>OX465599.1:218380000-228380000 GCA_950022295.1 Bromus sterilis
CTGGACCCCTTTAAGGGTGGAAGTTTGAAGGCGCACCTACTTAGATATGGTTTCATGGATGGCTATACTCCATGGATAACTGAAGATGATGATGACGATATCGACGGTGCAACCAATAACCCCATGGCAGCGGATGAAGAGATGATTGATGGATCCGAAGACGAAGAGGGCGCTGGAAATTATGACGGCGGAGAAGAGGCCGCACATGGTAATGGCGGAGAAGATTGTAACACCCACTGTGTCATGTAACAGTAATTTATTTTACTAATGATGTTTACTGTTGCAAATCATTCTTTGATAACCTTGGATCAAATCGAATTCAAAATGCCCCTTTGATGATATTAAAAATAATGTGCCAAATAAAATTTTGCCCAAAAATTGTCCAAGAACTTTCAATAAATCACTAATAATCAGTGGACCATGTTCCCCCAACTTGGGTATTTTGTGAGCTTTAAATTAATTCAAATTAACCAAAACAGTAGCTTAAAGAAGCCCTTTGAGCACTTATCAATTAAACAAAATACCAAAAGAATTTATAAAACCCCCAAACTTTTTGTGGCACTCTAGCCTTTTGCAATACAAATTATGGGCTATGTTCTTTAGTTGACAAAAATAAAAAATTATCTAAAAGAAATTAAATAGAGAAAAGATAAAAAAAACAAAGAAAAAAAGGGGGAAAAGGGCAGGGACCTAGCTAGCACACTGGCTAGCCCATTCCCCCCCCCCCTCCCATCCCGCTGTGGCCCAGCCCAGACCACCTGTGGCCTTCCCCTTCCTCGCTATAGGATAGAAAGGGGCTTGGCCGCCGGGTCCCCCGTCTCCGAATTCGACGGCCTCACCGTGCCCCGGCCTCTACCTACACGCTCCCGAACACCACAGTGAGCCTCCACTCCGACTCCCCTATTACCCTTCGCGTTTCGACGTCGTAGCACCCCCCTTTGCCGCACTCCGGTACCGCCATGGACACCATGGATGCACCTCGCGCTCGGCCGCGCCAAGTGCGCGCGCTCACCGCCTGCGGGACACGCCCGGGCCACGCCAGAAGCCCCTCCTAGCCAATCCACCCCCCACTGCGCCTCGGATGTCAGCCACCGGACGCCTCGGTCCCGCTCCGGCCATGCGCTCGCCACGACTTGGCCCCCGTGCCCAGCGTGGTGTGGCCTCGCCTCGCGCATGCCCTCGCCGCGCACAACCCCTCTCGCCGTGCTTCCCCCTCGACGGAGTTGGCTGCGACGGCCACATCGTCGTGCCCCTGCGTGGCGCAGGGGGTTGGCCCCCTGACACGTGGGCCCGACCGCTAACTAATTAGATTAGTGGCTAATGTAAGAGCTAACCAAAAATAACCCCCTGATTAAATTAACCCTTGGGCATATGACATATGGGTCCCACCAAGTTAAGTGTTGTTTTAAAGTAAAATAGAAAATTGTTAAGTGTATGTCTCTATGACACCTGGGTCCCACTGGTTATTAGATTAAGTAAAGGAAATGATAAAGAAAACAGACAATGACATGTGGGCCCAGCACTGTAATTAACCCCCTGGCTTAATTACATTGTTAATTATTAGATGTCTAAGTGACATATGGGACCCCCATTGTCATATGATTAAATACAATGGGTTTTATTAACTATGAGTATGACAGGTGGGACCCACTGGTCAGTTTGACCAGTCAAAGGCGTCAGCCTATGACATGTGGGTTCCCTCTGTCAGGTTTGACCTGGTCAAATATATTGTTCTGGATAATGTTGGATTATTAATAAAAGTAAATTCAGAAATTCTTTTAAAATTGATTTAAACTTTGAAATTCAATATCTTTTAAACCGTAACTCCGATGAAAAAACTTTATACATCAAAATTGATCAGAAAAATATAACGATTACGGATACTCTATCCGTTGGTCTACCAACCCCCTCTAACATACCGAACATCGAACCGTCCCCCTCCGGACCGTTCGTCCGATGATTTGTCCGGTACTGTCAAAGTATCCGGATGAATTTATTCTGAACACGGAAGTTGTTCAGAATGGATCAACTAACACGGATACACCCTTCACATGTTTGTCGGATGTCCGTGACACCTCCGGCATGAACCCTTCCCCCCTCCGGACACCCTGTCCGATAATCACCCGGAGCTGGGATTTCATCCCTGGATGAATTCCTGCTCTGAGCAACGTGCATTGCACTGCGTTGGAACACCGTTAACATTGCATTCGTCATGCCTTTCATCTGTTTCATATGATTGCTTTATATTTACTATTTCTCCCCCCTTTTATTCTCCGGTAGACACCGCTGCTATCGCCGACTACCCTGTTGCCGAGTACAACTACTTCGTCGATGACCGTACCGCTACCGTCGAGCTACCAGGCAAGCAGAGCCGTTTTCTTCCCCATATATCGCCTACCTTTCTGTACTTTCTTGCACTAGGCATGGTTACTGCTGCTGCTACGATTACAATCCTATTCAATTGCATAGCCTGTTTTTGTTGCCCCTTGATGTACCTCCTTTATCCTATGTTGCCTATTATATTTATGCATTATTCAGCAGTGAGCCCTGCACTTTGTTAGTCTACTAGGATTAGATAGTGGGCCGTGAACACTCTGGGGAGTGAACGCGGATACGATAATTATATACTGCACAGGTACGGTACAATGCAGACACCGCCTAAGGCCCCCTAGCTCGGCTCTGCCGAGCCTCCTTCAAGTGGAGCTACCGAGGAGTAATCCTCGTACCTTCACTCGTTGTTGACTCTGTATAGCCGCTCTAGGTACCTGAGCAACGGTTGTCCTTAAAGGTAAGAAGTCGGGCGACCCAACGGTGCCCGAGAGCGGTATATTGTCGGGAACGACAGGGAGGGTATGACCGATGTTATTGGCGTGCTTGGCCCCTGCTCGTATCTCGCGAGAGTTACCGAACTATGAAAAGTCAAGCTCTACCAAGAGCACACGTGAGACAAGTTAAGGAGACGGTTCACCTTGTTGGTAACCGCAGAGATTTGGTGGGACGACAGGGCAAGCACCGATTTACTGGTGGTCCTGACTACTGTCGTTGACCGCGGGTCAGTTAAGTCGAGGCAACGATAACGGTAGTCACACAGGTTAACTAAAATGCTAAATGGTTCGGCGGATGTCTTGAGTAGCCTTTTGGCTTGTACGCACTACCTACACGTGGGATAAGGAGTGTGGACTCCCCTGCATCGTAGTCTCGTTCGAGGGTCTTCAGACGTCAGCAGTATCGCGGGCTCATTGCCGGGAAGTGGTGTTGTCCTCTCTTGCTCGAGCGGTGTATTTGTATTTTCTTTGATTTTTCTTCACCGGCCAGTCACGCACCATGCAGGAGTACGTTCGGGTTAGGGTCCAAAGCCCGGCGTACATAGGATATAGTCTGGAGGATGACCTCTCTGTTTATTGCCGAAGGATGGGCTACTTTGTGTCGGATAGCTTTGCTGGAGCATTCCCTAACAAGGTTCCCGCCACCCTGGAGATCCGAGCGTCGTAGAGTCACGCTAGTGCACCCCTACAGGGAAGACTATTCTATTCGAATAGTCGTGTCCACGGTAACATGATGCTTTATGCTGAAGCTGGATCTTACCACTACGAACTACTACTATTAAATTGTATGGTTCCGGGTCTTCTTCCTCGCAGGGAGTCGAGGAAGGGAACTCGGAGGCATTATTATTAATTAATACAAATTACTATTATACAATGCTGCAGCAACTTCTGCTCCATTGTTATTACATTCATGTTATTGAGCTGTTGGTTGTTTCTCTTCTCATGCTGCAAGACACGTCAGAAGATGCTAGTCTTCGATAGGCCTAGCTCCTTATCCTTATTCTGATTTCTATCTTGCAGTCCACTATATACAACCTGTCCTTTCCATTTGATACAATGCATAATGCTTAGTAGCGGACGTAAGACTCGCGGGTATGCTAGATACTCACCTTTGCTTTATTTCCCCCTTTATATTTTTCCTGATCGGCCGCTGCAGTCGATGTTGGAGCCTTGGAGTCCAGGAGCAGGAGATCCCCGATGTCGACCACCGCAACTTGAAGATCCCCGATGCCTTCTACGACGTCGAGTTCCCCGTTGACCATGAGTAGTTTGGAGGTTCCCAGGCAGGAGGCCTCGCCTTTTCGATCGGTTGTTATTTGTGCTAGCCTTCTTAAGGCAGATCATGTGTACCTTGTGTCTGTACTCAGATACTATTGCTTCCGCTAACTTTGTGCTCTTGAGCTGTTGTATTCGAGCCCTCGTGGCCCTTGGCTTGTATTAAACAACTTGTATTATTTTATTTGTAGAGTTGTGTTGTGATATCTTACCGTGAGTACCTGATCTCGATCGTGTACCTTGCGTGTATGATTGCTCTACACGGTTTGATTTTGGGGGCGTCACAAGTTGGTATCAGAGTCGACTGCCTGTAGGACACCCCCTTCCAACTCCTTGGTCGAAATCGAGTCTAGACAAAAAAAATACTTTACTAACAGTGTCGTGTGGCTTATCGGCCCACGTCGCAAAAATTGGGTTGTATCAGGATCTTTTTTCTCCGCACCTTTTCTCTGGGACTCTGATCTCTCTTCTCTTTCGGGTTAAAGATTTTACTAACTCTGACATTAGGACCTCGTGAATACTTCCTCCCGGAGACCCCTCATTCCAAATGATCGCTTGCTTCACGAGAAGATACAGAAGATTACTCTCCGATAAAATTCCCGTGACCATATGTGCCGATCACCTTTACAATTCACTGCCTCCGATAAGTCCGTATGTATAACCACATACACGTTCCGTTCATCCATTCAATCCCAGTTTCTCTTGTGTTCACAAGATGCATCGTAATACTTTCCGTTGTTTCGGAAATCCTTTGAGCCTACTGCCTTGCAACTTCTTTTCACAATGCTGATAATTCCTCACATTTATCGAGGATCCCTTCATCCTAAGTTCTTCCTATGATTCCAAAAATACTTTGAAATACTATTCGATCTCGCTACAATCCTCGGCAACCTACTGCTTTGGAGATTCTTCTTACCTGCTTGCACTATGATTAATCCCGTTTGTCTTGTAGACTTTGATGACCTCGCTTGGCATTGCCATTCTGATCTGTTGAATCATCGTGTGTGCTAGTGCACGCAATCATCAGTTGATCCTTATGAATTCATTCTTCCGGCTCAGACGCCATTCCGGACATGAGCTGGACCTCGGTAAATCAAACCTCGATTTATTGACCGTCAAGCTTCTATTCAACTTATTCATGTTTGATCAATGTATCCGAATCTGATACACCGATACGGAAGTCATAATTCCTTTGTACTTAAGCATCAAAATATTCAAATGCTTCTATCATCCGATGCCTTTGTATTCTTTCTTCTTCTGGGTGAGTACCGATACTCACGCCAGACTTTCTGTACACCACCTGACCTTTTGGGTGGATAACTACCTACCGTCCCCTTGTGTCCTAAGTCATTGAAGAATTTCCCCTGATATAAGATGCCTCCCGCTAATGGTATCATCTACTTCATGTCGTTAGCCTTCTGCTTTCGAACTTGTATCCTTTACTTCTATTGTTGGTTGTAAAGATTTGTAAAATGTCCCTATGGGTTGTATCTATGCTTCATCCATCCGTGTGAACCCATGAACTTCTACGGGTCATACTCTACTGGTGTTATGCCAGATAAATTTTTGAACGCTACAAATTCATCGACAACGGGAAGTGAATGAAAGGTTATGCATTAGAAGAAGTGGGAGTCGACCCTGAACCTTTGTATTCATGCCCATGGATACTATGTAGAACTTATCATGAGAACTTCTTGTAAGGTTAATTATCCCCTTGGTATAAATTCGTCTACACCTATGATCCACCATTCTACCTTCGAGTATTACCCCTGGTAACTCGTGGATATCTTACCTTTGTACTACATCTAATGTAATTATGATGAAACAATACCTTTCCCTATTGTAACCACCCATGGGTTTTGGGTTTTCATCAAACGAGAACACCACTTACCTTTGCTCCACCACCGCTTTTGTTTGGTGATGTTGCTATTCGATTGCATTCTCTTGAAATCTCTTGACATGATGTGTCCTGGTCGTCATCGACATTTAGACTTCTCCCAAGTGTTACTTGGATGCATCGTGACAAATACCATCCTTGCCCCTCGATGATTTGTGATATCATCGACAACCTCCCTTGACTCCCGATATGCCAATACAAACTTGGTCATCTATATATCTTGCTCTGCTTTCCCTTGGGAAAGATATACACCTGATACTTGGGTATCATCACATTTTCCTTTCCATTGGTCTATTTACCCTTTCTTTGAATATAAATTATCCGAGTAGTGATAATTCTCTGCTTATGTAAACACTTCAGTGTACTACTTTGTCCGTACAACCTGTTACGATTGTTGATGAATTTTCGGTGACCACCAATGGACAAGAACTTTGCCAATTGGTCCACCTGGTCTTAACGAGCAGGAAAATGGTTCTCTTTGTCCCTCGCCCTTGGCACCGACGTTGTTGCCGACATAGCTAACAAGCTGTTCTCAGACTTACCTTGCAACTTGATCGCATTGTTTGTCATCACCATCCTTATTCAATGTGGGCCCATAACCCACAGTTCCACAGGATCGAAACCTGACTCTCTTGTACCTTTCTGTTCTCGAGGTTATTCCTCATGCTTAACCTCATATGAAATTCACGAGTCACCTTCTTGTGATATTCAGTACGATATCAGACGCAGTGCTTATGCCTCATGCTCTGAAACCCTATTCATCATCCGACATCGTCGTCGAATGCTTGCATATCTGCTTGAAAACTTCACATGCCTTCTTTTGTCTCTCTCAATGTATCTCCCTGAGTTTAACTCGTGAGATACTTTGTACCCCATTATCTTGGATGACCCCGGTTGATTAACCTTGTACCGGTCCAACCCCTTTAGTTTTCCTCCTAGCCTACTCGTAAGTACGATGGAGCCCCGAAGGAAATATGAAAACACATCGAGATGCACAGATGCAGAGAAATGAAGACATCAACGAGAAGGATCAACTCCTTCGATAAGGACAACAAGCACCAGAAGAATCGTTAGACTACGAAACCAAAGCTTTACCCCTTTCACTACCTTTAATTCTCGGGACGAGAATTCTTTGTAGTGGGGAGATTTGTAACACCCTCGGTGTCATGTATCAGTAATTTCTTTTACTAATGATGTTTACTGTTGCAAATCATTCTTTAATAACCTTGGATCAAATCAAATTCAAAATGCCCCTTTGATGATATTAAAAATAATGTGGCAAATAAAACTTTGCCCAAAAATTGTCCAAGAACTTTCAATAAATCACTAATAATCAGTGGACCATGTTCCCCCAACTTGGGTATTTTGTGAGCTTTAAATTAATTCAAATTAACCAAAACAGTAGCTTAAAGAAGCCCTTTAAGCACTTATCAATTAAAAAAAATACCAAAATAATTTATAAAACCCCCAACCTTTTTGTGGCACTCTAGCCTTTTGCAATACAAATTATGGGCTATGTTCTTTAGTTGACAAAAATAAAAAATTATCTACAAGAAATTAAATAGAGAAAAGATAAAAAAACAAAGAAAAAAAGGGCGAAAAGGGCAGGGACTTAGCTAGCCCACTGGCTAGCCCATTTCCCCCCCTCCCATCCCGCTGTGGCCCAGCCCAGCCCACCTGTGGCCTTCCCCTTCCTCCCTATAGGAGAGACAGGGGCTTGGCAACCATCCCCCGGTGCCACGCCGGCGAGCCCCTCCGTGGCGACCATCCCGGCCCCCGGTGGCCTACAAGAGCGGCTGAGCCCCCCTCAGCGGAAACCCTAGCCCCCAACCCACTGGATCTCACCCCCCTCGCATCTCTCCCCCTCCTCACTCGTCCTCTTCTCCCTCGTGACACTCGAGCCTGCCATGGCCGCGGCTCCATAGTCGACGTGGCAACCGTCATCGCGGGCTCATGCCAGCTTGTCTGGGAGCTGCGCCGAGCTCATCCTCGACTCCCTGTGCGGCCAGCCGTGGCCGGGACGCCGCACGCGCCGTCAATCGGACCGCCTCCGTCCGCCGGCCGCCGGGTCCCCCGTCTCCGAATTCGACGGCCTCACCGTGCCTCGGCCTCTACCTACACGCTCCCGAACACCACAGTGAGCCTCCACTCCAACTCCCCTATTACCCTTCGCGTTTCGACGTCGTAACACCCCCCTTCGCCGCACTCCGGTACCGCTATGGACACCATGGATGCACCTCGCGCCCCGTGATCTGGCTCGCGCTCGTTCGCGCCAAGTGCGCGCGCTCACCGCCTGCGGGACACGCGCGAGCCACGCCAGAAGCCCCTCCTAGCCACTCCACTCCCACCGCGCCTCGGATGTCAGCCACCGGACGCTTCGGTCCCGCTCCGGCCATGCGCTCGCCACGACTTGGCCCCCGTGCCCAGCGTGGTGTGGCCTGGCCTCGCGCATGCCCTCGCCGCGCATATCCCCTCTCGCCGTGCTTCCCCCTCGACGGAGTTGGATGCGACGGCCACATCGTCGTGCCCGGCTCGACGTCGGCGTGCCCCTGCGTGGCGCAGGGGGTTGGCCCCCTGACACGTGGGCCCGACCGTTAACTAATTAGATTAGTGGCTAATGTAAGAGCTAACCAAAAATAACCCCCTGATTAAATTAACCCTTGGGCATATGACATATGGGCCCCACCACTACTGGAATCTGCTGGTTTGCCGTCAGCCAAAGCTGACGGCAAAGGCATGAAACCCTGACGGCAATGGCTTTGCCGTCAGCTTGCTGACGGCAAAGCACTCGGCCACGATTTTATCGGCAAAGGCGTTCTTTGCCGTCAGCCAAAAATCGACCGACGGCAAAGGCTTTGCCGTCAGTCTTTCTAACTAGAAGACGGCAATGTTCTGATTCTATGCATCTGTTTATAGGTGGGCCCGGTAAAATTTTATCATCTGTTTAGCTGACGGCAATGAATTTTCAGTTCTTAAAAAAATCCATTCACGTTCCTGTTCCCGTTTCTGTTCCAGATCTAGTTGCCTTTACTGTTCCCGTTTCTGTTCCCGTGCAAGATGGGGAGGCAGGGGAGGTGCGACCATCAATCTTGGCGAGCTCGGGAGGTGTGGCCGGTGAGGAAGGATGACCGACGACTCGACGAGGTAGGGAGGCAGGTGCGTCCGGGGAGGTGTGGCGAGGAAGTGGAGGTGCGGCGACTCAGCGAGGTAGGGGAGGCGCCACGAGGAAGTGGAGGTGCGGTGGAGAGGAAAGGGAGGCCGACGAGGCAGGGGAGGTGTGGCGACGCAGGAAGACGCATCGGCAAGGTAGGGGATGCACGACGAGGCAGTGAAGGCCGATGACGTAGGAGAGCTGCCTCCGGCGAGCTAGGAAGGCAGGGCAGGCCAACGAGGTAGGGGAGGCGCGGCTGGCGAGCTCGGAGGTAGGGGCGTCTCGCGATCTGGCGAGGTAGGGGAGGCCCGCGAGCTCATGAGGTAGGGAGGCTGGGTTGGCCGGCGAGCTGGGGAGGTAGGTGTGGCCGCTGAGCTGGGGAGGCAGCGGTGGCCGGCAAGCTAGGGAGGGGGGAGGCATGTGCGGCTATCGAGTTGGGAAGACAGGGGCGCGTCTGAGGAGAGGATAAGGGAGAGAGAGAGGCAGGACTGAGCGGTTGGTGGGTGTGTGTGGTGGGGTCGGCGGGGAGGTGGGGGTGCGGTGGGTGGGTGTGGGGTGGGGTGGCTCTCCTGCCAAGTCATCGATCCGTGGGAGGGCTGCCCCAACCAATAGGAAACGAGCATTTTTTGTGTTTCTTTAGGTTGTAAATTTTAAGAAAATAAATAGTTTAATAATTCGAAAAATACAAATATTTTTTTCCACGTTCTCTAGGGATCATAGACCAACATCACACAAATTTCATGTTATTTAGACATTGCTTGCATTTTCCAAAAAAACATACAAACTGATGCAACCATTATGCCAATGGCAATCTTTGCCATCAGCCAAATAAAAGATGACGATAAAGACGGGCTTTGCCGTCAGCCAAAAAAAAGCTGACGGCAAAGACCGTCTTTGCCCACAGCCAAAACAAAGCTGACGGCAAAGACCGTCTTTGCCCACAGCCAAAAAAAAGCTGACGGCAAAGTCATCTTTGCCGTCTGCAATTCTTTGCCGTCCGCAACGGATGGCAAACCTCCTCTTTGCCGTCTGCCACAACAAAATGCTGACGGCAAAGAAAAAACAGACGGCAAACTAGCAAATTCCAGTAGTGCACCAAGTTAAGTGTTGTTTTAAAGTAAAATAGAAAATTGTTAAGTGTATGTCTCTATGACACCTGGGTCCCACTGGTTATTAGATTAAGTAAAGGAAATGATAAAGCAAACAGACAATGACATGTGGGCCTAGCACTTTAATTAACCCCCTGGCTTAATTACATTGTTAATTATTAGATGTCTAATTGACATGTGGGACCCCCATTGTCATATCATTAAATACAATGGGTTTTATTAACTATGAGTATGACAGGTGGGACC
Organism: Bromus sterilis; assembly: GCA_950022295.1. Lineage (NCBI taxonomy): Eukaryota > Viridiplantae > Streptophyta > Magnoliopsida > Poales > Poaceae > Bromus > Bromus sterilis. The sequence goes on from OX465599.1 coordinate 218,390,504, forward strand.
CACTGGTCAGTTTGACCAGTCATAGGCGTCAGCCTATGACATGTGGGTTCCCTCTGTCAGGTTTGACCTCGTCAAATATATTGTTCTGGATAATGTTGGATTATTAATAAAAGTAAATTCAGAAATTCTTTTAAAATTGATTTAAACTTTGAAATTCAATATCTTTTAAACCGTAACTCCGATGAAAAAACTTTATACATCAAAATTGATCAGAAAAATATAACGATTACGAATACTCTATCCGTTGGTCTACCAACCCCCTCTAACATACCGAACATCGAACCGTCCCTCTCCGGACCGTCTGTCCGATGATTTGTCCGGTACTGTCAAAGTATCCGGATGAATTTATTCTGAACACGGAAGTTGTTCAGAATGGATCAACTAACACGGATACACCCTTCACATGTTTGTCGGATGTCCGTGACACCTCCGGCATGAACCCTTCCCCCCTCCGGACACCCTGTCCGGTAATCACCCGAAGCTGGGATTTCATCCCTGCATGAATTCCTGCTCTGAGCAACGTGCATTGCACTGCGTTGGAACACCGTTACCACTGCATTCGTCATGCCTTTCATCTGTTTCATATGATTGCTTTATATTTACTGTTTCTCCCCCCTTTTATTCTCCGGTAGACACCGCTGCTACCGCCGACTACCCTGTTGCCGAGTACAACTACTTCGTCGATGACCGTACCGCTACCGTCGAGCTACCAGGCAAGCAGAGCCATTTTCTTCCCCATATATCGCCTACCTTTCTGTACTTTCTTGCACTAGGCATGGTTACTACTGCTGCTACGATTACAATCCTATTCAATTGCATAGCCTGTTTTTGTTGCCCCTTGATGTACCTCCTTTATCCTATGTTGCCTATTATATTTATGCATTATTCAGCAGTGAGCCCTGCGCTTCGCTAGTCTACTAGGATTAGATAGCGGGCCGTGAACACTCTGCGGAGTAAACGCGGATACGATAATTATATACTGCACATGTACGGTACAATGCAGACACCGCCTAAGGCCCCCTAGCTCGGCTCTGCCGAACCACCTTCAAGTGCAGCTACCGAGGAGTAATCCTCGTACCTTCACTCGTTGTTGACTCTGTATAGCCGCTCTAGGTACCTGAGCAACGGTTGTCCTTAAAGGTAAGAAGTCGGGCGACCCAATGGTGCCCGCGAGCGGTATATTGTCGGGAACGACAGGGAGGGTACGACCGATGTTATTGGCGTGCTTGGCCCCTGCTCGTATCTCGCGAGAGTTACCGAACTATGAAAAGTCGAGCTCTACCAAGAGCACACGTGAGACAAGGTAAGGAGACGATTCACCTTGTTGGTAACCACAGAGATTTGGTGGGACGACAGGGCAGGCACCGATGTACTGGTGGTCCTGACTGCTGTCGTTGACCACGGGTCAGTTAAGTCGAGGCAACGATAACGGTTGTCACACAGGTTAATTAAAATGCTAAATGGTTCGGTGGATGTCTTGAGTAGCCTTTTGTCTTGTACGCACTACCTACACGTGGGATAAGGAGTGTGGGCTCCCCTCCATCGTAGTCTCGTTCGAGGGTCTTCAGACGTCAGCAGTATCGCGGGCTGATTGCCGGGAACTGGTGTTGTCCTCTCTTGCTCGAGCGGTGTATTTGTATTTGCTTTTATTTCTCTTCACCAGCCAGTCACGCACCGTGAAGGATTACGTTCGGGTTAGGGTCTAAAGCCCGGCGTACATAGGATATAGTCTGGCGGATGACCTCTCTGTTTATTGCCGAAGGATAGGCTACTTTGTGTCGGATAGCTTTGGTGGAGCATTCCCTAGCAAGGTTCCCGCCACCCTGGAGATCCGAGCGTCGTAGAGTCACGCCAGTGCACCCCTACAGGGAAGATTATTCTATTCAAATAGTCGTGTCCACGGTAACATGATGCTTTATGCTGAAGCTGGATCTTACCACTACGAACTACTACTATTAAACTGTATGGTTCCGGGTCTTCTTCCTCACAGGGAGTCGAGGAAGGGAACTCTGAGGCATTATTATTATTAATTATTACAACTTACTATTATACAATGCTGAAGCAACTTCTGCTCCATTGTTATTACATTCATGTTATTGAACTGTTGGTTGTTTCTCTTCTCATGCTGCAAGACACGTCAGAAGATGCTAGTCTTCGATAGGCCTAGCTTATTATCCTTATTCTGATTTCTGTCTTGCAGTCCACTATATACAACCTCTCCTTTCCATTTGATACAATGCATAATGCTTAGTAGCGGACGTAAGACTCGCGGGTATGCTAGATACCCCCCTTTGCTTTATTTCCCCTTTATGTTTTGCCTGATCGGCCGCTGCAGTCGACGTTGGAGCCTTGGAGTCCAGGAGCAGGAGATCCCCGATGTCGACCACCGCAACATGAAGATCCCCGATACCTTCTATGACGTCGAGTTCCCCGTGGAGGTTCCCAGGCAGGAGGCCTCGCCTTTTCGATCGGTTTTTATTTGTGCTAGCCTTCTTAAGGCAGATCATGTGTACCTTGTGTTTGTACTCAGATACTATTGCTTCCGCTAACTTTGTGCCCAAAAATTGTCCAAGCTCTTTCAATAAATCACTAATAATCAGTGGACCACGTTCCCCCAACTTGGGTATTTTGTGAGCTTTAAATTAATTCAAATAAACCAAAACAGTAGCTTAAAGGAGCCCTTTGAGCACTTATCAATTACATAAAATACCAAAAGAATTTATAAAACCCCCAACCTTTTGTGGAACTCTAGCCTTTTGCAATACAAATTATGGGCTATGTTCTTTAGTTGAGAAAAATACAAAAGTATCTAAAAGAAATTAAATACAGAAAAGATAAAACAAAACAAAGAAAAATAGGGGGAAAAGGGCAGGGACCTAGCTAGCCCACTGCCTAGCCCATTTCGCCCCCTCCCATCCCGCTGTGGCCCAGCCCAGCCCACCTGGGGCCTTCCCCTTCCTCGCTACAGGAGAGACAGGGGCGTGGCAACCATCCCCCGGTGCCACGCCGACGAGCCCCTCCGTGTCGACCATCCCGGCCCCCGGTGGCCTACAAGAGCGGCCGAGCCCCCCTCGGCGGAAACCCTTGCCCCCAACCCACTGGATCTCACCCCCTCGCATCTCTCCCCCTCCTCACTCGTCGTCTTCTCCCTCGTGACACTCGAGCCTGCCATGTCCGCGGCTCCATAGTCGAAGTGGCTACCGTCGTCGCGGGCTCAGGCCAGCGTGTCTGGGAGCTGCGCCGAGCTCTTCCTCGACTCCCCGTGCGGCCAGCCGTGGCCGGGACGCCCCACGCGCCGTCAATCGTACTGCCTCCGTCCGCCGGCCGCCGGGTCCCCCATCTCCGAATTCGACGGCCTCACCGCACCCCGGCCTCTACCTACACGCTCCCGAACACCACAGTGAGCCTCCACTCCGACTCCCCTATTACCCTTCGCGTTTCGACGTCGTAGCACCCCCCTTCGCCGCACTCCGGTACCGCCATGGCCACCATTGATGCAACTTGTGCCCCGTGATCTGGCTCGCGCTCGGCCGGGCCAAGTGCGCGCGCTCACCGCCTGCGGGACACGCCCGGGCCATGCCAGAAGCCCCTCCTAGCCACTCCACTCCCCACCGCGCCTCGGTCCCGCTCCGAACATGCGCTCGCCACGACTTGGCCCCGTGCCCAGCGTGCCGTGGCCTCGCCTCGCACATGCCCTCGCCGCGCACAACCCCTCTCGCCGTGCTTCGCGTCGACGGAGTTGGCTGCGACGGCCACAAAGTCGTGCCCGGCTCGACGTCGGCGTGCCCCTGCGTGGCGCAGGGGGTTGGGCCCCTGACACGTGGGCCCGACCGCTAACTAATTAGATTAGTGGCTAATCTAAGAGCTAACCATAAATAACCCCCTAATTAAATTAACCCTTGGGCATATGACATATGGGCCCCACCAAGTTAAGTGATGTTTTAAAGTAAAATATAAAACTGTTAAGTATAAGTCTCTATGACACTTGGGTCCCACTGGTTATTAGATTATGTAAAGGAAATGATAAAGCAAACAGACAATGACATGTGGGCCCAGCACTTTAATTAACACCCTGGCTTAATTACATTGTTAATTATTAGATGTCTCAGTGACATGTGGGACCCCCATTGTCATATGATTAAATACAATGGGTTTTATTAAGTATGAGTATGACAGGTGGAACCCACTGGTCAGTTTGACCAGTCAAAGGCCTCAGCCTATGACATGTGGGTCCCCTCAGTCAGGTTTGACCTGGTCAAATATACTGTTCTGGATAATGTTGGATTATTAATAAAAGTAAATTCAGAAATTCTTTTAAAATTGATTTAAACTTTGAAATTAATTATCTTTTAAACTCCGATGAAAAAACTTTATACATCAAAATTGATCAGAAAAATATAACGATTACGGATACGCAATCCGTTGGTCTACCACCCCTCTAACATACCGAACATCGATCCTTCCCTGGATGAATTCCCGCTCCGAGCAACGTGCATTGCACTGCGTTAGAACACCGTTAACATTGCATTCGTCAGGCCTTTCATATGTTTGATATGATTGCCTTATATTTACTATTTCTCCGCCCCTTTTTTTCTCCGGTAGACCCTGCTGCTACCGCTGACTACCCTGTTGCCGAGTACGACTACTTCGTCGACGACTGTACCGCTACCGTCGAGCTACCAGGCAAGCAGAGACATTCTCTTCCCCAGATATCGCGTACCTTTCCGTACTTTCTTGCACTAGGCATGGTTACTGCTGCTGCTACGATTACAATCCTATTCAATTGCATAGCCTGTTTTAGTTGCCCCTTGATGTACCTCCTTTATCCTATGCTGCCTATAATATTTATGCATTATTCAGCAGTGAGCCATGCGCTTTGTTAGTCTACTAGGATTAGATAGCGGGCCGTGAACACTCTGGGGAGTGAACGCGGATAAGATAATTATATACTGCACAGGTACGGTACAATGCATACACCGCCTAAGGCCGCCTAGCTCGGCTCTGCCGAGCCACCTTCAAGTGGAGTTACCGAGGAGTAATCCTCGTACCTTCACTCGTTGTTGACTCTGTATAGCCGCTCTAGGTACCTGAGCAATGGTTGTCCTTAAAGGTAAGAAGTCGGGCGACCCAACGGTGCCCGCGAGCGGTATATTGTCGGGAACGACAGGTAGGGTACGACCGACGTTACTAGCGTGCTTGGCCCCTTCTCGTATCTCGCGAGAGTTATCGAACTATGAAAAGTCGAGCTCTACCAAGAGCACACGCGAGACAAGGTAAGGAGACGGTTCACCTTGTTGGTAACCGTAGAAACTTGGTGGGACGACAGGGCAGGCACCGATGTACGTGTGGTCCTGACTGCTGTCGTTGACCGCGGGTCAGTTAAGTCGAGGCAACGATAACGGTTGTCACGCAGGTTAACTAAAATGCTAATTGGTTCGGCGGATGTCTTGAGTAGCCTTTTGGCTTGTACGCACTACCTACACGTGGGATAAGGAGTGTGGTCTCCCCTGCATCGTAGTCTCGATCGAGGGTCTTCAGACGTCAGCAGTATCGCGGGCTGATTACCGGGAAGTGGTGTTGTCTTCTCTTGCTCGAGCAGTGTATTTGGATTTGCTTTGATTTTACTTCACCGGCCAGTCACGCACCGTGTAGGAGTACGTTCGGGTTAGGGTCCAAAGCCCGGCGTACATAGGATATAGTCCGGCGGATGACCTCTCTGTTGATAGCCGAAGGATGGGCTACTTTGTGTCGGATAGCTTTGGTGGAGCGTTCCCTAACAAGGTTCCCGCCACCCTGGAGATCCCCGATGTCGACTACCGCAACATGAAGATCCCCGATGCCTTCTACGACGTCGAGTTCCCCGTTGACCAGGAGTAGTTTGGAGGTTCCCAGGCAGGAGGCCTCGCCTTTTCGATCGGTTGTTATTTGTTCTAGCCTTCTTAAGGCAGATTATGTGTACCTTGTGTCTGTACTCAGATACTATTGCTTCCGCTAACTTTGTGCTCTTGAGCTGTTGTATTCGAGCCCTCGTGGCCCCTGGCTTGTATTAAACAACTTGTATTATTTTATTTGTAGAGTTGTGTTGTGATATCTTACCGCGAGTCCCTGATCTCGATCGTGTACCTTGCGTGTATGATTACTGTACACGGTCTGATTTTTGGGGCGTCACAAAGATCAAGCTGAACATGACGGAGAAGATGCGGCCATGACGGATCCTTCGTCGCTACTAAATTCAATCGTGCGGGACCCTCATGTTCGAGACCTGCTTCGCAAGAAGACGACTAGCGACAGAGCTGCTTCTAGAGAGGAGGCCAAGTTGGAGAAACTGGAGGTAGACTCGAAGACTCCATTGTATGATGGTTGCACTCCTGAGGTGACCCGCTTGAGTTTCACGCTCGAACTTCTAAAGAAGAAGGCTAAAAAAATGGAGCGACAAAAGCCCCGATGATCATATCAAGTATCTAAGCAAGACGGTTCTTCACCCAGGGAACCTTTGTCCTACTAGTGCCGATGAGGCCAAGAAGATTGTGTGCCCTCTTGATCTGCCGCACATTAGATACCATGCATGCATCAATGATTGTATCATTTATCGGAACGAGAACGCAGAAAAAACCAGTTGTCCGATGTGCAATGCTGATAGATACAAGAAGGCCGGAAAGAAATCTCCTCAGAAAGTTGAATTGTACTTTCCGGTCGCTCCTCGTCTGCAGCATTATTACGTAGATCCTAAGGAAGCAGAGCTAATGCAGTGGCACACGGTCAGGAAGGTGCATGGCGTGAGTTCAGATGGCATGAATCCGTTTGGCAACCAGAACACCAACCACAGCACATGGATCTTGTTTGTATGAATGTACAACATTCCCTCGTGGAAGTGCATGAAGACAAAGTACATACACATGAGCATTCTAATTCAAGGGCCGAAACAGCCGGGAAATAACATTAATCTATATCTTGGGCTATTGAAAGATGAGCTAGAAATTTTATGGAAATCAACAGTCAAGACATGGGACGCTTTCGGAAAAGAATATTTCTATATGAAAGCCGCGGTGCTGACGATGGTGCACGACTATCTCGGTTACGGATATGTATCAGGCCAGGTGTTCCATGGATATTGCGGATGCACGAGGTGCATGGATGATACAACGTCTCAGGAGCTAACGAAAGATGGTGGGTCTGCGAAAATTGTGTACATGGGACATCGAAGATGGCTCGAGAAGAATGACCCGTGGAGAAATCGTGGAGATCTATTCAATGGTGAGACTGAGCATCGAGGATCTCCACGTAAGAGGGGAGGTGCCGAAATTGATGAGTTGTTGAAAAACTGGAGAGAGTGCCCCGCACCTGGAATGATGAAAAAACTGTAGCCGCTGCTGAAGGTATGGAAAACAAGGTCTGTTTTCTAGAACTTGGAGTACTGGCCCAAACTCGATACACCTCATTGTCTTGATCAAATGCATATCAGGAAGAATGTTCTCGAGAGTTTGCTTGGCACACTGATGAACATGCCAGAGAAGACCAAGGATGGGTCGAAGGCAAGAAGATACTTGGAAGATTTTGAAATAAGGGCAGATCTCCACAAGACCCATAAAACGGCCGAGACAGAAACGGAGACAGAGGCGGGGGACAGCAGGCGGGGAAAAAAAGTAAAGAAGAAGGAAGAGAAATATTTCCCCCCTTCTTGAATCACCTTAAACACGAAGGAGATCGATCAATTTTTCACGTGTATTACCGGAATAAAAGCTAGTTCCGGTTACTGTGGGAAGATAAGCAGATTTCTCGACATCCAGAAAAAAGGTTCAGCGGGAAAAAGTCTCATGACTGTCACGTGATGATGATGCAGATACTCTCGGTTGCCCTTAGAGGGATAATGGACAAGCACGTCCGTGACACGCTTACTGGTTTTTGTAATTGATTCGATGTTATCTCTCTAAAGTCTATCAGTTCAAAGCAACTAAGAAGGCTACAGGAAGAGATCGTTGTCATACTATGTGAGCTCGAGATGTACTTCCCGCCCTCGTTCTTTGACGTCATGGTGCATCTGTGTGTCCACATTGTGGACGACATCATCGACCTCGGCCCGTCATACCTGCACAACATGATGTCGTTCGAGAGAATGAATGGGGTTATCAAAGGATTCATTCGTAACATGTCCCGACCAGATGGAAGCATCGTACAAGGCTATCTGACACAAGAGTGCATCTCTTTCTGCGAGAATTATCTATGCAACGGAGACTACAATGTCCCTGTTGTTGGTTTGCCCGTTAACAAGCACCATGGGAGGCTCGGAGGAGAAGGTCACACCAACGGTCGGAGGGAACTGCATGTCGACCACTCGGATCGACACAATGACTTTGACAGAGCAAACTTAGTAGTGCTACAACATCTTGACGTGGTAGAACCTTTCGTGACACTACACAAAGAAACCATCGCCAAGAAGTACCATGACCAGGGCCTACGCAAGACGGACGCCGAAGTTACTAAAGAGCACAACTCCACTTTCTTGCGTTGGTTCAAAGAGCATGTTCTTGCTAATCCCCCAGAAGAGGGGTCTACAGACGCATTGCTCATATACGCCTTAGCACATGGCCCCGCTGTCAACTTCCTCACCTATCAGGCATACGATATAAACGGATACACGTTCTATACGGAGGCCAGAGATATGAAAAGTGATGTCCAGAACTCGGGGTTGACGATAGAATGCATGACTGATGACAACGGCTCAACTGAAAGATTATATGGAAGGGTCGAAGAGATCTGGGAGCTTAACTACTCTGGACTACACAATGCAACGATGATCCGTGTAAGATGGGCTAAGAATGTCGAAAGAGAAACATGTATTTCACTACTATTTCTATACCCGACGCCAAGAGCGCTACTGTGAACGTCATCGCCAAAAATGAGCCATGGGTACACGCTAAGCACGTGACACAATGTTTCTACATAACCGACCCGAGCAATTCCAGTCGTGTTGTCGTTAGGAGAGGCAAAAGAAACATCGTCGGAATGGATGGAGTCGCCAACATAGAAGACTACGACCAATACGGCAACCCGATGAGGGAAGATGACGATGACGATGACGATGAAGCATATGTCAAAAGAAGAATGAAGACTACATTACCTATGAAAGATCGTACTCCATGGAAAAGAAAAGTCACAACGAGGGCCTAGATTATTCTGAAATGATAAGAAAGAAAAGAAGCTAATCACTAAGAAACGTCCTCGACGCTGAGAAACTAAATGTTTGTTGTAATATATATATATATATGTATCTATTTTGTGTACTCGCAGTTTAACCTTTATCGATCAGTCAAATTAATATATATGTGTTGTAATACATGGAGTACATATGTATTGCCACTGATAAATATACATTATATAAATTATATAAAAAGGAAATTAAAAAGAGAAAGAAAAAAATGCCAGAAATAGCAGTAGCGCGCCCTACCGGTGAACCCGCTACTGCTAAATAAGAGTAGCGCGCCCTGCCAGTGGGCCCGCTACTGCTAAATAACAGTAGCGCGCCCTACCAGGGGGCCCGCTACCACTACTTCTAGTTTTTACTTAAACCGCCGGGCGCGCGGCTTCTTCTTCACTCCCCGATCTCTCTCTGCCACACTTCTCTCTGGCCCTCTCGAACTCGGCCTCCCCGCCGTCGTCGCCGTGCCTCCGCGGCCCCGCCGTCGTCTCCGCGCCTCCGCGGCCCCGCCGTCGTCTCCGCGCCTCCACGACCCCGCCTTCGTCACCGCGCCTCCGCTTCCCCGCCTCTTCCTCCTCCTCTGGACCGCCTTGGCCGATGCTGCCCCGCCCCTCCTCCCTCCCTCGCCACCGCCGCCGTTGAGCATCTAGGTAGTCCTCCCTCCCAGCTGTCCCCTCCTCCTCTCCCCTCCGCCCTCCCTCTCCCCTCCTCCCTACTTTTTCCCTCACCCCCTCCCGTAATTTTGCTTGCACGGTAGGTGTTTGTGAAAATGCCTAAGCCATGTTTGTTGTGTAGGATTTGGTTGTTGTTTAGGAGCATTGTTTAGGAGCTTATCAGAGTAGTTATTTGTTGTTTAGGAACATTGGAAATTGAAAATGAAATTGAAATGATATTGTGTAGAAGTTTGTATGAACTTCTGGAGTTGAAAATGCAAATGAAATGATTTTGTGTACGAATTTTCTTCTATTTTCCATATGCAGGGATCCGAGGGGCCTATGTTTTGCCGGAATGTTGATTTATTTCCGTTCCGGAAAATTTCAGGTTCCCGATATGTCCACTTTTTATCAAAGGTCATGCCAAAATTTTCCGTGAATTTCGACATGACTTGGGCTACAAAGTGTGACATATCGAGTGCCTAGTATTTGATAGGACGGTATTTAGTCCTTTTTAATAGTTTCAGAATTAAACTTGGAGACTAAATATATCGTAGGAGACATGTCGACCAACGAGGAAGTCGGGGCAGATGAAGATTTTCAGTACCATCAGCATGAACACCCCTTCCTCGACCATATGTGTTCTCAGCTAGGAGAGGAAGGTCCAAATGCCGCTAATGCGACGGACGCCGAAATCGAGTCCGACAACACTCATGATGGCACCGATGGCACTGACACTGGCGGCGCCGAAGCCGGTAATGAACCAGCAAAGAAGAAGAAGATGTCAAGGGTACGAAAATCAAACAAGCTCGGCACCGAGAAACTGCTAGTGACAGAGGTTCATCCTGGCAAATTCGAGCCAAAAGCGCAACCAAGTCGAGGCATCCTATGGGAAACCGCGAGCATCAACGACTATGACTTCAGGAGTATACCAAATATGGAGCATCTCCTCCTTACGAAGCTGCACAACAGATTCAAGTTCCACGAACAGGATGACAGTAAACATCCGTGGAATGATGATGCCATGACTGAGATAAATGTCGCCGCCATGGTCAAGTTCAGCAACTCATTGTCCGCGTGGAAAGTGAGGGTGAAACGATTGATTGAGAAGAAAAAACCTGTGTCCAAGATTTTTGCGGAGAATCCATGTAAGGCCCGATATGCGGTATTGTTCCAGATCTAGGTGTTTCAACCCAGATCCGGGGACTAAGCACATATCGGTCCCAGCGCGTCATATGACAAAGCCATATGCCCCGGATTTCCAACATGATATCACAACATTACAGATACAAGGATACAACATCTCATACAATCGGCATACAACTGCCTTAATACAATACAACAGCGGAAGAGACATGTCTGAGTACAGACTACAAGCAAATGCCTAGTGGCAAAGAGAAAAACATCAATCCCATAACCACACGGGTCCAGGCCCTCCGCCGGTCACCACACCTGTTGTCGATCAAGAACCCTGAAGAGAGTTTGGGGGTAGTATCATGAGTATAGAGGTACTCAGGATCCAACTGTAGTGGTCATCTGACCCAGCAAGGACTTCATCACTCTTCATTCTAGGACAACTAGTAGTTTACGGTAAGGAAGGGGTAAGTGGTGAGGTTGCTGCCGCACTAGCATTTATGAAGTGGCTAATGATCTAGAGAGTAAGATAAGAAGCCAAGCATTCGATGAGGAATCGCCTGCAACAAGTATGCTATCAACAACTTACGCAAACATAACACCTATCCTATCCTTGTCCTCCTCTTCGCATCCCGACGAAGAAGAAGCAATCAAGGCACACACACACGTTGATCAATTTTATATTAAGATTATCTCAGTTGTTGTTGTCTATGAACAAGGAGTAGGTCTCAAGTCGTCCATAACCGTGGACACGGCTTCTCGAAAAGATTTAACCCTGCAGGGGGTGTACCAACTGCCCATTACGAGGCTCCGCACGCACGTCCATCTCTCTCTGTTGCTACCCATCACAGGCAACCATTTTATGATTTAGTTCCAAGAGATCCGACACGACAGGTCCCTCTAACTAACAACGAACAAATCCGGGTGGCCCCCGGGGAGTCGACACCCTATCCAAAAGCTAGCCACGCCCTCGGATCGGACTCTTCCGTCTGAACAGGTTTTGGTTTACCGAGACGCCTCACGTGAGGCCTCGGGCCCTCGCCGGTCAAAGGTGGACCAACAGGGAAACCATGTCCTCGCTGGTCCGGGTTGGTTTAAAAACTACTGGCAGCTGACCAGCACACACACGGGGTTTCAAATGGTAAATCATCTCGGGCCACCACTAGAAATGTTTGAAGCTAGATAGGTAAGAAAAGGGGACCCCATAAAATCCCACACGCGGTTAGGCACGCTCAGTCTTAAAACCAATACCCTGAACTCGGATCCTAAGTGACTCGAATGGAACAAAGCTTCGGGGCGGGATAGCCTAGACCTTCCATCCTTCGTCGAAATATAGTCAACATTTATAATAATCATATCATCAACAACAATATAATAATGTGATATCCCAACCCAAGGAGTAACAGGGTAACATCGTAGCATCCTAAGCATGCATACTAAGCAGGGGCTGAGCAACGAGCAATAGTAACATAGCAGTACAAGGTTTGCTGGGTGGGGACATGGTTGTATCGCTTTGAAAGAGGCTGTAAACATGTGGTAGGATCAAGCATCGAACCTAACCTAGACTAGCATGCAAACCGCTGGTTGAAATAGAATGGATCATAAGTAATGTATAGTCCTTGCCTGTTGATAAGTCGGGTTCCGAAGGTGTAGTCGATCGCAAGCTCGCAACATCTCCGAAGGTACCCGCGGGAGCACACAAGAAGTAAACACTGGAAAGCATTCAACGAGCAAGAACTCTATTACTATGAAGCAAACACGAGCAAGTATCAATAAGAAGCAACACGAGACATCGCACCTACCGTCGAGAGCGGTCACTAACAATTTAAGTGGACTACTCGTCATACACGACGATACCGCACGTTTACGGTGGTTCGAGTTGTTTAGCTACGGTGATCAATCAACGGTTATTAACATGGAAACTCAAGCAAGCATGGCATAGCACACAAACATGGCAAGAGGTGAAGCACAAAGTAAACTATCTATGCTAGTCAATTTAAGTGAGGGACAACCTAAACATGGCATACACTAAGTGCCACACGATGATTAAAACATTTGGTACTGTTCTGCCCTAAACCATATTTTAGGTTGGTGAACAATAGAAAAAAATAGCATAAACACAAGGTACACGAAAAACAAATCAAGTTACATATAAAGAACACCCCAAACGGAGTTACGGTTAAAAAGATATAAGCAAAACAAGTTACGGGCACAAACTGCCAACATCACGAAGCAAACTTTAGAGCAATGCATAAACAGGTTAATCAATGCAAACATGCTCACAAAAGATATTAAATTAAACTAGACATGATAGGGAAGGCATGGCAAAAAGAATCATGCAAATAGGCATCATAGATCAAAAGATATTAAGCAAACAACATGGCATCGCAAAGTAACAGACTTAGAGAAAAACAGAGGTGGCTGTCAACAACAGCAACATAGCAACTTTGGACCTAAATAACTATATGACCAATAATGCTAACATGACGATGCAATACATGTAATGAAAGTAGACATGATGCTTAACAATATGCAATTGGAATCACTCAATTCCGATAAACGGTCGCGACACACTCGTCGACCGAAGTTGCAACAAAATAACAGTTTTCAGCACAACAGCACAATAACATCAGGATCACCACTTTGGAGCAAGATTTAATATAGCTAGAGCACCCAAATATGACAAGTTAAAGTATGGAAATGAAGTACACATGATTCTTAACACATAGGAGAAAGAATCAATGCAATAGGCCTCATGTATGAGTCACAATCATCATGCAAAGTTGCAACAAAATAATAACAGCAGCACTTAACAGGAATTTGTAGCAGTTTAACGGCCTGATGCCCTGTTCAGCACACAATAACTACATCTAAACAACCTAAAACAATTAAATCACAAAAGATGAAAGCTAGAGCACACAACGGGAAAACGCATTGCAAAACTGGATCAGCAGCACAAATTATAAGGACTTAGAAAAAAATAGCAGGCAGGGAAAGAAGAAAAAAAAACTACCACGGGCTTGGCCCATTGGCTGGATCTGCCTGGCTGGGCTGGCGCCTGGCTGTGGGCCTCGCTGGCTCGGCTGGCGGCTGGGGCAGGCCGGCCCAGGGCGGTTGGCGGCGGCCCCCTGCTCCCGATCGGGATCGACCCTGAGCAGGGTTGACCGCGGCGGCGGCGGCGCTCGCCGGCCATGCTCCGGCGGCCGTGCGGACGAGGGGAGGTGGAGCAGGTCTCCAGGGGCGTCCGGGAACGGGCGACGCAGATCCGGTGAGCGGGAGGCGCGAGGACGCGGGGTCGTGGCGGCGCGGCGGAGCTTCGAGCTCGGTCGGCTGCTGTCCATGGCGCGGCGGCTCGGGCCCGGCTCCGGCGACCTGCACGTAAGGGAGGAGGGAGGCGGTTAGGGGAGAAGAGGGGAAGGGGACGCGCGGGGAAGAGAGGAAGAAGAGAGGAGAGGGAGGCGCGACAGGGGAAGGAGGAGAGGGGTGCGGCGGCCCGGCTGCTGCCGGCAGCTCCGGCCGGAGGAGGGCGGCGGCGTCCACGGGTTGAGGAGAGAGAAAAGTGGGAGGCTGGCCAGATCCGATCTGGGCCGTCGGATCTCCGGATCTGGGCCGTCGGATCTCCGGATACCAAGTTGTATGGCCCGATATGCGGTATTGTTCCAGATCTAGGTGTTTCCACCCAGATCCGGGGACGAAGCACATATCGGTCCCACCGCGACATATGACAAAGCCATATGCCCCGTATTTCCAATATGATATCACAACATTACAGATACAAGGATACAACATCTCATACAATCGGCATATAACTGCCTTAATACAATACAACAGCGGAAGATACATGTCTGAGTACAGACTACAAGCAAATGCCTAGTGGCAAAGAGAAAAACATCGATCCCATAACCACACGACGGTAGCAGTAGGGTCGTCGACGAAGTAGTCGTACTCAGCAGTGGTGTAGTCGGCGGTAGCAGCGGGGTCTACCGGAGAACAAGGGGGGAATAAACACAGTAAATACAAAGCAATCATAACAAACAAATGAATGACATGGCAAATGTATCGACGTAGGTGCTCTAACGCAGTACGATGTATCAGGCTCGGAGCGGGAATTCATCCGGGGATGATATGCCAGCTCCGGGTAGTTACCAGAAAGGGTGTTCAGAGGGGGAAGGTATCATGCCGGAGGTGTCGTGGGTACCAGACAAACATAAGGGGGGTGTATCCGTGTTAGTTGATCCATTCCGGACAACTTTCGTGTTCAGAATAAATTCATCCGGCAGGTTTTTACCGGCACCAGGAATTATCGACAAACAGCCCGGAGGGGGGGAACGTCGATGATCGGTGTGTTAGGGGGTGGGGTAGACAAACAAATAGCGTATCTGTATTCGTTACATTTTTCTGATCAACTTTCATGTATAAAGTTTTTGAATCTGACCTACGGTTTATTTTCTATGATTTTCTAAAGTTTTAAGCAATTTAAATCATTTTCTAAATCATTTTTAAATTATTTTTATTTATTAACAGAAACATTATCCACAACAGTTTGACTGGTCAAACTGACAGGGGGGCCCACATGTCAACCTCACAGTGTGATAAATCATTATAATTTAATTAAAAAAATGTCAGGGCCCACATGTCATACTCTCAACAGCAATTTATTTTAATAAAACAAAAGGACTTACAGATGGGGCCCATGTGTCATTGACACATTGGTTAATTAACCATTTTTATTTAAATTAAAGGGCTAAGGGCCCACTGGTCATACACAGGAGGGTATTTGTTTCAACTTATTAAATTAAACAGGCAATTAGGGGGGGGTACTTAGTGGCTAATTAGGGGGGGGTCCACGGGTCATTGGCCTAATAGGCCACACGCAGCACAGCACGGCCGGGGCCATGGCCGTGGCTGTGGCCGGCGGCAGCGAGCCGCGGCGGCTGCAGGGGGCGCGGTCGCGCGGGCGCGCGTGTGCGCGCAAGGTACGGGGTGACGCGTTCTAAGGAGGCCAGGGGAATGGCCAGGGCGCGCACTGGGCACGGGCATGCCCGGCCACGGCAGCCGCGGTGACGCCCGAAGCAGGGTATGGCGGGGAAGGGTGTTCCGACGGTCGTTCCGGCGAGGGGAGAGGAGGGAGAGATGCGGCAGCTCACAGCGGTGCTCGGGGAGGGCTCGTGGTGGCGCGAGGGTGTCGGCGCCGAGCTCCCGGTCGTCAATGGCGGGCCGGTCCGAGGCTGAAGGAACTCCCGATTCGCAGTGCACGTAGCGCCCTGGTTTCGATTGCGAGCACAAGGCGAAGCAGAGGACGCCGGCGAAGCTTCCGGACAGCTTGGCGCGGCAGGGCACGGCCGTTGGCCGCGTGTATTCGGCGACGGCGCCCACGGCAGAGCTCGGGCTCGGGATAGGATGGGGCGTGACGCTGGAGAGAGATGAACGAGGGGGGGGGAAAGATCTACTCCTCCTCCACGGGGGCACGGCTTCGGCCTTATCTTCTCCGAGGGGCTCCTGTAGCGACCGTGGCGTTGGCGTCGAGCTGGTCCAGCCATGGCCGACCCGGTCGAAGGAACAGGACGGGGAGGGAGATGGAAAAAATAAAAGAAAAAGGGCCCGGGTGGGCCAGATCAGTGGGCTTTCCCCGTGCGACAAATAGGCGGACCCCCTTTTTGTTCTTTTCATATTCTGTGAAATTATGTTAGCAATTATTTAAATGGCTTAGGCATTTTTATATAATACCATTTTGGTTCCACAATTAGTAGAGCATATTCCTAGAATACCACAAAAAGTTTAGGGTTTTTCTAAACTCTTTTGCTAATTTATTTTATTATTAAATGAGCCATTGGCTTGGAATTGCTACTGTTATTAATTGTTTACAATTTTCAGTAGCCCAATAAAAACCAATGATTACATGGGCATGGTCCAATGATTATTTGGGATTTTATAAAAGTGGTTCCAAGATTTTTGGAAAAGATTTATTGTCACCATATTTTTAATATTCATCAAAAGGCATTTTAGGGTTTGTTTGAATTTTATTTCAAATGGCTTGGACTTTAGTTGGCCAATGATGATCAAGGTCCAGGGTTCATATTTGCTTGCAAAAATATCAAAGGAGAATTTGAATTTGAACTGAACCAGTTGATCAAACAAAAGTTTTGAACAGTAGAGATGAACAGTAACCCTGATTACTGTTCACTGACAGTGAGGGTGTTACAAATCTCCCCCACTACAAGAATTCTCGTCCCGAGAATTTAGGTGGTAGAGGGGAAAATATCGGGGTATTCATCGCGAAGACGATCTTCGCGTTCCCAGGTGGCTTCATCTTCAGAATGATTCGACTACTGAACTTTGAAGAACTTGGTTGTCTTGTTGCGGGTTTTGCATTCAGACTGATCAAGAATGCGGCTCGGATGTTCTTGATAAGTCAAGTCCTGTTGCAGCTCGATCATATCATGTTCCACTTCTCGAATAGGGTCCTTGAAGCAGCGTCGGAGTTGCGACACGTGGAATACATCGTGGACTTGGGAGATGTTCGGCGGCAATTCCAATCGGTATGCCACTGGTCCACTTCGAGAAAGAATACGGAACGGACCAATGTAGCGAGGAGCTAACTTTCCTTTGATTCCGAAACGATGGGTGCCTCGCATCGGGGTGACACGGAGGTAAGCATATTCGCCAGGTTGATAGACCATTTCCTTGTGCTTGCGATCATAGTTTCTTTTCTGGCGAGACTGAGCAGCCTTCAAGTGGTCCCGGATAACGCGAACCTGATCTTCGGCATGCTGAATAATGTCCGGACCAATGAGGGTTCGTTCCCGAGTTTTTGACCAATTCAGAGGGGTTCGACACTTACGTCCATAGAGAACTTCAAAGGGTGCCATATTCAGACTAGCTTGATAGCTATTGTTGTACGAGAACTCAGCAAATGGAAGAGATTCCTCCCATTTCTTGCCGAAGGAGATGACACAAGCTCGAAGCATGTCTTCAAGCACTTGATTCACGCGTTCGACTTGTCCTTGCGACTCGGGGTGATAGGCGGTGCTGAAATTCAGATGCGTTCCCATAGCTTCTTGGAAACTATCCCAGAATCTTGAGGTGAAAATACTACCCTCGGTCGGAACCGATCTCCAACGGAATACCATGGAGCGACACGATTCTGGAAACATACAAGTCTGCCAACTGACTAGCAGAGATCGTCTCCTTGACTGGCAGAAAGTGGGCAACCTTGGAGAATCGGTCGATGACGACAAAGATGGCATCATGACCTTTCTGTGATCGGGGAAATCCGGTGACGAAGTCCATCTCAATATTGTCCCATTTCCATTCAGGAATAGAGAGTGGTTGCAGAGTTCCAGCAGGTCTTTGATGTTCGGCTTTGACGCGACGGCAAACGTCACACTCTTCAACATAACGAGCAATGTCTTGCTTCATGTTAGACCACCAGTACCGCTGACGAATGTCTTGATACATCTTGGTACTACCAGGGTGGATCGACAAAGGTGTATCATGAGCTTCTTTCATGACATCAGGGGCGTAATTCAGGTTTGCCTTCGCTACCGGAACCACTAAACGACCCTTGAAGTACACCGCATTATCATTATTTGCATCAATAGTGAAGAATGAGGGCTCTCCGCTGGCGACTCGCCGCTTAATCTTCCAAATTTCAGAGTCATAATGTTGCACCGTCTTGATGCGGGTGTCGAGGTCTGGTTTGACCACCAGGGAGTTCAGATATCCCTGCGGAACAATTTGGATGTTCGGCTTGCGGAGCTCTTCATACAGAAGTGGTTGTTGTACTTGAACTTCAAGTTCACTACAGTAGGCTTTGCGTCTGAGGGCATCAGCCACCACATTAGCTTTCCCAGGGGTGTAAGAAATTCCCATGTTGTAGTCGGCTACTGTCTCGAGCCATCTCTACTGGCGGAGATTCAGGTCTGGTTGAGTAAATAGGTACTTCAGGCTTTGGTGGTCGGTGTAGATCTCACAACGATTACCGACGAGATAATGTCGCCACAGCTTCAATGCATAAATTACCGCTACCAATTCAAGATCATGTGTTGGATACTTATCTTCGTGAGCACGCAATTGACGAGAGCCATAAGCAATCACTTTGTGCTCTTGCATTAGGACACAGCCTAATCCTTGACGAGATGCGTCGCAATATATCACGAAGTCCTTCTGAGTATCAGGCGGAGCTAGCACTGGGGGAGAAGTGAGCTTGTCCTTGAGGGCTTGGAAACTTTCCTGACATTTATCTGTTCACTCAAACTTGACGCCTTTGTGAAGCAGGTTAGTCAGAGGCCTGGCAATCTTGGAGAAGTTCTCGACCAAACGGCGGCAATAGCTGGCAAGGCCGAGGAAACTTTGGACTTTCTTGACAGTCTTGGGAGGACTCCATTCAAGAATAGCCTGGATACGTTCTGGGTTGAAGGCAATGCCATCCTTCGAAATCACGTGACCAAGGTAGGTCACTTCAGGAAGCCAGAAATCACACTTAGAATACTTAGCGTAGAGTTTGTGTTCTCGAAGCTTTTCCAGTATAAGACGAAGATGTTCAACATGTTCTTCTTTATTCTTGGAGTATATTAAGATATCGTCGAGATAAACCACGACAACTTCTCGAGGTATTCCATGAATATATAGTTCATCAATCGGGAGAAAGTGGCTGGAGCATTCGTCAAGCCAAAGGACATGACAGTGTACTCGTAGGAACCATAGCGATTAATGAAAGCGGTCTTCGGAATGTCCTCTTCACGGACTCGGATCTGATGGTAACCCAACCTCAAGTCGAGTTTCGAAAACACCGTGGATCCAGCAAGTTGATCATACAGATCGTTGATCCGGGGAAGCGGATATTTGTTCTGGATGGTGGCTTGGTTGATGGGTCGGTAATCTTGGACCAAACGATTTGTTCCATCGCTCTTCTTAACAAAGAGCGAAGGTGCTCCCCAAGAAGAGGAACTTGGGCGAATGAACCCTTTTTGAAGTGCTTCGTCGATCTCCTTCTTCAGTTCAAGGAGGTGGTGAGGTGGCATCTTATAGGGACGCTTGGCAATAGGAACGGTGCCGGGTTTCAGGTCGATGACAAATTTAACCTCATGGATCGGGGGTATTCCCGGGAGTTCTTCTGGGAAGACGTCGGGAAAATGACGAACGACTGGAACGTTCTCAATCCCGTCAAGAGGTGAGACATTCAGAGCATTCATCATATAGATATGCGTTTCAGCATCACGGGTAATCCGGGTGGTGTGGTTAACAATCTCGTCGGAGGGGTGAAACAGTTGGACAGAACTGGTGCCACAATAAAGTGCGGCATCGTGGACTTTCAACCAATCCATGCCCAGAATGAGGTCTATGGTGGAAGACTTCAGGAGGATGGGAGAAGCAAGGAACTCAATTCCTTCAATTTCGACGACGGTTTTGGGCACTATCTTGGAGGTGTGGCAATGACCTATCGGAGTGCGGACAACCATCGGTGGATCCATATTTTCTACCATGAAGTTATGCGACAATGCAAATGCTTCCGACATGAATGAATGCGATGCTCCTGAATCAAATAAAACAGTAGTAGGTACTGAATTAACAAGAAGGGTACCCATCACGGTAGGAGGTTGCTCCTGAGCTTCTTCGACATTAATGTTGTAAGCATGTCCGCGAGTGTGAGAAGAAGACCCAGTGTTATAGTTGGGGGTCCTGTTGTTGCCACGGCCATTTCCAAGGCCAGCAGGGTGAACTACAAGTTGATTCTGTCTCTGGGGGCAGTCTCTGGGAAAGTGACCTGGCTGATGGCACTTGAAGCATAGGCCATCTTGAGGACGGAGGGGTGCAGTCTCAGTCTTCGGCTGTCTCGGCGGGGGCGGAGGCAGACGAGGTGCAACATACGACGGCCTTGGTGCAGGGGAAGGTGGACGATACACACTGTGTGGAAGCCAAACGCGTTGCTTCTGTGCTGTGCCCGAAGATGAGCCAGCATCACGGGGGCACTTTGGCGAACCACCGAACTTAAGCTGAGCAGTCTCGAGAGTGATAGTCTGGTTCACCATGGTGGCGAAGTCGGGGAAGACGTGCAAAGCCAGTGCAAGCTGGAGATCTGCGTTGAGTCCCTCACGGAACTTCTCTTGCCTACTTGCATCATTGGGGAGGTCACTTGCAGCATAGCAGGAGAGGCGGAGGAATTCCCTCTGATATGCCTCGACAGTTTTGTTGCCCTGAACGAGGTTGCGGAACTCGGCCTTCATACGGTTCATAATCGCCTGGGGGACATAACGAGCACGGAAGGTAGTATTGAAGTCATTCCAGGTGACGACAGTCCCTTCAACTAGCGAGCCCTTGTAGGTGTCCCACCACTGAGCAGCGGGGCCACGCAGGAAATAGGACGCAAAGTTGACGTAATCAGCAGCTCTCACATTAGCGAACTCCAGCTGTCGAGTGATGTCACGAAGCCAATCATCAGCATCCAGTGGCTGTTCAGGCTGGTGGAAGAGAGGGGGATTGAGACGCATGAAATCCCGCAGAGTAACCACAGGCGGTTGGTTCTGGTGCTGGTTCTGGTTCTGATTCTGGTTCTGGAGCTGATCTATGACTCCTTGCATAAATACTTGGTTCATCTGAAACTGCTGCATCATCGCGGCCATGTAGTCCGGCGGCGGAGGTGGATCGTTGGCACCACGACCACGACCACGACCACCACGACCAGCCATCCTGCTAGAATTTAATAGGGGTATTTCAGCGATGAGAATTTTAACGAGATGTCGGAAATGAGTAAGAGATAAAGCGACAACAAAGAGGAGGCGTGGATATATAGGAGTAGTCATATAAGACATACACATCCACACATAGAATCAATCGAAAATCGGGCAGCCTAACGTCGTAGAAATTAAGAAAAAAAAGGACACACTAGGTGGCGCGCAGACCGCGGTAAGGATTACACGACGCGACATAGATTCCACTATGTCAATCACGCCGCAAGAAAACTGTTGGCCACAGGAGATAATGCCAAAGGACGCGTGGCCTGCCCAGAATAAGAATGGGATCCGCGGTCCGGTACTTGGGGTAGAACACCTGCAACACGACTCAATCAATGGGGAAGCACCAAAACGCCGGGTGGAATCAAGAGAACATGATCCTAATGTCAGAGTTTGTAAAACTTACCAGCAAGGATAAGAGAGCAGATTCCCAAGGCATAGGTAAGGAGAAAATGATCCTAATACCATAGATATCACACGTAGTGACATCGATGTGGGCCCGTAAGTTAGCAAAATAGTTTTTGAAAGTCTAGACTCAACTTCGACCAGGTAGTGGTGGGGTGGCTTCCTACAGGCAGTCGGCTCTGATACCAACTTGTGACGCCCCCAAAATCAATCCGTGTACAATAATCATACACGCAGGGTACACGGCTGAGATTAGGCTGCCACGGTGAGAATATCACAGCACAACACTAAACACAAAAGGATAAACCAATATGTTACAATAAAGGGGGTCACGCGGACCCAAATACATAAGTTATACAAGCCATAATATCAGAATACAGACATAGTTAGTCAAGTTTTGCCTTAAGAAGGCTAGCACAAATAACATCAGAGATATAGATCGAAAAGGCAAGGCCTCCTGCCTGGGAGCCTCCGAAACTACTCCTGGTCCTGGTCAGCAGGGGTCTCGACGTAGTAGTATCCGCCTCCGGGGTACTCCTGCTCCTGGGCTCCAACGTCGACTGCAGTGGCCGATCAGGCAAAACATAAAGGGGGAAATAAAGCAAAGGTGTGTATCTAGCATAACCGCGAGTCTTACGTCCGCTACTAAGCATTATGCATTGTATCAACGGAAAGAAGAGGCTGTATATAGTGGACTGCAAGGTAGAAATCAGAATAAGGGTAAGAAGCTAGGCCTATCGAAGACTAGCATCTTCCGACGATGTCTTGCAGCATGAGGTAAGAATCAGCCAACAGTTTATATAAAACAATAAAGTAACAATGAAGCAGAAGTTGCTGCAACATTGTATAATAGTAAGTTGTCATGATTAATAATAATAATGCCTCCGAGTTCCCTTCCTCGACTCCCTGCGAGGAAGAAGACCCGAAACCATACAGTTTAATAGTAATAGTTTCTAGTGGTAAGATCTAGCTTCAGCATAAAGCATCCTGTTACCGTGGACACGGCTATTCGAATAGATTAATCTTCCCTCCAGGGGTGCACTGGCGTGACTCTACGACGCTGGGATATCCAGGGTGGCGGGAACCTTGTTAGGGAACGCTCCACTAAAGCTATCCGACACAAAGTATCCCATCCTTCGGCTATCAACAGAGAGGTCATCCGCCGGACTATATCCTGTGTACGCCGGGCTTTGGACCCTAACCCGAACGTACTCCTGCACGGTGCGTGACTGGCCGGTGAAGCAAAATCAAAGCAAATACAAATACACCGCTCGAGCAAGAGAAGACAACACCACTTCCCGGCAATCAGCCCGCGGTACTACTGACGTCTGAAGACCCTCGAACGAGACTACGATGCAGGGGAGCCCACACTCCTCGTCCCACGTGTAGGTAGTGCGTACAAGCCAAAAGGCTACTCAAGACATCCGCCGAACAATTTATCATTTTAATTAACCTGCGTGACAACCGTTATCGTTGCCTCGACTTAACCGACCCGCGGTCAACGACAGCAGTCAGGTCCACCAGTACATCGGTGCCTGCCCTGTCGTCCCACCAAGTCACTGCGGTTATCAACAAGGTGAACCGTCTCTTTACCTTGTCTCGCGTTTGCTCTTGGTTGAGCTAGACTTTCGTGGTTTGGTAACTCTCGCGAGATACGAGCAGGGGCCAAGCTCGCCAGTAACGTCGGTCGTACCCTCCCTGTCGTTCCCAACAATATACCTCTCGCGGGCACCCTTGGGTCGCCCGACTTCTTACCTTTAAGGACAACCGCTGTCCAGGACCCTATGGCGGCAAGACAAAGTCAGCCTCGAGTGGAGTACAAGGATTACTCCTGGATAGCTCACACTTGAGGTGACTAGGGATAACCCAGATAGGGGCCTTTGGCGGTGTCTGCTTTGTACCGTACCAGTGCAGTTGTATATATTGTGTCCGTGTTCACTCCTAGAGTGTCCACGGCCCGCTATGTAATCCTAGCTAACAATGCGCAGGGCTCACTGCTGAATAATGCATAATACTAATAGGCAGCATAGGATAAAGGAGGTACATCAAGGGGCGACAAAAACATGCTATGCAGTTGAATAGGATTGTAATCGTAGCAGCAGCAGTAACAATGCCTAGTGCAAGAAAGTACGGAAAGGTAGGCGATATCTGGGGAAGAGAATGGCTCTGCTTGCCTGGAAGCTCGACGGTAGCAGTAGGGTCGTCGACGAAGTAGTCATACTCAGCAGTGGTGTAGTCAGCGGTAGCAGCGGGGTCTACCGGATAACAAGGGGGGAATAAACACAGTAAATACAAAGCAATCATAACAAACAAATGAATGACATGGAAAATGTATCGACGTCGGTGTTCTAACGCAGTACGATGTATTAGGCTCGGAGCAGGAATTCATCCGGGGATGATATGCCAGCTCCGGGTAGTTACCGGACAGGGTGTTCAGAGGGGGAAGGTATCATGCCGGAGGTGTCGTGGGTACCGGACAAAAATAAGGGGGGTGTATCCGTGTTAGTTGAACCATTCCAGACAACTTTCGTGTTCAGAATAAATTCATCCGGCAGGTTTTTACCGGCACGGGGAATTATCGACAAACAGCCCGGAGGGGAGGAACATCGATGATCGGTGTGTTAGGGGGGTGGGGTAGACATACAAATAGCGTATCTGTATTCGTTACATTTTTCTGATCAACTTTGATGTATAAAGTTTTTGAATCTGAGCTACATTTTATTTTCTATGATTTTCTAAAGTTTTAAGAAATTTAAATCATTTTCTAAATCATTTTTAAATTATTTTTATTTATTAACAGAAACATTATCCACAACAGTTTGACTGGTCAAACTGACAGGTGGGCCCACATGTCAACCTCACAGTGTGATAAATCATTATAATTTAATTAGAAAAATGTCAGGGCCCACTTGTCATACTCTCAACAGCAATGTATTTTAATAAAACAAAAGGACTTACAGATGGGGCCCATGTGTCATTGACACAGTGGTTAATTAACCATTTTTATTTAAATTAAAGGGCTAAGGGCCCACTGGTCATACATAGGAGGGTATTTGTTTCAACTTATTAACTTAAACAGGAAATTAGGGGGGGTACATAGTGGCTAATTAGGGGGGGGGTCCACGGGTCAGTGGCCTAATAGGCCACACGCAACACAGCACGGCCGGGGCCATGGCCGTGGCTATGGCCGGCGGCAGCGAGCCGCGGCGGCTGCAGGGGGTGCGGTCGCGCGGGCGCACTTGTGCGCGCAAGGTACGGGGTGGCGCGGTCTAAGGAGGCCAGGGTCATGGCCAGGGCGCGCACTGGGCACGGGCATGCCCGGCCACGACAGCCGCGGTGACGCCCGAAGCAGGGGATGGCGGGGAAGGGTGTTCCGGCGGTCTTTCCGGCGAGGGGAGCGGAGGCAGAGATGCGGCAGCTCACAGCGGTGCTCGGGGAGGGCTCGTGGTGGCGCGAGGGGGTCGGCGCCGAGCTCCCGGTCGTCAATGGCGGGCCGGTCCGAGGCTGAAGGAACTCCCGATTCACAGTGCACGTAGCGCCCTAGTTTCGATCGCGAGCACAGGGCGAAGCAGAGGACGCCGGCGAAGCTTCCGGACAGCTCTGCGCGGCAGGGCACGGCCGTTGGCCGCGTGTATTCGCCGACGGCGCCCACGGCAGAGCTCAGGCTCGGGATAGGATGGGGCGTGACGCTGGAGAGAGATGAACGAGGGGGGGGGGGAAAGATCTTCTCCTCCTCCACGGGGGCACGGCTTCGGCCTTATCTTCTCCGAGGGGCTCCTGTAGCGACCGTGGCGTCGGCGTCGAGCTGGTCCAGCCATGGCCGACCCGGTCGAAGGAACAGGAAGGGGAGGGAGATGGAAAAAAGAAAAGAAAAAGGGCCCGGGTGGGCCAGATCAGTGGGCTTTTCATATTCTTTTAAATTCGGTTAGCAATTATTTAAATGGCTTAGGCATTTTTATATAATGCCATTTTGGTTCCATAATTAGTAGAGCATATTCCTAGAGTACCACAAAAAGTTTAGGGTTTTTCTAAACTCTTTTGCTAATTTATTTTATTATTAAATGAGCCATTGGCCTGGAATTTCTACTGTTATTAATTGTTTAAAATTTTCAGTAGCCCAATAAAAACCAATGATTACATGGGCATGGTCCAATGATTATTTGGGATTTTATAAAAGTGGTTCCAAGATTTTTGGAAAAGATTTATTGTCACCATATTTATAATATTCATCAAAAGGCATTTTAGGGTTTGTTTGAATTTTATTTCAAATGGCTTGGACATTAGTTGGCCAATGATGATCAAGGTCCATGGTTCATTTTTGCTTGCAAAAATATCAAAGGAGAATTTGAATTTGAACTGAACCAGTTGATCAAACAAAAGTTTTGAACAGTAGAGATGAACAGTAACCCTGATTACTGTTCACTGACAGTGAGGGTGTTACATAGGATCAAACATCGAACCTAACCTAGACTAGCATGCAAACCGCTGGTTGAAATAGAATGGATCATAAGTAATGTATAGTCCTTGCCTGTTGATAAGTCGGGTTCCGAAGGTGTAGTCGATCGCAAGCTCGCAACGTCTCCGAAGGTACCCGCGGGAGCACACAAGAAGTAAACACTGGAAAGCATTCAACGAGCAAGAACTCTATTACTACGAAGCAAACACGAGCAAGCATCAATAATAAGCAACACGAGACATCGCACCTACCGTCGAGAGCGGTCACTAACAATCTAAGTGGAGTACTCGTCACACACGACGATACCGCACGTTTACGGTGGTTCAAGTTGTTTAGCTACGGTGATCAATCAACGGTTATTAACATGGCAACTCAAGCAAGAATGGCATAGCACACAAACATGGCAAGAGGTGAAGCACAAAGTAAACTATCTATGCTAGTCAATTTAAGTGAGGCACAACCTAAACATGGCATACACTAAGTGTCGCACGATGATTAAAAAATTTGGTACTGTTCTTCCCTAAACCATATTTTAGGTTGGTTAACAACAGAAAACAATAGCATAAACACAAGGTACACGAAAAACTAATCAAGTTACATATAAAGAACACCCCAAACGGAGTTACGGTTAAAAAGATATAAGCAAAACAAGTTACGGGCACAATCTGCCAACATCACGAAGCAAACTTTAGAGCAATGCATAAATAGGGTAATCAATGCAAACATGCTCACAAAAGATATGAAGTTAAACTATACATGACAGGGAAGGCATGGCAAAAAAAATCATGCAAATAGGCATCATAGATCAAAAGATATTAAGCAAACAACATGGCATCGCAAAGTAACAGACTTAGAGAAAAACAGAGGTGGTTGTCAACAACAGCAGCATAGCAACTTTGGAGCTAAATAACTATATGACCAATAATGCTAACATGAAGATGCAATACATGTAATGAAAGTAGACATGATTCTTAACAATATGCAATTGGAATCACTCAATTCCGAGAAACGGTCGCGACACACTCGTCGACCGAAGTTGCAACAAAATAACAGTTTTCAGCACAACAGCACAATAACATCAGGATCACCACTTTGGAGCAAGATTTAATATAGCTAGAGCACCCAAATAAGACAAGTTAAAGCATGGAAATGAATTACACATGATGCTTAACATATACGAGAAAGAATCAATGCAATAGGCCTCATGGATGAGTCACAATCATCATGCAAAGTTGCAACAAAATAATAACAGTATCACTTAACAGGAATTTGTAGCAGTTTAACGGCCTGATGCCCAGTTCAGCACACAATAACTACATCTAAACAACCTCAAAACAATTAACTCACAAAAAATGAAAGCTAGAGCACGTAATTCTAAACAATTCGTCTTTTGGGCGCGAAGTCATCGGAGCTACGGTTCAACGGGAAAACGCATTGAAAAACTGGATCAGCAGCACAAATTATAAGGACTTAGAAAAAAATAGCAGGCAGGGAAAGAAGAAAAAAAAACTACCACGGGCTTGGCCCATTGGCTGGATCTGCCTGGCTGGGCTGGCGCCTGGCTGTGGGCCTCGCTGGCTCGACTGGCGGCTGGGGCAGGCCGGCCCAGGGCGGTTGGCGACGGCCCCCTGCTCCCGATCGGGATCGACCCCGAGCAGGGTTGACCGCGGCGGTGGCGGCGCTCGCCGGCCATCCTCCGGCGGCCGTGCGGACGAGGGGAGGTGGAGCAGGTCTCCAGGGGCGGCCGGGAATGGGCGGCGCAGATCCGGTGAGGGGGAGGCGCGAGGACGCGGGGTCGTGGCGGCGCGGCGGAGCTTTGAGCTCGGCCGACTGCTGTCCATGGCGCGGCGGCTCGGGCCCGGCTCCGGCGACCTGCACGTAAAGGAGGAGGGAGGCGGTTAGGGGAGAAGAGGGGAAGGGGACGCGCGGGGAAGAGAGGAAGAAGAGAGGAGAGGGAGGCGCGGCAGGGGAAGGAGGAGAGGGGCGCGGCGGCCCGGCTGCTGCCGGCTACTCCGGCCGGAGGAGGGCGGCGGTGTCCACGGGTTGAGGAGAGAGAGAGGAGAGAGAAAAGTGGGAGGCTGGCCAGATCCGATCTGTGCCGTCGGATCTCCGGATCTGACGGTCCAGAACTCATTGGGCAGAAAACTGAGCAAAATTGGGGGTGTGGCTGCAAATTGTGGCTAGGGAAACCCTAAAAATGGTTGGGAGTGTGGTGGTCTTTATATAGCCCCAGTGGCTGACAGTTTGCAAAAACATCCCTGGTTTTTCTCTCGCGCGCGCGGTGCTCACGTTTTTGACCGCTAGGGTCCGTAGTACCTCCGATTCGGGTAAAACTTCGAACTGCGCGATCAGCGCGTCGAGCCGGAGGCGTTCACCTCGCGCTGAAACCGTTCCGAGAACACTTTTCGGCACGCTATAAAAATATCCCGTTTAATTATTAAACGGGGTTTTTCGTTCCGTTGGCTGTGGCTGGTCTCGTGCGGTTTTCGCGACGGTGATCGGGTGAAACCCGGTGTCGCAAAGGTCGAGTGTCAGGGTGTCAAGGGTCGGTCTCCGTCCGATACGAGATAAGAGGGGGAAAAATAATCGCCGATCGATAAATCGAGGATGCAAACACCGCAAACAAATCAGACAATCAAAATATTCACACCGAAAACAAAATTTTTTAATTTTTGTGAAAACTGGGTTGTTACAATCCATCACTTACAGAGGTTGAGTTCTTAAAATTCAAGGACAATTGGGCTACCGGCGAAGCCAAGCTTAGGTCCGCGAAATTCAAGGGGCTTCAGGAAAGGAACACGGGGAAACACCGCCTCGGAAGCCGTGGTTACATTGGCAGAAGGCCCATATGGTACAAGGAGAACGCGGAACGTGAAGCCGCGGGGATCCCAGACTCCTTGACGGAGTTCACCGACCCGCAGGAGTATGACTTCATCAGGGCCCGGTACAAGTGGGACTCGAAGAAAATAGTTTGGTCCACGGACGCGCCCACGAGGGAATTGATGAGATTACTGGTTATAATTATTTCTTCCACCTTATATTAGCTTCTCTTCTAGTCAGAATACACATTGTAGTAACATTTGTAAATGGTTCATGTTTCTTTCGCAGAAAGAACAACACAAGCTTGACGCCGAAAGAGACTCATCGTCTCAGTTGACGATGAGGCCCAAGTGGGACACCCATCTCAACCGGGCGTTGAACATAATGAAGGGCCTCCCTTTGGACACTCGGCTGCAGCATGGACGTGTGCACGACGTAGGAGACGGTGACCAGTGGAAGCACTACTACCACGAGGACCCTGAGGCCAAAAGGCAAAGAAGGAAGTTTAGTCATGTGAGCATCGACGAGAAGGTCAAGCTTGCGATCGAGAAAAAAGAAGCTGAGACCGAACAAGCGACCAAAGATGAGATGATCCACTCGGCAGTCAATGCAGCTTGAGCTGCCTGTAGAGAAGATTTCGCATCTTCGGTTTCATCCTTGATCCCGGCTGTTATCGATTGGACGAAGCGAAATCCAGACAAAACGACATCACATTTTCCCAATCCTAGCTTCGTCGGGAGCAACTCGGTGAACATCGCACCAGCGGTGCCTCCTCTCGCATCCGGACATGCTCCATCAGTCGCTCATAGCAGCCCGTCCTCTGTCTCTGGCGTGCTACGCGGGCCTTCGACTTTGGCTGAGCTCGACGCCCTCACGGTAATTATGCATCACACCAACATATCTATAATATATCCCTTTTTCGTTGCCTTTTGAATGTCTGATGCCGTAGACATGTCTTCGCAGGCCGAGAGAACTCCGTGCACCTTACTATACATGATCGATGGCCAGACGGTGGATGTGGGAAAGGCAACGATAATAAATCCCACGCATCGGATGATCCACACCATGCAGATGCCCAGTAACACTTTCAAGGTTTCTGTGGCGAGTGTCAAACCGGGCCACGAGAATTTGGCTCCTCTGGTATGACTCGGGGGAGAGGAAGACGAGACCCCTAAGAGGCTTGCAGACTGCAAGGGCTTTTTCATCCTATGGCCGAAGGGTCTTCTTCGTGTCAAGTCGGCCGCCGTGATCACCACACCAACAACAACACATCCCGAAGAAGGTATGAACACCACCACCCCGCCTCCGCAATTATTAGCGCCACCTGTTATGCTGGGTGAGAGCGGCGAGCGACGCGTGGAAGGGGGTCCAAGCAGAGTGGATCATTTCGCCCCCGTGCTCCAGCAAGCAAAAGATGATGACATGGAGGAGGATGATGACCCTATGCGGTTCCTCAATACCGGCTACATTCCCGATGTAGAAATGATGAGTCAGCCATATGACTCGGCCAATAAGGAGCATGTGGACGAGGAGATGGATATTCTGCCGGAGCAGGAGCATCCTAGGTCTGAGTGCAAAAAGTCTCTCTTCGTGCAACCCTTGAAGGACACGCCTCCAGATGCTGCCTGAAACCAGCATGAACAAGGCGATGGTCTACGTGAAAAGGTGCTCAGGACGTCAACACTTGGGGTGGCGATCAAGGGAGCTATGAAAGGCTCATCACAACCTCTCCCCCAGAAGAAGCCGAGGAAGAGACCGAGTAGGAAAGACTTAGCTGCCAAAAAGGTTGCCAATGCTTCTAGCAGCAAGTCGGTTCCACCAACTGGTTTTGCAGACCGTGTACCGATGAAAGGTACGACGTTGATCCATGTCGCGGGCGAGCCGATCCTACCGCCGAAACCGCTGGAGAGCATATCAGGGGATCTCAGGAGACTGCACGACCATGTACTGTGGACAGAGAAAAGCCTTCTCGCGTCGAAGGATCCAGGATATCCACTTTATGCGGTGTGTGTGCCTCCGGGCATGGGCTACGTCGACACGGCGCCCGCGGAAGTGTTCTTCCTGCGGTTTGATCACATCTTTGAGATGTTCCTCACTAGGCGGCTCGATTTTACGATTGTCCGCCTTTTTGCGCTCCATATGAGCTTGGTCATCAAAAGAGAGGAAATCTCGCAAGTCGCGGTGGCAGATCCATACTACATGCATGAGTCCTTCTTGTCGCTCAGTGACTATGAACATAAAACTGCTAGGGAGTACATCAAAAATTTCATGCTGATGAATAAGGAGAAGGAAATGGTTCTCGTGCCTTATCATCCAATGTAAGTCATTGCCCGATTGCCTTTACATTTCAATCATTCCTTTGCTCATATGGAGGCTAGCTAATTTGAGGTGCATTTATTTTGCACAGCGAGGGGCACGCCGTCCTTATCGTTCTTTTCCCGCGAGTCCCCCATGCCGTGTATTTCAACTCGTCTAGGAAC
The DNA here is from genome assembly GCA_950022295.1 of Bromus sterilis. NCBI lineage: Eukaryota > Viridiplantae > Streptophyta > Magnoliopsida > Poales > Poaceae > Bromus > Bromus sterilis. Next base: position 218,422,381 of record OX465599.1, read on the forward strand.
TACAAAAGGAAGGACTACAGCAAAGTAATGAGTCTTCTGGATTCCTCGCTTTAGGGCTTCGGCATGTCGGGTGGACACATCGAGACAAAGTCACGAAGGAAGGGCGCGCCGTGTTTCTCGCATAAAACCAACTTCTGCAGTATCCATTGATACGTCCAAAACGTATCTATAATTTCTGCTTGCTCAATGCATGTTTTGTGTGATACTGCTATGATCTAGATACACTTTCATACACTTTTGATCATATTTGGACTAACCTATTAACTCAGTGCACCCCAGTGCCAGTTCCTGTTTTCTGCTATTTTTGTATTTCAGTTTTCCCCCATATAAAAAGTGCCAGAAAAATTCTGGGAAAAATACAGGAAAAATCAGCGTACAAGAAGCTTCGCGAAGAGCCTGAGAGGGGCCAGCGGGGAGCCAGGGGGGCCCAGGCGGCCACCCGGTGCGGCCCCACCCCTGGCCGCGCCAGGGGCCGCCTGGGGCCCCTAGTCCACCTCTGGCTGCCCCCCTTGGCCTATTTACTCTCCGTCACGGGGAAACTCCGAAGACAGAACCCTATTTCGCAAACTCGCCTCTGTTCCGCCGCCGCAGCGCTTCCGAGATCGGGAGCACCAGAAGACCTGTTCCCGGCACCCTGCCGGAGGGAGGATTGACCTCCGGGAGTCTCCTCTCCACCATGGATGCTCCCCGGATGTCTCGTGAGTAGTTTTCCTTGGACCATGGGTCCGTGATCAGTAGCTATGTGATGTTCTCCTCCCCTCTTTGTTCTTCATGGTTTAGACCTCGTGAGCTGCCCTACATGATCGAGGCACTTTTGTAATCTTTCTGCTATTGCTATGTTGAGTTTGATGGGATCTGATGGATTATGAGATTATGTTCAGATTGTGATAGAGTAATATATTTGGTTTTTATCTCTTATATTTTCGTTCCTAAGTAATTCTTGCATGTTCTCCGTTGTTGTTTATTGCTTTGGCCAAGTAGTAGGTAGTGACTCCAAGAGGGAACGTTATGCTCGATTGTGGGTTCATGCCCCCCGATGACACGCTTGAGTGACAGAAACATGAGTCTAGGGGATGTTCTGGTGCCACAAGGGAGAAAACAACGGTGCTTGTAACCGCTGTTGCAAGGATTGTTTACTTTACGCAAAGTTCTTTTTAATGCAGTTGTCTGTTGCTTTGGGTTTACACTTTGGGTGGGGCTCGCAACTTAATACCAGCGAGATGTTCTGGATAGATATCTCAAGGTGGATGATTAGTAGTAGATGCAGTTGGATTACGGTATACTTATTTTGGCGTACTGCCCATGCTTTTGAGCCTCTTCCTTTCTTTTGTAGAATATTTAGCATTGAGGTGCGTTCATAATCCTTTCAATTGCCCTTCTGTAATTTGTTTACCTCGCATAGCAGTTTTATCATCTTTTGGGAGAGAGACATCACTAGCGAACATCACGTATCCCGGTCCATATCGTTATTACTGTTTCCACGCTATCTTTACTTTTCTTCTTTTACTTTCAATTGCTATCATTATCCCTTGTGTTTTACCCTTTGTGAACAACAAGACCGGAGAGATTGACAACCTCTCTGAACTTCGTTGCGAACAAAGTTATCTGTGTCTGTGTGCAGGTCCACGTCAGTTGCGCCGCTGACACCTACTTATCATCTCTGGAGTCCTACTGGAGACAAACCTTGGTATCTTCACCGAGGGAAACTTGCTGTTGTGCTACATCACGCCTTCTACTTGGGGCTCACCAACGAAGGGCGAGAAGCCATCAAGCGAATTTCTGGCGCCGTTGCCGGGGACTCCGAGTGCTAAGATCGGGGAGTTGCACACTACCCTTTACCTTTGTTTTTTTAGTCTTGTTAGTTTACCTTTCAGTTTTTATCTGTGTGTCTTGTATCAAAAATCAAAAAATATATATATAGTATGTCTAGTTCCTTACTTGCCAATCAATGTCTAACTTCTTTGAAACTAGATCTTATTGGCATGGAGGATTCACCGAGGATCAACAAGAATATTACAAGGAATACCGCTTGTCTCAAAAAGGGATACACCTATGGAGACTCATACATCAATCGTATGACTATGCTAAAAACTTGTGCTCAATATATAATATATCTTTCTGCAGGGATGAATCTTGTTGCTTTATGAGGCACAAACACCTTGCTTTCCAATGTCATTACAATTTGGATGAAACCTTAGCTTCTTATGCTAAGGGAAATTATGATTTTTATGATTCAGAACAAATAGAAGAATTTGTTGCTTTTAAGGGTGCCTATGAAATTACTTCTTTTCTTGAAAATATTGATGAAGCCCCTTACAAATCTGAGAGTCTTGCTATACTTAACTATTGTTTGGAAAATTATGATGCAAATTATTATATTACGGATCATCTTGAGAGAATCTCTCCCCAAAAGGAAGAGACTAATGTTTTGCAGGACTCTATAGAAGAAGAAATTACTGAACCTGAAAACTCTTTGGATGAAGAAGAGGAGGAGAGTGACGAAAAAAAGGAGGAAGAATGGAGCCATCCATGTCTACCTTCTAATGAGAGTAACTCTTTGACTCTCACCTTATATGAGTATTATGATCCTATGGATTCTTTTGAAATATCCCTTTTTGATGAAGTTGATGCCTTCTATGCTTATGGCCGTGATATCACTATGGATGATGCTTACGGAGATGAACTTGCTATAGTTCCTCATGTTAAGCATGAAATTTTTGCTATCGCACCCACACTTGAGTGTCCTATTATCCTTTTAGAATCTCCAACTCCGGAGAATTTTCCTCTTATCAAAGCTCAATGTGATGGGTTGCATTTATCTTATGATCCTAAAAACCGTGTTGAAAAAAATACACGTGTGCTTGTAGGTCATGAACAATATGATTTATATGATAGTTATATTCTTGATGTTGTTCATGACATTATTGAAAATTACTTTGAGAGACGAAAGTTTGGTTATAGAAACTTCCATGCGAGATTGACAACCTTTGTGAACAACAAGACCGGAGAGATTGACAACCTCTCTAAACTTCGTTGGGAACAAAGTTATCTGTGTCTGTGTGCAGGTCCACGTCAGTTGCGCCGCTGACACCTACTTATCATCTCTGGAGTCCTACTGGAGACAAACCTTGGTATCTTCACCGAGGGAAACTTGCTGTTGTGCTACATCACGCCTTCCACTTGGGGCTCACCAACGAAGGGCGAGAAGTCATCATCCATCAACCGGAAGGAAGTACAAACGATGGATACTATGTCATCCATCTCATGATGGAGTTTGGAAATGATCAACAACTTCTTCGCATGGCAAGCAAAGATGACAATCATATCATGATATGGGCAAAAAACTTAGCCGAACCGGATTATAAAGTAAGAGATGAATTCTTTCGCATCCTGAAGGATATTGCAACCATCATCATGAAAGAAGTCGTCGACAAGAAGGGGATGTTCTACCACGGCCCAATATCGCGAGCTGATGTTAAAACTCTCGTAGGAATGCAGCTTTTGGACATTACGCCGTTCAATAAGCTAAGGGGCGTCCTCCCAGATATGGATGGATGGAAGTTCTAGTGTATTGACTATGCCGATGATGATGTCTCGGTTGAATTTATACTTTTGGAAGCATATGAAACCTTTGTGATGTAATTTAACGGTCCTGTTGAACTACTTGCGTAACGCTTGCTAGCTAGTGAATTAGTTGGGGTACGATGAACAACGTGTGTATATTATATTATGTATGTTACTTTAAGTTGCATCTATTCACTAATTTTTCTCTTCGTGTTGCTCAAGTATATTATGTTGTGTACTATTGTTGAATTCCTATGATGAATATGCATCTCTAACAGGTACATAGATCATCGATGGCGAAGAAGTGTTATGCCGTGTACATAGGGAAGGTTCCAGGAGTGTACGATGAGTGGCCAGAGTGTCAGGCCCAAGTGCACCGGTTCCCGGGTGGCAGCCAAAGAGGGTTCAATACCAGCGATGAAGCGGAACTTAGTTACTTGAGATTTACGCTAGCGCGAGAGGAAGATCAGAAGCGGCGCTTCATGAGCTACTACATAATTCCACTCTTCCTCGTAGTGACCGCTCTTCTAGTATATATCATAGTTTAGATGGCTGATGAAACTTGCTTGTAGTTGCATGTATTTAAGATATTGTGACAACTTCAATCGCTATTTTAGAGATGACATGATGAGAGACATTATTTGTGTTGGATATGAGAGATCATGGTGATATATATATGGTCATCAGATTATGGTATGTGTATGATATGATGAGATTTGTACTCTATAGAAAACCTGTGTATGTGTATGAGACTATATTGTATAATATCTGTAAAAATACAGCAAAAATACGATGGGAAAAAGAAAGAGAAAATGAAAAATAAATACCAGTATGTAACAACCCAGATTTTGCAAAAATTAAAAATTTTGTTTTCGGTGTGAATTGTTTGATTGCCTGATTCGTTTGCGGTGTTTGCATCCCCGATTTATAGATCGGCGATTATTTTTCCCCTCTTATCTCGTACCGGACGGAGACCGACCTTTGCCACCCTGACACTCGACCTTTGCGACACCAGGTTTCACCCAATCACCGTCGCAAAAACCGCACAAGACCAGCCGAAGCCAACGGAACGAAAACCCCGTTTAATAATTAAACGAGATAATTTTATAGCGCACCGGAAAGTGTTCTCGGAACGGTTCCAGCGCGAGATGAACGCCGCCGGCTCGACGCGCTGATCGCGCAGTTCGAAGTTTTACCCGAATCGGAGGTCCTGCGGACCCCCGGCGGTCAGAAACGTAAACACCACGCGCGCGAGAGAAAAACCGGGGATGTTTTTGCAAACTGCCAGCCAACTGGGCTATATAAAGACCACCACACTCCCACCCCTTTCTAGGGTTTCCCTCTGGTAAAAATTGCAGCCACTCCCCTCACAATGTCCAGATGTGCCCCAAAACAGCCCCAAATCCCGAAACCCTAGCCTTAGGCGCTCCCAGCCGTTGGATCTGGCGATTCGAGCGCCCAGATCGCGCCACGTCAGCACCCTAGCCTCCCTCCTCTCTCTCTCCTACAGCCCGTGGGCTCTCCACCACGCCGCCGTGGAGCTCCCGAGCCGCCGCCGCGCCTCGACTCCGGCCGGCGAGCTTCCGGCACCGCCTCTCCTCTCTCCCTTCCTCCTCTCACCTTGGTCTCCTCCTCTGCTTCCCGCAGGTCCGCCGCCGCCATGAACCAAGCTCGACCAGGAGCTCGGGCCGCCGCGCCCCACTGCCCGCGGTCGCCGCCGGTGGCAGATCCACCCAAGAACGGCGCCGCCGCGCCCGTCCGCCCCCTCAGCGTCGCCGGCCTCCTCCATTCCTCGCCGCGCCGCTCGCCGGAGCAGGGAGCTGCCGCCGTCCTGCTCGTCAGGATGGACGAGCCCGAGCGGCTCCAGCCGCCTCCAACGGCGACGGCCCAGTCCGCCGCCACGCAGGCCGCCGGCCTCCTCTGGAGATGGGCCGAGCCCAGTGGGTGAGGCCAATCCCTATTTTTTTTATTTTTTTCCCCTGTCTTTTCTTTTTCTATTTTTGCTAAGTCCTGTAATTTTACTGTTGTTAGCTGTTTTGCGACGTTAATAACGATCAAACCGTAGCTCGGATCGCGTTGCGCCCAAAATATGAATTGCTCAGTTTTACGTGCTCTTTCGTTCGTATGTAGAAAGTTTTTCCGTTTGAGGCCGTCTAGATAGTTTAATTCTGCGTCGAAGTGGGTACCAGATCGTTAGCTGTGTTGTTGTTGCTGAACTGTTATTTTATTGCAACTTCGGGGGACGGTTGCTTCGCAACCGTTCATCGGAATTGATTGATTCCTTTTGCATCCTGTTAATCATTGTTTCTACTTCAGTTCTATGCATTCACATGTCATATATGCCTGCTGCATGATGATTGTATCTTCACCCAAAGTAGCTACCCTGTTGTTAGTGTGATGCTGTTTATATTTTGTTGCAACTTCGGTCGACGAGTGTGTCGCGACCGTTTATCGGAATTGAGTGATTCTTGTTGCATATTGTTAAGCATCATGTCTAGTTCATGCTTATATATTGCTCTGTCATGTTTCTGCACTTTTGCATATAGTTTTACTCCTGTTTGTACAGCATAAAAATAGGGTCGCGCTACGCGTCCGCCGGCTGATCCTTTGAAGGATCAGCCGGCTTAACTGCCGTTCGATTAAATTCTAAGATGCGTACATCCAGGAGATACCAAAGGAATATTCTCTTGCAACAGACTATTTGTTGCGAAGCTCTTTTGCAACAGGATGCTTGTTGCGAAGTTTTTTTTGTACGCGGAGATGTCAAAGGAATATTTTTTTGCAACAGACTATTTGTTGCGAAACTCCTTTGCAACAGGATACTTGTTGCGAAGCTTTTTTTGTACGCGAAGATTTTTTTACACACGTCTTTAATTTAGCTTATCACGTAGAACATTCTTTGTAACAGGATGCTTGTTGTGAAACTCTTTTGCAACATGATGTTTGTTGCAAAACTTTATTTATACGCATTTTTTTTGCAATCCAGTGCTTGTACGATGAACGATGGTGTGAAGCCGCTTTACAACACAAATAACGTTGTGAACCTCCTTTACAACAACATCCTTGTTGCGTTCAATGAGTTTGTAACGTACACCTTGTTGCAAAAAATTCGAGTCATTCAAAAACGTTTGCAACATCTATCTTGTTACGTTTCAAAATTGTGCAACAAACACCCTGTTGCAAACATCGATTGATGTGTAAGCGTAAAAAATAATACTGGGTACTTAGTACTTAAGCTACCGAGTAGTACTACACATATATGCTCGAACGCATATGCATTATGTCCGCACGCAAGTCACGCATCCTGATCCAACGGACAAGCGCAGCGCAATCTAACGGACAGGTACGCGGCAGATCACGTCAAGTAAATCAGCCGGCTGATCCAGAGCTTTTTCCATAAAAATAACAGTTTCTGCCATGTTTCTCTGATTTTCACTAAGTCCTAGACCAGTAATGTTTTATTGCATTTTTCTTGGGCTATAATTAGTTGTTCATGATGCCTTTTTGCATGATTCTTTTTGCCATGCCTTCCTTGTCATGTCTACTTTAATTTCATATCATTTGTGAGCATGTTTGCATTCATTATCCTGTTTATGCATTGCTCTAAAGTGTGCTTCGTGATGTTGGCAGATTGTGTTCCAAACTTGTTTTGCTTGTATCTTTTTAACCGTAACTCCGTTTGGAGTGTTCTTTATATGTAACTTGATTAGTTTTTCGTGTACTTTGTGTTTATGCTATTGTTTGCTGCTGTTAACCAACCTAAAATATGGTTTATGGCAGAACAGTACCAAATGTTTTAATTGTCGTGGAGCACTTAGTGATATGCCATGTTTAGGTTGTGCCTCACTTAAAGTGACTAGCATAGATAGTTTACTTTATGCTTCACCTCTTGTCATATTTGAGTGCTATGCCATTCTTGAGTGAGATGCCATGTTAACAACCTTTGATGATAACCTGTAGCTAAACAACTTGAACCATTCCAAATGTGCGGTATCGTCGTGTGTGACGAGTACTCCACTTAACCTGTTAGTAACCGCTCTCAACGGTAGGTGTGATGTCTTGTGTTGCCTTCTTGTTGATGCTTTCTCGTGTTTGCCTCGTAGTAATAGAGTGCTTTCTCGTTGATTGCTTTCCAGTGTTTACCGTCTTGTGTGCTTCCGCGGGTACTTCTCGGAGACGATGCGAGCTTCCGATCAACTACACCTTCGGAATCCGACTTATCAACAGGCAAGGACTATACATTACTTATGATACATTCTATTTCAACCAGCGGTTTGCATGCTAGTCTAGGTTAGGTTCGATGTTTGATCCTACCACATGTTTACAACCTCTTTCAACCCGATACAGCCATGTCCCCTCCCAGCAAACCATGTACTGCTATGTTACTATATCTCGTTGCTCAGTCCCTGCTTAGTATGCATGCTTAGGATGCTACGATGTTACCCTGTTACTCCTTGGTTTGGGCTATCACATTATTATATTGTTGTTGATGATATGATTATTATAATATTGACTATATTCGAAGAAGGATGGAAGATCTAGGCTATCCCGCCCTGACGCTTGGTTCCATTCGAGTCACCTAGGATCGGAGTTCCGGGTATTGGTTTTAAGACTGAGCATGCCTAACCGCGTGTGGGATTTTATGGGGTCCCCTTTTCTTACCAATCTAGCTTCAAACATTTCTAGTGGTGGCCCGAGATGATTTACCATTTGAAACCCCATGTGTGTGCTTGGCGGATGTCCTCGCAGTTTTTAAACAACCCGGACCAGCGGAGACATGGTTTCCCTGGTTGTCCACCTTTGACCGGCGAGGGCCCGAGGCCTCGCGTGAGGCGTCTCGGTAACCCAAACCCTGTTGAGATGGAAGAGTCCGATCCGAGAGCATGGCCAGCTTTTGGATTGGGTGTTGACTCCCCGGGGGCCACCCGGATTTGTTTGTTGTTAGTTAGAGGGACCTGTCGCTTCAGATCTCTTGGAACTAAATCATAAAATGGTTACCTGTGATGGGTATCAACTGAGAGAGATGGGTGTGCGTGCGGAGCCTTGTAATGGGCAGTTGGTACACCCCTGCAGGGTTAAATCTTTTCGAGAAGCCGTGTCCACGGTTATGGACGACTTGAGACCTACTCCTTGTTCATAGACAACAACAACTGAGATAATGTTAATATAACTTGATCAATGTGTGTGTGCCTTGATTGCTTCTTCTTCGTCGGGATGCAAAGAGGAGGACAAGGATAGGATAGGTGTTATGTTTGCGTAAGTAGTTGATAGCAAGACTTGTTGGAGGCGATTCCTCAATGAATGCTTGGCTTCTTATCTTACTCTCTAGATCGTTAGCCACTTCATAAATGCTAGTGCGGCAGCAACCTCACCACTTACTCCATCATTACCGTAAACTACTAGTTGTCCTAGAATGACGAGTGATGAAGTCCTTGCTGGGTCAGTTGACCACTAAAGTTGGATGGATAGTACTTCTCTACTCATGATACTACCCCCAAACTCTTTTCAGGGTTCTTGATCGACAACAGGTATGCTGATCGACGTTTCACGTGGAGACTCAACGACGACTAGTTAGGCGGATCCCGGCGGAGGGCCTGGATCCGTGTGGTTATGGGGATCGATGTTTTTCTCTTTGCCAGTAAGCATTTGATTGTAGTCTGTACTCAGACATGTATCTTCCGCTGTTGTATTGTATTAAGGCAGTTGTATGCCGCTTGTATGAGATGTTGTATCTTTGTATCTGTAATGTTGTGATATCATGTTGGAAATCCGGGGCATATGGCTATGTCATATGTCGCGGTGGGACCGATATGTGCTTTGTCCCCGGATCTGGATGGAAACATCTAGATCTGGAACAGTACCGCATATCGGGCCTTACCGACCGTAGGATCCCTTCTCTGGCCGAAGTCGAGTCTAGACAAAAAAAAACTTTTTTGTAGTTACTAAGTTAGTTATCGGAGAGTAGGATTCTTTTTCCTTCTTAACTTTGCTCTGGTCAGGACCAGTGACGTAAGTGTTTTACTCTCGTCTTATCCCCTTCAAAATCTATGATCTCGAGTGTGTGGAGTATTGGAACCGTTATAATGCCTTGCTTGCAGCGTATTGTCTCGATTCCGAGCTCAAGTGGGAATTCCTGTAGTACCTTTAGCTTCCCCGATTTTAGATGTGATTTGGGTCGTCCTTTTCCCTCCCTCCTTTTGCCCGGTGTTTTCACGACTTGCATCGAAAAGCACTATCCCTTTGACTAGGTTTTAGTAGTCGTTCTTCCTCTTGACACCTGATGGTTTTGATCTTCGACGTAGCCATCTCCCTGCGGAAATTTTCTCGACCAAAGTTCGACGTCGACATGGAGCAGAGTCCCTTGTTGGTGGTGTTGAAGATCGTCGACTCTCTTCTTTCCCCGTTCCCTCTCCCCCGGATCGTCCAGGATCTCGGGACGAGATCCCTTGTTGGTGGTGTTGTATTGTAACAGCCCAGATTTTGCAAAAATAAAAATTTTTGTTTTTGGTGTGAATTGTTTGATTGCCTGATTCGTTTGCGGTGTTTGTATCCCGGATTTATAGATCGGCGATTATTTTTCCCCTCTTATCTCGTACCGGACGGAGACCGACCTTTGCCACCCTGACACTCGACCTTTGCGACACCGGGTTTCACCCGATCACCGTCGCGAAAACCGCACCAGACCAGCCGAAGCCAACAGAACAAAAACCCCGTTTAATAATTAAACGTTATATTTTTTAAAGCGCGCCGGAAAGTATTCTCGGAACGGTTCCAGCGCGAGGTGAACGCCGCCGGCTCGACGCGTTGATCGCGCGGTTTGAAGTTTTACCCGAATCGGAAATCATGCGGACCCCCGGCGGTCAGAAACGTAAACACCGCGCGCGCGAGAGAAAAACCGGGGATGTCTTTTCAAACTGCTAGCCACCTGGGCTATATAAAGACCACCACACACCCACCCCTTTCTAGAGTTTCCCTCTGGTAAAAATTGCAGCCACCCCCCTCACAATGTCCAGATGTGCCCCAAAACAGCCCCAAATCCCGAAACCCTAGCCTTAGGCGATGCCAGCCGTTGGATCTGGCGATCCGAGCGCCCAGATCGCGCCACGTCAGCGCCCTAGCCTCCCTCCTCTGTCTCTCCTCCAGCCCATGGGCTCTCCACCGCGCCGCCGTGGAGCTCCCGAGCCGCCGCCGCGCCTCGACTCCGGCCGGCGAGCTGCCGGCACCGCCTCTCCTCTCTCCCTTCCTCCTCTTTTCCCTCTCCTCCCTCCTCTCACCTTGGTCTCCTCCTCTGCTTCCTGCAGGTCCACCGCCAGCATGAACCGAGCTCGGCCAGGAGCTCGGGCAGCCGCGCCCCACTGCCCGCGGCCGCCGCCGGTGGCAGATCCGCCCAAGACCGGCACCGCCGCACCCGTCTTCCCCCTCCAGCGCCGCCGGCCTCCTCCATGCCTCGCCGTGCCGCTCGCCGGAGCAGGGAGTCGCCGATGTCCTGCTCGTCGGGATGGACTAGCCTGAGCAGCTCCAGCCGCCTCCAACGGCCACGGCCACGTGGGCCGCGCGCCCCTGCCCAGTCCGCCGCCACGCAGGCCGCTGGCCTCCTCTGCAGATGGGCTGAGCCCAGTGGGTGAGGCCCATCCCTCTTTTTTTATTTTTTTCCCCTGTCTTTTCTTTTTCTATTTTTGCTAAGTCCTGTAATTTTACTGTTGTTAGCTGTTTTGCGACGTTAATAACGATCAAACCGTGCTCGGATCGCGTTGCGCCCAAAATATGAATTTGTCAGTTTTACGTGCTCTTTCGTTCGTATGTAGAAAGTTTTTCCGTTTGAGGCCGTCTAGATAGTTTAATTCTGCGTCGAAGTGGGTACCAGATCATTAGTTGTGTTGTTGTTGCTGAACTGTTATTTTATTGCAACTTCGGGCGACGGTTTCTTCGCAACCGTTCATCGGAATTGATTGATTCCTTTTGCATCCTGTTAAGCATTGTTTCTACTTCAGTTCTATGCATTCACATGTCATATATGCCTGCTGCATGATGATTGTATCTTCACCCAAAGTAGCTACCCTGCTGTTAGTGTGCTGCTGTTTATATTTTGTTGCAACTTTGGTGGACGAGTGTGTCACGACCGTTTATCGGAATTGAGTGATTCTTGTTCCATATTGTTAAGCATCATGTCTAGTTCATGCTTATATATTGCTATCTCATGTTGCTGCACTTTTGCATATAGTTTTACTCCTGTTTGTATAGCATAAAAATAACAGTTTCTGCCATGTTTCTCTGATTTTCACTAAGTCCTAGACCAGTAATGTTTTATTGCATTTTGCTTGGGCTATAAGTAGTTGTTCATGATGCCTTTTTGCATGATTCTTTTTGCCATGCCTTCCCTGTCATGTCTACTTTAATTGCATATCATTTGTGAGCATGTTTGCATTCATTATCCTGTTTATGCATTGCTCTAAAGTGTGCTTCGTGATGTTGGCAGATTGTGTTCCAAACTTGTTTTGGTTGTATCTTTTTAACCGTAACTCCTTTTGGAGTGTTCTTTATATGTAACTTGATTAGTTTTCCGTGTACTTTGTGTTTATGTTATTTTTTTCTTCTGTTAACCAACCTAAAATATGGTTTAGGGCAGAATAGTACCAAATGTTTTAATTGTCGTGGGGCACTTAGTGATATGCCATGTTTAGGTTGTGCCTCACTTAAATTGACTAGCATAGATAGTTTCCTTTATGCTTCACCTCTTGTCATGTTTGAGTGCTATGCCATGCTTGAGTGAGATGCCATGTTAACAACCTTTGTTGACAACCTATAGCTAAACAACTTGAACCATTCCAAATGTGCGGTATCGTCGTGTGTGACGAGTACTCCACTTAACTTGTTAGTAAACGCTCTCGACGGTAGGTGCGATGTCCCGTGTTGCCTACTTGTTGATGCTTTCTCGCGTTTGCCTCGTAGTAATAGAGTGATTTCTCGTCGATTGCTTTCCAGTGTTTACCGTCTTGTGTGCTTCCGCGGGTACCTCTCGGAGACGATGCGAGCTTGCGATCAACTACACCTTCGGAATCCGACTTATCAACAGGCAAGGACTATACATTACTTATGATCCATTCTATTTCAACGAGAGATTTGCATGCTAGTCTAGGTTAGGTTCGATGTTTGATCCTACCACATGTTTACAGCCTCTTTCAAACCGATACAGCCATGTCCCCTCCCAGCAAACCATGTACTGCTATGTTACTATTGCTCGTTGCTCAGCCCATTCTTAGTATGCATGCTTAGGATGTTACGATGTTACCATGTTACTCCTTGGTTTGGGCTATCACATTATTATATTATTGTTGATGATATGATTATTATAATGTTGACTATATTCGACGAAGGATGGAAGGTCTAGGCTATCCCGCCCCGACGCTTTGTTCCATTCGAGTCACCTAGGATCCGAGTTCCGATTATTGGTTTTAAGACTGAGCGTGCCTAACCGCGTGTGGGATTTTATGGGGTCCCCTTTTCTTACCTATCTAGATTCTAACATTTCTAGTGGTGGCCCGAGCAGATTTACCATTTGAAACCCCGTGTGTGTACTTGGTGGATCCCCTCGCAGTTTTTAAACAACCCGGACCAGCGGAGACATGGTTTCCTTGTTGGTCCACCTTTGACCGGCGAGGGCCCGAGGCCTTCCGTGAGGCGTCTCGGTAACCCAAACCCTGTTGAGACGGAAGAGTCCGATCCGAGAGCATGGCCAGCTTTTGGATTGGGTGTCGACTCCCCGGGGGGCACCCGGATTTGTTCGTTGTTAGTTAGAGGGACCTGTCTTTTCAGATCTCTTGGAACTAAATCATAAAAATGGTTGCCTGTGATGGGTAGCAACTGAGAGAGATGGGCGTGCGTGCGGAGCCTTGTAATGGGCAGTTGGTACACCCTGCAGGGTTAAATCTTTTCGAGAAGCCGTGTCCACGGTTATGGACGACTTGAGAACTACTCCTTGTTCATAGACAACAACAACTAAGATAATCTTAATATAACTTGATCAACGTGTGTGTGCCTTGACTTCTTCTTCTTCGTCGGGATGCGAAGAGGAGGACAAGGATAGGATAGGTGTTATGTTTGCGTAAGTAGTTGATAGCAAGACTTGTTGGAGGCGATTCCTCAATGAATGCTTGGCTTCTTATCTTACTCTCTAGATCGTTAGCCACTTCATAAATGCTAGTGCGGCAGCAACCTCACCACTTACTCCATCCTTACCGTAAACTACTAGTTGTCCTAGAATGACGAGTGATGAAGTCCTTGCTGGGTCAGTTGACCACTACAGTTGGATGCTGAGTACTTCTGTACTCATGATACTACCCCCAAACTCTTTTCAGGGTTCTTGATCGACAACAGGTATGCTGATCGACGTTTCACGTGGAGACTCAACGACGACTAGTTAGGCAGATCCCGGCGGAGGGCCTGGACCCGTGTGGTTATGGGGATCAATGTTTTTCTCTTTGCCAGTAAGCATTTGATTGTAGTCTGTACTCACACATGTATCTTCCGCTGTTGTATTGTATTAAGGCAGCTGTATGCCGCTTGTATGAGATGTTGTATCTTTGTATCTATAATGTTGTAGTATCATGTTGGAAATCTGGGGCATATGGCTATGTCATATGTCGCGGTGGGAGCGATATGTGCTTTGTCCCCGGATCTGGATGCAAACATCTAGATCTGGAAAAGTACCTCATATCGGGCCTTACACAGTAGCGACTGTTACATGTAGCAGTAGCGCATGTACACCAGTAGCGCCTGGTACAGTACGCGCTGCCGATATTAGTAGTAGCAGGCTCTACGGGAGGCGCTACTGATAACCTTGTGTAGTAGTAGCGGGTGCGTACGCGCGCTACTGCTACAAGTTAGCTGTAGTGTGCTATCAGTAGCGGGTGGGGGGCGCTACTGATGAGCTGAAAAGGGGTGCTACTACTAGCCTTTCTCCTAGTAGTGGTAGTCGAATGAAGTTCACAGCCCCCTGGCTGTGTTAGCACCCGTATGGTCTAGTGCCACAGGTGTAGCACCTCGTAGTACTTGCACACGTACGAGACTCGATGATGACCTCGGATCTCTGATCCAGCGAAGATGGCGGAGTAGACATCCGGAACCGGAGTTTCGGCAACACGACGGCATGCGTATAGTGGATACATCTCCAACCCAGTGCAGACTCCAAACAAGGGGAGTCCGCTCATAGGAGGGAGAAAGAGATCTACAGAATATATCTGTATTTTTTTGGAATTTTCTGTGTAGAAAAAAGGACACCCTTCATATCTATATATAGGGGCAAACGGGGTACGCGGTAGCCTCCATAGGCGATGTGGGACTATTCCCACATGCCCATGCATGGCGTGGTGGCTTGGGGCACGCATGCATGCATGCTAGTGGCCGCCGGCGACCCACATAGCCAAGTGGCCCATGTGGGCCAAGGCCCATGGCGCCCAAGCCCTTGCTCCCCTTTTTTCTTATTCTTTTTTTTCTTTCTTCTTTCTTTAAAGAAAAAACAAAAACCAAAAAGAATATTATTCCATTAATTATTTAAATTATATTTTACTTTTTAATTCATTTAATTAAATAATAAAACATATCTAAATAACTTTCCGAACAATTCGGAACCAGAGAACTTTTCCATCTCCCCTCCAAAACGATTTCGGAGTTCTCTCTCATATCTTCGGTAACTCTGATAGTTCCGAAAAGGTCTCCGATTACATCGAGCCCTTAAGTGTGTTACCCTATGGTCCGAGAACACTCCAGTCATGACCGAGATGAGGCTACGGTCAATGATTATCAACGGGACCTGGATGCCCATAATGAACCATGTGCATTCCGGATATCAAAACCGATTGGACCTTACGTCGTATAGCATTCCCTTTGTCATCGATACTAGATTAGTCTAAGATTCGATCAATGACATCCTATGTCTGGTTCAACCTCGTTACCGACAAATCCTTATTCACTCGTTCCGTGATATTCATCCATGTGACTTAGTCACACGCTGGGCTGCTTTATGGATGGAATCGCACCGAGTGGGCCCTGAGTATCTATCCATCACATGGATTGACAAATCCCGCTCTTGTAACAATACTCCTCAACATATCTCAACAGAATACCCAAGATACAACCGTTATGGCTAGCATATTTCAGTCAGGCGGTGGGATGTAAGTCAAAGCATCCAAGAAGATAGCAATTATGCAAGTACTCACGGTCAAAGGAACGGTCTACTACTTTCTGTAATTACAACACTGAACCTTTATAAGTTTGATCATGATGTAATGCTTACGTTGGTTAATGTTCATCACGTAACTCATCCAGTGAGGTGACCTCACAGTCAATAGACTTAATTGTCCATGATCGCGAAACAACGATCATCATGTTGGCCATGAACTAGTTATTGGTATAGAGGCTAACTAGGAACTTTGGGTGTTTCTATACGACACATGTATCATTGTTTCACTGATACAGTTCTAGCATGGTATGAATCTGGTTATGAACTTGCTTAGATATATTGGAATAATCATATATTATTTGCTTCTAGAGCATATATCCAACAAGACTTAAGTTCCTCTACCTTTCTCAAGTCTAGAGCATCCATCCTCTTTTCAATAGTGGCAAGTCTATCTACAACAGTGTCAATTCTGCGATCATAAACAAAATAACTAGATAAACCATCCAAAATATCAAGAGTTCTAGCTTCATCACACTCTAAAAAGTCTCCTTCAGCTATAATATCAAGAGAGTGTTTACACCACTTAAAAAGACCATGGTAAAATTTCTAAGCAAAATTTTTGTAGGTATCCAAGGCATAATTCTTTTATGTGCTTCAGAAATTCTGTCCCATGCCTTCTTCAAATTCTCTCCATACCTTTGACGGAAATCTAGAACTTCCGATTCCCTCAAAGCACCAAGTCCTAACATGTTCATTTAAACAAGGACTACTAAAAGCAAGGTAAATAATTTTTTTGTGATTTTTGATAAAGGACACTAAGATAAAAATTGAAATGTAAACTAACAAGACTAAAATGCAAAGGTAAAAGATAGTGTGCAATTACCCCATCTTGGCACTTGGAGTCCTCAGCAAAGGAGCCAGAAATTTTCTTGATGTGAAAAAGTCATAATGGCTTCTCGCCCTTCGTTGGTTACCCCAAGTGGAAGGTGAGATGTAGGATAGCAGCAAATTTCCCCTATGTAGACGATAGGGTTTGTCTCCCCTAGGACTCCGATAGTGATAAGTAGGTGGTAAAGTGAAAAATGGCGCCGAGGTTGATTACTTCACCTGGACCTGCACACGACACAAATAACTTTGCTCCCAACGAAGTTCAGAGAGGTTGTCAATCTCTCCGGCCTTGTTGTTTACAAAGGATCAAACACAAGGGATAAAGGATAAAAATAATAGCAACTAGAAAGTAAATCAGGAATATTGAGCGTGTAAACATTGATGAGAATATGGACCGGGGTCCCGTGATGTTCATTAGTGATGTCTCTCTCCCAAAAGACGATAAAACTGCTATGCGAGGTAAACAAATCACAATTGGGCAATTGACAGGATTAAAAACGCACCGCAATGCTAACTATGCTACAAAGAAAGGACGAGGCTCAAAAGCATGGGCGATACGCCAAAATAAGTAGACTGAAATCCAACTACATCTACTACTAATCATCCACCTTGAGATATATATCAAGAACATCTCGCTGGTATTAAGTTGCGAGCCCCACCCAAAGTGTAAACCCAAAGCAATAGAAAACTGCATTAAAAGAACTTTGCGTAAAGTAAACAATCCTTGCAATCGCGGTTACAAGCACCGTTGTTTTCCCCCTTGTGGCAACAACACGGCCCCTAGACTCATGTTTCTGTCACTCAAGCTAGTCATCAGGGGGCATGAACCCACAATCGAGCATAACGTTCCCTCTTGGAGTCACTAACTACTACTTGGCCAAAGCAATAAACAACAACGGAGAAAAGCAAGAATTATTCAAGAACATAAATATAAAAGATAATACCCAAATATATTACTCAATCACAAACTGAAGATAGTCTCATAATCCATCAGATCCCAGCAAACTCAGCATAGGAACAGCAGAAAATTATATATGTGCCTCGATCATGTAGGGCAACTCACGAGGTCTAATCCATGAAGAACAAAGAGGGGAGGAGAACATCACATAGCTACTTATCACGGACCCATGGTCCAAGGTAGACTATTCACGGATCATCCAGGAAGCGTCCATGGTGGAGGAGAGGCTCCCGGAGGTCAATCCTCCCTCCGGCAGGGTGCCGGGAAGAGGTCTGCTGGTGCTCCTGATCTTGGAAGCGCGGCAGCGGCGGAACAAAGGCGAGTTCTTGAAAAAGGGTTCTGTCTTCGGAAGAATCCCGTCACGGATATTAAATAGGAGAATGAGGGCAACCAGGGGGGCCACCAGGTGTCCAGGCGCCCCCTTGGCGCGGCCAAGCCCTAGGCCGTGCCACCAGGGCGCCTTGACCCCTGGTGGTGGCCCTCTGGCCCCACCCAGGTGATTCCGGAAGGTTCTTCTGCGCTGATTATTTATCTGGTTTTTCCCAAATTTATGGATCACTTTTAATATGGGGGAAACCTGTAAATGGAAAACAACAGAAAACAGGAACTGGCACTGTGGTGCACTGAGTTAATAAGTTAGTCCAAATATGATCGAAAGTGTATGAAAGTGTATCTAGATCATAGCAATATCACACAAAACATGCATGAAGCAAGCAGAAAATATAGATACGTTTAGCACGTATCATCCTCTTTGGGATCTTTTAATTTGTCCTCTTTGGGATCTTTTCCTCACTTTAGGGGCAACACTCTATATATTACAACAAGTATAGAAGAACTTTCACACTATACAAAAGTACTCAGCATAAAGAAGAGAAAGCTATCATGATGTATGCAAATATATGGCTCTGCTAGTGTAGCAGGATATGCAATGATACTAGCGCGTCATGTATCAATACTTACGGCAAGGCCCAACTAGCATGCGACTCATCGATCAAGTAAAAGCATGTATGACATGAAGATCAAGCATGAGAAGGTGGATGTAGCATGGCAATGTATCTCGGAAAGGCTATGGAAATGCCTTGTAGGTAGGTATGGTGGTTGTTTTGAGGAAGGATAAAGGAGGTTTATGATGACAGGGTGTATCATGACAAGGGTTTGGATGCATCGAAGAAGTATGCAATAACTCTCGAGGTGAGAAAGGGCAATGCACGTTACTGAAGAGGCTAGCAAAATATGGGTGGTGGAAGTGTCAACAATCGAATACTTACATTACTCCGAAGAACGCACACACTTATTATTGGTAACTCTCAATCTAATCAAGACGTTCACAAAGAGACAAGTACCCCAAAGAGGAGTGTATAGGGGTTTGGTTATTCTTGCGCATCCTCGACTCATGGTACGTGAGTGTACTCTAATATCTGATCCCTCCAAAGATTAATGATCCATTTAGTAGCTAGAGTTCTCAACTATTTTTTTGTAGTTTTTCGAAAATAAACACGGATTGCCCAAAATACGACATCTATCACTAATAGGCTAAAGCTCTTGACACAAAAAGTTCAAACATTACTCAAGACAATACCTCAAAACTATTGCAAGTTACTACTAAAATTGAATAGCAACCTCATTTACCTACTTTAAGTCAAGACACACAACTCAGTGCAACAGGCCAACTCTCTAAACAAGATAAACATGAAGACTCAAGAGAGTTCCAGCAACAACCTAAACAAAAGCTCTTAAAAATAAATAAACACGAAATCACAAGAGCTAAACATGATAGCAGCTACGAAAAAATAAAGAACACACATAGCAAAGATAAGCATGAAAATCCTATGATGTGTTCTAGGTTAAAGTGGAGCGTGTTTATCTCCCACACAAAGAAGTCTGGGTTCTAACTTGTAATGGAAAGCAAGCAAAGCTAAAGAGAACTAAAAAGTAAAGAGCAAGATGCTCCATGCATAGCACATAACGCATGAAGTGATAAACATATAGTGGAACGAAGGACGAACCGATAATTGATGATGGAGAAGGGGATGCACGGGGGCATCCCCAAGTTAGATGCTTGAGTATCCTTGGATATTTCTTGGGGGTTCATGGGGGCATCCGCAGGCTTGAGCGTTTGACACTCTCGAATCTTCTTTCACCATTTTCCTTTGCACACTTGAAAACTCCCTTCATACATAACTCATCATAAGATGATTAGAGTGGTTAGTACCCATAATAAAATGATTTTTCTCAAGATTTCGAAAAAGTTTTTGCAAAGTAAAATCAAGATTAAGGTTTGCAAAACGAAGAAAAGGAAAAACGTGGCAGAATCTATGAAAAACAGGCCAGCAGGTAGTAAATAAATTTTTTGGGGTACTTCTGTAACTCAAATAAAAAACTCAGAACATATGCACGAAAGCTAATTGTATGGATCACGCTCTGAAAAAATCAGATCAAAAAGATGATCTGGTGATTTCAGCCGAATTTTTCCGTCAAGGGACAGAATCTGTTTACTGGACATCACGTCACAACTTTTGAACTTTCTTTCAATCATAGGCTAAACTTGGCACAAAGCTTGAAAATAAAGATACAATGATGTTTCTACAGTAGTAAAAATCATCAAGACCACTACAAACATAAGGTAAAGACATCTTGGGTTGCCTCCCAACAAGCGCTTTCTTTTATGCCTTTTAGCTAGGCATGAAGATTATAAAAGATGCTCTCATAAGAATAAGAATTTGAAGCAAAAGAGACCATCAAGAAGCAAATACGAAACACATTTAATCCTAAAACACTTCCTATGCATAGGCATCTCGTAAGAAAAAAAAATTAAAGAAGCACAAAGTGACATGGATAGGAAGATGGAACAAGAACCACTTCAAAACTTTCATCATAAAGAGAGGTGTTTTTGTAACATGAAAGTTTTTGTAACCAAGCTTTCCTCTCTCAAAGTAATTTTCAGTAGCATCATGAACAAACTCAACAATATAACTATCAAATGTAGCATGTTGTTCATGACCTACAATCACACGTGTATAGTTTTCAACACGGATTTTAGGAACATAAGATAAATGAAACCCATCACATTAAGCCTTAATAAGAGCACAATTCTAAAGATTTCAAAAGGATAATAGGACAATTAAGTGTGGGTTCCATAGAAAAAATTTCATGCTTAACATAAGGGACTATATCAAGTTCATCTTCGCAAGCATAATCCATAATGGCATCTTGGCCAAAAACACAACAAGTATTAGGTTCATCAGAAAGGGATGTTTCAAGTGAGTCCTCAGAATCATGGCATTCCTCATCATAGCAATCACTGGCCTCTTCTTGGGCAGCAAACATTTTTTTTAAATCCTCAATATAATCGTTGTAAGTATAATTCTCAAAGCAATAAGCAAGAACTATAAGGTTTTTGGTCTTGTGAATAGTATCGTAATTCTTTTCAATCAAAGAAGCAATCTCATAAGCACCCTTAAAAGCAACAAACTCTTCAATCTTTTCAACATAAAAGTATTCATAAACACCTTTAGCATAATAAGATAAGATCTCATTTTTAATAAACCCACATTGGAAAGGCAGGTGTTTAAGATCTATTTCAGAGCAACAAGTAAAATCATAAATATGGCATAAAGATTCATCATAGCAATGAGAAGTTTATATTTGATCCCATAAGTGTTTCCCTTTCTGAGATAAACGGTGTCGTGTATAATGAGCATGCTGATGCGCGAGAGATGATAATGGCTTCTCCCTCTTTCTTGGTTACCCCGAGTGGAAGCTGAGATGTAGGATAGCAGCAAATTTCCCTTGGCAAAGATACCAAGGTTTAAGATCGTCTCCCGTAGGACTCCAAGGTCGACAAGTAGGTGGTTTGGCAAGTGATGGGCCATCTGAAAAGAATCACTTGCTTCACTTGGACCTGCACACAAATACAAATAACTTTGCTCCCAACGAAGTTCAGAGAGGTTGTCAATCACTCCGGCCTTGTTGTTTACAAAGGATCAATGCAACAGATAATAATAGTGATAATTGCAACTGGAAAGTAAAAGCAAAAAGTAAATTGAGGGTGTAAACAGTGGTGGAAATATGGACCGGGGTCCCATGATGTTCACTAGTGATGTCTCTCTCCCAAAAGACGATAAAACTGCTATGCGAGGTAAAAGATCATAGCTGGGCAATTGACATGATTACGGGCGTAAACCAATGCTAACTATGCTACAAAAAAAGGAAGAGGCTCAAAAGCATGGGCGGTACACCAAAATAAGTAGACCAAAATCCATCTGCATCTACTACTAATCATCCACCTTGAGATATCTATCCAGAACATCTCGCTGGTATTAAGTTGCGAGCCCCGCCAAAAGTGTAAACCCAAAGCAACATACAACTGCATTAAAAGAACTTTCCATAAAGTAAAAATCCTTGCAACCGCGGTTACAAGCACCGTTGTTTTCCCCCTTATGGCAACAACACATCCCCTAGACTCATGTTTCTGTCACTCAAGCTAGTCATCAGGGGGCATGAACCCACAATCAAGCATAACGCTCCCTCTTGGAGTCACTACCTGCTACTTGGCCAATGCAATAAACATCAACGATGAACATGCAAGAATTACTCAAGAACAAAAATATAAAAGGAGAAGAACCAAATATATTACTCAATCACAATCTGAACATAGTCTTATAATCCATCATATCCCAGCAAACTCAGCATACCAACAGTAGAAAGAATTACATATGTTCCTTGATCATGTAGGGAAACTCACAAGGTCTAATCCATGAAGAACAAATAGGGGAGGAGAACATCACATAGCTACTGATCATGGACCCATGGTCCAAGGTGGACTACTCACGGATCATCCGGGAAGCGTGCATGGTGGTGGAGATGCTCCCGGAGGTACATCCTCCCTCTGGCAGGGTACCGGGAAGAGGTCTTCTGGTGCTTCCGATCTTGGAAGCGCGGCGGCGGCATAACAGAGGCGAGATCGCGAAAAATGGTTATGTCTTTGGAGGTTTCGGGGTTAAGGAAATATATAGGCGAAGGGGGGAAGCCGAGGGGACACCATGGAGTGCAGGTGCCCTCTGGCGCGGCCTAGGGTGGGGCCGCGCCCCCTGGCCGCCTAGGCACAGGGTGGCTCTCCTTCGGGGCTCCGGAAGCTTCCGTTGCGCTGATTTTTTATTGGATTTTTCCGGAATTTTTCTAGCATTTTACGTAATGGAAAAACCTGAAATAAAAAGACAGCAGAAAACAGGAACTGGCACTGGGGTGCACTGAGTTAATAGGTTAGTCAAAATATGATCAAAAGTGTATGAAAGTGTATCTAAAACATAGCAATATCACACAAAACATGCATGGAGCAAGTAGAAATTATAGATACGTTTGGGACGTATCACATGCTCATCCAATGATTTTCACTCAACCAAGTCGGTTCGGTTTTTAGCGCGAGAACAAATTGATCAAAGACGATCCAACTGGTAAAGATGGCATCAGTAGGTAGGCAAAGACAAAGACAAAAGGTAGCAACTAATTTTTTTGGTTTTTCATAAAGACACAAAAGAAAAAAATAGAAAGTAAACGAACAAGACTAAAAAGAAAAGATAAAAGATAATGTGCAACTCCCCTATCTTGTAGACTGGAGTCCCCGATAACGTCGCTAGAAATTACTCTTGATGGCACTGAAGTAGTGCTCCTCACTGGCTACCCCAAGTGGAAGGTCAAGATGTAGCGTAGCGGTAATTTCCCTTAGCAAAGATACCAAGGTTGAGATCGAACCAGTAGGACTCCTACGACGACAAGTAGGTCGTAAAGTGAACAATGGTGCCGTTCACAACCTCGGGTTGATTACTTTACCTGGACTTGCACACACAACAAATAACTTTGCTACCTACGAGTACAGAGAGGTTCTCAATCTCTCCGTCCTTGTCGTTTACAAAGGATCAAATTCAACAGATAATTGTAATGATAATGATAAATGCAAAGTAAAGTAAAAGCAGGAAATAAAAGTGAAGGTGTAAATAGTGGTGGAAGTATGTACCTAGGTCCCATGAAGTTCACTAGTGACGTCTCTCTCCCAAAAGACGATAAACGGCTATGCGAGGTGAACAAATTACACCTGGGCAATGCTAAGTATGCTACAAAATAAAGGAAGAGGCTCAAAAGCATGGGGAGTACAGCAAGACAAGTAGACCGAAATCCATCTGCATCTACTCACTAATATCCATCTTGAGATATCTATCCAGAACATCTCGCTGGTATTAAGTTGCGAGCCCCACCCAAAGTGCAAACCCAAAGCAACAAACAACTGCATTAAAAGAAACTTGCGTAAAGTAAACTTGCACCCGCAAGTACAAGCGCCGTTGTTTTCACCTGGTGGCAACAACACATCCCCTAGACTCATGTTTCTGTCACTCAAGCTAGTCATCTGGGGGCATGAACCCACAATCATGCATAACGCTCCCTCTTGGAGTTACGATCCACCACTTGGCAAAAGTAATAAAAAGCAATGGAGAACATGCAAGAATTACTCAAGAACATGAATATAAAAGGAGAAGAACGAAATATATTACTCATCACAATCCGAACATAATATCATAATCCATCAGATCCCAGCAAACTCAACATAACAACATCAGAAAAATTACATATGTAGGGAAGCTCGCAAGGTCTAAACATTGAAGAACAAATATGGAGAGAAGACATCACATAGCTACGGATCATGGACCCATGGCCCAAGGGGGACTACTCACAGCTCATACGAGAAGCGTCCATGGTGGCGGTGAAGCTGCCAGAGGTCAATCCTCCCTCCGACAGGGTGCCGGGACCGGGTCTCCTGGCAGCCTCGATCTTGGAAGCGGGGCGGCGGCGGAACAGAGGGGAGATCACGAAAAAGGGTTCTTTCCTCGAGGGTTTTGGAAGACGGTGTAAATATAGGCCAAAGGGGCGGGGCAGGGGGTGGCCCCAAGTGTCCAAGCGTCCAACTGCCGCGGCCACCAGGGGGGTCGTGCCCCCAGGGCGCCTGGACACCTGGTGGGCCCCCTCTGGCCCTACTACGGAGCTCTGGAAGATTCCGTCTTGCTGATTTTTTATATATTTTTCCCATAATTTTTTGGGCACTTTAAGTACTGGGAAAACCTGAAATACAAATACAGCAGAAAACAAAAACTAGTACTGTGGTGCACTGAGTTAATAGGTTAGTCCAAATATGATCAAAAGTGTATGAAAGTGCATAATAACATAGCAATGTCACCCAAAACATGCATGGAGCAAGCAGAAATTATAGATACGTTTGTGACGTATCACTGGTCTGTTTTTCACAGATTCTTCCACGTTTTGTGTTTCCTTCGTTTTGCAAACCTTAAGCTTTCTTTTTCTTTGCACAAACTTTTTGGCAATTGGTGCCTAGTTGTCGGGACTAATCTTTTGTTGCACCTCAGAATCCGCGGTAACGGCGCCAGAAATGTCAGATCCCTCTGTTAGGTATGTGCTAGGGTTAGCTAGTACCTTTGCATCATGTCAAAATTTCAAAAGAAATCTTGGAAATCAAATTCAAAATCAAAATGGGAGAAGGAACACCCCCAGATGAATTAATTCAAAAGGCCAGATAAAAATATTTTCCAAAAATTCATGTTAGAGTTTTGAAAAGTCTTATAAATGAGTGTGATCACATATCAAGTGATGTGGGACCCACCCCATGCTCATAGATTTTTCAAATATTCAAACAGTACCTTGGAAATAAAGATTTCCCCCTATTTGATTTAAAATTCAAATCATTTGAATTTTAAAAATGTTGAAAGTTTATGAGTGGCTAGTCCATATTATTATGAGGCCACATAAAAGTTTTCAGCATTTAATAAAATGGTTTGGTATTTTTATCAGAGCCAAAACAAATTACAGAAAAAGAAAGGAAAGATTAAACAGAGGAAAAAGGAAATACTTACCTCCCGCCAGGGGCGAGGCCCACCTCTCCAGCCGGCCCAACCCACCTGGACCCTCCCCTGTCGTCTTCCTCCCCACGCCCCGAAGCTGCTCGGTGGAATGCATGCAGCACTCCACCGACGCCGCCGACGAGCCCTAGCCACCTCCTGCTTCCCCCTCGCCACCTCTTCACGCCTGGAGACGCCCAGAAGGCCACCGCATCCATTCCACCTCTCCCTGGACCTCCTCCCCCTCTCCTCTTCGTGAGTTCATCGACGTCCGAGAGCTCACCGGAGCGCACCGCCGTGGAAACCCGTGGCCACCTTCCTCCTCAGCCGCTGCCACCTTGCCCCGGACGCGCGCCGTCGTCGTCTTCATCGCCGTGTGCAAGCAATCGAAGCCAGGAGCCCCGAGCACGACGTCCTCTTCACCGAGCCGCCGCTGAACCCGCAAGAGCTCGTCGTCGATTCCGCCGCAGCCACAGCTCCTCCGGCTTCCTCGAGTCCGTCTCTGCAACCAGGGTGAGCAGGCGCGCTTTTCCCCTCATCTTGCCGCTTGAATCCGTGCCCGAATCGTGATTCCGACGAGGTCCGAGACCAAGCGCCGCCGCTCGTCGTCGAATTCATTCACCAGAGCCCCCGTTTGACCCCTGGATGGCTCCACTAGCTCCGCACACACCCCAGCTTCTTTTCCATGCTCTCGGTGTCCAAATCCGTGCACGAATTGAAGAACCCGACGAGTTCCGTGCCGACTTCCGCCGCCGCTCGTCGCCGATGACGTTCCGGTGATCCCCGTGACCCCTGATGCCACCACTCGATGCGGACGACCTCAAGGAGCAGGTCCATGCCCTCCAGGCCCCTCCCCGTGCCCTAGAACCCAACTCCGGCGAGTCTCCGGCAGGATTCCGGCGACTTCACGACGAGCCCACCATTAGCCCCCCCTAATGACCCTGTTAAGCTTAACCCAGTGGCTGACAGGTGGGGCCAGCCACTAATTAACCCCTCGGGTTAATTTTAATCAGGGGATTAACCCCCTCTGTGGATGACAGGTGGGACCCCTTGTCAGTTTGACTCGGGTCAAACCCCCTGACGTCATGCTGATGTCACAGTGACGCAGTAAATGAATTTCCAGAAAATAAAATGGTTTAATTAAATCGAGAAATTCCAGAAAATACCCCAAACTTTGGAAATTCATAGAAAATTCATATTAACTCCAAATTGGACAAATAATATATGAAAAATGATCAGGAGAAAATTATCTTTCCAAATATGCAACTTTCAACTCTGTTTGAGTTGAATTTAAAATGGGACCATTAGCATATATCATTTGCTTTATTTGAATTTATTTCAAATTCAAACCAAATGATTTTGCCACTTGGACCATGAATTTATGTTGCAAATCAACCACACTTCAGAGGCATATCATACACATTGAAGTTAATTCAAATTGACCAAACTATATCATGTATAACTTGGTTAAGGTTGAATTCAAATGTGGATTTGAATTTGCATTTTAAAAATGCAATATATTCCACTTAAATGGAATTGCCTCACACATCAAACTTGTACTTCAAGATTAAACATTCTATCATGTGCTTGAGCATTGCATTCATATTGATTGTTACTTGTACTTGCTTGTCGAGTAGAGGTTGAACCGGAGCAAGAGGTCACCCCCTTCGCTGAAGATCCAGAGCCCGAATCTCGTCAGCAAGGCAAGCAAAACCTCATTGGTCATGTCGATAAAATCCCACTTCCCTCTCATGTCTCGCTTATGCATTGTATAGGATGATCACCATGTTACGATTCTACCGCATAGATGAAACCATTCCTTTGCATGACCTATCTCTTGTCACAGTAGTAAGCAAACCACAATCCTAGCAAATGTAGGAGTTGAATGATATCATGTGGCCCCTGCAAATGTTATCGCTTATTGCATGCTTAGTATGATACCTTGTTGTTACTGTGATGTGAGTCGGGATGGGAATAATCACGTTGATGTTGGTAGAAAAGGGTTGGTGAATCAAACCTAATACAAGGTGAACGATGAGAGGCTGTGTAGGAGTACACGGTGGGTTGTCTCGTTGAACACCGCCCTAAGTCCGAGTTCTTGTGTGGTGATCCAAGATGAAGAGTACAACCACACATTGGGCTCACTGACCCCTCTCGACTTATTAACTCATCCCTTTCGATGTCCACATGTCGCAGTAGTTCAGAGTTCTGGTAGGCTTGTGGCCTGGATGCTAAGTGAGAGAACGGCTCATCAGAGACAGGCTTATGCACCACGCACACATCGCTTGGGTCCACTTCGGTAAACCGGTCGGGTTCACGATTGTGGTAACCAACCCAAGTAGGCGGCTTTCTCGGACTAGATCGGCTATGAGGTAACAGTTGTGGTGAGCATCCTCGCTGGCACCCCTGGAATGGTGTCGAGATCAAAGGCGGTAAATGATGATCATGTGTGTGTAGCGGTACACCCTTGCAAGGTTAACAAAACTATTCGAATAGCCGCGTCCGCGGTTATAGACTGCTTGGAAAGCTTAGCTTGATTATTAGATAACTTGAACCGGATACTTCTAAAATACACCAAGATAAGTGTGAGTGCTATGGCGTGCTTTCTTGTGGGGAAGTCGAGGAAGGTACCATAGTGGTGTAATTGGTTGGTGAAAGTAGTGGACTCGTGTACGCTTCTTACCTCAAAGTCTGGTACTCGTAGTTCAGGACTAGCCAAGTCAAAGCTGGCACTTCTGCAAGTGAACCCCACCTCCCTTTACCCTGATACATGTGCATGAGTAGTATAGCTCCTATGTATGTCTTGCTGAGTACGCCTTTGTACTCACGTTTGCTTAATCTATGTTTTAGATGACGCCACTGACCCTGAAGGTGGCTTCTTCATCGAGCTGGACGACTGAAGTTAAGCTAGTCTAGTCCCAGTCAACAGACTGGTTCCCTCGTGGAGGGCTTTATGTTTGAATAAGGCTTCTTAAGCCAATTTGTTAAACTTGTCTGTACCCAGACATAATTTGCTTCCGCTTCGTGATGTAATGTTGGATCACATGTATGTGATCTCTGTGTGTACTCTATAAGAGTTATAAATAAAATGTACACTTTGTAGAGAATTGCAATGGTACCTGCTGTTCATACAAGGCATGTGTACTGCGTGTATGTTTATAACATGCATGTCTTTGTATGGGTTTTCGAGACCTTAGTTGTGTTCTGGCTGGCGGTCTTTCATACACCAAGTGTCCCTTAGATGTGCGCAGCTTGGGGCATCGCGATGCGATTGTCCGAGACTCTGTCTCGTGCACACTTTGTGGTATGATCGAGCCCGCCCTAGACCCCGACTAAGTGATCGGGCTGGAGTAAGTCTATGTAAGAGTTTCGAGATAGTTGATAGTATGGTTGAGGCGACTTGTCTTTGAATATGGGAGTTCACCACCCATATCATTGGACTTGTGTGCGTACGATGAGGACCCATTTCAGTTGATCATCCGGCCTGGATGGGATGCCCCTCACGTACGATGCTTTCCGAGAATGTTCAGTGCTTGGCCTTGTCTGCTTAGACAAGTGGGTGCGGTTCTCGGCTCTCCATATGACTATGTCTTAGCTGTACTTGCATACGCTAACCCCGGGTCCCGACAAGAAATTTGCGTGATGGCGTGGAAGTGATAATGGCTTCTCGCCCTTCGTTGGTTACCCCAACTGGAAGGTGAGATGTAGGATAGTAGCAAATTTACCTCAGTGAAGATACCGAGGTTTATGTCTCTAGTAGGACTCCGATAGTGATAAGTAGGTGGTGAAGCGAGCAACGCGCCGTTTGAGATATTGCTCTCTTAACCTAGACCTGCACACGACACAAATAACTTTGCTCCCAACGAAATTCAAAGAGGTTGTCAATCTCTGCGGCCTTGTTGTTGACAAAGGATCAAACGCAAGGAATAATTATAATGGTGATAGGAGCTAGAAAGTAAAAGCAGAAAATAAATGAGCGTGCAAACAGTGATGAGAATATAGACCGGGGTACCGTGATGTGCACTAGTGATGTCTCTCTCCCAAAAGACGATAAAACTGCTATGCAAGGTAAACAAATCACAGCTGGGCAATTGACAGGATAAAAAACGCACTACAATGCTAACTATGCAACAAAGAAAGGAGAGGCTCAAAAGCATGGGCGGTACGCCAAAATAAGTAGACCGAAATCCAAGGACATATACTACTAATCATCCACCTTGAGATATCTATCCAAAACATCTCGCGGGTATTAATTTGCGAGCCCCACGCAAAGTGTAAACCCAAAGCAACAGACAACTACATTATAAGAATTTTGAGTAAAGTAAACAATCCTTGCAACCGCGGTCACAAGCACCGTTCTTTTCCCCCTTGTGTCAACAACACATCCCCTAGACTCATGTTTTTGTCACTCAAGCTAGTCATCAGGGGGCATGAACCCACAATCAAGCATAACGTTCCCTTTTGGAGTCACTACTTACTACTTGGCCAAAGCAATAAACAGCAACGGAGAACATGCAAGAATTACTCAAGAACATAAATATAAAAGATAAGAATCAAATATATTACTCAATCACAAACTGAACATAGTCTCATAATCCATCAGATCCCAGGAAAATCAACATAGCAACAACAAAAAATTACATATGTGCCTCGATCATGTAGGGAAGCTCACGAGGTCTAATCCATGAAGAACAAAGAGGGGAGGAGAACATCACATAGCTACTTATCACGGACCCATGGTCCAAGGTAGATTACTCACGGATCATATGGGAAGCGTCCATGGTGCTGGGGAAGCTCCCGGAGGTCAATCCTCCCTCCGGCAGGGTGGCGGGAAGAGGTCTGTTGGCGCTCCCGATCTTGGAAGCGCAGCGGCGGCAGAACAGAGGCGAGATCGTGAAAAAATATTTTGTCCTCGGAAGAATCCCGTCATGGGGAATAAATAGGAGAATGGGAGTAGCCAGGGGGCACCAGGTGTCCGGGCGCCCCCTGGCACGGCCAAGCCTAGGCTGCGCCACCAGGGCACCTAGAACCCTGGAGGTGGCCCTTTGCCCCACCCAGGTGATTCCGGAAGGTTCTTCTGCACTGATTCTTATCTGTTTTTTCCTGAATTTTTGGAGCACTTTTAATATGGGGGAAACCTGAAATACAAAAACAGCAGAAAACAGGAACAGCCACTGTGGTGCACTGAGTTAATAAGTTAGTCGAAATATGATCAAAATTGTATGAAAGTGTATCTAGATCATAGCAATATCAAACAAAACATGCATGGATCAAGCATAAATTATAGATACGTTTGGGACGTATCAGCAATCTTGAGAAATAGTAGCTCTTCAAGAATATCTTTATTTCCAGTAGAGAAAAACTATTTTATCATGGGTACTAACCACTCTAATTAGCTTATGATGAGTTTCGTATGAAGGGAGTTTTCAAGTATGCGAAGGAAGATGATGAAAGAAGATTCGGTAGTGTCAAGCGCTCAAGCTTGGGGATGCCCTCATGCATCCCCAAGAAATATCCAAGGAGACTCATGCATCTAAGCTTGGGGATGCCCCCGTGCATCCCCTTCTCCATCAATAATCATCAGTTCGTCCTTCTCCATGCTATATTTTTATCGCTTCATATGTTATGTGCTAGACTTGGAGCGTCCCGCTCTTTAATTTTTAGATTGTTTTAGTTTTTTTTGTTGTTCATAAAAAGTTGGATCCTAGCCCTCATTGTTTGGGAGAGAAACACGCTCCACTCCACCGTAGAAAACAACATAGGCTTGCATGCTTATCTTTCTTTTTTTTGTGTTCTTTATCTGTTTCATAGTTGCTGTCATGTTTAGCTATTAGTTATCATGTTTATCTTTTTAAGAGATTTCGTTTAGGATGTTCTAGGAACTCTCTTGAGTCTTCATGATTATCTTGTTTAGAGAGTTGGCTTGTTGCACTGAGTTGTGTGTCTTGCATGAGTAGGCAATTAAGGTTGCTATTACAAGTGTAGTAGTAACATGCAATAGTTTTGAGGTATTGATTAGAGTAACGTTTGGACATCAAGGTGCCAAGAGCTTGAGCCTATTAGTGATAGGTGTCGTATTTTGGGCAATCCGTGCTTATTTTCAAAAACTACAAAAATTAGTCGAGAACTCTAGGTACTAGATGGATCGCTAACCTCCGGAGGGGTTGGAATATATAGAGTACCCTCACGTACCGTGGGTCGAGGATGCGCAAGGATAACCAAACCCCCATACACTCCTCCTCGGGGGTACTTGTCTCTTTTTGAACCTACCAATTAGATAGAGAGTTACCGATAATAAATCCATGAGTTCTTCGGACTAATGTGAGTATTCGATTGTTGGCACTTCCACCTTTCCATATATTGCTAGCCTCTTCGGTACCGTGCATTGCCTTTCTCACCTTGAGAGTTGGCACATACTTCGCCGGTGCATCCAAACCCTTGGCATGATACGCTATGTCATCATAAACCTCCTTATATCTTCCTCAAAACAACCACCATACGTACCTATCAAGGCATTTCCATAGCCTTTCTGAGATACATTGTCATGCAACATCCACCATCTCGTGACTTGATCTTCATGTCATACATTCGTTTGCTTGATCGAGGAGCCGCATGATAGTTGGGCTTTGTGCTTATTATTTCTACGTGACGCGCTAGTATCATTGCATATCCTGCTACACTAGCAGAGGCATACATTTGCATACATCATGATAGTTTTCATCTTTCTTTATGTTTGAGTACTTCTTGTAAAGTGTGAAGACCTTCTATATTCTTGTAAAATATAGAGTGTTTCCCTTAAGTGAGGAAAAGATCCCAAAGAGGACAAATTAAAAGATCCCAAAGAGGACAAATGAGAGATAAATAGAAAGAGCCAAAGAGGCCACAAAAATACAAAAAATAGAGAAAAGAGAAAAGATAAATAAAAAGAGAGAAGGGGAAACACTACTATTCCTTTTGAAAGATCCACACTCGTACTCCATTGCTATATTTGCACTCCATAGAGATTATCATTCATGCATAACTATGTGGGGACCCTTACACTATAGATCTTGGCTTGCATATTCCAAGGATGAGCCTCCTCAAATGAGCCCTAGGTCTTCATGAGCAAGCAAGTTGGATGCACCCCCACTGGTTCCATTAGAGATCTTTTCTTAGCTCATATGTGCATCCGTTGCATGGCAATCCCTACTCCTCTCATCATATCTATCATTTTGCCTTCTCTCGCCTATGATTGTCCTCATTGATGTGAGCCTTTCACACCTTTTTGTCTTCCTTCCCGATCATTTCTCTCTTTTCCATCCTAAGTGCTAACGTATCTTGCTCGCGCTCATCCATTACATGAGTGCTCAAAGTCGAAAGGGAGATGATCAGTTTGACTTTTACCGGACTAGTGGTTTGGGGATGAGTCAAAATAAGATCCCGAAGGAGACCAAGTGTGAAAAATTAGTAGATTGAGTTCTCAATTAAACTACACATATATTTTTATCTATAATCCCATCTCCCATTGCTTGCACACAAACACCATTTGGAGACATTCGAGTCACGAATCGCGAGAGCTCTTGCACCTTTATGTTTATACTTTGCTAGAATTAATACAAAGACTCTTGCCTGTTATTATCTTGACTTGAATTGCATATCTTACTTTCTTTACTTTGAAGTTCTTATATGTGTGTGTTAGCATGTCACCACAAAAATTATTTGTGTTATCATTTACCTACTCGAGGACGAGCAGGAATTAAGCTTGGGAATTTTTATACGTCCCAAATGTATCTATAATTTCTGCTTGTTCCATGCACTTTTATGTGACATTGCTACATGTTTTGCAACACTTTCTTATCATTTTACACATATTTGGACAAACCTACTAACTCAGTGCACGCAGTGCATGTTCCTGTCTGCTGATGTCTTTAGTTGAAGCTATTTTCCCCAATATAAAATGCCAAAAAAATTCTGGAAAAATCAGAATGAAAATCAGCGTCAAGGAAGCTTCCGGAGCCACCGAAGGAGAGCCATAGGGGGGCCACCCCCTCCCAGGCGGCCAGGTGGCGCGAACCCACCCCTGGCCGCGTCACCAAGGCGCCTAGGAGGTGCGCCCCACCTCTAGTGTCCTCCTTAGGCCTATTTTTACCCCTCGTTGCAGAAACCCCCAAGGAGGACCCCGCATCGCGAATTACTTCTTTGTTCCGCCGCCGCAGCGCTTCCAAGATCGGGAGCGCCAGAAGACCTCTTCCCGGCACCCTTCCAGAGGGAGGATTGACCTCCGGAAACCTCTCCACCACCATGGGCGCCTCCCAGATGTGTCGTCAGTAGTCTACCTTGGACCATGGGTCCATGACCCGTAGCTATGTGATGTCTTCTCTCCACCCTTGTTCTTCAATGTTTATACCTTGTGAGCTGCTCTACATGATCAAGGCACCTATGTAGTTTTCCTGCTGTTCCTATGTTGTGTTTGCTGGGATCGTGAGGAGTTATATATTTGGTTTACCTTTTATATTTTGTTCTTGAGTAATTCTTGCATGTTCTCCGTTGCTTTTAATTGCTTTGGCGAAGTAGTGGATAGTGACTCCAAGAGAGAGCGTTATCCATGATTGTGGGTTCATGCCCCCGATGTCTAGTGTGAGAACCTGCAATAATTTCCAGACCCTCCTTTGTTTAATTTTCAATCCCAGGATCATTGTCGACAACCCAGAGAAATGGTATCATTGCAGAATACATAAATATTTTACAAGTACCGTAATCTGCCATAACGTAATATTATGCTATGTATCATATAATCACAAGGTTCAAAGCATACTAAGCATCTAAGCACGTAATAATAGATCATGAAATTAGCAGCATAAGCAATGCACTATTTTAACATGAATAAACATGATGATATACATTTCTATCTAGTACATCCTACACTTGCAAAGACATAAGATCAACATGCATGATCTATAGCATGAATTGAGACACACTCATACACTATGCAATCTAGTCATACAACCACAACACATGATATAGTATTTCTCAAGCAGTAAATTATTTAATTAAAGAAAGTACGAGATAAACAAACTACTGTCATGTAAATCTAGAAAGTGAGGACTAACCATATGTGCAATCATATGGTAGTACATACTAGCAATGCTATAACACAGGGTAGAACACAATCAAAACACACATATGGCAATTACCAATATGTAATAAACTAGGTTCTATGCACAAGAACAATTTATATATAACAATACAACTTCAAACTATGGCATAAATCTCAACAATAAAATCTTGGATAACAAATACAAAGCAAAGAACAACAATAAGGCAATAAAAGGTTATGTCGCACGGAACTAGAATCAATTTTTTTCCAATACGAATCACTTCATTTGACTTCTAGCATACAAGAACTATGCAAGAACACGTACCATAAATATATATGGATTCATACCATTAAAACAAACATGGCTTACCTAGTTCTTCAATTAATGTCTAACATCACTAGTCAACATATGCTCTACAATATAACATACCATGACATGATAAGTACTACAAAGGAAAATACATATATCACATTGTGTTTAGATAAAAAACAACCTACAACATGAAATGACTTTTATCTATAAACAAAATAAATATGCAACATGTTTGACAATAATTCTAGACACCATAACTATGATCCGCACAATACTGATATTAAAATAATTAAACAACACATATATAATGTTTAGTAACTCTAACAAAATCAAGATTAAATATACAAAGAACTAAACATGATAATAATTCATTAAAAAAACTAGTATGATGCACAAAATTATCTACATGAAAGCAATTAAACTATATTGAAATATATAGACATATCGAACACAAGAAAATATCAATACAAAAATATTATCAACTTGCGGTAACATGTACAAAACCTTAAACAATCCTATGGGTAAATCTAGTGAATCACATGACACATACAAAGGTAAGATAACTAGCATACTCTCGTAGGAATATCATAAACATAAGTTCATTGCTCATAAAAAGAAAATAAACATCAATCTTGGCCAAACGACTATATAAAAATATCTACACAACAATTTCATAGACCAAACTAACATTCTAACTCTGCCACGGGGTTCATGCGATTATAACAAAAATTTACCTATTGGGAGCGAAATTAATCGGTGATAAAAAATGATGGAACAAGATCATGCCATAAAAAATTACCCGGTTCATGCGACAATTGTGTTTACACGATCAACTATAGATATAGGTTGGAACATGATGTCTAGGAGATAGTGTGAATTGTGTTGAGAGGGTGTGAAGAATGAATTGGATAGAAACTCACCGTGTTACGAATCAACGCGATGAACTTGATGAACTAGAAAATTGTACGCGTAGCTTTAACGTAAGATCACGAACAACACAAAGTTCTTCTGGAAAAAGTGTTAGAAGCAAAGTGGAGGAGTAAGGAGAGAGACGCGCGAGGCTCACTGTAACAGCCCAGATTTCATAAAAATTAAAAATTTGTTTTCGGTGTGAATTGTTTGATTGTCTGATTTGTTTGCGGTGTTTGCATCCCTGATTTATCGATCGGCGATTATTTCCTACCCTCTTATCTCGTACCATACGGAGACCGACCATTGCTACCCTGACAGTCGACATTTGCGACACCGGGTTTAACCCGATCATCGTCGCAAAAACCGCACGAGACCAGCCGTAGCCAACGGAACGAAAAATCTCGTTTAATAAGTAAATGGGACATTTTCATAGCACGCCGGAAAGTGTTCTCGGAACGGTTCCAGCGCGAGGTGAACGCCACCGGCTCGCCGCGCTGATCGCGAAGTTCGAATTTTTACCCGAATCGAAGGTCCTGCGGACCCCCGGAGGTCAGAAACATAAACATCGCGCGCGCGAGAGAAAAACCGGGGATGTTTTTGCAAATTGCCAGCCACCTGGGCTATATAAGGACCACCACTCTCCCACCCATTTCTAGGGTTTCCCTAACACAAACTTGAAGCCACCCCCCTGGGAAATTCCAGATCTATCCAATTTAACCCCAAATTCCCGAAACCCTAGCCCCAGATCAACCCATAGTCGTCTGATCTCCGACTCAGTGGATCAGGATGTGCCACGTCGCCTCCTCAGAGTTCCGAGCCTCCACGTCTGTGGAGCTGCACCACCGGCTCCACGCCCGCGCCGGCAGCCAAACCACCGCGCTGCCGCACCGCCGACCCCGGCGAGATGAACTCCCCGGCGAGCCCTCCCCTGCAGGTCGCCCTCGCGCCCCTCTTTCCTCTCCTCCTCCTCTCCTCTCAACTCCCTCTCTTCTCTGATCTCTCTCTCTCTGTAGCCGCGCCATGGTTTCTGCCCCGAGGTCGCCGACCGCCGTCCTCAAGCTCCACCCCAAGGCCACCTTGCCCAGCCGGATCCGCCGCCCCACGCGCCTGACCCTGCCTCCCCGACCTCCCTCGGCGCCGCCCCTCGCCGGAGACGGACTAGCCCCGCCGCCAGTTCGTCAGGCCAGGGAAGAGGTACCGTGCCCGCTTCTCGTCCAGGAGGGACGCAGCCCCCGCAGCCGCTCGCGTGCGTGACCGCTTGGGCCGGCCTCGCACCCCCGGCGGCCCACTGTCACGGCCCGCGAGCTAACCTCCGCCAAGGGCGCCCCTGCACTAACCCCCGCCCCCCTGCAATATGGGCCTCGGCCCAATGGTGAGCAACCCCCCCTTTTTTTCCTGTTGCGTTAGTGGGCTCGGCCCAGTAGGCCTTTTTACCTTTTTTCGTTAGATTAATGGCCGATTGTTTTAGTATTTTGCGGCGCGGATATCTTTTCAACCGTAGCTCGGATCGCGACGCGTCCTACATGAAAGTTGCTTAGAATTTCGTGTAGAATAATAAAATTTGCTCCTTTGCCATGTTTGTCTTTGTTTACATGTTGTTTGACTGCTAACTACACTGCTTGCCACTCTAAACTGATTCTTTAATAACTTTTTAACCGTTGCCCCGATTAAGATGTTTCTTATATGTAACTTGACTAGAATTGCATGTAGATTGTGTTTATGCTGCTCTTGCTTTCTAATAACAAATATAAAATATGGTTTAGGTCAGAACAGTACCAAATGATATAATTATCGTGGGGTAAATAGTGATATGCATGTTTAGGATTTCATCCCATTTAAATTGAATGGCTTAGGTAGTTTATTTTGCTTCACCTCTTGCCATGCTTGAGTGATATGCCATGCTTGAGTGAGATGCCATGTTAACAACCTTTTCTCATCTTGTGTAGCTAAACCACTTGAACCTTTCTAAATGTGCAGTATCGTCGTGTGTGACGAGTACTCCACTTAACCTGTTAGTAACCGCTCTGGACGGTAGGTATTATGTCTCGTGTTGCCTTCTTGTTGATGCATGCTCGTGTTTGCTTCGTAGTAATAGATGCTTGCTCGTTGATTTCTTTCCAGTGTTTACCGTCTTGTGTGCTTCCGCGGGTACCTCTAGGAGAAGATGCGAGATTGCGATCGACTACACCTTCCGAACCCGACTTATCAACAGGCAAGGACTATACATTACTTATGATCCATTCTATTTCAACCAGCGGTTTGCATGCTAGTCTAGGATAGGTTGGATGTTTGATCCTACCACATGTTTACAACCTCTTTCAAAACGATACAGCCATGTCCCCTCCTAGCAAACCATGTACTGCTATGTTACTATTGCTCGTTGCCCAGCCCCTCCTTAGTATGCATGCTTAGGATGCTACGATGTTACCCTGTTACTCTTTGGTTTGGGCTATCACATTATTATATTGTTTTTGATGATATGATTGTTATAATGTTGACTATAATCGACGAAGGAGGGAAGGTCTAGGCTATCCCGCCCCGACGCTTTGTTGCATTCGACTCACCTAGGACGATTGCGATCGACTACACCTTCCGAACCCGACTTATCAACAGGCAAGG
Organism: Bromus sterilis; assembly: GCA_950022295.1. Lineage (NCBI taxonomy): Eukaryota > Viridiplantae > Streptophyta > Magnoliopsida > Poales > Poaceae > Bromus > Bromus sterilis. The sequence continues at coordinate 218,460,790 of OX465599.1, forward strand.
ACTATACATTACTTATGATCCATTCTATTTCAACCAGCGGTTTGCATGCTAGTCTAGGATAGGTTGGATGTTTGATCCTACCACATGTTTACAACCTCTTTCAAAACGATACAGCCATGTCCCCTCCTAGCAAACCATGTACTGCTATGTTACTATTGCTCGTTGCCCAGCCCCTCCTTAGTATGCATGCTTAGGATGCTACGATGTTACCCTGTTACTCTTTGGTTTGGGCTATCACATTATTATATTGTTTTTGATGATATGATTGTTATAATGTTGACTATAATCGACGAAGGAGGGAAGGTCTAGGCTATCCCGCCCCGACGCTTTGTTGCATTCGACTCACCTAGGACCCGAGTTCCGGGTATTGTATCTCTTGACGAGCGTGCCTAACCGCGTGTGGGATGGTATGGGGTCCCCTCTTCTTACCTACCAAGATTCAAACATTTCTAGTGGTGGCTCAAGCTGATTTTACCATTTGAGAAACCGTGTGCGTAACTGGTCTGCAGCCAGTGGATTTAAAAAAAATCAGGCCAGTGGGATGGTATATCCAGTTGGTCCACACCTGGGAGCTAGGGGTGCTTGCCCGGGCGAGGGTTAGCCATCTCAACCTCATCCAGACGGTAGAGACCGATTCGAGAGCGCGGCCGGCTTTTGAGTTGGATGTCGACTCACCGGGGGCCACCCGGATTTGTGCGTTGTTAGTTAGAGGGACCTGTCATTCCGAATCTCTTGGGACTAAATCATAAAAAGGTTGCATATCATGGGTAGCAACTGAGAGAGATGTGCGTGCGTGTGGAGCCTTGTAATGGGCAGTTGGTACACCCCTGCAGGGTTAAATCTTTTCGAGAAGCCGTGTCCACGGTTATGGACGACTTGAGACATACTCCTTGTTCATAGACAACAACAGCTGAGATAATTTTAATATAATTTGATCAACGTGTGTGTTCCTTGACTGCTTCTTCTTCGCCGGGATGCGAAGAGGAGAACAAGGATAGGATAGGTGTTATTCTTGCGTAAGTAGGTGGATAGCAAGACTTGTTGGAGGCGATTCCTCATCGAATGCTTGGCTTCTTATCTTACTCTCTAGATCGTTAGCCACTCCATAAATGCTAGTGCGGCAGCAACCTCACCACTTACCCAATCCATACCATAAACTACTAGTTGTCCTAGAGTGACGAGTGATGAAGTCCTTGCTGGGTCAGATGACCACTACAGTTGGATGCTGAGTACTTCTGTACTCATGATACTACCCCCAAACTCTTTTCAGGGTTCTTGATCGACAACAGGTATGGGGATCAAAGTTTCACGTGGACACTCGACGATGACTAGTTAGGCGGATCCCGGCGGACGGCCATTTACCCGTGTGGTTATGGGGATCGATGTTTTTCTTTTTTCCAATAGGAGTTTGATTGTAGTCTATACTCAGACATGTATCTTCCGCTGTTATATGGTATTAAGGAAGTTGTATGCCGATTGTATGAGATGTTGTATCCTTGTAGCTGTAATGTTGTGATATCATGTTGGAAATCCGGGGTATATGGCATTGTCATATGTCGCGGTGGGACCGATATGTTCTTCATCCCTGGATCTGGATGGAAACATCTAGATCTGGAATAGTACCGCATATCGGGACTTACACTCACCTCGGCTCCTCTTTTTATAAGCTGTGGAGTGAGATCTCTTAACGAATGCAAAGGTTGGCATTTATTTCACCAGTTTCCAATGGGAGATTAAGGCTATTATACGTGAAATGAATTCCCTGAATGGATGCATGGTTGAACATGGAATAACTTTCATGTTGATGATAAGTTGAAACGGCGAAGGAATTAATGGGCAACAAGTAGTAGCAGAGCCAGGGGTAACGCACGTCCCAGGCCAACAGGCCAGCTACATTATATGAATAGTGCAAAACAGTGTTATTTCTCTACAGTAAACAAAGGTTCCATCAGCTAAGACCCAGGCTGTAGCCCCCTTGCCTGGGGCCTGGCTCCGCCACTGGCAAGAAGAGAAGAAGAAAGGGCAACCGATAATGCGTTCTATTCTCTACACGAAGGATGCGGGAGGAAAAAGAAGATGTGTCGTTCTAGCTGGGCTGGGTTGCTTCTCATGGGCCTTGGGCCTGGTTCGGTTTTTGTTAGCAGTTTGATGGCTAGAATAGAAGAGGAAAAAAAATGAAGATGCACGTGATGGCAGTGCATGTGTACAACGATGGGAAACAACGATACATTGAAAATTTCCCATCACGTGCTATTTGTCAAGAGTAGAGGAAGACAAACAAATCAATAGTATTATTGATTCCTTTTGGAGATAAAATAGCTACAAGAAAATCAATAAAGGAAAATCAAATGATTTTTGGAAATCATATAAAATTCAAGAAGGCTTGATACACAAGTTAAACTTGAATAAAATACTATGACCAATTAAAATACTCCGGCTAAATAAAATTTATTTTCCTCCTAACATAAGCTAAATAAATTTTGAACTTCCCAATATTTAAAATAAGTTGGAATTAGCTCAAATTAAATCATCCAAATTAGAAGAACTCGAATTGAGTTGTTTTTACCAAACAAAACAAATGAAAAAAAAATTGGCCCTACTTTTTCGAAAAGTTTTCCTGAAACATTCCGAGCATCTGGATGTTAAAAATCTACCCCCCTTCAAAAAAATCTCATCCCCGAGATTTAGGCTGAACAAAGGGAATGGGTTTGGTTTATCTTCATCCTCAAAATAATTCTTCTCAGAAACTTGTGGAATCATGATCGAATCTGAACTTGGTGATGGGCGGCTTTGGATCTTAATTGGACATACTTTTTTTTGTAGATACTGTCTCTAGCTTACTCAATGCTTGGAAACATTTCTTCGTTCTTGGCGTTGGTAATGTGATATCTTCTTTGAGTTGTTGAACATTCTTCTATATTGCCCCTCTTCTATAGGTCAAGCTCTGGTGCTGATAAACTCATTGATCCTTCCTTCGGCTTGTAGTTTCTGATAGGCATACTGAAGCTATTCAAATCTTTGCCTTCTTTCCGAATGAAGGTCTTCAAATCTTTGGTCTTGACACCAATCATTGTCTACTATCCCCCTTAAAATAGATTTTCCATAGGGTTCACTTTGATACTCAACCTCCAAATAGACTATTCCAACTTTGTTGATATCCATTATCCTCCCATGGTTTATAGATACGAGGGAAAAAGCACAAGATGAGTATTAGAAACCTATATATGGACGGGGATACCTAAGAAACTAATGAAAAGATAAACAAGAAGATAGCCATGGAGCTATCAAAATAAGACTCAAAAGCACATAGTTTTGGCAAATAGAATTTTAGTATGACTACATAGAAAATGCCAGAAGAAAGTATGCACACCATACTCACACACAAAATAAGGTTTTGCGTCTACAAACTACGATCTCTACAACTACAAGGGTATTAACCAACCTAATCCTATATGGAAGGTCAAGATAAATCTTGACGAAAATCTTCAATGTTGACAACTGAAGCATGATTGGCACTTGTTGACTTATTGAGGTCTCGAGGTGTCTTCTCTCGCCAAAATGTTGCTACTCCGAGCTTCAGGGTTGAAGAAATGTTGAAATTACAGGCATGTCTTTTGAAGCTCCGACCTTTGAAAACCATGGATGGGAAAAGAGGTTTCACAATCTACGAAGAAGTTGGTAGAGAAGTAAAGTTTAAACTTCACTTGAATAAGATAAGGTTAGAAGATAAATAATGAAGGAGAAGACTACGAGAATATTTATTTTTCAAAATAGTTTTTTTTATCAAATTAGTCTTAAGGATTTCCATTTCTAACTAAGGTCACGCGACTAGGTCGACATCGCTCTGATACCACTTCTGTGAGAACCCGAAAATAATTTCCAGACTCTCGTGTGTTTAATTGTCAATCCCAAGATCATTGTTGACAACACAGCGAAATGGTATCATTGAAGAATACATAAATATTTTACAAGTACCATAATCTTCCATAAGGCATACATGTCTCATGACATTTATTACAATCAGGAAACAGCGGAAAGTAAAAATGCGTAGTGACTCCATCTCAGCCACAGGAAGTCGATGTAGTCCACGTGACCTCACTCCTACGGATCGCCATAGTTGTCGTAATCATCTCCTTCGTCTTCATGCAACTCTGTTTCAACAAAATTATTGCCATGAGCACATTTCGTACTCAACATGCCTCCCGGGAAAGGCCCTAATAAGTACATGAGGCTTCAAAGGAAGGTTGTATGGTTCTTTTGCATAAAAGCTAATTTTGTTTCAAAAGGCATAATAGTTTGATAAGCGGTTTTAGACGAAAACAAGAATTTTTCCATCATAACTTTATCCAAGGTGAGGATCCTCGATCCACTCACATCCTTCACAGGTTCCAAGAAAAGGGGCAAAGTGGGAATAAGCAAGACAGGTTCCCCTATGTCAAAAAAGATTCATGTGTCGTCCATGACCGTGGACACGGCTATTCGAATGGTTTTACACTCTGCAGAGGTTGTACCCTTTACTGTCAGAACCCTAATTTAAGTTTGTGCTTTTCCAAGCTAGCATTTTTGCATCACGAAAAATTTTGCAAAAGAAAAAGAAATGGGGAAGCAAAGAGCCTCAAAATAATTTTAATAAAATGCCAGACAAAAATCTTTTTCCAAAAATGATTTGAACTTTTTGAAAAATCTCATAAATGGGCATGATCACATTTCAAGTGAAGTGGGTCCCACTTCACGCTCTCTAATTTTTCTAAAAGTCCAAAATGCCCTTGGAAATTAAATAATTATTCTATTTGCAATTGAAATTATTTAAATATAATTTCAATAATTCTGAAACTTGGTGAGTGGATTTTTAGATGCCTTATTAGCTCACATAAAAGTTTTTAGAATTTTATAAAATGTTTTGATTTAAAAATTGAAACAAGACAAATAACAGAAAACAAAGAAAAGAGAAAACAGAAAGAGGGAGACTTACCACTTACTTGGCCCATGTGGCCCAGTCTGGCTTCTGGCCCAGTCCAGCCCACAGGGGAGGGCAGGGTCGTCTTCTACCCGAGGCCAGGAAGGAAGCTCGCCCCTGTGGCGAGCATGCCCACGCCGTGCCACCTCCTGCTTGCCCCCCTCGTCGTCTTCTGTCGCCGTGGACGCCTGGAAGCGCCCCGTTCCTTCTTCCCCTCTCCCAGTTCGTCCCCCTCTCTCTCTCGTCTGTTCAGCGCAAGCCCGAGGACCTCACCTCGCCGCCGACGTGCGCCCACGTGGCCAACGGCCTCCTCTCGAGCCGCCGGGTTGTCCAGACGCTCCCGCGCCCTCATCTCCATCGAGCTGCTCCCCCAATCGAAGCCGAGGACAACTCCAGTCGACTCCCGCATCAAATCGTCGCCGCCGGCCGCCGTTCACCTCGAGCTCAAATTTGTCGCGCCAGCTCCTCTCCGGCCTTCCCGAGTGCGCCAACGAGCTCCGGTGAGCTCCCAGCATCATTTCCCCCTCCACTTTCCCCTCCCCTCACGACCTCTCTCCTCTCCTCTTCCGCCATTTTCTGAGCCGCCCCGAGAGCAACCGAGCGCCGCCCGAGCTCGCCGTCATGCGCCCGCGTCGCCACCGGCTTCCATTCGCCGCGCCGTGATGTCCAAAGGACTCTCCGCCGTCGACTCCGTCTACTAGCGCACGCAATCGAGCCAAAGGATCCCCGTGGACGACGCCCTCCTCACCATCTCGCCGCCGGCCGCAGAGGACGCCATGGTCAAATTGGACGCCGTCGAGCCCTCTTCGGCCAACCAGGCCCCTCCACAGCGCTCAGGGTGAGTCGAGCTCTCTTTTTTCCCATCCCGTGCTCCTTCTCGTGCCTCCTTCACCATTTTCCCGCCATGGCCGTGGGCTCGCCGCCATGGGATTTCTCGCCAGCGTGGCCACGAGTCCCCCTTGGTGCCCCGTGTGCACCATCAGGTGCGGGAGGCCGCGGGCTACCTGCGGGTGCCTTCCCCGTGCCTCCCCGTGCCCGGGAGCTCGACTCCGGCAGGGCGCCGCCGTGCACAGTGGCACCGGAGTCATGCCGCCGGCCAGCCCGAGCCTAACCCCCCTCCCCTCTCTCTATGACTGGTGGGCCCAAGGCCATTAACCCTGATGACCTAGCTAACTAAACCCCCCTAACCCACTGACTTGTGGGGCCAGCCCCCCTAAACTAATTTTAGTTAGTTAATTAACTCTCTGGTTAACCCAGAGAGGCTGACAAGAGGGCCCCACTGGTCAGTTGACCAGTCAACCCGCTGACATCAGCATGATGCAGTGCTGATGCAATATTTTCTTATTTCCATTTAATTAAATCAGAAAATCCAGAAAATGTCCAAAACTTTGAATTTGAATAACTTTTAAACCGTAACTCAGATTGAAATGATTTTTATATGAAAATTGATCAGAATAAAATTCTCTATCCAAATAACCATCTTCCAACCATGTTTGAAATTTTTACCATGATGGATCAGTATCATTTTGCTATTTGGTACATTTGGTTTAATTCAAATAAATGCAAATGCTATTCTAACTTGAACCATTGCAATGCAATACACTTCACATGGACATAAGAAGCACAACAAACCCATGTTCATCATCATATCATGCCATATTGAATGTGCATTGCAATATTTTGAATGTGTGCTTTACTTCCAGTGCTTCGTTGTTTGCATCTTCTCGGTAGAGTTGATCTCGGAGACGAGTTCAACCTCACGTCAGAATTACAGTACCTCCTGATCGTCAGCAAGGCAAGCACCCCCTCTTTGATCATGTCGATAAAATCCCAGTTCCCTCTCATTCTCGCTTATGCATGTTTAGGATGTCACCATGATACATTCTACCGCTAGTTGAACCTATTCCTTTGCATGACCTATCATTTTGTCATAGTAGTAAGCAAACCACAATCCTAGCAGATATAGGAGTAGACTGTTATCTTCTGGCCCCTGCAACTATTACATCTTATTTCATGCTTAGAGTTTACAATGAGGCTACTTTGATGTGAGTCGGGATGGTAGTGATCATGTGAATGATGATGGTAACGTGTTGGTGAATTTGACCTAAACAAGGTGAACGATGAGAGGTTGTGTAGGAGTACACAGTGGGTTGTCTCGTTGAACACTGCCTTAAGCCCGAGTTCTTGTGTTGTTATCCAAGACTAAGAGTACGACCACACATTGGGCTCACTGACCCCTCTCGGCCTAGTACCTCACCCCGGACCAAGTCCAAGAGTCGCAAGTAGTTCGAACTTTAAACGATCTCAAGCAGGTACATCAAGGTAAGTGGTGGACGTAGGTTGTGGGCTCGTTGAATCAAGTGATCATGATCGAGTTGAGCTTGATGTCAATCACACAACGTTTGAGTCCGCATCGGAAAAATCGAGCGGATTCCGATCGTGGTCCCAACTCAAATAGGCGACTCCCTAGGACTAGAGATGGTGCTGTGAGTGAAGTGTCGTGGCAGCATCCTCGCCGTTACTCACTTGAAGGGTCCATCCCCAGGCAGTAACTGATGAGGCGTGTGTGTAGCAGTACACACCTGCAGGGTTAATGAACTATTCGAATAGCCGTGTCCGCGATTATGGACTACTTGGTGACTTTTACTTGATCATAGACAACTTCAATGGTTACTCTTGAAACTTGCCAAGATAAGTGTGAGTGCTATGGCGTGCTTCCTCGTGGGGAAGTCGAGGAAGTAACCATGGTGGTGTTTTTGTTGGAGACTTGATACTTGGATCGTGTACGCTCCTTACCTCTTTCTGGTATTCGTAGTACAGAACTAGCCAAGTCAAAGCTGGCACTTCTGCATTGAAACCCCACCTCCCTTTGCCTTGATACTTGAGCATGAGTAGTATAGTTCCTATGTAAGTCTTGCTGAGTACGTATTTGTACTCACGTTTGCTTATTCTATGTTTTAGAGACGAGACCACTGACCCTGATGTTGGCCTCTACCTCGAGCTCGACGTGGACCAAGTCGCATAGTTCCAGACAGCAGCCTGTGCCCTTTGGAGGGTCGTTGTATTTTGTTTCAGGATTCTTAAGCCATTTGTTAACCTTGTCTTTACTAAGACATGATTTGCTTCCGTTGACGTTTGATGTAATGTTGGATCACAGACATGTGATCTCTGCTTTTAATACAACTACTATGTCTGCTCTTTTTAGCAGAAGATATAAAGACTATGAGTTTGTAGAGTTCATGTTGTGATTACCTTCTGTTTACACTGTACATGTATGCTGCGTGTATGATTATAACATGCATGTCTTAGTGTGGGGTTCGATAGCTTAGTTGTGTTCTTGCCGGCGGTCTTTTATACACCAAGTGTCCCTTAGATGTGCGCAGCTTGGGGCATCGCGATGCGATTGCTCGTGAATCTGTCACGTGGCACACTTTGTTGTATGATTGAGCCCTCCCGAAACCCCGACTAAGTGATCGGGCTGGAGTCTGTTTATGTAAGTGTTATAATTCAATCGATAATATGGTTGAGGTGACTTGTCTATGAGTATGGGATTTCACCACCCATAATCATTTAGACTTGTGAGCGGGCGATGAGGACCCATCTCAGTTGATCATCCGGCCTGGATGGGATGCCCCTCACGCACGATGCTTTTCGAGAGTGTTCTGTGCTTGGCCTTGTCTGCTTAGACAAGTGGGTACGACTCTTGGCTCTCCATATGATTGAGTTGTGACTGGAATTACATACGCAAACCCCGGGTCCCGACAGACTTGGTATCAGAGCAGGACTGCCTGTAGGATTATCTAACCTTGGCCGAAGTCGAGTCTAGCATTCTATAGTTATATAGTTACTTTGGGTATAAGGGAACAACGTAAGACTTCTTTTTTCTCCTTATCCTCATCGATCTGAGTTCTGAGTCATCCCCATCTTGTTCTATGGGAAGATAGGACTAGGCTCATCTATGTCTTTACTAGGACATCTCGTTGATTGCTTCTTTGTAGCTGTAGGAGTGTTGTGGTCTTCCAGATTCATCATTCCATAGTGTTCCTGTGGAAGTGATGTCCGTTATTCTGTAGGTTGTCTCAATTTCCATCCCGGTGCAGCCGTTATGCTGTCCGTTTGTGACTTTGATGCAATTGCATTATAGTCTTCTATCTTAGCATAGAATTGTGTCCTAAATCCTATTATGATTGTTGATTCTTATCACACAGAATGTCAGGTGAAAATCAAGGTGTTGATCCCAGTTCCGACAACATAGACGATGAAGATCCTCCACCACGAACCTCAACGGCAGTAATTATGTTGGAGGCTGAAAGGAATCGTCGTGATCAGACACGTCTTCTCGAGCGTATCGAGCAGAACACTTCTCGTCAACAAGATAGTGTTGTTACCATCTAGGACTTCATTCTCCTCAACCCACCAGTATTCCGATGTTCTTCCGAGCCCCTTGATGCAGATGATTGGCTTCGTTCCCTCGAGCGTAAGCTTGAGACAGCCCATGTTGCTCCCGGTGATCATGTGCTATTCGCGGCATACTTTCTGGAAGGTGCTGCTCTTCAGTGGTGGGAGAATTTCATAGCAATGCAGCCTGTAGGTCACGTGGTGACTTGGCAAGAGTTCTGTGATGACTTCTGAGGATATCATATTCCGGATCAGCTGATAGAGCGCAAGAGAGAAGAATTTTGCAATCTGACCCAAGGAAAGATGTCTGTTCATGAGTATAGGACTGAGTTCACTCGTCTAGCACGTTATGCCCAAGAAGAAGTATCCACCGATGCCAAGAAACAGGCAAGGTTCTGCAAGGGACTTAGCCCCATCCTTCGTCATGACTTGAATCTTCACGAATTCGTCAACTTCCAGGATTTAGTCAACAAATCCTTCAAGGCCGAGTATGGAAATGAGTTGTACGAAGAGTCTCGTAAGCGTGATCGTGATTTTTGCACCATCTTCTAGCTCAGGTTCGCGGAAACGATGTGTATGGATTCCCTTCAATGACGTCAGTCATGCTGTAAGTGCTTCTAGACCACAAACCACCATATTTCGTCCACCTCAACCCAATTTTCCTCCTTGGAATTTTGTTGGAAAATCAAGTGCTCATGTTCCTTTCATTCCACGTGGTGTTTGTTTTCAATGTGGACAATCAGGCCATAATTTTCGAGAATGTCCCCAAAATCATGTAGCCACCACACCTAATCCAAAGCAAGCCTTTCGTCGTGGTAAGCCACAACCCAAATCTTCCAATGTCAAGCCTCGTGCTTATGAACATGGTTATGTGAATCATGTATCCATTGAGGATTAACATAAGGCAACCGATGTTGTACTCGGAACCCTTCCAGTCAATTCCATCCCAGCTTCTGTTCTTTTTGATCCAGGAGCACCTCATTCATTCATGTCCCAGGGTTTCGCATTGTCGCATGACATCTCTTTTTCAATGTTATCTACTCCTTTAGTAGTGCGCACCCCAGGATCTGAATGGCGCACCACCATGGAGAGTCATGAAAATGAAGTTGCAATCGAGGGTTTAGTATTCCTTGCTTCTCTTATAGCCCTCAAGTCTTCAGACATTGATGTCATCCTAGGAATGGATTGGTTATCAAGACAGAATGTTTTCCTTTATTGTAAAGCCAAGTCAGTTAAACTCACCCATCCTGCAGGCCAGACAATCAAGTACACCTCACCAAGCTCTAGAACCCAGGTGCATTCTTTGAATGTGCTTCCCCTTCCTGACATTGAAGATATTCCGGTGGTTCGTGACTTCCCGGATGTCTTTCCAGAAGAGCTGACAGGCATACCACCTGACAGATCTGTAGAGTTTGTGGTAGATCTTATCCCAGGAACCGCCCCAATATCTAGACGCCCATATAGAATGGCCCCACGTGAGTTAGCTGAGCTCAAAATCCAACTTGAAGCTTCATTGGCAAAAGGCTTCATCCGCCCTAGCTCATCGCCATGGGGTTGCCCCGTTCTGTTCGTAACAAAGAAAGATGGAACAGAAAGGATCTGCGTAGACTATCGCCCGCTAAATCTAGCGACGATAAAGAACAAGTACCCACTGCCCAGGATCAATGATCTTTATGATCAACTTGCTCGATCCTCTGTCTTCTCCAAGATGGATTTGAGATTAGGCTATCATCAAATCAAAATCAGAAACGAGGACATTCCCAAAACGGCTTTCACTACTCGTTATGGTCTTTATGAGTACACCATCATGTCCTTCGGTTTAACTAATGCCCCAACCACTTTTTCGCGCTTGATGAATTCGATCGTCATGGAGTATTTGGACAAGTTTGTCGTAGTTTACCTCGATGACATCCTAATATACTCGAAGGACGAAGAAGAACATGCTGAGCATCTTAGGCTGGTATTGATGAAACTTCGAGAGCATCGCCTATATGCCAAATTCTCAAAGTCTGAATTCTGGCTACCAGAAGTGACCTATCTAGGCCACGTGATTTCCGCCAAAGGCATTGCTATCAATCCAGAGAGAGTTCAGGCCGTCCTTGACTGGACTCCACCTGAATCGGTTAAGCAAGTTAGGAGTTTTCTTGGCTTAGCAAGCTATTTTCGCCGCTTCGTTGAGAACTTCTCCAAAGTTGCAAAGACTCTAACTGAACTCCTCAAGAAAGATAAGAAATTCGAATGGACTCCCAAGTGCGAGGAAAGATTTCAAGAGCTAAAAAGAAGATTGACTTCTGCATCCGTACATGCGCCTCCAGACACCAAGAAGGATTTCGAGATCTATTGTGATGCTTCACGGCAAGGGTTAGGATGCATACTTATGCAAGATTGACATGTGGTAGCTTATGCTTCACGCCAGTTGCGGCCACATGAGGAGAACTATCCTACCCATGATCTTGAACTCGCTGCCGTAGTTCATGCCCTGACAACTTGGCGACATTACCTCCTTGGTAATAGTTGTGAGATCTATTCCGACCACCAAAGCCTCAAATACATTTTCACCCAGCCAGATCTTAATCTCAGGCAAAGACGCTGGATTGAGTTGATAAAATATTATGACTTAGGAATTTCTTACACCCCAGGCAAAGCCAATGTCATGGCTGATGCACTAAGTCGTAAGTTGTATTGTAACAACCTCATGTTACAACAGTATCAACCACTTCTCTATGAGGAACTACGAAAGCTTAATCTTGAGATTGTTCCTTATGGATTCCTTTCCACCTTGGTAGTGAAACCAACTCTTGAGGATCAAATCAAAGCTGCACAGAAACGTGCTCGAGGTATCCGGTACATCAAAGAAAACATTGCTAGTGGTAAGGCTAAATGTTTTACCATAGACAATGAAGGTATCGTATACTTTCAGAACATGATAGTAGTACTGAAGAATAAGAACCTTAGACAGCTGATCCTTAAATAAGCCCATGAATCTCCCCTCTCGATTCATCCCGGTGGTACAAAAATGTATCAAGATCTATGCCAGAGATTTTGGTGGACTAAGATGAAGAGAGAAATTGCTCATTTCATTGCTGAATGTGATGTTTGTCATCGCGTTAAGGCAGAACATCAAAGACCTGCTGGTACTCTTAGACCTTTGCCTATCCCCGAGTGGAAATGGGATAAAGTCAGTATGGACTTCATCACTGGCTTTCCAAAACCCCAGAAAGGAAATGATGCCATCTTCGTTGTCATTGATCGACTTTCCAAAGTTGCTCATTTTCTTCCCGTTCGCGAGTCTATAACTGCTAGCCAGTTAGCGGACTTGTATGTCTCCCGAATCGTGTCGCTTCACGGTGTTCCTTTGGAAATCAATTCAGACCGTGGTAGTCTTTTCACTTCTCGATTTTGGGAAAGTTTTCAGAATTCTATGGGAACACACCTCTCCTTTAGGACCGCTTATCACCCCCAGTCTAGTGGTCAAGTTGAAAGGGTCAATCAAATTCTCGAAGACATGCTCAGAGCTTGTGTTATCTCTTTCGGAAAGAAATGGGAGAATTCTCTTCCTTTTGCTGAATTTGCGTATAACAATAGCTTCCAATCTAGTTTGGGCATGGATCGTTTTGAATTTTTCTATGGACGGAAATGTTGAACACCCCTAAACTGGTCAGAAACCGGTGAAAGACAATTCTTTGGACCGGATATGATTCAGGATGCAGAAGAGCAGGTTCACATTGTTCGTGAGAAATTGAAAACAGCCCAGTCTCGTCAGAAAAGCTATTATGATCGTCATCATAGGGAAGAAAGCTATAATCTGGATGAGAAGGCTTACCTTCGGGTTACTCCTCTTCAGGGTACCCATCGTTTCGGTATAAAAGGCTAGTTGGTCCCACGTTACATCGGTCCCTTTCGCATTCTCGCTAAACGTGGAGAAGTTGCCTACCAATTGGAACTACCCCCTCACCTCTCCCAGGTTCATGATGTCTTCCACGTCTCTCAACTCAAGCGTTGCTTCAAGGACCCCATCCGCGAAGTCGACCATGAAACGCTTGATCTCCAAGATGATCTTTCATATCGAGAGTACCCTGTTCGTATTCTTGATGAAGCCGAGCGTAGCACCAGACGTCAGAAGATCAGATTCTTCAAAGTGCAGTGGTCACATCATTCAGAGAAAGAAGCCACCTGGGAACGAGAGGATCGTCTACGAGCTGAGTACCCCAGACTCTTCCCGACGACTTCTGAATCTCGGGATGATATTCTTTTGAGTGGGGGCGAGTTGTCAGAACCCTAATTTAGGTTTGCGCTTTTCCAAGCTAGAATTTTTGCATCACGAAAAATTTTGCAAAAGAAAAAGAAATGGGGAAGCAAAAAGCCTCACAATAATTTTAATAAAATGCCAGACAAAAATCTTTTTCCAAAAATGATTTGAACTTTTTGAAAAATCTCATAAATGGGCATGATCACATTTCAAGTGAACTGGATCCCACTTCATGCTCTCTGATTTTTCTAAAAGTCCAAAATGCCCTTGGAAATTAAATAATTATTGTATTTGCAATTGAAATTATTGAAATATAATTTCAATAATTCTGAAACTTGGTGAGTGGATTTTTAGATGCCTTATTATCTCACATAAAAGTTTTTAGAATTTTATAAAATGTTATGATTTAAAAATCAAAACAAAACAAAAAACAAAAAAAAAAGAAAAGAGAAAAAAGAAAGAGGGAGACTTACCACTTACCTGGCCCATGTGGCCCAGTCTGGCTTCTGGCCCAGCCCATCCCACAGGGGAGGGCAGGGTCATCTTCTACCCGAGGCCAGGCAGGCAGCTCGCCGCCGTGGCGAGCATGCCCACGCCGTGCCACCTCCTTCTTGCCCCCCACGTCGTCTTCTGTCGCTGCGGACGCCTGGAAGCGCCCCGTTCCTTATTCCGCCTCTCCCAGTTCGTCTCCCTCTCTCTCTCGTCTGTTCAGCGCAAGCCCGAGGACCTCACCTCGCCGCCGACGTGCGCCCACGTGACCAACGGCCTCCTCTCGAGCCGCCGAGTTGTCCAGACGCTCCCGCGCCCTGTTCTCCGTCGAGCTGCTCCCCCAATCGAAGCCGAGGACAACTCCAGTCTACTCCTGCATCAAATCGTCGCCGCCGGCCGCCGTTCACCTCGAGCTCAAATTCGTCGCGCCCAGATCCTCTCCGGCCTCCCCGAGTGCGCCAACGAGCTCCAGTGAGCTCCCAACATCGTTTCCCCGTCCACTTTCCCCTCCCCTCGCGACCACTCTCCTCTCCTCTCCCGCCATTTTCCGAGCCGCCCCAAGAGCTACCGAGCGCCGCCCGAAATCGCCGTCGTGCGCCTGCGTGGCCACCGGCTTCCAATCGCCGCGCCGTGATGTCCAGAGGACTCTCCGCCGTCGACTCCGTCTACTAGCGCACGCAATCAAGCCAAAGGATCCCCGTGGACGACGCCCTCCTCACCATCTCGCCGTCGGCTGCCGAGGACCCCATGGTCAAATTGGACGCCGTCGAGCCCTCTTTGGCCACCCAGGCCCCTCCACAGCGCTCAGGGTGAGCCGAGCTCTCTTTTTTCCCATCCCGCGCGCCTTCTCGTGCCTCCTTCGCCGTTTTCCCGCCATGGCCGTGGGCTCGCCACCGTGGGCTTGCTCGCCGGCTGGCCACAAGCCCCCCCCCCCGTGTGCACCATCAGGTGCGGGTGACCGCGGGCTACCTACGGGTGCCTTCCCCGTGCCTCCCCGTGCCCGGGAGCTCGACTACGGCATGGCGCCGTCGTGCACAGTGGCATCGGCGTCATGACTGGTGGGCCCAAGGACATTAACCCTAATGACCTAGCTAAATAACCCCCCTGACCCACTGACTTGTGGGGCCAGCCCCCCTAAACTAATTTTAGTTAGTTAATTAACTCTCTGGTTAACCCAGAGAGGCTGACAAGAGAGCCCCACTGGTCAGTTGACCAGTCAACCACTAACATCAGCATGATGCAGTGCTTATGCAATATTTTCTTTTTTCCATTTAATTAAATCAGAAAATCCAGAAAATGTCCAAAACTTTGAATTTGAATAACTTTTAAACCTTAACTCAGATTGAAATGATTTTTATATGAAAATTGATCAGAATAAAATTCTCTATCCAAATAACCAACTTCCAACCATGTTTGAAATGTTTACCATGATGGATCAGTAGCATTTTTCTACTTGGTACATATGGTTTAATTCAAATAAAATGCAAATGCTATTATAACTTGAACCATTGCAATGCAATACACTTCACATGGACATAAGAAGCACAACAAACCCATGTTCATCATCATATCATGCCATATTGAATGTGCATTGCAATATTTTGAATGCGTGCTTTACTTCCAGTGCTTCGGTGTTTGCAACTTCTCGGTAGAGTTGATCTCAACCTCACGTCATAAGTACAGTACCTCGTGATCGTCAGCAAGGCAAGCACCCCCCTCTTTGATCATGTCGATAAAATCCTAGTTCCCTCTCATTCTCGCTTATGCATAATTAGGATGCCACCATGATACGTTCTACCGCTAGTTCAACCTATTCCTTTGCATGACCTATCATTTTTTCATAGTAGTAAGCAAACCACAATCCTAGGGCTACCTACGGGTGCCTTCCCCGTGCCTCCCCGTGCCCGGGAGCTCGACTACGGCATGGCGCCGCCGTGCACAGTGGCACCGGCGTCATGCCGCCGGCCAGCCCGAGCCTAACCCCCTCCCCTCTCTCTATGACTGGTGGGCCCAAGGACATTAACCCTAATGACCTAGCTAAATAACCCCCCCTGACCCACTGACTTGTGGGGCCAGCCCCCCTAAACTAATTTTAGTTAGTTAATTAACTCTCTGGTTAACCCAGAGAGGCTGACAAGAGGGCCCCATTGGTCAGTTGACCAGTCAACCATGACATCAGCATGATGCAGTGCTTATGCAATATTTTCTTTTTTCCATTTAATTAAATCAGAAAATCCAGAAAATGTCCACAACTTTGAATTTGAATAACTTTTAAACCTTAACTCAGATTGAAATGATTTTTATATGAAAATTGATCAGAATAAAATTCTCTATCCAAATAACCAACTTTCAACCATGTTTGAAATGTTTAACATGATGGATCAGTAGCATTTTTCTATTTGGTACATATGGTTTAATTCAAATAAAATGCAAATGCTATTCTAACTTGAACCATTGCAATGCAATACACTTCACATGGACATAAGAAGCACAACAAACCCATGTTCATCATCATATCATGCCCTATTGAATGTGCATTGCAATATTTTGAATGCGTGCTTTACTTCCAGTGCTTCGGTGTTTGCAACTTCTCGGTAGAGTTGATCTCAACCTCACGTCATAAGTACAGTACCTCGTGATCGTCAGCAAGGCAAGCACCCCCTCTTTGATCATGTCGATAAAATCCTAGTTCCCTCTCATTCTCGCTTATGCATGTTTAGGATGCCACCATGATACGTTCTACCGCTAGTTGAACCTATTCCTTTGCATGACCTATCATTTTGTCATAGTAGTAAGCAAACCACAATCCTAGCAGATATAGGAGTAGACTGTTATCTTGTGGCCCCTGCAACTGTTACAGCTTATTGCATGCTTAGAGTTTACAATGAGGCTACTTTGATGTGAGTCGGGATGGTAGTCATCATGTGAATGATGGTGGTAACGTGTTGGTGAATTTGACCTAAACAAGGTGAACGATGAGAGGTTGTGTAGGAGTACACAGTTGGTTGTCTCATTGAACACTGCCTTAATCCCGAGTTCTTGTGTTGTTATCCAAGACTAAGAGTACGACCACACATTGGGCTCACTAACCCCTCTCGGCCTAGTACCTCACCCCGGACCAAGTCCAGGAGTCGCAAGTAGTTCAAACTTTAAACGATCTCAAGCAGGTACATCAAGGTAAGTGGTGGACGTAGGTTGTGGGCTCGTTGAATCAAGTGATCATGATCGAGTTGAGCTTGATGGCAGTCACACAACGTTTGAGTCCGCATCGAAAAATCGGTTGGATTCCGATCGTCGTCCCAACTCAAATAGGCGACTCCCTAGGACTAGAGATGGTGCTGTGAGTGAAGTGTCGTGGCAGCATCCTCGCCGGTACTCACTTGAAGGGTCCATCCCCAGGAGGTAACTGATGAGGCGTGTGTGTAGCAGTACACCCCTGCAAGGTTAATGAACTATTCGAATAGTCGTGTCCGCGGTTATGTACTACTTGGAGACTTTTACTTGATCATAGACAACTTCAATGGTTACTCTTAAAACTTTCCAAGATAAGTGTGAGTGCTATGGCGTGCTTCCTCGTGGGGAAGTCGAGGAAGTAACCATGGTGGTGTTTTTGTTGGAGACTTGATACTTGGACTCGTGTACGCTCCTTACCTCTTTCTGGTATTCGTAGTACAGGACTAGCCAAGTCAAAGCTGGCACTTCTCCATTGAAACCCCACCTCCCTTTGCCTTGATACTTGAGCATGAGTAGTATAGTTCCTATGTAAGTCTTGCTGAGTACGTCTTTGTACTCACGTTTTCTTATTCTATGTTTTAGAGACGAGACCACTGACCCTGATGGTGGCCTCTACCTCGAGCTAGACGTGGACCAAGTCGCATAGTTCCAGACAGCAGCCTGTGCCCTTTGGAGGGTCGTTGTATTTTGTTTCAGGCTTCTTAAGCCATTTGTTAACCTTGTCTTTACTAAGACATAATTTGCTTCCGTTGACGTCTGATGTAATGTTGGATCACAAACATGTGATCTCTGCTTGTAATACAACTACTATGTCTGCTCTGTTTAGCAGAAGTTATAAAGACTATGAGTTTGTAGAGTTCATGTTGTCATTACCTTCTGTTTACACTGGACATGTATGATGCGTGTATTATTATAACATGCACGTCTTAGTGTGGGGTTCGATAGCTTAGTTGTGTTCTTGCCGGCGATCTTTTATACACCAAATGTCCCTTAGATGTGCGCAGCTTGGGGCATCGCGATGCGATTGCTCGTGACTCTGTCACATGGCACACTTTGTTGTATGATTCAGCCCGCCCGAGACCCCGACTAAGTGATCGGGATGGAGTCTGTTTATGTAAGTGTTATAATTCAATCGATAATATGGTTGAGGCGACTTGTCTATGAGTATGGGATTTCACCACCCATAATCATTTAGACTTGTGAGCGGGCGATGAGGACCCATCTCAGTTGATCATCCGGCCTGGATGGGATGCCCCTCACGTACGATGCTTTCCAAGAGTGTTCTGTGCTTGGCCTTGTCTGCTTAGACAAGTGGGTACGACTCTTGGCTCTCCATATGATTGAGTTGTGACTGGAATTACATACGCAAACCCCGGGTCCCAACATTTACCCACACGACACAATCTCGTCTTTTTGTCACCAGTCGTCGCTGGCGTAGTACACTATTTTGTATACCGATAGGGAGATTGTGACGAGGTATTTCATTAGACCCACCCTTACTATGACATGCCCACTAGGTTTCACAAGGTAGTAACCGCAATTCATAGTCCTTGCCCCCTTTTGTGTCGGGGTTCTCCTCACAAGGTAGTTGTCTCATCTGCGGTACGACGATGACGATAATAATGGTGAACTAACTAATTAGCCAAGCCAGTGTGCATATAGCATGTGGTTGTACTGTTATCACAATCTTCAAATCCAAGACTTATTGGGCCTCATGCGGCACGGACGACGGATTGCCCCTTCACCTTGTGAAGGGAAGCCAATCGCTCCTTCAATCCTTGATCCAGCTGTCGCCCGCGCCAGTATTTAGATGGTAAGTTTCACCCAGACTAGAAGAGAGTAGAGGAAGTCAAAACGGCCAACTGGCATAGCTCAGCAAGCTCAGTAACAAGTTTCAAGTGTTAATGATCCGAAGATCATTCAGATAAGCACCTATATAATAATGAGTGTGGCTAAGCATTTCTACTCTACTAGATTACTATATAATTCTACTCAGGTGTCAAGTAAGTAGGCGACAAGCGGATCTGGGTAATGTGTCAATCGACACGCTAGCTACGAGATAAAATAGCATGCATATAGTGGTTATAAAATACAATGCAATTTTGTAAAACATAGGATAAACATGATCAAAGAGGGAGGCATGCCTTCGTTGTTGATTTCACCTTCAGTAACTTGAATCTCTCCATGTCCAACATCGTCACTCCCTACTCGTCGTAAAGATAGGAAATGAAAACAAATAAATACCAAAGCAAAAGTAAATCCAAATAACATTCTAGATAGATCAAGGTTGGATGGATAGCAAGATATTGATCAAGATGGAGATTTTAAGATGAGGTTGCATGACAGGCAAGGTGAGAGAGATGATTCAATGAGTGACATGGTTTATATTGATATGGCTTAGGAAGGCTCGACGATCAAGACTAACGTTCTAATAAAAACTATGATACTAGCATCTAGTAGTGTCCACTACACATCGCGACTAACTATATAAGAAACTATCATATAACAAACACAACGATATCAACATTCAACACACATTGAATGGTACCATCCTATGCATTTGAACAACACAATCACAACATAGCATGACAAAGGTAAAAGTTGACCACAAATAAGCATTTAGACATAATCCAAATATTGATAATGGTCAACAACATCCAAATAAATACATCAAATAAATAACAATTGCCCTATACACGACATGGTAACACAAACTAAGATAATCTCATCCTACCACAAGCAAGAACATAGCATGCTGTAAGAGTAACAATTAACCACAAATAAATATTTAGCTCCTTCTAAATATTTATAATGGTTAACATCAAGCATAAGCAAACATCAACCATTACAACTATTGACGAGCATTACCATAACAAAATACAATCCAATAACATAACAAAAACTAATTAAAAAAACTAAATAATAAGACATGTATCCTACAAGGTATGTGAATATAGAATCATGAAGATGTCTTAACTAATACTCCCTTCGATCCATAATAAGTGTCGCTCATCTAGTACAAAGTTTGTACTCGCTTAGTACAAAATGAGCGACACTTATTATGGATCGGAGGGAGTAATAAAATCATCAAACATACAAGTGGTGATGAGAAAAGCAACTAGGACATGCTCTTTATAACAAGAATAGAAATATATGTCACATCCCTCTGTTAGGTATGTGCTAGGGTTAGCTAGTACCTTTGCATCATGTCAAAATTTCAAAAGAAATCTTGGAAATCAAATTCAAAATCAAAATGGGAGAAGGAACACCCCCAGATGAATTAATTCAAAAGGCCAGATAAAAATATTTTCCAAAAATTCATGTTAGAGTTTTGAAAAGTCTTATAAATGAGTGTGATCACATATCAAGTGATGTGGGACCCACCCCATGCTCATAGATTTTTCAAATATTCAAACAGTACCTTGGAAATAAAGATTTCCCCCTATTTGATTTAAAATTCAAATCATTTGAATTTTAAAAATTTTGAAAGTTTATGAGTGGCTAGTCCATATTATTATGAGGCCACATAAAAGTTTTCAGCATTTAATAAAATGGTTTTGTATTTTTATCAGAGCCAAAACAAATTACAGAAAAAGAAAGGAAAGATTAAACAGAGGAAAAAGGAAAAACTTACCTCCCGCCAGGGGCGAGGCCCACCTCTCCAGCCGGCCCAACCCACCTGGACCCTCCCCTGTCGTCTTCCTCCCCACGCCCCGAAGCTGCTCGGTGGAATGCATGCAGCACTCCACCGACGCCGCCGACGAGACCTGGCCACCTCCTGCTTCCCCCTCGCCACCTCTTCACGCCTGGAGACGCCCAGAAGGCCACCGCATCCATTCCACCTCTCCCTGGACCTCCTCCCCCTCTCCTCTTCGCGAGCTCATCGACGTCCGAGAGCTCACCGGAGCGCACCGCCGTGGAAACCCGTGGCCACCTTCCTCCTCAGCCGCTGCCACCTTGCCCCGGACGCGCGCCGTCGTCATCTTCATCGCCGTGTGCAAGCAATCGAAGCCAGGAGCCCCGAGCACGACGTCCTCTTCACCGAGCCGCCGCTGAACCCGCAAGAGCTCGTCGTCGATTCCGCCGCAGCCACAGCTCCTCCGGCTTCCTCGAGTCCGTCTCTGCAACCAGGGTGAGCAGGCGCGCTTTTCCCCTCATCTTGCCGCTTGAATCCGTGCCCGAATCGTGATTCCGACGAGGTCCGAGACCAAGCGCCGCCTCTCGTCGTCGAAGTCATTCACCAGAGCCCCCGTTTGACCCCTGGATGGCTCCACTAGCTCCGCACACACCCCATCTTCTTTTCCATGCTCTCGGTGTCCAAATCCGTGCACGAATTGAAGAACCCGACGAGTTCCGTGCCGACTTCCGCCGCAGCTCGTCGCCGATGACGTTCCGGTGATCCCCGTGGCCCCCTGATGCCACCACTCGATGCGGACGACCTCAAGGAGCAGGTCCATGCCCTCCAGGCCCCTCCCCGTGCCCTAGAACCCAACTCCGGCGAGTCTCCGGCAGGATTCCGGCGACTTCACGGCGAGCCCACCATTAGCCCCCCCTAATGACCCTGTTAAGCTTAACCCAGTGGCTGACAGGTGGGGCCAGCCACTAATTAACCCCTCGGGTTAATTTTAATCAGGGGATTAACCCCCTCTGTGGATGACAGGTGGGACCCCTTGTCAGTTTGACTCGGGTCAAACCCCCTGACGTCATGCTGATGTCACAGTGACGCAGTAAATGAATTTCCAGAAAAGAAAATGGTTTAATTAAATCCAGAAATTCCAGAAAATACCCCAAACTTTGGAAATTCATAGAAAATTCATATTAACTCCAAATTGGACAAATAATATATGAAAAATGATCAGGAGAAAATTATCTTTCCAAATATGCAACTTTCAACTCTGTTTGAGTTGAATTTAAAATGGGACCAGTAGCATATATCATTTGCTTTATTTGAATTTATTTCAAATTCAAACCAAATGATTTTGCCACTTGGACCATGAATTTATGATGCAAATCAACCACACTTCAGAGGCATATCATACACATTGAAGTTAATTCAAATTGACCAAACTATATCATGTATAACTTGGTTAAGGTTGAATTCAAATGTGGATTTGAATTTGCATTTTAAAAATGCAATATATTCCACTTAAATGGAATTGCCTCACACATCAAACTTGTACTTCAATATTAAACATTCTATCATGTGCTTGAGCATTGCATTCATATTGATTGTTACTTGTACTTGCTTGTCGAGTAGAGGTTGAACCGGAGCAAGAGGTCACCCCCTTCGCTGAAGATCCAGAGCCCGAATCTCGTCAGCAAGGCAAGCAAAACCTCATTGGTCATGTCGATAAAATTCCACTTCCCTCTCATGTCTCGCTTATGCATTGTATAGGATGATCACCATGTTACGATTCTACCGCATAGATGAAACCATTCCTTTGCATGACCTATCTCTTGTCACAGTAGTAAGCAAACCACAATCCTAGCAAATATAGGAGTTGAATGATATCATGTGGCCCCTGCAAATGTTATCGCTTATTGCATGCTTAGTATGATACCTTGTTGTTACTGTGATGTGAGTCGGGATGGGAATAATCACGTTGATGTTGGTAGAAAAGGGTTGGTGAATCAAACCTAATACAAGGTGAACGATGAGAGGCTGTGTAGGAGTACACGGTGGGTTGTCTCGTTGAACACCGCCCTAAGTCCGAGTTCTTGTGTGGTGATCCAAGATGAAGAGTACAACCACACATTGGGCTCACTGACCCCTCTCGACTTATTAACTCATCCCTTTCGATGTCCACATGTCGCAGTAGTTCAGAGTTCTGGTAGGCTTGTGGCCTGGATGCTAAGTGAGAGAACGGCTCATCAGAGACCGGCTTATGCACCACGCACACATCGCTTGGGTCCACTTCGGTAAACCGGCCGGGTTCACGATTGTGGTAACCAACCCAAGTAGGCGGCTTTCTCGGACTAGATCGGCTATGAGGTAACAGTTGTGGTGAGCATCCTCGCTGGCACCCCTTGAATGGTGTCGAGATCAAAGGCGGTAAATGATGATCATGTGTGTGTAGCGGTACACCCTTGCAAGGTTAACAAAACTATTCGAATAGCCGCGTCCGCGGTTATGGACTGCTTGGAAAGCTTAGCTTGATTATTAGATAACTTGAACCGGATACTTCTAAAATACACCAAGATAAGTGTGAGTGCTATGGCGTGCTTTCTCGTGGGGAAGTCGAGGAAGGTACCATAGTGGTGTAATTGGTTGGTGAAAGTAGTGGACTCGTGTACGCTTCTTACCTCAAAGTCTGGTACTCGTAGTTCAGGACTAGCCAAGTCAAAGCTGGCACTTCTGCAAGTGAACCCCACCTCCCTTTACCCTGATACATGTGCATGAGTAGTATAGCTCCTATGTAAGTCTTGCTGAGTACGCCTTTGTACTCACGTTTGCTTAATCTATGTTTTAGATGACGCCACTGACCCTGAAGGTGGCTTCTTCATCGAGCTGGACGACTGAAGTTAAGCTAGTCTAGTCCCAGTCAGCAGACTGGTTCCCTCGTGGAGGGCTTTATGTTTGAATAAGGCTTCTTAAGCCAATTTGTTAAACTTGTCTGTACCCAGACATAATTTGCTTCCGCTTCGTGATGTAATGTTGGATCACATGTATGTGATCTCTGTGTGTACTCTATAAGAGTTATAAATAAAATGTACACTTTGTAGAGAATTGCAATGGTACCTGCTGTTCATACAAGGCATGTGTACTGCGTGTATGTTTATAACATGCATGTCTTTGTATGGGTTTTCGAGACCTTAGTTGTGTTCTGGCTGGCGGTCTTTCATACACCAAGTGTCCCTTAGATGTGTGCAGCTTGGGGCATCGCGATGCGATTGTCCGAGACTCTGTCTCGTGCACACTTTGTGGTATGATCGAGCCCGCCCTAGACCCCGACTAAGTGATCGGGCTGGAGTAAGTCTATGTAAGAGTTTCGAGATAGTTGATAGTATGGTTGAGGCGACTTGTCTTTGAATATGGGAGTTCACCACCCATATCATTGGACTTGTGTGCGTACGATGAGGACCCATTTCAGTTGATCATCCGGCCTGGATGGGATGCCCCTCACGTACGATGCTTTCCGAGAATGTTCAGTGCTTGGCCTTGTCTGCTTAGACAAGTGGGTGCGGTTCTCGGCTCTCCATATGACTATGTCTTAGCTGTACTTGCATACGCTAACCCCGGGTCCCGACAGACTTGGTATCAGAGCAGGACTGACTGTAGGACTAGTAGCCTTGGCCGAAGTTGAGTCTAGCTTGCTATAGTTATATAGTTACTCTGGGTATATAAGGGAACAACGTAAGGCTTCATTTTTCTCCTTACCCCCTTCGTTCTGAGTTCTGAGTCACCCTCATCTTACTCTACGGGAAGATAGGACTAGGCTCTCCTCTGTCTGATTAGCATATCTCGTTGATTGCTTCCTTATAGCCGTAGGAAAGTTGTGTCCAGGTTTTTCTAGCATTGTTGTAATGCTGATTTCTTGCATCGTATTATGTAAGTGCTGTTTTCATGATTGAAAGAAATTGTCATTTCTTACAATTACAGCCGTTATGTTGTCCGAGTCATTCCAGGTTTATCTCATAATCTGATGCATTTGCAAACTCTTGCTTTCTGTTTCAGATGGCAAATCTTCCCCCTCGGCAGATTGTTCGTTTGACCAGGTGCCTCGGTGTGCGTGGCCATCCCGCCACGTTGATCGAGATGATGTCCTACGTGGGATATCGATGGTACCCTGAGTACACCATCGAGGAGCAGTTCCACGACTTCAACCAGACGCAGTTCCACTGCATTGTCCGGATCTACCCACACCACGTTGGAGTCACCCAGCCTATCCACTTTGGACATGGCATCGGCGTTACCGAGAACATGGTTGTGCAGGATGCTGCATATTCATGTATTACACTGCTGAGAGAGGAGCACACCATGTTGAGAGAGACTTCTTTCCGCTATATCCCTGCTGCACTTCCAGGAGAGGAGGGATATTACACCGGACTCTACTCAGATCACTCCGCAGAGGATCCAGCACTTCAGATGACTGCTAGGTTTGCTAGTGACAGAGATCGTGATGCACGCGCTCTCCGTTTTGAGCTCCACGCCACCCGTGTTCGTATGTACCGAGCACTGACGCTCTTGGCACCCTTTGTGAGCGTGGGATCAGTGGAGTACGATGCGATCTATCCAGTGAGGACCCAGATGCCTTCTCGAGTTGCTTGGCCCGAGATTGGAGGAGTTTTTCCACCCCGTGGTCCTTTGCTTCCACCCTACACTGGACCTAGACCCCATCCTTGCCCAAATGGATATCAGGGTCCACAAGCCTCCGTGTTTTCCGATGGTCACCTCCAGCTACCGGGATACGCGGGTAACTTCTACGAGGATTACTATGGAGATGGAGATGAGTGAGACCGCCTGTGGTCTTACTTAGTGAGGATGTAGTAGTATCTTAGTGTATTGTAAGCAAGGTGTCTAAGTTCCAGAGGCTTAGAGAAATAATGTATAGGAAGTCAGAGTGCCTCTGAAGGATGTATCATCTTCATCACGTTTGTATTAGCTTAGTGCTTATACTAAAACGATGTATGGTTTGTATGACAGCTTGTGAATATATGGCTTGTATGCTTTTATCACCATGTCGTCAAGATGATTACTTCCTTTGCTCTGTAATCCTTCCAGTACTTCAATACCTTGATTAGACTCTTGAAATCAACTCTGTTTGACTTTGGATTTTTCACCTTCAGGATGTCTCAAGGAACACGTGGCCAGATTGGTCGTAATTAAGGTCGTGGAAACAATCAGGAGGAAGACAACCTTCCACCCCCACCCACGATGGCCCAAGTTCTGATGGAGGTCGAGAGGAACCGCCGTGACTCTCACCACCTGTTGGAAGTCATCGCACGCAACACCACTCAGCAGCGCAATGAGCTGGTGTCTCTGAACGACTTCATCCGGCTTCATCCCCCGGTTTTCAGTTACTCCACCGAGCCCCTTGACGCCGATGACTGGCTTCGCAGCATCGAGAGGAAGCTCCAAGCCGGCCGTGTTGCAAATGGCGACAAGGTCAGCTATGCCACCTATCACCTCGAAGGTGCAGCAAGCTCTTGGTGGGAGAATTTTCTGAATATGCGTCCCGTTGGACCACCAGCATCTTGGCAGGAGTTCTGCACTTCTTTCCGCGAGCACCACATTCCCAAGGGTCTCATGGACCGCAAACGTGAGGAGTTCTGTAACCTCACTCAAGGCAGAAGGACCGTTGATGAGTTCAGTCGTGAGTTCAACCGACTTGCTCGTTATGCAACTGAAGAAGTCTCCACCGACTCCAAGAAACAAGAGAGGTTCCGTCGTGGCCTCAATAGTGGACTTCTTCGCGAGCTCAACCTTCATGACTTTGCCACCTTCCAGGTCCTTGTCAATAAGGCCATCAAGGCAGAGGACATGAACACCCCCAATGACTTTCGCAAACACCCTAGAGAGGAAGGTTCATCCAGTTCTGGCTCCCAGAAGCGCAAGATCTGGATTCCCAATAGCATGTTCCGCCAGAACAACCCACCGAGGCCATCCTATACGGCGCCTCGTCCACCCACCCAGTTCCACCCAGCTCCACCAAACCACCCAGCTCCACGCACTGTTTTTGGAGCTTGCTACAAGTGTGGTCAGGCAGGCCACTATTCTCGCGAGTGTCCCCAGAACCAGCTCCAACACCAGAATGTTCCACCCCGTGCCGGAGGCAACAACAACAACAACAACAATGGTCGTGGCAAGCCACCCCAGAAGGTCTACACTACCAAACCCGCTCCTCCCGCCACTCGTGGACGTCTGAACCAGGTTGCCGCCGAAGAGACTGACGACACCACTGACGTCATTCTTGGTACGCTCCCAGTCAATTTTGTTCCTACTTCCGTTCTTTTCGACCCAGGAGCATCTCATTCATTCATGTCGGAAAGTTATGCACTTCGTCATGAGTTACCCTTTATTGAATTGTCCACCCCGATGGTTATTCAAACTCCAGGGTCAAGATGGCAAACTAATAGAGTGAGCCATGGTAATCAAATTGCAATTGAGGGTTTAGTATTCCTTGCTTCACTCATAGCCCTCAAGTCTTCAGACATTGATGTCATCCTTGGCATGGATTGGCTATCAAGACAGAATGCCTATCTGGATTGCAAAGGCAAATCCGTGAAACTCACCCACCCTTCGGGCAAAACCATTAGCTATACCTCACCCAGAACAAGAACCCAAGTGCATTCCTTGAATGTACTTCCCCTTCCCGAACTTGAAGATATTCCGGTGGTTCGTGACTTCCCGGATGTCTTTCCTGAAGAGCTGCCGGGCATGCCACCCGAAAGGTGTGTAGAGTTTATAGTGGATCTTGTTCCAGGAACCGCACCAATTTCCAAACGCCCATATAAAATGGCCCCACATGAGTTAGCTGAGCTAAAAACCCAACTTGATGCTTCGTTGGCAAAAGGCTTCATCCGCCCTAGCTCATCGCCATGGGGTTGCCCCGTTCTGTTCGTGAAGAAGAAAGATGGAACAGAAAGGATGTGCGTAGACTATCGCCCGCTAAATTTAGCGACGATAAAGAACAAATACCCACTGCCCAGGATCAATGATCTTTATGATCAGCTTGCAGGATCCGCTGTCTTCTCAAAGATGGATTTGAGATTAGGTTATCATCAGATCCGAATCCGAAACGAGGACATCCCCAAAACGGCTTTTACTACTCGTTATGGTCTTTACGAGTACACCGTCATGTCCTTTGGTTTAACCAATGCCCCCGCCACATTCTCACGCTTGATGAATTCGATCTTCATGGAGTACCTAGATAAATTTGTTGTAGTTTATCTTGATGATATTCTCATCTACTCGAAGAACGAAGGAGATCATGTCGAACACTTAAGGCTGGTATTGATGAAACTTAGAGAGCATCGCCTGTACGCTAAATTTTCCAACTGTGAATTCTGGCTACCAGAAGTGACCTACTTAGGCCACGTGATTTCTGCAAAAGGCATTGCTGTGAATCCCGAGAGAGTTCAGGCCGTCCTTGACTGGACTCCACCTGAATCGGTTAAGCAAGTTAGAAGTTTTCTTGGCCTAGCCAGCTATTGCCGTCGCTTCGTCGAGAACTTTTCTAAAGTTGCAAAGCCTCTAACTGAACTCCTCAAGAAAGATAAGAAATTCCAATGGACTGCCAAGTGCGAGGAAAGCTTTCAAGAGCTAAAAAGAAGGTTGACTTCCGCACCCGTACTTGCACCTCCAGACACCAAAAGGGATTTCGAGATCTATTGTGATGCATCACGGCAAGGTTTAGGATGCATACTTCTGCAAGATCGACATGTGGTAGCTTATGCTTCACGCCAGTTGCGGCCACATGAAGAGAACTATCCTACCCATGACCTTGAACTCGCTGCCGTAGTTCATGCTCTAACAACTTGGCGACATTACCTCCTTGGTAATCGTTGTGAGATTTATTCCGACCACCAAAGCCTCAAATATATTTTCACCCAGCCAGATCTTAATCTCAGGCAAATACGCTGGATTGAGTTGATAAAATATTACGACGTAGCAATTTCTTACACCCCAGGCAAAGCCAATGTCATGGCTGATGCACTAAGTCGTAAGTCGTACTGTAACAACCTCATGTTACAGCAGTATCAACCTCTTCTTCATGAGGACTTTCGCAAGCTCAACCTTGAGATTGTTCCTCATGGCTATCTTTCAACCTTGGTGGCGAAACCAACTCTTGAGGATCAAATTATAGTTGCCCAAAGGCGTGCATGAGGTGTTCGCCGGATCAAGGAGAACATTGCTAGCGGAGTTGCTAAATGTTTCTCCACAGATAGCAAAGGAACGGTATTCTTCGAAAATCGTTTGGTAGTACCTAAGAATAAGGAACTAAGGCAACTCATCCTCAAAGAAGCCCATGACACACCCCTCTCAATTCATCCCGGTAGCACGAAAATGTACCGAGATCTACGCCAGAGATTTTGGTGGACTAGGATGAAGAGAGACATTGCTCAATTTGTTGCCGAATGTGATGTTTGTCGTCGCATTAAGGCAGAACATCAAAGACCTGCTGGTACACTTCAACCTTTGTCTATTCCCGATTGGAAGTGGGACAAAGTCGGTATGGACTTCATCACCGGCTTTCCAAGAACCCAGAAAGGAAACAATGCCATCTTCGTTGTCATAGATAGGCTTTCCAAAGTTGCTCACTTCCTTCCGGTTCGCGAGTCTATAACTGCTAGTCAGTTAGCGGACTTGTACATCTCCAGGATTGTATCACTTCACGGTGTTCCTTTGGAAATCAATTCTGATCGCGGTAGCCTTTTCACCTCTAGATTTTGGGGGAGCTTCCAACGTGCTTTGGGAACTCATCTCTCCTTTAGTACGGCTTTCCATCCTCAGTCTAGCGGTCAAGTCGAAAGGGTTAACCAAATTCTTGAAGACATGCTCAGAGCTTGTGTTATCTCATTCGGAAAGAATTGGGAGAATTCTCTTCCATATGCCGAATTTGCTTATAACAATAGTTTTCAATCTAGTCTGAACATGGCTCCTTTTGAACTCCTTTATGGACGACGATGTCGAACACCTTTAAACTGGTCTGAAACCGGTGAAAGACAATTCTTTGGACCGTATATGATCAAGGAAGCAGAAGAGAAAGTTCGCATTGTTCGTGATCAATTGAAAGCAGCCCAGTCTCGTCAGAAAGGCTACTATGATCGCCATCATAGGCATGAGAGCTACAATATGGATGAGAAGGCTTACCTTCGGGTTACTCCTCTGAAGGGAACCCAACGTTTCGGTATCAAAGGCAAGTTGGCCCCACGTTACATCGGACCTTTCCGCATTATTGCTAAACGTGGAGAAGTTGCCTACCAACTTGAACTACCTCCGCACCTTTCCCGAGTACACGATGTATTCCATGTATCCCAACTCAGGCGTTGCTTCAAGGACCCCATCCGCGAAGTCGACCATGAAACGCTTGATCTCCAAGATGACCTTTCTTATCGAGAATACCCCGTTCGTATTCTTGATTCAGCAGAGCGTGTCACTCGTCGTCAGAAGATTAGGTTTCTGAAAGTGCAATGGTCACACCACTCTGAAAGAGAAGCCACGTGGGAAAGAGAAGACCGTCTCCTTACCGAGTACCCCTCCTTCCTCCCGCAGTCTTCTGAATCTCGGGACGAGATTCTTTTGAGTGGGGGCGAGTTGTCAGATCCCTCTGTTAGGTATGTGCTAGGGTTAGCTAGTACCTTTGCATCATGTCAAAATTTCAAAAGAAATCTTGGAAATCAAATTCAAAATCAAAATGGGAGAAGGAACACCCCCAGATGAATTAATTCAAAAGGCCAGATAAAAATATTTTCCAAAAATTCATGTTAGAGTTTTGAAAAGTCTTATAAATGAGTGTGATCACATATCAAGTGATGTGGGACCCACCCCATGCTCATAGATTTTTCAAATATTCAAACAGTACCTTGGAAATAAAGATTTCCCCCTATTTGATTTAAAATTCAAATCATTTGAATTTTAAAAATGTTGAAAGTTTATGAGTGGCTAGTCCATATTATTATGAGGCCACATAAAAGTTTTCAGCATTTAATAAAATGGTTTGGTATTTTTATCAGAGCCAAAACAAATTACAGAAAAAGAAAGGAAAGATTAAACAGAGGAAAAAGGAAAAACTTACCTCCCGCCAGGGGCGAGGCCCACCTCTCCAGCCGGCCCAACCCACCTGGACCCTCCCCTGTCGTCTTCCTCCCCACGCCCCGAAGCTACTCGGTGGAATGCATGCAGCACTCCACCGACGCCGCCGACGAGCCCTGGCCACCTCCTGCTTCCCCCTCGCCACCTCTTCACGCCTGGAGACGCCCAGAAGGCCACCGCATCCATTCCACCTCTCCCTGGACCTCCTCCCCCTCTCCTCTTCGCGAGTTCATCGACGTCCGAGAGCTCACCGGAGCGCACCGCCGTGGAAACCCGTGGCCACCTTCCTCCTCAGCCGCTGCCACCTTGCCCCGGACGCGCGCCGTCGTCGTCTTCATCGCCGTGTGCAAGCAATCGAAGCCAGGAGCCCCGAGCACGACGTCCTCTTCACCGAGCCGCCGCTGAACCCGCAAGAGCTCGTCGTCGATTCCGCCGCAGCCACAGCTCCTCCGGCTTCCTCGAGTCCGTCTCTGCAACCAGGGTGAGCAGGCGCGCTTTTCCCCTCATCTTGCCGCTTGAATCCGTGCCCGAATCGTGATTCCGACGAGGTCCGAGACCAAGCGCCGCCGCTCATCGTCGAAGTCATTCACCAGAGCCCCCGTTTGACCCCTGGATGGCTCCACTAGCTCCGCACACACCCCAGCTTCTTTTCCATGCTCTCGGTGTCCAAATCCGTGCACGAATTGAAGAACCCGACGAGTTCCGTGCTGACTTCCGCCGCCGCTCGTCGCCGATGACGTTCCGGTGATCCCCGTGGCCCCCTGATGCCACCACTCGATGCGGACGACCTCAAGGAGCAGGTCCATGCCCTCCAGGCCCCTCCCCGTGCCCTAGAACCCAACTCCGGCGAGTCTCCGGCAGGATTCCGGCGACTTCACGACGAGCCCACCATTAGCCCCCCCTAATGACCCTGTTAAGCTTAACCCAGTGGCTGACAGGTGGGGCCAGCCACTAATTAACCCCTCGGGTTAATTTTAATCAGGGGATTAACCCCCTCTGTGGATGACAGGTGGGACCCCTTGTCAGTTTGACTCGGGTCAAACCCCCTGACGTCATGCTGATGTCACAGTGACGCAGTAAATGAATTTCCAGAAAAGAAAATGGTTTAATTAAATCCAGAAATTCCAGAAAATACCCCAAACTTTGGAAATTCATAGAAAATTCATATTAACTCCAAATTGGACAAATAATATATGAAAAATGATCAGGAGAAAATTATCTTTCCAAATATGCAACTTTCAACTCTGTTTGAGTTGAATTTAAAATGGGACCAGTAGCATATATCATTTGCTTTATTTGAATTTATTTCAAATTCAAACCAAATGATTTTGCCACT
This sequence comes from Bromus sterilis, assembly GCA_950022295.1. Lineage (NCBI taxonomy): Eukaryota > Viridiplantae > Streptophyta > Magnoliopsida > Poales > Poaceae > Bromus > Bromus sterilis. The sequence continues at coordinate 218,493,209 of OX465599.1, forward strand.
TGGACCATGAATTTATGTTGCAAATCAACCACACTTCAGAGGCATATCATACACATTGAAGTTAATTCAAATTGACCAAACTATATCATGTATAACTTGGTTAAGGTTGAATTCAAATGTGGATTTGAATTTGCATTTTAAAAATGCAATATATTCCACTTAAATGGAATTGCCTCACACATCAAACTTGTACTTCAAGATTAAACATTCTATCATGTGCTTGAGCATTGCATTCATATTGATTGTTACTTGTACTTGCTTGTCGAGTAGAGGTTGAACCGGAGCAAGAGGTCACCCCCTTCGCTGAAGATCCAGAGCCCGAATCTCGTCAGCAAGGCAAGCAAAACCTCATTGGTCATGTCGATAAAATCCCACTTCCCTCTCATGTCTCGCTTATGCATTGTATAGGATGATCACCATGTTACGATTCTACCGCATAGATGAAACCATTCCTTTGCATGACCTATCTCTTGTCACAGTAGTAAGCAAACCACAATCCTAGCAAATGTAGGAGTTGAATGATATCATGTGGCCCCTGCAAATGTTATCGCTTATTGCATGCTTAGTATGATACCTTGTTGTTACTGTGATGTGAGTCGGGATGGGAATAATCACGTTGATGTTGGTAGAAAAGGGTTGGTGAATCAAACCTAATACAAGGTGAACGATGAGAGGCTGTGTAGGAGTACACGGTGGGTTGTCTCGTTGAACACCGCCCTAAGTCCGAGTTCTTGTGTGGTGATCCAAGATGAAGAGTACAACCACACATTGGGCTCACTGACCCCTCTCGACTTATTAACTCATCCCTTTCGATGTCCAGATGTCGCAGTAGTTCGGAGTTCTGGTAGGCTTGTGGCCTGGATGCTAAGTGAGAGAACGGCTCATCAGAGACCGGCTTATGCACCACGCACACATCGCTTGGGTCCACTTCGGTAAACCGGCCGGGTTCACGATTGTGGTAACCAACCCAAGTAGGCGGCTTTCTCGGACTAGATCGGCTATGAGGTAACAGTTGTGGTGAGCATCCTCGCTGGCACCCCTTGAATGGTGTCGAGATCAAAGGCGGTAAATGATGATCATGTGTGTGTAGCGGTACACCCTTGCAAGGTTAACAAAACTATTCGAATAGCCGCGTCCGCGGTTATGGACTGCTTGGAAAGCTTAGCTTGATTATTAGATAACTTGAACCGGATACTTCTAAAATACACCAAGATAAGTGTGAGTGCTATGGCGTGCTTTCTCGTGGGGAAGTCGAGGAAGGTACCATAGTGGTGTAATTGGTTGGTGAAAGTAGTGGACTCGTGTACGCTTCTTACCTCAAAGTCTGGTACTCGTAGTTCAGGACTAGCCAAGTCAAAGATGGCACTTCTGCAAGTGAACCCCACCTCCCTTTACCCTGATACATGTGCATGAGTAGTATAGCTCCTATGTAAGTCTTGCTGAGTACGCCTTTGTACTCACGTTTGCTTAATCTATGTTTTAGATGACGCCACTGACCCTGAAGGTGGCTTCTTCATCGAGCTGGACGACTGAAGTTAAGCTAGTCTAGTCCCAGTCAGCAGACTGGTTCCCTCGTGGAGGGCTTTATGTTTGAATAAGGCTTCTTAAGCCAATTTGTTAAACTTGTCTGTACCCAGACATAATTTGCTTCCGCTTCGTGATGTAATGTTGGATCACATGTATGTGATCTCTGTGTGTACTCTATAAGAGTTATAAATAAAATGTACACTTTGTAGAGAATTGCAATGGTACCTGCTGTTCACACAAGGCATGTGTACTGCGTGTATGTTTATAACATGCATGTCTTTGTATGGGTTTTCGAGACCTTAGTTGTGTTCTGGCTGGCGGTCTTTCATACACCAAGTGGCCCTTAGATGTGCGCAGCTTGGGGCATCGCGATGCGATTGTCCGAGACTCTGTCTCGTGCACACTTTGTGGTATGATCGAGCCCGCCCTAGACCCCGACTAAGTGATCGGGCTGGAGTAAGTCTATGTAAGAGTTTCGAGATAGTTGATAGTATGGTTGAGGCGACTTGTCTTTGAATATGGGAGTTCACCACCCATATCATTGGACTTGTGTGCGTACGATGAGGACCCATTTCAGTTGATCATCCGGCCTGGATGGGATGCCCCTCACGTACGATGCTTTCCGAGAATGTTCAGTGCTTGGCCTTGTCTGCTTAGACAAGTGGGTGCGGTTCTCGGCTCTCCATATGACTATGTCTTAGCTGTACTTGCATACGCTAACCCCGGGTCCCGACAATATACAAAAACTACTACCAATAAAAGTATCACACCTGCTTGTAATAGTAAAACTAGTTGTGCATGCTAAGCCTATGAGAAGGCACAACTCAACTAACATTAAAGGTAAACTATCCTACGCATATGATGAACTATTGCAACACACATAAAACACACATAATACTAACATGAGACATATGTAATCATCTATAAGAATTACACAAACTAAGTACTCAACTATCACACATGGAGCATAATAAAACACTACTTAGGCATACCACAAATCAAGATATAATTCTAAGCATGGAGATGCTCATCTCATGAATCAAGCGCTATGGTACCAATGCAATATAACTCATAACTACGTCATAAGTTGATTGATAAATGCTATCCTAATTAAATATCAAAAAAGGTAGCATCACAACGTAATATTATGCTATGTATCATATAAGCACAAGGGTTAAATCATACTAAGCATCTAAGAAAGTAATAATAGATCATGAAATTAGCAGCATAAGCAATGCACTATTCTAACATGAATAAACATGATGATATACATTTCTATCTAGTACATCCTACACTTGCAAAGACATAAGATATTCAACAGGCATGATCTATAGCATGAATTGAGACACACTCACACACTATGCAATCTAGTCATACGGCCACAACACATGACATAGTATTGCTCAAGCAATAAATTATTTAATTGAAGAAAGTACGAGATTAACAAACTATTGTCATGTAAATCTAGCAAGTGAAGACTAACCATATGTGCAATCATATGGTAGTACATACTAGCAATGCTATAACACATGGTAGGACACAATCAAAACACACATATGGCAATTACCAATATGTAATAAACTAGGTTCTATGCACAAGAACAATTTTTATATAACAATACAACTTCAAACTATGGCATAAATCTCAACAATAAAATCTTGGATGACAAATACAAAGCAAATAACAACAATAAGGCAATAAAAAGGTTATGTCGCAAGGAACTAGAATCAATTTGTTTTCTAATACGAATCACTTCATTTGACTTCTAGCATACAAGAACTATGCAAGAACACGTACCATAAATATATATGGATTCATACCATTAAAACAAACATGGCTTACCTAGTTCTTAGATTAATATCTAACATCACTAGTCAACATATGCTCTACAATATAACATACCATGACATGATAAGTACTACAAAGGAAAATACATATATCACATAGTGTTTAGATAAACAACAACCTATGACATGAAATGACTTTTATCTATAAACAAAATAAATATGCAACATGTTTGACAATAATTCTAGACACCATAACTATGATCCGCACAATACTAAAATGAAAATAATTAAACAACACATATATATAATGTTTAGTAACTCTAACAAAATCAAGATTAAATTACAAACAACTAAACATGATAAGAATTCATTAAAAAAACTAGTACGAAGGCATATGATGCTTGTACATGCTGCACAAAATTATCTACATGAAATCAATAAAACTATATTGAAATATATAGACATATCTAACACAAGACAATAACGATACAAAAATATTATCAACTTGCGATAACATGTACAAAACCTTCAACAATCCTTCGGATATATCTAGTGAATCACATGACACATACAAAGGTAAGATAACTAGCATACTCTCATAGGCATATCATAAACATAAGTTCATCTCTCATAAAAATAAAATAAACATCAATCTTGGCCAAACGACTATATAAAAATATCTACACAACAATTTCATAGACCGAACTAACATTCTAACTCCACCACGGGGTTCATGCGATTATTACAAACATTTACCTATTGGGAAGGAAATCAATCGGTGATAAAAAAACGATGGAACAAGATCATGCCATCAAAAATTACCCAGTTCATGCGACAATTGTGTTTACATGATCAACTATAGAGATAGGTTGGAACATGATGTCTAGGATATAGTGTGAATTTTGTTGAGAGGGTGTGTAGAATGAATTGGACAGAAACTCACCGTGTTATACGAGTCGACGCGATTAACTTAATGAACTAGAAAATTGTATGTCTAGATTTAGCGTAAGATCACGAACAACACGGAGTTCTTCTGGAGAAAGTGTTAGAAGCAAAGTGGAGGAGGAAGGAGAGAGACGCGTGAGGCTCACCTCGGCTCCTCTTTTTATAAGCTGTTGAGGGAGATCGGTTAACAAATGCCAAATATTGGCATTTAGTTCACCAGTTTCCAATGGAAGATTAAGGCCATTATACACGAAATGAATTCCCTGAATGGATGCGTGGTTGAACATGGAATCACTTTCATGTTGATGATAAGTTGAAACGGCGAAGGAATTAATGGGCAAGACGAGAAGAAGAAAGGGCAGCCGCCATTGCGTTCACGAAGGCTGCGGGAGGAAGAAAAAAAATGTGTCATTCGTGCTAGCTGGGCTGGGTTGCTTCTCATGGGCCTTGGGCCTGGTTCGGTTTTTGTTAGTAGTTTGGTCGCTAGAATAGAAGAGGCAAAAAAATGAAGATGCACGTGATGCCGGTACACGTGTACAACGATAGGAAACAATGATACATGGAAATTTTTCCATCACGTGCTATTGGTCAAGAGTAGAGGAAGAAAAACAAATCAATAGTATTATTGATTCCTTTTGGAGATAAAATAACTACAAGAAAAACAATAAAAGAAAATCAAATGATTTTTGGAAATCATATAAAATTCAAGAAGGCTTGATACACAAGTTAAACTTGAATAAAATACTATGAACAATTAAAATACTCCGGCTAAATAAAATTTATTTTCCTCCTAACATAAGCTAAATAAATTTTGAACTTCCCGGTATTTAAAATAAGTTGGCATTAGCTCAAATTAAATCATCCAAATTAGAAGAACTCGAATTAAGTTGTTTGTACCAAACAAAACAAATGAAAAAAAATTGGCCCTACTTTTTGAAAAACTTTTTCTGAAACATTCCGAGCATCGGGATGTTACATCTAGCTTGAGTGACAGAAACATGAGACTAGGGGATGTGTTGTTGCCACCAGGGTGAAAAAACCAGTGCTTGTAACCGCGGTTGCAAGGATTTTTTACCCGACGCATAGATTGTTAATGCAATTGTCTGTTGCTTTGAGTTTACGCTTTGGGTGGGGATCGCAACTTAATATTACCGAGATGTTCTGGATAGATATCTCAAGGTGGATGATTACAAGTAGATGCAGACGGATTTCGGTCTACTTGTCTTAGCGTACTGCTCATACTTTTGAGCCTCTTTACTTTCAAGTAGCATAATTAGCATTGCGGTGCATTTATAATTCTTTCAATTTTCCAGCTGTGATTTTTTCACGCAACTTAGTTGTTTATCGTCTTTTTGGAGAGAGGCATCACTAGTGAACATCATGGGACCCCGGTCCATACTTCCACCACCGTTTACACCTCCACTTTACTTTTAGCTTTTACTTTCAGTTGGTATCATTACAATTATCACTATAATTATCCCTTGCGTTTAATCCTTTGTAAACAACAAGGCCGGAGAGATTGATAACCTCTCTGAAATTCGTTGGGAGAAAATTTATCTGTGTGTGTGCAGGTCCAGGCAAAGCAAGTGATTTTCAACGACGCATCACTTGCCGAACCACCTACTTGTCGACTTTGGAGTCCTACTGGTCGATCTCAAACTTGGTATGTTTTTTTGTAGAAAGACTGTAAGGGAACCCCCTACAGTTAATAGGTGCAACAAACCCAAATTACAAGTATCGTGCCTTGAACCTGGGTGGGTGGTGTAACAGCTGGGATTTTCACCCTAATTAAAAAATTGTTTGTTTCTTTATTTTGTTGATTGCTAGAATTGTTTGTAGTATTTGGTTCGCCAATTTATTAATTGGTGATTATATTTCCCCCTCCTTCTCGTATCGGCATGCGTGTCTGAACCCCGACCACCATGGCATGCGACCTTTGCGACACCGGGTTTCACCCGAGCACCATCGCATCTCCCGGCACAGGACCAGCCATCGCCATCAGAATGAAAAAAAACCCGTTTATTTAATAAACGGATTATTTTATGGCGCGCCAGAAAAATGTTCTCAGAAAAGTATCAAAGTGAGGTAGGACTGACGGGCTCACCGCGCTGAGCGCGTGGTTCGAGATTTCGTCCGAATCGGAGGTCGTATGGACTCCCGGCGGTCAGAAACGTGAAGTATAGGACGCGAGAGAGAAGACGCGAGGGCATTTGCCTAAACCTGCCATCCAGGCTAGCCTATAAATAGACCACCTCTCTCCCCTAGCCCTTCTAGGGTTTCCCCTAACACAAATTGCAGCCACCCCCCCCCCCCGACAATTGCGCATATTTTACCCCCAAAGCCCTCCAAATCCAACACCGTAGCTCTCCCTCCGATATAGCCGCCCGAGCCCGGATCTGGGCCGGCCGCCCGCCGCCACCCGAGGTCCTCCCGAGCAACCCCGCCGCTGCACTCCGGCCAGGAAGCCACCATCGGCGTGCTTCACTGCGTCGCCCCCTCCGGTGAGCTCCTCCCGCGCCTTCTCTCCTCCTCCTTTCGCGCCTCTCCTCTTCTTCCTCATCTCTCTCTTCTCCTAGCCAGCAGATCACGTCTGGCTGCCATGGCACCACGACCTCTAACCTCCGTGCCGCCTGACCTCGCCGACGTCCGCCCCGAGATCGCCCAGATCCGGCAGGATCCCGGCAACCGCGGCCCACCACGCCCTTGCCTCGTCTCCCCACAACCCCTGCGCTGCCCTGTGCTCGCCGGAACGCCACGGGGGTCGCCCCAGCCTCCACCGGCCCAGCTTGCCCCGGGGCCCGCGCCTGTCCTTCGCCGCGTGCGACACGCCACTATCCTCCTCCCACCTCCAGTTGGGCCAAGGCCCGCTCGGTGAGCAATTGTTCCCCTTTTTTCCTTGTGTTGTTGGGCCTGGCCCAGTAGGCTGTTCAGGTTATGTGATGCCCTGTGCGCTGTTTAGATAGTCCTGCGCCGACCTTGTTTAGGCCCAATATCAGTGCTTTAGGCCTAGAGAACATTTATCAATTTCTGGACATTAAATGAAACTACAGAAAAACATAGGACTTGGCGATGCCCGTATCTTTTTAACAGTAGCTCGGATCGCGACGTGTTCTGCATGTAAATTTCTTAGAATTTTGTGTAGATTAATAAAATGTTGCCCTTTGCCATGTTTGAACTTTTTTACATGTTGTTTCACTATTATTCACACTGCTTGCCACCGTAACTGTAATAGGCCGTAACTTTTTAACCGTTGCTCAGATAAAAATGTTCTTCATATGTAACTTGACTAGAATTTTGTGTAGGTTGTGAAATGCTGCTCTTTCTTGCTAATAAAATAATAAAATTATGTTTAGGGCAGAACAGTACCAAATCCTTTAATCATCGTGGGGCACTTAGTGTTATGCCATGTTTAGGATTGTGCCTCACTTAAGTTGACTAGCATAGATAGTTTATCTTATGCTTCACCTCTTGTCATGTTATGTGCTATGCCATGCTTGAGTGAGATGCCATGTTAACAACCTTTTCTCATGTTGTGTAGCTAAACAACTTGAACCTTTCTAAATGTGTGGTATCGTCGTGTGTGACGAATACTCCACTTAACTTGTTAGTAACCGCTCTTGACGATAGATGTGATATTGTGCGTTGTCTCGTGTTGTATTATTGTTGATGCTTGCTCTTTATTGCTTCATAGTAATAGATGCTTGCTCGTCGATTGCCTTCTCCAGTGTTTACTTCTTGTGAGCTCCCGCGGATACTCTTGGAGACGATGCAAGCTTGTTATCAACTACACCCTCGGTTTCGTCTTCTCATCAGGTAAGGGGGAGAATATGGCATGCTTATAACTTTCAGCTCACTCGCGCCTAGGTGTAGGATAGAACGATTGCTTGATCCTACCACTTCATATTTATGCCTCTCAAATAAACCCAAAAAACCATGTCCCCCACATCCTAGCAAACCTTTGTTTGGACATGTACCTTGCTTGCTCAACCACTGCTTAGTATGCATGCTTAGGATGCTACAACTGTTATCCTGTTACACCTTGGATTGGGCTATCACATTATTATATTGTTGTGGATGATATGTTTATTATAATGTTGACTATACTCGACGAAGGATGGAAGGTCTAGGCTATCCCGCCCCGACACTTTGTTCCATTAGAGTCACCTAGGATCTGAGTTTCGGGTATTGGTTCTAGGACTAAGCGTGCCTAACCGCGTGTGGGATGCTATTGGGTCCCATTTTCTTACCTACCTAGCTTCAAACATTTCTAGTGGTGGCCCAAGCTGATTTAACATTTTCAAACCATGCATATATGTCTGTCGGGTCGCCCATAGAAGATATCCTTTAAAAACATCCTGGGCCAGCGGGGACATGGTTTCCTTGTTGGTCCACCTTTGGCCGGCGAGGGCCCGAACCTCATGTGAGGCGTCCTGGTAACCCAAACCCTGTCGAGATAGAAGAGGTCGATCCGAGAGCGCGACCGGCTTTTCGATTGGGTGTCGACTCCCCGGGGGCCACCTGTATTTGTTCGTTGTTGGTTAGAGGGACCTGTCGTACCGGATCTCTCGGAACTAAATCATAAAATGGTTGCCTGTGATGGGTAGAAACTAAGAGAGATGGGCGTGCGTGTGGAGCCTTGTAATGGGCAGTTGGTACACCCCTGCAGGGTTAAATCTTTTCGAGAAGTTGTGTCCACGGTTATGGACGACTTGGAACCTATGTCTTGTTCATAGATAACATCAACTGAATCATAACTATAACTTGATCAACGTGTGTGTGCCTTGAATGCTTATTCTTCATCGGGTGATGATGGGGAGGAGAAGGATAGGATAGGTGTTATGTTTGCGTAAGTAGAAGATAGCAAGACTTGTTGGAGGCGATTCCTCATCGACTTCTTGGTTCTTATCTCACTCTAAATAGATCGTTAGCCACGTCATATATTGCTAGTGCGGCTGCAACCTCACCACTACCCCCATCTTACTATGAGAAGTTAGTTACAAGACTTGTCGATATAGCTCACCCCTTCTTTTCTCTTTTACGCACGTTATGCGACTTCAGAGGAGCTCGACGACCCTTATTCTGGATGCCTTTGCGGAGACTCAACGATGACTAGTTAGGCGGATCCCGGCGGAGAGCCTAGACCCGTGTGGTTACGGGAATGGTGTGTTTTACCTTTGCCACTAGGCATTTGATTGTAGTATGTACTCAGACATGTATGTTCCGTTGATGTAATGTATTAAGGCAATTGTATGCCGATTGTATGAGATGTTGTATCCTTGTAGCTGTAATGTTGTGATATTGTAAGGCCCGATATGCGGTACTGTTCCAGATCTAGATGTTTCCATCCAGATCCGGGAACGAAGCACATATCGGTCCCACCGCGACATATGACGAAGTCATATGCCCCGGATTTCCAACATGATATCACAACATTACAGATACAAGGATACAACATCTCATACAATCGGCATACAACTGCCTTAATACAATACAACAGCGGAAGATACATGTCTGAGTACAGACTACAATCAAATGCCTAGTGGCAAAAGAAAATCATCGATCCCATAACCACACGGGTCCAGGCCCTCCGTCGGGATCCGCCTAACTAGTCGTCGTCGAGTCTCCACGTGAAACGTCGATCACCATACCTGTTGTCGATCACGAACCCTGAAAAGAGTTTGGGGGTAGTATCATGAGTACAGAGGTACTCAGCATCCAACTGTAGTGGTCATCTGACCCAGCAAGGACTTCATCACTCGTCATTCTAGGACAACTAGTAGTTTACGGTAAGGATGGGGTAAGTGGTGAGGTTGCTGCCGCACTAGCATTTATGAAGTGGCTAACGATCTAGAGAGTAAGGTAAGAAGCCAAGCATTCGATGAGGAATCGCCTCCAACAAGACTGCTATCCACCTACTATGCAAACATAACACCTATCCTATCCTTGTCCTCCTCTTCGCATCCCGACGAAGAAGAAGAAGTCAAGGCACACACACACGTTGATCAAGTTGTATTAAGATTATCTCAGTTGTTGTTGTCTATGAACAAGGAGTAGGTCTCAAGTCGTCCATAACCGTGGACACAGCTTCTCGAAAAGATTTAACCCTGCAGGGGTGTACCAACTGCCCATTACAAGGCTCCGCACGCTCGCCCATCTCTCTCAGTTGCTACCCATCACAGACAACCATTTTATGATTTAGTTCCAAGAGATCCGAAACGACAGGTCCCTCTAACTAACAACGAACAAATCCGGGTGGCCCCGGGGAGTCGACACCCAATCCAAAAGCTGGCCACGCTCTCGGATCGGACTCTTCCGTATGGCTAAGGTCGGGGTTAGTCTCGCCTATATAACAGGGGACTTCCCTAGCTCACCAGTGTGGACCAACAAATGAACTATGTCTCTGCTGGCCCGAGTTGTTTTAAAACCACTGGTTGCAAACCAGTTATGCATGTGGTTTCAAATGGTAAATCAGCTTGGGCCACCTCTAGAAATGTTTGAAGCTAGGTAGGTAAGAAAAGGGGACCCCATAAAATCCCACACGCAGTTAGGCACGCTCAGTCTTAAAACCAATACCCGGAACTCGGGTCCTAGGTGACTCGAATGGAACAAAGCGTCGGGGCGGGATAGCCTAGACCTTCCATCCTTCGTCGAATATAGTCAACATTATAATAATCATATCATCAATGACAATAATAATAATGTGATATCCCAAACCAAGGAGTAACAGGGTAACATCGTAGCATCCTAAGCATGCATACTAAGCAGGGGCTGAGCAACGAGCAATAGTAACATAGCAGTACAAGGTTTGCTGGGAGGAGACATGGCTGTATCGGTTTGAAAGAGGTTGTAAACATGTGGTAGGATCAAACATCGGACCTAACCTAGACTAGCATGCAAACCGCTGGTTGAAATAGAATGGATCATAAGTAATGTATAGTCCTTGCCTGTTGATAAGTCGGATTCCGAAGGTGTAGTTGATCGCAAGCTCGCATCGTCTCCGAAAGGTACCCGCGGCAGCGCACAAGAAGGAAACATTGGAAAGCAATCAATGGTGCACCACTATTACTACGGAGCAATACAAGATCAAGAAGACATCACACGACACGGCAACGCGATACGGATTTATCGTCGAGAACGGTTAATAACAATTTAAGTGGAGTACTCGTCACACACGACGATACCGCACATTTAGAGAGGTTCAAGTTGTTTAGCTACAAGTGATCAACCAACGGTTATTAACATGGCAAGCACAGAAGCATGGCATAGCACACAAACATGGCAAAAGGTGAAGCACAAAGTAAACTATCTACGCTAGTCAATTTAAGTGGGGTGAAATCCTAGACATGCAAACTATTGCGGACCCCACGATAAAATGGAATTTGGTACTGTTCTATCCTAAACCATATTTTAGGTTGGTTAACAGCAGCAAACAATAGCATAAACACAAAGTACACGAAAAACTAATCAAGTTACATATAAGGCACACTCCAAACGGAGTTACGGTTAAAAAGATATAAGCAAAACAAGTTACGGGCACAACTGCCAACATCAGGAAGCACACTTTAGAGCACTGCATAAACAGGGTAATGAGTGCAAACATGCTCACAAATGACATGCAATTAAAGTAGACATGACAAGGAAGGCATGGCAAAAGAATCATGCAAAAAGACATCACGGATCAAAAGATATTAAGCAAACAACATGGCAAAAACTATTATTTTTATGCTGTATAAACAGGGGTATAACTATATGCAAAAGTGCAGCTACATGACATAGAAATACATGGGGATGAATTAGACATGATGCTTAACAATATGCAATTGGAATCACGCAATTCTAATAAACGGTCGCGACACACTCGTCGACCGAAGTTGCAACAAAATATAAACAGCAGCAGGGTAGCTACTTTGGAGCAAGATACAATCATGATGCATCAAGCAATTATGGAATGTGAAGGCATGGAACTGAAGTAGAAACAATGATTAACAGGATGCAAAAAGAATCAATCAATTTCGACGAACGGTTGCGAAGCAATCGTCGCCCGAAGTTGCAATAAAATAACAGTTCAGCAACAACAGCACAGTTAACGGTCTGGTACCCACTTCGACGCAGAAATAAATTATCTAGACGGACTCAAACGGAAAAACTTTCTACATACGAACGCTAGAGCACACAATTCTAAACAATTCGTCTTTTGGGCGCGAAGTCATCCGGGCTACAGATCTACCGGAAAACGCATCGCAAAACTGAATACAGCAGCAAAATAAAAGGACTTAGCAGATTTAACAGATAAATAAATAAATAAATAAATAAATAAACACAACAGAAAAAAAGGGCCTCACCCCTTTGTGGGCTCAGCCCACTGGAGGCGGTGGCTGGCGGCCTGGAGGGAGCTGGGCCGGTCCATGTGCAACGGCTGGAGGCCGCTCAGGGAGGCCGAGCGCCCGACGGCCATGGCGGCGGTTGCGACCGCGGCAGCCGGCGCTGCTCCCGTCCGGCGAAGTGCGCGACGAGGGGACGATGGAGGCGCGGTGCAGAGGGGCAGGGGCGGCCGGATTTGGTCTCCGGCGAGGTCCCGAGGGAGGCGCGGCGCGGAGCTCGGCTCGGGTCGTTCATGGAGGCACCGGCGGCGGCTCGAGTTCCTGTGGAGAGAGGCGAGGTGAGAAGATGGTGGGAGACGAGAGGAGAGGGAGATGGCGACCTGCAGAGGTGCGGGAGAGGAGATGGGGCGGCTGCCGGCGCGGTGGCTCGCCGTGGCCGGAGAGGAGGAGCCGTGGCGGCTTCACGGAAGGAGGAGCGGGAGGCGGCGCCCGGATGGGCCCGTGGCGGGCTGCGGCGGCTGATCCAGGGCCCTGCGGGGCCCGGTTCGGGGCTGACTGGAGGTGGGAGAAGGTGGAGGCAACGTGGCTCAGATCTGAGCCGTTGGATCTCAGATCTGACGGCTCAGATCTTAGGGGAGGCTAGGGTTTCGAAATTGGAGGGCTAAGGGGAAGATTTCAGGGATTTTCTGGGGGTGTGGCTGCATATTTGCCATATAGGAACCCTAATTGGCTGGTCTGGGAGGTGGGGGTCATTATATAGGCAGGTTGGCTGGCCAGTTTACGCAAATTCCCTCGGTACCCCTCTCGCGTGTCCGGTGATCGCGTTCCTGACCGCCGAGACTCCATACGGACTCCGATTCCGACGAAATCTCGAACCACGCGCTCAGTGCGTCGAGCCCGTCGATCGTACCTCACTGCGGTGACATTATGAAAACATTTTTCGGCGCCCCATTAAATAATCCGTTTATTAAATAAACGGGGTTTTCGTTCCGGTGGCGATGGCTGGACTTGTGCGGTTGCGACGGTGCTCGGGTGAAACCCGGTGCCGCAACGAGGTCGTGTGCCGTTGGGAAAAGGGTTCTGTCACGCATCCGATACGAGAATAAAAGGGGGGGGAATAATCGTCGATCGATAAATCGGGGATGCAAACACCGCAAACAAATCAGACAATCAAACAATCCACACCGAAAACAAAATTTTTAATTTTTGTGAAAACGGGGCTGTTACAGATATCATGTTGGAAATCGGGGGCATATGGCATTGTCATATGTCGCGGTGACACCGATATGAGTTTCGTCCCCGGATCTGGATGGAAACATCTAGATCTGAAACAGTACCACATATCAGGCCTTACAGGTGGGAAGGCATCAACCCCTTCCCACCACTAGGCTATGCCTTAGTCTGCAACCTTGGTATATTTGCCAAGGGAAATTTGGCGCTACGCTACATCTCAAACTTCCACTTGGGGTAACCAACGAAGGGCGAGAGCTATTATCTCCTTTCTAGCATCAAGCAATTTCTTGCATCGTTGCCATGGAAGCGAACAAAACTACACCCGTCAACTCTCGCGCCATCATTACGCGATGACAACACTATGGCACTCGGGGGCTCCAACGCACGCTCACCATCCCCACCGAAGCATCTCTCACCTACCTAAAGAACGCTCTTTAGACACCTGGGGTCTCAAGTTCAAAGTTCAGAGACTACCCTCAAGATCTTCCCTTCTAGAAGAATCATCTTACCCTCAAAGAGCCAAGGAACAGCGCACAACATAAAAGAATAATAGGGACCGTTCTTGGATAAGAGCACCAGAACCCCTAGAAAAGGACAGCGACGCCTGATACGTCCCAAACGTATCTATAATTTCTGCTTGCTCCATTTATGTTTTGTGTGATATTGCTATGATCTATATACACTTTCATACACTTTTGATCATATTTGGACTAACTTATTAACTCAGTGCACCCTAGTGTCAGTTCCTGATTTCTGCTGTTTTTCTATTTCAGGTTTCCCACATATTAAAGGTGCTCCAAAAATTCGGGAAAATCAGATAAAAAATCAGCGCAGAAGAACCTTCCGGAATCACCTGGGTGGGACCAAAGGGCCACCACCAGGGGCCCAGGCGCCCTGGTGATACGTCCCAAATGTATCTATAATTTCTGCTTGCTCCATGCAAGTTTTGTGTGATATTGCTATGATCTAGATACACTTGCATACACTTTTGATCATATTTGGACTAACTTATTAACTCAGTGCACCACAGTGCCAGTTCTTGTTTTCTGTTGTTTTTCTCTTTCAGTTTTCCCCCATATTAAAAGTGCTCAAAAAATTTGGGAAATTCAGATAAAAAACAGCGCAACGGAAGCTTCCGGAACCACAAAGGAGGGCCAGAGGGGCCCCACCTGGTGCCCAGGTGGCCAGGTGGCGCGGCCTAGGACTAGGCCGCGCCACCAGGGAGCCTGGACCCCTCGTGCCCCCCCTGGCTGCCCCCCTTCGCCTATTTAATCTCCGTGATGCGAAACCCCCAAGGACAGAACCCTTTTTCGTGATCTTGCCTCTGTTCTGCCACCGCCGTGCTTCCAAGATCGGGAGCTCCAGCAGACTTCTTCCCGGCACCCTGCCGCAGGGAGGATTGACCTCCGAGAGCTTCCCCTCCACCATGGACACTTCCCGGATGTGCCATGAGTAATTTTCTTTGGACCATGGGTCCGTGATCAGTAGCTATGTGATGTCCCCCCCCCCTCTTTGTTCTTCATGGTTTAGTCCTCGTGAGCTTCCCTACATGATCGAGGCACATATGTAATCTTTCTGCTGTTGCTATGCTGAGTTTGCTGGGATCGGATGGATTATGAGATTATGTTCAGATTGTGATTGAGTAATATATTTGGTTCTTATCTTTTATATTTTTGTTCTTAAGTAATTCTTGCATGTTCTCCATTGTTGTTTATTGCTTTGGCCAAGTAGTAGGTAGTGACTCCAAGAGGGACCGTTATGCTCGATTGTGGGTTCATGCCCCCCGTTGACACGCTTGAGTGACAGAAACATGAGTCTAGGGGATGTGTTGTTGCCACAAGGGGGAAAATAACGGTGCTTGTAACCGCGGTTGCAAGGATTGTTTACTTTACGCAAAGTGCTTTTAATGCAGTTGTCTGTTGCTTTGAGTTTACACTTTGGGTGGGGCTCACAACTTAATACCAGTGAGATGTTTTGGATGGATATCTCAAGGTGGATGATTAGTAGTAGATGCAGTTGGATTTTGGTCTACTTGTTTTGGCGTACCGCCCATGCTTTTGAGCCTCGTCCTTTCTTTGTAGCATAGTTAGCATTGCGGTGCGTTTTTAATCCTTTCAATTTCCCATCTGTAATTTGTTTACCTCGCACAGCAGTTCTATCGTTTTTGGGAGAGAGACATCACTAGTAAACATCACAGGACCCCAGTCCATATTATCATCACTGTTTACACGCTTATTTACTTTTCTGCCTTTACTTTCTAGCTGCTATCACCATTATCATTATCCCTTGTGTTTTGTCCTGTGTAAAGAAAAAGACCGGAGAGATTGACAACCTCTCTGAAATTCGTTGGGAGAAAAGTTATTTGTGTTGTGTGCAGGTCCACATCAGTTGCACCGCTGACACCTACTTATCATCTCCGGAGTCCTACGGGAGACAAATCCTATCCTCTACATAGGGGAAATTTTCTTGTATCCTACATCTCACCTTCCACATGGGGTAACCAACGAAGGGCAAGAAACCATTATCATCATCTCGCACATCAAGCAAATTTCTAGCGTTGTTGCCGGGGACTCCGGGTGCTCAGATAGGGGAGTTGCACACTATCTTTTACCTTTGCTTTTTAGTCTTCTTAGTTTACCTTTCAATTCTTGCTTTAGTATCCATTATGAAAAATCAAAAAAATATTTGCTACCTTTTGTCTTTGTCTGCCTACTGATGCTATCTTTATCATTGGTGCGGAACCACCCAAATATGGTAGGATGGACATGCTTCACTTGGATCGTCTTCGATCAATTTGTGCTCGAGCTCAATACCCAACCGAATTGGTTGAGGGAAAATCATTGGATGAGCATGCTCATTATACGCTGCACCGCCTATCTAAGAAAGGGAAACACTTATGGGATCAAATACATGTTTCTTATTGACATGTTGAATCTTTGTGCCACATTTATGATTTTACTTGCTATTCTAATATAGATTGTAAACACCTTCCTTTCCAATGTGAGTTTAATGAAAATGAGATCTTATCTTCTTATGCTAAAGGTGTTTATGATTACTTTGATGGTGAAAAGATTGAAGAATTTGTTGCTTTTAAGGGTGCTTATGAGATTGCTTCTTTGATTGAAAAGTACCACGATACTATTTACAAGTCCGAAAACTTTGCAGTTCTTGCTTATTGCTTCGAGAATTATATTTCCAATTCTTATATTGAAGATTTTAAAAATAAATTGTTTGCTGCCCAAGAAGAGGCTAATGATTTCTTTGATGAGGAATCCCATGATTCCGAGGACTCACTTGATACTTCCCTTTCTGATGAACTTAATACTTGCTTTGTTGATGGCCATGATGCCACTATGGATGACGCCTACGAAGATGAACATGCTATAGTTACTTATGTTAGTCATGAAATTGTTTCTATCGCACCCACACTTGAGTGTTCTATTATCCTTCTTAAATCTCCAACTCCGGAGAATTTTTCTCTTATCAAAACTCTATGTGATGGGTTGCATTTATCTTATGAACCTAAAGACCGTGTTGAAAATTGTACACATGTTCTTGTAGGTAATGAACAATATGATTTATGTGATATTTATATTCTTGATGTTGTTCATGATGCTACTAAAAATTACTTTTAAACAGGAAAGTTTTGTTGTAGAAACTTCCATGTTACAAAAAAACCTCTCTTTTTGTTGAAAGTTTTTAAGATGTTCTTTTTTCACCTTCTGATGCATGTCACTTTGCGCTTATTTGATTTATTTTCTTATGAGATTCCTATGCATAGGAAGTGGGTTAGGCTTAATTGTGTTTCATATTTGCTTCTTGATGCTCTCTTTTGCTTCAACTCTTATTCTCTTGTGAGAGCATCTTTCATAATCTTTATGCCTAGCTTAAAGGCGTAAAAGAAAGCGCTTGTTGGGAGGCAACCCAAAATGTTTTTACTTCTGTAGCAACATCATTGTATCTTTATTTTTAAGCTTTGTTCCAAGTTTAGCCTCGTCTGATAAGGGAAGCAAAAGTTGTGATATGCTGTCCAGAAAACAGATTATGTCTATTTCACGGAAAATATCGGAACAAATAACCAGTTCACCTTTTTGAACTGATTTTTTTACACAGCGTGATATATACAATTTTGAAACTTTCGTATGTTCTGAGTTTTTTGATTTGAGTTGCAGAAGTGCCCCGAAAAAATTCTTTACTACCTGATGTTCTGTTTTTCACAAATTCTGCCACGTTTTGCCTTTCCTTACTTTTGCTAACCTTAAGCTTGCTTTTTCTTTGAAAAAACTTTTTGGAAATCTTGAGAAACAGTAGATTTTCAATAATATCTTTATTTCCAGTGAGGAAAAATTATTTTATTAAGGGCACTAACCTCTCTAATCAGCTTATGATGAGTTATGTATGAAGGGAGTTTTCAAGTGTGCGAGGGAAGATGATGAAAGAAGATCCGGGAGTGTCAAACGCTCAATCTAGGGGATGACCCCACGCATCCCCAATAAATATTCAAGGAGACTCAAGCGTCTAAGCTTGGGGATGCCCCGTGCATCCCCTTCTCCATCAACAATCATCCGTTCATCCTTCATCTCACTATATTTTTATCACTTCATGTGTTATGTGCTATGCTTGGAACGTCTCGCTCTTAGGTTTACTTTTTAGTTTTCTTTAGCTTTGCTTGATGTTCATAACAAGTTAGACCCCAGATTACTTTGTGTGGGAGAGAAACACGCTGCACTACTATCTTGCACTCCAATCTATAACACATCATAGGATTTTTCATGCTTATCTTTCTGTTGTTGTGTGTTCTTTATCTTTTCGTAGCTACTGCCATGTTTAGTTTTAGTCTTAGTTTGTCTTTAGCAAGAGCCTTGTCTTTTGTTTAGTTTGTTTCTGGAACTCTCTTTAGTTTTCATGTTTATATTGTTAAGAGAGTTGGTTGTTGCACTGAGTAGTCTCTTGTCTTGAAAGTAGGTAATTGAGGTTGCTATTTAATTTTAGTAGTAACTTGCAATAGTTTTAAGGTATTGTTGTAAGTAATGTTTGAAATTTCGGTGTCAAGAGCTCTAGCCTATTTGTGATAGTTTTCGTACTTTTGGCAATCCGTGTTTATTTTCAAAACCTACAAAACTAGTTGAGAACTCTAGCTACTAGATGGATCACTACTCTTCTGAGGGGTCGGATATTAAAGTATACTCACATACCATGAGCCGAGGATGCGCAAGGATAACCAAACCCCCATACACTCCTCCTCGGGGTACTTGTCTCTTTGTGAACCTCCTCATTAGATTGAGAGTTACCGATAATAAGTGCATGAATTCTTCGGACTAAATGTAAGTATAGAAAGTTGACACTTCCACCTTCCCATATTTGCTAGCCTCTTCCGTACCGTGCATTGCCTTCTTATCACTCCGAGAGTTGGCGTCCACCTTCGCCGGTACATCCAAACCCTTCGCAAGATATGCTATGTCATCATAAATCTCCCTATACCTTTCCTCAAAACGGCCACCATACCTACCTATCAAGGCATTTCCATAGCCTTTCCGAGATATACTGCCATGCAACATCCACCTCTTCATGACTTGATCTTCGTGTCACACATGTCCCTGCTACACTGGCAAAGGCATACATTGCATACATTGCATACATCATGATAGCTACATCTTCTTTATGTTTGAGTACCTTGTAAAGTGTGAAAGATCTTCTATACCCTCTTGTAAAATAGAGTGTTGCCCTTAAGTGAGGAAAAGATCCCAAAGTGGATAAAATAAAAGATCCCAAAGAGGACAAATGAGAGTTAAATAGAAAGAGCCATTGAGGCCACAAAAAAATACAAATAAATAAATAAAGAAATAAAAAGAGAGAAAGGGGCAACACTACTATCCTTTTGAAAGATCCACACTAGTACTCCCTCTTATCCTTGTACTCCATAGAGATGATCATTTATGCATATAGCTATGTGGGGACCTTCACACTATAGAGCTTGGCTTGCATATTCCAAGGATGGGCCTCTTCAAACGAGCTCTAGGTCTTCATGAGCGAGCAAGGTGGATGCACCCCCACTGGTTCCATTGGAGAGCTTTTCTTAGCTGATACGTGCATCCGTTGCATGGCAATCCCTACTCCTCACCTCATATCTATAATTTGGCCTTCTCTCGCCTATGATTGTCCTCATTGATGTGAGACCTTCTCAACTTTTTGTCTTGACCCTCCACCATACTTCTCTCTTTCCCAATCCAAGTGTCAACTTTCGTGCTTACGCTCATCCACTGCATGAGTGCTCAAAATATCGAAAAGGAGTGGATCAAATTGACTTGTACCTGGCTAGTGCTCTGGGAACGAGTCAAGAGAAGATTCCAAAGAAGACCAAGTGTGAAATTTTAGTAGATTGAGTTCTCAACAAAAAATACTTTTTTCTCGTAATCCCTATCCCCTTTCTTGCACGCAAACACCATTTGGAGACATTAGAGTCACGGACAGCGAGAGCTCATGCACCTAATGTTCTTTCGTTGCTTGTTTCAATGCTAATATAGATTCTTGCATGTGATGACTTGAATTTAATCACATACCTTGATTGCTTTAGTTTTCAAATTCATATATGGTTGCTAGCATGTCACCACAGAAATTATGCTTGTTATCATTTACCTACTCGAGGACGAGGAGGAATTAAGCTTGGCGATGTTTATACGTCCCAAACGTATCTATAATTTCTGCTTGCTCCATGCATGTTATGTGTGATATTGATATGATCTAGATACACTTTCATACACACCACAGTGCCAGTTCCTGTTTTCTGCTGTTTTTCTATTTCAGTTTTCCCCCATATTAAAAGTGATCCAAAAATTAGGTAAAATTCAGATAAAAAGTCAGCACAACAGAATCTTCCGGAACCCCGAATGAGGGCCAGAGGGGCCCCACCTGGTGCCCAGGCGGCCAGGTGCCGCGGCCTAGGGCTTGGCCGCGCCACCTGGGCGCCTGGACCCCTGGTGGCCCCCTGGCTGCCCCCTTCGCCTATTTAATCTCCGTGACGCAAAACCCCCTAGGATAGAACCCTTTTTCACGATCTCGCCTCTGTTCTTCCGCCGCCGCGCTTCCAAGATCGGGCGCGCCAGCAGACTTCTTCTCGGCACCCTGCCGGAGGGAGGATTGACCTCCGGGATCTTCCCCTCCACAATGGAAGCTTCCTGTATGTGTCGTGAGTATTTTTTTTGGACCATGGGTCCGTGATCAGTAGCTATGTGATGTTCTCCTCCCCTCTTCGTTCTTCATGGTTTAGTCCTTGTGAGATGCCCTACATGATCGAGGGACATAAGTAATATTTCTGTTGTTCCTATGCTAAGTTTGCTGGGATCTGATGGATTATGAGATTATGTTCAGATTGTGATTGAGTAATATATTTGGTTCTTATCTTTTATATTGTTCTTCATAATTAATTCTTGCATGTTCTCCGTTGTTGTTTATTGCTTTGGCCAAGTAGTAGGTAGTGACTCCAAGAGGGAACGTTATGCTCGATTGTGGGTTCATGCCCCCCGATGACACGCTTGAGTGACAGAAACATGAGTCTAGGGGATGTGTTGTTGCCACAAGGGGGAAAATAACGGTGCTTGTAACCGCGGTTGCAAGGATTATTTACTTTACGCAAAGTGCTTTTAAGGCAGTTGTATGTTGCTTTGGGTTTACACTTTGGGTGGGGCTCGCAACTTAATACCAGCGAGATGTTCTAGATAGATATCTCAAGGTGGATGATTACTAGTAGATGCAGTTGGATTTTGGTCTACTTATTTTTGTGTACCGTCCATGCTTTTGAGCTTCGTCCTTTCTTTGTAGCATAGTTAGCATTGCGGTGCGTTTTTAATCCTGTCAATTTCCCAGCTGTAATGTTTTTACCTCGCATAGCAGTTTTATCGTCTTTTGGGAGAGAGCCATCACTAGTGATAATCACGGGGCCCAGGTCCATATTCTAATCACTGTTTACACGCTTATTTACTTCTCTTGATTTACTTTCTAGCTGCTATCACCATTATCATTATCCCTTGTGTTTGATCCTTTGTAAACAACAAGACCGTAAGATTGACAACCTCTCTGATCTTCGTTGGGAGCAAAGTTATTTGTGTTGTGTGCAGGTGCACGTTAGTTGTGCCGCTAACACCTACTTATCATCTCCGGATTCCAACGGGAGACAAACCCTATCCCCTACATAGGGGAAATTTGCTGCTATCCTACATCTCACCTTCCACTTGGGGTAACCAACGAAGGGCGAGAAACCATTATCATCATCTCGCACATCACTTGGTGGAGCGCCCTAGGGCTTGGCCGCGCCAGGGGGCGCCTAGACCCCTGGTGGCCCCCTGGCTGCCCCCTTTCGCCTATATATTCTCCATGACGGGATTCTTTCGAAGACAGAACCCTTTTTTGCGATCTCGGCTCTGTTCCGCCGCCGACGCGCTTTCAAGATCGGGAGCGCCAGCAGAACTCTTCTTGGCACATACCAGAGGGAGGATTGACCTCCGGGAGCCTCTCCTCCACCATGGACGCTTCCCGGATGATCCGTGAGTAGTCTACCTTGGATCATGGGTCCGTGATCAGTAGCTATGTGATGTTCTCCTCCCCTCTTTGTTCTTCATGGATTAGACCTTGAGAGCTGCCGTACATGGTCAAGGCACATATGTAATTCTTTCTGTTGTTGCTATGCTGAGTTTGCTGGGATCTGATAGATTATGAGACTATGTTCAGTTTGTGATTGAGTAATATATTTGGTTCTTGAGTAATTCTTGCATTTCTCCATTGCTATTTATTGCTTTGGCCGAGTAGTAGGTAGTGACTCCAAGAGGGAACGTTATTCTCGATTGTGGGTTCATGCCCCCTGATGACTAGCTTGAGTGACAGAAACATGAGTCTAGGGGATGTGTTGTTACCACAAGGGGGAAAACAACGGTTCTTGTAACCGCGGTTGCAAGGATTGTTTACTTTACGCAAAGTTCTTTTAATGTTGTTGTCTGTTGCTTTGGGTTTACACTTTGGGAGGGGCTCACAACTTAATACCAACGAGATGTTCTAGATAGATATCTCAAGGTGGATGATTAGTAGTAGACGCAGTTGGATTTCGGTCTACTTATTTTGGTGTACCACCCATGCTTTTGAGCCTCTTCCTTTCTTTGTAGCATAGTTAGCATTGCGGTGCATTTTTAATCCTTTCAATTTCCAAGTTATGATTTGTTTACCTCGCATAGCAGTTTTATCGTCTTTTGAGAGAGAGACATCACTAGTGAACATCACGGGATCCCGGTCCATATTCTCATCACTGTTTACATGCTCAATTTATTTCCTACTTTTGCTTTCTAGCTGCTTTTACCATTATCCTTTATCCCTTGTGTTTGATCCTTTGTAACAACAAGGCCGGAGAGATTGACAACCTCTATGAACTTCGTTGGGCGCAAAGTTATTTGTATTGTGTGCAGGTCCACGTCAATTGCACCGTTGACACCTACTTCTCACTTCCGGAGTCCTACGAGAGATAAACCCTATCCTCTACATAGGGGAAATTTTCCGCTATCCTACATCTCACCTTCCACTTGGTGTAACCAACAAAGGGAGAGAATCCATTATCCACTTTCACGCCATCAACGCCAAAGCAACACCGAACAAGGTAGTTTAAAGTCTTTGCCCGATCGCAAGCAATCGACCAAAGACTCGGGGGCTAGTCCCATCGGGAGCGCCGTCGCGCACCCGACAAGTCCAGAATACAGTACAAAACAACAGAGTGGACCATTTCAGCGGAATAATTTTAGCCTATGCCCGAATCTACGAATCGAACAAAGCCTCGGGGGCTACTCCCATCGGGAGCGCTGTCACGCACCTGATATTATCACAAGGTTTAGCACTCGAAGACAATTTCTGTTATTGTAAGAGCAATTTTTGCCCCCGAAGGTTTTGGAGATTATTGGACAAAGCAGTAGAGGAACTAATATTGTTTTCGAGTATAAACTGATACTTAGGTTCCTGAAGAATGGAGTTTGCAAGTAGAAGTACGAAGGACAACTCACTGCAGCAAAGCTGTAGTCCTATATCGAAGCCTTTCAAGGAATACTATCCCAAAAAATGTCGTCGAGAAAGAAGATGCTCTCGATTAAAAGTGCAACGAGGAGAAAGCTGAAGCTGGACGAGGACTTAGTATTTTTGCTAGTTTCTCTTTCATTTTCTTGAGTCGTAGGAAAAACCGTACTATCAAGAGGGGTTTGCTAGTTGAAATCTTAGTCAAAGTGAATTTTCTCTACTCAACATGAAACCCAAAGATGACCTACCGAGAGAAATCTTACTGAGTCGAGTAACAGCTCGTAAGAAAAGTCATCGCACTTGGTGCCTTCGAGAGAGAACTCATTCGGTAGGTCAGCTTACTTGCTCCGCAAGAAAAGTTGCGCAGTGATTGAAAATCCGACCGTTGTGGACACGCGTCAAGAGGTTGCATCGGGTCACTTCAGTCATTTCACCATCGGGATCGCCACCTATAAATACCCCGCACCGACCCGCCATTAGCGGTGGGATGCTCCACTGAATATTCTGAGACAGAAGAGTTGTGAGCTTCTCGACAAAGATTTCGAGACAAAACCAAAACCCAAGTCCAAAGTGAGTTGATCTATTCACTGT
This sequence comes from Bromus sterilis, assembly GCA_950022295.1. Lineage (NCBI taxonomy): Eukaryota > Viridiplantae > Streptophyta > Magnoliopsida > Poales > Poaceae > Bromus > Bromus sterilis. Next base: position 218,517,657 of record OX465599.1, read on the forward strand.
GACTTAGGTTGATATTAGCCGATATTATTATGTTGGAGAACTGAAAGTCCCCTAGACGGTTAGGCGTCGCCTGTCAAGCAGTCGAAGAGTAATTGTCACTGCTGAAGGAAGTCTGTAAAGGTTTCGGAGATGTCCTGAATCATCTACCCCGAGTAAAAACTGGACAAGCTTGAGGAGTTTGTTGCAGTGGAGAATAGGACAGAGAGAGTTTTGCTCCAGGTGTTCAATCACCAGTCCCTCCAACCAGACGTAGCACTTTGCAGAGTGTGAATTAGTTTACCAAACATCGCAGTGCGAGGCTCGTTTTCTTACTCGTACTTACATTCTGTATTTACTCTATTGCCTGTTTGCCTTCGATGTTTCTCCTCTTCGCCATTCCCTCGACTTAGACATGTCCTTCGTTGTTGCAATTCCTTCGGGATTGTTTATATCTTTCGTAGTTTGCATGAATTCCTTCTAAGTTCTATAGAATTTTTAGAAGTGATCATTCACCCCCTCCCCCTCTAATCATTCTTGAGCTTTAAATTGGTATCAAAGCTAGGCACTCCCTACGCTCTGCGTATTTTGGTCTAACCACCTGGAGTGTTGTCAAGAATGTTGTTTGCAGTTGTTCGCTCGGGAGAACCGATTCCAATTTTGTCACAACCCCAACTAGGGTAAGTGCTAAGGCTTGTTGATCCCTTTGCATCATGAAGAAAATTCAAATGAAAATCAAAAATGGGGAAAAGATAAGCCCTAGAGAATTTAATTAAATGGCCAGAATTAAATATTTTTCCAAAATTCTTTTGGATGTGTTGAAAAATCCTAAAAATGAGTGTGATCATTTTAAAAGTGATTTGGGATTAACCCCATGCTCATTGATTTTTCAAAAATCCAAACAGTAGCTTGGAAATTAAATCAATTGCCTATTTGAATTGAAATTCAAATAATTTGAATTTCAACAATTCCCAAAACATGGGGTTGAGTAATACTAAGTCACCTAGGTTTTATAAAAATAATTGGGAGTTTTTTTATAAAATGCCCTAGTATTTAATTTAAATGGGCAAACAAATAAACAGAAAGAATAAAAAGAAAACAGAGAAGAAACCCTTACCTTCCGCACAGGGCGAGGCCCAGCCCAGCAGCATTTTTCCTCTGTCGTCTTCCTCCCCGCGCCCCCAAGGTGCTCGGTGGAAAGCCACCGACGAAACCGACGCCACCGCGATGCCTCCCAGCTCTCCAGGTTCCCCCCGAGCCTTCTAACCGCACCACGTCGATGCTGGAGACGTCGTGCGTCCATTTCCCCCTGCCGGGTAGCCTTCCCCCTCTCCTCCTCGCCATTCCCATGCAGCACGAGTACACACCGGAGCACGCCGCCGCACCCGCGCGGCCACCGTCTTCCTCGAGCTTCCCCGAGGTGTCCAGAAGCCTCGCCGTGCTCGTCAACGTCGCCGTGCACAAGGAATCGAAGCTAGACGCCCCCACAAGCTCTCTAGCATCATCGTCCCCAACTCCGGCCGCCGCTCGTTGCCATCAAAATACGCCGCCGTCCTCGCCTCCCCAAGCTCTCCACCACCACCAGAGCAACCCTGGTGAGCTGCTACACCACCTCCAATCCTCCTCCGCGCCCCGATAACCTCCTAGCTTCGATCCCCATCCAACCCAGCCGCGCCCCTTTTGGTCGCCGGAATCACCCGGACGAGCAGCACCACCGCATACTGCTCACGCCGGTGACATGCCGCCGGTGACGTGCCGACGTGGCACATCATTAGCAACTAACCCCATGCCTAATCCCCCCATAACCTCACTGCCATGTGGGCCCCTGGCCCCTAATCCCCCTTTGTTAGCTTAATTAACCCGGGAGTTAACCCACAGCCACTGATAGGCCGACCCCACTGGACAGCCCCCCCCCACGTCACTATGACGCAGGCATGACGCGGTAATTCGATAAATGATTTAATTTAATTCCAGAAAAGGCAGAAAAAAGCAATAAACTTTGGAAATTCATAACTAATTCATATTAACTCCAAATTAAACTTATAATATATGAAAATTTATCAGAAAAATGCAAGGATTAAGATAATTAAAAAAAATTATGTTTGACCATTTTAAAATGGGTGAACAGTAGCAAATGTGTATATGGCTTAATTTGAATTTGAATTTGGAGTTTGAATTTGCAAATCCTTTGCAATACACTTCAATTAAATTGAATTGTCAACAAACCAGTACCATATACATCATGGACAACCTTATCATGTGCTTGTGCATTTACTTTCAATGTTGCCCCCGTTTGTTGATGATTGTTCCGGTAACAGTGTTTCCGAGATGGAGGTCACCCCCTGAAGCAGAAGTTTGATAAACCAGTGTATCGTCAGCAAGGCAAGCAAACCCCATTGTTCATGTCTATAAAATCCCACTTCCCTCTCAGTATCGCTTATGCATTTATTAGGATGATCACCTTGTTATCGATTCTACCACATAGTTGAACCCATATCCGATGCATGACCTATCACCTTGTCACAGTAATAAGCAAACCACAATCCTAGCTGACATAGGAGTTAATTGATATCATGTGGCCCCTGCAACTGTTACTGCTTATTGCATGCTTAGAGTTTACAATGAGGATGCTTTTGATGTGAGTCAGGATGATAGTAAACATGGTGTTGATGAAAGTGAAACTGTGTTGGTGAATCTACCCTAATACAAGGTGAACGATGAGATGTTGTGTAGGAGTACACAGTGGGTTGTCTCGTTGAACACCGCCTTAAGCCCGAGTTCTTGTATGGTAATCCGAGACAAAGAGTACAACCACACATTGGGCTCACTGACCCCTCTCGACCTATTAACTCACCGCGATCCAAGTCCAGGAGTCACACCTAGTTCGGGATTTCCATTCGGCATATGCATAGTAAGATAAAGGAAATGAAATGTGGCATTCATGGCAGGGCTTGTAGAACATGGCTTGTCTAGCGGAGAACCATCCGTCGAGGTGGGCTTGTCAGTCGTGCCTACATGGTTTGAGTCCTGACTGGAAGCTCGGCCAAAAATCCAGTTGGGTTTGGAACTCAGACAGTTGACTCCTTGGACTATAACGGTGTCATGAGGTAAGTGTTGTGGTCAACATCGTCGCCGGCACCCCTTGAATGGTGACGAGTACTTGGCGGTAACCGATGGTCATGTGTGTGTAGCGGTATACCCCTGCAGGGTTAACAAACTATTCGAATAGCCGCGTCCGCGGTCATGGACTACTTGGAAAGTTGTGCTTGATTACTAGACAACTTGAATGGATACTCTAAAACTTGCCAAGATAAGCGTGAGTGCTATGGTGTGCTCCTCGTGGGGAAGTCGAGGAAGTGAACATAGTGGTGTATTGCTTGGAGACTTGGTAGTGGACTCGTGTATGCTTCTTACCTCAAGTCTGGTACTCGTAATACAGGACTAGACAAGTCAAAGATGGCACTTCTGCATGTTGAAACCCCACCTCCCTTTACCTTGAAACTTGAGCATAAGTAGTGCAGTTCTGATGTAAGTCTTGCTGAGTACGACTTTGTACTCACGTTTGCTTATTCTATGTTTTAGATGGAAACCCAAACCCCGATGGAGTCACCCTCCTGAAGATCGACGTTGACTAAGCTAGTATAGTTCCAGACAGTAGTCTGGTCCCTCGTGGAAGGGCATGTATGTTGAACAAGGCTTCTCTAAGCCATTTGTTAAACTTGTCTGTACTCAGACCTCATTTGCTTCCGTTGTTTGCTGTAATGATGGATCATAGTCATATGATCTGTGTGTACTCTATGTGTAAGTCAATAAAGATATGCTTTGTAGAGTTCATGCAATGTGTACACGTTGTTTACACTGGACATGTATGCTGCGTGTATGTTTATAACATGCATGTCTTAGTGTGGGGTTCGATAGCTTAGTTGTGTTCTTGCCGGCGGTCTTTTATACACCAAGTGGCCCTTAGATGTGCGCAGCTTGGGGCATCGCGATGCGATTGCTCGTGACTCTATCACGTGGCACACTTTGTTGTATGATTGAGCCCGCCCGACACCCCGACTAAGTGATCGGGATGGAGTCTGTTTATGTAAGTGTTATAATTCAATCGATAATATGGTTGAGGCGACTTGTCTATGAGTATGGGATTTCACCACCCATAATCATTTAGACTTGTGAGCGGGCGATGAGGACCCATCTTAGTTGATCATCTGGCCTGGATGGGATGCCCCTCACGTTCGATGCTTTCCGAGAGTGTTTTGTGCTTGGCCTTGTCTGCTTAGACAAGTGGGTACGACTATCGGCTCTCCATATGATTGAGTTGTGACTGGAATTACATACGCATATTCCGGGTCCCGATAGACTTGGTATCAGAGCAGGACTGTCTGTAGGATTATTCAACCCTTGGTCGAAGTCGAGTCTAGCATTCTATAGTTATATAGTTACTTGGGTATAAAGGGAACAACGTAAGGCTTCTTTTTCTCCTTACCCTCATCGATCTGAGTTCTGAGTCACCCTCATCTTTTCTGCGGGAAGATAGTACTAGGCTCATCTTTGTCTTTACTAGAACATCTCGTTGATTGCTTCTTTGTAGCCATAGGACTGTTGAGGTTGTCTAGAGTCATCGTGTTGTTGAGTTCCTTGGGGAAGTTATGTCCAATCTCCTCAAGGTTGTTTCATTTTCCATCCCAGTGTAGCCGTTATGCTGCCCGATTTATTCTTTGTTTCTAGGAATCTTTGCCTTTGCATTACAATCTTTTCCGCCTAAATCATGTCCTCTTATCTTTGATTCCATCATAAAACCTGTTCTGATTGTTTATTTTTATCACACGGGATGTCAGGTGGAACTCAAAGTGTTGTTCGTCGCAATCGAGACCGTGATCGGAGTCAAAGTAATGATGAACCTCCACCACCGCCTTCTGCGGCGGAAATCATGATGGAAGCTTAGCGGAATCGACGTGATCAAACACGCCTTCTGGAGCTCATCGAGCAGAATACCGCTCGTCAGCACAATGGGGTTGTCAGCATTCAGGATTTCATCCTCCTCAAGCCACCGGTATTTCGATGTTCTTCCGAGCCCCTTGAAGCCGATGATTGGCTCCGTTCCATCGAGCGTAAGCTTGAGACGGCGCATGTTTCTCCCAATGATCGTGTGATGTTTGCGGTATACTTCCTGGAAGGTGCTGCTGTTGAATGGTGGGAGAACTATGTTGCAATGCAACCTGATGGTCATGTAGTGACTTGGTAGCAATTCCGTGATGCCTTCCGAGGGTACCACATTCTAGATGAGATGATGGAAAGAAATAAGGAAGAGTTTTGCAATCTAACTCAGGGAGATAGGTCCATCCACGAGTATATGACCGAGTTCAACCATCTTGCACGTTATGCCCAAGAGGATATATCCACCGATGCCAGGAAGCAAGCAAGGTCACGCAAGGGACTTAGCCCTGTTATTCTTCATGATCTCAATCTTCATGAGTTTTTCAACTTTGAGGATTTAGTCAATAGATCCTTCAGAGCTGAGTATGGAAATGAGGTGTTCAAAGAGTCTCGCAAGCATGCTTGTGAGTTTGCTCCATCTTCTAGTTCGGCCCCTTAGAAACGCCGGATATGGATTCCAACTAGTGTCATTCCTTCAGACCTTATTTCAAGGCCATCCTACATGGTGCCTCAACCTCCTCCACCAAACACGAATCCCAACAGCTATGGTAGTGAGCCTGCCATCCTTTCTCCACCCCCTAACACTAGAGTTTGCTACAAGTGTGGTCAGCCTGGCCACATTGCACGGAAATGTTCCTTGTCGGTGAAAGTTGATCCTCGTCCAAGACATGATGCCACCCCACCCAAGACTTCCAAAGATAAGTCTTCACAGAAATCAACCTCCAACTCCTTGCAAGCAAAGTCCTTAGCCACTGTTAGTGGTTGTGTGAACCAAATCTCAGTTGAGGAAGCTATTGATACTTCTGACGTCATCCTTGGTACGCTCCCAGTCAATCATGTTTCTGCCTCTGTTCTTTTCGATCCAGGAGCCTCTCATTCATTCATGTCGGAGAGTTATGCACTTCGTCATGAGTTCCCTTTTGAAGAAATGTTTTCTCCAATGATCATCCAAAATCCTGGTTCAAAGTGGAAAACTAATAGAGTAATCCATGGCAATCAAATTGCAATTGAGGGTTTAGTATTCCTTGCCTCTCTTATAGCCCTCAAGTCTTTAGACATTGATGTCATCTTAGGTATGGATTGGTTGTCAAGACAGAATGCTTTCCTTGATTGTAGAGCCAAGTCAGTTAAACTTACCCATCCTTCAGGCCAGACAATTAACTACACCTCACCCAGTTCTAGAATCCAGATGCATACTTTGAATGTGCTTCCCCTTCCTGACCTTGAAGATATTCCGGTGGTTCGTGACTTCTCGGATGTATTTCCTGAAGAACTTCCAGGAATGCCTCCTGACAGATGTGTAGAATTCATTGTAGATCTTGCCCCAGGAACCGCCCCAATTTCAAGATGCCCATACAAATGGACCCACGTGAGTTAGCTGAGCTTAAAATCCAACTTGAAGCTTTGTTGGCAAAAGGCTTCATCCGCCCTATCTCGTCGCCATGGGATTGCCCCGTTCTGTTCGTAACAAAGAAAGATGGAACAGAAAGGATGTGCGTAGATTATCGCCCGCTTAATCTAGCGACGATAAAGAACAAGTACCCACTGCCCAGGATCAATGATCTTTATGATCAACTTGCTGGATCCTCGGTCTTCTCCAAGATGGATTTCAGATTAGGCTATCATCAAATCAAAATCAGAAACAAGGACATTCCAAAGACGGCTTTCACTACTCGATATGGTCCTTACGAGTTTACCGTCATGTCCTTCGATTTAACCAATGCCCCTGCTACTTTTTCACGCATGATGAAATCGATCTTCATGGAGTACTTGGACAAGTTCATCGCGGTTTACCTCGATGACATACTTATATACTCGAAGAACGAAGAAGAACATGCCGAGCATCTTAGGCTGCTATTGATGAAACTTCGAGAGCATTGCCTTTATGCCAAGTTCTCTATGTGCGAATTTTGGCTACCAGAAGTGACCTACTTGGGCCACGTGATTTCTACGAAAGGCATTGCTGTGAATCCCGAGAGAGTTCAGGCCGTCCTTGACTGGACTCCACCTGAATCGGTTAAGCAAGTTAGGAGTTTTCTTGGCTTAGCAAGCTATTGTCTCCGCTTCATTGAGAACTTCTCCAAAGTTGCAAAGCCCCTGACTGAACTCCTCAAGAAAGATAAGAAATTTGAATGGACACCCAAGTGCAAGGAAAGCTTTCAAGAGCTAAAAAGAAGATTGACTTCTGCACCCGTACTTGCGCCTCCAGACACCAAAAGGGATTTCGAGATCTATTGTGATGCTTCACGGCAAGGGTTAGGATGCATACTTATGCAAGATAGACATGTGGTAGCTTATGCTTCACGCCAGTTGCGTCCACATGAAGTGAACTATCCTACCCATGATCTTGAACTCGCTGTCGTAGTTCATGCCCTGAAGACATGGCGACATTACCTCCTTGGTAATCGTTGTGGGATCTATTCCGACCACCAAAGCCTCAAATATATTTTCACCCAGCCAGATCTTAATCTCAGGCAAAGACCCTGGATTGAGTTGATAAAAGATTATGACTTAGCAATTTCTTTCACCCCAGGAAAAGCCAATGTCATGGCTGATGCACTAAGTCGTAAGTCGTATTGTAACAACCTCATGTTACAACAGTATCAACCACTTCTTCATGAGGAATTTCGACAGCTCAATCTCGAGATTGTTCCTCGTGGATCTCTTTTCAACTTGGTGGCGAAACCAACCCTTGAGGATCAAATCATAGTTGCCCAAAGGCGTGCACGAGGTGTTCGCCGGATCAAGGAGAACATTGCTAGCGGAGTTGCTAAATGTTTCTCCACAGATAGCAAAGGAACGGTATTCTTTGAAAATCGTTTGGTAGTACCTAAGAATAGGGATCTAAGGCAACTCATCCTTAAAGAAGCCCATGACACGCCCCTCTCAATTCATCCCGGTAGCACAAAAATGTACCGAGATCTACGCCAAAGATTTTGGTGGACCAGGATGAAGAGAGACATTGCTCGATTTGTTGCTGAATGTGATGTTTGTCGTTGCATTAAGGCCGAACACCAAAGAACTTCTGGTACTCTTCAACCTTTTCCTATTACGGAGTGGAAATGGGACAAAGTCGGTATGGACTTCATCACCGGCTTTCCAAAAACCCATAAAGGAAATGATGCCATCTTCGTTTTCATTGATAGACTTTCCAAAGTTGCCCACTTCCATCCCGTTCGCGAGTCTATAACTGCTAGTCGGTTGGCGGACTTGTACATCTCTAGAATTGTGTCTCTTCATGGTGTTCCTTTTGAAATCAATTCTGACCGAGGTAGCCTTTTCACCTCTAGATTTTGGGGAAGCTTCCAGAATGCTATGGGAACTCATCTCTCCTTTAGCACAGCTTTCCATCCTCAGTCTAGCGGTCAAGTTGAAAGGGTTACAAAAATTCTCGAAGACATGCTCAGAGCTTGTGTTATATCATTCGGAAAGAATTGGGAGAAGTCTCTTCCATTTGCCGAATTTTCTTATAACAACAGTTTCCAATCTAGTCTGAACATGGCTCCTTTTGAACTCCTTTATGGACGAAGATGTCGAACACCCCTTAACTGGTCAGAAACCGGTGAAAGACAATTCTTTGGACCGGATATGATCATGGAAGCAGAAGAGCAAGTTCGCATTGTTCGTGATCGATTGAAAGCCGCTCAGTCTCGTCAGAAAAGCTATTATGATCGTCATCATAGGCAAGAAAGCTACAATCTGGATGAGAAGGCTTACCTTCGGGTTACTCCTCTGAAGGGAACCCAACGTTTCGGTATCAAAGGCAAGTTGGCCCGACATTGCATCAGACCTTTCCGCATTCTTGCTAAACGTGGAGAAGTTGCCTACCAACTTGAACTACCCCTGCACCTTTCCCGAGTACATGATGTATTCCACGTGTCACAACTCAGGCGTTGCTTCAAGAACCCCATCCGCGAAGTCGACCATGAAACGCTTGATCTCCAAGATGACCTTTCTTATCGAGAGTACCCTGTTCGTATTCTTCATTCCGCAGAGCGTGTCACTCGTCGTCAGAAGATTAGGTTTCTGAAAATGCAGTTGTCACACCACTCTGAGAAAGAAGCCACATGGGAAAGAGAAGACCGTCTCAGTGCCGAGTACCCCTCCTTCCTTCCGCAGACTTCTGAATCTCGAGACGAGATTCTGTTGAGTGGGGGCGAGTTTTCAGAACCCCAACTAGGGTAAGTGCTAGGGCTTGTTGATCCCTTTGCATCATGAAGAAAATTCAAGTGAAAATCAAAAATGGGGAAAATAAAATCCCTAGAGAATTTAATTAAATGGCCAGAATTAAATCTTTTTCCTAAATTCTTTTGGATGTGTTGAAAATTCCTAAAAATGAGTGTGATCATTTTAAAAGTGATTTGGGATTAACCCCATGCTCATTGATTTTTCAAAAATCAAAACAGTAGCATGGAAATTAAATCAATTCCCTATTTGAATTGAAATTCAAATAATTTGAATTTCAAAAATTCTCAAAACTTGGGGTTGACTAATACTAAGTCACCTAGGTTTTATAAAAATAATTGGTAGTTTTTATAAAATGCCCTAGTATTTAATTTAAATGGGCAAACAAATAAACAGAAAGAATAAAAAGAAAACAGAGAAGAAACCCTTACCTTCCGCACAGGGCGAGGCCCAGCCCAGCAGCCTTTTTCCTCTGTCGTCTTCCTCCCCGCGCCCCCAAGGTGCTCGGTGGAAAGCCACCGACGAAACCGACGCCACCGCGATGCCTCCCAGCTCTCCAGGTTCCCCCCGAGCCTTCTAACCGCACCACGTCGATGCTGGAGACGCCGTGCGTCCATTTCCCCCTGCCAGGTAGCCTTCCCCCTCTCCTCCTCGCCATTCCCATGCAGCACGAGTACCCACCGGAGCACGCCGCCGCACCCGCACGGCCACCGTCTTCCTCGAGCTTCCCCGAGGTGTCCAGAAGCCTCGCCGTGCTCGTCAACATCGCCGTGCACAAGGAATTGAAGCTAGACGCCCCCACAAGCTCGCTAGCATCATCGTCCCCAACTCCGGCCGCCGCTCATTGCCATCAAAATACGGCGCCGTCCTCGCCTCCCCAAGCTCTCCATCACCACCAGAGCAACCCTGGTGAGCTGCAACACCACCTCCAATCCTCCTCCGCGCCCCGATAACCTCCTAGCGTCGATCCCCATTGAAGCCGAGCGCCGCCGTCGCGCAGGTCGTCGCCGGCAACACTCCGGTGACCAAATGGTCACGCGGATGTGCCCATCCTTCTCAACGCCTCCATCTGGTGCTCCCACTAGCAAGAACCCCCTCGTTTGCACCCTCCAGCTACGCAGGCCTCTGCACCCGAGCGCCGCCCGCCGCCGGTGAGGTCGCCGCCGACATTCTCGACCTCTCCCGACTCGCCGGAGTATACCACTCGATGCGTGCCATCTCCATCTCTCCAACGCGCCCAGCCGCGCCCCTTTTGGTCGCCGGAATCACCCGGACGAGCAGCACCACCGCATACTGCTCACGCCGGCGACATGCCGCCGGTGACGTGCCGACGTGGCACATCATTAGCAACTAACCCCATGCCTAATCCCCCCATAACCTCACTGCCATGTGGGCCCCTGGCCCCTAATCCCCCTTTGTTAGCTTAATTAACCTGGGAGTTAACCCACAGCCACTGATAGGCCGACCCCACTGGACAGCCCCCCCCCACGTCACTATGACGCAGGCATGACGCGGTAATTCGATAAATGATTTAATTTAATTCCAGAAAAGGCAGAAAAAAGCAATAAACTTTGGAAATTCATAACTAATTCATATTAACTCCAAATTAAACTTATAATATATGAAAATTTATCAGAAAAATGCAAGGATTAAGATAATTAAAAAAATTATGTTTGACCATTTTAAAATGGGTGAACAGTAGCAAATGTGTATATGGCTTAATTTGAATTTGAATTTGGAGTTTGAATTTGCAAATCCTTTGCAATACACTTCAATTAAATTGAATTGTCAACAAACCAGTACCATATACATCATGGACAACCTTATCATGTGCTTGTGCATTTACTTTCAATGTTGCCCCCGTTTGTTGATGATTGTTCCGGTAACAGTGTTTCCGAGATGGAGGTCACCCCCTGAAGCAGAAGTTTGATAAACCAGTGTATCGTCAGCAAGGCAAGCAAACCCCATTGTTCATGTCTATAAAATCCCACTTCCCTCTCAGTCTCGCTTATGCATTTATTAGGATGATCACCTTGTTATCGATTCTACCACATAGTTGAACCCATATCCGATGCATGACCTATCACCTTGTCACAGTAATAAGCAAACCACAATCCTAGCTGACATAGGAGTTGATTGATATCATGTGGCCCCTGCAACTATTACTGCTTATTGCATGCTTAGAGTTTACAATGAGGATGCTTTGGATGTGAGTCAGGATGATAGTAAACATGGTGTTGATGAAAGTGAAACTGTGTTGGTGAATCTACCCTAATACAAGGTGAACGATGAGATGTTGTGTAGAAGTACACAGTGGGTTGTCTCGTTGAACACCGCCTTAAGCCCGAGTTCTTGTATGGTAATCCGAGACAAAGAGTACAACCACACATTGGGCTCACTGACCCCTCTCGACCTATTAACTCACCCCGATCCAAGTCCAGGAGTCACACCTAGTTCGGGGTTTCCATTTGGCATATGCATAGAAAGATAAAGGAAATGAAATGTGGCATTCATGGTAGGGCTTGTAGAACATGGCTTGTCAAGCGGAGAACCATCCGTCGAGGTGGGATTGTCAGTCGTTCCTACATGGTTTGAGTCCTGACTGGAAGCTCGGCTGGAAATCCAGTTGGGTTTGGAATTCAGACAATTGACTCCTTGGACTAGAACGGTGCCGTGAGGTAAGTGTCATGGTGAACATCCTCGCCGGCACCCTTGAATGGTGACGAGTACTTGGCGGTAACCGATGGTCTTGTGTGTGTAGAGGTACACCCCTGCAGGGTTAACAAACTATTCGAATAGCCGCGTCCGCGGTCATGGACTACTTGGAAAGTTGTGCTTGATTATTAGACAACTTGAATGGATACTCTAGAACTTGCCAGGATAAGCGTGAGTGCTATGGTGTGCTCCTCGTGGGGAAGTCGAGGAAGTAACCATAGTGGTGTATTGGTTGGAGACTTCGTAGTGGACTCGTGTACGCTTCTTACCTCAAGTCTGGTACTCGTAGTACAGGACTATCCAAGTGAAAGCTGGTACTTCTGCATGTTGAAACCTCACCTCCCTTTACCTTGAAACTTGAGCATAAGTAGTGTAGTTCTGATATAAGTCTTGCTGAGTACGACTTTGTACTCACGTTTGCTTATTCTAAGTTTTAGATGGAAACCCAGACACCGATGGAGTCACCTTCCTGACGCTCGACGTTGACTAAGCTAGTATAGTTCCAGACAGCAGTCTGGTCCCTCGTGGAAGGGCATGTATGTTGAACAAGGCTTCTCTAAGCCATTTGTTAAACTTGTCTATACTCAGACCTAATTTTCTTCCGTTGTTTGCTGTAATGATGGATCATAGTCATATGATCTGTGTGTACTCTATGTGTAAGTCAATAAAGATATACTTTGTAGAGTTCATGCAATGTGTACCTGCTGTTTACACTGGACATGTATGCTGCGTGTATGTTTATAACATGCATGTCTTAGTGTGGGGTTCGATAGCTTAGTTGTGTTCTTGTCGGCGATCTTTTATACACCAAGTGGCCCTTAGATGTGCGCATCTTGGGGCATCGCGATGCGATTTCTCGTGACTCTGTCACATGGCACACTTTGTTGTATGATTGAGCCCGCCCGAGACCCCGACTAAGTGATCGGGCTAGAGTCTGTTTATGTTAGTGTTATAATTCAATCGATAATATGGTTGAGGCGACTTGTCTATGAGTATGGGATTTCAGCACCCATAATCATTTAGAATTGTGAGCAGGCGATGAGGACCCATCTCAGTTGATCATCTGGCCTGGATGGGATGCCCCTCACGTTCGATGCTTTCCGAGAGTGTTCTGTGCTTGGCCTTGTCTACTTAGACAAGTGGGTACGACTCTCGGCTCTCCATATGATTGAGTTGTGACTAGAATTACATACGCATATTCCGGGTCCTGACATATTTATAATGGGAAGTACTATCCTTATTGGAAGGACAAAACGAAGAGGAACATCTTGGCCATCAATTCTGCCGCTTGGGAAATTGTCAAGAATGGAGTTACAATCAAGGACAAAAATTCCCTCACCCCTGCTGAGGCAAAGAACATGGCTCTTGATTATGAAGTCTGGGTATTTATCACGAATCATCTGAGTCCAAAAAAATACCATGAGGTCAAGAATATTCCTACGGCAAAGGTTTCTGGGACTATCTCGAGAAGATTGGTGAAGGTGTCTCTACTCAGAAAGATGCTCGCATTGACACTCTTCGAAGCAAATTCTATCGGTTCAAGCGGCACGAGGGAGAAAAAGTTAACTTCATCTACAACAGACTCACCACTCTATCTAATGAGCTAATTTCCCTTGGTGCTGAAGAGATCACCAGACACATAATTGTTAGGACTCTCCTTCGTTCTCTTGATGATTCCTTTGATCAGATTGTGCTGATGATCAAGGAAAGGACTGATTTCAGAAATCTTTTCACTGCTGATATTATCGAGAGACTTACCATCTTTGAAAAGGAAGAAGAAGAAGAAGAAGAAGAAGAAGAAGAAAAATGTGATGTGAATGGAACTCGAAGGAGATCTCATGCTCTCAAGGCCAAAGCCTCACACCACTCCTCTCCTGAAGCTAGTTCTGACTCTGGAGGTGCTTCAGATGACCCCGAGAATATTGGTAAAGATCTGGCACGATAATGAAATGATTCAACCGCTTACATAGAAAGAACTCCTCTTCACCGAAAAAAAGTTACTCCTCCAGACATTCAAGCAATTCATCACAACATCGATCATCATCCAGAAATTCTTAAGTGAAATATAACTGTTGTTACAAGTGCAAGAAGCCAGGTCATTTCATCGCTGATTGTCCTCTCTAGTAAATTGAACATAGATCCAAGCATTGAAACAGCAACTCATCGAGCAAGTAGCACCGATCGAGCAAAAACTACGAATCGAAGAGATATGATTCAAAGTCCAGAAAAGACAAGAAAGATGATTCTGATGATGATAAGAAGAAGAAGTATCACAAGAATCGAGAGAGTTATTCCTTGAAATGACATTCCTCTTGACGTAAGAATTCTCACCATGCCAAGGCCTATCTGGGTATAGAGATGAACTCTGAAGATGAAGCCTCTGGTACCGAAGATGAATCAAACTCAACATGTGGTTCTGGTTCTGAGTCTGATGGTGTTGCTAGTCTAGCATTTTCTTCGAACAAGGCATCGAGTTCATTCTTCACCAACCAAAGAAGTGTAGATGAAACACCATCTTACTGCTTCTTGGCCAAGGCAAAGGTATCTTCTTCTAAAAATTCCTACGATACTTTTGATGGATCTGCTTATGAAATTCACTCTAGGATAAGCTATGCCAAACTTGCTAAAATTGCTTCTATCCAACAAGATGAGCTAGATTCTCTAAGTGAAACTATTCAAAAATCTGAGACTTTGTTGATCGATGAGATTGAGAAAGGTCAAACTTTGACGAATGAGCATGCTGCTCTGAAGGAAAAGTATGATGAACTTTCCTCTCGGCATGATCTTCTCTCAGTGGACTACGAGAAGCTAACCTATGAATTACTTCAAAGGAAAATGGCTCTCGAGAAACTGAGAGAGGCTCATGAAGAGTTGGAGAATGTCAATCTCACTCTCATTGCTCAACAGGGCTCAAAAACTAAAAATGAATCTACTTCACCTTGCTTAACTTGTTTGGAAGAAGTAAAACTGAGTCTATTTCTAAGCAATCAAAAGGAAAGGAACCTATTGTCATTGATGATCCTAATCCCTCGGTCGAGGAAAATTCTGCTATTACTGAGGAACTCCTCACCTTGAAAGATTTATTTGATACATGCATCTTCAAAAGTGTTCAGGGACACCAGTACCTATGTGATATCCTAAAGAAGGCTTTTCTTCATAGGAATCCTCGAAAGGAATGTGTTGGTTTTGAGAGGAAACTCAACCCTGATGGCACCTACTGGGACCCCGAGCAGTATCCTAAAACTGTCTGGGTTCTAGCGGAAGAAAAGCCTATTGACATTTCTAACCTTTCAGGTTTCAACTGCAAAATTGATAAGGCTATTTTTGATGAATCACTTGATTCTGACTACAAGCTTATCAAAGATCAAGAAGGGAAGCTTTCCGCTGAATTCGTTGGTACTCCACCAAAGAATGGTTTCTATAAGAGACAGATTTGGGTTCGCAAATCTCTCGTAGAAAAACTGCCCCCTAACCATTCTATGCAGGGAAAATCTACGGTACCACCGAGACACTACTATTCTCTTGAGGATAGAAATGAACCTCTGGTGCCTGAATCAAATGTTCCCCGGAAGGAATAGTATCGAGTAGATAGAAATGTTTATCGTCATCGTGATAATAACGAAAAAATTTCTTTTACCTACCAGTACTCTAACCCCTCACCGAGGAATTATGTCTATGGTGTGCTTGATGGTCCCCCTCGCCAATATGATCCTATTCACTATAATACCGCTGCTTCATCTAACACTTTCATGCCTTCTCAGTCACATGCTCGTTTGTTGGTGGTTAAGAAGAACTAATTCTTCTGTCGGGCTATGTCTCCGGTGGATCCGAATGGGTCATGGACAGTGGTTGCACTAATCATATGACCGGAGACAAAGAGTTGTTCACCAAAGACAAACTTACTGAATCTTCTCAAAGATATATTACCTTCGGTGACAACAACAAAGGAAAAGTACTTGGTTTGGGTAAGGTTGCTATATTGAAGGATAAGCATATTGACAAAGTTATGCTTGTTCAGTCCCTCAGATATAATCTTATGTCTATATCGAAACTTTGTGATATGGGTATGCTTGTAATGTTCTCTGCTTCTCGTTGTGTTGTGTTTTCACAGGATGATTATGCCTTTGTTTTCGAAGGATATCGCAAGGGTGATCTTTACATTGTTGATTTCTCTTCGGGACCTATTGTATCCACATGTTTAATGGCTAAAGCCACATCTGGTTGGTTATGGCATAGAAGACTTGGTCATGCAGGGATGAGAAATCTTCAAACTCTTATCTCGAAGAAAAATATCATTGGTATTGACAATGTGAAATTCGAAAAAGATCGTCTATGCAGTGCTTGTGAAGATGGAAAGATTGCCAAGAAACATCATTCAGCGAATACTATCATGACTACTACTCGTCCTCTTGAATTGCTTCATATGGACTTATTCGGTCCTCAAAATAATGCTAGTCTTGGAGGTAACAAGTATGGCCTAGTCATTGTTGATTATTTCTCTCGATATACTTGGGTTTTCTTTCTAGATGACAGGAGCAAAGTTGTCGAAATCTTAAAAACTTTCGCTAAGATGGCACATACCGAGTATGATATATCTCTCAAGCATATCAGAAGTGATAATGGTACTGAATTCAAAAATACTCATATCGAAGAATTTCTCGATGAATATGGATTTAATCATGAATTCTCGGTTGCTTATACACCGCAACAGAATGGTGTGGTCGAGAGAAAGAACCGAACTCTTATTGAAATGGTCAGAATAATGCTTGCTGAATACAAGACTCCAATCAGGTTCTGGGCCGAAGCTATTAACATTGCATGCCATATCATCAACAAGGTTTATCTGCACAAATTTTTGAAGAAAACTTCACATGAGCTTATCAATGGTAAAAAGCCAAATGTATCATATCTCAGAGTTTTTGGTGCTCCATGCTATATCAGAGATATGAATCATAGCTCCAAGTTTGCCCCAAAGGCTCCCGAAGGTTTTCTCCTAGGTTATGGTTTGAACTTTCACACTTACAGAGTGTACAACTCCCATCTTGGCAAAGTTGTAGAAACTGTGAATGTTAGATTTGATGAAACTAAAGGCTCTCAAAAGGAGCAATTACCTCCTAACCTAGATGAACCACCTTTGGATGAAGTGATCAGGTCCATGGCAATTGGATATATTCGTCTTGTTGAAGGAAATGCTCGTCAAGTCAAAAAGGATGGTGATAATCCAATGTTCCCACACATATCCCGGTGCGTTGGAGATCAACATCCTGAATACAATGAAGAACAGGACGAAGGAGAACACATGAATGAAGAAAATGCTCAACCCGAAGGACAAGCTGAACCCGAAGGAAATGCTGATCCCGAAGGACAAGCTAATCCCGAAGGCCAAGCTGATCCTGACGAAGAACCGGATCCACAAGCTACCGAAGGAGTACTATCTCGAGTTCGAAGAAGAGTGGACGTCGACTCAATGCTCGAAGAGATTCGTCAACCAGGTCGTCCCACCACTCGTTCTCGTACCCGTTTAGCTAACTTCTGTGGAAATTTCTTGTTTGTATCCATGCTAGAACCGTCGAAATTTGATGAAGCCATGAAGGACTCAGGCTGGATGACTGCCATGCTCGAACAACTTAATCAGTTCGAGAGAAATAAAGTCTGGTCCCTCGTCGAAAGACCTGACCCCAAGGAGCATAACATCATTGGTACTAAGTGGATATTTCGCAACAAGCGAGATGAAGATGGTATTTTGGTAAGGAATAAAGCTCGAATGGATGCACAAGGTTACACCCAAATCGAAGGTATTGATTTCGGTGAGACTTATGCTCCAGTTGCTTGACTTGAATCCATTCGTGTCATGCTTTATTTTGCAAATTACAATGGTATATTGCTATATCTAATGGATGTAAAAAGTGCATTTCTTAACGGTGAAATCGAGGAAGAAGTGTATGTTATACAGCCACCAGGTTTTGAAGACCCGAAGAATCCTGATATGGTGTACAGGTTGCACAAGGCCCTTTATGGGTTAAAGAAAGAACCTCGTACTTGGTATGAAAAACTCAAGGATTTTCTTCTGAAGAAGGGCTTCAAACCAGGAACAACTGACCCAACTTTTTTTACTCGTGCATACAAAAATGATATTTTTGTGTGTCAAATTTACGTCGATGATATTATCTTTGGCTATACTAACCCTAATATCAGCGAAGAATTTTCTCGAATGATGTCAAAGAAATACGAAATTTCAATGATGGGTGAATTGAAGTTCTTTCTTGGACTTCAAATCCGTCAACAGAAGAACAAGACATTTATCTCTCAAGAGAAGTATCTCAGAGATTTCCTGAAGAAGTTTGATCTTGTCAATTGCAAAACTATAAAGACTCCAATGCCTACGAACGTGCACCTAGATGCAGATGAGAAGGGCAAACCTTTCGATCAGAAGAAATATAGCTCGATGATTGGTTCGCTTCTCTACCTTTGTGCATCTAGGCCTAACATTATGCTATCAGTTTGTATGTGTGCTCGTTTTTAGGAAAATTCGAAAGAATCACATCATATTGTTGTCAAGCGAATTCTTCGATATCTTGCTCATACACCTACCTTGGGACTTTGGTATCCCAAAGGTGCCCAGTTTGATCTCGTTGGATATTCTGATTCTGACTGGGCTGGTGATCGCGTCGACCGAAAATCTACCTCAAGCACATGCCATTTTCTCGGTAGATCTCTTGTTTGTTGGGCTTCGAAGAAACATAATTGTGTTACAATTTCCACGGCTGAAGCCGAGTATATTGCTGCTGGCTCATGTTGCACTCAAATTTTGTGGCTCAAGCAAATGCTGAAGGATTACTGTATTCTCGTGAAGAAAATTCCTCTGCTATGTGACAATGAGAGTTCTATCAAAATTTCTTATAATCCTGTGCAACACTCTCGAACGAAGCATATTGATATTCGTCATCGTTTTCTTTGAGATCACGTTCAGCGAGAAGATATTGTTATCATCCATGTCCGTACCGAAGATCAATTGGCTGATATCTTTACGAAGCCCCTGGATGAGAAAAGGTTATGTGCAACAAGGTGTGAGTTAAACATATTGGACTCACGCAACGTGCAGTAAGATCAAAACTATCTACACTTTGTATTATATATATACTTACTAGCAGTAGTTTGTTGTCGCTGGTTTTCTGTCGTGTTTCTTTTTGGTTTTAGTTTTGTCCGTTTGGAGTTTGTCCTATACACTTGTCATTCCGAGTTTTGTATTGTTTTGTTTTTTACTCGGATTGATTAAGTACCGGACCCTTTTTTCCCTCTATTCTCTCCCTACCCCATCTTTGCTTTTTCTCTCGTGAACATGTATATTTGTACTCTATTAGATTCCCTTCGAATGTCATTGATTCCAAAGGAAAATCTGTCGAACATTTATCTAGTTTCTCACTCGATGTTCGATGAGTTTGTTCTCGGACGTGGAACAACTTTTTTTCGGTTCGTCGGGATTTTCCCGCGATTTCCGCCACAAAATCCGTCCGTCGAATTCGAAGAGACGCGAGATCTGCGTCGTTGGATCGGATGTGACAGTTATGTCAGTCGACCCCCTTATAAATACCGATCCACCCCACCGGCTCAACCCTCACACTTCCTCGACTTCGTCTCTCTCCCTCTCGCCCCCGAGTTCTTGCGCGCCGCCGTGCCGATTCAGTCGCCGTCGATTCCCTCGCCACTTCGCTGCCGGAAGGAAGTCACTAGAGGCTTTCCCGTTGATGCAGATCTTCATCCGCGCCGCCGTAGCCACCGCATATTCACCAAGTTAGGGTATGTACGCCACTGAACTCGATTCCAATCTTTCCGTTCATCGAGCTCAGATTTGTTCTTCATTTTCTTGTATTTTATTAGGTCTGTTCGATCTTTTTGGATCTATGCACTTTGGGAAATCAGTTTCTAGCGTTTTCTATCGAATTCCCATCCGATCTAGGTAAGAAATCCCTCGTCCCATGGAATTTCTCACTTAGGCAACATCCCTCAAATTCATATCGATGGATTTTTTCACTTTGAGCGTTTCATTCATACAAGTTCTCTTTTAGACTTGCACCCGATGGAAATCTAACCTAGCACTCATATGAAAACATGTCCCAAAGATAAATCCCTCTATATGTTTACCGCGCTCAAAATGATTTTCTTCGAAAATGTTTGGTACATGTTCATATCTTGTCTACTTTCCCTCGTGCCTATCTTTTTCGCAGGAAAATGTCTGAGAACGCTGGAAATATCAGGCAACCCAAGCGTGCAGGAGGCCGAACCAAAATCACAAACAATTCATAAGGGCTTTCAGAGGATTTGATAATTGAGAAAAACCTGAGAACGCTAGAAGGCTCTTTTGAAGATGCCAGAACGAGAGATAACAGGCTGCAAGAAATTCTAAGACTTCAAGATCTTCGTTGGTATGAGTACAAGGCTATTATCCCTCGATGGGAAAGACTGTTTGCGTTGAAGAACCACTGGTCTGATTTCAAAGCACTGAAGCAAGGATGGACTCAAGAAAATAGACCCCCTCCACTAGATAATGCAAATCCGTCTACCATGAAGACTCCCGCTGATTTCCAAGATCTGGTTGCTGCTCGAGCTGAACGAGCAGAAAAGAGAAAGGAAGCAAAGGCCGGAAAAGCTGCTGCTACTGCTGCGGGCAATGAAGGAGTTGCCGAAGAAGTTGGTCCTAGTACTAAGACAAAGGCTGGCAAGAAATCTGCTAAGCGCCAGAAAAAGGTTGTTGTTGTTTCACCACCTGAAGCAACATCAAATGATGAAGAAGCCAGTACCGAACAACAAGATCCAAGTACTGAGGCAGATGTTGAAGATCATCCTCCTCCCGCTTCGAACAAGAAACTTGGCCAAAAGGGATCAGGATCCAGGAGCCAGCTAGATCGGCTCCACGAGCAACAATTGACATCACAAACTTAGTCACGGATCCATCGCTTGCCACCGCTCCGCCCTCGTCAATCAAAACCCTCGGCTAGGTCCAAGGGAAAGCAGGCGCCTGTGAACGAATAAGATGAGACTGCAACAGAGAAAGGAGAGACTGGACAAGCAGAACGCTCTCGAGGCCGAAGATTTAGAGATGACAAAATTTATGAACTTTTATAGCCAGCCCGAGGAGAAGAAAGCTGCAGTTGCCAAACAATTAGGCATCTTGCACTTGGTTTCTGATAAGTACAGACTTCAACTCAAAAAAATCTTCCCCCAGTGCTGCTACAGAAAAAGCTGTGGACCCCAGTGCCACCGAGTAAGTAGTGGTCCCCAGTACCACGAAGGAAAAGGTTGCATCCGCTAGCGCTGCGAAGAAAAATGTTGAGACTGCTGGAGCTTCGAAGGAGAAGGCAGCGGCCCCAAGTTCCGTACCAAAGCCAGTAGCTACTGCCAAGGGCACTAAGAAGGCCGAAAGGAAAGCCAAGGAGGCTAGGCTGAAGCCACAGGCCGCTCAAGTTCCTTTGCTGCTCAGGCACCTGCTGCCACAGCTGCACCTGCCGCGCCTGGCCCGCGAGAAGATGAAGAGAGCTCCAACGAAGGAGAATCCACAAACAAGGTTGTATGGGATGCAACAGGAATCACTGATATTCTTTAGCGGATGGCCACCACACCCAAAAACGTGACACTCGAGGACTTTGTTCCCGAGGAAATTTAAAAAGTGTGGCCAGATACATGCTCCGATGGGATGGATATCTTGCCCAGGACCGCAAGGACCGCCACTAAGAAACCTTGTATGCAAATCAACTTCGATAAGAAACTGATGACATTGAGTCCCGAAAGTTTTACAAGTCCAAGCTCGCGACTCTTGCTGAGTCGAGGAGAATTCAGAAAGATAACATCTCTGCTGTCAATGACAAGGTCAGACATATTGTGACCGACATGTGCAAAGATCACAATGATGCCCTCTCCGAGCGACAATCTCGAAAGAGAAAGTCCACCAAGAAGAATGATGCCACATCCTCTGGGCGTGGGGATCAAGAGACCGCGAGGAAGAAGAAGTCTGTCAAAGTCGTTGCTGCACCAGCACGCCAAGAAACTGCTCCGCCTGCGTGAAAACCCACTCCACCACGAGCATCAACTCCTCCTCCCCGCCAACCAACTCCTCTACCTCGCCAACCTACTCCACCAAAAGCACCAACTCCACCACCCGCCCCTTTACCACCCCGACAAGTTATTCCCACAACCACCCCAGCTCCTGAGCCCCATGCTCAGGTTGAGACCGAGAAGAATGCTCAGGTCGAGCAAGAAGTTCCCGCTCCACCTCCATCAGTACAGAAGGATTACTCCTCTTCCCACACCTTTGTCACAACCCCAACTTAGGTATGTGCTAGGGTTAGCAAGCAACTTTGCATCATGCAAAAATTTCAAAACAAATCCAATTGGGGAAAAAGAAAAGCCCTAAAGAATTTAATTCCACTGGCTAGACAAAAATTTCTTCCAAAAACTCCTCTGTTATTTTTGAAAAGTCTTATAAATAAGCATGATCACATATAAAGTGAAGTGGGTCCCACTCCATGCTCCATGATTTTTCAAAAATTCCAAACAAAGCTTGGAAATTAAATAAACACCCTATTTGATTTGAAATTCAAATTATATGAATTTCAAAAGTCACCAAAACTTGTGAGTGGCTAGCTATATGTCTCCTAAGCCCACATAAAAGTTTTGAAGATTCTATAAATTGCTTTGCTATTTATTTCAAAGCAAAACAAAGAACAGAAAAAGAATACAGAAGAAAAATAGAAATAAGAAAAAGGGGCAAAGAAGCCCAACTTATTCCCCTCACGGCGCAGCCAGCCCAGGCCCACCCCGGCACCGTTGTCGAATTCCCCCGGGCACGAGCACACAGCTGCGTTCCGGCATGCCGAGGCCGCCGTGGCCACCGAGGCACCCCCAGGCCACACGGGGCCTCATCTATGCGCCACGGAGACGCCAAGAAAGGCCCCTGCCACCTCCCCCTCTCTCCACTTCCTCTCTGCCTATGCTCCTCGCTATTCTCGCGCAAACCTAAGCTCACAGGAGCGCAGCATTGTGCGCCACCGTGGCCAACGGCAGCCACTCGCTGCGCAAGCATGTCCAGATGCACCGACGCTGAAGCCCTCGTCGAGTAGCATTTCCAATCGACCCGAGGGGCCCCTGGAGACGTCGCCAGCGTCAATTCCTCGCCACCGGACGCCGTGGTCCACGACGACGATTGCGCCACCGTCTGGCCTTCCCCGACCTCGCCGTGTCCTTCATTCGAACCAGGGTGAGATCCTACGTTTTTCCCTAACCTAGCGCTTCTCCCCGTGGACGGAATCACCGAGCCCGCCTGTACAGTGCTTCGGTCGCCGTGTTCTACAACGTCGACGAGGCTCCGGTCATCCTTTGGCCTCCCTGTGTGCACAGCGCGATGCAGGCGTGCACAAGGAGTACGCCCTGGTGGCCTCCTCTTCCCTCCCCGTGGACAAATGCCCAAGTCCGGCGAGCCCTTCGCCGTGGATTTGGACATCGTCGGCGGGCCCGGCTTAATTAACCCTAACCCACTCACTAACCCCCCCCCCCTCCAGTGTCACAGACAGGTGGGCCCAGCCCCTCAACTAAGAGCCCCCCCCCCCCACGTCAGCATGACTTCATGCTGACACTCGCTGCGCAAGCGTGGCCAACGGCAGTCTCTGTCCAGATTAAAAATAAATTCATAAAAAGCCAGAAAATAGATTAAACTTTTGAAATTCATAATTAATTAACCATAACTCCAAATGGGACAAATAATATATGTAAAATTATCAAAAAATGCAAGGATTATGAATATGGACTTTGTTTTCATGTTTGACCATTTTAAAATGGGTGAACAGAAGCAAATGTGTATATGGCATAATTTGAATTCAAATTTGAAGTTTGAATTTGCAATTATTTTGTTCTACACTTCAATTAAAAGGAATTTTCCACAAACCAGTACCATATACAACATGTGACAACCTTATCATGTGCTTGTGAATTTTATTTCGATGTTTCCCCCCCCCCTTTGTTGATGATTGATATCGATACAGCGTTTCTGAGACGGAGATCACCCCCGAAGAAGAAGACCGATAAACCCGTGTACCGTCAGCAAGGCAATCAAACCCCATTGATCATGTCTATAAAATCCCACTCCCCTCTCAGTCTCGCTTATGCATTGATTAGGATGATCACCTTGTTATCGATTCTACCGCATAGTTGAACCCATATCCGATGCATGACCTATCATCTTGTCACAGTAGTAAGAAAACCACAATCCTAGCTGACATAGGAGTTGATTGATATCATGTGGCCTCTGCAACTGTTAAAGCTTATTGCATGCTTAGAGTTTACAATGAGGATACTTTTGATGTGAGTCGGGATGGTAGTGATCATGGTGTTTATGAAGGTGAAACTGTGTTGGTGAATCCACCCTAATACAAGGTGAAATATGAGAGGTTGTGTAGGAGTACATAGTGGGTTGTCTCATTGAACACCGCCTTAAGTCCGAGTTCTTATATGGTAATCCAAGACAAAGAGTACAACCACACATTCGGCTCACTGACCCCTCTCGGCCTAGTACCTCAATCCGTGTTGACGTCCAGGAGTCACAATAGATTCGGGCTTTCCATTTGTCATGTGCATAGAAAAAGTATGAATGAAAGTGCATCATATAGATATGTGGGTGGACCTGTGAAGCAGGAAAACCATCTGCTAAAGGTGGCGTCTCGGTCACCTACATTGTCTGAGTCTGTTTCGTTGAACCGGCCGGACTCTCGTGCGGTAGCAACTCAGATAGTCGACTCCTGGAATAGACCGGTTGTGAGAGAAGTGTCGTGCTGAACATCCTCGCTGTCACCCCTTGAATGGTGGCGAGCAAAAGGCGGTAACTGATGGTCATGTGAGTGTAGATTACACCCTTTCAAGGTTAACAAAACTATTCGAATAGACGCATCCGCCTTTATGGACTACTTGGAACATGTACCTGATTATTAGACAACTTGAATGGATACTCTAAAACTGGAAATATAAGCGTGAGTGCTATGGCGTGCTTCCTCGTGGGGAAGTCGAGGAAGTATCCATAGTGGTGTATTGGTTGGAGACCTGGTAGTGAACTCGTGTAAGCTTCTTACCTCAATCTGGTAATTCTAGTACAGGACTAGCCAAGTCAAAGGCGGCACTTCTGCATTGAAACCCCACCTCCCTTTACCTTGAAACTTGAGCATGAGTAGTATAGTTCTGATGTAAGCCTTGCTGAGTATGACTTTGTACTCATGTTTGCTTATTCTATGTTTTAGATGAGAACCCAGGCCTCGATGGAGTCGCCTTCCAAAAGCTCGACGTTGACTAAGCTAGTATAGTTCCAGACAGCATTCTGGTCCCTCGTGGAAGGGCTATATATGTCGAACAAGGCTTCTCTAAGCCATTTGTTAATCTTTTATGTACTCAGTCCTAATTTTCTTCCGTTGTTTGATGTAATGTTGGATCACAGAGTCGTGATCTCTTTGTGTACTCTATGTAAGTCAATAAAGATATACTTTGTAGAGTAATGTGATGATACCTGCTATTCACACTAGACATGTATGCTGTGTGTATGATTATAACGTGCATGTATTAGTGTGGGGTTCGATAGCTTAGTTGATTTCTTGCTGGCGGTCTTTTATACACCAAGTGGCCCTTAGATGTGCGCAGCTTGGGGCATCGCGATGCGATTGCTCGTGACTCTGTCACGTGGCATACTTTATTGTCTGATTGAGCCCGCCGAGACCCCGAATAAGTGATCGGGCTGGAGTCTGTTTATGTAAGTGTTATAATTCAATCGATAATATGGTTGCGGTGACTTGTCTATGAGTATGGGATTTCACCACCCATAATAATTTAGATTTGTGAGCGGGCGATGAGGACCCATCTCAGTTGATCATCCGTCCTAGATGGGATGCCCCTCACGTACGATGCTTTCCAAGAGTGTTATGTGCTTAGCCTTGTCTGCTTAGACAAGTGGGTACGGCTCTTGGCTCTCCATATGATTGAGTTGTGACTGGAATTACATACGCATATTCCGGGTCCCGACAACCTTGCACGAAGAAGAAGAAGAAAATGTGGATGTCACTGATACGTCCCAAATGTATCTATAATTTCTACTTGCTCCATGCAGGTTTTGTGTGATATTGCTATGATCTAGATACACTTTCATACACTTTTGCTCATATTTGGACTAACTTATTTACTCGGTGCACCATAGTGTCAGTTCCTGTTTTTTGTTGTTTTCTATTTCAGTTTTCCCCCATATTAAAAGTGCTCCAAAAAATCGGGAAAATCAGATAAAAAATCAGCGCTACGAAAGCTTCCGGAACCCCGAATGAGGGCCAGAGGGGCCCCACCTGGTGCCCAGGCGGCCAGGTGGCGTGGCCTAGGGCTTGGCCGAGCCACCAGGGCGCCTGGACCCCTGGTGGCCCCCCTGGCTGCCCTCCTTCGCCTATTTAATCTCCGTGACACGAAACCCCCAAAGACAGAACCCTTTTTCGCGATCTCGCCTCTGTTCCGCCGCCGCCGCGCTTCCAAGATCGGGAGCGCCAGCAGACTTCTTCCCGGCATCCTGCCGGAGGGAGGATTGACCTCCGGGAGCAACCCCTCCACCATGGACGCGTCCCAGATGTGTCGTGAGTAGTTTTCTTTGGACCATGGGTTCGTGATCAGTAGCTATGTGATGTTCTCCTCCCCTCTTTGTTCTTCATGGTTTAGTCCTCGTGAGCTGCCCTACATGATTGAGGATAATATGTAATCTTTCTACTATTGCTATGCTGAGTTTGCTGGGATCTGATGGATTAGGAGATTATGTTCAGATTGTGATTGAGTAATATATTTGGTTCTTATCTTTTATGTTGTTGTTCTTAAGTAATTCTTGCATGTTCTCCGTTGTTATTTATTGCTTTGGCCAAGTAGTAGGTAGTGACTCCAAGAGGGATCGTTATGCTCGATTGTGGGTTCATGCCCCCCGATAACACGCTTGAGTGACAGAAACATGAGTCTAGGGGATGTGTTGTTACTAGAAGGGGGAAAATAACGGTGCTTGTCACCGCGGTTGCAAAGATTGTTTACTTTACGCAAGGTGCTTTTAATGCAGTGTTCTGTTGCTTTGGGTTTACACTTTGGGTGGGGCTCGCAACTTAATACCAGTAAGATGTTCTGGATATATATCTCAAGGTGGATGATTAGTAGTAGATGCAGTTGGATTTTGGTCTACTTATTTTGGCGTACCGCCCATGCTTTTGAGCCTCGTCCTTTCTTTGTAGCATAGTTAGCATTGCGGTGCGTTTTTAATCCTGTCAATTGCCCAGCTGTAATTTGTTTACCTCGCATAGCAGTTTTATCTTCTTTTGGGAGAGAGACATCACTAGTGAACATCACGGGACCCTGGTCCATATTCTCATCACTTTTTACACGCTTATTTACTTTTCTGCCTTTACTTTCTAGCTGCTATCACCATTATCATTATCCCTTGTGTTTGATCCTTTGTAAACAAAAAGACCGGAGAGATTGACAACCTCCCTGAACTTCGTTGGGAGCAAAGTTAGTTGAGTTGTGTGCAGGTCCATGTCAGTTGCTCCACTGACACCTACTTATCATCTCCGAAGTCCTACTGGAGACAAACCTCGGTATCTTCACTTATTCATGTTTCTTATTTCCATGTTGAATCTTTCTGCCACATTTATGATTTTACTTGCTGTTCTAATAAAGATCATAAACACCTTCCTTTCCAATGTGAGTTTATTGAAAATGAGATCTTATCTTCTTATGCTAAAGGTGTTTATGATTACTTTGATGTTGAAAATATTGAAGAATTTGTTGCTTTTAAGGGTGCTTATGAGATTGCTTCTTTGATTGAAAAGTATCATGATACTATTTACAAGTCTGAAAACTTTGCAGTTCTTACTTATTGCTTTGAGAATTATACTTCCAATTCTTACATTGAGGATTTTAAAAATAAAATGTTTGCTTCCCAAGAAGAGGCTAATGATTGCCCTTGATGAGGAATCCCGTGATTCCGAGGACTCACTTGATACTTCCCTTTCTGATGAACTTAATACTTGCTTTGTTGATGCCTATGATGCTACTATGGATGACGCTTACGAAGATGAAGTTGCTATAGTTCCATATGTTAATCATGAAATTGTTGCTATCGCACCCAGACTTGAGTGTCCTATTATCCTTTTGAAATCTCCAACTCCGGAGAATTTTTCTCTTAACAAAACTCAATGTGATGGGTTGCATTTATCTTATGATCCTAAAGACCGTGTTGAATACTATACACGTGTGCTTGTAGGTCATGAACAACATGATTTATGTGATAGTTATATTCTTGATTTTGTTCATGATACTACTGAAAATTATTTTGAGAGAGGGAAGTTTGGTTGTAGAAACTTCCATATTACTAAAACACCTCTCTTCATGTTGAAAGTTTTGACGTTGTTCTTTTTCCACCTTCTTATCCATGTCACTTTGTGCTTCTTTGATTTATTTTATTACAAGATGCCTATGCATAGGAAGTGGGTTAGGCTTAAATGTGTTTCATATTTGCTTCTTGATACTCTCTTTTGCTTCAACTCTTATTCTCTTGTGAGAGCATCTTTCATAATCTTTATGCCTAGCTTAAAGGCGTAAAATAAAGCGCTTGTTGGGAGGCAACCCAAAATGTTTTTACTTCTGTTTTTAGTGGTCTTGATGATTGTTACTACTGTAGCAACATCACTGTATCTTTATTTTCAATCTTTCTACCAAGTTACAGTCTCTTATGATAAGGGAAGAAAAAGTTGTGACATACTGTCCAGAAAACAGATTCTGTCTACTTGACGGAAAAAATCGGAACAAATCACCTGTTCATCTTTTTGAGCTGAATTTTTTACACAGCATGCTCTATACAATTGTAAAAAAATTGTATGTTCTGGGTTTTTTTATTTGAGTTGCAGAAGTACCCCAAAAAATTTATTTACTACCTGTTGTTCCGTTTTTCATAGATTCTTCCACGTTTTGCCTTTCATTACTTTTGCAAACCTTAAGCTTGCTTTTTCTTTGCAAAAACTTTTTGGCAATATTTAGAAAAAGTAGCTATTCAAGAATATCTTTATATCCAGTGGAGAAAATTATTTTATTAAGGGTACTAACCTCTTTAATCAACTTATGATGAGTTATGTATGAAGGGAGTTTTCAAGCGTGCGATGGAAGATGATGAAAGAAGATCCGGGAGTGTCAAGCGCTCAAGCTAGGGGATTTCCCCATGCATCCCCAACAAATATTCAAGGAGACTCAAGCATCTAAGCTTGGGGATGCCCCCGTGGATTCCCTTCTCCATCAACAATCATCAGCTCGTCCTTCGTCTCACTATATTTTTATCACTTCATGCGTTATGTGCTATGCTTGGAGCGTCTCGCTCTTAGGTTTACTTTTTAGTTTTTTTAGCTTTTCTTGTTGTGCATAACAAGTTAGACCCAGCTTACTTTGTATGGGAGATAAACACGCTCCACTCCAATCTAGAATACATCATAGGATTTTTCATGCTTATCTTTCTGTTGTTGTGTGTTCTTTATCTTTTCGTAGCTACTGCCATGTTTAGTTTTAATCTTAGTTTGTCTTTAGCAAGAGCCTTGGCTTTTGTTTAGTTTGTTGCTGGAACTCTCTTTAGTTTTCATGTTTATCTTCTTAAGAGAGTTGGTTGTTGCACTGAGTTGTGTCTTGTCTTGAAAGTAGGTAATTGAGGTTGCTATTTAATTTTAGTAGTAACTTGCAATAGTTTTGAGGTATTGTTGTGAGTAATGTTTGAACTTTTGGTGTCAAGAGATCTAGCCTATTAGTGATAGGTGTCGTATTTTGGGAAATCCGTGTTTATTTTCAAAAACCTACAAAACTAGTTGAGAACTCTAGCTACTAGATGGATCACTACTCTTCTGAGGGGTCGGATATTAGAGTACACTCACGTACCATGAGTCGAGAATGCGAAAGGATAACCAAACCCCCATACACTCCTCCCCGGGGTACTTGTCTCATTGTGAACCTCCTCATTAGATTGAGAGTTACCGATAATAAGTGCATGAGTTCTTCGGACCAACGTAAGTATTGAAAGTTGACACTTCCACCTCATATTTGCTAGCCACTTCTGTACCGTGCATTGCCTTCTTCTCACTCCGAGAGTTGGAGTCTACCTTCGCCGGTACATCCAAACCCTTGGCATGATACGCTTTGTCATCATAAACCTCTCTATATCTTTCCTCAAAACAGCCACCATACCTACCTATCAAGGCATTTCCATAGCCTTTCCGACATATATTTCCATGCAACATCCACCTCTTCATGACTTGATCTTCATGTGATACATGTTCCTGATACACTGGCAGAGGCATACATTGCATACATCATGATAGCTACATCTTCTTTATGTTTGAGTACCTTGTAAAGTGTGAAGATCTTCTATTCCCTCTTGTAAAATAGAGTGTTTCCCTTAAGTGAGGAAAAGATCCCAAAGTGGACAAAGTAAAAGATCCCAAAGAGGACAAATGAGAGTTAAATAGAAAGAGCCATTGAGGCCACCAAAAAAATAGAAAAAATAGAAAAAAAATAAAAGGAAAATAAAAAGAGAGAAAGGGGCAACACTACTATCCTTTTGAAAGATCCACACTAGTACTCCCTTTATGCTTGTACTCCATAGAGATGATCATACATGCATATAGCTATGTGGGGACCTTCACACTATAGAACTTGGCTTGCATATTCCAAGGATGAGCCTCCTCAACGAGCTCTAGGTATTCATGAGCGAGCAAGTTGGCTGCACCCCACTAGTTCCATTGGAGAGCTTTTCTTAGCTCATACGTGCATCCGTTGCATGGCAATCCCTACTCCTCACCTCATATCTATGATTTGGCCTTCTCTCGCCTATGATTGTACTCATTGATGTGAGACCTTCTCAACTTGTTGTCTTGATCATCCACCATACTTCTCTCTTTCCCAATCCAAGTGTCAACTTTCGTGCTTACGCTCATCCATTGCATGAGTGCTCAAAATATCAAAAAGGAGTGGATCAAATTGACTTGTACCTGGCTAGTGGTCTAGGGATGAGTCAAGATAAGATTCCAAAGAAGACAAAGTGTGAAACTTTAGTAGATTAAGTTCTCAACAAAAATACATTGTTCTCGTATTCCCTATCCCCTTTCTTGCACACAAACACCATTTGGAGACATTCGAGTCACGGACAGCGAGAGATCTTACACCTGATGTTCTTTCGTTGCTTGTTTCAATGCTTATATAGACTCTTGCATGTTATGACTTGAATTAAATCACATATCTTGATTGCTTTACTTTTCAAAGTTCTTATATGGTTGCTACCATGTCACCATAGAAATTATGCTTGTTATCATTTACCTACTCGAGGACGAGCAGGAATTAAGCTTGGGGATGTTGATACGTCCCAACGTATCTATAATTTATGCTTTCTCCATGCATGTTTTGTGTGATATTTCTATGATATAGATACACTTTCATACACTTTTGATCATATTTGGACTAACTTATTAACTTAGTGCACCACAGTGTCAGTTCCTGTTTTCTGCTGTTTTTCTATTTCAGTTTTCCCCATAATAAAAGTGCTCCAAAAATTCGGGAAAATCAGATAAAATATCAGCGCAACGGAAGCTTCTGGAACCCCGAAGGAGGGCCAGAGGGGGCCCACCTGGTGCCCAGGCGGCCAGGTGGCGCGGCCTAGGGCTTGGCCGCGCCACCAGAGCGCCTGGACCCTTGGTGGCCCCTGGCTGCCCCCCTTCGCCTATTTAATCTCCATGACACGAAACCCCCGAAGACAGAACCCTTTTTCGCGATCTCGCCTCTGTTCCGCCGCCGTCACGCTTCCAAGATCGGGAGCGCCATCAAACTTCTTCCCAGCACCCTGCCGGAGGCAGGATTGACCTCCGGGAGCTTCCCCTCCACCATGGACGCTTCCCGGAAGTGCCGTGAGTAGTTTTCTTTGGACCATGGATCCGTGATGTGACGCCCCCAAAATCAACCCGTGTACAGTAATCATACACACAGGGTACACGGCTGAGATTAGGGTGCCACGGTGATAATATCACAGCACAACACTAAACACAAAAGGATAAACAAATATATTACAATAGAGGGGGTCACGCGGACCCGAATACATAAGTCATACAAGTCATAATATCTGAGTACAGACATAGTTAGTCAAGTTTTGCCTTAAGAAGGCTAGCACAAACCACATCAGAGATACAGAACGAAAAGGCGAGGCCTCCTGCCTGGGATCCACCGAACTACTCCTGGTCGACGGGGAACTCGACGTCGTAGTAGGCGCCTCCGGGGTACTCCTGCTCCTGGGCTCCAACGTCGGCTGCAGCGGCCGATCAGGCAAAACAGTAAAGGAAATAAAGCAGGTGAGTATCTAGTATACCCGCGAGTCTTACGTCCGCTACTAAGCATTATGCATTGTATCAAAGGAAAGAAGAGGCTGTATATAGTGGACTGAAAGACAGAAATACAGAGAAAGGGTAAGAAGCTAGGCCTAACGAAGACTAGCATCTTCCGACGATGTCTTGCAGCATGAGGTAAGAATCAGCCAACAGTTTATATAACAGAAATGAAAGTAACAATGCAGCAGAAGTTGCTGCAGCATTGTATAATAATAAGTTGTAATCATAATTAACTATGCCTCCGAGTTCACCTCCTCGACATCCCCGCGAGGAAGAAAACCCGGAACCATACAGTTTAATAATAATAGTTTCTAGTGGTAAGATCCAGCTTCAGCATAAAGCGTCCTGTTACCGTGGACACGGCTATCGATAGATCAATCTTCCCTGCAGGGGTGCACTTGTGTTACGCTACACGCACGGATCTCCAGGGTGGCGGGAACCTTGTCAGGGAACGCTCCACCGAGGCTATCCGACACTTCCTAGCCCATCTTTCAAACTCAACAGCGAGGTCATCCGCCGGTCTAAATCCTAAGTACGCCGGGCCTTGGACCCCAACCCAAACGTACTCCTGCACGGTACGTGACTGGCCGGTGAAGTTAAATCAAAGCAAATACAAATCACACGCCGCGGCAAATAAGACAACACCACTTCCCGGCAATCAGCCCGCGGTACTGCTGATGTCTGAAGAGTCCTCGGACGACACTAAGAAGCAGAGGAGCCCATACTCGTAATCCCACGGGTAGGTAGTGCGTACATGGCATATAGCCAACTCAAGACATTCACTGAACCATTTAACATTTTAATTAACCTGCGTGACAACCGTTATCGTTGCCTCGACTTAACCGACCCGCGGACAACGACAGCAGCCAGGACCACCAGTACATCGGTGCCTGCCCTGTCGTCCCACCAAGTCACTGCGGTTACCAACAAGGTGAACCGTCTCCTTACCTTGTCTCACGTGTGCTCCTGGAGGAGCTCGACTTTCGTGGTTTGGTAACTCTCGCGGCCAACGATCAGGGGCCAAGCACACCGGTACACTGGTCGTGCCCTCCCTGTCGTCCCGTCGCAATACCTCTCGCGGGCACCGTTGGGTCGCCCGACTGCTTACCTTTAGGACAACCGTTACTCAAAACCCTATGGCGGTAAGACAAAGTCAGCCTCGAGTGGAGTACAAAGATTACTCCTTGATAGCTCACACTTGAGGTGACTAGGCATAACCCAGGTAGGGCCTGTGGCGGTGTCTGCATTGTACCGTACCTGTGCAGTTATAATATTTGTATCCGCGTTCACTCCCCTGAGTGACCACGGCCCTCTATCTAATCCTAGCTAACAATGCGCAGGGCTCACTGCTGAATAAGGCATAATAATAATAATAGGCAGCATAGGATAAGGAAGGCACATCAAAGGGCGACAAAAATCAGGCTATGCAATTGAATAGGATTGTAAACGTAGCAGCAGCAGTAACAATGCCTAGTGCAAGAAATGTACGGAAAGATAGGAGATATCTGGGGAAGAGAATGGCTCTGCTTGCCTGCAAGCTCGACGGTAGTAGTAGGGTCGTCGACGAAGTAGTCGTACTCAGCAGCGGTGTAGTCGACGGCAGCAGCGGGGTCTACCGAAGATTAAGGGGGGGGAAGCAGTAAATACACAGCAATAATATACAAACATATGCATGACATGATAGATGAAATGTTATCGGTGTTCTAACGCAGTGCAATGCAATATGCTCGGAGCGGGAATTCATCTGAGGATGAACTACCGGCTCCGGGTGATTACCGGACAGGGGGTCCGGAGGGGGAAGGATCAAGCCGGAGGTGTCGTGGTTATCGGAACATCATAAGGGGGTGTATCCGTGCTATTTGATCCATTCCGAACAACTTTCGTGTTCGGAATAAATTCATCCGGGCACTCTAACAGTACCGGACAGTTTATCGGACCGTCGGTCCGGAGGGGGAGGGTTCGATGTTCGTTGTGTTAGAGGGGGGTGGTAGACACACGGATAGCGTATTCGTATTCGTTATATTTTTCTGATCAATTTTCATGTATAAAGTTTTTGAACCCGAGTTACGGTTTAAAAGTTACTGAATTTCGAAGTTTAAATCAATTTAAATGATTTTCTGGATTTCTTTTATTGTTCATTTAAACATTATCTAAAACATTATCCACAACATTATCCAGAACAGCGCTGACATGTGGGACCCACAAGTCAGCCTCTGTTATTTATAAAACACTTAATTAAATTAGAAAATACCCCTGGACCCACATGTCAGTGACTCAATTTTAATTATCTGATTAATCTAAATCATTTAGTTTAATTATTCCAGGGGGACCCACCTGTCAGTGACTGGGGTTGCCCAGTCAGCACAGTTGACTGGTCAACCCAGTCAACTGGGACCAGGGGGTCCACTGGCAGCGACCCAGGGGGGTTGCCCCAGGGGTGCCACGTCAGGGGGCACCGGCGGCTAAACGCCGGCGTGCCCAGCACGGCGGAGGCCACGGGAGGGGGTCCGAATCGGGCTAGGGGGCACCGTTCGCCATGGGATCTGGTGCGTTAGAACCGGAAGACAGCGCCGCGTCGATTCCAAGTGGTGGCGCCGTCGGGGGTGGCCGGAGTGAAGCTCGCCGTCGGCAATGGCGGAGGCAGCGCTCGGGTCAAAATGGAAGTCGGGGTTACGGGGTGAAAACGAACGCACAAGTGGATGGAATCGAACCTACGATGCACGGGGAGTACAAAGGTGTCACAAGCGCGCGCTAGGAGGCCCTGTGAGCTCGGCATCGTCAACAATGGCGGAGCAGACGGGCTCCAATGGCGACTCGAGCTACGGTGAGAGGGATGCGAAGCGGGGAGTTGGAGGTGGTGGCCACACTCACCGTGAGCACGTAGTGGGAGGCAGTGGGCTCGGGGAGGCTCGACGAGGCCGGAATCGGCGACGGGATCACGGCGGCCGGAATGGGGAACGGTGACGCGGGCGAGGCGAGGGAGTGCTCCCGGCTTGAATTCGTCGCAGTAGTCGACGTAGTCGACGACGGCGCACGCACCCGGTGGACACGGCTTCGAGGGCTAGGGAGCTTGCCGGCCGCGAGTGGGCGCGGTCATGGCGACGGCGAGCTCGGGCGGATCTTTCCCTGACGATGGCGAGAGAAGGAGGAGGGGAATGGAGGGGGGGCGTGTCCAGGGAGCTGCTGGGGTTGGCCTTATCGCCTCCCCGGTCGCAGGGAGCAGGTGAGGGAGGGGGCTCCAGTGGCAGAGACGGCCACGGCGGCGGCATGGCGTCGAGCAGGTGGCCGACGGGATGGGGGCAGGTGGGAGGTGGAAGACGGGCCGGGGTGGGCTGGGCCATCGCCCTGGGCGTAGATTAGTTGCTTTGTTTCTGTTTTTATTTTCCTTTTTGTTTTCTGTACTTTGTATTTGTTTTGCTAACCTAGGCATTTTTGAAAAAGGTTATTAGGGTTTGTAAATTCGGTTTACATATTACTAAGGTGCCACAAAAGTTTTTGTAGTAAAATAAAATCATTAGGTATTTCTTTTAATTATTAAATGCCCAAAGTAGGGGTTTTAACCTACTGTTCGAATTGTTTAGAGTTTCCTGCAACTTCAAAAATTACCAAAGTTGTTCCAACATGGTTGTAATGATTTTAGGCAATTTACAAAAATAGTTCCATGATTTTTGGAACAACTTTATTTGAGCACTTTTGTTTTAATTTCCATTTGAGGTAGTTTCAACTAGGGTTTGGTTTCATGATGAGCAAAATGCATTGGGCTTTGTGTTATGATTACCAACCAGCATGGTTTCAAAAGAGCAGAAGCAAAGTTTGATTAAGGACAGGGGATAACAGTGATTAACAAACAGTGATAGTCAACAGTGATGATGATTACTGTTACAGGCATCTGAGGGTGTTACAAATCTCCCCCACTACAAGAATTCTCGTCCCGAGAATTTAAGTGGTAGCGAGGAAAAGATCGGGGTATTCATCGCGAAGGCGATCTTCGCGTTCCCAAGTGGCTTCATCTTCAGAATGATTCGACCACTGAACCTTGAGGAACTTGACGGTCTTGTTGCGGGTTCGGCGTTCAGACTGATCGAGAATGCGGCTCGGATGTTCTCGATAAGTCAAGTCTTGTTGCAGCTCGATCATATCATGCTCCACTTCGCGGATAGGATCCTTGAAGCAGCGACGGAGTTGCGACACATGGAAGACATCGTGGACTTGGGAGAGGTTCGGCGGCAATTCCAACCGGTATGCCACGGGTCCACTCCTGGAAAGAATACGGAACGGGCCAATGTAGCGAGGAGACAACTTGCCCTTGATACCGAAGCGATGAGTGCCCCTCATGGGAGTGACACGAAGGTAAGCGTATTCACCAGGTTGATATTCCATTTCACGGTGTTTGCGGTCATAGTTGCTCTTCTGGCGGGACTGAGCGGCCTTCAAATGTTCACGGATGACGTGAACTTGGTCTTCAGCTTGCTGAATAATATCCGGGCCAATGAGTGCACGTTCCCCAGTTTCTGACCAACTCAGAGGGGTCCGACACTTACGTCCATAGAGAACTTCATAGGGTGCCATCTTCAGACTAGCGTGGTAGCTATTGTTGTACGAGAATTCAGCAAATGGAAGATATTCCTCCCATTTCTTGCCGAAGGAGATGACACAAGCTCGAAGCATATCTTCAAGTACTTGATTGACGCGTTCGACTTGGCCCTGTGACTGGGGGTAATAAGCGGTGCTGAGATGCAGAGTAGTCCCCAGAGCTTCTTGGAAACTCCGCCAATATCTTGAGGTGAAAAGGCTGCCACGATCTGAACTGATCTCCAACGGAATACCGTGGAGCGACACGATTTGGGAGATATATAATTCCGCTAACTGAGCCGCCGTGATCTTCTCCTTGACGGGTATAAAGTGAGCAACCTTGGAGAACCGGTCGATGACGACAAAGATAGCATCGTTACCTTTCTGTGATCGGGGAAAACCGGTGACGAAGTCCATCTGAACTTTGTCCCACTTCCATACAGGGATTTCAGGTGGTTGTAGAGTTCCAGAGGGTTTTTGATGTTCCCCCTTGACGCGACGACAAACGTCACATTCAGAAACATATCGGGCAATGTCTTGCTTCATGTTAGGCCACCAGAATTGCTGACGAATGTCTTGGTACATCTTGGTGCTTCCAGGATGAATGGACAACGGGGTATCGTGAGCCGCTTTCATGACCTTCGGGGTCATATCCAGGTTCTCATGCCTGCCCTTGCTGTGAGTAACCACTAAACGGTTCTGGTAGAACGCCGCACCCTTACTATCAATGGTGAAGGGTGAGGGTCTCCCATTGGCGATATCGCGCTTAATCTTGTGTACGAAATCATCATAGAACTGTATACACTTGACGTTTTTGACGAGATCCGGTTCAATGACCAGGTTATTTGCACAACCTTGAGGAACAATCTCGAGGTTCAACTTTTGAAAATCTTCATACAGAGGTGGTTGTTGTAGTTGAACCTCAAGTTCACTACAGTAAGCTTTACGGCTCAGGGCATCAGCCATCACATTAGCTTTGCCAGGGGTGTAATGAATATCCATGTTAAAATCGGCTATTGTCTCGAGCCATCTTTGTTGGCGGAGATTCAGGTCGGGCTGAGTAAAAAAGTATTTAAGGCTTTGGTGGTCGGTGTAGATCTCGCAACGATTACCAACGAGGTAATGTCGCCACAGCTTCAATGCATAAATTACTGCTGCCAATTCGAGATCATGTGTTGGATATTTGTCTTCGTGAGCACGCAACTGACGAGAGCCATAAGCAATCACCTTGCGCTCTTGCAATAGGACACAGCCTAATCCTTGACGAGACGCGTCGCAATATATCACGAAGTCCTTCTGAGTATCAGGGGGAGCGAGCACCGGGGGAGAAGTTAGCTTTTCCTTGAGGGCTTGAAAACTTTCTTGACATTTATCTGTCCACTCAAACTTGACGCCTTTGTGAAGCAGATTAGTTAGAGGCCTGGCAATCTTGGAGAAATTCTCGACGAAACGGCGGCAATAGCTAGCGAGTCCGAGGAAACTGCGGACTTGCTTGACGGTCTTGGGAGGAGTCCAGTCAAGAATAGCCTGGATACGTTCTGGGGTGATGGCAATGCCATCCTTGGAAATCACATGTCCAAGGTAGGTTACTTCGGGAAGCCAGAACTCACACTTAGAATACTTAGCGTAGAGTTTGTGTTCCCGAAGCTTCTCCAGTATAAGACGAAGATGTTCTGCATGTTCTTCTTCATTCTTGGAATATATCAATATATCATCCAGATAAACCACGACGAACTGGTCGAGGTACTCCATGAAAATATAATTCATCAATCTGGAGAAGGTGGCTGGAGCATTGGTTAAGCCAAAGGACATGACGGTGTACTCGTATGAACCATAGCGAGTAATGAAGGCAGTCTTCGGAATGTCCTCATCACGGACCCGAATTTGGTGATAACCCAACCTCAAGTCAAGTTTAGAAAACACCTTGGATCCGGCAAGTTGATCATACAGATCGTTGATCCGGGGAAGTGGGTATTTGTTCTGGATGGTGGCTTGGTTAATGGGCCGATAATCTTGGACCAATCGGTTTGTCCCATCGCTCTTCTTGACAAAGAGCGAAGGTGCTCCCCAAGCGGAGGAACTGGGGCGAATGAATCCTTTCTGAAGTGCCTTGTCGATTTCCTCCTTAAGTTCAAGGAGTTCATGTGGCGGCATCTTGTAAGGACGCTTGGCAATAGGAACAGTGCCTGGCTTCAAGTCGATGACGAATTCAACTTCCCTGATCGGGGGTATCCCCGGCAGTTCTTCTGGGAAGACGTCGGAAAAATCGCGAACGACTGGAACGGTCTCAATGCCTTCAAGGGGGGCGGCATTCAAAGCATTCATCATAAAAATATGTGTTTCAGCATTACGGGTTACTCTGGTGGTGTGGATAACAATCTCGCCGGAGGGGTGTAAAAGTCGGACAGAGCTGGTGCCACAATACAGTGCGGCATCGTGAGATTTCAACCAATCCATTCCCAGAATGAGGTCTATGGTGGAAGACTTCAGAACGATGGGGGAAGCAAGGAATTCAATCCCTTCAATTTCAACAATGGTTCCGGGAACTATCTTGGAGGTGTGGGCATGGCCTATCGGGGTGCGGACAACCATCGGTGGGTTCATATTCTCAAGCGTAAAGTTATGCGACAATGCAAATGCTTCCGACAAGAATGAATGTGATGCACCTGTATCGAATAAAACAGTAGCAGGTACGGAATTAACGAGAAGAGTACCCATCATGGTAGCGGGTTGTTGCTGAGCTTCTTCAACATTGATGTTGTTAGCATGACCACGAGCATGAGCAGCAGACCCAGTATTATAGTTGGGGTCCTGTGGTTGCCACGACCATTTCCGCGGCCAGCGGGGTGAACTACCAGTTGCTTCTGTTTCTGGGGACACTCCCTGGAATAATGCCCAGGTTGGAGGCACGTGAAGCATAATCCATCCTGAGGACGAAGGGGTGGTGCATTGGGTGGTGCAGGCAGAGCTCTTGGCATCTGTGGTGGCGGAGGCAAACGGGGTGCAGCATAGGACGGCCTTGGAGCAGGGGCAGATGAGTGGGTCAAACTGGTAGGGAGCCAGATACGACGCTTCTGCGTTGCGCCCGAAGATGAGCCAACGTAACGATAACGCTTCAGAGAGGTCTTGTGCTCCATCTGGGCAGTCTCGACGGTGATAGCCTTGTTCACCATGGTGGCGAAGTTGGCAAAATCATCAACGGCAAGAGCGAGCCTGAGTTCTGGGTTGAGGCCACGACGGAACTTCTGCTGCCTGCGAGCATCAGTGGCGATCTCTTCTTCCGCATAGCGAGAGAGGTTAAGGAACTCGCGCTGATAGGCTTCAACAGTTATGTCGCCCTGAGTGAGGTTGCGGAATTCTTCTGCCTTACGGTCCATGATCCCCTGAGGAATGTAGCGACCGCGAAAAGCAGACTGAAATTCATCCCAAGTGATGACTTCTCCGACTGGCAGTGAACGTTTGTGGGTGTTCCACCACTGAGCAGCGGCGCCCTTCAGATGATAAGACGCAAAGTTCACATAGTCGGCTGGATCGACATTAGCAGACTCCAGCTCGTGGGTGATGTCGCGAAGCCAGTCATCAGCATCCAGCGGTTGAACAGTGTTGCGGAACATAGTGGGGTTGAGGCGGGTGAAGTCGTGCAGAGTCACGGTGGCATGCTGATGGTGGTGCCCATTCTGATTCGGCTGAGGGAACTGAGCCATGATATTCTGCATGAACTGACGGTTCATCTCGAACTGCTGCATCATCGCAACCATATAATCCGGCGGCGGAGGTGGGTCGTTGGCAGCACGACCACGACCACGACCACGACCAGCCATCCTGCTAGAATTTAACAGGGGTATTTCAGTGATGAAAATTTAACGAGATACCGAAATTAAGCCTGATGTAATCGACAACGAAAAGAAGGCGTAGATATATGCAGGAGTAGTCACATAAGACATACACATTTGCACACAGAGTCAATCGAAAATCGGGCAGCGTAACGTCGTAGAAATTAAGGAAAAAGACTCTCTAGGCGGCGCGCAGACCGCGGTTAGGATTACACGACGCGACATAGATTCCACTATGTCAATCACGCCGCAAGAAAACTGTTGGCCACAGCAGTTGATGCCAGAGAACGCGCGGTCTGCCCAGAATGAGAATGGGATCCGCGGTCTGGGAACTGGCGTACGACTCCTGCAACACGACTCGATCAATGGGGGATGCACCACAAAAACGCCGGATGGAATCAAGAGAACGTGATCCTAATGTCAGATTTTGTAAAACTTACCAGCAAGGATAAGAGAGCAGATTCCCAGAGCATGGGTAAGGAGAAAAGGATCCTAATACCATAGATACCACCGTAGTGACATCGATGTGGGCCCGTAAGCCAAATATTAAGTTAGCAAAATAGTTTTTCAAAGTCTAGACTCAACTTCGACCAGGTAGTGGTGGGGTGGCTTCCTACACACAGTCGGCTCTGATACCAACTTGTGACGCCCCCAAAATCAACCCGTGTACAGGAATCATACACACAGGGTACACGGCTGAGATTAGGGTGCCACGGTGATAATATCACAGCACAACACTAAACACAAAAGGATAAACAAATATATTACAATAGAGGGGGTCACGCGGACCCGAATACATAAGTCATACAAGTCATAATATCTGAGTACAGACATAGTTAGTCAAGTTTTGCCTTAAGAAGGCTAGCACAAACCACATCAGAGACACAGAACGAAAAGGCGAGGCCTCCTGCCTGGGATCCACCAAACTACTCCTGGTCGATGGGGAACTCGACGTCGTAGTAGGCGCCTCCGGGGTAC
The DNA here is from genome assembly GCA_950022295.1 of Bromus sterilis. Lineage (NCBI taxonomy): Eukaryota > Viridiplantae > Streptophyta > Magnoliopsida > Poales > Poaceae > Bromus > Bromus sterilis. The sequence continues at coordinate 218,559,520 of OX465599.1, forward strand.
TCCTGCTCCTGGGCTCCAACGTCGGCTGCAGCGGCCGATCAGGCAAAACAGTAAAGGAAATAAAGCAGGTGAGTATCTAGTATACCCGCGAGTCTTACGTCCGCTACTAAGCATTATGCATTGTATCAACGGAAAGAAGAGGCTGTATATAGTGGACTGAAAGACAGAAATACAGAGCAAGGGTAAGAAACTAGGCCTAACGAAGACTAGCATCTTCCGACGATGTCTTGCAGCATGAGGTAAGAATCAGCCAACAGTTTATATAACAGAAATGAAAGTAACAATGCAGCAGAAGTTGCTGCAGCATTGTATAATAATAAGTTGTAATCATAATTAACTATGCCTCCGAGTTCACCTCCTCGACATCCCCGCGAGGAAGAAAATCCGGAACCATACAGTTTAATAATAATAGTTTCTAGTGGTAAGATCCAGCTTCAGCATAAAGCGTCCTGTTACCGTGGACACGGCTATCGATAGATCAATCTTCCCTGCAGGGGTGCACTTGTGTTACGCTACACGCACGGATCTCCAGGGTGGCGGGAACCTTGTTAGGGAACGCTCCACCGAGGCTATCCGACACTTCCTAGCCCATCTTTCAAACTCAACAGAGAGGTCATCCGCCGGTCTAAATCCTAAGTACGCCGGGCCTTGGACCCCAACCCAAACGTACTCCTGCACGGTACGTGACTGGCCGGTGAAGTTAAATCAAAGCAAATACAAATCACACGCCGCGGCAAATAACACAACACCACTTCCCGGCAATCAGCCCGCGGTACTGCTGACGTCTGAAGAGTCCTCGGACGACACTAAGAAGCAGAGGAGCCCATACTCGTAATCCCACGGGTAGGTAGTGCGTACATGGCATATAGCCAACTCAAGACATTCACTGAACCATTTAACATTTTAATTAACCTGCGTGACAACCGTTATCGTTGCCTCGAATTAATCGACCCGCGGACAACGACAGCAGCCAGGACCACCAGTACATCGGTGCCTGCCCTGTCGTCCCACCAAGTCACTGCGGTTACCAACAAGGTGAACCGTCTCCTTACCTTGTCTCGCGTGTGCTCCTGGAGGAGCTCGACTTTCGTGGTTTGGTAACTCTCGCGGCCAACGATCAGGGGCCAAGCACACTGGTACACTGGTCGTGCCCTCCCTGTCGTCCCGTCGCAATACCTCTCGCGGGCACCGTTGGGTCGCCCGACTGCTTACCTTTAGGACAACCGTTACTCAAAACCCTATGGCGGTAAGACAAAGTCAGCCTCGAGTGGAGTACAAAGATTACTCCTTGATAGCTCACACTTGAGGTGACTAGGCATAACCCAGGTAGGGCCTGTGGCGGTGTCTGCATTGTACCGTACCTGTGCAGTTATAATATTTGTATCCGCGTTCACTCCCCTGAGTGACCACGGCCCTCTATCTAATCCTAGCTAACAATGCGCAGGGCTCAGTGCTGAATAAGGCATAATAATAATAATAGGCAGCATAGGATAAGGAAGGCACATCAAAGGGCGACAAAAATCAGGCTATGCAATTGAATAGGATTGTAAACGTAGCAGCAGCAGTAACAATGCCTAGTGCAATAAATGTACGGAAAGATAGGCGATATCTGGGGAAGAGAATGGCTCTGCTTGCCTGCAAGCTCGACGGTAGTAGTAGGGTCGTCGACGAAGTAGTCGTACTCAGCAGCGGTGTAGTCGACGGCAGCAGCGGGGTCTACCGAAGATTAAGGGGGGGGGAAGCAGTAAATACACAGCAATAATATACAAACATATGCATGACATGATAGATGAAATGTTATCGGTGTTCTAACGCAGTGCAATGCAATATGCTCGGAGCGGGAATTCATCTGAGGATGAACTACCGACTCCGGGTGATTACCGGACAGGGTGTCCGGAGGGGGAAGGATCAAGCCGGAGGTGTCGTGGTTATGGGAACATCATAAGGAGGTGTATCCGTGCTATTTGATCCATTCCGAACAACTTTCGTGTTCGGAATAAATTCATCCGGGCACTCTAAAAGTACCGGACAATTTATCGGACCGCCGGTCCGGAGGGGGAGGGTTCGATGTTCGTTGTGTTAGAGGGGGGTGGTAGACATACGGATAGCGTATTCGTATTCGTTATATTTTTTTGATCAATTTTCATGTATAAAGTTTTTGAATCCGAGTTACGGTTTAAAAGTTATTGAATTTCGAAGTTTAAATCAATTTAAATGATTTTCTGGATTTCTTTTATTATTCATTTAAACATTATCTAAAACATTATCCACAACATTATCCAGAACAGTGCTGACATGTGGGACCCACAGGTCAGCCTCTGTTATTTATAAAACACTTAATTAAATTAGAAAATACCCCTGGACCCACATGTCAGTGACTCAATTTTAATTATCTGATTAATCTAAATCATTTAGTTTAATTATTCCAGGGGGACCCACCTGTCAGTGACTGGGGTTGCCCAGTCAGCACAGTTGACTGGTCAACCCAGTCAACTGGGACCAGGGGGTCCACTGGCAGCGACCCAGGGGGGGTTGCCCCAGGGGTGCCACGTCAGGGGGCACCGGCGGCTAAACGCCGGCGTGCCCAGCACGGCGGAGGCCACGGGAGGGGGTCGGAATCGGGCTAGGGGGCACCGTTCGCCATGGGATCTGGTGCGTTAGAACCGGAAGACAGCGCCGCGTCGATTCCAAGTGGTGGCGCCATCGGGGGTGGCCGGAGTGAAGCTCGCCGTCGGCAATGGCGGAGGCAGCGCTCGGGTCAAAATGGAAGTCGGGGTTACGGGGTGAAAACGAACGCGCAAGTGGATGGAATCGAACCTACGATGCACGGGGAGTACAAAGGTGTCACAAGCGCGCGCTAGGAGGCCCTGTGAGCTCGGCATCGTCAACAATGGCGGAGCAGACGCTCGGGCTCCAATGGCGACTCAAGCTACGGCGAGAGGGATGCGAAGCGGGGAGTTGGAGGTGGTGGCCACACTCACCGTGAGCACGTAGTGGGAGGCAGTGGGCTCGGGGAGGCTCGACGAGGCCGGAATCGACGACGGGATCACGGCGGCCGGAATGGGGAACGGTGACGCGGGCGAGGCGAGGGAGTGCTCCCGGCTTGAATTCGTCGCAGTAGTCGACGTAGTCGACGACGGCGCACCCGGTGGACACGGCTTCGAGGGCTAGGGAGCTTGCCGGACGCGAGTGGGCGCGGTCATGGCGACGGCGAGCTCGGGCGGATCTTTCCCTGGCGATGGCGAGAGGAGGAGGAGGGGAATGGAGGGGGGGCGTGTCCAGGGAGCTGCTGGGGTTGGCCTTATCGCCTCCCCGGTCGCAGGGAGCAGGTGAGGGAGGGGGGCTCCAGTGGCAGAGACGGCCACGGCGGCGGCATGGCGTCGAGCAGGTGGCCGACGGGATGGGGGCAGGTGGGAGGTGGAAGACGGGCCGGGGTGGGCTGGGCCATCGCCCTGGGCGTAGATTAGTTGCTTTGTTTCTGTTTTTATTTTCCTTTTTGTTTTCTGTACTTTGTATTTGTTTTGCTAACCTAGGCATTTTTGAAAAAGGTTATTAGGGTTTGTAAATTAGGTTTACATATTACTAAGGTGCCACAAAAGTTTTTGTAGTAAAATAAAATCATTAGGTATTTCTTTTAATTATTAAATGCCCAAAGTAGGGGTTTTAACCTACTGTTCGAATTGTTTAGAGTTTCCTGCAACTTCAAAAATTACCAAAGTTGTTCCAACATGGTTGTAATGATTTTAGGCAATTTACAAAAATAGTTCCATGATTTTTGGAACAACTTTATTTGAGCACTTTTGTTTTAATTTCCATTTGAGGTAGTTTCAACTAGGGTTTGGTTTCATGATGAGCAAAATGCATTGGGCTTTGTGTTATGATTACCATCCAGCATGGTTTGAAAAGAGCAGAAGCAAAGTTTGATTAAGGACAGGGGATAACAGTGATTAACAAACAGTGATAGTCAACAGTGATGATGATTACTGTTACAGGCATCTCAGGGTGTTACACGTGATCAGTAGCTATGTGATGTTATCCTCCCCTCTTTGTTCTTCATGGTTTACTCCTCGTGAGCTGCCCTACATGATCGAGGCACATATGCAATCTTTCTTCTGTTGCTATGCTGAGTTTGCTGGGATCTGATGGATTATGAGATTATGTTCAGATTGTGATTGAGTAATATATTTGGTTCTTATCTTTTATATTGTTGTTCTTAAGTAATTCTTGCACGTTCTTCGTTGCTGTTTATTGCTTTGGCCAAGTAGTAGGTAGTGACTCCAAGAGGGATCGTTATGGTCGATTGTGGGTTCATGCCCCCCGATGACACGCTTGAGTGACAGAAACATGAGTCTAGGGGATGTGATGTTGCCAGAAGGGGGAAAATAACGGTGATTGTAACCGCGGTTGCAAGGATTATTTACTTTACGCATGGTGCTTTTAATGCAGTTGTCTGTTGCTTTGGTTTACACTTTGGGTGGTGCTCGCAACTTAATACTAGCGAGATGTTCTGGATAGATATCTCAGGGTGGATGATTAGTAGTAGATGCAGTTGGATTTCGATCTACTTATTTTGGCGTACCGCCCATGCTTTTGAGCCTCGTCCTTTCTTCGTAGCATAGTTAGCATTGCGGTGCGTTTTTAACCCTGCCAATTGCCCAGCTGTAATTTGTTTACCTCGCATAGCAGTTTTATCGTCTTTTGGGAGGACATCACTAGTGAACATCACGGGACCCCGGTACATATTCTCATCACTGTTTACACGCTTATTTACTTTTCTGCCTTTACTTTCTAGCTGTTATCACCATTATCATTATCCCTTGTGTTTGATCCTTTGTAAACAAAAAGACCGAAGAGATTGATAACCTCTCTGAACTTCGTTGGGAGCAAAGTTATTTGTGTTGTGTGCAGGTCCACGTCAGTTGCGCCGCTGACACCTGCTTATCATCTCCGGAGTCCTACTGGAGACAAACCTCGGTATCTTCACTGGGAGAAATGTTCTCCTATCCTATATCTCACCTTCCAATTGGGGTAACCAACGAAGGGCGAGAAACCATTATCATCATCTCGCACATCAGTCACCACAATTTCCTTTGGCCAAGAGGCACCGCCTGCAACTGATGAGACCGATGCCAAAGAAGATGGCTCAGGCGATGAGAGTTATGATGATAGCTCCTCGTCCTCATCTACTTCCTCGAATGAAGAGATGGTGGATGTTGCAGACCAACTTGATGAAGACCTCGAAGCCATGGAAATAGAAGATGCTGAACTAGCCCAGAATGTCGACGAAGGAGATGTCGTCGAAGAGCACGTCGAGGAAAATATTCTTGCTGCTATCCCAGCTCGGAATGTTATCAATGTTCCATCATCCCAACCTCGAGTTGTTGTTCCAAACCTGCAACTTCCTGAGAATGCCGATGAGGTTTTTCCTGTCGATGAATTGCTGCACTCAGCTCATACGAGAGAAATGCCCTGTTCCGCCTTGATGTTCCTCGAGGAGGCCCTATTTTCAAGAGGCGAGAACACAAGACATTTTTCTTCGGGACCAATCCCTACGACCAACCAAGAAATGCTTATTCTCTTCGGTTTTGGACCCAAGAACAGGAAGACTATTACACTCGTGTGCTATACAACGAGGTGAGAATTTTCCAACATTAGTATCTTGATCTTCCTTCGGTGTATGCCACAACGTGCTTCGAGAACGTTGGTGAAACTATTGATGGTCTTCATGTACACAAGATGTTTGCTCTCGACAATGGTTATAATCCTGAGCTCATCAAACAGTTCTATGCCACATTATATGTTACATGCGATCACAATAATTCAAGCACTTGGAAGTTTGACTTCATGATTCAAGGCCAAGTTTTTCACATGTCTGTCGATGAATTTCTAGCAGTGATCAATTTGCCTCGTTTCGAAGGATTACCACACAAGCTGCATGATCTGCCTGCCCCGACTCCTGCTGAATTTTCTACATTGATGAATCCAGATGTCGTAGGAGATCACTACCCTGCTGAGCCGAAGCCAAATCACTTAATCTTCGAAGCAAAAGCTTGGTTCTACATTCTGTCAAACCTTTGATGCCTATGCTTTATGTACATGATGACTTTGTCATTCCCAACGATGTGCAACTCACACTTATGAAGCTAGTCCATGGCCATCCCTCCGATTTTGAAGATTACTTCATTCGCACAATGGTCTCGTGTGTTGATGATCACAATGCTCACATACCATGGCAAGTAATTTTAAAATCAAGTATGGACAAAAAAATTGCCATGGCAGATTCATATCAAGAATTGTGACGACAGATTTCATATCAAGAATTGTCGTGTTTTGTATGAGGAATTCTCCATGTGTTAAAAAACACAAAAAGGTTAAAAAAATCAAGTATGAACAAGAAAATTGCCATGGCAAATTTGTATCAAAACTTGCCATGTCTGATTCGTACCAAAACTTGTCACGGCGAAAATACATGTAAAAATAAAAATAGCCATTATCAATAAACTAAATCTGCTATTATAAGTAAACTGGAATTGCCATGATCAATAGACTAGAATTGCCATGATCAATAAACTTAAATTGCCATGATCAATAACCTAAAATTGCCATGATTTGTGAGCTAATTTGTGAACTAGAACATTGCAATGATGAAATTGCCATGATCAAAGACCTAAAATTACCATGTTTGTAATACTAAAATTGCCATGATTTGCAAACTAAAAAATGTCATGCGCAAAAGATCCATCGCAACCTATATATAAAATCTAAAATAAGGTTGTAAAGATATTTTTTGTATGACTATATTTGCATGCTATGAAGTATGACATTGACGTGTCCCGTAACATACAACCGACATGCCCAACACGTGCAAGGTCGTTGGGATCGCCGTGGAGAGCGACGAGGAGAAGACCCGGCAATTCACTTCCAAGCTCTGTTCAGGGCAAAAGCACAGTCTGTCAAACCAGCAGTAACCAAAACAAGTGACTGAAAATGTCTTGTCCGTAGCGATTTCCCTTATTTAGTAGTAGGTTCAACAAAGCACCTAGACAGATAGACAGACAACATCAGGTAGTGGGGATGCAAAGCTGCAAAAGACGAACGCTGAAGCCAACTATAAGTATCAACCAAATTCCCATGATTTGGATGAAGATTCCATCTAGTTTCAGCGTTCATATTTCAGAGTGGACATGCTTCTACAACCAATTGCTCCAGCAACTGAGAATTGACAAGGGAAAAAGTAAGGAAACGAGGCAAACCTTGTTGGAGCTGAAGAAGCCGCTAATGACTATTGGCGGAGGAAGCGGGTGTCCAGCGACTGCCTGTCGAAGGTAGCGTCGGATAGGTGTCGCGAGACTCACTAGCTAGCGGTCGTAGCTATAGAACGTACGGTCGCGGCGGCCCCGTCTAGCCCCGCCCGGTACCATCGGCGCACACGCACGCCCAGGGCCGACCCTTCCCCCGACAACAGTAGGGGATGATGGGAGCTCATCCGATATCACCGGCGCATCCCCTCCCCTCATCGAGAAGCTCCAGTGTGTGTCTCCCGCCACGGTCCCTCACCGGCGCCGTCTGCCGTCGCCTTGCACTCCTCAGCAATCGGCCGTTGGCCAAGGGGAGGCGCATCTCATGCCTTTCAATCCGCCGACCCGCCATTGGCAAGGGGCAGCCGCCGCCGTCCTCGCACTATCGCTGTGTGTATCTCTTAGACGGTGATTTCGTGGGTGCAAGTGAGGAATGGGGACCGTGGAGGAGAAAACGATAAGATGCGTGGGTGTGGAGAAGACGTTCGGTGGCTTCGTGTTTGTGCCGAACAATTTCAGGATGATGACGTGTACCTACTCGTGCGCCAAGATTCGTTGAAAACGATCCAATGGTTATAACAACGTTCAGGCCAACTCGTTCTGTACTAGACGTTCGACACTTATCATTTCTCTATTTATTATTATAATATGATACAGTATTATAATATAATACTTAATCCTATTTTTCCTTATTAAATAGCACGCCACCTCGTTAAAATTGCTTATTTGGCATACATGATATTACCTACGATACTTCTGTTACGGGTAACCTAACTAGATAATTTTAATGAAGTGACATGCAATTTAATGAAGAAAGAAAGGATTACGTATCATATTATCATACCGTACATACTAAATCTTTTATTAATATGTGTCTTGCATGTCAATAAATAATATTATCTATGATACTATAATATGATACTATGCATTACAAATGTAATATTATAAGAATGATAGTACTAACTTATGCTACTATACATTACGAGGAGCCTAACAGGATCTCTAGAGAGCCCGTAAGCTGCCAAAAACTGTAAAATAGCCTTCAAGTTCTATTTAAATAAAAAGTTCAAGGGCCGCCCAAAATTTCCCCGACCAAACAGTGAATTCGTTGTTCGTGCGATCGACCCAGCGGGCCCCTGCATAACGTGGAAACGGTTTGGACGGAAGGGACATTTCATCCCCATGCACTTTCTCTCTCCTCTTCCTCACGTGCCCACGTTGCCGCCCGTACGTCGCCCTCGTTTCTAGCCAAGATTCGCCGCCCCCAAGTTTTGGGAGCCATCGGTCCCACGCGAGTTGCTTCCGCCGAACGAATCGCCGAGGGTTGTATTATTATTCACAACATGGTCATCTAGATGCGAGGGACTTGGACTTGGAGTTCTTCTATGATAATGACGGTACCCGTGTGAAGCAAGCAAAAAACCTTGATCAAATTCAAGGAAGTTTATTACGGTTTATATCAATAGATCACGTAATAGGATAGCAGATAGCTTGGTAACATATAGTTGCATTGAGTCTTGTACAATAGTGTGGCTTCAAGGTATTGATGTCACGAGAGTTTACTTCTCGCCCCTCGTTGGTTACCCAAAGTGGAAGGTTGAGATGTAGATAGCGGCAATTTCCCTTAGCGAAGATGCTAAGGTAGAGTGTCGAACTAGTAGGACTCCAACAACGATAAGTAGGTGGTTCGACAAGTGATTCGCCGTTTGAAGATAATCACTTGCTTCTCCTGGACCTGCACACACAGCAAATAACTTTGCTCACAACGAATTCAGAGAGGTTGTCAATCCCTCCGGCCTTGTTTTTTACAAAGGATAAAACGCACTGGATAATAATGATAGTGATAGCAACGGAAAAGTAAATAAAGGAGTAAATTGATAGCGGGTGTAAACATTATTGGAAATATGGACCGGGGTCCCATGATGTTCACTAGTGTTGTCTCTCTCCCAAAATACGATAAAATAGCCATGCGAGGTAAACAAATTACAGCGGGGCAATTGACAGGATTATGTGCGCAAACCAATGGTAAATATGCTATAAGGAAAGGAAGAAGCTCAAAAGCATGGGCGATACGCCAAGACAAGTAGACCGAAATCCATCTGCATCTACCTACTAATCATCCACCTTGAGATATCTATCCAGAACATCTCGCTGGTATTAAGTTGGGAATCCCACCCAAAGTGTAAACTCAAAGCAACAGGCAACTGCATTAAAAAGCACTTTGCGTAAAGTAAACAATCCTTGCACCCGCAAGTACAAGCGTCGTTGTTTTCTCCCTTGTGGCAACAACACATCCCCTAGACTCATGTTGTCACTCAAGCTAGTCATCGGGGGGCATGAACCCACAATCATGCATAACGCTCCCTCTTGGAGTCACTACCTACTACTTGGCCAAAGCAATAAACAGCAACGGAGAACATGCAAGAATTACTCTAGAACAGAAATATAAAAGAGGAGAATCAAATATATTACTCAAACACAATATGAACATAGTCTCATAATCCATCGGATCCCAGCAAACTCAACATAGCAACAACAGAAAGATTACATATGTGCCTCGATCATGTAGGGCAGCTCACGAGGTCTAATCCATGAAGAACAAAGAGGGGAGGATAACATCACATAGCTATTGATCATAGACCCATGGTCCAAGGTGGACTACTCACGGTTCATCCGAGAAGCATCCATGGTGGTGGAGAAGCTCCCGGAGGTGGTTCTTCCCTCCGGTAGGGTGCCGGGAAGAGGTCTCCTGGTGCTCTCGATCTTGGAAGCGCGGCGACGGCGGAACAGAGGAGAGATCGCGAAAAAGGGTTCCCGTCTCGGAGTTTTTGCGTCACGGAGAATATATGGGCGAAGGGGGGGCAGCCAGGGGGCCACCAGGGGTCCAGGCGGCCCCCTGACGCGGCCCCACCCTAGGGCGCGCCGGGAGGGCGCCTGGGGCCCTGGTGGGTCCCATCTGGGGCCCCCTAGGTGATTCCCGAAGCTTCCGAAGCGCTGATTTTTATTGGATTTTCCCGAATTTTTGGAGCACTTTTAATATGGGGGAAACCTGAAATAGAAAAACAGCAGAAAACAGGAACTGGCACTGGGGTGCACTGAGTTAATAGGTTAGTCCAAAGATGATCAAAAGTGTATGGAAGTTCATCAATATCATAGCAATATCACACAAAAGAGGCATGGAGCAAGCAAAAATTATAGATACGTTTTGGACGTATCAACATCCCCAAGCTTAATTCTTGCTCGTCCTCGAGTAGGTAAATGATAAAAAGCATAATTTCTATGGTGACATGCTACCAAATATATAAGATCTTTTAAGTAAAGAAATCAAGGCATGTAATTCAATTCAAGTCATAACAGGCAAGAGTCTATATTTAGCATTGAAACAAGCAACATAAGAACATAAAGGTGCAAGAGCTCTCGCTGTCCGTGACTCGAATGTCTCCAAATGGTGTTTGCGTGCAAGAAAGGGGATAGGGATATACGAGAGAAAGGTATTTTTGTGTTGAGAACTCAATCTACTAAAGTTTCACACTTATTCTTCTTTGGAATCTTATCTTGACTCATCCCCAGACCACTAGCCAGGTACAAGTCAAAATGATCAACTCCTTTTCGACGTTTTGAGCACTCATGCAATGGATGAGCGTAAGCAAGAAAGTTGACACTTAGGATGGCAAAGAGAGAATATGGTGGAGGAGGAAGAGAAAAAGGGTGTGAAAGTCTCACATCAATGAGGAAAATCATAGGCGAGAGAAAGACAAATGATAGATATGATGTGAGGAGTAGGGATTGCCATGCAACAGATGCACATGTGAGCTAAGGTAAGCTCTCCGATGGAACTAGTGGGAGTGTATCCAACTTGCTTGCTCAAGAAGACCTAGATCTCATTTGAGGAGGCTCATCATTGGAATATACAAGCCAAGTTTTATAGTGTGAAGGTCCCCACATAGCTATATCAATGAATGATAATCTCTATGGAGTACAAGATATAAGAGGGAGTACGAGTGTGGATCTCTCAAAAAGAATAGTAGTCTGCCCCCTTCTCTCTTTTTATTTCTTTTTCTCTTTTTTCTATTTTTTATATTTTTTTGGTGGCCTCAATGGCTCTTTCTATTTCTCTCATTTGTCCTCTTTGGGATCTTTTAATTTGTCCACTTTGGGATCTTTCCTCACTTTAGGGGAAACACTCAATATATTACAAAAATTATAGAAGATCTTTCACACTTTACAAGGTACTCAAATCATAAAGAAGATGTAACTATCATGAAGTATGCAAATGTATGCCTCTGCCAGTGTAGCAGGATATGCAATGATACTAGCGCGTCATGTAGCAATGATTAGGGCAAGGCCCAACTAGCATGCGGCTCATTGATCAAGCAAGTAGCATGTATTACATGAAGATCAAGTCATGAGAAGGTGGATGTTGCATGGCAATATATCTCGGAAAGGCTATGGAAATGCCTTGATAGGTAGGTATGGTGGCTGTTTTGAGGAAGGATATAAGGAGGTTATGATGACAGAGCGTATCATGCCAAGGATTTTAATGTATCGGTGAAGGTGGACGCCAACTCTCGGAGTGAGAAGGAGGCAATGCACGGCACAGGAAAGGCTAGCAAAATATGGGAAGGTGGAATTGTCAACTTTCGAATACTCACATTAGTCCGAAGAACTCATGCACTTATTATCGGTAAATCTCAATTTAATAAGGAGGTTCACAAAGAGACAAGTAACCCGAGGAGAAGTGTATGGGGGTTTGGTTATCCTTGCGCATCCTCGACTCATGGTACGTGAGTGTACTCTAATATTCGATCCCTCAGAAGAGTAGTGATCCATCTAGTAGCTAAAGTTCTCAACTAATTCTGTAAGTTTTGAAAATAAACACGGTTGCCCAAAATACGACATCTATCACTAATAGGCTAAAGCTCTTGACACCAAAAGTCCAAACATTACTCAAAACAATACCTCAAAACTATTGCAAGTTACTACTACAAAAGAATAGCAACCTCAATTACCTACTTCAAGTCAAGACACACAACTCAGTGCAACAGGCAAACTCTCTAAACAAGATAAACATGAAAACTCAAGAGAGTTCCAGCAACAAACTAAACAAAATCTCTTAGAAAGATAAGCATGAAAACTAAGAGCTAAACATGGTAGTAGCTATGAAAAAGATAAAGAACACTCACAGCAAAGAAATAGGCATGAAAAATCCTATGATGTGCTCTAGATTTTGAAAGTGGAGAGTGTTTCTCTCCCACACAAAGAAAGCTGGGTTCTAACTTGTTATGAACAGCAAGCAAAGCTAAATAAAACTAAAAATAAAACCTAAGAGCGAGACGCTCCAAGCATAGCACATAACGCATGAAGTGATAAAAATATAGTGAAACGAGAGACGAACTGATAATTGTTGATGGAGAAGGGGATGCACGGGGGAATCCCCAAGCTTAGACGCTTGCGTCCCCTTGAATATTTCTTGGGGATGCATGGGGGCATCCCCAAGCTTGAGCGTTTGACACTCCTGAATCTTCTTTCATCATCTTCCCTCGCATACTTGAAAACTCCCTTCATACATAACTCATCATAATCTGATTAGCGAGGTTAGTACCCATCATAAAATAATTTTTTATCTACTGGAAATAAGGATAATATTTAAGAGCTACTGTTTCTCATGATTGCCAAAAAGTTTTTGCAAAGAAAAAGCAAGCTTAAAGTTTGCAAAATGAAGAAAAGGCAAAACAGGACAGAATCTGTGAAAAACAGACCAGCAGGTAGTAAAGAATTTTTTAGGGATACTTCTGTAACTCAAATAAAAAAACTCAGAACATACAAAAGTTCCGTAATTGTATATATCATGCTGTGTAAAAATTTCAGCTCAAAAGGATGAACTGGGATTTTTCTGTGATTTTTCTAGTCACGAGGACAGAATCTGTTTTCTGGACAGCATGTCAGAACTTTCACTTCCCTTGTCATATGAGGCTATAAATGGCACAAAGCTTGAAAAGTAAAGATACGATGATGTTGCTACAGTAGTAATAAATCATCAAGACCACTAAAAACAGAACAAAAACAAAAAGGAAAACCTAAATTCGTTGCGGGCTGCCTCCCCAAAGCACTTCTTTAAAGCCATTAGCTAGGCTTAATGCAAATAGATCAAGTTGTATCCATTGAACCATCATCAAGATCATCAAAAAGTTCTTCAATAGTACAACCACTCTTAAGAGGTCTTTCAAATAAAGGCCTAATAAAGATACTTCTAGGGATAAAAGCAAAAGGCGGAAGATCAATTGGAGTTTCATTTATTCTGAAGAGAGGTATCTCTTCCAAAGTCTTCACAGTTTCAACCCCTTTGGCAATAGATAGATTATTTTTGAAACGAGGAGCCTTTGGAACGTAAACGAACCTAGGTCCCTTATTTTCCGGAGTTTCTACCTTTTTGTCTTTGATTGAGGAGAAAGTATTTCCTAGAGTGTCAATGATTTCCTCAATCTTATCAATCCTAGAAGGGTCCAAGTCATGGGATTTGATGGTCTCCAAGGTTTTGAAAATTTTATGCATGGAGCTATCAAGTCTATTCAAATTCCCTTGAACCTTATGATCCAACTCACTTATCTTATTAATGCTTGGCATCTCTAGCTCTATCTTTTCAAGTTTTTCCATAATGTGAGCTAGGGTAATGTCCTCTTGAATGCTAGCAACAGGGAGATTTCCAACAAGATTTTCCATAACACTAAGAGCTTCCCAAACTGGGACTTCTAGGAAATTACCATTGATAGAAGTATCTGGAATAAACCTATTCCAAGAAGTAATTCCATCATAAAAGTTTCTAAGCACAATAGTAGTGGATTGCTTCTTGGTGGCTCTTTTTTGAGAATCATTAATTCTACCAGGCATCTTTCAGACTTTCACCACCTCTTTGTTTAAAGGTGAGCACTTCTGCTTCACCAAAGGCAAAAGGACCAGACATAATGACAACTACTAGCAAGGTAACTATTTTTTTGATTTTTTATAAAGGACACTAAATCAAAAAATTGAAAGGTATACTAACAAGACTAAAAAGCAAAGATAAAGATAGTCTGCAACTCCCATATCTTGAAGAGTGGAGTCCCCGGCAACGGCGCCAGAAATTGCTTTGATGTCATGAGAGTTTACTTCTCGCCCCTCGTTGGTTACCCAAAGTGGAAGGTTGAGATGTAGATAGCAGCAATTTCCCTTAACGAAGATGCTAAGGTAGAGTGTCGAACCAGTAGGACTCCAACAACGATAAGTAGGTGGTTCGGCAAGTGATGCGCCGTTTGAAGATAATCACTTGCTTCTCCTGGACCTGCACACACAGCAAATAACTTTGCTCCCAACGAGTTCAGAGAGGTTGTCAATACCTCCGGCCTTGTTGTTTACAAAGGATAAAACGCACGGGATAATAATGATAGTGATAGCAACGGAAAAGTAAATAAAGCAGTAAATTGATAGCGGGTGTAAATAGTATTGGAAATATGGACCGGGGTCCCATGATGTTCACTAGTGATGTCTCTCTCCCAAAAGACGATAAATAACCATGTGAGGTAAACAAATTACAGTTGGGCAATTGACAGGATTATGTGCCCAAACCAATGCTAACTATGCTATAAAGAAAGGAAGAGGCTCAAAAGCATGGGCGGTACGCCAAGACAAGTAGACCGAAATCCATCTGCATCTACCTATTAATCATCCACCTTGAGATAACTATCCAGAACATCTCGCTGGTATTAAGTGGCGAATCACCCAAAGTGTAAACTCAAAGCAACAGACAACTGCATTAAAGAACTTGGCGTAAAGTAAACAATCCTTGCACCCGCAAGTACAAGCACCGTTGTTTTCTCCCTTGTGGCAGCAGCACATCCCCTATACTCATGTTTCTGTCACTCAAGCTAGTCATCGGGGGCATAAACCCACAATCATGCATAACGCTCCCTCTTGGAGTCACTACCTACTACTTGGCCAAAGCAATAAATAGCAACGGAGAACATGCAAGAATTACTCTAGAACATAAATATAAAAGAGGAGAATCAGATATATTACTCAAACACAATCTGAACATAGTCTCATAATCCATCAGATCCCAGCAAACTCAGCATAACAACAGCAGAAAGATTACATATGTGCCTCGATCATGTAGGGCAGCTCACGAGGTCTAATCCATGAAGAACAAAGAGAGGAGGAGAACATGACATAGCTATTGATCATAGACCCATGGTCCAAGGTGAACTACTCATGGTTCATCCAAGAAGCATCCATGGTGGTGGAGAAGCTCCCGGAGGTGGTTCCTCCCTCCGGCAGGGTGCCGGGAAGAGGTCTCCTGGTGCTCCCGATCTTGGAAGCGCGGCGGGGGCGGAACAGAGGAGAGATCGCAAAAAAGGGTTCCCGTCTCGGGGTTTTTGCGTCACGGAGAATATATGGGCGAAGGGGGGCAGCTAGGGGGGCCACCAGGGGTCCAGGCGGCCCCCTGGCGCGGCCCCACCCTAGTGCGCGCCGGGAGTGCGCCTGGGGCCCTGGTGGGTCCCCTCTGCCCCCCCCGGTGATTCCCGAAGCTTCCAAAGCGCTGATTTTTTATTGGATTTTTCCAGAATTTTTGGAGCACTTTTAATATGGGGGAAACCTGAAATAGAAAAATAACAGAAAACAGGAATTGGCACTGGGGTGCACTGAGTTAATAGGTTAGTCCAAATATGATCAAAAGTGTATGGAAGTTCATCAATATCATAGCAATATCACACAAAAGAGGCATGGAGCAAGCAGAAATTATAGATACATTTTGGACGTATCAGGTACTCCTCCTTGTATTGAGGAACTCCTACATCACGATTGTAACCCTATTTTTTGGAATAAAACTCCCATTTTCCCCGCAAAAAATATATGAAGTGAGTCAATTCTTGACGAGGATCGGCCTCGGAAAATCACATGGTTAGGAACCCTGGGTTTAGATCGTAGAGAGAAGGTGCAGGTTGGTGATACTCGTCGGCTAACATGAGACAGGGATTTACCCAGGTTCAGGGGCGTCCCCTACTTCCTGCTCTTTTGTATCATGATGGAGGCGATTACAGTAGCGGTCGAGGCGAGATCGCTTGGGAACGGAGATGTTGCTATGAGACTGGATGCCCTAGACATCGCCTCTCCCAGGCTTTATATACTACGCTGGGTCGCAAGGAGTCCATCTAGGTTTACAGAAGTGTAAGGCCCGATATGCGGTACTGTTGCAAATCTAAATGTTTCCATCCAGATCCGGGGATGAAGCACATATCGGTCCCACCGCGATATATGACATAGACATATGCCCCGGATTTCCAACATGATATCACAACATTACAGATACAAGGATACAACATCTCATACAATCGGCATACAACTGCCTTAAATACAATACATCAGCGGAAGATACATGTCTGAGTACAGACTACAATCAATTGCCTAGCAGCAAAGAGAAAATCATCGATCCCCATAACCACACCAGGCCCTCCGCCGGGATCCGCCTAACTAGTCGTCGTCGTGTCTCCACGTGAAACGTTGATCACCATACCTTTTGTCGATCAAGAAACCTGAAAAGAGTTTGGGGGTAGTATCATGAGTACAGAAGTACTCAGCATCCAACTGTAGTGGTCAACTGACCCAGCAAGGACTTCATCACTCGTCATTCTAGGAAAACTAGTAGTTTACGGTAAGGATTGGGTAAGTGGTGAGGTTGCTGCCGCACTAGCATTTAAAAAGTGGCTAACGATCTAGAGAGTAAGATAAGAAGCCAAGCATTCGATGAGGAATCGCCTCCAACAAGTCTTGCTATCAGCTACTTACACAAACATAACACCAATCCTATCCTTGTCCTCCTCTTGGCATCCCGACGAAGAAGAAGCAGGCAAGGCACACACACGTTGATCAAGTTATATTAAGATTATCTCAGTTGTTGTTGTCTATGAACAAGGAGTCGGTCTCAAGTCGTCCATAACCGTGGACACGGCTTCTCGAAAAGATTTAACCCTGCAGGGGTGTACCAACTGCCCATTACAAGGATCTGCAAGCACGCCCATCACTCTCAGTTGCTACCCATGATAGGCAACCATTTAATGATTTAGTCCCAAGAGATCCAGAACGACAGGTCCCTCTAACTAACAACGCACAAATCCGGGTGGCCCCCGGTGAGTCAACATCCAACTCAAAAGCCGGCCGCACTCTCGAATCGATCTCTACCGTCTGGACGAGGTAGGGATAACCTACCCTCTCCCGGGCAGGCTCCCTAGCTTCCAGATTTGGACCAACGGGATATACCATCCCACTGGCCCGGTTTGTTTTAAATCCACTGGCTGCAGACCAGTTATGCATGCGGTTTTCAAATGGTAAAATTAGCTTGGGCCACCACTAGGACTGTTTGAAACTAGCTAGGTAAAACAAGGGGACCCCATAGCATCCCACACGCGGTTAGGCACGCTCAGTCTTAAAACCAATACCCGGAACTCGGATCCTAGGTGACTCGAATGGACCAAAGCGTCGGGGCGGGATAGCCTAGACCTTCCATCCTTCGTCGAATATAGTCAACATTTACAATAATCATATCATCAAAAATAATATAATAATGTGATAGCCCAACCAATGAGTAATAGGGGAACATCGTAGCATCCTAAGCATGCATACTAAGCAGGGGCTGAGCAACGAGCAATAGTAACATACCAGTACATGGTTTGCTCGGAGGGGACATGGCTGTATCGGTTCGAAAGAGAGGCTGTAAACATGTGGTAGGATCAAACATCGAACCTAACCTAGACTAGCATGCAAACCGCTGGTTTAAATAGAATGGATCATAAGTAATGTATAGTCCTTGCCTGTTGATAAGTCGGGTTCCGAAGGTGTAGTTGATCGCAAGCTCGCATCGTCTCCGAAAGGTACCCGCGGAAGCACATAAGACGGTAAACACTGGAAAGCAATCAACGAGCAAGCATCTATTACTACGAAGCAAACACGAGCAAGCATCAACAAGAAGGAAACACGAGACATCGCACCTACCGTCGAGAGCAGTTACTAACAGGTTAAGTGAAGTATTCATCACACACGACGATACCGCACGTTTACGATGGTTAAGGTTGTTTAGCTACACAAGATGAGCAAAGTTTGTTAACATGGCATATCACTCAAGCATGGCATAGCACACAAACATGGAAAGAGGTGAAGCATAAATAAACTATCTAATCTAGTCACCTTAAGTGGGGGTAAAACCTATACATGGAAAACTATTGCGGACCCCACGATAAAAATGGAATTTGGTACTATTTTGCCCTAAACATAATTTTATATTTGTTATTAGCAAGAAAAAGCAGCATAAACACAAAGTACACAAAAACTAATCAAGTTACATATAAAGAACACTCCAAACGGAGTTACGGTTAAAAAGATATGACTATTGCAGTTTATAGTGGCAAGGAGTGTAATTAGCAGTCAAACAACATGTAAACAAAGTCAAACATGGCAAAAGAGCACATTTTATTAATCTACACAAAAAACTAAGCAACTTTCATGTTTAAACCGTCGCGATCCGAGCTATCGTTGAAAAGATATCGCCAACGAAAAATAATAATACAATCTGCCATTTAATTAAACTAGAAAAGAAAAAAAACATCTGCCGGGCCAACAGTACTGGGCCAAGCCCATCTAGCGCAACAGAAAAAAAACAAATAAAAAAAGGAAAAGGGGGAGGCGCCTCACCGAGTTGGGTCGTGGCCCATCAGGCGTGGGCGACGCATAGCGCTGGGGCGCCCTAGGCGGTGAATCTCCGCCGGCCACATGGGCGTGGACTGAGCCGTAGGGGGCACGCCGGCCCACAGCGGTTACGGGCGGCTGGATCGGGGAGGCCGATCCCGTCGGCCATGGCGTCGGGGCGGCGCGCGACAGACGGCCTCCAGCGAGGTCCCGAGGAAGCACGCCGCTGCTGGAGGCGAGGGGTGGTTGGGAGGCTCGGATCCGACCGAAGGGGCGCCGGCGGCGAGGTCCAAGGCGGAGGGGTCGGCGGCATATGGAGCTTCGAACTCGGGGACAGCTTCCATGGCGCAGCTCGGCCTCGCAACAGAGAGAAAGGGAGAGGAGAGATTAGAGAGAGGAGAGGGAAGGGGAGAAGGAGAGGCTTGCGAGGGGGGGAGGACCTGCAGGGGCGCGGCCGGCGGCTGCTGCACGGCGCGGCGGCCTCGGCCCGGCGGCGCACGGGTGGAGAGGAGAGAGGTTGGTGAGAGGTGGAGGAAGGGGGTGACGTGGCAGCTTCGTGGCTCTCCGATCTCCCAATC
Source organism: Bromus sterilis (assembly GCA_950022295.1). Classification (NCBI taxonomy): domain Eukaryota; kingdom Viridiplantae; phylum Streptophyta; class Magnoliopsida; order Poales; family Poaceae; genus Bromus; species Bromus sterilis. The sequence goes on from OX465599.1 coordinate 218,579,108, forward strand.
GAACGGCTGCAAACAGACCTGGGCTAGGGATGCGAAAATGGGGTATTTTTGGGGCAATTGTGAGGGGGGTGGCTGCAATTTTTGGCTAGGGAAACCCTAGAAAGGGGTGGGAGTGTGGTGGTATTTATATAGCCCAGGTGGCTGGCAGTTTGCAAAAAACATCCCCGGTTTTTCTCTCTCGCTTGCGGTGCTTACGTTTCTGACCGCCGGGGGTCCGCAGGACCTCCGATTCGGGTAAAACTTCGAACTGCGCGATCAGCGCGTCGAGCCGGCGGCATTCACCTAGTGCTGGAACCGTTCCGAGAACACTTTCCGGCGCGCTATAAAAAATATCTCGTTTAATTATTAAACGGGATTTTTCGTTCCGTTGGCTGCGGCTGGTCTCGTGCGTTTTCGCGACGGTGATCGGGTGAAACCCGGTGTCGCAAAGGTCGAGTGTCAGGGTGGCAAGGGTCGGTCTCCGTCCCGTACGAGATAAAAGGGGGAAAATAATCGCCGATCAATAAATCGGGGATGCAAACACCGCAAACAATTCAGAGAATCAAACAATTCACGCAGAAAACAATTTTTTTTGTGAAATTTGGGCTGTTACAATACAACACCACCAACAAGGGATCTCGTCCCGAGATCCAGGACGATCCGGGGGAGAGGGGAAGGGGGAGAGAAAAGAGATTCGTCGATTCTTCAACACCACCAACAAGGGACTCTGCTCCATGTCGGCGTCGAGCTTCCGTCGATAGACTTTCCGCAGAGAGACGACATCGTCGGAAAAATGAAACCGTCAGTGACAAGAGGAAGAAAGATCGCAAAAACCAGATCAAGGGATAGTGATTTTCGACACAAGTCGTAAAAAAATCGCTAAAAGGAAGGATGGAGATGGATGACCCAGATGATATCCGAAACCGGAGAAGCTAAAGGTACTAGAGGAATTCTGACCTGAGCTCGGAATCGAGACAATACTTCCCAAGCAAAGCAATGAAACGATTCTGATACTCCACTCACTCGAGATCCTAAAGTTTGAAAGGGGATAAGTCGAGAATAAAACACTTACGACACTTGTCCTGGCCAGAGCGAGGGTAAGGAGTAAAAAGATTCCTACTCTCCGATAGCTAACTTAATAACTACAAAATAGTTTTTGTCTATACTCGACTTCGGCCAGAGAAGGGATCCTACGGTCGGTAAGGCTCTGATACCAAGTTGTAAGGCCCGATATGCGGTACTGTTCCAGATCTAAATGTTTCCATCCAGATCCAGGGATGAAGCACATATCGGTCCCACCGCGACATATGACATAGCCATATGCCCCGGATTTCCAACATGATATCACAACATTACAGATACAAGGATACAACATCTCATACAATCGGCATACAACTGCCTTAAATACAATACATCAGTGGAAGATACATGTCTGAGTATAGACTACAATCAATTTCCTAGCGGCAAAGAGAAAATCATCGATCCCCATAACCACACGGGTCCAGGCCCTCCGCCGGGATCCTCCTAACTAGTCGTCGTAGAGTCTCCACGTGAAACGTCGATCACCATACCCGTTGTCGATCAAGAACCCTGAAAAGAGTTTGGGGGTAGTATCATGAGTACAGAAGTACTCAGCATCCAACTGTAGTGGTCAACTGACCCAGCAAGGACTTCATCACTCGTCATTCTAGGACAACTAGTAGTTTACGGTAAGGATGGGGTAAGTGGTGAGGTTGCTGCCGCACTAGCATTTAAAAAGTGGCTAACGATCTAGAGAGTAAGATAAGAAGCCAAGCATTCGATGAGGAATCGCCTCCAACAAGTCTTGCTATCAGCTACTTACGCAAACATAACACCTATCCTATCCTTGTCCTCCTCTTCGCATCCCGACGAAGAAGAAGCAGTCAAGGCACACACACGTTGATCAAGTTATATTAAGATTATCTCAGTTGTTGTTGTCTATGAAGAAGGAGTAGGTCTCAAGTCGTCCATAACCGTGGACACGGCTTCTCGAAAAGATTTAACCCTGCAGGGGTGTACCAACTGACCATTACAAGGCTCCGCACACACGCCCATCTCTCTCAGTTGCTACCCATGATAGGCAACCATTTTATGATTTATTCCCAAGAGATACGGAACGACAGGTTGAGCTTGAGCTTAACAACATCACCTTCTACTTCTTTATACTTTTTCATATCACATAATTCAACAAAATTATTCAAGTGTAAAGCAGCATCATCTCCAGCACCAGAGAATTGATCTCTCATAACAAGGTTTAGCAAAGAAGGTTTAATTTCGTAAGAGGTAGCTGAAGTGGCAGGTGTGGCAATGGGAGTGCAGCTAAAGTCTTGGTTGTTGTGACTAGTGAAGTCACACAACTTGGTGTTTTCAGTGGAACCCATAGTAGCAGCAAGTGTGGCAGATTTTTTTGTAGTTTTTGATAAAAGACACAAAGATAAAAACTGAAAGATAAACTAACAAGACTAAAAAACAAAGGTAAATGGTAGTGTGCAACTCCCCTATCTTAGTACTTGGAGTCCCCGGCAACGGCGCCAGAAAACTTGCTTGATGGCTTCTCGCCCCTTCGTTGGTTACCCCAAGTGGAAGGTTGAGATGTAGTGCAGCAACAGTTTTCCCTCGGTGAAGATACCAAGGTTTATCTCCAGCAGGACTCCAGAGATGATAAGTAGGTGTCAGCAGCGCAACTGACACGGACCTGCACACAGACACGGATAACTTTGTTCCCAACGAAGTTCAGAGAGGTTGTCAATCTCTCCGGCCTTATTGTTCACAAGGATACAATGCAAGGGATAATGATAGCAAGTAAAAGAAGTAAGGTAAATATAGCATGGAAACAATAATGAAGATATGGACCGGGATACGTGATGTTCGCTAGTGATGTCTCTCTCCCAAAAGATGATAAAATTGCTATGCGAGGCAAACAAATTACAGAAAGGCAATTGACAGGATTATGAACGCACCGCAATGCTAACTATGCTACAAAAGAAAGGATGAGGTTCAAAAGAACAGGCAGTACTCCAAGATAAGTAGACCGAAATCCATCTGCATCTACTACTAATCATCCACCTTGAGATATCTATCCAGAACATCTCGTTGGTATTAAGTTGCGAGCCCCACCCAAAGTGTAAACCCAAAGCAACAGACAACTGCATTAAAAAGAACTCTGCGTAAAGTAAACAATCCTTGTGACCGCGGTCACAAGCACCGTTGTTTTCCCCCTTGTGGCAACAGCACATCCCCTAGACTCATGTTTCTGTCACTCAAGCATGTCATCGGGGGGCATGAACCCACAATCTAGCACAACGTTCCCTCTTGAAGTCACTACCCACTACTTGGCCAAAGCAATAAACAGCAACGGAGAACATGCAAGAATTACTTAGGAACAAAAATATAAGAGATAAAAACCAAATATATTACTCTATCACAATCTGAACATAATCTCATAATCCATCAGATCCTATCAAACTCAACATAGAAAAAGCAGAAATATTACAAAGGTGCCTTGATCATGTAGGGCAGCTCACGAGGTCTAAATAATGAAGATCAAAGAGGGGAGGAGAACATCACATAGCTACTGATCACGGACCCATGGTCCAAGGAAAACTACTCACGAGACATCCGGGGAGCATCCATGGTGGAGAGGAGACTCCCGGAGGTCAATCCTCCCTCCGGCAAGGTGCCGGGAAGAGGTCTTCTGGTGCTCCCGATCTTCGGAAGCGCGGCGGCGGCGGAACAGAGGCGAGTTCACAGAATAGGGCTCCTCTTCTGGTGTTTTCCCGTGACGGAGAATAAATAGGCGAAGGGGGGCAGCCAGAGGTGGACAAGGGGCCCCAGGCGCCCCCCTGGCGCGGACAGGGGTGGGGCCGCGCCGGGTGGCCGCCTGGGCCCCCTGGCTCCCCTCTGGCCCTCCCGGGGTCTTCGTGAAGCTTCCTCCACGCTGATTTTTTATCTGAACTTTCTCGAATTTTTCTGGCACTTTTTATATGGGGGAAAACTGAAATAGAAAAACAGCAGAAAACAGGAACTGGCACTGGGGTGCACTGAGTTAATAGGTTAGTCCAAATATGATCAAAAGTATATGAAAGTGTATCTAGATCATAGCAATATCACACAAAACATGCATGGAGCAAGTAGAAATTATAGATACGTTTTGGACGTATCAATAATGTGATATCCCAACTAAGGAGTAACATGGGAACATCGTAGCATCCTAAGCATGCATACTAAGCAGGGGCTGAGCAACGAGCAATAGTAACATAGCAGTACATGGTTTGCTGGGAGGGGACATGGCTGTATCGGTTCGAAAGAGAGGCTGTAAACATGTGGTAGGATCAAACATCGAACCTAACCTAGACTAGCATGCAAACCGTTGGTTGAAATATAATGCATCATAAGTAATGTATAGTCCTTTCCTGTTGATAAGTCGGGTTCCGAAGGTGTAGTTGATCGCAAGCTCGCATCGTCTCCGAAAGGTACCCGCGGAAGCACATAAGACGGTAAACACTGGAAAGTAATCAACGAGCAAGCATCTATTACTACGAAGCAAACACAAGCAAGCATCAACAAGAAGGCAACACGAGACATCGCACCTACCGTCGAGAGCGGTTACTAACAGGTTAAGTGGAGTATTTGTCACACACGACGATACCGCACGTTTAGGATGGTTAAGATTGTTTAGCTACACAAGATGAGCAAAGTTTGTTAACATGTCATATCACTCAAGCATGGCATAGCACACAAACATGGAAAGAGGTGAAGCATAAATAAACTATCTAATCTAGTCACCTTAAGTGGGGGTAAAACCTATACATGGAAAACTATTGCGGACCCCACGATAAAAATGGAATTTGGTACTATTTTGCCCTAAACATAATTTTATATTTGTTATTAGTAAGAAAAAGCAGCATACACACAAAATACACGAAAAACTAATCAAGTTACATATAAAGAACACTCCAAACGGAGTTACGGTTAAAAAGATATGACTATTACAGTTACAGTGGCAAGCAATGTAATTAGCAGTCAAAAAACATGTAAACAAAGTCAAGCATGGCAAAAGAGCACATTTTATTAATCTACACGAAAAACTAAGAAACTTTCATGTTTAAACCGTCGCGATCCGAGCTACCGTTGAAAAGATATCGCCAACGCAAAATAATAATACAATCTGCCATTTAATTAAACTAGAAAAGAAAAAAAATATTTACCGGGCCAACAGTACTGGGCCAAGCCCATCTAGCGCAATAGGATAAAAACAAATACAAACAGGAAAAGGGGGAGGCGCCTCACCGAGTTGGGCCGTGGCCCATCAGGCGTGGGCGACGTATAGCGCTAGGGTGCCCGAGGCGGTGAATGGTTGAGGGCCACGTGGGCGTGGGCTGGGCCATAGGGGGCGCGCCGGCCCACATCGGTTACGGGCGGCTGGATCGGGGAGGACGATCCCGTCGGCCATGGCGTCGGGGCGGCGCGCGGCAGCCGGCCTCCGGCGAGGTCCCGAGGCGGCGCGTCGCTCCTGGAGGCGAGGGGTGGTAGGGAGGCTCGGATCCGGCCGAAGGGGCGCCGGCGGCAAGGTCCAAGGCGGCGGGGTCGGCGGCATGTGGAGCTTCGAGTTCGGGGACGGCTTCCATGGCGCAGCTCGGCCTCGCAACAGAGAGAAAGGGAGAGGAGAGATTAGAGAGAGGAGAGGGAAGGGGAGAAGGAGAGGCTCGCGAGGGGGGAGAACCTGCAGGGGGTGGCCGGCGGCTGCTGCACGGCGCGGAGGCCTCGGCCCGGCGGCGCACGGGTGGAGAGGAGAGAGGTTTGTGAGAGGTGGAGGAAGGGGGTAACGTGGCAGCTTCGTGGCCCTCCGATCTCCCGATCGAACGGCTGCAAACAGACCTGGTCTAGGGATGCGAAAATGGGGTATTTTTGGGGCAATTGTGAGGGGGGTGGCTGCAATTTTTGGCTAGGGAAACCCTAGAAAGGGGTGGGAGTGTGGTGGTCTTTATATAGCCCAAGTGGCTGGCAGTTTGCAAAAACATCCTCGGTTTTTCTCTCGCGCGCACGGTGCTTACGTTTCTGACCGCCGGGGGTCCGCATGACCTCCGATACGGGTAAAACTTCAAACTACGCGATCAGCGCGTCGAGCCGGCGGCATTCACCTAGCGCTGGAACCGTTCCGAGAACACTTTCCGGCGCGCTATAAAAATATCCTGTTTAATTATTAAATGGGGTTTTTCGTTCCGTTGGCTGCGGCTGGTCTCGTGCGTTTTCGCGACGGTGATCGGGTGAAACCCGGTGTCGCAAAGGTCGAGTGTCAGGGTGGCAAGGGTCGGTCTCCATCCTGTAAGAGATAAAAGGGGGAAAATAATCGCCAATCAATAAATCAGGGATGCAAACTCTGCAAATAATTCAAACAATTCACGCAGAAAAGAAATTTTTTAATTTTTTTGAAATCTGGGATGTTACAAGAAGCAGTTGCCTAATCTAGATTTAGTCTTGGACGGCAAGTCGAAGCTTCCATAATCGCCAAGGACTCCTACGCCGGTGCTTCGAGTGGGCCAGTCGTGGACCGGTCGAAGCTTCCAGTGGGCCTTCTGTTTTGACATGCACCAGATACCCTCATCTGTAGGAGTCGTAGGGACACCCCCTCGTCAGTAGCCCCCGAGTGCCTGGGGGTCTCGAAGAGTCGCGCAGGGACTCAAGTTTGTAATCATCTGCAGTTGTGTGTGTCGCTTTGCTGCGAGTCGTCGGCTGTTTAGCCATAAAAGATAGTTTTTTGAGGGATGATAAGCTAAAAGGGGCCAAGATACTCGACTGGTCGAGCCTTGGTGAATTGCGCTAGTGGAAAATATCTCAGCATCCCAATCAAGCCCATGTCCCTCAACACGAACTTGGATACAACCAGTGTCTAGCAAGGTCCATACCGCTGCAGGGCTTACAGGATCAATGTCATCGGTCTCAGCAAATACATCCTTAACGCTTCCGTTATTGGCTCAACTTTCTTCATGCATCGCGCATGGAACTGTCAGGAGTGAACTCGCGCTGTGGCAAGTCCCGGCCCGGCCGACTGCGCAGCGGGGTCTTACCTACGCGGGAGATTGCGCGACATCTGGGGTGCAGTGGGTCGCAGCCCAGGCAATATTTGTAGGTTCATAGTGCTAAAATAGAATGCACCCACTCGGATAACGATCGAGTGGACTGATAGCAGTCACTCGCGGAGCGTTTGCAAGCTCAGGCGAGAAAATAGTGAAAGATGCACCCACTCGGAGAGTCGTCGAGTGGGCTAATAGCGTAAGCACCCGTGGAGCACTCTAGCGCTCGGGTGGATTGCCCTTCTGTGTGTCGTTCGAGTCTTGCTTGTTAGTGCGAGTAGCCACTCGAGCACTTCGCATCTGGGTGAGGGAACACCCGAACTCTGTAGATGCACTTGTTCTTGTTTGGAGGGTAGTGACCACTCGTATCCTCGAGGCTTGTTCCATGCTCTGTTTTAGCAAAGACAAGGCGCTCCCAATGGGAGTAAAAAAATTATGTAATCAATAATTTTGAAGAAACAGTAATTCTAAAAAGTAGGGTATCTTTCCAGTGATAGTTTTGCCTGTATCTTGTCTTGAATCATCCCATCTGTGCTGCCATGATGGGAGGGGTCGTAATGATGCACTTGATGGCGTGCTTGGTGATGGTGGCCAGCTTGTGAATCGTCACATCTTCTTTGCGGTCATAATGACGTCTTGGATACTGTGTTGTGACCCTGCGCTGCTGCTGCCTATTGGGTTTCCGAGGCATTTGTGGGAACACGCGTGATTTGATGCCTTTTAAATGTTGCTTGATACGATAGGCGTCTTGGAATTCGCGGTGTTGCATGCTGATGGCGTGGAAGTGATAACGACTTCTCGCCCTTCGTTGGTTACCCTAAGTGGAAGATGAGATGTAGGATAGAAGCAAATTTCCCTCAGTGAAGATACCGAGGTTGAGTATCGAACCAGTAGGACTCTGATAGTGATAAGTAGGTGGTGAAGCGAGCAATGCGCCATTTGAGATATTGCTCTCTTAACCTGGACCTGCACACGACACAAATAAATTTGCTCCCAACAAAGTTCAGAGAGGTTTTCAATCTCTCTGGCCTTGTTGTTTACAATGGATCAAACGTAAGGCATATTGATAATGGTGATAGAAGCTAGAAAGTAAAAGCAGAAAATAAATGAGCGTGTAAACAGTGATGAGAATATGGATCGGGGTCCCGTGATGATCACTAGTGATGTCTCTCTCCCAAAAGACGATAAAACTGCTATGCGAGGTAAACAAATCACAGCTGGGCAATTGACAGGATTAAAAACGCACCGCAATGCTAACTATGCTACAAAGAAAGGACGAGGCTCAAAAGCATGGGCGGTACGCCAAAATAAGTAGACCGAAATGCAACTGCATCTACTACTAATCATCCACCATGAGATATCTATCCAGAACATCTCACTGGTATTAAGTTGCGAGCCCCACCCAAGGTGTAAACCCAAAGCAACAGACAACTTCATTAAAAGAACTTTGCGTAAAGTAAACAATCCTTGCAACCGCGGTTACAAGCACCGTTGTTTTCCCCCTTGTGGCAACAACACATCCCCTAGACTCATGTTTCTGTCATTCAAGCTAGTCATCAGGGGGCATGAACCCACAATCGACCATAACTTTCCCTCTTGGAGTCACTACCTACTACTTGGACAAAGCAATAAACATCAACGGGGGACATGAAAGAATTACTCAAGAACATAAATATAAAAGATAAGAACCACATATATTACTCAATCACAAACTGAACATAGTCTCATAATCCATCAAATCCCATCAAACTCAGCATAGCAACAACAGAAAATTACATATGTGCCTCGATCATGTAGGGCAGCTCACGAGGTCTAATCCATGAAGAACAAAGAGGGTAGGAGAACATCACATAGCTACTGATCACGAACCCATGGCCCAAGGTAGACTACTCACGGATCATTCGGGAAGCATCCATGGCAGAGGAGAGGCTCTCGGAGGTCAATCCTCCCTCCGGAAGGGTGTCGGGAAGAGGTCTGCTGACGCTCCCGATCTTGGAAGCGCGGCGGCGGCGGAATAGATGCGAGTTCACCAAAAAGAGTTCTGTCTTCGGAAGAATCCCGTCATGGAGATTAAATAGGCGAAGGGGGGCAGCCAGGGGGCCACCAGGTGTCCAGGCGCCCCTGGCGCGGCCAAGCCCTAGGCTGCGCAACCAGGGCGCCTAGACCTCTGGTGGTGGCCCTCTGGCCCCACCCAAGTGATTCCGGAAGGTTCTTCTGAACTGATTTTTTATCCGATTTTCCCAAATTTTTGGAGCACTTTTAATACGGGGGAATCCTGAAATAGAAAAACAGCAGAAAATAGGAACTGGCACTGTGGTGCACTGAGTTAATAAGTTAGTCCAAATATGATCAAAAGTGTATGAAAGTGTATCTAGATTATAGCAATATCACACAAAACATGCATGGAGCAAGCAGAAATTATAGATGCGTTTGGGACGTATCACATGCGCCGGTCATGTTTAATTGCAGCGCCGCTTGGATTTCTTGAAACATTCCTCTTTTTCCCTTGGCTTGGACTATATATATGTTGCCGTTGTGGTGTGCAACATCCATTCTTCTTCCATCCTTTTCTCTCATGTTTGCTTGACATGGCTCCAGAACAGCGCGATCACGTAGCTTCTGCTGGTTTGGCTCGTGGCTTGGCTGGCCGAGGTCGAGGCCGCCACGGGCGTGGTGCCCGTGTTCCTCGTTCTTCTCGGCGGGGACGCGGTGGCGCTGTGGTGGCTCCCTCCATAGCTGCTGCGGAAGTAGGTGTTTGGCGCTATGATTTTCTTCTGTGCGTTCTTAGCCGAACTGCTAGTCGGATTCCTCTTCCATTTTCTTTTGCTCTAGTTGTTTCTGAGCTTAACTTGAGGGGACTTTTTCTTCGGCTTCAAGGGTGCTCCCGGTCCCCTTTATGGATAGAACTTCAAGTTGATAGTTCATTCTTGATTTTCTTGGGGTCTGGTTGGAGTTCATTTTCTCGTCAACTGAATCTACGAGAGGGTGATAGTATTTGCTGTCGTTTCGATGGTGAAGATACTCTCACCTTTCGAGCTTTTGATGCTGACGGGAATCGTCTGGACCCATATTGGGAGAGCTCGAGCAGTGACAGCTCCGGAGAATCAAGCGGTGCTTCAGCTTCTCTTCCTTCTTATCCTGGTAGTTCACCGATGGCTTCTTCTCTTGCCGACTCGTTGACTGGTGGTTCTTGCTCTTCTATTTCTAAAGAGGACTCGGATGTCAAGCCGCAAACCAAGCGGGTGCACCGATAGATCAAGGCCGACGAGTTGAAGGAGGAGGCTGGCTTCACCACGCGGTCTTAGGGTAGAAATTTCCCTTTCTGTGTGATGATGCTCGTCAAGAAGTGGGCAAGTGCCAATTATCTCAGCATGATCACACATGTAGAACTTATAATTCCTTGTAATGATTGGCCTTGTACTCCTTTTGATAGGTAGTAGAAATTTTCCCTGAGTGCTTGACCTTGCATCTCTTTGATGTATAACTGAAAGCTCAAGAATGATCAGAGGGGGAGGGGGTGAATGATCACTTCTAAAAATTCTACAGAACTTAGAAGGAATTCATGCAAACTACGAAATATAGAAACAATCTCGAAGGAATTTCAATAGCGAAGGACATGTCTAAGTCAAGGGAATGGGGACGAGGGGAAACATCGAAGGCAAATAGGCAATAGAGTAAATACATAATGTAAGTACGAGTAAGAAAATGAGCATGACACTGCGATGTTTGGTAAACCAGTCCACACTCTGCAAAGTGCTACGTCTGGTTGGAGGGACTGGTGATTGAACACATGGAGAAAAACTCTCTCCGTCCTATTCTCCACTGCAACAAACTCCTCGAGCTTGCCCAATTTTTACTCGGGGTAGACGATTCAGGACATCTCCGAAACCTTTACAGACTTCCTTCAGCAGTGACAATTACTCTTTGACTGCTTGACAAGTGACGCCTAACCGTCTAGGAGACTTGCAGTTCTCCAAGATAAAAAGATCGGCTAATATAAACCTAAGTCTCAGTGAATAGCTCAACTCAGTTTGGACTTGGGTTTTGGTTTTCTCTCGAAATCTTCCACGGGAAGCTCACAGCTCTTCAGTCTCAGAATATTCAATGGAGCATCCCACCGCTAATGGTGGGTGGGTGCGCGGTATTTATAGGTGGCGATTTCGATGGTGAAATGACTGAAGTGACCCGATGCAACCGCTTGACGCGTGTCCACAACGATCGGATTTTCAACCACTGCGCAACTTTTCTTGCGGAGCAAGTAAGCCGACTTACCGAACGAGTTCTCTCTCGAAGGCACAAAGTTCGATGACTTTGCCTACGAGTTGTTACTCGACTCATTAAGATTTCTCTCGGCAGGACATCTTTGGGTTTCAGGTTGAGTAGAGAAAATTCACTTTCACTAATATTTGAACTAGCAAACCCCTCTTGAAAGTACGGTTTTTCCTACGACTCAAGAAAATGAAAGAGAAACTAGCAAAAATACTAAGTCCTCGTCCAGCTTCAGCTTTCTCCTCGTTGCGCTTTTACTCGAGAGCATCTTCTTTCTCAACGACATTTTTAGGGTTCGTCTTCCTTCAAAGGCTTCGGTATAGGACTGCATCTTTCCTGCAATGGGTACACGACTGAGATTAGGTTGCCACGGTGATAATATCACAGCACAACACTAAACACAAAAGCATAAACAAATATATTACAATAGAGGGGGTCACGCGGACCCGCATATATAAGTCATACAAGTCATAATATATGAGTACAGACATAGTTAGTCAAGTTCTGCCTTAAGACGGCTAGCACAAATCACATCAGAGATACAGAACGAAAAGGCGAGGCCTCCTGCCTGGGATCCACAGTACTACTCCTGGTCAACGGGGAACTCGACGTCGTAGTAGGCGCCTCCGGGGTACTCCTGCTCCGGGGCTCCAACGTCGGCTGCAGCGGCCGATCAGGCAAAACAGTAAAGGAAATAAAGCAGGTGAGTATCTAGTATACCCGCGAGTCTTACGTCCGCTACTAAGCATTATGCATTGTATCAACGGAATGAAGAGGCTGTATATAGTGGACTGAAGACAAAAATTTAGAGCAAGGGTCAGAAGCTAGGCCTAACGAAGACTAGCATCTTCCGACGATGTCTTGCAGCATGAGGTAAGAATCAGCCAACAGTTTATATAAAGCAATAAAGTAACAATGAAGCAGAAGTTGCTGCAACATTGAATAATAATAAGTTGTAATAATTAACAATGCCTCCGAGTTCACCACCTCGACATCCCCGCGAGGAAGAGAACCCGGAACCATACAGTTTAATATTAGTTTTTAGTGGTAAGATCCAGCTTCAGCATAAAGCGTCCTGTTACCGTGGACACGGCTATCGATAGATCAATTCTTCCCTGCAGGGGTGCACTTGTGTTACGCTACACGCACGGATCTCCAGGGTGGCGGGAACCTTGTTAGGGAACGCTCCACCGAGGCTATCCGACACTTCATAGCCCATCTTTCAAACTCAACAGAGAGGTCATCCGCCGGACTATATCCTATGTACGCGGGGCTTTGGACCCTAGCCCCGACGTACTCCTGCACGGTGCGAGGCTGGCCGGTGAAGTTAAAGCAAATACAAATAAGACACACCGCGTGAGAAAATAAGACAACACCACTTCCCGGCGCAGGCCGCGGTACTGCTGACATCTGAAGAGTCCTCGGACGACACTAAGAAGCAGAGGAGCCCATAACTCGTAGTTCCCACGGGTAGGTAGTGTGTACATGGCATATAGCCAACTCAAGACATTCACTGAACCTTTTAGCATTTTAATTAACCTGCGTGACAACCGTTATCGTTGTCTCGACTTAACCGACCCGCGGACAACGACAGCAGCCAGGACCACCAGTACATCGTTGCCTGCCCTGTCGTCCCACCAAGTCACTGCGGTTACCAACAAGGTGAACCGTCTCCTTACCTTGTCTCGCGTGTGCTCCTGGAGGAGCTCGACTTTCGTGGTTTGGTAACTCTCGCGGATAACGAACAGGGGCCAAGCACCCCGGTACACTGGTCGTACCCTCCCTGTCGTCCCGTCGCAATACCTCTCGCGGGCACCGTTGGGTCGCCCGACTTCTTACCTTTAAGGACAATCGTCGTTCAGGACCCTACGACGGTAAGACAAAGTCAGCCTCGAGTGGAGTACCAGGATTACTCCTGGATAGCTCACACTTGAGGTGACTAGGCATAACCCAGATAGGGGCCTTAGACGGTGTCTGCATTGTACTGTACCGGTGCAGTTATAATATTTGTATCTGCATTCACTCCCCAGAGTGATCACGGCCCTCTATCTAATCCTAGCTAACAATGCGCAGGGTCCACTGCTGGTTAATGCATAATAATAATAATAGGCAGCATAGGATAAAGGAAGGCACATCAAGGGGCGAAAAAAACCAGGCTACGCGGTTGAATAGGATGGTAATCGTAGCAGCAGCAGTAACAATGCCTAGTGCAAGAAATGTACGGAAAGATAGGCGATATCTGGGGAAGAGAATGGCTCTGCTTGCCTGCAAGTTCGACGGTAGTAGTAGGGTCGTCGACGACGTAGTCGTACTCAGCAGCAGTGTAGTCGACAGCAGCAGCGGGGTCTACCGAAGATTAAAGGGGGAAAGGAAAACAGTAAATACACAGCAATAATATACAAACACGCGCATGACATGATAGATGAGATGTTATCGGTGTTCTACGCAGTGCAATGCAATATGCTCGGAGCGGGAATTCATCTGAGGATGAACTTCCGGCTCCGGGTGATTACCGGACAGGGTGTCCGGAGGGGGAGGATCAAGCCGGAGGTGTCGTGGTTACCGGAACAACATAAGGGGGGTGTATCCGTGCTATTTGAACCATTCCGGACAACTTTCGTGTTCGGAATAAATTCATCCGGGCACTCTAACAGTACCGGAAAATTTATCGGACAGTCGGTCCGGAGGGGGAATGTTCGATGTTCGTAGTGTTAGAGGGGTGTGGTAGACATACGGATAGCGTATTCGTATTCGTTGTATTTTTCTGATCAACTTTCATGTATAAAGTTTTTGAATCCGAGTTACGGTTTAAAAGTTATTGAATTTCAAAGTTTAAATCAATTTAAATGATTTTCTGGATTTTCTTTTATTATTTATTAAACATTATCCAAAACATTATCCACAACATTATCCAAAACAGTGCTGACATGTGGGACCCACATGTCAGCCTCTGTTATTTATCAAACATTTAATTAAATTAGAAAATACCCTTGGACCCACATGTCAGTGACTAGTTTTATAATTTTTATTTATTTCTAATTGACTTACAGCTGGGGCCCAGTTGTCATACACAGAGGGTTAACTAACAGTTTTACTTAACTTAAAACCAAGGGTTATCTGGTGGGGCCCTTATGTCAGACCCACAGGTTATAAACTAACAGGTTTTCTCAGATTAACTTAACAGCGGGATTAACAGGGGGTATGGCCCACTGTTAGTGGCTGGTTAACATCCAGTTAACCACCCGACAGGTGGGGACCACCTGGCAGCGACACAGGCCACCGCCGGCGAGACAGAGCTCGTCGGAGCTTGTCCATGCGCTGCGCACCGGCGACCATCTGGCGCGCTACTTGGTTCATTCGAACGAGCAGACCGAGCCGCGTCGAATGGTAGGTTCGCCCTTGTCGGAATCGCGCCGGAACGACGTCGGCGACGTGATTTGGCGGCGGCCGGAACGGGCACCCATGGAATCATGCAACCCGGGGGAATTTTGAGCGCGAAACCAGGCGGAATCAAACCACAAGCTTACGGGTAGCATGACAGGGCAACTTGGCGCGTGCTAGGAGGGCTGGGAGCTCGGACTCGACATCAATGGCGGCGGCCGGAGCACGGTATAGGGGTGTTTTGTCTACGGCGCCAACGGGGTTCAACGGGCGGCTGGGGGTGGTGAGGATGCTCACCAGGATCACGTAGGGGGGTGGCAATCGGCTCGGGGAAGGCTTGGAGCTGCCGGAGTTCCTCAGGGATCTCGCGGCCCCGAGGTTGAAGAAGACGACGATGGCGTCCCCCGTGATGCGCCTCGGTCCGATCCCGCGCGCAGGGTGAAGTAGCCGACGTCGTTGAACGGCTTGGACAAGGCGACCGGTCCCGAGGAGGTCTCCGGCCACGGGAGTTCGCGGAGGCGGCGACGAGTGCTACGGTTGAGTCCTTCCCCGACGATGGCGAGAGGAGGAGGAGGGGAATGGGGTGGGGGGGGTTGTCCAGGGGCTGCTGGGGTTGGCATTATCGGGTCCATGGCGGGAGGGAGCAGGTGAGGGAGGGGAGGGCTC
This sequence comes from Bromus sterilis, assembly GCA_950022295.1. Classification (NCBI taxonomy): domain Eukaryota; kingdom Viridiplantae; phylum Streptophyta; class Magnoliopsida; order Poales; family Poaceae; genus Bromus; species Bromus sterilis. Next base: position 218,594,497 of record OX465599.1, read on the forward strand.
CAGGGGCGCCCGTGGCCACGGCGGCGCCACGGCGTCGAGCAGGTGGCGGACGTGATGGGGGCAGGTGGGAGGTGGAAGACGGGCCGGGGTGGGCTGGGCTGAGGTGGGCCTCGCCCCAGGCGGGTTATTGCGTTTTTCCCATTTTCTGGTTTTCTGCTAATTCAAATTCTTCTCTGTAATTGATTTGTTAACCCTAGCATTTTTGAAAAATTTAATTGGTGTTTGTAAATTAGTTTTATATATTACTGAGGTGCCACAAAAAGTTATGCAGCAAAATAAATTCATTAGGTATTTCTTTTAAATATTAAATGCCCAAAGTAGGGGTTTTAACCTACTGTTTGAATTGTTTATAATTTTCTGCAACTCCAAAAATTACCAAAGTTGGTCCCACATCATTGTAATGATTTTAGGCAATTTACAAAAATAGTTCCATGATTTTTGGAACAACTTTATTTGAGCACTTTTGTTTTAATTTCCATTTGAGGTAGTCTCAACTAGGGTTTGGTTTCATGATGAGAAAAATGCATTGGGCTTTGTGTTTTGATTACCAAACAGCATGGTGTGAAAAGAGCTGAAGCAAAGTTTGATTAGGGACATGGGATAACAGTGCTTAGCAAACAGTGATAGTCAACAGTGATGATGATTACTGTTACAAGCATCTGAGGGTGTTACAAATCTCCCCCACTACAAGAATTCTCGTCCCGAGAATTTAAGTAGTAGCGAGGAAAAGATCGGGGTATTCATCGCGAAGGCGATCTTCGCGTTCCCAAGTGGCTTCATCTTCAGAATGATTCGACCACTGAACCTTGAGGAACTTGACGGTCTTGTTGCGGGTTCGACGCTCAGACTGATCGAGAATGCGGCTCGGATGTTCTCGATAAGTCAAGTCTTGTTGCAGCTCGATCATATCATGCTCCACTTCGCGGATAGGATCCTTGAAGCAGCGACGGAGTTGCGACACATGGAAGACATCGTGGACTTGGGAGAGGTTCGGCGGCAATTCCAACCGGTATGCCACGGGTCCACTGTTGGAAAGGATACGGAATGGGCCAATGTAGCGAGGAGCCAACTTGCCCTTGATACCGAAGCGATGAGTGCCCCTCATGGGAGTGAGACGGAGGTATGCGTATTCACCAGGTTGATACTCCATTTCACGGTGTTTGCGGTCATAGTTGCTCTTCTGACGAGACTGAGCGGCCTTCAAATGTTCACGGATGACGTGAACTTGGTCTTCAGCGTGCTGAATAATATCCGGGCCAATGAGTGCACGTTCTCCAGTTTCTGACCAACTCAGAGGGGTCCGACACTTACGTCCGTAGAGAACTTCATAGGGTGCCATCTTCAGACTTGCGTGGTAGCTATTGTTATATGAGAACTCGGCCAACGGAAGAGATTCCTCCCATTTCTTACTGAAGGAAATAACACAAGCTCGAAGCATGTCTTCCAGCACTTGATTGACTCGTTCGACTTGGCCCTGTGACTGGGGGTGATAAGCGGTGCTGAGATGCAGAATAGTCCCTAGAGCTTCTTGGAATCTCTGCCAATATCTGGAGGTGAAAAGGCTGCCGCGATCTGAACTGATCTCCAACGGAACACCGTGGAGCGACACGATTTGGGCGATATACAATTCCGCTAACTGGGCCGCCGTGATCTTCTCCTTGACTGGTATAAAGTGAGAAACCTTGGAGAACCGGTCGATGACGACAAAGATAGCATCGTTACCTTTCTGTGATCGGGGAAAACCGGTGACGAAGTCCATCTAAACTTTGTCCCACTTCCATACAGGGATTTCAGGTGGTTGTAGTTTTCCCGAGGGTTTTTGATGTTCCCCCTTGACGCGACGACAAACGTCACATTCAGAAACATATCGGGCAATGTCTTGCTTCATGTTGGGCCACCAGAATTGCTGACGAATGTCTTGGTACATCTTGGTGCTTCCAGGATGAATGGACAACGGGGTATCGTGAGCCGCTTTCATGACCTTCGGGGTCATATCCAGGTTCTCATGCCTGCCCTTGCTGTGAGTAACCACTAAACGGTTCTGGTAGAACGCCGCACCATTACTATCAACGGTGAAGGGTGAGGGTCTCCCATTGGCGATATCGCGCTTAACTTGTGCACGAAATCATCATAGAACTGTATACACTTGACGTTTTTTACGAGATCCGGTTCAATGACCAGGTTATTTGCACAACCTTGAGGAACAATCTCGAGGTTCAACTTTTGAAAATCTTCATACAGAGGTGGTTGTTGTAGCTGAACCTCAAGTTCACTACAGTAAGCTTTACGGCTCAGGGCATCAGCCATCACATTAGCTTTGCCAGGGGTGTAATGAATATCCATGTTAAAATCGGCTATTGTCTCGAGCCATCTTTGTTGGCGGAGATTCAGGTCGGGCTGAGTAAACAAGTATTTCAGGCTTTGGTGGTCGGTGTAGATCTCGCAACGATTACCAACGAGGTAATGTCGCCACAGCTTCAATGCATAAATTACTGCTGCCAATTCGAGATCATGTGTTGGATACTTGTCTTCGTGAGCACGCAACTGACGAGAGCCATAAGCAATCACCTTGCGCTCTTGCAATAGGACACAGCCTAATCCTTGACGAGACGCGTCGCAATATATCACGAAGTCCTTCTGAGTATCAGGGGGAGCGAGCACCGGGGGAGAAGTTAGCTTGTCCTTGAGGGCTTGAAAACTTTCTTGACATTTATCTGTCCACTCAAACTTGACGCCTTTGTGAAGCAGATTAGTCAGAGGCCTGGCAATCTTGGAAAAATTCTCGACGAAACGGCGGCAATAGCTAGCGAGTCCGAGGAAACTGCGTACTTGCTTGACGGTCTTGGGAGGAGTCCAGTCAAGAATAGCCTGGATACGTTCTGGGGTGACGGCAATGCCATCCTTGGAAATCACATGTCCAAGGTAGGTTACTTCGGGAAGCCAGAACTCACACTTAGAAAACTTAGCGTAGAGTTTGTGTTCTCGAAGCTTCTCCAGTATAAGACGAAGATGTTCAGCATGTTCTTCTTCATTCTTGGAATATATCAAGATATCATCCAGATAAACCACGACGAACTGGTCGAGGTACTCCATGAAAATATAATTCATCAATCTGGAGAAGGTGGCTGGAGCATTGGTTAAGCCAAAGGACATGACGGTGTACTCGTATGAACCATAGCGAGTAATGAAGGCAGTCTTCGGAATGTCCTCATCACGGACTCGGATTTGGTGATAACCCAACCTCAAGTCGAGTTTAGAAAACACCTTGGATCCGGCAAGTTGATCATACAGATCGTTGATCCGGGGGAGTGGGTATTTGTTCTGGATGGTGGCTTGGTTAATGGGCCGATAATCTTGGACCAATCGGTTTGTCCCATCGCTCTTCTTGACAAAGAGCGAAGGTGCTCCCCAAGCTGAGGGACTGGGGCGAATGAATCCTTTCTGAAGTGCCTTGTCGATTTCCTCCTTAAGTTCAAGGAGTTCATGTGGCGGCATCTTGTAAGGGCGCTTGGCAATAGGAACAGTGCCTGGCTTCAAGTCGATGACGAATTCAACTTCTCTGATCGGGGGTATTCCCGGCAGTTCTTCTGGAAAGACGTCGGGAAAATCGCGAACGACCGGAACGTTCTCGATGCCTTTCAAAGGTGAGACATTCAAAGCATTCACCATAAAGATCTGTGTTTCAGCATTACGGGTAACTCGGGCGGTGTGGTTAACAATCCCACCGGAGGGGTGAAAAAGCTGGACAGACCTGGTGCCACAATACAGTGCGGCATCGTGAAATTTCAACCAATCCATTCCGAGAATGAGGTCTATGGTGGAAGACTTCAGGAGGATGGGCGACGCAAAGAATTCAACTCCTTCGATTTCAATGGTGGTGTTTGGCACAATCATGGTGGTTCGGCATTGGCCAATCGGGGTGCGAACAACCATCGGGGGTTCCATCGTTTCGTACTTGAAGTTATGCGAAAATGAAAATGCTTCCGACATGAATGAATGCGATGCTCCTGTATCAAATAAAACAGCAGCAGGTACGGAATTAATGAGAAGGGTACCCATCACGGTAGCAGGTTGTTGCTGAGCTTCATCAACACTGACGTTGTTAGCATGTCCACGGGCATAAGCAGCAGACCCAGTATTATAGTTGGGGGTCCGGTTGTTGCCACGACCATTTCCACGGCCAGCGGGGTGAACTACCAGTTGCTTCTGTTTTAGGGGACACTCCCTGGAAAAATGCCCAGGTTGACGACACGTGAAGCATAATCCATCCTGAGGACGAAGTGGGGTAGCATTGGGTGGTGCCGGCAGAGCTCTTGGCAACTATGGTGGTGGAGGCAGACGGGGTGCAGCATAAGACGGTCTTGAAGCAGGGACAGCTGAATGGGTCACACTGGTAGGGAGCCAGATGCGACGCTTCTGCGTTGCGCCCGAAGATGAGCCAACGTCACGGTAGCGCTTCAGAGAGTTCTTGTGCTCCATCTGAGCAGTCTCGACGGTGATAGCCTTGTTCACCATGGTGGCGAAGTTGGCGAAATCATGAACGGCAAGAGCGAGCCTGAGTTCTGGGTTGAGACCACGACGGAACTTCTGCTGCCGGCGAGCATCAGTGGTGATTTCTCCTTCCGCATAGCGAGAGAGGTTGAGGAACTCGCGCTGATAGGCTTCAACAGTCATGTCGCTCTGAGTGAGGTTACGGAATTCTTCCGCCTTACGATCCATGATCCCCTGAGGAATGTAGCGGGCGCGGAAAGCAGACTGAAATTCATCCCAAGTGATGACTTCTTCGACTGGCAGGGAACGCTTGTGGGTGCTCCACCACTGAGCAGCGGCGCCCTTCAGATGATAATACGCAAAGTTCACATAGTCGGCGGGATCGACATTAGCAGACTCCAGCTCGTGAGTGATGTCGCGCAGCCAGTCATCAGCATCCAGCGGCTGAACAGTGTTGCGGAACATAGTGGGGTTGAGGCGGGTGAAGTCGTGCAGAGTCACGGTGGCATGCTGATGGTGGTGCCCATTCTGATTCGGCTGGGGGAACTGAGCCATGATATTCTGCATGAACTGACGATTCATCTCGAACTGCTGCATCATCGCTGCCATGTAATCCGGCGGCGGAGGTGGGTCGTTGGTAGCACGACCACGACCACGACCACCACGACCAGCCATCCTGCTAGAACTAACAGGGGTATTTCAGCGATGAACAACTTAACGAAAATACCGGAAACGAGTAAGAGGTAAAGCGACAACAAGGAGGAGGCGCGGATATATAGGAGTAGTCATATAAGACATACACATGCGCACACAGAATCAATCGAAAATCGGGCAGCGTAACGTCGTAGAAATTAAGGAAAAAGACTCTCTAGGCGGCGCGCAGACCGCGGTAAGGATTACACGACGCGACATAGATTCCACTATGTCAATCACGCCGCAAGAAAACTGTTGGTCACAGGAGTTGATGCCAGAGAACGCGCGGCCTGCCCAGAATGAGAATGGGATCCGCGGTCTGGGATCTGGCGTACGACGCCTGCAACACGACTCAATCAATGGGGGATGCACCATAAAACGCCGGATGGAATCAAGAGAACGTGATCCTAATGTCAGACTTTGTAAAACTTACCAGCAAGGATAAGAGAGCAGATTCCCAGAGCGTAGGTAAGGAGAAAAGGATCCTAATACCATAGATATCACACGTAGTGACATCGATGTGGGCCCGTAAGCCAAATATTAAGTTAGCAAAAATAGTTTTTTTTAAAGTCTAGACTCAACTTCGACCAGGTAGTGGTGGGGTGGCTTCCTACAGGCAGTCGGCTCTGATACCAACTTGTGACGCCCCCAAAATCAGACCGTGTACAGTAATCATACACACAGGGTACACGACTGAGATTAGGTTGCCACGGTGATAATATCACAGCACAACACTAAACACAAAAGGATAAACAAATATATTACAATAGAGGGGGTCACGCGGACCCGCATATATAAGTCATACAAGTCATAATATATGAGTATAGACATAGTTAGTCAAGTTCTGCCTTAAGACGGCTAGCACAAATCACATCAGAGATACAAAACGAAAAGGCGAGGCCTCCTGCCTGGGATCCACAGTACTACTCCTGGTCAACGGGGAACTCGACGTCGTAGTAGGCGCCTCTGGGGTACTCCTGCTCCGGGGCTCCAACGTCGGCTGCAGCGGCCGATCAGGCAAAACAGTAAAGGAAATAAAGCAGGTGAGTATCTAGTATACCCGCGAGTCTTACGTCCGCTACTAAGCATTATGCATTGTATCAACGGAATGAAGAGGCTGTATATAGTGGACTGAAGACAGAAATTTAGAGCAAGGGTAAGAAGCTAGGCCTAACGAAGACTAGCATCTTCCGACGATGTCTTGCAGCATGAGGTAAGAATCAGCCAACAGTTTATATAAAGCAATAAAGTAACAATGAAGCAGAAGTTGCTGCAACATTGAATAATAATAAGTTGTAATAATTAACAATGCCTCCGAGTTCACCTCCTCGACATCCCCGCGAGGAAGAGAACCCGGAACCATACAGTTTAATATTAGTTTTTAGTGGTAAGATCCAGCTTCAGCATAAAGCGTCCTGTTACCGTGGACACGGCTATCGATAGATCAATTCTTCCCTGCAGGGGTGCACTTGTGTTACGCTACACGCACGGATCTCCAGGGTGGCGGGAACCTTGTTAGGGAACGCTCCACCGAGGCTATCCGACACTTCATAGCCCATCTTTCAAACTCAACAGAGAGGTCATCCGCCGGACTATATCCTATGTACGCGGGGCTTTGGACCCTAGCCCCGACGTACTCCTGCACGGTGCGAGGCTGGCCGGTGAAGTTAAAGCAAATACAAATAAGACACACCGCGCGAGCAAATAAGACAACACCACTTCCCGGCGCAGGCCGCGGTACTGCTGACATCTGAAGAGTCCTCGGACGACACTAAGAAGCAGAGGAGCCCATAACTCGTAGTTCCCACGGGTAGGTAGTGCGTACATGGCATATAGCCAACTCAAGACATTCACTGAACCATTTAGCATTTTAATTAACCTGCGTGACAACCGTTATCGTTGTCTCGACTTAACCGACCCGCGGACAACGACAGCAGCCAGGACCACCAGTACATCGTTGCCTGCCCTGTCGTCCCACCAAGTCACTGCGGTTACCAACAAGGTGAACCGTCTCCTTACCTTGTCTCGCGTGTGCTCCTGGAGGAGCACGACTTTCGTGGTTTGGTAACTCTCGCGGACAACGAACAGGGGCCAAGCACCCCGGTACACTGGTCGTACCCTCCCTGTCGTCCCGTCGCAATACCTCTCGCGGGCACTGTTGGGTCGCCCGACTTCTTACCTTTAAGGACAATCGTCGTTCAGGACCCTACGACGGTAAGACAAAGTCAGCCTCGAGTGGAGTACCAGGATTACTCCTGGATAGCTCACACTTGAGGTGACTAGGCATAACCCAGATAGGGGCCTTAGACGGTGTCTGCATTGTACTGTACCGGTGCAGTTATAATATTTGTATCCGCATTCACTCCCCAGAGTGATCACGACCCTCTATCTAATCCTAGCTAACAATGCGCAGGGTCCACTGCTGGTTAATGCATAATAATAATAATAGGCAGCATAGGATAAAGGAAGGCACATCAAGGGGCGACAAAAACCAGGCTATGCGGTTGAATAGGATGGTAATCGTAGCAGCAGCAGTAACAATGCCTAGTGCAAGAAATGTACGGAAAGATAGGCGATATCTGGGGAAGAGAATGGCTCTGCTTGCCTGCAAGCTCGACGGTAGTAGTAGGGTCGTCGACGACGTAGTCGTACTCAGCAGCGGTGTAGTCGACAGCAGCAGCGGGGTCTACCGAAGATTAAAGGGGGAAAGGAAAACAGTAAATACACAGCAATAATATACAAACACGCGCATGACATGATAGATGAGATGTTATCGGTGTTCTAACGCAGTGCAATGCAATATGCTCGGAGCGGGAATTCATCTGAGGATGAACTTCCGGCTCCGGGTGATTACCGGACAGGGTGTTCGGAGGGGGAGGATCAAGCCGGAGGTGTCGTGGTTACCGGAACAACATAAGGGGGGTGTATCCGTGCTATTTGAACCATTCCGGACAACTTTCGTGTTCGGAATAAATTCATCCGGGCACTCTAACAGTACCGGAAAATTTATCGGACAGTCGGTCCGGAGGGGGAATGTTCGATGTTCGTAGTGTTAGAGGGGTGTGGTAGACATATGGATAGCGTATTCGTATTCGTTGTATTTTTCTGATCAACTTTCATGTATAAAGTTTTTGAATCCGAGTTACGGTTTAAAAGTTATTGAATTTCAAAGTTTAAATCAATTTAAATGATTTTCTGGATTTTCTTTTATTATTTATTAAACATTATCCAAAACATTATCCACAACATTATCCAAAACAATGCTGACATGTGGGACCCACATGTCAGCCTCTGTTATTTATCAAACATTTAATTAAATTAGAAAATACCCCTGGACCCACATGTCAGTGACTAGTTTTATAATTTTTATTTATTTCTAATTGACTTACAGCTGGGGCCCAGTTGTCATACACAGAGGGTTAACTAACAGTTTTACTTAACTTAAAACCAAGGGTTATCTGGTGGGGCCCTTATGTCAGACCCACAGGTTATAAACTAACAGGTTTTCTCAGATTAACTTAACAGCGGGATTAACAGGGGGTATGGCCCACTGTCAGTGGCTGGTTAACATCCAGTTAACCACCCGACAGGTGGGGACCACCTGGCAGCGACACAGGCCACCGCCGGCGAGACAGAGCTCGTCGGAGCTTGTCCATGCGCTGCGCACCGGCGACCATCTGGCGCGCTACTTGGTTCATTCGAACGAGCAGACCGAGCCGCGTCGAATGGTAGGTTCGCCCTTGCCGGAATCGCGCCGGAACGACGTCGGCGACGTGATTTGGCGGCGGCCGGAACGGGCACCCATGGAATCATGCAACCCGGGGGAATTTTGAGCGCGAAACCAGGCGGAATCAAACCACAAGCTCACGGGTAGCATGACAGGGCAACTTGGCGCGTGCTAGGAGGGCTGGGAGCTCGGACTCGACATCAATGGCGGCGGCTGGAGCACGGTATAGGGGTGTTTTGTCTACGGCGCCAACGGGGTTCAACGGGCGGCTGGGGGTGGTGAGGATGCTCACCAGGATCACGTAGGGGGGTGGCAATCGGCTCGGGGAAGGCTTGGAGCTGCCGGAGTTCCTCAGGGATCTCGCGGCCCCGAGGTTGAAGAAGACGACGATGGCGTCCCCCGTGATGCGCCTCGGTCCGATCCCGCGCGCAGGGTGAAGTAGCCGACGTCGTTGAACGGCTTGGACAAGGCGACCGGTCCCGAGGAGGTCTCCGGCCACGGGAGTTCGCGGAGGCGGCGACGAGTGCTACGGTTGAGTCCTTCCCCGACGATGGCGAGAGGAGGAGGAGGGGAATGGGGTGGGGGGGGTTGTCCAGGGGCTGCTGGGGTTGGCCTTATCGGGTCCATGGCGGGAGGGAGCAGGTGAGGGAGGGGAGGGCTCCAGGGGCGCCCGTGGCCACGGCGGCGCCACGGCGTCGAGCAGGTGGCGGACGTGATGGGGGCAGGTGGGAGGTGGAAGACGGGCCGGGGTGGGCTGGGCTGAGGTGGGCCTCGCCCCAGGCGGGTTATTGCGTTTTTCCCATTTTCTGGTTTTCTGCTAATTCAAATTCTTCTCTGTAATTGATTTGTTAACCCTAGCATTTTTGAAAAATTTAATTGGTGTTTGTAAATTAGTTTTATATATTACTGAGGTGCCACAAAAAGTTATGCAGCAAAATAAATTCATTAGGTATTTCTTTTAAATATTAAATGCCCAAAGTAGGGTTTTAACCTACTGTTTGAATTGTTTATAATTTTCTGCAACTCCAAAAATTACCAAAGTTGGTCCCACATCATTGTAATGATTTTAGGCAATTTACAAAAATAGTTCCATGATTTTTGGAACAACTTTATTTGAGCACTTTTGTTTTAATTTCCATTTGAGGTAGTCTCAACTAGGGTTTGGTTTCATGATGAGAAAAATGCATTGGGCTTTGTGTTTTGATTACCAAACAGCATGGTGTGAAAAGAGCTGAAGCAAAGTTTGATTAGGGACAGGGGATAACAGTGATTAGCAAACAGTGATAGTCAACAGTGATGATGATTACTGTTACAAGCATCTGAGGGTGTTACAATAGCCATGTCAATTTATTAAGTTTTTATTTTGCAATGAAATTTTTAATTTTATTCTCATGACAAATCTACTTTGGCATGGCAATTCTCAATTATGTGACATGCATGACAATCCTTATCTTTGTGACATGGCAATTTTCAGTTATGTGACATGGTCATCTTATTCATACATGGCAATACATACTTACGTGACATGTCAATTCTTAGTTATGTGAAATGTCATTTTTTATTTATGTGACATGTCAATTCTTTGTTAGGTGACATGGCAATTCGTAGTTATGTGACATGCAATTTACGTGACATGGCAATTCAGTAATGTGACATGGTCATCTTATTGATGTGTCATGGAAATTCTTATCAATGCGACATGGCAATTCTTAGTTATGTGACATGGAAATTATTTATTTACGTGTCATGGCAATTCTTATTATGTGATATGATAATCTTCTTTTATGCGACATGCCAATTGTATATGTGTATCATATGAAAATTTTGATTTTACTTAAAATACCATGGCCTTTTTTGTCTTGAAAAACATGACATCTTTAGCTCTTGTTTGCAAACATTCCTGTGACTAGTTCTTGCATTTTGTTTTCTCAACCATGACACATTTATAGTTTCATGTCTAATTTTATTTTGTACCATATTATTTAAAAAAAGCTATGATATGGAAAAATTGAGTTGTTATTCTGCTATGGAAAATCTAGTTTGTTTGACATGGCAAATTTAACTATACCGCCACGGTAATTTTTAAATTTCTACTGTCATGAAAATTTCACTTTTTTTTAATGTGACATGGCAAATTTTACTTTACCTACATGGCAAGTTTTACTTTTTATCCCTTTTCATGGGATTTATTTGCTTTCGTGGTACCACGTTTGGCAATTTTTATTTTTGTAGCAGTGTATATTCGGTCAAGGTAAAATGTTATTTTAATTGCCATGGCAAGTGTGCTACAACATAGCTTGCAAATTTTTAGTTTGTGTACTGTTCACTATATTCATTGTATTTTTTGTTGTTGCCATGACATTCTCTGAACATAATTTTGTTGCTATGACATTTATGGGAAGTTTTTAATGACACAACAAGAAGTAATGATTATTGTTTGTCATGGCAAATTTGTGCTCCACTACATATTTTTCTTGCTCTCCATGTCAATTTTTGCCATGATCTCTATTTGTGTAATTGCAAGTAGAAAAATTCATCCATGGAAAGTTTCTAATTTTAAAGATTGGGCTTTTTATTTAGCATATAAAAAACTGGGTTTTTATTGGTCATAGAAAAAAAATCAAGTTTTTCTTATATCCGTTTTTGCAGGTAAAGGCATGTAGCCAGCGATGTGGAGATTGTTCAGGCGGTGGCGAGTTTCCATCGAACGAAATGGTTCGGTACTGAGAGTTTTTCTACCGAACCAAAATGTTTAGACTGATAGGATCTAGATCTGACGTTCGACACTTATCGTCGTCCTAATAAATAATATATCTATGATACTATCCATTAAAAGCAATTTTAGCATATAATATTACTCTCTTCATTTTAAATAACTGTCTTAATTTTAATATTATTTTATACTAAAACTAGTATAAAATTGAGACAATTATTTTGGCCTATGATACTCCCGGTAGCCTTGCAAGGTAAACTTATCAATCCCTCTCATCCGCCGCCTCCCTCTCTTCTTCTTTGGCGAGCACCCCAGCACGCTTCCTCGACACTGCTCTGCTTTCCCCTCGAGCAGTCCTGGCCGCTTCCACACCGCCTTCGATCCTTTCCATTCCTCCCTGGCCGCGTCCTCACCCTGGGCAGACTACCTGGATCTCCGCGCCCAGATCGCCGACCACTTCCCCTGGAGCAGTTGTCGTCCTCACCTCGCCGGGCTCCTCACTCGGAATCAGGTGGACTTCACCTCCTCCTCCCCACTCTCAGTTTGCTGATTAAATGCGAGTTAACATTTAGTTTCTTGCTCAGAATATACTCCGTATTTTGTAAGCTGCTAGCCTGTCACTATTTACAATCCTAGCAATTATGCTGTCAGGAACAGAATCATGAACAGACCCTCCTTTCAGCAAAAGCAAAACAGATGCTGGCCCTCCTTTTGCTGAAAGTGATGTGTTTTGCTTCTTGCTGGCCCTTATGTTAGAGAGGTGGTGTAGATATTGTTGAAAAGATGGACTTATGATGCAAACGGACAACCATAACATGCCTATTGCTTCTCTGCAGCGCTGTCTGCTTATACCCTTACTGAGCTTGATCTAGGTTTTGTGTTTTTTGATGTTTTTTTTTTCAAGGAAAGGAGAACAGAGAACTAGCTGAGAGATACCTACTCCATCAAACTTGAGATATACCTATCACTATGATGGCCATCTTACTTCTAGTACTCGCCCGTAACCCTAGGTTTAGGGGTTTTACTTTCTATGCTCTTTGTTAGCATTTTGGCCTTTTGGTCTTCTAAGACAGTTGCAGACCTTGCACTGCCCAGATTTCATGGTAATCAAAAGCATAGGTTTAGGGCTATGAAACATCGAAACAGACATTTGGCAGATCAGAGAAAACTTATGCAAGGCCTGATTCAGGGGAAGAGGTTGAATTCGTCTGGGAAGAGTGAAATCTTGCGAGAAGACAAATCCCAGGGGAGCTGAGGTTGTTGGTGTCAGTTTTGATGTCTGTAGCTGCTGGAGTGCTAAAGCCATGACCTCCTGGTTCGAAGCAGATAGCACAGCAAGGTGGTAAGGTGAGGGGTTTGCTTGGGGAAGTGGGAACCAGTCAAAGTCGAGGCTTAGTAGATTTGCAGTGGACAGGGAACAAGTGAAATTGTGATGGAGAAGGAGAAGAGGAGAGTGGATCAGTGGAGTACTATGGTGTGTGCCAAGTGGATTCTCAACTGGGCCGTGTATGATTAGCCTAAAAAATGTCTCACACTAACGAGCTAAGACACCACACCGATGTCACAGTGAACTATCATATACGAGTTCACCCCAGCAATTCTCTCACACTAATGATACATGTTCACATGGGAATCCAAGTTAAAAATTAGTCACAAGGTGTCAAGAGCTCTTAATTACTAATATTTTCAACATCTAGTACTGTTTTCAGGTCAACTTAATGATGTATATTTAGGCAACGCGAATCAAACTGTCCATAAGTTAGACAATAAACATAATAGCTTTTTGTTCAGGGGTATTACAGACATTGTGAACTTCAATTACAGTTCAGACAGCAAGCATAAGTTAAAGCCAGTCCAGCCACTTCTCTGGGAGCCACCCAGAAGCCACCTCTGGAGAAGCTCTAGCCACCCAACATGTTTGTCATATAGTTGAAAGTTACATCTTTATGAGTTTGTTCTCTGTGGGCTTTGCTAAAGATGACATTTACTGCATGGAGTTTGCAGTAGATGTTTGGTACACGAGGGGAATATTCAAGTATAGTTCTCTATGCATTTATATTAAGACTGGTAAAATTTGGGCCTGCTATAGCCAATACTTGAGAGGAAAGCAATGTATGATTGGGCTTCACATGGTTCTTTCTTAGGGCAATCAACATCGTCATGATCAGTGTAGGATATGTGAGGGTAAGCTTTTTAATCTGATCGGTGACCTGTAAAGAGGTAGGGAGTTGATATGCTATAGGCGATGCCATTGGTTTTACTGATGATATAAGCTGCCTGCATTGTAGTTTCTTGTACTTTTAGTTCCATGGACTATATGACTTGAAATGAATCTTCTCGTGGCACCCTAATGAGTAAATTGCAGTTCATACCGTTCATCTTGGGAGGTCCACTGATCGTTGGGTTGTTGTTAGCTGTCCCACTAGAATACTCGAATTTTGTACTCTCTCTGTAAAGAAATATAAGAGCATTTAGATCACTACTTTAGCAATCTAAGCACTCTTATATTTCTTTACGGAGGGAGTACTGTTTATGATGGGTTGGGGACTTGTTGTGGAGCATATGTTGTTCAAGGTTCATAATATGGGGGCGTGGTTATAGCATCTCTGTTTTAAAGCAAACCAAAACATGCTGTAGTTTGCTTTGCGCAAATTTCTTTCTCTTTCTTATGACAGGATGCAAAAATACTTGCAAAAAAGTTGCTTTTGAGTTATTCTGCCTGTTATGGCTTGTTATGGCTCCTTATGCGATCCATGTCTTACTCGTAGTTGTTTTTGCAGGTGGATGTTATTTGCACATTGATTGAAGGCAATTAACTTGGTTGATCCCAAGGGCAAGAAGTAATGATCCGGCCCAGCTCCAAGGAGTCACTAAATTATGACAACAATAGCCAGAAAGTTTATCCTCACCCCATTGATGAAAATATGAATCAGAACATGGGCAGTATGATTGGAAGGATATTCAACAACATATCCTCTTTAAAGGCTGCATACATTCAGCTGCAGGAAGCTCACACCCCATACGACCCGGACAAGATACAAACTGCTGATAAGCTTGTCATAGATGAGCTCACGACCCTTTCAGAACTCAAGCATACTTACAGAGAGAAAAATCCTAAGCCAGTAGCAGCGTCACCTCAAGATTCACGCTTGCTTTCAGAAATACAAGAGCAGCAAAACTTGTTAAAGACATATGAGGTCATGGTAAAAAAGTTCCAGTCACAGATCCAGAATAGAGATACCGAGATTACCCATTTACAGCAGCAAACCGATGAGGCCAAACATCGGAAAACAAAACTGGAGAAGAAATTGAAACAAAGGGGCTTACTTAACAAGGAAACTGAGGAATCTGATGAAGAAGAGAACTACTTTTCTGTTGAGCTGACACCAAGTTTATTTACATCTACTGCTGATAATGCGTACCAATCAATACATGAGTTCTCGAAGCCCTTGATCAACATGATGAAAGCTGCTGATTGGGATCTCGATTCTGCTGCTAATGCAATTGAACCTGATGTAGTTTACTCACGGAGAGCTCACAAGAAGTATGCTTTTGAGTCCTATATCTGCCAAAGAATCTTCAGTGGTTTCCATCAAGAGAACTTCTCGATAGACACTGCTAATGCCACTGTTTCCAATGAGGCTTTCTTCCACCAGTTCCTCGCAGTACGAGCCATGGATCCTTTGGATGTATTGAGCCAAAACCCAGATTCAGTTTTTGGAAAGTTCTGCAGAAGCAAATACCTATTACTTGTGCACCCAAAGATGGAAGGTTCTTTCTTCGGCAACATGGACCAGAGAAACTACGTCATGAGTGGTGGGCATCCAAGGACACCTTTCTATCAGGCATTTCTCAAGTTGGCCAAGTCCATATGGTTGTTGCACAGGCTGGCATACTCTTTCCATCCAAAGGTCAAGATCTTCCAAGTGAAGAAGGGAAGCGAGTTCTCGGAGATTCACATGGAAAGCGTTGTGAAGAATATAGTCTTGGATGAAAATACCGAGAGGCCTAAAGTTGACTTGATGGTGATGCCTGGTTTCTTGATCGAAACTAGCGTCATACAGTCTCAGGTGTACCTTTCTGGTGTCAAATGTGCCGACTGAAAATGTTACGGTTGCCTGAGAAGATTTCTAGGCGTTTCACGTCCTGCGAGATCATGCAATGCTACCTCTCCAAAATGTCATTCAAACGAAATGTGGTAGCAACACCTTTGTGAAAGAAAAAACAGTGATTGGTCATTTGAGGACTAAGATGCGTGTTTTCTCTGTTCTGTAATGTAAATCATGTCCCAGCGTTGGTCTACATCATCTCATCACTACTATTGAAGGGGAATCCATCGTTGTTGTGATGGTTCAACCTCTCATACACTTTTATAAAAACTCCTCGATGGTTTATCGAAACAACCCACAACCCATGGAGCCCCTCGATTTGTAATAGCTAGCGTCTCTTTAATAAAATAACTCCTCGGTGTTTTACGTTGCTGAGAGGCCGTAATTTCGGCAGGAGATGGAGTCGGCCGTAATCCACCACTGGAGCTCCTCCGGATTTTCCCATGATTGCTGACCCACAAGTGCGCCATAGTCCACCGCAGGTCGATGCCTCACCATTAGAAGAGAACGAATGCCCTGCAATGTCTTTTGACCAAGATGCTATTGTTGTTGCGCTCCCAACTAGGTGAAGGAAGAAAACAAAAGCAAGTTGAAGGGAAAGCACATGTCCGGTTCATTGGTGAATGGATAAAAGTAGTTGATGGTGTATGTTCATCCTTTCCTTTCCTAAATAAATCACTAACTAAATCAAAAACAACGAGGCATCATGTATGTTCATCTTTTCCTTTCATGATTAATTTGTCCGTCAACTATCCAATCAGTAATCACATTACATATGCTTTCTATTATTATCATTTGCTTTTATAGAGATAAACATTATCTGTTGTTCCATCTCTACATGGCATGTACGTGATTAAGTATTTTTTTCGGGTTTAGCATGCATGAGTTAGTTCACCATAAATTTATGTCTATGTATGTGATAATGTAGTAATTTGAGCTGGAAACTGCAACTATTATTGTCTAGAAGGAGGATAAGCAACAATAAGGATGAACCATCGTGTTGAAATAGAGAATGTGGGAATGTGAGGTACTGATTCTTGCTGGTGCAAGTTATTTTTTTTTCGTTGCAACGCACGGGCATTCAACTAGTTGTTGACATCAATTTTTGGCACAACAATAAGCATATATAAGATGTCCTCAAATGGAAAAGTGCTCTACATGAAAAAGTTATGTATTGTCATAATAAACATCTTTGAAGTTTGGGTCATCGTCATCCGAGATCATCTCTGAGGCCGAAGTTGTGATTGAAGTGACATTATTCGGTACTCAGTTTACTATTTTGCCAATTACGCCCTCAAGACATTCTCAAATGGAAAAATGTTCTACATGAACTGTCTTCTTCTCGTCGAGCCGACCGATTTTGATATTTGAATCATCTCAATCCGAGTTCGTATGCAACCTGGGCGGCCGAAGGAGAAACAGAGACAGAGGCTGAAACAGATAAGTCGGACATTCTGACCTAATATCCGACCCAATGTCCGACTTTTTGGGAGGTTCTCTGATTTCGGGTCAGATGTTCCGACCTAGCCTCCGTCCCAACCTCCGACTTTGCAGGACACAATTTTTGTCCGAGTCAGGATAGGTTTTGGCCCCTTGGTCGGTTTTGCAGGCCGTTTTCCTATACGGAAAGTCCACCCGCCTCATATATAGATGAGAGGTTATGGCCGATTGAACAACACACAATCTAACAAACACATCTACCTCTTTTTCGTGTTCATCTATCACTATCCTTGTATCTTTCTTCCTCATTCTTCGTTCATTCTTCTTCTTGCAGGGTGACGATCCACGGGGCCCTAGAGACTATCAGGTCGACCTAGGGGAGCCCATAGCCGACGTGTTCCCTAACGGGGTCCCTCCCGGGAGTGTAGGGTTTCGAGTCTACAAAATCATATGTCGATTGTCTTGCGTATCGCGCTGCCGGTTGGATCTCCTTCAACGTGAGCTGCGGTGCATCACCCCTGGCGTCGAGGGTACATGTGACGTGTTCGTGTGTTAACACTAGTATAAATTAATAACTGGATTAGATATGTCTCATTCACGCCATCTGTCAGCACCCTTCACATGGGGCCGCTTTGTTGGTGACACAACCTACTCCAGTGAAGGTGTTTGGACTAGACTGGGTCCAGTGAAGCCTGGCAAGGTGACTCGATTACTTAACTCACTTATGCAGGGGTTACATTTCCCCTTTTTTTGAAGCTCTGAACAACAGGAAAGGAGCCTACTGTTATTTTCCATTTTCTCATTCAAACTGAAGTATACATCTTACAAATTACAAGTTCTAGGAGGAACCCACCTCATCCCCATGAGGCCCACCTACTAATGATCTAGTCTTTCAATAAAACTATTTTAACAAGTAGCCAAATTAGGCTTAACCTTAAGGCTAAGCAGAAGAATGTCACTACAAAATAGGTTGTACCATCCCAAGATGGATGGAGGGATTCCTTCAAACAACTTATTATTTCTGATTCTCCATATGTTCCAAGAAGCTAGGATCAGAACCTCCTGAAAGAGAGGTTCAGTCCATTGAGAAGCAACTGTTTGAATCATGGTTTCCATGTTATCTCCATCCATCCAATGAATACCCAATTTCCTGCAACATTGAGAGCTAAAAGAGCTGTGGAAGATCAGGTGACTTCTGTATTCAAGAGTGTCATTGGGACAAAGAAAACAAGTGAAATACTCTCCAATATTCCGGTGCCTCCTTTTCATCATGTCCCTTGTATTAATTCTGTCCATGGACATTAACCAGGCAAAGACTTTGTGTTTTAGGATGCACTTTGATTTCCAGATGGCAATTAGAAAACTAGGGGGTTTTCATTCTTGAAGAATAACCTATGCTCTCTACAGCGACGTTTGTTCCACGTCATTGAGATCTCCCTTTGACGAGGGTGGACCTCGGAAAATCCCATGGTTAGGTACCCTAGGTTGATTGAAGGGGAAGGAGTGCGTAGTTGGTGATCTCGTCGTCTAACAGGAGACAAGGATTACCCAAGTTCAGGGCCCTCGATTGGTAGAACCCCTACTTCCTTATCGATCTATTATATGAAAGAGGTAATTACAGAGGTGGATCCGGCGAGATTGCTCAAGCCAGGAGGTGTTGAGAGATGTATTGCGATGTCCCTAGATGTTCCCTCTCCCAGCATTTATATACTAGGCTAGGTACCGAGGAGTCCATCTAGGGTTAGAGGAGATTACCTATTCTACGTAGCCTTGTACGCCAAGTCTTGGACTCCATGTCGGTTCAATCGTCGGTGCCCCGGGTGGGCTCAGTAGGATGATGTTGGGCCTTACGAGGCTTCTAGCGGGCCACTAGTCTTGACACACACCGGGTACCCTCACGGAGGGGAATCGTGGGGGTATTCCCTCGTCACCTTCTATTCCTCCTGGCTTCTTCTTTTGACTAGGCCAGCGCCAGCGGTGGCTGTGCCGGATCATACGAGCGCGGAGGTCTGGATGTACCCGATGAAACTTTCTCAGCGGGTTAGGGTTCCGATGGATAATGAAGTGTTCGGCTCGGGCAATATGGGAAAGGTAGATGCAATGATGAAAGAGCTTGGCTTAACAGAGGATGACTGTAAGGCCCGATATGCGTTACTGTTCCAGATCTAGATGTTTCCATCCAGATCCGGGAAGAAGCACATATCGGTCCCACCGCGACATATGACGAAGTCATATGCCCCGGATTTCCAACATGATATCACAACATTACAGATACAAGGATACAACAACTCATACAATCGGCATACAACTGCCTTAATACAATACAACAGCGGAAGATACATGTCTGAGTACAGACTACAATCAAATGCCTACTGGCAAAGAGAAAACATCGATCCCATAACCACACGGGTCCAGGCCCTCCGCCGGGATCCGCCTAACTAGTCGTCGTCGACTCTCCACGTGAAACGTCGATCACCGTACCTGTTGTCGATCAAGAACCCTGAAAAGAGTTTGGGGGTAGTATCATGAGTACAGAAGTAATCAGCATCCAACTGTAGTGGTCAACTGACCCAGCAAGGACTTCATCACTCGTCATTCTAGGACAACTAGTAGTTTACGGTAAGGATGGGGTAAGTGGTGAGGTTGCTGCCGTACTAGCATTTATGAAGTGGCTAACGATCTAGAGAGTAAGATAAGAACCAAGCATTCGATGAGGAATCGCTTCCAACAAGTCTTGCTATCAACTACTTACGCAAGCATAACACCTATCCTATCCTTGTCCTCCTCTTCGCATCCCGACGAAGAAGAAGCAGTCAAGGCACACACACACGTCGATCAAGTTATATTAAGATTCTCTCAGTTGTTGTTGTCTATGAACAAGGAGTAGGTCTCAAGTCGTCCATAACCGTGGACACGGCTTCTCGAAAAGATTTAACCCTTTAGGGGTGTACCAACTGCCCATTACAAGGCTCCGCACGCACGCCCATCTCTCTCAGTTGCTTCCCATCATAGGCAACCATTTTATGATTTAGTTCCAAGAGATCCGAAACGACAGGTTCCTCTAACTAACAACGAACAAATCCGGGTGGCCCCCGGGGAGTCGACACCCAATCCAAAAGCTGGCCACGCTCTCGGATTGGACTCTTCCGTCTTAACAGGGTTTGGGTTACCAAGACGCCTCACGTGAGGCCTCGGGCCCTCGCCGGTCAAAGGTGGACCAACAGGGAAACCATGTCTCCGCTGGTCCGGGTTATTTAAAAACTGCGAGGGGATCCACCAAGCACACACACGGGGTTTCAAATGGTAAATCAGCTCGGGCCACCACTAGAAATGTTTGAAGCTAGATAGGTAAGAAAAGGGGACCCCATAAAATCCCACACGCGGTTAGGCACGCTCAGTCTTAAAACCAATACCCGGAACTCGGATCCTAGGTGACTCGATTGGAACAAAGCGTCGGGGCGGGATAGCCTAGACCTTCCATCCTTCGTCGAATATAGTCAACATTATAATAATCATATCATCAACAACAATATAATAATGTGATAGCCCAAACCAAGGAGTAACAGGGTAACATCGTAGCATCCTAAGCATGCATACTAAGCAGGGGCTGAGCAACGAGCAATAATAACATAGCAGTACATAGTTTGCTGGGAGGGGACATGGCTGTATCGGTTTGAAAGAGGCTGTAAGCATGTAGTAGGATCAAACATCGAACCTAACCTAGACTAGCATGCAAACCGCTGGTTGAAATAGAATGGATCATAAGTAATGTATAGTCCTTGCCTGTTGATAAGTCGGGTTCCGAAGGTGTAGTTGATCGCAAGCTCGCATCGTCTCCGAAAGGTACCCGCGGAAGCACATAAGACGGTAAACACTGGAAAGCAATCAACGAGCAAGCATCTATTACTACGAGGCAAACACGAGCAAGCATCAACAAGAAGCAACACGATACATCGCACCTACCGTCGAGAGCGGTTACTAACAATTTAAGTGGAGTACTCATCATACACGACGATTCCGCACATTTATAATGATTCAAGTTGTTTAGCTACAGGTGATCAACAAAGGTTGTTAACATGGCATCTCACTCAAGCATGGCATAGCACACAAACATTACAAAAGGTGAAGCATAAGGTAAACTATTTATGCTACTCAATTTAAGTGAGGCACAACATAAACATGGCATAACACTAAGTGCCGCACAACAATTAAAGGATTTGGTATTGTTCTTCCCTAAGCCATATTTTAGGTTGGTTAACAGCAGAAAACAATAGCATAAACACAAAGTACACGAAAAAATAATCAAGTTACATATAAATAACACTCAAAACGGAGTTACGGTTAAAAAGATACAACCAAAACAAGTTTGGAACACAATCTGCCAACATCAGGAAGCACACTTTAGAGCATTGCATAAACAACATAATGAATGCAAACATGCTCACAAATGATATGCAATTAAAGTAGACATGACAAGGAAGGCATGGCAAAAAGAATCATGCAAAAAGGCATCATGAACAACTAATTATAGCTCATGCAAAATGCAATAAAACATTACTAGTCAAGGACTTAGTGAAAATAATGAAAACAGGGCAGAAACTGTTATTTTTATGTTGTAAAAACAGGAGAAAAACTATATGCAAAAGTGCAGAAACATGACATAGCAATACATATAATGGAAGTAGACATGATGCTTAACAATATGCAACAAGAATTAGTCAATTCCGATAAACGGTCGCGACACACTCGTCGACCGAAGTTGCAACAAAATATAAACAGTAGCACACTAACAGCAGGCTAGCTACTTTGGGTGAAGATACAATCATCATGCAGCAGGCATATATGACATGTGAATGCATATAACTGAAGTAGAAACAATGCTTAATAGGATGCAAAAGGAATCAATCAATTCCGATGAACGGTTGCGAAGCAACCGTCGCCCGAAGTTGCAATAAAATAACAGTTCAGCAACAACAGCACAGCTAACGATCTGGTACCCACTTTGACGCAGAAATAAATTATCTAGACGGCCTCAAACGGAAAAACTTTCTACATACGAACGGAAGAGCACGTAAAACTGAGAAATTCATCTTTTGGGCGCTACACGATCCGAGCTATGGTTTGCTTGCAATAATCGCCGCAAAAACGTAACAGCAACAAAATACACAGGACTTAGCAAAAATAAGATAAAAAGGAAAAACAGAGAACAGAAAAAGGGGCCTTACCCTTAATGGGCTCGGCCCAACTGGAGGCTGGGAGGCCGGCTCGGGCCGAGAGGCGCTGGATCTGGCGGCTTGGGCTGTGGAGGCCAGGTGGGCCAGTGGGCTGCGCCGGGCTGATGCCCCACAGGCGTAAGGGATCGAGATAGTCTTTGTGGGTAAGTTAACCCAATTTATTGATTCGACACACGGGGAGCCAAAGAGTATTTATAAGCTTTGACATTTGAGTTGTCAATTCAACCGCACCTGAAATATACTTGCTTGCAACAATAGATAAGTGGTAACGGTGATATGATAGTGATGATAGAAACAACAAAAGTAAATATCAAAAGTAACAACTAGTAACCAGCAAGATTGAAAACACTGTAGGCTAGGGAGATGGATGGTCGGGTGCTGCATGGATTAGAGTAAACATATAATAGATTCTAACACGGGGCAAGGCACACAGAAAAGAAATGATCATCTAGGCAAATATCAAACAATAGGCATGTATCCCGTAGGTAGTTGTGCGTGCTTGCAATAAGAACTTGCACAACATCTTTTGTCCTACCATCCCGCTACGAACGGGGCCAAAAGGAACTTATGGAGATTAAGGCGCTCCTGTCAAAGAGCACCGGAACAAAGCAATAAACTCAATGGATACATGGAATCCTCAAATCATGGACCATCCCCTTTGGTGTCCCAAGCTGTCACCTTTGGGATCGCCGGTTCCGGACCATAATAGGTGCATACAACTCATAGATAACATCTAGAAGACAAATATACTCATGAAAACACATAAGGTTCAGATCTGAAAACATGACACTCGGGCCAAAAGTGACAAGCATTAAGAATAACAAGTTTTAGCAAAGAAGATAAACACCAATCTAGATGATAGGCAACATGCCCCCAACAATCTGACGAACTATTACATGATTAAACTCATCCAATCCCTACCATCCCCTTTGCCTACAGCAGGGAATTACTCACACATGTGAAGAGAAGTCATGGAGGATGGATGGAGTGGTGATGGTGATGACGATGGCGACGATCTCCCCTCTCCGGAGGCCAAATCAGCCTCCAGATTAGCCCTCCCGAAGAAGAATAGAGGGTGGCGGCGGCTCCGCGACGGAAACTGGGAAAACGACTTCTGTTCTGGGGTTTTCTCGTCACGGGGATAAATAGGAGCCTCGGTAGGGCACCGGAGGAGGGGGGAGCAGCCCAGGCAGCCAGAGGGCGCGGCCCCACCCCTGGCCGCGCCAGGGGGGCGCCTAGCGCCCCCAGGGCTCCCCTTTGGTCCCACTTTTGGCTCCTGGCTCCATCGGGTGCGTGGATTTTCTGGTATTTTTCCGGGATGTCTAAAAATCCATTTTCCTGCACACAATAAAACCATACAGGCAGCTCTGCTGAAAACAGCGTTAGTCCGGGTTAGTTTCGTCCAAATCATGCAAGAATGAGGGAAAAATAATAGCAAAAGTGTTTGGAATAGTAGATACGTTTGAGACGTATCAACTCCCCCAAGCTTAGCATTTTGCTTGTCCTCAAGCAATTCAGTTCAACGAACTGGACGTGACAAAGAAAACTTTGACAAACTCTTTTGCTTCATTAGATGTAAATAAGCATGTACTACGAAAAGAGTTTAGCAAGTAATGAAACAATGCTATAAGTTCAATGCACGAAGCAATTCTTCTTTCATGTGATCAGTCACAAACAACTAAAAGTAAATAATAAGCTACTTAAAATCAAGACAGGATCACAATGCACATAGCTTGAACATACTTGAGCGGCATTTCTCTAGCCTCCATGAGTGAAGCAAAACATAAATGCAGAAACTCCTCCGAAGTTTTAAAGGTGACTAGAACTCAGTATTTCAAACTAGCAATAACACAAGCATGCAGAAGACAATGTAATACTTTGGGACAATGCATGTTACACTAAGAATGACAATTATGCTCTCATAGTTGGTGCTTTGAAGAAAGAAGGGGAGACTCTCGAACCGTGGCTTTTGATGGCAAGGTTGAAAACCCGTGAAAGGAAGCAAAGACTAAACATGTGCCAGAGCTCTTGGTTTTGAAAACAGAGATAAAACATTTTTGAGAAGTGCAACTTTACAGTCAACGGTGAATGGTAAAGGTCTCTCAATATCTCCCATGCCAACCATATATAATGCCTTTTGCTTACACATATTCCCTTATCCATGAATCCTTCGATGGTCTATGGAACCTTTTATTTTGCCTCAAGGATGGAAGGAGGGTATCGTTCCACCTATCATAAGCAGCATTTGGTCCATATCACTCCATCATCGAGTATGGGGGAGGTGTAACTCTCATATATTTTTTTCTTTTACTGTTTTGACTAGTTAAAACTTCCGTCAAAATATTTTTGGCATGAAAGATACTGATTTCCCTCACCGGACCATGAGCTTGTACGGTTACAAAAGGGAAGCTTTTGAATAAATTTCGAGATGGCACAAGAAAGTCTAAGTTAGGAGTGGCCGGTAAATACCACATATAGGTAGGTATGGTGGACTCAAATGGAATAACTGGGTTTGAAAAAGGAGTTTGGAAGCACAAGAAGAATTCTGCTTAGTGCGAGCGAAGGCTAGCAAAAGACTGGGAAGCGACCAACTAGAGAGCAATAACTGTCATAATCATGCAGAGCGACAAAGCAAAATTGAATCGGGCATGAAAGTGATATAACTATTCTGAAACAAAAAGATCATCAAGGCAAAAATAGACTTTCTAGTCATAAGCATGTGTAAACATGTGCCAAGTCAATCCAAAAATCCTCCGAAGGGAAATACGTACCACTCCAGTGTGCCAAACCATGAACAATGCAATGCATGTAAATCATTTCAACAACACATTATGTACTCTAGCTATTTGGGACTAGCCACAAGGAAAGCATGAACACTGGGAAAGCATTGTAAACATAGCACTATGTCGCTACAAGCTGGTCTCTAGATCATAAGTACAAGCATATGTACAAAAGTAGAAACAAGAAGAGTTCATACCGGTTTTCCTTGTTGCTTCCCTTCCGTCGATCTTCGTCATTACTTCCTGGTCACTTGCACGATCGAACGTAGGAAATATAATCAAATGCCATCACGGACTCGGGCTGATCTCTGAAAACAAAGCAAACTAAAGAGAGAAAGGAAATCTTTTTGGGTTTTTTTAAAGGCTAAAAGAAAGCAAAAGAAAAGAGAAAATATTTTTGTTGTTTTTGCAAAGAAAGAAAGAAAGAAGAACGGGCAAAAACTTCGAAAATATCAAAGCGAATAAAATGGATAATACAATGGAAAAGTGAGAAGGGCACGTACTCCCCCAAGCTTAGGCTTTTGGCCTAAGTTGGTAGTAGCTAATGTCCCCAGGAGCCTCCTGCTCCAGGGTAGTACTGGTGAGTCCAAGGGTCGTATGAGGCTTCCGGTGCGTACACCAAAGTCCTCGGCTCCTCCCACGAAGAAGGATCCGCGCTCCAAGCAGAGGAAGACCCTTCACCAAACTGGGTGAAGGTCTCCCCCTGGAAAGGTGGGAACTCACCATGCTCCTCCTCGTCGGGCACAACCCCCTCCATGGGGTTATGAAACTGATGCTGGATCACGAACTCATCGAACTGGATAACATCAAAGGACCATCCGTTCCTGCGAGAAAAATCAAACAAAAGAGGTGCAGGTAAACGGATCTTGCGTTCCGTGGTAGCTCCGAAATGCAAGATATAATCAAGGTTACCAAACTCGGAAGTCATGGTAACAAACTTATGCCTTTTCATAGCAGCAAGATCAAAACTTAAATAAGTAAAAGGCTTATCATCGGGGTGTGGGGTGCCATTAAGAGACTCGAGGATAAGTGTGGCATAAACGCCACCAAATAAGTCTCCCTTGTTACCGTTCATAGCAAGGCGTCGATCAATCAAGGCACCCACATTAAAATCAAACCTCCCTGAAAGGGCGGTTGCCAGAATAGCAATATCCGGCGCAGATATGTTGCTCGTGTTGTCACGAGCTAACACCCCTCTAGCAATATAATACGCAAAATACCTGAGGTGTGGAAATAAGATGCAGGAGATCTTTGACCGATGAATATCCCTTGTATCCATGCTACAGAGAGAGTTGAAGACGGTCCTCAGCTCGGAGGGCTGAGAGCTCATCTTCACCGTCAGTCCCACGCTCGGCACACCTATTATTTCACAAAACTTTTCCAAAGGCATGGTCAGAAGATCATTGTAAATTTTAAACTCAACAGAACCAGCATCAAGTTTATATCTAAAACTCCTAATAAAACAGGAGGTGAGTTTTTGATACTGAGTAACACGGCACGTTGCGAGCCGCGTCAAACCTGCATTAGCACAAAGATTATAGAACTCCTCCCTAATTCCTGCAGCTTCAAGGAATTCATCGCACGGGAAATTCATTGCACGTGCTTGATTTGTGTCCTCCAACAACTCTAAGGGCACATGATCTTTGTTGTAGCTCACCCTAGCAGTCGAGGGTGAAGCTGCAGCTCTTGTAACTCGGTCGGAGCGCTCGGGCCTCTTCTTCCCAAGCCACCCCTTTGCTCTTCCTAGCAAACTCATTTATGAAATTTTTGAAAATTTACAAAAACAAGGATTTAAATCAAGTGAGTTAAGGCAAACTACTCAACTCACTTACCTAAGGCATAAACTTGCATCAAAACTTGGAAAATAAAATTCTACACATGCATGCAAGCTCATATAAACAGCACCAAGAGCTACTAAATACTCACAAATGAAGCCACCAATCAAAAAAATCTAATTGGAGGGGTGAAGGAGTTACATACCAGGGAGTATTTGCTCAAAAATTCAGCTCGAATGGTGGGCTGTAGAGAGAGATTGAAAATCGCCTCCAAGAACAGCAAGAACGCAAGAACAAAGTGCAGAACTCATGTTTTTGGAGAGAGAGGAAGGAGGAGGAAGAAGACATACCTGGAAGTGGGGCCTGTGGGCCCCAGGCACCCTGTGGGCGCGGCCAGGGGGCAGGCCGCGCTAGCTGGCCGCCCGGGCCACTGGTGGCCCCCCTGGTCAGCCCCAGGTGCCTCTGGGTCACTCCCGGCATGGAAATTTTTATTCATATTTTTCTGGAATTTTTCTGAAAACTTCACTGTTGAAAATTTCTCGGAGTTCAAAAAGCTGCAAATCTTTCTGAAAACTTAAAGCGGTGATTACTATTGTGAAGGTTTAAAAACATAAAAACTTGGTACAGCAAAGAGAATGAAAGCTAAAGCAAATGAAAACATAACAAGCTTGACTTTTTACCTATATAAAACAAGCTTCACTAGTAAGGTTGATCAAGCCTTACCAACAAACCGGCGATATATAGAACAAGAAGTCTCCCCTCTTATGAAGTGATCATTGAACCTTTACTTTAATGGACATTGTCCCCACCATAATGGTTTTGTATTTGTGGTGCATATGTAGTGGACAGTCCCATTCTCCAATCTTCACGGTTTCGATATTCTCTATAGAGTTAAGGCCATGCCTCTTGTCGATCTTCTTTGGAAAATGAACCGTGTGTTCTTTATCATCAACGTTGAAGGCGACCTTTCCTTTATTGCAATCAATGATAGCACCTGCGGTGTTAAGAAAAGGTCTACCAAGAATAATGGACATGCTCCCATCCTCGGGCATGTCAAGCACAACAAAATCTGTAAGGATCAAACAGTTAGCAACTTCAACGGATACATCCTCACAAATACCTATTGGGACAGCTGTTGATTTGTCAGCCATATGAAGGGAGATATCTGTAGGGATTAGTTTCTCTAAACAAATCCTTTTGTAAAGAGAGAAACGCATAACACTCACTCCTGCCCCAAGATCACATAAAGCAGTTCTGACGTAATTATTCTTTATGGAGCAAGGAATAGTGGGTATACCTGGATCACCGAGCTTCTTAGGAATCTTGCCACTGAAAGAGTAGTTAGCAAGCATAGTAGATATTGCCTCATTAGGAACTTTTCTTTTATTAGTAACAATATCTTTCATATATTTCGAGTAGGGAGGTAACTTAATAGCATCAGTCAAAGGAATTTTAAGAAAAAGAGGTTTCATCCATTCACAAAATTTATTATAATTCTCTTCTTCTTTAGATTTGAGGGACTTACTTGGAAAGGGCAAGGGTTTCTGTATCCATGGTTCTCTTTCCTTCCCATGTCTCCTTGCGATGAAGTCTTCTTTAGAGTACCTCTTGCGTTTATCGGGTGCTTCTTCTTCTCTTACCTTGGGAGGATCATCCTTCTCCGCATCCTTTTCTTCAGGCTCAGCACCGTCTTCTGTTTCAGCATCGGAGGTAGATATGATATTAGGATCAACAGCTGGCTTTTCACTTGTAATAGGATCACCGGGATTTTCAGCCTCCTTGTGTTTCTTCTTCTTCTTCTTTTTCTTCGGAGAGCTAACAATCTCGTCTTCTTCTTGTACTTGAGAATCTTGCTCGATCCTCTTTGGATGCCCCTCATGATAGAGTGGGTCCTGGGTGTGTGTTCCACCCCTAGTTTTAATTCCATAAGCTTGTATGTCCTGTTTGGAATTATTAGCAAGAAAAACTTTTTGCACATTAGAAATTTGTTCAAGCTGGGTTTGAACCATATGAAAATGCTTAACAAGACATTTAACATCATTAACTGTTCTTTCTAGAACATCACACAAACTTTTGATAGAAAGAGAATTATCATGCAACTGACTTTGTAATCTCCTATTAAAATGGTCTTTCTTAACAATAAAATTATCAAGCTCATCTAAACATTGGTCGGGTGGCTTACCTTTAGGGATGTCACTTTCAGTAAAGTCTAATAGAGAGTGTACCTCTACCAAGGGAGGGTGAGTAGTAGGCTCACACAACTTCTCAATAGGCGGTAAATTCTTCACGTGTTCGACTTTAATACCTTTCTCCTTTATAGACTTCTTTGCTTCTTGCATATCTTCGGGGTTCAGAACAAGCATGCCCCTCTTTTTCGGTGGTAGAAGTGGTCCAGGAACGGACCAGTCTTCATAGCTTTTGGCGATTTTGCACATTAATTCTTCTGCATCGTCCGGCGTTCTTTCCCTGAAAACACAACTAGCACAACTATCCAGATAGGTTCTGGATTCGTCGGTTAAACCAGCATAAAATATATCAAGCAATTCATTCTTGGGGATCCCATGTCCTGGCATAACCTTAAGTAAATCACAAAACCTCCCCCAAGCTTTAGGGAGGTGCTCATCCTGCAATTGTTTAAAGTTATAGATTCTTTGCAAAGCAGCATGTTGCAGATGAGCCGGAAAATATGTATCAACGAAGAATTGGACTAAGTCCTGAGGACTCTTAACGGAACCATAGGGTAGTGCATCGTACCATGATTTAGCGTCTTCCTTCAAAGAAAAAGGAAAAAGCTTGGCCACATAGAAGTTTCGTATCTTCTCATCAGTAGTGAATAGGTTGCTTAACTCAGCGAGTTTGGTCAAGTGTGCTATAACATCATCATTTTCTCTGCCATAAAAGGGGTCAGCCTCGACTATAGATATAAGTGAAAGATCAACAGAGAAATCATAATCGGGATCAGTGATGCATATAGGTGACGTGGCAAATTTAAGATCAGGAATAACTTTGTTCTTCATGGCGTGCCTCTTGAGCAACTCCTTAACAGCACCAGGGTCAGAGTCGACACACTCTCTGAGTTCCCTGCAAAAATCATCATCAAGAGTAACATAATCATTATCAAGGATTCTCTCCTTGAGTTCATCTAAGCTCGGGTAACCAAAGGTTTTGCAGGTAGGAATATAGGTAGCAGGGGTCTTGGTCTTGGATTTTGCTGCAGTCTTAGCAGTCTGAGTTTCTATATAGTGACCAAGAAAAGTAGCATCGTCAAGAGTAGTGGAAGCATCATCAAAAGTATCGGACATAGTAACAGACTCAGTAGAAGCATCATGTAGTGGTGGTGAAGTAAACTTACTCATAACAGAAGGTGAATCAAGTGTAGAACTTGTGTTCAGAACAATACCTTTTCCTGTACGGGATGGTAAGATCAGAACCTTGGGGGTCTCCTTTCTTACCCATAGAGGATGATATGCAGCAGGCAGGATACTTCAAGTAGACTTGTAAATATTTCTATGCTCCCTGGAAACGGCGCCAGAAAACGCTGCTTGATGCCCCACAGGCGTAAGGGATCGAGATAGTCTTCGCGGGTAAGTTAACCCAATTTATTGATTCGACACACGGGGAGCCAAAGAGTATTTATAAGCTTTTACAGTTGAGTTGTCAATTCAACCGCACCTGAAATATAATTGCTTGCAACAATAGATAAGTGGTAACGGTGATATGATAGTGATGATAGCAACAACAAAAGTAAATAGCAAAAATTAACAACTAGTAACCAGCAGGATTGAAAACACTGTAGGCTAGGGAGATGGATGGTCAGGCGCTGCATGGATGAGAGTAAACATATAATAGATTCTAACACGGGGCAAGGCACACAGAAAAGCAATGATCATCTAGGCAAATATCAAACAATAGGCATGTATCCCGTAGGTAGTTGTGCGTTCTTGCAATAAGAACTTGCACAACATCTTTTGTCCTACCATCCCGCTATGAACGGGGCCAAAAGGAACTTATGGAGATTAAGGTGCTCCTGTCAAAGAGCACCGGAACAAAGCAATAACCTCAATGGATACATGGAATCCTCAAATCATGGACCATCCCCTTTGGTGTCCCAAGCTGTCACCTTTGGGATCGTCGGTTCCGGACCATAATAGGTGCATACAACTCATAGATAAGATCTAGAACACAAATATACTCATGAAAACACATAAGGTTCAGATCTGAAAACATGGCACTCGGGCCAAAAGTGACAAGCATTAAGAACAACAATGTGACGCCCCCAAAATCAATCCGTGTACAGTAATCATACACGCAGGGTACACAACTGAGATTAGGGTGCCACGGTGATAATATCACAGCACAACACTAAACACAAAAGGATAAACAAATATGTTACAATAGAGGGGGTCACGCGGACCCGAATACATAAGTCATACAAGCCATAATATCTGAGTACAGACATAGTTAGTCAAGTTTTGCCTTAAGAAGGCTAGCACAAATCACATCAGAGATACAGATCGAAAAGGCGAGGCCTCCTTCCTGGGATCCACCGAACTACTCCTGGTCGACGGGGAACTCGACGTCGTAGTAGGCGCCTCCGGGGTACTCCTGCTCCTGGGCTCCAACGTCGGCTGCAGCGGCCGATCAGGCAAAACAGTAAAGGAAATAAAGCAGGTGAGTATCTAGTATACCCGCGAGTCTTACGTCCGCTACTAAGCATTATGCATTGTATCAACGGAAAGAAGAGGTTGTATATAGTGGACTGAAAGACAGAAATCCAGAGCAAGGGTAAGAAGCTAGATCTAACGAAGACTAGCATCTTCCAACGATGTCTTGCAGCATGAGGTAAGAATCAGCCAACAGTTTATATAAAGCATAAAGTAACAATGCAGCAGAAGTTGCTGCAGCATTGTATAATAATAAGTTGTAATAATTAACAATGCCTCCGAGTTCACCTCCTCGACATCCCCGCGAGGAAGAAAACCCGGAACCATACAATTTAATAATAGTTTCTAGTGGTAAGATCCAGCTTCAGCATAAAGCGTCCTGTTACCGTGGACACGGCTGTTCGAATAGATTAATCTTCCCTGTAGGGGTGCACTTGTGTTACGCTACACGCACGGATCTCCAGGGTGGCGGGAACCTTGTTAGGGAACGCTCCACCGAGGCTATCCGACACTTCATAGCCCATCTTTCAAGCTCAACAGAGAGGCCATCCGCCGGTCTACATCCTAAGTACTCAGGGCCTTGGACCCCAACCCTGACGTACTCCTGCACGGTGCGTGGGTGGCCGGGAATCCGTAACAAAAACAACACAGCTCGAGCAAAGAAGACAATGCACTCTCGGCAATCAGCCCGCGGTACTGCAGACGTCTGAAGAGTCCTCGAACGACACTACGAAGCAGAGGAGCCCATAAACTCGTAACTCCCACGGGTAGGTAGTGCGTACATGGCATATAGCCAACTCAAGACATTCACTGAACCATTTAAAATTTTAATTAACCTGCGTGACAACCGTTATCGTTGCCTCGACTTAACTGACCCGCGGAAAACGACAGCAGCCAGGACCACCAGTACATCGGTGCCTGCCCCGTCGTCCCACCAAGTCACTGCGGTTACCAACAAGGTGAACCGTCTCCTTACCTTGTCTCGCGTGTGCTCCTGGAGGAGCTCGACTTTCGTGGTTTGGTAACTCTCGCGGCCAACGATCAGGGGCCAAGCACACCGGTACACTGGTCGTACCCTCCCTGTCGTCCCGTCGCAATACCTCTCGCGGGCACCGTTGGGTCGCCCGACTTCTCACCTGAAGGACAATCGCTGTTCAGGACCCTATGGCGGTAAGACAAAGTCAGCCTCGAGGGGAGTACAAGGATGACTCCTTGATAGCTCACACTTGAGGTGACTAGGCATAACCCAGATAGGGGCTTTTGTCGGTGTCTGCTTTGTACCGTACCTGTGCAGTTATAATATTTGTATCCGCGTTCACTCCCCTGTGTGATCACGGCCCTCTATCTAATCCTAGCTAACAAAGCGCAGGGCTCACTGCTGAATAATGCATAATAATAATGATAGGCAGCATAGGATAAAAGAGGTACATCAAGGGGCGACAAAAACAGGTTATGCAATTGAATAGGTAAGCAACGTAGCAGCAACAGTAACAATGCCTAGTGCAAGAAATGTACGGAAAGATAGGCGATATCTGGGGAAGAGAATGGCTTTGCTTGCCTAGAAGCTCGACGGTAGGGGTACGGTCATCGACGACGTAGTCGTACTTAGCAGCGGTGTAGTCGACGACAGCAGCATGGTCTACTCATTAAGGGGGGGAAGAAACAGTAAATACACAGCAAGCATATACAAACAGATGCATGACAAGACGGATGAAATATTAACGGTGTTCTAACGCAGTGCAATGCACGTTTCTCGGAGCGGAAATTCATCTGAGGATGAACTACCGGCTCCGGATGATTACCGGACAGGGTGTCCGGAGGGGGAAGGATCAAGCCGGAGGTGTCGTGTGTACCGGAAAAACATAAGGGGGGTGTATCCGTGCTAGTTGATCTATTCTGAGAAACATTCGTGTTCGGAATAAATTCATCCGGGCACTCTAACAGTACCGGACAATTTATCGGACAGTCAGTTCGGAGGGGAACGGTTCGATGTTCGTTGTGTTAGAGAGGTGTGATAGACATACGGATAGCGTATTCGTATTCGTTATATTTTTCTGATCAATTTTCATGTACAAAGTTTTTGAATCCGAGTTACGGTTTAAAAGTTATTGAATTTCAAAGTTTTAAATCATTTAAATGATTTTCTGAATTTCTTTTATTATTTATTCAACATTATCCAGAACATTATCCAAAACATTATCCAAAACAGTTCCTGACATGTGGGACCCACATGTCCGCCTCTGTTTATTTATAAAACATTTTATTAAATCAGAAATAGCCTCTGGACCCACATGTAAGTCACACATATTATAATTAGTCATTTTAATAAATTCATAAAAGGGCAGGGCCGACAGGTCATAGTCAGTAGGTTAATTAACAGATTTTAATCAGTAGTTAAAAGGCTGTGGCCCACATGTCAGTGGGGTGGGGGGTTTTCTTTTTAGTTCATTATTAACAGGGGGTTAGACTAAGTGGGGGGGGGGGGGGTTAGACAATAACAGGGGATTAAGGGGGGAGGGTCTAATCCAGCCGGCCCACTGGACAGTGGCACGAGGCCACAGCCATGGCACGGCGGCGAGGCTGCCAGCCAGCCCCGGCGTCCAAAGGAGGCGGCGTTGGGCGGAATCAAAGGGGGCGAAGCTCGCGCAACCACTGGTGGGCGACAAGCTCGGCGGGGTGGACTCCATCGACGGCGGCGATGGCTAACCGCGGCGGCCGGTGCGGTGCTAAGAGGAGGGGCGGCTACGACGAGCAAAGCACAGAGGGGCGAGGGGGAATTCGACACGAGGCTCACAGTGAGGCGGGTCGCAGAGGCAGCGGGCGCGAGGAGGCGTCGGCGGCGTCGATTTTCGCGAAGACGACGGCGGGGCAGTGGAGGGGGAACCGCGACGTAGCGGTGTCCACGGTGCGGCTCCGGCCGATTGCGCGCGAGAGGAGAGGAACTCGACGACGACGAGTCGCTTGGACAACTCGGCTCGGCGTGAGGGCGTCGGTGGCCGCGCCGGAGTGCGACGACGGCGACGTGGGCGCTCGGGTGGTGCGGAAACGACGAGGGGGCGAGCGCACTGGCGAGGTCTGGCGCGAGTCTAGGGTTAGGGCTTGGCGCCGCGGTGCCCTAGGTGAACTTGTAGGCGCCGGAGGATGGCCGGATGGCCTCCACGGAGGGGGGGGGCTCGTCGCCGTGGCCTCGGCGGATGGGCGCCACGCCATGGTGCCCGTACGGGAGGAGGGGGATGACCGGGGGGTGGGCCATTCGGGCCGGTTTCGGTGGGGTGGGGGTTTAGTGGGCTGGGAGTTAGCCATTTAGGAGGGGTAGGTTAGGGCTTTTGCTTTTTTGTTGTTTTTCCATTTTCTTTTCTGTTATTACCTTTGTGTAATTATTTTATATACCTAGGCAATTTTGTAAAATATGGGATGTGTCCCATATTTATTGTTACACCATATATTACTGCCACAAAAAGATTGGGCAATAATAAAAGTCATTTAATATTTGATTTAAATATTAAATGATTTAAATAGGGTTTTTGGCCACTGTTTTGATTTGTTTAGAATTTTCCATAGCACAATAAATACCACTCCACACATGGAAGTGATCCACTGAATATTTGTGAATTTATAAAGTAGTTTCACAATTTTTGTAGAAAGTTTATATTCCACTTTGTTTTTAATATTTCATCAAAGGCATTTTGAGCATTTGATTTGATTTCAAATGTTTATGGATTGGACTTTGTTTTCATCCATGATGATCAATGCCCATGGTTCACTTTTCTTGCAACAATATCAAAGGAAAATTGAATTTGAACTAAACCATTTGGAACATAGTACTCGTGAAACTGGATCAGCTAGCAAGGGGAGGAAGATGCCAACCAAAGGGCATATGAGAGATGGAGGAATGAGTGTGTAGAGGGGTCTCCACCCATCTATATATAGGAGGGGGAGGCAGCCCCCAAGGGGTAGCACGCCCCAAGAGGTGCCCCCACCTCTCCCCTCATCATGTGGGTGGACTCTCCACTCACAAAAACAAAGGGTCACACATTATTCCCATAACTTCCATAATTCTCCACTCAAAATTCCAAGAGTTTATCACATTAAAACACTTTTAATTATCTTGTTTAATTTCACTCAAATTAATGAACACTTCATTTAATGAGTACTTCATTGATGAACACTTCATTCAATGAACACATTAACAATTATCCCCTTGCACTATTTTGATATACCGAAACTATTCCAGCAGTTTTATCAAAACAGTCCATGTGCTGTCCAGTATATTCTCCGGCGTTCCGTATCCACTCAAACGCGTCAACGAATCCTTAAGTGTGTCACCCTACAGTTCGTGAATAAAATGGACATGAAAGAGACTCTTCTCCGATCAATAATCATCAGAGGGATCTGGAGATCCATGATGACTCCCACTTACTCAACGATGAACTAGTGATCGTGTGAACCATTACTCGGTAACCAATTCCTTTTGTCTCGCGATATTTTACTTGTCCGAGATCCGATCATTTGGTATCTTCCATACCTAGTTCGATCTCGTTACCGAAAAGTACTCTTTACTCGTTCCGTGATATAACATCCTCGTGAGCCAGTCACGTGCTTGCAAGCGATGTCAATGTGATATCACCGAGAGGGCCCAGAGTATATCTCTCCGTCATCTGGATGGACAAATCCCACTCTTGATCCACGAGCCTCAACTAACACTTTCCAAGTACCCAACGACACCTTTATAATCACCCTGTTACGGTGTGACGTTTGATGGAATCAAAGTACTCTTCCGGTGTCAGTGATTGACGTGATCTCATGGTCTAAGGATTAGGGTTACTTCGTGAAAGTTTGATACAGCAATAGAAACTTTGATGACATGATCGTATTGCTATAACTACTGTGGGTGTATGTTCATCACATCATTCTCCAATGATATGACCTTGTTATTAACGACATCCAATGTCAATGATCAGGAAACCTTGATCATCCGTTAATCAACAAGCTAGTATAAAGAGAGACATTACTAGGAACCTTTTCTTTGTTTATTAAACACACATGTATTAACGTTTCCGGTTAACACAATTATAGCATGAAAATAAACATTTATCATAAACATGGAATAAGATAATAACCACTTTATTATTGCCTCTCGGGCATATTCCCTTCAGTTCGACACTTACGTCCATAGAGGACTTCAAAGGGTGCCATCTTCAGACTAGCTTGATAGCTATTGTTGTATGAGAATTCAGCAAATGGAAGAGATTCCTCCCATTTCTTACCGAATGAGATGACACAAGCTCGGAGCATATCTTCAAGCACTTGGTTGACTCGTTCGACCTGTCCTTGCGACTGGGGGTGATAAGCGGTGCTGAAATTTAGATGAGTTCCCATAGCTTCTTGGAAACTATCCCAAAATCTTGAGGGGAAAATGCTGCCACGGTTTGAACTGATCTCCAACGAAATGCCATGGAGGGACACAATTCTGGTAACATACAAGTCTGCTAACTGACTAGCAGAGATCGTCTCCTTGACTGGCAGAAAGTGGGCAACCTTGGAGAAGCGGTCGATGACGACAAAGATAGCATCGTGGCCTTTCTGCGATCTGGGAAAACCAGTGACGAAGTCCATCTCGATCTTGTCCCACTTCCATTCAGGAATAGAGAGTGGTTGTAGAGTTCCAGCAGGTCTTTGATGTTTTGCCTTGACGCGACGGCAAACGTCACATTCAGAAACATATCGGGCAATGTCTTGCTTCATGTTAGGCCACCAGAATTGCTTACGAATGTCTTGGTACATCTTGGTGCTTC
Source organism: Bromus sterilis (assembly GCA_950022295.1). Lineage (NCBI taxonomy): Eukaryota > Viridiplantae > Streptophyta > Magnoliopsida > Poales > Poaceae > Bromus > Bromus sterilis. The sequence goes on from OX465599.1 coordinate 218,631,918, forward strand.
CAGGATGAATGGACAACGGGGTATCGTGAGCCGCTCTCATGACCTTCGGGGTCATATCCAGGTTCTCATGCCTGCCCTTGCTGTGAGTAACCACTAAACGGTTCTGGTAGAACGCCGCACCTTTGCTATCAACGGTGAAGGGTGAGGGTCTCCCATTGGCGATATCGCGCTTAATCTTGTGTACGAAATCATCATAGAACTGTATACCCTTGACGGATTTGACGAGATCCGGTTTGATAATCAGGTTATTTGCATAACCTTGAGGAACAATCTCGAGGTTTAACTTTTGAAAATCTTCATACAGAAGTGGTTGTTGTACTTGAACTTCAAGTTCACTACAGTAAGCTTTACGGCTCAAAGCATCGGCCATCACATTAGCCTTGCCAGGGGTGTAATGAATATCCATGTTGAAATCGGCTATTGTCTCGAGCCATCTTTGTTGGCGGAGATTCAGGTCGGGCTGAGTAAACAAGTACTTCAGGCTTTGGTGGTCGGTGTAGATCTCGCAACGGTTACCAACGAGGTAATGTCGCCACAGCTTCAATGCGTAAATTACTGCTGCCAATTCGAGATCATGTGTTGGATATTTTTCTTTGTGAGCACGCAACTGACGAGAGCCATAAGCAATCACTTTGCGCTCTTGCATTAGGACACAGCCTAATCCTTGACGAGACGCGTCGCAATATATCACGAAGTCCTTCTGAGTATCCGGGGGAGCGAGCACCGGGGGAGAAGTTAGCTTGTCCTTGAGCGCTTGGAAACTTTCTTGACATTTATCTGTCCACTCAAACTTGACACCTTTGTGAAGCAGATTAGTCAGAGGCCTGGCAATCTTGGAGAAATTGTCGACGAAACGGCGGCAATAGCTAGCGAGCCCGAGGAAACTGCGGACTTTCTTGACGGTCTTGGGAGGAGTCCAGTCAAGAATAGCCTGGATACGTTCGGGGGTGACGGCAATGCCATCCTTGGAAATCACATGCCCAAGGTAGGTTACTTCGGGAAGCCAGAACTCACACTTAGAATACTTAGCGTAGAGTTTGTGTTCTCGAAGCTTCTCCAGTATAAGACGAAGATGTTCAGCATGTTCTTCTTCATTCTTGGAATATATCAATATATCATCCAGATAAACCACGACGAACTGGTCGAGGTACTCCATGAAAATATAATTCATCAATCTGGAGAAGGTGGCTGGAGCATTGGTTAAGCCAAAGGACATGACAGTGTACTCGTATGAACCATAGCGAGTAATGAAGGCAGTCTTCGGAATGTCCTCATCACGGACTCGGATTTGGTGATAACCCAACCTCAAGTCGAGTTTAGAAAACACCTTGGATCCGGAAAGTTGATCATACAGATCATTGATCCGGGGAAGTGGGTATTTGTTCTGGATGGTGGCTTGGTTAGTGGGCCGATAATCTTGGACCAATCGGTTTGTCCCATCGCTCTTCTTGACAAAGAGCGAAGGTGCTCCCCAAGCTGAGGAACTGGGGCGAATGAATCCTTTCTGAAGTGCCTTGTCGATTTCCTCCTTAAGCTCAAGGAGTTCATGTGGCGGCATCTTGTAAGGACGCTTGGCAATAGGGGTGATGCCGGGCTTCAAGTCAATGACAAATTCAACTTCTCTGACCGGGGGTATTCCCGGCAGTTCTTCTGGGAAGACGTCGGGATAATCGCGAACGACCGGAACGTTCTCGATGCCTTCGAGGGGGGCGGCATTTAAAGCATTCATCATAAATATCTGTGTTTCGGCATTACGGGTAACTCGGGTGGTGTGATTAACAATCTCGCCGGAGGGGTGAAAAAGTTGGACAGACTTGGTTCCACAATAGAGTGCGGCATCGTGAACTTTCAACCAATCCATGCCCAGAATTAGGTCTATGGTGGAGGTTTTCAGGATGATGGGGGACACAAGGAATACAATCCCTTCAACGTCAATGGTGACATCGTGTACCATCATGGAGGTTTGGCAACGGCCTCCAGGGGTGCAGACAACCATCGGTGGGTTCATCTACTCAAACGTAATGTTACGCGATAACGCAAATGCTTCCGACATGAATGAATGCGATGCTCCTGAATCAAATAAAACAGTAGCAGGTGCGGAATTAACGAGAAGGGTACCCATCACGGTAGCGGGTTGTTCCTGAGCTGCTTCCACGAGCATGAGCAGCAGACCCAGTATTATAGTTGGGGGTCCTGTTGTTGCCACGGCCATTTCCACGGCCAGCGGGGTGAACTACCAGTTGCTTCTGTTTCTGGGGGCACTCCCTGGAAAAATGCCCAGGTTGGCGGCACGTGAAGCATAATCCATCCTGAGGACGAAGGGGGGTAGAATTGGGTGGTGCAGGCAGAGCTCTTGCCATCTGCGGTGGCGGAGGCAGACGGGGTGCAGCATAAGACGGCCTTGGAGCAGGGACAGGTGAATGGGTCACACTGGTAGGGAGCCAGATACGACGCTTCTGCGTTGCGCCCGAAGATGAGCCAACGTCACGATAACGCTTCAGAGAGTTCTTGTGCTCCATCTGGGCAGTCTCGACGGTGATAGCCTTGTTCACCATGGTGGCGAAGTTGGCGAAATCATGAACGGCAAGAGCGAGCCTGAGGTCTGGGTTGAGGCCATGACGGAACTTCTGCTGCCTGCGAGCATCAGTGGTGATCTCTCCTTCCGCATAGCGAGAGAGGTTGAGGAACTCGCGCTGATAGGCTTCAGCAGTCATGTCGCCCTGAGTGAGGTTACATAATTCTTCCGCCTTACGATCCATGATCCCCTGAAGAATGTAGCGGGCGCGGAAGGCAGACTGAAACTCATCCCAAGTGATGACTTCTTCAACTAGCAGGGAACGCTTGTGGGTGCTCCACCACTGAGCAGCGGCGCCTTTCAGATGGTAAGACGCGAAGTTCACATAGTCGGCTGGATCGACATTAGCAGACTCCAGCTCGTGAGTGATGTCGCGAAGCCAGTCATCAGCATCCAACGGCTGAACAGTGTTGCGGAACATAGTGGGGTTGAGGCGGGTGAAGTCGTGCAGAGTCACGGTGGCATGCTGATGGTGGTGCCCATTCTAATTCGGCTGGGGGAACTGAGCCATGATATTCTGCATGAACGGACGGTTCATCTCGAACCGCTGCATCATCGCGGCCATGTAATCCGGTGGCGGAGGTGGGTCGTTGGCACCACGACCACGACCACGACCACCACGACCAGCGATCCTGCTAGAATTTAACAGGGGCATATCAGCGATGAAAATTTAACGAGATACCGGAATCAAGCCTGAAGTAAAAACGACAACGAAAAAGGGAGGCGCAAATATGTATAGGAGTAGTCATATAAGACATACACATTCACACACAGAGTCAATCGAAAATCGGGCAGCGTAACGTCGTAGAAATTAAGGAAAAATGACTCACTAGGCGGCGCGCAGACCGCGGTTAGGATTACACGACGCGACATAGATTCCACTATGTCAATCACGCCGCAAGAAAACTGTTGGCCACAGGAGTTAATGCCAGAGGACGCGCGGCCTGCCCAGAATGAGAATGGGATCCGCGGTCCGGGACCTGGGGTATGACTCCTGCGACACGACTCAATCAACGGGGGAAGCACCAAAAACGCCGGGTGGAATCAAGAGAACGTGATCCTAATGTCAGATTTTGTAAAACTTACCAGCAAGAATAAGAGAGCAGATTCCCAGAGCATAGGTAAGGAGAAAAAGGATCCTAATACCATAGATATCACATGTAGTGACATCGATGTGGGCCCGTAAGCCAAATATTAAGTTAGCAAAATAGGTTTTCAAAGTCTAGACTCAACATCGACCAAGTAGTGGTGGGGTGGCTTCCTACAGGCAGTCGGCTCTGATACCAACTTGTGAAGCCCCCAAAATCAATCCGTGTACAGTAATCATACACGCAGGGTACACGGCTGAGATTAGGGTGCCACGGTGATAATATCACAGCACAACACTAAACACAAAAGGATAAACAAATATGTTACAATAGAGGGGGGTCACGCGGACCCGAATACATAAGTCATACAAGCCATAATATCTGAGTACAGACATAGTTAGTCAAGTTTTGCCTTAAGAAGGCTAGCACAACACATCTCGAGCAAAGAAGACAGCACACTTCCTGGCAATCAGCCCGCGGTACTGCTGACGTCTGAAGAGTCCTCGGACGACACTACGAAGCAGAGGAGCCCATAAACTCGTAATTCCCACGGGTAGGTAGTGCGTACATGGCATATAGCCAACTCAAGACATTCACTGAACCATTTAGCATTTTAATTAACCTGCGTGACAACCGTTATCGTTGCCTCGACTTAACTGACCCGCGGACAACGACAGCAGCCAGGACCACCAGTACATCGGTGCCTGCCCCGTCGTCCCACCAAGTCACTGCGGTTACCAACAAGGTGAACCGTCTCCTTACCTTGTCTCGCGTGTGCTCCTGGAGGAGCTCGACTTTCGTGGTTTGGTAACTCTCACGGCCAACGATCAGGGGCCAAGCACACCGGTACACTGGTCGTACCCTCCCTGTCGTCCCGTCGCAATACCTCTCGCGGGCACCGTTGGGTCGCCCGACTTCTCACCTGAAGGACAATCGCTGTTCAGGACCCTATGGAGGTAAGACAAAGTCAGCCTCGAGGGGAGTACAAGGATGACTCCTTGATAGCTCACACTTGAGGTGACTAGGCATAACCCAGATAGGGGCTTTTGGCGGTGTCTGCTTTGTACCGTACCTGTGCAGCTATAATATTTGTATCCGCGTTCACTCCCCTGAGTGATCACGGCCCTCTATCTAATCCTAGCTAACAAAGCGCAGGGCTCACTACTGAATAATGCATAATAATAATGATAGGCAGCATAGGATAAAAGAGGTACATCAAGGGGCGACAAAAATAGGTTATGCAATTGAATAGGTAAGCAACGTAGCAGCAGAAGTAAAAATGCCTAGTGCAAGAAATGTACGGAAAGATAGGCGATATCTGGGGAAGAGAATGGCTCTGCTTGCCTGGAAGCTCGACGGTAGGGGTACGGTCGTCGACGACGTAGTCGTACTCAGCAGCGGTGTAGTCGACGGAAGCAGCGGGGTCTGCCGGAGATTAAGGGGGGGGGGGAAGAAACAGTAAATACACAGCAAGCATATACAAACAGATGCATGACAAGACGGATGAAATATTAACGGTGTTCTAACGCAGTGCAATGCACGTTTCTCGGAGCGGAAATTCATCTGAGGATGAACTACCGGCTACGGATGATTACCTGACAGGGTGTCCGGAGGGGGAAGGATCAAGCCGGAGGTGTCGTGGGTACCGGAAAAAGATAAGGGGGTGTATCCGTGCTAGTTGATCTATTCTGAGAAACATTCGTGTTCGGAATAAATTTATCCGGGCACTCTAACAGTACCGGACAATTTATCGGACAGTCAGTCCGGAGGGGGACGGTTCGATGTTCGTTGTGTTAGAGAGGTGTGATAGACATACGGATAGCGTATTCGTATTCGTTATATTTTTCTGATCAATTTCCATGTACAAAGTTTTTGAATCCGAGTTACGGTATAAAAGTTATTGAATTTCAAAGTTTTAAATCATTTAAATGATTTTCTGAATTTCTTTTATTATTTATTCAACATTATCCAGAACATTATCCAAAACTTTATCCAAAACAGTGCCTGACATGTGGGACCCACATGTCAGCCTCTGTTTATTTATAAAACATTTTATTAAATCAGAAATAGCCTCTGGACCCACATGTATGTCACACATATTATAATTAGTCATTTTAATAAATTCATAAAATGGCACGGCCCACATGTCATAGTCAGTAGGTTAATTAACAGATTTTTATCAGTAGTTAAAAGGCTGTGGCCCACATGTCAGTGGGGTGGGGGGTTTTCTTTTTAGTTCATTATTAACACGGGGTTAGACTAAGTGGGGGGGGGGGTTAGACACTAACAGGGGATTAAGGGGGGGGGGGGGTCTAATCCAGCCGGGCCCACTGGACAGTGGCACGAGGCCACAGCCATGGCACGCCGGCGGTGGCCGTGGCACGGCGGCGAGGCTGCCGGCCAGCCCCGGCGTCCAAAGGAGGCTGCGTTGGGCGGAATCAAAGGGGGCGAAGCTCGCGCAGCCACTGGTGGGCGACAAGCTCGGTGGGGTGGACTCCATCGAAGGCGGCGATGGCTAACCGCGGCGGCCAGTGCGGTGCTAAGAGGAGCGGCGGCTACGACGAGCAAAGCACAACGGGGCGAGGGGGGATTCGACGCGAGGCTCACAGTGAGGCGGGTCGCGGAGGCAGCGGGCGTGAGGAGGCGTCGACGGCGTCGATTTTCGCGGAGACGACGGCGGTGCAGTGGAGGGGGAACGGCGACGTAGCGGTGTCTACGGGGCGGCTCCGGCCGATTGTGCGCGCGAGGAGAGGAAGTCGACGACGACGAGTCGCTGGGACAGCTCGGCTCGGCGTGAGGGCGTCGGTGGCCGCGCCGGAGTGCGACGGCGGCGACGTGGGCGCTCGGGTGGTGCGGAAACGACGAGGGGGCGAGCGCACTGGCGAGGTCTGGCGCGAGTCTAGGGTTAGGGCTCGGCGCCGCGGTGCCCTAGGTGAACTTGTAGGCGCCGGAGGATGGCCGGATGGCCTCCACGGAGGGGGGGCTCGTCGCCGTGGCCTCGGCGGATGGGCGCCACGCCATGGTGCCCGTACGGGAGGAGTGGGATGACCGGGGGGTGGGCCCTTCGGGCCGGTTTCGGTGGGGTGGGGGTTTAGTGGGCTGGGAGTTAGCCCAGGGGGAGGGGTAGGTTAGGGCTTTTGCTTTTCTGTTGTTTTTCCTTTTTATTTTCTGTTATTACCGTTGTGTAATTATTTTATATACCTAGGCAATTTTGTAAAATATGGGATGTGTCCCATATTTATTGTTACACCATATATTACTGCCACAAAAAGATTGGGCAATAATAAAAGTCATTTAATATTTGATTTAAATATTAAATTATTTAAATAGGGTTTTTGGCCACTGTTTTGATTTGTTTAGAATTTTCCATAGCACAATAAATACCACTCCACACATGGAAGTGATCCACTGAATATTTGTGAATTTATAAAAGTAGTTTCACAATTTTTGGAGAAAGTTTATATTCCACTTTGTTTTTAATATTTCATCAAAGGCAATTTGAGCATTTGATTTGATTTCAAATGTTTATGGATTGGACTTTGTTTTCATCCATGATGATCAATGCCCATGGTTCACTTTGCTTGCAACAATATCAAAGGAAAATTGAATTTGAACTGAACCATTTGATTAAAGCCAAAAAAAATCGAACAGTACTGGGGAACAGTAATGGTGATTACTGTTCACCTGACAGTGAGGGTGTTACAAACAAGTTGTAGCAAAGAAGATAAACACCAATCTAGATGATAGGCAACATGCCCCCAACAATCTGACGAACTATTACATGATTAAACTCATCCAATCCCTACCATCCCCTTTGCCTACAGCTGGGAATTACTCACACATGGGAAGAGAAGTCATGGAGGATGGATGGAGTGGTGATGGTGATGACGATGGCGACGATCTCCCCTCTCCGGAGGCCAAATCAGCCTCCAGATTAGCCCTCCCAAAGAAGAGTAGAGGGTGGCGGCGGCTCCGCGACGGAAACTGGGAAAACGACTTCTGTTCTGGGGTTTTCTCATCACGGGGATAAATAGGAGCCTCGGTAGGGCACCGGAGGAGGGGGGAGCAGCCCAGGAGGCCAGAGGGCGCGGCCCCACCCCTGGCCGCGCCAGGGGGGCGCCTGGGGCCCCCAGAGCTCCCCTCTGGTCCCACTTCTGGCTCCTGGCTCCATCGGGTGCGTGGATTTTCTGGTATTTTTCTGGGAATTTTCTGGGATGTCTAAAAATCCATTTTCCTGCACACAATAAAACCATACAGGCAGATCTGCTGAAAACAGCGTTAGTCCGGGTTAGTTTCGTCCAAATCATGCAAGAATGAGGGCAAAACAATAGCAAAAGTGTTTGGAAAAGTAGATACGTTGGAGACGTATCACGGCCCCAGTATCCCGATCGAACGGGCGCGGCGGCGGCCGTCGCCGGACTCCAGGGAGGTCTGGGCGTGGCCAGGCGGTGTGGGTCGATGGGGAGGACGGGATCCGTCGGATCCGGCGTCTGGCAGGGTCAGGAGCGGCGCGGTGGGCGGATCCGGCGTCTGCACGAGCTCAGAGCTCGAGCTCCGGCCGCCCATGGCGCGGGCGGCGGTCTGGCAGCGCTCCGGGACGGGCGGCGCGACCCTGCAAGGTGAGGAGGCAGGTGAGGGAGAGAAGAGAGAGGGGGTGCGCTGGGTGCTCACCGGCTCCTGGTGCGGCGGCCCGGGCGCGACGGCGCCCTCGTGAGGGGAGAGAAAGAGAGAGAGGTGGAGGTGGGAGAAGAGAGAGGGCTACGTGGCGCACTCCTGGCCGTCAGATCGGCCGATATGATGGTCCAGAACCCATTGGGCTGGATCTCAGATCTGGGAGGCTAGGTTTGGACGAAAATGGGGTATTTTTTGGGCAAAGTGGAGGGGGGTGGCTGCAATTTTGGACTAGGGAAACCCTAGAAAGGGGTGGGAGTGTGGTGGTCTTTATATAGCCCAGGTGGCTGGCAGTTTGCAAAAACATCCCCGGTTTTTCTCTCTCTCGCGCGGTTTTTACGTTTCTGACCGCCGGGGGTCCGCATGACCTCTGATTCGGGTAAAACTTCGAACTGCGCGATCAGCACGTCAAGCCGGAGGCGTTCACCTCGCGCTGGAACCGTTCCGAAAACACTTTCCTGCGCTCTATAAAAATATCCTGTTTAATTATTAAACGGGGTTTTTCGTTCCGTTGGCTACGGCTGGTCTCGTGCGGTTTTCGCGACGGTGATCGGGTGAAACCCGGTGTCGCAAAGGTCGAGTGTCAGGGTGGCAAGGGTCGGTCTCCGTCCGGTACGAGATAAGAGGGGTAAAATAATCGCCGATCGATAAATCGGGGATGAAAACACCGCAAACAAATCAGACAATCAAACAATTGATACCGAAAACAATTTTTTTTTATTTTTGCGAAATCTGGGCTGTTACAATGACCTCGACGATGTGGTCATTGAGGAAGAAGGCATACCCGTTGTGACCACAAGATGGTTAGCCATTGCTAGGGTTCACACGGAGAAGACCTACTTTCAGTTCTGGTTCTTCAAGACTCCATGACTGGCTTGGGATCTAGCGCAACAAGTGCATATCCGCCCGCTCGAGGATAATCTTATACTCTCCAGTTCTCTTACCTTGGATATTGGGAGCGTGTCAGGGGTCAAGGCCCATGGAAACATTGGGGTAATCGGGTGATTTTGGCTCCATGCGATGGTTTCTCTAAGCCATCCACTATTAAGCTTGACATGTTGGAGCTATGGATCCAAATCCACAATCTACCAGATAGTTATGTGCCCCTCCTAAAGTAGTTGGCTAGAAAGTTCGGTGAATTTTTGTGCGCTGAGGTGAAGTCCCAAGATTTTGAGGGTAATTTCTATAGGGTGAAAGCCAAGATCAAAGTTTACAAGCCTGTGAAGGATGCATTTTACCTGGTCAAAAGTAATAAGAGACAAATTTAGCGGGTGAAGTTTGTGTCGTGGAAAAAACACGCCAGATGTCCTCTTGAGAGAACTTGATTGTGGGGCCTTTTCTACGAGTGTACGAGGAGGAAGAAAATCCCACAGAGAGAGAGACGCGATTTATACAGCTTCGGGCCCCGGGAAATAACGTCCGGTAAAGACCCGACATGGTGTTTGTGGCTAGGTCTTATTCCTTCCGCTCACGGGGAGTCACTGGCGTGTTGCCGAATCTCCTATAGTTGTGTCTAATTGTCTCCGGTCTAGATGACCTGGGAGTAATCTCTAATCTAGAGCTTCTAAAGTCTCCTAACTTCTCAAAAGTCTCCCCTCTTTGGGGCGCCTTACCCCTCCTTATATAGGTGGAAGGGGGAAGGCTTACATGAAGAGTCCTGATACGTCCCAAACGTATCTATAATTTTTTCTTGCTCCATTCATGTTTTGTGTGATATTGCTATGATCTAGATACACTTTCATACACTTTTGATCATATTTGGACTAACTTATTAACACAGTGCACCACAGTGCCAGTTCCTGTTTCCTGCTGTTTTTCTATTCCAAGTTTCCCCCATATTAAAAGTGCTCCAAATATTTGGGAAAAATCGAATAAAAAATCAGCGCAATGGAACCTTCCAGAGCCCCGAAGGAGGGCTAGAGGGGCCCCACCTGGTGCCCAGGCGGCCAGGTGGCGCGACTTAGGGTGGGGCCACGTCGGGTGGCCGCCTGGACACCTGGTGGCCCCCCATGGATGCCCCCTTCGCCTATTTATTCTCCGTGTCGCGAAATCCCTGAGGACAGAACCCTTTTTCCTGATCTCGCTTCTGTTCCGCTGCCACCGCGCTTCCAAGATCGGGAGCGCCAACAAACTTCTTCCCGGCACCCTGCCGGAGGGAGGATTGACCTCCGGGAGCTTCCCCTTCACCATGGACGCTTCCCGGATGTGCCGTGAGTAGTTTTCCTTGGACCATGGGTCCGTGATCTGTAGCTATGTGATGTTCTCCTCCCCTCTTTGTTCTTCATGGTTTAGTCCTCGTGAGCTGCCCTACATGATCGAGGCACATATGTAATCTTTCTGCTGTTGCTATGCTGAGTTTGCTGGGATCTAATGGATTATGAGATTATGTTCGGATTGTGATTGAGTAATATATTTGATTCTTATCTTTTATATTGTTGTTCTTAAGTACTTCTTGCATGTTCTCCGTTGCTGTTTATTGCTTTGGCCAAGTAGTAGGTAGTGACTCCAAGAGGGAACGTTATGCTCGATTGTGGGTTCATGCCCCCCGATGACACGCTTGAGTGACAGAAACATGAGTCTAGGGGATGTGCTGTTGCCACAAGGGGGAAAACAACGGTGCTTTTAACCGCGGTTGCAAGGATTGTTTAGTTTACACAAAGTGCTTTTAATGCAGTTGTCTGTTGCTTTGGGTTTACACTTTGGGTGGGGCTCGCAACTTAATACAACGAGATGTTCTGGATAAATATCTCAAGGTGGATGATTAGTAGTAGATGCAGTTGGATTTCGGTCTACTTATTTTTGTGTACTGCCCATACTTTTGAGCCTCGTCCCAGCTGTAATTTGTTTACCTCGCATAGCAGTTTTATCGTCTTTTGGGAGAGAGACATCACTAGTGAACATCACAGGACCCCGTTCCATATTCTCATCACTGTTTACACGCTTATTTACTTTCTTGCTTTTACTTTCTTGCTGCTACCATTATCATTATCCCTTGCGTTTGATCCTTTGTAAACAACAAGACCGGAGAGATTGAGAACCTCTCTGAACTTCGTTGGGAGCAAAGTTATTTGTGTTGTGTGCAGGTCCAAGTCAGTTGCGCCGCTGACACCTACTTATCATTGCCGGAGTCCTACGAGAGACAAACCCTATCCTCTACATAGGGGAAATTTGCTGCTATCCTACATCTCACCTTCCACTTGGGGTAACTTACGAAGGGCGAGAAACCATTATCATCATCTCACACATCAAGCAAATTTCTGGCACCGTTGCCGGGGACTCCGAGTGCTAAGATAGGGGAGTTGCCCACTACCCTTTGACCTTTTCTTTTTAGTCTTGTTAGTTTACCTTTCAGTTTTTATCTTTGCCTTATTTCAAAAATCACAAAAATATATTTATCTTTCTTTTAGTAGTCCTCCTTGTTTAGATGAACATGTTAGGACTTGGTGCTTTGCGGGAATCGGAAGTTCTCGATTTCCGTCAAAGGGTTGGAGAAAATATGTAGAAGGCATGGGACAAAATTTCTGAAGCACATACAAGAATTATGCCTTCGATGCCCATAAAAATTGTTGTTAGAAATTTTTACCATGATCTTTTTAAGTGGTGTAAACACTCTCTGGATATTATAGCTGAAGGAGACTTTTTAGAGTGTGATGAAGCTAGAGCTCTTGATATTTTTCATGGTCTATCTAGTTATTTTGTTTATGATCGTAGTATTGATACTGTTGTAGATAGACTTGCCACTATTGAAAAAGGATGGATTCTCTAGACTTGACAAAGGTAGAGGAACTTAAGTCCATCAAGAAGGAAATGTTGGATATAGATGATGATTGGGAGCCCTTTGTTAGGATAAGCATCTCTAACCAAGACTTCCTTGCTTTTTGTGATATTGGATCCATAGTTTCTACCATGCCAAAAATAGTTTACGATTATTTGAAACTAGATATGGATAAATTTTCATCTTTGTCGGGACCCGGGGTTAGCGTATGCAAGCCTCGCTACAACACAATCATATGGAGAGCCGAGAACCGTACCCACTTGTCTAAGCAGACAAGGCCAAGCACAGAACGTTCTCGGAAAGCATCGAACGTGAGGGGTATCCCATTCAGGCCGGATGATCAACTGAAGTGGGTCCTCATCGTCCGCACACAAGTCTAAATGATATGGGTGATGAACGCCCATACTCATAGACAAGTCGCCTCAACCATACTATCGATTGTATTATAACCCTTACATAGACTTACTCCAGTCCGATCACTTAGTTGGGGTCTAGGGCGGGCTCGATCATACATCAAAGTGTGCACGAGACGGAGTCTCGAGCAATCGCATCGCGATGCCCCAAGCTGCACACATCTAAGGGCCACTTGGTGTATAAAAGACCGCCAGCCAGATCACAACTAAGGTCTCGAAAACCCATACTAAGACATGCATGTTATAAACATACACGCAGCACACATGCCTTGTATGAACAGCAGGTATCATTGCAATTATCTACAAAGTATACATCTTTATTAATAACTCTTACAGAGTGCACACAGAGATCACAAGCATGTGATCCAACATTACAACAGACAAGCGGAAGCAAGTAGGTCTGAGTACAGACAAGTTTAACAAATGGCTTAGAGAAGCCTTATCTAAAAACAAGCCCTCCACGAGGGAACCAGTCGTCTGACTGGGACTACAATAGCTTGGTCTTGGTCTGAGTCTTCATTCTTCGAGCTTCAGGTAGAAGTCACCATCGGGGTCGGTGGGTTCATCTAAAACATAGATTAAGCAAACGTGAGTACAAAATCGTACTCAGCAAGACTTACATAGGAGCTATACTACTCATGCACATGTATCAAGGTAAAGGGAGGTGGGGTTTCACTTGCAGAAGTGCCAGCTTTGACTTGGCTAGTCCTGAACTACGAGTACCAGACTTGAGGTAAGAAGCGTACACGAGTCAACTACATCTCTTCAACCAATTACACCACTATGGTGCCTTCCTCGACTTCCCCACGAGAAAGCACGCCATAGCACTCACACTTATCTTGGTGTGTTTTAGAAGTATCCAGTTCAAGTTATCTAATAATCAAGCTAAGCTTTCCAAGCAGTCCTTAACCGCGGACGCGGCTATTCGAATAGTTTTGTTAACCCTGCAGGGTTGTACCGCTACACACATGTGTCATCACTTACCGCCTTTTGCATGTCACCGTTCAAGAGGTGACAGCGATGATGCCACCACAACACTTCGCCCACAGCTCCGTTCTAGTCCAGAGAGTCGCCTATCTGAGGGGGATCCGTATGGAAGTCCGGCCGAGGTTCCAGTACAGCCTCAAACGATGTGTGCAGGGTCCCAAGCCGGTCTTGAAAAGCCGTTCATTCACTTCGCAGACCGTGCCACAGCCCTACCAGAACTCCGAACTACTGCGACTCTTGGGGTTCGAACGGGGTGAGGTACTAGGATGAGAGGGGTCAGTGAGCCCAATGTGTGGTTGTACTCTTCTTCTTGGATCACCACACAAGAACTCGGACTTAAGGCGGTGTTCAACGAGACAACCCACTGTGTACTCCTACACAGCCTCTCATCGTTCACCTTGTATTAGGGTAGATTCACCAACACGTTTCACTTTCATCAACACCATGTTTATCATCATCCCGACTCACATCAAAAGCAACCTCGTTGTATCACTAAGCATGCAATAAGAAGTAACAGTTGCAGGGGCCACATGATATCAACCAACTCCTACATCTGCTAGGATTGTGGTTTGCTTACTACTATGACAAGATGATAGGTCATGCAAAGGATATGGGTTCAACTATGCGGTAGAAACGTTATCATGGTTATCATCCTAAACAATGCATAAGCGAGACATGAGAGGGAAGTGGGATTTTATCGACATGATCAATGGGGGTTTGCTTGCCTTGCTGACGAGGTTCAGTCACGGGGTCTTCAACGAAGGGGGTGATCTCGGATTCCGGCTCCACTTCTATTAGCAACATGACAATCATAGGATCATCATAATGTACAATGCACAATCACATGAATAAGATTGCAATGGTGATGTTCAAGGTACTGATGTGTTGAGCATTCCATTTAAAAGGAGTATATTGCATTTGAAATGCAAATTCAAACTCCATTCGATTTATCGATGAATTTCAAATGCATTTGAATGCATGAAAGTTCATTTGAAAATGTTGATCATGAAGTGATGTGGTATAGTTGAAGTAATGTCTCTGATGTGTGGATGAATCCATTGGAATTAAGGGTGTTGCAAAATCATTTGCAAAATCACTCCAAATTTGAATTTGAAAAGGATCCATATGCATGTTTTCTACTGTTCACCCATTTTAAAATGGTCAAACATGAAAATAAATTTCATATTCATAATCCTTGAATTTTTTCTGATAATTTTAGACATATTATTTGTCCAATTTGGAGTTAAAATGAATTTTCAAAGTTTAAATGATTTTCTGGAATTTTCTGGATTATTTTAATTCTCTGGAAAAAGGTTTATTGCATCAGCATGATGCAATGCTGATGTCACAGGGGGGCTGACAACAGGGGCCCACCTGTCTGTCTCTGTGGGGGTTAACCCCTCTGTTTAAACTAAACAGAGAGGGATTAGGGGGCTCTGGGCCCCACTGTTAGTGACACCAGGGGGGGGATTAAGAAAAATGGCCTTGGGCCCACATGGCAGAGAGAGAGAGGGGAGGTGTTAATGGCGTAGCTCGCCGGAGCCTCGCCGGAACTTCGCCGGGGATAGGTTTTTGGGCACGGGGGAGGGAGCTGCGTGCACTGTGAGGGAGCTGGGGAGGCCGCGCGTCGTGTGGTGCCATTGGGGGGCCAAGACGACGCTCTGGTGTGCGGCTACAATGACGAGCGGCGGCGGCTGGCTACGGTCTTCGCCGGAATCTCGTTCGAGGGCACGGGAGGATGCAGGAGACCACTGGCGTGCTCTACGTGGAGTCGTGCGTCTGCTGGTGCGAACGGTGGTTCAAGGCGATGCCCCAGGCCATGGCTAGGACGAAGCCCGCGGTGGCCGTGGCCTCTGACCATGGCAAAAGGCGACAGAGGGGTCGAGGAGAGGTGCGGAGAGAGGGGAAACGAGGGAGGGCTCACGTTGAGTGCAGTGGAGAGCTCGGGGCGGCCGGGGAGAAGTCGTGGGCGACGAATTCCTCGCCGGGAACAATGGTGACCGGCGGCGGGATCTTGATGCGGCCGTCTCCTCCGGTGTGTCTCGGGTCCAATTGATGTAGGGGAACGAGAAACTCGACGCCGCTGGAGAGAAAGGACAAGGTGGTGCCTCGCGGGGAGCTTGGTCGCCGCGTCGGAGCTCTGCCGTGCTCCGGCTAGGCTACGGTCGTAGCGCGGATTCGCCGCCGGAGAGAGAAAGAAGGGGCCAGAGCAAGGGAAAAGGCATGCGGGGGGGGGGGGGATGTGGCGCTCGTGTGGCGTGCTAGGACGCGAGGGGAGGGCCTAGAAGGTGCGGCTCGTCGAGGTGGCGCCGCCGTTGCCTCCCTGCCTCCACCGAGCTGCTTGGAGCTGCGGGGAGGTAGACGACACACGACGTGGGTGGGCTGGGCCGAGGCCAGGGGAAGTGGGCCTTCGCCTGGGTGACAGGTAAGTGGTTCCCTCTTTTATTTCTATTTTTTTCTTTTCTGTTTTCTTCTGACATTTGTGTTGGCTAGCTAAATTAAATAGCAAACCATTTTATTAAATGCTCATAATTTTTATATGGCCTCACCAAATAATATACTAGCCACTTATAAATTTTGAACACTTTTAAAATTCAAATAATTTGAATCTTAATTCAAATAGGGTATTTATTTAATTTCCAAGCCATTGTTTGAAAATTAGAAAACTCCATGAGCATGGGAATGCTCCCAAACCATTTTTAAAATGATCAGCATCATTTATAGGAATTTTCCAAATACTCAAATGATTTTTGGAAAAAGATTTTTATCTGGCCATTTGATTTAATTTCTCAGGGCTTTTCTTTTCCCCATTTTTGAATTTCTTTTTGAAATTTTCACATGATGCAAGGGACTTGCTATTCCTAGCACATACCTAACTTGGGGTTGTGACAATCTTATCATGAACATGTTAATTAATGGAGATATTTCAGAGGTTAAGGGAAAGATAAAATAAGTCCAAGTAGCATTCCTTAATAGGGTTGCAACGATGGATATCTTCGTCATGGAGCCAAACCAAAGTAACATTGTGCTTGGAACGGACTTCCTCCGAGCTATGAAAGGCTTCATTGAAATTGGAAACGGACACATACGCTTACGTGGTAAGGCGAAAGGTAAGTACCTCTTTTCTAGGGAAAAGAAGAATGAGCTTGTTGAAAATCAGTTCGAAGGTTTTTATGACTCCGATGATCTCGGAGACCTTTGATTCTTCTTTTTCCTTATGCCTAGCTTAAAGGAGTAAAAGAAAGCGCTTGTTGGGAGGCAACCCAAGATGTTTTTACTTCTGTTTTTAGTGGTCTTGATGATTGTTACTACTGTAGCAACATCATTGTATCTTTATTTTCAAGCTTTGTGCCAAGTTATAGCCTCATATGATAAGGGAAGCAAAAGTTGTGACATGATGTCCAGAAAACAGATTTTGTCTACTCGACAGAAAAAATCGGAACAAATCACCAGTTCGTCTTTTTGAGCTGAATTTTGTACACAGCATGCTCTATACAATTGTGAAATTTTCGTATGTTTTGTGTTTTTTGATTTCAGTTGCATAAGTGCCCCAAAACAATTATTTACTACCTGCTGTTCTATTTTTCACAGATTCTGCCACGATTTGCATTTCCTTACTTTTGCAAACCTTAAGCTTGCGTTTTCTTTTCAAAAACTTTTTGGCCATCTTGATAAATAGTAGATCTTCAGGAATACCTTTATATACAGTGGGGAAAATATTTTATTAAGGGTACTAACCTCTCTAATCAGCTTATGATGAGTTATGTATGAAGGGAGTTTTCAAGTGTGCGATGGAAGATGATGAAAGAAGATCCAGGAGTGTCAAGCGCTCAAGCTTGGGGATGCCCCCATGCATCCCCAATAAATATTCAAGGAGACTAAAGCGTCTAAGCTTGGGGATGCCCCCGTGCATCCCCTTCTCCATCAACAATCATCAGTTCGTCCTTCGTCTCACTATATTTTTATCACTTCATGCGTCATGTGCTATGCTTGGAACGTCTCGCTCTTAGGTTTACTTTTTAGTTTTATTTACCTTTGATTGCTGTTCGTAGGAAGTTATACCCCAGCTTACTTTGTGTGGGAGAGAAACACGCTCCGCTCCAATCTAGAACACATCATAGGATTTTTCATGCTTATCTTTTTACTGTTGTGTGTTCTTTATCTTTTCGTAGCTACTGCCACGTTTAGTTTTATTCTTAGTTTGGCTTTAGCAAAAGCCTTGGATTTTGTTTAGTTTGTTGCTGGAACTCTCTTTAGTTTTCATGTTTATCTTGTTAAGAAAGTTGGTTGTTGCACTGAGTTGTGTCTTGTCTTGAAAGTAGGTAATTGAGGTTGCTATTTAATTTTAGTAGTAACTTGCAATAGTTTTGAGGTATTGATGTGAGTAATGTTTGAACTTTTGGTGTCAAGAGCTCTAGCTTATTAGTGATAGGTGTCATATTTTGGGCAATCCTTGTTTATTTTCAAAACCTACAAAACTAGTTGAGAACTCTAGCTACTAGATGGATCGCTAATCTTTTGAGGGATCGGATACTAGAGTACACTCACGTACCATGAGTCGAGGATGCGCAAAGATAACCAAACCACCATACACTCCTCCTCGGGGTACTTGTATCTTTGTGAACCTCCTCGTTAGATTGAGAGTTACCAATAATAAGTGCATGAGTTCTTCAGACTAATGTAAGTATTGAAAGTTGACACTTCCACCTCCTCATATTTGCTAGCCTCTTCTGTACCGTGCATTGCCCTCTTCTCACTCCGAGAGTTGGCGTCCACCTTCGTCGGTACATCCAAACCCTTGGCATGATACGCTCTGTCATCATAAACCTCCCTATATCTTTCCTCAAAACAGCCACCATAGCTACCTATCAAGGCATTTCCATAGCCTTTCGGAGATATATTTCCATGCAACATCCACCTCTTCATGACTTGGTCTTCATGTCATACATGTTCCTGCTACATTGGCAGAGGCATACATTGCATACATCATGATAGCTACATCTTCTTTATGTTTGAGTACCTTGTAAAGTGTGAAGATCTTCTATACCTTCTTGTAAAATAGAGTGTTTCCCTTAAGTGAGGGAAAGATCCCAAAGTGGACAAAATAAAAGATCCCAAAAGAGGACAAATGAGAGTTAAATAGAAAGAGCCATTGAGGCCACCAAATTTTTTTTAAAAATAGAAAAAAGAGAAAAAGAAATAAAAAGAGAGAAAGGGTCAACACTACTATCCTTTTGAAAGATCCACACTAGTACTCCCTCTTATCCTTGTACTCCATAGAGATGATCATTCGTGCATATAGCTATGTGGGGACCTTCACACTATAGAACTTGGCTTTCATATTCCAAGGATGAGCCTCCTCAAAAGAGATCTAGGTCTTCATGAGCGAGCAAGTTGGATGCACCCCCACGAGTTCCATTGGAGATCTTTTCAACTCATATGTGCATCCCTTGCATGGCAATCCCTACTCCTCACATCATATCTATCATTAGGCCTTCTCGCCTATGAATTTCCTCATTGATGCAAGCCTTTCTAACCTTTTGACTTCCTCCTCCACCATATTATCTCTTTGCCATCCTAAGTGTCAACTTTCGTGCTTTCGCTCATCCATTGCATGAGTGTTCAAAATATCGAAAAGGAGTGGATCAAATTGACTTGTACCTGGCTAGTGGTCTGGGGACGAGTCAAGATAAGATTGCAAAGAAGACCAAGTGTGAAACTTTAGTAGATTGAGTTCTCAACAAAAATACTTTTTTTCTCGTATTCCCTATCCCCTTTCTTGCATGCAAACACCATTTGGAGACATTCGAGTCACGGACAACGAGAGCTCTTGCACCTAATGTTCTTTCGTTGCTTGTTTCAATGCTAATATAGACTCTTGCATGTTATGACTTGAATTGAATCAAATACCTTGATTGCTTTACTTTTCAAAGTTCTTATATGGTTGCTAGCATGTCACCACATAAATTATGCTTGTTATCATTTACCTACTCGAGGACGAGCAGGAATTAAGCTTGGGGATGTTGATACGTCCCAAACATATCTATAATTTCTGCTTGCTCCATGCATGTTTTGTGTGATATTGCTATGATCTAGATACACTTTCATACACTTTTGATCATAATTGGACTAACTTATTAACACAGTGCACCACAGTGCCAGTTCCTGTTTCCTGCTGTTTTTCTATTCCAGGTTTCCCCCATATTAAAAGTGCTCCAAAAATTCGGGAAAAATTATCATCAAACCATTATCATCAAACCAACGAAGGGCGAGAAACCATTATCATCATCTCGCACATCAAGTCATAGACTAATACAAACTATTCTCATCTTGTATTACAAGTCAAATAATAGTCAGAGTCCTACCCTAAAGCTTGTAGTATTTCGTGATTTCCAAGTTAAGTGGACTCCTTCCAAGATCGGGACTTTCTTCCTATAGAGGGCCCTATTTTTACTGTAGCAAACCTTGCGGATATTGTAGTAGCCGGATACTGTAGCGTCGGGTCCTGTAGCAACCTGTTACTGTTGCACGCCGGTTCTTGTCTTCAGGACATGTCTTCTGGCTAAGTCTTCCTTTTGGGTGGTGCTTTATGGACGGGTCTTAACCGTGAGTAATCCCCCCTGAAAGTTTGAGCGGCTATCGGGTTGGTATTCCGTGTGTGGGCACCTTGGTCATAAACATAAGAAGCACGAAGATGGGTTGCTTGCACCAGAAGCTCAAGTATTTAGGGATCTCCGGGCTACTTAGTTACACAAACGGGGAGCCGGGGAGGGAAGAACATCTAGAGACCATAGTGGCTGAACTGGAGGACGAGGCTCTATTGGTGGTGGAGGTCCGGGTGCAACCTCTTTTTATGATGACATTGACCAGGAAGATGCAGACATGGAGGATGCATATCCCAATAGAAAGCGATCTGTTCACTATATTTTGCAGCAAACTAAAGACCCAATGGTAGCAGCCATCAATGAAGTTACAGAGAGCTCAACGACACTAGTCGTAATCCAACATGATCCGAGCAACCAGCAAGATCTAGTCGTAATCCAGAATGATCCGAGCAACCAACAAGCAATACCGCCCAATACTCCTCCATGCCAAGATCCAAAACACACGAGAATGGACTTGATTACTAACAAAAGCAATAACAATAAGACCAATGTTCCCACTAGAAATATTGAAGCAAGATGGTGTAGGGCCCCCGATGCGGTGCTAACTCGAGTTAGTCGCTTTCGCGTCCCGCTCAAGTTAGTAGCGCATAAAGAGCCACCGACTCACGACACTCACACTCGTGTCGCTGCCGGATTCTCGACAACAATGTATAAGAACAAGAACTTTAACTAAGACACAAATATAAATAGTCCAAGGCATACATCGCCGTTGGATAAATTATTACATCATCTTAGAGGTCCATGGACCCAACAGTACATCATGCGACAAGCGGAAGACAATCACGACCGAGTACGGTGAAAATCAAAATTGCCCTAGAGAGGGCTGCACATAAAGAGTCCACCCACGGATCGTCGAAACCCAACTGTAGGATCTACTGAACGAGGTCCATCTCATCGTCGTCCTCCGAGGGCACCTCCACGAAGTATCGTCCAGAGCTCGGGTCAAGAAAGTACTCCACTGCAGCGGCCGATCAGGCAAAACAGTAAAAGCACAAAAGTAAACAGGGGTGAGATTATATCATTACAAGATAACTAACTCCCTACGGTAAGACAAGATAAAGGTAAGGTTGCATACGCACTAGCATATATGGTGGCTATCGTTCTATTTGAGTAGAGGTAAGATCCAAGAAACACATGTGAGTTCGCGTCATAAGTCTGCTATCCACCTACTTACGTCAAACATAACACAACCTGGATCTTCTCTCGGTCCCCCTGGACGAAGAAAAGAAACCAAGGAACTCACACGGTAGGCAAGTGTTAATTAAGATTCAAATTGATGTTATTCTATGAATAAGGAGTAGGTCTCAAGTCGTCCATAACCGCGGACACGGCTTTTCGAAAAGATTTAACCCTGCAGGCGTGTACCAACTGCCCATCATAGGCTTCGCATGTACGCCCGGTTTCCACTTGGCTAAGTAAGCGCCTGAAACTCCGGAACGTCAGAGTCCCTCTAACTAACAACACACAACTCCGGGTGGCCCCCGGTGAGTCGACATCCAACTCAAAAGCCGGCCGCGCTCTCGAATCGTCCTCTACCGTATGGCCAAGGCCGGGTTTAGTCTCGCCTATATAACAGGGGACTTCCCTAGCTCACCAGTGTGGACCAACCAGAGGAACTATGTCTCCGTTGGTCCGGGTTGTTTCGAAAATAGCTGGGGTACCAACCAAGCACAGATACGTTTGCGAATAGTAAATCAACTCGGGCCACCACTAAAATTGTATGAAGCTAGGTAGGTAAGACAAGGGGACCCCATAGAACCCCACACACGATTAGGCACGCTCGTAGAAACACAATACCCGGAACTCAGGACCTAGGTGACTCAAATGGAACAAAACACCTGGCGGGAACAGCCGGGTCTCCCATCTTTCGTCAAATATAAATTTAACATCATAATTATAATAAATATCAACCAACTTCTTTAAATAACATGATAGCCCAAACCATAGCAATAGGGTAAGCAGCAAGTTTTCCTACTCAATACTAAGCAAAGGCTGAGCAGCGGTAAATTAGCAATACAAAGTTTTGCTGGGTTGTGGGGATCATGGCTGTTTGGTTTTGAACGTGGCATAAGCAAGTGGATAGGATCAAGCAAAAGTTCTAGGCTATAGCTAAGCAGGTAGGCAGAAAGGTATCAAGTAATGGTATGAATCTTCCCATTGCTTGGGTAATCGGTCGTCGAAGCAGACGCAGCAGGGTCCTCGGGCTCGGTGTCAGAAATCTCCACGTAAGTCTCCTCGGCGGTCTCAGGTGCTAACGTAAGGTACCGGCAAGGGAAAGGCACACAAGTAAGTAACGGTGTACAATGCACAGGCAAGGATGGTATGTTCAAATTTAATAAGAATGATGTGACCCTGTCTAGTCAAACTTAAATATAGGTGATGACGACACGTCATCAACTTCATATGCAATTATTTACATTACAATGGCTTTGGTCTTAGCCTTAATTTAGGTGTAAGTAACATGTCAACATGGCATGATCAACAAGACAATTAACAGAAAATAAACAACGTGAAAGTAAAACATCGATTCCGGAGACGTAGTAGTGTCGGTGAATTTGACACAAGGAAGGTGCAACAAAGGTTTGGAATCCAGCCAAATTACATATGACAATATGTTTGGGCTGGTTTGGAGAAAGATTGGAGATGACATGGAGCAGAACTTGAAAGATCAGATGAACATCATTTCCAACATGCACTGAAGTTGGGATGATGCAAGAAACAAAAGACAGATTGATCCTGGATCAGGTGGTCACACCTTGCCCACATGAGTTGCACAAAACTTCATGAGGACATCACCATTGCAATCCTTGGGAGAAACTACCCAAAATTCATATATGGCATGGCCAAATCTGAATTTGGATAAAACTTGACCAAAACAAAAGAAAAGGAGGGGGGGGGGGGTATATTGCAAAATTACCACACCTCAATTATTAGAGGGGGTAAAGTGAAAAATAGACCTCACCATGCTGTTCAGAAGCTCAAGCTACCCCAAAAGCATATATAGCATGACAATGTTTGGGGTGGCAAGTTCAAAAGTTCAGATCCCGATTTGAATTTGAATTCAAATCAAATTTGGAAAAAAAAATAAACAGAAAAGAAAATACAAAAGGAAAAGGAAAAAAAAGAAAAGGGCTCGGCCTCTCTGGGCTAGCCTCGGGAAATTACGGCCCAGCTACAGAGCGAGCTATGGGCTCGGCCCACTGACCTTACGGGCCACGTCTCGCTGACGCGAGGGACCCACTAGCCAGTCTCGTGGAGATAAGAGCAAAAAAATGGGGGCCTTTGGCGCTGCCGGGGTTCGAACCCGCGACGCCTCTCTGACCAACCTGGCCCCCTTGCCACTGCGTTGCTGCGTGCTATCTGAACAAGGTAGCAGCGCTACCAACATAAGCAGTGACAGCGCTACGCCTGAACCCAGGCTGAGCCTGAACTCGTCGACGGCGACGCCTTACCGAGACGCAGCCGCCGCCTTCGAATCTAAACCAACACTGCTAAGGAACGAAAAAGGAAGGGGGAACCACCACGAAACCATGGGTGCCCCGAGATCTTCAAATGGTGGCCGAAAGGGGGCTCCTTTCGCGCCGGCGACAGCTCGGCGGCGCCTGCACTCTGCAAATTCAGACACCACGGCCGGACAGGAGCGAGGCCACGACGACTCCTAGCGGGCTTTCTGTGCGTCCCGGACACGAACAACACATGCATGCGTGCGTCCCGGGCACACCACGGGCACGACGACTACGAGTCCCGCGGCGGCAACGAGAATTGCGACGGCGGCTTACGGCGTTGCGGGGAGCTACTACGGGCACGACAGGAGGCGGCAGAAGGGGAATCGCACGCTCACCTAGGGGGCGGGTGAGGACGATCTCGAGCCAACAGAAGAGGCGGGACGCGAGCTCGCCGAGGTCGACGTTGGGGAAGACGACGTCCCGGCGGGAGGAAGACGGTGGCAAGGAGGCACAGCTCCTAGCTCCGGCCTGCGGGAAAAAATGGAACGCAGGGCTGTCAAGGACCACGAACAGGAGAGCACGGCCACCCACGGGCCACCACGACGCCGAATTCCGGCGACTCACCGGAGAAACATGGGAGTTCGGCTCCTCCCATGGCGGCGGCGGGCGAAATCGAGGAGGGAAACGGGGCAGCTAGGGTTTTGCGAGGGGGGAGGAGCCCTGGCTTTAAAGGGGGAAGGAGGGGAGGCTGGCGATAGGGCTCCACGCCGAGCTCCTCTCCGTCTTGTTCTGACGACGGGAAAAGGAGGGGGAAAAGGTGAGGAAGAAGACGCTGACAAGCGGGCCCGGGCGGTCAGCGAGAGAGAGGGAAAAAATAAATGGAGGGCGCGGGGCTCCTCTTGCTGGGCCGAAACGGCCAGGCCCCGGATGGGCTAGGCTTCTCTGAATGCAGAGGAGGAAAAGAAAACCCTCTGCATTTTTGAAAACGCAGCAGACAAAGAAAAGAAAAGAGGAAGGAAAGAGATTATAGAAAAATATAGCACAATATTTTTAAATATCTCTGGCAACAAGTCTGATCATCCAAAATTGGTTGGGAAATTTTTGGATGCAGAGAAAAATCACCATAATGCAAACAATACCTTTTCTCAATAGAGAAGGTGCACTTGGGATTTTTTGGAAATAAACACAAGGGTAAAATCCATGAGCTCAAGAATCTCACACCTTGCATTATTCTGGATTTTTCAAAATTGGTTTGACCAATTTTTGAGCAACTAAAATGTGGGGCATTTTGAGAATTCAAATCACATTGAACTGTGGCCCAAATTTTTAGAGTTGAAAAAAAAATGGAGCAAGACTTTTGAAAAACTTGGAAGGGGCAAGGAATTGGCTATGCCAAGTTTGGGGTCAAGGGGAGCATGCATGCAACCATGAAAAATCCTGAAACACCCTTCTTGAATGAGTTTAAAAGCAAACTCAACCAAACCAGATGGGCTCCAATCCCAATGAAAATTTAAATCACCACATGAAATTACAATCTTTAGCATCATGCCAAGTTACAAGGTCAATAGACAAAGTAGAATATCATGGTGTTTTCTAATTATTGCACATGGGCTGTTACAATCGGTGGGCTCCCAAGTGGATTATCTCCGAGCGCAATGAATCTCGTCAGTTGGAACTACCATGGAATGGGCAACGACGCACAAGTTTGAGAACCTGCGAATTCGCGATGAAATTTTGTCGGGACCCAAAATATGCGTATGTAATTCCAGTCACAGCTCAATCATATGGAGAGCCGAGAGCCATACTGATGGGGATCAACCCCGGAAAATCCCATGGTCTGGGACCCTGGGTTAGTCATGAGAGGCACAAGTTGGACGATAGCTCGTCGGCTAACAGGAGGAAACATTCCTGCTCGATATTATTGCTTGGAGATGCGATTACAGGGAAGTCCAAGGCTAGTGCGCACAAGGCTAGGGTTACAGATTGTGTATTGGTTGATCTCGACGTCTCCCCTCCCAGCCCTTATATACTAGGCTAGGTCTCGGGGAACCCGTCATGGATTACAGATGAGGTTTCCTAACCCTAATCTTGTACCGCACGGCAGGTTTGCACCTTCCTTACGAGTCGTGGACTCCAACGTCGGTGCCACTAGTGGGCCAAGGCTGGGCCCAGGCGGCACCTTTGTGGGCCTTCTGTCTTCGGGTATACCGGGTAGGCCCATCCATAGGAGTCGTGGGGTCACCCCCTCGTCAGTAGCCCCCGAGTGCCTGGGGGACTCGAAGAGTCGCGCAGGGACTTGAGTCCATTCTCGCGTCGTTTCGATGTATGCACGGTTCAACCGCGGGTCGCTGGAAGTCTAGGGCCATGACAAAACCTGTTTCGAGGGAATGCTAAGCTGAAAGGGTCCAAGGAATCGGCTGGTCGAGCCTTGGTGAATTGCGCTAGTGGCATATACCGCAGTATCCCAATCAAACTCGCGTCCCTCGACATGAGCTTGGAACACTGGTGTCGAGCAAAAGTCATGCCGCTGAAGGTCTTACAGTGATCAATTGCCGCCAGTAAAGTTCGTAGCCTAGGCGCGTCCGCCCGGCTTTTTCTATCATGCAAGCGCATGGAAAAGATTGGGAGTGAAATTGCTCTGCGGCAAGTCCCAGCCCGGCCGATCTGTGCAGCGGGGTCTTACCTACGCGCTAAGCTTGCGCGACATCTGGGCATAGTGTATCATGTTCCAGGAATATGTATTTTTATCGAGGCACGGAGCCTAGTTAGTAATGCACCCACTTGGAATAAACAATCAAGTGAGATCTTTTAGTAATCACTCGCAGAGCTTTTTCGAGCGCTCGGGCAAGCGGTGATGTAGAGGAGTACTTGCTCGGGAGGTCTTCGAGTGTTCGGGTACTCAGAGTTCTGTGAGTAATCACTTGAGTATCGCCTTCGCTCTCGGGGTGAGGGAGCACCCGATACTCTGGGACCGTACGATCTGGCGAGTGCAGGTCTGCTTATCTTGGGTCATGGTGAGGGAGCACCCGAAACTCTCATGGGTGCGAGTGATCACTCGAGCATGTATTTTTCTTCTAGGTGAGGGAGCACCTGAGACTCTCATGGGTGGATACGCTCCCGATGGGAGTTAAATATATTTGGAAAATGTATTTGAATCAGTGAAAAACGATCCTCGCAAGCTGCGCTTTCTTTTATGTTGCCACTTAGATTTATCTCTTCTTGATAAGTATAACGATCTCCTTGTTGAATGACCGTCAAAGATGCTCTGTCGGCAAACCGTCATGTCTTCATGACCGGTCATAATATGGCTTTTGTGGCGTGTTGTAGCCGCCTGTTGAGTTGCCGATGCGCGCATTGAAAACGCGCGAGATTTGACGCGTCCAGCACACAGTGCCGCCCGTGTGAAGGCATCTTTTTCTCGGAATTCGAATTGCCCGACATGCTCGGTCATTGAATTAATTGCTGCCGTCGTCTAGTCTTCTGCGTTCCCTTGGGTTTGTACTATAAATAGACCCCTCTTTTTCATCTAGCAGCAATGTTCGTCCTCTGTCCATCTTGCTCCTCTTCTTCATCTTCCTCTTTCTCTTTCCCTTCTCATGGGGCCAAAACGAGCTGCAGGTATGACTAGCCGCGGCTGGGTTCGCCGTGGCTGCGGTGGTCGTACTCCGCGCTCTTATCGCGGTGGCCGTCGTGGTGCAGCGCTGCTGCCTTCCTCCTCTTCCTCAGAGGAGGGTTTTTGGCGCTACGACTTTCTTCTACGCGTCCGTGGCCGGAACGCTGCTCGCATTCTTCTTCCTTCTGCATTTGCTGCCATTATTTCTGAGCGTGGCCTGGATGGCCTGCTTCTTCGTCTTTAGGGGTGCTCTCGGCCTCTTTCTTATGTTGAGTTGGAGACCGACAGTTCCCGCTTGATTTTTCTTGGTTTTGGCTGGAAGTCGCTTTCTCGGCGTTTGAACTTGCGTGATGGTGATACTCTTTGTTGTCGTTTTGATGGCGAAAATACTCTCATCATCCGCGCTTTTGACCCGAGCGGCAATCGCATGGATCTGTACTGGCAGGAGACAAGCAGCGTCAATTCCTGCAGTTCGGGGAGTCCTACGCCCATGTCTTCAACGACTTCATCCTCTGGCGACTCATCGGGTGGTGATGCTGTGCCTCTAGATCTGTAGAGGACCTCGATGTCAAGCCACCGATCAAGCGGGCATGCCAGGCGACCTTGTAGAACTGGAGGCAGCGGCGTCGTCTTCGCTGGCAGCTCGGGTGGAGCTGGAGAAGAAGCTGTGCAGCTGGAGAAGAAGCCGGTGGAGCATCGGTTTTGGTGCTCCGCAAATAAGTCGAGCTTCACCTTTTGTTATGTCATTGACGTCATGAGTTGGCTACTTCGACTCCTCCTTTGTCTGTGATGCTCGTCGTATTAGCTCTAATCACCCCAGCATGGGCACACATGTAAAAGTCGTAATTCCTTGGGTGATTTGAGCTGTAGTCTTGTCGGCTGCTTGTGTCCTTGTAACTAGGTTAGTTCTCCATGTAATGAGGATTGTCTTCGAGTAATGAGATCTGCCTTCTATCCAATGTACTCGAGTCTTGGGCCGTGTTCGAGTCCTTTGCAATGTGACCTGTCTTCGAGTCCTTGTGGTATGAGCTGTTTGCGAATTCTTTCAATGAGAGCTGTCTTCGAGTCCATCAAGCCCTTGTACCGTGGATTCTATCGGGTGCGCGACAGCACTCCCGATGGGAGTAGCCCCCAAGGCTACGTTCGAGTTGTAGAGTCGAACGTAGGCTGAGATTTGTTTCCTTTGTCGTTCTTCTGTTAACTGCCATTTTTTATCGGTTGGGCGACAGCGCTCCCGATGGGAGTAGCCCCCGAGTCTTTAGGTGATCGTTGGCGATCAGGTGAAGACTAAATGATTGTCTGTGTCCTGTGCTCCATCCATATTTCTCCAAAGTACTTGGTGTTCCACCTGGTTGTAGCCGTTTCTTCCCTTTTATTCAAAACGGTTTTCAGCAAGTGCGCCTATCGGGGTTTTTTGCTTGGACCCTTATTTTTTAAGTTACGGCCTGCGCGGGAGATGATAGCGTTTCTCTGGGGGAGGTGTGCTCGAGCCCCCGAGCGTTTGTAGGTAAAGATCACGTGAGCGATGATAGCGTCTCTCGGGGGGGAGCTGGTACTCGAGCCCCCGAGTGCTTTGAGTAAAGATCGCGTGAGCGACGATAGCGTCTCTCGGGGGGAATTTGTACTCGAGCCCCCGAGTGCTTTGGTGAAAGATCGCGTGAGCAACGATAGCGTCTCTCGGGGGGAGTTTGTACTCGAGCCCCCGAGTGCTTTGGTGAAAGATCGCGTGAGCGACGATAGCGTCTCTCGGGGGGAGTTTGTACTCGACCCCCGAGTGCTTTGGGGTGGTAGCATATGGGCAACATCATTTTATTGTGTCGAACGGTTACATGAGTTGCCAGTCGAGCATGACTGGTGGAGACTATGGGTAGAACAGGCGTAGGTTTGCTACGTTCCATGGATTTCCCACGTCCTCGTCAGTCTTCGGGTTCTTCATTCTATAGGCGCCTCCTCCTATGACTTCTGAAACTATGAACGGTCCTTCCCATTGGGGGGCAAGCTTGTGGACTTTCTCTTGTATGAGCCGTAGGACAAGGTCGCCTTTGTTGAAGGTTCTGGTGCGCATGCGGCTGCTTTGGTAAGTGCGCAGCTTGTCCTGGTACCCCTCTGACCTTGCTAGGGCTTTGTCTCTTGCTTCATCTGCTGTGTCCTTGTCATCTTGCAGTGCTTCTTCTGCTTCCTCTTCTTCGTACCCCGAGATCCGGGGTGCCCCGAATTAGAGGTCATGTGGTAGCACTGCCTCTGCCCCGTACACCATGAAGAAAGGTGTGTACTGGGTTGCGGTATTTGGGGTAGTGCACAGGCTCCATAGTACTGCAGGGAGTTCTTCTACCCAGTTGCCTGCCGCCTGCTCGAGTGGTGCAAGGAGCCGTTTTTTGATTCCTCCGCATACTAGGCCATTTGCTTTTTCCACCTGGCCGTTGGACAGCGGGTGTGCGACTGATGCTTAGTTTATTTTGATGCCCAGTTCTTCGCAGAAGTTCTGGAATTCTGCCGCTGTGAAGTTCGTACCGTTGTCCGTGATGATGTTGTGTGGTACCCCAAACCTGAAGATGATTGATTTGATAAAATTCACTGCCGTGAGGGCTGTGGAGCTGGTGTTGGGCACTGCTTCGATCCACTTGGTGAACTTGTCGACTGCTACTAGCAGGTGTGTTCTTCCTCCCTTTCATGATTTCTTGAGCGATCCCACCATGTCGAGTCCCCAGGTGGCGAACGGCCATGATAGTGGTATGGTCTTGAGTTCTGAGGCTGGGGCGTGCGGTCTGCTGGCGAATTTTTGACAGGCGATGCAACGCTGCATGATGTCTTCTGCGTTTTTCATCGCAGTGGGCCAATAAAACCCTGCTCGGAATGGTTTGGACATGAGCACTCGACTGCTCGCGTGGTGCCCGCAGGTACCCTCGTGGATTTCGAGCAGTAGGGCTTTGCCGTCATCTTCGTCGATGCACTTTTGGAGTATCTGGGTGATGCTGCGCTTGTATAACTTTCTGTTGATCACTGTGAATGCCTTGGATCGACGACTGATGCGCCGAGATTCTGTGACATCTTGCGGTAGCGTGCCTTCGATTAGGAATCGGAGGAACGGTTTTGTCTACGCTGGTCCTTCGAGTGCTGTTGGATCTGTAGGTTCGACCGCTTGGCTGTTGTTTCCTTCGGATGGACTCGCTGATGCCACATGTGCTGGCTCAGTGGTGTCATCATCTACAGCTGCCTCGGGTGCTGCTGTTTTTACTTTGATGGATCTCTGGCTGATGCTTTCGAGGAAGACGCCGGGTGGTACTGGTCCTTGAGTCGAGCTGATGTTTGCGAGTTCGTCGGCTTCTTTGTTGTTTGTTCCGGGGATATAATTGAGCTCGCAACCGTCGAAACTTCCTTCGAGCGTGTTGTAGAGCTTCGGATAGGCCGCCATGTTGTCGTCTACTGCATTGCAGTCTTTCATCGCCTACTGGACGACGAGGTTGGAGTCTCCGTAGATTACGAGGCGAGTGGCACCGCATGTTTTGGCCATGCGCATGCCATGGAGCAGTGCCTCGTATTCGGCTTCGTTGTTGGAGGCATGGCTGAAGTTGATCTGGAGGACGTAACTGAGATTCGTTCCTTTGGGGGAGACCAGAACGACTCCTGCTCCGGCTCCTTGTTGTCTTTTAGACCCATCGAAGAACATTGTCCATGAGTTCGATAGGTCCGGGGGGCCTGGTGTCTGGAACTCCATCGACTAGACCAGAAAATCCGGGAGTACTTGGGCCTTGATTGTTGTTGGGTTCTTGAACTGCAGGTCCCGCGGGCTGAGCTCAATGTTCCACTCGGCGACTCGCCCTGTCGCTTCGGGGTTGTTGAGGATGTCCGCGAGTGGTGCGCTGCTCACGATTGTGATAAGATGTTCATCGAAGTAGTGCGACACCTTTCTTGAGGTCATGATGATGGCCAATAGTAGCTTCTGGTAGTGCGGGTACCGCTGCTGGGACTTTTTCAAGAGCATGCTGAGGTAGTAGATCGGCCTTTGTATGCTCTGGACCTTGCCTTCTTCTGTGCGCTCGACGACGAGTGCTGTGCTTACCACGCTGTTGTGTGCTGCCACATAGAGGTGTAGCTTTTCTCGTTCTTTGGGTACCGCCAAGATCGGTGGGGTCGAGAGTGTCTTCTTCAGGTCCGCGAATGCTTTGCGGGCTTCTTCGGTCCACTCGAATTTCTCCCCTTTTCTGAGCAGCTGGTACAATGGAAGTGTGCGCTCTCCCAATCTGCTGATGAAACGACTCAAGGCCGCGAGTCTTTCGGTGAGCTGCTGCACGCCTTTGATGTCGGTTAACTCCTGCATCCTGGCGATTGCTTGAACTTTCTCCGGGTTCGCTTTGATTCCTCGAGCGGAGACCATGTACCCGAGAAACTTCCTGGCTGGGACGCCAAATGCGCACTTCGTCGGGTTGAGCTTGATTATTTACTTGTTGAGTGCTGCGAAGGTCTCACGCATGTCGTCGAGTAGCGTGTTTGCGCTGTAGGTTTGGATGACGATGTCGTCCACGTAGACTTGCACGTTTCTTCCGATTTGCTCTTTCAAGCAGGCTTGCATCATCCGCTGGTATGTGGCACTGACGTTCTTGAGTCCAAAGGGCATTGTCTTATAGAAAAATACGCCGTAAGGGGTGATGAATGATGTATGCTCTTCGTCTTCTTCCTTCATACTGATCTGATTGTATCCTGAGTAGGCGTCGAGGAACGATTGTAGATCGCATCCTGCTATCGAGTCGATTATCTGATCGATTCTTGGCAGGGGAAAGTGATCCTTTGGGAAGTATTTGTTGACTGGCCCGTAGTCGAGCACATCCGCAGCACGTCTGTGTCTTTCTTGGGGACCAGCACAGGGTTGGCGATCCAAGTGGCTTTCTTCGTCTCTCGGATGAATTGAGCGTCGAGTAATCGGTTGACCTCCTCCCCGATTGCTCTGGGCTTGGGTTCTGAGAATCTTCGTAGTGTCTGCTTCACTGGCTTGGTGTTTGGCTTGATGCGCAGCGCGTATTCCGCGAACTCGCGCGGTATTCCTGGCATGTCGACTGTGCACCAGGCAAATATTTCCCATTCTTCACGGAGGAAAGCGATGAGGGAAGTCGCTTGCTCTTCCGGGAGGTGGGCGTACACGCG
This sequence comes from Bromus sterilis, assembly GCA_950022295.1. NCBI lineage: Eukaryota > Viridiplantae > Streptophyta > Magnoliopsida > Poales > Poaceae > Bromus > Bromus sterilis. The sequence continues at coordinate 218,664,290 of OX465599.1, forward strand.
GACTATTTTTCTGGGTCCGTCGGGTGCACTTGGTGGGTGACCGTGTCGCTGTCGATGCTGAAGTCCCGCCCATATTCTTTTGACTCGCTTCGACTTGCTAGCGGAAAGATACTCTTGTCTTTCGCCATGGCTATTTGTGTGAGTTCTTGCTCGGCTCCAAAGGTGTCGGAAACTTTGTGGAAATCGCGATCACATTGGTCTGATTTTGTGAAGCTCCCGTTGACTGTAATGACGCCCACGGATCCTGGCATCTTGAGTTTGAGGTAGGCGTAGTGCGGAATCGCCATGAATTGCGTGAACGCTGGATGTCCCAGTATGGCGTGGTACTGCGACTGCCAATCGAGTACTTCGAACTCGAGGGTGTGTCTTGCGAAATTGCATCTGCTGCCAAAGACAACTTTGAGCTCAATTATTCCAAGGGAAGTAGCCGTTTCTCCTGGGACTACTCCGTATAACACGGTGCTTTATTTTTTCCATATTGATCGTGGGATCAGCATCTTGTGTAGGATGCTGACGAAGATTATGTTCATGCTGCTTCCTCCATCCATGAATATTCTGTCCATGTCGTACCCTCTGGGAGAACGTGATACTAGTTTCTGCGTCGTGTAGCTGGTAGACTTCGATTGTGTTTAGGTTCTTGGCTGTTCTGGCTTGCAGGCTGTAGGCGTTTTGTTGAGCTTGCGATACCCTGCCTTCTTGGATCATGTACACCTGTCCTTGAGGCGGGTTGTAGCGTCTTTCGGGACTTGGAGTCGGCGACTGCTCGGTTCGTCGGGTGCGCTTGGCTTCTCGTCATTTTTCCTCCTTGAGGCTGTCGGCGAGTTCGTTGAACAGGCGGCAGTCTCCCAGAGTGTGACCCGATCTGATGTATCCCCAGTCGTCTTTGAAGCAGTGGATCGTGCAGGGTCCTTCTAGATGCTCCCTGACCGTGAGTTTGCTGGATCCGGCATGCCGTCTCCTCCTTGAGATTCGTAAGATCTGCGCGTGATCCGCCGGGTGCTCGTGGACTCGCGGGTCGATTTCGATCCCCACACTCAGATTCTGGTTCTTTACAAGGTTGGATAATTCGTCTGGTCTTCGATCTGGGTCGTAGTATTCTCCGGTATGAGTCTCAGAGTCGCCGTCCTGGCGGGCGACAGCTGTCCGCGCGGCGGCGGGTCGTCGAGTGGTCGGCGAGCGCGTAGCTGTATAGTGCGACTCGTCGAGTGGGGTCTCTTCGTAGAATCCTCGCGCCTATCTTCTAGGTCGTCGATTTCTTCTTTGTTGGCGATGATCTTGACGATCACTGATCTCGAGCTCGGAGTCGGTGTCTTGTTGTGCGGCGGGTGCCTCGGTGGCGGTGGTTCGTCGAGTGGTCGGCAGGTCCTCTGCTTCGTGTTGTAGTTCGTCGATCGGGATCTCTACGTAGAACCCTCGCCCCTTTCTTTTGGGTCGTTGATTTGTTCTTCGCTGGCAGTGGACTTGGTTGCCGTCATAGTATTGGTCTTGGCACAGCTGCAGGCCGAGCGATCTCGATGGGGCGGCAGAGATGTTTGCCGTGATCTTGAATTCTTCGGGTGGATTGGATCTGGTTCTTGCTCTTGAGTTGTGGCTTGCTGAAGACGGAACCGCCGAGATTGTAATTCCAACCTGTGTAGTTCCCACAGACGGCGCCAATTGACGGGGATCAACCCCGACAAATCCCATGGTCAGGGACCCTGGGTTAGTCATGAGAGGCATAGGTTGGACGATAGCTCGTCGGCTAACAGGAGGAAACATTCCTGCTCGATATTATTGCTTGGAGATGCCATTATAGGGAAGGCCAAGGCTAGTGCGCACAAGGCTAGGGTTACAGATTGTGTATTGGTTGATCTCGACGTCTCCCCTCCCAGCCCTTATATACTAGGCTAGGTCTCGGGGAACCCGTCTTGGATTACAAATGAGGTTTCCTAACCCTAATCTTGTACCGCACGGTAGGTTTGCACCTTCCTTACGAGTTGTGGACTCCAACGTTGGTGCCACTAGTGGGCCAAGGCTGGGCCCAAGCGGCATCTTTGTGGGCTTTCTGTCTTCGGGTACACCGGGTAGGCCCATCAATAGGAGTCGTGGGTCACCCCCTCGTCACATACCCACTTTCCTAAGCAGACAAGGCCAAGTACAAGACACTCTCGGAAAGATCGAACGTGAGGGGCATCCCATCCAGGACCGGATGATCAACTGAGATGGGTCCTCATCGTCCGCTCACAAGTCTAAATGTTTATGGGTGGTGAAATTCCATACTCATAGACAAGTCGCCTCAACCATATTATCGATTGAATCATAACACTTACATAAATAGACTCCAGCCCGATTACTTAGTCGGGGTCTCGGGCGGGCTCAATCATACAACAAAGTGTGCCACGTGATAGATTCACGAGCAATCGCATCGCGATGCCCCAAGCTGCGCACATCTAAGGGACACTTGGTGTATGAAAGACCGCCGGCAAGAACACAACTAATCTATCTAACCCCACACTAAGACAATGACGTTATAATCATACACACAACATACATGTCTAGTGTAAACAACAGGTACTCATCAGATGAACTCTACAAAGTATACTTTATTGACTTACATAGAGTACACAAAGAGATCACGAGTCTGTGATCCAACATTACATCAAAGAACAGAAGCAAATTAGGTCTGAGTACAGACAAGATTAACAAATGGCTTAGAGAAGCCTTGTTCAACATACAAGCCCTTCCACGAGGGACCAGACTGCTGTTTGGAACTATACTAGCTTAGTCCACGTCGAGATTCAGGAAGGTGAATCCATCGGGGTCTGGGTTCTCATCTAAAACATAAATTAAGCAAACGTGAGTACAAAGTCGTACTCAGCAAGACTTACATCAGTAATATACTACTCATGCTCAAGTTTCAAGGTAAAGGGAGGTGGGGTTTCAATGTAGAAGTTCCAGCTTTGACTTGGCTAGTCCTGTACTACGATTACCAGATTGAGGTAATAAGCGTACATGAGTCCACTACCAGGTATCCAACCAATACACCACTATGGATACTTCCTCGACTTCCCCATGAGAAAGCACGCCATAGCACTCACACTTATCTTGACAAGTTTTAGAGTATCAGTTCAAGTTTTCTAATAATCAAGTAAATGTCTCCAAGTAGTCCATAACCGCAGACACGGCTATTCGAATAGTTTATTACCCTGCAGGGGTGTACTTCTTCAGACGCGTGTCATCACTTATTGCCGAGAGTTCGTCACCCTTAAAGCGGGTGTCAGACGTGGATAAACACAAAGGCACTACCCTCACACCACCTTCTCTAATCCATGATTCGACTATCTGCATTGCTACCGCTCGAGAGTCCGACCGATTCAATGAAACGAACTCAGACAATGCAGGCGACTAAGACGCCACCTTTAGCAGATGGTTTCACTACCTCACAGGTCCACCCACATATCTATATGATGCAACTTTCACTCATTCTTTTTCTATGCATATGGAAAAAGGAAAGCCTGAACTAGTGTGACTCCTACACTGGATCGGGGGTGAGTTAAGAGGCCAAACGGGGTCCAATAAACCCTACATGTGGTAGTAATCTTTGTCTTGGATCACAACACAAGAACTCGGGGCCTAGGGCAGTGTTTAACGAGACAACCACTGTGTACTCCTACATAGCCTCTCATTGTTCACCTTGTTTAGGTCAAATTCACCACACCCTTTTCATCACAAATAACATGAACATGACTGCTACCAACATCAATTCATCACCCAAGATGGACCAATGCTTCCACAACTCTAAGCATAGCGTAAGCATAACATGGATGAATGTCCACATGATGATCACAAGCAATTCCTTGATTTGCTAGGTTGAGGTTAGCTTAATACTGTGGCAGAAATGATAGGTCATGCAAAGGAATGGGTTCAACTAGAGGTAGAACGTATCATGGTGAACTCCTAAACATGCATAAGCGAGAATGAGAAGGAATTGGGTTTTTATAGACATGATCAATGGGGTTTGCTTGCCTTGCTGACGATATACATGTTGTCGATCTTCTGCTTCAGGGATGACCTCCGTCTCGGAAATGCTGTTACCGAAACAATCACCAACGAAGGGGGAAAACATTGAAGGTAAAATGCACAAGCTCATGAGAAAGTTGTCACATGATGTATATGGTACTGGTTTGTGGAAAATTCCATTTAATTGAAGTGTATTGCAAAATATTTGCAATTTCAAGCTCCAAATTTGAATTCAAATTATGCCATATGCACATTCGCTACTGTCGCCTCATTTTAAAATGGTCAAACATGAAAATAAATTGCATATTCATAATCCTTGCCTTTTTCTGATAATTTTTCATATATTATTTGTTTAATTTGGAGTTAGTATGATTTTTCTATGAATTTCTGGAGTTTAACCAATTTCTGGATTTCTTTTAATTGAAAAAAAGGAATTATTGCGTCATGCTTGCATCAGCATGACGTGGGGGGGGGGGGGGGCTCTGACCCGAGGGCCCCACTTGTCAGTGGCGGTGGGTTAACCTTTGTTTAATTAAAACAGAGGGGGGGTTGGTTAGGGGGGCCGTGGCCCACTGTCATTGACCTAGGGTCAACTAACCTGAGGGATTAGGGCCCTAATGATGGCCACGTCAGCGCGCTCGCTGGCGACTCAACGCCGGTGGCCAGAAGCCACGACGGAGTCCGCACGGGCGGCGGCTCGGGCCATCATTTGGTGCGCCGATTGCACCGAACGGAAGCCCACGGCCACACACGCACAACGGAGCATGCCAGCGTCACGGGGGATTCCCCCGGCGACGGCGGTGAGCAACGCGGCAGCGGCCGGAGCTCGGGCCACGGCGACACGGTGATTTTCGGCACCAAATCGCGCGCTGGGAGAGGAAAAAATGGCATACCTCACCCTGAGCACGTCAGCGCAGACGGGAGAGCCAGAGGAGGGATGACAACGTCGATTTTTCCGGCGAGGTCTCGCGGGTCTGGCGGCCTGTCGAGGTCGTTTGCGTCGGCTCGGGATTGTTCTGGCCCATGGCCTCCTCCATGGCGATGAAGACGACGGAGGGGAACCTCGTGGACAAGGCGGCACGGCGAGAGGAGGTTGTTGGCCACGACTGCGCTCGTCGACGGTGAGCTCTCGGGCGGTTGTGAAATCACGAGAGGGAGAGGGGGAGGATGAGCCAGAGGAGGGGGAAAAGGTTGCGTGCGTCCAAGTGTCTCCACGGCGACATAAGAGGGCAGGGGGGAGGCCAGGCAAGGAGGTGACATGACGGCGGCGTCAGCATGCCGGGCACGCAGCTCTGTGCTCGTGCCCGGGGAAGACGACAAGGGCGCCGGGTGGGCTGGGTCTGGCTTCTACTAGTTGGGCCCGAGCCAGGTAGGTTTTTCTTTCTTGTTTTCTTCTTTTTCTGTAATTTGTTTTGCTTTGAAAAAAAATAGCAAAGCATTTTATAAAATCTCCAAAACTTTAATTTGTCCTTATATGGCATATAGTTAGCCACTCCCAAGATTTGAAGATTTTTGAAATTCAAACTATTTGAATTTCAATTCAAATATGATTAAATTTAATTTCCAAGGCCCTGTTTGGAGTTTTTGAAAAATCTTGGAGTATGCAGTGGGACCCACTTCACTTTATATGTGATCATGGTTAATTATAGGACTTTTCAAAAAGTTCAGGGGAATTTCTGAAGAAATTTTTAGGATGGCCATTTGAATTAAATTCAAAGGGCTTTTCTTTTCCCCATTTCAATTTCTTTTGAAATTTTTAGCATGATGCAAAGTCAAGCTAAACCTAGCACATACCTCAAAGAGGGTTGTGACAATTTTTCCCCAACGGTGCTCGGAATAGTTGAAATTCAAATTAGAATAGTACTTGTTGAAGCTCTAGCCCAAACTTTGGGTTTTGATAATTGTTTTGTAGTTAATAGTTCTGGTAGAAGTGGTGGATTGGGCTTGTATTGCAACCAATGTTAAAGAAGTCAGCCGAATAGACAATTAATCGGTCGATTAATCGCTACTCGGTCCCCACCTTGATGATTACACCTAATCGTCCTTGTTACTCGGTTTAAAGATTAATTGGCCTGATAACGGATTAATCAGCCACATACCGATTAATAGCTGAAATCCCAGGGGGAAAACCACAAAAATAACTTTCTTCCTCGCACCATTCAACCTCCCCGTTAGGTATGGGCGTCTGGCCGACCCCGAGCGAACCCACGCCGGCACTGATTCCCATTGCGTAGCAGCCCTTACCACCCCCACCGTCGTGGACCAACATAGCTAGTGTCGTGGGAAAGTCACGACAGATGTCCTATTTGGAGAACATAGTGTGGGACCTTTGTTGCAAGGTGAATACGAGGATGAAGTCGGCGAGATCACAAGATGCGAGATTTACCCAGGTTTCGGCCCCTCAAAAGGTAAAGACCTACTCCTTCTTTTCTATTATTGGGTGTCGACTTCTCGAATAAAAAGATGTGGAATTTCTACCTATGCCTCAAGAAGATCTAAGTTGAGTTGTCCTTTTGGTGCCCCATGGTGCCGGCTTATATAGATGTCGGGTCCCTAGGGTTACAAGAATCCGACTTCCACACGAGGCGGAGTCCTAATCTAGTTACAAGTGATTTCCTTGTGAGTCAAGGTAAGTCCTATTCCTTCTATAGTCTTCGAGCTTCATGCTGGGTACGACCCGGTACAAAAACCAGGTTCTCCTTCTGGGCCTTACATGGGATGAGTCGGCCCGGGTCTTCTGTGTGCCGTGCTATGGTCTTGATCCATCCCCCCAAAATTAGCCCCCAAGATTGAAGTGATGCTGGCATCATGGTGATCTTCTCGAATTTTTCTACAAGTGTCGATGCCGTCATTTCATAGCTTTTTACTTCATCAGAACAATCTGAAAGTGCAATCTTGTCCTCAACCATATTTTGTTGTTGATGACAATATACATATAGGGGACTAACTATGTTTGCTAAGTGATACACAGGGATTGTTAGTTCTCTTGATGTCATCGTGTAGGGATCATGTGCGAAAACTTCAGTCATACTCAAGAATTCAACAAAAGGACGGAAGATGACGCTAAGTCCTCTTTATCATTTGCCTCTGGAGTCATAGGGATCCCCGCACTATTAAGAGGGGATCATAAGGATGAGTTTAAGACTTGCTCAAGTCATAAATTACTGGAACATGTAAAATACACTGATCTACAACCTATGAAAATGATGTAGATGTGTAGGAAAATCAACACACAAAGTTCAGAATATATGATGTATATGTCGGACCGTCCGAGATACAAGTCGGACCGTCCGGGCTATGCCCAGACCGTCCGAGGTGTATCTCAGGCCGTCCGATATATTCTCTCTAGTGTCCAGTGGCATTTTTTCCCTGTGTCAGACCGGCCGGGATACAGATCGAACCATCCGGGCTCAGCCCAGACCGGCCGGGCTCTGTCCCGGATCGTCCGACATGCGGCGCTAGATGTCCAATGTTATCTATGTCCAGTGTCGGACCATCCGGATTGTAGGTCGGACCGTCCGGGCCTAGCCCGGACTGTCCGACGTATACCCTGGACCGTCCGACATGGTGATCGCCCTTTGTCTTATGTGGTGCCCTGACGCTGAACCTGTCGGTCGTCCGGACTGTGTGTCGGACCGTCCGGACTTGCCTCGGACCGTCCGACATGTAGCTCGGACCGTCCGACCCCCTTATGACTGCACCAAAACGGCTAGTTCTTGAGCCTCTATATATACCCCCTACCCACTTCGGATTAGGGTTGACCACTTCATTCATTTCATTCAAGAACACCAAGTGCTCCCTCTCTCTTATCTCCTACACTAAATCCAAGATGCCGGAGAGATTTTTGAGCGTTCTTGTCGGATCTTTCACCCCGTGATAGATCCGTCCCTTCCCCATCTTCCGACCAAATCAAATCGTGATTTGAGCAAGTATTGAGCTTTTCCCCATTGATCTTGTTACTCCTGGAGGTTGGAGACTCCTAGGCGGGTAGGAGTTCTTCGGAGAGGAATCGACCATTGTGATTACCCCCGTTGAGTTTGTGAGGGTTTTGTGACCACCTTTGAGGTCAACTGGTAGTGGTTGGGAGTCGACTTTGTGGTGATATCTCAAGGGGAATAGAGTGAGCCTTCGTGGAGTTGGTGTGCCTTCGTGGTTTCACCCACTCTCTCCGAACGGTGAGTAGCTTCCCTCCAAGGAAGTGAACATCGGGATACATCGTTGTCTTTGCGTCATTCGGTTATCCCTACTCTTCCCCTTTTACTTACACTACCTTGTTGTTCACCTTGTTGTTTATCCCTCAATTAATTTATTATATTGTGCTTGTTGTTTACCTTATCTTCTCTAGGTCACCCTTCCAATTGTTAGGCACATCTTTATCTTCCGCAATATTGCCTAAAATTGATAATTAGTGTTAAAATTTGGAATATAACCTATTCACCTCCTCTAGGTCTATCTCGATCCTTTCAATTGGTATCGGAGCCTCGTTCTCTAATCTAGTGGCTTAACTGCCCTAGAGCGAGATGACCAAGGACGGAATTCCCGAAAGTTTGGGTGCCGACGTGGAGGAGGTCGCAATTTCTGTGGATGCCGCTCGTTCGAAAGTCGAGAGATTGGCGGCCGAACGAAGAGCGTCCGCACAAGTTGCGGTGCCTCCATCCACGGGGAATGTTACCTATGAGATTGAGGATCCTAAGTTGTTCACCTCCGGTGATATGGAAAAAGCTTTGCAAAAGGCTTTAGAAAATCAAAGAAAGGAAATGGAAGCCTCCTTTCCGAGGATGAAGGCTCCGGCATCAGAGTCACAAATGTCAAGTGGTACGGACCCAAGGTTCCCACAAGCGACCTTTGTGCACACCGGTTCCGAAGCTCCCTTGCAAATAGTTGGTCCCTACCAATGGGAATATCCTTCTCCTAAGCTTGTGGAACCTAAGTACAATTTCAATGGCAATCCGCCGATACTAACCAAGAACACTAAATTTTTGGATTGGGAAAGTCTTATGGAAGATTACCTTAGGTTTGTGTGCGAACCCATGTGGAACCTCATCGACCCCGGGAAAGGCTATTACCCCGTTGATCCAAACAACCTTACACCAAGTAAAGTGTTTGATAGACATCTCAACCTTGCTGCTATTGGGTTCTTGAAAAGAGGAATGGATGAGTTGACACGAGCACCATTTCTTCATATCACCAATGCCAAGGAGATGTGGGATACTCTTCTCATTGCCAAGTCCGACACCGAGTCTCTTCAAATGACAAGATATGAGACCGCCAAGAATGGATTGCACAACTGACGAGGATCAACCTTGGCAAATCCCATTGTCAGGGACCCTGGGTTAGATGGTAGAGAAGGAACAGGTTGGCGATACTCGCCGGCTAACAGGAGAAGAACTTCCTGCTCAGTTGTATTACACGAGGGGGCGATTACAATGGAAGTCTAGGCGAGTTTGCACGAGACCAAGGGTGGTGATTGTAGATTGGATGTCCTGAGGCGCCCCCCTCCCAGCCTTTATATACTAGGATGGGTCTCGGGGAGACCGTCTCAGGTTACAGGGACGATTGCCTAATTCTAGCCTTGCTTTGAACGCCAAGTCTTGGCTTCCATATTGGCCGCGGACTCCTATGTCGGTTCCTAGAGCGGGCCAGCCGTGGGCCTCTCGAAGCTTCCAGCGGGCCTCTTGTCGTCGTATGCACCAGGTATCCTCACATGCGGGAGTCGTGGGGTCACCCCTCATCAGTAGCACCCGAGTACCTGGGGGACTCGAAGAGTCGCGCAGGGACTCAAATCGTCTTTTTCTTTCATATGCGCAGCGCGGCTGCGGGTCGTTGGAAGTTTTAGCCATGACAAAGTTTATTTCAAGGTATGCTAAGATGAAAGGGCCCAAGGTAGTCGACTGGTCGAGCCTTGGTGAATTGCGCTAGTGGAAAATACCTCACTAGCCCAATCAAGCCCGTGTCCCTCGGCACGAACTTGGGAACGACCGGTGTCTACAAAGTTCATGCCGCTGCAGGTCATATAGGATCAATGCTGTCGGCCCCAGTAAATAGCCTTAACGCGTACGTTATCAGCTCATCTTTATATCATGCGAGCGCATGGAAAACGTCGGGAGTGAAGTCGCGCTGTGGCATGTCCCGGTCCGGCCTTCTACGCAGGGGGGTCCTACCTACACGCTAAGCTTGCGTGGCATCTGGGTACAACAAGTCGCAGCCCAGGCATTATTTTTTATAGAGGCACGAAGCCTAATTAGAGATGCACCCACTTGGAAACAACAATCAAGTGAGCTATTTAGTAGTCATTCGCGGAGCTTTTGCGAGCTCAGGCGAGGAATCAAATAAGAAAGCACCCACTCGGAAGGTCATCGAGTGCGCGAGTAGACTGTATCGTCAAATATTTAGATGAGCCTTGCGAGTAGACATTCGAATTTTTCGTTGTTTTCAAGGTGAGGGAGCACCCGAACTCTGTAGATGTGTCGTTTCTGGTAGTGCGAGTGGTCACTCGAGTAAATGTTTGTCTTCTGGGTGAGGGAGCACCCGAAACTCTGTAGATGTCGTGATTACTGTTGATGCGAGTGGTCACTCGAGCACACCTTTGTCTTCTGGGTGAGGGAGCACCCGAACTCTTAGTCTTTTAGATCTTTCTCCACTTTTTAATAAAGGTACTCCCGATGGGAGTAATTTTTTTTGGAATATGGTCAAATTTTTTGGAAAACAGAATGCTGACAGATGACGCGTAGTCAATACGCCTTACTGAAATGTGACGTTGCTGGGCCGCCTGGCAAGTTTGGATGACTATAGCTGGTGAAAGAAAATGACGTGACACCATGCTGCCTAGAAATTTCGCACTGTGTGATTATGGCCCTCGTTTTTCGCACAAGATGGGCGGTATGGTTAGTGCGCCGGTTGAGTTTTCCATGCTTTACGACTATCGTGGGATGGTGCCACGTCTGCGGGGTTCCAAGATTAACGGTGATTGGGCGTTCCACAACTGTTGGTTAAATACCAGGGGGCTGGGTGGATTTAGGTTTTACCCAACCATTGCCTTCCCCTGCTTGTTCTTCTTCCTCTGCCTTCTTCTGCTCTTTGCCTCCCGCGTCTCTACTTTGTGCATTTTTGCGGTGAGATCCATGTCCAAGTTCCCTCGAAGTGCAGCTCAGGAGTCGGCAAGGATGACCGGTAGATGGGAGCAGTCTGATTTCGGGGCTGCGGATCTGGATGCATTGGTGGCAGACAGCGTGGTGGTAGATGGCGCAACTCGGATTTCTGGGGACGAAGAAGTTCCCGCACCTCGTCCTGACGAACGGGTATGCTTCCAAAGCTTATTCCTTCGTGGCTTTGCGCTTCCAGTTCATCCTTTCCTCCGGGGGTTTCTTTTTACGTATCAGTGGCAACTGCATGATTTGAACCCGAACGGGATACTGCACATTGCCTGCTTTATCACGCTGTGTGAGGTTTTTTTGGGAATCTATCCCCATTGGGGCCTCTGGAAACGCCTCTTCAATGTGAAGAGGAAAAACTGTGAATACGCCATTGGGGGCGTGGCTATTTCCATTAAGGATAAGAGTGCCTACTTTGATCTGGAGAAGATGGATTCTGTCTATACATGGCGGAAGAGCTGGTTTTATCTGAAGGACCAGCACGTTGATGGACAAAAATTTCTGTCTTGAAGGACGAGTTAACTGGCGGGAAACTTATTTCTGTCTTCATGAAGAGACGCGTCCAGCCACTTCAGCATCGGGTGCTTCCCATGTGACAGTATACTGGACCAGATGACTCGACCAGGTGTTCGTCCGAGGTGTTCTCCGATGGTGACCTTTTGTCTCGGGTCCTGCAGGTTACGAGGTGTACGAGTATTGGAGAGGAAAGCCTCGTTCGTCCTTACGTTGCTGATTTACCTCTCCCCCAGGTACTTGTCTTGAGGTTTTTTGTGATTTTGACTAGTGTCTATTCATTATTGATGATGCTCTGACCTACAGGATCATACTCCTTTGTTGAACAATACGCCACAACCTGAGGATGCTGAAAAACTTGATGAGCCTGATGCGGCTGATGTTGGTCCTGTGCCCGCGGGTGATGGGGGTGCTTCGGGTGCTGATGCTGGCGAGTCCGCGGGTGGAAAACCGTCAGCTGCTGATGACGGTGAGGACTCGAGTCCTTTGTGTATCAAACGCAATCTCTCCTTGAGTGCGAGTGACCGTGATGCAGCGGGTGGTGGTGATGATTTGGCACCAGCCGCGCCATCTGATGTGTCGTGCCCTCCTTCGGCTGCTCCAAAGAAGCGCAAGTATGGGATGTTACTACGTCCGGGCGCCGCGCCTGCTGGGTTAGTATAACTTTTGTTGGATGATTTTGCTGTTTGTTTTGGCTCCTGTTCTGATGATATTTCACTTGCAGTACCGCTCCTGTTCCGGCTGCTTCCTCTACAAGTACTGCTGCTGTTGATCTTTGGTCAACTGACTCTGGCATGGCGGCTGAGCGACCAAGTGACTGTTGTGGCGGTTGATCGCCCAGTTCCTTCAGCGACTCCTGTAGCTTCAGGTGCAGGGATGACTCCTGCGACTGCTCTGTCCGGGGGATCTGCTAGGGCTACTGAAGGGATCTCTCCCCCAGACGCGAAACCTGCAATTCCTAAGGAGCACTATCTAGAAAGGCGAGATCAATCTGCTGAAGAGAAAGCCAAGTTTTTTTATCGCATGGCTGAGCAGGTATGGAGTTCCTTGTTCTTCCGAACTGTATTGGAGCGCGGCAGCGCTCCCGATGGGAGTAGCTGTAACAGCCCAGATGTAACAAAAATATTTTTTTTGTTTTCGGTGTGAATTGTTTGATTGTCTGTTTTGTTTGCGGTGTTTGCATCCCCGATTTATCGATCGGCGATTATTTCCCCCCCTCTTATCTCGTAACGGACGGAGACCGACCCTTGCCACTCTGACACTCGACCTTTGCGACACCAAGATTCACCCGATCACCGTCGCGAAAACCGCACGGGACCATCCGTAGCCAACGGAAAGAAAAACCCCGTTTAATAGTTAAACGGGATATTTTTATAGCATGCCGGAAAGTTTTCTCGGAACGGTTCCAGTGCTAGGTGAACGCCGCCTGCTCGACGCACTGATCGCGCAATTCAAAGTTTTACCCGAATCGGAGGTCCTGCGGACCCCCGGCGGTCAGAAACGTAAACACCGCGCGCGCGAGAGAAAATCCGGGGATGTTTTTGCAAAATGCCAGCCTCCTGGGCTATATAAAGACCACCACTCCCCCACCCCTTTATAGGGTTTCCCTGAGCCAAAATTGCAGCCACCCCCTTACAATGACCAGATCTGCCCCAAATACCCCCCAAATCCCGAAACCCTAGCCAGATTTGTCCTCAACAGTTAGATCCGGGCATCCGGTGGCTCACAGCGCGCCACGTCACCCCTGGACCTCCCACCTACCTCCAGCCACTCCGGGCAGAACCGGGTGCCGCCACGCGCACCGCCGCCGGCAGGCTGCAGCCGCCGCCACGGCCAGGGGCCTTCTCCTCCCGTTCCCCACTTCTCCTTCTCCTCTCTCTCATCTTCCCATAACCCTCCTCCTCCTCTGTCGCGCAGGAACAACGGGGGAGCCGCCGCGCCATGGCCAAGGGCCGGCCAAACCGGAGCTCGCCGGAAGCCGCAGCGGTCCTCGGCAGCGGCCTGGTTCGGCAGCCCTGCTCGCCGCGGCCCCTATCCCGTCGCCTCCTTTGCGCCTCCTCGCTGGACGCGCCAGCCCCGCCGCGGTCTCGCCTGAGAGCCACCGGCTGTCGCCGCCGCCTTCCTGCTCAGGAGGAGCCGGGCGCCCAGATCCAACCGCGTGGACATCGTGGTGGGCCGATGAGCCGCCACGGCCGACAAGCCACGTGCAGCCCATGCCTCCAGCCGGCCTCCTTGGCCTCTCCAGGACGATTTGGGCCGAGGCCCAGGGTGAGGGCCCGTGCTCTCCCTTATTTTTTCTCCTAACCCTGCTGTATTTTTTGCTAAGTCCTGTAAATTTTGCTGTTGATTTAATTTTGCGACGTAATTTGCGATCAAACCGTAGCTCGGATGACGTTGCGCCGAAAAGGAAAATTGCTTAGAATTGTGTGTACTTCAGTTCGTCTTTTGTGAGCATTTTGATTTGAGGCCATCTTGATGGTGCAAATCTGTGTTGAAGTGGGCATCACACTGTTAACTGTTAATATTTCCTGTTAGTGTGCTGCAGCTGTTATTTTATTGCAAGTTTGCATGATGATTGTGACACATCCATGAGGCCTATTGCATTGAGTCTTTTTGCATACTGTTAAGCATCGTGTCTACTTCCATTATATGTATTGCATTATAATGATATGCTTGCTGGTCATCTAGTTATTGAGCTCCAAAGTTGCTATGACACTGTTTTTGACAGCCACCTCTGTTTTTCTCTAAGTCTGTAATGTTCCGATGCCATGTTGCATGCTTAATATCTTTTGATCTGTTATGCCTATGACCTTGATTCTTGTTTGTACCTGATCCTCATCATGTCTAGCTCATGCCCATATATTGCTATGTCATGTTACTGTACTTTTGCATATAGTTATACCCCTGTTTATACAGCATAAAAATAACAGTTTCTGCCATGTTTTCCTGATTTTCACTAAGTCCTAGACCAGTAATGTTTTATTGCATTTTGCATGGACTATAACTAGTTGTTCATGATGCCTATTTGCATGATTCTTTTTTCCATGCCTTCCCTGCCATGTATAATTTAGTTTCATATCATTTTCTAGCATGTTTGCATTCGTTATCTTGTTTATGCAATTCTCTAAAGTGTGCTTCCTAATGTTGGCAGATTGTGCCCGTAACTTGTTTTGCTTGTATCTTTTTAACCGTAACTCCATTTGGAGTGTTCTTTATATGTAACTTGATTAGTTTTTCCTGTACTTTGTGTTTATGCTATTGTTTTTTGCTTTAAACCAACCTAAAATATGGTTTAGGAAAGAACAATACCAAATCTTTTAATTGTCGTGGGGTACTTAGTGTTATGTCGTGTTTAGGTTGTGCCTCACTTAAATTGACTAGCATAGATAGTTTTTCTTATGCTTCACCTGTTGAAATTTTTGTGTGCTATGCCATGCTTGAGTGAGATGCCATGTTAACAACCTTTGTTGATGCTTGCTCGTGTTTGCTTCGTAATAATAGATGCTTGCTCGTTGATTGCTTTCCAGTGTTTCCTTCCTGTGTGCTTCCGTGGTTACTCTTGGAGACGATGCGAGCTTGCGATCAACTACACCTTTGGAACCCGACTTGTTAACAGGCAAGGACTATGCATTACTTATGATCCATTCTATTTCAACCAGCAGTTTGCATGCTAGTCTAGGATAGGCTCGATGTTTGATCCTACCACATGCTTACAACCTCTTTCAAACCGATACAACCATGTCCCCTCCCAGCAAACCATGTACTGCTATGTTACTATTGCTCGTTGCTCAGCTCCTGCTTAGTATGCATGCTTAGGATGCTACGATGTTACCCTGTTACTCCTTGGTTTGGGCTATCACATTATTATATTGTTGTTGATGATATGATTATTATAATGGTGACTATATTCGACGAAGGATGGAAGGTCTAGGCTATCCCGCCCCGACGCTTTGTTCCATTCTAGTCACCTAGGATCCGAGTTCCGGGTATTGGTTCTAAGACTTAGCGTGCCTAACCGCGTGCGGGATTTTATGGGGTCCCCTTTTCTTACCTACCTAGCTTCAAACATTTCTAGTGGTGGCCCAAGCTAATTTACCATTTAAAACCGTGTGTGTGCTGGTTGGTCGCAAGTATTTTTCAAACACCCCGGGCCAGCGGGGACATGGTTTCCTTGTTGGTCCACTTTGTCCGGCTGAGGACCCGGTTTCCCATGTGAGATTAACCGGCTATCCAAACCTGCGACAGACGGTAGAGACCGATTCGAGAGCGCGACCGGCTTTTGAGTTGGGTGTCGACTCACCGGGGGCCACCCCGATTTGTTCGTTGTTAGTTAGAGGGACCTGTTGTTTAGGATCTCTCGGAACTAAATCATAAAATGGTTGCCTATAATGGGTAGAAACTGAGAGAGATGGGCGTGCGTGCGGAGCCTTGTAATGGGCAGTTGGTACACCCCTGCAGGGTTAAATCTTTTCGAGAATCTGTGTCCACGGTTATGGACGACTTGGAACCTACTCCTTGTTCATAGACAATAAAAACTGACTCATAACTATAACTTGATCAACGTGTGTGTGCCTTGACTACTTCTTCTTCGTCGGGATGTGAAGAGGAGGACAAGGATAGGATAGGTGTTATGCTTGCGTAAGTAGTTGATAGCAAGACTTGTTGGGGGCGATTCCTCATGGAATGCTTGGCTCCTTATCTTAGCCACTTCATAAATGCTAGTGCGGCAGTAACCTCACCACTTACCCCTTCCTTACCGTAAACTACTACTTGTCCTAGAATGACGAGTGATGAAGTCCTTGCTGGGTCAGTTGACCACTACAGTTGGATGCTGAGTACTTCTGTACTCATGATACTACCCCCAAACTCTTTTAAGTGGTCTTGATCGACAACAGGTATGGTGATCGACGTTTCACGTGGAGACTCGACGACGACTAGTTAGGCGGATCCCGGCGGAGGGCCTGGACCCGTGTGGTTATGGGGATCGATGTTTTTCTCTTTGCCAGTAGGCATTTGATTGTAGTCTGTACTCAGACATATACCTTCCGTTGATGACGAGGGGGTGACCCCACGACTCCTATGGATGGGCCTACCCGGTGTACCCGAAGACAGAAGGCCCACAAAGATGCCGCCCGGGTCCAGCCTTGGCCCACTAGTGGCACCGACGTAAGAGTCCGCGAGTCATAAGGAAGGTGCAAACGTGCCATGCGGTACAAGAATAGGGTTAGGAAACCTCATATGTAATCCAAGATGGGTTCCCCGAGTCCTAGCCGAGTATATAAGGGCTGGGAGGGGAGACGTCGAGGCCGGCCGATACACAATCTGTAACCCTAGCCTTGTGCGCACTAGCCTTGACCTTCCCTATTATCGCATCTCCTACTGTTAGCCGACGAGCTATCATCCAACCTGTGCCTCTGATGACTAACCCAGGGTCCTTGACCATGGGATTTGCCGGGGTTGATCCCTGTCAATTGGCGCTGTCTGTGGGAACCGCACAGGTTGGGAACACGATCTCGGCGGCCTCACCAGCATCTTCAACACCCGCCAACGGGATGACTCCACTAGCACTCTTCGATCCGACAACCCAGGCGGAATCCGATCTGTTTGGGTCCCTCGGTTTCACGGCTCATCTTTTGACTCTCCGACCAGTCTTCGCTGATCTACGCTCCGGCATCAACCTGATCTTCAGAGCATATCAGATCTACATCAACCATTGGGGCGCCCTCCGCCTCACGGACGACGCTCGAGCACCGGCGACGACATCTATAGCAACAATCGACGCGGTCGCCACCCGCGCGGCCACCCCTCGAGCCAGCCGCGACTGCCCACCCAACCCAAGACTTCACGTCACCCGCGACCGCTTGGGTGGAACCTCGGCCTGGAAGAGCAGCGTCACACGCGTGAGCAAGAAGGCAGTCAGGGCACCATCGCAGGTGTTCATGGAAGAAGCTGACGCACCGGCAGCAAACGACAAGGGCCAAGACGACGACTCGAATACTCGCCAAGATAACCAAACCAAAAACAACACAAAAGAGTCCAGAACCACCAGTAAGACCGTCGTGAAGCTGGGAGCAGTGGGAACCACACCAATGAAAGTACCACAGGGACAAGAACAGAGCAACCACAAGAGCAATGAGCCATCAAGCAGCAAGCAACAAGCCGCGGGTACAGTGCTAGATGACCCACCCAGAGAGCGAATATTCCTCTCCAAAGAGTCAATGGCCAGAGTAAGGGACACAGTCGAACACGACAAGCTACTACAAGCAAACGCAACAAGGGAAGAGCTAAGGGCATACAACAAAATGGCAAGCGAGCTAACCCAGCAAATGAGACAATGATGCCTAGAGATGGAGAAGCAAGAAAGGGCGACCGCCGAGCAGAAAAACAATCGCAAACCACCAGACAGGGACCCCAGCTCACCCGACGACGACGACAGCAGCGATGACTGGCGCAAACGCTCCAGCAAAAACAAGAAGCACGACAGCGACGACAACGACAACAGGCGCCGTAGCAGTCGACGAGACGCGCGCGACGACATCACGCAGAACAAAGTCAACCACAGCAGGCGAAGACGCACATCACGTGAAGAGTACTTAGACGAAGAAGCTTCCGACGAAGAAATTGAACCATGCAGAGCATTATGGTTCACGCGTTCCATATGCGAGACGCGAATGCCGAGTGGGTTCAAATTGAACTCCACAACGCTAAAATACAATGGACTCGAGGAGCCAAAAGCATGGCTCGACGACTACTTAACAACAGTTAAGTTTCAGCGAGGGACCAACGTCACGGAAATGCAGTACGTGCAGCTCATGCTCGAGAGCTCGGCACGACACTGGTTGAAGAATCTCCCGCGAGGGTCCATCAGCTCATGGAGGCAGTTCCGCGGAGCCTTCATAGAAAACTTTAAATCTACATACAAGCGACCAGCATCGCTCGACGAGCTGTGGGCATGCAAGCAAGGAACCAGGGAAACCTTGCGAGCCTACATCCAGCGGTGGACCATACTCAAGAATTCAACAGAAGACATATCCGACAAAAGCGCAATCGACGCGTTCAGGCGAGGCCTGCAGCGCATTGAATTCAAGGAACAGCTCGGGCAGAAGAAAGTCCGAACACTCGCACGGCTGCTAGAGCAAGCCAACAGCTGGGCGGACGGCGAGGATTCCGTTCGCAACGAAACTGAAATCCACATCGCACGCTCAGAACACAACTACGACTACCACAATGGAGAAAGAGGACTCGACCGATGAAGGAAGCGACCCAGGCGCAGTTTCTACGACGACAGAGGACCCGACATGGTCGCCACCGGCTTCCCAGACGACAGAGACGGCAGGCATCGCGATGACAGCAGAACACAGCGAAGAGATTACCCTGAAGACGCGCCCCAAGCTCAGAAACGAGACTGGAGGACGAGGCAGCCGCGTGAAAACACTAGAACATACCGCTCGGCCAAAGAACAACTCGACAGACCATGCTCGATACACGGATTCAGAAACGAACGAGGGGAGCTTCGATTAGGGCACACCCTCAGGAACTGCAGAATCTTCAACTGAGGAAAAAAAGTCTGTCTGCGGCAACAGCGGCCCAGCCACTCGCGAGCATAGTAGTCGGGCCTATCGCCCACAATGCACCACCAGCCCCTCCTCTTCCAACAAGGCAAGTGTCTGCAATCCAGGAACGGCGCAAGACACCAGAAAAAGAGGAGCAGTATCCAAAAGCCCATGGCAGGATCTACATGATACAAGAAGGCAGACCTTCTAATAGGCAGCAGAAGCAGGTCACAAGACAAGTTTTTCTCGCAGCCTCCTTGCACCCCGCTATCCCGGAGTACTTGCGCGGGTCCAAGATAGAAATTAATTTCTCTCGGGAGGACCACCCGCCAGCCATCCCTCGACCAGGACACGCCGCACTAGTGCTCGAGGCCAGATTTGGAAACTACGACATGTCATGAGTGTTCATGGACGGCGGCAGCGGGATCAACATCATCTTGACCAGGACACTCGAAGAAATGCTCATCCAGAGCTCCGCTCTCAACTCCTCAGGTACAACCTTCCATGGGATTGTGCCAGGAAAAGCAGTCTACCCTCTGGGAAAAATAAGCCTGGAGGTTGTTTTTTGCAATTCGACCAACTTTCGCAAGGAGATTGACGGGGATGTACCCCGGCAAATCCCATGGTCAGGGACCCTGGGTTATTCATGAGAGGCACAGGTTGGACGATAGCTCGTCGGCTAATAGGAGGATACGTTCCTGCTCGATATTACTGATCGGAGATGGCGATTACAGGGAAGCCAAGGCTAGTGCGCACAAGGCTAGGGTTACAGATTGTGTCTTAGATGATCTCGACGTCTCCCCTCCTAGCCTTTATATACTAGGCCAGGTCTCGGGGAGTCCGTCCTGGATTACAGATGAGGTTTCCTAACCCTGATCTTGTACCGTACGACAAGTTTGTACTTTCCTTATGAGTCGCAGACTCCTACGTCGGTGCCACTAACGGGACAAGGCTAGGCCCAGGCGGCATCTCTGTGGGCCTTCTGTCTTCGGGAACACCGAGTAGGCTCATCCATAGGAGTCGTGGGGTCACCCCCTCGTCAGTAGCCCCCGAGTGCCTGGGGTACTCTAAGAGGCGCGCAGGGACTCGAGTCCATTCTTGCGTCGTTTTGATGTGTGCACGGTTCAACCGCGGGTCGCTGGCAGTCTGGGGCCATGACAAAACCTGTTTCGAGGGATGCTAAGCTGAAAGGGCCCAAGGAGTCGACTGGTCGAGGCTTGGTGAATTGCACTAGTGGCAAAAACCGCAGTAGCCCAATCAAACCCATGTCCCTCGACATGAGCTTGGAACACTGGTGTCGAGCAAAAGTCAACCCGCTCCAGGTCTTACAGTGATCAGTTGCCGCCAGTAAAGTTTGTATCCTAGGCGCGTCCGCCCGGCTTTTTCTATCATGCAAGCGCATGGAAAAGGTTGGGAGTGAAATCGCTCTGCGGCAAGTCCCAGCCCGGCCGATCTGCGCAGCGGGGTCTTACCTACACGCTAAGCTTGCGTGGCATCTGGGCACAGTGTATCATGTTTCAGGAATGCGTGTTTTTATTGAGGCGCGGAGCCTAGTAGATAATGCACCCACTTGGAATAAACAATCAAGTGAGATGTTTTAGCGGTCACTCGCAGAGCATTGCCGAGTGGTCGGGCGAGGAGTGATGTAGAGGAATATTTGCTCGGGAGGTCGTCGAGTGTTCAAGTATGTAGAGTTTGCGAGTAATCACTCGAGTATCACTTTTGCTCTCGGGGTGAGGGAGCACCCGATACTCCGGGACCGCTCGATCTGGCGAGTGCAGGTCTGCATACCTTCAGTCGTGGTGAGGGAGCACCCGAAACTCTCATGGGTGCGAGTAATCACTCGAGCACATAATTACTCTTTAGGTGAGGGAGCACCCGAAACTCTAGTGGAGACGCTCCCAATGGGAGTTAAATATATTTGAAAAATGTATTTGAGTTAGTAAAAATGGTGCTTGCAGGCTACATTTTTTACGCTGCCATTTTAATTTACCTCTTCTTGGTAAGGATAATGATCTCTTTGCTGGAAGACCGTCAAAGATGCTCTGTCTGCGAACGTCATGTCTTCATGACCGGTCATAATGATGGTTGTTGGTGGCGTGCTGCAGCCGCCTGTTGAGTTGTCGATGCGCGTATTGGAAACGCGCGTGGTTTGACGCGTCCAGCGCACAGTGCCGCCCGTGGGAAGGCATCTTTGTCTCGGAATTCGAATCACCCGGCATGCTTGATCTTCAAATTAATTGCTGCCGTTGTCTGGGCTTTTGCATGCCCTTGGGATTCTGCTATAAATAGACCCCTTACCTTCATCTGGCGGTAGTGTTCAACCTCTGCTCCTCTTGCTTCTCTTCTTCATCTTCTCATGGGACCAAAACGAGGTGCAGGTATGACTAGCCGTGGCCGGGTTCGCCGTGGCCGCGGTGGTCGTACTTCGTGCTCTTCTCGCGGTGGTCGTCGTGGTGTACCGTCGACGCCTTCCTCCTCTTCCTCGGAGGAGGGTTTCTGGCGCTACGATTTCCTCCTGCGCGTCCGCAGCCGGAATGCCGCTCGCGTTATGCTTCCTTCTGCATTTTCTGCCCTTATTTCTGAGCGTGGTCTTGATGGCTTGCTGCTTTGTCTTCAAGGGTGTGCTCGATCTCCCTCCTATGTTAAGTTGGAGATCGATAGTTCCCGCTTGATTTTTCTTGGCTCTGGCTGGAAGTCCTTTGCTCGTGGATTGAACTTGCGTGATGGTGATACTCTTTGTTGCCGTTTTGCTGGCGACGACACTCTTATCATCCGCGCCTTTGATCCGAGTGGCAACCGCCTAGATCCGTACTGGTCGGAAAAAATCAGTGATGGTTCGAACAAGTCGAGAAGTCCTTCGCATGCGTCTTCGAGTGCTTCCTCCTCCGGCGGGTTTTCGGGTGCAAATGCTGAGCCGTCATCAACTGCTTCCTGTTCCGGCTCTGAAGAGGACCCCGACGTCAAGCCGCCGATCAAGCGGGCGTTCCAGGCGACCTTGTAGAACTGGAGGCAGCGGCGTCATGTTCGCCGGCAGCTCGGGTGGAGCTGGAGAAGAAGCTGGTGGAGCAGGAGAAGAAGGTCGTGGAGCATCATCCTCGGTTCTCCGCAAATAAGTCGAGCTTCGACTCCTCCTTTGTCTGTGATGATGCTCGTTGTCTTAGTGCCAATTATCTCAGCATGGGCACACATCTAGAAGTCATAATTCCTTGGGTAATTGGCTGCTTGTGTCTTTTGTAACTAGGTTAGTTCTCCATGTAATGAGGATTGGCTTCGAGTAATCATAGCTTCCTTCTATCCAATGTACTTTGAATTTTTTTTTGTACTGAGAATGATCTTCAGGTCCTTGTGATGCGAGCTGTGCTTGAGCCTTTGTAATGGAATTTGTCTTCGAATCCTTTGCAACCGAAAACTGTGTTCGAGTCCTTTGCGCTTCGAGAGCTGTCTTCGAGTCCATCGAAACTTTGCACTGTGGGTTCTATCGGGTGCGCGGCAGCGCTCCCGATGGGAGTAGCCCCCGAGGCTACGTTTGAGTCAGAGAGTCGAACGTAGGCTGATATTTGTTTCCTTTTGTCATTCTTCCATTATTTTGTGTCTTTTATCGGGTGCGCGGCAGCGCTCCCGATGGGAGTAGCCCCCGAGTCTTTAGGTGGTCGTTGGCGATCACGTGAAGACTGAAGAATTGTATGCGTCCTGCGCTCCGTCCATATTTCTTCAGTGTGCTTTGTGTTCCATCTGGTTGTAGCCGTGTCTTCCCTTTGATTCCAGATGGTTCTCAGCGGCTGGCGCCTGTCAGCGGTTTTTACTTGTCCCTTTATTTGTAAGTTACGAGCCATGCTGGAGGTGGTAGTTTTTCTCCGAGGGGGATGTGCTCGAGTCCCCGGGCTTTTTGAGATACAGCTCGCGTGAGTGACGATAGCGTCTTTCAGGGGGAGTTTTGTACTCGAGCCCCCGAGTTCCTTGAGGTGAAGATCGCGTGAGCTACGATAGCGTCTCTCGGGGGGATTTTCGTACTCGAGCCCTCGAGTGCTTTGGGTGTAGATCGCGTGAGCGACGATAGCGTCTCTCGGGGGGGGGGGGGTTTGTACTCGAGCCCCCGAGTGCTTTGGGTGTAGATCGCGTGAGCGATGATAGCGTCTCTCGGGGTGAGTTTTCTACCCGAGCCCCCGAGTGCTTTGTGTGTAGGTCGCGTGAGCGACGATAGCGTCTCTCGGGGGGAGTTTTGTACTCGAGTCCCCGAGTGCTTTGGGTATAGATCGCGTGGGCGACGATAGCATCTTTCGGGGGGAGTTTCGTACTCGAGCCCCCGATTTCTTTTTGGTAGTATTTGGGCAACATCATTTTATCGCGTCGAAGGTTTACATGAGCTGCCGAATGAGCATGACTGGTGGGGACTATGGGTAGAACAGGCGTAGGTTCGCTACGTTCCATGGATTTCCCACGTCCTCGTCAGTCTTCGAGTTCTTCAGTCTATAGGCGCCTCCTCCTATGACTTCTGAGATTATGAACGGTCCTTCCCATTGGGGGCAAGCTTGTAGACTTTCTCTTGTATGAGTCGTAGGACAAGGTCACCTTTGTTAAAGGTTCGGGTGCGCAGGCGGCTGCTTTGGTAAGTGCGCAGTTTGTCCTTATATCCCTCTGACCTTGCTAGGGCTGTGTCCCTTGCGTCATCTGATGTGTCCTTGTCATCTTGCAGTGCTTCTTCTGCTTCTTCTTCTTCGTATCCCGAGATCCGGGGTGCCCCGAATTTGAGGTCGTGTGGTAGTACTGCCGCCGACCCGTACACCATGAAGAAAGGTGTGTACTGGGTTGCGGTATTTGGGGTGGAGCGCAGGCTCCATAGTACTGCAGGGATTTCTTCTATCCAGTTGCCTGCGGCCTGCTCGAGTGGTGCGAGGAGCCGTTTTTTGATTCCTCCGCATACTAGGACGTTTGCCTTTTCCACCTGGCCGTTGGATTGAGGGTGCGCGACTGATGCATAGTTGATTTTGATTCCCAGTTCCTCGCAGAAGTTCTGGAGTTCTGCTGCTGTGAAGTTTGTACCGTTGTCCGTGATGATGTTGTGTGGCACCCCGAACCTGAAGATGATTGATTTGATAAAGTTCACTGCCGTGAGGGCTGTGGAACTGGTGATGGGCACTCCTTCGATCCACTTGGTGAACTTGTTGACTGCTACCAGCAGGTGTGTTCTTCCTCCTTTTGATGACTTCTTGAGTGGGCCTACCATGTCGAGTCCCCAGGTGGCGAACGAACATGATAGTGGTGTGGTCTTGAGTTCTGAGGCTGGAGCGTGTGGCCTGCTGGAGAATTTTTGACAGGCAATGCAACGCCGCCCGATGTCCTCTGCGTTTTTCATCGCGGTGGGCCAATAAAACCCTGCTCGGAACGCTTTGGACACGAGCACTCGACTGCTCGCGTGGTGCCCGCAGGTGCCCTCGTGGATTTCGAGTAGTAGGGCTTTGCCGTCTTCTTCGTCGATGTACTTCTAGAGTATCTGGGTGATGTTGCGCTTGTATAACTGTCTGTTGATCACTGTGAATGCCTTGGATCGACGACTGATGCGCCGAGCTTCTGAGACGTCTTGCGGTAGCATGCCTTCGATTAGGAATCGGAGGAACGGTTTTGTCCATGCTGGTCCTTCGGGTGCTGTTGCGTCCGCAGGTTCGGCCGCTTGATTGCTGCTGCCTTCAGATGGGCTTGCTGATGCCTCCTGTGCTGGCTCTGTGGTGTCGTCATCTAAAGCTGCCTCTGGTGCTGTTGTTTT
Organism: Bromus sterilis; assembly: GCA_950022295.1. NCBI lineage: Eukaryota > Viridiplantae > Streptophyta > Magnoliopsida > Poales > Poaceae > Bromus > Bromus sterilis. The sequence continues at coordinate 218,689,270 of OX465599.1, forward strand.
TTCCTTGATCGATCTCTGGCTGATGCTCTCGAGGAAGACGCATGGTGGTACTGGTCCTCAAGTCGAGCCAATGTTTGCGAGTTCATCGGCTTCTGTGTTGTTTGTTCTCGGGATATAGTTGAGCTCGCAACCATCGAAACTTCCTTCAAGCGTGTTGTAGAGCTTCTGGTAGGCTGCCATGTTGTCGGCTACTGCATTGCAGTCTTTCATCGCCTGCTCGACGATGAGGTTTGAGTCTCTGTAGATTACAAGGCGAGTGGCACCGCATGTTTTGGCCATGCGCATGTCGTAGAGCAGTGCCTCGTATTTGGCTTCGTTGTTGGAGGCGTGGTTGAAGTTGATCTGGAGGACGTATTTGAGCTTGGTTCCTTTGGGGGAGACCAGGACGATTCCTGCTCCGGCTCCTTGCTGTCTTTTTGACCCGTCGAAGAACATTGTCCATGAGTTCGATAGGTCCGAGGGGCCCGGTGTCTGGACCTCCGTCCACTCGACCAAAAAATCTGGGAGTACTTGGGCTTTGATTGCTGTTGGGTGCTTGAATTGCAGGTCCCGCAGGCTGAGCTCAATGTTCCACTCGGCGACTCGTCCAGTCGCTCCGGGGTTGTTGAGGATGTCCGTGAGTGGCGCGCTGCTCATGATTGTGATGGGGTGTTCGTCGAAGTAGTGCGACATCTTTCTTGAGGTCGTGATGATGGCCAGTAGTAGCTTCTGGTAGTGCGGGTACTGCTGCTGGGGTTTTGTCAAGAGCATGCTAAGGTAGTAGATCGGCCTTTGCATGCTTTGGACCTTGCCTTCCACCGTGCGCTCGATGATGAGTGTTGTGCTTACCACGCTGTTGCGTGCTGCCACGTAGAGGTATAAATTTTATATTTCTTTGGGTACTGCCAAGATCGGTGGCGTCGAGAGTGTCTTTTTCAGGTCCGCGAATGCTTTGCGGGCTTCTTCGGTCCACTTGATTTTCTTTCCTTTCCTCAGCAACTGGTATAATGGCAATGTGCGCTCTCCTAATCTGCCGATGAAACGACTCAGGGCTGGGAGTCTTCTGGTGAGCTGCTGCACGCCTGTGATGTCGGTTGGTTCCTGCATCCTGGCGGTTGCTTGAACTTTCTCGGGGTTCGCTTCGATTCCTCGAGCGGAGACCATGTACCCGAGCAGCTTTCCGGCTAGGACGCCGAATGTGCACTTCTTCGGGTTGAGCTTGATTCTGTACTTGTTGAGTGCTGCGAAGGTCTCGCTCAGGTCGCCGAGCAGTGCGTTTGCCCTGTAGGTTTTGATGACGATGTCTTCCACATAGACCTGCACGTTTCTTCCTATTTGATCTTTAAAGCAGGCTTGCATCATCCGCTGGTATGTGGCACCGGCGTTCTTGAGTCCGAAGGGCATTTTTCTGTAGCAAAATACGCCGTAAGGGATGATGAATGATGTGTGCTCTTCGTCTTCTTCTTTCATCCTGATCCGGTTATATCCTGAGTAGGCTTTGAGGAACGATAGTAGATCGCATCCTGCTGTCGAGTCGATTATCTGATCGATTCTTGGCAGTGGAAAGTGGTCCTTTGGGCAGTGTTTGTTGAATGGCCCGTATTCGACGCACATTCGTAGTACGTCCGTGTATTTCTTGGGGACCAGCACAGGGTTGGCGACCCAAGTGGCTTTCTTCGTTTATCAGATGAATTGGGCGTCGAGTAATCGGTTGACCTCCTCTCCGATTGCTCTACGCTTGGGTTTTGAGAATCTCCATAGTGCCTGCTTCACTGGCTTGGTGTTTGGCTTGATGCGCAGCGCGTGTTCCGCGAACTCGCACGGTACTCCTGGCATGTCGGCTGGGCACCAGGCGAAGATTTCCCATTCTTCGCGGAGAAAAGCGATGAGGGCAGTCGCTTGCTCTTCCGGGAGGTGGGCGTATACGCGGACTGTTTTTTTTGGGTCCGTCGGGTGCACCTGGTGGGTGACCGTGTCGCTGTCGATCCTAAAGTCCCGTCCATACTCTTTTGTCTCGCTTCTGCTTGCTAGCGGAAAGATGCTTTTCTTTGTGGCCATGGCTATTTCTGTGACTTCTTTCTCGGCTCCGAAGGTGTCGGGGACTTTATGGAAATCGTGATCGCACTTGTCGGATTTGGTGAAGCTCCCGTTGACTGTGATGACGCCCGAGGATCCTGTCATCTTGAGTTTGTGGTAGGCGTAATGCGGAATCGCCATGAACTGCGCGAATGCTGGGCGTCCCAATATGGTGTGGTGTTGCGACTGCCAATTGAGTACTTCGAACTCGAGGGTGTGTCTTGCGAAATTGCGTCTGCTGCCAAAGACAACTTCGAGCTCGATTACTCCAAGGGAAGTGGCCTCCTCTCCTGGTACTACTCCGTATAGCACGGTGCTTGATTTCTTCCATACTGATCGTGGGATCAGCATCTTGCGTAGGGTGCTGACGAAGATATGTTCATGCTGCTGCCTCCGTCCATGAAGATTCTGTCCATGTCGTATCCTCCAATTTGAGCGTCGAGTACCAGGGGCGCGTGTCCCGGTCTTGGGACTACGGGCGGGTGATCGCGCTGGTCGAACGTGATGCTGGTTTCTGCGACGTGTAGCTGGTAGACTTCGACTGCGTTTAGGTTCTCGGCTGCTCTGGCTTGCAGGGTGTAGGCGTCCTGTTGGGCTTGCGATACCCTGCCCTCTTGGATCGTGTACACCTGTCCTTGAGTCGGCGACTGCTCGGTTCGTCGGGTGCGCTTGGATTCTCGTTGTTTTTCTTCCTTGAGGCTGTCTGCGAGTTCGTTGAACAGGCGACAGTCTCCCAGGGTGTGGTTCGATCTGATGTTTCCCCAGTTGTCTTCGAAGCAGTGGATCGTGCAGGGTCCTTCTAGTTGTTCCCTGACTGTGAGCTTGCTGGACCCGGCGTGTCGCTTGCTCCTTGAGATTCGGAAGAATAGCGCGTGATCCGCTGGGTTCTCGTGAACTCGCGGGTCAATTTCTATCCCCTCGCTTAGATTCTGGTTCCTTATGAGATTGGCGAATTCGTCTGGCCTTCGATCTGGGTCGTAGTATTCGCCGGTCTGAGTCTCGGAGTAGCTGTCCTGGCGGGCGGCGGCTGTCCGCACGGCGGCGGGTCGTCGAGTGGTTGGCGATCATGTGGCTGTATAGTTCGACTCGTCGAGTGGAGTCACTTCGTAGAGTCCTCGCGCCTGTCTTCTAGGTCGTCGACTTCTTCCTCGTTGGCGATGGTATTGGCGATCGCTGACTCGAGCTCGGAGTCGGTGTCTTGCTGTACGGCGGGTGCCTGGGTGGAGGTGGGTCGTCGAGTGGCCGGAAAGTCCTCTTCTTCATGCTGTAGTTCGTCGATCGGGATCTCCGTGTGGAGCCCTCGCGCCTTTCTTTTGGGTCGTCGAGTTCTTCTTCGCTTGCAGTGGGCTCGGTTGCCGCCGTAGTATTGGTCTTGACACGGCTGCAGGCTGAGTGATCTCACCGGGGCGGCAGAGATATTCGCCGTGATCTTGAATTCCTCGGGTGGATTGCATCTGGTTCTTACTCTTGAGCTGTGGCTTGCTGAAGACGGAGCTGCTGAGATCGTAATTCCAACCTGTGTAGTTCCCACAGACGGCGCCAATTGACGGAGATGTACCCCGGAAAATCCCATGGTCAGGGACCCTGGGTTAGTCATGAGAGGCACAGGTTGGACGATAGCTCGTCGGCTAACAGGAGGATCCGTTCCTGCTCGATATTATTGATCGGAGATGGCGATTACAGGGAAGCCAAGGCTAGTGCGCACAAGGCTAGGGTTACATATTGTGTCTTAGATGATCTCGACGTCTCCCCTCCTAGCCTTTATATACTAGGCTAGGTCTCGGGGAGTCCGTCCTGGATTACAGATGAGGTTTCCTAACCCTGATCTTGTACCGTACGACAAGTTTGTACTTTCCTTATGAGTCGCAGACTCCTACGTCGGTGCCACTAATGGGCCAAGACTGGGCCCAGGCAGCATCTCTGTGGGCCTTCTTTCTTTGGGTTCACCGGGTAGGCTCATCCATAGGAGTCCTGGGGTCACCCCCTCGTCAGAGATCCTAGACTTGGAAGTGGTCGACTGGAAGTCGCAGTACCACGCAATCCTCGGGCGACCAGCCTTCGCCTGCTTCATGGCAGTGCCACACTATGCCTATCTTAAGCTAAAAATGCCAGGCCCACATGGGGTCATCATAGTCAGCGGCAGTTTCGTCAGGTCCGACCCCTGCGACAAGGAATTCCACAAGATATCAGAGGCCTTTGGAGCTCACCAAGCCAGCAGAACCACGGGACTCGCAGAAGAAGCACTCCCATAGAAGAAGACACCACCTGAAGGACCCGAGCACTCGGAGAAGAAGCTACCTAGCCCTTAAGGCTACCACGCCGTCGTTTCAAATAAAGGGGACTGTCCTCATCAGAACCCCCCTCCTTACTAAATGCAAGAAACAGCAGGAAGAATATTGAAAAATATTCTCCCAAAAATTGATTCATTGGCACTCGGGGGCTCGCCGCAGCAGCCACCCACCGAGGCGTTCTTTGCAACCGCGACATAAAAATTGACACTAGGGGGCTCGCCACAGCAGCCACCCTGCGAGGCGTTCTTCGCAATCGCGACATAAAAATTGACAATCGGGGGCTCGCCACAGCAGCCACCCTCCGAGGCGTTCTTCGCAATCGCGACATAAAAATGGACACTCGGGGGCTCGCCACAGCAGCCACCCTCCGAGGCGTTCTTCGCAATCGCGACATAAAATTGACAATCGGGGGCTCGCCGCAGCAGCCACCCCCCGAGGCATTCTTCGCAATCGCGACATAAACAAAACTGACACTCGGGGGCTCGCCGCAGCAGCCACCCCCCGAGGCGTCCTTCGCAATCACGACATAAACAAAACTGACACTCGGGGGCTTGCCGCAGCAGCCACCCCCCGAGGCGTCCTTCGCAATCGCGACATAAACAAAACTGACACTCGGAGGCTCGCCGCAGCAGCCACCCCCCGAGGCGTCCTTCGCAATCGCGACATAAACAAAACTGACACTCGGGGGCTCGCCACAACAGCCACCCTCCGAGGTGTTCTTCGCAATCGCGACATAAAAATTGACACTCGGGGGCTCGCCGCAATAGCCACCCACCGAGGCGTTCTTCGCAATCGCGACATAAACAAAACTGACACTCGGGGGCTCGCCGCAGCACCCACCCCCCGAGGCGTCCTTCGCAATCGCGACATAAACAAAACTGACACTCGGAGGCTCGCCGCAGCAGCCACCCCCCGAGGCGTCCTTCGCAATCGTGACATAAACAAAATTGACACTCGGGGGCTCGCCGCAGCAGCCACCCCCCGAGGCGTTCTTCGCAATCATGACATAAACGAAATTAGCACTCGAGGGCTCACCGCAGCAGCAAAACCAAGACAACAAAGGATCACAGTACACCAAGAGAAAGCATATACAAAGCGAGGAAGCAACTAACCCCCAGGCTCCATCTTCTCCGTAATAAGAGAACCCAGATAATGGTCGTTCTCTTCGCAAACCCGCTTCACAACTTGGCGCGCAGGGTCATCGACCGCCGCGTAGTGCTCATCCATCAGGTGATCCCTACCACCTGGAGGACCATCCACCACTTGAGCAATATTAGCTCCCGGTCAATGACTATGAACCAAGCCCAAGGAAGCTCGAGCTCCAGCAAGAATCTCGTGATCCATCACGCGACGCAGCTCTGCTGGCTGAGAAAATACGCGGCAGAGCATCTAAAAGGACGATGGCACCACCTTCAGCGGATAAAACTCAGAGTGGATCCCGCCCAGCACCCGTTGATAGTACCGCAGAGCAGACGGCACCTGCTCAACTCGAAGACGAAGCACAGCAAATGCTCGAGCACGAGCCCAATCTTCCTAGAAAGGATTTTTCGCCTGCACATAAAGGTCATCCAGCCGCGAGAGTTCCAATTGAACGGCCTTCTCTTCATCCCGGGACCGCCCCGCCAGCACTTCAAAAAATAGGATCAAAATCAAGACGAAGTTAGAAAATCTACTAAATGCAGTCGAACAATCGAGAAGAAGCCAAACTCACCCCGCAGGAGGCCAGAAAACTTCACCACCCATGAAGAAAGGCTATCCAGCACGGCCTCTGCGCGCTCGCGTGTGGAACGATGGAATGCTACAACCCCCTTGAGGCCAACAACTTCCTGGTCAGCGTTCCTCAGCCTCAAGCGCACGGACTCGTACGCACCCTCACGAGCGTCCTCCTTCAACGAACTCCAACCCTGAAGAACGCCCGGGGTGGCCTACCGCAAAACGAACAAAAAGAAAGGAAAATCAAGCACAACAACAAGAATGGTCAAGCAGCTACCCCAATAAAAGTAGCACAGATCCACCACCACAAAGGAGGCATATTACAACCAAAAGTTTCAGACGACACGACACGACATGGCTACGCCTCCCCCTTGCCCGTAGAGGAGGGATACTGAGCATCCACAACTTTTTGCAGGCGACGAGACAAAACAGTGGATCGCCCACTCTGCTCGTCGGTGTAATCAGGGATAGTCTCAACCAGAGAGTTGTCAATGGCAATTCCGTGCCCCATAAGAAAAACAAGGGACGTGGTAAGACCACTCACCACGTTCTCGCCAATCAGCTCCTCTAAGAGATCCCGGTCATTGCCAAATGCAGCAACGCGGGCGTCTAGACTAGCTGGAAACTTCTTGTTCTCCGGCATGAGGTTCTCTTGAGCAAGACCCACAAGAATGGAAGCTCGGGCGCAGACACCCTTGGCAACATCAACAGCAGCCGACATGGCATCCACGGCCCCACGGAGAACTCCAGACCCCAATGCAACCACTTCCGTCGCACTCGCACCCGTAGAGGCTGCATCAGGCAACCAAAATTACTACGGGAAGACAAAGAGACAAAGCGCCCAGCAAAGGAACGACAACTTACACACAAGCGAGTCCGCCAAGACCCGAACACGCTCGCACTCGATCGCCCCCGCCTGCACAAGCGCCTCCTCGGCCTGACGCAAGCATACCAGCTCCTCGTGCTGATCGTGTAGCTCTTTCTCCTTGGAAGACAAAGCAGCCTTGAGGATGGAAATCGTTCTTTCCGCCTTCTCAACCTGCTTCTTGGAAATTTGGCGACGGTCTGAGAAACAAGACAGCACTCAGAACAAAGGACCCAGCAGATCAAGCACAGCAGTACAGGAATAAATGCATACTACTCATGGCAGATAAAGCATCCTGGGCAGAATCGTGGGCCTGTTGCCAATGATCAGCTTCGACCACCTGACGGTCACAGTGTTGGAACACCGGCTATTCGAAGAAATCAAATATTAAGACATAACTAAAGCAAGACCACAACCAACCGCAAGAGCTTGCTTGCAGCCTCAGGGGCTACTCCCATCGGGAGCACTGGCCGTGCTCCCAATGACAAAACGGTACAATGCAAAGACAGAGCCAAGGAAAGACTACAATCAACCGCAAAGCACTTGCTTGCAGCCTCGGGGGCTACTCCCATCGGGAGCACTGCCGTGCCCCCGATGACAAAAATTACACAAGCAAGCAGGAAACAAACTCACCAGCCCAGCTATGCAGTCGAAAAAGTGGACTTTATCTTCAACGGCAAGATCAAGACGGCCCAAGTAAGGATCTCCTGGAGCAGCAGGCTTGACATCAGGAGCAACAACACCAGACGCCACTGGCGGAGCAGCAGCAAGAATCACACCCGCAACCGAGACAGCAGGAGTCACCGACGATATGGGCTAACCAACAGCATCCGAAGAATCCTCAGTGTGCTTGGCAGCTACTCCAGAGTCAGTCGACTGCAGGTCGACAGTAGCCGCACTGGTGGAGGAAGCAGTCGCAGCGCTACAAGATAAACATCATCAGAAAAAAGAACAGAGGAAAACAGCCCCGGCAAAATTGAGCAGATTCTTACCCGCCACGCGCATAGCGAATAGGCACCAACCTCCCAAGCCTGGACCTTTTGCGGGAAGCAACAGGAAGAGACGGCTCAGCCGACGGGGCGCTCGAAGGCCGCGACCGCTTGACACGAAAGGGGTCCGAGTCCTCACTATCTCCGGTCTCCGGAAGCTCATTACCCGTGGACTCGTTAGCACCAGTGGCACCCGCGAGCACGCTGGCATCAACACTCGGAGCAGCATCATCAGCAGCGGATGCAGCTGGCTCTTCGTGAATATCAGCATCCTTCGGCTGTGAAAGGGTTGCACAACACGGGAACGTGGCCCTACAAAGCAAATAGAATCGTCAGCAAGTACTCAAGCAAACATCTAAATCATACGAGAAATTCAAAGACGCGAACCTGTGGCAGCGCGTGATCAGAAGCATATGGACGGACGAAACCCATCTCAGAAATGCTCGAGCACTTGGTCACATGCTGGATTCGGGTCAAGAGGCCATCAGCATTAAGCTCCTCGGAGGAGCATCTCATTGAGTCCTCGAGTCCCTCATACTGCCACATGGGACGGGCTCGATACTGCAATGGCTGGACGCGGCTCCGCATAAAAACAGAGATGAGCTGCCCACCGGTCAAGTTGTCCTTCAATACAGCGATCCTCTCCAAAAATGGAGCCACTGCAGACGACTCTCTCGTAGACAAAGAATGGGACCACGAAGCCTGCTTAACCACTCGCGCTTTGGGATTAAAGGGAGCGAGACAAAATCGCTGCCCAGCAACGTGCTGATCCTTCAGATAGAACCAACTTCTCCGCCAAGCACTGACAGAGTCAAGCATCTCTAAATCAAAGTATGAATTTTTATCCCTAATGGATATGCCCACCTGCCCCACAGCATACTCAGAGTTCGTCCTCTTTATACAAAAGAGGCGCTTCCAGAGCCCCTAATGGGGATAGATCCCCAAGAAGGCCTCACAAAGGGTAATAAAGCAAGCAATGTGCAAAGTCCCATTGGGAGTCAAATCATGCAGCTGAAGCCGATAGGAGTACAACAAACCACGAACAAAAGGGTGAATCGAAAGGGAAAACCCGCGAGGGAAGAACGCCTGAAAGCACACCCGCTCATCCTCCGTCGGAGCGGGAACCGGCTCATTCCCCGGAATCCGCACGACGTCTCCCACTACCAAGTCATCAGCCATCAGCGAGCCGAGATCCACGGCCCCAAAGGTCGAGCGCTCCCACTTGCCAGACATCTTGGCCGACTCCGGAGCAGCACGGGAGCGCTTGGTCATAGTTTTTGTAGCAAGCAGCAAAGATGAAGAAGGTGAAGGCTCAAGAACATGGGAAAAACAGAAGCGAGAGGAGGAAGGCAATGGCTGGGTAAAACCTAAAACTTACCCAGCTGCTCGATATTTAACCAAAGCCAGGCGAGAAGGGGCACCGTTCAAATTCAGCGTCCAGTAAACGTAGCACGGTCCCACGGCCGGCGAAAAGCATGGAAAACCCAATCTGCGCAGTAACAACGCCGCCCACTACGCGCGCAAAAAGAGGACCATAATCACACGACGCGAAAATTTTGGCGGGACAGCGCCAAGACATTTCCTTTGACAGGCTACAGTGGTCAAGATGCCAGAAGACCAAGCCAGCATCACATCCTAACAAGGCGTATCGAGTACGCTTCCCAGCCTCAGAGTTTCCACTTTTTTAATCTTTTTCTGATGGGCAAAACATTTTACTCCCATCGGGAGTATTTCCACTAGAGTCTCGGGTGCTCCCTCACCTAAAGAATAAACATGTGCTCGAGTGGTCACTCGCACTCACAGAGTCCCGAGTGCTCCCTCACTCGAAAGAAAAATGCGCTAAGGTACTCTATCACCTGAAAGGAAAAAGATGTTCTCGAGTAATTACTCGCACCTATGAGAGTCTCGGGTGCTCACTCACCACGACGCAAGATAAGCAGACCTGCAAAAGATGTTCTCGAGTAATTACTCGCACCTATGAGAGTCTCGGGTGCTCACTCACTCACCCGCGGTTGAACCGTGCATACATCGAAACGACGCAAGAATGGACTCGAGTCCCTGCGCGACCCTTCGAGTCCCCTAGGCACTCGGGGGCTACTGACGAGGGGGTGACCCCACGACTCCTATGGATGGGCCTACCCGGTGTACCCGAAGACAGAAGGCCCACAAAGATGCCGCCCGGGCCCAGCCTTGGCCCACTAGTGGCACCGACATAAGAGTCCGCGAGTCATAAGGAAGGTGCAAACGTGTTGTGCGGTACAAGATTAGGGTTAGGAAACCTCATCTGTAATCCAAGACGGGTTCCCCGAGACCTAGCCGAGTATATAAGGGCTGGGAGGGGAGACGTCGAGGCCGGCCGATACACAATCTGCAACCCTAGCCTTGTGCGCACTAGCCTTGGCCTTCCCTGTAATCACATCTCCAAGCAATAATATCGAGCAGGAACGTCTCCTCCTGTTAGCCGATGAGCTATCGTCCAACCTGTTCCTCTGATGACTAACCCAGGGTCCCTGACCATGGGATTTGTCGGGGTTGATCTCCGTCAGCTGATGTATTGTATTCAAGGAAATTGTATGCCGATTGTATGAGATGTTGTATCATTTTATCTGTAATGTTGTGATATCATGTTGGAAATCCGGGGCCTATGGCTTTGTCATATGTCGCGGTGGGACCGATATGTGCTTCATCCCCGGATCTGGGTGGAAACACCTAGATCTGGAACAGTACCGCATATCGGGCCTTACAGTAGCCCCCGAGGATGTGAGAAATCACTTGTGATTGGTTTCATTTGTATATTTGTCTTTCTCTTTTTTTGATCTTTGTGTGACATTGGGGGAACGGCAGTGCTCCCGATGGGAGTAGCCCCCGAGGCTGCGAGCAATCACTTGTGATTGGTTGCAGCCTTTGGACTTAACTTCCTTTTTTTCTTGTCTTTGACTTGTCCATATTATTTAAATTCAGCCTTTGTTCCGGATATGCGAGCGTGTGCTGACCGACGTGTATCGGTGGCGACGTGCTCATGACTCGGGCCAGGGAAGCTTGACTACCATGAGATGTAAGATGATTTTTCCTTCTTTGGTAACTGTTCGAATGCTGGTTGGTTACCTGACTGATATCGTCTTCGCAGGTAGCAAGAAGGGTGCTAAGAAGTGGGCTGAGGCTATGGAGAAGGAACTCTCTGTGCGTAGAGCCTCTTTGGAGTCCAAGGAGAATGATCTGCAGGTGCAGCATGGTGAGCTCGAGCGGTTGCAGCGGGTGGAGGAGCAGTTCCTGCGGGTGGAAAGGGTTGAGTGCGAGCGCCTGCGTGACTTGGCGAGTTCTTTGGTTGGTAAGGAGACTGTTCCTTTTCTTTTCTTTAGGATTTTTTCTTCACTTGAATTTGTAAATACTGAATCTTCTTGCTTGGTGCAGGCTCCGCGGGTGTTGAGGCGGTGGAGGCAGCTGCAGCGGGATCGAGCACTCTTTATGGCGCTGTGGTTGCTGTGTCAGGTGCTACTGGAGCCCTGAGGGATGTCAGTGCTCGGGCTTCGACTCTTCTGAAGCTTCTTCATGAGCATATGTTCCCAGATGAGGAGAAGAGGCCAGAGGGTCTCGACTCGCAGGTTGATGCACTCGGACCAGACGACGATCAGTTGCAGGGCTTGGTTCGTGAGAACGTGGTGAGTGGGATTGCCACGTCTTTTGTTGTTCTTCTGGGGCATGGTGTTCTTATTGGGGATTCCATGGTGGATAGCCTGTCTGGGTATACAGACGAGCGAGGAGTAGGGGGAACTTGCTTTTGGTGCTTTGTCTTGGAACTTGAGTTGTAATGAGCGTCCTGCGGGATGGTGGATCTTTTAATTGGTGAAACTTCTTTGTCCTTTTTGTACTTCTTGTTGTCCCTTTTTCTTTCACTTGTTCTCCTTTGTGGTAGGCCACCCCAGGCGTTTCTCGGGCTTGGATTTTTCTTAAGGAGGATGCTCACGAGGGTGCCTATGAGTCTATTTGTTTGAGGCTAAAAGAGGCTGAGCGTGAGGTTCTTCGTCTCAAGGGTGTTGTCGCCGTCCATCGTTCAAAACGTGAACGTGCTGAAGCTGTTCTGGAAAGTCTGGCAGCTTGGGTGGTAAAGTTGTCTGATCTTCTGAAGGGTGAGTTTCTCTTTCTTCGACTGCTCGACTGCGCGAGGTCTTTTCCTTGTGTTTTTTGCTGATCTTTGCTCTACTTTACGAAGTGCTGGATGGGCGATCTCGCGAGGAGGAGGAGGCCGTACAGTCGGAGTTGTTACGGTTGGATGACCCAGTCATGAAGGCGAACAATCCTTTTTGGATGGATAGGGAGCGTGCTCGAGTGGTCGCCATTCTTCGACTGTGGGTTGAAAGGGTACCCTGGGGACTTGAGTACTGTTGCGGGGTACTTGGTGGAACCTTCTCTAAGTTTTATCCACTGACTCCTGTTCCATCGTCACTTGAGAGGCTTTGTCGAGTGTTCTCTCAGCCCACGGAGCTTCACCGTGTAGTAAATCACCAAATTCATTCAGGAGCTCGCTGTGCTTTTGCCTTTTTCCATAGTCATTGGCCTGGGGTAGATATTATGCTGGCAGCTCAAGGTCCTCCTGGTGGTCAAGATCAGCCAATGGAAAATCATTACGCCGTAGCGGAAAAGCCTGCGAGCCAGGTTTTGAAGTGGGTTTGCGCGGAGAATGACCGTCTTCTGGGTGCTCTGTGCAAAGTGAAGTCGGAGCCTGGAGATTAGAAATTGCTTGATTTTTGTAGGTTCTCCTTTGTACAACTATAGTCTTTGTGGGATTTCTTCTTCTGGACGGCATGTGTTGCAGTTGTGGTGGAGTCCCCTTGGGTTTTTGTTGTATTGTTTTACTGAGTCGTTGCTATGTTGGGAAGCTGAGTCGTGTAGATGGGTATCGTCCCAAGGGGCTGCAGATGCAAGCGAGCCCCCGGGTGCTAGTTTTGCGATCGCGTAGGCGGGTAACGCCTCGGGGCTGGCTGCTGCGAGCGAGCCCCCCGAGTGCCAATTTCCAAGTCGCGTAAGCGAATAACGCTTTGGGGGGGGGGGGGGTGGCTGCTGCGAGCGAGTCCCCGAGTGCCATTTTCCAAGTCGCGTAAGCGAATAACGCCTAGGGGGTTGGCTGCTGCGAGCGAGCCGCCGAGTGCCATTTTCAAGTCGCGTAACAGAATAACGCCTCGGGGGGTGGCTTGCTGCGAGCGAGCCCCCCGAGTGCCATTTTTCAAGTTGCATAAGATAATAACTCCTCGGGGGGTGGCTTGCTGTGAGCGAGCCCCCGAGTGCCATTTTTCAAGTCGCGTAAGCGAATAACGCCTCGGGGGGGTGGCTTGGTGCGAGCGAGCCCCCGAGTGCCATTTTTCAAGTCGCGTAAGAGAATAACGCCTCGGGGGGTGGCTGCTGCGAGCTAGCCCCCGAGTGCCAGTAAGCACATTTTTTGGAAAATAATTATCAGTATCTTTCCTGTTGTCCTACACGAGGGGGCTGTTTGAAGACAACCTTTTATTTGGGTCGGTGGGTTGACAACCCTAGGAATTTAGAGTTGTTGTGAAGTTAACTTGAGTCTTTGGCGGGTGATGTCGGCGTTTCCTCTGGTTGCGCCTTGGCTTCTAAGGGAGCGCTTCTTCTTCTTGCGTCGCGTCTCTGCCGGTTTGGTGTGCTCCAAAAGTTTCTGATATCTTGTGGAATTCTCTGTCGCAGCGGTCGGATCTGATGAAGCTGCCGCTGACTGTGATGATTCCTCGTGGGCCTGGAATTTTTAGCTTAAGGTAAGCATAGTGCGGTACTGCCATGAAGCGTGCGAAGGCTGGTCGGCCGAGGATGGCATGATACTGTGATTTCCAGCTGACCACTTCGAAGTCTAGCGTTTCCTTGAGGAAGTTACTCGCGTTTCCGAAGACCACTTCCAGGCTTATATTCCCGAGGGGGTAAACTGCTTTTCCTGGCACGATTCCGTGGAAGGTTGTGCCTGAGCTTTTTAGTGCTGAATTTTGGATGAGCATTTCTTCGAGGGTTTTGGTGAATAGGATGTTGGTTCCGCTGCCGCCATCCATGAAGACTCGCGACATGTCGTAATTTCCAATTCTTTCTTCGAGTACCAGCGCGGCATTTCCTGGACGCGGGATGGCTGGCGGGTGATCTTCTCGGGAGAAGGTAATGTCAATCTCAGACCCGCGCAGGTATTCTGGGATGGCAGGGTGCGAGGAGACTGCGAGGAAAACTTGTATGGTGACATGCTTCTGCTGCATGTTTGATGGTCTTCCTTCTTGGATCATACAGATTCGACACGTGCTTCTGTGAATTTTTCTTCTTCGCCAGGTGTCGAGCACCGCTCTTGGATGGCTGCCACCTGCCTTGCTGGTGCGGCGGGAGCGGGTGGTGCATTGTGGGCGACTGTTCCGACTGCTACGCTTGCGAGAGGTTGTGCTGTTGGTGCTGTGGACCGGCTTTTTTCTTCAGAAAAAGCTCGGTGAAACGCCTGCGGTTTCTTAGGGTCTGTCCTGATTTGAGTTCTCCGCGCTCGTTTTTTGAACCCTTATAGTGTGCAGGGCCCATCGAGTTGTTCCTTGGCCGAGTGGTACGCTCGGGTGTCGTCTCGTGGCTTCCTTGATCTCTAGTCTCGTTTCTGTACATGGGGTGCTTCTTCTTGGTTGGCCCTCCGCTGCATTCTGATGTCGTCTCGATGTCTGCCGTCTCTGTCGTCTGGTAAACCGGCCGAGACCATATCGGGTCCTCTGTCATCGTAGAAGTTACGCCTGGGGCGCTTTCTTCTTCTGTCGTACCCTTTGTCTCCGGTGTAGTAGTCGTAGTCGCGTTCTGGGCGTGCTGACTGGATGTCTGATTCGTTTCATATCGAGTCTTCTCCGTCGGCCCAGTTTTTGGCTTGTTCTAGTAACCGCGCGAGTGTTCGGACCTTCATCTTCCCGAGTTGCTCTGTTAAGTCGATGCGTTGTAGGCCTCTTCTGAATGCGTCGATCACACTTTCGTCTGATATGTCCTCAGCTAAGTTTTTGAGTGTGATCCACCGCTGGATGTATGCTCGCAGGGACTCTCCGGTTCCTTGCCTACAGGCTCTCAGCTCCTCGAGTGATGTTGGTCGTTTGTAGGTGGATTTGAAGTTTTCGATGAAGGCGCTGCGAAACTGCTTCCAGGAACTGATCGATCCTCGTGGTAGGTTTTTTAGCCAGTCTCGCGCCGAGCCCTCGAGCATGAGCTATACATACTGCATTGCCGTGATATTGGTTCCTTGTTGGAATTTGACGGCTGTTTGGTAGTCACCGAGCCATGCCTCTGGCTCCTCCAGTCCGTCATATTTGTGCGTCATGGAATTTAGTTTAAAACCTTTCGGCATCCACGTCTCGCGTATGGATCGCGTGAAGAATAGTTCGCTGTATGGTTCTATGTCTTCGTCGGATGCGTACAAGTCTGAGTGCTCTTCGCGGGCTGCGCGTCTGCGTCTTCCTCGGTTGACTTTATGTTGTGTTATGTCGTCGCGTGCGTCCCGTCGATTGTTGGTACGTCGGTTGCCGTTGTCGTCTCTATCACGGTCTTTGTTTCTGTTTGAGTGCTTGCACCAGTCATCGTTACTGTCATCTTCGTCGTCTTCTGGTGAACTAGGGTCCATGTCCGGTGTCTGTTCGCGAGGCACTCGCCTTGTGCCTGCTTTTTTTGGGTGCCGAGGCGGTGATGACATCCTTCATTACCTTGAGTGCCATCGTCGTATTGCGATCTAATACACCGTTTCTGCCCTACTGAGCACGAGAGAGATATGCCTGGGCAGTTATGAGAGCTTCTGCTGCTGTGAGTTGTTTTTCTTCTCCGTCGTCCTCTTCGAGCCTGAAGTTGTCGTCTAGTTTACGGGAAACTTTCTTCTTATCGGTACGTCTCAGGTTTCCGAATCTCAATTTGCCTCGGGCGGGGGAACCGTAGTCGTAGGAGTCACTTTCGGGTAGTGCTTTGCGGTTGGTCCTCGAGTTGATTGCGATTTTTCCTTGCTTCTCCAGTTCTAGTCGATGTTGTCTTGTTTTCTTGGTGATATCACTCGCCAACTTGCTGTATGCTCTAAGCTTGTCGCGAGTTGCGTTCTCTGGGAGTAGTTTTCCATGTTTCACTGCGTCTTTTACTCTGGCGATTGCTTCTTTGGATAGGTAGATTTTCACTATGGGTTGGTCCTCTTTTGCCGCTTCTGAGATCTGGCGCCTGCTGCTTTCCGGCTCGTCGTTCTTGCGGTTGTTGTGCTCCTGTGTCTTGAATTCTTTTCTTGGTATGGTGCCTGGTTCTCCGAGGGTGATGGTAATCTGTCCAGTATTGCCAGGATCACTGCTTTTGCTGTTTGAGCGTACGTCTCTATGACTGCTCGGGTCATCATCTTGGCCTTTGTCGTCTGAGGTTGGCTTGCGGGTATCTGCCATGAACACCTGGAATGGTGCCCTAGTAGCTGGCCCGGTCGCGCCTGTGCTACATTTCTTCCACGTTGGCAATCCACTCGAGTAGTCGCGAGTGGTCCGAAGTTTTGTGGTGGGGTGGGAGTTGTGGCTGACTCGCGGAGTTGTCTCGTGGGCGGGTGCTTCTTCTTCGACTGCTGCCGTTGTAACTGTTGTTGTTGCGGGTGAGCGAGCGCGATCCGCGAGGCGGAGAGTGCCCGAATGGTTGATGTAGATCTGGTACCCATCGAAGGTCAGGTCGATGCCAGTGCGTAGGTTGGCGAAGGCTGGTCGCAGGGTCGAAAGGTGAGCCACGAAGCCGAGGGACCCGAACAGATCAGAATCTGCTCGAGTCATGGAGTCGTCGAGTGCTGAAGGAGTCGTTGACTTGATGAGTGCTGATGGAGGCCCCGCCGAGATAGTGATTCCAACCTGCGAAGTTCCCACAGACGGCGCCAATTGACGAGGATTAGCCTCGACAAATCCCATGGTTAGGGACCCTGGGTTAGATGGTAGAGAAGGAACGGGTTGGCGATACTCTTCGGCTAACAAGAGAAGCACTTCCTGCTCAATTGTATTACGCGAGGGGGCGATTACAGTGGAAGTCTAGGCGAGTACACACAAGACCAAGGGAAGTGATTGTAGATTGGATGTCCTGAGGCGTCCCCCCTCCGGGTCTCGGGGAGTCCGTCTCAGGTTACAGGGACGATTGTCTAATTCTAGCCCTGCCTTGAACGCCAAGTCTTGACTTCCATATTGGTCGCGGACTCCTACGTCGGTGCCTAGAGAGGGCCAGTCGTGGGCCTGTCGAAGCTTCCAGCGGGCCTCTTGTCTTCGTATGCACCATGTATCCTGACATGCAGGAGTCGTGGTGTCACCCCCTCGTCAACAACCTTCACATGAAGAAAGATGAGACACCCCAACAACTCCATATGTGTCTCAAAGTTCTCTCCGCACATGTCCACTCCTTCAGATGTGAGAAATCCTTGTATGGATATCAAATCACCAACCGTTACCTTGTGGACAAGATGTTGAATGCTCTCATGGTATACTCACATCAAATGGTGTGGGAATTGAATCGTATGCCCGACTTCTTCATGATGACACCGGATGATGTGATTGCCACCTTCTTGCAATATGAAGAGCACCTAAAGGAGTCCAAAATACTACTTGCCACTTATGGTGGTCCATTGAAGGGGATGTACCCCGGCAAATCCCATGGTCAGGGACCCTGGGTTAGTCATGAGAGGCACAGGTTGGACGATAAGCTTGTCGGCTAACAGGAGGATACGTTCCTCCTCGATATTATTGATTGGAGATGGCGATTACAGGGAAGCCGAGGCTAGTGCGCACAAGGCTAGGTTACAGATTGTGTATTGCTTGATCTCGACGTCTCCCCTCCTAGCCCTTATATAGTAGGCTAGGTCTCGGGGAGTCCGTCCCGGATTACAGATGATATTTCCTAACCATGATCTTGTTCCGTACGGATAGTTTACACCTTCCTTATGACTCGCGAACTCCTACGTCGGTGCCACTAGTGGGCTAAGGCTTGGCCCAGGCGGAATCTTTGTAGGCCTTCTGTCTTCTGGTACACCGGGTAGGCTCATCCATAGGAGTCGTTGGGTCATCCCCTCGTCAGTAGCCCCCGAGTGCCTGGGGACTCGAAGAGGCGCGCAGGGACTCGAATCCACTCTAGCGTCTTTTTAATGTCTGCACGGTTCAACCGCGGGTCGCTGGCAGTCTGGGGCCATGACAAAACCTGTTTCGAGGGATGCTAAGCTAAATAGGCCCAAGGTGTCGACTAGTCGAGCCTTGGTGAATTGCACTAGTGGCAAAAACCGCAGTAGCCCAATCAAACCCATGTCCCTCGACATGAACTTGGAACACTGGTGTCTAGAAAAAGTCATGCCGCTGCAGGTCTTAAATTGATCAATTTCCGTCAGTAAAGCTCCTAGCCTAGGCGCGTTCGCCCGGATTTTTCTATCATGCATGCGCATGGAAAAGGTTGGGAGTGAAATCGCTCTTCAGCAAGTCCCAGCCCGGCCGATCTTCGCAGCGGGGTATTACCTACACGCTAAGCTTGCGTGGCATCTAGGCACAGTGTATCGTGTTCCAGGAATATGTATTTTTATTGAGGCGCGGAGCCTAGTAGATAATGCACCCACTTGGAATAAACAATCAAGTGGGCGGTTTTAGCAGTCACTCGTGGAGCTTCTGTGAGTGCTCGGGTCTAGAGGGATATTTGCTCGGGAGGTCGTCGAGTGCTTGAGTATATATAGAGTCTTGCGAGTAATCACTCGAATATCGTTTTTTCTCTCGGGGTGAGGGAGCACCCGATACTCCAGGACCGCTCGAGCTGGCGAGTGCAGGTCTGCTCATCTTGCGTCATGGTGAGGGAGCACCCGAAACTCTCATGGGTGCGAGTAATCACTCGAGCACGTTTTTACTTCTGGGTGAGGGAGCACCCAAAACTCTCGCAGGTGGATACACTCCCGATGGGAGTTAGATATGTTTGAAAAATGTATTTAAGCTATGCAGAAAACGGTGCGTGCAAGCTGCCTCTGTTGCTCACTGCCCCTTTGATTTACCTCTTGTTTGGTGAAGATAACTATCTCCTTGCTGGAGGACTGTCAAAAGATGCTCTGGCTGCTAACCGTCATGTCTTCATGACCGGTCATAATGATGGCTTTTGGTGGCGTGCTGCAGGCGCCTGTTGAGTTATCGATGCGCGCATTGAAAACACGCGAGATTTGACGCGTCCAGCGCACTGTGCCTCCCGTGTGAAGGCATCTTTGTCTCAGACTTCGAATCGCCCGGCGTGCTTGGTCTTTGAATTAATGGCTCCCGTTGTCTGGGCTTCTACTCGTTCTAGGGTTTGTGCTATAAATAGACCCCTCTTCTTCATCTAGCAGCGGTATTTGTCCTCTGCTCATTTTGCTCCTCTTTCTCTTCCCCTTCTCATGGCGCCCAGGCGTGGAGCTGGTATGACTGGCCGCGGTCGTGCTCGCCTCGGCCGTGGTGGTCGTACTCTGCGCTCTTCTCACGGTGATCATCATGGTGTAGAGTTGGCGCCTTCCTCCTCTACCTCGAAGGAGGGTGTTTGGTGTTATGACTTTCTCCTGCACGTTCGTGGTCGGGGCGCTGCTCACATTCTTCTTCCTTCTGCATTTGCTGCCATTGTTTCTGAGCGTGACCTTGATGGCTTGCTGCTTCGTCTTCAGGGGTGCGCTCGATCTCCTTCTTATGTTAAGTTGGAGATCGATAGTTCCCGCTTGATTTTTCTTGGCTTTGGCTGGAAATCCTTTTCTCGTCGGTTGAACTTGCGTGATGGTGACACTCTTTGTTGCCGCTTTGATGGCAAAGACACTCTTGTCATCCGCGCTTTTGACCCGAGCGGCGACCGCATTGATCCGTACTGGCCAGAGACAAGAAACAATGGTTCTGACAGGTCGAGGAGTCCGTCGCCTGCTTCATCAACTGCTTCCCCCTCCTGTGACTCTTCGGGTGCTGATGCTGAGTCGTCTTCAACTGCTTCCCTCTCCGGTTCTGAAGAGGATCTCGACGTCAAATCACCGGTCAAGCGGGCGCACCAGGCGACCTTGTAGAACTGGAGGCGGCGGCGTCATCTACGTCGGCAGCTCGGGTGGAGCTGGAGAAGAAGCTAGTGGAGCAGGAGAAGAAGCTGGTGGAGCAGCGTCTTCAACTGCTCTGCAAATAAGTCGAGCTTCACCTTTTGTTATGTCATTGACATTGTGGGCCTGTTGCTTCGACTCCTCCTTTGTCTGTGATGATGCTCGCCGTCTTGGTGCAAATCATCCCAGCATGGGCACTCATGTAGAAGTCATAGTTCCTTGCTGTAGTCTTATCGGCTGCTTGTGCCTTCTGTAACTAGGTTAGTTGTCCATGTAATGGGGATTGCCTTCGAGTAATCAGAGTTGCCTTCTATCCAATGCAACCTTTTTGGTACTGAAAGTGATCCTTTGTGATATGAACTTGTGCTTGAGCTTTTGTAATGGAGTTTGTCTTTGGGCCCTTTGCGACCGATAGCTGTGTTCGAGTCCTTTGCAGTCGAGAGCTTTCTTCGAGTCCTTTAAAACTTTGCACTGTGGGTTCTATCGGGTGCGCGGCAGCGCTCCCGATGCGAGTAGCCCCCGAGGCTACGTTTGAGTCGTAGAGTCGAACATAGGCTGAGATTTGTTTCCTTTGTCACTCTTTCATTATTTTCTGTCTTTTATCGGGTGCGCGGCAGCGCTCCCGATTGGGGTAGCCCCCGAGGCTTTAGGTGATCGCTGGCGATCAGGTGAAGGCTTAAAGAATTGTCTTTGTCCTGCGCTCCGTCCATATTTCTTCGGAGTACGTGGAGTTCCATCTGGTTGTAGCCGTGTCTTTCCTTTTGATTCCGAATATAGTTCGATGGGTGGCGCTTGTTGCTTGGTTTTAACGTGGACCCTTTTGAGTTTCAGGCTGCGTGAGCGACGATGATGTCTCTCGGGGGGAGATTTTGTAATTGAGCCCCCGAGTGTTTGGGTGAGGAGATCGTGATTGCGATGATAGCGTCTCTCGGGGGGAGATTTCGTACTCGAGCCCCCGAGTCCTTTGGTAAGAGATGGCGATTGCGAAAATAGCGTCTCTCGGGGGGAGTTTTGTGCTTGAGCCCCTGAGTGCTTTGGTAAGAGATCGCGATTGCGACGATAGCGTCTCTCGGGGGGAGTTTTATGCTTGAGCCCCCGAGCTATAAGGCCCGATATGCGGTACTGTTCCAGATCTAGGTGTTTCCACCCAGATCCGGGGACGAAGCACATATCGGTCCCAGCGCGACATATGACAAATTCATATGCCCCGGATTTCGAACATGATATCACAACATTACAGATACAAGGATACAACATCTCATACAATCGGCGTAAAACTTCCTTAATATAATACAACAGCGGAAGATATATGTTTGAGTACATACTACAAGCAAATGCCTAGTGGCAAAGAGAAAAACATTGATCCCCATAACCACACGGGTCCAGGCCCTCCGCCGGGATCCTCCTAACTAGTCTTCGTCGAGTCTCCACGTGAAACATCGATCACCATACCTGTTGTCGATCGAGAACCCTGAAAAGAGTTTGGGGGTAGTATCATGAGTACAGAGGTACTCAGCATCCAACTGTAGTGGTCATATGACCCAGCAAGGACTTCATCACTCTTCATTCTAGGACAACTGGTAGTTTACGGTAAGGAAGGGGTAAGTGGTGAGGTTGCTGCCGCACTAGCATTTATGAAGTGGCTAACTATCTAGAGAGTAAGGTAAGAAGCCAATCATTCGATGAGGAATCGCCTCCAACAAGTCTTACTATGAACTACTTACGCAAACATAACACCTATCCTACCCTTGTCCTCCTCTTCGCTTCCCGACGAAGAAGAAGCAGTCAAGGCACACACACACACATTGATCAAATTATATTAAGATTATCTCAGTTGTTGTTGTCTATGAACAAGGAGTAGGTCTCAAGTCGTCCATAACCGTGGACACGACTTCTCGAAAAGATTTAACCCTGCAGGGGTGTACCAACTGCCCATTACAAGGCTCTGCACGCACGCCCATCTCTCTCAGTTGCTACCCATCATAGGAAACCATTTTATGATTTAGTTCCAAGGGATCCGAAACGACAGGTCCCTCTAACTAACAACGAACAAATCCGGGTGGTCCCCGGTGAGTCGACACCCAACTCAAAAGCCGGCCGCGCTCTCGAATCGGCCTCTACCGTCTGGATGAGGTCGGGTTAGTTGCCCAAACAGATGTGGACAACCCCCTAGCTCCCTAGGGTGGACCAACAAGAGAAACCATGTCTCCGCTGGCCCGGGTTGTTTGAAAACTACTGGCGTACGACCAGCACACACACGGTTTCAAAAGGTAAAATCAGCTTGGGCCACCACTAGAAATGCTTGAAGCTAGATAGGTAAGAAAAGGGGACCCCATAAAATCCCACACGCGGTTAGGCACGCTCAGTCTTAAAACCAATACCTAGAACTCGGATCCTAGGTGACTCGAATGGAACAAAGCGTCGGGGCGGGGTAACCTAGACCTTCCATCCTTCGTCGAATATAGTCAACATTATAATAATCATATCATCAACAACAATATAATAATGTGATATCCCAAAACCAAGGAGTAACAGGGTAACATCGTAGCATCCTAAGCATGCATAGTAAGCAGGGGCTGAGCAACGAGCAATAGTAACATAGCAGTACAAGGTTTGCTGGGAAGGGACATGGATGTATCGGTTTAAAAGAGGACGTAAACATGTGGTAGGATCAAACATCGAACCTGACCTAGACTAGCATGCAAACCGCTGGTTGAAATAGAATGGATCATAAGTAATGCATAGTCCTTGCCTGTTGATAAGTTGGGTTCCGAAGGTGTAGTCGATCGCAAGCTCGCAACGTCTCCGAAGGTGACCCCAAGAGCACTCAAGGCGGTAAACACTGGAAAGCAATCAACGAGCAAGCATCTATTACTACAGAGCAAACACGAGCAAGCATCAACAAGAAGGCAACACGAGACATCGCACCTACCGTCGAGAGCGGGTACTAACAATTTAAGTGGAGTACTCGTCACACACGACGAATACCACACGTTTACGGAGGTTCAAGTTGCTTAGCTACAGGTGATCAACCAATGATTATTAACATGGCAACTCAAGAAAGCATGGCATGGCACACAAACATGGCAAGAGGTGAAACACAAAGTAAACTATCTATGCTAGTCAATTTAAGTGAGGCACAACCTAAACATGGCATACACTAAGTGTTGCACGATGATTAAAAAATTTGGTACTGTTCTTCCCTAAACCATATTTTAGTTTGGTTAACAACAGAAAACAATAGCATAAACACAAGGTACACGAAAAACTAATCAAGTTACATATAAAGAACACCCCAAAAGGAGTTACGGTTAAAAAGATATAAGCAAAACAAGTTACGGGCACAATCTGCCAACATCACGAAGCAAACTTTAGAGCAATGCATAAATAGGGTAATCAATGCAAACATGCTCACAAAAGATATGAAGTTAAACTATACATGACAGGGAAGGCATGGCAAAAATAATCATGCAAATAGGCATCATATATCAAAAGATATTAAGCAAACAACATGGCGTCGCAAAGTAACAGACTTAGTGAAAAACAGAGGTGGCTGTAAAAAACAGCAGCATAGCAACTTTGGAGCCCAATAACTATATGACCAGCAAGCATATCATGGCAATGCAATACATATAATGAAAGTAGACATGATGCTTAACAATATGCAATTGGAATCAATCAATTCCGATAAACAGTCGCGACACACTCGTTCACCGAAGTTGCAACAAAATAACAGTTTCAGCAACAGCAGCACAATAACATCAGGATCACCACTTTGGAGAACGATTTAATATAGCTAAAGCACCCAAACATGACAAGTTAAAGCATGGAAATGAAGTACACATGATTCTTAATAGATAGGAAAAAGAATCAATGCAATAGGCCTCATGGATGAGTCACAATCATCATGCAAAGTTGCAACAAAATATAAACAGTAACACTTAACAGGAATTAGTAGCAGTTTAATGGCCTGATGCCCACTTCAACAATGATTTGCAACATCAAGATGGACTCAAATCAAAAAGCTCACAAAAGTTGGATTGAAGTACACACAATTCTAAGCAACTTTCATTTTGGGGGCATGTTCATCGGAGCTACGGATTAACGGGAAACCGCAGTACAAAACGGGATCAGCAACAATATTTATAAGGACTTAGAAAAAATAACAGGGTGCTGGAAAAAAAAAGAGGCGAAATAATAAATAAAAAAAGGGGCTCACCCAAATCGGCCAAGCCCATCTGGCCAGGGGACTTGAAGGCCTGCGACTGGTCTCGTGCGGTTTTCGCGACGGTGATCGGGTGAAACCCGATGTCGCAAAGGTCGAGTGTCAGAGTGGCAAGGGTCGGTCTTCGTCCGGTACGAGATAAGAGGGGGAAAAATAATCGCCGATCGATAAATCGGGGATGCAAACACCGCAAACAAATCAGACAATCAAACAATTCACACCAAAAACAAAAATTTTAATTTTGTGAAATCTGGGCTGTTACACGAGCGCTTTGGTAAGAGAGCGCGATTGCGACGATAGCGTCTCTCAGGGGGAGTTTTGTGCTTGAGCCCCCTAGCGCTTTGGTAAGAGATCGCGATTGCGACGATAGCGTCTCTCGGGGGGAGTTTTGTGCTCAAGCCCCCGAGCGCTTTGGTAAGAGATCGCGATTGCGACGATAGCGTCTCTCGGGGGGAGTTTTATGCTTGAGCCCCCGAGCGTGTTGGTAAGAGATCGCGATTACGACGATAGCGTCTCTCGGGGGGAGTTTTTTGCTTGAGCACCCGAGCGCTTTGGTAAGAGATCGCGATTGCGACGATAGCGTCTCTCGGGGGAGTATTGTGCTCAAGCCCCCGAGCGCTTTGGTAAGAGATCGCGATTGCGACGATAGCATCTCTCGGGGGGAGTTTTTTCTCGAGCCCCCGAGTGCTTTGGTGAAGAGATCGCGATTGCGACGATAGCATCTCTCGGGGGGAGTTTTTGCTCGAGCCCTCGAGTGCTTTGGTGAAGAGATCGCGATTGCGACGATAGCGTCTCTCGGGGGGAGCTTTTTGTGCTCGAGCCCCCGAGTTCTTTGTTGTGGTAGTATTTGGGCAACATCATTTTATTGCATCGAAGGTTTACACGAACTGCCAGATGAGCATGACTGGTGGAGACTATGGGTAGAACAGGTGTAGGTTCACGACGTTCCATGGATTTCCCACGTCCTCGTCAGTCTTCGGGTTCTTCAGTCTATAGGCTCCTCTTCCTATGACTTATGTGATTATGAACAGTCCCTCCCATTGGGGGGCGAGTTTGTGAACTTTCTCTTGTATGAGCCGTAGGACAAGGTCGCCTTTATTGAAGGTTCTGGTGCGCAGGCGACTACTTTGGTAAATGCGCAGTTTGTTCTGGTATCCCTCTGATTTTCCTAGGGCTGTGTCCCTTGCTTCGTCTGATGTGTCTTTGTCATCTTGCAACGCTTCTTCTGCTTCCTCTTCTTCATAACCTGAGATCCGGGGTGACCCAAATTTGAGGTCATGTGGTAGCATCGCCTCCGACCCGTACACCATAAAGAAAGGTGTGTACTGGGTTGCAGTATTCGGGGTGGTGCGTAGGCTCCATAGTACGGCACGGAGTTCTTCTACCCAGTTGCCTGCGGCCTGCTCGAGTGGTGCGAGGAGCCACTTTTTGAGTCCTCCACATACTAGGCCGTTTGATTTTTCCACCTGGCCGTGGATTGTGGGTGTGCGACTGATGCATAGTTGATTTTGATGCCCAGTTCTTCGCAAAAGTTCTGGAATTATGCTGCTGTGAAGTTTGTGCCATTGTCGGTGATGATGTTGTGAGGAACCCCGAACCTGAAGATGATTGATTTGATGAAGTTCACCGCGGTGAGGGCTGTGGAGCTGGTGATGGGCATTGCTTCGATCCATTTGGTGAAATTTTCGATTGCTACTAGCAGGTGAGTTCTTCCTCCTTTTGATGATTTCTTCAGTGGGCCCACCATGTCGAGTCCCCAGATGGCAAAGGGCCATGATAGTGGTATGGTCTTGAGTTCTGAGGCTGGGGCGTGCGGCCTGCTGGTGAATTTTTTACAGGCGATGCAGCGTCGTACGATGTCTTCTGCGTTTTTCATCGCAGTGGGCCAGTAGAAACCTGCTCGAAACGTTTTAGATACGAGCGTTCGGCTGCTCGGGTGGTGCCCGCAGGTGCCCTCGTGGATTTCGAGTAGTAGGGATTTGTCGTCTTCTTCATCGATGCACTTCTGGAGTATCTGGGTGATGCTTCGCTTGTATAGCTTTCTTTTGATGACTGTGAATGCCTTGAATCGGCGGCTGATGCGTCGAGCTTCTGAGACATCTTGCGGTAGTGTGCCGTTGATTAGGAATCGGACGAACGGTCTTGTCCATGCTGGTCCTTCAAGTGTTGTTGACTCCGTAGGTTCGACCTCTTGACTGTTGTTGCCTTCCGATGAACTTGCTGATGCCACTTGTGCTGGCTCTGTGGTGTCATCATCTACAGCTGCCTCTGGTGCTGCTGGTTTCTCCTTGATGGATCGCTGGCTGATGCTTTCAAGGAAGACGTCGGGTGGTACTGGTCCTCGAGTGGTGCCGATGTTTGTGAGTTCGTCGGCTTCTGTGTTGTTTGCTCTGGGGATATAATTGAGATCGTAGCCGTCGAAACTTCCTTCGAGTGCGTTGTAGAGCTTCTAATAGGCCGCCATGTTGTCGGCTACGGCATTGCAGTCTTTCATCGCCTGCTGGACGACGAGGTTGGAGTCTCCGTAGATTACGAGGCGAGTGGCACCGCATGTTTTGGCCATACGCATGCCATAGAGCAGTGCCTCGTATTCGGCTTCGTTGTTGGAGGCGTGGCTGAAGTTGACCTGGAGGATGTATTTGAGTTTGGTTCCTTTGGGGGAGACCAGAACGACTCCTGCTCCGGCTCCTTGCTGTCTTTTGGACCCGTCGAAGAACATTGTCCATGAGTTCGACAGGTCCGAGGGGCCTGGTGTCTGGACCTCCGTCCACTCGACCAGAAAATCTGGGACTACTTGGGCCTTGATTGCTGTCGGGTGTTTGAATTGTAGGTCTCGTGGACTGAGCTCAATGTTCCACTCGGCGACTCGCCCAGTCGCTCCGGGGTTGTTGAGAATGTCTTCGAGTGGTGCGCTACTCACGATTGTGATGGGGTGCACGTCGAAGTAGTGCGACACCTTTCTTGAGGTCGTGATGATGGCCAGTAGTAGCTTCTGGTAGTGCGGGTACCGCTGCTGGGATTTTGTCAAGAGCATGCTGAGGTAGTAGATGGGCCTCTGTATGCTCTGGATCTTTCCTTCCTCTGTGCGCTCGACGACGAGTACTGTGCTACCACGCTGTTGCGTCCTGCTACATAGAGGTACAGTTGTTCTTTTTCTTTGGGTACCGCCAGGGTCGGCGGGGTCGACAGTGTCTTCTTCAGGTCCGCGAATGCTTTGCGGGCTTCTTCAGTCCACTCGAATTTCTCTCCTTTTCTCAGCAACTGGTAGAATGGCAACGTGTGCTCTCCCAATCTGCTGATGAAACGACTCAGTGCTGCGAGTCTTCCGGTGAGCTGCTGCACGCCTGTGATGTTGGTTGGTTCCTGCATCCTGGTGATTGCTTGAACTTTCTCGGGGTTCGCTTGGATTCCTCGAGCAGAGACCATGTACTCGAGCAGCTTCCCGGCTGGGACGCCGAACGCTGCGAAGGTTTCATGCAGGTCGTCGAGTAGTGTGTTTGCGCTGTAGGTTTTGATGAAGATGTCATCCACGTAGACCTGTACATTTGTTCCAATTTGCTCTTTTAAGCATGCTTGCATCATTCGCTGGTATGTAGCACCTGCGTTCTTGAGTCCGAAAGGCATTGTTCTGTAGCAGAATACGCCGTAAGGGGTGATGAATGATGTATGCTCTTCGTCTTCTTCCTTCATCCTGATCTGATTGTATCCTTAGTAGGCATCGAGGAACGATAGTAGATTGCATCCTGCTGTCTTGCTTGATGCGCGAGGTGATGATAGTGATTTCTCGCCCTTCGTTGGTAAACCCCAAGTGGAAGGTGTGATGTAGCAGAGCAGCAAATTTCCCTCAGTAAAGATACCAAGGTTTGTCTCCAGTAGGACTCCGGAGATGATAAGTAGGTGTCAGCGGCGCAACTGACGCGGACCTGCACACATACACAAATAACTTTGTTCCCAACGAAGTTCAGAGAGGTTGTCAATATCTCCGGTCTTGTTGTTCACAAAGGATCAAACACAAGGGATAATGATAGCAACTGAAAGTAAAAGCAGAAAAGTAAATGAGCGTGGAAACAGTGATGAAGATATGGACCGGGATACGTGATGTTCACTAGTGATGTATCTCTCCCAAAAGACGATAAAACTGCTATGCGAGGTGAACAAATTACAGAAGGGAAATTGACAGGATTATGAACGCACCGCAATGCTAACTATGCTATAAAAGAATGGAAGAGGCTCAAAAGCATGGGCAGAATGCCAAAATAAGTAGACCGAAATCCAACTGCATCTACTACTAATCATCCACCTTGAGATATCTATCCAGAACATCTCGCTGGTATTAAGTTGCGAGCCCCACCCAAAGTGTAAACCCAAAGCAACAGACAACTGCATTAAAAAGCACTTTGCGTAAAGTAAACAATCCTTGTAACCGCGGTTACAAGCACCGTTGTTTTCCCCCTTGTGGCAACAGCACATCCCCTAGAGTCATGTTTCTGTCACTCAAGCGTGTCATCAGGGGGCATGAACCCACAATCGAGCATAACATTCCCTCTTGGGGTTACTACCTACTACTTGGCCAAAGCAATAAATAGCAACGGAGAACATGCAAGAATTACTTTAAGAACAAAAATATAAGAGATAAGAACCAAATATATTACTCAATCACAATCTGAACATAATCTCATAATCCATCAGATCCCATCAAACTCAGCATAGCAACATCAGAAAGATTACAAAAGTGCCTCGATCATGTAGGGCAGCTCACGAGGTCTAAACCATGAAGAACAAAGAGGGGAGTAGAACATCACATAGCTACTGATCACGGACCCATGGTCCAAAGGAAACTACTCACGATACATCCGGGAAGCATCCATGGTGGAGAGGAGACTCCCGGAGGTCGGCCCTCCCTCCGGCAGGGTGCCGGGAAGAGGTCTGCTGGTGCTCCCGATCTCGGAAGCGCGGCGGCGGCGGAACAGAGGCGAGATCGCGAAAAAGGGTTCTCTCCCCGAGGGTTTCTCGGCACGGAGAATATATAGGCGAAGGGGGGAAGCCAGGGGGGCCACCAGGGGTCCAGGCGCCCCCCTGGCGCGGCCAGCCCTTGGGGCGCGCCACTAGGGCGCCTGGGCCCCTAGTGGTGGCCCTCTGGCCCCACTCAGGTTCTTCCGGAAGGTTCTTCTGCGCTGATTTTTTATCTGATTTTCCCGAATTTTTGGAGCACTTTTTATATGGGGGAAAACTGAAATAAAAAAAATAGCAGAAAACAGGAACTGGCGCTGTGGTGCACTGAGTTAATAGGTTAGTCCAAATATGATCAAAAGTGTATGAAAGTGTATATAGATCATAGCAATATCACACAAAACATGCATGGAGAAAGCAGAAATTATAGATACGTTTTGGACGTATCAACATCCCCAAGCTTAATTCCTGCTCGTCCTCGAGTAGGTAAATGATAACAGCATAATTTCTGTGGTGACATGCTAGCAACCATATAAGAACTTTGAAAAGTAAAGCAAACAAGGTTAGATATTCAATTCAAGTCATAACATGCAAGAGTCTATATTAGCATTGAAACAAGTAACAAAAGAACATTAGGTGCAAGAGCTCTCGCTGTCCGTGACTCGAATGTCTCCAAATGGTGTCTGTGTGCAAGAAGGGGGATAGGGAATACGAGAAAAATATTTATTTTTTAAGAACTCAATCTACTAAAGTTTCACACTTGGTCTTTTTTTGGAATCTTATCTTGACTCGTCCCCAGACCAATAGCCAGGTACAAGTTAATTTAATCCACTCCTTTTTCAATATTTTGAGCACTCATGCAATGGATGAGCGTAAGCACGAGAGTTGACACTTAGGATGGCAAAGAGAGAAGTACGGAGGAGTAGGAGGAAGACAAAAAAAATGAGAAAGGCTCACATCAATGAGGAAAATCATAGGCAAGAGATGCCAAATGATAGATATGATGTGAGGAGTAGGGATTGCCATGCAATGGATGCACATATGAGCTAGGAAGCTCTCCAATGGAACTAGTGGGGGTGCATCTAACTTGCTCTCTCATGAAGACCTAGAGCTCGTTTGAGGAGGCTCATCCTTGGAATATGAAAGCCAAGTTCTATATTGTGAAGGTCCCCACATAGCTATATGCATAATGATCATCTCTATGGAGTACAAAGATATAAAGGGAGTACTAGTGTGGATCTCTCAAAAGGATAGTAGTTTTGCCCCTTTCTCTATTTTTATTTCTTTTTCTCTTTTTTCTATTTGTTTGGATTTTTTTGTGTGGCCTCAATAGCTCTTTCTATTTAACTCTCATTTGTCCTCTTTGGGATCTTTTATTGTGTCCACTTTGGGATCTTTTCCTCACTTAAGGGCAAGACTCTATTTTAAAAGAAGGTAAAGGAGATCTTTCACACTTTACAAGGTACTCGAAATCATAAAGAAGATGTAGCTATCATGATGTATGCAATGTATGTCGCTGCCAGTGTAGCAGGAACATGTATGACATGAAGATCAAGTCATGAAGAGGTGGATGTTGCATGGCAATATATCTCGGAAAGGCTATGGAAATGCCTTGATTGGTAGGTATGGTGGCTGTTTTGAGGAAAGATATAAGGAGGCTTATGATGACAGAGTGTATCATGCCAAGGGTTTGGATGTGCCGGCGAAGGTGGACACCAACTCTCGGAGTGAGAAGAAGGCAATGCACGGCACGGGAGAGGCTAGCAAAATATGGGAAGGTGGAAGTGTCAACTTTCAATACTTACATTAGTCCGAAGAACTCATGCACTTATTATCGGTAACTCTCAATCTAATAAGGAGGTTCACAAAGAGACAAGTACCCCGAGGAGGAGTGTATGGGGGTTTGGTTATCTTTGCACATCCTCGACTCATGGTACGTGAGTATACTCTAATATTCGATCCCTCCAAAGATTAGTGATCCATCTAGTAGTTAGAGTTCTCAACTAGTTTTTGTAGGTTTTGAAAATACACACGGATTGCCCAAAATACGACACCTATCACTAATAGGCTAAAGCTCTTGACACCAAAAGTTCAGACATTACTCACATCAATACCTCAAAACTATTGCAAGTTACTACTAGAATTAAATAGCAACCTCAATTACCTACTTCCAAGACAAGACACAACTCAGTGCAACAACCAACTCTCTTAACAAGATAAACATGAAAACTAAAGAGAGTTACAGCAACAAACTAAACAAAAGCCAAGGCTCTTGCTAAAGACAAACTAAGACTAAAACTAAACATGGCAGTAGCTACGAAAAGATAAAGAACACACAACAACAAAAAGATAAGCAGGAAAAATCCTATGATGTGTTCTAGATTGGAGTGGAGCGTGTTTCTCTCCCACACAAAGTAAGATGGGGTCTAACTTGTTATGACCATCAACCAAAACTAAAGAAAACTAAAAATAAACCCTAAGAGCGAGACGCTCCAAGCATAGCACATAACACATGAACTGATAAAAATATAGTGAGACGAAGGACGAACTGATGATTGTTGATGGAGAAGGGGATGCACGGGGGCATCCCCAAGCTTAGACACTTGAGTCTCCTTGAATATTTATCGGGGATGCACGGGGGTATCCCCAAGCTTGAGCGCTTGACACTCCTGGATCTTCTTTCATCATCTTCCATTGCACACTTGAAAACTCCCTTCATACATAACTCATCATAAGCTGATTAGAGAGGTTAGTAACCTTAATAAATAATTTTTCCCTACTGGATATAAAGATATTCTTGAAGAGCTACTGTTCTCAAGATTGCCAAAAAGTTTTTGCAAAGAAAAAGCAAGATTAAGGTTTGCAAAAGTGAAGAGAGGCAAAACGTGGCAGAATCTGTGAAAAACAGAACAACAGGTAGTAGAGAATTTTTTCGGGGCACTTCTGCAACTCAAATCAAAAAACTCAGAACATACTAAAGTTTCACAATTGTATAGAGCATGCTGTCAAAAACATTCAGATCAAAAAGATGATCTGGTGATTTTGTTCGAATTTTTCTGTCAAGGGACAGAATCTGTTTTCTGGACAGCATGTCACAACTTTTGCTTCCCTTATCATAAGAGGCTATGACTTGGCACAAAGCTGAAAAATAAAGATAAATGATGTTGCTACAGTAGTAACAAACATCAAGACACAACAAAAGCAAAAATAAACCTAATTCGTTGTGGGCTGCCTCCCAAAAGCGCTTCTTTAGAGCCATTAGCTAGGCTTAAAGCAGAAGATCAAAGTTCTCCAAAATCATCGGAAGGTTCATCAAGGATTTCAAAAGGGTTTTCAATAAGATCATCCTTGTTTTTCTGAGGGAAGAGGTACGCACCTTTTTCATTACCACGAAAACGTATTTGTCCTTTACCTATATCAATGAAGCCTTTCATGGCTCGGAGGAAATCCCTTCCGAGCACTATATTTCCTTTGTTGTCCTTCATGATGGCAAAGTCAATATCTACACTCCTTTTAAGAAACATGACCTGGAAGTCTTTTAATCTTCCCTGGATCTCACAAATATCACCATTAGAATGTTCATGGAAAGATGGAAATTTGTCCATGCTTGCAAGGTACAAAGAATCATAAATAAAGCTTGGCATTATAGAAACTGTAGATCCAATGTCACAAATAACAAGGAAGTTTTTATTAGAGATAACAACCCTAACAAAAGGCTCCCAGTCATTTTCTATTTCCAAAATCTCCTCTCTAGGGGATTTAACTTCTCTACTTCTTTTAAGTCTAGAGTATCAAGTCTCTTCTCAATAGTAGCAATTCTGTCCACAACGGTGTTAAGACCATCATAAACAAAATAACTAGATAAACCATGTATAATTTCAAGAGCTCTAGCTTCATCACACTCTAAAAAGTCTCCTTCAGCTATAAGATCAAGAGAGTGCTTACACCACTTAGAAAGGCCAAAGTAAAAATTTCTAAGCACAATTCTTATAGGTAACCAAGGCATATTTGCCTTATGTGCTTCAGAAATTCTGTCCCATGCCTTCTTCATATTCTCCCCGTTCCTTTGATGGAAATCCAAGACTTCGGATTCCATCATAGTACCAACTCCTAACATACATAACCACACAACAAGGGTAACAGGTATTTTTGGTATTTTTTTATTAAGGACACAAAAGATAAAACTGAAAAGTAAACTAACAAGACTAAAAAACAACGGTAAGGGTAGTGTGCAACTCCCCTATCTTAGCACTTGGAGTCCCCGGCAACGACGCCAGAAGTCTTGCTTGATGCGCGAGGTGATGATAGTGATTTCTCGCCCTTCGTTGGTAAACCCCAAGTGGAAGGTGTGATGTAGCAGAGCAGCAAATTTCCCTCAGTAAAGATACCAAGGTTTGTCTCCAGTAGGACTCCAAAGATGATAAGTAGGTGTCAGTGGCGCAACTGACGCGGACCTGCACACAGACACAAATAACTTTGTTCCCAACGAAGTTCAGAGAGGTTGTTAATCTCTCCGGTCTTGTTGTTCACAAAGGATCAAACACAAGGGATAATGATAGCAACTGAAAGTAAAAGCAGAAAAGTAAATGAGCGTGGAAACAGTGATGAATATATGGACCGGGATACGTGATGTTCACTAATGATGTCTCTCTCCCAAAAGACGATAAAACTGCTATGCGAGGTGAACAAATTACAGAAGGGCAATTGACAGGATTATGAACGCACCGCAATGCTAACTATGCTACAAAAGAAAGGAAGAGGCTCAAAAGCATGGGCAGAACGCCAAAATAAGTAGACCGAAATCCAACTGCATCTACTACTAATCATCCACCTTGAGATATCTATCCAGAACATCTCGCTAGTGTTAAGTTGCGAGCCCCATCCAAAGTGTAAACCCAAAGCAACAGACAACTCCATTAAAAAACACTTTGCGTAAAGTAAACAATCCTTGTAACCGCGGTTACAAGCACCGTTGTTTTCCCCCTTGTGGCAATAGCACATCCCCTAGACTCATGTTTCTATCACTCAAGCTTGTCATCAGGGGGCATGAACCCACAATCGAGCATAACGTTCCCTCTTGGGGTTACTACCTACTACTTGGCCAAAGCAATAAACAGCAACAGAGAACATGCAAGAATTACTTTAAGAACAAAAATATAGGAGATAAAAACCAAATATATTACTCAATCATAATCTGAACATAATCTCATAATCCATCAGATCCCATCAAACTCAGCATAGCAACAGCAGAAATATTACAAAAGTGCCTCGATCATGTAGGGAAGCTCACGAGGTCTAAACCATGAAGAACAAAGAGGGGAGGAGAACATCACATAGGTTCTGATCACGGACCCATTGTCCAAAGGAAACTACTCACGATACATCCGGGAAGCATCCATGGTGGAGAGGAGACTCCCGGAGGTCGGCCCTCCCTCCGGCAGGGTGCCGGGAAGAGGTATGCTGGTGCTCCCGATCTCGGAAGAGCGGCGGCGGCGGAACAGAGGCGATATCGCGAAAAAGGGTTCTCTCCCCGAGGGTTTCTCGTCACGGAGAATATATAGGCGAAGCGGGGCAGCCAGGGGGCCCACCAGGGGTCCAGACGCTCCCCTGGCGCGGCCAGCCCCTGGGGCGCGCCACCAGGGCGACTGGGCCCCTGGTGGTGGCCCTCTGGACCCACTCAGGTTCTTCCGGAAGGTTCTTCTGCGCTGATTTTTTATCTGATTTTTCCCAAATTTTTGGAGCACTTTTTATATGAGGGAAAACTGAAATAAAAAAAACAGCAAAAAACAGGAACTGGCACTGTGGTGCACTCAGTTAATAGGTTAGTCCAAATATGATCAAAAGTGTATGAAAGTGTATCTAGATCATAGCAATATCACACAAAACATGCATTGAGCAAGCAGAAATTATAGATACGTTTTGGACGTATCAGGCACTAGGAAAGATTTCCCATTCTTCGCGGAGGAAAGTGACGAGGGTCGTCGCTTGCTCTTCCGGGAGGTGGGCGTACACGCGGACTATTTTTTCTGGGTCTGTCGGGTGCACCTGGTGGGTGACCGTGTCGATGTCGATCTTGATGTCCCGTCCATACTCTTTTGACTCGCTTCGGCTTGCTAGCGGAAAGATACTATTGTCTGCCGCCATGGCTGTTTCTGTGAGCTCTAGCTCGGCTCCGAAGGTGTCAGAGACTTTGTGGAAATCGCGGTAACATTTGTCTGACTTGATGAAGCTCCCGTTGACTGTGATGGCGCCCGCGGATCCTGGCATCTTGAGTTTGAGGTAGGCATAGTGCGAAATTGCCATGAATTGTGCGAACGCTGGACGCCCCAATATGGCGTGGTACTGTGATTGCCAATCGAGTACTTCAAACTCGAGGGTGCGCCTTGCGAAATTGCGTCTGTTGCCGAAGACGACTTTGATCCCGATTAATCCAAGGGAAGTAGCTGCTTCTCCTGGGACTACTCCGTATAACACGGTGCTTGATTTCTTCCATACCGATCGAGGGATCAGCATCTCGCGCAGGGTGCTGACGAAGATTATGTTCATGCTGCTGCCTCTGTCCATGAAGATTTTGTCCATGTCGTACCCTCCGATTTGAGCGTCGAGGACCAGGGGCGCGTGCCCCGGCCTTGGAACTGCAGGCGGGTGGTCGCTCTGGGAGAATGTGATGCTGGTTTCTGCGTCGTGTAGCTGGTAGACTTCAAGTGCGTTAAGATTCTCGGCTGCTCTAGCCTGCAGGGTGTAGGCGTCCTATTGGGCTTGCGATACCTTGCCTTCTTGGATCGTGTACACCTGTCCTTGAGTGGGCGACTGCTCGGCTCGTCGGGCGCGCTTGCCTTCTTGCTGTTTTTCCTCCTTGAGGCTGTCGGCGAGTTCATTGAACAGGCGGCAGTCTCCCAGAGTGTGGCTCGATCTGATGTTTCCCCAGCTGTCTTCGAAGCAGTGGATCGTGCATGGTCCTTCTAGCTGTTCCCTGACCGTGAGCATGCTAGATCCGGCGTGTCGTTTCCTCCTTGAGAGTTGGAAGAATAGCACGTGGTCCGCTGGGTGTTCGTGAGCTCGCGGGTCGACTTCGATCCCTGCACTTATATTCTGGTTCCTTATGAGATTGGCGAATTCATCTGGCCTTCGATCTCGGTCATAGTATTCGCCGGTCCGAGTCTCGGAGTCGCTGCCCTGGCGGGTGGTGGCTATCTGCGCGGCGGTGGGTCGTCGAGTGGTCGGCGATCATGCGTCTGTATAGTTCGACTCGTCGGGTGGAGTCGCTTCAAAGGATCCTCGCGCCTGCCTTTTGGGTCGTCTATTTCTTCCTTGTTGGCGATGTTCTTGGTGGTCGCTGATCTCGAGCTCGGAGTCAGTGTCTTGTTGAGCGGCGGGTGCCCGGGTGGCGGTGGGACGTTGAGTGGCCAGCATGTCTTCTTCTTAATGTTCTAGTTCGTCGATCGGGGTCTCTGTGTAGAACCCTCGCGCCTTTCTTTTGGGTCGCCGAGTTCTCCTTCGCTGGCGGCGGGCTCGGTTGCCGCCATAGTATTGATCTTGACACGGCTGCGGGCTGAGCGATCTTGCCGGGGTGGCGGAGATATTCGCCGTGATCTTGAGTTCCTCGGGTAGATTGCATCTGGTTCTTGCCCTTGAGTTGCGGCTTGCTGGAGACGGAACCGCGGAGATCGTAATTCCAACCTGTGTAGTTCCCACAGACGGCGCCAATTGATGGGGATGTACCCCGGCAAATCCCATGGTCAGGGACCCTGGGTTAGTCATGAGAGGCACAGATTAGACGATAAGCTCGTCGGCTAATAGGAGGATACGTTCCTGCTCGATATTATTGATTGGAGATGGCGATTACAGGGAAGCCGTGGCTAGTGCGCACAAGGCTAGGTTACAGATTGTGTATTTCTTGATCTCGATGTCTCCCCTCCTAGCCCTTATCTGTCGGGACCCGGGGTTAGCGTATGCAAGACTCTCTACAACACAATCATATGGAGAGCCAAGAACCGTACCCACTTGTCTAAGCAGACAAGGCCAAGCACAGAACGTTCTCGGAAAGCATCGAACGTGAGGGTCATCCCATCCAGGCCAGATGATCAACTGATATGGGTCCTCATCGTACGCACACAAGTCTAAATGATATGGGTTGTGAACTCCCATACTCATAGACAAGTCGCCTCAACCATACTATCGATTGTATCATAACACTTACATAGACTTACTCCAGCCCGATCACTTAGTCGGGGTCTAGGGCTGGCTCGATCATACATCAAAGTGTGCACGTGACAGAGTCACGAGCAATCGCATCGCGATGCCCCAAGCTGCGCACATTTAAGGGCCACTTGGTGTATAAAAGACCGCCAGACAGATCACAACTAAGGTCTCGAAAACCCATACTAAGACATGCATGTTATAATCATACACGCAGCACACATGTCTAGTATTAATAGCAGGTATCATTGCAATTCTCTACAAAGTTTAAAAATTTATTGATAACTCTTACAGAGTGCACACAGAGATCACGAGACCGTGATCCAACATTACATCAAACATGCGGAAGCAAATTATGTCTGGGTACAGACAAGTTTAACAAATGGCTTAAGAAGCCTTATTTAAACACAGGTCCTCCACGAGGGAACCAGTCTGCTGACTGGGACTACACTAGCTTGGTCTTCAGTCGTCGAGCTTGAGGAAGAATCCACCTTCGGGGTCAGTGGGTTCATCTAGAACATAGAATAAGCAAACGTGAGTACAAAGTCGTACTCAGCAAGACTTACGTAGGAGCTATACTACTCATGCACATGTATCAAGGTAAAGGGGGTGGGGTTTCATTGCAGAAGTGCCAGCTTTGACTTGGCTAGTCCTGAACTACGAGTACCAGACTTGAGGTAAGAAGCGTACACGAGTCCACTACATGTCTCCAACCAATTACACCACTATGGTGCCTTCCTCGACTTCCCCACGAGAAAGCACGCCATAGCACTCACGCTTATCTTGGCAAGTTTTATAAATATCCAGTTCAAGTTGTCTAGTAATCAAGCTAAGCTTTCCAAGCAGTCCCTTACCGCGGACGCAGCTATTCGAATAGTTTTTTTAACCCTGCAGGGGTGTACCTCTACACACACATGATCATCAGTTACAGCCTTTGTACTCGACACCGTTCAAGAGGTGCCGGCGAGGATGCTCACCACAACTGTTACCTCATAGCCGATCTAGTCCAAGAAAGCCTCCTACCTGGGTTGGCTACCACTATCGTGAACCCGGCCGGTTTACCGAAGTGGACCCAGATGATGTGTGCGTGGTGCATAAGCCGGTCTCGGCTGAGCCGTTCTCTCACTTAGAAGCCAGGCCACAAACCTACCAGAACTCCAAACTACTGCAACATCTGGACATCGAAAGGGATGGGTTAGTAGGCTGAGAGGGGTCAGTGAGCCCAATGTGTGGTTGTACTCTTCATCTTGGATCACCACACAAGAACTCAGACATAGGGCGGTGTTCAATGAGACAACCCACCGTGTACTCCTACACAGCCTCTCATCATTCACCTTGTATTAGGGTAGATTCACCAACACATTTCCACCATCATCATCATGATTTCTACCATCCCGACTCACATAATAGTATCAACATTGTATCACTCTAACATGCAATACGTAGTAAAAAATGCAGGGGCCACATGATATCAATCAACTCCTACATTTGCTAGGATTGTGGTTTGCTTACTACTGTGACAAATGATAGGTCATGCAAAGGAATGGGTTCATCTATGCGGTAGAAATGTAGCATGGTAATCATCCTAAACAATGCATAAGCGAGACTGAGAGGGAAGTGGGATTTTATCGACATGATCAATGGGGGTTTGCTTTCCTTGCTGACGAGGTTCGGTATCTGGGTCTTCAACGAAGGGTGCAGCCTCATGTTCCGGTTCCACCTCTACTCGACAAACAACAAACAAGGAAGCAATATAAATAGAATGCTCAATCACATGGTTGAAGGTTGAAACTTGATGTATATGCTTCTGATGTGTGAGGGTTTCCATTTAAATGAAGTACATTGCAAATGAATTGCAAATTCAAACTTCAATTTGAATTTAAAAGGAATTCATATGCTTTTTTGCCACTGTTCACCCAAGCAAACTTGGTCAAACATGAAAACAGATTGCATATTCAGATTCCTTGATTTTTTCTAATAATTTTAGACATATTATTTGCTATATTTGGAGTTAGGATGAATATTCTATGAATTTCCAAAGTTTTAGCCCTTTTCTAGAATTTTCTGGAATTCTTTTAATTGGAAAAACGATTTACTGCGTAGGCATGACGTCAATGTGACGTGGGGGGTGCTGACATGTGGGGCCTCACTGTCAGTGGGTTAGTTAACTAACCCTGATAGTTTAAACTAACTAGGGATTAGTTAGTGGCCTGGGCCCACTGGTCAGTGGCCCAGGGTGTGATTAAGCGTGGGGGTTAGGGTTAAACATGCCGGCCACGTGGACCTCACCGGCGGCAAGTCGCCGGTGACCATCCAGCACGGCGGCGCTCGCACGGGATGGCGTTCCCATGGTCCAAATGAGGCGCCAAGACAACCAAAAGATAGCCCGTGCCCGCGTGCACTCGTTTGAGCACCGCAGGGCCACGGGGAGGCGCTGAAACCACATCGACGTCGAGCCCTAGCGGTGGCGGAGGCACTGGCTCGAGGTGGAACTCGTTGTGCGGTGACATTTGAAGCTACGGTGCTTGCAATCGAAGCAGCGGAGTACGTGGAGCATGGTAGACATGGCCACGGGGTGCTGGGGTTCATGGTTGCACGGTCAAGAACTCCCCGGCGGCGAGAATATTCGGAATTCATGGCGGCCATGGCTAGAGGACGAAATCGAGGGGGAAAAGATAGGGGTTTTGATCCCGCGCTCACCAGGAACTCAGCAGAGCAGGTGGCGAGGTAAACGGCGGCGTGACGGCGACGAATTCGACGATGAGGTCTTGCGGGTCCGGTGACGGCGTGATCGCGATTCCGACGGCTACGGTGGCTTCGGCCTCGCCTTCTTCTGTAGATCGAAGCTGCGCTCGGAGGAGAACTCGGGGGACAGCTTGGTGGAGGCTCTCATCGATGTTGGCTACGGCTGTGCGGCGTCGTGCTCCGGCGGGTCCTTGGGTCGTCTTCTATTCCGGCGAGAGAGGAGGGGAAGCTGGCGCTGGAGAGGGGGAAAGGGATCAGGACGCAGCTGGGCGTCTCCAGGCGAGGGGATAACCCCTGGGCAGGCAGGCAGCTGCCTGGCGCGCCCACGGCGCTCGCCGGCGACCTGTGTGCCTGCCTGGCCGGGGTTGAAGACGCATGTGCCCCTGTGGACTGGGCTGGGCCAGGCTGGGGGATGAGTTGGGCCAGATCCAGGTGAGCCTCTTTTCTTTATTTCTTTCTGTT
The DNA here is from genome assembly GCA_950022295.1 of Bromus sterilis. Classification (NCBI taxonomy): domain Eukaryota; kingdom Viridiplantae; phylum Streptophyta; class Magnoliopsida; order Poales; family Poaceae; genus Bromus; species Bromus sterilis. The sequence continues at coordinate 218,729,816 of OX465599.1, forward strand.
TTCTTTTCTGTATTTTTGTTTTGCTTTGCTAATTAAATAGCTAGGCATTTTATTAAATGCTGAAACTTTTTATATGGCCTCATAATATATTAGGCTAGCCACTTGTAAAGTTTGAACATTTTTAAAATTCAACTCATTTGAACTTTAATTCAAATAGGGGTTTAAATTTAATTCCAAGGTCCTGTTTGAATATTTGAAAAATCCATGAACATGGGGTTGGTCCCACATCACTTGATATGTGATCACACTCATTTATAAGACTTTTCAAAAATGCAAAAGGAATTTTTGGAGGAACTTTATTTCTGGCCATTTGAATTAATTCATATGGGGGGTGTTCCTTCTCCCATTTGAGTTTGAATTTGAATTCCATTTGATTTTCTTTGATGAATGCAAGGTGACTTTGATCCTAGCACATTACCTAACAGAGGGTTCTGACATTATATAATAGGCTAGGTCTCGGGGAGTCCGTCCTGGATTACAGATGAGATTTCCTAACCATGATCTTGTTCCGTACGGCAAGTTTACACCTTCCTTATGACTCGCGGACTCCTACGTTGGTGCCACTAGTGGGCCAAGGCTGGTCCCAAGCGGCATCTTTGTAGGCCTTGTGTCTTCTGGTACACCAGGTAGGCTCATCCATAGGAGTCGTGGGGTCACCCCTCGTGATCCATCCTCAAACCTTGCCCTCAAGGCTAGGCTTGAGGAGTTTGATGATGACGAGGAAGAAGATGAGTATGAAGATGATGATAACAACTCCGGTGATACTCCCTCATATGATGATATGGCTCAGATTGTGAAGAGTTTCATCAAAGGGGACTTTAAGGGAAGATTCCAAAAGAAGAAGACAAGAAACTGCTACAACTGTGAGAGACCGGGACACTTTGCGGAGGATTGCCCGTATGAGAAGAGAGAGGAAAAGCCTCGATTTACTCGGAAGGAAGTTGCCAAGAAGCTCCCAAATCCTCTCAACAAACAAGTTCAAGAAGAAAGCATTGATGGCTCTAGAAGGGTCTGATCCCGAGGATGTTGGTGGTGTGGCCGGAGTTTCTCAAGACACACAAAAGACCTTGAAGCTTCTCAACAAGGAAGGTGAAGTTGTAAACTACAACTACATGAGTGACTACACTGGCAATCCATACAAGTGTCTCATGGCCAAGTTGGTTGATGATGACACTCCCTCCTCCTCGACAAAGATCAAGGTAACCCCTATTGATGAGTCTTTCATGTTCTCTTCCAAACCTTATGATGAATTTCATGATGCGGAAAGTGATGATGCACATGCCACTTGTGAAGATTTGTTGTTTGCTAAAGTAAACAAAATTATGAGCTCTCTCAAAGGTAACAAGCTCAAAATGTTTCAATTACTTATGGATGTGGTGGTTAAGCACTCCACAACCATTAAGGATCTTGAAATCCTCCTCGGCGAGGAAAAGGAGAGCTATGCTCTCCTTGAGAGAAAGGTTTACTTTGAGGAGGCTCGAAATGATAACTTGTGCAAAGTTGTCTACACATCAAATGACTTAAATGACATGTTTCTTCCTTGAAAAAGGCTAATGAAATTTGTAAGGAACTTGCTAATGATATGAGCAAGCTTATTGAGCTAAACACCTCCCTTTCTAAGGATGTTGAGGTACTCACCTTGTCTCTCAAGACAAAAGATGATGAACTCACCACCCTTAAGAAGAATCCTGAGGCTCACAAACTTGCTCACATAAAAACACTTACTAAATGTCTCCTCCTACCATTGTACATGTTGATGCTTGTACTACTAACTCTACTCTTGATCAAGCATCACTCTTTGAGGAGAACTTAGCTCTTCATGCTAAACTAAAGAAGCGCCTCTTGACTTGTGCCCAAGGCGAGAAAAAACTAAATGATGTACTAAGTCATCACAAGGAGTCTTTTTCTAAGGAGGGACTTGGGTTTGATCCAAGTACGAGAGACAAAGGATGTCACCCTTCGCAAGGAATCAACTCCTTTGCCTTACGGAGCACATAGGATGGAGATGTGTTGGCAAAATTCATTGGGCCTCGTAATGCTTTCCGTTTCTATGCTATTTGGCTTCCAAAGACCCTTGTTACTAACCTTAGAGGTACCATTTCAAAATGGGCACCTCTAACCAAAGCCTAAATCTATGTGTAGGGCGCTCTCTTCAGTGGAGTCAAATGGGTGGTTGATAGTGGATGCACCAATCATATGACCGGAGAAAGCCGTTTGCTCAAGGACTTCATGGATGCAATTCAACCATATATGAGCATTGTCTTTGGTGGTGGTTCCAAGGGAAAGGTACTTGGTTTGGGCAAGGTGGCTATTACTAATGACATGTCTCTTGAAAATATCATGCTTGTCCAATCCCTTCAATACAATTTTCTTTCCGTTCGTCAATTAGCTTCCGTTGGTTATGATACACTATTTGGCCTAACAAGTGTGAATGTCTTTAGGAGAGATACTCTCGAAGTGGCTTTTGTTGGAGAGTTGGATGGCAACCTTTACACGGTTGATTTCTCGAAATAGAGTACTTACCATGCAACTTGTCTAATGGCCAAGGCCGACAAGGGGTGGATATGGCATCGCCAGCTAGCTCATGTTGGCATGAGAAATCTAAAAGATCTCCTAAAGGGTGAACACATCCTCGGACTAACAAACATATCTTTTGAGAAAGATCGTGTGTGTAGTGCATGCATAGCCGAGAAGCAACATCAAGAAAAGCATACCCCCAAGAATATTGTGTCAACTTCAAGGCCTTTGGAGCTCCTTCATGTGGATCTCTTCGGGCCTCCATCATGGGATAGTCTTGGTGGGAAGAAATATGGTCTTGTCATTGTTGATGATTACTCAAGATACATGTGGGTGTTCTTCCTCAAGTCCAAGGATGAGACGCAGGCCACCTTCATTGATTTTTCCAATCAAGCCCAAAGGAAATACAACATGGCTATCTTGTCAACACGAAGTGACAATGGCACCGAATTCAAGAACTACACCTTGGAAGAATTCTTGAGTGATGAGGGGATTGAGCATCAATATTCTACACCATACACCCCTCAACAAAATGGTGTTGCCGAGAGGAAGAACCGCACTCTTGTGGAGATGGCCCGGTCCATGTTGGATGAGTACAAGTCACCATATAGCTTTTGGGCCGAAGCCATCAACATCACATGTCATGCATCACACCGACTCTTCCTTCGCAAGATCTTGATGAAGACTCCCTATGAGCTTCTAACCGGTCACAAGCCAAACGTCAAATACTTCCGAGTATTCGGTTGTAGGTGTTTCTTTCTCAATAAGAAAGACCGGTTAGCTAAGTTTCAATCCAAAACAATTGAGGGTATATTTGTTGGGTATGCCTCAAACTCTCACGCCTATAGGGTCTACAACAAATCCACCAGATGTGTTGTGGAAACTTGTGACATGGAGTTTGATGAATTTAATGGCTCCCATGTGGAGCCAGTTGATATAAGTGATTTAGGTAACAATGAAGATTCCTCTCAAGACATTTTGGCTATGGGCATTGGAGATCTTGTGACCGTTGCTCAAGTTCCTAGAGATGATGAGGTTGGTGATGGGCCAATCGTTCCACCACCACAAGCACCTCCTCCTACCAATCAAGATCCAATTGCTCAAGATCAGCCCATTATCCAAGAACAAGAACAAGCCCCTCCGCAATCTAATGTGGTTGCTCAACCACAAGTTGATGATGCAGTTGATCCACGTGATCGGCTTGACCGCATTTTCTTTGGAGAAAATGATGTTATTGAAGATGGCTCCACCCTTGATGATGAACCAAATGTATATCATGAACCCGAATGGGTGAAGCCTATTGAAACTCCAACTTCTACCATGTCATTGGTGGCTAGACGTGTTGATGTTGACAAGATCCTCATGGGATTGGGGCAAGGTATAGTTACTCGTCGTCAACTTATGAACGTTTGTGCCCACTTCTCGTTTGTGTCTAGAATTGAACCACTTAGGGTCGAACAAGCACTTGAGTATGCGGATTGGCTCATTGCGATGCAAGTTGAGCTCACTAGTTTCACCCGGAATGAGGTATGGTCTCTCGTGGAGAGGCCTTCTGGTCAAGATCATAACATCATTGGAACTAAGTGGATCTTCAAGAAGAAGCAAGATGAATATGGTAATATCATTCGCAACAAGGCAAGGCTAGTGGCTCAAGGTTACTCCCAAGTCGAAGGCTTGGATTTTGATGTGACCTTTGCGCCCATTGCCCGTCTTGAATCTATACGCATGCTTCTTGATTATGCTGCATTCAATGGATTTCCATTATTTCAAATGGATGTAAAAACTTCTTTTATTAACAGTCCGCTACAAGAGGATGTATATGTAGCACAATCACCCAGCTTTTATTACCCTCATCACAAGGACCACATGTACAAACTTCATAAGGAATTATATGGTCTTAAGCAAGCCCCTCGGGCTTGGTATGACCATCTTAGGAAGTTTTTACTCGAGGAAGGATTTGTGAGGGGCGTCATTAATGCCACTCGTTTTACCAAGAGAACCAATGGTGAGTTGCTCATATGCCAAATCTATGTAGATGGCATAATATTTGGTTCTCCTAATCCATCTTTGTGCAAGTGGTTCTCGGAAACTATGACCAAGAACTTTGAGATGTCCATGATGGGGAGGTTGAAGTATTTCCTTGGATTTCAAATCGAGCAATTTGCCGAAGGAACATTCATCTCCCAAACAAAGTACATTCAAGACATGCTCGTGAAGTTCGGTATGAAGGATGCCAAGCCATGCAAGACATCCATGCCAACCAAGGGATATCTAGATCAAGACCTTTCCGGTATTCCATTTGATGCTACTCTTTATCGTTCTATGATAGGGTCATTGCTTTACCTTTGTGCATCTTGACCGGATATTATGCTTAGCGTAGGAATGTGTGCAAGATATCAAGCCTCTCCTATGGAGACTCATCATTTGGCGGTTAAGCGCATTCTTAGATACCTTGCTCATACTCCTTTGTTGGGCCTTTGGTACCCCAAGGAAGCCAAGTTTGATATCTTGGGGTACACCGATGCGGATTGGGCCGGAGACAAGGTGGATCGGAAGTCAACCTCCGGTTCATGCCAATTTCTTGGGCGCTCATTGGTAAGTTGGCACTCCAAGAAGAAAAATTGTGTCTCCCTCTCCACCGCCGAAGCCGAGTATGTGGCCGCCACAAGTTGTGCTACTCAAATCCTATGGATGAGGAAAACTTTGAAGGATTATGGACTCACCTATAAGAAGGTACCCATCTTATGTGACAATGAAAGTGATATCAAGATTGCAAACAACCCTTGTCAACATCCTCGCACCAAGCATATTGACATTCGTCATCACTTCATACGGGATCATATTCAAAAGGGAGATATTGTTCTTGCACATCTGGAGACCAACAAGCAACTTGCAGATATCTTCACCAAGCCATTGGATGAAGCAAGGTTTTGCCAACTAAGGGGTGAACTTGGTATCTTGGGGTATCTTTCTCTCATTCATGCACATACAAAATAACTTGTCTAGATGTAGGCATGTATGTAGGGGGAGTAACTCAATCAATGAGTTCTCAACTCTCTACGTGATGCATAAATAGAACTAAACATCAACAATCCGCATGCTCACTCCCGTGAGACCATGTGTAGCGGTTAAAAGATGGAGTTGTGTTTGTTGGACCCAAGGTGCATCTTCGCGGTGTCAACATCACATGCAGTCAAACATGGTGGCTACGACCACCGCCTACCCCTTCATAGACATGTGTCCTTTTAAAAAAAATGGACTACTACTGGTGTGATATATATATTACATTTATCTTGTCATATCTCTCTTTATACGTACGTGCTATTATGCTTGATCACCATCCATTAGTCACAAAACCCTAGGAAACCTTGCCATCCTGTCGGACGGTCCGAGCTTCACCTCGGACGGTCCGACCTGGCCGTAAATTAGAAAAATAGCCACTGATGTCGTGCATCACGCTTTGGACGATCCAGGCTCATGTCCGGACGGTCCAGTTCTCTCCCGGACGGTCCGACTTCTATCTCGGTCGTCCGACCTACTGCGGTAGTCTGCTTCACTCTCAAGTCGTATCGGTCGTCCGGTCTCATGTCCGGACCGTTCGACCATCTGTCGGACCGTCCGACATGTACGTCGGACATCCGACATGCCCGAGACTACTTAAGCCACCCTTCCCGATCCCTAAACCTAACTTCCTCACTTCTCATGGGATCGGGATCTCGTTGCTGCGCCACTCGCGTGCTCGGCGCCGCCACACCTGTATGCCCTCCTCCGGCCGCCCCTTGCCCTCCAGTGTATCTTCCTTCTCCTCTTCCCTCCGGATTCTGCTCCCTCTGCTCTTTCATTTGACCCGAAGTTTTGTGGATTTGGCCCAGATTTTGTGGGGGATTTGTGGGCATCCCAGTTTGCTCCTCATGCCTCCAAACGGTACTCGCAGTCCTGCTCGCTGACAGGGATCAAATGACCCACAGGAAGACCTTCATCCTCGTCGTCGCCCCCGTGGTGGTGGTGGCGAGGTGCGGGCAGCAGCCATGTGCGCATTGAGTCGGACTATGAAGAGGATGATATGGAAGAGGAGGAGCTGATTCGATCGTCTGCACCCAAGCCCAATACCCGCAAGAAGACGCTTCCAAATCGTTTGCGGGAACCGATTTCTCCCCCTGCGCGGCATCGTGTTCCTCTCCCATGGAGGGAACCTCTTCCAGTTGTGGCTATTTCTATGGCTCCTCCAAACAAGCGTGGCCGTGTTCCGGTGGACTACTATTGCATGGACGCGAAGCTTTACTCCAAGATGCGATCTAAAGACAATGAGTTCAATCTTCCTGGCACTGCTACGGATATCCGTTTTCACACTCTTGTGCAACAAGACATTTACGAGACCGTCTGCCTCGAGATCAATGCCACTACACCACAGAAGTTCATCAACATGGAGTACTTTGAGCAGCATCCGCCTAAGTTTGGAACCATGATCCGTCTTGTGGATTCCATGGGGCTGCGTCATGCTTTGACGCTCAAATGTGATTGGAGTCATGGAGCAATTCTTCAATTCTATGCCACATGCAACTTCGGTATCGATGACTTTCTCTCATGGAGGAAAAATCAGCAAACCATTTCCATCTCTTATTCTCAGTGGTGTGAGGCTCTGGGTATGCCTACCAGATCTGATGATCTCTACCGGATTCACAGTCGCTCCAGCGAATTTGAGTCCATGGCCATTGAGGCGTGTATGGGGTGTCTGATGCGCGTGGCTGATATTCCTGACGGGAGCAATATGGCACCGAACAACTCCACCATCTTTCAGCCACATTTTCTGCAGCTCTATCAGTGTCTCCTCCGCACCTGGGTTCCTAAGCATGGTGACAAAGCGATGGTGCGCTCGTTTTCTATTGATCTTATGTCCTGTGCCAAGGGGGAACTTGACCAATTGGAGTTAGGCCATGTTTCCCGTCCCATTGGTGTGGCTGATTTCCTCTGGCACGAGGTGTGGCTCTTCTCTCTTACAAAGCGCGGCCACTTATCGTTGGCACCGTACATTCAAAGCGTGATTGACCGTTTCTCCACCGTTACAATCCAGAAGCCGGTGGTTCACCAGTAATGGATTCCTAAGAAGGGGTATGCCCTCTATGCCGGGGGACCTCATCCCTCGGTTGTTGCTGCCTCCACCTCATGTGGTACTCGCCATGCCAACCCCATCGTGGAACCTCTCCGATGCATCTTCAAGGCCTGCACTACCAACGCCACTGCTACTCACGAGATTGAGGTCCGTCGTGTCACACAGGCCAATGCTCTTCGGGCCCGTCTTCGTGCCCGCCCGGGATGCCAAGTGAGTGCTGATGAGGAACCCCCTCGCGCTCCTCGGGCTGTTGACTTTGGTTTCCCGTTGGCTGTGGACTACCCCGAGTTCTTCACCGAAGAGGTCGACGATCATGATGAGGAGGAGTAGATGTCCGAGTCGCTTTGTGGTTCCTGCCCCTTTTTGTTACTTGTTGCCAAAGGGGGAGAAACCCGCTTCTATCGTAGTTTCCATTTGTTTGTGTGGCCTTAGTTGAACCTTGGTGGTGATCTGTGCTTTATAACTCTATGTATTAAGACCTTGTGTGAGTGTATGGGATCATATGTTATCTTGCATGTTTATGTTTCTCTTGCTTGGTTATATGTGTGATCTTGCAATGTGATATGGTATATGCTTCATTGTTGTCATGATAATCTTGACATGTACTCCCACCATGCTAGGAAATGTCTTAATCCATTGCTTCGTATAATTTAATTCATGGATTTAAGAGTTAGGGGAGACACCCTCACATGTGCATATTATTTTGAGAGCTATATGTGTATTGTCATCAACTACCAAAAAGGGGGAGATTGAAAGTGCAATCTTTTCCTCAAGAATATTTTGTTGTTAATACACAGGGATTGTTAGTTCTCTTGATGTCATCGTGTAGGGATCATGTGCGAAAACTTCAGTCATACTCAAGAATTTAACAAAAGGACGGAAGATGACGCTAAGTACTCTTTATCATTTGCCTCTTGAGTCATAGGATCACCGCACTATTAAGAGTGGATCATAAGGATGAGTTTAAGACTTGATCAAGTCATACATTACTGGAACATGTAAAATACACTGATCTACAACCTATGAAAATGACCGTCCGATATATGCTCTCTAGTGTCTAGTGGCATTTTTACCTGTGTCGGACCGTCCGGGATACAGGTCGAACTGTCCGGGCTCAACCCGGATCGTCCGACATGCAGCGCCAGATGTCCAGCGGTATTTATGCCCCGTGTCGGACCGTCCGGATTGTAGGTCGGACCGTCCGGTCCTAGCCCGAACCGTCCGACGTATACCCCGGACCGTCCGACATGGTGATCGACCTTTGGCTTCTGTGATGCCCTGATGCTGACCTTGTCAGTCATCCGGACTGTGTGTCAGACCGTCCGGGCTTGCCCTGGATCCGACATGTAGCTCGGACCGTCCGACCCCCTTATGGCTGCACCAAAACGGCTAGTTCTTGAGCCTGTATATACCCCCACCGACTACGGATTAGGGTTGACCACTTCATTCATTTCACTCAAGAACACCAAGTGCTCCCTCTCTCTTATCTCCTACACTAAATCCAAGATCCCGAAGAGATTTGTGAAAGTTCTTGTCGGATCTTTCACCCCGTGATAGATCCGTCCCTTCCCCATCTTCCGACCAAAGCAAATCGTGATTTGAGAAACTATTGAGATTTTCCCCATTGATCTTGTTACTCTTGGAGGTTGGAGACTCCTAGGCGGGTAGGAGTTCTTCGGAGGGGAATTGACCATTGTGATTACCCCCGTTGAGTTTATGAGGGTTTGGTGACCTCCTTAAAGGTCAACCGTTAGTGGTTGGGAATCGCCTTTGTGGTGATATCTCAAGGGGAATAGATTGAGACTTCGTGGAGTTGGTGTGCCTTCGTGGTTTCACCCACTCTCTCCGAACGGTGAGTAGCTTCCCTCCATGGAAGTGAACATCGTGATACATCGTTGTCTTCGCGTCATTCGGTTATCCCTACTCTTCCCCTTTTACTTACACTACCTTGTTGTTCACCTTGTTGTTATCTCTCACTTACTTTATTATATTGTTCTTATTGTTTACCTTATCTTCTCTAGGTCACCCTTGCAATTGTTAGGCACATCTTTATCTTCCACAATATTGTCTAAAATTGATAAGCAGTGTTAAAATTTGGAATATAACCAATTCATACCCCTCTCTAGGTCTATCTCGATCCTTTCACTATCTGGCTTCCTTTGACAAGCCGGCCTTCTGTTGGTTTCATTCAAAGATCTGTTACCTTATTAACTATACCTTCTTTAAATGTTTTCAGGGAACGAGGCATGTCCTTATTGAATGTCTTATTTATGTAATTGGAAAAGTCAAAGAGTCTTTTCCTTTAATGCCACCTGGCATTGGTAATCCGCATGATCATAATGATGTTAACTGACGTTTCCCCTTCGGATTATCAACTATATATATAGCACAATGTGTGATGAGGAAAATACACACTCCCCTCTTCTTCTTCCTCTCTTTCAGCAAACTTTCTCGCTCATGGCGCCCAACTCCGCAACCGTGTTCCTGTAACCAATGATGAGTTGGACCTTATTTATTAGGGTAACTCGACTTCCCGTGGTCGTGGTCGCGGAAGAGTTCGCGGCCGGGGTCGAGGTCGAGGAAGTAGAGGTGGACGTGGAGCACAAGGCTGTGGATCCCGCAGGGGATTATCTTCTTTTTCCCATGGGGCTGTCCATGAACGAGTGTTTAGCCATGATTTTGTCATAGTGCTTCCCTCAAAGCCTCGTCGTTGGGTTTGTCTCCCCATCACCTTTGCTCAAGTCATGGAAGATTCTAAGCCCCCTAGTTTATGACTTCGTTCGGATGGTTGCCCTCATGGACCTATCTGGGCGACCACAAGTTTTTCTACCAATGTCTCCATGTTCTTGGAGAACGTTTGTAAGACCTTCATCCGCTCCCGTAGCCTTAAAAGGCGGGATATCATCGTCTTCAAGTATGATGGAGATGAAACCTTGTGGACAAGGTGTTTTGATTTGATGGCGATCGCATGGATTGCTGCGTGGAAAGCTCCAGTAGTAGGGATAGGGAATTTTATAACGGAGAAAATGCTTCTACAGATGACAATGTTGTTTCCAGTACTCATGATGAAGCTTGAAGAAATTCAGCCATGGTGCTCTTACAATAGTTTTGGTTTGTGCTTTATCATGCTTGTAATGTTCTGTCTTTTGAGGACATATTTGAATAAGAAAATTTTATGGTTTCAATAAAGTGCCATGAATAGTTCTTGTAGCCGGTTTTTGCATAACCGACTTGTACTGAATTTGGAGTGGTATTTGAAGAGTCAGTATCACCACATGTAGCCCCCATGAATCGGGATGACTGTCTGCATGTCATGCCGAATTATGATAAAATCAACATTTAGCCTGCATGAGTCGGTATGATCAATTTATGTCATGCCGAGTCATAGTAGAATCAACATGTTTCTTATTTTTAAAATCGAGGTGTAGCCCCCATGGGTTGGTATAAACAATATATGTATATGTCGAGTCATAGTAGATTCGACCTGTAGCCCCCAAGTATCGACGTTTAGTTCATCTTGTGATGTTCAGTAAAGTCGTTTTTTTATCGACGGAAATATTAATAAACTTGTATATGCTGAAAAACAATAAACGAATAAAAATAGTACGCTTGCAAAAAGAATGTAAAGAGCTCATATAGAAGCCGGTTGTACGCATGACTGTCTCAGCATCCTTTATCGATACGAGCTCAACACAAAACCAACTCCTCAGATAAGATGGTTATGTCTGTCTCGTAGAAAAGAAAAGTTGTCACTTAATTGCGTGTGAGTCAAAACTTCTCTGTAAGCAAGCATCGCATGAAGTATTCTAGTGTTCTCTGTGATAGAATGAAACTCAATAGGCTTATAGTAAAACATGTTTATGTTTAAGCTATGATGGGTCACGTAGGTTATATGATTACGAGTTTTCATCATCATACAGGAAAGAATAAAGCCATAGTAGGCCAGTTTCATGTATATGCCGAGTCCCTAGTTGAAGATTTGAAGTTAAAAGACCTTCAAACCTCCAGGGTCCCTAAATACAACAATATACATGCCTAGTACCAGGGAAAGGATGATCAGTCCTTCCAGGTTTCCATGGAATTGAATGCAAGAATGTAATGGAGTGCAAGATAAAAGAGAAAAAATAAACAGAATAAAAGAAAATTGAAATGAAAACATGAATCATATTTTTCTAAAAGAAAAGAAGTCGACTTTTTATATTATTGATATTTATAAGCTGGTGTACAAGAACGTTCCTGTCTACTCAAGAATAATAGGGAAGGAGCTGAGCTATATTCCACGGCCTAGGAGTCTCTTCTTCGGGCGTGCGCCTGGCAGTCGGCTCACGTATATCAACCAGGTAGTAGTATGCATTGTATAAGTTCTTGCTCACCACGAACGGTCCCTCCCAAGGCGGGGATAACTTGTCCATTCCTTTCCTTTTTTGTATTAGGCGGAGCACTAAGTCCCCCTCTTGAAAAGTCCGACTCTCGATGCGTCGACTGTGATATCGTCGCAGGTCTTGCTGACATATAGCCGACTTAGCATCCGCCAAGTCTCTTTCTTCATCAAGGACGTCTAAGGAGTCCTTTCTTGGTTCTTCATTATCAGCTTCAACATACGCGGTGTCTCGGGGTGAGTCGTGACCAATGTCGCTTGGGAGGACAGCTTCTGCTCCGTAAACAAGGAAGAAAGGTGTAAGAGCAGTACCCCTATTGGGCATAGTCCTAATGCTCCAAAGCATAGAGGGTAATTCTTTAACCCAACAACCCGACGTTCTTACTAGAGGTACACGGAGTCAGGGTTTGATGCCACGCAGTAGTTCCTGATTAGCTCTATCAACCTGTCCATTTGACTGCGGGTGAGCCACAGACTCAAGATCAAGCCGGATATGCTCCTTCTAACAAAAACGTTGCATTTCATCTTCTGACAAATTGCTTCCGTTGTCGGTGATAATGCTGTGGGGGTAACCGAATCTGAAGATATTTTTCTTTAGAAATTTGAGCGTCGTTGCGCATCGCATTTTCTGGCCAGATCTACTTCGATCCACTTGGTGAATTTATCTACTGCAACCAAGAGGTGAGTATTTTTGCACTTGGATCGCCCGAAAGGCCCTACCATATCAAGCCCCCAGACTGCAAAAGGCCATGTGATTGGAATCATCTTGAGTTCTTGAGACGGTACGTGGTCTTGCCTTGCATACTGCTAGCAGCCAACACACTTTTTAACAATATCCTCCGCATTTGCATGAGTAGTGGGCCAGTAGAATCCATGGCGATAAGCTTTGGCCATTAGTGATCGGGAGTCGGCATGATGACCACAGACTCTGTAGTGTAATTCATTTAATAGGTTGCGTCCTTCTTCTGAAGAAACACATCTCTGGAAGACTTGGGTGGGACTAAGTCGGTGTAGCTCCCCATTCATAAGCACAAAAGATTTTCTTCGTCTGATGATTTGTCTAGCCAATATTTCATCAGTTGGGAGGATACCCCGAATCTTGTAGTCTAAATAAGGTATGACCCACGAGGGAGTAGCATGTATAGCGGCCACTAAGGCCATCTCCGGGTCCAGTACTGCTATATCCTGTTCTGTGGGGAGCTGCACAGACGGACGCAATAGAACCTCATGGAAAACGTTTGGGGGAACCGGTTTCTGTTGAGATTCGAGCCGGGACAATGCGTCAGCTGCCTCGTTTTTCCTGCGATCCACATGGTCCACTTGGTATCCGGTAAAGAATCCGGCTTGCCTTGAGACTTCTTGCCTGTAATCCTCCATGATGGGGTCTTAGAATCCCACTTCCCTGATACTTGCTGGGAAAGAAGATCAGAATCACCAAAGCATTGGATCCGGCTGATGTTCATCTCACATGCCAATCGCAAGCCATGGAGTAGGGCTTCGTATTCAGCTGCATTATTAGTGCAACTAAATTGTAGTTGTAGGACGTAACAAAATTTATCCCCCTAGGTGAAGTGAGGACGACTCCTTCTCCTGAACCCTGAAGCTGTCGACTTCCATCAAAGTGCATAGTCCAGTACTTGGTAGTCGATTTATCGGGAGTGCTCGGAGTTCCGTCCAATCATTGATAAATTCGACTAGGGCTTGGTATTTGATAGCTGTTCGTGGCTCGTACTTAATGTGATAGGCTCCCAGTTCGATGGCCCACTTGGCAATTCTTCCAGTAGCTTCTCGATTCTGGATGATGTCGGAGAGTGGTGCTGAGTGCACTAATGTGATCGGATGCTCCTGAAAGTAGTGCTTCAACTTCCGGCTTGCCATAAACACACCTAGGACCAGCTTCTACCATTGAGGATATCTTTGCTTAGATGATGTCAAGACCTCACTGACATAGTAAACATGTCTCTGCAGGGGATGCTCCTTGCCCTCTTCTTTACGTTCGACGACGACCGCAGCGCTGACCACTCGGTCGTTAGCTGATATGTAAAGAAGCATAGGTTCTTTGGGTTTGGGAGGTACCAAGATGGGTGCCTGGGACAAGTGATTTTTTAGCGACTCAAGCGCTTCATCTGCTTCTGCATCCCAGAAAAATTTCTCTGTTTTACGCAGAAGTCGATATAACGGGATGGATTTTTCCCCAAGCTGGCTTATGAACCGACTCAAAGAGCCCACGCACCCCGTGATCCTCTGAACTCCTTTGATAGAAGTTGGTTTCTGGAGTGCCATGATAGCACTGATTTTTTCTGGGTTTGCCTTGATCCCTTTCTCAGATACGATGTGTCCAAGGAGTTTTCCAGCTCGGACTCCAAAAATGCACTTGGACGGGTCCAACTTCATCTGATAAGTGTTGGGGAACGTACTAGAAAACAAAAAATTTCGTGCCTACAAAACAAGATCCCAAGATCATCCAAGAAAGATCGCATACAAGGTTTAGGCCAATGCTCACCAATGGTTGCAGCGGAAGAAGAGTTGGTGAAGCGGGTGAACGTAGTGGAAGTAGTCGAAGTAGATCTCCCACGAACAGTCCCTCGATCTATCCCACGAACAAGTCCCTCGAACAGATCTCTGAGAAGAAGAAGAAGCTACTCGAAGAAGGATCAAAGGTATGATCCCTCTACCGGTATCCACACGTCCCGATGTAGCAATCCAGCAGCGCTCCGCCGTCCAGAGAAGAACGCCACCGAGAGAAACTAGAGGAAGAACAGCCTAGCGGCGTCCGGACTAGAACGATCTAGCCCGAATAGAGATTTAGAGGCGCGTGGATTAGCTAGGGCAACCTTGGGGCTTTTCTGGTGTAGTTTTGGGGTTGCCCCTGCCCCTGTATATATAGGTGGAAGCCTGGGGTCGCAACTTGGGCGAGGGTCCTCCCCAAAGTCGGTTTTGGCCACCAGGAGGAGTCCAACACGGATTCCAGTACGAAACGCCGCGGACTATGGCGTCTAGGGGGAAACGCCAGGGACCCTGGCGTTTTGCCCGGGCCCCCAAGGAAAGTCTATTTCCCACCGACCTACGGCCTTGTGGACCTTCCTACTTGGTCCAGCCTCGTTTTCCGCGTCTTGGAGAGTTCCATAACCCTCCGGATACTTCCATAAGCTCCCGGGAACCTTCCGGAACCTCCCGAAACATTTCCGGATGTCCCGGAACAATTTTCCCGATGTTCCGTAATCTTTCAACACCTAACACCAAATGTTTTATGACCATTCAAGACCATTCTTGAATGTTCCGGAATCATCCGTGATCATTCGGTACCACCTAGAACATTTCTATTGTAACCCGAAACACTTCCGGTTCCACCCGAAACAATTCCGGTGCCTTTCTCTTTTCATCTCCTAGTTCTCTAACAGATTTCTACTCGTTAAGTGTGTGACTCAATAGGTTCGGTATTATGCGGACATGACTCGGAACGTCTTCCGGACGTAGGACAACAGCCTATTGTCAATAGCCAATAATCAACAGCGGAGCCATGGACACCCATGTTGACTCCCGCACATACACGAAGAAACTTCGAGTGAACCTTTATGTTTAGTCATGTACCATTCCCTTTGCTTCGCGATATAAGACAAAGTTAGAGGAGAGAAGTTTGGCACCTATGTGTAACAACTTCTTGAACACAAGCCACCCGTTATCCTCATTGCTCGTTTGTCTCTATTTCTCGTTATTGTATTCCGGTATCCCCGTGACTAAATCACAATGTGTCTGGCCAGACTAGAATGGATACCGTCATACCGAGTGGGCCCAAAGTCAATATCTCTTCATCGTGAAGGAGAAAATCCCATTATTGAACTATCGCAGTCACTAGACACGCTATCCGATATACCCAGAACTTATTTTACTACTTCCCAGTTACGGGAAGATTCATCTAAGAACCAAAGCACATCTTCCTGCGTGAAGCAACTCGATACTCTCATGGTCTAAGGAATTACGTATATGATAACATTTCATGATAGACTTATAACGTAGTTACGATGTGATCTCTAAGTATATCATTCAATACTGGGGTCGGTTCAACATCATCGTTCTGCTAACAATATTTCCTCATTGCTACCGACATCCTTGTTACAATAACAATGTCCATGATCAAGAAAATGCAATCATCAGTTAGCACATGAGCTGGTCTTAGAGGCTAAACCAGGAACTCTTGTTGTTTACATTTCCACACATGCAAATGAGTTTTCTTCTGAATCTCACAGTCAGGGTCATTGCAATTATAGCACAGAAATATAAACATTAATTATGAACTTGAATATTAATAATAACATACTTTATTATTGCCTCTAGGGCATATATCCAACAATAAGTACGCAAATTCTTAAAAGTTTCCCGTAAGTCATCAATCAGGGAGTCGGCTAGCTGGGATTTTATCACTATATTATCCACATAAGCATTCACAATGCAAACAATTTTCTCCTTGAGGCAGTTCTGCACCGTCCATTGATAGGTGGCTCCTGCATTCTCCAAACCAAAAGGCATTGAAGTATAGCAAAAAGCTCCAAAGGGGGTGATGAAGGATGTCTTCTCCTGGTCCTCAATGGCCACCTTAATCTGATGATACCCAGAGTAGGCGTCGAGGAAACATAGGAGTTCACACCCTGCGGTTGAATCTATAATTTGATCAATGCGGGGCAGAACAAAAGGATCTTTCGGGCAGGCTTTTTTTAGGTTTTTGTAATCAATGCACATACGTCAAGTCCAGTTGTTTTCTAAAATGACGACCGGGTTTGGCAACCACTCTGGATGAAAAACTTCCATGATGAACCCGACAGCTAGGAGCCGGGCTATCTCTTCTCCAATAACATCTCTTCTCTCGTCGTTAAAATTACAGAGAAACTGTTTTACTGGCTTCAGGTTTGGATCTGTTTTAAGGTGGTGCTCAGCGAGTTCCCTCGGGACGTCTGGCATGTCAGAAGGTTTCCATGAAAAGATGTACCGATCCTCACGGAGGAACCCAATGAGCGCGCTTTCCTATTTATCAGAGAGCCCCGGCCCAATGATGAACTGTTGTGAAGCATCACCAAGGATGAAGTCGACTTTCTTGGTATCTCGAGCCGGCGGAAACTTAGGATTGGTATCCAGAGCCAGCTTTTTCAAGATCATGGGGGTCCTCTAGATCTACCTTCTCCTTATAAGCCGTTAAGTCCTCCTTGGCACATGCCGAATCAGCACATTTGACATGTTGTTCCTCACATTCAGTGGCCCATGACTGGCTTCCTTCAACCGTGATTGGTCCGTTCGGACCCGGCATTTTGAGTTTCAGATAGACATAGCAGGGACGAGCCCTGAAGCGGGCGTATGCTGGCCTTCCCAAGATGGCATGATAACGACTCTCGAGTTTGAAGACTGCATAGGGTATGATTTCAGAACGAAAATTCTTCGAATTCCCAAAGGCCGTCTCCAGGTATATCTTGCCTATGGGTCGCACTGATTTTCCCGGAACGATTCCATGAAAAATCGTATTGGAGGGTTGTAGTTGTTTGTGGGTTAAACCAATCCTGCGTAAAGTCTTATAATAGAGGATATTGATGTTTCTTCCTCCGTCCATGAGTACCTTATGCAAAGTGTATCCTCTGACTTGTGGTGCCACCACCAGAGCCAGGGCCCCCGGGTTATCCACTATTATGGTGATCCGGCCGGTGACGAAACCTTGCATACCTCGCATAGCTCCATCCAGTATTATGACACCTGCATGTGCAGGCCCCACGGTGGGCGCCAATTTTCGTGGGAAAGTCATGGCATATTTCCTCATTGGAGAACTTAGTGTGTGACATTTGCTGCAAGGTGTATACGAGGAAGAAGTCGGTGAGATCACAAGTCGCGAGATTTACCTAGGTTTTGGCCCCTCGAAAGGTAAAGACCTACTCCTGGTTTTCTAATATTGGGTGTCGACTTCTCGAATACAAAGATGCAGAATTTCTACCTATGCCTCGAGAAGATCTAAGTTGAGTTTCCTTTTGGTGCCCCGGGGTGCCGGCTTATATAGATGCCGGGTCCCTAGGGATACGAGATCCGACTTCCATACGAAACGGAGTCCTAATCTAGTTACAAGTGATTTCATTGTGAGTCAAGGTAAGTCCTATTCCTTCTACGGTCTTCGGGCTTCATGCTGGGTACGACTGTGACGCCCCCAAAATCAATCCGTGTACAGTAATCATACACGCAGGGTACACAGCTGAGATTAGGGTGCCACGGTGATAATATCACAGCACAACACTAAACACAAAGGATAAACAAATATGTTACAATAGAGGGGGGTCACGCGGACCCGAATATACAAGTCATACAAGCCATAATATCTGAGTACAAACATATTTAGTCAAGTTTTTCCTTAAGAAGGCTAGCACAAATCACATCAGAGATACAGATCGAAAAGGCGAGGCCTCCTTCCCGGGATCCACCGAACTACTCCTGGTCAACGGGGAACTCGACGTCGTAGTAGGCGCCTCCGGGGTACTCCTGCTCCTGGGCTCCAACGTCGGCTGCAACGGCCGATCAGGCAAAACAGTAAAGGAAATAAAGCAGGTGAGTATCTAGTATACCCGCGAGTCTTACGTCCGCTACTAAGCATTATGCATTGTATCAACGGAAAGAAGAGGTTGTATATAGTGGAATGAAAGACAGAAATCCAGAGCAAGGGTAAGAATCTAGGCCTATCGAAGACTAGCATCTTCCGACGAGGTTTTGCAGCATGAGGTAAGGATCAGACAACAGTTTATACAAAGCATAAAGTAACAATGCAGCAGAAGTTGCTGCAGCATTGTATAATAATAAGTTGTAATAATTAGCAATGCCTCCGACTTCACCTCCTCGACATCCCCGCGAGGAAGAAAACCCGGAACCATACAGTTTAATAATAATAGTTTCTAGTGGTAAGATCCAGCTTCAGCATAAAGCGTCCTGTTACCGTGGACACGGCTATTCGAATAGATTAATCTTCCCTGCAGGGGTGCACTTGTGTTACGCTACACGCACGGATCTCCAGGGTGGCGGGAACCTTGTTAGGGAACGCTCCACCGAGGCTATCCGACACTTCATAGCCCATCTTTCAAACTCAACAGAGAGGCCATCCGCTGGTCTAAATCCTAAGTACGCCGGGCCTTGGACCCCAACCCGAACGTACTCCTGCACGGTGCGTGGCTGGCCGGTGAAGTTAAAGCAAATCCAAATAAGACACCACCGCGCGAGCAAATAAGACAACACCACTTCCCGGCGCAGGCTGCGGTACTGCTGACGTCTGAAGAGTCCTCGGACGACACTACGAAGCGGAGGAGCCCATAACTCGTAGTTCCCACGGGTAGGTAGTGCGTACATGGCATATAGCCAACTCAAGACATTCACTGAACCATTTAGCATTTTAATTAACCTGCGTGACAACCGTTATCGTTGCCTCGACTTAACTGACCCGTGACAGCAGCCTGGACCACCAGTACATCGGTGCCTGCCCCGTCGTCCCACCAAGTCACTGCGGTTACCAACAAGGTGAACCGTCTCCTTACCTTTTCTCGCGTGTGCTCCTGGAGGAGCTCGACTTTCGTAGTTTGGTAACTCTCGCGGCCAACGAGCAGGGGCCAAGCACACCGGTACACTGGTCGTACCCTCCCTGTCGTCCCGTCGCAATACCTCTCGCGGGCACCGCTGGGTCGCCCGACTTCTTACCTGAAGGACAACCGTTTACAGGACCCTATGGCGGCAAGACAAAGTCAGCCTCGAGTGGAGTACAAGGATTACTCCTTGATGGCTCACACTTGAGGTGACTAGGCATAACCCAGGTAGGGGCCTGAGGCGGTGTCTGCCTTGTACCGTACCTGTGCAGTTATAATATCTGTATCCGCGTTCACTCCCCTGAGTGACCACGGCCCTCTATCTAATCCTAGCTAACAATGCGCAGGGTTCACTGCTGAATAAAGCATAATAATAATAATAGGCAGCATAGGATAAAGGAAGGCACATCAAGGGGCGACAAAAATCAGGCTATGCAGTTGAATAGGATTGTAATCGTAACAGCAGCAGTAACAATGCCTAGTGCAAGAAAAGTACGGAAAGATAGGCGATATCTGGGGAAGAGAATGGCTTTGCTTGCCTGCAAGCTCGACGGTAGTAGTAGGGTCGTCGACGAAGTAGTCGTACTCAGCAGCGGCGTAGTCGACGGCAGCAGCGTGGTCTACCGGAGATTAAGGGGGGGAAGAAACAGTAAATACACAGCAAGCATATACAAACAGATGCATGACATGACAGATGAAATCTTAACGGTATTCTAACGCAGTGCAATGCACATTGCTCGGAACGGAAATTCATCTGAGGATGAACTACCGGCTCCGGAAGATTACCGGACAGGGTGTCCGGAGGGGGAAGGATCAAGCCGGAGGTGTCGTGGGTACCGGACAAACATAAGGGGGGTGTACCCGTGCTAGTTGATCTATTCCGAGAAACATTCGTGTTCGGAATAAATTCATCCGGGCACTCTAACAGTACCGGACAATTTATCGGACTGCAGGTCCGGAGGGGGAACGGTTCGATATTCGTTGTGTTAGAGGGGTGTGATAGGCATATGGATAGCATATTCGTATTCGTTATATTTTTCTGATCAATTTTCATGTATAATGTTTTTGAATCCGAGTTACGGTTTAAAAGTTATTGAATTTCAAAGTTTTAAATCATTTAAATGATTTCTGAATTTCCTTTATTATGTATTCAACATTATCCAGAACATTGTCCAAAACATTATCCAAAACAGTGCCTGACATGTGGGACCCACATGTCAGCCTCTGTTTATACATAAATCATTTCATTAAATCAGAAATAGCCTCTGGACCCACATGTTAGTGACTAGTTTTTATAATTATATTTATTTTAAAAAGACTTACAGCTGGGGCCCAGTAGTCAGTGACACATGGGCATAATTAAACTTTTAATTTGATTTAAAAGGCCAGGGGGTCCACTAGTCAGTGACTGGGGCCAAAGTCATTAGGGCTAATTACCTAGCTGACGACGGGGGCCCACCGGTCAGTCTCACCGGAGTGCTCACCGGAGCCCGTCGCCGGCGAGGTTGACGGTGGCGACGCTACAGGGCACGGGGGGGGGGGGTGCGGTTAGTACCATTCGATGCGGACGACCACGGGGAGGAGTTTGGTGGCGGTGCGGTGGCTTGGGGTCGCCGGAATTGTCGACGGCGACGTGCGAGGCGGAGGTGCAGTACGGGAGCTCGACGGCGACGATGCCACTGCCGGAAAACTGGACCATGTACTACGCGAAACGGTCCCTGGAAGCATCGCGCGCTAAGTGATGCGAGTGGTACGCCAAAGGCGTGAGCTAGGGCGCGGGGAGGAGCTCGGCGGCGGCAGCAAGCTTGCTGCACTAATGGCGGGGTGGGCTACAGGGCTCTATCCGCTCGTCGGGGAGTTGGGGGAGGCGTAGAAGCTCACCAGGAGTGCAGCAGTGGTGGCAGTGGGCTCGACGGTGTCTCGACGGCGGTGAATTTCCTCCGCGACGCACGGCGGCCGAAGTTGGGGGAAGAAGACGCGGCGACGGCTGTGGGGCTCCCCGGGCTCGATTGGCGGGTGTAGTCGACGAAGACGACGACGGCGCTTCACCTGGACACGTTGAGGAGGCGGGAGGGGCTCACTGGCCGCGTGGACTCACGGACATGGCGACGGTGGCGCTCGGGAATTTTTCCCCGACGATGGCGAGAGGAGGAGGAGGGGAATGGGGTGGGGGGCGTGTCCCAGGGGTGCCCGGGGGCGTGCTTATCGCCTCCCCGGTCGTAGGGAGCAGGTGGGGGAGGGGAGGGCTCCAGCGGCGCCCGTGGCCACGGCTGCGCCACGGCGTCGAGAAGTTGGCCGACGTGACGGGAGCAGGTGGGAGGTGGAAGACGGGCCGGGGTGGGCCGTGGTGTGGGCTTCGCCCAGGGGCGACAGGTAAGTCTTCGGTTTGTTTTTTTCTTTTCCTTTTGCATTTGTTTACTGTTGTAATTAAATTAATCACTTCTGCATTTTATTTAAATGTGTTGGTGGTTTGTAAATTAGTTGTATGTCACCTGTAGGTTACATAAAAGATTTGGTGCATTTTAAAACTCAGTGGGTATTTCTTTTAAATATATTAGGATTAAAAAGGGTCTTATAAGCTACTGTTATAATTGTTTGGGATTTTTCATAACATCAAAAATTACCAAAGCTGGTCCAACATGATTATAATGATTTTAGGCAATTTACAAAAATAGTTTCATGATTTTTGGAACAACTTTATTTGAACACATTTGTTTTAATTTTTATTCAAAGCAGTTTCAACTAGGGTTTGGTTTCTTGATGAGAAAGATGCTTTGGATTTTGGGTTTTGATTACCAACCAGCATGTTTTGAAAAGAACAGAAGCAAAGTTTGATTAAGCACTGGGGATAACAGTGATTAACAAACAGTGATGGTCAACAGTGATGATGATTACTGTTACAGAAACTAAGGGTATTACAAATCTCCACCACTAAAAAGAATTCTCGTCCCGAGAATTAAAGTAGTGTAAGGGGTAGAGTTTCGGTTTCGCCTCCTAACAAATCTTCTGGTTCCTGTTGTCCTACTCGAAGAAATTAATCCTTCATGTTGAGGCCTTCATCTCTTTGCATCGGTGCATCTCAATGAGTTTTCATCCTTTCCTCGGGGCTTCATCGCACTCACGAACAGGTTAATAGCTAAAGCTTAAGGGGGTCGGATCGATACAAGATCAATCAAATGGGGTTGCTCAAGGGTATGGGGTACAAAGTCCTTCCGAGTTTAACCTCTGGGAAGTACATCGTGAGAAGTTTTAAGCGGATAGGCACGTATTCGATGCCGATGAGGGAAGATGGGAAAAGGGCCCCGACCATCAGACACAATCAGTGAGTCTGATATCGGACGGAATATCACAAGGTCGATGACAAGAGTCAGGTTTCGGTCCTGTGGAACTGTGGGTTATGGGCCCACGGATAATTAGAAGGATGGCGACAAACAATGCGATCAAGTTGCAAGGTAAGTTAGAGAACAGCTTGTCAGCTATGTCGGCAACAACATCGGTACCAGGAGCAGTGGACATTGAGAACCATTTTCCTGCTCGTTAATACGAGGCGGACCAATTGGCAAAGTCCTCGTCCCGGTGGTCACCAAGATGTCATCAACAATGGCAACAAGGGTTACTGACGAGGTAGTACACCGAGGTGTTTACATAAGCAGGGAATCATCGCTGCCCAGATAATTTATATTAAAAGAAAGATTAAACAGACCAATGGAAAGGAAAATGTGATGATACACAAGTATCAGGTGTATATCTTTCCCAAGGAAAGGCAGAGCACGATATACATGACCAAGTTGTATTGGCACGGAGTCAAGGGAGGTTGTCGATGATAATACAAGTCATCGAGGGACAGGGACGGTATTACACACGGTGAATCCGATTGACACAGGGAATAAGGCATGTAAGATTAGTCGGATAATAACCCACGAAAAGGTCGAATGGTTCGCAAAGGATCCGATGAGTATTGACACTCAATCGGGACGAGAAAGAATACAAAGGCATCGAGTGATAGAAGCATCTGAATAATTCGACGCTTAAGTACAAGGAATTATGATTTCTAGATCGGGAGGTGGATGTAATTATCCATACAGACTTATCGGTTGCATGGGATTGCAAGGGCGATGAACACGTAGGATCTCGGGAATTTATCGAAGAGTAATCTTCGAAATCTTTAGGTGAATCAGGCGATCATCGGGAATGCAGAGCTCTCCAGGAGGAAGGAGGTACGTGAACCTAAGTCAGAGTTATTAAAACTTTACCAGCAAGGATAAGAGAGCAGATTCCCAGAGCATAGGTACGGAGAAAAGGATCCTAATACCATAGATATCACACGTAGTGACATCGATGTGGGCCCGTAAGCCAAATATTAAGTTAGCAAAATAGTTTTTCAAAGTCTAGACTCAACTTCGACCAGGTAGTGGTGGGGTGGCTTCCTACAGGAAGTCGGCTCTGATACCAACTTGTGACGCCCCCAAAATCAATCCGTGTACAGTAATCATACACGCAGGGTACACGGCTGAGATTAGGGTGCCACGGTGATAATATCACAGCACAACACTAAACACAAAGGATAAACAAATATGTTACAATAGAGGGGGTCACGCGGACCCGAATATATAAGTCATACAAGCCATAATATCTGAGTACAGACATAGTTAGTCAAGTTTTGCCTTAAGAAGGCTAGCACAGATCACATCAGAGATACAGATCGAAAAGGCGAGGCCTCCTGCCCGGGATCCACCGAACTACTCCTGGTCAACGGGGAACTCGACGTCGTAGTAGGCGCCTCCGGGGTACTCCTGCTCCTGGGCTCCAACGTCGGCTGCAGCGGCCGATCAGGCAAAACAGTAAAGGAAATAAAGCAGGTGAGTATCTAGTATACCCGCGAGTCTTGCGTCCGCTACTAAGTATTATGCATTGTATCAACGGAAAGAAGAGGCTGTATATAGTGGACTAGAAGACAGAAATCCAGAGCAAGGGTAAGAAGCTAGGCCTATCGAAGACTAGCATCTTCCGACGAGGTCTTGCAGCATGAGGTAAGGATCAGCCAACAGTTTATATAAAGCATAAAGTAACAATGCAGCAGAAGTTGCTGCAGCATTGTATAATAATAAGTTGTAATAATTAGCAATGCCTCCGACTTCACCTCCTCGACATCCCCGCGAGGAAGAAAACCCGGAACCATACAGTTTAATAATAATAGTTTCAAGTCGTAAGATCCAGCTTCAGCATAAAGCGTCCTGTTACCGTGGACACGGCTATTCGAATAGATTAATCTTCCCTGCAGGGGTGCACTTGTGTTACGCTACACGCACGGATCTCCAGGGTGGCGGGAACCTTGTTAGGGAACGCTCCACCGAGGCTATCCGACACTTCATAGCCCATCTTTCAAACTCAACAGAGAGGCCATCCGCCGGTCTAAATCCTAAGTACGCCGGGCCTTGGACCCCAACCCGAACGTACTCCTGCACGGTGCGTGGCTGGCCGGTGAAGTTAAAGCAAATCCAAATAAGACACCACCGCGCGAGCAAATAAGACAACACCACTTCCCGGCGCAGGCCGCGGTACTGCTGACGTCTGAAGAGTCCTCGGACGACACTACGAAGCGGAGGAGCCCATAACTCGTAGTTCCCACGGGTAGGTAGTGCGTACATGGCATATAGCCAACTCAAGACATTCACTGAACCATTTAGCATTTTAATTAACCTGCGTGACAACAGTTATCATTGCCTAGACTTAACTAACCCGCGGAGAACGACAGCAGCCAGGACCACCAGTACATCGGTGCCTGCCCCGTCGTCCCACC
Source organism: Bromus sterilis (assembly GCA_950022295.1). Classification (NCBI taxonomy): domain Eukaryota; kingdom Viridiplantae; phylum Streptophyta; class Magnoliopsida; order Poales; family Poaceae; genus Bromus; species Bromus sterilis. The sequence goes on from OX465599.1 coordinate 218,755,213, forward strand.
AAGTCACTGCGGTTACCAACAAGGTGAACCGTCTCCTTACCTTGTCTCGCGTGTGCTCCTGGAGGAGCTCGACTTTCGTAGTTTGGTAACTCTCGCGGCCAACGAGCAGGGGCCAAGCACACCGGTACACTGGTCGTACCCTCCCTGTCGTCCCGTCGCAATACCTCTCGCGGGCACCGCTGGGTCGCCCGACTTCTTACCTGAAGGACAACCGTTTACAGGACCCTATGGCGGCAAGACAAAGTCAGCCTCGAGTGGAGTACAAGGATTACTCCTTGATGGCTCACACTTGAGGTGACTAGGCATAACCCAGGTAGGGGCCTGAGGCGGTGTCTGCCTTGTACCATACCTGTGCAGTTATAATATCTGTATCCGCGTTCACTCCCCTGAGTGACCACGGCCCTCTATCTAATCCTAGCTAACAATGCGCAGGGTTCACTGCTGAATAAAGCATAATAATAATAATAGGCAGCACAGGATAAAGGAAGGCACATCAAGGGGCGACAAAAATCAGGCTATGCAGTTGAATAGGATTGTAATCATAGAAGCAGCAGTAACAATGCCTAGTGCAAGAAAAGTACGGAAAGATAGGCGATATCTGGGGAAGAGAATGGCTCTGCTTGCCTGCAAGCTCGACGGTAGTAGTAGGGTCGTCGACGAAGTAGTCGTACTCAGCAGCGGTGTAGTCGACGGCAGCAGCGGGGTCTACCGGAGATTAACGGGGGGAAGAAACAGTAAATACACAGCAAGCATATACAAACAGATGCATGACATGACAGATGAAAGCTTAACGGTATTCTAACGCAGTGCAATGCACATTGCTCGGAACGGAAATTCATCTGAGGATGAACTACCGGCTCCGGAAGATTACCGGACAGGGTGTCCGGAGGGGGAAGGATCAAGCTGGAGGTGTCGTGGGTACCGAACAAACATAAGGGGGGTGTACCCGTGCTAGTTGATCTATTCCGAGAAACATTCGTGTTCGGAATAAATTCATCCGGGCACTCTAACAGTACCGGACAATTTATCGGACTGCCAGTCCGGAGGGGGAACGGTTCGATGTTCGTTGTGTTAGAGGGGTGTGATAGGCATACGGATAGCGTATTCGTATTCGTTATATTTTTATGATCAATTTTCATGTATAAAGTTTTTGAATCCGAGTTACGGTTTAAAATGTTATTGAATTTCAAAGTTTTAAATCATTTAAATGATTTCTGAATTTCCTTTATTATTTATTCAACATTATCCAGAACATTATCCAAAACATTATCCAAAACAGTGCCTGACATGTGGGAGGTGCAGTACGGGAGCTCAACGGCGATGACGCCACAGCCGGAAAACTGGACCATGTACTACGCGAAACGGTCCCTGGAAGCATCGCGCGCGAAGTGACGCGAGTGGTACGCCAAAGGCGTGAGCTAGGGCGCGGGGAGGAGCTCGCCGGCGGCAGCAAGCTTGCTGCCCTAATGGCGGGGTGGGCTACAGGGCTCTATCCGCTCGTCGGGGAGTTTGGGGAGGTGTAGAAGCTCACCAGGAGTGCAGCAGTGGTGGCAGTGGGCTCGACGGCGGTGAATTTCCTCCGCGACGCACGGCGGCCGAAGTTGGGGGAAGAAGATGCGGCGACGGCTGTGGGGCTCCCCGGGCTCGATTGGCGGGTGTAGTCGACGAAGACGACGACGGCGCTTCACCTGGACACGGCGAGGAGGCGGGAGGGGCTCACTGGCCGCGTGGACTCACGGACATGGCGACGGTGGCGCTCTGGAATTTTTCCCCGACGATGGCGAGAGGAGGAGGAGGGGAATGGGGTGGGGGGCGTGTCCCAGGGGTGCCCGGGAGCGTGCTTATCGCCTCCCCGGTCGTAGGGAGCAGGTGGGGGAGGGCAGGGCTCCAGCGGCGCCCGTGGCGACGGCTGCGCCACGGCGTCGAGAAGTTGGCCGACGTGACGGGAGCAGGTGGGAGGTGGAAGACGGGCCGGGGTGGGCCGTGGTGTGGGCTTCGCCCAGGGGCGACAGGTAACTCTTCGGTTTGTTTTTTTCTTTTCCTTTTGCTTTTGTTTACTGTTGTAATTAAATTAATCACTTCTGCATTTTATTTAAATGTGTTGGTGGTTTGTAAATTAGTTGTATGTCACCTATAGGTTACATAAAAGATTTGGTGCATTTTAAAACTCAGTGGGTATTTCTTTTAAATATATTAGGATTAAAAAGGGTCTTATAAGCTACTGTTATAATTGTTTGGGATTTTTCATAACATCAAAAATTACCAAAGCTGGTCCAACATGATTATAATGATTTTAGGCAATTTACAAAAATAGTTTCATGATTTTTGGAACAACTTTATTTGAACACATTTGTTTTCATTTTTATTCAAAGCAGTTTCAACTAGGGTTTGGTTTCTTGATGAGAAAGATGCATTGGGATTTGGGTTTTGATTACCAACCATCATGTTTTGAAAAGAGCAGAAGCAAAGTTTGATTAAGGACAGGGGATAACAGTGATTAACAAAAAGTGATGGTCAACAGTGATGATGATTGCTGTTACAAAAACTGAGGGTGTTACAACGACCCGGCACAAACACCGTGTTCTCCTTCTGGGCCTTGCATGGGTTGAGTCGGCCTGGGTCTTCTGTGTGCCGGGTTATGGTCTTGATCCACCCCCCCCCCCCCCCGACAGCTAGGCCGGACGTGGCCCTTCATCTCCATCTGAATCCATTTTGGTACCGCTACCTCTTCTCTCTGTTAGTGACGAGGTCACTCCCTTTGCTCGCCGCCTCCTCCCTCTCCTGCCGCCCGTCCCTCTTCCGCCTCTCCTCGCTTCCCCTCCCTCCCCTCGCTCTGATTGCTGGGGCCACTCCAACAGTCGTCGCCTTGCACTAGCCAGCAGCCGGTGGCCAACACCAACCAACCATGAGCAACCGGTCAGCACCAACATATGCACCAACCACGTTTTTGAATGCACATGTCATATGACCTCGAATTAGAAAAGTCACAACATAAAAGTTGTTTGTCTTGCCAATACAAAGAACTTTCATGTTTAACATTTTTTCATTAAAGGTGATATTGAAGGGCAAAAAACTAGCACAATGTATCAACCATGTGTGTGTGGGTGTCTCGGATCAGGCACCATATTATTGTTGTGGTTGACTCTAATTTATTGACTACATCTTTTGCATATGGCCAATTATATTACATTTTTAGTGTCCATAATGTGATGTCGACATTGAGGTTTTAAGTTTTATAAGAAAATACCAATTAATGATCGACCATTTAATTATGATTAATCGATTTATTCACGATTAATCCCTACTCCACAACTGGCCGAGCAGTTACCGATTATCGATTTCCTGAACATTGACTACAACAATAATGTAAAGCTTGAAATTCTTAGTTATGCGCAATATCATATAGATGCAAAAGTGGAGAGCCAATCATCTTCATGGTGAAGGATGACAATGTATATGGTCAAGTGTAGGTCCCGGAAAGATAGAAGACATGGGATACTTTAAAGGACTTGGAGATTCCCCTATGAGGACATCACTACCATAGATATAACCAAAACTACCATTAATCCCTCTGTATTTGAACAAGAAATGAATTCAATATAAAAAGGGCATGATTAGGTGATGTACAAGGAGTAATTCACGTCACTTTTGTCCCAAGAGAACATAGAAACCAAGTCCCTCACGTCCTGGACTTAGATTCGGACTACATAGATATACCCAACTTCAAATAGTAACAACTTCTACATACGAACTCTAAATTGGGTGATTCTTTTTGCTGATGAAAGCTTATCGCGTTTACGTTCCAACACAATTAGATTCACCTTAAAATTCTTTCTGAGTGCAGAGAGATTGTGGAAATGTTGTGACCCAGCTACAGATGCGAGTCAAAATCCAACTCAATAAGTGTTGCATCAACTCCATATGGGCCCAAGTGCCTTGTACGACTTTGGTTCTGTTTTAGGATGCCTTGGGACGTCCTTCTACCCCTTGGTCTCTACCCTTTAGTCATATATAAGTAGATCAAACCCCTAGGGTTTTCTTTGGGTTTTTGTAGTTAAAATTTAGCCATTGCAACTTCTTGTACTTCGTTGTGTCCTACGACCAGGCCAAGACCGCTTCAAAACCCCCAACTTTATCCATACTTTATATATAAACTCCCAATTTTGAGATTGCTTTATCATAGTTCTTGCTTGTTCTTCAAAATCTTGCACCCACTAGACCTTCGTGGTCAGGTTGATCGTGCTCCAGCGTGGTCAATAACCTTCAGGAGATTGGTTTAAAGATTGAAAAGGCACAACATCCTTTCACATTTGTAGTCGGATCGTCAAAGTCGACTCCACCGAATCGATAGTTATCATCTCATAGAAAGATCGGGACAGCCCGCCTCTATCACCCACAATGCTCTTCTGTGGGTTATGCTTGTAGATTTTATAGAAGTCCTTCAGATTCATGTACATGATGGATTCGGTGGCAGGTCGCAGTCCCAATTGGATGGAAATCATGGATCCATTCAAGTACCTTGACTGTTTGTATCGTGTCACAGCTAAAGCCTCCAATCCAGAGGCCAATGAAGGATGGACAATTTTAAGCTCCAGATGACTGTGGCTAGTTACATCATTAGCAAATTGGATGTGGCCCAAGAAAATCATGGCCTTTACGTTGTGGAAGTCGGGCTTCGACACACTTTTAAATTTTCATCTTGGGCCTAGCCTCCCTGGAGCATACTATGCAGTGACAAAGATCGATGCTATGTTGGCTCAAGGAAAGAGATGCAAATACCAAATTGTTCCAAGTTGTGGCTAATGGAATGAGATCTTGCAAATTTATTGTGCACATCCGCAAGGGGGGTGACATCATCAGGAATCAGGGTGGAAAGGAGGAAGTGTTCACCGTGACGTTTGAGAAGATCCTGGGTAGATCGAGGGACCGTGATTTCTCCCTAAACTTGTCCCTTGATGAGGGGATACCCCCAAGACTCCTCACTGTGAGGGTACCTGGTGCGTGTCAAGGCTGGTGGCCCACTGAAGGCTTTGGGAGGCCGAAGATTGACCCACCCGAAGCACCGACGACTGCGCCGACATGGAATCCCAACCGACATGGAGTCCAAGACTTGGCGGCCAAGAATAGATAGAATAGGAAACTCTCTACGTAAACCTAGATGGACTCATCGAGACCTAGCCTAGTATATAAAGGCTGGGAGAGGGGACGTCTAGGGCATCCAAGATCCACCGCAATATCAATGGCTTGTTCAATCTCGCCGGAGCCTCCACTGTAATCTCCTGCACCATATAATACATCAAGCAATAAGTAGTGGTTTTACCGATCGAGGGCCCTGAACCTTGGTAAATCCCTGTCTACTGTTATCCGACGAGATCACCAACCTTGCACTCCTATCCCTATGATCTAAACCCAGGGTAACTAACCATGGGTTGTGCTGAGGTTAATCCTCGTCAATTGGCACCGACCGTGGGGAAGATGCAGGTTGGATTCATGATCTCGGAAGTTCCATCATCAGCAGTCGATGACTCGACGACCTCAGCAATGACTCGGGTGGGAATCAATCTACTCGAAACTCTCAACTTCACCGTGTGCTTTCCGATCTCGCGATCGAACACACTCAATTGGCACGCAAGACCGACCCAAGCTTTGGAAGGATTACAGGGCTACATCAAGCGACGTGCCACCCTGATGTGCCACCCCCAAAATCAATCCGTGTACAGTAATCATACACGCAGGGTACACGGCTGAGATTAGGGTGCCACGGTGAGAATATCATAGCACAACACTAAACACAAAAGCATAAACCAATATGTTACAAGATAAGGGGTCGCACAGACCCGAATACATAAGTTATACAAGCCATAATATCTGGGTACAGACATAGTTAGTCAAGTTTTTCCTGAAGAAGGCTAGCACAAATAACATCAGAGATACAGATCGAAAAGGCAAGGCCTCCTTCCTGGGAGCCTCCAAAACTACTCCTGGTCCTGGTCAGCGGGGGTCTCGACGTAGTAGTAACCGCCTCCGGGGTACTCCTGCTCCTAGGCTCCAACGTCAACTGCAGCGGCCGATTAGGTAAAACATAAAGGGGAAATAAATCAAGGGTGAGTATCTAGCATACTCGTGAGTCTTACCTCCGCTACTAAGCATTTATGCAATTGTATCAAATGGAAAGAGGAGGCTGTATATAGTGGACTGCAAGATAGAAATCAGAATAAGGATAAGAAGCTAGGCCTATCGAAGACTAGCATCTTCTGACGTGTCTTGCAGCATGAGAAGAGAAACATCCAGCAGTTCAATAACATGAATGTAATAACAATGCAGCAGAAGTTTTTGCAGCATTGTATAATATTAAGTTTTAATAATTAATAATAATAATGCCTCCGAGTTCCCCTCCTCCAATTCCCGGCGAGGAAGAAAACCTGGAACAATACAGTTTAATAGTATTAGTTTGCAGTGGTAAAATCCAGCTTCAGCATAAAGCGTCCTGTTACCGTGGACACGTCTATTCGAATAGATTAATCTTCCCTGCAGGGGTGCACTGGCGTGACTCTACAACGCTCGGATCTCCATGGTGGCGTACACCTTGTTAGGGAACACCCCATTGAAGCTATCCGACACAAAGTAGCCCATCCTTCGGAAATCAACAGAGAGGTCATCCGCCGGACTATATCCTATGTACGCCGAGCTTTGGAACCTAACCCGAACGTACTCCTGAACATTGCGTGACTGGCCGGTGAAGCAAAATCAAAGCAAATACAAATACACCGCTCGAGCAAGAGAAGACAACACCACTTCCCGGCAATCATCCCACGGTACTGCTGACGTCTGAAGACCCTCGAACGAGACTATGATGCAGGGGATCCCACACTCCTCATCCCACGTGTAGGTCGTGCGTACAAGCCAAAAGGCTACTCAAGACATCCGCCGAATCATTAGTCATTTTATTAATTATGTCGTGGCAACCATTATCGTTGCCGCTTTTCGGGTGAGTCGTGGACAACGACAGCAGTCAGGTCCACCAGTAACCGGTGCCTGCCCTGTCGTCCCACCAACTCTTGCGGTTACCAACAAGGTGAACCATCTCCTTACCTTGTCTCGCGTGACTCACGAAGAGCTCGACTTTCGTGATTTTGGTAACTCTTTGTGACACCCCGCCTGAATACCACTGTACACAGACGAGTGTCGCCCACACACCAGCCCAGGAATCACTCTTGTGTGCGCGCTTACACCACGTACCAATAACATAGGCACAACTGTAAAAGGATTCATAAGCCAAAATGGCCTGAATCAATACATTACCACCATAGATGGTTCATTACACAGATGGGGGCAGCAGAACAATAACTGTCTACGGCAGCACGGACTTGGAGCGGCTCCAATCCACAGGGATCTGACTGGGTTACTCTTCCTGGCTCGCAAACGCTCGACTCCTCCTAGGGAAATCGGATCCTTAGATAAACCTGAAAATCTTGCTACGCGAATAGCCAGGGATGAAAGCCATAAGAGTACGTTTGAATGTACTCGCAAACAAGCAAACCAAGTAACATACACAACAAGCAAAGAAATCCATGGTATTCAAGCATGCCTTAAGTTATTAGAGTGACATTAGTTATCATGGCATAGCAGTTTAAACAATATTAATAATCATGGCATGATCAATATTAACATGATGAATCTAAAAAATATTAACATGACGAATCTATCATACTATTAAGAGCAAAACCAGAGCAATAACAATCAACACATGGAATGATCAATATCATCATAATGGAATGAGAATTCTACCATGATTAAGACTAGTGCAAAAAACACATGGAACACTCATGACCATCGCATAACCATGCAACTTACCTTGGAGTCATTACCGACTCCACCTTCAAGTGATGGGTCATCACATGACCACTCAACGGATTAGGTGTCCTTATGTTACCACCCAATCATTCCGGTCATCGCATGACCATTCAACGGGTTAGGTGTCCTTCGTTACCACTCAACCAATCGCATGACCATCCACTTACTACCACAATTATTATACCAGTTTGTGTTGTACATAGTGTGACCCAGTACGAACTGTGTCCCATGACCGAGGATGCGGCTATTCGAATAGATTTTGACTCTGCAGAGTTTGTGCATGTTACCCACATTATGGAGTTCCTCCTCCATCCAGCACCTCGGTACTTGTCCCACAGGACCCTTGGAACTCATACCGCAGGAGTGGACTAGGACCTCTCCAACGAAACCCGACTACCGCGTAACCTCCCTACGGACTCACCGACACATGGTCTTGGGTATCCCTGTGGTTAGGTTCCCACGTTACCAGGAGAACCACTCGGCCACCTTGTGGCAAACTGTCCCAACGGGGACTCCCGGGTAAACAACTATGGATGTCAAGGTTATGACCACCTACCGGGCCAGGGTAGCGTGTGTGCATAACCTCCCTTATTTGGTGATATCCGTAGAAGGCACTACGAAAGCATGAGTTAAGGCCCGCCCATACAAGAAAATGTGGCTGCACGAATAAAGCTCGGTTTGGTGGCACCGGGTCAACGGTTATATTATGTTCATCAAGTTTTAGCATTAGTTCTTGCAGTATAAACTGACCAAGGCAACATGGCATGAACATAACACTACCACCAAACACGTGCAACCACTAGCATGGCATGAATCTAGTAAGCATGGACATTAAAGCATGAATAAGGTCAACACATGTAAAACTACCGGCATAGGCATGATATAATTAACATGAACAACATGGGCATGATACTAAACAGTAAACATGGCATGACCACTTTTAGCATTATCGTATCAGGTAGACATGTATAAACATCACAAGCATGATACTTACCAGTGAACCTAGCATGATCGACACAAACATATCACGTAAGCATGGCATAAGAATATCAAGTCAAGTTAACAGATCAGGGTTTAGTTCATCGATTAAGCAATACAACGTAATCATATTTTAAACACACGAGAACAACACGGCACAATGCTTAGAGCATATATTAGATGGCTTGCTTGCCTGGGGGGGTGTCAATGAATCCACCGGACGGACGTGCGGTCGCCCTCCGAAAAGATCTGACGGAACCGACGGTTCTCCGGCGAAGCCTAACGACATCCGGGGGCAAAGGGTAAATATCACAATGCAAACACATCATGAAACTTGCACCAAAGGAACGGGCTCGGAAAACTGAGAACCTGGGCTTTTGAATCACCTCGATCGGAGTTACGGTCGCGAAGATATGGGCGTTCGTTCGATAAGCAAAAAAACGGTGCTTAGCGGGTGAACGTCCACTCGTTAACTGATTCGGCGCTGGAGAGAGAAAATGCATTGGCCCAAATACGCCTTCTTGAAAGGAAAACGCACTTTTTAGCCGCAATAGAGAGAAATACGCTTTGGCCACTGGAAAGCGTATTCCCACCCGATGCGGCAGCAAGATACGTCTTCGTGTGGTGAAAAGGTACTTTCTAAGTACGCTTTCTCTCCAAAGTGCGGGCCGTTGGCCGCAACCGCTGACGGGCGGGGCCCACCTGGCAGACTCCTCTGCTTTCTCTCCCTCTCGCTGGAGATAGAGCACGCCGGGGCCGAGCCGGTGTGGCTCCCCTCGCCGTTGGCCGAGGAGAGCTCGACGGCGGGGTAGACGGAGCCTGACGGGCGCGGGGCGCCGTGCTGCACTTGCCGCTGGCAGCGGGGCCAAGCGGGGCTCCCGGCGGCGCTGGTCTCCACGGGCGGGGCGCGCCGGCTAGGAATGGCTTGGCCCGGCCAGCGTCGGCAGCTCCGGCCTCCACTAGCGGCGCGTGGCACAGGGGGGGTGCGCGGGATGTGGTGCCTCGGCCGACAGGACTCGGGGCGGCGGGCTGGGAGGCGACGGGGGGAACGGGGTAGCAAGCCACGGCCATGGTGGCTTCAACTACGGGCGGCGAGGGCTTCGGACAGGGGCTCGAGAGGGAGCGGGGGTGCTTCGGCTTGCTGCTGATGCTCCGGGGAGCTCGGGGTAGCTCTTTCTTATAGCCGCGGGGAGATCTCGAGCGCGAGCTCGAAGCATCGAGAGCACGGACACGCGGCGGCCAGCCCGTGGAGAACACGGCATCGGCACGCCCGGACAGGAGCTAGGGGACGAGGGGGAAGAGCACGCCTGGGCTAGGCTTGGCGTGTGGATCACGATGGACATGCTCGGGCAAGAGGAAGGGGACACAGGAAAGCCGGGAACAGCGCAAACACTTAGCTGGGCGCGAGCTGGACACGCCGCAGCGTGGTCACCCAGGCCAACACGTGTCCCGCGCATGCTTGTGACCAGTGATCATGTCCAGAGGGCGAGGTGACATCTCAGGAAGTGGAATCACTCACTTGGAAGGACATGCATGGAATGGAGCTACTGAAAGTGACCTGACCTAGGTGGCAACAGCAAAGTGTTTGTACTAGACTGGGGAAGGTGCATCTGGTGAAATGATCCCAAACTTGTGTCACAGCTGTCTAACACTAATATGATTATCCTCACCAAGTTTGAGCACAAATGGATCAATGTACATAGCACTTCCTTTACAAATGCACCAACTAGGCAGAAGGTGTTTGTGCTGTGGTGTGTCTAGCACACTATTCCACTTGGCTTGAAATTTGGCAGAGCTTCATGATATACTAGTGTTAGCATGTACACCAAATTTTAGCTCAAATGGACAAGGCTAGCTTGCACTTCTTTCACAAAGTCACCTGCTGGGCAGAAACTTTGGGAATTTATTGTGCATTAGTGTCTTGGTCATTAGGGCTCAAATTTGTTAAAACACCATGACCTGGTCAAGGGAAAAGGCACAAAAAGTTTGGGAGGCAATGGGAAAATATAAATAACACTTCTTTTAGAGAGTGCCATTCTGCCCTGAATTTGGAAATGGAGGCTATGCTCAAACTTTGAACTATGGAACCCCATGTTTTGATAGAAATGGCAATGGGTTGGATACTAGGAGATCCACAACCAATTTGAGAACCAATGGGACAACCAAAATGGTAGCTCCTTTGCAAATGGGCTAAAAGGGAATTATTGGCTTTATAAAGAAAATCACAATTTCCTTTATTCAAACATAGCCAATATCTTTGGGAGAGGTCAAGAGGATAACCAAGATCATCTCCACACGTTTACGCAACCTTTAGAGATGTACAGGTATTTTCCGGGATTTAATTCCATCGATTGGCACAAATAGAATTAAGCTGATATGTACAACATTGCACCGGACTCGGCAATATCCTTGCATATCCCGGCTCGAGGGTCTGGGGAGGGATCTTGCCTTGCAAAGGGGCAGAGAAAAGGGTTGCAAGGTCAAGGATTGTCTGGATTCTTCTGGTCATAAACCAGACTCCAGGGGAAAAGATCGGGAGGAAAAGCTAGGAAGGAATAACAGTACAAAAATCGATAACCCGATTTTTGGGGTGTCACAAACCTTCCCCCCTTAAAAGAATCTCGTCCTCGAGATTCGTAGGGTTAGCTCAAAATCACACCTACTCCTCGAAAACTTTTGGGCTAGGGAAAACGATGAACGGGTGCATCACGATCGAGATACGGATATCGCGGGATCACCTCCACTGTTAGGGGCCACCATTTTTAGAAAAGCTACAAATTCACTTTTCCAAAAATGCTAACGTCACCCCGATGAACAGTGGCTCTCCTGCTGACATGTGGGACCATTGCCAACTGGCAGCCTCTTCTTCTTCTTCCGGCTACCTCCGCTTCTCCTGTGGTGGTGCTGCTCCGAGCGGAGCTGGGGCTACACGCATCTAGCCCATAGGGCACTCGAGACCCTACGGCGGTAGTGCGCGGCGGGCACGGGTCGACGCGGCGACTGCTCTCGCATCGCGGGCCAGCACCGATGGCGGCACTGCTCGTGAATCCGCTTCGGGGACTGCGGTGGTCGAGCGGCAAAGATCCTGGACCTCGTTCATTGTACACCGGGCTCGGGTTATAAAATACGGCGACGCAGCTACGGTAGCTCACGCCATGCTGCTCTTCTATCTCTTCGGCTTGGAGGAGCTGGAGCCACGGTCCTCTGACGAGGCCGTGTTACTGGAGCGGCTACGATGCCTGCTCTCTGGGATGCTAGCTGCTCTGGTCGGCTCGTCGCTCTTGCTCTGGTTGGTCAACCGGCAGGAGCGAACTCGCGAAAGGGAGGGTAGGGACGCGGCAGCTCGGGAGAGGGACAACGATGGCGCAGCGGCTGGTGGTCCTCTAGGCTTGCTCCATCGTCGCTTCGGACCGGCGGAATGAGCAGGGTTACGGTGAGGCGAGGCAGCGGACGTCCAGATGTCATGCAAGGTGGTGACCGCGGCGCCACTGTCTCGGAGGCTTGGAGGGGTTGGAGGGGTTCTGACAACGCGAGGGTTTGCCTCTAGTTGCTACTCATCGAGTGACAACCTGGCTGGACGCCCATCGGGGTAGGATCCGGGTCTGCAATTGTACTGGAAGAGTTGCAAGGCTTTTGCCGCAATAAAATTCTCAGAGTTTATCCGAGATTGCAACTGGCTTTGGGACTGGGTTTAGGAAAATCGCCTCTGAATCCCGGGTCAAAGGTCCGGCAAAACGGGGCAGGCGCAGAAGGGTGGGAGATGTGTCCTTGCATTCCATCCGGGTACTGGGGTGATCGTACCCATGAGGAATAAACTTGTGTGGCCGTATGCGTGCAACGTGCCAACAGCAAACTCAAACCAGCATACATGCAAATGCAAGAAAACACATCAGATCAAACCAAACTAAGATGTTTTAATACCAGTCGGTATATTTACTTGGGGCTTACATATACCTAAACCAGCTCAAATTTATTAGGGACTCAGAACAAGTCTAATATTAAGGGTGTAAGTGCTCTACTGATTACAAACATCTTGGAAAACCACCGTCAACTTTGTTAAACATTTCTGTTTAACAGGGGACAGATGCAATAGATGCACAATCATACATGGCATACATAAAGCATTACAACAACAGAAGATACAAGCATCACATGCAACACAAGCAACAGAAACAAACGCAACCTGAATACACACTCAACGATGACCACTCACTCGGGACTACGGTTCCTATCCTCTGACGAGGACGGAAGACCAGCTGGGAAACATCTAAAGAACTAGTCTAGATCGGGCTCTCCTGGAGGACGCAGGCTGAGATGCTTCCCGAAGTCGAGCAACTCGGCTAGTCGGGACCCAACTCCTGGGGCAGCGGCTGGATCTTGCTGGAGCAGACCTTGCCGATACAGCTGAAGGATGGTTATGTTGGTGTGGTCGGCGTAGATAGTGCCTAGGTTGCACTCGTCCACGGGCTGGGAGGGTAGCACCACTTGAGAGGGTGGCACGACCTGATAGGATAGCACCGGGTTTTGCAGCAGGGGATCGATGACTTGAGAGGAACCTTGGCGTACTGCGCGGTACGCGGCTCCAACAGCTTGCGTTATGCCACTACCCATGGCTTTGAACTCCCCAAGAATGCCGCCGAGCAGTAGTCCCTGGGCGGTGCTGAACTTAACCAGGCGAACTATTGCCGGGTCGGCTTCCTTGGTGGTGTCGGCAAGCTCGCAGCCAAAGCTGGACACACTCAGGAAGTAGCGGAACTCCCGCATCTCCCCGATCTGCGGAAACCTGAATCGAAGGCGACTGACAGCTTCTGTGGCAGCCGTCTGGATAGCCAAAGCTACAGTGGGCATGGGCTTGCCCTCAAAGACTATGGGGTCTCCAATCTTATCGGGACCAAGGTGGATGAGCACCTTTGCACAATATCGGCAAAGGAGAGGGACAGGCTCGGATTGGAACACCTAGTAATCGGGGTTAACAACACAGCCAAGGGCTTGAGAAAGCATTTCCCAAAGGAGGCGGGGAAAACCAGCATGGTTGACTGCTGAGGTCTTGCTATGAAAGGTGGGGGCTTTGAAAAAGCCGGACATGGTTTCCAGGGGGAAACTGGCTGGGGTTCTCTGGTGGTCTGGCTTACTTAGCGGGGAATGCTGCAGCAAGGAGGACGGGGTTTTATAAGCAGCAAGGCTGGGGCACACAGGCATGTCGGAGATCTTTCTCAAACAAAGAAAAGGATACGCCTGGCGTGGTAGACAACTAGGGTTGGCTGGGGTCCAATCCAAGGGTAGCTAGATGGTCGGTCCACTGGTTAGGCAGGCGTCAAATCCGACTACGTCAACTGTTAATATACAGTGGCCATGCCGGATTCCACGGGATAGGGAAACACTATGGGGCTCACTATCGGTCTCCTTACCGACGGGACGACTCAGGGACAAACAACAAAACCGACGAAGACGGAGAAAACAACAAACAAAAGGCACCAAGAAGCAAACATAGCTCGTCATCTACGGGCTATCCACCCGTGGATGCAGATCCACTAACTACACTAACTTAGCGCACACGAAGCCTCTCTAAGGATTTAGAAGAAAAATCACACAATGCTCCTGGTAGCAATTGGTGTAAAGCTTCTACTACTTCCTCAGGAAGAACATCAAACTCACCGCATGACCATAGCCAAGGTGGCTTAGTCAACTAGTCTATGGTTGCTTGAGGAAAGATGGAACTGGCGTTTCCCAAAGGAAACTAGACATAAGGAGAGATATACCACGGTTAGCAAGAAGGGTGAGAATATCTGGCTTACCTAGGGGGTTTAAAGGCTCACGGTCATTGCCCAGCATGATAATTTCACACCGGAGACGAATGCCATGAGAGTCGAGGCATAGATGAGAGGGAAATCCTATGACATTGTATTTTGATCAATAGTAGTCGTGCCGACTTGGCAAAGATGGCTGAAATCCATCTGGGCTTTCTACTGAGCAAGAGACAATGAATCCAGCTAGGGGTAACCTACAGTCAGCCTGGCTGCTCTGATACCATGTCTGTGACACCCCGCCTGAATACCACTGTACACAGACGAGTGTCGCCCACACACCAGCCCAGGAATCACTCTGGTGTGCGCGCTTACAACACGTACCAATAACATAGGCACAACTGTAAAAGGATTCATAAGCCAAAGTAGCCTGAATCAATACATTACCACCATAGATGGTTCATTACAGAGATGGGGGCAGCGGAATAATAACTGTCTACGGCAGCACGGACTTGGAGCGGCTCCAATCCACAGGGATCTGACTGGGTTACTCTTACTGGCTCGCAAACGCTCGACTCCTCCTAGGGAAAGCGGATCCTTAGATAAACCTGAAAATCTGGCTGCGCGAATAGCCAGGGATGAAAGCCATGTGAGTATGTTTGAATGTACTCGCAAACAAGGAAACCAACTAACATACACAGCAAGCAAAGCAATCCATGGTATTCAAGCATGCCTTAAGTTATTAGAGTGACATTAGTTATCATGGCATAGCAGTTTAAACAATATTAATAATCATGGCATGAGCAATATTAACATGATGCATCTGAACAATATTAACATGACGAATCTAGCATACTATTAAGAGCAAAACCAGAGCAATAACAATCAACACATGGAATGATCAATATCATCATAATAGAATGAGCAATCTACCATGATTAAGACTAGTGCAAACAACACATGAAACAATCATGACCATCGCATAACCATGCAACTTACCTTGGAGTCATTACCGACTCCACCTTCAATTGACGGGTCATTGCATGACCACTCAACGGATTAGGTGTCCTTATGTTACCACCCAATCATTCCGGTCATCGCATGACCATTCAACGGGTTAGGTGTCCTTCGTTACCACCCAACCAATCGCATGACCATCCACTTACTACCACCATTATTATCCCAGTTTGTGTTGACCATAGTATGACCTAGTACGAATTGTGTCCCATGACCGAGGACGCGGCTATTCGAATAGATTTTGACTCTGCAGAGTTTGTGCACGTTACCCACATTATGGAGTTCCTCCTCCATCCAGCACCTCGGTACTTGTCCCACAGGATCCTTGGAACTCGTACCACAGGAGTGCACTAGGACCTCTCCAACGAAACCCGACTACCGCGTAACCTCCCTATGGACTCACTGACACACGGTTTTGGGTATCCCTGTGGTTAGGTGTCCACGTTACCACCAGAACCACTCGGCCACCTTGTGGAAAACTGTCCCAACGGGGACTCCCGGGTAAACAACTATGGATGTCAAGGTTATCACCACCTACCGGGCCAGGGTAGCGTGTGTGCATAACCTCCCCTATTAGGTGATATCCGTAGAAGGCACTACGATAGCACGAGTTAAGTCCCGCCCATACAAGCAAATGTGGCTGCAAGCTCGGTTCGGTGGCACTGGGTCAACGGTTATATTATGTTCATCAAGTTTTAGCATTAGTTCTTGCAGCATAAATTGACCAAGGCAACATGGCATGAACATAACACTACCACCAAACACGTGCAACCACTAGCATGGCATGAATCTAGTAAGCATGGACATTAAAGCATGAATAAGGTCAACACATGTAAAACTATCGGCAGTGGCATGATATAATTAACATTAACAACATGGGCATGATACTAAAAAGTAAACATGGCATGATCACTTTTAGCATTATCGTATCAGGTAGACATGTATAAACAACACAACCATGATACTTACGAGTGAACCTAACATGATCGACATAAACATATCACGTAACCATGGCATAAGAATATCAAGTCAAGTTAACAGATCAGGGTTTAGTTCATCGATTAAGAAATACATCGTAATCATATTTTAAACACACGAGAACAACACGTCACAATTCTTAGAGCATATATTAGATGGCTTGCTTGCCTGGGGGGTGTCGATGAATCCACCGGACAGACGTGCGTTCTCCCTCCGAAAAGATCTGACGGAACCGACGTTTCTCCGGCGAAGCCTAATGACATCCGGGGGCAAAGGGTAAATATCACAAAGCAAGCACATCATGAAACTTGCACGAACGGAACGGGCTCGGAAAACTGAGAATCTGGGCTTTTGAATCACCTCGATCGGTGTTACGGTCGCGAAGATATGGGCGTTCGTTCGATAAGCAGAAAAACGGTGCTTATCGGGTGAACGCCCACTCGTTAACCGATTCGGCATTGGAGAGAGAAAACGGATTGGCCAAATACGCCTTCTTGAAAGGAAAGCGCACTTCTTAGCCGCAATAGAGAGAAATGCGCTTTGGCCACTAGAAAGTTTATTCCCACCCAATGCGGCACCAAGATACGTCTTCGAGTGGTGAAAACGTACTTTCGAAGTACGCTTTCTCTCCAAAGTGCGGGCCGGTGGCCGCAACCGCTGACGGGCGGGGCCCACCTGGAAGACTCCTCTGCTTTATCTCCCTCTCTCTGGAGACAAAGCACGGCGGGGCCGAGCCGACGTGGCGCCCGTCGTCGTTGGCCGAGGAGAGCTCGACAGCGGGGTAGACGGAGCCTGACGGGCGTGGGGCGCCGTGCTGCACTTGCCGCTGGCAGCGGGGCCAAGCGAGGCTCCCGGCGGCGCTGGTCTCCACGGGCGGGGCGCGCCGGCTAGGAGCGGCTCGGCCCGGCCAGCGCCGGCAGCTCCGACCTCCACTAGCGGCGCGTGGCGCAGGGGGGGGGGGGTGCGCGGGATGAGGTGCCGTGGCCGACAGGACTCGGGGCGGCGGGCTGGGAGGCGACTGGGGGAACGGGGCAGCAAGCCACGGCCATGGTGGCTTCAACTACGGGAGGCGAGGGCTTCGGCCAGGGGCTCGAGAGGGAGCGGGGGTGCTGCGGCTTGCTGCTAATGCTCCGGGGAGCTCGGGGTAGCTCTTTCTTATAGCTGCGGGGAGAGCTCGAGCGCGAGCTGGAAGCATCGAGAGCACGAATACGCAGCGGCCAGCCCATGGAGAACACGGCGTCGGCACACCCGGACAGGAGCTAGGGGACGAGGGGGAAGAGCACGCCTGGGCTAGGCTTGGCGTGTGGATCACGATGGACATGCTTGGGAAAGAGGAAGGGGACATGGGAAAGCCGGGAACAGGGCAAACACTTAGTTGCACGCGAGCTGGACACGCCGCATGCGTGGTCACCCAGGCCAACACGTGTGCCGCGCATGCTTGTGACCAGTGATCATGTCCAGAGGGCGAGGTGACATCTTGTAAGGCCCCCGATGCGGTGCTAACTCGAGTTAGTCGCTTTCGCGTCCCGCTCAAGTTAGTAGCGCATAAAGAGCCACCGACTCACGACACGCGCACTCGTGTCGCTGCCGGATTCTCAACAACAAGTATTAGAACAAAGAACTTTAACTAAGACATAAATAAATAGAGTCCAGGGCATACATCGCCACTGAGATTTATTACATCATCTCAGAGGTCCATGGACCCAACAGGATATCATGCAACAAGCGGAAGACAAACACGACCGAGTACGGCCAAAATCCAAATTGCCCTAGAGAGGGCTGCACATAGAGAGTCCACCCACGGATCTTCAAAGACCAACTGTAGGATCTACTGAACGAGGTCGTCATCATCGTCATCCTCCGGGGGCACCTCCACGAAGTATCATCCAGTGCTCGGTTCGAGGTAGTACTCCACTGCAGCGGCCGATCAGGTAAAACAGTAAAAGCACAAAAGGAAACAGGGGTGAGATTATATCATTACAGGATGACTAACTTCCTACGGTAAGACAAGTTAAAGGTAAAGGTTGCAGCCGCACTAGCATATATGGTGGCTATCGTTCTATTAGAGTAGAGGTAAGATCCAAGAGATACACGTGACATCTTGTCATAGGTCTGCTATCCACCTACTTACGTCAAACATAACACAACTTGGATCTTCTCTCGGTCCCCCTGGACGAAGAAAAGCAACCAAGGCACTCACACGGTAGGAAAGTTTTAATTATGATTCCAAAAGATGTTACTCTATGAACAAGGACTAGGTCTCAAGTCGTCCATAACCGCGGACACGGCTTTTCGAAAAGATTTAACCCTGCAGGGGTGTACCAGCTGCCCATCATATGCTTCGCATGTACGCCCGGTTTCCACTTGGCTAAGTAAGCGCCTGAAACTCCGGAAAGTCAGAGTCCCTCTAACTAACAACACACAACTCCGGGTGGCCCCCGGTGAGTCGACATCCAACTCAAAAGCTGGCCGCTCTCTCGAATCGGCCTCTACCGTAAGGCCAAGGTCGGGTTTAGTCTTGCCTATATAACAGGGGACTTCCCTAGCTCACAAGTGTGGACCAACCAGATGAACTATGTCTCCGTTGGTCCGGGTTATTTCGAAAACTGCTGGGGTACCAACCAAGCACACACACTTTTGCAAATAGTAAATCAGCTCGGGCCACCACTAGAATTGTAGGAAGCTAGGTAGGTAAGACGAGGGGACCCCATAGAATCCCACACACGATTAGGCACGCTCGTCAAGAAACACAATACCCGGAACTCGGGGCCTAGGTGACTCAAATGGAACAAAACATCTGGCGGAAACAGCCTGGTCTCCCATCTTTCGTCAAGTATAAACTAACATCATTAATAATAAATATCAACCAACTTCTTTAAATAACATGATATCCCAAACCATAGCATAGGGTAAGCAGCAAATTTTCTACTCATACTAAGCAATGGCTGAGCAGCGGTAACTTAGCAATACAGTGTTTTGCTGGGATGTGGGGATCATGGCTGTTTGGTTTTGAATGTGGTATAAGCAAGGTGGATAGGACCAATCAAACGTTCTAGACTAGAGCTAAGCAGGTAGGCAGAAAGGTATCAAGTAATGGTATGAATCTTCCCCTTGCCTGGGTAATCGGTCGTCGAAGCAGACGCAGCAGGGTCCTCGGGCTCAGTGTCGGAAATCTCCATGTAAGTCTCCTCGGCGGTCTCAGGTGCTAACGTAAGGTACCGGCAAGGAAAACGGCACACAAGTAAGTAACGGGTACAATGCACAGGAAAGGATGGTATGATCAAGTTTAATTGACATGATGTGACCCTATCTAGTCAGATTTAAATGAAGGTGGTGACGACACGTCAACAACTTCATATGAAATTTATTTACATAAGAATGGCTTTGATCTTAGCCTTATTTTTGGTGTAAGTAACATTGAAACATGGCATGATCAACAACAACAAGAAAACAAAAGTAAAGGATGCACCGCGAAATTTAACTAACGATTCCGGAGACGGAAGGTGTCGACGAAAGTTGACACCGGAAGGGTTCAGAGAAGCAAAGGTGCGAAAGGATGTGACAGGGATTGCAAAACTTGAGGTAGAAATATCTGCTATCATGTGACAACACGACAGGGATGCATGACTGGAAGAGATCAACGAGAAAGGAAAAAATGACTCGACATGCAAAGATTTTGTGGACGAAAGGTCAGTGGTGGCACACGTGATAATTGTATCATGTTCCATTTTGTACTTGCTCAAAATACAAAATGGACGGCACCATTATCTCCCTTGCATTTTTCTGCCCAGAAAACATATACGACACGTTGCAAAAATGAGCTAGCACTTGCAAGGTTAAAACTCCAAAATATGGAATTTAAACCATAACAGAAAAAGGAAAAAAAATTGAAAGAAGAAAAGAAAAAAAAAGAGGCATTCCTCGGCCGGATCCGGCCCAGCTGCTGGACCAGCCCAGCTGCGGGCTCCAACTGGGGGGAAGCGCTGCGAGGCTACTGGGCTGAGCCCATCTTGCTCGCAGCAAGACTAGAAGCGAAACAAAGCAAAAAGAAAAAGGAGGGCGCTTGCCTCCAGTGGGATTCGAACCCAACACCTCGAGGTTGCAAAGAGCTTCTCACGCCACTGCGCTACACTAAGGAACTCGACCAAACACCAGAAACGAACAAGCTGAACTATGCGCGGTATTCGGAAACTCTGAAGAAACCTGAACTGAAGAACTCAGCCTCGGTCTGCAGAACAGAAAAAAAAACTACTGGCTTGGGCTGGTTGGGATTCGATCCCAGGGTCGATCGGTTCAAACCGCAGCACCCAGACCACCACGCTGTTGCAGCTAAACACGATGGAGGAAGGATCTGGCACCACTTAAGGCATCGAAGGAGAGAAACACTGAATCCAAAACTACTCACTGACGAAAACTGACGAACAACCACGCCATCGACAGATTGACCCAGAACGGGGCACGGGCTTCGCTAGGGGTGACCTGGCTAGACAGGGCCATGCGCTGGGGCATGGCTCCATGCTCTGGGTGGCAAAAGAGGCGCCTTTCGCCACACCAGGGCCTAGCCGGCGCCATGCTCTTCTTGCGACGACCACGCACGGGTCGTCGGCGTCGTCCGCGGCGACTACTTCTACTGCTACTCGAGGGGAGCGAGATGCGCGGCAAGGCAAGCACAAAAGAGGACTTGCGGCTCACCTAGGGGACTTGGGGACGCGTTCGAACACGTCGGGGAAGAAGAGGAGGGCGCGCCCGGAGTTGGAGAAGAAAAGGGGTCGCGGCGGCGTCCACGGCACCGGGGCGTCTCGACAACTTCTAGCTCCAATCTGCGGCGGAAAAGGGTGAGATAAAGGTGCAGGAGGTTGCACACGAGGCCTCGCTCGACGACGGCACGCGGCGGCGCCGAATTGCAGGCAGCTCAACTCGAATCATGTCGGACCCGAGAGAGGTCGAGGGGCTTCGGGAGACGGCGGTGTCGGAAACCAGAGGGGGGAACGGAGCTAGGGTTCTGCGGGGGAGCCCTAGGCGTTCTTAAAAGGAGGGGGCGCGTCTCGCTGGCTCGGGGCTCCACAGGCGTCGTGGCGCTCGTCGTGAGAGAGGAGGAGGGGGAAAAGCGTGTGTCCACGCTGGAAAGGAGGAAGACGACGATGCGTACCGGTTCGGTGGGGCTGGGCCGAGGTGCAAACGGGCCCAGGTGGGCTAGGCCTGGGCTGGGAGGAGAAGAAAAAGAAAGGAAGCCCTTTGCTATTTTAAGAAACAGCAAAAACAAAGAAAAGAAAGGAAGAAAGGAAAAACGAGGATAAAAATACATTGCAATATATTTTTAGGCTCCTTGCTGCATGATTGGGTATCCAAAATTGGTTGGCCAATTTTTGGATGCAAGGAAAAATTCCACAAAGGCAAACAGTGCCCTTTCCTATTAAAATTAAATAGAAAAGGGTGTTTAGGGAATTTTGGAGAAGAAAATACAAGGTGAAAAATTCTATGAACTTGAGAATCTTGATCCTTGCATTTTACTGGATTTTACAAAATTGGTTTGACCAATTTTGGCAACAACCAAAATGTGGCCCCTTTTTGAAATTCAAAACCATTTGAACTAGGGCCACTGTTTTTGAATGTTGTGAAAAAGATTTGACAAGACAAGAATCCTTGGCAAAACAAAAGATTTGGCTAATCCGAAGATGAGGTTGAGGGGAGGTGACATGTGGACAGAACAAATGCAAGATCATGCCACTTGAACCACATTGGTCATCTTTGATCACAAAGCAAATGGACTCCAATCCCAATGCAACTTAAGATCACCACATGAAAAGTCATGAACATACACCATGAGAAGTTACAAGTCCAACAGAGAAAGTACAAAACATGGTGTGACATATGGGCATTACATGTGGGCTGTTACACATCTCAGGAAGTGGAATCACTCACTTGGAAGGGCATGCATGGAATGGAGCTACTAAAAGTGACCTGACCTAGGTGGCAACAGCAAAGTGTTTGTTCTGTACTAGGGAAGGTTCATCTAGTGAAATGATCCCAAAATTGTGTCACAGCTGTCTAACACTAAGATGATTATCCTCACCAAGTTTGAGCACAAATGGATCAATGTACATAGCACTTCCTTTACAAATGCACCAACTAGGCAGAAGGTGTTTGTGCTGTGATGTGGCTAGCAAACTATTCCACTTGGCTTGAAATTTGGCAGAGCTTCATCATATACTAGTGTTAGCATGTACACCAAATTTTAGCTCAAATGGACAAGCCTAGCTTGCACTTCCTTCACAAAGTCACCTGCTGGGCAGAAACTTTGGGAATTTATTGTGCATTACTGTCTTGGCCATTAGGGCTCAAATTTTGTATAACACCATGACCTGGTCAGGGGAAAAGGCACAAAAAGTTTGGGAGGCAATGGGAAAATATAAATAACACTTCCTTTAGAGAGTGCCATTCTGCCCTGAATTTGGAAATGGAGGCTATGCTCAAACTTTGAACTATGGAACCCCATGTTTTGATAGAAATATCAATGGGTTGGATACTAGGAGCTCCACAATCAATTTGAGCACCAATGGGACAACCAAAATGGTAGCTCCTTTGCAAATGGGCTAAAAGGGAATTATTGGCTTTATAAAGAAAATCACAATTTCCTTTATTCAAACATAGCCAATATCTTTGGGAGAGGTCAAGAGGATAACCAAGATCATCTCCACACGTTTACACAACCTTTAGAGATGTCCAAGTATTTTCCGGGATTTAATTCCATCGATTGGCACAAATGGAATTAAGCTGATATGTAGAACATTGCACCGGACTCGTCAATATCCTTGCATATCCCGGCTCTAGGGTCTGGGGAGGGATCTTGCCTTGCAAAGGGGCAGAGAAAAGGGTTGCAAGGTCAAGGATTGTCTGGATTCTTCTGGTCATAAACCAGACTCCAGGGGAAAAGATCGGGAGGAAAAGCTAGGAAGGAATAACAACACAAAAATCGATAACCCGATTTTTGGGGTGTTACACTCTCGCGAGATACGAGCAGGGGTCAAGCATGCCAGTAACTTCGGTCGTACCCTCCCCTTCGTTCCCGATGCAATACCGTTGGGTCACCCGACTCTTACCTTTAAGGACAACCGTTGATCGGGTACCTAGATGTAAGGCCCGATATGCGGTACTGTTCCAGATCTAGATGTTTCCATCCAGATCCGGGGACTAAGCACATGACGGTCCCACCGCGACATATGACGATGCCATATGCCCCGGATTTCCAACTTGATATCACAACATTACAGATACAAGGATACAACATCTCATACAATCGGCATACAACTGCCTCAAATACAATACATTAGCGAAAGGTATATGTCTGAGTACAGACTACAATCAAATGCCTACTGGAAAAGAGAAAACATCGATCCCCATAACCACATGGGTCCAGGCCCTCCGCCGGGATCCGCCTAACTAGTCGTCGTCGATTCTCCACGTGAAACGTCGATCACCATACCTGTTGTCGATCAAGAACCCTGAAAAGAGTTTGGGGATAGTATCATGAGTACAGAAGTACTCAGCATCCAACTGTAGTGGTCATTTGACCCAGCAAGGACTTTATCACTCGTCATTCTAGGACAACTAGTAGTTTACGGTAAGGATGGGGTAAGTGGTGAGGTTGCTGCCGCACTAGCATTTATGAAGTGGCTAACGATCTGGAGAGTAAGATAAGAAGCCAAGCATTCGATGAGGAATCGCCTCCAACTAGTCTTGCTATCAACTACTTACGCAAACATAACACCTATCCTATCCTTGTCCTCCTCTTCGCATCCCGAAGAAGAAGAAGCAGTCAAGGCACACACACATTGATCAAGTTATAGTTATGATTCAGTTGATGTTATCTATGAACAAGACGTAGGTTCCAAGTCGTCCATAACCGTGGACACGGCTTCTCGAAAAGATTTAGCCCTGCAGGGGTGTACCAACTGCCAATTACAAGGCTCCGCACGCACGCCCATCTCTCTCAGTTTCTACCCATCACAGGCAGCCATTTTATGATTTAGTCCCAAGAGATCCGAAACGACAGGTCCCTCTAGCTAACAACGAACAAATCCGGGTGGCCCCCGGTGAGTCGACACCCAACTCAAAAGCCGACCACGCTCTCGAATCGGTCTCTACCGTATGGCTCCAGGTTTGAATTTCCGGTTAATGTCACATGAGACCGGGTCCTCAACCGGTCATGATGGGCCAGCAAGGAACGATGTCCTCACTGGTCCGGGTTGGTTTGAAAACTACTGGCGGCCGACCAGCACACACACGGTTTCATATGGTAAAACAGCTTGGGCCACCACTAGAAATGTTTGAAGCTAGGTAGGTAAGAAGAGGGGACCCCATAAAATCCCACACACGGTTAGGCACGCTCAGTCTTAGAACCAATACCCGGAACTCGGATCCTAGGTGACTCGAATGAACAAAGCGTCGGGGCAGGATAGCCTAGACCTTCCATCCTTCGTCGAATATAGTCAACATTGTAATAATCATATCATCAACAACAATATAATAATGTGATATCCCAAACCAAGGAATAACAGGGTAACCTCGGAGCATCCTAAGCATGCATACTAAGCAGGGGTTGAGCAACGAGCAATAGTAACATAGAAGTACATGGTTTGCTCGGAGGGGACATGGCTGTATCGGTTTGAAAGAGGCTGTAAACATGTGGTAGGATCAAACATCGAACCTATCCTAGACTAGCATGCAAATCGCTGGTTGAAATAGAATGGATCATAAGTAATGCATAGTCCTTGCCTGTTGATAAGTCGGATTCCGAAGGTGTAGTTGATCGAAAGCTCGCACCGTCTCCGAAGGTACCCGCGGAAGCACACAAGACGGTAAACACTGGAAAGCAATCAACGAGCAAGCATCTATTACTACGAAGAAAACACGACCAAGCATCAACAAGAAGGAAACACGAGACATCGCACCTACCGTCGAGAGCTGTTACTAACTGGTTAAGTGGAGTACTCATCACACACGACGATACCGCACATTTAGAAAGGTTCAAGTTGTGTAGCCACACAAGGTGACCAAAGGTTGTTAACATGGCATCTCACTCAATCATGGAATAGCACACAAACATGGCAAGAGGTGACGCATAAAGTAAACTATCTATGCTAGCCAAGTTAAGTGGGGTAAACTCCTAAACATGGAATATCACTATTACCCCGCGATAATTAAGGCATTGGTTGTACTTAGCATGGATACTACATGTATACATATGCAAGCATGGAAAAAGTTGACATTTCAAAGATCTGCACAGAAATTAGAGCAAGTTTCTTATTAAGATTATCGCCATCCGATAAACGACCTAGGAGGTATTATCATCTCAAATCGGCATAAAAAATACTTACAAATACTAAAAAGAAAAAGAAAACGGGGGTGTTTTTCCATAGGAGGACTTGAACCCTGAACCTGCTGGTTCCAAACAGCAAGAACAACCACTACGCTAGAGCTAATGACTTGTAAGATAAACAGAAGAAAACTAGCTATTCCATACATAGAAGCAAAACAACAAAATTAGAAGCAAATAAAATGAGGGTGCTGGGACTTGAACCCAGAACCTCACGGTTTACAAATCTAGGCATTCGACCTCTGCGCTGCTTCTTTGTTGGTGTAAGAAAGCGAGACTGAAACTACAAGATCCAACAGGCGCAGCTAACTGAATCTACTGAAGAAATCGTCAGCTACCAACGCCTGACGAAACTGAAGAAAACTGTAGCAGCGCCTCAGTGAGGGGATGCGAGGGACGCGCACGGGAAGCCAAAAGGCACGCCCTTGGGAGAGCATAGCGCAGCCAAGCGTGCAAGATGGAGCACCGGAGGGCACGCACGCGCGAGGGGATGCACGCAGCCATGCGCTACTCACGTACATGGCACAAACGGACGCCGGCGGCGATCAAGATGAGCACCACAACAAACTGACGCAGACTCGATGGACAAAACAGAGGCGGCGGCACGGGGCGAACTGGGTGTGGCCATGGCATGCCTGGGCACGCACGGGCCCGTGCTGGCACAAGGGAGGTCGCCGGCCACGCGCTGGTCACGCACATGGCGTGGGCAGGCGCTGACGACGGCATGGAGCAGAACTTCAAAAGAGCTATATGGCGGCTACCTACGGCACGAACGCAAGAACGAAGAGAAGAGGGAAGGGGAAGGCTCACAGAGGTGATGGCAACGTCGTCGTTCTCGGGCTCGATGATGATCGACGACTTCGAGAAGAGGACGCAGGAGAGGCCGTCGTCGAGGAAGACAGCACCGGCATCGTGTGGATGATGAGGCGGGGCACACTGGCCTCGGCTCCTGCTCCTGGAGGTGCTACGAGAAGCGGGGATGGACGACCGCTCCCACGACGTCGACGATCGTCTTGGGAATGGCCATGAATTCAGAGCTCCTCGGCCGCTTGACCATGGCGGTAGCGAGTGGGAAATTGAGAGGGGAAAGGAGATGGCGGCCCGAGGCAGAGGAAACCCTAGAGAGGAGGAGAAGAGAGGGGATCACCTGGTTATAAAGGGGAGAGGGAGAGGAGGCTGCTGGGAGTGCTTCACCTCCTCCTCCACAGTCATGGCATGAGAGAGAGAGAGGAGGGGGTCCTCCATGTGAGGGGGAAAAGAAGGGGAGCTGTCGGTTTGGGCTGGCTAGGATCGGGAGGTGGGCCGAGAAGAGGAAGAGAAAGGGCCCAACTGGCTTTTCCCTTTTTCTGCTTTTATTATTTTTTATAAAAGACAACACATAAAAATGGCTAAAAGAAATAGAATATGAATTCAAAAAATCATATAAAAATATGACTATGAATACTCATCAACTATAGGATTTTTAGAAAATAATTTGGGTCAAATATGTTTAAGTACTTCAAAAGGCATTTAAATTATTTCAAATGGAATTTGAAATACTACCCCATTTTCTAGAAGGGCTAAAATCTTGGGATTTGGGCAGGGGTTAAATCATGGCAAAACATGATTTATTTGCAGAGGAGTTAATGAGGGGATCAACCGGGTGGCTTGGAGAAAATGGCAAAGGAGAAAAATAAAGAAATGAAGGAAATTGGAAAATCCTTTTACATGATCAGAAAAATGTTTGGGCATTTTCCTGTCACATGGATTATGGCAAAGAATAAATGTGCAAATTTCCATCCCCAATGGGAAAAATAAAAATGCAAATTTTTTTCTGGATTTGCTAGTTTTGGGCTGTTACAACTCGCCACCACCAACAGAGGATCTCGTCCCGAGATCCGTCATAACCCGAGGGGGGAAGCGACCGAGATGTTGCAAAAAGGAAGATCGACCGAGAGGTGAAACTTCCCGACACGACCAACATAGGCTTCGCTCATCGTGACAATGATGTTTGCCTCCGTCAGGATCCAACCTGACTGGAGTTGCCCATATCGAAGAAGAAACTTATGAAGGTGCGGGAAGCTGATCGAGAGAAAGCTCGGATTCAACGAGGGGATATCACAACAAAGCTGAATCCACTCGGGAAAAGAAACTCGAAGTCTCTGGAATAAAATTACCTAGGTGCTACTGGAAGCCACGAAAATGAGAATCTGAATCGAAACAATATCATACCAGCATTTCTACAATAACATCACTCAGGAAGGTGCGAAAACCTGGACAATGAGACGGGACATTGGAGGATCCACACACAGTGCCTACTACAGCGGACAAAGGGGGACAGCCGAAGCGGGAGGTTCAGAATCCATTAGTTGGATAATAACCACGTAACCCGGTTCGCTGTTTCACGCGGGCCGCACATTTGTCGATGTAGAGCGACAAGCCCACGAGCCATGCTCAGTCAGTTCGAAGTACGCTGACCAACCCGCTACTGATAAAGTATTTGTCCGACTGAAATCTCCTAAACGAGAACCTAAATTTGGTTTTGAAGAGGATAAGTTGAAGGAGAAAACATTACGACACACTTCCTTACCAGAGGAGAAAACAATACGTCACACTTCCTTCCAAATCTAGATGTTTCCATCCAGATCCGGGGACGAAGCACATATCGGTCCCACAGAAACATATGACAATGTCATATGCCCCGGATTTCCAACGTGATATCACAACATTACAGATACAAGGATACAACATCTCATACAATCGGCATACAACTGCCTCAAATACAATACATCAGCGGAAGGTATATGTCTGAGTACAGACTAGAATCAAATGCCTACTGGCAAAGAGAAAAACATCCATCCTCATGACCACACGGGTCCAGGCCCTCCATCGGGATCCGCCTAACTAGTCGTCGTCGAGTCTCCACGTGAAACATTGATCACCATACCTGTTGTCGATCAAGAACCCTGAAAAGAGTTTGGGGGTAGTATCATGAGTACAGAAGTACTCAGCATCCAACTATAGTGGTCATCTGACCCAGCAAGGACTTCATCACTCGTCATTCTAGGACAACTAGTAGTCTACGGTAAGGATGGGGTAAGTGGCGAGCTTGCTGCCGCACTAGCATTTATGAAGTGGCTAACGATCTGGAGAGTAAGATAAGAAGCCAAGCATTCGATGAGGAATCGCCTCCAACTAGTCTTGCTATCAACTACTTACGCAAACATAACACCTATCCTATCCTTGTCCTCCTCTTCGCATCCCGACGAAGAAGAAGCAGTCAAGGCACACACACATTGAACAAGTTATAGTTATGATTCAGTTGATGTTATCTATGAACAAGACGTAGGTTCCAAGTCGTCCATAACCGTGGACACGGCTTCTCGAAAATATTTAACCCTGCAGGGGTGTACCAACTACCCATTACAAGGCTCCGCACGCACGCCCATCTCTCTCAGTTTCTACCCATCACAGGCAGCCATTTTATGATTTAGTCCCGAGAGATCCGAAACGACATGTCCCTCTAGCTAACAACGAACAAATCCGGGTGGCCCGCGGTGAGTCGACACCCAACTCAAAAGCCGGTCGCGCTCTCGAATCGGTCTCTAGCATATAACTCCAGGTTTGGATTGCCGGTTACTCTCACATGAGACCGGGTCCTCAGCTGGTCCTGATGGGCCAGCAAGGAACCATGTCCTCACTGGTCCGGGTTGGTTTGAAAACTACTGGCGGCCGACTAGCACACACACGGTTTCAAATGGTTAATCAGCTTGGGCCACCACTATAAATGTTTGAAGCTAGGTAGGTAAGAAGAGGGGACCCCATAAGATCCCACACGCGGTTAGGCACGCTCAGTCTTAGAACAAATACCCGAAACTCGGTTCCTAGGTGACTCGAATGGAACAAAGCGTCGGGGCGGATAGCCTAGACCTTCCATCCTTCGTCGAATATAGTCAACATTATTGACGAGGGGGTGACCCCACGACTCCTATGGATGGGCCTACCCGGTGTACCCGAAGACAGAAGGCCCACAAAGATGACGCCCGGGTCCATCCTTGACCCACTAGTGGCACCGACGTAGGAGTTCACGACTAATAAGGAAGGCTTAAACCTGGCCTATAAGGCAAGCTTAGGGTTAGGAAATACTATTTGTAATCTAGGACGGACTCCCCGAGACTTGGCCGACTATATAAAGGCTAGGAGGGGAGACGTCAAGATCATCCAATACACAATCTGTAACCCTAGCCTTGTGCGCACCAGCCTTGGCCTCTCCTGTAATCACATCTCCAAGCAATAATATCGAGCAGGAACGTATCCTCCTGTTAGCCGACGAGCTATCGTCCAACCTGTGCCTCTCATGACTAACCCAGGGTCCCTGACAATGGGATTTGCCGGGGTCCATCCTCGTCAATTGGTGCTGTCTGTGGGAACTACACATGTTGTAGTTACGATCTCGGGGGTTAAGTCTTCAGCAAGCCACAACTCAAGAGCAAGAACCAGATCCAATCCACCCGGAGAACTCAAGATTACGGCAAACATCTCTGCCGCCCCATCGAGATCGCTCGGCCTGCAGCTGTGCCAAGACCAATACAATGGAGGCAACCGAGTCCACCACCAGCGAAGGAGAAATCGACGACCCAAAAGAAAGGCGTGAGAGCTCTATGCAGAGATCCCGATCGGCGAACTACAGCACGAAGCAGAGGACCCACCGACCACTCGGCGACCCACCGCCAGCCAGGCACCCGCCGGACAACAAGACGCCGACCCCGATCTCGAGATCAGCGATCTTCAAGATCATGGCCAACGAAGAAGAAATTGACGACTTAGAAGACAGACGCGAGGATTCTACGAAGAGACCCCACTCGACGAGTCACACTATACAGCTACGCGCTCGCCGACCACTCGACGACCCGCCGCCGCGTACACAGCTGTCGCCCGCCAGGGCAGCGACTCTGAGACTCAGACCGGAGAATACTACGATCCAGATCAAAGACTGGAAGAATTTGCCAACCTTATAAGGAACCAGAATCTGAGCGAGGGAATCGAAATCGACCCGCGAGTCCCTGAGCACCCGGCGGATCATGCGCAGATCTTCCGAATCTCAAGGAGGAGACGGCACGCCGGATCCAGCAAACTCACGGTCAGGGAGCATCTCGAAGGACCCTGCACGATCCACTTCTTCGAAGACGACTGGGGATACATCAGAT
Source organism: Bromus sterilis (assembly GCA_950022295.1). Lineage (NCBI taxonomy): Eukaryota > Viridiplantae > Streptophyta > Magnoliopsida > Poales > Poaceae > Bromus > Bromus sterilis. Next base: position 218,786,346 of record OX465599.1, read on the forward strand.
CGGGTCACGCCCTAGGAGACTGCCGTCTATTCAACGAACTCGCCGACAGCCTCAAGAAGGAAAAACAACGAGAAGCCAAGCGCACCCGACGAACCGAGCAGTCGCCGACTCCAAGTCTCGAAAGACGCTACAACCCGCCTCAGGGACAGGTGTACACGATCCAAGAAGGCAGAGTATCGCAAGATCAACAGGACGCCTACACCCTGCAAGCCAGAGCAGCCAAGAACCTAAACACAGGCGAAGTCTACCAGCTACACGACACAGAAACTAGTATCATGTTCTCCCAGAGTGATCACCCACATGCAGTCCCAAGGCCGGGGCACGCGCCCCTGGTACTCGATGCTCAAATTGGAGGGTACGACATCGACATAATCTTCATGGACGGAGGAAGCAGCATGAACATAATCTTCGTCAACACCCTACACAAGAAGCTGATCCCACGATCAGTATGGAAAAAATCAAGCACCATGCTATACGGAGTAGTCCCAGGAGAAGCGGCTACTTCCCTTGGAATAATCGAGCTCGAAGTTGTCTTTGGCAGCAGACGCAATTTCGCAAGACGCACCCTCGAGTTTGAAGTGCTCTACTGGCAGTCACAGTACCACGCCATACTGGGACGTCCATCATTCGCGCAATTCATGGCGGTTCCGCGCTACGCCTACCTCAAACTCAAGATGCCAGGATCCACGAGCGTCATTACAGTCAACGGGAGCTTCACCAAATCATACCAATGCGACCGCGATTTCCAAAAAGTTTCCCACACCTTCGGAGCCGAGCAAGAACTCGCAGAAACAGCCATGGCGATAAACAAAAGTATCTTTCCGCTAGCAAGTCGAAGCGAGTCAAAAGAGTATGGGCGAGACTTTAGGATCGACAGCGACACGGTCACCCACCAGGTGCACATGACGGACCCAGAAAAAATAGTCCGGTGTACGCCCACCTCCGGGAAGAGCAAGCGACTTCCCTCATCGCTTTCCTCCGTGAAGAATGGGAAATCTTTGCCTGGTGCCCAGCCGACATGCCAGGAGTACCGCGCGAGTTCGCAGAACACGCGCTGCGCATCAAGCCAAACACCAAGCCAGTGAAGCAAGCACTATGAAGATTCTCAGAACCCAAGCCCAGAGCAAACGGGGAGGAAGTCAACCGATTACTCGACGCCCAATTCATCCGAGAGACGAAGAAGGCCACTTGGATCGCCAACCCTGTGCTGGTCCCCAAGAAAGACACAGACGTGCTGCGAATGTGCGTCGACTACGGGCCAGTCAACAAACACTGCCCAAAGGATCACCTTCCCCTGCCAAGAATCGATCAGATAACCGACTCGACAGCAGGATGCGATCTACTATAGTTCCTTGACGCTTACTCAGGATACAATCAGATCAGGATGAAGGAAGAAGACGAAGAACGTACATCATTCATCACCCCTTACGGCGTATTTTGCTACAGGACAATGCCCTTCGGACTCAAGAACGCCGGTGCCACATACCAGCGGATGATGCAAGCTTGCTTGAAAGAGCAAATCGGAAGAAACGTGCAAGTCTACGTGGACGACATCGTCATCAAAACCTACAGCGCAAACACGCTACTCGGCGACCTGCGTGAGACCTTCGCAACACTCAACAATTACAGAATCAAGCTCAACCCGAAGAAATGCGCATTCGGCATCCCAGCTGGGAAGTTTCTCGGGTAGATGGTCTCCGCTCGAGGAATCGAAGCGAACCCCGAGAAATTTCAAGCAATCGCCAGGATGCAGGAGCCAACCGACATCAAAGGCGTACAACATCTCACCGGAAGACTCGCATCCTTGAGTCATTTCATCAGCAGATTGGGAGAGCGCACACTGCCATTCTACCAGCTGCTCAGAAAAGGGAAGAAATTCGAGTGGACCGAATAAGCCCGCAAAGCATTGCGGACCGGAAGAAGACACTCTCGACCCCACCGATTTTGGCGGTACCCAAAGAACGAGAAAAGTTGTACCTCTATGTGGCAGCATGCAACAACGTGGTAAGAACAACACTCATCGTCGAGCGCACAGAAGAAGGCAAGGTCCAGAGCATACAAAGGCCGATCTACTACCTCAGCATGCTATTGGCAAAATCCCAGCAGCGGTACCCGCACTACCAGAAGCTACTACTGGCCATCATCATGACCTCAAGAAAGGTGCCTCACTACTTCGACGAACATCCTATCACAATCGTGAGCATCCCACCACTCGCGGACATCCTCAACAACCCCGGAGCGACTGGGCGAGTCGCCGAGTGGAACATTAAGCTCAACCCACGGGACCTGCAGTTCAAGCACCCAATAGCAATCAAGGCCCAAGTACTCCCAGACTTTCTGGTCGAGTGGACGGAGGTCCAGACACCAGGCCCCCTGGACCTATCGAACTCATGGACAATGTTCTTCGACGGGTCTAAAAGACAGCAAGGAGTCGGAGCAGGAGTCGTTCTGGTCTCCCCCAAAGGAACGAAGCTCAAATACGTCCTCCAGATCAACTTCAGCCACGCCTCCATCAACGAAGCCGAATATGAGGCACTGCTCTATGGCATGCGCATGGCCAAAACATGCGGTGCTACCCGCCTCGTAATCTACGAAGATTCCAAACTCGTCGTCTAGCAGGCGATGAAAGACTGCAATGCAGTAGCCGACAACATGGAGGCCTATCAGAAGCTCTACAACAAGCTCGAAGGAAGTTTCGACGGTTGCGAGCTCAATTACATCCCCAGAACAAACAACACAGAAGCCAACGAACTCGCAAACATCGGCTCGACTCGAGGACCTGTACCACCCGGCGTCTTCCTCGAAAGCATCAGCCAAAGATCCATCAAAGTAAAAACAATAGCACCCGAGGCAGTTGTAGATGACGACACCACTGAGCCAGCACAGGTGGCATCAGCGACTCCATTTGAAAGCAACAGCATGGAAGCGGTCGAACCTACATATCCAACAACACTCGAAGGACCAGCGTGGACAATCGAAGGCACGCTACCGCAAGACGTCTCAGAAGCTCGGCGCATCAGTCGTCGATCCAAGGCATTCACAGTGATCAACACACAGTTATACAAGCGCAGCATCCCCCAGATACTCCAAAAGTGCATCGACGAAGAAGACGGCAAAGCCCTACTGCTCGAAATCCACGAGGGTACATGCGGAACTCATCCGAGCCCATGGTCGACCTCAACGACAAGGAGACTGAGGAACTCTCACTCGCAACGGCCTCCATCGGCATCGGCGCCGGCACCTCCTCCATCATCGAGGACGCTCCGCTTGCTGCGACCACCACTGATGTTGACCCCAAGGCTGATGCGCAATAGTTCGATGCCTTCTCTGTCCACACCTCCACCCCAGTGATGATCAAGCTGGTCCATGGCGTCATCTCTTTTGTCTCCAGGGACATTGATGCGCCCATGATGATCGAGTGTCCGACAAATGCTCTCGTCGTGGAGCCACCCCTTTAACATATATGCGCAGCTCATTCACAACACCCTTGTCTCCCATGGCTTTCGTTGATGCTTTCCCTGATCAGGCAATCCTAGTGTGTAACAACATCAATGGCATCCTCACATTTGTGTCGTTTGAAGACGAGTTGCAGCTCCAGGAACTACCGTGGCAATCATGGCCACCACCACTGCGAGAGGGGATCAGGCATATGAGACACATGTTCAGACCAAGACCATGGTTGTGGTTCAAATATGAACCGGTTGCAGGCTATCTTGAGGAGCCCTGTTCAGGTATACCTAGTCAGCCACATGATGTTTCTTGGTTTAGTTCGGGGCTAGTTCTATTGTTGTTTAGATATGAAGATTTTATTCCAACCTTCTGTTGTGACATGATTCACAGGGAGGAGCCCTTTAGTTGCTTGCAGAATTCCTATCTTGCTACTGTGGCTGCACATCTATTTCAGAGCATGCAGAAAATGGGCGCTCTAAGCATAGACTATTCGAACAATATTTTTGTTCAGTTCATAGACACTGGTCCGTATGAACTAGTCTATGTTGCTTCTGTTGCTGTTTACTTGTTTAAGGATTTGAGGCCATTTAATCTTGAGCTTCCTTAGTCATGGCCACCACTAGTAAAATCTAATTCCAGTGAGTTGTGTTCATTCAAGTTCTTGAGCAGTATTGGTCTTCAGTGAACACAGTTTGAGCCATTACTGTCTTCTGGTCCAACTAGCATCACTGAACAATGGCAACTTAACTGTGACAAGCATGCTGCTGTACGTACTATTCTTTGGCATGAGAAATTACAGTGGACAAGTACAAGAAGGTGGATATGCAAAGGCTGTCATCTGGCACTATTCTATTACAACAAGGTGAGCTACAGTCTGATACCATTGTTACAACAGCACATTATCATGGATCCCTATGAGCTATACCACACCAATGATGTTCTGACCAGTGAACTTCGAGTGTCGGATGTGTCATACGAGCTTATGCGACAACCATGGCCTTATGGGCAGCTCACTTTCTCGGTTTCCACTGAGCCCAACAATTGTTGTGAGGCTGGACCAAATAAATTGGAAATCAACACTCTCTCTGTTTTCCTTAATTGCTCTGAAAAAATTCAGTGGGAAATTGCATGGTTGAGCAACAGTTGTCACTCCCTGAACCTGATGAGGATGCACGCATGCATGAACACATGGTGAAACTAAATGAGGTTAGTTCTGATTGCATGACTGACCCAAGCTTTCCTGGGGGAAAAACCTTACTGGTGGATTTTCATTCATGGCGGGGGTCTGCTGTTGTGAGTTGATTCCCGTGGAAGAACCTTTCAGTTGCTTTCTGGGTACACAACTGCAGTCTTGGCGTCCACTGGATCGAAGAATTTATGACGATAAACAAGGAACAAGCGTTGAGTGTAGTACAATTGATGTTTATCAACATGGACGTAAGCTCTACAAGATTATGCTATCTCTGGATCATCAGTTGAACATCTCCAAACTGCAGCTCGATGACCCTAGCATCCGGTCTTTCAAAGAAGGAGGGGCATCATCGCTGTCGCTACCAGCTTCGATCAAGGCTCCGTCAACCACAAATGCTACCTTGGCATCGACCAGGACCCTACGGGCAACGACTACTTCCTCGGCATCGACATCTGCAACAACACTGGCTTCGGTTACCATCGAGAATTTGACCTAGTCCAAGAACATCGAGCACAATGGGATCTAGGCGGGCGTCGGCTTGGGGTCAAGCCGAGTTTCAAGGATGGGGTGTTAGGAGCCTGTCCTAACCCATACATGGGTTGCGCATGGACCTGTACATGGGCTTGGCCCATTCACGAACCATCACGACTACAAGTATCCCCGAGTAGGCAATGAGCAACCTATCCAGTGGATCACGGCACGAACGGCTGTAACATCCCAAAATTCTCTGAATTTTGGAATGTTAATAAAATTAAATAGATGATGATTGTTTGCTTGACGTGTTTGATTTTCTCTGCGATTTAAAACTTTTGGAGTTTATTGAATATTAAAAAGAGAGGGAATAAAAGGACTTTCCCTAATATTCATAGTTGGTGTTTTGGAATTTATTATTTTAAAACACAATCAACAAAACAAATGCGAGAAGGTAATATGACTCCTTCACCATATTAAAAGGTTGAAAAATGTTTTAAATCTTTATTGGAGTTCTTCTGAATATTCAAAACATTTTTCAACTCAAGGAAATTCATTTGAGAGCATATAAAATAACTTATCCCCTTTTTAATAAAGTTGGAAAATATTTATAATATTACTTTAAAGTTTTTAAAATATTTTGAGTATTATAAATAACTCTAAAATTATTTAGGGATTTTATAATGCTAAGAGAGTTTTTATTTCATTGAAATGATTTATTAAATATTTTAAAAGGGTTGAAAAAGTATTCCCATGGGATATTTTTATTTTACCAAATTATTTATTGGTGAAACAATTCTAATATTTATATTTTATTATTTTGAAATGGTTTGTCAATGATTTTGACCAAATAAAAATACTTTTAATAATTTATCGGACTTTATTTGATTTATGAAAAGTATTTTATATTTAAATAAAGTATTTAGAAAATGTTTTTATTTTTATTTTACTTTTTGGAAAATGTATTCATTAAATAAATTTCTTTGTATTATTTGATGAATTTAGAAATTTATTTCATATTTTTCTGATGAGTATTTATTTTTCTAAAATTGTTTGAAGTTTCGGTTTTTAAAGAAAAAGAAAATGCGTACCGAGCCAGCCCAATTTGAGCCGAAGACGGATTTAAAAAAAATCGGGCGATATAGGATTTCAAAATTTTTCTTTTTCATTTTTTCCAGAAAGCCTAAATCGTCCGCGCCTCGGTTTCTGTGCCGCCGCCACCTCGATTTCCGTGCCAGCGAACCTCGGTTTCCGTGCCGCCGCCGCCTCGATTTCCGTGCGGCAAACCTCGACTTTCGTGCCGGCGAATCTCGGTTTCCGCGCCGCCATCGTCGCCTCGTTTTCCGTGCCCGGCGAACCTCGATTTCCGCGCCATCACCGCGTCATCGGTACGTAAGCAATTTTGTCTTGTAGTGAAAAGGATCTGTCTGCGACGAAAACTGTTTTTTATTCACGAATAGGTCCTTTTTCAAAGTTTGCACCCTATAATCTTCGTAGCTGTATCTTTTAAACCGTGTATCGGAATTAGGTGATTCTTTTTCCTACACGCTCGTAGTGATCTGTACTTTATCATAGAGTAAACTTTCTCACCTTTGCACACTTTAGAATTTGAATTTATTTCAAATTCAAATTCAAATTCCAGAGGCCGTATCTTTTATACCGTTGATCCAAATTGAGTGATTCTTTTTGCGTTGGATCACTCGTTCCATGTACCTTCTGTTTATATCATGTGTATAAAAAAATTCACAACTTTCTTGGTCTGTTTAAATTCAAATTCAATTCAATGTTGCAAGTGTTATGACCTGCGTTGTAGTATTCCGTTTCACGTGATTCTTTTTGCATATCGGATCACTTGAGACATGTTATCGGTAATATTCACACACTTTTCATGTGGGCATGTTATTCACCTTTAATTCACAAATGTCCATGGGCACAACTCGTTACCAATAATATTTTATCTGTTGACTCTCCCAAGTTCACTTCCACCGGTCAGCTTCGCACACATCGACACCTTTGCACTTCAAAGCCCTTTTGTTTTGTTTCAAAAACCTTTGTGATTGCTTTGTTGATCTTTTGTTTATCTTATTGTGATTTGATTGCTTATTCGAGTTCATTCGTTTGCGATAGATTGCTCGGAGTGTGACGAGTAGAGTTGACTGGTACGTGAGAGCGAAGATCTTCATCGAATGTATAAGGCAAGTTACACATTGACCATAACTCAACCTATATTTTCTATTATGCATGTAGAAAATTATCACTCTATGCATGTGTAGGACTATATATTAGTTATGTTTTAAACCTAGTAGGATAGCCATATGTTCTGAACTTGTATTTCATTATCGACCTAGGATCGTGGTTTGTTATATACTGCTATTGCTTTGTAGACGGGGATTGGTTGAGTTATCATGGAGCTATGTGAGGATTAATGACTTGATTAGCAAACTTAAATAGAAATCACCTCTGGACGGGCAGGGAATGCATCATGGTGCTCATGCCTTGGATAAGGAGGGACCAGGACTGAATGCTTCCCGAATGATTCTTTTGGTGATGAACCGGGTGCGTCATGGCGAGTACCCTCTGACGCAGTGGGCGCCGTCCAGGCTCAAAAGTATCGGACAGACAGTGTGACTAGTAGCTTCCATGTACAACCACTGGCTATATGGGCTCTGGCTTAGATGAGTAAGTTGTGGGGAACCTGGCCCTGGTATCTAGCTAATGTAGATATTATAGGTGTACCGGCTACAAAAGGGTGGAGGCAACCTCTTCTGAAAGACTATGTCTCAATCTTCGGGTTGAGTCCAGTGGGGAAAGTGTACAAACCTCTGCAGAGTGTAAAAACTGATCATGATTAGCCGTGTCCACGGTTACGGACAACTTTGAGCAACTGGGCATTATTGTTGTTGGATGGTCTTGACAGATATTTCACCTTAATAAGAATTTGAGTGGGAACTTTTAATAAAGGGATGGTTGGAATTGGTGTAGCCCGATTCAATCATACTTAGGACTAGCAACTTAAATTAAAATTTGATTAGTTGTAGTATGTGAGGGAAAAATCAGCTTTCTGCAAAATAAAACCATAAGCCTTTCCTTTGACTTACCTTGCATGTAGATGTAGGTCTGTTATATACTTTTTCATGTGACTTGTCGTACAAATCAGATGTACTGACCCGTGTTCGGGCTGTAACCTTCGGTGTTGCAGGATTGTATACGATGAGTAAGTGATGCGTTGTAGGGTTACGATGTCTATACTCAACTATGCCGGTGGAGTTGATGGACGCCACGAAGCTCTTTATTGTTTTTCTGCTGTATTTTATTTGTAAGCTAGCCTTGAGCTATGCAGGTATGCTTTATTGTAATACTGGATCTTTGATGTAATATATATGACATGTGGTTTATTCTTGATATTACATCGTGTACTGTGTGTGCTAGCTAATGATCCAGGGACTAGCACAGAATGCACAGAGACTTGGATTCTTTAGTGAATCGGGTCGTTACAGATGGTATCAAAGCCCATGTTGACTGTAGGTCGTGACCCTAGAAAATGGATAGAAAAAGCCATAGGAACAAAAATATTTTATCACTCTTTGATTACTTAGTCTCTTCACTAGTATTTCTCATCTATTATTCATCTTCTAAAACTCCTCATCTTGTTTTACTATAAATACCCCTCTGAGTTACTTACCCTTGAAGACAAGACATTTGAGAGGTGCATCATCGACCTCGGGGATCAATGGAAGTTACGTCTGCCAGAATTAGGAGGAGTATACTATGGATTCAATAAGGATAAGCTTTGATGCTACGAGAGGATTTTAAGATCAGCTTAGCTGAGAAGGATGAAGCTTAGAATCAGACCACCACCTTTTAGGTGAAGCTAGATGAACGAATTTCGCGTAGCATGATGAGATCGTATGTCTTGCACATATGACCTTACTCTAGGTGTTGTTTGTGTGTTTTGAGTTTTTTGACTGTATTGTTTGTTTTTATGTGTTACTGTCGAACGTAGGTTTATTGCCGCTTCCTTGTTTGAGTGCATATGTCTGGTGTTATTTTTAATTGTTGTCTTGTCGTTGTTATAGTTTTGCCCTAACCTTTGTCGTATGGGTTTAATAGATGGAGTATGAAGTAGGACTCGCCTTTTCTGGGGCGATGTCAAGATTGAAGGTGGAGCAATGGATTCATAATATGGAGGAGCACATGGAGAATAACAAGGTTGGAAGTGAGGACATGGTCCCCTATGCAGTTAAGTACTTGGTAGAAGAGGCTGCTACTTGGTGGAGAATGCACCAAGCGATTGACGAATCACGAAGGAAGATTACTTGGAAGGAGTTCACAAGGATTTTGTTGGCATCCCGCCTTGTCACCCCGACGCAAAGGAAGGTAAACCATAAGATGCCTCGTGCCTGCAAAATTTGCGGGGAAGTAGGACACTCCTATGAAGGACACCAAGATGGATGTCCCTATTGTGAAGAAATTCAAGGGGGAGAAGAATGCCCCACTGCACAAGTCACATGTTTTACGTGTGAAGGAACTGATCATTACCCCGCTCAGTGTCAATTTTTCATCATGACACAACAAGTGGTTCAACATCAAAAGGAAGGAATGAAGAAAGCTATCCAAGAATTGAAGGAAGAACCCGTGAAGAATAAAATGAAGGACATTAGCCAGATTCAGTGTTTTCGGTGCAGGAATATGGGACATTACGCCAACATGTGTCCAGGACTAAAGGAAGCACTCATGAGGAAGAAGATAAAGGACCTTAGCCAAATTGAGTGCTATCGGTGCAGGAACATGGGACACTACAGCAATATGTGTCCCGAATTGAAGAGAAAGAAGAAGATGTGAACATGGGAGCAAAGACGTCGACATATTGAAGCTTATGTTTTGCAATTGGAGGACGTACGTAGGTGTGCACTAAGTGTACGTTGTTACCTTTTCATTGTTAGCTGGAGTTGTGGTTCGCAACATGTTCTGCTGGTTGAACTAGATGTTTTATGTCATGATTGTTTTGTTAAGTTTTGCTTCTGGCCTAACCCTGTTATGTCTTTGGTTGATGTTGTGTGCGGTCCTTTGTGTTCTTCTATGCGAGTAAAATAAGTTTACGTTTCATTAGACCCTCATCTACTTAGTATGCTTTGAGACTGAAGAAGACACAACCAAAAGAAGAGTAAATTGGCAAGTGACTCAACGATACGAAGATTACTTCAACAACGCGAAACTGAAGCTACCGTCATTGAAGACCTGAATACTTGAAGACCTGGAAGATTCAAGTTCTACCGTTAGATCGTTTCTGTGAGCTGTCATTTCTGTTTTATCGACAGCTACACATCAAAACTTATTTTCAAAACTAATGTGATGTTTGTATGGGTATATCTCCCTATCTCTCTCTCTAGCTCGCTATCTACATTCTATTCCCTCTCATCCTCATCCTACACTGAAGAAGCTACTACAATGGCTGCTAATGTCAAGGCTGGGATAAGTATGGATGCAACTTAATGCTGAGTTCAAAGTTAACCCTTGTGCAAGGATCTTACAACAAGCAAGCACAATCTTGCTGAAGGAAGAACCCCGGAGGAAGTTGGAGTTCGCTAGTACGCGTTCATAGTAGTTTACGTAAACCTGAGAGTTGTTAAGAAACGATAGATGTTGTTTGGCTTGCAGAACAAAGGATTTTTCTGAACCAGTTCATGAACAAGAGGACTTTCTACAATGCTTGTGAGGATGACCGAGTGTTAGATTGCGAGATTCGCTAAACCATATACAAGGTAATGATATGTGTGCGGAATGAATTGGCCCCCATGATGACTACTCTTATTATTCGCTCTTGCTATGCGGGTTAGTAAATCTTGAGTGACATACCGACAGAAGAGAGACGACGATGTCAAAGCCTAAACCATAGAATGGTACGATGTGTGACCCCTGTAGGAGATTACCGTTTGTGTTATACGGTGAGTATGGACCAAGACCATTTGCTGCAGGTATCCCGTAGAAGTATTCGTGAAGACCACCAAGAGAGAAATCGATAGTTGTTTAGTAGTGGCGTCTGACCTGTCAGCCATGAAGTCTCAGCACTTGGAAGACCACTCTCTTGCTAATGATTCGAGACCTAGTAGGAGGAGGTGAATCTCTTTGAAGAAGGTCATCGATGGAGTAAGATTTTGAAGACCACGTCGCACTCCTTTTAAGGGTGGTAGCACCCTGGACCATCGGAGGGTCGATGGACTATCATGAAGACCCTAACCCTAGCCTTTCTTTCTAGCCTTCTCGAATCTCGAGGACGAGATTCCTTTTAAGGGTGGTAGTGTGTAACATCCAAAAATTCTCCGAATTTTGGAATGTTAATAAAATTAAATAGATGATGATTGTTTGCTTGATGTGTTTGATTTTCTCTGGGATTTAAAACTTTTGGAGTTTATGGAATATTAAAAAGAGAGGGAATAAAAGAACTTTCCCTAATATTCATAGTTGGTGTTTTGGAATTTATTATTTTAAAACAAAATCAACAAAACAAAATGAGAGAAGGTAATATGATTCCTTCACCTTATTAAAAGGTTGAAAAATGTTTTAAATCTTTATTGGAGTTCTTCTGAATATTCAAAACATTTTTCAACTCAAGGAAATTCATTTGAGAGGATATAAAATGACTTATCCCCTTTTTAATAAAGTTGGAAAATATTTAGAATATTACTTTAAAGTTTTTAAAAATTTATTTTGAGTATTATAAATAACTCTAAAATTATTTTAGGGATTTTATAATGCTACGAGACTTTTTATTTCATTTAAATGATTTATTAAATATTTTAAAAGGGTTGAAAAAGTATTCCCATGGGATATTTTTATTTTACCAAATTATTTATGGGTGAAACAATTTTAAAATTTATATTTTATTATTTAGAAATGGTTTGTCAATGCTTTTGACCAAATAAAAATACTTTTAATAATTTATCGGACTTTATTCGATTTATGAAAAGTATTTTATATTTAAATAAAGTATTTAGAAAATGTTTTTATTTTTATTTTACTTTTTGGAAAATGTATTCATTAAATAAATTTCTTTGTATTATTTGATAAATTTAGAAATTTATTTCATATTTGTGTGATGAGTATTTATTTTTCTACAATTGTTTGAAGTTTCGGTTTTTAAAGAAAAAGAAAATGCGTACCGAGCCGGCCCAATTTGAGCCGAAGACGGATTTAAAAAAAATTCCGGCTATATAAGATTTCAAAAATTTTCTTTTTCGTTTTTCCAGAAACCCTAAATCGTTCGCGCCTCGGTTTCCGTGCGGTGAACCTCGGGTTCCGTGCCGCCGCCACCTCGATTTCCGTGCCGGCGAACCTCGGTTTCCGTGCCGCCGCCGCCTCAATTTCCGTGCCGGCGAACCTCGGTCTCCACGTCGCCGCCGCCTCGACCCCCGTGCTGACGAACCTCGATTTCCGTGCCAACGCCTCGATTTCCGTGCCGCCGCCTCCTCGATTTCCGTGCCGGCGAACCTCGGTTTCTGTGCCGCCACCGTCTCGATCTTCCGTGCGGCGAACCTCGACTTCCATGCTGGCGAACCTCGGTTTCCGCGCCGCCACCGCCGCCTCGGATTCAGTTCCCGGCGAACCTCGGTTTCCGCGCCATCGCCACGTCATCGGTACGTCAGCAATTTTGTCTGCGACGGAAACTTTTCTTTATTCACAAATAGGTCCTTTTTCACAGTTTGCACCCTATAATCTTCGTAGCCGTATCTTTTAAACCGTGTATCGGAATTAGGTGATTCTTTTTCCTACACGCTCGTAGTGATCTGTACTTTATCATAGAGTAAACTTACTCACGTTTGCACACTTTAGAATTTGAATTTATTTCAAATTAAAATTCAAATTCCAGAGGCCGTATCTTTTATACTGTTGATCCAAATCGAGTGATTCTTTTTGCGTTTGATCACTCATTCCATGTACCTTCTGTTTATATCATTTGTACACAAAAATTCACAACTTACTTGGTCTTTTTAAATTCAAATTCAATTCAATGTTGCAAGTGCTATGACCTGCGTTGTAGTATTCCGTTTCACGTGATTCTTTTTGCATATCAGATCACTTGAGACATGTTATCGGTAATATTCACACACTTTTCATGTGGGCATGTTATTCACCTTTAATTCACAAATGTCCATGGGCACAACTCGTTACCGATAATCTTTTATCTGTTGACTCTCCCAAGTTCACTTCCACCGATCACCTTCGCACACATCGACACCTTTGCACTTCAAAGCCCTTTTGTTTTGTTTCAAAAACCTTTGTGATTGTTTTGTTGATCTTTTGTTTATCTTGTTGTGATGTGATTGCTTATTCGAGTTCATTCGTTTGCGATAGATTGCTCGGAGTGTGACGAGTAGAGTTGACTGGTACGTGAGAGCGAAGATCTTCATCGAATGTATAAGGCAAGTTACACTTTGACCATACCTCAACCTATATTTTCTATTATGCATGTAGCAAATTATCACTCTATGCATGTGTAGGACTATATATTAGTTATGTTTTAAACCTAGTAGGATAGCCATATGTTCTGACCTTGTATTTCATTGTCGACCTAGGATCGTGGTTGTTATATACTGCTATTGATTTGTAGACGGGGATTGGTTGAGTTATCATGGAGCTATGTGAGGATTAATGACTTGATTAGCAAACTTAAATAGAAATCACCTCTGGACGGGCAGGGAATGCATCCTGGTGCTCATGCCTTGGATAAGGAGGGACCAGGACTGAATGCTTCCCGAATGGTTGTTTTGGTGGTGAACCGTGTGCGTCATGGCGAGTACCCTCTGACGCAGTGGGCGCCGTCCAGGCTCAAAAGGATCGGACAGACATTGTGACTAGTAGCTTCCATGTACAACCACTGGCTATATGGGCTCTGGCTTAGATGAGTAAGTTGTGGGGAACCTGGCCCTCGTAGCTAGCTGATGTAGATATGATAGGTGTACCGGCTACCAAAGGGTGGAGGCAACCTCTTCTGAAAGACTATGTCTCAATCTTCGGGTTGAGTCCAGTGGGGAAAGTGTACAAACCTCTGCAGAGTGTAAAAACTGATCATGATTAGCCGTGTCCACGGTTACGGACAACTTTGAGCAACTGGGCATTATTGTTGTTGGATGGTCTTGACAGATATTTCACCTTAATAAGAATTTGAGTGGGAACTTTTAATAAAGGGATGGTTTGAATTGGTGTAGCCCGATTCAATCATACTTAGGACTAGCAACTTAAATTAAAATTTGATTAGTTGTAGTATGTGAGGGAGAAATCAGCTTTCTGCAAAATAAAACCATAAGCCTTTCCTTTGACTTACCTTGCATGTAGATGTAGGTCTGTTATATACTTTTTCGTGTGACTTGCCGTACAAATTAGATGTACTGACCCGTGTTCGGGCTGTAACCTCCGGTGTTGCAGGATTGTATACGATGAGTAAGTGATGCATTGTAGGGTTACGATGTCTATACTCAACTATGCCGGTGGAGTTGATGGACGCCACGAAGCTCTTTATTGTTTTTCCGTTGTATTTTATTTATAAGCTAGCCTTGAGCTATGCAGGTATGCTTTATTGTAATACTGGATCTTCGATGTAATATATATGACATGTGGTTTATTCTTGATATTACATCGTGTACTGTGTGTGCTAGCTAATGATCCAGGGACTAGCACAGAATGCACAGAGACTTGGATTCTTTAGTGAATCGGGACGTTACAACGGCGGCGGCTACCAACTACACCTTCTTCCTCTCTATTCCGTTCCCCAATTCTTGCAATCCTTCATCTGTAATCGTGATTGATACTTCTTTCCGTGATCTAGAGAACTGTTGTGTGGAACTATATCAAGTCCCTAACACTAAGTGAATCTACTGAAGAAATCGGCATCTACCAACGCCTGACGAAACTGAAGAAAACTGCAGCAGCGGCTCAGCGAGGGGCTGCGAGGGACGCGCACGGGAAGCCAAAAGGCACGGCCTTGGGAGAGCATAGCACAGCCAAGCGTCCAAGCTGGAGCACCGGAGGGCACGCACGCGCGAGGGGATGCACGCAGCCATGCGCTACTCACGTACATGGCACAAACGGACGCCGGCGGCGATCAAGATGAGCACCACAACAAACTGACGCGGACTCGACGGAAAAAACAGAGGCGGCTGCACGGGGCGAACTGAGTGTGGCCATGGCATGCTTGGGCACGCACGGGCTCGTGCTGGCACTAGGAAGGCCGCCGGACACGCGCTGGTCATGCACATGGCGTGGGCGGGCGCCGACGACGGCATGAAGCAGAACGGCGAAAGAGGTATATGGCGGCTACCTACGGCACGAACGCAAGAACGAAGAGAAGAGGGAAGGGGAAGGCTCACAGAGGGGATGGCAACGTCGTCGTTCTCGGGCTCGAAGATGATCGACGGCTTGGAGAAGAGGACACAAGAGAGGCCGTCGTCGAGGAAGATAGCACCGGCGACGTGTGGATGATGAGGCGGGGCACGATGGCCTCGGATCCTGCTCCTAGAGGTGCTGCGGGAAGCGGGGATGGACGATCGCGCCCACGACGTCGACGATCGGCTTGGGGATGGCCACGAATTCAGAGCTCCTCGGCCTCTTGACCATGGCGACAGCGAGTGGGAAATTGAGAGGGGAAAGGGGATGGCGGCGCGAGGCAGAGGAAACCCTAGAGAGGAGGAGAAGAGAGGGGATCACCTTGTTATAAAGGGGAGAGGGAGAGGAGGCTGCCGGGAGGGCTCCACCTCCTCCTCCACGGTCATGGCGTGAGAGAGAGAGGAGGGGGTCCTCCACGTGAGGGGGAAAATAAGGGGAGGTGTCGGTTTGGGCTGGATAGGATCGGGAGGTGGGCCGAGGAGAGGAAGAGAAAGGGCCCAACTGGCTTTGCCCTTTTTCTGCTTTTATTATTTTTATAAAAGACAGCACATAAAAATGGCTAAAATAAATAGAATATGAATTCCAAAAATCATATAAAAATCTTACTATGAATACTCAGCAACTATAGGATTTTTAGAAAATAATTTGGGTCAAATATTTTTAAGTACTTCAAAAGGCATTTAAATTATTTCAAATGCAATTTGAAATACTACCCCATTTTCTAGAAGGGCTAAAATCTTGGGATTTGGGCAGGGGTTAAATCATGGCAGAACATGATTTATTTGAAGAGGAGTTAATGAGGGGATCAATCGGGTGGCTTGGAGAAAATGGCAAAGGAGCAAAAGAAAGAAATGAAAGGGAAATTGGAAAATCCTTTTACATGATCAGAAAAATGTTTGGGCATTTTCCTGTCACATGGATTATGGAAAAGAATAAATGTGCAAATTTCCATCCCCAATGGGAAAAATAAAAATGCAAATTTTTTTCTGGATTTGCTAGTTTTGGGTTGTTACACTAGAGCGGCTATACAGAGTCAGCAACGAGTGGAGTACAAGGATTACACCTTGATAGCTCACACTTGATGGTGGCTCCGCAGAGCCGAGCTAGGGGACCTTAGGCGGTGTCTGCATTGTACCATACCCATGCAGTTGTATATATTGTATCCGTGTTCACTCCCCTGAGTGGTCACGGCCCGCTATCTAATCCTATCTAACAATGCGCAGGGCTCACTGCTGAATAGTGTATAATTATAATGGGAAGCATAGGATAAAGGAAGGTACATCAAGGGGCGAAAAAATCAGGCTATGCAATTGAATAGGATTGTAACGTAGCAGCAGCAGTTATGCCTAGTGCAAGAAATGTACAGAAAGGTAGGCGATATCTGGGTAAGAGAATGGCTCTGCTTTCCTGGAAGCTCGGCGGTAGAGGTAGGGTCGTCGACGAAGTAGTCGTACCCGGCAGCGGTGTAGTCGGCGGTAGCAACGGGGTCTACCGAAGAATAAGGGGGGAAGAAACAGTAAATACAAAGCAAGCAAAGCAAATAGATGAATGACATGACAGATGCAATGTTAACGTTGTTCTAACGTAGTGCAATGCACGTTGCTCAGAGCGGGAATTCATCCGGGGATGAAATGCTGGCTCCGGGTGATTATCGACATACGGCCCGGAGGGGGGATGTCGATGTTCGTTGTGTTAGAGGGGGGTGGTTGACATACGAATAGCGTATTCATATTGGTTATATTTTTCTGATCAATTTTC
The DNA here is from genome assembly GCA_950022295.1 of Bromus sterilis. NCBI lineage: Eukaryota > Viridiplantae > Streptophyta > Magnoliopsida > Poales > Poaceae > Bromus > Bromus sterilis. Next base: position 218,803,597 of record OX465599.1, read on the forward strand.
ATGTATAAAGTTTTTGAATCTGACTTACGGTTTAAAAGATATTCAATTTTAAAGTTTAAATCATTTTAAATCAATTACTGGACTTTCTTTATTAATAAAATGCAACATTATCCAGAACAGGAGTTTGACCAGTGGGTCCCACTTGTCAGCCTCACATTGCTAATAAAACAATTAATTAAATTTAATTAACCACTGGACCCACATGTCATTGACTTAGAGTTAATATAATTTAAAACAATTAATTTAACCAGGGGCAGGACCCACTTGTTATTGTCAGTAGCAAGATAATCATTTTAATTAAATCTAAACTAACAGAAAGGGCCCACATGTCAGTGACTTATTAGTTTAAACAGATTTTATTTAACAGAGATTTAAACAGCATGGGCCTACATGTCATAAGTACAGGGGGTTATTTAGTTTAGTATTTCTGTTAATATTTTTACTAGGGGGGTGTTAATCACCATGCCGACCCATATGTCTGTGGTTAACCCATTGAGTTTAAAACCCCGGGCTCGCCGGCGACGGCAACCAGTGGCGACGGCGAGACCACGGTGGCCAGCCCCGGCGACCAAATCGAGGGCCGCTAGCTTCGTTCGAACGGGAAGCGTACCGCGCGGCCATCACGGGCACAGTACAGGCCAGAACGGCCAGAAACGCCGGCCATGGCCGCGAGCTACGGCGGCCGGAGCACGACCTCGAGGCGGCACGGCGTCCGGGCCATGGTTCCATGCACTAGGGAAGGGGGAAAGATCGTAGGCTCACTGTGGAGCACGGCGGGGAGGTAGCGGGCTCGGGGGCGGTGTGCAGCGTCCGTAATTGGAGACGAACTACGGCGAGGCAGAGGAAGAAGAAGGGCGCGATTCGCAGCCTCCGACGCATCCTGGCCCGAGCTTGAGGGTGGGGAAGACCTGGAGGAGGACGGCGGCGGTCCTGGACGTGGTCTCGGGGATCGGCGAGGTGTTTGGCCACGTGAGCTCATGCCGGAGCATCCATGGCCGCTCGGGCAGCGCGAGGAAGACGACCTAGGAGAGCACGAGGGGGCGTGAGGAAGGTTCTAGAGTTTCGGGTGGGAAAGGGGTGGCCTCGGGGTCTTATCCCCCACCGCAACCGGCGGATGGCGGCCACGCCGGCGAGGCCGCGGCCTGGCCGAGGGATGGCCGCCACGGCACCCCCATGCACTGTAGGTGGAAGATGAGTGAGGGGGAAGCTGGGCTTGGCCTGCCCCAGTGGGGGGGGCCTCTCCCTGGGCGTGGGATAGATCTTTCCTCTTTTTTTATTCCTTTCCTTTTTCTATTCTATATTACTTAGCTACCAGATGGTTTTTGCAAATTACGAAACTTGCACCATTATTTGTATTGCCCTATGTAGCAATGTTACAAAAAGTTTGGTGACCAAAGAAATTCATTTAATACTTTTGTATTATTCAAAATGGATTAAATGCCACTGGTTGGCTACTGTTTGAATTGTTTGATCTATTTTATCGCTTGATAAAATACCATAAGTATATTGGCATGGCCCACTGATTATTTGTGATTTAACAAAATTGGTTGCACAATTTTTGGACAAAGTTTTATTCATCACTTATTTTTAATATCCAAGAAAAGGCATTTTGAGTTTGAGTTGATCCAAGGTGATCAAAGCATGATTAGCAACAGTAATGTTCATTATCAAAAGTTTTACTGTTCCATAACACTGAGGGTGTTACACCTGCGATCGGCAATGCAAGCACCCGTGAGATCGCACTAAACTTTAGTCGTAGTGACGGAAATCGACATCAAATTTGCGGTAGACCAAGCACTCGACCACACGGCGACTCCAAAAGTCAGTCGTGCCACTCGACGAGAAGCAACCACCATCGACCACAATGATTTCACCGACAGGCCGCATGACCTTGCCAAAAAAATCAGATATTTTTGCATCAACGACGGAGTTGAGTTGTGCCCGAGTATCCGCTCTCGCAAAAAGCACCACTCAGACACCCGCTCAGACAAACAACAAGGCACCACAAACCAATCCACGAAGCGAAGACAAAAGCATATAGGTGACTCGAACACTCACACCCCAAGAACAACTAGAGGGGATCTACACAACCCACTCCTACATGGACGAGGAAGGAAAACTCAGAGCAAACCATAAACTCAGAAAGTGTTGGCTTTTCGACGAACTTTACAAGGCACACAAGAAAGACGTACAACACAGAGCAAAGCGCACTCGAGGAGCAAACCCGGTGTTGGCGCTCAACAAGGGAGAAACCTACCTGTTAGCACACGGTCGGGTGAACATGATCCAAGAAGGGCGCCCATCAAATAAGAAAGAAGAAACAATCACTCTCCAAACCTACATGGCAACAGAACTCAAAATAGAAGCACCATACTACATATGGGACTCGGAAGTCGCCATCACCTTATCGCAAAAGGACCACTCACCTACAATCCTGAGACAAGGACACACCCCACTAGTGCTCGAAAGACAGATAGGAGGCTACGACATGTCAAGAGTATTCATGTACGGTGGAAGCAACATGAACATAATCTTCTCCAACACGGTACGAAAGATGTTGATCCCACACTCCGCGCTGAGAACCTCATATATGACCTTCTACGGCGTCGTACCGGGCAAAGCAGTCTCACCCCTAGGAATAATCGGCCTCGATGTTTGTCTTTGGGAGCAGAAACAATTTCAGAAGGGAGACCCTCGAGTTTGAGGTGGTAGACTGGCAATCACAATACCATGTCATACTCGGTCGACCAGCTTTCGCCCAGTTCATGGACGTCCCGCATTATGCGCACCTCAAGCTGAAGATGCCAGGGCCAACAGGGGTCATCATGATCAACGGATGTTTCCTCAAATCAGACAAATGTGATCGAGATTTCCATCAAGTCTCCAACACCTTCCGAGCACAAGAAGAGCTTGTGGAGATAGCCATGTGATGGGTGTAGATAACACCTCCTCCTTTGTTACCCCAAGTTGAAGGTTATGATGTAGATAGCAGCATTCCATCTGTGAAGATACCAAGGTTTGTCTCCGGTAGGACTCCAAAGACTGTAAGTAGGTGTCAATGGCGCCTGAAGTGTTGCCGAATTGTTTGACGTTGACGTGGACCTGCTGATACGGTGAGGAAGATAGTTCTCACAATTCTCGTTGGTTACCCCAAGTGGAAGGTGAGATGTAGCGTAGCAGAAAATTTCCCTTAGCGAAGATGCTAAGGTTTAGGTTGTCTCCAGTAGGACTCCAAGAGATACAAGAAGGTGGTAAAAGTGAACAATGGCGACATTCACAATGTAAAGATTGCTTATTTCACCTGGACCTGCACACACAACAAATAACTTTGCTCCCAACGAGTACAGAGGAGTTTTCAATTCCTCCGGCCTTGCTGTTTACAAAGGATCAACGCAAGAGATAAAAGTGCAACTAAAAGTAAGAACTGGAAGTAAATTGAGTGTGTAAACAATGGTGGAAATATGGACAGGGGTCCCATGACGTTCAATAGTGATGTCTCTCTCCCAAAAGACGATAAAAGTACTAGCGAGGTAAACAAATCACAACTGGGCAATTGACAGGATTATAAACGCACCGCAATGCTAACTATGGTACAAAAGAAAGGAACAGGCTCAAAAGCAATGGGCAGTACACCAAGGTAAGTAGACTGAAATCCGTCTGCATCTACTACGAATCATCCACCTGAAGATATCTATCCAAATAATCTCGCTGGTATTAAGTTGTGAATGCCACCCAAAGTTTAAACTCAATGCAACAGACAACTGCATTAAAAGAACTTTGCGTAAAGTAAACAATCCTTGCACCCGCAGGTACAATCACCGTTGTTTTAACCCTGGTGGCAACGACACATCCCCTAGTCTCATGTTTCTGTCACTCAAGCTATACATCAGGGGGCTGAACCCACAATCAAGCATAACGCTCCCTCTTAGAGTTGCAACAAATCACTTGGCCAAAGTAAAATACGTCAACGGAGAACATGCAAGAATTAACTCAAGAACACAAATATAAAAGAGAATCAAATATATTACTCATCACAATCTGAACATAGTCTCATAATCCATCAGTTCCCAGCAAACTCAGCATAGCAACACAGAAAATTACAAATGTGCCTCAATCATGTGAGGGAGCTCACGAGGTCTCGAAAGTGGAAGTACAAAGAGGGGAGGACAACATCACATAGCTACTGGTCATGGACCCATGGTCCAAGAGGGACTACTCACAGCACATCTAGGAGGCGTCCATGCCGATGGATGGTCTCCCGGAGGGGGTTCCTCCTTCCGGCAGGGTGCCGGGGCAGCTTCTCTTGGCAGCCCCGATCTTGAAATAGCGGCAACGGCGGTACAAAGAGGAGAACGGGAATAGCAGATCGATATTAGGGGTTTCCTCCGCGGGCACTAAATATAGGCCAAGGGGGGCATCGAGGGGGCCACAGGCAGCCAGGAGGGTTCCCAGTGCGCCCTAGGGGGGGCGCACGAGAGACCCTCCTGGGGCCCTGGTGGGTCCACTCCGTTCCATCCTTAGTTTTTCAGGAAGCTTCCGGGACGCTGATTTTTTTAATATTTTTCCAGAATTTATTTGGCACTTTTAATGGCCGGAAAACCTGAAATATAAAAACAGCAGAAAACAGGAACTGGCAACTGCGTGCACTGAGTTAATAGGTTAGTCCAAATATGATCAAAAGTGTATGAAAGTTCAAGCAAAACATGGAAAAGTCACACAAATCATGAATGGAGCAAGCAGAAATTATAGATACGTTTGGGACGTATCAACATCCCCAAGCTTAATTCCTGCTCGTCCTCGAGTAGGCAAATGATAACAAGCATAATTTCAGTGGCGAGATGCCACACAACCATATAAGTACTTCTAAGTAAAGCAATCAAAGCATGCAATTCAATTCAAGTCTTAACAAGAAAGAGTCTATATTAGCATTGACATAAGCAACAAAAGAACAAAGGGTGCAAGAGCTCTCGCTCTCCATGACTTGAATTTCTCCAGATGGTGTTTGCGTGCAAGCAGGGGACTAAGAAAAAGAGATAGAGAAAAAGGTTGTTGAGAACTACTATCTACTAAAGTTTCACACTTAGTCTCCTTTGGATTCTTATCTTGACTCGTCCCCAGACCACTAGCCAGGTACAAGTCAAACTGATCCACTCCCTTTCGATATTTTGAACACCCATGCAATGGATGACTGTGAGCAAGAAAGTTGACACCTAAAAGTCGAAACAGAATGAAGTTGGAGGAGGAAGACAAAAAGGTGTGAAAGGCTCACATCAATGAGGAAAATCGTAGGAGAGAAGGCCATATGATAGATATGATGTGAGGAGTAGGGATTGCCATGCAACGGATGCACATGTGAGCTAAAAGCTCTCAAAGGGAACTAGTGGGGGTGCATCCAACTTGCTTGCTCAAGAAGACCTAGAGCTCGTTTTAGGAGGCTCACCATTGGAATATACAAGCCAAGTTCTATGGCGTGAAGTGTCCCCACATAGCTATATGCATGTGTGATGTTCTCTATGGAGTACAAGGGATAGAGGATGAAGTACTAGTGTGGATCTCTCAAAAGGAATAGTAGTGTCACTACTAGGGGAAAGCTTATAGGTAGAGGCTTAACAGTACCGCCCTTTAAAGACAGGCGCTACTGCTAATTAGCAGTAGCGCGCTATATGGACGCTCGCTATTGATATGCCTATATCAGTAGCGCCTCATCTGTGGACCCGCTACTGGTAAAGGTGGTCCCCACCAAACCCAGATGACAAGTTTTAGTAGCAGCGCCCCCATGGAAAGCCCGCTACTACTATCTACTTATCAGTAGCGCCCTTCCGTTACGCCCGCTGCTGCTAATGTGGACCCAACTTAACCCAGAGGCCCGCAAATAGCAGTAGCGCGTGACCTATTGGGTCGCTACTACTAAAAGAATAGCAGTAGCGCCGTAGCGGTACATGCGCTACTGGTAAGGCGCAGCAGCCACCTTTTCCACCAACCATCCCCCTCCCCCTCCTCTCTCTCCCTCACTTGCTTCTTCCTCATTCCTTCTCCTACCTCTTGTCCATCTCCATTAATGCATTACACCATCTCCATTAATGCACTACACACCATCTTCATTAATGCAATATCTCTCTCTTTCCTTCTAATTTTCTCCTCCTCCACCACCACATATCATGCATAAATGCATCTAGCTATCTCTCTTTCTCACCTTTGTCTCCTTCCCCTCACTAGCTAGTGCAAGCTTCTCCCAAGTGTGATATTTTAACAAAAGGTATATACTTTCTCTCTCTTTCTCTTAATTAATTACTAGCTAGCTAGGTACGTTGATGCATGAGATGAGATGTAATATGAAAGTTTGCCTATGTTTTGCCGAAATGTCGATTTACTTCCGTTTCGGCGAATTTCGGGCAAACTCTATATGTCCTATTTTTAGGAAGGTCATGCCGAATTTTTGTATGACTTTGATATGCATATGCATGTCGTTATAATCTTTTGTTTGTATAACTCGTAGGCGACCATGAAGGTCTATGGAAGGATGGTGGATAGATACTTGCGATCCGCAGTGGACGACATGGTTGAAAAAAATGAAAAGGAGATTTTATGTCCTTGTCGAAAATGCAAAGAAGGCGTCTGGCTGGACCCCTTTAAGGGTGGACGTTTGAAGGCGCACCTGCTTAGATATGGTTTCATGGATGGCTATACTCGATGGATAACTGAAGATGATGATGACGATATCGACGGTGCAACCAATAACCCCATGGCAGCGGATGAAGAGATGATTGATGGATCCGAAGACGAAGAGGGTGCTGGAAATGACGGCGGAGAAGAGGCCGCGCATGGTAATGGCGGAGAAGATCAGACCGAACATGACGGAGAAGATGCGGACATGACGGATCCTTCGTCGCTACTAAATTCAATCGTGCGGGACCCTCATGTTCGAGACCTGCTTCACAAGAAGACGACTAGCGACAGAGCTGGTTCTAGAGAGGAGGCCAAGTTGAAGCAACTGGAGGTAGACTCGAAGACTCCATTGTATGATGGTTGCGCTCCTGAGGTGACCCTCTTGAGTTTCACGCTCGAACTTCTAAAGATGAAGGCTAAAAACAAATGGAGCGACAAAAGCCTCGATGATCATCTCAAGTATCTAAACAAGACAGTTCTTCCCCCGGGGAACCTTTGTCCTACTAGTATCGATGAGGCCAAGAAGATTGTGTGCCCTCTTGATCTGTCGCACATTAGATACCATGCATGCATCAACGATTGCATCATTTATCGGAACGAGAACGCAGAAAAAACCAGTTGTTCGGTGTGCAATGTTGATAGATACAAGAAGGCCGGAAAGAAATCTCCTCAGAAATTTGTATGGTACTTTCCGATCATTCCTCGTATGCAGCGTTATTTCGTAGATCCTAAGGAAGCTCAGCTCATGCGGTGGCACGCGGTCAGGAAGGTGCCCGATGATGGAGATGATCCGAAGATGAGACACCCTGTGGATGGAAGCCAGTGGAGAGCGTTGAACGCCGAATATGGATTTCATCTTGATCCAAGGAACATCATGCTTGGTGTGAGTTCAGATGGCATGAATCCGTTTGGCAAGCAGAACACCAACCATAGCACATGGCCCGTGTTTGTATGGATGTACAACATTCCCCCGTGGAAGTGCATGAAGACAAAGTACATACACATGAGCATTCTGATTCAAGGGCCGAAACATCCGGGAAATAATATTAATCTATATCTCGAGCTATTGAAAGAGGATCTAGAAATGTTATGGAAATCACCAGTCAAGACATGGGACGCTTTCGAAAAAGAATATTTCTATATGAAAGCCGCGGTGCTGACGATGGTGCACGGTTATCTCGGTTACGGATATGTATCAGGCCAGGTGTGCCATGGATATTGCGGATGCACGAGGTGCATGGATGATACAACGTCTCAGCAGCTAACAAAAGATGGTGGGTCTGCGAAAATCGTGTACATGGGGCATCGAAGATGGCTCGAGAAGAATGACCCGTGGAGAAACCGTGGAGATCTATTCAATGGTGAGGCTGAGCATCGAGGTCCTCCACGTAAGAGGAGCGGCGCCGAAATTGATGAGTTGTTGAAAAACTGGAAAGAGTGCCCCGCGCCTGGAAAGATGAAAAAACCGGAGCCGCTGCTGAAGGTATGGAAAACAAGGTCTGTTTTCTGGGACTTGGAGTACTAGCCCAAACTCGATACACCTCATTGTCTTGATCAAATGCATATCACGAAGAATGTTCTCGAGAGTTTGCTTGGCACACTGATGAACATGCCGGAGAAGACCAAGGATGGGCCGAAGGCAAGAAGAGACTTGGAAGATTTGGAAATAAGGGAAGATCTCCACATGCCCTGTAAAACGGCCTAGGCAGAGACGGAGACAGAGGTGGGGGACAGCAGGCGGGGGGAAAAGGAAAAGAAGAAGGAAGAGAAATATTGCCCCCCTTCTTGCTTCACCTTCAATACGAAGGAGATCGATCAATCTTTCAAGTGTCTTACCGGAATAAAAGTTAGTTCCGGTTACTGTGGGAAGATAAGCAGATATCTAGACATGCAGAAAAAAAGGTTCAGCGGGATGAAGTCTCATGATTGTCACGTGATGATGACGCAGATACTACCGGTTGCCCTTAGAGGGATAATGGACAAGCACGTCCATGACACGCTTACTGGTTTCTGTAATTTTTTCGATGTTATCTCTCGAAAGTCGATCAGTTCGAAGCACCTCACAAGGCTATAGGAAGAGATTGTTGTCATACTATGTGAGCTCGAGATGTACTTCCCGCCCGCGTTCTTTGACGTCATGGTGCATCTGTGTGTCCACATTGTGGGCGACATCATCGACCTTGGCCCGTCATACCTGCACAACATGATGCCGTTCGAGAGGATGAATGGGGTCATCAAAGGATTCGTTCGTAACATGTCCCGACCAGATGGAAGCATCGTACAGGGCTATCTGACACAATAGTGCATCTCTTTCTGCGCGAATTATCTAAGCAACAGAGACGACGACGTCCCTGTTGTTGGTTTTCCCGTTTACAAGCACCATGGGAGGCTCGGAGGAGAAGGTCACACCAACGGTCGGAGGGAACTGCATGTCGACCACTCGGATTGACGCAATGACTTTGACAGGGCAAACTTAGTAGTGCTACAACATCTTGACGTGGTAGACCCTTTCGTGACACTGCACAAAGAAACCATCGCCAAGAAGTACCATGACCAGGGCCTACACAAGACGGACGCCGAAGTTACTAGAGAGCACAACTCCACTTTCTTGCCTTGGTTCAAAGAGCATGTTCTTGTCAATCCCCCGGAAGAGGGGTCTATAGACGCATTGCTCATATACGCCTTAGCACATGGCCCTGCTGTCAACTTCCTCACCTATCAGGCATACGATATAAACGGATACACGTTCTATACGGAGGCCAGAGATATGAAAAGTGATTTCCAGAACTCGGGGGTGACGATAGAATGCATGACTGACGACAACGGCTCAACTGAAAGATATTACGGAAGGGTCGAATAGATCTGGGAGCTTAACTACTCTGGACTACACAATGCGACGATGTTCCGTGTCAGATGGGCTAAGAATGTCGAAAGAGAAAACCGGTATTTCACTACTATGTCTATACCCGACGCCAAGAGCGCTACCGTGAACGTCATAGCCAAAAATGAGCCATGGATACACGCTAAGCACGTGACACAATGATTCTACATAACCGACCCGAGCAATCCTAGCCGTGTTGTCGTGAGGAGAGGCAAAAGAAACATCGTCGGAATGGATGGAGTCGCCAACATAGAAGACTATGACCAGTACGGCAACCCGATGAGGGAAGATGACGACGACGATGAAGCATATGTCAAAAGAAGAATGAAGACTACATTACCTATGAAAGATCGTACTCCATGGAAAAGGAAAAGTCACAACGAGGGCCTAAATTATTCGGAAACGAACAAAAAAGGAAAGAAACTAATCACTAAGAAACGTCTTCGACGCTGAGAAACTAAATGTGTGTTGTAATCTATATATGTACTCCCTGTGATCCATAATAAGTGTCGCTCATCTAGTACAAAGTTTGTACTAGCTTAGTACAAAATGAGCGACACTTATTATGGATCGGAGGGAGTATCTATTTTGTATACTTGCACTTTAACCGCGATATCGATCGGTCAAATTATATATTGCCGCTGTTAAATATACATTATATAAATTGTATCGGTCGTTGTTCGGAAAAAAAATTAAAAAGGAAATGGAAGAGGGAAAAAATGCCAGAAATATCAGTAGCAGGCCCTGTCAGTGCGCGCTACTGCTAAGGTTTAGCAGTAGCAGGCCCTGTCAGAGCGGGCTACTGCTAAACTTAAGCGGGTCACCTCTAAGTTTTAGAAGTAGCGGGCCCTGTCAGCGCGCGCTACTGCTAAACGTAGCAGTAGCGCGCGCTGACAGGGCCCGCTAGTTCCACTTAAACCGGTCGGGCAGGCCTTCTTCTTTTCATTCCCCTCTATCTCTCCCTCTCGAACTCCTCCCCGACCGCCGTCGTCGTCGCCGCGCCTCCCGGCCCTCGTCGCCTCGCCTCCGCAGCCCTCGTGACCTCGCCTCCCCGCCCTCGTCACCGCGCCTCCGCGGCCGTCATCGTCGTCAAGCCGCCGCCACCACCATCGATGTGCTCGTTAAGCCCCCCGCCCCCGTTTCCGCCCACGGAAGTGGTCTTGCATCCTGAACTCTCGTGTCTTCCATCAAGAGGTGTGTCTGTGCGGCGAGCTAGAGATGCGACCCGAGATACTAAAACATAATGTTACGGCCACCTAGACATTTTCATGACATTGAACAAACTACAATGTTTGAATAATTATCCAGGATGTCCCGGTCGCCGCCCGGCATGTCCGGGAAATGCTATTAGCTTTGGAGTTTGCACATTCACATTTGGGTGTTGGTTTAGATTAGTTAGGTCAAGGAGTGTCTCTTACTAGGCCGGAAAGGAGGTCAACCGTAGATTTTGCTTGCAAATTTTGCATTTTCTGATCGAACGCTACTTCTGTCGCTCAACGACAGTACATATGGAGGACAACACTAGCAAGCACCGTTGCAGAGGTAGTACCTCTCGTAGTGATTATGTTTGCTTTGGCAAAGCGGGGATAAGTATGAAAGGTGGCGCAGCATTTGATTGCTTAAGGGCTAAAGAGAATGGACACACACCATTTTCCTAAACCGGGGATCAAAATCATTATTAGGCAGTGTTGCTAGCTTCGATCCATAGACCTGCATAGTTTTAGTAGGCAGTAGCTTAATCACACTACTCCGATCAAAAGGTTTGACATATGATCCAATCGTGCCACCAGCAAACGCTAGACAGTATTAGGTATTTTCCTTACAAGAAAAAATGGCAGCTAGAGCTAGTGTTTGACATGACTGGTCGCTAGCTCACACATATATAAGTCTCATCTTTTCCTTCCTCTTTTGCGTCACAGCCAAAAACAACACTATCACTCAAATTAAGTCCTCTCTTAATCTTACGGTCTACTGAATCAGCTGATTCCTAGTCTATCTATCCATACCAGCCAGAGTGAGTCCAAATGAAGAAGATTCTCTATAGTGATAAGCAAACACTTTGACTAAAAATGTAAAGCCTAAACAATCAAGCATGCAAAAAATTGGAATCGCACCTTCTGCTTTATTGTTTTATTTTTTAAAATTCCTACAGTGTACTCTTAATAAAAATTTGTAATCCTGCAAACTCTGTTCTGTTTAGGAGTACAAAGTTTAATAGTACCAACATGCAAGGAACTGTGCAAGTTAATTGTGAAAAACAACAAGAGATCTTCTTTTTATTATTAGTAAAAAGTGAATCATCGGTAGGTCTGATCACTGTTGAACTACTCTACTTAGTGTAACTCTGAAGAGTAGTTCTGTCTAATTGTGTGCGTGGGTATATGCTTAATATTGTTTAGGAGTTTGTATGAACTTTTGGAGTTGAAAATGCAAATGAAATGATATTGTGTACGAATTTTCTTCTTTTTTCCATATGCAGGGATCCGAGGGGCCTATGTTTTGCCGGAATGTTGATTTATTTCCGTTCCGGCAAATTTCAGGTTCCCGATATGTCCACTATTTAGCAAAGGTCATGCCGAAATTTACCGTGAATTTCGACATGACTTGTGCTACAAAGTATGACATATCGAGTGCCCGGTATTTGATAGGATGGTATTTAGTCCTTTTTTTATAGTTTGAGAATTAAACTTGGAGACTAAATATATCGTAGGAAACATGTCGACCAACGACGAAGCCGGTGCAAATGAAGATTTTGACTACCAGCAGCATGAACACGCCTTCCTCGACCATATGTCTTCTCAGCTACGAGACAAAGGTCCAAATGCCGCTAGTGCGACGGGCGCCGAAATCGAGTCCGACAACACTACTGATGGCACCGATGGCACTGACACCGGCGCCACCGACACCGGCGGCGCTGAAGCCGCTAATGAACCAGCAAATAAGAAGAAGGAGAGGGTACGAAAACCAAACAAGATCGGCACCGACAAACTGCTAGTGACAGAGGTGCATCCTAGCAAATTCGAGCCAATAGCGCCGGCGGAAGCTCGCAGGTGCTACGGCAACCAAGTCGGATGCATCCTATGGGAAACAGCGAGCATCAACGACTATGACTTGAGGAGTATACCAAATATGGAACATTTACTCCTTACGAAGCTGCACAACAAACTCCGTGGGATGATGATGCCATGACTGACATAAACGCCGCCGCCATGGTCAAGTTCAGCAACGCATTGTCCGCGTGGAAAGTGAGGGTGAAACGATTGATTGAGAAGAACAAACCTTTGTCCTAGATTTCTGCGGACAATCCATCACATACGGAAGCTGAGTTCTTAAAATTCAAGGACACTTGCGCTACCGACGAAGCCAAGATTAGGTCCGCGAAATTCAAGGGGCTTCAGAAAAGGAACACGGGGAAACACCGCCTCGGAAGCCGTGGTTACATTGGCAAAAGGCCCATATGGGACAAGGAGGACGCGGAACGTGAAGCCACGGGGATCCCAGACCCCTTGGCGGAGGTCATCGACCCGCAGGAGTATGACTTCATCAGGGCCCGCTACAAGTGGGACTCGAAGAAAAAGGTTTGGTCCATGGACGCGCCCACGAGGGAATTGATGAGATTACTGGTAATATTTTTTTCCACCTTATATTAGCTTCTCATCAAGTCAGAATACACGTTGTAGTAACATTTGTAAATGGTCCACGTTTCTTTCGCAGAAAGAGCAACACAAGCTTGATGCAAAAAGCGACTCATCGTCTCAGTCGACGATGAGGCCCAAGTGGGACACCCATCTCAACCGGCCCTTGAACATAATGAAGGGCCTCCCTTTGGACACTCGGCCGCAGCATGGACGTGTGCACGGCGTCGGAGACGGTGCCCAGTGGAAGCACTACTACCACGAGGACCCTGAGGCCAAAAGGCAGAGAAGGAAGTTTAGTCAGGTCAAGATCGACGAGAAGGTGAAGCTTGCGGTTGAGAAAAAAGCAGTTGAGACCGAACAAGCGACCAAACAAGATATGATCAAGTCGGCAGTCAATGCAGCTTTAGCTGCCTGTAGAGATGAGTTCGCAGCTTCGGTTTCATCCTTGATCCCGGCTGTTATCGAGTGGACGAAGCAAAATCCAGAAAAAACGGCAGCGGATTTTCCCCGTACTAGCTTCGTCGAGAGCAACTCAGTGAACATCGCACCAGCGGGGCCTGCTCTCGCATCCGGACATGCTCCATTAGCCGCTCATAGCAGCCCGTCCTCTGTCTCTGGCGTTCTAGGCGGGCCTTCGCCTTTGGCTTAGCTCGACGCCCTCACGGTAATTACGCGTCACACCAACATATCTATAATATATCCCTTTTTCGTTGCCTTTTGGATGTCTGATGCCGTAGACATGTTTTCGCAGGCCAAGAGAACCCCGTGCACCTTACTATACATGATCAATGGCCAGACGGTGGATGTGGGAAAGGCAACGATAATAAATCCCACGGATCGGATGATCCACACCATGCAGATGCCCAATACCACTTTCAAGGTTTCCGTGGCGAGTGTCAAACCGGGCCACGAGGGCTTGGCTCCTCCGGTACAACTCGGGGGAGAGTAAGACGAGACCCCTAAGCGGCTTGCAGACTGCAAGGGCTATTTCATCCTATGGCCGAAGGGTCTTCTTCGTGTCGAGTCGGCCGCCGTGATGACCACACCAACGACAACACATCCCCAAGAAGGTATGAACACCACCACCCCGCCTCCGCAATTATTAGCGCCGCCTGTTATGCTGGGTGAGAGCGGAGAGCGACGCGAGGAAGGCGGTCCAAGCAGAGTGGATCATGATTTCTCCCCCGTGCTCCAGCAAGCAATGGATGATGACATGGACGAGGATGGTGACCCTATGCAATTCCTCAACACCGCCTTCATTAATCAGGAAGTAGAAATGATGAGTCAGCCATATGACTCGGCCAATAAGGAGCATGTGGACGAGGAGATGGATATTCTGTCGGAGCAGGAGCATCCTAGGTCTGAGTGCAAAAAGTCTCTCTTCGTGCAACCCTTGCAGGACACGCCTCCAGATGCCGCCTCAAACCAGCATGAACAACCCTTGCTCAGCCCGTCAACACTTGGGTTGGCGATCAAGGGCGCTATGAAAGGCTCATCACAACCTCTCCCCCAGAAGAAGCCGAGGAAGAGACCGAATAGGAAAGACTTAGCTGCCAAAAAGGCTGTCAATGCTTCTAGCAGCAAGTCGGTTCCGCCAACCGGTTTTGCAAACCGTGTACCGATGAAAGGTACGGCGTTGATCCATGTCGCGGGCGAGCCGATCCTCCCGCCGAAACCGCTGGAGAGCATATCAGGGGATCTCAGGAGACTGCACGACCATGTACTATCGACAGAGAAAAGCCTTCTCGCATCGAAGGATCCAGGATATCCACTTTATGCGGTGCGTGTGCCTCCGGGCATGGGCTACGTCGACACGGCGCCTGCGGAAGTGTTCTTCCTGCGGTTTGATCACATCTTTGAGATGTTCCTCACTAGGCGGCTCGATTTTACGATCGTCCGCCTTTTTGCGCTCCATATGAGCTTTTTCATCAAAAGAGAGGAAATCTCGCAAATCGCGGTGGCAGATCCATACTACATGCATGAGTTCTTCTTGTCGCTCGGTCACTATGAACTTAAAACTGCTAGGGAGTACATCGAAAATTTCATGCTGATGAATAAGGAGAAGGAAATGGTTCTTGTGCCTTATCATCCAATGTAAGTCATTGCCCGATATCCTTTACATTTCAATCATTTCTTTTGCTCATATGGAGGCTAGCTAATTTGAGGTGCATTTATTTTGCGCAGCGAGGGGCACGCCGTCCTTATCGTTCTTTTCCCTCGAGTCTCCCATGCCGTGTATTTCGACTCGTCTAGGAACTTCAAAAGGAAGGACTACACCAAAGTAATGAGTCTTCTGGATTCCGCTCTCCAGGGCTTCGACATGAGGGGTGGCCACATCGAGAAAAAGTCACGAAGGAAGGGCGCGCCGTGTTTCTCGCATAAAACCAACTTCTGCAGTATCCATGAACCGGAAGGAAGTACAAATGATGGATACTATGTCATCCGTCTCATGATGGAGTTCAGAAAGGATCAGCAACGTCTTCGCATGGCAAGCAAAGATGACAATCATATCATGATATGGGCAAAAAACTTAGCCGAACCGGATTATAAAGTAAGAGATGACTTCTTTCGCATCCTGAAGGATATTGCAACCATCATCATGAAAGAAGTCGTCGACAAGAAGGGGATGTTCTACCACGGCCCAATATCGCGAGCTGATGTTAAAACTCGCGTAGGAATGCAGCTTTTGGACATTACGCCGTTCAATAAGCTAGGGTGCGTCCTCCCAGATATGGATGGATGGAAGTTCTAGTGTATTGACTATGCCGATGATGATGTCTCGGTTGAATTTATACTTTTGGAAGCGATATGAAACCTTTGTGATGTAATTTAATGGTCATGTTGAACTACTTGCGTAACGCTTGCTAGCTAGTGAATTAGTTGGGGTACCATGAACAACGTGTGTATATTATATTATGTATGTTACTTTATGTTGCATCTATTCACTAACTTTTTGTCTTCGTGTTGCTCAAGTATATTATGTTGTGTACTATTGTTGAATTCTTATAATGAATATGCATCTCTAATAGGTACATAGATCATCGATGGCAAAGAAGTGCTATGCCGTGTACATAGGGAAGGTTCCAGGAGTGTACGATGAGTGGCCAGAGTGTCAGGCCCAAGGGCACCGGTTCCCGGGCGGCAGCCAAAGAGGGTTCAATACCAGAGAGGAAGCGGAAGCTAGTTACTTGAGATTTACGCTAGCGCGAGAGGAAGATCGGAGGCGGCGCTTCATGAGCTACTACATAATTCCACTCTTCCTCATAGTGATCGCTCTTCTAGTATATATCATAGTTTAGATGGATGATGAAACTTGCTTGTAGTTGCATGTATTTAAGATATTGTGACAACTTCTATCGCTATTTTAGAGATGACATGACGAGAGACATCATTTGTGTTGGATATGAGAGATCATGATGATATATATATATGGTCATCAGATTATTGTATGTGTATGATATGATGAGATTTGTACTCTGTAGAAAACCTGTGTATGTGTATGAGACTATATTGTATAATACCTGTACAAATACAGCAAAAATACGATGGGAAAAAGAAACAGAAAATGAAAAATAAATACCAGTAGCGCCCTGTTACCTGTACGCGCTACTGGTATTAGTAGTAGCGGGCTCTAAGGGGGGCGCTACTGGTGTAGTAGTAGCGGGTGCGTACGCGCGCTACTGCTACAAGTTAGCTGTAGGGTGCTAGCAGTAGCGCGCCCTAGGGCGCTACTGATAAGCCAAATGGGGGCGCTACTACTAGCCTTTCTCCTAGTAGTGTGTGCCCCCTTCTCTCTTTTTCTCTTTTTTCTATCTTTTGTATTTTTTGGTGGCCTCAATGGCTCTTTATATTTAACTCTCATTTATCCTCTTTGGGATCATATCCTCACATTAGGGGAAACACTCTATGTTGTACAAGAATATATGAGATCTTTCACACTTTACAAAGGTACTCACATAAAGAAGATGTAACTATCATGATGCAAATGTATGCCTCTGCCAGGATAGCAGGATATGTAATGATACTAGCGCGTCATGTAGAAATGATTAGGGCAAGGCCCAACTAGCATGCGGCTCATCGATCAAGAAAGTAGCATGTATGACATGAAGATCAAGTGATGAGAAGGTGGATGTTGTATGGCAATGTATCTCGGAAAGGCTATTGAAAGGCCTTGATAGGTAGGTATGGTGGCTGTTTTCAGGAAAGATATAAGGAGGTTTATGATTACAAAGCGTATCATGCCAAGGGTTTGGATGCACCGGTGAAGTATGCGCCAACTCTCGAGGTGAGAAAGGGCAATGCACGGTACCGAAGAGGTATAGAAAAATATGGGTGGTGGAAGTGTCAAATTTCGAATACTCACATTAGTCCGAAGAACTCATGCACTTATTATCGGTAACTTTAAATATAATTAGGAGGTTCACAAAGAGAAAAGTACCCCGAGGAGGAGTGTATGGGGGTTTGGTTATCCTTGCGCATCCTCAAATCATGGTACGTGAGTGTACTCTAATATTCGAACTCTCCAGAGGTTAGTGATCCATCTAGCAGCTAGAGTTCTCAACAGGGGTATTGGTTTTCGAAAATCACACGGATTGCCCAAAATACGACATATATCACTAATAGGCTAAAGCTCATGACACCATAAGTTCAAACATTACCCTAGTCAATACCTCAAAACTATTGCAAGTTACTACTACAAAGAGAATAGCAACTTCAACTACCTACTTTATAGTCAAGACACAAAACTCAGTGCAATAGGCAAACTCTCTGAACAAGATAAACATGAAACCTATAGAAAGTTCAACCTGAGACAAAAGAAAAGCTCTAGAAGAAAACTAAAGCACTACAACTAAACAGGGCAGCAACTAAGAAAATAAAAAGAACAACTCACAGGTAAGGAAATAAGCATGCAAATCCCATGAGGAGTTCTAGTTCAAACGGAGCGTGTTTCTCTCCCACACAAAAGAAAGCTGGGGTCTAACTTGTTACTATAGAAAACAAAGCAAAAACAAACCTAAGAAAAGTAAAGAGCGAGACGCTCCAAGCGTTGCACATAACACATGAAGTGATAAAAATATAGTGAGACGAAGAACGAACTGATGATTATTGATGGAGAAGGGGATGCACGGGGGCATCCCCAAGCTTAGACGCTTGAATGTCCTTGAATATTTACTGTGGATTCATGGGGGCATCCCCAAGATTGAGCGTTTGACACTCCAGGATCTTCTTTCATCATCTTCCATCGCACACTTGAAAACTCCCTTCATACATAACTCATTGTAAACTGATTAGAGAGGGTAGTACCCTATTAAAATAATTTTCCTCTACTGCAAATAAAGATTTTCAGAAAGTTCTACTGTTTCTCAAGATTTCCAAAAGGTTTTTGCAAAGAAAAAGCAAGATTAAGGTTTGCAAAAGTTAGGAGAGACAAAACGTGGCAGAATCTGTGAAAAACAGAACAACAGGTAGTAAAGAATTTTTTTGGGGTACTTCTGCAACTCAAATAAAAAAACTCAGAACATACGAAAGTTCCGTGATTGTACAGAGAATGTTGTGTAAAACATTCAGCTCAAAAAGATGAACTTGTGATTTATTCTGATTTTTTCCGTCACGAGGACAGAATCTGTTTTCTGGACAACATGTCACAACTTTCACTTCCCTTGTCATATGAGGCTGTATTTGGCACAAAGCTTGAAAAATAAAGATACAATGATGTTGCTACAGTATTAATAATCATCAATACCACTAAAAACAGAAGTAAAAACATCTTGGGTTGCCTCCCAACAAGCGCTTTCTTTTGCGCCTTTAAGCTAGGAAAAAAGCAAAAAATCAAATTGTATCAATTGAACCATCATCAAGATCATCAAAAAGCTCTTCAATAGTACAACTAGTCTTAAGAGGTTTCTCAAATAAAGGCCGAATAAAAATTCTTCTAGGGATAAAATCAAAAGGAGGAAAATCAATTGGAGTTTCATTAAAATTAAAGATAGGTGTCTCCTCCAAAGTCTTCACTGTTTCAACTCTCTTGGCAATAGGTGTGTCAGCTTTAGCTCGAGGAACCTTAGGGACGTAAACGAACTTGGGTTCCTTTCTTGCCGGAGTTTCATCCTTTTTGGTTTTGATTGAGGAAAAGGTAGTTCCTAGAGTTTCAATATCTTCCTCAATCTTCTCTATCCTATAAGACTTCTCATCAAGGGATTTGATAGTCTCCAATGTTTTGACAATTTTTTGCATGGAGCTATCTAGCCTATTAAAATTCCCTTGAATCTTACGATCCAACTCATTTACTTTATCGATACTTGGCATCTCTAACTCTAATTTTTCAAGTTTTCCCATAATGTGAGCTAGAGTAATTTCCTCCTTAATGCTAGCAACGGGGATACTTCCAACAAGATTTTCAATAACATTAAGGGCTTCCCAAACCGGAGCCTCTATAAAGTTCCCATTGATAGCAGTTTCTAAAACAAACCTATTCCAAGAAGTAATCCCAACATAAAAATTTCTAATAAGGATAGTAGTGGATTGCTTCTTTGTGGCCCTCTTTTGAGAATCATTAATTCTATACCTAAGACTTTCACCACCTCTCTGAGTAAAGGTAAGTACTTCTGCCTTACCAAAGGCAAAAGGACCAGCCATAGTGGTAACTACTAGCAAAGTAACAGGTATTTTTGGTATTTTTTATAAGGGACACAAAAGTAAAAACTGAAAGATAAACTAACAAGACTAGTGAGGAAGATAGTTATCTCACTTCTCATTGGTTACCCCAAGTGTAAGGTGAGATGTAGCGTAGCAGCAAATTTCCCTTAGCGAAGATGCTAAGGTTGAGGTTGTCTCTAGTAGGACTCCAAGAGATACAAGAAGGTGGTAAAGTGAACAATGGCGGCGTTCACAATCTAAATATTGCTTACTTCACCTGGACCTGCACACACAGCAAATAACTTTGCTCCCAACGAGTACAGAGGAGTTGTCAATTCCTCCGGCCTTGCTGTTTACAAAGGATCAACGCAAGAGATAAAAGTGCAACTGAAAGTAAGAACTGAAAGTAAATTGAGTGTGTAAACAATGGTGGAAATATGGACCGGGGTGCCATGACGTTCACTAGTGATGTCTCTCTCCCAAAAGACGATAAAAGTACTAGCGAGGTAAACAAATCACAGTTGGGCAATTGACAGGATTATAAACACACCGCAATGCTAACTATGGTACAAAAGAAAGGAACAGGCTCAAAAGCAATGGGCAGTACGCCAAGGTAAGTAGACCGAAATCCATCTGCATCTACTACGAATCATCCACCTTAAGATATCTATCCAAAACATCTCGCTGGTATTAAGTTGTGAATCCCACCCAAAGTTTAAACTCAAAGCAACAGACAACTGCATTAAAAGAACTTTGCGTAAAGTAAACAATCCTTGCACCCGCAGGTACAATCACCGTTGTTTTAACCTTGGTGGCAACGGCACATCCCCTAGTCTCATGTTTCTGTCACTCAAGCTATACATCAGGGGGCTGAACCCACAATCAAGCATAACGCTCCCTCTTGGAGCTGCAAAAAATCACTTGGCCAAAGTAAAATACGTCAACGGAGAACATGCAAGAATTAACTCAAGAACACAAATATAAAAGAGAATCAAATATATTACTCATCACAATCTGAACATAGTCTCATAATCCATCAGATCCCAGCAAACTCAGCATAGCAACACAGAAAATTACAAAGGTGCCTCGATCATGTGAGGCAGCTCACGAGGTCTCGAAAGTGGAAGCACAAAGAGGGGAGGAGAGCATCACATAGCTACTGGTCATGGACCCATGGTCCAAGAGGGACTACTCACAGCACATCTGGGAGGCGTCCATGCCGATGGATGGTCTCCCGGAGGGGGTTCCTCCTTCCGGCAGGGTGCCGGGGCAGCTTCTACTGGCATCCCCGATCTTGAAATGGCGGCGACGGCGGTACAGAGAGGAGAACGGGAATAGAAGATCGATATTAGGGGTTTCCTCCGCGGGCACTAAATATAGGCCAAGGGGGGCATCTAGGGGGCCACAGGGAAGCCAGGAGGGTGCCCGGTGCACCCTAGGGGGGGGCGCACCAGGGTCCCTCCTGGTGCCCTTGTGGATCCACTCCGTTCCATCCTTGGTTCTTCAGGAAGCTTCCGGGACGCTGATTTTTTATATGTATTTTACAGAATTTATTTGGCACTTTTAATGGCCGGAAAACCTGAAATATAAAAACAGCAGAAAACAGGAACTGGCAACTGGGTGCACTGAGTTAATAGGTTAGTCCAAATATGATCAAAAGTGTATGAAAGTTCAAGAAAAACATGGAAAAGTCACACAAATCATGCATGGAGAAAGCAGAAATTATAGATATGTTTGGGACGTATCACCTGCACACAAAAACAAATAACTTTGCTCTCAACGAGTCAGATAGGCTGTCAATCTCTACGGTCTTGTTGTTTTCAAAGGATCAAAACACAAGGGGGTAATAATTGTGATTGCAATGGAAAGGAAATAAAAGCAATAAAGATTAACAGTGTAAACTATGGTGGAAATATGGACTGGAGTCCACGATCTTCACTAGTGATGTCTCTCTCCCAAAATAAGATAAATAACTATGCTGGGTGAAAAAATTACAGCAGGGCAATTGAACAAAATTATGATTGCATCGCAATGCTAATTATGCTACAAGAAAGCTAGAGGCTCAATCGTATGGGTAGTACACCGAGACGAGCAGACCGTTTATTCATCACCATCTACTCACTAATCATCCACCTTGAGATATCTATCCAGAACATCTCACTGGTAATAAGTTGTGAACCCCATCAAAAATATAGGATCAACGCAATAAACAACTGCATTAACAAACTATGCGTAATGTAAACAATCCTTGCAACCGCAGTTACAAGCACCGTTGTTTTCTCCCTAGTGGCAACATCACATCCCTAGTCTCATGTTTCTGTCAGTCAAGCTAGACATCTGGGTGCATGAACCCACAATCAAGCATAACGCTCCCTCTTGGAGTTACTATCTACTACTTGTCCAAAGCAATAAAAAGCAAAGGAGAACATGCCAGAATTACTCAAGACCAAATATATTACTCATCACAATCTGAACATAATCCCATAATCCATCAGATCCCAGCAAACACAGCATAGCAACACAGAAACTAATACAAATGTGCCTTAATCATGTAGGGCACTCACAAGGGCTAAGAATTGAGGCACAAGATTGGAGAGAAAACATCACATAGCTACTGGTCATGGACCCATGGTTCAAGGTGGACTACTCACGGGCTCACGACACATCCGGGAAGCGCTCATGGTGGTGGAGAAGCTCCCGGATATCAATCCTCCCTCCGGCAGGGTGCCAGGATAGGATCTTCTGGCGATCCTGATTTTGGGATCGCGGCGGCGGCGGAACAGTGGTGAAAATCAAAGGTTCTCCCGAGGGTTTTCGGGACGAGAGGTAAATATAGGCCGAAGGGGGGTACCTGACCAGGCGGCCAGGTGGCGCGGCCCCACCCCTGGCCGCGCCAGGCACCCGCCTGTTGCAGGGGGTGGCCCCTCCGGCTCCCTTCGGGATTCTAGATTTTTCTTGTATGGTGAGTTTTTATACAATGTTCCAAATTTTTCGAGCACTTTAAATATTGGTATTTTCCTACAATGCACGGACAGCAGTAGACAGAAACTAGAACTTGGGCACTGAGTGAGTAGGTTTGTCCAAATAGGTTGAAAAAGGTATGAAAATGTAGCAAAACATATAGCAAAGTCACCCATATAAGCATGGAACAAGCTGAAATTATAGATACGTTTGGGACATATCAACATCCCCAAGCTTAATTCCTGCTCGTCCTCAAGAAGGTAATTGATAACAAAGATAATTTCTGTGGTGACAGGATACCAACAAATATTTGAATTTAAAGTACAGTAAGTAAGATATGCAATTCAAGTCAAGACAAAAACAAGCAAGAGTCTATATCTAGTATTGGAACTAGCAAAGTAAGAACATAAAGGTGCAACAGCTCTCGTTGTCTGTGACTCGAATGTCTCCAAATGGTGTTTGCATTTAAGAAGTGGGAGATGGGTTTAGAGCATAAAAATACTATATAGTTAATTGAGAACTCAATCTACTAAAACTTCACACTTGGTCTCCTTTGGAATCTTATTGTGACTCGCCCCAAGACCACTAGTGGGGAACAAGTCAAACTGATTCTCTCCCTTTCGACTTTGAGCACTCATGCAATGAATGAGCGCAAGCAAGATATGTTCGCACTTAGGATGGAAAATAGAATAATGATGGGAAAGGAAGACAAAAAAGTGTGAAAGGCTCACATCAATGAGGACAATCATAGGCTAGAGAGAGCAAAATGATAGATATGATGTGAGGAGGGGGGATTGCCATGCAACGGATGCACATCTGAGCTACGGGAAGCTCTCCAATGGAACTAGTGGGGGTGCATCCAAATTGCTTGCTCAAGAAGACCTAGAGATATTTTGAGGAGGCTCATCATTGGAATATACAAGGAAAGTTCTATAGTGTAAGGATCCCCACATAGTTTTTGAAGCTTTATGACTGAAGGGAAAAGCTCCCCCATCATTTTATTCCACTCTCAAAAGTATTTACAAATTTACATCAAGCAATAAACAAAGATATCTATTATGTACAATCAGGGTAGTAGAAAGTCTATCCATCTAAGCAGCGCATCCCTGGATTTGGGTTTTGTGACGCCCCCAAAATCAAGCCGTGTACAGTAATCATACACGCAAGGTACACAATCGAGATTAGGGACTCACGGTGAGATATCACAACACAACTCTACAAGTAAAATAATACAAGCTATTTAATACAAGCCAGGGGCCACAAGGGCTCGAATACAACAGCGCGAGAGCACAAAGTTAGCGGAAGCAATAGTATCTGGGTACCGACACAAGAATACAAGGTTGCCTTAAGAAGGCTAGCACAAAAACAACACGATCAAAAAGGCGAGGCCTCCTTCCTGGGAACCTCCAAACTACTCCTGGTCTAAGGGGAACTCGACGTCGTAGAAGGCATCGGGAATCTTCACGTTGCAGTGGTCGGCATCGGGAACTCCTGCTTCTGGGCTCCAACGTCGACTGCAGCGGCCGATCAGGCAAAACAGTAAAAGAAATAAAGCAGGTGAGTATCTAGCATACCCGCGAGTCTTACGTCCGCTACTAAGCATTATGCATTGTATCAACGGAAAGAAGAGGCTGTATATAGTGGACTGAAAGACAGAAATCCAGAGCAAGGGTAAGAAGCTAGGCCTATCGAAGACTACCATCTTCCGACGTTGTCTTGCAGCATGAGAAGAGAACCATCCAATAGTTCATATAAAGCATAAAGTAACAATGAAGCAGAAGGTGCTGCAACATTGTATAATATAAGTTGTAATGATTAACAATAATAATGCCTCCGAGTTCCCCTCCTCGACTCCCTGCGAGGAAGAAGACCCGGAACCATACAGTTTAATAGTAATAGTTTCTAGTGGTAAGATCCAGCTTCAGCATAAAGCGTCCTGTTACCGTGGACATGGCTATTCGAATAGATTAAACTCCCTGCAGGGGTGCACTACTGTTCATCCTGCACGCTCGGATCTCCAGGGTGGCGTACACCTTGTTAGGGAATGCCCCACCGAGGCTATCCGACACATCGCAGTTCATCCTAGGCTCAGCAGAGAGGCCATCCGCCGGACTATATCCTATGCGCCAAGGGGTCTAGGTCCCTCACCCTTGCACGCTCCTGCACGGTACGAGACTGGCCGGTGAAGCAAAAGCAAATCCAAAACACACCTGCTGCAGCAAAGAAGACAAGACCGCTTCCCGGCTATCAGCCCGTGGTACTGCTGACGTCTGAAGAGCTTTCGGACAAACTACGACGCAGGGGAGCCCATAACTCCTTATCCCACGTGAAGGTAGTGCGTGCAGACCAACGGGTCTCTCAAGTCATCCGCCGAACCATTTAGCATTTTAATTAACCTGCGTGACAACCGTTATCGTTGCTTCGATTTAACCGACCCGTGGTCAACGACAGCAGTCAGGACCACCAGTACATCGGTGCCTGCCCTGTCGTCCCACCAAGTCACTGCGGTTACCAACAAGGTGAACCGTCTCCTTACCTTGTCTCGCGTTTGCTCTTGGTAGAGCTCGACTTTTCGTAGTTTGGTAACTCTCGCGAGATACGAGCAGGGGCCAAGCACGCCAGTAACGTCGGTCGTACCCTCCCTGTCGTTCCCGACAATATACCTCTCGCGGGCACCGTTGGGTCGCCCGACTCTTACCTTTAAGGACACCAGTTGGTTCGAGTGCCTACCATTAAGTGAAACCAGGAGGTATCACCCTCGATGGCACACTTAAAGAGGTTTGACAGAGACATCAGCGGAATGAACTAAAGAGGTAAACCTCGTATCATCCCGGTGATGCTATGCTACTGAGCCGACGAGAGTGAAATACGAGTCCATTCCACTCGTAAGTCAAACTTGAAACGACTCGGCAGAGTCTCGCCGTTGTAGGTTCCCTAGGGCGTCTGCATTGATCCGTACCTGTTGCAGTAGTATATATTTTGTATCCGCGTCATTCCCCTGAGTGGTCACGGCCCGCTATCTAATCCTAGCTAACAATGCGCAGGTCTCACTGCTGAATAATGCATAATTATAATTGGCAGCGGCCACCAGCCCGAGCAACTATCAATGCTTTCTCTTGCGAGGGATTCAGAATCTGCACTTGTTCATCTTCATCTTCATGCGCTTCAGGTTGAGGCACATGGGCTTCATACTCTTGAACAGTTCGAGCTGAATAATAATCACGCGAGTTGCGCGTTCTGGAGTTGGAAGGAGAGGGTTCATCTGCTTCTGGGCAAGGTGATGGCGGTGGTGCAGTTGAAGCAGGTGGGGTAGGAGTCCTTTGCGGTGCGGGGGATGGAACATGTGTTGGTGATGGAGGGCGAGGTGGAACGGGTGCAGGTGTTGGTGCTAGTGTTGGAGTTTGGGTTGGGGTTCGCTTGGGAGTTGGAGCTTTTGGAGGCGGTGTGTGAGTGTGTGGAGTGGGGTTTGCTTGGGAGTGGATGTGGTTGGTGGAGGTGTAGGGGTTTTGGTGGGTGTTGCTGAAGCTTTTGGCTTGGGCTTGGAAGGCTTTGGTTGGGGAGTAGGAGTGGTAACTGCTTCAGTGTTTTCCTGCGGCTAGCTTGTAGGCTCATCACTTGTGTCCATATCAGCAGCCTAGGCCAAAGTAACCTTCCGCCTCTTGGTGGTCTTCTTCTTCCGGGACGGGTCAGATGGCTTTCCTTCAGCGGGCTTTGCTGCAGCTGGTTCAGCTTCTAGCGGGGCCTTACGCTTTCTGGAATCTCTTTCCTTAATCGAAGCATTATGAGTTTTGACCATCTCATCAACCAAAACTTATCACCTCATCCACGACAACAAAAATGCCTCCTCCTACACCCCACGCGCGCCCCCTCCCAAAACCCTAAACCTCTGATCCAAGATCTTGGGTGATCGGGCCTCCACATCAACTTTTGGCCCCGATCATCGTCTCCGGCGTCTCCTTCTCCTTGCATACACCCCCATCTCATGGCGGTGCATGCCTCCCTCAAGATGGGTTTGGATCTGGCACCTGGTGAGGTGTTTTCGGAGGAGGTTCGACGCTCATGTTTCTCCACGGTTCATCCAACTAAAGAATCCGGTCACTTCACCATGGTGGTGGCTTTCGCCCGAACTTCTTTTCGGCTAGACGAGAATGCGGCGGCTATTGCACTGGAATCTATCACCGGAGAGCATTGTCATGCACTCAAGGTTTGCGTCAAACGTGATCGTGTTTTTTCTTTTACTGTTGCCAATAAGCAGGCTGGATTCATTTTGCTAAACAAAAAGAAGTTTGTCTCTCCAAAACTTATTTGCTATTTCTACCTCTGGGTTATGGAGGGCCAAACTGGCAATATGAGTTCAAATTGTGGAAAAGGCAATGCCAGGAGGAATGGACACTGGTTTGTCCAGATCGACGTAGGGTGCAACTAGGGTTACATGCATTGCATGCAAAACCCAGAAAATTTTCTCTCAAATCAGGGAATGCAAATGCCAAGTCTCTACGTTTTGCAACGATGATTGATTATAAGATTTGCAAAGGCTATGTATCCCGTGTTGATCCTGCACTGCGAGCAGATTGGATTGAAGTGGGCTATGATTTACTGATGGAGGAGTGTCTCCCTCCTTCACCTAACCACCCAGCAATGTCGCCGGATAGACTAACTCCGGCGATCTCTTGGACGGCGGTGACACCCAACATTCAGTTTGTAACGATCCCGGTAATGTCCGATGACTCTGTTTTCGCATCTTTCAATCAGCGAGATTCGCGTGTTTCTTTGGTGGACATTAAAACTGTTTCGAAATCTGTTTCAAATCAAAATTGTGCCTGGACATGTGTATTAGATATGGCTGCCTCTTCATCTATCGCGGCAGGTCATGATTCTGTTCATGTCGCCTCATCTGATAATGCTCTGCCTTACAAGTTGATGCTAGGAACACAGTGTACGTCGGTTCCCAATGCTAGCGAGGTTTCTTCTGCACCAACGATGCCTGATGCCTTTGAGTCCATGGTCGATGACATGGTGGCCCGGATCATGACCTGTTCTGCATGTAATGTCCAGGGCCACCTGTCATCGAGTTGCCCACAAAATCTGGTTTGCATTACATGCAACAAACCTGGACACCATCGACGTGGCTGCGGTCAGATAGCAATCAAAGAAGGCTTGGTTTGGAAGAAATCTTACAATATTAATACAACTCTGACGGCTGGTATTGAGAATTGTGCCAAACCCTCGTCTAGCTCTGCCGCTTCGTGCTCCCAGCAAAAAACCCCAACGCCAACACCACCGCCACCAGATCAAGCCCCGGTCGCTGCAGCCACTCCTCTGTCTCCCTCGGAGAAGCAAAGGATGGCGGTCTATGAGCTTGACCCGCATCGCTTTCTGCCGGCGGGTCATCAGATCATCGATGGTCGTCCGGCGTGGCTGTCCCGCACCTACGTTACCCCGGCGGTGAGGCCAGCACGCACCCATGAAAACTACATGGTGGCTGAGGTGACGCCTGTGCCTGACCCTGCTGACATGGGTGCTTTCAGAGAGGAGGAGGCGGAGTTCCTCCATGAGTGCGGAGTGGAGATGAGGTCCACTCAACCATGGTTCACCGGCGTCGGGTTATTCGAGGTTCGAAGTCCGGCCGTTTGGTACGCCCTGACGCAGCAGCCCCCTTCTCCCATGGGACGAAATCACTTTGTCCGGTTCTGTAACCATGACAAGGGGGAAGGCTTCCGTGCTGCTACCGATCACCGCTCTGGCTGGCTTATGCTGATTGGAGTCCCCCTGGATCTTCGCAATGCCAACAATCTCAGAGAAGAAGTCAACACTTTTGGCAAATTCCATTACTGGGACGATTAAGACCCCTATATGGTACTCTGTATGGTCTTTGCATCCTTTACAGATGTCCCTCTTGTGCCTAGAGATGTGGTGTTCAATGATTATGCGGATTATGGAGGTGCTCAAGTTAACTGGACTTCTTCCTGTTATGTTCTGGGAGCACACTGGGCGAATCAACTGCCTCACGAGGAAGATCAAATGCCTTTTGATGGAAATCCCCATCCTCTACCAGGACAGTTAGTTCACAATGATTTTGATTCTGTGTTGCCCCCATATCCAATGTTGGGATGGAATGATGTCCCCCCTCCTGTTGCAGAGCAGCAACCACAAAACCAGCAAGCTGTCGAAGTTCAAGATCCTAATTGGGGACATGCAGTATGGGATGCTGAAAACAATGCCAATGAACCAGAACCTGAACCTATCCCTGAAGAGCAAAATTCCATGGTGTTGGACCATCCTGAGGACTCAGGTTTAGTGGAGCAAGTGGTGCCCAACCCTATTATACAGATCGAGGATGAAGATCCTGAAGTCCCTGAGGTTGCAGCACCTGTTTGGGACATTGTTCCTTTTGTCCCACCTCCTACACCACAACACAATGTCATTGTGGGCATGCTTCGCATTCCAGCTGGACCTCCTCTGCCACCAGATATGATTTGGCGCCGCACCTTCAAGGCACTGTATGAGGATATTTTCACCAGGAACATTTCTAGGCCTTTATTCCTTCAGCCTCTGGCTCCCATCATCTGCTCTAAGAGATCCTGGAGTCTTGCTTTTGATGAGAATCTCCTGGCCCCTACTCTTGTTTACATTGATTATGAGGATCAGATAGCCTCTCTTGTTGGGGATGAAGTTCAAGAGGTTCAGGTTCCCAACAATGCACATGATCATGTGGAGGTTGTACCTCAGATCTTTTTGATGATGTTGCTCTCCCCAACCCTGTGATTTTCACTGCTTCTGCACCCCTCACTGGTTCCAAAAGGAAAGGCAGGC
Source organism: Bromus sterilis (assembly GCA_950022295.1). Taxonomy (NCBI): domain Eukaryota; kingdom Viridiplantae; phylum Streptophyta; class Magnoliopsida; order Poales; family Poaceae; genus Bromus; species Bromus sterilis. The sequence continues at coordinate 218,833,192 of OX465599.1, forward strand.
GAGCATCTACTCCCATAGTGGATACTGAGGTTAGGAGGTGCACTCGAAGTGCTGCTAGGCGGGATGGTTTCAAACAGGACGTTTTTGCTGAGCTATCCACCCCTCCTAGGAAGAAAAGGCCCAGAACAAAGCCTTTGCCCCAAGTGCAGCAGCCCATCTTTGAGGAGGAGGCTCAACAGGTTTACAAAGAGGTTCCACCAACTCCACTACATGTGCTGCAACACATTGGTGGTGACTTGGAGATTGATCCTGCTCTGCTGACAAAGGAAAAGCTTACAACTGACCCATCTGCAACCTCTGCATCAGGAACAACTTCTAATGATTAATCACCTTCCTTTTATTTGGGTTTGAAAGCCCCTAAATTGGCTAGATGTATTTATGCACTCCTGGGGAACTTTATCTTCTTCTACTACTTCATTTTGCTGGGTTTAACTGTAATGCTTACAATTTATGATCTACTGCATCTATATGGTTTTATATGGGGACTAATGCTACAAGAGATTGGAATGTGTTGTGCTGGAATGTGAGGGGAATGAATTCCACTGCTAGGCAGAGGGAAGTCAGGGGAAAATTTGATGAAAGCCAATGCTGTGTTCTTTGTTTGTAGGAAACTAAATGCACTGACAGTGATTACAACTTTATTAAATCTTTCTGCCCTAGAAGGCTTGATCAATTTTCTTTTGTTCCTTCAATTGGGGCCTCTGGGGGTATTCTCACTATCTGGGACTCTGCCATTTTCTCTGGTACTCTGGTGGATAGTCAGCAGTTTGGCCTGGTCATTAATTTCACCTCCAGGTTAAATGTTGAATCTTGGACTTTGGTAAATGTGTGTGGTCCTTGTGATCAGACTGGAAGGGATAATTTTGTGCACTGGTTATATAATCTTTCAATTCCCTTTGATGCAAACTGGCTATTGCTAGGGGATTTTAACTTCATAAGGTCCATGGAAAACAGGAATATGACTGGGGGGATATCAATGACATGTTTATGTTTAATGAGATTATTGGGCATCTTGGGTTGCTGGAGCTCCCTATCAAAGGCAGAAGATTCACTTGGTCTAATATGCAAGATAACCCTTTACTAGAACAACTGGACTGGTTCTTCACATCTTCCAACTGGATTTCCTGCTACCCTCTGTCACAAGTTCACCCTCTGGCCAAGATTGCCTCTGATCACCTCCCATGTGTAGTCTCCATCAGCACAAATATCCCTAAAGCCCACATTTTTCGTTTTGAGAATTTCTGGGTTGATCAGGAGAGATTTTTGGATTGTGTGTCTAACAGTTGGAATGCTCCATCACATAAAGGACACATAACTGCTCAAATTGTTCATAAACTGAAAAGGTTGAGAGGTGACATTAAGGCTTGGAAAAGTAATAAATCTAGCATTAAAGTTCTGTTACAGAAGAGCAACAGAGTGGTTTTTGTACTAGACTTTTTGGAAGAGCTCAGAGCTTTAACCTGCCCTGAGTCTAACTTCAGGAAAATAGTCAAGTTGCATATTGAGGAGTTGTTACACTGGCAGAGTTTATACTGGAAGAAAATATGCACCAAGAGATATATCAAAGTTGGGGAGGAAAATTCTAAATTCTTTCAGGCCATGGCTTCTGAAATACTTAGAAGAAATTCCATTTCTGCTCTACAACTATCTGATGGAACATCTTGCTCTGATCATAACATCTTGGCTACTGCATTTTGGTCTTCTTTTAAAAACAGAATGGGCATCTCCCATGGAATTCCTATGGGATTTGATTTACCCAGTCTGCTGCAGGTTGTGCCTAATCTCCATACTCTTTCTGTTCCTTTTGGGAAACAAGAACTGGATGATGTGGTCAAACATATGCCTATTGACAAGGCACCAGGCCCAGATGGTTTTAATGGAAAATTCTTGAAGAAATGTTGGAGCATTGTTGGCTCTGATTTTCTATGTTTAGCTCAGGAGTTCCATGATGGTACTGCAAAACTGGAAGGCCTCAATGGTTCCTATATCACCTTGGGTCCTAAGAAGCTAAACCCTGAATCCATCAATGATTTTAGACGTATATCCTTGACAAGTGTGGGAATCAAATTGCTCAGCAAGATGGCTGCTAATAGGTTTCAAAAGGAAATTATGAGGTGCATCCATAAGAATCAGTATGGATTCATCAAAGACAGATCCATTCAAGATTGCATTGCATGGACACTGGAATATTTGCATCAGTGTCATCAGTCCAAGAGACCCATGGTGATCATGAAATTTGACTTTGAGAAAGCATTTGATTCTATTGAACATGAGGCTATCCTTATGATCCTTAAACACAAAGTTTTTGATAAAAGATGGATTAATTGGGTCTCTGATTTACTTGGATCAAGATCATCTGCTGTACTACTCAATGGTGTCCCTGGTAAACATTTTAGGTGCAAAACGGGGGTCAGGAAGGGGGATCCCCTATCACCACTGTTGTTTGTTTTGGCTGCTGACCTCTTGCAATCAGTGGTCAATGATCTGCTCAGGCAAAGGCTATTGCAGTTACCTCTGCCATCACATGATTTGGATTTTCCTATAGGCCAATATGCTGATGACACTTTGCTAATAATGCAAGCTGATGTGGATCAAGTGAGGGTTCTCAAAGATTCTCTGCAAGTTTTCTCACAGTCTTCTGGTTTAGCTATCAACTATCACAAGTCCTCAATGTACCCCATTAATTTGGATGATGCCAACCTCAACACCTTAGCCACTGCTTTTGGTTGCCAAACTGGTTCTTTGCCTTTCACTTATCTGGGCCTACCTGTGGGAACTACTAGGCCTAAGATACTAGGCCTAAGATGGTGGATCTCTTGCCTTTGGTAGATTGCATGGAGAGAAGACTCACTGTTAGTTCCTGCTTCCTCAATCAGTGGGGGAAATTGCAACTGCTAAACTCAGTGATTTCTTCCATGCCTATATATTTTCTATGTTCCCTTCACATTCCAACTAGGATCATCAAACAATTGGAAAGAATTCAAAGACAATGTCTATGGAGGAAATATGGGCAAGATTCTGGCAAATCCTTGGCAGCATGGGACTTGGTCTGCAAACCAAAAAACAAAGGTGGCTTGGGGATTATGAACCTCAGTTTGCAAAATGAGGCTCTGTTGATCAAACACTTGCACAAATTCTATAACCAGCATGATGTCCCATGGGTAAAGCTAATTTGGGAAAACTATTACTATCAAAGAGTACCTCATGCAACTGGTCTTTGTGGGTCCTTCTGGTGGAAGGACATCTGCAAGCTCATGGACAAGTATCTCACATTGTCTAAGTGTACCATTGCTGATGGTGCCACTGCCTTGTTTTGGACTGATAGTTGGATGGACAATTCTTCAGAAATTCTAGCTCATAAATTTGATAGGCTCTTATCTTTTTCTCATGATAAGCTGATCTCCTTCAAAGAGGTTTATGCAACCAAAGAACTAGTCACTCTGTTTCAGCTACCACTTGCTAAGCATGCCTTCTCTGAATTGCAATCAGTACAATCTTTGTTATTTCAATATCATGACAGAGATCTAACCCAGGATACCTGGACCTGGAAGTTTGGCAAGCAAGGGTCCTACTCGGCCAAGAAGTTCTACACGCATGTCCATGAGCCTATGATTTCAAGGCCATTATTGTCTTGGGTTTGGAAATCTTGTTGCACACTTAAACTAAAAGTTTTTGCCTGGCTGGTCATCAAAGACATGTTACTGCGAAGACACTGGCACATTGAAGATGGTCCTGAATGTGTGCTATGTCCCACTCAGCAGTTGGAATCCATAGATCATCTGTTCTTCCAATGCAACTTCAGTGCAAGGATTTGGAACTACCTGCAAATAGATTGGACTGGGGGACAGGATATGGTGCAAGTTGCCAAGACAGCCAGGGAGACCTTTCATAAACCCTTCTTTGCTGAAGTGGTGTTTACTGCATGGTGGAACATCTGGGTGGTGAGAAATGCAGAATGCTTTAGGCATGAAAGGCAATCCTTTGCTAAATGTAGAGTGGGTTTCATTCATGACCTCACTTTGCTTAGTTACAAAATTAAGCCTAGGTTTAAGGATGAGTTACTTAGATGGATAGACTTCCTGCCCCCTTGATGGGCTAGTTTTTGAAGCTTTTGTTGTACATTTGTAGATACTGTGTTTAAAGGAATAAAATGTTGGGGGTGCCAGTCTTAAAGCTTCAAAAAAAACTTATCACCTCGAAGAAAAACCAATAACGAAGCTAAAGTTCATAAGCATAGAGGACTAAATCCAATCAAAATAAAAGATAAAGATCTACGCAAAAACAAATATCGAAACCAAAACAAACAACGAAGTAAATGAATATATACATGGAAGTGAAGGTTCGGTCTTACAGTATATTTCATGAGTCCAAAATATTGAGCTCACACCTTAACGCATAGAACCTTTTCTAATCCAATGGTTTTGTGAAAATATTATCCAGTAGATCTTCAGTTCTGACATGTCTAATCACAATATCTTCACGCTGAACATGATCACGAAGAAAATGATGACAAATGTAAATATGCTTCGTGCGAGAGTGTTGCACAGGATTGTGAGCAATTTTGATTGCACTCTCATTATCACATAGAAGGGGAATTTTCTTCACATGAATACCATAATCCTTCAACGTCTGCTTCAGCCAGAGAATCTGAGTACAGCAAGACCCAGCTGTATTCGGCTTCAACAGTAGATATTGATACATAGTTTTGCTTCTTGGAAGCCCAACACACAAGTGATCTTCCGAGGAAATGACAAGTGCCTGAAGTAGATTTCCTATCAACCCGATCACCAGCCCAGTCCGAGTCAGAATATCCAATAAGATCAAACTGAGCTCCCATGGGATACCACAAACCCAAGGTAGGTGTGTGAGCAAGATATCAAAGAATTCGCTTTACTACAGTATGATGTTATTCTTTTGGATTGGCCTGAAAGCGAGAACAAATACATACTGAAAGCATAATGTCAGGTCTAGATGCACATAAGTATAAGAGAGAGCCTATCATAGACCGATATTTCTTTTGATCGAAGGCTTTGCCCTTCTCATCTGCATCTAGGAAGCCATTGGTAGGCATTGGAGTCTTAATTGTTTTGCAATTAGTAAGTCCAAACTTCTACATGAAATCCTTGAGATATTTTTCTTGAGAAATAAAGGTGCCATTCTTCTGTTGACGGATTTGAAGTCCAAGGAAGAACTTCAATTCACCCATCATGGACATCTCATAATTCTTCGACATCATTTTGGCAAATTCTTCGCTGATTTCAGTGTTAGTGCAGCCAAAAATGATATCATCTACATATATTTGACATACAAACAAATCACCATTATAGGATCGAGTGAAAAGGGTTGGGTCAGTTGTTCCTGGTTTGAAGCGTTTCTTCAGAAGGAAATCCTTCAGGGTGTCGTACCAAGCACGAGGTGCTTGCTTCAACCCATAAAGAGCTTTGTGCAACCTGTGCACCATGTCAGGATTCTTCGAGTCTCGAAACCTAGAGGCTGTATAACATACACTTCTTCGATTTCTCCGTTAAGAAAAGCACTTTTTACATCCATTTGATAAAGTAGGATACCATTGAAATTTGCAAAAGCAAGCATAACACGAATGAATTCGAGACGAGCAACTGGAGCATAAGTTTCGCCGAAATCGATACCTTCGATTTGGGTGTACCCTTGTGCTACCAGTCGAGCTTTGTTTCTTACCACAATACCATCTTCATCTTGCTTGTTTCAAAAAATCCACTTTGTACCGATGATGTTGTGCTTCGTTGGATCAGGCCTCTCAACTAAGGACCAGACTTTATTTCGATCGAACTGGTTAAGTTCTTCGAGCATAGCAGTTAACCAATCTGGGCCCTTCATGGCTTCATCAAACTTTGAAGGTTCTAGCATGGATACAAACGAAAACTTTCCAAAGAAGTTAGCCAAACGAGTACGAGAACGAGTTGTGGGACGACCTGGTTGTTGAATTTCTTCAAGGATCGAATCAACATCAACTCTTCTTCGCACTCGATTTAGTCTATTTTCAATGACTTGTGGCTATGGTTCTTCTTCGGGATCAGAATTTCCTTCGGGATTGGCATTTCCTTCAGGATCTGCATTTCCTTCAGGATTTGCATTTTCTTTGTTCACAGGTTCTTCTTCATCCTGTACATCATTAGCTTCAGGATGTTGATCTCTAGTGCCCCGGACTATGTGTGGGAAGATTGGATCATCATCATCTTGATTTGCTTGACGTGAATTAGCTTCGACATGACGAATCTCTCCAATAGCCATGGACCTGGTCACTTCATCAAGAGGAGATTCATCTATATCATGAGGCAAATGCTCTTTTTGAGAGCCATTAGTTTCATCAAACCTCACATTTACAGTTTCCATAACCTTCCCAAAGTGGGAGTTATACACTCTGTAAGTGTGAGAGTTTGAGCCATAACGTAGTAGAAAACCTTCATGTGCCTTAGGGGCAAATTTGGAGCCATGATTCATGTCTCTAATGAAGCAAGGAGCACCAAATACCCTAAGATATGAAATATTTGGCTTGTTACCAGTGATAAGCTCATGTGAAGTCTTCTTCAGAAATTTATGAAGGTAAACCTTGTTGATGATATGACATGCAGTGTTAACTACTTCGGCCCAGAACCTGATAGGAGTCTTGTATTCAGCAAGCATAGTTCTGGTCATTTCAATGAGAATTCTATTCTTCCTCTCAACCACACCATTCTGTTGAGGTGTATAAGCAGCAGAAAATTCATGAGTAAAGCCATGATCATCAAGAAATTCTTCAATATGAGTATTTTTTTTAATTCAGTTCCATTATCACTTCGGATATGCTTCAGAGATAATTCATATTCTGTTTGAGCTCTCTTAGCGAATGACTTGAAGATTTCAACAACTTTGCTCTTGTCATCCAGAAAGAACACCCAAGTGTAACGAGAAAAATCATCAACTATGACGAGACCATATTTGTTTCCTCCCAGACTTGCATAATTTTGAGGACCAAAAATATCCATGTGAAGCAATTCAAGGGGACGAGTAGTAGTCATGATAGTCTTCGCTGAATGATGTTTCTTCGTAACTTTGCCAGCTTCACAAGCACTGCAGAGACAATCCTTATCGAATTTTACTTCGTTAAGGCCAATAACATGCTTCTTCTTCACTAGATTTTGAAGATTTCTCATCCCTGCATGACCAACTCTTCGATGCCATAACCATCCAGATGAAGGTTTTGCCATTAAGCAAGTGGATACAGCAGGGCCCGAAGAAAAATCAACAATATATAAATCTCCTTTTCGGTAACCCTCGAAGACAAACGTGTAGTCATCCTGTGAAAAGACAACACAACACGTAGAAGAAAAGAGAACAAGGATACCCATATCGCGTAACTTAGAAATAGACATAAGATTATAACCAAGAGATTGAACTAGAATAACCTTGTCAATGTGCTTATCTTTTGATATGGCAACCTTACCCAAACCTAAAACTTTACCCTTGTTGTTAGCACCGAAGGTAATGTACTTCTGAGAAGATTGAGATAGTTTTTCTTCGGTGAATAACTCCTTGTCTCCGGTCATATGATTTGTGCAACCACTGTCCATGAACCATTCGGATCCACCAGAGACATAGCCCTGCAGAAGAATTAGTTCTTCTTAACCGCCCACAAACGAGCAGGTGACTGAGAAGAGGTGGAAGCACTTGTTGAAGCAATATCAAATCGAACAGGGTTATATTTCCTAGGGGGACCATCAAGTACACCATAAATTTAAGTCCTCTGCGAAAGGTTAGGATATGAATGAGCATATGCAATCTTATCATTGTTATCACGGTGATGGTAAGTATAACGACCAGTGTGATAGTATTCCTTTTGAGGAACATTTGATTCCGGCACCAGTGAAACATTTCTCTCTTCGAGAGAATAGAAGTGTTTCGGTGGTACCGAAGACTTTCCCTTCATAGAATGGTTAGCATGAAATTTCTCAACGCATGACTTGCGCACCCAGATTTGTCTCTTATAGAAACCATTCTTTGGAGGGGCACCAATGTATTCGGCCGAAACCTTTCCTTCCTGGTTCTTGATAAGCTTGTAGTCAAAATCAAGTGATTCGTTAACAATAGCCTTATCAATTTTGTAGTTGTAACCTGAAAGATTAGCAATATCTATAGGCTTATCCTTCGCTAGAACCCATACAGTTTTCGGGTACTCCTCAGGTTCCCAGTAAGTGCCATCAAGGTTTAGCTTCCTTTCAAAGCCAACACGTTCATTCCTAGGATTCCTGTGAAGTACAGGCTTCTTCAGGATAACACAAAGGTGCTTGTGTCCCTGGACACTTTTAAACAAACCTGTTTCAAACAAATCTTTCAACCTGAGGAGTTCCTCGGTAACATCAGAGTTTTCCTCATTTGAGGCATTAGTATCATCAATAATAATAGCAGATTTGCCTTTGGAATCAGTTTTTCTTCGCTCCAAGCAAGTTAAGCAAGGTGAATCAGATTTATGATTTGCTTCAGAACCTTGTTGAGCCATGAGAGAGAGATTGATGTTTTCCAACTCTTCATGAGCCTCTTTCAGTTTTTCGAGAGCCATTTTCCTCTGAATAAATTCATAGGTAAGCTTCTCATAGTCAACTGAAAGAAGATCATGCTAAGAGGATAATTCTTCAAACTTCACCTTCAGAGCAGCATGCTCATTAGTTAAAGTTTGACCTTTCTCTATCTCATCGATCAACAGGGTCTCTGATTTCTTAATGGTTTTCCTTAGCGAATCAAGTTCATCTTGTTGGATTGAAGCAATTTTAGCCAGTTTAGCATAGCTTATCTTCAAATCACTGTCATATGAAGAACAATCAGAATTATCATAGGTAACTTTAGATTAAGATACCTTTGCTTTGGCCATGAAGCAGTACGCGGGAGTTTCATCTTCACTGTTGTGGTTGGTGAAGAATGAGCTCGAAGCACCGGCCGAAGCAAATCCCAATCCAGCAACAACATCAGACTCAGATCCAGATGGAGATCTTGAGCCTCATTCAGCTTCGGATCCAGAGGCTTCTTTTTCAGAGTTCATCTCCTTTCCCAGATAGGCCTTGGCACGATGATAATTGCTTCGACAAGAAGAGTGTGTCTTCGAAGAAGAACTCTCACGCTTCTTGTGATACTTCTTTCTCTGGTCATCATCAGAATCTTTCTTCTTTTATCTTCTTGAACTAGAATCATGTCTCTTGGACTCATAGTTTCTGGAGGATCTGTGAGACTTTCTTGATGAGTCTCTGAGCGAATGCTTTGATTTGTTTTAAATTTCCCACAATGGTTATTCGGCAATGTAGTGACCTGGTTTCTTGAAGTTGTAGCAACATTTGTCTTTAGATGGAGAACTTCTTGAGGATGAACGGTGAGATGAGTAACTTGAGTTCCTTGACGAGTAGTTCTTCTTTGGTGAAGAAAAACCTTATCTCTGGAAGCGGTTGAAACGTCTCATGATCAAAACCAAATCCTTCCCAATTCTTGCATGATCATCAGATCTGACAACGGAAGCGGAACTAACTTTAGGTGAAGAGTGATGCGAAGCTTTTGCTTTTAGAGCATGAGCTCTTCTTCGAGAGCTGTTTATATCATGTTTCTCATCTTCTTCCATTTCAAAAGTAGTGAGTCTCTCAAGGATATCAGCGGCAACAAGATTTATGAAATCAGTCCTTTCCTTGATCATCGACACAATGTGATCAAAAGAATCATCCAATGAGCGAAGCAAAGTTCTTACAACCGAGTGAGGAGTGATGTCATCAGGACTGAGGGAAATCAGCTCATTTTCAAGAGCAGTGAGTCTGCTAAAAATGGAGTTGACTTTCTCGCCCTCATTTCTCTTGAATCGATAGAATTTTCTTCGGAGAGAGTCAATTCTGGCATCTTTCTGAGTGGAAGCTCCTTCTCCAATCTTTTCCAGATAGTCCCAGACACCTTTGTCAGATGAGATATTCTTCACTTCATGATATTTCTCTGGAGTCAAATGGTTGGTGATGAATACCCAGACTTCAGAATCAAGATCCATCAGGTTTGCTTCGGCAGGAGTGATGGCCTTTTCATCCTTGATTGTGAGTCCTTTCAGGACAACTTGCCAGGCAGCTGAGTTGATAGCCATGATGTTTTCTTCATTTTGTCCTTCCAGTAAGGGTAGTCCTTCCCATTGAAAAGAGGAATAGGTTCGCAGGAGCGAATAGCTGCGAAAGACATACTTGAAAGAACTCAAGGAGGTTAATCCAAAACACAAAGAGTGTAGGGAGTGACTAGCCCTGATACAAATTGAAAGTCCAAGTATGTGATCATAGGGGGACTGGGTGAATGATCACTTCAAATTTTCGACTGAAGCTTTGAAGTGAAGCATTAAGATAAACATAAAAGGGTAGCAGAAACAAGTGACAGGGAAGTAAAACTGTAAGCGAAACTAAATGCAGCGAATCAAAATACATTGAAGCATTACTTGGAAGCAAATGCAATACGTAATGTAAGTACTTGAAGTAAAACGAATTGTGAATCGGCGATGTTTGTTTGACCAGTTCACGCTGTGCAAAGCGCTACGTCTGGTTGGAGGGACTGGTGATTGAACACCTGGAGAAAAACTCTCTCCGTCTGTTGCTCCACTGCACCAATCTCCTAGTGCTTGGTCGGTTTTGACTCGGGGTAGATTATCAAGGAAATCTCCGAAACCTTTGACAAACTTGATCTTCGAGGTGACAATTACTCTTCGCTCTCTGAAGTCGACACTCTAACCGTCCAGGAGAATTGCAGTTCTCCAAGATAAAAAGGCTAACAAGCTTTCACCTAAGTCATTTCGAATCTACTCAGATCAATGGGACTTAGGCTTCAGTGTACTGGCTTTTGGGTTTTGCTTCGGTGGCGTTCTTGGGTTGCTCTGTTCAGTCTCTCTCAGGAATATTCTCAGAGCAGCCACCCACAAATGAAGGAGGGGCGGCTTATTTATAGTTGGCGCTCCCGAGGGGCAAATGACCGATTTGACCCGAAGCGACAGCTTGACGCGTGCCCACAACAGTCGGATTTATCATTACTGTGCAACTGTACTTGCAGAACAAGTAAAGTTGACTCACGGACTTAGGTCTGCTTCGGAAGCCAAAGAACGAAGTCTTTGCTACCGAAACTTAACTCAGTGCACATGAGATTTCTTCACTTTGGCTTCTCACTTGGTTTAGATTTGATCTGAGCATTTTCTAAATAACTTCGGTGTCCACAAACTAAAGACCCCTCTTGATAGTACGGTTTGTCCTATGACTCAAAGAACAGAAAAAGAACTACACAAAAATATCTAAGTCTTGCGCCGTCTTCTTCATTTCCTTCGATGAGTTGAGCTTCAGGACACCTTCATTTTTGGGGTCATCCTCCGTGATTAAGCTTCGCTCAAGGGGTAATTCTTCGATAACTTGAAAACCTTTCTTGAAGCTTTATCACCTAGCTTTTTCTTCAGAACCTATTCAACTATTTACACTAGAAAACATTATTAGTTCCTCTACTGTCTTGTCCAACAATATCCAAAACACATGGGGCTAAAACTTTGCTCTTACAGTTTCCTTCTTTTATGCTCCTGCGGATACTTTCGGAGACGTTGCGAGTTTGCGATCGACTACACCTTCAGAATCCGACTTATCAACAGGCAAGGACTACACATTACTTATGATCCATTCTATTATAACCAGCGGTTTGCATGCTAGTCTAGGTTAGGTTCGATGTTTGATCCTACCACATGTACAGCCTCTCTTAAACTGATACATCCATGTCCCCTCCCAGCAAACCTTGTACTGCTATGTTACTATTGCTCGTTGCTCAGCCCCTGCTTAGTATGCATGCTTAGGATGCTATGAATGTTACCTCCCCTTACTCCTTGGATTGGGCTATCACATTATTATCTTGTTGTGGATGATATGATTATTATAATGTTGACTATACTCGACGAAGGATGGAAAGTCTAGGCTATCCCGCCCCGACGCTTTGTTCCGTTCGAGTGACCTAGGTCCCGAGTTCCGGGTATTGGTTTTAAGACTGAGCGTGCCTAACCGCGTGTGGATGCTATGGGGTCCCCTTTTCTTACCTACCTAGCTCCAAACATTTCTAGTGGTGGCCCAAGCTAATTTACCATTTGAAACCGTGTGTGTGTGACTGGTGAGCTGCCAGCAGATTTAAAAACCACTCGGGCCAGCGTAGACATGGTTTGTCTTGTTGGTCCACACCTGGAAGCTAGGGGGATTCCCACATGGTTTGGGTTAGTTACCCTGACCTCGTCCAGACGGAAGAGTCCGATACGATAGCGCGACCGGCCTTTGGATTGGGTGTCGAGTCCCCGGGGCCACCCAGATTTGTGCGTTGTTAGTTAGAGGGACCTGACGTCTGGATCTCTTGGAACAACTCTTCAATTCCGTTGGACACTCCTAAGTAATTCTTGCATGTTCTCCGTTGCTGTTTATTGCTTTGGCCAAGTAGTAGGTAGTGACTCCAAGAGGGAACGTTGTGCTCGATTGTGGGTTCATGCCCCCCGATGACACGCTTGAGTGACAGAAACATGAGTCTAGGGGATGTGATGTTGCCACAAGGGGGAAAACAACGGTGCTTGTAACCGCGGTTGCAAGGATTGTTTAATTTACGCAAAGTTCTTTTTAATGCAGTTGTCTGTTGCTTTGGGTTTACAGTTTGGGTGGGGCTCGCAACTTAATACCAGCGAGATGTTCTGGATAGATATCTCAAGGTGGATGATTAGTAGTAGATGCAGTTGGATTACAGTCTACTTATTTTGGCGTACTGCCCGTGCTTTTGAACCTCTTCCTTTCTTTTGTAGCATAGTTAGCATTGCGGTGCGTTCATAATCCTGTCAATTGCCCTTGTGTAATTTGTTTACCTCGCATAGCAGTTTTATCGTCTTTTGGGAGAGAGACATCACTAGTGAACATCACGTATCCCGGTCCATATCCTTATTACTGTTTCCACGCTTATTTACTTTTCTTCTTTTTACTTTCAATTGCTATCATTATCTCTTGTGTTTTACCCTTTGTGAACAACAAGACCGAAGAGATTGACAACCTCTCTGAACTTCGTTGGGAACAAAGTTATCTGTGTCTGTGTGCAGGTCCACCTCAGTTGCGCCGCTGACACCTACTTATCATCTCTGGAGTCCTACTGGAGACAAACCTTGGTATCTTCACCGAGGGAAACTTGCTGCTGCGCTACATCTCAAACCTTCCACTTGGGGTAACCAACGAGGGGCGAGAAGCCATCAAGCGAATTTCTGGCGCCGTTGCCGGGGACTCCGAGTGCTAAGATAGGGGAGTTGCACACTACCCTTTACCTTTGCTTTTTAATCTTGTTAGTTTACCTTTCAGTTTTTATCTCAGTGTCCTTTATGAAAAACCACAAAAACAGTTGCTACCTTTTGCCTTTGTCTTGCTTTGCCTATTTATGCTATCTTCACCATGGGTGTGGAACCACCCAAATATGGTAGGATGGACATGTTTCACTTGGATCGTCTTGGATCAATTTGTGCTCGCGCTAAAAACCCAACCGACTTGGTTGAGGGAAAATCATTGGATGAGCATGCTCATTATACGCGACACTGCCTATCTCATAAAGGGAAACACTTATAGTATCAAATACATGTTTCCTATTGCCATGCTAAACTTTTGTGCCACATTTATAATTTTACTTGCTGTTCTAATATAGATCATAAACACCTCCCTTTCCAATGTGAGTTTAATGAAAATGAGATCTTATCTTCTTATGCTAAAGGTGTTTATGATTATTTTGATGTTGAAAAGATTGAAGAGTTTGTTGCTTTTAAAGGTGCCTATGAGATTGCTTCTTTGATTAAAAAATATCACGATACTATTTTCGAGTCTGAAAACTATGCAGTTCTTGCTTATTGCTTCGAGAATTATACTTCCAATTCTTATATTGAGGGTTTTAAAAATAAAATGTTTGCTTCCCAAGAAGAGGCCAATTATTGCATTGAGGAGGAATCCCATGATTCCGAGGACTCACTTGAAATATCCCTTTATGAAAATTTTGATACTTGCTTTGTTGATGGCCAAGATGCCACTATGGATGATGCTGACAAAAATGAACTCTCTATAGTTCCTTATGTTAAGCATGAAATTGTTGCTATTGCACCCACACTTGATTGTCCTATTATCCTTTTGAAATCTCCAACTCCGGAGAACTTTGCTCTTATCAAGGCTCAATGTGATGGGTTGCATTTATCTTATAATCCTAAAGACCGTGTTGAAAACTATACACGTGTGCTTGCAGTTCATGAACAACATGATTTAGGTGATAGTTATATTCTTGATGTTGTTCATGATACTACTGAAAATTATTTTGAGAGAGGGAAGTTTGGTTGTAGAAACTTCCATATTACTAAAACTCCTCTCTTTATGTTGAAAGTTTTGAAGATGTTCCTGTTCCACCTTTCTATGCATGTCACTTTGTGCTTCTTTGACTTATTTTCTTACAAGATGCCTATGCATAGGAAGTGGGTTAGGCTTAAATGTGTTTCATATTTGTTTCTTGATGCTCTCTTTTGCTTCAAATTCTTATTCTTATGAGAGCACCTTCTACAATCTTCATGCCTAGCTTAAAGGCATAAAAGAAAGCGCATTAGGGAGGCAGCCCGCAACGAATTTAGGTTTTTATGTTTGATTTTGTTGTGTCTTGATGTTTTTTACTACTGTAGCAACATCATTGTATCTTTATTTTTCAGCTTTGTGCCAAGTTATAGCCTCTTACGGTAAGGGAAGTAAAAGTTGTGACGTGCTGTCCAGAAAACAGATTCTGTCCTCGTGACCAGAGAAATTCCAGAAAAATCCAAGTTCATCTTTTTGAGCTTAAATATTTACACAGCATGATCTATACAATTACGAAACTTCCGTATGTTCTGAGTTTTTTTATTTGAGTTGCAGAAGTATCCCTAAAAAAATCTTTACTACCTGCTGTTCTGTTTTTCACAGATTCTGCCACGTTTTGTCTCTCATTACTTTTGCAAACCTTAATCTTGCTTTTTCTTTGCAAAAACTTTTTGGCACTCTTGAGAAACAGTAGCTCTTCAAGAATATATTTATATCTAGTAGGTAAAAATTATTTATTAAGGGTACTAACCTCTCTAATCAGCTTATGATGAGTTATGTATGAAGGGAGTTTTCAAGTGTGCGATGGAAGATGATGAAAGAAGATTCAGGAGTGTCAAGCGCTCAAGCTTGGGGATGCCCCCATGCATCCCCAATAAATATTCAAAGAGACTCAAGCGTCTAAGCTTGGGGATGCCCCCGTGCATCCCCTTCTCCATCAACAATCATCAGTTCGTCCTTCGTCTCACTATATTTTTATCACTTCATGCGTTATGTGCTATGCTTGGAGCGTCTCGCTCTTAGGTTTTATTTTTAGTTTTCCTTAGCTTTTCTTTCTGTTCATAAAAATTTAGATCCCGTCTTACTTTGTGTGGGAGAGAAACACGCTGCACTTTCAAATTTAGAACACATCATAGGATTTTTCCTGCTTATCTTTTTGTTGTTGTGTGTTCTTTATCTTTTCATAGCTACTGCCATGTTTAGTTTTAGTCTTAGTTTGTCTTTAGCAAGAGCCTTGGCTTTTGTTTAGTTTTTTGCTGGAACTATTTTTAGTTTTCATGTTTATCTTGTTAAAGAGAGTTGGTTGTTGCACTGAGTTGTGTCTTTTCTTGAAAGTAGGTAATTGAGGTTGCTATTTAATTTTAGTAGTAACTTGCAATAGTTTTGAGGTATTGGTGTGAGTAATGTTTGAACTTTTGGTGTCAAGAGCTCTAGCCTATTAGTGATAGGTGTCATATTTTGGGCAATCCGTGTGTATTTTCAAAACCTACAAAAACTAGTTGAGAACTCTAGCTACTAGATGGATCACTATTCTTCTGAGGGGTCGAATATCAGAGAACACTCACGTACCATGAGTCGAGGATGCGCAAGGATAACCAAACCCCCATACACTCCTCCTCGGGGTACTTGTCTCTTGGTGAACCTCCTTATTAGATTGAGATTTACCGATAATAAGTGCATGAGTTCTTCGGACTAATGTAAGTATTGAAAGTTTACACTTCCACCTTCCCATATTTTGCTAGCCTCTCCTGTGCCGTGCATTGCCTTCTTCTCACTTCGAGAGTTGGTGTCCACCTTCGCCGGTACATCCAAACCCTTGGCATGATACGCTCTGTCATCATAAACCTCCTTATATCTTTCCTCAAAACAGCCACCATACCTACCTATCAAGGCATTTCCATAGCCTTTCCGAGTCACATTGCCATGAAACTTCCACCTCTTCATGACTTGATCTTCCTGTCATACATGTTCTTGCTACACTGGCAGCGACACACATTGCATACATCATGATAGTTACATCTTCTTTATGATTTTGAGTACCTTGTAAAGTGTGAAAGATCTCCTTTACCTTCTTGTAAAATAGAGTGTTGCCCTTAAGTGAGGAAAAGATCCCAAATTGGACACATTGAAAGATCCCAAAGAGGACAAATGAGAGTTAAATAGAAAGAGCCATTGAGGCCACAAAAAAATACAAAAAAATAGAAAAAAGAGAAAAAGAAATAAAAAGAGAGAAAGGGGCAACACTACTATCCTTTTGAGAGATCCACACTAGTACTCCCTTTATATCCTTGTACTCCATAGAGATGATCATTATGCATATAGCTATGTGGGGACCTTCACACTATAGAACTTGGCTTGCATATTCCAAAGATGAGACTCCTCAAACGAGCTCTAGGTCTTCATGAGCGAGCAAGTTAGATGCACCCCCACTAGTTCCATTGGAGAGCTTCCTAGCTCGTATGTGCATCCGTTGCATGGCAATCCCTACTCCTCACATCATATCTATCATTTGGCATCTCTTGCCTATGATTGTCCTCATTGATGTGAGCCTTTCTCATCCTTTTTGTCTTCCTCCCCCGTACTTCTCTCTTTGCCATCCTATGTGTCAACTCTCGTGCTTACGCTCATCCATTGCATGAGTGCTCAAAATATCGAAAAGGAGTGGATCAAATTGACTTGTACCTGGCTAGTGGTCTGGGGACGAGTCAAGATACGATTCCAAAGAGGACCAAGTGTGAAACTTTACTAGATTGAGTTCTCAACACAAAAATACTTTTTTCTCGTATTCCCTATCCCCCTTCTTGCACACAAACACCATTTGGAGACATTCGAGTCACGGACAGCGAGAGCTCTTGCACCTAATGTTCTTTAGTTACTTGTTTCAATGCTAATATAGACTCTTGCATGTTATGACTTGAATTGAATCTCTAACCTTGATTGCTTTACTTTTCAAAGTTCTTTTATGGTTGCTAGCATGTCACCACAGAAATTATGCCGTTATCATTTACCTACTCGAGGACGAGTAGGAATTAAGCTTGGGGATGTTGATACGTCCAAAACGTATCTATAATTTCTTCTGTTCCTGTTAACTAGATACACTTTCATACACTTTTGATCATATTTGGAATAACCTATTAACTCAGTGCACCCCAGTGCCAGTTCCTGTTTTCTGCTGTTTTTCTATTTCAGTTTTCCCCCATATAAAAATTGCCAGAAAAATTCCGGGAAAAATACAGGAAAAACCAGCGTACCGGAAGCTTCGCATAGAGCCCGAGTGGGGCCAGAGGGGAGCCACGGGGTGTCGGGACCCGGGGTTAGCATATGCAAGTACAATTAAGACATAGTCATATGGAGAGCCGAGAACCGCACCCACTTGTCTAAGCAGACAAGGCCAAGCACTGAACATTCTCGGAAAGCATCGTACGTGAGGGGCGTCCCATCCAGGCCGGATGATCAACTGAGATGGATCCTCATCGTCCGCACACAAGTCAAATGATATGGGTGGTGAACTCCCATATTCAAAGACAAGTCGCCTCAACCATACTACCGACTATCTCAAAACTCTTACATAGACTTACTCCAGCCCGATCACTTAGTCGAGGTCTAGGGAAGGCTCGATCATACCACAAAGTGTGCACGAGACGGAGTCTCGAGCAATCGCATCGCGATGCCCCAAGCTGCGCACATCTAAGGGCCACTTGGTGTATGAAAGACCGCCAGCCAGAACACAACTAAGGTCTCGAAAACCCATACAAAGACATGCATGTTATAAACATACACGCAGCACACATGCCTTGTATGAACAACAGGTACCATTGCAATTCTCTACAAAGTGTACATTTTATTTATAACTCTTATAGAGTACACACAGAGATCACATACATGTGATCCAACATTACAACACAGAGCGGAAGCAAATTATGTCTGAGTACAGACAAGTTTAACAAATGGCTTAAGAAGCCTTATTTAAACACAAAGCCCTCCACGAGGGAACCAGTCTGCTGACTGGGACTAGACTAGTTTAACTTCAGTCGTCCAGCTCGATGAAGAAGCCACCTTCGGGGTCAGTGGCGTCATCTAAAACATAGATTAAGCAAACGTGAGTACAAAGGCGTACTCAGCAAGACTTACATAGGAGCTATACTACTAATGCATATGTATCAAGGTAAAGGGAGGTGGGGTTCACTTGCAGAAGTGCCAGCTTTGACTGGCCAGTCCTGAACTATGAGTACCAGACTTTGAGGTAAGAAGCGTACACGAGTCCACTACTTTCACCAACCAAATACACCACTATGGTGCCTTCCTCGACTTCCCCACGAGAAAGCACGCTATAGCACTCACACTTATCTTGGTGTGTTTTAGAAGTATCCGGTTCAAGTTATCTAATAATCAAGCTAAGCTTTCCAAGCAGTCCATAACCGCGGACGCGGCTATTCGAATAGTTTTGTTAACCTTGCAAGGGTGTACCGCTACACACACATGATCATCATTTACCGCCTTTGTACTCGACACCATTCAAGGGGTGCCGGCGAGGATGCTCACCACAACTGTTACCTCATCGCCTATCTAGTCCAAGAAAGCCGCTTACTTGGGTTGGCTACCACTATCGTGAACCCAGCCGGTTTACCGAAGTGGACCCAAGCGATGTGTGCGTGGTGCATAAGCCGGTCTCGGGTGAGCCGTTCTCTCACTTAGCATCCAGGCCACAAGCCTACCAGAACTCCGAACTACTGCGACATCTGCACATCGAAAGGGATGAGTTAGTAAGTTGAGAGGGGTCAGTGAGCCCAATGTGTGGTTGTACTCTTCATCTTGGATCACCACACAAGAACTCGTACTAGGGCGGTGTTCAACGAGACAACCCACCGTGTACTCCTACACAACCTCTCATCGTTCACCTTGTATTAGGGTCGATTCACCAACACTTTTCTACCATCATCAACATGATCATTACCATCCCGACTCACATCACAGTAACAACATGGTATCATACTAAGCATGCAATAAGCAGTAGCATTGCAGGGGTTACATGATATCAACCAACTCCTACATTTGCTAGGATTGTGGTTTGCTAACTACTGTGACAAAAGATAGGTCATGCAAAGGAATGGGTTCATCTATGCGGTAGAATCGTAACATGGTGATCATCCTATATAATGCATAAGCGAGACATGAGAGGGAAGTGGGATTTTATCGACATGATCAATGGGGGTTTGCTTGCCTTGCTGACGAGGTTCGGGTTCTGGATCTTCAGCGAAGGGGGTGACCTCCTGCTCCGGTTCCACCTCTACTCGACAAACAAAGCACGAAGTAGCAATTAATATGAATGCAATGCTCAACCACATGATTGAATGTTAAAGCTTGAAGTACAAGTTTTGATGTGTGAGGCAATTCCATTTAAGTGGAATATATTGCATTTAAAATGCAAATTCAAACTCCACATTTGAATTCAACCTAGTCAAGTTGTAAGTGACATGATTTGATCATTTTGAATCATCTTCACTTGTCTAAGATGTGCTTCTGATGTATGGTTGAATTACATCATAATTCCATGGTCCAAGTTGCAAGATCAATTAATTTGAATTTGAATTAAATTCAAATAAACCAAATGACATATGCTACTGGTCCCATTTTAAATTCAACTCAAACAGAGTTGAAAGTTTCATATTTGGAAAGATAATTTTTTCCTGATCATTTTTCATATATTATTTGTCCAATTTGGAGTTAATATGAATTTTCTATGAATTTCCAAAGTTTGGGGTATCTTCTGGAATTTCTGGATTTATTTTTAATTCAAATAATCTCTGGAAATTCATTTAAATGATTTACTGCGTCAGGCTGACGTCAAGCTGGCGTCAGGGGCGGGCTGACATGTGGGGCCACCCTGTCAGTGGCTGGTTAACTTAACCCGTGGGTTAACTTAATCCAGTGGCTTAAATAAGCCACTGGGCCCACTGGTCAGTGACCCAGGGGTCACTCATTTGGTGAAAACAGGGGGGGGGGGGGTTTAGAGCTGACTCGCCGGCGGCTTGACGCCGGCGACTGGAGTCGCGGCGGCGCTGCACGGGAGCTCGATTCCGTCTACCATTTGGAGCGCGAAGACCACCGTCTTGAAGCTCTTACTCGCGCGCGTCGAACGGGACCAAAACCAAGCACTGGGGTGCACCGTACGCTCGCCGGCGTCAACTTTCGCGGCGACCTAGCTACGGCCACCATCGAGATTTGGCTCCAGGGCACGACTTGAGGCGAGGCTAGGCTGGTTCGACGAGGAAGAACACGATGGACAACAGGATGAGCTCGATTACCTAACGGATGGACCTCGCCATGGATTCCGGCGGCGAGAAGCTTCGGCTTTCATGGCGGCCACGGCTACAGGGAGTAAACGAAGGGGAAAAGTGAGGGGTTTTGACCCCAAGCTCACCAGGAGCTCAGCAGAGGTGGTAGCGAGGGCTGGGGTGGCTCAACGGCGACTTAATCGATGAAGTCCTTCACGGCGGCCGGCGGGGACTCGAGGAAGAATTCAGCGTCTACGCGGGCTTCGGGCTCGATTCCTTCTGCAAGTCGGTGAAGACGACGACGACGAAGTGTTTGGACACCGTCTTGGGGCTTCTCGGCTTCACTGGCCACGCGTGTGCTCGACGGCGCTCCGGCGTGCTTCTCGGGCGGCGATGAATCGGGCGGGAGAGGAGAGGAGGAAGCTCGTGGATGGGGGGAAAAGAACTGGGGCGGCTCCAGGACGCTTCTGGACGCGATTACGTGGACGGGGAGGGAAGCAGGAGGTGGCTACCGACGACGGCATGCTCGCCACGGCGGTAGCAGCCTGCCTGGCGCGAGGAAGAAGACGCCCCTGTCCCTGGGCTGGGCTGCCTCGGTGAGTTGGGCCCAATTGAGGTAAGCCTTCTTTTCCTTTTCTGTTTTCATTTGTTCTGTTTAGCTAAAATAAATAGCTAAACATTTTATTAAATGCTGAAAACTTTTATGTGGCCTCATAATAATATAGACTAGCCACTCATTAACTTTCAACATTTTTAAAATTCAAATGATTTGAATTTTAAATCAAATAGGGGTATTTCATTAATTCCAAGGCACTGTTTGAATATTTGAAAAATCTATGAGCATGGGATGGATCCCACATCAATTGATATGTGATCACACTCATTTATAAGACTTTTCAAAAATGTAACATGAATTTTTGGAAAAGAATTTTATCTGGCCTTTTGAATTAATTCATCTGGGGGGTGTTCCTTCTCCCATTTTGATTTTGAATTTGATTTCCAAGATTTCTTTTGAAATTTTAACATGAAGCAAAGGCACTAGCTAACCCTAGCACATACCTAACAGAGGGTTCTGACAACTCGCCCCCACTCAACAGAATCTCGTCCCGAGATTCAGAAGCCTGCGGGAGGAAGGAGGGGTACTCGGCAAGGAGACGTTCTTCTCTTTCCCACGTGGCTTCTCTTTCAGAGTGGTGTGACCATTGCACTTTCAGAAACCTAATCTTCTGACGACGAGTGACACGCTCTGCGGAATCAAGAATACGAACGGGGTATTCTCGATAAGAAAGGTCATCTTGGAGATCAAGCGTTTCATGGTCAACTTCGCGGATGGGGTCCTTGAAGCAACGCTTGAGTTGGGACACATGGAATACATCATGTACTCGGGAGAGGTGCGGAGGTAGTTCAAGTTGGTAGGCAACTTCTCCACGTTTAGCAATAATGCGGAAAGGTCCGATGTAACATGGGGCCAACTTGCCTTTTATACCGAAACGTTGGGTTCCCTTCAGAGGAGTAACCCGAAGGTAAGCCTTCTCATCCAGATTGTAGTTCTCTTGCCTATGATGACGATCATAGTAGCTTTTCTGACGAGACTGGGCTGCTTTCAATTGATCACGAACAATGCGAACTTGCTCTTCTGCTTCCTTGATCATATCCGGTCCAAAGAATTGTCTTTCACAGGTTTCAGACCAGTTTAGTGGTGTTCGACATCGTCGTCCATAAAGGAATTCAAAAGGAGCCATGTTCAGACTAGATTGAAAACTATTGTTATAAGCAAATTCGGCAAATGGAAGAGAATTCTCCCAATTCTTTCCGAATGAGATAACACAAGCTCTGAGCATGTCTTCAAGAATTTGGTTAACCCTTTCGACTTGACCGCTAGACTGAGGATGGAAAGCTGTACTAAAGGAGAGATGAGTTCCCATAGCATTTTGAAAGCTTCCCCAAAAGCTAGAGGTAAAAAGGCTACCGCGATCAGAATTGATTTCCAAAGGAACACCATGAAGTGATACAATTCTAGAGATGTACAAGTCCGCTAACTGGCTAGCAGTTATAGACTCGCGAACTGGAAGGAAGTGAGCAACTTTGGAAAGCCTATCTATGACAACGAAGATGGCATTGTTTCCTTTCTGGGTTCTTGGAAAGCCGGTGATGAAATCCATACCGACTTTGTCCCATTTCCACTCGGGAATAGAGAAAGGTTGAAGTGTACCAGCAGGTCTTTGATGTTCTGCCTTAATGCGACGACAAACATCACATTCGGCAACAAATTGAGCAATGTCTCTCTTCATCCTAGTCCACCAAAATCTCTGGCGTAGATCTCGGTACATTTTCGTGCTACCAGGATGAATTGAGAGGGGTGTGTCATGGGCCTCTTTGAGGATGAGTTGCCTTAGTTCCTTATTCTTAGGTACTACCAAACGATTTTCAAAGAATACCGTTCCCTTGCTATCTATGGAGAAACATTTAGCAACTCCGCTAGCAATGTTCTCCTTGATCCGGCGAACACCTCGTGCACGCTTTTGGGAAACTATAATTTGATCCTCAAGAGTTGGTTTCGCCACCAAGGTAGAAAGATAGCCATGAGGAACAATATCAAGGTTGAGCTTGCGAAATTCCTCATGAAGAAGTGGTTGATACTGTTGTAACATGAGGTTGTTACAATACGACTTACGACTTAGTGCATCAGCCATGACATTGGCTTTGCCTGGGGTGTAAGAAATTACTACGTCGTAATCTTTTATCAACTCAATCTAGCGTCTTTGCCTGAGATTAAGATCTGGCTGGGTGAAAATATATTTGAGACTTTGTTGGTCGGAATAAATCTCACAACGATTACCAAGGAGGTAATGTCGCCAAGTTGTTAGGGCATGAACTAAGGTAGCGAGTTCAAGGTCATGGGTAGGATAGTTCTCTTCATGTGGCCGCAACTGGCGTGAAGCATAAGCTACCACATGTCGATCTTGCAGAAGTATGCATCCTAACCCTTGCCGTGAGGCATCACAATAGATCTCGAAATCTCTTTTGGTGTCTGGAGGTGCAAGTACGGGTGCAGAAGTCAATCTTCTTTTTAGCTCTTGAAAGCTTTCCTCGCACTTGGAGTCCATAAGAATTTCTTATCTTTCTTGAGGAGTTCAGTTAGAGGCTTTGCAACTTTAGAAAAGTTCTCGACGAAGCGACGGCAATAGCTGGCTAGGCCAAGAAAACTTCTAACTTGCTTAACCGATTCAGGTGGAGTCCAGTCAAGGACGGCCTGAACTCTCTCGGGATTCACAGCAATGCCTTTTGCAGAAATCACGTGGCCTAAGTAGGTCACTTCTGGTAGCCAGAATTCACACTTGGAGAATTTAGCGTACAGGCGATGCTCTCTAAGCTTCATCAATACCAGCCTTAAGTGTTCGGCATGATCTCCTTCGTTCTTCGAGTAGATGAGAATATCATCGAGATAAACCACAACAAATTTATCTAGGTACTCCATGAAGATCGAATTCATCAAGCGTGAGAATGTGGCGGGGGCATTGGTTAAACCAACGGACATGACGGTGTACTCATAAAGACCATAACGAGTAGTAAAAGCCGTTTTGGGAATGTCCTCGTTTCGGATTCTGATCTGATGATAACCTAATCTCAAATCCATCTTGGAGAAGACGGAGGATCCTGCAAGTTGATCATAAAGATCATTGATCCTGGGCAGTGGGTATTTGTTCTTTATCGTCGCTAAATTTAGCGGGCGATAGTCTACGCACATCCTTTCTGTTCCATCTTTCTTCTTTACGAACAGAACGGGGCAACCCCATGGCGATGAGCTAGGGCGGATGAAGCCTTTTGCCAACGAAGCATCAAGTTGGGTTTTTAGCTCAGCTAACTCATGTGGGGCCATTTTATATGGGCGTTTGGAAATTGGTGCGGTTCCGGGAACAAGATCCACTATAAATTCTACACATCTGTCGGGTGGCATGCCCGGCAGCTCTTCAGGAAAGACATCCGGGAAGTCACGAACCACCGGAATATCTTCAAGTTCAGGAAGGGGAAGTACATTCAAGGAATGCACTTGGTTTCTTGTTCTGGGTGAGGTATAGTTGACGGTTTGGCCTGAAGGGTGGGTGAGTTTCACGGATTTTCTTCTGCAATCCAGGTAGGCATTCTGTCTTGATAGCCAATCCATGCCAAGGATGACATCAATGTCTGAAGACTTGAGGGCTATGAGTGAAGCAAGGAATACTAAACCCTCAATTGCAATTTGATTACCATGGCTCACTCTATTAGTTTGCCATCTTGACCCTGGAGTTTGAATAACCATCGGGGTGGACAATTCAATAAAGGGTAACTCATGACGAAGTGCATAACTTTCCGACATGAATGAATGAGATGCTCCTGGGTCGAAAAGAACGGAAGTAGGAACAAAATTGACTGGGAGCGTACCAAGAATGACGTCAGTGGTGTCGTCAGTCTCTTCGGCGGCTATCTGGTTCACACGTCCACGAGTGGCGGGAGGAGCGGGTTTGGTGGTGTAGACCTTCTGGGGTGACTTGCCACGACCATTGTTGTTGTTGTTGCCTCCGGCACGGGGTGGAGCATTCTGGTGTTGGAGCTGGTTCTGGGGACACTCACGAGAATAGTGGCCTGCCTGACCACACTTGTAGCAGGCTCCAAAAACAGTGCGTGGAGCTGGGTTGTTTGGTGGAGTTGGGTGGAACTGGGTGGTTGGACGAGGCGCCACGTAGGATGGCCTCGGTGGGTTGTTCTGACGGAACATGCTATTGGGGATCCAGATCTTGCGTTTCTGGGAACCAGAGCTGGATGATCCGTCATCTCTAGGGTGTTTGCGGAAATCGTTGGGGGTGTTCATGTCCTCCTCCTTGATGGCCTTGTTGACAAGGACCTGGAATGTGGCAAAGTCATGAAGGTTGAGCTCACGACGGAGTCCGGAGTTGAGGCCACGACGGAACCTCTCTTGCTTCTTGGAGTCGGTGGAGACTTCTTCGGTTGCATAACGAGCAAGTCGGTTGAACTCACGACTAAACTCGTCCACGGTTCTTCTGCCTTGAGTGAGGTTGCAGAACTCCTCACGCTTGCGGTCCATAAGACCCTTGGGGATGTGGTGCTCGCGGAAGGAAGTGCAGAATTCTTCCCAAGATGTAGGCGGTCCAACGGGTCGCATATTCAGAAAGTTCTCCCACCAAGAGCTAGCCGCACCTTCAAGGTGATAGGTGGCATAGTTGACCTTGTCGCCATCTGCAACATGGCCTGCTTGGAGCTTCCTCTCGATGCTGCGGAGCCAGTCATCGGCGTCAAGGGGCTCGGTGGAGTAACTGAAAACCGGGGGATGAAGTCAGATGAAGTCGTTCAGGGACACCAACTCATTGCGCTGCTGAGTGGTGTTGCGTGGGATGACTTCCAGCAGGTGGTGAGAGTCACGGCGGTTCCTCTCGACCTCCATCAGAACTTGGGCCATCATGGGTGGGGGTGGAAGGTTGCCTTCCTCCTGGTCATTCCCACGACCTTGGTTCCGACCAACCTGGCCACGGGTTCCTTGAGACATCCTGAAGGTGAAAACCAAAGTCAAACAGAGTTGATTTCAAGAGTCAAATCAAGGTATTGAAGTACTGGAAGGATTACATAGCAAAGGAAGTAATCCTCTTGACAACATGGTGATAAAAGCATACAAGCCATATATTCACAAGCTGTCATACAAGCCATACATCGTTTAAGTACAAGCACCAAGCTAATACAAACGTGATGAAGATGATACATCCTTCAGAGGCACTCTGACTTCCTATACATTATTTATCTAAGCCTCTGGAACTTAGACACCTTGCTTACAATAAACTAAGATACTACTACATCTTCACTAAGTAAGACCACAGGCGGTCTCACTCATCTCCATCTCCATAGTAGTCCTCATAAAAGTTATCCGCGTATCCCGGTAGCTGGAGGTGACCATCGGAAAACACGGAGGCTTGTGGACCCTGATATCCATTTGGGCAAGGATGGGGCCTAGGTCCAGTGTAGGGTGGAAGCAAAGGACCACGGGGTGGAAAAATGCCTCCAATCTCGGGCCAAGCAACTCGAGAAGGCATCTGCGTTCTCACTGGATAGATCGCATCATACTCAACTGATCCCACGCTCACAAAGGGTGCCAAGAGCGTCAGTGCTCGGTACAGACGAACACGGGTGGCGTGGAGCTCAAAACGGAGAGTGCGTGCATCATGATCTCTGTCACTAGCAAACCTAGCAGTCACCTGTAGTGCTGGATCCTCTGCAGAGTGATCTGAGTAGAGTCCGGTGTAATATCCCTCTTCTCCTGGAAGTGCAGCAGGGATATAGCGGAATGAGGTCTCTCTCAGCATGGTGTGCTCTTCTCTCAGCAGGGTAATACATGAATATGCAGCATCCTGCACAGCCATGTTCTCGGTAACGCCAATGCCATGTCCAAAGTGGATAGGCTGGGTGACTCCAACGTGGTGCAGATATATCCGGACAATGCAGTGGAACTGCGTCTGGTTGAAGTCGTGGAACTGCTCCTCGATGGTGTACTCAGGGTACCATCGATATCCCACATAGGACATCATCTCGATCAATGTGGCGGGATGGCCACGCACACCGAGGCACCTGGTCAAACGAACAATCTGCCGAGGGGGAAGATCTGCCATCTGAAACAGAAAGGAGTTTGCAAATGCATCAGATTATGAGATAAACCTGGAATGACTCGGACAGCATAACGGCTGTAATTGTAAGAAATGACAATTTCTTCCAACATGCAAACAGCACTTACATATGATGTAGTAAAACAGGGAGCATAACCAATCTAACAAACCGAACACAACTTTCCTACGGCTACAAGGAAGCAAACAACGAGATGTGCTAATCAGACAGAGGAGAGCCTAGTCCTATCTTCCCGTAGAATAAGATGAGGTTGACTCAGAACTCAGAACGAAGGAGGTAAGGAGAAAAAGAAGCCTTACGTTGTTCCCTTATATACCCAGAGTAACTATATAACTATAGCAAGCTAGACTCGACTTCGGCCAAGGCTACTAGTCCTACAGTCAGTCCTGCTCTGATACCAAGTCTGTCGGGACCCGGGGTTACCGTATGCAAGTACAGTTAAGACATAGTCATATGGAGAGCCGAGAACCGCACCCACTTGTCTAAGCAGACAAGGCCAAGCACTAAACATTCTCGGAAAGCATCATACGTGAGGGGCATCCCATCCAGGCCGGATGATCAACTGAGATGGGTCCTCATCGTCCGCACACAAGTCAAATGATATGGGTGGTGAACTCCCATATTCAAAAACAAGTCGCCTCAACCATACTACCGACTATCTCAAAACTCTTACATAGAATTACTCCAGCCCGATCACTTAGTCGAGGTCTAGGGCGGGCTCGATCATACCACAAAGTGTGCACGAGACGGAGTCTCGAGCAATCGCATCGCGATGCCCCAAGCTGCGCACATCTAAGGGCCACTTGGTGTATGAAAGACCGCCAGCCAGAACACAACTAAGGTCTCGAAAACCCATACAAAGACATGCATGTTATAAACATACACGCAGCACACATGCCTTGTATGAATAGCAGGTACCATTGCAATTCTCTACAAAGTGTACATTTTATTTATAACTCTTATAGAGTACACACAGAGATCACATACATGTGATCCAACATTACAACACAGAGAGGAAGCAAATTATGTCTGAGTACAGACAAGTTTAACAAATGGCTTAAGAAGCCTTATTTAAACACAAAGCCCTCCACGAGGGAACCAGTCTGCTGACTGGGACTAGACTAGTTTAACTTCAGTCGTCCAGCTCGATGAAGAAGCCACCTTCGTGGTCAGTGGCGTCATCTAAAACATAGATTAAGCAAACGTGAGTACAAAGTCGTACTCAGCAAGACTTACATAGGAGCTATACTACTCATGCATATGTATCAAGGTAAAGGGAGGTGGGGTTCACTTGCAGAAGTGCCAGCTTAGACTTGGCTAGTCCTGAACTACGAGTACCAGACTTTGAGGTAAGAAGCGTACACGAGTTCACTACTTTCACCAACCAAATACACCACTATGGTGCCTTCCTCAACTTCCCCACGAGAAAGCACGCCATAGCACTCACACTTATCTTGGTGTGTTTTAGAAGTATCCGGTTCAAGTTATCTAATAATCAAGCTAAGCTTGCCAAGCAGTCCATAACCGCGGACGCGGCTATTCGAATAGTTTTGTTAACCTTGCAAGGGTGTACCGCTACACACACATGATCATCATTTACTGCCTTTGTACTCGACACCATTCAAGGGGTGCCGGCGAGGATGCTCACCACAACTGTTACCTCATAGCCTATCTAGTCCAAGAAAGCCGCCTACTTGGGTTGGCTACCACTATCGTGAACCCGGCCGGTTTACCGAAGTGGACCCAAGCGATGTGTGCGTGGTGCATAAGCCGGTCTCAGGTGAGCCGTTCTCTCACTTAGCATCGAGGCCACAAGCCTACCAGAACTCCGAACTACTGCGACATCTGGACATCGAAAGGGATGAGTTAGTAAGTTGAGAGGGGTCAGTGAGCCCAATGTGTGGTTGTACTCTTCATCTTGGATCACCACACAAGAACTCGTACTAGGGCGGTGTTCAACGAGACAACCCACCGTGTACTCCTACACAGCCTCTCATCGTTCACCTTGTATTAGGGTCGATTCACCAACACTTTTCTACCATCATCAACATGATCATTACCATCCCGACTCACATCACAGTAACAACATGGTATCATACTAAGCATGCAATAAGCAGTAGCATTGCAGGGGTTACATGATATCAACCAACTCCTACATTTGCTAGGATTGTGGTTTGCTTACTACTGTGACAAAAGATAGGTCATGCAAAGGAATGGGTTCATCTATGCGGTAGAATCGTAACATGGTGATCATCCTATACAATGCATAAGCGAGACATGAGAGGGAAGTGGGATTTTATCGACATGATCAATGGGGGTTTGCTTGCCTTGCTGACGAGGTTCGGGTTCTGGATCTTCAGCGAAGGGGGTAACCTCCTGCTCCGGTTCCACCTCTACTCGACAAACAAAGCACGAAGTAGAAATTAATATGAATGCAATGCTCAGGCATATGATTGAATGTTAAATCTTGAAGTACAAGTTTTGATGTGTGAGGCAATTCAATTTAAGTGGAATATATTGCATTTAAAATGCAAATTCAAACTGCACATTTGAATTCAACCTAGTCAAGTTGTAAGTGACATGGTTTGATCATTTTGAATCATCTTCACTTGTATAAGATGTGCTTCTGATGTATGGTTGAATTACATCATAATTCCATGGTCCAAGTTGCAAGATCAATTGATTTGAATTTGAATTAAATTCAAATAAACAAAATGACATATGCTACTGGTCCCATTTTAAATTCAACTCAAAAAGAGTTGAAAGTTGCATATTTGGAAAGATAATTTTATCCTGATCATTTTTCATATATTATTTGTCCAATTTGGAGTTAATATGAATTTTCTATGAATTTCCAAAGTTTGGGGTATTTTCTGGAATTTCTGGATTTATTTTTAATTCAAATAATCTCTGGAAATTCATTTAAATGATTTACTGCGTCAGGCTGACGTCAAGCTGGCGTCAGGGGGGGCTGACATGTGGGGCCACCCTGTCAGTGGCTGGTTAACTTAACCCATGGGTTAACTTAATCCAGTGGCTTAAATAAGCCACTGGGCCCACTGGTCAGTGACCCAGGGGTCACTAATTTGGTGAAAACAGGGGGGGGGGTTTAGAGCTGACTCGCCGGCGGCTTGACGCCGGCGACTGGAGTCGCGGCGGCGTTGCACGGGAGCTCGATTCCGTCTACCATTTGGAGCGCGAAGACCACCGTCTTGAAGCTCGTACTCGCGCGCGTCGAACGAGACCAAAACCAAGCACTGGGGTGCACCGTACGCTCGCCGGCGTCAACTTTCGCGGCGATCTAGCTACGGCCACCATCGAGATTTGGCTCCAGGGCACGACTTGAGGCGAGGCTAGGCTGGTTCGACGAGGAAGAACACGGTGAACACTATGGACAACAGGCTGAGCTCGATTACCTAATGGATGGACCTCGCCATGGATTCCGGCGGCGAGAAGCTTCGGCTTTCATGGCGGCCACGGCTACAGGGAGTAAACGATGGGGAAAAGTGAGGGGTTTTGACCCCAAGCTCACCAGGAGCTCAGCAGAGGTGGTAGCGAGGGCTGGGGTGGCTCAACGGCGACGTAATCGATGAAGTCCTTCACGGCGGCCGGCGGGGACTCGAGGAAGAATTCAGCGTCTACGCGGGCTTCGGGCTCGATTCCTTCTCCAAGTCGGTGAAGACGACGACGACGAAGCGTTTGGACACCGTCTTCGGGTTTCTCGGCTTCACTGGCCACGCGTGTGCTCGACGGCGCTCCGGCGTGCTTCTCGGGCGGCGATGAATCGGGCGGGAGAGGAGAGGAGGAAGCTCGTGGATGGGGGGAAAAGAACTGGGGCGGCTCCAGGACGCTTCTGGACGCGATTACGTGGACGGGGAGGGAAGCAGGAGGTGGCTATCGACGACAGCATGCTCGCCACGGCGGCAGCAGCCTGCCTGGCGCGAGGAAGAAGACGCCCCTGTCCCTGGGCCGGGCTGCCTCGGTGAGTTGGGCCCAATTGAGGTAAGCCTTCTTTTTTTTTCTGTTTTCTGTTTTTCCTTCTGTCATTTGTTCTGTTTAGCTAAAATAAATAGCTAAACATTTTATTAAATGCTGAAAACTTTTATGTGGCCTCATAATAATATAGACAAGCCACTCATAAACTTTCAACATTTTTAAAATTCAAATGATTTGAATTTTAAATCAAATAGGGGTATTTCATTAATTCCAAGGCACTGTTTGAATATTTGAAAAATCTATGAGCATGGGATGGGTCCCACATCACTTGATATGTGATCACACTCATTTATAAGACTTTTCAAAAATCTAACATGAATTTTTGGAAAAGATTTTTATCTGGCCTTTTGAATTAATTCATCTGGGGGGTGTTCCTTCTCCCATTTTGATTTTGAATTTGATTTCCAAGATTTCTTTTGAAATTTTAACATGAAGCAAAGGCACTAGCTAACCCTAGCACATACATAACAGAGGTTTCTGACACGGGGGGCCCAGGCGGCCACCCGGCGCGGCCCCACCCCAGGCCGCGCCAGGGGGGCGCATGGGGCCCCTGGTCCACCTCTGGCTGCCCCCTTCGCCTATTTATTCAACGTCACGGGGAAACTCCGAAGACAGAACTCTATTTTGCAATCTCGCCTCTGTTCCGCCGCCGCCGCGCTTCCGAGATCGGGAGCACCAGAAGACCTCATCCCGGCACCCTGTCGGAGGGAGGTCCGACCTCCGGGAGTCTCCTCTCCACCATGGATGCTCCCCGGATGTCTCGTGAGTAGTTTTCCTTGGACCATGGGTCCGTGATCAGTAGCTATGTGATGTTCTCCTCCCCTCTTTGATCTTCATGGTTTCGACCTCGTGAGCTGCCCTACATGATCGAGGCACTTTTGTCATATTTCTGATTTTGCTATGCTGAGTTTGATTGGGTCTGATGGATTATGAGATTATGTTCCGATTCTGATAGAGTAATATATTTGATTTTTATCTCTTATATTTTTGTTCCTAAGTAATTCTTGCATGTTCTTCGTTGCTGTTTATTACTTTGGCCAAGTAGTAGGTAGTGACTCCAAGAGGGAACGTTGTTCTCGATTGTGGGTTCATGCCCCCCGATGACACGCTTGAGTGACAGAAACATGAGTCTAGGGGATGTGCTGTTGCCACAAGGGGGAAAACAACGGTGCTTGTAACCGCGGTTGCAAGGATTGTTTACTTTACGCAAAGTTCTTTTTAATGCAGTTGTCTGTTGCTTTGGGTTTACACTTTGGGTGGGGCTCGCAACTTAATACCAGCGAGATGTTCTGGATAGATATCTCAAGGTGGATGATTAGTAGTGGATGTAGTTGGATTACGGTCTACTTATTTTGGCGTACTGCCCGTGCTTTTGAGCCTCTTCCTATTTTTTGTAGCATAGTTAGCATTGCGGTGCGTTCATAATCCTGTCAATTGCCCTTCTGTAATTTGTTTACCTCGCATAGCATTTTTATCGTCTTTTGGGAGAGAGACATCACTAGTGAACATCACGTATCCTGGTCCATATCCTTATTACTGTTTCCACGCTTATTTACTTTTCTTCTTTTTACTTTCAATTGCTATCATTATCTCTTGTGTTTTACCCTTTGTGAACAACAAGACCGGAGAGATTGACAACCTCTCTGAACTTTGTTGGGAACAAAGTTATCTGTGTCTGTGTGCAGGTCCACCTCAGTTGCGCCGCTGACACCTACTTATCATCTCTGGAGTCCTACTGGAGACAAACCTTGGTATCTTCACCGAGGGAAACTTGCTGCTGCGGTACATCTCAAACCTTCCACTTGGGGTAACCAACGAGGGGCGAGAAGCCATCAATAGACAACAACAACAACTGAGATAATCTTAATAACTTGATCAACGTGTGTGTGCCTTGACTGCTTCTTCTTCGTCGGGATGCGAAGAGGAGGACAAGGATAGGATAGGTGTTATGATTGCGTAAGTAGGTGGATAGTAGACTTGTTGGAGGAGATTCCTCATCGAATGCTTGGCTTTTTATCTTACTCTCTAGATTGTTAGCCACTTCATAAATGCTAGTGCGGCAGCAACCTCACCACTTACCCAATCCACACCGTAAACTACTAGCTATTCTAGAATGACGAGTGATGAAGTCCTTGCTGGGTCAGTTGACCACTACAGTTGGATGTTGAGTACTTCTGTACTCATGATACTACCCCCAAACTCTTTTCAGGGTTCTTGATCGACAACAGGTATGATGGTCGACGTTTCACGTGGAGACTCGACGACGACTAGTTAGGCGGATCCCGGCGGAGGGCCTGGACCTGTGTGGTTGTGGGAGCGATGCCTTTTCTCTTTTCCACTAGGCATTTCATTGTAGTCTGTACTTAGACATATATCTTCTGTTGTTGTATTGTATTTAAGGCAGTTGTATGCCGACTTGTATGAGATGTTGTATCCTTGTAGCTATAATGTTGTCATATCATGTTGAAATCTGAGACATATGGCTTCGTCATATGGCTTCATCATATGGCTTCGTCATATGTCGCGGTGGGTCCGATATGTGCTTCGTCCTCGGGTTTGGATGGAAACGTCCAAATCTGAAAAAGTACCGCATTCGGGTCTTACAACATGGTATCAGAGCCTTACCGACTGTAGGATCCCTTTACTAGTCGAAGTTGAGTCTAGACAAAAAACTATTTTGTAGTTACTAAGTTAGTTATCGGAGAGTAGGATTCTTTTTACTCCTTATCCCCTCCCTCTAGTTACGAAGTGCGACGTAATGTTTTCTCCTTCAAATTATCCTCTTCAAAACCAAATATAGGTTCTTGTTTAGGAGATTTCAGTCGGACCAATACTTTATCAGCAGCGGGTTGGTCGGCGTACTTCGAATTGGCTGAGCATGGCTAGTGGGCTTGTGACTCTACATCAACAAATGTGCTTCCCACGTGAAACAGCGAACCGGGTTCCCAACTAATGGATTCTGAACCTCCTGCTTCGACCGTCCCCCTTTGTCTGCTGTAGTCAGCACTGTGTGTGGATCCTCCTCTGTCTCATTGTCCAGGTTTTCGCACCTTCCCGAGTGATGATATTGTAGAAATGCTGGTCTGGTATTGTTTCGATTCAGATTCTCATGTTCGCGCTTCCAGAAGCACCTAGGTAATCTTATTTCGGAAACCTTGAGTTTCTTTTCTCGAGTGGATTCAGTTTTGTTGCGATATCCCCTCGTTGAATCCGAGCTTTCTCTCGGTTAGTTTCCCGAAACTTCCGAAGTTTTCTTCTTCGATATCGGAAACTCCAGTCGGGTTGGATCTTGACGGAGACAAACATCGTTGTCACGATTTGCGAAGCCTATGTTGGTGGTGTGGGGAAGTTTCATCTCTTGTTCGATCTTCCTTCTTGCAACATCTCGGTCCCTTCCCCCCGGGTTATGCCGGATCTCGGGACGAGATCCTCTGTTGGTGGTGGCGAGTTGTAACAGCCCAAAACTGGAAAATTCCATATAAATTTTCTTTTTTATTTTTCCCATTGGGGATTAAAATTTGCAACTTTATTCTTTGCAATAATCCATGTGACAGAAAAATTCCCAAACATTTTTCTGATTATGTAAAAGGATTATTTTCATTTCTTCCTTTTCTTCATTTATGGCCTTTGCCATTTTTTCCAAGCCTCCTCACTTCTCCCCTAATCAAACCCTTTTGCCTATCTTCATGATTTTCCATGCCAAAGCGCCTTGAAAAGTTCTAAGATTTCAGCCCTTGTAGTGTTGGGATACGGGGCAGAAAACACAATTTTTTTCATACCTACGGTACCCGAACCCAAGATCTATGCTATGGCGATGTAAAGTAACGGAGGGAATCGGTGTTCATACCTTTGAAGACCAAAAGAGGGAAACGTTCTTGCGAACGTGGTTGGCGTAGACTCAGAACTAAGACCTCCCTGTCGTGTAGAAGACCACCACCGGAGAGGATGACTCCCGGTAAACCTCCAGCGACGAAGTAGCAACACAGGTGTAGTGCCTCGAAGAGATTATACACGTACGGTACAATCGATGTTCCTCCCTGGGCCCCGAACCAGGCGAGCAGCGGAAGAAAGACGGCTACGGATCCCGACTCCAGCAGAGCGACGGCCTGCCTTATGGTGGAGAATTCCAATCCTGGTGCAGACTCCAAACAAGGGGAGTCCACTTCCGGGAAGGAGAAGGAGGAAGAAGGAGATTTGGTGTGTTGGAAAAAAGGGGGGTCTACCCCTCCTTATATAGGCCAAGGGGGGGGGTGTGATCCTCCTCCCCTCCCCCATGTGGGACTAAACCCCCAAAGGGGGGGAGGTGCGCCGGCCATAGGGGGGGTTTGGGCCCCACCCTTGGCGCCAAGCCCAAGGGGGGAAACCCCCTCCTCCCCTAATGGGCCCCATGGGCCCATATAGCCTTTTTCCCAATTTTTTAATTTATTTAATATGTTTTAAATATTTAATTCAGATAATTAAATAATAAAACATTATTAAAACAGTTAAAATTTATTTTGAACTATTCAAAATGTCCGGAAACCATTCCGTCCTCCTCCGGAACTATTCCGTTGATTTCTCCTATTTCACCGGTTGATCCCGTAACTGTCCTATGCATCGATTGCCTTTAAGTGTAACACCCTAACGGTCCGAGAAACAGCATACACGGTTGAGACTCTTCTCATTGACCAATGACTAGTCAGTTGGACCTGGTTACAATCCTTGACAGCCCCTGCGCTTCCATCGAATGAACTTCGATCGCCTTTGGAAATAGTTAACGATACGACGTAATCCCTTTGTGCTTCGGTACTTTGTTTGTCCGAGGTTTGATCGTCGGTATCCTACATACCGTTTTCACATCTCGTTCACAACAAACAAGTTTACTCGTCCATGATCATTGCATCTCTTGTGACCTAGTCACTTGCTTGCAAGCTATTGATGCAATATCACCGAGTGGGCCCAGAGTACCTGTCCTGTCACAAGGACTGACAAATCCCGCTCTGATCTATTAACATACTCATCAACCATCTATTTCGGAATACCCAAAGTGCACCTTTATAGCCAGCATATTTCAGTCAGGCGGTGGGATACAAATCAAAGACTCCTCATAGATGACAATTACGTATGATCATTACGGTCTAAGGACTATGTCATATGTTACAAAGTCATAGCAATGCTGAACTATGTGACTCGATCACATTGCAATACGTTAGGTGGGTGTACATCCATCACATCATTCCCCTTAACGATATGATCTCATTGTCAGTGGACTTAAGTGTCGCCATGATCAAGAAAGCTTGATCAATCAATTGCCCAATGAGATAGTTTACCCGAGTTAAACTACGGACCATGTTTTATACTACACATGTATTAGTATTTCCAAGTAATACAGTTATAGCACAGTATAAAACGTATTATGAACAAAACGGATATGTGACAAATATCTTTAGTAATTTGTCTCTAGGGCACATATCCAACAGTCTCCCACTTGCACTAGAGTACAAATTACACTAGTTTACATCAGGTATGTATCTAACACCAATGGTCTCTCGGTGTTCTTCAAACTTTCCCTGTGGAAGAGGTTTAGTCATCGGGTCTGCTGCGTTCAGATCCGTATGTATCTTGTGAATCCTAGTGTGTCCATCCCTGACGTAGTCTCGCGTCACATGGAACTTTCGGAGGATGTGCTTGGTTGTAGAGTGAGTTCTTGGCTCCTTCGCGTTAGCAATGGCACCCGTGTTATCGCAGAAGATTCCCACGGGGTCAGTGTAGCTGGGAAAGACGCCAAGCTCGATCACGAACTTCTTCAGCCACAACGCCTCATTTGACGCTTCGCAAGCGGCAATATACTCCGACTCCATTGTAGATTGGGCGACGACTGACTGTTTGCCGCTCCTCCAGCTAATAGCGCCACCGTTCAACATGAAAACATATCCCGTCTGGGATTTCGAGTAATTTAGATCTGAGCCGAGGCTTGCGTCAACGTAACCCTTTACGATGAGCTCCTCATCAACTCCTCCATAAACGAGAAAGAGATCCTTGGTTCTTCTTAAGTACTTAAGGATGTTCTTTACTTCTGTCAAGTGAGCCATTGCCGGGTTACTCTGGTAGCGATTAGTCATACTAATAGCCAGCGCTAAATCCGGTCTCGTACATAACATAGCATACATGAGAGAACCTATGGCTGAGGCATAGGGCTTTGAGTACATTTCCTCCTTCTCTTTTGCTGTGGTTGGGCATTGAGTCACGCTTAATTTGACACCTTTTATAATTGGCAAGAGGCCTCTCTTGGAGTTATCCATACTGAACCTTTTCAATATCTTGTCAATATAAGTGTTCTGACTCAAGGCCAACCATCGATTAGGTCTATCTCTATAGATCTTAATCCCCAATATGTACGCAGCTTCACCTAGGTCCTTCATGGAAAATTGTCCATTCAGATATTCCTTTACTTCTTCTAAGAATTTCTTATCGTTCCCTATTAGTAATATGTCATCTACATATAACACAAGGAATGCTATAGAGCTCCCACTCAGTTTCTTATAGACGCAGAACTCTTCGACGTTTTGGACAAATCCAAAAGCTTTAATGACCTCATCAAATCGAAGATTCCAGCTCCGAGATTCATTCTTCAACCCATAGATGGACCGTTGAAGCTTGCACACCTTACCAGCATTCCTTGGATCGATAAACCCCTCTGGTTGCATCATATACAACTCTTCCTCAATGTTGCCATTAAGGAACGCAGTTTTCACATCCATCTGCCATATCTCGTAATCATGATAGGCAGCTATTGCTAGTAGGATCCGAATAGACTTGATCATCGCTACAGGAGAGAATGTCTCCTCGTAGTCAACTCCTTGAATTTGTCGGAACCCCTTCGCGACAAGTCGAGCTTTGTAGACAGATACGTTTCCGTCTGCGTCAGTCTTTTTCTTGAAAATCCATTTATTCTCGACGGCCTTGCGGTCCTCGGGAATATCCACCAAAGTCCAAACTTTGTTGGTGTACATGGAGTCTATTTCGGATTTCATGGCTTCTAGCCATTTCTCGGACTCGGGTCCCTCCATTGCTTCTATGTAACTCGTAGGTTCATCCGACTCATCAGCCGAGATTGCATTCACAAGATGTCCGTAAAACTCGGTAGGTTGACGGACTCTTGATGACCTACGGGGAAAAATAGGTTCCTCTTCATTCTCATCATGATCATCATGTATGTCATGATCGTTATGAATGTCTTCCTGGCCATTCTCTTCAGCTCCCACTGTGGAAGAAGGTTCCAGAACAATTTCTGTTGCCGGTTCTTCCATTTGGAGTGATTGGTCAGTCACTTCATCGAGGTCTATTTTCCTCCCACTCAATTATTTCGAGAGAAACTCCTTCTCAAGAAAGTGTCCAGTCTTAGAGACAAACGTTTTTCCCTCAGATTGGTTGTAGAAGGTGTATCCAACAGTTTCCTTTGGATATCCTACAAAGATGCATTTCTCCGCCTTAGATTCGAGTTTGTCAGGCTGAAGTTTCCTAACATAAGCCTCACAACCCCAAATCTTCAGGTGAGACAACTTTGTCTTCTTGCCACACCATTTCTCAATTGGCGTTGTCTCTACGGATTTGGATGGTACCCTATTAAGAACGTAAGTGGCAGTTTCTAATGCATAACCCCAGAATGATGTAGGTAAGTCGCTATGAGACATCATTGACCGTACACTATCCAATAGTGTTCGATTACGTTGCACGGACACACCGTTTCGCTGAGGTGTTCCAGCTGGCGTAAGTTGTGGTACAATACCACAAGTCTTCAGATGAGTGCCAAACTCGTGGCTTAAATACTCGCCTCCTCGATCAGATCGAAGGTGCTTGATTTTCTTCCCGAGATGATTCTCGACCTCACTCTGAAATTCCTTGAACTTTTCAAAGGTTTCAGACTTGTGTTTCATTAAATAGATATACCCGTATCTACTTAAGTCATCCGTGAAGGTCACGAAGTAATGAAAACCATTGTGTGCGGTGACATTCATTGGTCCGCATACATTAGTATGTATGATCCCTAATAAGTCCACCGCACGCTCCATTGTCCCATTGAATGGAGTCCTTGTCATTTTTCCCATTAGTCATGGTTCACATGTGTCAAGGGATCCAAAATCCAATGACTCCAGAAGTCCATCTTTATGGAGTTCCTCCATGCGCTTTATACCAATATGACCAAGTCGACAATGCCACATCGTCATGTGTTCTTCGTTACTAGGCTTTAATCTTTTGGCCTCTACGTTATTGATGTGGGAGTCATGATATTCGAGATCCATTAAGAATAAACCATTACGCACCGGTGCATGAACATAGAAGACATTATTCTTATAAATCGAACAACCAGTTGTTTCGGATTTAAAAGAATACTGGTCTCGCATCAAGCAAGAGCCACTCACAATGTTCATACTCAACGCGGGTACATAATAGCAATTATTCAAGACAAGAATCAATCCCGAAGGGAGACTAAGACGAAGCGTGCCAATTGACATTACTTCAACCTTGGCACCGTTCCCAACGCGCATCGTCACTTCATCCTTCCGCAAGAGTCGTTTATTCTGCATCCCCTCCTGGGAGTTACAGATGTGAGCAACTGATCCGGTATCAAATATCCAGACGTTGCTCCGAGCACTTGTCAGCAAAACATCAATAACATGTATATCACATATATCCATGTCTCTTCCGGCAACCTTGCCGGCCTTCTTATCTTCTAGGTACTTGGTGCAGCTGTGCTCCTTCTTGATTTCCATCTCAGCAATTTTGAGTATTGTGAACAATTCAGAAAGGGTCTCAACCATTCCTTGCATGTTGTACTTCAACACAAAACTCTCATAGCTAGGGGGTAGCGACCGCAACACCCTATCAATTGCCACTTCATCTGGAATCTTAAATTCTAGATCATTTAGGCGTTGAACGTAGTCAGACATTTTGACTACGTGCTCAGTCATGCTGGTGTGCTCTTCCATTTTTCCAGAGAAGAAAGCTTCACAAACTTCATTTCTCTCAACCTTGGCTTGAGGTGCAAAGACGGTCTTGAGGTCAGTGATTATCTCATAAGCACTGAAGCTCTCGAACCGTTTCTGCAGTTCAGCCTCCATGGCATGGAGCATACCCTTCTTGACAAGGGAGGAATCATCCGACTTAATGAGATAGACTTTCTTCTCAGCCGGAGTAGCGGTAGTTGCTGGTCATCTCCTAATGCAGTCTCAAGTACATAGGACATTTTGAGGGGAACGAGGAGAATCCTCAGGGTGCGGAACCAGGAGGTGAAGTTTGACCCATTAGTTTTCAGTTTATCTTTCTCTAGGAATGATCCTAAGTTGAACGAGGGGCGTGGTGCTATCATCTACAAGGTTGATTCACTAAGATACATATTTAGACTTTTGTTCATAATGTGGAGTTCAATTACAGTTAATTCTAAAACTCCCACTTAGGAAAATATCTCTCAATTTTGCTAAGTGATTACACGATCCTAGAACACCATACCTCCCCCGATCGTCACGGCCATCAGTATGTGTTCAAGGTAGGCCATCATGCCAATCACATCATCTATGTGACTCATGCTCGACCTTTCGGTCTCTTGTGTCCCGAGGCCATATCATATACATATGCCAGGCTCGCCATCACACCCTATGTGATTTGTTGCTGTGTCATGCAAGGCCATATCATATACATATGCCAGGCTTGCTACACCCACCTCTTGTGAACGGAAAAATGTTTGACACCCGTGTGACACGTGATGCCTCCATAATGTAGAACTTTCCAGGTGGTGCTCACCAGGGTAAGCACACTGTGTTGGTTTTAGTGAGAGATCATCCTATAATGCTACCGTCGTTATATCAAGTATATTAGCAAAACAGGATGTAAAACTTTTAAATCATACAAGCTATGATCCCCCTTCATGCAAAGCAAAGTTAAACGACTTTCTACTTTAGCTTGTGCAAGTTTTACGTGGCTGTTAGGGGTTTCGAGAGAGAGAACCGTTTCTATCCTGCGAAAAACATGCCACAACATCGTCTCC
This sequence comes from Bromus sterilis, assembly GCA_950022295.1. Taxonomy (NCBI): domain Eukaryota; kingdom Viridiplantae; phylum Streptophyta; class Magnoliopsida; order Poales; family Poaceae; genus Bromus; species Bromus sterilis. The sequence goes on from OX465599.1 coordinate 218,874,531, forward strand.
CATCCGTCTCTATTACACCCCTGTCGGGGCCCTCCGTTGCAAACATCTTCGCATCGCTAATGCAGAGAGACAGACACCCCCCCAGCCACTTTATATGGTACAAGCCATATGTCAAGCGTGGAACCAGTCTCGCGTAAACGCGTAAGGTCGGTCGGGGGCTGCTTCATCAAACATTGTCGCAACACTAAATGAGTGCACGTAGGAGGGTAACGAATGAAGATTCGATGCCCACATCCTAGATGTGTTCTACCCGTACAATACATCTACGCATAGCTAGCTCTGATACCACTGTTGGGATACGGGGCAGAAAACACAATTTTTTTCATACCTACGGTACCCGAACCCAAGATCTATGCTATGGCGATGTAAAGTAACGGAGGGAATCGGTGTTCATACCATTGAAGACCGAAAGAGGGAAACGTTCTTGCGAACGTGGGTGGCGTAGACTCAGAACTACGACCTCCCTGTCGTGTAGAAGACCACCACCAGAGAGGATGACTCCCGGTAAACCTCCAGCGACGAAGTAGCACCACAGGTGTAGTGCCTCGAAGAGATTATACACGTACGGTACAATCGATGTTCCTCCCGGGCCCCGAACCAGGCGAGCAGCGGAAGAAAGACGGCTACGGATCCCGACTCCAGCAGAGCGACGGCCTACCTTATGGTGGAGAACTCCAATCCTGGTGCAGACTCCAAACAAGGGGAGTCCACTTCCGGGAAGGAGAAGAAGGAAGAAGGAGATTTGGTGTGTTGGAAAAAAGGGGGGTCTACCGCTCCTTATATAGGCCAAGGGGGGGTGTGATCCTCCTCCCCTCCCCCATGTGGGACTAAACCCCCAAAGGGGGGGAGGTGCGCCGGCCATAGGGGGGGTTTGGGCCCCACCCTTGGCGCCAAGCCCAAGGGGGGAAACCCCCTCCTCCCCTAATGGGCCCCATGGGCCCATATAGCCTTTTCCCAATTTTTTAATTTATTTAATATGTTTTAAATATTTAATTCAGATAATATAATAATAAAACATTATTAAAACAATTAAACTTTATTTTGAACTATTCAAAATGTCTGGAAACCATTCCGTCCTCCTCCGGAACTATTCCGGTGATTTCTCCTATTTCACTGATTGATCCCGTAACTGTCCTATGCATCGATTGCCCTTAAGTGTAACACCCTAACGGTCCGGGAAACAGCAGACATGGTCGAGACTCTTCTCATTGACCAATGACTAGTCAGTTGGACCTGGTTACAATTCTTGACAGCCCCTGCGCTTCCATCGAATGAACTTCGATCGCCTTTGGAAACCGTTAACGATACGACGTAATCCCTTTGTGCTTCGGTACTTTGTTTGTCCGAGGTTTGATCATCGGTATCCTACATACCGTGTTCACATCTCGTTCACAACAAACAAGTTTACTCGTCCATGATCATTGCATCTCTTGTGACCTAGTCACTTGCTTGCAAGCTATTGATGCAATATCACCGAGTGGGCCCAGAGTACCTGTCCTGTCACAAGGACTGACAAATCCAGTTCTAATCTATTAACATACTCATCAACCATCTATTTAGGAATACCCAAAGTGCACCGTTATAGCCAGCATATTTCAGTCAGGCGGTGGGATAAAAATCAAAGTCTCCTCATAGATGACAATTACGTATGATCATTATAGTCTAAGGACTAAGTCATATGTTACAAAGTCATAGCAACGTTGAACTATGTGACTCGATCACATTGCAATACTTTAGGTGGGTGTACGTCCATCACATCATTCCCCTTAACGATATGACCTCATTTTTCAATGGACTTAAGTGTCGCCATGATCAGGAAAGCTTGATCAATCAATTGCCCAATGAGATAGTTTACCCGAGTTAAACTACGGACCATGTTTTATACTACACCTGTATTAGTATTTCCAAGTAATACAGTTATAGCACAGTATAAAACGTATTATGAACAAAACGGATATATGACAAATATATTTATTAATTTGTCTCTAGGGCACATATCCAACATGTAGAAAATGTGGTTGTAGTTCAAATTGCATTTGAAATAATTTAAATGCCTTTTGAAATACTTAAACATATTTGACCCAAATAATTTTCAAAAATCCCATAGTTGCAAAGTATCCATAATCATATTTTTATATGACTTTTGGAATTCATTGACCATTTTATTTTTAGCCATTTCCTCTGCTGTCTTTTTTATGAATAAAAGCAGAAAAATATTCTAGTGATTTGGGCCGCATCCTTCTCCCTTGGCCCAGCTGCAGCCCACTTCTCCCCCTCCTCTCTTCTTTTCTAGCGGGACCCACCTGTCATCTTCTCCTTCCTCACCTTTTCCCCCTCACAACAGAGAAAGCAGAGGAGGAGAGGACGGTGTGGAGCCCCTCCTCTAGTGTCCCCGGCGCCCTCCATTCTTAAGCCTCCTCCCAAACCCCTCCTGGAACCCTAGCTGCGCCCCTTCCCCCTCCTAGCCGCCGCCATCTTCCTCTCCTCTCTATCATTTTTTTCTCTCATGTGGACGCCATGGACAGGGAGCTCAAGCTCCAAATTTTCGTATGTGCAGTCCTCGATCGTCAACCCGGAGGATGTCGGTGTTGTCCAAGCCGAGACCCTCGTCTTCCTCCTCATCTCCGAGCCCACGCTGTCCTCTGGTTCATCGTCGTCGCCTTCCACACGCCCGCGTCTGCCTCGTCTTCATCTTTTGCCCGAGCCCGTGATCGACTCCAGCGGCAGCCCCCTCGTGAGCGCTCCCCTTCCTGCCTTCCCCTCTTTTCCCGCGTAGGTCGCCGTGCTTTGTGTTGTCATAGCCGTGTAGTTGCTACAGGTAGCCGCCGTGATTCCATGCTTGGACGTGTCGTGCGCCTCCTGATCCTGCCATGGCCGTGCCCCATGCAATGATCCTCACGAGCACGCGTGTGACCAGCCCGCGCCTGTGGCAGTTTAGCGCACCCTTAGGTCGTGCCTTTTGCCTCCCCGGCCAAGGCCGAAGCGCCCAACACGTGCACTTGTTGCTCTTTGCGTCGCCGATGTCGCTTAATTCAGAGATGCAACCGTAAGTGATCGCGTCTGTCATTTTCTAGCACGGGAAGCAGCAGTAGCCTGGTGGTAGCGCCCTTGTGGTTACAACCGAGAGGTCGTGTGTTCGATCCCTGACAGGCGCAAGACACTCTTTTTATTCTGTTTTGCCACGCGCAGCCCTTTTCTTTAGATTTCAGTTATCCCGTCTCCTGCTAGTTTATATAGCTTTAGACTTGTCCTTGCTCAGATCTTGTGATGTAGTGCAGCGGTTTGGGGCGCCGTGGGTTGCACTAGGAGGTGTTGTGTTCGACTCCCCTTGGGAGCAATTCTGCACCCCATTTTTTGCCTCTCTTTTTGCTGTTTTGCTCCATTTTGTGGAGATAGGCTCGACCCAGATCAATCCTTCGCCCGTGGGCGTAATTGAGGTCACCCGCGAGAGTTGTTGGGCCACTTTGGCCAAGATGAACCCACTGGCGGTTTTCCCTCCTTTTCATTTTTTTGATTTTGATTCAGATCCAATGATTTTGGGGTAGAAAAAATATGAGGAACGAGATGGTGCTGTTCACATTTCTATTTGGGCTAGCATTATTTTGGTGATGGTGCATTTTTCACATAACCCCTCTGTGACACCCTGGATTTTGGAACTTTCTTTTTCCAAAAACTTTTCTAATTTATTTCTGGATTTGGTATTGGATTTGATTTTGATCACCTCTTTGTACTTGAAACTTGAGCATATGTTCTTTCCATGCTCAAGTGACCCTTGATTTCAAGCCTCTCCATTTCATTCCATTGTTCCATCCCATCCAAGCCACCATATATACAAGCCTTATATTCCTTTTTCCAATAAAAGGGATATTCCTATTATTTGAGGATTGTGAAGCAACCCCTATTTATATTGCTCCATAAATCCCCAAATAATTCCCTCATGATATTTATGTCATATCTTGCCAATTTGTCCAAAAAACATTGCATGGCTCAAGTGGATTTTTCCTCTAGAAAAATTCATTTGTCTGTGGGGGCAGAATGGAGCTTTGTGAAGCAAGTGCCATTTATCTTGATCCATTGCTGATGAAACTTTTTATGCAAGCTCATATGATCGTGTCATTGATCTCAACCAAATTCCACCACCATTTGCTTAGTCAAACTCCCACAATAAATTCCCAAAGTTCTGGTGCAGCAAGGGGGCATTGTGAAGAAAGTGCATGATAGGGGATCCCATTTGCCTTGAAACTTTTTGAGCATGATCCTACCACTAGATAACTCCACCAAACCAGATTTGAGCCAAATCCCATCCACCATGTGAGTGCACCATCAAGTTTAAGTTTCTGATCAGCAGGACACCTTGTGAAGAAAGTGGTATCTAGGCTTGTCCAATGGAAATGAAATTTTATACACATGTGCACCATGCCAAATAACCCCAGTAAACCAATTTTCAGCCAATTCCATCAACCCTATGAGATGCTAGCTTCAACTTTGCATTTTTGTTCCAATTGCGCATTTGCAAAGGAAGTGCTAGCTATCTTGCTCCAATTGAGATGAAACTTGGTACACATACTCACCCTAGTGTATGATTAAGCTCTGCAAAATATCATGCTTAGGGGAGCCATGTGCTAGCCATACCACAATACAAACACCTTCAGCCTCCATGGTGCATTTGCAAAGGAAGTACCATGTACATTGATTATTTTGAGCCCAAACTCCACAGTACACTAGTCCTTCCTATCCCTAGTCCAAGAGACAGGCTAGCACCACCGCAACCCCCACCATGTGAGCTACGATTCTGCTCCAAGTTTGCTGCATCAAACTTATCCTTGAGACAGAGCTCACCACAGTGCAACATTTGATCATTCAATTGTACCACTGTGATCATCACTCAAAGGCCTACACGCTAGACATGTTTGGCAACGATAAAACCCTCCCTAGTTGCACCTCCCCTTGGTGAGAACGCATTTGGCCGCACCCGGCGTGCTCTGTGCGCATGGCCGTCGCGTCCAGTCCGCGTGCAGCCCTCCCCTGTCCTTTTCTCCATGTCCCTCCGCACCGCAAGGCTTTCCGGTGCACGCCTCCTGCACGCCGGCCGTCCAGCCCCTGTCGAGCACCAGTGTGATGATAGGGACGCCACCGCGGCCGTCCTGATCCGCTCGCCCCGCCTTGGCTATAAAAGGGCATGCCCGAGGCCCTCCAGAGTATGCCCAGCACCTCCCCCACACCCTCCTAGCCCAGCGCCCCTTATAATTTTGTCGCCGGAGCCGTCATTGCTCCCCCAAGGACGCCATTGCCGCCGCTCCCTCCGGCTGAAATTCCGGGCACCCGAGCCCTCCCCCTTCTCCTAGCCGCGCCAGCACTCCTCCCTAGCCACCCCTTGGCCTCTCCGCCGTCCAAAGCCACGACGGAGCCCCTCCCTTGAGCTTCCCCGGGGGCACCCGTGGTCGTGGCCCGCCGTGGACGGTGCCCCGCTACCCCTGGCCGCCACGGCTTGCGGGACTGGGCGGAGCTGCGCCGCCCCGTGCGGGACTCCTGCAGGTGGCCGCGGTCCGGACTCTTCACCACCCCTCGCCGGCGCGCCCCGCGGCCCTGCTCTGCCTCGTCGAGAGATTGAAGAAGAAGGAAAAAGAGAGGTGGAGGGAGACGCTGCCAAGTGGGTCCCGCGTGTCAGAATGGCCGGCCCGTTTTTTCAGTGGAGGGAAATTTTATAAAATATGTTTTCCCCTAAAGGAAACGTATTCCTTGCTTCTTCGGCGCAGAATACGTTTTCTGTTACAGAACGCGTATTTTGCTCTTCTCGGGACAGGAATACGCTTTCAGTTTCAGAAAGCGTATTTTCTCCAAAATCAGCCCCCGACTCCGTTTCCTTCATATCTCCGCAACCGTAAGTCCAGACGAGGCGATTCTTTTTGCGTTGTTTTTGTCTCGAGCTCCTCTTTGGTTTGGCATAGGTTTCGTGCCATGTTTTGATGTTGTTATTTTATGCTCAAACAAAAGATGGCGTTTGAATTTTTCTCCGTTGCTCTATTTCAAAATATTTTGCAGTGTTTTGGTGACGTTGAAGACCAGGAGTGTTTCACACCTCTCTGGCACTACTGGAATTCGACTGTTTGCCGTCTGCCCTGGCGGACGGCAAACACCTCTATGGCCGACGGCAAAGACCTTTGTCGTCTGCCCCCGCACGGCAAAGCACCCGTCAGCTGTTTCACCAGCAAAGAGGAGCTTTGCCGTCTGCTGGAAATCGACGGACGGCAAAGGTCTTTGCTGTCGGCTAGACGTGGAAATAGACGGCAGCACAGCTTGACGGCGAAGCTTTGCCAGCCGGCTCCGTCAGGACGTTAACGGCGGGGTTGCCGTCTACTGACAGACGGCAAAGACGGTGACGTCATCGGGTAAGTTAATGACATCACCCCCCCCGGTCATATGTTTGCCGTCCAGCAGCAGACGGCAAAGTCTTATACTTTGCCGTCTGTCTTGCCTGGAGCAGACGGCATAATGACCATATGGTCACCCAGCTGTTGCCAGATTGCACAGCTGGGCGCCACGTGTCCGCTTTGCTAACTGCAAGCAGACGGCAAAGGCCTTTGCCGACAGCTTGCAGACGACAAATAGGGTGTATAGCCTCTGTTTTTTTCTATTTCCTTTTAAATCCCTGCATTTGACAAAAAGATAGCAATTATATACATATACATCTTCTCCAACAGCAGTTTAAGCACCCACACATGTTGATCAACCAAACCTATATGCATTTATATATATAGTCTCATATAGTCTCAAACACACAAGTGATCAAACACATGTTCTCCAAACACAAAGTATATACATAGTACATAGTGACTAAGCTACAAGTGACCAAAACAGTTCATAAAACTAAGCTACAAGTCCAAATGCACCATTCCATCATAGCATGACTCCCTTGAAGCAAATCTGCAAAATGAAGCTAAGAAAGTTTTAAGAAGAATAAGGAGAAGAAGAAGAAGAAGGAGAAGAGAAGAAAAAGAAGAAGAAGAAGAAAGAGAAGAAGAAGAGAAGAAGAATAAGAAGAAGAGAAAATAAGAAGAACTTCTTATTTTCTCTTCTTCTTATTCTTCTTCTCTTCTTCTTCTCTTTCTTCTTCTTCTTATTGAGGAAATAAAGAAGCAATTGTAATCAAATTGAGATAACTTTAGCATATTTTGAGGAAACGAAGCTAACTTAGCATTTTTTGAGCCAATTAAGCTAACTTTAGCAATTTTGATCAAATGAAACCAACTTTATCATATTTTTAGTAAATTAAGCTCACTTTAGGAAATTTTTAGGTAATTAAGCTAACTTTACCATTTTTGAGCAATTTAAGCTAACTTTAGCAATTTTGATCAAATGAAGCCAACTTTTCATATTTTCAGTAAATTATGCTCACTTTAGCATTTTTTGAGGTAATTAAGCTAACTTTACCATTTTTGAGCCAATTAAGCTAACTTAGCATTTTTTTAGGGAATCAAACTAACTTTACCATTTTGTGAGAAAATCAAGCTAACTAAGCATTAATAAAGCAAAATAGAAGACAACTTACCGGAGTGGAGACCTCAAGGCTGAGGTGGCTAAGAAGCACTGGGCGGGTTGGCCGAGCTTGACGGGGGAGAAGGGTCGTGGGAAGCAGCACAAGAGTTATGCTGCACGAAAAGATCAATTGCAATGATGCTTGTTAGCACGACGACACGTAATGGTATTCATGATCATTGAAAGAAAACTCACCGTCCCCACAGGAGAAACGATCGGCATCGGTGGAGCGGGTTGACCAGTCTTCTCGCACATACTCTGTTACATGCATTTCCACGAGTCAATCATATTAGTTACTAATATAAACAAACATTATTACATGCATATTTTGGGTAAATATGAAAAGGTGACTTACCACGAAGAGCTCGTACAAGGCCCTGTTCGACGCAGCGTGGCGTGCCTCGGCCTCCTCAATAGCATTCGCTGTCCTCTCCTCGGCCAGCCGCTCTCTCTCTGTTGCCTTCTCCTCCGCCAATCGCTCCTTCTCCTCGAGTAGCCGCTGGGTATTTTGTCGCTCTCTCTCAAGAGCTTCCTGCAACCCCACTCCTGTAGTTAGCACTTTAATATTCGATGAGAGAACAAAAGAATGGAAGAGTCCTTATGGCTAACCTCGATAGCGAGATCGACTGGCTGCGGACGAGGCCTTATAGCAGGAGAAGAGCTCGTTTGGCGCGCCTTGATCTCAGGAAGAGTCTTATCGCACCTGATCAACTTATCTCCAATGGCCATGGCGCCATGGCGCCTTCCGCCACCAGAGATCATCACCAGCTCCGGCTCAATAGGCTTCCCAAGCGGGTTATAAGCCTCCCCGTGCTTCTCCTTCGCCACCTCAGTATAAGCCTTGAGCTTACTGTAGGCGGCAATGTTGGTGAAAGTCGAAGGAGTGGCGAGATCAGACTCTGAGAGCGTCTTTGCCTTCTTGTACGATGCTGTATGGGCCATGCCATACATGTCGAACAACTAAGGCACCTCCGTTTTATTATGCTCCGCCTAGAAGACAAAGCAAAGCACGATATTAGTAAGTTGTGGGTGCCAAAAAGACAAAGAAAAGTAGAATTTGCATGAAAATTGAAGCAAAGCACATACCCATTTATTCCCGTAACCAGCTAAGTTGCGGCTTCCTTGATGGTGTGGCACACCAACCATTTGGGCGCGCCGCTCCTTGGCATTGTTGTGGACGGCCAACCAGGAATCTGAGCACCAGTGGTCCACAATGGCCTCCCAACAATCCATCTTGTCCGCACACCATCTCGGTGGCGCCTAAGTTAGTAAACAAGGAAACTAATAAGTAGCCTAGATAGGAATCAAATCAAGCAAACTATTCAAGACTTAAGAAGGGTTACCGTCATGTACTTGGCCCTGGTCAGAAACTTCTTGCGGCAGTCCTTCTTGCTACGCTTGCGCCCTTGCTTGGCGTCGTAGTCACGGACCGCCTGCACTCGCATCTCGTGCCTTGTGTTCTGCAAGAGGCGCGTGGCCTCTGCAACTAACACGTCCTCCGCCTCCTGCTCCTTGGACTCATCGACCTTGTAGTAGACCTGCAATAGCACGAGACAACACTGATGAGTGCACAAACTAGCTATTGTCAAGATTTTATTGTGTGAAACAGAAATTACCCAAAAGCCGTTGATCACCATGTCGGCTCTGGTGTGGCATTCGACCCCGTTGATGGTCGTATCCGGCGGGGCCGGGGCGGCACAATAGTGCTCCCTTTTGAGTCCAGGCTGCGGAACCTCATCAGGTCCAGGCAATTGAACCAGCCCCGGGAAGTTCTCCCTGACGAGCACACCAAGGATGGAGTTGGGATTGCGGACACCATTGCCGTATATCCAACCCCTGCAGTATAAAAAGACAAAGCCATCAGATAGACATAAGTATAGAAGGTACCAGAAGAGAGTATAAGTGCACTTACGTCTCTCCATCAGGTGTAATCAACCACTGATGGGCGGGAGTCACCGGCACGGACGGGAGCCGTGTACCCCCACGCTGCTACACGGTGGTACCCTCAGCTACCTCCTCCTCATCCGTAGTGTCCAGCTCGGCACCAGCCTCCCCCTTAGGCGTGTGCTGCTCCGGCTGGTCCGGCCAGGGACTCCAGGTCGTGCGGGTGGACGTAGCCTCCTCCTCCACCTCAGGCTGGTCCACCCTGCAGTGCTCTGGTGAATCAGCCGGAGGTGGCGGCGAGGAAGCAGCAGCAGGTGTTCGTCTGCCTTTCCCGCGACCACCACCTGCTTTGCCTCTCCCGGTCTTCTTCCGACCTCCTCTCCCCCTGGGCGGCTTTCCAGTAGAAGGAGGAGGCGAGGAAATACTCTCGAGAAAAGACCTCCGTAGAGCCAGAGGTGGGAGCGCATGACCCCGACCCCTCCCTCGTGAGCCTGAGGTCTCGCCCTCCATATCTATCACGAACCTGCCAAGAATTAAAATAAAATAATTAGTACAATGAGAAAAAGAATAAATAATACAACAGTAATTACTGCAATAATGAGAATATATATATGTAATTAAAGTTGAGATGCATACAACTAACAATAGTTGGGATCATCGGTCTCTTCTCCGCGATCAATTGAAGGATCGTCATCGCTATCACGTGTGTGGTCGATAATGATGGCCTCATCAGTTTCAACAACACCAACATTTGGAAGGCCTTTATGTAAACAGTCAAGCATTGACAGGTCATCTGGAGCAGTAACCTCTTCTTCTTCAGGCTCTTCAACATCGTCGTTAGCGGGTTCACTCTCATCATCGTTATCGGGTTCACTCTCATTGTCTTCTTCCATGTTCTGGGGTTGCGTAGAGCGGTTTCGGAAATGTTTTTTTATCACGCGTGTTTCTTGGAAGAATTCTCCTTCATATGTCTCTGGGTCAATGTGGGGTACATAATCCTCTTCATTGGGGGGAGGTGGTCTAATATGTGGTGGCACATCATAAACGACATCCCAACCTTTTAGGTTTTCAACCGTTTGGCAGGGGTAGGATAGATAGAAAACCTGGGTGGCCTGTTGAGCCGTAATATAGACATCGGGGACATTTAAATGGGTGTCTTGTCGAATTTCAACTAGACCTACATGTTCATGAGTCCGTCTAGTTCTCGACGGGAGAAACCAATGACATTTGAAGACAACGACGTTGGGAGGATTCTCACCATAGAATAGAAGTTCGTATATTGCTTCAACTCTTCCATAATACTCAATACCTCCGTCGCCGACAGCACAGACACCCGAATTTGTACTTTTTCGATCGGCCATTTTTCGCTCTTTATCAACGGTACGAAAGCGATACCCGTTGATGTCGTATTTCTCAAATACACGGACCTTATTGTCAAAACCATTAGCGACTTGTCTCAATTCGGCGTCCATAGGCTCCTCATTTGCCTATAAGTTTAATAGGAAAGGATTGATATATTAGTGAAAAATAGGCCGAACCAACAAATGAAACCCTATATATGAATGATAGTTAGCGTTCGTTTGAACCAAGAGATGAAACCAGGATTGCCGTCTCCTTGATTGGCAAGAAGCTCATACTCTGCGATGGAATCACTTTCAATAACCACTCCATTCGAGAATTTGGCGACGTATCGACTGTATGAATTCATGGGAATTAATAAGAAACAAGAATTATTAGAAGTTGCGAAACAATGTACGTACGAGCACTTACTCGATATACGGTCGCACTTCTGTTAGGTTGGTGAAGATATACAGTGTAAGAGTCCGCCATTCATCGATATCCAAAATCTTATTTCTCGAAGCACCAACAGGTCCGAGCTTCCCTTTGAATAGACTGAGGTTGGATTGACGCCGTTGGGGGTCGCCAGTATTGTACCGAGGCTTTGGATTATGCAAATGGCGATTTTTGGCTTCATAATGTGTTGTCACGAAGTTTGCCGCCTCCTCGGTAATGAAAGCCTCGGCCATCGATGCTTCAATTCTACGTTTATTTTTACATTTTGCTCGAAGCGTCTTCTGCATTCTCTCCGTTGAATAGCACCAACGATTTTGCACAGGGCCCCCTAATCTTGCCTCGGTCGGGAGATGCAATATCAAATGCTGCATCGGATTAAAAAAACCCGATGGAAAGATCTTCTCTAACTTGAAGAGCAACTCCGGCGCCATATCTTCCATGTCTTCTAGCACGCCATCGGATAGTTCTTTAGCACAAAGAACACGAAAGAAATAGCTCAGTTCTGCCAGTACTAGCCACTCTTCCTCGGGGATATAGCCGCGCAACATCACCGGCATTACCCGCTCAAGCCATATGTGCCAATCATGACTCTTCAGCCCAAATATTTTATGTTTTTCAGGACTCGCTCCCTTCCTCAGATTCGCTGCATACCCATCGGGGAACATCAAACTATTTTGCACCCACAAGAGAATTTCCCTGATATACCCCCTTTCAAGATTGAACCAGGCCCTTGGCTTGGACCAATTCTTCTTTCCTTTCGGCTGTCGCATGTTCTGTGAGGGTCTATCACATAGAGTCTCCTGGTCGACTCTAGCTTTAGGATTATCCTTTGACTTCCCATCTATGCCGAAAAATGTACCAAACAGGGCCTCGCCGATATTTTTTTCAGTGTGCATCACTTCAATATTGTGTGCAAGTTCGAGGTCTTAGAAGTAGGGGAGATCCCAGAAGCATGTCTTGTGAGTCCAGGCGTGTTCCGAATTATATCCCTTAAAATACCCGGGACGTTCTGGATCCGGCTCGAGAGAGTTCAACTGTGCCAAGACATGTTCGCCCGTCATCGTAGGTGCTGCCAGGTTTTTGACAACTTTTCCTTTGATGAAGTTCTTCTTGTCTTTCCTAAAAGGATGCTTAGGAGGCAGAAACTGTCTATGCAAGTCGAAGAAGGAATACTTGCCACCCGCCTTCAGCCAATGAAACTGAAGAGTAGCCTTGCATGTTGGGCACCCGAACTTTCCATGAACACAGAAGCCAGCGAAAAGCGCATACGCCGACAAGTTATGCATCGAGTACTGGTACCAAACATGCATTTTGAAGGTCTTTTTGCTAGCTGCATCGTATGTCTTGAACCCTTCGTCCCAAGCTTGTTGCAATTCCTCCTTAAGCGGTTGCATGTACACATCCATATTCTTCCTCGGATATTTGGGCCCTGGTATTATCAACGTCAGGAAAATGTTCTTCCTTTTCATAATCTCTGAGGGGGGGAGATTGAGTGGCATGACAAATACAGGCCAACAACTGTATGGGGCTGCCATCAGACCGAAAGGATTGAACCCATCTTGCCGATGGCGATTCGGCAATGCCTTGGCTCCTTAGCTTTTTCCGAATGTTTTTCATCAAAGTGCTTCCATGCTGAACCATCCGATGGGTGAGTCAACATCGGCTTCCTATCTGCATCAAATTCTGTTCTCTTCCCATGTTTGTGCCATGTCATCTGTCTGGCTGTCTCTTCCATCATGTAAAGGCGTTGAATTCTTGGTATCACTGGAAGATACCTAAGAACATTTACGGGTATTTTGGTCTGCGTTTTCTCACCTTGACCATTGTCTACCACAACATACCTGGATGACTTGCATTTGGGACAATAGTCTTCGTCCGCATACTCTTTCCTAAATAAAGCACATCCATTTTCACAAGCATGTATCTGCTCATAGGGCATCTTAAGTACCTTGAGGATTTTATCCGATTGGTACAGGTTTGCAGGCATAACATGATCTTTTGGTAGAAACCGCCCAATTAGGGTCGTGATCGCATTGTAACAATCTGTGCCCAAGTTGAATTGTGCCTTCAAAGCCATCAACTGTGCGATGGCATCGAGCTGTCAAAGCTCAGTGTGAGCGTGCAGCGGACGTTTCGAAGACTCCAACATATCATAGAAGGCCTTCGCAGATTCCTCCATCTCATCGTCCTCATCCCGCGCATCGTCAAAGTCCTGCACCATGTCTTCGATCCCGGTTCCGTACTCATCCGTGCGCTGACGGACCACCTCCTCTCTCCGTCGTCCGCCAGACTCTCCATGGAAGGTCCACACCGTATAACCAGGCTTATAACCCCACTTCTACAAGTGTTTACCCATATCCACCTCTGTTGCCTGTTTATAATTGTCGCACCTAACATAGGGGCACCAGGTTTTTCTCTGCCCATTTGCAAACGCCGCTCTCAGAAACTCCTTGGTTTTCATTGCCCATTCATTGGTGATCTCTTTCTGATTAGGGCGACCAGTGTACATCCACGCACGATCATCGCTCATCTTGTTGCTACAGCTAGCTACTAAACAACAAATATACCATTTTATTACGTCCACTTTTTATTGCTTTTATCATACATAGCTACGGCATATGCAATTAACCTACACACTAATAGGTAAATATAGGTCCTAATCCCACCCGAGTATGTGTAGATTGGGTCGGTTTCCCATGCTTTGGTCCCGATCCGACGCGGTATTTCGGCAGCACCTCCCCGCTGTTCTCCTAATACACGTCTCGACAACAAGCCGAGAGGTTGTGTATCTGGAGAACAACAGGGAGGCGCTGACGAAATACCGCGTCGGATCGGGACCAAAGCATGGAAAACCGAACCAATCTACACATACTCGGGCTGTCCATGGATAACGTTGGACAATTCGAAAGAATCACTATTATAAATATGAAAATGAATGCATATTTATAACTGTAACCCTTTCTAACGGGAGACGCATACTGGTTACGCGACTTTACATATGAATATACTAAATGTACCTAGTTAGCTATTGTAAGGCCAGAATTGAGCAAAGGAAAGGGGGGGAGAGGATAAGAATTGTTTTGCTCACCCTCGAACTCAAGGAGGTCGTCGAATGGAGGGGGCGGAGGTCGTCGAACACCGGACCCACACAACAGGGAAAGACCTGCACTTTAAAATGAACCCAGTCAACAAGGAGACTCGATATACCGGTAATTACATCTATATTTTTTTCTTTTGTTTTTCCTATTATTTACATTTATTTCATTTATATTTTTTCTCCTCCTCCTCCTTCTTCACCCCCAACTTCTTATTCTTCTTCTCCTTCTTCTCCTTCTTCTTCTTCTTCACCTTCTTCTTCTTATCCTCCTCCTCCTCCTTCTTTTCTTCTTCTTCTTCTCCTCCTCCTCCTCCTTCTCCTTCTTCTTCTTATTTTATTTCCTATATCTTTTTTCTTTTCTTCTTTTCTTATTCTACGTTTACCCCTAATTTTTCTCCTCTTCTTTTTTATTTCTTCTTCTTCTTCACCTTCTCCTTATTCTTCTTCTTCTTCTTCTTCTTCTTCTTCTCCTCCTCCTTCTTCTTTTTCCCTTTTCTTCTACTTCTCTTTATATCCTTTTCTTCTTTCTTTTATTTTTTCCTTTTCCTTTCTTTCTTTATGTAATCTTTTTTCTTTGTCCCTTCCTGTCTTTGTTTTGTTTTCTTTCTTTATTCAACTTTCTTTCTCTGTCCTTTTCATTTGTTTCTTACTAATTGCTAACTAAAACTAACTATACATAAAACCTATACTAACTAGAACTAATAAAACATGGGCTTAATACTAATAATCTAACCCCCAACTTCTTATTCTTCTTCTCTTCTTCTTTTTCTTTCTCCTATTCTTCTTCTTCTTCCTTCTCCTCTTCTTCTTATTCTTCTTTCTCCTATTCTTCTTCTTCTACTTCTTCTTCTAATTATTTTTTCTCCTCTTCTTCTTTTTCTTCCTCTTCTATTTCTCCTCTTGTTCTTCTCTTCTTATTCTTCTTCTTCTTCCTTCTCCTATTCTAATTATTTTTATTTTCTAATTCTTTACCTTCTTCTAACAAAATTTAAATAAAAAAACTAACTACAACTAATAAGTAAAACTAAATAAAACTAACTAACTACAATATACTAACTAATACAATACTAAAATTTACTAATCTAAAATCTATTAAAAATAGTAGCAATTAAAAACTAACTAACTTATATTAAAAACAGTAGCAATTCTAACTAAAACTAAATACAACTAACTAAAACAGAAAAAGTCTCTAAAATCTAAAATTCTAACTAAAACTAACTAACCTAACTACAACTAACTAACTAAAACTAACTACAACTAACTACAAATTAACTAAAACAGAAAAAAAAACAGAGAGGGGGAGGGGGCTCACCTGCCGGTGTGGGGGACGACGGCGATGGGGACGACGGCAGCGGGCAGGTGCGGGGGCGGGGGAGGGCGCAGCGGCGGCGTGGGGAGGGCAGGGCGGGCGGTGGAGATCCGGCGAGAGAGGGCGGGCTGGGGCGGGTGGTGGCGGGGCCGCGGCGACGGTGGGAAGGGCAGGGCGGTCCTCACTGGCGGCGGCGTGGGGAGGGAAGGGCACACCGGTGGCGGTGCGGGGCAGGGTGGGCGTGGGGCGGCGGCGGCGGCGACGAGGGAGAGAGATGGAGGCGTGGGAGAGAGAGAGAGGAAGGTGTGTGGGGGCAGGCCGTGCCCTGTTAACGGTACCACGGCTTTGCCGTCTGTTCCCAGACGACAAAGGCAATTCTGCCGTCTATGGGCAGACGGCAAAGCCCCTGCCGTTAACCACCACTCGGAACGCGGTTTGGGCGGACCCACTGCAGACTGTGCCGTCTGTAGACTGACGGCACAGGCGGCTTTGCCGTCTCCCTGCGCAAACCAGACGGCATACTACCAGTTTTCCATATGTGAGATGTTTGCCGTCTGCATTTAGGGTAGCACACGGCAACTAACCTCTTTGCCGTCCGCCCCGATGGAATGCAGACGGCAAACACGCTGACACATGGCAAACTGACCATGGTGAAAGGCAAGCCACAATACCCTTTGCACCTTTGCAAAGCCTTGACGTGCTTGTAAAATTGTTGTTCGATGATATGTTTATATCGGTGAACATGATCATGTTTCCATGTTATGATTGATGTTAGCATTTCCATGCTATCCTTGAATATGCTACTACTAGGCTATGTTTTGCCCTGTTACACCCATGCTATACTTTGATTATGTCATTGCCATGTTATGTCCTGAATCATCGTAACCACAATATACCAAAACGATGTTAAGTTGCTCATGTTATTCCTACTCCTGCTCATGCTATCCCTAGGTTATGCTTAGCTGCATTCATAATGTTGCCATGTTAATAACTTAATCTTTGTAACACGGATAACTTCACCATATAAAATGTGTTTGATCATATCTGAAATTATTATGCTAGTATGCTATGCACTGTTATGACCTGATGCTACTCATGTTGCACCTGATACTTGTGTTTGCTGTTGGAGACATGCTTCATGACAAGTTGACCAGGTGCCACCGAACCGAACTTATCCGTGCAGCCACATTTTCCTAAATGGGCAGGCCTTTATTCGGTCTACCGGTGGGTTCTCTTATGCCTATCACCAAAGAGGGAAGGCTATGCGCGACAGTTGCCTTGTCCGGGTAAACGTCGATAGTCTTGAGAGCAAGTTTGTTATGCGCGCAGGTCCCTGCAGGGGGGGGGGACAAAGTTTATGGACCATGCGATGATCAGGGCCATGCGATGGCCAGTGTCGGGAGGACATAGGGGCTATCCAATGCATGGCTTGCGAAGCATGTCGGTGATACGGTAAGAGGGACACGCGGTAGAACGGTCTCGTTGGAGAAGTCCTAGTCCACTCCTGCGGTACGAGTTCCAAGGATCCTATGGGACAAGTTCTGAGGTACTGGATGGAGGAAGAACTCCATAGTGTGGGTAACATGCACAAACTCTGCAGAGTCACACAAATCTATTCGAATAGCCGCGTCCGCGATAATGGACACAGTTCGTACTAGGTCACACCATGAGATCAAACTGAGTTCAGTGGAATGTCTGTGGTAAGTGGATTGGTAATGCGATGACCCGTTTGGTCGTGCGACGACCCGTGGTAGTGATTGGTCACGAGGTGACCCGGTGCTTGAGTCTGTAAGGACTCTGAGGTAAGCCACGTGATCATGCAATGATCATGTGGGGTCCAGGTGACCTTAAACGAGGATTGATTGTGCATTAGTCTTAATGTTGATAAAATGCTGATAATATGCTTGGTGGATTACTGTTGCATATTGTTTTTCACCTGTTTAAGTCACTAAGATACTCGAACCTGCTAATGCCATGTTATTTTTTTGCCTTTTTGCTTTGGATGTTGTGAGCTTGCAAGTACATTCAATGTACTGATCTGGCGTGTCATGCCAAATTTGCAGGCCATGCTTTGGATGTGTAGGACGACGTTCCCGGTGTTTGCGAGCTAGGAGGTGTCCCAGCCAGTGTCCCTGTGGATTGGAGTTCATCACCTCCGTTGCTGTTCCGCTGTCGAGTTATATTCCGCTGCTAGAAATTTATGCTGCTAATTGGTGTAGAGCCGATGCTAGCTTGAGGAGAAAGTTGTGCCTCCGCTAGCATTGTAATAGACCCCGTGTACCCCTATCTTCGATAATAGAAAGTTGTTCAGTTCTATATCAAGTAGTGCCGTGTTCCAGAAGACTTGATATCTGGGCTGGAGCACGGGGCGTTCCGGTCCTCTGAGCCTGGGTGACACACCCTCGTAGGTTGCACATGGTGCGGTTCTTCCATTTTATTTCCCGTGTTTCGAGCATCATAGTTCCTCCGTTCACCGTAGCTTTCGGTAGCGTAGTCTCGCCGTTTATTTAATTGCTTGAAATAGATTGCATGAGTTGCATCATAATATGCCATGTCCTTTTCATATATGTTATGTTGAGGAACCCCACCTCGAGGTTTATTCTCATGTGTGGGCAATTCTTACTAATATTATGTTCGTCTTTTTCATATGCCATGATCATGCATCATACCAACTTTAACATAAGGAATCCTTCGGATTCACTAACCACCTACCTAATGCATATGAAGGTTGTCGGTAGCATTTCACCCATGCTCCCGAGCTTCATTTAAACTTGTCTATTATTATGTTCATGCCGTGTTATTAAAATTTCATGCATCATACTGATCTTGCTTGTTTGTTCATTGCTTTCTTGTGTTGCTCCGTAGTGATAGTGGTATCTCCGTTGATTGCTTTCCAGTGTTTCCTTCTTTTGTGCTCCTGCGGATACTTTCGGAGACGTTGCGAGTTTGCGATCGACTGTACCTTCGGAATCCGACTTATCAACAGGCAAGGATTATACATTACTTATGATCCATTCTATTATAACCAGTGGTTTCCATGCTAGTCTAGGTTAGGTTCGATGTTTGATCCTACCACATGTTTACAACCTCTCTTAAACCGATACAGCCATGTCTTGGTATCAGAACAGGACTGGTTGTAGGACACCCTAGTCTGCGCGAACGCTAGATTGACGTTAGAGCTAGAGTATAGATTGCTTGTGTGATGCTATTGCCTGCTGCATTTGTTTGCTGCATATAGATGGTATGTTTTTGCTAACGATCTGATCTGACGAGTGTAGATGGAGGAATACCCGGTGGACTACACAGGATCCTCGTCCTCGACCAACTTTGACTACCTCCTTGCAGACGTATGGTGGACTCTCTATCCAAGTGGAGAGATTCCAAGGTACCAAGTTTCCCAGACACCGATCGGAGGGCAGCTGCTTGAGTACCGTGCCAGTGTCTACGTGACAACCACCATCCCCATCGGTGTGCGCTCCTACAACTTCCAGGGTGGACCCGCTTCTACCCCGGATCGTGCCATTCAGCTTGCCGCATTGGCAAGACTGTTAGGCCTACGCCACCAGGAAAGTGCGATGCAGTAGAATCACGCCTTCCATTTTTACCCCACCTTGGGGGCAACTCCGCAGAAAGTAAGGTTTCCTCGCCCTTTGGCGGAAGCCGATGCAGCGGTGATCACCATCTCCCTCTACATGATCTCCCAGTACGCCCTCCTCGTCGAGCTAGTCCGTGATGCATGAGATGCAAGGCGAGCTCTTGTTGCAGCCTTGTCATTGTCGACTCCTCCGCCCACTCCTGTGACCCCCGGCAACCCGCCGTCAGATCAGAACGCCTGAGCTTCGCGTAGTTCGTGATGCATGAGTAGTAGTGTTGCATGTTGCTATTTCATGTTGATGTGAATAGCAATAAGTGAGATCCTGCGTGTGATCTCATTGCTTGTTCAGTATTGCTTTTCCTGCTTAGTTGGTTCTCGTTGTTGGTTCTTTGTTCAGTTTCTTTGGCAGCTGCTAAATCTGTTTTAGCAGGTGTTAGATGACTTGGACGGACCCTTGCTTGTTGTTCTTTAACAATGGCACCACGTCTGGTTCTGAGATGATGCATCATCGGCCTTCCAGAGTGGATGCCTGTTTTACATTTCTCTTTTCAACAACCGACCCGTGTTCTGAGCTACTTTTCGGCCGTCTCGGGAAGTAGTTGAGTTTCTTTTCGCAGTGGAGGCCCTATGCTCTGAGCTATTTTCTCGGCCGTCTTAGGGGACCTCTGCATTCTTTTATCAACGCTGCCTCATGCTCTGAGATGATTTCGGTCGGCCGTCTTGAGCAGTGCTTGAGATATTCCAGTACAAGTCCAAAATCTGAGTTGTAAAGACCGTTCTAGTGGCTACTGGGTTATTCGCTGTTTTTCTTTGCAAGGAGTCCGGATGGTCATCGACTATCGCTAAAGCTGATGAGGTAGCGAGCCGTTCTTCATTTGCGTTTTTCTCCGTGGTTTTCTTTGTTGGTTCTTAGTTTGGTTCTTTGGTGTTACTTTATCCGCCCCGATGGAAACTTTCTCATAACCCCCACATACCTTGAAGAATCAGTGCAAGACCGCCGGGCATCATGAAGACACCAAGTCAGGGACCCACACCAGCTTGCAGTAGGAATATTCAGCTCCCGTATGAGTTCTGCCCGAAGGAATCAAGTTTGCAGGAGTCCGGTAACCATTAAGGCCATGAAGATTCCATTAGTGGAAGACCGCAAAGAAATAAGGAAACTCAGCAAGACATGAATGGCTCGTACCCGGTTGCATCGGAAGCATTCTGACTCAAGTATGAATCATACGGCAACCATCATCTGCGTCAGGCATACATTTCTCTTGTAACCAGTACAATCGTAAAGATTTAATCAGTTAAAGGCCGCGATTATGTGGAAAATCAGCAAGTCAAACAAGACTCATGCCCAATCGCATTGGAAGCATGTGGCTCACGAAGAGACGTTACCCAAGCCATCACTTGAATCAAGTCTACATCAGCTATGACCGCCACAAGGATTTAGGCAAGGAAAGCAGAAATTGTGACCCGTGTCCGAGACATGACATGCACCAGCTACAATCTTGTCCGATGCAAATTATTGCGATATATTCCGGAAGATGGTCAGAACGTATCATGAAGCTCGCATCCAGCAAAGGAATGATTGGAAGAGTGTTCCCTCTGATAAGCAAGAAGTCCGAAATTTTTCAGGCACCATGGTCAGTTTTGTCCCCACACCAGTTAGGGAAATCTTTGGATAGAAGGAACCTCAGCCTCCCGTGACAAGGTACCTGGCACAACCGACACATACAGTGTACCAGCCTTCCTCAGTACGCCATCCACGTATCTTCCCGGCCAAGACATCTGTGACGCCCCCAAAATCAGACCGTGTACAGTAATCATACACGCAAGGTACACGATCGAGATCAGGGACTCACGGTGAGATATCACAACACAACTCTACAAATAAAATAATACAAGCTGTATAATACAAGCCAGGGGCCACGAGGGCTCAAATACAACAGCTCGAGAGTACAAAGTCAGCGAGAGCAATAGTATCTGAGTACAGACACGAAGATACAAGGTTGCCTTAAGAAGGCTAGCACAAATCACAACAGATCGAAAAGGCGAGGCCTCCTGCCTGGGAACCTCCAAACTACTCCTGGTCAAAGGGGAACTCGACGTCGTAGTAGGCATCAGGGGTCTTCATGTTGTGGTGGTCGGCATCGGGGATCTCCTACTCCTGGACTCCAACGTCGACTGCAGCGGCCGATCAGGCAAAACAGTAAAGGAAATAAAGCAGGGTGAGTATCTAGTATACCCGCGAGACGTACGTCCGCTACTAAGCATTATGCATTGCATCAACGGAAAGAAGAGGCTGTATATAGTGGACTGCAAGATAGAAATCAGAATAAGGGTAAGAAGCTAGGCCTATCGAAGACTAGCATCTTCCGACGATGTCTTGCAGCATGAGGTAAGAATCACCCAACAGTTTATATAAAGCATAAAGTAACAATGCAGCAGAAGTTGCTGCAACATTGTATAATAATAAGTTGTAATAATTAACAATGACTCCGAGTTCACCTCCTCGACATCCCCGCGAGGAAGAAAACACAGAACCATACAGTTTAATAATAATAGTTTGTAGTGGTAAGATCCAGCTTCAGCATAAAGCGCCCTGTTACCGTGGACACGGCTATCCGAATAGATTAATCTTCCCTGCAGGGGTGCACTTGTGTTAAGCTACAAGCACGGATCTCCAGGGTGGCGGGAACCTTGTTAGGGAACGCTCCACCGAGGCTATCCGACACTTCATAGCCCATCTTTCAAACTCAACAGAGAGGCCATCCGCCGGTCTAAATCCTAAGTACGTCGGGCCTTGGACCCCAACCCGAACGTACTCCTGCACGGTGCGTGGCTGGCCGGTGAAATTAAAGCAAATCCAAATAAGACACCACCGCGCGAGCCAATAAGACAACACCACTTCCCGGCGCAGGCCGCGGTACTGCTGACGTCTGAAGAGTCCTCGGACGACACTACGAAGCAGAGGAACCCATAACTCGTAGTTCCCACGGGTAGGTAGTGCGTACATGGCATATAGCCAACTCAAGACATCCACTGAACCATTTAGCATTTTAATTAACCTGCGTGACAACCGTTATCGTTGCCTCGACTTAACTGACCCGCGAACAACGACGGCAGCCAGGACCACCAGTACATCGGTGCCTGCCCCGTCGTCCCACCAAGTCACTGCGGTTACCAACAAGGTGAACCGTCTCCTTACCTTGTCTCGCGTGTGGTCCTGGAGGAGCTCGACTTTCGTAGTTTGGTAACTCTTGCGACCAACGATCAGGGGCCAAGCACACCGGTACACTGGTCGTACCCTCCCTGTCGTCCCGTCGCAATACCTCTCGCGGGCACCGTTGGGTCGCCCGACTTCTTACCTTTAAGGACACCAGTTGGTTCGAGTCACTACCATTAAGTGAAACCAGGAGGTATCACCCTCGATGACACACTTAAAGAGGTTTGACAGAGACATCAGCGGAATGAACTAAAGAGGTAAACCTTATATCATCCCGGTGATGCTACGCTACTGAGCCGACGAGAGTGGAATACGAGTCCATTCCACTCGTAAGCCAAACTCGAAGCGACTCGGCAAAGTCTCGCTGTTGTAGGTTCCCTAGGGCGTATGCATTGATCCGTACCTATTGCAGTTGTATATATTTTGTATCTGCGTCACTCCCCTGAGTGGTCACGGCCCGCTATCTAATCCTAGCTAACAATGCGCAGGGCTCACTTCTGAATATAATGCATAAATATCATAGGCAGCATAGGATAAAGGAAGGTACATCAAGGGGCGACAAAAGCAGGCTATGCAATTGAATTGGATTGTAATCGTAGCAGCAGCAGTAACAATGCGTAGTGCAAGAAAGTACGGAAAGGTAGGCGATATCTGGGGAAGAGAATGGCTCTGCTTGCCTGGAAGCTCGATAGTAGGGTTACGGTCGTCGACGAAGTAGTCGATCACAGGGGCATCAGCAACAGACGTCGAGACTATCGGAAAATAAGAGAGGGAGAAGAAACAATAAATACACAACAATAATAGCAATACAAATACAAGACATGGCAAACGCAATGTTAGCGGTGTTCTAACGCAGTGTAATGCACGTTGCTCGGAGCGGAAATTCACCTGAGGATGAACTACCGGCTCCGGGTGATTACCGGACAGGGTGTCCGGAGGGGGGGAAGGATCAAGCCGGAGGTGTCGTGGGCATACGACAAACATGTGAAAGGTGTATCCGTGTTAGTTGAACTATTCTGAACAACTTTCATGTTCTGAAAAAATTCATCCGGAAAGTTTTACCGGCTCCGGTCGTCTGGCAAACAGATGAACCGGAGGGGAAATGTTCCACGTTCGGTATGTTAGAAGGGTGCGGTGGGGGTATGGGTATCGTATCCGTATTCGGTGATCCGTTCTG
Organism: Bromus sterilis; assembly: GCA_950022295.1. Lineage (NCBI taxonomy): Eukaryota > Viridiplantae > Streptophyta > Magnoliopsida > Poales > Poaceae > Bromus > Bromus sterilis. The sequence goes on from OX465599.1 coordinate 218,898,140, forward strand.
AGCAACTTTCGTATGCAAAAGTTTTACATCCGGGCAACGTATATCGGTATCGGGAATTATCGACAGACGGCCGAAGGGGGGGAATGTCGATGTTCGGTACGTTAGAGGGGGGTGGTAGACATACGGATAGCGTAACCGTATTTGTTATATTTTTCTGATCAAGTTTGATGTCTAAAGTTTTTTGTTCCGGTATACGGATTAAAAGATATTGATTTTATAAATTTAATCAATTTTAAAACATTTTATATTTTATTTTATTATTAAAAGAAAAATTATCCACAGAAGGGTTGATGAGGTCAAACCTGACAGAGGGGACCCACATGTCATAGGCTGGAGCCTTTGACTGGTCAACTGACCAGTGGGTCCCATATGTCATAGGCTTAGTACAATAAATTTAATTTACTTAATTTAACTAGGGGCATGGCCCACTTGTCATAGGCAGTAGGGTTTCTCTGGTACAATTTTATTAGCAGTATAATTAGACAAGGGCTAGGCCCCACTCGTAAGCCACACAGGGGGGTTTATCCTCTTTCACTTAATCTAACAGGAAATTAGGGGGATTATGGTCCCACATGCCTGTGGGGTTGGCCTCTGGCTAGCCCACGGCCTAGGCCATTCCCGCCGGCGACGGGCACAGGAGGCACAGCGAGGGGCGCGGCTCGGCCCCAGGGTGCGCGACGAGGGGGGGCATGTCCAGGGGAGGCCGGGCGCAGGCACGGGTGCCGCTGGCTTGGCTGCGACGAACGCGAGCGGCCCGGGAGCTCAAGGTCCCGGCCATGGCGGTTGGTGGCTACGGCGACGATCAGGGAGGGGCTACGGCGACCTATTCGCGAGGGGAAAAGGGGGGATGGTGGCAGAGCTCCCCGGGGAGCGCGATGGGGTGCTTAGGGAAGCCGGAGGAAGTCGGAGCGGCGCGGATCGAGTAGTGCGACGGCGGCGGCCGGAGCGGAGAAGGTCGACGCGGTAGTCGGCTCGGTGGCGTTTCGACGTCGATTGATTGAGGGGGCAGACGAGGACGTCCACCAGCAGACGTGGGCGCGGCGACGGCGGCCGTGGCTTGGAAGAAACAAGAGGGAGGGAGTTGCGAGGAGGGGAATGGTTAGCGGTTAGCGTTCCTACGGGGTCGGGGACGCCTTATCCAGAGGGGGGGCAGGTGAGGTGGGGGAGGGAGCAGGTAGGGGAGGGGGGCCGACGGCATGGCCATGGCGCGCCCCTGTGCGTGGGGGAGGGAGGAACAGTGAGGAAGAGATATGGGGGGGTGGGCCGGGTGGGCCACGCCCAGTAGCGTAGGATAGTGTTTTCTCTTATTTTTTTGTTATTTTTGTTTTCTGTTTGTTCTGTTTGTAATTAGTTTAATGTCTTTTTGTATTTTTCTACAACATAAAATTTGTTCCAAAATTATTCTTGCATCATAGTTAAGTGCCACAAAAAGTTTGGGCATTAATAAAAATCATTTAGTATTTTGTTTTATTTAAAAGACATTAATTTTCACTGTTTGACCGCTGTTATTATTTGTTTAACATTTTTAAACATGGTGATAAAATCCCATTCCACTTTTAATAAATCCTACTGATATTTGGGCATTTTATAAAACTGGTTCACCAATTTTTAGTACATTTAAAATTTGCACTTGTTTATTTTATTCCATGGCAATTTAATAATTCCCAAAGTTACTAATTTTATTTCATAATATTTATAAAACACTTTAAAGAATATCCATTGTTATTTTTAACATGGCCCAACAATATTTGCTATTAAATAATGAAAGTTCTTGCAACACCTAGGGTTTACTTCAAAATCCCACATTGCTTTTATATTAATATTATAAGGAAATTTAATCACTCACCATTATTGGTTTTATAATTTACACTGACCTGGGATTCTGCAAATGACTAAGTTTGATTGGGTTGATCAATGATCAAGTGGATTGACATGCATCCACAATTCTCGGAGGAAAGTTTTATAGTTTACCCAATTTGAAAATTTTATCCGGGTTGGAAATTGACAGAGCTGTGATCAAAGGTGGTCATGTCTTGATCGTCAACAGTAATGATCACTAACAGTGGAATCACTGTAGTGATTACTGTACTGGATCTGAGGGTTACAACATCCAGTCTTCTACCACAAGTCACCGAGTGAAGCTTATGGTGCAAGACACTCAGTCGTACTCAGTACGCCCCACCGATGGATTTCAGCACAAGCTACCTGACCGTCTACAGTGATCGTCCGCTGAAACATCCAGCATAAGGAACCGATGTATCCATAGTGCGAAGAAGCAAACTTCCGAAGCAAGACACCTCGCCTTCCCCGATACGCCACCAGAGGAAGCTTCTGAGGAACAGTACCCAACCTTCCCCAGAAAGCAACCCCAGCCAAGCTTCGCAGACAAGCTACATAGCCTTCCAAGACATACCATCAAGTCTGCAACAGTATTGTCAGAAATCCAGTTATTCGAAGACCGCAAAGGCGTCAGCATCGTCAGGACCCGCACATCTTATGGGCCTCGTTCTGAAGTATGCAAGCTACCCCGGTGTGGATACCACCATACTTGCAATCGAGAAAGATTTATGTACTTGAACATCGGTGAGAAACCGCAACTCTTGGGAGACAAGTCAGCAGAAGAATCAGATACACACCTCGGCCTGGCAGAAAGAATGAAAAAGTCATGAAAGCACCTCTGAAGACCGGAAGCAGGAGAGCATTGAATCTCTCCCCAATCGCGAGGGTCAGCTTTTCCCGTCCGACAAGGCCTGGAAAAAGGATGATCTTGAGATACCCTTCATGGAAATCAATATTATCATGGTAATCCAAGAAACATTAGGTGATGGTAACGTGTCTATCTCAGAGGAAGATTTCGGCAGAACAATAAGCCGTGATGCAAGAAGAAAAGAACCCTGACTAAAGAAAAGTCAGTACAAGAAAGGAGATTGCCACCGGAGCAAGACCCACGGCAGACGAACATGGCATATGTCAAACCTTGCTGCAATATATACCACCAGAGTAAGCGTTGCACCTCGTAAGCGGTCAAAACTATGCAACTCTCGCAAGCCGACGGGTAAGGCAAAAAAATGAACTGTATGGACCTCAAGTCAAAATTTCCTCGATAAGTTGACGCCAGGTGGACCACCATGGATGCTTGAAGCAAAGAAATTTTATTCAGTATGGGCAAAGTACCGCGTACCCAGCCCATCAACCCGAGCAATTACTCAAGTTCGGCATCGTCCGTCTTGCCGAGATACCCCAGTCTGCTTCATTAAAGGTCACCCGCTTAGCTCTGCACTTTAAATACAAGAACCGGATTGAAGCATATCATGACCTATCACCACCCGGATTGGGCCACCAGTCAGGAAAATCTCAGCATGAGTACATGTCCAGAATTTGTGCCCCGCTCCGAATCCTTGATCACAGTGGACAGGCCAAAAGAAATGCGAGGAAACCCGACGTGCCGTCAGTCAAGGTCCCGATAGTAAACATTCTGAGATACCAACTACCGATGAAGGCCAAGCTCTTGTCGAAGAGGCCAATGCAAAGGATTCAAGACCGTACCACGAATAACGCCCGAGGTACCCCAGACACAGTGTGGGTATCGTCAGCATTCAGCCTACGACAAGACATCCCGTTATCATACAAGTCAGAATATATGAGAATGGAAATCAGCAGGAAAGGATGTAATGTATCAAGGAAGAACATTCTGTCAGAGCTGTGGACCGGGTGAAGTAAACCCCCTCAGCAGAGATATATGGGATGCTAACATGGGAACAATATGCAGAAAAAAGGACATCTGAGAAGAAGCAAGTTTCCGAACGACGGTAAGTTTGCAATGGTTCGCTGAGCAACCAAATCTCGAGGACGAGATTTTTCTAAGGGGGGTAGGTTTGTGACACCCTCGATTTTGGAACTTTCTTTTTCCAAAAACTTTTCTAATTTATTTCTCGATTTGCTATTGGATTTGATTTTGATCACCTCTTTGGACTTGAAACTTGAGCATATGTTCTTTCCATGCTCAAGTGACCCTTGATTTCAAGCCTCTCCATGTCATTCCATTGTTCCATCCCATCCAAGCCACCATATATTCAAGCCTCATATTCCTTATTCCGATAAAACGGATATTCCTATTATTTGAGGTATGTGAAGCAACCCCTATTTATAGTTCTCCATAAATCCCCAAATAATTCCCTCATGATATTGATGTCATATCTTTCCAATTTGTCCAAAAACATTGCATGGATCAAGTGGATTTTGCCTCTAGAAAAATTCATTTGTCTATGGGGGCAGAATGGAGCCTTGTGAAGGGAGTGCCATTTATCTTGATCCATTGCTGGTGAAACTTTTTATGCAAGCTCATATGATCATGTCATTGATCTCCACCAAATGCCACCACCATTTGCTTAGTCAAACTCCCACAATAAATTCCCAAAGTTCTGGTGCAGCAAGGGGGCATTGTGAAGAAAGTGCATGATAGGGGATCCCATTTTCCTTGAAACTTTTTGAGCATGATCCTACGACTAGATAACTCCACCAAACCAGATTTGAGCCAAATCCCATCCACCATGTGAGTGCACAATCAAGTTTAAGTTTCTGGTCAGCAGGACACCTTGTGAAGCAAGTGCTATCTAGGCTTGTCCAATGGCCATGAAATTTTATACACATGTGCACCATCCAAATAACCCCAGTACACCAATTTTCAGCTAATTAAATCAAACCTATGAGTTGCTAGCTTCAACTTTGCATTTCTGGTCCAATTGGGCATTTCCAAAGGAAGTGCTAGCCCAGTCCGCGTGCAGCCCTCATCTGTCCTCTTCTCCTTGTCCCTCCGCGCCACAAGGCTTTTCGGCGCACGCCTGCTGCATGTCGGCCGTCCAGTCCCTCTCGAGCACTAGTGTGATGATAGGGACGCCACTGCGGCCGTCCTGATCCACTCGCCCCGCCTTGGCTATAAAAGGGCATGCCCGAGGCCCTCCAAAGCATGCCCAGCACCTCCCCCACACCCTCCAAGCCCAGCGCCCATTCTAATTTTGTCGCCGGAGCCGCCATTGCTCCCCCACGGGCGCCATTTCCGCCGCTCCCTCCGGCCGAAATTCCGGGCACCCGAGCCCTCCCCCTTCTCCTAGACGCACCAGCACTCCTCACTAGCCACCCCTTGGCCTCGCCGCCGTCCAAAGCCCCGCCGGAGCCCCTCTCTTGAGCTTCCCCGGGGGCACCCGTGGCCATGGCCAGCCGTGGCCTGTGCCCCGCTTCCCCTGGCCACGGCTTGCGGGACTGGGCGGAGCTGTGCCGCCGCGTGCGGGACTCCTCCAGGTGGCCGCGGTACGGCCTCTGCACCACCCATCTCCCCGCGCTCATCCCCGTGCAATGCACGTTGTCCTCGCCGTGGGCAGTACCTCTGCCTCCGCGCCCTTCGTCGCCGGTCTCACCCCGGTGGCCGCTGGTGACGCGCGCTGGCGTGGGCTTCACCCCGCAGCCCTCGGCGCACCAATTGGTGGCCCGAGCCGCCGTCCGTGCGGGCTCCGCCGTGGCTTCTGGACACCGGTGTTGAGCCGCCGGCGAGGCCGACGTGCCACCGTGATTAGCACTAACCGCACCCCCTAATCAACCTTGACCCCACTGATAGGTGGGCCCTGCCCACTTAACCCTCTGTTTAATTTAACTAAACATGGATTAAACCCCAGAGAGACTGACAGAAGGGTCCCACTGGTCAGAGGCTCCCCTACGTCAGCATGATGTCATGCTGACGCAGTAAATGAATTTCTATTTAAAAGAAAATCCAGAAAAGACAGAAAATCATTTAAACTTTGAAAAATCATAGAAAATTCATATTAACTCCAAATTAAACATATAATATATGAGAAATTATCATAAGATGCAAGGATTAAGAATATGCAATTTGTTTTTATGTTTGACCATTTTAAAATGGGGGAACAGTAGCAAATGTGCATATGGCAGAATTTGAAATCAAATTTGAAGTTTGAATTTGCAAATCTTTTGCAATAAACTTCATTTAAATGGAATTGTCCACACATCAGCAACACGTACATCATATTATACCACTTGATCATGTGTATTTGCATGGTACATTCTTTTGATAGCTTGTTTTCATTGTTTGCTATCGAATAAAGGTGGAGCCGGAACCCGAGATCACCCCTTCGTTGAAGACCCCGATACTGAACCTCGTCGGCAAGGCAAGCAAACCCCATTGATCATGTCTATAAAATCCCACTTCCCTCTTAGTCTCGCTTATGCATTGATTAGGATGATCACCTTGTTATCGATTCTATCGCATAGTTGAACCCATATGCGATGCATGACCTATCATCTTGTCACAGTAGTAAGAAAACCACAATCCTAGCTGACATAGGAGTTGATGGATATCATGTGGCCCCTGCAACTGCTACTGCTTATTGCATGCTTGGAGTTTACAATGAGGATACTTTGTAGTGAGTCGGGATGGTAGTTATCATGATGATGATGGTGGAAATGTGTTGGTGAACTTGACCTAAACAAGGTGAACGGTGAGAGGCTGTGTAGGAGTACACAGTGGGTTGTCTCGTTTAACACCGCCTTAAGCCCGAGTTCTTGTATGGTAATCCGAGACAAAGAGTACAACCACACATTGGGCTCACTGATCCCTCTCGACCTATTACCTCACCCCGATCCAAGTCCAGGAGTCACACCTAGTTCGGGTTTTCCATTCGGCATATGCATAGAAAGATAAATAAAATGAAATGTGGCATTCATGGTAGGGCTTGTAGAACATGGCTTTTCAAGTGGAGAACCATCCGTCGAGGTGGGCTTGTCAGTCGTGCCTACATGGTTTGAATCTTGACTGGAAGCTCGGACGGAATTCGGGTTGCGTTTGGAACTCAGAAAGTTGACTCCTTGGACTAGAACGGTGCCATGAGGTAAGTGTCGTGGTGAACATCCTCGCCGACACCCCTTGAATTCTGACGAGTACTTGGAGGTAACTGATGGTCATGTGTGTGTAGAGGTACACCCCTGCAGGGTTAACAAACTATTCGAATAGCCGTGTCCGCGGTCATGGACTACTTGGAAAGTTGTGCTTGATTATTAGACAACTTGAACGAGTACTCTAAAACTCGCAAGATAAGCGTGAGTGCTATGGTGTGCTTCCTTGTGGGGAAGTCAAGGAAGTATCCATAGTGGTGTATTGGTTGGAGACTTGGTAGTGGACTCGTGTACGCTTCTTACCTCAAGTATGGTACTCGTAGTATAGGACTAGCCAAGTCAAAGCTGGCACTTCTGCATGTTGAAACCCCACCTCCCTTTACCTTGAAACTTGAGCATGAGTAGTATAGTTCTGATGTAAGTCTTGCTGAGTACGACTTTGTACTCGCGTTTTCTTATTCTATGTTTTAGATGGAAACCCAGACCCCGATGGAGTCACCTTCCTGAAGCTCGATGTTGACTAAGCTAGTATAGTTCCAGACAGCAGTCTGGTCCCTTGTGGAAGGGCATGTATGTTGAACAAGGCTTCTCTAAGGCATTCGTTAATCTTGTCTGTACTCAGACCTAATTTGCTTCCGTTGTTTGATGTAATGATGGATCATAGTCATATGATGTTTGTGTACTCTATGTGTAAGTCAATAAAGATATACTTTGTAGAGTAATGTGATGATACATGCTGTTCACCCTAGACATGTATGCTGCGTGTATGATTATAACGTGCATGTCTTAGTGTGGGTTTTCGATAGCTTGGTTGTGATCTTGCTGGCGGTCTTTTATACACCAAGTGGCCCTCAGATGTGCGCAGCTTGGGGCATCGCGATGCGATTGCTTGTGACTCTGTCATGTGGCACACTTTGTTGTCTGATTGAGCCCGCCCGAGACCCCGACTAAGTGATCGGGCTGGAGTCTGTTTATGTAAGTGTTATAATTCAATCGATAATATGGTTGAGGCGAATTTTCTATGAGTATGGGATTTCACCACCCATAATCATTTAGACTTGTGAGCGGGCGATGAGGAACCATCTCAGTTGATCATCCGGCCTGGATGTTATTCCCCTCACGTACGATGCTTTCCGAGAGTGTTCTATGCTTGGCCTTGTCTGCTTAGACAAGTGCGTGCGACTTTCGGCTCTCCATATGATTGAGTTGTGTCTGGAATTACATACGCATATTCCGGGTCCCAACAGACTTGGTATCAAAGAAGGACTGTCTGTAGGATTATCAAGCCTTGGTCGAAGTTGAGTATAGCATTCTATAGTTATATAGTTACTTTGGGTATAAGGTAACAACGTAAGACTTCTTTTTTCTCCTTACCCTCATCGGTCTGAGTTCTGAGTCACCCTCATCTTTTTTGCAGGAAGATAGGACTAGGCTCATCTATGTCTTACTAGAACATCTCGTTGTTTGCGTCCTTGTAGCCGTAGGAAAGTTGTATTCGGTTGTCTAGAGTCGTTGTGCTTCATGTTTTGAAACTTCTTATGTAAGTGTTGTTGAAATGTCGTGAGGATTTCCGTTTCTCTTGCAAATACAGCCATTATGCTGTCCGAGTCATTCCAGGTTTCTTCATAATCTGATGCATTTGCAAAATCCTTCTCTCTATTTTGGTTGTCTTTCTAGAAGATTTGATAGGTGGCATACTCGACAGTTCCATAGAGTTTGTTGTAGGTTTTCTTCTAGAAACCTATATTGATGCATTTGCAGTTCTTCCTCCCACTTTAGATGTTTCCTAGCCAGAATAACCACACTGACCATCGTGTTGGGGTACTTTGCTACTCTGACATATCTGTTATAGCCCTAGTAAGCCATGGTCGTCCTCTAGGCAAACTATCCAGTAACCCAACTCCTTAAACCTAGCCCCCCGACAGATGTGTAGAGTTCATAGTGGATCTTATACCAGGCAGAACCCCAATTTCTAGACGCCCATATAGAATGGCCCACATGAGTTAGCTGAGCTTAAAATCCAACTCGAAGATTTGTTGGCAAAAGGCTTCATCCGCCCTAGCTCATTGCAATGGGGTTTCCCCGTTCTGTTCGTAGCGAAGAAAGATGGAACAGAAAGGATGTGTGTAGATTATCGCCCGCTTAATCTAGCGATGATAAAGAACAAGTACCCACTTCCCAGTATCAATGATATTTATGATCAACTTGCTGGATCCTCTGTCTTCTCCAAGATGGATTTGAGATTAGGCTATCATCTAATCAAAATCAGAAACAAGGACATTCCAAAAACGGCTTTCACTAGTCGTTATGGTCTTTACGAGTATACCGTCATGTCCTTCGGTCTAACCAATGCCCCAGCACTTTCTCGCGCATTATGAATTCGATCTTCATGGAGTATTTGGATAAATTTGTTGTAGTTTATCTTGATGACATTCTCATCTACTCGAAGAACGAAGAAGAACATGCCGAGCATCTTAGGCTGGTATTGATGGAACTTCGAGAGCATCGCCTTTATGCCAAGTTCTCTAAGTGTGAATTCTGGCTACCAGAAATGACCTATCTAGGCCACGTGATTTCTGCCAAAGGCATTGCTGTCAATCCCGAGACAGTTGTGGCCATCCTTGACTGGACTCCACCTGAATCGGTTAAGCAAGTTAGGAGTTTTCTTGGCTTAGCAAGCTATTGTCGCCGCTTCGTTGAGAACTTCTCCAAAGTTGCAAAACCTCTAACTGAACTCCTCAAGAAAGATAAGAAATTCCAATGGACCCCCAAGTGCGAGGAAAGCTTTCAAGAGCTAAAGAGAAGATTGACTTCTGGACCCGTACTGGCACCTCCAGACACAAAAAGGGATTTCGAGATCTATTGTGATGCTTCACGTCAAGGGTTAGGGTGCATACTTATGCAAGATCGACATCTGGTAGCATACGCTTGACGCCAGTTGCGTCCACATGAAGAGAACTATCCTACCCATGATCTTGAACTCGCTGCCGTATTTCTTGCCCTGAAAACTTGGCGACATTACCTCCTTGGTAATTGTTGTGAGATCTATTTTGATCACCAAAGCCTCAAATACATATTCACCCAGCCAGATCTTAATCTCAGGAAAAGATGCTGGATAGAGTTGATAAAATATTATGACTTAGGAATTTCTTACACCCTAGGCAAAGCCAATGTCATGGCCGATGCACTAAGTCGTAAGTCGTATTGTAACAACCTCATGTTACAACAGCATCAACCACTTCTTCATGAGGAATTTCGCAAGCTCAATCTTGAGACAGTTCCTCATGGTTTTCTTTCTACCTTGGTGAAGAAACCAACTCTTGAGGATAAAATCATAGTTGCCCAAAGGCGTGCACGAGGTGTTCGCCGGATCAAGGAGAACATTGCTAGCGGAGTTGCTAAATGTTTCTCCACAGATAGAAAAGGATCGGTATTCTTTGAAAATCGTTTGGTAGTACCTAAGAATAGGGATCTAAGGCAACTCATCCTTAAAGAAGCCCATGACACACCCCTGTCGATTCATCCCGGTAGCACAAAAATATACCGACATCTATGCCAGAGATTTTGGTGGACTAGGATGAACAGAGACATTGCTCGATATGTTTCCGAATGTGATGTTTGTCGTCGCATTAAGGACGAACACCAAAGACCTGCTGGTACTCTTCAACCTTTGCCTATTCCCGAGTGGAAATGGGACAAAGTAGGTATGGACTTCATCACCGGCTTTCCAAAAACCCAGAAAGGAAATGAGGCCATCTTTGTTGTCATTGATCGACTTTCCAATGTTGCTCACTTCCTTCCAGTTCGCGAGTCTATAACTGCTAGCCAGTTAGCGGACTTGTATGTATCTAGGATTGTGTCTCTTCATGGTGTTCCTTTGGAAATCAATTCTGATCGAGGTAGCCTTTTCACCTCTAGATTCTTCGGAAGCTTCCAGAATTGTATGGGAACTCATCTCTCCTTTAGCACAACTTTCCATCCTCAGTCTAGCGGTCAAGTTGAAAGGGTTAACCAAATTATCGAAGACATGCTCAGAGCTTGTGTTATCTCTTTCAGAAAGAATTGGGAGAAATATCTTCCATTCGCCGAATTTGCTTATAACAATAGTTTCCAATATAGTCTGAACATGGCTCCTTTTGAAATCCTCTATGGACGAAGATGTCGAACGCCCCTAAACTGATCAGAAACCGGTGAAAGACAATTCTTTGGACCGGATATGATCAAGGAAGCAGAAGATCAAGTTCGCATTGTTTGTGATCAATTAAAAGCCGCACAGTCTCGTCAGAAAAGCTATTATGATCTTCATCATAGGCAGGAAAGCTACAATCTGGATGAGAAGGCTTACCTTCGGGTTACTCCTCTGAAGGGAACCCAACGCTTCGGTATCAAAGGCAAGTTGGCCCCACATTACATCGGACCTTTCCGCATTCTCGCTAAACGTGGAGAAGTTTCCTACCAACTTGAACTACCCCCGCACCTTTCCCGAGTACATGATGTATTCCACATGTCACAACTCAGGGGTTGCATCAAGGACCCCATCCGCGAAGTCGACCATGAAACGCTTGATCTCCAAGATGACCTTTCTTATCGAGAGTACCCTGTTCGTATTCTTGATTCAGCAGAGCGTGTCACTCGTCGTCAGAAGATCAAGTTCCTCAAAGTGCAATGGTCACACCACTCCAAGAAAGAGGCAACATGGGAAAGAGAAGACTGCCTCCGTGCCGAGTACCCCACCTTCCTCCCGACGACTTCTGAATCTCGAGACGACATTCTTTTGAGTGGGGGCGAGTTGTCACAACCCCAAGTTAGGTATCTGCTAGGGTTAACTTTGAATTTGCATCATGCAAAAAATTTCAAAATAAATCCAATTGGGGAAAAAGAAAAGCCCTAAAGAATTAAATTCAAATGGCCAGATAAAAATTGCTTCCAAAAATTCCTCTGATAATTTTTAGAAGTCTTATAAATAAGCATGATCACATATAAAGTGAAGTGGGTCCCACTGCATGCACCACGATTTAAAAAAATTCCAAACAGGGCATGGAAATTGAATAATAATCCTATTTGAATTGAAATTCAAATTATTTGAATTTTAAAAATCTTCAGAACTTGAGAGTGGCTAGTTATATGCCATGTAAGTCCAACTTAAAATTTTGGGGATTTTATAAAATTCTCTGGTATTTATTTTTAGCAGAGCAAACAAATGTCAGAAAAGAGAGAACAAAAATAAAAGGAAAAATGCCCAGCTCACCAGGCTCGGGACCAACTAGCAGAAGCCGGCCCAGGCCCACCCCGGTGCCCTTGTCTTCTTTCTCCCCGCTGAGCCAAGCTGCTCGGTGGAGGCAGAGCACGTGGCTGGCTCCACGTCGACGTCGAGGAGCTTCCAAGCCTCCCCCTGCCCTATTCTCGAACCACGGAAATGCCAAGCTCACCCCGCATCGTTTCCCTCTCTCCCTGCTCCCTCTAGCTCCCTCTCACCGGAATCTCGCAGCCGCCGGAGAGCTCGACCTCGTGGCCGTCAAGCGCCACCGCGGCCAACGGCCTCCCCTAGGCACCCCGTCTTGTCCAGGAACTCCGCAGAGTCGCCCCGCGCCTCCCCGCAGAAGGAATCGGGCCGAAGCACTCTAGAGACGACGCCCGCATCTTCCCCGACTCCGGCACGGCCTCCGCTCGCCGTTGAGGATTCCGGCGCCTCCAGCTCCTCCACGGCCCCGCCGTCTTCGTCAGCGAGCTCCCGCTGAGCTCCTCCATCGAACCCATGTCCCCACACTCATCCCCGTGCACTGCACGTCGTCCTCTCCGTAGGAAGTACCTCTGCCGCCGCGCCCTTCGTCGCCGGCCTCACCCCGGTGGCCGCTGGTGACGCCCGACTGGTCAAGGCGACGCGCGCTAGCGTGGGCTTCACCCCGCAGCCCTCGGCGCACCAATTGGTGGCCCAAGCCGCCGTCCGTGCGGGCTCCCCCATGGCTTCTGGCCATCGGCATTGAGCCGCCGGCGAGGCCGACGTGGCCACAGTGATTAGCACTAACCCCACCGCCTAATCACCCCTGACCCCACTGACAGGTGGGCCCTGCCCCCTTAACCCTCTTTTTAATTTAACTAAACATGGATAAACCCCCAGAGAGACTGATAGAAGGGCCCCACTGGTCAGAGGCCCCCCTAGTCAGCATGATGTCATGCTGACGCAGTAAATGAATTTCTATATAAAAGAAAATCCAGAAAAGACAGAAAATCATTTAAACATTGAAAAATCATAGAAAATTCATATTAACTCCAAATTAAACATATAATATATGAAAAATTATCAGAAAAATGCAAGGATTAAGAATATGTAATTTTTTTATGTTTGACCATTTTAGAATGGGGGAACAGTAGCAAATGTGCATATGGCATAATTTGAAATCAAATTTGAAGTTTGAATTTGCAAATCTTTTGCAATACACTTCACTTAAATGGAATTGTCCACATATCAGCAACACGTACATCATATTATACCACTTGATCATGTGTATGTGCATGGTACATTCTTTTGATAGCTTGTTTTCATTGTTTGCTATCGAATAGAGGTGGAGCCGGAACCCGTGATCACCCCCTTCGTTGAAGACCCCGATACAGAACCTCGTCAGCAAGGCAAGCAAACCCCATTGATCATGTCTATAAAATCCCACTTCCCTCTCAGTCTTGCTTATGCATTGATTAGGATGCTCACCTTGTTATCCATTCTATCGCATAGTTGAACCCATATCCGATGCATGACCTATCATCTTGTCACAGTAGTAAGAAAACCACAATCCTAGCTGACATAGGAGTTTATTGATATCATGTGGCCCCTGCAACTTCTACTTCTTATTGCATGCTTAGAGTTTACAATGAGGATACTTTGTTGTGAGTCAGGATGGTAGTGATCATGATGATGATGGTGGAAATGTGTTGGTGAACTTGACCTAAACAAGGTGAACGGTGAGAGGTTGTGTATGAGTACACAGTGGGTTATCTCGTTGAACACCGCCTTAAGCCCGATTTCTTGTATGGTAATCCGAGACAAAGAGTACAACCACACATTGGGCTCACTGACCCCTCTCGACCTATTAAATCTCCCCGATCCAAGTCCAGGAGTTACACCTAGTTCGGGTTTTCCATTCGGCATATGCATAGAAAGATAAAGGAAATGAAATGTGGCATTCATGGTAGGGCTTGTAGAACATGGCTTGTCAAGAGGAGAACCATCCGTCGAGGTGGGCTTTTCAGTCGTGACTACATGGTTTGAGTCCTGACTGGAAGCTCGGTCGGAATTCCAGTTGGGTTTGGAACTCAGACAGTTGACTCCTTTGACTAGAACGGTGTCGTGCGGTAAGTGTCGTGGTGAACATCCTCGCCGGCACCCCTTGAATGGTGACGAGTACTTGGCAGTAACTGACAGTCATGTGTGTAGCGGTACACCCCTGCAGGGTTAACGAACTATTCGAATAGCCGCGTTCGCGGTCATGGACTACTTGGAAAGTTGTGCTTGATTATTAGACAACTTGAACAGATACTCTAAAACTCGCAAGATAAGCGTGAGTTCTATGGCGTGCTTCCTCGTGGGGAAGTCAAGGAAGTATCCATAGTGGTGTATTGGTTGGAGACTTGGTAGTGGACACGTGTATGCTTCTTACCTCAAGTCTGGTACTCGTAGTACAGGACTAGCCAAGTCAAAGCTGGCACTTCTGCATGTTGAAACCCCACCTCCCTTTACCTTGAAACTTGAGCATGAGTAGTATAGTTCTGATGTAAGTCTTGCTGAGTACGACTTTGTACTCGCGTTTTCTTATTCTATGTTTTAGATGGAAACCCAGACCCCGATGGAGTCACCTTCCTGAAGCTCGATGTTGACTAAGCTAGTATAGTTCCAGACAGCAGTCTGGTCCCTTTTGGAAGGGCATGTATGTTGAACAAGGCTTCTCTAAGCCATTCGTCAATCTTGTTTGTACTCAGACCTAATTTGCTTCCGTTGTTTGATGTAATGATGGATCATAGTCATATGATCTTTGTGTACTCTATGTGTAAGTCCATAAGGATATACTTTGTAGAGTAATGTGATGATACCTGCTGTACACACTAGACATGTATGTTGCGTGTATGATTATAACGTGCATGTCTTAGTGTGGGTTTTCGATAGCTTGGTTGTGATCTTGCTGGCGGTCTTTTATGCACCAAGTGGCCCTTAGATGTGCGCAGCTTGGGGCATCGCGATGCGATTGCTCGTGACTCTGTCACGTGGCACACTTTGTTGTATGATTGAGCCTACCCGAGACCCCGACTAAGTGATCGGGCTGGAGTCTGGTTATGTAAGTGTTATAATTCAATCGATAATATGGTTGAGGCGACTTCTCTATAAGTATGGGATTTCACCACCCATAATCATTTAGACTTGTGAGCGGGCGATGAGGACCCATCTCGGTTGATGATCCGGCCTGGATGGGATGCCCCTCACGTACGATGTTTTCCGAGAGTGTTATGTGGTTGGACTTGTCTGCTTAGACAAGTGGGTACGACTCTCGGCTCTCCATATGATTGGGTTGTGACTGGAATTACATACGCATATTCAGGGTCCCAACATGAGAGCCAGTTTGATATGCGCGCAGGTCCCTGCGGGGGGGACTAAGATTATGGACCATGCGATGGTCAGGGCCATGCGATGGACAGTGTCGAGAGGACACAGGGGCTATCCAAGGCATGGATTGCGAAGCATGTTGGTGATATGGTAAGAGGGACACGCGGTAGAACGGTCTAATTGGAGAAGTCCTAGTCCACTCCTGCGGTACGAGTTCCAAGGATCCTGTGGGACAAGTTCCGAGGTACTGGATGGAGAAAGAACTCCATAGTGTGGGTAACGTGCAAAAACTCTGCAGAGTCACACAAATCTATTCGAATAGCCGCGTCCGCGGTAATGGACACAGTTCGTACTAGGTCACACCATGAGATCAACTTGAGTTCGGTGGAATGTTTGTGGTAAGTGGATTGGTCATGTGATGACCCATTTTGTCGTGCGATGACCCGTGGTAGTGATATGTCACGAGGTGACCCGGTGCTTGAGTCTGTAAGGACTCCGAGGTAAGCCACGTGATCATGCGATGATCATGTGGGGTCCACGTGACCTTAAACGAGGCTTTATTGTGCATTAGTCTTAATGTTCATAAAATGCTGATAATTGATGTCTACGCACGCTTCTATTCTTGTAGACTATGTTGGGCCTCCAAACGTAGAGGTTTGTAGGACAGCAACAATTTCCCTCAAGTGGATGACCTAAGGTTTATCGAACTCAGGGAAGTAGAGGTTGAAGATGGTCTCTCTCAAGCAACCCTGCAATTAAGATATAAGAAGTATCTTGTGTCCCCAACACACCTAATACAACTAGGAGTTGTATAGGTGCACTAGTTCGGCGAAGAGATGGTAAAATATGGGTGATAGGTGTGGCAAAGCAAGGTAATATAAATCTGTAATGAAAAGTGCAGCAAAGAAACAAGTAAAAAAAGTGAGTGCAAACGGTGTAACAATGATGGAAACAAGGCCTAGGCTTCATACTTTCACTAGTGGCAACTCTCAACAACATTAACATAGTCTAATCACATGATATTTCCCATAAAACATGCAATTGAGACGCACTCGGAGGTCATTCCTTTGTGGTCAAGAGAGGATGACAATTATGTAGGGCTACAAAAGCACACCTCAAAGTTCGTAGTTCTCAATCTATGAATTTCCCAATGTCACCGCGTCCATCCAAAGAGAGTACCACAATCACCACAACATATCTCAAGGATAGTCAAAGACAAGCACCAAGAGACTCTCAATCTTCAATCAACACACAAAAGAGGAAATCACTCATGATAATATTCTTCTAACCCATGTCCAATAGACCGCTGTCACCTTGGTTTCGGAGATTATACTAGATAAGATCAATTGAGTAAATCAATCCAATACATAGAGGAAGGGGAAATATCATGGGATCACCCTAGATTAACATAGCCTATGCTCACAACAAAGATCACATCATGGGAGAGAGAGAAGAACACTTAGCTACTAGTAGAAACCTCAGCCCCGAGGGAGAACTACTCCCACTTCATGGAGGGGGGAAGAAACGTCGATGGAGATGAATCCGGGGGCACTTCCCCGTCCCGGCAGGGTGCCGACACAGGAATTCTGTCCCCCAGAAACTTGATGGCGATGGCCGCGGAGATCGGAATTGCTTCTGGAGGAAAGGGGTCTGTCCTTGAGGGTTTCACGTCACGGGGAATATATAGGCGAAGGGGGCAGCCAGAGGTGGACCAGGGGCCCCAGGTGCCCCCCTGGCGCGGCCCAGGGGGTGGCCGCCTGGGCCACCCCTGGCTCCCCTCTGGCCCCACTCGGGCTCTTCACGAAGCTTCCTGTACGCTGATTTTTGCTATATTTTTCCCGGAATTTTTCTGGCACTTTTTATATGGGGGAAAACTGAAATAGAAAAACAGCAGAAAACAGGAACTGACACTGTGGTGCACTGCGTTAATAGGTTAGTCCAAATATGATCAAAAGTGTATGAAAGTGTATCTAGATCATAGCAATATCACACAAAACATGCATGGAGCAAGCAGAAATTATAGATACATTTTGGACGTATCAACATCCCCAAGCTTAATTCCTGCTCGTCCTCGAGTAGGTAAATGATAACGGCATAATTTCTGTGGTGACATGCTATCAACCATATAAGAACTTTGAAAAGTAAAGCAATCAAGGTTAGAGATTCAAATCAAGTCATAACATGCAAGAGTCTATATTAGCATTGAAACAAGTAACAAAAGAACATTAGGTGCAAGAGCTCTCTCTGTCCGTGACTCGAATGTCTCCAAATGGTGTTTGCGTGCAAGAAGGGGGGTAGGGAATACGAGAAAAACATTTATTTGTTGAGAACTCAATCTACTAAAGTTTCACACTTGGTATTTTTCTGGAATCTTATCTTGACTCGTCCCCAGACCACTAGCCAGGTACAAGTCAATTTGATCCACTCCTTTTTCAATATTTTGAGCACTCATGCAATGGATGAGCGTAAGCACGAGAGTTGACACTTTGGATGGCAAAGAGAGAAATAGTGTGGAGGAGGAAGACAAAAAGGGTGAGAAAGGCTCACATCAATGAGGACAATCATAGGCAAGAGATTCCAAATGATAGATATGAAGTGAGGAGTAGGGATTGCCGTGCAACGGATGCACATACGAGATAGGAAGATCTCCAATGGAACTAGTGGGGGTGCATCTAACTTGATCGCTCATGAAGACTTAGAGCTCGTTTGAGGAGGCTCATCCTTGGAATATGCAAGCCAAGTTCTATAGTGTGAAGGTCCCCACATAGCTATATGCATAATGATCATCTCTATGGAGTACAAGGATATAAAGGGAGTACTAGTGTGGATCTCTCAAAAGGATAGTAGTGTTGCCCCTTTCTCTCTTTTTATTTTTTTTCTCTTTTTTCTATTTTTGTATTTTTTTGTGGCCTCAATGGATCTTTCTATTTAACTCTCATTTGTCCTCTTCGGGATCTTTTATTGTGTCCACTTTGGGATCTTTTCCTCACTTAAGGGAAACACTCTATTTTACAAGAAGGTAAAGGAGATCTTTCACACTTTACAAGGTACTAAAAATCATAAAGAAGATATAACTATCATGATGTATGCAATGTATGTCGCTGCCAGTGTAGCAGGAACATGTATGACATGAAGATCAAGTCATGAAGAGGTGGATGTTGCATGGCAATATATCTCGGAAAGGCTATGGAAATGCCTTGATAGGTAGGTATGGTGGCGGTTTTGAGGAAAGATATAAGGAGGTTTATGATGACAGAGCGTGTCATGCCAAGGGTTTGGATGTACCGGCGAAGGTGGACACCAACTCTCGGAGTGAGAAGAAGGCAATGCACGGCACGGGAGAGGCCAGCAAAATATGGGAAGGTGGAAGTGTCAACTTTCAATACTTACATTAGTCCGAAGAACTCATGCACTTATTATCGGTAACTGTCAATCTAATAAGGAGGTTCACAAAGAGACAAGTACCCCGAGGAGGAGTGTATGGGGGTTTGGTTATCCTTGCGCATCCTCGACTAATGGTACGTGAGAGTACTCTAATATTCGATCCCTCCAAAGATTAGTGATCCATCTTGTAGCTAGAGTTCTCAACTAGTTTTGTAGGTTTTGAAAATACACACGGATTTCCCAAAATACGACACCTATCACTAATAGGCTAGAGCTCTTGACACCAAAAGTTCAAACATTACTCACATCAAAACTTCAAAACTATTGCAAGTTACTACTAGAATTAAATAGCAACCTCAATTACCTACTTCCAAGACAAAACACAACTCAGTGCAACAACCAACTCTCTTTAACAAGATAAACATGAAAAATAAAAAGAGTTCCAGCAACAGACTAAACAAAAGCCAAGGCTCTTGCTAAAGACAAACTAAGACTAAAACTAAACATGGCAGCAGCTATGAAAAGATATAGAACACACAACAGCAAAAAGATAAGAAGGAAAAATCCTATGATGTGTTCTAGATTTTGAAAGTGGAGCGTGTTTCTCTCCCACACAAAGTAAGACGGGGTCTAACTTGTTATGAACAGCAAGAAAAACTAAAGAAAACTAAAAATAAAACCTAAGAGCGAGACGCTCCAAGCATAGCACATAACGCATGAAGTGATAAAAATATAGTGAGACGAAGGACGAACTGATGATTGTTGATGGAGAAGGGGATGCACGGGGGCATCCCCAAGCTTAGACGCTTGAATCTCCTTGAATATTTTTTGGGGATGCATGGGGAATCCCCAAGCTTGAGCGCTTGACACTCCCGAATCTTCTTTCATCATCTTCCATCGCACACTTGAAAACTCCCTTCATACATAACTCATCATAAGCTGATTAGAGAAGTTAGTACCCTTAATAAATAATTTTTCCCACTGGATATAAAGATATTCTTGAATAGCTACTGTTTCTCAAGATTTCAAAAAGGTTTTTGCAAATAAAAAGCAAGCTTAAGGTTTGCAAAGGTTAGGAGAGACAAAACGTGGCAGAATCTGTGAAAAACAGAACAGCAGGTAGTAAAGAATTTTTTAGGGGTACTTCTGCAACTCGAATCAAAAAACTCAGAACAGACGCTCGAAATTCAATTGTATGGAGCACGCTGTAAAAAAAATTCAGATCAAAAAGATGATCTGGTGATTTTAGGCTAATTTTTCAGTCCAAGGACAGAATCTGTTTTCTGGACAGCATGTTACAACTTTTGAACTTTCTTGCAATCGGAGGCTAGACTTGGCACAAAGATTGAAAATAAAGATACAATGATGTTGCTACAGTAGTAACAATCATCAAGAGCACTAAAAACTGAAAGTAAAAACTCAAACTAAAGATAACAAGGGTTGTCTCCCTAGAGCTCTTTCTTTATAGCCATAAAGATAGGCTAAAGATTTTAATGATGCTCTCATAGGAATAAGGAATAAGAGTTGAAGAACAAAAGAGAGCATCAAGAAGCAAATAGAAAAAACATTTAAGTCTAACATGCTTCCTATGAAAAAGGATCTTGTAGAGAAATAACTCATGGAAGCATAAAGATATTAGCATAGGAAGCCAAAATAAGAGGAACTTCAAAACCTTCAACATAAAGAGAGGGAACTTGATATTATTGAAATATCTATAAGCATATGTTCCCCTCTCATAATAATTTTTAGTGGGATCATGAATAAACTCAACAATATAAGTATCACATAAGCATTGTTACCATGATCCACATGCAAAAGGGTACTCTTACTCTCCACATAAGCATAATCTTTCTCATTGGTAATAGTGGGAGTAGGACTATCATAAAAAACTTGAACACTATATATTAATTGTGTATTAGGAAGATGGTGTTCAACAAGGGAGTAATTCCCTCCATGATTATGACAAGTTTCATAAGGATAATTTCTCCTTATGTCATAGGTACCTTTATAATCACTAAAGATAGGAGTTATAACATCATCATAGTAGAGAAGAGCATTATCATTGCTAGCAACTATATTTGTAAACATGTTGTCTTTATTCTTACTAGCAAAAGAATTATCAATTACCACATCACTAATGGGTAAAGGACTTGAAATCCTATCATCCCCAAGCTTAGAGCTTTCGATATCATCACTCTCGGAGTGGGTACCAAAAAGATTTTCAAGATCATAAGTAGCATTATCATCATTTTCCCAATCACAAAAAGTAACATGCATATCATAATCAAAATCATCTTCAATAGTGCCTACGGACTTAACATCAGGATAGTAATAAATGCAATCAAGCTCACCGTCCTCCGAAAATTTCTGTCTGTTAGGAGAAAAATTGATGCGAGGAATATGCTCAGGCCAGGTTGTTACCCATTCTTCTTCCTTCTTGCTCCTCTTCCTCCTCATCTTCTTTTTCTTCTTCTTCACCTTAGGAAGGAGTGGTTGGAGAGAAAGCTTCTCCACATATCCTGGTTTATCATTAGAAACAATAGGGGAAACTTGGGAGAAACTCTCCTTTTTATTAGTAGAAACATAAGAGACATTTTTATACTTTGGTAAAGTTCCCTCCTTTCTAATATTTTTTATATAATCATTATCATGGAAATTAACAACACAATAGAGATGGCAATTCTGCAAAGTGTTATTTATTCCCAAAGCATGAACATCTAGCCAAGAAGTCTTTTCTGATAACTCTTCACACATCAAAAATAACATAATCTCATCATAAAGATCAGGGGTGATCATGTCATCACACAACTGGCTAACAGTAATGTTTTGAAAGTACATGCACTGAAAATTGAAGTGACCCTTTATGCAGCAAAGTTCACAAGTAAAAGGATAAAGGTCAAACAATTATCTAGCAATTTCAGTTAAATATCTAACCCAAGTGATTGTTCTTTCATGCTTATGTTTCTTAAAATACTTCTCTTCTTCAATCATAGGCCTTTCACAAGGTCTATCCACTCCGCAAAAATTAACATGCTTATATAAAACTTCATTTTCAGGAATTGGATCATGCATGTTGCAATCATCATTAATAATTTCATTTTCTTTGCAAATCTCTTTAAAAGGTTCATGATGCTTGATCCCATTCTCCTTAGGCATATTAAGATGTGAAGCAAAAGATTTGAGGAAATCAACAAGGAGTTGAGAATCAAGCCCAAACTTAGCACTAAACTTATTAAAACTTGCAGTTTCAATAAAGGACTTAATGCAATCATACTCATAAATTATACCTGACTCTTTACCTTTGTCGATCTCCCAATCTTCAGTATTGTGTTGGATTCTTTCAAGGAGCTCCCATTTAGCATCAATCTTTTCGTTTGTGAAAGAACCCATCGAGGAAGCATCGAGAAAGTCTTTATCCTGTCGAGATAGCGTTGCATAGAAATTAGTAATAATCATATCTTTGGGGAGCCAATGGTTAGGACATTTTAGCATCAAAGTTTTCAGTCTCCCCCAATCTTGAGCTATGCTCTCTCCATCACGAGGATAGAAATTATAAATATAATTCCTATTCTCATGGACTTCATGAAGAGGATAAAACTTGGAGTAAAAGAGAGACTGGATCTCTTCCCAATCCCGTCGGTGAAAATCATCTAGTAGCCTATACCATCCCAATGCTTTGCCTTTCAGTGGCAAGGCAAATAATTTCTTCATGACTTCACCTCTTGTCAAACCTGAAATCTTAAATAACTCACAAAGTTCTGTAAGTTTCAACAAATGAATACTAGGATTGACTGTCCCATCATAAAATCATTAATAATGATTTCAACTATACCAAGTGGTATTTGGAATGGGATACATTCAGTAGGTGGTGGAGACTTCTCTACCACAGGTGTGGCAAAACGGTCTCCCCGAAGCAGCGAACTAAGATTGCATTTTTCCATAAGCCTAACTAGTGAAAATAAAAACAAGAAATGAAAAGATTAAATTGCAGAATCTAAAGATATACCATCAAGCACTCACCTCCCCGGCAACGGCCCCAGAAATAGCTTGATGTATACGCACGCTTCTATTCTTGTAGACTATGTTGGGCCTCCAAGCGCAGAGGTTTGTAGGACAGCAGCAATTTCCCTCAAGTGGATGACCTAAGGTTTATCGAACTCAGGGAAGTAGAGGTTGAAGATGGTCTCTCTCAAGCAACCCTGCAATTAAGATACAAGAAGTCTCTTGTGTCCCCAACACACCTAATACAACTAGGAGTTGTATAGGTGCATTAGTTCGGCGAAGAGATGGTAAAATATGGGTGATAGGTGTGGCAAAGCAAGGTAATATAAATCTGTAATAAAAAGTGCAGCAAAGAAACAAGTAACAAAAGTGAGTGCAAACGGTGTAACAATGATGGAAACAAGGCCTAGGCTTCATACTTTCACTAGTGGCAACTCTCAACTACATTAACATAGTCTAATCACATGATATTTCCCATAAAACATGCAATGGAGACGCACTCGGAGGTCATTCTTTTGTGGTCAAGAGAGGATGAGAATTATGTAGGGCTACAAAAGCACACCTCAAAGTTCGTAGTTCTCAATCTATGGATTTCCCAATGTCACCGCGGCCATCCAAAGAGAGTACCACAATCACCACACAACATATCTAAAGGATAGTCAAAGACAAGCACCAAGAGACTCTCAATCTTCAATCAACACACAAAAGAGGAAATCACTCATGATAATATTCTTCTAACCCATGTCCAATAGACCGCTGTCACCTTGGTCTCGGAGATTATACTAGATAAGATCAATTGAGTACATCAATCCAATACATAGAGGAAGAGGAAATATCATGGGATCACCCTAGATTAACATAGCCTATGATCACAACAAAGATCACATCATGGGAGATAGAGAAGAACACATAGCTACTGGTAGAAACCTCAGCCCCGAGGGAGAACTACTCCCACTTCATGGAGGGAGGAAGAAATGTCGATGGAGATGAATCTGGGGGCACTTCCCCATCCCGGCAGAGTTCCGGCACAGGAATTTTGTCCCCCCGAAACTTGATGGCGATGGCAGCGGAGATCGGAATTGCTTCTGGAGAAAAGGGGTCTGTCCTCGAGGGTTTCACGTCACGGGGAATATATAGGCGAAGGGGGGCAGCCAGAGGTGGACCAGGGGCCCCAGGCACCCCCCTGGCGTGGCCCAGGGGATGGCCGCGCCGGGTGGCCGCCTGGGCCACCCCTGGATCCCCTCTGGCCCCACTCGGGCTCTTCGCGAAGCTTCCTGTCCGCTGATTTTTCCTATATTTTTCACGGAATTTTTCTGGCACTTTTTATATGGGGGAAAACTGAAATAGAAAAACAGCAGAAAACAGGAATTGGCACTGTGGTGCAATGAGTTAATAGGTTAGTCCAAATATGATCAAAAGTGTATTCATCCCACCGAACTCATGTTGATCCCCAGTGTGACCTACAAAGAAATGTTTCCAATACCGTGGACTCGGCTATTCGAATAGATTTGTGTGACTCTACAGAGTTTGTGCAGTTTACCCACACTATGGATTCCCTCCTCCATCCAGTACCTTGGAACATCTCCCAGGAATGGACTAGGATTTCTCCAACGAGACCGTTCTACCGGTGTCTCCCTTACCGTATCACCCGACATACTTCGCAAGTCATGCCTTGGGTATCCCAATGTCCTCCACACACACCAGCAATCGCATGGCAACTGACCACCGCATGGTCCATAAACTTGTCCCAATCGGGGACAGGATCCCAAATCAACAACCGGCTCTCAAAACTACCGCTGCTTACCTAATCTGGATAATCCGCGCGAATGTGGCTTCACTAGTAAATCTCATACAAGAGAACCCACAGATAGACCGAATCAAGGCCTTCCCATACAAGAGAGTGTGGCTGCACTAGTAAATCTCAGTTCGGTGGCACTTGATCAACGGTTACTCCATCCCAATCCGGTCAGCAATATCAACTGAGCAACATATGATCAAGCATAGCAACAAAATATAGCATAGAAATACTAGTACAACATGATACCACATAGACATGGTGAAGGCATATGGTCTAATCATAAGTACAACATTTAAACATGGATACGATCAACATGAACGGCACATGAGCATGGACATGACATAAAAAACATGGGCATGATATTAACCAGTAAACATGGCATGGGTACTTTTAGCTTATCCTATCGAGTAGGCATCTCGTGAACAACTCAAGCATGATACTCACGAGTGGACATAGCATGGTTAATATAAGCATATTACGCAAGCATGGTATAAGCATGTCGAGTGCGGTTAACAGACCAGGATTTAATTCATCGTTAAATCAACATGACATGATCATATTTTAAAGCACACAGGAACACATGGCATGATGATTTTGATCATATATCAGATGGCTTGCTTTCCTGGGGGGGTCGATAAATACGCCGGGTGGACGTGCGATCACCTTCCGAAAAGATCCGACGGGACCGACGGTTCTCTGGCGAAGCCTAATGACAACCAGGAGAAAAAGGGTCAATTTCACAATGCCAAAACATCATGAAAGTTGCACCAAAGGAACGGGCTTGGAAAACGGTGAACCTGGGCTTTTGAATCACCTCGATCGGAGTCACGGTCGCGGAGATACGGCCGTTCGTTCGGTAAGCAGAAAATGTCCTTATCGGGTGAACTTCCACTCTTTAACCATTTCGGCCGGAGAGAGAAAGCGCACCATTGAGAATACGTGTTACCCGAAGAGAAAGCGTATTCCGGCCCGGGGTTTCCCCAGAATACGCTTCCACAGAAGGGAAATCGCATTTCGCTCTGAAGCTGCACGAGAGTACACTTTCTCCACATGGAAGCGTATTTCTGGAATACGCGTTCCACGGGCCCGGGATGCTCTCGCTGACGAGTGGGGCCCGCGGCTAAGGCAATGACGGGCGGGGCCCACCCTATCTTCTCTCTCTTCCCCTGCATCTCCTCTGTTCTCTCTCTGTGGACGCGAGCAGGGGAGGGCCGGCGGCACGGCCGCGGCTGCGCCGGCGAGAGATGGCGCGAGCGAGGTCTCTGGGGGGGCCTGCTGGGTGCGGCGCGCTGATACGTCTCAAACGTATTGATAATTTCTTCTTGCTCCATGCATGTTTTTTGTGATATTTCTATGATTTAGATACATTTTCATACACTTTTTATCATATTTGGACTAACCTACTAACTCAGTGCACCCAAGTGCCAGTTCCTGTTTTCTAGTGTTTTTCTATTCCAGGTTTCCCCCATATTAAAAATGCTCCAAAAATTCGGGAAAAATCGGATAAAAAATCAGCGCACCGGAGTTTTCCAGAAGCCCCCAATTGGGGCCGGAGGGCCACCACCAGGGGCCCAGGCGGCCACCTGGCGCGTCAAGGTGCCTGGCCGCGCAAGGGGGCGCCTGGACCCCTGGTGGCCCCCTACCTTCCCCCCTTCGCCTATTTATTCTCCGTCACGGGGAAACTCCGAAGACAAACTATTTCGCAAATTCCCCTCTGTTTCGCCGCCGCCGCGCTTCCAAGATCGGGAGCACCGTCAGGACCCTTCCCGGCACCCTGCCGGAGGGAGGATCGACCTCCAGAAGCTTTTCCTCCACCATGTGTGCTTCCCGGATGTGTCTTGAGTAGTCTACCATGGACCATGGGTCCATGATCAGTAGCTATGTGATGTTGTCCTCCCATCTTTGTTCTTCATGGTTTAGACCTCGTGAGCTGCCCTACATGATCGAGGAAAATATGTAATTCTTTCTGCTTTTTCTATGCTGAGTTTGATGGGATCTGATGGATTATTAGATTATTTTCAGATTGTGATAGAGTAATATAATTCGTTCTTATCTTTTGTATTTTTGTTCCGAAGTAATTCTTGCATCTTCTCCGTTGCTATTTATTGCTTTGGCCAAGTGGTAGGTAGTGACTCCAAGAGGGAACGTTATGCTCGATTGTGGGTACATGCCCCCTGATGACACGCTTGAGTGACAGAAACATGAGTCTAGGGGATGTGATGTGGCCACAAGGGGAAAAATAAATGTGCTTGTAACCGCGGTTACAAGGATTGTTTACCTTACGCAAAGTTCTTTTAATGCAGTTGTCTGTTGCTTTGGGTTTACACTTCGGGTGGGGCTCGCAACTTAATACCAGCGAGATGTTCTGGATAGATATCTCAAGGTGGATGATTAGTAGTAGATTCATATGGATTTCGGGCTACTTATTTTGGCGTACTGCCCATGCTTTTGAGCCTCTTCCTTTATTTTGTAACATAGCTAGCATTGCGGTGCGTTTATATCATGTCAATTTCCCTTTTGTAATTTCTTTACCTCGCATAGCCGTATTATCGTCTTTTGGGAGAGAGAGACATCACTAGTGAACATCACGGGACCCGATCCATATTCTCATTACTGTTTACACGCTTATTTACTTTCTTGCTTTTTACTTTCAGTTGCTATCATTATCATTATCCTGCGTTTTTGATCCTTTGTAAACAACAAGACCGGAGAGATTGACAACCTCTCTGAACTTCGTTGGGAGCAAAGTTAATTGTGTTGTGTGCAGGTCCGCTCCGGTGACACCTACTTATCATCGCCAGAGTCCTACTGGTCGATACTCAATCTCGGTATCTTCACTCAGGGAAACTTGCTGCTACACCGCATCTTACCTTCCACTTGGGGTAACCAACGAAGGGCGAGAAGCAATCCTCTCTCGCGTATCAATAGAATTTATGGCGCCGTTGCCGGGGACTCCGAGTGATAAGATAGGGGAGTTTCCCACTACCTTTTACCTTTACTTTTTAGTCTTTTTAGTTTACCTTCCTATTTTTACCTTTGTGTCTTATATCAAAAATTACAAAAAAATCTGCCACACCTGCTGCTACTATGGGTTCCTCTGAAAACACAAAGTTGTCTGACTTCACCAGTCACAACAACAAAGACTTTATCTGCACTCCTGTTGCCACACCTGCCACTTCATCTACCTCTTATGAAATTTAAACTACTTTACTGAACCTTGTTATGAGAGATCAATTCTCGGGTGCTGGAGATGCTGCTGCTTTACACTTGAATAATTTTGTTGAATTATGTGATATGCAAAATTATAAAGAAGTAGAAGGTGATGATGTTAAGCTCAATCTTTTTCCTTTCTCTTTGAGGGACGGAGCTAAAATCTGGTTTCAATCTTTGCCTAGGAATAGTATAGATTCTTGGGATAAGTGCAAAGATGCTTTTGTTGGGAAGTACTACCCACCTGCTAAAATTATCCAATTGAGGAGTAACATTATGAATTTTAGGCAATTGGATAATGAACACGTTGCCCAAGATTGGGAACGTATGAAATCTCTTGTTAAGAAATACCCTACACATGGTTTGACTACCTGGATGGTTATCCAGACTTTTTTATGCAGGCTTGAACTTTACCTCGTGGAACCTGTTAGATTCGGCCGCGTGAGGAACCTTTATGTCAACTACACTTGGTGCTGCCACCAAACTTCTCGATGAGATGATGACCAACTATTCCCAATGGCACACCGAACGCGCTCCAACAGGTAGGAAGGTAAATTCTGTCGAGGAAATTACCTTCCTAAATGATAAAGTTGATTTAATTATGTCTCTACCTACCAAGAAACCCTCTATTGATCCTCATGATGTTCCTTTAAATTCTTTGGTTGTTCAGGAACAAGTAGATGTGAACATCATTGCTAGAAACAACTTTAATAATAATGCTTATGGGGGCAACTTTGCTAGTAATCCTAGAACGTTTCCATCAACTTATGGGAACAACAACACCTACCCTAGCAACAAGAACCCCACTTCTGAACTAGAAATTATGCTTAGAGACTTTATCACTACCCTAAAAGCCTTAACAAGAATGTCGAAGAAAAGCTAGCTAAATTTGATAATCTTTGTTTGAAGGTAGACATCTTAGCCCTTGATGCTAAGATGTTAAAAATTAGAACCTCTCCCCTTGAGGAGAGTAAGGCCTCTCCTATTAATGCTATCCAGTTACAAATTAATGAAAATATTAGGATGATTGCTAAAGTTAAAGAAAGATGGGCTAGAGAAAAAGAGGAAGAGAATAGAATTAATAGCCTTCCTACACACCACACTGTTGCCACTATCCAAATTGTTGAGGAAACTGAAACTATTAGCACCCAATGCACTCCTGGTCCCATAGGACCTATTAATGGTGATGCTAATACCTCAATTGTAGAAGAAGAAACTCCTATGAACATAGAGGGTTCAAACAAGTGAGCTTAGATTACACTAGTACCACCTTTGATAGTAGTGATATTGATTTTGACAGTTGCACCCTCTCAGAAGTTCTCAGCTTATTACACAAAATGTCTAGAGACCCCCACACTAGCAATCTTAATCTTACCTTCACGGAGCATATCACAAATGCTCTTATCAAAGCTAGGGAGGAGAAGCTTAGGATAGAAGCCTCCATACCTAGGAAGCTAGATGATGGTAGGGATCCTATGATAAAAATTAAATTAAATAACTTCTCTTGCTATGCTTTATGTGACGTTGGAGCTAGTACCTCCGTCATGCCCAAAAGAATGTATGATATGTTTGAATTGGAACCTTTTGATTCATGTTCTTTTGGTGTTCGACTTGTCCACTCTTCCGTAAAGAAACCTTTGGGGAAGATCGACGATGTTCTTATCATTGTCAATGACAACTATGTTCCCGTCGATTTTATCATTATGGATATAGAGTGTGAACCTTTATGTCCAATTATTTTGGGACGTCCTTTTCTTCGCAGCGTTGGTGCTGTTATTGACATGAAAGAGGGAAATATAAAATTCTAATTCCCTCTAAGAAATGGGATGGAACACTTCCCTAGAAAGAAAATCAAGTTACCTTTTGAGTCTTTTACACGGGCTAGCCATTCTCTTTCTCTTGATAAAACTTGATTCTTCTTTTGCCTTATGCCTAGCTTAAATGCATAAAAGAAAGTGCTTGTTGGGAGGCAACCCAAGATATTTTTACTTCTTTTTTTAGTGGTTTTGATGATTTTTACTACTGTAGCAACATCATTGTATCTTTATTTTCAAGCTTTGTGCCAAGTATATCCTCATATGACAAGGGAAGTGAAAGTTGTGACATGCTGTCCAGAAAACAGATTTTGTCCTCGTGACGAGAAAAATCAGAATAAATCACCAGTTCATCTTTTTGAGGTGAATTTTTTACACAGCGTTCTCTATACAATCACGAAACTTTTGTATGTTCTGAGTTTTTTTATTTGAGTTACAGAAGTGCCGCTTAAAAAATTCTTTACTACCTGCTGTTCTGTTTTTCACAGATTCTGGCACGTTTTGTCTCTCCTAACTTTTGCAAACCTTAAGCTTGCTTTTTCTTTGCAAAAACCTTTTGGAAATCTTGAGAAACAGTAGATCTTCAAGAATATATTTGTTCCAATGTGAAAAAAATATTTATTAAGGGTACTAACCTTTCTAATCAGCTTATGATGAGTTGTGTATGAAGGGAGTTTTCAAGTGTGCGATGAAAGATGATGAAAGAAGATTCGGGAGTGTCAAGCGCTCAAGCTTGGGGATGCTCCCATGCATCCCCAACCAATAGTCAAGGAGACTCAAGTGTCAAAGCTTGGGGATGCCCCCGTGCATCCCCTCCTCCATCAACAATCATCAGTTCGTCCTTCGTCTCACTATATTTTTATCACTTCATGCGTTATGTGCTATGCTTGGAGCGTCTTGCTCTTAGGTTTTGTTTTTAGTTTTCTTTAGCTTTGCTTTCTGTTCATAACAAGTTAGATCCCGTCTTACTTTGTGTGGGAGAGAAACACGCTCCACTTTCAAAATCTAGAACACATCATAGGATTCTTCATGCCTATCTTTTTGCTGTTGTGTGTTCGTTATCTTTTCGTAGCTAATGCCATGTTTAGTTTTAATCTTAGTTTGTCATTAGCAAGAGCCTTGGCTTTTGTTTAGTTTGTTGCTGGAACTCTCTTTAGTTTTCATATTTATCTTGATAAGAGAATTGGTTGTTGCACTGAGTTGTGTCTTGTTTTGAGAAGTAGGTAATTGAGGTTTCTATTTAATTTTAGTAGTAACTTGCAATAGTTTTGAGGTATTGATGTGGGTAATGTTTGAAATTTTGGTGTCAAGAGCTCTAGCCTATTAGTGATAGGTGTCATATGTTGGGAAATCCGTGTTTATTTTCAAAAAGCTACAAAACTATTTGAGAAATCTAGCTACAAGATGGATCACTACTCTTCTGAGGGGTCGGATATTGGAGTACACTCACGTACCATGAGTCGAGTATGCGCAAGGATAACAAAAACCCCATACACTCCTCCTCGGGGTACTTGTCTCTTTGTGAACCTCCTCATTAGATTGAGAGTTACCGAAAGTAAGTGCATGAGTTCTTCAGACTAATGTAAGTATTGAAAGTTGACACTTCCACCTCCTCATATTTGCTAGCCTCTCCTGTGTCGTGCATTCCCTCCTTCTCACTCCGAGTGTTGGCGTCCACCTTCGCCGGTACATCCAAACCCTTGGCATGATACGCTCTGTCATCATAAACCTCCTTATATCCTTCCTCAAAACAACCACTATGCCTACCTATCAAGGCATTTCCATAGCCTTTCTGAGATATATTGCCATGCAACTTCCACCTTTTCATGACTTGATCTTCATGGCATACATGTTCCTGCTACACTGGCCGCGGCATACATTGCATACATCATGATAGCTACATCTTCTTTATGATTTGAGTACCATGTAAAGTGTGAAAAGTCTTCTATACCCTCTTGTAAATTAGAGTGTTTCCCTTAAGTGAGAAAAAGATCCCAAAGTGGACAAAACAAAAGATCCCAAAGAGGACAAATGAGAGTTAAATAAAAAGAGCCTTTGAGTCCACCAAAAAAATACAAAAAAATATAGAAAAAGGAGAAAAAGAAATAAAAAGAGAGAAAGGGGCAACACTACTATCCTTTTGAAAGATCCACACCAGTACTCCCTCTTATCCTTGTACTCCATAGAGATGATCATTCATGCATATAGCTATGTGGGGACCTTCACACTATAGAACTTGGCTTGCATATTCCAAGGATGAGCCTCCTCAAAAGAGCTCTAGGTATTCATGAGCGAGCAAGTTAGATGCACCCCCACTAGTTCCATTGGAAATCTTTTCAGCTCATATGTGCACCCCTTGCATGGCAATCCCTACTACTCACATCATATCTATCATTTGGCCTTCTCGCTTATGATTGTGCTCATTGATGCGAGCCTTTCTACTTCCTCCTCCACCATATTATCTCTTTGCTAACCTAAGTGTCAACTCTCGTGCTTACGCTCATCCATTGCATGAGTGCTCAAAATATTGAAAAGGAGTGGATCAAATTGACTTGTACCTGGCTAGTGGTCTGGGGACGAGTCAAGATAAGATTCCAAAGAAGACCAAGTGTGAAACTTTAGTAGATTGAGTTCTCAACAATAATACTTTTTTCTCTCGTATTCCCTATCCCCCTTCTTGCACGCAAACCCCATTTGGAGACATCCGAGTCACGGACAGCAAGAGCTCTTGCACCTAATGTTCTTTCGTTGCTTGTTTCAATGCCAATATAGACTCTTTCATGTTATGACTTGAATTAAATTACATACCTTGATTGATTTACTTTTTAATGTCCTTATATTGTTGCTAGCATGTCACAACAGAAATTATGCATGTTATCATTTACCTACTCGAGGACGAGCAGGAATTAAGCTTGGGGATGTTGATACGTCTCAAACGTATTGATAAGTTTTGCTCGCTCCATGCATGTTTTGTGTGATATTGCTATGATTTAGATAGACTTTCATACACTTTTGATCATATTTGGACTAACCTACTAACTCAGTGCACCCCAGTGCTAGTCCCTGTTTTCTGCTGTTTTTCTATTCCAGGTTTCCCCCATATTAAAAATGCTCCAAAAATTCGGGAAAAATCGGATAAAAAATCAGCGCACCGGAGTCTTCTAGAAGCACCCAAGTGGGGCCACAGGGCCACCACCAGGGGGGGCGCCTGGACCCCTGTTGGCCCCCCTGGCTTCCCCCTTCGCCTATTTATTCTCCGTCACGGGGGAACTCCGAAGACAGGGCCCTATTCCGCCGCCGCCGCGCTTCTAAGATCGGGAGCACCGTCAGGACCCTTCCCGGCACCCTGTCGGAGGAAGGATCGACCTCCGGGATGTGCCGTGAGTAGTCTACTTTGGACCATGGGTCCGTGATCAGTAGCTATGTGATGTTCTCCTCCCCTCTTTATTCTTCATGGTTTAGACCACGTGAGCTGCCCTACATGATCGAGGCACATATGTAATTTTTATGCTTTTGCTATGCTGAGTTTGATGGGATTTGATGGATTATGAGATTATGTTCAGATTGTGATAGAGTAATATAATTGGTTCTTATATTTTGTATTTTTGTTCGGAAGTAATTCTTGCATGTTCTCCGTTGCTATTTATTGCTTTGGCCAAGTGGTAGGTAGTGACTCCAAGAGGGAACGTTAGGCTCGATTGTGGGTACATGCCCCCTGATGACACGCTTGAGTGACAGAAACATGAGTCTAGGGGATGTGGTGTGTCCACAAGGGGGAAAACAACGGTGCTTGTAACAGCGGTTACAAGGATTGTTTACTTTACGCAAAGTTCTTTTAATGCAGTTGTCTGTTTCTTTGGGTTTACACTTTGGGTGGGGCTCGCAACTTAATACCAGCGAGATGTTCTGGATAGATATATCAAGGTGGATGATTAGTAGTAGAGGCAGATGGATTTCGGTCTACTTATTTTGGTGTACTGCCCATGCTTTTGAGCCTCTTCCTTTCTTTTGTAGCATAGTTAGCATTGCGGCGCGTTTATAGTCCTGTCAATTGCCCTTCTATAATTTGTTTACCTCGCATAGCAGTCTTATCGTCTTTTGGGAGAGAGACATCACTAGTGAACACCACGGGACCCCGGTCCATATTCTCATTATTGTTTACATGCTCATTTACTTTCTTGATTTTTAATTTCAGTTGCTATCATTATCATTATCCTTTGTTTTTTATCCTTTGTAAACAACAAGACCAGAGAGATTGACAACCTCTCTGAACTTTGTTGGGAGAAAAGTTAATTGTGTTGTGTGCAGGTCCGCGTCAGGTGCGCCGCTGACACCTACTTATCATCGCCGAGTCCTACTGGTCGATACTCAACCTCGATATCTTCACCGCGGGAAACTTGCTTCTACGCTGCATCTTACCTTCCACTTGGGGTAACCAACAAAGGGCGACAAGGAACCCTATCTCGCGTATCACGCGCCGAGCTGCACCCCCCGTTGGCCACGGGGCCACGCGGGGCGGCCGTTGGCGTCGGATCCAGTGGGCGGGTCGCGGCGGCCGTGGGCACGTCGTCCGATCTGGGATGGCGGCGGCGGGGCCCTTGGCCGACTCGAGCGCGGCGGCAGGATTGGGGTCTGTGATCGGGGCGACGGGGCCCCCACGGGTGGGGTGCGGCGGCGTAGGCGTCGTGGCCGAGGCCAAGGCCAGGCGTGCCCGTGGGCGAGCTCGAGGGGGAAGAGGCCGGAGTGCTTGTCATGGGAAAGTCACGGCAGATGTCCGTAGAGTCGGATTTATGTGGGACCTTTTCTGCGAGGCGAATTCAAAGAGAGAGTCGACATGTGCACAGGACTCGGCGAGTTACCCAAGTTTGGCCCCGACGGTGCGGTAAAGACCTACTCCTGCTTTATGACTTTATGGGGATCGACTTTTCAATAGGAAGAGTCGATCGTATCAATTACAGTGGTGATGTTTCACCGGCTTAGTCTCGTGGAGATCTAGGCTCTCAAGCGAATTGTCTAAACCTGGCTTGATGTAAGTTCTGGCTCTGGCTCCCGTGGTCCTCGTCTTATAAAGATGTCGGGTCCCGGGATTCCTAGAGTCCGGCTCCTACACGATGTGGAGTTCTATTCTACTTTACATGTTTTCTACGTGCTATACAAGGTAAGTCGAATTCCTTCTAGGGCTTCAATCATCACGCTTGGCACGTCCGACTCCTGGTCGGGTCTTCTTTGTGGGCCTTCATATATAAGCCGGCCCAGAGGTTCCTAATGCCGGGTCTATGGGCTTGATCCACCCCACGACATTAGCCCCCAGGATTGTTGTGATGCTTTAGTCTTCACAACAATCTTCTTTATTTTCTTAATTTCCGCCGGCTCTTCATGGATCAATGGCCGACTTTTATGCTTAGCATTAATTGGGAGTCGGCGTCGTTTCTCTTCAATCTTGCTTCAATCCCTTGATCTTCATGGAGTCGGTTCTTCTGGTTGAGTCGACCAATATTTTCCAGAGCCAAGTTTTATTTAGAAGACAACGAATCTGATTCTTCAACGTTCCCTCGAAGGGATCTTAAACGATATGCCTCGATTTCGGCGGCGTAGTAAATGCCGCCTAGGTTTTACACGAAAATCGAGGGATCTCCTGCCTTTTAGGCTGGCGGTTAGCGACGCCTCGGGTCTTGAGCAGAGGTCCTTTCATAAATATACCCCCGCTCGCACCCATTCTCTTTACCCCATCCACATATGTCCTTCTTCTTCCTTGCGCACCAGAGAACAAGAAGCTCTTTTCTCCATCTCCGTTCTGCGTCGTTTCTCCCTCGTTGACTATGCAAGACAGCCTGGGACCGTTCCATTCTCGCGCATCGTTGAGGTAAGTTTTCCTTCACCTCTATGGCACTGTAGTTCTTTCTCTCATCTCCATTATTGCGAGCTTCAAGCTCTACTGTATTTAGTAGATCAATATGTCTTTACTGAAGACACACCGTGCATGTTAGTAGATTGGATAGGATTGATAGTTGATAGCTTCAGTAGTGTTTCCTTGGTTACACAATCGTAGTTTATAGATTCATTTTCATCTTGCCTTCGTTCCCAGTTGTTCGCAAGTCGCAGATCTGTTCATCATTTTTCTCCTATTTCTCGGGTTGGTTAGATCCAATCGCCCCACAGTTTTTTGCGAAAACTGTTTGTGTACTTTCCTTGTAAGTTGGTTTATGACCGGCTTTAGTTTTTCTTTTTATAGAACCGAATTCGGTACCATGGGCCTAAAACTGCTGCCGACAAAAGCAAAGTCACCGCGGACAAAAGTAAGAAGACGGCTGGCAGGGCCAAACCTCCAGCTCCGCGGCCGACTTTAGAAGCTAACTGGTCGAAGAGTTGGTTTACTGATGCCTTCTTGAAGGAGATGGAGGAAGAGGGGATTTTTCCTCACCAATCTGAAATTAAGTGGCGGGCTCCTGGAAAGGAGACCCGGCCTCAGCCTCAGGGAGATGAAGTCGTTGTTTTTGCTGATCATATTACCAAAGGTTTCCATCCTCCCGGCTCCAAGTTTTTTAGGAATGTGCTGCATTGCTACACATTGCATCCTCAAGATCTGAGCGCCAATTCGATACTCAATATTTGTCATTTCCAAGTTTTCTGCGAGGTTTATCTGTAGATGAGGCTGACTTTGGCTCTGTTTGCCGCTTTCTATTACTGTAATAGACAAACTGAATACAGTGGGGGCCGGCTCTGGAGTGTGGCGGTGTTACTATTCAAAAGCGCACCAAGTCGATTTACCCTTCACTTAAATTGAGTTCTCATGTGAAAACATGGCAAAAATCTTTCTTTTACTGCACCGTTGTGACTCCTGAGAAGGAAAATCCTATGCCTGGCTTTCGTGAGAGTCGACTTGAGGAAAGAACGCAAGACTCTCTCCAAAAACAAAGAAAGTCACATCAAAAAACGCACAACTCTTTAGTCTTCACCTGATCGTAAGAGAGCACCTAAAGACTCGGGAGCTACTCCCATCAGGAGCGCTGACTCGCACCCGATCCAAAGTTGGAAAAATTCAAAAAACAACTACAAACTAGTAAGACAAAAATTCATAAATCCTGCGCTCGATTCTACAAATCAAACGCAGCCTCGGGGGCTACTCCCATCGGGAGCGCTGGCGCGCACCCGAGAAGACATCTTCATTACAAAGGAGTCGAAGACATTCATCTCATTACAAAGGAGTCGAAGACATCTTCATTACAAACGAGTCGAAGACATTCATCTCATTACAATGGAGTCGAAGAAATCTTCATTACGAATGAGTCGAAGACATTCATCTCGTTACAAAGGAATCGAAGACAGTCATTTCATTACAAAGAAGTCGAAACGACAGTTTTTTGCTACAGAGGAACCCGTGGAACTACAAGACAGGCTACGCTCAAACTTCTACATGTGTGCTCATGATGAGATAATTGGCACTTTCGTGCCACAACCCGACGGGCATCACCACAGATAAAGTAGAAACTCAGACGGCGAAGAAGAAGCTCGCCGTCCTCCAGTTCTACAAGGTGCCTCGCCTACTGACGCAGCCGCTTGACGACCGGTTTGACGTCCATTTCTTCCTTAGAACTAGAAGAGCTAACTATCGCCCGAGGGATCAGCGGAAGACGAAGACGTGGGAGAAGCAGGCGAACCACCACTCGAGCCATCGGAATCATCGCTGCTTTTTTCCCCACAGTATGGATCCAGACGGTTGCCACAAGCATCAGATGCGCGAATAATAACAGTATCTTCGCCGTCAAAAAGACAGCAAATGCTATCTCCGCCGCGCAGATTCAACTGACGAGAAAACGCCCTCCAGCCAAGCCGAAGGAAAATCAAGGATGAACTATCAGTTTCCAGCTCCAACCAAGAAGAAGAGCGAGCACATCCGTGAAGAAGGAACCAGAGGCCCTTCAAGTTACGATCAGAAGCAATGGAGGCAAACGAGAAGGGAAGAGGAACCCGTGCAGAATTCCGACCAAGAACACGCAAAAGAAAGTCATAGCTCCAAAAACCCTCTTCCATGGAGGAAGAAGAAGAAGGCACCAACGTGGGACCATGGCGTCCGCCTCGTGAAGAACGAGGTGTGCGGCCACCACGACCACGACGGCCACGGCCTCGCGTAGCCACACCACTACCATGCTTGGGCGCCATATGAAGAAGAAGAAGAAGAAGAAGAAGAAGAGAAAGATGTGAAGAATGGATGCCAAGGACGGGCAACCACAGGAAGTAGATATAGTGCAATCCAAGGGCAAATCAGGAAAAGCACGCAGAAGCTCAGGTGGTGCCATCATTGCATCAAATACCAAACAGGCCGGGCGTTACGAATTCCAAGACAAAGATGCCTTCATACGGTCAGCATTATTTACAGGACGCGTCAAATCCCGCCTGTTCCCCATAAAAGTCTCGGAAACCCAACAAGCAACAGGCTGCATGACGTCCAAACCATCATTATGGCGGTCCAGAAGACGTGATGGATCAAAAAATCAATCATCATCATAGGTCATCAAGCAGCAGGACATTGCATGTCAGCACGACATCTAAAAGAGGGACAGATCAAGATAGAAACAGTTGGACACAAACCAAAAAATTCCAAAAGCCAGCTATACGTCCAAATTTTCCGACTCTACAAAATTCTTACACCCACCGGGAGTACCTATATTCGAGTTCGGGTGCTCCCTCACCCAGAAGACAAAAGATGTGCTCGAGTGATCACTTGCACCAGCCAAAACAAACATACTCTCAGAGCTCGGGTGCTCCCTCACCCCGAAAGCGGTAAAGCATTCGAGTGACTACTCGCAAAAGAGACTCAACAATTCAACAAACATAACTTACTCGCCCACTCGACGACATTTCGAGTGGGTGCTTTCTTATTTTCCTCGCCTGGGTTCATTACAAAACTCCGCAAGTGACTGCTCAAACAGCTCACTTGATTGTTTATTCCAAGTGGGTGCATCGCTAACCAGGCTCCGTGCCTCTAAAAAACAATTATACCTGGGCTACGACACACTGTACCTAGATTCCACGCAAGCTTAGCGTGTAGGTAAGACCCCGCTGCGCAGAACGACCGGGCCGGGACTTGCCGTAGAGCGATTTCACTCGCAACCTTTTCCATGCGCTTGCATGATAGAAAGAGCCGAGCGGACGCGCTCAGGATTTGTGCTTAGACTGGCAGCAATTGATCCTATAAGACCTGCAGCGGCCTGACTTTGCTTGACACCGGTCGTTCCAAGTTCATGTCGAGGGACGTGAGCTTGATTGGGCTACTGTGGTATTTTTCACTAGCACAATTCACCAAGGCTCGACCATTCGACTCCTTGGGCCCTTTCAGCTTAACAATCCCTCAAAACAGATGTTTTCATGGCTCAAAACTGCCAGCGACCCGTGGCGATGCCACACTTGCAAAAAATAAAGCGCAGATGAATTTGAGTCCCTGCGTGACTCTTTGAGTCCCCCAGGCACTCGGGGGCTACTGACGAGGGGGTGACCCCATGACTCCTGCATGAAAGGCTACCTGGTGCGTATGAAGACAGAAGGCCCATTGGGAAGCTACGACAAGCCCACGATTGGCCCAACCAGGCACCGACGTAGGAGTCCGCGACTAACATGGAAGGTGCAAATTGGCGTACAAGGGAAATACTAGAACTAGGAAACCATCTCTGTAACCTAGTACGGACTCCCCGAGACATAGCCTAGTATCTAAAGGCTGGGAGGGGTGACGTCCGGGACAACTCGATACGCATCTACTCATCCTAGCCTTGCGAGAACACGCCTTGGCCTCCACTGTAATCTCCCCCTCACGTAGTAATATTGAGTAGGAAGTGCTTCTCCTTTTAGCCGACGAGTATCATCCAACTTGTGCCTTCTCCATGACTAACCCTGGGTCCCTGACCATGGGATTTGCCGGGGTTGATCCCCGTCACCCACCATTCCTTGCTCCATAAAGAATAATTATGTTAGAACTGCTTTATGTGATCTTGGTGCAGGAGTGAGTCTTATGCCCTTTTATCTCTACAAAATGCTTTGCTAAGAGAAACTCATTCCTACAGATATCTCCCTTCAGATGGATGACAAGTCAACGGCCGCCCCGATCGGTATTTGTGAGGATGTTCCTATTGAAGTTGCCAATTGCTTAGTACTTACTGATTTTGTTGTGCTTGACATGCCCGAGGATGGGAGCATGTCCATTATTCTTGGTAGACCTTTTCTTAACACCGAAGGTGCAATTATTGATTGCAATAAAGGGAAGGTTACCTTCAACGTAAATGAGAAAGAACACACGCTGTATTTTCCAATAAAGATCGACAAAAGGCATGGCCTTAACTCCATTGAGAATATCGAGACCGTGAAGATTGGAGAATGGGATTGTCCACTACATGTATACCACAAATACAAACAATTATGGTGGGGGACAATGTCCATCAAAGTGAGAATGCAATGATCACTTCATAAGAGGCGAGACTTTCTGCTCTATATACCACCGG
The DNA here is from genome assembly GCA_950022295.1 of Bromus sterilis. Lineage (NCBI taxonomy): Eukaryota > Viridiplantae > Streptophyta > Magnoliopsida > Poales > Poaceae > Bromus > Bromus sterilis. The sequence goes on from OX465599.1 coordinate 218,938,331, forward strand.
TTTGTTGGTAAGACTTGATCAACCTTGCTAACTAGCATGTTTTATATAGGTAAAAAGCTGAGCTTGTTATGTTCTCATTTCCTTTAGCTTTTATTCTCCTTGTTGTACCTAAGTTTTTGTGTTTAAAGCTTCACTTGTTCTAACTTTTTCCCCAAGTTCACGAAAGTTTTTGCAGCTTTTTGAACTTTGAAAAATTCTCCACAGTGAAGTTGTGTGGAAAATCCCAGAAAATTCAAAATAAAAATTTCCAAGTAAAAAAGCCATCGGGGGGCACCTGAGGCTGACCAGGGGGGTCCACCCCTGTCCCAGGAGGCCAGGTGGCGCGGCCCAGCCCCTGGCCGCGCCACACACCCTCCTGGGGCCCACATGCACCCCCTGTCGGCATCTCTTTTTCCACTCTCTCTCTTTCTCCCCAAAAACTCATGTTCTTGCTCTAGTTTTGTGTTCTTGCTGTTCTTGAGCACGGAATTCGATCTCCCTCTACAACCACTCGTTTGAGCTGAAATTTGGAATAAATACTCCTTAGTATGTGACTCCCTCACCCCTCCAATTAGTTTTCTTGTTGGTGGCTTCATTAGTGAGTATTTAGTAGTTCTTGGTGTTGTTTAGTTGATCTTAAATGTATGAGTAGAAATTTATTTTCCAAGTTTTGTTGCTAGTTTGAGCCTTGGTAAAGTAAATAGAAAGTTTTGCTCAAACTAGTTTTGCTTAAACCGCCGTTTTTGTGATTTGTGAAAAATTTCATAAATGGATAGGCTAGGAAGATGGATTGGGAAGAATAAACCCGAGCGCTCTAGCCGTGTTACGCGGTCCACAGCTTCACCTTCGGCTACGAGGGTGAGCTACAACAAAGAAATCGTACCCTTGGAGCTGTTGGACATATCACCCGCAAAGGCCAGGGCATTTCCATGCAGAGATTTCATGGCGGATGCCGGCATACAGGAGGATTTCGACGCCCTGTGTGCCAGAGCAGGTTTCACACGGCTTGTGATGAGCTGTGTGCCATAGTATGAGACGCTCACTGCTATATTTATTAACAGTTTTAGATTCTATCCTGAAAGTGATGCGGTTGTATTTCAGATTTATGAAAGGTTACTAACTATGCCTATGAGTACCTTTTGTGAAGCTTTAGGTTTTCCCGACAGAGGAGAGAAGAGGAGGAAAAATTCTCAAACTGCTGCACTCAATACCCTTCTTGACTCATTTTGCAACACTGAAGTGAGGAACACTAACCATCAGAAGATCTCCAATATTTTGTTCCCTCATCTCAGGTTTTTCGCATATTATATTGCTAGAGGGGTGTTGGATCGAGACAACATGAGCAGCACTTCTTCGCCTGATACTTTTATCATGGCGAACGCCTTCTCAGGGAATCACGAGTATCATGTGGGCACGCTGATTTCTAGACGCCTTGCTACTAATATCAACAAGGGGTATCTCTTTGGTGGCGTCTATGCTACACTTCTTTTGCAGTTTCTCAAAGAAGAACCGCGCCCAGATGATACATTTTTTCCTTTTGTTAGTCTTGATTTGGTTGCCATGAAGAGGCACTTCTTTGTTACCAGGGCCTCTGAACGATATGCACTTGATTATATTTTTCGGTTTGAGGGCGATGTGGAACGCATCATCCGTCTACCTGCACCACTTGTGTTTGATTTTTCTCGCAGGAACGGATACCGCTTTTCGGATACCCAGTTTGATGAGATCATGAGGAGATACCAGTTTCACGACCCCACGGAGGGGGTTGCGCCAGATGAGGAGGAGCGCGTGGTGCATCCACCCGTCCAGGAGGAGACCGTCGCCCCATGGGACGAAGGGTCTTCCTCTGGTTGGGACGAGGGGCCTTTCTCATGGGAGGACCCGAGGACTTCGGTGTACGCACCGGAGGGCTCATACAACCCTTGGACTTACCATTACCCGGAGCAAGAGGCTCTTCGGGACCACAGTAGACGAGCCCAACTGAGGACAAAAGCCTAAGCTTGGGGGAGTACGTACTCTCCTCCGCTTCCATTGTATCTTCCGTTTTGTTCGCTTTGATCTTTTTGAATTCTTTGCATGTTCTTCTTTGTTCTTTTATTTTGAAAAAACAACAAAAAGATTTCTATTTTCTTTTTCTTTTTCTTTTATGTAGCCTTTTAAAAACCCCCAAAAATATTTTCTTTCTCTCTTTTAGTTTGCTTTGTTTTCAGAGTTCAGCTCGAGTTCGTGATAGCATTATATATATTCCCTACATTCGGTCCTGCAAGTGACAAGGCAGTAATGACGAAGATCGACGGAAGGGATGCAACATGGAAAGCCGGTATGAACTCTTTTTGTTTCTAATTTTGTACATATGCATGTACTTATGATTAGAGACCATCTTTTAGCGACATAGTGCTATGTTTACAGTGTTTTCCTAGTGGTTCATGCTTTCTTTGTGGTTAGTCTCAAATAGCTAGAGTTTATAATGTGTTGCTTGAAATGATTGACATGCATTGCATTGTTCATGGTTTGGGATATTGAAGTGGTATTTCCCTTCGGAGAATTCTTGGATCGACTTGGCACATGTTTATGCATGTTAAGACTAAAAAGTCTGTTCTTCCTTGATGATATTTTTACTTCAGAGTGGGTAATATCACTTTCATTCCCAAGTCAATGTTACTTTGTCGCTCTGCATGATTATGACAATTATTGCTCTCTAGTTGGTTGCTTCCCAGTCTTTTGCTAGCCATCGCTCACACTAAGAGGAATTCTGCTTGTGCATCCAAACTCCTTTTCAAACCAGTTATTCCACTTGAGTCCACCATATCTACCTAAATGTGGTATTTACCGACCACTCCTAACTTAGACTTTCTTGTGCCATCTCTAAATTTATTCAAAAGCTCCCCTTTTTCAATCGTACAAGCTCATGGTGCGGTGAGGGAAAATCAGTATCTACCATGCCAAAAATATTTTGACGGAAGTTTTAACTAGTCCATAAAAAAATGAGAGTTAGACCTCCCCCATGCTTGATGATGGAATGAAATGGACCAAATGTTGCTTATGATTGATGGAACGATACCCTCCTTCCATACTTGAGGCAAAATAAAAGGTTCCGGAGACCATCAAAGGATTTATGGATAAGGGAACATGTGTAAGAAAAAGGCATTAATATGGTTGGCATGGGAGATATTGAGAGACCTTTACCGTTCACCGTTGGCTGGAAAGTTGCACTTCTCAAAAGATATTTTATCTCTGTTTTCAAAACTAAGAGATCTGGCACATGTTTAGTCTCTGATTCCTTTCACGGGTTTTCAACCTTGCCATCCAAAGCCACGGTTCGAGAGTCTCCACCTTCCTTTCTCCAAAGCACCAACTATGAGAGCATAATTGTCATTCTTAGTGTAATATTCATTGTCCCAAAGTACCACATTGTCTTCTGCATGATTGTGATGTTTCTTACTTTGAGTTCTTAGTGCTAGTCTCCTTTAAAACTCCGGAGGAGTTTCTGCATTTATGTTTTGCTTCACTCATGGAGGCTAGCGAGATACCACTCTAGTATGTTCATGCTATGTGCATTGTGATCTTGAATTGATTTTCGGCAGCATATTCTTTACTTTTGTTTGTTTGTGACTGATCACATGGAAGAAGGATTTCTTCGTCCATTGTCTTTGTAGCATGGTGTCAAAACTTGCTAAACTCTTTCGTAGTACATGCTTATATACATCTAATGAAGCAAAAGAGTTTGTCAAAGTTTTCTTTGTCACCTCCAGTTCGTTGAACTGAATTTCTTGAGGACAAGCAATAGCTAAGCTTGGGGGATTTACGTCTTAAACGTATCTACTTTTCCAAACACTTTTGCTATTGTTTTGGCTTCATTCTTGCATGATTTGGACTAAACTAACCCGGATTGACGCTGTTTTCAGCAGAGTTGCCAGTGCTATTTTATATTGTGCAGGTTTCTGGATATTTAGTTACGCTGGAAAAATCCACAAAAATCAAAGAAAAAATCAGCGTTCCCTAAGCTTCGATGATGCCAAAGGTGGGCCACAGGGCAGCCAGGGGGCACCAAGAAGGGTGTGTGGCGCGGCCCAGCCCCTGGCCGCGCCACCTGCCCTCTTGGGTGGGTCCCACACAGCCTGGTGCCCTACCTTGGCCCTATTTATTGCCTCGGTGAGGAAACTCCAGAAAAGAAATCGTTTTTCCGATCTACGTCGCGGAGCCGCCGCCACCCTCTGTTCTTCTCCGGGAGAGCTAATCTGGAGGCTGTTTTGGCTTCCGGTGAGGGGAAATCATCGCCATCGTCATCTTCATCGCCTCTCCATCATCCCTCCATGACTTCTCCTCTCATGTGTGAGTAATTCCCTGCTATAGGAAAAGGGGGTGGTAGGGATTGGATGAGTTAGATTATGTAATAGTTTATAAAATTGTTGGGGGCATGTTGCCTATCATCTACTTGGTTATCATTCTGTTACAACTTGTTGCTCTTAATTCTTGTCACTTTGGGCCCGAGTGCCATGATTTCAGATCTGATCACCCTTTGTTTTCTTGAGTTTTTTGGTGTTCTTGATCCTATCTATGAGTTGTATGCACCTATTATAGTCCCGAACCGGCGATCCCAATGGTGACCGCTTGGGGCACCAAAGGGGATGGACTATAATTTGAGGATTCCATGTATCCATTAAGTGTTAATGCTTTCTTCAGGTGCTCTTTGACAGGGGTACCTTAATCTCCCTAAGTTCCTTTTGGCCCCGTTCGTAGCGGGAGGGTAGGACAAAAGATGTTGTGCAAAGTTCTTATTGCAAGCACGCACAACTACCTTGGGATACATGCCTGATGTTTGATATTTTCCTAGATGATCCTTTCTTTTTTGTGAGCCTTGCCCGTGTTAGAATCTATTACATGTTTGATTTCATCCAAGCAGCTCCCAACCATCCATCTCCCTAGCCTACAGTGCTTCAACCCTGCTGGTTACTAGTTGTTTACTTTTGCTGTTTTACTTTTGCTGTTTCATCACCACTATCACTTCCATACTACCGTTGCTACTAATACCTTTGTTGTTTTACTTTTGCTGTTTATTTCAGGTGTGGTTGAATTGACAACTCAATTGTCAAAGCCTGTACGTATTCTTTGGCTCCCCAAGTGTCGAATCAATAAATTGGGTTATCTTGCCTGCGAAGACTATCTCGATCCCCTACAGTTGAGGGTTATCAATCGCCCTTGTTACTATTCGTTACAAGGCACCGAGCAATTAAGGCACCCACATTATAATCATTCTTATCAGAGAGGGCGTTCGCATAAATAGAGAAATCTGGCGCAGAACCACTGCTCGTGTTGTCACGAGCCAACACCCCTCTAGCAACAAAATACGAAAAATACCTGAGGTGTGGAAACAAAATGCTGGAAATCTTCGTACGCCGAATGTCGGTCTCCTCCTGGCAACAAAGGGAGTTGAAGAGGGTCCTCAACTCGGAAGGCTGAGAGGTCATCTTTAGCGTTTGACCAACATTCGGCACACCTATTATATCACAAAATTGTGCCAAAGACATAGCTATGAGATCATTGTAAAGTTTGAACTCAACGGTTCCAGCATCATGGTTATAACGAAAACTGCTAACAAAGCGGGAGGTAAGATTCTTGTATTGTACCACACGGCATAATTCTAGCCGTGTCAAACCTGCATTGTCGCAAAGGCCATAAAATTCCTCCTTAATTCCTGCAGCTGTAAGAAAATCATAGCACAGATACTTCATTGTGCATGATGTACTTGTGTCTTCCAACAACTCCAGGGGCACATGATCTTCATTGTAGCTGAACCTAACTGCTGAGGGTGAAGCTGCAACTCTAGTGACTCGATCGGAGCGCTCGGGCTTCTTCTTCCCAAGCCACCCATTTGCTTTTCCTAGCAAACTCATTTCTGAAATTTTTGACAATTCACAAAAACAAGGATTTAAACAAAGTGAGTTGAGGCAAACTAGTCTACTCACTTACCTAAGACATAAACTTGCATCAAAACTTGGAAAATAAATTTCTACACATGCATGCGAGCTCATATAAACAGCGCCAAGAACTACTAAATAATCAAAAACGAAACCATCAATCAAAACTATAATTGGAGGGGTGAAGGAGTTGCATACCGGGGACTATTTGCTCAAAATCTCAGCTCAAATGGTTGGCTGTAGAGAGAGATCGAAAATCTCCTCCAAGAACAGTAAGAACGCAAGAAGAAGTGCATAACTCGTGTTTTTGGAGAGAGAGGAAGGAGGAGGAAGAAGACTTACCTGGAGGTGGGACCTGTGGGCCCCAGGCGCCCTGTGGGCGCGGCCAGGGGGCTGGCTGCCTGGGGCACTGGTGGCCCCCCTGGCCAGCCCCAGGTGCCTCTGGGTCACTCTCAGCATGGAAATTTTTAATATAATTTTTCTGGAATTTTTCTAAAGACTTAATTGTTGAAAAATTTCCGGCGTTCAAAAAGTTGCGAAACTTTATGAAAACTTGAAGCAGTAATTAGAATTGTGAAGTTTCAAAAACATATAAACTTGTTACAACAAGGAGAATAAAAGCTAAAGCAAATGAAAACATAACAAGCTCCACTTTTTACCTATATAAAACATGCTCACTAGCAAGGTTGATCAAGTCTTACCAACGAACCGGCGATATATAGAACAAAAAGTCTTACCTCTTATGAAGTGATTGATGGCTTCTCGCCCCTCGTTGGTTACCCCAAGTGGAAGGTTTGAGATGTAGCGCAGCAGCAAGTTTCCCTCGGTGAAGATACCAAGGTTTGTCTCCCGTAGGACTCCAGATATGATAAGTAGGTGTCAGCGGCGCAACTGACGTGGACCTGCACACAAACACAGATAACTTTGTTCCCAACGAAGTTCAGAGAGGTTGTCAAGCTCTCCGGTCTTGTTGTTCACAAAGGGTAAAACACAAGGAATAATGATAGCAATTGAAAGTAAAATAAGAAAAGTAAAGATAGCGTGAAACAGTAATAAGGATATGGACCGGGATACGTGATGTTCACTAGTGATGTCTCTCTCCCAAAAGACGATAAAACTGCTATGCGAGGTAAAAAATTACAGAAGGGCAATTGACAGGATTATGAACGCACCGCAATGCTAACTATGCTACAAAAGAAAGGAAGAGGCTCAAAAGCACGGGCAGTACGCCAAAATAAGTAGAATGAAATCCAACTGCATCTACTAATAATCATCCACCTTGAGATATCTATCCAGAACATCTCTCTGGTATTAAGTTGCGAGCCCCACCCAAAGTGTAAGCCCAAAGCAACAGACAACTGCATTAAAAAAGCATTTTGCGTAAAGTAAACAATCCTTGCAACCGCGGTTACAAGCACCGTTGTTTTCCCCCTTGTGGCAACAACACATCCCCTAGACTCATGTTTCTGTCACTCAAGCGTGTCATCGGAGGGCATGAACCCACAATCGAGCATAACGTTCCCTCTTGGAGTCACTACCTACTACATGGCCAAAGCAATAAACAGCAACCGAGAACATGCAAGAATTACATAGGAACAAAAATATAAGAGATAAAAACCAAATATATTACTCTATCACAATCTGAACATAATCTCATAATCCATCAGATCCCATGAAACTCAGCATATCAATAGCAGAAAGATTACAAAAGTGCCTCGATCATGTAGGGCAGCTCACGAGGTCTAAGCCATGAAGAACAAAGAGGGGAGGAGAACATCACATAGCTACTGATCATGGACCCATGGTCCAAGAAAAACTACTCACGAGACATCTGGGGAGCATCCATGGTGGAGAGGAGACTTCCGGAGATCGGCCCTCCCTCCGGTAGGGTGCCGGGAAGAGGTCTTCTGGTGCTCCCGATCTCGGAAGCGCGGCGGCGGCAGAACAGAGGAGAAATCGCGAAAAAGGGTTCTGTCCTTGGAGTTTCCCCGTGACGGAGAATAAATAGGCGAAGGGGGGCAGCCAGAGGTGGACCAGGGGCCCCAGGCGCCCCCCCTGGCGCGGCCAGGGGTGGGGCCGCGCCGGCTGGCCTCCTTGGCCCCCCTGGCTCCCCTCTGGCCCCACTCGGGCTCTTCGCAAAGCTTCCTGTACGCTGATTTTTCCTGTATTTTCCCGGAATTTTTCTGGCACTTTTTATATGGGGGAAAACTGAAATAGAAAAACAGCAGAAAACAGGAACTGGCACTGGGGTGCACTGAGTTAATAGGTTAGTCCAAATATGATCAAAAGTGTATGAAAGTGTATCTAGATCATAGCAATATCACACAAAACATGCATGGAGCAAGCAGAAATTATAGATACGTTTTGGACGTATCAACATCCCCAAGCTTAATTCCTGCTCGTCCTCGAGTAGGTAAATGATAACAGCATAATTTCTGTGGTGACATGCTAGCAACCATAAAAGAACTTTGAAAAGTAAAGCAATCAAGGTTAGAGATTCAATTCAAGTCATAACATGCAAGAGTCTATATTAGCATTGAAATAAGTAACAAAAGAACATTAGGTGCAAGAGCTCTCGCTGTCCGTGACTCGAATATCTCCAAATGGTGTTTGATTGCAAGAAGGGGGATAGGGAATACGAGAAAAAGTATTTTTGTGTTGAGAACTCCATCTACTAAAGTTTCACACTTGGTCCTCTTTGGAATCTTATCTTGACTCATCCCCAGACCACTAGCCAAGTACAAGTCAATTTGATCCACTCCTTTTCGATATTTTGAGCACTCATGCAATGGATGAGCGTAAGCACGAGAGTTGACACTTAGGATAGCAAAGAGAGAAGTACGGAGGAGGAAGACAAAAAGGATGAGAAAGGCTCACATCAATGTGGACAATCATAGGCAAGAGATGCCAAATGATAGATATGATGTGAGGAGTAGGGATTGCCATGCAACGGATGCACATACGAGCTAAGAAGCTCTCCAATGGAACTAGTGGGGGTGCATCTAACTTGCTCGCTCATGAAGACCTAGAGCTCGTTTGAGGAGGCTCATCCTTGGAATATGCAAGCCAAGTTCTATAGTGTGAAGATCCCCACATAGCTATATGCATAATGATCATCTATATGGAGTACAAGGATATAAAGGGAGTACTAGTGTGGATCTCTCAAAAGGATAGTAGTGTTGCCCCTTTCTCTCTTTTTATTTCTTTTTTCTCTTTTTTCTATTTTTTTTATTTTTTTGTGGCCTCAATGGCTCTTTCTATTTAACTCTAATTTTTCCTCTTTGGGATCTTTTAATGTGTCCACTTTGGGATATTTTCCTCACTTAAGGGCAACACTCTATTTTACAAGAAGGTAAAGGAGATCTTTCACACTCTACAAGGTACTCAAAATCCTAAAGAATATGTAACTAACATGATGTATGCAATGTATGTCGCTGCCAGTGTAGCAGGAACATGTATGACATGAAGATCAAGTCATGAAGAGGTTTATGTTGCATGGCAATATATCTCGGAAAGGCTATGGAAATGCCTTGATAGGTAGGTATTGTGGCTCTTTTGAGGAAAGATATAAGGAGGCTTATGATGACAAAGCGTATCATGCCAAGGGTTTGGATGTACCAGCGAAGGTGGACACCAACTCTCGGAATGAGAAGAAGGCAATGCACGGCACGGGAGAGGCTAGCAAAATATGGGAAGGTGGAAGTGTCAACTTTCAATACTTACATTAGTCCGAAGAACTCATGCACTTATTATCGGTAACTCTCAATCTAATAAGGAGGTTTACAAAGAGATAAGTACCCCGAGGAGGAGTGTATGGGGGTTTGGTTATCCTTGCGCATCCTCGACTCATGGTACGTTAGTGTACTCTAATATTCGATCCCTCCAAAGATTAGTGATCCATCTAGTAGCTAGAGTTCTCAACTAGTTTTGTAGGTTTTGAAAATACACACGGATTGCCCAAAATATGACACCTATCACTAATAGGCTAGAGCTCTTGACACCAAAAGTTCAAACATTACTCACATAAATACCTCAAAACTATTGCAAGTTACTACTAGAAGAAAATAGCAACCTCAATTACGTACTCTCAAGAAAAGACACTACTCAGTGCAACAACCAACTCTCTCTTTAACAAGATAAACATGAAAACTAAAAAGAGTTCCAGCAACAAACTAAACAAAAGCCAAGGCTCTTGCTAAAGACAAACTAAGACTAAGACTAAACATGGCAGTAGCTATGAAAAGGTAAAGAACACACAACAGCAAAAAGATAAATAGGAAAAATCCTATGATGTGTTCTAATTTTTGAAAGTGGAGCGTGTTTCTCTCCCACACAAAGTAAGATGGGATCTAACTTGTTATGAACAGCAAGCAAAGCTAAAGAAAACTAAAAATAAAACCTAAGAGCGAGACGCTCCAAGCATAGCACATAACGCATGAAGTGATAAAAATATAGTGAGACGAAGGACGAACTGATGATTGTTGATGGAGAAGGGGATACACGGGGGCATCCCCAAGCTTAGACGCTTGAGTCTCCTTGAATATTTTTTGGGGATGCATGGGGGCATCCCCAAGCTTGAGCGCTTGACACTCCTGGATCTTCTTTCATCATCTTCCATCGCACACTTGAAAACTCCCTTCATACATAACTCATCATAAGCTGATTAGAGAGGTTAGTACCCTTAATAAAATAATTTTACCAACTGGATATAAAGATATTCTTGAAGAGATACTGTTTCTCAAGAGTGCCAAAAAGTTTTTGCAAAGAAAAAGCAAGCTTAAGGTTTGCAAAAGTTAGGAGAGACAAAACGTGGCAGAATCTGTGAAAAACAGAACAGCAGGTAGTAAAGAATTTTTTAGGGGCACTTCTGCAACTCAAATCAAAAAACTCAAAACATACGTAAGTTTCTTAATTTTATAGAGCATGTTGTGTAAAAATTTCAGCTCAAAAATATGAATGGGATTTTTCTGGAATTTTTCTGGTCACGAGGACAGAATCTATTTTCTGGACAGCATGTCACAACTTTTACTTCCATTGCCGTAAGAGGCTATAACTTGGCACAAAGCTGAAAAATAAAGATACAATGATGTTTCTACAGTAGTAATAATCATCAAGACACAACAAAATCAAAAAGGAAAACCTAAATTCGTTGCGGTCTGCCTCCCGAAAGCGCTTTCTTTTATGCCTTTAAGCTAGGCTTAAAGATTATAAAAGATGCTCTCACAAGAGAATGGGAATTTTAGCAAAAGAGAGCATCAAGAAGCAAATTTGAAACACATTTAAGCCTAACCCACTTCCTATGCATAGGCATCTTGTAAGAAAATAAATCAAAGAAGCACAAAGTGACATGCATAGGAAGGTGGAACAAGAACAACTTCGAAAGTTTCAGTGTAGAGAGAGGTGTTTTTGTCACATGGAAGTTTCTATAACCAAACTTTACTCTCTCAAAGTAATTTTCAGTAATATCATGAACAACATCAAGAATATAAATATCATATAAATCATATTGTTCATGACCTACAAGCACACGTGTATTGTTTTCAACACGGTTTTTAGGATCATAAGATAAATGCAACCCATCACATTGAGCTTTGATAAGAGGAAAATTCTCCGGAGTTAGAGATTTTAAAAGGATAATAGGACACTCAAGTGTGGGTGCGATAGCAAAAATTTCATGCTTAACATGAGGAACTATAGCAAGTACATCTCCATAAGCATCATCCATAGTGGCATCAAGGCCATAAGCATAGAAGGCATCAACTTCATCAAAAAGGGATATTTCAAAAGAATCCATAGGATCATAATCCTCATATAAGGTAAGAGTCAAAGAGTTACTCTCATTAGAAGGTAGACATGGATGGCTCCATTCTTCCTCCTTTTGTTCGTCACTCTCCTCCTCTTCTTCATCCAAAGAGCTTTCAGGTTCAGTAATTTCTTCTTCTATAGAGTCCTGCAAAACATTAGTCTCTTCCTTTGGGGGAGAGATTCTCTCAAGATGATCAGTAATATAATAATTTGCATCATAATTTTCCAAACAATAGTTAAGTATAGCAAGACTCTCAGATTTGTAAGGGGCGTCATCAATATTTTCAAGAAAAGAAGTAATTTTATAGGCACCCTTAAAAGCAACAAATTCTTCTATTTGTTCTGCATCATAAAAATCATAATTTCCCTTAGCATAAGAAGCTAAGGTTTCATCCTCATTGTGCTCACATTGGAAAGCAAGGTGTTTGTGCCTCATAAAGCAACAAGATTCATCCCTGCAGAAAGATATATTATATATTGAGCACAAGTTTTTAGCATACTCATACGATTGATGTATGAGTCTCCATAAGTGTATCCCTTTTTGAGACAAGCGGTATTCCTTGTAATATTCTTGTTGATCCTCGGTGAATCCTCCATGCCAATAAGATCTAGTTTCAAAGAAGTTAGAGATTGATTGGCAAGTAAGGAACTAGACATACTATATATATATATTTTGATTTTTGATATAAGACACAAAGATAAAAACTGAAAGGTAAACTAACAAGACTAAAAAACAAAGGTGAAGGGTAGTGTGCAACTCCCCTATCTTAGCACTCGGAGTCCCCGGAAACAGCGTCAGAAATTCGCTTGATGGCTTCTCGCCCCTCGTTGGTTACCCCAAGTGGAAGGTTTGAGATGTAGCGCAGCAGCAAGTTTCCCTCGGTGAAGATACCAAGGTTTGTCTCCTGTAGGACTCCGGATATGATAAGTAGGTGTCGGCGGCGCAACTGACGTGGACCTGCACACAGACACAGATAAATTTGTTCCCAACGAAGTTCAGAGAGGTTGTCAAGCTCTCCGTTCTTGTTGTTCACAAAGTTAAAACACAAGGGATAATGATAGCAATTGAAAGTAAAAGAAGAAAAGTAAAGATAGCGTGAAACAGTAATAAGGATATGGACCGGGATAGGTGATGTTCACTAGTGATGTCTCTCTCCCAAAAGACGATAAAACTGCTATGCGAGGTAAACAAATTATAGAAGGGAAATTGACAAGATTATGTACGCACGGCAATGCTAACTATGCTACAAAAGAAAGGAAGAGGCTCAAAAGCACGGGCAGTACGCCAAAATAAGTAGACTGAAATCCAACTGCATCTACTACTAATCATCCATCTTGAGATATCTATCCAGAACATCTCGCTTGTATTAAGTTGCGAGCCCCACCCAAAGTATAAACCCAAAGTAATAGACAACTGCATTAAAAAAGCACTTTGCATGAAGTAAACAATCCCTGCAACCGCGGTTACAAGCACCGTTGTTTTCCCCCTTGTGGCAACAACACATCCCCTAGACTCATGTTTCTGTCACTCAAGCGTGTCATCGGGGGGTATGAACCCACAATCGAGCATAACGTTCCCTCTTGGAGTCATTACCTACTACTTGGCCAAAGCAATAAACAGCAACGGAGAAAATGCAAGAATTACTTAGGAACAAAAATATAAGAGATAAAATAAAATATTACTCTATCACAATCTGAACATAATCTCATAATCCATCAGATCCCATCAAACTCAGCATTGCAATAGCAGAAAGATTACAAAAGTGCCTCGATCATGTAGGGCAGCTCACGAGGTCTAAGCCATGAAGAACAAAGAGGGGAGGAGAACATCACATGGCTACTGATCATGGACCCATGGTCCAAGGAAAACTACTCACGAGACATCCGGGGAGCATCCATGGTGGAGAGGAGACTCCCAGAGGTCGGCCCTCCTTCCGGAAGGGTGCCGGGAAGAGGTCTTCTGGTGCTCCCGATCTCGGAAGCGCGGCGGCGGCGGAACAGAGGAGAGATTGCGAAAAAGGGTTATGTCCTTGTAGTTTCCCCGTGATGGAGAATAAATAGGAGATGGGGGAAGCCAGAGGTGGACCAGGGGCCCCAGGCGCCCCCCTGGCGCGGCCAGGGGTGGGGCCGCGCCGGATGGCCGCCTGGGCCCCCCTGGCTCCCCTCTGTTCCCACTCGGGCTCTTCGCGAAGCTTCCTGTACGCTGATTTTTCCTGTATTTTTCCCGGAATTTTTCTGGCACTTTTTATATGGGGGAAAACTGAAATAGAAAAACAGCAGAAAACAGGAACTGGCACTGGGGTGCACTGATTTAATAGGTTAGTCCAAATATGATCAAAAGTGTATGAAAGTGTGTCTAGATCATAGCAATATCACACAAAACATGCATGGAGCAAGCAGAAATTATAGATACGTTTTGGCCGTATCAGTGATCATTGCACCTTTACTTTAATGGACATTGTCCCCACCATGATGTGTTTGTATTTGTGGTGCACTTCTAAAGGACAATCCCATTCTCCAATATCCACGATCTCGATATTCTCTATTGAGTGAAGGCCATGCCTTTTGTCGATCTTCTTTGGAAAATACACCGTGTGTTCTTTATCGTCTACGTTGAAGGTGACCTTTCCTTTATTGCAGTCAATAATAGCACCTGTGGTGTTTAGAAAAGGTCTACCAAGAATAATGGACAGGCTCCCATCCTCGGGCATGTCAAGCACAACAAAATCAGTAAGAATTAAACAATTAACAACTTCAACTGAAACATGCTGACAATACCTATTGGGACGGCTGTTGACTTGTCAGCCATCTGAAGAGAGATATCTGTAGGGATTAACTTATCTAAACAAAGACTTTTGTATAGAGAAAAAGGCATAACACTCACTCCTGCTCCGAGATCACATAAGGAAGTCTTGACATAATTATTTTTTATAGAGCAAGGAATGGTGGGTATACCTGGATCACCAAGGTTCTCAGGAATCTTGCCACTAAAAGAGTAGTTAGCAAGCATAGTAGATATTGCCTCATGAGGAACTTTTCTTTTATTAGTAACAATAGATTTCATATCTTTGGAATAAGGAGGTAACTTGATAGCATCAGTCAAAGGAATTTGCAGAAAAAAGAGGTTTCATCCATTCACAATATTTATTATAATGCTCTTCTTCTTTAGATTTGAGAGACTTACCTGGAAAGGGCATGGTTTTTTGTACCCACGGTTCTCTTTCCTTCCCATGTCTTCTTGCTACGAAGTCTTCCCTTGTGTATTTCTTGCGTTTATCGGGTGCTTCTTCTTCTCGGACCTCAGGAGGATCATTCTTCTCCTTGTCATTTTCTTCGGGCTCAGCACCGTCTTCAGTTTCAGCATCGGAGGTAGATATGCTGTTGGGATCAACTACAGGTTCTTCACTCGTAATAGGATCATTAGAGTTGTCAGCTTCCTTGTGTTTCTTCTTCTTCTTTTTTCTTCTTAGAAGAGCTAACAATCTCGTCTTCTTATTGCACTTGAGAATCTTGCTCGATCCACTTCGGATGCCCCTCAGGATAGAGTGGGTCCTAGGTGTGTGTTCCACCCCTGGTTTTGATGCCATAAGCTTGTATGTCCTATTTGGCATTGTTAGCAAGCAAATATTTTTGCACATTAGAAATTTGTTCAAGATGAGTTTGAACCATATGGAAACGCTTAACAAGACATTTAACATCATTAACGGTTCTTTGAAGAACACCAAGTAAACTTTTTATAGCAAGAGAATTATCATGTAACTGACTTTGTATCCTCCTATTAGAATTGTCTTGCTTAATAATAAAATTATCAAGCTCAACTAAGCATTGGTCAGGAGGCTTACCTTTAGGGATGTCACTTTCAGTAAAGTCTAATAGAGAGTGTACCTCTACCAAGGGAGGGTGAGTAGTAGGCTGGCACAACTTCTCAATAGGTGGTAGATTCTTCACGTCTTCGGCTTTGATGCCAATCTCCTTAATAGACTTCTTTGCTTCTTTCATAACTTCGGGGCTCAGGACAAGAATGCCCCTCTTCTTCGGTGGTGGAGGTGGTTCAGGGATGGACCAATCTTCATGTTTCTTGGCAATCTTGCCCATTAATTCTTCAGCATCGGCTGGCTTTCTTTCCCTGAAAACACAACCAGCACAACTATCCAGATAGTACCTAGATTCATCGGTTAGACCAGCATAAAATATATCGAGTAACGCATTCTTTGGGACTTCATGTCCCGGTCTAGCCTTAATTAAGTCACAATACCTCCCCCAAGCTTTAGGGAGGTGCTCATCCTGCAATTGTTTAAAGTTATAGATTATTTGCAAAGCAGCATGTTGCATATGAGCAGGAAAATATTTATCAACGAAAAATTGAACTAAGTCCTGAGGACTCTCAATGGAACCGTAGGGTAGTGCATCATACCAAGATTTAGCGTCTCCCTTCAAAGAAAAAGGAAAAACCTTGGCAACATAGAAGTTTTGTATCTTCTCATCAGTAGTAAATAAGTCACCTAACTCAGCAAGTTTGGTCAGGTGTGCTATAGCATCATCATTTTCTCTGCCATAAAAAGGGTCAGTCTCAACTGTAGATATAATTGAAAGATAACAGAGAAATCATAATCAGGATCAGTGATGCATATAGGAGATGTGGCAGATTTAGGATCAGGAATATTCTTGTTTTTCATGGAGTTCTTTTTGAGCAACTCCTTAACAGCTCCAGGGTCAGAGTCGGCACACTCTCTAAGTTCCCTGCAAAGATCATCATCGAGAATAATATAATCATCATCAAGGATTTTCTCCTTGCGTTCATCCAGGTCTGGGTAACCAAAGGTTTTGCAAGTAGGAATATAGGTAGCATGTATCTCAGTCTCGGGCTCTGCTGCAGCCTTAGCAGTCTCAGTTTCAATATAGTGACCAAGAAAATTATCATCAACAAGAGTAGTGGAATCATCATCAAAACTATCAGACATAGTAACAGACTCAGTAGAAGTAGCATGTGGTGGTAGTGGTGAAGCAAACTTACTTATAACAAAAGGTGAATCAAGCATAGCATTGGTAGTCAGAACGGTACCTTTTCTTGTAGTGGATGGTAGGATCGGAACCTTGGGGTCTCCTTTCTTAACCATAGAGGACGAAGTGTGGAAGGCAGGATACTTCAAGTAGACTTGTAAATACTGCTATGGTCCTCAGCAACGGCGCCAGAAAACAGTACTTGATGACCCTCAACTGTAGGGGATCGATTGTAGTGTTCTCGCGGGTAAGTTAACCCAATTTATTAATTCGACACAAGGGAACACAAAGAGTATTTATAAGCTTTGACAGTTGAGTTGTCAATTCAACTGCACCTGAAATATGCTTGCTTGCAACAAAGTATTAATAGCAACTGTGATATGATAGCGATAATGATAACAGCAAAAGTAAACAATAGTAACCAGCAGGATGAAAACACTAAAGGCTAGGGAGATGGATGGTTGTGTCACAACCCCAACTTGGGTAAGTGCTAGGGTTTGAGTGCCCCTTTGCATCATGAAGAAATTTCAAAAAGGAATTCAAAAATGGGGAAAAGAAAAGCCCTAAAAAATTTAATTCAAAAGGCCAGATAAAAATTGCTTCCAAAAATTCTCTGGTATTTTTGAAAAGTCTTATAAATATACATGATCGCATATAAAGTGATGTGGGACCAACCCCATGCTCATGGATTTTTCAAATATTCCAAACAGGGCTTGGAAATTAAATTAAACTCCAATTTGAATTTAAATTCAAATTCTTTGAATTTCAAAAGTCACCAAAACTTGTGAGTGGCTAGTGGCATGACCCCTAAGCCCACATAAATTTTTTGGGGAATTTTAAAAATTCTTTGCTATTTTTACAAGCAAGCCAAAACAAATTACAGAAAGAAAATAGAAACAGAAAATAGAAAAGGGCTTACCTGGCTTTCGGCCCAACTAGCCGCACCACAGCCCAGCCCACCTCCTCCTCCCTTGTCCTCTTCCTCAAGCACCTCGCTAGAGGCAGCAGAGCGCTCGGCCGACGCCACCGCGACACCCAGCAGCTTCCAGGCCTCCCCCTTGCCTCTAAGCGCGCCACGGAGGTGCCCAGAACCCCCCGCACCCTTTCCCCCTCTCGCTGATCTCTCTGCGTCACCTCCCTTGTCGATTTCTTCGCCGCCCGAGCGCCGCCGTGGAGCGCGCCGTCGAGCACGGGTTGCCAACGACGACAACCCGCCGCGCCACCATGTCCCTCGTCTTCGCCATGATCGTCTTCATATCAATGCGCAAGGAATCGGACTCATAAGCCCCGAGCACGCCGTCCCCTTCGTGTTCCTCCTCGCCGGAGCCGCGAGCTTGTCGTCGTCGATTCACCGTGTGCAGAGCCTCCCCAACCTTGCCGCGGGCTCCGTTGAGTTCCCCGAACCCCGGTGAGCATTTTTCCCCAATTCCCGCTTCCTTCCTCGCTCTCTAGCACATGTCTCCATGAGAGCCGAAGAGGTCCGCCGCCATGGCCACCGTAGAGATCAAACCCGTGCACTTATGTCGCTCTCGCCATGTCTTTGGCGTTCCTGGAGCTCCCAGGAGCGCAGCGCACGCACAAGTTTTTCCCCCATGCACGATTTGAAGACCCCGTCCACTGCATTGGCTCCGGCCGCCGCCAAAAGCTGAAGCCGACGACGAACAAGGCCTCCCCGGTGATGCTGCTGTGACCTGGGAGATGTGCACGTCCAAGAGGCGCCGATTGGTGGTCACAGCGCTTCAAATGGCCACCGGATTCGCCGTTCCCGTGCGGCGCCGCCGTGGCTAGGCCACCGGCGTTGAGCCGCCGGCCACTGCCAGCGTGGCAAGGCCATTAGACCTTAATGACCCTGCTAATGACCCCCCCACAACCACTGACAGTGGGGCCCCAAACCCCCTAACCCCTCTGCTAACTAAAAGAGAGAGGGATTAATTCCCTCTCCCACTAACATGGGGGCCCCAGTAGTCAGACCCCCCCTAACGTCACCCCTGCGTCACAGTGACACAGTAATTAGAATTTGAATTAAAATAATTACAGAAAAAGACAGAAAATCAATTAAACTTCAATAAATCATAAAAATTCATATTAACTCCAAATTACACATATAATATATGAAAAGTTATCAGAAAAATGCAAGGATTAAGAATATGCAATTTGTTTTTATGTTTGACCATTTTAAAATGGGTGAACAGTAGCAAGTTTGCATATGGCTTAATTTGAATTCAAATTTGAAGTTTGAATTTGCAATTCTTTAGCAATACACTTCAATTAAATGGAATTGTCAACACATCAGTACCATGTACATCGTGTTCTACAACTTGATCATGTGATTGTGCATTGTACATTATAGTGATTGCAATGTTTGTGATGTTTGCTCGAATAGAGGTGGAGCCGGAACCGGAGGCCACCCCCTTCGTTGAAGACACCGTGTGTGAACCTCGTCAGCAAGGCAAGCAAACCCCATTGATCATGTCTATAAATCCCACTTCCCTCTCAGTCTCGCTTATGCATGTTTAGGAGATCACCGAGACACGTTCTTTCGCATAGTTGAACCCATTCCGATGCATGACCTATCATTTTGTCACTGTATTAAGCAAACCACAATCCTAGCAGATATAGGAGTTGAATGATGAGCATGTGGCCCCTGCAAGTTTTACTACTTATTGTTGATTAGTGATACAATGAGGATACATAGTTTGTGATTCGGGATGGATGATCACAGTGATGCTGATGATAACTTGTTGGTGAATCCACCCTAATACAAGGTGAAGTATGAGAGGCTGTGTAGGAGTACACAGTGGTTTGGCTCGTTGAACACCGCCTTAAGCACCGAGTTCTTGTACGGTAATCCAAGACAAAGAGTACAACCACACATTGGGCTAACTGACCCCTCTCGGCCTAGTACCTTGATCCGGTTGACGTCCAGGAGTCACATTAGTTCGAGCTTTCCTTTTGGCATGTGCATAGAAAAAGAATGAAGGAATGGTTGCATCATATAGATATGTGGGTGCACCTGTGAGGCAGGAAAACCATCTGCCAATTGTGGCGTCTCGGTCACTTGCATTGTTTGAGTCTGTTTCGTTGATCCGGCCGGGCTCTCGAGGGGAGGCAACTCAGATAGTCGACTCCTGGAATAGACAGGTTGTGAGCGAAGTGTCGTGGTGAACGTCCTCACTGTCACCTCTTGAACGGTGGCGAGCAAAAGGCGGTAACCGATGGTCATGTGTGTGTAGTTTACACCCTTGCAAGGTTAACAAAACTATTCGAATAGTCGCGTCCGCAGTTAAGGACTACTTGGAACCTGTACCTGATTATTAGAAAACTTGAATGGATACTTCTAAAACTCGCAAGATAAGCGTGAGTGCTATGGTGTGCTCCTCGTGGGGAAGTCGAGGAAGTAACCATAGTGGTGTATTGGTTGGAGACTTGGTAGTGGACTCGTGTACGCTTCTTACCTCAAGTCTGGTACTCGCAGTACAGGACTAGCCAAGTCAAAGCTGGCACTTCTGCATGTTGAACCCCACCTCCCTTTACCTTGATACTTGAGCATAAGTAGTGTAGTTCTGATGTAAGTCTTGCTGAGTACGTCTTTGTACTCACGTTTTCTTATTCTTTGTTTTAGATTGAAACCCAGACCCGATGGAGCCACCGACCTGAAGCTCGACGTTGACTAAGCTAGTATAGTTCCAGACAACAGTCTGATCCCTCGTGGAAGGGCATGTATGTTTACAAGGCTTCTCTAAGCCATTTGTTAAACTTGTCTGTACTCAGACCTAATTTGCTTCCGTTGTATGATATAATGTTGATCACAGACATGTGATCTTTGTATGCTCTATGTGTAAGTCAATAAAGATACACTTTGTAGAGTTATGTGATGATACCTGCTATTCATACTAGGCATGTGTGTTGCGTGTATGTTTATAACATGCATGTCTTAGTATGGGTTTTCGAGACCTTAGATGTGATCTGGCTGGCGGTCTTTTATACACCAAGTGGCCCTTAGATATGCGCAGCTTGGGGCATCGCGATGCGATTGTTCGTGACTCTGTCACGTGCACACTTTGTTGTATGATCGAGCCCGCCCTAGACCCCGACTAAGTTATCGGGCTGGAGTAAGTCTATGTAAGAGTTAGGATTCAATCGATAACATGGTTGAGGCGACTTGTCTATGAGTATGGGGTTCACCACCCATAAGCATTTAGACTTGTGAGCGGACGATGAGGACCCATCTCAGATGATCATCCGGCCTGGATGGGATGCCCCTCACGTTCAATGCTTTCCGAGAGTGTTCTGTGCTTGGCCTTGTCTGCTTAGACAAGTGGGTACGGCTCTCGGCTCTCCATGTGATTGCATCGTGACTGGAATTACATACACATATTCCGGGACCCGACAGACTTGGTACCAGAGCAGGACTGTCTGTAGGATTATTCAGCCCTTGGTCGAAGTCGAGTCTAGCACTCTATAGTTATATAGTTACTCTGGGTATAAGGGAACAACGTAAGGCTTCTTTTCTCCTTACCCTCATCGATCTGAGTTCTGGGTCACCCTCATCTTTTCTACGGGATGATAGGACTAGGCTCATCTATGTCCGACTAGAACATCTCGTTGTTTGCATCCTTGTAGCCGTAGGATTGTTGTGGTCGTCCAGACTCATCGAGTTTTTGAGTTCCTTGAGGAAGTTCTGTCCAATCTCCTCGAGGTTGTCTTGCTTTCCATCCCAGTGTAGACGTTATGCTGCCGTAATTATTCCGAGTTTCCGTGGATCATTGCCTTCGCATTATAATCTTTTCCGTCTTCATCATGTCCTTCTTGTCTTTGATTCCATCATACAACCTGTTCTTATTGTTGATCTTTATCACACAGGATGTCAGGTAGAACTCGTAGTGCTGTTCGTCGGAATCGAGCCCGTGTTCGGAATCGAAATGATGATGAACCTCTACCACCGCCTTCTGCGGCGGAAATCATGATGGAAGCCAAGCGGAATCGTCGTGATCAAACACGCCTTCTGGAGCTCATCGAGCAGAATACCACTCGTCAGCGTAATGTGGTTGTCAGCATTCAGGATTTCATCCTCCTCAAGCCACCAGTATTCTGATGTTCTTCTGAGCCCCTTGAAGCTGATGATTGGCTCCGTTCCATCGAGCGTAAGCCTTATACTGCACATGTTACTCCCGATGACCGAGTTATTTTCGAGGTATACTTCCTGGAAGGTGCTGCTCTTCAATGGTGGGAGAACTATGTTGCTATACAGCCAGATAGTCACGTAGTGACTTGGCAGGAGTTCTGTGTTGCCTTTCGAGGGTACCACATTCTGGATGAGTTGATGGAGCGCTAGAAGGAAGAGTTCTGCAATTTGAATCAAGGAGAGATGTCCATTCATGAGTATGTGAGAGAGTTCAACCGTCTCGCTCGTTATGCCCAAGATGAGATCACCACCGATGCCAGAAAGCAGGCAAAGTTCCGCAAGGGACTTAGCCCCATCCTCCGATATGACCTCAACCTCATCGAATTTGCCACCTTTGAGGATTTAGTCAACAGATCCTTTAGAGCTGAGCATGGCAATGAAGTGTTCAAAGAGTCTCGCAAGCATGCTCTTGAGCTTGCTCCTTCTTCAAGTTCAGCCCCTTAGAAACGCCGAATATTGATTTCAACTAGTGCCATACCTCAAAACCTTCTTCAGAGGCCACCATCCAATATATGCCATCCACCCCAACACATTATTCCACCCCGGAATGATGGTGTGCAGCCAAGTAATCCCACTCCCAGCAATTCAGACAGGGTATGCTTTAAGTGTGGTCTTCCAGGCCATTACTTTCATCAATGCACTCAGGTCTTGATGACACCACGTCATTCTCGACATAAGCCTTCAAGGAAATCCACCTCCAAACTCTTGCAAGCAAAGCCTTCATCCACTAGTAGTGGTTGTGTGAACCAAATATCCGTTGAGGAAACCACTGCTGCTTCTGACGTCATCCTTGGTACACTCCCAGTCAATCATGTTCGTACCTCCGTTCTTTTCGATCGAGGAGATTCTCATTCATTCATGTCGGAGAGTTATGCACTTCGTCATGAATTCCCTTTTGAAGAAATGTTTTCTCCAATGATCATCCAAACTCCTAGTTCAAAGTGGCAAACTAATAGGGTAAGCCATGGCAATCAAATTGCAATTGAGGGTTTAGTATTCCTTGCTTCACTTATAGCCCTCAAGTCTTCGGACATTGATGTCATCCTAGGAATGGATTGGTTATCAAGGCAGAATGCTTTCCTTGATTGTAAAGCCAAGTCAGTTAAACTTACCCATCCTTCAGGCCAGACCATTGACTACACCTCACCCAGTTCTAGAATCCAGATGCATACTTTGAATGTGCTTCCCCTTCCAGACCTTGAAGATATTTCGGTGGTTCGTGACTTCCCGGATGTCTTTCCTGAAGAACTGCCGGGCATGCCACCCGACAGATGTGTAGAATTCATAGTGGATATTATACCAGGCACAGCCCCAATTTCCAGACGTCCATATAGAATGGCCCCACATGAGTTAGCTGAGCTAAAAACCCAACTTGATGCTTCGTTGGCAAAAGGCTTCATCCGCCCTAGCTCATCGCCATGGGGTTGCCCCGTTCTGTTCGTAACGAAGAAAGATGGAACAGAAAGGATGTGCTTAGACTATCGCCCGCTAAATTTAGCGACGATAAAGAACAAGTACCCATTGCCCAGGATCAATGATCTTTATGATCAACGTGCTGGATCCTCTGTCTTCTCCAAGATGGATTTGAGATTAGGCTATCATCAAATCAAAATCAGGAACGAGGACATTCCCAAAACGGCTTTCACTACTCGTTATGGTCTTTACGAGTATACCGTCATGTCCTTCGGTTTAACCAATGCCCCCGCCACATTCTCGCGCTTAATGAATTCGATCTTCATGGAGTACCTAGATAAATTTTTTGTAGTTTATCTTGATGACATTCTCATCTACTCGAAGAACGAAGAAGAACACACAGAACATCTCAGGTTGGTATTGATGAAACTCCGAGAGCATCGCCTTTATGCCAAGTTCTCCAAGTGTAAATTTTGGCTACCAGAAGTGACCTACTTAGGCCACGTGATTTCTGCGAAAGGCATTGCTGTCAATCCCGAGAGAGTTCGGGCCGTCCTTGACTGGACTCCACCTGAATCGGTTAAGCAAGTTAGGAGTTTTATTGGCTTAGCAAGCTATTGTTGCCGCTTCGTCGAGAACTTTTCTAAAGTTGGAAAGCCTCTAACTGAACTCCTCAAGAAAGATAAGAATTTCCAATGGACCCCCAAGTGCGAGGAAAGCTTCCAAGAGCTAAAAAGAAGATTGACTTCTGCACCCGTAATTGCACCTCCAGACACCAAAAGGGATTTCGAGATCTATTGTGATGCTTCACGGCAACGGTTAGGATGCATACTTATGCAAGATAGACATGTGGTAGGTTATGCTTCACGCCAGTTGCGTCCACATGAAGAGAACTATCCTACCCATGATCTTGAACTCGCTGCCGTAGTTCATGCCCTGAAGACTTGGCGACATTACCTCCTTGGTAACCGTTGTGAGATTTATTCCAACCACCAAAGCCTCAAATACATATTCACCCAGCCAGATCTTAATCTCAGGAAAAGACGCTGGATAGAGTTGATAAAAGATTATGACTTAGGAATTTCTTACACCCCAGGCAAAGACAATGTCATGGCTGATGCACTAAGTCGTAAGTCGTATTGTAACAACCTCATGTTACAACAGTATCAACCACTTCTTCATGAGTAATTTCGAAAGCTTAACCTCGAGATTGTTCCTCGTGGATCTCTTTTCAACTTGGTGGCAAAACCAACCCTTGAGGATCAAATCATAGTTGCCCAAAGGCGTGCACGAGGTGTTCGCCGGATCAAGGAGAACACTGCTAGCGGAGTTGCTAAATGTTTCTCCACAGATAGAAAAGGAACGGTATTCTTTGAAAATCGTTTGGTAGTACCTAAGAGTAGAGATCTAAGGCAACTCATCCTCAAAGAAGCCCATGAGACTCCCTTCTCGATTCATCCCGGTAGCACAAAATGTACCGAGATCTACGCCAGAGATTTTTGTGGACTAGGATGAAGAGAGACATTGCTCGATTTGTTGCTGAATGTGATGTTTTTCGTCGCATTAAGGCAGAACACCAAAGACCTGTTGGTACACTTCAACCTTTGCCTATTCCCGTGTGGAAATGGGACAAAGTCGGTATGGACTTCATCACCGGCTTTCCAAAAACCCAGAAAGGAAATGATGCCATCTTCGTTGTCATTGACCGACTTTCAAAAGTTGCTCACTTCCTTCCAGTTCGCGAGTCTATAACTGCTAGCCAGTTAGCGGACTTGTATGTCTCTAGAATTATGTCTCTTCACGGTGTTCCTTTGGAAATCAATTCTGATCGTGGTAGCCTTTTCACCTCTAGATTTTGGGGAAGCTTTCAGAAAGCTATGGGAACTCATCTCTCCTGTAGTACAGCTTTCCATCGTCAGTCTAGAGGTCAAGTTGAAAGGGTTAATCAAATCCTGGAAGACATCCTCAGAGCTTGTGTTATCTCTTTTGTAAAGAACTGGGAGAAATCTCTTCCATTCGCCGAATTTTCTTATAACAATAGCTATCAATCTAGTCTCAACATGGCTCCCTTTGAATTCCTTTATGGACGAAGATGTCGAACACCCTTAAACTGGTCAGAAACCGGTGAAAGACAATTCTTTGGACCGGATATGATCAAGGAAGCAGAAGAGCAAGTTCGCATTGTTCGTGATCGATTGAAAGCAACCCAGTCTCGTCAGAAAAGCTACTATGACCGGCATCATAGGCAAGAAAGCTACAATCTGGATGAGAAGTCTTACCTTCGGGTTACTCCTCTGAAGGGAACCCAACGCTTCGGTATCAAAGGCAAGCTGGCCCCACGTTACATCGGACCTTTCCGCATTCTTGCTAAACGTGGAGAAGTTGCCTACCAACTTGAACTACCCCCGCACCTTTTCCGAGTACATGACGTATTCCATGTGTCACAACTCAGGCGTTGCTTCAAGGACCCCATCCGCGAAGTCGACCATGAAACGCTTGATCTCCAAGATGACCTTTCTTATCGAGAGTACCCTGTTCGTATTCTTGATTCCGCAGAGCGTGTCACGCGTCGTCAGAAGATCAAGCTCCTCAAAGTGCAATGGTCACATCACTCCGAGAAAGAAGCAACCTGGGAAAGAGAAGACCGTCTCCGTGCTGAGTACCCCACCTTCCTCCCGACGACTTCTGAATCTCAGGACGAGATTCTTTTGAGTGGGGGCAAGTTGTCACAACCCCAACTTGGGTAAGTGCTAGGGTTTGAGTGCCCGTTTGCATCATGAAGAAATTTCAAAAAGGAATTCAAAAATGGGGAAAAGAAAAGCCTTAAAAAAATTAATTCAAAAGGCCAGATAAAAATTGCTTCCAAAAATTCCTCTGGTATTTTTGAAAAGTCTTATAAATATGAATGATCACATATAAAGTGATGTGGGACCAACCCCATGCTCATGAATTTTTCAAATATTCCAAACAGGCCTTGGAAATTAAATTAAACTCCAATTTGAATTTAAATTCAAATTGTTTGAATTTCAAAAGTCACCAAAACTTGTGAGTGGCTAGTGGCATGACCCCTAAGCCCACATAAAAGTTTTGGAGAATTTTAAAAATGCTTTGCTATTTTTACTAGCAATCCAAAACAAATTACAGAAAGAAAATACAAACAAAAAATAGAAAAGGGCTTACCTGGCTTTCGGCCCAACTAGCCGCACCACGGCCCAGCCCACCTCCTCCTCCCTTGTCCTCTTCCTCAAGCACCTCGCTGGAGGCAGAAGAGCGCTCGGCCGACGCCACCGCGACGCCCAGCAGCTTCCAGGCCTCCCCCTTGCCTCTAAGCACGCCACAGAGGTGCCCACAACCCCCCGCACCCTTTCCCCCTCTCGCTGCTCTCTCTGCGTCACCTCCCTCGCCGATTTCTTCGCCGCACGAGCGCCGCCGTGGAGCACGCCGTCGAGCACGCGTGGCCAACGACCACAACCCGCCGCGCCACCATGTCCCTCATCTTCGCCGTGGTCGTCTTCATCTCAGTGCGCAAGGAATCGGACCCGTAAGCCCCGAGCACGCCGTCCCCTTCGTGTTCCTCCTCGCCGGAGCCGCGAGCTTGTCGTCGTCGATTCGCCGTGTGCAGAGCCTCCCCAACCTTGCCGCGGTCTCCGTTGAGTTCCCCGAACCCCGTTGAGCATTTTTCCCCAATCCCCGCTTCCTTCCTCGCTCTCTAGCACAAGTCGCCATGAGAGCCGAAGAGGTCCGCCGCCATGGCCACCGTGGAGATCAAACCCGTGCACTTCTGTCGCTCTCGCCATGTCTTTGGCGTTCCTGGAGCTCCTAGGAGCGCAGCGCACGCACAACCGTTTCCCCCGTGCACGATTTGAAGACCCCGTCCACTGCAGTGGCTCCGGCCGCCGCCAAAAGCTGAAGCCGACGACGAACAAGGCCTCCCCGGTGATGCTGCTGTCGCCTGGGAGATGCGCACGTCCAAGAGGCGCCGATTGGTGGTCGCAGCGCTTTGAATGGCCACCGGATTCGCCGTTCCCGTGCGGCGCCGCCGTGGCTAGGCCACCGGCGTTGAGCCTCCGGCCACTGCCACTGACAGTGGGGCCCCAAACCCCCTAACCCCTCTGTTAACTATAACAGAGAGGGATTAATTCCCTCTCCCACTGACATGGGGGTCCCAGCAGTCAGACCCCCCCTGACGACACCCCCGCATCACAGTGACGTAGTAATTAGAATTTGAATTAAAAGAATTACAGAAAAAGACATAAAATATATTAAACTTCAATAAATCATAGAAAATTCATATTAACTCCAAATTAAACATATAATATATGAATAATTATCAGAAAAATGCAAGGATTAAGAATATGCAATTTGTTTTTATGTTTGACCATTTTAAAATGGGTGAACAGTAGCAAGTTTTCATATGGCTTAATTTGAATTCAAATTTGAAGTTTGAATTTGCAATTCTTTTGCAATACACTTCAATTAAATGGAATTTTCAACACATCAGTACCATGTACATCATGTTCTACAACTTGATCATGTGATTGTGCATTGTACCTTATATTGATTGCAATGTTTGTGATGTTTGCTCGTATAGAGGTGGAGCCGGAACCGGAGGCCACCCCCTTTGTTCAAGACACCGTGTGTGAACCTCGTCAGCAAGGCAAGCAAACCCCATTGATCATGTCTATAAAATCCCACTTCCCTCTCAGTCTCGCTTATGCATGTTTAGGAGATCACCGAGACACGTTCTTTCGCATAGTTGAACCCCTTCCGATGCATGACCTATCATTTTGTCACTGTATTAAGCAACCCACAATCCTAGCAGATATAGGAGTTGAATGATGAGCATGTGGCCCCTGCAACTGTTGCTGCTTATAGTTGCTTAATGATACAATGAGGATATATTGTTTGTGAGTCGGGATGGATGATCACAGTGATGCTGATGATAACGTGTTGGTGAATCCACCCTAATACAAGGTGAATGATGAGAGGTTGTTTAGGAGTACACAGTGGGTTGTCTCGTTGAACACCGCCTTAAGCACCGAGTTCTTGTATGGTAATCCAAGACAAAGAGTACAACCACACATTGGGCTCACTGACCCCTCTCGGCCTAGCACCTTGATCCGGTTGACGTCCAGGAGTCACATTAGTTCGGGCTTTCCTTTTAGCATGTGCATAGAAAAAGAATGAAGGAATGGCTGCATCATATAGATATGTGGGTGCACCTGTGAGGCAGGAAAACCATCTGCAAAAGGTGGCTTCTCGGTCACTTGCATTGTTTGAGTCCGTTTCGTTGATCCGGCTGGGCTCTCGAGCGGAGGCAACTCAGATAATCGACTCCTGGAATAGACCGGTTGTGAGTGAAGTGTCGTGGTGAACATCCTCGCTGTCACCTCTTGAACGGTGGCGAGCAAAAGGCGGTAACCGATGGTCATGTGTGTGTAGTTTACACCCTTGCAAGGTTAACAAAACTATTCGAATAGTCGCGTCCGCAGTTAAGGACTACTTGGAACCTGTACCTGATTATTAGAAAACTTGAATGGATACTTCTAAAACTCGCAAGATAAGCATGAGTGCTATGGTGTGCTCCTCGTGGGGAAGTCGAGGAAGTAACCATAGTGGTGTATTTTTTGGAGACTTGGTAGTGGACTCGTGTACACTTCTTACCTCAAGTCTGGTACTCGCAGTACAGGACTAGCCAAGTCAAAGCTGGCACTTCTGCATGTTGAACCCCACCTCCCTTTACCTTGATACTTGAGCATGAGTAGTGTAGTTCTGATGTAAGTCTTGCTGAGTACGACTTTGTACTCATGTTTTCTTATTCTATGTTTTAGATGGAAACCCAAACCCGATGGAGCCACCGACCTGAAGCTCGACGTTGACTAAGCTAGTATAGTTCCAGACAGCAGTCTGGTCCCTCGTTGAAGGGCATGTATATTTACAAGGCTTCTCTAAGCCATTTGTTAAACTTGTCTGTACTCAGAACTAATTTGCTTCCGTTGTATGATGTAATGTTGATCACAGACATCTGATCTTTGTATGCTCTATGTGTAAGTCAATAGAGATACACTTTGTAGAGTTATGTGATGATACCTGTTGTTCATACTAGGCATGTGTGATGCGTGTATGTTTATAACATGCATGTCTTAGTATGGGTTTTCGAGACCTTAGTTGTGATCTGGCTAGTGGTCTTTTGTACACCAAGTGGCCCTTAGATGTGCGCAGCTTGGGGCATCGCGATGCGATTGTTCGTGACTCTGTCACATGCACACTTTGTTGTATGATCGAGCCCGCCCTAGACCCCGACTAAGTGATCGGGCTGGAGTAAGTCTATGTAAGAGTTAGGATTCAATCGATAACATAGTTGAGGTGACTTGTCTATGAGTATGGGATTCACCACCCATAAGAATTTTGACTTGTGAGCGGACGATGCGGACCCATCTCAGATGATCATCCGGCCTGGATGGGATGCCCCTCACATTCGATGCTTTTCGAGAGTGTTCTGTGCTTGGCCTTGTCTGCTTAGACAAGTGGTTACGACTCTTGGCTCTCCATGTGATTGCATCGTGACTGGAATTACATACGCATATTCTGGGTCCCGACAGGTTGGGCGGTGCATGAATAAGAATGAACATGTAGTAGATTCTAACACGGGGCATGGCACATAGAAAAGTAATGATCATCTAGGGAAATATCAAACATTAGGCATGTATCCCATAGGTAGTTGTGCGTTCTTGCAATAAGAACTTGCACAACATCTTTTTTCCTACCATCCCGCTATGAACGGGGCCAAAAGGAACTTATGGAGAATAAGGTGCTCCTGTCAAAGAGCACCGGAACAAAGCAATAAACTCAATGGATACATGGAATCCTCAAATTATGGACCACCCCCTTTGGTGTCCCAAGCTGTCACCTTTGGGATCGTCGGTTCCGGACCATAATAGGTGCATACAACTCATAGATAGGATCTTGAACATAAATAAACTCATGAAAACATAAAGTGGTTCAGATCTGAAAACATGGCAGTCGGGCCCAAAGTGACAAGCATTAAGAGCAACAAGTTGTAGCAAAGATGATAAACACCAAAGTAGATGATAGGCAACATGCCCCCAACAATCGGACAAACTATTACATGATCAATCTCATACAATCCCTACCATCCCCTTTGCCTACAGCAGGGAATTACTCACACATGTGAAGATAAGTCATGGAGGAAGGATGGAGTGGTGATGGTGATGGAGATGGCGACGATCTCACCTCTCCGGAGGCCAAATCAGCCTCCAGATTAGCCCTCCCGAGGAAGAACAGAGGTTGGCGGCGGCTCCGCGACGGGTTTTGGAAAAGTGGCTTCTGGTTCGGAGTTTTCCCGTCACGTGAATAAATAGGAGACGAAGTAGGGCACCAGGGGAGGGGGGAGTCACCAAGGCGGCCAAAGGGCGCGGCCCCACCTTTGGTCGCGCCCATAGGGCGCCTGGGGCCCCCTGGCTGCCCTCTGGCCCCCCTTCTGGCTCCGGGCTTCTTCGGGTGCGTGGATTTTTTGTTATGTTTCTGGGAATTTTCTGAGATGTCCAAAAATCCATTTTCCTGCGCACAATAAAATCATACAGGCAGCTCTGCTGAATACAATGTCAATCCGGGTTAGTTTAGTTCAAATCATGCAAGAATGAGGGCAAACAATAGAAAAAGTGTTTGGAAAAGTAGATACGTTTGAGACGTATCACCTCCTCATCTATTTATAGAGGGGAGGGGGAGGCATCAACTTGGAGGAGGGGAAACCCTAGGTGAGGGGCATGTTCCCTAAGGGGCATTTGGCCCTTATGGGACTTAGGCCCAATTTGGTGTTGTGCATTAATTTAATTCAGAAATTATTCTAAATTTATTATAAACATATTCACAGTAAATTTAGATCACTCCGAAACTTTTTTCGAACTTTCGGTGTTTCCTCGTTTTTCTAAAAAAAACATCCCGGTACTTTACTGGTGCCCTGAAATAATTTTGGTTTTCTCTCCTATTAAATCTCAATCATTCTGAAACTTTTCCGGTGTGTTATACTCGTGCTCCTATCACTTTGGTACTCAACAAATCTACCACCCTTAAGTGTGTGACCACATAGGTTTGGTACAATACGGGCATGAACCGGAAACTTGCTTTTCTCGGATCAATAACCTAAACGAATATGAATTCGAGTGAACCTCTGGTTGACATGCCAATCCCTTTGCTTCAGGATACTTTACAATACACGAGGTGAGATTATATAGGTATCCGTATGATCAACTCATTAATCATTATACCAATTATCGTCATATCGGTTTTGTTCTTTTTCTCATTCATGTATTCCGTATCCCATGTGATCTATTCACAAAGTATCCGGTCGGATGTTGGTGGATACGTAATACCGCGAGGGCCCAGAGAATATCTTTCCTTAATAGGGGAGCAAATCCCAACTTGAATCATCAAGTCCCTAGACTTACTTTCATGTGTGAGTGAGCAAAGCATTTATAGCCACGCCTGTTACGGTTGGTGTTTGGACAGATTCAAAACCCACCCTCCGGTATGTATGTACTTATCATTATCATGGTCTATAAGGATACATTAAAATGTCAACTCATCTGATAATTGAACTCATAATACAATGATGATGAAATCTCAAAGAAAACCATACAATTGGGTCGGTTCAGCACCCTTGTTCTAACAACAATGTGCTCCCATGTATTACCGACATATTCAATGCCCTATGTCAGGAAAACATGACATCCATAATACACAGGTTAGTCCTAGAGGCAGACTAAGAACACTTTGTGTTTATATTCCACACCTGCATATGGGTTTTCCTCAAATGGAAGTTAACATGCACTTGGCAAACCTCCGCATAGGCCATTGCAGTCATAGCACAGACATATAAACATTAATAATGAACCTGGAATTATAATAAAACACTTTATTATTGCCTCTAGGGAATAATTACAACAATGTACTACCTACATCATTCATAACGTCCCCCCCTCTCCGTGATACCACTCCACGGGCAGTCCAAGAGTTGTACATGCTCGAAGTCTCTCTATATAGTGAACCCCCAGTGGTCGTGAGAGCTCCCTTCCCACCAACGGTGGAAGCCTAGTGTCAGGAACGTCGGAATTACCTTGGGGGTTCCAATGGGCCAACCCAACCCCAAGGCGCTCTGATCATCTCGCCGACAATAACCATTTATATCTTCCTTTGGATTTTTCTGAATGTATCAATAATTTGCTGCAGCTTTCAGAAATAAAATGAAAAATGACTGGCCAGACTCGTTTTACGCTAATTTTGCGTCTTGAGCGACACCTTTGCTTTGTGAGACCCTCGCGCAAGCGTGTTCTCCCACGTGCATCGCACGAGCGGGGGCTAGATGTGGATGCATATGCTCGTGGCCAGTCCCAACAGTTCAGTCAAACCCAAATAGATTGCGCTTGTCTCACAGGCCCTCTCCTATGCACGTCACCTCGTGAAGGTCCTTGGTACCCAGTAAACGCAAAGCGACTGAGCTCTGTCTCATAGGACCACTCCTGTGCACGTCACCTCGCAAAGGTCCTTGGTACATAACATACCCAGAGCGATCGAGCTCTGTCTCGTGGGCCTGCTCTCGTGCACGTCATCTCACCAAGGTCATTGGTACTTTAATTCCTCGTGCAACCCACGCAGATGAACCCCCAAGGGCACAATGCTGATGCATATGCAATTACTCGTGAGCACATTCACCATACAAGAACAGGGCATAGGGGATTCACGAATGACACTCCTTGAGGTCGCTTCAAGAACGTTGTTTCCCTAAGCCCCACGAGATCCCTTCAAGACCATGCTGGAACAAGGCACAATGGCTTCAAGAACGACACTCCTTATGGTCGCTTTAAGAACGTTGCTTCCCGAAGCCCCACAAACTCCATTCAAGAGGGTCGAGATTGGCGAGAACCAAAAACTACGAGACGACAAGGTATACGAAAAACTGAAATTAAACATAAGTTTCACACCCTCGTAGGGCCTTGTGTTCATGGTATGAATCAAGGGATGCATCCATCCCACGAAGAGTGTTGTGTGCATCGACGCAGAGTCCCTTGATGAACGCACCTTGATACGTCCCAAACTTAACTATAATTTCTGCTTGTTCCATGCACTTTTATGTGACATTGGTACATGTTTTGCTACACTTTTATATCATTTTACAAATATTTATACTAACCTACTAACTCGGTGCACCCAGTGCCAATTTTCTGTCTACTGATGTCTTTAGTTGCAGAGATTTTTCCCCAATTTAAAATGCTCCAAAAATTCCAGAAAAAACGGAATAAAAATCAGCGTCGCAGAAGCTTCTGGAACAATCTAAGAAGTGCTGGAGGGGGGACACCCCCTTCCAGGCGGCCAGGTGGCGCGGACCCACCCCTGGCCGCGCCACCAGGACGCCTGGGAGGTGGGGACACCCCCTGGTGCCCCCCTTCGGCCTATTTTTACCCCTCGTACAGGAAAACCTCGAGGATAATCCCGCGTCGCTAAATACCTCTCTGTTCCGCCGCCGCCGCTCTTCCAAGACCGGGAGCACTAGAATACCTCTTCCCTCCACCCTTCCGGAGGGAGGATTGACCTCCGGGAGCTGCTCCACCACCATGGACGCTTCCCGGATGTGCCAGGAGTAGTCTCCCTTGGACCATGGGTCCATGACCAGTAGCTATGTGATGTCTTCTCTCCATCCTTGTTCTTCAATGTTTAGACCTTGTGAGCTTCCCTACATGATCAAGGCACATATGTAATTTTCCTGTTGTTGCTATGCTGTGTTTGCTGGGATCCGATGGATTATGAGATTATGTTCAGATTGTGATGAGTTATAAATTTGGTTTACCTTTTATATTTAGTTCTTGAGTAATTCTTGCTTGTTCTCGGTTGTTTTTTATTGCTTTGGCCAAGTAGTAGATAGTAACTCCAAGAGGGAGCGTGTGACGCCCCCAAAATCGGAGCGTGTACAATAATCATACACGCAAGGAACACGATCGAGATCAGGGACTCACGGTGAGATATCAAAACACAACTCTACAAACAAAATAATACAAGCTGTTTAATACAAGCCAGGGGCCACGAGGGCTCGAATACAACAGCTCGAGAGCACAAAGTCAGCGGAAGTAATAGTATCTGAGTACAGACAGAAGATACAAGGTTGCCTTAAGAAGGCTAGCACAAATATCAACAACGATCGAAAAGGCGAGGCCTCCTGCCTGGGAACCTCGAAACTACTCCTGGTCAAAGGGGAACTCGACGTCGTAGAAGGCATCGGGGATCTTCATGTTGCGGTGGTCGGCATCGGGGATCTCCTGCTCCTGGACTCCAACGTCAACTGCAGCGCCGATCAGGCAAAACAAAAAGGGGGGAATAAATCAAAGGTGAGTATCTAGCATACCCGCGAGTCTTACGTCCGCTACTAAGCATTTATGCATTTGTATCAAACAGAAAGGGGAGGGTGTATATAGTGGACTGCAAGGTAGAAACTCAGAATAAGGAAGAGAAGCTAGGCCTATCGAAGACTAGCATCTTCCGACGAGTCTTACAGCATGAGGTAAGAATCAGCCAACAGTTTAATATAATAGTAATTAAAGTAACAATGCAGCAGAAGTTGCTGCAGCATTGTATAATAATAACTTGTAATCATAATGAACAATGCCTCCGAGTATCAGAACTCCAACTAGGGTAAGTTCTAGGGTTTGAGTGCCCCTTTGCATCATGCAAAAATTTCAAAAGAAATTCAAAAATGGGGAAAAGAAAAGCCCTGAGCATTTAATTCAAATGGCCAGATAAAAATCTTTTTCCAAAAATCATTTGAATAATTGGAAAATTCCTGTAAATGATGCTGATCATTTTAAAAGTGGTTTGGGTATTTTCCCATGCCCATGGAATATTCAAAAATTCAAAAGGTGCCCTGGAAATTAAATTTTACCCCTATTTGAATTGAAATTCAAATTGATTGAATTTCAAAAATGCTCAAATTATACAAGTGACTTACTACTGGTCACCTAGGATTTATAAAAATGTTTGGGCATTTTATAAAATTGCCTAGCTATTTATTTCTAGGCAAAACAAAATAACAGAAAAACAAAACAGAAGAAAAATAGGAAAAGGAAAGAGACCCCACCCCACCCACTTACCTGGCCCAGCTAGCCAGCCCAGCCCGCCAGGGGTACATGCGTCTTCAACCCCTGGCCAGGCAGGCAGGCTGCTCGCCGGCGACCATGGCATGGGCGCCAGGCAACTGCCTGGCTGCCTCCTGCCTCTTTAGCGGCGCCGTGGCGGCCCTGGGCACCTCCCCTGCTTTTCCCCCTCTCTTGGACCCTCCTCCTCTTCGTCCCCGGCGATCCCCACGAAGAACCGAAGCACGGCGAGTTCATCGTCGAAGTTCCCCGCGGCCACCGGCCTTCCCACGAGGCACCCAGGTGTCCAAGACGCTCCTAGTCTACGCCCTCGTCACCTCGAGTGCTCAATTCGAGCCCAGGAGCTCTGTGGGCGACGTTGGCGTAGAAAACTTCCACCGCGGCCGAAGTCCTCCGGCGACGAATTTCCACTGTCACGCAGAATCTTCGACGCCATCGAGTCCTCTTCCGCGTTCCTGGTGAGCCGGCGGTGCTCCCCATCTATCTCCTTTTCCTCCCCGCGTCTCCTACGCCAAGCTCCACCGGAGCAGTGGGCAGCCGCCACGCCCCGTTGCTCAAACGGCGTGCTCCCGGCGCCCCCGTGCCTGCCCTTGGCATCCCTGTGATGCGCACGAGCACGGGGGGGCAGTTTGGCGCCTCTCCCTTGCCAAGCCGAGGCCGGAGGGCCTCTTTCCATTGGGCACCGTCGCCTCCAGAGGTCGCCGCCGGCCGTATTCCGGCGAGGCCGACGTGGACGGTTTAGCTTAAGCTAACCCCACCCCCCTAATGACCCCCCTAGCCTATGACAGGTGGGGCCCTGCACTAATTAACCCCTCGGGTCAATTTTAAACAAGGGATTAAACCCCTGCCCAGGATCAATGATCTTTATGATCAACTTGCAGGATCCTCTGTCTTCTCCAAGATGGATTTGAGATTAGGTTGTCATCAAATAAAAATCCGAAACGAGGACATTCCAAAAACGGCTTTTACTACTCGTTACGGTCTTTACGAGTACACCGACAGGTCCTTCGGTTTAACCAATGCACCCGCCACATTCTCGCGCTTAATGAATTCGATCTTCATGGAGTACCTAGATAAATTTGTTGTAGTTTATCTTGATGACATTCTCATCTACTCGAAGAACGAAGAAGAGCACGCAGAACATCTTACGTTGGTATTGATGAAACTTAGAGAGCACCGCCTTTATGCCAAGTTCTCCAAGTGTGAATTTTGGCTACCAGAAGTGACCTACTTAGGCCACGTGATTTCTGCGAAAGGTGTTGCAGTCAATCCCGAGAGAGTTCAGGCCGTCCTTGACTGGACTCCACCTGAATCGGTTAAGCAAGTTAGGAGTTTTCTCGGCCTAGCAAGCTATTGTCGCCGCTTCGTTGAGAACTTCTCCAAAGTTGCAAAGCCTCTAACTGAACTCCTCAAGAAAGATAAGAAATTCCAATGGACCCCCAAGTGCGAGGAAAGCTTTCAAGAGCTAAAAAGAAGATTGACTTCTGCACCCGTACTTGCACCTCCAGACACCAAAAGGGATTTCGAGATCTATTGTGATGCTTCACGGCAAGGGTTAGGATGCAACTTATGCAAGATACACATGTGGTAGCTTATGCTTCACGCCAGTTGCGGCCACATGAAGAGAACTATCCTAACCACGATCTTGAACTCGCTGCCGTAGTTCATGCCCTGAAGACTTGGCGACATTACCTCCTTGGTAATCGTTGTGAGATCTATTCCGACCGCCAAAGCCTCAAATACATATTCACCCATCCAGATCTTAATCTCAGGCAAAGACGCTGGATAGAGTTGATAAAAGATTATGACTTAGGAATTTCTTACACCCCTGGCAAAGCCAATGTCATGGATGATGCACTAAGTCGTAAGTCGTATTGTAACAACCTCATGTTACAACAGTATCAACCACTTCTTCATGAGGAATTTCGAAAAATCAATCTCGAGATTGTTCCTCGTGGATCTCTTTTCAACTTGGTGGAGAAACCAACCCTTGAGGATCAAATCATAGTTTCCCAAAGGCATGCACGAGGTGTTCGCCGGATCAAGAAGAACATTGCTAGCGGAGTTGCTAAATGTTTCTCTACAGATAGTAGAGGAACGGTATTCTTTGAAAATGGTTTCGTAGTACCTAAGAATAAGGATCTACGGCAACTCATCCTCAAAGAAGCCCATGACACACCCCTCTCGATTCATCCCGGTAGCACAAAATTGTACCGAGATCTACGCCAGAGATTTTGGTGGACTAGGATGAAGAGAGATATTGCTCGATATGTTGCCGAATGTGATATTTGTCGTCGCATTAAGGCAGAACACCAAAGACCTGCTGGTACACTTCAACCTTTGCCTATTCCCGAGTGGAAATGGGACAAAGTCGGTATGGACTTCATCACCGGCTTTCCAAAAACCGAGAAAGGAAATGATGCCATCTTCGTTGTCATAGATAGGCTTTCCTAAGTTGCTCACTTCCTTCCCGTTCGCGAGTCTATAACTGCTAGTCAGTTGGCAGACTTGTACGTCTCTAGAATTGTGTCTCTTCACGGTGTTCCTTTGGTAATCAATTCTGATCGTGGTAGCCTTTTCACCTCTAGATTCTGGGGAAGCTTTCAGAATTCTATGGGAACTCATCTCTCCTTTAGTACAGCTTTCCATCCTCAGTCTAGCGGTCAAGTTGAAAGGGTTAATCAAATTTTGGAAGACATGCTCAAAGCTTGTAATATCTTATTTGGAAAGAATTGGGAGAAATCTCTTCCCTTTTCCGAATTTGCTTATAACAACAGTTTCCAATCTAGTCTGAACATGGCTCCTTTTGAACTCGTATATGGACGACGATGTCGAACACCCTTGAATTGGTCAGAAACCGGTGAAAGACAACTCTTTGGACCGGATATGATCAAGGAAGCAGAAGAGAAAGTTCGCATTGTTCGTGATCAATTGAAAGCCGCCCAGTCTCGTCAGAAAAGCTACTATGATCATCATCATAGGCAAGAGAGCTACAATCTGGATGAGAAGGCTTACCTTCGGGTTACTCCTTTGAAGGGAACCCAAATATTCGTTATCAAAGGCAAGTTGGCCCCACGTTACATCGCACCTTTCCGCATTCTCACTACCCCCTCACCTTTCCTGAGTACATGATGTATTCCATGTGTCACAACTCAGGCGTTGCTTCAAGGACCCAATCCGCGAAGTCGACCATGAAACGCTTGATCTCCAAGATGACCTTTCTTATCGAGAGTACCCTGTTCGTATACTTGATTCCGCAGAGCGTGTCACTCGTCGTCAGAAGATCAAGTTCCTGAAAGTGCAATGGTCACATCACTCCGAGAAAGAAGCTACATGGGAAAGAGAAGACCGCCTCCGTGCCGAGTACCCCACCTTCCTCTCGACGACTTCTGAATCTCGGGACGAGATTCTTTTGAGTGGGGGCGAGTTGTCAGAACCACAACTAGGGTAAGTGCTAAGGTTTTTGTGCCCCTTTGCATCATGCAAAATTTTCAAAAGAAATTCAAAATGGGGAAAAGAAAAGCCCTGAGAATTTAATTCAAATGGCCAGAAAAAAATCTTTTTCCAAAAATCATTTGAATAATTGGAAAATTCCTATAAATGATGCTGATCATTTTAAAAGTGGTTTGGGTATTTTCCCATGCCCATGGAATATTCAAAAATTCAAAAGGTGCCCTGGAAATTAAATTTGACCCCTATTTGAATTGAAATTCAAATTGATTGAATTTCAAAAATGCTCAAATTATACAAGTGACTTACTACTGGTCACTTAGGATTTATAAAAATGTTTGGGCATTTTATTAAATTGCCTAGCTATTTATTTCTAGGAAAAACAAAATAACAGAAAAAAATAACAGAAGAAAAATAGGAAAAGGAAAGAGAGCCCACCCCACCCACTTACCTGGCCCAGCTAGCCAGCCCAGCCCGCCAGGGGTACATGCGTCTTCAACCCCTGGCCAGGCAGGCAGGCTGCTCACCGGCGGCCACGGCATGGGCGCCAGGCAGATTCCGGCTGCCTCCTGCCTCTTTAGCGGCCCCGTGGCGGGCCTGGGAACCTCCCCTGCTTTTCCCCCTCGCTTGGACCCTCCTCCCCTTCGTCCCCGGCGATCCCCAGGAAGAGTCGAAGTTCCCCGCGGCCACCGGCCTTCCCACGACGCACCCAGGTGTCCAAGACGCTCTTAGTCTACGCCCTCGTCACCTCGAGCGCTCAATTCGAGCCCAGGAGCTCTGTGGGCGACGACGGCGTCGAAAACTTCCACCGCGGCCGAAGTCCTCCCGCGACGAATTGCCACCGTCACGCAGCATCTCCGACACCATCGAGTCCTCTTCCGCGTTCCTGGTGAGCCGGCGGTGCTCCCCATCTATCTCCTTTTCCTCCCCGCGTCTCCTACGCCAAGCTCCACCGGAGCAGTGGGCAGCCGCCGCGCCCTGTTGCTCAAACGGCGTGCTCCCGGCGCCCCCGTGCCTTCCCTTGGCATCACTGTGATGCGCACGAGCACGGGGGGGGGGGGGCAGTTTGGCGCCTCTCCCTTGCCAAGCCGAGGCCGGAGGGCCTCTCTCCAGTGGGCACCGTCGCCTCCAAAGGTCGCCGCCGGCCGTATTCCGGTGAGGCCAACGTGGACGGTTTAGCTTAAGCTAACCCCACCCCCCTAATGACCCCCCTAGCCTATGACAGGCGGGGCCCTGCACTAATTAATCCCTCGGGTTAATTTTAAACAAGGGATTAAACCCCTCTCCCACTGACAACCGACCCCACATGTCAGCCCCCCCCTGTGACATCAGCACTGCGTCATGCTGACGCAGTAAACAGAAAAACATATTAAAAGAAATTACAGAAATTCCAGAAAAATCCAGAAAATTGGTTAAACTTTGGAAATTCATAGAAAATTCATATTAACTCCAAATTGGACATATAATATATGAAAAATTATCAGAAAAATGCAAGGATTAAGAATATGAAAAAAAAATTATGTTCGAGCATTTTAAAATGGGTGAACAGTAGAAAACATGCATATGGCTTAATTTGAATTCAAATTTGAAGTTTGAATTTGCAATTCTTTTGCAATACACTTCAATTAAATGGAATTGTAAACACATCAGTACCATGTACATCATGTTTTCAC
The DNA here is from genome assembly GCA_950022295.1 of Bromus sterilis. NCBI lineage: Eukaryota > Viridiplantae > Streptophyta > Magnoliopsida > Poales > Poaceae > Bromus > Bromus sterilis. Next base: position 218,978,916 of record OX465599.1, read on the forward strand.
AACTTATCATGTGCTTGAGCATCGCAATTATATTTATCCATTGATTTCTTTGTTTGCTCGATAGACGTGCAACCGGAACCAGAGGCCACCCCCTTCGTTAAAGACATCGTAACGAACCTCGTCAGCAAGGCAAGAAAACCCCCATTGATCATGTCTATTAAATCCCACTTCCCTCTCAGTCTCGCTTATGCATGTTTAGGAGATCACCTTGTGTCGATTCTATCGCATAGTTGAACCCATATCCGATGCATGACCTATCATCTTGTCACAGTAGTAAGCAAACCACAATCCTAGCTGACATAGGAGTTGATTGATATCATGTGGCCACTGCAACTGTTAATGCTTATTGCATGCTTGGTGGTGCAATGAGGTTGCTTTTGATGTGAGTCGGGATGATAGTGAACATGGTGTTGATGAAAGTGAAACTGTGTTGGTGAATCCACCCTAATACAAGGTGAACGATGAGAGGCTGTGTAGGAGTACACAGTGGGTTGTCTCGTTGAACACCGCCTTAAGCACCGAGTTCTTGTATGGTAATCCAAGACAAAGAGTACAACCACACATTGGGCTCACTGACCCCTCTCGGCCTAGTACCTTGATCCGTGTCGACGTCCAGGAGTCACATTAGTTCGGGCTTTCCATTTGACATGTGCACAGAAAAAGAACGAAGGAACTGGTTGCATCATATAGATATGTGGGTGCACCTGTGAGGCAGGAAAACCATCTGCCAGAGGTGGCGTCTCGGTCACTTACATTGTTTGAGTCCGTTTCATTGATCCGGGCGAGCTCTCGAGCGGAGGCAAACTCAGATAGTCGACTCCTGGAATAGACCGGTTGTGAGCGAAGTGTCGTGGTGAACATCCTCGCTGTCACCTCTTGAACGGTGGCGAGACCTGGCGCTAACCGATGGTCATGTGTCTGTAGCTTACACCCTTGCAAGTTTAACAAAACTATTCGAATAGCCGTGTCCGCGGTTAAGGACTTCTTGGAACCTGTACCTGATTATTAGACAACTCGAATGGATACTTCTAAAACTCGCAAGATAAGCGTGAGTGCTAGGGTGTGCTCCTCGTGGGGAAGTCGAGGAAGTAACCATAGTGGTGTATTGGTTGGAGACTTGGATAGTGGACTCGTGTACGCTTCTTACCTCAATTCTGGTACTCGTAGTACAGGACTAGCCAAGTCAAAGATGGCACTTCTGCAAGATGAAACCCCACCTCCCTTTACCTTGATACTTGAGCATGAGTAGTGTAGTTCTGATGTAAGTCTTGCTGAGTACGATTTTGTACTCACGTTTGCTTATTCTATGTTTTAGATGAGAAACCAGACCCCGATGGAGTCATCGACCTGAAGCTCGACGTTGACCTTGGTAGTATAGTTCCAGACAGCAGTCTGGTCCATCGTGGAAGGGCATGTATGTTTACAAGGCTTATCTAAGCCATTTGTTAAACTTGTCTGTACTCAGACCTAATTTGCTTCCGTTGTATGATGTAATGTTGATTACAGACATGTGATCTTTGTATACTGTATGTGTAAGTCAATAAAGAAGTACTTTGTAGAGTTATGTGATGATACCTGCTGTTCATACTAGGCATGTATGTTGCGTGTATGTTTATAACATGCATGTCTTAGTATGGGTTTTCGAGACCTTAGTTGTGATCTGGCTGGCGGTCTTTTATACACCAAGTGGCCCTTAGATGTGCGCAGCTTGGGACATCGCGATGCGATTGTTCGTGACTCTGTCACATGCACACTTTGTTGTATGATCGAGCCCGCCCTAGACCCCGACTAAGTGATCGGGCTGGAGTAAGTCTATGTAAGAGTTAGGATTCAATCGATAACATGGTTGAGGCGACTTGTCTATGAGTATGGGATTCACCACCCATAAGCATCTAGACTTGTGAGCGGACGATGAGGACCCATCTCAGTTGATCATCCGGCATGAATGGGATGCCCCTCACGTTCGATGCTTACCGAGAACGTTCTGTGCTTGGCCTTGTCTGCTTAGACAAGTAGGTACGGTTCTCGGTTCTCCATGTGATTGTATCGTGACTGGAATTACATACGCTAACCCCAGGTCCCGACACCCAGTTCCCTCCCTCGACATCCCCGCGAGGGAGAAAACCCGGAACAAATAGTTTAATAGTAGTAGTTTGTAGTGGTAGGATTTGGCTTCAGCATAAAGCGTCCTGTTACCGTGGACATGGCTATTCGAATAGATTATCTTCCCTGCAGGGGTGCACTGGTGTCATACTACACGCTCGGATCTCCAGGGTGGCGTACACCTTGTTAGGGAACACCCCACCGAGGCCCATCCTACGGCTCATCACAGAGGTCCCCTCCGGTCTACATCCCTAAGTGCAAGGGGGTCATGGGCCTATCACCCCTCGCTCTCCGGGTCGTTGTGAGGACGATGGATACCACGCAACTCTATCATGGATGTGGATCCGACCGCGCCACAATGCTGAACTAGACGTCTTTCAGAGCTTTCGAACGAGACCACAACGAGGAGGGCCCACATCGTAATCCCACGTATAGGTATTGCATACAAGCCAAAAGGCTACTCAAGTCATCCGCCGAACCCATTAAGCATTTTATTATTTTCTGTCGAGACAACCGTTATCGTTGCCCCTTACTGGATGAGTCGCGGACAACGACAGCAGTCAGGAACACCAGTAACATCGGTGCCTGCCCTGACGTCCCACCAACTCGTGCAGTTACCAACAAGGTGAACCATCTCCTTACCTTGTCTCGCGTTTGCTCCAAAGAGCTCGACTTTCGTACAACAGGATATCTGTCGGCCACGAACAGTACCAGGCCCGCTGCACACTGGTGGAATACACCTGACCTGTCGTTCCGCTAAGACACCCTGCGCGGGCACCGTTGGGTCACCCGACTCCTTACCTGTAAGGACACCAGTTGATTCGAGTGCCTACCATCAAGTGAAACCAGGAGGAATCACCCTCGATGGTACACTTGAAGAGGTTCGACAAAGACATCAGCGGAATGAACTAAAGAGGAATATTCTCGTATCACCCCGGTGGTGCCGAGACACCAGCGGAATGAACTAAAGAGGAATACCCTCGTATCATCCCAGTGATGCTACGCTACTGAGCCGACGAGAGTGAAATACGAGTCCGTCCACTCATAAGTCAAACTCGAAGCGACCCGGTAGAGTCTCGCCGTTTTAGGTTCCCTAGGGCGTCTGCATTGATCCGTACTTGTTGCAGTTATAATATTTATAATCCGCTTTCACTCACCAGAGTTATCACGACCCTCTATTCTAAACCTAGGTAACAAGCGCAAGGTTTACTGCTGAACATTATATATATATTTATAAGGCAGCATAGGATATAGGAAGGTACATCAAGGGGCGACAAAAATAGGCTATGCAATTGAATAGGATTGTAACGTAGCAGCAACAGTAACAATTCCTAGTGCAAGAAAGTACGGAAATATAGGCGATATCTGGGGAAGGAAAATGGCTCTGCTTTCCTGGTAGCTCGGCAGTAGCGATACGGTCGTCGACGAAGTAGTCGTACTCAGTAGCGGTGTAGTCGGCGGCAGCAGGGGGGTCTACATGAAAATAAGAGAGGGGGAAGAAACAATAAATACACGGCAATAAATCAATACAAATTCAAGTCATGGCAATACGCAATGTTATGGGTGAAATAACGCGGTGGTACATGTTGCAGACTAAACGGGAATTCAACCGACAATTTTACCGGATCCGGGATATTATCGACAGATGGCCCGGAGGGGGAAGGTTCCATGTTTGTAGTGTCATGAATATCTGACATACATGTGGATAGTGTATCCGTGATCGTTGATGCATTCCGAACAACTTTCATGTTCAGAACACTTTCATCCGGAAAGTTTTACCGGTACCGGGTAATTATCGGACAGACGGCCCGGAGTGGGGAATGTCGATGTTCGTTGTGTTAGAGGGGGGTGGTTGACATACGGATAGCGTATTCGTATTCGTTATATTTTTCTAATCAATTTTGATGTATAAAGTTTTTGAATCTGACTTACGATTTAAAAGATATTAATTTATGAAGTTTAAATCATTTTTGAAAGAATTTCAGAATTTATTTCAATATTAAATAGACATTATCCATAACAGTACTGGTTGACCAGTCAATTGACATGTGGGACCCACATGTCAGCCTCTGGTTATTAAAAGAATTTACTTTATATTTTAAATAATGCACAGGACCCACATGTCATTGACATAGCAATTTTAATTCATTTGAGTAAATCCAAAAGGAGTGGGACCCAACTGCCATTGACACAGGTGTTAATTAATATACTTAATGAAGTTAAAGGGGCTAGGGCCCATCTATAAGTCCAACAGGGGCAATTTACTCTAACAATTTTCTATTAAACTAATCCAATGGCCTAGGGCCCACTTGTCATTGGCACAGGGGGTTATCTAACTTAGTATAATTTAACAGGGGGTTAACCTAAGAGGGGATTAGCCCCACTGGTTAAACCAGCCCGCGTCAGCGTTGCCAAAGGCCACGGCGGCAAGCCAGCCTGGCCAGGGGGACGGGAGCACGGTGGCCGACGAGGCGGCGAGTGGCGTGGGGCACGACCAAGAGAGGTCGGGCGTGGCAGAGCACGAGATGGGCACGGGCGTGGGCGAGCAGAGCTCGGTCAGGCCATGGTGGCCATGGCGGGGCCTGGCTCGATGGGGGAGGGGCTACGGCGAGCGAAACGGCGAGAAAATTAGGGGAATAGGCGCGTCTCACTGTGGGGAAACCAATGGCGAGCTCGAGGAGGCCCGAACCGCAGCAGGGATGGAGAATTTTTCACGGGCGACCTGCGGGCTGGAGGTTGAAGAAGCTCGCGTTGCACGCGTACGGGGCGCCCCGGTGTCCACCGGTTGCATGGGGTGGAAGAAGACGAGGCCCCCAGTGCGGCTGGACAAGCTCGCGTGGCCGGAGGTGGCTAGTGGCCACGCGCGTGCTCAGCGGCGCCCACGGCGTTGCTCGGGCGCGGACAGAACTGGGGAGGGAGAGGGAGATCTGCGAGGGGAGGGGGACTAGGGTTCATAGGGGAGTGCGGGGCGGCAGCCTTATCCACCGAGGAGAGGGGGGAGCAGGTAGGGGCAGGTGGGGTGGGGGGCGGCCCGCAGTGCTCCTCTGCCATGGCACTGTCGCCGTGGTGGGGGAGGGAAACAGGGGAGGGGAAGAGAGGAGAGAGGTGGTGGGCTGGCCTGGGTGGGCCTCGCCCCCGGCGTAGTATAGGGTTTTTTTGTTTTTATTTTCTTGTTCTATTTCTTTTCTTTTTATATTTCGTTTGTTATTGCATAGGTTTTTGTAATATATGAAAAATGTGCCGCGTCTTATTTTAATTCTACAAAATGTTTGAACACAAAATAAATTCATTTGCACATTTAATTTATTTAACAAGTAAAATAAGCTATTGTTTTGTTACTGTTTTTATTTATTTTTATTATTTAAACATTGCAATAAATTCCCAGTACTAGTTTATCATAACTTACTGATTTTTTAGGCATTTTATAAATTGTTTCCATAATTTTTGGATCAACTATTATTAGCACTGTTTATTTTAATTACCATGACAATTTAATAATCCCTAAGTAATTGTTTGTATTTCGTAATCTTTCTAAAACACTTTAGTACAACCCTAATCACTTTTAGGTGACCTACTGACTATTTGTCACTTTATAAATATCTCACCCTAATCTTTGTGCAGATTTTATATATCAATTTTATTTTAATTCTAGGGCAATTTTACTATCCCAATATCATTAGTTTTATTTGTTTCAATATCTTGGGATTACTACCACACTAAGAAGAAATTTTATTCAAGTCATTTGAAAAGTTTTCCCTTGACTAGCAGTTGCATTTCAAAAAGGAAGTGGAGTTATTTCCTTAATGGAAATTTTAAACAAGGATGATCATGATGACAAGGCAATTTAATAACCCACCAATATTGGTTTTATAATTATCATTGACCTGGGGATTATGCTAATGACTGAGGTGGATTTGGTTTTACCATGAACAAGTTGATTGACTGGCATCCACAGTTCCTGGAGAGAATTTACAATCCACCTTTATTTGAAAATTTTATCAGGGTTGGAATTTCAATGAGCTATGATCAAAGGTGATCAAGGCTTGATCATCAACAGTAATGATCACTAACAGTGGAATCACTGTAGTGATTACTGTTACTGATTCTGAGGGTGTTACAAAATCTCCCCCACTACAAAGAATTCTCGTCCCGAGAATTAAAGGTAGTGTATGGGGTAGAGTTTTGGTTTCGTATTCTAGCGATTCTTCTTATTCTTGTGTGCTCTTCTCGAGGGATTCAATCCTTCTCATTGATGTCTTCATTTCTCTGCATCAGTGCATTTCAACGTGTTGTCATCCATCATTCGGGGATTCATCATACTTACGGATAGGCTAGGAGGAAAACTCAAGGGGTTGGACCGGTATAAGGTTAATCAACCAAGGTTGTCCGAGGGAATGGGTACAAAGTATCTTCCAAGTTTATACTCAGGGGAATACATCGAGAGAAACAAAAGAATGTATGAGAAATCTCAAGCAGATAGACATGCATCCGATGTCGATGACGTATGATGAGAAGGGGTCCAGAGCATCAGGCATAAGAACTGCGTCTGGTATCAGACTGAATATCACAAGGTACGTGACTCGTGAATTGCATACGAGGTCAAGCGCGATATATAACCTCGGGAACACGAAGATAATGGAGAGTCAGGTTTCGATCCTGTGGAACTGTGGGTTATGGTCCCACAGAGAATCTAGTGTGAGTATCCTTACTCAACCAGAAGGAGAAAGAATGCAAAGAAATCCGGTGATAGAAGCATCAGAATAATTCAATGCTTAAGTACAAGGGAATTATGATTTCCAGATCGGGAGGTGGATGTAATTATCCATACGGACTTATCGGTGGCAGGGGATTGCAAAGGTGATGAACACGTAGGTTCTCGGGGATTTTTTGGATAGTAATCTTCGACATCTTCAGGTGAAGCAAGCAATCATCTTGGGTGAAGGGCTCTCCGGGTAGATGCAACCACGAGATCCTAATGTCAGAGTTAGAAAAATTTCCAGAAAGGATAAGAGAGTAGAATCCCAGAGTAAAGGCACGGAGAAAAAGGATCTAATACCACCAAGTTTGCGACGTGGGACGATAAGCCACATGACACTGTTAGTAAAGTAGTTTTGCAAAGGCTAGACTCGACTTCGACCAAGAAGTTGGAAGGGGGTGTCCTACAGGCAGTCGGCTCTGATACCAACTTGTGACGCCCCCAAAATCGGACCGTGTATAGTAATCATACACGCAAGGTACACGATAGAGATCAGGTACTCTCGGTGAGATATCACAGCACAACTCTACAAATAAAATAATAAAAGTTGTTTAATACAAGCCAGGGGCCACGAGGGCTCGGATACAACAACTCGAGAGCACAAAGTCAGCGGAAGCAATAGTATCTGAGTACAGATACAAGATACAAGGCTGCCTTAAGAAGGCTAGCACAAATATCAACAACGATCGAAAAGGCGAGGCCTCCTGCCTGGGAACCTCCAAACTACTCCTGGTCAAAGGGGAACTCGACGTCGTAGAAGGCATCGGGGATCTTCATGTTGCGGTGGTCGGCATCGGGGATCTCCTGCTCCTGGACTCCAACGTTAACTGCAGCGGCCGATCAGGCAAAACAAAAAGGGGGAAATAAAGCAAAGGTGAGTATCTAGCATACCCGCGAGTCTTACGTCCGCTACTAAGCATTTATGCATTTGTATCAAACGGAAAGGGGAGGCTGTATATAGTGGACTGCAAGGTAGAAAGTCAGAATAAGGAAGAGAAGCTAGGCCTATCGAAGACTAGCATCTTCCGATGAGTCTTGCAGCATGAGGTAAGAATCAGCCAACAGTTTAATATAACAATAATGAAAGTAACAATGCAGCAGAAGTTGCTGCAACATTGTATAATAATAAGTTGTAATCATAAAAAACAATGCCTCCGAGTTCCCTCCCTCGACATCCTCCTGAGGGAGAAAACCCGGAACCAACAGTTTAATAGTAGTAGTTTGTAGTGGTAGGATCTGGCTTCAGCATAAAGCGTTCTGTTACCGTGGACACGGCTATTCGAATAGATTATCTTCCCTGCAGGGGTGCACTGGTGTCATATTACACGCTCGGATCTCCAGGGTGGCGTACACACCTTGTTAGGGAACATCCCACCGAGGCTATCCGACACGCCGATGCCCATCCTACGGCTCATCAGAGAGGTCCCCGCCGGTGTACAGCCCTAAGTGCAAGGGGGTCATGGGCCTATCACCCCTCGCTCTCCGGGTCGTTGTGAGGACGGTGGATACCACGCAACTCTATCATAGATGCGGATCCGACCGCGCCACAATGCTGAATTGGATGTCTTTCAGAGCTTTCGAACGAGACCACAACGCGGAGGGCCCACACCGTAATCCCACGTATAGGTAGTGCGTACAAGCCAAAAGGCTACTCAAGTCATCCGCCGAACCCATTAAATTTTTTATTATTTTCTATTGAGACAACCGTTATTGTTGCCCCTTACTGGATGAGTCGCGGACAACGACATCAGTCAGGACCACCAGTAACATCGTTGCCTGACCTGACGTCCCACCGACTCGTGCGGTTACCAACAAGGTGAACCGTCTCCTTACCTTGTCTCGCGTTTGCTCCGAAGAGCTCGACTTTCATACAATAGGATATCTGTCGGCCACGAACAGTACCAGGCCCGCCGCACACCGGTGGAATACACCTGACCTGTCGTTCCGCTAAGATACCCTGCGCGGGCACCGTTGGGTCACCCGACTCCTTACCTGTAAGGACACCAGTTGATTCGAGTGCCTACCATCATGTGAAATCGGGAGGAATCACCCTCGATGGTACACTTGAAGAGGTTCGACAGAGACATCAGCGGAATGAACTAAAGAGGAATATTCTCGTATCACCCCGGTGGTGCCGAGACACCAGCGGAATGAACTAAAGAGGAATACCCTCGTATCATCCCAGTGATGCTACGCTACTGAGCCGACGAGAGTGAAATACGAGTCCGCCCACTCATAAGTCAAACTCGAAGCGACCCGGCAGAGTCTCGCTGTTGTAGGTTCCCTAGGGAATCTGCATTGATCCGTACCTGTTCCAGTTATAATATTTATAATCCGCTTTCACTCACCAGAGTGATCACGACCCGCTATTCTAAACCTAGCTAACAATGCGCAGGGTTTACTGCTGAATATTATATATATATTTATAAGGCAGCATAGGATATAGGAAGGTACATCAAGGGGCGACAAAAATAGGCTATGCAATTGAATAGGATTGTAACGTAGCAGCAGTAGTAAAAATGACTAGTGCAAGAAAGTACGGAAAGATAGGCGATATCTGGGGAAGGAAAATGGCTCTGTTTGCCTGGTAGCTCGGCAGTAGCGATACGGTCGTCGACGAAGTAGTCGTACTCAGTAGCGGTGTAGTCGGAGGCAGCAGGGGGGTCTACCGGACAATCAGAGAGGGGGAAGAAACAATAAATACACGGAAATAAAGCAATACAAATTCATGACATGGCAATACGCAGTGTTAGGGGTGAAATAACGCGGTGGTACACGTTGCATACTAAACGGGAATTCAACCGGCAATTTTACCGGATCCGGGTGATTATCGACAGACAGCCCGGAGGGGGAAGGTTCCATGTTTTTAGTGTCGTGAATATCTGACAGACATGTGGATAGTGTATCCGTGATCGTTGATGCATTCCGAACAACTTTCATGTTCAGAACATTTTCATCCGGAAAGGTTTACCGGTACCGGGTAATTATTGGACAGACGGCCCGGAGGGGGGAATGTCGATGTTCGTTGTGTTAGAGGGAGGTGGTTGACATACGGATAGCGTATTCGTATTCGTTATGTTTTTCTGATCAATTTTGATGTATAAAGGTTTTGAATCTGACTTACGGTTTAAAAGATATTAATTTCTGAAGTTTAAATCATTTTAAAAAGAATTTCTGAATTTATTTTAATAATAAATAGACATTATCCAGAACAGTACTAGTTGACCAGGCAACTGACATGTGGGACCCACATGTCAACCTCTGGTTATTAAAAGAATTTACTTTATATTTTAAATAATGCACAGGACCCACTTATCATTGACATAGCATTTTATAATACATTTGATTAAATCCAAAAGCAGTGGGACCCAACTGTCATTGACAGGGTTAATTAATATACTTAATTAAGTTAAAGGGGCTGGGGCCCATCTGTAAGTCTTACAGGGGCAATTTACTCTAACAATTTTCTATTAAACTAACCCAATGGCCTAGGGCCCACTTGTCATTGGCACAGGGTGTTATCTAACTTAGTATAATTTAACAGGGGGTTAACCTAAGAGGGGATTAGCCCCACTGGTTAACCCAGCCCGCGCCTGTGTTGATCAGAGGCCACGGCGGCGAGCCAGCCTGGCCAGGGGGACGGGAGCACGGTGGCCGGCGAGGCGGCGAGTGGCGTGGGGCACGACCAAGAGATGCCGGGCGTGGCAGAGCACGAGATGGGCACGGGCGTGGGAGAGCGGAGCTCGGTCCGTCCATGGTGGCCATGGCGGGGCACGGCTTGACGGGGGAGGGGCTACGGCGAGCGAAACGGTGAGCAAACAAGGGGAATAGGCGCGTCTCACCGTGGGGAAACCAATGGCGAGCTCGAGGAGGCCCGAGGCGCAGCAAGGATGGATAATTTTTTGCGGGCGACCTGCGGGATGCAGGTTGAAGAAGCTCGCGTTGCACGCGTATGGGGCGCCCCGGTGTCCACCGGCTACGCGGGGTGGAAGAAGACGAGGCCCCCAGTGCGGCTGGACAAGCTCGCGCGGCCGAAGGTGGCCAGTGGCCACGCGCGTGCTCGGCGGCGCCCACGGCGGCGCTCGGGCGCGAACAGAACTGGGGAGGGGGAGGGAGATCTGCGAGGGGAGGGGGGCTAGGGTTCATAGGGGGGTGCGGGGCGGCGGCCTTATCCACCAAGGAGAGGGGGGAGCAGGTAGCGGCAGGTGGGGTGGGGGGGCGTTATCCTCTGCCATGGCACTGTCGCCGTGGTGGAGGAGGGAAAAAGGGGAGGGGAAGAGAGGAGAGAGGTGGGGGGCTGGGCTGGGTGGGCCTCGCCCCCGACGTAGTATAGGGTTTTTTTTTGTTTTTATTTTCTTGTTCTATTTCTTTTCTCTTCATATTTTGTTTGTTATTGCATAGGTTTTTGAAATATATGAAAAATGTGCCATTAATAGTGTTGCACCTTATTTTAATTCTACAAAATGTTTGAACCCAAAATAAATTCATTTGCACATTTAATTTATTTAACAAGTAATAAAAGCTATTGTTTTGTTACTGTCTTTATTTATTTTTATTATTTAATCATTGCAATAAATTCCCAGTACTAGTTTATTATAACTTACTGATTTTTTAGGCATTTTATAAATTGTTTCCATAATTTTTGGATCAACTATTATTACCACTGATTATTTTTAAATACCATGACAATTTAATAATCCCTAAGTAATTGTTTTTATTTCATAATCTTTCTAAATACTTTAGTACAACCCTAATCACTTTTAGGTGACCTACTGACTATTGGCCACTTTATAAATATCTCGCCCTAATCTTTGTGCAGATTTTATATATCAATTTTATTTTAATTCTAGGGCAATTTTACTATCCCAATATCATTAGTTTTATTTGTTTCAATTTCTTGGGATTACTACCATAATAAGAACAAATTTTATTCAAGTCATTTGAAAAGTTTTCCCTTGACTAGCAGTTGCATTTAAAAAAGGAAGTGGAGTTACTTCCTTAATGGAAATTTTAAACAAGGATGATCGTGATGACAAGGCAATTTAATAACCCACCAATGTTGGTTTTATAATTATCATTGACCTGGGGATTATGCTAATGACTGAGGTGGATTTGGTTTTACCATGAACAAGTTGATTGACTGGCATCCACAGTTCGTGGAGATAATTTACAATCCACCTTTATTTGAAAATTTTATCAGGGTTGGAATTTCAATGAGCTATGATCAAAGGTAATCAAGGCTTGATCATCAACAGTAAGGATCACTAACAGTGGAATCACTGTAGTGTTTACTGTTACTGATTCTGAGGCTGTTATAGAGCGTTATGCATGATTGTGGGTTCATGCCCCCCAATGTCTAGCTTTAGTGACAGAAACATGAGACTAGGGGACATGTTGTTGCCACCAGGGAGAAAATAACGGTGCTTGTAACCGCGGTTGCAAGGATTGTTTACCTTACGCATATATTGTTAATGCAACTGTCTGTTGCTTTGAGTTTACACTTTGGGTGGGGCTCGCAACTTAATACCAGCGAGATGTTTTGGATAGATATCTCAAGGTGGATGATTAGTGAGAAGATGCAGATGGATTTCGGTCTACTTGTCTTGGCATACTTCCCATACTTTTGAGCCTCTTACTTTCAAGTAGCATAATTAGCATTGCGGTGCGTTTATAATTCTGTCAATTTCCCAGCTGTAATTTGTTCACCCAGCTTAGTTGTTTATCGTCTTTTGGGAGAGAGACGTCACTAGTGAACATCATGGGACCCCGGTCCATATTTCCACCATTGTTTACACCTCCACCTTTGTTTACTACTTTTTACTTTCAGTTGCAATTTCACTATCACTATCCTCTTGCATTTCACCCTCTGTAAACGACAAGGCCGGAGGGATTGACAACACCTCTGTACTCATTGGGAGAAAACTTATTTGTTTCTGTGTGCAGGTCAAGGTCAAGTGAGTAATTTATTATAAACGGCGCCTTGCTCTCTTTACCACCTACTTGTCGATCCTTGGATTCCTCCTGGATTGGATCAAACTTATAGTCCTCGTGTAAGGGAAATTATCCGATATCTACATATGTACCTTCCAGTTGGGGTAACCAACGAGGAGCACTACTTCAGTGCCATCAAGCTAATATCTGGCACCGTTCCCGGGGACTCCACTCTTCAAGATAGGGGAGTTGCACACTATCTTTTATCTTTGCTTTTTAGTCTGTTTAGTTTAGCTTATCATTTTTATCTTAGTGTCTTTTATCAAAAATCACAACAAAAAATTAGTTACATTGCTTTTAATAGTCCTTTATGTTTAGTCAAGCATGTTAGGACTTGGTGCTTTGAGGGAATCGGAAGTTCTAGATTTCCATCAAAGGGATGGAGAAAATATGAAGAATGCATGGGACATAATTTCTGATGCACATAGGAGAATTATGCCTTGGATACCTATAAAAATTGTGCATAGAAATTTTTACCATGGTCTTTGTAAATGGTGCAAACACTCTCTTGATATTATAGCCGAAGGTGATTTCTTAGAGTGTGATGAAGCTAGAGCTCTTGCTATTATAAATCGACTATCTAGTTATTTCGTTTATGACCGTAACTTTGATACTGTTATAGATAGACTTTCTACTATTGAAAAGAGAATGGATACTCTAGACATGATAAAAGTAGAGACCTAAACCCAATAAGAAGGATATTTTGGAGATAGATAATGATTGGGAGCCTTTTGTTAGAATTAGCATCTCTAACCAAGACTTCCTTGCTTTCTGTGATATTGGATCCATGGTTTCTACAATGCCAAAACTATTTTATGATTCTTTATAACTATTAAACATGGACAAATTGTCATCTTATCATGAACATGTTAATGGAGATATTTCCGAGATCCAGGGAAAGGTAAAAGATGTCCAAGTCACATTCCTTAAATGGAATGCAACGATTGATTTCTTCATCATGGATCCAAACCAAGGAAATATAGTGCTCGGAAGGGACTTCCTCCGAGCCATGAAGGGCTTCACTGATATAGGTAATGGACACATACACTTACGTGGAAAGGTGAAAGGTACGTATCACTTTCCTACAAGAAATAAGGACGCGCTAGTTGAGGAACCATTTGAAGGTCTTTATAATTCCGATGACTATGATGACTTTTGATTCCTCTTTTGTATCATGCCTAGCTAAAATGCATAAAAAAAGCGCTTGTTGCGAGGCAGCCCAAGATGTTTTTACTTCCAGTTTTAGTGGTCTTGATGTTTGTTACTACTGTAGCGACATCATTGTATCTTTATTTTCAAGTGTTGTGCAAAGTTTTAGACTCCGATTGCAAGAAGATTCAAAAGTTGTGACATGCTGTCCAGAAACAGATCCTGTCCCCTTGACAGAAAAATTGGCTATAAATCACCTGATCATCTTTTTAATCTGATTTTTTTTGACAGCACGCTCCATACAATTGGCTTTCGTGCATATGTTCTGAGTTTTTTTATTTGAGTTGCACAAGTACCCCGACAAAATTATTTACTACCTGTTGGTCTGTTTTTCATAGATTCTACCACGTTTTGCGTTTTCTTCATTTTGCAAACATTAAGCTTGCTTTTTATTTGCAAATTTTTTTTGGCGATCTTGAGAAACAGTAGCTCTTCAAGAATATATTTATTTCCAGCAGGGAAAAATTATTTTATCATGGGTGCTAACCACTCTAATCAGATGAGTTTCGTATGACGGGGGTTTTCAAGTATGCAAAGAAGATGATGAAAGAATATTCGGGAGTGTCGAGCGTTCAAGATTGGGGATGCCCCCATGCACCCCAAGAAATATCCAAGGAGACTCAAGCATATAAGCTTGGGATGCCCCCGTGCATCCCCTTCTCCATAAACAATCATCAGTTCGTCCTTCTCCAAGCTATATTTTTATCGCTTCATATGTTATGTGCTAGAGTTGGAGCGTCTCGCTCTTTAATTTTAGTTTGTTTTAGTTTTTCTTACTGTTCATAACAAGTTGGACCCTAGCCTTCATTGTTTGGGAGAGAAACGCGCTCCACTCCACCGTAGAACACAACATAGGCTTGCATGCTTATCTTTCTTTTTGTGTGTGCTCTATTTCTGTTTCATAGCTACTGTCATGCTTAGCTCTTAGTTTTCATTCTTATCTTTTGAAGAGCTTTTTTTTAGGTTCTTCTATGAACTCTCTCGAGTCTTCTTGTTTATCTTGTTTAGATAGTTGGCTTGTTACACTGAGTTGTATGTCTTGCATGAGTAGGTAATTAAGGTATTTATTAGAAGTGTAGTAGTAACATGCAATAGTTTTGAGGTATTTATTAGAGTAATGTCTAGACATCAAGGTGCCAAGAGCTTGAGCCTATTAGTTATCGGTGCCGTATTTTTTGGCAATCCGTGCTTATTTCCAAAAACTAAAAAAATTAGTTGAGAACTCTAACCTCTGGAAGGGTTGGAATATATAGAGTACCCTCACGTACCATGGGTTGAGGATGCGCAAGGATAACCAAACCCCCATACACTCCTCCTCGGGGTACTTCACTACTGGAATTCATCAGTTTACCATGTGTTAGTATGTTTGCCGTCTGCATTCCATCGGGGCGGACGACAAAGAGGTTAGTTGCCGTGTGCTACCCTAAATGCAGACGACAAACATCTGACATATGGAAAACTGGTAGTATGCCGTCTGGTTTGCGCAGGCAGACGACAAAGCCGCCTGTGCCGTCAGTGTACAGACGGCACAGTCTGCAGTGGGTCCGCCCAGACCGCGTTCCGAGTGGTGGTTAACGGGAGGGGCTTTGCCGTCTGCCCACAGACGGCAGAATTGCCTTTGTCGTCTGGGAACCGACAGCAAAGCCGTGGTACCGTTAACAGGGCACGTCCTGCCCCCACGCACCTTCCTCTCTCTCTCTCCCACGCCTCCATCTCTCTCCCTCGTTTCCGCCGCCGCCGCCCCACGCCCACCCTGCCCCGCACCGCCGCCGGTGTGCCCTGCCCTCCCCACGCCGCCGCCGGTGAGGACCGCCCTGCCCTTCCCACCGTCGCCGCGGCCCTGCCACCACCGGCCCCAGCCCGCCCTCTCTCGCCGGATC
The DNA here is from genome assembly GCA_950022295.1 of Bromus sterilis. Lineage (NCBI taxonomy): Eukaryota > Viridiplantae > Streptophyta > Magnoliopsida > Poales > Poaceae > Bromus > Bromus sterilis. The sequence goes on from OX465599.1 coordinate 218,994,855, forward strand.
TCCACCGCCCGCCCTGCCCTCCCCACGCTGCCGCTGCGCCCTCCCTCGCCCCCGCACCTGCCCGCTGCCGTCGTCCCCACCGCCGTCGTCCCCCACACCGGCAGGTGAGCCCCCTGCCCCTCTCTGTTTTTTTTTCTGTTTTAGTTAATTTGTAGTTAGTTGTAGTTAGTTTTAGTTAGTTAGTTTTAGTTAGAATTTTAGATTTTAGAGACTTTTTCTGTTTTAGTTAGTTGTATTTAGTTTTAGTTAGAATTGCTACTGTTTTTAATATAAGTTAGTTAGTTTTTAATTTCTACAATTTTTAATAGATTTTAGATTAGTAAATTTTAGTATTGTATTAGTTAGTATATTGTAGTTAGTTAGTTTTATTTAGTTTTACTTATTAGTTGTAGTTAGTTTTTTTATTTAAATTTTGTTAGAAGAAGGTAAAGAATTAGAAAATAAAAATAATTAGAAAAGGAGAAGGAAGAAGAAGAAGAATAAGAAGAGAAGAACAAGAGGAGAAATAGAAGAGGAAGAAAAAGAAGAAGAGGAGAACAAATAATTAGAAGAAGAAGTAGAAGAAGAAGAATAGGAGAAAGAAGAATAAGAAGAAGAGGAGAAGGAAGAAGAAGCAGAATAGGAGAAAGAAAAAGAAGAAGAGAAGAAGAATAAGAAGTTGGGGGTTAGATTATTAGTATTAAGCCCATGTTTTATTAGTTCTAGTTAGTATAGGTTTTATGTATAATTAGTTTTAGTTAGCAATTAGTAAGAAACAAATGAAAAGGACAGAGAAAGAAAGTTGAATAAAGAAAGAAAACAAAACAAAGAAAGAAAAGGACAAAGAAAAAAGATTACATAAAGAAAGAAAAGAAAAGGAAAAAATAAAATAAAGAAGAAAAGGATATAAAGAGAAGTAGAAGAAAAGGGAAAAAGAAGAAGGAGAAGGAGAAGAAGAAGAAGAAGAAGAAGAAGAAGAAGGAGAAGGTGAAGAAGAAGAAGAAATAAATAAAGAAGAGGAGAAAAATTAGGGGTAAACGTAGAATAAGAAAAGAAGAAAAGAAAAAAGATATAGGAAATAAAATAAGAAGAAGAAGAAGGAGAAGGAGGAGGAGGAGGAGAAGAAGAAGAAGAAAATAAGGAGGAGGAGGAGGATAAGAATAAGAAGGTGAAGAAGAAGAAGAAGGAGAAGAAGGAGAAGAAGAATAAGAAGTTAGGGGTGAAGAAGGAGGAGGAGGAGAAAAAATATAAATGAAATAAATGTAAATAATAAGAAAAACATAAGAAAAAAATATAGATTTAATTACCGGTATATCGAGTCTCCTTGTTGATTAGGTTCATTTTAAAGTGCAGGTCTTTCCCTGTTTTGTGGGTCCGGTGTTCGACGACCACCGCCCCCTCCATTCGACGACCTCCTTGAGTTCGAGGGTGAGCAAAACAATTCTTATCCTCTCCCCCCTTTCCTTTGCTCAATTCTGGCCTTACAATAGCTAACTAGGTACATTTAGTATATTCATATGTAAAGTCGCGTAACCAGTATGCGTCTCCCGTTCGAAAGGGTTACAGTTATAAATATGCATTCATTTGCATATTTATAATAGTGATTCTTTCGAATTGTCCAACGTTATCCATGGACAGCCTGAGTATGTGTAGATTCGGTCGGTTTTCCATGCTTTGGTCCCGATCCGACGCGGTATTTCGTCAGCGCCTCCCTGTTGTTCTCCAGATACACAACCTCTCGGCTTGTTGTCGACACGTGTATTAGGAGAACAGTGGGGAGGTGCTGCCAAAATACCGCGTCGGATCGGGACCAAAGAATGGGAAACCGACCCAATCTACACATACTCGGGTGGGATTAGGACCTATCTTTACCTATTAGTGTGTAGGTTCATTGCATATGCCGTAGCTATGTATGATAAAAGCAATAAAAAGTGGACGTAATAAAATGATATATTTGTTGTTTAGTAGCTAGCTGTAGCAACTAGATGAGCGATGATCGTGCGTGGATGTACACTGGTCGCCCTAATCAGAAAGAGATCACCAATGAATGGGCAATGAAAACCAAGGAGTTTCTGAGAGCGGCGTTTGCAAATGGGCAGAGAAAAACCTGGTGCCCCTGCGTTAGGTGCGACAATTATAAACAGGCGACAGAGGTGGATATGGGTAAACACTTGCAGAAGTGGGGTTATAAGCCTGGTTATACGGTGTGGACCTTCCATGGCGAGTCTGGCGGACGACGGAGAGAGGAGGTGGTCCGTCAGCGCACGGATGAGTACGGAACCGGGATCGAAGACATGGTGCAGGACTTTGACGATACGCGGGATGAGGACGATGAGGTGGAGTAATCTGCGAAGGCCTTCTATGATATGTTGGAGTCTTCGAAACGTCCGCTGCACGCTCACACTGAGCTTTGTCAGCTCGATGCCATCGCACAGTTGATGGCTTTGAAGGCACAATTCAACTTGGGCACAGATTGTTACAATGCGATCACGACCCTAATTGGGCGGTTTCTACCAAAAGATCATGTTATGCCTGCAAACCTGTACCAATCGGATAAAATCCTCAAGGTACTTAAGATGCCCTATGAGCAGATACATGCTTGTGAAAATGGATGTGCTTTATTTAGGAAAGAGTATGCGGACGAAGACTATTGTCCCAAATGCAAGTCATCCAGGTATGTTGTGGTAGACAATGGTCAAGCTGAGAAGACGCAGACCAAAATACCCGTAAATGTTCTTAGGTATCTTCCAGTGATACCCAGAATTCAACGCCTTTACATGATGGAAGAGACAGCCAGACAGATGACATGGCACAAACATGGGAAGTGAACAGAATTTGATGCAGATGGGAAGCCGATGTTGACTCACCCATCGGATGGTTCAGCATGGAAGCACTTTGATGAAAAACATTCGGAAAAAGCTAAGGAGCCAAGGCATTGCCGAATCGCCGTCGGCACAGATGGGTTCAATCCTTTCGGTCTGATGGCAGCCCCATACAGTTGTTGGCCTGTATTTGTCATGCCACTAAATCTTCCCCCCTCAGAGATTATGAAAAGGAAGAACATTTTCCAGACGTTGATAATACCAGGGCCCAAATATCCGGGGAAGAATATGGATGTGTACATGCAACCGCTTAAGGAGGAATTGCAACAAGCTTGGGACGAAGGGTTCAAGACATACGATGCAGCTAGCAAAAAGACCTTCAAAATGCATATTTGGTACCAGTACTCGATGCATGACTTGCCGGCGTATGCGCTTTTCGCTGGCTTCTGTGTTCATGGAATGTTCAGGTGCCCAACATGCAAGGCTGCTCTTCAGTTTCATTGGCTGAAGGCGGGTGGCAAGTATTCCTGCTTCGACTTTCATAGACAGTTTCTGCCTCCTAAGCATCCTTTTAGAAAAGACAAGAAGAACTTCATCAAAGGAAAAGTTGTCAAAAACCTGGCAGCACCTACGATGACGGGCGAACATGTCTTGGCACATTTGAAATCTCTCGAGCCTGATCCAGAACGTCCCGGGTATTTTAAGGGATATAATTCGGAACACGCCTGGACTCACAAGACATGCTTCTGGGATCTCCCCTACTTCCGAGACCTCGAACTTGCACACAATATTGACGTGATGCACACTGAAAAAAATATCGGCGAGGCCCTGTTTGGTACATTTTTCGGCATAGATGGGAAGTCAAAGGATAAACCTAAAGCTAGAGTCAACCAGGAGACTCTATGTGATAGACGCTCACAGAACATGCGACAGCCGAAAGGAAAGAAGAATTGGTCCAAGCCAAGGGCCTGGTTCAATCTTAAAAGGGGGCATATCAGGGAAATTCTCTTGTGGGTGCAAAACAGTTTGATGTTCCCCGATGGGTATGCAGCGAATCTGAGGAAGGGAGCGAGTCCTGAAAAACATAAAATATTTGGGCTGAAGAGTCATGATTGGCACATATGGCTTGAGCGGGTGATGTTGCGCGGCTATATCCCCGAGGAAGAGTGGCTAGTACTGGCAGAACTGAGCTATTTCTTTCGTGTTCTTTGTGCTAAAGAACTATCCGATGGCGTGCTAGAAGACATGGAAGATATGGCGCCGGAGTTGCTCTGCAAGTTAGAGAAGATCTTTCCACCGGGTTTTTTCAATCCGATGCAGCATTTGATATTGCATCTCCCGACCTAGGCAAGATTAGGGGGCCCTGTGCAAAATCGTTGGTGCTATTCAACGGAGAGAATGCAGAAGACGCTTCGAGAAAAATGTAAAAATAAACGTAGAATTGAAGCATCGATGGCCGAGGCTTTCTTTACCGAGGAGGCGGCAAACTTCGTGACAGCACATTATGAAGCCAAAAATCGCCATTTGCATAATCCAAAGCCTCGGTACAATACTGGCGACCCCCAACGGCGTCAATCCAACCTCAGCCTATTCAAAGGGAAGCTCGGACCTGTTGGTGCTTCGAGAAATAAGATTTTGGATATCGACGAATGGCGGACTCTTACACTGTATATCTTCACCAACCTAACAGAAGTGCGACCGTATATCGAGTAAGTGCTCGTACATACATTGTTTCGCAACTTCTAATAATTCTTGTTTCTTATTAATTCCCATGAATTCATACAGTAGGGTTTCATTTGTTGGTTCGGCCTATTTTTCACTAATATACCAATCCTTTCCTATTAAACTTATAGGCAAATGAGGAGCCTATGGACGCCTAATTGAGACAAGCCGCTAATGGTTTTGACAATAAGGTCCGTGTATTTGAGAAATACGACATCAACGGGTATCGCTTTCGTACCGTTGATAAAGAGCGAAAAATGGCCGATCGAAAAAGTACAAATTCGGGTGTCTCTGCTGTCGGCGACGGAGGTATTGAGTATTATGGAAGAGTTGAAGCAATATACGAACTTCTATTCTATGGTGAGAATCCTACCAACGTCGTTGTCTTCAAATGTCATTGGTTTCTCCCGTCGAGGACTAGACGGACTCATGAACATGTAGGTCTAGTTGAAATTCGACAAGACACCCATTTAAATGTCCCCAATGTCTATATTACGGCTCAACAGGCCACCCAGGTTTTCTATCTATCCTACCCCTGCCAAACGGTTGAAAACCTGAAAGGTTGGGATGTCGTTTATGATGTGCCACCACATATTAGACCACCTCCCCCCAATGAAGAGGATTATGTACCCCACATTGACCCAGAGACATATGAAGGAGAATTCTTCCAAGAAACACGCGTGATAAAAAAACGTTTCCGAAACCGCTCTACGCAACCCCAGAACATGGAAGAAGACAATGAGAGGGAACCCGATAACGATGATGAGAGTGAACCCGCTAACGACGATGTTGAAGAGCCTGAAGAAGAAGAGGTTAATGCTCCAGATGACCTGTCAATGCTTGACCGTTTACATAAAGGCCTTCCAAATGTTGGTGTTGTTGAACCTGATGAGGCCATCATTATCGACGACACGTGTGATAGCGATGACGATCCTTCAATCGATCGCGGAGAAGAGACCGATGATCCCGACTATTGTTAGTTGTATGCATCTCAACTTTAATTACATATATATATATTCTCATTATTGCAGTAATTACTGTTGTATTATTAATTCTTTTTCTCATTGTACTAATTATTTTATTTTAATTCTTGGCAGGTTCGTGATAGATATGGAGGGCGAGACCTCAGGCTCGCGAGGGAGGGGTCGGGGTCATGCGCTCCCACCTCTGGCTCTACGGAGGTCTTTTCTCGAGAGTATTTCCTCGCCTCCTCCTTCTACTGATGAGCCGCCCAGGGGGAGAGGAGGTCGGCAGAAGACCGGGAGAGGCAAAGCAGGTGGTGGTCGCGGGAAAGGGAGACGAACACCTGCTGCTGCTTCCTCGCCGCCACCTCCGGCTGATTCACCAGAGCACTGCAGGGTGGACCAGCCTGAGGTGGAGGAGGAGGCTACGTCCACCCGCACGACCTGGAGTCCCTGGCCGGACCAGCCGGAGCAGCAGACGCCTGAGGGGGAGGCTGGTGCCGAGCTGGACACTACGGATGAGGAGGAGGTAGCTGAGGGTACCACTGTGTACCAGCGTGGGGGTACACGGCTCCCGTCCGTGCCGGTGACTCCCGCCCATAAGTGGTTGATTACGCCTGATGGAGAGACGTAAGTGCACTTATACTCTCTTTCGGTACCTTCTATACTTATGTCTATCTGATGGCTTTGTCTTTTTATACTGCAGGGGTTGGATATACGGCAATGGTGTCCGCAATCCCAACTCCATCCTTGGTGTGCTCGTCAGGGAGAACTTCCCGGGGCTGGTTCAATTGCCTGGACCTGATGAGGTTCCGCAGCCTGGACTCAAATGGGAGCACTATTGTGCTGCCCCGGTCCCGCCGGATACGACCATCAACGGGGTCGAATGACGCACCAGAGCCGACATGGTGATCAACAGCTTTTGGGTAATTTCTATTTCACACAATAAAATCTTGACAATAGCTAGTTGGTGCACTCATCAGTGTTGTCTCGTGCTATTGCAGGTCTACTACAAGGTCGATGAGTCCAAGGAGCAGGAGGCGGAGGACGTGTTAGTTGCAGAGGCCACGCGCCTCTTGAAGAACACAAGGCACGAGATGCGAGTGTAGGCGGTCCGTGACTACTACGCCAAGCAAGGGCGCAAGCGTAGCAAGAAGGACTGCCGCAAGAAGTTTCTGACCAGGGCCCAGTACATGAAGGTAACCCTTCTTAAGTCTTGAATAGTTTGTTTGATTTGATTCCTATCTAGGCTACTTATTAGTTTCCTTGTTTACTAACTTAGGCGCCACCGAGATGGTCTGCGGACAAGATGGATTGTTGGGAGGCCATTGTGGACCACTGGTGCTCAGATGCCTGGTTGGCCGTCCACAACAATGCCAAGGAGCGGCGCGCCCAAATGGTTGGTGTGCCACACCATCAAGGACCGCAACTTAGCTGGTTACGGGAATAAATGGCTATGTGCTTTGCTTCAATTTTCATGCAAATTCTACTTTTCTTTGTCTTTTTGGCACCCACAACTTACTAATATCGTGCTTTGCTTTGTCTTCTAGGCGGAGCATAATAAAATGGAGGTGCCTCAGTTGTTCGACATGTATGGCATGGCCCATACAGCGTCGTACAAGAAGGCAAAGGCGCTCTCTGAGTCTGATCTCGCCACTCCTTCGACTTTCACCAACATTGCCGCCTACAGTAAGCTCAAGGAATATACTGAGGTGGCGAAGGAGAAGCACGGGGAGGCTTATAACCCGCTTGGGAAGCCTATTGAGCCGGAGATGGTGATGATCTCTGGTGGCGGAAGGCGCCATGGCCATTGGAGATAAGTTGATCAGGTGCGATAAGACTCTTCCTGAGATCAAGGCGCGCCAAACGAGCTCTTCTCCTGCTATAAGGCCTCGTCCGCGGCCAGTCGATCTCTCTATCGAGGTTAGCCATAAGGACTCTTCCATTCTTTTGTTCTCTCATCGAATATTAAAGTGCTAACTACAGGGGTGGGGTTGAAGGAAGCTCTTGAGAGAGAGCGACAAAATACCCAGCGGCTACTCGAGGAGAAGGAGCGATTGGCGGAGGAGAAGGCAACAGAGAGAGAGCGGCTGGCCGAGGAAAGGACGGCGAAGGCTATTGAGGAGGCCGAGGCACGCCACGCTGCGTCGAACAGGGCCTTGTACGAGCTCTTCGTGGTAAGTCACCTTTTCATATTTACCCAAAAAATGCATGTAATAATGTTTGTTTATATTAGTAACTAATATGATTGACTCGTGGAAATGCATGTAACAGAGTATGTGCGAGAAGACTGGTCAACCCGCTCCACCGATGCCGATCGTTTCTCCAGTGGGGACGGTGAGTTTTATTTCAATGATCATCAATACCATGACGTGTCGTCGTGCTAACAAGCATCATTGCAATTGATCTTTTCGTGCAGCATAACTCTCGTGCTGCTTCCCACGACCCTTCTCCCCCGTCAAGCTCGGCCAACCCGCCCAGTGCTTCTCAGCCACCTCAGCCTTGAGGTCTCCACTCCGGTAAGTTGTCTTCTATTTTGCTTTATTAATGCTTAGTTAGCTTGATTTGCTCACAAAATGGTAAAGTTAGTTTGATTCCCTAAAAAAATGCTAAGTTAGCTTAATTGGCTCAAAAAATGGTAAAGTTAGCTTAATTACCTCAAAAAATGCTAAAGTGAGCATAATTTACTGAAAATATGAAAAAGTTGGCTTCATTTGATCAAAATTTCTAAAGTTAGCTTAAATTGCTCAAAAATGGTAAAGTTAGCTTAATTACCTAAAAAATTCCTAAAGTGAGCTTAATTTACTGAAAATATGATAAAGTTGGTTTCATTTGATCAAAATTGCTAAAGTTAGCTTAATTGGCTCAAAAAATGCTAAGTTAGCTTCATTTCCTCAAAATATGCTAAAGTTATCTCAATTTGATTACAATTGCTTCTTTATTTCCTCAATAAGAAGAAGAAGAAGAAAGAGAAGAAGAAGAGAAGAAGAATAAGAAGAAGAGAAGAAGAACTCTTCTTCTTATTCTTTCTTCTCTTCTTCTTATTCTTCTTCTCTTCTTCTTCTCTTTCTTCTTCTTCTTCTTTTTCTTCTCTTCTCCTTCTTCTTCTTCTTCTCCTTATTCTTCTTATAACTTTCTTAGCTTCATTTTGCAGATTTGCTTCAAGGGAGTCATGCTATGATGGAATGGTGCATTTGGACTTGTAGCTTAGTTTTATGAACTGTTTTGGTCACTTGTAGCTTATTCACTATGTACTATGTATATACTTTGTGTTTGGAGAACATGTGTTTGATCACTTGTGTGTTTGAGACTATATGGGACTATATATATAAATGCATATAGGTTTGGTTGATCAACATGTGTGGGTACTTAAACTGCTATTGGAGAAGATGTATATGTATATATATTGCTATCTTTTTGTCAAATGCAGGGATTTAAAAGGAAACAAAAAAAACAGAGGCTATACAGCCTATTTGCCGTCTGCAAGCTGTCGGCAAAGGCCTTTGCCGTCTGCTTGCAGTTGGCAAAGCGGACACGTGGCACCCAGCTGTGCAATCTGGCAACAGCTGGGTGACCATATGGTCATTATGCAGTCTGCCCCAGGCAAGACAGATGGCAAAGTATAAGACTTTGTCGTCTGCTGCTGGACGGCAAACATATGACGGGGGGGGGGGGGGGGGGGTGACGTCATTAACTTACCCGATGACGTCAACGTCTTTGCCGTCTGTCAGTAGACGGCAACCCCGCCGTTAACGGCCTGACGGAGCCGGCTGGCAAAGCTTCGCCGTCAAGCTGTGCTGCCGTCTGTTTCCACGTCTAGCCGACGGCAAAGACCTTTGTCGTCCGTCGATTTCCAGCAGACGGCAAAGCACCTCTTTGCTGGTGAAATAGCTGACGGGTTCTTTGCCGTGCGGGGGCAGACGGCAAAGGTCTTTGCCGTCGGCCATACAGGTGTTTGTCGTCCGCCAGGGTAGACGACAAGCTTGTCTCTTTGTGAACCTCCCGATTAGATAGAGAGTTACCGATAATAAGTGCATGGGTTCCTCAGACTAATGCGAGTATTTGATGTTGGCACTTCCACTTTCCCATATTTTGCTAGCCTCTTCGTGTAACATCCCGATGCTCGAAATGTTTAAGAAAAAGTTTTCCAAAAATTAGGACCAAAAAATTACATTTGTTTTATTTGGTTAAGAAAAGCTTAAATTGAATTTTTTTAATTTGGAGGATTTAATTTAAACTAATGCAAACTTAAATTAAATTTTGAGTTTGATTGTTCTCTTTTCCTCGAATTTGTTTCTCTTGTTTTTGGCATATTAAATTATTTTCATTTGTATTTTTAAAACTTCTTGCGATTTTTGTTTGAGTTTCTATTATTTTCTAGTTTTATTTTTACTTAGGATAAATCTAATTCATTCTCTCTATGGAAATAATTTCCTAAACCAAATCTATCTCTCTTTTGTCTTTATGTTTTTCTACTGGATGAACTAAGGTCATATCATGACTTTATGTTTATTTCCTACATATCTTTCATGGGCTGGAGCCCAACTTCTCGCTCTCTCTAATATTATTTTTCTTGTTTCTTTCTATTCTCATGGGATGCCGAACTGGCCCATCTGATCCACTCGTACGAGTCTTCTTCCACCTCCAGACCAGCGGCGCACACGCACGCACATGGACATATGCGTCCATTAATGCTGCCCCTTCTTCTTCTCCTTATCCCTTCAATTCCTTCCACCATTTCATCTTGCCATCAATAGGAAATTTATTCCAAATTCAACCACGAATCCATTCAGGGCATTTATTTCACGTATAATGGTCTTAATCTTCCATTCGAAACCGATGAACTAAATGTCAACCATTGACATTCGTGGACCGATCTCCTTCCACAGGCTATAAAAGGAGGAGCTGAGGTGAACCTCACGCGTGTCTCTCCTTAATCTTCCACTTTCGTTCTTAAACTTTGTCCAGATATGCTCTGTGGTGCTCGTACTCTTATGCTAAAGCTACGCGTACAATTTTCTAGTTCATCGAGTTCATCGCGTCGATTTGTAGAACACGGTGAGTTTCTGTCCAAATTCGTTCTGCACAACATCTCAAAACCAATAACACTATTTTCTGTACATCATTATCTAGCTTATCTTCATAGTTGATCACGAATTCCACCGTCACATGAACCGGATGTTTTATTTAATGGCATGATGATGTATGATTGTATAAGTAGAATACAAAATGTGGGCGTACCAATTTATATATTGTATGATGCCTAGTTGTGTATCTTATGTATTTGCATGTGCACGATGTATTGGATAGAAATGCATGTCATCTTGTTATTCCTACTTGTATTTACATGTTGATTTCCTTGATATCATGATTTATTTGCGTACTTTCCCACATGCTTAGTATGCTACATCCATATGTTTATTTATCATAACTAGCATGCTAGTGTTCTGTGATAATGCAATGCTTTCTTGTTCTTACATGTCATAACTACTATTATAGGGTTGTGTGATATTGTCATGCTTGATCTTTATGTTAGGTGACACCATCTAAGTTATATTATATGAGTTATATTGTATTGGTGACATAGTGTGATATCTCACATGATCATCATATCCATGCTTAGCATTATATCTTGTTTATCTTAAATTTCATTCATAGTAGGCCTAAGCCTAGACATGATGTCATGATAGTGATCTTTTATGTCTTAGTTTGTTCTATGTGATTTAGTTGAGTACTTAGTCCCTCGTGCTTCTTATAGATGGTTTTCCATGTCACATGTTAGTATTTGGATACTTGTTATTTCTTATTATAAGCATGTCCTAGTTGAGTATATTCCCTTGATCACTCGTATGTTTGATGTTGTGCTATTAGTTAAGACATCCCTATATGATTCTCCACTCATATGCCTTGTTTATTATGTCTTACTATGTATTTGTTAATTAGTTTATACCATATTATTAGTTTATCTTTGTTATAGAAATGCTTTCTAATAGTTGTTTTGATTGGTGCTTAGTCTCTACTTGTTATTAACCATTATAAATATTTGGATTCGTCCAAGTATTTATTTGTGGTTGATTATTACTCTTAGTCATTTCATGCCTACAATAGTTGTTCATCCATGTGTTCCATAAATGAATTGGTTTGATATGTTAGAGACGCTCCTATTGTAAGTGTTAGGCCTAGACCTCGATCAATTCAATTCATGTCGTTGAATGATGTTTGATTGCTTAACTAGTTTGGTTTATCCGGTTGTTTGATTTTCGTGTAGAATTCTAATTTTAATTAATATAGAGGTAATGTTTATGTTTGGATGTTGTTAACCATTATAAGTATTTAGATTCTATCTAAATATTAATTTGTGGCTAACGATTACCTTCATCATGTCATGTTGTGATCATGTAGTTAAGATGCATAGGATAGTTCCATTCCATGTGTTGACACCATTATATTTGTTACATGGTAGCTTCTAATATAATTAGACCTGATGTGTAGTGGGCACTACTACTGGTTGTTGTCATAGTTCATATTAGAACGGTAGTCTTGATCGCCGAGCCTTCCTAATCCATATCAATCTAAACCATCTCACTCGTTGAACCATCTCTCTCACCTTGCCTATCATGCAACCCCATCTTGAAATATTCGTCTTGATCAATATCTTGCTATCCATCCAACCTTGATCTATTTGGAATGTTATTTTGGGTTTACTTTTGCTTTGGTATTTATTTGTTTTCATTTTCTATCGTTAAGACGAGTAGGGAGTGACGATGTTGGACATGGACAGATTCAAGTTACCGAAGATGGAATCAACAACGAAGGCATGCCTCCCTATTTGATCATGTTTATCCTATGTTTTACAAATTGCATTGTATTTTATAACCACTATTGCATGCTATTTTTCTCATAGATAGCGTGTCGATTGACACATTACTCTGATCTGCTTGTCGCCTATTTACTTGACACACGAGTTGAACTATATAGTAATCTAGTAGAGTAGAAATGCTTAGGCATGCTAATTATTCTATAGGTGCTTATCTGAATGATCTTCGGATCGTTAACACTTGAAACTTGTTACTGAGCTTTCTAAGCTAGGCCGGTTGGCCATTGTTGACTTTCTCTACTCTTTTCTACTCTGGTTGAAACTTCCCATCTAAATACTGGCGCGGGCGACAGCTGGATCAAGGATTGAAGGAGCGAATGGCTGCCCTTCACATAGTGAAGGGGCAATCCGCCGTCCGTGCCGCATGAGGCCCAATAAGTCTTGGATTGGAAGATTGTGATTAAAGTACAACCACATGCTATATGGGCACTGGCTTGGTTAATTAGTTAGTTCACCCTTATTATCGTCATGGCCGTACCGCAGATGGGACAGATGCCTTGCGAGGAGAACCTCGGCATAAAAGGGGACAAGGACTGTGAACTGCGGTTACTACCTTGTGAAACCTAGTGGGCATGTCATAGTAAGGCTGAGTCTAATGAAAGACCTTGTCACAATCTCCCTGCCGGTATACAAAATAGTGTACTACGCTAGCGGCCACTGGTGGCAACAAGACGAGATTGTGTCGTGTGGGTAAAGGGTACAACCTCTGCAGAGTGTAAAACTATTCGAATAGCCGTGTCCACGTTCATGGACGGCACATGAATCTTACTTGATATACGGGAACCTGTCTTTCTTATTCCCTCTTTGCCCCCATTCTTGGAACCTATGAAGGATGTGAGTGGATCGAGGATCCTCACCTTGTTGAAAGTTATGATGGAGAAAATGTTATTTTCATCTAAAACCACTTTATCAAACTATTATGCTTTTCAAAAAAATTAATAGCTTTTATACAAAAGAACCATGTCGCCTTCCTTTGAAGCCTCATGTAGTTACTAGGACCTTTCTCGGGAGGCATGTTGAGTACGAAATGTACTCATGGCAATAATTTTGTTGAACAGTGTTCCATGAAGACGAAGGTGATGATTACGACTACTATGGCGATCCGTAGGAGTGAGGTCACGTGGACTATATCGACTGCCTGTGGCTGAGATGGAGTTGCTACGCATTTTACTTTCCGTTGTTTCCTGATTGTAATTAATTTATATGTATGCCTTATGGTACTTGTAAAATCTTTATGTATTCTGCAAAGAACCATTTCGCTGTGTTCTCAACAATTATCCTGGGAGTGACAATTAAACACAGGAGGGTCTGGAAATTATTTCCGGGTTCTTACAGAAGTGGTATCAAAACCAGGTTGTCGACCTAGTGGCGTGACCTTAGTGAGAAATGGAAAGCCTTAGGAATTATTTATATAAGAAAATTATTTCAAAGATAACATTCTCGTAGTGTTATTCTTCACTATTGCTCTTCTTATCTTATCCTATTCAAAGAAAGTTTAAACTATACTTCTATTCCATCTTCTTTATAGTTGTGAAACCTTTTTCCCGCCCATGGTTTTGGAAATTCAGAAGCTTCACAAGACATGGCAAGAATTTGAACATAATTTCAAGATTGAAGATCGGAGTAGCTTCATTTTTCCGAGAGAAGACACCTCTAGTGTAACACCCCGGGTGTCACGCTACAATAAGCACCTTGTTAAGTGCCATGTCATCATGATTAAGCAAGGGATAATCACCCTTGATTAAGTCTAGCTCAAATACAATCCCAATAAAAAAATAAATTCCAAAACAATGTGGCAATTATTGTTGGACCAAAAATTTTGCAAACAATTTTGTAAAAGGTCTAATAATCAAATAATCAGTGTGTCACCACAATGTTGATTGGGGAATTTATAAAGCTATTATAATATTTAACCAATTCAAAACAGTGCCCAAACAGCCCATTTGCTCATTGCATTTTTAAATGAAATCCCAAATGAATTTATTTTGTGCCTAAACTTTTTGTGGCATTACCTTATAGTGTAACACTAATATAGCAACCAGTTTCATCTTTTGCAAAAATCCAAATGTTGGCAAACAAAATTAAAAAGATGGACTACAGCACAGCACAAGTAACACAAAAATTGAAAACATTGTTTATCGCCGAGGGCACATTGCAGTTGGCCCAACCGGGCCCGACCCACCTCCTCTGCCCCCTTCCTCCCGCTACAGTAGCGGGGAGGACAAGCCGACTGACGCCAGCCGTCGTCGCCGTCGAACCCACTCGCACCCGCGCCGCTACAGTCGACGAAGGGGATAAGGAGGCCACCCATGCCCCCTTCGAACCCTAGATATTGCCCATCCATTCTCCCCCTTGTCCCCTCTCCCTATGCCCAAGTTCGCCGTCCTCAGCCATGGCGGAGGCGTGGCTGAGCCGGCGACCCCCCGCGGCCAACGGCCTCCACGGTAGCCGCGGCCCTGTCCAGTCGGACCATCGTCCTCGTCTCCATCACCTTGAGCAACCAACCGTGGCCGGAACATCGCGAGCGCCGCAAATCGGGCCTGCATCCCCCGCCACAGCCACCGGCGACCTCGCAAGATTGGTGCCGCCCCGGGCCCGCTGCCGGCCTCCCCGAGCTCTCCCCTGACATAACCGTGAGCGTCGCGTCGATTCCCCTTATTTTCCTCGAAGTTTCGTCGTCGTAGTCGCCGTTGGCCGTCGTGCCCCTGCGCCGGCCGCGCCCCTATCGTAGACGTGCTTGGGCTCGATCCTGGCCTTGCCTGGCCGCACCCAGCCCACGCGCACGCCGCATCGTGCGCGTGCGTGTGCACCTGGCTGCCAGTGGCCGCCGCGTACTAGTGCTGCCGCTGCAGTCTATTACCGGTGCGTGCCTGGTGTGTGCAAAGTGTGTTGTGTGTGTGTGTGTGCACGCCGGTTGGCTCTGTCCGCTGCTAGCTGCTACCTGAAACTAGTTGCTACTGAATTCAGCTGCGGCCGCCATTATTACTGATATTGCTTACTGAAGCAACGTTGTTTGCTACTGTTGAACCCCATTTGCGTGCTACAAAACAGCAGCAAAAGTATTGTTAAATGAAGTCAAATGTAGATACAATTTATATGAATTTATACTTAACTACACTTTAGCAACACTGATAAATCAGTCCTAAAAAGGAAGACAAGTAATATGGTTAACTTCGCTCAAGTTTCTTTAGCTATTTTACAACCAAAGAACATGTGCCACACACATTCAAGCTCTGAACATAAAAGGCAGGTTAGTTATCATCATATCATGGTCAGGTTTAATTCCCTCTATACACTCACATATAACAATTGCATGTACAAACCTACTACAAAGCTGGGATTTTGACAGAATCAGCAACCCAAGTATTTTTCCATACTCTGTTGTTGTTGCCTGCAGCTGAACTTCAGTAGCTGCTGCTACTTGGGCTGCTGCTGCTCAAACAACTACGGATGCTGCTGAATGCTACTGTAGCGGCTTATTGCTACTGAAGTTGGTTGAGCAGCAGCAGCCCAAGTAGCATTCAGCAGCAGCCGTAGTTGTTTGAATGCTACTTGGGCTGCTGCTGCTCAAACAACTACGGCTACTGCTGTTGTACCACTTTTTGCAGCAGAAAAATAGCAACAAATGACATCCTAAAATAGCTGAAAATAATATGAATGAAAACTAGACATAACCATCTTTGTTTAGTTTCATTGGACCACCTTCAGAAAGTGCATAGATTAAATACAGGGAAAATCACAAAATGCAACTTTCTGTAATTTCCAGAATTACTGTCGACTAGCGCTTTTCGTATCAGATGAACTCTAACATGGAAGCCTTCCGTATCAGATTCGAGATCACAAAAAATTGTTCGATTTGATATAAGGCACTAAATCGGCGGATGAGCGGAACCCTAAACCGTAGCCCCTCGAAGACAGCTAGATAATGTTTAAACAACAATTCCCAGACTTAGAAATTTTCAAAGAAATTTAATAGGGGTCAATGACATGTGGGACCCACTGGTCATTGATTGGTCAAACACCCCATGTGTATGACATGTGGGCCATAAGCCCCTAAACTAATAGCAGATTAGAAATAATGAAATAACCCTTAGTGTATGACATATGGGCCCAGCCCTTTAAACAACTCTCTATAGTTAATTATAAATGTGTCCCTATGACAGCTGGGTCCCACTAGATTATTGGTTAATTAAAATTGTTAGATTAACTTGTGCCTATGACAGGTAGGCCCCACTATCAGTTAAATTGAATAAAAGATTAATAATAAAACAGTCAATGACATGTGGACCCTTTGGTCTGTTTAATTAATTAAAATTAATTTAATGTCTCTGCCTATGACATGTGGGACCCCCTTGTCAATGGCACTATTCTGGATAAGATTGTGGATAATGTTGAATTAATAATTAAAAAGAATTCCATAAATTGTTTTAAAATAATTTAAACTTTGAAATTTAATATCTTTTAAATCGTAAGTGAAATGAAAATATTTTATACATCAAACTTGATCAGAAAAATATAACGAATACGGATACGCCACCTGTGTATCCACCACGCTCCTCTAACATATCGAACGTGGAACTTTCCCCGTCGGTTCATCAGTTTGTCAGACGATCGGAGCAGGTAGAACTTTGCCGAATGAAATTGTTCTCAACATGAAAGTTGCTCAGAATGGATCAAATAATACGGATACACCATCCACATGTCTGTCAAATGTCTCTAACACTGCAGACATGGAACCTTCCCCCTCCGGATCATCTGTCTAGTAATCAATCGATACTGATGAGTCATCCCCGGATAAATTCTTGCTGCGGGAAAATCACCGAACACTGCGTTAGAGCCCCGTTGCTTTGTATCTTCTATGTCATACATTTGTATTGCTATTATTGTTGTGTATTTACTGTTTCTTCCCCCTTATTCTCCGGTAGACCTCGTTGCTGCCGCCGATGACATCATTGCCGAGTACGACTACTTCGTCGACGACCGTACCCCTACCGTCGAGCTTATAGGCAAGCAGAGCCATTTCCTTCCCCAGATATCGCCTATTTTTTCCGTACTTTTCTTGCACTAGGCATGGTTACTGCTGCTGCTACGTTACAGTCCTATTCAATTGCATAGCATGTTTTTGTCGCCCCTTGATGCACCTTCCTTTATCCTATGTTGCCTTATAAATATATATATTATTCAGCAGTAAACCATGCGCATTGCTAGCTAGGTTTAGAATAGCGGGCCGTGATCACTCTGGTGAGTGAACGCGGATTACCTAATATTATAACTGCAATAGGTACGGATCAATTGAGATGCTCTAGGGAACCTACAACGGCGAGACTCTGCCGAGTCGCTTCGAGTTTGACTTACGAGTGGACGGACTCGTATTTCACTCTCGTCCGCTCAGTAGCGTAGCATCACTGGGATGATACGAGGGTATCCCTCTTTAGTTCATTCTGCTGGTGTCTCGGCACCACTGGGGTGATGCGAGAATATTTCTCTTTAGTTCATTCCGCTGATGTCTCTGTCGAACCTCTTCAAGTGTACCATCGAGGGTGATTCCTCCTGGTTTCACTTGATGGTAGGCACTCGAATCAACTGGTGTCCTTACAGGTAAGGAGTCGGGTGACCCAACAGTGCCCACGCAGGGTATCTTAGCGGAACGACAGGTCAGGTGTATTCCACCGGTGTGCGGCGGGCCTGAACTGTTTGTGGCTGAAGGATTCCCTGTTGTATGAAAGTCGAGCTCTTCAGAGCAAACGCGAGACAAGGTAAGGAGACGGTTCACCTTGTTGGTAACCACACGAGTTGGTGGGACGTCAGGGCAGGCACCGATGTTACTGGTGGTCCTGGCTGCTGTCGTTGTCCGCGACTCACCCAGACAAAGGGCAACGATAACGGTTGTCCCGATAGATAATAATAAAATGCTTAACGGTTCGGGTGGATGACTTGAGTGGGTCGACGTGCCCTATACGCACTACCTCCAATTGGGATTACGGTGTGGGCCCTCCGCGTTGTGTTCTCGTTCGAAAGCTCTGAAAGACGTCCAGTTTCAGCATTGTGGTTGGGTCGGATCGTGCTGCGGCACTGGATCCACTTGGCGCACAACGACCCGGAGTGCGAGGGGTGATGGCCCATGAAGCTCTTGCGCTTAGGACTGTAGACCGGTGGGGACCTCTCTGATGAGCCGTAGGATGGGCCTCGGCGTGTCGGATAGCCTCGGTGGGGCATTCCCTAACAAGGTGTACGCCACCCTGGAGATCCGAGCGTGTAGGGTAACAGTAGTGCAGCCCCTGCAGGGATGATAATCTATTCGGATAGCCGTGTCCACGGTAACTGGACGCTTTATGCTGAAGCCAGTGCCTACTACTACAAACTAATACTATTAAACTGTATGGTTCTGGTTTATTTTCCTCATAGGGAGTCGAGGAAGGGAACTCGGAGGCATTTATAAGTATTAATTATTACAACTTACTGTTATACAATGCTGCAGCAACTTCTGCTGCATTGTTATTACATTCATGCTATTGAACTGTTGGCTGATTCTTACCTCATGCTGCAAGACTCGTCGGAAGATGCTAGTCTTCGATAGGCCTAGCTTCTTATCCTTATTCTGAATTTCTACCTTGTAGTCCACTATATACAGCCTCCCCTTTCCATTTGATACAAATGCATAATTGCTTAGTAGCGGACGTAAGACTCGCGGGTATGCTAGATACTCACCCTTGCTTTATTTCCCCTTTTTGTTTTACCTGATCGGCCGCTGCAGTCGACGTTGGAGCCTAGGAGCAGGAGTTCCCGGATGCCGACCACCGCAACGTGAAGATCCCCGATGCCTTCTACGACGTCGAGTTCCCCTTTGACCAGGAGTAGTTTGGAGGTTCCCAGGTAGGAGGCCTCGCCTTTTCGGTCGTTGTTGATATTTGTGCTAGCCTTCTTAAGGAAACCTTGTACCCTTGTGTCTGTACTCAGATACTATTGATTCCGCTAACTTTGTGCTTTCGAGCTGTTGTATTCGAGCCCTCGTGGCCCCTGGCTTGTATTAAACAACTTGTATTATTTTATTTGTAGAGTTGTGTTGTGATATCTCACCGCGAGTCCCTAATCTCGACCGTGTACCTTGCGTGTATGATTACTTCTCACATTCCAACTTTTACTCTCTAGTAAATTTAGATAACCAAAAATTAGGGCCAACAAAAAACCCTTGCATGAAATGTTAGCTATGTTGTTGCTTGATGATGAACTTGTGGTGATGATCTTTTGGGGTGCATGCAACTCATCTTGAGATGATCATATAATGGAAACTTGATAAATCCTAAAAACCTTATTGCTAAAACCCAATAAATTTTCTGTATAATATTATTATTAATAATTTTAGCCACCACAAAACCCTTGGACATTAAACTTTTGTTGATTAGGAATACCAACAACAATTACCAATAACAGTGCCTAACCACATAAAATCATTATGAGATGTATGGATGACCATTATACTTAACCTAATAATAATAGAATTGGATTATAATACTAATAAAAGAGAAATATTATTATCAACATAAGAATAAAAAGGAGTTTGATAATAAAAAGAAGGGGGAAACTACCCTAACCCCCCCCCTCTAATCTCTCTCTAACCTCCCTCACCCCAACGAACAGAGAGAGACCCTCTCTCTCTCTCGTTCTTCTCTATCTCTCTCTCACGTTCCCTCCCCACCCGTGAACCTCTCTCTCTCGTTCTTCTCTTCTCTCTCCCGAGCCCCCCTGTCAGCCACCCTCGCTCCCCATTTCCCAACCGGAGACAACCCCGAGGATCGCCCCCGTGGCCTGCCAGCACGATTTCTACCCCCAACCCTCTTCTGCAATGTGACCGGCGAGCACCCACGTCAGAACTGAACCACGCCTCTTCTCTCACAAGCTCTCTCGCCGCCCCTCTCAGCATGCCCGGAGCGAGGCCACGGATCGCCCCATGGTTTTCCGCCCGTTTCAGCTCGCTCCTTCCCGCCTAGCCGCTCCCCCCCCACGGCTATATATAGCTAGCCCCGACGCCCCTCACCCTCACTCACCTCGCCACCCCTCTCCAGTAGCCAACACACCCCCACCACGAGAAGAACAGGAAGGAGGAGGAGACGAGAAGAGAGGAGGAAACGAGAAGTAGGAGGAGAAGAGTAGGAGGGAAGCCGGAGGAGGAGGAGGAGGGGAGGCCGGCAAGCCGCCCCTCTGCCTCTCGCGCCGCCCGGCGAGGCCAGGAGGAGCCCTACCCCGAGCCCTACCCCGAGCCGCCGCTGCATCCCTACGTCCCCGCGCCCCGTTTTGGGCAAAAACGGAATCCCAAGGCCAAGCCGCACCCCCGCCACCCTTCGCCGCCGTTCTGCGGCCACCGGAGCTCTGACGGTGAGCCCCCTCACCCTTCCTGGTCGCCATGACTATTGCCTGGACGGGATGGTCGAGCTCACGGGGAAGACGCCCCAAAGCCGTTCAATCGGGCCCTGATCCGACGGCCAGGAAGCCCTTGTACCGCTTCGCTGTAAAAAAAAAACAACCGCGCACTGCACAGGCCGGCCCGCTGGAAAAAAAATACCCTAGGCGTATTATACACTGGGCCGGCTGCAAAGCTATTTTTTTCTTTTTCTTATAAGCGGACACAACCTATATAATATTAGAAAAATAATTATAGCTCAGAAAAATGTGAAATAAATTTTGTGATGTTCATAGAATTATGCTTTAATTTTCTGCTTGTTTAAAATATTATTTTGCCTAGATAAAATTTTGACCTTTTTTTTTCATGGCTAGTTTAATTTCTATAGAATTTTTGTTACTAATATTAATTTGTTAGATTATTATTAAAATTAACTTCTGGTCAGTAGTACTTTTATTATGAATTTAGTTAATAGAAATAAAGTTATTTAAAAAGAAGTTAGTGATTAAATTGAGTGAAAAGCATTGTTTATGTTATCAACTTAAAATAGTTTTAGTTAATTCCTTGTTGACTCTAAAAATGTAATGTTGACTTGTTTATATTCCTATGTTTATTCTTGATTTTTCTGTGTGTGTAGAATAGTTTTTAGCTTAAACAAATTTGTGGCCCTTTTTATTATTATTACCATTGCTAGTTTAATTCTTATCTAAATAATACTAGTAATATCAAATTATTAGTTTAATATAAAACTAGCCTATGGTCAGTAGGTTATTGCTATGAAATTGGTTGTTGAATTAATAAAAATTAAAAGGTTGTTAGTGAATAAAATAGGTTAATAATATTGCTTATAGTTAAAGTTTCTTTACTGCCGATTAATAAATCCAGTAAAGTTATCCTAATGCTTTGTTGTAAAATTTAGCCTTGTTGCATGTTTTAGGACTTAATAAACATGAGAGTTAAAACTCTGAGAATTATTTTTCCCTTGTTGTTTGTGTCTGATTGTGAAAATTGAATGTTGTGTGCCGTGTGCTGTTTTTGCCTCATGGTAATTGTGTGCTCTTTTCCGCAACGTGTAGACGAACCGCTTGACGTTCCAGGTGAAGACTCCTTCCAAGCCGAAGAAGCCGTACCAGGAGACACCGTCGAGGAAGGCAAGCCATCTTCAAAAACTCAAACCCTTGTCCTACGTTTTTACTTTCTTTGTACCATATTATATATCATGCTACTTTTATATCATTTTGGGGATGGGGGTCTTATAACTACACATGGATGTTTGATTCCACGAATCTGATAGCCCTCGAAGTCGAGTGGTGAAATTCGCTAGACTTGGCGTCAGAAGGAACCTTGGTGCTCTTCGACTACGGTGCAGGCTTGGGTCGAAGAGGAGCATGACCTGGAACACGGACAGTCCATGAAGTACTCAAGGGGTAGATTCGCCTGTACTAGGATAGACAAGGGGAAAACTACGGTCGATTATCCAAAAACCGCATACTGAGGTATGGCGAACCGTGGAGGCTCACGGCGGATGTATCGAATATTGTGGGTAAAGTGTACAATCTCTGCAGAGTGAAAACTATTCGAGTAGCCGGAGTCCATGGTCATGGACAGCTAGTGAGGCCACACTTTGTGGGGACTAGATGAGAAATTCTAGTACTGAGAATTATGGTTCACGATGATGTTGAAAAGGGTTGGACATGGTTTAATCAAATATAAATTATGGGATTAAAATTTGTCAGGAGTAAAATATTGCCAACTTAACTAATATTGAGTAGTTAGGTTCCCCATGTTAAACCCCACCATATAGCTATCCCATTATTTTCTTGTACAAAAATCTTTGTTCCTTTCTTTAGGTGGTTTGCGAGTACTTTGTATGTACTCACGGCTTTGTCCCTGGTTATTCAATCGGCCAGGCTTGGAGGAGCAGGTATTTGACAATGACACGACTGACAAGTACTAGGATGTGCTACGCTCTGATCTTTGTCTGTGGATTGTGATGCTGCTAGCTATCTTGCTTTTGCTTATTCCGCTGCCATTTGAGCCCGATGAGGCCGTGTAAGACTATGTTTATGTATGACTTTGTATTCGGTACTGTATGAACTTGTGACTGTGATATCCATTGTCGAGTTGTGCGTCATGCGACACTGATCATGGGAGCATGACGGTACGCACAGCTGGCCGCTTCGGACATATAGTTCGGGGTGCCCACAGACTTGGTATCAGAGCCCCTGTTCCGACCGTAGCAGCCTAGTTAGAATGGACGATAGATAGGATGGGAAAAAATCAAAAACTAGATAAAGAGATGGTAATCTGCATACTATAAAATGCTTTCCTCTCTTATCCCTTCTATATTAAACCATTTATAACTGTTTTGTTATGTTTAAAATATTGCACACTTGTCATCTAACTTAAACTTATAAAAATTATAGATGGCTGGAGTTCCGGTGCACCACGTGCAGCTGACTCAGGCTGGGGATATGCTCTTTGCTCAGGATCTGATTGAGCTGCTTCAGCTTGTTCACCGCCCCGTTGCAGAGTTCTGGGCCTACAAGATCTCCGGGAGGGAGGATGTGGAGGCTCGCTTGGTTGTGCGGTGTGCGCTCCGAGGGTCGGAGGTTACTCCGCGGTCGGACACCATCGCCTTTGTGTTGTACGCCCGTACTTGGGAGGAGGGTCTGCGTCGAGCTTGTCAGGAGGCGATTGCTCGCATTGTGAGGTTCCACCAGTACGAGCTGAGATCCACGCGGTTCCGTCACTACGGGATGCGCGATTGCGAGGGAGATCCCACTCCCGACATTCCTCACCCGATCATGGGGGATCACCTGATCGCTATGGAGAAGCACTTGGCTTTGACTGAGGCTCAGCTGGATGAATCCCGGTTTAAGCACGACTACAACCTCCAGATAGGGGGTCACGCCCACATCGACCCCATCGACCTAGACTCCCGGGACTGGATTATAGAGGATCTGCAGGGCCAGGTCGCCCGTCTGGAGGGGAGTAATGAGATGCTGAGGAAGAGGACTAGAAGCCTGAAGCGCAAGTGCGCAGATTTGGAGGACGAAATTACTGCTCTGGATGATGGCGAGGACATCCGGAAGGAGGATGATGCCTACCTTAGTGTTGAAGAGGACCACGATGAGGAGGAGGACGTCTCAAACTCCCAGGATCGTGCTTTCATCGACGATGAGGAGGAGAGTGATGCGTAGGAGGTGTCCCATTGAGTAGTTGCCACTTTTGGGTTTAGTCGTGGCTCGGTTTGATGATTGTGTTGTTGGTTATCTGTAAAACTTGGTTATGTATGAGACTTATGCTATCGTTATGCTACCATGTGATGATTTGCTAGTTGCAAGTTTATTGTCTATCTTATATGTCTTGCTTGTGTATGATAACTAAATTGTTAGAGACTTACCCCCTCCTTGTAGACTAAATTCCCTCTTATCTTATGCCATAACCTCAGGATGTCGAGGCACACCCGCAGCAACCCGAGTGGATCCGGTGATGTGCCACCGCCACCACCCGACCCGAACATGGCGCAACTTCTGCGACTACTGATGGAGGAGCGCCAGGCTGCTCGTGACGAGCGCGAGGCGAACATGGCTGCACTCCAGCAGCTTGTCCAGGCCGCCACCAATGCCAACCAAGGAGGCGGAGGAGCTGGTGGAAATGAGGAGCCCAGGTCTCGGCTCCGAGATTTTCAGAACACCAACCCGCCCGTGTTCTCGCAGACGAAGGAGCCTCTGGATGCTGAGGATTGGCTCCGCACCATGGAGAACAACCTTATTGTCGCCGCTGTTGGCAACAACGAGAAGGTCCTGTATGCCACCCACTACCTCGCCGGCACCGCTAGGAGCTGGTGGGAAGGAGTGCGTGCCCGTCTTCCCGAAGGGCAAGTACTCTCCTGGGCAGAGTTCTCCGCCAAGTTCAAGAAGGCGCACATCCCCACCGCACTGATCAGGAGGATGAAGGATGAGTTCCGCCACCTCAAGCAAGGGGGTATGACTGTGGTCGGTTATCTTGACCGATTCACTCAGCTGTCGAGGTATGCCCCGGAGGAGGTGGACACCGAGGAGAAGCGGAAGGACCGTTTCTTGGATGGACTGCACGATGAGCTCCAGGTTGTTCTGGTGGCCATGCAGTTCCCTGATCTTGAGTCTCTCGCTGATGCTGCTATTATGATGGAGGGCAAGCTCAACATGGCCGTTGAGAACCGCAAGCTCCGCATGATGCAGCAGGGTGGATCCAGCAACCCCCGACTGCGTCCGACATAGCCGCCCAGGCCAGCACCCCAGCCTCAGAGGAGCCTTTACCCAGCGCCACGCCCCAATGCTCCTATCCGCCCTGTTGGAGTTCCGCGTCCAGCAGGCGGAGTTCCCCGCAACCCTGGAGTGATCTGCTTCGGATGTGGACAGAAGGGCCACTACTTGACAGAGTGTCCCAACAAGAAGAACGCTGCTCCGCGCCCCAATGCACCAACAGCCGCCAAAGGGAACCCCGGACGCAACAATGCCCAGCGCGGTGCGTCTAACGCTGCGAAGGGACGTCTGCATCATGTGCAAGCCGAGGAAGCTCAGGAGGCAGCAGACGTCATCTTGGGTACGTTCCTAGTAAATTCAGTACCTGCCACAGTTCTGTTTGATTCTGGTGCATCCCACTCTTTTATTACGGAGCCCTATGTGACTAGAAGTAAGATGATACCTAGTCGAATGAAGAAGCCCATGATAGTCCAAATACCTGGATCCAAACTTAGGGCCAGCGTAACTTGCTCAGGAGTTCCAATAAAGATCAGCGGAGAAATATTTCCAGCAGACTTGATAGTGCTAGGAACCGAAGGGATAGATGTGATACTTGGCATGAATTGGTTGTCCAAGCACAGAGGTCCGTTAGATTGCACCTTGAGGACAGTCAACCTCACCATCCCAAAGGGAGTTCAGGTAGAGTACACAGATAAGCCCGACAAGACCCGAGCCTACTGTCATCAGAGTGTCTCGGTGCCATCCCTTGAGAAAGTGAATGTTGTATGTGAATTCCCGGATGTCTTTCCGGAGGAGTTACCCGGCATGCCGCCTGATCGGGATATCGAGTTCATCATCGAGTTAGTGCCTGGCACAGCCCCAATTGCCCAGAGACCATACCGGATGAATGCCGAAGAGCTGGTTGAGTTGAAGAAGCAGCTAAATGATATGCTCCAGAAGGGACTGATTCGACCTAGTGCTTCACCCTGGGGCTCGCCAGTTCTCTTTGTGGACAAGAGAGACGGCACCATAAGCATGTGTGTGGACTACCGTAAGCTGAATGAAGTAACCATCAAGAACAAGTATCCGATCCCCAAGATCGAGGATCTGTTCAACCAGTTGAATGGAGCCCGAGTCTTCTCCAAGATTGAGCTAAGGACCGGATACCACCAGCTGAAGGTCCGTGAGTCGGACATCCCCAAGACAGCCTTCACGACACGCTATGGTTTGTTTGAGTACACTGTGATGTCCTTCGGACTTACCAATGCCCCGGCCTATTTCATGAACCTCATGAACAAGATCTTCATGAAGTACCTTGACAAGTTTGTAGTGGTGTTTATTGATGATATACTGATATATTCTAAGACGGAGGAAGAGCATGCCGAGCATCTGCGCTTAGTCCTCGAGACTTTGCGAGATCACCAGCTGTACGTCAAGTTCAGCAAGTGCGAGTTCTGGCGCAAGGAAGTCGGATTTTTGGGACATGTATTGTCTGAAGGAGGAATATCCGTCGACCCCGCCAAGATTCAGTCCATCATGGACTGGACAGCTCCGACCACTCAGACCGAAGTCAGTGGATTCCTCGGATTAGCGGGATATTACCGCAAATTCGTGGAAGGCTTCTCCAACATTGCCCGACCCATGAATCAACTGCTAAAGAAGTACCAGAAATTTGTATGGACACAGAAGTGTGAAGCCAGTTTCCAGGAACTGAAGAGGAGATTGGTATCTTCCCCAGTGTTGACGATGCCTGACCTGACCAAGAGTTTTGATGTGTACTGCGACGCATCGAAGGTTGGTTTGGGTTGTGTCCTGATGCAAGTCGGCAAAGTCATTGAGTACCTGTCTAGGCAGTTGAAGCCGCACGAGTTGAACTACCCCACACACGACTTGGATCTAGCCGCTGTTGTGCTTGCTCTCAATAGATGGAGACATTACCTGATGGGTCACCGTTGCGACATATACACAGACCATAAGAGCCTAAAGAACATTTTCTCATAGAAGGAGTTGAACATGAGGCAGAGGAGATGGATCGAGCTGATCAAAGACTATGATCTCGAAATCCATTACCATCCTGGTAAGGCCAACGTGGTAGCAGATGCTCTTAGCCGCAAGCCCTTCACACTTAATGCAATGATCAAAGAGAAGCAGCCAGCTCTGCACGAGGAGTTCGAGAAGCTGGGTTTGGAGCTTGTTACACCCGGTTTTCTAGCTCACCTCGAGCTGACTCCGACTCTATTTGATCAGATCAAGGAGGCACAGAAGGGACATGACAGTATCGAGGGAATCAAGAAGAAGATGCCCCTCAGCAAGGCCCTGAAGTTCACGACAGATGATGAAGGATTTCTTTGGTTTGATGGCCGATTGTGTGTGCCTGATGTGGAGGAGTTGAAGCTCACTATCCTGAAGGAAGCTCACGGTACACCTTACTCCATCCACCCCGGAGGGACTAAGATGTATCAAGACCTGAAGGACTTGTTTTGGTGGCACGGTATGAAGCGTGAGATCGCCTTGTATGTTGCGAAGTGCGACATCTGCCAGAGAGTGAAAGAAGAGCACCAAAGACCTGCGGGTTAGCTGAAACCACTCCGAGTTCCTGAATGTAAGTGGGAACAGATAGGCATGGACTTCATCACAGGACTACCGAAGTCGAGCAAGGTTCATGACTCTATCTGGGTCATCGTCGACCGACTCACCAAGGTAGCGCACTTTATTCCAGTGCGAACCACCTATCGAGGAGATCAGTTGGAAGACTTGTACATGTCAAGGATCGTATGCCTGCACGGAGTTCCGAAGGATATTGTGTCAGACCGAGGTACCCAGTTTACCTCGAGGTTCTGGAAGCAAGTCCAGGAGGCACTAGGAACCAAGCTCGCATTCAGCACAGCCTATCACCCGCAGACTGGAGGCCAGACCGTGCGAGTAAACCATATACTAGAGGATATGCTCCGCGCATGTGCTCTAGCCTATGGTTCCAAGTGGGAGGACTGCTTGCCCTATGCAGAATTCTCCTACAACAACAACTACTAGTCGAGTTTGCAGATGGCCCCATTTGGAGCTTTGTATGGGAGGAAGTGTCGCACGCCCCTAAACTGGTCTCAAACCGGAGAAGGGAAAAATTTCGGATCCGATGTTCTGAAGGAGGCCGAAGAGCAGGTCCAGTTGATTCGTGAGTGTCTCAAGACCGCTCAGTCTCGCCAGAAGAGCTATGCCGACCCGAAGCGTCGAGAGGGGACTTTTGCAGTTGGAGACTTTGTGTATCTCCGAGTCACCCCACTAAAGGGAATGCAGCGATTCCATGTGAAGGGAAAGCTAGCACCTCGTTACATCGGACCATTTGAGGTGATAGCCAGACGAGGTCAAGTTGCCTATCAGTTGAGACTGCCAGCAGAGGCCGGCCCGCTGGAAAAAAATACCCTAGGCGTATTATACACTGGGCCGGCTGCAAAGCTATTTTTTTTCTTTTTCTTATAAGCGGACACAACCTATATAATATTAGAAACATAATTATAGCTCAGAAAAATGTGAAATAAATTTTGTGATGTTCATAGAATTATGCTTTAATTTTCTGCTTGTTTAAAATATTATTTTGCCTAGATAAAATTTTGACCCTTTTTTTTTCATGGCTAGTTTAATTTCTATAGAATTTTTGTTACTAATATTAATTTGTTAGATTATTATTAAAATTATCTTCTGGTCAGTAGCACTTTTATTATGAAATTAGGTAATAGAAATAAAGTTATTTAAAAAGAAGTTAGTGATTAAATTGAGTGAAACACATTGTTTATGTTATCAACTTAAAATAGTTTTTGTTAATTCCTTGTTGACTCTAAAAATGTAATGTTGACTTGTTTATATTCCTATGTTTATTCTTGATTTTTCTGTGTGTGTAGAATAGTGTTTAGCTTAAACAAATTTGTGGCCCTTTTTATTATTATTATCATTGCTAGTTTAATTCTTATCTAAATAATACTAGTAATATTAAATTATTAGTTTAATATAAAACTAGACTATGGTCAGTAGGTTATTGCTATGAAGTTGGTTGTTGAATTAATAAAAATTAAAAGGTTGTTAGTGAATAAAATAGGTTAATAATATTGCTTATAGTTAAAGTTGCTTTACTGCCGATTAATAAATCCAGTAAAGTTATCCTAATGCTTTGTTGTAAAATTTAGCCTTGTTGCATGTTTTAGGACTTAATAAACATGAGAGTTAAAACTCTGAGAATTATTTTGCCCTTGTTGTTTGTGTCTGGTTGTTAAAATTGAATGTTGTGTGTCGTGTGCTGTTTTTGCCTCATGGTAATTGTGTTCTCTTTTCCGCAACGTGTAGACGAACCGCTTGACGTTCCAGGTGAAGACTCCTTCCAAGCCGAAGAAGCCATACCAGGTGACACCGTCGAGGAAGGCAAGCCATCTTCAAAAACTCAAACCCTTGTCCTACGTTTTTATTTTCTTTGTACCATATTATATATCATGCTACTTTTATATCATTTTGGGGATGGGTTTGTATTAGTTTATTAGGTGAAACACCACATACCTTGTAAGCCTACCTATTTGGGAGAAATAAATTAGACACCGATGATCTTGATCCCTAGCCTTGCTAAAGAACTAATGACAACATAATAACTGGAATAATCTTGCTCCACCCTAATGAATTGGCTTAAATCTGAGAAGATGTGATGACCAAGATTGTGGTTGTTGGAAACATCGTTGAACATATTCAAAGTCTGGAGGGACTCTCTATAAGTGCCGCCGAAACCTAGTCTTACAGTACAACCACAATACTCTGGTATGGGACAGGGCTGGTTGGAAACTTGTTTATCTTAGTACGGGGGTCTTATAACTACACATGGATGTTTGATTCCACGAATCTGATAGCCCTCGAAGTCGAGTGGTGAAATTCTCTAGACTTGGCGTCAGAAGGAACCTTGGTGCTCTTCGACTACGGTGCAGGCTTGGGTCCAAGAGGAGCATGACCTGGCACACGGACAGTCCATGAAGTACGCAAGGGGTAGATTCACCTGTACTAGGACAGACAAGGGGAAAACTACGGTCGATTATCCGAAAACCGCATACTGAGGTATGACGAACCGTGGAGGCTCACGGCGGATGTATCGAATATTGTGGGTAAAGTGTACAACCTCTGCAGAGTGAAAATTATTCGAGTAGCCGGAGTCCACGGTCATGGACAGCTAGTGAGGCCACACTTTGTGGGGACTAGATGAGAAATTCTAGTACTGAGAATTATGGTTCACGATGATGTTGAAAAGGGTTGGACATGATTTAATCAAATATAAATTATGGGATTAAAATTTGTCAGGAGTAAAATATTGCCAACTTAACTAATATTGAGTAGTTAGGTTCCCCATGTTAAACCCCACCATATAGCCATCCCATTATTTTCTTGTACAAAAATCTTTGTTCCTTTCTTTAGGTGGTTTGCGAGTACTTTGTATGTACTCACGGCTTTGTCCCTGGTTATTCAATCGGCCAGGCTTGGAGGAGCAGGTATTTGACGATGACGCGACTGACGAGTACTAGGATGTGCTACGCTCTGAGCTTTGCCTATGGATTGTGATGCTGCTATCTATCTTGCTTTTGCTTATTCCGCTGCCATTTGAGCCCGATGAGGCCGTGTAAGACTATGTTTATGTATGACTTTGTATTCGGTACTATATGAACTTGTGACTGTGATATCCATTGTCGAGTTGTGCGTCATGCGACACTGATCATGGGAGCATGACGGTATGCACAGCTGACCGCTTCGGACATATAGTTCCGGGTGCCCACATTACTGTACACAGTTTGATTTTGGGGGCGTCACATCTAGACCTCAAGAAGTTCTTCAATGATTTCCCAAGATTTATTGTGACCCTGCCATATAGGATTAGGCTGGTTAACACCCTTGTAGTGGTAGAACTCGTAGCTCGTAGATGCAAAACCTTATTTTATGTGTGAGTATCGTCTGCATATTTTTCTGGTATTTTCTATGCAGTCATACTAAAACCCTTTTTACCAAAACTACGTGCTTTTTGAGTTTCATTTTGATAGCTCCATGGCTATCTTGTTTTTTATAATTTGTTTATCTTCTTGGGTATCCCCAACCATATATAGGTTTCTTTTACTCATCTTGTGCATTTTCCCCTCGTATCTATAAACACTGGGAGGCTAATGGGTATCAACTAAGCTGTAATAGCCTGTTTGAAGGTTCATTATCAAAGTGAAATCCATGGAAACCCTATTTTAAGGGGGATAGTGGACGATGATTGGTGTCAACATCGAAAATTTGGAGACCTTCATTCGCAAGGAAGAAGATTTGAATACCTTCACTATGGCTACCACAAACTACAAGTCAACGGAAGGATCAATGAATCAAACCGCACCAAATCTTGATCTATAGAAGAACAACAAGACCGAAGAATAGTCAAACACTAAGAGAAGCTATCAGATTTCCATCGCCAAGACCGAAGGTTTATTTAAAAGCCTTGAGAAAGCTGGAAATAGTAGCAACAACTAAAGTATCTCCAATCAAGACCACAAAGTTGTTTTTCCCCGAGTTCGGAATGGATCGTGATTTCCACAAGTTTTTGAGAGGTACTGTGTCGAAGATGAAGCTAGCCCAAACCCATTCTCGTTAGTCAGCCTAAATCTCGGGGAAGAGATTTCTTTTAAGGGGGGTAGATTTGTAACATCCCGATGCTCAGAATGTTTAAGAAATAGTTTTCCAAAAATCAGGGCCAGAAAATTTCATTTGTTTTATTTGGTTAATAAAATCTTGAATTGAATTTTCATAATTTGGAGGATTAATTTAAACTAATGCAAACTTAAATTAAATTTTGAGTTTTATTGATCTCTTTTCGTCGAATTTGTTTCTCTTGTTTTTGGCATATTAAATTATGCGCATTTGTACTTTTAAAACTTCTTGCGATTTTTGTTTGAGTTTCTATTCTTTTCTAGTTTTATTTTTACTTAGGCAAAATCCAATTCATTCTCTCTATGGACATAATTTCCTAAACCAAATCTATCTCTCTTTTGTCTTTATGTTTTTCAACTGGATGAACTAAGGTCATATCATGACTTTATGTTTATTTCCTACATATCTTTCATGGGCTGGAGCCCAACTTCTCCCTCTCTGTAATATTATTTTTGTTATTTCTTTCTCTTCTCATGGGCTACCGAACTGGCCCATCTGATCCACTCGTACGAGTCATCTTCTACCGCCAGATCAGCGGCGCACACGCACGTACATGGACATATGCGTCCATTGCTGCTGCCCCTTGTTCTTCTCCTTACCCCTTCAATTCCTTCCACCATTTCATCTTGCCATCAATAGGAAAGTTATTCCAAATTCAACCATGAATCCATTCAGGGCATTTATTTCACGTATAATGGTCTTAATCTTCCATTCGAAACCGATGAACTAAATGTCAACCATTGACATTCGTGGACCGATCTCTTTCCACAGGCTATAAAAGGAGGAGCTGAGGTGAACCTCACGCGTCTCTCTCCTTACACTTCCACTTTCGTGCTTAAACTTTGTCCAGATATGCTCTGTGGTGCTCGTACTCTTAAGCTAAAGCTACGCGTACAATTTTCTAGTTCATCGAGTTCATCGCGCCGATTCGTAGAACACGGTGAGTTTCTATCCAATTCGTTCTACACACCCTCTCAAAACCAATCACACTATTTTTTATACATCATGTTCTAGCTTATCTTCATAGTTGATCACGAATTCCACCGTCACATGAACCGG
This sequence comes from Bromus sterilis, assembly GCA_950022295.1. Taxonomy (NCBI): domain Eukaryota; kingdom Viridiplantae; phylum Streptophyta; class Magnoliopsida; order Poales; family Poaceae; genus Bromus; species Bromus sterilis. The sequence goes on from OX465599.1 coordinate 219,027,599, forward strand.
ATGTTTTATTTAATGGCATGATGATGTATGATTGTATAAGTAGAATACAAAATGTGGGTGTACCAATTTATATCTTGTATCATGCCTAGTTTTGTATCTTTATGTCTTTGCATGTGTAGGATGTATTGGATTGAAATGCATGTCATCTTGTTATTCCTAGTTGTATTTACATGTTGATTTCCTTGATAACATGATTTATTTGTTTAATTTCCCACATGCTTAGTATGCTACATCCATATGTTTATTTATCATAACTAGCATGCTAGTGTTCTGTGATAATGCAATGCTTTCTTGTTCTTACATGTCATAACTACTATTATAGGGTTGTGTGATATTGTCATGCTTGATCTTTATGTTAGGTGACACCATCTAAGTTATATTGTACTGGTAGCATAGTGTGATATCTCACATGATCATCATATCCATGCTTAGCATTATATCTTGTTTATCTTAAATTGCATTCATAGTATGCCTAAGCCTAGACATGATGTCATGATGGTGATCTTTTATGTCTTAGTTTGTTCTATGTGATTTAGTTGAGTACTTAGTCCCTCGAGCTTCTTATAGATGGTTTCCCATGTCACAAGTTAGTATTTGAATACTTCTTGTTTCTTATTATAAGCATGTCCTAGTTGAGTATATTCCCTTGATAACTCGTATGTTTGATCTTGTGCTATTAGTTAAGACATCCCTATATGATTCTCCACTCATATGCCTTGTTTATTATGTCTTACTATGTATTTGTTAATTAGTTTATACCATAGTATTAGTTTATCTTTGTTATAGAAATGCTTTCTAATAGTTGCTTTGATTGGTGCTTAGTCTCTACTGGTTATTAACCATTATAAATATTTGGATTCGTCCAAGTATTTATTTGTGGTTGATTATTACTCTTAGTCATTTAATGCCTACAATAGTTGTTCATCCATGTGTTCCATGTGTTGTATAGTTTCTTGTTAATTGTTTGACAAATGTATTGGTTTGATATGTTGGAGACGCTCCTGTTGTAAGTGTTAGCCCTAGACCTAGATCAATTCAATTCATGTCGTTGAATGATGTTTGATTGCTTAACTAGTATTGTTTATCCGGTTGTTTGATTGTCGTGTAGAATGCTAATTTTAATTATTATAGAGGTAATGTTTATGTTTGGTTGTTGTTAACCATTATAAGTATTTAGATTCTATCTAAATATTTATTTGTGGCTAACTTTTACCTTCATCATGTCATGTTGTGATCATGTAGTTAAGATGCATAGGATAGTTCCATTCCATGTGTTGACACCATTATATTTGTTATCTGGTAGCTTCTAATATAGTTAGACGTGATGTGTAGTGGGCACTACTACTGGTTGTTGTCATAGTTCATATTAAAACGGTAGTCTTGATCGCCGAGCCTTCCTAAGCCATATAATTCTAAACCATGTCACTCGTTGAATCATCTCTCTAACCTTGCCTATCATGCAACCCCATCTTGAAATATTCGTCTTGATCAATATCTTGCTATCCATCCAACCTTGATCTATTTGGAATGTTATTTTGGGTTTACTTTTGCTTTGGTATTTATTTGTTTTCATTTGCTATCGTTAAGACGAGTAGGGAGTGATGATGTTGGACATGGACAGATTCAAGTTACCGAAGATGGAATCAACAACGAAGGCATGCCTCCCTCTTTGATCATGTTTATCCTATGTTTTACAAATTGCATTGTATTTTATGACCACTATTGCATGCTATTTTTTCTCATAGCTAGCGTGTCGATTGACAAATTACCCTGATCCGCTTGTTGCCTATTTACTTGACACCCGAGTAGAACTACATTGTATTCTAGTAGAGTAGAAATGTTTAGCCATGTTAATTATTCTATAGGTTCTTATCTGAATGATCTTCGGATCATTAACACTTGAAACTTGTTACTTAGCTTGCTAAGCTAGGCCGGTTGGCCATTGTTGACTTCCTCTAATCTCTTCTACTCTGGGTGAAACATACCATCTAAATACTGGCGCGGGCGACAGCTGGATTAAGGATTGAAGGACCGATTGGCTGCCCTTCACAAGGTGAAGGGGAAATCCGTCGTCCGTTCCGCATGAGGCCCAATAAGTCTTGGATTTGAAGATTGGGATAACAGTACAACCACATGCTATATGGGCACTAGCTTGGATAATTAGTTAGTTCACCCTTATTATCGTCATCGTTGTACCACGGATGGGACAGCTGCCTTGCGAGGAGAACCCCGCCACAAAAGGGGACAAGGACTGTGAACTGTGGTTACTACCTTGTGAAACCTAGTGGGCATGTCATAGTACGGGTGGGTCTAATGAATGACCTCGTCACAATCTCCCTGCCGGTATACAAAATAGTGTACTACGCCAGCGGCCACTGGTGGCAACAAAACGAGATTGTGTCATGTGGGTAAAGGGTACAACCTCTTCAGAGTGTAAAACTATTCGAATAGCCGTGTCCACGGTCACGGACGGCACATGAATCTTTCTTGACATACGGGAACCTGTCTTGCTTATTCCCTCTTTGCCCCCATTCTTGGAACCTATGAAGGATGTGAGTGGATCGTGGATCCTCACCTTGTTGAAAGTTATGATGGAGAAAATGTTGTTTTCATCTAAAACCGCTTTATCAAACTATTATGCTTTTCAAACAAAATTATCTTTTATGCAAAAGAACCATGCAACCTTCCTTTGAAGCTTCATGTAGTTACTAGGACCTTTCCCGGGAGGCATGTTGAGTACGAAATGTACTCATGGAAATAATTTTGTTGAACAGAGTTCCATGAAGACGAAGGTGATGATTACGACTACTATGGCGATCCGTAGGAGTGAGGTCACGTGGACTACATCGACTCCATGTGGCTGAGATGGAGTCGCTACGCATTTTACTTCCCGTAGTTTCCTGATTGTAATAAATTTATATGTATGCCTTATGGTACTTGTAAAATATTTATGTATTCTGCAAAGAACCATTTCGCTGTGTTGTCAACAATGATCCTGGGATTGACAATTAAACACAAGAGGGTCTGTAAATTATTTCCGGGTTCTCACACTTCGTTACCGTGCATTGCCCTTTTCTCACCTTGAGAGTTGGCGCATACTTCGTCGATGCATCTAAACCCTTGGCACGATCCGCTCTGTCATCATAAACCTCCTTATATCTTCCTCAAAACAGCCACCATTCCTATCTATCAAGGAATTTCCATAGCCTTTCTGAGATACATTGCCATGCAGCATCCAACATCTCATGACCTGATCTTCATGTCATACATGATTTTGCTTGATCGAGGATACGCATGCTAGTTGGGTTTTGCCCTTATTATTGCTACATGACGCGCTAGTATCATTGCATATCCTGCTACACTGGCAGAGGCATACATTTGCATACATCATGATAGTTTTCATTCTTTCTTTATTTTTGAGTACTTCTTGTAAAGTGCGAAGATCTTCTATATTCTTGTAAAATATAGAGTGTTACCCTTAAGTGAGGAAAAGATCCCAAAGAGGAAAAATTAAAAGATCCCAAAGAGGACAGATGAGAGATAAATAGAAAGATCCAAAGAGACCACAAAAATAGAAAAAATAGATAAAAGGAGAAAAAAAGAAATAAAAAAAGAGAAGGGGGCAACACTACTATTCCTTTTGAAATATACACACTCTTACTCCATTGTTATACGTGTACTCCATAGAGACTATCATTCATGCATAACTATGTGGGGACCCTTACACTATAGAACTTGGCTTGCATATTCGAAGGATGAGTCTCCTCAAATGAGCTCTAGGTCTTCATGAGCAAGCAAGTTGGATGCAAGCCCACTAGTTCCATTAGAGAGCTTACCTTAGCTCATATGTGCATCCGTTGCATGGCAATCCCTACTCCTCACATCATATCTATCATTTGGCCTTCTCTCGCCTATGATTGTCCTCATTGATGTGAGCCCTTGATACGTCCCAAAGGTATATATAATTTTTGATTGCTCCATGCATGTTTTGTGTGATATTGCTATGTTTTAGATACACTTTTGATCATATTTGGACTAACCTATTAACTCAGTGCACCCTTGTGCCAGTTTCTATTTTCTGGTGTCTTTTGATTTCAGGTTTTTCCATTACGTAAAATGCCAGAAAATTTTCGAGAAAATCCAATAAAAAATCAGCGCAACAGAAGCTTCTGGAGCCCCGAAGGAGAGCCGGGGGGCCATCCTGTGCCTAGGCGGCCAGGTGGCGCGGCCCCACCCTAATCCACGCCAGGGGGGCGCTTGCACTCCCTGGTGCCCCCCGGCTGCCCCCCTTCGCCTATATATTTCCTTCGCCCCGAAACCTCCAAGGACAGAACCATTTTTCGCGATCTCGCCTCTGTTCCGCCGCTGCCGCGCTTCCAAGATCGAGATCACCAGAAGACCTCTTCCCGACACCCTGCCGGAGGGAGGATTGACCTCCGGAAGCTTCTCCACCACCATGGACGCTTCCTGGATGATTCGTGAGTAGTCCACCTTGGACCATGGGTCCATGATCAATAGCTACGTGATGTTCTCCTTCCCTCTTTGTTCTTCATGGATTAGACCTTGTGAGCTGCCCTACATGATCAAGGCACATATGTAATACTTTATGCTGCTACTATGTTGAGTTTGCTGGGATTTGATGGATTATGAGACTATGTTCAGATTGTCACTACTGGAATCTGCTGGTTTGCCGTCAGCCATAGTTGACGGCAAAGGCCACTCTAACTGACGGCAAAGCCTTTGCCGTCAGCTAGGGGGCCAAGGCTGACGGCGTAGAGCCTTGACGGTAACGTCGTAAGCCCAGCCCCGTTCGAGGGTTAACGACAGGCTTTGCCGTCAGCTGGCCCATAGCTGACGGCAACGGTTGCTTCTGCTGGTGGGCCATACTTGCCAGGGAAGCTGCAACCACTGCCACGTGGGTCCCCTCTTTGCCGTCAGCCACGGGCCAGCTGACGGGAAAGCTGATAACCTGGGACATTTGGTCGTCCCAGAGTTGCCAGATTGAACAGGCTGCTGCCACGTGTCCTTCTTTGCCGTCAGCCCACCGACGGAAAAGGCTTTGCCGTCAGTGCTGACGGCAAAGGCCCTCTCTGTTTTTTTTATATATTTAATTTCTGTTAATTCCCTGCATTTTCAAACAACAATATAAATAACACAATATATATTTCTGCCAGGCCCTAAACAGCACCACAAGTGCATCACAAGTGCATCACAAAGTAATTAAAGTGCAAACAACAAGATGGCATCACAAAGTGCATCACAAAGCATCACATGGAATCACAAGTGCATCCGCAAGTACAAGTGCATTACAAAGTGCATTACAAAGCATCTAAGACTACAAGTAGAGTACCTGGAGCATCCATCCATGTGCCATGCTGCTTTATCAAAATCTGCATAATGATAAGAAGAAAGAATTTAGCGATAAGCAATTAGAAGAAGAAGAAGAAGAACAAGAAGAAGAAGAAGAAGAAGAAGAAGAAGATGGAGAAAAAGAAAGAAGAGAAAAAGGAAGAATAAGAGGATTTGTTTCTTCTGAATCTATCTTTTTATCCTCTTTCTTCTTCTCTTATTTCTTCATCTCTTCTTTGTTCTTCTCTTCTGGTTTCTTTTGAAACTTTCTAAAGTAATTATGTCATTTTTGAGCTCTAATATCAACTAATTATGCTATTTTTGGTGTTATCAAGTAATTATGTCATGTCTATACCAAATAAGCAAAGTCTATGTCATTTTTGAGGTAAGTAAGCTAATTATGTAATTTTTTATGTAATTAAGCTAATTATGCAATTTTTTGCCTAACTAGAATTTACTAAGCTAACTAAAGCATGGCATAGTCTAAGTTGAGCTAAACAATAAGAATAAGAAGGAGAGGAATAACTTACCAAATGCCAAGTCACGGAGGAGAAGCACCATCTCGGTTGGTCGCCGGGTTGGTAGGGCTCTCACCGGGAGAGGGATTGTGGGATGCGACTCTGGAATGATGCTGCAACAAGGCAAGAGTTGAAATATGTGGTTAGCATGGCAACATACAATGATATAATACCGTGCAAGGGAACTCACCGTTCCCACCGGAGAAGGCATCGGCGGAGGGGGTGGCAAACCTTGCTTCTCACACATAGCCTGCAAATTAGTTTTTGAGAAGTCAAAGAAATAGTCTTGTTCCTTCTCACACATAGCCTTGCTTCTCACACAACTGACTTACCGCAACGAAGTCGTGCATGGCCTTCGCATGGGCATTATTGCGTGCCCTCTCCTCCTCCAGCAGCGTCTGTGTATTCCGGTCCCTCTCCTCCAACAAGAGTCTGGTGGCCTCCCTCTCCTTCTCAAGTGCGGCCTGCAACCACTTCTCATCATCATCCATCCAGGGTCAAATGAACTAAATAAATAATGAAGGAAAACTAACCTCGATGGCAAGATCAACTGGCCTCGCGCGTTGCCGTATTACAGGAGCCGAGCTCGTTTGCCTCGCCTTGATCTGAGATAGAGTCTCAGTGATAGGGACGACGCCATCACACATGTCCACCGTGCCATGACTCTTACCGCCACCAGAGATCATCAACGCCTCCGCATCCATAGGATTCAGGCTCAGGTCAAAGTCAGGGCCGCGCAGTTGTTTGACAACCTCAGAATAAGATGTCATCTTGTTGTAGGCGGACAGGCTTGTGTATGCCGACGGCCCGTCCCCCTCAGAATATGGTGTCGCCGTCTTGTACGAGCCCTTATGGGCCATGCCAAACGCGGCGTATCCCTGAGGCTCGGGCTGGTTATGGTGTTTGGCCTACAAGAAAAGGCAAAGAGTTAGTACAACAAAAATCATGCACAAATGAATTAATGATGAAAGAAAACAAGGCACACATACCCATTTTTTGGCGTATTGCTTGATGTTGGCATTTCCTTGGTGGTGTGCCACACCAACCAATTGGGCACGACGCTCCTTGGCCACATTGTGGGTGGTCAACCAAGCCTCTGTGCACCACTTGTCCACTATCATCTCCCAACAATCCATCTTATCGGCCAACCATCTCGGGGGCACCTATGAATGAAACTAAGTATTGTAACTAGCCCTAACAAAACTAATAAAGAATGTAACTAAGGAATCTACGTACCTCCATGTACTCGGTCTTATCAAGGAAAAGCTTTCGACATTCAGCCTTCGTCTTCGGCTTGTTTTGCTTGCCGTACCAATCTCGAACGGCCTGAACACGCATCTCATGCCTCGTGTTATTCAATAATCTCTTGCACTCTTTCTCGAGGTTCTTCTTGGCCGCCTCCTCCGTCCCCTCCTCGACCCTATGGTAACTCTGCAATTATGCCATATATATGCACAGATGAATAGGAAATAACAAGATATAACATTGGATATTGTATACTTTTTATTGGGTAAAATAATAGTTACCCAAAAATCAGCCAACACCTTGTCGGCCACGCTCGCGCAAACAACACCGTTCACGTGAGTGTTTTCCGGGAGCAGCGCGGCTTGGTAGTGCTCCCACTTGAGTCCTGGCTCAGGAACCATACCCTCCCCGGGCAACTGCACTATCCTAGGAAAGTGCTCCCTAAGCAAAGCACCAAGGAGGCAGTTTGGATTTCGGGTATTCTCCGGGTAATTCCACCCCCTGCATAATGAGAAGGCAAAGACATTAGCTACTTGGTGGAAAATAATGATATAAGGTACACAATAGACATCAACTTACTTCTCTCCATCTGGTGAAATCAACGCCCTGTGCTGCAACTCCAATCGGTCTGTAACTCGTGTCATACCACGTTGGTAGACCGACTTGCTGGCAGACGGTCCCTCATCCTCCGCCTCGGCCCTCTCATCCTCCTCCTCAGCCCCCTCATCCTCCACCTCAACCTCAGCCTCCACATCCGCCCCAGCACCCCAACTCCCCCACTCCTCGTGTGAGGGTGTCGGCTCCTGGACGGGAGGATCCTGCATCGGTGTCCGCTCCTGGACGGGAGGATCCCGCACTGGTGACACCCTTGTCTGCAGGGGTGAAGTGGCTGAGACTGAAGTAGCTGAGGGTGGTGGCGACTGGCTCCTATTAGGCAGCCTCCCTCTCCCGCGACCACGTCCTCTGCCTCTCTTCTTTCCTCCGCCTCTCCCACGGGGCTCCTCGGTAAAGCTCTGCAACAACTGTCTTCGTAGCTGCCCACGTGCTATCCTCAACTTATCCCCGCCTGCCATGTCTCACCACCTGCAACAATACATAGTTAAATACTTAGTACAAATTCAAAGACAATAATTAAATGAACAATAATAAATACATGAATAATTAAACAATTAATTAAATAATTAAACAACAATGTTTGGATGCATACAAAGTACTAATAGTCGGGATCATCTGCCTCTTCTCCATGGTCAACTGAAGCATAATCATCATCAGTATCACACGTGTCGTCATGAATGACATCGTCATCGGGATCAGGGACATCATGTGGAAGGCCTTTTTGTAACCGATCAAGCATTGATAGCTCATCCGGATTGGTAACCTCTTCTACTTGCACTTCTTCCTCATCATCACGTGATTCTTGTTCCTCCGTGTTCAGGGTGGACGCAGAGCAGTTCCGGAGACGACGTCTCACACCACGTGATTCTTGGAAGAATTCTCCATCATATGTTATTGGGTCAATTTGAGGTTCATAATCCTCTTCGTTTGGTGGAGGTGGTCTAAGATGGGGCGGCACATCGTACACGACATACCAACCTTCCAGGTTCTTAACACTTTGACGACTGTATGGCAGATAAAAAACTTGGGTGGCCTGTTGAGCCACAATAAAGACATCATCACCGCTTAACTTCCTGTCTTGTCGGATTTCGACTAGCCCAACATGTTCATGAGTCCGTCTTGTCTTAGTAGGATCAAACCAATGACATTTGAACACAACAACATTTGGAGGATTTTCACCATAATAATGAAGTTCGTAAACTTCTTCAAGTCTTCCATAATACTCGACACCTCCCTCTCCTATAGCAGAGACACCGGAATTGGTTTTTTTTCGACCGGGCATTGAAAGCTCTTTGGTAGCAGTACGAAAGCGATACACGTTGATGTCGTACTTCTGAAATGTCCGGACCTTAAAGTCAAAACCATTTGCTATTTGTCTCAATTCATCGTCGACTTGCTCATCTGAACTAGCTATTTTTTTGAACCAAGAGATGAAACCGGGATAGCCGCCTCCTGTCTTTTCAAGAAGTTCATACTCGAGAATGGATTCTTTTTCGATTGCAACACCATTCGAGAACTGTTCGACGTATCGACTGTATCAATTAATAACAGTTGTTACACACAAAACTTGTTAAAAGTTGCGAAACAATGTATCGAGGACTTACTCGATGTACGGCCGAACTTCTGTTAAGTTGTTCAATATATACATCGTTAGCGTGCGCCACTCCTCGACGCCCAGCAACTTTGATTTTCCCACACTAGAAGGAGCGAGCTTCCCTTTGAAGAGGCTGAGTTTGGATTCACGTCGTTTGGGGTCGCCCACATTGTACCGAGGCTTTGGATTATGAAAGCTGTGCAAAGTGGCATCATAGTGTGCTGTTACGAAGTTTGCCGCCTCCTCGGTAATGAACGCCTCGGCCATCGATGCTTCAATTCTACGTTTATTTTTACATTTTGCTCTAAGTGTCTTCTGCATTCTTTCAGTTGCGTAGCACCAACGATTTTGCACAGGGCCACCCAATCTTGCCTCGGTCGGGAGATGCAAAATCATGTGTTGCATCGGATTAAAGAAGCCCGGTGGAAAAATCTTCTCTAACTTGCAGAGCAACTCAGGCGCCAACTCTTCCATGTCATCTATCACGGCACGCGACAACTCTTTACCACAAAGAACACGGAAGAAATAACTTAACTCTTCCAATACTAGCCATTCAGACTCTGGGATATAGCCGCGCAACATCACCGGCATTATCCGCTCAAGCCACATGTGCCAATCATGACTCTTGAGCCCAAAAATTTTCATTTTTTCAATGCTCGCTCCCCTCGCTAGATTCGCAGCATACCCATCAGGGAACAACAACTTTTGTTGCACCCACAAGAGGATTTTTCTTATTGCTCCCTTCTCAAGATTGTACCAGGCAGGTGGCTTGGACCAATTTTTTCTTCCTTTCGGTTGTCGCATGTTTAGTGATGGCCTATCACAAAGAGTCTCCTGGTCAACTCTAGCCTTTGTATTATCTTTGCCCTTATCAGTGCCGAAAAATGTGCCAAGAAGGGCCTCGGCGATATTCTTTTCAGTGTGCATCATGTCAATGTTGTGTGGTAGTAAGAGGTCTTCGAAGTAGGGGAGATCCCAGATGCATGGATTGTGGGTCCAGGCGTGTTCCTCATTATAACCCAAGAAATACCCTGGACGGTTTGGATCAGGCTCCATAGATTTTAACTGTTCATGAATTTGTGTGCCCGTCAACGCAGGTGTTGCCGAGTGTTTGACAACTTTACCTTTCATGAAATTCTTCTTGTCTTTTCTGAATGGATGGTCCATAGGCAAGAACTGTCTATGCAAGTCAAAGCAGGAATACTTTCCACCCGCCGGCAACCAATGAAACTTAAGAGCTGCTTTGCATTGTGGGCATGGGAATCTTCCATGCACACACCAGACAACGAAAAGCGCAAATGCCGGCAGATCATGCAACGAGTATTGGCCCTGGAACTATCAACGTCAGAAATATGTGCTTTCTTTGCATAATGGATGATGGTGGAAGATTGAGCGGAATAACAAACACAGGCCAACAACTATATTGGGTAGCCGTCATACCAAAAGGATTGAACCCATCGAGACCGATGTCGATTCGCCAATTCCTTGGCTCTTTAGCTTTTTCCGTATGTTTACGATCAAATTCCTTCCATGCGTCACCATCCGTCTTCATCTAATTCTTTCCTAATTCCATGTTTGTGCCATGCCATCTGTTTTGCTGTTTCTTCGAGCATGTAAAGTCGTTGAAGTCTTGGTAGGATCGGCAGATACCGTAGAACACTCACAGGGATTTTGCTCTGTTTCTTCTCACCTTCACCGTTTTCTACCTCAACATATCTGGAGGACTTGCAAAATGGACAATATATTTCGTCTGCATACTCTTTCCTAAATAAGGCACATCCTTTCTCACAAGCATGTATCTGCTCATATGGCATCTTGAGTGCACTAAGGATTTTGTCTGACTCATATAGGTTTGAAGGCATAATATGACCTTCGGGTAGAAACCGCACAAATAGGGTCATCATTGAGTCAAATAGGTCTCTTCCAATGTTGAATTGGACTTTCAGAGCCATTACTTGTGCGATGGCATCTAGCTGAGAAATCTTAGTGTGCTCGTGAAGAGGACGTTTTGAAGACTCCAACATGGCATAGAAGGCCTTTGCGGATTCCTCCATCTCTTCGTCCTTGTTCCGAGCATCATCAAAATCATTTACCATGTCTTCAATCCCTGTACCATAATCGTCGGTGCGCCGACGCAACACCTCGTCTCTGTTACGTGTGGCCGACTCACCATGAAATGTCCACAAGGTATAGCCGGGAGTAAAACCACGCAGCTGCAGGTGTTTACCCATTACATCCTTTGTCTGTCGCGAATAATTCTTGCACTTAGTGCAGGGGCACCATGTTTTTGGCTGGCCTTTAGAAAATGCCGTTTGCAGGAATTCATAGGTTTTGCTCAACCATTCATTGGTCATGTCTTTCTGACTAGGGTGACCGGAGTACATCCATTCACGATCAGTCATTCTGTCAAGCTAGCTCTATAGTATCCACATATGAGCAATATAAATTATCAGTTCATCAAGTATGTCAAATTAATTATGGTCATTTTTTAATCATGGTTAAAACATTGGGATGCACGGCATGCACACCTACCATCTACTAGGTAAAGATGGGTCCTAATCCCACCCGAGTATGTGTAGATTGGGTCATTTTCCCATGCTCTGCTCCCGATCCAACGCAAAATTTCGGTAGCACCTCCCCGCTGTTCTCCTAATCCATGTCTCGGAAACTAACCGAGAGGATGTGTACTCGGAGAAAAACAAGGAGGCGCTGTCGAAACTCTGCATCGGATCCGGAACAAAGCATGGGAAAATGACCCAATCTACACATACCCGGGCTGTCCATGGATAACGTTGGACAATTCAAAAGAATCACCGTTATAAATATGCAAATGCATGCATAGTTATAACCGTACCCCTTTCGAACGGGAGACGCATATTGGTTACGTGAAGACTTTGCATTTCAATACTAAAACTACCTATCTAGATAGTGTCATCGGCACGAAGGCTGGAACAGAGCAATATAAAGGAGGGGGAGGAGATGACATGATTAACAAAATTACTATTCTTTTTCAAACTAATACTAACATAATTAAGCATTGTCATAGTTGCTAGACTTCTAGACTTGTAGGCATTGTCTCTGTTGCTTCCCCAAGTCACATAATGACTAAGCAAAATAAATTTGAATTTGGATCAACATGATGTATGAGATTTTTTTATAGTTTATGATTACCACTGGTTTCCCTGGTGACTCTTCTGTTTGTCCATTCTTTTTTGGTTGCCATGTTTTTCTAGTAGAGATCGTTCAGTTTTTGTCTTGCGTGTGTCACTTGAAGTGTGGATGCAAATATTATAAGTAACATTAAGATTCTACTAATGCACTACTTTGTAACTAAATGCAACAAAGGTAATGCTATTTTTTAATAGAAGTAAGAAAGGTAATGCTATTTCTTAACAAAGGTAATGCAATGGAACATCTATGTAACTATTTCTTGTTAATTGATTGCATTCCATATTGTTTTCTTTATGTTTCATTATAGTCAAGAAACTATTGGAATGCAACTAGCAGACATGATGGACTAGTGGTTCATTTGTTCAAACGGTCGATTCTACATCTGTGGACTAGTTGTATCCAAGCCTAAAAATTGCAAAAAAATTTTAAAAAAAACAGAGGAGGTCAGTTCTCACCTGAGTATAGCGACGACAGGCCTACGGTCAACTTCTGCGGCTCACGGACGGCGGCGCGGGCAGACACGGCGCGAGTCACCTGTGGATCTCGGGTTAGGGATCGGGGGAGGAAGAGAGAGGAGTAGGGGAGGGAGACTGTCTTACTGGGGAGGGGACGACCTGATGAGCGGCGGCGGTGGAGGGTCTCGGCTGGGACGGCGACCGCAGCCCATAGGCGGCGACGGTGGAGGGTCTGGGAGGGGAGGCCTCGGGGGCGGGGCGATGGCGGCGGCTCAGGGCGGGCCTGCTGCGGGGCCACGACGCGTGGTCGCGGCGGGGCTGGCGCGGGGCGGCGGCGGCGAGTTGGGGCGGGCGCGGGTCGACGACGGCGGCGTGTCGGGAGAGCTAGGTGAGAGAGGTGAGAGAGATAGGATAGGGCCGGCTAGGTCGTGCCACGGGGGGATAACTACCAGGCTATGCCGTCAGCCAGCTGACGGCATAGCCACACGTTAGGCTTTGCCGTCAGCTGGCTGACGGCATAGCTGGCTCCCGTTAAGCAGTGATCGAACGTGGGCCAGGTAAGTTCCCTATGCCGTTAGCCGACCTATGCCGTCTGTCTTTTTCGTCTTTGCCGTCAGCTGGCTGATGGCTTAGATAGAGCGAACGGCATAGGTTTTCTATGCCGTCAGCCGGGTCTATGCCGTCAGCTTTCTGTTTGGCTGTGGGCAAAGCCTCTTTGCCGTCAGCCCCGTGAAATAGCTGACGGCAAAGCCAAAGGCTGATGGCAAATTATGTTTTTCCAGTAGTGTGTCTTGAGTAATATATTTGGTTCTTCTATTTTATATTTTTGTTCTTGAGTAATTCTTGCATGTTCTTCGTTGATATTTATTGCTTTGGCCAAGTAGTAGGTAGTGACTCCAAGAGGGAGCGTTATGCTTGATTATGGGTGCATGCCCCCTGATGACTAGCTTGAATGAAAGACACAGGATTATAGGGGATGTGTTGTTGCCACATGGGGGAAACAACGTTGCTTGTAACCGCGGTTGCAAGGATTGTTTACTTTACGCAAAGTTCTTTTAGTGGAGTTGTCTGTTGCTTTGGTTTTACACATTGGTTGGGGCTCGTAACTTAATACCAACGAGATGTTCTAGATAGATATCTCAAGGTGGATGATTAGTAGTAGATGCAGATGGATTTCGGTCTACTTATTTTGGCGTATTGCCCATGCTTTTGAGCCTCTTCCTTTCTTTCGTAGCATAGTTAGCATTGGTTTGCGCCCGTAATCCTGTCAATTAACAAGCTGTGATTTTTTTACCTCATATAGCAGTTTTATCGTCTTTTCGGAGAGAGACATCACTAGTGAACATCATGGGACCCCGGTCCATATTTCCACACCACTGTTTACACCCTCAATTTACTTCCTGTTTTACTTTCAGGTTTTAGTCACTATTATCCTTTATCCCTTGCGTTTGATCCTTTGTAAACAACGAGGCCGGAGAGATTGAAAACCTCTCTGAACTTTGTTGGGAGAAAAGTTACTTGTTGTGTGTGCAGGTCCACGTCTTCTGTAAGCGCCAGAGCAGAAAACACCTACTTGTCATTGTTGGCGTCCTACTGGAGACAATCTAAGCCTTCATATATTTGCGAAGGGAAATCTGCCGCAACGCTACATCTTACCTTCCACTTGGGGTAACCAACGAAGGGCGAGAAGCCGTTATCATCTCTCGCGTATCAAGAAAATTTCTGGCGCCGTTGCCGGGGACTCCAATATTCAAGATAGGGGAGTTGCACACTATCTTTTACCTTTGCTTTTTTGTCTTGTTAGTTTACATTTGAGTTTTTTTCTTTGTGTCATTTATCAAAATCCACAAAAAAATATTTTCCTTACTTTTAGTAGTCCTTCTTGTTTAGTTAAGCATGTTTGGACTTGGTGCTTTGAGGGAATCAAAAGTTCTAGATTTCCATCAAAGGGGTGGAGAGAATATGAAGAAGGCACGGGACAGAAGTACTGAAGCACATAGAAGAATTATGCCCTGGATACCTGTAAAAATTATGCTTAGAAATTTTTACCATGGTCTTTTTAAGTGGTATAAGCACTCTCTTGATATTATAGCTGAAGGTGACTTCTTAGAGTGTGATGAAGCTAGAGCTCTTGATATTTTACATGGTCTATCTAGTTATTTTGTTTTCGACCGTAGTTTTGATACTGTTATAGATAGACTTGCTACTATTGGAAAGAGGATGGATGCTCTAGACTTGAGGAAGGTAGAGGAACTTAAGCCCAACAAGAAAGATATGTTTGAGATAGATGATGATTGGGAGCCTTTTGTTAGAATTAGCATCTATAACCAAGACTTCTTCGCTTTTCGTGATATTGGATCCATGGTTTCTACAATGCCAAAAATAGTTTATGGTTCTTTGAAACTAAACATGGATAATTTTTCATCTTATCATGAACATACTAACGGAGATATTTCTGAGATCCAGGGAAAGGTAAAAGAAGTCCAAGTTACATTCCTTAAAAGGGTGCTTGGAAGGGACTTCCTCCGAGCTATGAAAGGCTTCATTGATATTGGTAAGGGGCACATACACTTACGTGGTAAAGAGAAAGGTAAGTACCTCTTCCCTAGGAAAAAGAATAATGAACTTGTTGAAAATCAATTTGAAGGTTTTTATTACTCGGATGATCTCGGAGACCTTTGATTCTTCTTTTTGCTTCTTGTCGAGCTTAAAGGCATAAAAGAAAGCGCTTGTTGGGAGGCAACCCAAGATGTTTTTACGTTTGTTTTTAGTGGTCTTGATGTTTGTTACTACTTTATCAACATCATTGTATCTTTATTTTCAAGCTTTGTGCCAAGTTTAGCCGCTGATTGCAAGAAAGTTCAAGAGTTGCGACATGCTGTCCAGAAAACAGATTCTGTCCTTGGATGGAAAATTCACAATAAATCACAAGATCATCTTTTTGAGCTGAATTTTTTTGACAGCATGCTCTATACAATTAGCTTTCGGGTGTCTGTTCTGAGTTTTTTTATTTGAGTTGCAGAAGTATCCCGAAATAATTATTTACTACCTGCTGGTCTGTTTTTCACAGATTCTGCCACGTTCTGCCTTTCCTCCATTTTTCAATTCTTGCGCTAGCTTTTTCTTTGCAAAAACTATTTGGCGGTCTTGAGAAACAGTAGCCCTTCAAGAAAATCTTTATTTCCAGTAGAAGGAAGTTTTTTTATTGTGGGTACTAACATCTCTAATCAGATTATGATGAGTTATGTACGAAGGGAGTCTCAAGTGTGCGAGGGAAGATGATGAAAGAAGATCCGAGAGTGTCAAACGCTCAAGCTTGGGGATGCCCCTATGCACCCCAAGAAATATTCAAGGAGACTCAAGCGTCTAAACTTAGGGATTCCCCCGTGCATCCCCTTCTTCATCAATAATTATCAGTTTGTCCTTCGTCTCACACTCTCGCTATATTTTTATCACTTCATGCGTTATGTGCTATGCTTGGAACGTCTTGATCTTTAGTATACTTTTTAGTTTTATTTTTCTTTGCTTTCCGTTCGTAACAACTTAGAACCCAGCTTTCATTGTGTGCGAAAGAAAAACGCTCCACTTTAAACTAGAACACATCATAGGATTTTCATGCTTATCTTTCTTTTGTTGTGTGTTCTTTATCTTTTCGTTGTTGTTGTCATGTTTAGCTCTTAGTTTTAATGTTTATCTTTTCCCAGAGATTTTTTTAGTTTGTGGATGGAACTCTCTTTAGTTTTCATGTTTATCTTGTTTAGAGAGTTGGTTGTTGCACTGAGTTGTGTCTTGACTTTAAGTAGGTAATTGAGGTTGCTATTCAATTGTAGTAGTAACTTGCAATCGTTTTGAGGTATTGTTGTGAGTAATGTTTGATCTTTTGGTGTCAAGAGCTCTAGCCTATTAGTGATAGGTGCCGTATTTTAGGCAATCCGTGTTTATTTTCAAAAACTACAAAAACTATTTGAGAACTCTAGCTACTAGATGGATCACTAGTCTTTGGAGGGATCGGATATTAGAGTACACTCACGTACCATGAGTCGAGGATGCGCAAGGATAACCAAACCCCCCTACACTCCTCCTCGGGGTACTTGCCTCTTTGTGAACCTCCTGACTAGATTGAGTTGCCGATAATAAGTGCATGAGTTCTTAGGACTAATGTAAGTATTGAAAGTTGACACGTCCACCTCCTCATATTTGCTAGCCTCTTCGGTACCATGCATTTCCCTCTTATCACTCCGAGAGTTGGAGCCTACCCGCCGGTGCATCCAAACCCTTGGATTGATGCGCTTTGTCATCATAAACCTCCTTATACCTTTCCTCAAAACAGCCACCATACGTACCTATCAAGGCATTTCCATAGCCTTTCCGAGATACATTGCCATGCAACAACCACCTTCTCATGACTTGATCTTCATGTCATACATGTTCCTGCTACACTAGCAGAGGCATACATTTTCATACATCATGATAGCTACGTCTTCTTTATGTTGAGTACCTTGTAAAGTGTGAAAGATCTTCTATACTCCTTGTAAAATAGACTGTTGCCCCTAAGTGAGGTAAAGATCCCAAAGAGGAAAAATTTAAAACATCCCAAAAAGGAAAAATGAGAGTTAAATAGAAAGAGCATGGAGGCCACCAAAAAATACAAAAAATAGAAAAAAGAAATAGAAAGATATAAGGGGGCAATACTACTATTCCTTTTGAAAAATCCACACTCGTACTTCCTCTATATCTTGTACTCCATAGAGATCATCATATATGCATATAGCTATGTGGGGACCTTCACACTATAGAACTTGCCTTGTATATTCCAACGATGAGCTTCCTCAAATGAGCCCTAGGTCTCCTTGAGCGACCAAGTTGGATGCACCCCCACTAGTTCCATTGGAGAGCTTTTTCTTAGCTCATATGTGCATCCGTTGCATGGCAATCCCTACTCCTCACATCATATCTATCATTTGGCCTTCTCTCGCCTATGATTGTCCTCATTGATGTAAGAGAAAGTTTTGCCCCCCGAAGGTTTTGGAGATTGTTGGACAAAGCAGTAGTGGAACTAATATTGTTTTCGAGTATAAACAGATACTTAGGTTCCGAAAGAATGGAGTTTGCAAGTAGAAGGTCGAAGGACAACTCACTGCGGCGAAGCTGCAGATCCTTACCGAAGCCTTTGAAAGAAGACGACCCCCAAAAAATGTCATCGAGAAAGAAGATGCTCTCGAGTAAAAGCGCAACGAGGAGAAAGCTGAAGCTAGATGAAGACTTAGTCTTTTTACTAGTTTCTCTTTATTTTCTTGAGTCGTACGAAAAACCGTACTATCAAGAGGGGTTTGCTAGTTGAGATCTTAGTCGAAGTGAATCTGCTCTTCTCAACATAAACCCACAAAATCCTACCGAGAGAAATCTCACTGAGTCGAGTGATAGCTCGAAGGAAAAGTCATCGCACTTCGTTCCTTCGTGAGAGAACTCGTTCGGTGAGTCAGCTTACTTGCTCCGCAAGAAAAGTTGCGCAATGATTGAATATCCGACCGTTGAGGACACGCGTCAAGCGGTTGCATCGGGTCACTTCAGTCCTTTCACCCATCGAGATCGCCACCTATAAGTACCCCGCACCTACCCGCCATTTCGGGTTAGCTGCGCCACTGAATATTCCGAGACAGAAGTTTCGTGAGCATCCCGAGAGAGAACTCGAGAGAAAACTAAAACCCAAGTCAGAACTGAGTTGAGCAATTCACAGAGACTTAGGTTGAGATTAGCCAATCTTTTTATCTTGGAGAACTGTAAGTCTCCTAGACGGTTAGGCGTCGCATGTCAAGCAGTCGAAGAGAAATTTTCGCTACTGAAGGAAGTTAGTAAAGGTTTCAGATATGTCCTGAATCATCTACCCCGAGTGAAAACTGGACAAGCTCGAGGAGTTTATTGGAGTGGATAATAGGACGGATAGAGTTTTGCTCCAGGTGTTCAATCACCAGTCCCTCCAAGCAGACGTAGCACTTTACAGAGTGTGAACTGGTTTACCAAACATCGTTGTGTCAGGCTCATTTTCCTTCTTGTATTTACTTTCTGTATTTCCTCGTGTGCCTGTTTGCCTTCGTTGTTTCCTTTCGTTCACTATCCTTACGATCTAAGCATGACTTTCGAAAGTCCTATTCCTTAGAGTTTTCTTAGTCCTTCGCTTTTTGCATGAACTCCTTCTAAGTTCCATTAAAATTTTAGAAGTGATCATTCAACCCCACCCCCTTTGATCACTCTTGTGCTTTCAATTGCTATCAGAGCTAGTGATACGTCCCAAACGTATCTATAATTTCTGCTTGCTCCATGCATGATTTGTGTGACTTCTCCATGTTTTACTTGAACTTTCATACACTTTTGATCATATTTGGACTAACCTATTAACTCAGTGCACCCAGTTGCCAGTTCATGTTTTATGCTGTTTTTATATTTCAGGTTTTCCGTCCATTAAAAGTGCCAAATAAATTCCGGAAAAATTATATAAAAAATCAGTGTCCCGGAAGCGAAGAACCAAGGAAGTAAGGGAGTGGACCCACCAGGTCCCTGGCACGGCCCCACCCTAGGGCGCGCCAGGAGGCCTCCTGGCTGCCCTGTGGCCCCTCTCGGTGCCCCCTTTGGCCTATGTTAAGCCCCTGCGGAGGAAACCCCTAAGATCGATCTGCTATTCCCGTTCTCCTATCTGTACCGCCGCCGCCGCCATTTCAAGATCGGGGCTGCCAGGAGAAGCTGCCCCGGCACCCTGCCGGAAGGAGGAACCCCCTCCGGAAGACCATCCATCGCCATGGACGCCTCCCGGATGTGCTGTGAGTAGTCCCTCTTGGACCATGGGTCCATGACCAGTAGCTATGTGATGTTCTCCTCCCCTCTTTGTGCTTCCACTTTCGAGACCTCGTGAGCTGCCTCACATGATCGAGGCACCTTTGTAATTTTCTTTGTTGCTATGCTGAATTTGCTGGGATCTGATGGATTATGTGATTATGTTCAGATTGTGATGAGTAATATATTTGGTTCTCTTTTATATTTGTGTTCTTAAGTTAATTCTTGCATGTTCTCCGTTGCCGTATTCTACTTTGTCCAAGTGATTTGTTGCACCTCCAAGAGGGAGTGTTATGCTTGATTGTGGGTTCAGCCCCCTGATGTCTAGCTTGAGTGACAGAAACATGAGACTAGGGGATGTGGTGTTGCTACCAGGGATAAAACAACGTTGCTTGTACCTGCGGGTGCAAGGATTGTTTACTTTGCGCATAGTTCTTTTAATGCGGTTGTCTGTTGCTTTGAGTTTACACTTTGGGTGGGATTCGCAACTTAATACCAGCGAGATGTTCTGGATAGATATCTCAAGGTGGATGATTCGTAGTAGATGCAGATGGATTTCGGTCTACTTACCTTGGAGTACTGCCCATTGCTTTTGAGCCTCTTCCTTTCTTTTCTAGCATAGTTAGCATTGCGGTGTGTTTATAATTCTGTCAATTGCCCAGCTGTGATGTGTTTACCTCGCTAGCACTTTTATCGTCTTTTGGGAGAGAGACATCACTAGTGAACGTCACGGGACCCCGGTCCATATTTGCACCATTATTTACACCCTCAATTTACTTTCAGTTCTTACTTTCAATTTCCACTATTATTGTCTCTTGCGTTGATCCTTTGTAAACAGCAAGGCCGTTGGAATTGACAAATCCTCTGTACTCGTTGGTAGCGAAGTTATTTGCTGTGTGTGCAGGTCCAGGTGAAGTAAGCAATCCTAGATTGTGAACGGTGCCATTGTTCACGTTGCCACCTTCTTGCATTTCTGCGAGTCCTACGGGAGACAAACCCTATCCTCTGCATAGGGGAAATCTGATGCTATGCTACATCTCACCTTCCACTTGGGGTAACCAACGAGAACTATCTTCCTCACCGTATCAGCTATGCACTCCCTATGCTCTGTGTATTTTGGTCTAACCACTTGGAGTGTTGTCAATAATGTTGTTTGCAGCTGTTCGCTCGGGCGAACCAATTCCTATTTTCAATGGGAAGGACTATCCTTATTGGAAGGAAAAAATGAAGAGGAACATTATGGCTATCAATTCTGCCGCGTGGGAAATCGTCAAGAATGGATTTACTGTCAACGACAAGGACGCTATCACCCCTGCTGAAGGTAAGAACATGGCTCTTGATTCTGAAGTCTGGGTATTCATCACAAACCATCTGAATCCAGAAAAATATCATGAGGTCAAGAATATTCCTACGGCCAAAGGTGTCTGGGACTATCTCGAGAAGATTGGTGAAGGTGTCTCTACTCAAAAAGATGCTTGCATTGACACTCTCCGAAGATAATTCTATCGGTTCTTGAGGCACGAGGGAGAAAAGTTAACTCCATCTACAACATACTGATGTACGAGATGATGATAATGGTTTCCCGCCCTTAGTTGGTTACCCCAAGTGGAAGGTGAGATGTAGGATAGCAGCAAATCTCCCCTATATAGAGGATAGGGTTTGTCTCCCGTAGGACTCCGGAGATGATAAGTAGGTGTCAGCGGCGCAACTGACGTGGACCTTAACACAACACAAATAACTTTGCTCCCAACGAAGTTCAGGGAGGTTGTCAATATCTCCAGTCTTGTTGTTTACAAAGGATCAAACACTATGGATAATGACAATGGTGATACCAGCTAGAAAGTCAAGGAATAAATGCAAATAAGCGTGTAAACGGTAATGAGAATATGGACCGGGGTCCCGTGATGTTCACTAGTGATGTCTCTCTCCCAAAGGTCGATAAAACTTCTATGCGAGGTAAACAAATCACAGCTGGGAAATTGACAGGATTAAAAACGCACTGCAATGCTAACTATGATACAAAGAAATGACGAGGCTGAAAAGCATGGGCGGTACGACAAAATAAGTAGACCGAAATCCAACTTCATCTACTACTAATCATCCACCTTGAGATATCTATCTAGAACATCTCGCTGGTATTAAGTTGTGAGCCCCACCAAAAGTGTAAACCCAAAGCAACAGACAACTGCATTAAAATCACTTTGCATAAAGTAAACAATCCTTGTAACCGCGGTTACAAGCACCGTTATTTTCCCCCTTGTGGAAACAACACATCCCCTAGACTCATGTTTCTGTCACTCAAGTGTGTCATCGGCGGGCATGAACCCACAATCGAGCATAAATTTCCCTCTTGGAGTCACTACCTAGTACTTGGCCAAAGCAATAAACATCAATGGAGAACATGCAAGAATTACTTAAGCACAACTATAAAATCTAAGAACCAAATATATTACTCAATCACAATCTGAACATAATCTCATAATCCATCAGATCCCAACAAACTCAGCATAGCAACAGCTGAAAAATTACATATGTGCCTCGATCATGTAGGGCAGCTCACGAGGACTAAACCATGAAGAATAAAGAGGGGAGGAGAACATCACATAGATACTAATCACGGACCCATGGTCCAAAGAAAACTAGTCACGACACATCCGGGAAGCGTCCATGGTGAAGGGGAAGCTCTCGGAGGTCAATCCTCCCTCCGGCAGGTTGCCGGGAAGAAGTCTATTGGCGCTCCCGATCTTGGAAGTGCGGCAGCGGCGGAACAGAGGCGAGATCGCGAAAAAGGGTTCTGTCTGCGGGGGTTTCGCGTCACGGAGATTAAATAGGCGAAGGGGGCAGCCAGGGGGGCCACCAGGGGTCCAGGCGCCCTGGTGGCGCGGCCAAGCCCTAGGCCGCGCCACCTGGCGGCCTGGACACCAGGTGGGGCCCCTCTGTCCCTCCTTCGGGGTTCCGGAAGCTTCCGTTGCGCTGATTTTTTATCTATTTTTTCCCAAATTTTTGGAGCACTTTTAATATGGGGGAAAAGTAAAGAGAAAAACATCAGAAAACAGTAACTAACACTGTGGTGCATTGAGTTAATAAATTAGTCCGAATATGATAAAAAAATGTATGAAAGTGTATCTAGATCATAGCAATATCACAGAAAACATGAATGGAGCAAGAAGAAATTATAGATACGTTTGGGATGTATCAACATGCCCAAGCTTAATTCCTGCTCGTCCTCGAGTAGGTAAATGATAACAAGCATAATTTATGTGGGGACATGCTAGCAACCATATAAGAACTTTGAAAAGTAAAGCAATCAAGGTATGTGATTCAATTCAAATCATAAAATGAAAGAGTCTATATAAGCATTGAAACAAGCAACGAAAGAACATTAGGTGCAAGAGCTCTCGCTGTCCGTGACTCGAATGTCTCCAAATGGTGTTTGCGTGCAAGAAAGGGGATAGGGAATACGAGAAAAAAGTATTTTTGTTGAGAACTCAATCTACTAAAGTTTCACACTTGGTATTCTTTGGAATCTTATCTTGACTCATCCCCATACCACTAGCCAGGTACAAGTCAATTTGATCCACTAATTGTTGATATTTTGAGCACTCATGCAATGGATGAGCGTAAGCACGAAAGTTGACACTTAGGATGGCAAAGAGAGAAATATGGTGGAGGAGGAAGACAAAAAAAGGTGAGAAAGGCTCACATTAATGAGGACAATCATAGGCGAGAAGGAGAAATGAGCGATATGATGTGAGGAGTAGGTATTTCCATGCAAGGGATGCACATATGAGCTAAGAAAATCTCTCCAATGGAACTAGTGGGGGTGCATCCAAGTTGCTCGCTCATGAAGACCTAGAGCTCGTTTGAGGAGGCTCATCCTTGGAATATTCAATCCAAGTTCTATAGTGTTAAGGTCCCACATAGCTATATGCATGTATGATCATCTCTCAAGGATAAGAGGGAGTACTAGTGTGGATCTTTCAAAGGGATAGTAGTGTCGCCCCTTTCTTTTTATTTCTTTTTCTCTTTTTTCTATTTTTTGTAGTTTTTTGGTAGCCTCAATGGCTCTTTCTATTTAACTCTCATTTGTCCTCTTTGGGATCTTTTATTTTTCTACTTTGGGATCTTTTCCTCGCTTAAGGGCAACACTCTATTTTACAAGAGGGTATAGAAGATCTTTCACACTTTACAAGGTACTCAAACATAAAGAAGATGTAGCTATCATGTTGTATGCAATGTATGCCTCTTCCAGTGTAGCAGGAACATGTATGACATGAAGATCAAGTCATGAAGAGGTGGATCTTGCATGGCAATATATCTCAGAAAGTCTATGGAAATGCCTTGATAGGTAGATATGGTGGCTGTTTTGAGGAAAGATATAGGGAGGTTTATGATGACAGATCGTATCATGCCAAGGGTTTGGATGTACCGGCGAAGGTAGACGCCAAATCTCGGAGTGGGAAGAAGGCAATGGATGGTACAAAAGAGGCTAGCAAATATGAGGAGGTGGAAGTGTCAACTTTCAATACTTACATTGGTCCAAAGAACTCATTCACTTATTATCGGTAACTCTCAATCTAATGAGGAGGTTCACAAAGAGACAAGTACCCCAAGGAGGAATGTATGGGGGTTTGGTTATCCTTGCGCATCCTCGACTCATGGTACATGAGTGTACTCTAATATCCGATCCCTCAAAAGATTAGCAATCCAGCTAGTAGCTAGATTTCTAAACTAGCTTTTTAGGTTGTGAAAATAAACAAGGATTTCCCAAAATACGACACCTATCACTAATAGGCTAGATCTCTTGACACCAAAAGTTCAAACATTACTCACAAGAATACCTCAAAACTATTGCAAGTTACTACTAAAATTAAATAGCAACTTCATTTACATACTTTCAAGACAAGACACAACTCAGTGCAACAACCAACTCTCTTAACAAGATAAACATGAAAACTAAAGAGAGTTCCAGCAAAAAACTAAACAAAAGCCAAGGCTCTTGCTAAAGACAAACTAAGACTAAAACTAAACATGGCAGTAGCTACGAAAAGATAAAGAACACACAACATCAGAAAGATAAGCATGAAAAATCCTATGATGTGTTCTAGATTGAAGTGGAGCTTGTTTCTCTCCCACACAAAGTAAGATGGGGTCTAACTTCTTATGAACAACAAGCAAAGATAAAGAAAACTAAAAAGTAAGCCGAAGAGCGACACCCTCCAAGCATAGCACATAACACATGAAGTGATAAAAATATAGTGAGACGAAGGACGAACTGATGATTGTTGATGGAGAAGGAGATGCACGGGGGAATCCCCAAGCTTAGACGCTTGAGTATCCTTGAGTATTTATTAGGGATGCATGGGGGAATCCCCAAGCTTGAGCCTTTGACACTCACGGATCTTCTTTCATCATCTTCCATCGCACGCTTGAAAACTCCCTTCATACATAACTCATCATAAGCTGATTAGAGAGGTTAGTAACCTTAATAAATTAATTTTCCCCACTGGATATAAAGATATTCTTGAAAAGCTACTATTTCTCAAGATTGCCACAAGGTTTTTGCAAAGAAAAATCAAGATTAAGGTTTGCAAAAGTAAGGAAAGGCAAAACGTGGAAGGAATCTTTGAAAAACAGAACAACATGTAGTAGAGAATTTTTTGGGGCACTTCTGCAACTCAAATAAAAAAACTCAGAGCATACGAAAGTTTTGCAATTGTATAGAGCACGCTGTGTAAAAAATTCAGCTCAAAAAAGATGAAATGGTGATTTGTTCCGATTTTTGTCCCGTCAAGTAGACAGAATCTGTTTTCTGGACAACATGTCACAACGTTGCTTCCCTTATCATATGAGGCTAAACTTGGCACAAAGCTTGAAAATAAAGATATAATGATGTTTCTACAGTAGTAACAATCATCAAGACCACTAAAAACTGTTGGATATGTGCCCTAGAGACAAATTAATAAAGATATTTGTCACATATCCGTTTTGTTCATAATACGTTTATACTGTGCTATAACTGTATTACTTGGAAATACTAATACAGGTGTAGTATAAAACATGGTCCGTAGTTTAACTCGGGTAAACTATCGCATTGGGCAATTGATTGATCAAGCTTTCCTGATCATGGCGAAACTTAAGTCCATTGACAATGAGGTCATATCGTTAAGGGGAATGATGTGATGGACGTACACCCACCTAAAGTATTGCAATGTGATCGAGTCACATAGTTCAGCGTTGCTATGACTTTGTAACGTATGGCTTAGTCCTTAGACCGTAACGATCATACGTAATTGTCATCTATGAGGAGACTTTGATTTGTATCCCACCGCCTGACTGAAATATGCTGGCTATAACGGTGCACTTTGGGTATGCCGAAATAGATGGTTGATGAGTATGTTAATAGATCAGAGCGGGATTTGTCAGTCCTTGTGATAGGACAGGTACTCAGGGCCCACTCGGTGATATTGCATCAACATCTTGCAAGTACGTGACTAGGTCACAAGAGATGCAATGATCATGGACGAGAGAAGTTGTTTTTTGTGAACGAGATGTGAACACGGTATGTAGGATACCGACGATCAAACCTCGGACAAACAAATTACCGCAGCACAAAGGGATTACGTCGTATCGTTAACGGTTTCCAAAAGCGATCGAAGTTCATTCGATGGAAGCGCAGGGGCTGTCAAGGATTGTAACCAGGTCCAACTGACTAGTCATTGGTCAATGAGAAGGGTCTCGACCATGTCTGCTGTTTCCCGGACCGTTAGGGTGTTACACTTAAAGGCAATCGATGCATAGGATAGTTACGGGATCAATTAGTGAAATAGGAGGAATCATCGGAATAGTTCCGGAGGAGGACGGAATGGTTTCCAGACATATTGAATAGTTCAAAATAAAGTTTAATTGTTTTAATAATGTTTTATTATTTAATTATCTGAATTAAATATTTAAAACATATTAAATAAATTAAAAAAATGCGAAAAAGGCTAAATGGGCCCATGGGGCCCATTAAGGGAGGAGGGGGTCTCCCCCCTTGGGCTTGGCGCCAAGGGTGGGGCCCACCACCCCCCCTTGGCCGGCGCACTCCCCCCCCTTGGGACTTTAGTCCCACATGCGGGAGGGGAGGAGGATGGCACCCCCCCCTTGTCCTATATAAGGAGGGGTAGACCCCCCTTTTTCCAACACACCAATATCTCCTTCTTCCTCCTTCTCCTTCCCGGAAGTGGACTCCCCTTGTTTGGAGTCTGCACCTGGATTGGAGTTCTCCACCATAAGGCAGGTCGTCGTTCTGCTGGAGTCGGGATCCGTAGCCGTCTTTCTTCCGCTGCTCGCCTGGTTCGGGGCCTGGGAGGAACATCGATTGTACCGTACGTGTATAATCTCTTCGAGGCACTACACCTGTGGTGCTACTTCGTCGTTGGAGGTTTACCAGGAGTCATCCTCGCCGGTGGTGGTCTTCTACACGACAGGGAGGTCGTAGTTCCGAGTCTACGCCAGCCACGTTCGCAAGAACATTTCCCTCTTTCGGTCTTCAAAGGTATGAACATCGATTCCCTCCGTTACTTTACATCGCCATAGCATAGATCTTGGGTTCGGGTACCGTAGGTATGAAATTTTTGTGTTTTCTGCCCCGTATCCCAACAAAACATCTTGGGTTGCCTCCCAACAAGCGCTTTCTTTTACGCCTTTAAGCTAGGCATAAAGCAAAAGAAGAATGAAGTTTTTTCAAGACAGAGAGAATAGCTAGCCCGTGTAACGGACTCAAAAGGTAACTTGACTTTCTTTCTAGGGAAGTGTTCCATCCCCTTTTTGAGAGGGAATTGGAATTTTGTATTCCCCTCTTTCATGTCAATAACATCACCAACGGTGCGAAGAAAAGGACGTCCCAAAATATTTAGACATAAAGGTTCACATTCTATATCCATAATGATAAAATCAACGGGAACGTAATTGTCATTGACAATGATAAGAACATCGTCGATCTTCCCCAAAGGTTTCTTGACGGAAGAATCAACGAGACGAACACCAAAAGAACAAGAATCGAAAGGTTTCAATTCAGACATGCCATACATTCTTTTGGGCATGACGGAGGTACTAGCCCCAACGTCACATAAAGCATAGAAAGAGAAGTTATTCAATTTAATTTTTATTATAGGGTCCGAACCATCATCTAGCATCCTAGGTATGGAGTATTCTATTCTAAGCTTCTCCTCCCTAGCTTTGATGAGAGCATTTGTGATATGCTCCATGAAGGCAAGATTAAGTGTGCTAGTGTGGGGGTCTCTAAACATTTTGTGTAGCAAGCTAATAACTTCAGAGAGGGTGCAACTATGAAAATTAATATCACTACTATCAAAGGTGGTAGTAGTGTCATCTAGGCTCACTTGTTTGAAACCCTCTATGCTCATAGGAGTTTCTTCTTCTACGGTTGAGGTATTAGCATCACCATTAATATGTCCAATGGGACTAGGAGTGCATTGGGTGCTAATAGTTTGAGTGTCGTCAACAATTTGGATAGTGGCAACTGTGTGGTGTGTAGGAAGGCTCTTAATTCTATCCTCTTCCTCTCTTTCTCTAGCCCATCTTTCTTTAGGTTTAACCGTCATCTTAATATTTTCATTGATTTTTAATTGGATGGAATTAATAGGAGTGGCCTTCCTCTCCTCAAGGGGAGAGGTTCTAATTTTTAACATCTCAACATCAAGGTCTAGGCTATCTACCTTCAAAGAGAGATTATCTAACTTAGCTAATTTGTCTTCTACATTCTAAGAATATTTTCTAGTTCAGAAGTGGGGTTCTTGTTGCTAGGATAATTGTTGTTGTTCCCATAGTTGGATGGAAACGGTCTAGGATTACTAGCAAAGTTGCCCCTATAAGCATTGTTGTTGAAGTTGTTTCTAGCAATAAAGTTCACATCTACTTGTTCCTGAGCAACCAAAGAATTTAAAGGAACATCATGAGGATCAATAGAGTGTTGCTTGGTAAGTAGAGACATAATTAAGTCAACTTTGTTATTTAGGGAGGTAATCTCCTCGACAGAGTTTACCTTCCTACCTGTTGGAGCGCGTTTTGTGTGCCATTGGGAATAGTTGGTCATCATCTCATCGAGAAGTTTTGTGGCAGCACAAAGTATAGTTGACATAAAGGTTCCTCCCGCGGCCGAATCTAACAGGTTTCGTGAGGTCAAGTTCAAGCCTGCATAAAAAGTCTGGATAACCATCCAGGTAGTCAAACCATGTGTAGGGCATTTCTTAACCAGAGATTTCATATGTTCCCAAGCTTGGGCAACGTGTTCATTATCCAATTGCTTAAAATTCATAATGTTACTCCTCAATTGGATAATTTTAGCAGGTGGGTAGTACTTCCCAATAAAAGCATCTTTGCACTGATCCCAAGAATCCATGCTATTCCTAGGCAAAGATTGAACCCAAATTTTAGCTCCTTCCCTTAAAGAGAAAGGAAAGAAGCTTGAGCTTAGCAACATCACCGTCTACTTCTTTATACTTTTTCATATTACATAACTCAAAAAAATTATTTAAGTGTAAAGCAGCAGCATCTCCAGCGCCAGAGAATTGATCTCTCATAACAAGGTTTAGCAAAGCAGGTTTAATTTCATAAGAGGTGGCTGAAGTGGAAGGTGTGGCAATACGAGTGCAGATAAAGTCTTTGTTGTTGTGACTAGTGAAGTCACACAACTTGGTGTTTTCAGTGGAACCCATAGTAGCAGCAAGTGTGGCACATTTTTTTGTAATTTTTTATTCAAGACACAAAGATGAAAACTGAAAGGTAAACTAACAAGACTAAAAAGCAAAGGTAAAAGGTAGTGGGAAACTCCCCTATCTTAGCACTTGGAGTCCCCGACAACGGTGCCAGAAATTTGCTTGATGTGCGAGATGATGATAATGGTTTCTCGCCCTTTGTTGGTTACACCAAGTGGAAGCTGAGATGTAGGATAGCAGCAAATTTCCCCTATGTAGAGGATAGGGTTTGTCTCTCGTAGGACTCCGGAGATGATAAGTAGGTGTCAGCGGCGCAACTGACGTGGACCTACATACAACACAAATAACTTTGCTCCCAACAAATTCAGAGAGGTTGTCAATCTCTCCGGTCTTGTTGTTTACAAAGGATAAAACACAAGGGATAATGATAATGGTGATAGCAGCTAGAAAGCAAAGGCTGAAAAGTAAATAAGCGTGTAAACAATAACGAGAATATGGACCGGGGTACCGTGATGTTCACTAGTGATGTCTCTCTCCCAAAAGACGATAAAACTTCTATGTGAGGTAAACAAATTACAGCTGGGCAATTGACAGGATTAAAAATGCACCTCAATGCTAATTATGCTACAAGGAAACGACGAGGCTCAAAAGCATGGGCGGTACGCCAAAATAAGTAGACTGAAATCCAACTGCATCTACTACTAATCATCCACTTTGTGATATCTATCCAGAACATCTTGCTGGTATTAAGTTGCGATCCCCACCCAAAATGTAAACCCAAAGCAACAGACAACTACATTAAAAGCACTTTGCGTAAAGTAAACAATCCTTGGAACCGCGATTACAAGCACTGTTATTTTCCCCCTTGTGGCAACAGCACATCCCCTAGACTCATGTTTCTGTCACTCAAGCGTGTCATCGGGGGGCATGAACCCACGCTCGAGCATAACGTTCCCTCTTGGAGTCACTACCTACTACTTGGCCAAAGCAATAAACAACAACGGAGAACATGCAAGAATTACTTAAGAACAACAATATAAAAGATAAGAACCAAATATATTAATCAATCACAATCTGAACATAATCTCATAATCCATCAGATCCCACCAAACTCAGCATAGCAACAGCAGAAAGATTACATATGTGCCTCCATCATGTAGGGCAGCTCACGAGGACTAAACCAAGAAGAACAAAGAGGGGAGGAGAACATTACATAGCTACTGATCATGGGACCATGTTCCAAAGAAAACTACTCACGGCACATCCGAGAAGCGTCCATGGTGGAGGGGAAGCTCCTGGACGTCAATCCTCCCTCCGGCAAGGTGTCGGGAAGAAATTTGTTGGCGCTCCCGATCTTGGAAGGGCGGCAGCGGAACAGAGGCCAGATCGCGAAAAAGGGTTTTGTCTTTGGGGGTTTCGCATCACGGAGTATAAATAGGCGAAGTGGGGCAGCCAGGGGGCACCAGGGGTCCAGGCGCCCTGGTGGCGCGACCAAGCCCTAGGTCGTGCCACCTGGCCGCCTGGGCACCAGGTGGGCCCCCTCTGGCCCTCCTTCAGGGTTCTAGAAGCTTCCGTTGCGCTAATTTTTTATCTGATTTTTCCGAATTTTGGGAGCACTTTTAATATTGGGGAAAACTGAAATAGAAAAATAGCAGAAAATAGGAACTGGCACTATGGTGCACTGAGTTAATAAGTTATTCCAAATATGATAAAAACAATGTATGAAAGTGTATCTAGATCATAGCAATATCACAAAAAACATCCATGGAGCAAGCAGAAATTATAGATATGTTTGGGACGTATCACAGACTCACCGCTCTTTCAAATGAGCTGATTTCCCTCGGTGTTGAAGATATCACCAATCAAATTATTGTGAGGACCTTGCTTCGCTCTCTTGATGATTCCTTCGATCACATTGTGCTGATGATCAAAGAAAGAACCGATTTCAGCACTCTTGTTGTTGCTGATATTCTCAAGAGACTTAACACATTTGATACGGAAGAAGAAGAAAAACGTGATGTCAATGGAACTCGAAGAAAATCCCATGCCCTCAAAGCCAAAGCTTCACATCATTCCTCTCCTGAAGCTAGTTCTGAGTCTGGAGGTGCCTCAGATGACCCCGAGAACATTGGAAAAGATCTGGCACTGATTATGTAAAGATTCAACCGCTTCCAGAGAAGGAATTCCTCTTCACCGAAGGAAAACTACTCCTCCAGAAGTTCAAGCAATTCAGCAAAGCATCGATCATCATCCAGAAACTCTTCAGCGAAAGATAATTTCTGCTACAAGTGCAAGAAGCTAGGTGACTTCATCGCTGATTGTTCTTTCTGGGAAATTGAACATATATCCAAGCATTCTCACAGCAACTCGTCGAACAAGTTGCACCGATCAAGCAAGAACTATGAGTCGAAGAGATATGATTCAAAGTCCAGAAAAGACAAGAAAGATGATTTTGATGATGACAAGAAGAATAAGTATCATAAACATCGAGTGAGTTCTTCCTCGAAATCACATTCCTCTCGATGCAACAATTCTCACCGTGCCAAGGCCAATCTGGGTAAAGAGATGAACTCTGGATATGAAGCTTCTGGGACCGAAGCTGAATGAAACTCAAGATCTGGTTCTGGTTCTGAGTCTGATGGTGTTGCTGGTCTAGCATTTTCTTCGAACAAGACATCGAATTCATTCTTCACCAACCAAAGCAGTGAAGATGAATCTCCAGCTTACTGCTTCATGGCCAAGGCTAAGGTATCTTCTTCTAAGAATTCCTACGATACCTTTGATGGATCTGCTTATGAAAGTCACTCTAGGATAAGCTATGCCAAACTTGCTGAAATTGCTTCTATCCAACAAGATGAACTAGATTCTCTTAGTGAAACTATTCAAAAATCTGAGACTTTGTTGATCGATCAGATTGAGAAAGGTCAAACTTTGACTAATGAGCATGCTGCTCTGAAGGAAAAGTATGATGAACTTTCCGCTCGGCATGATCTTCTCTCAGTGGACTAGGAGAAGCTGACCTACGAATTCCTTCAAAGGAAAATGGCTCTCGAGAAACTAAGAGAGGCTCATGAAGAGTTGGAGAATGTCAATCTCACGCTCATTGCTCAAGAAGGCTCATAAGCTAAAAATGATTCTAGTTCACCATGCTTAACTTGTTTGGAATGAAGTAAAACTGACTCTATTTCTATGCAATTGAAATGAAAGGATCCTATTTTCATTGATGATGCTAACCCATCGGTCGAGGAAACTATTACCGAGGAACTCCTCAGTTTGAAAGATTTATTTGATACAGGCATGTTCAAAAGTGTTCAGGGACACCAGTACGTATGTGATATCCTAAAGAAGGCTCTTCTTCATACGAACCCTCGAAAGGAAGGTGTTGGTTTCAAAAGGAAACTCAACCCTGATAGCACCTACTCGGAGCCCGAGCAGTATCCTAAAACTTTCTGGGTTCTCGCGAAAGAAAATACAATTGATATTGCTAACCTTTTAGGTTTCAACTGCAAAATTTATAAGGCTACTATTGATGAATCACTTGATCCTGACTACAAGCTTATCAAAGATCAGGAAGGAAAGGTGTCTGCTGAATTCGTTGGTACTCCTCCGAAGAATGGTTTCTATAAGCTACAGATTTGGGTTCGCAAATCTCTCGTAGAAAAACTTCCCCCTAACCATTCTATGCTGGGAAAATCTTTGGTACCACCAAAACACTTCTGTTCTCTCTGGGATAGAAATGAACCTCTGGTGCCTGCGTCAAATGTTCCCTAGAAGGAATACTATCGAGTAGATAGAAATGATTATCGTCATCGTGATAATAACGACAAAATTGCTTTTACCTACGAGTACTCTAACCCCTCTCCGAGGAATTATGTTTATGGTGTGCTTGATTGTCCCCCTCGCTAATATGATCCTGTTCGCTATAATACCGCTGCTTCAACTAGCACTTCCATGTCTTCTCAGTCACCTGCTCGTTTGTGGGTGGTTAATACGAACTAATTCTTCTGCAGGGCTATTTCTTCGGTGGATCCAAATGGGTCATGGATAGTGGTTGCACAAATCATATGACCGAAGACAATGATTTGTTCACCGAAGAAAAACTTACTGAATCTTCTCAGAGATATATTACCTTCCGTGACAACAACAAAGGAAAAGTACTTGGTTTGGGTAATGTTGCTATATCGAAGGATAAGCATATTGACAAAGTTATGCTTGTGCAATCTCTAGGATATAATCTGATGTCAATCTCAAAACTTTGTGATATGGGTATGCTTGTATTGTTCTCTGCTTCTCGTTGTGTTGTCTTTTTGCAGGATGATTATTCCTTCGTATTCGAAGGATATCGCAAAGGTGATCTTTATATTGTCGATTTCTCTTCGGGACATGCAGTGTCCACATGCTTAATGGCTAAAGACACATCTGGTTGGTTATGGCATAGAAGACTTGGTCATGCAGGAATGAAAAATCTTCAAACTCTTATCTCGAAGAAGAATATCGTTGGTATTGAAAATGTGAAATTCGATAAAGATCTTCTATGAAGTGCATGTGAAGCCAGAAAGATTGCCAAGAAACATGATTCAACAAAAACTATCATGACTACTACTTGTCCTCTTGAATTACTTCATATGGATTTATTTGGTCCTCAAAACTATGCTAGTCTTGGAGGTAACAAGTATGGTCTGGTTAGTGTTGATGATTTCTCTCGATATACTTGGGTTTTCTTTCTAGATGAGAAGAGCAAAGTTGTTGAAATTTTCAAAACTTTCGCAAAGAGAAAATAGACTGAGTATGAATGATCTCTCAAACATATCAGTAGTGATAATGGTACAGAATTCAAAAACACTCATATCGAAGAATTTTTTGATGAATATGGCTTTACTCATGAATTCTCGGCTGCTTATACACTGCAAAAAATGGTGTAGTCTAGAGAAAGAACCGAACTCTTATTGAAATGTCCAGAACAATGCTTGCTGAATACAAGACTCCTATCGGGTTCTGGGTTGAAGCGATCAACACTGCATGTCATATCATCAACAAGGTTTATCTGCACAAATTTTTGAAGAAAACTTCACATGAGCTTATCACTGGTAAAAATCCAAATGTTTCATATCTCAGGGTTTTTGGTGCTCCGTGTTATATCAGAGATATGAATCACACCTCCAAGTTTGCCCCTAAGGCACACAAAGGTTTTCTCTTAGGTTATGGTTCGAATTCTCACACTTACAGAGTATACAACTCTCATCTTGGCAAAGTTGTAGAAATTATAAATGTTCGATTTGATGAAACTAACGGCTCTCAAAAGGAGAAATTACCTCTTAACCTAGATGAACCACCTTTATATGAAGTTATCAGGTACATGGCCATTGGAGATATTCGTCCTGTCGAAGGAAATGACATCAAGTCAACAAGGATGGTGATGATCCAATGTTCCCACACATAGCCCAGGGCACTGGATATCAACATCCTGAGGTCAATGATGCATAGGAAGAAGGAAATCATATGAAGGAAGAAAATGCTCAACCCGAAGGACAAGCTGAACCCGAAGGAAATGATCCCAAGGGACAAGTTGCTCCTGAAGGCCAGCCTGATCCCAAAGAACAATCGGATCCTCGGGCTAACGAAGGAGTACTATCTCGAGACCGAAGAAGAGTGGACGTCGACTCAATGCTCGAAGAGATTCGTCTACTAGGTCGTCCCACTACTCGCTCTCATACTCGTTTAGCTAACTTCTGTGGAAATTTCTCGTTTGTATCCATGCTAGAACAGTCGAAATTTGATGAAGCCATGAAGGACTCAGACTAGATGACTGCAATACTCGAAGAACTTAATCAGTTCAAGATAAATTAAGTCTGGTCCCTTGTCGAAAGACTTGATCCCAAGAAGCATAATATCATTGGTACAAAGAGGATTTTTCGCAACAAGCAAGATGAAGATGGTATTGTGGTAAGGAATGAAGCTCGACTGGTTGCACAAGGTTACACCCAAACGGAAGGTATTGATTTCAGTGAGACTTATGCTCTAGTTGCTCATCTTGAATCCATTCGTGTCATGCTTTCTTTTGCAAATTACAATGGTGTATTGCTATATCAAAAGTGCATTCCTTAACGGTGAATTCGAAGAGGAAGTATATGTTATGCAGCCACCAGGTTTTGAAGACCCAAAGAATCTAGATATGGTGTACAGGTTGCACAAGGCCCTCTATGGGTTAAAGCAAGCACCTCGTGTTTGGTATGAAACACTGGAGGATTTTCTTCTGAACCGGACATTATGCTATCAGTTTGTATGTGTGCCCGTTTTCAGGCAAACCCGAAAAAATCACATCATATTGCTGTCAAGCGAATTCTTCGATATCTTGCTCATACACCTACCTTGGGACTTTGGTATGCCAAAGGTTCCCAGTTTGATCTCGTTGGATATTCTGATTCTGACTGGGCTGGTGATCGAGTCGACCAGAAATCTACCTCATGCACATGTCATTTTCTCGGTAGATCTCTTGTCTGTTGGGCTTCGAAGAAACATAATTGTGTATCTATTTCTATGGCTGAAGCCGAGTATATTGCTGCCGGTTCATGCTGCACTCAAATTCTGTGGCTCAATAAAACACTGAAAGATTATGGTATTCTTGTGAAGAAAATTCCTCTACTATGTGATAATGATAGTGCGATCAAAATTGGCCATAATCCTGTGCAACACTCTCGAACGAATCATATTTATATTCGTCATCATTTTCTTTGAGATCACGTTCAGCGAGAAGATATTGTTATCAGTCATGTTCGCACCGAAGATCAATTGGCTGATATATTTACGAAGCCCCTAGGTGAGAAAAGGTTTTGTGCAGTTAGATGTGAGTTAAACATATTGGACTCACGCAACGTGCAGTAAGATCAAAACTATCTACACTATGTATTATAAGTTTTCCTACTAGCATTAGTTTAGTTTCGTTGGTTTTCTTTCGTATTAATTTTTCGTTTTGTTCTTATTCGTTTGGTGTTGTCTATGCACTTATCACTCCGAGTTTTCTTGTCGTTAGTTTTCTCTCGGATTGATTAAGTATCGGACCCTGTTTTCCCTCTCTTCTATCCCTACCAAATCTTTGCTTTTCTCTCGTGAACATGTATATTTGTACTCGATTAAAATTCTCTTCGAATGTAATTGATTCCGAAGGAAATCTTTCAAACTTTTATCTACTTTTATACTCGATGTTCCATGAGTTTGCTCTCGAACATGGAGCTACTTTCTTTCGGTTCGTTGGAATTGTTCCGTGATTACCGCCACAAAATCCGTCCGTTGAATTCGGAGAGACGCGACATCTGCATCGTTGGATCAGATGTGACGGTTACATCAGACCCCTCCCCCATAAATACTGATTCACCCCACCGGCACAGCTCCCTCACATTCCCTCGATTTGGTCTCTTCTCCTCGCACCCAAGCTCTTGCGCGCCGCTGTGCTGTTTCCGTCACCGACGATTTCCTCTCCGCTTTTCTGCCGGAAGGAAGTCGCCGGAGGCCTTCCCATCGACGAGGATCTTCATCCACGCCGCCGTAGATCTCACGCATTGCCGAGTTAGGGTATGTGCGAGGCTAGAGCTCGATTCCTCTCCAATTTGTTCATCGAGCCCTAGATTTGTTCTTGATTTTTCATCTATTTTATTAGGTCTGTTTGATCCGTTCGTATCATTGCACTTTGGGAAATCAGTTTCTAGCGTATTCTATCGAATTCCCATCCAATCTAGGTAAGATATCCCTCCTCCCGTGGAATTTCTCAGTTAGGCAAATCCATCCGATCTAGATTTACACTTTGAGCAATTTCTTCATACTAGTCCTTCGTTAGATTTGCACTCGATGGAAATCTAGCCTAGCACTTGCATGAAAATCTGCTTCAAAGATAAATCCCTCTATATGCTTGTTGCGTTCAAAACAATTTTCCTCGAAAATGTTTGGTACATGTTCACATCTTGTCTACTTTTTCCTCGTGCCTATCCAATTCGCAGGAAAATGCCTGATAACGCTGGAAACATCAGGGAGCCCAAACGTGCAGGAGGCTGAACAAAAATCACCAATAATTCAGAAGGCCTATCTGAGGATTTGATCATAGAGAAAAAACTGAGAACGCCTGAAGGCTCAGTTGAAGATACTCGATCGATAGAAAACATGCTGCAAGAAATTCGAAGACTTCAAGCTCTTCGTTGGTCTGAATACAAGGCCATAATCCCTCGTTGGGAAAGATTGTTTGCTCTAAAGAATCCTTGGTCAGATGTCAAGTCTTTGAGACCCAAGTGGACCAAAGCTAACCAACCTTCTCCTCCACCTAATGCTCACCCTTCTACTCTCAAGACCCCGGCTGATTTTAAAGAGTTGGTTGCTGCTCGATCTGAACGAGCAGAAAATAGAAAGGAGGCGAAGGCCAGGAAAGTTGATGCTTCTGCTTCTGAGGGAAACGAAGAAGTTACCGAATATGTTGGTCCAAGCACCAAGCAAAAGACTGGCAAGAAATCTGCCAAGCGCCAAAAAAATGTCGTTGTTGTTTCTCCACCTGAAGCAACTTCTGACGAAGGAGAAGCCAGTACCGAGCGACAAGACCCAGGTGCTGAGGTTGATGTCGAGGATATTCCTCCTCCCGCACCAAAAAAAGAAACCAAGAAACAAGGGCATTAGGATCCAAGAGCCAGCTGTTGCGGCTCCTCGAGAAAAAATTGAAATTACCAACTTAGTCATGGATCCACCTATTGCCTCTGCTCCCCCTCGTCAACAAAAACCCTCGGCAAGATATAAGGGAAAGCAAGCGGCCATGGCCGAAGATGATGAAACTCTTCTTAAGCGAAAGGAAAGGTTGGCCAAGCAACAGGAACTTGAGGCCAAAGAACTGGAAAAGTCTAAACTACTAAACTTTCACTATCAGCCCGAGGCAAAGAAAGCTATGATTGCTAAGCAATTGGGCATTCTTCATCTGGTTTCTCACAAATGCAAACGCTAGCTCGAAGAAAATCCTGCCCCAGTGCACCGACAGAAAAGGTCGTGGCCCCCAGTGCCATCGAAAAAGTTGTGACTCCCACAGTCACGAAAGAAAAAGTTTCAGCCGCTAGTGCTGCGAAGAAAAATGCTGAGGAAACTGGAGCCTCGAAGGATAAAGTTGTGGACCCAAGTGTCGTAACAAAACCAGTTGTTGCTGCAAAGTCCACCAAGGAGGCCGAAAGGAAAGCCAAAGAGGCTAGACTGAAGTCCCAGGCAGCTCCAGTTCCTTGTGCTTCTCCGGCACCTACTGCACCTGTTGTGTCCGGCCCTCATGCCGATGAAGAAAGCTCCA
The DNA here is from genome assembly GCA_950022295.1 of Bromus sterilis. Lineage (NCBI taxonomy): Eukaryota > Viridiplantae > Streptophyta > Magnoliopsida > Poales > Poaceae > Bromus > Bromus sterilis. The sequence continues at coordinate 219,066,400 of OX465599.1, forward strand.
ACGAAGGAGATTCCACCAAAACTACTGCATGGGATGCAGTAAAGATCTCAAACATTTTCTGGCGAATGGACACCACTCCCAGTAAAGTGACTCGAGAGGATGATATTCCCGCAGAAATTTAGGACCGAGTTGCTCGCTATATGATTCATTGGAAAGGTTATCTTACCAAAGACCGGACGGACCGCGAGCAAGAAATATTTTACACAAATCATCTTCGAGAAGAAACTGAGGACATGGAGTCCCGACAGTTTTTCAAGTCCAAGGTCGCCACACTCGCTGACTCAAGGAGAACCCAGAAGGAAAATATCTCTGCTCTCAATGACAAGGTTCGAAAAATTGTAACAGATATGTGCAAAGAGCACAATGATGCCCTCACCAAGAGACAATCTCGAAAGAGAAAGTCCACTGCACCATCCTCTGAGCGTGGGACGCCAATTATCGAGAAGAAGTCCAAGAAGAAGAAGTCTGCCGAAGTCGTTGCTGCAACAGCTCGACAAGAAACTGCCCCGGTCACCAAACAACCCACTCCACCTAGAGCAAAAACTCCTCCACCTCGCCAACAAACTCCACCATCGCGCCAACCTACTCCACCAAAAGCTCCATCGCCACCACCCGCCCCTTCACCACCTCGACAAGTTATTCCATCTACCACCCCGATTGCTGAGCCCTAGGCTCAAGTTGGGCCCGAGCAGATTGCTCAGGTCGAGCAAGAAGTACCACCTGCCCTAGTTCCATCTGTGCAGAAGGATTAGTCCTCTTCCCAAACCCTGCACGAAGGAGAAGAGGAAAATGTGGATGTCACCACAATTTCCTCTCGCCAAAAGGCACCGCCTGCAGAAGATGAGGCCGCTGCCGAAGAAGAAAGTTCTGGTGATGAAAGTTCTGATAGCTCCTCATCCTCCTCTAATTCTTCGAACGAATAAATGATAGATGCTTTCGAGCAGCTTGATGCTGATCTTGAGGCCATGGAATCTGAAGAGGCCATCGATGAGCAAGCCAGGAAAATGCTCATGCAGCTATTCCATCTCAGGACATTGTCAATGTTCCCTATTCACAACCTCAAGCTGCTGAGCCAGTTCTGCAAATGCCAGACAATGCATCTGAAGTGTTTCCTGCCGATGAGTTGCTGCACTCTGCGCATCCAAGAGAAATTATGCCTCTATTCTGCCCAGACGTCCCTCGTGGAGGCCCCGTTTTCAAGCGGCGAGAACATAAGCCATATTTCTTCGGGCCGAATTCCTACGAGAAACCAAGGAATGCTTATTCGCTTCTGTTTTGGACCCTGGAGCAGGCCATATATTACGCTCGTGTGTTATACAACAAGGCCAGGATTTTTCAACATCAATATCTTGATTTTCCTTCGTGTACGCCACATCATGCTTCGAGAATGTGGCCGAGAAAATTGATGGCCTTCATGATCACAAGATGTTTGCTCTCAATTGTGGATACAATCTAGAGCTCATCAAGCAGTTCTATGCCACGCTCTATGTCACTGGTGATTCTGAAGACTCGAAGTTTTGGAAGTTTGATTATATGATTCAAGGCCAAGTTTTTCACATGACTGTCGATGAATTTCTGGCAGTGATTAATTTAACTCGTTTCAAAGGATTACCACACAAGCTGCATGATCTGCCTGCCCCAACTCCAGCTGAATTTTACTCGCTGATGAATCTGGATGTCGTAGGAGATCACTATCCCGCTGATCCAATGCCCAAGCACTTAGTCTTTGATGCCAAATCATGGTTCTATATTCTATCGAAGACTTTGATGCTGATGCTCGATGTGCATGACGACTTTCCCATTCCCAACGATGTGCAATTCGCACTTATGAAGCTAGTCCATGGTCATCCTTTCGACTTTGAGGACTACTTCATTCGTACGATTGTTTCATATGCTGATGATCACAATGCCCACAAGCCTTATGCACCTTGGCTCATGGCTATCTTTAATTACTCTCGGGACATGCCATTTCCCGTGTCAATCTACCCAAACATTTTTACTCCACCAGTGAGAGAAGTAATGCAGATTATTGCTCGTCCCAACGACCGCTTTGCTGAGCACACCGGCACCCGAGCTCATATGACAGAACGTAATATTCGCTCGAAGTTCATCAAGCCAATGCACCACATGGAAGTTTCTCTTCGTTCTCAGCAGATGCTTCAGCATCATATCGACCAAGATTTCATACAAAAACAGAAGATGATGACTAAAATGAACCACCTGCGCAACATCACCATGAACAACAATCAACTTCTTCGTGAATGTCTTCGCATGGAATGGAAAGGACTGCGGAAATTCAATTCCCTCGGTCAGCTACAACGTTGTGGATTCGAAGAATTTCCTCCGCATCTGCAAAGACAATGGACAAATGATAATTGTGTCGATCGAACAGATTCTACAATCCCATTACTGTCGAAGAACAGGGTCGTCCTCAACATCGATCATTATTATCACATCACTTTGGATGCTATCTCCTGCGACTCCGACCCCGAGCAAGAACCACGACGCACGGCGAGAGTTTACTCTCCACTTCCACGAGGCCCCAAGACACCTCCAGAATCCCAATTGGAATCTTCTTGTTATCATCACTCCTTCCGGACGAAGATTACTCCTCGAGGCGGTCGACCCGTTCGACGTCCTTTGACGCTCGCTGAATCTTCTCGTCATCGCCAGCTCCGATAAAGCGAGTAGGGATTTCTTTCGAACCTATTCTCTCGACTTTTTGTACGTTGTGACAAAAAGGGGGAGATGTAGTGGCATCGAAGAAACTAGTTTGCCATCGGGGTTAAGGGCTTTTCTTTTTGGTCGTTGAACTTTAAACTTTGAGTTTCCGAGTGGTTTCACCAAACATTCGATTCATATTCGATCTGGTTGTAACTAACTCCAAGTAGGTATTTGAACTGCTACCTTTATCGTAAGATATCTATCTGCTATGCTTTCGATACTTAACCTTTTTCAGGAAGTTATCTTTCATATAAGTTCACAGGTTAATCAAGAAGATTGCATATTTCTGATTGAATATTATTTGGACTGCAATCTTGCTCGCTAAGATTATGATGTTTTTCCCTCGACTCAATTCTTAACAAATGGCCTCTTCACTGGAAATTTACATCTTCCGTGCACACATCAAGGGGGGGTATATCATCGATCTTAGCACTGGTTTATCATCGAAAAGTCAAAACTCTCCAATTATTTATTGATGCCTGTTTTGTCAACAATCGTCCAAAAAGGGGGAGATTGCAAGAGCAAGTTTTTCCCCCCGAAGGTTTTGGAGATTGTTGGACAAAGCAGTAGTGGAACTAATATTGTTTTCGAGTATAAACATATACTTAGGTTCCGAAAGAATGGACTTTGCAAGTAGAAGGTCGAAGGACAACTGTAACAGCCTAGATTTCACAAAAATTAAAAATTTTGTTTTCGGTGTGAATTGTTTGATCGTCTGATTTGTTTGCGGTGTTTGCATCCCCGATTTAACGATCGGCGATTATTTCCCCCCCCCCCCTCTTATCTCGTACCGGACGGAGGCCGACCCTTGCCACCCTGACACTCGACCTTTGCGACACCGGGAATTCACCCGAGCACCGTCGCCACCGGCACAAGTCCAGCCATCGCCACCGGATCAAAAAACCCGTTTATTTAATAAACGGATTATTTTCAGGGGCGCCGAAAAATGTTGTCGGAATGTCACCGCAGTGAGGTACGATCGACGGGCTCGACGCGCTGAACGCGTGGGTCGAAGATTCGTCCGAATCGGAGTTCGTATGCACCTCCGACGGTCACGAACGCGATCGCTGGACGCGCGAGAGGGGTACCGGAGGCGTTTGCGTAAACTGGCCAGCCAACCTGCCTATATAATGACCCCCGCCTCCCAAACTAGCCAATTAGGGTTTCCCTAAGACTATTTGCAGCCACCCCCCTCAATTTTTGCCCAATTTCATCCAAAATCCTTCCCCTCTCCCGAAACCCTAGATCCAGATCGTTTTCAGCCTTTGGATCTCCAAATCAGGGGCTAGGAATCGTCCACGTCACCCCGGAGCCCGTGCCATGGAGCTCCTCCCGAGCAACCCCGCCACCTCGAGCCGCCGGCTGCCGGCGAGAAGCACGGCCACCTCCTCTTCCCTCTCCTCCCTCTTCTCTCCATCCTCCCGTGCCCCTGACCTTCTCCCTCTCCTTCCTTGCAGCGACGCCATGGCAGCCGGCCGCTGGAGCCGCCGCCATCGCCATGTCCGGCCGGCCAGAAGCTCGGCTGCGACGCCCCGCGCGCCCCCAAGACCTCGTCGGCGGGATCCAGGGCCCCGCGCCTCCGATTCGCCGTTCGCGCCCCGTCCCGAGCCTTGCGCCGCCCGCCCTCGGGATCGATCCAGCCGCCGCTGCTGCTTGCGCCCACGTGGGCCTCGGCGCCCCAGCCGGCCCACCAAGCCCATGCAGCCCGAGCCGGCCTCCAGGCCTCCCAGCTCCTCCAGGCCAGATGGGCCTGGCCCATGAGCTTGTTATTTTTTTCTTCTCAAGACCCCTGCGATTTTTTAAGTCCTGGAAAAAACTATGTGCTGATTCATTTTTGCAACGCTAATTCCCGTTGATCCGTAGCTCCGATGAACGTGCCCCCAAAACGAAAGTTGCATAGTTTTGTGTGCTCTAGCCTTCGGATGTAGAAATTTTTTCCGTTTGAGGACGTCTAGATAATTTAATTCTGCGTCGAAGTGGGTACCAGAGCGTTAGTTGTGCTGTTGTTGCTAAACTGTTATTTTATGGCAACTTCGGGCGACAGTTGCTTCGCAACCGCTTGTCGGAATTGATTGATTACTTTTGCATCCTGTTAAGCATTGTTTATACTTCAGTTCCATGCCTTCACATGTCATATTTTCTTTCTGCATGTTGATTGTATCTTTCTCCAAAGTAGCTACCCTGCTGTTAGTGTGCTGCTGTTTATATTTTAATGCAACTTCGGTCGACGAGTGTGTCGCAACCGTTTATCGGAATTGAGTGATTCCATTTGCATGTTGTTAAGCATCATGTCTAGTTCATGCCCATGTATTGCTATGTCATGTTTCTGCACTTTTGCATATAGTTATACCCCTGTTTATACAGCATAAAAATAATAGTTTCTGCCATGTTGTTTGCTTAATATCTTTTGATCCGGGGTGTCTTTTTGCATGATTCTTTTTGCCATGCCTTCCCTACCATGTCTACTTTAATTGCATGTCATTTTTGAGCATGTTTTCACTCATTATCCTGCTTATGCAATGCTCTAAAGTGTGCTTCCTGATGTTGGCAGATTGTGCCCGTAACTTGTTTTGCTTGTATCTTTTTAACCGTAACTCCGTTTGGGGTGTTCTTTATATGTAACTTGATTAGATTTTCGTGTACTTTGTGTTTATGCTATTGTTTGGTGTTGTTAACCAGCCTAAAATATGGTTTAGGGCAGAATAGTAATAAACATGTTAATCGTCGTGAGGCACTAGTGTTATGCCATGTTTAGGGTGTTGCCTCACTTAACTTGACTAGTATAGGTAGTTTACTTTGTGCTTAAACTTTTGCCATGATTGTGTGACATGCCATGCTTGGGTGCCTTGCCATGTTAATAACCGTTGGTTGATCACTTGTAGCTAAACAACTTGAACCTCTCTAAATGTGCGGTATCGTCGTGTGTGACGAAGACCTCACTTAAATTGTTGGTAATCGCTCTCGACGGTAGGTGTGATGTCTCGTGTTGCTTCTTGTTGATGCTTGATCGTGTTTTCTTCGTAGTAATAGATGCTTGCTCGTTGATTGCTTTCCATTTTTTATCCTCTTGTGTGCTTCCGCGGGTACCTCTCGGAGACGATGCGAGCTTGCAATCAACTACTCCTTCGGAACCCGACTTATCAATAGGCAAGGACTATACATTACTTATGATCCATTCTATTTCAACCAGCGGTTTGCATGCTAGTCTAGGTTAGGTTCGATGTTAGATCCTACCACATGTTTATAGCCTTTTTCAAACCGATACAGCCCCTGCTAAGTATGCATGCTTAGGATGCTACGAAGTTATCCTATTACTCTTTGGTTTGGGATATCACATTATTATTATTGTTGTTGATGGTATGATCATTATAATGTTGACTATATTCGGCGAAGGATGGAAGGTCTAGGCTATCCCGCCCCGACGCTTTGTTCCATTCGAGTCACCTAGGACCCGAGTTCCGGCTATTGGTTTTAAGACTGAGCGTGCCTAACCGCGTGTGGGATTTTATGGGGTCCCCTTTTCTTACCTACCTAGCTTCAAACATTTCTAGAGGTGGCCCAAGCTGATTTACCATTTGAAACCGCATGCATAACTGGTCTGCAGCCAGTGGTTTTAAAACAACTCGGGCCAGCAGAGACTTAGTTCCTTTGTTAGTCCACACTGGTGAGCTAGGGAAGTCCCCTGTTATATAGGTGAGGCTAACCCCGACCTTAGCCATATGGAAGAGTCCGATCCGAGAGCGTGGCCGGCTTTTGGATTGCGTGTCGACTCCCCGGGGGCCACCCGGATTTGTTCGTTGTTAGTTAGAGGGACCTGTTGTTTCAGATCTCTTGGAACTAAATCATAAAATGGTTGCCTATAATGGGTAGCAACTGAGAGAGATGGGCGAGCATGCGGAGCCTTGTAATGGGCAGTTGGTACACCCCTGCAGGGTTAAATCTTTTCGAGAAGCCGTGTCCACGGTTATGGACGACTTGAGACCTACTCCTTGTTCATAGACAACAACAACTGAGATAATCTTAATATAACTTGGTCAACGTGTGTGTGCCTTGACTGCTTCTTCTTCGTCGGGATGCGAAGAGGAGGACAAGGATAGGATAGGTGTTATGTTTGCGTAGTAGTTGATAGCCAGACTTGTTGGAGGTGATTCCTCATCGAATGCTTGGCTTCTTATCTTACTCTCTAGATTGTTAGCCACTTCATAAATGCTAGTGCGGAAGCAACCTCACCACTTACCCCATCCTTACCGTAAACTACTAGTTGTCCTAAAATGACGAGTGATGAAGTCCTTGCTGGGTCAGATGACCACTACATTTCGATGCTGAGTACCTCTGTACTCATGATACTACCCCAAAACTCTTTTCAGGGTTCTTGATCGACAACAGGTACGGTGATCGACGTTTCACGTGGAGATTCAACGACGACTAGTTAGACGGATCCCGGCGGAGGGCCTGGACCCATGTGGTTATGGGGATCGATGATTTTCTTTTGCCACTAGGCATTTGATTGTAGTCTGTACTCAGACATGTATCTTCCGCTGATGTATTGTATTTAAGGCAGTTGTATGCCGATTGTATGAGATGTTGTATCCTGATATCTGTAATGTTGTGATATCATGTTGGAAATCCGGGGCGTATGACTTCGTCATATGTCGCGGTGGGACCGATATGTGCTTCTTCCCCGGATCTGGATGGAAACATCTAGATCTGGAACAGTACCGCATATCGGGCCTTACAAAAACTCACTGCAGCGAAGCTGCAGATCCTTACCGAAGCATTTGAAGGAAGACGACCCCCAAAAAATGTCGTCGAGAAAGAATATTCCCTCGAGTAAAAGCGCAACGAGGAGAAAGCTGAAGGTGGATGAAGACTTAGTCTTTTTACTAGTTTCTCTCTATTTTCTTGAGTCGTAGGAAAAACCCGTACTATCAAGAGGGGTTTGCTAGTTGAGATCTTAGTCGAAGTGAATCTGCTCTGCTCAACATAAACCCACAAAAGCCTACCGAGAGAAATCTCACTGAGTCGAGTGATAGCTCGAAGACAAAGTGATCATACTTCATGCCTTCGTGAGAGAACTCATTAGGTGAGTCAGTTTACTTGCTCCGCAAGAAAAGTTGTGCAGTGATTGAATATCCGACCGTTGTGGACACGCGTCAAGCGGTTGCATCGGGTCACTTCAGTTATTTAACCCATCGGGATCGCAACCTATAAATACCATGCACCTACCCGCCATTTCGGATTGGCTGCTCCACTGAATATTCCAAGACAGAAGTGTCGTGAGCATCCCGAGGGAGAACTCGAGAGAAAACTAAAACCCAAGTCAGAACTGAGTTGAGAAATTCACAGAGAATTAGGTTGAGATTAGCCAATCTTTTTATCTTGGAGAACTGCAAGTCTCCTAGACGGTTAGGCATCGCCTGTCAAGCGGTCGAAGAGAAATTGTCGCTGCTGAAGGAAGTTTGTAAAGGTTTCGGAGATTTTCTGAATTATCTACCCCGAGTGCAAACTGGACAAGCTCGAGGAGTTTGTTGCAGTGGAGAATAGGACGGAGAGAGATTTGCTCCAGGTGTTCAATCACCAGTCCCTCCAACCAGACGTACCACTTTGCAGAGTGTGAACTGGTTTACCAAACATCGTTGTGTTAGGCTCGTTTTCCTTCTTGTATTTACTTTCTTAATTTCCTCGTATGCCTGTTTGCCTTCATTGTTTACTTTCGTTCACTATCCTTACGATCTAAGCATGACCTTCGATACTCCTATTCCTTCAAGTTTTCTTAGTCCTTCGCTTTTTGCATGAATTCCTTCTAAGTTCCATTGAAAATTTTGAAGTGATCATTCACCCCCTCCCCCTCTGATCATTCTTGAGCTTTCACTTTCACACTTTTTTGTCTTCCTCCTCCACCATATCTTTCTCTCTTTGCCATCCTAAGTGTCAACTCTCTTGCTTACGCTCATCCATTGCATGGTTGCTCAAAATATCAAAAGGGAGTGGATCGATTTGACTTGTCCTTGTCTGGGGACGAGTCAAGATAAGATTCCAAAGAAGACTAAGTGTGACATTTTAGTAGATTGAGTTTTCAATAAATAATTTTTTTTCTCGTATTCCCATCTCCCACTTCTTGCACGCACACACCATCTGGTGTCAGAACCCCAACTTAGGTAAGTGCTAGGGTTTTATTGTGCCTTTGCATCATGCAAAAATTCAAAAGAAAATTCAAAAATGGGGAAAAGAAAAGCCCTGAGAAATTAAATCAAATGGCCAGATAAAAATATTTTTCCAAAAATCATTTGAGTATTTGGAAAATTCCTATAAATGATGCTGATCATTTTAAAAGTGGATTGGGTTCTTTACCATGCCCATGGAATATTCAAAAATTCAAAATGTGCTTTGGAAATTAAATAAACCCCTATTTGATTTAAAATTCAAATGTTTTGAATTTTAAAAAGTGCCAAATTTTATAAGTGGCTAGCTATAGCTTTAATGAGGCCATATAAAAAATATTGGCATTTAATAAAATACCTAGCTATTTTAAATAGCTAGGTCAATAAATTTACAGAAAATATAAAAAGAAAAGAGAAAATTAGAGGGAAAAGGGGGTTACCTCTCGCACCAGGCGAGGCCCAACTCCCCAGGCCGGCCCAGCCCAACTCCCACGCCTTGTCATCTTCCTCCCCCGCCCCTCCAAGCAGCTCGCTAGAGCAGAGGAGGCTGCGGCGACGACACCTCGACGCCGAACGCTTCTAGGCCACCCAGGCCTCCTTCCTCACGCCTCTGCGCCGCCAGAACACCCCCGCACCGTTCCCCCTAGCTCCTGGACGCTCTTCCCCTCTTCCTCTCGCGAATCTCGCGCAGCCCGAGAGCCGCCGGAGCACGCCGCCGCGCACAACTACGGCCAACGTCGACGAGACGACGCGTCGACATGTCTAGAAGGAAGCCCGCCATCCTCCTCGTCTTCCCGTGCTCTCGGTTGAGCAAAGGATCCACTGTGTGCGCCGCCAGCTACAAGACTTCTTCGCCGGGCACCGAAGCTCCGACGAGCAATCGAGCGTCGCCCGCTCCACCTCCGGCTCCGACGAGGTCTCCGTCACGCTCAGGGTGAGCAGCTGCGCCGTTTCCCCCTTCTCGTTGCCCTCCCCGTGCTTTGTTTTGCCTCGCCGTCATCGTCAGTGGACAGCCGCCGCGCGCACGTCGTCGTCACCGTGCACTAGAGCGCTCTCGTGACCCCCCGATGGCGCCACTTGATGCGGAAGACGACGAGGAGCAAGCCCGTGCCCTCCAGACCCCTCCCCGCGCCCTAAATCCTAAGTCCGGGGAGTCTCCGGCGAGACTCTGGTGACCCCCGCCATTAGCAGCTAACCCCCGAGCTTAACTAAACCTTGGGCCACCCCGAGTGACCATGACAGGTGGGGTCCCAGCCCCCTAATCCCACTTTGTTTAGTTTAAGCAGAGGGATTAACCCCACTGAGACTTACAGGTGGGCCCCTGTTGTCAGCCCCCTGGTGACATCAACACTGCGCCAGCATGATGCAATAAATCTTTTCCAGAGATTAAAAGAAATAAAGAAAAGAGAGAAAATTCCAGAAAATGCTTTAAACTTTGAAATTCAATAACTAATTCATATTAACTCCAAATTGGACAAATAATATGTCTAAAATTATCATAAAAATACAAGGATTATGAATATGCAACTTGTTTCTATGTTTGACCATTTTAAAATGGGTGAACAGTAGCAAACATGCATATGGATCCTTTTCAAATTCAAATTTGGAGTGATTTTGCAATTGACTTTGCAACACACTTATTTTGAATGGTTTCATCCACACATCAGAAGCTTTATCTCAAATATACCACATCACTTCATGATCAAACTTTTCAAGTGAACTTTAATGCATTTAAATGCATTTGAAAATCATCGATAAATCAAATGGAGTTTGAATTTGCATTTCAAATGCAATATACTCCTTTTAAATGGAATGATCAACACATCAGTACCTTGAACATCACCATTACAATCTTATTCATGTGATTGTGCATTGTACATTATGTTGATCCTATGATTGTCATGTTGCTGATAGAACTGCAGCCGGAATCCGAGATCACCCCCTTCGTTGAAGACCCCGTGACTGAACCTCGTCAGCAAGGCAAGCAAACCCCCATTGATCATGTCTATAAAATCCCAATTCCCTCTCATGTCTCGCTTATGCATTGTTTAGGATGATCACCATGATAACGTTTCTACCGCATAGTTGAACCCATATCCGATGCATGACCTATCATCTTGTCACAGTAATAAGCAAACCACAATCCTAGCAGATGTAGGAGTTGGTTGATATCATGTGGCCCATGCAACTGTTACTGCTTATTGCATGCTTAGTGATACAATGAGGTTGCTTTTGATGTGAGTCGGGATGATAGTGAACATGGTGTTGATGAAAGTGAAATGTGTTGGTGAATCTACCCTAATACAAGGTGAACGATGAGAGGCTGTGTAGGAGTACACAGTTGGTTGTCTCGTTGAACACCGCCTTAAGTCCGAGTTCTTGTGTGGTGATCCAAGAAGAAGAGTACAACCATACATTGGGCTCACTGACCCCTCTCATCCTAGTACCGCACCCCGTCCGAACCCCAAGAGTCGCAGTAGTTCGGAGTTCTGGTAGGGCTGTGGCACGGTATGCGAAGTAGATGAACGGCTTTTCAAGACCGGCTTGGGACCCTGCACACATCGTTTGAGGCTGTACTGGAACCTCGGCCGGACTTCCATACGGATCCCCCTCAGATAGGCGAGTCTCTGGACTAGAACGGAGCTGTCGGAGAAGTGTTGTGGTGGCATCCTCGCTGTCACCTCTTGAACGGTGACATGAAAAAGGCGGTAAATGATGACACGTGTGTGTAGCGGTACGCCCCTGCAGGGTTAACAAAACTATTCGAATAGCCGCGTCCGCGGTTAAGGACAGCTTGGAAATCTTAGCTTGATTATTAGACAACTTGAACTGGATACTTCTAAATCACACCAAGATAAGCGTGAGTGCTATGGTGTGCTTCTCGTGGGGAAGTCGAGGAAGTAACCATAGTGGTGTAATTGGTTGAAGAAATGTAGTGGACTCGTGTACGCTTCTTACCTCAAGTCTGGTACTCGTAGTTCAGGACTAGCCAAGTCAAAGCTGGCACTTCTGCAAGTGAAACACCACCTCCCTTTACCTTGATACATGTGCATGATTAGTATAGCTCCTATGTAAGTCTTGCTGAGTACGACTTTGTACTCACGTTTGCTTATTCTATGTTTTAGATGAACCCACCGACCCCGATGGTGACTTCTAAACGAAACTCGAAGAATGAAGACTCAGACCAAGACCAAGCTAGTGTAGTCCCAGTTAGACGACTGGTTCCATCTTGGAGGGCTTGTTTTTAGATAAGGCTTCTCTAAGCCATTTGTTAAACTTGTATGTACTCAGACCTACTTTGCTTCCGCTTGTTTGTTGTAATGTTGGATCACATGCTTGTAATCTCTGTGTGCACTCTGTAAGAGTTATAAATAAAGATGTATACTTTGTAGAGAATTGCAATGATACCTGCTGTTCATACAAGGCATGTGTGCTGTGTGTATGTTTATAACATGCATGTCTCTGTATGGGTTTTCGAGACCTTAGTTGTGATCTGGATGGCGGTCTTTTATACACCAAGTGGCCCTTAGATGTGCGCAGCTTGGGGCATCGCGATGCGATTGTTCGAGACTCTGTCTCGTGCACACTTTGATGTATGATCGAGCCCGCCCTAGACCCTGACTAAGTGATCGGGCTGGAGTAAGTCTATGTAAGGGTTATGAGATAGTCGATAGTATGGTTGAGGCGACTTGTCTTTGAATATGGGAGTTCATCACCCATATCATTAGACTTGTGTGCGGACGATGAGGACCCATCTCAGTTGATCATCCGGCCTGGATGCGATGCCCCTCACATACAATGCTTTCCGAGAACGTTCTGTGCTTGGCCTTGTCTGCTTAGACAAGTGGGTACGGTTCTCGGCTCTCCATATGACTATGTCGTAGCGGGACTTGCATACGCTAACCCCGGGTCCCGACAGACTTGGTATCAGAGCAGGACTGACTGTAGGATTATCAGCCTTGGCCGAAGTCGAGTATAGCTTGCTATAGTTATATAGTTACTCTGGGTATATAAGGGAACAACGTAAGGCTTCTTTTTTTCTCCTTACCCTCATCGATCTGAGTTCTGAGTCACCCTTATCTTTTCTACGGGATGATAGGACTAGGCTCATCTATGTCTTACTAGAACATCTCGTTGTTTGCCTCCTTATAGCCGTAGGATGGTTGTGGTTGTCCAAAGTCTCCGTGTTTTGAGTTCCTTGAAGAAGTTCTGTATAATTTCTTCGAGGTTGTTTCATTTTCCATCCCAGTGTAGCCGTTATGCTGCCGGATTTGTTCCGTGTTTCTTTGAATCATTGCCTTCGCATTTTATCCTTCCCGCCTAAATCATATCCTTTTATCCTTGCCTCCATCGTACAACCTGTTCTGATTGTTGATTTTTATCACACAGGATGTCAGGTGGAACTCGTAGTGTTGTTCGTCGGAATCGAGACCGTGTTCGGAATCGAAATGATGATGAACCTCTACCACCGCCTTCTGTGGCGGAAATCATGATGGAAGCTGAGAAGAATCGACGTGATCAAACACGCCTTCTAGAGCTCATCGAGCAGAATACCGCCCACCATCGTAATGTGGTGGTCAGCATTCAGGACTTCATCCTCCTCAAGCCACCGGTATTCTGATGTTCTTCTGAGCCCCTTGAAGCTGATGATTGGCTCCGTTCCATCGAGCGTAAGCTTGACACAACACATGTTGCTCCCGATGACCGAGTTATTTTCGCGGTATACTTCTTGGAAGGTGCTGCTATTTAGTGGTGGGATAACTATGTTGCAATGCAGCCAGATGGTCACATAGTGACTTGGCAGGAGTTCCGTGTTGCCTTTCGAGGGTACCACATTCTGGATGAGTTGATGGAGCACAAGAAGGAAGAGTTCTGCAATCTGAATCAAGGAGAGATGTCCATTCATGAGTATGTGAGGGAATTCAACCGTCTTGCTCGTTATGCCCAAGATGAGATCACCTCCGATGCCAGAAAGCAGGCAAGGTTACGCAAGGGACTTAGCCCCATCCTTCGTCATGATCTCAACCTCATCGAATTTGCCACCTTTGAGGATTTAGTCAACAGATCCTTTAGAGCTGAGCATGGCAATGAAGTTTTTGAGAAGTCTCGCAAGCATGCTCTTGAACTTGCCCCTTCTTCCAGTTCACGCCCTCAGAAGCGTATGATCTGGATTCCTAAAAGTTTGATCCACCAAAACAACCCACTGAGGCCATCCCTTGTGCCACCTCGTCCACCAGCTCCACCAAACAACCCAGCTCCCCGCACTATCTTTGGAGCCTGCTTTAGATGTGGCCAGCCTGGTCACTACTCTCATGAGTGCCCCGTAAATCAGAATGCTCCACCCAATGCCAAAGGAAACCCCACTGTTCGTGCCAAATCACCCCCGAAGGTTCCCACCGCCAAGCCTTTCACTTCCACAAATCTTGGACGTGTGAACCAAATCTCAGCTGAGGAAACCGATAGTACTTCTGATGTCATTCTTGGTACGCTCCCAGTCAATTTTGTCCCCACTTCTGTTCTTTTCGACCCAGGAGCATCTCACTCATTCATGTCGGAGAGTTATGCACTTCGGCATGATGTATCCTTTGAAGAAATGTTCACCCCTATGATCATTCAAACTCCTGGCTCCAAATGGCAAACTAATAGAGTAAGCCATGGCAATCAAATTGCAATTGAGGGTTTAGTATTCCTTGCTTCACTCATAACTCTCAAGTCTTCAGACATTGATGTCATCCTTGGTATGGATTGGTTATCAAGACAACATGCTTTTCTTGATTGTAAATCCAAGTCCGTTAGACTTACACATCCTTCAGGCCAGACAATAGCTTACTCCTCACCAAGAACAAGAACCCAAGTACAATCTTTGAATGTGCTTCCCCTTCCCGACCTTGAAGATATTCCGGTGGTTCGTGACTTCCCGGATGTCTTTCCTGAAGAACTGCCAGGAATGCCTCCTGACAGATGTGTAGAATTCATTGTAGATCTTGCCCCAGGAACCGCACCAATTTCCAGACGCCCATACAAAATGGCCCCACGTGAGTTAGCTGAGCTTAAAACCCAAGTGGAAGATTTGTTGGAAAAAGGCTTCATCCGCCCTAGCTCATCGCCATGGGGTTGCCCCGTTCTGTTCGTAACGAAGAAAGATGGAACAGAAAGGATGTGCGTGGACTATCGCCCACTAAATTTAGCGACGATAAAGAACAAGTACCCACTGCCCAGGATCAATGATCTTTATGATCAACTTGCAGGATCCTCTGTCTTCTCCAAGATGGATTTGAGATTAGGTTATCATCAAATCAAAATCCGAAACGAGGACATCCCAAAAACGGCTTTTACTACTCGTTATGGTCTTTACGAGTACACCTTCGTGTCCTATGGTTTGACCAATGCCCCTGCCACTTTCTCACGCATGATGAATTCGATCTTCATGGAGTACCTAGATAAATTTGTTGTAGTTTATCTTGATGACATTCTCATCTACTCGAAGAACGAAGAAGAACATGCCGAACACCTAAGGCTGGTATTGATGAAACTTAGAGAGCATCGCCTGTATGCTAAATTCTCCAAGTGTGAATTTTGGCTACCAGAAGTGACCTACTTAGGCCACGTGATTTCTGCAAAAGGCATTGTTTTTAATCCCGAGAGAGTTCAGGCCGTCCTTGGCTGGACTCCACCTGAATCGGTTAAGCAAGTTAGGAGTTTTCTTGGCCTAGCCAACTACTGTCGTCGCTTCGTCGAGAACTTTTCTAAAGTTGCAAAGCCTCTAACTGAACTCCTCAAGAAAGATAAGAAATTCCTATGGACTCCCAAGTGCGAGGAAAGCTTTCAAGAGCTAAAAAGGAGATTGACTTCTGCACCCGTACTTGCACCTCCAGACACCAAAAAGGATTTCGAGATCTATTGTGATGCATCACGGCAAGGGTTAGGATGCATACTTCTGCAAGATCGCCATGTGGTAGATTATGCTTCACGCCATTTGCGGCCACGTGAAGAGAACTATCCTACCCATGACCTTGAACTCCCTGCCATAGTTCATGCCCTAACAACTTGGCGACAATACCTCCTTGGTAATCGTTGTGAGATCTATTCCGACCACCAAAGCCTCAAATACATATTCACCCAGACAGATCTTAATCTCAGGAAAAGACGCTGGATTGAGTTGATAAAAGATTATGACTTAGGAATTTCTTACACCCTAGGCAAAGCCAATGTCATGGCTGATGCACTAAGTCGTAAGTCGTATTGTAACAACCTCATGTTACAACAGTATCAACCACTTCTTTATGAGGAATTTCGCAAGCTCAATCTTGAGATCGTTCCTCGTGGCTATCTTTCTACCTTGGTGGCGAAACCAACTCTTGAGGATCAAATCATAGTTTCCCAAAGTCGTGCACGAGGTGTTTGCCGGATCAAGGAGACCATTGCTAGCGGAGTTGCTAAGTGTTTCTCCACAGATAGCAAAGGAACGGTATTCTTTGAAAATCGTTTGGTAGTACCTAAGAATAGGGAACTAAGGCAACTCATCCTCAAGGACGCCCATGACACACCCCTCTCGATTCATCCCGGTAGCACAAAAATGTACCGAGATCTACGCTAGAGATTTTGGTGGACCAGGATGAAGAGATACATTGCTCAATTTGTTGCCGAATGTGACGTTTGTCGTCGCATTAAGGCAGAACATCAAAGACCTGCTGGTACACTTCAACCTTTGCCTATTCCAGAGTGGAAATGGGACAAAGTCGGTATGGACTTCATCACCGGCTTTCCAAAAACCCAGAAAGGAAACAATGCCATCTTCGTTGTCATAGATAGGCTTTCCAAAGTTGCTCACTTCCTTCCCGTTCGCGAGTCTATAACTACTAGCCAGTTAGTGGACTTGTACGTCTCTAGAATTGTGTCTCTTCACGGTGTTCCTTTGGAAATCCAATTCTGATCGTGGTAGCCTTTTCACCTCTAGATTTTGGGGAAGCTTTCAAAATGCTATGGGAACTCATCTCTCCTTTAGTACAGCTTTCCATCCTCAGTTTAGCGGTCAAGTCGAAAGGGTTAACCAAATTCTTGAAGACATGCTCAGAGCTTGTGTTATCTCATTCGGAAAGAATTGGGAGAAGTCTCTTCCATTTGCCGAATTTTCTTATAACAATAGTTTTCAATCTAGTCTGAACATGGCTCCTTTTGAACTCCTTTATGGACGACGATGTCGAACACCTTTAAACTGGTCAGAAACCGGTGAAAGACAATTCTTTGGACCGGACATGATCAAGGAAGCAGAAGAGCAAGTTCGCATTGTTCGTGATCAATTGAAAGCCGCACAGTCTCGTCAGAAAAGCTACTATGATCGTCATCATAGGCAAGAGAGCTACAATCTGGATGAGAAGGCTTACCTTCGGGTTACTCCTCTAAAGGGAACCAAACGATTCGGTATCAAAGGCAAATTGGCCCCACGTTACATCGGACCTTTCCGCATTCTTGCTAAACGTGGAGAAGTTGCCTACCAACTTGAACTACCCCCGCACCTTTTCCGAGTACATGATGTATTCCATGTGTCACAACTCAGGCGTTGCTTCAAGGACCCCATCCGCGAAGTCGACCATGAAACGCTTGATCTACAAGATGACCTTTCTTATCGAGAATACCCCGTCCATATTCTTGATTTCGCAGAGCGTGTCACTCGCCGAAAGAAGATCAAGTTTCTAAAAGTTCAGTGGTCACACCACTCTGAGAGAGAAGCCACGTGGGAAAGAGAAGACCGTCTCCGTGCCGAGTACCCCTCCTTCCTCCCGCAGACTTCTGAATCTCGGGACGAGATTCTTTTGAGTGGGGGCGAGTTATCAGAACCCCAACTTAGGTAAGTGTTAGGGTTTTATTGTGCCTTTGCATCATGCAAAAATTTAAAAAGAAAATTCAAAAATGGGGAAAAGAAAAGCCCTGCGAAATTAAATCAAATGGCCAGATAAAAATATTTTTCCAAAAATCATTTGAGTATTTGGAAAATTCCTATAAATGATGCTGATCATTTTAAAAGTGGTTTGGGTTCTTTACCATGCCCATGGAATATTCAAAAATTCAAAATGTGCTTTGGAAATTAAATAAACCCCTATTTGATTTGAAATTCAAATTTTTTGAATTTTGAAAAGTGCCAATTTTTATAACTGGCTAGCTATAGCTTTAATGAGGCCATATAAAAAATATTGGCATTTAATAAAATTCCTAGCTATTTTAAATAGCTAGGTCGATCAATTTACAGAAAGTATAAAAAGAAAAGAGAAAATTAGAGGGAAAAGGGGGTTACCTCTCGCACCAGGCGAGGCCCAACTCCCCTGGCCGGCCCAGCCCAACTCCCACGCCTTGTCGTCTTCTTCCCCCGCCCCTCCAAGCAGCTCGCTAGAGCAGAGGAGGCTGCGGCGACGACACCTCGACACCGAACGCTTCTAGGCCACCCAGGCCTCCTTCCTCACGCCTCTGCGTCGCCAGAACACCCCCGCACCGTTCCCCCTAGCTCCTGGACGCTCTCCCCCTCTTCCTCTCGTGAATCTCGCGCAGCCCGAGAGCCGCCGGAGCACGCCGCCGCGCACAACCACGGCCAACGTCGACGAGACGACGCGTCGACCTGTGCAGAAGGAAGCCCGCCGTCCTCCTCGTCTTCCCGTGCTCTCGGTTGAGCAAAGGAGCCACTGTGTGCGCCGCCAGCATCAAGACTTCTTCGCCGGGTACCGAAGCTCCGACAAGCAATCGAGCATCGCCGCTCCACCTCCGGCTCCGACGAGGTCTCCGTCACGCTCAGGGTAAGCAGCTGCGCCGTTTCCCCCTTCTCGTTGCCCTCCCCGTGCTTTGTTTTTCCTTGCCGTCGTCGTCAGTGGACAGCCGTCGCGCGCACGTCGTCGTCACCGTGCACTGGAGCGCTCTCGTGACCCCCCGATGGCGCCACTGGATGCGGAAGACGACGAGTAGCAAGCCCGTGCCCTCCAGACCCCTCCCCGCGCCCTAAATCCTAAGTCCAGCGAGTCTCCGGCGAGACTCCGGTGACCCCCGCCATTAGCAGCTAACCCGCGAGCTTAACTAAACCCTGGCCCACCCCTAGTGACCATGTCAGGTGGGGCCCTAGCCCCCTAATCCCTCTCTGTTTAGTTTAAGCAGAGGGATTAACCCCACTGAGACTTACAGGTGGGCCCCTGTTGTCAGCCCCCTGGTGACATCAGCACTGCGTCAGCATGATGCAATAAATATTTTCCAGAGATTAAAAGAAATAAAGAAAAGAGAGAAAATTCCAGAAAATGCTTTAAACTTTGAAATTCAATAACTAATTCATATTAACTCCAAATTGGACAAATAATATGTCTAAAATTATCAGAAAAATACAAGGATTATGAATATGCAACTTGTTTCTATGTTTGACCAATTTAAAATGGGTGAACAGTAGCAAACATGCATATGGATCCTTTTCAAATTCAAATTTGGAGTGATTTTGCAATTGAATTTGCAACACACTTATTTTGAATGGTTTCATCCACACATCAGAAGCTTTATCTCAAATATACCACATCACTTCATGATCAAACTTTTCAAGTGAACTTTCATGCATTTAAATGCATTTGAAAATCATCGATAAATCAAATGGAGTTTGAATTTGCATTTCAAATGCAATATACTCCTTTTAAATGGAATGCTCAACACATCAGTACCTTGAACATCACCATTACAATCTTATTCATGTGATTGTGCATTGTACATTATGTTGATCCTATGATTGTCATGTTGCTGATAGAAGTGCAGCCGGAATCCGAGATCACCCCCCTTCATTGAAGACCCCGTGACTGAACCTCGTCAGCAAGGCAAGCAAACCCCCATTGATCATGTCTATAAAATCCCAATTCCCTCTCATGTCTCGCTTATGCATTGTTTAGGATGATCACCATGATAACGTTTCTACCGCATAGTTGAACCCATATCTGATGCATGACCTATCATCTTGTCACAGTAATAAGCAAACCACAATCCTACCAGATGTAGGAGTTGGTTGATATCATGTGGCCCCTGCAACTGTTACTGCTTATTGCATGCTTAGTGATACAATGAGGTTGCTTTTGATGTGAGTCGGGATGATAGTGAACATGGTGTTGATGAAAGTGAAATGTGTTGGTGAATCTACCCTAATACAAGGTGAACGATGAGAGGCTGTGTAGGAGTACACAGTGGGTTGTCTCGTTGAACACCGCCTTAAGTCCGAGTTCTTGTGTGGTGATCCTAGAAGAAGAGTACAACCACACATTGGTCTCACTGACCCCTCTCATCCTAGTACCTCACCCCGTTCGAACCCCAGGAGTCGCAGTAGTTCGGAGTTCTGGTAGGGCTATGGCACGGTCTGCGAAGTGGATGAATGGCTTTTCAAGACCGGCTTGGGACCCTGCACACATTGTTTGAGGTAGTACTGGAACTTCGGCCGGACTTCCATACGGATCCCCCTCAGATAGGCGACAATCTGGACTAGAACGGAGCTGTGGGTGAAGTGTTGTGGTGGCATCCTCGCTGTCACCTCTTTAACGGTGACATGCAAAAGGCGATAAATGATGACACGTGTGTGTAGCGGTACACCCCTGCAGGGTTAACAAAACTATTCGAATAGCCGCGTCCGCGGTTAAGGACAACTTGGAAAGCTTAGCTTGATTATTAGACAACTTGAACTGGATACTTCTAAAACACACCAAGATAAGCGTGAGTGCTATGGTGTGCTTCTCGTGGGGAAGTCAAGGAAGTAACCATAGTGGTGTAATTGGTTGAAGAGATGTACTGGACTCGTGTACGCTTCTTACCTCAAGTCTGGTACTCGTAGTTCAGGACTAGCCAAGTCAAAGCTGGCACTTCTGCAAGTGAAACCCCACCTCCCTTTACCTTGATACATGTGCATGAGTAGTATAGCTCCTACGTAGGTCTTGCTGAGTACGACTTTGTACTCACGTTTTCTTATTCTATGTTTTAGATGAACCCACCGACCCCGATGGTGACTTCTAACCGAAGCTCGAAGAATGAAGACTCAGACCAAGACCAAGCTAGTGTAGTCCCAGTCAGACGAGTGGTTCCCTCGTGGAGGGCTTGTTTTTAGATAAGGCTTCTCTAAGCCATTTGTTAAACTTGTCTGTACTCAGACCTACTTTGCTTCCACTTGTTTGTTGTAATGTTGGATCACATGCTTGTGATATGTCTGTGCACTCTGTAAGAGTTATTAATAAAGATGTATACTTTGTAGAGAATTGCAATGATACCTGCTATTCATACAAGGCATGTGTGTTGCGTGTATGTTTATAACATGCATGTCTCTGTATGGGTTTTCAAGACCTTAATTGTGATCTGGCTGGCGGTCTTTTATACACCAAGTGGCCCTTAGATGTGCGCAGCTTGGGGCATCGCGATGCGATTATTTGAGACTCTATCTCGTGCACACTTTGATGTATGATCGAGCCCGCCCTAGACCCCGACTAAGTGATCGGGCTGGAGTAAGTCTATGTAAGGGTTATGAGATAGTCGATAGTATGGTTGAGGCGACTTGTCTTTGAATATGCACTACTAGGGAAAAGCTTATAGGTAGAGGCTTAACAGTAGCGCCCTTTAAAGACAGGCGCTACTGCTAATTAGCAGTAGCGCGCTATATGGACGCGCGCTATTGATATGCCTGTGTCAGTAGCGCCTCATATGCGGACCCGCTACTGGTAAAGGTGGTCCCCACCAAACCCAGATGACAAGTTTTAGTAGCAGCGCCCCCCTGGAAAGCCCGCTACTACTATCGTTACCAGTAGCGCCGTAGCGGTACAGGCGTTACTGGTAATGCGCAGCAGCCACCTTTTCCACCAACCATCCCCCTCCCCCCTCCTCTCTCTCCCTCACTTGCTTCTTCCTCATTCCTTCTCCTACCTCTTGTCCATCTCCATTAATGCATTACACCATCTCCATTAATGCACTACACACCATCTTCATTAATGCAATATCTCTCTCTTTCCTTCTAATTTGCTCCTCCTCCTCCACCACCACATATCATTCATAAATGCATCTAGCTATCTCTCTTTCTCACCTTTGTCTCCTTTCCCTCACTAGCTAGTGCAAGCTTCTCCCAAGTGTGATATTTTAACAAAAGGTATATACTTTCTCTCTCTCTCTCTTAATTAATTACTAGCTAGCTAGGTACGTGGATGCATGAGATGTGAGTAAAAAATTGTGCTTTGCATCAATGAAAATATTTGTGTGTGTGTTTGTATGGGTGTGTGATATGAGAGTTTGCCTATGTTTTGCCGAAATGTCGATTTACTTCCGTTTCGGCGAATTTCGGGCAAACTCTATATGTCCTATTTTTAGGAAGGTCATGCCGAATTTTTGTATGACTTTTATATGCATATGCATGTCGTTATAATCTTTTGTTTGTATAACTCGTAGGCGACCATGAAGGTCTGTGGAAGGATGGTGGATAGATACTTGCGATCCGCAGTGGACGACATGGTTGAAAAAAATGAAAAGGAGATTTTATGTCCTTGTCGAAAATGCAAAGAAGGCGTCTGGCTGGACCCCTTTAAGGGTGGACGTTTGAAGGCGCACCGATATGGTTTCATGGATGGCTATACTCGATGGATAACGGAAGATGATGATGACGATATCGACGGTGCAACCAATAACCCCATGGCAGCGGATGAAGAGATGATTGATGGATCCGAAGATGAAGATGGCGCTGGAAATGACGGCGGAGAAGAGGCCGCACATGGTAATGGCGGAGAAGATCAGACCGAACATGACGGAGAAGATGCGGACATGACGGATCCTTCATTGCTACTAAATTCAATCGTGCGGGACCCTCATGTTCGAGACCTGCTTCGCAAGAAGACGACTAGCGACAGAGCTGGTTCTAGAGAGGAGGCCAAGTTGGAGCAACTGGAGGTAGACTCGAAGACTCCATTGTATGATGGTTGCGCTCCTGAGGTGACCCGCTTGAGTATCACGCTCGAACTTCTAAAGATGAAGGCTAAAAACAAATGGAGCGACAAAAGCTTCGATGATCATCTCAAGTATCTAAACAAGACAGTTCTTCCCCGGGGAACCTTTGTCCTACTAGTATCGATGAGGCCAAGAAGATTGTGTGCCCTCTTGATCTGCCGCACATTAGATACCATGCATGCATCAACGATTGCATCATTTATCGGAACGAGAACGCAGAAAAAACAAGTTGTCCGGTGTGCAATGCTGATAGATACAAGAAGGCCGGAAAGAAATCTCCTCAGAAAGTTGTATGGTAATTTCCGATCATTCCTCGTCTGCAGCGTTATTTCGTAGATCCTAAGGAAGCTGAGCTCATGCGGTGGCACGCGGTCAGGAAGGTGCCCGATGATGGAGATGATCCGAAGATGAGACACCCTGTGGATGGAAGCCAGTGGAGAGCATTGAACGCCGAATATGGATTTCATCTTGATCCAAGGAATGTCATGCTTGGCGTGAGTTCAGATGGCATGAATCCGTTTGGCAAGCAGAACACCAACCATATCACATGGCCCGTGTTTGTATGGATGTACAACATTCCCCCGTGGAAGTGCATGAAGACAAAGCACATACACATGAGCATTCTGATTCAAGGGCCGAAACAGCCGGGAAATAATATTAATCTATATCTCGAGCTATTGAAAGAGGAGCTAGAAATGTTATGGAAATCACCAGTCAAGACATGGGACGCTTTCGAAAAAGAATATTTCTATATGAAAGCCGCAGTGCTGACGACGGTGCACGATTATCTCGGTTACGGATATGTATCAGGCCAGGTGTGCCATGGATATTGCGGATGCACGAGGTGCATGGATGATACAATGTCTCAGCAGCTAACGAAAGATGGTGGGTCTGCGAAAATCGTGTACATGGGGCATCGAAGATGTCTCGAGAAGAATGACCCGTGGAGAAACCGTGGAGATCTATTCAATGGTGAGGCTGAGCATCGAGGACCTCCACGTAAGAGGAGCGGCGCCGAAATTGATGAGTTGCTGAAAAACTGGAAAGAGTGCCCCGCGCCTGGAAAGATGAAAAAACCGGAGCCGCTGCTGAAGGTATGGAAAACAAGGTCTGTTTTCTGGGACTTGGAGTACTGGCCCAAACTCGATACACCTCATTGTCTTGATCAAATGCATATCACGAAGAATGTTCTCGAGAGTTTGCTTGGCACACTGATGAACATGCCGGAGAAGACCAAGGATGGGCCGAAGGCAAGAAGAGACTTGGAAGATTTGGAAATAAGGGCAGATCTCCACATGCCCCGTAAAACGGCCGAGACAAAGACGGAGACAGAGGCGGGGGACAGCAGGCGGGGCAAAAAAGTAAAGAAGAAGGAAGAGAAATATTGCCCCCCTTCTTGCTTCACCTTCAATACGAAGGAGATCGATCAATTTTTCAAGTGTCTTACCGGAATAAAAGTTAGTTCCGGTTACTGTGGGAAGATAAGCAGATATCTAGACATGCAGAAAAAAAGGTTCAGCGGGATGAAGTCTCATGACTGTCACGTGATGATGACGCAGATACTACCGGTTGCCCTTAGAGGGATAATGGACAAGCACGTCCGTGACACGCTTACTGGTT
Source organism: Bromus sterilis (assembly GCA_950022295.1). NCBI lineage: Eukaryota > Viridiplantae > Streptophyta > Magnoliopsida > Poales > Poaceae > Bromus > Bromus sterilis. The sequence goes on from OX465599.1 coordinate 219,090,879, forward strand.
TCTGTAATTTTTTCGATGTTATCTCTCGAAAGTCGATCAGTTCGAAGCAGCTCACAAGGCTACAGGAAGAGATTGTTGTCACACTATGTGAGCTCGAGATGTACTTCCCGCCCGCGTTCTTTGACGTCATGGTGCATCTGTGTGTCCACATTGTGGACGACATCATCGACCTTGGCCCGTCATACCTGCACAACATGATGCCGTTCGAGAGGATGAATGGGGTCATCAAAGGATTCGTTCGTAACATGTCCCGACCAGATGGAAGCATCGTACAGGGCTATCTGACACAAGAGTGCATCTCGTTCTACGAGAATTATCTAAGCAACGGAGATGACGACGTCCCTGTTGTTGGTTTGCCCGTTAACAAGCACCATGGGAGGCTCGGAGGAGAAGGTCACACCAACGGTCGGAGGGAACTGCATGTTGACCACTCGGATCGACGCAATGACTTTGACAGGGCAAACTTAGTAGTGCTACAACATCTTGACGTGGTAGACCCTTTCGTGACAATGCACAAAGAAACCATCGCTAAGAAGTACCATGACCAGGGCCTACGCAAGACGGACGCCGAAGTTACTAGAGAGCACAACTCCACTTTCTTGCCTTGGTTCAAAGAGCATGTTCTTGCCAATCACCCGGAAGAGGGGTCTACAGACGCATTGCTCATATACGCCTTAGCACATGGCCCTGCTGTCAACTTCCTCACCTACCAGGCATATGATATAAACGGATACACGTTCTATACGGAGGCCAGAGATATGAAAAGTGATTTCCAGAACTCGGGGGTGACGATAGAATGCATGACTGACGACAACGGCTCAACTGAAAGATATTACGGAAGGGTCGAAGAGATCTGGGAGCTTAACTACTCCGGACTACACAATGCGACGATGTTCCGTGTCAGATGGGCTAAGAATGTCTAAAGAGAAAACCGGTATTTCACTACTATGTCTATACCCGACACCAAGAGCGCTACCGTGAACGTCATAGCCAAAAATGAGCCATGGATACACGCTAAGCACGTGACACAATGTTTCTACATAACCGACCCGAGAAATCCCAGCCGTGTTGTCGTGAGGAGAGGAAAAAGAAACATCGTCGGAATGGATGGAGTCGCCAACATAGAAGACTATGACCAGTACGGCAACCCGATGAGGGAAGATGACGACGACGATGAAGCATATGTCAAAAGAAGAATGAAGACTACATTACCTATGAAAGATCGTACTCCATGGAAAAGGAAAAGTCACAACGAGGGCCTAAATTATTCGGAAACGAACAAAAAAGGAAAGAAACTAATCACTAAGAAACGTCTTCGACGCTGAGAAACTAAATGTATCTATTTTGTATACTTGCACTTTAACCGCGTTATCGATTGGTCAAATTATATATTGCCGCTGTTAAATATACATTATATAAATGGTATCGGTCGTTGTTCGAAAAAAAAATTAAAAAGGAAATGGAACAGGGGAAAAAATGCCAGAAATATCAGTAGCGGGCCATGTCAGCGCGCGCTACTGCTAAGGTTTAGCAGTAGCGGGCGCCGTCAGAGCGGGCTACTGCTAAAGTTAGCCGTAGCGGGCCCTGTCAGCGCGCGCTACTGCTAAACTTAAGCGGGTCACCTCTAAGTTTTAGCAGTAGCGAGCCTTGTCAGCGCGCGCTACTGCTAAGTTTAGCAGTAGCGCGCGCTGACAGGGCCCGCTACTGCTAAGTTCCACTTAAACAGGTCGGGCAGGCCTTATTCTTTTCCTTCCCCTCTATCTCTCCCTCTGGACTCCTCCCCGGCCGCCGTCGTCGTCGCCGCGCCTCCCGGCCCTCGTCGCCTCGCCTCCGCCGCCCTCGTGACCTCGCCTCCCCTCCCTCGTCGCCGCCCTCCCCGCCCTCGTCGCCGCGCCTCCGCCGCCCTCATCGCCTCGCCTCCGCGGCCGCCGTCGTCGTCAAGCCGCCGCCGCCACCATCGGTTGCTCGGTAAGCCTCCTTCTGCTTTGATTCCAAGGGTAGTTTCAACAGTGGCGCAGTAATGATGCAGGAATGTGGTTTAATAACCCAAATGCCCTCTCTAGCCATTGGAACATAGCACAATAGGTAAAATGTAAGACCATGAATTTTCTTTTGACACTGCATACCATCGAAGAACACAACAGACTTGACTTGAATTCATATTAATTAGCCAATTAGCTTCAAATAGGGCGTGAGTCATGGGTTTTATGAACATGGCAGATTAATGCTATATTGGGTACCACATATGCATACTTAGTGTTCAGTGTTCAGTGATGAATGTCTTGAAAGTGAAGTTGATACAATGAGTTACTAAAATGACTATTTAGTCACTGTGTAATCACATTGTTACAAATTTAATGAGGGACTGAAACGTGAACAAATGTGTGGCTAAGTGTAAAAGATAGCAACCAGAAACCTCACATGGAGGCAAAAAGATTACCTAGAATGAATATATAGGTTCCAAAGCTCCAAATCGGAATCATTAAAGCTAATGTAGGTTAAACTTACTCTCAGTCTATCATCAATCAATCTTTTTATTTCCTTGAAAAGGATGTTAAATCCCCGATCTCTGCATCATTGTGATTTTCATATCTTTACTGCATTGTGGTAAGCCTCCATCGGTGGTATAATATCTTTTGGTGACCAGTAGCGCAGGAATGTGGTTTTGTTTAAGTACTGATATAGGAGTTGCATTTGCATTGAAGATCCCTGTTTCTTATCACCCTATGCTTTCATATGCTACCATTTATTTAATTTGAACGTTATATGCTACCATTTTAAGCCTATAGTTTCACTATGCTGCTGTTTAACGAACTACTTTTGTATTTATCTTTTCGGATTTATATTTAGTTGAAAGTTCTTATTTAACGAAGTTGGTGGTATAATTTCTGGTTGTGTAAATTTTTGAATAGTTTTGCAGTCTGGTTGTAGAGAATTTTCCTTGTGTTCCATGTCAAACTTTGGACCAGTGAAATGCAACGAGCACAGCATGCTGTTGTTGGAAATGCTTTGCAGCTGATCCTACTAGCCAGTGCCACCCTCTGGGTATATGCTTAAGATATTTTGTACGAATTTTCTTCTTTTTTCCATATGCAGGAATCCGAGGGGCCTATGTTTTTCCGGAATGTTGATTTATTTCCGTTCCGGAAAATTTCAGGTTCCCGATATGTCCACTTTTTAGCAAAGGTCATGCCGAAATTTACCGTGAATTTCGACATGACTTGTGCTACAAAGTATGACATATCGAGTAGGAAAATTTCAGGTTCCCGATATGTCCACTTTTTAGCAAAGGTAATTGATAGGACGGTATTTAGTCCTTTTTTTATAGTTTGAGAATTAAACTTGGAGACTAAATATATCGTAGGAAACATGTCGACCAACGACGAAGCCGGTGCAAATGAAGATTTTGACTACCAGCAGCATGAACACGCCTTCCTCGACCATATGTCTTCTCAGCTACGAGACAAAGGTCCAGATGTCGCTAGTGCGACGGACGCCGAAATTGAGTCCGACAGCACTCCTGATGGCACCGATGGCACTGACACCGGCTCCACCGACACTGGCGGCGCTGAGGCCGCTAATGAACCAGCAAATAACAAGAAGGAGAGGGTACGAAAACCAAACAAGCTCGGCACCGAAAAACTGCTAGTGACAGAGGTGCATTCTGGAAAATTCGAGCCAATAGCGCCGACGGAAGCTCGCAGGTGCTACGGCAACCAAGTCGGATGCATCCTACGGGAAACCGCGAGCATCAACGACTATGACTTGAGGAGTATACCAAATATGGAACATTTACTCCTTACGAAGCTGCACAACAGATTCAAGTTCCCGGATCGGGATGAGTGCAAAACTCCGTGGGATGATGATGCCATGACTGACATAAACGCCGCCGCCATGGTCAAGTTCAGCAACGCATTGTCCGCGTGGAAAATGAGGGTGAAACGATTGATTGAGAAGAACAAACCTTTGTCCATGATTTTTGCGGAGAATCCATCACTTACGGAAGCTGAGTTCTTGAAATTCAAGGACACTTGCGCTACCGACGAAGCCAAGCTTAGGTCCGCGAAATTCAAGGGGCTTCAGAAAATGAACACGGGGAAACACCGCCTCGGAAGCCGTGGTTACATTGGCAAAAGGCCCATATGGGACAAGGAGGACGCGGAACATGAAGCCGCGGGGATCCCAGACCCCTTGGCAGAGTTCACCGACCCGCAGGAGTATGACTTCATCAGGGCCCGCTACAAGTGGGACTCGAAGAAAAAGGTTTGGTCCACGGACGCGCCCACGAGGGAATTGATGAGATTACTGGTAATATTTTTTTTCCACCTTATATTAGCTTCTCATCAAGTCAGAATACACGTTGTAGTAACATTTGTAAATGGTCCACGTTTCTTTCGCAGAAAGAGCAACACAAGCTTGATGCCGAAAGTGACTCATCGTCTCAGTCGACGATGAGGCCCAAGTGGGACACCCATCTCAACCGGGCCTTGAACATAATGAAGGGCCTCCCTTTGGACACTCGGCCGCAGCATGGACGTGTGCACGGCGTCGGAGACGGTGCCCAGTGGAAGCACTACTACGACGAGGACCCTGAGGCCAAAAGGCAGAGAAGGAAGTTTAGTCAGGTCAACATCGACGAGAAGGTGAAGCTTGCGGTTGAGAAAAAAGCAGCTGAGACCGAACAAGCGACCAAACAAGAGATGATCAAGTCGGCAGTCAATGCAGCTTTAGCTGCCTGTAGAGATGAGTTCGCAGCTTCGGTTTCATCCTTGATCCCGGCTGTTATCGAGTGGACGAAGCAAAATCCAGACAAAACGGCAGCGGATTTTCCCCGTACTAGCTTCGTCGAGAGAAACTCAGTGAACATCGCACCAGCGGGGCCTGCTCTCGCATCCGGACATGCTCCATTAGCCGCTCATAGCAGCCCGTCCTCTGTCTCTGGCGTGCTAGGCGGGCCTTCGCCTTTGGCTGAGCTCGACGCCCTCACGGTAATTACGCGTCACACCAACATATCTATAATATATCCCTTTTTCGTTGCCTTTTGGATGTCTGATGCCGTAGACATGTTTTCGCAGGCCAAGAGAACCCCGTGCACCTTACTATACATGATCAATGGCCAGACGGTGGATGTGGGAAAGGCAACGATAATAAATCCCACGGATCGGATGATCCACACCATGCAGATGCCCAATACCACTTTCAAGGTTTCCGTGGCGAGTGTCAAACCGGGCCACGAGGATTTGGCTCCTCCGGTACAACTCGGGGGAGAGTAAGACGAGACCCCTAAGCGGCTTGCAGACTGCAAGGGCTATTTCATCCTATGGCCGAAGGGTCTTCTTCGTGTCGAGTCGGCCGCCGTGATGACCACACCAACGACAACACATCCCCAAGAAGGTATGAACACCACCACCCCGCCTCCGCAATTATTAGCGCCGCCTGTTATGCTGGGTGAGAGCGGCGAGCGACGCGAGGAAGAAGGTCCAAGCAGAGTGGATCGTGATTTCTCCCCCGTGCTCCAGCAAGCAATGGATGATGACATGGACGAGGATGGTGACCCTATGCAATTCCTCAACACCGCCTTCATTAATCAGGAAGTAGAAATGATGAGTCAGCCATATGACTCGGCCAATAAGGAGCATGTGGACGAGGAGATGGATATTCTGTCGGAGCAGGAGCATCCTAGGTCTGAGTGCAAAAAGTCTCTCTTCGTGCAACCCTTGCAGGACACGCCTCCAGATGCCGCCTGAAACCAGCATGAACAACCCTTGCTCAGCCCGTCAACACTTGGGTTGGCGATCAAGGGCGCTATGAAAGGCTCATCACAACCTCTCCCCCAGAAGAAGCCGAGGAAGAGACCGAATAGGAAAGACTTAGCTGCCAAAAAGGATGTCAATGCTTCTAGCAGCAAGTCGGTTCCGCCAACCGGTTTTGCAGACCGTGTACCGATGAAAGGTACGGCGTTGATCCATGTCGCGGGCGAGCCGATCCTCCCGCCGAAACCGCTGGAGAGCATATCAGGGGATCTCAGGAGACTGCACGACCATGTACTATCGACAGAGAAAAGCCTTCTCACATCGAAGGATCCAGGATATCAACTTTATGCGGTGCGTGTGCCTCTGGGCATGGGCTACGTCGGCACGGCGCCTGCGGAAGTGTTCTTCCTGCGGTTTGATCACATCTTTGAGATGTTCCTCACTAGGCGGCTCGATTTTACGATCGTCCGCCTTTTTGCGCTCCATATGAGCTTTGTCATCAAAAGAGAGGAAATCTCGCAAATCGCGGTGGTAGATCCATACTACATGCATGAGTCCTTCTTGTCACTCGGTCACTATGAACTTAAAACTGCTAGGGAGTACATCGAAAATTTCATGCTGATGAATAAGGAGAAGGAAATGGTTCTCGTGCCTTATCATCCAATGTAAGTCATTGCCCGATTGCCTTTACATTTCAATCATTCCTTTGCTCATATGGAGGCTAGCTAATTTGAGGTGCATTTATTTTGCGCAGCGAGGGGCACGCCGTCCTTATCGTTCTTTTCCCGCGAGTCTCCCATGCCGTGTATTTTTACTCTTCTAGGAACTTCAAAAGGAAAGACTACACCAAAGTAATGAGTCTTCTGGATTCCGCTCTTCAGGGCTTCGGCATGAGGGGTGGCCACATCGAGAAAAAGTCACGAAGGAAGGGCGCGCCGTGTTTCTCGCATAAAACCAACTTCTGCAGTATCCATCAACCGGAAGGAAGTACAAATGATGGATACTATGTCATCCATCTCATGATGGAGTTCAGAAAGGATCAGCAACGTCTTCGCATGGCAAGCAAAGATGACAATCATATCATGATATGGGCAAAAAACTTAGCCGAACCGGATTATAAAGTAAGAGATGACTTCTTTCGCATCCTGAAGGATATTGTAACCATCATCATGAAAGAAGTCGTCGACAAGAAGGGGATGTACTACCATGGCCCAATATCGCGAGCTGATGTTAAAACTCGCGTAGGAATGCAGCTTTTGGACATTACGCCGTTCAATAAGCTAGGGTGCGTCCTCCCAGATATGGATGGATGGAAGTTCTAGTGTATTGACTATGCCGATGATGATGTCTCGGTTGAATTTATACTTTTGGAAGCGATATGAAACCTTTGTGATGTAATTTAACGGTCATGTTGAACTACTTGCGTAACGCTTGCTAGCTAGTGAATTAGTTGGGGTACCATGAACAACGTGTGTATATTATATTATGTATGTTACTTTATGTTGCATCTATTCACTAACTTTTTGTCTTCGTGTTGCTCAAGTATATTATGTTGTGTACTATTGTTGAATTCTTATAATGAATATGCATCTCTAATAGGTACATAGATCATCGATGGCGAAGAAGTGCTATGCCGTGTACATAGGGAAGGTTCCAGGAGTGTACGATGAGTGGCCAGAGTGTCAGGCCCAAGTGCACCGGTTCCCGGGCGGCAGCCAAAGAGGGTTCAATACTAGATAGGAAGCGGAAGCTAGTTACTTGAGATTTACGCTAGCGCGAGAGGAAGATCGGAGGCGGCGTTTCATGAGCTACTACATAATTCCACTCTTCCTCATAGTGACCGCTCTTCTAGTATATATCATAGTTTAGATGGATGATAAAACTTGCTTGTATTTGCATGTATTTAAGATATTGTGACAACTTCTATCGCTATTTTAGAGATGACATGATGAGACACATCATTTGTGTTGGATATGAGAGATCATGATGATATATATATGGTCATCAGATTATTGTATGTGTATGATATGATGAGATCTGTAGAAAACATGTGTATGTGTATGAGACTATATTGTATAATACCTGTACAAATACAGCAAAAATACGATGGGAAAAAGAAATAGAAAATGAAAAATAAATACCAGTAGCGCCCTGTTACCTGTACGCGCTACTGGTAATAGTAGTAGCGGGCTCTAAGTGGGGGCGCTACTGGTGTAGTAGTAGCGGGTGCGTACGGGCGCTACTGCTATATGTTAGCTGTAGCGTGCTAGCAGTAGCGCGCCCTAGGGCGCTACTGATAAGCCAAAAGGGGGCGCTACTACTAGCCTTTCTCCTAGTAGTGATGGGAGTTCATCACCCATATCATTAGACTTGTGTGCGGACGATGAGGACCCATCTTAGTTGATCATCCGGCCTGGATGGGATGCCCCTCACGTACGATGCTTTCCGAGAACGTTCTGTGCTTGGCCTTGTCTGCTTAGACAAGTGGGTACAGTTCTCGGCTCTCCATATGACTATGTCGTAGCGGGACTTCCATACGCTAACCCCGGGTCCCGACATCTGGATACATTCGAGTCACAAACAGCGAGAGCTCTTGCACCTTAATGTTCTTATGTTGCTTGTTTCATTGCCAATATAGAATCTTGCCTGTTATAACTTGAATTGAATTACATACCTTGATTGATTTACTTAAAAGTTCTTATATGGTTGGTAGCATGTCACCACAAAAATTATGCTTGTTATCATTTACCTACTCGAGGATGAGCAGGAATTAAGCTTGGGGATGTTGATACGTCCCAAACGTATTTATAATTTCTTCTTGCTCCATACATGTTTTGTGCGATATTGCTATGTGTTAGATACACTTTCATACAATTTTGATCATATTTGGACTAAGCTATTAACTCAGAGCACCCCAGTGCCAGTTTCTGTTTTCTGCTGTCTTTTTATTTCAGTTTTTTCCATTACGTAAAATGCCAGAAAAATTCCAGAAAAATCCAATAAAAAATCCGCGCAACGGAAGCTTCTAGATCCCCAAAGGAGAGCCGGGGGATCCACCCTGTGCCTAGGAATCCAGGGGGCGCGACCCCACCCTAGGACGCGCCAGGGGGGCGCCTGCACTCCCTGGTGGCCCCCGGCTGCCCCCTTTGCCTATATATTTCCTTCACCCCAAAATCTCCGAGGACAGAACCCTTTTTCGCGATCTCTCCTCTGTTCCGCCGCCGCTGCGCTTCCATGATCGGGAGCACCAGAAGACCTCTTCCCGACACCCTGCCAGAGGGAGGATTGACCTCCGGAAGCATCTCCACCACCATGGACGCTTCCCGGATGATCCGTGAGTAGTCCACCTTGTACCATGGGTCCATAATCAGTACCTATGTGATGTTCTCCTCCCCTCTTCGTTCTTCATGGATACATTTGCATACATCATGATAGTTTTCATTCTTTCTTTATTTGTGAGTATTCTTGTAAAGTGCGAAGATCTTCTATATTCTTGTAAAATATAGAGTGTTGCCCTTAAGTGAGGAAAAGATCCCAAAGAGGAAAAATTAAAAGATCCCAAAGAGGACAAATGAGAGATAAATAGAAAGATCAAAAGAGGCCACAAAAATAGAAAAAATAGAAAAAAGTTGAAAAAAAGAAATAAAAAAAGAGAAGGGGGCAACACTACTATTCCTTTTGAAAGATACACACTCTTACTCCACTGTTATACGTGTACTCCATAGAGACTATCATTCATGCATAACTATGTGGGGACCCTTACACTATAGAACTTGGCTTGCATATTCCAAGGATGAGTCTCCTCAAATGAGCTCTAGGTCTTCATGAGCAAGCAAGTTGGATGCAAGCCCACTAGTTCCATTAGAGAGCTTACCTTAGCTCATATGTGGATCCGTTGCATGGCAATCCCTACTCCTCACATCATATCTATCATTTGGCCTTCTCTCGCCTATGATTGTCCTCATTGATGTGAGCCCTTGATACGTCCCAAACATATATATAATTTTTGATTGCTCCATGCATGTTTTGTGTTATATTGCTATGTTTTAGATACACTTTTGATCATATTTGGACTAACCTATTAACTCAGTGCACCCCAGTGCCAGTTTCTATTTTCTAGTGTCTTTTTATTTCAGGTTTTTCCATTACGTAAAATGCCAGAAAATTTTCGAAAAAATCCAATAAAAAATCAGCGCAACAGAAGCTTCTGGAGCACCGAAGGAGAGCCGGGGGGCCATCCTGTGCCTAGGCGGCTAGGTGGCGCGGCCCCACCCTAAGCCACGTCAGGGGGGCGCCTGCACTCCCTGGTGCCCCCCGTCTGCCCCCCTTCGCCTATATATTTCCTTCGCCCCGAAACCTCCAAGGACAGAACCCTTTTTCGCGATCTCGCCTCTGTTGCGCCGCTGCCGCGCTTCCAAGATCGGGATCACCAGAAGACCTCTTCCCGACACCCTGCCGGAGGGAGGATTGACCTCCGGAAGCTTCTCCACCACCATGGACGCTTCCTGGATGATTCGTGAGTAGTCCACCTTGGACCATGGGTCCATGATCAATAGCTATGTGATGTTCTCCTCCCCTCTTTGTTCTTCATGGATTAGACCTTGTGAGCTGCCCTACATGATCAAGGCACATATGTAATACTTTATGGTGCTGCTATGTTGAGTTTGCTGGGATTTGATGGATTATGAGACTATGTTCAGATTGTGTTGAGTAATATATTTGGTTCTTCTCTTTCATATTTTTGTTCTTGAGTAATTCTTGCATGTTCTCCGTTGTTGTTTATTGCTTTGGCCAAGTAGTAGGTAGTGACTCCAAGAGGGAGAGATATGCTTGATTGTGGGTTCATGCCCCCTGATGACTAGCTTGAGTGACAGAAACATGAGTCTAGGGGATGTGTTGTTACCACAAGGGGAAAACAAAGGTGCTTGTAACCACGGTTGCAAGGATTGTTTACTTTACGCAAAGTTCTTTTAATGTTGTTGTCTGTTGCTTTGGGTTTAAGATTTGGGTGGGGCTCACAACTTAATACCAGCGAGATGTTCTGGATAGATATCTCAAGGTGGATTATTAGTAGTAGATGCAGATGGATTTCGGTCTACTTATTTTGGTGTACTGCCCATGACTTTGAGTATATACCTTTCTTTCGTAGCATAGTAAGCATTGGTTTGCGCCTGTAATCCTATCAATTGCCCAGCTGTGATTTGTTTACCTCGCATAGCATTTTTATTGTCTTTTGAGAGAGAGACATCACTCGCGTATTAGCCCTTCACACCTTTTTATCTTCCTTCCCCATCATTTCTCTCTTTGCCATCCTAAGTGCTAACGTATCTTGCTCGCGCTCATCCATTGCATAAGTGCTCAAAGTCGAAAGGGAGAGGATCAGTTTGACTTGTACCTGACTAGTGGTCTGGGTATGAGTCAAAATAAGATCATGAAGTAGACCAAGTGTGAAACTTTAGTAGATTGAGTTCTCAATTAAACTATATATATATTCTCTAATCCCATCTCCCAATGCTTGCACGCAAACATCATTTGGAGACACTCGAGTCACGGACAGCGAGAGCTCTTTCACCTTTATGTTTATACTTTGCTAGAATTAATACTAAGACACTTGCTTGTTATTATCTTGACTTCAATTACATATCATAATTTCTTTACTTTGAAGTTCTTATATGTGTGTTAGCGTGTCACCACAGAAATTATCTGTGTTATCATTTACCTACTCGAGGACGAGCAGGAATTAAGATTGGGGATGTTGATACATCCCAAACGTATATATAATTTCTACTTGTTCCATGCACTTTTATGTGACATTGCTATATATTTTGCTACACTTTTATATCTTTTTACACATATTTGGACTAACCTACTAACTCAGTGCACCCAGTGCCAGTTTCTGTCAACTGATGTCTTTAGTTGCAGTGATTTTTCCCCAATTTAAAATGCTCCGAAAATTCCAGAAAAATCAGAATAAAAATCAGCGTCACAGAAGCTTCCCGAACCACTGACGAAGTGCCGGAGCATGGCCACCACCCTCCCAGGAGGCCAGGTGGCGCGGCCCCACCCCTGGTCGTGCCACCAGGGTGCCTGGGAGGTGGGGACACCCCCTGGTACCCCCTTCGGCCTATTTTTACCCCTCGTCCTGGAAACCCTCGTCCATTGATCCTTCGATGAGCTAGGGTGCTACCACCCTTAAAAGGAATGCGTCTTGGTCTTCAAGAGCTGTCTTCAAAAGCTTGCTCCCTCAGCGAGCTCCTCACACATGATCTTCATACTCCATTGGGGCATGGAATTCTTCATCACAAGTGTGGGCTTCCAGTATCTTCATCCATCGATGACATTTTTCGTAAGGATTTCACCTTCGGTCTTCGAGGTTTCACGAATTCCTCCTTTGAGGTTTCCATTCCTTAGCAAGAGAGTGGTCTTCCAAGTACTGAGACTTCATGGCTGACAGGTCAGGCGTCCATACTAAGCAACTATCGATTTTCTCATGTGGTCATCACGAATATTATTGCGGGATACCTGCAGCAAATGGTCTTGGTCCATACTCACCGTATAACACAAACGGTGCACTTCTGCTGGGGTCACACATCGTACCATTCTATGGTTCAGGCTTTAACATCGTCGTCTCTCAAACATGGGTAAGTCACTCCAGATTTACTATCCCGCATAGCAAGAGCGAATAATAAGGGTAGTCGTCATGGGGGCCAATCCATTACGCACCCAAATCATTATCTTGTACATGGTTTAGCGAATCTCGCAATCTAACACTCGGTCATTCTCACAAGCATTGCAGAAGTCCTCCTTATCTTGAACTGGGTTCAGATAAGTCCATGGTTCTGCAAGCCAAACAAAAGATCTATCGTTTCCTCAACACTCAGGTTTACGTAGCCTGCAAAAAAAACGTGCACTGATGGACTACAACTTCCTCCAGAGTTCGTCCTTCAGCAAGATTGTGCCCTCTTGTCGTAAGATCCCGGGACCTGTGGTTTATCCTTGAACTCAGCATCGGTTGCATCCATCTTTATCCCAGTCTTGAAATTTGCAGCCATCGTAGCAGCTTCTTCAGTGTAAGGTTTGAGGTGAGAGGGAACAGAATGTAGATAGCGAGGTAGAGAGAGATAGGTAGAGATACCCATACAAACATCACACTAGTTTTGAAACATAAGTTTTGATGTGTAGCTGTCGATAAAACAAGAAGTGACAGCTCACATAACGTTCTAACGGTAGAACTTGAATCTTTCAGGTCTTCAAGTCTTCAATGTTGGTAGCTTCAGTTTGCAATGTCGAAACAACCTTCATATCGTTGAGTCATTCGTCAAATTATTCTTCTTGTTGTTGTGTCTTCTTTAGTCTTGAAGCATACTAAATAGATGAGGGGTCTAATGAAACGTATACTTATTCTATTCGCAAAGAAAAATCACAAAGCACAACACATCACATCAATCAAAACAAGACATAACAGGGTCACAGGGTACAAGTCAAGACTTAACAGAACAATCATGACATAAAACATCTAGTCAATCCACAGCAACCGCATCGATACACATCTCCAACTAACATAAAAAGTACCACTATACACTGGTGCACACCACGACTATTCTATTCTCCCATGGCAAAACATAAGCTTCTTCGAGTCATCATCTTCGCTTCCACGTTCACAACTTCTCCTTCCCCTTCAATTCTGGACACATGTTGGCGTAATGTCCCATATTCTTGCACCGGAAACACTGAATGTGGCTAATGTCCTTCTTTTTCTTCTTCACGGGTGCTTCCTTCAATTCTTGGATAGCTTTCTTCATTCCTTCTTTTTGATGTTGAACCACTTGTTGTGTCACGATGAAAAATTGACACTGAGCGGGGTAATGATCAGTTCCTTCACATGTAAAACATGTGACTTGTGCAGTGGGGCATTATTCACCCGAGTGGATTTCCTCACAATGGGGACATCCATCTTGGTGTCCTTCATAGGAGTGTCCTACTTCCCCAAAAATTTTACAGGCACGGATCCTCTTAAGGGTTACCGTCTTTTGCATCGGGGTGACGAGGCGGGATCCCAACAAAATCTTAGTGAACTCCTTCCAAGTAATCTTCCTTCGTGATTCGTCAATTGCTTGATGCATTCTCCACGAAGTAGCAGCCTCTTCTACAAAGTACTCCACAGCATAGGGGACCATGTCCTCACTTCCAACCTTTTTTATCTTCATGTGCTCCTCCATATTATAAATCCACTTCTCCCCCTTCAGTCTCGACATCGCTCCAGAAAAGGCGAGTCCTACTTCATACTCCATCTATTAAACCCATACGGCAAGGGTTAGGGCAAAACTATAACACCAACAAGACAACAACTAAAGATAGCACCAAACATATGCACTCAAACAAGGAAGCGGCAAAAACTTCTACGTTCGACGGCCACACATAACAACAAACAATACAGTCACAACAATCAAAACACACAAACAACTCCTAGGGTAAGGTCATATGTACAAGACATACGATCTCATCTTACTACGCGAATTTCGTTCATCTAACTTCACATAAATGGTGGTGGTCTGATTCTAAGCTTCGTCCTTCTCAGCTAAGCTGATCTTAAAGGTTCCTCTCACCGTGTCAAACTTATTGATCACCGTAGGTTATTCCTTCTAGTTCCGATAATCATAACTCCAATTGATCCCCGAGGGTGATGATGTTCTTCTCAACTGTCTTGTCTTCCAAGGTATAAGCATCTCAAGGGGTATTCATAGTAAAACAAGATGAGAAGGTTTAGAAGATGAATAATAGATGAGAAATACTAGTGGAGTGAGTAAGCAATCAAAGAGTGATGAAATATTTTTGTTCCTATGGCTTTTCTATCCATTTTCTAGGGTCACGAACCTACAGTCAACACACTTCTCTGATACCATATGTAACGACCCAATTCACACCGAATTGAAGTCTCTGTGTTCAAGTGCCAGTCCCTGGATCGAACTCGCTGGCACACACAGTATAATAGATGTATATCAAAGTACAAGTGCATCATTATTACAACGTATGATCCAGAGTAAAATAAATAACAAGTTGCATAGCTCAAGGCTAGCTTACTCAATATAAATATAGCGGAAGCAAAAGCAAATAACGTAGAGTCCCATCAACAGCCACAAGCGAACATGCTGAGTGTAGACTCGCAACCCCTAAACGCACCTTACTGATCGTCTGAAAAACCTGCAACACCGAAGGTTACAGCCCGACAACGGGTCAGTACATCTGATTTGTACGGCAAGTGACACGAAAAAGTTTATATAAAGGACCTACAACTACATGCAAGGTAAGTCAAAGGAAAGGCTTATGGTTTAGTTTTGCAGAAAGCCAATTTTCTCCTGAACTAAACTAGTCAAAATTTTATGTTGAACTTACTACTAAAGATTGAACTGGGCACACCAGTCTCAATCCACCACACCCTTTATTAATCTTTCCCACTCAAAATTATTAAGGTGATTCATCTGTCAAGATCCTCCATTAACAGTAATGTCTAGTAGCTCAAAGATGTCCATAACCGGGGACACGGCTAATCATGATTAGTTTATACTCTGCAGAGGTTAGTACACTTTCCCCGCTGGACTCAACCCGAAGATTGAGACGAAGTCTTTCAGAAGAGGTCACCTACACCCAACGGCAAGCCGGTACCACCTATCATATCTACATCTGCTAGCATTGCACGGGAGAGGCTTCCTACATCGTACTCAACTAAGCCAGAGCCCATATGGCCAGCGGCTGTACAGGTAAGCTTCTAGTCACCAAGTAAGTCTGATCTTTTTGAGCCTGGACGGCGCCCACCACGTCAGCGGGCTCACCATGACGTTTTCTCGGCCACCAAACAAACCATTAGGGGTACAACCTGGTCTCGACCTTAGATAAGGAAACGAGCCCCCAGGAAGCACTCCCTGCCCGTCCAGAAGTGATTTCTATTTATTAAACAGTTGCTACACAAGTTATTAAATAGCTCACATGCACTCCATGAATTGCACAACCCAAACCACGTCTACAAAGCATAGCAATAAAGTAACAACACGGCTAGGTTGATCTACGGTAGACAAGTCAAAACATGTGGCTATCCTAACTGGTTTTGCAGCAACAGTAAAATAAACTACCTATCATGCAATAGAGTGATATTTCCTAACATAATGCATATAGAAAATATAGGTATGAGTATGGTCAAAGCATCACTTGCCTTATACATTCGATGAAGATCTTCGCTCTCACGTTCCAGTCAACTCTACTCGTCGCACTCCGAGCAATCTATCGTCAACGAAAGAACTCAATAAGAAATCACACCACAAGGACAAAACATAAGATCAATAGAACAATCACTAAAGTTTTAGCAACCAAAACAAAAGGTTTTGAAGTGCAAAGGTGTGGATGTGCTCGAAGGTGATCGGTGGAACGTGAACTCGAGAGAGTCAACGGATAAAGAGTTGTCGATACAAAAGTATGATCGAGGCATTATGAAATCAAAGTAAAGATCATGGCAATATGAATGGTATGTGGATATTGCCGATAAGATGTCTCATATGATTCAATATGCAAAAAGAATCACGTGAAACGAAATACTACAACGCAGGTCATAGCAATTGCAACATTGAATTGAATTTCAATTTGAACAGATCAATAAACTTGTGAATTTTTGTGCCCACATGATATAAACAGAAAGTACATGACACGAGTGATCCAACGCAAAAAGAAACGGCGCAAACGGGTGCACCGGTACAAAGTTACGACTGCCCGAAGTTCAAATTTGGATCAGCCTGGGATCCAAATTTAAATACTTCAAAATTCTGTAACACTAGGTCTACTGGCTAGCGAATTTCTACACGGTCACAACGCAACTGGAATCGCCCAATTCCGAGTTACGGTTAAAAAGTACTCGCGAAAACGGTTTCGGGTGAAAAACGGGGGTACCGGGGGGTCTACTGCAAAAAGGACTGATACATAAATAAAAATTTTACAAAAACGCGATCGGGTCCCTAGACGGTTTGGATCCAGATCTGAGGAAAAAAAAATTCGCGAACCGTTTTCTAATCTAATTTTTTTTTTCTCGCAGCCTTCTTCTTCCTACGGCGACTGCACAGCACGGGCCATGGCGGCCAGGGCTTTGGAGCTCGGTCGGCTCCTCCGGCCATGGGAGCGCGGCGAGGGCGAGCGGGCGGAGGGCGGCGGCCAGCCGCGGCGGAAGGCCGGCGGCGGCGCGCGGCAGGGGCGGCTCGAGGGCGCGCGGCTGGGGTGACCAGGGGCGGCCGCTGCGGCTTGGCTCGGCCGAGGGCCGGCGGCGAGGACGGGCGCGGCCAGCCGCGACCAGGCGCGGGACGTGGGGCGCGCGGGCGTAGGGGGCGGGGTACTCCGGCGAGCCCGGCTAGGCGCAACTCCGGCGGCTTGCAAAAAAACTTTACCTCGAAAAAACGCAAAAACGTAGCCCCGGCGAACTTTCCAGCGAAGCTCCGGCGAGATTCCGGCGATGACGTCGGCGGCGGCGGGTCCCGCGGATTAGATTAGCTAACCCTAATAAACGCTGGCGAAAAAATAAACTTAACCCTAATCGGGGCTATTTATAGCCAGTCCCTAATCCCTCTTTTTTTTTTGTAAATCCGAAATAAAAACAAATTCGGTCTGCTGGAAAAAAACAGACCAGGCCCAATAGGCCCAAAACAATATTAGAAAAATCACGAAAAATTATTTTAAAATTCCGTCTTCGCCAATATTTTTAAAATAATAAAATTGAATCTTTGGCTTGACCAAAATAATAAAATAAAATAAAAACTTTACAACTTATTTTTAAATATTTTTAAATACTTTTCTGGCATTTTAAAAATACCGAAAACTCCGAAAATTGATTTAAAAACTTTTCCAGAGCATAAATAAATTCCAAAAATAATTTTAGAAAATATTTATAACTCCAAAGTAAAATTAAAAAGTCCCCTAAAAATGTTTTAACTATTCTTCAACGAATTAAAAATGGGGATAAGTCCTTTTATATCCTCTCCAGCAAACTGCCATGTGTTGAAAAATGTTAAAAAATATTTTAGAAGAATTCCAAATAAGATTTAAAACATTTTCCAAACTTTTTTTTAAAAAAAAGTTGAAGGAGTCATGTTACCTTCTCTCATTTTATTTTGTTGGTTTTGTTTTTAAATAATAAATTCCAAAACACCAACGGTGAATATTAGGAAAAGTCATTTTATTCCCTCTCGTTTTAATATTCCGTAAACTCCAAAAGTTTTAAATCCCAGAGAAAATCAAACACATCAAGCAAACAATCATTATCTATTTAATTTTTATTAACATTCCAAAATTCAAAGAATTTTGGGATGTTACAGATTGACAACCCCTCTGCACTTGTTGGGAGCAAAGTTATTTGTTTTTGTGTGCAGGTCCAGGTCAAGTGAGTAATTTATCATAAACGGTGCCTTGCTCGCTTTACCACCTACTTGTCGATCCTTGGTTTCCTCCTGGATTCAATCAACCTTACAGTCCTCGTGTAAGGGAAATTATCCGCTATATATATCTCTACCTTCCACTTGGGGTAACCAACGAGTAGCACTAATTCAGTGCCATCACATCCGCATGCTGCTTCACCTCCAACACCAGTTTCTCCGAGGCCTCGGAGGGAACGATGACAACCAACGCGCGAAGGTCAGCTGTCGAGGCATCAAGGCGGATGTTGGAGAAGAAACGAGAGCGAGCGGTTTCTCTCGTCGATGACATCCTCTAGCTCCCCCGACAGCTTCTCAAGCTCCCAAACCAATTCCAGGAAGACCTGCAGGCAAAAAATGGCATATACCTCCTCACAAAGCTAGTAAAACCTTACCCACAAGCTCTATGAGGACAGGGCAGGACCTCCCCAGGACAGATCTCATCTCTTGTGTATGCTCGAGTCGACGGGTGGCCTCCTCGCAAGCCAGGCCCTCTTTACATTGGCGCTCGACATGGAGAGTAGCGGTCTCCCCTTGAACTTTATCCTCATGGGATCAGAGCCTGACTTTGCGCTTCAAAATCCCGTTCTCTTGGGAGGTGATCACCTTCTTGAGGGAGGCCATCTCCTCCCCTCGCCGAGTAGCAAGTCCCTTGAAAAGGCCCACTACTTCCTCCCGTGCTCGGAGTTCTCGCTCCCGGGAGTCCACTAGCTCTCTCAACGTGGCCTCATGGGCTGTGGATGGAACTGAAATAGTGTTCCTTGTTGGCTACCCCAAGTTGAAGGTTGAGAAGTAGACAACAGAAAATTTCCCTCAGTGAAGATACCAAGGTTTATGTGTCCAGTAGGACTCCAAGTTCTTCAAGTAGGTGGTGAAGCGAGCAACGCAACGTCTGAAAAGATATTTCTCCCTTAACGTGGACCTGCACACAAAAGCAAATAACTTTTCTCCCAACGAGTTCAGAGAGGTTATCAATCTCTCCGGTCTTGTTGTTTGCACAGGATCAAAACACAAGCGGGAATAGTAGTGGTGATTGCAACGAAAAGGAAATAAAAGTAGTATATATATATATTAGGAATGAGTGGAGGTGTAAACAATGGTGGACATATGGACCGGGCTCCCATGATGTTCACTAGTAACGTCTCTCTCCCAAAAGACGATAAATCAGCTATGTTGGGTGAACAAATTACAGCTGGGCAATTGAAAAAATTATAAACACACTGCAATGCTAACTATGCTACAAGAAATTTAGAGGCTTAATCGTATGGGCAGTACGACAAGACAAGTAGACCGTTTATTCATCACCATCTACTCACTACTCATCCACCTTGAGATATCTATCCAGAACATCTCGCTGGTATTAAGTTGCGAGCCCCACCAAAAGTGTAAACTCAAAGCAACAGACAACTGCATTAACAAACTTTGCATAAGGTAAAAAATCCTTGGAACCGCGGTTACAAGCACGGTTTTTTTCTCCCTGATATCAATGGCACATCCCCTAGTCTCATATTTCTGTCACTCAAGCTAGACATCAGGGGGCATGAACCCACAATCATGCATAACGCTCCCTCTTGGAATTCCAATATACTACTTGGCCAAAGCAATAAAAAGAAATGAAGAGCATGCAAGAATTACTCAAGAAAAAATATATAAAAGGAGAACCAAATATATAGCTCATCAAAATCTGAACATAATCTCATAATCCATCCGATCCCAGCAAACATAGTATAGCAACAGTAGAAATAATACATAGATGTCGTGATCATATAGGGTAGCTCACAAGGGATAAGAATTGAAGCACAAGATTGGAGAGAAGACATCAGATAGCTACTGGTCATGGACCCATGGTCCAAGGGGGACTACTCACGGCACATCCGTGAGGAGCTCATGGTGGTGGATAAGCTCCCGGAGATCGATCCTCCCTCCGGCAGGGTGCCGGGATAAGGTCTTCTGGCGATCCCGATCTCGGGATCATGGCGGCGGCGGAACACTGCTGAATTTCTCGATATGGAGTCTGCCTCGAGGGTTTTCGTGTCAAGGAGTAAATATAGGCCTAAGAAGGGCACCAGGGGGTCCCACCACTCCAGGAGGCCTCCTGGCGCGGCCTAGGGTGGGGTCGCGCCCCCTGGTCGCTTGGGAGGGGGGTGGCCCCCCTCCAGCTCTCCTTCGAGCTTCTGGAGTCTTCTGGAAAGCTGGTTTTTTTTATATTTTTTATGGAATTTTCTGAGAACGGAAAATATGGGTATAAATCTGCAATTCACAGACATCAACAGATAGAAACTAGCACTGGGTGCACTGAGTTAGTAGGTTAGTCCAAATATGTGTAAAAAGGTAAGAAAGTGTAGCAAAACACATAGCAATAGCACCCATATAAGGATGGAACAAGCAGAAATTATAGATATGTTTGGGGTGTATTAACATCCCCAAGCTTAATTCTTGCTCGTCGTCGAGCAGGTAAATGATAACACAGATAATTTATGCGGTGACATGCTACCAACACATATAAGAACTTCAAAGTAAAGCAAGTAAGATGTGAAATTAAAATCAAGACAATAACAAGCAAGAGTCTATATCTAGTATTGAAACTAGCAAAGTAAGAACATAAAGGTGCAAGAACTCTCACTGTCCGTGACTCGAATGCCTCCAAATGGTGTTTGCGTGCAAGAAGTGGTAGATGGGTTTAGAGCATAAAAATACTATATAGTTTAATTGAGAACTCAATCTACTAAAACTTCACACTTAGTATCCTTCGGAATATTATCTTGAATCGTCCCTAGACCACTAGTCAGGCACAAGTCAAACTGGTCCTCTCCCTTTTGACTTGGAGCACTCATGCAATGGATGAGCATGAGAAAGATAGTTGGAACTTAGGATGGAAAATAGAATAATGATGGGGAAGGAAGACACAAAGAGTTTGAAAGGCTCACATCAATGAGTACAAGCATAGGCGGGAGAAAGCCAAATGATAGATATGATGTGAGGAGTAGGGATTGCCATGCAGCGGATGCACATATGAGCTAAGGTAAGCTCTACGATGGAACTAGTGGGGGTGGATCCAACTTGCTTGCTCATGAAGACCTAGAGCTCATTTGAGGAGGCTCATCCTTGGAATATGCAAGCCAAGTTCTATAGTGTACGAATCCCCATATAGTTATGCATGAATGATATGAAAATCTCTGTGGAGTACAAATATTACTTTGGAGTACTAGTGTGGATCTTTCAAAAGGAATAGTAGTGTTGCCCCCTTCTCTCTTTTTATTTCTTTTTTCTTTTCTTTTTTTGTATTTTTGTGGCCTAATTGGATCTTTCTATTTATCTCGTGATTGTCCTCTTTGGGATCTTTTAATTTTTCCTCTTTTGGGATCTTTTATTTTTTCATCTTTGGGATATTTTCCTCACTTAAGGGCAATACTCTATATTTTACAAGAATATAGAAGATCTCACACTTTACAAGAAGTACTCAACATAAAGAAAATTGAAAAACTATCATGATGTATGCAAATGTATGCCTCTGCCAGTGTAGCAGGATATGCAATGATACTAGCATGTCATGTAGCAATGATAAGGGCAAATCACAACTATCATGCGGCTCTACAATCAAGCAAAAGCATGTATGACATGAAGATCAAGTCATGAGATGATGGATGTTGCATGGCAATGTATCTCGGAAAGGCTATGGAAATGCCATATAGGTAGGTATGGTGTCTATTTTGAGGAAGGATATAAGGTGGTTTATGATGACAGAGCGTATCATGCCAAGGGTTTGGATGCACCAGTAAAGTTTGCACCAACTCTCAAGATGAGAAAATGCAATGCACGATACCGAAGAGGCTAGCAAAATATGGAAGGTGAAAGTGCCAACAATCGAATACTCGCATTAGTCAAAGTAACTCATGCACTTATTATCGGTAACTCTCTATCTAATCAGGAGGTTCACAAAGAGACAAGTACCCCAGGGAGGAGTGCATGGGGGTTGGGTTATCCTTGTGCATCCTCGACCCATGGTACGTGAGGGTACTCTATAAATTCCAACCCTTCCAGAGGTTAGCAATTCATCTAGTAGCTAGAGTTCTCAACTAATTTGTGTAGTTTTCTAAAATAAACACGGATTGCCCAAAATACAACACCTATCAGGCTCAAGCACTTGGCACAAAAAGTCCAAACATTACTCAAATCAATACCTCAAAACTATTGCAAGTTACTACTATACTTATAACAGCAACCTCAATTACCTACTCAAGTCAAGAACATAACTGATACATTGATATATTTCATAATTCTTCCTTATTCATTGATATATTTCATATTACGATGATGTGCTTATGTTGTTTTGGCTTGTTTTACACAGTTTGCAACTTTCCGGTGCCGAAGCAGCAGACACAGGATTCAGCGGTAAAAAGTGGACGCTGAGTTGCTGAAGAAGAACACCTCCAAATTACCTGAAAATCTACGGGGAGTGTTTTTTAGAAGATTGACGAAGACACATAAAAGAGGGACCAGAGGGGGGCCACAGGGGCCCCAGGCGGCAACCTGGCGCGGCCCCCAACCTGGCCGCGCCGGGAGGGCGTCTGGAGCCCTGGGGCCACTCCCGGCTCCCCCCTCTGGCCTATATACTCTTCGTTACCCGAAAAACCTAAAGGAGGAGTTTTTACGGAGTTCCGCCGCCGCTCCGTGGCGGAAACCTACAGAGAAGAAAAGGGCTCTCCGACGGGCAGATTCCGCCGAGGAGATCACCTCCCGGAAGGGGAGATCATCACCATCGTCACGGGCATCATCGAGATCATCATCAACACCATCCCCAACATCAGCACCATCTTCATCTTCATCCAATCTCATCTCACAATTGCAACTTGCGTTGTAACTCGTACTATCTATCCTCTCTACTCTACCGGCGGTGATTACTACATTGTGGTCAATGCTATTGAGTTTTGTTGGAGAAATATCATTATGTCTAGATTGTTTACGACCTATTTATCACCTCTGATCATGATCACTTTTATGTCTTGTGAGTAGTTACTTTAGTTTTTGAGGACATGGCAGAAGTCTTGTTGTTCGTAGTCATATGATGATGAAGTAATATGTGTTGTTTGATATTTCAGTTGTGTTGTTATTTTCCTAGTGGTGTTGTGTGAGTCGAACACTCAACACTTCGCCTTATTAAGGACCTAGGGGAATAAATTGTGTATAAAGAATGCTTACGGTGGGTTGCCGGAGTGAGAGAAACTTGAACCCAAGTTTGCACACTTTTGCACAACGGAATACTGGATCCTTGATCTTATTGATGTGGTTAGGCTTTGCCTTAATTTCTATCTTGTATTTGCGGATGCTTGCAAGGTGTTTAATCATAAGAGTCACTTATCTTAGTCTAGAAGGTGTGCTAGCATAGATCCACCCACTCAACACTTATCAACACTACACACAGTGCCGATGCGGAGTATGGCGAAAGCACGTGACTACCTCTCCATGTGTCCTCAAGAACGCTTTAGTCTTTATAAGTTCAGTTGCCAGGATTATCCTTTGCTCAAAAGGATTGGGCCACTTGCTGCTCCTCAGCACTATTTACTTTGCTTGCTTTTATCTTATTGTTGCTTGTACCGAAAACCCCTAAAAAGTTATCTTTCAGTGCTTGCAGTTTTTCCTTGTCCAAAATCACTTATCAATACCTTTCGCTCCTCGTTGGGTTCGACACTCTTACTTATCGAAAACGCTGCAATAGATCCCTGGCGGTTGTGGGTCATCAAGTACCATTTTCTAGCGCCGTTGCCGGGGAGCATTGCTCTATTCGTAAGTGAAGCTGGTAAGGAAATTTTTATATTGTTGTTTTTATTTTGCTGTTGCTGCTCTTTGTCCGTATGGACAACCTAGCTATTGGATCGTTGCTTGCAGGGAAACGCCCCACATCTGTGGTGGTTATTCCTCCCCCTACTGAAATTGTGCCTTATAAAATACCAGCTGGTATTATCGATTATGTTTTGGCTAATCGCTATGTAGGAGACAGACATCCCAGTGAACACTTGCTATATTAGTCACAACTATGTTCACTATTTAATCTTGGAGGTGTATCAGTGGAGTTTGTCATGAGGAAATTGTTCTCCGTATCGCTTATAGATAAAGCTTCAGATTGGTATAAGCTTCTCGATAACTCACATTTGCTTGATTGGCAAGAGCTTATGTCTCTCTTTTATACCTAGTTTTATCCTCTTCATGAAATTCATCGAGACAAAAATTATATCTATAACTTTAGGTCTTGTGATGGAGAAAGCATCACTCAAGCTTGGGGGAGATTGAAATCCCTAATTCTCAAATGTCCTATTCATGAGCTCCCCAAGGAAATTATACTTAAAAAAATTTATGCTAGACTTTATCGTCAAGATAAGGAGATGATGGATGCCTCCTCTGGTGGGGTATTTCAGACGAAAAGCGTTGAAGAAAGATGGGATCTCATTGAAAGGATCCGGAAGAATACCGAAGATTCGAAAATAGATAAAGGTATTACACCCACTATAAATTATGAGCATGATTATATAGAGAGCTATGTGAAAACTGATTACTTTAATACCTTTTTCTCTAAGATTGGTCTTGATTCCCATCTAATGATTGATTTTTGTAAGGACTTTGCCTCTCGTATTGATTTTTCTAAGAAGAAGAAGTATCAGCATCATAAACCCTTCACAGAATTACCTATTGATATTCATGTTGCTGACCCTATTTTGCCTGCAGTTATATATGAAAAAAAACCTTTTCCCGCAAGGATAAAGGAGCACTATTTTGTGACAGGCATAATAAATAAAAGTGAGAGAAGAATTGATGAGCCTGAGGACCAGATCAAGGTCGATACTCAAGTTGCATTGGTTAGGATATTGTTAATAATGATGCTTTATATTCCAATATAAATTTTTGTGTTGTTTCCACTAACCTTGTCACAGCCAGGAATAAAGGCCCACTTTCAGGTACTCCAGTAGTATCTGCTAAAATAGGAGATCACAATTATTATGGGTTATGCGATTTGGGATCGAGTGCTAGCCCTATCCCATATTCACTTTATCAAGATATCATGGGTGATATTTCACCTTGTGAACTTGAAGAAGTTTATGTT
Organism: Bromus sterilis; assembly: GCA_950022295.1. Taxonomy (NCBI): domain Eukaryota; kingdom Viridiplantae; phylum Streptophyta; class Magnoliopsida; order Poales; family Poaceae; genus Bromus; species Bromus sterilis. The sequence goes on from OX465599.1 coordinate 219,116,171, forward strand.
ACTATTCATCTTGCAAACAGAGAAACTATCTCTCCTATCGGAATTGTGAGAGACGTTGAAGTCTTATGCGGAAAGGTAAAATATCCTACCGACTTTCTAGTACTTGGTTCAGTAAGGGATAATTTTTGTCCTATTATTTTCGGTAGACCTTTTCTCAGAACTTGTGGAGCTATAATAGATTGCAAGAAAGGTAAAGTTTCTGTTGAATTCAATGGTGATCCATATGAATTTAATTTTTCTAAGTTCTCTAAGAAGCCTCGTGGTACTAATTTTCCTAGTAACGATAAGATTATTGAAGATATTGCTTCCATTGCTATCCCTCCTAATGATCCTTTGCGGCAATATATGGAGGACCACGAGAATGATTTGCATATACAGGAGAGAAATGAGCTGGACGAAATATTCTTAAGACAACCTTCTATCCTAAAGCACAACCTTCCGGTTGAGACCTTGGGAATTTTATCAAAACCAAAAGAAGATCTAGTGTTTGATCTTAAACCTCTTCCTGATACGCTCAAATATGCTTATTTAGATGAAAAGAAAGTATATCATGTTATTGTCAATTCTAACCTTTCAGGGTATGAAGAAGAGCGACTATTGGAAGTACTTCGCAAACATCGAGGTGCAATTGGCTATTCCCTTGATGACCTTAAGGGGATTAGTCCATCTATTTGTCAACATACCATCAACCTTGAGCCTGATGCTAAACCAGTTGTTGATCATCAACGATGGTTGAATCCGAAAATGATGGATGTTGTAAGGACTGATATTCTCAAGCTTCTAGCCGCAGGTATTATCTACCCTACAGCTGATAGTAAGTGGGTAAGCCCGGTTCATTGTGTTACAAAGAAAGGAGGAACAACTGTGGTTCCTAATGATAAGAATGAACTCATACCTCAGAGTGTTATTATTGGATATAGAATGTGTATTGATTACAGGAAGCTGAACAAGGCAACTAGGAAGGACCACTACCCGTTGCCGTTCATCAACCAAATGCTTGAAAGGTTATCCAAAAATACTCACTTTTGTTATCTTGATGGTTATTCTGGCTTCTCTCGAATTCATATTAATACTGCTGATCAAGAGAAGACCACTTTTAATTGTCCCTATGGTACTTATGCTTACAGGCGTATTCCTTTTGGTTTATGTAATGCCCCTGCTACTTTTCAAAGGTGTATGTCTGCTATCTTTCATGGTTTTTGTGAAGAAATTTTGGAGGTATTCATGGACGATTTCTCCGTCTATGGAACCTCTTTTGACCATTGTCTCCACAACCTTAATAAAGTTTTGCAGAGATGTGAGGAGACAAATTTGGTGCTTAACTGGGAGAAGTGCCACTTTATGGTCAACGAGGGAATTGTTCTTGGCCACAAGATTTCCGAGAGGGGAATTGAGGTGGACAGGGCCAAGATCGAAGCAATTGAAAGGATGCCCTATCCAAGGGACATCAAATGTATTCGTAGTTTTCTCGGTCATGCTGGTTTCTATAGTAGATTTATTAAAGACTTTTCTAAGACTTCAAGACCCCTCACTGATCTTCCCCAGAAGGATGTTCCTTTTGCTTTTGATGAAGACTGTAAGGAAGCCTTCAAAGTTCTTAAGAAAGCTTTAATAACCGCTCCTATAGTACAACCACCTGATTGGAATTTACCTTTTGAAATTATGTGTGATGCTAGTGATTTTGCTGTTGGAGCTGTTTTAGGGCAAAGGGTTGATAAGAAGTTGAATGTTATATATTATGCTAGCAAAACCCTTGATAGTGCTCAAAAGAATTATGCTACCACTGAGAAGGAATTCTTAGCAGCAGTGTTTGCTTGTGATAAGTTTAGGCAGTATATTGTTGATTCTAAGATTATTGTTCATATTGACCATGTTGCCATTAAGTATCTTATGGAGAAGAAGGATGCCAAACCTAGACTCATCCGATTGGTACTCCTTCTTCAAGAATTTTATTTGCAGATTATCGATAGGAAAGGAGCAGACAATCCGGTGGCGGATAATCTTTCAAGGATGGAAGATACAACGCATGATCCCATTCCAGTCAACGACAGTTTTCCAGACGAACAGCTAGATGTTGTAAAAGTACAATCTCTCTCCGATCCTTGGTTTGCAGATTATGCTAACTTTATCGTTCCAAAGTTTTTGCCTCCAGGTTTAACATTTCAACAAAGGAAGAAGTTCTTCCACGATTTGAGGCATTACTTTTGAGATGACCCCACATCTTTTTAAAGAAGGTACAAATTGGATCCTGACGAGATGCATACCAGAACACGAGCAGAAGGACAGTCTCAGACAATGTCACAATAGTCCATACGGAGGACATCATGCCGGTGAGAGGAACGCACATAAGGTTCTTCAATCAGGTTTTCTCCAGGTAAACTACTTTCCATGTGGGAAGGGCCATTTCATATTGAGGAAGTCTACCGCTCGGGTGCAATCAAGATTAACAATTTCGAAGGCACCAAACCTCAAGTTTTGAATGGGCAAAGACTTAAGCATTACATAGCAAGAGACCCTGTCAATGTTGCTGTGGATTTGGTATACACAAAAACTCATGAAGAACATGTTGAAGCCCTGTTTCACACACCAGCAGAAGCAGAATAAGGAAAGGTATGTATTACGATAAGGAAACATCGCGAACCGCCATAAAAATCCCATATTATGAGTTTTCGTAAAATTAGGAAAATTTGAGGCCGAATTGGAGCCGGAGACAATCTCCAGGGGGGCCAGGCGCCCCCCTGGCGCGGCATACCCCCTGGCCACGCCAGGAGGCCGCCTGGGCACCCAGGAGTCCGTCTCCGACCCCACTTTGGCTCGTTACCTTCCTTTCTGTGCAGAATTTTTTGCTATATATTTGCCCGGATTGTTCCGGCAACGTATCTCATGATTTCGTGTGTTTTCTTTTTGATCTGTTTCTGCCAGAAAATCTTTCAGCTAGACCTAGGTGCCATGGCTTCCCCAAGTTCCCCCAAGGACAAGTTCATCGTCAACGTCATCAACCCTTACCTCGCTGAGGTGAAGAAGCACCCCCAAATCCTTCGTGTGGAGGATGGTGACCTCCACAAGGAGGATCTGAAGAGACCAGTCAAGGAAGGGAGCACCGAGGAGCGGCTGAAGGAGATGGAACATGAGGTCTTCAAGTTCAAGAAGATGGTGGAGCGTGGTGTTGAAGCTAACTTCGACATCATGAACGAAATAGAAGCTTCCCACAATGAGATGAAGGAGATGTGGTCAAGTTTGGCCGCACTAGAAGAAAAAGTTTATTTTCTTCAAGCACAGATCTATGATCCGCAGAACCAGAACTATGAGTATGAACTAAAGTTTCTGCGCATGGGTTTGGGTGCTGAGTGCTGGATCCTGGATACGGGAATGTCCTTTAAGACTGGAGAACAGCTGCCATGGAAGCGCTTCGCCAAGGAGTACGTGATCAACAAGAACAAGAATGAGGAGTAAATCTCCTTGGGTAATGGCATCGCCTTAGCTTGTCCCAATCTTGGGGGAGTACCCGGTATCTTTATCTTTATCTTTGTCTTTTAGAGTCAAGTAGAGTCGTATCATGTCTAGGAAAGTTATCTTATAAAATAGGTGTTTGCATTGAGGTCTATCACTCCTTTTTGGAGAGTTATGTATCCGTGAGTGCGGAGTCGTCTATGATGGAATATTAATGAGAAGTCTATTGATCCCTTCGCTGCACTCGGTATTGTCTTCAAGCAATAGACCTTATGATGATTCTTATGGGGAGTATTGACCTTATATCAGGTATGGCCTTGAAAACTTTATTTAATCTTGGCAAACATAGCTTTGGTCATAACAACAAGCATGATTTTCTCAAAGTACCGACATAGCCAAACCCTTTATGTTATTATGCTTGAAGTGTTATGTTGACAAGGAAGACAACTTGATGTGCTATGCTTATTTTAATGTTTATGCTTTATATTGCTTTGCATCTAATTCATCATCAATTGTTTGTTCTCTCAAAGCCTTTGCTAGCCAAACCTCTCTACTAAGCGGAATTCTGCTTGTGCATCCATACCCTGAAACCAATATTTTCCATATGAGTCCACCATACCTTCCTATTCCTGGTATTCCACTACCACTCCTAAAGTATAGAATTTATGTTTTATCCTTAAATGTTCAAAATCTTCTATTTTGTGCCCATGTTTTAGCTCATGAGGAAGTAGTAGTTAATTCATGATTTTCTTAAGTTGGACAAGTTTTATCTTGGGATTGCATGTCTATCTGCAAACCCCTAATACGAGGAGGAATTGGCATGAGTGCGCCCAACTCACAAAAGATAATACAACAAACAAACCCTCCTTCACGCTTTGTTCATGAGAAATTAGAAAACTTTGGCAGTGATAAACAAAGGAGATTGCGGGATGTGATCGTCCCCGTGTGGGAGCCGTTCCTCGAAACTTGTCCAATCTGGGAAGTAATTGAATTATCTATTAGCATTCGTTGACAAATCATGCACCTCTCAAAACTTGTTTTCATTCTGTTTGATTTAAGGATAGCACTTGAGTTTTCCCTACTTCCCTAGAGCAGGGCCTATCTTTTAGTTTTAGGTTGAGTCAGTTTTTCCTACTTCTTTCTATTCTTAAAGAGAGCAAACACTTGATGTGACAAGGATTCATTCATATAAAGATGCATTACGATCTGTCATACCGCAACCTTGTTGACATTATCATTCGATAAGTAAGTTGTTTGTTAAGCCTGGCTGAAGCAAACATCTTCCTTTGTGTTAACATTTTCACTTCGTGCCTAACACCATGTTCTTTCAAAAGCTTCATTTGATCCCATCATAATGTAAAAATAAAGAGCAAAAGTAAAAGCTATTAGTTGTTCTTTGACCAAATTAAAGGACAGGTTTTCCATGATTTGATGAGTTTCCTTAGCCCTACTTTTGATTATAATTGTTATTACTCTACCATAAGGGCCTTATAAGTTGAAGATTGTTGTTGAGGATGTTTGAGTTTGGTGAAGAAATCATGATGCTTCTTGTCCGTATTCTATTTATCAACACTTCACTCTCTAAACTTGTGGACAGGTTTATCGAGCTTAGTTTTCTCTTGGGGACAAGCGAGGTCTAAGCTTGGGGGAGTTGATACATCCAAAATGCATCACTATTTTATATCATAATTCTTCCTTATTCATTGATATTTTTCATATTACGATGATGTTCTTATGTTGTTTTGGCTTGTTTTACACAGTTTGCAACTTTCCGGTGCCGAAGCAGCAGACACAGGATTCAACGGTAAAAAGTGGACGCTGAGCTGCTGAAGAAGAACACCTCCAAATTACCTGAAAATCTACGGGGAGTGTTTTTGAGAAGATTGACGAAGACACGTAAAAGAGGGACCAGAGGGGGGCCATAGGGGCCCCAGGCGGCCACCTGGCGCGGCCCCCACCCTGGCCGCGCCTGGAGCCCTGTGGCCACTCCCGGCTTCCACCTCTGGCCTATATACTCTTCATTACCCGAAAACCCTAAATGAGGAGTTTTTACGGAGTTCCGTCGCCGCTCCGTGGCGGAAACCTACAGAGAAGAAAAGGGCTCTCCGGCGGGCAGATTCCGCCGAGGAGATCACCTCCCGGAAGGGGAGATCATCGCCATCGTCATCACCATCGTCACGGGCATCATCGAGATCATCATCAACATCATCCCCAACATCAGCACCATCTTCATCTTCATCCAATCTCATCTCACAATTGCAACTTGCGTTGTAACTCGTACTATCTATCCTCTCTACTCTACCGGTGTTGATTACTACTTTGTGGTGAATGCTATTGAGTTTTGTTGGATAATATCATTATGTACATATTGTTTACCACCTATTTATCACCTCTGATCATGATCTCTTTTATGTCTTGTGAGTAGTTACTTTAGTTCTTGAGGACATGGGAGAAGTCTTGTTGTTAGTAGTCATATGATGTTGAAGTAATATGTGTTGTTTGATATTTAATTTGTGTTGTTATTTTCGTAGTGGTGTTGTGTGAGTCGAACACTCAACACTTCGCCTTATTAAGGACCTAGGGGAATAAATTGTGTATAAAGAATGCTTACAGTGGGTTGCCGGAGTGACAGAAACTTGAACCCCAGTTTGCACACTTTTGCACAAGGGAATACTGGATCCTTGATCTTATTGTTGTGGTTAGGCTTTTCCTTAATTTCTATCTTGTATTTGCGGATGCTTGCAAGGTGTTTAATCATAAGAGTGCACTTATCTTAGTCTAGAAGGTGTGATAGCATAGATCTACCCACTCAACACTTATCAGCACTACACACAGTGCCGATGCGGAGTATGGCGAAAGCACGTGACTACCTCTCCATGTGTCCTCAAGAATGCTTTATTCTTTATAAGTTTAGTTGCCAGCCTTATCCTTTGCTCAAAAGGATTGGGCCACTTTCTGCTCCTCAGCACTATTTACTTTGCTTGCTTTTATCTTATTGTTGCTTATACCAAAAACCCATAAAAAGTTATCCTTCAGTGCTTGCAGTTTTTCCTTGTCCAAAATCACTTATCAATACCTTTCGCTCCTCGTTGGGTTCGACACTCTTACTTATTGAAAATGCTGAAATAGATCCCTTACGGTTGTGGGTCATCAAGTACCGTTTTCTAGCGCCTTTGCCGGGGAGCATAGCGCTATTGGTAAGTGAAGCTGGTAAGGAAATTTTTATATTGCTGTTTTTATTTTGCTGTTGCTGCTCTTTTTCCGTATGTTGATTGTTTATGGAGAATGGGATGCACGGGTCATCCCCAAGCTTAGACGCTTCAGTCTCCTTGGATATTTATTGGGGGTGCATGGGGGCATCCCCAAGCTTGAGCTTTTGACACTCCCGGATCTTCTTTCATCATCTTCCTTCGCACACTTGAAAACTCCATTCAGAAGAAACTCATCATAAGCTGATTAGAGTGGTTACTACATATATATAAAATAATTTTCCTCTACTGGTAATAAATATTTTCACAAAGAGATACTATTTCTCAAGATTGAAAAAAAGATTTTGCAAAGAAAAAGCAGGCTTAAGATTTGCAAAATTGAGAAAACGCAAAACATGGCAGAATGTGTGAAAAACAGACCAGCAGGTAGTAAATAATTTTTAAGGGGCACTTCTGCAACTCAAATCAAAAATCTCAGAATAGACGCCAGAAAGTGAATTGTATAGAGCATACTATCAAAAAATTCAGATAAAAAAGATGATCTGGTGATTTTAGGTGAATTTTTCCGCCAAGCAGATAGAATCTGTTTTCTGGACAGCATGTCACAACTTTTGATCTTTCTTTCAATCGGAGGCTAAAACTTGGCATAAATCTTGAAAATAAAGATACAATGATGTTGCTACATTAGTAACAAGAATCAAGACCACTAAAACTGAAAGTAAAAACATTTTAGGTTGCCTCCCAATTTGCGCTTTCTTTTATGACTTTTAGCTAGGCATGATGCAAAAAGATCTAGTTTTGTCAACTTCAAATGAATAGCATGCCCGTGTAATGGACTCAAATAGCAACTTAATTTTCTTTCGAGGGAAATGTTTCATGCCCTTTTTGAGGGGGAATTTGAATCTAATAGTCCCTTATTTCATATCAATGATAGAACTAACGGTGCGGAGAAAAGGACGTCCCAAAATAATTGGACATGAGGGATCACAATCAATGTCCATGACAAGAAAATCGACGGGAACATAATTATCATTGACAACTATAAGAACATCATATATCCTTCCCAAAGGTTTCTTTACGGAAGAATCAATAAGACGAACACCAAAAGAACATGGATCAAAAGGCTTCAATTAATGCATATCATACATTCTTTTGGGTAAAACGGAGGCACTAGCTCCAACATCACATAAAGCAAAGCAAGAGAAATTATTCATTTTGATTTTGACCATAGGATCCCACCCATCTTCTAGTTTTTTTAGGAATAGAAACCTCTAACTTAAGTTTCTCCTCCCTAGCTTTGATAAGAGCATCGGTAATATTCTCGGTGAAGGCAATGTTGAGTGAACTAGTATAGGGGTCTTTGGCCATTCTTTGCAGAAATTTAATGACATCGGGGAGAGTGCAATTATCAAAATCAATTTCTTTGCTATTAATCAAAGATGCGGTGTCATCCTCTGCATTTGACTTGATATGTATTATAACAGTTTTGACGTCCTCCCAAGTATGAGGACGTTTAGGAGAAACTTCAAACCAAAGATCCAGTTCTATCCCCGGGAGACATGCCATGGGCATAATTCCCCATTGTAACTAGTGTAGTCACAAGGTCTGTTAATTTTATAAGTACCCATAGTGAAAAAGGAAAGCAAGAACAAAGGAACTAAAAGCAAGATAACTAATTTTGTTGTGGTTTACGGAATAAGACTGTGACACCCTGGGTATCGGAACTTTATTTTTCCAAAAAGAAATCTGATTTATTGCTGGATTTTGCCCGTTGGTTTGGATTTGAAGCAGCTCTTTGGACTTGAACTTGAGCATACGTTATTTCCATGCTCAAGTACCCCTCGTATCCAAGCCTTTCCAATGTCATCCCCTTGATCCACCTCATCCAAGCCACCATTTTATTCAAGCCCCATATTCCTTTTTCCAATAAAAAGGAATAATCCCTTTATTTGAGGATTGTGAAGCAACCCCTATGTATATTGCTCCATAAATCCCCAAATAATTTCCACCTAGCCTTGATGCCATTTCTAGCCAAATTATCCAAAAACATTGCATGGCCCAAGAAAAATTCATTATTCTGTGGCGGCAGAATGGAGCTTTGTGAAGGGAGTGCCATTTATCTTTACCCATTGTTGGTGAAACTTTTTGTGCAATCTCTTGTGATCATATCTTAAGCATACACCAAATTCCACCATCATTTTCTTAGCCAAACTCCCACAAGAAATTCCCAAAGTTCTTATGCAGAAAGGGGCATTGTGAAGGAAGTGCAAGCGAGGTGACTACATTTGCCTTGAACACTTTCTGAGCTTGATTCCACCACCAAATAATCCCACCCAACCAAGTTTGAGCCAAATCCCATCACCCATGTGAGTGCATCATCAAGTGGAAGTTTCTGACCAGTGGGACACCTTGTGAAGCAAGTGCTAGCTAGGTATGTCCAATGGCCATGAAAATTTATACACATGAGCACACCCCCATATAACCTTGATACACAAAAACTCAGCCCAATCCATATAGTAGAATTGATGCCAGCTTCAACAATGTGATTATGGCCCATTTGTGGCTTTACAAAGGAAGTATATTTTTCCTTTGGACATTTGAGCTGAAAATCCCGAGAGCACTAGTCCTTTGCACCCCAAGGCCATGTGACAACCTCTCCCTCTCCCATCCCTAACCATTTGAGCTCAACGTCCTCTCCAAGTCTGCAGAAACAACCTTATCCTTGAAGATAAGCTCACCACAGACCCCCCCTTTGGCCAGCCAAGAATACCAAAGTGATCAGCATCCAAAGGAGAACATGCTAGAGACTTTTGGCCATGTGGAAGCCCACTGTGGACACCAGTGCCTTTGGTGGCCACGCACCTGGCTGCACTAGGCGTGCTTTGGGTGCGCTCCGAGGTCGCCTAACGCGTCCACCTCGCGCTCCAATGCCTCCCCGTCGCCTTCTCCTTGTCTTGCCGCGCCGCACGGCTTTGACGAGCACGCGCGCTCGCTGTCCCCCCTGACCTTGCCGGAATCCCGCCGGGCACGCACCGCCTCGCAGAAGCCGACGAGCACAGGGTGCCCCGACCCGTCGCCATCGCCTTCACCTTTCCCCTCTGCTCCAAGCACGCCCCTGAGCCCCCGCTTGCTCCACGCCGCCTCCCGAGCCCCTTGAAGCTCCCCGAGCCCAACCACCTCACCGCCCCGCCGTGGCTGCACGCCCTTGTCGCCGCCTGGGTCGGGTATCACCGCTCCGCTATAAATAGAGGTACCCCTCCTGCTTGCTCGACACCAGCAGCCTCTCTTCCTCTTCAATTGATCCCTAGTGCCAGCCATAAGAGCCCCGAGGCCTTCTTCCTCCACTCCGGCCACCAGCGCCGCCGTGGTGCCCCCACCGACGCTATTCCACTCCCGAGCCTCCCAGACCCCGCCGAGGCCACCATTCGACACCGCTGACTCCTGAGGATCTTCCCCAACTCCGAGTCGCTCGAATCCTGGCCGGAATCGTCACCGGCGTCGACGCCATCTTCGGATCCTAAACCCGCGCCACCGCAACACGTTTCCCACCTAGCAAACAACCACCTTTCGTGACGCCTCGAGTACGGGGAGAACCGTCTTGATCTCCTTCGTCCATCCCCCTGGTCCCAGCTCCATGCATGGCATCCTCGCCGGAGTTCGTCGTCGGTGAGCCTCCCCTCCTCTGTTTCCCTCTCGTCCTCAAATCATATGACAGTGTTGGCCCACCTGGCAGCCTCTGTCTTTTAGCCCGAAGCGATATAAGTGGAGGCGCCCCTCCACTTTACGCCTTCGACGTCACCCTGTAGAAAATCCAGAGAAAATGAATTTAAATTGATTTAAATTTATTTATTTGACCAAAACTTTGACCATGAATAACTCATATTCTATAAGTCCAAATGAGTTGAAACTTTTTTCATTGGTTTGGTCTTGTGCCCGTCTTCATTTTGGCATAAATTTCATGCCAAGTTTCTCTGCTGATATTTGCTGGTCAAGTCAAAGTGGTATTTGACCCTTTTTCCCATTGCTTTATTTTAAATTGTTTTTCAAGTTTCACTTGTTTAACACCAGGAGCTTTCCCCTCCACCTTGTTGGTGAAAGGAAAGCCACAATAACTTTTGCACCCTCGTAAAGTTTTGACATGCTTTATGAAATTGCATGAACCTTCGGTGATACGACATCCTTGATAAGCTTTGACTATGTTATTACCATGCCATTCAATGATCCTGATATGTCCATATACTTTCATTCATGATATGTCATGTTATGTTCTCAATAAGCTTTGATCATGTCATCACCGTATCAGACTTAGCTACATTCATGGTATTGCTATGTTGCATGATAATGTCTTGATCATTTTAATATCACCAAATTAATCAACTAAACATGATTTGAATCATGATGTGACCATACCCGTATCTTGGTTTGTTCCACGTATGTTGATATGCCATTAATTTAACTGCTCATGTTGCACCTGATGCTTGTGTTTGCTGTTGGAGACATGCTTTGTGCCAAGTTGATCACGTGCCACCGAACCAAACTTATCAGGTGCAGCCACACTCGCATGTATGTGAAGGCTTTGGCTTGGTCTATCGGTGTGCTCTCTTATTCGTATCACCAACGAGGGGAGCCTACGCGTGCGCGGTTACCCTGGCCTGGTAAGCGGCGGTAGTCTTGAGAGCTGGTTTATTTATATGGAGCTCCGTTCCCGATTGGGACAAAGTTTATGGACCATGCGATGATCAGTTGCCATGGGATGGCAGGTGTGTCTGGAGGATACGGGGCTACCGAGGGAATGACTTGCGAAGCATGCCAGGTGATACAGTAAGGGAGGCATGCGGTAGAGAGGTCTCGTTGGAGAAGTCCTAATCCACTCCTATGGTACGAGTTCCGAGGTTCCTGTGGGACAAGTTCCAATGTACTGGATGGAGGAAGATCTCCATAGTGTGGGTAAAGTGCACAAACTCTGCAGAGTATCACAAATCTATTCGAATAGCCAAGTCCAAGGTATTGGACACAGTTCGTACTAGGTCACACCATGGGATCAACATGAGTTCGGTGGGATGATTGTGCTAAGATGGTGGTCATGCGATGACCCGTTGATCATGCGATGATCGGATTGGTTGGGTGGTAACATAAGGACACCTAACTCAATGAGTGGTCATGCGATGACCGGTGCTTGAGTCTGTAAGGACTTCGAGGTAAGCCACATGATCATACGATGATCATGTGGGGTCCATGTGACCTTAGACGATGATTATGTGTGCATTAGTCTTAATGCTAATAATAATGTTGATGGTTTCCTTCTTGAATGATGTTGATGCTCATATGGTTAATTCACTAATATACTCTAATCTGCTTGTCATGTTATTGTTTTGCCTTGGTGCATTGGTGGTTGTGAGCTTGCAAGTACATTCAATGTACTGACCTGGCGTGTCATGCAAGAATTGCAGGCAATGCTTTGGATGCGTAGGACGATGTTCCCGCTGTTTGTGAGCTAGGAGGTGTCCCAGCCAGTGTCCCTGTGGATTGGAGTTCATCACCGCCGCTGTTGTTCCGCTGCCGAGTTATCTTCCGCTGCTAGAGAGTTAGTCTGCTGCTTGATGTATATCCGTGGCAAGCTTGAGGAGCAAGCTTGTTCTTCGTCTCGCTCCACTAGCGTTGTAATAAGCCCTTGTACCCGTATTTGTGGTAATAGAAAGTTGTTCAGTTCTATGTCAAGCAGTTCCATGTTCCAGAAGACTTGATCTCTGGGCTGGAGCATGGGGCGTTCCGTTCCCCTGAGCCGGGGTGCCACAACGCTTGGTATCAGAGCAGGACTGGCTGTAGGACACCCTAGTCCGCGTGAATGTTAGAAGGACGTTAGATTGACGTTAGAGCTAGAGTTTATAGCTTGCTTGTGTAATGCATTTGTTTGCTGCGTATAGATAGCATTATTTTCACTAACGATCTGTTCTGCTGAGTGTAGATGGCAGCCGTCCCAACAGACCAACTTTCACCCTCCTCCCCACTCAGCTTTTCCTATCTCCTCGCCGAAGTTTGGCTTTGTCTCTATCCCAGTGAAGAGATGACAAGGTACCAAGTGTTACAAGTGCCGCTCGGAGGATCGGTGATTAAGTACTGCGTCATTGTCTTCTTGGAAGCCAGCCTTCCCCTTGGTAGGCATACCTACAGCTTCAGTGGTGGACACGCCGCTACCACTAATCGTGCTATTCAACTCGCCGCGTTTACAGACCTCACAAGTCTTCGCCACCAGGAAAGCATGATGCAGCAGGATCGTGCCTTCCGCCTCTACCCTACCTTGGCCACCACCCCTCGACGAGTAAGGTTTCCTCGCCCTCCGGCGGAAGCAGACGCAGAGGTGGTCAGCCTGTCCCGCTATGTGATTGTCGCGTACACCCTCGTCTTTGAGCTATCCCATGATGCAAGGCAGGCAAGAAGATCTCTTGCTGCAGCCTCGGCTTCGGCAACTCCGCCGCCAGCCCCTTTAGACTCCGGCAATCCGTCGATCGATCGTAGTGCCTAAGTTGCACGTAGTTTATGTTGCATGAGTAATGGTAGTAGTGCATGTTGCTTGTTGCATATTGGATGATTATGTGCTAGCAGTATTATATGATTAATGTTTGCATGTGATCTTGATACGCTCTCAGTGTTATTGATCTCTGCTTCGTTTCGTCGATCCTCTATTCGATTCCTCGATGTTTAACGAATGAGTTTTACAGGTAGCTCGTGACTCTGACGAACCCTTGCTCGCTTTTCTTAATTGCACCATGTCTGGTTCTGAGCTGATTCGTTTTCGATCGTCCGGGGTGGATGCCTATTTTACATTTCTCTTTTCGACAACTGACCCGTGTTCTGAGCTGCTTTTCGGCCGTCTCGGGCAGTTGTTGAGTTTCTTTTCGCAGTGGCGACCCCATGTTCTGAGCTGTTTTCTCGGCCGTCTTAGAGGACCTCTGCATTCTTTTTATCAACACTGTATCATGCTCTGAGCTGATTCTTGGTCGGACGTCTTGAGAAGTGCTTGAGTTATTCCAGTAAACGTCCCAGATCTGAGTTGTAAAAACCATTCTGGTGGCTACTGGGTTACTTGTCGTTTTTATGCAAGGGATTCAGATGCTCATCGACTACCGCTAAAGTTTTTGAAGTGATTCTTCTATAGATGGTTGTTGATATTCGCTCTGTTGGATTTCTTCATCAGTTTTCATTCGGTCTTCGTTTGGTTCTTTGTGTCGCCTTATCCACCCCGATGGAAAGTTGCTCATAACCCCTGCATACCTCGAAGACTCAGTGAAAGATCGCGGAGCATCGTAACGGTCACCAAGTCAATAAGGATTCGCACGGAATGCATTGGGAATATTCGGCTCAGGAAATCAGCAAGATCAGAAGGACTCATACCCAAACACATTGGCCACACTTGGCTCAAGCATGAGTCTGACAAGGAGCCATCATTTGAATCAAGTCTGCACCAACTACGACAGCCGCGAAGATTCAAGCAAAGGAAAATATAAATTTTGACCCATGAACATGTGCGTCCATGACATGACATATACCAGATGCAATCTTATCCAATACCATTTCCTATGTTTCGGTATATCCCGGAAGATGGTCAGAACATATCATGAAGCCCATATCAAGCAAAGAAATGATTGGAAGAAATAGTTCCCTCTAACAAGCCAGCGGTCAGCAAATTTTTCAGTCTTGTACACATGCTACCATGGTAAAATTTCAGCCATGAGGAACCTCAGTCTTTCGCGACAAGATACCAGGCACAGCCGACATGTACAGGGTATCAGCCTTCCTTAGTACGCTACCCGGATATCTTCTTGGTCAAGACAGTCAGTCTTCCTCCCCAAGTCACAGGGTAAAGCTTACGGTGCAAGACACCCAGACATGCTCAGTACGCCCATGGATGGATTCCAGCACAAGCTACCCAGCTGCCTACAGTGATTGGCCGCAGAAACTTCTAGTGCAAGGAACCGGTATCTCCACAGTGCAAGGAGGCAAACTTCCGGGCTAAGACAACCCACTCTTCTCCAGCAAGCCATCAAGGCAGATTCCCGGGTACGACACCCCACCGTCCTCGATACGCCACCAGAGAAAGCTTCTGAGGTACAGCACCCAGACTTCCCTAGCAAGCTAACCCAGTGAAGGTTCACAGAAAAGCTACCCAGTCTCCCTCGACACGTCATCATGACTGCAACGGTATTGTCAGAAATCCAATTATTCAAAGGCAGTAAAGACTTAAGCTTCGACAGGACCGCAACTATCGGGAGACAAGTCAGAAGAAGAATCAGATGCACACCTCAGACTGGAAGAGGGACTGAAAAATTCATGAAGCATTGGATCTTGCCCCCAATCGCGAGGGTCAGCCCCGCACAACCGACGAGGCCCCAAAGAAGGATAATCTTGAGACCCCATTTATGGCAACCAATATTATCATGATTTGCCGCGAGACAAAAGGTGAAGGTAACCCATCTGTCTTAGAGAAAGATTTTGACAGAAGCCGTTATGCAAGAAGCACAAAAGAAAAGGATTTTGACGAAAGTAAAGCCAGTACAAGAAGATGGTGGTCCGTCTTGCAGGGATACCTCAGTCTGCTTCGCTAAAGACCACCTACCGAGCTCAGCATTTTGACCATGTTGGAGCGCAATACTGTCTATCGCCACCCATGGATATGGCAGCATGACAAATGAATCTCAGCATGAGGAAACATTCAAAATTTGTGTTCCGGTCAAAACTCATACTCAAGGTGGACGGACCGACAGCAAAGCAATGCAACCCCAGGTACAGACATTCCAGGTTCCGCATAATGAAACACCACGACGGTAAGCCTCCTGGGATATCAGCTACCCATGAAGGCCAAGCCCTTTTCTCGAAGAGGATAGTACAAATGATTCAAGGCCGTGCTGTAGATGAAGCCCGAGATACCCCGAGAACAGTATGGGCATCGTCAGCATTCAGCCTATGACCAGACATCTCGTCATCATAAACGTCAGCAGACACAAGGATGAATGTCAGCAGAAAAGGACCTGGTATATTAAAGAAGAATATTCAGTCAGAGATATGAATTGGGTAAAGTAAACCCCCTCAGCAGAAATATATTGGATGCCACCGTGGGAACAGTATGTAGTAAAAAGGAAATCCGAGAAGCAATGAGTTTCCTAAGGACGGTAAGTTTTCAATGGTTCCCTGAGCAACCAAATCTCGAGGACGAGATTTTTCTAAGGGGGGTAGGTTTGTGACACCCTGGGTTTTGGAACTTTCCTTTTCCAAATTTTTTTCTGTTTTTTGCCTGGATTTTGCCCGTTGGTTTGGATTTTGACAAGCTCTTTGGACTTGAACTTGAGCATACCTTCTTTCCATGATCAAGTATCCCTTGTATCCAAGACTTTCCAATGTCATCCCCTTGATCCACCCTATCTAAGCCACCATTTTATTCAAGCCCTATATTCCTTTTTCCAATAAAAAGGAATACTCCCTTTATTTGAGGATTGTGAAGCAACCCCTATGTATATTGCTCCATAAATCCCCAAATAATTTCCACCTAGCCTTGATGCCATTTCTAGCCAAATTCTCCAAAAACATTGCATGGCCCAAATGAATTTTTCCTCTAGACAAATTCATTTGTCTGTGGGGGCAGAATGGAGCTTTGTGAAGGGAGTGCCATTTATCTTGACCCATTGCTGGTGAAACTTTTTGTGTAATATCTTGTGATCATATCATTAGCCTAAACCAAATTCCACCATCATTTGCTTAGCCAAACTCCCAAAAGAAATTCCCAAAGTTCTTATGCAGACAGGGGCATTGTGAAGGAAGTGCAAGCTAGGTGACTCCATTTTCCTTGAAACTTTCTGTGCATGATACCACCACTAAATAACCCCACCCAACCAAGTTTGAGCCAAATCCCATCACCCATGTGAGTGCATCATCATGTGGAAGTTTCTGACCAGTGGGACACCTTGTGAAGCAAGTGCTAGCTAGGTGTGTCCAATGGCCATGAAATTTTATACACATGAGCACACCCCCATATAAAATTTCTACACAAAAACTCATCCCAATCCATCCAGCAGAAATGATGCCAGCTTCAACAATGTGATTCTGGCCCATTTGTGGCTTTACTAAAGAAGTATATTTTCCTTTGTACATTTGAGCTGAAAAACTCCAAATCACTAGTCCTTTGCACCCCAAGGCCATGTGATAACCTCTCCCTCTCCCATCCCTAACCATTTGATCTCAACTTCCGCTCCAAGTCTGCAGCAGCAACCTTATCCTTGAAGATAAGCTCACCACAGACCCATCCCCCCTTTGGCCAGCCAAGCATACCACAGTTATCAGCATCCAAAGGAGAACATGCTAGACACATTTTGCCATGTGGAAGCCCACTGTGGACACCAATGCCTTTGGTGGCCACGCACCTGGCGGCACTAGGTGTGCTATGGGCGCGCCCCGAGGCCGCCCGACGCTTCCACCTCTCGCTCCAGTGCCTCCACATCGCCTTATCCTTGTCTTGCCGCGCCGCATAGCTTTGCCGAGCACGCGCGCTCGCTTTCCCCCCTGACCTCGCCGGAATCCCGACGGGCACGCGCCGCCTCACATAATTCGAAGAGCACAGGGCGCCCCGACCCGTCGCCATCGCCTTCACCTTTCCCCTCTGATCCAAGCATGCCCCTGATCCCCCACGTGCTCCACGCCGCCTCCTGAGCCCCCTAGAAGCTCCCTGAGCCCCGCCACCTCACCGCCCCGCCGTGGCTGCACGCCCTTGATGTTGCCCGGCTCGGGTATCGCCTCCCCGCTTTAAATAGCGGTGCCCCTACCGCTTGCTCGACACCAGCAGCCTCTCTTCCTCTTCAATTGATCCATAGTGCCAGCCATAAGAGCCCTGAGGCCTTCTTCCTCCCCTTCGGCCACCAGCACCGCCGTGGTGCCCCCACCGACGCATGTCCACTCCCGAGCCTCCCAGACACCGCTGAGGCCACCATTCGATGCCCCTGACTCCTAAGGTTCTTCCCCAACTCCGAGCCGCTCAAATCCTGGCCGGAATTGCCGTCGGCGTCGTCACCATCGTTGGAGCCTAAACCCGCGCTGCCGCAACGCGTTTCCCCTCTAGCAAACGGCCACCGTTCGCGACGCCTCGAGTACGGGGAGAACCGCCGTGAGCTTATCCGTCCATCACCCCTGGTCCCAGGTCCAGCCATGGCCTCCTCGCCGGAGTTCGTCGCCGGTGAGCCGCCCCTCCTCTGTTCCCTCTCTTCCTCAAAGCATATGACAGGACTGGCCCACCTGGAAGCCTCTGTCTTTCAGCCCGGAGCGGTATAAGTGGATACGCCCCTCCATTTTACGCCTTTGACGTCACCCTGTAGAAAATCCAGAGAAAATCAATTTAAATTGATTTAAATTGATTTATTTGACCAGAAATTTGACCATGAATGACTCCTATTCTATAAGTCCAAATGAGTTGAAACTTTTTTCATTGGTTTGGTCTTGAGCCCCTCTTCATTTTGGCATAACTTTCATGCCATGTTTCTCTGCTGATATTTGTTGGTCAAGTCAAAGTGGTATTTGACCCTTTTTCCCATTGCTTTATTTTAAAATGTTTTTCAGGGTTTTCTTGTTGAAGACCAGGAGCTTTCCCCTCCACCTTGTTTGTGAAAGGAAAGCCACAATTTCTTTTGCACCCTCGTAAAGCTTTGACGTGCTTTATGAAATTGCCTTAACCTTCGATGATACGACATCCTTGATAAGCTTTGACTATGTTAATACCATGCCATGTTATGATCTTCATATGTCCATATACTTTCATACATGATATGCCATGTTATGTTCTCAATAAGCTTTGATCATGTCATCATTGTATCATGCTTAACTACATTCATGGTATTGCTATGTTGCATGATAATGTCTTGATCATTTTAATATGACCAAATTAATCAACTAAACATGATTTGAGCCATGATGTGACTATAACCGTATCTTGGTTTGTTCCACGTATGTTGATATGCCATTAATTTAAATGCTCATGTTGCACCTGATGCTTGTGTTTTCTGTTAGAGACATGCTTTGTGCCAAGTTGATCAGGTGCCACCGAACCGAACTTATCAAGTGCAGCCACACTCGCATGTATGGGAAGGCCTTGGCTTGGTCTATCGGTGTGCTCTCTTATTCGTATCACCAACGAGGGGAGGCTACGCGTGCGCGGTTACCCTGGCCTGGTAAGCGGCGGTAGTCTTGAGAGCCGGTTTGTTTATATGGAGATCTGTCCCCAATTGGGACAAAGTTAATGGACCATGCGATGGTCAGTTGCCATGGGATGGAAGGTGTGACTGGAGGACACGGTACTACCGAGGGCATGAGTTGCGAAGCATGCAAGGTGATACGGTAAGGGAGGCATGCGGTAGAGAGGTCTCGTTGGAGAAGTCCAAATCGACTCCTATGGTACGAGTTCGGAGGTTCCTGTGGGACAACTTCCAAGGTACTGGATGGAGGAAGATCTCCATAGTGTGGGTAAAGTGCACAAACTCTATAGAGTATCACAAATATATTCGAATAGCCGAGTCCACGGTATTGGACACAGTTCGTACTAGGTCACCCCATGGGATCAACATGAGTTCGGTGGGATGATTGTGCTAAGATGGTGGTCATGTGATGACCTGTTGATCATGCGATGATCGGATTGGTTGGGTGGTAACAGAAGGAAACCTAACTCGTGGAGTGGTCATGCGATGACCGGTGCTTGAGTCTATAAGGACTCCGAGGTAAGCCACATGATCATGCGATGATCATGTGGGGTCCATGTGACCTTAAACGATGATTGTGTGTGCATTAGTCTTAATGCTAATACTATGCTTGATGGTTTCTTGCCTGCATGATGTTGATGCTCATAAAGTTAATTCACTAATATACTCTAACCTGCTTGTCATGTTATTGTTTTGCCTTGGTGCATTGGTGGTTGTGAGCTTGCAAGTACATTCAATGTACTGACCTGGCGTGTCATGCCAGATTTGCAGGCAACGGTTTGGATGCGTAGGACGACGTTCCCAGTGTTTGCGAGCTAGGAGGTGTCCCAGCCAGTGTCCCTGTGGATTGGAGTTCATCACCGTCGTCGTTGTTCCGCTGCCGAGTTATCTTCCGCTGCTAGAGAGTTAGTCTGCTGCTTGATGTAGATCTGTGGCAAGCTTGAGGAGCAAGCCTGTTCTTTGACTAGCTCCGCCAGCGTTGTAATAACCCCTTGTACCCGTATTTGTGGCAATAGAAAGTTGTTCAATTCTATATTAAGCAGTGTCGTGTTCTAGAAGACTTGATCTGTGGGCTGGAGCACGGGGGGTTCCGGTCCTCTGAGCCGGGGTTCCACAAAGACTCTAAAGAAAAAACTAGAAAGTAAATTTACAACACTAAAAAACAAAGGTAAAAGATAGTGTGCAACTCCCCTATAGAGTAGACTGGAGTCCCCGGCAACGGTGCCCAGAATTATGCTTGATGGCACTGAAGTAGTGCTCCTCGTTGGCTACCCGAAGTGGAAGGTTGAGAAGTAGACATCAGCAAATTTCCCTTAGTGAAGATACCAAGGTTTATGTCTCCAATAGGACTCGAAGTTCTTCAAGTAGGTGGTGAATCGAGCAACGCGCCGCCTGAAAAGATATTTCTCCCATAACCTGGACCTGCACACAAAAGAAAATAAATTTGCTCCCAACGAGTTCAGAGAGTTTGTCAATCTCTCTGGTCTTGTTGTTTACAAAAGATCAAAACAAAAGAAGGAATACTAGTGGTGATTGCGACGAAAAGGAAATAAAAGAAGTAAATGAGTGGAGGTGTAAACAATGGTGGAAATATGGACCGGGGTACCATGATGTTCACTAGCGATGTCCCTCTCCCAAAAGACGATAAATCAGCTATGTTGGGTGAAAAAATTACAGCTGGGCAATTGACAGAATTATAAACGCACCGCAATGCTAACTATACTACAAGAAAGTTAGAGGCTGTAACAGCCCAGATTTCACAAAAAAAAATCGGTGTGAATTGTTTGATTGTCTGATTTGTTGCGGTGTTTGCATCCCCGATTTATCGATCGGCGATTATTTTCCCCCCTCTTATCTCGTACCAGACGGATAATGACCCTTGCCACCCGGACACTCGACCTTTGCGACACCGGGTTTCACCCGACCACCGTCGCGAAAACCGCACAAGACCAGCTGTAGCCAACGGAACGAAAAACCCCGTTTAATAATTAAATGGGTTATTTTTATAGCACGCTAGAAAGTGTTCTCGAAACGGTTCCAGCGCGAGGTGAACTTCGTCGGCTTGACGCGCCGATCGCGTAGTTCGAAGTTTTACCCGAATCGGAGGTCCTGCGAATCCCCGGCGGTCAGAAACGTAAACACCGCGCGCGCGAGAGAAAAATGGGGATGTTTTTGCAAACTGCCAGCCACCTGGGCTATATAAAGACCACCACACTCCCACCCCTTTCTAGGGTTTCCCTAGCCTAAATATTGCAGCCACCCCCCTCACAATAGACCAAATTTCGTCCAAAGACCCTATTTTTTCAGATTTTTACCTTCCCTGCGATCTGGACCGTCGGATCGGCCGATCCAATGGCCCAGACGCGCCCAGCCTTCCACCTACCTCTCCTCTCTCCTCTATCACGCCAGCCTGAGGGGCCTCGCCACCTACCTCCGCCGCCGCTTCCTCCGTCCACCGGAGCCGCGGGCCGCCGGCTCCCCTCCTCCCAGCCGACCCCTCTCCTACCCTCTCCTCCTTCTCCCTCCCCCTTTCCTCTCCTGACCACTACCCTTGCGCAGGAGCTCGCCATGGAGCTCGGAGGTCGCTGCGGGAAGGAGTTAGCCGTCGAAGGCCCAAGCCCCGCCGCCGCCCGGATCTAGCGGAACTGAACGCCGCACCGCCACCGCGCCCGTCCACGGCCGCCCCTAGAGACCTGCTCCACCTCGCCTCGTCCGCACGGCCACCGGAGCCTGGCCGGCGAGCGCCGCCACCCGTCTGGATCGGGACGAGCTCCCGTGGATCCCTGTCGGCCGACATGGGCCGACCTGCCATCCCCGAGGCCCACTGGATGCTCCCAGCCCAGCCGCAGCCTCTCCAGCGCCCACTCGGCCAGATGGTCCTCGGCCCATGGTGATCCCCTCACCTTTTTTTCTCCTTTCTTTTCCTATTAATTCTGCTAAGTCCCTGGTAAATTTGCTGCTGATGCTGTTTTGCGTTGTAATTTGCGAGTAAACTGTAACTCCGTTTGGAGTGTTCTTTACATGTAACTTGATTAGAATTTCATGTACTTTGTGTTTATGCTATTGTTTGCTGCTGTTAACCAACATAAAATATGGTTTAGGGAAGAACAGTACCAAATGCTTTAATTGTCGTGGGGCACTTAGTGTTATGCCATGTTTAGGTTGTGCCTCACTTAAATTGACTAGCATAGATAGTTTATCTTATGCTTCACCTCTTGTCATGTTTGTGTGACATGCCATGCTTGAGTGAGATGCCATGTTAACAACCTTTTCTCAGATTGTGTAGCTAAACAACTTGAACCATTCTAAATGTGCGGTATCGTCGTGTGTGACGAGTACTCCACTTAACCTGTTAGTAGCCGCTCTCGACAATAGATGCAATGCCGTAGTGCGTTGTCTCCTATTGCCTTCTTCTTGTTGCTTGCTCGTGATTGCTTCGTAGTAATAGATGCTTGCTCGTCGATTGCCTTTTCCAGTGTTTCCTTCTTGTGTGCTTCCGCGGGTACCTCTCGGAGACGTTGCGAGCTTGCGATCGACTTCACCTTCGACTTCATCTTATCATCTGGGAAGGGGGAGCATATATCATGCTTATAACTTTCAGCTCACTCGCGCCTAGGTGTAGGATAGAACGATTGCTTGATCCTACCACTTTATATTCATGCCTCTCAAATAAACCCAAACAGCCATGTCCTCCACATCCCAGCCAACCTTGTTCGGCCACTGCTTAGAATGCATGCTAGGATGTTATCAACGGTTACCTCCTGTTACTCCTTGGATTGGGCTCTCACCTTATTATATTGTTGTTGATGATATGATTATTATAATGTTGACTATATTCGATGAAGGATAGAAGGTCTAGGCTATCCCGCCCCGATGCTTTGTTCCATTCCAGTCACCTAGGACCCGAGTTCCGGGTATTGTTTCTCTTGACGAGCGTGCCTAACCGCATGTGGTTTGCTATGGGGTCCCCTTTTCCTACCTACCTAGCTTCAAACATTTGTAGTGGTGGACCAAGCTGATTTGACCATTTGAAAACCATGGATATATGTCTGTCGGGTAGCTCCTGGAAGATATCCTTTAAAACAACATGGGCCAGCGGGAACATGTTTTCCTTGTTGGTCCAATCTGGCCGGCTGAGGACCCGGACTAATGTGAGAATTCACCGGTTATCCAAACCCGAGTCATATGGCAGAGAGACCAGATCAAGAGAGCGGCGGCTCCTGAGATGGATGTCGACTCACCGGGGGCCACCCGGATTTGTTCGTTGTTAGTTAGAGGGACCTGTCGTTTCGGATCTCTCGGAACTAAATCATAAAATGGTTGCCTGTGATGGGTAGCAACTAAGAGAGATGGGCGTGCGTGCGGAGCCTTGTAATGGGCAGTTGGTACACCCCTCCAGGGTTAAATCTTTTCGAGAAGCCGTGTCCACGGTTATGGACGACTTGAGACCTACTCCTTGTTCATAGACAACAACAACTGAGATAATCTTAATATAACTTGATCAACGTGTGTGTGCCTTGAATGCTTCTTCTTCGTCGGGAAGCGAAGAGGAGGACAAGGATAGGATAGGTGTTTTGTTTGCGTAGTAGGTGGATAGCAGACTTGTTGGAGGCGATTCCTCATCGAATGCTTGGCTTCTTATCTTACTCTCTAGATCGTTAGCCACTTCATAAATGCTAGTGCGGCAGCAACCTCACCACTTACCCCATCCTTACCGTAAACTACTAGTTTTCCTAGAATGACGAGTGATGAAGTCCTTGCTGGGTCAGTTGACCACTACAGTTGGATGCTGAGTACTTCTGTACTCATGATACTACCCTCAAACTCTTTTTAGGGTTCTTGATCGATAACGGATATGGTGGTCGACGTTTCACGTGAAGACTCGACAACGACTAGTTAGGCGAATCCTGGCGGAGGGCCTGGACCCGTGTGGTTATGGGGATCGATGATTTTCTCTTTGCCAGTAGGCATTTGATTGTAGTCTGTACTCAGACATGTATCTTCCGCTCATGTAAAGTATTTAAGGAAGTTGTATGCCGATTGTATGAGATTTGGTATCCTTGTAGCTGTAATGTTGTGATATCATGTTGGAAATCCGGGGCATATGGCATTGTAATATGTCGCGGTGGGACCGATATGTGCTTCTTCCCCAGATCTGGATGGAAATATCTAGATCTGGAACAGTACCGCATATCGGGCCTTACAACTTGGTATCAGAGCCTTACCGACCGTAGGATCCCTTTTCTGGCCGAAGTTGAGTCTAGACAAAAAATATTTTGTAGTTACTAAGTTAGTTATCGGAGAGTAGGAATATTTTTACTCCTTACCCTTGCTCTGGTCAGGAAAAGTAATGTAAGTATTTTTAACTCTCGACTTATCCCCTTTCAAACTTTAGGATCTCGAGTAAGTGGATTTTCGGAACAGTTACAATGCCTTGCTTGCAGCGTGTTGTCTCGATTCCGATCTCAGGTTTGGAAAATCCTGTAGTACCTTCAGTTCTTCCGACTCTGGGTAAAAATCTTGGTCGTTTGTTGACTTCATTCCTTTTGCCTAGTATCCTCACTATTTTAGTGAGAATGCTTCCCTTCAACGTCGTTTCTCGTTTGGAGTGTTCTTTACTTGTAACTTGATTAGAATTTCATGCACTTTGTGTTTATGCTATTGTTTGCTGCTGTTAACCAACCTAAAATATGGTTTAGGGCAGAACAGTACCAAATGCTTTAATTGTCGTGGGGCACTTAGTGTTATGCCATGTTTCGGTTGTGCCTCACTTATATTGACTAGCATAGATAGTTTATCTTATGCTTCACCTCTTTTAATGTTTGTGTGACATGACATGCTTGAGTGAGATGCGATGTTAACAACCTTTGCTCACCTTGTGTAGCTAAAGAACTTGAACCATTCTAAATGTGCGGTATCGTCGTGTGTGACGAGTACTCCACTTAACCTGTTAGTAACCGCTCTCAACAATATATGTGATGTCGTAGTGCGTTGTCTCGTGTTGCCTTCTTGTTGATGCTTGCTCGTGATTGCTTCGTAGTAATAGATGCTTGCTTGTCGATTGCCTTTTCCAGTGTTTCCTTCTTGTGTGCTTCCGCGGGTACCTCTCGGAGACGTTGCGAGCTTCCGAGCGACTTCACCTTCGACTTCGTCTTCTCATCAGGTAAGGGGGAGCATATATCATGCTTATAACTTTCAGCTCACTCGCGCCTAGGCGTAGGATAGAACAATTGCTTGATCCTACCACTTTATATTCATGCCTCTCAAATAAACCCAAACAGCCATGTCCTCCACATCCCAGCAAACCTTGTTCGAATATGTTACTATTGCTCGTTGCTCAGCCACTTCTTAGAATGCATGCTAGGATGTTATCAACTGTTACCTCCTGTTACTCCTTGGATTGGGCTAACATCTTATTATATTGTTGTTGATGATATGATTATTATGTTGTTGACTGTATTCGACGAAGTATGGAAGGTCTAGGCTATCCCACCCCGATGCTTTGTTCCATTCGAGTCACCTAGGAGTCGAGTTCTGGGTATTGTGTCTCTTGACGAGCATGCCTAACCGCATGTGGGATTCTATGGGGTCCCCTTTTCTTACCCACCTAGCTTCAAACATTTATAGTGGTGGCCCAAGCTGATTTTACCATTTGAAAACTATGCATATATATCTGTCGGGTAGCTCCTGGCAGATATCCTTTAAAACAACCTGGGCCAGTGGGAACATGGTTTCCTTGTTGGTCCAACCTGGCCGGCTGAGGACCCGGACTCATGTGAGAATTCACCGGTTATCCAAATCTGAGTCATATGGTAGAGACCAGATCGACAGAGCGGCCAGTTCCTGAGATGGATGTCGACTCACCGGGGGCCACCCGGATTTGTTCGTTGTTAGTTAGAGGGACTTGTCGTTTTAGATCTCTCGGAACTAAATCATAAAATGGTTGCCTGTGATGGGTAGCAACTGAGAGAGATGGGCGTGCGTGCGGAGCCTTGTAATGGGCAGTTGGTACACTGCTGAAGGGTTAAACCTTTTCGAGAAGCCGTGTCCACGGTTATGGACTACTTGAGACCTACTCCTTTTTCATAGACAACAACAACTGAGATACTCTTAATATAACTTGATCAACGTGTGTGTGTCTTGAATGATTCTTCTTCGTCGGGAAGCGAAGAGGAGGACAAGGATAGGATAGGTGTTATGTTTGTGTAGTAGGTGGATAGCATACTTTTTGGAGGCGATTCCACGTTGTTGATGATCTACTTCTCAAAAATCATATCTTCAGGGGCATAACCCACTCGGAGGGGTATTTACATTAAAATAAGATAAGAAGTTTAGAAGATGAATAATAGATGAGAGATACTAGTGGAGAGAGTAAGTAATAAAAGAGTGATAAAATATTTTTGTTCCTGTGACTTTTCCTATCCATTTTCTAGGGTCATGACCTACAGTCAACATGGGCTCTAATACCATCTGTAACGACCCGATTCACTAAGAATCCAAGTCTCTGTGCATTCTGTGCTAGTCCCTGGATCAATAGCTAGCACACACAGTACATGATGTAATATCAAGAATAAACCACATGTCATATATATTATATCGAAGATCCAGTATTACAATTAACCATACCTGCATAGGTCAAGGCTAGCTTACAAATAGAATACAGCGGAAAAACAATAAAAGCTTCGTGGCGGCCATCAACTCCACCGGCAAAGTTGAGTATAGACATCGCAACCCTACATCGCATCACTTACTCGTCGTATACAATCCTGCAACACCGAAGGATACAGCCCGATAACGAGTCATTACATATGATTTGTACGACAAATCACACGGAAAAGGATATAACAGACCTATCGCTACATGCAAGGTAAGTCAAAGGAAAGGCTTATGGTTTTATTTGCAGAAAGCTGATTTTTCCCAATCTACCTAATCAAAATTTTAGTTTAACTTACTACATAAGGTTGAACTGAGCTACACCAGTCCCAACCCATACCCTTTATTAAATATTTCCCACTCAAGTTTTATTAAAGTGTTTCATCTGTCAAGACCATCCAACAACAGTAATGCCTAGTTGCTCAAAGTTGTCCATAACCGGGGACACGGCTAATCATGATCAGTTTTTACGCTCTGCAGAGGTCTGTACGCTTTTCCCACTGGACCCAACCCGAAGATTGAGACGAAGTCTTCAGAAGAGGTCACCTCCACCCTTTGGTAGCCGGTACACCTATCATATCTACATCAGCTAGCTACCAGGGCCAGGCTCCCTACAACCTACTCGACTAAGACAGAGCCCATATAGCCAGTGGTCATACATGGATGTCAGAACCCTCTGTTAGGTAATGTGCTAGGGTTAGCAAGTCTTTTGCATCATGTTAAAAATTTCAAAAGAAATCTTTTAAATCAAAATCAAAAGCAAAATGGGAGAAGGAACCCCCCCCCCAGATGAATTAATTCAAAAGGCCAGATAAAAATCTTCTCCAAAAATTCATGTTAGATTTTTTAAAAGTCTTATAAATGAGTGTGATCACATATCA
This sequence comes from Bromus sterilis, assembly GCA_950022295.1. Taxonomy (NCBI): domain Eukaryota; kingdom Viridiplantae; phylum Streptophyta; class Magnoliopsida; order Poales; family Poaceae; genus Bromus; species Bromus sterilis. The sequence continues at coordinate 219,143,594 of OX465599.1, forward strand.
AGTGATGTGGGACCCACCCCATGCTCATGGATTTTTCAAATATTCAAACAGTGCCTTGGAATTAATTAAAAACCCCTATTTGAGTTAAGATTCAAATTATTTGAATTTTAAAAATGTTGAAACTTTACAAGTGTCTAGCCTAGTATATTGTGATGCCACATAAAAAGTTTCAGCATTTAATAAAATGCCTAGCTATTTATTTGCTAAGCAAAACAAATTTACAGAAAAGAAAAAGAAAGCAGAAAAGGGAAAAAGGACTTACCTGGAAGCAGCCCAGCTAGCTCCCCGCAGCCCACCTGGCCGGCTCAGCCCAGCCTCCCCGCTTGGCGTCTTCCTCCCCACGCCCCGAAGCTGCTTGGTGGAATGCATGCAGCACTCCACCGACGCCGCCGACGAGCCCGGCCACGCAGCTGCTTCCCCCTCGTCCCTATCGCATTCCGTGGACGTCTGGAAGACTCCACGACCCACTCTCCCCTTCCCCAGCTCACCCCGTGCTCTTCCTCTGTGAAACCCAACGACCACCGAGCGCCGCCGTTGCCATGGCTCCGAGCCCACGTGGCCAGTGAGCTCCTCAGTGCAAGACTAGGTGCCCGACGTGCTCCCCGACGACGACTACCTCCTCTGGCAGAAGAAATCGAACCCCGGAGCTCTGTAGCCGACGTCCCCTTCTTCGTCTTCGCCTCCGGCCATCGTGCGCCATCGACGAATTCGTCACCGTCAAGGCAACCCCGACCTCGCCGTCGCGTTGTTTGCAACCGTGGTGTGCAGGCGCTTCGATCCCCTCTGTTTCCCCCTTTTAATCAGTCCTCTACCACGAGCTGCCATGAGAGCCGAGCAAGGTGGCCGCCAAGGTTGAACCTACGGTCGCTCCCGTGCTCCCAAGTCCTGCCCAGCACGCGCGTTTGGCTCCTGGAGTTCGTAGCAATCGAACGCAACCCTCACGGCTTCAAAACGTGCCCTCTAGCTCCACTTCCGACCTCGCCGTTGTTCTGCTTCCGCCGGAGTAGTCGCCGCCGTCCATCCCGACCTTCCTGTGACCCCCTGATGCTTCCTCTCGACGAGGGCGACGACGCTGCACCCGTTGGTGGTCTCCTCTTCCTCTCCCGTGGCCTCTAGCCGATTCCGGCGAGACGTCGCCGTCCCCGTGGTCGCCGCCGGTTAACCGCCGGTGGGTTATCCATTAATCACCCCCTAATGACCCCCCACAGCCGATGACAGGTGGGGCCCTCGACCCCTTAACCCCCTGTTTGTTTAAATCAAACGGGGATTAACCCAGACCTACTGACAACCCTGGCCCACCAGTCAGCCCCCCCCCCCCCTGACGTCACCCTTGCGCAAGCCTGACGCAGTAATTGTTTTTCCAGATTAAAAAGAATTAAAGAAATTCCAGAAATTCCAGAAAATAGCCCAAACTTTGGAAATTCATAGAAAATTCATATTAACTCCAAATTGGACAAATAATATATGAAAAATGATCAGGAGAAAATAAGCTATCCAAATATCCAACTTTCAACTTTGTTTGAGTTGATTTTAAAATGGTACCAGTAGCATATGTCATTTGATTTATTTGGAATTTATTCAAATTCAATTCAAATGATTTTGCAACTTGGACCATGGAAAGTTGCTACTTTTCAACCACACTTCAGAGGCATATCATACACAATTCAAAATGTTTCAAATTGATCAAACAATGTCACATGTAACTTGGCTAAGTTTGAATTCAAATTGGAGTTTGAATTTGCAATTCAATTTGCAATATACTCCATTTAAATGGAATTGCCTCACACATCAAAGCATATACATCAAGATTCAACATTCCATCATGTGATTGTGCATTGTATTTACTTTGCTACCTTGTTTGTTGTTTGTCGAGTAGAGGTGGAACCGGAACAGGAGGCTACCCCTTTCGTTGAAGACCCAGAACCCGAACCTCGTCAGCAAGGCAAGCATACCCCCATTGATCATGTCGATAAAATCCCAATTCCCTCTCATGTCTCGCTTATGCATTGTTTAGGATGATTACCATGATGCGTTTCTACCGCATAGATGAACCCATTCCTTTGCATGACCTATCATTTTGTCACAGTAGTAAGCAAACCACAATCCTAGCAAATGTAGGAGTTGATTGATATCATGTGGCCCCTGCAATTGTTACTTCTTATTGCATGCTTAGAGTGACACCATGATGATACTGTTATGTGAGTCGGGATGGTAGTGATCATGTGGATGATGGTAGAAAAGTGTTGGTGAATCTACCCTAATAAAAGGTGAACGATGAGAGGGTGTGTAGGAGTACACGGTGGGTTGTCTCGTTGAACACCGCCCTAAGTCCAAGTTCTTGTGTGGTGATCCAAGATGAAGAGTACAACCACACATTGGGCTCACTGACCCCTCTCAGCTTACTAACTCATCCCTTTCGATGTCCAGATGTCGCAATAGTTCGGAGTTCTGGTAGGTCTGTCGCCTGGATGCTAAGTGAGAGAACGGCTCATCCGAGACCGGCTTATGCACCATGCACACATCACTTGGGTCCACTTCGGTAAACCGGCCGGGTTCACGATAGTGGTAGCCAACCCAAGTAGGCGGCATTCTCGGACTAGATCGGCTATGAGGTAACAGTTGTGGTGAGCATCCTCGCTGGCACCCCTTGAATGGTGTCGAGATCAAAGGCGGTAAATGATGATCATGTGTGTGTAGCGGTACACCCCTGCAGGGTTAACAAAACTATTCGAATAGCCGCGTCCGCGGTTATGGACTGCTTGGAAAGCTTAGCTTGATTATTAGACAACTTGAACTGGATACTTCTAAAACACACCAAGATAAGTGTGAGTGTTATGGCGTGCTTTCTCGTGGGGAAGTCGAGGAAGGCACCATAGTGGTGTAATTGGTTGGAGAAAGTAGTGGACTCGTGTACGCTTCTTACCTCAAAGTCTGGTACTCGTAGTTCAGGATTAGCTAAGTCAAAGCTGGCACTTCTGCAAGTGAAACCCCACCTCCCTTTACCTTGATACATATGCATGAGTAGTATAGCTCCTATGTAAGTCTTGCTGAGTACGAATTTGTACTCACGTTTTCTTAATCTATGTTTTAGCTGAAACCACTGACCCCGAAGGTGGCTTCTTCATCGAGCTGGACGACTGAAGATCAAGCTAGTCTAGTCCCAGTCAGACGACTGGTTCCCTCGTGGAGGGCTTGTGTTTAAATAAGGCTTCTTAAGCCATTTGTTAAACTTGTCTGTACTCAGACATAATTTTCTTCCGCTTGTGTTGTAATGTTGGATCACATGTTTGTGATCTGTGTGTGCACTCTATAAGAGTTATCAATAAAAATGTATACTTTGTAGAGAATTGCAATGATACCTACTGTTCATACAAGGCATGTGTGCTGCGTGTATGTTTATAACATGCATGTCTTTGTATGGGTTTTCGAGACCTTAGTTGTCATCTGGTTGGCGGTCTTTCATACACCAAGTGGCCCTTAGATGTGCGCAGCTTGGGGCATCGCGATGCGATTGTTCGAGACTCCGTCTCGTGCACACTTTGTGGTATGATCGAGCCCGACCTAGACCCTGACTAAGTGATCGGGCTGGAGTAAGTCTATGTAAGAGTTATGAGATAGTCGATAGTATGGTTGAGGCGACTTGTCTTTGAATATGGGAGTTCACCACCCATATCATTAGACTTGTGTGCAGACGATGAGGACCCATCTCAGTTGATCATCCGCCCTGGATGGGATAACCCTCACGTACGATGCTTTCCGAGAACGTTCTGTGCTTGGCCTTGTCTTCTTAGACAAGTGGGTACGGTTCTCGGCTCTCCATATGACTATGTCTTAACTGGACTTGCATACGCTAACCCCGGGTCCCGACAAACTTGGTATCAGAGCAGGACCGACTGTAGTACTAGTAGCCTTGGCCGAAGTCGAGTCTAGCCTTCTATAGTTATATAGTTACTCTGGGTATATAAGGGAACAATGTAAGGCTTCTTTTTTCTCCTTACCCCCTTCGTTCTGAGTTCTGAGTCACCCTCATTGTTTGCTTCCTTGTAGCCGTAGGAAAGTTGTGATCGGTTTGTTAGAGTGATTATGCTGCCTGATTTATTACATCGTATGTAAGTGTTGTTTCCATGTTGTAAAAATTGTCTTTTTCTTGCAATTACAGCCGTTATGTTGTCCGAGTCATTCCAGGTTTATCTCATAATCTGATGCATTTGCAAACTCCTTCTTTCTGTTTCATATGGCAGATCTTCCCCCTCGGCAGATTGTTCGTTTGACCAGGTGCCTCGGTGTGCGTGGTCATCCCGCCACGTTGATCGAGATGATGTCCTATGTGGGATATCGATGGTATCCTGAGTACACCTTTGAGGAGCAGTTCCTTGACTTCAACCAGACCCAGTTCCACTGCATTGTCAGGATCTACCCGCACCATGTTGGATTCACTCAGCCTATCCACTTTGGACATGGCATTGGCATGACCGAGAACATGGCTCTGCAGGATGCTGCGTACTCATGTATTACCCTGCTGAGAGAGGAGCACACTATGCTGAGAGAGACCTCATTCCGCTATATCCCTGCTGCACTTCCAGGAGAAGAGGGATATTACACCGGACTCTACTCAGATCACTCTGCAGAAGATCCAGCACTTCAGATGACTTCTAGGTTTGCTAGTGATCGAGATCGTGATGCACGCGCTCTCCGTTTTGAGCTTCACGCCACTCGTGTTCGTCTTTATCGAGCACTGACACTTTTGGCACCCTTCGTGAGCATTGGATCAGTTGAGTATGATGTTATCTACCCTGTGAGGACTCAGATGCCTTCTCGAGTTGCTTGGCCCGAGATTGGAGGCATTTTTCCACCCCGTGGTCCTTTGCTTCCACCCTACGCTGGACCTAGGCCCCATCCTTGCCCAAATGGATATCAGGGTCCACAGGCCTCCGTGTTTTCCGATGGTCACCTTCAGCTACCGGGATACGCGGGTAACTTTTACGAGGACTACTATGGAGATGGAGATGAGTGAGACCGCTTGTGGTCTTACTTAGTGAGGATGTAGTAGTATCTTAGTATATTGTACGCAAGGTGTCTAAGTTCCAGAGGCTTAGATAAAAATGTATAGGAAGTCAGAGTTCCTCTGAAGGATGTATCATCTTCATCACGTTTGTATTACCTTGGTGCTTGTACTAAAACGATGTATGGTTTGTATGACAGCTTGTGAATATATGTCTTGTATGCTTTTATCACCATGTTGTCAAGATGATTACTTCCTTTGCTCTGTAATCCTTCCAGTACTTCAATACCTTGTTTAGACTCTCCCAATCAACTCTGTTTGACTTTGGTTTTCAACCTTCAGGATGTCTCAAGGAACCCGTGGCCAGCTTGGTCGTAACCAGGGTCGTGGGAATGACCAGGAGGAAGGAAACCTTCCACCCCCACCCACGATGGCTCAGGTTCTGATGGAGGTTGAGAGGAACCGTCGAGACTCTCACCATCTGCTGGAAGTCATTGCTCGCAACACCACTCAGCAGCGCAACGAGTTGGTGTCCCTGAACGACTTCATCCGACTTCATCCCCCGGTTTTCAGTTACTCCACCGAGCCCCTTGACGTCGATGACTGGCTTCGCAGCATCGAGAGGAAGCTCCAAGCAGGCCATGTTGCAAATGGCGACAAGGTCAGCTATGCCACCTATCACCTTGAAGGTGCAGCTAGCTCTTGGTGGGAGAACTTCCTGAATATGCGTCCCGTTGGACCGCCCGCATCTTGGGATGAATTCTGCACTTCCTTCCGTGAGCACCACATTCCCAAGGGTCTTATGGACCGCAAGCGTGAGGAGTTCTGCAACCTCACCCAAGGCAGAAGGATTGTTGACGAGTTTAGTCGTGAGTTCAACCGACTTGCTCGTTATGCTACCGAAGAAATCTCCACCGACGCAAAGAAGCAAGAAAGGTTCCGTCGTGGACTCAACTCTGGACTCCGTCGTGAGCTCAACCTACATGACTTTGCCACATTCCAGGTCCTTGTCAACAAGGCCATCAAGGCAGAGGACATGAACACCCCCAACGACTTTCGCAAACACCCTAGAGATGATGGATCATCCAGTTCAGGCTCCCAGAAGTGTAAGATCTGGATCCCCAATAGTATGTTTCGCCAGAACAACCCGCCCTCCTATGTGGCGCCTCATCCACCAACTCAATTCCACCCAGCTCCACCAAACAACCCATCTCCACGCACTGTCTTTGGAGCCTGTTCCAAATGTGGTCAGGTAGGCCATTATTCTCGTGAGTGTCCCCAGAACTAGATCCAGAATCAGAATGCTCCACCCCGTGCCGGAGGCAACAACAATGGTCGTGGCAAGCCCCCCCAGAAGGTCTACACCGCCAAACCCGCTCCTCCCGCCACTCGTGGACGTGTGAACCAGATTGCCGCCGAAGAGACTGACGACACCACTGACGTCATTCTTGGTACGCTCCCAGTCAATTATGTTCCTACTTCCGTTCTTTTCGACCCAGGAGCATCTCATTCATTCATGTCGGAAAGTTATGCACTTCGTCATGGGTTATCCTTTGTTGAATTGTCCACCCCAATGATTATTCAAACTCCAGGGTCAAGATGGCAAACTAATAGAGTAAGCCATGGAAATCAAATTGCAATTGAGGGTTTAGTATTCCTTGCTTCACTCATAGCCCTCAAGTCTTCAGATATTGATGTCATCCTTGGCATGGATTGGCTATCAAGACAGAATGCCTACCTGGATTGCAAAGGCAAATCCGTGAAACTCACCCACCCTTCAAGCAAAACCGTCAACTATACCTCACCCAGAACAAGGACCCAAGTGCATTCTTTGAATGTACTTCCCCTTCCCGAACATGAAGATATTCTGGTGGTTCGTGACTTCCGGATGTCTTTCCTGAAGAGCTGCCGGGAATGCCACCTGACAGATGTGTAGAGTTTATAGTGTATCTTGTCCCAGGAACCGCACCAATTTCTAGACGCCCATACAAAATGGCCCCACGTGAGTTAGCTGAGCTTAAAACCCAACTGGAAGCTTTGTTGGAAAAAGGCTTCATCCGCCCTAGCTCATCGCCATGGGGTTGCCTTGTTCTGTTCGTAATGAAGAAAGATGGAACAGAAAGGATGTGTGTAGACAATCGCCCGCTAAATTTAGCGACGATAAAGAACAAGTACCCACTTCCCAGGATCAATGATCTTTATGATCAACTTGCAGGATCCTCCGTCTTCTCCAAGATGGATTTGAGATTAGGGTATCATCAAATCAAAATCCGAAACGAGGACATTCCCAAAACGGCTTTTACTACTCGTTATGGTCTTTACGAGTACACCGTCATGTCCTTTGGTTTAACCAATGCCCCCGCCACTTTCTCACGCATGATGAATTCGATCTTCATGGAGTACTTAGATAAATTTGTTGTGGTTTATCTCGATGGTATTCTCATCTACTCGAAGAACGAAGAAGAACATGCCGAACACCTAAGGCTGGTATTGATGAAACTTAGAGAGCATCGCCTGTATGCTAAATTCTCCAAGTGTGAATTTTGGCTACCAGAAGTGACCTACTTAGGCCACGTGATTTCTGCAAAAGGCATTGCTGTGAATCCCGAGAGAGTTCAGGCCGTCCTTGACTAGACTCCACCTGAATCGGTTAAGCAAGTTAGGAGTTTTCTTGGCCTAGCCAGCTATTGCCGTCGCTTCGTCGAGAACTTTTCTAAAGTTTCAAAGCCTCTAACTGAACTCCTCAAGAAATATAAGAAATTCCTATGGACTCCTAAGTGCGAGGAAAGCTTTCAAGAGCTAAAAGGAAGGTTGACTTCTGCACCCGTACTTGCACCTCCAGACACTAAAAAGGATTCCGAGATCTATTGTGACGCATCACGGCAAGGGTTAGGATGCATACTTCTGCAAGATCGACATGTGTTAGCTTATGCTTCACGCTAGTTGCGGCCACATGAAGAGAACTATCCTACCCATGACCTTGAACTCGCTGCCGTAGTTCATGCCCTAACAACTTGGCAACATTACCTCCTTGGTAATCGTTGTGAAATCTATTTCGACCACCAAAGCCTCAAATACATTTTCACCCAGCCAGATCTTAATCTCAGGCAAAGACGCTGGATTGAGTTGATAAAAGATTACGACGTAGGAATTTCTTACACCCCAGGAAAAGCCAATGTCATGGCTGATGCACTAAGTCGTAAGTCGTATTGTAACAACCTCATGTTGCAACAGTATCAACCACTTCTTCATGAGGAATTTCGCAAGATTAACCTTGAGATTGTTCCTCATGGCTATCTTTCTACCTTGGTGGCGAAACCAACTCTTGAGGATCAAATCATAGTTGCCCAAAGGCGTGCACGAGGTGTTCGCCGGATCAAGGAGAACATTGCTAGCGGAGTTGCTAAATGTTTCTCCACAGATAGCAAGGGAACGGTATTCTTTGGAAATCATTTGGTAGTACCTATGAATAAGGAACTAAGGCAACTCATCCTCAAAGAAGCCCATGACACACCCCTCTCGATTCATCCCGGTAGCACAAAAATGTACCGAGATCTACGCCAGAGATTTTGGTGGACTAGGATGAAGAGAGACATTGCTAAATTTGTTGCCGAATGTGATGTTTGTCGTCGCATTAAGGCAGAACATCAAAGACCTGCTGGTACACTTCAACCTTTGTCTATTCCCGAGTGGAAATGGGACAAAGTCGGTATGGACTTCATCACCGGCTTTCCAAAAACCCAGAAAGGAAACAATGCCATCTTCGTTGTCATAGATAGGCTTTCCAAAGTTTCTCACTTCCTTCCGGTTCGCGAGTCTATAACTGCTAGCCAGTTAGCGGACTTGTACGTCTCTAGAATTGTGTCCCTTCACGGTGTTCCTTTGGAAATCAATTCTGACCGTGGTAGCCTTTTCACCTCTAGATTTTGGGGAATCTTTCAGAATGCTATGGGAACTCATCTCTCCTTTAGTACAGCTTTCCATCCTCAGTCTAGAGGTCAAGTCGAAAGGGTTAACCAAATTCTTGAAGACATGCTCAGAGCTTGTGTTATCTCATTCGGAAAGAATTGGGAGAAGTCTCTTCCATTCGAAAAATTTTCTTATAAAAATAGTTTTCAATCTAGTCTGAACATGGCTCCTTTTGAACTCCTATATGGACGACGATGTCGAACACCACTAAACTGGTCAGAAACCGGTGAAAGACAATTCTTTGCACTGGACATGATCAAGGAAGCAGAAGAGCAAGTTCGCATTGTTCGTGATCAATTGAAAGCAGCCCAGTCTCGTCAGAAAATCTACTATGATAGTCATCATAGACAAGAGAGCTACAATCTGGATGAGAAGGCTTACCTCCGGGTTACTCCTCTGAAGGGAACCCAACGTTTCGGTATCAAAGGCAAGTTGGCCCCACGTTACATCGGACCTTTCCGCATTCTTGCTAAACGTGGAGAAGTTGCCTACCAACTTGAACTACCCCCGCACCTTTCCCGAGTACATGATGTATTCCATGTGTCCCAACTCAGGCATTGCTTCAAGGATCCCATCCGCGAAGTCGACCATGAAACGCTTGATCTCCAAGATGACCTTTCTTATCGAGAATACCCCGTTCGTATTCTTGATTCCGCAGAGCGTATCACTCATCGTCAGAAGATTAGGTTTCTGAAAGTGCAATGGTCACACCACTCTGAGAGAGAAGCTACGTGGGAAAGAGAAGACCGCCTCAGTGCCGAGTATCCCTCCTTCCTCCCGCAGACTTCTGAATCTCGGGACGAGATTCTGTTGAGTGGGGGCGAGTTGTCAGAACCCTCTGTTACGTAATGTGCTAGGGTTAGCAAGTCTTTTGCATCATGTTAAAAATTTCAAAAGAAATCTTTGAAATCAAAATCAAAAGCAAAATGGGAGAAGGAACCCCCCCCCAGATGAATTAATTCAAAAGGCCAGATAAAAATCTTCTCCAAAAATTCATGTTAGATTTTTGAAAAGTCTTATAAATGAGTGTGATCACATATCAAGTGATGTGGGACCCACCCCATGCTCATGGATTTTTCAAATATTCAAACAGTGCCTTGGAATTAATTAAAAACCCCTATTTGAGTTAAGATTCAAATTATTTGAATTTTAAAAATGTTGAAACTTTACAAGTGTCTAGCCTAGTATATTGTGATGCCACATAAAAAGTTTCAGCATTTAATAAAATGCCTAGCTATTTATTTGCTAAGCAAAACAAATTTACAGAAAAGAAAAATAAAGCAGAAAAGGGAAAAAGGACTTACCTGGAAGCAGCCCAGCTAGCTCCCCGCAGCCCACCTGGCCGGCTCAGCCCAGCCTCCCCGCTTGGCGTCTTCCTCCCCACGCCCCGAAGCTGCTCGGTGGAATGCATGCAGCACTCCACTGACGCCGCCGACGAGCCCGGCCATGCAGCTGCTTCCCCCTCGTCCCTATCGCATTCCGTGGACGTCTGGAAGACTCCACGACCCACACTCCCCTTCCCCAGCTCACCCCGTTCTCTTCCTCTGCGAAACCCGACGACCACCGAGTGCCGCCGTCGCCATGGCTCTGAGCCCACGCGGCCAGTGAGCTCCTCAGTGCAAGACTAGGTGCCCGACGTGCTCCCCGACGACGACTACCTCCTCTGGCAGAAGAAATCGAGCCCCAGAGCTCTGTAGCCGACGTCCCCTTCTTCGTCTTCGCCTCCGGCCACCGCGCGCCGTCGACGAATTCGTCACCGTCAAGGCAACCCCGACCTCGCCGTCGCGTTGTTTGCAACCGTGGTGAGCAGGCGCTTCGATCCCCTCTGTTTCCCCCTTCCAATCAGTCCTCTACCACGAGCTGCCATGAGAGCCGAGCAAGGTGGCCGCCAAGGTTGAACCTACGATCGCTCCAGTGCTCCCAAGTCCTGCCCAGCACGCGCGTTTGGCTCCTGGAGTTCGTAGCAATCGAACGCAACCCTCCCGGCTTCGAAACGTGCCCTCTAGCTACACTTACGACCTCGCCGTTGTTCTTCTTCCGCCGGAGTAGTCGCCGCCGTCCATCCCGACCTTCCCATGACCCCCTGATACTTCCTCTCGACGCGGGCGACGATGCTGCACCCGTTGGTGGTCTCCTCTTCCTCTCCCGTGGCCTCTAGCCGATTCCGGCGAGACGCCGCCGTCCCCGTGGTCGCCGCCGGTTAACCGCCGGTGGGTTATCCATTAATCACCCCCTAATGACCCCCCACAGCCGATGACAGGTGGGGCCCTGGACCCCTTAACCCCCTGTTAGTTTAAATCAAACGGGGATTAACCCAGACCCACTGACAACCCTGGCCCACAAGTCAGCACCCCCCCCTGACGTCACCCTTGCGCAAGCCTGACGCAGTAATTGTTTTTCCAGATTAAAAAGAATTAAAGAAATTCCAGAAAATCCAGAAAATAGCCCAAACTTTGGAAATTCATAGAAAATTCATATTAACTCCAAATTGGACAAATAATATATGAAAAATGATCAGGAGAAAATAGGCTATCGAAATATCCAGCTTTCAACTTTGTTTGAGTTGATTTTAAAATGGGACCAGTAGCATATGTCATTTGATTTATTTGGAATTTATTCAAATTCAATTCAAATGATTTTGCAACTTGGACCATGGAAAGTTGCTACTTTTCAACCACACTTCAGAGGCATATCATACACAATTCAAAATGTTTCAAATTGATCAAACAATGTCACATGTAACTTGGCTAAGTTTGAATTCAAATTGGAGTTTGAATTTGCAATTCAATATGCAATATACTCCATTTAAATGGAATTGCCTCACACATCAAAGCATATACATCAAGATTCAACCTTCCATCATGTGATTGTGCATTTTATTTACTTTGCTACCTTGTTTGTTGTTTGTCGAGTAGCGGTGGAACCGGAACAGGAGGCTGCCCCCTTCGTTGAAGACCCAGAACCCGAACCTCGTCAGCAAGGCAAGCAAACCCCCATTGATCATGTCGATAAAATCCCAATTCCCTCTCATGTCTCGCTTATGCATTGTTTAGGATGATTACCATGATGCGTTTCTACCGCATAGATGAACCCATTCCTTTTCATGACCTATCATTTTGTCACAGTAGTAAGCAAACCACAATCCTAGCAAATGTAGGAATTGATTGATATCATGTGGCCCCTGCAATTGTTACTGCTTATTGCATGCTTAGAGTGACACCATGATGATACTGTTATGTGAGTCGGGATGGTAGTGATCATGTGGATGATGGTAGAAAAGTGTTGGTGAATCTACCCTAATACAAGGTGAACGATGAGAGACTGTGTAGGAGTACACAGTGGGTTGTCTCGTTGAACACCGCCCTTAGTCCGAGTTCTTGTGTGGTGATCCAAGATGAAGAGTACAACCACACATTGGGCTCACTGACCCCTCTTAGCTTACTAACTCATCCCTTTCTATGTCCAGATGTCGCAATAGTTCGGAGTTCTGGTAGGTCTGTGGCCTGGATGCTAAGTGAGAGAACGTCTCATCCGAGACCGGCTTATGCACCACGCACACATCACTTGGGTCCACTTCGGTAAACCGGCCGGGTTCAGGATAGTGGTAGCCAACCCAAGTAGGCGGCTTTCTCGGACTACATCGGCTATGAGGTAACAGTTGTGGTGAGCATCCCCGCTGGCACCCCTTGAATGGTGTCGAGATCAAAGGCGGTAAATGATGATCATGTGTGTGTAGCGGTACACCCCTGCAGAGTTAACAAAACTATTCGAATAGCCGCGTCCGCGGTTATGGACTGCTTGGAAAGATTAGCTTGATTATTAGACAACTTGAACTGGATACTTCTAAAACACACCAAGATAAGTGTGAGTGCTATGGCGTGCTTTCTCGTGGGGAAGTCGAGGAAGGCACCATAGTGGTGTAATTTGTTGGAGAAAGTAGTGGACTCGTGTACGCTTCTTACCTCAAAGTCTGGTACTCGTAGTTCAGGATTAGCTAAGTCAAAGCTGGCACTTCTGCAAGTGAAACCCCACCTCCCTTTACCTTGATACATATGCATGAGTAGTATAGCTCCTATGTAAGTCTTGTTGAGTACGACTTTGTACTCACGTTTGCTTAATCTATGTTTTAGATGAAACCACTGACCCCGAAGGTGGCTTCTTCATGGAGCTGGACGACTGAAGATCAAGCTAGTCTAGTCCCAGTCAGACGACTGGTTCCCTCGTGGAGGGCTTGTGTTTAAATAAGGCTTCTTAAGCCATTTGTTAAACTTGTCTGTACTCAGACATAATTTGCTTCCGCTTGTGTTGTAATGTTGGATCACATGTTTGTGATCTCTGTGTGCACTCTATAAGAGTTATCAATAAAAATGTATAGTTTGTAGAGAATTGCAATGATACCTACTATTCATACAAGGCATGTGTGCTGCGTGTATGTTTATAACATGCATGTCTTTGTATGGGTTTTCGAGACCTTAGTTGTGATCTGGCTGGCGGTCTTTCATACACCAAGTGGCCCTTAGATGTGCGCAGCTTGGGGCATCGCGATGCGATTGTTCGAGACTCCGTCTCGTGCACACTTTGTGGTATGATCGAGCCCGCCCTAGACCCCGACTAAGTGATCGGGCTGGATTAAGTCTATGTAAGAGTTATGAGATAGTCGATAGTATGGTTGAGGCGACTTGTCTTTGAATATGGGAGTTCACCACCCATATCATTAGACTTGTGTGCGGACGATGAGGAGCCATCTCAGTTGATCATCCGGCCTGGATGGGATAACCCTCAAGTACGATGCTTTCCGAGAACGTTTTGTGCTTGGCCTTGTCTGCTTAGACAAGTGGGTACGGTTCTCGGCTCTCCATATGACTATGTCTTAACTGGACTTGCATACGCTAACCCCGGGTCCCGACAATGGAAGCTACTAGTCACTAAGTCTATCCGATATTTTTGAGCCTGGACGACGCCCACTTAGGGTGCACTCTCATGGGCGCATTGCCTTAAATAAGGTGCAAGACCCCATGATGCCTTCCCTCCAAACCATTCACAACCATTAGGGGTATAACCTGGTCTCGCCTTAGATAAGGTACGAGCCCCCAGGAAGCACTCCCTGCCCGTCCAGAGGTGTATTCTAATTAAGGTTTGCTAGAAAAGTTATTAAAATCCTTACACATATCAATGAATTCTCAAACCAATCCCCGTCTACAAGCATAGAAATACATATAACAAGCACGTGCTAAGTTTTCTAAGAAAACAGGATAATATCATATGGCTACCCTACCAGGTTTGCAGCAATAAATATAGTAGCATTTCTACACAGGCATAGGGTTATATTTGCTACATGCATAAGTAAAAATATAGGTTGTGATATGGTCAATGTATGACTTTCGTTATACATTCGATGAGGTTCTTCGCTCTCACGGTCCAGGTAACTCTACTCGTCACACTCCGCAATCTATCGTAAAGGAACCAAAATATTAAAAAATCAAACACAAAGGTTTTAGTCAACAAAAATAGCTAGGCTCGATACGGCACCAGTGTCGATGTACTCGAAGGTGATAGGTGAAACGTGAACTCGAGAGAGTCAACGGATAAAGAATTGTCGATACAAGATTATGACCAAGACATTATGAAATCAAGGTAAAGATCATAGCAATATGAATGGTGTGTGGATATTGCTGATAGGATATCTCATATGATCCAATATGCAAAAAGAATCACGTGGAACAGACTACTACAACACAAGTCATAGCGGTTTCAAATTTGAATTGAATTTGAATTTTAAAAGATCAAGAAACCTTTGAATCTTTGTTTAAATAAGATATAAACGGAAAGTACATGACACGAGTGATCCAACGCAAAAAGAATCACTAGATTTGGAGCCACGGTTTAAAAGATACGACCTCCGGAATTTGAATTTGAATTTGAATAGAATTCAAATTCAAAAGTGTTCAAAGTGTGCAATTTTCATTCCATGCTAAAGTACATAAAAACATGAACGCGTAGGAAAAAGTTTCACCCGATTCCGACTTACGGTGTAGAAGATATTGCGGAAATGACGCCGGGGTGTTTTCTGCCAATAGGGACCTGTTCGCGAATAAACTTTTTCTAGAAAAGGCGATCGGGTCCCTGGGCAGTGGTTGACCGGATCTGACCGGAGTTGGAGCTCCGGCGAGGTGGGGTGCGGCTCCGGCGAGCCGCTTCAAGGTGGCGGGCCGAGGCGTCGAGCCCGGTGGCCGAGGGCGCAGCCGCTTCTGGGCGGCGGGGCACGGGAGGCGCGGCGCCGGAGGTGTCTGGCGCGGCGAGCGGCACGGTCGCCGGCGCGGCATGGCACGGTGGCGGGGAGCCGGCGGTGGCGTGGTCCGCGGAGGGCGGCCGTGGTAGGTGGCGCGCGGCGGCGCGGGACGCAAGACCTGAGGCGGCGTGGCGCGAGGCTCCGGTGAGCGCGGCGTCAGCCGGCGGCGGGGCGGCGCAGTCCGGCGAATTCCGGCGACGACGGCGCTGGCGATGTGGGGCCCGCTGCGATTAGGGGTTCTTTTTAAGAAAAATAATTTTTTCCGAAAATTCTTATATAAACAGAGGGGAAAAAAGAAAAAAAAGTTTACGGGCCTGACTCGGCTTCCAAACGTCTCATCGGCGAAAAAATCCTAATAGGCCGGCTCGGTACGCGTTTTTCTTTTTCTTTAAAAACCGAAACTTCAAACAATTCTAGAAAAATAATTACACGTCAGAAAAATATGAAATAAATTCCTAAATTCGTCACATAATACAAAGAAATTTATTTAATGAATACATTTTCCAAAAAGGAAAATAAAAATAAAAATCATTTTCTAAATACTTTATTTAAATATAAAATATTTTTCATAAATCAAATAAAATCCAAAAAATTATTAAAAATATTTTTATTTGGTCAAAAGCATTGACAAACCATTTCTAAATAATAAAATATAAATTTTAAAATTGTCACACCAATAACTAATTTGGTAAAATAAAAATATCCCATTGGAACATTTTTTTAACTCTTTTAAAATATTTAATAAATCATTTTAATGAAATAAAAACTCTCTTAGCATTATAAAATCCCTAAAATAATTTTAGAGATATTTATAATACTCATAATAAATTTTAAAAACTTTAAAGTAATATTCTAAATATTTTCCAACTTTTTTAAAAAGGGGATAAGTAATTTTATATCCTCTCAAATGAATTTCCTTGAGTTGAAAAATGTTTTGAATATTCAGAATAATTCCAATAATGATTTAAGACATTTTCCAACCTTTTAATATGTTGAAGGAGTCATATTACCTTCTCTCATTTAGTTTTGTTGGTTTTGTTTAAATAATAAATTCCAAAAACACCAATTATGAATATTAGGGAAAGTCCTTTTATTCCCTCTCTTTTTAATATTCAATAAACTCCAAAAAGTTTTAAATCCCAGAGAAAATCAAACGTATCAAGCAAACAATCATTATTATAATTTATTTATTAACATTCCAAAATTTAGAAAATTTTGGGATGTTACAGAATGCTTGGCTTCTTATCTTACTCTCTAGATCGTTAGTCACTTCATAAATGCTAGTGCGGCAGCAACCTCACCACTTACCCCATCCTTACCGTAAACTACTAGTTGTCCGAGAATGACGAGTGATGAAGTCCTTACTGGGTCAGTTGACCACTACAGTTGGATGCTGAGTACTTATGTACTCATGGTACTACCCCCAAACTCTTTTCAGGGTTCTTGATCGACAACAGGTATGATGGTCAACGTTTCACGTGAAGACTCGACGACGACTAATTAGGTGGATCCCGGCGGAGGGCCTGGACCCGTGTGGTTATGGGGATCGATGATTTTCTCTTTGCCAGTAGGCATTTTATTGTAGTATGTACTCAAACATGTATCTTCCACTGATGTAATGTATTTAAGGCAGTTGTATGCCGATTGTATGAGATGTTGTATCCTTGTAGCTGTAATGTTGTGATATCATGTTGGAAATCCGGGGCATATGGCATTGTCATATGTCGCGGTGGGACCGATATGTGCTTCGTCCCCGGATCTGGATGTAAACATCTAGATTTGAAACAGTACCGCATATCGGGCCTTACAGAGGCTCAATCGTATGGGCAGTACGCCAAGACAAGTAGACTGTTTATTCATCAGCATGTACTCACTAATCATCCACCTTGAGATATCTATCCAGAACATCTCGCTTGTATTAAGTTGCGAGCCCCATCCAAAGTGTAAACTCAAAGCAACACACAACTACATTGACAAACTTTGTGTAAGGTAAACTATACTTTCAACCGCGGTTACAAGCACCGTGGTTTTCTCCCTGGTGGTAACTGCACATCCCCTAGTCTCACGTTTCTGTCACTCAAGCTAGACATCAGGGGACATGAACCCACAATCATGCATAAGGCTCCCTCTTGGAGTTCCAATCTACTACTTGGACAAAGCAATAAAAAGAAATAGAGAACATGCAAGAATTACTCAAGAACAAATATATAAAAGGAGAACGAAATATATAACTCATCACAAACTGAATATAATCTCATAATCCATCGGGTCCTAGCAAACACAGTATAGCAACCGCAGAAAGATTACATAGATGCCTTGATCATGTAGGGAAGCTCAAAAGGGCTAAGAATTGAAGCACAAGATTGGAGAGAAAACTTACTTATAACTAAAGGTGAATCAAGTGTAGCACTAGTGCTCATAACAGTACCTTTTCTTGCAGTGGATGGTAAGATCGGAACCTTGGGTCTCCTTTCTTACCCATAGTGGATGAAGTGCAGCAGGCAGAATACTTCAAGTACACTTGTAAATAAAGCTATGCTCCCCGGCAACGGCGCCAGGAAACAGTACTGGATGACCCTCAACTGTAGGGGATCGAGATAGTCTCCGCGGGTAAGATAACCCAATTTATTGATTCGACACAAGGGGAGCCAAAGAATATTTATAAGCTTTAACAGTTGAGTTGTCAATTCAACCGCACATGAAGTATACTTTCTTGCAACAAAATATTAATACAAACGGTGGTATGAAAGTGATAGTGGCAACAGCAGAAGTAAAACAGCAAAAGTAAACAACTAGTAACTAGTAGGATTAAAACACTATATGCTAGGGAGATGGATGGTTGGGCGCTGCTTGGATGAGAGTGAACATGTAATAGATTTTAACATGGGGAAAGGCACACAGAAAATCAAGGATCATCTAGGCAAATATCAAACATTAGGCATGTATCCCGTAGGTAGTTGTGCGTTCTTGCAATAAGAACTTGCACAACATCTTTTGTCCTACCATCCCGCTACGAACGGGGCCAAATGGAACTTATGGAGATTAAGGTGCTCCTGTCAAAGAGCACAGGAACAAAGAATTAAAACTCAATGGATACATGAAATCCTCAAATTATAGTCCATCCCCTTTGGTGTCCCAAGATGTCACCTTTGGGATCGCCGGTTCCGGACCATAATAGGTGCATACAACTCATAGATAGGATCAAGAACACAAATAAACTCATGAAAACACATGTGGTTCATATCTGAAAACATGGCACCCGGGCCCAAAGAGACAAGCATTAAGAACAACAAGTTGTAGCAAAGATGATAAACACCAAAGTAGATGATAGGCAACATGCCCCCAAAATTCTGACGAACGATTACATGATCTAACTCGTCCAATCCCTTCCATCCCCTTTTCCTACAAAAGGGAATTACTCACACATGAAAGGAGAAGTCATGGAGGGATGATGGAGTGGCGATGGTGATGATGATGGCGATGATCTCCCCTCACCGGAGGCCAAAACAGCCTCCATGTTAGCCCTCCTAGAGAAGAACAAAGGGTTGCGGAGGCTCCACGATGGAAACTGGGAAAACGACTTCTGTTATGGGGGTTCCTCGCGACGGGAATAAATAGGGGCCTTGGTAGAGCACCAGAGGGGGGAGGACCCACCCAGACGGCCTCCCGGCGCGGCCAGGGGTGGGGCCGCACCAGCAGGGCGCCTGGGGCCCCCCTGGCTGCCCTCTGGCCCCATTTCTGGCTCTGGGCCCCTCCGGGTGCGTGGATTTTCTATGATTTTTCCTGGAATTTTCTAAGAAACCTAAAAATCCATATTCTTGCACATAAGAAAACCATACAGGAAGCTCTGCTGAAAACAACGTCAGTCCGGGTTAGTTTAGTTCAAATCATGCAAGAATGAGGCCAAAGCAATAGCAAAAGTGTTTTGAAAAGTAGATACGTTTGAGACGTATCAACTCCCCCAAGCTTAGCATATTGCTTGTCCTCAAGCAATTCAGTTCAACGAACTGGACGCGACAAAGAAAACTTTGGCAAACTCTTTTTCTTCATTAGATGTATATAAGCATGTACTACGAAAAGAGTTTAGCAAGTATTGAAACAATGCTATGAGGACAATGCACGAAGAAATCCTTATTTCAAGTGATCAATCACAAACAACCAAAAGTAAATAATATGCTACTGAAAATCAAGACAAGATCACAATGCACATAGCTTGAACATACTAGAGTGGTCTCTTTCTAGCCTCCATGAGTGAAGCAAAACATAAATGCAGAAACTCCTCCGGAGTTTTAAAGGAGACTAGAACTAAGAATTTCAGAACAAGCAATATCACAATCATGCAGAAGACAATGTGGTACTTTGGGACAATGCATATTACACTAAGAATTACAATTATGCTCTCAATAGTTGGTGCTTTGAAGAAAGAATGGGAGACTCTCGAACAGTAGTTTTTGATGGCAAGGTTGAAAACCCGTAGCCGGAAGGAAAGACTAAACAAGTACCAAAGCTCTTGGTTTTGAAAACAGAAATAAAATTCTTTTGGGAAGTGTAACTTTCCAGTCAACGGTAGACGGTAAACGTCTCTCAATATCTCCCATACCAACCATATTAATGGAGGTTCCCATGCTTTTTTGTTTACACTTTTGTTCCCTTATCCATCTATCTTTTGACGGTCTATGGTGCCTTTTTATTTTGCCTCAAGTATGTTAGGAAATTTCTCGTTCCATCTATCATTAGCAGCATTTGGCCCATTTAATTCCATCATCAAGTATGGGGGAAGTTTAACTTTTTTTATAAAATGTGAAAAAAGTGAGAACTGGGCATTCTCCAGGCCGGCCTCCGCCTCATAAATTTGACTAGTTAAAACTTTGTCAAGGAGTAAAACATTTTTGGCATGGAAGATACTGATTTTCCCTCACCGCACCATGAGCTTGTACGGTTACAAAAATGAAGCTTTTGAATAAGATTCGAGATGGTACAAGAAAGTCTGAGTTAGGGATGGCAGGTAAATACCATATATAGGAAGGTATGGTGCTCTCAAGTGGAATAACTGGTTTGAAAAGGAGTTTGGATGCACAAGCAGAATTCTGCTTAGTGTGAGCGAAGTCTAGCAAAAGACTGAGAAGCGACCAACTAGAGAGCAATAAAAGTCATAATCATGCAGAGCAACAAAGCAACATTAAATCGGGCATGAAATTGATATAACTATTCTGAAATAAAAAGATCATCAAGGCATGATAGAGTTTTTAGTCATAAACATGTGTGAACATGTGCCAAGTCAATCCAAGAATTCTACGAAGGGTAATACCACTTCAATATGCCAAACCATGAACAATGCAATGCATGCAAATCATTTCAACAACACATTATGCACTCTAGCTATTTGAGATCAGCCGCAAAGAAAGCATGAACCATTGGAAAAGCATTGTAAACATAGCACTATGTTGCTACAAGCTGGTCTCTAGATCATAAGTACAGGCATATGTACAAAAGTAGAAACAAAAAGAGTTCATACCAATTTTCCTTGTTGCTTCCCTTTCGTCGATCTTTGTCATTACTGCCTTGTCACTTGCACGATCGAACGTAGGAAAATATAATCAAATGCCATCAAGGACTCGAGCTGAACTCTGAAAACAAAGCAAACTAAATAGAGAAAGGAAAATCTCTTTGGGTTTTCTAAAGGATTGAACGAAAGCAAAAGAAAGGAGACATCTTTTTGTTTTTTTTTGCAACTTAAAGAGAACAAAGAAGAACAGGAAAAAACTTTGAAAAGATCAAAGCAAACTTAATAAAACGGATAATACAATGGAAAAGGGAGAAGGGAACGTACTCCCCCAAGCTTAGGCTTTTGCCCTAAGTTGGTAACAACTACTGTGGTCCCCATGAGCTTCCAGCTCCGGGGTGGTACGGGTGAGTCCAAGGGTCGTACGAGGCTTCAGGTGCTTACACCGAAGTCCTCGGATCCTCCCACGAAGAAGGCTCCGCGCTCCAAGCAGAAGGAGACCCTTCACACCACTGGGTGACGGTCTCCCCTTGGAAAGGTGGAAACTCACCGAGCTCCTCTTCGTCGGGCACAACGCCCTCCATGGGGTTATGAAACTGCTGCTAGACCACGAACTCATCAAACTGGGTATCGTTGAAGGACCATCCGCTCCTGCGAGTATAATCAAACAAAAGAGGTGCAGGTACACGAATCTCCCGAATAGTGGTTAGTCCAAACCTTAGAATATAATTACGGTTACCAAACTCGGAAGTCCTGGTAACAAACTCATGCATCTTCATAGCAGCAAGGTCAAAGCTTGAATAAGTAAAAGGCTCATCATCAGGATGTGGGGTGTGATTAAGAGACTCAAGGATAAGTGTGGCGTAAATGCCACCATAGAGATATCCCTTGTTGCCACTAGCAGCAAAGCGACGAGCAATTAAGGCACCCACATTATACTTACTCTCCCCTGAGAGGGCATTCGCTAGGATGACAACATCCGGTGCAGAACTATTGCTCGTGTTGTCACGATCTAACACCCCTCTAGCAATAAAATATGTGAAATACCTGAGGTGGGGGAATAAGATTCTGTAAATCTTCGAACGACGGATATCCTTCGTGTCTTGGCTGCAAAGAGAACTGAAGATGGTTCTCAGCCCGGTGGGCTGAGAGTTCATCTTTGTCGTCTGTCCATCATTCGGCACACCTATTATTTCACAAAATCTTGACAAAGGCATGGTCAAAAGATCATTGTAAATTTTAAACTCAACAATACCAATGTCATGATTATATCTAAAACTATTAGTAAAATAGCAGGTGAGTTTAAGATACTGGGCAACACGGCATGTTACAACCCGTGTCAAACCTGCATTAGCACAAAGGCTGTAAAACTCCTCCTTAATTCCTGCAGCTTCAAGAAAAACGTCGCACGGATATGTCATTGCACGTGCCGGACTTGTGTCCTCCAACAACTCTAGGGGCACATGATCTTCATTATAGCTCACCCTAGCAGCTAAGGATGAAGCTGAACCTCTAGTAACCCGGTCGGCGCGCTCGGGCTTCTTCTTCCCAAGCCACCCCTTTGTTTTTCCTAACAAACTCATTTTCTGAAAATTTTGGAAATTCACAAAAACAAGGATTTAAGAAAAGTGAGTTGAGGCAAACTACTCTACTTACTTACCTATGGCATAAACTTGCATCAAAACTTGAAAAATAAATTTATACACATGCATGATAGCTCATATCAACAGAACCAAGAACTACTAAATACTCACAAATGAGGTCACGAATCTAAAATCTAATTGGAGGGGTGGAGGAGTCACATACCAGGGAGTATTTGCTCAAAATCTCAGCTCAAATGATGGGTTGTAGAGAGAGATCGAAAATCGCCTCCAAGAACAGCAAGAACGCAAGTTCAGGTGTAGAACTCGTGTTTTTGTAGAGAGAGGAAGAGAAGGGAGGAATAAGTACCTGGATGGCTGCCTTGTGGGCCCCAAGTGCCCTGTGGGCGCGGCTAGGGGGCAGGCCGCGCCAGTTGGCCGCCTAGGCCACTGGTGGGCCCCCCTGGTCAGCCGCAGGTGCCTTTGGGTGACTTTTGTCATGGAAGAAATGATTTTAATTTTTCTGGAATTTTTCTGACAACTTCACTGTTGAAAAAAATTTGAGGTTCAAAAACTTGCGAAACTTTCTAAAAACTTGAAACAGTGGTTAGAAATGTGAAGCTTCAAAACATAAAACTTTGGTACAGCAAAGAGAAAAAAATCTAAAGAAAAATGAAAACATAACAAGCCCCACTTTTTACCTATATAAATCATGCTAGCTAGCAAGGTTGATCAGGTCTTACCAACAAACCGGCGACATATAAAGCAGAAAGTCTCACCTCTTATGAAGTGATCATTGTACCTTTACTTTGATGGACATTGTCCCCACCATAATGGTTTTGTATTTGTGCTGCACATGTAGAGTAAAATCCCATTCTCCAATCTTCACGGTCTCGATATTCTCTATAGAGTTAAGGCCATGCCTTTTTTCGATCTTCTTCGGAAAGTACACCATGTGTTCTTTGTCATCCACGTTGAAGGTAACCTTTCCTTTATTGCAATCAATCATAGCACCTGCGGTGTTAAGAAAAGGTCTACCAAGTATAATTTACATGCTCCCATCCTCGGGCATGTCAAGCACAACAAAATTAGTAAGTATTAAGCAATTAACAACTTCAACAGGAACATCCTCAGAAATACAAATCGGGATGGTTGTTGACTTGTCAGCCATCTGAAGAAAGATCTATAGGGATTAGTTTATCTAAACATAGCCTCTTGTAAAGATAAAAAGGCATAACACTCACTCCCACACCAATATCACATAGAGCAGTTTTGACATAATTATTCTTTATGGAACAAGGAATGGTGGGTATACCTGGATCACCAAGCTTCTCAGGAATCTTTCCACTAAAAGAGTAGTTAGCAAGCATAGTAGATATTGCCTCATTAGGGAATTTTCTTTTATTAGTAACAATATCTTTCATATATTTTGAATAAGGAGGTAATTTAATAGTATCAGTCAAAGGAATTTGAAGAAAAAGAGGTGTCATCCATTCACAAAATGTATTATAGTGCTCTTCTTCTTTGGTTTTGAGAGACTTACCTGGAAAGGACATGGGTTTCTGTACCCATGGTTCTCTTTCCTTCCCATGTCTTCTTGCGATGAAGTCTTATCTAGTGTATTTCTTGCGTTTATCGGGTGCTTCTTCTTCTCGCACCTCGGGAGGATCATTATTCTCCTTATCTTTTTCGGGCTCAGCATCGTCTTCAGTCTCAGCATCGGAGGTAGATATACTATTTGGATCAGCAGCAGGCTCTACTTCAACTATTGGATCATATGAATTATCATATTCCTTGTGTTTCTTCTTCTTCTTCTTCGGAGAGATAACAAATTCTTCTTCCTACATTTGAGAATCTTATTCAATCCTTTTCGGATGCCCCTCTGGATAGAGAGGATCTTGGGTGTGTGTTCCACCCCAAGTATTTATACCATAAGCCTGTAAATTATCTTGTTTGGCATTGTTAGCAAGCAAATCTTTTTGCACATCAGAAATTTGTTCAAGTTGAGTTTGAACCATATGAAAATTCTTAACAAGACATTTAACATCATTAATTGTTCTACCTAGAACATCAAGTAAACTTTTGATAGCAAGAGTATTATCATGCAACTGACTTTGAATCCTCATATTAAAGTGATTTTTCTTCATAATAAAATTATCAAGCCCATCTAAACATTGATCGGGAGGCTTACCTTGAGGGATGTCACTTTCATTGAAATCTAAAAGAGAGTGTACCTCTACCAAGGGAGGGTGAGTAGTAGGCTCACACAACTTCTCAATAGGAGGTAGATTCTTCACATCTTCAGCTTTAATACATTTATATTTTATAGACTTCTTTGCTTCTTGCATATCTTCGGGGCTTAGAACAAGCATGCCCTTCTTCTTTGGTGGTTGAGGTGGTTCAGGGACGGACCAATCTTCGTGGTTTTTGGCAATCTTGCCCGTCAATTCTTCTGCATCGTCCGGTGTTCTTTCCCTGAAAACACAGCCAGCACAACTATCTAGATAGGATCCAGATTCATCGGTTAGACCAGCATAAAATATATCAAGTAATTCATTCTTAGGGAATCCGTGTCCCGGTTTAGCCTTGATCAAACTGCAATATCTCCCCCAAGCTTTTGGGAGGTTCTCATCCTGCAACTGTTTAAAGTTATAAATTCTTTGTAAAGCAGCATGTTGCATATGAGCAGGAAAATACTTATCAACTAAAGATTGAGCTAAGTCCTGAGGACTCTTAATGGAACCATAGGGTAATGCATTATACCATACTTTAGCATCTTCCTTCAAAAAGAAAGGAAGAAGCTTAGTCACAGAAAATTTTCGTATCCTCTCATCAGTAGTAAACAAGCCACCAAACTCAGTGAGTTTGGACAGGTGTGCTATAGCATCATCATTTTCTCTGCCATAAAAGGGGTCATCTTCAACTGTAGATATAATTGCAAGATCAACAGAGAAATCATGTAACATCCCAAAATTTTCCAAATTTTTGAATGTTAATAAATAATATAATAATAATTGAATTGTTTTGATTTTGGGGTAGATGAAAAACTTTTCCCTTGAGTTTTTGTTTAAACCTTTACAAACCATTTAATAAAATTGGATAATCATTTATCCAATAATGAAAATTTAGGTTGTGAACTTTATTCAAAATTTCAAAGAATGAATTTCTTTCTTTTGTCCTTTTGAAATTTGGTACGAACCACAATTAAATATTTCCGAGTGAGAATAAAATGACTTTCTTAAATTTATTGTGGTCCCATACTCATTCTCGAATTCTTATTTTGGAGTTTATTGGATATTGACGTTTAAGAGATATTTAAATATTTCCAATAATTTAATAAACAAAATGAGAGGAGATAATATGACTTCTCCAAAAACAGTATTTAATTTTTTTAGTAATGTCGTTAATGAGTTTTTTTTATAAAAATCTATTTCTAAAATTTATTCCGAAAGGGAAATATAGTTTTCCTACTCTCTATGTTTTATTTGGCCTATACAATTTTATTTGAGAGTGTTTAACCCAGATAATAAAAATAGGATTCCTAAGTCAATTGGACTGAGGTCATCTATCTAATTTTTCCCCTATCTCTCTTTCCTTTTTATTTATCTTGGGCCAAATTTCCACTAAGGCCCATAGCCCGAGCGAGCTGTCTTCTTCCTCTCGTTCGTTCATGTGTACGTGAACACAGAAGAAAATGGCCATGGCAACTGAAGCTCTTCCTCCTTTCCTCCCATATACTCTTTTGACTGATTCACTTTAGAACCTACATAAAAATTGTGGACAAGTTCATGAGGAATCCATTCATGGAAACAAACACGCGTTTTAATGCTTTTAATTGTCCATCATTTTCTCCATGAATGCCATTAAATTCATTTCCAAAACCTCGCTTTTAATGCCCATTATTTCTCCATAAATGCCATTAAATCTATTTCCAAAACATCGCTTTTAATGTTCATTATTTCTCCATGAATGCCATTAACTCCATTCCAAAACCTCACCCACTCTCCTTCTATGGACCTCCCATGACCCTATAAATACCGTCCCTAGGACCCCTTTGAACCACACATCCCCACGCATAAAGTCCCTCTTCAAAGCCCTATCCTTCGTGCGCAATTTCTCGTCGGAGTAAAGATGCATCCACACTTACGGTGAAGATTTTTGTCGCCATGAAAGGTACCTAGTCCATATTTCTTCCTCTAGTTTCTTCCCCTTGCCGATGCGCACCGTTGTGACATATTTTTCCTCTCGATTGCAAGGCCGGAGCACGCCGTCCGTGTCATTGTGCTCTTCATGCATTCTTCTCTACTCCGGCGGAACTTCTCGGCTATCCGAAGGCGAACATGCAGTTATAACCTTGTCCATCGAGTCGTCCAAATCATCCTCTACCCCGTTCGGTTGTTCGTTGACGCTGGAGACCTTTTTCCAAAATTCCGGCGAGATCTCCGGTAAGATTTTCTCCTCTTTGATTCATCTTTTTTTTTGTAAAAAATTGAATAGGTGCAGACCTATCAGAACTCGCCACGTGGCATCTTTTTTATTAATCCCGTAATTCATTTTAGCAAAAATATCCAAATTTCAAAAATTCATATCTTCTAGCCCGTAAGTCGGATTTCGACAAATTTTATATCCCCAGATTCCTTGGAAAATGTAGTTTATTATTTTCCAGTAATATTCCAATTTTGATAATTCGAAATTTAACTCAAATTTCTTTTTATAATTGATATACATCTTATTCTATAATTTACTTGGAATATTATCTTCATCAAATTTGATCCTTAAAATCAAATCTTTCTGTTTGGAAAATTGTCACATTCTTTCCATCATATAAATACACTATTTTGACCTCAAACCTTTGTCTTAGCTTCCCTTTAGTTATATCTCTTTTTTATATAAATTTGGCTACAAAAATTCAATCTTCTCAACAAGATCATCACGATTTCTATCGGATCTTTTTGAATCCAATCCAAGAATTGATTTCCTATTCAAATATGCATATGGACAAACCAACTGAGTTTGACATACTCTCCATCCAATTGATTTTATAATCAACCTCCAACATATCCAATTGATTTTACAATCCTCGGATATATGATTGCCATCATATTTCCATCCAATCCAACTTGATCCTATCTCAACCTATCCATGCCATAGTAATTAGTTTATTAATATTAATAACTAAATATTTATGTTGTAATTGTATCTTATTTGGATCTTCACTTTGGGTTGAGTTGTGTGTTGAAGTGTTTCTCTTTTACCGTTAGATATATTGTAACGAGATGGAGAGATGACTACGAGTAGAATATTTCATCGTCAGGATCCAGGCAAGTTACTCTTTTGATCATGCTCCAGTATTACCTATATTTTTTATATGCATTGTAGTCCAACTTAAATATTATGCATTGATAGGATTATATATTATGCTATGCTATTACACCCAGTAGTTCATTGAGGTAGGTCTGAACCTTATATCATTGTCGCCACCGTGT
Organism: Bromus sterilis; assembly: GCA_950022295.1. Lineage (NCBI taxonomy): Eukaryota > Viridiplantae > Streptophyta > Magnoliopsida > Poales > Poaceae > Bromus > Bromus sterilis. Next base: position 219,171,423 of record OX465599.1, read on the forward strand.
AGAATTATACTGCTTTGCTAAGTAGACGTGGATTGGGAAGTGATCCATTATGAGGTATGAGTGACTAAGTAGTAAACAGGACCAAGATAATCTTAATGAACCACCTGGGTGGAATGGTTGGGGGCACCCTGGAGGAACCAGTGGATTTGCCTGAGTGACCTGGAGATGCCCAGTAATCACTGCGGAATGCCACCCAGGCTTAAAGGGATCAATCATATTTTTCATAACTAGAAGCTTACGTGTGCAGCCACAAGCTATTATGGGCTCTGGCTTGGTTGATTAGTTGTAGTGACTCTTACTAGGTGGTGCTACGAACGTAGTTATGAGTAGGTGGGATGGGCACCGCCAGAGTGAGGGAAACTCTTCTAAAAGACCATGTCTCGACCTTCCGGTTCTCATACAACATGTAGTGTGACGAACTAAAAAGGAGGTGGTCGAGTCTTGTGGGGAATAGTGCACAAACCTCTGCAGAGTGTACAAACTGATCATGATTAGCCGTGTCCCCGGTTACGGACAACTTTGAGCATCTAGAAGTGGGAATGTTGACGGATCTCATCATATTTAATTAATCAATCGGTTTTAATCAACTTTGGGAATAGATTGACTTGGAGAAACCAATTCAATCATATTATGAGCTTTTTAGTACTGTTATGATAATCTTTGAGTAGGACAAAATCAGCTTTATGCAAAATGAAACTCTTAGAGCTTTTCCACCAACCAAAATTGCATGTAGAAGATAGGTCTGTTATATTTTTTTGGGAGTAACTTGCCGTACATTCAAAGTACTGACCCATTTTGGGCTGTAACCTTCGGTGTTGCAGGATTGTATACGACGAGTAAGTGATGCGATGTAGGGTTACGATGTCTACACTCAACTTTGCCGTTGGTGTTGATGGGACTCCACTAATGTATTGTTTATTTCCGCGGTGTATTCTAGCCCAAAGGCTATAAGGTAATAAATACCATGTATTTACGTTACTTTTTGACATGTGATTATGGTATTTCATCGAGTACTGTGTGTGCTAGCATACTGATCCAGGGATAGCACAAAAGTACAGTAGACTTGGTTCCCTTCGGGACCGGGTCGTTACAAATCATAATCAGGATCATTTATGCATATAGGAGATGTAGAAAATTCAGGATCAGGAGTAATCTTGTTCTTCATGGAGTGTTTTTCAAGCATCTTCTTAACAGCACCAAGGTCAGAGTCGTCACACTCTATAAGTTCCCTACATAAATCATCATCAAGAATAATATAATCATCGTCAAGGAGTCTCTCCTTGAGTTTTTCCAAGTCTGGGTAACCAAAGGCTTTCCAAGTGCGAAAATAGGTAGCAGGAGTTTCAGTCTCGGACTGTGCTACAACCTAAGAAATTTGAGATTCAAGATAGCAACCAAGAAATCCAATTTCCTCAAAAGTATTGGAAGCATCATCAAAAGTATCGGACATAGTAACAGACTCAGTAGAACTAGCATGTGATGGTGGTGGTGAAGCAAACCTACTTATAACTGAAGGTGAATCAAGTGTAGCACTAGTGCTCAGAATAATACCTTTCCTTGTAGTGGATGGTAAGACGGAACCTTGGAGTCTCCTTTCTTACCGATAGTGGATCAAGTGCAGCAGGCAGAATACTTCAAGTAGACTTGTAAGTAAAGCTATGCTCCTCGGCAATGGCGCCAGAAAACAGTACTTGATGACCCTCAAGTGTCGGGGATCGAGATAGTATTCGAGGGTAAGATAACCCAATTTATTGATTCAACACAAGGGGAGCCAAAGAATATTTATAAGCTTTAACAGTTGACTTGTCAATTCAACCGCACCTGAAATATACTTGCTTGCAACAAAATATTAATAGCAAAGGTGATATGAAAGTGATAGTGGCAACAGCGAAAGTAAAACAGCACAAGTAAACAACTAGTAACCAGCAAGATTAAAACATTGTAGGCTAGGGAATGGATGGTTGGGTGCTGCTTGGATGAGAGTGAACATGTAATAGATTTTAACACGGGGCAAGGCACACAGAAAAGCAAGGATCATCTAGGAAAATATCAAACATTAGGCATGTATCCCGTAGGTAGTTGTGCATGCTTGCAATAAGAACTTGCACAACATCTTTTGTCCTACCATCCCGCTACGAATGGTGAAGATAGCATAAATAGGCAAAGAAAGACAAAGGCAAAAGGTAGCAACTATTTTTGTGGTTTTTCATAAAGGACACTGAGATAAAAACTGAAAGGTAAACTAACAAGACTAAAAAGCAAAGGTAAAGGGTAGTGTGCAACTCCCCTATCTTAGCACTCGGAGTCCCCGGAAACGGCGCAAGAAATTCGCTTGATGGCTTCTCGCCCCTCGTTGGTTACCCCAAGTGGAAGGTTTGAGATGTAGCGCAGCAGCAAGTTTCCCTTGGTGAAGATACCAAGGTTTGTCTCCAGTAGGACTCCAGAGATGATAAGTAGGTGTCAGCGGCGCAACTGACGTGGACCTGCACACATACATAGATAACTTTGTTCCCAACGAAGTTCAGAGAGGTTGTCAATCTCTCCGGTCTTGTTGTTCACAAAGGGTAAAACACAAGAGATAATGATAGAAATTGAAAGTAAAAAGTAGAAAAGTAGATAAGCGTGGAAACAGTAATAAGGATATGGACCGGGATACGTGATGTTCACTAGTGATGTCTCTCTCCCAAAAGACGATAAAACTGCTATGCGAGGTAAACAAATTACAGAAGGGCAATTGACAGGATTATGAACGCACCGCAATACTAACTATGCTACAAAATAAAGGAAGAGGCTCAAAAGCACGGGCAGTACGCCAATATAAGTAGACCGTAATCCAATTGCATCTACTACTAATCATCCACCTTGAGATATCTATCCAGAATATCTCTCTGGTATTATGTTGCGAGCCCCACCCAAAGTGTAAACCCAAAGCAAGAGACAACTGCATTAAAAAGAATTTTGCGTAAAGTAAACAATACTTTCAACCGCGGTTACAAGCACCGTTGTTTTCCCCCTTGTGGCAACAGCACATCCCCTAGACTCATGTTTCTGTCGCTCAAGCGTGTCATCGGGGGGCATGAACCCACAATCGAGCACAACGTTCCCTCTTGGAGTCACTACCTACTACTTGGCCAAAGCAATAAACAGCAACGGAGAACATGCAAGAATTAGTTAGGAACAAAAATATAAGAGATAAAAACCAAATATATTACTCTATCACAATCTGAACATAATCTCATAATCCATCAGATCCCATCAAACTCAGCATAGCAAAAGCAGAAATATTACAAAAGTGCCTCGCTAATGTAGGGCAGCTCACGAGGTCTAAACCATGAAGATCAAAGAGGGGACGAGAACATCACATAGCTACTGATCACGGACCCATGGTCCAAGGAAAACTACTCACGAGACATCCGGGGAGCATCCATGGTGGAGAGGAGACTCCCGGAGGTCGGCCCTCCCTCCGGCAGGGTGCCGGGAAGAGGTCTTCTGGTGCTCTCGATCTCGGAAGAGCGGCAGCGGCGGAACAGAGGCGAGATTGTGAAATAGGGTTCTGTCATCGGAGTTTCCCCGTGACGGAGAATAAATAGGCGAAGGGGGCAGCCAGAGCTGGACCAGGGGCCCCAGGCGCCCCCCTGGCGCGGCCAGGGGTGGGGCCGCGCTGGGTGGCCTCCTAGGCCCCCTTGGCTCCCCTGTGGCCCCACTCAGGCTCTTCGCGAAGCTTCCTGTACGCTGATTTTTCTTGTATTTTTCCTGGAATTTTTCTGCCACTTTTTATATGGGGGAAAACTGAAATAGAAAAATAGCAGAAAACAGGAACTGGCACTGGGGTGCACTGAGTTAATAGGTTAGTCCAAATATGATCAAAAGTGTATGAAAGTGTATCTAGATCATAGCAATATCACACAAAACATGCATGGAGAAAACAGAAATTATAGATACGTTTTGGACGTATCAACATCCCCAAGCTTAATTCCTGCTCGTCCTCGAGTAGGTAAATGATAACGGCATAATTTCTGTGGTGACATGCTAGCAACCATAAAAGAATTGAAAAGTAAAGCAATCAAGGTTAGACATTCAATTCAAGTCATAACATGCAAGAGTCTATATTAGCATTGAAACAAGTAACAAAAGAACATTAGATGCAAGAGCTCTCGCTGTCCGTGACTCGAATGTCTCTAAATGGTGTTTGCGTGCAAGAAGGGGGATAGGGAATACGAGAAAAAAGTATTTTTGTGTTGAGAACTCAATCTACTAAAGTTTCACACTTGGTCCTCTTTGGAGTCTTATCTTGACTCGTCCCCAAACCACTAGCCAGGTACAAGTCAATTTGATCCACTCCTTTTCGATATTTTGAGCACTCATGCAATGGATGAGCGTAAGCACGAGAGTTGACACTTAGGATGGAAAATAGAAAAGTACGGAGGAGGAAGACAAAAAGGATGAGAAAGGCTCACATCAATGAGGACAATCATAGGCAAGAGATGCCAAATGATCGATATGATGTGAGGAGTAGGGATTGCCATGCAACGGATGCACATACGAGCTAGGAAGCTCTGCAATGGAACTAGTGGGGGTGCATCTAACTTGCTCACTCATGAAGACCTAGAGCTCGTTTGAGGAGGCTCATCCTTGGAATATGCAAGCCAAGTTCTATAGTGTGAAGGTCCCCACATAGCTATATGCATAATGATCATCTCTATGGAGTACAAGGATATAGAGGGAGTACTAGTGTGGATCTCTCAAAAGGATAGTAGTGTTGCCCCTTTCTCTATTTTTATTTCTTTTTCTCTTTTTTCTATTTTTTTGTATTTTTTTGTGGCCTCAATGGCTCTTTCTATTTAACTCTCATTTGTCCTCTTTGGGATCTTTTATTGTGTCCACTTTGGGATCTTTTCCTCAATTAAGGGAAACACTCTATTTTACAAGAAGGTAAGGAGATCTTTCACACTTTACAAGGTACTCAAAATCATAAAGAAGATGTAACTATCATGATGTATGCAATGTATGTTGCTGCCAGTGTAGAAGGAACATGTATGACATGAAGATCAAGTCATGAAGAGGTGGAAGTTGCATGGCAATGTAACTCGGAAAGGCTATGGAAATGCCTTGATAGGTAGGTATGGTGGCTGTTTTGAGGAAAGATATAAGGAGGTTTATAATGACAGAGAGTATCATGCCAAGGGTTTGGATGTACCGGCGAAGGTGGACACCAACTCTCGTAGTGAGAAGAAGGCAATGCACGGCACATGAGAGGCTAGAAAATTATGGTAAGGTGGAAGTGTCAACTTTCAATACTTACATTAGTCCGAAGAACTCATGGTACGTGAGTGTTCTCTGATATTCGACCCCTCAGAAGAGTAGTGATCCATCTAGTAGCTAGAGTTCTCAACTAGTTTTTGTAGGTTTTGAAAATACACACGGATTGCCCAAAATACGACACCTATCACTAATAGGCTAGAGCTCTTGACACCAAAAGTTCAAACATTAGTCACACCAATACCTCGAAACTATTGCAAGTTACTACTGAAATTAAATAGCAACCTCAATTACCTACTTTCAAGACAAGACACAACTCAGTGCAACAACCAACTCTCTTTAACAAGATAAACATGAAAACTAAAAAGAGTTCCAGCAAAAAACTAAACAAAAGCCAAGGCTCTTGCTAAAGACAAACTAAGACTAAGACTAAACATGGCAGCAGCTATGAAAAGATAAAGAACACACAATAGCAAAGAGATAAGCAGGAAAATTCCTATGATGTGTTCTAAATTTGAAAGTGGAGCGTGTTTCTCTCCCACACAAAGTAAGACGGGATCTAACTTGTTATGAACAGCAAGCAAAGCTAAAGAAAACTAAAAATAAAACCTAAGAGCGAGACGCTCCAAGCATATCACATAACGCATGAAGTGATAAAAATATAGTGAGACGAAGGACGAACTGATGATTGTTGATGGAGAAGGGGATGCACGGGGGCATCCCCAAGCTTAGACGCTTGAGTCTCTTTGAATATTTATTGGGGATGCATGGGGGCATCTCCAAGATTGAGCGCTTGACACTCCTGAATCTTCTTTCATCATCTTCCATTGCACACTTTAAAACTCCCTTCATACATAACTCATCATAAGCTGATTAGAGAGGTTAGTACAGAGGCGGGAGGGGGAAAAAAGGCCCCAAAGAAAAGACTTACTTGCGACGCCTCCGAAATCGAGTCGTGTACAGTAATCATACACGCAAGGTACACGATCGAGATCAGGGACTCACGGTGAGATATCACAACACAACTCTATAAATAAAATAATACAAGTTGTTTAATACAAGCCAGGGGCCACGAGGGCTCGAATACAACAGCTCGAAAGCACAGAGTTAGCGGAAGCAATAGTATCTGAGTACAGACACATGGATACAAGGTTGCCTTCAGAAGGCTAGCACAAAATCCACACCGATCGAAAAGGCAAGGCCTCCTGCCTGGGAACCTCCAAACTACTCCTGGTCATCGGGGATCTCCATGTCGTAGAAGTCATCGGGGATCTTCTGCTCCTAGGCTCCAACGTCGACTGCAGCGGCCGATCAGGAAAAACAAAAAGGGGAAATAAAGTATAGCATACCCGCGAGTCTTACGTCCGCTACTAAGCATTTATGCATTTGTATCAAATGGAAAGGGGAGGCTATATATAGTGGACTAAATGGTAGAAATTCAGAATAAGGGTGAGAAGCTAGGCCTATCTAAGACTAGAATCTTCTGACGAGTCTTGCAGCACAAGAAGAGAACAGACAACAGTTTATATAAAGCATAAAGTAACAATGCAGCAGAAGTTGCTGCAGCATTGTATAATAGTAAGTTGTAATAATTAACAATAATAAATGCCTCCGAGTTCCACTCCTCGACTTCCCTGCGAGGAAGAGAAATCGGAACCAACAGATTAATAGTAGTAGTTTGTAGTAGTAGGCTCTGGCTTTAGCATAAAGCGTCCTGTTACCGTGGACATGGCTATTCAAATAGATCAAACTCTCTGCCGGCGTGCACTACTGTTCAGCCTGCACGCTCGGATCTCCAGGGTGGCGTACACCTTGTTAGGGAATGCCCCACCGAGGCTATCCGACACGCCGAGGCCCATCCTACGGCTCCTCAGAGAGGTCCCCGTTGGTCTAAAGTCCTAAGGGCAAGGTGGTCTTGGGCCATCGCCCCTCGCTCTCCGGGTCGGTGTGAGGCGAGAGATCCATACACCATAGGTGACGATCAGTCCCAGCCACAATGCTGAACTGGACGTCTTTCAGAGCTTTCGAACGAGACCACAACGCGGAGGGCCCACACTGTAATCCCATGTTAAGGTAGTGCGTACAAGCCTTTGCGGCCTCTCAAGTCATCCATCTGAACCGTTAGTAATTTTATTATTATCTTTCGGGATAACCATTATCGTTGCCCCTTTCTGGGTGAGTCGCGGACAATGACAGCAGTCAGGTCCATAGGTACATCGGTGCCGGCCCTGACGTCCCACCAACTCTTGGGGTTACCAACAAGGTGAACCGTCTCCTTACCTTGTCTCGTGTGTGCTCTTGGTAGAGCTCGACTTTCGTACAACAGGATATCTTTCGGCCACGAACAAGTACCAGGCCCACCGCACACCGGTGGAATACACCCGTCATGTCGTTCCGATACAATACCCTGCGCGGGCACCGTGGGGTCACCCGATGTAACACCCCCAGATCCAGTACAGTAATCACTACAATGATTCCCCTGTTCATGGTCGTCACTGTTACTAATCAAGCCATGATCACCTTGATCATAGCTCTGTAAGATTCCCACCCTGATAAAAATTTCAAATTTGTGTGGACCATAGAATTGCTCCAAGGAATTTTGGGTGGATGATAACCATCTTGCAAATGCCTAAACCAAGTTAACTCCTAGTCATTAGCAGAATCACAAGTCAGTGGTAATTATGAAACCAATGTTGTGGGGTTATCAAATTTGTCATGGAAATTAAAATGAAAATGGAAATCTTAGATAAACCAAAATGATGAAACCTATTAAGAAAATGCCTAGCAATCATTAAGCCATGTTAGTATAACAATCGATATTTTCTTAAAGTGGTTTAGTGATATTAAGAAAATAAAAACCATAGCTTGGGAATTATTAAATTGCCATGGAAATTATAATAAATAAGTGGGAATTTTAAATGAACTAAAAATTGTGAAACCATTTTTTTAAAATACCTAGTAACCAGTAGGTGATAATAAAATAGATTTGAGGATTTATAAAATTGTCTAAATAATCAAAACAATTCTAAACAGTAGCAAAAATATCCATGTTAATCAATTTTTGTTTAAACAAAATTAAAATGAATTTAATAAAGGTTCAAACTACTTGTAGACTTGTGGTAACATGTAACAATAATATTAGGTTGGCTTCACACTTTATAAAAAAATCAAAAACTAGCTAAAACAAATAAAACATAAAAGAACAGAAAAATATATATTAATAATTAGATAAACCTACACTACGCTCAAGGCAATGGGCCCAGCTGGCCCACCCCCTTCTCTCCTCTCTCTCCCCCCTGCTCCCCCACCCCGCACGGCGACATGGCCACCCCACCTGCCCCCCCCCTCTTCCCCTCACCTTCCCTTCCCCCCACGTGATGATAAGGCCCGGCACTCCCCCGTGGAAACTGGATCGAGATCCAGTTCTTCCCCCTCCCCGCTCGTTCCCCCTCTCTCTTTAATTTTGCTCGGGCCCGAGCTCCACTGTGGTTGCGTCGCCGCCGTGGTCATGGCCAACGACCGTCTCGCACTGCGTCGTGATGTCCAAGGAGTCCGCCGTGGTCGACTCCTTCGACCCCATCAATGAATCGAGATATGGTGCCCCGTACACGACGCCCCAGCCATCTTCCTCGCCCATGGCCGCCGTTCGTCGCCGGCGAAATTCATCGCGCCTGCTCCTTCTCCAGTCGCCATGAGCCCGCCATTGGCTCCCTGGTGAGCTCGCGCCTCCCTTTTTCCCCTCCAAGTTGCGCCACCCCGGCACGTAGCACCATCCCCGCCGTCGTGCCAGCGCTCGGTCCGCCGCTGTGCCGCCATGGCTGGAGCGTGCCCGGGCCGCGCACTGCCTCGCCACAGTCGCGCTCTGCTACCTTGGCCACGCATCGCGCCGCCCTACGATGCATCCGCACCCCCGCCTTTCCCCACTCGCCAGAGGGAGCCCTCCGTGCCCATGTTGCCCGTCGTCGGCGTGCCTCCGGGTGGTACAGTGGGATAGACCCACTGGCAAGTGGGCCGAGCCATATTAGATTAGGGGTTAATCCCCTGTTAGCGCTAATCACCCCCCTGTTGGTTAGCTGAAAATTAAAACAAATAAAAAACCCTGTCACTGACTAGTGGGCCCGAGGCCGTTAAACTAATTATCTGGCAAATTAAAATGTTAGTTATAACATATCCCTATGACATGTGGGCCCTACCCCTTTAAACTAATCACTTGTTAATTAAAATGCTTAATTAAAAATATCCCTATGACATGTGGACCCCTTTGTTAATTAGATAAATACATCAATTGATTAATATTGTGACTATGACACATGGGCCCTACTTGTAATGAATTAATAAAATGTTATATATAAAATGTATGGCTGACATGTGGGACCCACTGGTCAGTTGACCAGTCAACCTTATAGGTGGGTCCCCTCTGTCAGGTTTGACCAGTCAACTACTTGTGGATAATGTTGGATTTAATATTAAAAGAAATTCCAGAAAATGATTAAAAATGGTTTAAACTTTGAAATTGAATATCTTATAATCCGTAACTCCGATGAAAATATTTTATATTAAAAAGTTGATCAAAAAAATACGTAGAATACGAATACTCTATTCGTTCGTCTACCACACACCCCTAGCAAAACGAACATCGATACCCCCCCCCCTCCGGACCATCTGTCCGATGATTTCCCGGAGCCGGTAAAAACTTTCTGGATGAATTAATTCTGAACACGAAAGTTGTTCAGAATGGATCAACTAACACGGATACACCTTTCACATGTTTGTCGGATGTCCACGACACCTCCAGCATGGTACCTTCCCCCTCCGGTCATCCTATCCGGTAAATACCTAGAGCTGGTAGTTCATCCCCGGATGACTTTCCACTCCGAGCGTAATACATCATACTGCGTTAGAGCATCGTTAACTTTTCATATGTCATGCCTTGCATCTGCTTGCTATGATTTATTTGTATTTACTGTTTCTTCCCCCCCCCCTTATCTCCGGTAGACCCCGATGCTGTCGCCGACGACACCGTTGCCGAGTACGACAACTTCGTCGACGTCGTACCTCTACCAGCGAGCTTCCAGGCAAGCAGAGCCATTTTCCTTCCCCAAATATCGCCTATCTTTTCCATACATTTCTTGCACTAGGCATTTTTTGCTGCTACTACGTTACATTCCTATTCATTGCATAGCCTGTCATTGTAGCCCCTTGATGTACGTTCCTTTAATCCTATGCTGCCTATTATTATTTATGCATTATACAGCAGTAAACCCTGCGCATTTTTAGCTAGGTTTAGAATAGCGGGCCGTGATCACTCCGGGAGTGATTGCGGAAACGATATATTACAACTGTAACAGGTACGGATCAATACAGACGCCCTAGGGAACCTACAACGGCGATACTCTGCCGAGTCGCTTCGAGTTTGACTTACGAGTGGACGGACTCGTAGTTCACTCTCGTCGGCTTAGTAGCATAGCATCACCGGGATGATACGAGGTTTACCTCTTTAGTTCATTCCGTTGATGTCTCTGTCGAACCTCTTCAAGTGTACCATCGAGGGTGATTCCTCCTGGTTTCACTTGATGGTAGGCACTCGAATAACCTGGTGTCCTTAAAGGTAAGGAGTCGGGTGACCCAACGGTGCCCTCGCATCTGACTCCTTACCTTTAAGGACACCAGTTGATTCGAGTGCCTATCATCAAGCGAAACCAGGAGGAATCACCCTCGATGGTACACTTGAAGAGGTTCGACAGAGACATCAGTGGAATGAACTAAAGAGGTAAACCTCGTATCATCCCGGTGATGCTACGCTACTGACCCGGCGAGAGTGAAATACGAGTCCATTCCACTCGTAAGTCAAACTCGAAGCGACTCGGCAGAGTCTCGCCGTTGTAGATTCCCTAGGTCGTCTGCATTGATCCGTACATGTTGCAGTTATAATAATTCATACCCGCGTTCACTCACCAGAGTGATCACGGCCCGCTATTCTAAACCTAGCTAACAATGCGCAGGGTTCACTGCTGAAAATTACAAATATATACTAGGCAGCATAGGATAAAGGAAAAGTACATCAAGGGGCGACCAAAACAGGCTATGCAATTGAATAGGATTGTAACATAGCAGTAGCAGCATATGCCTAGTGCAAGAAATGTACGGAAAGATAGGCAATATATGGGGAAGGAAAATGGCCCTGCTTGCCTGGAAGCTCGACGGTAGGGGTACGGTCGTCGACGTAGTAGTCGTACTCAGCAGCGTCAGCGGCGGTAGTCGCGGGGTCTATCGAAGAATAAAGGGGGGGAGAAATAGTAAATACACAACAATAATAGCAATACAAATGTATGACATAGAAGGTACAAAGCAACGGGGCTCTAACGCAGTGTTAGGTGATTTGCCAGGTGCGGGAATTCATCCGAGGATGACTCATCAGTACTGGTTGAGTACCTGACAGATGATCCGGAGGGGAAGGTTCCATGTCTGAAGTGATAGAGACATCTGACAGACATGTGGATAGTGTATTCGTGCTCGTTGATCCATTCTGATCAACTTTCATGTTCAGAACAATTTCATTCGGAAAGTTTTACATGCTCCGGTCGTTTGGAAGACAAATGAACCGCAGGGAAAATGTTCCACGTTCGGTATGTTAGAGGGGTGCGGTGGGTACATGGGTAGCGTATTCGTATTCATGGCATTTTTCTGATCAAGTTTCATATATAAAATATTTTCATCTGTCATACGGATTAAAAGATATGATTTTTTAGAGTTTAAATCATTTATTAGCAATTTCTGGATTTATTATATTAATCAAATCAACATTATCCAAAACAGTTCTGTTGACTTGTCAACCTGACATGTAGGGCATACATGGCATAGACCCCTTTTGGGATACCCTGAAATTGGCTAAGCCTGGGAATTCTTTTATTGTTTATGCCTTTCGTGAATTTGATAATTAAATAATTAGGCCTAAAACAAATATGTGCCCAATACATTATCTAGCCTGGGTTATGTGTACAACATGCCCATGACATTTGCATTATTTAGTAAAATAAATAACACCAAGTTTTGAGCTTATGAAGTGGCTAAGATAATGCTACTGACCTAGAAGAAATTGGCTAAGTCTAGGGATTCTGTTGTCTACAGAATTTTGCTGTTTCCACATGGCTATAAGTAGAGTTCCATACCAACTATGGTTTTGAGGCCAACATCAACTTCGAGAACTTTTATATGATCTACAAACTGATACAGGTTTCATTCATATTAGAGCTCATTTTCCGAATTAAAACTTTGTTGGAATAATGCTAGTCGATGTCAGTTCTAGAAAATGTTAAGATTTAGGGACTTTGCTCGATGATTGCCACTGACCCATAGCTCCACTTGAAATGTTTCCTATAAGTGTTTTGAACTACAAGAAGAGTACTATCATGCCACAACCTCAGATGGCATGACAGGTCCATGTAGTATAACCAACTCATGCACTATATTATGAATGGTGACAATATTGTGTTCTGTTAACAGAAATGTGCACGTTGTGAATTTTATAGCATTTAATCCAGGCATCAATTAAAGTTGGTCCAGTGGTACAAAATGGGTCTGGTTGCTTCAGCTTTCCATTCATATAAGTTTTGCTCATATTTGAATTCGTTTTGCCCTGTTTTTACTGATGTTCATAGGTGCATGGTCAATCAGCAGAAGGAACAGTTAGCAGCAGCTGCAAATGAAAACATCAACAGCAAGTAGCGCAGTAGCAGCTAGCAGCTGCAGCGGCATCCACGAGTAGGTGGCTCGCGTTGGGCGTGGACAGGAAGTGCTGTGCGCGTGGCCAAGGCACGGCCAGAGCGATGTGGGCGCTAGGCCAGCCCGGCACGGGCAGCCAAGCCATGGCAAGCACGGCGGCAATCCGAAACTGGGAGGCAGGGGCGCGGTGGCCAACGTCGATAGAACGGAAACGGGGGGAAGGGGAGACGGATGAGGAGCATCGGGTGCTCACAGGGGGGGTACCAGGGTCGCTGGGGCTCGGGGAGGTCGGGGTGGAGGGGACCGAGCGGCAGCGCCGCCGGGATGTAGGGGCGGGGGAGAGCTCGAGGGAGTTGAGCGGCGGTTCGGTGTAGGGGGCGGCGAGACGGTGGGGTGGAGGCGTGCAGCGTCGCAAGGGGGGGCGGGTAGTGCAGCACGGAGGCCAGGCCTGCCGGCGGCGGCCGAAACCAGGCCGGCATAACCACCGCCGCGGGTCCAGGGGAGGGCGGGTATCGGGGTGGGTGAGGGGTTGGCAACGAGAGAGAGAGGCAATGGGGATGCGGCCGGCTCGGGCCTCTCTGCTTAGGTCGCCAGGGGGAATAGGTAGGCTGGGTCAGGGGTTTAGGGGGTGGGCTTCTGCCCCGGGCGACTTTTAGTTTTGTTTTTCTTTTTCTTTTATTTTGTTTTCCTGTTTCTTTTTGTTATTTATTTTCTTTTGTTTTATTTGTTTAGCCACTAATGATTTTTTGTAAAATATGAGACCAACTTCAATATTGATGTTACCTGTTATATGAGTGCTACAAAAAGTTTGGTGGCCAACTAAAATTATTTGAAATTTGTTTAATTATTTAAATGGACTAAATGCGATTGTTTGGCTTGGTCTTGATTTATTTAAAATACTTAAAGCTTGCAATAAAGTTTCAATGCTATTATATTCTGACCTACTAGTTTTTTTTGTATTTGCCAAAATTGTTTGCACAATTTCTAGTTCTTTTTTAATTTCCATTTTTATTTTGGTAACTGAATTTAGTTAGAAAATGACTTGGACATATCAAGGGTGATCAATGGCTTGCTAATCACCGAGAATTATCATTAGCAAAATAATAATGTTGCTTGACACTGAGGGTGTTACAAATCTCCCCCACTACAAAGAATTCTCGTCCCGAGAATTAAAAGGTAGTAAGCGGGGTAAAGCTTTGGTTTCGTATTCTAACGAATCTTCTTGTTCTTGTTGCCCTTCTCGAAGTAGTTGATCCTTCGCGTTGATGTCTTCATCTCTCTACATCGGTGCATCTCGACGAGTTTTTATCCTTTCTTCGGTGCCTCCATCGTACTTACGAATAGGATAGGAGGAAAATTTAAAAAGTTTGGCTGGGTACCCGGTTAGTCAACCGAGACTGCTTGAGGGAATGGAGTACAGAGTATTTCTTGAGTTTAAACTCAGGGAAATACATCGAGAGGAATTAAAGGAGGCAGGTGAAGTTTCAAGCGGATAGTCAATCATTTGACATCGGTGACGGAGGATGAAAAAGGGGTCCAGGGCATCAGACATAAGCACTGAGTCTGAGGTCGGACTGAATAACACAATGTAGGTGACAAGGGTCAGGTTTGGTCCTGTGGAACTGTGGGTTATGGCCCCACATTGAATAAGAAGGGTGTTGACATTCAATGCGATCAAGTTGCAAGGTATGACGAAGAAAAGTTTGTCAACTATGTCCGCAACAACATCAGTGCCAAGGGCGAGGGATGAAGAGAACCATTTTCTTGCTCGTTAAAACGAGGTAGACCAATCGGCAAAACTCTCATCCATCGGTGGTAACCGAAAGGTTATCCATGATAGTAACATGTTGTACCGACAGAGTAGTACACCGAAGTGTTTACATAAGTAGGGAATTATCACTGCTCAGATAAGTGACATTACAAGAAAGGTTAAAAAGACCAATGGGAAGGAAATTGTGATGATACACAAGTATCAGGTGTATATATTTCCCAAGGGAAAGCAGAGCACGATATACTCGACCAAGTTGTATTGGCAGGGACTCAAGGGAGCTAGTCGATGATAACACAAATCATCGAGGGACAGGGATGGTATTTCACACGATGAACCCAATCGACACATGGAAGAAGCCATGTAAGATTAGTCGGATAATAATCCACCATAGGCCGGATGGTTCGCAAAGAATCTGATGTGAGTATCGGCACTCAACCAGAAGAAGAGATAACGCAAATACATCGGATGAGCGAAGCATGTGAATAATTGAGGCATAAGCCACGAAGAATTACGATTTACAATATGGGATATCATAAGCAGATGTTCTGACCATGGATATATAGGTTGAACAGACGTATATGGACAATCAATGAAGGTTTGATTTGTCGAGGTCTAGCTCATGTCCGGAATGATGTCTGAGCCAGAAGAATTAATTTATAAGGATCAACTACAAGGCAATAGGCACAAAGATTCCCGGAGCAATGGAAAGTATTTCGAGGCATCTTGTAAACACAAGAGCATCTGAGAATGAACGGACAAACAGATGGATGTGAATTTATCCTCGGGGATTTATCGGTGGTAGATTATTGCAAGGCAATGGGCATAAGGATCTCGGGGATTTATCAAAGCGTAATCTTCGGAATCTTCAGGTGAAGTAAGCAATCATCTTGGGTGAAGGGCTCTCCGGGTAGATGCGACCATGAGATCCTAATGTCAGAGTTAGCAAAATTACCCCAAAGGATAAGAGAGTAGAATCCCAGAGTAAAGGTACGGAGAAAAAGATCCTAATCCCATCCCAGTTGCGCTATGGGCCCGTAAGCCACACAACGAAATTAGCAAATCAGTTTTTCAAAGACTAGACTCAACTTCGACCAAGGAGTTGGAAGGGGGTGTCCTACAGGCAGTCGGCTCTCATACAAACTTGTGACGCCCCTGAAATTGAGTCGTGTACAGTAATCATACACGCAAGGTACACGATCGAGTTCAGGGACTCACGGTGAGATATCACAACACAACTCTATAAATAAAATAATACAAGCTGTTTAACACAAGCCAGGGGCCACGAGGGCTCGAATACAATAGCTCAAAAGCACATAGTTAGCGGAAGCAATATTATCTGAGTACAGACACAAGGATACAAGGTTGCCTTCAGAAGGCTAGCACAAAATCCACACAGATCGAAAAGGCAAGGCCTCCTTCCTGGGAACCTCCAAACTACTCCTGGTCATCGGGGATGTCCATGTCATAGAAGGCATCGGGGATCTTCTGCTCCTAGGCTCCAACGTCGACTGCAGCGGCCGATCAGGCAAAACAAAAAGGGGGAAATAAAGCAAGGGTGAGTATCTAGCATACCCGCGAGTCTTACGTCCGCTACTAAGCATTTATGCATTTGTATCAAATGGAAAGGGGGGGCTATATATAGTGGACTGAATGGTAGAAATTCAGAATAAGGGTGAGAAGCTAGGCCAATCGAAGACTAGCATCTTCCGACGAGTCTTGAAGCACAAGAAGAGAACAGCCAACAGTTTATATAAAGCATAAAGTAACAATGCAGCAGAAGGTTCTGCAGCATTGTATAATAGTAAGTTGTAATAATTAACAATAATAAATGCCTTTGAGTTCCCCTCCTCGACTTCCCTGCGGGGAAGAGAAACCGGAACCACCAGTTTAATAGTAGTAGTTTGTAGTAGTAGGCTCTGGCTTCAGCATAAAGCGTCCTGTTACCGTGGACACGGCTATTCGAATATATCAAACTCCCTGCAAGGGTGCACTACTGTTCAGCCTGCACACTCGGATCTCCAGGGTGGCGTACATCTTGTTAGGGAATGCCCCACCGAGGCTATCCGACACGCCGAGGCCCATCCAACGGCTCATCAGAGAGGTCCCCGTCGGTCTAAAGTCCTAAGGGCAAGGGGGTCTTGGGCCGTCGCCCCTCGCTCTCCGGTTTTGTGTGAGGCAGGAGATCCGTACACCATAGGCGACGATCAGTCCCGGCCACAATGCTGAACTGGACGTCTTTCAGAGCTTTCGAACGAGACCACAACGCAGAGGGCCCACACCGTAATCCCACGTGAAGGTAGTGCGTACAAGCCTTTGCGGCCTCTCAAGTCATCCATCTGAACCGTTAGTCATTTTATTATTATCTGTCGGGACAACCGTTATCGTTGCCCCTTTCTGGGTGAGTCGCGGACAACGACAGCAGTCAGGTCCACCAGTACATCGGTGCCGGCCCAGACGTCCCACCAACTCTTGCGGTTACCAACAAGGTGAACCGTCTCCTTACCTTGTCTCGCGTGTGCTCTTGGTAGAGCTCGACTTTCGTACAACAGGATATCGCTCGGCCACGAACAAGTACCAGGCCCACCGCACATCGGTGGAATACACACGTCTTGTCTTCTGATACAATACCCTGCACGGGCACCGTGGGGTCACTCGACTCCTTACCTTTAAGGACACCAGTTGATTCGAGTGCCTATCATCAAGCGAAACCAGGAGGAATCACCCTCGATGGTACACTTGAAGAGGTTCGACAGAGACATCAGTGGAATGAACTAAAGAGGTAAACCTCGTATCATCCCGGTGATGCTACGCTACTGAGCCGACGAGAGTGAAATATGAGTCCATTCCACTCGTAAGTCACCGTTGTAGGTTCCCTAGGGCGTCTGCATTGATCCGTACCTATTGCAGTTATAATAATTCATGCCCGCGTTCACTCACCAGAGTGATCACGGCCCGCTATTCTAAACATAGCTAACAATGCGCAGGGTCCACTTCTGAAAATTATATATGTATATACTAGGCATCATAGCATAAAGGAAAGGTACATCAAGGGGCGACAAAAACATACTATGCAATTGAATAGGATTGTAACGTAGAAGTAGCAGCATATGCTTAGTGCAAGAAATGTATGGAAAGATAGGCGATGTCTGGGGAAGGAAAATGGCTCTGCTTGCCTGGAAGCTCGACGGTAGGGGTACGGTCGTCGACGTAGTAGTCGTACTCAGCAGCGTCAGCGGCGTTAGTCACGGGGTCTATCGAAGAATAAAGGGGGAGAACAGTAAATACACAGCAATAATAGCAATACAAATGTATGACATAGAAGGTACAACGCAATAGGGCTCTAACGAGTGTTAGCTGATTTTCCCGGAGCGGGAATTCATCCGAGGATGACTCATCAGTACCGGTTGAGTACCGGACAGATGATCCGGAGGGGAAGGTTCCATGTATCCGTGCTCGTTGATCCATTCTGGTCAACTTTCATTTTCAGAACAATTTCATCCGGAAAGTTTTACCGGCTCCGGCCGTTTGAAAGACAAATGTTCCACGTTCGGTATGTTAGAGGGGTGCGGTGGGTACACGGGTAGCATATTCGTATTCATGGCATTTTTCTGATCAAGTTTCATATATAAAATATTTTCATCTGACATACGGATTAAAATATATGATTTTTTAGAGTTTAAATCATTTATTAGCAATTTCTAGATTTATTATATTAATCAAATCAACATTATCCAAAACAATTATGTTGACTGGTCAACCTGACATGTAGGGCATACATGGCATATACCCCTTTTGGGATACCCTGAAATTGGCTAAGCCTGGGAATTCTTTTATTGTTTATTCCTTTTGTGAATTAGATAACTAAATAATTAGGCCTAAAACAAAAATGTGTCCAATACATTATCTGGCCTGGGCTATGTGTACAACATGCCCATGACATTTGCATTATTTAATAAAAATAAATAACACCAAGTTTTGAGATTATGAAGTGGCTAAGATAATGCTACTAACTTAGAAGAAATTGGCTAAGTCTGGGGATTATGTTGTCTACAGAATTTTGTTGTTTCCACATGGCTATAAGTAGAGTTCCATACCTCCTATGGTTTTGAGGCCAACATCAACTTCGAGCACTTTCATATGATCTACAAACTGATACAAGTTTCATTCATATTGGAGCTCATTTTCCCAATTAAATCTTTGCTGGAATAATGCTAGTCGATGTCAGTTATAGAAAATGTTAAGATTTAGGGACTTTGCTCGATGATTTCCACTGACCCATAGCTCCACTTGAAATGTTTCCTATAATTGTTTTTCACTACAAGAAGAGTACTATCATGCCACCACCTCAGATGGCATGACAGATCCATGTATCATAACCAACTCATGCACTATATTATCAATGGTGACAATATTGTGTTGTGTTAACAGAAATGTGCACGTTGTGAATTTTATAGCATTTAATCCAGGCATCAATTTGTTGGATATGTGCCCTAGAGGCAAATTAATAAAGATATTTGTCACATATCTGTTTGTTCATAATACGTTATATATTGTGCTAGAACTGTATTAAGAGGAAACATTAATACACGTGTGATATATAACAACCTGGTCCCTAGTTAAACTCAGTCATACTAGCTCATTGGGCAATTGATGATCAAGGTTTCCTGATCATGAGAACATAATAGTCTATTGACAATGAGGTCATATCATTAGGAGAATGATGTGATGGACACACACCCACCTTAAGCATTGCAGTGTGATCAAGTCACATAAGTTCAGCATTGCGATGACTTAATAACATAGTGACTGGATCCTTAGACCGTGATGATCATACATAATTGCTATCTATTAGGATGCTTTGAGTGCATTAACCGTTACACTGAAACATGGTAACTTAAAAGGTGTATATTGGGCATTCCGAAGTAGATATGTTGAGGAGTATGAAATAGATCAGAGCGAGATTTGTCAATCCGAGTGACGGATAGGTAATCTGGGCCCACTCGGTGGTGTTGCATCAATAGCTTGCAAGCAAGTGACTAGGTCACAAGAGATGTAATATTCACAGAGGAGTAAACATGTTATGTAGGAGATGAGGAAGAACTAGGTATTGCATACCGACGATCATACCTCGGACAAACATAGTACCGAAGCACAAAGGGATCAAGTCATATTGTTAACGGTTCAACAGCGATGAAGTTTATTCGATGAAAGCGTAGGCGCACATCAAGGATTGTAACCAGATCCCACATGATGGTCATTGGTCAGAGAGTGTCTCCATCATGTCTATTGTTTCTCGGACCATAGGGTGTCACACATAAGGGCAATCGATGCATTAAGGATTGATTCAGGATCATTGGTGAAAAGAGAGAAAACACCGGAAATGTACCGGGAGGTGCCGGAAGCTGTTCCGAATATTTTGAAAGGTTGAAAATAATATATATTGATGCTTAAATATGTTTAATTATTTAATTGACAGAATTAAATATTAAAAACTATTTAAAAATTAATTAAAAGGAGAAAAAGGCATATGGGCCTTAAAAGGCCCATGAGGGGAAGGGGGAGCCTCCCCCCTTGGGCTAGGCGCCAAGGTAGGGGCCCATCCCCCCCCCCCATGGCCGGCGCACTCCCCCCCTTGTGGGGTTTAGTCCCACATGGGGAGGGGAGGAGAGTCCCCCCCCCACTCCTTGGCCTATAAAAGGAGGGGTGGGGGTGCCTTTTCTCAACACAACATTGAGTTCTTTCTCTCTCTCTTTCTCCGACCTAGAGCGGACTCCCCTTGTTTGGAGTTTGCACCTAGTTTGGGGTTTCACCATCATCCGGACGCCGTCGCGCTGCCGGAATCGGGATCCGGATCAATCTTCTTTCCGCTGCTCTTCTGGTTCGGAGCCCGGAGGGACGTCGGTTGCACCGTACGTGTGTAATCCCGCGAGGCACTACACGTGTGGTGCTACTTCATCGTCGGAGGTTCTTCAACACAACAGGGAGGTTGTAGGATCAGAGTCTACGCCAACCACGTTCGAGGAACGTTTCTCTCTTTCGGTCTGCAAAGGTATGAACACCGATTCCTTCCGTAACATACATCGACATAGCATAGATCTTGGGTTCGGGACTCGTAGGTAGGAAAATTTTTGTTTTCTGCGCCGATCCCCAACAGTGGTAGCAGAACAAGGCTATGTGTAGATGTATTGTACGGGTAGAACACATCTAGGATGTGGGCATCAATTCTCCAATTGTTACCCTCCCACGTGTACTCGTTTAGCGTTGCGGCAATGTCCTTATGAAGCGGCCCCGACCGACCTTACGCGTTTACACGAGACTGGTTCCACGCTTGACATATGGATTGTACCATATAAGTGGCTGGGAGGTGTCTGTCTCTCTAACATTAGCAACGCGAAGACGTTTCCAACGGAGGGCCCCGACAGGGGTGTAATAGAGACGATTGCAGGATTGGTGTTGTGGCTTGTTTTCGCAGGATAGAAAGCGGTTCTCTCTCGAAACCCCTTAGCAGCCACGTAAAACTTGCAAAAGATAAAGTAGAAGGCGTTTTCACTTTAATTTGCATGTAAGGGGGGATCATAGCTTGTATGATTTACAGTTTTACTTCCTGTCTTGCTAATATGCTAGATATGCGACGGTAGCATGATAGGATAATCTCTCTCAATACCATGATTGTATTCTCCCTTAGTGGGCACCGCCTGGAAGGATCTCCTTATGATAGGCAGGCCATGAAGATCGGGTGTCATACATACATTAGCGATCGCATGAGGTTGGGTTTGGCAAGCCTAGCATATGCAGATATGGCCTTGCTGAACAGCCATACACTAAGGTTCGACTGGCAGGCTTGACATATGTAGATATGAGCTTGGGATACGGATGACCGAAAGGTTAAGCATGAGTCATACAACGGATATGATTGGCATGATGGCCTACCTAGGGAGATGTGTCGTCGGCCGTGTGATATTCGAGGACGATCATTCAAACTAGGATTATGTTAATCACTTAGTAAATTTAGAGAGATGTTTAACTAAGTGGGAGTTTTAGAACTAATTAAAATTGAACTCCAGTTATGAACAAAGTCTAAATATGTGTTTTGAAAATAACCATTGTAGATGGCTGCACCTCGCCCCTCATTCAACTTAGGGTCATTCCTAGAAAAAGACAAACTGAAAACCGATGGGTCAAACTTCACCAACTGGTTCCGCACTCAGAGGATTCTCCTCGTTACCCTCAAGATGGCATACGTACTAGAGGCCGCGTTAGGTGACGAACCACCAGCAGACGCTAGTCAGGAGGAGAAGAATGTCTACCTCTCCAAGACGGATGATTACAACCTTGTTCAGAGTGGAATTCTTTACTCCATGGAGGCTGAGCTGCAGAAACGCTTTGAGAGGATGGGTGCATATGAGATAATCACCGACCTCAAGGTCGTCTTTGCACGCCAAGCCAGGGCTGAACGTTATGAGGCTTCTGAAGCTTTCTTCTCAGCAAAGATGGATGAGCATAGCAGCGTTAGTGTGCACGTGGTCAAGATGTCTGGCTACGTTCAACGCTTGAATGCTCTGGAATGTCAGATTCCAGATGAACTTGTTGTTGATAGGGTGCTGCAGTCGCTGCCCCCTAGCTACAAAGGCTTTGTGTTGAACTACAACATGTAGGGGATGACTAAGACCCCTTCTGAGTTGTTTGCCATGCTGAAAACTGCTGAGGTTGAGATCAAGAAGGAGCATGCTGTATTCATGGTCAACAAGATCGTTGAATTCAAGAAGTCTGGCAAGAAGGAGAAGGGAAAGAAGGGAAGCCCGAAGAAGGGTGACAAGCCAGTTGTCACTCCTCGTAAGGCACCCAAACCTGGACCCAAGCCCGGCGTTGAGTGCTTCTACTGCAAGTGTGATGGTCACTGGAAACGCAACTTCCCCAAGTACCTAGAGGATAATAAGGCTGGCAGGATTGTCAGAAGAGACAAAGGTATATTTGATATACACGTTATTGATCTTTTCTTAACAAGCGCTGGGAAAAAATCTTGGATATTTGATACAGGATCTGTTCTCATATTTCTAACTCCTCTCAGGAGCTACGGAATAGGCGACGCTTGATGAAAGATGAAGTGATGATGCGCGTGGGAAACGGCTGACGGATTGAAGTGGTGGCGGTCGGCACGAAGCATCTTAGTCTCCCTTCGGGATTAGTTTTGATTTTTAATAAGTGCTACTATGTACCCGCATTGAGTGTGAACATCGTTAGTGGTTCTTGCTTGAAGCGAGACCACTATTCTTTTAAGTCAGATACAATTGGTTGTGCGATTTATAAGGATGATGTGTTTTATGTTCACGCACCGGAGAAAAATGGCTTATTCATTCTTAATCTCGATTGTGATATACTTCATATTGATAACGTAGAGGCCAAAAGATTAAAACCTAGTGACGAAGAACACATGACGATGTGGCATTGTCGACTTGGTCATATTGGTGAAAAGCGCATGAAGAAGCTTCATGATGATGGACTTTTGGAGTCATTGGATTTTTGATCCCTTGACACATGTGAACCATGCCTTATGGGCAAGATGACAAGGACTCCATTCAATGGAACAATGGAGCGTGTGGAAGACTTGTTAGGGATCATACATTCAGATGTATGTGGACCTATGAATGCCCCCACACGCAATGGTCTTCGTTACTTCGTGACCTTCACAGATGACTTAAGTCGATATGGGTATATCTACTTAATGAAACATAAGTCTGAAACCTTTGAAAGGTCCAAGGAATTTCAGAGTGACGTCGAGAATCAACTCGGGAAGAAAATCAAGCACCTTCGATCCGATCGAGGAGGCGAGTATTTAAGTCACGAGTTTGGCGATCATCTTAAGACTTGTGGCATCGTACCACAACTTACGCCGGCAGGAACACCTCAGCGTAACGGTGTTTCTGAGTGACATAATCGAACTCTATTCGATAGCGTACGATTGATGATGTCTCATACCGACTTACCTGTGTCATTCTAGGGGTATGCATTAGAAACTGCCGCTAACATTCTTAATAGGGCACCGTCCAAATCCGTAAAGACAACACCATTTGAGGAATGGCATGAAAAGAAACCAAAGTTGACTCACTAGAAGATTTGGGGTTGTGAGGCTTATGTTAGGAAACTTCAGCATGACAAACTCGAATCAAAAGCGGATAAGTGCATCTTTGTGGGATATCCAAGGGAAACCGTTGGATACACCTTCTACAACCAGTCTGAGGGCAAAACGTTTGTCGCCAAGACTGGATGCTTTCTTGAGAAAGAGTTTCTTTCGAAAGAATTGAGTGGGAGGAAAATAGACCTCAACGAGATGATTGACCAATCACTCCAAGTGGAAGAAATGGCAATGGAAGTTGTTCCAGAACCATCTTCCGTAGTGGGAGCTGAAGAGAACGGTCATCATGATATTCATAAAGATCATGACATACATGATGATCATGATCAAGATGAAGAGGATCCTATTGTACCCCGCAGGTCATCAAGAGCCCGAGTAAAAACTCAGTTTTATGGGCAACTTGTCAATGAAGTCATGTTAAATGAACCTAACGAACCTACGAACTACAAAGAAGCAATGGAGGGACCCGAGTCCGAGAAATGGCTGGAAGCCATGAAATACGAGATAGACTCCATGTATGCCAACAAAGTATGGACTTTGGTGGATATTCCCGAGGACCGAAAGGCCGTCAAGAATAAGTGAATATTCAAGAAAAAGACTGACGCAGACGGAAACGTATATGTCTATAAATCTCGACTTGTCGCAAAAGGTTTCCGACAAATTCAAGGAGTTGACTACGAAGAGACTTTCTCTCCCGTAGCGATGCTAAAGTCTATCCGGATATTGCTAACAATTGCTGCCTATTACGATTATGAAATATGGCAGATGGATGTGAAAACCGCGTTCCTAAATGGAAACATTGAGGAAGAGTTGTATATGGTACAACCGAAAGGTTTTATTGATCCTAAGGACGCTGGTAAGGTATGCAAACTTCAACGGTCAATTTATGGGTTGAATCAAGCATCTCGGAGCTGGAATCTTCGTTTTGATGAGGTGATCAGAGCTTTTGGATTTGTCCAAAATGAAGAAGAATTATGTGTTTATAAGAAAGCGAGTGGGAGCTCTGTGGCATTCCTAGTACTATATGTGGATGACATATTATTGATAGGGAATGATGTGAAATTTCTAGAGGGGGTAAAGGAATATTTGAATGGACAATTTTCCATGAAGGACCTAGGTGAAGCTGCATACATATTAGGCATTAAAATCTATAGTGATAGATCAAGACGCCTGTCGGGGGAATGACCCCTGGGTAGGGTCACCCAGGGGAAATAGTTCATTAGAGAAAAGATCACCGAGCTGGAGGTCACTGATGTATTCAAGGCCGAGCTAAACAAGAGAAACCAAGAAGTGGGCCGAACTGTTCTAAGTGAGGGCCGATTGCCCCGGAGAGGGCGCAATCGGCCTCATCCAGGAGCATCCGGACGAAGTAAGAAGAGCAGCGTCCGATCAGAGGTCCAGATCGGACACCTGGTACAAGAGCATTCAATGCGCAATCCCTGAAGATCGAGACTGTCAGAGGCGTGCGGTCTCCTCCAGCGCCGATCACGCGGACAGGCCGACAGGCCTAAGTACCTATCCTTACTGTTCACAGCCAAGATCTACGGGATAGCGGCATGGCAAGCCACAAGTCTACACCGGGTCATCCGGAGAAGCACGATGCTAGGTCCCTAGCCGATCTGAGAAAGACATCTGGGCCCTTCCTCTTGTGTATTTACCTTTGTACCCTAGGCTCGGCCTATAAGAGCCCCGGGTGCCCCTCCTGCGTGAGGGAGGACGGCAGAGTAGTTATTGCAATCTCACCCACCAGAGAGAGCAAGGAGAGAGTAGAGACCTGAGGCCGTCTTCTTCTTCCTCTCAAACAGCTCAAGGAGCATTCATTGTAGCCAGAGTTATTGCATATAGCTAGCTCGGCAGGACTAGGGTGTTATCTCTACGGAGAGCCCCGAACCTGGGTACATCGTGGTGTCTCACCGTGTGTTCCCATTCTCGTTTCCGGTACCAGCGGAACTAACCTCGGTCTGTCCCCCTCTTTAGCCATCCCCATGGCATCTGCCGTTACATATCGACGACAGTTGGCGCCCACCGTGGGGCAGGCCGAGGCGTCGACTGGAGTTCTGATCCGGACGGGACCATCATCTGCATCGCGCGTGCGCTTCGCTTCCGGCCTGGTAATGAGGAGCGGAGCATGGGACTTCTTCATCGACAACGCCTCGCGGTTTGGGGTTGGAATGCCTCTACCGCGCGGCGTCATCATTCCTTTCGGCGGACATCGCGTCTTCGTCGCAGCCCTCCCTGACGTGTTTCCCAGGGAGGTTCGGGTGTTTTCTGAGCTCACGGATCCGCTGCCAGGAGGGCCGGATGTCGTGGGAGCAGAGGACACGACTGCGCACATCCGTGCGGAGTTCATGATGGCAGGGGCGTCAAGTCGCCATAGTTCCACTTCAGCTTCCCGAGCCGCGAGGGCAGCAACTGCAGAAGCGGGAGGCCCAAGCAACCCACCGGACGTGCTCAGCACTCCCGTGGATCTTCATGCCGATCCAGCTATGGCTCACACCGAGATGGAGAAGGTGTGTCAAGCTTTGAAGGAACAGTCAGATCGGATCGACGCTGAAAAGCGCCGAATGGAGGCATCAGTTCGGGAGTACAACGCAGCGCATGGCATTCGGCAACGTGTTATCCCACCCCCAGTCATGGAGGAGCTTCGGGTAGCAGGCCGAGAGGTCGGCAGAGAGCTGGGAGGAGCCTAGCAGCCTGTAGCGTCCATCATTGTGGCACCACAGATTTCATACAGTTCTCCTGTGAAGAACATGAGAGCTGCCCAGCAGATCGCCACCGAGTTGGAGCATCTGGAAGGAGAAGAACTGCGGCAGAGGATGCGCCGAATGCGCGACCTCATAACCACAGCGAACCAGCAGCAAAGGGCGGCCACCGAGCAGCAAGCGCCAGCAGCATCAAAATCGCTTCGGGCGACTGCGGGTGCGAATCAGCCGAATGCGCTGCAGTGGCAGCAAAGGCAAGCGTCTTCACCACATGGCAGTTTGCACCGCAGTCGGAAGAATCAAGGGGCTGCAGGAGACAGTCGGAGGGATGAGCCAGCAGTTAACAGTAGGCGTAATGAGCAACCGGCGGCATCAGTCCGGCCGGCAATCAGCCAGCGGTTAGGTCCCCGAGTAATCGCAGACAACGACGCAAGACACCGAATCGAGCAGTTGCAGCAGGAGAAGCAACCGGAAGATGATGCGCCGGTGGGTCCAGCATGTTTCGTCCCCCGCATTCGGCAAGAGCAGTTCCCCAAAGGTTTCACATTGCCCAGGGACACCCCCAAGTACAATGGATCAGTCAAGCCAGAGGATTGGCTGGTCGATTATATGACAGTCGTTGGTATCGCAGGAGGTGGTCGGCGTGTAGCTGTACGCTATGCTCTGCTCATGCTCCAAGGTTCAGCTCGGTCTTGGTTGAATAGTTTGCCCAGCAATAGTGTCAATTGCTGGAAGGATTTTGAGGACGCTTTTGTCCGCAATTTCACGGGTACTTATGAGCGCCCAGGTTTGCCTTGGCATCTAGCTCTATGCGTACAAGGAAAGGACAAGCCCTTGCGCGATTACCTTCAGCGGTGGATCAAGCTCGGGAACACTTGCGAGGGAGTTCATGAAATCCAAGCCATCCAGTACTTCACTGACGGCTGCTTGGACGGGACTTTGTTGAAGCACAAGCTCCTGTGCAAGGAGATAACATCTTTGGCCGATCTGATGAGGATAGCCAATTCTTTCGCCGCATCTAACTCTGTAATGCGCCCGATCACGTTAAGTCCCAGCGGTTTCATCCAAAGGCATACATCCGGCCAGCAGCAGCAATCGGCAGAAGCAAATGGGCCCAACCGGCGCGAGAGGCGCGAGATCCAGAGGAACAACAATTTCAACAACAACAACAACAACAACACTGGTTTCAACAAGAGGAAGGATGGGCAGCCGGATGCCCAGTATGGCAATCGGCAGGTAGCAACAGTACAACACCAAGAGGAACAAGGGGATGCGGGAGGCAGTCGGAAGATGAAGCCTGCAGAAAGACCGCCAGGTCAACCCAGGCCCCCGTACACGTTTGAGGATATGATGAACCAGCCGTGCAAGATGCACAGTGGAGTAGGCAAGCCCGCATCACACACCACTCGGCAGTGCATTTGGGTCGAGCGTCTAGCGAAGGGAGGGGCAGGAAATCCACCCCCACCGCCACCACCACCCCCTGGCCCACCCCCAGCAAATGATCGGCAGCAGATCCCACGTCATGACGCAGCATATATGATCTTCACCAGTGAGTCAGATGACAAGGGAAGTCAGAGAGCCCGTGAGCAGGCAGTCAATGCCACCATGCCAGCAATTTCTCAGAGGCTGAACTGGTCGGACAATGCCATAACATGGGGCCCAGAAGACCACCCGAGCGTAATGCCCAACCCAGGCAGTTATATTCTCGTGGTGGACGCAATCTTGGCGGCACCATTGTATTCATGCAAGTTCACCAGGACGCTTATTGATGGAGGCAGTGCCATCAACATTCTGTACAGAGACACAATGATCAAGCTCGGCATCAGCGAGAGTGAGTTAGAGCCCAGCAGAACTACGTTCCACGGGATACTGCCCGGCCTGTCATGTACCCCATTAGGCCGCATTCGGCTCGAGGTAGTATTCGGGTCGGAAGATAATTTCCGCTGAGAGCCGATCTGGTTCGAGGTGGCCGATCTGAGCAGCCCATACCACGTTCTGCTCGGGTCGCCTACAATCACCAAGTTCATGTTCAACATCATGCAGCCATATTTGAAGATGAAGCTCCCAGGGCCGAATGGTCCAATCACTGTGTGTGGCGACTATAGGAAGTCACTGGAGTGTTCATCCGCTGGTTCCAAGCTAGCTGATGCTCTGGTCATAGATGCAGAACGGCGCCAGCTGGACAAGGTAGTGGCAGCAGTCCAATCCCATATGAAGGACCCCATGCCGAGCATGAAGGACAAGAGGCCGGATGATGAGACCATTTTTCAAGCGGCAAGGACAGCAAGAAGATCGCCCTGGACCCCTCCGACCGGAGCAAGTGTGTCATTATTGGGGCCGGACTCAGCAGCAAATAGGAAGGCGAGCTCGTCAAGTTCCTCTGTGAGAACCGTGACATCTTTGCATGGTCCCCACATGACATGCCTGGTGTACCGAGGGAACTTGCCGAGCACAAGCTTCATATCCGACCTGGATCCAAGCCGATCAAGCATCCACTTCGGCGTTTTTCAGAAGAGAAGAGAGGAGCAATCGGCGATGAGATAGCCAAGTTGCTCGCAGCAGGATTTATCAAGGAAGTTTCTACCCAGACTGGCTAGCTAATCCAGTTCTGGTTCCGAAGAAGAATGGAACTTGGCGCGTGTGTATAGATTATACTTGCCTGAATAAGGCCAGCCCCAAGGATCCTTTTGCGTTGCCCTGTATTGATCAAGTGATCGATTCTACGGCTGTCTGTCAGCTCCTGTGCTTTCTGGATGCCACGGCAGGCTATCACCAGATTAAGCTTGATGTAAACGATCAAATTAAAACAGCTTTTATTACCCCTTTCGGGGCTTATTGTTACATCACCATGCCATTCGGCCTGAAAAATGGCGGCGCGACTTATCAGCGTACTATGCAGCGGTGTGTTCGGCCTCAGTTAGGTCGGAACATACATGTATATGTAGATGACATCGTTGTCAAATCAGTGTTGGGATCAATCTTGTTGGATGATCTCAAGGAAACATTCGCAAATTTGCGGGCATACCAGATCAAGCTCAACCCAGAGAAGTGTGTGTTCGGCGTGCCAACCGGCAAGTTGCTTGGTTTTCTGGTATCCTAAAGAGGGATAGAGTGCAACCCTGAGAAGATTGCAGCAATTGAGCAGATGGGCAAGCCCAGGAATCTTAAAGATGTGCAGAAATTCACCGGATACTTGGCATCGCTCAGTCGATTTCTCAGTCGGCTGGGAGATAAGGCAATCCCACTATACCAACTAATGAAGAAAACAGACAAGTTCAGCTGGACGCCGCAGGCGGACGAGGCATTCAAACAGCTCAAGCGTATGATGTCCACTGCTCCAGTGTTGGCAGCTCCGAAGGAAAAAGAGCCAATGATGTTATACATCGCAGCAACCAATCGGGTGGTTAGTATTGTTATGGTGGTCGAGCGTCCTGAAAAGGACAAGGCACAACCGGTCCAGAGGCCAGTATATTATGTCAGTGAAGTGCTCTCCACCTCCAAGCAAAACTATCCCCACTATCAGAAGATGTGCTATGGTGTGTACATGGCAGCAAAGAAGCTAAAGCCTTATTTCCAGGCGCATCCGATCATGGTGGTCAGTTCGTCTCCATTGGCAGAAATCATTGGCAGTCGGGACGCATCCGGTCAGGTGGAAAAATGGGCCATAGAAATTGCAACACATGGGATCAAGTACAAGCCTCGGACGGCGGTCAAGTCTCAGGTTCTGGTGGATTTTTTGATAGATTGGGCAGAAACTCAATATATACCCCCCCCCCTGTCCGGACTCTCAGTTCTGGCAAATGAACTTCGTTGGCTCCAAGATGATGACCGTACTAGGGGCTGGCGTCGTTCTCACTTCCCCAAAAGGCGACAAGCTTGAATATGTACTGCAGATTCACTTTGCAGCGTCAAATAATGTGGCCGAATACGAAGCCTTGGTGCACGGCGTCCGAGTGGCCAAGGAGATCGGCATTCGGCGAATTCTATGTTATGGTGATTCCGATCTGGTGGTGCAGCAATGCACTGGCACTTGGGATACAAAAGATGAAAACATGGCGCGGTACAGATTCCTTGTGCAGTAGTTATCGGGATTCTTTGAGGGGTGTGAATTCCATCACATTCCCAGAGCTGAAAATGAAGCAGCAGATGTACTGTCCAAGTTGGGATCCACCAGAAAGGAAGTTCCCCCAGGAGTGTCACTAGAAAATATCCACAAGCCATCCATTAAGCCTTCCCCAGAATTAGAGTCAATCTTTATTCCGGACGACCTGAAAATGGCAGAACTAGAGGCAAAAAGGAAAAAAAGGAAAGGAGCATTCGGCAGCTCCAGGGGCTGCCGATTGCAAACCAGGGGCTGCTGTCGTCAGCTCGGGGACTGAGGAAACCACGCCAGATGCAGTCGGCTCTTCCCCCTCCGAGCCTCCAGTAGCGGTAGACGCACAACCAGAGCCAGAAACAGTTACTGTAATGGTGAATGTGGCGGCGCCATCATGGGCAGAACCATTCAGAGATTTCCTGGTAGACGGCATACTCCCAGAAGATGAAGTAGAAGCTCGGCAAATCCAGCGCCGATCTGGATCATACACAATCATTAATAACGAACTGGTGCACCGAAGTACAACAGGAGTTCTTCAGCGGTGTGTGGAAGAGGACAAGGGGCTGGAGCTGCTCCGAGACATCCACCAAGGTGAATGCGGTCATCATGCATCAGCAGTAGAAATAGTCGCCAAGGCTTTTCACCATGGTTTCTATGGGCCGACTGCGAAAGCAGCGGCAGAAGATCTGGTCAAGCACTGCAACGGGTGTCAAAGGTTTAAAGCAAAGAGCCACCTACCAGCCTCAGCACTGAAGACAATTCTGATCACATGGCCATTTGTAGTCTGGGGTCTGGATATGGTAGGGCCGTTCAAAACAGCGAGAGGTGGTATGACACACTTACTGGTAGCGGTGGACAAATTTACCAAGTGGATAGAGGCAAGGCCGATCAAGAAACTGGACGGGCTGACTGCGGTCAGGTTCATAGCAGATATCATGGTCAGATATGGAGTGCCACACAGCATCATCATGGATAATGGAACAAACTTTGCCAAGGGGGCGCTAGCTCGGTTTGCTTCCCAGCAGGACATCCGGCTGGACGTCGCGTCTGTGGCACACCCCCAGTCAAATGGTCAAGCAGAGCGGGCGAATGGTCTCATCTTGTCCGGAATCAAGCCAAGATTGGTGGAGCCACTGGAAAGAGCACCCGGCGCATGGAGTGATGAGCTGCCAGCAGTACTTTGGAGTTTGCACACCACGCCGAACCGTTCAAATGGATTCACCCCTTTCTTCCTTGTATATGGCGCCGAAGCAATGCTCCCTTGCGACATTGAGTTCGATTCACCTCATCATGCCATGTACACAGAAGCAGAAGCCAAGGAAGCTCGTGAGGACGGTGTTGATCTCAAAGAAGAAGCATGCCTCTTGGCTTTTTCCAGGTCGGCAATATACCAGCAGAAGCTGCGTCACTACCACAACAAGAAGATCCGTCCCCTAGCTTTTCGTGAGGGTGACTTGGTGCTGCGCCGAATCCAGAAATCGGATGGCCAGCACAAGTTATCTCTCCTTGGGAAGGTCCATTCGTCATCAGTCAAGCACTCAAAAAAAATGCGTATTACCTCATCGATCTCAGGAAGCCGACCCGATACGAGGACACTTCGGGGCA
The DNA here is from genome assembly GCA_950022295.1 of Bromus sterilis. NCBI lineage: Eukaryota > Viridiplantae > Streptophyta > Magnoliopsida > Poales > Poaceae > Bromus > Bromus sterilis. The sequence goes on from OX465599.1 coordinate 219,203,711, forward strand.
AGAAACGGAGCGTCCTTGGAACGCCGAGCTGTTATGTCCGTTTTACAGTTGAATGGTATTGTTGTATCCCCTCCCTTTGTGGAATTGTTATCAATGAGAATAGCCGTGCGTCCATGAGACTGCATTCGGCAGGAGTATGAAGTCATTTGTTTTAGCATGTTTTAGTCCTGGGGTCAGCAAAAGCTGACCCGGGGACTGGCCGGTTGCCCCGAAAAGGGCATACTTGGAGAAAAAGCAAAACGAATGAAGAGTTTTGTGAAAGCCGGTCCGAACCGAATGCCGACCGCAGGTCGGCTGTAATGTCGGGGGATGCGGCCGAATAGAATTATCAATCGGAGAGTTTATACTCAAGGTATATCTAGTTCGGAGCAAGCCATTTACAATTCGCCGATTGCGACCAGGCTGGCTGGCCAAGCAATCGGCAGGTTGTAAGCGGCCCAGTTACAAAATTTTCACCTTTGCGAGAAGAACCGGGAACCTAGAAGTATTTGTCAAAAATTCTTTTAAGGCCTATTCTCCGATCCAACCACAGACCGCAGGTCGGCTGTAAGGTTGGTAAGAGTTTTTGACCAAGAGAGAACAAATGGCAAAGAAAAAGGCAATCGGTTGAAAAACGAAAAGGAGGAATGCCATGATCATTTAAGCAAACATTAGGTTCACAAGCAAAGATAGGGCCAGTTGGCCGAATGATGTTCATTACATAAAAGTGGCCCTCGATGGGCGCACTTGGAATTTAATTGTTTATCGAGTAAAAGCAGGAAACGAGTTTGGTGTGCCGAGCTCAAGCAGCTGGGGCATCTGGAGCATCCGGGGCATCTGGCCCAGAGGGAGCGGTCGGAGCAGTACTGACGGCACCTTCGGGAGCAGAAGAGGCGGTGGTCTTGGCTTGATAGCGAGGGGGCTCCTTGGCGGCACTCACCGAGTGCCCGTCGGAGGAACCCTCGCTCTCGTCCTCAGCATCATCGTCGGCGTAATCTGAAGAATGGGAGTTCTCGCTGCCGACCTGACGAGCAGGTCGGGACTGTTGCGCCTTTTCCTCGCTTGTGGTATACAGAAGGTCGCTGAAGGAGGCAACTCCAGTCGGCTGGCCAGCAGAATCAACATAGGGAGTGACTTCCAGGAGATCTATACCATTGGCAAGCTCCTGGGCAATATGGCAGATCTGAGTCCAGAGCTCACCGATGGATTCTTCCGAGCCCTCCCGTAGGGCAGTCATCAGTTGCAGATCAAGTCCTGGATACCAGCTCTTCACGATAGAGAGGGCATCATGCACCCCAGATTGGAAGGCAGAATCAAGCATATGGTCAACCTGGTGGCCTACAGCTTTCAGACTCCGAGCAACATCTTCATGCTTATCAAATGCAATGGTCTTCTGCTTGCCCTTGAACAGCTTGTCATTCAACTTCTGGATGCAAGTCTTGTATGTGCACAGGGCACCTTTCACATAAGAAATCTGAGCGTCCAGGGAAACCACAAAGTCTTCGGCGTCCCAGCCGGCATCAGCACCAACTACCACACCCCGCACTCGGCGGGCTGCGGCAACTGCTTCGTCGGCAGTGGCGTTGGAATGAGGCCAGGCATCTGGCAGGAGCAATTGGATAAGGAAGTTAGTCTGGTCAGGGCAAAGTTATATCGGAGTGGAAAAAGCAAGAATTACCTGCAAGAGCAAGATCTACTCGGTGAAGGCAGGTGTGGGAAAGATCAACACTAGCTTGGGCGCGCTGGATCTCTATGATCTGCTGGGCGTCCATGTCTTCAGCGCGTTTAACAGCGGCATCCCGTTCCTTCATGAGCTGGCCCTCAACCTCAATTCGGGCATCGGAGAGCCTCTGGAGTTCATGTTCATGAGTGCGTCGAGCAACAGCGAGATCATCGACAGCTTGTTGAAGTTTGGCTTGAAGCTCAGTCTCGGCGGCGGCCAGGTGCTGGTTATTTTGTTCGGCGAGGCCGAGCTGGCTATTCTTCTCACCGAGCTGAGTCTCCAGTTCGGCGATTTTCTTCTGAGCAGCCTCCAGCTCGGAGGAATGAGTGGCAGCAGCTGCAAGTGTTCAATGGAGTAAGGATACAATAATGATCGGAGAAAGCAAGAAAGGGCAGTCAGAATGTACCTGTGAGTTCCTGAATCTTGATAGCTTGGGCATCAGCATTCTTCTTGAGAGCCGCAATGGACTTCTGACCCGCTGAATAAGCGGCCAGAAGCTCCTCAAATATAGCTTTACGCCTATCACAGATGGCCTGAAAAACAGACCGATCAAAGTTAAAGCAAGAGCATAAGGTAACAAGGAGGAATAAAGATCCGAGAAGATTGCGAGCAATCGACCCGAATCTCGGGGACTACACCCAGTGGGTGCGCTAGGCGCGCCCCCACTGAAAAGAGAGCTTACAGTAACAGAGTGGTTGGACGCAAGAATTTGACCCCGCGAGGCGTCGGCGAAGCGTCGGATATCGGTGGCAAGGCCACCCAGCCGATCCAGAAGCTGGGACGGAAGTTGGTCTTCGGCGCCACGAGGCGGAGGAGTGGCCGAATCGGCAAGTGGTCGGATAGGCGAAACATCGGAGGTGCCAAGGTACGGCTCGCGGAAGCGGTCGGCCAGTACAAGCTGGCGGCCGGATGGCGGTTGGCGAACAAGAGCACCGAAGGACGGTACTATAGAAGCACTGGGTCCGGCGGCAACATGAGTGGCAAGTGGAGCAGTAGGTGGAACAGCAGTGGGCTCGGTGGAGATGGCAGCAGCGCTCCCCGAGCCAGCAGCGGGGGAGGGATCAGCGGCAGTGGCCTGGGCTGGAGAAGCTTCAGGCTGAGGAGGATCAGCGCTAGGCCGATCTGGCATCAGCACATCGACATGTGCGATGCCAGAATGGTCCAGCAGAATTGGAGAAGCAGCGGCAACGGTTGGAATAGGAGTGGCCGACTGCGTGCCAGCAGTCGGAAGAGGAGCAAAGGTCGGTGGCGGAGCAATCGGTCGTGTTTGGGCCGCGGCAGCAGCAGCTTTCTTCTTGGCCCGCTCGGCTTTGTGGGTATCAGCGGCACCTTTCTTGCGTGCAGGCACGGACACATTGGAGGTGGCCGACGTTGCCGGGGTCGTGCGGGCAAGAGCAGCAGAAGGGGCAGGGGAGCAATCGGCGCACCCCCAGGTCCGGCAGGGTCCAAAGATCGGGCAGCCCTGCGATAAAAGAGCACAAGTGAGAAAAGTAGCACAGGAAAAATCAAGAAGAAAAAGGGGTGCAGACATGTACCCGGAAGCCCGAGGAAGCTGAGCAGCGAATTTAGCCATGGAAAAGCCAGGATGAGCAATATTCAGCGGAGTAGGAGAAAGCACAGGGCCACTAATTTCAAGGGCAGCTCGGCGCGGGCCCGTTTTCCCTTTCTTCTTAGCAATCTTGGAAGGGCCGGCATCATCAGGTCGGGGGCGTTTCCCCTTAGGCAGTGTCTGTTCGACAGGCTCAGAGTCTGCGCCAAGGTCACCAAGAGGATGAGAATCACTGCTCCATTCGGCCATGAAACATTTGACGGAGGAATCAGACTCACCCGGCTTCTTGAGGCCGAGTCCGAAGGAAGCAGTTCGGGCTTCGGTCTCGGATTCGGTCTCTTCTTCAAGGTCCATGTCCTGAGCGTCTTCTTCAGCTCGGTCAGGGTGGTAGCCCGAAGCGGATTGTCCGTCCTGCATGAGCCTGGAGGCCAGGAATTCCTGAGGAAAAGGATCCGATCATAACTAGTATGAAGGATCCGATCAGAACTAGTCAGAGTAGAGGGTCATAGTGGAAGCATACCTCGGGGCAAGGCCGAGATCAGCTGAACGGCTTCAGTCCGAACTCGAAAGGTTCAGTAACTTTGAGATTGGTAATGCTGTTGATTCGGCGGAAGAACTCCTTCTCATCTATTCGGAATGTGGAAATCCGAGTGGGGTCGAGGCGCAGGTGCATGTCGCAGATCCTGTGGCAGCGGCGCTGCAGTGCGAGCACTCGGCGGCAGATCCAGGTCGCCACCAGATCGGCGGGTTGCAGCCCTTGTTCCATCAGTTTCTGGATATACGCCATCTGGCGATCCAGATCGGTGTCCCCGTCCCCTGGTTTCTCAGCCCAATGATACTTCGCAGTCGGTGGGGGCAGAGAGAACTCGGGTAGATTCAGCAAGTCCCGATTCCGCGGTGAGGAAACGTAAAAGAACCCTGTCTGCCAGTTCTTGATGGACTGAGGCAGTTGGGGATGAGGATAGAGGCCGACCTGGTGGAGGTAGATGGTGGCGCCGCCGCATTTGTCCATCACCTTGACTTCCTCCCTTTTCTTGGTCTTGGGGTTGATAGTGTGCACACCAGTGCCCACTTGGAAGCTGCGGAAGTGAAAGATCCGGCACCAGAGCCCAATGGTGGGCCAGACGCCGAGATAGCCTTCGCACAAGGATACGAAAGTAGAGAGAAGCATGATAGCATTGGCTCCAAGATGATGCGGCTGCATGCGGTAGAAGGCGAGGAAATCGTGAAGAAATTGGCTCACCCGAAGCCCAAACCTGCGCTCAAAGTGCGCAAGAAAGACAACACGTTCGCCATCCCGGGGCGCGGGCACGATCTCGTCGCCGGGAATGAGGAACTCGAGGTCCATCGGGATCTTGCGAGACCTGCGGAGGAGTGCGACTTGCATCTCGCTTACGTTGAAGCCTTTCCAAGCTCCCCTCTGGGAGCCGGCGGCGGCGTCGTCCCCCATGGAGGTGTCGGACTCCGTGGTGGGCGAGGAAGAGCGAGGCGAGGACGAGGAAGAAGGCGGCGGCGGTGGAGATGACGGTGGCAAAGGCGGAGGAAATTTAGATCCAAGCCCACCTATGGTGGCGGAGGAGGAGTGGTGGCAAGGGAGGTGAAGTGTGGCGGATCAGGCTTCGGGGCGGCGGCTCTGGGCGTCGGAGAAAGTGGCAACAGCACGGCGGGGCGAGCGGTGCGGCAGCGGAAGCAATGGAGAAAAGATCGAGGAAGGAGAGGGAGTGAGGGGTGCGAGACGCATCTCTCACCCCGTCGGGTATTTAAAGACGCGGTAAAGAGGTAGTGGGATCGGCTGCGCCGATCTGACAGGCGGTGTGGCCGCGTGTATCCACAGAGCGGCGTCAGTTCGGAGCGCAGAGGATCCGGTGGATGGTACGGGACGTGTGCGCGTGGGTCAAGACAGCGGTTATGGCATGTCAAGTCATGGCACGACGTCCCGTATTCTTCGGCGAATTTGAAGCGGCAAGTTCGGTCAACATTCCAGTCAAACCAACCGTTGGGCGGATTGGTCAAGGAAGTCAAGCGCAATCGGCAAATTAAGTGCAATCGGCCTATTGAGGGCAGTGGATACGAAGATCAAGAGCAATCGGAAGAAAAAGAGCAATCGGAAGAATAAAAGCAATCGGAAGGTCAAGAGCAATCGGCAGGTAGCAAGCAACCGGCCTATTGGAGCAATCGGTCAGAGACAAGGAAAGTATTTTTAAGGAACCTGTGCAGGCCTCGCCATCTCTGAGTTCGGCGGGACCTCCGCAGCTTCAGGGGCTACTGTCGGGGGAATGACCCCTGGGTAGGGTCACCCAGGGGAAATAGTTCATCAGAGCAAAGATCACTGAGCTGGAGGTCACTGATGTATTCAAGGCCGAGCTAAACAAGAGAAACCAAGAAGTGGGCCGAACTGTTCTAAGTGAGGTCCGATTGCCCCGGAGAGGGCGCAATCGGCCTCATCCAGGAGCATCCGGCCGAAATAAGAAGAGCAGCGTCCGATCAGAGGTCCAGATCGGACACCTGGTACAAGAGCATTCAATGCGCAATCCCTGAAGATCGAGACTGTCAGAGGTGTGCGGTCTCCTCCAGCGCCGATCACGCGGACAGGCCGACAGGCCTAAGTACCTAGCCTTAATGTTCACAGCCGAGATCTACGGGATAGCGGCATGGCAAGCCGCAAGTCTATACCGGGTCATCCGGAGAAGCACGATGCTAGGTCCCTAGCCTATCTGAGAAAGACATATGGGCCCTTCCTCTTGTGTATTTACCTTTGTACCCTGGGCTCGGCCTATAAGAGCCTCGGGTGCCCCTCCTGCGTGAGGGGGGACGACAGAGTAGTTATTGCAATCTCACCCACCAGAGAGAGCAAGGAGAGAGTAGAGACCTGAGGCCCTCTTCTGCTTCCTCTCAAACATCTCAAGGAGCATTCATTGTAGCCAGAGTTATTGCATATAGCTAGCTCGGCGGGACTAGGGGTGTTATCTCTACGGAGAGCCCCGAACCTGGGTACATCGTGGTGTCTCACCGTGTGTTCCCATTCTCGTTTCCGGTACCAGCGGCACTAACCTCGGTCTGTCCCCCTCTTTAGCCATCCCCATGGCATCTGCCGTTACATATCGACGACAACGCCTATTAGCACTGAGTCAGAGAACTTACCTTGAGAAGATATTGAAGAGGTTCAATATGGATAACGCCAAGAGAGGCCTCTTGCCCGTTATGAAAGGAAGTAAATTGAGTGTGACGCAATGCCCAGCCACAACAAAAAAAGGGAGGAAATGTCCTCAAAGCCCTATGCCTCAGCCATAGGTTCTATCATGTATGCTATGATGTGTACTCGACCAGATGTGGCCCTGGCGGTTAGTCTGACTAATCGTTTCCAAAGTAATCCTGGAATGGATCATTGGATTGCAGTGAAGAACGTCCTTAAGTACTTATGAAGAACTAAGGATCTGGTTCTTGTCTATGGAGGATGCGAAGAAGAGCTCGCCGTAACAGGTTACGTCGATGCCAGTCTTGGTACTGATCCCGAGATGACTCAAAATCCCAAACGGGATACGTGTTTATGTTGAATGGTGGTGCGATTAGCTGGAGGAGCGGCAAGCAGTCAGTCGTCGCCCAATCTACGATGGAGTCGGAGTATATTGCCGATTGCGAAGCATCAAATGAAGCGCATTGGCTGAAGAAGTTCGTCATCGAGCTTGGCGTATTCCCTAGTTGCACTGACCCTGTTAGCATTTATTGCGATAATACGGGTGCCATTTCTAACGCAAGGGAGCCAAGGACTCACTCTACAGCCAAGCATATTCTCCGGCGTTTCCATGTGACGCGGGACTACGTCAAGGATGGTCATACTAGGATTTGCAAAATACATACGGATCTGAATCCGTCAGACCAATGACTAAACCTCTTCCACAAGCCAAGTTTGAAAAACACCGAGAGACTATTGGTGTTAGATACATACCTAATGTAAACTAGTGTAATTTGTACTCTAGTGCAAGTGGGAGACTGTTGGATATGTGCCCTAGAGGCAAATTAATAAAGATATTTGTCACATATCTCTTTGTTCATAATACGTTATATATTTTGCTAGAACTGTATTAAGCAGAAACATTAATACGCGTGTGATATATAACAACCTGGTCCCTAGTTAAACTCAGGCATACTAGCTCATTGGGAAATTGAGGATCAAGGTTTCCTGATCATGAGAACATAATAGTCTATTGACAATGAGGTCATATCATTAGGAGAATGATGTGATGGACACACACCCACCTTAAGCATTGCAGTGTGATCAAGTCACATAAGTTCATCATTGCGATGACTTAATAACATAGTGACTGAATCCTTAGACCGTGATGATCATACATAATTTCTATCTATTAGGATGCTTTGAGTGCATTAACCGTTACACTGAAACATGGTAACTGAAAAGGTGTATCTTGGGTATTCCGAAGTAGATATGTTGAGGAGTATGAAATAGATCAGAGCGGGATTTGTCAATCCGAGTGACGGATAGGTACTCTGGGCCCACTCGGTGGTGTTGCATCAATAGCTTGCAAGCAAGTGACTAGGTCACAAGAGATGTAATATTCACAAACGAGTAAACATGTTATTTCGGAGACGAGGAAGAACTAGGTATTTGATACCGACGATCATACCTCGGACAAACATAGTACCGAAGCACAAAGGGATCAAGTCATATTGTTAACGGTTCAACAGCGATGAAGTTTATTCGATGGAAGCGTAGGGGCACATCAAGGATTGTAACCAGATCCCACATGATGGTCATTAGTCAGAGAGTGTCTCGATCATGTCTACTGTTTCCCGGACCATAGGGTGTCACACTTAAGGGCAATCGATGCATTAAAGATTGATTCGGGATCATTGGTGAAAAGAGAGAAAACACCGGAAATGTACCGGGAGGTGCCGGAAGCTGTTCCGGATATTTTGAAAGGTTCGAAATAATATATATTGATGCTTAAATATGTTTTATTATTTAATTGACAGAATTAAATATTAAAAATGATTTAAAAATTAATTAAAAGGAGAAAAAGGCATATGGGCCTTAAAAGGCCCATGAGGGGAAGGGGGAGCCTCCCCCCTTGGGCTAGGCGCCAAGGGAGGGGCCCATCCCCCCCCCATGGCCGACGCACTCCCCCCCCCCCTTGTGGGGTTTAGTCCCACATGGGGAAGGGAGGAGAGTTCCCCCCCCCCCCCCCCGCTCCTTGGCCTATATAAGGAGGGGTGGGGGTGCCTTTTCTCAACACAACATTGAGTTCTTTCTCTCTCTCTTTCTCCGACCTAGAGCGGACTCCCCTTGTTTGGAGTTTTCACCTGGTTGGGGGTTTCACCATCATCCGGACGCCTCCGCGCTGCCGGAATCGGGATCCGGATCAATCTTATTTCCGCTGCTCTTCTGGTTCGGAGCCCGGAGGGACGTCAGTTGCACCGTACGTGTGTAATCCCGCGAGGCACTACACGTGTGGTGCTACTTCATCGTCGGAGGTTCTTCAACACGACAGGGAGGTCGTAGGATCAGAGACTACGCCAACCACGTTCGAGGAACGTTTCTCTCTTTCGTTCTTCAAAGGTATGAACACCGATTCCTTCCGTTACATACATCAGCATAGCATAGATCTTGGGTTCGGGACTCGTAGGTAGGAAAATTTTTGTTTTCTGCGCCGATCCCCAACACAATTAAAGTTGGTCCAGTGGCACAAAATGGGGTTGGTTGCTTCATCTTTCCATTCATATAAGTTTTGTTCATATTTGAATTTGTTTTGCCCTATTTTTACTGTTGTTCATAGGTGCACGGTCAATCATCAGAGGGAACAGTTAGCAGTAGCTTCAAGTGAAAACATCAACAGCAAGTAGTGCAGTAGCAGCTAGCAGCTGCAGCGGCAGCCACGAGCAGGTGGCTCGCGTTGGGCATGGACAGGGAGTGTCGTGCGCGTGGACAGGGCACGGCCAGAGCGCTGTGGGAGCTAGGCTAGCGCGGCACGGGCGGCCAAGCCATGGCAAGCACGGCGGCGATCCGGAACTGGGAGGCAGGGGCGCGGTGGCCAACGTCGACAGAACGGAAGCGGGGGGAAGGGGGAGACGGAGGAGGAGCATCGGGTGCTCACAGGGGGGTAGAAGGGTGGGCTGGGGCTCAGGGAGGTCGCGGTGGAGGGGACCGAGCGGCGGCGCCGCCGGGATGTAGGGGCGGGGGCGAGCTCGAGGGAGTTCAACGGCGGTTCGGTGGAGGGGGCGGCAAGACGGTGGGTTGGAGGGGTGCAGCGTCGCGAGGGGGGCCGGGCAGTGCAGCGCGGAGGCCAGGCCTGACGGCGGCGGCCGGAACCAGGCCGGCGTAGCCGCCGCCGCGGGTCCCGGGGAGGGAGGGGATCAGAGTGGGTGAGGGGTTGGCGACGAGAGAGAGAGAGGTGATGGGGATGCGGCCGGCTCGGGCCTCTCTGCTTAGGTCGCTAGGAGGAATAGGCGGGCTGGGTCAGGGGGCTAGGGGGTGGGCTTCTGCCCCGGGCGACTTTTAGTTTTGTTTTTATTTTCTTTTCTTTTTTTTCCTGTTTCTTTTTGTTATTTATTTTCTTTTGTTTTATTTGTTTAGCCACTAATGATTTTTGTAAAATATGAGACCAACTTCAATATTGATGTTACCTGTTATATCAGTGTTACAAACAGTTTGGTGGCCAACTAAAATTCTTTGAACTTTGTTTAATTATTTAAATGGACTAAATGGGGTTGTTTGGCTCGGTCTTGATTTATTTAAAATACTTAAAGCTTGCAATAAACTTTCAACGCTATTATATTCTGACCTACTAGTTTTTTTGTATTTAACAAAATTGTTTGCACAATTTCTAGTTCACGTTTAATTTCATTTTTATTTTGGTAACTCAATTTAGTTAGAAAATGACTTGGACATATCAAGGGTGATCAATGGCTTGCTAATCACCGAGAATTATCATTAGCAAAAGAATAATGTTGCGTGATACTGAGGGTGTTACAAATTACTGGGAAGATTTGCCGGTGCTTTGCGCCGAGAAAGGAGATGCCCTTCAGGCGCACACCCCCTGAACTTCTGAGGAGTGTCGTGGCGGTCACGTCACTGGCAGGATCTGCAGGCACTGCTCCGGCACCAGCTTCAGCGGAAGTTCGCATATCTGCCTCGCATCTGCCCTTGCTCGAGGGTTTGCAGGGCACAAGGCTGGATTTAGCCTGCCCCTCCTTGCCTTTGGCGTGGCCCCTGGCGGCACCCCGCAGAGGCACCAGCGCGGGCTGGCTTGAGGACGCGGGGCCTCGTGTGGCTCCATTCTCTCCGTTTATAACCGCAGCTTGCTCCGCACCACCACCTCCAGCAGGGGCAACCGCCAGCATTGCCTCCATCAAGTTTCCACGGTGTTCAGGGATTTCCCCCCATTGGTTGAACCGCGGCATCCCCGCCTCTCCGTTCTCTTGGAGGAATAGCAGGACGACTTTCCTCGAGATCTAAAGCGCATCACATCTCCCGGAGAGCATTGCTTGGACCCTGTCCACCGCCTTCAGAGGGAGGAGTACCCCGTCTAGTTTCATCAAATCTTCATCCCTGGAGCATGCCCACATCATCTCCACGTGCTCCTCGAGAGGGGCAATCCACCGCGTGAGGAAATCCCACGCCACAAATGCCGTCGTCAAATTCTACTGCTAGAGGACTCATCCTGCCGAGGACACGCCCTAACTCAGGGCCATGCATCTCGGCTCGACCCTAGTTGGATCCTTTTGCCGCAGGGGCCTCTAGAAGGGAAAAGGAGGGGCCCGTGAAGATTGCATCCATTAGTATCCAGTGGGACCTGAAATCGTCCACTTTCTTTGAGATGGCCATGGGGATGATGTCGCCAGCAACCCTTTCAAATATCCGAAGGACACGCATCCGGAGCACTATTCCTCATGATTCACCCTCAAGCTATAGAAATGCCTAAAGAGTGCCAACGATAGCTTCACTCCCGGATACGTCTCGCAAAGGTATGCGAACACGGCAAGGGTGGTGATGGAGTTTGGGTGGACATGCAGCACCTAGACCCCGTAATGCTTCAGCACGGCATAGAATTAGGCAGAGAAGGGCGGCACCAGTTTGCCGAAGATAGTGTGGAATAACAAGGGGAAGATTGTCGCGGTGATTTGGCTCTTTGGGAGGCCGTAATGAAAGATCTAGGTGGCCTGCCACTCATTGTGCTTCGAGGCAACCATCGGCAGCACCAGCGCGAGGCTCTCGTCAGTCGTGAGCTTGGGGTCCTACTGTGTCGTCTCTGCCTTGTTTTTGCCCTTTGACTCGTCCCTGTCGCCCATTGCTTATGACGGACGGGCACGACGGGGGGGACTCACAAGAAGAGAAGATTGACGAAGGTTCAAAGATTGAAAATGCCGAGAGGCGTATCTCGGAAGACAAAAGTGATCGCCGCGTCTCGCACACTCACGTTTTATGGCGGGTGGAGCAATCACCAAAGATTCGCGGGCAAAGTGGGGTCGCGGCCCACTCCCCGCGCCATGTGTCGCGATGCCTGAGCCCGACGGCTTGTTGGCCCCACGACACTTGAATCTCACGGGGAGATTCGCGGGCGCCATGGGCCCTGGGGCTACTATTGACCCATCAGGAACTGGGGTACCCTGGGTCATGCCTTGGGCTCAGAATGCGCCCGAGGAAGGTCAAGGTCACGGCTCCGAAGACTCCGCCCTTAAGAGGGTCGTGTGCCCAATACTTCCCGAAAGGTGCCCCCCGTGGGGCTTCGAACGGGAGGCTTCACCGGAAAGGGAGATAAGGGCGCCAAAGTTTCCCTCCTAGTGAAGGTTCACCGAGCCTTAAGGACCACTCCATCTCAAGACGAAGCCTAGTCCAAGACGATGACTATCAAGACCACCCTACTTTAGCAAAGGCAGGTATCTTTAATTAGGATAAGGAAAGAGCTTATCCCCTCCATATTTGGCATCATGTGGCGACCCTTCCCATTGGGTTGTGGGGGAAGAGGACCAAGGCCCCCATATAGGTGTCAGTTACGTAGGGTTGAAAATGGCGTGGATACTTTCCGCTTATCTAGAGGGAAATGGAAATGGAGAGGAAATATGAAAACGAAAATGGAAATTTGCAAAATGAAAATGAAAGTGGAATTTTTTTATGTGGAAACGGAAACAAAAACGGAACAGTTTTTCCGGTGGAACAGACATGTAAATGGAACTTCCGATTTTACTATGAGACTATACCTGCTTTGCATCCCAAGCACCAAAAGACACACAATGCTAGAATGTGCAGAATGGTCCATGTGAGGAAACTTCAACGACCACACACATACTCAACTAGACCCATGCGTAATTTTCCAGCATTACTACAATATTGCGCTAACTCAATAACCTATTCATATTATCTTGTAACCATGTCGGCGACTGTTTAAATTTTTGGTTTCTCTATGGATCAACGGTTTTTAAGTTTCGGTAACACCCACTTTTGGTTTCATGTCCGCTCCATATTCGCTCCATGTTCATTTTCGGTAATATCTATTTCCGTATTCATTTCCGGTATTTTTGTATTTGTTTCCGCTTCTGCAAAAAAAATGAAAACAAATGCGGAAGCACCCAGTTTCGTCCATTTTTGCTTCGTTTTCATCCCTACAGTTAGGGCACCATAGCAAAGGATCGGTCATTCCAGATCCAAAACTTGTAGTTCTCCACTATCATCTCCATCAGAGCAATCCTAGACAAGCAGGAGTAGGGCTTTACGCCTCCATGGTGGCCTGAACCTGGGTAGCTCCTCGTGTCTTCGCCATGTTGTGTGCTTGTTCTGCTTGCAGATCCGATCGCCTCCATCATCGACGTCCTCGAGATCGTGAAGCTAAGCCCCCAGTGTTTGAAGTAGGGCTTTGGAAGGTTTCCCTTGAACAAATATCTCTGACAAGCTTGATGAAGTTTGATTTCGAACAAATCTTATATGTGTAATGGACTTGCACCGATGAGGTAGAGGATTAAGGGATTGGAGAGGGAATTTGGGGATCTGGAGGAAGCCAGAGGAAAGCTTAGGTCAAGAGAGAGAGAGAGAGTGAAAATATCCAGATTACATGCCCTCACACACGCTTGTGGCCTCCCTCTTAAGGAGATGGAGCTGCCACACTCACGCACAATACATGGGCCTTGGACCAGCTCACAGGACGCATCCTGGTACACTAATGGGTCGTGACATTCACCCAACCTTAGACACGACATGACCCCAGGCTGGTGCTCTTGGAAAATGACGACGTAGGTCCTCTTCTTTCTCCCGGGTATCACAGGACGTCGGCTAGCCAAATCAATGAACGTGAATTATGCCCGCTACAACATTGCCATGCCGACACATCTCCAAAGATAGAATAGCTTGCGGGACCGAGAAGGCTAAGAAGTTGAGTTCATCATTGACCTTGTCTGTAGCAGCAACGTGGTGCTTCAGTTGAGAGATATGGACGGTAGGATGCACCTGACTGGATTTGGACAGGTCCAGGCGGTACGCCGTGTTGCCACACTGGCCAAAATTTTGTAAGGGCCAAAGAAACAGAAGGATAACTTCTGGTTCATCAGATCAGCCAGCGATGTCTAGACATACGACTGGAGTTTGAGGTAGACAAGGTCACCTTCCTGGAAGCTGCGCTCAGAGCGGTGTTTGTCAGCATGGGACTTCATTCGCTATTGGGCGCGCATCAACTGGTGACGCAAGAGCGAAAGCATCTCGCTACACTCCTTCAACCAGGCCTCCAAGTCCGACACGGTACTGGCACGGGCGGGCACCATGCCCAGCTGGCGAGGCAGATGTCCATAGAGAACCTCAAAGGGCGTTTTGTCCAGCGCCGAGTGATATGAGGTGTTGTACCAAAATTTCTCCCAAGTAGCCATTCAAACCACTTCCTTTGACAGGCATGTACCGCACATCGGAGATATTGGTTGAGCCGCTCGTCTGACCATCTGTCTGAGGAATGGTAGGCTGAGCTCATGTAAGCCATGAAGGCGAATTTGGGGATAACGGACTTACACCGATGAGGTACATAATTATGGGATTGGAGAGGGAATTTGGGGATCTGAAAGCCAGAGGGAAGCTTAGGTCAAGAGAGTGACAATATCCATTATCCAGATTACATGCCCTCACACCTGCATCTTAAGGAGAAAATTTTTTTTTGAGGGGGCCCTCTGAAGGAGATGGATCTTGCCACTCACGCACAGTACATGCCTTGGCCCAGCTCACAAGACGCAGCCTGGTACACCAGTGGGCCGTGACAACATGCAAAGTTAAAAGGACCGGAGGGAGTGTAAATTTTGATAGGCAAGTGTGAAAAGAGCACCATTCAAATAGGTGATCTGGTCAATTTCAAAAAGGAAAGTTGATATGGGCTTGACGAGGTAGTATAAGCTAGCAAGATGTATGTGTACGTGTGTGTGCACGCGCGCGTGGGTGGTGGGTTGTGTTCTTGGGTGCAATAGCAAGTATAGTGCACGCTGCCATTCCAATTTAGTTGCGCCAAAATAAAAAATGCACCACACACAAAACGCAAAATTCAGTTACAAGTTGAATGGCGGCTGCCTCTACCAAAATGAATCACTCGGAGATCCTACGATAACACATCTCTAGAGACGCCAGATGGAGCAGAGCACGTCCATCCTGGATAATCTCAAGCAGCTGAACGCTCTGAGACCTCCGTTTCGCCTTGTACAAGCTCGTTTCCTTTTCTTTCCCACCGCACCCCTTTTCCCTTTGCTAGGCTCCGCTGCTGCTTTCCTCACAAACAGTGCTATGAAGAACCCCTCCAGGTCATCCTCAGGGTCCGTTCGGAGCAAATGTTCAGCTGCAAACAAGAAAGCCATCAAATTATATGTACTACCTCCGATCCATATTAATAGTACAGAGTTGTACTAAGTGTGTGCCCATTAATATGGGTCGGAGGGAGTATAATTTTTATCCCAATAGAAGGTCATCCACTAGCGCGTAGTTGAATTATTCAGGCAAGGAGCACGTACCTCCGTCAAAGACTGGAAGTCCACGGCGGCGCCATTTCGGGAATGGGGTAGCAAGCTCGAAACCAAGCGATGATGCCAAAGGCAGCACAGAGTTGACGACGTCCTCATTCTCTGCCTGGTGTATTGAACATGTGCTGTAGACCAATCTCTCTACAGAGGGAACTGCAGATGTGGATGGAAGCTTTTCACTTTAGTTTGTGCCACAGTTGTCCATCGAAATGTGGTCACTGGATGGACCGAGTAGGAACTTACATGATAGAGCATGTGACAGAGCTCTCCGCTGAAAAGCTGACAGTTTCCTAATCCTTGCGCTTGAACCTGCATCATCATGATCATCTGCACAACAGGGTTCCTTTCAGTGTTAAATGTAGTTATAGGGTACTTGGTATAGTGGCATTCGGGTCAACTTGTTTCCTACACTTGCATCCTTAAAACGAGTAGACCTTAGAAAATATCCCTGATACTGAAATGCTTCACAATTTCAGGTCGAAATTTGACAAAACAAGCAAAGGAATCGTTGCTTCCCAAAGAACTTGGGATAACTAAACAAGACTGGACGGACCCATCAGACTAGTGGAGAAAAAGAAATACAAGTTCATTTTCATGGCTAGTGTAGAATACTAGGGTGAACTCAATGTGATATGAACACACGTTGCACTAGGCCAGTAGGTTAATGATTACCTCTAGAATGTGAAGGAAGCAAGTAGTCGAGTCTCTCTGTAGAGATTCCAGATCCAGAGCAAGAGGGATCTAATAGAATAGCACGAACCTGCACAATCATCATCGCATTGAAGCACACAACAAAACTAGGGATGATTGTTCCGCAAGACTAATGAAAAGCTACATACAATGTATGCTTGTCTGAAGTTTTCATTCATAGACAACAGGTTATTGTGGATATCAATACACGAATTTAATCTTTTTAACAAAAAAAGTACGAATAATAACGCAAGTACTGCAAACCTCTGCATATGACGGATCATTGCTATCTATATTCAAAAAGTCACCAATAACTGTTTCAATATCTACAAAACAGGTTAAGAAAAATCTGATCATCGTATCATATGTCACAAACTTTGCAACACATAATACATAGTATATGTTGAACAGCTAGATACAGTTGCAAATTTGAAGGAGAAAAATATGCACAATTATGCAAATACAGTATAAATGATCACCATAGATAGTCCAAACATATCACAGCGCCCCCGCTTGACATAATGATTTGTGCATATACTTTAGAGAAAAATGGGTATAGTAGTTCCAGAAGCGTTGCAAATCTCCAGTGCAAATCCTTCTCGGCATGCACCCCTTTCCCATGCTCAAGGTGCTCATGCCCGATCATAGCACATAGAGCACAGAAGCATGGTATTTTCTCAAAGAGGACCTGGTTGGCACTTTGTACTAAAAGTGAATGGAAGCATTTGAAACCTCTGTTGGGTTAGCAGTGGATTTGTATTGAAGGCCACAAGACTTCATGAGGTACTTATTTTACTGCACCAATTATGCAAACTTCTAAATGTATTTTTTTTCTAAGACTAAATGCAAGGTGAAAAGCACGATTTAACATTAAAATAATGCATAAGAAAGATATAATTGCAAGATCACTAGAGCTAGAAATAATAAAGCATTTAAGAAAGGATACTGTTTGCTCCAGATCTTCTGACAGTATGTTGCAATGTCTTGGCCCTCTCTTTATTAAGTTCACAGGCTATAATACTCCCTTCTCCATTCATGAGGGCAGCAAGGTGGACTGTTTTGTTCCCTGGAGCCGCACATGCATCAATAACCTAAGTTTAATGTTCAATTGGAAATTAATGGTCTGACATGATATTTATCAACGGCTACATCAGAATGCAACATTCTTCCCGTAGTCACGAGTCATGAAGCATGGTAAGAAAAAAAAATAGACAAAATAAGCATATACTTTTCGTTTGCAAAATTTAGAAGTGACACACATCAGCATTATTATATTTTCCCACTGCCAGCATCCCTCAAAACTTTTCTTTCCAAGAAACTCTGCGACCCCACAAATTTACGTCCTAATTAAATATGCAGTACTATAGTCCAAACTATTGTTATGTAAAATCCTATCAATTAAGGAAGATGGTAATGTAAATAAAATAAATAATATTTCACTTAGCTCAAATGGTTGCAGCTCGGAAGGCAACAATAAATATTGGCAACAAAGAACTAGTGCACTAACCTTCCAACCCGGCTTAGGGCACAATGCAGCTGCCACCATACAACTTGCTTTTCCCTGAGCAAACAGGTTACTGTGAGAAGGGGAATATTACTAACCAAAGTTTCTTTTAAATGCAAATGCTACAGAATCACAAGGATTCACCTGCAGGAACACATTTCCATCTGTTACCAAAGGATGTTTATGCATATCAGTTCCAGGAGGGAGCACCAACATATCTGGAACCATATCATCTTTATCAACCTACACAATATGTGAATTTCAAGTCTAAGAATGGTAAAGTGTGAAAGTGATATCACAGTTATATTAAGAAACATTGGACAGGAGGTTTGTTACTTGGAGAAACATGCTTTGCTACCTAAACAGTACTAGAAGATAGATGAAGTACCTTGTGTATTTTACTTAGTACTTTAATAACAGATCCTGTAGTGGTCTTGAGTGTGTTTACACGAACAAACCTGGGCTTTGGTTTGACTGCAGAAATGAAAGGATAATGAACAGCATTGCTTGCACAATTTTATCAGTGCCATCTAATTGATGTCTAATGAGGATGGCGTGCCATTGGCATGTCAAAATTGAGAAAATGCACAGTAGCAATTGTGGTAAACCTTTTCCAGGGCACAGTTGTGATCTAATACTGAAAAAATAAATTGATTTGCTAAGTATGAAAATGGATACTGTTTATTAGTTGCTATTTTGGAGGATATTACTCGTACCTAAAATAGAATCCACAGTTTTCTTCAAGTTAAACAGAACTTGTCAATTTTGGAGGACCAACTTATGATAAAAATGTAGTCAGAAAGTACTCAATGCTATAAAAGTTCAAAACCTAGCATGGAAAGTCTGTATTGAGTATTGACACAAGAAAACAACCTCACATAATATACTGCACATGAAACAATTGAAGTTCATAGCTGTAACACCTCAGACAAGATGCTGCATGGAATAACTCAAGTTTCCGCTGTAACACAATCTATTATGCCGTGTACAGAAAGTTATGCAATCAAATGAATGTATTTGATCTGGATGACCAAGATCACCAGGTGGCTTAGAGATGCAGGGGCAATCATATTACGAGGACAGTCAATGATCCACTACAGAAAGGAACATGTCAGAGAGAACAGAGAAGGACACCTGTAGTTTTCGCGCTTAACAAGTCTTCAACATTACCAACCTTCCTTTTAACACATATTTTCTGAAGAGCCGTCCTAAAAGTATCTTTATGTAGCATAATAAATTCCTCGACAGATCCAGAAACTGCAATTTCCTACAAATGCTATTTCGTGTCAGGTTTCCTTTGAATAGGAAGAAGAGGAAAAACATGACTGATGAACTAAGTGACATGCCGAAGTAGCACCAAATCAAGTCCATAACTCATGGTTTAACTGTTTTATAGAAACAAGTTTAGAAATTAACAATCTAAAGTTTAGGCACCGTTTACATAAGTTGGTCAATCCAAAGAACCTAGTAACTGAATTCAGGCCAGGGAACCATGCAAGTTACCGGATTCGGACAAAGCATCACATGAAGGTTGATGGCTCTCTCCTCACTCTCCACCATCCCCCCCTCCCACCCCCTCCCGGGCGGCTTCGCCCCTCTCCCCCCTCCGGCCACCACCCTCGCCTCTCACTCCTCTACCTGCTCAGCCACCTGTCCCCGTTAAGGACGATGGCGGAGGCACCATCTCCCCCGAACCCACTCCTGCTCCTCCACCCCCTCCCAAATACCCAGGCGGAGACACACCCACCGACGACGAGCTCCCTCCCGAGCCCACGCCTGCCCCTCCACCACCTTCCCGCAACCCATGCAGGGTCCTGCCCTCCGGCAACGAGCTCCTCCACAGGGCCCGGCAGTCTCTAACCAACCCCACGACCCCAACCTTCCCCGGCCACCTCCCCGCCCGCTAGCTGGAATGCCGCTCCTGCCCCGAAATACGTCCAGTCTGGGCAAGTTGCCCTCCGCTGCCTGGTGCGCCTGAAGGCAGACTCTCTCCGATCAGATGCGCGACGCCCTGGATAACCTAGCCGTCACAACCCCGAATCTCGCAGCATCTTGCCCTCTGCTTGCCTTCTTTCCGGCTGCTCAGCTCAGGCTAGACTCCACGCTTGCCTCTGCCGCCCTCCAGGCCTGCTGCGGCAGCATGGCACACGAGTTCTTCATGGCACAAATTAACGAAAAGCTCTCCGTATTCACGTCGCCCCTCAGGAGGTTGCTGAAGTGTATATGTGGATTGTCTAGCCCTTTCATCAGTTCGGACTTTTGGTTGCACTGGTTAGTGCATGAAGCTTAACATGGTATGAGAGTTTAAGGTGGCCTCTTGAACCATACTTCCGAGTCTATCAACGTATTGACTTTCTGCATCACACGTGAGAGGGGGTGTTAAAGTGTATATGTGGATTGCCTAGCCCTTTCCATCAGTTTGGGCTTTTGGTTGCGTTGGCTAGTGCATGAAGCTTAACAATTCATTTAAAAATTGTTGTTGCCCCCTTGTCCACGTATGAGCCTCCTGAGCCATACCTCTGAGTCTATTCACGTGTTGACTTCCCGCGTCACATGTGAGAGGGGGTGTTGAAGTGTATATGTGGATTGCCTACCCTTTCCATCAGTTCGGAGTTTTGCTTGTGTTGGCTAGTGCATGAAACTTGACATGGTATCAGAGTCTAAGGTCTTGAGTTCAAGTCCTGGCTTTCACAATTTATCTAAAAATTGTTGTAACGCCCCTTTGTCCATGTATGAGCCTCTTGAGCCATACTCTGAGTCTATCCACGTGTTGACTTTCCGCGTCACACGTGAGAGGGGGTGTTGAAGTGTATATGTGGATTGTGTAGCCCTTTCCATCAGTTCGGACTTTTGGTTGTGTTGGCCAGTGCATGAAGCTTAACAGTTGCAAAGATCCTTCTCTAGCTCAAAGAAGTTGTGCAGCGATCCCTTGCGCAATCCTTTCATGCTATCTCGGACACAAATGGCTTCATCCCTCTTTCTTACCCTAGTACCTCGGTGCAAAGTAGCCAACCATTGCATCATTTTCTCAATATCCACGCGGATCTTGGACTCGAGTTTGGCGGCCTGGCTCTACTGCCGCTCTAAGGTCACCATCCTGCCAGGCTGTTCCGTCCACGGCTGTCGCGCCTCGGCGCATATCATCCAATTCCCTGTCCACCTCGATGAGCACACTCTCACACTGGTTCTAGCATGTTTGTCCGCTGGGCATCACGCGGCTTCCATAATATCCTCTCCACTGGTAAAAAAGTGATCCTCCTGAATGGAGTTCCATGTGCTTGGATCAATTGCAAAAATGGGTTGCGCCAAGGCCCCTACCTCTTCATCATAGTCGCCGACTTGCTTCAGCAGCTCATAGCACAAACCTTAGATATCGCCAACCTTCACCACCCAACTTTCACCCATCTTCCACCTACAACACTTCAGACCGCAGCCGCCACATCAGCTACCGCTGCCTCGGCTCTCAAAGCCCTGAATGACTTTGCACTCTCAACCTGCCTCAGGATTAACTTCTCAAAAACAAGCTTTGTCCCCCCTTCACATTGAACAATCAACCACTACCTTTATAGCCAGCATCATTGACTGCTCCATCTCTTCCTTTCCCCAAATCTACATCGGTCTTCCTCTCTCCCACACTTCCACCGCCAAACACCTTCCTCCCAATCCTTTAACGCTGCAAGAAGTTTCTCACTGGCTAGAGGGCAAAGCTTCTAGGCAAAGGTGATTGTCTGATCCTCTTCACTCACATTCTCAAATCACTCTTAACCTACTTCATGACAGTTTTCTCAATTCCAAAATAAGTTTCAAAAACATTGATGCGCTCAGATGTGCCTTCTTTTGGACGGCTGAGGACATCTGCTCAGGAGCTCAGTGCCTCATAGCTTGGAACAGCGTTTGCAAACCGAAAAAATATGGTGGTTTAGGCATTAAAACATTGCATGTTCAAAATAGTTTCTTGCTTATGAAATTCGCGGTTAAGTCTCTGTTACCCTCACCCACCCCTTGGCTAGATTGGCTCAACATACAACACCAAAATGCCTTTGTAGCCTCAAACTCCAATACACCCTTTCTCTGTCAAACTATTAATCACCAAATCTGTATTACTAAAAAATATCTCCTTTGTGCTTACAAACAATGGTTCATCCACTTACTTTAGGCTTGACACTTGGCTCACCCCACGCCTTCTTGCTTGCACTTGCCCCTGCGAAACCGTCTCCTCCGCCGTCGCTCTAGGATTGGCTTCTCTTTTTGGCTATGTTGCAGGATGCCATGCCTTCGGTGGAGCTGGACTCTCGCATCATTGGGGGGATCAAATTTACAACAAAGAGGGCATATGATCTACCACGTGAAGACGAGGTGGACAAAAGCGCTCAACTCAGCTGGTGATCACGCATCCCAAACAAGGTCCAAGTGTTTGCATGGCTTCTCTTCCGCAACCACCTCAATGCAAAGCCAACCTCGCCCGTAAGAGCATTACCTCCAACCAGGATTGTCCACATTATTCCATCTCAACCGAGGACTCAAGGCACCTCTTCATGGCCTGCCCCTACTCCGACAGAATCTGGCAGCGCCTCAGTATCGTCCCGGTCTCTCACCCCATTGATGATCTTTGGGACGCCTCGCTCCCAGCAGGGACTGATCACTCCGAGTGGTCCTTTGTGCTGCTTACCATCCGTGGAAAATTTGGGATGCTCGAGATGCCAAGAAAGTCAGAGCTCAAGAGACCTACATTCGGTTGCAACAGTCAAGCTTATCATCTCCGACATTGATCTTTGGTCTCACAGGCTGTCCAAGCAGAGTGACATGGGCGCCATCTCCTCGTGGCAGATTTTCATGCCCTCACGTATACACGCGTCCATGTAATTCTGTAATGTACTTTGTACTTTATGGCCTAGACGTGGTACTATTTGAGTAATATATTCAGGTGGCAGAGCTCCCCCCCCCCCCCCCCCTCCTGGGCGGTGATTCTCAAAAAACGAAAAGTAGTAACTGACAAACCTGACCGAAGAGGATATCGTAGGCCGTCACATAAACTAATTCCTCCTGTTTCTGCAAGCCAAAGGAAATGCATAGTCAATTCGTGCCTTATTGCCTTGCCTGGTGATGTTATAAGTAGACACTCAAGGGGCATGAAGCCGATCAACACAAGACTGGTATAAACAGTGTACGGCAAAAGAAGGGCATCAATTAATTTGTAACATTTGGTTCAGTTGGCTGACCTTCCATTTGCTGGTTAATACTCCACTTGATGCTAAAACCTCCTTAAGAATTGGAAGGTCTGATTAAAAGAAAAAGAAAATTATGAGGGAGAAGTTAACGCAGGAAAACACAAACTGACAGTTAAAGCATAACGGCAGAGAAGTTGTTTTTGCTCATTTCAAGCGGCACCACATATGGTTTTATTTCCTAGTCGTCGTCTATGTACATTCTCATTGGATGGACTAACATACTGATTGAACATGTAGTGTTTCTTTTACGTTAGCCGCTTTATAGTTTAGTTTGAAGGGCATCATTCTCCGGAAGCTTGAGCTAAACATATATGATTTTCTTTACAAGAAATATGAAACTCTACCACCTAGATTTAGACAGAAATCTACTCTGATAACATTGGCACCATATTTATATATTTACTCATTCAATAGATCATATTTAGACAAAAAGAATTGTGTACGAGATAGTAAAGACTGAAGTATTTTCAACATGAAGAAAAGAACTCCAATATAACAACACGACCAATATGATGGTGCATAACCACATATACAACTAACTACTAGGAGTACATGTTAAGCTTCGAAACAGAATCAAAGGACTCAGACTCTTCACTAAAATTAATACACCATCTACAGCAAACCAATAAGCATCAACATGCCAGAGAATTGAATAGGAGTTGATGCGAACACTTAGCAGCATATCTTCATAGAGGCATTATTATCGGATACATTGGACAGCAACGAGGCTCTGCATTGGCATTCTATCGAACACCTTGTGCGCGAGGCAGCCACTTGTAGCTGGGGACTTACACTTGAGGGTTTGGCAAACGAGGGCGAAAGTGGCGCGCTTGTTGCGAACGGAGGGCGAGAATACGAGGGACTTGATGGATCCCCCGGAGCGCTTGGAGGCGTCCCCGCGTAGCACGCGCCGGAGCACCGTGGCCGCCTCGCGCCGCGCGAAGAATGCCGCTCGCTCCCCGGCGTCGCGGCTCGCCATCCGCCGCCCCGGCTGGCGAGGTGGCGGCCGGCTCTGCCCGGCCTTCGCAGGACCGTGGCTGCGATTCTTAGGCGGCGGCGGCATGACTGATGGCTCCCGGCTACGTACCGAGTTGCGGGTTCTACTTATGGGTTTTATGCTAATGATTGAATGATAGGTGCCCAACGTTCGGGTCACGGCCTGAACGCCCGTGCACCAATTTTAATGCACTTAATATTTATAGTTAATTTTACGTTTTTTAAATTTAAAAATAAATTTATTAAATAAAAAAATCAAATAAAATTTTGTTTTTGTCACTAAATTCGTCACGCGAGATCTTCAAAACTAGATGTCATATTATTATGTTTCAAGAAAAAAAATTAGACCAAAAGTTGTCATTCTGTTTACACTGAAGTTGTCATCATGTTTACACTAAAATTGTCATGATTTTTTTCATCTATTTTTCTTCTAGATTTAAAGCTACCATTGTATTTTAACGTCTTTGACTCATCGGCGAGGACCGGGAGCTGCGATGATGCTTAGTGGATCCCGAGCAGATATCTGCCAAGGAGGGGGCGACATGGCGGTCTCCTATATTATGAACTAGAAGATTACCCGCGCGTTGCAGCGGATATTTCCATAAGAACTCTACAATGGATGATGTGGATAATTTTTGAATAGATAAAAATAGATTATGTGTATATCTTGTATGTAGATTGTAGACATCGACTATTATATTAATAAATGTTGGTAGAGATGATATGAACAATTGTTTGGTTGATAGATAAAGTGATGTTCATACACCCGCGTGTTGCGGCATAAATCTTTTTAAGGATTTTATTGTTAAACAAAATGAGTTAAAGATGTATGAAATATGAAGTTTTTGTTATAGACGCATGCAAGATTCAGTTGATCACAATAGTCTATATCTCTATAAGAACTTTGCAATGTAAATTGAAAAGCTATAAGATGCATGTAAATAAAATTGGATGACATGGACAAATGATTGGTTAAAATAGTGGGTGATGTGGATAAATTGCATGTTCATATAGATAACAGAAATTCATCTTAGTATGACATGGACAAATGATTGGCTATAGTAGTGGATGATGTGGATAGCTTGCATGTTGAGATAGACACTTTAAATGCATCTTAGTGGGGTTTTATCTTATAAGAGATATAGATGCGTCGAGAAGATCCTCCGACGCATCTCAACGCGTGACGGTGGGAGAGGGGACATGAATCGGGGGAGAGTCATCTCCTATGACTCATCGGTGACATGGCAACCTTTAAGAATGCGAGGATGGCAATTTTCAGTAAAACGGATAACTTGTCACCCGCGCACGATAAAATTGCCATAAAAACGTGCCACACGTGTGGGTGGAAAGATGGCAAGCCCACACGCTTTGGTGGCAACTTTAGCACATGTGAGATGACAACTTATGCTAATACATGGCAACTTCGCTAAATATATGGCAACTTTGGCTAATAATTATCATCTATGTACACCTAAAATTAGCATCTAAAAAATGTATGGACGGAAGTGCCTTCTATATATGTCAATTTTATTCATAGGACATGGCAATTCTTATTCGCGGGACTATCGTCTACAACTTGAAGTTGCCACCCTCACATAACTAAACTTGCCATAAAAAACATCAGAGATTGTCATGTACTCGTGCCACACATGTGGTAGTTATCAACATCCCTAGTTTTTCTATTTACCAATGTCAAAGTATTTCCTTTCTGTGTCCATGGCAAATTTAACATATCTTTCGCCATGGCAAAAAAAACATGTGTTTATCCAAGGTAAGTTTTTAAAGTTTTATTTTATGAATTACAACAAATTTACTTATAATGTTGAAGAAAACGTGGAAAAACGTAGTTGAAGCAAATGACGGTAATTTTAGTGCAAACAACATGACAATTTACGTGCAATAGACATGGCAAGTTTTAACCCGATTTTTTTATTGAAACATATCAATATGGGATCTAGTTTCGAAGATCTCGTCGCGACGGATTTAATGGTGAAAACGGAAATTTATTTGGAATTTTCATTTAAAAGATAAAACATTTTGAAAACAGAAAAACGTAAAAGTTGGTCGTACATGCAACTGCATCAATATTGGTGTGCGGGGCGTTCGGGCCACCCCTCCAGGCCCGAACGTTCGGCACCTATCGAGGTTCGGGTTTTAAGCATCTCTCGATATAGAATAACATGGAAGTTTTTTTAGATAAAACGAAACTTTATAACTTAACGATGCCTGGCCAAATCGTCTGGGGCATAAGCAGCCACACTGGCTGGTACATCCGACTCCCACTCAGGGGAGCAGTTTGGGGAACAACGGCGCCCAATAGACGCTAACTCATGAGCTGCAAAATTTGCGTCTCTCTTATAGGTTACGATCTCCTGCTTGGCGAACCAAACCTTGAGCTGAAACTTCATGTCTTCGATAAGGGCCGAGTAAACCGATGAATCCACCTTGACCAGGTCCATGGCCTCCACCAGGAGTTGTGAATCCATTTCGAAGCACACTCTCAGCATGCCCAACTTGAAGGTGAGGGCAATAGCATGAGATAGAGCGTAAGCTTCGGCTGCGAACGCATCCCTTACATTCTCTTGCCTCCCAGCTTTTGCAACTAGGATAGATCTAGTCATGTCCCGAACCACCACCACCCATCCTGCATAGTCCTCTCCCGGGATGCATGAGCCATCAACATTCACCTTGACAACGTCACCTGTGGGTGGCCTCCATGTCTCAGGCTGTTTCTTGGGTTTTGGTGCATATATGTGCTCATGCTCCAAAGAGTAGGTTCGCACCCGCCGAGGAATCTCGCTTATTGGAGCAGCAAGCTCTCCTTCTCTTAGTTTGTTCCTATTACTCCACCACAACCACCATAGGGTTAGGATGCAGACCCGTTTCGGTTCGGCGAGTGTCCATAGGTAGTCCATCATCACATGGACAACTAGTATGGACTCCATTTCCATTCTTTCCTTTTCGAGGTACATCTCTCTCCGGGCTTCTTTCACATACTTGCATCTGATTAGAAGGTGTCCTCCGTCCTCATCCGCTCTGCCGCAAAATAGGCATTTCGTGTTGTCCAAGGGTACTCCCCGTGCATTGAAATTTGTTTGGAATGCAAGGGACTCATGCTTCAGCCGCCAGGCGAACATCTGGATGTTTCTAGGGCACGGGAGTTTCCACAGTCGCAACCATGTCCGGTCTGTAGTAGGGCGCGAGCTGCAGCTTTGCCCTACATTCTTTGCCTGTTTATCAACATACGCTTGCAGTTTGTAGGCGCTCTTAACTGAGTGATGTCCTTTAGGATCGGGTTTCCATGCCACAATGTCTTGCACTCCCTCCCTGGTTGGAATCTGAAGAATCACCCTTGCATCTTCCTCACAGAAGGTTTCCCTGACAAGGCACTCATCTCAAGATCCCGTGACCGGGCAGAGAAGATCACTAACATTTTGTAGCAGGCTAGCATCTCTTGGCATGCCGATTCTACTGGCTCCGTCTCTAGGAAACCACGGGTCCGTCCAAATCTGGACCTGGGAGCCGTCTCCGATTTGCCATATGTACCCTTCCTTTATCAACTCTAGCCCATGCAGCAGGCTACGCCAGGAGTAGGATATTCCATCCTTTGGCGTGGCCTCCAGAACATGTGAATGATGGAAGTATCGTGCCTTGAGGGTGGTTGCACAAAGCGAGTTGGGTTGTTGGATGAGCCGCCAGACTTGTCGTGAGAGCATGGGTATGTTGAAGTTTTTCATATCCCGGAGTCTAGACCCCCTTCCGCTTTTGGTTTTGTAAGCTTTCTCCAACTGATCCAATGGAGTATTCTCCTTATCTTGTTGGCTCCACCAGTAGGTGCCCATCAGTGAACTCAGCTCATGGCAGAAAGATTTGGTCAGGTAAAAACATGACATGGCAAACGTCGGGATAGCCTGTGCTACGGCCTTGACTAGGATTTCCTTCCCGGACTTAGCAATGAGCTTCTCTTGCCAACCATAGACCCTTACAGCCATTGATCCCTTGATGTACGCAAAAGCCTTCTTTTTTGACTTGCCCATATGAACCGACAATCCAAGATAATTGGCATTCCATGCTTCACTCCGAATCTACAGTGTCTCCTTAACCCTCTCTCTGTCCCGTTGTGATAAAATTCGGGCTAAATAAGATTGCTAACTTCTCCACATTGATGCACTGCCCAGAGCAATTTTCATATAGCTCGAGTGTATCCTTTAGGGCACGGGATTCGTCCTGGTTGGCCTTGATTAACAGGACGGCATCATCTGCAAAGAATAGATGGGAAATCACCTGTGCTCCATGGAAGATCCTCACTCCACTATTTTTTTCCGGTATTTTGTGCATCATGAAGTAATGCCAAGAGGCCCTCCGCGTAGATAACAAAAAGGTACGGCGATATAGGATCCCCCTGCCGCAACCCTCTCATAGGAGCAAACTGGGTAATCAGCTCCCCATTCACCTTAATTTGGTACTTCACGGATGATACACATTTCATGATAAGTTGCACCCACCTCCGCCTAAATCCATGCTTCTGCAGCATAGCTTCTAGGAACTTCCACTCAACTCGGTCATAGGCCTTGCTCATATCCGCCTTAACAGCCGCATATCTCGTGCACCCCTTCTTTTTGTTCAACAGAAAAATGAGAGAGCTCATAGGAGATGATACACACTTCATGATAAGTTGTAAGGCCTGATATGCGGTACTGTTCCAGATCTAGATGTTTCCAACCAGATCCGGGGATGAAGCACATATCGGTCCCACCGCGACATATGACAATGCCATATGCCCCGGATTTCCAACATGATATCACAACATTACAGCTACAAGGATACAACATCTCATACAATCGGCATACAACTGCCTTAAATACATTACATCAGCGGAAGATATATGTCTGAGTACAGACTACAATCAAATGCCTAGTGGCAAAAGTAAAACACACCATTCCCGTAACCACACGGGTCCAGGCTCTCCGCCGGGATCCACCTAACTAGTCGTCGTCGAGTCTTCGCGAAGGCGTCCAGAAGAAGGGTCGTCGAGCTCCACTGAAGTCCAATATCGTTTGCATAACGTGCGTAGAAGAGAAAAGAAAGAGGTGAGCTATATCAAAAGTCATGTAACTAACTTCTCACGGGTAAGATGGGGGTAGTGGTGAGGTTGCAGTCGCACTAGCAATATATGAGTGGCTAACAGTCTATTTTAGAGTAAGATGAGAACCAAGCATTCGATGAGGAATCGCCTCCAACAAGTCTTGTTATCAAATACTTACGCAAACATAACACCTATCCTATCCTTGTCCTCCCCTTCGCATCCCGACGAAGAAGAAGAAGTCAAGGCACACACACATTGATCAAGTTATTAAGATTATCTCAGTTGTTGTTGTTGTCTATGAACAAGGAGTAGGTCTCAAGTCGTCCATAACCGTGGACACGGCTTCTCGAAAAGATTTAACCCTGCAGGGGTGTACCAACTGCCCATTACAAGGCTCCGCACGCACGCCCATCTCTCTCAGTTTCTACCCATCACAGGCAGCCATTTTATGATTTAGTCCCGAGAGATCCGAAACGACAGGTCCCTCTAACTAACAACGCACAAATTCGGATGGCCCCCGGTGAGGCGACATCCAACTCAAAATCCGGCCGCGTGTAAAGCCCCCGATGCGGTGCTAACTTGAGTTAGTCGCTTTCGCGTCCCGCTCAAGTTAGTAGCGCATAAAAGGCCACCGACCCACGACACTCGCACTCGTGTCGCTATCAGATTCTCGACAACAGATATAGGAACAATGAACTTTATACTAAGACATAAATATATAGAGTCCATGGCATACATCGCCGCTGGTATTTATTACATCATCTCAGAGGTCCATAGACCCAACAGTACATCATGCAACAAGTTGAAGACAATCACGACCGATTACGGTCAAAATCCAAATGGCCCTAGAGAGGGCTGCACATAAATAAGTCCACCCACGGAACGTCCGAACCCAACTATAGGATCTACTGAACGAAGTCATCCTCATCGTCGTCCTCCGGGGGCACCTCCACGAAGTATCGTCCGCTGCTTGGGTCGAGGTAGTAGTCAACTGCAGCGACCGATCAGGCAAAACAGTAAAAGCACAAAAGGAAACCAGGGGTGAGATTATATCATTACAGGATGACTAACTTCCTACGGTAAGACAAGGTAAAAGTAAAGGTTGCAGCCGCACTATCATATATGGTGGCTATCGTTCTATTAGAGTAGGGGTAAGATCCAAGAATGTACGTGACATCGTGTCATAAGTCTGCTATTCACCTACTTACGTCAAACATAACACAACCTAGATATTCTCTCGCCCCCCCCCCCCTGGACGAAGAAAAGCAACCAAGGCACTCACACGGTAGGTAAGTTTTAATTATGATTCAAATTGATGTTATTCTATGAACAAGGAGTAGGTCTCAAGTCGTCCATAACTTCGGACACGGCTTTTCGAAAAGATTTAACCCTGCAGGGGTGTACCAACTGCCCATCATAGGCTTCGCATGTACACCCGGTTTCCACTTGACTAGGTAAACACCTGCAACTCTAGAACGTCAGAGTCCCTCTAACTAACAACGCACAACTCCGGGTGGCCCTCGGTGAGTCGACACCCAACTCAAAATCTGGCCATGCTCTCGAATCGGCCTCTACCGTATGACTCGGGTTTGGATAGCCGATTAAAATTCTCATATGAGACCGGGTCCTCAGCCGGTCAAGTTGGGCCAGCCAAGGAACACGTCCTCCTGGCCCGTGGTGGTTTGGTAACAACTGGGGTACCACCAGCACAAACCCGTTGCAAATGTAAATCATCTCGGGCCACCACTAGAATTGTACGAAGCTAGGTAGGTAAGAAAAGGGGGGGCCATAGAACCTCACACACGATTAGGCACGCTCGTCAAGAAACACAATACCCGGAACTCGGGACCTAGGTGACTCCAATGGAACAAAACACCTGGCGGGAACAGTCCGGTCTCCCATCTTTCGTCAAGTATAATTAACATCATAATAATAATAAATATCAACCAACTTCTTTAATAACATGATATCCCAACCATAGCATAGGGTAAGAAGCAAGTTTTCCTAATCATACTAGCAATGGCTGAGCAGCGATAACTTAGCAATACAATGTTTTGCTGGGATGTGGGGATCATGGTTGTATGGTTTTTAATTAAGGCATAAGCAAGATGGATAGGATCAAACAATTCGTTCTAGAGTACAACTAGGCAGGTAGGCAGAAAGGTATCAAGAAATGGTATAAATCTTCCCCTTGCCTGGGTAATCGGTCGACGGAGCAGACGTAGCAGGGTCCTCGGGCTTGGTGTCGGAAACCTCCGCGTAAGTCTCCTCGGCAGTCTCAGGTGCTAACGTAAGGTACCGGCAAGAAAAGCACACAAGTAAACATCTGGATCAACAATGCTCAAGCATGGATGAGGTGATCAAGTTTAATAGACATGGTGTGACCCTATCTAGTCAGATTTAAATGAAGGTGGTGACGACACGTCAACAACTTCATATGCAATTTATTTACGTTGAATGGCTTTGGTCTTAGCCTTAATTTTGGTGTAGGTAGCATGATAACATGGCATGGCATGAAACAATAACAACAAGTAACAAAATAAACATCGTGAAATAACTATCGATTCCGGAGACAGAGATAAGTGTCGGTGAAATTGACACCGGGAAGGTACAACAGAAGAAAAGGATCCAGCCACATTGCATATGGCAACATGCTAGGGGTTGGTTTGAGATTGCAAGAATTGAAGACAACATGGAACATAACTTGACCTGATCAGATGAAAGAAATTCAACATGCACTGAAATTGAAAAGAATGCAAAGAAAGGAAGGCAAGGTTTTGAAATGGTTTAGGTGACCACACCATGTCCATTGAGTTGCAGAAAAAATCAAATGGACATCACCATTTGAATCCTTGCATTTTTCTACCCTAAAACCATATATGGCATGTCACACTTTGAATTTGCAAAACACTTTGCAAATACAAAAGAAGTGAGGGGCTTTTGTGCAGAATTACCACTACTCCAAAATTTAGAGGGTCAAGATGAAAAAATGAACCTCACCATTGTGATCAGTGGGCAAAACTAACCCAAATTCATATATTGGAACACATGTTTGGGGCAGTGAGCATTTGAAATTCAAATTCAGAATTGAATTTAAATTTTGAAAAGATTTGGAAAAGAAAAACAAGAAAAAGAAAAGAAAAGTCACTGGTCGCTGCTGCGTTCGAACACTACCACTGCGCTACTGCTCGATTCGTGAACAAACACGAGAAGCAGGCTTCAAGAGCTAGCCCTGACCTCCTACTGCACATGAGCTCTGAACCCGATTCAGACGTTGCACGCGGACGAACCACGGCGAGCCTCACCTCGAGCTCCGGCCACCAAACCCCCATGAGCTACCAAGGGGGAACCCGAGAGGGGACATCACTCCACACAACGGTGCACTCCACGACCACCATCTCCTCACAGCCTCGCCGGAAACTTCACGGGAACAACACGGCGGCGAGGTGTTAAAAGCATTCAGACTGATAGAGCGCAAGGCGCCAACTTTGGTCGACCCGCGCATCGAGTACACGACGACGTCTCCGGCCATGGCGTTTCTTCCAGCACGTAGAGGGCACATCCACGAACCCGTGGGTACCCCTGCCTTGGTCGGAACCTCACTGGAGCGGATGCTACCTTCACCTGAACTTCACGGTGGCACTGCACCTCGACTGCAACTCGGTTCAGACGCGGGCGTCGTTGCTCCTCTACGCGTAAAAGGCTAGCCCTTGGCTGCCAAAAGTGTGCTCTGAGCAGCCCTGGAGCGCGCGAATGGACATCTGAGACACGCCACGGCGCGGCGCACACGAATTCCTCGCCGGCGACAAGCATGCGCGGCGGAGCTTCTACTGCTAACGGCGACAGCACACTACAGGCATCTACGGGCAAAGGCGTGGGCATCAGCTCACCTTGTGGGTCGCAACGCGCGTCCCAACCTAGCCGTAGGGGAAGGAGGAGCTCGGGGTCGTCGTCGGGGAAGAAGGGGGTCCGCGGCGGCCGGCTCCGTTGGCGGGACGATTGGCTCCACGGGGCGTCGATCTGAAGAGGGGAAGGGATCACGATGAGCTCAGGGGCCAAGATACCGAGCGCACAACCACGTCGGCGTCGAGACGGCGACGAATTGCGGCGGAACTCACCGGAGCTACGTGGAACAGGACAGAGGAGGGGAGCTCAACCCGGCGGCGGCGAGGGGGAAACTGTGGGAGGAAAGGAAGCCTAGGGGGTCCTGCGGGCTCGGGGCTTGGAATATATGGAGGGGGAGCCTCCAGGCCACGTCGGCCGCATCGACGTCGATGCTCCTCGCCGGTGTGAGAGAGGAGGAAGGGGGGGGGGACCTCCGACAGCATGGAAAGGCGGCGAAGGGCGGGGGGGCTCGGATCAGAATCCAACAGCTGGCGTGCCTCCCGCGTACCGCTTCACTGGACAGGCTAGCTGGGCTGCGGGGAAAGAGGCCCAGGTGGGCTGGGCTTGAAGGAAAAAGGAGGAAAAAGAAAGGAAAAGAGATCCCCGACTATTTTCTATTTAACAAAACGGAAAGCACTTGGGGAGTTTTCCAGGAATATCCACAAGGAAATAAATCACACAAAAATATGCAAAATGATCCTTGATATATTCTCCAATTTCTAAAATTGGTTTGACCAATTTTTGAGCAACTAAAATTGTGGGGGCATTTTGAAAATTCAAACCATATTGAACTGTGGCCCACATTTTTAGAGTTGGAAAAAATGTTGCAAGACTTTTGAAAAGCTTGGGAAGGGGAAAGAATTGGCTATGCCAAGTTTGGGGTCAAGGGGAGTATGCATGCAACATGGAAAATTCCTCAAATACCCTTCTTAAACCATTTTGATTGAAATCAAAAGCAATTCAAATGAGCTCCAATCTTGTTGGCAAATTAAATCATCACATGAAATTATAATCTTTAGCATCATGCAAAGTTACAAAGTCAACAGACAAATATCATGATGATTTCTATTTATTGCACATGGGCTGTTACAACACTCCCCCACCAACACAGGATCTCGCCCCGAGATCTAAGCCTGAAACAACTCAGGATACTCTGAACGGAGATGATCTTCACGCTTCCACGTTGCATCCTTCTCTGAATGATGTGCCCACTGAACCTTCATGAACTTGGCGGTCTTGTTGCGAGTCTTGCGCTCGGACGTCTCAAGAACACGGACTGGACGCTCTGAGTAGGAAAGGTCCGCACTCATCTGGATCTCGCCCAAGTCAACGGCCTGCTCTGGCTGCTTGAAGCACTGCTTTAGCTGGGACATATGGAACACGTCATGTACCATGGACAGACTCTCTGGAAGCTCGAGCCGAAAGGCAAGAGGTCCTCTAGTCTCAAGGATGCGGAAAGGTCCGACAAATCTTGGAGCGAGCTTTCCTTTGATGCCAAAGCGGTGAGTTCCCCTCAATGGAGACACTCTGAGGTACGCCCAGTCACCAACCTGAAACGCTACACCACGGTGCCTTTTGTCATAATAGGCCTTCTGCCTAGACTGTGCTGCCTTTAGGTGCTCTCGGACAATCTTCACTCTGTCCTCTGCCTCTTGGATTACATCTGTACCGAACAACTGCCTCTCGCCTTTCTCGGACCAGTTCAAAGGTGTCCTGCACTTGCGGCCATACAAGACTTCAAACGGCGCTGCCTGCAGACTTTCCTGATAGCTGTTGTTGTAAGAGAACTCAGCATACGGCAAGCACTCTTCCCACTTCATGCCAAAGGATATGACACATGCCCAAAGCATGTCCTCAAGGATTTGGTTCACGCGCTCAACGTGCCCACTTGTCTGAGGGTGATAAGCGGTACTGAACAACACTGTCGTACCAATTGCCTTTTGAAAGGCCTGCCAGAACTTAGAGGTGAAAAGGCTGCATCTATCGGAACTGATCTTCTTGGGGATGCCATGCAAGGATACAACTCTTGCGGTGTCAAAATCCGCCAACTGAGCTGTTGAAATGGAGTCCTTCACTGAAAAGAAGTGGGCAACTTTGGAAAGATTGTCAATGACAACAAAGATGGCATTGTTCTTCTTCTGCCACAAGGGGGAGCCTGTGATGAAATCCATCTCTATGTGATCCCATTTCCACTCCGGAATCTCAAGTGGCTGAAGCAACCCTGCAGGCTTCTGGTGCAGTGCCTTCACTCTCCTGCACACATCACACTGAGACACTTAACGAGCAACATCCCGCTTCATACGAGTCCACCAAAAGCTTTGCTTGAGATCTTGATACATCTTTGTACTGCCAGGGTGAATAGACAGCTTGGACTCATGGGCTTCCTTCATGACGACCTCTCTGAGATCTCCCTCCTTGGGAACAACAACTCGCTCTTAGAACAACACGGTGCCGTCATTATGCACTGAAAAGCAACCGTACTTTGGAATTGAGGCGGCAATACCCTGTTTGATCTTTTGTATCATTGAGCTGCCAGACTAAGCTTCACGGATCCTCTCATGGATAGTGGGCTCTACCACAATGTTGGCAAGGTAGCCTGCTGGAACTAGCTCGAGATTGAGCCTTCGAAAGGACTCACACAAATCAGGGTGGATCTTCTGCACCTGGATATTATTGCAATCGCCCTTGCGGCTCAACGCATTAGCTATGACATTCGCCTTCCCAAGCGTGTACTGAATATCAACTGTGTACTCAGTAATGGTTTCAAGCCATCGTCTTTGCCTCAAGTTCAGATTTGGCTGAGTGAAAAAGTACTTCAGACTCTTATGGTCGGTGAACACATCCACCTTCCTCCCTAAGAGGAGGTGTCGCCAAGTGATCAAAGCGTGCACAACTGCTGCAAGCTCCAAGTCGTGCGTGGGATAATTCCTCTCACTCGTCTTCAACTGCCGTGAGGTATAAGCCACAATATTCCTGCCTTGCATCAAAACTCCGCCTAGACCTTGCAATGAGGCATCGCAAAACACCTGAAAAGGATGTGACTCATCTGGCGGCGTGAGAATTGGAGCTGTGGTCAACCTCTCTTTCAACTCCTCGAAGGCTGACTGGCAAGCTGGTGACCAATTGTACCGTTTTCCCTTGCACAACAATTCAGTCATTGGCTTTGCTATTTTGGAGAAATTCTGCACAAACCTCCTGCAATAACTAGCGAGGCCGAGAAAACTCCTTAGCTGCTTCACATTCTTCGGCGGAGCCCACTCTTGAATAGTGCGGACTCGCTCTGGATCAACCGCAATTCCTTCAGCGGAAATAACATGGCATAGAAAATTGACCTTGTCCAGCCAGAACTCACACTTGGAGAACTCGGCATAGTAACGGTGCTCTCTCAACTTCTGCAGCACCAGGCGTAGATTTTCCTCATGTGTAGCCTCTGACTTGGAATAGACAAGAATGTCGTCGAGGTAGAGGATCACGAACACATCGAGCCATTCTTGGAACAAATAGTTCATAGCTCTCATGAATGTCGGAGGGGCATTTTAAAAGCCGAAAGTCATGAATGTGAACTCATACAACCCATAACGTGTGCTGAACGCGGTCTTGGGAATGTCCTCTTCATGAACACGGATTTGGTGATACCCCATCCTCAAGTCGAGCTTGGAAAACACATTTGCCCCATTCAACTGTTCGAACAGATCATTGATGTGGGGTAGAGGGTATTTGTTCTTGATGGTCTTCTTGTTGATACCGCGATATTCCTGGACCAAGCGGCTAGTCCCATCCTTCTTCTGGACAAACAAAGCTGGTGCACCCCAAGGGGAAGTTCTTGCGCGGATAAAACCGCCTGCCTCTAACTCTGTCAATTGCTTCTTGAGCTCAATCAACTCCTTTGAACATATCTTGTACGGATGCCGAGAAATCGGCTGGGTACCAGGCTCTAGCTCAATAACGAACTCAATAGCTCGAACTGGGGGAATTCCTGGCAACTCCTCTGGAAAGACGTTTGGTAACTCAAAGACAATTCTGACTTCTTCGAGCAAAGGCGCGACTCCTGCGTTCAATGCGTACAACTGTGTTGGTCCTGCCATCGAGCCACAAGTGTACAAGACTTCTGCGCCTGAAACATGTGTCAACTTCACGGATCTGGTCGGACAATCAATCTTGGCCTTGTACTTGACAAGACAATCCATACCCAGAATGACATCAATGTCGGAACGAGGCAAGACAACCAGGGACGAAGAAAAGATAACACCCTGGATACAAATCTCCACATCTGGGATACTGCCTGAGGACTGCATCCTTGATCCTGGAGAAGCAATTGCTAGAGGTGTAGGCAACCTCTCTCTTGGAAGGTCAAGGGACTTAGCAAAATCATCGGACATGAAGGAATGGGAAGCTCCGGAGTCGAACAAAACTGTCGCTGGAACTGAACACACAAGTAACCTACCAATCACGATCTCTGAAGACTGCTGAGCATCTGTGAGCATCACTTTGTTCACTCGAACTGCACGTGGCTGTGCCTTCACCATCGCAGTGCTCGGAGTAGAGCGAGGTGGAGGCGGTGGGAGCCGAGCAAAGCGCGGATCGGTGCAGTTGGGAGAAGTGTGCCCCGGCTCTCTGCACTTGTAGCAGATCACGCCTGACCTGGGCTGGGACTGCGTCCTGGGTGGCCTCGCGTGTGGTGGTGTAGAGCGAGGCCCCTGCTGAACTGGGACAGGAGGGCGGGCAAAAGTGCGGACAACTTCCCCCCTCTGCTGGAACTACTGCCTCTGCGGTGGTGCCTCTGTGACCCAAGTCTTTGCCTTCTTGTGGACCATCACTGCGGAGCTGTGCTCTCTTTGGCGCTTCCTGTCTGCATCCCACTCTGCTCTGGCTGACTCCTGGCGGATAGCCTGATCCACGAACTGCGAGAACAGCATGGGGTTGCACTGGGTGAGTGCGTACTTGATCTCTGTGCTGAGACCCCCACGGAATCTGGCAATCCGCTTGGCCTCTGTGCTGACCTCCTCCGGAGCGTACTTGGCGAGCCTGACGAAGGCCAGGTTGTACTCCTAAACTGACCTGTCACCCTGTCTCAGAGCCAAGAACTCCTCTCGCTTCCTGTCCATCAAGCCACTCGGAATATGTGCTGCTCTGAAGTCTGCCCACGTGATGATAGCATCGCCCTTGTTGGCCTTGTAGGTGTCGTACCAGCTGGCTGCTGCACCCTGAAGCTGGAAGGAGGCGATGGTGACGTAGTCGACTTGTCTGACGGTGTTTGCATTGAAGTGCTTCTTGATTTCTGCGATCCAATCGTCTGCTTCCAGCGGGTCTCGAGCCTCGGAGAACCTGGGGGGGGGGGTTGATAGCAAGGAACTGCTGCAGAGTCGTTTACTGTGGTCGATCACTCCTCTGGACAGTCTGGTTCTGCAGCATCTGTAAGATCGCAGCTGTGCCCTGAGCCACTGCGGTCACAGCCTCCACAAGGAGAGGGTTCTCTGGCGGCAGCATGTTCGCTCTTGGCATCCTATATACAGGAACACTTATGAGAACATGGTAGAAACATTAACGAAACCAGAAGATAAAGCAATATTGACAACAAAACTTCCTCACGAGGTATGAGAAAGCCAAAGGCTGAAATTCCACCAAGGTTATCCCGGAAATTCGAAAGCTAGGTGCTACTTGAATCTCCAAACCGAGATCATCTGAATCCAAGATAATAATCTGCTAGCGAGCACACAACAATATATATGAGTGGTTGAAGACCTGAACGTTGAGACATCTTCCCAGAGCAGCCCGCCGAAGCGGTCTCCTATAGGGGGAGGAACCACATCCGGAGGATGCCAACCATCCCTGTATAGGAGTTTCACCTGAGGTACGCCGTAAGCGAGGTGGAGCTGTCAACCCCAAATGGCGGCTCAGTGTTCTCAACGTACGCCAACCCTTCTCGTCGCTAGCAAAAAATTATAGAGGAATTAGAGCCTCATGTAAACGAGAACCTAGATTTGTTTTGAAAGGGGATAAGTTGCAGAGAGAAAACAACGTTTCACTTCCTCACGGAAGAAGGGGTGGGAGGGTGGGGTAAGAAGAAAAAGAAAGAGTTCCTACTCTCCGATTTTTCCTTAGTAACTAAAAAATAGTTTCTAGACTCAACTTCGGCCAGTAAGGGGTCCTACAGTCATTCCCGCTCTGATACCAAGTTGTAAAGCCCCCGATGCGGAGCTAACTCGAGTTAGTCGCTTTCGCGCCCCTCTCAAGTTAGTAGCGCATAAAAGGCCATCGACACACGACACTCGCACTCGTGTCGTTGTCGGATTCTCGACAACAGATATAGGAACAATGAACTTTATACTAAGACATAAATATATAGAGTCCAGGGCATACATCGCCGCTGGTATTTATTACATCATCTCAGAGGTCCATAGACCCAACAGTACATCATGCAACAAGCGGAAGACAATCACAACCGAGTACGGTCAAAATCCAAATGGCCCTAGAGAGGGCTGCACATAAATAAGTCCATGCACGGAACGTCGGAACCCAACTATAGGATCTACTAAACGAAGTCATCCTCATCGTTGTCCTCCGGGGGCACCTCCACGAAGTATTGTCCGGTGCTCGGGTAGAGGTAGTAGTCAACTGCAGCGGCCGATCAGGCAAAACAGTAAAAGCACAAAAGGAAACCAGGGGTGAGATTATATCATTACAGGATAACTAACTTCCTACGGTAAGACAAGGTAAAAGTAAAGGTTGCAGAGGCACTAGCATATATGGTGGCTATCATTCTATTAGAGTAGGGGTAAGATCCAAGAATGCACGTGACATCGTGTCATAAGTCTGCTATTCACGTACTTACGTCAAACATAACACAACCTGGATCTTCTCTCGGTCCCGCTGGACGAAGAAAAGAAACCAAGGCACTCACACGGTAGGTAAGTTTTAATTATGATTCAAATTGATGTTATTCTATGAACAAGGAGTAGGTCTCAAGTCGTCCATAACCGCGGACACGGCTTTTCGAAAAGATTTAACCCTGCAGGGGTGTACCAACTGCCCATCATAGGCTTCGCATGTACGCCCGGTTTCCACTTGGCTAGGTAAACGCCTGAAACTCTGGAACGTCAGTCCCTCTAACTAACAACGCACAACTCCGGGTGGCCCCCGGTGAGTCGACACCGAACTCAAAAGCTGGCCACGCTCTTGAATCGGCCTCTACCATATGACTCGGGTTTGGATAGCCGGTTAAAATTCTCATATGAGACCGGGTCCTCAGCCGGTCAAGTTGGGCGAGCCAAGGAACACGTCCTCCTGGCCCGGGGTGGTTTGTAAACAACTGGGGTACCACCAGCACACACACGTTGCAAATGTAAATCAGCTCGGGCCACCACTAGAATTGTACGAAGCTAGGTAGGTAAGACAAGGGGGCCCCATAGAACCCCACACACGACTAGGCATGCTCGTTAAGAAACACAATACCCGGAACTCGGGACCTAGGTGACAACAATGGAACAAAACACCTGACGGGAACAGCCCGGTCTCCCATCTTTCGTCAAGTATAATTAACATCA
Organism: Bromus sterilis; assembly: GCA_950022295.1. Classification (NCBI taxonomy): domain Eukaryota; kingdom Viridiplantae; phylum Streptophyta; class Magnoliopsida; order Poales; family Poaceae; genus Bromus; species Bromus sterilis. The sequence continues at coordinate 219,243,886 of OX465599.1, forward strand.
TAATAATAATAAATATCAACCAAATTCTTTAATAACATTATATCCCAACCATAGCATAGGGTAAGCAGCAAGTTTTCCTACTCATACTAGCAATGGCTGAGCAGCGATAACTTAGCAATACAATGTTTTGCTGGGATGTGGGGATCATGGCTGTTTGGTTTTTAATTAAGGCATAAGAAAGATGGATAGGATCAAACAAATCGTTCTAGACTACAGCTAGGCAGGTAGGCAGAAAGGTATCAAGAAATGGTATAAATCTTCCCCTTGCCTGGGTAATCGGTCGACGGAGCAGACATTGCAGAGTCCTCGGGCTCGGTGTCGGAAACCTCTGCGTAAGTCTCATCGGCAGTCTCAGGTGCTAAAGTAAGGTACCGGCAAGAAAAGAACACAAGTAAACATCAGAATCAACAATGCTCAAGCATGGATGAGATGATCAAGTTTAATAGACATGGTGTGACCCTATCTAGTCAGATTTAAATAAAAGTGGTGACGACACGTCAACAACTTCTTATGCAATTTATTTACGTTGAATGGATTTGGTCTTAGCCTTAATTTTTCTGTAGGTAGCATGATAACATGGCATGGCATGAAACAATAACAACAAGTAACAAAATAAACATCGTGAAATAATTATCGAATCCGGAGACGGAGATAAGTGTCGGTGAAATTGACACAGGGAAGGTACAACAGAAGATAAGGATCCAGCCACATTGCATATGGCAACATGCTAGGGGCTGGTTTGAGATTGCAAGAATTGAAGACAACATGGAACAGAACTTGACCTGATCAGATGAAAGAAATTCAACATGCACTGAAGTTGAAAAGAACGCAAAGAAAGGAAGGCAAGGTTTTGAAATGGTTTAGGTGACCACACCATGTCCATTGAGTTGCAGAAAACATCAAATGGACATCACCATTTGAATCCTTGCATTTTTCTACCCCAAAACCATATATGGCATGTCACACGTTGAATTTGCAAAACACTTTGCAAATACAAAAGAAGTGAGGGGCTTTTGTGCAGAATTACCACTACTCCAAAATTTAGAGGGGCAAGATACAAACATGAACCTCACCATTGTGATCAGTGGGCAAAACTAACCCAAATTCATATATTGGAACACATGTTTGGGGCAGTGAGCATTTGAAAGTCAAATTCAGAATTGAATTTAAATTTTGAAACGATTTGGAAGAGAAAAACAAAAGAAAATGAAAAGAAAAGGCACTGGCCCCAACTGGGCTGCCTCGGGCACCAGGGCCCAACTTTATGCCAGCCAGGTGGGCTTTGGCCCACTGTCCACTTGGTCTCCAAAAAAGAAAAAAGAAAAGGGGGGGCAAAGTGCCCCCAGTGGGTCTCGAACCCACGACCTGCTCGCTGTTGCGTTCGAATACTACCACTGCGCTACTGCTCGATTCGTGAACAAACACGGGAAGCAGGCTTGAAGAGCTAGCCCTGACCTGCTACTCCACATGAGCTCTGAACCTGATTTAGACGTTGCACGCGGCCGAACCACGGAGAGCCTCACCTCGAGCTCCGGCCACCTCCTCGCGAGCTACCAAGGGGGAACCCGAGAGGGGACATCACTCCACACGATGGTGCACTCCACGACCACTATCTCCTAACAGCCTCGCCGGAAATTTCACGGGAACAGCACGGCGACGAGGTGTTAAAAGCATTCAGACTGACAGAGCGCAAGGCGCCAACTTTGGTCAACCCGCGCATCGAGTACACGGCGTCTCCGGCCATGGCGTTTCTTCCAGCACGTAAAGGGCACATCCACGATGCCGTGGGTACCCCTTCCTTGGCCGGAACCTCACTGGAGCGGATGCTACCTTCACCTGAACTTCACGGCGGCACTGCACCTCGACTGCAATTCGGTTCAGACGCGGGCGTCGTTGCTCCTCTACGCGTAAAAGGCTAGCCCTTGGCTGCCAAAAGCATGCTCTGAGCAGCCCTGGAGCGCGCGAATGGACATCCGAGACACGCCACGGCACGACGCGCACGAATTCCTCGCCGACGACAAGCATGTGCAGCGGAGCTTCTACTGCTAACGGCGACAGCCCGCTACAGGAATCTACGGGCAAAGGCCTGGCATCAGCTCACCTTGTGGGTCGCAATGCGAGTCCCAACCTAGTCGTAGGGGAAGGAGGAGCTCGGGGTCGTCGTCGGGGAAGAAGGGGGTCCACGGCGGCCGGCTCCGTTGCGGGGACGATTGGTTCCACGGGGCATCGATCTGAAGAGGGGAAGGGATCACGGTGAGATTAGGGGCCAAGATACCAAGCGCACAACCATGGCGGCGTCGAGACAGCGACGAATTGCGGCGGAACTCACCGGAGCTACGCAGAACAGGACATAGTAGGGGAGCTCATCCCGGCGGCGGCGAGGGTGGAAACTGTGGGAGGAAAGGAACCCTAGGGGGTCCTGCGGGCTCGGGGCTTGGAATATATGGAGGGGAAGCCTCTAGCCACGTCGGCCACATCGACGTCGATGGTCCTCGCCGGTGTGAGAGAGGAGGAAGGGGGACCTCCAACAGCGTGGAAAGGCGACGAAGGGGGGGGGTGCTCGGATCAGGATCCAACAGCTGGCGTGCCTCCCGCGTACCGCTTCGCTGGACAAGCTAGCTGGGCTGTGGGGAAAGAGGCCCAGGTGGGCTGGGCTTGAAGCAAAAAGGAGGAAAAAGAAAAGAAAAGAGATCCCCGGCTATTTTCTATTTAACAAAATAGAAAGCACTTGGGGAGTTTTCCATGAATATCCACAAGGACATAAATCAGACAAAAATATGCAAAATGATCGTTGATATATTCTCCAATTTCTAAAATTGGTTTGACCAATTTTTGAGCAACTAAAAATGTGGGGGCATTTTGAAAATTCAAACCACATTGAACTGTGGCCCACATTTTTAGAGTTGGAAAAAATGTTGCATGACTTTTGAAAAGCTTGGGAAGGGGAAAGAATTGGCTATGCAAAGTTTGGGGTCAAGGGGAGTATGCATGCAACATGGAAAATTCCTCAAATACCTTTCTTGAACCATTTTGATTGAAATGAAAAGCAATTCAAATGAGACCCAATCTTGTTGGCAAATTAAATCATCACATGAAATTATAATCTTTAGCATCATGCCAAGTTACAAACTCAACAAACAAAGTAAAATCGCATGATGATTTCTATTTATTGCACATGGGCTGTTACACCGCGCTCTCGAATCGGCCTCTACCGTATGACTCGGGTTTGGATAACCGGTGAATTCTCACATAAGTCCGGGTCCTCAGCCGGCCAGGTTGGACTAATAGGGAAACCATGTCCCCACTGGTCCGGTTTATTTAAAGAATATCTGCTAGGAGCGACCCGACAGACATACACACAAGTTTCAAATGGTAAATCAGCTTGGGCCACGACTAGAAATGTTTGAAGCTAGGTAGGTAAGAAGAGGGGAACCCATAGCATCCCACACGCGGTTAGGCACGCTCGTCAAGAGACACAATACCCGGAACTCAGGTCCTAGGTGACTCGAATGGAACAAAGCGTCGGGGCGGGATAGCCTAGACCTTCCATCCTTCGTCGAGTATAGTCAACATTATAATAATCATATCATCCACAACAATATAGTAATGTGAAAGCCCAAATCAAAGGAGTAACAGGATAACAGTTGATAGAATCCTAGCATGCATACTAAGCAGTGGTTGAGCAGCGAGCAAAAATAACATAGCCGAACAAGGTTTGCTGGGATGTGGAGGACATGGTTGTTTGGGTTTATTTGAGAGGCATGAATATGAAGTGGTAGGGCCAAGCAATCGTTCTTTCCTACACCTAGGCGCGAGTGAGCTGAAAGTTATAAGCATGATACATGCTCCTCCTTACCTGATGAGAAGACGAAACCGAAGGTGTAGTCGATCGCAAGCTCCCATCATCTCCGAGAGGTACCCGCGGAAGCACACAAGAAGGAAACACTGGAAAAGCAAACGACGAGCAAGCATCTATTACTACGAAGAAATCACGAGCAAGCATCAACAAGAATACAACATGAGACAACACACTACGGCATCACATCTATCGTCGAGAGCGGTTACTAGCAGGTTAAGTGACGTACTCGTCACACACGACGATACCGCACATTTAGAATGGTTCAAGTTGTTTAGCTACACAACATAAGCAAAGGTTCTTTAACATGGCATCTCACTCAAGCATGGCATGTCACACAATCAAAACAAGAGGTGAAGCATAAATAAACTATCTAATCTAGTCACTTTAAGTGAGGGGTAAAACCTATATATGGCAATTATTGCGGACCCCACGATAAAAATGGAATTTGGTACTGTTCTGTCCTAAACAATATTTTATTATTTTTATTAGCAAGCAAGATCATAAAAATCACATTCGACACGAAATTCTAGTCAATTTACATATAAGGAACATTTTAATTGGAGCAACGGTTGAAAAGATACGGCCTATTACATTTACAGTGGCATGCGACGTAAATAGCAGTAAAACAACATGTAAACAAGTTCAAACATGGCAACGAGCAACATTTTATAAATCTACACGAAATTCTAAGAAAATCTCATGTACAAAGAGCCTCGATCCGAAAAACGGTTAAAAAGATATTTGCATCGCAAAATACTAGCGCAATCTGCCAATTAAATAAGCCGAGGAACGCAAAAAATATATTACCGGACCGAATCTTCTCTAACGGGCCTAACTAGCGAGTACAGGAAAACTAAACTATGCACTGAGCGTCATATAACAGAAACATATCTGGGCCTGGCCCAACACGCAACAACAAAACAGAAAAATGAGCTGAAGGGCGCTCACCTAGTGGGCCGTGGCCCAGGCCAGCCTGTGGGCGGAGGATAGGGAATCCTTGGGCCGGCGGCGAGCTCCTATCGCGGTTGTCCATGGCGGCGGCCGTGGATTCCCGCCAGTAGCGACCTGCGAGGAGGAGGCGGAGGAGGTGAGAGGAGAGGGAGAATAAGGCGGCGCGGGGAGGAGAAGGGTGGCCGGGGCGGCAGGTAGCCAGGCGGGCACGCGCGGCCGTGGCGGCTCCCCGGCCGGCGGCGGCGCTGCTCCACGACAAGGAGACAGCGGCTGGCGGCGGCGGCTCAGCCCGTTTCGGGCCCGAGGCGGGCCGCGATGGCGGTGGGGAGGGCCCTGCGGGGGCCGGGTGACTAGAGGAGAGTCTGGGGGCTACGTGGCCGGATCTGGACCGTAGATCTCACGATCTGACGGCCAAAAACACCTGGGGGCTAAGGTTTCGCTGGGGAGAGGGATTTGGGAGAAAATTGGAGCAAAATCTGGGGGTGTGGCTGCAATTTTTGCTAGGGGGAAACCCTAGAAAGGGGTGAGAGAGTGGTGGTCTTTATATAGGTGGTCTGGCTGGCAAGTTTACGCAAAAGCCCTCGGGTTTTCTCCCTCGCGTCCGGTACTCCACGTTTCTGATCGCCAGGAGTGCATACGACCTCCGATTCGGACGAAATCTCGAACCACGCACTCAGCGCGGCGATCCCGTCAATTCTACCTCACTTCGATACCGTTCCGTGACTATTTTCTGGCGCCCAATAAAATAATCCATTTAATTATTAAATGGGATTTTTTGTTTCTGATGGCGATGGCTGGTCTTGTGCCGGAAGTTGCGACGGTGCTCGGGTGAAACCCCGGTGTCGCAAAGGTCGTGTGCCTTTGGGAAAAGGTTTGGTCCCGCATCCGATACGAGAAAGAGGGGGGAAATATTCACCGATTAATAAATCGGCGAAGCAAATACTGCAAACAATTATAGCAAGCAACAAAATAAAGCAACAATCAAATTTTTTTAATTTGGGTGGAATTTCCGGGATGTTACAATACAACACCACATACAAGGGATCTCGTCCCGAGATCCTAGACGATCCGGGGGGAGAGGGGGGGAGAGAAAAGAGAGTCGACAATCTTCAACACCACCAAAAAGGGAATCTGCTCCATGTCGACGTCGAAGTTCCATCGAGATAATTTTCCGCAGGGAGATGGCAACGTCGGAGAACGAAACCATCGGGAGATCAAGAGGAAGAACGATAGTTGAAAGCGACGATCAAGGAAGCATTCTCAGGTAAATCATGAGGATACTGGGTAAGAGGACTAAAGCCAACAGACGACCAAGATGTTTACCCAGAGTCGGATAGACTAAAGGAATTACATGATTTCCCAAACCTGAGATCGAAATCGAGACAATACGCTACCAGCAAGGCATTGTAACTATTCCGAAACTACACACACTTGAGATCCTAGAGTTTTGAAGTGGATAAGGCGAGATTAAAACACTTACGAGACTTTTCCTGACCAGAGCATGGGTAAGGAGGAAAAAGAATCCTACTCTCCGATAACTAACTTAGTAGCTACGAAATAGTTTTTGTCTAGACTCGACTTCGTCCAGAAAAGGGATCCTACGATCGGTGAGGCTCTGATACCAAGTTGTAAGGCCCGATATGCGGTACTGTTCCAGATCTAGATGTTTCCATCCAGATCCGGGGACGAAGCACATATCGGTCCCATCGCGACATATGACAATGCCATATGCCCCGGATTTCCAACATGATATCACAACATTACAGCTACAACGATACAACATCTCATACAATCGGCATTCAACTGCCTTAAATACATTACATCAGCGGAAGATATATGTCTGAGTACAGACTACAATCAAATGCCTAGTGGCAAAAGTAAAACACACCATTCCCGTAACCACATGGATCCAGGCTCTCCGCCGGGATCCACCTAACTAGTCATCGTCGAGTCTTCGCGAAGGCGTCCAGAAGAAGGGTCGTCGAGCTCCACTGAACCAATATCGTTTGCATAACGTGCGTAGAATAAAAAAGAAAGAGGCGATCTATATCAAAAAGTCTTGTAACTAACTTCTCACGGGTAAGATGGGGGTAGTGGTGAGGTTGCAGTCGCACTAGCAATATATGAGTGGCTAACGGTCTATTTTAGAGTAAGATGAGAACCAAGCATTCGATGAGGAATCGCCTCCAACAAGTCTTGCTATCAACTACTTACACAAACATAACACCTATCCTATCCTTGTCCTCCCCTTCGCATCCCGACGAAGAAGAAGAAGTCAAGTCACACACACATTTATCAGGTTATTAAGATTATCTCAGTTGTTGTTGTCTATGAATAAGGAGTAGGTCTCAAGTCATCCATAACCGTGGACACGACTTCTCGAAAAGATTTAACCCTGCAGGGGTGTACCAACTTCCCATTACAAGGCAACGCACGCACGCCCATCTATCTTAGTTTCTACCCATCGCAGGTAGCCATTTTATGATTTAGTCCCGAGAGATCCAAAACGACAGGTCCCTCTAACTAACAACGCACAAATCCGGGTGGCCCCCGGTGAGTCGACATCCAACTCAAAAGCCGGCCGCGCTCTCAAATCGGCCTCTATCGTATGACTCGGGTTTGCATAACCGGTGAATTCTCACATTAGTCCGGGTCCTCAGCCGGCCAGGTTGGACCAATAAGGAAACCATTTCCCCATTGGCCCGGTTTATTTAAAGAATATCTGCTAGGAGCGACCCGACAGACACACACACGGGTTTCAAATGGTAAATCAGCTTGGGCCTCCACTAGAAATGTTTGAAGCTAGGTAGGTAAGAAGAGGGGACCCCATAGCATCCCACACGCGGTTAGGCACACTCGTCAAGATACACAATACCCGGAACTCGGGTCCTAGGTGACTCGAATGGAACAAAGCGTTGGGGCGGGAAAGCCTCGACCTTCCATCCTTCGTCGATTATAGTCAACATTATAGTAATCATATCATCCACAACAATATATTAATGTGATAGCCCAAATCCAAGGATAAACAGGATAATAGTTGATAGCATCCTAGCATGCATACTAAGAAGTGGCTGAGCAGCGAGCAAAAGTAACATAGCCGAACAAGGTTTGCTAGGATGTGGAGGACATGGTTGTTTGGGTTTATTTGAGAGGCATGAATATGAAGTGGTAGGACCAAGCAATCGTTTTATCCTACACCTAGCCGCGAGTGAGCTGAAAGTTATAAGCATGATATATGCTCCCCTTACCTGATGAGAAGACGAAACCGAAGGTGTAGTCGATCGCAAGCTCGCATCGTCTCCGAGAGGTACCCGCGGAAGCACACAAGAAGGAAACACTGGAAAAGCAATCAACGAGCAAGCATCTATTACTACGATGCAATCACGATCAAGCATCAACAAGAATACAACACAAGACAACAAACTACGGCATCACATCTATCATCGAGAGCGGTTACTAGCAGGTTAAGTGAGGTACTCGTCACACACGACGATACCGCACATTTAGAATGGTTCAAGTTGTTTAGCTACACAACATGAGCAAAGGTTGTTTAACATGGCATCTCACTCAAGCATGGCATATCACACAATCACAGCAAGAGGTGAATCATAAATAAACTATCTAATCTAGTCACTTTAAGTGAGGGGTAAAACCTATACATGGCAATTATTGCGGACCCCACGATAAAAATGGAATTTGGTACTGTTTTGTCCTAAACAGTATTTTATTATTTTAATTAGCAAGCAAGATCAGAAAAATCACAATCTACACGAAATTCTAGTTAAGTTACATATAAGGAACATTTTAATCGGAGCAACGGTTGAAAAGATACGGCCTATTACATTTACAGTGGCATGCGACGTAAATAGCAGTAAAACAGCATGTAAACAAGTTCAAACATGGCAACGAGCAACATTTTATTATTCTACACAAAATTCTAAGAAAATTTCATGTATAAAGAGCCTCGATCCGAAAAATGGTTGAAAAGATAATTGCATCGCAAAATACTAGCGCAATCTGTCAATTAAATAAGCCCAGGAACGCAAAAAATATATTACCGGGCCGAATCTTCTCTAACGGGCCTAACTAGCGAGTACAGGAAAAATAAACTACGCACTGAGCGTCATATAACAGAAACAGATCTGGGCCTGGCCCAACACGCAACAAGAAAACAGAAAAAGGGGCTGAAGGGCGCTAACCTAGTGGCCCAGGCCGGCTGGTGGGCGGAGGATAGCGACTCCTTGGGCCGGCGGCGAGGTCCTGCCGAGGTTGTCCATGGAGGCGGCCGTGGCTTCCCGCCGGCAGCGACCTGCGAGGAGGAGGCGGAGGAGGTGAGAGGAGAGGGAGAAGAAGGCGACGCGGGGAGGAGAAGGGTGTCTGGGGCAGCTGGTAGCCAGGCGGGCGGGGGCGGCCGTGGCGGCTCGCCGGCCGGCGGCGGCGCTGCTCCACGATTAGGAGACAGTGGATGGAGGCGGAGGCTCGGCCCGTTTCGGGCCTGAGGCGGGTGGCGGAGGCGGTGGGGAGGGCCCTGCGGGGCCCAAGTGACTGGAGGAGAGTCTGGGGGCTACGTGGCCGGATCTGGACCGCAGATCTCACGATCTGACGGCCAAAAACACCTGGGGGCTAGGGTTTTGCTAGGGAGAGGGATTTGGGAGAAAATTGGAGCAAAATCTGGGGGTGTGGCTTCAATTTTGCTAGGGGAAACCCTAGAAAGGGGTGGTAGAGTGGTGGTCTTTATATAGGGGGTCTGGCTGGCAAGTTTACGCAAAAGCCCTCGGGTTTTCTCCCTCGCGTCCTGTACTCCACGTTTCTGACCGCCAGGAGTGCATACGTTCCGAGACCACGCGCTCAGCGCGGCGAGTCCGTCAATTCTACCTCACTTCGATACCGTTCCAAGACTATTTTCTGGCGCCCAATAAAATAATCCATTTAATTATTAAATTTGGTTTTTCGTTTCCGATGGCGATGGCTGGTCTTGTGCCGGAAGTTGCGACGGTGCTCGGGTGAAACCCCGGTGTCGCAAAGGTCTTGTTCCGTTGGGAAAATGTTTGATCCCGCATTCGATACGAGAAAGAGGGGGAAAATATTCACCGATTAATAAATCGGCGAAGCAAATACTGGAAACAATTATAGCAAGCAACAAACAAATTTTATAATTTGGGTTGAATTTCCGGGCTGTCACAGGCCCTCCGTGTAGATAACAAAAAGGTACGGCGATATAGGATCCCCTTGTCGCAGCCCTCTCATAGGAGAAAACTGGGTAATCAGCTCCCCATTCACCTTAATTTGGTACTTCATGGATGATACACACTTCATGGTAAGTTGCACCCACCTCCGCCTAAATCCAAGCTTCTGCAGCATAGCTTCTAGGAACTTCCAATCAACTCGGTCATAGGCCTTGCTCATATCCGCCTTAACAGCCGTATATCCCGTGCACCCCTTCATTTTGTTCAACAGAAAAATGAGAGAGCTCATAGGAGATGAGTACATTTTCTGTGATAAGTCTCCCCGGGATGAATGCACTCTGGTTCTCCAATATGATATCCGGGAGGATGAGTTTCAGCCTGTTTGCAATAACATTGGACACCAATTTGTAAATGATGTTAAATAAGCTTATTGGTCGCAGTTCCTTGATTCTGGAAGGACCCTTCACCTTCGGTATCAGCACAACCACTGTGTCATTCCACCCCTCAGGTATGGGGCCTCCATTAAGCACCACAAGCACCTCCTCTACCACTCTGTCGCCCATAAAATGCCAGTGTCTTTTATAGACAATGGATGGCATGCCTTCTGGACCCGGAGCTGTGAGATCACCGATGTGGTCGAGCGCCGCCTTCACCTCTTCTCTAGTGAACTCGGCATCAAGGCTTCCATGCATGGCCTCATCAAGTTTCGGCTGCACTTTTGCAATTAACTCGTCCAAGCGGTCACCGTTTTGAGCCATGAAAAGATCTTGAAAGAAAGAAACAATATAGTTAGTCAGACCCCTTCCTCCTTCCACCATCGTGCCACCCTCCTTCTTCAGCAACTTGATGTGATTATGCCTTATCCTTGCCGAGGCACATGCAATGAAATATTTGGTGTTCCGGTTCCCGTCCTTCAGCCATGAAACATGAGATCGCTGTTTTTCTTTTACATTCTTCTTTTCCTCCAACTCCTCTACTGCACATCTCAGCCTTGCTTCTTCTCTGATTTTCTCCTCCGAGATCAGTGCTCTCATACATATTTCTAGCTCCCCTCTCGCCTTTTCAGTCTCCCATCCAGCTCACCAATCACCTCCTTCTGCCACCTTTGCATGCTCCTTGCCACACCCCTCAGTGCTCCTTCCACATCTCCATCACCCTCCCTCCAACTGTGTTCCAAGCCTCCTGTATGACTTCACTACAACCTTCCTACCATAGCCACCACACCTCAAACTGAAACCCTTGATCTCCCCCACTCCTCAGTTGCCCAACCTCGACAGTGGAGACAATATCTGGGCGATGATCGGAGTGTCTCAGAGCCCCATTCAGAACCTCAAAATTTGGGAAGGTCTCGCACCACTTTGTGTTTGTTGTGGCCCGGTCCAACTGCTCGCAGATATAGTTGGACACACCTTGTTAATGGTCTCTCCAAGTGAACTTGTCGCCACTGAATCCTATGTCACCCAACTCACAGGAGTCTAGCGCCTCCCTGAATTTATCAAGGAATATCTGGGGATGGATTGCACCTCCCACCTTCTCATCATATGTAAGAATTTCATTAAAATCGCCCATGCAAAGCCAAGGTCTGTCCTTCTGGTGTTGTTGCCCTAGTATCCTCATAGTTCTCCAGGTATCCTTCTTCCTTTCTAGTTCAGACTCCCCATAGATCCCAATTAGCCTCCAAACACTACCACCTTCCTCCTTTACATCAACATCGACATGCCGCCTCCCATACGATCTAGGGTTCACATCCACACCCCTCCGCCAGAAGAGGGCCACTCCCCTACTCCTCCCCACTTCACACCAAGCTGTCATGTTCACCATACCCATACACCAGCTGAACATGTCCAACTCCTTCTCAGAGAGTTTTGTTTCCGCCAAGAATAAGATGTCGGGCACCTGATGGATTCTCGCCCCTCGTTGGTTCCCCAAGTGGAAGGTTTGAGATGCAGTGCAACAGCAAGTTTCCCTCAGTGAAGATACCAAGGTTATCGAACCAGTAAGACTCAGGAGATACAAGTAGGTGGCAACGTCGCCAGAAATTGCTTCCTGACTAGGGTGTTGTCGTGGACCTGCACACAGCAACAAATAACTTCGCTCCCAACGAGTACAAAGGAGTTGTCAATTCCTCCGGCCTTGTCGTTTTACAAAGGATCAACACAAGAGATAAAAGGTGCAAAGGAAAGTAAAAGCTGAAAGTAAATTGAGGGTCTGAACAATAATGTGAAGATGGACCAGGGTCCTGTGATTTTCACTAGTGATGTCTCTCTCCCAAAAGATGATAAAAGTGCTAGAGAGGTAAACAAATCACAGTTGGGCAATTGACAGGATTATGAAGGCACCACAATGCTAACTATGCTGCAAAGAAAGGAAGGGCTCAAAAGCAATGGGCAGTACGCCAAGGTAAGTAGACCGAAATCCATCTGCATCTACTACAAATCATCCACCTTGAGATATCTATCCAGAACATCTCGCTGGTATTAAGTTGCGAATCCCACCCAAAGTGTAAACTCAAAGCAACAGACAACTGCATTAAAAGAACTTTGCGTAAAGTAAACAATCCTTGCACCCACAGGTACAAGCACCGTTGTTTTATCCCTGGTGGCAACAACATATCCCCTAGTCTCATGTTTCTGTCACTCAAGCTAGACATCAAGGGGCTGAACCCACAATCGAGCATAACGCTCTCTCTTGGAGTTGCAAATAAAATACTTGGCCAAAGCAAATACCGCAACAGAGAACATGCAAGAATTTACTCAAGAACAAAATATAAAAGAGAAGAACCAAATATATTACTCATCACAATCTGAACATAGTCTCATAATCCATCAGATCCCAACAAACTCAGCATAGCAACAACAGAAATTACATAGATGCCTCGATCATGTGAGGCAGCTCACGAGGACTCGAAAGTGGAAGCACAAAAGGGGGAGAGATAGATCACATAGCTACTGGTCATGGACCCATGGTCCAAGGGAAACTACTCACAGTACATACGGGAGGCGTCCATGGCTATGGAGGGTCTCCCGGAGGGGGTAGCTTCTCCAGGAAGGGTGCCGGAGCAGCTTCTCCAGGCATCCCGATCTTGAAACGGCGGCGGCGGCGGAACAGAGGCGAGATCGCGAAAGAGGAGTCCGTCTTAGGGGTTTCCACCCCGAGGGGTAAATATAGGCGAAGGGGGGCATCGAGGGGACCCACGAGGCAGTCAGGAGGGTCCCTGGCGCGACCCAGGGTGGGGCCGCGCCACCTGCCCTCCTGGCTTCCTGGTGGTAGCCCCCCTTCCCTCTCTTGATGATTCCGGAAGCTTCTGTTGCGCTGATTTTTTATATATTTTTCCCGGAATTTTTGGAGCACTTTTAATGGCCGGAAAACCTGAAATACAAAAACAACAGAAAACAGAAACTGGCAACTGGGTGCACTGAGTTAATAGGTTAGTCCAAATAGGTTCAAAAGTGTATGAAAGTTCAAGCAAAACATGGAAAAGTCACACAAAACATGCATGGAGCAAGCAGAAATTATAGATACGTTTGGGACGTATCAACATCCCCAAGCTTAATTCCTGCTCGTCCTCGAGTAGGTAAATGATAACAAGCATAATTTCTGTGGTGATATGCCACACAACCACAAAAGGACTTTTAACTAAAGCAATCAAAGCATGCAATTCAATTCAAGTCTTAACAAGAAAGAGTCTATATTAGCATTGACACAAGCAACAAAAGAACAAAAGGTGCAAGAGCTCTCGCTGTCCGTGACTCGAATGTCTCCAGATGGTGTTTGCGTGCAATCAAGGGATAGGGAAATACGAGAGAAAAAATAAGGTTGTTGAGAACAACTATCTACTAAACGTTCACACTTGGTCTCCTTTGGATTCTTATCTGGACTCGTCCCCAGACCACTAGCCAGGTACAAGTCAAACTGATCCACTCCCTTTCGATGTTTTGAGAACTCATGCAATGGATGAGCGTGAGCAAGAAAGTTGACACCTAAAAGGCGAAACAGAAATAAGGTGGAGGAGGAAGACAAAAAAGGTATGAAAGACCCACATCAATGAGGACAATCATAGGCGAGAGAAGGCCATATGATAGATATGATGTGAGGAGTAGGGATTGCCATACAACGGATGCACATGTGAGATAAAAGCTCTCAAAGGGAACTAGTGGGGGTGCATCTAACTTGCTTGCTCAAGAAGACCTAGAGCTCGTTTGAGGAGGCTCATCATTGGAATATACAAGACAAGTTCTATAGTGTGAAGGGTCCCCCCATAGCTATATGCATGATGATGATCTCTATGGAGTACAAGGGATAGGAGATGAAGTACTAGTGTGGATCTCTCAAAAGGAATAGCAGTATGCCCTCTTCTCTCTTTTTATCTTTTTTCTCTTTTTTTGGTGGCCTCAATGGCTCTTTCTATTTAACTCTCTTTTGTCATCTTTGGGATCTTTTGAATCTGTCCTCTTTGGGATCTTTTCCTCACTTTAGGGGCAATACTCTATATTTTACAAGAATATAGGAGATCTTTCACACTTTACAAAAGTACTCACATAAAGAAAATGTAACTATCATGATGCAAATTTATGCCTCTGCCAGGGTAGCAGGATATGCAATGATACTAGCGCATCATGTAGCAATGATTAGGGCAAGGCCCAACTAGCATGCGGTTCATCGATCAAGCAAGTGGCATGTATGACATGAAGATCAAGTCATGAGAAGGTGGATGTTGCATGGCAATGTATCTCGGAAAGGCTATGGAAATGCCTTGTAGGTAGGTATGGTGGCTGTTTTGAGGAAAGATATAAGGAGGCTTATGATGACAGAGCGTATCATGCCAAGGGTTTGGATGCACCGGCGAAGTATGCGCCAACTCTCGAGGTGAGTAAGGGCAATGCACGGTACCGAAGAGGCTAGAAAAAGTATAGGTGGGTGGAAGTGTCAACTTTCGAATACTCACATTAGTCCGAAGAACTCATGCACTTATTATCGGTAACTCTCAATCTAATCAGGAGGTTCACAAAGAGGCAGGTACCCCGAGGAGGAGTGTATGGGGGTTTGGTTATCCTTGCGCATCCTCGACTCATGGTACGTGAGTGTACTCTAATATTCGAACCCTCTAGAGGTTAGTGATCCATCTAGTAGCTAGAGTTCTCAACAGGGGTTTTGGTTTTCGAAAAACACACGGATTGCCCAAAATACAACAGCTATCACTAATAGGCAAGAGCTCTTGACACCAAAAGTTCAAACATTACTCTAGTCAATACCTCAAAACTATTGCAAGTTACTACTACAAAGAGAAAAGCAACTTTAACTACCTACTTTCAGTCAAGACACAGAACTCAGTGCAACAGGCAAACTCTCTAACAAGATAAAACATGCAACCTATAGAAAGTTCAACCTAAGACAAAAGAAAAGCTTTAGAAAAAAAAACTAAAGCAGTACAATTAAACAGAACAGCAGCTAAGAAAAGAAAAAGAACAACTGACATCTAAAAGAATAAGCATGCAAATCCTACGAGGAGTTCTATTTCAAGAGGAGCGTGAATCTCTCCCACACAAAAGAGTAAGTTGGGGTCTAACTTGTTACTACAGCAAACAAAGCAAAAGAAAACTAAAAACAAAACCTAAGAGCGAGACGCTCCAAGAATAGCACATAATGCATGAAGTGATAAAAATATAGTGCAACGAGAGACAAACTGATAATTGTTGATGAAGAAGGGGATGCACGGGGGCATCCCCAAGCTTAGACGCTTGAGTCTCCTTGAATATTTATTGGGGGTGCACATGGGCATCCCCAAGCTTGAGCGTTTGACCCTCCTGAATCTTCTTTCATCACCTTCCATCGCGCACTTGAAAACTCCCTTCATACATAACTCATTGTAGGCTGATTAGAGAGGTTAGTACCCTAATAAAATAATTTTCCTCTATTGCAAATAAAGATTTCCAGGAAGAGCTACTGTTTCCCAAGATTTCCAAAAGGTTTTTGCAAAGAAAAAGCAAGCTTAAGGTTTGCAAAAGTGAAGAGAGACAAAACGTGGCAGAATATGTGAAAAACAGAACAGCAGATAGAAACGAATTTTTTAGGGGTACTTCTACAACTCAAATCAAAAAACTCAGAACATACGCAAGTTTCGTAATTGTATAGAGCATGCCGTGTAAACAATTCAGCTCAAAAAGATGAACTGGGATTTTCTCTGATTTTTCTAGTCACGAGGACAGAATCTGTTTTCTGGACAGCATGTCACAACTTTCACTTCCCTTGTCGTATGAGGCTATAAAGGGCACAAAGCTTGAAAAGCAAAGATACAATGATGTTGCTACAGTAGTAACAATCATCAAGACCACTAAGAACAGAAGAAAATCAAAGAGAAAAACCTAAATTCGTTGCGGGCTGTCTCCCGAAAGCGCTTCTTTAAAGCCATTAGCTAGGCATGAAGATTATGAAAGATGCTCTCACAAGAGAATAAGCGTTGAAGCAAAAGAGAGCATCATGAAGCAAATTTGAAACACATTTAAGCCTAACCCACTTCCTATGCATAGGCATCTTTTAAGAAAATAAATCAAAGAGGAACAAAGTGGCATGCATAGGAAGGTGGAGAAAGAGCAACTTCAAAACTTTCAACATAAAGAGAGAAGTTTTAGTAATATGGAAGTTTCGATCACCAAACTTCCCTCTCTCAAAATAATTTTCAGTAGCATCATGAACAACATCAAGAATATAACTATCACATAAATCATATTGTTCATGACCTACAAGCGCATGTGTATAGTTTTCAACACGGTCTTTAGGATCATAAGATAAATGCAACCCATCACATTGAGCCTTAATAAGAGCACAATTCTCCAGAATATGAGTTGGAGATTTCAAAAAGATAATAGGACAATCAAGTGTGGGTGCAAGAGAAAAAAATTCATGCTTAACATGAGGAACTATATAAAGTTCATCTCTGTAAGCATCATCCATAGTGGCATCACGACCATAAGCATAGAAGGCATCAACTTCATCAAAAAGGGATATTTCAAAAGAATCCATAGGATCATAATACTCATATAAGGTAAGATTAAAAGAGTTACTCTCATTAGAAGGTAGACATGGATAGCTCCATTCTTCCTCCTTTTGTTTGTCACTCTCCTCCTCTTTTTCATCCAAGGAGCTTTCAGGTTCATAAATTTCTTCTTCCATAGAGTCCTGCAAATCATTAGTCTCTTCCTTTGGGGGAGAGATTCTCTCAAGATGATAAGTAATATAATAATTTGCATCATAATTTTCCAAACAATAATTAATTATAGCAAGACTCTCAGATTTGTAAGGGGCATCATCAATATTTTTAAGAAGAGAAGTAATTTCATAGGCACCCTTATAAGCAACAAATTCTTCTATTTCCTCTGCATCATAAAAATCATAGTTTCTCTTAGCATAAGAAGCTAAAGTTTTATCATCATTGTACTCACATTGGAAAGCAAGGTGTTTGTGCCTCATAAAGCAACAAGATTCATCCCTGCAGAAAGATATATTATATATTGAGCACAAGTTTCTAGCATACTCATACAACTGATGTAGTTGTTTCCATAAGTGTATCCCCTTTTGAGACAAGCGGTGTTTCTTGTACCACTTTTGTTCATCCTCGGTGAATCCTCCATGCCAATAAGATCTAGTTTCAAAGAAGTCAGACATTGATTGGCAAGTAAGGAACTAGACATACTATATTTTTGGGTTTTTGATAAAGGACACAAAGATAAAAACAGAAAGGTAAATTAACAAGACTAAAAAGCAAAGATAAAAGATAGTGTGCAACTCCCCTATCTTGTAGACTTGAGTCCCTGGAAACGGCGCCAGAAATTTGCTTGATGGCTTCTCGCCCCTCGTTGGTTACCCCAAGTGGAAGGTTTGAGATGCAGTGCAGCAACAAGTTTCCCTTGGTGAAGATACCGAGGTTATCGAACCAGTAGGACTCAGGAGAAACAAGTAGGTGGCAACGTCGCCAGAAATTGCTTCCTGACTAGGGTGTTGTCGTGGACCTGCACACAGCAACAAATAACTTCGCTCCCAACGAGTACAGAGGAGTTGTCAATTCCTCCTACCTTGTCGTTTTACAAAGGATCAACGCAAGAGATAAAAGGTGCAAAGGAAAGTAAAAGCTAAAAGTAAATTGAGGGTGTGAACAATAATGTGAAGATGGACCAGGGTCCTGTGATTTTCACTAGTGATGTCTCTCTCCCAAAAGACGATAAAAGTGCTAGCGAGGTAAAGAAATCACACATGGGCAATTGACAGGATTATGAAGGCACTGCAATGCTAACTATGCTGCAAAGAAAGGAAGGGCTCAAAAGCAATGGGCAGTACGCCAAGGTAAGTAGACCGAAATCCATCTGCATCTACTACGAATCATCCACCTTGAGATATCTATCCAGAACATCTAGCTGTTATTAAGTTGCGAATCCCACCCAAAGTGTAAACTCAAAGCAGCAGAAAACTGCATTAAAAGAACTTTGCGTAAAGTAAACAATCCTTGCACCCGCAGGTACAAGCACCGTTGTTTTATCCCTGGTGGCAACAACACATCCCCTAGTCTCCTGTTTCTGTCACTCAAGCTAGACATCAAGGGGATGAACCCACAATCGAGCATAACGCTCTCTCTTGGAGTTGCAAATAAAATACTTGGCCAAAGAAAATACCGCAACAGAGAACATGCAAGAATTTACTCAAGAACAAAATATAAAAGAGAAGAACCAAATATATTACTCATCACAATCTGAACATAGTCTCATAATCCATCAGATCCCAACAAACTCAGCATAGCAACAACAGAAATTACATAGATGCCTCGATCATGTGAGGCAGCTCACGAGGACTCAAAAGTGGAAGCACAAAAGGGGGAGAGATAGATCACATAGCTACTGGTCACGGACCCATGGTCCAAGGGAAACTACTCAAGGTACATATGGGAGGCGTCCATGGCTATGGAGGGTCTCCCGGAGGGGGTAGCTTCTCCCGGCAGGGTACCGGAGCAGCTTCTCCAGGAAGCCCCGATCTTGAAACGGCGGCGGCGGTGGAACAGAGGCGAGATCGCGAAAGAGGAGTCCGTCTTAGGGGTTTCCACCCCGAGGGGTAAATATAGGCGAAGGGGGGCATCGAGGGGACCCACGACGCAGTCAGGAGGGTCCCTGGCGCGGCCCAGGGTGGGGCCGCGCCACTTGCCCTCCTGGCTGCCTGGTGGTGGCCCCCCTTCCCTCTCTTGGTGATTCCTGAAGCTTCTGTTGCGCTGATTTTTTATAAATTTCCCCCGGAATTTTTGGAGAACTTTTAATGGCCAGAAAACCTGAAATACAAAAACAGCAGAAAACAGAAACTGGCAACTGGGTGCACTGAGTTAATAGGTTAGTCCAAATAGGTTCAAAAGTGTATGAAAGTTCAAGAAAAACATGGGAAAGTCACACAAAATATGCATGGAGCAAGCAGAAATTATAGATACGTTTGGGACGTATCAGCACCTCCATCCTCCCTAGCTCAAGGAGGCTACGAACCGTCTGGCCGATCCCGAGCCCCTGGCAGTCCCAACTTACGATTTTCATTGCTCTCGGCGGGGCTGCTCGCACAGTCCGGCCGTTATGCTTGTATTAAGACCACCATTGTTTGATTCCTTCACCACCATCTGCCCCTTCTCCCCAACAATTATCCCTTTCTTAGCCTCGTTTTATTTCTCCTCTTCTTCCACACCCCTACTCCTCTTCTCTCCTATCTCCGTCGCTATCTTCTCCTGAACCTCACCCTTCATCCTCTCCCCCTTATATATGCATTTTCTTATACTTCTTCCCCTGGTATTTAGGCTCAGAACCCTTCCCTCCCTTGTGAAAGTGCAATCATGCCCTTAATAATATTTTGATGTTGATGACAATATACATATAGAGGACTAGTAATGTTTGTCAAGTTTATCTCAGGTTTTAGTCCTCGGTTCGTTGTGATGGTGGATCATAGACCATTGATATCTACAATTGCTCAAGAGATGGAACCAATGAATTTGAAGCGTAAGCTTTTTCCGGTTATCTTGAGTATAGGGATCCTTGCACTACTAAGAGGGGATCAGTGGGTGTACTGTTTAAGTCTTGCTCAAACATCTCGCAAAACAAATGAATTTCTTGTCACACACTCATTTTAAACAAGCCTGCTGCATATACACACATCGGACGTCCGGTCCCTACCGGACGTTCGGTACCTGATGCTCTCGGACGTCCGGTCACCGTTGGACTAAGGGTCCGAGAGGTCAGTGGGCTTTTTCCCCATTTCATCGGATTTCTGGTCCTTGTCGTACGTCCGGTGGTCGGACGTACGGTTGGCGTCGGACTAAGGATCCGAGGGGTCAGTAGCGTTTTTCAATGTTTTATCGGATTTCCGGCGCTCATCGGTGTCCGGTATCCGTCGGACGTCCGGTACCTGATGTGTTCTTCTGCGCATGCAGTGTATTTGTGAGTGTCCGGTGCAAACCGGACGTCCGATGCACGTACCGGACATCCGATACTTATGCAGGCAGAATGCGCCAACGGCCATTTCTGGCCTTGGGTTATAAATATGCCCTCTCCACCACTTGAGAGGGTTGACAACTTCATTTGCAACACGCCCAAGAACACAAGTGCTCCCTCTAACTCTCTCCCTCACCAAATCTCACATCCCGGAGAGCCCCGTGAGAGTTCTTGACGGATCTTTCACCCCGTGATAGATCCACCCCTTCCCCATCTTTCAACCAAAGCAAATCACGTTTTGACAAAGTCTTGAGGTTTCCCCATTGATCTTGTTACTCTTGGAGGTTGGAGACTCCTAGGCGGGTAGGAGTTCTTCAGAGAGGAATCGACCATTGTGATTACCCCCGTTGAGTTTGTGAGGGTTTGGTGACCACCTTTAAGGTCAACCGATAGTGGTTGGGAATCGCCTTCGTGGTGATATCTCAAGGGGAATAGAGTGAGCCTTCGTGGCGTTGGTGTGCCTTCGTGGTTTCACCCACTCTCGCCAAACGGTGAGTAGTTTACCTCCAAGGAAGTGAACATCGGGATACATCGTTGTCTTCGCGTCATTTGGTTATCCCTACTCTTTCCCCTTATTACTTGTGCTACCGTACTTTTCCCCCTCACTTGCTTTAGTATATTGTTCTTATTGTTTATCTTGTCATAGCTAGGCAAACCTCGCAATTGTTAGGCACACCTTTATCTTCCGCATTATTGCCTAAAATTGCTAAGTAGTGATAAATTTTTAATAAGAACTATTCACCCCCTCTAGATCTATCTCGATCGTTTCACCTTGTCTGACACTCTCTCCTCCAACTTTGTTTTACCATCATCCCCCTCCTTTAGTTCCTTTGACATATCGCGCGCGTCCACCTCCATGCTTTTGGTAGCCAGTTCTTTCGGCTCACCCCCACTACGACTTCCCTTCTCTGTAAGCTGCTCTATTAGGTTGGTTTTGGTGATGCCATCCACACTCATGTCCAATTTCTTTGGCACTCCTTTGAGTTCTAGGCTCTGTCGGTTTTTTCCTGGGATGTTTACCTCTTCTCCCCCTTCCACATTGTTTTCATTCTTCCCGCCATTGTTTACTCCCTCCTTCCTCCACGAATGACAATCACTTCCACTCCTTGATCGTCATGATGAGCGGCCAAAGCCATATGATCTGCATGCTCCTTCCTCTCTGCATGCCCCCTCCATCCACTCTCCTCCACATTCAGCCTACGTCCACCAATATCAGCTTTCAGCCACTTCCCAAACTGGGCTTTTTCTCGTTTTTGAAGCTTCCTTTTATGGTCCTTGTCCCTATGTCCAATGATTCCACAGTTGTAACAGAAGTCGGGAAAAAAATTTCATACTCGAACCTACACCAACCTTCCTCTTCTCCCCCATCCTTCTTCTTCTCCTTTCTCTTCCTCCCATCCTCATTCTCCTCATCATCCAGCGTGAACCCTCTCATAAGAGGTTTATCAATTCTCATCCTCACTTTAATCCTCAGAAATTTCCCGATACCATTCCCATATGGTCTTATATCTGCCTCCACAAATTGACCAATGATATTGCCAATCTCCTCCGCTGATTCCTCGTTCATCATACCTAGGGGAAGTTTGAAAACCCTCACCCATATCGGGATATTATTGAAGGCGTAGTCTTCAAGTCTCCTACTGGGAATGTAGTCCTCCACAACCACCATGAGCGCTTCCCGAATGTGTCGTGATTAGTCCACCTTGGACCATGGGTCCATGATCAGCAGCTAGATGATGTTTTCTCTCTACCCTTGTGCTTCAATTCTTAGCCCTTGTGAGCTTCCCTACATGATGAAGGCATCTATGTATTAGTTTCTGTGTTGCTATGATGTGTTTGCTGGGATCCGATGGATTATGAGATTATGTTCAGATTGTGACGAGTAATATATTTGGTTTACCTTTTATGTTTTAGTTCTTGAGTATTCTTGCATGTTCTCCGTTGCTTTGTATTGCTTTGGCCAAGTAGTAGATTGTAACTCCAAGGGGGAGCGTTATGCATGACTGTGGGTTCATGTCCCCCAATGTCTAGCTTGAGTGATAGAAACATGAGACTAGGGGATGTGATGGTGCCACTAGGGAGAAAACAACGGTGCTTGTAAATGCGGTTTCAAGGATTGCTTACCTACACATAGTGTGTTAATGTATTTGTCTGTTGCTTTGATCCTACATTTGGCTGGGGTTTGCAACTTAATACCAGCGAGATGTTCTGGATAGATATCTGAAGGTGGGTGATTAGTGAGTAGATGCTGATGAATAAACGGTATGCTCGTCTTGGCGTACTGCCTGTACGATTGAGCCTCTAGCTTTCTTGTAGCATAATTAGCATCGCGGTGCATTTATAATTCTGTCAATTGCCCAGCAGTAATTTGTTCACCCAGCATAGTTGTTTATCGTCTTTTGGGAGAGAGACGTCACTAGTGAAAGTCACGGGACCCCGGTCTATATTTCCACCATAGTTTACACTATTCATCTTTATTGATTTTATTTCTTTTCCTTTGCAATCACCACTACTATTTTCCACCCTTGTATTTGATCCTTTGTAAACAACAAGCCTGGAGAGATTAACAACCTCTCTGACTCGCTGGGAGCAAAGTTATTTGCTTTTGTGTGCAGGTCCAGGTTAAGCGAGCAATTTTGATAAACGACGTGTTGTTCACTTCACCACCTTCTTGTTGATCCTTGGAGTCCTACTAGTCCGACATACCTTACAGTCCTCGTGTAAGGGAAATTACTACTATCTACATCTCAACCTTCCACTTAGGGTAATCAACGAGGAACACTACGCCATCATCAAGTAATTTCTGGCGCCGTTGTCGGGACTCCAGTCTACAAGATAGGGGAGTTGCACACTATCTTTTACCTTTTCTTTTTAGTCTTGTTAGTTTACTTTCTAGTTTTTGCTCTTGTGCCTTTTATCAAAAACACCAAAAAAAATAGTTACTTTGTTCTTGCTTGCTACTGTTACTATAGGTTCCACTAAAAACACTAAGTTGTGTGACTTCACTAGTCACAACTACAATGACTTTATCTGCACTCCTATTGCTCCACGTGCTACTTCAACATCTTCCTATGAAATTAAACCTGCTTTGTTAAATCTTCTTATGAAAGGACAATTCTCCGGTGCTGGAGATGATGCTGCTTTCTACTTAAATAATTTTGTTGAGCTTTGTGATATGAAAAAGTACAAAGAAGTAGATGGTGACAATGTTAAACTTAATTCCTTCTCTTTGAGAGGAAGAGCTAAGGAGTGGTTGCAATCTTTGCCTAGGAATAGTATAGATTCTTGGGATAAGTGCAAGGATGCTTTTATTGGGAAGTACTACCCACCTGCTAAGATTATCCAGTTGAGAAGTAACATTATGAATTTTAGGCAACTGGATAATGAACATGTTGCCCAAACTTGGGAACGTATGAAATCTCTTGTTAAGAATTGCCCTACACATGGTTTGACTACTCGAATGGTTATCCAGACTTTCTATGCAGGATTGAACTTTACCTCATGGAATCTATTGGACTCGGCCGCGGGAGGAACTTTTATGTCAACCACACTTGGTGCTGCCATAAAGCTATTGGACGAGATGATGACAAACTATTCTCAATGGCACACCGAAAGATCTCATACAAGTAGGAAGGTAAAATTTGTTGAGGAGATATCCTCTTTAAATGAAAAAAGGTTGAATTGATCATGTATTTACTTACTAAGCAAGCTCCTATTTATCCTCATGATGTTCCTTTAAATTCTTTGGTTGCTCAAGAACAAGTAGATGTTAATTTTATTTCTAGGAACAACTTAAATAACAATGCTTATAGGAGTAACTTTGGTAGCAACAACCCTAGACCATTCCCATCAAAAACTATGGGAACAACAACACTTCTCCTATCACCAAAAACTCCACTTTTGAATTAGAGAGCATGCTTAAGGACTTTATCACTTCTCAAAAAGCCTTCAACAAGAGTGTAGAAGAGAAATTAGACAAATTAGATAGTCTCTATTTGAAGGTAGACAACATAGCTCATGATGTAGAGATGCTCAAAATGAGGACTTCTCCCCTTGAGGAGAGAAAACCCACACTTATGAATGCTATCCAAGTGCAAATTAATTTGTAACGACCCGAATGTGATAAGATCTGACTCTTTGTGCTTACTGTGCTATCCCTGGATTGTAGCTAGCACTCACAGTAACAAGAGGGAATATCAAGTAAACATACATCATTTTACTACAAACGAAGGATCCAAAGTTACATATTTTCATACAACTTGCACAGCTCAAGGCTGGCATAGAATACAGCGGAAACATATACTTTACTAAGCTAGGGGATCCATCAACGCCACTGGCTCGTTGAGTGTAGACCCGTGATCCTATCGCCTCTTACATGTCGTCATCTACACGTGAGTACAACTCAAATGGGTGAGTACATTGAATGTACTCGCAAGTTGCAAATAAAAGGAATATAACAGATTATTCATGCAGGGTAAGTCAAGTGGATAGATAGGGTTTATTTGCAAAAAAGCCAATTTTCCCCGAACTAAAATTTGTAAAATTTCTTTGGAAAATAAAATAGTTTTTTTAATATATAGGATTAGAGTGAAACACTTGGGTAGATATACCAAGGCACAAGTCTCCAACCTAAGTAAAATATATATGTGATTGAAGTGAAACACACCCTAGTGCTCAATCCTCAACATAGAGCCCTTAAAACAATTTTTTAGAAAAATAAAGTCTTTTACTCTGCAGAGTTAGAAACGGTGCATGTCCTCAGCCAGGCGCAATTTCTCAAGTGTGCAAGTCCTCCGTCGAGTGCAATCACTTAGTATGCAAGACCCTAGTTGAGCGCAATCCCATAGTGTGCAAGACCCTAGTTGAGCGCAATCACTCAAGTGTGCAAGACCCCAGTCGGGCGCAATTACTCAAGTATGCAAGTCCTCCGTCGAGCGCAATTACTTGGTTTCAAGACCCCAGACGGGCGCAATCACTTGTAGAAAAAAAATTCTTATAGTTTTGTTTTCGAAAGTTTTAATGTTTAAGAACTTGTTTCGGTTTTTCAAACCCTCCCATTTCTACAAGCATGGCTAAGCATAAGCATATATATAAGCTTTGATCTTAAGGCTCTGAATATCAATATATACTTTGTAAAAACTTTGGTAAAACTTTTCATCCATAAAATAAATTGAAAGATTTCATGCATATTAAAAAAATATAGGACAAAGTATGATCAAGTTGCAACTTGTTTGAGTCTCTTGAAGTTGATACTCTATTTTTGTATCGTCACTCCTTCACCTTACGATATATCTAACCATAAAGAAAAGTACTTCAACACACAACAAAATCCAAACGAAGATCCAAATAAATACACAAAATAAGAATACAAAAATATTTAACTAGTAATATTTCTAGGAAAATCGTTACGGTATGACTATGGGTTGAGATAATTAATTTGGATAGAATTAAACTTGGTTTCATAGGAAGTATGGAGATGTGGTCTAAGTCATCACTATGTTTGGATGTATTTGATAGTAATCCAAACATTTCTTATCAGAAGGTCATGTCATAACCCAAAGGAGATCAAAGTAGTTTGAGAATATTTCCAAACTTCATTTTGTCGAATATATGGAAATTTTGATCATGACTTAAGTGTTGATATCGGATAACAATCCAAGTGTTTGTGTATAAGATTAAACTTTAGAAATCAAGATAATGGCCTAGAATTCCAAAGTCTTGGGCAAATTATATTATATTCCATTGAACATAGATTCCGTATTGAGTTTCCAAAATACTTGACTATAAATCCATATGGAGTTTTACAACTAATATCAAGGGTTTGGAATGGTCGTGGAATAATATTTCGTTGAAACTAATTGCTAGAAAGAAATTTTTGGAAGAAGCTAATTGAAGAAATGCTCAAGATGTGATTAAACTCCATTTGAATCAATGGACAATGCTTGGTTTCAAGTAGTGGGAAACTAAATATATATGGGTGCTAAAGAAATGTTATGGTCGAAAGATAAATTCTTGTAATAAGTATTTCCAAATTAAAGATATGGTTAAGGTATGTGAAAAATCCTCAAGTTAGAGTTGAACAACCTAATATCCCAAGTAATTTGTGATGATGAGGCAATTGTGTTTTACATGTCCTAATGACCATGTGGTTATAAAGTTTGCCAAAATGGATCGATATGTGGAACACAAAATATGGTCACAAGATCTTTGATGTAAAGGATTTGATTTGAACCTATTTGAAGGATTTTCTAAATGGGTTGGATAAGTTCAAATATATTATAGTGGGTCAACTTGTTCATATACAAAGAAGGAATTGGGGTAATTGGAAATTTATAGCAAATATTAAATTTGCTACGTGGTTTGTGGCAAGAAAATATATTGTGGCATGGGTTCAACACAAACTTATCTTGATTTTAAAATTATGGATAGATGTTGAATACATGGCATGAACACTAATTTCCAAAGATGCTAAGAAAATGACATAGCCTATGGTTCATTGTGTCAAAAGACAACTTGATAAGGATTCTATAATTCAACATCTAGTTAGACATATACTCAAGGTTTTGAATATTCTATAATTGGTTCAATTATAGCCTACATGTCACTAACTAACATAATAAAAGATGATGTCCTATACCATAGATGAAGATACGAAAGTTTGCTTGGATGAAAGATGGCATAACATCAGCGCATGAATTCAAGAACACACAGAGTATTGAAGCGGGTGTTCGAAGAATAACATAAATTCAAAGAAAAATATTGAAGACTAATTCATAGGTATGAGGTTTTGATTTGAACAAGGATTAAGAGAACAAGATTGATCGAATGGTTCTCACTATAGTTAAATGTGATGCCGAAGGGAGGAATCGTTGAGCAAAGAGTCTTCGGTAAACGTTAAACAGATCAATTAACTAACAAATATTCTATAGAAGATGGTGGATGTAATTTCGGGCGGCTTCGAGGGTTGCAAGTTCATCAAGAAAGCTCCATAGAAATGGCGTCATGGCATGATTTTTGAGTTTTTGCGGCCAACATTGTCGGATAGCCTCAAGATCATGTCCTGGATGTTGAGAGGGTTGTCAATTGCGCACATGTACAAGGAATTCGGTAGGGAAAGAACTTAGATGACTTACCAAAGCGATGAACTCGTCAAAAATCTTGAATTTAGACGTGAATGGCACGGGAAATAGAGAGCTCCTCTAAAAAAGTTCTGAGAATAAAAATGGTGGAGGGAAGAGAGAGACACGCGAGGCTCTCCTCAGTTCATCCTTTTATAGCTTGAGGAGTGAGATCGGGGAATCAATATGCCAACCGTTGGCATTCGGAGCACGACGTCGATTTGGGAGATTAAGGCGACGAAATGGGATTTTAATACACTGAATGGGTTCTCCGTGGAATTATAAACACTTTTCATGTTGGTGGTAAGTTAAAACGATGAATAGTTTAAGAGGTAGAAGGAGAGGAAGATGTACAGAATGCCATGGATGTACGTACTGTGTCCTCCGTTTCCTGTTCATGCTCATGTACATGTACAGAGGAGGAAGAGGACCGGTTGGTCATGGGCCTTAGTGGAGAAAAACTAGCCCAAGAAGGAAAAAAGAGATAATTAAAAAAACGTAGACATATGGGAAATGAGTTCGGCCCAATAGATTTAACATTTATGTCTTCTATTTGATAATAACACAAGAATTCTAGATTTGATATTTATATTATCAAATATCTCTCAATTTAAGATGTAAACTGAATATGGTAAAAATATATACAGATTCTAGGAAAATATATTTCCTTATCCAAATAAATTTATATGAACATATTTTTATCAAAGTAAAAATAATTTCAAGTATTAATAAATTCCCTAAATAATTTTAGGGTTTTTATATCAAATGGTTTGTTTGAATATTATCATATTAAAATTAGGATTACTTACATATTCCCAATAATAATTTTGGAGAAGTCGTATTATCTTCTCTCATTTATTTATTGGAATTACTGGCAATTTTAAATAGCCCTTAAACACCAATATCAAATAAACTAATTGTTTTTTACAAATAAACATTGGTCCACAATTAATTTGAGAAAGTCATGTTATTCTCACTAAAAAATATTTAATTGTGGTTTCCACCAAATTTCAAAAGAGATAAAAGAAATAAAATCATTATTTAAAGTTTGAATAAACCTCAAAACCAAGATTTTCATTATTGGATAAATGTTTATCCAATTTAATAATTGGTTTGCAAAGGTTTAAACAAAGATTCAAAAAGTTCTAACTTCCCATGAAAATCACAGCAATGCACTAAATAATGTTTTATTTATTGAATTAACATTCCAAAATTTGGAAAATTTTGGGATGTTACATAATTTAAACATTAGAATGCTAGCCAAACTTAAGGATAGGTGGCTAGAGAGAAAGAAAAGGAAGATAGATTTAAGAGCCTTCCTACTCATTCCACACTTGCTACTATACATGTTGTTGAGGATCTCAAAACCTTTAGCACCCATCACATCCCTAGTCCACCTAATGGACCTATCAATGGTGATGTGTAACACCCCGGGTGTCACACTACAGTGATCACCTTATCTAATGCCAAGTCATCATGATTGTGCTAATAATGATCACCCCTGATCATGGCTTGTTCAAATCCAACCCAGATAAAAATTCCAAAACAAGGTGGAAATAAACCTTGCCCAAAAATTGTGCAACTATTTTTGTTAAATTTATAAAAATCAGTATACCATATAAAAACACCAATGGGAATTTAATACAACATTTAAATAAGATAGATAAATCAAATCAGTAGCAAAATAACCATATTTAATCCATTTAAATATAAAAAAATCTCAAATGATTTTATTATACCCCCAAACTTTTTATGGCACTATAATATCATGTAGCACTATTGTTTGCTATGATTGCTTTGTATTGCCTTGCAACTGTTTGCTATGATTGCTTTGTATTGTTTGCTATGATATGTAATGCCTTGCAACTGTTTGCTATGATTGCTTTGTATTTACTATTTCTTCCCCCCTTATCTCCGGTAGACCCCGTTGCTGCCACTGACGACACCGTTGCCGAGTACGACTACTTCGTCGACGACCGTACTGCTACTACCGAGCTTCCAGGCAAGCAGAGCCATTCTCTTCCCCAGATATCGCCTATCTTTTCCGTACTTTCTTGCACTAGGCATTGTTACTGCTGCTGCTACGTTACCATCCTATTCAATTGCATAGCCTGTCATTGTCACCCCTTGATGTACCATCCTTTATCCTATGCTGCCTGCTATAAATATATATATTATATTCAGCAGTGAGCCCTGCGCTTTGTTAGCTAGGATTAGATAGCGGGTCGTGACCACTCAGGGGAGTGACGCGGATACAAAATATATACAAATGCAACAGGTACGGTCAAATGCAGACGCCCCAGGGAACCTACAACGGCGAGACTCTGCCGAGTCGCTTCGAGTTTGACTTACGAGTTGGAATGGACTCGTATTTCACTCTCGTCGGCTCAGTAGCGTAGCATCACCGGGATGATACGAGGTTTACCTCTTTAGTTCATTTCGCTGGTGTCTCGGCACCACCGGGGTGATATGAGAATATTCCTCTTTAGTTCCTTCCGCTGATTTCTCTTTCGAACCTCTTCAAGTGTACCATCGAGGGTGATTCCTCCTGGTTTCACTTGATGGTAGGCACTCGAATCAACTGGTGTCCTTACAGGTAAGGAGTCGGGTGACCCAACGGTGCCCGCGCAGGGTATCTTAGCGGAACGACAGGCCAGGTGTATTCCACCGGTGTGCGGCGGGCCTGGTACTGTTCGTGGACGACAGATATCCTGTTGTACGTAAGTCGAGCTTTTCGGAGAAAACGCGAGACAAGGTAAGGAGACGGTTCACCTTGTTGGTAACCGCACGAGTTGGTGGGACGTCAGGGCAGGCACCGATGTTACTGGTGGTCCTGACTGCCGTCGTTGTCCGCGACTCATTCAATAAGGGGCAATGATAACGGTTGTCTCGACAGAAAATTAATAAAATGCTTAATGGGTTCGGCGGATGACTTGAGTAGCCTTTTGGCTTGTACGCACTACCTATACGTGGGATTACGGTGTGGGCCCTCCGAGTTGTGGTCTCGTTCGAAAGCTCTGAAAGACGTCCAGTTCAGCATTGTGGCGCGGTCGGATCCGCATCCATGATACAGTTGCGTGGTATCCACCGTCCTCACAACGACCCGGAGAGTGAGGGGTGATAGGCCCATGACCCCCTTGCTTTTAGGGATGTAGACCGGCGGAGACCTCTCTGATGATCCGTAGGATGGGCCTCGGCGTGTCGGATAGCCTCAGTGGGGTGTTCCCTAACAAGGTGTACGCCACCCTGGAGATCCGAGCGTGTAGTATGACACCAATGCACCCCTGCAGGGAAGATAATCTATTCGAATAGCCTTGTCCATGGTAACAGGACTCTTTAAGCTGAAGCCAGACTTGACCACTACAAACTACTACTATTAAACTGTATGGTTCCGGTTTCTTTTCCTCGCAGGGAGTCGAGGGAGGGAACTCGGAGGCATTGTTAATTATGATTACAACTTATTATTATACAATGCTGCAGCAACTTCTGCTGCATTGTTACTTTCATTACTGTTATATTAAACTGTTGGCTGATTCTTACATCATGCTGCAAGACTCGTCGGAAGATGCTAGTCTTCGATAGGCCTAGCTTCTTATCCTTGCTCTGACTTCTATCTTGCAGTCCACTATATATAGCCTCCCCTTTCCATTTGATACAATGCATAAATGCTTAGTAGCGGACGTAAGACTCGCGGGTATGCTAGATACTCACCTGCTTTATTTCCCCCCTTTTTATTTTGCCTGATCGGCCGCTGTAGTCAACGTTGTTGCCTAGGAGCAGGAGATCCTCGATGCCGACCACCGCAACATGAAGATCCCAGATGCCTTCTACGACGTCGAGTTCCCCTTTGACCAGGAGTAGTTTGGAGGTTCCCAGGCAGGAGGCCTTGCCTTTTCGATCGAGTGTTGATTTTGTGCTAGCCTTCTTAAGGCAACCTTGTACCCTTGTGTCTGTACTCAGATACTTTTGCTTCCCCTAACTTTGTGCTTTCTAGCTGTTGTATTCGAGCCCTCGTGGCCCCTGGCTTGTATTATTTTATTTGTAGAGTTGTGTTGTGATATCTCACCGTGAGTCCCTGATCTCGATCGTGTACCTTGCGTGTATGATTACTGTACACGGTCCGATTTTGGGGGCGTCACAAGTTAGTATCAGAGCCGACTGCCTGTAGGACACCCCCTTACAACTCTGTGGTCGAAGTCGAGTCTAGTCTTTGCGAAACTGCTTTACTAACAGTGTCGTGTGGCTTATCGTCCCACGTCGCAAAATGGGTGGTATTAGGATCCTTTCCTTCGTATCATTACTCTGGGATTCTACTCTCTTATCATTTCGGGAAATTTTGCTAACTCTGACATTAGGATCTCGTGGTCGCATCTACCCGGAGAGCCCTTCACCCAAGATGATCGCTTGGTTCACCTGAATATTCCGAAGATGCTCTCCAATAACTTCCCTGGAACCTACGTGTTCATCGCCTGTGTTCATCGCCTTTGCAGACCCCTGCACCGATAAGTCTGTATGGATAATTACATCCACCTCCCGATCTGGAAATCATACTTCCCTTATAATTAAGCATCGAATTATGCTAATGCTTCTACCACCCACCTTTGCTTCTATCACCCGATGCCTTTGCATCCTTCCTCCTTCTGGTTGAGTGTCGATACTCACATCGGGTTCTTTGCGAACCACCCAACCTTGGTGGATTATTATCCGACTAATCTTACATGGCTTCTCCCATGTGTCAATCGGATTCATCGTGCGAATGCCATCCTTGCCCTCGATGATTTGTGTTATCATCAACAACCTCCCTTGGCTCCGTGCCAAAACAACTTGTTCATGTATATCGTGCTCTGCTTTTCCTTGGGAAATCTATACACGTGATACTTGTGTATCATCACTTTTCTCTTCCTTTGGTCTGATTGATCAGACAATCAAATTCTCCCTTCCATTGGTCTGTTTAACCTTTCTTGTGATATAAATTATCTGAGCAGCGATGATTCCCTGCTTATGTAAACACCTCGGTGTACTACCTCGTCAGTAACCCTTGTTGCCATTGTTGATGACATCTCGGTAACCACTGGGACGAGAACTTTGACAATTGGTCCGCCTCGTAGTTACGAGCAGGAAATGGTTCTCAATGTCCACTGCCCTTGGTACCGACGTTGTTCCCGATATAGTTGACAAGTTGTTCTCTGACTTACCTTGCAACTTGATCGCATTGTTTGTCACCATCCTTCTGATTCTTCTGTGGGCCCATAACCCACAGTTCCACAGGACCGAAACCTGACTCTTGTCATCGACCTTGTGAAATTCCGTCCGATATCAGACTCAATGCTTGTGTCTGATGATCGGGGCCCTTTTCCCATCATCCATCATCAGCATCGAATGCGCACCTATCCACTTAAAACTTCTCTCGATGTACTTCCCTGAGTTTAAACTCGAGGGAAACTTTGTACCCCCATTCCCTTGGACAACCTCGGTTGATTAACCTTGTACCGATCCGACCCCCCTTAAGTTTGCCCCTTAACCTGTTCGTAAGTGCGATGAAGCCCCGAAGAAAGGATGAAAACCCATCGAGATGCACCGATGCGGAGCAGTGAAGGCCTCAACGTGAAGGATTAATTTCTTTGAGTAGGGCAACAAGAACCAGAAGACTCGTTAGAATACGAAACCGAAACCTTACCCCTTGCCCTACTTTTAATTCTTGGGACGAGAATTCTTTGTAGTGGTGGAGATTTGTAACACCCTGGGTGTCCCACTATAGTGATCACCTTATCTAATGCCAAGTCATCATGATTGTGCTAATAATGATCATCCCTGATCATGGCTTGTTCAAATCCAACCCAGATAAAAATTCCAAAACAAGGTGGAAATAAACCTTGCCCAAAAATTGTGCAACTATTTTTGTTAAATTTATAAAAATCAGTATACCATATTAAAACACCAATGGGAATTTAATACAACATTTAAATAAGATAGATAAATCAAATCAGTAGCAAAATAACCATATTAAATCCATTTAAATATAACAAAATCTCAAATGATTTTATTATACCCCCAAACTTTTTATAGCACTATAATATCATGTAGCACTATTGTCACAACCCCAAGTTAGGTATGTGCTAGGGTAAGCATAGGCCCTTGCATCATGCAAAAAATTTCAAAAAGAAATCAAAATGGGAGAGAGAACACCCCCAGTTGAATTAATTCAAAAGGACAGATAAAAAGTTGCTCCAAAAATTCCTTTTGTATTTTTGAAAACTCCCATAAATGAGTGTGATCACATATCAAGTGATGTGGGACCAACCCCATGCTCATGGATTTTTCAAATATTCAAATAGGAGCATGGAATTAAATTTAAAACCCCATTTGAATTAAAGTTCAAATGATTTGATTTTTAAAAAGTGCCAAACTTTATAAATGGCTACTATATTATAATATGAGGCCATATAAAAAGTTTCAGCATTTTTAAAAATGCCTAGCTATTTATTTTAGCATGGCGAACATATTACAAAAAAAAGAAAAGAAGAAAAGAAAAGAGAAAGGAGAGCCATACCTGGCCCACCTGGCCGGCCCAGCAGACTGGCCCAGCCCAAAGGGGCAGGGTCGTCTTCTTCAGGGCGCCAGGCAGGCACACGGCTGCGTGCCACGCATGCCGTGGCCATAGCAACGTCCTGCTTCGCCGTGGCAGGACCTCTCCTGCCTCCACCTACTCGCCACCACGCGTCTGGAGACGCCATCTCCATTCTCCCCCCCTCGCTCTGGCCTTCCCCTTCCTCCCTGGCGAAGAACCTTAGCCACCCGTAACCCTAGACAGAGCGCGGCCAAGCTTCGACGCGCCCACTGGACGAGCTATCATGCACCGCCGTGTCTAATCGCATCGTCGGAGACGTCTACATCGATCTGAGGCGCCAATTTGGACCGGGAGCTACAGGACGCGACGCCAGCTCCAAGACCTCGTCGCCGGCCACAGAAGCTCCGGCGCCAAATTAAGCTTTGCCCGCTCCTACTCCAGCCTTGCTTCGGCCTCCATCGCGCTTGGGTGAGCACGCACCTCGTTTCCCCCTAGCTGTAGCTCTCCCCATGCTTTGTTTCGCCTCGCCGTCGAAGTCCGAGATCCGGCCGCCACCTCCGTTGAAACTGTCGTCGCCACATAGCCCCCCCTTGACCCCTGCCTGCTCCATCCATTGCGGAAGACCAAGAGCTACCTCCCAGTGCTCCCCGCTCTTTTTCCCGTGCCCCAGAGCCCATTCCCGACGAGCACCGTGCTCCGGCCGCCGCCGATGTTGAAGTTGCCATGACCAGAGGCCTCCCGGCGAGCCCCAGCTAGCCCTAGCCGATGAGGACGAGCCCCAGCTACTCGCCCGTGCCCTCCAGAACCCCTCCTGTGCCCAAAGCCCCTACTCCGGCGAGACTCCGGCGAGTCCCGAGCCGCCGTCGCCATTAACCCTCTCCTCTCTCACTGTTCCGTGGGCCCAAGGCCATTAGCCTAATCCCCCTCCCCTTTCACTGACATGTGGGCCAGAGGACACTAACCCCCCAATTTAAATTAATCCACTGGATTAATCAACCAGTGACACTGACTACAGGGACCCACTAGTCAGCCCCCTGCTGAGGTCATGCTGAGGTCAGCATGACGCAGTAAACCTTTTTCCAGAGAATTAAAAATCCAGAAAATAGCTTAAACTTCAATAATTCATAGAAAATTCATTTTAACTCCAAATTGGACAAATAATATGTCTAAAATTATCAGAAAAATACAAGTATTATGAATATGCAACTTGTTTCTATGTTTGAGCATTTTAAAATGGGTAAACAGTAGCAAACATGCATATGGATCCTTTTTGAATTCAAATTTGGAGTGAATTTGCAAATGACATTGCAACACATTTATTTTAGATGGATTCGTCCACACATCAGAAGCTTTACCTCACCTTTACAACATCACTTCATGATCAACCTTTCAAATGAACTTTCATGCATTAAAATGCATTTGAAATTCATCGATAAATAAAATGGAGTTTGAATTTGCATTTCAAATACAATATACTCCTCTTAAATAGAATGCTCAACACATCAGTACCATGAACATCACCATTACAATCTTATTCATGTGATTGTGCATTGTACATTATGTTGATTCTATGATTGTCATGTTGCTGATAGAAGTGGAGCCGGAACCCGAGATCACCCCCTTCGTTAAAGACCCCGTGACTGAACCTCGTCAGCAAGGCAAGCAAACCCCCATTGATCATGTCGATAAGATCCCACTTCCCTCTCATGTCTCGCTTATGCATTGTATAGGATGATTACCATGCTACGTTTCTACCGCATAGATGAACCCATTCCTTTGCATGACCTATCATTTGTCACAGTAGTAGGCAAACCACAATCCTAGCAACTGTAGGAGTTGATTGATATCATGTGGCCCCTGCAATTGTTACTGCTTATTGCATGCTTAGAATGATACCATGTTGATACTGTTATGTGAGTCGGGATGGTAGTGATCATGATGATGATGGTAGAAAGGTGTTGGTGAATCTACCTTAATACAAGGTGAACGATGAGAGGCTGTGTAGGAGTACATGGTGGGTTGTCTCGTTGAACACCGCCCTAAGTCTGAGTTCTTGTGTAGTGATCCAAGAAGAAGAGTGCAACCACACATTGGGCTCACTGACCCCTCTCAGCTTACTAACTCATCCCCTTCGATGTCCAGATGTCGCAGTAGTTCGGATTTCTGTAGGTATTGTGGCCTGGTAGCCAAGTGAGAGAACGGCTCATCCGAGACCGGCTTTCGCACCACGCACACATCGTCTGGGTCCACTTCGGTAAACCGGCCGGGTTCACGATAGTGGAAGACAACCCAGATAGGCGGCTTTCTTGGACTAGATCGGCTATGAGGTAACAGTTGTGGTGGCATCCTCGCTGTCATCTCTTGAACGGTGACACGCAAAAGGCGGTAACTGATGACACATGTGTGTAGCGGTACACCCCTGCAGGGTTAAAAAAACTATTCGAATAGCCGCGTCCGCGGTTAAGGACTGCTTGGAAAGCTTAGCTTGATTATTAGACAACTTGAACTGGATACTTCTAAAACACACCAAGATAAGTGTGAGTGCTATGGCGTGCTTTCTCGTGGGGAAGTCGAGGAAGGCACCATAGTGGTGTAATTGGTTGAAGAGATGTAGTGGACTCGTGTACGCTTCTTACCTCAAAGTCTGGTACTCGTAGTTCAGGACTAGCCAAGTCAAAGCTGGCACTTCTGCAAGTGAAACCCCACCTCCCTTTACCTTGATACATGTGCATGAGTAGTATAGTTCCTATGTAAGTCTTGCTGAGTATGATTTTGTACTCACGTTTGCTTATTCTATGTTTTAGATGAACCCACCGACCCTGATGGTGGCTTCTACCTGAAGCTCGAAGATTGAAGACTCAGACCAAGACCAAGCTAGTGTAGTCCCAGTCAGACGACTGGTTCCCTTGTGGAGGGCTTGTTTTTAGATAAGGCTTCTCTAAGCCATTTGTTAAACTTGTCTGTACTCAGACCTACTTTGCTTCCGCATGTTTGATGTAATGTTGGATCACAGGCTTGTGATCTCTGTGTGCACTCTGTAATAGTTATTAATAAAGGTATATACTTTGTAGAGAATTGCAATGATACCTGCTGTTCATACTAGACATGTGTGCTGCGTGTATGTTTATAACATGCATGTCTTAGTATGGGTTTTCGAGACCTTAGTTGTGATCTGGCTGGCGGTCTTTTATACACCAAGTGGACCTTAGATGTGCGCATCTTGGGGCATCGCGATGCGATTGTTCGTGACTCCGTCACGTGCACACTTTGATGTATGATCGAGCCCGCCCTAGACCCCGACTAAGTGATCGGGCTGGAGTAAGTCTATGTAAGGGTTATAATACAATCGATAGTATGGTTGAGGCGACTTGTCTATGAGTATGGGAGTTCACCACCCATATCATTTAGACTTGTGTGCGGACGATGAGGACCCATTTCAGTTGATCATCCGGCCTGGATGGGATGCCCCTCACGTTCGATGCTTTCCGAGAACGTTCTGTGCTTGGCCTTGTCTGCTTAGACAAGTGGGTACGGTTCTCGGCTCTCCATATGATTGTGTTGTAGCGAGGCTTGCATACGCTAACCCCGGGTCCCGGCAACTATTGTTTCAACTAGTTTTACATACTACAAAAATCAGGAGTTACCTAAATAAATAAAACAGAAAAGAAACAGAGAACAAAACAAAAATAATAACAAAAAAATAGAAAAACCCCTAAGCCTCGCCCAGGGCGAGGCCCACCCAGCCAGCCCACCTTCCCCCTCCCTTGTCTTCTTCCCCTCACCTGCTCCTTGCCCCCACCCACGACGCCATGGTTCTGGCCATGCCGAGCCGCCGCCCCTTCCCTTCACCTGCCCCCCACGCCCTCTGTGGATAAGAAGGCTACACCCTAGGAACCCTAGGTCGAACCCTAGCCACCTCCATCTCTGAGTCTCTCTCCACATCCTCCCCTCCTCAATCCCCTTCTGA
The DNA here is from genome assembly GCA_950022295.1 of Bromus sterilis. Classification (NCBI taxonomy): domain Eukaryota; kingdom Viridiplantae; phylum Streptophyta; class Magnoliopsida; order Poales; family Poaceae; genus Bromus; species Bromus sterilis. The sequence continues at coordinate 219,282,040 of OX465599.1, forward strand.
CCGCCGCGACTGCGGCCGATTCCGGCCTTCGCCGGCGTCTCCGACCTCCACGCTGCCCCCTGCGGAACACCTTGTCGCACTGCAACCCCCTCGCTACACGTCTCCATTCCCCCCTGCATCGCACCCGCTCCTCCCTACGTGCCCGTCGTTGTCCGTCTCGGAAGCGGTCATGCCGCCGCCTACGTCGCCGACGATTCGCCCTCTGACCCGCGTCGTCCTCCTCACGCCCCCAGCCGCCGTCTCTCTGTGAGCCTCCTTCCCCCTCTGCTCCCCCCTTCTCACCATGCCCTTCCCGCCGTGCGCCGCTGCGGCCGGCCTCGGCTAAGCCGGCGCTCACCACCGCGTGGCCGCGCTCACGCGCGTGCCCGGGTCGCGCCCCGCACGTGATCTTGCCGCGCCCTTGCGGTGCTGACCACCGCCTGCTGCGGCACCCTCGTTGGCCGGCCTCGCTACGCTGCGGTGGGTCAGTGAGGCCACGGCCATGGACGGTTTTGCGAGCGTTAACACACCCCCCATGAGTCTATGACAATGGGTCCACACCCCCCTTATTAGCCACTAAACACCAGTAAATTAAATTTAAACAGAGATAACCCGCCATGTGAGTATGACAGTTGGGCCCCAACCCTTTTAATCTTAATGAAATAGATTAACTAGCCCTGTGTGACCTACACCTGGGCCCCACATGGCAGTTTATTAATCAAAATTGAATTTAGTTTTATAACAGTCAATGACATGTGGGTCCTGTGATTATTAGATTTAATTAAATTATTTTATTATGCAATGTGGGGCTGACATGTGGGACCCACTGGTTAGTTGACCAGTCAACCTTACAGGTGGGTCCCCTCTGTCAGGTTTGACTAGTCAACCCTCCGTGGATAATGTTGGAATTTAATAATAAAAATAATTCAGAAAAGGATTTAAAATGATTTAAACTTTAAAATTGAATATCTTTTAAACCGTAAGTCAGATTCAAAAACTTTATACATCAAAATTGATCAGAAAAATATAACAAATACGAATACGCTATTCGTATACCAACCACACCCCTCGAACACAACGAACACCGAACCGTCCCCCTTCGGACCGGCTGTCCGATGATTGCCTGATACCGATAAACTATCCAGATGAATTTATTATGAACACGAAAGTTGTTCAGAATGGATCAACTAACACGGATACACCTTTCACATGTTTGTCGGATGTCCACGACACCTCCGGCATGATACCTCCCCCCTTCTGGACACCCTGTCCGGTAATCACCCGGAGCTGGCAGTGCATCCACGGATGAATTCCCGCTCCGTGCAACGTGTATCGTACAACGTTAGAGCATCATTAACATTTCGTATGTAATGCCTTGCAACTGTTTACTATGATTGCTTTGTATTTACTATTTCTTCCCCCCTTATCTCCGGTAGACCCCGTTGCTGCCACTGACGACACCGTTGCCGAGTACGACTACTTCTTCGACGACCGTGCTGCTACTACCGAGCTTCCAGGCAAGCAGAGCCATTCTCTTCCCCAGATATCGCCTATATTTTCCGTACTTTCTTGCACTAGGCATTGTTACTGCTGCTGCTACGTTACCATCCTATTCAATTGCATAGCCTGTCATTGTAACCCCTTGATGTACCATCCTCTATCCTATGCTGCCTGCTATAAATATATATATATTATATTCAGCAGTGAGCCCTGCGCTTTTTTAGCTAGGATTAGATAGCGGGTCGTGACCACTCAGGGGAGTGACGCGGATACAAAATATATACAACTGCAACAGGTACGGTCCAATGCAGACGCCCCAGGGAACCTACAACAGCGAGACTTTGCCGAGTCGCTTCGTGTTTGACTTACGAGTTGGAATGGACTCGTATTTCACTCTCGTCGGCTCAGTAGCGTAGCATCACCGGGATGATACGAGGTTTACCTCTTTAGTTCATTTCGCTGGTGTCTCGGCACCACCGGGGTGATATGAGAATATTCCTCTTTAGTTCCTTCCGCTGATTTCTCTTCCGAACCTCTTCAAGTGTACCATCGAGGGTGATTCCTCCTGGTTTCACTTGATGGTAGGCACTCGAATCAACTGGTGTCCTTACAGGTAAGGAGTCGGGTGACCCAACGGTGCCCGCGCAGGGTATCTTAGCGGAACGACAGGTCAGGTGTATTCCACCGGTGTGCGGCGGGCCTGGTACTGTTCGTGGCCGACAGATATCCTTTTGTACGAAAGTCGAGCTCTTCGGAGCAAACGCGAGACAAGGTAAGGAGACGGTTCACCTTGTTGGTAACCGCACGAGTTGGTGGGACGTCAGGGCTGGCATCGATGTTACTGGTGGTCCTGACTGCCGTCGTTGTCCGCGACTCATTCAATAAGGGGCAACGATAACGGTTGTCTCGACAGAATATTAATAAAATGCTTAATGGGTTCGGCGGATGACTTGAGTAGCCTTTTGGCTTGTACGCACTACCTATACGTGGGATTACGGTGTGGGCCCTCCGCGTTGTGGTCTCGTTCGAAAGCTCTGAAAGACTTCAAGTTCATCATTGTGGCGCGGTCAGATCCGCATCCATGATAGAGTTGCGTGGTATCCACTGTCCTCACAACGACCCGGAGAGCGAGGGGTGATAGGCCCATGATCCCCTTGCACTTAGGGATGTAGACCAGCGGGGACCTCTCTGATGAGCCGTAGGATGGGCCTCGGCATGTCGGATAGCCTCAGTGGGGTTTTCCCTAACAAGGTGTATGCCACCCTGGAGATCCGAGCGTGTAGTATGACACCAGTGCACCCCTGCAGGGAAGATAATCTATTCGAATAGCCGTGTCCACGGTAACAGGACGCTTTATGCTGAAGCCAGACTCTACCACTACAAACTACTACTACTAAACTGTATGGTTCCGGTTTCTTTTCCTCGCAGGGAGTCGAGGGAGGGAACTCGGAGGCATTGTTAATTATGATTACAACTTATTATTATACAATGCTGCATCAACTTCTGCTACATTGTTACTTTCATTACTGTTATATTAAACTGTTGGCTGATTCTTACGTCATGCTGCAAGACTCGTCGGAAGATGCTAGTCTTCGATAGGCCTAGCTTCTTATCCTTGCTCTGACTTCTATCTTGCAGTCCACTATATATAGCCTCCCCTTTCCATTTGATACAATGCATAAATGCTTAGTAGCGGACGTAAGACTCGCGGGTATGCTAGATACTCACCTGCTTTATTTCCCCCCTTTTTGTTTTTCCTGATCGGCCGCTGCAGTCGACGTTGGAGCCTAGGAGAAGGAGATCCTCGATGCCGACCACCGCAACATGAAGATCCCCGATGCCTTCTACGACATCGAGTTCCCCTTTGACCAGGAGTAGTTTGGAGGTTCCCAGGCAGGAGGCCTTGCCTTTTGATCGAGTGTTGATTTTGTGCTAGCCTTCTTAAGGCAACCTTGTACCCTTGTGTCTGTACTCAGATACTTTTGCTTCCGCTAAATTTGTGCTTTCGAGCTGTTGTATTCGATCCCTCGTGGCCCCTGGCTTGTATTAAACAGCTTGTATTATTTTATTTGTAGAGTTGTGTTGTGATATCTCACCGTGAGTCCTTGATCTCGATCGTGTACCTTGCGTGTATGATTACTGTACACGGTCCGATTTTGGGGGTGTCACATGATGTAGTACCTCAACTCTAGGAGAAGAAGGTCCTTTGAACTTAGAGATTACCAAAGAGAAAATGAGCTTAGATGACATCACTACCTCCTTGATTAATGGTAGTGAATTTGATTTTGATAATTGTAGTCTTTCTGAAGTTATAATTTTTTTGCAAAGAATGGCCAAAGACCCCACACTAGTTCACTTAACATTGCCTTCACCGAGCATATCACAAATGATCTCATCAAAGCTAGGGAGGAAAACTTAAGTTAGAGGTTTCTATTCCTAGAAAACTAGAAGGTGGTTGGGATCCTATAGCCAAGATTAAATTGAATAACTATTCTTGCTTTGCTTTATGTGATGTTGGAGCTAGTGTCTCCGTTTTGCCCAAAAGAATGTATGCTATGGTTGAATTGAAACCTTTTGATCCTTGTTCTTTTGGTGTTCGACTTTTTGATTATTCCGTAAAGAAACCTTTAGGAAAGATTGGTGATGTGCTTATAGTTGTCAATGATAATTATGTTCCAGTTCATTTTCTTGTTATGGACATTGAGTGTGATCCCTCAGGTCCAATTATTTTGGGACGAACTTTTCTTCGCACTGTTGGTGCTATCATTGACATGAAAGAAGGGACCATAAGATTCCAATTTCCTCTGAAGAAGGGCATGTAACATTTCCATAGAAAGAAGATTAATTTACCTTTTGTGTCCATTGTACGGGCAAGTTATACTTTAGATATTGATAAAACTTGATCTTGTTGCTTCATGCAGAGCTCAAAGTCATAAAAGAAAGCGCTTATTGGGAGGCAACCCAAAATGTTTTTACTTTTAGTTTTTAGTGGTCTTTATGTTTGTTACTACTATATCAACATCATTGTATCTTTGTCTTCAAGCTTTGTGCCAAGTTTAGCCTCCGATTGCAAGAAAAATCAAAAGTTGTGACATGCTATCCAGAAAACAGAATATGTTTGATCCATTGCAAAAAATATTAAAAATCACCAGATCATCTTTTTGATCTTATTTTTTTAAAGTTTGCTCTATACAATTGAATTTCTGCGGTCTGTTTTGATTTTTTTTATTTGAGTTGCAGAAGTGCCCCTAAAAAATTATTTACTGCCTGCTGGACTGTTTTTCCCAGATTCTCCCATGTTTTGCGTTTTCCAGATTTTGCAAATCTTAATCTTGCTTTTTCTTTGCAAAAAGTTTCTGGCAATCTTGAGAAACAGTAGATCTTCCTGAAAATCTTTATTTCAAGTAGAGGAAAATTATTTTATTATGGGCACTAACCCCTCTAATCAGCTTATGATGAGTTTTGTATGAAGGGAGTTTTCAAGTGTGCGAAATAAGATGATGAAAGAAGATTCGGGAGTGTCAAAAGATCCAAGTTGGGGATGCCCACATGCACCCCCAAGAAATATTCAAGGAGACTCAAGCGTCTAAGCTTGGGTACGCCCCCATGCATCCCTTCTCCATCAATAATCATAAGTTCGTCCTTCTCCACACTATATTTTTATCACTTCATATGTGATGTGCTATGCTTGGAGTGTCTTGCATTTATTTTTGAGTTTGCTTTGCTTAGTTTAGTTTTGTTTGTTGTTCATAACAAGTTGTACCCTAGCCTGCACTGTTTGGGATAGAAACACGCTCCACTTCACCCTAGAACACAACATAGTTTTCATGCTTATCTTTGTTGAGTGTTCTTTACCTTTTTCTAGCTGTTGTCATGCTTAGCTCTTGTTTTCATGCTTATCTTTTAAGAGCTTTTATTTAGGTCGTTACTTTTGTAAATCTCTCGAGTTTTCATGCTTATCTTGTTTAGAGAGTTGGTCTATTGCACTGAGTTTGTGTCTTGACTTGAGTAGGTAATTGAGGTTGCTATTTAATTATAGTAGTAACTTGCAATAGTTTTGAGGTATTGATTTGAGTAATGTTTGGACTTCTGTGTGTCAAGAGCTCAAGCCTATTAGTGATATGTATCGTATTTCGGGAATCCGTGCTTATTTTCGAAAACTACAAAAAATAGTTGAGAACTCTAGCTACTAGATGGATCACTAACCTCTGGAGGGGTTGTAATATACAAAGTACCCTCACATACCATGGGTCGACGATGCGCAAGGATAACCAAATCCCCATACAATCCTCCTAGGGGGTACTTGTATTTTTGTGAATCTCCTGATTAGATAGAGAGTTACTGATAATAAGTGAATGAGTTCCTTTGACTAATGCGAGTATTCGATTGTTGGCACTTCCATCATTCATATTTTGCTAGCCTCTTCGATACCGTGCATTGCCCTTTCTCACCTTGGGAGTTGATGCAAACTTCTCCGATGCATCCAAACCTGTGGCATGATACGCTCTGTCATCATAAGCCTCATTATATCTTTCCTAAAAATAGCCACATACCTACCTACAAGGCATTTCATAACCTTTCCGAGATACATTGTCATGCAACATCCATCTTCTCATGACTTGATCTTTCATTGTCATACATGCTTTAGATTGATTCTAGAGTCACGTGCTAGTTGGGCCTTGCCCTTATTATTGCTACATGACGTGCTAGTATCATTGCATATCCTGGTACACTGGCAGAGGCATACATTTGCATACATCATGATAGTATCAGTTTTCTTTATGTTGACTACTTCTTGTAAAGTGTGTGATCTTCTATATCCTTGTAAAATATAGAGTGTTGCCCTTAAAGTGAGGAAAAGATCCCAAATAGGACACAAAATAATAGATCCCAAAAGAGGACAAATTAAAATATCCCAAAGAGGACAAATGAGAGATAAATACAAAGAGCCAATGAGGCCACAAAAATACAAAAAATAGAAAAAAGAGAAAGAAAAAAAATAAAAAGAGAGAAGGGGGCAACACTACTATTCCTTTTGAAAGGTCCACACTCGTACTCCAAAGTAATTTTTCTTACTACATAAAGATTTTCATATCATTCATGCATAACTATGTGGGGATCCTTACACTATAGAACTTGGCTTGTATATTCCAATGATGAGCCTCCTCAAATGATCTCTAGGTATTCTTGAGGAAGCAAGTTGGATGCACCCCCACTAGTTCCATTGGATAGCGTCCCATAGGTCATATGTTCATCCGTTGCATGGCAATCCCTACTCCTCACATCATATCTATCATTTGGCTTTCTGACGCCTATGATTGTCCTCATTGATGTGAGCCTTTCACACCTTTTTGTCTTCCTTCCCCATAATTATTATATTTTACATCCTAAGTGCCAACGTATCTTGCTCGCGCTCATTCATTGCATGAGTGCTCAAAGTCGAAAGGGATTGGATCAGTTTGACTTGTACTTGACTATTGGTCTGGGGACGAGTCATAATAAGATTCCGAAGGAGACCAAGTGTGAAGTTTTAGTTGATTGAGTTCTCAATTATCGTTCTAGTATTTTTATGCTCTAATCCCATCTCCCACTTCTTGCACGCAAACACAAATTGGAGACATTCGAGTCACGGACAGCGAGAGCTCTTGCACCTTTATGTTCTTACTTTGCTAGTTTCAATACTAGATATAGACTCTTTCTTGTTATTGTCTTGACTTGAATTGCATATCTTGCTTGATATACTTTAAAGTTAAAATATTTTTTGGTAGCATGTCACCACAGAAATTATCTAGTGCCAGTTTCTGTTTGCTGTTGTGTGTGCATTGCAAGAAAATACCAATTATTAAAGTGCTCGGAAAAATCTAGAAAAATCATATTAAAAATCAGAAGTTAGGAAGACTCCAGAAGCCCGAAGGGGAGTGATGGCACCGGATAGTGCTCCTTGTTGGCTACCCCAAGTGGAAGGTTGAGAAGTAGACAACAACAAATTTCCCCTAACATAGAGGATAGGGTTATGTCTCCCGTAGGACACCAAGAGATACAAGTAGGTGGTCAAACGAGGAATGCACCGTCTGAAAAGATATTGCTCCCTTAACCTGGACCTGAACACAACAACAAATAACTTTGCTCCCAACGAGTACAGAGAGGTTGCCAATCTCTCCGGTCTTGTTGTTTACAAAGGACCAAAACACAAGCTGGAATAGTAGTGGTGATTGCAACAGAAATGAACTAAAAGCGGTAAAGATTAACGGTGTAAACTATGATGGAAATATGGACCGGGGTCCCATGATCTTCACTAGTGAAGTCTCTCTCCCAAAAGACGATAAATAACTATGTTAGGTTAAAAATTACAGCTGGGCAAATGACAGAATTATAAACGCCCCGCAATGCTACTTATGCTACAAGAAAGCTAGAGGCTCAATCGTATGGGCAGTACGCCTGGAGGACCAGACCGAGCATCCACAGACTAATCATCCACCTTGAGATATCTATCCAGAACATCTCGTTGATATTAAGTTGCGAACCCCAGCCAAACTATAGGATCAAAGCAACAAACAACTGCATTAACACACTTTGCATAAGGTAAACAATCTTGCAACAGCAGTTACAAGCACCGTTGTTTTCTCCCTAGGGGCAACAGAACATGCCCTAGTCTCATGTTTCTGTCATTGAAGCTAGACATTGGGGGCATTAACCCACAATCAAGCATAACGCTCCCTCTTGGAGTTACTATCTACTACTTGGCCAAAGCAATAAAAAGCAACGGAGAACATGCAAGAATTACTCAAGAACTAAAACATAAAAGTAAACCAAATATATTACTCATCACAATGTGAACATAATAGCATAATCCATCGGATCCCAGCAAACACAACATAACAACATAGAAACTAACACATAGGTGCCTTGATCATGTAGGGAAGCTCACAAGGGCTAAGAATTGAGGCACAAGATTGGAGAGAAAACATCACATAGCTACTGGTGATGGACCCATGGTCCAAGGTGGACTACTCACGGCACATCCGGGCGGAGAGGATGGTGCTGGAGGAGTCGCAGGAGGTGAATCCTCCCTCTGGCAGGGTACCGAGACGGGGTCTTCTGGCGATCCCGATCTCGGGATCGCGGCGACGACGGAATAATGGTGAAAATCGGGTAACGGAGGTCCTCCTGAGGTTTTTGGAGCAGGAGAAATAAATAGGCCAAAGAGGGCCACCAGGGGGCCCACCTGCCAGGCGGCCAGGTGGCGCGGCCTCCCTAGGGACCCACCTAGTCAGGGGGATGGGCCCCTCCGGCCTTCCGGAGTCTTCTGTCGCGCTCATTTTTATATGATTTTTTGGATTTTTCCGAGCACTTTAATAATTGGCATGTTCCTGCAATGCACGGACAACAGCAGACAGAAACTGGCACTAAGGCATTGAGTTAGTAGGTTAGTCCAAATATTTTATAAAAGTTATGAAAGTGTAGCAAAACATATAGCAATATCACCAAAATAAGCATGGAACAAGCAGACATTATAGATAAGTTTGGGACGTACCAACATCCCCAAGCTTAATTTCTGCTCGTCCTCGAGCTGGTAAATGATAACAAAGATAATTCTCTGTGGTGATAGGCTACCAACAAAGATTTTAACTTTAAAGTACAGCAAGTAAGGTATGCAATTCAAGTCAAGACAATAACAAGCAAGAATCTATATCTAGTATTGAAACTAGCAAAGTAAGAACATAAAGGTGCAGGACCTCTCGCTGTCCGTGACTCGAATATCTCCAATCAGTGTTTCTTGTGCAAGAAGTGGGAGATGGGTTTAGAGCATACAAATACTAGAAAGTTAATTGAGAACTCAATCTACTAAAACTTCACACCTGGTCTCCTTTGGAATCTTATTATGACTCGTACCCAGACGACTGGCCGGGTATAAGTCAAAATGATCCTCTCCCTTTAGATTTCGAGCACTCATGCAATGAATGAGCCTGAGTAAGATATGTTGGCACTTAGGATGGAAAATAGAATAATGATGGGGAAGGAAGAAAAAAAGGTGTGAAAGGCTCACATCAACGAGGACAATCATAGGCGACAGAAAGCCAAATGATAGATATGATGTGAGGAGTAGGGATTGCCATGCAACTGATGCACATATGAGCTATGGGAAGCTGTCCAATGGGACTAGTGGGGCTGCATCCAAGTTGCTTGCTCAAGAAGACCTAAAGGTCATTTGAGGAGGCTCATCATTGGAATATACGAGCCAAGTTCTATAGTGTAAGTATCCCCACGTAGTTTGCCATGAATGATATGGAACTATCTATGTAGTACAAAAATTACTTTGGAGTACGAGTGTGGATCTTTCAAAAGGAATAACAGTGTTTCCCCCTTCTCTCTTTTTATTTCTTTTTTCGTTCTATTTTTTCTACTTTTTATTTATTTTGTGGCCTCTTTGGCTCTTTCTATTTATCTCTCATTTTCCTCTTTGGGATCTTTTAATTTTGTCCACTTTAGGGGATCTTTTATTTGTGTCCTCTTTGGGATATTTTCCTCACTTTAAGGGACACACTCTATATTTTACAAGAATGAAGAAGATCACACACTTTATAAGAAGTACTCAACATAAAGAAAACTGAAAACTATTATGATGTATGCAAATGTATGCCTCTTCCAGTGTAGCATCATATGAAATGATACTAGAGCGTCATGTAGCAATTATAAGGGCAAAGCCCAACTAGCATGTGGCTCTATGATCAAGAAAAATAATGTATGACAATGAAAGATCAAGTCATGAGAAGACAAATGTTGCATGGCAATGTATCTCTGAAAGGCTATGGAAATTCCTTGATAGGTAGGTATGGTGGCTGTTTTGAGGAAGATATAATGAGGCTTATGATGTCAGAGCGTATCATGCTAAGGATTTGGATGCACCGGCGAAGTTTGCATCGACTCTCAAGATGAGAAAGGGCAATGGACGGTACCGAAGAGGCTAGCAAAATATGGATGGTGGAAGTGCCAACAATCGAATACTCGTATTAGTCCAAGGAACTCATCCACTTATTATCGGTAACTCTCTATCTTAGACAAGAGATTCACAAAGAGACAAGTACCCCTAGGAGGAGTGTATGTGTGACGCCCCTAAAATTAATCCGTGTAGAATAATCATACACGCAGGGTACACGACTGAGATTAGGGTGCCACGATGAGACTATCACAACACAACACTAAACACAAAAGGATAAACCAATATGTTACAATACCAGGGATCACGAGGATCTGAATATATAAGTTATACAAGCCATAATATCTGAGTACAGACATAGTTAGTCAAGTTTTTCCTTAAGAAGGCTAGCACAAATAACATGAGAGATACAGATAAAAAAAGGCAAGACCTCCTGCCTGGGAGCCTCCGAAACTACTCCTGGTCCTGGTCAAAGGGGGCTCGACGTAGTCATAGGCGCCTATGGGGTACTCCTGCTCCTGGGTTCCAACGTCCACTGCAGTGGCCGATCAGGCAAAACATAAAAGGGGAAATAAAGGAAGGGTGAGTATCTAGTATACCCGCGAGTCTTACGTCCGCTACTAAGCATTAATGCATTTGTATCAAATGGAAAGGGGAGGCTGTATATAGTGGACTGCAAGGTAGAATTCAGAATAAGTATAAGAAGCTAGGACTATCGTAGACTAGCATCTTCTGACGTGTCTTGCAACATGAGAAGAGAAACATCCAACAGTTCAATAACATGAATGTAATAACAATGCAGCAGAAGTTGCTGCAGCATTGTATAATAGTATGTTGTAATAATTAAAAATAATAATGCCTTCGAGTTCCCTTCCTCGACTTCCCTGCGAGGAAGAAGACCCAAAACCATACAGTTTAATAGTAGTAGTTTTTAGTGATAAGATCTAGCGTCAGCATACATCGTCCTGTTACCGTGGACACGGTTATTCGAATAGATTAAACTCCCTGCAGGGGTGCAATACTGTTTAGCCTGCACGCTCGGATCTCCAGGGTGGCTGGAACCTTGTTAGGGCAAGCTCCACCAAAGCTATCTCACACGGCGCAACCCATCCTAGGCTCAACAGAGAGGCCATCCGCCGGACTAAATCCTATGCGCCAAGGGGTCTAGGTCCCTCACCCTTGCATGCTCTTGCACGGTGCGAGTCTGGCCGGTGAAGAAAAAATCAAATCCAAATACACCGTCCGGACGAAGAAGACACACCACTTCCCGGCAATCAAGAAGGTAGTGCATACAGACAACCGTACTGCTGACGTCTAAAGAGCTTTCGGACAAACTACGACGCAGGGGAGACCATAACTCCTTATCCCACGTGAAGGTAGTGCGTACAGACCAACAGGCTCTCAAGTAATCCGCCGAACCATTTAGCATTTTATATTATCTCGCTGTAACATCCCAAAATTCTCCGAATTTTGGAATGTTAATAAAAATAAAATAGATAATGATTGTTTGATTGATGTGTTTGATTTTCCCTGGGATTTAAAACTTTTGGAGTTTATTGAATATTAAAAAGAGAGGGAATAAAAGGACTTTCCCTAATATTCATAATTGGGGTTTTTGGAATTTTTTATTTTAAAACAAAACCAACAAAACAAAATGAGAGAAGGTAATATGACTCATTCATCATATTAAAAACTTGGAAAATGTTTTAAATCATTATTGGAATTCTTTTGAATATTCAAACAAAATTTCAACTGAAGGAAATTCATTTGAGAGGATATAAAATGACTTATCCCCTTTTTAATAAAGTTGGAAAATATTTAGAATATTACTTTAAAGTTTTTAAAATTTATTATGAGTATTATAAATAACTCTAAAATTATTTTAGGGATTTTATAATGCTAAGAGAGTTTTTTATTTCATTGAAATGATTTATTAAATATTTAAATAGAGTTCAAAAATTTTCCAATGGAATATTTTTGCTTTACCAAATTATTTATTGGTGTGAAAATTTTAAAATTTATATTTTATTATTTAGAAATGGTTTGTCAATGCTTTTGACCAAATAAAATTATTTTAAATGATTTATTGGATTTTATTTGGTTGATGAAAAGTATTTTTCATTGAAAGAAAGCAGTTAGAAAATGTTTTTATTTTTATTTTCCTTTTTGGAAAATGTATTCATTTCATAATTTTCTTTTTATTATTTGATGAATTTAGAATTTTATTTCATATTTTTCCGAGTTACGGTTATTTTTATTTAATTGTTTGAAGTTCTGTGAATTTGGAAAGAAAAAAGAAAAATCCGGGCTGCCGGCCCATTAGCCTCTTTTCGCCCCGAGCGCGGTGGAGTTCTTTTCGGACCCGATTTTGTTTTTTTTTTTCCTCTCATCTTATAAATAGAAATAGGATTTTCTTTTATTATTTCCTTTTCGCTGGGACCGGCGAACCCTAAACGCTGGGACCCGCGGTACAGTGCCGCCAGCGGCTGCGCCGTGCTGCACCGGCCGGCCGCCTCCCGAGGCCAGCTCGCACGCCCGCGCGTCCAAGCCACCGAGCCACCCCTCCGCAGCGCCTCCCGCGCCACACCGTGGCCGCCGCCACCACGACGAGCCTCGTCGGATGTAACAACCCAGTTTTCACAAAAATTAAAAATTTTGTTTTCGGTGTGAATTGTTTGATCGTCTGATTTGTTTGCGGTGTTTGCATCCCCGATTTATCGATCAGCGATTATTTTTCCCCTCTTATCTCGTACCGGACGGAGACCGACCCTTTCCACCCTGACACTCGACCTTTGCGACACCGGGTTTCACCCGATCACCGTCGCGAAAACCGCACGAGACCAGCCGCAGCCAACGGAACGAAAAACCCCGTTTAATAGGTAAACGGGATATTTTTATAGCGCACCGGAAAGTGTTTTTGGAACGGTTCCAGCGCGAGGAGAACGCCGCCGGCTCGACGTGCTGATCGCGCAGTTCGAAGTTTTACCCGAATCGGAGGTACTGCGGACCCCCGGCGGTCAGAAACGTGAGCACCGCGCGCGCGAGAGAAAAACCGGAGATGTATTTGCAAACTACCAGCCACCGGGGCTATATAAAGACCACCACACCTCTACCCATTTTTAGGGTTTCCCTAGCCACAATTTTGCAGCCACCCCCCTAAAAATGCCCCCAATTTCGCATTTTTGCCCAATGAGTTCTGGACCGTTAGATCCGGAGATCCGACGGCCCGGATCGCGTCTAGCCTCCACCCTCTCTCCTCTCCCGTGACATGCCCGTGGAGGCACCTCACCGCCGCCTCTCTCCTCCGGCCAGTAGGCCACGGCCGCCGGAGCCTCCCCGCCGGCTCCCCTCCTCCCGCGGCCTTCCTCTCCCTCCCCTCTCCTTCTTTCCCTCTCCCTCTCCTCACCGCAGCTCTCTCCTCGCAGGTCTCCATGGCCGCGCGCCGCCGTCTTGCCATGGCCTCGAGGTCGAGCCCGAGCCGTCACGAGCTCCCTGCCGGCGGCCTCCTAGCGCGGATCCGGCGAGCCACCGCCCGATCCCGGCGCCTCCTCGCCTCCATCCTCCTCCGCCGCCAGCACCGGTGGCCGGCGCGCCACCGGGCAAGCCGCCGCCGCCTGCTTCCCACGTCGGGGACGGGCGCGACCTCCAGCGCCCCTGCGGGCTGGCTTGGGCAGCCAGGTGGGCCGGCCAGCCCACAACGCCCCGAGGCCCACTCCAGCGGCCTGCCCCAGCCAGCAGCCTGCCAGTCCAGCGCCAGGTCCACCCCAGCAGCCAGATAGGCCGAGGCCCAGTGGGTGAGCCCCTTTTTGTTTTTTTTTCTCCTGAGAGCTGCGAATTTGACTAAGTCCCTGTGCATTTTGCTGCTGATTCGATTCCGCGTGGACGATAGCAAGCGATCCGTAGCCCGGATGACTTCGCGCCCAAAAGACGAATTGTTTAGAATTGTGTGCTCTAGCTTTCATCTTTTGTGAGAATTTGCATTTGAGCTCATCTTGATTGTGTAATTGTGTGCTGAACAGGGCATCAGGCCGTTAAACTGCTACTTTTTCCTGTTAAGTGTTGCTGTTATTATTTTGTTGCAACTTTGCATGATGATTGTAACAAATCCATGAGAGCTATTGCATTGATTCTTTTTCCATTGTGTTAACCATCATGTGTACTTCAATTCCATGCTTTAACTTTCCATGTTTGGGTGCTTTGGCTGTATTAAATCTTGCTCCAAAGTGGTGATCCTGATGTTAATGTGCTGCTGTGCTGAAAACTGTTATTTTGTTGCAATTTCGGTCGACGAGTGTGTCGCGACCGTTTATCGGAATTGAGTGATTCCAATTGCATATTGTTAAGCATGATGTCTAATTTCATTACATGTATTGCTATGTCATGTTGCTGCACTTTTGCATATATATTTACCCCTGTTTATACAGCATGTGTGCATAACTTGTTTTGCTTGTGTCTTTTTAACCGTAACTCCGTTTGGGGTGTTCTTTATATGTAACTTGATTAGTTTTTCGTGTACTTTGTGTTTATGCTATTTTTTTCTGTTGTTAACCAACCTAAAATATGGTTTAGGACAGAACAGTACCAAATCCTTTAATTGTCGTGCGGCACTTAGTGCTATGCCATGTTTAGGTTGTGCCTCACTTAAATTGACTAGCATAGATAGTTTACTTTGTGCTTCACCTCTTGACATGTTTCTGTGCTATGCCATGCTTGCTTGATTTTCCATGTTAATAACCGTTGGTTGATCACCTGTAGCTAAGCAACTTGAACCATCGTAAACGTGCGGTATTCGTCGTGGGTGACCGATACCCCACTTAAACTGTTAGAAACCGTTCTCGAAGATAGATCCATATCGCGTTGCCGTGTCGTGTGATGTCTTCTTGATTTTGTATTGCTCCGTAGTAATAGTGGTGCACCGTTGATTGCTTTCCAGTGATTATCGTCTTGTGTGCTTCTGCGGGTACCTCTCAGAGACGATGCGAGCTCGCGATCAACTACACCTTTGGAACCCGACTTATCAACAGGCAAGGACTATACATTACTTATGATCCATTCTATTTCAACCAGCGGTTTGCATGCTAGTCTAGGTTAGGTTCGATGTTTGATCCTACCACATGTTTACAGCCCCTTTCAAACCGATACATCCATGTCCCCTCCCAGCAAACCATGTACTACTATGTTACTATTGCTCGTTGCTCAGCCCCTGCTTAGTATGCATGCTTAGGATGCTACGATGTTACCCTGTTACTCTTTGTGTTGGGATATCACATTATTATATTGTTGCTGATGATATGATTATTATAAATGTTGACTATATTCGACGAAGGATGGAAGGTCTAGGCTATCCCGCCCCGACGCTTTGTTCCATTCAAGTCACCTAGGACCCGAGTTCCGGGTATTGGTTTTAAGACTGAGCGTGCCTAACCGCGTGTGGGATTTTATGGGGTCCCCTCTTCTTACCTATCTAGCTTCAAACATTTCTAGTGGTGGCCCAAGCTGGTTTTACCTTTTGCAAACGTGTGTGTGCGAGTGTCGACCTCGCAAGTTTTCAAACAACTCGGGCCAGCGGAGACTTAGTTTCTTTGTTGGTCCACACCTGGAAGCTAGGGGGCTGCCTACATCTGTTTGGGTAGCTAACCCGACCTCGTCCAGACGGTAGAGGCCGACTAGATAGTGCGGCCGGCTTTTGAGTTGGATGTTGACTCACCGGGGGCCACCCGGATTTGTGCGTTGTTACTTAGAGGGACTTGTCGTTCCGGATCTCTTGATGCTAAATCATAAAATGGTTGCCTATCATGGGTAGCAACTGAGAGAGATGGGCGTGCGTGCGGAGCCTTGTAATGGGCAGTTGGTATACCCCTGCAGGGTTAAATCTTTTCGATAAGCCGGGTCCACGGTTATGGACGACTTGAGACCTACTCCTTGTTCATAGACAACAACAACTGAGATTATCTTAATATAACTTGATCAACGTGTGTGTGTGCCTTGACTGCTTCTTCTTCGTCGGGATGTGAAGAGGAGGACAAGGATAGGATAGGTGTTATGTTTGCGTAGTAGTTGATAGCAAGACTTGTTGGAGGCGATTCCTCATCGAATGCTTGGCTTCTTATCTTACTCTGTAGATCGTAGCCACCTCATAAATGCTAGTGCGGCAGCAACCTCACCACTTACCCCTTCCTTACCGTAAACTACTAGTTGTCCTAGAATGAAGAGTGATGAAGTCCTTGCTGGGTCAGATGACCACTACAGTTGGATGCTGAGTACCTCTGTACTCATGATACTACCCCCAAACTCTTTTCAGGGTTCTGATCGACAACAGGTATGGTGATCGACGTTTCACGTGGAGACTCGACGACAACTAGTTAGACGGATCCCGGCGGAGGGCCTGGACCCGTGTGGTTATGGGATCGATGCTTTTATCTTTTCCACTAGGCATTTGCTTGTAGTCTGTACTCAGACATGTATCTTCCGCCGTTGTATTGTATTTAAGGCAGTTGTATGCCGATCGTATGAGATGTTGTATCCTTGTATCTGTAATGTTGTGATATCATGTTGGAAATCCGGGGCATATGGCTTTGTCATATGTGGCGGTGGGACCGATATGTGCTTCGTCCCCGGATCTAGGTGGAAACACCTAGATCTGGAACAGTACCGCATATCGGGCCTTACAACTTGGTATCAGAGCCTTACCGACCGTAGGATCCCCTCTCTGGCCGAAGTCAAGTCTAGAAAAAAAACTATTTTGTAGTTACTAAGTTAGTTATCGGAGAGTAGGAATCTTTTTACTCCTTACCCTTGCTCTGGTCAGCAGAAGTGTCGTAAGTGTTTTATTATAGCCTTATCCCCTTCAAAACTCTAGGATCTCGAGTGTGTGGAGTATCGGAACCGTTACAATGCCTTGCTTGCAGCGTATTGTCTCGATTCCAAGCTCAGTTGGGAATTCTTGTAGTACCTTTAGCTTTCTCCGATTTCGGTAATCATCTTGGTCGTCCTTTGATCTCCATCCTTTTTCCCGGTGTTTTCACGACTGGCGTCGGAAAGCACTGTCCTTTGATCCAGCTTTTGTTGTCGTTCTTCCTCTTGAACACCTGGTGGTTTCGTTCTTCGACGTTTCCATCTCTCTGCGGAAAATTATCTCGACAGAAGTTCGACGTCGACATGGAGCGGAGTCCCTTGATGGTGGTGTTGAAGATCGTCGTCTCTCTTCTCTCTCCCCCCTCTCCCCCGGATCGTCCTGGATCTCGGGATGAGATCCCTTGTTGGTGGTGTTGTATTGTAACAGCCCAGTTTTCACAAAAATTAAATATTTTTTTTTCGGTGTGAATTGTTTGATCGTCTGATTTGTTTGCGGTGTTTGCATCCCCGATTTATCGTTCGGCGATTATTTTTCCCCTCTTATCTCGTACCGGACGGAGACCGACCCTTGCCACCCTGACACTCGACCTTTGCGGCACCGGGTTTCACCCGATCACCGTCGCGAAAACCGCACGAGGCCAGCCGCAGCCAACGGAACAAAAAACCCCATTTAATAGGTAAACGGGATATTTTTATAGCGCGCCGGAAAGTGTTTTTGGAACGGTTCCAGCGCGAGGATAACGCCGCCGGCTCGACGTGCTGATCGCGCAGTTCGAAGTTTTACTCGAATTGGAGGTAATGCGGACCCCCGGCGGTCAGAAACGTGAGCACCGCGCGCGCGAGAGAAAAACCGGAGATGTTTTTAAACTCCCAGCCACCGGGGCTATATAAAGACCACCACACCTCCACCCATTTTTAGGGTTTCCCTAGCCACAATTTTGTAGTCACCCCCCTAACAATGCCCCCAATTTCGCATTTTTGCCCAATGAGTTCTGGACCATCAGATCCGGAGATCCCACGGCCCGGATCGCGTCTAGCGTCCACCCTCTCTCCTCTCCCGTGCCATGCCCGTGGAGGCACCTCACCGCCGCCTCTTTCCTCCGGCCAGCAGGCCACGGCCGCCGGAGCCTCCCCGCCGGCTCCCCTCCTCCCGCGGCCTTCCTCTCCCTCCCCTCTCCTTCTTTCCCTCTCCCTCTCCTCACCACAGCTCTCTCCTCGTAGGTCTCCACGGCCGCGCGCCTCCGCCTTGCCATGGCCTCGAGGTCGAGCCCGAGCCGGCACGAGCTCCCTGCCGGCGGCTTCCTAGCGCGGATCCGGCGAGCCACCGCCCGATCCCGGCGCCTCCTCGCCTCCAGCCTCCTCCGCCGCCAGCACCGGTGGCCGGCGCGCCACCGGGCAAGCCGCCGCCGCCTGCTTCCCACGTCGGGGACGGGCGCGACCTCCAGCGCGCCTGCGGGCTGGCTTGGGCAGCCAGGTGGGCCGGCCAGCCCACAGCGCCCCGAGGCCCACTCCAGCGGCCTGCCCCAGCCAGCAGCCTGCCAGTCCAGCGCCAGGTCCACCCCAGCAGCCAGATGGGCCGAGGCCCAGTGGGTGAGCCCCTTTTTGTTTTTTTTTTCTCCTGAGAGCTGCGAATTTGACTAAGTCCCTGTGCATTTGGCTGCTGATTCGATTCCGCGTTGACGATAGCAAGCGATCCGTAGCCCGGATAACTTCGCGCCCAAAAGACGAATTGTTTAGAATTGCGTGCTCTAGCTTTCATCTTTTGTGAGAATTTGCATTTGAGCTCATCTTGATTGTGTAATTGTGTGCTGTACAGGGCATCAGGCCGTTAAACTGCTACTTTTTCCTGTTAAGTGCTGCTGTTATTATTTTGTTGCAACTTTGCATGATGATTGTAACAAATCCATGAGAGCTATTGCATTGATTATTTTTCCATTGTGTTAAGCATCATGTGTACTTCAACTCCATGCTTTAACTTGCCATGTTTGGGTGATTTAGATGTATTAAATCTTGCTCCAAAGTGGTGATCCTGATGTTAATGTGCTGCTGTGCTGAAAACTGTTATTTTGTTGCAATTTCGGTCGACGAGTGTGTCGCGACCGTTTATCGGAATTGAGTGATTACAATTGCATATTGTTAAGCATGATGTCTACTTTCATTACATGTATTGCTATGTCATGTTGCTGCACTTTTGCATATATATTTACCCCTGTTTATACAACATGTGTGCATAACTTGTTTTGCTTGTGTCTTTTTAACCGTAACTCCGTTTGGGGTGTTCTTTATATGTAACTTGATTAGTTTTTCGTGGACTTTGTGTTTATGCTATTGTTTGCTGTTGTTAACCAACCTAAAATATGGTTTAGGACAGAACAGTACCAAATCCTTTAATTGTCGTGCGGCACTTAGTGCTATGCCATGTTTAGGTTGTGCCTCACTTAAATTGACTAGCATAGATAGTTTACTTTGTGCTTCACCTCTTGACATGTTTGTGTGCTATGCCATGCTTGCTTGAGTTGCCATGTTAATAACCGTTGGTTGATCACCTGTAGCTAAGAAACTTGAACCATCGTAAACGTGCGGTATTCGTCGTGTGTGACCGATACCCCACTTAAACTGTTAGAAACCGTTCTCGAAGATAGACCCATATCGCGTTGCCGTGTCGTGTGATGTCTTCTTGATTTTGTATTGCTCCGTAGTAATAGTGGTGCACCGTTGATTGCTTTCCAGTGTTTATCGTCTTGTGTGCTTCTGCGGGTACCTCTCGGAGACGATGCGAGCTCGCGATCAACTACACCTTCGGAACCCGACTTATCAACATGCAAGGACTATACATTACTTATGATCCATTCTATTTCAACCAGCGGTTTGCATGCTAGTCTAGGTTAGGTTCGATGTTGGATCCTACCACATGTTTACAGCCTCTTTCAAACCGATACAGCCATGTCCCCTCCCAGCAAACCATGTACTGCTATGTTACTATTGCTCATTGCTGAGCCCCTGCTTAGTATGCATGCTTAGGATGCTACGATGTTACCCTGTTACTCTTTGGGTTGGGATATCACATTATTATATTGTTGCTGATGATATGATTATTATAAATGTTGACTATATTCGACGAAGGATGGAAGGTCTAGGCTATCCCGCCCCAACGCTTTGTTCCATTCGAGTCACCTAGGACCCGAGTTCCGGGTATTGGTTTTAAGACTGAGCGTGCCTAACCGCGTGTGGGATTTTATGGGGTCCCCTCTTCTTACCTATCTAGCTTCAAACATTTCTAGTGGTGGCCCAAGCTGGTTTTACCTTTTGCAAACGTGTGTGTGCGAGTGTCGACCTCGCAAGTTTTCAAACAACTCGGGCCAGCGGAGACTTAGTTCCTTTGTTGGTCCACACCTGGAAGCTAGGGGGCTGCCCACATCTGTTTGGGTAGCTAACCCGACCTCGTCCAGACGGTAGAGGCCGACTCAATAGCGCGGACGGCTTTTGAGTTGGATGTCGACTCACTGGGGGCCACCCGGATTTGTGCGTTGTTAGTTAGAGGGACTTGTCGTTCCGGATCTCTTGGGACTAAATAATAAAATGGTTTCCTATCATGGGTACCAACTGAGAGAGATGGGCGTGCGTGCAGAGCCTTGTTGGGAAGTTGGTACACCCCTGCAGGGTTAAATATTTTCGAAAAGCCGTGTCCACGGTTATGGACGACTTGAGACCTACTCCTTGTTCATAGACAACAACAACTGAGATTATCTTAATATAACTTGATCAACGTGTGTGTGTGCCTTGACTGCTTCTTCTTCGTCGGGATGCGAAGAGGAGGAAAAGGATAGGATAGGTGTTATGTTTGCGTAGTAGTTGATAGCAAGACTTGTTGGAGGCGATTCCTCATCGAATTCTTGGCTTCTTATCTTACTCTCTAGATCGTAGCCACCTCATAAATGCTAGTGCGGAAGCAACCTCACCACTTACCCCTTCCTTACCGTAAACTACTAGTTTTCCTAGAATGACGAGTGATGAAGTCCTTGCTGGGTCAGATGACCACTACAGTTGGATGCTGAGTACCTCTGTACTCATGATACTACCCCCAAACTCTTTTCAGGGTTCTGATCGACAACAGGTATGGTGATCGACGTTTCACTTGGAGACTCGATGACGACTAGTTAGACGGATCCCGGCGGAGGGCCTGGACTCGTGTGGTTATGGGATCGATGCTTTTCTCTTTGCCACTAGGCATTTGCTTGTAGTCTGTACTCAGACATGTATCTTCCGCTGTTGTATTGTATTTAAGGCAGTTGTATGCCGATTGTATGAGATGTTGTATCCTTGAATCTGTAATGTTGTGATATCATGTTGGAAATCCGAGGCATATGGCTTTATCATATGTCGCGGTGGGACCGATATGTGCTTCGTCCCCGGATCTGGGTGGAAACACCTAGATCTGGAACAGTACCGCATATTGGGCCTTACACCGGAGCTGCCCCGTGGCCAACTGCCTCCACGCCGGAGGCCGTAGCCACCGCGCCGCCGGAGCACACACCCGCGGCCGTTGCCCCCCTGCTCTGGCCGAGCCTTCTCCTCCCCGTTGAAGCCACCGGCCACCGCGCCCACTTCGTCTCTCCACCGGCCGGAGTTCCCACGCCTCGCAGGAACCAAGCCGGAGCTCGCCGGAGAAATTTTTCCGGAGTCAAAGAAGTTTAGATCTGGGTCAACCCCTCCAGGGACCCGATTTCTTTTTGCAAAGAAATATATTTACACACAGGTCCTTTTGGCAGAATACCCCCTATTCTCGCGGCTGCAATATCTCCCAAACCGTAAGTCGGATTGCGGTAATTCTTTTTCCTACGCACTCGTGTTGTTATGTACTTTAGAATGGTATAAATTTTTCCACACTTTGCACACTTTTTAATTTGAGTTTATTTCAAATTCAAATTCAAATTCTTGTGGCCGTATCTTTTATACCGTTGATCCAAATCGAGTGATTCTTTTTGCGTTGGATCACTCGTTCCATGCACCTTCTGTTTATATCATGTGTACACAAAAATTCACAAGTTTCTTGATCTTTTTAAGTTCAAATTCAATTCAATTTTCCACTTGCCATGACCTGTGTTGTAGTATTCCGTTTCACGTGATTCTTTTTGCATATCGGATCACTTGGGACATGTTATCGGTAAGATTCACACACTTTTCATGTGGGCATGTTATTCACCTTGAATTCATAAATGTCCATGATCACAATTCTTTACCGATAATCCTTTATCTGTTCTCTCGAGTTCACGTTCCACTGAACACCTTCGAGCACATCGACACCTTTGCACTTCAAAGTCTTTTTGTTTTGTTGCTAAAACCTTTGTGATTGTTTCGTTGATCCTTTGTTTGTCTCGTTGTGATGTGATTTCTTATTTGAGTTCCTTCGTTGCGATAGATTCTCGGAGTGTGACGAATAGAGTTGACTGGAACGTGAGAGCGAAGATCTTGATCGAATGTATAAGGCAAGTTACACTTTGAACATACCTCAACCTATATTTTCTATTATGCATGTAGCAAATTATCACTCTATGCATGTGTAGGACTATATATTAGCTATGATTTAAAACTAGTAGGGTAGCCATATTTTCTGATCCTGTATTTCATTGTCGACCTAGGATCGTGGTTGTTATATATTGCTATTGCTTTGTAGACGGGGATTGGTTGAGTTATCATTGAGTTATGTGAGGATTAATGACTTGACTAGAAAACTTATATTAGAAATCACTTTTGGATGGGCAGGGAATGCATCCTGGTGCTCATGCCTTGGATAAGGAGGGACCAAGGCTAAATGCTTCCCGAATGGTTGTTTTGGTGGTGAACCGGGTGCGTCATGGAGAGTACCCTCTGTCGCAGTGGGCGCCGTCCAGGCTCAAAAAGATCGGGCAGACTGTGTGACTAGTAGCTTCCATGTACAACCACTGGCTATATGGGCTCTGGCTTAGATGAGTAAGTTGTGGGGAACCTAGCCCTGGTAGCTAGCTGATGTAGATATGATAGGTGTACCGGCTACCAAAGGGTGGAGGCAACCTCTTCTGAAAGACTATTCTCAATCTTCGGGTTGAGTCCAGTGGGGAAAGTGTACAAACCTCTGCAGAGTGTAAAAACTGATCATGATTAGCCGTGTCCACGGTTACGAACAACTTTGAGTAACTGTGCATTATTGTTGTTGGATGGTCTTGACAGATATTTCACCTTAATTAGATTTTGAGTGGGAACTTTTAATAAAGGGATGGTTGGAGTTGGTGTAGCCCGATTCAACCATACTTAGGACTAGCAAGATAAATTAAAATTTGGTTAGTTGTAGTATGTGAGGGAAAAACTGGCTTTCTGCAAAACCAAACTATAAACCTTTCCTTTGACTTACCTTGCATGTAGCGATATGTCTGTTATATACTTTTTCTTGTGACTTGCCGTACAAATCAGATGTACTGACCCGTGTTCGGGGTGTAACCTTCGGTGTTGCAGGATTTTATACGACGAGTAAGTGGTACGATGTAGGGTTACGATGTCTATACTCAACTATGCCGGTGGGGTTGATGGACTCCACGAAGCTTATCTTGTTTTTCCGCTGTATTATATTTGTAAGCTAGCCTTGAGCTATGCAGGTATGTTTAATTGTTATACAGGATCTTCGATGTAATATATATAACATGTGGTTTATTCTTGATATTACATCGTGTACTGTGTGTGCTAGCTATTGATCCCGGGACTAGCACATAATGCACAGAGACTTGGATTCTTAGCGAATCGGGTCGTTACAGATGGTATCAGAGCCCATGCTGACTCTAGGTCATGACCCTAGAAAATGGATAGGAAAAGCCATAGGAACAAAAATATTTTATCACTCTTTGATTATTTACTCTCCTCACTAGTATTTCTCATCTATTATTCATCTTCTAAAACCCCTCATCTTGTTTTACTATGAATACCCCTTGAGTTGTTTATACCGCGGAAGACAAGACATTTGAGAAGAACATCATCAACCTCGTGGATCAATTGAAGTTACGACTGCCAAAAATTTGGAGGAGTATCCTATGGATTTAATAAGGATTAGTGTTTACACTACGAGAGGATCTTTAAGATCAGCTTAGCTGAGAAGGATGAAGTTTAGATTCAGACCACCACCTGTTAGGTGAAGTTAGATGAACGAATTTCGCGTAGTATGATGAGATCGTATGTCTTGCACATATGACCTTACTCTAGGTGTTGTTTGTGTGTTTTGACTTTGGTGACTGTATTGTTTGTTGTTATGTGTTACTATTGAACGTAGGTGTTTTTGCCTCTTTCTGGTTTGAGTGCATATCTTTGGTGTTATCTTAGTTTGTTTCTGGTCGGTGTTATAGTTTTGCCCTAACCCTTGTCGTATGGGCTCAATAGATGGAGTATGGAGTAGGACTCGCCTCCTCTGGGGAGATGTCGAGACTGAAGGTGGAGCAATGGATTCATAGTATGGAGGAGCACATGAAGATAAACCAGGTTGCAAGTGAGGACATGGTACCCTATGTTGTTAAGTACTTGGTAGAAGCGGCTGCTACTTGGTGGAGAATGCACCAAGTGATTGACGAATCACGAAGGAAGATTACTTGGCAGGAATTTACAAAGATTTTGTTGGGATCCCGCCTCGTCACCCCGATGCAAAGGACGGTAACCCTTAAGAGGATCCGTGCCTGTACAATTTGCGGAGAAACATGGCACTCCTATGAAGGACACCAAGATGGATGTCCCTATTGTGAAGAAATTCACTCGGGTGAAGAATGCCCCACTGCACAAGTCACATGTTTTACGTGTGAAGGAACTGATCATTACCCGCTCAGTGTCAATTTTTCATCATGACACAACAAGTATCTCAGCATCAAAAAGAAGGAATGGAGAAAATTATCCAAGAATTCAGGGAAGCACCCGTGAAGAAGAAAAAGAAGGAAATTATCCAAATTCAGTATTTCCGGTGCAGGAATATGGGACATTACGCAGACATGTGTCAAGAATTGAAGGGAGAGAAGAGGTTGTGAACGGGGAAGCAAGGATGCTGACTCGAAGAAGCTTATGTTTGGCAATTGGAGAATAGAATATTCGTGGTGTGCACTAAGTGTATGGTGGTACCTTCTAAATGTTAGTTGGACATGTGTATCGATGTATGTTTGCTATGGATTGACTAGATGTTTTATGTCGTGATTGTTTTGTTAAGTTTTGTCTTGTACCCTGTGGCCTTGATATGTATTTGATTGATGTGATGTGTTGTGCTTTCTGTGTTTTCTATGCGAGTAGAATACGTTTACGTTTCATTAGACCCCTTATCTATTTAGTATGCTTCAAGACTGAAGAAGACAAAACAACAAGAAGAATGATTTCACAAGGGACTCGATGATACGAAGATTTCTTCGACAATTCAAAACTGAAGCTACCGTCATTGAAGACTTGACGACCTGGAGATTCAAAGTTTCTACCGTTAGAACGTTTCTGTGAGCTGTCATTTCTTGTTTTACCGATAGCTACACATCAATACTTATGTTTCAAAACTAGTGTGATGTTTGTATGGGTATCTCTCCCTATGTCTCTCTACCTCGCTATCTACATTCTATTCCCCCTCATCCTCATCCTTAAATTGAAGAAGCTACTACAATGGCTGCCAATACCAAGATTGGAATAAAGATGATGCAACCAATGCCAAGTCCAAAGTTAACCCGTGTGCCAGGATCTTACAACAAGCAAGCACAATCTTGCTGATGGAAGAACCCTCGAAGAAGTTGTAGTCCACCAGTACACGTTTATAGCAGTTTGCGAAAAAACCGGAGAGTGGTGAGGAAACGATAGATGTTTTGGTTGGCTTGCAGAACCATGGATTTATCTGGACCCAGTTCAAGATAAGGAGGACTTCTACAATGCTTGTGAGAATGACCGAGTGTTAGATTGCGAGATTCGCTAAACCATATACAAGGAAATGATTTGGGTGCGGAATGGATTGATCACCATGCCGACTACCATTATTATTCGCTCTTGCTATGCGGGGTAGTAAATCTTGAGTGACTTACCTATGTTTGAGAGGCGACGATGTTAAAAAGCTTAAACCATAGAATGGTACGATGTGTGACCCCAGTAGAAGTTTACCGTTTGTGTTATACGGTGAGTATGGACCAAGACCATTTCCTGCAGGTATCCCGTAATAATATTCTTGATGACCACCAAGAGAGTAATTGATAGTTGCTTAGTATTGGCGTCTGACCGTAAGCCATGAAGGTTCGGTGTATGGAAGACTCCTCTTTTACTAAGGATTCACGACCTCAAAGGAGTTGGTGAAATATCTATGAAGGACGTCATCGATTGATCAAGATTTTCGAAGACCACCTCGCATTCCTTTTAAGGGTGGTAGCACCCTAGCTCATCGGAGGATCGATGGACTCTCATGAAGACCCGAACCCTAACCTTTCTTTCTAGCCTTCTCGAATCTTGAGGACGAGACTCCTTTAAAGGGTGGTAGTGTGTAACATCCCAAAATTCTCCGAATTTTGGAATGTTAATAAAAATAAAATAGATAATGATTGTTTGATTGATGTGTTTTATTTTCCCTGGGATTTAAAACTTTTGGAGTTTATTGAATATTAAAAAGAGAGGGAATAAAAGGACTTTCCCTAATATTCATAATTAGGGTTTTTGGAATTTTTTATTTTAAAACAAAACCAACAAAACAAAATGAGAGAAGGTAATATGACTCCTTCAACATATTAAAAAGTTGGAAAATGTTTTAAATCATTATTGGAATTCTTTTAATTATTGAAAACATTTTTCAACTCAAGGAAATTCATTTGAGAGGATATAAAATGACTTATCCCCTTTTTAATAAAGTTGGAAAATATTTAGAGTATTACTTTAAAGTTTTTAAAATTTATTATGAGTATTATAAATAACTCTAAAATTATTTTAGGGATTTTATAATGCTGAGAGAGTTTTTTATTTCATTGAAATGATTTATTAAATATTTAAAAAGAGTTGAAAAGTTTTCCAATGGAATATTTTTGTTTTTTCAAATTATTTATTGGTGTGAAAATTGTAAAATTTATATTTTATTATTTAGAAATGGTTTGTCAATGCTTTTGACCAAATAAAATTATTTGAAATGATTTATTGGATTTTATTTGATTTATGAAAAGTATTTTTTATTTAAATAAAGCATTTAGAAAATGTTTTTATTTTTATTTTCCTTTTTGGAAAATGTATTCATTTCATAATTTTCTTTGTATTATTTGTCGAATTTAGCATTTTATTTCATATTTTTTTCCGAGTTACGGTTATTTTTATTTAATTGTTTGAAGTTCTGTGAATTTGGAAAAAAAAGAAAAATCCAGGCTGCCGGCCCATTAGCCTCTTTTCGCCCCGAGAGCGGTGGAGTCCTTTTCGGACCCGATTCTGTTTTTTTTGTTTTCCTCTCAGCTTATAAATAGAAATAGGATTTTCTTTTATTATTTCCTTTTCATTTTTTCTTCAAAAAAAAAACCCGGCGAACCCTAGCCGCCGGGACCCACGGGACAGTGCTGCCGCCGGGCCTCGCCATCGGGCCGCCGCTGCCGGCTGCGCCGTGTAGCACCGGCAGGCCGCCTCCTGAGGCCAGCTCGCACGCCCGCGCGGCGAAGCCACCGAGCCGCCCCTCCGCAGCGCCTCCCGCGCCACACCGTGGACGCCGCCACCACGGCAGCCTCGCTGGAGCTGCCCCGTGGCCGGCTGCCTCCACGTCGGAGGCCGTGGCCACCGCGACGTCGGAGGCCGTGGCCACCGCGACGCCGGAGCTCACACCTGCGACCGCTGCCCCCTGCTCTGGCCGAGCCGTCTCCTCCCCGTTGAAGCCGCCGGCCACCGCGCCCCCTTCGTCTCCCCACCGGCCGGAGTTACCACGCCTCGCCGGAGAAAGTTTGCCGGAGTCAAAGAAGTTTAGATCTGGGTCAATCCATCCAGGGACCCGATTGCTTTTTGCAAAGAAATATATTTACGCACAGGTCCTTTTGGAAGAATACCCCCTATTCTCGCGGCTGCAATATCTCCCAAACCGTAAGTCGGATTGCGGTAATTATTTTTCCTACGCACTCGTGTTGTTTTGTACTTTAGCATGGTATAAATTTTTCCATACTTTGCACACTTTTGAATTTGAGTTTATTTCAAATTCTAGTGGCCGTATCTTTTATACCGTTGATCCAAATCGAGTGATTCTTTTTATTTGGGTGCGGAATGGATTGATCACCATGACGACTACCCTTATTATTCGCTCTTGCTATGCGGGGTAGTAAATCTTGAGTGACTTACCTATGTTTGAGAGACGACGATGTTAAAAAGCTTAAACCATAGAATGGTACGATGTGTGACCCCAGTAGAAGTTTACCGTTTGTGTTAGACGGTGAGTATGGACCAAGACCATTTCCTGCAGGTATCCCGTAATAATATTCTTGATGACCACCAAGAGAGTAATCGATAGTTGCTTAGTATTGGCGTCTGACCGTCATCCATGAAGGTTCGGTATATGGAAGACTCCTCTTTTACTAAGGATTCAAGACCTCAAAGGAGTTGGTGAAATCTCTATGAAGGACGTCATCGCTGGATCAAGATTTTCTAAGACCACCTCGCATTTCTTTTAAGGGTGGTAGCACCCTAGCTCATCGGAGGATCGATGGACTCTCATGAAGACCCGAACCCTAACCTTTCTTTCTAGCCTTCTCGAATCTCGAGGACGAGATTCCTTTTAAGGGTGGTAGTGTGTAACATCCCAAAATTCTCCGAATTTTGGAATGTTAATAAAAATAAAATAGATAATGATTGTTTGATTGATGTGTTTGAGTTTATTCTCCGTGTTCGGGCTGAAACCTTCGGTGTTGCAGGATTTTATACGACGAGTAAGTGGTACGATGTAGGGTTACGATGTCTATACTCAACTATGCCGGTGGGGTTGATTGACGCCACGAAGCTTATCTGGTTTTTCCGCTGTATTATATTTGTAAGCTAGCCTTGAGCTATGCAGGTATGTTTAATTGTTATACTGGATCTTCGATGTAATATATATGACATGTGGTTTATTCTTGATATTACATCGTGTACTGTGTGTGCTAGCTATTGATCCACGGACTAGCATAGAATGCACAGAGACTTGGATTCTTAGCTAATCGGGTCGTTACAGATGGTATCAGAGCCCATATTGACTGTAGGTCGTGACCCTAGAAAATGGATAGGAAAAGCCATAGGAACACAAATATTTTATCACTCTTTGATTATTTACTCTCCTCACTAGTATTTCTCATCTATTATTCATCTTCTAAAACCCCTCATCTTGTTTTACTATGAATACCCCTTGAGTTGTTTATACCGCGGAAGACAAGACATTTGAGAAGAACATCATCAACCTCGTGGATCAATTGAAGTTACGACTGCCAAAAATTTGGAGGAGTATCCTATGGATTTAATAAGGATTAGTGTTTACACTACGAGAGGATCTTTAAGATCAGCTTAGCTGAGAAGGATGAAGTTTAGATTCAGACCACCACCTATTAGGTGAAGTTAGATGAACGAATTTCGCGTAGTATGATGAGATCGTATGTCTTGCACATATGACCTTAATCTAGGTGTTGTTTGTGTGTTTTGACTTTGGTGACTGTATTGTTTGTTGTTATGCGTTACTATTGAACGTAGGTGTTTTTGCCTCTTTCTGGTTTGAGTGCATATGTTTGGTGTTATCTTAGTTTGTTTCTGATCGGTGTTATAGTTTTGCCCTAACCCTTGTCGTATGGGCTCAATAGATGGAGTATGGAGTAGGACTCGCCTCTTCTGGGGCGATGTCGAGACTGAAGGTGGAGTAATGGATTCATAGTATGGAGGAGCACATGAAGATAAACCAGGTTGAAAGTGAGGACATGGTACCCTATGCTGTTAAGTACTTGGTAGAAGCGGCTGCTACTTGGTGGAGAATGCACCAAGTGATTGACGAATCACGAAGGAAGATTACTTGGAAGGAATTTACAAAGATTTTGTTGGGATCCCGCCTCGTCACCCCGATGCAAAGGACGGTAACCCTTAAGAGGATCCGTGCTTGTACAATTTGCGGAGAAACATGGCACTCCTATGAAGGACACCAAGATGGATGTCCCTATTGTGAAGAAATTCACTCGGGTGAAGAATGCCCCACTGCACAAGTCACATGTTTTACGTCTGAAGGAACTGATCATTACCCGCTCAGTGTAAATTTTTCATCATGACACAACAAGTATCTCAGCATCAAAAAGAAGGAATGGAGAAAATTATCCAAGAATTCAGGGAAGCACCCGTGAAGAAGAAAAAGAAGGAAATTAGCCAAATTCAGTATTTCCGGTGCAGGAATATGGGACATTACACAGACATTTGTCCAGAATTGAAGGGAGAGAAGAGGTTGTGAACGCGGAAGCAAGGATGCTGACTCGAAGAAGCTTATGTTTGGCAATTGGAGAATAGAATATTCGTGGTGTGCACTAAGTGTATGGTGGTACCTTCTAAATGTTAGTTGGACATGTGTATCGATGTATGTTTGCTATGGATTGACTAGATGTTTTATGTCGTGATTGTTTTGTTAAGTTTTGTCTTGTACCCTGTGGCCTTGATATGTATTTGATTGATGTGATGTGTTGTGCTTTGTGTGTTTTCTATGCGAGTAGAATACGTTTACGTTTCATTAGACCCCTTATCTATTTAGTATGCTTCAAGACTGAAGAAGACAAAACAACAAGAAGAATGATTTCACAAGGGACTCGACGATACGAAGATTTCTTCGACAATTCAAAACTGAAGCTACCGTCATTGAAGGCTTGACGACGTGGAGATTCAAAGTTTCTACCGTTAGATCGTTTCTGTGAGCTGTCATTTCTTGTTTTACCGACAGCTGCACATCAAAACTTATTTTTCAAAACTAGTGTGATGTTTGTATGGGTATCTCTCCCTATCTCTCTCTCTACCTCGCTATCTACATTCTATTCCCCCTCGTCCTCATCCTTAAATTGAAGAAGCTACTACAATGGCTGCCAATACCAAGATTGGAATAAAGATGATGCAACCAATGCCAAGTCCAAAGTTAACCCGTATGCCAGGATCTTACAACAAGCAAGCACAATCTTGCTGATGGAAGAACCCTCGAAGAAGTTGTAGTCCACCAGTACACGTTTATAGCAGTTTGCGAAAAAACCGGAGAGTGGTGAGGAAACGATAGATGTTTTGGTTGGCTTGCAGAACCATGGATTTATCTGGACCCAGTTCAAGATAAGGAGGACATCTGCAGTGCTTGTGAGAATGACCGAGTGTTAGATTGCGAGATTCGCTAAACCATATACAAGGAAATGATTTGGGTGTGGAATGGATTGATCACCATGCCGACTACCATTATTATTCGCTCTTGCTATGAGGGGTAGTAAATCTTGAGTGACTTACCTATGTTTGAGAGGCGACGATGTTAAAAAGCTTAAACCATAGAATGGTACGATGTGTGACCCCAGTAGAAGTTTACCGTTTGTGTTATACGGTGAGTATGGACCAAGACCATTTCCTGCAGGTATCCCGTAATAATATTCTTGATGACCACCAAGAGACTAATTGATAGTTGCTTAGTATTGGCGTCTGACCGTAAGCCATGAAGGTTCGGTGTATGGAAGACTCCTCTTTTACTAAGGATTCACGACCTCAAAGGAGTTGGTGAAATATCTATGAAGGACGTCATCGATAGATCAAGATTTTCGAAGACCACCTCGCATTCCTTTTAAGGGTGGTAGCACCCTAGCTCATCGGAGGATCGATGGACTCTCATGAAGACCCGAACCCTAACCTTTCTTTCTAGCCTTCTCGAATCTTGAGGACGAGACTCCTTTTAAGGGTGGTAGTGTGTAACATCCCAAAATTCTCCGAATTTTGGAATGTTAATAAAAATAAAATAGATAATGATTGTTTGATTGATGTGTTTTATTTTCCCTGGGATTTAAAACTTTTGGAGTTTATTGAATATTAAAAAGAGAGGGAATAAAAGGACTTTCCCTAATATTCATAATTAGGGTTTTTGGAAATTTTTATTTTAAAACAAAACCAACAAAACAAAATGAGAGAAGGTAATATGACTCCTTCAACATATTAAAAAGTTGGAAAATGTTTTAAATCATTATTGGAATTCTTTTGATTATTGAAAACATTTTTCAACTCAAGGAAATTCATTTGAGAGGATATAAAATGACTTATCCCCTTTTTAATAAAGTTGGAAAATATTTAGAGTATTACTTTAAAGTTTTTAAAATTTATTATGAGTAATATAAAAAACTCTAAAATTATTTTAGGGATTTTATAATGCTAAGAGAGTTTTTTATTTCATTGAAATGATTTATTAAATATTTAAAAAGAGTTAAAAAGTTTTCCAATGGAATATTTTTGTTTTTTCAAATTATTTATTGGTGTGAAAATTTTAAAATTTATATTTTATTATTTAGAAATGGTTTGTCAATGCTTTTGACCAAATAAATTTATTTGAAATGATTTATTGGATTTTATTTGATTTATGAAAAGTATTTTTTATTTAAATAAAGCATTTAGAAAATGTTTTTATTTTTATTTTCCTTTTTGGAAAATGTATTCATTTCATAATCTTCTTTCTATTATTTGATGAATTTAGAATTTTATTTCATATTTTTTCTGAGTTACCGTTATTTTTATTTAATTGTTTGAAGTTCTGTGAATTTGGAAAAAAAAGAAAAATGCAAGCTGCCGGCCCATTAGCTTCTTTTCGCCCCGAGCGCGGTGGAGTCCTTTTCGGACCCGATTCTGTTTTTTTTTCCTCTCAGCTTAAAAATAGAAATAGGATTTTCTTTTATTATTTCCTTTTCATTTTTTCTTAAAAAAAACCGGCGAACCCTAGCCGCTGGGACCCACGGGACAGTGCTGCCGCTGCCGGCTGCGCCGTGCAGCACCGGCAGGCCGCCTGCCGAGGCCAGCTCGCACGCCCGCGCGGCCAAGCCACCGAGCCGCCCCTCCGCAACGCCTCCCGCGCCACACCGTGGACGCCGCCACCACGGCGAGCCTCGCCGGAGCTGCCCCGTGGCCGGCTGCCTCCACGCCGGAGGCCGTGGCCACCGCGCCGCCGGAGCTCACACCCGCGACCGCTGCCCCCTGCTCTGGCCGAGCCGTCTCCTCCCCGTTGAAGCCGCCGGCCATCGCGCCCTCTTCGTCTCCCCACCGGCCGGAGCTCCCACGCCTCGCCGGAGAAAGTTTGCCGGAGTCAAAGAAGTTTAGATCTGGGTCAATCCATCCAGGGACCCGATTGCTTTTTGCAAAGAAATATATTTACGCACAGGTCCTTTTGGAAGAATACCCCCTATTCTCGCGGCTGCAATATCTCCCAAACCGTAAGTCGGATCGCGGTAATTATTTTTCCTACGCACTCGTGTTGTTCTGTACTTTAGCATGGTATAAAATTTTCCACACTTTGCACACTTTTGAATTTGAGTTTATTTCAAATTCTAATGGCCGTATCTTTTATACCGTTGATCCAAATCGAGTGATTCTTTTTATTTGGGTGCGGAATGGATTGATCACCATGCCGACTACCCTTATTATTCGCTCTTGCTATGCGGGGTAGTAAATCTTGAGTGACTTACCTATGTTTGAGAGACGACGATGTTAAAAAGCTTAAACCATAGAATGGTACGATGTGTGACCCCAGTAGAAGTTTACCGTTTGTGTTAGATGGTGAGTATGGACCAAGACCATTTCCTGCAGGTATCCCGTAATAATATTCTTGATGACCACCAAGAGAGTAATCGATAGTTGCTTAGTATTGGCGTCTGACCGTCATCCATGAAGGTTCGGTATATGGAAGACTCCTCTTTTACTAAGGATTCAAGACCTCAAAGGAGTTGGTGAAATCTCTATGAAGGACGTCATCGATGGATCAAGATTTTCGAAGACCACCTCGCATTCCTTTTAAGGGTGGTAGCACCCTAGCTCATCGGAGGATCGATGGACTCTCATGAAGACCCGAACCATAACCTTTCTTTCTAGCCTTCTCGAATCTCGAGGGCGAGATTCCTTTTAAGGGTGGTAGTGTGTAACATCCCAAAATTCTCCGAATTTTGTAATGTTAATAAAAATAAAATAGATAATGATTGTTTGATTGATGTGTTTGAGTTTATTCTTCGTGTTCGGGCTGTAACCTTCGGTGTTGCAGGATTTTATACGACGAGTAAGTGGTATGATGTAGGGTTACGATGTCTATACTCAACTATGCCGGTGGGGTTGATGGACGCCACGAAGCTTATCTTGTTTTTCCGCTGTATTATATTTGTAAGCTAGCCTTGAGCTATGCAGGTATGTATAATTGTTATACTGGATCTTCGATGTAATATATATGACATGTGGTTTATTCTTGATATTACATCGTGTACTGTGTGTGCTAGCTATTGATCCAGGGACTAGCATAGAATGCACAGAGACTTGGATTCTTAGCTAATCGGGTCGTTACAGATGGTATCAGAGCCCATGTTGACTTTAGGTCGTGACCCTAGAAAATGGATAGGAAAAGCCATAGGAACAAAAATATTTTATCACTCTTTGATTATTTACTCTCCTCACTAGTATTTCTCATCTATTATTCATCTTATAAAACCCCTCATCTTGTTTTACTATGAATACCCCTTGAGTTGTTTATACCTCGGAAGACAAGACATTTGAGAAGAACATCATCAACCTCGTGGATCAATTGAAGTTACGACTGCCAAAAATTTGGAGGAGTATCCTATGGATTTAATAAGGATTAGTGTTTACACTACGAGAGGATCTTTAAGATCAGCTTAGTTGAGAAGGATGAAGTTTAGATTCAGACCACCACCTGTTAGGTGAAGTTAGATGAACGAATTTCGCGTAGTATGATGAGATCGTATGTCTTGCACATATGACCTTACTCTAGGTGTTGTTTGTGTGTTTTGACTTTGGTGACTGTATAGTTTGTTGTTATGCGTTACTATTGAACGTAGGTGTTTTTGCCTCTTTCTGGTTTGAGTGCATATGTTTTGTGTTATCTTAGTTTGTTTCTGGTCGGTGTTATAGTTTTGCCCTAACCCTTGTCGTATGGGCTCAATAGATGGAGTATGGAGTAGGACTCGCCTCTTCTGGGGCGATGTCGAGACTGAAGGTGGAGCAATGGATTCGTAGTATGGAGGAGCACATGAAGATAAACCAGGTTGCAAGTGAGGACATGGTACCCTATGCTGTTAAGTACTTGGTAGAAGCGGCTGCTACTTGGTGGAGAATGCACCAAGTGATTGAAGAATCACGAAGGAAGATTACTTGGAAGGAATTTACAAAGATTTTGTTGGGATCCCGCCTCGTCACCCCGATGCAAAGGACGGTAACCCTTAAGAGGATCCGTGCGTGTACAATTTGCTGAGAAAT
The DNA here is from genome assembly GCA_950022295.1 of Bromus sterilis. Lineage (NCBI taxonomy): Eukaryota > Viridiplantae > Streptophyta > Magnoliopsida > Poales > Poaceae > Bromus > Bromus sterilis. Next base: position 219,317,756 of record OX465599.1, read on the forward strand.
ATGGCACTCCTATGAAGGACACCAAGATGGATGTCCCTATTGTGAAGAAATTCACTCGGGTGAAGAATGCCCCACTGCACAAGTCACATGTTTTACGTGTGAAGGAACTGATCATTACCCGCTCAGTGTCAATTTTTCATCATGACACAACAAGTATCTCAGCATCAAAAAGAAGGAATGGAGAAAATTATCCAAGAATTCAGGGAAGCACCCGTGAAGAAGAAAAAGAAGGAAATTAGCCAAATTCAGTATTTCCGGTGCAGGAATATGGGACATTACGCAGACATGTGTCCAGAATTGAAGGGAGAGAAGAGGTTGTGAACGCGGAAGCAAGGATGCTGACTCGAAGAAGCTTATGTTTGGCAATTGGAGAATAGAATATTTGTGGTGTGCACTAAGTGTATGGTGGTACCTTCTAAATGTTAGTTGGACATGTGTATCGATGTATGTTTGCTATGGATTGACTAGATGTTTTATGTCATGATTGTTTTGTTAAGTTTTGTCTAGTACCCTGTGGCCTTGATATGTATTTGATTGATGTGATGTGTTGTGCTTTGCGTGTTTTCTATGCGAGTAGAATACGTTTACGTTTCATTAGACCCCTTATCTATTTAGTATGCTTTAAGACTGAAGAAGACAAAACAACAAGAAGAATGATTTCACAAGTGAGTCGACGATACATAGATTTCTTCGGCAATTCAAAACTGAAGCTACCTTCATTGAAGACTTGACGACCTGGAGATTCAAAGTTTCTACCGTTAGATCGTTTCTGTGAGCTGTCATTTCTTGTTTTACCGACAGCTACACATCAAAACTTATGTTTCAAAACTAGTGTGATGTTTGTATGGGTATCTCTCCCTATCTCTCTCTCTACCTCGCTATCTACATTCTATTCCCCCTCATCCTCATCCTTAGATTGAAGAAGCTACTACAATGGCTGCCAATACCAGGATTGGAATAAACATGATGCAACCAATGCCAAGGCCAAAGTTAACCCGTGTGCCAGGATCTTACAACAAGCAAGCACAATCTTGCTGATGGAAGAACCCTCGAAGAAGTTGTAGTCCACCATTACACGTTTATAGCAGTTTGCGAAAAAACCGGAGAGTGGTGAGGAAACGATAGATGTTTTGGTTGGCTTGCAGAACATGGATTTATCTCGACCCAGTTCAAGATAAGGAGGACTTCTACAATGCTTGTGAGAATGACCGAGTGTTAGATTGCGAGATTCGCTAAACCATATACAAGGAAATGATTTGGGTGCGGAATGGATTGATCACCATGCCGACTACCATTATTATTCGCTCTTGCTATGCGGGGTAGTAAATCTTGAGTGACTTACCTATGTTTGAGAGGCGACGATGTTAAAAAGCTTAAATCATAGAATGGTACGATGTGTGACCCCAGTAGAAGTTTACCGTTTGTGTTATACGGTGAGTATGGACCAAGACAATTTCCTGCAGGTATCCCGTAATAATATTCTTGATGACCACCAAGAGAGTAATCGATAGTTGCTTAGTATTGGCGTCTGACCGTCAGCCATGAAGGTTCGGTGTATGGAAGACTCCTCTTTTACTAAGGATTCAAGACCTCAAAGGAGTTGGTGAAATCTCTATGAAGGACGTCATTGATGGATCAAGATTTTTGAATACCACCTCGCATTCCTTTTAAGGGTGGTAGCACCCTAGCTCATCGGAGGATCGATGGACTCTCATTAAGACCCGAACCCTAACCTTTCTTTCTAGCCTTCTCGAATCTCGAGGACGAGATTCCTTTTGAGGGTGGTAGTGTGTAACATCCCAAAATTCTCCGAATTTTGGAATGTTAATAAAAATAAAATAGATAATGATTGTTTGATTGATGTGTTTGAGTTTCCCTGGGATTTATATTTTTTGGAGTTTATTGAATATTAAAAAGAGAGGGAATAAAAGAACTTTCCCTAATATTCATAATTGGGGTATTCGGAATTTTTTTATTTAAAAAAAAACCAACAAAACAAAAGGAGAGAAGGTAATATGACTCCTTCAACATATTAAAAAGTTGGAAAATGTTTTAAATCATTATTGGAGTTCTTTTGAATATTCAAAACCTTTTTCAACTCAAGGAAATTCATTTGAGAGGATATAAAATGACTTATCCCCTTTTTAATAAAGTTAGAAAATATTTAGAATATTACTTTAAAGTTTTTAAAATTTTTTATGAGTATTATAAATAATTTTTTTAGGGTGTTTATAATGCTAAGAGAGTTTTTTATTTCATTGAAATGATTTATTAAATATTTAAAAAGAGTTGAAAAGTTTTCCAATGGAATATTTTTGTTTTACCAAATTATTTATTGGTGTGAAAATTTTAAAATTTATATTTTATTATTTAGAAATGGTTTGTCAATGATTTTGACGAAATAAAATTATTTTAAATGATTTATTGGATTTTATTTGATTTATGAAAAGTATTTTTTATTTAAATAAAGCATTTAGAAAATGTTTTTATTTTTATTTTCCTTTTTGGAAAATTTATTCATTTCATAATTTTCTTTGTATTATTTGATGAATTTAGAATTTTATTTCATATTTTTTCGAGTTACGATTATTTTTATTTAATTGTTTGAAGTTCTGTGAATTTGGAAAAAAAAAGAAAAATCCGGGCTGCCGGCCCATTAGCCTCTTTTCCCCCGGAGCGCGGTGGAGTCCTTTTCAGAGCCGATTCTGTTTTTTTTTTCCTTTGAGCTTATAATTAGAAATAGGATTTGCTTTTATTATTTCCTTTTCCTTTTTTCTTCAAAAAAAAACCGGCGAACCCTATTCGCCGGGACCCGCGGGACAGTGCCGCCGCCGGCCCCCACCATGACCTGTGTTGTAGTATTCCGTTTCACGTGATTCTTTTTGCATATCGGATCACTTGGGACATGTTATCGGTAAGATTCACACACTCTTCATGTGGGCATGTTATTCACCTTGAATTCATAAATGTCCATGATCACAATTCTTTACAGATAATCCTTTATCTGTTCTCTCGAGTTCACGTTCCACTGAACACCTTCGAGCACATCAACACCTTTGCACTTCAAAGTCTTTTTGTTTTGTTGCTAAAACCTTTGTGATTGTTTCCTTGATCCTTTGTTTGTCTCGTTGTGATGTGATTGCTTATTTGAGTTCCTTCGTTGCGATAGATTCTCGGAGTGTGACGAATAGAGTTGACTGGAACGTGAGAGCGAAGATCTTCATCGAATGTATAAGGAAAGTTACACTTTGACCATACCTCAACCTATATTTTCTATTATGCATGTAGCAAATTATCACTCTATGCATGTGTAGGACTATATATTAGTTATGATTTAAACCTAGTAGGGTAGCCATATGTTCTGATCCTGTATTTCATTGTCGACCTAGGATCGTGGTTGTTATATATTGCTATTGCTTTGTAGACGGGGATTGGTTGAGTTATCATTGAGTTATGTGAGGATTAATGACTTGACTAGCAAACTTAAATTAGAAATCACTTTTGGACGGGAAGGGAATGCATCCTAGTGCTCATGCCTTGGATAAGGAGGGACCAGGGCTAAATGCTTCCCGAATGGTTGTTTTGGTGGTGAACCGGGTGCGTCATGGAGAGTACCCTCTGACGCAGTGGGCGCCGTCCAGGCTCAAAAAGATCGGACAGACAGTGTGACTAGTAGCTTCCATGTACAACCACTGGCTATATGGGCTCTGGCTTAGATGAGTAAGTTGTGGGGAACCTGGCCCTGGTAGCTAGCTGATGTAGATATGATAGGTGTACCGGCTACCAAAGGGTGGAGGCAACCTCTTCTGAAAGACTATGTCTCAATCATCGGGTTGAGTCCAGTGGGGAAAGTGTACAAACCTCTGCAGAGTGTAAAAACTGATCATGATTAGCCGTGTCCACGGTTACGGACAACTTTGAGTAACTGGGCATTATTGTTGTTGGATAGTCTTGACGGATATTTCACCTTAATAAGATTTTGAGTGGGAACTTTTAATAAAGGGATGGTTGGAGTTGGTGTAGCCCGATTCAACCATACTTAGGACTAGCAAGATAATTTAAAATTTGGTTAGTTGTAGTATGTGAGGGAAAAACTGGCTTTCTGCAAAACCAAACTATAAACCTTTCCTTTGACTTACCTTGCATGTAGCGATAGGTATGTTATATACTTTTTCATGTGACTTGCCATACAAATCAGATGTACTGACCCGTGTTCGGGCTGTAACCTTCGGTGTTGCAGGATTTTATACGATGAGTAAGTGGTATGATCTAGGGTTACGATGTCTATACTCAACTATACCGGTGGGGTTGATGGACACCACGAAGCTTATCTTGTTTTTCCGCTGTATTATATTTGTAAGCTAGCCTTGAGCTATGCAGTTATGTTTAATTGTTATACTGGATCTTCGATGTAGTATATATGACATGTGGTTTATTCTTGATATTACATCGTGTACTGTGGGTGCTAGCTATTGATCCAGGGACTAGCACACAATGCACAGAGACTTGGATTCTTAGCGAATCGGGTTATTACACTCGCAGACAATCGTTATCGCTGTCTGACTAACAACACAACGGACAACGAACAGCAACAAGGCCCACCAGTAACGTCGGGGCCTGCCCTATCGTCCCGTCAAATCGCGCGGTTACCAACAAGGTGAACCATATCCTTACCTTGTCTCGCGTGCGCCCTTGGTAGAGCTCTAATTTGCGTGGTTTGGTAACTCTCGCGAGATACGAGCAGGGGCCAAGCACGCCAGTAACATCGGTCGTACCCTCCCTGTCGTTCCCGACACAATACCGCTCGCGGGCATCGTTGGGTCACCCGATTCTTACCTTTAAGGACACCAGTTGATTCGAGTGCCTACCATTAAGTGGAACCAGGATGTACCACCCTCGATGGTACACTTAAAGAGGTTCGACAGAGACATTAGAGGAATGAACTAAAGAGGTAAACCTTGTATCATCCCGGTGATGCTATGCTACTGGGCCGATGAGAGTGAAATACGATTTCATTCCACTCGTAAGTCAAACTCGAAGCGACTCGGCAGAGTCTCGCCGTTGTAGGTTCCCTAGGGTGTCTGCATTGATCCGTACCTGTTGCAGTTATAATATTTTGTAATACCCGCGTTCACTACCCTGAGTGATCACGAACCTCTATCTAATCCTAGCTAACAATGCGCAGGGCTCACTGCTGAATAAAGCATAATTATAATAGGCAACATAGGATAAAGGAAGGTACAACAAGGGGCGGCAATGACAGTCTATGTAATTGAATAGGATTGTAATGTAGCAGCAGCAGTAACAATGCCTAGTGCAAGAAAGTACGGAGAAGATAGGAGATATCTGGGGAAGAGAATGGCTCTGCTTGTTTGGAAGCTCGACGGTAGGGGTAGGGTCGTCGAGGAAGTAGTCGTACCCAGCAGCGGTGTAGTCGGCGGCAGCAGCGGGGTCTACCAAAGATTAAGGGGGGAAGAAATAGTAAATATGTAAGGCCCGATATACGGTACTGTTCCAGATCTAGATGTTTCCATCTAGATCCGGGGACGAAGCACATATCGGTCCCACCGCGACACACCACGAAGTCATATGCCCCGGATTTCCAACATGATATCACAACATTACAGATACAAGGATACATCATCTCATACAATTGGCATACAACTGCCTTAAATACAATACAACAGCGGAAGATACATGTCCGAGTACTGACTACAATAAAATGCCTAGTGGCAAAGAGAAAACATCGATTCCCATAACCACACGGGTCCAGGCCCTCCGCCGGGATCCGCCTAACTAGTCGTCGTCGAGTCTCCACGTGAAACATCGATCACCATACCCGTTGTCGATCAAGAACCCTGAAAAGAGTTTGGGGGTAGTATCATGAGTACAGAGGTACTCAGCATCCAACTGTAGTGGTCATCTGACCCAGCAAGGACTTCATCACTCGTCATTCTAGGACAACTAGTAGTTTACGGTAAGGATGGGGTAAGTGGTGAGGTTGCTTCCGCACTAGCATTTATGAAGTGGTTAACGATCTAGAGAGTAAGATAAGAAGCCAAGCATTCGATGAGGAATCGCCTCCAACAAGTCTTGCTATCAACTACTTACGCAATCATAACACCTATCCTATCCTTGTCCTCCTCTTCGCATCCCGACGAAGAAGAAGCAGTCAAGGCACACACACGTTGATCAAGTTATAATAAGATTAACTTAGTTGTTGTTGTCTATGAACAAGGAGTAGGTCTCAAGTCGTCCATAACCGTGGACACGGCTTCTCGAAAAGATTTAACCCTGCAGGGGTGTACCAACTGCCCATTACAAGGCTCCGCACGCACGCCCATCTCTCTCAGTTTCTACCCATCACGGGCAGCCATGTTATGATTTAGTCCCGAGAGATCCGGAACGACAGGTCCCTCTAACTAACAACGCACAAATCCGGGTGGCCCCCGGTGAGTCGACATCCAACTCAAAAGCCGGCCGCGCTCTGGAATCGGCATCTATCGTCTGGATGAGGTCGGGTTAGCTACCCAAACAGATGTGGGCAGCCCCCTAGCTCCCTGGGGTGGACCAACAAGAGAAACCATGTCTCCGATGGCCCAAGTTATTTGAAATCCGCCGGCCGCGGACCAGTCACACACACATTTCAAATGGTAAATCAGCTTGGGCCACCACTAGAAATGTTTGAAGCTAGGTAGGTAAGAAGAGGGGACCCCATAGCATCCCACACGCGGTTAGGCACGCTCAGTCTTAAAACCAATACCCGGAACTCGGATCCTAGGTGACTCGAATGGAACAAATAGTCGGAGCGGGATAGCCTAGACCTTCCATCCTTCGTCAAATATAGTCAACGTTTATAATAATCATATCATCCATAACAATATAATGATGTGATATCCCAAACCAAGGAGTAACAGGAGGTAACATCGTAGCATCCTAAGCAGGGGCTGAGCAACGAGCAATAGTAACATGGCAGTACAAGGTTTGCTGGGAGGGGACATGACTGTATCGGTTTAAAAGAGGCTGTAAACATGTGGTAGGATCAAACATCGAACCTAACCTATACTAGTATGCAAATCGCTAGTTGAAATAGAATGGATCATAAGTAATGTATAGTCCTTGCCTGTTGATAAGTCGGGTTCGGAAGGTGTAGCCGAACGCAAACTCGCAACGTCTCCGAGAGTATCCGCGGCAGCACACAAGAAGCAAACACTGGAAAGCAATCAACGGAGATACCACTATCACTACGGAGCAATCACGAGCAAGCAATAAATAAGCAAGCAAGATCAAGTATGATGCATGTCATTTTAATATCATGGCATGAACATAAAAACGAGCAAGTTTAAATGAAGCATCGGGAAGCAAGGGTGCAATGCTACCGACAACCTTCATATGCATTAAGTAGGTGATTAACGAATCCAAAGGATTCCTTATATTAAAGTTGGTATGATGCATGATCATGGCATATGCAAAATACTAGAACATAATATCAACAAGAATTGCCCACACATGAGAATAAACCTCGAGGCGGGATTCCTTGAATTTAAATGGATGCAGATGACATGGCATAATATGATGCACCTAATGCAATCTATTTCAAGCAAATAAAATAAAGCACGAGACTACGCTACCAGCAAGCTACGGTTATCGGAAGAACTACGATGCTCCGAAGAAGGGGAAAAGGAGGAGTTGCATAAGGTGCAACAATGAAGGGAGATATGTGCAAAAGTTACACCATCGCCACAATAATACTTGCCCAGCTAGAAAATGGACAACACCATCACGTTCCTCACATTTTTCTACCTCAAAACAATATATGACATGATATAGTTGGGCCAAGAATTGCACATAGCACAAGCAATGCAAAAGGGGCAGATTTGGTTTGATTCAAATCATATTTGAATTTATTCCAAAAAGATAAAAGGGAAAACCCTATCTGGGCTCAGCTCAGCTGAATAGGCCCAAATCCTCGCGGATCTGCCTATATGGCGCCCACGGGCAAGAACTGCATCTGGGCTGAGCCCAACATCACGCTGAAGCAAAACAGGGAAAAATCAGCAAAAAGTTGGGTTTAATTCGTCTCCACGGGGAGTCGAACCAGGGACCCCCTGGATGCAACCAGGTCGACCACACCACTGGGATATCTGTTGTTCCACGTCAAAAAGAAGGACTGAAGAAAGAAGTAGCAGGCGCAACGTTAACTAAACCTAAAGAACTGAACACGCACACAGTAGAAAATACATCGCAAAAAGGGGCGCGTTGCACTACAGGGGATTTGATCCCACGCCCACGTGGATGGAGCCACGACGTCCAAGCCACTGCGCTGGAGTTACTCATCACGTTAGATACAAGGAGACACACTAGCTAAACTATATGCACGGGATAACTGAACTCTGAAGAAAATCAACTCGCATGGGACTGAACCTGACGAGCAACTGCGAGAAAATCGAGAGTCGGGCGAGCAGAGGATCAACGCAGCAATGAGGAACAACGTCGGGCATGCTCCTATGGCCAAAAGGCTTGGCCTTGAGCACATATAGCATGCACACGCACGCCCCGGCCACAACCCGAGCGGATGGCTTCCGACGACGCGCACGACGTTGGCTTCGGACGAATCGGGAACAGAGGCTTCCACGGCGGCTGCGGCGTCGTACGCGCGGGAGGGAACATAGAGAAGGAGGGGAAGGCAGCGGCTCACAGCGGGGACGCGAGGATGACGGCCTGCTCTGGGAAGTGCTCGGGGAAGATGGCGATCAGCTCGACGCCGAGGAAGCAGGGTAGGGCGCAGTCACGGCCTGCGGGAGAAGACTTAGCCGAGGAGGGATTGAGGCACCCCGGCCTACGTTCATGCGCTCGGGGACAGGGACGAAGTCTACGTGCTCTCGGATGGAGACGCCGACGTGCGGCGTGGCGATCATGCCCCCTGGACCTCCTGTCCATGCAAGCTTGGGCGAGGAGAAGAAGAAAAGGAGAGGAGAAGAGAGGTGGCGGCACTGGGAGGGGAGAAGGGGAGCGCTAGGGTTGGAGGGGGCGAGAGGGGGCTTTAATGGGAGGAGGCAGGGGTCGCTGCTGGGAGGGCTCCACCTCCTCTCACGCCAGGGCCGTGAGAGAGAGGAAGGGGGTCCTCCATGTGCTGAGGGGAAAAGGAGGGGGAGTTCTCGGTTGGGCTAGGGGCTGCTAAGTTGGAGAGAGGAGTTGGTCTGGGGAAAATGAAAGAGGCCAAAAATGCTAAGAGAAATTATCTGCATTTTATTCTTTTATAAAAGACAGTAGAGGAAAAGGCTAAAAAGAAATAGAAAAGGGCATAATAAAATCATATAACAATATGATTATGAGTCCTTAGCAATTGTAGGATTTTTAGAAAAAGAAATGGGTCCAAAATATTTAAGTAATTCACGTGGATTTTAAATTCATTCAAATTCCACTTTGAACTACAACCCCAATTTAAGGAATGATAACAATCATGAAAATTTGCATGGTCCTTTATCATGGAAAAACATGATGGAACCCAAAAGATCTTTGTCAGGGGATCAAAGATGATGCTTGGAAAAATGGCAAAGGCTAGGAAAGGAGGAAAAGAAAGAATTCTGAATAAACCTCTTACATAACATAAAAAAATGCTTTGGCATTTTTCTGTCACATGGATTATTGCAATGAATAATTGTGCAAATTATCATCCCCAATGGGAAAAAATGCAATTTTTTTGGATTTTTTCAGTTTTGGGCTGTTACAACTCGCCACCACCAACAGAGGATCTCGTCCCGAGATCCGGCATAACCCGGGGGGGAAGGACCGAGATGTTGCAAAAGGAAGATCGAACGAGAGGTGAAACTTCCCGACACCACCAACAAAGGCTTTGCTGATCGTGACAACGATGTTTGCTTCCGTCAGGATCCAACATGACTGGAGATGCCGATATCGAAGAAGAAAACATCCGAAGGTGCGCGAAACTGATTGAGAGCAATCTCGGAATCGACGAGTGGATATCACAACAAAACTGATTCCACTCAGGGAAAGAAACTCGAGGTTTCCATAAAATATTACCTAGGTACTACTGGACGCCACGAAAATGAGAATCCGAATCGAAACAATACCATACCAGAATTTCTACAATAACATCACTCTGGAAGGTGCGAAAACCTGGACAACGAGACATGACAGAGGAGGATCCACACACAGTGCCGACTACAGCGGAGAAAGGGGGACAGACGAAGCATGAGGTTCAGAATCCATTAGTTGGATAATAACCAGGTAACCCGGTTCGCTGTTTCACGTGGGCTGCACTTTTGTCGATGTAGAGCGACAACCCACGAGCCATGCTCAGCCAGTTCGAAGTATGCCGACCAACCCGCTGCTAATAAAGTATTGATTCGACTGAAATCTCCTAGACGGGAACCTAGATTTGGTTTTGAAGTAGATAAGTTGAAGGAGAAAACATTACGTCGCACTTCCTTACCAGAGGGAGGGGATAAGGAGTAAAAAGAATCCTACTCTCCGATAACTAACTTAGTAACTACAAAATAGTTTTTGTCGAGACTCAACTTCGACCAGTAAAGGGACCCTACAGTCCGTAAGGCTCTGATACCAAGTTGTAAGGCCCGATATGCAGTACTGTTCCAGATCTAGATGTTTCCATCCAGATCCGGGGACGAAGCACATATCGGTCCCACCGCGACACATGACGAAGTCATATGCCCCGGATTTCCAACAAGATATTACAACATTACAGATACAAGGATACAACATCTCATACAATCGGCGTACAACTGCCTTAAATACAATACAACAGCGGAAGATACATGTTTGAGTACAGACTACAATCAAATGCCAAGTGGGAAAGAGAAAACATCGATTCCCATAACAACACCGGTCCAGGCCCTCCACCGGGATCCGCCTAACTAGTCGTCGTCGAGTTTCCACGTGAAACGTCGATCACCATACCTATTGTCGATCAAGAACCCTGAAAAGAGTTTGGGGGTAGTATCATGAGTACAGAGGTACTCAGCATCCAACTGTAGTGGTCATCTGACCCAGCAAGGACTTCATCACTCGTCATTCTAGGACAACTAGTAGTTTACGGTAAGGATGGGGTAAGTGGTGAGGTTGTTGCCGCACTAGCATTTATGAAGTGGCTAACGATCTATAGAGTAAGATAAGAAGCCAAGCATTCGACGAGGAATCGCCTCCAACAAGTCTATCTATCAACTACTTACGCAATCATAACACCTATCCTATCCTTGTCCTCCTCTTCACGTCCCGACGAAGAAGAAGCAGTCAAGGCACACACACGTTGATCAAGTTATAATAAGATTAACTCAGTTGTTGTTGTCTATGAACAAGGAGTAGGTCTCAAGTCGTCCATAACCGTGGACACGGCTTCTCGAAAACATTTAACCCTGCAGGGGTGTACCAACTGCCCATTACAAGGCTTCGCACACCTTCCCATCTCTCTCAGTTTCTACCCATCACAGGCAGCCATTTTATGATTTAGTCCCCAGAGATCCGGAACGACAGGTCCCTCTAACTAACAACGCACAAATCCGGGTGGCCCCCGGTGAGTCGACATCCAACTCAAAAGCCGACCGCGCTCTCGAATCGGCCTCTACCGTCTGGATGAGGTCGGGTTAGCTACCTAAACAGATGTGGGCAGCCCCCTAGCTCCCTGGGGTGGACCAACAAGAGAAACCATGTCTCCGCTGGCCCAAGTTGTTTGAAATCTGCCGGCCGCGGACCAGTCGCACACACATTTCAAATGGTAAATCAGTTTGGGACACCACTAGAAATGTTTGAAGCTAGGTTGGTAAGAAGAGGGGACCCCATAGCACCCCACACGAAGTTAGGCACGCTCAGTCTTAAAACCAATACCCGGAACTCGGATCCTAGGTGACTCGAATGGAACAAAGCGTCGGGACGGGATAGCCTAGACCTTCCATCTTTCGTCGAATATAGTCAACATTTATAATAATCATATCATCCATAACAATATAATAATGTGATATCCCAAACGAAGGAGTAACAGGAGGTAACATCGTAGCATCCTAAGCATGCATACTAAGCAGGGGCCGAGCAACGGGCAATAGTAACATAGCAGTACAAGGTTTGCTGGGAGGGGACATGGCTGTATCAGTTTAAAAGAGGCTGTAAACATGTGGTAGGATCAAACATCGAACCTAACCTATACTAGTATGCAAACCGCTGGTTGAAATAGAATGGATCATAAGTAATGTATAGTCCTTGCCTGTTGATAAGTCGAGTTCCGAAGGTGTAGCCGAACGCAAACTCGCAACGTCTCCAAGAGTATCCGCGGTAGCACACAAGAAGCAAACACTGTAAAGCAATCAACGGTGATACCACTATCACTACGGAGCAATCACGAGAAAGCAATAAATAAGCAAGCAAGATCAAGTATGATGAATGTCATTTTAATATCATGGCATGAACATAAGAACGAGCAAGTTTAAATGAAGCATCGGGAAGCAAGGGTGCAATGCTATCGACAACCTTCATATGCATTAATTAGGTGAGTAACGAATCCAAAGGATTCCTTATATTAAAGTTGGTATGATGCATGATCATGGCATATGCAAAAGAGTAGAACATAATATCAACAAGAATTGCCCACACATGAGAATAAACTTCGAGGCGGGATTCCTTGAATTTAAATGGATGCAGATGACATGGCATAATATGATGCACCTAATGCAATCTATTGCAAGCAAATAAAATAAAGCACGAGATTACGCTACCGGCAAGCTACGGTCATCGGAAGAACTACGATGCTCCGAAGAAGGGGAAAAGGAGGAGTTGCATCAAGTGCAACAATGAAGGGAGATATGTGCAAAAGTTACACCATCGCCACAATAATACTTGCCCAACCAGAAAATGGACAGCACCATCACGTTCCTCACATTTTTCTACCCCAAAACAATATATGACATGATATATTTGGGGCAAGAATTGCACATAGCACACGCAATGCAAAAAGGGGCAGATTTGGTTTGATTCAAATCATATTTGAATTTATTCCAAAAAGATAAACGGGAAAACCCTATCTGGGCTAAGCTCAGCTGAATAGGCCCAAATCCTCGCGGATCTGCCTATATGGCGCCCACGGGAAAGAACTGCATCTGGGCTGAGCCCAACATCACGCTGGAGCAAAACAGGGAAAAATCGGCAAAAAGTTGGGTTTAATTCGTCTCCAGAGGGACTCGAACCAGGGACCCCCTGGATGCAACCAGGTCGACCACACCACTGGGATATCTGCTATTCCACGTTAAAAAGAAGGACTGAAGAAAGAAGTAGCAGGCGCAACGCTAACTGAACCTAAAGAACCGAACACGCACGCAGTAGAAAATACATCACGAAAAGGGGCGCGTTGCACTACAGGGGATTTGATCCCACGCCCTCGTGGATGGAGCCACGGCGTCCAAGCCACTGCGCTGGAGTTACTTATCACGTTAGATATAAGGAGACACACTAGCTAAACTATATGCATGGGATAACTGAACTCTGAAGAAAATCAACTTGCATGGGACTGAACCTAACGAGCAACTGCGAGAAAATCGAGAGTCGGGCGAGCAGAGGATCAACGCAGCAATGAGGAACAACGTCGGGCACGCTCCTACGGCCAAAGGGATTGGCCTTGAGCGCATATAGCATGCGCGTGGACGCCCTGGCCACGACCTGAGAGGATGGCTGCCAACGACGGGCACGACATTGGCTTCGGACGAATCGGGAATAGAGGCTTCCACGGCGGCTGCGGCGTCCTACGCGCGGGAGGGAACATAGAGAAGGAGGGGAAGACAGCGGCCCACAACGGGGACGCGAGGATGACGGCCTGCTCTGGGAAGTGCTCGGGGAAGATGGCGATCAGCTCGACGCCGAGGAAGCAGGGTAGGGCGCGGTGACGGCCTGCGGGAGAAGACGTAGCCGAGGAGGGATTGAGGCACGCCGGCCTACGTTCATGCGCTCGGGGACGGGGACGAAGTCTACGTGCTCCCAGATGGATACGCAGACGCACGGCGTGGTGATCATGCCCCCTGGACCTCCTGTCCATGGCAGCTGGGCGGGGAGACGAATAAAAGGAGAGAAGAAGAGAGGTGGCGGCGCTGGGAGGGGAGAAGGGGAGCGCTATGGTCGGAGGGGGCGAGAGGGGGCCTTAAGGGGAGGAGGCAGGGGTCGCTGCTGGGAGGGCTCCACCTCCTCTCACGCCATGGCCGTGAGAGAGAGGAAGGGGGTCCTCCACGTGCTGAGGGGAAAAAGGAGGGGAAGCTCTCGGTTGGGCTAGGGGCTGCTGAGTTGGAGAGAGGAGTTGGGCTGGGGAAAATGAAAGAGGCCCAAAATGCTAAGAGAAATTATCTGCATTTTATTCTTTTATAAAAGACAGCAGAGGAAAAGGCTAAAAAGAAATAGCAAAGGTCATTATAAAATCATATAGCAATATGATTATGAGTGCTTAGCAATTGTAGGATTTTTAGAAAAAGAAATGGGTCCAAATTATTTAAGTAATTCACGTGGCTTTTAAATTCATTCAAATTCCACTTTGAACTACAACCCCAATTTAAGGAATGATAACAATCATTAAAATTTGCATGGTCCTTTATCATGGCAAAACATGATGGAACCCAAAAGATCTTGGTCAGGGGATCAAAGATGATGCTTGGAAAAATGGCAAAGGCTAGGAAAGGAGGAAAAGGAAGAATTCTGAATAAACCTCTGACATAACATAAAAAAATGCTTTGGCATTTTTCTGTCACATGGATTATTGCAAAGAATAATTGTGCAAATTTTCATCCCCAATGGGAAAATAAAAGTGCATTTTTTCTGGATTTTTTCAGTTTTGGGCTGTTACAAAAGACAAAGTAAACATAACAACCAGATGCATGACATGACATATGCAAAGTTAACGATGTTCTAACGTAGTGCAATGCACGTTGCTCGGAGCGGGAATTCATCCGGGGATGAAAAACCGGCTCCGGGTGATTATCGACAGACGACCCAGAGGGGGATGTGGATTTTATTTGTGTTAGAAGGGTGTGGTTGGTATACGGATAGCGTATCCGTATTCGTTATATTTTTCTAATCAATTTTCATGTATAAAGTTTTTGAATCCGACTTACGGTTTAAAAGATATTCAATTTTAAAGTTTAAATCATTTTAAATCATTTTTAGAATTTATTTTATTAAATAAATAAACATTATCCACAACAGGGGGTGACCAGTCAAACCTGACCAGTGGGTCCCACTGGTCAACCTCACATCATTTATAAAACATTTAATTAAAACTAATATTCAAGTGGACCCACATGTCATACATTGTAATTAATCTAAATTCTTATTAAATATGAATCTGACAGTGGGGGCCCAGGTGTCAATAACACATGTGTTTAATTAATCTATTATATTTATCAAGTGGTTAATTAAGTGTTGGGCCCATATGTAAGTCACTGAAGGGTTAATTTCCATTTAAACTTAACAGCAAGGTTTAGCAGGGGGTGGGGCCTGTTAACAGTGGCTCATTAGTGGCTAATGACGTTTCTGACAAAGGGGTCCCACTGGTCAGTGACTGGGGGCTCGCCGGCGATGACAGTCGACGGCGAGGTCGCCGCTCCGGCCAGTTTCGGCGGCCATTTGAGGCGCGGTTGGGCTCATTGGAAAGCTTCCATTGCCCTGCTTCGATTTGTAGCAATTGCAACGGCAGGTCAGGACGGAGGCGAGCTCCAGGGCATCAATGGCGGTAGCGGCCGCACGGTTCAAATGGCACAACACGATGCATGACCAAATCGGGTGATTCAAGGGGTTGGCTCGCGTCCAAGGGACACGGGAAGCACGTTGGTGCCAAAATCGCGAGCTGAGCATCATGGGGAGCATGAAGCTCATAGCCATGGCGGCGGCCGGAGCTTGGCGTAGTGGAACCGGCATCACGATGCATGAAACATGACGCAAGGAGAGGGGAGACGGAGCCTAGGTCACCAGGAGCACGATGAGGGAGGGAGTGAGCTCGGGGAAGGGTTGACGGCGACGAATTTTGTTGGGGATCTCGCTGGAGCCAAGGTAGAAGACGACGTCGGTGCGCATGCAGTAGACGCCCTAGGCTCGGACGGGAGAGGGGGGCTCGTTGGTCGCGCCAGTGACGACAGCGTGTCCATGGGTGCGCGGGCAGGGTTGATCCAGAGCGAGAGGGAGGGGAAAAATGGAGGGGCCTGCTAGGGTTAGGGTTTCCAGGGCAGAGGGGCGCGAGGTGGGGGTCTTATCCACGCCGCCGGCCGTGGATGGCCGCCACAGCACGCCGGCCGGCCGTGGGATGGCCGACACGGACCCCCCCCCCCCCAGAGGCAGGAGATGAGTGAGGGGGGGCGTGGTGGGCCGGGGCCAGGGGTTGGGCCTGTGGGAGAATTGCTCTAGGCGTTGCTTAGGCGTTTTACATTTTTTTTCTTTTCTGTTTTCTTTTATGTTTGCATTTTGTTTAGCTAGGTTTTTATTTTATTTTTATCAACAGTGAAACTTGCTCCAATTTTGTATTGCGCTATGTAGCAATGCTACAAAAAGTTTGGGGATTAAATAAATTCATTGGATTATTTTTGTTTATTTTATAAGGGATTTTTGTGCTGTTTTGCTACTGTTAATAATTGTTTACAATATTTAGATATTGCAATAAATACTCTTTGCAGGTTTATCATGGTCCACTGATTATTTGTGATTTAACAAAAGTGGTTGCACAATTTTTAGACAAAGTTTTATTCATCACTTATTTTTTAATATTCATGAAAAGGCATTTTGAGTTTGAGTTGATCCAAGGTGATCAAAGCATGATTAGCAACAATAATCTTCATTATCAAAAGTGTTACTGTTCCATAACACTGAGTGTGTTACAAATCTCCCACACTACAGAAATTCTCGTCCCGAGAATCTAAGCGGCACAGGGGAAAAGATCAGGGTATTCTTCACGAAGGCGATCTTCACGTTCCCAAGTGGCTTCATCTTCAGAATGATTCGACCACTGAACTTTGAGGAACTTGGTTTTCTTATTGCGGGTTTCGCGTTCAGACTGATCGAGAAAACCCACAGGTCCGAGGATCGAAACCTGGCTCTGATACCAAATTGTGACGCCCCTAAAATCAATCCATGTACAGTAATCATACACGCAGGGTACACGACTGAGATTAGGGTGCCACGATGAGAATATCACAACACAACACTAAACACAAAAGGATAAACCAATATGTTACCTTACCAGGGATCACGAGGATCCGAATACATAAGTTATACAAGCCATAATATCTGAGTACATACATAGTTAGTCAAGTTTTTCCTTAAGAAGGCTAGGACAAATAAAATCTGAGATACAGATCGAAAAGGCAAGGCCTCCTGCCTGGGAGCCTCCGAAACTACTCCTGGTCCTGGTCAAAGGGGGGCTCGACGTAGTAATAGGCGCCTCCGGGGTACTCCTGCTCCTGGGCTCCAACGTCCACTGCAGCGGCCGATCAGGCAAAACATAAAAGGGGAAATAAATCAAGGGTGAGTATCTAGTATACCCGCGAGTCTTACGTCCGCTACTAAGCATTTATGCATTTGTATCAAATGGAAAGGGGAGGCTGTATATAGTGGACTGCAAGGTAGAATTCAGAATAAGGGTAAGAAGCTAGGCCTATCGAATACTAGCATCTTCTGACGTATCTTGCAGCATGAGAAGAGAAACAACCAACAGTTCAATAACATGAATGTAATAACAATGCAGCAAAAGTTGCTGCAGCATTGTATTATAGTAAGTTGTAATAATTAATAATAATAATGCCTCCGAGTTCCCTTCCTCGACTTCCCTACGAGGAAGAAGACCCGGAACCATACAGTTTAATAGTAGTAGTTTGTAGTGATAAGATTCACCTTCAGCATAAATCGTCCTGTTACCGTGGACAAAGCTATTCAAATAGATTAAACTCCCTGCAGGGGTGCACTACTGTTCAGCCTGCATGCTCGGATCTCCAGGGTGGCGGGAACCTTGTTAGGGAACGCTCCACCAAAGCTATCTGACACAGCGCATCCCATCCTAGGCTCAACAGAGAGGCCATCCGCCGGACTAAATCCTATGCGCCAAGGGGTCTAGGCCCCTCACTCTTGCACGCTCCTGCACGGTGCGAGTCTGGCCGGTGAAGCAAAAATCAAATGCAAATACACCGCCTGGACGAAGAAGAAACACCACTTCCTGGCAATCAGGCCACAGTACTACTGACGTCTAAAGAGCTTTCGGACAAACTACGACGCAGGGGAGCCCATAACTCCTTATCCCACGTGAAGGTAGTGCGTACAGACCAACGGGCCTCTCAAGTCATCCGCCGAACCATTTAAATTTTTATATTATCTCGTAGACAACCGTTATCGCTGTCTGACTAACAACACAACGGACAACGAACAAGAACAAGGCCCACCAGTAATGTCGGGGCCTGCCCTGTCGTCCCGTCAAAGCGCGCAGTTACCAACAAGGTGAACCTTCTCCTTACCTTGTCTCGTGTGTGCTCTTGGTAGAGCTCGACTTTGCGTGGTTTGTGATGGTACGATTTAACGCCCCCTCATTGGTTACCCAAAGTGGAAGGTTGAGATGTTGATAGCAGCTATTTCCCTTAGAGAAGATGCTAAGGTTGAATGTCGAACCGGAAGGACTCCAACAGATACAAGAAGGTGGTGAAGTGAACAATGGCGTCGTTCACAACTCAGGGTTGCTTACTTCACCTGGACCTGCACACACAGCAAATAACTTTGCTTCCCAACGAGTAGAGATGAGTTGTCAATTCCTCCGGCCTTGTTGTTTACAAAGGATAAAACGCACGGGATAATAATGATAGTGATAGCAACTGAAAAGTAAATAAAGCAGTAAATTGATAGCGGGTGTACACAATATTGGAAATATGGACCGGGGTCCTATGATGTTCACCAGTGATGTCTCTCTCCCAAAATACGATAAAATAGCCATGCGAGGTAAACAAATTACAGCTGGGCAATTGACAGGATTATGTGCGCAAACCAATGCTAATTATGCTATAAAGAAAGGAAGAGGCTCAAAAGCATGGGCTGTACGCCAAGACAAGTAGACCGAAATCCATCTGCATCTACCTACTAATCATCCACCTTGAGATATCTATCCAGAACATCTCGCTGGTATTAAGTTGCGAATCCCACCCAAAGTGTAGAATCAAAGAAACGGAGAACTGCATTAGAGAACTTTGCGTAAAATAAACAATCCTTGCACCCGCAAGTACAAGCACCGTTATTTTCCCCCTTGTGGCAACAACACATCCCCTAGACTCATGTTTCTGTCACTCAAGCTAGTCATCGGGGGGCATGAACCCACAATCATGCATAACGCTCCCTCTTGGAGTCACTACCTACTACTTGGCCAAAGCAATAAACAACAACGTAGAACATGCAAGAATTACTCTAGAACATAAATATAAAAGAGGAGAATCAAATATATTACTCAAACACAATCTGAACATAATCTCATAATCCATCGGATCCCAGCAAACTCAGCATAGCAACAACAGAAATATTACAAATGTGCCTCGATCATGTAGGGAAGCTCACGAGGTCTAATCCATGAAGAACAAAGAGGGGAGGAGAACATCACATAGATACTGATCATAGACCCATGGTCCAAGGTGGACTACTCACGGTTCATCCGGGAAGCATCCATGATGGTGGAGAAGCTCCCGGAGGTGATTCCTCCCTTCGGAAGGGTGACAAGAAGAGGTCTTCTGGTGCTCCTGATCTTGGAAGCGCGGCGGCGACGGAACAGAGGAGAGATCGCGAAAAGGGTTCCCGTCTCGGGGGTTTCACGTCACGAGGAATAAATAGGCGAAGGGGGGCAGCCAGGGGGCCCACCAAGGGTCCAGGAGGCCCCTTGGCGCGACCCCACCCTAGGGGACGCCGGGAGGGCGCCTGTGGCCCTGGTGGGTCCCCTCTGGCCACCTCGGTGATTCCCGAAGCTTCTTCCACGCTGATTTTTTATTGGATTTTTCCCGAATTTTTGGACCACTTTTAATATGGGGAAACCTGAAATAAATAAAACAGCAGAAAACAGGAATTGGCACTGGGGTGCACTGATTTAATAGGTTAGTCCAAATATGATCAAAAGTGTATGGAAGTTCATCAATATCATAGCAATATCACGCAAAAGAGGCATTGAGCAAGCAGAAATTATAGATACGTTTTGGACGTATCAACATCCCCAAGCTTAATTCCTGCTCGTCCTCGAGTAGGTAAATGATAAAAGCATAATTTCTGTAGTGACATGCTAACAACCATATAAGAACTTTTAAGGAATGCAATCAAGGCATGTAATTCAATTCAAGTCATAACCGGCAAGAGTCTATATTTAGCATTGAAACAAGCAACATAAGAACATAAAGGTGCAAGAGCTCTCGCTGTCCGTGACTCGAATGTCTCCAAATGGTGTTTGCGTGCAAGAAAGGGGATAGGGATATACGAGAAAAAGTATTTTTGTGTTGAGAACTCAATCTACTAAAGTTTCACACTTAGTCTTATTTGGAATCTTATCTTGACTCATCCCCAGACCACTAGCCAGGTACAAGTCAAAATGATCCACTCCTTTTCGACATTTTGAGCACTCATGCAATGGATGAGCGTAAGCAAGAAAGTTGACACTTAGGATGGCAAAGAGAGAATATGGTGGAGGATAAAGACAAAAAGGGTGTGAAAGGCTCACATCAATGAGGACAATCATATGCGAGAGAGAGCCAAATGATAGATATGATGTGAGGAGTAGGGATTGCCATGCAACAGACGCACATATGAGATAAAAAGCTCTTCAATGGAACTAGTGGGTGTGCATCCAACTTGCTTGCTCAAGAAGACCTAGAGCTCATTTGAGGAGGCTCATCATTGGAATATACAAGCCAAGTTTTATAGTGTGAAGGTCCCCACATAGCTATATGCATGAATGATAATCTCTATGGAGTACAAGATATAAGAGGGAGTACGAGTGTGGATCTCACAAAAGGAATATTAGTGTGCCCCCTTCTCTCTTTTTATTTCTTTTTCTCTTTTTTCTATTTTTTTGTATTTTTTTGGTGGCCTCGATGGCTCTTTCTATTTCTCTCATTTGTCCTCTTTGGGATCTTTTAATTTTGTCCTCTTTGGGATCTTTTGATTTTGTCCTCTTTGGGATCTTTTCCTCACTTTAGGGGCAACACTCTATATATTACAAGAGGTATAGAAGATCTTTCACACTTTACAAAGTACTCATATCATAAAGAAGATGTAACTATCATGAAGTATGCAAATGTATGCCTCTGCCAGTGTAGCAGGATATGCAATGATACTAGCGCGTCATGTAGCAATGATTAGGACAAGGCCCAACTAGCACGCGGCTCATCGATCAAGCAAGTAGCATGTATGACATGAAGATCAAGTCATGAGAAGGTGGATGTTGCATGGCAATATATCTCGGAAAGGCTATGGAAATGCCTTGATAGGTAGGTATGGTGGCTGGTTTGAGGAAGGATATAAGGAGGTTTATGATGATAGAGCGTATCGTTCCAAGGGTTTGGATGTACCGGCGAAGGTGGATGCCAACTCTCCGAGTGAGAAGGATGCAATGCACGACACATGAAAGGCTAGCAAAATATGGGAAGGTGGAAGTGTCAACTTTCGAATACTCACATTAGTCCGAAGAACTCATTCACATATTATCGGTAACTATCAATCTAATAAGGAGGTTTCACAAAGAGACAAGTACCCCGAGGAGGAGTGTATGGGGGTTTGGTTATCCTTGCACATCCTCGACTCATGGTACGTGAGTGTACTCTAATATTCGATCCCTCCGAAGAGTAGTGATCCATCTAGTAGCTAAAGTTCTCAACTCATTTTGTAAGTTTTGAAAATAAACACGGATTTCCCAAAATATGACATATATCACTAATAGGCTAAAGCTCTTGACACCAAAAGTCCAAACATTACTCAAAGCAATACCTCAAAACTATTGCAAGTTACTACTACAAAAGAATAGCAACCTCAATTACCTACTTCAAGTCAAGACACACAACTCAGTGCAACATGCAAACTCTCTAAAAAATATAAACATGAAAACTCAAGAGAGTTCCAGCAACAAACTAAACAAAATCTCTTAAAAAGATAAGCATCAAAACTAAGAGCTAAACATGGCAGTAGCTATGAAAAAGATAAAGAACACTCACAACAAAGAAATAGGCATGAAAATTCCTATGATGTGTTCTAGATTTTGAAAGTGGAGCGTGTTTCTCTCCCACACAAATAAATCTGGGTTCTAAATTTTTATGAACAGCAAGCAAAGCTAAATAAAACTAAAAATAAAACGTAAGAGCGAGACGCTCCAAGAATAACACATAACGCATCAAGTGATAAAAATATAGTGAAATGAGAGACGAACTGATAATTTTTGATGGAGAAGGGGATGCACGGGGGCATCCCCAAGCTTAGACGCTTGAGTCTCCTTGAATATTTCTTGGGGATGCATGGGGGCATCCCCAAGCCTGAGCGCTTGACATTCCTGAATCTTCTTTCATCATCTTCCCTCGCACACTTGAAAACTCCCTTCATACATAACTCATCATAATCTGATTAGCGAGGGTACCCATAATAAAATAATTTTTCCTCTACTGGAAATAATGATAATCTTAAATAGCTACTGTTTCTCAAGATTTCCAAAAAGTTTTTTGCCAAGAAAAAGCAAGATTAAGGTTTGCAAAATGAAGAAAAGGCAAAATAGGACAGAATCTGTGAAAAACAGACCAGCAGGTAGTAAAGAATTTTTTATGGATACTTCTTCAACTCAAATAAAAAAACTCAGAACATACAAAAGTTCCGTAATTGTATAGAGCACGATGTGTAAAAATTTCAACTCAAAAAGATGAACTGGGATTTTTTTGTGATTTTTCTAGTCACGAGGACTGAATCTGTTTTCTGGACAGCATGTCAGAACTTTCACTTCCCTTGTCATATGAGGCTATAATTGGCACAAAGCTTGAAAAGTAAGGATACAATGATGTTGCTACAGTAGTAAAAATCATCAAGACCACTAAAAACAGGAAAAAAAAATGAAAACCTAAATTCATTGCGAGCTGCCTCCCGAAAGCGCTTCTTTAAAGCCATGAGCTAGGCTTAAAGATTATAGAAGATGCTCTCACAAGAATAAGAATTTTGAAGCAAAAGAGAGCATCAAGAAGAAAATATGAAAAACATTTAAGCCTAATCCACTTCCTATGCATAGGCATCTCGTAAGAAAATAAATCAAAGAAGCACAAAGTGACATGCATAGGAAGGTGGAATAAGAACAACTTCGAAAGTTTCAGTTTAGAGAGAGGTGTTTTTGTCACATGGAAGTTTCTATAACCAAACTTTCCTCTCTCAAATTAATTTTCAGTACTATCATGAACAACATCAAGAATATAACTATCATATAAATCATATTGTTCATGACCTACAAGCACACGTGTATTATTTTCAACACGGTTTTTAGGATCATAAGATAAATGCAACCCATCACATTGAGCTTTGATAAGAGGAAAATTCTCCAGAGTTGGAGATTTTAAAAGGATAATAGGACAGTCAAGTGTGGGTGCGATAGCAAAAATTTCATGCTTAACATGAGGAACTATAGAAAGTTCATCTTCGTAAGCATCATCCATAGTGGCATCATGGCCATAAGCATAGAAGGCATCAACTTCATCAAAAAGGGATATTTCAAAAGAATCCATAGGATCATAATACTCATATAAGGTAAGATTCAAGGAGTTACTCTCATTAGAAGGTAGACGTGGATGACTCCATTCTTCCTCCTTTGGTTCATCACTCTCCTCCTCTTTTTCATCCAAGGAGCTTTCAGGTTCAGCAATTTCTTCTTCCATAGAGTCCTGCAAATCATTATTCTCTTCCTTTGGGGGGGGAGATTCTCTCAAGATGATCAGTAATATAATAATTTTCATCGTAATTTTCCAAACAATAGTTAAGTATAGACAGACTCTCAGATTTGTAAGGGGCATCATCAATATTTTTGATAAGAGAAGGAATTTCATAGGAACACTTATAAGCAACAAATCTTCTATTTTCTCTGCATCATCAAAATCATAATTTCTCTTAGCATAAGAAGCTAAGGTTTCATCATCATTGTACTCACATTGGAAAGTTAGGTGTTTGTGCCTCATGAAGCAACAAGATTCATCCCTGCAGAAATATATATTATATATTGAGCACAAGTTTCTAGCATACTCATACAACTGATGTATTTGTTTCCATTAATGTATCCCCTTTTGAGACAAGCGGTGTTCCTTGTACAACTTTTGTTGAGCCTCGGTGAATCCTCCATGCCAATAAGATCTGGTTTCAAAGAAGTCAGACATTGATTGGCAAGTAAGGAACTAGACATACTATTTTTTTTGGATTTTTGATAAAGGACACGAAGTTAAAAACTGAAAGGTAAACTAACAAGACTAAAAGGCAAAGATAAAACATAGTGTGCAACTCCCCTATCTTGAAGAGTGGAGTCCCCGGCAACGGCGCCAGAAATTTATTTTGATGGTACGATTTAACGCCCCTTCGTTGGTTACCCAAAGTGGAAGGTTGAGATGTAGATAGCAGCAATTTCCCTTAGCGAAGATGCTAAGGTTGAATGTCGAACTAGAAGGACTCCAACAGATACAAGAAGGTGGTGAAGTTAACAATGGCGCCGTTCACAACTCAGGGTTGCTTACTTCACCTGGACCTGCACACACAACAAATAACTTTGCTTCCCAACGAGTATAGAGGAGTTTTCAGTTCCTCCGGCCTTTTTGTTTACAAAGGATAAAACGCACGGGATAATAATGATAGTGATAGCAACTGAAAAGTAAATAAAGAAGTAAATTGATAGCGGGTGTACACAATATTGGAAATATGGACCGGGGTCCTATGATGTTCACTAGTGATGTCTCTCTCCCAAAAGACGATAAAATAGCCATGCGAGGTAAACAAATTATAGCTGGGCAATTGACAGGATTATGTGCGCAAACCAATGCTAATTATGCTATAAAGAAAGGAAGAGGCTCAAAAGCATGGGCGGTACGCCAAGACAAGTAGACCGAAATCCATCTGCATCTACCTACTAATCATCCACCTTTAGATATCTATCCAGAACATCTCGCTGGTATTATGTTGCGAATTCCACCCAAAATGTAAACTCAAAGAAACGGACAACTGCATTAGAGAACTTTGCGTAAAATAAACAATCCTTGCACCCGCAAGTACAAGCACCGTTGTTTTCCCCCTTGTGGCAACAACATATCCCCTAGAATCATGTTTCTATCACTCAAGCTAGTCATCGGGGGGCATGAACCCACAATCATGCATAACGCTCCCTCTTGGAGTCACTACCTACTACTTGGCCAAAGCAATAAACAACAACGGAGAACATGCAAGAATTACTCTAGAACATAAATATAAAAGAGGAGAATCAAATATATTACTCAAACACAATCTGAACATAATCTCATAATCCATCTGATCCTAGCAAACTCAACATAGCAACAACAGAAATATTACAAATGTGCCTCGATCATGTAGGGCATCTCACGAGGTCTAATCCATGAAGAACAAAGAGGGGAGGAGAACATCACATAGCTACTGAGCATAGACCCATGGTCCAAGGTGGACTACTCACGGTTCATCCGGGAAGCATCCATGGTGGTGGAGAAGCTCCGGGAGGTGATTCCTCCCTCCGACAGGGTGCCGGGAAGAGGTCTTCTGGTGCTCCCGATCTTGGAAGCGTGGCGGCAACGGAACATAGGAGAGATCGCGAAAAAGGGTTCCCGTCACGGGGGTTTCACGTCTCGAGGAATAAATAGGCGAAGGGGGGCAGCTAGGGGGGCCACCAGACGTCTAGGCGGCCCCCTGGGACGGCCCCACCCTACGGCGCGCCGGGAGGGCGCCTGGGGCCCTGGTGGGTCCCCTCTGCCCCCCCCCCCCCCTCGGTGATTCCCGAAGCTTCTTATACGCTGATTTTTTATTGGCTTTTTTCCCAAATTTTTGGAGCACTTTTAATATAGGGGAAACCATAAATAAAAAAAAACAGCAGAAAACAGGAACTGGCACTGGGGTGCAGTGAGTTAATAGATTAGTCCAAATATGATCAAAAGTGTATGGAAGTTCATCAATATCATAGCAATATCACACAAAAGAGGCATGGAGCAAGCATAAATTATAGATACGTTTTGGACGTATCAGTTTGGTAACTCTCGCGAGATACGAGTAGGGGCCAAGCACGCCAGTAACATCGGTCGTACCCTCCCTGTCGTTCCCGACACAATACCGCTCGCGGGCACCATTGGGTCGCCCGAATCTTACCTTTAAGGAAACCAGTTGATTCGAGTGCCTACCATTAAGTGGAACCAGGAGGTACCATCCTCGATGGTACACTTAAAGAGGTTCGACAGAGACATCAACGGAATGAACTAAAGAGGTAAACCTCGTATCATCCCGGTGATTCTACGCTACTAGGCCGACGAGAGTGAAATACGAGTCCATTCCACTCGTAAGTCAAACTCGAAGCGACTCGGCAGAGTCTCGCCGTTGTAGGTTCCCTATGGCGTCTGCATTGATCCGTACCTGTTGCAGTTATAATATTTTGTAATACCCGCGTTCACTCCCCGGAGTGATCACGACCCTCTATCTAATCCTATCTAACAATGCGCAGGGCTCACTGCTGAATAAAGCATAATTATAATAGGCACCATAGGATAAAGGAAGGTACAACAAGGGGCGGCAATGACAGGCTATGCAATTGAATAGGATTGTAACGTACCAGCAGCAGTAACAAGGCCTAGTGCAAGAAAGTACATAAAAGATAGGCGATATCTAGGGAAGAGAATGGCTCTGCTTGCCTGGAAGCTCGACGGTACGGGCAGGGTCGTCGACACACACTCAGTGCAACATGCCAACTCTCTAAACAAGATAAGCATGAAAATTAAAGAAAGTTCCAGAAGTAAAAAGCTAATTAAAAGATCTTAAAGATAAACATGAAAGAAAGAACTAAACATGACAACAGCTAGAAAAAGTAAAGAACACTCAACAAAGATAAGCATGAAAATTATGAGCATTCTAGGTGAAAGTGGAGCGTGTTTCTCTCCCAAACAAGGTGTCCTAGGGCCAACTTGTTATGAACAACAAACAAAACTAAAACTAAGCAAAGGAAACTAAAAAGTAAATGAAAAACGCTCCAACCATAGCACATAACATATGAATTGGCAAAAATATAGTGTGGCGAAGGACGAACTGATGATTGTTGATGGAGAAGGGGATGCACGGGGGCATCCCCAAGCTTAGATGCTTGAGTCTCCTTGACTATTTCTTCGGGTGCATGGGGGCATCCCCAAGCTTGAGCTTTTGACACTCTCGGATCTTCTTTCATCATCTTCCTTCGCACACTTGAAAACTCCCTTCATACGAAAATCATCATAAGCTGATTAGAGTGGTTAGTGCCCATAATAAAATAATTTGCCTCTGCTAGAAATAAAGATTTTCAACAAGGGCTACTATTTCTCAAGATTTCTAAAAAGTTTTTGCAAAGTAAAAGCATGCGCAAGATTTGCAAAACTGGGAAAACGTAAAACAAGGTAGAATCTGGGAAAAACATACCAACATGTAGTAAATATTTTTTTCGGGGCACTTCTGCAACTCAAATAAAAAAACTCAGAACAAGCCGCAGAAATTCAATTACATAGAGCATACTGCCAAAACAATTCCGATAAAAAATATGATCTGGTGGTTTTTATGATTTTTTGCAATGGAGCAAACAAATTCTATTTTCTGGACAACATGTCACAACTTTTGATTTTTCTTGCAACTGGATACTCAATTAGGCACAAAGCTTGAAAATATAGATACAATGATGTTGCTACAGTAGTAACAAGCATCAAGACCACTAAAACTGAAAATAAAAACATTTTGGGTTACCTCTCAATAAGCGCTTTCTTTTATGCCTTTAAGCTAGGCATGAAGCAACAAGATCAAGTCGTATTAATTGAACCATCATCAAGTTCATCAAAAAGCTCTTCGACAGTAGAACTAGTCTTTTTAAAAGGACTTTCAAATAAAGGCCTAGTAATAACACTTCTAGGATCAAAAGAAAAGGTAGTAAGACCAATTGGAGTTTCATTTCTAATTCTATTTAAGAGAGGTATCTCTTCCAAGGTCTTCACAGTTTCATTACCCTTAGCAATGGGTTGTTTAGTTTTAGGAATCTTGGGTACATAAATGAGCTTAGGTTTCTACCTTTTTGGTTTTGATTGAGGATAAGGTGGTTCCTAAAGCATCAATTATTTCCTCAATCTTATCAATCATAGAAGGGTCGTCATCCTTGGATTTAAGGGTCTCTAAAGTTTGCTAACTTTGATCATGGAGCTATCAAGCCTATTCAAATTTCCTTGAATCCTACGATCCACTTCATTTATCTTACACATTCTTGATGGCTTGCTTCTTGGTGGCTAGTGGTGGATTGCTTCTTGGTGGCTCTAAGTTGAGAATCATTAATCCTATACCAAGCATCTTTCAAACTCTCCTCACCTCTTTTTTTTAAGGTGAGGACTTCTGCCTCGGGTGCAACTCAGAAGGTAAAAGAAGTAGACATACTGACTACTACTTGAAGCAAGCTAAGAACAAAGTAACTATTTTTTGTGTGGTTTTTGGTACAAGACTCTAAAGAAAAAACTGAAAGGTAAACTAACAAGAGTAAAAAGCAAAGGTAAAAGATAGTGTGCAACTCCCCTATCTTGTAGGCTCGAGTCCCTGGCAACAACGCCAAAAATTCTCTTAATGGCACTGGATAGTGCTCCTCCTTGGCTACCCCAAGTGGAATGTTGAGATGTAGATAGCGGTGAATTTCCCTCGGTGAAGATACCAAGGTTTGTCTCTAGTAGGACTCCAAGTGCAACAAGAAGGTGACAACGACGCTAGAAATTCTCTGCTGGCGTGTAAGTTGACGTGGTCCTGCACACAAATGCACATACCTTTGCTCCCAACTTGTCAGAGAGGTTGTCAATCTCTCCGGTCTTGTTGTTTACAAAGAATAAAAACACAAGGGGAAATAGTAGTGGTGATTGCAATGGAAAGGAAATAAAATTAGTAAATATGAACGGTGTAAACTATGGTGGAAATATGGACCGGGGTCCCACGACTTTCACTAGTGATGTTTGTCTCCCAAAAGACGATAAACAACTATGTTGCGTGAATAAAATTACAGCTAGGCACTTGACAGAATTATAAACGCATCGCAATGCTAATTATGCTACAAGAAAGCTAGAGTCTCAATCGTATGGGCATTAAGCCAAGACGAGTAGACCGTTTATCCATCAGCATCTACTCACTAATCATCCACCTTGAGATATCTATCTAGAACGTCCCGCTTGTATTATGTTGCGAAATCCAGCTAAACTGTAGGATCAAACCAACATACAACTGCATTAAAACACTATGTGTAAAGTAAGAAATCCTTGCAACCGCGGTTACAAGCATCGCTGTTTTGTCCCTGGTGGCAACAGCACATCCCCTAGTCCAAGGTTTCTTTCACTCACGCTAGACATCAGGGGGCATGAACCCACAATCATGCATAACGCTCCCTCTTGGAGTTACTATCTACTACTTGGCCAAATCAATACAAAGCAACAGAGAACATGCAAGAATACTCAAGAACTAAAACATTAAAGGTAAAAAAATATATTACTCATCATAATCTGAACATAATCTCATAATCCATCGGATCCCAGCAAACACAGCATAGCAACACAGAAACTAATACATCAATGCCTTGATCATGTAGGGAAACTCACAAGGTCTAAGAATTGAGGCACAAGATTGCAGAGAAAACATCATCTATCTACTGATCATCTTGGGGTTCGCGGAAGAAAACTATATTTTTTCTAACTAGCGTTGCCCATTTCCCAAGATCTATCTAGCAGTATTACCATAACGGAGAGACTTGCAGATAACATACCTTGGGGTGTAGTCCGTTGCATGGGAAACGTTCCCGCAAACGTGGTTGATGTATCGAACGAAGTTCACAACCCCCTGGTTGTGTTAGCACCCTGTCGGGTGAAGTGCCACACGTGCAGCACCTCGTAGTACTCGCACACATACGGAACTCGATGATGACCTCCGATCTCCGATCCGGCGATGGTGGCGGAAGTAGACATCAGGAACCGGAGTTTCTGTAGCACGACGACGTCAGTTTGGTGGAGATGTATCAATCCCACTTCAGTCTCTAAACAAGGGGATCCCACCGTGGAAGAGACAAGGGAGTGGAGAAGACCGGAGAAAACCGATCTCAATTTTGGATAATATTAATTTCTCCACGAATTTATTGATTTTTGGCTTAATTAAATAAGTGCACCCTCCTCATCTATATATGAGGGGGAAAAGGGCACCAACCCATCCCCCCTAGTAATGTGGGAATAAAATCCCTTGCTAGGGGGAGGTGGCCGGCCAAGGGGGGCGGTGTACCCCTCATGGGCACAAGGACAATGGCGCCCCCTCTCTCTCTTTTTTCTTTTTCTTTTCCCTTTTATTTCCCTAATGGGCTTCTTTCATAAATAAGGCACATTGCACTTTTTAACTATAAATAAATTTTTTAAGGCGATAATTGATACAAAGAATGCAGCTATATCGGCGAGATATCAAGCAATTTGACGATATTCAATGAAGGAAAAAAATTTCGGCGAGCTTTCCTAGAAGATATATCGGCCAAATATCGGCCAAATATCGGGCTATCTTAAATCATGGTCTGTACTCAGACATGTATCTTCTGCTGTTGTATTGTATTTAAGGCAGTTGTATGCCGATTGTATGAGATGTTGTATCCCTGTATCTGTAATGTTGTGATATCATGTTGGAAATCCGGGGCATATGACTTTCTCATATGTCGCAGTAGGACCGATATGTGCTTCGTCCCCGGATCTGGATGGAAACATCTAGATCTGGAACAGTACCGCATATCGGGCCTTACAACTTGGTATCAGAGCCTTACCGACCGTAGGATCCCTTCTCCGGCCGAAGTCGAGTCTAGACAAAAACTATTTTGTAGTTACTAAGTTAGTTATCGGAGAGTAGGAATCTTTTTACTCCTTACCCTTGCTCTGGTTAGGACAAGTGTCGTAAGTGTTTTAACTCTCGACTTACCTCCCCTTCAAACTTTAGGATCTCGATGTGTGTGGAGTTTCGGAATAGTTACAATTGTCTCGATTCTGATGTCAGGTTTGGAAAATCCTGTAGTACCTTTAGTTCTTCCGACTCTGGGTAAACATATGGGTCATCCATTGCCATCCATCCTTTTGCCGGTGTTTTCACGACTTGCGTCGAAAACACTATCCTTTGATCCGGTTATCGTTGTCGTTCCTCCTCTTGACGCCGACGGTTTCGTATTTTCGACGATGTCGTCTCCCTGCGGAAAGTTTCTCGACGGAAGTTCAATATCGACATGGAGCAGAGTCCCTTGTTGGTGGTGTTGAAGATTGTCGACCCTCTTTTCTCTTCCCCCCTCTCCCCGGATCGTCCTGGATCTCGGGACGAGATCCCTTGTTGGTGGTGTTGTATTGTAACAGCCCAAATTTAACAAAAATTAAAATTTTTATTTTCGGTGGGAATTGATTGATTCCCTGATTTATTTGCGGTGTTTGCATCCCTGATTTATAGACCGGCGATTATTTTCCCCCCTCTTATCTCGTACCAGAGGGAGGCCGGCCGTTACCATCCTGACACTCGACCTTTGCGACACCGGGTTTCACCCGATCACCGTCGCAAAAATCGCACGAGACCTGCCGCAGCCATCGGAACGAAAAACCCCGTTTAATAAGTAAATGGGATATTTTTATAGCGCGCCGAAAAGTGTTCTCAGAACGAATCCAACACGAGGTGGACGCCGCCGGCTCGACATGCTGATTGCGCAGTTCGAAGTTTTATCCGAATCGGAGGTCCTGCGGACCCCCGGCGGTCAGAAACGTAAATACCGCGCGCGCGAGAGGGAAAATGCGAGTGCTTTTGCGCAAACGGCCAGACCACCTATATAAAGAACACCACTCTCTCCTAGCCTTCTAGGGTTACCCCTAGTCCAATTTTGCAGCCACCCCCTGGAAAAATCCCCAGATTTGCCATCTAGCCCCCACAGCCACCGAAACCCTAAATCTGGGCGACCCAGGGCCGTCAGATCTCGATCCGGCGGCTCCTGGAGCCGCCACGTCGCCTCCCAGCCGCTCCAGACCGATCCAGGCGCCGCCGGGCCCCACAGGGCCCCGATCTGGGCCTGGCCGGCCCGCCGCGCGCCGGCGCCAGCCCGTGGACGCCGGTTGCATCGGCGGTCGTGCCGCCCGCGTCTCCGGCGAACACCGCGCCGCCGCTCCGGTGACCCTCTTCCTCGGCGCCCTCCTCCTCTCCTTCCCCTTCTTCTCCCTCACGTCCTCCCTCCGTCTCCCCGTGCAGAGAAGCCACCATGTCCATGAAGCTCCGCGAGCTCGTGCCGGCCATGGGAGCCGCGCCCCGCCTCAAGTCTCCACGCCGGCGACCCCGGCAGCCGGATCCGCCATCCTCCGCCTCGTTCCCGCCCCGCGTACCTCGCCGGAGTAGCCCCACCGTGCCGGAGCTGCGGCTGCTCGTCACCGGAGCCATGGAGACGAGGACGCAGCTGAACTGCTCCCTGGATCGGTGCCCCAGCGGCCTAGCTAGCCGAGCGGCCCAGCCGCCCCCTCCAGCCCAGCGCCACGCCATGGGCCGAGGCCCACATGGTGAGCGCCCCCCCGTTGCCTTTTTTTTCCTTTTTCCCGTTGGGCCGGTCTGTGGGCTACGTAGCGCCGATGGGCGCCTTTTATTATTATGCGCCCGTCCCTGTTTAGGCCCATTTGTACTAGTTTCAGCCTAGAGAAGCTTATTATTATTTCTGAATATTATTTATTGGCAGATTGTATTATATATTTTGTGTTGCCCGTATCTTTTTAACGGTAGCTCGGATCGCAACGCATAAAACATGAAAGTTGCTTAGAATTGCTTGTAGATTAATAAAATGTGCTCTTTTGCCATGTTTGACTTTGTTTACATGCTGTTTACCTGCTAATTACATGCCATGCCACTGTAAACTGTAACTGCCATAACTTTTTAACCGTTGCTCCAATAAAAATGTTCTTTATATGTAACTTGACTAGAATTTTGTGTAGATTGTGATTATGCTGCTCTTGCTTGCTAATAAAAATAATAAAATATTTTTTAGGGCAAAACAGTACCAAATTCCATTTTGTCGTCGGGTCCGCAATAGTTGCCATGGATTGGTTTTACCCCCCACTTAAAGTGACTAGATTAGATAGTTTATTTATGTTTCACCTCTTGTAATGTTTGTGTGCTATTCCATGCTTGAGTGATATGCCATGTTAACAACCTTGCTCATCTTGTGTAGCTAAAAAACTTGAACCCTTGTAAAGGTGTGGTATCGTCGTGTGTGACGAGTACTCCACTTAACCTGTTAGTAACCGCTCTCGACGGTAGGTGCGATGTCTCGTGTTGCCTTCTTGTTGATGCTTGCTCGTGTTTGCCTCGTAGTAATAGAGTGCTTGCTCGTCGATTTCTTTCCAGTGTTTACCGTCTTGTGTGCTTCCGCGGGTACCTCTCGGAGACGATGCGAGCTTGCGATCAACTACACCTTCGGAACCCGACTTATCAACAGGAAAGGACTATGCATTACTTATGATCCATTCTATTACAACCAGCGGTTTGCATGCTAGTCTAGGTTAGGTTCGATGTTTGATCCTACCACATGTTTACAGCCTCTTTCAAACCGATACAGCCATGTCCCCTCCCAGCAAACCATGTACTGCTATGTTACTATTGCTCGTTGCTCAGCCCCTTCTTAGTATGCATGCTTAGGATGCTACGATGTTACCCTGTTACTCCTTGGTTTTGGCTATCACATTATTATATTGTTGTTGATGATATTGATTATTATAATGTTGACTATATTCGAAGAAGGATGGAAGGTCTAAGCTATCCCGCCCCGACGCTTTGTTCCATTCGAGTCACCTAGGATCCGAGTTCCGGGTATTGGTTTTAAGACTGAGCGTGCCTAACCGCGTGTGGGATTTTATGGGCTCCCCTCTTCTTACCTACCTAGCTTCAAACCTTTCCAGTAGGAAAAAAATGATTTACCATTTGAAACCGTGTGTGTGCTGGTCGGCCGCCAGTAGTTTTCCAACCAACCCGGACCAGTGAGGACATAGTTCCCTTGCTGGCCCACCTTGTTCAGCTAAGGACCCGGTTTCCCATGTGTGATTAACCGGCTATCCAAACCTACGACAGATGGTAGAGACCGAGTCAAGAGCGCGGCCGGCTTTTGAGTTGGGTGTCGAATCACCGGGGGCCACCCGGATTTGTTCGTTGTTAGTTAGAGGGACCTGTCGTTTCGGATCTCTCGGAACTAAATCATAAAATGGTTTCTTATAATGGGTAGAAACTGAGAGAGATGGGCGTGCGTGCGGAGCCTTGTAATGGGAAGTTGGTACACCCCTGCAGGGTTAAATATTTTCGAGAAGCTGTGTCCACAGTTATGGACGACTTGAGACCT
Source organism: Bromus sterilis (assembly GCA_950022295.1). Taxonomy (NCBI): domain Eukaryota; kingdom Viridiplantae; phylum Streptophyta; class Magnoliopsida; order Poales; family Poaceae; genus Bromus; species Bromus sterilis. The sequence goes on from OX465599.1 coordinate 219,352,368, forward strand.
ACGTCCTATTCATAGACAACAACAACTGAGATAATCTTAATATAACTTGATCAATGTGTGTGTGCCTTGACTGCTTCTTCTTCGTCGGGATGCGAAGAGGAGGACAAGGATAGGATAGGTGTTATGATTGCGTAAGTAGTTGATAGCAAGACTTGTTGGAGGCGATTCCTCATCGAATACTTAGCTTCTTATCTTACTCTCTAGATCGTTAGCCACTTCATTAAATGCTAGTGCGGCAGAAACGTCACCACTTACCCCATCCTTACCGTAAACTACTAGTTGTCCTAGAATGACGAGTGATGAAGTCCTTGCTGGGTTAGTTGACCACTACAGTTGGATGCTGAGTACTTCTGTACTCATGATACAACCCCCAAACTCTTTTTAGGGTTCTGGATCGACAACAGGTATGGTGATCGACGTTTCACGTGGAGACTCGACAACGACTAGTTAGGCGGATCCCGGCGGAGGGCCTGGACCTATGTGGTTATGGGGATCGATGTTTTTCTTTTGCTAGTAGGCATTTGATTGTAGTCTGTACTCAGACATGTATCTTCCGTTGTTCTATTGTATTTAAGGCAGTTTTATGCCGATTGTATGAGATGTTGTATCCTTGTATCTGTAATGTTGTGATATCATGTTGGAAATCCGGGGCATATGACTTCGTCATATGTCGCGGTGGGACCGATATGTGCTTCGTCCTCGGATCTGGATGGAAACATCTAGATCTGGAACAGTACCGCATATCGGGCCTTACACGTAAGCATACGCATAAGGTCGGTCGGGGGCCGCTTCATCAAACAATGCCATAGATATGAACAAGTGCACGTGAGAGGGTAACAATCAAAGAATTAATGCCCACATCCCTGATGTGTTCTATCCATACAGTAATACTGAGCATAGACCTACCTCTGATACCACTGTTGGGGTTCGCGGTAGAAAACAATATTTTTCTAACTAGCGTTGCCCATTGCCCAAGATCTATCTAGCCGTATTATCGTAATGGATAGACTTGCGGATAACATACCTCGGGGTGTAGTCTGTTGCGCGGGAAACGTTTCCGCAAACGTGGTTGATGTAGTCGAACAAAGTTCACAACCCCCTGGTTGTGTTAGCGCCCTGTCGGGTGAAGTGACACACGTGTAGCACCTCGTAGTACTCGCACACGTACGGAACTCGATGATGACCTCCGATCTCCGATCCAGCGAAGGTGGCAGAAGTAGACCTCAGGAACCGGGGTTTCGATAGCACGACGACGTTCGTTTGGTGGAGAAGTCTCAATACCACTATAGGCTCCAAACAAGGGGAGCCCACCGTGGAAGAGACGAGGGAGGGGAGAAGACCGGAGAAAATCGATCTCAATTTGGGATAATATTTATTTCTCCACGAATTTATTGATTTTTGGCTTAATTAAATAAGTGCACCCTCCTCATCTATAAATGAGGGGGAAAAGGGCACCAACCCTTATCCCCTAACAATGTGGGACTAAACTCCCTTGCTAGGGGGAGGTGGCCGGCAAAGGGGGGGGGTGGCACACCCCTCATGGGCCCAAGGCCCATGGCGCCCCCTCTCTCTTTTTTTCTTTTCTTTTTCTTTTCCCTTTTTTCCCTTTTTTTCCCTGATGGGCTTCTTTCATAAATAAGGCCCATTGCAATTTTTAATTATAAATAAAATCTTTTTCATTTAATTAATAAATAAAACATATTATTTCATCTCCCGGTGATCCGTAACACCTTCCGGCTCACTCCGAACATCCTTCGGACTAACACGGAACATTGAGCCCTTAAGTGTGTTACCCTACGGTCCGAGAATACTCCAGTCATGAACGAGATGAGGCCACGGTCAATGATCATCAGCGGGACCTGGATGCCAATAATGAACCATGTGCATTCTGGATATTAAAGCGATTGAACCGTCACGTCGTATAATATTCCCTTTGTCATCGATACGAGATTAGTCCGAGATTCGATCAATGACATCCTATGTCTGGTTCAACCTCGTTTCCGACAAACCTTATTTCACTCGTTCCGTGATATTCATCCCTGTGGCCTAGTCACACGCTGCGCAACTTTATGGATGCAATCTAACCGAGTGGGCCCTGAGTATCTTTCCATTACATGGATTGACAAATCCCGCTCTTGAATCAAAACTCCTCAATGTATCTCAACGGAATATCCAAGATACACCTTTATGGGCAGCATATTTCAGCCAGGCGGTGGGTGTAGGTCAAAGAATCCGAGAAGATAGCGATTATACATGATCTCACGGTCTAAGGAACGATCTACTACATTCTTTAATTACAACATTGAACCTTTATGATTTGATCATGTTGCAATAGTTACATTGGGTAATGTTCATCACGTCATTCATCTAACCTGGTGACCTCATAGTCAATTGACTTGATTGTCCATGATCGTGAAACCACGATCATCACTTGACCATAAACTAGTTATTTGGGAAGAGGCTAACTAGGAACGTTGGTTGTTTCTATTCCACACCTGTATCATTGTTTCACTGATACAGCTCTAGCACAGTATGAAACCGGTTATGAACTTGCTTAGATATATTGGAATAATCACATATTATTGTCCTCTAGAGCATATATCGAACAAATCATGGACCCACTGTCCAACGTGGACTACTCACGGCACATCCGAGTGGCGAGAAGTGTGGTGGAGGAGTTGCTGGAGGTGAATCCTCCCTCTGGCAGGGTGTCGGGACATGGTCTTCTGGCGATCCGGATCTCGGGATCACGGCGGAGGTGGAACATTGGTGAAAATTGCGTAACGGAGGTCCTCTTGAGGGTTTTCGGAGCAGGAGGAATAAATAGGCCAAAGGGGGCACAAGGGGGCCCCCTGACCATGCGGCCAGGTGACGCGGCCTCCCCAGGGACCCTCCTGGTCAGGGGGTGGGCCCCTCTGGATCCCCTTCGGCATTCTGGAGTCTTCTGTTGCGTTGATTTTTATATGATTTTTCTGGAGTTTTTCGAGAACTTTAATAATTGGCATTTTCCTGCAATGCACGGACAACAGCAGACAGTAACTGGCACTGAGGCACTAAGTCAGTAGGTTAGTCCAAATATGTTATAAAAGGTATGAAAGTGTAGCAAAATATATAGCAATATCACCAAAATAAGCATGGAACAAGCAAATATTGTAGATACATTTGGGAGGTATCATACACCTAACTACCCATAATGCTGACCAAGAAACGTCTAGTCCTGAATATCGAACCAATTATTTCTGCACCCTTGAACGGAGTCTTGTTTCGCCAAATCAAAGTAGGTACCTTTCGCCTTGTTGGAATTGTAATGCCCCCAATGGCATAATACTTGAAAGACCTTTTGACATTGAAAAGATACTTCTAGAGGTCCCAATGAGGGTACACTCCCAAGAAACACTCGCACAACATGATGAAACACGCTATGTGTAGGGTTCCATTGGGGGTGAGATCGTGAAGCTGCACCTGATATGCAAAAAAGCAAACTGCGCAAGAAGGTGTGCACGGGTAAAGACAAACCTCATCCCAGAAAGCTCTCAAAGCAGACCCGCTCGTAGGGATGCGGCTGCGGCACCTCCTCCTCGCCCGAGATCTTCACAGACCCCTCCAGGAACAACCCATCACGCACCAAGGGAGCGAGATCGGAGTGCGAAACGTCAATGGCTCCCAGCTGCCAGACGATTTCCTCATCGCAGGCTCCGCTGCCATCTCGTTTTTTGGTGTTCTTGGTCGCCTTTGAGTTTTTTGTGGATTTCGACATAGCGGCAGCAAAGCAACAAATTCGCAAGAACAGAAGCAAGATCACAACAGGCAGGGTAATATCCCAATTTATCGCTGGCCTCCATATATACAGCAGTTGGGTTCCACATCCACCGTTCAAGCAGGATACCGAATCGACCAAGCACGATCTCCCGACCCACACGTGGTGTGGAAATCCCAAACAACGCATTAACCACGCCACCCATTACACACGAAAAACAAGGCACCATCATCTTGCCTCGCAAAATTACCGCGCCATGACGGGTTAAATCAACTCTGACTACGGCGCGCAACTGTTCACAACTGTCAATGACCACCGTGACGTCCTATCCTCACAGAAGTGTCACCACCAAGACACCTTCGCATCAGCAATGACAACGTCACATCGACCAAGAAAAAGAAATCCTAGTTACTCGACCATTCCTGGAGCATACTATTTCTCTAAACGACAATAGGTCAAGGCACTTTACATAGGTTCGAGTGCTAACTCGTCCTCGCGTATCATTCAAATACAACTTAATAGAAAATCGAGTCCTCCCTCGCAGAAGAAGAACACTAATGAAAAACTGGAATAATCCCCCGCTGGATCTGTCGGGTGCACACCGTGGCCACCTCGAGTAGATCCTTCACCACGAAGATCATTTACGGAAAAATGTTCACTCGATAGTTATTTGAGTGAACACTTCATTATGGCACTTACCCTTAAACTCAGAGCTAGGATGCAATAACACCCTAGAATCCACATCCGTGAACGTTTAGGTAAGTGAAAGGATCGAGATAGACCTAGAGGGGGGGGTGAATCGGTACAATTAATTTTTTTGTCACTACTTGGCAATTTTAGGCAATAGAGCGGAAGATAAAGGTGTGCCTAAAAATTGCAAGGATGAAATAGCTAGGTAAAGATTACGACAAGGATAATAAAAAGTAGCAAGTGAGGGATAAGCAACAAGGTAACAACAAGGTAATGCTAGAAAAGGGGAAAGGGTAAGGATAACAGAATGACACGAAGACGACGATGTATCCCTGTTCACTTCCTTGGAAGGAAGCTACTCACCCTTTGGAGGGGTGGGTGTTACCATGAAGGCACACCGACGCCACGAAAGCTCACCCTATTCCCCTTGAGAAATCACCATGTAGGCGATTCCCAACCACTACCGGATGACCTTAAAGGTGGTCACAAAACCCTCACAAACTCAACGGGGGTAATCACAATGGTCGATTCCTCTCCGAAGAACTCCTACCCGCCTAGGAGTCTCCAACTGATGACCCAAAAGTGTAGGGCGTCTATCGTAGCCTTTTTGATAAGAGCATCGAACCCAATGAGGAGCAGAAGGTAATGACAAGTGATCTTGAGCAAGGAATAACTGCAAGGACTGAAAGGTAATTTTCTATGGATTTCGTAATAGTTGAAAGTTAAATAACATACAAGTAAAGTAAATGGTAAAGAGGTGCAACAAGTAGCCCAATCCTTTTGAACACAAAGGATAAGCCGAAAGATTCTACTTATAAAGGCTAAACGCTTCCGAGGACACACGGGAGAGGTAGTCAAGTTACCTTCGCCATACTCCGTCTAGTACTATCTATTGTTTGGATAATTGTTGTGTGGGTGAAGTAATGCTAGCACACCGTCTAGAATAAGAAAAGTGCACTCTTATGACTAAAACTCTTGCAAGCATCCACAAATACAAGAGAGAAATTAAGGTAAACCTAACCGTAGCAAAAAACTCTAGGATCCTACACTCCCTTGTGCAAAAGTATGGAAACTAGGGTTCAGGTTTCTGTTACTCTGGCAACTCACCGTAAGCTTCTTTATACACAATGCCTTCCCTAGGTCCTTAAAAGTAGAAGTGCTATGTATTCGACACTCACATAGCACCACTAGAAGAATAACACCATAACTTAAATATCAAACCAACACATATTAATTCAACATCATATGATTACTAACAACAATACTTCTCCCATGCCCTCAAGAACTAAAGTAAATACTCACAAGACATAAAAGAGATCTTGACAAGACGTGATAAATATATGGTGATTTTTTAATCATAACAATAATTCTCCAAAGTTTTAGATTTCGAGAGGTATGTATGCTGGAATCTGACCGCTGGAAACGTCTTTTCTTTTTTGGTGGTTTTTTGCCTCGCTGCGGCGGCAGAACTTCTGATCTAAGCTGCGCCCCAAAGTTTTAGATTTCGAGAGGTATGTATGCCAAAGGAGAGGCCAGGGGTGTTCGATATATGCTCTAGAGGCAAATAATATGTGATTATTCCAATATATCTAAGCAAGTTCATAACCAGTTTCATACTGTGCTAGAACTGTATCAGTAAAACAATGATACATGTGTGGTATAGAAACAACCAACTTTCCTAGTTAGCCTCGTTCTAAATAACTAGTTTATGGTCAACTGATGATCGTGGTTTCGCGATCATGGACAATCAAGTCAATAGAATGTGAGATCACCTCATTAGATGAATAACGTCATGAACATTACCCAACGTAAGAATTGCAACATGATAAAATCATAAAGGTTCAGTGTTGTAATTAAATAACGTAGTAGACTGTTCCTTAGACCGTGAGATCATGCATAATCGCTATCTTCTCGGTGCTTTGACCTACACCCACCGCTTGACTGAAATATGTTGGCCATAAAGGTGTATCTTGGGTATTCCCTTGAGATCCGTTGAGGAGTTTTGATACAAGAGCGGGATTTGTCAATCTATGTAATGGAAAGATACTTAGGGCCCACTCAGTGAGATTGCATCCGTAAAGGAGCGAAGCGTGTGACTAGGTCAAGGGGATGAATATCACGGAACGAGTGAAATAAGGTTTGTCGGTAATGAGGTTGAACCAGACATAGGATGTCATTGATCGAATCTCTGACTAATCTAGTATCGATGGCAAAAGGGAATGCTATACGATGTGACGGTTCAATCGCTTTAATATCTGGAATGCACAGGGGTCATTATGGGCATCGAGGTCCCGCTGATGATCATTGACCGTAGCCTCATCTCTGCCATGACTGGAGTATTCTCCGACTGTAGGGTAACACACTTAAGGGCTTGACGTTATCGGAGACCTTTTTGGAACTATCAGAGTTACCAGAGAATAAGGGAAGACATACCGGAAATGTTCCCTGTTGGTCCGAAGGATGTTCGGAGTGAGACGGAAGGTGTTTCGGATCACCTGGAGATGAAATAATATGTTTTATCTATTAATTAAATGAACTAATAATTAAAAACATTTTATTTATAATTAAAAAGTGCAACGGGCCTTATTTATGAAAGAAGCCCATTAGGGAAAAAAAAGGGAAAATAAAAAGAAAAAAAGAGAGAGGGGGTGCCATGGGCCTTGGGCCCATGAGGGGTGCGCCACCCCCCTTGGCCGGCCACCTCCCCATAGAACGGGAGTTTAGTCCCACATTGCTAGGATAGAGGGGTTGGTGCCCTTTTCCCCCTCATATATAGATGAGGAGGGTGCACTTATTTAATTAAGCCAAAAATCAATAAATTCGTGGAGAAATAATTATTATCCCAAATGGAGATCGGTTTTCTCCGGTCTTCTCCACTCCCTCTTCTCTTCCACGGTGTGCTCCCCTTGTTTGGAGCCTGTAGTGGGATTGAGCCTTCTCCACCAAACAGACGCCGCCGTGCTGCCAAAACTCCTGTTCCGGAGGTCTACTTCTGCCACCTTCGCTGGATCGAAGATCAGAGGTCGTCATCGAATTTCGTACGTGTGCGAGTACTACGAGGTACTACACGTGGGGCACTTCACCCGACAGGGTGCTAACACAGCCAGGGGGTGTGAACTTCTTTCGACTACATCAACCACGTTTGCGGGAACATTTCCCGCGCAACAGACTACACCCCGAGGTATGTTATCCGCAAGTCTCTCCAATATGGTAATACAACTAGATAGATCTTGGGCAATGGAAAACTCTAGTTAGAAAATTATTGTTTTCTGCCGCGAACCCCAACAAGGGGTGTGGGGCCACCCACCCATGCGGCCACAAGGAGCGGCCAAGGGGGGGGGGTCACGCCACCAGGTCTCCTGGGTGCCTGGTGGACACCCTCCGGGGCTAGTTTGGCGTGTCTTCGTTAATCCTTCTGAATACCATTTACTGGAATTTTCAGGTCATTTGGAGTTGTACAGATATGTCCAATCTATGTGCACTTTTCCCTGCTGATTCATGGTCCTACTGTTTTGGCTCCGGAAAGTTGTAAACTGTGTAAAACAAGCCAAAACACCATAAGAAAGGCATCATAATATGAAATATATCAATGAGTAGTGGTATATTATGATACAAAATAGTGGTGCATTTCAGACATATCAACTCCCCCAAGCTTAGACCTCGCCTGTCCCCAAGCGAAAACTGAGCTCGGTAAACCCCTGTCAATAAGTTTAGAGAGTGAAGTGTTGATAAATAAGAATACAGACAAGTAGCATCACATTCTTTCCACTAAACTAAAGCATTCTCAGTAGCAACCGTATCTCATAAGGATCCTCATAAAAGATTAGTATCAATTATAAACAAACGTAAGGCTACAAAAACTCATTAAATCATGGCAAACATGTTATTGGTCAAATAACAACTAATAACTTTTAAACTTTGCTCTTCCATGAATGGTTATGATGAAGTCAATTGAAGCTTTTGAAAGAACTTGTTATTATTCAAGAAGTGAAAATGACACAAAGGAAGATGGTTGATTTAGCTAAGCTTAACAAACAACTTGTTTATTTTGATTGATAATGTCAACAAAGATGTGATATGGGTACTCTCAATGGAACAATATATATGTATGCAAATTTTTCAACATAAGGTGTTTGCTCTTTTAAAGGATAGAAGGAAGTAGGCTTACTGACTCAACATAAAAGTAAAGGCTTGGCCCTATGCAGAGGTAAGTAGGAAAAACTCATGTGCGAGAGACTTTAGTGTTTTTGAAAGTAATAAGATTGGAAACATAAGCTTTTGGGAGGTGCGTAATTCATCAACGAATGCTAGCAGATAGCCCAATACTTCTCAAACAGGAGAAGTTTTGAGGAACGACTCCCAAGGAGGGACGATCACATCCCATTACTCTCCTTTTTTTATCACTACCAAAGTTTTCTATTTTCTCATGAACAAAGCGTGAAGGAGGTTTTCTTTTCCACCTCGAGTCTTTATACCATAAGCTTGTAAATTATCTTGTTTGGCATTGTTAGCAAGCAAATCTTTTTGCACATCAGAAATTTGTTCAAGTTGAATTTCAACCATATGAAAATGATTAACAAGACATTTAACATCATTAACTATTCTACCTAGAACATCAAGTAAACTTTTGATAGCAAGAGTATTATCATGCAACTGACTTTGTATCATCATATTAAAGTGATTTTGCTTCATAATAAAATTATCAAGCTCATCTCAACATTGATCAGGTGGTTTACCTATAGGGATGTCACTTTCATTGAAATCTAAAAGAGAGTGTACCTCTACCAAGGGTGGGTGAGTAGTAGGCTTCTTTGCTTCTTGCATATCTTCGGGGCTTAGAACAAGCATGCCCCTCTTCTTTGGTGGTGGAGATTGTTCAGGAACAGACCAATCTTCATGGTTCTTGGCAATCTTTCCCTTTAGTTCTTTAGCGTCGTCCGGCGTTCTTTCCCTGAAAACACAACCAGCACAGCTATCCAAATAGTATTTAGATTCATCGGTTAGACCAACATAAAATATATCAAGTAAATCATTTTTAGGGACTCCATGTCCCGGTCTAGATTTAATTAAACTTCAATACCTCCCCCAAGGTTTAGGGAGGTGCTCATCCTGCAACTGTTTAAAGTTATAAATTTTGTGTAAAGAAGCATGTTGCATATGAGCAGGAAAATACTTATCAAGAAAAGATTGAGATAATTCCTAAGGACTCTTAATGGAACCATAGGGTAATGCATTATACCATGCTTTAGCCACATAAAAGTTTTGTATCCTCTCATCAGTAGTAAACAAGCCATCTAACTCAGTGAGTTTGGTCAGGTGTGCTATAGCATCATCATTTTCTCTGCCATAAAAGGGGCCAGCTTCAGCTGTAGATATAAGTGAAAGATCAGTAGAGAAATCATCAGGAACAGTGATGCATATAGGAGATGTAGCAAATTCAGGATCAGGAGTAATCTTGTTCTTCATGGAGTGCTTTTCAAGCAGCTTCCTAACAGCACCAGGGTCAGATTCGGAACACTCTGTAAGTTACTTGCATAAATAAACATAAAGAAGAACATAATCGTCCTCAAGGAGTCTCTCCTTGAGTTATCTAAGTCTGGGTAACCAAAGGCTTTGCAGGTGGGAAATTTGGTAGCAGGAGTCTCATTGTCGGACTGTGCTGCCACCTTAGCCATTTGAGATTCAAGATAGCGACCAAGAAAACCCATTTCCTTAAAAGTAGTAGAAGCATCATCAAAAGTATCAAACATAGTAACGGACTCAGTAGAAGTAGCATGTGGTGGTGTGGTGAAGCAAACTTACTTATAACTTAAGGTGAATCAAGCGTAGCGCTAGTGCTCAGAACAGTACCTTTTCTTGTAGTGGATGGTAAGATTTGAACCTTGGGGTCTCCTTTCTTACCATAGTGGATAAAGTGAAACAGGCAGAATACTTCAAGTAGACTTGTAAATAAAGCTATGCTCCCTGACAACGACGCCAGAAAACAGTACTTGATGACCCTCAACTGTAGGGGATCGAGATAGTCTTCGCGGGTAAGATAGCCCAATTTATTGATTCGACACAAGGGGAGCCAAAGAATATCTATAAGCTTTAAAAGTTAAGTTTTCAATTCAACCGCAACTGAAATATACTTACTTGCCAAAATATTAATAGCAACGGTGATATGAAAGTGATAGTGGCAATGGCGAAAGTAAAACAACAAAAGTAGACTACTAGTAACCAGCAGGATTAAAACACTGTAGGCTAGGGAAATGGATGGTTGGGCGCTTCTTGGATGAGAGTGAACATGTAATAGATTCTAACACGGGGAAAGGCACACAGAAAAGAAAGGATCATCTAGGGAAATATCAAACATTAGGCATGTATCCCGTAGTTAGTTGTGCGTTTTTGCAATAAGAACTTGCACAACATATTTTTTCCTACCATCCCGCTATGAACGGGGCCAAAAGGAACTTATGGAGATTAAAGTGCTCCTGTCGAAGAGCACCGGAACAAATCATTAACACTCAATGGATACATGAAATACTAAAATTATAGTCCATCCCCTTTGGTGTCCCAAGCTGTCACCTTTGGGATCGCTGGTTCCGGACCATAATAGGTGCATACAACTCACAGATAGGATCAAGAACAAAAATAAACTCATGAAAACACAAGTGGTTCAGATCTCAAAACATGGCACTCAGGCCCAAAGTGACAAGCATTAAGAGAAACAAGTTGTAGAAAAGACGATAAACACCAAAGTAGATGATAGGCAACATGCCCCCAACAATCTGACGAACTATTACATGATCTAACTCATCCAAGCCCTACCATCCCCTTTACCTACAACAGAGAATTATCCACACATGAGAGGAGAAGTCTTGGAGGGAGGATGGAGTAGTGATGATGATGACGATGACGATTCTCCCCTCACTAGAGGCCAAATCAGCCTCCAGATTAGCCCCCCTGAAGAAGAACAGAGGGTGGCGGCGACTCCGCGACGGAAACTGGGAAGACGACTTCTGTTCTGGGGTTTTCTCACGACGAGAATAAATAGGAGGCTTGGTAGGGCACCAGAGGGGGAAGGACGCACCCAGGCAGCCTCCCGGCGCGGCCAGGGGTGGGGCCGCGCCAGCAGGGCGCCTGGGGCCTCTCTGGCTGCCCTCTGGCCCCAATTCTGGCACAATGGCCCTTTGGGTGCGTGGATTTTCTGTGATTTTTCCTGGAATTTTCTAAGGCACCTAAAAATCCATTTTCCTGCACATAAGAAAGCCATACAGGAAGCTCTGCTGAAAACAACGTCAGTACGGATTAGTTTAGTTCAAATCATTCAAGAATGAGGTCAAAACAATAGCAAAAGTGTTTGGAAAAGTAGATACGTTTGAGACGTATCATAAGCTGCCCTACATGATCAAGGAACATATGTAATTTTCTTGTTGTTGCTATGTTGAGTTTCTTGGGATCTGATGGATTATGAAATTATGTTCATATTGTGATGAGTAATATATTTGGTTCTTCTCCATTTATATTTATGTTCTTGAGTAATTATTGCATGTTCTCCATTGCTTTTTATTAGTTTGGCCAAGTGATTGATCGTAACTCCAAGAGGGAGTGTTATGCATGATTGTGGGTTCATGCCCCCCAATGGCTAGCTTGAGTGACAGAAACATGAGTCTAGGGATGTGATGTTGACACAAGGGGGAAAACAACAGTGCTTGTACTTGCGGGTGCAAGGATTGTTTACTTTACGCAAAGTTTTTTTAATGCAATTGTCTATTGCTTTGGGTTTACACTTTGGATGGGGCTCACAACTTAATACCAGCGAGATGTTCTGGATAGATATCTCAAGGTGGATGATTACATGCAGATGGATTTCGGTCTACTTGTCTCAGCGTACTGCCCATGCTTTAAAGCCTCTTCCTTTCTTTTGTAGCATAGTTAGCATTGCGATGCGTTTTTAGTCATGTCAATTGCCCAGCTGTAATTTGTTCACCTTTTTATCGTCTTTTGGGAGAGAGACATCACTAGTGAACTTCATGGGACCCCGGTCCATATTTCCACCACTGTTGACACCCTCAATTTACTTCTTGTATTACTTTGCATTTATCATTTATCCTTACTATCTACCCTTGCGTTTGACCCTTTGTAAACAACAAGGCCAGAGAGATTGACAACCTCTCTGTACTCGTTGGGAGCAAAGTTATGTGTTGCTGTGTGAAGGTCCATGTCAACTCTTGCGCTATCAAGTAATTTCTAGCGCCGTTGTCACCTACTTGTCATTGTTGGAGTCCTACTGGAGACATAAACCTTGGTATCTTCACTCAAACTTCCACTGAAGAACATAATATAAAAGGAGAACCAAATATATAACTCATCACGATCTAAACATAATCTCATAATCCACCGAATCCTAGCAAACAACATAGCAACAGCATGAAAATTACATAGATGCCTTGATCTTGTAGGGCAGCTCACAAGGGCTAAGAATTGAAGCACAAGATTGGAGAGAAGACATCGCATAGCCCATGGTCCAAGGGTGACTACTCAGGGCCCATTTGGGCAGCGCTCATAGTGGTGGGTAAGCTCCCAGAGGTCAATCCTCCCTCCGGCGGAGTGCCGGGAAAAGGTCTTCTGGTGCTCCCGATGTTGGAAGCGCGGCGGCGGCGGAACAGAGGTGAAATCGCGATGCGGGGCTCTTCTCGAGGCTTTTTGGAATGGGGTGTAAATATAAGCCGAAGGGGGGGGGTACCAGGGGGTGGCCCCTTCTCCCAGGCTCCCTGCTGGCCTGGCCTAGGGTGGGGCCGCGCCAGCTGGCCTCCTAGGAGGGGGTGGCCCCCCTTCGGCCCTCCTTTGGTCTTCCGAAAGCTTCTAACGCGCTGATTTTTTTTATATTTTTATTGGAATTTTTGGAGCTCTGTAAATATGGGTAAAAACCTGCAATTCACAGACACCAGCAGACAGAAACTGGCACTGGGTACACTGAGTTAGTAGGTTAGTCCAAATATGTGTAAAAAGGTATGAAAGTGTAGCAAAACACATAGCAATGTCACCCAAAAGTGCATGGAACAAGCAGAAATTATAGATACATTTGGGATGTATCAACATCCCCAAGCTTAATTCCTGCTCATCCTCGAGTAGGTAAATGATAACACAGATATTTGCTGTGGTGACATGCTAACACACATATAACAACTTCAAAGTAGACAAGTAAGATATGAAATTCAAGTCAAGACAATAACAAGAAAGAGTCTATATCTAGTATTAAAACTAGAAAAGTAAGAACATAAAGGTGCAAGAGCTCTCGCTATCCGTGACTCGAATGTGTCCAAATGGTGTTTGCGTGCAAGAAGTGGGAGGTGGGTTTAGAGCATAAAAATACTATATAGTTTAATTGAGAACTCAATCTACTAAAACTTCACACTTTGTCTCCTTCAGAATCTTATTTTGACTCGTCCCAAGAACACTAGTCCGGCACAAGTCAAACTGATCCTCTCCCTTTCGACTTTGAGCACTCGTGCAATGGATGAGCGCAAGCAATATATGTTGGCACTTAGGATGGCAAAGAGAAAAAAATGATGGGGTAAGGAAGACAAAAAGTTGTGAAAGTCTCACATCAACGAGGACAATCATAGGCAAGAGAAAGACAAATGATAGATATGATGTGAGAAGTAGGGATTGCCATGCAACAGATGCACATATGAGCTAAGGTAAGCTCTCCAATGGAACTAGTGGGATTGCATCCAACTAGCTTGCTCATGAAGACCTATAGCTCATTTGAGGAGGCTCATCCTTGGAATATGCAAGCCAAGTTATATAGTGTAAGGATCCCCACATAGTTATGCATGAATGATATGAATATCTCTATGGAGTACAAATATGACAATTGAGTACGAGTGTGGATCTTCCGAAAGGAATAGTAGTGTTACCCCCTTCTCTTTTTTTGTGTGGCCTCATTGGATCTTTCTATTTCTCTATCATTTGTCCTCTTTGGGATCCTTTAATTTTTCCTCTTTTCGGATCTTTTATTTTGTCCTCTTTGGTATATTTTCCTCACTTTAAGGGCGACACTCTATATTTTACAAAAATATAAAGAAGATCTTCGCACTTTATAAGAAGGTACTCGACATAAAGAAAACTGAAAAACTATGATGATATATGCAAATGTATGCCTCTGCCAGTGTAGCAGGATATGCAATGATACTAGCGCGTCATGTCGCAATGATTATGTCAAGGTCCGACTAGCATGCGGGTCCTCAATCAAGAAAAAACATGTATGACATGAAGAGCAAGTCATGAGATGATGGATGTTGCATGGCAATGTATCTCGGAAAGTCTATGTAAATGCCTTGATAGGTAGGCATGGTGGTTGTTTTGAGGAAGATATAAGGAGGTTTATGATGATAGAGCGTATCATGCCAAGGGTTTGGATGCACCGGCGAAGTATGCACCAACTCTCAAGATGAAAAAGGGCAATGCACGGTACCGAAGAGGCTATCAAAATATGGAAGGTGGAAGTGCCAACAATCGAATACTCACATTAGTCCGAAGAACTCATGCAATTATTATCGATAACTCTCTATCTAATCAGGAGGTTCACAAAGAGACAAGTACCCCGAGGAGGAGTGTATGGGGGTTTGGTTATCCGTACTATTTTTTTGTAGTTTTTTAAACTAAACACGGATTTCCCAAAATACGACACCTATCACTAATAGGCTCAAGCTCTTGGCACCAAAAGTCCAAACATTACTCAAATCAATACCTCAAAACTATTGCTAGTTACTACTACACTTATAATACCAACCTTAATTACATACTCATACAAGACACACAACTCAGTGCAACAAGCCAACTCTCTAAACAAGATAAGCAAGATAACTCAAGAGTGTTCCAAAAGCAACCTAAATAAAAGCTCTTTAAAATATAAGCATGAAAACAAGAGCTAAGCATGACAATAGCTACGAAAATATAAAGAACACACAAAAAGATAAGCATGCAAACCTATGTTGTGTTCTAGGGTGAAGTGGAGCGTGTTTCTCTCCCAAACAATGAAGGCTAGGGTCCAACTTGTTATGAACAGCAAGAAAAACTAAAAAAACCTAAAAATTAAAGTGCGAGACGCTCCAAGCATAGCACATAACACATGAAGAGATAAAAAATATAGCATGGAGAAGGACGAACTGATGATTGTTGATGGAGAAGGGGATGCACGGGGGCATCCCCAAGCTTAGATTCTTTAGTCTCCTTGGATATTTCGTGGGGTGCATGGGGGCATCCCCAAGCTTGAGCACTTGACACTCCTGAATCTTCTTTCATCATCTTCCATCGCATACTTGAAAACACCCTTCATATGAAACTCATCATAAGCTGATTAGAGTGGTTAGTTCCCATAATAAAATATTTTTTCTCCACTGGAAATAAAGAATTTCATGAAGAGCTACTGTTTCTCATGAATGCCAAAAAGTTTTGGCAAAGAAAAAGCAAGCTTAAGATTTTCAAAATGATGAAAACGCAAAACGTGGCAGAATCCGTGAAAAAGAGACCAGCAGGTAGTAAATAATTTTTTTGGGTACTTGTGCAACTCAAATCAAAAAACTCAGAACAAACGCCGGAAAGCTAATTGTATAGATAAGACTGTCAAAAATCAGATCAAAAATATGATCTGGTGATTTATCATGAATTGTTCCGTCAAGCAGACATAATCTATTTCTGGACAACATGTCACAACTTTTTAACTTTCTTGCAACCGGAGGCTAAAACTTGGCACAAAGCTTGAAAATAAAGATACAATGATTTTTCTACAGCAGTAACAAGCATCAAGACCACTAAAAATAAAAGTAAAAACATTTTGGGTTGCCTCCCAATAAGCTCTTTCTTTTATGCCTTTTAACTTCATAAAGATGCTCACAAGAGAATAAGAGAATTGAATCAAAAGAGAGCATCAAGAAGAAAATATGAAACACATTTAAGCCTAACCCACTTCCTATGCATGGGAAACTTGTGAATAAATAAATCATGAAAGCATGAAGTAACAAGCATAGGAAGGTAAAAGTAGAACAACTTCAAAACTTTCATCATAAAGAGAGATGTTTTTGTAACATGAAAGTTTCTACAACCAATTTTTCTCTCTCAAAATAATTTCCAGTAGCATCATGAACAACATCAAGAATATAACTATCACATAAAACATGTTGTTCATGACCTACAAGCACATGTGTATTATTTTTAATACAATCTTTAGGATCACAATATAAATGCAACCCATCATAATGAGCCTTAATAAGAGCACAATTCTATGAAATATGAGTTGGAGATTTCAAAAGGATAATAGAACAATCAAGTGTGGGTGCAATAGCAACAATTTCATGCTTAACATAAGGAACTATAGAAAGTTCACCTTTGTAAGCATCATTCATAGTGGCATCCTGCGCATAAACACAACAAGTATCAAGTTCTTCAGAAAGGGTTATTTCAAGTAATTCCTCAGAATCATAGGATTCCTCATCAAATCAGTCATTGGCCTCTTCTTCGGCAGCAAACATTTTTCCTTTAAAATCCTCAATATAATCATTGCAAACATAATTCTCAAAGAAATATTGAAGCACTGTAAAATTTTCGGACTTGTGAATAGTATCATAATACTTTTCAATCAAAGAATCAATCTCATAAGTACCCTTAAAAGCATCAAATTCTTCAATATTTTCAACGTCAAAGTAATCATAAACACCTTTAGCATAAGAAGATAGGATATCATTTTTATTAAACTCACATTGGAAAATAAGGTGTTTATTATTTATTTTAGAACAACAACTGAAATCATAAATGTGGCACAAAGATTCAACATAGCAATAAGAAACTTGTATTTGATCCCATAAGTATTTTCCTTTATGAGATAGGAGGTGCCGCGTATAACGAGCATGCTCATCCAATGATTTTCCCTCAACCAAGTCGGTTAGGTTTTTAGCGTGAGCACAAATTGATCGAAGACGATTTAAGTGAAACATGTTCATCCTACCATATTTGGGTGGTTCCACACTGATACGTCTCAAACGTATCTACTTTTCCAAACACTTTTTCTATTGTTTTGCCCTCATCCTTGCATGATTTGAACTAAACTAACCCGGACTGACGCTGTTTTCAGCAGAGTTGCCTCTATGGTTTTATTGTGTGTGCAGGAAAATGGATTTTTAGGTACTTCAGAAAATTCTGGGAAAATTCACAGAAAATCCACGCACCAGAAGCTTCAATGTGCCAGAAGTGGGGCCAGAGGGGGGCCACAGGGGCTCTAGGTGCCCAGCTGGCGCGGCCCACCCCTAGCCACACCGGCTGGCCATTTGGGGGCCTCCCCCCTCCTCTGGTGCCCTACCAAGGACCCTATTTATTCCCATGACGCAGAAACCCCGAAACATAAGTCGTTTTTCCAGAACCCTTCTCGGAGCCACCGCCACCCTCTGTTCTTCCTCGGGAGGGCTAATCTGGAGGCTCATCTGGCGTCCGGAGAGGGGAGATCATCGCCATCGTCATCACCATCACTAATCCATCCTCCATCCATGACTTCTCTGCACGTGTGTGAGTAATTCCCTTCTGTAGCCAAAGGGGATGGCAGGGATGTATGAGTTTGAGCATGTAATAGTTCGTCAGATTGTTGGGGGCATGTTGCCTATCATCTACTATGGTGTTTATCATCTTGCTGCAACTTGTTGTTCTTAATGCTTGTCACTTTGGGCCCGAGTGCCATGTTTTTAGATCTGAACCACTTATGTTTTCATGAGTATATTTATGTTTGAGATCCTATCTATGAGTTGTATGCACCTATTATTGTCCGGAACCGGCGATCCCAAAGGTGACAGCTTGGAACACCAAAGGGGATGGTCCATAATTTGAAGATTCCATGTATCCATTGAGCTTATTGCTTTGTTCCGGTGCTCTTTGACAGGAGCACCTTAATCTCCATAAGTTCCCTTTGGCCCCGTTCGTAGCGGTATGGTAGGACAAAAGATGTTGTGCAAGTTCTTATTGCAAGAACGCACAACTACCTACGAGATACATGCCTAATGTTTGATATTTTCCTAGATGATCATTGCTTTTGTCGGGACCCGGGGTTAGCATATGCAAATCAAGTTAAGGCATAGTCATATGGAGAGCCGAGAACCGTACCCACTTGTCTAAGCAGACAAGGCCAAGCACAGAACATTCTCGGAAATCATCGTACGTGAGGGGCATCCCATCCAGGCCGGATGATCAACTAAGATGGGTCCTCATCGTCCGCACACAAGTCTAATGATATGGGTGGTGAACTCCCATATTCACAGACAAGTCGCCTCAACCATACTATCGACTATCTCATAACTCTTACATAGACTTACTCCAGCCAGATCACTTAGTCGGGGTCTAGGGCGGGCTCGATCATACCACAAAGTGTGCACGAGACGGAGTCTCGAGCAATCGCATCGCGATGCCCCAAGCTGCGCACATCTAAGGGCCACTTGGTGTATGAAAGACCGCCAGCCAGAACACAACTAAGGTCTCGAAAACCCATACGAAGACATGCATGTTATAAACATACACGCAGCACACATGCCTTGTATGAACAGCAGGTACCATTGCAATTCTCTACAAAGTGTACATTTTATTTATAACTCTTATAGAGTACACACAGAGATCACATACATGTGATCCAACATTACAACACAGGCGGAAACAAATTATGTCTGAGTACAGACAAGTTTAACAAATGGCTTAAGAAGCCTTATTTAAACACAAAGCCCTCCACGAGGGAACCAGTCTGCTGACTTGGACTAGACTACCTTAACTTCAGTCGTCTAGCTCGATGAAGAAGCCACCTTCAGGGTCAGTGGCGTCATCTAAAACATAGATTAAGCAAACGTGAGTACAAAGGCGTACTCAGCAAGACTTACATAGGAGCTATACTACTCATGCACATGTATCAAGGTAAAGGGAGGTGGGGTTCACTTGCAGAAATGCCAGCTTTGACTTGGCTAATCCTGAACTACGAGTACCAGACTTTGAGGTAAGAAGCGTACACGAGTCCACTACTTTCACCAACCAATACACCACTATGGTGTCTTCCTCGACTTCCCCACGAGGAAGCACGCCATAGCACTCACACTTATCTTGGTGTGTTTTAGAAGAATCCGGTTCAAGTTATCTAATAATCAAGCTAAGCTTTCCAAGCAGTCCATAACCGCGGACGCGGCTATTCGAATAGTTTTTTAACCTTGCAAGGGTGTACCGCTACACACACATGATCATCATTTACCGCCTTTGATCTCGACACCATTCAAGGGGTGCCAGCGAGGATGCTCACCACAACTGTTACCTCATAGCCGATCTAGTCCGAGAAAGCCGCCTACTTGGGTTGGTTACCACTATCGTGAACCCGGCCGGTTTATCGAAGTGGACCCAAGCGATGTGTGCGTAGTGCATAAGCCGGTCTCGGGTGAGCCGTTCTCTCACTTAGCATCCAGGACACAAGCCTACCAGAACTCCGAACTACTGCGACATCTGGACATCGAAATGGATGAGTTAGTAAGTTGAGAGGGGTCAGTGAGCCCAATGTGTGGTTGTACTCTTCATCTTGGATCACCACACAAGAACTCGTACTAGGGCGGTGTTCAATGAGACAACCCACCGTGTACTCCTACACAGCCTCTCATCGTTCACCTTGTATTAGGGTCGATTCACCAACACTTTTCTACCATCATCAACATGATCATTCCCATCCCGACTCACATCACAGTAACAACATGGTATCATACTAAGCATGCAATAAGCAGTAACATTGCAGGGGCCACATGATATCAAACAACTCCTACATTTGCTAGGATTGTGGTTTGCTTACTACTGTGACAAAATGATAGGTCATGCAAAGGAATGGGTTCATCTATGCGGTAGAAACGAATCATGGTGATCATCCTAAACAATGCATAAGCGAGGCAGGAGAGGGAAGTGGGATTTTATCGACATGATCAAAGGGGGTTTGCTTGCCTTGCTGACAAGGTTCGGGTTCTGGATCTTCAGCGAAGGGGGTGACCTCTTGCTCCGGTTCCACCTCTACTCGACAAACAAAGCACGAAGTAGCAATCAATATGAATGCAATGCTCAAGCACATGATTGAATGTTTAAAACTTGAAGTATAAGTTTTGATGTGTGTGAGGCAATTTCATTTAAGTGGAGTATATTTCATTTAAAAATGCAAATTCAAACTCCACATTTGAATTTAGCTTAGCCAAGTTGAATGTGACATCGTTTGATCATTTTGAATCAACTTCAAATGTGTATGATATGCCTCTGATGTGTGATTGAAATGTAGCATGTTGCCATAGTTCAAGTTGCAAAAATATTTGATTTGAATTTGATTTGATTCCATTTAAATCAAATAGCAAATGCTACTGATCACATTTTAAATTCAACTCAAACAGAGTTGAAAGTTGCATATTTGGAAAGATAATTTTCTCATGATCATTTTTCATATATTATTTGTCCAATTTGGAGTTAATATGAATTTTCTAAGAATTTCCAAAGTTTGGGGTATTTTCTGGATTTTCTGGTATTCTTTTAATTCAAATAATCTCTGGAAATTCATTTAAATTGATTTAATGCGTCAGGCTGACGTCAGGGGGGGGGGGCTGACATGTGGGGTCACCCTGTTAGTGGCTGGGGTTAATTAACCCGTGGTTAAGTTAATCCAGTGGCTTAATTAAGCCACTGGGCCCACTGGTCAGTGACCCAGGGGGTCACTAACTAGGTGATTAGTGGGGGGGCTTGGGCTAACACGCCGGCGGCTAAACGCCGGCGACTGGAGTCGCGGCGGCGCTGCACGGGTTCGCGCCCTGGTCGCGCGTTTGGCACGCCAGAGGCACCAAACGGCTGCTGGAAGGACGCCGCGTCGAATGGAGCCAGCCAGGGGGGGCTGGAACTCACCGGAGCGTCGTCGGCGTCAAGCCCTAGCGGCGGCCGTGGCTCGGGCTTGGGGCAAAGCTTGCTGTGGTGCTCCATTTGAACCGGGGATGCTCGCAATCGAAGCAGACGAGCAAGGTGAAGACGAAGGACATGCCCCCGAGCTCGTTTGCGTCACGGACGCTCGACTACGATGACCGTGGCGGCGAGGAGCTTCGGCGTCCATGGCGGATCCAGCTAGGGAGGAGGAGGGAGACGAAGGAATGGCTCGGTCGAACCGCGAGCTCACCGTGATGCTAGCAGAGGGGTCAGGGAGGTCGTTGAGGTCGTGGTGGCGGCGAATTCGACGACGGCGACTTGCGGGTCCGGCGGCAGCTCGAGCTCGATTCCGGCGGCTTGAGTCCAGATCACAGCTTCGCCTGCTGCGTGAAGAGGAAGTCGACGATGGCGCGCACGATGGACATGGCCTTCAGGCTTCTCGCCGGCGCTGGCTGCGGTTCTCGTCGACGACGAACGGCGGACGCTCTCGGATAAGAAGGGGAAAACTAGGGGAGGGCTCTGGACGAAGCGGCGATGGGGGAAAGTGAGAGAGGGAGTCGAGGGCGTCTCCGTGGCGCACTTTGGAGTCCTGGGGGGCCTGGAAGCTCCTGGGCGTCGAGGTGGCGTCCACGGCGTCGGCGCCGCGCCACCGTGCTGCTTGGCAGCGCGGGGTAGAAGACGACAAGGGGGGCTTCGCGGGCTGGGCCGCCTGGAGAGGTGGGCCTCGCCCCTGGGGAGAGGTAAGTCTTTTTCCTTTTTCTGTTTAATCTTTCCTTTCTGTTTTTCTATATATTTGTTTTGACTTTGGTAAAAATACCAAATCATTTTATTAAATGCTGAAAACTTTTATGTGGCTTCATAATAATATAGACTAGCCACTCAAAACTTTCAACATTTTTAAAATTCAAATAATTTGAATCTTAATTCAAATAGGGGTATTTCTTTAATTCCAAGGCACTGTTTGAATATTTGAAAAATCTATGAGCATGGGGTGGGTCCCACATCACTTGATATGTGATCACACTCATTTATAAGACTTTTCAAAACTCTAACATGAATTTTTGGAGAAGATTTTTATCTGGCCTTTTTGAATTAATTCATCTGGGGGCTGTTCCTTCTCCCATTTTGATTTTGAAGTTGATTTCCTTTGAAAATTTGACATGATGCAAGGCTACTTGATCCTAGCACATTACCTAACAGAGGGTTCTGACAACTCGCCCCCACTCAACAGAATCTCGTCCCGAGATTCAGAAGTCTGCGGGAGGAAGGTGGGGTACTCGGCACTGAGACGGTCTTCTCTTTCCCACGTAGCTTCTCTTTCGGAGTGGTGTGACCATTGCACTTTCAGAAACCTAATCTTCTGACGACGAGTGACACGCTCTGCGGAATCAAGAACACGAACGGGGTATTCTCGATAAGAAAGGTCATCTTGGAGATCAAGCGTTTCATGGTCGACTTCGCGGATGGGGTCCTTGAAGCAACGCCTGAGTTGGGACACATGGAATACATCATGTACTCGGGAGAGGTGCGGAGGTAGTTCAAGTTGGTAGGCAACTTCTCCACGTTTAGCAATAATGCGGAAAGGTCCGATGTAACGTGGGGCCAACTTGCCTTTGATACCGAAACGTTGGGTTCCCTTAAGAGGAGTAACCCGAAGGTAAGCCTTCTCATCCAGATTGTAGCTCTCTTGCCTATGATGACGATCATAGTAGCTTTTCTGACGAGACTGGGCTGCTTTCAATTGATCACGAACAATGCGAACTTGCTCTTCTGCTTCCTTGATCATATCGGGTCCAAAGAATTGTCTTTCACCGGTTTCTGACCAGTTTAAAGGTGTTCGACATCGTCGTCCATATAGGAGCTCAAAAGGAGCCATGTTCAGACTAGATTGAAAACTATTGTTATAAGCAAATTCGGCAAATGGAAGAGACTTCTCCGAATTCTTTCCGAATGAGATAACGCAAGCTCTGAGCATGTCTTCAAGAATTTGGTTAACCCTTTCGACTTGACCGCTAGACTGAGGATGGAAAGCCGTACTAAAGGAGAGATGAGTTCCCATAGCATTCTGAAAGCTTCCCCAAAATCTAGAGGTAAAAAGGCTACCACGATCAGAACTGATTTCCAAAGGAACACCGTGAAGGGATACAATCCTGGAGATGTACAAGTCCGCTAACTGGCTAGCAGTTATAGACTCGCGAACCGGAAGGAAGTGAGCAACTTTGGAAAGCCTATCTATGACAACGAAGATGGCATTGTTTCCTTTCTGGGTTCTTGGAAAGCCGGTGATGAAATCCATACCGACTTTGTCCCATTTCCACTCGGGAATAGACAAAGGTTGAAGTGTACCAGCAGGTCTTTGATGTTCTGCCTTAATGCGACGACAAACATCACATTCAGCAACAAAACGAGCAATGTCTCTCTTCATCCTAGTCCACCAAAATCTCTGGCGTAGATCTCGGTACATTTTTGTGCTACCGGGATGAATTGAGAGGGGTGTGTCATGGGCTTCTTTGAGGATGAGTTGCCTTAGTTCCTTATTCTTAGGTACTACCAAACGATTTTCAAATAATACCGTTCCCTTGCTATCTGTGGAGAAACATTTAGCAACTCTGCTAGCAATGTTCTCCTTGATCCGGCGAACACCTCGTGCACGCCTTTGGGCAACTATAATTTGATCCTCAAGAGTTGGTTTCGCCACCAAGGTAGAAAGATAGCCATGAGGGACAATTTCAAGGTTGAGCTTGCGAAAGTCCTCATGAAGAAGTGGTTGATACTGCTGTAACATGAGGTTGTTACAGTACGACTTACGACTTAGTGCATCAGCCATGACATTGGGTTTGCCCGGGGTGTAAGAAATTACTACGTCGTAATCTTTTATCAACTCAATCCAGTGTCTTTGCCTGAGATTAAGATCTGGCTTTGTGAAAATGTATTTGAGGCTTTGGTGGTCTGAATAAATCTCACAACGATTACCAAGGAGGTAATGTCGCCAAGTCGTTAGGGCATGAACTACGGCAGCGAGTTCAAGGTCATGGGTAGGATAGTTCTCTTCATGTGGCCGCAACTGGCGTGAAGCATAAGCTACCACATGTCGATCTTGCAGAAGTATGCGTCCTAACCCTTGCCGTGATGCGTCACAATAGATCTCGAAATCCTTTTTGGTGTCTGGAGGTGCAAGTACGGGTGCAGAAGTCAATCTTCTTTTTAGCTCTTGAAAGCTTTCCTCACACTTGGGAGTCCATAAGAATTTCTTATCTTTCTTGAGGAGTTCAGTTAGAGGCTTTGCAACTTTAGAAAAGTTCTCGACGAAGCGACGGCAATAGCTGGCTAGGCCAAGAAAACTCCTAACTTGCTTAACCGATTCAGGTGGAGTCCAGTCAAGGACGGCCTGAACTCTCTCGGGATTCACAGCAATGCCTTTTGCAGAAATCACGTGGCCTAAGTAGGTCACTTCTGGTAGCCAGAATTCACACTTGGAGAATTTAGCGTACAGGCGATGCTCTCTAAGCTTCATCAATACCAGCCTTAAGTGTTCGGCATGATCTTCTTCGTTCTTCGAGTAGATGAGAATATCATCAAGATAAACCACAACAAATTTATCTAGGTACTCCATGAAGATCGAATTCATCAAGCGTGAGAATGTGGCGGGGGCATTGGTTAAACCAAAGGACATGACGGTGTACTCGTAAAGACCATAACGAGTAGTAAAAGCCGTTTTGGGATGTCCTCGTTTCAGATTCTGATCTGATGATAACCTAATCTCAAATCCATCTTGGAGAAGACAGAGGATCCTGCAAATTGATCATAAAGATCATTGATCCTGGGCAATGGGTACTTGTTCTTTATCGTCGCTAAATTTAGCGGGCGATAGTCTACGCACATCCTTTCTGTTCCATCTTTCTTCTTTACGAACAGAACGGGGCAACCCCATGGCGATGAGCTAGGGTGGATGAAACCTTTTGCCAACGAAGCATCAAGTTGGGTTTTTAGCTCAGCTAACTCATGTGGGGCCATTTTATATGGGCGTTTGGAAATTGGTGCGGTTCCGGGAACAAGATCCACTATAAACTCTACACACCTGTCGGGTGGCAAGCCCGGCAGCTCTTCAGGAAAGACATCCGGGAAGTCACGAACCACCGGAATATCTTCAAGTTCGGGAAGGGGAAGTACATTCAAGGAATGCACTTGGGTTCTTGTTCTGGGTGAGGTATAGCTGACGGTTTGGCCTGAAGGGTGGGTGAGTTTCACGGATTTGCTTCTGCAATCCAGGTAGGCATTCTGTCTTGATAGCCAATCCATGCCAAGGATGACATCAATGTCTGAAGACTTGAGGGCTATGAGTGAAGCAAGGAATACTAAACCTTCAATTGCAATTTGATTACCTTGGCTCACTCTATTAGTTTGCCATCTTGACCCTGGAGTTTGAATAACCATCGGGGTGGACAATTCAACAAAGTGTAACTCATGACGAAGTGCATAACTTTCCGACATGAATGAATGATATGCTCCTGGGTCGAAAAGAACGGAAGTAGGAACAAAATTGACTGGGAGCGTACCAAGAATGACGTCAGTGGTGTCGTCAGTCTCTTCGGCGGCGATC
Source organism: Bromus sterilis (assembly GCA_950022295.1). Lineage (NCBI taxonomy): Eukaryota > Viridiplantae > Streptophyta > Magnoliopsida > Poales > Poaceae > Bromus > Bromus sterilis. Next base: position 219,378,350 of record OX465599.1, read on the forward strand.
TGGTTCAGACATCCACGAGTGGTGGGAGGAGCGGGTTTGGCGGTGAAGACCTTCTGGGGTGTCTTTCCACGACCATTGTTGCTGTTGTTGCCTCCGGCACGTGGTGGAGCATTCTGATGCTGGATCTGGTTCTGGGGACACTCACGAGAGTAGTGGCCTGCCTGACCACATTTGTAACAGGCTCCGAAAACAGTTCGTGGAGCTGGGTTGTTTGGTGGAGCTGGGTGGAACTGGGTTGGTGGACGAGGCGCCACATAGGATGGCCTCGGTGGGTTGTTCTGGCGGAACATGCTGTTTGGAATCCAGATCTTGCGCTTCTGGGAGCCAGAACTGGATGAACTATCATCTCTAGGGTGTTTCCGAAAATCGTTGGGGGTGTTCATGTCCTCGGCTTTGATGGCCTTGTTGACAAGGACCTGGAATGTGGCAAAGTCATGAAGATTGAGCTCACGACGAAGTCCGGTGTTGAGGCCACGACGGAACCTCTCTTGTTTCTTGGAGTCAGTGGAGACTTCTTCGGTAGAATAACGAGCCAGTCGGTTGAACTCGCGACTAAACTCATCAACGGTCCTTCTGCCTTGAGTGAGGTTGCAGAACTCCTCACGCTTGCGGTCCATAAGACCCTTGGGAATGTGGTGCTCGCGGAAAGAGGTGCAGAATTCCTCCCAAGATGCAGGTGGTCCAACGGGTCGCATATTTAGAAAATTCTCTCACCAAGAACTAGCTGCACCTTCGAGGTGATAGGTGGCATAGCTGACCTTGTCACCAGTTGCAACACGGCCTGCTTGGAGCTTCCTCTCGATGCTGCGGAGCCAGTCATCGGCGTCAAGGGGTTCGGTGGAGTAACTGAAAACCGGGGGATGAAGTCGGATGAAGTCGTTCAGGGACACCAACTCGTTGCGTTGCTGAGTGGTGTTGCGTGCAATGACTTCCAACAGGTGGTGAGAGTCTCGGCGGTTCCTCTCAACCTCCATTAGAACCTGAGCCATCGTGGGTGGGGGTGGAAGGTTGCCTTCCTCCTGATCATTCCCATGACCCTGGTTACGACCAACCTGGACACGGGTTCCTTGAGACATCCTGAAGGTGAAAAACCAAAGTCAAACAGAGTTGATTTGAAGAGTCTGAACAAGGTATTGAAGTACTGGAAGGATTACAGAGCAAAGGAAGTAATCATCTTGACAACATGGTGATAAAAGCATACAAGCCATATATTCACAAGCTGTCATACAAACCATACATCGTTTTAGTACAAGCACCAAGCTAATACAAACGTGATGAAGATGATACATCCTTCAGAGGCACTCTGACTTCCTATACATTATTTATCTAAGCCTCTGGAACTTAGACCCTTGCGTACAATACACTAAGATACTACTACATCCTCACTAAGTAAGACCACAGGCGGTCTCACTCATCTCCATCTCCATAGTAGTCCTCGTAAAAGTTACCCGTGTATCCCGGTAGCTGAAGGTGACCATCGGAAAACACGGAGGCCTGTGGACCCTGATATCCATTTGGGCAAGGATGGGGCCTAGGTCCGGCGTAGGGTGGAAGCAAAGGACCACGGGGTGGAAAAATGCCTCCAATCTCGGGCCAAGCAACTCGAGAAGGCATCTGAGTCCTCACTGGATAGATAGCATCATGCTCAACTGATCCAACGCTCACAAAGGGTGCCAAGAGTGTCAGTGCTCGATACAGACGAACACGGGTGGCGTGGAGCTCGAAACGGAGAGCGCGTGCATCACGATCTCGATCACTAGCAAACCTAGCAGTCACCTGAAGTGCTGGATCCTCTGCAGAGTGATCTGAGTAGAGTCCGGTGTAATATCCCTCTTCTCCTGGAAGTGCAGAAGGGATATAGCGGAAAGAGGTCTCTCTCAGCAAAGTGTGCTCCTCTCTCAGTAGTGTCATACATGAGTATGCAGCATCCTGCACCGCCATGTTCTCGGTAATGCCAATGCCATGTCCAAAATGGATAGGCTGGGTGACTCCAACGTGGTGCGGGTAGATCCTGACGATGCAGTGGAACTGCGTCTGGTTGAAGTCGTGGAACTGCTCCTCGATGGTGTACTCAGGGTACCATCGATAGCCCACATAGGACATCATCTCGATCAACGTGGCGGGATGGCCACGCACACCGAGGCACCTGGTCAAACGAACAATCTGCCGAGGGGGAAGATCTGCCATCTGAAACAGAAAGGAGTTGGCAAATGCATCAGATTATGAGATAAACCTGGAATGACTCGGACAGCATAACGGCTGTAATTGCAAGAAAAAGACAATTTCTTACAACATGGAAACAGCACTTACATACGATGTAACAAAACAGGGAGCATAACCACTCTAACAGACCGATCACAACTTTCCTACGGCTACAAGGAAGCAAACAACGAGATGTTCTAATCAGACAGAGGAGAGCCTAGTCCTATCTTCCCGTAGAATAAGATGAGGGTGACTCAGAACTCAGAACGAAGGGGGTAAGGAGAAAAAAGAAGCCTTACGTTGTTCCCTTATATACCCAGAGTAACTATATAACTATAGAATGCTAGACTCGACTTCGGCCAAGGCTACTAGTCCTACAGTCAGTCCTGCTCTGATACCAAGTCTGTCGGGACCCGGGGTTAGCATATGCAAGTCCAGTTAAGGCATAGTCATATGGAGAGCCGAGAACCGTACCCACTTGTCTAAGCAGACAAGGCCAAGCACAGAACGTTCTCGGAAAGCATCGTACGTGAGGGGCATCCCATCCAGGCCGGATGATCAACTGAGATGGGTCCTCATCGTCCGCACACAAGTCTAATGATACGGGTGGTGAACTCCCATATTCACAGACAAGTCACCTCAACCATACTATCGACTATCTCATAACTCTTACATAGACTTACTCCAGCCCGATCACTTAGTCGGGGTCTAGGGCGGGCTCGATCATACCACAAAGTGTGCACGAGACGGAGTCTCGAGCAATCGCATCGCGATGCCCCAAGCTGCGCACATCTAAGGGCCACTTGCTGTATGAAAGACCGCCAGCCAGAACACAACTAAGGTCTCGAAAACCCATACGAAGACATGCATGTTATAAACATACACGCAGCACACATGCCTTGTATGAACAGCAGGTACCATTGCAATTCTCTACAAAGTGTACATTTTATTTATAACTCTTATAGAGTACACACAGAGATCACATACATGTGATCCAACATTACAACACAGGCGGAAGAAAATTATGTCTGAGTACAGACAAGTTTAACAAATGGCTTAAGAAGCCTTATTTAAACACAAATCCCTCCACGAGGGAACCAGTCTGCTGACTGGGACTAGACTAGCTTAACTTCAGTCGTCCAGCTCGATGAAGAAGCCACCTTCGGGGTCAGTGGCGTCATCTAAAACATAGATTAAGCAAACGTGAGTACAAAGGCGTACTCAGCAAGACATACATAGGAGCTATACTACTCATGCACATGTATCAAGGTAAATGGAGGTGGGGTTCACTTGCAGAAATGCCAGCTTTGACTTGGCTAATCCTGAACTACGAGTACTAGACTTTGAGGTAAGAAGCGTACACGAGTCCACTACTTTCCCCAACCAATACACCACTATGGTGTCTTCCTCGACTTCCCCACGAGGAAGCACGCCATAGAACTCACACTTATCTTGGTGTGTTTTAGAAGTATCCGGTTCAAGTTATCTAATAATCAAGCTAAGCTTTCCAAGCAGTCCATAACCGCGGACGCGGCTATTCGAATAGTTTTGTTAACCTTGCAAGGGTGTACCGCTACACACACATGATCATCATTTACCGCCTTTGATCTCGACACCATTCAAGGGGTGCCAGCGAGGATGCTCACCACAACTGTTACCTCATAGCCGATCTAGTCCGAGAAAGCCGCCTACTTTGGTTGGTTACCACTATCGTGAACCCGGCCGGTTTATCGAAGTGGACCCAAGCGATGTGTGCGTGGTGCATAAGCCGGTCTCGGGTGAGCCGTTCTCTCACTTAGCATCCAGGCCACAAGCCTACCAGAACTCCGAACTACTGCGACATCTGGACATCGAAAGGGATGAGTTAGTAAGTTGAGAGGGGTCAGTGAGCCCAATGTGTGGTTGTACTCTTCATCTTGGATCACCACACAAGAACTCGTACTAGGGCGGTGTTCAACGAGACAACCCACCGTGTACTCCTACACAGCCTCTCATCGTTCACCTTGTATTAGGGTCAATTCACCAACACTTTTCTACCATCATCAACATGATCATTCCCATCCCAACTCACATCACAGTAACAACATGGTATCATACTAAGCATGCAATAAGCAGTAACATTGCAGGGGCCACATGATATCAAACAACTCCTACATTTGCTAGGATTGTGGTTTGCTTACTACTGTGACAAAATGATAGGTCATGCAAAGGAATGGGTTCATCTATGCGGTAGAAACGAATCATGGTGATCATCCTAAACAATGCATAAGCGAGGCATGAGAGGGAAGTGGGATTTTATCGACATGATCAAAGGGGGTTTGCTTGCCTTGCTGACGAGGTTCGGGTTCTGGATCTTCAGCGAAGGGGGTGACCTCTTGCTCCGGTTCCACCTCTACTCGACAAACAAAGCACGAAGTAGAAATCAATATGAATGCAATGCTCAAGCACATGATTGAATGTTTAAAACTTGAAGTATAAGTTTTGATGTGTGTGAGGCAATTCCATTTAAGTGGAGTATATTGCATTTAAAAATGCAAATTCAGACTCGACATTTGAATTTAGCTTAGCCAATTGAATGTGACATCGTTTGATCATTTTGAATCAACTTCAAATGGTATGATATGCCTCTGATGTGTGATTGAAATGTAGCATGTTGCCATAGTTCAAGTTGCAAAAATATTTGATTTGAATTTGATTTCATTCCATTTAAATCAAATAGCAAATGCTACTGATCACATTTTAAATTCAACTCAAACAGAGTTGAAAGTTGCATATTTGGAAAGATAATTTTCTCCTGATCATTTTTCATATATTATTTGTCCAATTTGGAGTTAATATGAATTTTTCTATGAATTTCCAAAGTGTGGGGTATTTTCTGGATTTTCTGGAATTCTTTTAATTCAAATAATCTCTGGAAATTCATTTAAATTGATTTAATGCGTCAGGCTGACGTCAGGGGGGGGGGGGCTGACATGTGGGGTCACCCTGTCAGTGGCTGGGGTTAATTAACCCGTGGTTAAGTTAATCCAGTGGCTTAATTAAGCCACTGGGCCCACTGGTCAGTGACCCAGGGGGTCACTAACTAGGTGATTGGTGGGGGGGCTTGGGCTAACACGCCGGCGGCTAAACGCCGGCGACTGGAGTCGCGGCGGCGCTGCACGGGTTCGCGTCCTGGTCGCGCGTTTGGCACGCCAGAGGCACCAAACGGCTGCTGGAAGGACGCCGCGTCGACTGGAGCCAGCCAGGGGGGCTGGAACTCACCGGAGCGTCGTCGGCGTCAAGCCCTAGCGGCGGCCGTGGCTCGGGCTTGGGGCAAAGCTTGCTGTGGTGCTCCATTTGAACCGGGGATGCTCGCAATCGAAGCAGAGGAGCAAGGTGAAGACGAAGGACATGCCCCCGATCTCGTTTGCGTCACGGACACTCGACTACGATGACCGTGGCGGCGAGGAGCTTCGGCGTCCATGGCGGATCCAGCTAGGGAGGAGGAGGGAGACGAAGGAATGGCTCGGTCGAACCGTGAGCTCACCGTGATGCTAGCAGAGGGGTCAGGGAGGTCGGGGAGGTCGTGGTGGCGGCGAATTCGACGACGGCGACTTGCGGGTCCGGCGGCAGCTCGAGCTCGATTCCGGCGGCTTGAGTCCAGATCACAGCTTCGCCTGCTGCGTGAAGAGGAAGTCGACGATGGCGCGCACGATGGACATGGCCTTCAGGCTACTCGCCGGCGCTGGCTGCGGTTCTCGTCGACGACGAACGGCGGACGCTCTCGGGGAAGAAGGGGAAAACTAGGGGAGGGCTCTGGACGAAGCGGCGATGGGGGAAAGTGAGAGAGGGAGTCGAGGGCGTCTCCGTGGCGCACTTTGGAGTCCTGGGGCGGCCTGGAAGCTCCTGGGCGTCGAGGTGGCGTCCACGGCGTCGGCGCCGCGCCACCGTGGTGCTTGGCAACGCGGGGTAGAAGAAGACAAGGGGGGCTTCGCGGGCTGGGCCGGCTGGAGAGGTGGGCCTCGCCCCTGGCGAGAGGTAAGTCTTTTTCCTTTTTCTGTTTAATCTTTCCTTTCTGTTTTTCTGTATATTTGTTTTGACTTTGGTAAAAATACCAAATCATTTTATTAAATGCTGAAAACTTTTATGTGGCTTCATAATAATATATACTAGCCACTCATAAACTTTCAACATTTTTAAAATTCAAATAATTTGAATCTTAATTCAAATAGGGGTATTTCTTTAATTCCAAGGCACTGTTTGAATATTTGAAAAATCTATGAGAATGGGGTGGGTCCCACATCACTTGATATGTGATCACACTCATTTATAAGACTTTTCAGAACTCTAACATGAATTTTTGGAGAAGATTTTTATCTGGCCTTTTTGAATTAATTCATCTGGGGGGTGTTCCTTCTCCCATTTGGATTTTGAAGTTGATTTCCTTTGAAAATTTGACATGATGCAAGGTTACTTGATCCTAGCACATTACCTAACAGAGGGTTCCGACAGCTTTTCTTTGTGCCTTGCCCCGTGTTAGAATCTATGACATGTTCACTCTTATTCATGCAGCGCCCAACCATCCATCTCCCTATCCTACAATGCTTTAATCCTGCTGGTCACTACTAGTTTATTTTCGCTATTTTACTTTTGCTATTACCATCATCGCTACCACTATCATACCACAATTGCTATTAATACTTTGTTGCAAGCAAGTATATGTCAGGTGCGGTTGAATTGACAACTCAACTATCAAAGCTTATAAATACTCTTTGGTTCCCCTTGTGTCGAATCAATAAATTGGGTTAACTTACCTGCGAGAACACTACAATCGACCCCCTACAGTTGAGGGTCATCAAGTACTGTTTTATGGCGCCGTTGCCGGGGACCATAGATATATTTACAAGTCTACGTGAAGTATTCTTCCTCCCACACTTCATCCGGTATGGATAAGAAAGGAGTGAGGTTCCGATCCTACCATCTACTACAAGAAAAGGTACCATTTTGAGTACCAGTGCTACGCTTGATTCACCTTCCGTTATAAGTAAGTTTTCTTCACCACTACCACCACCTGCTACTTTTACTGAGTCTGTTACTATGTACGATACTTTTGATGATGCTCCCACTACTCTTGATGATACTAGTTTTCTTGGTCACTATATTGAAACTCAGACTGCTAAGGTTGCAGCAGAATCCGAGACCGAGACTCCTGCTACCTATATTTCTACTTGAAAAACCTTTGGTTACCCAGACTTAGATGAACACAAGGAGAGGATCCTTGATGATGATTATATTACTCTTGATGATGATTTTTGCAGGGAACTCAAAGAGTGTGTCGACTCTGACCCTGGTGCTGTTAAGGAGCTGCTTGAAAAGCACTCCATGAAGAACAAGATTACTCCCGATCCTAAATTTGCTACATCTCCTATATGCATCACTGATCCTGATTATGATTTCTCTGTTGATCTTTCAATTATATCTACAATCAAGTCTGACCCTTTTTATGGCAGAGAAAGTGATGATACTATAGCACACCTGACCAAACTCGCTGAGTTAGGTGACCTATTTACTACTGATGAAAAGATACAAAATTTCTATGTGGCCAAGATTTTTTCCTTTTTCTTTGAAGGAAGACGCTAAATCATGGTGCGATGCACTACCTTATGGTTCCATTGAGAGTCCTCAGGATTTAGTTCAATTCTTTGTTGATAAATATTTTCCTACTCATATGCAACATGCTGCTTTGCAAAGAATATATAACTTTAAACAATTGCAGGATGAGCACATCCCTAAAGCTTGGGGGAGGTATTGTGACTTAATCAAGGCTAGACCGAGACATGACGTCCCAAAGAATGAATTACTTGATCTATTTTATGCTGGTCTAACCGATGAATCTAGATCCTATCTGGATAGTTGTCCTGGTTGTGTTTTCAGGGAAAGAACACCAGAAGATGCCAAAGAATTAATGGGCAAGATTGCCAAGAACCATGAAGATTGGTCCGTCCCTGAACCGCCTCCACCACCAAAGAAGAGGGGCATGCTTGTTCTAAGCCCCGAAGATATGCAAGAATCAAAGAAGTCTATAAAGGAGAAAGGCTTTAAACCGAAGACGAGAAGAATATACCGCCTATTGAGAAGTTGTGTGAACCTACTACTCACCCTCCCTTGGTAGAGGTACACTCTCTATTAGACTTTACTGAAAGTGACATTCCTAAAGGTAAGCCTCCCGAGCAATGCATAGATGAGCTTGATAATTTTATTATTAAGAAAGATCATTTTAATATGAGGATTCAAAGTCATTTGCATGATAATTCTCTTGCTATCAAAAGTTTGCTTGGTGTTTTAGAAAGAACAGTTAATGATGTTAAATGTCTTGTTAAACATTTTCATATGGTTCAAACTCATCTTGGAAAAAAATTTAAATGTGAAAAAAGATTTTCTTGCTAACAATGCCAAATAGGACACACAAGCTTATGGTATCAAAACTAGGGGTGGAACACACACCCAGGACCCACTCTATCCCGAGGGGCATCCGAAGAGGATCGAGCAAGATTCTCAAGTACAGGTAGAAGACGAGATTGTTAGCTCCACTAAGAAGAAAAAGAAGAAGAAGAAACACAAGCAGGCTGACAACTCCCATGATCCTATTACGAGTCAAGAACCTGCTATTGATCCTAACAACATATCTACCTCCGATGTTGAAACTTAAGACGGTGCTGAGCCTGAAGAAAATGATAAGGAGACGAATGATCCTCCCAAGGTGCGAGAAGAAGAAGCACCTGATAAACGCAAGAAGTATACTAGAGAAGACTTCATAGCAAGAAGACATGGAAGGAAAGAGAACCATGGGTACAGAAACCCATGCCCTTTCCAGGTAAGTCTCTCAAATCTAAAGAAGAAGAGCATTATAATAAATTTTGTGAATGGATGAAGCCTCTTTTTGTTCAAATTCCCTTGACTGATGCTATTAAGTTACCTCCTTACTCCAAGTATATGAAAGATATTGTTACTAATAAGAGAAAAGTTCCTAATGAGGAAATATCTACGATGCTTGCTAACTACTCTTTCAGTGGCAAGATTCCTGAGAAGCTTGGTGATCCAGGTATACCCACCATTCCTTGCTCCATAAAAATTAATTATCTCAAAACTGCCTTATGTGATCTCGGGGCAGGAGTGAGTGTTATGCCTTTTTATCTTTATAAAAGGCTATGTTTAGATAAGCTAATCCCTACAGATATCTCTCTTCAGATGGCTGACAAGTCAACAACCGTCCCGATAGGTATTTGTGAGGATGTTCCCGTTGAAGTTGCTAATTGCTATATTTTTACAGATTTTGTTATGCTTGACATTCCCGAGGATGGGAGCATGTCCATTATTCTTGGCAGACCTTTTACTAACACCGCATGTGCCATTATTGATTGCAATAAAGGAAAGGTCACCTTCAACGTTGATGATAAAGAACACCCGGTGTATTTTCCGAAGAAGATCGACAAAAGGCATGGCCTTAACTCAATAGAGAATATCGAGACCGTGAAGATTGGAGAATGGGATTGTCCTCTAAACGTTCACCACAAATACAAAACCATTATGGTGGGGACAATGTCTATTAAACTAAAGGTGCGATGATCACTTCATAAGAGCTGAGACTTTTTGCTCTATATTTCGCCGGTTTGTTGGTAAAACTTGATCAACCTTGCTAGCAAGCATTTTTTATATAGGTAATGACTAGAGCTTGTTATGTTTCAATTTGCCTTAGATTTTATTCTCCTCGTTGTACCAAGTTCCTATATTTTTGAAGCTTCACAATTCTAATCACTGCTTCAACTCCGGAAAATTTTCAACAGTGAAGTTTTCGGAAATATTCCAGAAAATTTAAAATAAAAATTTCCATGCCGGGAGTGACCCAGAGGCACCTGGGGCTGACCAGGGGGGCCACCAGTGGCCCAGGCAGCCAGCTGGCGCGGCCAGCCCCCTGGCCGCGCCCACAGGGCGCCTGGGGCCCTGTAACAACCCAGATTTTGCAAAATTTAAAAAATTTGTTTTCGGTGTGAATTGTTTGATTGTCTGATTTGTTTGCCATGTTTGCATCCCCGATTTATCTATCAACGATTATTTTTCCCCTTCTTATCTCGTACCGGACGGAGACCGACCCTTGCCACCCTGACACTCGACCTTTGCGACACCGAGTTTCACCCGATCACCGTCGCAGAAACCACACAAGTCCAGCCATCCCCACCGGAATGCAAACCCCGTTTATTTAATAAACAGATTATTTTTATGGGGCACCGAAAAATGTTGTCGGAATGTCACCGCAGTGAGGTACGATCGACGGGCTTGACGCGCTGAGCGCGTGGTTCGAGATTTCTTCGGAATCGGAGTCCATACGGAGTCTCGGCGGTCACGAACGCGACCACCGGACGCGCGAGAGGGGTACCGAAGGCGTTTGCATAAACTGGGCAGCCAACCTGCCTATATAATGACCCCCACCTCCCAAACAAGCCAATTAGGGTTCCCCCTATGGCATAATTGCATCCACCCCCTCCTTTTGCACAAAATTAGCCCCCAAAACCCCCCAAATCCTCGAAACCCTAGCCCCAGGAGCTCCCAGCCGTCAGATCTGATGATCTGAGGCCCAGAGCGTGCCACGTGGCCTCCAGACACCTCCAGCCGCTGCACGGGGCACTCGGGCCCCGCAGGGCCGCCGCAGCCCGCTTCGGGCCCGTTCCGTGCTGAGGAACCAATCTGGCGCCCAAGCTCCTCGCCGTGGGAAGCCGCCGGCCGGCCGCCTCCGCGCCTCCGGCAAGCTGCCGCGGCCGCAGCTCCGGTGAGCGCCTCCACGCATGCGCCACCCTTCCTTCTTCCCTCCCCACCTCAAATTCCCTCTCCTCTCTCGCAGGTCTCGCGCCGCCGTCGTCCGAGCGCCGCCGCGCCATGGATGCTCGGGGCCGAGCTTGCCATGGCCCCGACCTCGCCATCGACCGGAGTCCGGCCGGATCCGGGACCCCGTGACGCCGCTGCCCCTTCCTCCGGCCTCCCTGGGCCTCCACGCCTCGCCGGAGGCTGCCCCTCGTTGCCGGTGGTGGCCGCCGCCCGCCGTTGCCTCGATCCAGGATGGGATCGAGCCGGCGCCACCATGCAACGGCCGCGTGGGCCACGTCCCAGCCACCAGCCTGCTCGACCCAAGCCAGCCGGCCTCCCAGTCCAGGCCACCTCATGGGCCGGCCCATGGTGAGGCCATCCTTTTTTTATTTTTTTCTCCGTTATTTTTCCTGTGGCTAAATCTGCTAAGTCCTTTATTATTTTTCTGCTGATGCCTGTTTGCGATGTAATTTCCCGTTAATCCGTAGCTCCGATGAACGTGCCCCCAAAAAGAATATTGCTCAGTTTTGCATGCTCTAGCATTCGTATGTAGAAATTTTTCCCGTTTGAGGTCATCTTGATTGTGTAATTGTGTGTTGAAGTGGGCATCAGGCCGTTAATTTGCTACTAATTCCTGTTAAGTGCTGCTGTTATTATTTTATTGCAACTTTGCATGATGATTGTGACACATCCATGAGGCCTATTGCATTGATTCTTTTTCCTATGTGTTAAGCATCATGTGTACTTCATTTCCATGCTTTAACTTGTCATGTTTGGGTGCTTTAGCTATATTAAATCTTGCTCCAAAGTGGTGACCCTGATGTTATTGTGCTGTTGTTGCTGAAACTGTTATTTTGTTGCAACTTCGGTCGACGAGTGTGTCGCTACCGTTTATCGGAATTGAGTGATTCCAATTGCATATTGTTAAGCATCATGTCTACTTTCATTACATGTATTGCATCTTCATGCTAGCATTCCTGGTCATATAGATATTTAGCTCCAAAGTTGCTATGCTGCTGTTTTTGACAGCCACCTCTGTTTTTCTCTAAGTCTGTAACGTTCCGATGCCATGTTGCATGCTTAATACATTTTGATCTATGATGCCTTTTTGCATGATTCTTTTTGACATTCCTTCTCTGTCATGTCTACTTTACTTACATATCTTTTGTGAGCATGTTTGCATTGATTATCCTGTTTTTGTATTGCTCTAAAGTGTGCTTCGTGATGTTGGCAGTTTGTGCCCGTAACTTGTTTTGCTTATATCTTTTTAACCGTAACTCCGTTTGGGGTGTTCTTTATATGTAACTTGATTAGTTTTTCGTGTACTTTGTGTTTATGCTATTGTTTTCTGCTGTTAACCAACCTAAAATATGGTTTAGGTCAAAACAGTACCAAATCCTTTAATTGTCGTGGGGTACTTAGTGTTATGCCATGTTTAGGTTGTGCCTCACTTAAATTGACTAGCATAGATAGTTTACCTTGTGCTTCACCTCTTGCCATGTTTGTGTGCTATGCCATGCTTGTTTGAGTTTCCATGTTAATAACCGTTGGTTGATCACCTGTAGCTAAGCAACTTGAACCACCGTAAACGTGCGGTATTCGTCGTGTGTGACCGATACCCCACTTAAACTGTTAGTAACCGTTCTCGACGATAGATCCGTATTGCGTTGCCGTGTCGTGTGATGTCTTATTGATCCTGTGTTGCCCCGTAGTAATAGAGTGCTTGCTCGTTGATTGCTTTCCAGTGTTTATCGTCTTGTGTGCTTCCGCGGGTACCTTCGGAGACGATGCGAGCGTGCGATCGACTACACCTTCGGAACCCGACTTATCAACAGGCAAGGACTATACATTACTTATGATCCATTCTATTTCAACCAGAGGTTTGCATGCTAGTCTAGGTTAGGTTCGATGTTTGATCCTACCACATGTTTACCGCCTCTTTCAAACCGATACAGCCATGTCCCTTCTGAGCAAACCTTGTACTGCTATGCTACTATTGCTCGTTGCTCAGCCCCTGCTTAGTATGCATGCTTAGGATGCTATGATGTTACCCTGTTACTCCTTGGTTCGGGATATCGCATCATTATTATTTTTGTTGATGATATGATTATTGTAATGTTGACTATATTCGACGAAGGATGGAAGGTCTAGGCGATCTCGCCCCGACGCTTTGTTCCATTCGAGTCACCTAGGATCCGAGTTCCGGGTATTGGTTTTAAGAATGAGCGTGCCTAATCGCGTGTGGGATTTTATGGAGTCCCCTCTTCTTACCTACCAAGCTTCAAACATTTCTTGAGGTGGCCCAAGCTGATTTACCATTTGAAACCGTGTGTGTGCTGATCAGCTGCCAGTAGTTTTCAAACAACTCGGGCCAGCGGAGACATAGTTCCTCTGTTGGTCCACACTTGGTGAGCTAGGGAAGTCCCCTGTTTTATAGGCGGGACTAACCCCGACCTTAGCCTTACAGAAGTGTCCGATCCGAGAGCGTGGCCAGCTTTTGGATTGGGTGTCGACTCCCCAGGGGCCACCCGGATTTGTTCGTTGTTAGTTAGAGGGACCTGTCGTTTCGGATCTCTTGGAACTAAATCATAAAATGGTTGCCTATAATGGGTAGCAACTGAGAGAGATGGGCGAGCATGCGACGCCTCGTAATGGGAAGTTGGTACACCCCTGCAGGGTTAAATCTTTTCGAAAAGCCGTGTCCGCGGTTATGGATGACTTGAGACCTACTCCTTGTTCATAGACAACAACAACTGAGTTAATCTTAATATAACTTGATCAACGTGTGTGTGCCTTGACTGCTTCTTCTTCGTCGGGATGCGAAGAGGAGGACAAGGATAGGATAGGTTGTTATGTTTGCGTAAGTAGTTGATAGCAAGACTTGTTGGAGGCGATTCCTCATCGAATTCTTGGCTTCTTACCTTACTCTCTAGATTGTTAACCACTTCATAAATGCTAGTGGGGCAGCAACCTCACCACTTACCCCTTCCTTACCGTAAACTACTAGTTGTCCTAGAATGACGAGTGATGAAGTCCTTGCTGGGTCAGATGACCACTACAGTTGGATGCTGAGTACCTCTGTACTCATGATACTACCCTCAAACTCTTTTTAGGGTTCTTGATTGCCAACAGGTATGGTGATCGACGTTTCACGTGGAGACTCGACGACGACTAGTTAGGCGGATCCCGGCGAAGGGCCTGGGCCCGTGTGGTTATGGGATCGTTGATTTTCTTTTGCCACTAGGCTTTTGCTTGTTGTCTGTAATCAGACATATATCTTCCGCTGTTCTATTGTATTAAGGCAGTTGTATGCCGATTGTATGAGATGTTGTATCCTTGTATCTGTAATGTTGTGATATCATGTTGGAAATCCGGGGCATATGGCTTTGTCATATGTCACGGTGGGATCGATATGTGCTTCGTCCCCGGATCTGAGTGGAAACACCTAGATCTGGAACAGTACCACATATCGGGCCTTACAACTTGGTATCAGAGCCTTACCGACCATAGGATCCCTTCTCTGGCCGAAGTCGAGTCTAGAAAAAAACTATTTTGTAGTTACTAAGTTAGTTATCGGAGAGTAGGAATCTTTTTACTCCTTACCCTTGCTCTGGTCAGGACAAGTGCCGTATGTGTTTTTAACTCTCTCCTTATCCCCTTCAAAACTTTAGGATCTCGAGTGTGTGGAGTTTCGGAACCGTTACAATGCCTTTCTTGCAGCGTATTGTCTCGATTCCGAGCTCAGGTGGGAATTCCTGTAGTACCTTTAGCTTCTCCGATTTCGGTTATCATCTGGGTCATCCATTACCATCCATCCTTTTGCCGGTGTTTTCACGAATTGCGTCGAAAACACTATCCTTTGATCCGGTTATCGTTGTCGTTCCTCCTCTTGACACCGACGACTTCGTATTTTCGAAGATGCCGTATCCCTGCGGAAAATTATATCGGCAGAAGTTCGACGTCGACATGGAGCAGAGGCCCTTGTTGGTGGTGTTGAAGATCTTCGGCTCTCTTTTCTCTCCCCCCTCTCCCTCGGATCATCCTGGATCTCGGGGCAAGATCCCTTGTTGGTGGTGTTGTATTATAACAACCCAGATTTTGCAAAATTTAAAAAAAGTTGTTTTCGGTGTGAATTGTTTGATTGTCTGATTTGTTTGCGGTGTTTGCATCCCCGATTTATCGATCGGCCATTATTTTCCCCCTTCTTATCTCGTACCGGACGGAGACTGACCCTTGCCACCCTGACACTCGACCTTGGCGACACCGGGTTTCATCCGATCACCGTCGCAAAAACCATACAAGTCCAGCCATCCCCACCGGAATGCAAACCCTGTTTATTTAATAAACGGATTATTTTTATGGGGCACCAAAAAATGTTGTCGGAATGTCACCGCAGTGAGGTACGATCGACGGGCTCGACGCGCTGAGCGCGTGGTTCGAGATTTCGTCAGAATCGAAGTCCGTACGGAATCTCGGCGGTCACGAACGCGATCACCGGACGCGCGAGAGGGGTACCGAGGGCGTTTGCGTAAACTGGCCAGCCAACCTGCCAATATAATGACCCCCACCTCCCAAACCAGCCAATTTTGGTTCCCCCTATGGCATAATTGCAGCCACCCCCCTCCTTTTGCACAAAATTAGCCCCAAAACCCCCAAAATCCCCGAAACCCTAGCCCCAGGAGCTCCCAGCCGTCAGATCTGATGATTTGAGGCCCAAAGCGTGCCACGTGGCCTCCAGCCACCTCCAGCCGCAGCACGGGGCACCCGGGCCCCGTAGGGCCGCCGCATGACGCTTCGGGCCCGTTCCGGGCCGAGGAACCCATCTGGCGCCCAACCTCCTCGCCGTGGGAAGCCGCCGGCCGGCCGCCTCCCTGCCTCCGGCAAGCTGCCGCAGCCGCAGCTCTGGTGAGCGCCTCCACGCGTGTGCCGCCCTTCCTTCTTCCGTCCTCACCTCAGATTCCCTCTCCTCTCTCGCAGGTCTCGCGTCGCCGTCATCCGTGCGCCGCCGCGCCATGGATGCTCGGGGCCGAGCTCGCCATGGCCCCGACCTCGCCATCGACCGGAGTCCGGCCGGATCCGGGACCCCGCGACGCCGCTACCCCTTCCTCCGGCCTCCCTGCGCCTCCACGCCTCGCCGGAAGCCGCCCCTCATTGCCGGCGGTGGCCACCGCCCGCCGTTGCCTCGATCCAAAACGGGATCGAGCCGGCGCCACCATGCAACGGCCGCGTGGGCCACGGCCCAGCCACCGGCCTGCTCGCCCCAAGCGAGCCGGCCTCTCAGTCCAGGCCACCTCATGGGCCGGCCCATGGTGAGGCCATCCTTTATTTTTTATTATTTTCTCTCTGTTATTTTTCCTGTTGCTAAATCTGCTAAGTCCTTTATTATTTTGCTGCAGATGCCTGTTTGCGATGTAATTTCCCGTTAATCCGTAGCTCCGATGAACGTGGCCCCAAAACGAATATTGCTCAGTTTTGCATGCTCTAGCATTCGTATGTAGAAAGTTTTTCCGTTTGAGGTCATCTTGATTGTGTAATTGTGTGTTGAAGTGGGCATCAGGACGTTAAACTGCTACTAATTCCTGTTAAGTGATCTTGTTATTATTTTATTGCAACTTTGCATGATGATTGTGACACATCCATGAGGCCTATTGCATTGATTCTTTTTCCTATGTGTTAAGCATCATGTGTGCTTCATTTCCATGCTTTAACTTGTCATGTTTGGGTGCTTTAGCTATATTAAATCTTGCTCCAAATTGGTGACCCTGATGTTATTGTGCTGCTGTTGCTGAAACTGTTATTTTGTTGCAACTTCGGTGGACGAGTGTGTCGCGACTGTTTATCGGAATTGAGTGATTCCAATTGCATATTGTTAAGCATCATGTCTACTTTCATTACATGTATTGCATCTTCATGCTAGCATTCCTGGTCATATAGATATTTAGCTCCAAAGTTGCTATGCTGCTGTTTTTGACAGCCACCTCTGTTTTTCTCTAAGTCTGTAACGTTCCGATGCCATGTTGCATGCTTAATATCTTTTGATCTATGATGCCTTTTTGCATGATTATTTTTGGCATGCCTTCTCTGTCATGTCTACTTTAGTTCCATATCATTTGTGAGCATGTTTGCATTGATTATTCTATTTTTGTATTTCTCTAAAGTGTGCTTCGTGATGTTGGCAGTTTGTGCCCGTAACTTGTTTTGCTTATATCTTTTTAACCGTAACTCCGTTTGGGGTGTTCTTTATATGTAACTTGATTAGTTTTTCGTGTACTTTGTGTTTATGCTATTGTTTGCTGCTGTTAACCAACCTAAAATATGGTTTAGGGAAAAACAGTACCAAATCCTTTAATTGTCGTGGGGTACTTAGTGTTATGCCATGTTTAGGTTGTGCCTCACTTAAATTGACTAGCATAGATAGTTTACCTTGTGCTTCACCTCTTGCCATGTTTGTGTGCTATGCCATGCTTGTTTGAGTTTCCATGTTAATAACCGTTGGTTGATCACCTGTAGCTAAGCAACTTGAACCACCGTAAACGTGCGGTATTCGTCGTGTGTGACCGATACCCCACTTAAACTGTTAGTAACCGTTCTCGACGATAGATCCGTATTGCGTTGCCGTGTCGTGTGATGTCTTATTGATCCTGTGTTGCCCCGTAGTAATAGAGTGCTTGCTCTTTGATTGCTTTCCAGTGTTTATCGTCTTGTGTGCTTCCGCGGGTACCTTCGGAGACGATGCGAGCGTGCGATCGACTACACCTTCGGAACCCGACTTATCAACAGGCAAGGACTATACATTACTTATGATCCATTCTATTTCAACCAGCGGTTTGCATGCTAGTCTAGGTTAGGTTCGATGTTTGATCCTACCACATGTTTACAGCCTCTTTCAAACCGATACAGCCATGTGCCTTCCCAGCAAACCTTGTACTGCTATGTTACTATTGCTCGTTGCTCAGCCCCTGCTTAGTATGCATGCTTAGGATGCTACGATGTTACCCTGTTACTCCTTGGTTCGGGATATTGCATCATTATTATTGTTGTTGATGATATGATTATTATAATGTTGACTATATTCGACGAAGGATGGAAGGTCTAGTCTATCCCGCCCCGACGCTTTGTTCCATTCGAGTCACCTAGGATCCGAGTTCCGGGTATTGGTTTTAAGACTGAGCGTGCCTAATCGCATGTGGGATTTTATGGGGTCCCATCTTCTTACCTACCTAGCTTCAAACATTTCTAGAGGTGGCCCAAGCTGATTTACCATTTGAAACCGTGTGTGTGCTGGTCAGCTGCCAGTAGTTTTCAGACAACTCGGGCCAGCGCAGACATAGTTCCTCTGTTGTTCCACACTTGGTGAGCTAGGGAAGTCCCCTGTTTTATAGGCGAGACTAACCCTGACCTTAGCCTTACGGAAGAGTCCGATCAAAGAGCGTGGCCAGCTTTTGGATTGGGTGTCGACTCCCCTGGGGCCACCCGGATTTGTTCGTTGTTAGTTAGAGGGACCTGTCGTTTCAGATCTCTTGGAACTAAATCATAAAATTGTTGCCTATAATGGGTAGAAACTGAGAGAGATGGGCGATCATGCGACGCCTCGTAATGGGTAGTTGGTACACCCCTGCAGTGTTAAATCTTTTCGAAAAGCCGTGTCCGCGGTTATGGACGACTTGAGACCTACTCCTTGTTCATAGACAACAACAACTGAGTTAATCTTAATATAACTTGATCAACGTGTGTGTGCCTTGACTTCTTCTTCTTCGTCGGGATGCGAAGAGGAGGACAAGGATAGGATAGGTGTTATGTTTGCGTAAGTAGTTGATAGCAAGACTTGTTGGAGGCGATTCCTCATCGAATTCTTGGCTTCTTACCTTACTCTCTAGATCGTTAACCACTTCATAAATGCTAGTGCGGCAGCAACCTCACCACTTACCCCTTCCTTACCGTAAACTACTAGTTGTCCTAGAATGAAGAGTGATGAAGTCCTTGCTGGGTCAGATGACCACTACAGTTGGATGCTGAGTACCTCTGTACTCATGATACTACCCCCAAACTCTTTTCAGGGTTCTTGATCGACAACAGGTATGGTGATCGACGTTTCACGTGGAGACTCGACGACGACTAGTTAGGCGGATCCCGGCGGAGGGCCTGGACCCGTGTGGTTATGGGATCGTTGATTTTCTTTTGCCACTAGGCTTTTGCTTGTAGTCTGTACTCAGACATATATCTTCCGCTGTTGTATTGTATTAAGGCAGTTGTATGCCGATTGTATGAGATGTTTTATCCTTGTATCTGTAATGTTGTGATATCATGTTGGAAATCCGGGGCATATGGCTTTGTCATATCTCGCGGTGGGACCGATATGTGCTTCGTCCCCGGATCTGGGTGGAAACACCTAGATCTGGAACAGTACCGCATATCGGGCCTTACAGGCCCTGATGTTACGAGAGTTTACTTCTCGCCGCTCGTTGGTTTACCCAAAGTGAAAGCTGAGATGTAGCGTAGCAACAAATTTCCCTTAGCGAAGATGCTAAGGTTTAGGATCGACCAGTAGGACTGCAATAGATACAAGAAGGTGGCAAGGAAACAATGGCACCATTTTAGACAAAAGTTGCTTCCTTGACCTGGACCTGCACACACAGCAAATAACTTTGCTTCCCAACGAGTACAGAGGAATTGTCAATTCCTCCGGCCTTGTTGTTTACAAAGGATAAAACGCACGGGATAATAATGATAGTGATAGCAACGGAAAAGTAAATAAAGAAGTAAATTGATAGCGGGTGTAAACAGTATTGGAAATATGTACCAGGGTCCTATGATGTTCACTAGTGATGTCTCTCTCCGAAAAGACGATAAAATAGCCATGCGAGATAAACAAATTACAGTTGGGCAATTGAAAGGATTATGTGCGCAAACCAATGCTAACTATGTTACAAAGAAAGGAAGAGGCTCAAAAGCATGGGCGATATGCCAAATCAAGTAGACCGAAATCCATCTGTATCTACCTATTAATCATCCACCTTCAGATATCTATCCAGAACATCTCGCTGGTATTAAGTTGCGAATCCCACCCAAAGTGTAAACTCAAAGCAACGGACAACTGCATTAAAGAACTTTGCGTAAAGTAAACAATCCTTGCACCCGCAAGTACAAGCACCGTTGTTTTCTCCCTTGTGGCAACAACACATCCCCTAGACTCATGTTTCTGTCACTCAAGCTAGTCATCGGAGGGCATGAACCCACAATCATGCATAACGCTCCCTCTTGGAGTCACTACCTACTACTTTGCCAAAGCAATAAAAAGCAACGGAGAACATGCAATAATTACTCTGGAACATAAATATAAAAGAGGAGAATCAAATATATAACTCAAACATAATCTGAACATAATCTCACAATCCATCGGATCCTAGCAAACTCAGCATAGCAACAGCAGAAAGATTTCATATGTGCCTCGATCATGTAGGGCAGCTCACAAGGTCTAATCCATG
Organism: Bromus sterilis; assembly: GCA_950022295.1. NCBI lineage: Eukaryota > Viridiplantae > Streptophyta > Magnoliopsida > Poales > Poaceae > Bromus > Bromus sterilis. The sequence continues at coordinate 219,398,875 of OX465599.1, forward strand.
AAGAAGAAATAGGGGAGGAGAACATCACATCGCTACTGATCATAGACCCATGGTCCAAAGTGGACTACTCACGGTTCATCCGGGAAGCATCCATGGTGGTGTAGAAGCTCCTAGAGGTGGTTCCTCCCTCCGGCAGGGTGCCGGGAAGAGGTCTTCTGGTGCTACCGATCTTGGAAGTGTGGCGGCGGCGTAACAAAGGAGAGATCGCAAAAAAGGGTTCCCATCACGAGGGTTTCTCGTCACGAGGAATATATAGGCGAAGAGGGGAAGCCAGGGTGCCCACCAGGGGTCCAGGCGGCCCCCTGGCGCGACCCCACCCTAGGGCGCACCGGGAGGGCGCATGGGGCCTTGGTGGGCCCTCTCTGCCCCCCCCCTTGGTGATTCTCGGCGCTTCCGTATCGTTTATTTTTTATTGGATTTTTCCCGAATTTTTGGAGCACTTTTAATATGGGGGAAACCTGAAATAGAAAAACAGCAGAAAACAGGAACTGGCACTGGGGTGCACTGAGTTAATAGGTTAGTCCAAATATGATCAAAAGTGTATGGAAGTTCATCAATATCATAGCAATATCACACAAAAGAGGCATGGAGCAAGCAGAAATTATATATACTTTTTGGACGCATCAACATCCCCAAGCTTAATTTCTGCTCGTCCTCGAGTATGTAAATGATGAAAGCATAATTTCTGTGGTGACATGCTTACAACCATATAAGAACTTTTAAGTAAAGCAATCAAGGCATGTAATTCAATTCAAGTCATAACAGGCGAGAGTCTATATTTAGCATTGAAACAAGCAACATAAGAACATAAAGGTGCAAGAGCTCTCGCTGTCCGTGACTCGAATGTCTAAAAATGGTGTTTGTGTGCAACAAAGGGGATAGGGATATACCAGAAAAAGTATTTTTGTGTTGAGAACTCAATCTACTAAAGCTTCACACTTTGTCTTCTTTGGAATCTTATCTTGACTCATCCCCAGACCACTAGCCAGGTACAAGTCAAAATGATCCACTCCTTTTCGAAATTTTGAGCACTCATGCAATGGATGAGCGTAAGCAAGAAAGTTGACACTTAGGATGGAAAAGAGAGAATATGGTGGAGGAGGAAGACAAAAAGGTGTGAAAGGTTCACATCAATGAGGACAATCATAGGCGAGAGAAAGAAAAATGATAGATATGATGTGAGGAGTAGGGATTGCCATGCAACAGATGCACATATGAGCTAAGGTAAGTTCTCCAATGGAACTAGTGGGGGTGCATCCAACTTGCTTGATCAAGAAGACCTAGAGCTCATTTGAGGAGGCTCATCATTGGAATATACAAGCCAAGTTCTATAGTGTGAAGGTCCCCACATAGCTATATGCATAAATGATAATCTCTATGGAGTACAAGATATAAGAGGGAGTACGAGTGTGGATCTCTCAAAAGGAATAGTAGTGTGCCCCCTTCTCTCTTTTTATTTCTTTTTCTCTTTTTTCTATTTTTTCTATTTTTTTTGGTGGCCTCAATGGCTCTTTCTATTTCTCTCATTTGTCCTCTTTGGGATCTTTTAATTTGTCCTCTTTGGGATCTTTTAATTTTTCCTCTTTGGGATATTTTCCTCACTTTAGGGGCAACACTCTATATATTACAAGAAGTATAGAAGATCTTTCACACTTTACAAAAGTACTCAAATCATAAAGAAGATGTAACTATCATGATGTATGCAAATGTATGCCTCTGCCAGTGTAGCAGGATATGCAATGATACTAGCGCGTCATGTAGCACTGATTAGGAAAAGGCCCAACTATCATGCGGCTCATCGATCAAGCAAGTAGAATGTATGACATGAAGATCAAGTCATGAGAAGGTGGATGTTGCATGGCAATATATCTCGGAAAGGCTATGGAAATGCCTTGGTAGGTAGGTATGGTGGCTGTTTTGAGGAAGGATATAATGAGGTTTATGATGACAGAGCGTATCGTGCCAAGGGTTTGGATGTACCGGTGAAGGTGGACGCCAACTCTCGGAGTGAGAAGAAAGCAATGCACGACACAGGAGAGGCTAGAAAAATATGGGAAGGTGGAAGTGTCAACTTTCGAATACTCACATTAGTCCGAAGAACTCATGCACTTATTATCGGTAACTCTCAATCTAATAAGGAGGTTTCACAAAGAGACAAGTACCCCGAGGAGGAGTGTATGGGGGTTTGGTTATCCTTGCGCATCCTCGACTCATGGTACGTGAGTGTACTCTAATATTCGACCCCTCAGAAGAGTAGTGATCCATCTAGTAGCTAAAGTTCTCAACTAATTTTGTAAGTTTTGAAAATAAACACGGATTGCCCAAAATACGACATTTATCACTAATAGGCTAAAGCTCTTGACACCAAAATTCCAAACATTACTCAAAACAATACCTCAAAACTATTGCAAGTTACTACTACAAAAGAATAGCAACCTCAATTACCTACTTCAAGTCAAGACACAAAACTCAGTGCAATAGGCAAACTCTCTAAACAAGATAAACATGAAAACTCAAAAGATTTCCAGCAACAAACTAAACAAAATCTCTTAACAATATAAGCATGAAAACTAAGAGCTAAACATGACAGTAGCTATGAAAAAGATAAAGAACAATCACAACAAAATATAGGCATGAAAAATCCTATGATGTGTTCCATATTTTGAAAGTGGAGCGTGTTTCACTCCCAAAAAAAGAAAGTTGGGTTCTTACTTGTTATGAATAGCAAGAAAAGCTAAGGAAAACTAAAAATAAAACCTAAGAGCGAGACGCTCCAAGCATAGCACATAACGCATGAAGTGATAAAAATATTGTGAAACGAGAGACGAACTGATAATTGTTGATGGAGAAGGGGATGCACGGGGGCATCCCCAAGCTTAGATGCTTGAGTCTCCTTGAATATTTCTTGGGGATGCATGGGGGAATCCCCAAGATTGAGCGCTTGACACTCCTGAATCTTCTTTCATCATCTTCCCTCGCACACTTGAAAAATCCCTTCATACATAACTCATCATAATCTGATTAGCAAGGTTAGTACCCATAATAAAATAATTTTTTATATACTGGAATTCAGGATATTCTTGAAGAGCTACTGTTTATCAAGATTGCCAAAAAGTTTTTGCAAATAAAAATCAAGATTAAGGTTTGCAACATGAAGAAAAGGAAAAACAGGATAGAATCTGTGAAAAACAGACCAGCATGTAGTAAAAGAATTTTTTAGGGATATTTCTGCAACTCAAATAAAAAAAATCAAAACATACGAAAGTTCCGTAATTGTATAGAGAATGCTGTGTAAAAAATTCATCTCAAAAAGATGAACTGGGATTTTCTGTGATTTTTCCAGTCACGAGGACAGAATTTGTTTTCTGGACAGCATGTCACAACTTTCACTTCCCTTGTCATATGAGGCTATAGATGGCACAAAGCATGAAAAGTAAAGATACAATGATGTTGCTACAATAGTAACAATCATCAAGACCACTAAAAACAGAAGAAAAACAAAAAGAAAAACTAAATTCGTTGCGGGGTGCCTCCCGAAAGCGCTTTCTTTTATGCCTTTAAGCTAGGCATGAAGATTATAAAAGATGCTCTCATAAGAATAAGGATTTGAAGCAAAAGAGAGCATCAAGAAGCAAATATGAAAAACATTTAAGCTTAACCCACTTCCTATGCATAGGCATCTTATAAGAAAATAAATCAAAGAAGCACAAAGCGAAAAGCATAGGAAGGTAAGAGAAGAACAACTTCAAAACTTTCAACATGAAGAGAGGTGTTTTTGTAACATGGAAGTTTCTACAACCAAACTTTACTCTCTCAAAATAATTTTCATTAGTATCATGAACAACATCAAGAATATAACTATCACATAAATTATGTTGTTCATGACCTACAAGCACACATGTATAGTTTTCAACACGGTCTTTAGGATTATAAGATAAATGCAACCCATCACATTGAGCCTTGATAAGAGCACAATTCTCCGGAATATGAGTTGGAGATTTCAAAAGGATAATAGGACAATCAAGTGTGGGTGCAATAGAAAATTTTTCATGCTTAACATGAGGAACTATAGCAAGTTCATTCCGTAAGCATCATCCATAGTGGCATCACGGCCATAAGCATAGAAGGCATCAACTTCATCCAAAAGAGATATTTCAAAAGAATCCATAGGATCATAACACTCATATAAGGTAAGAGTCAAAGAGTTACTCTCATTAGAAGGTAGACATGGATGGCTCCATTTTTCCTCCTTTTGTTCGTCACTCTCCTCCTCTTTTTCATCCAAGGGGCTTTCGGGTTCAACAATTACTTCTTCCATAGAGTCCTTCAAAACATTAGTCTCTTCCTTTCGGTGAGAGATTCTATCAAGATGATCAGTAATATAATAATTTGCATCGTAATTTTACAAACAATAGCTAAGTGTAGAAAGACTCTCAGATTTTTAAGGGGCATCATCAATATTTTTAAGAAGAGAAGTAATTTCATAGGCACCCTTATAAGCAACAAATTCTTCTATTTTCTCTGCATCATCAAAGTCATAATTTCTCTTAGCATAAGAAGCTAAGGTTTCATCATCATTGTACTCACATTGGAAAGCAAGGTGTTTGTGCCTCATAAAGCAACAAGATTCATCCCTGCAGAAAGATATATTATATATTGAGCACAAGTTTCTAGCATACTCATACAACTGGTGTATTTGTTTCCATAAGTGTATCCCTTTTTGAAACAAGCGGTGTTCCTTGTACCACTTTTGTTGATCCTCGGCGAATCCTCCATGCCAATAAGATCTGGTTTCAAAGAAGTCAGACATTGATTGCCAAGTAAGGAACTAGACATACTGTTTTTTTTGGATTTTTTATAAAGTACACGAAGATAAAAACTGAAATGTAAACTAACAAGACTAAAAAAGCAAAGATAAAAGATAGTGTGCAACTCCCCTATCTTCAAGATTGGAGTCCCCGGCAACGGCGCCAGAAATTTCTTTGATGTTACGAGAGTTTACTTCTCGCCCCTCGTTGGTTTACCCAAAGTGGAAGGTGAGATGTAACGTAGAGGCAAATTTCCCTTAGCGAAGATGCTAAGGTTTAGGATCGACCAGTAGGACTCCAACAGATACAAGAAGGTAGCAAGGAAACAATGGCACCGTTTTAGTCAAAAGTTGCTTCCTTGACCTGAACCTGCACTCACAACAAATAACTTTGCTTCCCAACGAGTACACAGGAGTTGTCAATTCCTCCGGCCTTGCTGTTTACAAAGGATAAAACGCACGGGATAATAATTATAGTGATAGCAACGGAAAAGTAAATAAAGCAGTAAATTGATAGCGGGTGTAAACAGTATTGGAAATATGGACCGGGGTCCTATGATGTTCACGAGTGATGTCTCTCTCCCAAAAGACGATAAAGTAGCCATGCGAGGTAAACAAATTACAGCTGGGCAATTGACATGATTATGTGCGCAAACCAATGCTAACTATGTTACAAAGAAAGGAAGAGGCTCAAAAGCATGGGCGATACGCCAAATCAAGTAGACTGAAATCCATCTGTATCTACCTACTAATCATCCACCTTGAGATATCTATCCAGAACATCTCGCTGGTATTAAGTTGCGAATCACACACAAAGTGTAAACTCAAAGCAACGGACAACTTCTTTAAAGAACTTTGCGTAAAGTAAACAATCCTTGCACCCGCAAGTACAAGCACCGTTGTTTTCTCCCTTGTGGAAACAACACATCCCCTAGACTCATGTTTCTATCACTCAAGCTAGTCATCGGAGGGCATGAACCCACAATCATGTTTCTATCACCCAAATGAATTATTTAAATGCCCAAGCCATTTATGGCATGTCTATGTGTGGCAACACAAATTTACAAACAAGTTTCACTTTGCACAAAATTCAAATGGAGATCAAATAAAATAGAAACGGAAATGGAAAGAAAAGAAAATAAAGAAAAGAATAAAGGCAAAAGGAGCCCACCCCTGTTTCCCCCTAGCCCACTAGCTAGCCCACCCCGGCCCAGCAGCCCCTCCCTCCCTTGTCTTCTTCCTCCGGTTGCGTGGAGGACATCCCACGGCCGGCCGGCGTGCCGTGGCGGCCATCCACGGCCGGCGGCGTGGTTATGCCCCCCCAAGCCTCGGCGCCCCCAACCCTAACCGCGGACGCATTCTTCCCCCCGCTACCTTCCTCGTGCCGCCGCTCTGCTCACAGCCTCGCCCGCCAGTCGATCCAGTGGTCGCGCCGCCGCAACCTACATGGCCAACGGCCACCTCCCGCCGGTTGAAGATGTACAACCTCTTCGTCGTGGACTTCCTCGCCACCTGATGCAAGCAATCGGGTTGAGGAGCCCGGAGTGGAGCGCATGACCAATTCCCCCCCTTCCGGCTCCGGCGAGCTTCGGCGACGAATTCCGGCCACCTCGCCTCGCCCCCGAGCGCGCTTGGCACCTCTGCAGACTCACTGTAAGTTAGGCCACCGCCACCAACTCCCCCTGTAGCCTCCCTCTCGCCGTAGCCCGTATCGCCGTTGACCGTGCCAACGCCCCCAGTGCACCATTTGAACTTCCGTTGGCATGTGCGTGTTCGCGTTGTTCCCCTGCCTTGATTTTTGCTAGCGCTAGCTTGATTTCTCCCGCGAGAACGTCGTCCCCATCATCATCCGCGCACAGACCGCCTCCGCTCTTATCGTCATTGTCGTCCCGGCGAGGTTCCGACCGGGCCATCACCACTAGAAGTCGCGTGCGTAGCTCCTCGTTCGAATGCGACCGTCCGTGCCCTCTCCCGTGCTCTGGAACAACCGCACGGTTGAGCTCGCCGTCGGCTGTCGTCACCGGCGACCCCTGTGTCACTGACCGGTGGGTCCCGGGTGTCATGAGAGTAATTAGGACTAATTACTTTGCGCTAACAGTCACTGATCAGTGGGTCCCCATCCCCTGCTAATCACCCTGTTAATAATACACTAGATTATAACTATTAGTCACTTACAAGTAGGCCCCTGGCCATTAAAAATAAATTAAACTAGATATTTAGCTATGTGTGAATGACATCTAGGTCCCACCTGTAAGTAATTAAGTTAAAAGAGATAAAAATGCTAGTAGTCTATGACATGTGGGTCCAGTGGTTAATTAAATCTAATTAACTGTTTTGTTATGCCACTTTGAGGCTGACATATGGGACCCACTTCAGTTGACCAGTCAACCTTACTGGTGGGTCCCCTCTGTCAAGTTTGACCAGTCAACCCTCTGTGGATAATGTTAGGATTTATTAATAAAAGAAAATCCAGAAATTGGTTTAAAATGAATTAAACTTTAAAATTCAATATCTTTTAAACCGTAAGCCAGATTCAAAAACTTTATACATCAAAATTGATCAAAAAAATATAAAGAATACGGATACGCTATCCGTATACTAACCACACTCCTCTAACACAATGAACATCGACATCCCCCCCTCCGGGCCATTTGTCGATAATCACCCGGAGCCGGTATTTCATCCCCGGATGAATTCCTGCTCCGAGCAACGTGCATTGCACTGCGTTAGAACACCGTTAACATGGCATTTGTCATGTCATGCATCTGTTTGTTTATGCTTGCTTTGTATTTACTGTTTCCCCCTCCCCTTTATTCTCCGATAGTCCCCGCTACTACCGCCGACTACACTGCTGCCGGGTACGACTACTTCGTCGACGACCCTGCCCCTATCCACGAGCTTCGAGGCAAGCAGAGCCATTCTCTTCCCCAGATATCGCCTATCTTTTCTGTACTTTCTTGCACTAGGAATTGTTACTGCCTTCTACGATTACAACGCTATTCAATTGCATAGCCTGTTTTTGTCACCCCTTGTTGTACCTCCTTTATCCTATGCTGCCTATTATAATTATGCATTATTCAGCAGTGAGCCTTGCACATTGTTAGCTTGGATTAGATAGAGGGCCGTGACCACTCAGGGGAGTGAACACGGGTACAATATATATAACTTCAACAGGTACGGTACAATGCAGACACCGCCTAAGGCCCCCTAGTTCGGCTTTGCCGAGCCACCTTCAAGTGTGAGCTATCAAGGAGTAATCCTTGTACTCCACTCGTTGATGAATCTGTATAGCCGCTCTAGGTACCCGAGCACGGTTGTCCTTAAGGTAAGAAGTCAGGCGACCCAACAGTGCCCGCGAGCGGTATTGCGTCGGGAACGACCGGGAGGGTACGCCCGACGTTACTGGCGGGCTTGGCCCCTGCTCGTATCTCGCGAGAGTTACCAAACCACGAAAGTCGAGCTCTACCAAGAACACACGCGAGATAAGGTAAGGAGACAGTTCACCTTGTTGGTAACCACAGAGACTTGGTGGGACGACAGGGCAGGCACCGATGTACTGGTGGTCCTGACTGCTGTCGTTGTCCGCGGGTCAGTTAAGTCGAGGTAACGATAACGGTTTTCACACAGGTTAACTAAAATGCTAAATGATTCGGCGGATGACTTGAGAGGCCGCAAAGGCCTGTACGCACTACCTTCATGTGGGATAAGGAGTTATTAGATCCCCTGCGTCGTAATTTGTCCGAAAGCTCCTCAGACATCAGCAGTACCGCGGCCTGCGCCGGGAAGTTGTGTCTTCTTCGCTCGAGCGGTGTGTATTTGGATTTTCTTTTGCTTCACCGGCCAGCCACACATGGTGCATGAGCGTGCAAGGGTGAGGGAGCTAGACCCCTTGGCGCATAGGATATAGTCCAGCAGATGGCCTCTCCGTTGAGCCTAGGATGGACTGAGACGTGTCGGATAGCGTTGGTGGAGCGTTCCCTAACAAGGTTCCCTCCACCCTGTAGATCCGAGCGTGCAAGCTGAACAGTAGTGCACTCCTGCAGGGAGTTTAATCTATTCGAATAGCCGTGTCCACGGTAACAAGACGCTTTATGATGAAGCTGGACCTTACCACTACAAACTACAACTATTAAACTCTATGGTTCCAGGTCTTCTTCCTCGCAGGGAAGTCGAGGAGGGGAACTCGGAAGCATTATTATTATTAATCATTACAACTTACTATTATACAAAACTGCAGCAACTTCTGCTGCTTTGTTATTACATTGTTGTTATTGAACTATTGGTTGTTTCTCTTCTCATGCTACAAGACACGTCAGAAGATGCTAGTCTTCGATAGGCCTAGCATCTTATCCTTATTCTGATTTTTATCTTGCAGTCCACTATATACATCCTTCCCTTTCCATTTGATACAAATGCATAAATGCTTAGTAGCGGACGTAAGACTCGCGGGTATACTAGATACTCACCCTTGCTTTACTTCCCCCTTTTTGTTTTGCCTGATCTGTCGCTGCAGTCGATGTTGGATCCCAGGAGCAGTAGTACCCCAGAGGCGCCTACTACTACGTCGAGACCCCCGCTGACCAGGACCGGGAGTAGTTTCGGAGGCTCCCAGGCAGGAGGCCTTGCCTTTTAGATCTGTATCTCTGATGTTTATTTGTGCTAGCCTTCTTAAAGTCAAAACTTGACTAACTATGTCTGTACTCAGATATTATGGCTTGTATAACGTATGTATTCGGGTCCGCGCGACCCCCCCTTTATTGTAACATATTGGTTTATCCTTTTGTGTTTAGTGTTGTGCTCTGATATTCTCACCGTGGCACCCTAATCTCAGCCGTGTACCCTGCGTGTATGATTACTGTACACAGATTGATTTTAGGAGCTTTACACTCACCTCCTGCTTTGTTATTAGTTTTTGTTATAACCATATGATACGTCCCAAACGTATCGATTATTTCTGCTTGCTCCATGCATGTTTCGTGTGATATTGCTATGATCTAGATACACTTTCATACACTTTTGATCATATTTGGGCTAACCTATTAACTCAGTGCACCCCAGTGCTAGTTTCTGTTTTCTGCTGCTTTTTATTCCAGGTTACCCCCGTATTAAAAGTGCTCCAAAAATTCGGGAAAATCGGATAAAAATCAGTGCAACGGAAGCCTCCAGAACCCCGAAGGAGGGCTGGGGGCACCACCAGGTGCCTAGGCAGCCACCTGGTGCCCAGGCGGCCACCTGGCGCGACCTAGGGCTTGGCCGCGCCAGGGGAGCGCCTGGACTCCTGGTGCCCCCCTGGCTGCCCCCCTTCGCCTAAATATTCCCCATGACGTGAAACTTCCGAGAAGAGAACCCCTGTTCGCGATCTCGCCTCTATTCCTCCGCCGCCGCGCTTCCAAGATCGGGAGCGCCAGCAGAATTCTTCCGGGCACCGTGCCGGAGGGAGGATTGACCTCCGGGAGCTTCCCCTTCACCATGGACGCTTCCCGGATGTACCGTGAGTAGTTTCCATTGGACCATGGGTCCGTGATCAGTAGCTATGCGATGTTCTCCTCCCCTCTTTGTTCTTCATGGTTTAGACCTCGTGAGCTGCCCTACATGATCGAGGCACATATGTAATCTTTCTACTATTGCTATGCTGAGTTTGGCGGGATCTGATGGATTATGAGATTATGTTCAGATTGTGATAGAGTAATATATTTGGTTCTTATCTTTTATATTTTTGTTCCTAAGTAATTCTTGCATGTTCTCTGTTGCTGTTTATAACTTTGGCCATTTAGTAGGTAGTGACTCCAAGAGAGAACGTTATCCTCGGTTGTGGGTTCATGCCCCCTGATGACACGCTTGAGTGGCAGAAACATGAGTCTAGGGGATGTGTTGTTTCCTCAAGGGGGAAACAACGGTTCTTGTAACCGCGGTTGCAAGGATTTTTAATGCAGTTTTCTGTTGCTTTGGGTTTACACTTTGGGAGGGACTCGCAACTTAATACCAACGAGATGTTCTGGATAGATATTTCAAGGTGGATGATTAGTAGTAGATGCAGATGTATTTCGGTCTACTTATTTTGGCGTACTGCCAATGCTTTTGAGCTTCTTACTTTCTTTTGTAGCATAGTTAGCATTGCAGTGCATTTATAATCCTGTCAATTCCCCATCTGTAATTTGTTTACCTCACATAGCAGTTTTATCGTCTTTTGGGAGAGAGACATCACTAGTGAACATCACGGGACCCTGGTCCATATTCTCATCATTGTTTACACGATTGTTTACATTTCTGCTTTTACTTTCAGTTTCTATCATTATCATTATCCATGGTGGTTTGATCCTTTGTAAACAACAAGACCGGAGAGATTGACAACCTCTCTGAACTTCGTTGGGAGCATAGTTATTTGTGTTGTGTGCAGGTCCACGTCAGTTGCGCCGCTGACACCTACTTATCATTGCCGGAGTCCTACGGGAGACAATTTTAAACCTCGGTATCTTCACCGAGGGAAACTTGCCACTACACTGCCTCTCACCTTCCACTTGGGGTAACCAACGAAGGGCGAGATGTAATTATCCTCTCTCGCGTATCAAGCAAATTTCTGGCGCCGTTGCCGGGGACTCCGAGTGATAAGATAGGGGAGTTTCCCACTACCTTTTACCTTTACTTTTTAGTCCTGTTAGTTTACCTTTTAGTTTTTATCTTTGTGTCTTATATCAAAAATTACAAAAAATCTGCCACACTTGTTGCTACTATGGGTTCCAATGAAAACACCAAGTTGTGTGACTTCACTAGTCACAACAACAAAGACTTTATCTGCACCCCTATTGCCACACCTGCCACTTCAGCTACCTCTTATGAAATTAAACCTGATTTGCTAAACCTTGTTATGAGAGATCAATTCTCTGGTGCTGGAGATGAAGTAGAAGGTGATGTTGGTAAGCTCAAGCTTTTTCCATTCTCTTTGAGGGACGGAGCTAAAATCTGGTTTCAATCTTTGCCTAGGAATATCATAGATTCTTAGGATAAGTGCAAAGATGCTTTTATTGGGAAGTACTACCCACCTGCTAAAATTATCCAATTGAGAAGTAACATTATAAAATTTAAGCAATTGGATAATGAACACGTTTCCCAAGCTTGGGAACGTATGAAATCTCTTGTTAAGAAATTCCCTACACATGGTTTGACTACCTGGATGGTTATGCTGACTTTTTATTAACGCTTGAACTTTACCTCGCGAAACCTGTTAGATTCGGCCGCGGGAGAAACCTTTATGTCTACTACACTTGGTTCTGTCGAGGAGATTACCTCCCTAAGTGAAAAAGTTGACTTAATTATGTATCTACTTACTAAGCAACCCTCTATTGATCCTCATGATGTTCCTTTAAATTCTTTGGTTTCTCAGGAATAAGTAGATGTAACTTTATTGCTAGAAACAACTTCAACAACAATGCTTATAGGGGCAATTTTTCTAGCAATCCTAGACCGTTTCCATCCAACTAAGGGAACAACAACACTTATCCTAGCAACAAGAACCCCACTTCTGAACTAGAAAGTATGATTAGAGACTTTATCACTACCCAAAAAGCCTTCAACAAGAATGTAGAAGAGAAATTAGCTAAGTTAGATAATCTCTCTTTGAAGGTAGATAGCCTAGCCCTTGATGTTGAGATGCTAAAAACTAGAACCTCTCCCCTTGAGGAGAGGAAATCCACTCCTATTAATGCTATCCAATTACAAATTAATGAAAATATTAGGATGATGGCTAAACTTAGAGAAAGATGGGCTAGAGAAAAAGAGGAAGAGGATAGAATTAAGAGCCTTCCTACAGACCACACATTTGCCACTATCCAAATTGTTGAGGATACCTAAACTATTAGCACCCAATGCACTCCTGGTCCAATTGGACCTATTAATGGTGATGCTAATACCTCAACCATAGAAGAATAAACTCCTATGAACATAGAGAGTTTCAAACAAGTGAGCCTAGATGACACTACTACAATCTTTGATAGTAGTGATATTGATTTTGATAGTTCCACCCTCTCAGAAGTTATTAGCTTGCTACACAAAATGTCTAGAGACCCCCACACTAGCACACTTAATCTTGCCATCACGGAGCATATCACAAATTCTCTCATCAAAGCTAGGGAGGAGAATCTTAGAATAGAAGCCTCCATACCTAGGAAGCTAGATGATGGTTGGGACCTGATAACCCACAAAACCAGGGGATCGAGATAGTCTTCTCGGGTAAGAATAACCCAATTTATAGATTCGACTCAAGGGGAGCCAAAGAATATCCACAAGCTTTAATAGTGGAGTTTTCAATTCCACCGCACCTGAGATACACTTACTTGCAACAAGATATTGATAGTAACTGCGATATGGAAGTGATGATAGCAACGGAAATAGTGGTGGTGAAACAGTAATAGTAAAACAACAAAAGTAAACCACTAGTAACCAGCAGATTTAAAACACTGTAGGCTAGGGAGATGGATGGTTGGGCGCTGCATGGATAAGACACATCATGTATTTAACTTGGGGCAAGGCACACATAAAAGCAATGATCATCTAGGCATAAATCAAACATCAGGCATGTACCCCATAGGTAGTTGTACGTGCTTGCAATAAGAACTTGCACAATATCTTTTGTCCTACCATCCCGCTACAAACGGGGCCAAAAGGAACTTATGGAGATTAAGGTGCTCCTGTCAAAGAGCACCGGAAAAAAGCATTAACAATAAATGGATACATGAAATCCTCAAATTATAGTCCATCCCCTTTGGTGTGCCAAGCTGTCACCTTTGGGATCGCCGGATCCGGACTATAACAGGTGCATACAACTCATAGATAGGATCAAGAACACAAATATATTCATGAAAACACAAAGGGTTCAGATCTGAAATCATGGCACTCGGGCCCAAAGTGACAAGCATTAAGAGCAACAAGTTGAAGCAAAGATGATAAACAACAATCTAGATGATAGGCAACATGCCCCCAACAATCTGATAAACTATTACATGATCTAACTCATCCAATCCCTACCATCCCCTTTGCCTACCCCAGGTAATTACTCACACATGGATGGACAAGTCATGGATGGAGGATGGAGTGGTGATGATGAGGATGATTGCGATGATCTCCCCTCACCGGAGGCCAAAACAGCCTCCGGATTAGCCCTCCCGGAGAAGAATAGAGGGTGGCGGCGGCTCCACGGCGCGAATTGGGAAAATGACTTCTGTTTCGGGGTTTCTCTGTCACGGGAATAAATAGGATCCTAGGTAGGGCACCAGAGGAGGGGGGAGTCGCCCAGCCGGCCAGAGGGCGCGGCCCCACCCCTGGCCACGCCTCGGGCCCCCTGGCTGCCCTCTAGCCCCCCTTCTGGCACAATGGCCCTTCGGGTGCGTGGATTTTCTGTGATTTTTCCTAGAATTTTCTGAGACACCAAAATATCCATTTTCCTGCACACAATAAAACCATACAGACAGCTCTGCTGAAAACAGCGTTAGTCCGGGTTAGTTTCGTCCAAATCATGTAAGAATGAGGGCAAAACAATAGAAAAATTGTTTGGAAAAGTAGATACGTTTGAGACGTATTAACTCCCCCAAGCTTAGCATACTGCTTGTCCTCAAGAAATTCAGTTCAACGAACTGGACGCGAAAAATAAAACTTTGACAAACTCTTTTGCTTCAATAGATGTATATAAGCATGCATTATGAAAATAATTTAGCAAGTATCAAAACAATGCTATGAGGACAATGCACTAAGCAATCCTTCTTTCAAGTGATCAATCACAAACAACTAAAAGTAAATAATATGCTACTGAAAATCAAGACAGGACTACAATGCACATAGCTTGAACACATTAGAGTGGTATCTCGCTAGCCTCCATAAGTGAAGCAAAACATAAATTCAGAAACTCCACCGGAGTTTTAAAGGAGACTAGAACTAAGAATTTTAGAATAAATAATACCACAATCATGCAAAAGACAATGTAGTACTTTGGGACAATGCACATTACACTTAGAATGACAATTATGCTCTCCTAGTTGGTGCTTTGAAGGAAGAAGGTGGAGACTCTCGAACCGTGGAGTTTGATGGAAAGGTTGAAAACCCGTGAATGGAAGCAAAAACTAAACTTGTACCAGAGCTCTTGGTTTTGAAAATAAAGATAAAAAGTGTTTTGGGAGGTGGATGATTCGTCAACGAATGCTAGTAGAAAACTCAATCACCTCTTACGCTAGACATGTTTCGAGGAACGACTCCCAAGATGGAGACGATCACATCCCCTTAATCTCCTTTGTTTATCACTACCAAAGTTTTCTGACTTCTCTTAGACAAAGAGTGAAGGAGGGTTTGTTGGTTGTGATTATCTTTTGTGAGCTGGGCGCACTCATGCAAGCCCCTCCTCGTATTAGGGGTTTGCAGATTAGACATGCAATCCCGGAATAAAACATGTCTAACATAAGACGGTCATGAATTACCTACTACTTCCTCATGAGATAAAACAGAGGCACACCACAGGAGTGCTTTTGAATAATTTCGAGATGGTACAAGAAAGCCTTCGATAGGATGGCCGGTAGATACCACATATGAAGGTATGGAGGACTCATATGGAAAAACTAGTTTGAAGGATTTTGGATGCGCAAGCAGAAATCCGCTTACTGCAAGCAAAGGCTAGCAAAAGACTGGGATGAGACCAACTAGAGAGCAATAACAGTCATAATCATTTAGAGCGACAAAGTAACCTTGAATTGAGCATGAAAATGATATAACTATTCTGAAATTCACAGACCATCAAGGCATAGTAGACTTTTGAGTCATAAACATGTGCAAGCATGTGCCAAGTCAATCCAAGAATTCTCCAAAGGGAAATACCACTTCAGTATGCTAAACTATGAACAATGCAATGCATGTAAATCATTTCAACAACACATTATGTACTCTAGCTATTTGGGATTAGCCACAAGGAAAGCATGAACACTGGGAAAGCATTGTAATCATAGCACTATGTTGCTACAAGCTGGTCTCTAAATCATAAGTACAAGCATATGTACAAAAGTTGAAACAAAAAGAATTCATACCGGTTTTCCTTGTTGCATCCCTTCGTCGATCTTCGTCATCACTGCCTTGTCGCTTGCATGATTGAACGTAGGAAATATATAATCAAGTGCAAATGCCATCACAGACTCGAGCTGAACTCTGCAACAAAGAAAACTAAAGAGAGAAAAGGAAATCTTTTTGGATTTTTTCAAAGATGTCGGGACCCGGAGTTAGCGTATGTAATTCCAGTCACGATACAATCACATGGAGAGACGAGAACCGTACCCACTTGTCTAAGCAGACAAGGCCAAGCACAGAACGTTCTCGGTAAGCATCGAACGTGAGGGGCATCCCATTCAGGCGGGATGATCAACTGAGATGGGTCCTCATCGTCCGCTCACAAGTCTAAATGCTTATGGGTGGTGAATCCCATACTCATAGACAAGTCGCCTCAACCATGTTATCGATTGGATCCTAACTCTTACATAGACTTACTCCAGCCCGATCACTTAGTCGGGGTCTAGGGAGGGCTCGATCATACAACAAAGTGTGCACGTGATAGAGTCACGAGCACTCGCATCGCGATGCCCCAAGCTGCGCACATCTAAGGGCCACTTGGTGTATAAAAGACCGCCAGCCAGATCACAACTAAGGCCTCGAAAACCCATACTAAGACATGAATGTTATAAACATACACGCAGCACACATGCCTAGTATGAACAGCATGTATCATCACATAACTCTACAAAGTATTCTTTATTGATATACACATAGATCATACAAAGATTACATGTCTGTGATCAACATTACATCATACAACGGAAGCAAATTAGGTCTGAGTACAGACAAGTTTAACAAATGGCTTAGAGAAGCCTTGTAAACAAACATGCCCTTCCACGAGGGACCAGACTGCTGTCTGGGACTATGCTAACTTAGCCAACGTCGAGCTTCACGAAGGTGACTCCATCGGGGTCCGGTTCTTATCTAAAACAATGACCACGAAGATGGCATCATTTCCTTTCTGGGTTTTTGGAAAGCCGATGATGAAGTCCATACCGACTTTGTCACATTTCCACTCTGGAATAGGCAAAGGTTGAAGTGTGCCAGCAGGTCTTTGGTGTTCTGCCTTAATGCGACGACAAACATCACATTCAGCAACAAATCGAGCAATGTCTCTCTTCATCCGGGTCCACCAAAATCTCTGGCGTAGATCTCGGTACATTTTTGTGCTACCGGGATGAATCGAGAGGGGTGTGTCATGGGCTTCTTTGAGGATGAGTTGCCTTAGATACCTAT
Source organism: Bromus sterilis (assembly GCA_950022295.1). NCBI lineage: Eukaryota > Viridiplantae > Streptophyta > Magnoliopsida > Poales > Poaceae > Bromus > Bromus sterilis. The sequence continues at coordinate 219,415,997 of OX465599.1, forward strand.
TCTTAGGTACTACCAAACGATTTTCAAAGAATACCGTTCCTTTACTATCTGTGGAGAAACATTTAGCAACTCCGCTAGCAATGTTCTCCTTGATCCGGCGTACACCTCGTGCACGTCTTTGGGCAACTAGAATTTGGTCCTCAAGGGTTGGGTTCGCCACCAAGTTGAAAAGAGATCCACGAGGAACAATCTCGAGATTGAGCTTTCGAAATTCCTCATGAAGAAGTGGTTGATACTATTGTAACATGAGGTTGTTACAATACGACTTACGACTTAGTGCATCAGCCATGACATTGGCCTTGCCTGGGGTGTAAGAAATTCCTAAGTCATAATATTTTATCAACTCTATCCAGCGTCTTTGCCTGAGATTAAGATCTGGCTGGGTGAAAATATATTTGAGGCTTTGGTGGTCGGAATATATCTCACAACGATTACCAAGGAGGTAATGTCGCCAAGTCTTCAGGGCATGAACTACGGCAGCGAGTTCAAGATCATGGGTAGGATAGTTCTCTTCATGTGGCCGCAATTGGCGTGAAGCATAAGCTACCACATGTCGATCTTGCATAAGTATGCATCCTAACCCTTGCCGTGAAGCATCAAAATAGATCTCGAAATCCCTTTTGGTGTCTGGAGGTGCAAGTACGGGTGCAGAAGTCAATATTCTTTTTAGCTCTTGAAAGCTTTCCTCGCACTTGGGGTTCCATTGGAATTTCTTATCTTTCTTGAGGAGTTCAGTAAGAGGCTTTGCAACTTTAGAAAAGTTCTCGACGAAGCGGCGGCAATAGCTTGCTAGGCCAAGAAAACTCCTAACTTGCTTAACCGATTCAGGTGGAGTCCAGTCAAGGACGGCCTGAACTCTCTCGGGAGTGACTGCAACACCTTTCGCAGAAATCACGTGGCCTAAGTAGGTCACTTCTGGTAGCCAAAATTCACACTTGGAGAATTTAGCATACAGGCGGTGCTCTCTAAGTTTCATCAATACCAACCTTAAGTGTTGGGCATGATCTTCTTCATTCTTCGAGTAGATGAGAATATCATCGAGATAAACCACAACAAATTTATCTAGGTACTCCATGAGGATCGAATTCATCAAGCGTGAGAATGTGGCGGGGGCATTGGTTAAACCGAAGGACATGACGGTATACTCGTAAAGACCATAACGAGTAGTGAAAGCCGTTTTGGGAATGTCCTCATTTCGGATTTTGATTTGATGATAGCCTAATCTCAAATCCATCTTGGAGAAGAAAGAGGATCCTGCAAGTTGATCATAAAGATCATTGATCCTGGGTAGTGGGTACTTGTTCTTTATCGTCGCTAGATTTAGCGGGCGATAGTCTACACACATCCTTTCTGTTCCATCTTTCTTCGTTACGAACAGAACGGGGCAACCCCATGGCGATGAGCTAGGGCGGATGAAGCCTTTTTCCAACGAAGCATCAAGTTGGGTTTTTAGCTCAGCTAACTCATGTGGGGCCATTCTATATGGGCGTCTCGAAATTGGGGATGTGCCTGGTATAAGATCCACTATGAATTCTACACACCTGTCGGGTGGCATTCCCGGCAAATCTTCAGGAAAGACATCCGGGAAGTCACGAACCACCGGAACATCTTCAAGGTCTGGAAGGGGAAGCACATTCAAAGTATGCATCTGGATTCTAGAGCTGGGTGATGTGTAGTCAATGGTCTGGCCTGAAGGGTGGGTGAGTTTGACTCATTTGGTTTTACAATCAAGGAAAGCATTCTGCCTTGATAACCAATCCATTCCTAGGATGACATCAATGTCCGAAGACTTGAGGGCTATAAGTGAAGCAAGGAATACTAGACCCTCAATTGCAATTTGTTTGCCATGGCTTACTCTATTAGTTTGCCACTTTGAACCAGGAGTTTGAATGATCATTGGAGAAAACATTTCTTCAAAAGGAAACTCATGACGAAGTGCATAACTCTCCGACATGAATGAATGAGAAGCTCCTGGATCGAAAAGAACGGAGGCGGGGACATTATTGACTGGGAGTGTACCAAGAATGACGTCAGAAGCATCAGTGGTTTCCTCCACTGAGATTTGGTTCACACAACCACTACTAGTGGATGAAGGCTTTGCTGGAAAAGCTTTGGTGGTTGGTTTCTTTGGAGGTTTGGGTCGAGAATGACGTGGTGCCATCAAGACCTGAGGGCATTGACGATAGTAATGGCCTGGAAGACCACAATTAAAGCATACCCTGTCTGAAATGTTGGGAGTGGGATTACTTGGTTGCACACCATCATTCCGGGGTGGAATAATGTGTTGGGGTGGATGGCATATATTTGGTGATGGCCTCAAGAGCATGCTTACGGGACTCCTCGAAAATTTCATTTCCATGCTCAGCTCTGAAGGATCTGTTGACTAAATCCTCAAAGGTGGCAAATTCGATGAGGTTGAGATCATGGCGAAGGATGGGGCTAAGTCCCTTACGGAACCTTGCCTGCTTTCTGGCATCGGTGGTGATCTCATCTTTGGCATACCGGGCAAGACGGTTGAACTCTCTCACATACTCATGCATGGACATCTCTCCTTGAGTGAGATTGCAGAACTCTTCCTTCTTGCGCTCCATCAACTCATCCAGAAGGTGGTACCCTCGAAAGGCAACACAGAACTTCTGCCAAGTCACTACGTGACCATTTGGCTGCATAGCAACATAGTTCTCCCACCATTCAGAGGCAGCACCTTCCAGAAAGTATGCCGCGAATATAACTCGATCATCGGGAGCAACATGTGCAGTATCAAGCTTACGCTCGATGGAACGGAGCCAATCATCAGCTTCAAGGGGCTCAGAAGAACATCGGAATACCGGTGGCTTGAGGAGGATGAAGTCCTGAATGCTCACAACCACATTACGATGACGTGAGGTATTCTGCTCGATGAGCTCCAGAAGGCGTGTTTGATCACGTTGATTCTTCTCAGCTTCCATCATGATTTCCGCCGTAGAAGGTGGTGGTAGGGGTTCATCATCATTTCGATTCCGAACACGGTCTCGATTCCGACGAACAGCACTACGAGTTCCACTTGACATCCTGTGTGATAAAAATCAACAATCAGAACAGGTTGAATGATGGATTCAAGGATAACAAGACATGATGAAGGCGGAAAGATTATAATGCGAAGGCAATGATTCATAGAAACTTGGAACAAATCCGGCAGCATAACGGCTACACCGGGATGGAAAATGAAACAACCTCGAAGAATTTGGACAGAACTTCTTCAAGGAACTCAACAGAACGATGAGTCTGGAAGACCACAAGTGTCCTACGGCTACAAGGAGGGAAACAATGAGATGTTCTAGTAAAGACATAGATGAGCCTAGTCCTATCATCCCGTAGAAAGGATAAGGTGACCCAGAACTCAGATCGATGAGGATAAGGAGAAAAAGAAGCCTTACGTTATTCCCTTATAACCAGAGTAACTATATAACTATAGAATGCTAGACTCGACTTCGACCAAGGGTTTGATAAGCCTACAGACAGTCCTGCTCTGATACCAAGTCTGTCGGGACCCGGAGTTAGCGTATGTAATTCCAGTCACGATACAATCACATGGAGAGCCGAGAACCGTACCCACTTGTCTAAGCAGACAAGGCCAAGCACAAAACGTTCTCGGTAAGCATCGAACGTGAGGGGCATCCCATTCAGGCCGGATGATCAAATGATATGGGTCCTCATCGTCCGCTCACAAGTCTAAATGCTTATGGGTGGTGAATCCCATACTCATAGACAAGTCGCCTCAACCATGTTATCGATTGGATCCTAACTCTTACATAGACTTACTCCAGCCCGATCACTTAGTCGGGGTCTAGGGCGGGCTCGATCATACAACAAAGTGTGCACGTGACAGAGTCACGAGCAATCGCATCGCGATGCCCCAAGCTGCGCACATCTAAGGGCCACTTGGTGTATAAAAGACCGCCAGCCAGATCACAACTAAGGCCTCGAAAACCCATACTAAGACATTCATGTTATAAACATACACGCAGCACACATGCCTAGTATGAACAGCAGGTATCATCACATAACTCTACAAAGTATTCTTTATTGATATACACATAGAGCATACAAAGATCACATGTTTGTGATCAACATTACATCATACAACGGAAGCAAATTAGGTCTGAGTACAGACAAGTTTAACAAATGGCTTAGAGAAGCCTTGTAAACAAACATGCCCTTCCACGAGGGACCAGACTGCTGTCTGGGACTATGCTAACTTAGCCAACGTCGAGCTTCACGAAGGTGACTCCATCGGGGTCCGGTTCTTATCTAAAACATAGAATAAGCAAACGTGAGTACAAATTCGTACTCAGCAAGACTTACATCAGATCTATACTACTCATGCTCAAGTATCAAGGTAAAGGGAGGTGGGGTTTCATCATGCAGAAGTGCCAGCTTTGACTTGGCTAATCCTGAACTACGAGTACCAGACTTGAGATAAGAAGCGTACACGAGTCCACTACATCTCCAACCAATACACCACTATGGTTAATTCCTCGACTTCCCCACGAGGAGGCACACCATAGCACTCACGCTTATCTTGCGAGTTTTATAAGTATCCATTCAAGTTGTCTAATAATCAGGTACAGGTTCCATGTAGTCCTTAACCGCGGACGCAGCTATTCGAATAGTTTTGTTAACCTTGCAAGGGTGTAAACTACACACACATGACCATCGGTTACCGCCAGGTCTCGCCACCGCTCAAGAGGTGACAGCGAGGATGTTCACCACGACACTTCGCTCACAACCGGTCTATTCCAGGAGTCGACTATCTGAGTTTGCCTCCGCTCGAGAGCCCGGCCGGATCAACGAAACGGACTCAAACAATGTAAGTGACCGAGACGCCACCTCTGGCAGATGGTTTTCCTGCCTCACAGGTGCACCCACATATCTATATGATGCAACCATTCCTTCATTCTTTTTCTATGCAGATGCCAAATGGAAAGCCCGAACTAATGTGACTCCTGGACGTCGACACGGATCAAGGTACTAGGCCGAGAGGGGTCAGTGAGCCCAATGTGTGGTTGTACTCTTTGTCTTGGATTACCATACAAGAACTCGATGCCTAAGGCAGTGTTCAACGAGACAACCCACTGTGTACTCCTACACAGCCTCTCATCGTTCACCTTGTATTAGGGTGGATTCACCGACACAGTTTCACTTTCATCAACACCATGTTCATCATCATCCCGACTCACATCAAAAGCAACCTCATGTAACACTAAGCATGCAATAAGCTGTAAAAGTTGCAGGGGCTTCATGATATCAATCAACTCCTATGTCAGCTAGGATTGTGGTTTGCTTACTACTGTGACAAGATGATAGGTCATGCATCGGATATGGGTTCAACTATGCGGTAGAATCGATACAAAGTGATCTCCTAAACATGCATAAGCGAGACTGAGAGGGAATTGGGATTTTATAGACATGATCAATAGGGTTTGCTTGCCTTGCTGACGAGGTTCGATATCGGGGTCTTCAACGAACGGGGTGGCCTCCGGTTCCGGTTGCACGTCTATCGAGCAAACAATCAAACATGGTATAAATTTATTTGCAATGCTCAAACACATGATCAATATTGAAATGGTGATGTTCTTGGTCACAATATGGGTACAATTCCATTTAAAAGAAGTCAAATGCAAAGTCATTTGCAAATGTGCTTCAAAATTGAATTTGAATTAAAGCCATATGGATGTTTTGCACTGTTCACCCATTTGAAAATGGTCAAACATGAAAACAGAGCCCATATTCATAATCCTTGGATTTTTCTGATAATTTTAGACATAATATTTGTTATATTTGGAGTTAAAATGAATTACTTATGAATTTCCAAAGTTTAAACAATTTTTTGGATTAAATTAATTCATTTCTATTTTCTGGAAATTCTTTACTGCGTCATGCTGAGCTCAGGGTGATGTCACAGGGGGGGCTGACCAGTGGGGACAGAGTGTCAGCCTCAGGGGGTTAATCCCCGATTTGAAATAAGTTAGCAGAGGCTTAATTAGGGGCAGGTCCCACCTATCAGTGGCCCTAGGGTTCATTAGCAGGAGGATTAGTCCTTAACTAAACCGCCCACCGGCGGTTAACCGGCGGCGGCTACTGGGCACGGCGGCGACACGCCGGGGGGGGGGGGGGGGCTTCCGGCCACGGTTTGGCATGGGGATTGCACCGGAGTGCTCCTCGTGCACGTCCGCATCACCTCGTGCCCACGGGAAGGGCTGGGGGTGGCCGTAGTCTCATCGGTGTGGAGGTGCGGCGGCAGCTGGAGCTTGGCGCGACGGGCACGCTGACTGGAAGCGCGGAAAAGGCAGGGGTTAGGGGGGTTTCGCTCACCGGAGCACGGGGAGGACGAAGAGGTTCGAGAGGAGGCCGGGGGCGAACTGGTGGCGCCGGAATTCGTCAACGAATCTCGCGGCGGCCGGCGGTGGAAATTTGGAGGTGGCGTCGTCGTGGAAGCCTCTCGACGCCAATTGACCGGGCGCGAAGACGAAGACGGCCGCGGGGATCTCTCTGGACAGCTTGGTGCAGCCCGAGGGGCACGGTGGCCACGTCTTCTCGCAGGGGTGGCCAGCGGTGAGCTTCGGGTCGCGCGGGATCTCGACGAGGAGGAGGTGCAGGCGACCAGAGAGAGGGGGGAAACGGTCTTGGGGCTTCTCCGGGTCTCCACGTCGCAGGATGAGCACGGAAGGGAGCCGTGGGAGGCCTGGAGACGCCGGCATGGACGCCACGCAGCGCCCTGCCTGCCTGGCTCGGGGAAGAAGACGGTGGTGCCCCGGGCTGGGCCACCTCCCCGAGTTGGGCCGGCTAGGCCTGCTGGCTGGGCCTCTTTCCTTTTTTTTTCTAATTTTCTTTGTTTTGTTTCTGCTATTATCTTTTCTGTAATTGGTTTTGCCCCAAAATAAATAGCAGAGCAATTTATTAAAATGCCCAAACAATTTTATAAATCCTAGGTGACCAGTAGCAAGTCACTTATAGAATTTGAGCATTTTTGAAATTCAATACATTTGAATTTCAAATCAAATAGGGGTCAAATTTAGTTTCCAGGGCACTATTTGAATATTAGAAAATTCCATGAGTATGGGAAAATACCCAAACCACTTTTAAAATGATCAGCATTATTTATAGGAATTTTCCAAACATTCAAATGATTTTTGGAAAAAAATTTTATCTGGCCATTTCAAAAAAATTCTCAGGGCTTTATGCTTCCCCATTTTTGAATTTCTTTTGAATTTTTCATGATGCAAAAGGGTCAAACAAGCCCTAGCACTTACCCTAGTTGGGGTTCTGACAAAAGATTTAACGAAAGAAAAGAGAAAAGAGAATTTTTGTTGTTGTTTTTTCAAAATAAAAGAACAAAGAAGAACGGGCAAAAACTTCGAAAAGATCAAAGCGAAAAAAATGAAAACGGATAATACAATGGAAAGGTGAGAAGGCAACGTACTCCCCCAAGCTTAGGCTTTTGGCCCAATTTGGTAGAAGCTACTGCCCCCAAGAGCCTCCTGCTCTGGGGTGATGGTAAGTTCAGGAGTCGTATGAGCCCTCAGGTGCGTACACCGAAGTTCTTGGGTCCTCCCATGAGGAAGGCCCTGTGCTCCAAGCGGAAGAAGATCCCTCGCCATGCTCTATGAAGGTCTCTCCCTGGAAAGGTGGGAACTCACCATGCTCCTCCTCATCGGGCACAACCCCCTCCATGGGGTTATGCGGCTGGTAATTAGCCATGAACTCATCGAACCGAATCTCGTTGAAGGACCATCCGTTCCTGCGAGTGTCATAAAACAAAAGTGGTGCAGGTAGACGGATCTCACGAGTAATGGTCCTTTAAAACCTCAAAATATAATCAAGGTTACCAAACTGAGAAGTCATGGTAACAAACTTATGCCTCTTCATAGACGCAAGATCGAGACTCGCGTATGAAAAGGGAACATCATCAGGATGCGGGGTGCGCTCAAGAGACTCAAGGATAAGTGTGGCGTAAACGCCACCATATAAATCGCCCTTGTTACTGTTCGTAACAAGGCGTCGAGCAATCAAGGAACCCACATTATACTCATTCTTATCAGAGAGGGCGTTCGCATAAATAACGAAATCTGGTGCAGAACCATTGCTCGTGTTGTCACGATCTAACACCCCTCTATCAACAAAATACGCAAAATACCTGAGGTGAGGAAACAGAATGCTGGAAATCTTCGTACGGCGAATGTCGGTCTCCTCCTGGCAGCAAAGTGAGTTGAAGAGGGTCCTCAACCCGGAAGGCTGCATGGTCATCTTCGTTGTCTGACCAATGTTCGGCACACCTATTATATCACAAAACTGTGCCAAAGACATGTTTATGAGATCATTATAAAGTTTGAACTCAGCAGTTCCAGCATCATGGTTATAACAAATCTGTTAACAAAGCAGGAGGTAAGATTTTTGTATTGTACCAACACGGCATAAAGCTAGCCATGTCAAACCTGCATTGGCACAAAGGCCATAAAATTCCTCCTTAATTCCTGCAGCTGTAAGAAAATCATCGCATGGATACATCATTGCGCATGCTGGATTTGTGTCTTCCAACAACTCAAGGGGCACATGATCTTCATTGTATCTCACCCTAACAGCTGAGGGTGAAGCTGCAGCTCTAGTGATTCGATCGGAGCGCTCGAAATTCTTCTTCCAAGCCACCGCTTTGATTTTCCAAAGAAACTCATTTCTGAAATTTTTGAAAATTAAAAAAAACAAGGATTTAAACAAAGTGAGTTGAGGAAAACTACTCTACTCACTTACCTAAGGCGTAAACTTGCATCAAAACTTGGAAAATAAATTTCTACACAAGCATGCAAGCTCATATGAACAACACCAAGAGTTCCTAAATACTCACAAATGAGGCCACCAATCAAAAATCTAATTGGAGGGGTGAAGGAGTTACATACCAGGGAGTAGTTGCTCAAAATCTCAGATCGAACGGTGGGTCAGCCCCAGGTGCCTCTGAGTCACTCCCGCATGAAAAAAATTTCATATAATTTTTCTGGAATTTTTCTGACAACTTCACTGTTGAAAAATTTTCGAAGTTCAAAAAGCTGCGAAACTTTCTGAAAACTTGGAGTAGTGATTAGAGTTGTGAAGTTTAAAAAACATATAAACTTGGTACAACAAGGATCATAAAAGCTAAAAGAAATGCAAACATAACAACCTCTAGTTTTTACTCATATAAAACTCATTTAATAGCAAGGTTGATCAAGTCCTACTACCAAACTAGCAACACATAGAGCAAACAATTTCACTTACTATGAAGCATTCATGGTACCTTTACTTTAATGGATATTGTCCCCACCATAATGATTTTGTATTTATGGTGCACATGTAGAGGACAATCCCAATCACCAATCTTCAAGGTCTCGATATTCTCTATAGAGTTGAGGCCATGCCTTTTGTCAATCTTCTTTGGAAAATACACCGTGTGTTCTTTATCATTCACATTGAAAGTAACCTTTCCTTTATTGCAATAAATAATAGCACCTGCGGTGTTAAGAAAAGGTCTACCAAGAATAATAGACATGATCCCATCCTCAGGCATGTCAAGCACAAAAAAATTAGTACGGATTAAACAATTAGCAACTTCAACGGGAACATCCTCACAAATCCCTACGGGAACACCTGTTGACTTGTCAGCCATCTGAAGAGAGATATCTGTAGGGATTAGTTTTTCTAAACATAATCTCTTGTAAAGAGAAAAGGGCATAACACTCACTCCTGCTCCAAGATCACATAAAGCAGTCCTGACATAATTATTCTTTATGGAGCAAGGAATGGTGGGTATACCTGGATCACCAAGCTTCTCAGGAATCTTGCCACTAAAAGAGTAGTTAGAAAGCATAGTAGATATTGCTTCATTAGGAACTTTTCTTTTATTAGTAACAATATCTTTCATATATTTCGAATAAGGAGGTAAATTAATAGCATCAGTCAAAGGAATTTGAAGAAAAAGAGGTTTCATCCACTCACGAAACTTATTGTAATGCTCTTCTTCTTTAGTTTTGAGAGAATTACCTGGAAAGGGCATGGGTTTCTGTACCCATGGTTCTCGTTCCTTCCCATGTCTTCTTGCGATAAAATCTTCTCTAGTGTATTTCTTGCGTTTGCCGGGTGCTTCTTCTTCTCGAACTTCGGGTGGATCGTTCTTTTCACTATCCTTTTTAGGCTCAACACCGTCTTCAGTCTCAGCATCGGAGGTAGATATACTATTTGGATCATTGGAATTGTCAGCTTCTTTGTGCTTCTTCTTCTTCTTCGGAGAGCTAAAAATTTCTTCCTCCTGTATTTGAGAATCTTGCTCGATTCTCTTCGGATGTCCCTCCGGATAGAGAGGATCTTGAGTGCTAGTTCCTCCTCGGGTTTTAATCCCGAAGTCCTGTATATCCTGTTTGGCATTATTACCAAGAAAATCTTTTTGCACATTAGAAATTTGATCAAGACGAGTTTGAACCATATGAAAATTCTTCACAAGACATTTAACATCCTTAACTGTTCTACCTAGAATATCAAGAAAACTTTTGATAGCAAGGGAATTATCATGCAACTGACTTTGTATCCTCTCATTAAAGTGATTTTTCTTCATAATAAAATTATCAAGATCATCTAAACATTGATCAGGAGGCTTACCATGAGGAATGTCACTTGCATTGAAATCTAAAAGGGAGTGTACCTCTACCATTGGAGGGTGAGTGGTAGGCTCACACAACTTCTCAATGGGGGTAGATTCTTCAAGTCTTCAGTTTTAATACCCTTTTCTTTAATAGACTTCTTTGCTTCTTTCATATCTTCGGGGCTTAGGACAAGCATGCCCCTTTTCTTTGGTGGTGGAGGTGGTTCAGGGACAGACCAATCTTCGTGGTTCTTGGCAATCTTTCCCATTAATTCTTCTGCATCGTCCGGTGTTCTTTTCCTGAAAACACACCCAGCACAACTGTCCAAATAGGATCTAGATTCATCAGTTAGACCAGCATAAAATATATCAATTAATTAATTCTTAGGGACTCCATGTCCTGGTCTAGCCTGTATCAGACTGCAATACCTCCCCCAACCTATAGGAAGGTTCTCATCCTGCAACTGTTTAAAATTATAAATTCTTCATAAAGCAGCATGTTGCATATGAGCAGGAAAATACTTATCGACAAAAGAGTGAGCTAAGTCTTGAGGACTCCTAATGGAACCACATGGTAGTGCATCATACCAGGCTTTAGGACCTTCCTTCAAAGAGAAGGGAAGAAGCTTAGTCACATAGAAGTTTCGTATCTTCTCATATGTAGTAAACAAGCCACCTAACTCAGTGAGTTTGGTCAGGTGTGCAATAGCATCATCATTTTCTCTGCCAAAAATGGGGTCAAATTCAACCATAGATATAAGTGAAAGATCAACATAGAAATTATAATCAGGAGCATTGATGCATATAGGAGATGTAACAAATTTAGGATCAGGAACGGTCTTGTTCTTCAGAGAGTGTTTTTCGAGAAGCTTCTTAATAGCATCAGGGTTAGAGTCGTCAAACTCTGTTAGCTCCCTGCATAAATCATCATCAAGTATAATATAATCATCATCAAGGAGTCTCTCCTTGAGTTTACTCAAATCAGGATAAGTGTATGTTCCATCAAAAGGATAGCAAGTATCGGGAATTTTAATTCCAGATTTTTTTGCAGCCGCAACGATCTGTTTCTCAAGAGCGTGACTAAGTGAACCAATATCATCAAGAGTAGTAGAAGCATCATGAAAAGTATCGGACATAGTAACAGATTCAGTAGAAGCATCATGTGGTGGAGGTGAAGCAAACTTACTCATCATTGAAGGTGAATCAAGTGTAGCACTAGTGTTCAGAACAGTACCTTTTCTCGTACGGGATGGTAAGATCGGGACCTTGGGGTCTTCTTTCTTACCCATAGCCGATAAATTTCAGCAGGTAAAATACTTCAAGTAGACTTGTGAATAAATCTATGCTCCCCGGCAACGACGCTAGAAAACAGGCTTGATAACCCACAACTGCAGGGGATCGAGATAGTCTTCGCGGGTAAGAATAACCCAATTTATAGATTTGACTCAAGGGGAGCCAAAGAATATCCATAAGCTTTAACAATGGAGTTGTCAATTCCACCGCACCTGAGATACACTTACTTGCAACAAGATATTAATAGTAACTATGATATGTAAGTGATGATAGCAACGGAAATAGTGGTGGTGAAAAAGTAATCATAAAACAACAAAAGTAAACAACTAGTAACCAGCAGAATTAAAACACTGTAGGCTAGGGAGATAGATGGTTGGGCGCTGCATGGATAAGACACATCATGTATTTAACTTGGGGCAAGGCACATAGAAAAGCAATGATCATCTAGGCATAAATCAAACATCAGGCATGTACCCCATAGGTAGTTGTACGTGCTTGCAATAAGAACTTGCACAACATCTTTTGTCCTACCATCCCGCTACGAACGGGGCCAAAAGGAACTTATGGAGATTAAGGTGCTCCTGTCAAAGAGCACCGGAACAAAGCATTAACAATCAATGGATACATGGAATCCTCAAATTATAGTCCATCCCCTTTGGTGTGCCAAGCTGTCACCTTTGGGATCGCCGGTTCCGGACTATAACAGGTGCATACAACTCATAGATAGGATCAAGAACACAAATATATTCATGAAAACACAAAGGGTTCAGATCTGAAATCATGGCACTCAAGCCCAAAGTGACAAGCATTAAGAGCAACAAGTTGAAGAAAAGATGATAAACAACAATCTAGATGATAGGCAACATGCCCCCAACAATCTGATAAACTATTACATGATCTACCTCATCCAATCCCTACCATCCCCTTTGCCTACAGCAGGGAATTACTCACACATGGATGGAGAAGTCATGGAGGGAGGATGGAGTGGTGATGATGATGACTATGGCGATGATCTCCCCTCACCGGAGGCCAAAACAGCCTCCAGATTAGCCCTCCCGGAGAAGAACAGAGGGTCGCGGCGGCTCCGCGACGCGAATTGGGAAAACGACTTCTGTTTCGGGGTTTCTCTGTCACGGGAATAAATAGGAGCCTAGGTAGGGCACCAGAGGAGGGGGTAGTTGCCCAGGTGGCCAGAGGGCGCGGACCCACCCTTGGCCGCACCAGCAGGGCACCTGGAGCCCCCCTGACCCCCCTTATGGCAGAATGGCCCTTCGGGTGCGTGGATTTTCTGTGATTTTCCTGTAATTTTCTGAGACACCTAAAAATCCATTTTCCTGCACATAATAAAACCATACAGACAGCTCAGCTAAAAACATCGTTAGTTTCGTCCGAATCATGCAAGAATGAGGGAAAAACAATAGCAAAAGTGTTTGGAAAAGTAGATACGTTTGAGACGTATCAGGACCCTATGATAAAAATTAAATTAAATAACTTCTCTTGCTATGCTTTATGTGACGTTGGAGCTAGTACCTCCGTCATGCCCAAAAGAATGTATGATATGTTTGAATTGAAACCTTTTGATTCTTGTTCTTTTGGTGTTCGTCTCATTGATTCTTCCGTAAAGAAACCTTTGGGGAAGATCGACGATGTTCTTATCATTGTCACTGACAACTATGTTCCCATTGATTTTATTATTATGGATATAGAGTGTGAACCTTTATGTCCAATTATTTTGGGACGTCCTTTTCTTCGCACCGTTGGTGCAGTTATTGACATGAAAGAGGGGAATAAAAATTTCAATTCCCTCTCAAAAAGGGGATGGAACACTTCCCTAGAAAGAAAATCAAGTTACCATTTGAATCCGTTAACGGGCTAGCTATTCTCTTTCTGTTGACAAAACTTGATTCTTCTTTTTCCTTATGCCTAGCTTAAAGGCGTAAAAGAACGCACTTGTCGGGAGGCAACCCAAGATGTTTTTACTTCTGTTTTTGTGGTCTTGATGATTGTTACTACTGTAGAAACATCATTGTATCTTTATTTTCAAGCTTTGTGCCAAGTTATAGCCTCTTATGATAAGGGAAGCAAAAGTTGTGACATGTTGTCCAGGAAACATATTCTGTCTTCGTGACGGGAAAAATCGGATCAAATCACCAGTTCATCTTTTTAAGCTGAATTTGTTACACAACATCCTCTATACAATTGTTAAACTTTCGTATTTCCTGAGTTTTTTTATTTGAGTTACAGAAGTACCCAGAAAAAATTCTCTACAACCTGTTGTTCTGTTTTTCACAGATTCTGCCACGTTTTGTCTCTCCTTACTGTTGCAAACCTTAAGCTTGCTTTTTCTTTGCAAAAACCTTTTGGCAATCTTGATAAACAATAGCTCATCAAGAATATATTTATATCAAGTGGGGGGAAACTATTTTATTAAGGGTACTAACCTCTCTAATCAGCTTATGATGAGTTATGTATGAAGGGAGTTTTCAAGTGTGCGATGGAAGATGATGAAAGAAGATCCGTGAGTGTCAAGCGCTCAGGCTTGGGGATGCCCCCATGCAGCCCCAATAAATATTCAAGGAGACTCAAGTGTCTAAGCTTGGGGATGCCCCCGTGCATCCTCTTCTCCATCAATAATCATCAGTTCGTCCTTCGTCTCACTATATTTTTATCACTTCATGCGTTATGTGCTATGCTTGGAGCGTCTCTCTCTTAGGTTTTATTTTTAGTTTTCTTTAGCTTTGCTTGCTGTTCGTAACAAGTTAGACCCCATCTTACTTTGTGTGGGAGAGAAACACAATCCACTCTAATCTATAACACATCATCGGATTTTTCATCCTATCTTTTTACTGTTGTGTGTTCTTTATCTTTTCGTAGCTACTACCATGTTTAGTTTTAGTTTTAGTTTGTCTTTATCAAGAGCCTTGGCTTTTGTTTAGTTTTTTTCCGGAAATCTCTTTAGTTTTCATGTTTATCTTGTTAAGAGAGTTGGTTGTTGCACTGAGTTGTGTCTTGTCTTGAAAGTAGGTAATTGAGGTTGCTATTTAATTTTTGTAGTAACTTGCAATAGTTTTGAGGTATTGATGTGAGTAATGTTTAAACTTTTGGTGTCAAGAGCTCTAGCCTATTAGTGATAGGTTTCGTATTTTGAGCAATCCGTGTGTATTTTCAAAACCTACAAAACTAGTTGATAATTGTACCTACTAGATGGATCACTACTCTTCTAAGGGATCGGATATTAGAGCACACTCACGTACCATGAGTCGAGGATGCGCAAGGATAACCAAACCCCCATACACTCATCCTCGGGGTACTTGTCTCTTTGTGAACCTTCTTATTACATTGAGAGTTACCGATAATAAGTGCATGAGTTCTTCGGACTAATGTAAGTATTGAAAGTTGACACTTCCACCTCCTCATATTTGCTAGCCTCTCCCGTGCCGTGCATTGCTTTCTTCTCACTCTGAGAGTTGGCGTCCATCTTTGCAGGTACATCCAAACCCTTGGCATGATATGCGCTGTCGTCATAAACCTCCTTATATCTTTCCTCAAAACAGCCACCATACCTACCTATCAAGGCATTTCGATAGCCTTTCCGAGATATATTGCCATGCAATATCCACCTCTTCATGACTTGATCTTCATGTCATACATGTTCCTGCTACACAGGCAGCGACATACATTGCATACATCATGATAGGTACTCTTCTTTATGACTTGGGTACCTTGTAAAGTGTGAAAGATCTTCAATACCCTCTTGTAAACTAGAGTGTTGCCCTTAAGTGAGGAAAAGATCCCAAAGTGGACAAAATAAAAGATCCCAAAGAGGACAAATGAGAGTTAAATAGAAAGAGCCATTGAGGCCACTGATATGACCCAAACGTATCGATAATTTTTGCTTGCTACATGCATGTTTTGTGTGATATTTATATGATCTAGATACACTTTCATACACTTTGGATCATATTTGGACTAACCTATTAACTCAGTGCACCCCAGTGCCAGTTTCTGTTTTCTGCTGTTTTACTATTTCAGTTTCCCCCATATAAAAAGTGCTCCAAAAATCCAGGAAAAATCAGATAAAAAATCAGCGTACCGGAAGCTTCCAGAGGCCCGAAGGAGGTCCGAGGGGCCACCACCAGGTGCCCAGGCGGCCATCTGGCGCGGAAAGGGGCCTGGCCGCGCCAGGGGGGGCGCCTGGACTCCTGGTGGCCCCCCGGGCTGCCCCACTTCGCCTATTTATTCTCCGTCATGGGAAACCTCCGAGGACAGAACCCTTTTTTAGGATCTCGCCTTTGTTCCGCAGCCGTCACACTACCAATATCGGGAGCACTGTTAGGACCCTTCCCGGCACCCTGCCGGAGGGAGGATCGACCTCCGGGAGCTTCTCCTCCGCCATGGACGCTTCTCGGATGAGCCGTGAATAGTTTCTTTTGGACCTTGGGTCCGTGATCAGTAGCTATGTGAAGTTCTCCTTCCCTCTTTGTTCTTCATGGTTTAGACCTCGTGAGCTTCCCTACATGTTCGAGGCACATATGTAATATTTCTTCTTTTTCTATGTTGGGTTTGATGGGATCTGATGGATTATGAGATTATGTTCAGATTATGATAGAGAAATATAATTGGTTCTTATCTTTTGTATTTTTGTTCCGAAGTAATTCTTGCATGTTCTCCGTTGCTGTTTATTGCTTTGGCAAAGTGGTAGGTACTAACTCCAAGAGGGAACGTTATGCTCGATTGTGGGTACATGCCCCCTGATGACATGCTTGAGTGACAAAAACATTAGTCTAGGGGATGTTCTGTGGCCACAAGGGGGAAAACAACGGTGCTTGTAACCGCGGTTGCAAAGATTGTTTACTTTATGCAAGTTCTTTTTAATGCAGTTGTCTGTTGCTTTGGGTTTACACTTTGGGTGGGGCTCGCAACTTAACACCAGCGAGATATTCTGGATAGATATCTCAAGGTGGATGATTAGTAGTAGATGAAGATGGATTTCGGTCTACTTATTTTGGCGTACTGCCCATGCTTTTGAGCCTCTTCCTTTCTTTTGTAGCATAGTTAGCATTGCGGTGCGTTTATAATCATGTCAATTGTCCGTCTGTAATTTGTTTACCTCGCATAGCAGTTTTATCATCTTTTGGGAGAGAGACATCACTACTGAACATCACTGGAGCCCGTTCCATATTCTCATCATTGTTTACATGCTCATTTATTTTCTAGCTTTTACTTTTAGTTGCTATCATTATCATTATCCTGTGTTTTTTATCCTCTGTAAACAACAAGACCGGAGAGATTGATAACCTCTCTGAACTTCGTTGGGAGACAAGTTATTGGTGTCGTGTGCAGGTCCAGGAGAAGCAAGTAATTCTTTTCAGACGACGCATCACTTGCCGAACCACGTACTTATCATCGTCGGAGTCCTACGGGAGACAGACCCTATCATCTACATAGGGGAAATTTGCTGCTGTCCTACATCTCACCTTCCACTTGGGGTAAACAACGAAGGGCGAGAAGCCATTATCACTTCCACGCCATCAGCCACCAAAACATACAAAAAATAGAAAAAGTAGAAAAATAAAAATAAAAAGAGAGAAAGGGGCAACACTACTATCCTTTTGAAAGATCCACACTAGTACTCCCTCTCATCCGTGTACTCCATAGAGATGATTATTCATGCATATAGCTATGTGGGGACGTTCACACTATAGAACTTGGCTTGCATATTCCAAGGATGAGCCTCCTCAAAAGAGCTCTAGGTCTTCATGAGCGAGCAAGTTAGATGCACCCCCCACTAGTTCCATTGGAGAGCTTTCTAGCTCATATGTGCATCCATTGCATGGAAATCTCTACTCCTCACATCATATCTATCACTTGGCCTTCTCGCCTATGATTGTCCTCATTGATGTGAGCCTTTCTCACCTTTTGTCTTCCTCGTCCACCATTTTCTCTCTTTTCCATACTAAGTGTCAACTCTCGTGCTTACGCTCATCCATTGCATGAGTGCTCAAAATATAGAAAAGGAGTGGATCAAATTGACTTGTACCTGGCTAGTGGTCTGGGGACGAGTCAAGATAAGATTCCAAAGAAGAACAAGTGTGAAACTTTACTAGATTGAGTTCTCAACAAAAATACTTTTTTCTTGTATGCCTTATCCCCTTTCTTGCACGCAAACACCATTTGGAGACGTACGAGTCACGGACAACGAGAGCTCTTGCACCTAATGTTCTTTTGTTACTTGTTTCAATGCTAATATAGACTCTTACATGTTATGACTTGAATTGAATCACATAGCTTGATTGATTTAATTTTCAAAGTTCTTATATGGTTGCTAGCATGTCACCGCAGAAATTATGCTGGTTATTATTTACCTACTCGAGGACGAGCAGGAATTAAGCTTGGGGATGTTGATACGTCCCAAACGTATCGATAATTTCTTCTTGCTCCATGCATGTTTTGTGTGATATTGCTATGATCTAGATACACTTTCACACACTCTTGATCATATTTGGACTAACCTATTAACTCAGTGCACCCTAGTGCCAGTTTCTGTTTTCTGCTATTTTTTTATTCCAGGTTTCTCCCATATTAAAAGTGCTCCAAAAATTCGGGAAAATCGGATAAAAAATCAGCGCATCGGAAGCCTCCAGAACCCCGAAGGAGGGCCGGGGGCACCACCAGGTGCCCAGGAGGCCACCTGGTGCGGCCTAGGGCTTGGCCACGCCAGGGGGCGCCTGGACTCCTAGTGCCCCCCTGGCTGCCCCCTTCGCCTATATATTCCCCGTGACGTGAAACTTCCGAGAAGAGAACCCCTTTTCGCGATCTTGCCTCTGTTCCGCCGCCGCCGTGCTTCCAAGATCCGGAGCTCCAACAGACTTTTTCCCGGCACCCTGCCGGAGGGAGGATCAACCTCCGGGAGCTTCCCCTTCACCATGGACGCTTCCCGGATGTACCGTGAGTAGTTTCCTTTGGACCATGGGTCCATGATCAGTAGCTATGTGATGTTCTCCTCCCCTCTTTGTTCTTCATGGTTTAGACCTCGTGAGCTGCTCTACATGATCGAGGCACATATGTAATCTTTCTGTTGTTGCTATGCTGAGTTTTGTGATATCTGATGGATTATGAGATTATGTTCAGATTGTGATAGAGTAATATATCTGGTTCTTGTGGTGTTTTATCCTTCAGTCTGAAAGCTTCAAAAAAATATTTGGTTCTTATCTTATATATGTTTGTTCCTAAGTAATTCTTGCATGTTCTCCGTTGTTGTTTATTGCTTTGGCCAAGTAGTAGGTAGTAACTCCAAGAGGGAACTTTATGCTCGGTTGTGGGTTCATGCCCCCTCATGACACGCTTGAGTGACAGAAACATGAGTCTAGGGGATGTGCTATTGCCACAAGGGGGAAAACAACGGTGCTTGTAACCGCGGTTGCACGGATTGTTTACTTTAGAGAAAGTGATTTTTAATGCAGTTGTCTGTTGCTTTGGGTTTACACTTTTGGTGGGACTCGCAACTTAATACCAGCGAGATGTTCTGGATAGATATCTAAGGTGGATGATTATTATTAGATGAAGTTGGATTTCGGTCTACTTATTTTGGCGGACTGCCCATGCTTTTGAGCCTCTTCCTTTCTTTTGTAGCATAGTTAGCATTGCAGTGCGTTTATAATCCTGTCAATTGCCCATATGTAATTTGTTTACCTCACATAGCAGTTTTATCGTCTTTTCGGAGAGAGACATCACTAGTGAACATCATGGGGCCCCGATCCATATTCTCATCATTGTTTACACGCTTGTTTACTTTTCTGCTTTTACTTTTAGTTTCTATCATTATCATTATCCATGGTGTTTTGATCCTTTGTAAACAACAAGACCGGAGAGATTGACAACCTCTCTGAACTTCGTTGGGAGCAAAGTTATTTGTGTTGTGTGCAGGTCCACGTCAGTTGCGCCGCTGACACCTACTTATCATTGCCGGAGTCCTACGGGAGACAATTTTAAAACCTCGGTATCTTCACCGAGGGAAACTTGCCGCTACGCTGCATCTCACCTTCCACTTGGCGTAACCAACAAAGCGCG
Source organism: Bromus sterilis (assembly GCA_950022295.1). NCBI lineage: Eukaryota > Viridiplantae > Streptophyta > Magnoliopsida > Poales > Poaceae > Bromus > Bromus sterilis. The sequence goes on from OX465599.1 coordinate 219,436,005, forward strand.
AGAAGAAATTATCCTCTCTCACGTATCACCATACTGCTGGAACCGTCGAGTTGAAAATTTATAATAATCTTAAAACCATGTCTTTGGCAAAGTTTTGTGATATAATAGGTCTGCCGAATGCTGGTTAGACGGCGAGGATGAACACTCAGCCTTCCGAGTTGAGGACTCTCTTCAACTCTCTTTGTATCCAGGAAGAGAGTGATATTGGGCGTACAAAGATTTCCAACATTTTATTCCCCCACATCAGGTATTTTGCATACTTTATTTCTAGAGGGGTGTTGGCTCGTGAAAACTCGAGCAACGGTTCTGCACCAGATTTTCTATCTATGCGAACGCACTCTCTGGTAGGAATGATTATAATGTGGGTGCCTTAATTGCTCGACGCCTTGTTATGAATAGTAACAAGGGCAATTTATTTGGTTGTGTTTACGCCACACTTATCTTTGAGTCTCTTAACGGCACCCCACATCATGATGATGTTCCATTTTCTTACGCCAGTCTTGATCTTGCTGCTATGAAGAAGCATAAGTTTGTTACCATGACTTCCCAGTTCGGTAACCTTTTTTATATTTTGAAGTTTGAAAAGAAAATTACTCGTGAGATCCGTCTACCTGCACCACTTTTGTTTGATCACACCCGCATGAACGGATGGTCCTTCAATGATGTCTAGTTCGAGGAGTTCATGGACCAGTATCAGCTTCATAACCCCATGGAGGGGGTTGTGCCGACGAGGAGGAGCATGGTGAGTTCCCACCTTTCCAGGGGGAGACCGTCACTCAGCATGGTGATGGGTCTTCTTATGCTTGGAGCGCAGGACCTTCCTCATGGGAGGACCCCGAGGACTTCGGTGTACGCACCGGAGGGCTCGTACGACCCTTGGACTTACCCGTACCACCCCGGAGCAGGAAGCTCCTGGGGGCAGTAGCTGCTACCAACTTAGGCCAAAAGCCTAAGCTTGAGGGAGTACGTGCCCTTCTCACTTTTCCATTGTATCATCCATTTTTTTCGCTTTGATCTTTTCGAATTTTTTGCCCGTTCTTCTTTGTTCTTTTAATTTGCAAAAACAGCAAAAAGAATTACCTTTTCTTTTGCTTTCGTTAAACCTTTGAAAAAACCCCAAAAGATTAGCTTTCTCTCTTTAGTTTTCTTTGTTTTAAGAGTTCAGCTCGAGTCCGTGATGGCATTTGATTATATTTCCCACGTTCGGTCGTGCAAGTGACAAGGCAGTAATGACGAAGATCGACGAAAGGGAAGCAACAAGGAAAACTGGTATGAACTCTTCTTGTTTCTACTTTTGTACATATGCCTGTACTTATGATCTAGAGACCAGCTTGTAGTGACATAGTGCTATGTTTACATTGCTTTCCCAATGTTCATGCTTTCTTTGTGGCTGATCTCAAATAGCTAGAGTACATAATGTGTTGTTGAAATGATTTACATGCATTGCATTGTTCCTGGCTTGGCATATTGAAGTGGTATTTCCCTTCAGAGAATTCTTGGATTGACTTGGCACATGTTCACACATGTTTATGACTAAAAAGTCTATCATGCCTTGATGACGTTTTTATTTCAGAATAGTTATACCACTTTCATGTCCGATTCAATGTTCCTTTGTCGCTCTGCATGATTATGACAATTATTGCTCTCTAGTTGGTCGCTTCCCAGTCTTTTGCTAGCCTTCGCTCGCACTAAGAGGAATTCTGCTTGTGCATCCAAACTCCTTTTCAAACAAATTATTCCACTCCAGTCCACCATACCTTCCTATATGTGGTATTTACCGGCCACTCCTAACTTAGACTTTCTTGTGCCATCTCGAAATTTATTCAAAAGTTGTTGTTTTGTAACCGTATAAGATCATGGTGCGGTGAGGTAAAATTGGTATCTACCATGCCAAAAATATTTTGAAGGAAGTTTTGACTAGTCAAATTTATATAAAAAAATTAGAGAGTTACACCTCCCCCCATACTTGATGATGGAATGAAATGGACCAAATGCTGCTAATGATAGATGGAATGACAACCTCCTTCCATACTTGAGTCAAAATAAAAGGTTCCATAGACCGTCGAACGATGGATGGATAAGGGAACAAAAGTGTAAGAACAAAGCATTAATATGGTTTGCATGGGAGATATTGAGAGACCTTTACCGTTCACCGTTGAATGGAAAGTTGCACCTCTCAAAATAATTTTGTCTCTGTTTTAAAAACCAAGAGCTCTGGCACATGTTTAGTCTTTGCTTCCAACCACGGGTTTTCAACCTTGCCATAAAAAAAGCCACGGTTCGAGAGTCTCCCCTTCTTTCTTCAAAGCACCAACTATTGAGAGCATAATTGTCATCCTTATGTAACATGCATTGTCCCAAGGTACCACATTGTCTTCTGCTTGATTGTGATATTGCTAGTCTGAAATTCTAAGTTCTAGTCTCCTTTAAAACTCCGGAGGAGTTTCTGCATTTATGTTTTGCTTCACTCATGGAGGCATGCGAGATACCACTCTAGTATGTTCAAGATATGTGCATTGTGATCTTGTCCTTATTTTCGACAACATATTTTTTACTTTTGGTTGTTTGTGAGTCATCACTTGAAAGAAGGATTGCTTTGTGCATTGTCCTCATAGCGTTGTTTTCATACTTGCTCAACTCTTTTCGTAGTACCGGCTTATATACATCTTATGAAGCAAAAGAGTTTGTCAAAGTTTTCTTTGTCGCGTCTAGTTCGTTGAACTGAATTGCTTGAGGACAAGAAATAGGCTAAGCTTGGGGGAGTTGATACGTCTCAAACGTATCTACTTTTCCAAACACTTTTGCTATTGTTTTGACCTCATCCTTGCATGATTTGAACTAAATTGATTAGAAGGTACTTCAGAAAATTCCGGGAAAATGCACAGAAAATCCACGCACCAAAAGGTTCGATGTTCCAGAAGTGGGGCTAGAGGGGGACACAGGGGATCGAGGCTCCCTGCTGGCGCGGCCCCACCCATGGTCGCGTCGGCTGGCCTCCTGGGGGCCTCCCCCTCCTCTGGTGCCCTACCGAGGACCCTATTTATTCCCGTAACGCAGAAACCCCGAAATAGAAGTTTTTTTTCCAGAACACGTCGTGGAGCCGCTGCCACCCTCTGTTCTTCCTCGGGAGGGCTAATCTGGAGGCTGATTTGGCCTCTGGAGAGGGGAGATCGTCGCCATCGTCATCAACATCATCAATCCATCCTCCCTCCATGACTTCTCTGCACCGTGTTTGTAATTCCCTATTGTAGGCAAAGGGGATGGTAGTGATTGGATGAGTTTGATCATGTAATAGTTTTTCAGATTGTTGGGACATGTTGCCTATCATCTATATGGTGTTTATCATCTTTGCTACAACTTGTTGTTCTTAATGCTTGTCACTTTGGGCCCGAGGGCCATGTTTTCAGATCTGAACCACTTATGTTTTCATGATTATATTTATGTTTGAGATCCTATCTATGAGTTGAATGCACCTATTATGGTCCGGAACCGGCGATCCCAAAGGTGACATCTTGGGACACCAAAGGGGATGGTCCATAATTTGAGGATTCCATGTATCGATTGATTTTATTGCTTTTTTCCCGTGCTCTTTCACAGGAGCACCTTAATCTCCATAAATTCCCTTTGGCCCCGTTCGTAGCGGGATGGTAGGACAAAAGATGTTGTGCAAGTTCTTATTGCAAGCACGCACAACTACCTATGGGATACATGCCTAATGTTTGATATTTGCCTAGATGATCATTGTTTTTCTGTGTGCCTTGCCCCGTGTTAGAATCTATTACATGTTCACTCTTATTCATGCAGCGCCCAACCATCCATCTCCCTAGCCTACAATGCTTTAATCCTGCTGGTCACTACTAGTTTATTTTCGCTGTTTTACTTTTGCTGTTACCATCATCGCTACCACTATCATACCATAGTTGTTATTAATACTTTTTTGCAAGCAAGTATATTTCAGGTGCGGTTGAATTGACAACTCAACTGTCAAATCTTATAAATACTCTTTGGTTCCCCTTGTGTCGAATCAATAAATTTTATTAACTTACCCGCGAGAACACGACAATCGATCCCTTACAGTTGAGGGTCATCACACACCCATGGTAAATATAGTATCAATAGGCAGACAAAGACAAAGACAAAAGGTAGCAAATTTTTTTTTTCTTTTTCATATAAGACACACAAGCAAAAGCAAAAGCTGGAAAGTAAACTAACAAGACTAAAAATCAAATGTAAAGGATAGTGTGCTATACTCCCCTATCTTGAAGATTGGAGTCCCCGGCAACAACTCCAGAAATTATGCTTGATGGGTGTAGATAACACCTCCTCGTTGGTTACCCAGTGGAAGGTTATGATGTAGATTGCAGAAAGTTTCCCTCGGTGAAGATACCGAGGTTTGTCTCCCGTAGGACTCCAAGGAACGCCAAGAAGGTGGCAAGAAAGCAATGGCACCGTTTACAACCTAGAGGTTTCTTACTTGACCTTGACCTGCACACGACACAAGTAACTTGGATCCCAACGAGTTCAGAGAGTTTGTGAACCGCTTCGGCCTTGTTGTTTATAAAGGATCAAACACAAGTGGGAAATAGTAATGGTGATTGCAACTGAAAAAGTAATAAAAGCAGTAAAGAGTTGAGGTGTAAACAATGGTGGAAATATAGACCGGGGTCACATGATCTTCACTAGTGATGTCTCTCTCCCAAAATACGATAAAACAGATAAGCTAGGTGAACAAATTACATTTGGGCAATTCACAGAATTATAAACGCACCGCAATGCTAATTATGCTGCAAGAAAGTTAGAGTCTCAAAAGTATGGGCAGTACGCCAAGACAAGTAGACCATAATCCAACTGCATCTACTCAATAATCATCCACCTTAAGATATCTATCCAGAACATCTCTCTAGTATTAAGTTGCGAGCCCCATCCAAAGTGTAAACCCAAAGCAACAGACAACTTCATTAACAAACTTTGCATAAGGTAAACAATCCTTGCAACCATGGTTACAAGAACCGTTGTTTTCTCCCTGGTGGCAACAACACATCCTCTAGTCTCATATTTCTGTCACTCAAGCTAGACTTTGGGGCATAAACCTACAATCAAATATAAAGGATCCCTCTTGGAGTTACTATCTCCTCTCTGTACGGCCGCCGCCGCCGTTTCAAGATCAGGGCTACTAGGAGAAGCTGTCCCGGCACCCTGCCGGAAGGAGGAACCCCCTCCGGGAGACCATCCATCGCCATGGAAGCCTCCCGGATGTGATGTGAGTACTCCCCCTTGGACCATGGGTCCATGACCAGTAGCTATGTGCTGTTCTCCTCCCCTATTTGTGCTTCCACTTTCGAGACCTCGTGAGCTGCCTCAATGATCGAGGCACCTTCGGAATTTTCTGTGTTGCTATGCTGAGTTTGCTGGGATCTGATGGATTATGAGATTATGTTCAGATTTGTCGGGACCCGGGGTTAGCGTATGCACGTCCCGCTACGACATAGTCATATGGAGAGACGAGAACCGTACCCACTTGTCTAAGCAGACAAGGCCAAGCACAGAACATTCTCGGAAAGCATCGTACGTGAGGGGCATCCCATCCAGGCCGGATGATCAACTGATATGGGTCCTCATCATCCGCACACAAGTCTAAATATATGGGTGATGAACTTCCATATTCACAGACAAGTCGCCTCAACCATACTATCGACTATCTCATAACTCTTACATAGACTTACTCCAGCCCGATCACTTAGTCGGGGTCTAGGGCGGGCTCGATCATACCACAAAGTGTGCACGAGAAAGAGTCTCGAGCAATCGCATCGCGATTCCCCAAGCTGCGCACATCTAAGGGCCACTTGGTGTATGAAAGACCGCCAGCCAGATCCCAACTAAGGTCTCGAAAACCCATACAAAGACATGCATGTTATAAACATACACGCAGCACACATGCCTTGTATGAACAGCAGGTATCATTGCAATTCTCTACAAAGTATACATTTTATTGATAATTCTCACAGAGTGCACACAGAGATCACAAGCATGTGATCCAACATTACAAAAAACAAGCGGAATCAAAGTAGGTCTGAGTACAGACAAGTTTAACAAATGGCTTAAGAAGCCTTATTTAAACACAAGCCCTCCACGAGGGAACCAGTCGTCTGACTGGGACTACACTAGGTTGGTCTTCAGTCGTTGAGCTCGATGAAGAAGCCACCTTCGGGGTCAGTGGGTTCATCTAAAAACATAGAATAAGCAAACGTGAGTACAAAGTCGTACTCAACAAGACTTACATAGGAGCTATACTACTCATGCACATGTATCAAGGTAAATGGGGGTGGGGTTTCACTTGCAGAAGTGCCAGCTTTGACTTGGCTAGCCCTAAACTATGAGTACCAGACTTTGAGGTAAGAAGCGTACACGAGTCCACTACATCTCTTCAACCAATTACACCACTATGGTGCCTTCCTCGACTTCCCCACGAGAAAGCACGCCATCGCACTCACGCTTATCTTTGTAAGTTTTATAAGTATCCAGTTCAAGTTGTCTAATAATCAGGCACAGTTTTCCAAGTAGTCCCTTACCGCGGACGCGGCTTTTCGAATAGTTTATTAACCCTGCAGGGGTGTACTGCTACACACATGAAACCATCAGTTACCGCCGGGATCTCGTCACCCTTCAAGCGGGTGTCGGCGAGGATAATCTCCACAACTTTTACCTCACAGCCAACTCAAGTTCAATGAAGACGCCTATCTGGGAGGGTTTCCACATTCGTAACCTGGCCGGTCTACCGAAGTGGTCCCAGAAGATGTGTGCGTGGTGCATAAGACGGCCTCGGTTGAGCCGTTCTCTCAACTTGCATCCAGGTCACAAACCTACCAGGACTCCGAACTACTGTGACTCATTGAACTGAGAAGGGGTGAGTTAATAATTTGAGCGGGGATCCGTTTGCCCAACATGTGGTAGTACTCTTCAGCTTGGATCACCACACAAGAACTCAGGCTTAAGGCGGTGTTCAACGAGACAACCCACTGTGTACTCCTACCCAGACTCTCGTCGTTCACCTTGTATTAGGGTAGATTCACCAACACATTTCCACCATCATCAACATGATTGCTACCATCCCGACTCACATATCAGTATCAACATTGTATCACTCTAAGCATGCAATAAGCAGTAACAGTTGCAGGGGTCACATGATATCAATCAACTCCTACATTTGCTAGGATTGTGGTTTGCTTACTACTATGACAAAATGATAGGTCATGCAAAGTAATGGGTTCAACTATGCGGTAGAAACGCATCATGGTAATCATCCTATACAATGCATTAGCAAGACATGCGAGGGAATTGAGATTTTATCGACATGATCAATGGGGGTTTGCTTGCCTTGCTGACGAGGTTCGGTATCGGGGTCTTCAACGAAGGGGGCAGCCTCTTGTTACGGTTCCACCTCTACTCGACAAACAACAAGCAAGGGAGCACAATAAGTACAATGCACAATCACATGGTTGAAAGTTGAAACTTGATGTATATGCTTCTGATGTGTGAGGCAATTCCATTTAAATGGAGTATATTTCAAATGAAATTGCAATTTCAAACTCCAATTTGAATTCATCTTAGCCAAGTTACAAATTCTATTGTTTGAGCAGTGCAACTCCTTTTGAAATGTGTCTGATATGCCTCTGATGTTCAGATGAAATGTGGCATGTTGCTAAGATTCAAATTGCAAAAGAATTTGAATTTAATTTGATTAAATTCCAATTAAACCAAATAGCAAATGCTACTAGTCCCATTTTAAATTCAACTCAAACATAGTTGAAAGTTGTAAATTTGGATAGATTATTTTCTCCTGATCATTTTTCATATATTATATGTTAAATTTGGAGTTAATATGAATTTTCTATGAATTTTCAAAGTTTCAGCCTTTTTCCGGATTTTTTGGAATTGTTTTAATCAAATAAACATTTACTGCGTCAGCATGACCTCATGCTGGCATCAGGGGGTCTCTCACCAGGGGGTCCCACATGTAAGTCTCTGTTTGTTTTAATTAACAGTTTAAATTTGATTTAAACTAACAGAGGTAATTAGCAGGGGCAGGGCCCACATGCCTGTGACACTGGGGTGTGGGGCCAGGGTGATTAGCTTAGGGGGTTAAGCTCTAATGGAGGGGGTCGTCGCCGGCGTGCACTGTGGTCGCCGGAGCATGTCGGGATCGTACTCTGGGCACACATTTGACGCGCTGCTGGCACCGTTCGCGAGCTAGGATTTGCCCGCGTCGATCTGGAGTGGAGGGGGTGGCTGGGGTGCACTGGAATGGCGCCGGCGTCGTGCCCTAGCGGAGGCAGAGGCACGGGCTCGAGGCAAAGCTCGCCATGGTGCTCATCTTGAGCCAGCGATGCACGAATTCGACGCACAGGAGCAAGGCGGAGACGATGGACATGAAGAAGGCGACGTCAGCATAGCACAGGCCCGTCTCCATGGTTCCCGACGGCGAGGAGCTTCGGCTCTCATGGCGGAACGGCACAGAGGAAGCAATCGAGGGCGTAGCTAGAGGGGTTTTGCTCACCAGGTGATGGTCAACGCGAAGGAGTAGGCGACGAGCTCGGGGAGGTCACGGTGGCGCCGGAATTTGAGTTCGATCCGCGGCGGCAGCAGTGGAAGACGATGAAGCTCGCGTCGGCTACACAGCACCTCGGGGCGATTCCTTCTGCGGCTCGGCGTAGACGACGAAGGCGGAGAAGATGGACACGATGGCGCGGCTCGGGGAGGACAGCGGTCACGCGGGCTTCAATCCATGGCGACGGCGGGGCTCAGGTCGTCGTCGAACTCGGCTAGAGAGAGAGGGGGAGAGGCTCTGGAGGGAGGGAATGGACGCACGGCTCGTCCAGGTGTGGCGTGGCACGTCTAGGAGGCTCCAGAAGGGAAGGTGGAGGCTGGGAGAGCGGCGACGTGCTCGGCTAGCTCGGTGACATTCCACCGAGCAGCTTGGAGGCGCGGGGTCGGGGAAGAAGACCCCTGTGTCCTTTTGGGCCAGCTGGGCTGGATGGGCCGGCTTCGCCTAGGTGTCAGGTAAGCTTTTCTCTAATTTCTTTTCTGTTTAATCTTTTCTTTCTGTTTTTCTTTTCTGTAATTTGTTTTTCTATGCTAAATAAATAGCTAGGCATTTTATTAAATGCTGAACCTTTTTATGTGGCTTCAGAATATACTAGGCTAGCCACTTGTAAAGTTTGAACATTTTTAAAATTCAAATTATTTGAACTTTAAATCAAATAGGGGTTTTTTATTAATTCCAAGGTCCTGTTTGAATATTTGAAAAATCCATGAGCATGGGCTGGGTCCCACATCACTTGTTATGTGATCACACTCATTTATAAGACTTTTCAAAAATCAAACATGAATTTTTGGAGAATATTTATTTCTGGCCTTTTGAATTAATTCATCTGGGGGGTGTCCCTTCTCCCATTTGAGTTTGAATTTGGTTTCAAATTATTTCTTTTGAAATTTTTAACATGATGCAAGGTGACTTTGATCCTAGCACATTACCTAACAGAGGGTTCTGACAAGATTGTGATGAGTAATATATTTGGTTCTCTTTTATATTTGTGTTCTTAAGTTAATTCTTGCATGTTCTCCGTTGCCGTATTTTACTTTGGCCAAGTGATTTGTTGCAACTCCAAGAGGGAGCGTTATGCTTGATTGTGGGTTCAGCCCCTGATGTCTATCTATAGTGACAGAAACATGAGACTAGGGGATGTGTTGTTGTCACCAGGGATAAAAGAACGGTGCTTGTACCTACGGGTGCAAGGATTGTTTACTTTACGCATAATTCTTTTAATGTAGTTGTCTGTTGCTTTGAGTTTACAGTTTGGGTGGGATTCACAACTTAATACCAGCGAGATGTTCTGGATAGATATCTCACGGTGGATGATTCGTAGTGGGTGCAGATGGATTTCGGTCTACTTACCTTGGCGTACTGCCCATTTCTTTTGAGCCTCTTCCTTTCTTTTGTAGCATAGTTAGCAGTGCGGTGCGTTTATAGTTCTGTCAATTGCACAGCTGTGATTTGTTTACCTCGCTAGCACTTTTATTGTCTTTTGGGAGAGAGACATCACTAGTGAACGTCATGGGACCCCGGTCTATTTTTCCACCATTGTTTACACCCTCAATTTACTTTCAGTTCTTAATTTCCGTTGCCACTATTATTATCTCTTGCGTTGATCCTTTGTAAACAACAAGTCCGGAGGAATTGACAACTCCTCTGTACTCGTTGGGAGAAAAGTTATTTGTTGTGTGTGAAGGTCCAAGTGAAGTAAGCAATCCTAGATTGTGATCGGCGCCATTGTTCACTTTACCACCTTCTTGTATTTCTGTGATTCCTACGTGAGACTAACCCTATCCTCCGCATAGGGGAAATCTGCTGCTATGCTACATCTCACCTTCCACTTGGGGTAACCAACGAGAAGTGAGAAGAACTATATTCCTCACCGTATCAAGAAATTTCTGGCGTCGTTGCCGGCAGTGGCGAACCTAGGATTGGCTGACGCCACAGACGAGAAGCTAAGGGCTAAGAACTACCTAAATAATCAGTTGCAAGACATATAAAAGTTCATCTATGTTGCATAACTAACAAGAAATTAAACATAATATTCAATAGCAGCATTTGTTAGTCACGTGGGAGGTGTGGAATGAGCGCAATGCTAGGGTGTTCTAAAATAAAAACGCTATGTCGTTTGTCATTTTAGACAAAGTTAAATATGAGGCTCGCTTGTGGGTCTTTGCGTATGCCAAATATTTGGGCAACTTGATACCGCGAGAGTAGTTGAGTTGTATTGTTCGGTCACAAACTTGCTTTTTCCCCTCGTTTCAAATAAAATAAAATAACAGTGGCAATGTGTCATCAAGCAAAAACAACGGCATCTAGCAACTAAAATCATTATCAAACAGTGGCAATGTGCCATCTAGAAACAAAAACCTGGGCATCTAGTCATTAAAATTCCGATTTTTAGACAGTTCATAGTATGCAGTGACTAAAACTCAGAGTTGAGCAAGTGGACTACCTCTCCGGACGCCGGGCAACGTACAGTCTGTCGCGGTCGCCGCCTCGCTGGGGTCTCCGTCTCAAGCCCTCGCTGCCTCGCCGGACTGGGCAGCAGGCTAGCAGCGGAGCAGTCGGTAGCGGCGCCTCGAACCTCGAAGATTGGAAGAGGGGGGAAGCGGGGAGCGCTGCTGGACGGTCGGACGGTCCAATTTTGCATGGACTAGGACGACGAAGGTCGGCGCCGGTCTGGCGGCCTCAGCGGACGGCGCCGCGGCGCGGACGGCGCTAGGTTCTTCCGTTCTTCGAGTCGGGGGCGAGACCGCGAGTGGCTGCTGGGGCGGACCGCTCTTTCCTGTGTTCGTGCGGGTGCGGGGTCGTGGGCCGTTGGCCTGGGCAGCCTGTGCCTGAAGTCAGCTACGCCCCAGGCAATTTTACTTTTGAAATATAGGCCAATTGTTTTCCACGCCCCAGGAATGGCCTGGGCTGCCTGGGGCCCAAATTCGCCCATGGTTGTCGGGGACTCCAGTCTACAAGTGATACGTCCCAAACGTATCTATAATTTCTGCTTGTGCCATGCATGTTTTGTGTGACTTTTCCATGTTTTGCTTCAACTTTCATACAGTTTTGAGAATATTTGGACTAACCTATTAACTCAGTGCACCCAGTTGCCAGTTCCTGTTTTCTGCTGTTTCTGTATTTCAGGTTTTCGGGCCATTAAAATTGCTCCAAAAATTCCGGAAAAATTATATAAAAAATCAGCATCCTAGAAGCCTCCGGAAACACAAAGGAAGGAAGGGAGGGCCACCACAAGGACTCCAGGAGGGTCCATGGCGCGGCCCAGCCCTAGGCCGCGCCAGGCACCCTCCTGGCTGCCTAGTGGCCCCTCTCGGTGCCCCTTTGGCCCCTATTTTTACCCCCGAGGAGAAAACCCCTAATATCGAAGTACCTTTTCCAGAAGCGATTCCGATCTCCGCCGCCATCGAAAACTAGCTTCGGGGGTCACCAGGATCCTGCTCCGGCACCCTGGCGGGGAGGGCCTTGGCCCCCGGGGCCATCTTCATCGACTCTCCTTCCTCCATGATGCTTCTTTAGTAGTTCTAGATCTTATCTACGGTTGTATGCACCTATTATAGTCCAGAACCGGCGATCCTAATGGTGACAGCTTGGGACACCAAAGGGGATGTCTATAATTTGAGAATCACATGTGCTCATAGAGTGTTAATGCTTTGTTCCGGTGCTCCGCCGCAGGAGCACCTTAATCTCCATAAGTTCCTTAAGTGGCCCCATTCATAGCAGGATGGTAGGACAAAAGATGTTGTGCAACGTTCTTATTGCAAGCACGTACAACTACATAAGGAACACATGCCTAAGTTTGGTTCTTTGAATAGGATGCTCTAGTTTGTTCTTTGGCTAGAGTTGGCGCAATTCTGTCAATTTCCCAACTGTAATTTGTTCACCCATCACCTTGTTCTTTTGCCTAGAGAGGTACCACTAGTGATACCTTGAACCCCGGTCCATCTTTCACCTTCATTGCCTTTGTTATTACTTTTACTTTCTTTGCTCCTCCTTCTACTTTGTTACTACTTTGTGGTGTTGGTGATTGGGGAAGTCTTAAAGGCTACACCCGTCAACACACCGTTGCTACTTATATCTTGTCTAGTGCTTTTTCCAGGTGTGGTTGAATTGAAAACTCAACTGCTAAGGCTTATAAGTATTCTTTGGCTCCCCTTGTGTCGAATCAATAAATTGGGTTACTCTTACCCGCGAGGACTGTTGCAATCCCATACACTTGTGGGTTATCAAGACTATTTTCTGGTGCCGTTGCCGGGGAGCATAGCTTTACTTATAAAGTTCACTTGATAAGTACACTTTTTCTTATTACTCTGTTTGCTACTAATGGCTACTTTCTTTGAGACTAGATCTTATTGGCAAGGAGGATTCACGGAGGATTAACAAAAATATTACAAAGAATACCGCTTGTCTCAAAAAGGGATACACTCATGGGGACTAATACAGGAGTTGTATGACTATGCTAGAAACTTGTGCTCAATATATAATATATCTTTCTGCAGGGATGAATCTAGTTGCTTTATGAGGCACAAACACCTTGCTTTCCAATGTGAGTACAATGATGATGAAACCTTAGCTTCTTACGCTAAGGGAAACTATGATTTTTATGATGCAGAACAAATAGAAGAAGTTGTTATCTTTAAGGGTGCCTACGAAATTGCTTCCTTTGTTGAAAATATTGATGATGCACCTTACAAATTCGAGAGTCTTGAAATACTTAATTAGTGCTTTGAGGATTTTAATGACAATTATTATATTATTGACCATCTCAAAAGGTACTCTCCACAAGAGGAAGAGACTAATGCTTTGCAAGACTCTACGGAAGAAGAAATTGCTGAAACTGAATGCTCCTTGGATGAAAAAGAGGAGGAGAGTGACGAACAAAAGGAGGAAGAATGGAGTATCTACCCATCTCTACCTACTAATGAGAGCAACTCTTTGACTCTTACTTTATATGATTGCCCTCCATGCTTACCAAAGGAGGGTGAATGCTATATTGATTGCTATGATCCTATGGATTCTATTGAAATATCCCTTTTTGATGAAATTGATGCTTGTGGCCACGATGCCCCTATGAATGATACTTGCAAGGATGATTTTGCTACTGTTCTTTATGATAAACCTTGCTATCTTGATAAATCTTATGATAAACCTCTATTTTTGCCTACTATGGATGTTCTTAATGATGATGAGGTTTGCTTAGAAAGTCTACATGAGTATGTGCTAGTAGATCATGAAAAGCATGCTTTGTGTGATAATTATATTGTTGAGTTTGTTCATGATGCTACTGAAAATTATTATGAGAGAGGGAAATATGGTTATAGAAATTTTCATGTTAGGAAAACACCCCTCTCCATGTTGAAAATCTTGAAGGTGCTCTTGTTTTACCTTCCTATGCTTGTTACTTTGCGCTTCATCTATTTATTTTTCTTCAAGTTGCCCATGCATAGGAAGCATATTAGTCTTAAATGTGGTTTGTCTTTGCTCCTTTGATGCTCTCTTTTGTGCTTCAACTCTTATTCTTTTGTGAGCATCGATACACTCATGCCTAGCTAATGGCTTTAAAGAAGCACTTTCGGGAGGCAGACCGCAACGAATTTAGGTTTTTCTTCTTGTTTTCTTCTTTTCTTAGTGGTCTTGATGATTTTTACTACTATAAAAACATCATTGTATCTTTACTTTTCAAGCTTTGTGCCAAGTTTAGCCTCAGATTGCACGAAAGGTCAAAAGTTGGTGCATGCTGTCCAGAAACAGATTCTGTCTGCTTGATGGAAAAATTTGAGATAAATCACCAGATCATCTTTTTGATCTGAATTTTTTTGACAGTATGCTCCATACAATTACCTTTCAGGCGTCAGTTCTGAGTTTTTTTTCTTTGAGTTGCAGAAGTGCCTCGAAAAAATTATTTTCTCTCTGCTGTTCTGTTTTTCTCAGCTTCTGTCCCTGTTTTTCTTTTGGCAGTTTTGCAAATCTTAAGCTTGCTTTTTCTTTGCAAAATCTTTTGGGTAGGCAAGAGAAATAGTAGTCCTTCCTGGAAAACTTTATTTGTAGTAGAGGAAAATTATTTTAATAGGGTACTAACCTCTCTAATCATCTTATGATGAGTTATGTATGAAGGGAGTTTTCAAGTGTGCGATGGAAGATGATGAAAGAAGATCTTGGAGTGTCAAAAGCTCAAGCTTGGGGATGCGCCCGGAACCCCCATGAAATATTCAAGGAGACTCAAGCGTCTAAGCTTGGGGATGCCCCCATGCATCCCCTTGTTCATCAACAATCATCAGTTCGTCCCTCGTTCCACTATATTTTTATCACTTCATGCGTTATGTGCTATGCTTGGAGCGTCTTGCTCTTCACTTTTCTTAGTTCTTTTGTTTTCTTTGCTGGTCATTACAATGTCGGAACCTAACATCCTTTATTGGGAGAGATACACGCTCCACTTTAAACTAGAACACCTCATAGGATTTTCATGCTTATTCTTTGATGTGAGTTGTTCTTTATCTTTTCTTAGCTGCTGCCCTGTTTAGTTTGTGTGCTTTAGAGTTTTCTTCTAGAGCTTTTAATTGGTTCAGGCTTGTACTTTTTATAGTTTGCATGCTTATCTTGTTTAGAGAGTTTTCCTGTTGCACTGAGTTTTGTGTCTTGACCAGAAAGTAGGTAGTTGAAGTTGCTATTCTCTTTGTAGTAGTAACTTGCAATAGTTTTGAGGTATTGACTTAAGTAATGTTTCAACTTATGGTGTCAAGAGCTTTAGCCTATTAGTGATAGATGTCGTATTTTGGGCAATCCGTGTGATTTTCGAAAACCTAAACCCTGTTGAGAACTCTAGCTACTAGATGGATCACTAATCTCTGGAGGGGTCGAATATTAGAGTACACTCACGTACCATGAGTCGAGGATGCGCAAGGATAACCAAACCCCCATACACTGCTCCTCGGGGTACTTGTCTCTTTGTGAACCTCCTGACTAGATTGAGAGTTACCGATAATAAGTGCATGATTTCTTCGGACTAATGTGAGTATTCAAAAGTTGACACTTCCACACACCTATACTTTGTTAGCCTCTTCGGTACCGTGCATTGCCCTTTCGCACCTCGAGAGTTGGCGCATACTTCACCGGTGCATCCAAACCCTTGGCACGATACGCTCTTTCATCATAAGCCTCCTTATATCTTTCCTCAAGACAGCCACCATACTTACCTACAAGGCATTTCCATAGCCTTTCCGAGATACATTTCCATGCAACATCCATTGTTCTTCATGTTCATATGACTTATCCTTCATTGTCATATTGCCTTGCATGATCTCATAGCCTGCATGTAGTTGGGCTTTGCCCGCTATTCATATTTTTGCTGCATGTTGCGCTTGATCATTGCACATACTACTACACTGGCAGAGGCATTCATATAGAGTCATTACTTTTTCATTCAGAGTTGTAAGTAGATAAAAGTGTGTTGATGTTCTTCTAGAGTGTTTCCCCTACAGTGAGGAAAGGAATAAAAGATCCCAAAGTGGAAAAAATACAAAAAAATATCCCAAAGAGGACGAAAAAAAAAGAGAGAGAAATAAAGAGCCATGGAGGCCACCCAAAATAAAAAAAAATACAAAAAAGGTGAAAAATAAAAAAATAAAAAAAGAGAGAGGGGGCAACACTACTATCCTTTATTCCACACTTGTGCTTCATAGTAGCACCTGTACTTCGGTTTGTAGAGAGTTTTCATGTTGTACTTGCATAACTAAGTGGGTATCCTTACACTATAGAACTTGGCCTGCATATTCCAAGGATGAGCCTCCTCAAAAGAGCTCTAGGTCTTCATGAGCAAGTAAGTTGGATGCACCCCCACTAGTTCCATTGGAGGGCTTTCATACACTTATAGCTCTATGTGCATCCGCATGTTGCATGGCAATCCCTACTCCTCATATCATAACTATCATATGGCTTTCTCTCGCCTATGATTGTCCTCATTGATGTGAGACTTTCACACCTTTTTGTCTTCTTCCTCCACCATCTTTCTATTTCGCCGTTTAGGTGTCAACTTTCATGCTCACGCTCATCCATTGCATGAGTGCTCAAAATATCGAAAGGGAGTGGATCAGTTTGACTTGAACCTGGCTAGTGATCTGGGGACGAGTCCAGATAAAACTTCAAAGGAGACTAAGTGTGAAACTTTAGTATATATAGTTCTCAACAATAAAAAGTTTTCTCTCTCGTATTCCCAAATTCCCTTTCTTGCACGCAAACACCATTTGGAGACATTCGAGTCACGGACAGCGAGAGCTCTTGCACCTTATGTTCTTTTGTTGCTTCTGTCAATTCTAATATAGACTCTTTCTTGTTAAGACTTGAATTGAATTGCATGCTTTAATTGCTTTACTTGAAAGTCCTTATATGGTTGTGTGGCATGTCACCATAGAAATTATCCTTGTTATCATTTACCTACTCGAGGACGAGCAGGAATTAAGCTTGGGGAT
Organism: Bromus sterilis; assembly: GCA_950022295.1. Classification (NCBI taxonomy): domain Eukaryota; kingdom Viridiplantae; phylum Streptophyta; class Magnoliopsida; order Poales; family Poaceae; genus Bromus; species Bromus sterilis. The sequence continues at coordinate 219,453,069 of OX465599.1, forward strand.
GTTGATACGTCCCAAACGTATCTATAATTTCTGCTTGTGCCATGCATGTTTTGTGTGACTTTGCCAAGTTTTTCTTGAACTTTCATACACTTTTGAGCATATTTGGACTAACCTATTAAATCAGTGCACCTAGTTGCCAGTTCCTGTTTTCTGCTATTTTTGTATTTCAGGTTTTCCGGCCATTAAAAGTGCTCCAAAAATTCCGGAAAAATTATATAAAAAATCAGCGTCCCAGAAGCCTCCGGAAACACCAAGGAAGGAAGGGAGGGCCACCACCAGGACTCCAGAAGGGTCCATGGCGCGGCCCAGCCCTAGGCCGCGCCAGGCACCCTCCTGTCTGCCTGGTGGCCCCTCTCGGTGCCCCCTTTGGACCCTAGTTTTAACCCCGAGGAGAAAACCCCTAATATCGAAGTACTTTTTCCAAAAGCGATTCCGATCTCCGCCGCCATCGAAAACTTGCTTCGGGGGTCACCAGGATCCTACTCCGGCACCCTGCCGGGGAGGGCCTTGGCCCCTGGGGCCATCTTCATCGGCTCTCCTTCCCCCATGATGCTTCTTGAGTAGTTCCTCCTTGGACTACGAGTGCTTGGCAGTAGCTATGTGGTATTCTATCCCCCTAGATCTTCAATACAATGTTCTCATGAGCTGCCCTACATGATTGAGATCCATATGATGTAATTGGTGTTGTGTTTGTTGTGATCCGATGAATTTTTACTTTGTTCAGTCCTAAGAGGTTTATGAATTATTGTTGCTACAATTTGTTGTTCTTAATTCTTGTTACTAGTGCACGAGTAGCATGATCTCAGATCTGAGCACGTTATGGTTGTATGATTATAATTGTTATTCTAGATCTTATCTACGGTTGTATGCACCTATTATAGTCCGGAACCGGTGATCCCAATGGTGATAGCTTTGGACACCAAAGGGGATGGTTATAATTTGAGGATCACATGTGTTCATAGAGTGTTAATGCTTTGTTTCGGTGCTCCGCCGCAGGAGCACCTTAATCTCCATAAGTTCCTTAAGTGGCCCCGTTCGTAGCGGGATGGTAGGACAAAAGATGTTGTGCAAAGTTCTTATTGCAAGCACGTACAACTACATACGGAACACATGCCTATGTTTGGTTCTTAGACTAGGATGCCCTAGTTTGTTCTTTGGCTAGAGTTGGTGCAATTCTGTCAATTGCCCAACTGTAATTTGTTCACCCATCACCTTGTCTTTTGCCTAGAGAGGTACCACTAGTGAAACCTTGAACCCCGGTCCATCTTTCACCATCATTGCCTTCGTTGTTACTTTTACTTTCTTTCCTGCTCCTACTACTTTGTTACTACTTTGTGGTGTTGGTGATTGGGGAAGTCTTAAAGGCTACACCTGTCAACACACCGTTTCTACTTATATCTTGTCTAGTCCTTTTTTCAGGTGTGGTTGAATTGACAACTCAACTGCTAAGGCTTATAAGTATTCTTTGGCTCCCCTTGTGTCGAATCAATAAATTGGGTTACTCTTACCCGCGAAGACTGTTGCGATCCCCTACACTTGTGGGTTATCAACAAGATAGGGGAGTTGCACACTATCTTTTATCTTTGCTTTTTAGTCTTGTTAGTTTACCTTTCTGTTTTTTCTTTTGTGTCCCTTATAAAAAATACCAAAAATACATGTTACTTTGCTAGTAGTCCACTATGGCTGGTCCTTTTGCCTTTGGTGAGGCACAAGTACTTACCTTTACTCAGAGAGGTGGTGAAAGTCTGAAAGATGCTTGGTATAGAATTAATGATTCTCAAAAAAGGGCCCCCAAGAAGCAATCCACTACTATCATGCTTAGAAATTTTTATGTTGGGATTACTTCTTGGAATAGGTTTGTTTTAGACACTTCTATCAATGGGAACTTTATAGAGGCTCTAGTTTGGGAAGCCCTTAATGTTATTGAAAATCTTGTTGGAAGTCTCACCGTTGCTAGAATTAAGGAGGACATTACTCTAGCTCACATTATGGGAAAACTTGAAAAAATAGAGTTAGAGATGCCAAGTATCAATAAAGTAAATGAGTTGGACCGTAAGATTCAAGGGAATTTTAATAGGCTAGATAACTCCATGCAAAAAATTGTCAAAACTTTGGAGACTATCAAATCCCTTGATGAGAAGTCTTCTAGGATAGAAAAGATTGAGGAAGTTATTGAAACTCTAGGAACTAAGTTTTCCTCAATCAAAGCCAAAAAGAATGAAACTCTGGCAAGAAAGGAACCCAAGTTCGTTTACGTTCCTAAGGTTCGTCGATCTAGAACTGACACACCTATTGCCAAGAGAGTTGAAACAGTGAAGACTTTGGAGGAGACACCTATCTTTAATTTTAATGAAACTCCAATTGACTTTACTCCTTTTGATTTTATCCCTAGAAGCATTTTTATTTGTCCGTTCTTTGAGAAACCTCTTAAGACTAGTTGTACTATTGAAGAGCTTTTTGATGATCTTGATGATGGTTCAATTTATACAACTTGATCTTTTTCTTTGTGCCTAGCTCAAAGGCATAAAAGAAAGCGCTTATTGGGAGGCAACCCAAGATGTTTTTTCTTCTATTTTTAGTGGTCTTGATGATTGTTACTACTGTAGAAACATCATTGTATCTTTATTTTTCAAGCTTTGTGCAAAATATAGCCTCATATGACAAGGGGAGTGAAAGTTGTGACATGCTGTCCAGAAAACAGATTCTGTCCTCGTGACGGGAAAAATCATAGTAAATCACCAGTTCATCTTTTTGAGCTGAATCTTTTACACAGCGTGCTCCATACAATCAGGGAACTTTATTATGTTCTGCGTTTTTTGATTTGAGTTGCAGAAGTACCCCAAAAAAATTCTTTACTACCTGTTGTTCTGTTTTTCACAGATTCTGCCACGTTTTGTCTCTCCTAACTTTTGCAAACCTTAAGCTTGCTTTTTATTTGCAAAAACCTTTTGGAAATCTTGAGAAACAGTATCCCTTCCTGGAAATATTTATTTGCAGTAGAGGAAAATTATTTTAATAGGGTACTAACCTCTCTAATCAGTTTACAATGAGTTATCTATGAAGGGAGTTTTCAAGTGTGCGATGGAAGATGATGAAAGAAGATCCTGCAGTGTCAAACACTCAAGCTTGGGGATGCCCCATGCATCCCCAATAAATATTAAAGGAGACTCAAGCGTCTAAGATTGGGGATGCCCCCGTGCATCCCCTTCTTCATCAACAATTATCAGTTCGTCCCTCGTCGCACTATATTTTTATCACTTCATGCATTATGTGCTATGCTTGGAGCATCTCGCTCTTTAGTTTTCTTAGGTTTGTTTTTTCTTTGTTTGCTGTAGTAAAAAGTTAGACCCCATCTTTCTTTTGTGTGGGAGAGAAGCAAGCTCCGTTTTAACTAGAACTCCTCATAGGATTTTCATGCTTATTTCCTTAGCTGTGAGTTGTTCTTTTTCTTTTCTTAGCTGCTGCCCTGTTTAGTTGTAGTGCTTTAGTTTTCTTCTAAAGCTTTTCTTTTGTCTCAGGTTGAACTTTCTATAAGTTGCATGTTTTATCTTGTTTAGAGAGTTTGCTTGTTGCACTGAGTTTTGTGTCTTGACTAGAGAGTAGGTAGTTGAAATTGCTATTCTCTTTGTAGTAGTAACTTGCAATAGTTTTGAGGTATTGACTAGTGTAATGTTTGAACTTATGGTGTCAAGAGCTTTAGCCTATTAGTGATAGATGTCGTATTTTGGGCAATCCATGTGATTTTGGAAAACCAAAACCCCTGTTGAGAGCTCTAGATACTAGATGGATCAATAACCTCTGGAGGGTTCGAATATTAGAGTACACTCATGTACCATGAGTCGAGGATGAGCAAGGATAACCAAACCCCCATACACTCCTCCTCAGGGTACTTGTCTCTTTGTGAACCTCCTGATTAGATTGGAAGTTACCGATAATAAGTGCATGAGTTCTCCAGACTAATGTGTGTATTCGAAAGTTGACACTTCCACCTCCCATATTTTGCTAGCCTCTCCTGTGTCATGCATTGCCTCCTCCTCACTCCGAGAGTTGGCGTCGACCTTCGCCGGTACATCCAAACCCTTGGCATGATACGCTCTGTCATCATAAACCTCCTTATATCTTTCCTCAAAACAGCCACCATACCTATCTATCAAGGAATTTCCATAGCCTTTCCAAGATATATTGCCATGCAACATCCACCTTCTCATGACTTGATCTGCATGTCATACATGCTACTTGCTTGATCGTTGAGCCGCATGCTAGTTGGGACTTGCCCTAATCATTGCTACATGACGCACTAGTATCATTGCATATCCTGCTATCCTGGCAGAGGCATACATTTGCATCATGATAGTTGCATCTTCTTTATGTGAGTACTTTTGTAAAGTGTGAAAGATCTCCTATATTCTTGTAAAATATAGAGTTTTGCCCCAAAAATAAGGAAAAGATCCCAAAGAGGACAAAATCAAAAGATCCCAAATAAGACAAATGAGAGAAATAGAAAGAGCCATTGAGGCCACCAGAAAAAATACAAAAAAATTAGAAAAAAGAGAAAAAAAAGAAAAAAGAGAGAGAAGGGGGCACACTACTATTCCTTTTTAGATATCCACACTAGTACTTCATCCTCTATCCCTTGTACTCCATAGATATCATCATACATGCATATAGCTATGTGGGGACCCTTCACACTATATAACTTGGCTGGTATATTCCAATGATGAGCCTCCTCAAACGAGCTCTATGTCTTCTTGAGCAAGCAAGTTAGATGCACCCCCACTAGTTCCCTTGGAGAGCTTTTAGCTCACATGTGCATCCGTTGCATGGCAATCCCTACTCCTCACATCATATCTATCATATGGCCTTCTGTCGCCTATGATTGTCCTCATTGATGTGACCCTTTCACACCTCTTTGTCTTGATCCTCCACCTTCTTTCTGTTTTGCCTTTTAGGTGTCAACTTTCTAGATCGCGCTCATCCATTGCATGAGTGCTCAAAATATCGAAAGGGAGGGGATCAGTTTGACTTGTACCTGACTAGTGGTCTGGGGACGAGTCAAGATAAGAATCCAAAGGAGACTAAGTGTGAAACTTTAGTAGATAGTAGTTCTCAACAACCTTTTTTCTCTCTCTTTTTCCCAGCCTCCTGCTTGCACGCAAACACCATCTGGAGACATTCGAGTTACGGACAGCGAGAGCTCTTGCACCCTTTGTTCTTTTGTTGCTTGTGTCAATGCTAATATAGACTCTTTCTTGTTAAGACTTGAATTGAATTGCATGCTTTGATTGCTTTACTTAAAAGTCCTTATATGGTTGTGTGGCATGTCAACACATAAATTATGCTTGTTATCATTTCCCTACTCGAGGATGAGCAGGAATTAAGCTTGGGGATGTTGATACGTCCCAAACGTATCTATAATTTATGCTTGCTCCATGCATGATTTGTGTGACTTTGCCATGTTTTAATTGAACTTTCATACACTTTTGATCATATTTGGACTAACCTATTAACTCAGTGCACCCAGTTGTCAGTTCCTATTTTCTGCTGTTTTTATATTTCAGGTTTTCCGGCCATCAAAAGTGCCAAATAAATTCCGGAAAAATTATATAAAAAATCAGCGTCCCAGAAGCTTTCCGAAGAACCAAGGAATGAAGGGAGTGGACCCACCAGGGCCCCAAGAGGGTCGCTGGCGCGGCCCCACCCTAGTGCGCACCGAGAGGCCTCCTGGCTTCCCTGTGGCCCCTCTCGGTGCCCCATTTGGCCTATATTTAGCCCCCGCAGAGGAAACCCCTAATATCGATCTGCTATTCCCATTCTCCTCTCTGTACCGCCGCCGCCACCGTTTCAAGATCAGGGCTACTAGGAGAAGCTGCCCGGGCACCCTGCAGGAAGGAGGAACCCCCTCCGGGAGACCATCCATCGCCATGGATGCCTCCCTGATGTGCTGTGAGTAGTCCCTCTTGGACCATGGATCCATGACCAGTAGCTATGTGATGTTCTCGTCCCCTATTTGTGCTTCCACTTTCGAGACCTCGTGAGCTGCCTCACATGATCAAGGCACCTTTGTAATTTTCTGTGTTTCTATTGTTAGTTTGTTGGGATCTGATTGATTATGAGATTATGTTCAGATTGTGATGAGTAATATATTTGGTTCTCTTTTATATTTGTGTTCTTAAGTTAATTCTTGCATGTTCCCCGTTGTCGTATTTTACTTTGGCCAAGTGATGTGTTGTAACTCCAAGATGGAGCGTTATGCTTGATTGTGGGTTCAGCCCCCGCATGTCTAGCTTGAGTGACAGAAACATGATACTAGGGGATGTGTTGTTGCCACCAGGGATAATACAACGGTGCTTTTACCTGCGGGTGCAAGGATTGTTTACTTTAAGCATAGTTTGTTTAATGCAGTTGTCTGTTGCTTTGAGTTTACACTTTGGATGGGATTCGCAACTTAATACCAGCGAGATGTTCTGGATAGATATCTCAAGGTGGATGATTCGTAGTAGATGCAGATGGATTTCGGTCTACTTACCTTGGCATACTGGCCATTGCTTTTGACCCTCTTCCTTTCCTTTGTAGCATAGTTAGCATTGCGGTGCGTTTATAATTCTGTCAATTGCCCAGCTGTGATTTGTTTACCTCACTAGCACTTTTACCTTCTTTTGGGAGAGAGACATCACTAGTGAACGTCATGGGACCCCGGTCCATATTTCCACCATTGTTTACACCCTCAATTTACTTTCAGCTCTTACTTTCCGTTGCCACTATTATTATCTCTTGCGTTGATCCTTTGTAAACAGCAAGGCCGGAGTAATTGAAAACTCCTCTATACTCATTGAGAGCAAAGTTATTTGTTGTGTGTGTAGGTCCAGGTGAAGTAAGCAATCCTAGATTGTGAACGGCGCCATTGTTCACTTTACCACCTTGTATTTCTGCGAGTCCTACGGGAGACAAACCCTATCCTCTGCATAGGGGAAATCTGCTGCTAGGCTACATCTCACCTTCCACTTGGGGTAACCAACGAGAAGTGAGAAGAACTCTCTTCCTCACAGTATCAGGAGCCCAGATCCAAAGAACTCCAAAGTTAAGCGTGCTTGGATTGGAGTGATTTGAGGATGGGTGACCGACTGGGAATTTGTTCCCGGGTGCGCACGAGTGAGGACAAAGTGCGCAGGAAAGACTAATGTTGGTCTATGGGGACAGTCTAGATCCTGCCAGGCGTACGCTGGGAACCGGTGGCTGTGTCCGGGGAGTTACAAATGGTATGAGAGACGACCCTCGCGGTTATACGGGCGTGTGCGGGTCAGTGCACAAACATGGGTGAGCCGTGTGTCCGCACTGGACGCACATACGTGTGCCAAGAGGAAAATTTCATGTGGATCGACGAGGACGTCGGTTCCTTTGAGTGGTGGGTGTGACATCCAGGCTTAGTAGGAATGAAAGACTACTCATGTCAACAAGGTGCACCTTATTTGCCACGAGCCCAGATCCAAAGAACTCCAAAGTTAAGCGTGCTTGGATTGAAGCGATTTGAGGATGGGTGACCGACCGGGAATTTGTTCCCGGGTGCGCATGAGTGAGGACAAAGTGCGCATGAAAGACTAGTGTTGGTCTATGGGGACAGTCTAGATCCCGCCAGGCGTACACTGGGAACCGGTGGCTGTGGCCGGGGCATTACAAGAATGGAGTTTGCTGGTAGAAGGTCGAAGGACAACTCATTGCAGCGAAGCTGCAATATAATACCGAAGCCTTTGAAGAAATACGACCCCCAAAAAAATAGTCGAGAAATAAGATACTCTCGAGTATAATCGCAATGAGGAGAAAGCTGAAGCTGGTCGAAGACTTAGTATTTTTGCTAGTTTCTCTTTTACTTTCTTGAGTCGTAGGAAAAACCGTACTATCAAGAAGGGTTTGCTAGTTGAAATCTTAGTCAAAGTGAACTTGCTCTACTCAACTTGAAACCCAAAGATAGCCTACCGACAGAAATATTATTGAATCGAGTAATAGCTCGAAGGCAAAGTCATCGCCCTTTGTGTCTTCGAGAGAGAACTCTTTCGGTAAGTCCGCTTACTTGCTCCGGAAGAAAAGTTGCGCACTGATCGAAAATCTGACCGTTGTGGACACGCGTCAAGCGGTTTCATCAGGTCACTTCAGTATTTACTCTATTGCATGTTTGCCTTCAATGTTTTCCCTCGTCCCCATTCCTTTCGACTTAGGCATGTCTTTAGTTATTGCAATTCCTTCGATTTACTCTTAGTCCTTCGTCGTTTGAATGTTTTCCTTCTATTTCCCTTAGAACTTTTAGGAGTGATCATTCACCACCTCCCCCTCTGATCATTGTTGAGATTTCAATTGGTATCAGGGCTAGGCACTCCCTACGCTTTGCGTATTTTGGTCTAACCGCCTGGAGTGTTTTCAAGAATGTCGTTTGCAGCTGTTTTCTCGGGCGAACCGATTCCTGTTTACAATGGGAAGGACTATCCCTATTGGAAGGACAAAATGAAGAGGAACATCATTGCCATCAACTCTGCTTCTTGGGAAATTGTTAAGCATGGAGTTCAAGTTAAGGATGAAAAAGCTATCACTCCTGATGAGGTAAAGAACATGGCTCTTGATTCTGAAGTCTGGGTATTCATCATGAATCATCTGACTCCAGAAAATATCATGACATGAAGAATATTCCTTCGGCCAAAGGTGTTTGGGACTATCTCCAGAAGATTGGTGAAGGTGTCTCTACTCAGAAAGATGCTCGCATTGACACTCTCCAAAGGAAATTCTATCGGTTCAAGAGACACGAGGGAGAAAAGGTTAACTCCATGTACAACAGACTCACCACTTTATCAAATGAGCTGATTTCCCTCGGTGCTGAAGATATCACCAGTCACATGATAGTTAGAACTTTGCTTCGCTCTCTTTATGATTCCTTCGATCACATCGTGTTGATCATCAAAGAAAGGACCGATTTCAAAAACCTTGTTTTCGTTGATATCCTCGAGATACTTACCACCTTTGAAATGGAAGAAGAATAAAAACGTGATGTGAATGGAACTCGAAGGAGAACTCATGCCCTCAAGGCCAAAGCCTCACGCCACTCCTCTCCAGAAGCTAGTTCTGACTCTGGAGGTGCCTCAGATGACCCCAAGAATATTGGAAAAGATATGGCCCTCATAATGAAATGGTTCAACCGCTTCCAGAGAAAGAGTTCCTCTTCACCGAAGAAAAGTTACTCTTCCAGACATTCAAGCAATTCATTACAACATCGATCATCATCAAGAAACTCTTCACCAAAGGAAAATTGATGTTACAAGTGCAAGAATCTAGGTCACTTCATTGCTTATTGTCCTCTCTAGGAAATTGAAAATAAATCCAAGCATTCACATAGCAACTCGTCGAGCAAGTTGCACCGATCGAGAAAAAACTATGATTCGAAGAGATATGATTCAAAATCCAAAAAAGACAAGAAATATCATTGTGATGATGATAAGAAGAAGAAGTATCACAAGAATCGAGAGAGTTCTTCCTCAAAATCACATTCCTCTCGACGCAAGAATTCTCACCGTGACATGGCCTATCTGGGTAAATAGATGAATTCTGAAGATGAAGCCTCTAGGACAGAAGCTGAATCAAACTCAAGATCTGGTTCTGGTTCTGAATCTGATGGCGTTGCCAGTTTAGCATTTGCTTCGAACAAGGCATCGAGTTCATTCTTCACCAACCAAATCAGTGAAGATGAAACTCCAGCTTACTGCTTCATGGACAAGGCAAAGGTATCTTCCTCTAATAAATCCTACGATACTTCTGATGGATCTGCTTATGAATGTCACTCTAGGATAAGCTATGCTAAACTTGCTAAAATTTCTTCTATCAAACAAGATGAACTACATTATCTGAGAGAAACTATTAAAAAATTTGAGACTTTGTTGATCGATGAGATTGAGAAACGTCAAACTTTGACAAATGAGCACGCTGCTCTGAAGGAAAAGTGTGATGAACTTTCCTCTCGGCATGATCTTCTCTCAGTGGACTACGAGAAGCTAAGCTACGAATTCCTTCAAAGGAAAATGGCACTCGAGAAACCGAGAGAGGCTCATGAAGAGTTGGAGAATTTCAATCTCACTCTCATTGCTCAATAGGGCTCAGAAGCTAAAAATGAATCTGCTACACCTTGCTTAAATTGTATGGAACAAAAAAAAACTGAGTCTACTTCTAAGCAATAGAAAGGAAAGGAACCTATTATCATTGATGATACTAATCGCTCGGTCGACGAAAATTCTGCTGTTACCGAGGAATTCCTCCGGTTGAAAGATTTATTTGATACAAGCATGTTCAAAATAGTTCCAGGACACCAGTACCTATGTGATATCCTAAAGAAGGCTCTTATTCATAGCAATCCTCGAAAGGAAGTTGTTGGTATCGAAAGGAAACTTAAACCTGATGGCACCTACTGGGAGCCCGAACAGTATCCTAAAACTTTTTGGGTTCTAGCGAAACAAAAGCCCATTGATATTGCTAACCTTTCAGGTTTCAACTGCAAGATTGATAAGGCCATTGTTCATGAATAACTTGATTCTGACTACCATCTTGTCAAACATTAGGAAGGAAAGGTTTCGGCTGAATTCATTGGCACTCCTCCAAAGAATGGTTTCTATAAGCGACAGATTTGGGTTGGCATATCTCTCGTAGAAAAACTGCCCGCAAACCATTCTATGTAGGGAAAACCTTCGGTACCACTGAGACACTACTATTCTCTCGAGGATAGAAATGAACCTCTGGTACCTGCATCAAATGTTCCCCAGAAGGAATACTATCGAGTAGATTGAAATGTGCATCGCCATCGTGATAACAATGACAACATTGCTTTTACCTACCAGTACTCTAACCCCTCGCCGAGGAATTGTATTTATGGTGTGGTTGATGGTCCCCCTCGTCAATATGATCATGTTTTCTTTAATACCGCTGCTTCATCTAGCACTTCCATGCCTTCTCAGTCACCTGCTCGTTTGTGGGTGGTCAAGAAGAACTAATTCTTCTGCAGGGCTATGTCTCCGGTGGATCCGAATGGGTCACGGACAGTGGTTGCACTAATCATATGACTGGAGACAAAGAGTTTTTCACCGAAGACAAACTTACTCAATTTTCATAGAGATATATTACCTTCGGTGAAAATAACAAAAGAAAAGTACTCGGTTTGGGTAAGGTTGCTATATCAAAGGATAAGCATATTGACAAAGTTATGCTTGTTAATTCTCTCGGATATAATCTTATGTCCATATCAAAACTTTGTGATATGGGTATGCTTGTATTGTTCTCTGCTTCTCATTGTGTTGTGTTTTCACAGGATGATTATACCTTCGTTTTCAAAGGATATAGCAAAGGTGATCTTTATATTGTTGATTTTTCTTCAGTACTTGTTGTATCCACTTGTTTAATGGATAAGGCAACATCTGGATGGCAATGGCATAAAATACATGGTCATGCAGGGATGAAAAATATTCAAACTCTTATCTCGAAGAAAAATATCATTGGTATTGACAATGTGAAATTCAAAAAAGATCGTCTATGCAGTGCCTGTGAAGCTGGAAAGATTGCAAAGAAACATCATTCAATGAAGACAATCATGACAAATACTCGTCCTCTGGAATTACTTCGTATGGATTATTCGGTCCTCCAAATTATGTTAGTCTTGGAGGTAACAATTATGGTCTTGTTATTGCCGATGATTTCTCTCGATACACTTGGGTTTTCTTTCTAGATGACAAGAGCAAAGTTGTCAAGATTTGCAAATCTTTCGCTAAGAGAGCACAAACCGAGTATGAACTATCTCTGAAGCATATCAGAAGTGATAATGGTACTAAATTCAAAAATACTCATATCGAAGAATTTCTTGGTTAATATGGATTTACTCATGAATTCTTTGCTGCCTATACACCACAACAAATGGTGTGGTCGAGAGAAAGAACCTAACTCTTATTGAAATTGCCAGAACAATGCTTGCTAAATACAAGACTCCTATAAGGTTCTGGGCCGAGGAAATTAACACTGCATGCCATATCATCAACAAGGTTTATCTACACAAGTTCCTGAATAAAACTTTACACGAGCTTATCACTGGTAAAAAGCCAAATGAATCGTAGCTCCAAGTTTGGTCCTAAGGCTCATGAAGGTTTTCTTCTAGGTTATGGTTCGGACTCTCAAACTTGGTAAAGTTGTAACAACTGTAAATGTTAGGTTTGATGAAACTAACGGGTCTCAAAAGGAGAATTTACCTCTTAATCTAGACGAACCACCTTTGGATGAAGTGATCAGGTCCATGGCTATTGGAGATATTCGTTGACGAGGGGGTGACCCCACGATTCCTGCATGTAAGGCTACCTGGTGCGTATTAAGATAGAACGCCCACTGGGAAGCTGCAACAAGCCCACGATTGGCCCAACCAGGCACCGACGTAGGAGTCCACGACCAACATGGAAGGTGCAACTTGGCGTACAAGGAAATACTAGAACTAGGAAACCATCTATTTAACCTAGTACGGACTCCCCGAGACCTAGCCTAGTATATAAAGGCTGGGAGGGGAGACGTCCACAAGAACACAATACGCATCTACTCATCCTAGCCTTGCGAGAACTCGCCTTGGCCTCCACTGTAATCGCCCCCTCACGCAATAATATCAAGGAGGAAGTGCTTCTCCTGTTAGCCGACGAGAATCGTCCAACCTGTGCCTTCTCTATGAATAAGCCAGGGTCCCTGACCATGGGATTTGCCGGGGTTGATCCCCGTCAATTGGCGCCATCTATGGGAACTACACAGGTTGGAATCACAATCTCGGCGGTCCCCCCTTCAGCAGATCAAGACTCGAGGACTAGAACCAGATCTATCCCACTCGAGGAATTCAAGATCACCACAAGCATCTCCATCATCTCGTCAAGATCATCTAGCCTGCAGCCGATCCAAGTCCAGCACCCCAACGACTGTCAGATCCATCGCCGACGGAAAAGAACTCGACGACCCAAAAGGCAAGCACGAGGACCCTACTCGGGAACTCCACTCGAAGAGTCGCGGCGCGCAGCCGAAGACTCGCCCATCAGTCGACGACGCGCCGCCGCCCAGACTCCCAACACACGCCAAGGCAGCGACTCCGAAACCTAGACCGAAGAGTACTACGACCCAGATCGAAGGCCAGTTGAATTCTCCAACTTCATGCGAAGCCAATCACTCAGCGACGGGATAGAAATTGACCCAAGATTCCATAGCCGAGCGGAAGACCACTCGAAGATCTTCCAAATCTCGAGGAGAAGAAGGCACGCCGGTTCCAGCAAGCTCACAGCCAAAGAGCAACTGGAAGGACCATGCGCGATCCACTGCTTTGAAGACAGTTGGGGCCATCTAAGAGAAAGCCACACCCTAGGATATTGCCGCATATTAGCCGAACTCTCCAACAGCCTCAAGGAGGAGCACGAGGCCAAACGCACTCGAAGAAGCGTGTAGTTGCCCGTGCAAATTAGAGAAGAGAAATACCCCGCATCCCAGGGACGAGTCTGCATGATCCAAGAAGGAAGACCCCCGAAAGCAGCAAGATACCTACACCTTGCAGGCCGAAGCAGCCGAAGACCTAAAGATAACCGAAACCTACCAACTGAGCGGCGCCGAGACCAGCATCACTTTCTCACAGAACGACCATCCGCCCGCAGTCCCAAGGCCTGGGCACGCACCCTTGGTCCTCGAAGCTCAGATCGGAGGATACGACATGGACAGAGTCTTCATGGACAGAGGCAACACTCTAAACATAATCTTTGCCAGCACCCTACGCAATATGTTAATCCCACGATTAGTTTGGAAGAAGTCAGGCACCACAATATACGGCGTAGTTTCGGGCGAAGCAGCCACCTCCATCGGAACAATACAGCTTGATGTGATCTTTGGCACCAAGCACAACTTCGCAAATCAAGCGCTCGAGTTCGAAGTGCTCGACTGGCAGTCGCAGCATCACGCCATACTCGGGCGACCAGCGTTCGCACAGTTCATGGCGGTCCCTCAGTACGCATATCTCAAACTCAAGATGCCAGGACCCGCAGGAATCATCACAGTCAAGGGAAGCTTCACCAAATCGGACCAGTGCGACCGCGACTTCCATAAAGTCTCCGACACATTTGGAGCCCAGCAACAGCTCAAAGAAATAGCCATGGTGACGGACAAAAGCATATTTCCGCTGGCAAACCGAAGCGAGACAAAAGAATTCGGCCGTGATTTCAGCATCGACAGCGACACAATCACATACCAAGTCCACCCAACAGACCCAGAGAAGACAGTTCGCGTATATGCCCACCTTCCAGAAGAGTAAGCAACCGCCCTCATAACCTTGCTTCGTGAAGAGTGCAAAATTTTCGCCTGGTGCCCAGCCGACTTGCCCGGGATATCACGAGAATTTGCAGAACACGCGCTCCACATCAAGCCAAACACCAAGCCAGTAAAGCAGGCACTACGACGATTCTCAGAACCCAAGCGTAGAGCAATCGGAGAAGAAGTCAACCGACTAATCGACGCACAGTTCATCCGAGAGACGAAGAAAGAAACATGCATAGCAAACCCAGTCCTAGTCCCTAAAAAGTACACCGAGGTACTGAGGATGTGCGTCAACTATCGGCCCATCAAAAAGCACTTCCCAAAAGACCACTTCCCCCTGCCAAGAATCGACCAAATAATCGACTCCATAGCAGGTTGCGACCTCCTCCCCTTCCTCGACGCATACTCAGGGTACAATCAGATCAGGATGAGAGAAGAAGACGAAGAGCACACCTCGATCATAACCACCTACGGCAGATCCCGCCATCAAACCATGCCCATTGGTCTAAACAATGCCGGAGCAACATACTAGCGATTGATGCAAGCATGCGTGAAAGATCAGATTGACGAAAACATCCAGGTTTACGTAGACGAGATCGTCATCACAGCCAAACAACTCACGCAGGAAGCAGCCGCAGAAGACGACAACACAAGTGAACCAGCGCAAGTGGCAGCAGCGAACCCAATCGCTAACGAAGAGGGCAACAACGCAGTCGAGGAGCCAGAGCCAGCCGCACCCGAAGACCCAGCCTGGAGAGAACCGTTCCTCAGATTCCTAATATAGGATACTTTAATCATAGACGTCGCAGAAGCCCGACGCATCAGTCGACGATCTAAAGCATTCACGGTAATCAACAGAAAGCTCTACAAGCGCAGGATCTCTCAAGTCCTCCAAAAATGTATACACGAAGAAGACGACAAAGCCCTACTACTCGAGATTCATGAAGGCACCTGCGGGCATCATGCCATCAGTCGGGCACTCGTGGCAAAAGCCTTTCGGGAAGGTTTTTACTGGCTGACCGCCATGAGAAATGCAGATTATATCGTACGGCGTTGCATCGCCTGCCAAAATTTCGCCAGCAGGACGCAGGCCCCAGCATCGGAACTCAAAATCATACCATTATCATGGCCATTTGCCACATGGGGACTCGACATGGTGGGCCCACTCAAGAAATCATCAAAAGGAGGATGAACACACCTACTAGTCGCAGTAGACAAGTTCACCAAGTGGATCGAAGCAATACCAATCACCAGCTCAACAGCCCTCACGGCAGTCAACTTCATCAAGTCAATCATCTTCAGATTCGGGGTACCACACAACATCATCCCAGACAATGGTACAAACTTCACAACAGAAGAATTCCAAAACTTCGGTCAGAAGCTGTGCATCAAAATCAACTACGCATCAGTCGCACACCCGCAGTCCAATGGCCAAGTGGAGAAAGCAAACGACCTATTATGCAGAGGAATAAAAAAGCGGCTCCTAGCACCACTAGAACAATCCGCAGGCAACTGGATAGAGGAGCACCCCGCAGTTCTATGGAGCCTACGCGCCCAGAATCTCAGGATACGAAGAGGAAGAGGTAGAAGAAGCGCTGCAGAACGACAAAGACGTAGCAAACGAAGCACGGGACACAGCCATCACATGATCTGAAGGATATCAGGACAAATTACGCACATATCAAAGCAGTCGCCTGCGGACCAGAACGTTCAACAAAGGAGACCTCATGCTACGGCTAATACAGGAAAAAGTGCACAAACTTGCGCCACAATGGGAAGGGTCGTTCATCATCTCAGAAGTCAAAGGAGAAGGAGCATACAGATTGCAGAATCCAAAGACCAATGTGGACGTGGGAAATCCATGGAACGTAGAGAACCTACGCCTACTCTACCCATAGTCCTCAAGGCATTATCAGAGACATCGGCAGCAGCACCGATCGGCAGCCCATGTAAATTCGAAGGAATAAAATAATGTTTCCCAAAGCATCTTACCTAAAAGCACTCGGGGGCTCGAGCCTAGAACCCCCCCCCCGAGAGACGCTATCTTCACTAAACGCGACATTTACTTAAAAGCACTCGGGGGCTCGAGCCTAGAACTCCCCCTGAGAGACGCTATCTCCGCTAAACGCGACATTTAGCTAAAAGCACTCGGGGGCTCGAGCCTAGAACTCCCCCCGAGAGACGCTATCTTCGCTAAACGCGACCTGTACTCAAAAAGCACTCTGGGGCTTGAGTCTAAACTCCCCCCGAGAGACGCTATCTTCGCAAAACGCGACCTTTACTTCAAAGTACTCGGGGACTCGAGTCTAAACTCCCCCCGAGAGACGCTATCCTTGCTAAACACGACCTTTACTTAAAAGCACTCAGGGGCTTGAGTCTAAACTCCCCCCGAGAGACGCTATCTTCGCCAAACGCGACCTTTACTTAAAAGAACTCGAGGGCTCGAGTCTAAACTCCCCTCAAGAGACGCTATCTTCGCTAAACGCGACCTCTAATTAAAAGACTCGGGGGCTCGAGCATAAACTCCCCCCGAGAAGACGCTATCCGTGCCAAAGAAAACTCGACTATCTACAACCATTGGAAGGCTAGAACGCCAGAACGCAAGACTCCGAACCAAAAAAAAAGCTCAGGCAAAGAAAGTTGCACCAAAAAGCGCACGGTTCTTTAGTCTTCACCCGATCGCAAGCGATCACCTAAAGACTCGGGGGCTACTCCCATCGGGTGCGCTGACGCGCACTGAATCCAAACTTGGAAAAACTCAAAAACAACTACAAACCAGTAAGACAAAAATTCATAAAAGCCTACGCTTGATTCTGCAAATCAAACGTGGCCTCGGGGTCTACTCCCATCGGGAGCGCTGGCGCGCACCCGAGAAGACATCTTCATTACAAAGGAGTCGAAGACATTTTCATCACAAAGGAGTCGAAGACATTTTCATCACAAAGGAGTCGAAGACATCTTCATTACAAAGGAGTCGAAGACATTTTCATCACAAAGGAGTCGAAGACATTTTCATCACAAAGGAGTCAAAGACATTTTCATCACAAAGGAGTCGAAGACATTCATCTCATTACAAAGGAGTCAAAGACATTCATCTCGTTGCAAAGGAGTTGAAGACAATCATTTCATTACAAAGAGTTCGAAACGACAGTTGCCGCTACAGAAAGACCCGCAAAACTACAAGATGGGCTACGCTCAACTTCTACATGTGTGCTCATGCTGAGATAATTTGCACTTTCGTTCCACAACCCGACGGGCATCACCACAGACAAAGTAGCAACTTAGCCGGTGAATAAGAAGCTCGCCGTCCTCCAGTTCTACAAGGTCGCCATCCTCTAGTTCTACAAGGTACCTCGGCTACTGACGCAGCCGCTTGACGACCGGTTTGACGTCCAGTTCTTCCGTAGAACTAGAAGAGAAAACACCATCGCCCGAGGGATGAGCCGAAGACGAATATACAGGAGAAGCAGGCGAACCACCACTCGAGCCATCAGAATCGTCGCTGCTTGTTTCCCCACATTATGGATCCATACGGTTGCCACCAGCATCAAATGCGCGGATAATAACAGTATCTTCGCCGTCAAAATGACAGCAAAGGCTATCTCCGCCGCGCAGATTCAACTGACGAGAAAACTCCCTCCAACCAAGCCCAAGGAAAATCAAGGATGAACTATCAGTCTCCAGCTCCACCCAAGAAGAAGAGCGAGCACATCTGTGACGACGGAACCAGAAGCCCTTCAAGTTACGCTCAGAAGCAATGGAGGCAAACGATAAGGGAAGAGGAATCCGGCAGCATTCCAACCAAGAACACGCAAAAGAAAGTCGTAGCGCCAAAAACCCTCTTCCATGGAGGAAGAAGAAGAAGGCACCAACGTGGTACCATGGCGCCCACCTCGTGAAGAACGAGGTGTGCGGCCACCACGACCACGGTGGCCACGGCCTCGCCCAGCTACACCACTACCACGCTTGGGTGCCATATGAAGAAGAAGAAGTAGAGAAAGATGCGAAGAATCGATGCCAAGGATGGGCAACGACAGGAAGTATTTATAGCGTAATCCAAGGGAAAACAAGGAAAGGCTGGCGGAAGCTCAGGCGGCGCCATCATTGCAGCAAAGACCAAACAGGCCAGGCGTTACGAATTCCAAGACAAAGATGCCTTCACACGGTCAACATTATTTACAGGACGCGTCAAATCTCGCCCGTTCCCCATACAAGTCTCGGAAACCCAACAGGCAACAGGCTGCACGACATCCAAACCATCATTATGATGGTCCAGAAGATGTGATGGATCAAGAAATCAAACATCATCATAGGTCATCAAACGGCATAACAATGCATGTCAGCACGGCACCTCAAGAAGGACGGATCAAGACAAAAGCAGTTGGAAAAAAATCAAAAGATGTGCCAGCTATATGTCCAAATTTTCTGATTCTACAAAAATTCTTACTCCCATCGGGAGTACCTTTATCTGAGTTCGGGTGCTCCCTCACCGATAAGACAAAGATGAGCTCGAGTGATCGCTCGCAC
The DNA here is from genome assembly GCA_950022295.1 of Bromus sterilis. Taxonomy (NCBI): domain Eukaryota; kingdom Viridiplantae; phylum Streptophyta; class Magnoliopsida; order Poales; family Poaceae; genus Bromus; species Bromus sterilis. Next base: position 219,471,930 of record OX465599.1, read on the forward strand.
CAGCAGAAACAAACATACTCTCAGAGTTCGGGTGCTCCCTCACCCCGGAAGCAGTAAAGCATTCGAGTGATAACTCGCGAAAGAGATTCAGCAAACCAACAAACATGACTTACTCGCGCACTCGACGACATTCCGAGTGGGTGCCTTCTTATTTTCCTCGCCTGAGTTCATTACAAAGCTCCGCGAGTGTGTGCTAAAACATCTCACTCTCCGTGCCTCTACAAAAACAATTATGCCTGGGCTACGACACACTGTACCCAGATGCCCCGCAAGCTTAGCGTGTAGGTAAGACCCGGCTGCGCAGAACGGCCGGGCCTGGACTTGCCGCAGAGCGATTTCACTCCCAAACTTTTCCATGCACTCGCATGATAGAAAGAGTCGAGCGGACGCGCTCAGGCTATGTGCTTAGACTGGCAGCAATTGATCCTATAAGACCTGCAGCGGCATGACTTTGCTTGACACCGGTCGTTCCAAGTTCATGTCGAGGGACATGAGCTTGATTGGGCTATGTGGTATTTGTCACTAGCACAATTCACCAGTTTAGCAATCCCTCGAAACAGATATTGTCATGGCTCAAAACTGCCAGCGACCCATGGGATGCCACGCTTACAAAAAATAAAGCGCAGATGAATTCGAGTCCCTGCGTGACTCTGCGAGTCCCCCAGGCACGAGGGGGCTACTGACGAGGGGGTGACCCCAGGACTCCTGCATGTAAGGCTACCTGGTGCGTTTGAAGATAGAAGGCCCACTGGGAAGCTGCGACAAGCCCACGATTTGCCCAACCAGGCACCGACGTAGGAGTCAACGACCAACATGGAAGGTGCAACTTAGCGTACAAGACAAGACTAGAACTAGGAAACCATCTCTGTAACCTAGTACGGACTCCCCGACACCTAGCCTAGTATATAAAGGCTGGGAGGGGAGACGTCCACAAGAACACAATACGCATGTACTCATCCTAGCCTTGAGAGAACTCTCCTTGGCCTCCACTGTAATCGCCCCCTCACGCAATAATATCGAGGAGGAAGTGCTTCTCCTATTAGCCGACGAGCATCGTCCAACATGTGCCTTCTCTATTACTAATCCAGGGTCCCTGACCATGGGATTTGCCGGGGTTGATCCCCATCATTCGTCCTAGGAAAGTAAATGTATATCAAGTCAACAGGGATGGTGTTGATCCAATGTTCCCACACATAGCCCGGGGCGCTGGAGATCAACATCCTGAAGACAACGAAGAACATGACGAAGAAGAATCCATGAACGAAGAAAATGCACAACCCGAAGGACAAGCTGAACCCGAAGGACAAGCTGATCCCGAAGGAGATGCTAACAACGAATGTCAAGTTGATCCCGAAGGAGAACCCAAGCCATAAGAAAATGAAGTATCACTTTCTCGAGTTCGAAGAAGAGTGGATGTCGACTCAATACTCGAAGAAATTCGTCAACCAAGTCGTCCAACTACTCGATCTCGCACTCGTTTAGCTAACTTTTTTGGAAATTTCTCGTTTATCTCTATGCTAGAACCGTCGAAATTTGATGAAGCCATGAAGGAATCAGACTTGATGACTGCTATGCTCGAAGAAGTTAATCAGTTCGAGAGAAATAAAGTCTGGTCCCTTGTCGAAAGACTTGATCCCAAGAAGCATAATATTTTTGGAACAAAGTGGATATTTAGCAACAACCTAGATGAAGATGGTATTGTGGTAAGGAATAAAGCTCGACTGGTTGCACAAGGTTACACCCAAATCGAGGGTATTGATTTTGGTGAGAATTATGCTCCAGTTGCTCGACTTGAATCCATTTGTGTCATGCTTGCTTGTGACGCCCCCAAAATCAAGCCTTGTAAAGTAAACATACACGCAAGGTACGCGACCGAGATCAGGGTCTCACGGTAAGATAGCACAACACAACTCTATAAATAAAATGATACAAGTTGTTTAATACAAGCCAGGGGCCACGAGGGCTCGAATAGAACAGCTCGAGAGCACAAGGTTAGCGGAAGCATAATATCTGAGTACAGACAGAAGGTACACATGATCTGCATTAAGAAGGCTAGCACAAAAACATCAAAGATACAGATCGAAAAGGAAAGGCCTCCTGCCTGGGAACCTCCAAGCTACTTCTGGTCGATGGGGAACTCGACGTCGTAGAAGGCATCGGTATCTTCATGTTGCGGTGGTCGGCATCGAGGATCTCCTGCTCCTGGATTCCAACGTCGACTGCACGGCCGATCAGGCAAAACAAAAAGGGAGAAAAAAAGCAAGGGTGAGTATCTAGCATACCCGCGAGTCTTACGTCCGCTACTAAGCATTTATGCAATTGAATCAAATGGAAAGGGGAGGCTGTATATAGTGGACTGCAAGGTAGAAATCAGAATAAGGGTAAGAAGCTAGGCCTATCGAAGACTAGCATCTTCCGACGAGTCTTGCAGCACAAGAAGAGAATAGCCAACAGTTCATATAAAGCATAAAGTAACAATGCAACAGAAGTTGTTGCAACATTGTATAATAGTAAGTTGTAATAATTAACAATAATAATGCCTCCGAGTTCCCTTCCTCGACTTCCCTGCGAGGAAGAAGACCCAGAACCATACAGTTTAATAGTAGTAGTTTGTGGTGGTAAGATCCAGTTTCAGCATAAAGCGTCATGTTACTGTGGACACGGCTATTCGAATAGATTAAACTCCCTGCAGGGGTGCACTACTGTTCAGCCTGCACGCTCGGATCTCTAGGGTGGCAGGAACCTTGTTAGGGAATGCTCCACCAAAGCTATCCGACATGGCGCAGCCCATCCTAGGCTCAGCAGATAGGCCATTCGCCAAACTACATCCTATGCGCTCAGGGGTCTAGGTCCCTAACCCTTCCGCGCTCCTGAATGGTACGAGACTGGCTAGTGAAGCAAAAGCAAATCCAAATACACCTACTGCAGCAAAGAAGACAACACCGCCTCCCGGCAATCAGCTCGTGGTACTGCTGACGTCTGAAGAGCTTTCGGACAAACTACAACGCAGGGGAGCCCATAACTTCTTATCCCACATGAAGATAGTGTGTATAGACCAACATGCCTCTCAAGTCATCCACCGAACCATTTAGCATTTTAATATTATCTCGAAGACAATCGTTATTGCTGTCTGACTAACAACCCAACGGACAACGAACAACAACAAGGTCCACCAGTAACGTCGGGGTCTGCCCTTTCGTCCCGTCTAAGCGCGCGGTTACCAACAAGGTGAATATTCTCCTTACCTTGTCTCTCGTGTGCTCTTGGTAGAGCTCGACTTTCCGTGGTTTGGTAACTCTCGCTAGATACGAGCAGGGGCCAAGCACCCTAGTAACGTCGGTTGTACCCTCCCTGTCGTTCCCGACACAATACCGCTCATGGCACCGTTGGGTCACCTGACTTCTTACCTTAAGGACAACCGTTGCTCAGGTACCTAGAGCGGCTATACAGAGCAGCATCGAGTGGAGCACGAGGATTTCTCCTTGATAGCCCACACTTGATGTGGCTCGGCAGAGCCGGGGTAGGGGCCTTAGGCGGTGTCTGCATTGTGTCGTACCTGTGCAGTTGTATATACCTTGTATCCGCGTTCACTCACCAGAGTGATCACGACCCGCTATCTAACCCTTGTTAACAATGCGCAGGGCTCACTGCTGAATATAATATATAATTATAGTAGGCAGCATAAGATAAAGGAAGGTACATCAAGGGGCGACAAAAACAGGCTATGCAGCTGAATAGGATTGTAATCATAGCAGCAACAGTAACCATGCCTAGTGCAATAAATGTACTGAAAAGATAGGCGATATCTGTGGAAGAGAATGGCTCTGCTTGCCTGGAAGCTCGACGGTAGCGGTACGGTCGTCGACGACATAGTCGATCACATGGGCATCGACAACGGTCGTCGGGACTACCGGACAATAAGGGAGGGGGAGAAACAATAAATACACAACAATAATAGCAATACAAATACAAGACATGGAAAAAGCAATGTTAACGGTCTTCAAACGCAGTGCAAAGGGTTATGCTCGGAGCGGGAACTCATCCGAGGATGAAATATTAGCTCCGGGTGATTATCGGCAGACGGCCCGGAGGGGGAAGGTTCCATGTCTGTAGTGTCGTGAATATCTGACAGACATGTGGATATTGTTTCCGTGATCGTTGATGCATTCCCAACAACTTTTATGTTCAGAACAATTCCATCCGGAAAGTTTCACCGGTACCGGGTAATTACGGACAGACGATCCGGAGGGGGAAAGTCTCGAGTTCGGTATGTTAGAGGGGTGCGGTGGGTATGCGGGTAGCGTATTTGTACTCGTTATATTTTTCTGATCAAATTTTATGTATAAAATATTTTCATCGGTGTTATAGTTTAAAAGATATTGCATTTCTCATATTGAAATGATTTTAGGAATTTCTAAAATTGCTTTTATTAATAAAATCATCATTATCCAGAATAGTACATTTGGCTAGTCAAACTTACAGGTGGGCCCTAATGCATACACAGTTATTAAAATTAAATAAATGGAGATTAACCAGTAGTAGACCCCACATGTCATACTCACATTACATATAAACAGGGATTAATTCAATTTAACAGGGTGTTGTTAGTGGTGGGACCCATATGTCAGCCACTCAGTTTTTAATATTGGTTAAACTAAACAACTCTCTTTAATTAAAAGGGCAAGGGTCCATATGTCATCTGCCAGGGGGTATTTAAATCAGTTCTATTTTAACATGGGGCTTAGCCTTAAAAGTGGTTTAGCCCACGATTACCAACCGTGCCCGCCAGCAAGGAAGAACACGGCGAGGCCGCCACTCCGGCCAGCTGGGGCGGAGAGACCGTGGCAGGGAGCGGGGGGGCTTCGGCAGCGGCTTGGTCAGTGCCGGCCGTTGCTGCGCACGACGAGCAGGTGCGGCGGGCGGGAGGCCATGGGCCCTAAGGGGCGAGCCCGAGCACGGCTAGGAGGCGGGCAACGGCAGGGGTGTGCAGCTGCAGGTGGCGTGCATTCGGCGTGGAGCAGGCGCGGCCATCGCGCGAAGGCGGAGGATGCGCACATGGCGCGTACACGGAGAGCATAGGCGTGGCCCGAGCGTGCCCATGGAGATAACGGAGACGGCGGCCGGAACGCGTGTCGACGGGGAGGTTGCTACGACATAGATTCAAAGGAAGGGAGAGAGGGAACCTACGCGGAAGATCACAGGGATCTCGTCGGGGAGGGTAGTGGGCACGGGGGAGCTCTGCGGGCGGCAGATCGACATCAATGGCGAGGCGCCTGTGGCGAGGAAGAAGAGAATGGGGCGTCGGCTCTTCTGCGCTTGAGCTCGATTGCTCGCACGGGGAGACGAAGCCGAGGACGAGGAGTCGGATGGACAGGGTTGCACGGCCTAGGGCGGCCGTTGGCCACGCGGGCTCAACGGCGCGGCCATGGCGGATCCACCATGGAGGTTCTTGCGTGGGGGGGGGGGGGGCGAAGACAGAGAGCTATGGAGAGTTAGGGGAGGGGAATGGGGCGGTTATGGTTTCCAGGAGGGCTCGGGGTACTTGTCCAAGCCGAGGAGCCGGGGGATGGCCAACACGTCGACCATCGGCGGTGGCGTGCACCCTGGTGCCGACAACGAGGCGAGTGAACAGGGAAGGAGAAGAAGGAGGGTAGTTGGGAGTGGGCCGGCCCAGTGTGGGAGGGGGAACAAGTGCTCTGGGCTTAGAATAGGTTGTTGCCCTTTGTTTTTGTTTTTGTTTTTCTCTTTCCTTTTATGTTTCTGTTTGTAATTATTTTAGTAGCTTTTATATTTTTGTAAAGTATGAGACTAGTCCAAATATTAGTGTTGCACATTTGTAGAGTACCACAATGTCACAACCCAAGTTTAGGTATGTGCTAGGGATCAAGTGCCCCTTTGCATCATGTGAAAATTTCAAATGAAATTCAAAAATGGGGACAAGAAAAGCCCTGAGAAATTAAATCAAATGGCCAGATAAAAATATTTTTCCAAAAATCATTTGAACATTTGGAAAATTCCTATAAATGATGGTGATCATTTCAAAAGTGATTTGGGTTCATTCCCATGCCAAAGGAATTTTCTAAAATTCAAAATGTGCCCTGGAAATTAAATTTGACCCCTATTTGAATTGAAATTCAAATTGATTGAATTTCAACAATGCCCAAAAGTCATAAGTGGTATGCTACTGGCCACCTAGGGTTTTTAAAATTATTTGGGCTTTTTATTAAATTTCCTAGGTATTTAATACTAAGGAAAAACAAAATAACGGAAAAAAACAGAGAAAAAAAATAGAAAAGGAAAAGAGCACACTCACCTGGGCCGAGTGGCCATTTCGGCCCAGCCCAAAAGGGCACCACCATCTTCTTCCCAGGACAGGCAGGCAGCCAGGTCGTCGGCGAGCCCGGCATGGCCGCCAGGCAGCTGCCTGGCTGCTCCCTTCGTCCTTATCTGCGCCGTGGAGGGCCTCGTGCATCTCCCCTTCCTTTTCCCCTCGCCTGGAACCCCCCTGTTCTCTCTCTCCGGCGAATCCGTGAGGTCCCGATCGCCACGAGAGTTCGCCGGCGTGCGCCACCGCGGCCACCGGCCACCATTCGATGCGCCAAGTTGTCCAGAAGATTCGTGGCCATCTCCTTCGTCGATTTGAGCAACCAATCGAGCCGAGGAGCCCTCAAGGACGTCGCCCCCTTCCTCGACTCGCCGTCGGCCGCTTTGGAATTCCCCCGTCGATTGCTTCACCTACCGGACCTCCCCGGCTTCCCCGAGCTCAGCTACGTTCTCCTGGTGAGCGTGCGCTTCGAATGACCCTCCCCGTTCTCCTCGCCGAGGCCCCAGTCGCCGTTTCCACCTGAGCCCGAGCCCGGCCGCCGCGCTCCTCGTCGCCGGCATGGCTCTAGGCCGCCCCGAGGTCCCTGGCCTGCACCACTGGGTGCGCGAGGCCACGGGCAGCCGATTGGTGCCCCTCAAGAGCCCCCTGGTGCCCTGGAGTGCCATTCCGGCGAGGCGCCGCCGCCTCCCGTGTCCACCGGCGGCTAACCGCCGGCCTGCCCACTTAATTAGGGGGCTAATCCCCCTAGTCATTTGACCCAAGGTCAATGACAGGTGGGCCCTGGCCCCCCTTAATCCAAATTAAATTTATTTAAACAGAGGGGTTAACCCACCTGAGGCTGACACCCGTGCCCCACATGTCAGCTCCCCTGTGACATCAACATTGCATCATGCTGATGCAATAAACAAATTTCCAGAAAATTAAAGAATTAAAGAAACAGAGAAAAATCCAGAAAATCAATTAAACTTTAGAAAATCATAACTAATTCATATTAACTCCAAATTTAATAAATAATATATGAAAAATTATCAGAAAAATGCAAGGATTAAGAATATGCAATTTGTTTTCATGTTTGACTAGTTTAAGAATATGCAAGGTTCTATATTCTGTCGAAGACTTTGCTGCCAATGTTGAATGTGCACAGTGATTATCCTATTACAAATCTTGCCAAGCATGCCACCATGAAGCTAATCAATGGACTTCCCTTCGATTTTGAAGACTGCTTCATTCGAGCGTTAGTCTCCAGTGTTGCTGATCCTGCCTCGCTCAAACCATATGCACCATGGCTGATGTCTCTGTGCAATTTCTCTCGAGGGGTGCCTTTCCCGTCGACTAAATATCCTTCAATATTTAATCCACCGGTCCGAGAGGTTCTCAAGGTTATTGCTCGCCAGAATGATCCCTTTGATGAATACACAGGCATTCGAGCACATATCACCGAAACAAATATACGCAACAGATTCATCAAACATGTGCATCACATGGAAGTTTCTATTCACAATCAGCAAATGCTTCAGCATCACATCGAAGAAGATAAGCTTCAGAAGCAAGAGATAATGAATGAGTTGAATCTGCTCAGGAACATTGTTGTGAACAATGGTAAACTTCTTCGTGAATCCCTTCATCGTCAATGGAAAGGCCTTGAAAAGTTTTACTCTGTAGGCCAACTACAACGCTCTGGCTTTGTCCTGTATCCACCCCATCTTGATCGACGTTGGTCCAACAATGACCGAGTGGATAGGCCCGACAAAGAATTACCCACTCTACCGAAGAACAAAGACGTTCCGTGGGTTGATGATTTTTATCATGCACCATGGACAAGCTCTCCACCGCCGGAATCTTCACACCGTCGTCGACGCCATTCTGCTGATGCATTGTTTTTCTTTCAAACCTATTCTGAATCTCTTTGTTCGTTGTGACAAAAAGGAGGACATGTAGTGGCATCAAAGAAATAGTTCTTCTACGGGGTTAAGGGATTTTCTTTTTGGTCAATGAACTTTCAGTTTCCGAGTAGTTTCAACAAACATTCGATTCATATTCGATCTGGTTCTAACTAACTCCAAGTAGGTCTGTGAACTACCACTTTATCATAAGATATCTATCTGCTATGCTTGCGATACATAACCTTCTTGCAGGAATTTATCTATCACATAAGTTCACAGGCCAATCGAGCAGATTGCATATTTCTCATTGTATACCTATTTGACTGCAATCTTGCTCACTAAGATTATGATGTTTTTCCCTCGACTCATTCCTTATCAAATATGCACTTCATTGGAAATTTACATCTTACGTGCATACATCAAGGGGGAGTATATCATCTATCTTAGCACTGGTTTATCATCGAAAACTCCAAAAAAAGTAATTATTTATCGATGCATGTTTTGTCAACAATTGTCCAAAAAGGGGGAGATTGTGAGAGCAAGTTTTGCCCCCGAAGGTTTTGGAGATTGTTGGACAAAGCAGTAGAGGAACTAATATTGTTTTCGAGTATAAACAGATACTTAGGTTCGTGAAGAATGGAATTTGCTGGTAGAAGGTCGAAGGACAACTCACTTCAGCGAAGCTGCAATCTAATACCGAAGCCTTTGAAGAAAGACGAGCCCCAAAAATGTCATCGATAAAGAAGATACTCTCGAGTATAATCACAACGAGGAGAAAGCTGAAGTTGCTCGAAGACTTGGTCTTTTTGCTAGTTTCTCTTTTACTTTCTTGAGTCGTAGGAAAAATCATACTGTCAAGAGGGGTTTGCTAGTTAAAATCTTACTGAAAGTGAATTTTCTCTACTCAACTTGAAACCCAAAGATAGCCTACCGAGAGAAATCACACTGAATCGTGTAATAGCTCGAAGGAAAAGTCATCGCACTTCGTGCCTTCAAGAGAGAACTCTTTCGGTAAGTCAGCTTACTTGCTCCGTCAGAAAAGTTGTGCAGTGATTGAAAATCCCACCATTGTGGACACGCGTCAAGCGGTTGCATCGGATCACTCCAGTGGTTTCACCATCGGGATCGCCACCTATAAATACCCCGCACCCACCCGCCATTTCGGTTGGCTGCTCCACGGAATATTCTGAGACAGAAGAGTTGTAAGCTTCCCGAGAAAGATATCAAGAGAAAACCAAACCCAAGTCTAAACTGAGTTGAGCTATTCACTGTGACTTAGGTTGATATTAGCCGATCTTTTTATTTTGGAGATTTGCAAGTCTCCTAGACGGTTAGGCGTTGCTTGTCAAGCAGTCGAAGAGTAATTGTCTCTGCTGAAGGAAGTCTGTAAAGGTTTCGGATATGTACTAAATCATGTACCCCGAGTAAGAATTGGACAAACTCGAGGAGTTTGTTGCACTAGAGAATAGGACAAAGAGAGTTTTTCTCCAGGTGTTCAATCACTTGTCCCTCCAACTAGACGTAGTGCTTTGCAGAGCGTGAACTGGTTCACCAAACATCGCTGTGTCAGTCTCGTTCTTTTACTCGTATTTACTTTCAGTATTTACTCTATTGTCTGTTTGCCTTTGATGTTTTCCCTCGTCACCATTCCTTTCGACTTAGGCATGTCTTTCGTTGTTGCAATTCTTTCAATTTACTCTTTGTCCTTCGTTGTTTGAATGTTTTCCTTCTAAGTTCCGTTGAATTTTTTAGAGTGATCATTCACCCCCTCCCCCTCTGATCATTCTTGAGCTTTCACATAGAGGCCTTGATCATGTAGGGAAGCTCACAAGGGCTGAGAATTGAAGCACAACATTGGAGAGAAGACATCACATAGCTACTGATCATGCACATCCAGGAAGCACCAATGGTGGTGGAGAAGCTCCCAGAGGTCAATCCTCCCTCCGACAGGGTGCCGGGAAGAGGTCTTCTGGTGCTCCCGATCTTGGAAGTGCGGCGGCGGTGGAACAGAGGTAGAAATCGCGATGCAGGGCTCTTCTTGAGGGTTTTTGGAATGGGGTGTAAATATAGGCCGAAGGGGGGCACCAGGGGGTGGCCCATCCCCCTAGGCTCCCTGCTGGCACGGCCGAGGGTGGGGCCGCGCCAGCTGGCCGCCAGGGAGGGGGGGTGCCCCCCCCCCCTTTGTCCCTCCTTCGGTCTTCTAGAAGCTTCTGACGCACTGATTTTTTTATATATTTTTATTGGAATTTTTGGAGTTCTGAAAATATGGATAAAAACCTGTGATACACAAAAATCAACAGACAAAATTTGGCACTGGGTGCACTGAGTTAGTAGGTTATTCCAAATATGTGTAAGAAGGTGTGAAAGTGTAGAAAAACACATATCAATGTCACCCAAAAGAGCATGGAACAAGCATAAATTATAGATACGCTTGGGATGTATCAATATCCCAATTCTCGTCGCGGAGCAGCCGCCACTTCTGTTATTCTCCAAGAGAGCTAATCTAGAGACTGTTTTGGCCTCCAGTGAGGGGAAATCGTCGCCATCGTCATCACCATCGCCACTCAATCATCCTTCCAAGTCTCCCCCTTTCATGTCTGAGTAATTCCCTGCTGTAGGCGAAGGGATGGTAGGGATTAGATGAGTTAGATCATGTAATAGTTCATCAGATTGTTGGGGGCATGTTGCCTATCATCTACTATGGTGTTTATCATATTTTCTACTACTTATTGCTCTTCATTCTTGTCACTTTGGGCCCGAGTTCCATGATTTCATATCTGAGCCCTTTATTTTTTTTCATGAATATATTTGTGTTCTTGAGCTTATCTATGAGTTGTATGCCTCTATTATAGTCTGGAACCGGCGATCCCAATGGTGACATCTTGGGACACCAAACGGGATGGACTATAATTTGAGGATTCCATGTGTCCATTAATTGTTGATGCTTTGTTTCGGTGCTCTTTAACAGTATCACCTTAATCTCCATAAGTTCCTTTTGGCCCTGTTGGTAGCGGGATGGTAGGACAAAATATGTTGTGCAAAGTACTTACGGCAAGCACGCACAACTACCTTGGGATACATGCCTAATGTTTGATATTTGCCTAGATGGTCATTACTTTTCTGTGTGCCTTGCCCCATGTCTATTACATGTTATCTCTCATCCATGCAGTGCCCAACCATCCATTCCCATAGCTTAAAGTGTTTTAATCCTGCTGGTTACTAGTTGCTTTACTTTTGTTGTTTTACTTTTGTTTCTTTGCTACCACTATTTTCGTTGCCACTCTCACTTCCATATCACCATTACTACTAATAAATTGTTGCAAAGAAAGTCTCTTTCAGGTGCGGTTGAATTGACAACTCAACTGTTAAAGCTTCGAAATATTCTTTGGGTCCCCTTGTGTCGAATCAATAAATTGGGTTAACTTACCCGCGAAGACTGTTGCGATCCCCAACACTTTTGGGTCATCAACTACCTCTCCCGTGTGTCCTCGGGAACGCTTTAGTCTTTATCAGTTTAATCCCTCGGCTTATCCCTTGTGTTCAAAAGGAATGGGCCACTTTCTGCACCTCAGCACCATCTAATTTTCTTGCTTTTATTTACTTGTGGCTTACACCAGAAAACCCATAAAAAGTTACCTTTTAGTTCTTGTAGTTATTCCTTTCTCAAGATCACTTGCCAGTACCTTCTGCTCCTCGTTTGGTTCGACACTCTTACTTAACGAAAATGCTATGATAGATCCTCTACACTTATGGGTCATCAAGACCATTTTCTGGCGCCATTGCCGGGGAGTGTAGCGCTATTGGTAAGTGAAATTTGTAAGGAAACCTTCACATTGCACGTGCTGTTTTTATTTTGCTAGTACAATTTTTTACCCTTATGGATAATTCTGCTCTTGCTTCTTTAGTTGTGGGGAACCGTCCCACCGAGGTTTTGGTGGAGAAGGCTCCTCCACCTACTAAAATTGTGCTTTTAAAATACCAACTGGTATTATCGATTATTTCATAGCTAATCGTTATGCAGGAGACAGACATCCAGGCGATCACTTCCTCTATCTTTCAGAATTATGTTCCTTATTTAAGCTTGCAGGTGTATCCAGGGATTTTTTCATGGGAAAATTATTCTCTCTATCAGTGAAAGATAAGGCTTTGGATTGGTATAAGCTTCTCGATAACTCTCATTTACTAAACTGGCAAGAGGTTATGCCTCTCTTCTATGCAAAGTTTTACCCTCTTTGTGAAATTCATCGAGAAAGGAACTATATTCAGAAATTTTGGTCTCGTGATGGAAAAGGTATCGCCAAAGCTTGGGGCAGATTGAAATCCCTAATAGTCAAATGTCCCAATTATGAGCTCCCCAAGGAAATTATTCTTACAAATTTGTATGCAAGACTTTCTCGTTAAGATAGAGATATGCTTGATGCCTCCTCTAGTGGGGTATTTATAAACACAAGCGTTGAAGATAGATGAGATCTAATTGAAAGGATCCAGAAGAAAACTGAAGATTGGGAGATTGACAAATGTATTGAACCCGTTATAAATTATGAGCATGATTACATTGAGAGTTATGTGAAAATTGATTACTTCAAAACTTTTTGTGCTAAGATTGGTATTGATTCCCAACTTCTAATTGATTTTTGCAAAGACTTTGCCTCTCATATATATTCTTCTAGGAAGTAGAAGGATCAACATCATAAGCCTTTTGAGGAATTACCTATTGATATTAATGTTGCTGACCCTATCTTACCTACAATTTAATATGAGAAGCCCCCTTTTGCCATAAGGATAAGGGAACATTCTTATGTCACAGGGATAGTAAATAAAAGTGAAAGAATGACTGGTGAGCATGAGGACCCGATTAAGGTCAATCCTCAAGTTGCATTGGTCAAGGATCTTGTTTCCACTAACCTTGTTACATCCAAGAATAAGGGCCCAATTTCAGGTACTCCAGTTGTATCTGTTAAAATAGGAGATCATAATTATTATGGGCTATGCGATTTGGGATCCAGTGCTAGTGTTATTCCTTTTTCAATTTATCAAGAGATTATGAATGAAATTTTACCATGTGAAATTGAAGACATTAATGTTACTATTCATCTTGCAAATGAAGAAACTATCTCTCCTATTGGAATTGTGCGAGATGTTGAAGTCCTATGTGGAAAGGTAAAATATCCTACCGACTTTCTAGTACTTGGTTCAGTTCAAGACAGTTTTTCCCTGTTATCTTTGGTAGAACTTTTCTCAAAACTTGTGGAGCTATTATATATTGCAGGAAAGGAAAACTAGCGTTGAATTCAATGGTGAGCCATATGAATTTAACTTTTCTAAATTTTCCAAGAAAATTTGTGGTTCTGATTTTCCTAGTAATGATAAAATTATTGAAGAAATTTCTTCTATTGCTATTCCTCCTAACGACACTTTACAACAAATTATGGAGGACCACGAGAATGATATTCATATGCAGGAAAGGAATGAGCTAGATGGCATATTCTTGAGACAACCTGCTATCCTGAAGCACAACCTACCGATTGAACCTTTAGCAATTCTATCACAACCAAAAGAAGACCCGCTGTTTGATCTAAAACCTCTTCCCGATACGCTCAAGTATGCTTATTTAGATGAAAAGAAAGTATATCTTGTTATTATCAGTGCTAACCTTTCAGGATATGAAGAGGAGAGGTTATTGGAAACCCTTCATAAACATCGAGGCACTATTGGCTATACCCTTGATGATCTTAAGGGAATTAGTCCATCAATCTGTCAGCACACGAGCAATCTCGAGCCTGATGTTAAACCAGTTGTTGATCATCAACGACGGTTCAACCCGAAGATGAAAGATGTGGTGAGGACCGAAGTCCTCAAGCTTCTTGCCGTTGGTATCATCTATCCTATAGTTGATAGTAAATGAGTGATTCCCGTACATTGTGTTCCTAAAAAAGGAGGTATGACTGTGGTTCCTAATGATAAGAATGAACTAATACCTCAAAGAATTGTTATTGGATATAAAATGTGTATTGATTATAGGAAGTTGAACAAGGCAAGCAGGAAGGACCACTACCCGCTGCCTTTCATCGAACAAATGCTTGAAAGGTTATCCAAATACACTCACTTTTGTTATCTTGATGGGTATTTTGGCTTCTCTCAAATTCATGTTAACACTGCTGATCAAGAGAAGACTACCTTTCCTTGTCCTTATGGTACTTATGCTTATAGACGTATGCCTTTTGGTTTATGCAATGCCCCTAATACTTTTCAAAGGTGTATGTCTGGTATATTTCATGGTTTTTGTGAGGAGATTGTGAAGGTCTTCATGGACGATTTCTCCGTCTATGGAACCTCCTTTGACCACTGTCTCCACAATCATAATAAAGTTTTGCAGAGATGTGAGGAGACAAATTTGGTGCTTAATTGGGAGAAGTCCAACTTCATGGTCAACGAAGGGATCGTTCTTTGTCACAAGATTTCAGAAAAGGGAATCGAAGTGGACAGAGCAAAGATTGAGGGGATGCCCTATCCAAGGGACATCAAAGGTATTCTTAGTTTCCTCGGTCATGTTGGTTTCTATAGAAGGTTTATTAAGGAATTTTCTAAGACTTCAATACCCCTAACTAATCTTCTCTCGAAGGATATTACTTTTTTTTGACGAAGATTGTAAGGAAGCCTTTGAAGTTCTTAAGAAAGCCTTAACAACTGCTCCTATAGTCCAACCACCTGATTGGAGTTTACCTTTTGAAATCATGTGTGATGCTTTTGATTTTGTTGTTGGAGATATTTTAGAACAAAGGGTTGATAAGAAATTTAATGTTATACATTACGCTAGCAAAACCCTTGATAGTGCTCAAAAGAATTATGCTACTACTGAAAAATATTTGTTAGCAGTAGTATTTTCTTGTGATAAGTTCAGACCTTATATTGTTGATTCCAAATTTATTATTCATACTGACCATGCTGCTATTAAGTATCTTATGGAGAAGAAGGATACCAAACCAAGGCTTATCAGATGGGTACTTCTTCTTCAAGAATTTTATTTGCAGATTGTTGATAGGAAAGGAGCAGATAATCCTGTGGCGGACAACCTCTCTAGGATGGAGAACATACCACATGATCCTATTCCGGTCAACGATAGCTTTCCTGATGAACAGTTAGCGGTTTTAAGGGTACAAAATCCTTCCGATCCTTGGTTTGCAGATTATGCTAATTTTATTATCGCAAAGTTTTTGCCTCCAAGTTTAACATTTCAGCAAAGGAAGAGATTCTTCTATGACTTGATGCACTATTTTTGGAATGACCCACATCTTTATAGAGAAGGTGCGGATGGAATCTTGAGAAGATGCATGCCAGAGCATGAGCAGAAGGATATCTTGAGGGAATGTCATGACAGTCCTTATGGAGCACAACATGCAGGTGACAGGACCGCACACAAGATTCTTCAATCAGGTTTTTATTGGCCAACTCTTTTTAAAGATGCTAGAAATTATGTTTTATCTTGTGATAAGTGTCAGAGAGTTGGTAACATTTTTAGGAGAAATGAGATGCCTATCAATTATTGTCTAGTTATTGAGCCTTTTGATTGCTGGGGTTTTGATTTTATGGGTCATTTTCCTCCGTCACACAAGAACACTCACATTTTAGTAGTTGTTGATTATGTAATCAAGTGGGTTGAAGCAATCCCCACTGAAAGTGTTGATCATGAGACATCGTTGAAACTGCTTAAAGATGCAATATTTCCTAGGTTTGGTGTACTAAGGTACCTCATGACTGACGGAGGATCACATTTTACACATGGTTCTTTTAGAAAAGCTTTAGCCAAGTATGACGTCAATCATATAATTGTGTCACCCTACCACTCTCAAACAAGTGGGAAAGTTGAGCTCACCAATAGAGAGATCAAGTTGATCTTGCAAATGACGATGTACAGTTCTAGAAAGGACTGGTCCAAAAAGTTAGGAGATTCTTTGTGGGCATATAGAACTGCTTACAAAAACCCCATGGGCATATCTCCTTATAAGATGGTCTATGGCAAGCCTTGCCATCTACCTTCATAACTAGAACACAAAGCTTTCTGGGCTATTAGAGAGCTTAATGCTGACCCCAAACTTGTTGGTGAAAAGCGTCTTATGAACTTGACTTCTCTAGATGAGTGGAGAACTGAAGTTTATGAGAGCGCGAAAATGTTCAAAAAAAGTAAAGAAGTGGCATGAAAAGAGAATTTTGAAACGGGGATTTAATGTTGGTGATAAAGTTTTGTTGTATAGATCTCGTTTCAGCTTTTCTCTAGTTAAATTACTTTCCATGTGGGAAGGCGATGGATTCTCGCCCCTCGTTGGTTACCCCAAGTGGAAGGTTAAGAGGTAGATATTAGCAAATTTCCCCTAACATAGAGGATAGAGTTTATGTCTCCCATAAGACTCCATAAGCAGCAAGTAGGTGGTCAAACAAGCAACACGCCATCTGAAAAGATATTGCTCCCTTAACCTGGACCTGCACACAAAAGCAAATAACTTTGCTCCCAACGAGTTTAGAGAGGTTGTCAATATCTCCGGTCTTGTTTTTTACAAAGGATCAAAAAACAGGTGGAAATAGTGGTGGTGATTGCAACGAAAAGGAAATAAAAGCAGTAAATAGTTGAGGTGTAAACAATGGTGGAAATATGGACTGGGGTCCCATGATGTTCACTACTGATGTCTCTCTCCCAAAAGACAATAAAACAACTATGCTGGGTGAGCAAATTATATCTACGAAATTGACAGAATTATAAACGCACCGCAATGCTAATTATGCTATTCTTAGAGGCTCAATCGTATGGGAAGTAAGACAAGACAAGTAGACCGTTTATTCATCAGCATCTACTTACTAATCATACACCTTCAGATATCTATCCAAAACAACTGGCTGGTATTAAGTTGGGAGCCCCATCCAAAGTGTAAACTCAAAGCAACAGATAACTGCATTAACAATCTATGTGTAAGGTAAACAATCCTTGCAACCGCAGTTACAAGCACCGTTGTTTTATCCCTGGTGGAAACAACACATCCCCTAGTCTCATGTTTCTGTCACTCAAGCTAGACATCGGGTGCATGAACCCACAATCATGCATAGCACTCCGTCTTGGAGTTCCAATCTACTACTTGGACAAAGCAATAAATAGCAACAGAGAACATGGAAGAATACTCAAGAACTAATATATAAAAGGAGAACCAAATATATAACTCATCACAATCTGAACATAATCTCATAATCCGTCGGATCCCAGCAAACACAACATAGCAACATAGAAACTATTACATAGATGCCTTGATCATGTAGGGCACCTCACAAGGGCTAAGAATTGAAGCACAAGATTGGAGAGAAGACATCACATAGCTACTGTTGATGGACCCATTGTCCAAGAGGTACTACTCACGGCACATCCGGTAAGAGCTCATGGTGGTGGGGAAGCTCCCAGAGATCAATCCTCCCTTCGGCAGGGTGCCAGGACAGGGTCTTCTGGCGATCCCGTTGTCGGGATCGCGGCAGCGGTGAAACAGTGGTGAAAATCGCGATACGGAGTGCCTCCCGGGGGTTTTGGAACGGGGGCTAAATATAGGCCGAAGGAGGGCACCAGGGGAGGTCACACCCCTCCGGGCGGGCCCCTGGCGCGGCCTTCCTCCTAGCCGCCGTGGAGGGGGTGGCCCCACTCAGGGCGCCCTTAGAGCTTCTGGAGCCTTCTTCTGTGCTGATTTTTTATATATATTTTTATGGAATTTTCCAAGCAATTTAAATATTGGTGAATACCTGCAATGCACGGACAACAGAAGACAGAATCTGGGACTAGGGAACTGAGTTAGTAGTTTATTCCAAATATGTTGAAAAAGGTATGAAAGTGTAGTAAAACACATAGCAATATCATGCATATAAGCATGGAAAAGGAAGAATTTATAGATACGGTTGGGACATATCAGAAGGAACGTACCATATTGAAGAAGTCTACCGCTTCGGTGCAATCAAGATTAATAATTCTGAAGGCACCAAACCACAAGTCGTGGATGGGCAAAGACTAAAAAATTATATGGCAGGAGACCTTATCAATGTTGATGTGGATGTGATACAGATAGATACTCATGAAGAACATATTGCAACACTATGTCGGACACCCGCAGAAGCAGAGAACAAATAGGTGTGTAATACGGTTAGAAAACTTCGTAAAAATCCATAAAAGTTCTGTATAATCAGTTTTTGAAAATAATAAAAATCCAAGGTTAAGTGGAGCCGAAGAGGAGCTCCCGGTGGCCCACGAGGCCTGGTGGCGCGAGCCACCTCCTGGCCGCGCTAGGTGGCCACCTGGTCCACCAGGAGTCTGTCTCTGACCTCACTTTGGCTCTTTACTTTCCTTCTGGTGCAGAAATTTTGGCTATATATTTTCTCGGATCATCCCGGCGCTGTATCTTGCGATTTCGTGCGTTTTATTTTTGATCTGTTGTTGCCAGGAAAACTTTCAGTAAAACCTAGGTACCATGGCTTCCCCAAGCTCTCCCAAGGACAAGTTCCTCTTCAACGCCATCAACCATAACCTCGCAGAGGTGAGGAGGCATCCTCAAGCTCTTTGGGTGGAGGACGGTTTCCTCCACAAGGAAGATCTGAAGGGACCCGTCAAGGAGGGGAGCACCAAAGAAAGATTGGAAGAAGTGGAGCAAGAAGTTTCCAACTACAAGAAGATGATCGAGCGTGGTGTTGAAGCTAACATCGACATCATTACCAAGCAGAAGGCACAACATGAGAGGGAGATGAAGGAAGTGTGGTCAAGCATGGCGGCACTGGATACCAAGGTGCTGAAGCTTCAAGGGAAGATCTATGATCTGGATAACCAGAATTGTGAGTAAGAACTAAGGTTTCTGTGCATGAGCACAACTGCTAGCTGCAGGATCCTAGAGACGGAGGAATCATGTGTGGATGGAGGACCTGTGCCATGGAAGATCTTTTCTAATCATCACATGAAGAACACCAAGAAAAATGAAGATTGTAATATTCATGGGTAATGGCATTCCCTTAGCTTGCTCCAAGCTTGGGGGAGTTCCCGGTATCTTTATCATTATATTTTATCTTTTGTGGTCAAAGTTTAGTGTCGTGTCATGTCTAGGAAAGTTATCTTATGAAATAGGTGTATGCATTGAGGTCTATCACTCCTTTATGAAGAGTCTTGTATACGTGAGTGTGCAGTTGTCTATGATGGAATATTAATGAGAAATCTATTGGTTTCTTCGATGCACTTATTATTCTTTCCACACAATCGACCTTATATGCTAATTCTTATGGGAGTGTTGATCTTATGTATCAGGTATGGCTTTGAAAACTTTATTTAATCTTGATAAACATAGCATTGGTCATAACAACAAGCATGAGTTTTCTATTATCAAGTTATATTCAAAACCTATATGTTATTATGCTTGAAGTGTTATTTTGACAACGAAGACAACTTGATGTTTTATCCCAGTTCTTAAGGTTAGACTTTATATTGTTTTTCATACAAGTCAACATCATTTGTCTGTTCTAGAAGTCTTTGCTAGACAAACCCTGTACTAAGAGGGAATACTCCTTGTGCACCAATACCTTGAAACCATTACCTTCCAAAGAGTCCACTATACCTTTCCTATATGTGGTATTTCACCGTGATGTCACGAGAGTTGACGGGTATAGCTTTGCTGGCTTCTCGACCCTCGTTGGTCAACCAAAGTGGAAGGTTGAGATGTAGACAGCAGCAAATTTCCCTCGGTGAAGATACCAAGGTTTGTCTCCGGTAGGACTCCGACAACGACAGGAAGGTGACAACGGCGCCTGTAGTTAGGCGGTTGGCGTAAACCTACACACACAACAGATAACTTTGCTCCCAACGAGTTCAGAGAGGTTGTAAATCCCTCCGGCCTTGTTGTTTACAAAGGATCAAACGCACGGGATAATAATGATAGTGATAGCAATGGAAAAGTAAATAAAGCAGGAAATTAATAGTGGGTGTAAACAGTGTTGGAAATATGGACCGGGATCCCATGATGTTCACTAGTGATGTCTCTCTCCCAAAAGACGATAAAATAGCCATGCGAGGTAAACGAATTACAGATGGGCAATTGACAGGATTATGTGCGCAAACCAATGCTAACATGCTATAAAGAAAGGAAGAGGCTCAAAAACTTGGGCGGTACGCCAAGAAAAGTAGACCGAAATCCATCTGCATCTACCTACTGATCATCCACCTTGATATATCTATCCAGAACATCTTGATGGTATTAAGTTGTGAATCCCACCCAAAGTGTAAACTCAAAGCAACAGACAACTGCATTAAGGAATTTTGCGTAAAGTAAAAAATCCTTGCACCCGCAAGTACAAGCACCGTTGTTTTCTCCCTTGTGGAAACAACACATCCCCTAGACTCATGTTTCTGTCATTCAAGCTAGTCATCAGGGGGAATGAACCCACAATCATGCATAACGCTCCCTCTTGGAGTCACTACCTACTACTTGGCCAAAGCAATAAACAGAAACGGAGAACATGCAAGAATTACTCAAGAACATAAATATAAAAGAGGAGAATCAAATATATTAATCAAACACAATCTGAACATAGTCTCATAATCCATCAGATCCTAGCAAACTCAGGATAGCAACAGCAGAAAGATTACATATGTGCCTTGATCATGTAGGGCAGCTCACGAGGTCTAAACCATGAAGAACAAAGAGGGGAGGAGAACATCACTTAGATACTGATCATAGACCCATGGTCCAAGGTGGACTACTCACGGTTCATCCGGGAAGCATCCATGGTGGTGGAGAAGCTCCCGGAGGTGGTTCCTCCCTCCGGGAGGGTGCCGGGAAGAGGGCTCCTGGTGCTCGCGATCTTGGAAGCGCGGCAGCGGCGGAACAGAGGAGAGATCACGAAAAAGGGTTTTGTCCCCGAGGGTTTCTCGTCACGGGGAATAAATAGGCGCAGGGGGGCAACCAGAGGTGGACCAGGGGCCCCAGGCACCCCCCTGGCGCGACCTAGGGGGTGGCCGCTGGGCCACCCCTGGACCCCCTAGGGTCCCACTTTAGCTCTTCTAGAAGGTTCCCGTACGCTGATTTTTCCTATATTTTTCCTGGAATTTTTCTGGCACTTTAAATAATGGGAAAACCTGAAATAAAAAAACAGCAGAAAACAGGAACTGGCACTGGGGTGCACTGAGTTAATCGGTTAGTCCGAATATTATTAGAAGTGTATGGAAGTGCATCAATATCATAGCAATATCACACAAAAGAAGCATGGAGCAAGCAGAAATTATAGATACGTTTTGGACGTATCAACATCCCGAAGCTTAGTTCCTGCTCGTCCTCGAGTAGGTAAATGATAACAAACATAATTTCTGTGGTGACATGCTACCAACCATATAACAACTTTTACGTAAAGCAATCAAGGCATGTAATCCAATTCAAGTCATAACAGGAAAGAGTCTATATTAGCATTGAAACTAGCAACATAAGAACATAAAGGTGCAAGATCTCTCGCTGTCCGTGACTCGAATGTCTCCAAATGGTGTTTGCGTGCCAGAAACGGGATAGGGATTATGAGAGAAAAAAGTATTTTTGTGTTGAGAACTCAATCTACTAAAGTTTCACACTTGGTCTTCTTTGGAATCTTATCTTGACTCATCCCCAGACCACTAGCCAGGTACATGTCAGAATGATCCACTCTTTTTTTATATTTCGAGCCCTCATGCAATGGATGAGCGTAAGCAAGAAATTTGACACTTAGGATGGCAAAGAGAGAAAAATGATGGAGGAGGAAGACAAAAAAGGTGTGAAAGGCTCACATCAATGAGGACAATCATAGGCGAGAGAAAGCAAAATGATAGGTATGATGTGAGGAGTAGGGATTGCCATGCAACGGATGCACATTTGACCTAAGGTAAGCTCTCAAATGCAACTAGTGGGGGTGCATCCAACTTGCTTGCTCAAGAAGACCTAGAGATCATTTGTGGAGGCTCATCATTGGAATATACAATACAAGTTCTACAGTGTGAAGGTCCCCACATAGCTATATGCATTAATGATAATCTCTATGGAGTACAAGATATAAGAGGGAGTAAGAGTGTGGATCTCTCAAAAGGAATAGTAGTGTGCCCCCTTCACTCTTTTTATTTATTTTTTCTCTTTTTTCTACTTTTTGTATTTTTTGGTGGCCTCAATGGCTCTTTCTATTTCTCTCATTTGTCCTCTTTGGGATCTTTTGATTTTGTCCTCTTTGGGATCTTTTCCTCACTTTAGGGGCAACACTCTAAATTTTACAAGTATAGAAGATCTTTCACACTTTACAAAAGGTACTCAATCATAAATAAAATGAAATTATCATGAAGTATGCAAATGTATGCATCTGCCAGTGTAGCATGTATGCCATGAAGATCAAGTCATGAGAAGGTGGATGTTACATGGCAATGTATCTTGGAAAGGCTATGGAAGTGCCTTGATAGGTAGGTATGGTGGCTATTTTGAGGAAGGATATAAGGAGGCTTATGATGACAGAGCGTATCGTGCCAAGGATTTGGATGTACCGGCGAAGGTGGACGCCAACTCTCGGAGTGAGAAGGAGGCAATGCACGACATAGGAGAGGCTAGAAAATATGGGAAGGTGGAAGTGTCAACTTTCGAATACTCACATTAGTCCGAAGAACTAATGCACTTATTATTGGTAACTCTCAATCTAATAGGAGGTTCACAAAGAGACAAGTACCCTGAGGAGGAGTATATGGGGGTTTGGTTATCCTTGCGCATCCTTGACTCATGGTACGGGAGTGTACTCTAATATTCGATCCCTCCAAAGAGTAGCGATCCATCTAGTAGCTAAAGTTCTCAACTAATTTTGTAGGTTTTGAAAATAAACACGGATTTCCCAAAATACGACATCTATCACTAATAGGCTAAAGCTCTTGACACCAAAAGTTCAAACATTAATCAAGGCAATATCTCAAAACTATTGCAAGTTACTACTACAATTGAATAGCAACCTCTATTACCTACTTCAAGTCAAGACACACAACTCAGTGCAACAGGAAAACTCTCTAAACAAGATAAACATGAAAACTCAAGAGAGTTCTAGCAACAAACTAAACAAAATCTCTTAAAATGATAAGCATGACAACTAAGAGCTAATCATGACAGTAGCTATGAAAAAGATAAAGAACACACATAGCAAAGATAAGCATGAAAACCCTATGATGTGTTCTAGGTTGAAGTGGAGCGTGTTTCTATCCCACACAAAGAAATCTGGGTGCTAACTTGTTATGAATAGCAAGCTAAAGAAAACTAAAAAGGAAACAAATAGCAAGACGCTCCAAGCATATCACATAACGCCTGAAGTGATAAAAATATAGTGAGACGATAGACGAACATATAATTGTTGATGAAGAAGGGGATGCACGGGGGCATCCCCAAGCTTAGACGCTTGACACTCCTGAATATTCTTTCATCATCTTCGCTCGCACACATGAAAACTCCCTTCATACATAACTCATCATAATCTGATTAGCGAGGTTAGTACCCACAATAAAATAACTTTTCCTCTACTGGAAATAAGATTATTCTTGAGGAGATACTGTTTCTCAAGATTTCCAAAAAGTTTTTGCACAGAAAAAGCAAGCTTAAGGTTTGAAAAATGAAGAAAAGGAAAAACAGGACAGAATCTGTGAAAAACAGACCAACATGTAGTAAAGAATTTTTTAGGGATACTTCTGCAACTCAAATCAAAAAACTCAGAACATACGAAAGTTCCGTGATTGTATAGAGCATGTTGTGTAAAAAATTCATCTCAACAAGATGAACTGGGATTTATCTATGATTTTTCCTGTCACAAGGACAGAATCTGTTTTCTGGACAGCATGTCACAACTTTCACTTCCCCTGTCATAGGAGGCTATAATTGGCACAAAGCTTGAAAAGTAAAGATACAATGATGTTGCTACAGTAGTAAAAATCATAAATACCACTAAAACAGAAGAAAAACAAAAAGGAAAACCTAAATTTGTTGTGGGCTGCCTCCCGAAAGCGCTTCTTTAAAGCCATTAGCTAGGGTTGATGCAATAGATCAAGTCTTTTCAAGAAAATAACTAGCCCGTGTGACGGACTCAAAAGGCAACTTAATATTTTTCCTAGGGAAGTGTTCCATCCCTTTCTTGAGAGGGAATTGGAATTTGATAATCCCTTCTTTCATGTCAATAACAGCACCTATGGTGCAAAGAAAAGGGCGTCCCAAAATAATTGGACAAGAAGGTTCACATTCAATGTCCATAATAGTAAAATCAACGGGAACATAATTTTCATTGACAATGATAAGAACATCATCGATCTTCCCCAAAGGTTTATTTACGGAGGAGTCAACAAGACGAACACCAAAAGAACAAGGATCAAAAGCTTTCAATTCAAATATATCATACATTCTTTTGGGAATAACGGAGGTACTAGCTCCAACATCACATAAAGCATAGCAAGAGAAGTTATTCAACTTAATTTTAATCATAGGATCCCAACCATATTCTAGGTTTATAGATATGGAGGATTCTTCCCTAAGCTTCTCCTCACTAGCTTTAATGAGAGCATTGGTGATATGCTCCGTGAAGGCAAGATTAAGTGTGCTAGTGTGGGGGTCTCTAGACATCTTGTCAAGGAAACGAATAACTTCAGAAAAGGGTGCAATTAATCAAAATCAAGGTCACTACTATCAAGTAAAGTGGTAGCGTTTTCCTTTAGGTTCACTTGTTTGGTAGCTTCTATAGTCATAGGAGTTTCTTCTTCTATGGTTGAGGTCATAGCATCACCATTAATAGGTCCTATGGGACTAGTGGTGCATTGGGTGCTAAGAGTTTGGATATCCTCAACAACTTGGATAGTAGCAATAGTGTGGTGTGTAGGAAGGCTCTTAATTCTATCTTATTTCTCCTTTTCTCTAGCCCATCTCTCTTTAAGTTTAGCCATCATCCTAATGTTTTCATTAATTTGCACTTGAATAGCGTTCATAGGAGTGACTTTCCTCTCCTCAAGAGGAGAAGTTCTAATTTTAAGAAATTCAACTTCATGGGCTAAACTGTCTACCTTCGACGAGAGATTATCTAATCTGTCTAGTTTTTCCTCTACACTGCATACTCTTTAGTTCAGAAGTGGAGTTCTTGGTGCTAGGATAAGTGTTGTTGTTCCCATAGTTGTTGGAGGGGAACGATCTAGGATTGCTACCAAAATTACTCCTATAAGCATTGTTATTGAAGTTGTTTCTAGAGATAAAGTTCACATCTACTTGATCTTGAGCAATCAAAGAATTTATTGGAACATTATGAGGATCAATAGGAGATTGCTTGGTAAGTAGAGCCATAATCAAGTCAATTTTTTCATTTAGGGAGGAGATCTCCTCGACAGAGTTTACCTTCCTACCTTTTGGAGCTCTTTCGGTGTGCCAATATCTTAATATACGATGGTGACAATGATGTAAGGATCAGACCTACCTCAATGAACTAATGGGTGTAATAGCATAGCATAACCTATCATGCAATCTAAAGAAGAAGAACTAATGCATTGAAAACATAGGTAATAGGAAGTATGTTCAAAGATATGACTTGCCTTGCTGTTGATTGCAGAACTCTAAAGATTGGTGGTACTCTGCTTCGCACTCCGGACAATCTATCGTGAGCAAACAAAGCTACACACAATCAATACACAACCAAAAGCAAAACAATGTTCAAGAACTCCAAAATAAATCCGAATAAAAGATTTTGAAAAAAACAGATCAAGATTGATTTTAAAAGTGGGTTGCAAAGTGTCTAAAATATAGGGTTTAGCTAGGGTTTTAGTTTGCAAAAAGAATTAATCAAATCCGAGTTGTAAAACAAAAGTTACGATCAACTCAAGTTGAAAATAGAATCTGATCAGATCTGAATATTTTCGAAAATACCAAAACAAACTTTATGGTTGAACTGAAAAGAGGGCTTCGAAAGAAAACCGTGGGCTTTGGAATCACGCAAAACGGATCTACGAGTAAAAAGATATTACAAGAACAGTTTTGCATAGAATCTAGGAATTTTTTTTTTGATCGAACGGAAAAATAATTTTCTCAAAACTTGGATCTACAGTACACAATATTTAGAGGGTTTCAAAACAACGATTTGGCCGCTTGTTTCATCTAAAACGGAGCAACGGATAAAAAGTTACGGCGCTTTTACTAACCGCGACGTGTAGATTAGACGCGACGAAGACGACAACTCCGGCGATCTTCGGCGTCAACGCGGACGTCTAAGATGTAGGGCTTGATTAGAAGATCACAACGGTGGCGGTGATGATCTCCAACGTCGTCCGTACGAGCGTGGCAACGCGGTGAACCGAGCGCGCTCCGATGAACTCTCGCGGTACGCGTACAATTTGGGGATCAATATTGCGCAAGAAAAGAAGCGGGAAAAAGATGTCAATTAGAAGCACAGCGAAGAGAAGAGTCGGTCTACAGAATTTGGGGTCAAGGGGAGGCTCACCGGTGACGAAATTCGTCCAACACTAGAGCTCCGTTGGACCTAGATCTACCTCGAAATTAGCTCGATTTGGGGCTGTTTGGGCGAAATTTTTGTGGGGAATCGGTGGAGGGGGTCATGGGGTATTTAAGGGAAAAGTTTGCTTGGAAAAAGGGCAACCGGAAGGAGTCCGTAGCGACTACGGCCGCCGGCGCGCGCTGTGCAGAGTCCGTTGCTGTGTTCGTGTTGGAGAAGAACGAGCAGGCACGCACGTGCGTGGCTCGTGGCCACTTCGGCCGCTGCCCGCTCGGCCGCTCGGCCTGGCCTGGCCCGGCTGGCTAGCTCGGCCGGCCGGCCGGCCCGTTATTTTTTTTTCTTGCGAATTTCAGTTTTTTTTAAAAAAAAAAAATATAGGGGTATTTTTAATATAATAAAATAGCCCCAAAAAAACACTTTATTTTTTTAAAATAATAAAAATACGTAAAACGTAAGTACGTTTATATAAATGTATACGTACTTTTCTTTAAACTTCAAAGAGTTTTATAAAATAAAATATAAGTCGGAAAAATATGAAATAAATTTCTAAAATCTTAGAAAAACATAAATAATATTTTCAATAAGTTGTTTATACAAAATAAAATACTAAAGAAAAACTTTATTCAATAAATTCAAATAAACTCTCAAATAAGATCCAAAATGCACACACAAAAAAATGATATGCATATGCTCTCTAGTAACTCATCCAAAAAAATAAACTTGGGATGTTACAAAACCTACCCCCCTTAAGGTGAATCTCGCCCTCGAGATTCGGGTTGGTCAGCAAAAAGGTGTGGGTGATCACGCTTGAGATCCTCTTCTCGCTCCCAAGTAGCTTCTTCCTCGGTGTGGTGACTCCATTGAACTTTGCAAAACTTAATAACCTTGGTACGAGTGACTCTGTCTGCCGTATCGAGAATCTTCACAGGCTTCTCCTCATATGTTAAATCACCCTCCAGCTGAATTGCCTCCAATGGCACGGTGTCTCTCAACGGAATATTTGTCATCTCCGCATAACACTTCTTCAACTGGGACACATGAAACACATCGTGAACTCCAGACAAACCTTCGGGCAATTCTAACTTGTAAGCAACCTCTCCTTTGCGTTTCAAGACTTTATATGGCCCCACAAATCGTGGTGCTAACTTTCCTTTAACTCCAAATCTCTTAATGCCACGAAGCGGAGACACTCGAAGGTATGCTCTATCTCCCACTTCATACGTTACTTCCTTTCGTTTAGCATCGGCATAACTTTTCTGTCTAGACTGAGCTATCTTCAGCCTATCACGGATTAACTTGACCTTCTCTTCTGAATCCTTGATCAAATCTGGTCCGAATAGCTTGCGGTCTCCAACTTCATCCCACATTAACGGTGTTCTACACCTTCTTCCATACAACGCTTCAAACGGGTCCATCTTTAAACTGGCTTGATAACTGTTGTTGTACGAGAACTCCGCATAAGGAAAATTATCATCCCAACTGGATCCATAATCCAATGCACAAGCTCTCAACATGTCCTCCAGAATTTGATTCACTCTCTCGGTCTGACCATCTGTCTGGGGATGAAAAGCTGTGCTAAACTCCAGCCTAGTTCCCAAGGTTTCATGTAACTGATGTCAAAACTTTGAGGTAAATTGCGTGCCTCTATCTGATACAATCTTCTTTGGAACTCCATGCAGACATACAATCCTGGTCATGTATATCTTAGCCAACTTAGCACTAGTATAGGTGGTTTTCACTGGGATGAAGTGAGCCACTTTGGTCAAACGGTCAACCACTACCCAAATAGAGTCATAGCCTGACCGTGTCCTGGGTAATCCTGTGATAAAATCCATACCAAGTTTGTCCCATTTCCAATCAGGTATCGGCAAAGGTTGAAGTAATCCGGCCGGTTTCTGATGCTCCGCCTTCACTCTCTGACATACATCACATATAGCCACATACTCAGCAATATCCTTTTTCAACCCTGTCCACCAAAAACTTTCCTTCAAGTCCAAATACATCTTGGTGTTTCCCGGATGTATTGAGTAAGGCGAATCATGAGCTTCTTGGAGAATCAACTTCCTGATCTCCGGGTCATTGGGCACGTAAATACGCTTCTCAAACCATAATGTTCCGTACTCATCTTCATGAAATCCTTCTGCTTTTCCTTTCTCCATTCTCTCCTTGATCTCTGCAATACCCTTGTCCAACTTCTGAGCTTCTCGGATCTTTCCCAATAACGTGGACTGAATTTCTAGTGTGGCGACATATCCTCGTGGAACAATCTCCATGCAAAGATCTCTGAGATCGTCACACAACTCCTGAGGTAAACCTCCTGCTATAAGGGTATTGACATAACTTTTCCGACTCAGGGCATCTGCCACTACATTGGCCTTTCCTGGGTGGTAATGCAATCTCATATCATAATCCTTGATAAGCTCCAACCACCTCCTCTGCCTGAGGTTCAACTCCTTTTGCGTAAAAATATACTTTAAACTCTTATGATCCGTGTATACGTCACACTTGTTCCCAATAAGAAAATGCCTCCAAGTCTTGAGTGCGTGTACTACGGCTGCTAACTCCAAATCATGTGTGGCAAAGTTCAACTCATGAGGTCGAAGCTGACGCGAGGTGTAACATACAACCTTTCCATCTTGCATGAGAACGCCTCCGAGTCCTTGCCGCGAGGCATCACAATACACTTGAAAATCCTTGCGCACATCGGGCAGAATCAGCACTGGGGCTGTAACCAAACGCTTCTTCAATTCCTGAAAACTGGCTTCACATTCCTCCGTCCAGACGAACTTGGTGTCCTTCTTCAACAATTCCGTCATAGGTTTGGCAATCTTGGAGAAACTCTCGATGAATCTCCTGTAATAACCCGCAAGTCCAAGAAAACTACGGATTTCACCAACGGATGTGGGCGCCTGCCATTCTGTGACTGCTTCAACCTTGGATGGGTCCACTGCGATTCCTTCGCCTGACACAACATGTCCAAGAAATCCCACTTCCTTCAACCAAAACTCACACTTACTAAACTTGGCATAAAGTTGATGTTCCCTAAGTTTCTCCAAGACTAAGCGTAGGTGTTCTTCATGCTCCTCATCATTCTTGGAATAAATCAAAATATCATCAATGAACACCACAACAAATTTGTCCAAAAACTCCATGAAGACCTTGTTCATCATGTTCATAAAGTATGTAGGGGCATTGGTTAGACCGAAAGACATGACTGTGTACTCATAGAGTCCATATCTCGTGGTGAAGGCGGTCTTGGGTATATCCTTCTCACGGATCTTCAACTGGTGATATCCCGATCGGAGATCGATCTTGGAAAACACACTAGCTCCTTCCAACTGGTCAAACAAATCATTGATCATCGGTAGTGGATACTTGTTCTTGATAGTCACCTCGTTCAACGAGCGATAATCCACGACCATCCTTAGAGATCCATCCTTCTTCTCCACTAAAAGCACTGGGGCTCCCCAAGGTGATGAACTCGGGCGAATATACCCTTTCTCCAATAACTCTTTAATTTGCTTCTTAATTTCCTCTAAGTCATTTGCGGGCATTCTATACGGCCTTTTGGATATAGGTCCGGTGCCTGGCAATAACTCGATCAAAAACTCAATATCCCGGTCCGGTGGCATTCCGGGCAACTCCTCCGGGAATACGTCAGGGTACTCCTTGACTATCGGCACTTCCCCCAGTCTAACCCCCTTAAGAGAATATACCTGGGTCCTTCTAAACTTGTGCTTGGTCACATACTTGATCTTCTTCCCCTCGAGTGTGGTGAGAGAGATTGATCTTCCCTCGCAGTCAATGTTGCCTCTATACTTCGACATCCAATCCATACCTAGGATTACATCCAAACCTTGGGACTTCAAAATTATCAGGTCTGTGGGGAAATCATGATTGCCAATGGCGAGGCTCAACTGGGGACAACCTAAACCTGCCATCATCTCGGCTCCCGGGGAACTTACTAAAATTGGTACACTAAGGGTCTTGGTAGAAAATCCATACTTATCCACAACTACCCTTGATATGAATGAATGTGATGCACCGGTGTCAAAAAGAACTAGTACTGGTCGAGAGTTTAGCAAAAACTTACCAAACACTGCATCGGGTTGTTCATAGGCTTCCTCCACGTTGACATGGTTCACTTGTCCCTTAGCAAAAGGGTTAGGCTTCTTATTTCCAGAACTCCCATTGCCATTCTTCAGCTCAGGACATTCATTGGAGTAATGCCCTTTGTTGTTGCATTTGAAACAGGTGATGTGACTTAGGTCCTTCTTCATGGGCGTAGATGGGTTGGACCGTTGCTGATTTCCATTTCCTCCATTGCCATTCCTCTGGTTTCCATGGTTGTGTCCATTACCTCCATGCTGAGAATGGCCTCCATGATTATGATGGTTGTGCCCTCCAAATTTATTGGGTCCTGTTCCACCATATCCTGAGAATGGTGCGGAACGGGGCTTCTGTTGAGTGCCAGATTGATACTTGCCCTGTCCGTACTTCCTCTTGCGATTCTCCATTATCTGATGCTTGCCTTCAAGAATGATAGCCTTATCCACCATCTCCTGGTAGTTAGCAAAGGTTGCCACCGTCAACTGAACTCCAAGCTCATCATTTAGTCCCTCCAGAAATTTCTCCTGCTTGGCAGCATCTGTGGCCACATCTCCTGGAGCATAACGGGACAGCTTGTTGAATTCCTCCACATACTCTGCCACTGAACGGCCTCCCTGGCGTAAGTTGCGAAACTCCCTCTTCTTGAGACTCATAGCTCCAGCTGAAACATGAGCAGTGCGGAACGCCTGCTGGAACTGGTCCCAAGTCACATTCGCCATGGGGTATGTGGTGGTGTAATTATCCCACCATGCGGCTGCAGGTCCATCTAGCTGGTGCGAGGCAAATCTCACTTTCTCCTCATCAGTGCATCCAGCGGTTGCTAGCTTCCTTCCCATATTGCGGAGCCAGTCATCTGCAACAATCGGCTCCGGGCTGCTAGAGAACAAAGGTGGGTTCAACCTTAAGAAACGGGTGAGGCTGTCTCCCAAAGGTGGTGGCGGTGGTGGGGCATTGTTGTTGTTGTTGTTGTTCATGTTCTGCATCAAAAGCTGCATCATCTGATTCTGGGTCTGAAGCATCTGCTCTAAGCCGGGTGGAATTCCATTCCCTGATCCACTAGCAGAAGGGGCACGTCTTGGCGGCATCTGTCGGGTTAGAATAGATGAGGTTATAGAGAGAAAATAGGCCTAAGGGGGATAACACTACCCATATGCAACATGATAGCAAGAAATTTCAACCAATCACTCATTCAAATCAAGATTCACACAATTAACTAAGATAGGCCATGTCACAAGAGCCGACATGGTAACTCTAAGAAAACTCTCAGATCGAAACTCTAAACGTTTAACTAAAAGAAAAAAAAATCTATAATGGTGGTCTATGACTAGTTTGAGTCGGAAGAAGAATCGATCATCAAGACATCATTTGCATTTTCCTCTTCCTCTGACTGGTAATCCTCATCTTGGCTAACGAGGCATCCATCGGAGTGATCCTCCTGAATGTTTTCTCCTTGGTCAAGTTGTTCTTCTGCTTCCTCCAGCATGAGCTTCAACTCTTCATTCCTTTCTTGTAGTGTGTCGATTTGATCCTCATACACTTCACGAACTCTCTTAAAACCCTCAATAACGTCCATGAAATGAAGCATTTCTTCCTCCACACATTGAACATATTCCCCCAAGTCTTGAATGTGGGATGCCATTGATGTATCCTCAATAGTACGTACTAATTCTCCAGTATGATCTCGGCGTCCATACATCTCGAAGCGGGTTCCTTGAAGATCTGCGTGGTACTCCTGTCGAATGCGTCCTAAGGTCATCAATGCGGCACGACTTCTTCCCACGCTCCAGTTTGGTGCTTTCACCGAGAAGTTAATTGGCTTGATTTTCCTTCCAAAGGTGCGTCCTGGAATGTGAACTTGGACCTTCCAGCTCTTTGCTCCTGGTCCTGTAGTCATGAGTGTCCCGGTGAAACTAGGCAAGGCGATCTTCAAAAACTTCACGATCTCCATCAGGCTTTGTCCAAAAGGTGTGGTCTCATCAGGCTGAGCGAACTTGGTGATCGGCATCTATATTTGTAAGGAGAGAAGAGATTAAAAGTGAATAGGAAAGAGTATGAGAATCATTAGAACTGTAGAGGGTTTTTAAAATAAAGTTTTCATCCTATGGCTTTTCCATTCCTAAGGTCACGTCCTACAGTCAACATGTGCTCTGATACCATCTTGTAACGACCAGATCCGAAGGGACCAAGTCTCTGTGCTTAACGTGCTAGTCCCTGGATCAGTTTGCTAGCACACACAGTACTCGATGAAATAACAGAAGTAAAACATGTCTTTATTACATCGAATGAAGTAAATATTACAATAATAACATGGCTTAAGTCCATCTAATAAAATACTCGCTGAAGCTATAATAGTAGTAGTAGCGAGTCCATCCGACTCCACGGCAAAAGTTGAGTATAAGACAGCGACCTATTCGCACCTTACTCCTCGTCAGAACAATCTGCAACATGAATAAGTTACAGCCCCAAAAGGGGTCAGTACTTTGATCGTACGGCAAGCCATATCACAGAAAGAAGTAAAAGCCCTGTAGTACATGCAATTTGGCTGGTGGAGCTTCTACATTTATTTTTTCAAAAAGCTAATTTTTCCCTATAGAATAATAATAGCTAAGTTCTACACTAGCATACGATTGAGATGGGAAACCCCACTCAATCTATCCCAAAGTGATTAAACCAATTAGTTAATTAAAGATGATGAGACAAATCAATATTTCCACAACTAGTTGCTCAAATTGTCCATAACCGGGGACACGGCTAATCGATTAGTTTTACACTCTGCAGAGGTTTGTGCACTTTTCCCCACAAGACTCGATCGCCTCCTTTGTAGTTCGTCACACTGCACGATGTATGACAACTGGAAGATCGAGACATGGTCTTTCAGAAGAGTTTCCCTTACTCCGGTAGCACCCATCCCACCTATTCACATCTACTTTCGTAGCGCTACCTAGTAAGAGTCCCTACAACTGATCAACCAAGCCAGAGCCCATAGTAGCTTGTGGCTGCACACGTAAGCTTCTAGGTATGTCAATACAATCAGTCCCTTTGAGCCTAGGTGGCTTTCCGCAGTCATCACTGGCCACCTCCAGGATGCTCGCAACCATCCCACCCAGGTAGTTCATTAACTTTATCTTGGTCCTAATTACTACATTATCACTCATACCTCATAATGATTCACTTCCCAATCCACGTCTACTTAGCATAGCAATATCTTAATATACGATGGTGACAATGATGTAAGGATCAGACCTACCTCAATGAACTACTGGGTGTAATAGCATAGCATAACCTATCATGCAATCTAAAGAAGAAGAATTAATGCATTGAAAACATAGGTAATAGGAAGTATGGTCAAAGATATGACTTGCCTTGCTGTTGATTGCAGAACTCTAAAGATTGGTGGTACTCTGCTTCGCACTCCGGACAATCTATCGTGAGCAAACAAAGATACACACAATCAATACACAACCAAAAGCAAAACAATGTTTAAGAACTCCAAAATAAATCCGAATAAAATATTTTGAAAAAAACAGATCAAGATTGATTTTAAAAGTGGGTTGCAAAGTGTCTAAAATATAGGGTTTAGCTAGGGTTTTAGTCTGCAAAAAGAATTAATCAAATCCGAGTTGTAAAACAAAAGTTACGATCAACTAAAGTTGAAAATAGAATCTGATCCGATCTGAATATTTTCGAAAATACCAAAACAAACTTTATGGTTGAACTGAAAAGAGGGCTTCGAAATAAAACCGTGGGCTTTGGAATCACGCAAAACGGATCTACGAGTAAAAAGATATTACAAGAACAGTTTTGCATAGAATCTAGGAAATTTTTTTTTGATCAAACGGAAAAATAATTTTCTCAAAACTTGGATCTACAGTACACAATATTTAGAGGGTTTCAAAACAACGATTTGGCCGCTTGTTTCATCTAAAACGGAGCAACGGATAAAAAGTTACGGCGCTTTTACTAACCGCGACGTGTAGATTAGACGCGACGAAGACGACAACTCCGGCGATCTTCGGCGTCAACGCGGACGTCTAAGATGTAGGGCTTGATTAGAAGATCACAACGGTGGCGGTGATGATCTCCAATGTCGTCCGTACGAGCGTGGCAACGCGGTGAACCGAGCGCGCTCCGATGAACTCTCGCGGTACGCGTACAATTTGGGGATCAATCTTGCGCAAGAAAAGAAGAGGGAAAAAGATGTCAATTAGAAGCACAACGAAGAGAAGAGTCGGTCTGCAGAATTTGGGGTCAAGGGGAGGCTCACCAGTGACGAAATTCGTCCAACACTAGAGCTCCGTTGGACCTAGATCTACCTCGAAATTAGCTCGATTTGGGGCTGTTTGGGCGAAATTTTTGTGGGGAATCGGTGGAGTGGGTCATGGGGTATTTAAGGGACAAGTTTGCTTGGAAAAAGGGCAACCGGAAGGAGTCCGTAGCGACTACGGCCGCCGGCGCGCGCTGTGCAGAGTCCGTTGCTGTGTTCGTGTTGGAGAAGAACGAGCAGGCACGCACGTGCGTGGCTCGTGGCCACTTCGGCCGCTCGGCCTGGCCTGCTCGGCCGGCCGGCCGGCCCGTTATTTTTTTTTTATTTTTTTTGCAAATTTCAGTTTTTTTTTAAAATATAGGGGTATTTTTAATATAATAAAATAGCCCCAAAAAAAACACTTTATTTTTTAAAAATAATAAAAATACGTAAAACGTAAGTACGTTTATATAAATGTATACGTACTTTTCTTTAAACTTCAAAGAGTTTTATAAAATAAAATATAAGTCGGAAAAATATGAAATAAATTTCTAAAATCTTAGAAAAACATAAATAATATTTTCAATAAGTTGTTTATACAAAATAAAATACTAAAGAAAAACTTTATTCAATAAATTCAAATAAACTCTCAAATAAGATCCAAAATGCACACAAAAAAAAATGATATGCATATGCTCTCTAGTAACTCATCCAAAAAAATAAACTTGGGATGTTACACATTGGGAATAGTTAGTCATCATCTCATCGAGTAG
Organism: Bromus sterilis; assembly: GCA_950022295.1. Lineage (NCBI taxonomy): Eukaryota > Viridiplantae > Streptophyta > Magnoliopsida > Poales > Poaceae > Bromus > Bromus sterilis. The sequence goes on from OX465599.1 coordinate 219,507,777, forward strand.
TTTTGTGGCAGCACCAAGCGTTGTCGACATAAAGGTTCCCCCCGCGGCCGAATCTAACAAGTTCCGCGAGGTAAAGTTCAAGCCTGCATAAAAAGTTAGGATAACCATCCAAGTAGTCAAACCATGCGTAGGACAATTCTTAACAAGAGATTTCATGCGTTCCCAAGCTTGGGCAACGTGCTCATTATCCAATTTCTTAAAATTCATAATATTACTCCTCAATTGGATAATCTTTGCTGGGTGGTAGTACTTCCCAACAAAAGCAACCTTGCACTTATCCCAATAATCTATGCTATTCCTAGGCAAGGATTGAAACCAGATTTTAGCTTCATCTCTCAAGGAGAAAGGAAAAAAGCTTAAGCTTAACAATATCCCCATCTACTTCTTTGTACTTTTGCATATCACAAAGCTCAATAAAATTATTTAAGTGCAAAGCAGCATCATCTCTAGCACCAGAGAATTGATCTTTCATAACAAGGTTCAGCAAAGCAGGTTTAATCTCATAAGAAGGTGCTGAAGTAGCAGGTGGAGAAATAGGAGTGCAGATAAAGTCACTGTTGTTGTGACTAGTGAAGTCACACAACTTGGTGTTCTCAGAGGAACCCATAGTAGCAGCAAGCAAGGTAACTATTTTTTTGATTTTTGATAAAGGACACTAAAGCAAAAACTGAAAGGTAAACAAACAAGACTAAAAAGCAAAGATAAAAGATAGTGTGCAACTCCCCTATCTTGAAGTGCCGAGTCCCTGGAAACGGCGCCAGAAATTTGCTTGATGCACGAGATAACTTCGTTACCCCAAGTGGAAGGTGAGATGTAGATAGCAGCAAATTTCCCTTAGCGAAGATGCTAAGGTTTAGGATCGACCAGTAGGACTCCAAAAAATACAAGAAGGTGGTGAAGTGAACAATGGCGTCGTTTACAACCTAAGTTACTTACTTTACCTGGACCTGCACACACAACAGATAGCTTTTCTTCCCAACGAGTATAGAGGAGTTGTCAATTCCTCTGGCTTTGTTGTTTACAAAGGATAAAACGCACGGGATAATAATGATAGTGATAGCAACAGAAAAGTAAATAAAGTAGTAAATTGATAGCGAGTGTAAACAATGTTGGAAATATGGACCAGGGTCCTATGATGTTCACTAGTGATGTCTCTCTCCCAAAAGACGATAAAATAGCCATGCTAGGTAAACAAATTACAGCTGGGCAATGACAGGATTATGTGCGCAAACCAATGCTAATTGTGCTATAAATAAAGGAAGAGGCTCAAAAGCATGGGCGGTACGCCAGGACAAGTAGACCGAAATCCATCTGCATCTACCTACTAATCATCCACCTTGAGATATCTATCCAGAACATCTCGCTGGTATTAAGTTGCGAATCCCACCCAAAGTGTAAACTCAAAGGAACATACAACTGCTTTAAAGAACTTTGCGTAAATTAAACATTCCTTGCACCCGCAAGTACAAGCACCGTTGTTTTCCCCCTTGTGGCAACATCACATCCCTAGACTCATGTTTCTGTCACTCAAGCTAGTCATCGGGGGGCATGAACCCACAATCATGCATAACGCTCCCTCTTCGAGTCACTACCTACTACTTGGCCAAAGAAATAAACAGCAACGGAGAACATGCAAGAATTACTCAATAACATAAATATAAGAGAGCAGAATCAAATATATAACTCAAATTCAATCTGAACATAATCTCATAATCCATCGGATCCCGGCAAACTCAACATAGCAACAGCAGAAAGATTGCATAAGTGCCTCGATCATGTAGGGCAGATCACGAGGTCTAATCCATGAAGAACAAAGAGGGGAGGAGAAAATCACATAGCTACTGATCATAGACCCATGGTCCATGTGGACTACTCATGGTTCATCTGAGAAGCGTCCATGGTGGTGGAGAAGCTCCCGGAGGTGATTGCTCGCTCCGCCAGTGTGCCGGGAAGAGGTCTTCTGGTGCTCCTGATGTTGGAAGCGCGACGGCGGTGGAACATAGGAGAGATTGCGAAAAAGGGTTCCGTCCCCGAGGGCTCGTCACGGGGAATAAATAGGCGAAGGGGGCAGCCAGAGGTGGGCCAGGGGCTCCAGGCTCCCCCCTCGCGCGGCCTAGGGGGTGGCTGCAACGGGTGGCCGCCTGGACCCCCCCTGGCCCCCCTCGGCCCCCACTTTGTCTCTTCTGGAAGGTTCCCGTACGCTGATTTTTCCTATATTTTTCCCGGATTTTTTCTGGCACTTTAAATAAGGGGGAAACCTGAAATAGAAAAACAATAGAAAACAGGAACTGGCACTGGGGTGCACTGAGTTAATAGGTTAGGCCGAATATGATCAAAAGTGTAAGGAAGTTCATCAATATCATAGCAATATCACACAAAAGTGGCATGGAGTAAGAAGAAATTATAGACACAAAAGTGGCCGGAGGGAGGAACCACCTCCGGGAACTTCTCCACCACCATGGATGATTCCCGGATGAACCGTGAGTAGTCCACCTTGGACCATGGGTCTATGATCAGCAGATATGTGATGTTCTCCTCCCCTCTTTGTTCTTCATGGTTTAGACCTCGTGAGCTGCCCTACATGATCGAGGCACATATGTAATCTTTCTGTTGTTGCTATGCTGATTTTGCTGGGATCTGATGGATTATGCGACTATGTTCAGATTGTGTTTCAGTAATATATTTGATTCTCCTCTTTTATATTTATGTTCTTGAGTAATTCTTGCATGTTCTCCGTTGCTGTTTATTGCTTTGGCCAAGTAGTAGGTAGTGACTCCAAGATGGAGCGTTATGCATGATTGTGGGTTCATGCCCCCTGATGACTAGCTTGAGTGACAGAAACATGAGTCTAGGGGATGTGATGTTGCCACAAGAGAGAAAACAACGGTGCTTGTACTTGCGGGTGCAAGGATTGTTTACTTTACGCAGAGTTCTTTAATGCAGTTCTCTGTTGCTTTGAGTTTACACTTTGGGTGGGATTCGTAACTTAATACCAGCGAGATGTTCTGGATAGATATCTCAAGGTGGATGTTTAGTAGGTAGATGCAGATGGATTTCGGTCTACTTGTCTTGGCGTACCTCCCAAGCTTTGGAGCCTCTTCCATTTCTTTATAGCATAGTTAGCATTGGTTTGCGCACATAATCCTGTCAATTGCCCAGCTGTAATTGGTTTACCTCGCATGGCTATTTTCTCGTCTTTTGGGAGAGAGACATCACTAGTGAACATCATGGGATCCCGGTCCATATTTCCAACATTGTTTACACCCACTATTAATTTCCTTCTTTATTTACTTTTCCGTTGCTATCACTATCATTATTATCTCGTGCGTTTGATCCTTTGTAAACAACAAGGCCGGAGGTACTGACAACCTCTCTGAACTCGTTGGGAGCAAAGTTATCTGTTGTGTGTGCAGGTCTACGCCAACCGCCTAATTACTGGTGCCATTGTCACCTTCCTTTCGTTGCCGGAGTCCTACCGGAGAGAAACCTTGGTATCTTCACCGAGGGATATTTGTTGATGTCTACATCTCAACCTTCCACTTTGGGTAACCAACGAGGGAGGAATTACCTCCGGGAGCTTCTCCACCACCATGGACGCTTCTCGGATGAACCGTGAGTAGTCCACTTGGACCATGGGTCTATGATCAGTAGCTATGTGATGTTCTCCTCCCCTCTTTGTTCTTCATGTATTAGACCTCGTGAGCTGCCCTACATGATCGAGGCACTTATGTAATCTTTCTGCTATTGCTATGCTGAGTTTGCTGGGATCCGATGGATTATGAGATTATGTTCAGATTGAGTTCGAGTTATATATTTGATTCTCCTATTTTATTTTTATGTTCTTGAGTAATTCTTTCATGTTCTTCGTTGTTGTTTATTCCTTTGGCCAAGTAGTAGGTAGTGACTCCAAGAGGGAGCGTTATGCGTGACTGTGGGTTCATGCCCCCCGATGACTAGCTTCAGTGACAGAAACATGAGTCTAGGGGATGTGTTGTTGCCACAAGGGGGAAAACAACGATGCTTGTACTTGCGGGTGCAAGGATTGTTTACTTTACGCAAAGTTCTTTAATGCAGTTGTCCGTTGCTTCGAGTTTACACTTTGGGTGGGATTCACAACTTAATACCAGCGAGATGTTCTGGATAGATATCTCAAGGTGGATGATTAGTAGGTAGATGCAGATGGATTTCAGTCTACTTGTCTTGGCGTACCTCCCATGCTTTTGAGCCTCTTCCTTTCTTTATAGCATAATTAGCATTGGTTTATGCACATAATCCTGTCAATTGCCCATCTATAATTTGTTTACCTCGCATGGATATTTTATCGTCTTTTGGGAGAGAGACATCACTAGTGAACATCATAGGACCCCGGTCCATATTTCAACACTGTTTACACTCGCTATCAATTTACTGCTTTATTTACTTTTCCGTTGCTATCACTATCATTATTATCCCGTGCGTTTATCCTTTGTAAACAACAAGGCCGGAGGAATTGAAAACTCCTCTGTACTCGTTGGGAAGCAAAGCTATTTGTTGTGTGTGCAGGACCTGGTAAAGTAAGCAACCTAGGTTGTAAATGGTGCCATTGTTCACTTCACCACCTTCTTGTGGAGTCTTACTGGTCGATCCTAAACCTTAGCATCTTCGCTAAGGGAAATTTGCTGCTATCTACATCTCACCTTCCACTTGGGGTAACCAACGAGGGGCGAGAAGTTATCTCGTGCATCAAGCAATTTTTTGTCGCCGTTGCCGGGGACTCCGCACTTGAAGATAGGGGAATTGCACACTATCTTTCATCTTTGCTTTTTAGTCTTGTTTGTTTACCTTTCAGTTTTTGCTTTAGTGTCCTTTATCAAAAATAAAAAAATCGTTATCTTGCTTGCTGCTACTATGGGTTCCTCTGAGAACACCAAGTTGTGTGACTTCACTAGTCACAACAACAGTGACTTTATCTGCACTCCTATTGCTACACCTGCTACTTCAGCACCTTCTTATGAGATTAAACCTGCTTTGCTAAACCTTATTATGAAAGATCAATTCTCTGGTGCTTGAGGTGATGCTGCTTTGCACTTAAACAATTTTATTGAGCTGTGTGATATGCAAAAGTACAAAGAAGTAGATGGTGACATTGTTAAGCTTAAGCTTTTTACTTTCTCCTTGAGAGATGAATCTAAAATCTGGTTTCAATCCTTGCCTAGGCATAGCATAGATTCTTGGGATAAGTGCAAGGATGCTTTTATCGGGAAGTACTATCCCCCTGCTAAGATTATCCAATTGAGGAGCTTTATTATGAATTTTAAGCAATTGGATAATGAACACGTTGCCCAAGCTTGCGAACGCATGAAATCTCTTGTTAAGAATTGCCCTACACATGGTTTGACTACTTGGATGGTTATCCAAACTTTTTATGCAGGCTTTAACTTTACCTCGCGGAACTTGCTAGATTCAGCCGCGGGAGGAACCTTTATGTCAACTACACTTGGTTCTGCCACAAAACTTCTCGATGATATGATGACCAACTATTCCAAATGGCACACCGAAAGAGCTCCAACAGGTAGGAAGGTAAACTCTGTTGAGGAGATCTCCTCCCTAAATGAAAAAGTTGACTTGATTATGTCTCTACTTACCAAGCAATCTCCTATTGATCCTCAAGATGTACCTTTAAATTCTTTGATTGCTCAGGATCAAGTAGATGTGAACTTTATCTCTAGAAACAACTTCAACAACAATGCTTATAGGAGTAATTTTGGTAGCAATCCTAGACAGTTCCCCTCCAACAACTATGGGAACAACAACACTTATCCTAGCACCAAAAAATCCACTTCTGAATTAGAGAGTATGCTTAATGACTTTGTCACTACCAAAAAATCCTTCAACAAGAGTGTAGAGGAAAAACTAGACAAACTAGATAACCTCTCGTCGAAGGTAGACAATTTAGCCCACGAAGTAGAATTTCTTAAAATTATAACTTCTCCCCTTGAGGAGAGGAAGGTCACTCCTATGAATGCTATCCAATTGCAAATTAATGAAAAAATTAGGATGATGGCTAAACTTAAAGAGATATGGGCTAGAGAAAAGGAGGAAGAATATCGGATTAAGAGCATTCCTACACACCATACTGTTGCTACTATCCAAGTGGTTGAGGATATCCAAACTCTTAGCACCCAATGCACCCCTAGTCCCATAGGACATGTTAATGGTGATGCTATGACCTCAACCGTAGAAGAAGAAATTCCTATGACTATAGAAGCTACCAAACAAGTGAGCCTAGAGGACACCACTACCACTTTACTTGATAGTAGTGACCTTGATTTTGATAATTGCACCCTTTCTGAATTATTCGTTTCCTTCACAAGATGTCTAGAGACCCCCACACTAGCACACTTAATCTTGCCTTCACGGAGCATATCAGTAATGCTCTCATCAAAGCTAGGGAGGAGAAGCTTAGGGTAGAAGCCTCCATACCTATAAAGCTAGAAGATGGTTGGGATCCTATGATTAAAATTAAGTTGAATAATTTCTCTTGCTATGCTTTATGTGATGTTGGAGCTAGCACCTCTGTTATTCCCAAAAGAATGTATGATATATTTGAATTGAAACCTTTTGATGCTTGTTCTTTTGGTGTTCGTCTTGTCGACTCTTCCGTAAATAAACCTTTGGGGACGATAGATGATGTTCTTATCATTGTCAATGACAATTATGTTCCCGTTGATTTTATTATTGTGGACATTGAATGTGAACCTTCTTGTCCAATTATTTTGGGACGTCCTTTTCTTCGCACTGTGGGTGCTGTTATTGATATGAAAGAAGAGATTACAAAATTCCAATTCTCTCTCAAGAAAGGATGGAACACTTCCCTAGGAAAAAGATTAAGTTGCCTTTTGAGTCCGTCACACGGGCTAGTTATTTTCTTGAAAAGACTTGATCTATTTGCATTAAGCCTAGCTAATGGCTTTAAAGAAGCGCTTTCGGGAGGCAGCCCGCAATGAATTTAGGATTTCCTTTTTGTTTTCCTTATGTTTTTAGTGGTCTTGATGATTGTTAATACTGTAGAAACATCATTGTATCTTTACTTTTCAAGCTTTGTGCCTTTTATAGCCTCATACGAGAAGGGAAGTGAAAGTTGTGACATGCTATCCAGAAAACAGATTCTTTCCTCGTGACTAGAAAAATCAGAGAAAAATCCCAGTTCATCTTCTTGAGCTGAATTTTTACACAGAATGCTCTATACAATTACGAAACTTTCCTATGTTCGGAGTTTTTTTATTTGAGTTGCAGAAGTATCCCTAAAAAATTCTTTACTACCTGCTCGTCTGTTTTTCACAGATTTTGTCTTGTTTTTCCTTTTCTTCATTTTGCAAACCTTAAGCTTGCTTTTTCTTTGCAAAAACTTTTTGGAAATCTTGAGAAACAGTATATCTTCAAGATTATCTTTATTTACAGTAGAGGAAAAATTATTTTATTATGGGTACTAACCTCGCTAATCAGATTATGATGAGTTATGTATGAATGGAGTTTTCTAGTGTGCGAGGGAAGATGATGAAAGAAGATTCAGGAGTGTCAAGCGCTCAAGCTTGGGGATGCCTGCATGCATCCCCAAGAAATATTCAAGGGGACTCAAGTGTCTAAGCTTGGGCATGCCCCCGTGCATCCCCTTCTCCATCAAGAATTATCAGTTCGTCTCTCGTTTCACTATATTTTTATCACTTCATTCGTTATGTGCTATGCTTGGAGCGTCTCGCTCTTAGGTTATATTTTTAGTTTTCTTTAGCTTTGCTTGCTGTTCATAACAAGTTAGAACCCAACTTTCTTTGTGTGGGAGAGAAACAAGCTCCACTTCCAAAATCTAGAACACAACATAGGTTTTTTCATGCTTATCTTTGTTGTGTGTGTTCTTTATCTTTTCATAACTACTATCATGTTTAGCTCTGAATTTGCATGCTTATCTTTTTAAAGACCTTTTGTTTAGTTTGTTTCTGGAACTCTCTTGAGTTTTCATGTTTATCTTGTTTAGAGAGTTTGCCTGTTCCACTGAGTTTTGTGTCTTGACTTGAAGTAGGTAATTGAGGTTGCTATTCTTTTGTAGTAGTAACTTGCAATGGTCTTGAGGTGTTGTTTTGAGTAATGTTTGGAATTTTTGTGTCAAGAGCTTTAGCCTATTAGTGATTGATGTCGTATTTTGGGCAATTTGTGTTTATTTTCAAAACCTACAAAATAGTTGAGAACTTTATCTACTAGATGGATCACTACTCTTCTGAGGGGTCGAATATTAGAGTACACTCACGTACCATTAGTCGAGGATGCGCAAAGATAACCAAACCCCCATACACTCCTCCTCGGGGTACTTGTCTCTTTGTGAAACCTCCTTATTAGATTGAGAGTTAGCGATAATAAGTGCATGAGTTCTTTGGACTAATGTGAGTATTCGAAAGTTGACACTTCCACCTTCCCATATTTTTCTAGCCTCTCCTGTGCCGTGCATTACTTTCTTCTCACTCCGAGAGTTAGCGTCCACCTTCGCCGGTACATCCAAATCCTTGGCACGATACTCTCTGTCATCATAAACCTCCTTATATCCTTCCTCAAAACATCCACCATACCTACCTATCAAGGAATTTCCATAGCCTTTCCGAGATATATTGCCATGCAACATCCATCTTCTCATGACTTGATCTTCATGTCATACATGCTACTTGCTTGATAGATGAGCCGCATGCTAGTTCGGCCTTGCCCTAATCATTGCTACATAACGCGCTAGTATCATTGCATATCCTGATAAACTGGCAGAGGCATACATTTTCATACATCATGATAGTTACATTTTCTTTATGACTTGAGTACTTTCTAAAGTGTGAATGATCTTCTATAATTCTTGTAATATATAGAGTGTTGCCCCTAAAGTGAGGAAAAGATCCCAAAGTGGACAAATTAAAAGATCCCAAAGTGGACAAATTAAAAGATCCCAAAGAGGACAAATGAGAGAGAAATAGAAAGAGCCATGGAGGCCACCAAAAAATACAAAAAAATAGAAAAAAGAGAAAAAGAAATAAAAAGAGAGAAGGGGGCACACTAATATTCCTTTTGAGAGATTCACACTCGTACTCCCTCTTATATCTTGTACTCCATAGAGATTATCATTTATGCATATAGCTATGTGGGGACCTTCACACTATAGAACTTGGCTTGTATATTCCAATGATGAGCCTCCTCAAATGAGCTCTAGGTCTTCTTGAGAAAGCAAGTTGTATGCACCCCCACTAGTTCCATTGGAGAGCTTACCTTAGCTCATATGTGCATCCGTTGCATGGCAATCCCTATTCCTCACATCATATCTATCATTTGTCTTTCTCTCTCCTATGATTTTCCTCATTGATGTGCGCCTTTCACACCTTTTTGTCTTCCTCCTACACCATATTCTCTCTTTGCCATCGTAAGTGTCAACTTTCTTGCTTACGCTCATCCATTGCACGAGTGCTCAAAATGTCGAAAAGGAGTGGATCACTTTGACTTGTACCTGGCTAGTGGTCTGGGGATGAGTCAAGATTAGATTCCAAAGAAGACCAAGTGTGTAACTTTAGTAGATTGAGTTCTCAACATAAAAATAATTTTTCTCGTATATCCATATCCCCTTTCTTGCACGCAAACACCATTTGGAGACATTCGAGTCACGGATGGCGAGAGCTCTTGCACCTTTATGTTCTTATGTTGCTTGTTACAAAGCTAGATATAGACTCTTGCCTGTTATGACTTGAATTGAATTACATGCCTTGATTGCTTTACTTAAAAGTTCTTATATGGTTTTTAGCATGTCACCACAGAAATTATGCTTGTTATCATTTACCTACTCGAGGACGAGCACGAATTAAGCTTGGGGATGTTGATACGTCCAAAACGTATGTATAATTTCTGCTTGCTCCATGCCTATTTTGTGTGATATTGCTATGATATTGATGAACTTCCATACACTTTTGATCATATTTGGACTAACATATTAACTCAGTGCACCCCAGTGCCAGTTCCTATTTTCTGTTGTTTTTCTATTTCAGGTTTCCCCCTTATTTAGAGTGCCAGAAAAATTCCGGGAAAAATATAGGAATAATCAGCGTACGGGAACCTTCTAGAAGAGCCAAAGTGGGGGCAGAGGGGGGCCAGGGGTCCCCCAGGCGGCCACCCCCTAGGCCGCGCCTGGGGGGCGCCTGGAGGCCCTGGCCCACCTCTGGCTGCCCCCCCTCGCCTATTTATTCCTCGTGACGAGAAACCCTTGGGGACAGAACCATTTTTCGCGATCTCTCGTCTGTTCCGCCGCCGTCCCGCTTCCAAGATCGGGAGCACCAGAAGACCTCTTCCCGGCACTCTACCGGAGGGAGGAGTCACCTCTGGGAGATTCTCCACCACCATGGACGCTTCCCGGATGAACCATGAGTAGTCCACCTTGGACCATGGGTCTATGATCAGTAGCTATGTGATGTTCTCCTCCCCTCTTTGTTCTTCATGGATTAGACCTCGTGAGCTGTCCTATATGATCGAGGCACTTATGTAATCTTTCTGCTCTTGCTATGCTGAGTTTGCTGGGATACGATGGATTATGAGATTATGTTCAGATTGAGTTTGATTTATATATTTGATTCTCCTCTTTTATATTTATGTTCTTGAGTAATTCTTGCATGTTATGCATTTCTGTTTATTGCTTTGGCCAAGTAGTAGGTAGTGACTCCAAGAGGGAGTGTTATGCATGATTGTGGGTTCATGCCCCCCGATGACTAGCTTGAGAGACAGAAACATGAGTCTAGGGGATGTGTTGTTTCCACAAGGGGAAAAGAATGGTGCTTGTACTTGCGGGTGCAAGGATTGTTTACTTTACACAAAGTTCTTTAATGCAGTTGTCCGTTGCTTTGAGTTTACACTTTGGGTGGGATTCGCAACTTAATACCAGCGAGATGTTCTGCATAGATATCTCAAGATGGATGATTAGTAGGTAGATGCAGATGGATTTCGGTCTACTTGTCTTGGCGTACCACCCATGCTTTTGAGCCTCTTCCTTTCTTTATAGCATAATTAGCGTTTGTTTGCGCACATAATCCTGTCAATTGCCCACCTGTAATTAGTTTACCTCCCATGGCTATTTTATCGTCTTTTGGGAGAGAGACATCACTAGTGAACATCATAGGACCCCGGTCCATATTTCCAACACTGTTTACACTCACTATCAATTTAGTGCTTTATTTACTTTTCCGCTGCTATCACTATCATTATTATCCCGTGCATTTTATCCTTTGTAAAGAACAAGGCCGGAGGAATTGACAACTCCTCTGTACTCGTTGGGAAGCAAAGCTATATGTTGTGTGTGCAGGTCCAGGTAAAGTAAGCAACCTAGGTTGTAAACGGCGCTATTGTTCACTTCACCACCTTCTTGTATCTTTTGGAGTCCTACTGGTCGATCCTAAACCTTAGCATCTTCGCTAAGGGATATTTTCCGCTATCTACACCTCACCTTCCACTTGGGGTAACCAACGAGGGGCGAGAAGTTATATCGTGCATCAACGGTTTATCCGGGAAGCATTCATGGTGGTGGAGAAGCTCCCGGAGGTGGTTCCTCCCTCCGGCAGGGTGCCGGGAAGAGGGCTCCTGGTGCTCCTGATCTTGGAAGCGCGGCGGCAGCAAAACAGAGGAGAGATCGCGAAAAAGGGTTCTGTCCCCGAGGGTTTCTCGTCATGGGAAATAAATAGGCCAAGGGGGCAGCCAGAGGTGGACCAGGGGCCCCAGGCGCCCCCCTGGCGTGGCCTAGGGGGTGGCCGCGCCAGGTGGCCGCCTAGGCCACCCTTTGCCCCGCTCGGGTCCCACTTTGGCTCTTCTGGAAGGTTCCTGTACACTGATTTTTCCTATATTTTTCCCGAAATTTTTCTAGCACTTTAAATAATGGGAAAACCTGAAATACACAAACAACAGAAAACAGGAAATGCCACTGGGGTGCACTGAGTTAATTGGTTAGTCCAAATATGATTAAAAGTGTATGGAAGTGCATCAATATCATAGAAATATCACACAAAAGAAGCATGGAGCAAGCATAAATTATAGATATGTTTTGGACTTATCACACCACCACTCCTAAAGTATATTATTCATGTTCTATCTTTAAACCTTCAAAATAGTATTAATCCTTGTTTTGTGCCCCTGTTTTAGCTCATGAGGAAGTAGTAGATAATGCATGATCTTATCATAACGGACAAGCTTTATCTTGGGTTTGCATGTCTTATCTGTTAACCCCTAACAATAGGAGGGACTGGCATGAGTGCGCCCAGCTCGTAAAAGATAATAGCAACAAACAAAACCTCCTTCACGCTTTGTTCATGAGAAATCGGACAACTTTGGTAGTGATAAACAAAGGAGAGTAATGGGATGTGATCGTCCCTCCTTGGGAGTCGTTCCTTGAAACTTTTCCAGTTTGAGAAGTATTGGGCCATCTGCTAGCATTCGTTGACAAATTATGCACCTCTCAAAAGCTTATGTTACAATCTTATTGCTTTCAAAATCACTAAAACCTCTAGCTCATGAGTTTTCCCTACTTCCCTCTGGGAAGGGTATAGCCTTTACTTTTATGTTGAGTCAGTAAACCTACTTCCTTATATTCTTTAAAGGAGCAGACACCTTATGTTGACAAGGATGCATTCATATATATTGTTTCATTGAGAATTGCCATAGCACATCTTTGTTGACATTATCAATCAGGATAAATAAGTAGTTTGTTGAGCTTAGCTACATTAAACATCTTCCTTTGTGTTAGCATTTTCACTTCTTGACTAATAACATGTTCTTTCAAAAGCTTCAAATGATCTCATCAAAATTTAATAGGAAGAGAAAAAGTTTAAAATTATTAGTTGTTCTTTGACCAAGAACATGTTTGCCATGATTTAATGAGTTTACTTAGCCCTACTTGATTATAATTGATATTACTCTTTCATAAGGGCCTTATGAATTAAGATTGTTGTTGAGGATGCTTGAGTTTAGTAGAGAAAATATGATGCTTCTTGTCCGTATTCTTATTCATCAAAAATTCACTCTCTAAACTTGTGGATAGGTTTACCGAGATTAGTATTCGCTTGGGAACAAGCGAGCTCTAAGATTGGGGGAGTTGATATGTCCAAAATGCATCACTACTCTGTATCATAATTTAACTCTATTCATTGATATATTTCATATTATGATATTGTTCTTATGGTGTTTTGGCTTGTTTTACACAGTTTACAACTTTCTAGTGACGAAACAGCAGACTTAGGAATCAGCATGGGAAAGTGCAAGAAGTGTGGACATATCAAAACATCTCCAAATGACCTGAAATTTTCAGGGAAGCGTTTGTTGGAGGATTAATGAAGGCACGCAAAAGGGCACCTGGAGAGGGGCCACCAGGCGGCCTCGTTGCGCGGGCACCCCCTAGGCCGCGCCAGGTGGCCGTCTAGTGAGGGCCCCCCACCATCAGGGCTCTCCTTTGGCACATATATCCCTCATGATCTAATTCTTCCACAAGAGAAGTTGGATCGGGAGTTCCGTCGCCGCTCCGTGGCGGAAATCTATAGAGAAGAAAAGACCTTTCCGGCGGGCAGATTCCACTGGGGAGAACTTTTCCCGGAGGGGGAGATCGTCCTCATCTTCATCACCATCATCACGAGCATCATCAAGATCATCATCACCATAGTACTCATCCCAGCACCATCTCCATCTTCATCACATCTCCCGTTACCATTGCAATCCGAGTTGTACCTTGCACTATTCAACCTCACTACTTTATCGGTGTTGATTACTACTTTGTGGTGAATGCTCTTAAGTGATGTTGGAGAATAATTGTTATGACCAGATTGTTTATCATATATTTATCACCTCTGATCATGATCTCTTTTATGTCTTGTGAGTAGTTACTTTAGTTCTCGGGGACATGGGAGAAGTCTTGTTGCTAGTAGTCATATGATGTTGAAGTAATATGTGTTGATTGATTTTCAAGTTGTGGTGTTATTCTTCTAGTGGTGTTATGTGAACGTCGACTACATAACACTTCGCCTTTTTAAGGACCTAGGGGAATGCATTGTGTAAAAACGATGCTTACGGTGGGTTGCTAGAGTGACAGAAACATGAACCCCAGTTTGCACACTTTTGCACAAGGGAGTGTTGGATCCTACTGTTTATTGCTATGGTTAGGCTTTGCCTTAATTTCTCTCTTGTATTTGCGGATGCGTGCAAGAGATTTAATCATAAGAGTGCACTTGTGTTAGTCTAGGCGGTGTACTAGCATAGGTCCACCCACACAACACTTGTCCAAACAAAACATAGTACAAGACGGAATATGGCGAAAATAACTTGACTACTGATGGCTTCTCGCCCCTCGTTGGTTACCCCAAGTGTAAGGTAGAGATGCAGGATAGTAGTAAATTCCCCTAGGTGAAGATACCAAGGTTATCGAGCCAGTAGGACTCCAAATTCTTCAAGTAGGTGTCAACGGCGCCAGATATTAAGTTGTCGGATGTAGATGAGGTTGACGTGGACCTGCACACAGAAACAAATAACTTTGCTCCCAACGATTATAGGGAGGTTGTCAATCTCTCCGTCTTGTTGTTCACAAAGGATCAAACGCAAGGGTGGAAATAGTAGTGATTGCAACTGAAAAGAAATAAAGAAATAAATAGGTGAGGTTTAAACAGTGGTGGAAATATGGATCGGGGTCCCATGAATTATTTAGTGATGTCTCTCTCCCAAAAGACGATAAAACGGTGAAGCTAGGTGAACAAATTACAGCTGGGAAGTTTTCAGAATTATAAATGCACCGCAATGCTAATTATGATGCAAAGAAAGTTAGAGGCTCAAAAGTATGGGCAGTACTCTAAGAGAAGTAGACCGAAATCCAACTGCATCTACGCACTAATCATCAACCTTGAGATATCTATCCAAAACATCTCTCTGGTATTAAGTTCCGAGCCCTACCCAATGTGTAAACCCAAAGCAACAGACAACTGCATTAACAAACTTTGTGTAAGGTAAACAATCCTTGCAACCGCTGTTACAAGCACCATTGTTTTCTCCTTAGTTGCAACAGCACATCCCCTAGTCTCATGTGTTCGTCACTCAAGATAGACATCGGGGGGCATGAACCCACAATCAAGCATAACGCTCCCTCTAGGAGTTACTATCTACTACTTGGCCAAAACAATAAAAAACAACGGAGAACATGCAAGAATTACTCAAGAAAAAAATATAAAAGGAGAACCAAATATATAACTCATCACAATCTGAACATAATCTCATAATCCATCGGATCCCAGCAAACACAGCATAGCAACAGCTGAAAGAATTACATAGATGCCTTGATCATGTGGGGCAGCTCACAAGGGCTAAGAATTGAAGCACAAGATTGGAGAGAAGACATCACATAGCTAATGGTCATGGACCCATGGTCCAATGGGGACTACTCACGGCACATCCGGGAAGCGCTCATGGTGGTGGAGAAGCTCTCGGAGGTCAATCCTCCGTCCGGCAGGGTGCCGGGAAGAGGTCTTCTGGTGTTCCCGATCTTGGAAGCAAGGCGGCGGCGGAACAGAGGTGAAAATCGCGATGCGGGGCTCCCCTCGTGGGTTTCCGTGATAGGGTGTAAATATAGTCCTAAGGGGGGCACCAGGGGGTGGCCCCTCCCCCCAGGCGCCCTGGTGGCGCGGCCAAGAGTGGGGTCGCGCCACTTGGCTGCCTAGGAGGGGGTGGCCCCCCTCCGGCTCTCCTTCGGGCTCCGTGAAGCTTCTGTTGCGCTGATTTTTTTTATATTTTACTGGAATTTTTGGAGCTCTATAAATATGGGTAAAAATCTGCAATTCACAGGCATTAGCAGACAAAAACTGGCACTGGGTGCACTGAGTTAGTAGGTTAGTACAAATATGTATAAAAAGATATGAAAGTATAGCAAAACACATAGCAATGTCACCTAAAAGAGCATGGAACAAGAAGAAATTATAGATACGTTTGGGATGTATCAACAACCTCTCTCGTGTGTCCTCAGGAACGCTTTACTCTTTATAGGTTTAATCCCTCGGCTTATACTTTGTGTTCAAAAGGATTGGGCCACTTGCTGCAGCTCAACACCATTTACTTTTATTTTTTTATTTACTTGTTGCTTACACCAGAAAACCCATAAAAATTTACCTTTCAGTTTTTGTAGTTATTCCTTTCTCAAGATCACTTGTCAGTACCTTATGATCCTCGTGGGGTTCGACACTCTTACTTACCGAAAAGGTTACGATAGAACCCCTACATGTTGGAATACACGGTACGCTACGCTAGCGCCAACTTAAAATTTCCTACCACGCACAACCAAGATCACTGCTACTAGGGATGAACTACGTGATTAGGGATTACCACTAGACGCGCAGTCACGGTAGCGGAAGGAGAGTTGGCGATGCGCGTCGGCTGCTGCTCCTCGAATCCCTCGAACCGATCCCTCGTACCGATCCCACGAACGGAGTCCCGCGAACAGTTCATCCAAGCACCATATGTGTGGCGCATCCAAGGGATGTGCACGTACAAGGAGGAGCACCGAGCGGTGGACTGCTAGGTCTGGCGGCTCAGCCTGGATGTGGAGTGGCGGCTAGGTTTGTGATCTGACACGTCTCCCTTCGGGGTTCTCCCTAGCTTTTATATAGGCGCCCGTGGAGTGCCCTCAACCCTTGAGGCAATATGGACCCTCCATCCATATTCCATTTGGATCACATCTGAACGGGCTCCTTTCCCCTTAAGCGCGTGACCTTATTGGTTCACGTACACATGGACACGTCCCCGATCACATATGGTTCGATAGTCGGTAGCGGTTCCTAGCAGAACGTGTTGGCTACCATATATGCGTAAAGTCATAAGACGAACCATTACAAAGTGTCATATGCAACATTCCATTTTCCTCACGATATGTTTTCAAGATCAAGGCGAGTACTTATCACCCTTGTGATAGCTTGACCTCTTTTCTCGAAACCTTGATACAGATTCCTAAACCGGGTTAACACTTAACCCATGTCGCATAGCCATGATTTCTGAATCTGATCACTCGAGAGGGCCCAGAGAATATCTCTCCAAGGTGGAGGGGAAAATCCTATCTTGATCAACCATTTCTCGCAGCATGTATCATGACTCACCTGTAAGCTACCTTTATAAGTCCCAGTTACGGTGTAGTGTTCGATAGTCCCTAAGTGAGTCATTCCTCATCCCGAGAACATGCGAGGACCTCAGGTCTAGGACATGGCATATAAATAGTATTGAGACTAACAGATGACAGTATCTCACTGCGTCTCAAATTGGGTCTCTGACCAACTCAGTGATCTCATCACTAAGTCCATACTATCGGTAGCATCTCCATGCTCATGACTTTTGAAACATAGTCATCAACCGAATCATATACTAGTCAAGGATATGTGTCCACATAACCTTATCAACTAGGGACCATTAGAACAATCATCATAGGATATATAGTCTCACAAACAAGTCACATACTTATTGATACATATCAGTGATGATGTTCAAGGACAATACAAATAACTCATGAATACATAAGGAGATAACATCATAACATGATTGCCTCTAGGGCATATCTCCAACAGTCTTCCACTTGCACTAGAGTCAATCAGTTAGGCATCTAGGGCCCATGGATCTTACACGCGCCTCATGCTTTGGCATCGGGAGAGGCTTCGTCAAAGGATCAACAACATTTGCATCCGTGTGTACTTTGCATACATTTATATTACCATCATCTACGAATTGTCGTATGACATGATAATGCCTTCTATGTGTTTGGATTTTTGGTGATGCCTTGGCTCCCTGGCCTGTGCTATGGCACCACTATTATCACAATAGAGGTCCAACGGGTTTGCCGAGTCTGGAAACACACCAAGTAGGGAAATCAAATCCCTTATCCAAACACCTTCCTTTGAAGCTTCAGAAGCTGCAAGGTACTCGGCCTCTGTTGTAGAATCAGCCAGCGTCTCTCGCTTGGAACTTTTCCAGCACCCTGCACCTCTGTTCAGAATGAACACATAACCAGATTCCGAACGAAAGTCATCCCTGTCGGTTTGGAAACTAGCATCAGTGTGACCCTTTGCAAAGAGCTCATAATCACGTCCATAAACTAGGAACATATCGTTAGTCCTTCTGAGGTACTTTAGGGTGCTCTTAACTGCTGTCCACTGTCTCTCGCCTGGATTAGCCTGGTATCTGCTCGTAGCACCTAGATCATAGGAAACATCTAGGCGAGTACATACCATAGCATACATGATACACCCGATGGCCGAAGCATACAGAATCTTATCCATATGTCTTTGCTCATTAGGAGTCGGTGGACCCTGAGTCTTGCTTAGATGAATGCCATGTGATGCAGGAAGTAACCCTTTCTTAGCCTCATGCATGTTGAACCTTTTCAACACCTTGTCAATATACGTACTCTGGCTTAATGCAATAAGCCTCCTTGATCTGTCATTCCCAATCAATAATATGTCATCCACATATAAGATTAGAAATACGATTGCGCTCCCACTAAACTACTTGAACACACAAGGTTCCTCTTCGTTCTCGATGAAGTCAAACGATTTGACAACCTCTTTAAAACAAATTTTCCAACTCCGAGATGCCTGCTTCAATCCATAAATGGATTTCTGAAGTTTACATACCTTACTAGCATTCTATGGATCGACAAAACCTTCGGGTTGTATCATATACACGTCCTCATCAAGATTTTCGTTAAGGAAAGTTGTTTTGACATCCATGTGCCAAATCTCATAATCAAAATAGGCAGCTATATCTAGAATAATCCGAACTGATTTAAGCATCGCTACAGACGAGAAGGTCTCGTTGTAGTCAATTCATTGAACTTGTTGAAACCCCTTCGCGACAAGTCGAGCTTTATGGATTTGAACATTTCCATCCATATCAGTTTTCTTCTTAAAGATCCATTTGCACTCAATGGTTCTTCCACCATTTGGCAGATCAACCAAGTTCCAAATTTGATTGTCATCCATGGACTTTAACTCGGATCTCATGGCCTGAAGCCATAAATCGGAATCTGGATCCACCATCGCTTCCGCATATGTCAAAGGCTCATCATTGTCCAACAAAAATATATTGCTTGCATTATACAACCTTTCTGACCTTCGGGGTGTGGGTGCTACTTCAACCACAGGTTCACTGACTGGCTCTGCCGTAATGGAATCACTTGTCGTGTCTTCCCCGGCTGGTTTATCTCAAACATCTTCGAGTTGCACCGTCCTCCCACTAGCCTTCCTAGTGAGAAACTCTTTCTCAAGGAAGGTACTATGTCGAGGGACAAACACTTTGCCCTCTTGTAGGTTGTAGAAGTAATACCCTAAGGTTTCCCTTGGATATCCCACGAATATGCACTTATCTGGTTTGGGTGCGAGCTTGTCCGACTGAAGTCGCTTAACAAATGCTTCACAACCCCAAATCTTTAGAAAAGATAAGCTGTGACGCTTCCCAGTCCATATCTCATATGGTGTCTTATCTACGGATTTAGATGGTACTCTACTTAGTGTGAACGCTGCAGTTTCTAGAGCATAACGCCAAAATGCCAACGGTAGATCTGACTGACTCATCATCGATCGAACCATGTCCAACAAGGTGCGATTCCTCCGTTCCGATACGCCGTTTCTTTGGGGCGTTCCAGGAGGAGTGAGTTGTGGAACTATTCCACGACTCTTCAGATGATCATCAAACTATTGACTCAGATATTCACCTCCACGATCTGATCGTAGAAGTTTGATCGTCTTGCCAAGTTGATTCTCTACTTCATTCTGAAACTCCTTGAACTTTTCAAAGGTTTCCGACTTGTGCCTCATCAAGTAGATATATCCATATTTTCTCAAGTCGTCGGTGCAAGTCACGAAGTACTGGTAACCTCCTCTAGCAGTCGTGCTTATTGGTCCACACACATAAATATGTATGAGTTCCAACAAGTCGGACGCCCTCTCTCAACTCTTTGCAAAAGGTGTCTTGGTCATCTTGCCGAGTAGGAATGATTCGCATGTCTCGTGGAAAAAGTAAGTTGTATTCAGATCGTTAGGTTTAAGCCTCTTGGCATTTATATTATAGACAGATTCACCTTCAATATTCAAAATGAATAACCCATTCACAACGGGAGCCAAGCCATAAAACATCTTATTCAAATATATAGAACAACCATTGTCCTCAATAATGAATTCATAACCTTGTCTCATCAAACCTGAGGCAGAAATAATATTTCGACTTAACGATGGAACATAATAACAATTATCAAGATCCATTACAAATCCAGAAGGTAAATTTAGTTGCATGGTGTCGACGGCTAATGCAGAAACTCTTGCTTTATTCCCGACGCATATGTCAACTTCTCCTCTTCCGACATCTCTACTTCCTTTTAGCCCCTGGATCGAGTTGCAAATGTGAACAACCGATCCGGTATCATATACCCAAGAACTATTAGAAATATCTGCAGGATAAATGTCTATAACATATACAACGAGTGTACCTGTAGAAGACATACTCCCACTGATCTTGCCCTTGTTGGTGAGCCACTTGTTGCATGCAAGGCCCGATATGCGGTACTGTTCCAGATCTAGATGTTTCCATCCAGATCCGGGGATGAAGCTCATATCAGTCCCACCGCGACATATGACATAGCCATATGCCCCGGATTTCCAACATGATATCACAACATTACAGATACAAGGATACAACATCTCTTACATTCGGCATACAACTGCCTCAAATATAATACAACAGCGGAAGATACAGGTCTGGGTACATACTACAATCAAATGCCTACTGGCAAAGAGAAAAACATCGATCCCCATAAACACACGGGTCCAGGCCCTCCGCCGGGATCCGCCTAACTAGTCGTCGTCGAGTCTCCACGTGAAACGTCGATCACCATACCTGTTGTCGATCACGAACCCTGAAAAGAGTTTGGGGGTAGTATCATGAGTACAGAGGTACTCGGCATCCAATTGTAATGGTAATTTGACCCAGCAAGGACTTCATCACTCGTCATTCTAGGACAACTAGTAGTTTACGGTAAGGAAGGGGTAAGTGGTGAGGTTGCTGCCGCACTAGCATTTATGAAGTGGCTAACGATCTAGAGAGTAAGATAAGAAGCCAAGCATTCGATGAGGAATCGCCTCCAACAAGTCTGCTATCCACCTACATACGCAAACATAACACCTATCCTATCCTTGTCCTCCTCTTCGCATCCCGACGAAGAAGAAGCAGTCAAGGCACACACACATTGATCAAGTTATATTAAGATTATCTCAGTTGTTGTTGTCTATGAACAAGGATTACGTCTCAAGTCGTCCATAACCATGGACACGGCTTCTCGAAAAGATTTAACCCTGCAGGGGTGTACCAACTGCCCATTACAAGGCTCCGCACGCACGTCCATCTCTCTCAGTTGCTACCCATCACAGGCAACCATTTTATGATTTAGTTCCAAGAGATCTGAAACGATAGGTCCCTCTAACTAACAACGAACAAATCCGGGTGGCCCCCGGGGAGTCGACACCCAATCCAAAAGCTGGCCATGCTCGCGGATCGGACTCTTCCGTCTCAACAGGGTTTGGGTTACCGAGACGCCTCACGTGAGGCCTCGGGCCCTCGCCGGTCAAAGGTGGACCAACAGGGAAACCATGTCCTCACTGGTTCGGGTTGGTTTAAAAACTACTGGCAGCTGACCAGCACACACACGGTTTCAAATGGTAAATGAGCTTGGGCCACCACTAGAAATGCTTGAAGCTAGGTAGGTAAGAAAAGGGGACCCCATAAAATCCCACACGCGGTTAGGCACGCTCAGTCTTAAAACCAATACCCAAAACTCGGATCCTAGGTGACTCGAATGGAACAAAGCGTCGGGGCGGGATAGCCTATACCTTTCATCCTTCGTCGAATATAGTCAACATTATAATAATCATATCATCAACAACAACATAATAATGTGATATCCCAAACCAAGGAGTAACAGGGTAACATCGTAGCATCCTAAGCATGCATACTAAGCAGGGGCTGAGCAACGAGCAATAGTAACATAGCAGTACAAGGTTTGCTGGGAAGGGACATGGTTGTATCGGTTTGAAAGAGGCTGTAAACATGTGGTAGGATCAAACACCGAACCTAACCTAGACTAGCATGCAAACCGCTGGTTGAAATAGAATGGATCATAAGTAATGTATATCCCTTGCCTGTTGATAAGTCGGGTTCCGAAGGTGTAGTGGATCGCAAGCTCGCATCGTCTCCGAAGGTACCCGCGGAAGCACACAAGACGATAAACACTGGAAAGCAATCAACGAGCAGGCACTCTATTCCTACGGGGCAACACAAGATCAAGAAGACATCACACAACACGGCAATGCGATACGGATCTATCATCGATAACGGTTGCTAGCAGTTTAAGTGGGGTATCTTTCACACACGACGAATACCGCACGTTTACGGTGGTTCAAGTTGCTTAGCTTCAGGTGATCAACCAACGGTTATTAACATGGCAACTCAAGCAAGCATGGCATAGCACACAAACATGGAAAAAGGTTAAGCACCAAGTAAACTACCTAGGCTAGTCAATTTAAGTGAGGCACAACCTAAACATGGCATACAGTAAGTGCCGCACAACAATTAAAGGATTTGGTACTTTTCTGTCCTAAACCACATTTTAGGTTGGTTAACAACAGAAAACAATTGCATAAACACAAATTACATGAAAAACTAATCAAGTTACATATAAGGAACACCCCAAACGGAGTTACGGTTAAAAAGATATAAGCAAAACAAGTTACGGGCACAATCTGCCAACATCATGAAGCACACTTTAGAGCAATGCATAAACAGGACAATCAATGCAAACATGCTAACAAATGATATGGAACTAAAGTAGACATGACAAGGAAGGCATGGTAAAAACAATCATGCAAATAGGAATCATAGATCAAAAGATATTAAGCATGCAACATGGCATCGGAACGGAGAAAAACAGAGGTGACTGTCAAAAACAGCAGCATAGCAACTTTGGAGCTCAATAACTATATGACCAGCAAGCATATCATGACAATACAATACATATAATGAAAGTAGACATGATTCTTAACAATATGCAATTGGAATCACTCAATTCCGATAAACTGTCGCGACACACTCGTCGACCGAAGTTGCAACAAAATATAAACAGCAGCACACTAACAGCAGGGTAGCTACTTTGGTTGAAGATACAATCATGATGCAGCAAGCAATTATGGCATGTGAATGCATGAAACTGAATTAGAAACATTGCTTAACGCAACGCAAAAGGAATCACTCAATTCCGATGTACGGTTGCTTCGCAACCGTCGCCCGAAGTTTCAATCAAGCAACAGTTTTCAGACAGATTCACAGCAGTTTAGCAGTTTAACGATCTGGTGCCTTGTTTGACCAACAATTAACCAAACAAGATGTGACGCCTCCAAAATCAGGCCGTGTACAGTAATCATACACGCAAGGTACACGATCGAGATTAGGGACTCACGGTGAGATATCACAACACAACTCTACAAATAAAATAATACAAGCTGTTTAATACAAGCCAGGGGCCACGAGGGCTCGAATACAACAGCTCGAGAGCACAAAGTCAGCGGAAGCAATAGTATCTGAGTACAGACACAAGAATACAAGGTTGCCTTAAGAAGGCTAGCACAAAAACAACACGATCGAAAAGGCGAGGCCTCCTGCCTGGGAACCTCCAAGCTACTCCTGGTCAACGGGGAACTCGGTGTCGTAGAAGGCATCGGGGATCTTCATGTTGCGGTGATCGACATCGGGGATCTCCTACTCCTGAACTCCAACGTCGACTGCAGCG
Organism: Bromus sterilis; assembly: GCA_950022295.1. Classification (NCBI taxonomy): domain Eukaryota; kingdom Viridiplantae; phylum Streptophyta; class Magnoliopsida; order Poales; family Poaceae; genus Bromus; species Bromus sterilis. Next base: position 219,531,649 of record OX465599.1, read on the forward strand.
GCCGATCAGGCAAAACAGTAAAGGAAATAAAGCAGGTGAGTATCTAGTATACCCGCAAGTCTTACGTCCGCTACTAAGCAATATGCATTGTTTCAACGGATAGAAGAGGTTGTATATAGTGGACTGAAAGACAGAAATCCAGAGCAAGGGTAAGAAGCTAGGCCTATCGAAGACTAGCATCTTCCGACGATGTCTTGCAGCATGAGGTAAGAATCAGCCAACAGTTTATATAAAGCATAAAGTAACAACACAACAGAAGTTGCTGCAGCATTGTATAATAATAAGTTGTAATAATTAACAATGCCTCCGAGATCCCCTCCTCGACATCCCCGCGAGGAAGAAAACCCGGAACCATACAGTTTAATAATAATAGTTTCTAGTGGTAAGACCCAGCTTCAGCATAAAGCGTCCTGTTACCGTGGACACGGCTATCGATAGATTAATCTTCCCTGCAGGGGTGCACTTGTGTTACGCTACACGCACGGATCTCCAGGGTGGCGGGAACCTTGTTAGGGAACGCTCCACCGAGGCTATCCGACACTTCATAGCCCATCTTTCAAACTCAACAGAGAGGTCATCCGCCGGTCTAAATCCTAAGTACGACGGGCCTTGGACCCCAACCCGAACGTACTCCTGCACGGTGCGTGGCTGGCCGGTGAAGTTGAAGCAAATCCAAAAAGACACCACTGCTCGAGAAAATAAGACAACACCACTTCCCGGCGCAGGCCGCGGTACTGCTGACGTCTGAAGAGTCCTCGGACGACACTACGAAGCAGAGGAGCCCATAAACTCGTAATTCCCACGGGTAGGTAGTGCGTACATGGCATATAGCCAACTTAAGACATTCACTGAACCATTTAGTATTTTAATTAACCTGCGTGACAACCGTTATCGTTGCCTCGACTTAACCGACCTGCGGACAACGACAGCAGCCAGGACCACCAGTACATCGGTGCCTGCCCCGTCGTCCCACCAAGTCACTGCGGTTACCAACAAGGTGAACCGTCTCCTTACCTTGTCTCGCGTGTGCTCCTGGAGGAGCTCGACTTTCGTGGTTTGGTAACTCTCGCGGCCAACGACCAGGGGCCAAGCACACCGGTACACTGGTCGTACCCTCCCTGTCATCCCGTTGCAATACCTCTCGCGGGCACTGTTGGGTCGCCCGACTTCTTACCTTTAAGGACACAGTTGGTTCGAGTCCCTACTATTAAGTGAAACCAGGAGGAATCACCCTCGATGGCACACTTAAGAGGTTTGACAGAGACATCAGCGGAATGAACTAAAGAGGTAAACCTCATATCATCCCGGTGATGCTACGCTACTGAGTCGACGAGAGTGAAATACGAGTCCATTCCACTCGTAAGTCAAACTCGAAGCGACTCGGCAGAGTCTCGCCGTTGTAGGTTCCCTAGGGTGTCTCCATTGATCCGTACCTGTTGCAGTTGTAATATATCGTTCCTGCGATCACTCCCAGAGTGATCACAGCCCGCTATCTAATCCTAGCTAACAATGCGCAGGGTTCACTGCTGGATATTGCATAAGTAATAATAGGCAGCATAGGATAAAGGAAGGTACATCAAGGGGCGACAAAATCAGGCTATGCAATTGAATAGGATTGTAATCGTAGCAGCAGCAGTAACAATGCCTAGTGCAAGAAATGTACGGAAATATAGGCGATATCTGGGGAAGAGAATGGCTCTACTTGCCTGTAAGCTCGGTAGTAGCGGTACGGTCGTCGACGAAGTAGTCGTACTCAGCATCGGTGTAGTCGACGGCAGCAGCGGGGTCTACCGGAGATTAAGGGGGGAAAGAAACAGTAAATACACAGCAAGCATATACAAACAGATGCATGACATGATAAATGAAATGTTAACGGTGTTCTAACGCAGTGTAATGCAATATGCTCTGAGCGGGAATTCATCTGGGGAAGATCTACCGGCTCCGGGTGATTACCGGACAGGGTGTCCGGAGGGGGAAGGATCAAGCCGGAGGTGTCGTGGTTATCGGACAAAGATAAGGGGGGTGTATCCGTGTTAGTTGAACCATTCCGGACAACTTTCGTGTTTGGAATAAATTCATCCGGGCACTCTAACAGTACCGGACAATTTATCGGACAGACGGTACGGAGGGGGAACGTTCGATGTTCGTTGTGTTAGAGGGGTGTGGTAGACATACGGATAGCGTATCCGTATTCGTTATATTTTTCTGATCAATTTTCATGTATAAAGTTTTTTGATCTGAGTTACGGTTTAAAAGATATTGAATTTTAAAGTTTTAATCATTTAAAAGAATTTCTAGATTTATATTTATTATTAATCTAACATTATCCAGAACAGTGAAGTTTGACTGGTCCAACTGACAAGGGGGACCCACCTGTCATAGGCTAGGTGGCTTGACTGGTCAACTGACCAGTGGGCCCCATGTGTCATAGGCACATGCAACAAATTGATTTTATTTAAAATAAATAGCACAAGGGGACCCACATGTCATTGATACATTATTTAAAATCATTCAAATTTTAATAAACAGAACAGAGGGCCCACCTGTCATAGAGACAGTGATATCTTGATCAGTTAATTAAACCAAGGGTTATTTAAAGTGTTGGTCCCACATGTCATAAGCACAAAGGGGTACTTAACTAGTTTTAATTAACTATTCTATTAGGGGTAGTTAACATGGGATTAAGCCCGTAATCAAAATCGAGGGGGGGGGGAACGGTTGTGCCCACCGGTGACCAGGGCAGCGAGCGGGCACGGGCCGGCTGCCGGACGAGCCGCGGCGCAGCGTCCGGCCAAGCTAGCGCGGCCAAGCGGCGCGGTTAGGGGAACCCGGAGCCCCGCGCGGTGAGGACACAGAGCACAGGCGCAACCGTCCATGGCATCGACGGGGAGGAACTACATCGGCGACCGGATTCGGGCAGCAGGGGAGAAGCAGACGAGGGGGAGAGGTGGCGCTCACGGCGAGGTCGAGTAGGGGGGGCAGGGAGGCATCAGGGCGGTTGCCGGAGTGCTCGTGGTGGAGGGGGAACGAGCAGCGGCCGCCGCGGCCAGGCCGAAGGAAGTCGGCGAATTGGAACGGCATGGGGGATCCTAGCCTTCCCTGGCGCACGAGGAGGAAGGAGTCGAGGGAGGTGCGCCTCCTGGACATCTTCCGGTGGCACGGGGTGGCCGACGGCCACGGGCCCGACGGCGGCACGTCCACGGACGTGGAGGCTCTTGCGCGCGGGAGAGGGCAGAGAGCGAGGGAGAGGTAGGGGAGGGGAAAGCGGCAGTGGGGATGGGGTAGCCAGGGGCAAGGCCTAGCCTCGGCCTTATCCGAGGAGTGGGGGGGGCAGGTAGGAGGTGGGGGGGAGCAGGTAGAGGGGCCATGGCGCCCTGCTCCCTGTCCATGGAGACAGGCGGGGTAGGTGGGGAGGGGAGGGAAAACAGGGGAGGGGGAGAGAAGGGGCTGGCCGGGGTGGGCCTTTGCCCATAGGCGTAGTATAGGATTTTTTCCTTTTTTTTGTTTTTATATTTTTCTTTTCTGTGATTTCTTCTTTGTATTTAATTTAAATACTTAGACATTCTTGTTAAGCATGAAAGATGCCCCAAAATTATTGTTGCACTATAAGCCAGTGCCACAAAATGTCTTGGGCACCAATAAAATCCTTTAATATTTTAATTAATTATTAAATGATTAAAATAGAATAAACAAGCTACTATTTTAATTGTTTCAATTAATTTAGAGATTAATAAAAATCCCAAAATTGGTGTAACATGGTCCACTGAATATTTGTGATTTTATAAAAGTGGTTCCAAGATTTTTGGAAAAGATTTATTGTCACCATATTTTTAATATTCATCAAAAGGCATTTAGGGTTTGTTTGAATTTCAATTCAAATGGTTTGGACTTGTTTTCATAAAAAAAAATTAGTTCATTTAAAATTCCCACTTGTTTATTTTATTCCATGGCAATTTAACAATTCCCAACTATTGTTTTATTTTAACTATTATTCCTTTATATTTCTATACCATTTTTAATAGAACAACCATTGCTATATTATCATGGCTTAAGATTGCTAGGCATTTTATAAATAGATTCCATTATTTTGATTCAACTATGATTTCCATTTTTACCTTAACTTTCAAAATAATTTTTTGATGACACCACAAGATTGGTTCACAATCAACATAGACTTGTGATTATTCTAATGACTAAGGGTGACTTGGTTTAAGTTTTTGCATGATGGTTATCAGTCACCCATAAATTCTTGGAGCAATTCAATAGTCTACACAAATTTGAAATTTTTATCAGGTTTGAAATCTGACAGAGCTATGATCAAAGGTGATCATGGCTTGATCATCAACAGTAATGAGCCTTAAACAGTGGAATCACTGTAGTGATTACTGTACTGGATCTGAGGGTGTTACACAAGATGACCTCGTATCAAGATGCTCACAAAATATGGATGCTAGAGCATAGAGAGAACAACAATACAAAAAAAGAATCACTTCGTTCCGACCTACGAGTCAACGGGAAATCGCATTACAAAACGGCTACTCGGAGTAGAAAATCTGGGACTTGGAGAAAATTACAGGTGGTCGAGCTCGGGTCCAGCTCGTCCATGGCGGGCTGGAGGTGATGCTGGCCGGCGGTTGAGAGGCTGGACAGGTGCTGGGAGGCTTGGGGATGGCCGGGCTCGGTGGAGGAGGACCGGAGGCTGCCGGATCTGGCCGGATCCGGGCCGTGGCAACCTTGGGCCGACGAGCTCGGAGCTCCGAGCCATGGCATCCATGGCGGCCGTGGCTTGTTCCTGCACGGGATGAGAAAGGGGGAGGTGAGAGGAGGAGGGAGGGCCGGCGGGGTGGCGGCTCGGGCTCGCCGGAGCAGCGCGGGGAGCGGCGGCGGCCATGGTCGTGCGGAGGAGCTCGGGCGCGCGGGTTGCTCAGCCCGGATCGGGCCCGGTAGCGGCGAAGCGGGTCCACGCGGCCCGGGGCGCGGTGGAGGCTGGCTGGAGGTGGGAGAAGGCCACGTGGCGGCCTCCTGGGCCGTCGGATCTCAAATCTGACGGTCCTGGATGCCTGGGAGCTAGGGTTTCGCTAGAAATTCGGATCTGGGGGCTATTGGACGAAAATTTGGACCAAATCTGGGGGTGTGGCTGCAATTTTGTGGCTAGGGAAACCCTGGAAAGGGGTGGGAGTGTGGTGATCTTTATATAGCCCAGGTGGCTGGAAGTTTGCAAAAACATCCCCGGTTTTTCTCTCGCGCGCGCGGTGCTCACTTTTCTGACCGCTGGGGGTCCGCAGTACCTCCGATTCGGATAAAACTTCGAACTGCGCGATCACCGCGTCGAGCCGAAGGCGTTCACCTCGCGCTGGAACCATTCCGAGAACACTTTACGGCGCGCTATAAAAATAACCCGTTTAATTATTAAACAGGGTTTTTCGTTCCGTTGGCTGCGGCTAGTCTTGTGCGGTTTTCGCGACGGTGATCGGATGAAACAAATGAGACAATCAAACAATTCACACCGAATTTTTTTTTAATTTTTGTGTAATCTGGGATGTTACATTGGAGTTCCTCTTTCAGTGACCATTCTCCTTGCAATAGAAGCAAATGGTCTCTGTGTCAGGTCCAGGCTTAGGTGCCAGGGCTGGAGTCGGGATCACATCCTTGTCCTTGACCTTTGCGTTAGCCTTCTTCTTGGTCCATGACTTCTTGAACTTGGTCATGTTCTGCACCATCAACACTTGATGTGTGCCCTTCTTAATGTTCTGCTCTGCTATCTGAAGCATCCCGTGCAATTCAGTAGGCTTATTTTCCATGCCATGCATATGAAAGTTCGTAATGAACGAGTTATAGCTTGGTGGAAGAGAACCCAGAATTGTATCTCTAGCTGACTCAGGAGTCAACGGATGCCCAAGCCGATCCAAAGCTTGCATGTATACCATCATTTTGATGACATGCGGGCTCAGTGGATCACCCTCTTTCAGCTTGCAATCCATCAGGAATCTCCAGAAGTTGAAACTTTTGATCCTAGCCTGAACCTGAAACATGCCCTTAAGACTCTCGATCATATCGAAAGCCCTAATGTCTTCGAACAGTTGTTGCAGCTCGGGCTCCATAGAAGCCACCATGAGGCAGTTGATCTCAGTAGAGTTGTCGGGGGGATAGACTAAGGCCCAGACCCGGCATTAGAACTATGGGCCGACTCGCCTACGAAAGGCCCACAAGAGAATACCCATACCAAGGTCGGTTGCGCCAAGGAAAGAAGATCGAATCCATAGAAGGAATTCGACTTGCCTTGTATAGCACATAAACATATTTGTAAAGTAGAATAGAACTCCACCTCGTGTCGGAGTCGGACTCGCGGAATCCTAGGACCCGGCGCCTTTATAAGCTGAGGTCCATGGAATCTAGGGTCACGAACAATCTTAGCCTAAGATAGTACTAGACACTTGTCGGCGTAACCTATATCTCCTGGAGACTAAGTTTACGACCGTCTCTCTTGTAATCGATAAAACCGACTCTTCTTTCGAGAGTCATAACTCATAATAAAAGGAAGTAGGAGTAGGCTTTCACCTTGAGACAAAGAGGGGCTGAAACCTAGGTAAATCTCCGAGTCTCTTGTCAATGTCGACTCTCTCCACGAAATCGCCTCGCACCAAAAGTCCCATGTTAAGTTCGACTCTTCGGACATCTGCCGTGACTTACCCACGACAGTTGGCGCCCACCGTGGGGCCTGCACTTGGAGGTATTGAGATCCTGGAGAGAGCTCTGCAAGGCATGGAGGGATTCGTCGCAGGACGGATCACCAGAAGCCGGCGCGGGAAGCTCTGCATCGACGACTCTACTTGGGGCCCCAAAGACGATTCTATCAAGTCAGGATATCGGGTCCCGATCGGGTCCACCCACATCTTCATCGGCAAGACGGACGGATCTGCGCCAGAACCGGATCCCGAAGTACCTGTTGAAACCTCGAGTCGGCGACACGCCGCCTCCAAACGTGCTTTCGTTGGATTCATTGACGAGTCTCCAAAGACGGAGAGCTCTATCGAGTCCCCAATGTGCGACGCCTCGGAAGAACAGACCGACGCCGGTTCACATCCAAGTGAAGGAAGTTTCTCAGATGTGGGGTCTATCAGGTCCGTGGGAAACCACAGACTCGGTACCAGAACAACAGAATATGACCCGAATTATCCCTACTTCAAACCTCCATACTCTGCCACGATATTCATGGCCGACACCGGAGGACTAGGAGGCCAGCCGACTCTCAACCAAGGAGTCGAGTCAGTGGCTGCTGGGGCCCCTAGTGCAAATAGGGACCCGGCAGCTCGCCCATTGGTACAAGTTCCCACTAGTGCACAGACCCTTGCTGACACCCTAACTTCCCTCGACAAGGACCTAGCAGTACCGATGACGCTCAAAAACGAGGAATCCTGGAAGACAAGGGTCAACGAGCTCAAGGATCGGGTAGAAAACTTGCGAGGAGAATCCAACAGCGAGAAAGAACAGATGACGGAAAAAGAAGCCCGACTCGTTCAGGAAGCCACACGTCTTCGGGAAGAGTCGGAACTAATAGACACTCAGAGGTTGAGCCTCACCTACACATGCACGCAGAGATACGTGATTCGTTTCCCCCCTGATTACCAAGGGTGAACGCTATTCAATAGTCCCGACCAATCGACTCCCCCAGGATTCACACCTCCCAGGATGCTGGCTCCTACGCCACGTCAAGATCGCTTCCACACACCTCCTCACCACTTCAATAACCCGGTAGCCAATGTCATGGAAGCGAGTCAGTACCTCGACAATGCACCGATCCAAGGAGACACCCCGGCAGCTCGCGCCGCCCGAGAAGCGGTCGACTTCCTCAAGACAGCGATCACACATAAGGGTCAGTACTTAGAAGGAGTCCCATACTTACATGGAACCCCCTATATAAGCGTAAGCCGGCAAGCAGAGTCACCGGCTCTAGCGGCCTCAGGCAGCCAACTCCACCATAGAGTACCCCTAACCCCTCCGGGAGAACTGAGGATCATGGACCTACCGGCTCCCAACTCCAATCAACGTGTAGAGCCGGCAGCCCCAATTCCACCATCGAAACCGAACACCGAGTTCGTCAGCGGGTCATTCGGAAATCGATGCCTAGTGTCGTCTTTGAGAAACACACGCTTGCCCCCGGACTTTAAGGGGTCGCGTAAGATCCCAAATTACACGGCTGACATGGACCTGGCAGCTTGGATCGAAACCTACGACCTCGCCATGGACATTCTTAACGCTGGCGAAGAGGTATGTGCCCGATACTTCACAATGATGCTGGAAGGGCCGGATCGCACATGGTTCAAGAATATCCCAGAGAATTCCATCACTTCTTAGACAGATCTCAGGGATAAGTTCATCAAGAATTTCCAAGGGACCTACCGACGAGCCACGACAATAGTTGACTTAGAGCACTGCGTCCAGAAGGAAGGGGAGTCGGTCCTGAACTGAGCACGACGAGTTGCGGATATAATCCATTCCTCGGATACCATCACAGCACAAACAACAGTAATAGTTCTGGAAAGAAACTGCAAGTTTAAGCCTCTAGTGCACAAGCTCGGCCCTCAAGAGGTCGGTCAGCAGCATAGGAGATCTCATGAACGCAGTCATCAAGTATGCCGAGTCAGACAAAATCAAGGATGCCGACCTGGAAGAATATAAAGCCACCCAGGGCAAAAAGAGCAACGACAAGGGGGCTCAGAACCAGAATTAACCGGGCAAAAGACGACTCGATCAGAATACTTCCGACTTGGTAGCCAACACAACTGTCGGCTCCCAAAGACAGAAGCATGGGGGCAACGACTACCGCGGCAGGCAGGAAAGAAATTTCCAACCCCAGCTACCTTTGAAGAAGCTATGAAAAGACCTTGCCCGTTGCACAGCAAACCCGGCCGTCCGTCCGCCCAAACTTGGGAACAATGCAACTTAATGAAGGAGTACCAGGGATCTCAGGGAGGCGGACAACAAAACCAATCAGGGCGTGCTGATATGGTGAGGAAGATAGTTCTCTCACTTCTCGTTGGTTACGCCAAGTGGAAGGTGAGATGTAGCATAGCAGCAAATTTCCCTTAGCGAAGATGCTAAGGTTCAAGTTGTCTCCAGTAGGACTCCAAGAGATACAAGAAGGTGGTAAAGTGAACAATGGCGCCGTTCACAACCTAAAGATTGCTTACTTCACCTGGACATGCACACACAGCAAATAACATTGCTCCCAACGAGTACAGAGGAGTTGTCAATTCCTCCGGCCTTTCTATTTAAAAAGAATCAACGCAAGAGATAAAAGTGCAAGGTAATTACACCGAAATCCATCTGCATCTACTACAAATCATCCACCTTAAGATATCTATCTACAACATCTCGTTGGTATTAAGTTGCGAATCCCACCCAAAGTGTAAACTCAAAGCAACAGACAATTGCATTAAAATAACTTTGCGTAAAGTAAAAAAATCCTTGCACCCGCAGGTACAAGCACTGTTGTTTTATCCCTGGTGGCAACAACACATCCCCTAGTCTCATGTTTTTGTCACTCAAGCTAGACATCAGGGGGCTGAACCCACAATAAAGCATAACGCTCCCTCTTAGAGTTGCAACAAATCACTTGGCCAAAGTAAATACAGCAACGGAGAACATGCAAGAATTAACTCAAGAGCACAAATATAAAAGAGAATCAAATATATTACCCATCACAATCCGAACATAGTCTCATAATCCATGAGATCCCAGCAAACTCAGCATAGCAACACAGAAAATTACAAAGGTGCCTCGATCATGTGAGGCAGCTCACGAGGTCTCGAAAGTGGAAGCACAAAGAGGGGAGGAGGACATCACATAGCTACAGGTCATGGACCCATGGTCCAAAAGGGACTACTCACATCACATCTGGGAGGCGTCCATGGCGATGGATGGTCTCCCGAAGGGGGTTCCTCCTTCCGGCAGGGTGCCGGGGCAGCTTCTCCTGGCAGCCCCGATCTTGAAACGGCTGCGGCGGCGGTACAGAGAGGAGAACGGGAATAGCAGATCGATATTAGGGGTTTCCTCCGCGGGAACTAAATATAGGCCAACGGGGGAAACGAGGGGGGGCACAGGGCAGCCAGGAGGGTGCCCGGCGCGCCCTAGGGGGGGGCCGTGCCAAGGACCCTCCTGGGGTCCTGGTGGGTGCACTCCCTCCCATCCTTGGTTCTTCGGGAAGCTTCCGGGATGCTGATTTTTTATATAATTTTTCTGTAATTTATTTGACACTTTTAATGGCCGGAAAACCTGAAATATAAAAACAACAGACAACAGGAACTGAAAACTGGGTGCACTGAGTTAATAGGTTAGTCCAAATATGATCAAAAGTGTATGAAAGTTCAAGAAAACATGGCAAAGTCACACAAATCATGCATGGAGCAAGCAGAAATTATAGATACGTTTGGGACATATCAACATCCCCAAGCTTAATTCCTGCTTGTCCTCGAGTAGGCAAATGACAACAAGCATAATTTCTGTGGCGACATGCCACACAACCATATAAGGAATTTTAAGTAAAGCAATCAAAGCATGCAATTCAATTCGAGTCTTAACAAGCAAGAGTCTATATTAGCATTGACATAAGCAACAAAAGAACAAAGGGTGCAAGAGCTCTCGCTGTCCGTGACTCGAATGTCTCCAGATGGTGTTTGCATGCAAGCAAGGGACTGGGAAAAAGAGAGAGAAAAGGTTGTTGAGAACTACTATCTACTAAAGGTTCACACTTCGTCTCCTTTGGATTCTTATCTTGACTCGTCCCCAGACCACTAGTCAGGTACAAGTCAAACTGATCCCCTCCCTTTTGATATTTTGAGCAATCATGCAATGGATGAGCGTAAGCAAGAAAGTTGACACCTAAAAGGTGAAACAGAAAGAAGGTGGAGGAGGAAGACAAAAAGGTGTGAAAGACTCACATCAATGAGGACAATCATAGGCGAGATAAGGCCATATGATAGATATGATGTGAGGAGTAGGGATTGCCATGCAACGGATGCACATGTGAGCTAAAATCTCTGCAAGGGAACTAGTGGGGGTATATCCAACTTGCTTGCTCAAGAAGACCTAGAGCTCGTTTGAGGACGCTCGTCATTGGAATATACAAGCCAAGTTATACAGTTTGAAGGGTCCCCACATAGCTATATGCATGTATGATTATCTCTATGTAGTACAAGGGATAGAGGATTAAGTACTAGTGTGGATCTCTCAAAAGGAATAGTAGTGTGCCCCCTTCTCTCTTTTTCTTTTTCTCTTTTTTCTATTTTTTGTATTTTTTTGGTGGCCTCAATGGCTCTTTCTATTTAACTCTCATTTGTCCTCTTTGGTATCTTTTGATTATGTCCTCTTTGGGATCTTTTCCTCAGTTTAGGGGCAACAATCTATATTTTACAAGATTATAGAAGATCTTTCACACTTTACAAAGGTACTCAAATAAAGAAGATGTAACTATCATGATGCAAATGTATGCCTCTGCAAGGGTAGCAAGATACGCAATGATACTAGCGCGTCATGTAGCAATGATTAGGGAAAGGCCCAACTAGCATGCGGCTCATCGATCAAAAAAGTAGCATGTATGATATGAAGATCAAGTCATGAGAAGGTGGATGTTGCATGGCAATGTATCTCGGAAAGGCTATGGAAATGCCTTGATAGGTAGGTATGGTGGTTGTTTTCAGGAAAGATATAAGGAGGTTTATGATGACAGAGCGTATCATGCCAAGGGTTTGGATGTACCGGCGAACGTGGACGCCAACTCTCGGAGTGAGAAGCAGGCAATAAACGGCACAGGAGAGCCTAGCAAATATATGGGAGGTGGAAGTGTCATCTTTCGAATACTCACATTAGTCCGAAGAACTCATGCACTTATTATCGGTAACTCTCAATCTAATCAGGAGGTTCACAAAGAAACAAGTACCCCGAGGAGGAGTGCATGGGGGTTTGGTTATCCTTGCGCATCCTCGACTCATGGTACGTGAGTGTACTCTAATATTCGAACCCTCCAGAGGTTAGTGATCCATCTAGTAGCTCGAGTTCTCCACAGGGGTTTTGGTTTTCGAAAATCAGATGGATTTCCCAAAATACGACATCTATCACTAATAGGCTAAAGCTCTTGACACCATAAGTTCAAACATTACTCTAGTCAATACCTCAAAACTATTGCAAGTTACTACTACAAAGAGAATAGCAACTTCAACTACCTACTTTCTAGTCAAGACATAAAACTCAGTGCAACAGGAAAACTCTCTAAACAAGATAAACATGCAACCTATAGAAAGTTCAACCTGAGATAAAAGAAAAGCTCTAGAAGAAAACTAAAGCACTACAACTAAATAGGGCAGCAGCTAAGAAACGAAAAAGAACAACTCACATCTAAGGAAATAAGCATGCAAATCCTATGAGGAGTTCTAGTTCAAACGGAGCGTGTTTCTCTCCCACACAAAAGAAAGCTGGGGTCTAACTTGTTGCTACAGCAAACAAAGAAAAAACAAACCTAAGAAAAGTAAAGAGCGAGACTCTCCAAGCATAGCACATAACGCATGAAGTGATGAAAATATAGTGCAACAAGGGACAAACTGATAATTGTTGATGAAGAAGGGGATGCACGGGGGCATCCCCAAGCTTAGACGCTTGAGTCTCCTTGAATATTGTTTGGGGATGCATGGGGGCATCTCCAAGCTTGAGCGTTTGACACTCCAGGATCTTCTTTCATCATCTTCCATCGCACACTTGAAAACTCCCTTGATACATAACTCATTGTAAACTGATTAGAGAGGTTAGTACCCTATTAAAATAATTTTCCTCTACTGGAAATAAAGATTTTCAGGAAGGGCTACTGTTTCTCCAGATTTCCAAAAGGTTTTTGCAAAGAAAATGCAAGCTTAAGGTTTGCAAAAGTTAGGAGAGACAAAACGTGGCAGAATCTGTGAAAAACAGAACAGCAGGTAGTAAAGAATTTTTTGGGGTACTTCTGCAACTCAAATAAAAAAACTCAGAACATACGAAAGTTTTGTGATTGTATAGAGCACTCTGTGTAAAAAATTCAGCTAAAAAAGATGAACTGGTGATTTATTCTGATTTTCCCGTCACGAGGACAGAATCTGTTTTCTGGACAACATGTCACAACTTTCACTTCCCTTGTCATATGAGGCTATATTTGGCACAAAGCTTTAAAAATAAAGATACAATGATGTTGCTACAGTAGTAACAATCATCAAGACCACTAAAAACAAAAGCAAAAACATCTTGGGTTGCCTCCCAACAAGCGCTTTATTTTACGCCTTTAAGCTAGGCATAAGGCAAGAGATCAAGTTTTATCAAGAAAATAACTAGCCCGTGTGACAGACTCAAAAGGCAACTTAATCTTTTTCCTAGGGAAGTGTTCCATCCCTTTCTTGAGAGGGAATTGGAATTTGATATTTCCCTCTTTCATGTCAATAACAACACCAATGGTGCGAAGAAAAGGATGTCCAAAAATATTTAGACAAGAGGGCTCACACTCAATGTCCATAATAGTAAAATCAACGGGGACATAATTGGCATTGACAATGATAAGAACATCATCGATCTTCCCCAAAGGTTTCTTTACGGAATAATATACAAGACGAACACCAAAAGAACAAGGATCAAAAGATTTCAATTCAAGCGTATCATACATTCTTTTGGGCATAACAGAGGTACTAGCTCCAACATCACAAAGAGCAAAGCAAGAAAAGTTATTCATTTTGATTTTTATCATAGGATCCCAACCATCTTCTAGCTTCCTAGGTATGAAGGATTCTAGTCTAAGCTTCTCCTCCCTAACTTTTATTAGAGCATTTGTGATATGCTCTGTGAAGGCAAGATTAAGTGTGCTAGTGTGGGGGTCTCTAGACATCTTGTGTAGGAAACCAATAACTTCAGGTAAGGTGTAGTTGTCAAACTCTAGATCACTACTATCTATCAAGGAGGTAGTGATATAATTAAGGCTCACTTGTTTGAAAGCCTCTATGTTCATAGAGGTTTCTTCATCTATGGTTGAGGTGGTAGCATCACCATTGATAGGTCCAGGTGGACTAGGGGTGTGATGGGTGCTAATAGTTTGGACATCCTCAACCACTTGGATAGTAGCTACGGTGTGGTAGGTAGGAAGGCTCTTAACTCTCTCTTCTTTCTCCTTTTCTCTAGCCCATCTCTCTTTAAGTTTGCCCAACATCCTAATGTTTTCATTAATTTGCACTTGGATAGCATTCATAGGAGTGGTTTTCCTCTCCTCGGGGGGGGGGGGGGGAGAAGTTCTAATCTTAAGCATCTCAACATCATGGGCTATGTTGTATACCTTCGAAGAGAGGATATCTAATTTTTCTAATTTCTCTTCTACACTCTTGTTGAAGGCTTTTTGGGTAGTGATAAAGTCTTTAAGTATACTCTCTAGTTCAGAAGTGGAGTTTTTGGTGCTAGGGTAAGTGTTGCTGTTCCCATAGTTGTTGGATGGGAAAGGTCTTGGATTGTTGCTACCAAAATTACTCCTATAAGCATTATTGTTGAAGTTGTTTCTAGAGATTAAGTTCACATCTACTTGTTCTTGAGCAACCAAGGAATTTAAAAGAACATCCTGAGGATCAATAGGATCTTTCTTGGTAAGTAGAGACATGATCAAGTCAACCTTTGCATTAAGAGAGGAGATCTCCTCGACAGAATTTACCTTCTTACAAGTTGGAGATCGTTCGGTGTGCCACTGAGAGTAGTTCGGCATCATATCATCAAGTAGCTTCGTGGAAGCACCAAGTTTGGTTGACATAAAAGTTCCTCCCGCGGCCGAGTCTAGCAAATTCCGCGAGGTAAAGTTTAAGCCTGCATAAAAAGTCTGGATAACCATCCAAGTAGACAAAACATGTGTAGGGCAGTTCTTAACAAGAGATTGCATACGTTCCCAAGCCTTGGCAACGTGTTCATTATCCAATTTCCTAAAATTCATAATGTTACTTCTCAACTGGATAATTTTAGCAGGGAGATAGTACTTCCCAATAAAAGCATCCTTACACTTGTCCCAAGAATCAATGCTATTCTTAGGTAAGGATTGCAGCCACTCCTTGGCTCTTCCTATCAAGGAGAAAGGAAAAAGATTCAGCTTGACAATGTCTCCATCTACTTCCTTGTACTTTTGCATATCACAAAGATCAACAAAATTATTTAAGTGCAAGGCAGCATCCTCTCCAGCACCTGAGAATTTATCTTTCATAACAAGAATCAGCAAAACAGGTTTAATTTCATAAGAAGGTGCTGAAGTGGCAGGTGGAGCAATAGGAGTGAAGATAAAGTCACTGTTGTTGTGACTAGTGAAGTCACACAACTTGGTGTTTTCATTGGAACCCATAGCAGCAGCAGGTAGTTTTGGTATTTTTGATAAGGGACACAAAAGTAAAAACTGAAAGATAAACTAACAAGACTAAAAAGCAAAGATAAAAGATAGTGTGCAACTCCCCTATCTTGTAGACTGGAGTCCCCGGCAACGGCACCAGAAATTAGCTTGATACGGTGAGGAAGATAGTTCTCTCACTTCTCGTTGGTTACCCCAAGTGGAAGGTGAGGTGTAGCGTAGCAGCAAATTTCCCTTAGCGAAGATGCTAAGTTTTAAGTTATCTCCAGTAGGACTCCAAGAGATACAAGAAGGTGGTAAAGTGAACAATGGCGCCTTTCACAACCTAAAGATTGCTTACTTCACCTGGACCTGCACACACAGCAAATAACTTTGCTCCCAAAGAGTACAGAGGAGTTGTCAATTCCTACGGCCTTGCTGTTTACAAAGGATCAACGCAAGAGATAAAAGTTCAACTGAAAGTAAGAAGTGAAAGTAAATTTAGGGTGTAAACAATGGTGGAAATATGGACCGGAGTCCCATGACGTTCACTAGTGATGTCTCTCTCCCAAAAGACGATAAAAGTGCTAGCGAGGTAAACAAATCACATCTGCGCAATTGAAAGGATTATAAACGCACTGCAATGCTAACTATGCTACAAAAGAAAGGAAGAGGCTCAAAAGCAATGGGTAGTACGCCAACGTAAGTAGAACAAAATCCATCTGTATCTACTATGAATCATCCACCTTAAGATATCTATCCAGAACATCTCGCTGGTATTAAGTTGAGAATCCCACCCAAAGTGTAAACTCAAAGCAATAGACAACTGCGTTAAAAGAACTTTGCATAAAATAAACAAACCTTGCACCCGCAGGTACAAGCATCGTTGTTTTATCCCTGGTGGCAACAACACATCCCCTAGTCTCATGTTTCTGTCACTCAAGCTAGACATGAGGGGGATGAACCCACAATCAAGCATAACGCTCCCTCTTGGAGTTGTAGAAATCACTTGGCCAAAGTAAAATACGGCAATGGAGAACATGCAAGAATTAACTCAAGAACACAAATATAAAAGAGAATCAAATATATTAATCATCAAAATATGAACATAGTCTCATAATCCATCAGATCCCAGCAAACTCAGCATAGCAACATAGAAAATTACAAAGGTGCCTCGATCATGTGAGGCAGCTCACAAGGCCTCGAAAGTGGAAGCACAAAGAGGGGAGGAGAACATCACATAGCTACTGGTCATGGACCCATGGTCCAAGGGGGACTACTCACAGCACATCCGGGAGGCGTCCATGGCGATGGATGGTCTCCTGGAGGGGGTTCCTCCTTCTGGCAGGGTGCCGGGGCAGCTTCTCCTGGAAGCCCCGATCTTGAAACGGCGGCGGTGGTTGTACAGAGAGGAGAACGAGAATAGCAGATCGATATTAGGGGTTTCCTCCACGGGCACTAAATATAGGCTAAGGGGGGCCATAGGGCAGCCAGGAGGGTTCCCGGCGCGCCCTAGGGGGCACGCCAGGGACCCTCCTGGGGCCCTGGTGGGTCCACTCCCTTCCATCCTTGGTTCTTCGGGAATCTTCCGGGACGCTGGTTGTTTATAAAAAAAATCTGGAATTTATTTGGCACTTTTAATGGCCGGAAAACTTGAAATATAAAAACAGCAGGAAACTGGAACTGGCAACTGGGTGCACTGAGTTACTATGTTAGTCCAAATATGATCAAAAGTGTCTGAAAGTTCAAGCAAAACATGGCAAAGTCACACAAATCATGCATGGAGCAAGCAGAAATTACAGATACGTTTGGGACGTATCACATGCTGGATACCAATCAAACCCAAAGCAGCTCCAAGACCACTCGTCTTATCATGTATTTACCACCAGCAGTTGTCGAAGGGACAGGAAGCTGCAGCAGAGAGCCGCTATGTCCGTGGCCACAGAGCCGGCTTGTCCTAGGTGGCTTAACTGGTCTGAGCAACCGATCACCTGGACAAGGGACGACCACGCCCCTGTGGTAGAAAACCCGGGTTCTTTGGCCTTAGTAGTTTCTCCACAAATTGGATGCTACACATTGGACAAAGTACTCATGGATGGAGGAAGCAACATCAACATCCTTTACGACGAGACCTTTCGTAGGATGGGACTGACCCACAAAAATTTGCAAACCTCCAACACCGTGTTCCATGGAATAGTCCCAGGGAAGTCGGCATGTCCGATAGGAATAATTTACCTGGAGACGGCCTTTGGAACTCCTGAAAACTTTCGCTCTGAAATCATACCTTATGAGGTGGTGAAACTCGAGAGTCCATATCATGCCATCTTAGGCAGACCGGCTTATGCCAGGTTCATGGCTCGGCCATGCTACGTTTACCTGAAACTGAAAATTCCGGGTCCTTACGGCCCTATCACAGTAGATGGGAGCCGGTCCAGAGCCACAGAGTGCGACGAGCAGCACGTCAAGTTCGCCCAGTCGTCCGTGCCAAAGAGGATCTATCAGAATTCTAGGAAAAGGTAGACCCGGCAGATACCACCATCCTGAAGAAACCGACTCCTGACAACAACCCCAAGTTCCAACCGGCTCATGAAACGAAGAAGGTCGACTTTCTCCCAGGTGACACTTCCAAGCAGTTCATCATTGGGACAGAGCTATCTGACAAATAGGAAGGTGCGCTCATCGAGTTACTCCATGAGAATCGGGACATATTTGCATGGAAACCTTCAGACATGCCTGGTGTCCTGAGGGAACTCGCTGAGCATCACCTAAATATTGATCCCAAACTAAGCCGGTTAAGAAATTCCTTCGCCTCTTCAACGATTAAAGGAGGAACTCCATTGGGGAAGAGATAGCCCGGCTCCTCGCCGCCGGGTTCATCATGGAAGTTTTTTATCCGGAGTGGCTCGCAAATCCGGTCCTCGTTTTGAAAAAGAACAGGACCTAGCGCATGTGCATTGATTACACCGACTTAAAGCCCGAAGGATCTTTTCGCTCTACCTCGCATCGATCAGATCATCGACTCCACTGCAGGGTGCGATCTCCTGTGTTCTCTTGATGCCTACTCTGGTTATCAGCAAATCAAGATGGCTCAGAGGACCAGGAAAAACGGCTTTCATCACTCCCTTCGGGATATACTGCTATACTTCTATGCCTTGCGGCTTGTAAAATGCAGGAGCTACGTATCAACGGACGGTACAGAGCTGCCTCAAGGAGCAAATCGGGCTCAATGTACATGCCTATGTGGATAATATAGTCATCAAGTCTCAAGTTGCCGACTCATTCATCAGTGACCTCCAAGAGAACTTCAAGAATCTGCGCAAGTACCAGATGAAACTAACCCCAGCCAAGTGCACCTTCGGGGTCCCTGCAAGAAAACTCCTCGGGTACATAGTATTAGAAAGAGGCATTGAGGCAAAGCCGGAAAAAAATCAATGCCATCATGGCTCTCCAGAAGCCGGACTTCGTGAAGGGTGTTCAACGACTCACAGGATGCGTGGATGCCCTTGGTCGGTTTATCAGCCGGCTTGGGGAAAAAGCAATTCCCTTATACCGACTCTTGCGAAAGTCGGAAAAATTCGTCTGGGATGATGAAGCCGATCAAGCCCTGGAAGCACTGAAGACACAATTGTCCCAGGCCCGGATCTTGGCGGCTCCCATGCCAAAGGAGCTGATGCTACTCTATATTTCGTCCAACAACCGTGCAGTCAGTGCCGTAGTTGTGGTTGAACGTATGGAAGCTGGAAAAGAGCATCCTTTGCAGAGACCAGTATATTATGTTAGTGAGGTCTTGACTTCATCTAAGCAACGCTACCCTCATTGGCAGAAGCTGGTCCTTGGCGTGTTCATGGCAAGATGGAAGATCAAGCATTATTTCCAGGAGCACCCCATAAATGTAGTCAGCTCAGCACCACTCGCAGATATCATCCAAAACCGTGAGGCCACAAGAAGAATTTGTCAGAACCCCAACTAGGGTAAGTGCTAGGTTTGTTTGTGCCCTTTGCATCATGCAAAAATTCAAAAGAAATTCAAAAATGGGGAAGCAGAAAGCCCTGAGAAATTAATTGAAATGGCCAAATAAAAATCTTTTTCCAAAAATCATTTGAATGTTTGGAAAATTCCTATAAATGATGTTGATCATTTTAAAAGTGGTTTGGGTATTTTCCCATGCCCATGGAATATTCAACAATTCAAAATGTGCCCTGGAAATTAAATTTGACCCTATTTGAATTGAAATTCAGATTATATTGAATTTCAAAAATGTCCAAATCCTATATGTGGCTAGCTACTGGTCACCTAGTATTTATAAAATTATTTGGACATTTATTAAAAATGCCTAGCTAATTTATTTAGTGGGGCCAACCTATTTACAGAAAAATAAAAAGAAAAGGAAAGGAGAGGCTTACCTTGCGCCCACAAGTGAGGCCCACCTCTCCACTGGCCTGGCCCAGCCCAGCCCGAGCACTTGTCGTCTACCTCCCCTCCCCCCGAAGCAGCTCGGTGGAGGGCAGGGGGGCGCCGACGGCCACCTCGATGGCCAGGGGCCTTCTAGGCCTCCTCCTCGCAGCCGGGCACACCACAGAGCTGCTCTTACACCCCCGCACCCCCTTCCTCTCCCCCAGGTCCCTCTCCCCGCTCCTCAGCTCGCATTTTTGGCCGCCACAGAGAGCACGCCGGAGCACCACCATGAAGAACCCGTGGCCAACGAGCTCCTCAGCCCTCGCCACCTTGCCCATTACGTGCAGCAACGTCGTCTTCGTCAAAGCCCTCTTCGAATCGAGCCGCGCGAGCCCTGGAGTCGTCGTCCACTTCACCGGATCGCTGCCGGCCGCCGAGATCTCCATCGCCGAAATTCGCTGGCTACGGAGCTCCTCCGCCTTCGTCGACACCTGCGTCTGCATCAGGGTGAGCTACACCGTCGAACGCCCCCTCTCTTGCTCTCTCTCGTGGTCGGGTTCGGGATTCCGGCGAGGTCAGTCCACGGCCGCCGCGCCTTTTGTCCTAGCCGTCGCCCTGGAGCTCGGGCTTGACCCCCTCCTACTCAGTTGTCTTCGGGAGCCCGCGAGGAGCACGCACATACCACCCAAACCCCACCCCGTGCCCATTTTGACAACTCCGGCGACACTCCGACAGCACTCCGGCGACCCCGCCATTAGCCTAAGCTAATTGCCCACTAAACCTAACCCTAAGTCAATGACAGGTGGGCCCTGTCCCTAATTAAGCTTCTGCTAATTTAATTCAAACCGGAGATTAAACCGCTGAGGCTGACACTCTGGCCCCACTGGCAGCCCCCTGTTGATGTCATGCTGATGCATGGCTGATGCAATAAACCAATTTCCAGAGATTTAAAATAATCCAGAAAAATCCAGAAAATCATTTAAACTTTGGAAATTCATAACTAATTCATATTAACTCCAAATTAAACATATAATATATGAAAAATTATCAGAAAAATACAAGGATTAAGAATATGCAATTTGTTTTTATGTTTGACCATTTTAAAATGGGGCAACAGTAGCAAATGTGCATATGGCTTAATTTGAATTCAAATTTGAAGTTTGAATTTGCATTCCAAATGCAATATACTTCAATTAAATTGAAATTGCCACAAATCAGTACCCTTTACATCATGTCACAACTTAACATGTGCTTGAGCATTGTACTTTATTTGTGTTCCCCTTTGTTGATGATTGTGCCGGTAACAGCTTCGCCGAGACGGTGATCACCCCGAAGAAGAAGACCACCGTTAAGACCCGTGTATCGTCAATAAGGCAAGCAAACCCCATTGATCATATCTATAAAATCCCAATTCCCTCTCAGTCTCGCTTATGCATGTTTAGGAGATCACTTTGTATCGATTCTACCGCATAGTTGAACCCATATCCGATGCATGACCTATCATCTTGTCATAGTAGTAAGCAAACCACAATCCTAGCTGACATAGGAGTTGATTGATATCATGAAGCCCCTACAACTGTTATAGCTTATTGCATGCTTATTGTTACATGAGGTTGCTTTTGATGTGAGTCGGGATGATGGTGAACATGGTGTTGATGAAAGTGAAACTGTGTCGGTGAATCCACCCTAATACAAGGTGAACGATGAGAGGTTGTGTAGGAGTACACAGTGGGTTGTCTCGTTGAACACCGCCTTAAGCACCGAGTTCTTGTATGGTAATCCAAGACAAAGAGTACAACCACACATTGGGCTCACTGACCCCTCTCGGCCTAGTACCTTGATCCGTGTCGACGTCTAGGAGTCACATTAGTTCGGGCCTTCCATTTGACATATGCATAGAAAAAGAGTGAGTGGAAATATTGCATCATCCTAGATATGTGGGTGGATCTGTGAGACAGTGAAACCATATGTCAGAGGTGGCGTCTCGGTTGCCTACATTGTTTGAGTCCGTTTCGTTGATCCGGCCGGGCTCTCGAGCGGTGACAAACTCAGACAGTCGACTCCTGGAATAGACCGGTTGTGAGCGAAGTGTCGTGGTGAACATCCTCGCTGTCACCTCTTGAACGGTGGCGAGACCTGGCGGTAACCGATGGTCATGTGTGTGTAGCTTACACCCTTGCAAGGTTAACAAAACTATTCGAATAGCCGCGTCCGCGGTTAAGGACTACTTGGAACCTGTACCTGATTATTAGACAACTTGAATGGATACTTATAAAACTCGCAAGATAAGCGTGAGTGCTATGGTGTGCTTCCTCGTGGGGAAGTCGAGGAAGTAACCTTAGTGGTGTATTGGTTGGAGACTTGGATAGTGGACTCGTGTACGCTTCTTACCTCAAGTCTGGTATTCGTAGTTCAGGACTAGCCAAGTCAAAGCTGGCACTTCTGCATGTTGAACCCCACCTCCCTTTACCTTGATACTTGAGCATGAGTAGTTTAGATCTGATGTAAGTCTTGCTGAGTACGACTTTGTACTTACGTTTGCTTATTCTATGTTTTAGATAAGAAACTGGACCCCGATGGAGTCACCTTCGTGAAGCTTGATGTTGACCTTGGTAGCATAGTCCCAGACAGCAGTCTGGTCCCTCGTGGAAGGGCATGTTTGTTTACAAGGCTTCTCTAAGACATTTGTTAAACTTGTCTGTACTCAGACCTAATTTGCTTCCGTTGTATGATGTAATATGATCACAGACATGTGATCTTTGTATGCTCTATGTGTATATCAATAAAGAGTACTTTGTAGAGTTATGTGATGATACCTGCTCTTCATACTAGGCATGCGTGCTGCGTGTATGATCATAACATGCATGTCTTAGTATGGGTTTTCGAGACCTTAGTTGTGATATGGCTGGCGGTCTTTTATACACCAAGTGGCCCTTAGATGTGCGCAGCTTGGGGCATCGCGATGCGATTGTTCGTGACTCTGTCACGTACACACTTTGTTGTATGATCGAGCCCGCCCTAGACCCCGACTAAGTGATCGGGCTGGAGTAAGTCTATGTAAGAGTTAGGATCCAATCGATAACATGGTTGAGGCGACTTGTCTATGAGTATGGGATTCACCACCCATAAGCATTTAGATTTGTGAGCGGACGTTGAGGACCCATCTCAGTTGATCATCCGGCCTGAATGGGATGCCCCTCACGTTCGATGCTTACCGAGAATGTTCTGTGCTTGGCCTTGTCTGCTTAGACAAGTGGGTACGGTTCTCGGCTCTCCATGTGATTGTATCGTGACTGGAATTACATACGCCAACCCCGGGTTCCGACAGAATTGCAAAGTGGGCCATAGAGTTGGGGGCTTACCACATAAAGTGTGAACCACGCACGGCCATCAAGTCCCAAGGGCTAGTCGACTTCATCAAAGATTGGACAGAAATTCAAGCACCTCCAGAGAAGTCGATAACCAAGTACTAGACGATGCACTTCAATGGGAGTCGGCAGCTCCAAGGATCAGAAGTCGGTGTGGTCCTTACCTCCCCCAAGGGGGAACAATTCTGCTATGTCCTACAGCTACTGATCACTTGCACCAACAAAGCGTGTTGGGTCTCGCAGAAAAAAACAAGAACTTTACTAACTAGCGTTGCCCTGAACCCAAGATCTATCTAGATGTAATGTCGTAACGGAAAGACTTGCGGAAACATACCTCAGGGTGTAGACCGTTGCGCGGGAAACGTTCCCGCAAACGTGGTTGATGAAGCCGTAAACCTTTCACAGCCCCCTGGCTGTGTTAGCACCCTGTTGGGTGGTAGTGCCGCACATGCAGCACCTCGTAGTACTCGCACACGTACGGACTCGCTGAGGACCTCCATTCTCCGATCCAGCGAAGGTGGCGGAAGTAGACCTCCCGGAACCGGAGTTTCGGCAGCACGACGGCGTCCGCGTAGCAGAGAAGCCTCAATCCCAACACAGGTTCCAAACAAGGGGACCCCGGCTTGAGAGAGACGAGAGAGGGGAGAAGACCGATGAAAACCGATCTCAATTCGGAGTAAATATTGAATTCTCTGTGAATTTTTCTATCTTCAAGAAGTGCACCCCTTCCCATCTTTATATAGGCAGACGGAAGGAGTCAACCCCCCTTCCCTTGACAATGTGGGACTAATCCCTTGCCAAGGGGGAGGGTGCGGCTAGGAGGAGGGGGGAAGTGGGGCGCCACCCACATGGGCCCCAAGGCCCATGGCGCCCCCCCCCTTTTTCTGTTTTCCTTTTCCCTTTTATTTTCCTCCTTCCCCTAATGGTCTTCTTTCACAAATGAGGCCCATTGCACTTTTTAATCTGAAATAAATTATTATTAAATATTAATTCACTTAATTAATAAATAATACATATTATTTCATCTCCCGATGATCCGGAACTCCTTCCAGCTCACTCCGAAAGTCCTTCGGACCAACACGGAACTTTTCCGGTACATCTTTCTCTCTTCTCCGGTAACTCCGATAGTTCCGAAAAGGTCTCCGATATTCATCGAGCCCTTAAGTGTGTTACCCTACGGTCCGAGAACACTCCAGTCATGACCGAGACAAAGGCTACGGCCAATGATCAATAGCGGGACCTAGATGCCCATAATGACCCCTGTGCATTCCGGAAGTAACCGATTGAACCGTAGACGTTGTATACCATTCCCTTTCTCATGCGATACTAGATTAGTCCAAGATTCGATCGACTGCATCCAATGCATTAGTTCTATCTTGTTACCGACAAATCTTATTCACTCGTTCCGTGATATTCATCATTGTGACCTAGTCACACGCTGCGCAGCTTTATGGATGCAATCTCACCGAGTTGGCCATGAAGTATCTTTCCATTATATGGATTAAAAAATCCCGCTCTTGAATCAACAATCCTCAACATATCCCATCGGATAGCCCAAGATACACCTTTATGGTCACCATGTTTCAGTGTGACGGTTAATGCACTCAAAGCATCCTCAGAAGATAGCAATTATGCGTGATCTCACGGTCAAAGGAACAGGCTACTACGTTCTGTAATTACAAAACTGAACTTTTACGATTTGATCATGTTGCAATGCTTGCATTGGTTAATGTTCATCACGTCATTCATTCAATGAGGTGACCTTACAGTCAATTGACTTGATTGTCCATGATCGTGAAACCACAATCATCAGTTGACGATAAACCAGTCATCATGAGAGGCTGACTAGGAACTCTAGTTGTTTCTATACCAGACCTGTATCATTGTTTCACTGATACGTTCCAGCACAATATGAAACTAGTCCTGAACTTATATAGATATATTGGAATAATCATATATTATTTGCCTCTAGAGCATATATCCATCAGTCTCCCACTTGCACTAAATAGCAAATAATCTAGTTGCATATTTTATCAATCATTATCATCTTATCATATAAGTATTTATTGATCATGCTTGCTCATGGAAGAGGTTCGTCAACGATCTTTACCCTTTCAGATTCGTATGTTCCTTTGCAACAGGTATTGGTCAACTTGCTTGATATACCCTTCATTCTCTAATAATGCTTGAATTATAAGTTTGGCGGGAGAGTGAGACTTCTTATTTTACAGTATTCTAATGACAAAATGGTTTTATTCCCTAGGACTCCCATAGTAATGTATACAGAAAAATACACTCAGCCAGAAGACTAAACTTCTTATGCTAAATTTTATTCAACCATCTACTTCCTTAAGTAGATATTTATATTTTGTAGAGTTTTGGTTCGTGAAATTATAGCTCACATTTCTTTTCTATTCCTTTTGGTGATATCTCCAATTCATATAGACCCATAATAAGGCTTACAATCGTAATCCAGTATTACATTCAAGTCTATTATCTTGTCTATCATTTAGAGTATTGTCCTCAGTTTCTCTTGAGATACTGAATGCTTGGACTTTGCTCAGGTTCTGTGTTTTGCCAACCAAGCACATCGGAACCTGTTCTTCTTCTAAGAACTTTTGAGTCATTCTGTTATTGGATTCTCAACTTCCGTTTTATGGTAGAATCATATGTCAAAGGTCATATAGGATCACATGTCTTGAGACAAAGTTCATCCCTATTCTTCCATTAAAACATTATTTTGTGATATTAAGGTTTTACATCCTTTATATAATTCCTAGCCACAAGAACCTTTTCTTGTTTAGGATATCATTCCAATCCTTTTGATGTTCATTACACGTGTCCTAATCTATCCTTATAGATTTTAGTGTGTGACACATCTGTATTTCGTTCATATAAGATTCTCATAATCCTTTCATCTTATTAGCCTTAATCTCCATGTATATCAATGTATATATATGAGATTGTTTTCACATATATCATCGTATATATATGAAATTGACATTGTGCTCCCACTCAAATATATCCGACATATATCTGTAAGTAAGCTTTTATTAAGTTTCTATTCTAATTATGTCAGACATAATAATATTGCACACAAAGCTCCCACTCAGAAAATGCTCTCTGCATTCCAAGTTTTCAGGAAGTCTTCAAAGCTCCCACTCAGTTTCATGAAATTGCAGTCCATCTCAATATTTTGATTACTTCAAAATCACTTGATCAAATCAAGGTTGAGAGTTCTTGCCTTGAGGTACTATGGTCCATCTTATCGAAACATTCTTTCGTTATGCCAATTGCTAGTTCTCTTCAAATTCCACAACTTGAATGTGATGCAATTTCAAGCTATGGTCCCTTCATAGTGTTCGTGAATGAAATACCCATATTGATTTCGCATTACTACGCTTCCGTAGTCAATCATTATTGAATTTAGCCATAACGTCTTTTATGTGCCAAATCATGCCTTTATGTGTTGCATCATTCTTAATAACTTCCTGGTTATTCGGAATGTGAAATAACTACTTTATTTCATAGGATGTGAGCCATCCCATATGCAACTCAATATGATTTCATTTCTCCTCGTTTCCTAGGTAACCATCAATCCTTCGTAATTTATGAGCAGTGTCCCTTTTGTTTCACTTAAGAAGACTCACGATTATTTTTCTGTACAGAACGTATTCATGACAATCTTCTTATTTTTAAACTAAGGCTTTAACTAATATACCATGATCATCATCAATATCATATTTCCTCTTCTCATGGAGTCATTTCAGCGGAACGTTTTCCGTTGCGTTACTCTGTTATCTGGTGGCAGGGTCAATCACCCTGGTCAAAGAATTCACTTTTCTCCCATTGGTTTATTCCTTGAGAACCATCTTCTCATTCACCAATTCAACCAATACAAGTTTTGCTATTTGGGAAGGTGTGTTTTACAATTGCTCACAACTCTAATACAAAGAAAGTTATATCATATAAAACTTCTAGAAACTTTCTAACACCATCATCATATGGAGTCATCAGCTTCATTAAATTCAGAATGGTTTCCTTATTTCATGAAGTTGGTGTTTTAACTTAATAAATTATAATAACTTTGTTCATTCAAAATAGCATTAGTGTAAGGGGAATGTATTTAGACCATACTTTATTTTAGTATGACTACGAATGGTTCAGGTGCTTGAGCACTTTAAACTTCCATCGTAATTTGAGGCATTATTTCCACAAGTCTCCCATTTATTTCAAATATAATACTAATCACTTTGATCACATCATGGTGATTTGTATTCTTATATCCAACTTCATTGTGATTCCGTAATCTCAGATTTATGATCTTAATTGAATGCCTTGTTCAATTAATCATGCGAAGCATCTTTAATGAGTATTCATGTGCTTGGTTAATACATCATTTATGTACAATGTTTGGCGCAATTTCTACTTTGCTAGAACTCCTTCATTAGTCATCTTATTGGTTGATAATAAATTCATGAGTTAATAGATCGAGTATCTAATGACTTCATCATTTATGAATTCATCTCATGCATTTAGTATAGTTATGACTTTTGACATTATTGTTATTCATAATAACTTAATCATTAAACATTGAATATCACTTGACAATTATGGTGTTTTATAAATGCTTCTATCATATTATAAACTCAATTGCAATCATAGTATAAGCACACTTTATTCATCAAACTGGAACAACTTACTTGTCTCAAAACATGAATAACTTTGTCTCGTGAGATGCAAGACATACCACTAAGTGTTCATATTCGATTGATTACAAAAATATTTATCTAATACTCTAAGTATAATCCTATGATAGATGTCTTGGTGAAATCTTGGTGGCCATCAACTGTCTTGGTTGCCATCAATCCTGGATCGCACCTCTTCCCGTCCATGCAACAGCAGGCCATGTTTTCATAAAACAGAACAAGTATCAAATACTTATTAAACTGCAAATGTTGTATAAGGGAACAAACATTTATAACGAGTATATCAAATATATACCTTCTCCATCAAAAATTTCTCCTTCAATGGGTGCAACCTTTGCATCAAGAAGATTAGTCATGAAATCCTGGAGATGCATGTTATCTCCTCTCCGGACATAGCCATGGACATAATCTTGATAACTCGGTGGAAGCGAATGTAGCACCGTGTTTATCGCAAACTCCTCTGTGGTAGATTCATTTGTTGTCCAATAGTCAAAGTCTTCCACAAGGCTCAAATATATCCTATGCATCTTGTCTAGGTGGGCTCTCAGGAAGGTGTGCTCTTCCATCTTTGTAGAAAGAAACTGTTTTTCTAACTCAAATATGGCCACTCTGAACTGACGTATAAACAATGACTTTAGCATGTCTATCATGTCATAAGCACTAGTTTCCCTAAACAGATTGCTCAACTCATTTGACATGGAGTATTCCATAACATTCTTCACCACAAAGTATTTATGTCGAAGAACATAGTAATCCATCATTTCTTGTTCATATCCATTGTTATCCGGAGGATCTCCCACATGGCTTTCTATTATGAACAAGATGTTTACTCTCTTGAGTGAAGTCCTAAGGCGTAGATACCAATCAACGTAGTTTGACCCATTTACTTTAAGTCTATCACCACCCATGAAAGAAAGCAATTCACGATGTTCATTTGGATTCATTTTCTAAAAAATATTTGCAAGGAAAACAATTAAGACTAGTTCATAACAATGACTTCATAATAATCATATTATAGATGAGCTCACACTAAAACAATCATCCCTAAGAAGTTTTAGTGATTACATGATCCAGATTCACTATCCATCCTCGAATATCACAACGGCCGACGGATTAGTTTCAAAGGTAGACAACTAGTTTGTGCGATCACATCCTATATGTGACTCATGCTCGATCTTTCGATCTCTAGTATTCCGAGGCCAAATCTACATATGCTAGGCTCGCCAAATTGACCTTAGTGTTATATACTGCTTAGAAAGGCCATATCGACATATGCTAGGCTTGCCAGGCCCAACCTCATGCAAACTCTAATGTATGTATGACACCCGATTGTCAGGGCCTGCCTATCATAAAGAGAACCTTCCAGGTGGTGCACACTTCGGTAGAATACTTATGTTTGGCATTTTATAAGGGATCATCTTATTTAATGCTACCGTCGTGTATCCTATACTAGCAAGTTTTAAGATGTATGATCATGGTGGCACTAAGTCTACAGTGTCTCCATTTAAGTTTGTTTCATCATGATGGACGTTTACTACTTTCCAGTAACACATAGCGAAACTATCACTACATCAAGATCAAGCGAACAACAATAGCCCTCTCTGCAATATAAAGTTAGACGCCTCTATATTTCTATATTGCATGTTTTACGTGGTTCCTAGGGATTTTCATAGATCAACCGTTTCTACGAACATTGAACCACAACACTGATTATAGATTGTCTCTATTACACCCCGTACGGGGCCCTCCGTTGCAAATGCCATATCCTCTAAAGTGAGAGAGACAGACACCCCCCAGAGCCACTTTATACGGTACAAGCCGTATGTTAAGCGTGGAACCAGTCTCACGTAAGCGTACGCGTAAGGCCGCTCGGGGGACGCTTCATCAAACAATGCCACAGATATAACAAGTACATGTGAGAGGGTAACAATCGTGGAATCAACGCCCACATCCCCGATGTGTTCTAACCGTACAACAATACGAAGCATAGATCTAGCTCATGATACCGCTGGTGTGTCTCGCAGCAGAAAACAATAATTTTTCTAACTAGCGTCGCCCTTAACCCAAGATCTATCTAGCTGTAATGCCGTAACGGAAAGACATGCGGAAACATACCTCGGGGTGTAGACCGTTGCGCGGGAAACGTTCCCGCAAACGTGGTTGATGAAGCCGTAAACCTTTCACATCCCCCTGGCTGTGTTAGCACCCTCTTGGGTGGTAGTGCCACACGTGTAGCACCTCGTAGTACTCGCACACGTGCGGACTCGATGACGACCTCCGTTCTCCGATCCAGTGAAGGTGGTGGAAGTAGACCTCCCGGAACCGGAGTTTCGGCAGCACGATGGCGTCTGCATAGCAGAAAAGCCTCAATCCCAACACAGGTTCCAGACAAGGGGACCCCGTCTTGAGAGATACAAGAGAGGGGAGAAGACCGGTGAAAACCGATCACAATTCGGAGTAATATTGAATTCTCTGCGAATTTTTCTATCTTCAAGAAGTGCACCCCTGCCCATCTTTATATAGGCAGAGGGAAGGAGTCAACCCCCTTCCCTTGGCAATGTGGGACTAATCCCTTGCCAAGGGGGCAGGGTGCGGCTAGGAGGAGGGGGGGGGAGTGGGGCGCCACCCACATGGGCCCCAAGGCCCATGGCGCCCCCCCTTTTTTTCTTTTTCTTTTCCCTTTTATTTTCCTCCTTCCCCTAATGGGCTTCTTTCACAATAAGGCCCATTGCACTTTTTAATCTGAAATAAATTATTATTAATTATCAATTCACTTAATTAATAAATAATATTATTTCATCTCCCGATGATCCGGAACTCCTTCCAACTCACTCCGAACGTCCTTCGGACCAACACGGAACTTTTCCGGTACGTCTTTCTCTCTTCTCCGGTAACTCCGATAGTTCCGAAAATGTCTCCGATCTTCATCGAGCCCTTAAGTGTGTTACCCTACGGTCCGAGAACACTCCAGTCATGACCGAGACAAAGGCTACGGCCAATGATCAATAGTGGGACCTGGATGCCCATAATGACCCCTGTGCATTCCGGAAGTAACCGATTGAACCGTACACGTTGTATACCATTCCCTTTGTCATGCGATACTAGATTAGTCCAAGATTCGATCAACTGCATCCAATGCATTAGTTCTATCTTGTTACCGACAAATATTATTCACTCGTTCCGTGATATTCATCCTTGTGACCTAGTCACACGCTGCGCAGCTTTATGGATGCAATCTCACCGAGTTGGCCATGAAGTATCTTTCCATTATATGGATTGACAAATCCCGCTCTTGAATCAACACTCCTCAACATATCACATCGGATAGCCTAAGATACACCTTTATGGTCACCATGTTTCAGTGTGACGGTTAATGCACTCAAAGCATCCTCAGAAGATAGCAATTATGCGTGATCTCACGGTCAAAGGGACAGGCTACTACGTTCTGTAATTACAACACTGAACTTTTACGATTTGATCATGTTGCAATTCTTGCATTGGGTAATGTTCATCACGTCATTCATTCAATGAGGTGACCTTACCTTCAATTTACTTGATTGTCCATGATCGTGAAACCACAATCATCAGTTGACGATAAACCAGTCATCTTGGGAGGCTGACTAGGAACTCTGGTTGTTTCTATACCACACCTGTATCATTGTTTCACTGATACAGTTCCAGCACAGTATGAAACTGGTCATGAACTTATTTAGATATATTGGAATAATCATATTATTTTCCTCTAGAGCATATATCCAACACTGTGGTTGTCCAGCGACATGAATATAACCCGGATTCATTTCTATGGAGATTCCGACCTTGTTTCTCAACAATTGTCGGGAAGGTGGAACTTCAAAGATGCTACCATGGCAGCCTATCGGTGTGAGGTGGAAAAACAAGCTGGTTTCTTTGTTGGGTAGCAAGTAGACCACATGGAACGCAAGTTAAACGAGGCTGCAGATGCTCTGTCCCGGATCGGCTCTCAGCGAAAGTCGGTCCCACCAAACGTTTTCCTCGACATCCTAACAAAGCCATCTGTACAAATACCAACAGAGCAAGACATAGCAGAGCCGGTCCAGATCCGGCTATGGTAGCTGCAATACATGCTACCCCCTCATGGATGGTACCGTACCTAGACGACAAGACCCGGGGAATCCTACCGACTGATGAAGTATAAGCTAGGCAAATCGTCAGGAGAAGCAAATATTTTTTAATCCTCAATGGTGAGCTACATAGCGAAGTCCCGCAGACGTTTTTCAGAGATGTGTGTCCTCAGAAGAAGGCAAAGAAATCCTCAATGAGATACACTCTGGAGACTGCGGGCATCATGCCGGCTCTCGCTCGCTGGTAGTTAAAGCCTATAGACACGGATTCTACTGGCCGACAACTCATGAAGACGCGGAGGATATAGTCAGGAAGTGTGATGGATGCCAACGCTACGCAAAACAGGCGCACGTGCCGGCTCAAGAACTCAAGATGATCCCAATCACGTGGCCCTTTGCGGTGTGGGGGCTTGATATGGTGGGACCTTTCAAAAGGTCACCCAACAAGAATACACATTTACTGGTGGCAGTCGAAAAAATCACCAAATGGGTGGAGGCAGAGCCGGTTAGCAAGTGCGAAGCAGAGACGACGCTGAAGTTCCTAAAAAATATAATATATAGATTCGCCTACCCCCACAACATCATCACTGATAACGGGTCTAACTTGTCAGAGGGGGTTATGCAGCGATTCTGTCAAAAACAACACATCTGACTCGATCTTGTGTCGGTAGCTCATCCGCAAACCAACGGACAAGCCGAGAGAGCCAACCAAGAGTTGCTTTGAGGCATCAAACCCCGACTCTTCGTTCCTTTGGAGAGGACACCGGCTTGCTGGGAGGAAGAATTACCCTCAGTGTTGTGGAGTATCAGGATGACTCCTAACAGGTCAACAGGCTATACGCCCTTCTTCCTGGTCAATGGAGCTGAAGTTGTTCTCCCAAGTGACATCCGTCACGACTCGCCACGAGTCACCTCTTAAGTTGAAGCCGATAATGAGAAAGCTAGGCAAGATGCTT
This sequence comes from Bromus sterilis, assembly GCA_950022295.1. NCBI lineage: Eukaryota > Viridiplantae > Streptophyta > Magnoliopsida > Poales > Poaceae > Bromus > Bromus sterilis. The sequence continues at coordinate 219,564,538 of OX465599.1, forward strand.
TAGACGTTCTCGACGAGAAGCGTGAACTAGCCGCTTCTCAATCGGCTATCTATCAACAATATCTGCGACAGTATCATAGCCGTCGCATCAGAAGCCGGACTTTCCAAGAAGTTCATTTGGTGCTCTGACTTATCCAGAAAAAGGATGGAATGCACAAGTTATCTTCCCATGGGAAGGACCGTTTGTGGTCAGCAAGAACCTGTACAACGGATCCTACTACTTGGTTGATATACGTGAGAAGGCAAAGACACGCACCTTGATGGAGGAGACTCCAAGGCCGTGGAACATCGCACAACTCTGTCCATATTACACCTAAGCAAGATAGCAAACTATTGTACTAAGTCGACACTCGTCGCACCGGCTCTCGCAATATATGTATATAAGTGGACATCTGTCGCAATCGGCACCTCCGCATAATAAAGTTGATCTTCATCGCAACTCACTTTCAGTCCAAATAATTAAAGTCGATCTTGAAAATCGCATTTTGGCCATCGCCATAATTAAAGACGACTTTAGTCGCCCAAAGGCTAACGCCATAAAGTCGACTTCGTTGTCGGGACCCGGGGTTAGCGTATGTAATTCCAGTCACGATACAATCACATGGAAAGCCGAGAACCGTACCCACTTGTCTAAGAAGACAAGGCCAAGTTTTGGAGATTTTTGTAATTCAAACAATTTGAATTTAAATTCAAATTGGAGTTTAATTTAATTTCCAAGCCCTGTTTGGAATATTTTAAAAATCTTGATGCATGCAGTGGGACCCACTTCACTTTTATGTGATCATGCATATTTATAAGACTTTCAAAAATACTAGAGGAAAATTTGGAAGTAATTTTTGTCTGGCCATTTAATTAAATTCTTTAGGGATTTTCTCTTCCCCAATTTTGAATTTCTTTTAAAAATTTTGCATGATGCAAAGGGCACAAGCAACCCTAGCACTTACCCTAGTTGGGGTTCTGACAACTCGCCCCCACTCAAAAGAATCTCGTCTCGAGATTCAGAAGTCGTCGAGAGGAAGGTGGGGTAATCGGCACGGAGACGGTCTTCTCTTTCCAATGTTGCTTCTTTCTCGGAGTGATGTGACGATTTCACCTTCAGAAACCTGATCTTCTGACGACGAATGACACGCTCTGCTGAATCAAGAATACGAAGGGGTACTCTCGATAAGAATGGTCATCTTGGAGATCAAGCGTTTCATGATCGACTTCGCGGATGGGGTCTTTGAAGCAACGCCTGAGTTGTGACACATGGAATACATCATGTTCTCGGGAAAGGTGAGGGGGTAGTTCGAGTTGGTAGGCAACTTCTCCACGTTTAGCAAGAATGCGGAAAGGTCCGATGTAACATGGGGCCAACTTGCCTTTGATACCGAATCTTTGGGTTCCCTTCAGAGGAGTAACCCGAAGGTAAGCCTTCTCGTCCAGATTGTAGCTTTCTTGCCTATGATGACGATCATAGTAGCTTTTCTGACGAGACTGTGCGGCTTTCAAACGATCACGAACAATGCGAACTTGCTCTTCTGCTTCCTCGCTCATATCCGGTCCAAAGAGTTGTGTTTCACCGGTTTCTGACCAGTTTAGGGGTGTTCGACATCGTCGTCCATATAGGAGTTCAAAAGGAGCCATGTTCAGACTAGATTGAAAACTATTGTTATAAGCAAATTCGGCAAATGGAAGAGACTTCTCCCAATTCTTCCCGAATGAGATAACACAAGCTCTGAGCATGTCTTCCAAGATTTGATTAACCCTTTCAACTTGACCGCTAGACTGAGGATGGAAAGTTGTACTAAAGGATAGATGAGTTCCCATAGCATTCTGAAAGCTTCCCCAGAATCTAGAGGTGAAAAGGCTACCTCGATCAGAATTGATTTCCAAAGGAACACCGTAAAGAGACACAATTCTGGAGACATACAAGTCCGCCAACTGACTAGCAGTTATAGACTCGCGAACGGGAAGGAAGTGAGCAACTTTGAAAAGTCTATCAATGACCACGAAGATGGCATCGTTTCCTTTCTGGGTTCTTGGAAAGCCGGTGATGAAGTCCATACCGACTTTTTCCCATTTCCACTCTGGAATAGGCAAAGGTTGAAGTGTACCAGCAGGTCTTTGGTGTTCGGCCTTAATGCGACGACAAACATCACATTCAGCAACAAATCGAGCAATGTCTCTCTTCATCCTAGTCCACAAAAATTTCTTGCGTAGATCTCGGTACATTTTTGTGCTACCGGGATGAATCGAGAGGGGTGTGTCATGGGCTTCTTTGAGGATGAGTTGCCTTAGATCCTTATTCTTAGGTACTACCAAACGATTTTCAAAGAATACCGTTCCTTTACTATCTGTGGAGAAACATTTAGCAACTCCGCTAGCAATGTTCTCCTTGATCCGGCGAACACCTCGTGCACGCCATTGGGCAACTACGATTTGATCCTCAAGTGTTGGTTTCTCCACCAAGTTGAAAAGAGATCCACGAGGAACTATCTCAAGATTGAGCTTGCGAAATTCCTCATGAAGAAGTGGTTGATACTGTTGTAACATGAGATTGTTACAATACGACTTACGACTTAGTGCATCAGCCATGACATTGGCTTTTCCTGGGGTGTAAGAAATTCCTAAATCATATTCTTTTATTAACTCTATCCAGCGTCTTTGCCTGAGATTAAGATCTGGCTGGGTGAATATGTATTTGAGTCTTTGGTGATCAGAATAGATCTCACAACGATTACCAAGGAGGTAATGTCGCCAAGTCTTCAAGGCATGAACTACGGCAGCGAGTTCAAGATCATGGGTAGGATAGTTCTCTTCATGTGGCCGCAACTAGCGTGAAGCATAAGCTACCACATGTCTATCTTGCCTAAGTATGCATCCTAACCCTTGCCGTGAAGCATCACAATAGATCTCGAAATCCCTTTTGGTGTCTGGAGGTGCAAGTACGGGTGCAGAAGTCAATATTATTTTTAGCTCTTGAAAGCTTTCCTCGCACTTGGGGGTCCATTGGAATTTCTTATCTTTCTTGAGGAGTTCAGTTAGAGGCTTTGCAACTTTAGAAAAGTTCTCGACGAAGCGGCGACAATAGCTTGCTAAGCCAAGAAAACTCCTAACTTGCTTAACCGATTCAGGTGGAGTCCAGTCAAGGACGGCCTGAACTCTCTCGGGATTGACTGCAACAACTTTCACAGAAATCACGTGGCCTAAGTAGGTCACTTCTGGTAGCCAAAATTCACACTTGGAGAACTTGGCATAAAGGCGGTGCTCTCTAAGTTTCATCAATACCAACCTAAGATGTTCTGCGTGCTCTTCTTCATTCTTCGAGTAGATGAGAATGTCATCAATATAAACTACAACAAATTTATCTAGGTACTCCATGAAGATCAAATTCATTAAGCGCGAGAATGTGGCGGGGGCATTGGTTAAACCGAAGGACATGACGGTATACTCGTAAAGACCATAACGAGTAGTGAATGCCGTTTTTGGAATATCCTCATTTCGGATTTTGATTTGATGATAGCCTAATCTCCAATCCATCTTGGAGAAGACAGAGGATCTTGCAAGTTGATCATAAAGATCATTGATCCTGGGCAGTGGGTACTTGTTCTTTACCGTCGCTAGATTTAGCGGGAGATAGTCTATGCACATCCTTTCTGTTCCATCTTTCTTTGTTACGAACAGAACGGGGAAACCCCATGGCGATGAGCTAGGGCGGATGAAGCCTTTTGCCAACGAAGCATCAAGTTGTGTTTTTAGCTCAGCTAACTCATGTGGGGCCATTCTATATGGACGTCTGGAAATTGGGGCTGTGCCTGGTATAAGATCCACTATGAATTCTACACACCTGTCGGGTGGCATCCCCGACAGCTCTTCAGGAAAGACATCCGGGAAGTCACGAACCACCGGAATATCTTCAAGGTCTGGAATGGGAATCACATTCAAAGTATGCAAATGGGTTCTAGAGCTGGGTGATGTGTAGTCAATGGTCTGGCCTGAAGGATGGGTGAGTTTAACTGACTTGGCTTTACAATCAAGGAAAGCATTCTGCCTTGATAACCAATCCATTCCTAGGATGACATCAATGTCCGAAGACTTGAGGGCTGTAAGTGAAGCAAGGAATACTAAACCCTCAATTGCAATTTGATTGCCATGGCTTACTCTACTAGTTTTCCATTTGGAACCAGGAGTTTGAATGACCATTGGAGAAAACATTTCTTCAAAAGGGAATTCATGATGAAGTGCATAACTCTCCGACATGAATGAATGAGAATCTCCTGGATCGAAAAGAATGGAGGCTGGAATATGATTGACTGGGAGTGTGCCAAGAATGACGTCAGAAGCAGCAGTGGTGTCCTCAACTGAGATTTGGTTCACACAAACACTACTAGTGGATGAAGGCTTTGCTAGAAAGGCTTTGGTGGTTGGTTTCTTTGGAGGCTTAGGTTGAGAATGACATGGTACCATCAAGCACTACAGGAAACAGGAGTTTTGCTGTCAGCTTTGTGCTTTGCCGTCAGCTTTCCGTCGGGGCTGACGGCAAACGATGGTTTGCCGTCAGCTAGTAGAAATGCTGACGGCAAAGAAACAACTGTAGGCAAAAGAAACTTTAGCCGTCAGCCCATGCAACGCCGTCAGTTAGCTGACGGCAATGCGCAGAACAGCTGACGGCAAAGCCCCACTGGCGGCAACGTTTTCCCAGACCCCACCATGCGGCTGTGGGATAACGGACCGCCGCGTTGCCGTCAGCTGGCTGACGGCCAAGCGGCGGGCCCGTCAGCTGGCTGACAGCCAAGCGGCGGGCCGTTATCTCGGCCCGGGTAGGCCTAGCCGCCACTTCTCTCTCTCGCCCCGCTCGAGCCCGCTCTCAACCCCTCCCCTCCAAGCCGCCGCCGCCATCGGAGCTCCCCCGCCGCGCCGGCCGCTTCTTCCAGCCGTCGCCGGTGAGCCGCGGCCACCCCGGCCGCCTCTTCCCCCGCTCCCCATTCTCTCTCTCTCCCGCTCATCCTCTCCTCCTCTGCAGGTCCAGCCCGCCGCCGCCGCCTCGTCCGGGCCGTTGCCTCCACTGCCAGCGGAGAGGCTCCACCGCCGAACTTCGTCCGGGCCGCTGCCGCCGCTGCTCTCTGGTGAGCCCACGGCCACCCACGGTTGCCCATTTTTTTATTTGTTTAATTAGATTTTAGTTAGCTTAGTGTAGATCTCTTAGTGGCATGGAATTTTAGTTAGCTTAGTGTAGATCTACATCTGTTAGTGTAGATTTCTGTTCATTGTTTGTTCTTGTAAGAAATTAGTTGTTAGTAATTTTAGTTATTTTTAGTTGTTAGGTTAGTTAAGGTTAGATATATATATATAGAATCTGTTTTGGTTATTGTTAGTTGTTATAGCTAGGGTTGTTACTACTAGTTTGGCAGAATCTTTTAGTTAGTTTTTTTCTATTATTATTTAGTTAGTTAGTAAGTTTAATTATGTTAGAATCAAAGTAAAGGGAAAGAAAGAAATAATTTATTAGTAAGTAAAACAATTTGTTAGTAAAGTGAAATTAATGAAAAGAAAGTATGGCAGATGATATTACAACATGTAAACCTGTTGTATGCTTCCAAATGCATGCTTGGTTGATGTACTCCATGCATGACCTGCCGGCGTTTGCACTTTTTGTTGCATGGTGCGTGCACGGAAGGTTCCCATGCCCGCAATGCAAGTCTGATCTTAAGTTTCATTGGCTGCCGGAGGGTCGCAAGTATTCTTGCTTCGACTTGCATAGACAATTCCTGCCTCTGGACCATGGATTCAGAAAAGACAAGAAGAATTTCACCAAAGGTAAAGTTGTCGAGCACGAGGCACCACCTATGATGACGGGCGCACAAATTCTTGATCAGTTGAACTCACTAGAGCCTGATCCGAACCGGCTAGGGTATTTCTTGGGATATAATACGGAACACGCCTGGACCCACAAGCCATGCTTTTGGGATCTCCCATATTACAAAGACCTTGCTCTTCCACACAACATTGACATGATGCTGTCGGGACCCTGGGTTAGCTTATGCAAGTCCAGTTAAGGCATAGTCATATGGAGAGCCGAGAACCGTACCCACTTGTCTAAGCAGACAAGGCCAATCACAGAACGTTCTTGGAAAGCATCGTACATGAGGGGCATCCCATCCAGGCCGGATGATCAACTGGGATGGGTCCTCATCGTCCGCACACAAGTCTAATGATATGGGTGGTGAACTCCCATATTCAAAGACAAGTCGCCTCAACCATACTATCGACTATCTCAAAACTCTTACATAGACTTACTCCAGCCCGATCACTTAGTCGGGGTCTAGGGCGGGCTCGATCATACCACAAAGTGTGCACGAGACGGAGTCTCGAGCAATCGCATCGCGATGCCCCAAGCTGCGCACATCTAAGGGCCACTTGGTGTATGAAAGACCGCCAGCCAGAACACAACTAAGGTCTCGAAAACCCATACAAAGACATGCATGTTATAAACATACACGCAGCACACATGCCTTGTATGAACAGCAGGTACCATTGCAATTCTCTACAAAGTGTACATTTTTATTGATAACTCTTATAGAGTGCAAACAGAGATCACAAACATGTGATCCAACATTACAACACAAACGAAAGCAAATTATGTCTGAGTACAGACAAGTTTAACAAATGGCTTAAGAAGCCTTATTTGAACACAAGCCCTCCACGAGGGAACCAGTCGTCTGACTGGGACTAGACTAGTTGGTCTTCAGTCGTCCAGCTCGATGAAGAAGCCACCTTCGGGGTCAGTGGCATCATCTAAAACATAGATTAAGAAAACGTGAGTACAAAGTCATACTCAGCAAGACTTACATAGGAGCTATACTACTCATGCACATGTATCAAGGTAAAGGGAGGTGGGGTTCACTTGCAGAAGTTCCAGCTTTGACTTGGCTAGTCCTGAACTACGAGTACCAGACTTTGAGGTAAGAAACGTACACGAGTCCACTACTTTCTCCAACCAATACACCACTATGGTGCCTTCCTCGACTTCCCCACGAGGAAGCACGCCATAGCACTCACACTTATCTTGGTGTTTTTTAGAAGTATCCGGTTCAAGTTATCTAATAATCAAGCTAAGCTTTCCAAGCAGTCCATAACCGCGGACGCGGCTATTCGAATAGTTTTTTTAACCTTTCAAGGGTGTACCGCTACACACACATGACCATCATTTACCGCCTTTGATCTCGACACCATTCAAGGGGTGCCAGCGCGGATGCTCACCACAACTGTTACCTCATAGCCGATCTTGTCCGAGAAAGCCGCCTACTTGGGTTGGTTACCACAATCGTGAACCCGGCCGGTTTACCGAGGTGGACCCAAGTGGTGTGTGCGTGGTGCATAAGCCGGTCTCAGATGAGCCGTTCTCTCACTTAGCATCCAGGCCACAGACCTACCAGAACTCCGAATTATTGCGACATCTGGACATCGAAAGGGATGAGTTAGTAAGTTGAGAGGGGTCAGTGAGCCCAATGTGTGGTTGTACTCTTCATCTTGGATCACCACACAAGAACTCATACTAGGGCGGTGTTCAACGAGACAACCCACCGTGTACTCCTACACAGCCTCTCATCGTTCACCTTGTATTAGGGTCGATTCACCAACACTTTTCTACCATCATCAACATGATCATTACCATCCCGACTCACATCACAGTAACAACATGGTATCATACTAAGCATGCAATAAGCGATAACATTGCAGGGGCCACATGATATCAAACAACTCCTACATTTGCTAGGATTGTGGTTTGCTTACTACTGTGACAAAAAGATAGGTCATGCAAAGGAATGGGTTCATCTATGCGGTAGAAACGTAGCATGGTGATCATCCTAAACAATGCATAAGCGAGACATGAGAGGAAAGTGGGATTTTATTGACATGATCAATGGGGGTTTGCTTGCCTTGCTGACGAGGTTCGGGTTCGGGGTCTTCAACGAAGGTTGCAACCTCTTGCTCCGGTTCCACCTCTACTCGACAAACAAAGCACGAAGTAGCAATCAATATGAATGCAATGCTCAAGCACATGAATGAATGTTGAAACTTAAAGTATAAGTTTTGATGTGTGAGGCAATTCCATTTAAGTGGAGTATATTGTATTTGAAATGCAAATTCAAACTCCACATTTGAATTCAAATTAACCAAGTTGTATATGACATTGTTTGATCATTTTGAATTATCTTCAAATGTGTATGATATGCCTCTGAAGTGTGATTGAAATGTAGCATGTTGCCATGGTTCAAGTTGCAAAAATATTTGATTTGAATTTGATTTAAATCCATTTAAATCAAATAGCAAATGCTACTGATCACATTTTAAATTCAACTCAAACAGAGTTGAAAGTTGCATATTTGGAAAGATAATTTTCTCTTGATCATTTTTCATATATTATTTGTCCAATTTGGAGTTATTATAAATTTTCTATGAATTTCCAAAGTTTGGGGTATTTTCTGGAATTTCTGGAATTCTTTTAATTCAAATAATCTCTGGAAATTCATTTAACTGATTTATTGCGCAAGTGCTGACGTCAGGGGGGGGCTGACAAGGGGGTCCCACCTTTCAATGTCTGGGTGAGTTAATCCGTGGGTTAAATTAACCCAGTGGCTTAATTAAGCCACTGGGCCCACTGGTCAGTGACCCAGGGGTCACCAATTGGGTGATTAACAGGGGGGGTTAGAGCTGACATGCCGGCGGCTAAACGCCGGCGGCCTGGCCACGGCGGCGCTGCACGGGGACACGATTTCGGCCATCATTTGGAGCGCGAAGACCACCAGATTGAATCCCTCTCCCGTGCGCGTCGAACTGAACCGATTCCAAGAGCTGGGGTGCACGGTACGCTCGCCGACGTCAACTTCTGCGGCGACCTAGCTACGACCGTGATCGAGATATCGTTCCAGGGCACGACTTGATGCGGGGCTAGGCTGTATCGACGAGGAAGAGCACGGGGAACGCGTTGGACAACATGTTGAGCTCGATGGCGTAATGGTTGGACGTCTCCATTGATCCCGGCGGCGAGGAGCTTCGGCTACCATGGCGGATCCAGCTATGAGTTAGTAATCCAGGGGGAGAAGAGAGGGGTTTCGAACCCAAGCTCACCAGGAACTCAGTAGAGGTGGTGGCGAGGGCTGGGGTTGTTCAACGGCGGCAGAATTGACGAAGTCCTTCACGGCGGCCGGCGGGAACTCGAGGAAGAATCCGGCGTCTACGAGGGCTCCGAGCTCGATTCCTTCTGCAAGTCGGTGAAGACGACGACGACGAAGCGCTTGGACACAGTCTTGGGGCTTCTAGGCGTCAATGGCCACGCGTGTGCTCGACGGCGCTCCGGCGTGTTCCTCGGGCGGTGATGAATCGGGCGAGAGAGGGAGGGGAGGTGTTCCTGGAGGGGGGGGGGAATGAAGCAGGGCGGCTCCAGGATGCGTCTGGACGAAGAGATAAGGCTTGGACGCTCGAAGGCGTCGCGGTGGCGTCCACGGCGTCGGCGCCTCGCCACTGAGCTGCTTGGCAGCGCGGGGTGGAAGACGACAAGGGGGTTTCGCGGGCTGGGCTGCGGGAGAGGTGAGTTGGGCCGGGGTGGCCCAGGTAAGCAGGCCACTTTCCTGTTTTCTTTTTCTTTCTGTTTTCTCTTCTGACATTTGTTCTGTTTAGCTAAATAAAATAGCTAAACATTTTATTAAATGCTGAAAACTTTTATATGGCCTCATAAATATATAGACTAGCCACTTATAAACTTTCAACATTTTTAATATTCAAATAATTTGAATCTTAAATCAAATAGGGGTATTTCTTTAATTCCAAGGCACTGTTTGAATATTTGAAAAATCTATGAGCATGGGATGGGTCCCACATCACTTGATATGTGATCACACTCATATATAAGACTTTTCAAAATTCTAACATGAATTTTTGGAGAAGATTTTTATCTGGCCTTTTGAATTAATTCATCTGGGGGGTGTTCCTTCTCCCATTTGGATTTTGAAGTTGATTTCCTTTGAAAATTTGACATGATGCAAGGTTACTTGATCCTAGCACATTACCTAACAGAGGGTTCTGACAACTCGCCCCCACTCAACAGAATCTCGTCCCGAGATTCAGAAGTCTGCGGGAGGAAGGTGGGGTACTCGGCAATGAGACGGTCTTCTCTTTCCCACGTAGCTTCTCTTTCAGAGTGGTGTGACCATTGCACTTTCAGAAACCTAATCTTCTGACGACGAGTGACATGCTCTGCGGAATCAAGAATACGAACGGGGTATTCTCGATAAGAAAGGTCATCTTGGAGATCAAGCGTTTCGTGGTCGACTTCGCGGATAGGGTCCTTGAAGCAACGCCTGAGTTGGGACACATGGAATACATCATGTACTCGGGAGAGGTGCGGAGGTAGTTCAACTTGGTAGGCAACTTCTCCACGTTTAGCAATAATGCGGAAAGGTCCGATGTAACGTGGGGCCAACTTGCCTTTGATACCGAAACGTTGGGTTCCCTTCAGAGTTGTAACCCGAAGGTAAGCCTTCTCATCCAGATTGTATCTCTCTTGCCTATGATGAAGATCATAGTAGCTTTTCTGACAAGACTGGGCTGCTTTCAATTGATCACGAACAATGAGAACTTGCTCTTCTGCTTCTTTGATCATATCCGGTCCAAAGAATTGTCTTTCACCGGTTTCTGACCATTTTAGTGGTGTTCGACATCGTCGTCCATAAAGGAGTTCAAAAGGAGCCATGTTCAGACTAGATTGAAAACTATTGTTATAAGCAAATTCGGCAAATGCAAGAGACTTCTCCCAATTTTTTCCGAATGAGATAACACAAGCTCTGAGCGTGTCTTCAAGAATTTGGTTAACCCTTTCGACTTGACCGCTAGACTGAGGATGGAAAGCCGTACTAAAGGAGAGATGAGTTCCCATAGCATTCTGAAAGCTTCCCCAAAATCTAGAGGTGAAAAGGCTACCGCGATCAGAATTGATTTCCAAAGGAACACCATGAAGGGATACAATTCTAGAGATGTACAAGTCCGCTAACTGGCTAGCAGTTATAGACTCGCGAACCGGAAGGAAGTGAGCAACTTTGGAAAGCCTATCTATGACAACGAAGATGGCATTGTTTCCTTTCTGGGTTTTTGGAAAGCCGGTGATGAAGTCCATACCGACTTTGTCCCATTTCCACTCGGGAATAGACAAAGGTTGAAGTGTACCAGCAGGTCTTTGATGTTCTGCCTTAATGCGACGACAAACATCACATTCGGCAACAGATTGAGCAATGTCTCTCTTCATCCTAGTCCACCAAAATCTCTGGCGTAGATCTCGGTACATTTTTGTGCTACCGGGATGAATTGAGAGGGGTGTGTCATGGGATTCCTTGAGGATGAGTTGCCTTAGTTCCCTATTCTTAGGTACTACCAAACAATTTCCAAAGAAAACTGTTCCCTTGCTATCTGTGGAGAAACATTTAGCAACTCCGCTAGCAATGTTCTCCTTGATCCGGCGAACACCTCGTGCACGTCTTTGGGCAACTATGATTTGATCCTCAAGAGTTGGTTTCGCCACCAAGGTAGAAAGATAGCCATGAGGAACAATTTCAAGGTTGAGCTTGCGAAAGTCCTCATGAAGAAGTGGTTGATACTGTTGTGACATGAGGTTTTTACAATACAACTTATGACTTAGTGCATCATCCATGACATTGGCTTTGCCTGGGGTGTAAGAAATTACTACGTCGTAATCTTTTATCAACTCAATCCAGCGTCTTTGCCTGAGATTAAGATCTGGCTGGGTGAAAATATATTTGAGGCTTTGGTGGTCGGAATAAATCTCACAACGATTACCAAGGAGGTAATGTCGCCAAGTTGTTAGGGCATGAACTACGGCAGCGAGTTCAAGGTCATGGGTAGGATAGTTCTCTTCATGCGGCCGCAACTGGCGTGAAGCATAAGCTACCACATGTCGATCTTGCAGAAGTATGCATCCTAACCCTTGCCGTGATGCGTCACAATAGATCTCGAAATCCTTTTTGGTGTCTGGAGGTGCAAGTACAGGTGCAGAAGTCAATCTTCTTTTTAGCTCTTGAAATCTTTCCTCGCACTTGGGAGTCCATAGGAATTTCTTATCTTTCTTGAGGAGTTCAATTAGAGGCTTTGCAACTTTAGAAAAGTTCTCGACGAAGCGACGGCAATAGCTGGCTAGGCCAAGAAAACTCCTAACTTGCTTAACCGATTCAGGTGGAGTCCAGTCATGGACGGCCTGAACTCTCTCGGGATTCACAGCAATGCCTTTTGCAGAAATCACGTGGCCTAAGTAGGTCACTTCTCGTAGCCATAATTCACACTTGGAGAATTTAGCATACAGGCGATGCTCTCTAAGTTTCATCAATACCAGCCTTAGGTGTTCGGCATGTTCTTCTTCGTTCTTCGAGTAGATGAGAATGTCATCGAGGTAAACCACGACGAACCGGTCCAAATACTCCATGAAGATCGAGTTCATCATGCGTGAGAAAGTGGCGGGGGCATTGGTTAAACCAAAGGACATGACGGTATACTCGTAAAGACCATAACGAGTAGTAAAAGCTGTTTTGGGAATGTCCTCTTTTCGGATCTTGATTTGATGATAACCTAATCTCAATTCCATCTTTGAGAAGACAGAAGATCCTGCAAGTTGATCATAAAGATCATTGATCCTGGGCAATGGGTATTTGTTCTTTATCGTCGCTAAATTTAGCGGGCGATAGTCTACGCACATCCTTTCTATTCCATCTTTCTTCGTTACGAACAGAACGGGGCAACCCCATGGCGATGAGCTAGGGCGGATGAAGCCTTTCTCCAACAAAGCTTCCAGTTGGGTTTTAAGCTCAGCTAACTCACGTGGGGCCATTTTGTATTGGCGTCTAGAAATTGGTGCGGTTCCTGGGGCAAGATCCACTATAAACTCTACACATCTGTCGGGTGGCATTCCCGGCAGCTCTTCAGGAAAGACATCCGGGAAGTCACGAACCACCGGAATATCTTCAAGTTCAGGAAGGGGAAGTACATTCAAAGAATGCACTTGGATTCTTGTTTTGGGTGAGGTATAGTTGACTGTTTGGCCTGAAGGGTGGGTGAGTTTCACGGATTTGCCTTTGCAATCCAGGTAGGCATTCTGTCTTGATAGCCAATCCATGCCAAGGATGACATCAATGTCTGAAGACTTGAGGGCTATGAGTGAAGCAAGGAATACTAAACCCTCAATTGCAATTTGATTACCATGGCTCACTCTAATAGTTTGCCATCTTGACCCTGGAGTTTGAATAATCATTGGGGTGGACAATTCAACAAAGGGTAACTCATGACAAAGTGCATAACTTTCCGACATGAATGAATGAGATGCTCCTGGGTCGAAAAGAACGGAAGTAGGAACATAATTGACTAGGAGCGTACCAAGAATGACGTTAGTGGTGTCGTCAGTCTCTTCGGCGGCGATCTGGTTCACACGTCCACGAGTGGAAGGAGGAGCGGGTTTGGTGGTGTAGACCCTCTGGGGTGGCTTGCCACGACCATTGTTGTTGTTGTTGCCTCCGGCACGTGGTGGAGCATTCGGATGCTGGATCTGGTTCTGGGGACACTCACGAGAGTAGTGGCCTGCCTGACCACACTTGTAACAGGCTCCGAAAACAGTGCGTGGAGCTGGGTTGTTTGGTGGAGCTGGGTGGAACTGGGTTGGTGGACGAGGCGCCACATAGGATGGCCTCTGTGGGTTGTTCTTGCGGAACATGCTGTTTGGGATCCAGATCTTGCGCTTCTGAGAGCCGGAACTGGATGAACCATCATCTCTGGGGTGTTTGCGGAAATTGCTGGGGGTGTTCATGTCCTCTGCCTTGATGGCCTTGTTGACAAGGACCTGGAATGTGGCAAAGTCATGAAGATTGAGCTCACGACGGAGTCCAGTGTTGAGGCCACGACGGAACCTCTCTTGTTTCTTGGAGTCGGTGGAGACTTCTTCGGTAGCATAACGAGCCAGTCGGTTGAACTCACGACTAAACTCATCAACGGTCCTTCTGCCTTGAGTGAGGTTGCAGAACTCCTCACGTTTGTGGTCCATAAGACCTTTGGGAATGTGGTTCTCGCGGAAGGACGTGCTGAATTCCTCCCAAGATGCAGGTGGTCCAACGGGGCGCATATTCAGAAAGTTCTCCCACCAAGAGCTAGCTGCACCTTCGAGGTGATAGGTGGCATAGCTGACCTTGTCACCAGTTGCAACACGGCCTTCTTGGAGCTTCCTCTCGATGCTGCGAAGCCAGTCATCGGCGTCAAGGGGCTCGGTGGAGTAACTGAAAACCGGGGGATGTAGCCGGATGAAGTCGTTCAGGGACACCAGCTCATTGCGCTGCTGAGTGGTGTTGCGAGCAATGACTTCCAACAGATGGTGAGAGTCACGGCGGTTCCTCTCGACTTCCATCAAAACCTGAGCCATCGTGGGTGGGGGTGGAAGGTTGCCTTCCTCCTGGTCATTCCCACGACCTTGGTTACGACCAACCTGGCCACGGGTTCCTTGAGACATCCTGAAGGTGAAAACCAAAGTCAAACAGAGTTGATTTGAAGAGTCTAATCAAGGTATTGAAGTACTGGAAGGATTACAGAGCAAAGGAAGTAATCATCTTGACAACATGGTGATAAAGCATACAAGCCATATATTCACAAGCTGTCATACAAACCATACATCGTTTTAGTACAAGCACTAAGCTAATACAAACGTGATGAAGATGATACATCCTTCAGAGGCACTCTGACTTCCTATACATTATTTATCTAAGCCTCTGGAACTTAGACACCTTGCATACAATATACTAAGATACTACTACATCATCACTAAGTAAGACCACAGGCGGTCTCACTCATCTCCATCTCCATAGTAGTCCTCATAAAAGTTACCCGTGTATCCCAGTAGCTGGAGGTGACCATCGGAAAACGCGGAGGCTTGTGGACCCTGATATCCATTTGGGCAAGGATGGGGCCTAGGTCCAGCGTAGGGTGGAAGCAAAGGACCACGGGGTGGAAAAATTCCTCCAATCTCGGGCCAAGCAACTCGAGAAGGCATCTGAGTCCTCACTGGGTAGATAGCATCATGCTCAACTGATCCCACGCTCACAAAGGGTGCCAAGAGTGTCAGTGCTCGATACAGACGAACACGGGTGGCGTGGAGCTCGAAACGGAGAGCGCGTGCATCACGATCTCTGTCACTAGCAAATCTAGCAGTCATCTGAAGTGCGGGATCTTCTGCAGAGTGATCTGAGTAGAGTCCGGTGTAATATCCCTCTTCTCCTGGAAGTGCAGCAGGGATATAGCGGAAAGAAGTCTCTCTCAGCAAAGTGTGCTCCTCTCTCAGCAGTGTCATACATGAGTATGCAGCATCCTGCACAGCCATGTTCTCGGTGATGCCAATGCCATGTCCAAAGTGGATAGGCTGGGTGACTCCAACGTGGTGCGGATAGATCCTGACGATGCAGTGGAACTGCGTCTGGTTGAAGTCATGGAACTGCTCCTCGACGGTGTACTCAGGGTACCACCGATATCCCACATAGGACATCATCTCGATCAACGTGGCGGGATGGCCACGCACACCGAGGCACCTGGTCAAACGAACAATCTGCCGAGGGGGAAGATCTGCCATCTGAAACAGAAAGGAGTTTGCAAATGCATCAGATTATGAGATAAACCTGGAATGACTCGGACAGCATAACGGCTGTAATTGCAAGAAAAAGACAATTTCTTACAACATGGAAACATCACTTACATACGATGTAACAAAACAGGGAGCATAACCATTCTAACAAATCGATCACAACTTTCCTACGGCTATGAGGAAGCAAACAACGAGATGTTCTAATCAGACAGAGGAGAGCCTAGTCCTATCTTCCCGTAGAATAAGATGAGGGTGACTCAGAACTCAGAACGAAGGGGTAAGGAGAAAAAAGAAGCCTTACGTTGTTCCCTAATATACCCAGAGTAACTATATAACTATAGCAAGCTAGACTCAACTTCGGCCAAGGCTACTAGTCCTACAGTCAGTCCTGCTCTGATACCAAGTCTGTCGGGACCCGGGGTTAGCGTATGCAAGTCCAGTTAAGGCATAGTCATATGGAGAGCCGAGAACCGTACCCACTTGTCTAAGCAGACAAGGCCAAGCATAGAACGTTCTCGGAAAGCATCGTACGTGAGGGGCATCCCATCCAGGCCGGATGATCAACTGGGATGGGTCCTCATCGTCCGCACACAAGTCTAATGATATGGGTGGTGAACTCCCATATTCAAAGACAAGTCGCCTCAACCATACTATCGACTATCTCAAAACTCTTACATAGACTTACTCCAGCCCGATCACTTAGTCGGGGTCTAGGGCGGGCTCGATCATACCACAAAGTGTGCACGAGACGGAGTCTCGAGCAATCGCATCGCGATGCCCCAAGCTGCGCACATCTAAGGGCCACATGGTGTATGAAAGACCGCCAGCCAGAACACAACTAAGGTCTCGAAAACCCATACAAAGACATGCATGTTATAAACATACACGCAGCACACATGCCTTGTATGAACAGCAGGTACCATTGCAATTCTCTACAAAGTGTACATTTTTATTGATAACTCTTATAGAGTGCAAACAGATATCACAAACATGTGATCCAACATTACAACACAAACGAAAGCAAATTATGTCTGAGTACAGACAAGTTTAACAAATGGCTTAAGAAGCCTTATTTGAACACAAGCCCTCCACGAGGGAACCAGTCGTCTGACTGGGACTAGACTAGTTGGTCTTCAGTCGTCCAGCTCGATGAAGAAGCCACCTTCGGGGTCAGTGGCATCATCTAAAACATAGATTAAGCAAACGTGAGTACAAAGTCGTACTCAGCAAGACTTACATAGGAGCTATACTACTCATGCACATGTATCAAGGTAAAGGAAGGTGGGGTTCACTTGCAGAAGTGCCAGCTTTGACTTGGCTAGTCCTGAACTACGAGTACCAGACTTTGAGGTAAGAAACGTACACGAGTCCACTACTTTCTCCAACCAATACACCACTATGGTGCCTTCCTCGACTTCCCCACGAGGAAGCACGCCATAGCACTCACACTTATCTTGGTGTGTTTTAGAAGTATCCGGTTCAAGTTATCTAATAATCAAGCTAAGCTTTCCAAGCAGTCCATAACCGCGGACGCGGCTTTTCGAATAGTTTTGTTAACCTTTCAAGGGTGTACCGCTACACACACATGATCATCATTTACCGCCTTTGATCTCGACACCATTCAAGGGGTGCCAGCGAGGATGCTCACCACAACTGTTACCTCATAGCCGATCTTGTCGGAGAAATCCGCCTACTTGGGTTGGTTACCACAATCGTGAACCCGGACGGTTTACCGAGGTGGACCCAAGTGATGTGTGCGTGGTGCATAAGCCGGTCTCGGATGAGCCGTTCTCTCACTTAGCATCCAGGCCACAGACCTACCAGAACTCCGAATTATTGCGACATCTGGACATCGAAAGGGATGAGTTAGTAAGTTGAGAGGGGTCAGTGAGCCCAATGTGTGGTTGTACTCTTCATCTTGGATCACCACACAAGAACTCGTACTAGGGCGGTGTTCAACGAGACAACCCACCGTGTACTCCTACACAGCCTCTCATCGTTCACCTTGTATTAGGGTCGATTCACCAACACATTTCTACCATCATCAACATGATCATTACCATCCCGACTCACATCACAGTAACAACATGGTATCATACTAAGCATGCAATAAGCGATAACATTGCAGGGGCCACATGATATCAAACAACTCCTACATTTGCTAGGATTGTCTTTTGCTTACTACTGTGACAAAAAGATAGGTCATGCAAAGGAATGGGTTCATCTATGCGGTAGAAACGTAGCATGGTGATCATCCTAAACAATGCATAAGCGAGACATGAGAGGAAAGTGGGATTTTATCGACATGATCAATGGGAGTTTGCTTGCCTTGCTGACGAGGTTCGGGTTCGGGGTCTTCAGCGAAGGTTGCAACCTCTTGCTCCGGTTCCACCTCTACTCGACAAACAAAGCACGAAGTAGCAATCAATATGAATGCAATGCTCAAGCACATGAATGAATGTTGAAACTTGAAGTATAAGTTTTGATGTGTGAGGCAATTCCATTTAAGTGGAGTATATTGTATTTGAAATGCAAATTCAAACTCCACATTTGAATTCAAATTAACCAAGTTGTATATGACATTGTTTGATCATTTTGAATTATCTTCAAATGTGTATGATATGCCTCTGAAGTGTGATTGAAATGTAGCCTGTTTCCATGGTTCAAGTTGCAAAAATATTTGATTTGAATTTGATTTAAATCCATTTAAATCAAATAGCAAATGCTATTGATCACATTTTAAATTCAACTCAAACAGAGTTGAAAGTTGCATATTTGGAAAGATAATTTTCTCTTGATCATTTTTCATATATTATTTGTCCAATTTGGAGTTATTATTAATTTTCTATGAATTTCCAAAGTTTGGGGTATTTTCTGGAATTTCTGGAATTCTTTTAATTCAAATAATCTCTGGAAATTCATTTAACTGATTTATTGCGCAAGTGCTGACGTCAGGGGGGGGGGGGGCTGACAAGGGGGTCCCACCTGTCAATGTCTGGGTGAGTTAATCCGTGGGTTAAATTAACCCAGTGGCTTAATTAAGCCACTGGGCCCACTGGTCAGTGACCCAGGGGTCACCAATTGGGTGATTAACAGGGGGGGTTAGAGCTAACATGCCGGCGGCTAAATGCCGGCGGCCTGGCCACGGCGGCGCTGCACGGGGACACGATTTCGTCCATCATTTGGAGCGCGAAGACCACCAGATTGAATCCCTCTCCCATGCGCGTCGAACTGAACCGATTCCAAGAGCTGGGGTGCACGGTACGCTCGCCGACGTCAACTTCTGCGGCGACCTAGCTACGACCGTGATCGAGATATCGTTCCAGGGCACGACTTGATGCGGGGCTAGGCTGTATCGACGAGGAAGAGCACGGGGAACGCGTTGGACAACATGTTGAGCTCGATGGCGTAATGGTTGGACGTCTCCATTGATCCCGGCGGCGAGGAGCTTCGGCTACCATGGCGGATCCGGCTATGAGTTAGTAATCCAGGGGGAGAAGAGAGGGGTTTCGAACCCAAGCTCACCAGGAACTCAGTAGAGGTGGTGGCGAGGGCTGGGGTTGTTCAACGGCGGCGGAATTGACGAAGTCCTTCACGGCGGCCGGCGGGAACTCGAGGAAGAATCCGGCGTCTACGAGGGCTCCGAGCTCGATTCCTTCTGCAAGTCGGTGAAGACGACGACGACGAAGCGCTTGGACACAGTCTTGGGGCTTCTAGGCGTCAATGGCCACGCGAGTGCTCGACGGCGCTCCGGCGTGTTCCTCGGGCGGTGATGAATCGGGCCAGAGAGGGAGGGGAGGTGTTCCTGGAGGGGGGGGGAATGAAGCAGGGCGGCTCCAGGATGCGTCTGGACGAAGAGATAAGGCTTGGACGCTTGAAGGCGTCGCGGTGGCGTCCACGGCGTCGGCGCCTCGCCACCGAGCTGCTTGGCAGCGCGGGGTGGAAGTCGACAAGGGGGTTTCGCGGGCTGGGCTGCGGGAGAGGTGAGTTGGGCCGGGGTGGACCAGGTATGCAGGCCACTTTCCTGTTTTCTTTTTCTTTCTGTTTTCTCTTCTGACATTTGTTCTGTTTAGCTAAATAAAATAGCTAAACATTTTATTAAATGCTGAAAACTTTTATATGGCCTCATAAATATATAGACTAGCCACTTATAAACTTTCAACATTTTTAATATTCAAATAATTTGAATCTTAAATCAAATAGGGGTACTTCTTTAATTCCAAGGCACTGTTTGAATATTTGAAAAATCTATGAGCATGGGATGGGTCCCACATCACTTGATATGTGATCACACTCATTTATAAGACTTTTCAAAATTCTAACATGAATTTTTGGAGAAGATTTTTATCTGGCCTTTTGAATTAATTCATCTGGGGGGTGTTCCTTCTCCCATTTGGATTTTGAAGTTGATTTCCTTTGAAAATTTGACATGATGCAAGGTTACTTGATCCTAGCACATTACCTAACAGAGGGTTCTGACAACTCGCCCCCACTCAACAGAATCTCGTCCCGAGATTCAGAAGTCTGCGGGAGGAAGGTGGGGTACTCGGCAATGAGACGGTCTTCTCTTTCCCACGTAGCTTCTCTTTCAGAGTGGTGTGACCATTGCACTTTCAGAAACCT
The DNA here is from genome assembly GCA_950022295.1 of Bromus sterilis. Taxonomy (NCBI): domain Eukaryota; kingdom Viridiplantae; phylum Streptophyta; class Magnoliopsida; order Poales; family Poaceae; genus Bromus; species Bromus sterilis. The sequence goes on from OX465599.1 coordinate 219,584,818, forward strand.
AATCTTCTGACGACGAGTGACATGCTCTACGGAATCAAGAATACGAACGGGGTATTCTCGATAAGAAAGGTCATCTCGGAGATCAAGCGTTTCGTGGTCGACTTCGCGGATAGGGTCCTTGAAGCAACGCCTCAGTTGGGACACATGGAATACATCATGTACTCGGGAGAGGTCCAGAGGTAGTTCAACTTGGTAGGCAACTTCTCCACGTTTAGCAATAATGCGGAAAGGTCCGATGTAACGTGGGGCCAACTTGCCTTTGATACCGAAACGTTGGGTTCCCTTCAGAGTTGTAACCCGAAGGTAAGCCTTCTCATCCAGATTGTAGCTCTCTTGCCTATGATGAAGATCATAGTAGCTTTTCTGACAAGACTGGGCTGCTTTCAATTGATCATGAACAATGCGAACTTGCTCTTCTGCTTCTTTGATCATATCCGGTCCAAAGAATTGTCTTTCACCGGTTTCTGACCAGTTTAGTGGTGTTCGACATCGTCGTCCATAAAGGAGTTCAAAAGGAGCCATGTTCAGACTAGATTGAAAACTATTGTTATAAGCAAATTCGGCAAATGCAAGAGACTTCTCCCAATTTTTTCCGAATGAGATAACACAAGCTCTGAGCGTGTCTTCAAGAATTTGGTTAACCCTTTCGACTTGACCGCTAGACTGAGGATGGAAAGCCGTACTAAAGGAGAGATGAGTTCCCATAGCATTCTGAAAGCTTCCCCAAAATCTAGAGGTGAAAAGGCTACCGCAATCAGAATTGATTTCCAAAGGAACACCATGAAGGGATACAATTCTAGAGATGTACAAGTCCGCTAACTGGCTAGCAGTTATAGACTCGCGAACCGGAAGGAAGTGAGAAACTTCGGAAAGCCTATCTATGACAACGAAGATGGCATTGTTTCCTTTCTGGGTTTTTGGAAAGCCGGTGATGAAGTCCATACCGACTTTGTCCCATTTCCACTCGGGAATAGACAAAGGTTGAAGTGTACCAGCAGGTCTTTGATGTTCTGCCTTAATGCGACGACAAACATCACATTCGGCAACAGATTGAGCAATGTCTCTCTTCATCCTAGTCCACCAAAATCTCTGGCGTAGATCTCGGTACATTTTTGTGCTACCAGGATGAATTGAGAGGGGTGTGTCATGGGATTCATTGAGGATGAGTTGCCTTAGTTCCCTATTCTTAGGTACTACCAAACAATTTCCAAAGAAAACCGTTCCCTTGCTATCTGTGGAGAAACATTTAGCAACTCCGCTAGCAATGTTCTCCTTGATCCGGCGAACACATCGTGCACGTCTTTGGGCAACTATGATTTGATCCTCAAGAGTTGGTTTCGCCACCAAGGTAGAAAGATAGCCATGAGGAACAATTTCAAGGTTGAGCTTGCGAAAGTCCTCATGAAGAAGTGGTTGATACTGTTGTGACATGAGGTTTTTACAATACAACTTATGACTTAGTGCATCATCCATGACATTGGCTTTGCCTGGGGTGTAAGAAATTACTACGTCGTAATATTTTATCAACTCAATCCAGCGTCTTTGCCTGAGATTAAGATCTGGATGGGTGAAAATATATTTGAGGCTTTGGTGGTCGGAATAAATCTCACAACGATTACCAAGGAGGTAATGTCGCCAAGTTGTAAGGGCATGAACTACGGCAGCGAGTTCAAGGTCATGGGTAGGATAGTTCTCTTCATGTGGCCGCAACTGGCGTGAAGCATAAGCTACCACATGTCGATCTTGCAGAAGTATGCATCCTAACCCTTGCCGTGATGCGTCACAATGGATCTCGAAATCCTTTTTGGTGTCTGGAGGTGCAAGTACAGGTGCAGAAGTCAATCTTCTTTTTAGCTCTTGAAAGCTTTCCTCGCACTTGGGAGTCCATAGGAATTTCTTATCTTTCTTGAGGAGTTCAATTAGAGGCTTTGCAACTTTAGAAAAGTTCTCGACGAAGCGACGGCAATAGCTGGCTAGGCCAAGAAAACTCCTAACTTGCTTAACCGATTCAGGTGGAGTCCAGTCAAGGACGGCCTGAACTCTCTCGGGATTCACAGCAATGCCTTTTGCAGAAATCACGTGGCCTAAGTAGGTCACTTCTGGTAGCCATAATTCACACTTGGAGAATTTAGCATACAGGCGATGCTCTCTAAGTTTCATCAATACCATCCTTAGGTGTTCGGCATGTTCTTCTTCGTTCTTCGAGTAGATGAGAATGTCATCGAGGTAAACCACGACGAACCGGTCCAAATACTCCATGAAGATCGAGTTCATCATGCGTGAGAAAGTGGCGGGGGCATTAGTTAAACCAAAGGACATGACGGTATACTCGTAAAGACCATAACGAGTAGTAAAAGCTGTTTTGGGAATGTCCTCTTTTCGGATCTTGATTTGATGATAACCTAATCTCAATTCCATCTTTGAGAAGACAGAAGATCCTGCAAGTTGATCATAAAGATCATTGATCCTGGGCAATGGGTATTTGTTCTTTATCGTCGCTAAATTTAGCGGGCGATAGTCTACGCACATCCTTTCTGTTCCATCTTTCTTCGTTACGAACAGAACGGGGAAACCCCATGGCGATGAGCTAGGGCGGATGAAGCCTTTCTCCAACAAAGCTTCCAGTTGGGTTTTAAGCTCAGCTAACTCACGTGGGGCCATTTTGTATTGGCGTCTAGAAATTGGTGCGGTTCCTGGGGCAAGATCCACTATAAACTCTACACATCTGTCGGGTGGCATTCCCGGCAGCTCTTCAGGAAAGACATCCGGGAAGTCACGAACCACCGGAATATCTTCAAGTTCGGGAAGGGGAAGTACATTCAAAGAATGCACTTGGATTCTTGTTCTGGGTGTGGTATAGTTGACTGTTTGGCCTGAAGGGTGGGTGAGTTTCACGGATTTGCCTTTGCAATCCAGGTAGGCATTCTGTCTTGATAGCCAATCCATGCCAAGGATGACATCAATGTCTGAAGACTTGAGGGCTATGAGTGAAGCAAGGAATACTAAACCCTCAATTGCAATTTGATTACCATGGCTCACTCTAATAGTTTGCCATCTTGACCCTGGAGTTTGAATAATCATTGGGGTGGACAATTCAACAAAGGGTAACTCATGACGAAGTGCATAACTTTCCGACATGAATGAATGAGATGCTCCTGGGTCGAAAAGAACGGAAGTAGGAACATAATTGACTAGGAGCGTACCAAGAATGACGTCAGTGGTGTCGTCAGTCTCTTCGGCGGCGATCTGGTTCACACGTCCACGAGTGGAAGGAGGAGCGGGTTTGGCGGTGTAGACCTTCTGGGGTGGCTTGCCACGACCATTGTTGTTGTTGTTGCCTCCGGCACGTGGTGGAGCATTCGGATGCTGGATCTGGTTCTGGGGACACTCACGAGAGTAGTGGCCTGCCTGACCACACTTGTAACAGGCTCCGAAAACAGTGCGTGGAGCTGGGTTGTTTGGTGGAGCTGGGTGGAACTGGGTTGGTGGAAGAGGCGCCACATAGGATGGCCTCTGTGGGTTGTTCTTGCGGAACATGCTGTTTGGGATCCAGATCTTGCGCTTCTGAGAGCCGGAACTGGATGAACCATCATCTCTGGGGTGTTTGCGGAAATCGCTAGGGGTGTTCATGTCCTCTGCCTTGATGGCCTTGTTGACAAGGACCTGGAATGTGGCAAAGTCATGAAGATTGAGCTCACGACGGAGTCCAGTGTTGAGGCCACGACGGAACCTCTCTTGTTTCTTGGAGTCGGTGGAGACTTCTTCGGTAGCATAACGAGCCAGTCGGTTGAACTCACGACTAAACTCATCAACGGTCCTTCTGCCTTGAGTGAGGTTGCAGAACTCCTCACGTTTGTGGTCCATAAGACCTTTGGGAATGTGGTTCTCGCGGAAGGACGTGCTGAATTCCTCCCAAGATGCAGGTGGTCCAACGGGGCGCATATTCAGAAAGTTCTCCCACCAAGAGCTAGCTGCACCTTCGAGGTGATAGGTGGCATAGCTGACCTTGTCACCAGTTGCAACACGGCCTTCTTGGAGCTTCCTCTCGATGCTGCGAAGCCAGTCATCGGCGTCAAGGGGCTCGGTGGAGTAACTAAAAACCGGGGGATGTAGCCGGATGAAGTCGTTCAGGGACACCAGCTCATTGCGCTGCTGAGTGGTGTTGCGAGCAATGACTTCCAACAGATGGTGAGAGTCACGGCGGTTCCTCTTGACTTCCATCAGAACCTGAGCCATCGTGGGTGGGGGTGGAAGGTTGCCTTCCTCCTGGTCATTCCCACGACCTTGGTTACGACCAACCTGGCCACGGGTTCCTTGAGACATCCTGAAGGTGAAAACCAAAGTCAAACAGAGTTGATTTGAAGAGTCTAATCAAGGTATTGAAGTACTGGAAGGATTACAGAGCAAAGGAAGTAATCATCTTGACAACATGGTGATAAAGCATACAAGCCATATATTCACAAGCTGTCATACAAACCATACATCGTTTTAGTACAAGCACTAAGCTAATACAAACGTGATGAAGATGATACATCCTTCAGAGGCACTCTGACTTCCTATACATTATTTATCTAAGCCTCTGGAACTTAGACACCTTGCATACAATATACTAAGATACTACTACATCATCACTAAGTAAGACCACAGGCGGTCTCACTCATCTCCATCTCCATAGTAGTCCTCATAAAAGTTACCCGCGTATCCCAGTAGCTGGAGGTGACCATCGGAAAACGCGGAGGCTTGTGGACCCTGATATCCATTTGGGCAAGGATGGGGCCTAGGTCCAGCGTAGGGTGGAAGCAAAGGACCACGGGGTGGAAAAATTCCTCCAATCTCGGGCCAAGCAACTCGAGAAGGCATCTGAGTCCTCACTGGGTAGATAGCATCATGCTCAACTGATCCCACGCTCATAAAGGGTGCCAAGAGTGTCAGTGCTCAATACAGACGAACACGGGTGGCGTGGAGCTCGAAACGGAGAGCGCGTGCATCACGATCTCTGTCACTAGCAAATCTAGCAGTCATCTGAAGTGCGGGATCTTCTGCAGAGTGATCTGAGTAGAGTCCGGTGTAATATCCCTCTTCTCCTGGAAGTGCAGCAGGGATATAGCGGAAAGAAGTCCCTCTCAGCAAAGTGTGCTCCTCTCTCAGCAGTGTCATACATGAGTATGCAGCATCCTGCACAGCCATGTTCTCGGTGATGCCAATGCCATGTCCAAAGTGGATAGGCTGGGTGACTCCAACGTGGTGCGGATAGATCCTGACGATGCAGTGGAACTGCGTCTGGTTGAAGTCATGGAACTGCTCCTCGACGGTGTACTCAGGGTACCACCGATATCCCACATAGGACATCATCTCGATCAACGTGGCGGGATGGCCACGCACACCGAGGCACCTGGAAACAGCACTTACATACGATGTAACAAAACAGGGAGCATAACCATTCTAACAAATCGATCACAACTTTCCTACGGCTATGAGGAAGCAAACAACGAGATGTTCTAATCAGACAGAGGAGAGCCTAGTCCTATCTTCCCGTAGAATAAGATGAGGGTGACTCAGAACTCAGAACGAAGCGGTAAGGAGAAAAAAGAAGCCTTACGTTGTTCCCTTATATACCCAGAGTAACTATATAACTATAGCAAGCTAGACTCAACTTCGGCCAAGGCTACTAGTCCTACAGTCAGTCCTGCTCTGATACCAAGTCTGTCGGGACCCGGGGTTAGCGTATGCAAGTCCAGTTAAGGCATAGTCATATGGAGAGCCGAGAACCGTACCCACTTGTCTAAGCAGACAAGGCCAAGCATAGAACGTTCTCGGAAAGCATCGTACGTGAGGGGCATCCCATCCAGGCCGGATGATCAACTGAGATGGGTCCTCATCGTCCGCACACAAGTCTAATGATATGGGTGGTGAACTCCCATATTCAAAGACAAGTCGCCTCAACCATACTATCGACTATCTCAAAACTCTTACATAGACTTACTCCAGCCCGATCACTTAGTCGGGGTCTAGGGTGGGCTCGATCATACCACAAAGTGTGCACGAGACGGAGTCTCGAGCAATCGCATCGCGATGCCCCAAGCTGCGCACATCTAAGGGCAACTTGGTGTATGAAAGACCGCCAGCCAGAACACAACTAAGGTCTCGAAAACCCATACAAAGACATGCATGTTATAAACATACACGCAGCACACATGCCTTGTATGAACAGCAGGTACCATTGCAATTCTCTACAAAGTGTACATTTTTATTGATAACTCTTATAGAATGCAAACAGAGATCACAAACATGTGATCCAACATTACAACACAAACGGAAGCAAATTATGTCTGAGTACAGACAAGTTTAACAAATGGCTTAAGAAGCCTTATTTAAACACAAGCCCTCCACGAGGGAACCAGTCGTCTGACTGGGACTAGACTAGTTGGTCTTCAGTCGTCCAGCTCGATGAAGAAGCCACCTTCGGGGTCAGTGGCATCATCTAAAACATAGATTAAGCAAACGTGAGTACAAAGTCGTACTCAGCAAGACTTACATAGGAGCTATACTACTCATGCACATGTATCAAGGTAAAGGGAGGTGGGGTTCACTTGCAGAAGTGCCAGCTTTGACTTGGCTAGTCCTGAACTACGAGTACCAGACTTTGAGGTAAGAAACGTACACGAGTCCACTACTTTCTCCAACCAATACACCACTATGGTGCCTTCCTCGACTTCCCCACGAGGAAGCACGCCATAGCACTCACACTTATCTTGGTGTGTTTTAGAAGTATCCGGTTCAAGTTATCTAATAATCAAGCTAAGCTTTCCAAGCAGTCCATAACCGCGGACGCGGGTATTCGAATAGTTTTGTTAACCTTTCAAGGGTGTACCGCTACACACACATGATCATCATTTACCGCCTTTGATCTCGACACCATTCAAGGGGTGCCAGCGAGGATGCTCACCACAACTGTTACCTCATAGCCGATCTAGTCGGAGAAAGCCGCCTACTTGGGTTGGTTACCACAATCATGAACCCGCCCGGTTTACAGAGGTGGACCCAAGTGATGTGTGCGTGGTGCATAAGCCGGTCTCGGATGAGCCGTTCTCTCACTTAGCATCCAGGCCACAGACCTACCAGAACTCCGAATTATTGCGACATCTGGACATCGAAAGGGACGAGTTAGTAAGTTGAGAGGGGTCAGTGAGCCCAATGTGTGGTTGTACTCTTCATCTTGGATCACCACACAAGAACTCGTACTAGGGCGGTGTTCAACGAGACAACCCACCGTGTACTCCTACACAGCCTCTCATCGTTCACCTTGTATTAGGGTCGATTCACCAACACTTTTCTACCATCATCAACATGATCATTACCATCCCGACTCACATCACAGTAACAACATGGTATCATACTAAGCATGCAATAAGCGATAACATTGCAGGGGCCACATGATATCAAACAACTCCTACATTTGCTAGGATTGTCTTTTGCTTACTACTGTGACAAAAAAGATAGGTCATGCAAAGGAATGGGTTCATCTATGCGGTAGAAACGTAGCATGGTGATCATCCTAAACAATGCATAAGCGAGACATGAGAGGAAAGTGGGATTTTATCGACATGATCAATGGGGGTTTGCTTGCCTTGCTGACGAGGTTCGGGTTCGGGGTCTTCAGCGAAGGTTGCAACCTCTTGCTCCGGTTCCACCTCTACTCGACAAACAAAGCACGAAGTAGCAATCAATATGAATGCAATGCTCAAGCACATGAATGAATGTTGAAACTTGAAGTATAAGTTTTGATGTGTGAGGCAATTCCATTTAAGTGGAGTATATTGTATTTGAAATGCAAATTCAAACTCCACATTTGAATTCAAATTAACCAAGTTGTATATGACATTGTTTGATCATTTTGAATTATCTTCAAATGTGTATGATATGCCTCTGAAGTGTGATTGAAATGTAGCATGTTGCCATGGTTCAAGTTGCAACAATATTTGATTTGAATTTGATTTAAATCCATTTAAATCAAATAGCAAATGCTACTGATCACATTTTAAATTCAACTCAAACAGAGTTGAAAGTTGCATATTTGGAAAGATAATTTTCTCCTGATCATTTTTCATATATTATTTGTCCAATTTGGAGTTATTATGAATTTTCTATGAATTTCCAAAGTTTGGGGTATTTTCTGGAATTTCTGGAATTATTTTAATTCAAATAATCTCTGGAAATTCATTTAACTGATTTATTACGCAAGTGCTGATGTCAGGGGGGGCTGACAAGGGGGTCCCACCTGTCAGTGTCTGGGTGAGTTAATCCGTGGATTAAATTAACCCAGTGGCTTAATTAAGCCACTGGGCCCACTGGTCAGTGCCCAGGGGTCACTAATTGGGTGAATAACAGGGGGGGGGGGGGGGTTAGAGATGACACGTCGGCGGCTAAACGCCGGCGGCCTGGCCACCGCGGCGCTGCACGGGGACACGATTTCGGCCATCGTTTGGAGCGCGAAGACCACCAGATTGAAGCCCTCTCCCGTGCGCGTCGAACTGAACCGATTCCAAGAGCTGGGGTGCACGGTACGCTCGCCGGCGTCAACTTCTGCGGCGACCTAGCTATGGCCGTGATCGAGATATCGTTCCAGGGCACGACTTGATGCGGGGCTAGGCTGGTTCGACGAGGAAGAGCACGGGGAACGCGTTGGACAACATGTTGAGCTCGATGGCGTAACGGTTGGACGTCTCCATTGATCCCGGCGGCGAGGAGCTTCGGCTACCATGGCGGATCCGGCTAGAGTGAGTAATCCAGGGGGAGAAGAGAGGGGTTTCGAACCCGAGCTCACCAGGAACTCAGTAGAGGTGGTGGCGAGGGCTGGGGTGGTTCAACGGCGGTGGAATTGACGAAGTCCTTCATGGCGGCCCGCGGGAACTCGAGGAAGAATCCGGCGTCTACGAGGGCTCCGAGCTCGATTCCTTCTGCAAGTCGGTGAAGACGACGACGACGAAGCGCTTGGACATAGTCTTGGGGCTTCTAGGCGTCAATGGCCACGCGTGTGCTCGACGGCGCTCCGGTGTGTTCCTCGGGCGGCGATGAATCGGGCGAGAGAGGGAGGGGAGGTGTTTCTGGAGGGGGGGGGGGGAATGAAGCAGGGCGGCTCTAGGATGCGTCTGGACGAAGAGATAAGGCTTGGGGAGGCCTGGACGCTCGAAGGCATCGCGGTGGCGTCCACGGCGTCAGCGCCTCGCCACCGAGCTGCTTGGCAGCGCGGGGTGGAAGACGACAAGGGGGTTTCACGGGCTGGGCTGCGGGAGAGGTGAGTTGGGCCGGGGTGGCCCAGGTAAGCGGGCCACTTTCCTGTCTTCTTTTTCTTTCTGTTTTCTCTTCTGACATTTGTTCTGTTTAGCTAAATAAAATAGCTAAACATTTTATTAAATGCTGAAAACTTTTATATGGCCTCATAAATATATAGACTAGCCACTTATAAACTTTCAACATTTTTAAAATTCAAATAATTTGAATCTTAAATCAAATAGGGGTATTTCTTTAATTCCAAGGCACTGTTTGAATATTTGAAAAATCTATGAGCATGGGATGGGTCCCACATCACTTGATATGTGATCACACTCATTTATAAGACTTTTCAAAATTCTAACATGAATTTTTGGAGAAGATTTTTATCTGGCCTTTTGAATTAATTCATCTGGGGGGGTGTTCCTTCTCCCATTTGGATTTTGAAGTTGATTTCCTTTGAAAATTTGACATGATGCAAGGTTACTTGATCCTAGCACATTACCTAACAGAGGGTTCTGACAGATGCACACTGAAAAAAATATGGGTGAGGCCCTTTTTGGTACATTGTTCGGCACTGATAAGGGGAAAGATAATGTTAAGGCTAGAGTCGATCAGGAGAGTCTGTGTAATAGGAAGTCACTGAACATGCGAAAACCGAAAGGGAAGAAGAATTGGGAGAAGCCAAAGGCATGGTTCAATCTTAAAAGGGAACACATGAGGGAAATCCTCATCTGGGTGAAAAAAAGTTGATGTTCCCCGATGGGTATGCAGCGAATCTAGCAAGGGGAGCAAGTCTTGAAAAGTTGAAAATCTTTGGGATGAAGAGTCACGATTGGCACATATGGATTGAGAGGATAATGCCGGTGATGTTGCGCGGCTACATCCCCGAGGATGAATGGCTAGTAATGGCAGAGCTAAGCTATTTCTTCCGTGTTCTTTGTGCTAAAGAATTATCTCCTATTGTGATAGAAGAGATGGAAAAACTTGCGCCGGAGTTGATATGCAAGTTAGAGAAGATCTTTCCACCGGGTTTCTTTAATCCGATGCAGCATATGATTTTGCATCTACCGATGGAAGCAAGATTGGGTGGCCCTTAGTTAGATCTAAAATGAGATATATTTAGCTCTTGAGGTCTAAGAAGAACAAGTATTGTAGAATAAGAAGAAGGATAGGAGGAAAAGAAAGAAGTGAAGAAGAAAGAGGTGAAAAACAAAGTAAAAGAAGAAAAGTTCTTCTTATTCTTACTTTTTCTCCATCTTCTCTTCTTCCTTACATCTTATTCTTATTCTTCCACTTCTTCTCCTTACTCTTCTTCTCCTTGTTCTTCTTTTTCCTTTTTATTTTCATCTTTTCATCATTTTGGATTTCTTCTTTTCTGTATGTAACATATGATTATGTTTTCATTTTAAAGATTTTCCTTTACGCATGGATGGATGCTTCTTTGTTGTAGATATAGTATGTTAGGATGGAGATGACTTGTAGATCTATATAATGTTGGGCACTTTCCTTTTGTATATATGATGACTTGTTGTTTTAAACTTGGAGATGGCTTGCTGTTTTAAACATGGAGATGACTTGCTTTTTTAAACATGGAGATGGCTTCTTTTTGTTTATATGACTTGTGGATGGCTTCTTTTTGTATATATGACTTGTGGATGGCTTCTTTTGTATACGTGACTTGTGGATAGCATTATGATTGTATATATGACTTGTGGATGGCATTCTGTACATATATATATATATATATTATTGTTTATATGCAGGGAATTAAAGAAAAACAAATTAAAAAGATAGAAACAAAGAGCTGACGGCAAAGCTGACGGCAAAGCGGACACGTGGCGGCAGCCTGTGCAATCTGGGCTGTGGCAGTGACCATTTGGTCACGGCTTTGCCGTCGGCCTTCAACCGGTTGACGGCAAAGAGTAGGTTGGCTGACGGCAAACTGCTGACATGTGGGCCCAGGCAAGGGCTTTGCCGTCAGCCAGACGGCTAGCTGACGGCAATGCACGCCGTTAACTCTGCCCACGGGGGTTAAGTCAGAGCTGGCCGTACGAGCGGCTTTGCCGTCAGCCAGTACAAAAAGGCTGACGGCAAAGGCTTTGTCGTCGGTCGATCTTGAGCTGACGGCAAAGCAGCTCACTACCGACTGATGAGCTTACAACAGGTTTGTCGTCGTGGAGCTGACGGCAAAGCCTTCGCCGTCAGCTTTTCATAAGTTTGCCGTCAGCTTTGGCTGACGGCAAAACTCTTGTTTCCTGTAGTGAAGACCTGAGGGCATTGACGATAGTAATGCCTGGAAGACCACACTTAAAGCATACCCTATCTGAAATGCTGGGAGTGGAATTACTTGGCTGCACACCATCATTCCGGGGAGGAACAATGTGTTGAGGTGGATGGCATATATTGGATGGTGGCCTCTGAAGAAAGTTTTGAGGTATGGAACTAGTTGGAATCCAAATTCTGCGTTTCCGAGGGGCTGAACTTGAAGAAGGAGCAAGCTCAAGAGCATGCTTGCGAGACTCTTAGAACACTTCATTGCCATGCTCAGCTCTGAAGGATCTGTTGACTAAATCCTCAAAGGTGGCAAATTCGATGATGTTGAGATCATGACGAAGGATGGGGCTAAGTCCCTTACGGAACCTTGCCTGCTTTCTGGCATCGGTGGTGATCTCATCTTGGGCATAACGAGCAAGACGGTTGAATTCTCTCACATACTCATGGATGGACATCTCTCCTTGGGTCAGATTGCAGAACTCTTCTTTCTTGAGATCCATCAACTCATCCAAAATGTGGTACCCTCGAAAGGCAACACAGAACTCCTACCAAGTCACTAGGTGACCATCTGGCTGCATAGCAACATAGTTCTCCCACCACTGAAGAGAAGCACCTTCCAGGAAGTATACCGTGAAAACAACTCGGTCATCGGGAGCAACATGTGCAGTATCAAGCTTACGCTCGATGGAACGGAGCCAATCATCAGCTTCAAGGGGCTCAGAAGAACATCGGAATACCGGTGGCTTCAGGAGGATGAAGTCCTGAATGCGCACAGCCACATTACGCTGACGAGCGGTATTCTGCTCGATGAGATCCAGAAGGCGTTTTTGATCACGTCGATTCTTCTCAGCTTCCATCATGATTTCCGCCGCAGAAGGCGGTGGTAGATGTTCATGATCATTTCAATTCCGATCACGGTCTCGATTCCGACGAACAGCACTACGAGTTCCACCTGATATCCTGTGTGATAAAAATCAACAATAACAACAGGTTTTAAGATGGAATCATGGATAACAAGACATGATGAAGGCGGAAAGGATTATAATGCGAAGGCAATGATCCACAGAAACACGGGATAAATCCGGCAGCATAACGGCTACACCGGGATGGAAAACAAGATATCCTCGAGGAGATTGAACAGAACTTCCTCAAGGAACTCAAAATACGAAGACTCTGGACGACCACAACTGTCCTACGGCTACAAGGAGGCAAACAACGAGATGTTCTAGTCAGACATAGATGAGCCTAGTCCTATCATCCCGTAGAAAAGATAAGGGTGACTCAGAACTCAGATAGATGAGGATAAGGAGAAAAAGAAGTCTTACGTTGTTCCCTTATACCCAGAGTAACTATATAACTATAGAGTGCTAGACTCGACTTCGACCAAAGGTTTGAATAGTCCTACAAATAGTCCTGCTCTGATACCAAGTCTGTCGGGACCCTGGGTTAGCGTATGTAATTCCAGTCACGATACAACCACATGGAGAGCCGAGAACCGTACCCACTTGTCTAAGCAGACAAGGCAAAGCACAGAACGTTCTCGGTAAGCATCGAACGTGAGGGGCATCCCATTCAGCCGGATGATCATCTGAGATGGGTCCTCATCGTCCGCTCACAAGTCTAGATGCTTATGGGTGGTGAATCCCATACTCATAGACAAGTCGCCTCAACCATGTTATCGATTGAATCCTAACTCTTACATAGACTTACTCCAGCCCGATCACTTAGTCGGGGTTGAAAGCTCAAGAATGATCAGAGGGGGAGGGGGTGAATGATCACTTCTAAAAATTCTAAGGAACTTAGAAGGAAATCATGTAAATATCGTAGGACTAAAGACATCTCGAAGGAAATACAGTATCGAAAGTAATGCAAGGCTCGAAAGGATTTGGAGCGAAGGAAAACATCGAAGACAAACAGGCTACGAGAAAATACTTGAAGTAAATGCTAGAAGGAAAACGAGCCTGACACAGCGATGTTTGGTAAACCAGTTCACACTCTGCAAAGTGCTATGTCTGGTTGGAGGGACTGGTGATTGAACACCTGGAGCAAAACTCTCTCCGTCCTATTCTCCACTGCAACAAACTCCTCGAGCTTGTCCAGTTTTCACTCGTGGTAGATGATTCAGGACATCTCCGAGACCTTTACAAACTTCCTTCAGCAGTGACAATTTCTCTTCGACTGCTTGACAGGCGACGTCTAACCGTCTAGGAGACTTGCAGTTCTCCAAGATAAAAAGATCGGCTAATCTCAACCTAAGTCATAGTGAATTGCTCAACTCAGTTCAGACTTGGGTGTAGGTTTTCTCTCGATGAATCTCTTCGGGATGCACTCAGACTTCTGTCTTAGAATCTTCAGTGGAGCAGCCAACCCGAACTGGCGGGTGGGTGCGGGGTATTTATAGTTGGCGATCCCGATGGGTAAAATGACTAAAGTGACCCGATGCAACCGCTTGACGCGTGTCCACAACGGTCGGATTCCAATCACTGCGCAACTTTACTTGAGGAACAAGTAAGCTGACTCACCGAACGAGTTCTCTCTCAAAGGCACGAAGTGCAATGACTTTGCCTTCGAGCTATTCGCTCGACTCGGTGAGATTTCTCTCGGTAGGATTTTGTGGGTTTTGGTTGAGCAGAGCAAATTCACTTCGACAAAGATCTCAACTAGCAAACCCCTCTTGATAGTACGGTTTTTCCTACGACTCAAGAAATAAAGAGAAATTAGCAAAAAGACTAAGTCTTCGACCAGCTTCAGCTTTCTCCTCGTTGCGCTTTTGCTTGAGAGAAACATCTTCTTCGACAACATTTTTAGGGGTCGTCTTCCTTCAAAGATTTCGGTAGATGACTGCAGCTTTACTGCAGTGAGTTGTCCTTCGATCTTCTACTTGCAAACTCCATTCTTTCGGAACCTAAGTATCTGTTTATACTCGAAAACAATATTAGTTCCACTTCTGCTTTGTCCAACAATGTCCAAAACCATCGGGGGCAAAACTTGCTCTTACAATCTCCCCCTTTTTGGACGATTGTTGACAAAACAGGCATCGATAAATAATTTGAAAAAGTTTGAGTTTTCGATGATAACCCAGTGCTGAGATCGATGAAGTACTCCCCCTTGATGTATGCACGGAAGATAAAGATTTCCTGTGAACTGCATATTTGACAAGAAGTGTCGAGTTAAAAACATCAATAGTCTTAGTGAGAGAAATTGCATTCCAGATAGCATCCAATTAGTAATATGCAATCTCCTCGAATGACCTGTGAACTTATATGAAGGATAACTTCCTGCAAAAGGTTAAGTATGGCAAGCAGCAGATAGATATCTTACGAAAAGAGTAGCAGTTCACAGTCCTACTTAGAGTTAGTTACAACCAGATCGAATGTGAATCGAAAGTTTGTTGAAACTACTCAGAAAGCTCAAAAACAAGAGTTTATCGAATGGAATGCAAGACCCTTAACCCCGTAGGCAAACTAATTTCTTCGATGCCACTACATCTCCCCCTTTTTGTCACAACGTACAAAAAGATCGAGAGAATAGGGTCGAAGGAAATCCCTACTCGCGAGGCTGGCTCCGGCGACGACGAGAAGATTCGGCGAGCGTTGGAGCACGACGAATTGGACGAGCGCCTGGAGGTGTAATCTTCGTGCGGAATGAATGTTGATCTCCTGAAGATTCCAGCTGCGATTCCGGCGGGGTCCTGGGGCTTCGAGGAAGTGGCGAGTGAGCTCTGGGTTGACGTTGAGGGGCTTCTTCTTCTTGCTCGGAGTCAGAGGATAAATTGTCCAAAGTGATATGATAATAATCATCGACACTTAGCACATCTCTGTTCTTCGGTAGGCGAGGGATACTGGGATCCGGTCGATCTACTCGATCATCATTGGTCCAATTCCTGTTCAGATGGGGAGGATATTCTTCGAACCCGCAACGTTGAAGTTGACCGAGGGAATTGAACTTCCGAAGACCTTTCCAATCACGGCGAAGACATTCACGCAGCATCTGATTGTTGTTCATGGTAATGTTACGCAAGTGATTGATCTCATCCATCAGAGCTTGCTTCTGAATAAAATCTTGATCAATGTGATGTTGAAGCATTTGCTGGGACCGAAGAGAAACTTCCATATGATGCACTGGCTTGATAAACTTCGAGCGAATATTGCGCTCAGTTAAGTGGGCGCGGATGCCAGTGTGCTCAGCAAAAGGGTCGTTGGGTCGAGCAACAACCTGCAATACTTCACGAACTGGAGGAGTGAAAATCTTCGGGTAAATGGATACGGGGAATGGCACGTCCCGAGAGTAATTGCAGATAGCCATCAGCCATGGTGCATATGGCTTGTGGGAGTTGTGGTCATCAGCACAAGACACCAAAGTTCTGAGGAAGTAGTCTTGAAAATCGAAGGGATGACCGTGGACTAACTTCAACAGAGCAAGTTGCACATCATTTGGAATTGGAAAATTATCGTGCACATCAAGCATTGGCATCAAAGTCTTCGAGAGAATATAAAACCATGCTTTTGCTTCAAATAACAAGTGTCTTGGCTTCGGCTCAGTGGGGTAGTGATCTCCTACGACTTCTGGATCCATCAGCGTAGAGAATTCAGCAGGAGTTGCAGCAGGTAAGTCATGAAGTTTGTGAGGTAATCCTTCGAACCGAGGTAAATTGATTATGGCCAAAAATTGATCGACAGACATATGAAAAACTTGACCTTGAATCATATAGTCAAATTTCCATGTTTTCGAGTTCTCAGGATCTCCAGAGACATAAAGTGTTGCATAAAACTGTTTGATAAGCTCGGGATTGTAACCACAATCGAGAGCAAACATCTTTTGAGCATGCAGGCTATCAATTGTCTCGGCAATGTTCTCGAAACAAGTAGTGGAGTACACCGAAGGCATATCAAGATATTGATGCTGGAAAACTCTTGCCTTGTTGTACAACACATGAGTATAATAGATAGCTTGCTCTTGGGTCCAAAACCGAAGAGAATATGCACTTCTGGGCTTCTCGTAGGGATTGGTACCGAAGAAAAATGGCTTGTGTTCGCGCCTTTTGAAGATGGGACCTCCACGAGGAACATCTGAGCGGAACAAAGGCAGCATTTCTCTCGGATGAGCAGAGTGAAGCAGCTCATCAACTGGAAAAACCTCAGCAGCATTATCTGGCATCTGGAACTCTGGTTCAGCAGGTCGAGAGATAGATGATGGAATGTTGACAAAATCCTGAGCCGGAGTGACTGCAGGAGCATTCTCCTCGGCCTGAGCTACGACGGCATCTCCGTCGTCGGTTTGAGCATTTTGTGTGGCCTCTTCAATTTCCATGGCCTCCAAGTCTTCATTAAATTGAGCAAACGCATCAACCATTTCTTCGTTCGAAGAACTGGATGAGGAGGATGAAGAATTATTACTTGAACTGTCATTTCCAGAACTATTGCTTACGACAGAATCTCATCGAGAGGAAACTGTCGTGATGTCAACATCAACATCTTCTCCTTCAGGCATAGTCCGGGCAGAAGAGTAATCTTTCTGGACTTGAGTTTCTTGCTTGACACGAGCAACTTGCTCGGTCTCTGCATGAGCTTGGATTTCAGTGGCGGGGGTGGTCGATGGAATAACATGAGGTGGAGATGGTGGGTTTGGAGGTGGTGGCGAGGCTTTTGGTGGTGAGGGTTGACGGGGTGGAGATGGAGGTGGAGGTGGAGGTGTTTGTTGTCGGGGTGGAGGTGTAGGTGTTTGTTGTCGGGGTGGAGGTGTTTGTCGAGACGGTGAACTTGTTTGGTGAGGTGGTGGAGTTTTCTTACGGGGAGGAGTGGGTTGCTTGGTGGGGTTTGGTTCAGTTTCTTGTCGTTCTGTGGGAGCAACGACCTCGGTGGACTTGGACTTCTTGGCGTTCTTCTCGATCTCTGGCGTCCCACGCTCAGAGGTTGGGGCAGCAGACTTTCTCTTTCGAGATTGTCTTTGGAACAGAGCATCA
The DNA here is from genome assembly GCA_950022295.1 of Bromus sterilis. Lineage (NCBI taxonomy): Eukaryota > Viridiplantae > Streptophyta > Magnoliopsida > Poales > Poaceae > Bromus > Bromus sterilis. The sequence continues at coordinate 219,602,327 of OX465599.1, forward strand.
TTATGCTCTTTGCAAACAGCAGACACAACTTGTTTTACCTTGTCAAACACAGCAGTTAAATTTTCTTTCTGAGTCCTCCTGGAAGCTTCAGCAGATGCAATCTTGGACTTGAAAAAATTTCGGGACTCAATGTCCTCGGTTTCCTCTTGGAGTTGCCTGGTGTAAAACCTGATTTGCTCTTTATCCTTTCGATCCTGGGTGATATAACCTTCCCAGCGGATCATGTATCGAGCAACATGCTCTTGGATTTCAGCAGGAACATCATCCTCGGCAGTGACTTTGCTCGGTGTAGTAGCCATCTTCCAGAGAATGTGAGAAATGTGTGCAGCATCCCAAGGAGCATTTGCATTAGATTCTCCTTCATTGGAACTATCTTCATCGGCACGAGGGCCGGAAACAGCAGGTGCAACAGGGGTAGGAGCTGGTGCAGCTCGAGGAACTGGAGCAGCTTGAGCCTTCTGTCTTGCCTCCTTGGCTTTCTTTTCGGCTTCCTTGGTGGCTTTGGCAGCAGCAATGGGTTTTGAGACCACTGCTTTATCCTTCGAGGCACTAGGGGCCTCAGCATTCTTCTTCGAAGCACTAGGGGCTATTACCTTTTCTTTCGTGACTGTGGGAGTCACAACTTTCTCGTTGACCTTTTCTTTCGGGTCACTAGGGATAGTGCCTGCAGAAACCTGTCGTCGATATTTTTCACTGACCAAGTGAAGAATGCCCAGTTGTTGAGCAACCAGAGCCTTTTTATGCTCGGGCTGACTGTGAAAGTTTAGGAGCTTAGAATTAATCAAGTCTTTTTCCTCTTGTTCCTTTTGCTTGGCCAGTCTTTCCTTTCGCTGAATAAGCGTTTCATCATCTTCACCAACTTGAGCTTGCTTTCCCTTCGATGGAGCCGAAGGTTTTGGTTGGCGAGCAGGAACAGGTGGAGCAGATGAAATAGGTGGATCTGTGACCAAGTTGGTCAAGTCAATATTTCCTCGAGGAGCCTGTGGAGCTGGCTCCTGGATCCTTATACCTCTACTACTCGGCTTTTTCTTCAGAGGTAAGTCCTCGACATCAGCCTCTGTACCAGGGTCTTGATCATCTGAATTAGCTTCTCCTTCGGAGCTTGCATCAGGAGGTGAAACTATTACAACCTTTTTCTGTCTCTTTGCTGACTTCTTGCCACCCTTCGGTTTGGCGCTAGGGCCAACTTCTTCGGCAACTTTAGCAGCTGCTTCATTTCGAGCTTTAGCTTCTTTCCTCTTTTGTGCTCGAAGTTCACGTGCTTCAACGAGCTCTTTAAAATCATCAGGAGTTTTGAGGGCAGAAGGGTGAGCATCAGCTGGAGGAGGTGGTCGATTAAATTTCGTCCACTTTGGCCTTAGAGCTTTGACATCAACCCAAGGATTCTTCATAGCAAACAGCCTCTCCCAACGAGGAATAAGAGACTTGTATTCATACCAACGAAGAGCTTGAAGTCTTCGAATCTCTTGCAGACGATTTTCTCTTGTACGATCATCCTCAGAACCAGACGGCGTTCTCAAATTCTTTTCAATGATCACTTCCTCAGACAAACCTTCAGAGTTATTGGTGATTCTTGTTCGGCCTCCCACACGCTTGGGAACTCTAATATTTCCTTCGTTACCAGCCATTTTCCTGCGAAAAAGAAGGATACGAGGGAATATAGGAAAGTTGTGAACAAGTACCAACAATTTCGAGGAAAAACATTTTGAATGCAGCAATCTTTTCGAGAGATTTGTCTTATCGCAAGTTTTCATGAAAGTGCTAAGCTAGATTTTCATCGGGTGGAAATCTAACGAAGAACTTGTATGAATAAATCGCACAAGATTAAATCTATCAAAACGATACTGTAGGATTTGCCTAAGTGAGAGAATCCGAGGGATTTCTTACCAAGGACAGATTGGGAATCGACAGAAAAGCTAGAAACAGATTTCCCAAGTTTCAAAGATCCAAACGGATCAAACAGACCTAAAAGAAATCAGAAAAAAAATCAACAAAAAAGCTGGAAACGATGAACAGAACGAGATTGAATCGACTCCAGAGCCACACATACCCTAACTTGGTGATGTGAGGCGACTACGGCGACGCGGATGATGATCTTCGTCGACGGGAACGCCTCCGGCGGCTTCCTTCCGGCAGTTAAGCGGCGAGGGAGTCGACGGCGACGAGACAGCACGGCGGCGCGCGAGAGAGAGAGCTTCTGGAGGCGAAGAGACAAAGTCGAAGGAATAGTGATGTCTAAGCCGGTGGAGTGGATCAGTATTTATAAGGGAGGTTCTGACCGAGCTGTCAGATCTGATCCAACGGCGCAGATTTCGCGTCTCTCCGCATTCAACGGACGGATTTTGTGGCGGTAATCGTGGGAAATCCCAACAAACCGAAAGATAGTTGCTCCACGTCCGAGACCAAACTCATCGAACATCGAGTAAAAAAAAAGATAAAACTTCGATAGATTTTCCTTCTGAATCAATGACATTCGAAGGGAATCTTGATCGAGTACAATATATACATGTTCACTAGAGAAAAGCATAGAATAGGTAGGGATAGAATAGAGGGAAAACAGGGTCCGATACTTAGTCAATCCGAGATAAAAACAGCGATAAGAACTCGGAGTGATAAGTGTATAGGACAACACCAAACAAACAAAATAAACGAAAAAGAAATACGACAGAAAATTAACGAAAGTAAACTACAATAATAAGGTATTATACGTAGTACCGATAGTTATGATCTTACTGCACATTGTGTGAGTCCAAGATGTTCAACTCACACCTCAGTGTACAGAACCTCTTTTCATCCAAGGGCTTTGTGAATATGTTAGCCAATTGTTCTTCGGTGCGAACATGACTGATAACAATATCTTCTCGCTGAACATGATCCCGAAGAAAATGATGACGAATATCAATATGCTTCGTTCGAGAGTGTTGCACTGGATTATGAGCAATTTTGATTGCACTCTCGTTATCACAAAGCAATGGAATTTTCTTCACAAGAATACCATAATCTTTCAGCGTTTGCTTGAGCCACAGAATCTGAGTACAGCATGAACCGGCAGCAATATACTCGGCTTCAGCCGTAGAAATAGATACACAATTCTGTTTCTTCGAGGCCCAACAGACACGAGATCTACCGAGAAAATGACATGTGCCTGAGGTAGATTTCCTGTCGACTCGATCACCAGCCCAGTCAGAATCTGAATAACCAACGAGATCAAACTGGGCACCCTTGGGATACCAAAGACCCAAGGTTGGTGTGTGTGCCAGATATCGAAGGATTCGCTTGACAGCAATATGATGAGATTCCTTCGGATTTGCCTGAAAACGAGCACACATACATACTGATAGCATAATGTCAGGTCTAGATGCACAAAGGTACAGAAGCGAACCAATCATCGAGCGATATTTCTTCTGATCGAAAGGTTTGCCCTTCTCATCTGCATCTAGATGAACATTCGTAGGCATTGGAGTCTTGATAGTTTTGCAACTGACTAGATCAAACTTCTTCAGGCAATCTCTGAGATACTTCTCTTGAGAAATGAAAGTACCATTCTTCTGTTGACGGATTTGAAGCCCGAGAAAGAACTTCAATTCTCCCATCATTGACATTTCATATTTCTTCGACATCATACGAGCAAATTCTTCGCTAATATCAGGGTTAGTGCAGCCAAAAATAATGTCATCGACATAAATTTGACACACAAAAAGATCATTTTTGTATGCACGAGTAAAAAGAGTCGGATCAGTTGTTCCTGGTTTGAAGCCCTTCTTTAGAAGAAAATCCTTCAGCGTTTCATACCAAGCACGAGGTGCTTTCTTTAACCCATATAGGGCCTTGTGTAATCTGTACACCTTATCAGGATTCTTCGGGTCTTCAAAACCTGGTGGCTGCATAACATACACTTCTTCTTCGATCTCACCGTTAAGAAATTCACTTTTGACATCCATTTGATATAGCAATATACCATTGTAATTGGCAAAAGCAAGCATGACTCGAATGGATTCAAGACGAGCAACTGGGGCATAAGTCTCACCAAAATCAATACCTTCGATTTGGGTATAGCCTTGTGCAACCAGTCGAGCTTTATTCCTTACCACTATGCCATCTTCATCTTGCTTGTTGCGAAAAATCCACTTCGTACCAATGATATTATGCTTCGTGGAATCAGGTCTATCGACAAGGGACCAGACTTTATTTCTCTCGAACTGGTTAAGTTCTTCGAGCATGGCAGTCATCCAGTCTGAATCTCTCATGGCTTCATCAAATTTTGAAGGTTCTAGCATGGATACAAACGAGAAATTTCCACAGAAGTTATCTAATCGAGTACGAGAACGAGTGGTGGGACGACCTGGTAAACGAATCTCTTCGAGAATTGAGTCGAAATTCACTCTTTTCGAACACGAGGAAAAGATTCTTCATCTTGTGGATCAGGTTGATCTTCGGGATCATCTTGTCCTTCGGGATCATTTCCTTCGGGTTCAGCTTGTCCTTCGGGATCAACATATTCTTCGTTTATGCGTTCTCCTTCGACCTGTGCATCAATTCCTTCAGGATGTTGATCTCCAGCGCCCCGGGCTATGTGTGGGAACATTGGACCATCATCATCCCTGTTGGCTTGTTGAGCATATCCTTCGACAGGTCGAATATCTCCAATAGCCATGTACCTGATAACTTCATCCAAAGGAGGTTCATCCAGGTTAAGAGGTAATTGCTCCTTTTGAGAGCCGTTAGTTTCATCAAATCGAACATTTACAGTTTCTACAACTTTGCCAAGATGTGAGTTGTAAACTCTGTAGGTGTGAGAATTTGAACCATAACCTAGAAGAAAACCTTCGTGAGCCTTTGGGGCAAACTTGGAGCTGTGATTCATGTCTTTGATATAACATGGAGCACCAAAAACCCTGAGATAAGACACATTTGGTTTTTTACCAGTGATGAGTTCATGTGAAGTTTTCTTCAGAAACTTATGCAGATAAACCTTGTTGATGATATGACATGCAGTGTTGATAGCTTCGGCCCAGAACCTGATAGGAGTCTTGTATTCAGCAAGCATTGTTCTGGCCATTTCAATAAGTGTTCGATTCTTTCTCTCGACCACACCATTTTTTTTGCGGTGTATAAGCAGCCGAGAATTCATGAGTAAAGCCATATTCATCAAGAAAATCTTCGATATGAGTATTTTTGAATTCAGTACCATTATCACTTCTGATATGCTTGAGAGATAATTCATATTCAGTTTGAGCTCTCTTTGCGAAAGTTTTGAAAATTTCAACAACCTTGCTCTTGTCATCTAGAAAGAAAACCCAGGTATATCGAGAGAAATCATCAACAATAACCAGACCATACTTGTTACCTCCAAGACTAGCATAATTTTGAGGACCGAATAAATCCATATGAAGTAATTCAAGAGGACGAGTAGTAGTCATGACGGTTTTTGCAGAGTGATGTTTCTTGGCAATCTTTCCTGCTTCACAGGCACTGCATAGACGATCTTTATCGAATTTTACATTATCAATTCCAACGATGTTCTTCTTCGAGATAAGAGTTTGAAGATTTTTCATCCCTGCATGACCAAGTCTTCGGTGCCATAACCAACCAGAAGTGGCTTTGGCCATTAAACATGTGGACACAGCAGGTCCCGAAGAAAAATCAACGACGTAAAGATCACCCTTGCGATATCCTTCGAACACGAAGGAATAATCATCCTGTGAAAAGACAACACAACGAGACGCAGAAAACAGTACAAGCATATCCATATCACAAAGTTTCGATATAGACATAAGATTATATCCTAGAGATTGCACAAGCAAAACCTTATCAATGTGCTTGTCTTTCGATATAGCAACTTTACCCAAACCAAGTACTTTCCCTTTGTTGTTGTCACCGAAGGTAATATATTTCTGTGAAGATTCAGACAGTTTTTCTTCGGTGAACAAATCTTTGTCTCCGGTCATATGATTTGTACATCCACTATCCATGACCGGAGACATAGCCCTGCAGAAGAATTAGTTCTTCTTAACCACCCACAAACGAGCAGGTGACTTAGAAGGCATGGTAGAGCTAGATGGATCAGCAATATTATATCGAACAGGATTGCATTGTCGATCAGGACCATCAAGCACACCATAAATATAATTCCTCGATGAGGGGTTAGAGTAACGATGGGTAATGGCAATTTTGGTACGATTGTCACGATGACGATAAACAGTTCTATCTATACGATAGTAATCCTTCTGGGGAACATTTGAAGCAGGCACCAAGGGTTCATTTCTATCCTCGAGAGAATAGTAGTGATTCGGTGGTACTGTGGGTTTTCCCTGCATTGAATGGTTAGAGGGCAGTTTTTCTACGAGAGATTTGCGAACCCAAATCTGTCGTTTATAAAAGCCATTCTTTGGAGGAGTACCAACGAACTCAGCCGACACCTTTCCTTCCTGATCTTTGATAAGCTTATAGTTAGAATCAAGTGATTCATCGACAATAGCCTTATCCATTTTGCAACTGAAACCTGAAAGATTAGCAATACCAATGGGCTTTTCTTTCGCAAGAACCCAGACAGTTTTAGGATACTGTTCGGGTTTCCAGTAGGTTCCATCAGGATTGATTTTCCTTTTGAAGCCAACTCCTTCATTTCGAGGATTCCTGTGAAGAAGAGCCTTTCGAAGGATATCACACAGATAATGGTGTCCCTGCACACTTTTGAGTATGCCTGTTTCAAACAAATTTCTCAACCTGAGGAGTTCCTCGGTAATGGTTTCCTCGTCCGAGGGGTTAGCATCATCAATAACAATAGGTTGCTTTCCTTTCGATCTCTCATAAATAGAATCAATTTTACTTCGTTCCAAACAAGTCAAGCAAGGTGAAACAGATTCATTTTTATCTTCTGAGCCCTGTTGAGCCATGAGAGTGAGATTTACACTTTCCAACTCTTCATTAGCCTCTCCTAGTTTCTCGAGAGCCATTTTCCTTTGAAGGAATTCGTAGGTTAGCTTCTCGTAGTCCACTGAGATAAGTTCATGACGAGAGGAAAGTTCATCATACTTTTCCTTCAGAGCAGCATGCTCGTTAGTCAAAGTTTAACCCTTCTCAATCTCATCGATCAACAGAGTCTCAGATTTTTGAATGGTTTCACTTAGAGAGTCTAGCTCATCTTGTTGGATAGAAGCAATTTTAGCAAGTTTAGCATAGCTTATCCTAGAGTCACTTTCATAAGCCGATCCATCAGAAGTATCGTAGGATTTCTTAGATGAGTGTACCTTAGCCTTGGCCATGAAGCAGTAAGCTGGAGATTCATCTTCACTGCTCTGGTTGGAGAAGAATGAACTTGAATTCTTGTTCGAGGCGAATGCTATCCCAGCAACACCATCAGATTCAGAACCAGAACCAGAACCTGATCTTGACTTTGATCCTGCTTCAGAACCGGATGCTTCTTCTTCAGAGTTCATCTCTTTACCCAGATAGGCTTTGGCTCGGTGCGAATTCTTTCGACGAGAGGAATGAGATTTTGATGAAGAACCCTCTCGATGCTTGTGATACTTCTTTTTCTTGTCATCATCAGAACCATCTTTCTTGTCTTTTCTGGACCTTGAATCATATCTCTTCGAATCGTGATTTTCGCTCGATCTGTAAGACTTGCTCGAAGAGCTGCTGTGAGAGTGCTTTGATTTATGTTCAATTTCCCAGAGAGGACAATCAGCGATGAAGTGACCTGGCTTCTTGCACTTATAACAACAGTTATCTTTCGCAGATGAGTTTTTGGATGATGACCGATGCTGAGATGAATTGCTAGAATGTCTTGAAGAATAGTTTTTCTTCGGTGAAGAGGAGTTCCTTCTCTGAAAGCGATTGAATCTTCTCATTATCAGTGCAAGATCTTTCCCAATGTTCTCGGGGTCATCAGAGGCACCATCAGATTCACAACTGGCTTCAGGAGAGGAGTGATGTGAAGCTCTGGCCTTGAGTGCATGAGATTTCTTTCGACTCCCATTGACATCACGCTTCTCATCTTCTTCCATCTCGAAAGTATTAAGCCTTTCAAGAATATCAACAGCAACCATATCCTTGAAATCAGTTCTTTCCTTAATCATCAGCACAATGTGATCGAAGGAATCATCAAGAGAACGGAGCAAGGTTCTGACAATAATCCGATTGGTAATATCATCTGCACCGAGGGAAATCAGTTCATTTGACAGCGCAGTGAGTCTGCTGTATATGGAACAAACTTTTTCTCCCTCGTGCCTCTTGAACCGATAGAACTTGCTTCGAAGGGTGTCAATTCGAGCATCTTTCTGAGTAGAGACACCTTCACCAATCTTCTCGAGATAATCCCAAACACCTTTGGCCGAAGGAATATTCTTGACCTCATGATATTTTTCAGGAATCAGATGATTTGTGATGAATACCCAGACTTCAGAATCAAGGGACAACTTCTTAGCCTCTTCAGGAGTGATGGCATCAGTGTCCTCGACAGTTACACCATTCTTGACAACTTCCCAAGCGGCAGAGTTGATAGCCATGATATTCCTCTTCATTTTGTCCTTCCAATAGGGATAGTCCTTCCCATTGAATATAGGGATCGGTTCCCCCGAGCGAACAGCTGCAAACGACATTCTTGACAACACTCCAGGTTGTTAGACCAAAATACGCAGAGCGTAGGGAGTGCCTAGCTCTGATACCAATTGAAATCTCAAGAATGATCAGAGGGGGAGGGGGTGAATGATCACTTCTAAAAAATTCTAAGGAACTTAGAAGGAAATCATGTAAACATCGTAGGACTAAAGACATCTCGAAGGAAATACAGTATCGAAAGTAATGCAAGGCTCGAAAGGATTTGGAGCGAAGGAAAACATCGAAGACAAACAGGCTACGAGAAAATACTTGAAGTAAATGCTAGAAGGAAAACGAGCCTGACACAGCGATGTTTGGTAAACCAGTTCACACTCTGAAAAGTGCTATGTCTGGTTGGAGGAACTGGTGATTGAACACCTGGAGCAAAACTCTCTCCGTCCTATTCTCCACTGCAACAAACTCCTCGAGCTTGTCCAGTTTTCACTCGTGGTAGATGATTCAGGACATCTCCGAGACCTTTACAAACTTCCTTCAGCAGTTACAATTTCTCTTCGACTGCTTGACAGGCGACGCCTAACCGTCTAGGAGACTTGCAGTTCTCCAAGATAAAAAGATCGGCTAATCTCAACCTAAGTCATAGTGAATTGCTCAACTCAGTTCAGACTTGGGTGTAGGTTTTCTCTCGATGAATCTCTTCGGGATGCACTCAGACTTCTGTCTTAGAATCTTCAGTGGAGCAGCCAACCCGAACTGGCGGGTGGGTGCGGGGTATTTATAGTTGGCGATCCCGATGGGTAAAATGACTGAAGTGACCCGATGCAACCGCTTGACGCGTGTCCACAACGGTCGGATTCCAATCACTGCGCAACTTTACTTGAGGAACAAGTAAGCTGACTCACCGAACGAGTTCTCTCTCGAAGGCACGAAGTGCAATGACTTTGCCTTCGAGCTATTCGCTCGACTCGGTGAGATTTCTCTCGGTAGGCTTTTGTGGGTTTTGGTTGAGCAGAGCAAATTCACTTCGACAAAGATCTCAACTAGCAAACCCCTCTTGATAGTACGGTTTTTCCTACGACTCAAGAAATAAAGAGAAATTAGGAAAAAGACTAAGTCTTCGACCAGCTTCAGCTTTCTCCTCGTTGCGCTTTTGCTCGAGAGAAACATCTTCTTCGACAACATTTTTAGGGGTCGTCTTCCTTCAAAGATTTCGGTAGATGACTGCAGCTTTACTGCAGTGAGTTGTCCTTCGACCTTCTACTTGCAAACTCCATTCTTTCGGAACCAAAGTATCTGTTTATACTCAAAAACAATATTAGTTCCACTTCTGCTTTGTCCAACAATGTCCAAAACCTTCGGGGGAAAAACTTGCTCTTACAGGGGTCTAGGGCGGGCTCGATCATACAACAAAGTGTGCACGTGACAGAGTCACGAGCAATCGCATCACGATGCCCCAAGCTGCGCACATCTAAGGGCCACTTGGTGTATAAAAGACCACCAGCCAGATCACAACTAAGGTCTCGAAAACCCATACTAAGACATGCATGTTATAAACATACACGCAGCACACATGCCTAGTATGAACAGCAGGTATCATCACACAACTCTACAAAGTACTTCTTTATTGACTTACACATAGAGCATACAAAGATCACATGTCTGTGATCAACATTACATCATACAACGGAAGCAAATTAGGTCTGAGTACAGACAAGTTTAACAAATGGCTTAGAGAAGCCTTGTACAACAAACATGCCCTTCCACGAGGGACCAGACTGCTGTCTGGGACTATACTACCAAGGTCAACGTCGAGCTTCAAGTCGGTGACTCCATCGGGGTCCGGTTTCTCATCTAAAACATAGAATAAGCAAACGTGAGTACAAAGTCGTACTCAGCAAGACTTACATCAGAACTACAGTACTCATGCTCAAGTATCATGGTAAAGGAGGTGGGGTTTCATCATGCAGAAGTGCCAGCTTTGACTTGGCTACGAGTACCAGACTTGAGGTAAGAAGCGTACACGAGTCCACTTCATCTCCAACCAATTACACCACTATGGTGCCTTCCTCGACTTCCCCACGAGAAAGCACGCCATAGCACTCACACTTATCTTGGTGTATTTTAGAAGTATCCAGTTCAAGTTGTCTAATAATCAGGTACAGGTTCCAAGTAGTCCTTAACCGCGGACGCGGCTATTCGAATAGTTTTGTTAACCTTGCAAGGGTGTAAGCTACACACACATGACCATCGGTTATCGCCAGGTCTCGCCACCGTTCAAGAGGTGACAGCAAGGATGTTCACCACGACACTTCGCTCACAACCGGTCTATTCCAGAAGTCGACTATCTGAGTTTGCCTCCGCTCGAGAGCCCGGCCGGATCAACGAAATGGACTGAAACAATGTAAGTGACCGAGACGCCACCTCTGGCAGATGGTTTTCCTGCCTCATAGGTGCACCCACATATCTATATGATGCAATCATTTCCTTCGTTCTTTTTCTATGCACATGTCAAATGGAAAGCCCGAACTAATGTGACTCCTCGACGTCGACACGGATCAAGGTACTAGGCCGACAGGGGTCAGTGAGCCCAATGTGTGGTTGTACTATTTGTCTTGGATTACCATACAAGAACTCGGTGCTTAAGGCGGTGTTCAATGAGACAACCCACTGTGTACTCCTACACAGCCTCTCATCGTTCACCTTGTATTAGGGTGGATTCACGAACACAGTTTCACTTTTATCAACACCATGTTCACTATCATCCCAACTCACATCAAAAGCAACCTCATTGTACCACTAAGCATGCAATAAGCATTAACTCCTATGTCAGCTAGGATTGTGGTTTGCTTACTACTGTGACAAGATGATAGGTCATGCATCGGATATGGGTTCAACTATGCGGTAGAATCGATACAAGGTGATCTACTAAACATGCATAAGCGAGACTGAGAGGGAATTGGGATTTTATAGACATGATCAATGGAGTTTCCTTGCCTTGTTGACGATACACGGGTCTTAACGGTGGTCTTCTTCTTCGGGGGTGATCACCGTCTCGGAAAAGCTGGTACCGGAAACAATCATCAACAAAGGGGGGCAACTTCGGAAGTAAATGCACAAGCACATGATAAGGTGTTCCATGATGTATATGGTACTGGTTTGTGGCAAATTCAATTTATTTGAAGTATATTGCATTTGGAATGCAAATTCAAACTTAGAATTCAAATTCAAATTAAGTCATATGCATGTTTGCTACTGTTCACCCATTTTAAAATGGTCAAACATAAAAACAAATTGCATATTCTTAATCCTTGCATTTTTGTGATAATTTTTCATATATTATATGTTTAATTTGGAGTTAATATGAATTTTCTATGAATTTCCAAAGTTTATATGATTTTCTGCAATTTCTGTAATTTCTCTAGAATTGTTTTATTTCTGGAAAATCTTTTAATTCATCATGGTGACGTAGGGGTGATGTCACAGGGGGGCTGACAGCAGGGGCCACCTGTAAGTGTCTAGGGGGGTTAATCCCTGTTAGTTTTAAACTAACAGTGATTAGTTAAGGGCCTAGGGCCCACTGTCATAGACCCTAGGGGTGATTAGATAGGTGATTAAGGCCCTAATGGCCTGAGCTGCCGGCGGCTCAACGCCGGCGTCACTGGACGCGGCAGCGCCTCACCGGAGTGGCGAATCTGGCCACGGGAGAGCTCGCCGAGGCCACCAGAGGGACGCGCGAGGTCACCCGCGTCAGCCAGTGCCCACGGGGAGGCTCGGGGGTGGCCGGAGCCTCGCCTGCGTCGACATGGCGCGGCGGCCGTGGCACTGATTCGACGAGGAGGTCGCTAGCATGTGCAAAACAGAGAACGGAGAGAGGCGTTGGGTTCCTGGGGACGTCGCAGGTCCACTAGACGTGGACAAGACAACGCGGGCGGCTCGTGTGCCCGATGGCGAGCACACCGGAGGCGAGGATCCACGGCTCCCATGGCGGCAGGGGCTAGAGGTCGAGGGGGAACGCGAGGAGAGGGAAAAAACGTTGGGCTCCTCACCGTGAATGCGAAGAAGAGCTCGGGGAAGCCGGAGGGAGCTCGGAGAAGGCGAATTGCTCACCGGAGTCGAAGCCGGCCGGCGGTGACTCGAGGAAGGGGGCGGCTCCCCTATTGGCGCTCGGCTCCAATTGATGCCGCGGGTCGAAGGGGGCGTCGCTGGCGGAGCGAAAAGACACGGCGGCGCATGCTAGTTCGTCCGGTGGCCGCGTCGGTCCTTGTCATCGTGCTCTGGCTGGGGCTCGGGCTGTGCTGGTTCTTGCCGGGAGAGGGAGAGGGAGATCCAGGGAGAGGGGGAAGAGGGGTGGGCGGCTTCCAGGCGTCTCCACGTCGCCAGGTAAGGCACGGAGGCAGCCAGGTAGCTTCCTGGCAGCCATGTGGTGGCCGCCGGCGAGCAGCCTGCCTTCCTGGCCTGGTGGAGAAGACGACCCTGCCTCTTTGGGCTGGGCCGCCTCTGCTGGGCCAGGTGGGCCAAGTGAGTGGGCCTCTTTTCTTTTCCTATTTTTCTTCTGTTTTGTTTTTCTTTCATTTGTTTGCTCTGATAATTAAATACCAAAACATTTTATAAAAATGCCCAAACTTTTATGTGGACTTGCAATATAAATAACTAGCCACTCACAAGTTTTGGAGATTTTTGTAATTCAAACAATTTGAATTTAAATTCAAATTGGAGTTTAATTTAATTTCCAAGCCCTGTTTGGAATATTTGAAAAATCTTGGTGCATGCAGTGGGACCCACTTCACTTTATATGTGATCATGCATATTTATAAGACTTTTCAAAAATACGAGAGGAAAATTTGTAAGTAATTTTTGTCTGGCCATTTAATTAAATTCTTTAGGGCTTTTCTTTTCCCCTATTTTGAATTTCTTTTAAAAATTTTGCATGATGCAAAGGGCACAAGCAACCCTAGCACTTACCCTAGTTGGGGTTCTGAAAACTCGCCCCCACTCAAAAGAATCTCGTCCCGAGATTCAGAAGTCATCGGGAGGAAGGTGGGGTACTCGTCACGGAGACGGTCTTCTCTTTCCCATGTTGCTTCTTTCTCGGAGTGATGTGACCATTTCACCTTTAGAAACCTGATCTGCTGACGACGAGTGACACGCTCTGTTGAATCAAGAATACGAACGGGGTACTCTCGATAAGAAAGGTCATCTTGGAGATCAAGCGTTTCATGATCGACTTCGCGGATGGGGTCCTTGAAGCAACGCCTGAGTTGTGACACATGGAATACATCATGTACTCGGGAAAGGTGAGGAGGTATTTTGAGTTGGTAGGCAACTTCTCCACGTTTAGCAAGAATGCGGAAAGGTCCGATGTAACATGGGGCCAACTTGCCTTTGATACCGAATCTTTGGGTTCCCTTTAGAGGAGTAACCCGAAGGTAAGCCTTCTCGTCCAGATTGTAGCTTTCTTGCCTATGATGACGATCATAGTAGATTTTCTGACGAGACTGTGCGGCTTTCAAACGATCACGAACAATGAGAACTTGCTCTTCTGCTTCCTTGATCATATCCGGTCCAAAGAGTTGTCTTTCACCGGTTTCTGACCAGTTTAGGGGTGTTCGACATCGTCGTCCATATAGGAGTTCAAAAGGAGCCATGTTCAGACTAGATTGAAAACTATTGTTAAAAGCACATTCGGCAAATGGAAGAGACTTCTCCCAATTCTTCCCGAATGAGATAACACAAGCTCTGAGCATGTCTTCCAAGATTTGATTAACCCTTTCAACTTGACCGCTAGACTGAGGATGGAAAGCTGTACTAAAGGATAGATGAGTTCCCATAGCATTCTGAAAGCTTCCCCAGAATCTCGAGGTGAAAAGGCTACCTCGATCAGAATTGATTTCCAAAGGAACACCGTGAAGAGACACAATTCTAGAGACATACAAGTCCGCCAACTGACTAGCAGTTATAGACTCGCGAACGGGAAGGAAGTGAGCAACTTTGAAAAGTCTATCAATGACCACGAAGATGGCATCGTTTCCTTTCTGGGTTCTTGGAAAGCCGGTGATGAAGTCCATACCGACTTTGTCCCATTTCCACTCTGGAATAGGCAAAGGTTGAAGTATACCAGAAGGTCTTTGGTGTTTGGCCTTAATGCAACGACAAACATCACATTCAGCAACAAATCGAGAAATGTCTCTCTTCATCCTAGTCCACCAAAATCTCTGGCGTAGATTTCGGTACATTTTTGTGCTACCGGGATGAATCGAGAGGGGTGTGTCATGGGCTTCTTTGAGGATGAGTTGCCTTAGATCTTATTCTTAAGTACTACCAAACGATTTTCAAAGAATACCGTTCCTTTACTATCTGTGGAGAAACATTTAGCAACTCCGCTAGCAATGTTCTCCTTGATCCGGCGAACACCTCGTGCACGCCATTGGGCAACTACGATTTGATCCTCAAGTGTTGGTTTCGCCACCAAGTTGAAAAGAGATCCACGAGGAACTATCTCAAGATTGAGCTTGCGAAATTCCTCATGAAGAAGTGGTTGATACTGTTGTAACATGAGATTGTTACAATACGACTTACGACTGAGTGCATCAGCCATGACATTGGCTTTGCCTGGGGTGTAAGAAATTCCTAAATCATAATCTTTTATCAACTCTATCCAGCGTCTTTGCCTGAGATTAAGATCTGGCTGGGTGAATATGTATTTGAGGCTTTGGTGATCAGAATAGATCTCACAATGATTACCAAGGAGGTAATGTCGCCAAGTCTTCAGGGCATGAACTACGGCAACGAGTTCAAGATCATGGGTAGGATAGTTCTCTTCATGTGGTCGCAACTGGCGTGAAGCATAAGCTACCACATGTCTATCTTGCATAAGTATGCATCCTAACCCTTGCCGTGAAGCATCACAATAGATCTCGAAATCCCTTTTGGTGTCTGGAGGTGCAAGTACGGGTGCAGAAGTCAATCTTATTTTTAGCTCTTGAAAGCTTTCCTCGCACTTGGGGGTCCATTGGAATTTCTTATCTTTCTTGAGGATTTCAGTTAGAGGCTTTGCAACTTTAGAAAAGTTCTCGACGCAGCGGCGACAATAGCTTGCTCAGCCAAGAAAACTCCTAACTTGCTTAACCGATTCAGGTGGAGTCCAGTCAAGGACGGCCTGAACTCTCTCGGGATTGACTGCAACACCTTTCACAGAAATCACGTGGCCTAAGTAGGTCACTTCTGGTAGCCAAAATTCACACTTGGAGAACTTGGCATAAAGGCGGTGCTCTCTAAGTATCATCAATACCAACCTAATATGTTCTGCGTGCTCTTCTTCGTTCTTCGAGTAGATGAGAATGTCATCAAGATAAACTACAACAAATTTATCTAGGTACTCCATGAAGATCGAATTCATTAAGCACGAGAATGTGGCGGGGGCATTGGTTAAACCGAAGGACATGACGGTATACTCGTAAAGACCATAACGA
This sequence comes from Bromus sterilis, assembly GCA_950022295.1. NCBI lineage: Eukaryota > Viridiplantae > Streptophyta > Magnoliopsida > Poales > Poaceae > Bromus > Bromus sterilis. The sequence continues at coordinate 219,618,355 of OX465599.1, forward strand.
GTAGTGAAAGCCGTTTCTGGAATATCCTCATTTCGGATTTTGATTTGATGATAGCCTAATCTCAAATCCATCTTGGAGAAGACAGAGGATCCTGCAAGTTGATCATAAAGATCATTGATCCTGGGCAGTGGGTACTTGTTCTTTACCGTCACTAGATTTAGCGGGCGATAGTCTACGCACATCCTTTCTGTTCCATCTTTCTTTGTTACGAACAGAACGGGGCAACCCCATGGCGGTGAGCTAGGACGGATGAAGCCTTTTGCCAACGAAGCATCAAGTTGGGTTTTTAGCTCAGCTAACTCATGTGGGGCCATTCTATATGGACGTCTGGAAATTGGGGCTGTGCGTGGTATAAGATCCACTATGAATTCTACACACCTGTCGGGTGGCATCCCCGGCAGCTCTTCAGGAAAGACATCCGGGAAGTCACGAACCACCGGAATATCTTCAAGGTCTGGAATGGGAATCACATTCAAAGTATGCATCTGGGTTCTAGAGCTGGGTGATGTGTAGTCAATGGTCTGGCCTGAAGGATGGGTGAGTTTAACTGACTTGGCTTTACAATCAAGAAAGCATTCTTCCTTGATAACCAATCCATTCCTAGGATGACATCAATGTCCGAAGACTTGAGGGCTATAAGTGAAGCAAGGAATACTAAACCATCAATTGCAATTTGATTGCCATGGCTTACTCTACTAGTTTGCCATTTGGAACCAGGAGTTTGAATGACCATTGGAGAAAACATTTCTTCAAAAGGAAATTCATGACGAAGTGCATAACTCTCCGACATGAATGAATGAGAAGCTCCTGGATCGAAAAGAACGTAGGCGGGAACATGATTGACTGGGAGTGTGCCAGAATGACGTCAGAAGCAGCAGTGGTGTCCTCAACTGAGATTTGGTTCACACAAACACTACTAGTGGATGAAGGCTTTGCTAGAAAGGCTATGGTGGTTGGTTTCTTTGGAGGATTAGGTCGAGAATGACGTGGTGCCATCAAGACCTGAGGGCATTAATGATAGTAATGGCCTGGAAGACCACACTTAAAGCATACCCTGTCTGAAATGCTGGGAGTGGAATTACTTGGCTGCACACCATCATTCCGGGGAGGAACAATGTGTTGAGGTGGATGGCATATATTGGATGGTGGCCTCTGAAGAAAGTTTTGAGGTATGGCACTAGTGGGAATCCAAATTCTGCGTTTCCGAGGGGCTGAAATTGAAGAAGGAGCAAGCTCAAGAGCATTCTTGCGAGACTCTTCGAACACTTCATTGCCATGCTCAGCTCTGAAGGATCTGTTCACTAAATCCTCAAAGGTGGCAAATTCGATGAGGTTGAGATCATGACGAAGGATGGGGCTAAGTCCCTTACGGAACCTTGCCTGCTTTCTGGCATCGGTGGTGATCTCATCTTGGGCATAACGAGCAAGACGGTTGAATTCTCTCACATACTCATGGATGGACATCTCTCCTTGGGTCAGATTGCAGAACTCTTCTTTCTTGCGCTCCATCAACTCATCCAGAATGTGGTACCCTCGAAAGGCAACACAGAAATCCTGCCAAGTCACTAGGTGACCATCTGGCTGCATAGCAACATAGTTCTCCCACCACTGAAGAGCAGCACCTTCCAGGAAGTATACCGTGAAAACAACTCGGTCATCGGGAGCAACATGTGCAGTATCAAGCTTACGCTCGATGGAACGGAGCCAATCATCAGCTTCAAGGGGATCAGAACAACATCGGAATACCGGTGGCTTGAGGAGGATGAAGTCCTGAATGCTCACGACGACATTACGCCAACGAGCGGTATTCTTCTCGATGAGCTGCAGAAGGCGTGTTTGATCACGTCGATTCTTCTCATCTTCCATCATGATTTCCGCTGCAGAAGGCGGTGGTAGAGGTTCATCATCATTTCGATTCCGATCATGGCCTCTATTCCGACAAACAACACTACGAGTTCCACCTGACATCCTGTGTGATAAAAATCAACAATCAGAACAGGTTCTAAGATGGAATCAAGGATAACAAGACATGATGAAGGCGGAAAGGATTATAATGCGAAGGCAATGATCCACAGAAACACTGGATAAATCTGGCAGCATAACGGCTACACCGGGATGGAAAACAAGACATCCTCGAGGAGATTGAACAGAACTTCCTCAAGGAACTCAAAACACGAAGACTCTGGACGACCACAACTGTCCTACGGCTACAAGGAGGCAAACAACGAGATGTTCTAGTCAGACATAGATGAGCCTAGTCCTATCATCCCGTAGAAAAGATAAGGGTGACTCAGAAATCAGATCGATGAGGGTAAGGACAAAAAGAAGCCTTACATTGTTCCCTTATACCCAGAGTAACTATATAACTATAGAGTGCTAGACTCGACTTCGACCAAAGGTTTGAATAGTCCTACAGACAGTCCTGCTCTGATACCAAGTCTGTCAGGACCCGGGGTTAGCGTATTTAATTCCAGTCACGATACAATCACATGTAGAGCCGAGAACCGTACCCACTTGTCTAAGAAGACAAGGCCAAGCACAGAACGTTCTCGGTAAGCATCGAACATGAGGGGCATCCTATTCAGGCCGGATGATCATCTGAGATGGGTCCTCATCGTCCGCTCACAAGTCTAGATGCTTATGAGTTTTGAATCCCATACTCATAGACAAGTCGCCTCAACCATGTTATCGATTGAATCCTAACTCTTACATAGACTTACTCCAGCACGATCACTTAGTCGGGGTCTAGGGCGGGCTCAATCATACAACAAAGTGTGCACGTGACAGAGTCACGAGCAATCGCATCGCGATGCCCCAAGCTGCGCACATCTAAGGGCCACTTGATTTATAAAAGACCGCCAGCCAGATCACAACTAAGGTCTCGAAAACCCATACTAAGACATGCATGTTATAAACATACACGCAGCACACATGCCTAGTATGAACAGCAGGTATCATCACATAACTCTATAAAGTACTTCTTTATTAACTTACACATAGAGCATACAAAGATCACATGTCTGTGATCAACATTACATCATACAACGGAAGAAAATTAGGTCTGAGTACAGACAAGTTTAACAAATGGCTTAGAGAAGCCTTGTACAACAAACATGCCCTTCCACGAGGGACCAGACTGCTGTCTGGGACTATACTACCAAGGTCAACGTCGAGCTTCAAGTCGGTGACTCCATCGGGGTCCGGGTTCTCATCTAAAACATAGAATAAGCAAACGTGACTACAAAGTCGTACTCAGCAAGACTTACATCAGAACTACAGTACTCATGCTCAAGTATCAAGGTAAAGGAGGTGGGGTTTCATCATGCAGAAGTGCCAGCTTTGACTTGGCTAGTCCTTTGCTACGAGTACCAGACTTGAGGTAAGAAGCGTACACGAGTCCACTTCATCTCCAACCAATTACACCACTATGGTGCCTTCCTCGACTTCCCCACGAGAAAGCACGCCATAGCACTCACACTTATCTTGGTGTATTTTAGAAGTATCCAATTCAAGTTGTCTAATAATCAGGTACAGGTTCCAAGTAGTCCTTAACCGCGGACGCGGCTATTCGAATAGTTTTGTTAACCTTGCAAGGGTGTAAGCTACACACACATGACCATCGGTTACCGCCAGGTCTCGCCACCTTTCAAGAGGTGACAGCGAGGATGTTCACCACGACACTTCGCTCACAACCGGTCTATTCCAGGAGTCGACTATCTGAGTTTGCCTCCGCTCGAGAGCCTGGACGGATCAACGAAACGGACTCAAACAATGTAAGTGACCGAGACTCCACCTCTGGCAGATGGTTTTCCTGCCTCACAGGTGCACCCACATATCTATATGATGCAACCATTTCCTTCGTTCATTTTCTATGCACATGTCAAATGGAAAGCCCGAACTAGTGTGACTCCTGGACGTCGACACGGATCAAGGTACTAGGCCGAGAGGGGTCAGTGAGCCCAATGTGTGGTTGTACTATTTGTCTTGGATTACCATACAAGAACACGGTGCTTAAGGCAGTGTTCAACGAGACAACCCACTGTGTACTCCTACACAGGCTCTCATCGTTCACCTTGTATTGGGGTGGATTCACCAACACAATTTCACTTTTATCAACACCATGTTCACTATCATCCCGACTCACATCAAAAGCAACCTCATTGTACCACTAAGCATGCAATAAGAATTAACAGTTGCAGTGGCCACATGATATCAATCAACTCCTATGTAAGCTAGGATTGTGGGTTTTCTTACTACTTTGACAAGATGATAGGTCATGCATCGGATATGGGTTCAACTATGCGATAGAATCGATACAAGGTGATCTCCTAAACATGCATAAGAGAGACTGAGAGGGAATTGGAATTTTATAGACATGATCAATGGGGTTTTCTTGCCTTGCTGACGATACACGGGTCTTAACGGTGGCCTTCTTCTTCGGGGGTGATCACCGTCTCGGAAAAGCTGGTACCGGAAACAATCATCAACAAAGGGGGGCAACTTCGGAAGTAAATGCATAAGCACATGATAAGGTGTTCCATGATGTATATGGTACTGGTTTGTGGAAAATTCAATTTAATTGAAGTATATTGCATTTGAAATGCAAATTCAAACTTCAAATTCAAATTCAAATTAAGTCATATGCATGTTTGCTACTGTTCACCCATTTTAAAATGGTCAAACATCAGAACAAATTGCATATACTTAATCCTTGCATTTTTCTGAAATTTTTCATATATTATATGTTTAATTTGGAGTTAATATGAATTTTCTATGAATTTCCAAACTTTATATGATTTTCTGCAATTTCTGTAATTTCTCTGGAATTGTTTTATTTCTGGAAAATCTTTTATTGCATCATGGTGACATAGGGGTGATGTCACAGGGGGGCTGACAGCAGGGGCCCACCTTTAAGTGTCTAGGGCGTTAATCCCTGTTAGTTTTAAACTAACAGTGATTAGTTAAGGGCCTGGGGCCCACTGTCATAGACCCCAGGGGTGATTAGATAGGTGATTAAGCCCCTAATGGCCTGGGCTGCCGATGACTCAATGCCGGCTTCACTGGACGCGGCGGCGCCTCACCGGAGTGGCGAATCCGGCCACGGGAGAGCTCGCCGAGGCCACCAGAGGGACGCCCGAGGTTACCCGCGTCACCGAGTGCCCACGGGGAGGCTCGGGGGTGGCCGGAGCCTCGCCGGCGTCGACATGGCGCGGCGGCCGTGGCACTGATTCGACGAGGAGGTCGCTAGCGCGTGCAAAACAGAGAACGGAGAGAGGCGTTGGGTTCGTGGGGACGTCGCACGTCCACTGGACGTGGACAAGACGACGCGGGAAGCTCGTGTGCCCGACGGCGAGCACACCGGCGGCAAGGATCCACGGCTCCCATGGCGGCAGGGGCTAGAGGTCAAGGGGGAACGCGAGGAGAGGGAAAAAACGTTGGGCTCCTCACCGTGAACGCGAAGAAGAGCTCGGGGAAGCCGGAGGGAGCTCGGAGCAGGCGAATTGCTCGTCGGAGTGGAAGGCGGCCGGCGGTGACTCGAGGAAGGGGCGGCTCCTCTGTTGGCACTCGGCTCCAATTGATGCCGCGGGTCGAAGGGGTGTCGCTGGCGGAGCGAAAAGACACGGCGGCGCACGCTAGTTCGTCCGGTGGCCGCGTCGGTCCTCGTCGTCGTGCTCCGGCTGGGGCTCGGGCTGCGCTGGTTTTTGCCGGGAGAGGGAGAGGGAGATCCAGGGAGATGGGGAAGAGGGGTGGGCGGCTTCCAGGCGTCTCCATGTCGCCAGGTAAGGCAGGGAGGAAGCCAGGTAGCTGCCTGGCAGCCATGCGGTGGCCGCCGGTGAGCAGCCTGCCTGCCTGGCCTGGTGGAGAAGACGACCCTGCCCCTTTGGGCTGGGCCGCCTCTGCTGGGCCAGGTGGGCCAGGTGAGTGGGCCTCTTTTCTTTTCCTATTTTTCTTCTGTTTTGTTTTTCTTTAATTTGTTTGCTCTGATAATTAAATACCAAAACATTTTATAAAAATGCCCAAACTTTTATGTGGACTTGTAATATAAATAACTAGCCACTCACAAGTTCTGGAGATTTTTGTAATTCAAACAATTTGAATTTCAATTCAAATTGGAGTTTAATTTAATTTCCCGACTTTGTAATATAAATAACTAGTTGTTGCAATCATGCTATGATCATCTTTGCTTTTGATCACATTTCAAAAATTGCCTTTGGTTAATATCAAAAATCATGTGACAATTAACTTTGTCCAAAAATTATGAAACCACTTTTGTTAAATCACCAAAATTCACTGGACCATGTCCATGTGGGTATGGGAATTTATTAAGCTATAAAATAAATCGAACAATTCAAACAGTAGCAAAACCAGTGGCATTTAATCCCTTTTAAATAAAACAAAAATACAATTGATTTTATTTGGGCACAAAACTTTTTGTGGCACTCTGGTAATGTGCAATTTCAATTATGGATCAAGTTCCATATTTTACAAAATTGTAAAAAACAACTAAATAGAAATACAAAAGAAATAAAAACAAAAAAAGACCTAATCTAAGCCCAGGGGCAGAACCCACCCACTCCCCCCCTCCACTGGGCCAACAGCCCAGCCCACCCCGGTCGTCCTCTCCACTGCTCACGCCCTTGTGTGGAGGGCATCCCACGGTGCCACGCCCGGCGTGCTCGCCGTGGCCGCAATCCGACGACAGGTCGGCGAGGATAAGATCCCGAGGCCTCCCTGCGCCCACCCCAACCCTAACCCTAACTCCGCGCCCCCCGTAGATCTCCCCAGTGTCTTCCCCCCTCTCCCCGCAGCACGCTGGAGCCCGCTCGTCGCCACGCCGCTCAAGTTACCGTGGCCAACGGCCGCCTCTCTCCATCGCCGGGTGTCCAGGAGGTGTGCCGCGACCTTCCGCGCCATTTTCCCCCACCAATTCGAGACGCCGAACCACAACCTCGCAGCCCTGGTCGTCTTCTTCGGCCACGGCCACCACGAATCCGCCGCCCGATTCACCGTCAACGCATCCTCCCCTGGCACACTGCCCTCCCCGACGAGTTTGAGGTGAGCACTGCCTCGTTTTCCCCCCTGTTCGTCCTTGTTTTGATGCGCTAGAACGGCCGCCCCACCAAGTCGTACTCCGACCGCCGCTAGAGATCGTCGTGGCCGTCGTTCAGTCCGCTCCTGTCCTCCCCGGAGTACACCAGTGGGCGCGTGGCGTGGCCCTCACCTGATTGGTTCCTCTGCCGATGCGTGTGCTCACCGAAGCGCCGTCTCCGGCGGGCCTCCGTCGTGCCTGTGCTCGCCGGCGCGCCCGCCCGTGTTGGCCAGTGGGTTTGACCCACTGACCAGAGGGCCCCGGTCGCTAACCCTCCACCCCTAATGACTAAAGATTTTGTTAGTATAAACTAACTAACCCCTGTTAGTTAATTAGGTCAGTGACAAGTGGGCCCGAGGCCATCTAAGTTAAAATATCTATTAAGTTAATTTATCTCTGTGACTTACATGTGGGCCCTGGCCCAATTGAAATTAATAAAAATTGTTTTATTTCACCGTGAGGCTGACATGTGGGACCCCCATGTCAGGTTTGACCAGACAACCACTTGTGGATAAGGTTACTGTTTATATTAATCAAAGTAATTTCAGAAATTCCTAAAATCATTTAAATATTAGAAATTCAATATCTTTTAAACTGTAAGTCACATTCAAAAAGTTTATACATGAAAATTGATCTGGAAAATATAACGAATACGGATACCCTATCCGTATACCCACCACACGCCTCTAACACAATGAACATCGACATCCCCCCCTCCGGGCCGTCTGTCCGATGATTTGTTCGGTACTGTTAAAGTATCCGGATGAATTTATTCTGAACACGAAAGTTGTTCAGAATAGTTCAACTAACACGGATACACCACCCATATGTTTATCGGATGTCCACGAAACCTCCGGCATGACCCCCCCCCCTCCGGACACCCTGCCCGATAAATACCGGACCTGGCAATTCATCCCCCGATGACTTTCCGCTCCGAGCATAATACATCATACTGCGTTAGACCATCGTTAACTTTTCATATGTCTTGTCATGCATCTGTTTGTTATGCCTGCTTTATATTTACTGTTTCTCCCCCCCCCTTTATTCTCCGGTAGACCCCGCTTCTACCGCCGACTACACTACTGCCGGGTACGACTACTTCGTCGACGACCCTACCCCTACCGTCAATCTTCCAGGCAAGCAGAGCCATTCTCTTCCCCAGAAATCGCCTACCTTTTCGTACTTTCTTGCACTAGGCATTGTTACTGCTGCTGCTACGTTACAATCCTATTCAATTGCATAGCTTGTTTTTGTCGCCCCTTGGTGTACCTCCTTTATCCTATGTTGCCTATTATAATTATGCATTATTCAGAAGTGAACCCTGCGCATTGTTAGCTAGGATTAGATAGCGGGCCGTGACCACTCAGGGGAGTGAACACGGATACAATATATACAACTGCACAGGTACGGTATAATGCAGACACCGCCTAAGGCCCCTAGCTCGGCTCTGCCGAGCCACCTTCAAGTGTGAGCCATCAAGGAAATCCTTGTACTCCACTCGTTGCTGACTCTGTATAGCCGGTCTAGGTACCTCAGCAACGTTTGTCCTTAAGGTAAGAAGTCGGGCGACCCAACGGTGCCCGCGAGCGGTATTGCGTCGGGAACGACAGGGAGGGTACGACCGACGTTACTGCCGTGCTTGGCCCCTTCTCGTATCTCGCGAGAGTTACCAAACTACGAAAAGTCGAGCTCTACCAAGAGCACACACGAGACAAGGTAAGGAGAAGGTTCACCTTGTTGGTAACTGCAGTGACTTGGTGGGACGACAGGGCAGGCACTGATGTACCTGACTGCTGTCGTTGACTGCGGGTCAGTTAAGTCGAGGCAACGATAACGGTTGTCACGCAGGTTAATTAAAATGCTAAATGGTTCGGCGGAATTCTTGAGTAGCTTTTTGGCTTGTACGCACTACCTACACGTGGGACGAGGAGTGTGGGCTCCCCTGCATCGTAGTCTCGTTCGAGGGTCTTCAGGCATCAGAAGTATCACGGGCTGATTGTCGGGAAGTAGTGTTGTCTTCTCTTGCTCGAGTTGTGTATTTGTATTTGCTTTGATTTTGCTTCACCGGCCAGTCACGCACCGTGCAAGAGTACGTTCGGGTTAGGGTCCAAAGCCTTGCGTACATAGGATATAGTCCGACGGATGACCTCTCTGTTGATTGCCGAAGGATGGGCTACTTTGTGTCAGATAGCTTCGGTGGGGTGTTCCCTAACAAGGTGTACGCCACCTTGGAGATCCAAGCGTCGTAGAGTCACGCCAGTGCACCCCTGCAGGGAAGGTGAATCTATTCGAATAGCCGTGTCCACAGTAATAGGACGCTTTATGCTGAAGCTGGATCTTACCACTACGAACTACTACTATTATACTATATGGTTTCGGGTCTTCTTCCTCGCAGGGAGTCGAGGAAGGGAACTCGGATGCATTATTATTATTAATTATTACAACTTATTATTATACAATGTTGCAGCAACTTCTGCTTCATTGTTATTTTATGCTTTATATAAACTGTTGGTTGTTTCTCTTAGTAGCGGACGTAAGACTCGCGGGCATGCTAGATACTCACCTTTGCTTTATTTCCCCTTTTTTTTCCTGATCGGCCGCTGCATTCGACGTTGGAGCCCAGGAGCAGGAGTACCCCGGAGGCAGATACTACTACGTCGAGACCCCCGCTGACCAGGACCAGGAGTAGTTTCGGAGGCTCCCAGGCAGGAGGCCTTGCCTTTTCGATCTGTATCTCTAATGTTATTTCTGCTAGTCTTCTTAAGGCAAAACTTTACTAACTATGTCTGTACTCAGATATTATGGCTTGTATAACTTATGTATCCGGGTCCACGCGACCCCCCTTTGTTGTAACATATTGGTTTATCCTTTTGTGTTTACTGTTGTGCTGTGATATTCTCACCATGGCACCCTAATCTCAGCCGTGTATCCTGCGTGTATGATTACTGTACACGGATTGATTTTGGGGGCGTCACAAGTTGGTATCAGAGCCGGCTGCCTGTAGGAAGCCACCCAACCACTACCTGGTCGAAGTTGAGTCTAGACTTTGAAAAACTATTTTGCTAACTTAATGTTTGGCTTACGGGCCCACATCGATGTCACTACGTGTGATATCTATGGTATTAGGATCCTTTTCTCCGTACCTATGCTCTGGGAATCTGCTCTCAATTCCTTGCTGGTAAGTTTTACAAACTCTGACATTAGGATCACATTCTCTTGATTCCATCCGGCGTTTTGGTGCATTCCCCATTGATTGAGTCGTGTCGCAAGAGTTCTACCCCAGGTGCCGGACCGCGGATCCCATTCTCATTCTGGGCAGGCCGCGCGTTCTCTGGGATTAACTCCTGTGGCCAACAGTTTTCTTGTGGCGTGATTGACATAGTGGAATCTATGTTGCGTCGTGTAATCCTTACCGCGGTCTGCGCGCTGCCTAGTGTGTCCTTTTTCCTTAATTTCTAAGACGTTACGTTGTCCGATTTTCCGGTTGACTCTATGTGTGGATGTGTTTGTCTTATATGAATACTCCTATATATCCGCGCCTCCTCTTTGTGGTCTCTTTACCTCTTACTCGTTTCCGGCATCTCGTTAAAATTCTCATCGCTGAAATACCCCTGTTAAATTCTAGCAGGATGGCTGGTCATGGTGGTCGTGGTCGTGGTCGTGGTGCCAACGATCCACCTCCGCCGCCGGACTACATGGCCGCGATGATGCAACAGTTTCAGATGAACCAGGTGTTTATGCAAGGAGTCATAGATCAGTTCCAGAACCAGAATCAGAACCAGAACCAACACCAGAACCAACCGCCTGTGGTTACTCTTCGGGATTTCATGCGTCTCAATCCCCCTCTCTTCCACCAACCTGAATAGCCGCTGGATGCTGATGATTGGCTTCGTGACATCACTCGACATCTGGAATTCGCTAATGTGAGCGCTACTGATTACGTTAACTTTGCGTCCTATTTCCTGCGTGGCCCCGCTGCTAAGTGGTGGGACACCTACAAGGGCTCGCTAGTTGAAGGGACTGTCGTCACCTGGAATGACTTCAAGACTACCTTCCGTGCTCGTTATGTCCCCCAGGCGATTATGAACCATATGAAGGCCGAGTTTCGCAACCTCGTTCATGGCACCAAAACTGTCGAGGCTCAACAGAGGGAATTCCTCCGCCTCTCCCGCTATGCTGCAAGTGACCTCCCCAATGATGCAAGTAGGCAAGAGAAGTTCCGTGATGGACTCAACCCAGATCTCCAGCTTGCACTGGCTTTGCACGTCTTCCCCGACTTCGACACCATGGTGAACCAGACTATCACTCTTGAGACCGCTCAGCTTAAGTTTGGTGGTTCGCCGAAGCGCCCCCGTGAGGCTGGCTCATCTTCGGGTACAGCACAGAAGCAACGCGTTTGGCTTCCACACAGTGTGTATCGTCCACCTGCCCCTGCACCAAGGTCGTCGTATGTTGCACCTCGTCTGCCTCCGCCCCCGTCGAGACAGCCGAAGACTGAGACTTTACCCCTCCGTCCTCAAGATGGCCTATGCTTCAAGTGCCATCAGCCAGGTCACTTTTCCAGGGATTGCCACCAGCGACAGAATCAACTGGTAGTTCACCCTGCTGGCCGTGGAAATGGTCGTGGCCACAACAGGACCCCCAACTATAACCCTGGGTCTTCTGCTCACACTCGCGGACATGCTTACAACATTAAAGTTGAAGAGGCTCAGGAGGAACCTGCTACCATGATGGGTACCCTTCTTGTTAATTCAGTACCCGCTACTGTTTTATTTGATTCAGGAGCATCGCATTCATTCATGTCAGAAGCATTTGCATTGTCGCATAACTTCATGGTAGAAAAGATGGATCCACCGATGGTTGTCCGCACTCCGATAGGCCATTGCCATACCTCCAAGATAGTGCCCAAAACCATCGTCGAGATTGAAGGAATTGAGTCCCTTGCTTCCCCCATCCTCCTGAAGTCTTCCACCATAGACCTCATTCTGGGCATGGATTGGTTGAAAATCCACAATGCCGCACTGTATTGTGGCACCAATTCTGTCCAACTTTTTCACCCCTCCGGCGAGATTGTTAACCACACCACCCGAATTACCCAAGATGCGGAAACGCAGATCTATATGATGAATGCTCTGAATGTCTCACCTCTTGACGGGATTGAGAACGTTCCAATCGTTCGTGATTTTCCCGACGTCTTCCCTGAAGAACCCCGGGGAATACCCCCGATCCGAGAGGTTGAATTCGTCATCGACCTGAAGCCTGGCAGTGTCCCTATTGCCAAGCGTCCCTATAAGATGCCACCTCACCACCTCCTTGAACTGAAAAATTGATCGACGAAGCACTTCACAAAGGATTCATTCGCCCAAGTTCCTCTTCTTGGGGAGCACCTTCGCTCTTTGTCAAGAAGAGCGATGGAACAAATCGTTTGGTCCAAGATTACCGACCCATCAACCAAGTCACCATCCTGAACAAATATCCGCGTCCCCGGATCAACGATCTGTATGATCAACTTGCTGGATCTACGGTGTTCTCGAAACTCGACTTTTGGTTGGGTTACCATCAGATCCGGGTCCGTGAAGAGGACATTCTGAAGACCGCCTTCATAACTCGCTATGGTTCATACGAGTACATTGTCATGTCCTTTGGCCTAACCAATGCCCCGACCACCTTTTCCCGATTGATGAACTATATATTCATGGAATATCTCGACAAGTTTGTCGTGGTTTATCTGGATGATATATTGATATACGCCAAGAATGAAGAAGAACATGCTGAACATTTTCGTCTTATACTCGAAAAGCTTCGACAACACAAACTCTACGCTAAGTATTCTAAGTGTGAGTTCTGGCTCCCCGAAGTGACCTTCCTTGGTCACGTAATTTCCAAGGATGGCATTGCTGTCAACCCAGAACGTATCCAGGCTATTCTTGACTGGACTTCCCCCAAGACTGTCAAGCAAGTCAGAAGTTTCCTCGGGCTCGCCAGCTATTGCCGCCGTTTCGTCGAGAACTTCTCCAAGATTGCCAGGCCTCTGACCAACCTGCTTCACAAGGGTGGCAATTTTGAGTGGACAGATAAATTTCAGGAAAGTTTCCAAGCCCTCAAGGACAAGCTCACTTCTCCCCCAGTGCTTGCTCCGTCTGATACCCAGAAGGACTTCGTGATATATTGTGTCGCATCTCGTCAAGGATTAGGCTGTGTCCTAATGCAAGAGCGCAAAGTGATTGCTTATGGCTCTCGTCAACTGCGTGCTCACGAAGATAAGTATCCAACACATGATCTTGAATTGGCAGCGGTAATTTATGCATTGAAGCTGTGGCCACATTACCTCGTCGGTAACCGTTGCGAGATCTACACCGACCACCAAAGCCTGAAGTACCTATTCACTCAACCAGATCTGAATCTCCGTCAGCAGAGATGGCTCGAGACGATATCCGACCACAACATGGGAATTTCTTACACCCCTAGCAAAGCTAATGTGGTGGCTGATGCCCTCAGCCGCAAAGCCTACTGTAGTGAACTTGAAGTTCAAGTACAACAACCACTTCTGTATGAAGAGCTCCGCAAGCTGAACATCGAAATTGTTCCGCAGGGATATGTGAACTCCCTGGTGGTCAAACCAGACCTCGACACCCGCATCAACACGGTACGACATTATGACTCTGACATTTGGAAGATTAAGCGGCGTGTCGCCAGCGGAGAGCCCTCATTCTTCACTATTGACGCAAATGATGATAATGCGGTGTACTTCAAGGGTCGTTTAGTGGTTCCGGTAGCCAAGGCCAACCTGAATTATGCCCCTGATGTCATGAAAGAAGATCGTGATACACCTTTGTCGATCCACCCTGGTAGTACCAAGATGTACCAAGACATTCGTCAGCGGTACTAGTGGTCTAACATGAAGCAAGACATTGCTCGTTATGTTGAAGAGTGTGACGTTTGTCGTCGCGTCAAGGCAGAACATCAAAGACCTACTGGAACTCTGCAACCACCTTCTATTCCTAAATGGAAGTGGGACAAGATCGAGATGGACTTCGTCACTGGTTTTCCCAGATCGAAGAAAGGCCACGATGCTATATTTGTCGTCATCGACCGCTTCTCCAAGGTTGCCCACTTTTTTCCAGTCAAGGAGACGATCTCTGCTAGTCAGTTGGCAGACTTATATGTTTCCAGAATTGTGCCCCTCCATGGCATTCCGTTGGAGATCAGTTCAGACCGTGGCAGCATATTCACCTCAAGATTTTGGGATAGTTTCCAAGAAGCTATGGGCACTCACCTGAATTTCACCACCACTTATCACCCCCAGTCGCAAGGACAAGTCGATCGAGTTAATCAAGTGCTTGAAGATATGCTTCGAGCTTGTGTCATTTCATTCGGTAAGAAATGGGAGGAATCTCTTCCATTTTCTGAATTCTCGCACAACAATAGCTATCAAGCTAGTCTGCAGATGGCTCCCTTCGAAGTTCTCTATGGACGTAAGTGTCGAACCCCTCTGAATTGGTCAGAAACTTGGGAACGAACTCTCATTGGTCTGGACATTACTCAACATGCCGAAGATCAGGTTCGCGTTATCCGTGACCACTTGAAGACTGCTCAGTCCCGCCAGAAGAGGAACTATGATCGCAAGCACAAAGAAATGGTCTATCAACCTGGCGAATACGCGTACCTCCGTGTCACTCCGATGAGAGGAACACATCGTTTCGAAATCAAAGGCAAATTAGCTCCTCGCTACATTGGCCCGTTCCGTATCCTATCCAGGAGTGGACCCATGGTATACTAGTTGGAATTGCCGCCGAACCTCTCTCAAGTCCACGATGTATTCCACGTGTCGCAACTATTCGTGAAGTGGAACATGATCTGATTGAGCTGCAACAGGACTTGACTTATCAAGAACATCCGAGCCGCATTCTCGATCAGTCTGAACGCAAAACACGCAACAAGACAACCAAGTTCCTCAAAGTTCAGTGGTAGAATCATTCTGAAGATGAAGCCACTTGGGAGTGCGAAGATCGCCTTCATGAAGAATACCCCGATCTTTTCCCCTCTACCGCTTAGATTCTCAAGACGAGAATTTCTCTAGTGGGGAGATTTGTAACACCCTTAGGTCTTGTAACAGTAATCACTACAGTGATCCTTTTTTTTATGATCATCACTGTTGCAATCATGTTATGATCATCTTTGCTTTTGATCACATGTGAAAAATTGCCTTTGGTTAATATCAAAAATCATGTGACAATTAACTTTGTCCAAAAATTATGAAACCACTTTTGTTAAATCACCAATATTCAGTGGACCATGTCCATGTGGGTATGGGAATTTATTAAGCTATAAAATAAATCGAACAATTCAAACAGTAGCCAAACCAGTGGCATTTAATCCCTTTTAAATAAAACAAAAATACAATTGATTTTATTTGAGGACAAAACTTTTTGTGGCACTCTGGTCATGTGCAATTTCAATTATGGATGAAGTTCCATATTTTACGAAATTGTAAAAAACAACTAAATAGAAATAAAAAAGAAATAAAAACAAAAAAAAGACCTAATCTACGCCCAGGGACAGAACCCACCCACTCCCCCCCTCCACTGGGCCAACAGCCCAGCCCACCCCGGTCGTGCTCTCCACTGCTCACGCCCTTGCGTGGAGGGCATCCCACGGTGCCACGCCCGGCGTGCTCGCCGTGGCGGCAATCCGGGAAACCGGCGAGGATAAGACCCCGAGGCCTCCCTGCGCCCACCCCAACCCTAACCCTAACTCCGCGCACCCCGTAGATCTCGCCAGTGTCTTCCCCCCTCTCCCCGCAGCACGCCGGAGCCTGCTCGTCGCCACGCCGCTCAAGTTACCGTGGCCAACGGCCGCCTCTCGCTGTCGCCGGGTGTCCAGGAGGTGCGCCGCGACCGTCCACGCCGTTTTCCCCCACCAATTCGAGCCGCCGAACCACAACTTCGCCGCCCTGGTCATCTTCTCCGGCCACGGCCACCACGAACCCGCCGCCCGATTCACCGTCAACGCATCCTCCCCGTGCACGCTGCCCTCCCCGACGAGCTTGCGGTGCGCACCGCCTCGTTTCCCCCCCTGTTCGTCCTCGGTTTGATGCGCTAGAACGGCCGCCCCACCAAGCCGTACTCCGGCCGCCGGTAGAGGTCGTCGTGGCCGCCGTTTAGTCCGCTCCTGTCCTCCCCGGAGTACACTAGTGGGCGCATGGCGTGGCCCTCACCCGATTGGTGCCTCCGCCGCTACGTGTGCTCACCGGAGCGCCGTCTCCGGCGGGTCTCCGTCGTGCCCGTGCTCGCCGGCGCGCCCGCCCGTGTTGGCCAGTGGGTTTGACCCACTGACCAGTGGGCCTAGGTCGCTAACCCTCCACCCCTAATGAATAAAGATCTTGTTAGTATAAACTAACTAATCCCTGTTAGTTAATTAGGTCAGTGACAAGTGGGCCCGAGGCCATCTAAGTTAAAATATCTATTAAGTTAATTTATCTCTGTGACTTACATGTGGGCCCTGGCCCAATTTAAATTAATAAAAACTGTTTTATTTCACTATGAGGCTGACATGTGGGACCCCCATGTCAGGTTTGACCAGTCAACCACTTGTGGATAAGGTTACTGTTAATATTAATAAAAGTAATTTCAGAAATTCCTAAAATCATTTAAATATTAGAAATTCAATATCTTTTAAACCGTAAGTCAGATTCAAAAAGTTTGTACATGAAAATTGATCTGAAAAATTTAACGAAAATGGATACGCCAACCATACACCCACCACACCCCTCTATCACAATGAACATCGACATCCCCCTCCGGGCCGTCTGTCCGATGATTTGTCCGGTACTGTTAAAGTATCCGGATGAATTTATTTTGAACACGAAAGTTGTTCCAAATAGTTCAACTAACACGGATACACCACCCATATGTTTGTCGGATGTCCAAGACACCTCCGGCATGATCCCCCCCTCCGGACACCCTGTACGATAAATACCCGGAGCTGGAAGTTCATCCCCGGATGACGGGGATCAACCCCGGCAAATCCCATGGTCAGGGACCCTGGGTTAGTCATGAGAGGCACAGGTTGGACGATAGCTCATCGGCAAACAGGAAGGCACGCTCCTGCTCGATATTATTGACGGGGGATATGCGATTACAGGGGATGCCAAGGCTGGAGCGCTCAAGGCTAGGGTTACAGATGATATTCGTTGTCCTTTTCGTCACCCCTCCTAGCCCTTATATACTGGGTTAGGTCTCAAGGAGTTCATCTACGTTTACAGGTAAGCTTTCCTAACCCTAGCTTGCTCCGTACGGCAGGTTCTCGCACCTTCTTTGTGAGTCGCAGACTCCTACGTCGGTGCCAATTAGCGGGCCGAGGCTATATCTTCATGGGCCTTCTGTCTTCAGGGACACCAGGTAGGCTTATCCGTAGGAGTCGTGGGGTCACCCCCTCGTCAGTAGCCCCCGAGTGCCTGGGGGACTCGAAGAGTCGCGCAGGGACTCGAGTACATTCATTTGTCGGTTATTGGTATGCGCGGTACATCCGTGGGTCGCTGGCAGCTTGGTGGCCATGACAAAACCTGTTTCAAGGGATGCTAAGATGAAAGGGCCCAAGGAGTCGACTGGTCGAGCCTTGGTGAATTGCACTAGGGAAAATACCGCAGTAGCCCAATCAAACCCACGTCCCTCGACGTGAGCTTGCAACACTGGTGTCGAGCAAAAGTCTTGCCGCTTCAGGCCTTACGGTGTTCATTTTCCGCTAGTAATGTGCATAGCCTAAGGCGCGCCCGCCCGACTTTTTCTATCATGCGCAGCGCATGGAAAAGGTTGGGAGTGAAATCGCTCTTCGGCAAGTCCCAGCCCGGCCGAACTTCGCCAACGGGGTCTTACCTACACGCTAATATTGCGTGGCATCTGGGCACAGTGTATCGTGTTCCAGGAATGTGTGTTTTTGAGGCGCGGAGCCTAATAGTATTGCACCCGCTTGGAACAAAACATCAAGCGAGATGTTCACTCGTTCACCTGTGAAGCTTGTTTCGAGTGCTCAGACGGGGACTTCTTCGCGAGTAGCCACTCGAATGCCATTTCGGTTCTTGAGGTGAGGGAGAACCTGAGACTCTTAGCGCCGTATGATCTTGGCGAATGCATGTTTGTCTTGCGTTGGGTTGACGGAGCACCCGGGACTCTCGTGAGTGCGAGTGGTCACTCGAGCACATTGCTGACCTTTAGGTGAGGGAGCACCCGAGACTCTCGTGAGTGCGAGTGGTCACTCGAGCACATTGCTGACCTTTAGGTGAGGGAGCACCCGAGACTCTCGTGAGTGTTCTCCCGATGGGAGTAAGATGTTTTTCTTCATCGGGAAAAAGATCTGAAAGATAGAATCTCCGAGCCTTGATGGCGTACTCAGTACGCCTCACTATGATATGACGTTGGCGTGGTCTTCTGGAATTTTTGACCTCTGTGGCCTGCCAGGGGAAATGACTTGGCGCTGTCCCGTCGAAATTTTCGCGTCGTGCGATCATGGTCCTCTTTTTGCGCGCGTAGTGGGCGGTGTTGATATTGCGCCGGTTGGATTTTCCATACTTTTCGCCTCTGTATGGGGTCGTGCCACGTTTTACTGGGAGAAAAGGTTTGATGGTGGCCCTTCTTGCTAGGCTCTTGAGTTATATACCATGCGGCTGGGTAAAATGTAGGTTTTTCCCAGCCATTGCCTTCCTCCTCGTTCTCTGTTTCCTTCGTGTTCCTGATCCTTCATCTTTTCTCCTCTGCGTGCTGCTTCGAGATCTATGACCAAGCGCCCCCGTGCTGCTGTAGAGTCGGCCAAGATGTCCGGCAAGTGGGAGCGGTCCACGTTCGGGGATGGAGATCTGGATGCGCTGGTTGCTGATGGCGTGGTGGTGGAGGGCGATGTGCGTCTTCCTGGTGATGAGTCGATTCCAGCACCGGCGGCGGACGAGCGGGTATGCTTCCAGGCTTACTTCCACCGCGGGTTTGCTCTTCCGCTGCATCCTTTCGTTCGGGGCTTGCTATATTCCTATCAGCTCCAGTTGCATGACCTGACTCCCAACGGGATTTTTCACATTGCGTGTTTCATCACTCTTTGTGAGGCCTTCCTGGGGATTTACCCCCATTGGGGACTTTGGAGGCGCCTTTTTAGTATAAAAAGGACAAACTCTGAGTACGCCGTGGGTCGAGTGGGTATCTCCATTGGGGATAAACATTCATATTTTGACTTGGAGAAGATCGATTACGTTAGTGGCTGGCGATGAGGCTGGTTCTATCTGAAGGATCGCTTCGTTGTTGGTCAGCAATTTGGTCTGGCCTCTTTCAATCCGGGAACGCGGGTGGTCAGACAACCTTCGTGGTCTCATTCTTTGACCGAGGTGGAGTCGTCCGAGCTGACTCAGTTTTTGGAGAGGATTGCCGTGTTGAAGGATAACTTGTCTGGTGGTCAGCTCATCTCTGTTTTTGTGGGGAGGCGAGTTCAATCGTTGCAGCATCGAACTCGCCCTATGTGGCAGTACGAGGGACTCGGTGACTCGAAGAGATGCTCGCCTGAAGAGCTAGAACCTGATGCCTTGCTGGCTCGTATCCAACATGTGACCAAGTGCTCGAGTATTTCCGAAATGCGCCTTGTCCTTCCATATTCTTCTGATCATTCTCCGCCGCCGGTTGGTGCCCGTGTTCATTTATTTGTGTGGACGAGTACCTAGTTTTGCTTTGTTGTTGTCATTGCTTGCCTCGCAGGGCCATGCTCCGGCGCCGTCTAATCCTCCGCAGCCGGAGGACGCCGATATTATTGATGAACCTGGTGCTTCCGCAGCTGATGACGCTGCGCCAACTGTTGATGCTGAAATTGTGCTGGTGGAAACTGGAGATAGTGAAGATTCCAGTCCCTTTCGCGTGAAGCGGTCGCGCCCCTTGAATGCTGAAGATCATGAGGCATTGGGTGATGCTGTCCCACCAGCTTCTCCGTTCGCTGGGCCTTCCCCTGCGGCTGCTACTCCGGCCGCTGCTACAAAGAGGGTCAGGCTTGGGAGGCTGGGGCGCCCTCGTGCTGCGCGTGTCGGGTAAGAATCTGTTGGATTTTTGCCCGTTCTCTTTTCCTTGTTCCTGCGTCTGATAATCTTTATCTTGTAGTGTTGCGCCTGCTCCGGCTGCTTCGTGCACCAGCGCAGCTACTATTGACTTGAAGTCGACGGGATCTGGGGCAGCAGCAAAGCATTTTGAGGACCTCTCGGCTGCTGCTGGTCAATCTGGGACGACGGCGACTCCTGTCGTTCCGCCCGCGAGTGTGGTTCCTGGTGCGCCCTCGTCTGAAGCGCCGGGAGTTTTTGCTCCTGAGTCCAAGCCAACTGAGCTTGGTCCTCCGTACTTTGGTCGGCTTGATCTGGCGATTGAAGACAAGCCTCGTGTTTTCGACCACGTCTCCAAGCTGGTGAGTTGATTCGTGCCTGTGCAACTTTATCATTGGGGGCACGGCAGTGCTCCCGATGGGAGTAGCCCCTGAGGCTAGAAGTAGCTTCTTGCAGTTGCTTGTATTCTTGTCTTTCCTTATCATCAGATTGTCTAGATTTTGCTGCCTGTTTTCCAACACTGTGAGCGTTTGGTGATTGATGCTGAGCGTTGGCAACGGGCCCATGCTTCTGCCCAGGATGCTTTGTCTACTATGGATGGTGAGTTGGCATTCTTGCGCTGCTGAGCTTTGGCTGCTGCGTATTTTGTTCTGAGTACTATCTTGCCTTGCAGACCATCGCCAGGCTGCCGAGAAGCAGGCCGAGAAGGCGGGAAAGACGGTTTCCGTTCTCAAGGCTACCTTGGCTTCCAAGGAGGCGGAGTTGCACGGTCAACACGAGGAGCTGGTTCGCCTTCGCTAGGCTGAGGACGCGCGTGCGCGGGTGGAAGCAGTCAGGGGCAAACGTCTTCGCGCCTTGGCGGACTCGCTTGTGTGTAAGTTTGGCATTCAACCGTTGGTCTTGCTGTTCCTACTGTCTTCCCATGATGACGTTTCTTTGCTTGGTGCCGCTTTTATAGGTGCGAAGCCGATTGAGACAGCTGCGTTAGGGTCTGGAATTCTCCAAGGTGTTGTGGATGCTGTTGCAGAGGCTATTGCGGTGGTCGGGGACGTCTGCGCCCGGGCTTCCGATTTCGTGGGTCTTGCGCACGAGCACCTTATGCCGGAGGGTTCAAACGTGCCTGATGGCCTGGGCGCTCGGGTGGCTGCATTCGGCCCGGATGGGAAACGTATGGTGGAGCTAGTTGCAGAGAGCGTGGTGAGTGGTTCTTCCACGGCCCTTGTCATCCTTATGGGGCATGGGATTTCTATTGATGATTCCTTGGTTGAGACCATCCCGGAATATTCTGAGGAGCAGGACGACCGTGCCAAAAAACTGGATCGTCGCCTACAACAGGTTGTAGATGCTCAGGATCCCCCGTCGTAAGTGAGGGGGAGGCACAGTGGTGCTGCGTCGCTTTGAAACTTTGTCTATCATTCATGACTCCGTTGTGATGGTTGATCTTTTGCTACCTTTATCTGAGTGACTGCTTGGCTGTTCCTCTTGTTGTTTTTGATTTATTTGTGTTTGTTCATCCTACGGTAGGCCACTCTGGGCGTTCTTCGTCCTTGGAATTCACTGAAGGATGACGCTCGCGAGGGTGCGTATGAGTCTGTTTGCTTGCGACTGAAGGACGCTGAGTGGGAGATTGTTCGACTGAAGGGATCCGTAGCTGTTCAGCGTACTCGGCGCGAGCGTGTCGAGGCCGTGGTTGAGAGCCTTAGTTCGTGGGTGGTGAAGTTGTCCAACCTCCTGCGGGGTGAGTCTTTCCTCTGCTTGGTTGCTTGACTCCGCTTAGTAGGTTTTGCCGTCTCTGTCTTGATCGTAGTTTTTGACTTTCGAAGTGCTGGCAGGGCGAACTCGGAATGAAGAGAGGGTCGTTCAGTCGTAGATGTTGCGGCTTGATGATCCCAGAGTGCAGGCGAGCAATCCCTTTTGGGCGGATGGGGCTTGTGCTCGAGCGTTTTCTTTGCTTCGTCTCCGAGTTGAGCGGGTACCGGATGCTCTCAAATACTGCCAACGGGTGTTGGGTGGTATCCATGCTGAGTTCTACCCGTTGGAGGTGGTTCCTTCGTCCCTTGAGAGGCTCTATCGCGTATTTTCTCAGCCTGCCGAGTTACGTCGAATGATGGATCATCTGATTCGTGCTGGAGCCCGAGCTGCTTTGGGTTTGGTCGATAGTCATTGGCCGGGGGTGGATTTTTCTCAGGTGGTGGCGGGTCCCCAGGCGGTAGGGATCATCCGATGAATGAGCACCACATGGTTGTAGATAAACCTGCGCGCCAGGTTGTGAGGCGGGTTTGCGAAGAGAACGACCGGCATCTGGGTGCACTTATTAAGGCGAAGTTGGAGCCTAAATATTAGGTGCTTCCCTTAGTTGTATATGCTGCTTCCTGGTTGTATATATTCCATGTTGTCTTTGGGGGGTCGTCTGCGTTTGTAGTTGTGGGGGACGTTCCAGAGGGTTGCCGCGGCAAGCCCCCGAGTGTAAAAGTTTTTATGTGTCGCGGTTGCGAAGAGTGCCTCCGGGGGTGGCAGTTTCGGCGAGCCCCCAAGTGCCAAGTTTAATGTATCGTGATTGTGGAGGACGCCTCGGGGGTGGCAGCTTTGGCGGGCCCCCGAGTTCCAAGTTGATGTGCCGCGATTGCGAAGGACGCCTCGGGGGGTGGCTGCTTTGGCGAGCCCCCGAGTGCCAAGTTGATGTGTCGCGATTGCGGAGGGCGCCTCGGGCGGTGGCTGCTTTGGCGAGCCCCCGAGTGCCAAGTTGATGTGCCGCCATTGCGGAGGACGCCTCGGGGGGTGGCTGCTTTGGCGAGCCCCCGAGTGCCAAGTTGATGTGCCACGATTGCGGAGGACGCCTCGGGGGGTGGCTGCTTCGGCGAGCCCCCGAGTGCCAAGTTGATGTGCCACGATTGCGGAGGACGCCTCGGGGGGTGGCTGCTTTGGCGAGCCCCCGAGTGCCAAGTTGATGTGCCGCGATTGCGGAGGACGCCTCGGGGGGTGGCTGCTTTGGCGAGCCCCCGAGTGCCAAGTTGATGTGCCGCGATTGCGGAGGACGCCTCGCGGGGTGGCTGCTTTCGCGAGCCCCCGAGTGCCATCATATTTTGGGGAAAAATATTTATGTAATACTTTTCCTGCTGTCTCTTACAAAGAGTAGGGGGGTTCTGTTGAGGACAGATCCCTTTTACTTAGAACGATGATGTAGTGGCCTTAAAGGCCTGGTAACTTTATCTCCGAGTGCCTGGGTTCTTCGGGCGATTTTCCTTTCCTTCTATGGGAGCGCTTCTTCTGCGAGTCCCGTGGTCCTACTGCCTTGGTGGGCTACGAAGGCTTCTTCTATCTTGTGGAATTCCTTGTCGCAGCGGTCGGATCTGACGAAACTGCCGCTGATTGTGATGACCCCGTGTGGGTCTGGCATCTTCAGCTTGAGGTAGGCGTAATGGGGTACGGCCATGAAGCGAGCGAAAGCTGGTCGCCCAAGAATTGCGTGGTATTGCGACTTCCAGTCGACCACTTCAAAGTCAAGCGTTTCCTTGCGGAAGTTTGTCGCGTTCCCGAAGACTACCTCCAGGCTTATCCTTCCGAGGGGGTAGACTGCTTTTCCTGGTAGGATCCCGTGGAAGGTTGTGCCTGAGGACTTGAGTGCGTTGTTTTGGATGAGCATGTCGTCGAGTGTTCGGGTGAAGATGATATTGATCCCACTGCCGCCGTCCATGAATACTCGCGACATGTCATAATTTCCGATTCTGGCCTCGCGTACTAGCGCGGCGTGCCCTGGTTGGGGAACGACTGGCGGGTGGTCGTCCCGGGAGAAGGCGATTTCTGTCTCCGACCCGCAGAGGTACTCTGGGACGGCCGGGTGTGCGGAGGTTGCCAGGAATACTTGTCTGGTGACTTGTTTCTGCTGCCTGTTGGAAGTTCTGACTTCTTGTATCATGTAGATCCTCCCGTGGGCTTCTGGGTACTGGTTTTCCTCTTCTGGTGTCCTTTGCCATTCCTGGATGGCGACCACCTATCTTGTTGGCAGAGAGGGGGCTGGTGGCGCATTGTGGGCGACTGGCCCAACTGCTATGTTTGTGAGTGGTCGTGTTGTTGCGCCCGCAGAGCTGCTTTTCTCCTCGGCCAACTCGTTGAAGCTTCTGCAATTCCTGAGGGTGTGGGACGATCTGAGCTCTCCTTGCTTGTTTCTGAATCCGTGTATAGAACACGGTCCGTCGAGTTGTTCTTTGGCGAAGCGGAATGCGCGAGTGCCGTCGCGTGGCTTCCTTGTCCTCCATTCTCGTTTTTGAGCGTGGGGCTCGTCTTCTGGGTTGTCTCGTCGTTGTGGTCTGTTGTCATCGCGGTGCTTGCCATTCCGATCGTCCGAGAAACCGGCGGCGACCATGTCAGGTCCTCTGTCGTCGTAGAAGTTCCGTCTGGGCCACTTCCTTCTTCTGTCGGCTACTCTGTCTCCGTTGTAGTCGTAGTCGTACTCTGATCGTGCAGTGTGGGTTTCCGTTTCATTACGAACGGAATCTTCTCTGTCCGCCTAGCTGTTGGCTAGTTCTAACAGCCGTGCGAGTGTTCATACTTTCATCTGTCCGAGCTGCTCCTTGAATTCAACGAGCTGAAGGCCTCGCCTGAATGCGCCGATCACACTTTCGTCCGAGATGTCTTCCGCTGAATTCTTGAGTATCGTCCATCGCTGGATGTATGCTCGCAGGGTCTCCCCCGTTCCTTGTATGCATGCCCGC
Organism: Bromus sterilis; assembly: GCA_950022295.1. NCBI lineage: Eukaryota > Viridiplantae > Streptophyta > Magnoliopsida > Poales > Poaceae > Bromus > Bromus sterilis. Next base: position 219,643,217 of record OX465599.1, read on the forward strand.
AGTTCCTCGAGTGAGGCTGGTCGCTTGTATGTGGATTTGAAGTTTTCTATGAAGGCTCCTCAGAACTGGCTCCAGGAGCTGATGGAACCGCGCCTAAGATTCTTCAGCCAATGTCGAGCGGAGCTCTCGAGCATGAGCTGCACGTACTGCATTGCCGTGACATTGGTTCCTCTTTGAAACTTGACTGATGTTAGGTAGTCGTCGAGCCATGCCTCCGGCTCCTCGTGTCCGTTGTACTTTAGTGTCGCAGATTTCAGTTTGAACCCGTTTGGCATACGCGTCTCACGTATGGCACGTGTGAAGCATAGTGCTCCACATGGCTCGATTTCCTCGTCGGAAGCCTCTTCGTCCGAGTACTCCTCGCGTGCTGCGCGTCTTCGCCTGCTGCGGTTGACTCTGTTCTGCGTGATGTCGTCTCGCGCATCTCGTCGAGTGCTACGGCGCCTGTTGTTGTCGTCGCTGTCGTGTTTCTTGTACCTGTCGGGGCGCCTGCGCCTGTCGTCATTACTATCGTCGTCATCGTCGTCGTCTGGTGAACTGGGGTCCATGTCCGATGTCCGCTCGCGAGTCTGTCGTTTTGCGCTGGATTTCTTAGGTACCGAGGCATTGATGGCGTCCTTCATTATCTGCAAATCAATGGAAGTGTAGCGATCCGTCTTTCCCTTTCTTCTTTTCTGGGCACGGGACAGGTAGTCCTAGGCGCTTATGAGTGCTTCTGCCGGAGTGAGGGGCTCTTCTTCTTCGTCGTCTTCTTCTAATCTGAAGTCGTCTTCCAGTTTCCGCACCACTCTCGCCCTTTCTCTCTTCTGCAGGTTGTTGAGTTTCGATCTGTTGCGGGTGGGGGAGTCGTGGCCTGGTGAGTCACTTCTGGGAGGTTGTCTGCGACTGCTTTTCTTTTCGAGTTCCTCCTTTTCTTCCTTCTCCATGGCTAGGCGCCACTGTCTCGTCTGCTCGGTTAGCTCACCTGCTAGCTTGTTGTATGCTCTTAGCTCGTCCCTTGAGGCATCTGATGGTAGTAACCTGCCGCGGGCGACTGCTTCCTTTACCATTGCCATTGATTCCTTGGACAAGTATATTTTTTCTTTGGGTGGTTCGTCTGCCGCTGCAACCGGTGTTTGCTTCCTGCTGCGTGATGGTTGGCTGCCTTGGCCGGGTGCTTGCTGCTTGCTGCATGGCGGCTTACTGCTTTTTTGATTGCTGGGTCCTTGTTCCACCTGGACTTTCCTTGGTATGGTCCCCGGTTCTCCTAGCTATACGACCATCTGACTGGTGTTGCCGGGACCTGCCGCCCTGTTGGTGGTTGGGGTGTCTGTATGAGTGCGCGGGTCGTCGACTCGTCCATTGTTACCTGACGCTGGTGCGCCAACTTCTGCCATGAACACCTTCGATGGTGTCCTTGCCGCCTCCTTGCTGATACGTGTGATTGTGCTTCTCCATGTTGGGGCTCCACTCGGGCGGTCGCGAGTGGCGTGGGGCCTTGAGTTGGGTGGGTAGCTACAGCTGCCAGATAGGCTGGCCGTGCGGGCGGCGTCCGCTCCGGTCACTGCTACAGGTGTTGCCGTGGGTGGGCAGGTGTCGTCGGTGAGGCGAAGAGTCCCCCAATGGTTGATGTAGATCTGATACGCTCCGAGGATCAGATTGACGCCGGAGTGTAGATCGGTAAAGACTGGCTGGAGGGCCGGGAGGTGGGCCGTGAATCCGAGGGACTCGAACAGATTGGATATTGCCGGAGCCGTCGAGTCGATGAGTGCTGATGATGATGAGGTCGCCGAGATCGCGTTCCCAACCTGCGCGTTTCCCACAGACGGCGCCAATTGACGGGGATCAACCCCGGAAAATCCCATGGTCAGGGACCCTGGGTTAGTCATGAGAGGCACAGGTTGGACGATAGCTCGTCGGCAAACAGGAAGGCACGCTCCTGCTCGATATTATTGATGGGGGAGATGTGATTACAGGGGATGCCAAGGCTGGAGCGCTCAAGGCTAGGGTTACAGATGATATTCGTTGTCCTTTTCATCGCCCCTCCTAGCCCTTATATACTGGGCTAGGTCTCGGGGAGTTCATCTACGTTTACAGGTAAGCTTTCCTAACCCTAGCTTGCTCCGTACGGCAGGTTCTCGCACCTTCCTTGTGAGTCGCAGACTCCTACATCGGTGCCAATTAGCGGGCCGAGGTTGTATCTTCATGGGCCTTCTGTCTTCAAGGACACCAGGTAGGCTTATCCCTAGGAGTCGTGGGGTCACCCCCTCGTCATCGGATGACTTTCCGCTCCGAGCATAATACATCATACTGTGTTAGAGCACTGTTAACTTTTCATATGTCTTGTTATGCATCTGTTTGTTATGCCTGCTTTATATTTACTGTTTCTTCCCCCCCCCCCTTTATTCTCCGGTAGACCCCGCTTCTACCGCCGACTACACTGCTGCCGGGTATGACTACTTCGTCGACGACTCTGCCCCTACCGTCGAGCTTCCAGTCAAGAAGAGCCATTCTCTTCCCCAGATATCGCCTACCTTTCCGTACTTTCTTGCACTAGGCATTGTTACTGCCGCTGCTAGGTTACAATCATATTCAATTGCATAGCTTGTTTTTGTCGCCCCTTGGTGTACCTCCTTTATTTTATGCTGCCTATTATAATTATGCATTATTCAACAGTGAACCCTGCGCATTGTTAGCTAGGATTAGATAGCGGGCCGTGACCACTCAGGGGAGTGAACACGGATACAATCTATACAACTGCACAGGTACGGTACAATGCAGACACCGCCTAAGGCCCCTAGCTCGGCTCTGCCGAGCCACGTTCAAGTGTGAGCCCATCAAGGAGTAATCCTTGTACTCCACTCGTTGATGACTCTGTATAGCCGCTCTAGGTACCTGAGCAACGGTTGTCCTTATGGTAAGAACTCGGGCGAACCAACGTTGCCCGCGAGCGGTATTGCGTCGGGAACGACTAGGAGGGTATGACCGACGTTACTGGTGTGCTTGGCCCCTGCTCGTATCTTGCGAGAGTTACCAAACTACGAAAAGTCGAGCTCTACCAAGAGCACACGCGAGACAAGGTAAGGAGACGGTTCACCTTGTTGGTAACCGCAGTGACTTGGTGGGACGACAGGGCAGGCACCGATGTACTGGTGGTCCTGACTGCTGTCGTTGACCGCAGGTCAGTTAAGTCGAGGCAACGATAACGGTTGTCATGCAGGTTAATTAAAATTCTAAATGGTTTGGCGGATGTCTTGAGTAGCCTTTTGGCTTGTACGCACTACCTACACGTGGGACGAGGAGTGTGGGCTCCCCTGCATCATATTCTCGTTCGGGGGTCTTTAGACGTGAGCAGTATCGCGGGCTGATTGCCGGGAAGTGGTGTTGTCTTCTGTTGCTCGAGCGGTGTATATGTATTTTCTTTGATTTTGCTTCACCGACCAGTCACGCACCGTGCAGGAGTACGTTCGGGTTAGGGTCCAAAATCCGGCGTACATAGGATATAGTCCGGCGGATGACCTCTCTGTTGATTGCCGAAGGATGGGCTACTTTGTGTCGGATAGCTTCGCTGGGGTGTTCCCTAACAAGGTGTACGCCACCCTGGAGATCCAAGTTTCGTAGAGTCACGCCAGTGCACCCCTGCAGGGAAGATTAATCTATTCTAATAGCCGTGTCCACGGTAACAGGACGCTTTATGCTGAAGCTGGATCTTACCACTACGAACTACTACTATTAAATTGTATGGTTCCAGGTCTTCTTCCTCGCAGGGAGTCGAGGAAGGGAACTCGGAGGCATTATTATTATTAATTATTACAACTTATTATTATACAATGCTGCAGCAACTTCTGCTTCATTGTTATTTTATGCTTTATACAAACTGTTGGTTGTTTCTCTTCCCATGCTGCAAGACATCGTCAGAAGTCTTCGTTAGGCCTAGCTTCTTATCCTTATTCTGATTTCTATCTTGCAGTCCACTATATACAGCCTCCCCTTTCCATTTGATTCCATGCATAATGCTTAGTAGCGGACGTAAGACTCGCGGGTATGCTAGATACTCAACTTTGATTTATTCCCCTTTTTTGTTTTGCCTGATCGGCCGCTGCAGTCAACGTTGGAGCCCAGGAGCAGGAGTACCCCGGAGGCGGATACTACTACGTCGAGACCCCCGCTGACCAGGACCAGGAGTAGTTTCGGAGGCTCCCAGGCAGGAGGCCTTTCCTTTTCGATTTGTATCTCTGATGTTATTTGTGCTAGCCTTCTTAAGCCAAAACTTGACTAACTATGTCTGTACTCAGATATTATGGCTTGTATAACTTATGTATTCGGGTCCGCGCGACCCCCCTTTGTTGTAACATATTGGTTTATCCTTTTGTGTTTAGTGTTGTGCTGTGATATTCTCACCGTGGCACCCTAATCTCAGCCATGTACCCTGCGTGTATGATTACTGTACACGGATTGATTTTGGGGGCGTCACAACCATCATACCTGAAGATGATCGTATGTCCTTTCTGAATATTCTTGGAGCGGAGGAAAGTGTTCCAGCCTCTCTGCAAGAACATGGAGTCCTCACCAGAGAAGTTAGTGGCCACCCAGATGGGCCCATGAGGGCACCCCTCAGAGCGAAGCCATAAACCTAGAGGCTTCGAATCCATCACAAGTTGCGCAAAAGAATCAGGGAGATGAACCCAACGGCGGATAGTTTGAACCCTTATCAAGAATTCACTCCTTTCAAAAGAAGAAGGGGGATATTCAGATGGAGAGGTCGTACGAGCACTTCTTCCCCTACCTCTACCACGACCACGACCACGATCACGGCCTCGACCACGAGCATCTGCACTGGATCCGGACTCGTTGGCTGCCGAAGGTGCATAAGCTTCTAGCTTGGGTGCCATAGGGAAAACTAGAAGAGGAAGAAGAAGATGCAGGAATTCGAAGGATAAAGCTACCCGATGGTTATTTATAGTAGATCCGAGGAGGAGATCAATCAATACCAACTACCCATGGTAAATAACATTTATGGAAAGACTCCTCGATTCCCACTACAACATCAAATGCCTACCAGCCGGCGTTTCGGGAAGTGTGACCATAAATACCTCAAAGGATCTTTGACTGAAAAAGTCAAAAGAAAATTTTAAAAATTGGAAGATGAAACGAAGGGATGAAGAAAACATAGATACCAACTCTTAATAAAACTCAAAAGAGGTTGGAGTCGGTCTATCTGAATCAGAGAGTTAGCCACAAAGATGAAGGCAAGAAGATTGATGTGAAGACTAAAGCATCACAACTATGGGCCGACTGGCCTACGAAAGGCCCACAAGATAATACCCGGACCAAGGTCGGTTGCACCAAGGAAAGAAGATCGAAGCCATAGAAGGAATTCAACTTTCCTTGTATAGCACATAAACATATTTGTAAAGTAGAATATAATTCCACCTTGTGTCGGAGTCGGACTCGCGGAATCCTGGGACCCGGCGCCTTTATAAGCTGAGGTCCATGGTATCCAGGGTCACGAACAATCTTAGCCTAAGAAAGGACTAGACACTTGTCGGCATAACCTAGATCTCCTCGAGACTAAGTTTACGACCGGCTCTCTTGTAATCGATAAAACTGACTCTTCTTTCGAGAGACGGAACTCATAATAAGAGGAAGGAGGAGTAGGCTTTTACCTCGAGAAAAAGAGGGGCTGAAACCTGGTTAAATCACCGAGTCTCTTGTCAATGTCAACTCTCTCCATGAAATCGCCTCGCAGCAAAGGTCCCATGTTAAGTTCGACTCTTCGGACATCCGCCGTGACTTTCCCACGACACGACTCATCCTTGAGTTTCTGAAAGGCATTCTTACCAGCAGTGGTGGCATTATCAGTCGGTTCCTCTGGAAGTGGTTCCTCTAGAACATTTTCCTTTTTATCATGCTTGAGAACAATTCTCATATTTCTATACTAGGTGGTAAAGTTTGTTCCATTCAGTTTATCTTTCTCAAGGATGGTTTTCAACACAAAATTGGTAACTGGAGAAGGTGGTGCCATTGATCTACAACATAAAATGCAAAATACTAAGACATGTATTAATGAAGAGCAGTCACGATAGCGGAAGGAGAGTTGGCGATGCGGGTCGACGACTGCTCCTCGAAGCCCGCGAACCGATCCCTCGTACCGATCCCACGAACGGAGTCCCGCGATCCGATCTCGCGAAAAGTTCGTCCAAGCACCTGATGGCATGGAAGTGATAATGGCTTATCGCCCTTCTTTGGTTACCCCAAGTGGAAGGTGAGATGTAGGATAGCAGCAAATTTCCCTTAGTGAAGATACCGAGGTTGAGTATCGAACCAGTAGGACTCCGATAGTGATAAGTAGGTGGTGAAGCGAGCAACGCTCCGTTTGAGATATTGCTCTCTTAAACTAGACCTGCACACGACACAAATAACTTTGCTCACAACAAAGTTCAGAGAGCTTGTCAATCTCTCCGGCCTTGTTGTTTACAAAGGATCAAGCGCAAGGGATAATGATAATGGTGATAGTAGCTAGAAAGTAAAAGCAGAAAATAAATTGACCGTGTAAACACTGATGAGAATATGGATCGGGGTCCCGTGATGTTCACTAGTGATGTCTCTCTCCCAAAAGAGAATAAAACTGCTAAGCAAGGTAAACAAATCACAGCTGGGCAATTGACAGGATAAACAACGCACCACAATGCTAACTATGCTAGAAAGAAAGGACGAGGCTCAAAAGCATGGGCGGTACGCCAAAATAAGTAGACCGAAATCCAACTGCATCTACTACTAATCATCCACCTTGAGTTATCTATCTAGAACATCTCGCTGGTATTAAGTTGCGAGCCACACCCAAAGTGTAAACCCAAAGCAACAGACAACTGCATTAAAAGAACTTTGTGTAAAGTAATCATTCCTTGCAACCGCGGTTACAAGCACTGTTGTTTTCCCCCTTGTGGCAATAGCACATCCCCGAGACTAGTGTTTTTTTCACTCAAGCTAGTCATCAGGGGGCATGAACCCACAATCGAGCATAACGTTCACTCTTGGAGTCACTACCTACAACTTGGGCCAAAGAAATAAACAGCAACGGAGAACATGCAAGAATTACTCAAAAACATAAATATAAAAGATAAGAACCAAATATATTACTCAATCACAAACTGAACATAGTCTCATAATCCATCAGATCCCAGCAAACTTAGCATAGCAACAACAGAAAATTACATATATGCCTCGATCATGTAGGGCAGCTCACGAGGTCTAATCCATGAAGAACAAAGCGGGGAGGAGAACATCACATAGCTACTAATCATAGACCCATGGTCCAAGGTAGACCACTCACGGATCATTCGGGGAGCGTCCATGGTGGAGGGGAAGCTCCCGGAGGTCAATCCTCCCGCCGACGGGGTGCCGGGAATAGGTCTGCTGGTGCTCCCGATCTTGGAAGCGCGGAGGCGATGGATTAGAGGCGAGATCGCGAAAAAGGGTTCTTTCTTTGAATGAATCCCGCCACCGAGAATAAATAGGCGAAGGGGGCAGCCAGAGGGGCCACCAGGTGTCCACGCGCCCCCCTGGTGCGGCCAAGCCCTAGCCCGGGCCACCTGGACGCCTGGACCCCTGGTGGTGGCCTTCTGGCCCCACCCAGGTGATTCCGGAAGGTTCTTCTGCGCTGATTTTTTATCTGATTTTCCCGAATTTTTGGAGCACTTTTAATATGGGAGAAACCTGAAATAGAAAAAGAACAGAAAACAGGAACTGGCACTGTGGTGCACTGAGTTAATAAGTTAGTCCAAATATGATCAAAATTGTATGAAAGTGTATCTAGATTATAGCAATATCACACAAAACATGCATAGATCAAGAAGAAATTATAGATAGGTTTGGGACGTATCAACACCCCCAAGCTTAATTCCTGCTCGTCCTCGAGTAGGTAAATGATAACAAGCATAATTTCTGTGGTGACATGCTAACAACCATATAAGAACTTTCAAAGTAAAGCAATCAAGGTATGTAATTCAATTCAGGTCATAACAGGCAAGATTCTATATTAGAATTGAAATAAGCGACATAAGAACATAAAGGTGCAAGAGCTCTTGTTGTCCTTTACTCGAAAGTCTCCAGATGGTATTTGCGTGCAAGAAGGGGGATATGGGAATACGAGAGAGAATTTTTTTTTGTTGAGAACTCAATCTACTAAAGTTTAACACTTGGACTTCTTTGGAATCTTATCTTGACTCGTCCCCAGACCACTAGCCAGGTACAATTCAATTTGATCCACTCCCTTTAAATATTTTGAGCACTCATGAAATGGATGAGCGTAAGCACGAGAGTTGACACTTAGGATGGCAAAGAGAGAGATATCGTGAAGGAGGAAGACAAAAAGGGTGAGAAAGGATCACATCAATGACGACTATCATAGGCGAGAAAGCCAAATGATAGATATGATGTGAGGAGTAGGGATTGCCATGCAACGGATGCACATATGAGCTAAGAAAAGCTCTGCAACGGAACTAGTGGGGGTGCATCCAACTTTCTCGCTCACGAAGACCTAGAGCTCGTTTGAGGAGGCTCATCCTTGGAATATGCAAGCAAAATTCTATAGTGTGAAGGTCCCCACATAGCTATATGCATAAATGATCATCTCTATGGAGTACAAGATAAGAGGGAGTACGAGTGTGGATCTTTCAAAAGGAATAGTAGTGTGTTGCCCATTTCTCTCTTTTTATTTCTTTTTCTCTTTTTCTATTTTTTTGTATTTTTTGGTGGCCTCAATGGCTCTTTCTATTTAACTCTCATTTGTCCTCTTTGGGACCTTTTAAATTTGTCCTCTTTGGGATCTTTTCCTCATATAAGGGCAACACTCTATTTCACAAGAAGGTAAAGAAGATCTTCACACTTTACAAGGTAATCAACACAAAGAAGATGTAGCTATCATGATGTATGCAAACTTATGCCTCTGCCAGTGTAGCAGGAATATGTATGACATGAAGATCAAGTCATGAAGAGGTGGATGTTGCATGGAAATATATCTCGGAAAGGCTATGGAAATGCCTTGATAGGTAGGTATGTTGGATGTTTTGAGGAAAGATATAAGGAGGTTCATGATGACAAAGCGTATCATGCCAAGGGTTTGGATGCACCGGCGAGGTGGACGCCAACTCTCGGAGTGAGAAGAGGGTAATGCATGGTACCGAAGAAGCTAGCAAATATGAGGAGGTGGAAGTTTCAACTTTCAATACTTACATTAGTCCGAAGAACTCATGCACTTATTATCGGTAACTCTCAATCTAATGAGGAGGTTCACAAAGAGACAAGTACCCCGAGGAGGAGTGTATGGGGTTTGGTTATCCTTGCGCATCATCGACACATGGTACGTGAGTGTACTATAATATCCGATCCCTCGAAAGATTAGTGATCCATCTAGTAGTTAGAGTTCTCAACTAGTTTTTGTAGTTTTTGAAAATAAACACGGATTGCCCAAAATACGACACCTATCACTAATAGGCTAGAGCTCTTGACACCAAAAGTTCAAACATTACTCACAACAATACCTCAAAACTATTGCAAGTTACTACTATAATTAAATAGAAACCTCAATTACCTACTTCAAGACAAGAGACAACTCAGTCCAACAACTAACTCTGTTAACAAGATAAACATGAAAACTAAAGAGAGTTCTAGCAACAAACTAAACTAAAGCTAAAGCTCTTGAAAAAGATAAACATGGAAACTAAGTGCTAAACAAGGCAACAGCTACTCAAAGATAAAAAACACACAACAGAGAAAAGATAAGCATGAAAATCCTATGATGTGTTCTAGATTGAAGTGGAGCGTGTTTGTCTCCCACAGAAAGTAAGCTGGGGTCTAGCTTGTTATGAACAACAACCAAAGCTAAAGAAAACTAAAAAGGAAACCTAAGAGCGAGACGCTCCAAGCATAGCACATAACGCATTAAGTGATAAAAATATAGTGAGACAAAGGACGAATTGTTGATGAGAAGGGGATGCACGAGGGCATCCCCAAGCTTAGACGCTTGAGTCTCCTTGAATATTTATTGGGGATGCATGGGGGCATCCCCAAGCTTGACCGTTTGACATTCCCGGATATTCTTTCATCATCTTCCCTCACACACTTCAAACTCCTTTCATACATAACTCATCATAAGCTGATTAGAGAGGTTAGTACCCTTAATAAAATATTTTTTCTCCACTGGAAATAAAGATATTCTTGAAGATATACCGTTTCTCAAGATTGTCTAAAAGTTTTTGCAAAGAAAAAGAAAGCTTAAGGTTTGCAAAAGTGAAGAAAGGAAAAACGTGGAAGAATCTGTGAAAAACAGAACAATAGGTAGTAAATAATTGTTTCGGGGTACTTCTGCAACTCAAATCAAAAAACTCAGAACATATGAAAGTTCAAAAATTGTATAGAGCATGCTGTGTAAAAAATTCAGCTCAAGAAGATGAACTGGTGATTTGTTTTGATTTATTTCGTCAAGCAGACAGAATCTCTTTTCTGGACAGCATGTCACAACTTTTGCTTCCCTTATCATAAGAGGCTAAACTTTTGCTTCCCCTCCATTAGAGCTTTAACCCCTGAGCCTAATCACCCTTGCCCCACCCCTCAGTGGCACATACATGTGGGCCAGCCCCCTGCTAATCCCAACCTGTTAGTTTAAATCAAAATAAACTGTTTTAATTAAACAAACAGAGACTGACATGTGGGACCCAATGGTCAGAGCCCCCCTGACGCCAGCATGACATCACAGTGATGCATTAAACCCTTTTCCAATTTAAAGAATAACTCGGAAAATCCAGAAAATGAATTAAACTTTGGAAATTCATAACTAATTCATTTTAACTCCAAATTAAACATATAATATATATAAAATTATCAGAAAAATGCAAGGATTCTGAATATGCAATCTGATTTCATGTTTGACCAAATCAAATTGGGTGAACAGTGGCAACATTGCATATGAACCCTTTTGAAATTCAATTGGAGTTTGATTTTACATTTCAAATGCAATACACTCCTTTTAATTGGAATAACTCACACATCAGTGACACACACATCAAGTTTCAACCTTCAACTCATGTGATTGTGCATTGTCTTTATATTGATCACTTTGTTTGCATTGTTTGCTATCGAATAGAGGTGGAGCCGGAACCCGAGATCACCCCCTTCGTTGAAGACACCGTTACCGAACCTCGTCAGCAAGACAAGCAAACCCCCATTGATCATGTCGATAAAATCCCACTTCCCTCTCAGTCTCGTGTATGCATTGCTAGGATGATTACCATGATAACGTTTCTACCGCATAGATGAACCCATTCCTTTGCATGACCTATCATTTGTCACAGTAGTAAGCAAACCACAATCCTAGCAGATGTAGGAGTTGATTGATATCATGTGGCCCCTACAACTGTTGCTGCTTATTGCATGCTTAGAGTGATACAATGTTGATACTGTTATGTGAGTCGGGATGGTAGAAATCATGTTGATGATGGTGGAAATGTGTTGGTGAATCTACCCTAATACAAGGTGAACGATGAGAGGTTGTGTAGGAGTACATAGTGGGTTGTCTCGTTGAACACCGCCCTAAGTCCGAGTTCTTGTGTGGTGATCCAAGATAAAGAGTACAACCACACATTGGGCTCACTGACCCCTCTCAACCTACTAACTCATCCCTTTCGATGTCCAGATGTCGAAGTAGTTCGGTGTTCTGGTAGGTTTGTGGCCTGTCTACTAAGTGAGAGAACGACTCAACCGAGACCGGCTTACGCACCATGCACACATCATCTGGGTCCACTTCGGTAAACCGACCGGGTTCACGATAGTGGTAGCCAACCCAGGTAGGCGTCTTTCTTGGACTAGATCGGCTATGAGGTAACAGTTGTGGTGAGCATCCTCGCCGACACCCCTTGAATGGTGTCGAGGCTAAGGCGGTAACTGATGGTCATGTGTGTGTAGTGGTACACCCCTGCAGGGTTAACAAAACTATTCGAATATCCGCGTCCCCGGTTATGGACTGCTTGGAAAGCTTAGCTTGATTATTAGAAAACTTGAACTCGATACTTATAAATCTTGCCAAGATAAGCATGACTGCTATGGCGTGCTTTCTCGTGGGGAAGTTGAGGAAGGCACCATAGTGGTCTAATTGGTTGGATACTTGTAGTGGACTCGTTTACGCTTCTTACCTCAAGTCTGGTACTCGTAGATCAGTACTAGCCAAATTAAAGCTGGCACTTCTGCTTATGATCCCCACCTCCCTTTGCGTTGATACATGTGCATGAGTAGTATAGTTCCTACGTAAGTCTTGTTGAGTACGACTTTGTACTCACGTTTTCTTATTCTATGTTTTACATGAACCCACTGACCCTGAAGGTGGATTCTTCCTGGAGCTCGACGACTGATCAAGCTAGTGTAGTCCCAGTCAGACGACTGGTCCCTCGTGGAAGGGCTTGTTTATAAATAAGGCTTCTCTAAGACATTTGTTAAACTTGTCTGTACTCAGACCTTCTTTGCTTCCGCATGCTTGATGTAATGATGCATCACGGTCTCGTGATCTCTGTGTGCACTCTGTAAGAGTTATCAATAAAGTTTTAAACTTTGTAGAGAATTGCAATGATACCTGCTGTTCATACTAGACATGTGTGATGCGTGTAGGATTATAACATGAAAGTCTTAGTATTGGTTTTCGAGACCTTAGTTGTGATCTGGCTGGCGGTCTTTTATACACCAAGTGGCCCTTAGATGTGCGCAGCTTGGGGCATCGCGATGCAATTGCTCGTGACTCTGTCACGTGCACACTTTGTTGTATGATCGAGCCCACCCTAGACCCCGACTAAGTGATCGGGCTGGAGTCAGTCTGTGTAAGTGTTATAATACAACCGAGAGTATGGTTGAGGCGACTTGTCTATGAATATGGGAGTTCACCACCCATATCATTTAGAACTGTGTGCGGACGGTGAGGAGCCATTTCAGTTGATCATCCGGCCTGGATGGGATGCCCCTCACGTTCGATGCTTTCCGAGAACGTTCTGTGTTGGGCCTTGTCTGCTTAGAAAAGTGGGTACGGTTCTCGGATCTCCATATGATTGTGTTGTAGCGGGTCTTGCATACGCTAACGCCGGGTCCCAACACCCCTCTTTCATGTGAATAACAACACCAATGGTGTGAAGAAAAGGATGTCCCAAAAAACTTGGACATAAAGGTTCACACTCTATGTCCATAATAGTAAAATCAACGGGAACATAATTGTCATTGACAATGATAAGAACATCGTCGATCTTCCCCAAAGGTTTCTTTACGGAAGAATCAATGAGACGAACACCAAAAGAACAAGGATCAAAAGGTTTCAATTCAAACATATCATACATTCTTTTGGGCATAATGGAGGTACTAGCATAGCAAGAGAAGTTATTCAATTTAATTTTGATCATTGGATCCCAACCATCATCGAGCTTCCTAGGTATGGAGGCTTCTATTCTAAGCTTCTCCTCCCTAGCTTTGATGAGAGCAATAATGATATGCTCCGTGAAGGCAAGATTTAGTGTGCTAGTATGGGGGTCTCTAGACATTTTGTGTAGCAAGCTAATAACTTCTGAAAGGGTACAACTATCAAAATCAATGTCACTACTGTCAAAGGTGGTAGTGGTGTCATCTAGGCTCACTTGTTTGAAACCCTCCATGTTCATAGGAGTTTCTTCTTCTAAGGTTGAGGTATTAGCATCACCATTAATAGGTCCAATGGGACTAGGAGTGTGTTGGGTGCTAATAGTTTGGGTGTCCTCAACAATTTGGATAGTAGCAATTGTGTGGTGTGTAGGAAGGCTCTTAATTCTATCATCTTCCATAGGGATAACTTCTGGTTTGGCTGTCATTTGATTTATCAAAGTATATTGGGTGTGGGACATATTTGAAACATAGGTTTCAGTGGCTGTAAGTCTAGGCTGGAGATTAGAGATCTCACTATTCAGGCTCTCAAGTTGCTTACTAATGTTTTGCAAAATGGAAGTGTGCTCACCTAATTTTATAGAGAAGGCTTTGTTTTGTTCAAACTGGGTGTGCATATAATTCTTAGTAGCCTTCTCTATTTCTACCTGTTTCTCATAGCGAGGTAGGTCTCTTTCCTTGTAAGTTGGATTATAGGAGTTGTTGCCAGGATAAGTGTTGTTGTTCCCATAGTTGGATGGAAATGTTCTAGGATGGCTAGCAAATTCCCCTATAAGCATTGTTGTTGAAATTGTTTCTAGCAATAAAGTTCACATCTACTTGTTCCTGAGCAACCAAAGAATTTAAAGGGACATCATGAGGATCAATAGAGGGTTGCTCGGTAACTAGATACATAATCAAGTCAACTTTTCCATTTAGGGAGGTAATCTCATCGACAGAGTTTACCTTCCTACCTGTGGGAGCGCGCTCGGTGTGCCATTGGGAATAGTTGGTCATCATCTCATCTAGAAGTTTTGTGGCAGATCCAAGTGTTGTTGACATAAAGGTTCCTCCCGCGGCCGAATCTAACAGGTTCCGCGAGGTAAAGTTCAAGCCTGCATAAAAAGTCTGGATAACCATCCAAGTACTACAACCAGGGCATTTCTTAACAAGAGATTTCATTCGTTCCCAAGCTTGGGAAATGTGTTCATTGTCCAATTTGTTAAAATCCATAATGTTGCTCCTCAATTGGATAATTTTAGCAGGTGGGTTATACTTCCCAATAAAAGCATCTTTGCACTTATCCCAAGAATCTATGCTATTCCTAGGCAAAGATTGAAACCAGATTTTAGCTTCTCCCCTCAAAGAGATAGGAAAAAGCTTAATCTTAACAACATCACCTTCTACTTCTTTATACTTTTGCATATCACATAGCTCAACTAAATTATTCAAGTGTAAATCAGCATCATCTCCAGCACCAGAGAATTGATCTCTCATAACAAGGTTTAGCAAAGCATGTTTAATTTCATAAGAGGTAGCTGAAGTGGCAGGTGTGGCAATAGGAGTGCAGATAAAATCATTGTTGTTATGACTAGTGAAGCCACACAACTTGGTGTTTTCAATGGAACACATAGTAGCAGCAAGTGTGGCAGAATTTTTTGTAATTTTTGATATAGGACAATAAGATAAAAATGGAAAGGTAAACTAACAAGAATAAAAAGCAAAGGTAAAAGATAGTGTGCAACTCCCTTATCTTGGCACTCGGAGTCCCCGGCAACAGCGCCAGAAATTTGCTGGATGGAGTTGAAGTGATAATGGCTTCTCGTAATTCGTTGGTTACCCCAAGTGGAAGGTGAGATGTAGGATAGCAGAAAATTTCCCTCAGTGAAGATACCGAGGTTGAGTATCGAACCAGTAGGACTCCGATAGTGATAAGTAGGTGGTGAAGCGAGCAATGCGCCGTTTGAGATACTTCTCTCTAAACCTGGACCTGGACACGGCACAAATAACTTTGCTCCCAACGAAGTACAGAGAGGTTATCAATCTCTCCTGCCTAGTTGTTTACAAAGGAGCAAACGCAAAGGATAATGGTAATGGTGATAGCAGCTAGAAAGTAAAAGCAGAAAATAAATTGAGTGTGCAAAAAGTGATGAGAATATGGACCGGGGTCCCGTGATGTTCACTAGTGATGTCTCTCTCCCAAAAGACGATAAAATTGCTATGCGAGGTAAACAAATCACAGCTGGGAAATTGACAAGATTAAAAACGCACCGCAATGCTAACTATGCTACAAAGAAAGGGCGAGGTTCAAAACCATGGGCGGTACGCCAAAATAAGTAGACCGAAATCAACTGCATCTACTACTAATCATCCACCTTGAGATATCTATCCAGAACATCTCGCTGGTATTAAGTTACGAGCCCCACCACAAGTGTAAACCCAAAGAAATAGACAACTGCATTAAGAGAACTTTCTGTAAAGTAAACAATCCTTGCAACTGCGGTTACAAGCACCGTTGTTTTCCCCCTTGTGGCAACAGCACATCCCCTAGACTCATGTTTCTTTCACTCAAGCTAGTCATCAGGGGGCATGAACCCACAATCGAGCATAACATTCCCTCTTGGAGTCACTACGTACTACTTGGCCAAATCAATAAACAACAATGGAGAACATGCAAGAATTACTAAAGAACATAAATATAAAAGATAAGAACCAAATATATTACTCAATCATAAACTGAACATAGTCTCATAATCCACTAGTTCCCAGAAAAATCAACATAGCAACAATAGAAAATTACATATGTGCCTCGATCATGTAGGGCAGCGCGCGAGGTCTAATCCATGGATAACAAATAGGGGATGAGAAAATAACATAGCTACTGATCACGGACCCATGGTCCAAGGTAGACTACTCACGGATTATCTGGGAAGCGTCCATGGTGGAGGGAAAGCTCCCGAAGGTCAATCCTCCCTCCGGCAGGGTGCCGGGAAGAGTTCTGCTGGCGCATCCGATCTTCTAAGCGCGGCGAAGGCGGAACAGAGGCGAGATCGCGAAAAACGGTTCTGTCTTCAGAAGAATCCCGTCACATAGAATAAATAGGCGAAGGGGGCAGCCAGGGGGGTCCACCAGGTGTCCAGGGGCCCCTTGGCACGGCCAAGCCCTAGGCCGCGCCACCAGGGCGCCTGGACCCCTGGTGGTGGCCCTCTGGCCCCACCCAGGTGATTCTGGAAGGTTCTTCTGCGCTGATTTTTTATCTGATTTTCCCAAATTTTTGGTGCACTTTTAATATGGGGGAAACCTGAAATAGAAAAATAGTAGAAAAAAGGAATTGGCACTGTGGTGCACTGAGTTAATAAGTTAGTCCAAATATGATCAAAATTGTATGAAAGTGTATCTAGATCGTAGCAATATCACACAAAACATGCATAGAGCAAGCAGATATTATAGATACGTTTGGGACGTATCAGCACCGCAGGTGCGGCACCTCCAAGGGATGCGCACGTACAAGGAGGAGCGTCGGGCGGTGGACTGCTAGGTCCGGCGGCTAGGCCTGGATGTCGAGTGGCGGCTAGGGTTGTGGTGTAACACGTTCCTCTACGGGGTTCGCCCTAGCCTTTATATAGGTGCCCATGGAGTTCCCTCAACCCTTGAGGCAATCCGGACCCTCCATCCATATTCCATTCAACATTCGAATTGCACCTTTCCCCTTAAGCGCGCGAACCTATAGGTTCACGTACACATGGACACGTCCCGGATCACATCCGGTTCGATAGTCGGTAGCGGTTCCTAGCAGAACGTGTCGTCTCCCATATATGCGTAAAGTCATAAGACGAACCATTACAAAGTTTCATATGCAACATTCATTTTTCCTCACAATATATGTTGTCAAACTCAAGGCGAGTACTTGTCACCCTTGTGATAGCTTGACCTCTCTTCTCGAAACCATGATACAGATTCCTGAACCGGGTTAACACTTAACCCATGTCGCATGGCCATGCTTTCTGAATCTGATCACTCGAGAGGGCCCAGAGAATATCTCTCCAAGGTGGAGGGGAAAATCCCATATTGATCAACCATGTCTCGCGGCATGTATAATGACTCGCCCGTAAGCTACATTTATAACTACCTAGTTACGGTGTAGTGTTTGATAGTCCCTAAGTCAATCATTCCTCATCCCTAGAACATGCGAGGACCTCGGGTTTAGGGCATGGCATATACATTGTATTGAGACTAACAGATGACAGTATCTCGCTGCGTCTCAAAGTGGTTCTCTGTCCAACTCAGTGATCTCATCACTAAGTCCATACTATCGGTAGCATCTCCATGTTCATGACTTGTGAAACATAGTCATAAACTGAATCATATACTAGTCAAGGATATTTGTCCACATAACCTTATCAACTAGGGACCATTAGAACAATCATCATAGAATATATAGTCTCCCAAACAAGTCACATACTTATTGATACATATAAGTCATGATGTTCAAGGACAATACAAATAACTCATGAATACATAAGGACATAACATCATAACATGACTGCCTCTAGGTCATATCTCCAACACTACACTTGTGGGCCATCAAGATCATTTTCTTGCACCGTTGTCGGGGAGTGTAGCTCTATTGGTAAGTGAAATTGGTAAGGAAATCTTCACACTGTATGTGTTGTTTTTATTTTTCTATTACCACTTTTTATCCTTATGGATAATTCGGCTCTTGGTTCTTTGCTTCTGGGGAACTGTGCCACCGCTGTTGTGGTGGAGAAGGCTCCTCCACCTATTGAAATTGTGCCTCTTAATATACCAACTGGTATTATCGATTATGTCATAGCTAATCGTTATGTAGGAGCCAGCCATCCAGGCGATCACTTGCTCTATCTTTCAAAATTATGCTCCTTATTTAAGCTTCCAGGTGTATCCAGGGATTTTGTGATGAGAAAATTATTCTCTCTATCATTGAAAGATAAGGCATTGGATTGGTATAAGCTTCTTGATAACTCTCATTTACTAAAATGGCAAGAGCTTATGCCTCTCTTTTATGCAAAGTTTTACCCTCTTCATGAAATTCATCGAGACAAGAACTGTATTTATAACTTTTGGTCTCGTGATGGAGAAAGTATCACCAAAGCTTGGGGGAGATTGAAATCCCTATTGCTCAAATGTCCTAATCATGAGGTCCCCAAGGAAATTATTCTTACAATTTTTATGCAAGACTTTCTCATCAAGATAGAGATATGCTTGATGCCACCTCTAGTGGGGTATTTCTAAACATAAGTGTTGAACATATATGAGATCGAATTGAAAGGGTCCAGAAGAACACTTAAGGTTGGGAGATTGACAAAAGTATTGAAGCTGTTATAAATTATGAGCATGATTATATTGAGAGTTATGTGAAAATTGATTACTTCAATACCTTTTGTGCTAAGATTGGTTTTGATTCTCAACTTATAATTGATTTTTTCAAAGACTTTGCCTCTCATATTGATTCTTCTAGGAAGAAGAAGGATCAGCATCATAAGCCTTTTGAGGAATTACATGTTGATATTAATATTGCTAACCCTGTCTTACCTACAATTTTATATGAGAAGCACCCTTTTCCCATAAGGATAAGGGAGCATTCTTATGTCATAGGGATAGTAAATAAAAGTGAAAGAACGACTGTTGAGCATGAGGACCTGATTAAGGTGAATCCTCAAGTTGCATTGGTCAATGATATTGTTACTAGTTATGTTGGGGATTCCACTATCAATTTTTGTGCTGTTTCCACTAACCTTGTTACAACCAAGAATAAGGGCTCAATTTCAGGTACTCTAGTTGTATCTGTTAAAATAGGAGATCATAATTATTATGGGATATGGGATTTGGGATCCAGTGCTAGTCATATTCCTTTTTCACTTTATCATGAGATTATGAATCAAATTTTACCATGTCAAATTGAAGACATTGATGTTACTATTCATCTTGCGAATAAAGAAACTATCTCTCCTATTGGAATTGTGCGAGATGTTGAAGTCCTATGTGGAAAGGTAAAATATCCTACCGACTTTCTAGTACTTGGTTCAGTGCAAGACAGTTTTTGTCGTATTATCTTTGATAGACCTTTTCTCAGAACTTGTTGAGATATTATAGATTGCAGGAAAGGAAAAGTATCCATTGAATTCAATGGTGAGCCATATGAATTTAACTTTTCTAAATTTTCCAAGAAAACTCGTGGTTTTGATTTTCCTAGTAATGATGAAACTATTGAAGAAATTTCTTCTATTGCTATTCCTCCTAACGACCCTTTGCATTAATTTATGGAGGACCATGAGAATGATATTAATATGTAGGAAAGGAATGAGACAGATGACATATTCTTGAGACAACCTACTATCCTGAAGCACAACCTACCGGTTGAACCTTTAGGAATTCTATCACAACCAAAAGAACACCCTGTGTTTGATCTAAAACCACTTCCTGATACACTCAAGTATGCTTATTTAGATGAAAAGAAAGTATATCTTGTCATTATCAGTGCTAACCTTTCAGGATATGAAGAGGAGCGCTTATTCGAAACCCTTCGTAAACATTGAGGTCCTATTGGCTATACCCTTGATGATCTTATGGGAATTAGTCCATCGATCTGTCAGCACACGAGCAATCTCGAGCCTGATGCTAAACCAGTTTTTGATCATCAACGACGGTTGAAACCGAAGATGAAAGATGTGGTGAGGACCGAAGTCCTCAAGCTTCTTGCCGCAGGTATCATCTATCCTATAGTTGATAGAAAATGGGTGAGTCCCGTACATTGTGTTCCTAAAAAGGAGGTATGACTGTGGTTCCTAATGATAAGAATGAACTAATACCTCAACGAATTGTTATTGGATATAGAATGTGTATTTATTATAGGAAGTTGAACAAGGAAAGCAGAAAGGACTACTACCCGCTGCCTTTCATCGACCAAATGCTTGAAAGGTTATCTAAAAACACTCACTTTTGTTATCTTGATGGGTATTTTGGCTTCTCCCAAATTCATGTTAACACTGCTGATTAAGAGAAGACTACCTTTATTTGTCCTTACGACACTTATGCTTATAAACGTATGCCTTTTGGTGTATGCAATGCCCCTACTACTTTTCAAAGGTGTATGTCTGCTATCTTTCATGGTTTTTGTGAGGAGATTGTGCAGGTCTTCATGGACAATTTCTCTGTCTATGGAACCTCCTTTGACCACTGTCTCCAAAATCATAATAAAGTTTTGCAGAGATGTGAGGAGATGAATTTTATGCTTAATTGGGATAAGTGCCACTTCATGGTCAACGAAGGGATCGTTCTTGGTCACAAGATTTTAGAAAAGGGAATCAAAGTGGACAAAACAAAGAAAGAGAGGATGCCCTATTCAAGAGACATCAAAGGTATTCATAGTTTCCTCGGTCAGGTTGATTTCTATAGAAGATTTATTAAGGACTTTTCTAAGGCTTCAAGACCCCTAACTAATCTTCTCCAGAAGGATATTCCTTTTGTTTTTGACGAAGATTGTAAGGAGGCCTTTGAAGTTCTTAAGAAATCCTTAACAACTGCTCCTATAGTCCAACCACCTGATTGGAGTTTACCTTTTGAAATCATGTGTGATGCTAGTGATTTTGCTTTTGGAGTTGTTTTAGGACAACGTGTTGATAAAAATTGAATCTTATACATTATGCTAGCAAAACGCTTGATAGTGCTCAAAAGAATTATGCTACTACCGAAAAAGAGTTTTTAGCAGTAGTATTTGCTTGTGATAAGTTCAGACCTTATATTGTTGATTCCAAAGTTATTGTTCATACTGACCATGCGTCTTTTAAGTATCTTATGGAGAAGAAGTATGCAAAACCAAGGCTTATCAGATCGGTAATTCTTCTTCGAAATTTGTTTTGCAGATTGTTGATAGGAAAGGAGTAGATAATCATGTGGCGGACAACCTCTCCAGGATGAAGAACATACCACATGATCCTATTCCGGTCAACGATAGCTTTCCTGATGAATAGTTAGCGGTATTAAGGGTACAATATCCTTCTGATCCTTGGTTTGCAGATAATTCTAATTTTATAGTTGCAAAGTTTTTGTCTCCAGGTTTACCATTTCAGCAAAGGAAGAAATTCTTCTATGACTTGAGGTACTAATTTTCGGATGGCCCGCATCTTTCTAGAGAAGGTGCGGATGGAATCGTGAGAAGATGCATACCAGAGCACGAGAAGAAGGATATCTTGAGGGAATGTGTAAGGCCCGATATGCGCTACTGTTCCAGATCTAGATGTTCCCATCCAGATCCGGGGACGAAGGACATATCGGTCCCACCGCGACATATGACACCATATGCCCCGGATTTCCAACATGATATCACAACATTACAGATACAAGGATACAACATCTCATACAATCGGCATACAACTGCCTTAAATACAATACAACAGCGGAAGATACATGCTTGAGTACAGACTACAACCAAATGCCTAGTGGCAAAGAGAAAAACATCGATCGCCATAACCACACGAGTCCAGGCCCTCCGTCGGGATCCGCCTAACTAGTCGTCCTCGAGTCTCCGCGTGAAACGTCGATCACCATACCTGTTGTCGATTAAGAACCCTGAAAAGAGTTTGGGGGTAGTATCATGAGTACAGAAGTACTCAGCATCCAACTGTACTGGTCATCTGACCCAGCAAGGACTTCATCACTCGTCATTCTAGGACAACTAGTAGTTTACGGTAAGGATGGGGTAAGTGGTGAGGTTGCTGCCGCACTAGCATTTATGAAATGGCTAACGATCTAGAGAGTAAGATAAGAAGCCAAGCATTCGATGAGGAATCGCCTCCAGCAAGTCTTCTATCCACCTACTACGCAAACATAACACCTATCCTATCCTTGTCCTCCTCTTCGCATCCCGATAAAGAAGAAGCAGTCAAGGAACACACACATTGATCAAGTTATTAAGATTATCTCAGTTGTTGTTGTCTATGAACAAGGAGTAGGTCTCAAGTCGTCCATAACCGTGGACACGGCTTCTCGAAAAGATTTAACCCTGCAGGGGTGTACCAACTGCCCATTACAAGGCTCCGCACACACGCCCATATCTCTCAGTTGCTACCCATTATAGGCAACCATTTTATGATTTAGTTCCGAGAGATCCGAAACGACAGGTCCCTCTAACTAACAACGAACAAATCCGGGTGGCCCCCGGGGACTCGACACCCAATCCAAAAGCCGGCCACGCTCTCGGATCGGACTCTTCAATATGACGCAGGTCGGATTGCCGGTTAATCACACATGGGAAACCGGGTCCTAGCTGATCGGGTGGACCAACAGAGAAACCATGTCTCCACTGACCCAAGTTATTGTAAAATATATCTGCTAGGAGCGACCCGACAAGATATATATGCATGTTTTCAAATGGTAAATCAGCTTGGTCCACCTCTAGAAATGTTTGAAGCTAGATAGGTAAGAAAAGGGGACCCCATAAAATCCCACACGCGGTTAGGCACGCTCAGTCTTAAAACCAATACCCGGAACTCGGGTCCTAGGTGACTCAAATGGAACAAAGCGTCGGGGCGGGATAGCCTAGACCTTCCATCCTTCGTCGAATATAGCCAACATTATAATAATCATATCATCAACAACAATATAATAATGTGATATCCCAAACCAAAGAGTAACAGGAGGTAACATCGTAGCATCCTAACCATGCATACTAAGCAGGGGCTGAGCAACGAGCAATAGTAACATAGCAGTACAAGGTTTGCTGGGAGGGGACATGGCTGTATCGGTTTGAAAGAGGCTGTAAACATGTGGTAGGATCAAACATCGAACCTAACCTAGACTAGCATGCAAACCGCTGGTTGAAATAGAATGGATCATAAGTAATGTATAGTCCTTGCCTGTTGATAAGTCGGGTTCCGAAGGCGTAGTTGATCACATGCTCGCATCGTATCCGAGAGGTACCCGCGGGAGCACACAAGAGGGTAAACACTGGAAAGCAATCAATGAGCAAGCATCTATTACTACGAAGCAAACACGAGCACGCATCAACAAGAAGGCAACACGAGACATCGCACCTACCATCGAGAGCGGTTACTAACAGGTTAAGTGGAGTAAAACCTACACAAGATGAGCAAAGGTTGTTAACATGGCATCTCACTCAAGCACGGCATAACACACAAACATTACAAGAGGTGAAGCATAAAGTAAACTATCTAATCTAGCCACTTTAAGGGGGGGTAAAACCTATACATGGCAAACTATTACGAACCCCACAATATTTATTGCATTTGGTACTGTTTTGCCCTAAACATAATTTTATTATTTTTATTAGCAAGCAAGATCAGCATAAACACAATCTACATGCAATTCTAGTCAAGTTACATATAAGAAATATTTTAATCAGAGCAACGGTTAAAAAGTTATTAAATAAACAAGTTACAGTTTACAGTGGCAAGGTTGTAATTAGCACAAAACAACATGTAAACAAATTCAAACATGGCAAAGGATCACAATTTATTAATCTACACAGAAAACTAAGAAAGTTTCATGTTTAAAGCGTTGCAATCGGAGCTACGGTTTAAAAGATACGGGCATTGCAAAATTAAAACACAATCTGCAATTTAAATAAGCCCAGGACAACAAAAAAAAAATTACGGGCTGAAGATGGCTCTATTAGGCCTAACAGGGGCGGCGCAGAATACTAAATAGCGCACATGTGCGAGAAATGGTACACGGGCCGACCCAACAGTGTCAAAAAAAAGGATTCCTCACCTTGGGCCGAGGTGCTAGGTTGGCGCTGGAGGGGGCACAGGCCGGCCCGCGTGGCGGTTGGAGGCGCTCGTCCTTGCTCACTGGATCGGGGGCCTCGATCCCGATCCCGGCAGCGGCGGCGCCATTCCGGCGAGCTGGCGGCGCGGTGCCCCGGCGTGGCTGCACCGGCAAGGGAAACACTGCGAGGGGCAGGCTCGGGCCGACGCGGAGGAGGCTAGGGCGGCAGGTGTCGTGGGCGGCCGTGGAGGGAGGCCTGCGGCCGGCTCGGGCTTGGGGGGAGCGTCGCTGGGCCGTGCTTGGTTCTGCCGGTGGCGGACTCCATGACGGCCGGCGGCGAGCGGTGAGGGGAGAGAGGAAGGGAGGTCAGAGGAGGAGAGGAAGGCGCGCAGAGGGGAGAGGGAGGCCTGCGGCGGTGCAGGCGACCTGCGGGGCGGCCAAAGACGGAGGCGCACGGCGAGCTCACTACGGGAGCGGCGGCTCGGGCTGGAGAGAGAGGAGGAAGCTGGTGACGTGGCGCTTACGTGGCACGATCTGGAGCGTCGGATCATAGATCCGACGGCTCCGGAGGGGCCAGGGGCTAGGGTTTCGGGATTTAGGGTCAAAATGGGCTAATCTGGCAAAGTGTAGGGGGTGGCTGCAATTTTTTGGCTAGGGAAACCCTAGAAAGGGGTGGGAGAGTGGTGGTCTTTATATAGCCCTGGTGGCTGGCAGTTTGCAAAAACATCCCCGGTTTTTCTCTCGCGCGCGCGGTGTTTACGTTTCTGACCGCCGGGGGTCCGCAGGACCTCCGATTCGGGTAAAACTTCGAACTGCGCGATCAGCGCGTCGAGCCAGCGGCGTTCACCTCGCGCTGGAACCGTTTCAGGAACACTTTCCGGCGCGCCATAAAAATATCCCGTTTACTTATTAAACGGGGTTTTTCGTTCCGTTGGCTGCGGCTGGTCTAGTGCGGGATTTCGCGACGGTGATCGGGTGAAACCCGGTGTCGCAAAGGTCGAGTGTCAGGGTGGCAAGGGTCGGTCTCCGTCCGGTACGAGATAAGAGGGGAAAAATAATCGCCGATCGATAAATCGGGGATGCAAACACCGCAAACAAATCAGGAAGTCAATCAATTCACACTGAAAACAAAAATTTTAATATTTTTGAAATCTGGGCTGTTACAGAATGTCATGACAGTCCTTATGGAGGACATCATGTAGGTGATAGGACCGCACACAAGGTTCTTCAATCAGGTTTTTATTGGCCAACTCTTTTTAAAGATGCTAGAAATTATGTTTTATCTCGTGATAAGTGTCAAAGAGTTGGTAATATTATTAGGAGAAATGATATGCATATGAATTATTCTCTAGTTATTGAGCCTTTTGATTGCTGGGGTTTTGATTTTATGGTTCCTTCATAGAATTGCTTCACCCTAACACACTCAAACAAGTGGGCAAGTTGAGCTCACCAATAGAGAGATTGATACGTCACAAACGTATAATTTCTTCTTGTTCCATGCTCATTTGGGTGACATTGCTATGTGTTTTGCTACACTTTTATACCTTTTTACACATATTTGGACTAACCTACTAACTCAGTGCACCTAGTGCCAGTTTATCTCTACTGATGTCTATGAATTGCATGTTTTTACCCATATTTACAGAGCCCAAAAAAATCCCAATAAAAATATTAAAAAAAATCAGCGTGTGAGAAGCTTCTGGAAGACCAAAGGAGGGCCCCCCCTCCCAGGCGGTGAGGGGGTGTGACCCCACTCCTGGCCGCGCCAGGAGGGTGCCTGGGAGGAGGGCCACCCCCTGGTGCCCCCTTTGGCCTATATTTACACCCGTCACAGAAACCCTCGAGAGAGACCCCGCATCGTGATTTTCACCTCTGTTCCGCCACCGTCGTGATCCCGAGATCGGGAGCACCAGAAGACCTCTTCTCGGCAACCTTCCAGAGGGAGGATTGACCTATGAGAGCTTCCCGGATGTGACGTGACTAGTCCCCCTTGCACCATGGGTCCATGACCAGTAGTTATGTGATGTCTTCTCTCCAATCTTGTGCTTCAATTCTTAGCCCTTGTGAGCTGACCTACATGATCAAGGCACTTATGTAACTTTCCTGTTGTTGCTATGCTGAGTTTGCTAGGAGCCGATGGATTATGAGGTTATGTTCAGATTGTGATGAGTTATACATTTGTTTCTCCTTTTATATTTTGTTCTTGAGTAATTCTTGCATGTTCTCCGTTGCTTTTTATTGCTTTGGTCAAGTAGTAGATAGTAACTCCAAGAGGGAGCATTTATGCTTGATTGTGGGTTCATGCCCCCCGATGTCTAGCTTGAGTGACAAAAACATGAGACTAGGGGATGTGTTGTTGCCACCAGGGAGAAAACATTGGTTCTTGTAACTGCGGTTGCAAGGATTGTTTCCCTTACGCAAAGTTTGTTAATGAAGTTGTCTGTTGCTTTGGGTTTACACTTTGGGTGGGGCTCGCAACTTAATACCAGTGAGATGTTCTGTATAGATATCTCAAGGTAGATGGTTAGTGAGTAGATGATGATGGATAAACGGTCTACTTGTCTTGGCGTACTACCCATACTTTTGGGCCTCTAACTTTCTTGTGGAATAATTAGCATTGCGGTGTGTTTATAATTCCGTCAACTGCCCAGCTTTAATTTGTTGACCCAGCTTAGATATTTTATCGTGTTTTGGGAGAGAGACATCACTAGTGAACATCATGGGACCCTAGTCCATATTTCCACCATTGTTTACAACTCAACTCTTTACTGCTCTTATTTCCTTTTCGTTGCAATCACCACTACTATTTCCTGCTTGTGTTTGATCCTTTGTAAACAACAAGACCGGAGAGATTGATAACCTCTCTGAACTCATTTGGATCAAAGTTATTTGTTGTTGTGTGCACGTCCACGTCAACTCCTAGCTATACAATTCTAGCGCCGTTGCCAGCTACTTGCAGAACTTGGAGTCCTACTGGATACATAAACCTTGGTATCTTCACCGAGGGAAATTTACTTCTAGCAAAATCTCAACCTTCCACTTCGGGTAACCAACAAGGGGCGAGAAGCCATCAAGACAATTTATGACGCCGTTGCCAGGGACTCCAATCTTCAAGATAGGGGGCTTGCACACTATATTTTACCTTTGCTTTTTAGTCTTGTTAGTTTACTTTCTAGTTTTTTATTTAGAGTCTTATACCAAAAACCACAAAAAAATAGTTACCTTACTCTTGCTTTCTGCTGTTACTATGGGTTGCACTAGCATGGACTGCCCAGGCACGGAACCCCTAGTGGGGACACTAATGATTTCAGGCCTTGCGATTTTGTTTGTCGTGATAGTTTTTATGTTTGCACGCCTATTAGTAGACCTTTACTCAATTATGATTTGCGAGATCAATTTTACGAAAAAGGAGAGGATGATATCTATCAATTGGAAAATTATGAGAGGATGTGTGATGAACAAAACCCTCCAGGGATGGATAGTGACCAATTCAAATTAATATTCTTTGATTTCTCCCTGTGGTTCCATTCCCTGTCCCCTTGTAAGAAAAACACTTGGGGGAATTGCAAAAATTCTTTTCTAATTGAATTCTTCTTTAAAGAGCTTTATTTTGATAATTGCACTCTCTCGATGTTATCACCTTTTTGCAAAGAATGGCTAAATACCCCCACAAAGTTCACTTAACATTGCCTTCACCGAGCATATTACCAATGCTCTTATCAACGCTAGGGAGGAGAAACTCAAGTTAGAGACTTCTATTCCTAGAAAACTAGAAGATGGTTGGGATCCTATGGTCAAAATTAAATCAAATAATTTCCCTTGCTTTTCTTTATGTGATGTTGGAGATAGTGCCTCTGTTTTACCTAAAAAATGTATAACATGCTTGAATTGAAACCTTTTGATAAATGTTCTTTTGGTGTTCGTCTTGTTGATTCTTCTGTAAAGAAACCTTTAGGGAGGATTGATGTTGTTCTTATTGTTTTCAATGATAACTATGTTCCCGTTGATTTTCTTGTCATGGACATTGAGTGTGATCCCTCATGTCCAATTATTTTGGGACGTCCTTTTCTCCACACCGTTGGTGCTATCATTGACATGAAATAAGGGACTATTAGATTCCAATTCTCCCTGAAAAAGGGAATGGAACACTTCCCTCGAAAGAAGATTAAGTTACCTTATGAGTCTGTTACACGGGCAAGTTAATCTTTTGGAGTTGATAATACCTTATATTTTTATATCATGCCTAGTACAAAAGTTGTGACATGCTGTCCAGAAACAGATTATGTCTGCTTGACCGAAAAATTCATGATAAATCACCAGATCATCCTTTTGATTTGAATTTTTTTATAGTATGTTCTATACATCTAAGACCCGATATGCGGTACTATTTTAGACCAGGACGTTTCCGTCCAAACCCGAGGACGAAGCACATATCGGACCCACTTTGAAATATGACGAAGCCATATGTCTCGGATTTCAACATGATATCACAACATTACAGCTACAAGGATACAACATCTCATACAATCGGCATACAAATGACTTAATACAATACATTAGTGGAAGATATATGTCTGAGTACAAAATACAATTAAATGCCTAGTGGCAAAGAAAAAAGACACCGCTCCCATAACCACATGGGTCCAGGTTCTCCGCTGGGATCCGCCTAACTAGTAGTCTCCAAGTCTCCACGTGAAACGTCGATCACCATACCTGTTGTTGATCAAGAACCCTGAAAAGAGTTTGGGGTAGTATCATGAGTACAGAAGTACTCAGCATCCAACTGTAGTGGTCAACTGACCCAGCAAGGACATCATCACTCGTCATTCTAGGATAACCAGGGGTGTACCAACTTCCCATTACAAGGCTCTGCACGCACGCCCATCTCTCTCAGTTGCTACCCATCACATGCAACAATTTTATGATTTAGTTTCGAGAGATCTGAAACGACAAGTCCCTCTAACTAACAACGCACAAATCCGGGTGGCCCCTGGGGAGTCGACACCCAATCAGAGAGCCGGACATGCCCTCGGATCGGACTCTTCCATATGTCGTAGGTTTGTATTGTCGGGTAACCTCACTAGGGTAGGGTCCTCAGCCGGACAGGTTGGACCAGTAGGAAGCATTGTCCCCACTGGCCCAGTTTGTTTTAAATCTGTTGGGGGCCAACCAAGCACAGACACGGTTGTGTAAATGGTAAATCATTTTGGGCCACCACTAGAAATTTTTGGAGTCAAGTAGGTAAGAAAAGGGGACCCCATAGTATCCCACACGTAGTTAGGCACACTCGTCAAGAGACACAATACCCGAAACTCGGGTCTTAGGTGACTCGAATGGAACAAAGTATCGAGGCGGTATGGCCTGACATTCCACCCTTCGTCGAATATAGTCAACATTATAATAATCAGATCATTCACTAATATATAATACTGTGATAGCCCAAACCAAAGAGTAATAGGAGATAACATTCGTAGCATCCTAAGCATGCATACTAAGCAGGGGCTGAGCAACGAGCAACAGTAACATAGAAGTACATGGTTTGCTGGGAGGGGACATGTCTGTATCAGTTTGAGAGAGGATATAAACATGTGGTAGGATCAAACATCGAACCTAATCTAGACTATAATGCAAACCACTTGTATAATAGAATGGATCATAAGTATTGTATAGTCCTTGCCTGTTGATAAGTCAGGTTCCGAAGGTATAGTCGATCGCAAGCTCGCAACGTCTCCGAGAGTAACCATGAGAGCACACAAGAAGGAAACACTGGAAAGGCAATCTATGAGCAAGCAGTTATTCCTACGAAGCAATCACGAGCAAGCAACAACAAGAAGGCAACATGAGACAACGCAATACGATACGGATATACCATCGAGAGTGGTTACTAACAGGTTAAGTGAAGTGTCGGTCACACACGACGATACCGCACATTTATCATCACTTCAAGTTGTTTACCTACACAACATGAGCAAAGGTTGTTAACATGGCATCTCACAAAAGCGTGGCATGTCACACAATCATGGCCAAGAGATGAAGCATAAAGTAAACTATCTATGCTAGTCAATTTAAATGGGGTAAATTTCTTAAGCATGGCATATCATTATTACCCCATGATATTTTAAGAATTTGGTACATATCTTCCCTAAACCATATTTTATTATTTTTATTAGCAAGAAAGAGAAACACATTTATGATCGACATGCAATTCTAGTCAAGTTACATATAAAGAACATTTTAATCGGAGTTACAGTCATTAATTTATGGCATGTTACATTTTATAGCGGCATAGCATGTAAATAGCAGTGAAACAACATGTAGACAAGTGCAAACATGGCAAGGAGCACGTTTTATTAATCTACACGAAAAACTAAGCAAGTTTCATGTAGAACGCATCGCGAATCGAGCAACGGTTAAAAAGATATTTCCATCACAAAATTGTAAGACAATCTGCTATAAAAATAAGCCCAGAAAATAATATAATCATCTCTGGGCCGAAACAGGGGCAACCAGCCTAAACGGGCGTGCGAGGACTAGCTAAACAGTGCCTATGCGCACAGTATAGCAACAGGAATTTACGGGCCAAGCCCAACAAGAACAAACAACAACAAATTAAAAAAAGGAGGCGCTCATCACGGGCCAAGGCCCAAGACGCGGGGTGGACGAAGGATAGCCAGCAGGTACTCGGGGTGGAGGATTGACACGGGCCATCGGAGATGGGCTGTGGCACTAGAGAGAGGGCCACGTAGGTGCGCCAGCCCACGCGGTCTTCCTTCGGTTCACGCAGTTAGGGATTGGCCAAGGCCGCGGCAGCAGGTGACGACGAAGCTCGCCGGCCTATCACAGGCAACCGTGCGGCAGGGGCGGCAGATCCAGAGGCAGCGGCACCAGATCTAGCCGTGGGGAGGATACCGAGGAAGGTCCTGGGCGGCAGCGCGGCTTGTGCTCAGTCGGCGCCAGCTTTTGCTGGCCATCCATGGCGGCTCGGTTTGCATCATAAGGAGACAAAATAGAGGTTAGAGAGGAGAGGGAGAAAAGGAAAGAAAAGAGGGAAGGGAGGAGGACGCGCGTGAGGTGGTCACCGGACGTGGTCTCAGCGGTGGCTCGCCGAACAACAGCCGGAGGCGGGTGACGCGACGCCCGAGCGGAGGGAGGCCGGCTCGGGCGTGGAGGCTTTGGGAGGAGAGGCTTGAGCGCGGAGATCATGTGACGTGGCGCGACGCGGTTCCTCCGATCCAGATCGAACGGATCAGATTAGATCGGCTATATCTGGCATGGGGGAAACTGGTGCTGCAAGGTGGCAGCGGTGGGTTGGGGAGGCGTGGAAAAAGAGGCGTAGGGGGCTAGGGTTTTACAATTTAGGTATGAGGGCTTGTCTATTTATGGAAAGAGGTTAGGGGAGGATATGTGGGTTATTTGGGCCTGTTTAGAGGTAGCTTGGGCCTGGTTTTGGGTGGGCTAAGTTTAGAAGATAAGAGGGAAATCTAGGAGGCCACCTAATAGCACGCACAACATTTTGTAAATACGCCCACTGGAATTATGCCTGGCACTTCCGATCGCTTACCTACCCGACGAAGTCGGAATCGCACGAAATTCTAAACACTGCCCCGTTGTATCAAATTGACGCCGTCAACAACGTTTCGCACAGAACCGAGAACGTCGAAGCCCGCCCGATAAAATAATCCATTTATTAAATAAATGGGGTTTTCTATTCCGTTGGTGATGGCTGGTCTTCTGCCGAAAGTTGCGACAGTGATCGGGTGAATCCCATTCTCGCAATAGGGTCGTGTGCCATGGTGGAAAGACTCGGTCACGCATGGAGGTACGAGAATGAGGGGGAAATAATTCACCAATTAATAAATTGGAGAAACAAATACTTCAAACAATGCTAGCAATCAACAAAATAATTGTAGCAATCAAAATTCTTAATTAGGGTGAAATTTCCGGGTTGTTACAATACAATTAGCTTTCTGGCGTCTATTCTGATTTTTTTATTTGAATTGAAGAAGTACCCCAAAAAAACTATTTACTACCTACTGGTCTATTTTCCACAGATTCTGCCACGTTTTGCGTTTTCACCGTTTTGCAAATTTTAAGCTTGCTTTTTATTTCCAAAAACTTTTTGGAAATCTTGAGAAACAGTAGCTCTTCATTAAAATCTTTATTTCCAGTCGAGAAAAACTATTTATTTATGGGAACTAACCACTCTAATTAGCTTATGATGAGTTTCGTACGAAGGGGTTTTTCAAGTATGCGAAAGAAGATGATGAAAGAAGATCCGCGAGTGTCAAATGCTCAAGCTTGGGGATGCCCCAATGCACCCTCAAGAAATATCCACGAAGACTCAAGCGTCTAAGCTTGGGGATGCCCCCGTGCATCCCCTTCTCCATCAACAATCATAAGTTCGTCCTTCTCCATGCTATATTTGTATCTCTTCATGTGTTATGTGCTATGCTTGGAGTGTCTCGCTCTTTACTTTTTAGTTTGTTTTAGTTTTTCTTGTTGTTCATAACAAGTAGGACCCTAGCCTTCATTGTTTGGAAAAGAAACACGCTCCACTTCACCCTAGAACACAACATAGGTTTGCATGCTTATCTTTTTGTGTGTTCTTTATCTTTTCGTAGCTGTTGTAATGCTTAGCTCTTAGTTTTCATGCTTATCTTGTTTAGAGAGTTGGTCTGTTGCACTGAGTTGTGTGTCTTGCATGAGTAGGTTATTGATGTTGCTATTATAAGTGTAGTAGTAACTTACAATAGTTTTGAGGTATTGATTTGAGTAATGTTTGGACTTTTGGTGCCAAGAGCTTGAGCCTATTAGTGATAGGAGTCGTATTTTAGGCAATCTATGCTTATTTTCGAAAACTATAAAAATTAGTTGAGAACTCTAGCTACTAGATGAATCGCTAACCGCTAGAGTGGTTGGAATATATATAGTACCCTCACGTACCATGGGTCGAGGATGCGCAAGGATAACCAAACCCCCATACACTCCTCATCGGGGTACTTGTCTCTTTGTGAACCTCCTGATTAGATAGAGAGTTACCGACAATAAGTGCATGAGTGCTTCGGACTAATACGAGTATTCGATTGTTGGCACTTCCACCTTATATATTTTTCTAGCCTCTTCGGTACCGTGCATTGCCCTTTCTCATCTTGAGAGTTGGTGCAAACTTCGCCCGTGCATCCAAACCCTTGGCATGATACGCTATGTCGTCATAAACCTACTTATATCTGATGACCCACAAGTGTAGGGGATCACAATAGTCTTCGCGGATAAGATAACCCAATTTATTGATTTGACCCAAGGGGAGCCAAAAAATATTTATAATCTTTGACAGATGAGTTGTCAATTCAACCGCACCTGAAATATACTTGATTGGCAACGAGATATTAGTGGTAACGGTGGTATGGAGGTGATGGTGGTAGCGGATATAGTGGTGGAAAAGCAACGAAAGTAAAAACGATAAAAGTAAAGTAACTTGTAACCAGCAGAATTAAAACACTATAGGCTAGGGGGACGGATGGTTGGACGCTGCATGGCTGAGATATAACATGTAATTTACTTGGGGAAAGGCACACAGAAAAGTAATGATCATCTAGGCATATATCAAACATTAGGCATGCATCCTGAAGGTAGTATTACGTGCTTGAAATAAGAACTTTCTCAACATCTTTTGTCCTACCATCCCGCTACAAATGGGACCAAAAGGAACTTATGGAGCTTAAGGTGCTCCGGCCAAAGAGCACCGGAACAAAGCATTAACAATCAATGGATACATGGAATCCTCAAATTATATCCCATCCCCTTTGGTTTCCCAAGCTGTAACTATTGGTATCGCCGGTTCCGGACTATAATAGGTGCATACAACTCATAGATAGGATCAAGAACACAAATATATTCATGCAAACAGATAGGGTTCAGATTTGAAATCATGGAACTCGGGCCCAAAGTGATAAGCAATAAGAACAACAAGTTCTAGAAAAGATGATAAACACCATAGTAGATGATAGCCAACATGCCCCCAACAATCTGACGAACAATTACATGATCTAACTCATCCAATCCCTACCATCCCCTTTGCCTACATCAGGGAATTACTCACACATGAAAGGAGAAGTCATGTAGGGATGATGGAGTGGCGATGGTGATAACGATGGCGATGATTCCCCCTCACCGGAGGCCAAAACAACCTCCAGATTAGCTCTCCCGGAGAAGAACAGAGGGTGGCGGCGGCTGAGCGACCAGAATTGGCAAAACGACTTATGTTCTGGGGTTTCCTTGCCATGGGTAAAAAATAGGAGTCCACGTAGGCCACCAGAGGGGGTGGGACCCACCCAGGCGCCCCCTGGCGCGTCCAGGCCCCTGGCCAGGCCGCTTAAGCCAGGGCAGCCCCCCTCCAGCCCCTCTTCTGAAAGTTGGTTCCTCCCGGTGCGTGAATTTTCTCTATTTTTTACTAGAATTTTCGGGGATACCTAAAAATCCATTTTCCTGCACACAAGAAAACAATACAGGCAACTCTGCTGAAAACAGCGTCAGACCGGGTTCATTTCATTCAAATCATGCAAGAATGAGGTCAAAACAATTGCAAAAGTATTTGGAAAAGTCGATACGTTTGAGACGTATCAACTCCCCAAGCTTAGCATATTGCTTGTCCTCAAGCAATTCAGTTTAACGAACGGGACGCGACAAAGAAAACTTTGACAAACTTCTTTTGTTTCATTAGATGTATATAAGCATGTACTACGAACAAGACTAGAAAGTGTTGGAACAATGCTAGAAAGACAATGCATGAAGCAGTCCTTGTTTCATGTGAAAAGATTCAAACAACCAAGAATGAATAATATGCTACTGAAAATCAAGACAAGATCACAATGCACATGATTTGTACATACTAGAGTGGTATCTCGCTAGCCTCCATGAGTGAAGCAAAACATAAATGTAGAAGCTCCTTCGGAATTTTAGAGGAGACTATAAATAAATATTTCAGAATGAGTGATATCACAAGCATGCAGAAGACAATGTGGTACTTTGGGACAATGCACATTACACTCATAATGAAAATTGTGCTCTCAATAGTTGGTGCTTTGAAGAAAGAAAGGGAGACTATCGAACCGTTTCTTTTGATGGCAAGGTTGAAAACCTTTGGCTGGAAGCAAAGACTAACCAAGTACCAGAGCTCGTGGTTTTGAAAACAGAGATAAAATGTTTTGGGAGTGTAACTTTCCAGTCAACGGTAATGGTAAAGGTTCTCAATATCTTCCATACCAACCATATTAATGGCGGTTCCCATGCTTTTATAGTATGCCTACACTTGTGTTCCCTTTCCATCTATGATAAACAGTCCATGGCTAGCAATTGCGTGGTGTCTTTTATGCTACCTCAAGTATGGAAGGGAAGATTGTGAGTCTCCCTCCACCTATCATTAGCAGTTAGTGGTCAACATTTAGTTCCATTTCATTATATCATCAAGTATGGAGGGAAAGTGCAAGCTTATATAAAAATGTGAAGTAAGTGAGAACTGGGCATTCTCCATACCGGCCTCTGCCTCATAAATTTGACTACAATAAACTTTGTCAAGGAGTAAAACATTTTTAGCATGGAAGGTAATGATTCCCCCTAACACTCAATGAGCTTGTATGGATACAAAAAGAGAAGTGCATTTGAATAATTTTGAGATGGTACAAGAAATCTTCGTTTGGATGGCCGGTAAATACCATGTATAGGAAGGTATGGTGGACTCATATGGTGCAACTTGTTTCAAGGATTTTGGATGCACAAGTAGAATTCCTCTTAGTATAGGTGAAGGCTAGCAAAATACGGGGAAGCGACCAACTCGAGAGCAATAATGGTCATAATCATGCGGAGCGACAAAGCAACATTTAATCGGGCATGAAAGTGATATAGCTATTCTGAAATAAAAATATCATCAAGGCTTGATAGACTTTCAAACAAAAACATGTGTAAGCATGTGCCAAGTCAATCCAAAAAAATTTCGAAGGGAAAATACCACTTCAATATGCCAAACCATGAACAATGCAATGCATGCAAATGATTTCAATAACACATTATGCACTCCAGCTATTTGAGACTAGTCACAAGAAAGCATGAACTACTGGGAAATAATTGTAACATAGCACTATGTCGCTACAAGCTGGTCTCTAGATCATAATTACATGCATATGTACAAAGGTAGAAACAAAAAGAGTTCATACCGGCTTTCCTTGTTGCATCCCTTCCATCGATCTTCGTCATTATTGCATCATCTCTTGCACAATCGAACGTGGAAAGATATAATCAAGTGCAAATGCAACCATGGACGTGAGCTGAACTCTGCAAACAAAGGAAATTAAAGAGAGAAAGGAAATCTTTTTTTGGTTTTCAAAGGTTAATGGAAAGCAAAAGAAAAGAGAATTTTTTTGTTGTTTTTTCAAATTAAGAAAGAACAAGGAAGAACGGGCAAAAACTATTAAAGTATAAAAATAAAGATCATGTATCTGATACGGTGAGGATAGTTCTCTCACTCCTTGTTGGTTACCCCAAGTGGAAGGTGAGATGCAGCGTAGCAGCAAATTTCCCTCGGTGAAGATACCAAGGTTTGTCTCCAGTAGGACTCGCAGAAATACAAGAAGGTGTCACGGCGCTTGACGTGGACCTGCACACAACAACAAATAACTTTTCTCCCAACGAGTACAGAGGAGTTGTCAATTCCTCCGGCCTTGCTGTTTACAAAGGATCAACGCAAGAGATAATAATAGTGGCAACTAAAAGTAAAGACTGAAAGTAAACTAAGGGTGTAAACAGTAATGTGAATATGGACCGAGGTCCCGTGATTTTCACTAGTGATGTGTCTCTCCAAAAAGACGATAAAAGTGCTAGCGAGGTAAACAAATCACAGCTGGGCAATTGACAGAATTATGAAGGCACCGCAATGCTAACTATGCTGCAAAGAAAGGAAGGGCTCAAAAGCAATGGGCAGTACGCCAAGGTAAGTAGACCGAAATCCAACTGCATCAACTACGAATAATCCACCTTGAGATATCTATCCAGAACATCTCGCTGGTTTTAAGTTGTGAATCCCACCCAAAGTGTAAACTCAAAGCAACAGACAACTACATTAAAAGAACTTTGCGTAAAGTAAACAATCCTTGCACCCGCAGATACAAGCACCGTTGTTTTATCCCTGGTGGTAACAGCACATCCCCTAGTCTCATGTTTCTCTCACTCAAGCTAGACATCAAGGGGTTGAACCCACAATCAAGCATAACGCTCCCTCTTGGAGTTGCAACAAACTACTTGGCCAAAGTAAAATACTGCAACGGAGAACATGCAAGAATTTACTCAAGACCAAAATATAAAAGAGAAGAACCAAATATATTACTCATCACAATCTGAACATTGTCTCATAATCCATCAGATCCCAACAAACTCAGCATAGCAACAACAAAAATTACAAAAGTGTGTCGATCATGTGAGGCAGCTCACGAGGTCTCGAAAGTGGAAGCACAAAGAGGGGAGAGAAGTACATCACATAGCTACTGGTCACGGACCCATGGTCCAAGGAGGACTACTCACGGTACATTCGGCAGGCGTCCATGTCTACGGATGGTCTCCTGGAGGGGGTTCCTCCTCCCGGCAGGGTGCCGGGGCAGCTTCTCCAGGCAGCCCCAATCTAGAAACGGCGGCGGTACAGAGGCGAGTTCGCGGAAAAGAGATAGAAATTAGGGGGTTTCCACCCCGAGGGCTAAATATAGGCGGAGGGGGTGTCGAGGGGACCCACAAGGCAGCCAGGAGGGCTCCTGGCGCGGCCTAGGGTGGGGCCGCGCCAGGGACCCTCCTGGTTTCTTGGTGGTGGCCCCCCTCCGCTACCTTGGTGATTCCGGAAACTTCCGGGTCGCTGATTTTTTATCTGATTTTTCCGGATTTTTTGGAGCACTTTTAATGGCCGGAAAATCTAAAATACAAAAATAGCAGAAAACAGCAACTGGCAACTGGGTGCACTGGGTTAATAGATTAGTCCAAGTATGCTCAAAAGTGTATGAAAGTTCAAGAAAATCATGGCAAAGTCACACAAAACATGCATGGAGCAAGCAGAAATTATAGATACGTTTGGGACGTATCAACATCCCCAAGCTTAATTCCTGCTCGTCCTCGAGTAGGTAAATGATAACAAGCATAATTTCTGTGGTGACATGCCACACAACCATATAAGTACTTTTAAGTAAAGCAATCAAAGCATGCAATTCCATTAAAGTCTTAACAAGCAAGAGTCTATATTAGCATTGACACAAGCAACAAAAGAACAAAAGGTGCAAGAGCTCTCGCTGTCCGTGACTCGAATGTCTCCAGATGGTGTTTTCGTGCAAGCAGGACACTGGGAAAAAGAGAGAAAAAAGGTTGTTGAGAACAACTATCTACTAAAGTTTCACACTTAGTCTCCTTTGGATTCTTATCTTCACTCGTCCCCAGACCACTAGTCAGGTACAAGTCAAACGGATCCACTCCCTTTCGATATTTTGAGCACTCATGCAATGGATGAGAGTGAGCAAGAAAGTTGACACCTAAAATTCGAAACAGAAAGAAGGTGGAGGAGGAAGAGAAAAAGGTGTGAAAGGCTCACATCAATGAGGACAATCATAGGCGAGAGAAGGCCATATGATAGATATGATGTGAGGAGTAGGGATTGCCATGCAACGGATGCACATGTGAGCTAAAAAGCTCTCCAAGGGAACTAGTGGGGGTGCATCTAACTTGCTTGCTCAAGAAGACCTAGAGCTCGTTTGAGGAG
Organism: Bromus sterilis; assembly: GCA_950022295.1. Taxonomy (NCBI): domain Eukaryota; kingdom Viridiplantae; phylum Streptophyta; class Magnoliopsida; order Poales; family Poaceae; genus Bromus; species Bromus sterilis. The sequence continues at coordinate 219,682,167 of OX465599.1, forward strand.
GCTCGTCATTGGAATATACAAGACAAGTTCTATAGTGTGAAGGTCCGCACATAGCTATATGCATGATGATGATCTCTATGGAGTACAAGGGATAGAGGATGAAGTACTAGTGTGGATCTCTCAAAAGGAATAGTAGTGTGCCCCCTTCTCTCTTTTTATTTTTCTTTTTCTCTTTTTTCTATTTTTTGTATTTTTTTGGTGGCCTCAATGGATCTTTCTATTTAACTCTCATTTGTCCTCTTTGGGATCTTTTGATTTTGTCCTCTTTGGGATCTTTTCCTCACTTTAGGGGCAACACTCTATATTTTACAAGAATATAGGAGATCTTTCACACGTTACAAAGGTACTCACATAAAGAAGATATAACTATCATGATGCAAATGTATGCTTCTGCCAGGATAGCAGGATATGCAATGATACTAGCGCATCATGTAGCAATGATTAGGGCAAGGCCCAACTAGCATGCGGCTCATCAATCAAGCAAGTAGCATGTATGACATGAGGATCAAGTCAATAAGAAGGTGGATGTTGCATGGCAATGTATCTCGGAAAGGCTATGGAAATGCCTTGTAGGTAATTATGGTGGCTGTCTTGAGGAAAGATATAAGGAGGCTTATGATGACAGAGCGTATCATGCCAAGGGTTCGGATGCACCGGCGAAGTATGCGCCAACTCTCAAGGTGAGAAAGGGCAATGCACGGTACCGAAGAGGCTAGAAAAAGTATAGGTGGGTGGAAGTGTCAACTTTCGAATACTCACATTAGTCCGAATAACTCACGCAATTATTATCGGTAACTCTCAATCTAATCAGGAGGTTCACAAAGAGACAAGTACCCCGAGGAGGAGTGTATGGGGGTTTGGTTATCCTTGCGCATCCTCGACTCATTGTACGTGAGTGTACTCTAATATTCGAACCCTCCAAAGGTTAGTGATTTATCTAGTAGCTATAGTTCTCAACAAGGGTTTTTGGTTTTCGAAAAACACACGGATTGCCAAAATACGAAATCTATCACTAATAGGCTCGAGCTCTTGACACAAAAAGTTCAAACATTACTCTAGTCAATAGCTCAAAACTATTGCAAGTTACTACTACAAAGAGAACGGCAACTTCAACTACCTACTTCCAGTCAAGACAAAAAACTCAGTGCAACAGGCAAACTCTCTAACAAGATAAAACATGCAACCTATAGAAATTTCAACCTAATAGAAAATAAAAGCTCTAGAAAAACTAAAGCACTACAACTAAACAGAGCAACAGCTAAGAAAAGAAAAAGAACAACTCACAGCTAAAAGAATAAGCATGCAAATCCTATGAGGAGTTCTATTTCAAGCGGGGCATGTAACTCTCCCACACAAAAGAGTAAGTTGGTTTCTAACTTGTTACTACAGCAAACAAAGAAAAAACAAACCTAAGAAAACTAAAGAGGGAGACGCTCCAAGCATAGCACAACACGCATGAAGTGATAAAAATATAGTGCAACGAGGGACGAACTGATAATTGTTGATGAAGAAGGGGATGCACGGGGGCATCCCCAAGCTTAGACGCTTGAGTCTCCTTGAATATTTCTTTTGGGTGCACATGGGCATCCCCAAGCTTGAGCGTTTGACAATCCAATATCTTCTTTCATCGCGCACTTGAAAACTCCCTTCATACATAACTCATTGTAGACTAATTAGAGAGGTTAGTACCCAACTAAAATAATTTTTCCTCTACTGGAAATAAAGATAACCTTGAAGAGATAGTGTTTCTCAAGATTTCCAAAGGGTTTTTGCAAATAAAAAGCAAGCTTAAGGTTTGCAAAACGAAGAAAAGGCAAAACAGGGCAGAATCTTTGAAAAACAGACCGGAAGGTAGAAAAGAATTTTTTAGGGATACACAACTTGGTGAAATGGCAGGTGTGGCAATAGGAGTGCAGATAAAGTCACTATTGTTGTGACTAGTGAAGTCACACAACTTGGTGTTTTCATTGGAACCCATAGTAGCAGCAGGTATTTTTGGTATTTTTTGATAAGGGACACAAAAGTAAAAACTGAAAGGTAAACTAACAAGACTAAAAATCAAAGAAAAAAGATAGTGTGCAACTCCACTATCTTGTAGAATGGAGTCCCGGCAACGGCGCCAGAAATTGGCTTGATGCGGTGAGGATAGTTCTCTCACTCCTCGTTGGTTACCCCAAGTGGAAGGTGAGATGCAGCGTAGCAGTAAATTTCCCTCGGTGAAGATACCAAGGTTTGTCTCCAGTAGGACTCGCAGAAATACAAGAAGGTGTCACGGCGCTTGACGTGGACCTGCACACAGCTACAAATAACTTTGCTCCCAGCGAGTACAGATGAGTTGTCAATTCCTCCGGCCTTGCTGTTTACAAAGGATCAACGCAAGAGATAATAATAGTGGCAACTGAAAGTAAACTAAGGGTGTAAAAAGTACTGTGAAGATGTACCGAGGTCCCGTGATTTTCACTAGTGATGTCGCTCTCCCAAAAGACGATAAAAGTGCTAGCGAGGTAAACAAATCACAACTGGGCAATTGACAGAATTATGAAGGCACCGCAATGCTAACTATGCTGCAAAGAAAAGAAGGGCTCAAAAGCAATGGGCAATACGCCAAGGTAAGTAGACCGAAATCCAATTGCATCTACTACGAAGCATCCACCTTGAGATATCTATCCAGAACATCTCGCTGGTATTAAGTTGTGAATCCCACCCAAAGTGTAAACTCAAAGCAACAGACAACATCATTAAAAGAACTTTGCGTAAAGTAAACAATCCTTGCACCCGCGAATACAAGCACCGTTGTTTTATCCCTGGTGGCAACAGCACATCCCCTAGTCTCATGTTTCTGTCACTCAAGCTAGACATCAAGGGGTTGAACCCACAATCAAGCATAACGCTCCCTCTTGGAGTTGCAACAAACTACTTGGCCAAAGTAAAATACTGCAACGGAGCACATGCAAGAATTTACTCAAGAACAAAATATAAAAGAGAAGAACCAAATATATTACTCATCACAATCTGAACATAGTCTCATAATCCATCAGATCACAACAAACTTAGCATAACAACAGCAGAAATTACAAAAGTGCCTCGATCATGTGAGGCAGCTCACGAGGTCTCGAAAGTGGAAGAACAAAGAGGGGAGAGAAGTACATCACATGGCTACTGGTCACGGACCCATGGTCCAAGGAGGACTACTCACGGTACATCTGGGAGGCGTCCATGGCTATGGATGGTCTCCCGGAGGTGGTTCCTCCTCCCGGTAGGGTGCCAGGGCAGCTTCTCCAGGCAGCCCTGATCTAGAAACGGCAGCGGAGCCGGTACAGAGGCGAGTTCACGGAAAAGAGATAGATATTAGGGGTTTCCACCCCGAGGGCTAAATATAGGTGGAGGGGGTGTCGAGGGGACCCACCAGGCAGCCAGGAGGCCTCCTGGCGCGGCCTAGGGTGGGGCCGCGCTAGGGACCCTCCTGTTCTCCTGGTGGTGGCCCCCCTCTGATACCTTGGTGATTCCAGAAGCTTCCGGGATGCTGATTTTTTATCTGATTTTTCCGGATTTTTTGGAGCACTTTTAATGGCCGGAAAACCTAAAATACAAAAACAGCAGAAAACAACAACTAGCAAGTGGGTGCACTGGGTTAATATATTAGTCCAAATATGCTCAAAAGTGTATGAAAGTTCAAGCAAATCATGGCAAAGTCACACAAAACATGCATGGAGCAATCAGAAATTATAGATACATTTGGGACGTATCAGTATGGTACAATGAAAGGGGAGAAGGGAACGTACTCCCCCAAGCTTAGGATTTTGGCCTAAGCCGGGCTCGGCTACTGCGGGCCCTAGGAGCTTCCTCCGGCTCCGGGGTAGTACTGGTACTTCCACCTGTCGTATGAGGTCTCGGGTGTGTTGACAGACGTCCTGTTGTCCTCCCAAGAAGAAGGCTTCCCACACCAAGAAGAAGATCCCTCGCCCCACTGGGCAACAGGCTCCTCCTGGGGATGTAGAGTATAATCAACACGGATCTCCTGCTAGTATAATCAAACAAAAGTGGTGCAAGTAGACGGATCTCTGGAGTAGTAATCTCGCCAAATCTCATAACACAAAAAAGGTTACCAAACTCAGAAGTGCTAGTAACAAAATCATGCCTCTTCATAGCAGTAAGATCAAAGCTTAAGAATGGAAAAGGCGCATCATCAACACGTGCAGTGAGCTTGAGTTGCTCAAGAATAAGCGTGGCATAAACGCCACCAAAGTGAGGCCCTTTGCCGCTGTTAGCGACAAGACGGCGAGCAATCAAAGAACCTAAGAGGGCAGCTGCCAAGATAGCAATATCTGGACCCGAAATGTTGCTCGTGTTGTCGCGAGCTAACACCCCTCGATAAATATAGTATGATAAATACATGATGTGGGGAAACAAAATGCTAGAAATCTTCCCCCGATGGACATCCTTCGGATCCTTGCTGCAAAGAGAAGCGAAGGAGCCTTCAACTCATAGGGGTGAGTCGGTATCTTGGTCTTCCCAACATTCCGCACACCTAAAATATCACAAAACTCTTCCAATGGCATGGTGATAACTTTCTCATATATTCTAAATTCGACCATGGAAGTTCTATCATTATATCTAAACCAGCTGACAAAATAATAAGTGAGTTTTGGATACTATGCCACCTGATGTGTCACAAGGCGTTTCAAACCTGAAGCTGCTCTGTAACAGCCCAGATTTCACAAAAATTAAAAATTTTGTTTTCGGTGTGATTTGTTTGATTGTCTGATTTGTTTGCGGTGTTTGCATCCCTGATTTATCGATCGGCGATTATTTTCCCCCCTCTTATCTCGTACCGCACGGAGACCGACCCTTGCCACCCTGACACTCGACCTTTGCGACACCGGGTTTCACCCAATCACCGTCGCGAAAACCCGCACAAGACCAGCCGAAGCCAACGGAACAAAAACCCCGTTTAATAAGTAAACGGGATATTTTTATATCGCGCTGGAAATTGTTCTCGGAACGGTTCCAGTGCGAGGTGAACGCCGCCGGCTCGACGCGCTGATCGCGCAGTTCGAAGTTTTACCCGAATCGGAGGTCCTGCGGACCCCGGGCGGTCAGAAACGTAAACACCGCGCGTGCGAGAGAAAAACCGGGGATGTTTTTGCAAACTGCCAGCCACCTGATCTATATAAAGACCACCACACTCCCACCCCTTTCTATGGTTTCCCTAGACAAAAACTGCAGCCACCCCCTCACAAAACTCAAATCTTCCCAATTTATTCCAAAATCCCGAAATTCCTATTGTCCTGCGATCTGGACGGTCGGATCAGCCGATCCGCCGGCCCAGGGATCTCCCCAGCCTCCACCTCTCTCTCTCCTCTCTCCAGCCCCGCCGCCAGCCCATGGGCAACCGACGCGCCGCCCGATCTGGCCGCTCCGCCGCGCCGACCACGCCTCGGTGAGGAGTTCCTCCCGCGCCTCCTCCTCCTCATGCCCTCACCGCCCCGCCTCCTCTCCCTTGCACAGGACCGCCGCCGGCGGGATTTGCCGCCCCGCCACGCCATGGCCATGGCGAGGCCGGAGCCGAGCCGAGATCCTCTGATGCGGCCCCTGCACCCCGACACCGCCGCCCGTCCCGGTCTGAACCGCGCCCGCCGTCTCCGTGCACAGCTCGCCGCCTCCCGCCTTCGCCGTGCTCCGGTGGCCGGAGCGCCGCCGTCGTCGGGCTCCGCCTCGGTCCAGATGGGATCGGGCGAGCCAGGCCACCTCCAGCCGACGTGGGTCGGCGTGCCCACTTTCGACCCAGCCGGCCTCCAGCCCAAACTGAGTCCGCCTCCCCTGCGCCAGATGGGCCGAGCCCAATTGGGTGAGGCCCGAGCCTTTTTTTCTGTCAAGTATTTTCTTTTTTCCAAAATTTCTGCTAAGTCTGGAATGTTTTGTGCTGCTGATTCTATTTTGCGAGTAGATTTGCGATCAAACCGTAGCCCGTATCACGTTGCGCCCAAAAGGAAAATTGTTTAGAATTGTGTGTACTTCAGTTCATCTTTTGTGAGCATTTTGATTTGAGGCCATCTTGGTGGTGCAAATCTGTGTTGAAGTGGCCATCAGGCTGTTAACTTCTACTAATTGTTGTTATGTGCTGCTGTTGTTATCTTATTTCAACTTTGGTTGATGATTGTGACACATCCATGAGGCCTATTGCATTGATTCTTTTTGCATACTGTTAAGCATCATGTATACTTCCATTATATGTATTGCATTGTCATGATATGCGTGCTGGTCATCTAGTTATTGGGCTCCAAAGTTGCTATGCCACTATTTTTGACAGCCACCTCCGTTTTTCTCCAAGTCTGTAACGTTCTGATGCCATGTTGCATGCTTAATATCTTTTGATCTATGATGCATATGACCTTGATTCTTGTTTGTACCTGACCATCATCATGTCTACTTCATGCCCATGTATTGCTATGTCATGTTGCTGTTATTTTGCATATAGTTATACCCCTGTTTATACAGCATTAAAATAACAGTTTCTGCCCTGTTTTCGTGATTTTCACTAAGTCCTAGACAAGTAATGTTTTATTGCATTTTGCATGGGCTATAACTAGTTGTTCATGATGCCTATTTGCATGATTCTTTTTGCCATGCCTTCCTTGTCATGTCTACTTTAGTTGCATATCATTTGTGAGCATGTTTGCATCCATTATTCTGTTTATGCATTGCTCTAAAGTGTGCTTCCTGAAGTTGGCAGATTGTGTTCCAAACTTGTTTTGCTTGTATCTTTGTAACTGTAACTCCGTTTGGAGTGTTCCTTATATGTAACTTGATTATTTTTTCATGTACTTTGTGTTTATGCTATTGTTTGCTGCTGTTAACCAACCTAAAATATGGTTTAGGGCAGAACAATACCAAATATTTTAATTGTCGTGGGGTACTTAGTGTTATGCCGTGTTTAGGTTGTGCCTCACTTAAATTGCCTAGCATAGATAGTTTATCTTATGTTTCACCTCTTGCCATGTTTGTGTGCTATGCCATGCTTGAGTGAGATGCCATGTTAACAACCTTTGCTCACCTTGTGTAGCTAAACAACTTGAACCTTTCTAAATGTGCGGTATCGTCGTGTGTGACGAGTACTCCACTTAACCTGTTAGTAACCGCTCTCGACGGTAGGTGCGATGTCTCGTGTTGCCTTCTTGTTGATGCTTTCTCGTGTTTGCCTCGTAGTAATAGATGCTTGCTTGTTGATTTCTTTCCAGTGTGTACCTCTTGTGTGCTTCCGCGGGTACCTCTCGGAGACGATGCGAGCTTGCGATCAACTACACCTTCAGAATCCGACTTATCAACAGGCAAGGACTATGCATTACTTATGATTCATTCTATTTCAACCAGCGGTTTGCATGCTAGTCTAGGATAGGTTCGATGTTTGATCCTACCACATGTTTACAGCCTCTTTCAAACCGATACAGCCATGTCCCCTCTCAGCAAACCATGTACTGCTTACTATTGCTCGTTGCTCAGCCCCTGCTTAGTATGCATGCTTAGGATGCTACGATGTTACCATGTTACTCCTTGGTTTGGGCTATCACATTATTATATTGTTGTGGATGATATGATTATTATAATGTTGACTATATTCGACGAAGGATGGAAGGTCTAGGCTATCCCGCCCCGACGCTTTGTTCCATTCGAGTCACCTAGGACCCGAGTTCCAGGTATTGTGTCTCTTGACGAGCGTGCCTAACCGCGTGTGGGATTTTATGGGGTTCCCTTTTCTTACCTACCTAGCTTCAAACATTTCCAGTGGTGGCCCAAGCTGATTTACCATTTGAAACCGTGTGTGTGCTGGTCGGCCGCCAGTAGTTTTCAAACCAACCTGGGACAGCGGGGACATGGTTTGCTTGTTGGTCCACCTTGTTCAGCTGAGGACCCGGTTTCCCATGTGAGATTAACCAGCTATCCAAACCTGCGACAGACGGTATATACCGATTCGAGAGCGCGGCCGCCTTTTGAGTTGGGTGTCGACTCACCGGGGGCCACCCGGATTTGTTCGTTGTTAGCTAGAGGGACCTGTCGTTTCGGATCTCTTGGAACTAAATCATAAAATGGTTGCCTGTGATGGGTAGCAACTGAGAGAGATGGGCATGCGTGCGGAGCCTTGTAAGGGGCAGTTGGTACATCCCTGCAGGGTTAAATCTTTTTGAGAAGCCATGTCCACGGTTATGGACGACTTGAGACCTACTCCTTGTTCATAGACAACAACAACCGAGATAATCTTAATAAACTTGACCAACGTGTGTGTGCCTTGACTTCTTCTTCTTCGTCGGGATGCGAAGAGGAGGACAAGGATAGGATAGGTGTTATGTTTGCGTAAGTAGTTGATATCAAGACTTGTTGGAGGCGATTCCTCATCGAATGCTTGGCTTCTTATCTTACTCTCTAGATCGTTAGCCACTTCATAAATTCTAGTGCGGCAGCAACCTCACCACTTACCCCTTCCTTACCGTAAACTACTAGTTGTCCTAGAATGACGAGTGATGAAGTCCTTGCTGGGTCAGTTGACCACTACAGTTGGATGCTGAGTACTTCTGTACTCATGATACTACCCCCAAACTCTTTTCAGGGTTCCTGATCGACAACAAGTATGGTGATTGACGTTTCACGTGGAGACTCAACGACGACTAGTTAGGCGGATCCCCGCGGAGGGCCTGGACTCGTGTGGTTATGGGGATCTATGTTTTTCTCTTTGCCACTAGGCATTTGCTTGTAGTCTGTACCCAGACATGTATCTTCCTTTGTTGTATTGTATTTGAGGCAGTTGTATGCCGATTGTATGAGATGTTGTATTCTTGTATCTGTAATGTTGTGATATCATGTTGGAAATCCAGGGCATATGACTTCGTCATATGTCGCGGTGGGACCGATATGTGCTTCGTCCCCGGATCTGAATGGAAACATCTAGATCTGGAACAGTACCGCATATCGGGCCTTAATTGCACAAAGGTTATCAAACTCATCTTTAATACCTGCTGCAGTAAGAAAATCCGAACACGGGTACGTCGTGGCACGCGTCGTGTCCGTCTCGTAGAGCAACTCCGATGGCACAATATCATCATTGTATCTCATCCTCGCAAAAGAGGATGAAGATGCAGCTCTAGTTACTCTATGTGTAGGCTCGGGTCTCTGCTTCCCAAGCCATTCCTTAGCTTTTCCAAATAAACTCATTTCTGATTGTTATTTTGAAAAGTTACAAAAATGAAAATTTAAGCAAAATGACTTGAGGCAAACTACTCTACTCACTTCCCCAAGGCATAAACTTGCATCAAAACTTCAAAAATAAATTTCTAAGCATGCATGCAAGCTCATATGAACAACACCAAAAACTTTTAAATACTCATAAATGTGACTACCAATCAAAATTCTAATTGGAGGGGTGGAGGAATCACATACCAGGGAGCAAATGCTTAAAATCTCAACTCAAATGATGGGCTGAAGAGAGAGATCAAAATTCGCCTCCAAGAACAGCAAGAACACGGGTTCTAGCAGCAAAACTCGTGTTTTTGGAGAGAGAGAGCGAGAGAGAAGGGAGGAAGAAGTACCTGGAAATGGGGCCTGGTGGGCCCAGGCGCCCTGGTGGCGCGGCCAGGCCGCGCCACCTGGCCAACTGGACCAGGGGTGGTCCCCCCTGGTCAGCCCAAGGTGCCCCTGTGCTTCTTTTTCTGTGAAATTTTTTACTATAATTTTTCAAGGATTTTCCTGACAACTTCATTTTTGAAAAATTTCTGAGGTAGCGAAAGCTGCAAAAGACTTCGAGGAGGCTCAAAAAAGTGGTTAGACATATGAAATTTCAAAAGCATAAACTTTGGTACATCAAGATGGATGAAATCTAAAAGAAATTCAAGTATAATAAGCTCCTGTTTTTACTCATATAAAACTTGTTTATTAGCTAGGTTGATCAAGTCTTACTACTAAACAAGTGATATAATAAACAAAAAGTCTCGATTCTTATAAGGCGTCCATCATACCTTTATTCTGAGGGAGACTGTCCCCACCATAATTGTTTTATACTTGTAGTGCACATGTAGAGGACAATCCCAATCACCAATCTTTACGGTCTCAATATTCTCAATGGAGTTAAGGCCATGCCCTCTATCGATCTTCTTTGGAAAATAAACCGGATATTCTTTATCATTAACATTGAAAGTGACATTTCCTTTGTTGCAATCAATAATAGCACCTGCGGTGTTAAGAAAAAGTCTACCAAGAATAATAGACATGCTCCCATCCACAGGTATGTCAAGCACAACAAAATCAGTAAGAATCAAGAAATTAGCAACTTCAATAGGAACATCCTCATAAATACGAATGGGAACGGTTGTTGACTTATCAGCCATTTGAAGAGAGATATCTGTGGGGATTAGTTTATCTAAGAAAAGTATTTTTTAAAGAGAGAAAGGCATAACACTCACTCCTGCACCAATATCACATAAAGTAGTTCTAACATAATTATTTTTTGTGGAGCAAGGAATGGTGGGTATACCTGGATCACCGAGCTTCTCAGGAATCTTGCCACTAAACGAGTAATTAGCAAGCATAGTAGATATTTCCTCGTTAGGACCTTTTCTTTTATTAGTCGCAATATCTTTCATATACCTCGAATACGGAGGCAACTTAACAGCATCAGTCAAAGGAATTTGAAGAAAAAGAGGCCTCATCCATTCACAAAATTTATTGTAGTGCTCTTCTTCTTTAGTTTTGAGAGACTTACCTGGGAAGGGCATTGGTATTTGTACCTATGGTTCTCGTTCCTTCCCATTCTTCCTTGCAATGAAGTCTTCTCTAGTATATCTCTTGCATTTATCGGGTGCTTCTTCTTCTCGCACTTCAGGAGGGCATTCTTCTCTTTCTCTTTATCAGGTTCAGCACCATCTTCAGTTTCATCATCGGAAGTGGATATACAATTAGGATCAACAATAGGTTCTTCATCAATTATGGAATCATTTGAAATGTCAGCTTCCTTATGTTTCTTCTTCTTCTTAGGGGAGCTGACAATGTCTTCTTCCTGCAATTGAGAATCTTGCGCTATTCTCTTAGGATGTCCCTCGGGATAAAGAGGGTTTGGGTGTGTGTGCCACCTCGGGTTTGGATTCCAAAAGCATGCATATCTTGTTTGGCATTGTTAGCAAGAAAATCTTTTTGCACATTAGAAATTTGTTCAAGCTGAGTTTGAACCATGTCAAAATTCTTAACAAGGCCTTTGACATCATTAACAGTTCTACCTAAGACATCAAGCAAACTTTTGATAGAAAAGGAGTTATCATGCAACTGACTTTGAATCCTCTCATTAAAGTGATTTTGCTTAATAATAAAATTATCAAACTCATCTAAACATTGACCAGGAGGCTTACCATGAGGGATGTTACCTGCATCAAAATCTAAAAGATAGTGTACCTCTACCATAGGAGGGTGAGTAGTGTGCTCACAAAGTTTTTAAATTGGAGGTAGATTTTTCACATCTTCAGCTTTAATACCTCTCTCTTTAATGGACTTCTTAGCTTCTTGCATATCTTCGGAGTTCAAGACGAGCATTCCCCTCTTCTTTGGTGGTGGAGGTGGTTCAGGGACGGACCAATCTTCGTGATTTTTAGTTATCCTGCCCATTAGTTCTTCAACATCGTCCTATGTTCTTTCCCTGAAAACACAACCAGCACAACTATCTAGATAGGTTCTAGATTCATCGGTTAGACCATCATAAAATATATCAAGTAATTTATTCTTAGGGACTCCATGTCCCGGCCTGGCCTTGAGCAAAGTGCAATACCTCCCCCAAGATTTAGGGAGGTGCTCATCCTGTAACTGTTTAAAATTATAAATTATTTGTAAAGCAGCATGTTGCATACGAGCAGGAAAATATTTAACAACATTCGGTTGTTCTACTCCTATGAAACACTCATGTTTTAATAACCCCTTGCTTGCACAGTATTGCTTCGTATCATCTATCTTGCAGGTGGTTATTACCTTAAGTCACATGTCATTGGAAGGAATTGCTCATACTTATGGATTTCTATTCTCACTTGCAATTGCCTTTGCTAAGATATTTGTTTTTCTCTCCAACAAAGAAATATTTCTCAAGCATTCACTTTGATCATATAAATCTTCGATGCTTGCATTCAAGGGGAGTCAAAAACTTCATATCTTAGAGTTTGTCCCATTTCTTCACAAAAACTTCAATATCCTTTATTGATGCCTGTTTTGTCGACACTAGTCCAAAAAGGGGAGATTGTAAGAGAAAAGTTTTGCCCCCATGTGTTTTGGATATTGTTGGACAAGACAGTAGAGGAACTAACAATGTTTTATAGTATATACAGTTGATTAGGTTCCTAAAGGACAAGCTAGGTGATAAAGCTTCAAGGAAGGTTTTCAAGTTATCGAAGCATTACCCCTTGAGTGAAGCTTAATCAAGGAGGATGACCCCCAAAAATGAAGGTGTCCTGAAGCCCAACTCACTGAAGGAAATGAAGAAGACGGCGCAAGACTTAGATGTTTTTGTGTAGTTCTTTTTCTGTTCTTTGAGTCATAGGACAAACCGTACTATCAAGAGGGGGGTTTAGTTTGTGGACGCCGAAGTTATTGAGAAAATTCTTAGATCAAATCTAAACCAAGTGAGAAGCCAGAGTGAAGAAATCTCATGTGCACTAAGTTAAGTTTCGGTAGAAAAGACTTCGTTCTCTGGCTTCCGAAGCCCAACTAAGTCCATGAGTCAGTTTTACTTCTTCCGCAAGTAAAGTTGCGCATTCATGACAAATCCGACCATTGTGGACACGCGTCAAGCTGTCTCTTCGGGTCAAATCAGTCATTTCGCTCCTCTGGATCGCCAACTATAAATATGCCTCCCCCGCCTCCATTTGCGGGTGGTTGCTGTAAGAATATTCCTGAGAGAGAGATTGAAGAGAGCACCCCAAGAATGACACCGAAGCAATGACCAAATGCCAGACCACCGAATCCTAAGTCCCATTGATCTGAGTAGATTCGAAATGACTTAGGTGAAAACTTGCTAGCCTTTTTATCTTGGAGAACTGCAATTCTCCTAGACGGTTAGAGTGTCGACTTCAGAGAGCGAAGAGTAATTGTCAAAGGTTGTCAAAGGTTTTGGAGATTTCCTTGATAATCTACCCCGATTCAAAACTGTCCAAGCTCAAGGAGATTGGTGCAGTGGAGCAACGGACGGAGAGAGTTTTTCTCTAGGTGTTCAATCACTAGGCCCCCCAACCAGATGTAGCGCTTTGTAGAGCGTGAACTGGTCGAACAAACATCGCTGAGTCAAGAGTTCGTTTTACTTCAAGCATTTACTTTCCGCATTGCATTTGCTTCCTGTTAAGATTAAACATACTTTTATTCGATGTGTTTAGTTTCGCTACTAGTTTTGCTTCCATGTTACTTGTTTATGCTACTTTTCTGCTGAGGTTATGCTTCACTTCTCGAAAACCTAAAGTGATCACTCACCCCCTCCCCCTCTGTTCACATACTTGGACTTTCAATTGGTATCAAAGCTAGTCACTCCTCTACACTCTGTGTGTTTTGGATTAACCTTCTGGAGTGCTTTCAAGTATACCATTTGCATATATTCTCTCCGGCGACCCTATTCATGTTTTCAATGGGAAGGACTACCCGTACTGGAAGGACATGATGATGAGGAATATCATTGCCATCAATTGTGCTGCCTGGGAAGTTGTCAAGAATGGAGTTCAGCTCAAGGACAAGGATAATCCCATAGCTGATGAAATCAAAGGTCTAGCACTTAATTCCGAAGTTTGGGTATTCATGACCAATCATGTGACTCCAGAGAAATATCATGAAGTAAAGAATATCTCGTTTCCCAAAGGTGCCTGGGAATATCTTCAAAAGATTGGAGAAGGAGTTTCCACTCAGAAAGATGCCAGAGTAGACACTTTTTGAAGCAAATTCTATCGATTCAAAGGACATGAAGGAGAGAAGGTCAACTCCATATATAGAAGACTCACTACTCTCTCCAATGAGTTGATTTCCCTCGGCGCTGAAGACATCACTCCGCACATGGTGATGAGGACTTTGCTTCGCTCGTTGGATGACTCTTACGACCACATTGTGCTAATGATCAAGGAAATGACTGATTTCAGAAATCTTGTTGCTGTTGATATCCTTGAGAGACTCACCACATTTGAAATGGAAGAAGATGAGAAGAAAGATATAAATGGCTCTCTAAGAAGATCACATTCTCTAAAAGCAAAAGCTTCGCATCAATCTTCACCTGAAATTAGTTCTGCTTCCGGTGTTGAATCTAATGATCCTGCAAGCATTGGGAAGGATTTGGCTTTGATCATGAGACGCTTCAACCGCTTCCAGAGAAAATGTTTTTCTTCACCAAAGAAGAATTACTCGTCAAGGAACTCAAGTAACTCATCTCACCGTTCACCCTCAAGAAGCTCGCCATCGAAGGACAACTGCTGCTACAAGTGCAAGAAACCAGGCCATTACATTGATGGCTGCCCATTGTGGGAAGCTGAAAACAAATCAAAGCATTCACTCAGAGAATCCTCAAGCAAGACTCAGAGATCATCTAGAAGCTATGAGTCAAACAGACATGATTCCAATTCAAGAAGAGACAAGAAGAAAGATTATGATGATGACAAGAAAAAGAAGTATCACAAGAAGCGTGAGAGTTCTTCTTCGAAGACACACTCGTCTCGTCGAAGCAATTCCCATCGTGCCAAGGCCTATCTGGGAAAGGAGATGAACTCTGAAGAAGAAGCCTCTGGGTCCGAAGCAGAATCAGGCTCAAGATCTCCAGCTGGATCCGAGTATGATGGTGTTGCTGGATTGGCATTTATTTCGGCCGGTGCTTCGAGCTCATTCTTCACCAACCACAGCAGTGAAGATGAAACTCCTGCATACTGCTTCATGGCCAAAGCAAATGTATCTTCAGCCAAAGTGACCTATGATACTTCGGATTGTTCTTCATATGAAAGTGACTCAAAGATAAGCTACGCTAAATTGGCTAAAATTGCTTCAATCCAACAAGATTAACTTGATTCTCTAAGAAAAACCATTAAGAAATCAGAGACCCTGTTGATCGATGAGATAGAGAAAGGTAAAAGTTTAACTAATGAGCATGCTGCTCTGAAGGAGAATTTTGAAGAACTATCCTCTCGACAAGATCTTCTTTCAGTTGATTACGAGAAGCTTACCTATAAATTTCTTCAGAGGAAAATGGCTCTCCAAAAACTGAAAGAGGCTCATGAAGAGTTGGAAAATGTCAATCTCTCTCTCATGTCCCAACAAGGTTCTGAAGCAAATCAAAAATCTGATTCACTTTGCTTATCTTGTTTGGAACGAAGCAAAACTGATTCTAAAGGCAAAGCATCTATTATTATTGATGATTATAATGCCTGAGATGAGGAAAATTATGTTGTTACTGAGGAACTCCTCAGGTTGAAAGATTTATTTGAAACAGGATTGTTCAAAAGTGTTCAGGGACACCAGCATCTTTGTGATATCCTGAAGAAGCCAGTCCTTCACAGGACTCCTAGGAATGAAGGTGTTGGCTTTGAAAGGAAGCTAAACCATGATCGCACTTACTGGAAACCTGAGCACTACCAAAAAACTGTATGGGTTCTAGCGAAGGATAAGCCTATAGATATTGCTAATCTTTCAGGTTACAACTGCAAAATTGACATGGAAATTGTTGATGAATCACTTGATTCTGACTATAAGCTTGTCAAGGACCAAGAAGGAAAGGTTTCGGCCGAATAGATTGGTACCCCTCCAAAGAATGGTTTTTATAAGAGACAAATTTGGGTGCGCAAGTCACTCGTTGAGAAATTTCCTGCTAACCATTCTATGCAGGGAAAGTCTTCGGTATAACCGAAACACTTCTATTCTCTCGAGGAGAGAAATGATTCACTAGCGCCCGAATCAAATGTTCCTCAAAAGGAATACTATCGCACTGGTCGTTACACTTATCGACACCGTGATAATAATGATAAGATTGCATATGCTCATTCATATCCTAACCCTTCGCAGAGGAATTACATTTATGGTGTACTTGATGGCCCCCCTAGGCAATATAACCCTGTTCGATTTGATATTGCTTCAACAAGTGCTTCCACCTCTTCTCAGTCACCTTCTCGTTTGTGGGTGGTTAAGAAGAACTAATTATTTTGCAGGTCTAACACCCCGGGTGTCACGCTACAGTAATCACCTACAGTAATCAGGATTACTGTTGCTAATCACTGTTGATAATCTCTCTTGCTCAAAATGGCCTGGATCAAAATTTTGTTTTGATCAACTTGGTTCAGTTCAAATTCAATTTCTCCTTTTGATATTGTTGAATGCAATGTGATCATGGATCTTGGTCATCATGAATCAAAATAATTCCAAGCTCAAGTCAATTGCCTTTGAGTTGAATTCAAATCAAATGCTCATATTGCCTTTGGTGGAATATTAAAACCAAAGTGAAAAATAAACTTTCTACAAAAATTGTGAAACTACTTTTATAAAATCACAAATATTCAGTGGACCATGTTACACCAATTTTCGGATTTTTATTAGTCTCTAAATTAATTGAAACAATTAAAATAGTAGCTTGTTTATTCCATTTTAATCATTTAATATTTAATTAAAATATTAAAGGATTTTATTTGTGCCCAAGACATTTTGTGGCACTGGCTTATAGTGCAACAATAATTTTGGAGCATCTTTCATGCTAAACAAAAATGTCTAAGTATTTAAATTAAGTACAAAGAAGAAATCACAGAAAAGAAAAATATAAAAAGAAAAAAGGGGGAAAACTCCCTATTCCTCACCTAGGGCGAAGCCCACCCCTGGCCCAACCTAGACCACCCGCATCTCCCCTCTCCTTGCACTGCTCACCTCCAGTGCGTGTCGACGCCATGGCCGTCCACGGTGTCGTGGCCACGCCGTGGCAGCCATCGGGCAGCACACCGGCGAGTTAAGTGTAGCCCTGCCCCGACCCCTGCCCCGGGAAACCCTAAACGCCCCCCTGTCCATTCCCCTTTGCCCCCTCTCACTTCCTCGAGCTCGCCCGAGTGGCGCGCGGAACCACCACCATCGCGCCGGCGCGGCCAACGGCGTCGCCAGGCCGCGCCACCTTGTTCGGTCGCCTCCTCGGCCTCCTCCTCGTCTCCCCGTGCATCTCAACGACGCCAAGGGGGACTACCTCGCCAGAATCGGGCCGTCCCCCATCCGCGGCCGCGGCGCACATTGCCGTCGATTGCCGCGCCTACAGGCCTCCTCCGGCTTCCCCGAGCATGGAATCAAGCTCCTGGTGAGCTTATCTTCGCTCCCCAGCCTCCCGCACACATTTAGCTTCACCGAGGCGCCGTCTCCACCTAGCCAAGCTCCGGCCGCCGTCGGCGGTCGTCACTGCCATGGTTTTGTTCCGCCTCGGTTCGCCCTTGTGGCTTGGCTGGATGTGGAACTTCACGTAGATCTCGTGGAGACAAATCGCGCCCACCCTTGTCGCTCCTAGCTTGCACACGGTCGCCGCCGTGGGCACAGCCGCCATGGCCGGGCACCCCCTGCTGCGCACCTGCTCGCGCCCCGTGCGCGCCTACTGCCTACCGCGCTCTCCTTTCCCGTCGCCGCAGCCTCCCCCACCTCGCCCTCGCCGCGTTGGTCGCCGCTGCCTCGGTCCCCTTGCCGGGCACGCCGCCGCTGCCCTCTGCTCGCCGGCGGGCACGGTGGAGACAACCGTGGGCTGAGCCCCCCCTCTCACACTGGCATGTGGGGCCCAAGGCCCCTAATTAAACTGGTAATTAGTATGTGTATGACAGGTGGGCCCTAGGCCTTTTAAAATTAAACTAAACAGTTAATTATGCCAGTGTGTGTATGACACATGGGCCCCAGCTGTAAGCTATTAAAAATAAATAGATTTACCACTGTTGAGTATGACATGTGGGGCCAGTGATTATTTGAATTAAATAAAATGATTTGTAATACTGTGAGGCTGACATGTGGGTCCCAAATGTTAGGTTTGACAAGTCAAAGTTACTACTGTGGATAATGTTAGGATTAATTAATAAAAGAAAATCCAGAAATTGATTTCAAATGATTTAAACTTTAAAATTCAATATCTTTTAAACCGTAAGTCAGATTCAAAAACTTTATACATGAAAATTGATCAGAAAAATATAACGAAAACGGATACGCTATCTTTATACCAACCACACCCCTCTAACGCACCGAACATTGAACTGTCCCCCTTCGGACCGTTTGTCCGATGATTTGTCCGGTATTGTTAAAGTACCCGGATGAATTTATTCCAAACACGAAGCTTGTCCGGGATGGTTCAACTAACACGGATACACTACCCTTATCTTTGTCGGATGTCCACGACACCTCCGGCATGAACCCTTCCCCCTCCGGACACCCTGTCCGGTAATCACCCGGAGCTGGCAGTTCATCCCCGGATGAATTCCCGCTCCAAGCAACGTGCTTTGCACTGCGTTAGAACACCGTCAAATTTGCATACGTCATGCCCTGTATTTGTTTGCTATGATTTCTTTATATTTACTGTTTCTTCCCCCCTTTATTCTCCGGTAGACCCCGCTGCTACCGCCGACTACACCGCTGCCGGGTACGACTACTTCGTCGACGACCCTGCCCCTACCGTCGAGCTTACAGGCAAGCAGAGCCATTCTCTTCCCCAGATACCGCCTACCTTTCCGTACTTTATTGCACTAGGCATTGTTACTGCTGCTTCTACGATTACAGTCCTATTCAATTGCATAGCCTGATTTTGTCGCCCCTTGATGTACCTTCCTTATCCTAAGCTGCCTGCTATATCTATATATTATATTCAGCAGTGAGCCCTGCTCATTGTTAGCTAGGATTAGATAGCGGGCCGTGGCCACTCAGGGGAGTGACGCGGATACTAAATATATACAACTTCAACAGGTACGGATCAATGCAGACGCCCTAGGGATCCTACAACGGTGAGACTCTGCCGAGTCGTTTCGAGTTTGACTTACGAGTGGAATGGACTCGTATTTCACTCTCGTCGGCTCAGTAGCGTAGCATCACCGGAATGATACGAGGTTTACCTCTTTAGTTCATTCCGCTGATGTCTCTGTCAAACCTCTTTAAGTGTGCCATCGAGGGTGATTCCTCCTGGTTTCACTTAATGGTAGGCACTCGAATCAACTGGTGTCCTTAAAGGTAAGAGTCGGGCGACCCAACGGTGCCCGCGAGCGGTATATTGTCAGGAGCGACAGGGAGGGTACGACCGACGTTACTGGCTTGCTTGGCCCCTGCTCGTATCTCGCGAGAGTTACCAAACCACAAAAAAGTCGAGCTCTACCAAGAGCACACGCGAGACAAGGTAAGGAGACGGTTCACCTTGTCGGTAACCGCGCGCTTTGACGGGACGACAGGGCAGGCCCTGACGTTACCGGTGGGCCTTGTTGCTGTTCGTTGTCCGTTGTGTTGTTAGTCAGACAGCGATAACGGTTGTCTGCGAGATAATATTAAAATGCTAAATGGTTCGGCGGATGACTTGAGAGACCCGTTGGTCTGTACGCACTACCTACACGTGGGATTACGGTGTGGGCCCTCCGCGTCGTAGTTCGTCTGAATGCTCTTCAGACGTCAGCAGTACTGCGGCTTATCGCCGGGAAGTGGTCTTGTCTTTTTTCTGCAGCAGGTGTGTTTGGATTTTCTTTTGCTTCACCGGCCAGACTCGCACCGTGCAGGAGCGTGCAATGGTGAGGGACCTAGACCCCTTGGCGCATAGGATATAGTCCGGCGGATGGCCTCTCTGCTGAGCCTAGGTTGAACTGCGATGTGACGGATAGCCTCGGTGGGGCGTTCCCTAACAAAGTTCACGCCACCCTGGAGATCCGAGCGTGCAGGCTGAACTGTAGTGCACCCCTGCAGGGAGTTTAATCTATTCGAATAGCCGTGTCCACGGTAACAGGACGCTTTATGCAGAAGCTGGATCTTACCACTACAAACTATTACTATTAAACTGTATGGTTCCGGGTTTTCTTCCTCGTAGGGAAGTCGAGGAGGGGAACTAGGAGGCATTATTATTATTAATCATTACAACTTATATTATAAAATGTTGCAGCAACTTCTGCTTCATTGTTACATTATGCTTTATATGAACTGTTGGTTGTTTCTCTTCTCATGCTGCAAGACACGTCAGAAGATGCTAGTCTTCGATAGGCCTAGCTTGTTATCCTTATTCTGATTTCTATCTTGCAGTCCACTATATATACAACCTCCCCTTTCTCTTTGATACAATGCATAATGCTTAGTAGCGGACGTAAGACTCGCGGGTATGCTAGATACTCACCTGCTTTATTTTCCCCTTTTACTGTTTTGCCTGATCGGCCGCTGCAATTGACGTTGGAGCCCAGGAGCAGGAGTTCCCGATGCCGACCACCGCTAAGTGAAGATCCCCGATGCCTTCTACGACGTCGAGTTCCCCTTTGACCAGGAGTAGTTTGGAGGTTCCCAGGAAGGAGGCCTTGCCTTTTCGTTCGAGTGTTGATTTTGTGCTAGCCTTCTTAAGGCAACCTTGTACCCTTGTGTCTGTACTCAGATACTATTGCTTCGCGTTGTGTTGATTACTATACTTTTGTCTTTGACGGTTACCGAAAAGGAGATTTATATATTGTTGATTTTTCTTCGGGCCCTGCTATATCCACATGCTTAATAGAAAAAGCTTCATCTAGCTGGTTATGGCATCGAAGAATTGGTCATGCAAGGATGAGAAATCTTCAAACTCTAGTGAAGAAGAAGCATGTCATTGGCCTTAACGAAGTAAAATTCGATAAGGATCGTCTCTGCAGTGCTTGTGAAGATGGCAAAATTACGAAGAAACATTACTCGGCGAAGACTATCATGACCACTACTCGTCCCCTTGAATTGCTTCACATGGATCTTTTCGGTCCTCAAAATTATGCAAGTCTGGGAGGAAACAAAATGGTGTAGTTGAAAGGAAGAATAGAACTCTTATTGAAATGGACAGAACCATGCTTGCTGAGTACAAAACTCCCATCAGGTTCTGGGCCGAACCAATTAACACGGCATGTTATATCATCAACAAGGTTTACGTTCACAAATTTCTGAAGAAGACTTCACATGAGCTTATCACTGGTAACAAGCCCAATGTATCATATCTTAGGGTATTTCGTGCTCCTTGCTTTATTAGGGATATGAATCATAGCTCCAATATTTCCCCTAAGGCACATGAAGGTTTTCTACTAGGTTATGGCTCAAACTCTCACACTTACAGGGTGTATAACTCCCACTTTGGGAAAGTTATCGAAACTGTTAATGTGAGGTTTGATGAAACTAATGGCTCTCAAAAGGAGAATTTGCCTCATGATCTAGATTAACCTCCTCTTGATGAAGTGATCAGGTCCATGGCTATTGGAGATATTCGTCCTGTCGAAGCAAATTCAAGTCAAGCAAATCAAGATGATGATGATCCAATGTTCCCACACATAGCCCGGGGCACTTGATATCAACATCCTGAAGCTAATGATGGACAGGATGAAGAAGAACCCGTGAATGAAGAAAATGCAGTTCCTGAAGGAAATGTCGATCCTGAAGGAAATGACCCTGAAGGAAATGCCAATCCCAAAGGAAATGCTGATCCCGAAAAAGAAACAGAGCCACAAGAAAATGAAAATGCACTGTCTCGAGTGCGAAGAAGAGTTTATGTTGATTCGATCCTTGGAGAAATTCAACAACCAAGTCGTCCCACAACTCGCTCTTGTAATCGTTTGGCTAACTTCTGTGGAAACTTTTCGTTTGTCTCCATGCTAGAACCTTCAAGGTTTGATGAAGCCATGAAGGACCCATACTGGTTAACTGCTATGCTCGAAGAACTTAATGTAAGTCCCGATATGCGGTATTGTTCCAGATCTAGATGTTTCCATCCAGACCCGGGGACGAAGCACATATCGATCCCACCACGACATATCACAAAGACATATGCCCCGGATTTCCAACATGATATGACAACAATACAGCTACAAGGATACAACATCTCATACAATCGGCATACAACTGCCTTAAATACAATACATCAGCGGAAGATACATGTCTGAGTACAGACTACATTCAAATGCCTAGTGGCAAAGGTAAAACACACCATTCCCGCAACCACACGGGTCCAGGCTCTCCGCCGGGATCCACCTAACTAATCGTCGGCGAGTCTCCGCAGAGGCGTCCAGAAGAAGATTCGAGATAGTAATTGTCGGGACCCGGGGTTAGCGTATGTAACTCCAGTCACGATACAATCACATGGAGAGCCGAGAACCGTACCCACTTGTCTAAGCAGACAAGGCCAAGCAATGAACGTTCTCGGTAAGCATCGAACGTGAGGGGCATCCCATCCAGGCCGGATGATCATCTGAGATGGGTCCTCATCGTCCGCTCACAAGTCTAGATGCTTATGGGTGGTGAATCCCATACTCATAGACAAGTCGCCTCAACCATGTTATCGATTGAATCCTAACTCTTACATAGACTTACTCCAGCCCGATCACTTAGTCGGGGTCTAGGGCGGGCTCGATCATACAACAAAGTGTGCACGTGACAGAGTCACGAGCAATCGCATCGCGATGCCCCATGCTGCGCACATCTAAGGGCCACTTGGTGTATAAAAGACCGCCAGCCAGATCACAACTAAGGTCTCGAAAATCCATACTAAGACATGCAAGTTATAAACATACACGCAGCACACATGCCTAGTATGGACAGCAGGTATCATCACATAACTCTACAAAGTGTATCTTTATTGACTTACACATAGAGCATACAAAGATCACATGTATATGATCAACATTACATCATACAACGGAAGAAAATTAGGTCTGAGTACAGACAAGTTTAACAAATGGCTTAGAGAAGCCTTGTAAACATACATGCCCTTCCACGAGGGACCAGACTGATGTCTGGAACTATAGTACCAAGGTCAACGTCGAGCTTCAGGTCGGTGACTCCATCGGGGTCCGGATTCTCATCTAAAACATAGAATAAGCAAACGTGAGTACAAAGTCGTACTCAGCAAGACTTACATCAGATCTATACTACTCATGCTCAAGTATCAAGGTAAAGGAGGTGGGGTTCAACATGCAGAAGTGCCATCTTTGACTTGGCTAGTCCTTTACTACGAGTACCAGACTTGAGTCCACTACCAAGTCTCCAACCAATACACCATTATGGTAACTTCCTCGACTTCCCCACGAGGAGCACACCATAGCACTCACACTTATCTTGCGAGTTTTATAAGTATCCATTCAACTTGTCTAATAATCAGGTACAGGTTCCAAGTAGTCCTTAACCGCGGACGCGGCTATTCGAATAGTTTTGTTAACCTTGCAAGGGTGTAAGCTACACACACATGACCATCGGTTACCGCCAGGTCTCGCCACCGTTCAAGAGGTGACAACGAGGATGTTCACCACGACACTTCGCTCACAACCGGTCTATTCCAGGAGTCGACTATCTTAGTTGCCTCCGCTCGAGAGCCCGGCCGGATCAACGAACCGGACTCAAACAATGTAAGTGACCGAGACGCCACCTCTGGCAGATGGTTTTCCTGCCTCACAGGTGCACCCACATATCTATATGATGCAACCATTCCTTCATTCTTTTTCTATGCAGATGCCAAATGGAAAGCCCGAACTAATGTGACTCCTGGACGTCGACACGGATCAAGGTACTAGGCCGAGAGGGGTCAGTGAGCCCAATGTGTGGTTGTACTCTTTGTCTTGGATTACCATACGAGAACTCGGTGCTTAAGGCGGTGTTCAACGAGACAACCCACTGTGTACTCCTACACAGCCTCTCATCGTTCACCTTGTATTAGGGTGGATTCACCAACACAGTTTCACTTTCATCAACACCATGTTCACTAACATCCCGACTCACATCAAAAGCAACCTCACTGTAACACTAAGCATGCAATAAGCTGTAACAGTTGCAGGGGCCACATGATATCAATCAACTCCTATGTCAGCTAGGATTGTGGTTTTCTTACTACTGTGACAAGATGATAGGTCATCCATCGGATATGGGTTCAACTATGCGGTAGAATCGATACAAGGTGATCTCCTAAACATGCATAAGCGAGACTGAGAGGGAATTGGGATTTTATAGACATGATCAATGGGGTTTGCTTGCCTTGCTGACGAGGTTCACACACGGTGTCTTCAACGAAGGGGGTGGCATCCGGTTCCGGTTCCACTTCTATCGAGCAAACAAAGCAATCAAGGGATAAATATAATTGCGATGCTCAAGAACATGATAAGTTGTGAAAACATGATGTACATGGTACTGATGTGTTGACAATTCCATTTAATTGAAGTGTATTGCAAAGGATTTGCAAATTCAAACTCCAAATTCAAATTCAAATTAAGCCATATGCACATTTGCTACTGTTGCCCCATTTTAAAATGGTCAAACATGAAAAATTTTTGCATATTCTTAATCCTTGCATTTTTCTGATAATTTTTCATATATTATATGTTTAATTTGGAGTTAGTTTGAACTTTCTATGATTTTTCGAAGTTTAAATGAATTTCTGGAATTTCTGTAATTTCTCTGGAAATCTTTTAATTCAGAAATGAATTACTGCGTCATGCTGACATCAGCATGACGTGGGGGGGTCTGACTGCTGGGGCGCCCATGTCAGTGGGAGAGGGAATTAATCCCTCTCTGTTTTACTTAGCAGAGGGGTTAGGGGGTTTGGGGCCCCACGGTCAGTTTAGGGGGGTCATTAGGCCAAGGTTAGGGGGGCTCTAATGGAAGGTCACCGCCGGTGACACTGTGCTTTCCGGAGCACCGCCGGAATGAGCTAGAGGCCACGCGGGTGAGAAACGGGAGCACTGGGGCGTAGCCCGTGCTCGCCCGCGTCTAGCAGAGCACGCAGGGGGTCGACAGGAGCACGGAAGCGACAGCAACGTCGTCAATGGCGACGGCCGGCGTCGGGTGAAGAAGAAGTCGCGCTGCGGTGCACGGAGGAGACCGGGAGATGGGGGAAAATGCTCACCATACCGTGGGGAGGACGAAGAGGTTGGAGAGGAGGCCAGAGGCGCTGGGACGACGGCGAATTCAATGGAGATCTTCCACGGTGGTCGGCGGGAAGCGGTGAAGTTAGCGATGGCTCAGGGCGTCCTCGGGCTCAATTGAATGCGCTCTTCGACGGAGACGGTTGCTGCGGTGACGATGGACATGAATACGCGGCTCCAGGAGCACGGTGGCCACGCGAACACTCGTCGGCGGCGAGACCTAGCTTTCGGCCATCGAGAAATCGCGACGAGGAAGAGGTGGAGAGGATGCAGCGAGAGGGGGAAAGGATGCGGGCAAGCGTGGCGCGTCTCCTAGCGAGGGGATGAGGTCTAGGGGGCTAGGAAGCCTCTGGGCGTCGAGGTGGCGCCGTGGCCGTGCTCTGCGTCCACCGAGCTGCTTGGCTCGGCGGGGAGGTAGAAGACAAACGCCGCGGTGGGCTGGGCCGAGCCAGAGGAGAAGTGGGCCTTGCCCTGGGCGACAGGTAGGTCTTCTCTCTTTCTGCTTTTGTTTTTCTTTTTATATTTCTGTAAATAGGTTGGCCCCACTAAATAAATTAGCTAGGAATTTTTAATAAATGTCCAAATAGTTTTATAAATCCTAGGTGACTAGTAGCTAGTCACATTTAGGATTTGGACATTTTTGAAATTCAACTTATTTGAATTTCAAATCAAATAGGGGTTCTTTTAATTTTCCAAGGCACATTTTGAAATTTTGAATATTCCATGGGCATGGTAAAGAACCCAAACCACTTTTAAAATGATCAACATCATTTATAGGAATTTTCCAAATATTCAAATGATTTTGGAAAAAAGATTTTTATCTGGCCATTTGATTTAATTTCTCAGGGCTTTTCTTTTCCCCATTTTTGAATTTCATTTGAATTTTTACATGATGCAAAGGGTCAAACAAGCCCTAGCACTTACCCTAGTTGGGGTTTTGACAACTCGCCCCCACTCAAAAGAATCTCGTCCCGAGATTCAGAAGTCGTCGGGAGGAAGGTGGGGTACTCGGCACGGAGGCGGTCTTCTCTTTCCCAGGTTGCTTCTTTCTCGAAGTGATGTGACCATTGAACTTTAAGGAACTTGATCTTCTGACGGCGAGTGACACGCTCTGCTGAATCAAGAATACGAACAGGGTACTCTCGATAAGAAAGGTCATCTTGGAGATCAATCGTTTCATGGTCGACTTCACGGATGGGGTCCTTGAAGCAACGCCTGAGTTGTGACACATGGAATACATCATGTACTCGGGAAAGGTGAGGGGGTAGTTCAAGTTGGTAGGCAACTTCTCCACGTTTAGCAAGAATGCGGAAAGGTACGATGTAACGTGGGGCCAACTTGCCTTTGATACCGAATCGTTGGGTACCCTTTAGAGGAGTAACCCAAAGTTAAGCCTTCTCATCCAGATTGTAGCTCTCTTGCCTATGATGACGATCATAGTAGCTTTTCTGACGAGACTGGGCGGCTTTCAAACGATCACGAACAATGCGAACTTGCTCTTCTGCTTATTTGATCATATCCGGTCCAAAGAGTTGTCTTTCACCGGTTTCTGACCAGTTAAGGGGTGTTCGACATCGTCGTCCATAGAGGAGTTCAAAAGGAGCCATGTTCACACTAGATTGGAAACTGTTGTTATAAGCAAATTCGGCAAATGGAAGAGATTTATCCCAATTCTTTTCGAATGAGATAACACAAGCTCTGAGCATGTCTTCCAAGATTTGATTAACCCTTTCAACTTGACCGCTAGACTGAGGATGTAAAGTTGTACTAAAGGATAGATGAGTTCCCATAGCATTCTGAAAGCTTCCCCAGAATCTAGAGGTGAAAAGGCTGCCATGATCAGAATTGATTACCAAAGGAACACCGTGAAGAGACACAATTCTAGAGACATATAAGTCTGCCAACTGACTAGCAGTTATAGACTCACAAACTGGAAGGAATTGAGCACCTTTGGAAAGTCTATCAATGACCACGAAGATGGCATCATTTCCTTTCTGGGTTTTTGGGAAGCCGGTGATGAATTCCATACCGACTTTGTCCCATTTCCACTCGGGAATAGGCAAAGGTTGAAGTGTACCAGCAGGTATTTGATGTTCTGCCTTAATGCGACGACAAACATCACATTCGGCAACATATCGAGCAATATCTCTCTTCATCCTAGTCCACCAAAATCTCTGGCGTAGATCTCAGTACATTTTTGTGCTACCGGGATGAATCGAGAGGGGTGTGTCATGGGATTCTTTGAGGATTAGTTGCCTTAGATCTCTATTCTTAGGTACTACCAAATGATTTCCAAAGAATACCGTTCCTTTGCTATCTGTGGAGAAACATTAGCAACTCCGCTAGCAATGTTCTCCTTGATCCGGCGTACACCTCATGCACGTCTTTGGGAAACTATGATTTGATCCTCAAGGGTTGGTTTCGCCACCAAGTTGAAAAGAGGTCCACGAGGAACAATCTCGAGGTTGAGCTTTCGAAATTCCTCATGAAGAAGTGGTTGATACTGTTGTAACATGAGGTTGTTACAATACGACTTACGACTTATTGCATCAGCCATGACATTGGCTTTGCCTGGGGTGTATGAAATTCCTAAGTCATAATCTTGTATCAACTCTATCCAGCGTCTTTGCCTGAGATTAAGATCTGGCTGGGTGAAAATGTATTTGATGCTTTGGTGGTCGGAAAAGATCTCACAACGATTGTAACACCCTCAGTTCCTGTAACAGTAATCATCATCACTGTTGACCATCACTGTTTGTTAATCACTGTTATCCCCTGTCCCTAATCAAACTTTGCTTCTACTCTTTTCAAACCATGCTGGTTGGTAATCAAAACCCAAAGCACAATGCATCTTGCTCATCAAGAAATCCAACCCTAGTTGAAACTACTTTAAATGGAAAATTAAAACAAAAGGGCTCAAATAAAGTTGTTCCAAAAATCATGGAACTATTTTTGTAAATTGCCTAAAATCATTATAATCATGTTGGACCAATTTTGGTAATTTTTGGAGTTGCAGAAAATTCCAAACAATTCAAACAATAGGTTAAAACCCCTACTTTGGGCATTTAATAATTAAAAGAAATATCCAATTATTTTATTTTGCAGCAAAATATTTTGTGACACCTCAGAAATATGTAACACTAATTTACAAACACTAATAACCTTTTTCAAAAATGCTAGGGTTAATAAATCAATTACAGAAAGAAATTGAGCAAACAGAAAACAAAATGAAAATTGGAAAAGGCTTAAAGCTCGCCTGGGGCGAGGCCCACCCCAGCCCAGCCACCCCGGCCCGTCTTCCACCTCCCACCTGCTCCCGTCATGTCGGCCACCTGCTCGACGCCGTGGCGCCGCCGTGGCCACGGGCGCCACTGGAGCCCTCCCCTCCCTCACCTGCTCCCTGCGACCGCGGACGCGATAAGGGCAACGCCCCCTCCCTCCTGGACACGCCCACCATCTTTTCCCCTCCCCCTGCAGCTCGCCATCGGCGGGGAAAGAATCACCCGAGCGCAGCCTCGCCGCCGTGGTGATCCGCCGCGGCCAACAGCCTCCCCGAGCCCCAAAGACCTGTCCAGCGTGTTCCTCGTCGTCGTCCTCATCTCCGAGCGCACGGAATCGAGGCGGAAGCCTCCACCCCGAGCACACGGTCACCTTCCCCAACTCCGGTCGCCGCGACGTCGCAGAGGAAATCCGGCGCCACCACGACGCCCCCGGGCCCGCTCTCTACACCGTCGCACTCCTGGTGAGCTAGTGCTCCCGCATCAAACCCCCGTGAACGCCCGCGTAGCCCGTAGACGCCGCCCCCTTTTACTCATTCCGGCCGCCGCGCGCACTCGTCGCCGGCGAGGCCACGGTGACCGATTGGTCCCGGAGGTGTCACAGTCGTGATCCCCACGCGCTGTGGTTCCCGTTGGGGCTCCTTGCGCGCACCTAGGGCCCCTGTAGCGTCGACACCGTCAAGGTCCGTGGCGCAGCCGCCGCCTTCGTCGTCGCCGACGTTGCTCCGGCGCGTCTCCGGCGCAACCACCACCACCAGTGCACTCGCCGTCGTCTTCTGCTTCGAACGCATCAAGTCGCGCACCCTCCCGTGCCCTTGGGCGAGCTCCCCGTCGACCTCGCCGGCGGCGGGCTCCGGTGAACCCTCCGGTGAGGATGACAGGCGGGCCCCCCGTGTCAGCTAGCTTAATTAGGGGTTAATCAAACCCCTGGGCCACTGACAACGGGCCCCACTCACTAACCACCCCGGCTAATCTCTTATTAGCTTAACAGAAAAATTAAAACCCCCTTGGGTCACTTACTAGTGGGCCCATGTAATTAGGTTAGCCTTTGGATTAATTAGACTGATTAAATATGCCCCTGTGTCACTTACATTGGGGTCCCACCTGTCAGTTTATTATTTTTAAGAATTATAAGAATTAACCAGTGTATGACATGTGGGTCCAGGGTAAATTTTCCAATTTAATTAAATGTTTTATAAATAATAGAGGCTGACATGTGGGTCCCACATGTCAGCACTGTTCTGGATAATGTTCTGGATAATGTTTAATAAATAATAAAAGAAATCCAGAAAATCATTTAAATTGATTTAAACTTTGAAATTCAATAACTTTTAAACCGTAACTCGGATTCAAAAACTTTATACATGAAAATTGATCAGAAAAATATAAATAATACGAATACGCTATCCGTATGTCTACCGCCCCCCTCTAACACAACGAACCTCGAACATCCCCCCTCCAGACCGTCTGTCCGATAAATTGTCCGGTACTGTTAAAGTGCCCGGATGAATTTATTCCGAACACGAAAGTTGTCCGGAATGGTTCAAATAGCACGGATACACCCCCCTTATGTTGTTCCGGTAACCACGACACCTCCGGCTTGATCCTTCCCCCTCCGGACACCCTGTCCGGTAATCACCCGGAGCCGGTAGTTCATCCCCAGATGAATTCCCGCTCCGAGCATATTGCATTACACTTTGTTAGAACACCGTTAACATTTCATTTATCATGTCATGCATCTGTTTGTTTATGCTTGCTGTGTATTTACTGTTTCCTCCCCCCCCTTAATCTCCGGTAGACCCCGCTGCTGCCGTCGACTACACCGCTGCTGAGTACGACTACGTCGTCGACGACCCTACTACTACCGTCGAGCTTGGAGGCAAGCAGAGCCATTCTCTTCCCCAGATATCGCCTATCTTTCCGTACTTTTCTTGCACTAGGCATTGTTACTGCTGCTGCTATGATTACAATCCTATTCAATTGCATAGCCTAATTTTGTCGCCCCTTGATGTGCCTTCCTTTATCCTATGCTGCCTATCATTATTATTATGCATTATTCAGCAGTGAGCTCTGCGCATTGTTAGCTAGGATTAGGTAGAGGGCCGTGATCACTCAGGGGAGTGAACGCGGGTACAAATATTATAACTGCACAGGTACGGTACAAAGCAGACACCGCCAAAGGCCCCTATCTAGGTTATGCCTAGTCACCTCAAGTGTGAGCTATCAAGGAGTAATCCTTGTACTCCACTCAAGGCTGACTTTGTCTTGCCGCCATAGGGTCCTGTAAACGGTTGTCCTTCAGGTAAGAAGTCGGGCGACCGAGCGGTGCCCGCGAGAGGTATTGCGACGGGACGACAGGGAGGGTACAACCAGTGTACCGGTGTGCTTGGCCCCTGTTCGTTGGCCGCGAGAGTTACCAACCCACGAAAGTCGAGCTCCTCCAGGAGCACATGCAAGACAAGGTATGGAGACGGTTCACCTTTTTGGTAACCGCAGTGACTTGGTGGGACGATAGGGCAGGCACCGATGTACTGGTGGTCCTAGCTGTTGTCGTTGTCCGCGGGTCAGTTAAGTCGAGGCAACGATAACGGTTGTCACGCAGGTTAATTAAAATGCTAAATGGTTCAGTGAATGTCTTGAGTTGGCTATATGCCATGTACGCACTACCTACCCGTGGGAATTACGAGTTTATGGGCTCCTCTGCTTCGTAGTGTCGTCCGAGGACTCTTCAGACGTCAGCAGTACCGCGGCCTGCGCCGGGAAGTGGTGTTGTCTTATTTGCCGCGGCAGTGTGATTTGTATTTGCTTTGATTTAACTTCACCGGCCAGCCTCGCACCGTGCAAGAGTACGTCGGGGTTAGGGTCCAAAGCCCCGCGTACAAACGATATAGTCCGGCGGATGACCTCTCTGTTGAGTTTGAAAGATGGGCTATGAAGTGTTGGATAGCCTCGGTGGAGCGTTCCCTAACCACGTTCCCTCCACCCTGGAGATCCGTGCGTGTAGCGTAACACAAGTGCACCCCTGCAGGGAAGATTAATCTATTCGAATAGCCGTGTCCACGGTAACAGATCGCTTTATGCTGAAGTTGGATCTTACCACTAGAAACTATTATTATTAAACTGTATGGTTCCGGGTTCTCTTCCTCGCGGGGATGTCGAGGAGGTGGACTCGCAGGCATTTTTAATTATTACAACTTATTATTATACAATGCTGCAGCAACTTCTGCTGCATTGTTACACCTCATGCTGCAAGACATCGTCGGAAGATGCTAGTCTTCGTTAGGCCTAGCTTCTTACCCTTGCTCTGGATTTCTGTCTTTCAGTCCACTATATACAACCTCTTCTTTCCGTTGATACAATGCATAATGCTTAGTAGCAGACGTAAGACTCGCGGGTATACTAGATACTCACCTTCTTTATTTCCTTTACTGTTTTGCCTGATCGGCCGCTGCAGCCGACGTTGGAGCTCAGGAGCAGGAGTACCCTGGAGGCGCCTACTACGACGTCGAGTTCCCCGTCGACCAGGAGTAGTTCTGTGGATCCCAGGCAGGAGGCCTCGCCTTTTCGTTCTGTATCTCTGATGTGATTTGTGCTAGCCTTCTTAAGGCAAAACTTGATTAACTATGTCTGTACTCAGATATTATGGCTTGTATGACTTATATATTCGGGTCCGCGTGACCCCCTCTATTGTAATATATTTGTTTATCCTTTTGTTTAGTGTTGTGCTGTGATATTATCACCGTGGCACCCTAATCTCAGTCGTGTACCCTGTGTGTATGATTACTGTACACGGTCTGATTTTGGGGGCGTCACAACGATTACCAAGGAGGTAATGTCGCCAAGTTGTTAGGGCATGAACGACGGCAGCGAGTTCAAGATCCTGGGTAGGATAGTTCTCTTCATGTGGACGCAACTGGCGTGAAGCATAAGCTACCACATATATATCTTGCATAAGTATGCATTCTAACCCTTGCCGTGAAGCATCACAATAGATCTCGAAATCCCTTTTGGTGTTTGGAGGTGCAAGTACGGGTGCAGAAGTCAATCTTCTTTTTAGCTCTTGAAAGCTTTCCTCGCACTTGGGGGTCCATCATAATTTCTTATCTTTCTTGAGGAATTCAGTTAGAGGCTTTGCAACTTTAGAAAAGTTCTCGACGAAGCGGCGGCAATAGATGGCTAGGCCAAGAAAACTCCTAACTTGCTTAACCGATTCAGGTGGAGTCCAGTCAAGGACGGCCTGAACTCTCTCAGGATTGATAGCAATGCCTTTCGCAGAAATCACGTGGCCTAAGTAGGTCACTTCTGGTAGCCAAAATTCACACTTGGAGAATTTAGCATACATGCGATGCTCTCGAAGTTTCATCAATACCAACCTAAGATGTTCTGCGTGCTCTTCTTCGTTCTTCGAGTAGATGAGAATGTCATCAAGATAAACTACAACAAATTTATCTAGGTACTCCATGAAGATCGAATTCATTAAGCGCGAGAATGTGGCGGGGGCATTGCTTAAACCGAAGGACATGACGGTATAGTCGTAAAGACCATAACGAGTAGTGAAGGCCATTTTGGGAATGTCCTCGTTTCAGATTTCGATTTGATGATAACCTAATCTCAAATCCATCTTGGAGAAGACAGAGGATCCAGCAAGTTGATCATAAAGATCATTGATCCTGGGCAGTGGGTACTTGTTCTTTATCGTCGCTAAATTTAGCGGGCGATAGTCTACGAACATCCTTTCTGTTCCGTCTTTCTTCGTTACGAACAGAACGGGGCAACCCCATGGCGATGAGCTAGGGCGGATGAAGCCTTTTGTCAACAAAGCTTCAAGTTGGATTTTAAGCTCAGCTAACTCACGTGGGGCCATTTTGTATGGGCGTCTGGAAATTGGGGCGGTTCCTGGGGCAAGATCTACAATGAATTCTACACATCTGTCAGGAGGCATTCCTGGAAGTTCTTCAGGAAAGACATCCGGGAAGTCACGAACCACCGGAACATCTTCAAGGTCTGGAAGGGGAAGCACATTCAAAGTATGCATCTGGATTCTAGAGCTGGGTGATGTGTAGTCAATGGTCTGGCCTGAAGGATGGGTGAGTTTAACTAACTTGGCTTTACAATCAAGGAAAGCATTCTGCCTTGATAACCAATCCATTCCTAGGATGACATCAATGTCTGAAGACTTGAGGGCTATAAGTGAAGCAAGGAATACTAAACCCTCAATTGCAATTTGATTGCCATGGCTTACTCTATTAGTTTGCCACTTTGAACCAGGAGTTTGAATGATCATTGGGGAAAACATTTCTTCAAAAGGGAACTCATGCCGAAGTGCATAACTCTCCGACATGAATGAATGAGAAGCTCCTGGATCGAAAAGAACGGAGGCCGGGACATGATTGACTGGGAGTGTACCAAGAATAACGTTAGAAGCAGCAGTGGTTTCCTCAACTGAGATTTGGTTCACACAACCACTACTAGTGGATGAAGGCTTTGCTTGCAAGGGTTTGGAGGTTGATTTCCTTGAAGGCTTAGTTCGAGAATGACGTGGTGCCATCAAGACCTGAGGGCATTGATGATATTAATGGCCTGGAAGACCACACTTAAAGCATACCCTGTCTGAATTGTTGGGAGTGGGATTTCTTGGTTGCACACCATTATTCCGGGGTGGAATAATGTGTTGGGGTGGATGGCATATATTGGAGGGTGGTCTCTGAAGAAAGTTTTCAGGTATGGCTCTGGTTGGGATCCAAATTCAACGTTTCTGAGGGGCTGAACTTGAAGACGGAGCAAGCTCAAGAGCATGCTTGTGAGACTCTTCGAACACTTCATTGCCATGCTCAGCCCTGAAGGATCTGTTGACTAAATCCTCAAAGGTGGCAAATTCAATGAGGTTGAGATCATGGCGAAGGATGGGGCTAAGTCCCTTACGGAACCTTGCCTGCTTTCTGGCATCGGTGGTGATCTCATCTTGGGCATAACGAGCAAGACGGTTGCACTCTCTCACATACTCATGAATGGACATCTCTCCTTGAGTCAGATTACAGAACTCTTCCTTCTTGCGCTCCATCAACTCATCCAGAATGTGGTACCCTCGAAAGGCAACACAGAACTCCTGCCGAGTCACTACGTGACCATTTGGCTGCATAGCAACATAGTTCTCCCACCACTGAAGAGCAGCACCTTCCAGGAAGTATACCGCGAAAACAACTCGGTCATTGGGAGCAACATGTGGAGTATCAAGCTTATGCTCGATAGAACGGAGCCAATCATCAGCTTCAAGGGGCTCAGAAGAATATCGGAATACCGGTGGCTTCAGGAGGATGAAATCCTGAATGCTGACAACCACATTACGCTGACGAGCGGTATTCTGCTCGATGAGCTCCAGAAGGCGTGTTTGATCACGTCGATTCTTCTCAGCTTCCATCATGATTTCCGCTGCAGAAGGCGGTGGTAGAGGTTCATCATCATTTTGATTCCGATCAC
Organism: Bromus sterilis; assembly: GCA_950022295.1. Taxonomy (NCBI): domain Eukaryota; kingdom Viridiplantae; phylum Streptophyta; class Magnoliopsida; order Poales; family Poaceae; genus Bromus; species Bromus sterilis. The sequence goes on from OX465599.1 coordinate 219,716,986, forward strand.
GGTCTCGATTCCGACGAACAGCACTACGAGTTCCACCTGACATCCTGTGTGATAAAAATCAACAATCAGAACAGGTTCTAAGATGGAATCAAGGATAACAAGACATGATGAAGGCGGAAAGGATTATAGTGCGAAGGAAATGATCCACAGAAACTCGGAATAATTCCGGCAGCATAACGGCTACACCGAGATGGAAAACAAGACAACCTCGAGGAGATTGAACATAACTTCCTCAAGGAACTCAAAAACTCGAAGACTCTGGACAACCACAACTGTCCTACGGCTACAAGGAGGCAAACAACGAGATGTTCTAGTAAAGACATAGATGAGCCTAGTCCTATCATCCCGTAGAAAAGATAAGGGTGACTCTGAACTCAGATCGATGAGGGTAAGGAGAAAAAGAAGCCTTACGTTGTTCCCTTATATACCCAAGTAACTATATAACTATAGAGTGCTAGACTCGACTTCGACCAAGGGTTGATAAGCCTACAGACATTCCTGCTCTGATACCAAGTCTGTCGGGACCCGGGGTTAGCGTATGTAATTCCAGTCACGATACAATCACATGGAGAGCCGAGAACCGTACCCACTTGTCTAAGAAGACAAGGCCAAGCACAGAACGTTCTCGGTAAGCATCGAACGTGAGGGGCATCCCATCCAGGCCGGATGATCATCTGAGATGGGTCGTCATCGTCCGCTCACAAGTCTAGATGCTTATGGGTGGTGAATCCCATACTCATAGACAAGTCGCCTCAACCATGTTATCGATTGAATCCTAACTCTTACATAGACTTACTCCAGCCCGATCACTTAGTCGGGGTCTAGGGCGGGCTCGATCATACAACAAAGTGTGCACGAGACAGAGTCACGAGCAATCGCATCGCGATGCCCCAAGTTGCGCACATCTAAGGGCCACTTGGTGTATAAAGGACCGCCAGCCAGATCACAACTAAGGTCTCGAAAACCCATACTAAGACATGCATGTTATAAACATACACGCAGCACACATGCCTAGTATGAACAGTAGGTATCATCACATAACTCTACAAAGTGTATCTTTATTGACTTACACATAGAGCATACAAAGATCACATGTATATGATCAACATTACATCATACAACGGAAGCAAATTAGGTCTGAGTACAGACAAGTTTAACAACTGTCTTAGAGAAGCCTTGTAAACATACATGCCCTTCCACGAGGGACCAGACTGCTGTCTGGAACTACACTACCAAGGTCAACGTCGAGCTTCAGGTCGGTGACTCCATCGGGGTCCGTATTCTCATCTAAAACATAGAATAAGCAAACGTGAGTACAAAGTCATACTCAGCAAGACGTACATCAGATCTATACTACTCATGCTCAAGTATCAAGGTTAAGGAGGTGGGGTTCAACATGCAGAAGTGCCAGCTTTGACTTGGCTAGTCCTTTACTACGAGTACCAGACTTGAGGTAAGAAGCGTACACGAGTCCACTACCAAGTCTCCAACCAATACACCATAGCACTCACGCTTATCTTGCGAGTTTTATAAGTATCCATTCAAGTTGTCTAATAATCAGGTACGGGTTCCAAGTAGTCCTTAACCGCGGACGCGGCTATTCGAATAGTTTTGTTAACCTTGCAAGGGTGTAAGCTACACACACATGACCATCGGTTACCGCCAGGTCTCGCCACCGTTCAAGAGGTGACAGCAAGGATGTTCACCACGACACTTCGCTCACAACCGGTCTATTCCAGGAGTCGACTATCTGATTTGCCTCCGCTCGAGAGCCCGGCCGGATCAACGAAACGGACTCAAACAATGTAAGTGACCGAGACGCCACCTCTGGCAGATGGTTTTCCTGCCTCACAGGTGCACCCACATATCTATATGATGCAACCATTCCTTCATTCTTTTTCTATGCAGATGCCAAATGGAAAGCCCGAACTAATGTGACTCCTGGACGTCGACACGGATCAAGGTACTAGGCCGAGAGGGGTCAGTGAGCCCAATGTGTGGTTGTACTCTTTGTCTTGGATTACCATACAAGAACTCGGTGCTTAAGGCGCTGTTCAACGAGAGAACCCACTGTGTACTCCTACACAGCCTCTCATCGTTCACCTTGTATTAGGGTGGATTCACCAACACAGTTTCACTTTCATCAACACCATGTTCACTAACATCTCGACTCACATCAAAAGCAACCTCACTGTAACACTAAGCATGCAATAAGCTGTAACAGTTGCAGGGGCCACATGATATCAATCAACTCCTATGTCAGCTAGGATTGTGGTTTCCTTACTACTGTGACAAGATGATAGGTCATGCATCGGATATGGGTTCAACTATGCGGTAGAATCGATACAAGGTGATCTCCTAAACATGCATAAGCGAGACTGAGAGGGAATTGGGATTTTATAGACATGATCAATGGGGTTTGCTTGCCTTGCTGACGAGGTTCACACACGGTGTCTTCAACGAAGGGGGTGGCCTCCGGTTCCGGTTCCACTTCTATCAGGCAAACAAAGCAATCAAGGGATTAATATAATTGCGATGCTCAAGTACATGATAAGTTGTGAAAACATGATGTACGTGGTACTGATGTGTTGACAATTCCATTTAATTGAAGTGTATTGCAAAGGATTTGAAAATTCAAACTCCAAATTCAAATTCAAATTAAGCCATATGCACATTTGCTACTGTTGCCCCATTTTAAAATGGTCAAACATGAAAACAAATTGCATATTCTTAATCCTTGCATTTTTCTGATAATTTTTCATATATTATATGTTTAATTTGGAGTTAATTTGAATTTTCTATGATTTTTCAAAGTTTAAATGAATTTCTGGAATTTATGTAATTTCTCTGGAAATCTTTTAATTCAGAAATGAATTACTGCGTCATGCTGACATCAGCATGACGTGTGGGGTCTGACTACTGGGGCCCCCATTTCAGTGGGAGAGGGAATTAATCCCTCTCTGTTTTAGTTAGCAGAGGGGTTAGGGGGTTTGGGGCCCCACGGTCAGTGGTTGCGGGGTCAGTTTAGGGGGGTCATTAGGCCAAGGTTAGGGGGCTCTAATGGAAGGTCACCGCCGGTGACACTGTGCTTGCCGGAGCACCGCCGGAATGAGCTAGAGGCCACGGGGGTGAGAAAGGGGAGCACTGGGGTCGACAGGAGCACGAGAGCAACAGCAACATCGTCAATGGCGACGGCCGGTGTCGGGTGAAGAAGAAGTCGCGCTACGGTGCACGGAGAAGATCGGGAGATGGGGGAAAATGCTAACCGGAGTGTGGGGAGGACGAAGAGGTTGGATAGGAGGCCAGAGGCGCTTGGATGGCGGCGAATTCGATGGAGATCTTCCACGGCGGTCGGCGGGAAGCGGTGAAGTTAGCGACGGCTCAGGGAGTCCTCGGGCTCAATTGAATGCGCTCTTCAACGGAGACGGTTGCTGCGGTGACGATGGACATGAATACGCGGCTCCAGGAGCACGGTGGCCATGCGAACACTCGTCGGCGGCGAGACCTAGCTTTCAGCCATGGCAAAATCGCGACGAGGGAGAGGTGGAGAGGATGCAGCGAGAGGGGGAAAGGATGCGGGCAAGCGTGGCGCGTCTCCTAGCGAGGGGATGAGGTCCAGGGGGCTAGGAAGCCTCTCGGCGTCGAGGTGGCGCCGTGGCCGTGCTCTGCCTCCACCGAGCTGCTTGGCTCGGCGGGGAGGTAGAAGACAAACGTCGCGGTGGGCTGGGACGAGCCAGAGGAGAAGTGGGCCTTGCCCTGGGCGACAGGTAGGTCTTCTCTCTTTCTGCTTTTGTTTTTCTTTTTATATTTCTGGTAATAGGTTGGCCCCACTAAATAAATTAGCTAGGAATTTTTAATAAATGTCCAAATAGTTTTATAAATCCTAGGTGACCAGTAGCTAGTCACATTTAGGATTTGGACATTTTTGAAATTCAACTTATTTGAATTTCAAATCAAATAGGGGTTCTTTTAATTTTCCAAGGCACATTTTGAAATTTTTAATATTCCATGGGCATGGTAAAGAACCCAAACCACTTTTAAAATGATCAACATCATTTATAGGAATTTTCCAAATATTCAAATGATTTTGGAAAAAAGATTTTTATCTGGCCATTTCATTTAATTTCTCAGGGCTTTTCTGTTCCCCATTTTTGAATTTCATTTGAATTTTTACATGATGCAAAGGGTCAAACAAGCCCTAGCACTTACCCTAGTTGGGGTTCTGACAGTAATAAACTGCAGCGGACTATCAGGAAACACATAAAAGGGAAAAGAAAAGAAAGGGGTGAGAATATATCAAAAGTCTTGTAACTAACTTCTCACGGGTAAGATGGGGGTAGCGATGAGGTTGAAGACGCACTAGGAATATATGAGTGGCTAACGGTCTATTTAGAGTAAGATGAGAACCAAGCATTCGATGAGGAATCGTCTCCAACAAGTCTTGCTATCAGCTACTTACACAATCATAACACATATCCTATCCTTGTCCTCCTCTTCGCATCCCGACGAAGAAGAAGCAGTCATGGCACACACACGTTGATCAAGTTGTTAAGATTATCTCAATTGTTGTTGTCTATGAACAAGGAGTAGGTCTCAAGTCTTCCATAACCGTGGACACGGCTTATCGAAAAGATTTAACCCTGCAGGGGTGTACCAACTGCCCATTACAAGGCTCTGCACGCACGCCCATCTCTCTCAGTTTCTACCCATCACAGGCAGCCATTTTATGATTTAGTTTCGAGAGATCCGAAATGACAGGTCCCTCTAACTAACAACAAACAAATCCGGGTGGCCCCCGGGGAGTCGACACCCAATCCAAAAGCCATCCACGCTCTCGGATTGGACTCTTCCGTATGACGCAGGTCGGATTACCGGTGAATTCTCACATGAGGCCGGGTCCTAGCTGATCAGGTGGACCAACAGGAAAACCATGTTCCCACTGGCCCGTTTTGTTTTAAAGAATATCTGCTAGGAGCGACCCGACTGACACACACACGGTTTTCAATTGATAAATCAGCTTGGGCCACCACTACAAATGTTTGAAGCTAGGTAGGTAAGAAAAGGGGACCCCATAAAATCCCACACGCTGTTAGGCACGCTCGTCAAGAGACACAATACCCGAAACTCGGGTCCTAGGTGTTTTGAATGGAACAAAGCATCGGGGCGGGATAGCCTAGACCTTCCATCCTTCGTCGAGTATAGTCAACATTATAATAATCATATCATCAACAACAATATAATAATGTGACAGGCCCATAACCAAGGAGAACAGGATAAATGTTGATAATATCCTAGCATGCATACTAAGCAGTGGTTGAGCAGCGAGCAATAGTAACATAGCCGAACAAGGTTTGCTGGGATGTGGAGGACATGGTTGTTTGGGTTTATTTCAGAGGCATGAACATAAAGTGGTAGTATCAAGCAATCGTTCTATCCTACACCTAGGCGCGAGTGAGCTGAAATTTATAAGCATAATATATGCTCCCCCTTACCTGATGAGAAGACGAAACCGAAGGTGAAGTCGATCGCAAGCTCGCAACGTCTCCGAGAGGTACCCGCGGAAGCACACAAGAAGGAAACACTGGAAAAGGGCAATCGACAAGAAAGCATCTATTACTACGAAGAAATCACAAGCAAGCATCAACAAGAAGTCAACACGAGACAATGCACTACGGCATCGTATCTATCGTCGAGAGAGGTTACTAACAGGTTAAGTGGAGTACTCGTCACACACGACGATACCGCATGTTTGCAAGGGTTCAAGTTGTTTAGCTACACAAGATGAGCAAAGGTTGTTAACATGGCATCTCACTCAAGCATGGCATAGCACACAAACATGACAAGAGATTAAGCATAAGAGAAACTATCTATGCTAGTCAATTTAAGTGAGGCACAACCTAAACATGGCATTCCACTAAGTGCCTCACGAAGATTAGAGCATTTGGTAATGTTCTGTCCAAAACAATATTTTAGATTGGTTAACAACAGCAAACAATAGCATAAACACAAATTCCATGAAAAACTAATCAAGTTACATATAAAGAACACCCCAAACGGAGTTACGGTTAAAAAGATACAAGAAATACAAGTTACGGGCACAATCTACCAACATTAGGAAGCACACTATAGAGCAACAAATAAACAATCAAAAGGTTTCAAACATGCACAAAAATTATATGCAACTAAAGTAGACATGGAAGTCATGGCATGGCAAAAGGAATCATGCAAAAAGGCATCATAGTTCACTAGTTATAAGAAACATAAATAGCTACTTATAAAACATTACTGGTCAAGGACTTAGTGAAAATCAGGAAAACAGGGCAGAAACTGTTATTTTCATGTTGTATAAACAGGGGTAAAACTATATGCAAAAGTTCAGCAACATGACATAGGAATATTTGGGCATGAACTAGACATGATGGTGATCAGGTACAAACAAGAATCAAGGTCATAGGCATCAAAGATCAAAAGATATTAAGCGTGCAACATGGCATCGGAAAGTTACAGACTTAGTGAAAAACAGAGGTGGCTGTCAACAACAGCAGGATAGCAACTTTGGAGCTGAACATAACTATGACAATAAATGTAAACATGACAATGCAATACATATAACGGAAGTAGACATGGCATAGATCAAAATGACATATTGCAATGCTCAATAGGATGCACGGTTAAAAAGATATAGGGCAGGAAAGTAGCAACTTTATATAAACAGCAGCACATGTCATCAGGGTCACCACTTTGGAGCAATAAATAATATAGCTACAGTAGGAAAACATGACAAGTGATTGCATAGAACTGAAGTAGACATGGTACTTAACATTATGCAACAAGAATCAATAGCATAGGCCTCATGGATGTGTCACAATCATCAATCAAACTTGCAATAAAATAATAACAGCAGCACTTAACAGGAAGTAACAGCAGTTAACAGTCTGAGGCCCACTTCAACAGTGATTAACAACATCAATATGGCCTCAAATCAAAATGCTCACAAAAGATGAACTGAATTACACACAAAACTAAACAATTTTCATTTTGGGCGCAATGTCATCCGGGCTACAGATTACTCGCAAATTACGTCGCAAAACAACATCAGAAGTACAATAACTAAAAGACTTAGCAGAAATAAATAAAAGAAAAAAGTAGATCTGGGAAAAAAACGGAACGGGCCTCACCCATGGGCTGAAGCCCATCTCGCGGCCTAGGAGGCTGGACTGGGTCGGCTCGGGTGTTGGGCCGCGTTGGACAAGCTGGGCCGGCCCAGTTGCGGCGGAGCTTGGCCGGCTCGATCCCGAGCACGGGGCCTGCGGCGGCTGCTGCCTCGCCGGCGAGGAACAAGGCGGCACCGGCGGCTTGAGGGACCGGATCGAGGCGTGACGGGCTGTGGGCGGCCGAATCTGGCGATGGCAAGCGGTGGCGGGACCGAGAGCGACATGGTCGCCGGGTGGCGACGGTGCGAGCTCCTGCTCAGCTGTAACACCCTCAGATCCAACACAGTAATCACTACAGTGATTCCACTGTTAGTGATCATTACTGTTGATGATCAAGCCATGATCACCTTTGATCATAGCTCTGTGAATTTCCAACCCGGATAAAAATTTTAAATTGGGTAAATTATAAATTATCTCCAAGACTTGTGGATTCATGTCCATCATTTGATCATGGTTAAACCAAAACCACCTTAGTCATTTTATTAACCCAAGCCAAGAATAATTATGAAAACCCTAGAGTTGGCATATCAAAATTGTCATGGAATTTAAAATGGAAATGAAATCATAGTAAACCAAAATGGTGGAATCAAATTCTAAAATTCCTAACAATCATTAGACCACGATTATATAGCAATGGTTATTTTATTAAAATGGTATAGTAATATTAAGGAATAATAACTGAAATAAAACAATAGCTTTAGGAAACTATTAAATTTCCATGGAATAAAATAAACAAGTGGGAATTTTAAATGAACTAAAAATTATGGAAACAATTTTATAAAATGCCTAATAATCTATAGGCCATAATAAAAGTGATTTGGGATTTTATTAAAATGTTTTAATATTATAAATAATTAAAAATAGTAGAAAAACACTGGCTTTTTGTCGGGACCCGGGGTTAGCGTATGTAATTCCAGTCACGATGCAATCACATGGAGAGCCGAGACCCGTACCCACTTGTCTAAGCAGACAAGGCCAAGCACAGAACATTCTCGGTAAGCATCGAACGTGAGGGGCATCCCATTCAGGCCGGATGATCAACTGAGATGGGTCCTCAACGTCCGCTCACAAGTCTAAATGCTTATGGGTGGTGAATCCCATACTCATAGACAAGTCACCTCAACCATATTATCGATTGGATCCTAACTCTTACATAGACTTACTCCAGCCCGATCACTTAGTCGGGGTCTAGGGCGGGCTCGATCATACAACAAAGTGTGCACGTGACAGAGTCACGAGCAATCGCATCGCGATGCCCCAAGCTGCGCACATCTAAGGGCCACTTGGTGTATAAAAGACCGCCAGCCAGATCACAACTAAGGTCTCGAAAACCCATACTAAGACATGCATGTTATAAACATACACGCAGCACACATGCCTAGTATGAACAGCAGGTATCATCACATAACTCTACAAAGTACTCTTTATTGATATACAAATAGAGCATACAAAGATCACATGTCTGTGATCAACATTACATCATACAACGGAAGCAAATTAGGTCTGAGTACAGACAAGTTTAACAAATGGCTTAGAGAAGCCTTGTACAACAAACATGCCCTTCCACGAGGGACCAGACTGCTGTCTGGGACTATACTACCAAGGTCAACGTCGAGCTTCAGGTCGATGACTCCATCGGGGTCCGGGTTCTCATCTAAAACATAGAATAAGAAAACGTGAGTACAAAGTCATACTCAGCAAGACTTACATCAGATCTAAACTACTCATGCTCAAGTATCAAGGTACAGGAAAGTGGGGTTTCACCATGCAGAAGTGCCAACTTTGACTTGGCTAATCCTGAACTACGAATACCAGACTTGAGGTAAGAAGCGTACACGAGTCCACTACATCTCCAACCAATACACCACTATGGTTACTTCCTCGACTTCCCCACGAGGAAGCACACCATAGCACTCACGCTTATCTTGCGAGTTTTAGAAGTATCCAGTTCAAGTTGTCTAATAATCAGGTACAGGTTCCATGTAGTCCTTAACCGCGGACGCGGCTATTCGAATAGTTTTGTTAACCTTGCAAGGGTGTAAGCTACACACATGACCATGGGTTACCGCCAGGTCTCACCACCGTTCAAGAGGTGACAGCGAGGATGTTCACCACGACACTTCTCTCACAACCGGTCTATTCCAGGAGTCGACTATCTGAGTTTGTCACCGCTCGAGAATCCGGCCGGATCAACGAAACGGACCCAGACAATGTAGGCAACCGAGACGCCACCTCCGACAGATGGTTTCACTGTCTCACAGATCCACCCACATATCTAGGATGATGCAACATTTCCACTCACTCTTTTGCTATGCATATGTCAAATGGAAGGCCCGAACTAATGTGACTCCTGGACGTCGACACGGATCAAGGTACTAGGCCGAGAGGGGTCAGTGAGCCCAATGTGTGTTTTTACTCTTTATCTTGGATTACCATACAAGAACTCGATGCTTAGGGCGGTGTTCAACGAGACAACCCACTGTGTACTCCTACACAGCCTCTCATCGTTCACCTTGTATTAGGGTGGATTCACCAACACAGTTTCACTTTCATCAACACCATGTTCACCATCATCCCGACTCATATCAAAAGCAACCTCATGTAACACTAAGCATGCAATAAGCTATAACAGTTGCAGGGGCTTCATGATATCAATCAACTCCTATGTCAGCTAGGATTGTGGTTTGCTTACTACTGTGACATGATGATAGGTCATGCATCGGATATGGGTTCATCTATGCGGTAGAATCGATACAAAGTGATCTCCTAAACATGCATAAGCGAGACTGAGAGGGAATTGGGATTTTATAGACATGATCAATGGGGTTTGCTTGCCTTGCTGACGAGGTTCGATATCGGGGTCTTCAACGAAGGGGGTGGCCTCCGGTTCCGGTTGCACGTCTATCGAGCAAACAATCAAACAAGGTATAAATTTATTTGCAATGCTCAAACACATGATCAATATTGAAATGGTGATGTTCTTGATCACAATGTGGGTACAATTCCATTTAAAAGAAGTCAAATGCAAAGTCATTTGCAAATGTGCTTCAAATTTGAATTTGAAATAAAGCCATATGGATGTTTTGCACTGTTCACCCATTTTAAAATGGTCAAACATGAAAACAGAGCCCATATTCATAATCCTTGGATTTTTCTGATAAATTTTCATATATTATATGTTTAATTTGGAGTTAATATGAATTTTCTATGAATTTCCAATGTTTAAATGATTTTCTGGAATTTTCTGGAATTACTTTAATTCATTTCTATTTTCTGGAAAGTCTTTATTGCGTCAGCATGACCTCAGCAAGGCTGACATGTGGGCCATGCCTGTCAGTGGCTCACTGTTAATTCCTGTTTGGATTTAAATTAAACAGGGTTTAGGGGGGGCTGGCCCCACTTGTCAGCCACTTGGGGGGGGGGGTTAAGGGCTGATTAGCCCTTAAGCTAATCGACCTGGCCGGAGTAGAAGAAAAAATCCCCCAAATAGCATAAGAATTTCATGTATTGGTCCAGGTAAATCCATTATGGATAAAAAGAAATTAATAGTATAAAATTTTTCATGAACTGACTAAAACTAAAACTAAAGGATTCAAGGAAGGAAAAAGGAAGGCTAGCCGCCGGTGCCACTAGGCACGGCGGAGCCCTGCCGGAGTGACCATTTCGGCCACTGGAGAGCTCGCCGAGGCCACCAGAGGGACGCCCGAGGTCAACCGCGTCACCCAGCGTCCACGGGGAGGCTCGGGGGTGACCGGAGCCTCGCCGGCGTCAACAAGGCGCGGCGGCCGTGGCACTGCTGCGACGGGGATGGCGAAAACGTGCGCGGGAGAGGGGGTTTTTGGGTGCAGCGTAACCAGAGAGTGGTGGCGGAGACTTTGGGCACATCCACGTGACCAATTGGTCACCGGAGTGTTGCCGGCGACGACTCGCACGGCGGCGCAGTACTGCTCTCATGGCAGCAATGGCTAGACGAAGAGAGGGAACGCGCGGAGAGGGGCAAAACCATCGGGGCCTCACCGTGGAGACGAAGGCGTTGAAGTCCGAGGCGGGGAGGCACCGTGGACGACGAATTCCGGCGAGAACCTCCACGGCGGCCGGAGCAAAACGGAGACGATGACGTCGCTTGCAGGGCACCCGGGCTCGATTGGGCGTGCTGGATGAAGAAGACGGCGATGTTGGGGCTTCTGGACAAGTCGGGGCGGCTCCTCGTCGCCGTTGGCCACGGGCACGCAGTGGCGGCGCTCCGGTGTGGCTTCGGGTTCGCGGGATTTGGCGAGGAAGAGGAAGTGAGCGACCACGGGGAGAGGGGGAATGGAGAGAGGTCTCCAGAGGGGGCTTCCAGGCGGCCAGGTGACGCCGAGGCCAAGCTGCTGCGTGGCCGGCGACGAGCGCATGCTCGCCACGCAGTGGCGTGCTCGGCTGGCCTGGAGGAAGACGGGGCTGCCCTTTTGGGCTGGGCCAAAATGGCCACTGGGGGGAAAAGTTGGGCCGAAGTCAGGGGAGGGTTTCCTCTTTCTATTCTTCTTCTTTTATTTTTCTGTTTCAATTGTTTTGCCTACATTTAAAATTAGCTAGGAATTTTTGTTAAAAGCCCAAATACTTTTAAAAATCCTAGATGACCAGTAGCTAGTCACACATAGGATTTGGACAATTTTGAAATTCAATAAATTTGAATTCCAAATCAAATAGGGGTTTATTTAATTTCCAAAGCCACTGTTTGAATATTAGAAAATTCCATGTGCATGGGATTGATCCCACACCACTTTTAAAATGATCAGCAACATTTCTAGGAATTTTCCAAGCATTCAAATGATTTTTGGAAAAATATTTTTATCTGGTCATTTGATTTAAATTTTCTAGGGCTTTTCTTTCCCCATTTTGAATTTCCTTTTGAATTTTTGACATGATGCAAAGCACAATCAAACCCTAGCACTTACCCTAGTTGGGATTCTGACACTTTTAATACCTTTTAAAGAAAACAATATATCAAATGATTTTTATAAATCACAAAAACTCTTGGTAATAATTCTATATTATATAACACTAATATTGGGGCCAGTCCCATGTTTTATAAATTTGATAAATGGGCTAGAATAAATTAAAACAGAAAAGAAACAAAAGAAAAAAAAAGTGCAAAAACCTATCCTACACCCTGGGCGCAGGCCCACCCCGGCCCGGCCGCCCCCTTCCTCTCTCCTTCCCCTGCTCCCCTCCCCCACCACGACGACAGTGCCATGGCAGGGGAGCACTGTCGCCGGCGGGGCCCCCCACCCACCTGCCCTACCTGCTCCCTCCCCCTCTTCTCGTGGATAAGGAGGAGGCCGTAGCCACCCCCCCTCCTCCTCCCCCACCCAGTTTCCCCCTCCCTCTTCTCTCCCACACGCTCTCTCTTTCTGCCCGGGCGCACCGTCGCCATGGCCTCACCGTCGCCGCGGCCACCTTCCTCCCCGAGCCCCAAGACGTTGTCCCGGAGCACCGTGGGCCTCAACTTCGTCACCCACGCCCACTACTTCGAACCACCAGCCTCTGCATCGCCGCAATCGAGCTCATCTTCAAGCTCGGGCCAACGGACGCCGTTGACGATTTCGTCGCCACCACGCCTCCTCAGCCCTCGTCGACGCCTCCAACGCGCTCACTGGGCGCACCGCTTCATTTCCCCTCTTGTTGAGCTCCATTTCGCGCGTTATAGCTTCGACTCCCCTGGTTAGTGTTCCAGCCGCCGTCGCGTTAGAGATAGCCGCCGCCCTGGTCCGTCTCTCCTCGCGCAAGTGGCAGGAATGGATGCACCGCAACGTCCGCGTCTGGTCGCCTCCCTCCGCCGTGCAAATGGTCGCCGGAGCGCGTCTCCGATGGACCTCGCCGTGCTCCCTGTGCACACCGCCGGCGAGCTCTGCTTGCAGCCGTGGGACTTAACCGCCCTCACACCCCCTGACACGCGGGCCCCACCCCTTATGTATTAGTGCTAATCCACTCTCTAGCTTAATCCCCCCTTGTTAGGTTAGGTGTCTGTTAGATTAGTAATAAGAAAACTGTTAGCTGTTATGTAAGACTGACTAGTGGGCCCTGGGCCTGTTAGAGTAAATTAAACTGCCAGATTAAACTGTTAGTGTATCACAGGTGGGCCAGCCCCTGTTTAAATATCTCTGGAATTAAAATAACTGTTTAATTAATCTAATAGTCTATGACACATGGGCCCCCCTAGATATTTTGTTTTAATAAAATATTTAAATGATTTAATTATATAGAGTGTATGACATGTGGGCCACCCCCACCATTTTAATTAACAAAATTGTTTTATTAAAATGGGTCACTGACATGTGGGTCCCTGTTATCAGGGTTGACCCAGTCAAATAACACTATTCTGGATAAGGTTGGATTTATTAATAAAAGATATTCAAGAAATTGTTTAAAAATGATTTAAACTTTGAAATTCAATAACTTTTAAACCGTAACTCAGATTCAAAAAATTTATACATGAAAATTGATCAGAAAAATATAACTAATACGAATACGCTATTGGTATGTCAACCACCCCCCTCTAACTTACCGAACATCGACATTCCCCCCTTCGGGCCGTTTGTCGATAATTCCCGGTACCGATATACGTTGCCCGGATGTAAAACTTTTGTATACAAAAGTTTCTCAGAACAAATCACCGAGTTCGGATATGATACCCATACCGCCACCACACCCCTCTAACATGTCGAACATCGAACCGTCCCCCTCCGGTACCGTCAGTCCGATTATTGCCCGATACCGTAAAACCCTCCGGATGAATTTATTTCGAACACGAAAGTTGTTCGGAATGGATCAACTAACCCGGATACACCACCCACACATGTGTCGGATGTCCACGACACCTCCGGCATGATAACTCCCCCTCCGTACACCCTGTCCGGTAATCACCCGGAGCCGGTAGTTCATCCCCAGATGAATTTCCGCTCCGAGCAACGTGCATTGCACTACGTTAGAACACCGTTAGCATTTCCTCTGTCATGTCATGCATCTGTTTGTATATGCTTGTTGTGTATTTACTGTTTCTTCCCCCCTTTTATTCTCCGATAGACCTCGTTGCTACCGCCGACTACACCATTGCCGAGTACGACTACTTCGTCGACGATCCTACCCCTACCGTCGAGCTACCAAGCAAGCAGAGCCATTCTCTTCCCCAGATATCGCCTATCTTTCCGTACATTTCTTGCACTAGGCATTGTTACTTCTGCTGCTACGATTACAATCCTATTCAATTGCATAGCCTGATTTTGTCGCCCCTTGATGTACCTTCCTTATCCTATGCTGCTTGCTTTATCTATATATTATATTCAGCAGTGAGCCCTACGCATTGTTAGCTAGGATTAGATAGCGGGCTGTGGCCACTCAGGGGAGTGACGCGGATACTAAATATATACAACTGCAACAGGTACGGATCAATGCAGACGCCCTAGGGAACCTACAACGGCGAGACTCTGCCGAGTCGCTTCGAGTTTGACTTACGAGTGGAATGGACTCGTATTTCACTCTCGTCGGCTCAGTAGCGTAGTATCACCGGGATGATATGAGGTTTACCTCTTTAGTTCATTCCGCTGATGTCTCTGTCAAACCTCTTTAAGTGTGCCATCGAGGGTGATACCTCCTGGTTTCACTTAATGGTAGGGACTCGAACCAACTGGTGTCCTTAAAGGTAAGAAGTCGGGCGACCCAACGGTGCCCGTGAGAGGTATTGCGATGGGACGACGGGGAGGGTACGACCAGTGTACCGGTGTGCATGGCCCCTGATCGTTGGCCGCGAGAGTTACCAAACTACGAAAGTCGAGCTCCTCCAGGAGCACACGCGAGACAAGGTAAGGAGACGGTTCACCTTGTTGTTAACCGCAGTGACTTGGTGGGACGACGGGGCAGGCACCGATGTACCGGTTGTCCTGGCTGCTGTTGTTGTACGCGGGTCGGTTAAGTCGAGGCAGCAATAACGGTTGTCATGCAGGTTAATTAAAATGCTAAATGGTTCAGTGGATGTCTTGAGTTGGCTATATGCCATGTACGCACTACCTACCCGTGGGAATTACGAGTTAGGGGCTCCTCTGCATCGTAGTGTCGTCCGAGGACTCTTCAGATGTCAGCAGTACCGCAGGCTGATTGCCGAGAAGTGGTGTTGTCTTATTTGCTCGCGCGGTGATGTCTTATTTGGATTTGCTTCAACTTCACCGGCCAGCCACGCATCGTGCAAGAGTACGTTCGGGTTGGGGTCCAAGGCCCCACGTACTTAGGATTTAGACCGGCGGATGGCCTCTCTGTTGAGTTTGAAAGATGGGCTATGAAGTGTCGGATAGCCTCGGTGGAGCATTCCCTAACAAGGTTCCCGCCACCCTGGAGATCCGTGCGTGTAGCGTAACACAAGTGCACCCCTGCAGGGAAGATTAATCTATTCGAATAGCCGTCTCCACGGTAACAGGACGCTTTATGCTGAAGCTGGATCTTACCACTACAAACTATTATTATTAAACTGTATGGTTCCGGGTTTTCGTCCTCGCGGGGATGTTGAGGAGGTGAACTCGTAGGCATTGTTAATTATTACAACTTATTATTATACAATGCTGCAGCAACTTCTGTTGCATTGTTACTTTATGCTTTATATAAACTGTTGGCTGATTCTTACCTGATGCTGCAAGACATCGTCGGAAGTTGCTAGTCTTCGATAGGCCTAGCTTCTTACCCTTATTCTGATTTCTATCTTGCAGTCCACTATATACAGCCTCTTCTTTCCGTTGATACAACGCATAATGCTTAGTAGCGGACATAAGACTCGCGGGTATACTAGATACTCACCTGCTTTATTTTCCCCTTTTATTGTTTTGCCTGATCGGCCGCTGCAGTCGACGTTGGAGTCCAGGAGCAGGAGATCCCCGATGCCGACCACTGTAATCATGAAGATCCCCGATGCTTTCTATGACGTCGAGTTCCCCTTTGACCAGGAGTAGTTTTGAGGTTCCCAGGCAGGAGGGCTCGCCTTTTCGACCTGTTGTTATTTGTGCTAGCCTTCTTAAGGCAACCTTGTATCCTTGTGTCTGTACTCAGATATTATTGCTTCCGCTGAATTTGTGCTCTCGAGTTGTTGTATTCGAGCCCTCGTGGCCCCTGGCTTGTATTAAATAGCTTGTATTATTTTTATTTGTAGAGTTGTGCTGTGATATCTCACCGTGAGTCCCTAATCTCGATCGTGTACCTTGCGTGTATGATTACTGTACACTGCTTGATTTTGGGGGCGTCACAAGTTGGTATCAGAGCCGACTGCCTGTAGGATACCCCCTTCCAACTCCTTGGTCGACGTCAAGTCTAGTCTTTGCAAAACTAATTTACTAACAGTGTCGCGTGGATTATCGGCCCACGTCGCAAAATTGGGTGGTATTAGGATCCTTTTTCTTCGTACCTTTACTCTGGGATTCTACTCTCTTATCCTTTCGGGAAAATTTTCTAACTCTGACATTAGGATCTCGTGGTCACATCTACCCAGAGATCCCTTCACCCAAGATGATCGCTTGCTTCACCTGAAGATTTTGAAGATTACTCTCTGATAAACTCCCGAGAACCTGCGTGTTCATCGCCTTTGCAATCCCCTCCCACCGATAAGTCCGTGTGGATAGTTACATCCACCTCCCGATTTGGAAGACACGATTCCCTTGTACTTAAGCATCAAATTACTTTGATGCTTCCATCACCCGATGCCTTTGCATTCTTTATCCTTCTGGTTGAGTGCCGATACTCACACCAGATTCTTTGCGAACCACCCGACCTTTGGTGGATTATTATCCGAATAATCTTACATGGCTTCTTCCATGTGTCAATTGGATTCATCATTTGTAATACCATCCTTGTCATTCGATGATTTGTGTTATCATCGACAACCTCCCTTGGCTTCTTGCCAGTACAACTTGGTCGTGTATATCATGCTCTGCTTTTCCTTGGGAAAGATATACACCTGATACTTGTCTATCATCACATTTTCCTTTCCATTGGTCTGTTTAATCTTTCTTTTAATATAAATTATCTGGGCAGTGATAATTCCCTGCTTATGTAAACACTTTGGTGTGCTACATTGTCTGTACAACTAGTTACGATTGTTGATGACTTTTCGGTGACCACCGATGGACGAGAACTTTGCCAATTGGTCCGCCTCGTCTTAACGAGCAGGAAAATGGTTCTCTTCGTCCCTCGCCCTTGGCACTGATGTTGTTGCCGACATAGTTTACAAGTTGATCTCCGTCATACCTTTCAACTTGATCGCATTGAATGTCACCACCCTGGTTCAATGGGGCCCATAACCCACAGCTCCACAGGACCGAAACCTGACTCTTGTCCTCTACCTTGTGATATTCCAACCGATATCAGACTCAGTGCTTATTCCTGATGCTCCGAACCCCTTTTCATCATCCAACATCGATGTCTAATGGTTGTCTATCCGCTTGAAACTTCATATGCCTTCTTTAATTTCTCTCGATGTACTTCCCTGATGTTAAACTCGGAAGGATTTGTACCCCATACCGTTGAGCAACCCCATTCGATTGATCTTGTATCAATCCGCCCGCCTTAAGCTTTATCTCTTAACCTGTTCGTAAGTGCGATGAAGCCCCGAGGAAAGGATGAAAATCCATCGAGATGCACCGATGAAAAGAGATGAAGACCTCAACATGAAGGATTAAATTCTTCGAGTAGGACAACAAGAACCAGGAGATTTGTTAGAAGGCGAAACCAAAACTCTACCCCTTACACTACTTTTAATTCTTGGGACGAGAATTCTTTTTAGTGGTGGAGATTTGTAACACCCTCAGATCCAGTACAGTAATCACTACAGTGATTCCACTGTTAGTGATCATTACTGTTGATGATCAAGCCATGATCACCTTTGATCATAGCTCTGTCAATTTCCAACCCGGATAAAATTTTCAAATTGGGTAAATTATAAATTCTCTCCAAGACTTGTGGATTCATGTCCATCATTTGATCATGGTTAAACCAAAACCACCTTAGTCATTTTATTAACCCAAGCCAAGAATAATTATGAAAACCCTAGAGTTGGCATATCAAAATTGTCATGGAATTTAAAATGGAAATGAAATCATAGTAAACCAAAATGGTGGAATCAAATTCTAAAATGCCTAACAATCATTAGACCACGATTATATAGCAATGGTTATTTTATTAAAATGGTATAGTAATCTTAAGGAATAATAAATGAAATAAAAAATAGCTTTAGGAAACTATTAAATTGCCATGGAAGAAAATAAACAAGTGGGAATTTTAAATGAACTAAAAATTATGGAAACAATTTTATAAAATGCCTAATAATCTATAGGCCATAAAAAAGTGATTTGGGGTTTTATTAAAATGTTTTAATATTATAAATAATTAAAAACAGAAAAGAAACAAAAGAAAACAAAAAAAAGTGATGAAGCTTGATCTTACCACTACAAACTATTATTTTTA
Organism: Bromus sterilis; assembly: GCA_950022295.1. Classification (NCBI taxonomy): domain Eukaryota; kingdom Viridiplantae; phylum Streptophyta; class Magnoliopsida; order Poales; family Poaceae; genus Bromus; species Bromus sterilis. Next base: position 219,735,678 of record OX465599.1, read on the forward strand.
AACTATATGGTTCCGGGTTTTCTTCCTCACGGGGATGTTGAGGAGGTGAACTCGGAGGCATTGTTAATTATTACAACTTATTATTATACAATGCTGCATCAACTTCTGTTGCATTGTTACTTTATGCATCATATAAACTGTTGGCTGATTCTTACCTCATGCTGCAAGACATCGTCGGAAGATGCTAGTCTTCGATAGGCCTAGCTTCTTACCCTTATTCTGATTTCTATCTTGCAGTCCACTATATACAGCCTCTTCTTTCCGTTGATACAATGCATAATGCTTAGTAGCGGACGTAAGACTCACGGGTATACTAGATACTCAACTGCTTTATTTTCCCCTTTTATTGTTTTTCCTGATCGGCCGCTGCAGTCGACGTTGGATTCCAGGAGCAGGAGATCCCCGATGCCGACCACCGCAATCATGAAGATCCCTGATGCTTTCTGCGACGTCGAGTTCCCCTTTGACTAGGAGTAGTTTGGAAGTTCCCAGGCAGGAGGCCTCGCCTTTTCGACCTGTTGTTATTTGTGCTAGCCTTCTTAAGGCAACCTTGTATCCTTGTGTCTGTACTCAGATACTATTGCTTCCGCTTACTTTGTGCTCTCGAGCTGTTGTATTCGAGCCCTCGTGTCCCCTGGCTTGTATTAAATAGCTTGTATTATTTTTATTTGTAGAGTTGTGCTGTGATATCTCAGCGTGAGTCCCTAATCTCGATCGTGTACCTTGCGTGTATGATTATTGTACACGTCTTGATTTTGGGGGTTTCACATCAGCCTCCCATGGCGGGCGGCGCTCCGCCGGCTTGTCTGCACGGGAGAAAGGGAGAAGATAGAGGTGAGAGGAGGGAAGAAGGAGAGGAGGGCGGCGTGGGAGGATACCTGTAGGGACGGCGGCCGCGGCGGCTCGCCGGCCGGTGACACGAGGCCGACGGCGGGTGGAGGCGCGACGCGACGGGCTGCCATGGCCCAGATCGGGCCGGCGGCGGCGAGCTCCAGCCCGGCGCGGCCCGGATCTGGCTTGTAGTGGGAGGTGGAGGGATTAGGGGTAACGTGGCGCATCCAGATCCGTTGATCTACAGATCCAACGGTCTGGGATGTCTGCGAGCTAGGGTTTCGAGATTTGGGGCTGTTTTGGGGCCGATTTGGCCAAAGTGGAGGGGGTTGGCTGCAAATTTTGTGTTAGGGAAATCCTAGAAAGGTGTCGGAGAGTGTTGGTCTTTATATAGCCCAAGTGGCTGGAAGTTTGCAAAAACATCCCCGATTTTTCTCTCGCCCGCGCGGTGATTACGTTTCTGATTGCCGGGGGTCCGCAGGACCTCCGATTCGGGTAAAACTTCGAACTGCGCGATCAGCGCATCGAGCCGGCGGCGTTCACCTCGCGCTGGAACCATTCCGAGAACACGTTCCGGAGCGCTATAAAATATCCCGTTTACTTATTAAACGGGGTTTTTCATTCCGTTGGCTACGGCTGGTCTCATGCAGTTTTCGCGACGGTGATCGGGTGAAACCCGGTGTCGCAAGGGTCGAGTGTCAAGGTGGCAAGGGTCGGTCTCCGTCCGGTACGAGATAAGAGGGGGGAAATAATCGTCGATCGATAAATCAGGGAAGCAAACACCGCAAACAAATCAAAAAATTCACACCGAAAACAAAAATTTTAGTTTTTATGAAATCTGGGATGTTACACTTAACCAGTTCGAGCGAAACAAAGTTTGGTCCTTAGTTAAAAGGCCTGATCCCACGAAGCACAACATCATTGGTACTAAATAGATTTTTCCCAACAAGCAAGATGAAGATGGTATTGTGGTAAGAAACAAAGCGCGACTGGTAGCACAAGGGTACACCCAAATCAAAGGTATCGATTTCGTCAAAACTTATGCTCCAATTGCTCGTCTCGAATCCATTCGTGTTATGCTTGCTTTTGCAAATTTCAATGGTACCCTGATTTATCAAATGGATGTGAAAAGTTCTTTTCTTAACGGAGAAATCGAAAAAGAAGTGTATGTTATGCAGCCCCCAGGTTTTGAAGACTAGAAGAATCCTGACATGGTGTACATGTTGCACAAAGATCTTTATGGGTTAAAGCAAGCACCTCGTGCTTGGTATGACACCCTGAAGGACTTCTTTCTGAAGAAAGGCTTCAAACCAGGAACAACTGACCCAACTCTTTTCACCTTATAATGGTGATTTGTTTGTGTGTCAAATTTTTGTAGATGATATTATTTTTGGTTGCACTAACACTGAAATCAGCGAAGAAATTGCCAAAATGATGTCTAAGAAATATCAGATGTCTATGATGGGTGAATTGAAGTTCTTTCTTGGACTTCAAATCCGTCAACAGAAGAATGGCATCTTTATTTCTCAAGAAAAATATCTCAAGGATTGCCTGAAGAAGTTTGGTCTCACTGATTGCAACACGATTAAGACTCCAAAGCCTAGCAATGGCTTCCTAGATGCAGATGAGAAGGGAAAAGCCTTTGATCAAAAGAAATATCGGTCAATGATTGGTTCACTCTTATACTTATGTGCATCCAGACCTGACATTATGCTTTCAGTATGTATTTGTGCTCGCTTTCAGGCAAATCCAAAGGAATCACATCATACTGCTGTGAAGCGAATTCTTCGATATCTTTCTCACACACCAACCTTGGGTGTGTGGTATCCCAAGGGAGCTCGGTTTGATCTTATTGGATATTCTGATTTGGACTGGGCTGGTGATCGTGTTGATAGGAAATCTACCTCAGGCACTTGTCATTTCCTAGGAATATCACTTGTGTGTTGGGATTCCAAGAAGAAAAACTGTATATCAATATGTACTGTTGATGCCGAATACATTGCTGCTGGTTCATGTTGTACTCAGATTCTTTGGCTGAAGCAGACGCTGAAGGATTATGGTATTCGTGTGAAGAAAATTCATCTCCTATGTGATAATGAGAGTGCAATCAAAATTTCTCACAATCCTATGCTGCACTCTCGCACGAAGCATATTGACATTCGCCATCATTTTCTTCGTGACCATGTCCAGCGTGAAGATATTGTGATTAGTCATGTCAGAACTGAAGATCAACCGGCTGATATTTTCACGGAACCATTGGATGATAAAAGGTTTTGTGCGTTAAGGTGTGAGCTCAATATTTTGGACTGACGAAATGAACTGTAAGACCAAACCTTATCTTCCTGTAAATATTCATTTACTTCGCTTTATGTTTTGGTTTCAATGTGTGTTTTTGCTTCAATTTCTATCTTTTGTTTTTGATTGGATTTAGTCCTCTATGCTTATCACCTTTAGCTTCGTTGTTGGTTTTTCTTCGGGGTGATAAGTTTCGGACCCTACCCCATCTGTTATTTTTCTATCTTACTCTATCTGTCTAAAATGGTTGAGCACATTTGAAACGGAAAGTATTATGCTTCCAACATCATTGAGTTCTGAATCATATGCTTCCAACTTTATCAAAGTTTTTACTCAGGACCAAGACTTATTCTTTGGTCGTTGAGATCCCGTCTTTTTGGGGTCGTCGAGATTTTCTCGCGATACGCCATGAAATCCTCGCCGTAGAATCCGGAGAGACGGTCGCTGGGAGCCTTCCGATCTGACCTGACAACCCCTGTCAGTCCAGCCCTATATATAGCCCCCACCCAGCGACACCAAACACCCCATTGTCTCCAAACTCTCTGGAGCCCTAATCTCACGCGAGCATGCCGTCGATCACCTCATCCCCGTCGTCGTTTGCGCCGCTTTGCTGCCGGACAGACGCCGCCGTGGACTTCACGCCGATGACGAGCACTTCCTCCGCTCTTCGTCATCGTAGCCGCTCGATGTCACTAAGTTAGGGTACGTCGAAGCCGCCGATCCAATCTTCTTCTCTGTTCGTTCCCCTCAAGATTGGATCCGTGTTCTTAGCATGTTTTTCGATTGTTTTTGCTAGGTTTTCTCGATCCATTGGATCTTTGACCCGTTGGGAAATCTGTGTTAGACATCAAAGGATTCCCATCTCCAATTCAGGTTAGAAACTAGGGTTTCGGTTTTCTCTGTTCTACGCTAGGGTTTGATATCCATAGATGAAAATTAATGCATGAAAAATCTAGCTCAGAACAGGCAGGAATCAACTCCCTCATAACTCTGAATTTCTTGTCAAAATTGCTCTTTCTGGTCGAAACTTTTGCTGGTGCTCAGTCCATATACATGTCTTTTTTCCTCGTTTCCTCTCTCTCTTTCACAGGATGTCTGCTGATTTAGGCTTCAGAGATGAGTCACCAGTTCTGGATCACATCAACGAAGATGAACAACTTGCTCCTAAAAGGAGATGAGGTAGAACGAAGGAAAAGAACAATGCTAGTGGTAATCCCGAATCGATTCAGAAGAAGGTTGGATATGACACCCCTCCTGAAGAAACCAAGGACCAGCGAAAGATTCTCTTGCAAGGCATTCGGCGTTATTGGGCCATCAGGTGGTACAAGTATAAAAGCATTCCAAATTGGAAGTGGACGATGCAATTCGCCTTCCACCCACCATACCTTTATACTTCACACATGTGCGGCAAGTACACCGAAGCCAATCGCCATTTGTACTTTCCTGTTCCACCGAAGGTCCCTCATCCCACTACACTCAAGACACCCGATGACTATCCAGAAGAGCAAGAGCGCTTAAGAATCGCTGCCGAAAAGAAACGGCTCAAGGATGAGAAGAAGGCAGCCAAGCTAGATGCTGCCGAAGCTCGTGGAGAAGGGCAGAGTTCGAAGAAGAAACGCAAGTTGAGAAAGAAAGCTGCATCTCCTCCTCATGCCTTCACAGACGAAGAAGAACGCGCCAAACAAGAACAAGCCGCTCTTGAAGACTACATTCACTCTGGATCAAACGCTGAAGCAGATGATGAATCAAATGCTGAAGCAGATGATGAGTCCGAAGAAGTTGCCCCCTCTCCCAAGAAAAAGCTTCGAGTGACATTGAAGAAGAAGCCTGGAGAGAAACCTGCTGCCAAGGGCTAAAGATTCAGGATCCCACCGAGAAGCCCGCAGCTCGCCCCACCATTGACATGACAAACTTGGTGGTTGCGAAGCCTTTGGCCTCAAAGCCACCGGCTGAGAACCTCAATACAAAGAGGCGCTCTAAGCTGAGGCATGACCCAACGAAGCAACCGCAAACTGCAAAGGCAGCTATACCAGCGAAGCCTAAGAAGTGTACCTCTCCAATCCCTTCCACGAAGAGAAAGCTCACTGAAGAGGAGATGAAGAAAAAAGACCTCGAGGAGGCACTTGACAGGAGCGTGCTAGCTCATGATTCTGCTGTTAAGCAGGGGGAAGCAAAAGAAGCAGCCAGAAAGCAAAGAGAACTAGATGCTGCCAAGCATGCTGCTGACAAGGCTAAAACGAAGCGCAAGCTCGAAGAAGCCAAGAAAAATGAAGAGAAAGTTGCAGCTGAATCAAAACAGCTTGCAGAAACTGAAGCCAAGCACAAGGCTGCACTTACTGTTCTTGCAACCAAGAAGGCCGAGAAAGCAGCCAGGGCTGCACAGAAGAAGGCAGTGGTGGATATGACTCCTTCTGCTGAAGCAAATCCGCCAAAGCAGAAAGGCATTTCTATGACTGAAGCTCATGAAGAGCAAGATCGCCATAGTGGGCATCAATTTCCTGATCCCCGTGAAGGAGAACTATGGGATCACTTAGGTGTGACTAAAGCCCTCTGGAAGAAATGTGAAGTTGAAGATCCTGGAGCAATTGATCTTGGTGAAGTCTACATTTCAGGCTCCATTGAAGCTATGATTACTACCATGACCAGTCAGTTGAAGGATTTGCACTCAAGGGACAGGATTGAAACTGTGAAGATTCATAACTATCAATGGCATGCTAAAGCTGAAATTGATGAAGACTTCAAGGTGCACGCTTTGAAAATGCTTCAGAAGGTGACAGATGTGAACACCACCACCAAGGATAGTATCAAGCTCTACAAGAGCAATACAAAAGTTGTTGTTGACGAAATGGCCAAAACGCACAATGCTTCGATCATGGAAAGAGATTCCAAGAAGCGCAAGGACACGCTGGAAGCTGAACCAGCTGCAGCAAAGACCATTGAAGCAAAACCTTCCGACCCTTCACCCAAGAAGAAAACCACCAAGACAGGGAAGATTACGCTGGCTTCGGCTGCTGAGATGGATACAAGTGATGAGCCCATCAGCCAGCCGAAGGATAATACCGAAGCAGTTCCCACTCCACCTGCTCCCAAACCAAAGCCTTCCCACCCCAAGGCTAAGCCTTCAACTCCACCATCCAAATCTCCCACACCAACTCCAAAAGCTCCAACTCCCAAACGAACCCCAACTCCACAGCCTGCACCAGTTCCACCTCGTGCTGCAACACCAACTCCTGTTCTATCCCCCGCTCCCCAAAGAGCTCCGACCCCACCTGCTGCTCAAGCTCCACTGCAATCAACTCCTCTGGAAGCCCATGATCACACTCCCTCAAACTTCAAAACACGTGGCTCCCAAGACTTTTCTCCTGCAAGAACAGCTCAGGAATCGGAAGCAAATATTCCCCAGCCTGAAGCACATGACGAGGAAGAACAAGTTCAGATTCTGAATTCTTCGCAAGAGGAAGATTTGATAGTTGCTCAGACTTCTGGCCCTTCTCATGTTGCACCAGTTGTTCCGCTGCAAAGGACACATCCTCCCTGCCATCCAAGCCAAGACACTCAGCTAGACTCCAATTACCCTCGTGACACTTTTCCCATCTTCAAGGGTGATAGTTGTTCTTCGCGCCATGGGCCAGAATTCAATCTTGAACAGCATCAAAAGCGCCACCGATTCTTTGGCGTCAGTCCATATGCTTTAGGCAAGACTGCAGATGATCTTCGCATCTGGACAGCAGAACAACAAATTATGTATACCAAAGTCTACTGCCAGAAAGGTGTGCTTTTCCGCCACAGATATCTTGATATGAGAAGTCTTTCAACTACAACATGATTCCAGAACATCACCGAAACAATTGAAAAGCAGAATTTGACTCAGTTGTTTGCCTTGAGAACTCCCTTCAATTCTGAACTGATCAAACCGTTTTATGCCACTCTATATGTTTCTGGTGATGCAAATGTGCCCAGCACTTGGATCCTTGAATGGATGATTCAAGAAGAAATATTCGGAATGTCTTCAGCTGAATTCAAGGAAATTGTGAATATTCCAAGGCATACTGGCGAACTTGAAAAGATTCACTTGGAGCCAGATCTGACTGAAGAACAATTTTCAACTTTGTTAGATACTGAAGTCACGGCTGATCACCTACCTGAAAACATTCGCCCGAAGCACTTGATATTCATTTCCAAGACTTGGTTTTATATCCTGTCAAAATCTTTGATCCCATTGAGTACTGCTTCAGTGGAATCAAATATCTATCCTGAAGTTAGGCATCCCATAATGAAGCTTACTCATGGTCTGGTGTTTGACTTCGAGGATTGTTTTCTTCGCAACATGGTACATGCTGCTGAACTGCCCTTTACTCTTGTCACAACCCCAAGTTAGGTATGTGCTAGGGTAAGCTTAAGCCTTTGCATCATGATAAAAATTTCAAAAAAACATAAATCAAAATGGGAGAGAGAACACCCCCCAGATGAATTAATTCAAATGGCCAGAAATAAAGTTGCTCAAAAAATTCCTTTTGCATTTTTGAAAAGTCTTATAAATGAGTGTGATCACATATCAAGTGATGTGGGACCAACCCCATGCTCATAGATTTTTAAAATATTCAAACAGGAGCATGGATTTAAATTTAAACCCCTATTTGAATTAAAGTTCAAATTATTTGAATTTTAAAAATGTCCAAACTTTATAAGTGGCTAGCTACATATATCTTAAGGCCATATAAAAATTTGGGGCATTTAAAAAAATGTCTAGCTATTTGTTTTTAGCAAGACAAAACAAAAGACAGAAAAGAAACAGAAAAGAAATAGAAAAAAAGGCTTACCGACAAAAGGGCCCAACTTACCTGTACCTGGCCCAGCAGCCAGCCCAGCCCACCAGCCCCTTCTTGTCGTCTTCTCCAGGACGGCGAGCACGCAGGTGCGTGTCGAGCATGCCGCGACCACCGTCGTCGCCCGGCCACCTACTACTTCCCCCTGTCCCTATCCCCTCGCCGTGGACGCCTGGAAGGATCCAGGTCCATCTCCCACTCTCTCCGCTCACTCTCCCCCTCTCCCGCGTCGAATCCGTGACCACCCCGAGAGCTCACCGGAGCGGCCGTCGTGCTCCGACGTGGCCACTGGCCAAGCTAGCCGGTGCAAGGGTGTCTGCCAGCTCCGGTGTCGTCAACTCCGTCATTCCCCCACCTCAATTGGCGCCAAGCCCCTCTGCAGGTGACGCCCGCTTCGAGCTTCCACCGCCGGCCGCCGAGGAGGAGACCTCCGAATTCGTCGCCGTTGAGCACCCTCCAGCCCCGCCGTCTTCTCCATCGCGCTCAGGGTGAGCGTCCCATCCGTTTGCCCCTAACCCCGCCCCCTCTCGTGCCCTGGAGCTAGACTCCGGCGAGGTCAGATCTCGGCCTGCCGCTGCGGTTGACGCCCTCCTCGTCACAGAGCCCCGTTTGAACCCCCAGTGGCACAGCCTGACGCGCGGCTTCGCGCAGCACACGTACGTGCCCTCCAGAACCCCTCTCGTGCCCAAAGCCCCTGCTCCGGCGAGACTCGAGCGAGTCCCGAGCCGCCGTCGCCATTAACCCCCTCCCCTCTCTCGCTGTCCCGTGGGCCCAAGGCCATTAGCCAGCTAATCCCCTCCCAGCCCAATGACAGTGGGGCCCAGAACCCCCTAATCCCTGGTTAGTTTAAAACTAACCAGGTTAGTTAACCCAGTGAGGCTGACCAGTGGGACCCCCCTGTCAGGCCAGCCCATGACGTCAGCCTAGTGTCACACTGACGCAGTAAAGCAATTAAATCATTTTAATTAATTTCAGTAATTCCAGAAAATTAGTGAAACTTTGGAAATTCATAACTAATTCATTTTAACTCCAAATTGGACAAATAATATGTCTAAAATTATCAGAAAAATACAAGGATTCTGAATATGCAACTTGTTTCTATGTTTGACCATTTTAAAATGGGTGAACAGTAGCAAATATGCATATGGATCCTTTTCAAATTCAAATTTGGAGTGAATTTGCAAATGATTTTGCAACACACTTCTTTTAAATGGTTTCATCCACACATCACAGACATTGTTCCAACTATACAACATCACTTCATGATCAACCTTTTCAAATGAACTTTCATGAATTCAAATGCATTTGAAATTCATCGATAAATCAAATGGAGTTTGAATTTGCGTTTCAAATGCAATATACTCCTTTTAAATGGAATGCTCAACACATCAGTACCATAAACATCACCATTACAATCTTATCCATTTGACTGTGCGTTGTACTTTATGTTGATCCTATGATTGTCATGTTGCTGATAGACGTGCAACCGGATTCGGAGGCCACCCCCTTCGTTGAAGACACCATTGTCGAAACCTCGTCAGCAAGGCAAGCAAACCCCCATTGATCATGTCGATAAAATCCCACTTCCCTCTCATATCTCGCTTATGCATTGTTTAGGATGATCACCATGATAACGTTTCTACCGCATAGTTGAACCCATATCCTTTGCATGACCTATCATCTTGTCACAGTAGTAAGCAAACCATAATCCTAGCAGATGTAGGAGTTGGTTGATATCATGTGGCCCCTGCAACTGTTACTGCTTATTGCATGCTTAGTGGTACAATGAGGTTGCTTTTGATGTGAGTCGGGATGATGGTGAACATGGTGTTGATGAAAGTGAAACTGTGTTGGTGAATCTACCCTAATACAAGGTGAACGATGAGAGGCTGTGTAGGAGTACACAGTGGGTTGTCTCGTTGAACACCGCCTTAAGTCCGAGTTCTTGTGTGGTGATCCAAGAAGAAGAGTACATACACACATTGGGATAACTGACCCCTCTCATCCTAGTACCTCACCCCGTTCGAACCCCAGAAGTCGTAGTAGTTCGGAGTTCTGGTAGGGCTGTGGAACGGTCTGCGAAGTGGATGAACGGCTTTTCAAGACCGGATGGGGACCCTGCACACATCGTTTGAGGTTGTACTAGAACCTCGGCCGGACTTCCATACGGATCCCCCTCAGATAGGCGACTCTCTGGACTAGAACGGAGCTGTGGGCGAAGTGTTGTGGTGAACATCCTCGCCGACACCCCTTGAATGGTGTCGAGGCCAAAGGCGGTAACTGATGGTCATGTGTGTGTAGTAGTACACCCCTGCAGGGTTAACAAAACTATTCGAATAGCCGCGTCCGCGGTTAAGGACTGCTTGGAAAGCTTAGCTTGATTATTAGACAACTTGAACTGGATACTTCTAAAATACACCAAGATAAGTGTGAGTGCTGTGGAGTGCTTTCTCGTGGGGAAGTCGAGGAAGGCACCATAGTGGTGTATTTGATTGGAGATGTAGTGGACTCATGTATGCTTCTTACCTCAAGTCTGGTACTCGTAGTTCAGGACTAGCCAAGTCAAAGCTGGCACTTCTGCAAGTGAAACCCCACCTCCCTTTACCTTGATACATGTGCATGAGTAGTATAGCTCCTATGTAAGTCTTGCTGAATACGACTTTGTACTCACGTTTGCTTATTCTATGTTTTAGATGAACCCACCGACCCCGATGGTAGCTTCTACCGGAAGCTCGAAGAATGAAGACTCAGACCAAGACCAAGCTAGTGTAGTCCCAGTCAGACGACTGTTCCCTCGTGGAAGGGCTTGTTTTTAGATAAGGATTCTCTAAGCCATTTGTTAAACTTGTCTGTACTCAGACCTACTTTGCTTCCGCATGTTTGATGTAATGTTGGATCACAGACTTGTGATCTCTGTGTGCACTCTGTAAGAGTTATTAATAAAGATGTATACATTGTAGAGAATTGCAATGATACCTGCTGTTCATACTAGACATGTGTGCTGCTTGTATGTTTATAACATGCATGTCTTAGTATGGGTTTTCGAGACCTTAGTTGTGATCTGGCTGGCGGTCTTTTATACACCAAGTGGCCCTTTGAGGTGCGCAGCTTGGGGCATCGCGATGCGATTGTTCAAAACTCTGTCTCGTGCACACTTTGAAGTATGATCGAGCCCGCCCTAGACCCAGACTAAGTGCTCGGGCTGGAGTAAGTCTATGTAAGAGTTATGAGATAGTCGATAGTATGGTTGAGGCGACTTGTCTGCGAATATGGGAGTTCATCACCCATATCATTAGACTTGTGTGCGGACGATGAGGACCCATCTCAGATGATCATCCGGCCTGAATGGGATGCCCCTCACGTACGATGCTTTCCGAGAACGTTCTGTGCTTGGCCTTGTCTGCTTAGACAAGTGGGTACGGTTCTCGGCTCTCCATATGACTATGTCGTAGCGGGACTTGCATACGCTAACCCCGGGTCTCGACAACTCTGCAGCCATATGCTCCCTGGCTACAACATGTTTGCGACTATGGCCGGAATGACGACTTTGTGGAAAAACATCATCCGAAGCTTTTCACTCCTCCAGTGCGTGACACTTTGGAATTGCTAAGGAAACCCAACGATATCTTTTCCACATATGTTGGGGTACGCCATGAAGTAAATGAGAGAAATATTTTGAAGAACTTCCAGAAGGAATGGCATCACTTTGAAGTAAATCTTCGCTTGCAGCAGATGCTCGAGAATTTTATTGAAGCAAATCAACACCAGATGCAGTTCCTTGCTGATGAGATCATCCGTGTTGGCAACATTTCCCTGAACAACAACCAGTATCTTCGAGTGCTGAAGCGTCATTCCTGGGAAGGACTACGAAAATTCAATTCAATAAAAGGTCTTCGCAAAGATCGAATTTACAAAGAATATGAGAACCTCCAGCGAAACTTCTCAAGAGACGACACCATTGATCGCCCGAATCCGAAGCTCCCGCCCCTTCAGAAGATCGATGAAGTGTTCTTCGTGAATGAGCCCGATCCCATCCGCCCCGACACCATCTCCGAGAATGACTCCGTCACTTCGAAGGACGACGCCGGCCTCGACGACAGCGACCTCGACATCAACCTCATCACCCAGAAGAACCTTGAAGTTCTTCCTTCGCCCGAGTTGGAAGAATCATCTTCAGGAGATCAATCTTCTTCGGACGAGTCTATGTCAAGCTCTGCTTCGTCGGGCTCCAAGGATGTTTTTGCTAGGTTCTCTCGGTCCACTTCCCAACCTTTTGTCCAATTATTGAAAAAAAGGGGGAGAAGATTTGGCATCGATGAGTTAGATTTGCATCGGGGATAGGGCTTTTTCATTCGCTTTTGGTTAAGTTAGAACAAACATTCCATTCTCTTCGATTGGGTTGTAACTTAAGTTTACGATCGGTTGTGCTACTCCTGTGAAACACTCATGTTTCAATAACCCGTTGCTTGCAAAGTATTGCTTCGTATCATCTATCTTTTAGGTGGTAATTACCTTAAGTCACAGGTTATTGGAAGGAATTGCTCATACTTATGGATTTATATTCTCACGTGCAATTGCCTTCTCTAAGATATTTGTTTTGCTCTCCAACGAAGAAATATTTCTCAAGAATTCAATTCAATCGTATAAATATTTGATGCTTGCATTTAGGGGGAGTCAAAGACTTCGTATCTTAGAGTTTGTCCCATCTCTTCACAAAAACATCAATATCCTTTATCGATGCCTATTTTGTCAACACTAGTCCAAAAAGGGGGATTGTATGAGCAAAGTTTTGCCCCCATGTGTTTTTGATATTGTTGGACAAGACAGTAGAGGAACTAATAAAGTTTTCTAGTATAAACAGTTGATTAGGTTCCTGAAGGACAAGCTAGGTGATAAAGCTTCAAGGAAGGTTTTCAAATTATCGAAGCATTACCCCCAAAAATGAAGGTGTCCTGAAGCCCAACTCGCTGAAGGAAATGAAGAAGACGGCGCAAGACTTAGATGTTTTTGTGTAGTTCTTTTTTTGTTCTTTGAGTCATAGGACAAACCGTACTATCAAGAGGGGTTTTTAGTTTGTGGACGACGAACTTATTGAGAAAATGCTCAGATCAAATCTAAACCAAGTGAGAAGCCAGAGTGAAGAAATCTCATGTGCATTAAGTTAAGTTTCGGTAGCAAAGACTTCGTTATTTGGCTTCTGAAGCACAACTAAGTCCGTGATTCAGCTTTACTTGTTGCGCATTAATGACAAATCCGACCGTTGTGGACACACGTCAAGCTGTCGCTTCGGGTCAAATCAGTCATTTCGCACCTCGGGATCGTCAACTATAAATACGTCGCCCCCGCCTCCATTTGCGGGTGGCTGCTCTAAGAATATTCCTGAGAGAGAGATAGAAGAGAGCACCCCAAGAATGCCACCGAAGAAAAACCCAAAAGCCAGACCACCGAAACCTAAGTCACATTGATCTGAGTAGATTCAAAATACCTTAGGTGAAAACTTGCTAGCCTTTTTATCTTGGAGTACTGCAATTATCCTAGACGGTTAGAGTGTCGACTTCAGAGAGCGAAGAGTAATTGTCGCCTCGAAGCTCATGTTTGTCAAAGGTTTCGGAGATTTCCTTGATAATCTACCCCGAGTTAAAACTGGCCGAACTCAAGGAGATTGGTGTAGTGGAGCAACGGACGGAGAGAGTTTTTCTCCAGGTGTTCAATTACCAGTCCCTCCAACCATGTGTAGCGCTTTTCAGAGCGTGAACTGGTCGAACAAACATCGACGAGTCAAGAGTTATTTTTACTTCAAGCATTTACTTTCTGCATTGCATTTGCTTCCTGTTAAGCTTCAACATACTTTTGATTCGATGTGTTTAGTTTCGCTACTAGTTTTGCTTCCCTGTTACTTGTTTCTGCTATCCTTTTCTGCTGTTATGTTTCACTTCAAAGCTTCACTCGAAAATTTGAAGTGATCATTCACCCCCTCCCCCTCTGATCACATACTTGGACTTTCAGGACTCACCAGCCTGGCCGCGCCAGGGGGGGCGCCTGGGCCAGGGGCAGCCCCCCTCTGGCCCCTCTTTTGACAGTTGTTTCCTCGCGGTGCGTGGATTTTCTCTATTTTTTACTGGAATTTCCGGGACACCTAAAAATCCATTTTCATGCACATAAGAAAACAATATAGGCAACTCTGCTGAAAACACCATGAGCCCGGGTTAGTTTCATTCAAATCATGCAAGAATGAGGTCAAAACAATAGCAAAAGTGTTTGGAAAACTCAATACGTTTGAGACGTATCAATATCTTCCTCATAACAGCCACCGTACCTACCTATCAAGGCATTTCCATAGCCTTTCCGAGAAACATTGACATGCAACATCCACCATTTCATGACTTGATCTTCATGTCATAAATGTGTTTTCTTGATCGAGGAGCCGCATGCTAGTTGGGCCTTACCCTTATCATTGCTACATGATGCGCTAGTATCATTGCATATCCTGCAACACTGGCAGAGGAATACATTTGCATACATCATGATAGTTTTTTATTTTTCTTTATGTTGAGTATTTCTTGTAAAGTGTGAAAATCTTTATATTCGTCTAAAATATAGAGTGTTGCCCTTAAAGTGAGGAAAAGATCCCAAAGAGGACAAAATAAAAGATCCCAAAAGAGGACAAATTTAAAGATCCCAAAGAGGACAAATGAGATATAAATAGAAATAGCCAATGAGGCCACAAAAATACAAAAAGATACAAAAAGGAGAAAAAAGAAAGAAAAAGAGAGAAGGGGGCAACACTACTATCCCTTTTGAAAGATCCACATTCGTCCTCCATAGTCATATTTGTACTCCGTAGAGATACTCTTGTCATTCATGCATAACTATGTGGGGATCCTTACAATATAGAACTTGGCTTGCATATTCTGAGGATGAGCCTCCTCAAATGATCTCTAGGTCTTCATGAGCAAGCCAGTTGGATGCACCCCCCCCACTAGTTCCATTGGAGCGCTTACCTTAAATCATATGTGCATCCGTTGCATGGCAATCCCTACTCCTCACATCATATCTATCATTTGGCTTTCTCTCATCTATGATTGTCCTCATTGATGAGAGCCTTTCACACCTTTTTCTCTTCCTTCCCCATCATTTTTCTCTTTGACATCCTAAGTGCCAACATATCTGGCTCGCGCTCATCCATTGAATGATTGCTCAAAGTCGAAAGGGACAGGATAAGTTTGACTTGTGCCTGACTAGTGTTCTGGGGACGAGTCAAAATAAGATTCCGATGGAGACCAAGTGTGAAGTTTTAGTAGATTGAGTTCTCAATTAAACTATATAGTATTTTTATGTTCTAAACCCATCTCCCACTTCTTGCACGCAAACACCATTTGGATACATTCGAGTCACGGAAAGCGAGAGCTCTTGCACCTTTATGTTCTTACTTTGCTAGTTTCAATACTAGATATAGACTCTTGCTTGTTATTGTCTTGACTTTAATTGCATATCTTACTTGCTTTACTTTGAAGTTATTATATGTGTGTTAGCATGTCACCACATAAATTATCTGTGTTATCATTTACCTACTCGAGGACGAGTAGGAATTAAGCTTGGGGATGTTGATACGTCCCAAACGTATATATAATTTCTGCTTGTTCAATGCTCATTTGGGTGGCATTTCTATTTTTTTGCTACACTTTCACACCTTTTTACACATATTTGGACTAACCTACTAACTCAGTGCACCTAGTGCCAGTTTCTGTCTGCTGATGTCTGTGAATTGCAGGTTTTTACCCATATTTACAGAGCCCAAAAAACCCAATATAAATATATAAAAAATCAGCGTGTCAGAAGCTTAGGGAAGACCAAAGGAGGGCTAAAGGGGGGCACCCCCCCCCTCCCAGGTGGCCAAGGGGAACGGGCCCACTCCTGGCCGCGCCTGGAGGAGGGGCCACCCCCTGGTGCCCCCCTTTGGTTTATATTTACACCTCGTCACGGAAACCCTCAAGAGAGACCCCGCATCGCGATTTTCACATCTGTTCCGCCGCCGCCGCGATCCCGAGATTTTGAGCACCAAAAGACCTCTTCTCGGCACCCTGTCGGAGGGAGGATTGACCTTCGGGAGCTTCTCCATCACCATGAGCGCTTCCAGGATGTGCCGTGAGTATTCCTGCTTGGACTATGGGTCCTTGACTAGTAGCTATGTGATGTCTTCTCTCCAATCTTGTGCTTCAATTCTTAGTCCTTGTGAGCTTCCCTACATGACAATGGCACTTATGTCATTTTCCTGTTGTTGCTATGCTGAGTTTGCTGGGATCCGATGGATTATAAGATTATGTTCAGATTGTGATAAGTTATACATTTGGTTCTCCTTTTATATTTTGTTCTTCAGTAATTCTTGCATGTTCTTCGTTGCTTTTTATTTCTTTGGCCAAGTAGTAGATACTAACTCCAAGAGGGAGCGTTTATGCTTGATTGTGGGTTCATGCCCCCCGATGTCTAGCTTGAGTGACAGAAACATGAGACTAGGGGATGTGTTGTTTCCACCAGGGAGAAAACAACGGTGCTTGTAACCGCGGTTGCAAGGATTGTTTACCTTATGCAAAGTTTGTTAATGCATTTGTCTAATTCTTTGGGTTTACACTTTTGGTGGGGATCGCAACTTAATACCAGCGAGATGTTCTAGATAGATATCTCAAGGTGGATGATTAGTGAGTAGATGCGGATGGATAAACGGTCTACTTGTCTTGGCGTACTGCCCATACTTTTGAGCCTCTACCTTTCTTGTGGCATAATTAGCATTGCGGTGCGTTTCTAATTCTGTCAATTGCCCAGCTATAATTTGTTCACCTAGCTTAGTTGTTTTATCGTCTTTTGGGAGAGAGTGATATGTCCCAAACGTATCTATAATTTTTGCTTGCTCCATGCATGATTTGTGTGATATTGTTATGATCTAGATACACTTTCATACACTTTTGATCATATTTGGACTAACTTATTAACTCAGTGCACCACAGTGCAAGTTCCTGTTTTCTGTTGTTTTTCTATTTCAGGTTTCCCCATATTAAAAGTGCTCCAAAAATTCGGCAAAAAATAGATAAAAAACCAGCGCTACAGAACCTTCCGGAATCACCTGGGTGGGGCCAAAGGGCCACCACCAGGGACCCAGGCGGCCACCTGGCGCGACCTAGGTTCTGGCCGCGCCGAGGGGCGCCTGGACCCCTGGTGGCCCCCCCTGGCTGCCCCCCTTCGCCTCTATATTCTCTCTGACAGGATTCTTCCAAGGACATAACCCTTTTTCGTAATCTCTCCTCTGTTCTGCCGCCGCCGCGGTTCCAAGATCGAGAGCGCCAGAAGACCTCTTCCCGGCACCCTGCCGGAGGGAGGATTGACCTCCGGGGGTTTCCCCTCCACCATGGACGCTTCCCGGATGTGACCTGAGTAGTTTACCTTGGACCATGGGTCCGTGATCAGTAGCTATGTGATGTTCTCCTCCCCTCTTTGTTCTTCATGGTTTAGTCCTCGTGAGCTTCCCTACATGATCGAGGCACATATGTAATTTTCTGTTGTTGCTATGCTGAGTTTGTTGGGATCTGATGGATTATGAGATTATGTTCAGATTGTGATTGAGTAATATATTTGGTTATTATCTCTTATATTATTGTTCTTAAGTAATTCTTGCATGTTCTCCGTTGCTGTTTATTGCGTTGGACAAGTAGAAGGTAGTGACTCCAAGAGGGAACATTTTGCTCGATTGTGGGTTCATGCCCCCCGATGACACGCTTGAGTGACAGAAACATGAGTCTAGGGGATGTGTTGTTGCCACAAGGGGGAAAACAACGGTGCTTGTAACCGCGGTTGCAAGGATTGTTTCCTTTAGAAAAGTGCTTTTAATGCAGTTGTCTGTTGCTTTGGGTTTACACTTTGGGTGGGGCTCGCAACTTAATACCAGCGAGATGTTCTGGATAGATATATCAAGTTGGATGATTAGTAGTAGACGCAGTTGGATTTCGGTCTACTTGTTTTTGCGTACCGCCCATGCTTTTGAGCCTAGTCCTTTCATTGTAGCATAGTTAGCATTGTGGTGCGTTTTTAATCCTATCAATTGCCCAGCTGTAATTTGTTTACCTCGCATAGCAGTTTTATCGTCTTTTGGGAGAGAGACATCACTAGTGAACATCACGGGATCACGGTCCATATTCTCATCACTGTTTACATGCTCATTTATTTTCCAGCTTTTACTTTCTAGTTGCTACCATTATCATTATTATCTGTTTCATTGATCCTTCGTGAACAGCAAGGCCGGAGAGATTGACAACCTCTTTGTACGCATTGGGAAGCAAAGTTATTTGTGTTGTGTGCAGGTCCACGTCAGTTGCGCCGTTGACACCTACTTATCATCTCCGGAGTCCTACTGGAGACAAACCTTGGTATCTTCACCGGGGGAAATTTTCATCTATCCTACATCTCACCTTCCACTTGGGGTAACCAACAAGGGGAGATATATCCACCATCAAGAAAATTTCTGGCGCCGTTGTCGGGGACTCCGAGTGCTAAGATAGGGGAGTTGCCCGCTACCTTTTACCTTTGCTTTTTAGTCTGGTTAGGTTACCTTTCAGTTTTTATCTTTGTGTCCTTTATTAAAAATCACAAAAAAAATCATTTATCTTGCTTTTAGTAGTCCTCCTTGTTTAGATGAACATGTTAGGACTTGGTGCTTTGAGGGAATCGGAAGTTCTTGATTTCCGTCAAAGGGATGGAGAAAATATGAAGAAGGCATGTGACAGAATTTCTGAAGCGCATAAAAGAATTATGCCTTGGATACCTATAAAAACTGTGCTTAGAAATTTTTACCATGGTATTTTTAAGTGGTGTAAAGACTCTCTTGATATTATAGCTAAAGGAGACTTTTTAGAGTGTGATGAAGCTAGAGCTCTTGATATTTTGCATGGTCTATCTAGTTATTTTGTTTATGATAGTAGTATTGATACTGTTATAGATAGACTTGCCTCTATTGAAAAGAGGATGGATGCTCTAGACTTGAGAAAGGTAGAGGAACTTAAGTCCAACAAGAAAGAAATGTTGGAGATAGATGATGATTGGGAGCCCTTTGTTAGGATTAGCATCTCTAACCAAGACTTCCTTGATTTTTGTGATCTTGGATCCATAGTTTCTACCATGCCAAAAATAGTTTATGATTCTTTGAAACTAGATATGGATAAATTATCATATTATCACGAACATGCTAATGGAGATATTGTAGAGGTTAAAGGAAAGTTAAAATAAGTCCAGGTTGAATTCCTCCATAGGGTTGCACCGATGGATTTCTTCATCATGGATCCAAACCAAAGCAACATCGTACTTGGAAGGGAATTCCTCCGAGCTATGAAAGGCTTCATTGATATTGGTAACGGGCATGTACGCTTACACGGTAAGGCGAAAGGTAAGTACCTCTTTCCTAGAAAGAATAAGAATGAGCTTGTTGAAAATAAATTTGAAGGTTTTTATGACTCTGATGATCTTGGAGACCTTTGATTCTTCTTTTGCTTTATGCCTAGCTTAAAGGCGTAAAAGAAACCGATTGTTGGGAGTCAACCCAAGATATTTTTAATTCTGTTTTTAGTGGTCTTGATTATTGTTACTACTGTAGCAACATCATTGTATCCTTATTTTCAAGCTTTGTGCCAAGTTTAGCCTCACATGTTGTTCAGAAAACAGATTCTGTCTACTTGACGGAAAAAATCGGAATAAACCACCAGTTCATCTTCTTGAGCTGAAATTTCTACCCAGCATGCTCTATACAATTGTGAAACTTTCGTATGTTCTGAGTTTTTTTATTTGAGTTGCAGAAGTACCCCAAAAAACTTATTTACTACCTGTTGTTCTGTTTTTCACAGATTCTACCACGTTTTGCCTTTCCGTACTTTTGCAAAACTTAAGCTTGCTTTTTCTTTGAAAAAACTTTTTGGCAATCTTGATAAACATTAGCTCTTCAAGAATATCTTTATATTCAGTGGGAAAATTTATTTTATTAAGGGTACTAACCTCTCTAATCAGCTTATGATGAGTTATGTATGAAGGGAGTTTTCAAGTGTGCGATCGAAGATGATGAAAGAAGATCCGGGAGTGTCAAGCGCTAAAGCTTGGGGATGCCCCCATGCATCCCCAATAAATATTGAAGGATACTCAAGCGACTAAGCTTTGGGATGCCCCCGTGCATCCCCTACGCCATCAACAATCACCAGTTCGTCCTTCGTCTCACTATATTTTTATCACTTCATGCATTATGTGCTATGCTTGGAGTATCTCGCTCTTAGGTTTACTTTTTACTTTTTTATATTTTCTTTCTATTCATAACAAGTTAGACCCAAGCTTACTTTTTGTGGGAGAGAAACACGCTCCACTCCAATCTAGAACACTTCATAGGATTTTTCATGCTTATCTCTTTACTGTTGTGTGTTCTTTATCTTTTCGTAGCTACTGCCATCTTTACTTTTAGTTTTAGTTTGTCTTTAGCAAGAGCCTTGGATTTTGTTTAGTTTTTTGCTGGAACTCTCTTTAGTTTTCATGTTTATCTTGTTAAGAGAGTTGGTTGTTGCACTAAATTGTGTCTTGTCTTGAAAGTAGGTAATTGAGGTTGCTATTTAATTTTAGTAGTAACTTGCAATAGTTTTGAGGTATTAATATGAGTAATGTTTGATATTTTGGTGTCAATAGCTCTAGTCTATTAGTGATAGGTGTCGTATTTTGGGCAATCCATATTTATTTTCAAAAACCTACAAAACTAGTTGAGAACTCTAGCTACTAGATGAATCACTAATATTTTGAGGGATCGGATATTAGAGTACACTCACATACCTTGAGTCGAGGATGCACAAGGATAACCAAACCCGCATACACTCCTCGTACTTGTCTCTTTGTGAACCTCCTTATTAGATTGAGAGTTATCGATATAAGTGCATGAGTTCTTTGGAATAATGTAAGTATTGAAAGTTGACACTTCCACCTCCTCATATTTGCTAGCCTCTTCTGTACCGAGCATTGCCTTCTTCTCACTCCGAGAGTTGGCGTCCACCTTCGCCGGTACATCGAAACCCTTGGCATGATACGCTCTTTCATCATAAACCTCCTTATATCTTTCCTCAAAATAGCCACCATACCTACCTATCAAGGCATTTCCATAGCCTTTCCGAGATATAATGTCATGCAACATCCACCTCTTCATGACTTCATCTTCATGTCATACATGTTCCTGCTACACTGGCAGAGGCATACATTGCATACATCATGATAGCTACATATTCTTTATGTTTGAGTACCTTGTAAAGTGTGAAGATCTTCTACACTCTCTTGTAAAATAGAGTGTTGCCCTTCAGTCAGGAAAAGATCCCAAAGTGGACAAAATAAAAGATCCCAAAGAGGACAAATGAGAATTAAATAGAAAGAGCCATTGAGGCCACCAAAAAAATAGAAAAAAATAGAGAGAAGAGAAAAGGAAATAAAAAGAGAGAAAGGGGCAACACTACTATCCTTTTGAAAGATCCACACTAGTACTCCCTCTTATCCTTGTACTCCATAGAGGTGATCATTTATGCATATAGCTATGTGGGGACCTTCACACTATAGAACTTGGCTTACATATTCCAAGGATGAGCCTCTTCAAATGAGCTCTAGGTCTTCATGAGCGAGCAAGTTGGATGCACCCCCACTTGTTTCATTGGAGAGCTTTTCTTAGCTCAATGTGCATTCGTTGCATGCAATCCCTACTCCTCACATCATATCTATCATTTGGCCTTCTCGCCTATGATTGTCCTTAGTGATGTGAGCCTTTCTCACCCTTTTTGTCTTCCTCATCCACCATACTTCTCTCTTTGCCATCCTAAGTGTCAACTCTCGTGCTTACGCTCATCCATTGCATGAGTTCTCAAAATATCGAAAAGGAGTGGATCAAATTGACTTGTACCTGGCTAGTGGTCTAGGGACGAGTCAAGATAAGATTCCAAAGAAGACCAAGTGTGAAACTTTAGTAGATTGAGTTATCAACAAAAATACTTTTTCTCGTATTCCCTATCCCCTTTCTTGCACGCAAACACCATTTGGAGACATTCGAGTCACGGACAGCGAGAGCTCTTGCACCTAACGTTCTTTTGTTGCTTGTTTCAATGCTAATATAGACTCTTGCATGTTATGACTTGAATTGAATCACATACCTTGATTGCTTTACTTTTCAAAGTTCTTATATTGTTGCTAGCATGTCACCATAGAAACTATGCTTGTTATCATTTACCTACTTAAGGACGAGCCGGAATTAAGCTTGGGGATGTTGATACGTCCTGATACGTCCCAAACGTATCGATAATTTATGCTCGTTCGATGCATGTTTTGTGTGATATTACTATGATCTAGATACACTTTCATACACTTTTGATCATATTTGGACTAACCTACTAACTTAGTGCACCCCAGTGCCAGTTCCTATTTTCTGCTGTTTTTTTTTATTTCAGTTTTTTCCCATATAAAAAGTGCTCCAAAAATCAGGGAAAAATCAGATAAAAAATTAGCGTGCCGGAAGCTTCCCGAGCCCCGAAGGAGGGCCAGGGGGCCACCACCAGGTGCCAGGCAGCCACCTGGCGCGACCAGAGGCTTGGCCGCCTGGACCTCTGGCTACCCCCCCTTCGCCTACTTATTCTCCGCCGCGGGAAACTTCGAAGACAAAACCCTATTTCGCAAACTCACCTCTGTTCCACCGCCGCCGTGCTTCCAAGATCGGGAGCACCGTCAGGACCCTTCCCGGCACTCTTCCGGAGGGAGGATCGACCTCCGGGATCTTCTCCTCCACCATGGATGCTTCCCGGATGTGCCGTGAGTAGTCTACGTTGGACCATGGGTCCGTGATCAGTAGCTATGTGATGTTATCCTCCCCTCTTTGTTCCTCATGGTTTAGACCACGTGAGCTGCTGTAACAGCCCATATTTCACAAAAATTATAAAATTTGTTTTCGGTGTGAATTGTTTGATTGCCTGCTTTGTTTGCGGTGTTTGCATCCCCGATTTATTGATCGGCGATTATTTTTCCTCCTCTTGTCTCGTATCGGATGGAGACCGACCCTTGCCACCCTGACACTCGACCTTTGCGACACCGGGTTTCACCCGATCACCGTCGCGAAAACCGCACGAGACCAGCCGCAGCCAACGGAACGAAAAACCCCGTTTAATAATTAAACGGGTTATTTTTATAGCGCGCCGGAAAGTGTTCTCGGAACGGTTCCAGCGCGAGGTGAACGCCGCCGGCTCGATGCGCTGATCGTGCAGTTTGAAGTTTTACCCGAATCGGAGGTCCTGCGGACACCCGGCGGTCAGAAACGTAAACACCGCGCTTCCCTCCGGCGGCCTGCGCCCATTCAGCCCCTC
Source organism: Bromus sterilis (assembly GCA_950022295.1). Lineage (NCBI taxonomy): Eukaryota > Viridiplantae > Streptophyta > Magnoliopsida > Poales > Poaceae > Bromus > Bromus sterilis. The sequence continues at coordinate 219,759,025 of OX465599.1, forward strand.
CAGTCGTCCTCGCGCCGCGCTGCTGGCCTCGTCGGCATGGTCGCCGCCGGCAGCCGCCAGCCTCGGCCCCAATCCGATCTGGATTGGGCGAGGTGGAGCCGCCACCGCCCCTATAGGCCGCCACGTGGGCCACCCGAGCCAGGCCGCCACAGCCCAGGCCGAGCCGGGGCCAGCAGCCAGCCCGCCAGCCTCCGCGGCCTCTTGGGCCGGCCCAGTTGGGTGAGGCATTTTTTTCTTGTTTTTTTCTTTTTCTTGTTTTTTTTCCCTGGGCAGTTTAATTTAGCAGATTGTGTTATTATTTTCCGAGGCCCGTATCTTTGCAACCGTAGCTCGGATCGCAACGCATAAAACATGAAAGTTGCTTAGAATTTTGCGTAGATTAATAAAATGTTCTTGTTTGCCATGTTTGACCTTGTTTACATGTTTTTTGCCTGCTAATTACAACTGCTTTCCACCGTAAAATTGTTTCTTTAATAACTTTTAACCGTTGCTCCGATTAAAATGTTTCTTATATCTAACTTGACTAGAATTGCATGTAGATTGTGTTTATGCTGCTCTTGCTTGCTAATAAAAATAATAGAATATTTTTTAGGGAAAAACAGTACCAAACATTATAATTATCGTGGGGTCCGTAATACACTACAAGAAATATGCTCATACATGACGTTGTTTAAAAGGTCGTGGCTAAATTCGTCATAAATCTATGACGATTTCACCTGAGATGGTCGTGCACCGTTTGAGGGGATCAAATCCATATATAAATTATGACGATGTGACTCAAGAACGTCGTAACAGCATAAGATAAGATCGTCGTAACTTTTACAACGATTATAAAAATGTAGTAACATGTGCTAACTATGTTGACATGTCACCTGTGGGTCCATTCTCTCTCATCTCATCCATGTATTGAACTATTTTTTTTATATAACTTTTATGCTGGGCTATCTTTTCTATATATTGGGCTGGTATTTTATCCTCAACAGTTGCTAATGGGCTGGTTTCTGGTGTGTTTGAAAGGCCCATATCATGTGCCCACGGGTAAGTAAATGGCAAAAAATTTGGTGGCACTAGGGGTCGAACTCACGAGCAGTCCGGCCAGAGAGCAAGTTACGCACCAGTACGCTAGCATTGGGTTTCTGTTAGGTTACACAACTAATTATATATATACTGAATTTTGGATAGATTCAGAGATGCAGTTTTAATAGGATGCAGTTTAGGACTTAGGCGTTTTCAGAAAAGGAGTAGATCTGGTGACCCCGGCGGGGCTGGTGCGGAGGTGACCCCGGCGGGGCTGATGCGGAGGTGACCAGCGGCGGGGGCGCTGCACGGCGGAGGGAGCTGGTGTGGGGGCGCTGCACGGCGGAGGGAGCTGGTGCGGGGGCGCTGAGCGGCGGAGGGAACTGGTGCGGCGGAGGGAGCTTGGCGCGGTCTGGTCCGGCGGGGGCGGCGGCGGAGGGAGCTTCCCCAGCTTCTTCGAGGTATGGGGCTACTTCTGCCCCTGCTTCTTCCTCTGTTGCTTTCCTCTGAAACGTGCCGTGAAGAGTGGCTGTGGCTGGAGGGGTGACCTGGGGCTGGGCAGGGCAGTAGCTTGCTGGCGTTGGTGGTGGACGACGCCGATGGATTCCGAGCTTAATTTCCTCCGCTGCTTCATTTTTATTCTGCATCTTGCATATATGTGCATGCTACTTACTGCAGGAATTCTTTAATTGTGTGAGCACTGAGCACTACGTAGTGTAGATGAAGAGTAATGAGAACACTCCTTCATTTTCAGTAACATAACTGCAAAACTAATACTAGTGGTTTCCCTGAATTTTAATAGTGTAGAAAGGTTCCCATTTCTGTTTGGGTCATTCTTCAAGCACACGTTCCACCATTTTAATAGTGCTTGAAACATAGCAAAATATGTACTCATCCAGGAAACAACAGAAATAGACAAGGAACATGGACACATTTCAATTTCTGCTCCATCAAGAAAAAAAAATTTGAAACTTGGAAGCAAGCATCATAGTATGAAAAAAGATTCAGGTTTTAATCATGGTTGTTTGTTCTTTGAAGTCTCAAGATTCGGTTTTATCTGAACCTTGCTCTAGTATACAGTTTATATACAGGAGTATTTTTTTTCATGGATGAAATGTTGAAGTAGTGGGTTCTAGGTTTTGGTTTGCTTTTTCCTAGCTATTGTTGATCTCTGAGCTTTGATTGATGCTAAGTTGCAACATTTTTTGGTCTTTGGCAGATGGACAGGAGCTGGATTAAAGGAGGAGTTAGAAGGCTTTCCTCTGAACATACAAAAGGAGTCGAAGAATTTATGCAATTTGTTCGCAGAAGTGCTGCAGAGGATGCTCACGTTCTTTGCCCATGTCGGAGCTGTGTCAACCGTGGACAACAACCTCTAGGAACTATAGAGGCTCATCTGTTGATTTATGGGATGACAAGCACATATGATCGGTGGGTCCATCATGGAGAACCTGTACATGCTGAACCTGAAGCTGAACCTGATGCAGACTCACACCATGTTGATGAAGGCAATGATTTTGTACAAGATGATCCGCCAGCGGGTGCTGGTTTTGAGGAGGAGGATGAAAATGAAGATGACAGAATTCCTGAGCTGTTAAAAGATTTCTACAATTCAGAACCACAAGGTGATCGACAGAAAACAATATTTGCCGAGCTGTTAGAGGAGGCGGAGCGCCCAGCTAGTGATGGTGGCAAATTATCCAGATTTTCCTTCACCGTGAAGTTACTTCACGCCAAGTCTTTCTACCGGATGACCAATGCCCAATTCAACGCAATACTCCGTATCATGACTTTGCAATATCCAGATAGCGAAATTCCCAAATCTTACGATGAAGCATTGAGTATAATCAGCAGATTGGGACTTGGCTATGTTTCAATCCATGTCTGCCCGAATAACTGTGTCTTGTTTCGAAAGCAGTTTGCCAACTATGACAAGTGTCCAAAATGTGATGCCTCTAGGTGGAAAATGGTGATGCGAAGAAGCGGATACCGGCGAAGGTGTTGAGGCACTTTCCTTTGATTCCAAGGTTGCAGAGGATGTTTATTTCGAAGAAACAATCAGAGGAGGTACAATGGCACAAACTAAATCGAAAAGCCGTGGAGGGTGAACTCAGCCATCCAGCTGACGGGAAGGCATGGGAAGAGTTGGAAAAATTTGATGAAGCATTTGCCGCTGATCCAAGGAACATTAAACTCGGCATTGCCGCTGATGGTTTTAATCCATTTGGAAAAATGAGCACATCCTATAGTATGTGGCCTGTATTTGTGATGCCATACAACCTTCCGCCATGGGCATGTATGGATCAGTCCAACGTCATGATGGTGTTGCTGATTCCGGGTCCAGATTCTCCCGGAAAGGATTTTGACGTCTTTATGGAGCCCCTCGTAGATGAACTGCTCTTGCTATGGAAGGGTGTACTTACGTACGATGTCGGAAGTCCCGAAAAGTTCAATCTACGTGCTGCGGTCTTATGATGCATCCATGATTACCCGGCGCTGCACACTTTATCGGGGAGGACCACAGGGGGGTATCAAGCATGCGTGCGTTGTGACAAGGACCCTTGCTCAAAGAGAATAAGGAGCAAGATATGCTTTACTGGGCACCGCCGTTTTCTTACTCGCAAGCATCCTTGGCAGAAAAGCAAGGATTTTAACGGCGAGACTGAAACTCGCGACAAGCCAGCACAATTCACTCAAGAAGAGCTTGAGAAGCAACTTGACAAGGTTAAAGATGTGAGACCAGGAAAGCATGGAAAGAAAAGAAAGCGTGAGCAGGGTCAATGTTGGGACCGGAGGTCTATTCTGTGGGACCTCCCATACTGGAAACACCTGAAGTTTAGGCATAATCTCAATGTTATGCACATCGAGAAAAACATATGTGAGAATCTGCTAGGGACATTTCTGAATATTGAAGGAAAGACAAAGGACACGGTTAACTCCAGGCTAGATTTGGAAGACATGGGCATAAGAGAGGATTTGCACCTACAGCCTTCTGAAGACGGAGAGTCATTCGAAATGCCAGAAGCATGGTATACGATGACTAAAGAAGAAAAGCGTGCATTCTGTGAATATATAATGAATGTGAGATTTCCAGATGGGTACGCCGCGAACCTAGCAAAATGTGTTTCTCCTGATGGAAGCAAGCTTCAAGGACTGAAAACACATGATTGTCACATCCTGCTCCAAAGGATTTTACCGGCGGGACTGCGAGGTTTGATGGATAAGGAAATATATGAAGCAGTTGCTGAGCTAGGGAATTTCTTTAAAGAATTGTGCTGCAAAACACTGAAGCTAGATGTTCTGAAAAGACTTGAAAAAGAAATCCCAATTATCCTTTGCAAGCTGGAGAAGATTTTCCCTCCAGCTTTCTTCACTGTTATGGTTCATTTGGCCATCCATCTACCAGAAGAGGCAATGCTTAGAGGACCTGTCCAATACGGCTGGATGTACCCGATCGAAAGAAGGCTGCTTACACTGAAGCGGTATGTGCGAAACACGGCCAGACCGGAGGGATCCATTGCCGAAGCATATATTGTCGATGAGTGCTTGACATTTTTCTCGAGGTACTTTGACGATGTGGAAACGAGATTTAATCGACCGGGTAGAAACAGAGAGCGGGATGATTCGCAAGGTGGTGATCTCTCGGTTTTCAAGCATGGTGTGAACTTTCTTGGAGCTTCAGATTACGTGCCTGCTGGTGATGACTATGACAAGATGGTTTGGTATGTCCTCAGAAGTTTCCCTGAGGTTCAACCCTATATCGAGTATGGCATCTCTTGTGCACTTAATTGTACCATTTTTCTCTCATTGGAATGAACCCATTATTTAGGCCTGGTGCTTTTGTTGATTATTTTGTTGGCATTACAGCCTGTGCAAGGAAGAGCTGAACCAGCAAGGTATCATCAATGTTGATAGATGGCTTGCGAAGAGATTTTCTCAATGGTTTAAGACTCATGTGAGATATTTAGCATTTGATCAATTGAAACGTAATTTTCCATGTGTGGTATTCACCCTAGTTTTATTTGTGCAGATTGGAACATTACATGAGAAGAACAATGTTAGTGATGATCTCTTTGCTTTGGCATGCGAACCGGATAAGCGAGTGAGATTGTATTCTGCGTGTATTGTTGACGGTGTCCGGTACCACACTGTTGACCGCGAGAAAGATCGAAAGACGCAGAATAGTGGAATTTTTACCGAGGGAGAACATGAAGGCGCTTACATCGACTTCTATGGTCAGCTCAAAAGCATCATAAGGCTGCAGTATAACACTATCAAAGGTGTCCGTCGTTCGGTTGTCTTATTCCGCTGTGACTGGTTTGATCTTAGTTGCAAGAAAAACTACACAGGACTCAATGATGATGGACATTTCATAAGCGTTAACACTGGAAAATGTTGGTACAAGAATGATCCTTTTATTCTAACAACACAAGCAACAATGGTATTCTATGTGCGAGACACTGGTTTGCAGGGAAATTGGCAAGTTGTGCAGAAGTTCCAGCATAGGCATTTGTGGAGTGTGACAGAAAATGAAATAGGAGATGGTCCTGGTGGTATCGGGCTAACATACCAAGATGATGACACTCCGGAAGTTCTAGTGCAAGCTCAAGCAGCCAATGTGCAAAGCAGATTGCGAAGGGACAGGGAAGGCGTGTTTGTGGAGGCTGCAGTTGTAGAAAGAATGAAGAAAAGGAGGAAGGAGGTAGTGGATGGTCATGAAAGCGAGGCCGATGAAGAGAACGGGACTGACGATACAATGCTCCAATATTGTAGTGACGACGAACATGATAACGACGATGACGAGTAGTATAAGGAAGATTGTCTTGGTTGTAGTTTCCCTCTGTTTTTTTAGAAACGGTCCCCTCTGTTTTTGTACATTGATCAACATTTCAGTAATGTGCAAGGATTTTGTTAAATTGTTCTTCTTACTTCAAATGTGTGTGGTAGTTCTATCTATGCAATAAATATTCACTTGGGCATTTCTTGTTTCCTGTGCATGCTGGCCATTTCATCTCAAAGCTGGTCATTTATTTGCTTTCATTTTCAATATTTTCCACTGTTGCTGGTCATACATAGCTCTTTGGAATTTCCAAAGCTGGTCATTCACAGATTTTCCAAAGCTGGTCATTCATAGATTTTTCAATTTTGGTCTTGTCCACGACATCCTTCCAATTGGTTGTTATTTCAGCACCCTTGCCATTCCCCTTGCCGAAGATAAGCCTAACTTGAGCAATGTTCTTCATCTTGAAATAAACCTCTAGAGAATGTCCTTTGTCCGAGGCAAGATGCTTCTTGACGTATTTAGTGGTGTACGGCTTGCTGAAATACTACACACAAATAAACATGGGAAACTTATCAAAAAGGAAACTTTGAGGCAACTTATCAAAAAGATGGCAACTTATCAAAAAGGATGTTTCTTTACCATTTTTGCCTTCTTAGGTATCACGTGACTTTCTTGAATGGTGCATACATAATAGGGTATGCGTGGCTTTTGATCATGAACTCGGCGCTTTAAATACTTAACTTATGATGGATTCAAGGCAACATCGTTTGCATACACACAATGCTTGTCAAATGCAATATTTCCTATTTTCTTGGGACCTACATGTAAGGCCACCGATGAATTTCTAGAGTTTGTTTATGTACTAGAGTAATGGCGTATGTATCATATTCATACCTCGTTTTGTCATCTTGACAGCAGCCCTATGATCAACTTCATCATCCGAGCTAATCACAATGACATCAGCTTCCACCTAGATAACCAATAGCAATGTCAATATATAGCAGCAGATTTCAAGACATTGCACTGCTAGGACATTCAGATTTCAGGCACTGGTGATGCAGCACACCACTATCCTATTCATGTATCAAGTATCACAAACAACAGAAGCACCACAGAAGCATTTATAAAAAAGTACTCAAGTCTTGACCACTAAACTTGCATCACAGTGTGGTTCAGGAACAGTGACTGTGAGCCAAGCAGATTTCAGGCATCATTTTCTGAAGACAAGAGATTGGCTGCAGGGCATCAAATCAATACCCCTGGCCCTAACAATGATGTTATGACCCAGATGAGAATAGTGGGACAATAACAGTGGGTATGAAGAATTAAATGGCATGGATAGCAACACTAGCTTGACATATCTGTTGATGGTAATGCAGCATATATATTACTGAATCTGAACAATTTGATTTGAAGTGCCAAAACTGAAGATTGCAAAATCGAGTTCTCTGCTGTGTTACTAGTCTCTTGTGTGATGTGAAGATTGCAAAATTGAGTTCTTATTTAAATCTAGTGCAAAATCGAGTGAAACTGTGTGAAGATTGCATGGCAAACCAAATCAAAGCCGGACCGGAGCAAGATCTAGATACACACACACACACATCGCACAGAAACCAAATCAAAGCCGGCGTACGAAGCATTCCACACACAGACATGGATCGGGGGGAGGACTAGGGGGACAAAGCAGCGGACCTTGGGGAGGACTAGGGGAGGACCGGCGCGCGCGTTCTTGGTCCTCCGGTCACCATCACCGGCGTCTCATGGATCTGTTTCTGTGGAGCAAGAACACGCATCAAGCAACGAGAAGGGGGGGAGGGGGGAGGGGGGAGCGGTTACCTCGGCGCGGGCGGGTGGGAGGGGGAGCGGCGGCAGGGAGGAGTTGTGCGGCAGATGAGCGGCGGCAGAGAGAGGAGTTGTGCTTCGGTGTTACTACCGGCAGATAGAGGAGTAAATGTTATTACCGCCTACCTCATTCATGTGGCAGTTAAATATATGAAAATACAATATAATGATGATTTATATATAAAATTAAAGTCTTAGTTAAATACATTTTATATATAAAAAGCCATGAAATGATCATTTTTTGTCTCCCGGCCTAATGGTCTATCTTTGTAGTTTCATTTTCCTATCTGCAATCATGTATCATCTAATGATGATTCTCAATTTCTCACTCGCAATCATGTATCATGTATCATCTAATGAACGAGATACGTATTATTTATGCTTGCAGCACTTTTCTCACCCCTGAGAATCTTGAGGACAGAATTTGTTACGTCATCATCGCAAATATCCCAATGTTTTTGAAAGAAGTGAGCAGGGTAGCCATCAGGACCCGGGGCCTTGAGCGGAAACATTTGAAACAATGCCGTTTTCACCTCCTCCTTCGTGTATGGGGCAGTTAACATGTTGTGCATCTCTGCATCTACCTTAACAGGGATAGAAGAGAGCACCGCCTCCATGTCGTGAACTCCCTCAGATGTGTACAAAGTTTTATAGAATTCGGTGGTCTCTGTCGCGGGGCTACCCAACCCGCGACAGTTCCAACAAAGCGCACTCATTGCGCACGGCGTTGCACCTCCGGGGTGCCCGCCATCTGCGACTTAGGGTTCTTGTTTTGGAGCTCTTTTCCTGCGATGGTATGCTTTGGTCTTTTGGGGTCTTGTTTTGGTGGTGGACTAGGCGGTACTTCAGACTGGTTAGATTTAGCCTCGTCAGAAGGATCACCGGTTTTGTTCCCCTCTTTCTTGGCTATATTTCTTGCTTGTGTGAACTCTGGCTACCACCATCCAGCGAATATTATTGTCTGGGAGTTCCATCGTCTCCTCCACGACCAGGTCGTCAAGGTCTTCTTCAGCCAGGCCTAGATCGGCCATCATCTTCTCCACATCATCGTCTTTTGTACCCGACGATGAAGCACTAGACGCCATCGCTCGATCTGAAAGGTGCTCACGCTATTCTCCGTCTGTGTGGTTCACCATATATACAAAACGTCGCACGCGAGCTCCTATTTTCACTGACTTCATCCATGTCGCACAAAAACATTAATGTAGCGAGGGCACGAATCAAAGGACAGTGACCGAGACCGATTCATCCACGTCACACGAAAACATCAATGTAACGAGGGCACGAATCAAAGGACAGTGACTGAGACTGTTTCATCCACGTCACACGAAAACATCAATGTAACGAGGGCACGAATCAAAGGACAGTGACCGAGACGAATTAACACCATGAAAGCCTCGTAAGCCGAGGCGCCACTTTAACCTTTCCATCTTAGAAGAGGGCCAAAACCTCACGAACTGTCCGGCAGTTCCAGACCAAAGCATTCACTGCGTCTGGCGGTCCTCCTCGAGAGAGGTCGCCGATATCTCATTTCGTCCTGCATACTCGGATACCTTAGCTTTCCTACTACTATAACTACTTGTTGGAGATGAAGTAGCCAAATCCTTCCCCAAGCCATCCGTAATGGCCAAAACACCCCATCACCTATTGCTTTTAGATTTCCTAACAAAGCGCGTGAGGGCCTTAGTTATATCATGTCGGACCCTAACTTTGACCCGAGGAGCCAGATGGGCATGTGTTTGTTACTGATCTCACTCACCATGGTCAGACCATCATACGGACAGAGAAGAACCGCTATATTCCTGAACAACCATGGACCTTAATACAAGATGCACTCCCAATCTCCAAGGCAAGATGTGCCAAATTCCATGTGGCGCGCATGTCCTTGAAGAGCGCTGCCTTGCTGAAGGACTATTTGTGTGCACATATGCCAGCGCTAGCCAACGAACACTTTTGTGAATACCAGGGTCATCTTCCTCTATGATCACATTCTCAAAAACAACTATCAAAATGCCGGGAAGACCGGCTTAAATCTTTTTTCACAATATTTAAGTTTATAATATTTTGCATAAAAATTATCTAAAAAAAATAACTATCAAAATTCCCTCCAATTTCTTATCAATAGAGGGAAACACTTATCAAAATTCCCTCCCTCCCAAAACTTCCCCCAAATTCGACGCGCCAAACCCGCACCCCCTTCCCTCCCTCCCTCCCGCGCGCGGGGCCAAAACTTTCGCCCTTTTCCTCCCTCCCTCCCGAAACTTCCGTCCACTTTCCCCATTCCCCTCTCCTCTTTCACCCGACGACGGAGACGGCTCGCGACGACGCCGGGAGTGGGGAGCGGCTCGCGACGACGGCGAAGCGGGGTCGGCTCTCGACGACGGCGACGACGCGCGGAGCGGCTCTCGTCCACGGCGACGACGCGCGGAGCGGCTGTCGTCCACGGCGACGACGCGCGGAGCGGCTCTCGTCCACGGCGATGACTTCTTCCTCCAGATCTTCCCCGGTATTCTCTCGGTTGGTCTCACAGCCTTCCTCTCTCGGTCAATGTCATGGCGTTAGGGTTAGGGTTTGGGTCATGGCGTTCTAGGGTTCCCAGTAGTTCTTTGTTTTGGGATCATCCATGGCCCGGAGATTCATGGCGCCCACCGAATGTCTGAGCCTCACGTGTAAGTGTTGTGTCGCAGGTCAAGTACTGCTCGGAGAACAGCAAGTGCCTGATCCACTTCTCCACGTGCGAGGTCTACGGCAAGACCATCGGCAGCTTCCTCCCCAAGGATCACCCGCTCCGCAAGGTGATGACATGACATCCCCTTCCCCTGCTCACGCTATCTGTTTGCACAAGCTGTGTGTGTCACTCACTAAGTGACATTACTGGATAATGTGGTGCTATCTTGCTGAGCTCTGAAGTATTAGATTGACCCCTTTTTCGGTTGGTTGAATAAACAAATGGATTTGATTGGGGTGGAATTGGTTGGGTTTGGTGCACGTAATTCCCTGAGTAATTTCTAGGGGTTAAGTATTTCTTCCAAGTGCCAGCCATTTTATTCCCTGAATGCTTAGTAATAATAAAAAAACAAATTGTCTTGACATTTTGCAGCTGGGTAATTAGTAATAATTCTTATTCCATTGCAGGTACCAAGTTTTGGAGTCAAGCTGCTGTGACCGTGTGACATTGTGGTTATCTCGCTTCCCTAATTTCTGTTAGTTGTGATTCTGTTAAATTTATGGTATGGAACACTTATGTAAAGCTGTGAACTTATATGGTAATCTGTTGTATACAGTTGTGCTCATTGCCAGTGCATGTAATTTGTTATTAACTATTAATGTACATAGTCTATTGTTAGTAACTCATCTTTATTTTAATCTATATTTTCTACGACATCACTAGCTTGTTATTGCAGCAAGCTTGATTGGCCCTGTTGTATAAGCTTGTTATATAAGTGCTTCTTCCTAGATATTAATTGAATCTGTTGAGTTCTTGGCCCTGTTTATGGTGGTTTTGTTCCTGAAATTGATTGCTTAAATATTAGTTCATTGTAGGATCATTCTACTTTATCCCCAATGTATCTCATTCGTGTTCATTTTGTTTTGCAAGCTATTAGGGCAACTTGATACCATAAGCACAATCAGCACATATACAGCCCCTCGAGATCATCCATGACAAGGATGAAGCAGCCGTCTTCTGGTATACAACTTGCTACTTATTGTACTGCTTGTTTTATTTCTGGATCTGCGTACCCATGTTAAGCTACCAGGATGCATGGGACACTAGGTGCAATACTGTTTTTTTTGTAAGTTTCACACAAAATATAGTATGTGGCACCCCATATCTAGTTGAATACTATGAATGGTTATATGCTAGGACCCCGTTTCATTTTTTGTTTAGGTCCGCCCCTGTGTGTGTCTATGTACTAACTATAGAAATGTGCCTAGCTCATGCTTGTAATCTGGTAATTGAAATGTATTGTTTTAGTGCAAACAATTGGGTTATATTTTACTTGTGAAATTGATCTACTAGGATTAAATAAAACTAAGATCTTATAGGATACCTTAGTTGTTTGATTTGTCTTGCTTCCCTATGCATTTCAACCATTCATCTAATGGTTATGTTTTCTTATTCATGTAAAGAAGAACCCCTGACTGAGATCGAGAAGATTAGGGCTAGAACTATGATGAGGAACAATTGCATATTCCAATCGCTAGGCATTGGTGCAATAGTATCAATGATTAGGAAGTCAAATGGTCAAGACGGTAGTGCAGTTACTTGTGATGAATCGGCATCTGCCATAACACAAGCTGGAAGCTCAGACTACGACCCTAAAGATGATGAAGTTATTAATGGAGAGGAAGTTGATGACAGTTTAGTGAAGAAGAAAGGAAAGGTGCAAACTCTATCTTGTTTGGGGTGGGAGTGTATGCTGTTTGTTTTCATTTTTCGTATATTACACAATTTTCTTGTGATCTAATTCTTCCGTCCTTGCCTTTTATATGACCCCATGCAGGTTTCTAAGAAGAAGAAGTGTGCTAACAGAAACAGGAAGAAAGTTTCAGAAACATCAAGTCCAATGGCACCAGGAAGGGTGTTAGCTCTATCTCCAGCAGGATCAAAGAGGATTCTGACACTTGATGAACCAGTTGTGGCTAGACTCACTAGGCAGAAAGTAAGGGAGGATGTTGAAAAGAGCCTGCTGCACAAGGATCAAGGACCACTGCGAACTGATGATGAGTTGCCCTCTATGGAAGAAGAAAGCAGGATGTGCATGAACCTCAGCCATGTTGCACCTTCTGTGGTCAACAATCATGGCCATGAGTTGAACTTGACAGACGTTTCTGGAGAACCTGAGAAGCCAATGAGTGATGAAGGCATGTTCATCTAGTTTTCTTTTCTTGCCAGTTCATTTTCTAAATGTAAGCAATGCACGTATGGGTGACTATTAGCCTCGACTAATGTTTGAATGTTTCTTTTTCAGGCGCTGTTGTGGTGGTCAAGAATCCTAGGAATGGCAAAGGGCTAGAAAAGTTGACATGTGCGATGGGAGCAAAGGTCAGAATTGAAATCGCTGAAGGGATGAGGCGTCCGGAGAAGCCCTTGCAGGCTGCGAAGCTAGCATCTGAGGGTGGCTTCATTGCGAGAGCTCATATGCCACTGCTTCCTCACTTCAAGGAGTATAAAAAGAAACCCAGTCTTGTGCAAAATTATATAGGAAAAGTATCTGTAAGTTAACTATCTTGTTGCTGAATGTGGTCTTTATTCCCTGTTATACATCTCATATGATGGTTAATCTTGGTACTTCTCTTGTTTGCTGCCTTTGTAGGCAAATTTTGAGATGGACACGGAATCAAGTGTCATTCAGTACGCGTGCACTGATATCTTGAAGAATTCGTTGAAGAACAGACGCCATCATGTCAAGAAGGAGTACTTTGACAAAGTTGAAGCAAGCAAGGTTAGCATCAAGTCCCCTGTTTCAGACATAACAGATACTGAATGGCAAAGTCTGGTCGAGCTGTGGTCAAGTCCAAGACACAAGGTATGTAAATGCTTGACTGTTGCTTTACCTTGCCCATGAAAATCGTGTGATTTGCTTTATTGTATGGAAATGATGATCTGATATGCACATATGTAGGAGACATGTGCCAAGAACAAGGTTAATCGAACAAAAGTCAAGTTTGCGCAGAGAACTGGTTCAAGATGTTATATTGCTCATGTGCATGCAACTATAAGATCAACACTGTTGTTCCTTTAGTTGTTTTCCTTTAGACATAATCATCAATTTGTTGCAAAAGCTAATGGGGTTGTTGTTGAAAAAAAATTCAGCAAGAGGAAAGAAAGGGTGAAGTGTTGTCTGCAGTGGACATTTTCAAGGCGACACACAACAGCACCAAACACGGATTCTCGGAGGATGTTCAAGTTGCTATAGTAAGTAATCTTCCTTGGATTTGTATACTGTTGTATGCTCTAGGAGTGAAAAACATGGATTTGTTTTTGGATGAGCCACTATAAGTAGTATATGCATCAGCTCCTTTTGTGTCCAGCATTTTATTGTAACAACCAGTAAAATAACACTCTACTTGTATGATGCTACCTGTGTGATGTGAGGATATCCTGGTCCTCCGCCTTATTTCTCATGATACCATGATACTTGCATGCTTATTTCTCTTTCGGTTGTCTGATGTAAATACATAGCATATACATAGCAGAGAAGATAATTTGGTTTTGGCTGTGATTTCACAAAAATCTGCAATGAAGTTTTTGATTTGCTAATGGCTAGGTTGTGACCTGGGAGACCTCTGAGCCATGTTTGTGAATATCATTGCTTCTTGTATCTTTAATTTTTCCAGAATAACTGCTGCAAGTTTGATACCCAGAACTCTTCTTGTTTCTGGCTGAGATGGAAGAGAAGATGACTGCTCCTGTACAAGAAGGCGAAGAGAGAAAATCTTCTGTTTCAGTTGTTGAGGAAGTCCTGACCAAGCATCGCCCATCAAGCAAATTCTTGAAAAATGTTGGTCTGCAGCCAAGCTCTATTGACAAGTTTAGCAAGTCAAATGCTGTTGTCGATGCTCGAGTGCTGGATTTACAAGAGAAGCTCAAGATGTCGCATCAACGAAGTGAAGTCATGCGTGAAGAGATGGATACCATGAAGAGGAAGGCAGAAGAAGCTGAAGCTGCACAAGCCGAACGAGACAAGTCGTACCAGCTGCTGCTTAAGAAGGCGGAAGAAAACGATGCAAAGTATGCTCAGCTGATGGTGCTGCTTGGAGCCAAAACCGGGAATTAGATGGTTTTGGTAATAGATTTTGGTAGCAGATTCTGTGATAGCACTTGGTTTGGTAGCAGATTTTGGTTGTGTGCACTTGGTAGCAGGTTTTGGTTGTGCACTTGGTAGCAGGTTTTGTAGCAGATTTTGTTGTGCTACAGGTTTTGGTTGTGCACTTGGTAGCAGGTTTTGTAGCAGATTTTGTTGTGCTACAGGTTTGGTAGCAGATTTTGGTTGTGCTACAGAAATGTGATTCAAACTTTGTGGTTTGGGCTTAAGATTTATGTGTATGGGCTTCAGAATGTGATTCAAACTTTGTGATTCATTATCTGAAAAGAAAATTGTATGGGCCAGATGAGATGCTTCAGATTTATGTGTATGGGCTTCAAAGTTGTATGGGTTTTTATTTTGTATGGGTTGTTATTTGTAGATTCATTAATAGCATAAAAGAAAAAAAGAATGTTGAATTCAAAAGAAAGGCAAAAACTAAATTGAACCAAATGTATTTGGACACTAAAAGGCCAAGGCCCAAATTATAATGATAAAAAAAATTCGAAAATAATACTAGAAGTGGCTGTAAATAGGCTAAGGCCTCAAAAGAAGCCCAATAAGAAAAAGCCCAAAAAAGTGAAATCAACCCATTTATCAACTGGAATTGGTTGGGCTGATTTTAGGCATGACGTTTTGGTTTCGTCTTAATTTTGCCACGTAGGACTGCCACGTAGGATTGAGGTAGATTGCCAACGACGATTTAGGATCGTCGTAAGGGTTACGACGATACAGGAATCGTCGTGAAAGTTACGACGATTTCGATCAAAAGGTCATTGCTGTCAGTTTTTGACGCAACCTTTTCGACGATTGGTTTTTCGTCGTAACATCGTTGTAAATTAAAACCCGTGACGATGTAGCGACGAAAATATGGCGTCATGTATTAGCATATTTCTTGTAGTGATGGTTGGCATGTATAGATTTTACCCCCACTTAAAATGACTAGATTAGATAGTTTACTTTGTGCTTAACCTTTTGCCATGATTGCGCGACATGCCATGCTTGAGTGATATGCCATGTTAACAACCTTTGCTCACCTTTTGTAGCTAAACAACTTGAACCCTTGTAAATGTGCGGTATCGTCGTGTGTGACGAATACTCCACTTAACCTGTTAGTAACCGCCCTCGACGGTAGGTGCGATGTCTCGTGTTGCCTTCTTGTTGATACTTTCTCGTGTTTGCCTCGTAGTAATAGATGCTTGCTCGTTGATTGCTTTCCAGTGTTTACCCTCTTGTGTGCTCCCGCGGGTACCTTCGGAGACGATGCGAGCTTGCGATCGGCTACACCTTCGGAACCCGACTTATCAACAGGCAAGGACTATACATTACTTATGATTCATTATATTTCAACCAGCGGTTTGCATGATAGTCTAGGTTAGGCTCTATGTTTGATCCTACCACATGTTTACAGCCTCTTTCAAACCGATACAGCCATGTCCCCTCCCAGCAAACCATGTACTGATATGTTACTATTGCTCATTGCTCAGCCCCTGCTTAGTATGCATGCTTGGGATGCTACGATGTTACCCTGTTACTCCTTGGTTTTGGGCTATCACATTATTATATTGTTATTGATGATATGATTATTATAATGTTGACTATATTCGACGAAGGATGGAAGGTCTAGGCTATCCCGCCCCGACGCTTTGTTCCATTTGATTCACCTAGGATCCGAGTTCCGGGTATTGGTTCTAAGACTGAGCGTTCCTAACTGCGTGTGGGATTTTATGGGGTCCCCTTTTCTTACCTACCTAGCTTCAAACATTTCTAGAGGTGGCCAAAGCTGATTTACCATTTGAAACCGTGTGCGTAACTGGTCTGCAGCCAGTGGATTTAAAACAACTCGGGCCAGCAGAGACAGAGTTCCTTTGTTGGTCCACACTGGTGAGCTAGGGAAGTCCCATGTTATATAGGTGAGGATAACCCGACCTTAGCCATACGGAAGAGTCCGATCCGAGAGCGTGGCCGGCTTTTGGATTGGGTGTCGACTCCCCGGGGGCCACCCGGATTTGTCCGTTGTTAGTTAGAGGGACCTGTCGTTTCGGATCTCTTGGAACTAAATCATAAAATGGTTACCTGTGATGGGTAGCAACTGAGAGAAATGGGCGATCATGCGGAGCCTTGTAATGGGCAGTTGGTACACTCCTACAGGGTTAAATCTTTTCGAGAAGCCGTGTCCACGGTTAGGGACGACTTGAGACCTACTCCTTTTTCATAGACAACAACAACTGAGATAATCTTAATATAACTTGATAAACGTGTGTGTGTGTGCCTTGACTGCTTCTTCTTCGTCGGGATGCGAAGAGGAGTACAAGATAGGATAGGTGTTATGTTTGCGTAGTAGTTGATAGAAAGACTTGTTGGAGGCGATTCCTCATCGAATGCTTGGCTTCTTATCTTAATCTCTAGATCGTTAGCCACTTCATAAATGCTAGTGCGGCAGCAACCTCACCACTTACCCTATCCTTACCGTAAACTACTAGTTGTCCTAGAATGATGAGTGATGAAGTCCTTCCTGGGTCAGTTGACCACTACAGTTGGATGCTGAGTACTTATGTACTCATGATACTACCCCCAAACTCTTTTCAGGGTTCTCAATCGACAACAGGTATGGTGATCGACGTTTCACGTGGAGACTCGATGACGACTAGTTAGACGGATCCTGGAGGAGGGCCTGGACCCGTGTGGTTATGGGGATCGATGATTTTCTCTTTGCCAATAGGCATTTGATTGTAGTTTGTACTCAGACATATATCTTCCGCTGATGTATTGTATTTAAGGAAGTTGTATGCCGATTGTATGAGATGTTGTATCCTTGTATTTCTAATGTTGTGATATCATGTTGGAAATCCGGGGCATATGGCTATGTCATATGTCGCGGTGGGACCGATATGTGCTTCGTCCCCGAATCTGGATGGAAACATCTAGATCTGGAACAGTACAGCATATCGGGCCTTACAACTTGGTATCAGAGCCTTACCGACTGTAGGATCCCCTCTCTGGCCGAAGTCGAGTCTACAAAAAAACTATTTTGTAGTTACTAAGTTAGTTATCGGAGAGTAGGATTCTTTTTCCTCCTTACCCTTGCTCTGGTCAGGACAAGTGCCGTAAGTGTTTTAATTCTCGCCTTATCCCCTTCAAACTTTAGGATCACGAGTGTGTGGAGTATCGGAACCGTTACAATGCCTTGCTTGCAGCGTATTGTCTCGATTCCGATCTCAGGTTTGGGAATTCCTGTAGTACCTTTAGCTTCTCCGATTTGGGTATCATCTGGGTCATCCATTGCCGTCCATCCTTTTTCCGGTGTTTTCACGACTTGCGTCGAGAACACTATCCTTTGATCCGGTTATCGTTGTCGTTCCTCCTCTTGACACTGACGGTTTCGTTTTTCTGACGATGTCGTCTCTCTGCGGAAATTTTTGTCAACCGAAGTTCGACGTCGACGTGGAGCAGAGTCCCTTGTTGGTGGTGTTGAAGATCGTCGTCTCTCTTTTCTCTTCCCCCCTCTCCCCCGGATTGTCCAGGATCTCGGGACGAGATCTCTTGTTGGTGGTGTTGTATTGTAACAGCCCAGATTTCACAAAAATAAAAAAAGTTGTTTTCGGTGTGAATTGTTTGATTGCCTGCTTTGTTTGCGGTATTTGCATCCCCGATTTATCGATCAGCGATTATTTTCCCCCTCTTGTCTCGTATCGGACGGAGACCGACCCTTGCCACCCTGACACTCGACCTTTGCGACACCAGGTTTCACCCGATCACCGTCGCGAAAACCGCACGAGACCAGACGCAGCCAACGGAACGAAAAACCCCGTTTAATAATTAAACGAGTTATTTTTATAGCGCGCCAGAAAGTGTTCTCGGAACGGTTCAAGCACGAGGTGAACGTCACCGGCTCGATGCGCTGATCGCGCAGTTTGAAGTTTTACCCGAATCGGAGGTCCTGCGGACACCCGGCGGTCAGAAACGTAAACACTACGCTTCCCTCCGGCGGCCTGCGCCCGTTCAGCCCCTCCGGTCGTCCTCGCGCCGCGCTGCTCGCCTCGTCGGCGTGGTCGCCGCCGGCAGCCTCCAGCCTCAGCCCCGATCCGATCTGGATCGGGCGAGGTGGAGCCGCCACTGCCCCTAAGGGCCGCCACGTGGGCCACCCGAGCCGGGCCGCCACAGCCCAGGCTGAGCCGGGGCCAGCAGCCAGCCCGCCATCCTCCGCGGCCTCTTGGGCCGGCCCAGTTGGGCGAGGCATTTTTTTTCTTTTTCTTGTTTTTTTTTCCTGGGCAGTTTAATTTAGCAGATTGTGTTATTATTTTCCGAGGCCCGTATCTTTGCAACCATAGCTCGGATCGCAACGAGTAAAACATGAAAGTTGCTTAGAATTTTTCATAGATTAATAAAATGTGCCTGTTTGCCATGTTTTACCTTGTTTACATGTTGTTTGTCTGCTAATTACAAATGCTTGCCACCGTAAAATTGTGTATTTAATAACTTTTTAACCGTTGCTCCGATTAAAATGTTTCTTATATGTAACTTGACTAGAATTGCATGTAGATTGTGTTTATGCTGCTATTGCTTGCTAATAAAAATAATAAAATATTTTTTAGGGCAAAACAGTACCAAACATTATAATTATCGTGGGGTCCGTAATAGTTGGCATGTATAGATTTTACCCCCACTTAAAATGACTAGATTAGATAGTTTACTTTGTGCTTAACCTTTTGCCATGATTGCGTGACATGCCATGCTTGACTGATATGTGATGGTGGAGAAGTTAATAGGTTTATTGGGATCGCCTCGCCCGTTAACCGCGTCAATAAATGATTCTCGATAACCCACAAGTCTAGGGGATCAATTGTAGCTTGTCGATAAATAAGGATGTCGATCCCAACTAGGAGCAGAAGGTACTGATAAGTGACACTGGATAAGGAAAGAGCTGCAAACACTTAAAGGTAAATATTTAGGGGTTTTTGGTTTAAGCAACAGAAAAGTAAAAGACAGGCAAAGTAAACAGGGTAACTGAGGAGTAGCAAGTGGCCCAATCCTTTCACAAGGATAAGCCTAGGAACTGAACTTATAAAAGATAAAGTGTTCTCGAGAAAACAAGGGAGAGATAGTCAAGTCACTTTCACCATACTCCGCCAAGTAATATGTATCGTGTTGATAAGTGTCGGTGGGTGGAGCAATGCTAGTACACCTTCTAGACTAAGATAAGTGTACTCTTATGATTACACACCTTGCAAGCATCCGCAAATACAAGGTAGTAATTAAGACATAAGCCTAACCACAGCATTACGATCAAGGATCCATAACTCCCTTGTGCGAAAGTCTGTGAACTGGGGTTCAGGTTTCTGTCACTCCGGCAACCCACCATAAGCATCCTTTGTGCACAATGTATTCCTCTAGGCCCATGAAAGGTGAAGTGTTATGTGTTCGACTCACATAACACCACTAGAGAAATAACAACACAACTTAAGTACCAAACAACACATAATACTTAAACATAGTATGACTACTAACAACTAGACTTCTCCCATGTTCTCAAGAACTAAAGTAACTACTCACAAGACATAAAAGAGATCATGATCAGAGGTGATAGATGGGTGGTAAACAATCTGGACACAATGATATTTCTCTAACAAAACTCAATAGCATTCACCACAAAGTAGTAATCAACACCAACAGAGTAGAGAGGATAGATAGTACGGATTAAAACACAAGTTGCAATTGTGATATGAGATGGGATGGAGATGGTGCTGATGTTGGGGATGATGTTGATGATGATCTCGATGATGCCCGCGACGATAATGATGATGATGGCGACGATCTCCCCTTCCGAGAGGTGATCTCCCCAACGGAATCTGCTCGCCGGAGATGGGTTTTCTCCTCTGTAGGTTTCCGCCGCGTGGCGGCGGCGAAACGCGGAAACGACTCTTGTTTAGGGGTTTCCACCCCAGGAGATTTATATAGGCGAAAGGGGGCACCGAGGGGGGGCCACCAGGCACCCAGGAGGGTGCCTGGAGCGGCCAGGAGGGGGGCCGCGCCAGGCACCCTTCTGGCTGCCTAGTGGGTCCCCTCACCTCCTCCCTCGGTGATCTCCAGTCAATCCTCCTAAAAATGCTCCCCGTAAAATTTCATCACATTTGGACTTGATCTGATTCAGCAACTTGGTATCCACTGTTTGCCGCTGAATTCTGGTTCTACTGCTTCGGCACCGAAAAGTTGTAAACTGTGTAAAATAAGCCAAAACAACATAAGAACAATACTTTAAACTGGAATATATCAATGAATAGGGTGAAATCACAATATAAAATAGTGATGCTTTTCGGACGTATCAACTCCCCCAAGCTTAGACCTCGCTTATCCTCAAGCGATTGCTGAGCTCGGTAAACCTGTCCACAAGTTTAGAGAGTGAAGTGTCGATAAAAGAATACGAACAAGAAGCATAAAGATTCCTCACCAAACTTAAGCATCCTCAACAGCAACCTCAACTCATAAGGTCCTTATAAGAAAGTAGTAACAATTATAACAAAGTAGGACCTGGAAAACTCATCAAATCATGACAAACATAGCCTTGGTCAAGGAACAACTAATAACTTTTACTTTTGTTCTTTCACTTATAATGGAACAGTTGAAGCTTTTTAAAGAACTTGCTATTAGTCAAGAAGTGCACATGTGAACACAAAGGAAGATGTTTACTAAGCATAAGCTTTTGTAAACAACTCACTTATCAAAAGAGAATGTCAACAAAGATGTAACATGCTAGATTTCAATGCAACTTTATATGCAATCATCTTCATCAACATCAAATGCCTGTTCTCTCTCAAGAAGGAAGGACTGACTCAGCAAAAAATAAAGATAAACCCCGTGCAAAAGGGTAAGCAGAGAAAACTTATGTGCCATCTCTAGATCAAAAAGAATAAAAACAAACTTTTGGGAGGTGCATGATCCGTCAACGACTGCTGATAGATAACTCACTCACTTCATGATTTGGAAAAGTTTCGAGGAACGGCTCCCATGTGGGGACGATCACATCCCCTTGGATTCCTTTGTTTATCACTCGTAAAAGGGCGAAGGAACTTGTGTGTTAGTATTTATCTTTTACGAGCTGGGCACTCATAACAATCCCTTCTCGTATTAGGGGTTTGCAGATTAGACATGCAATCCCAAGATAAAACTTGTCCAAATTAAGAAGATCATGGGTTACCCACCACTTCCTCATGAGTTGAACCAGCGGCACAAAACAGAAGATTTTGAACATCAAGAGATAGCACACAAATTATATACTTTAGGAGTGGTAGTGGAATACCACAAGTAGGAAGGTATTGTGGACTCAAGTGGAAGAAGTTGGTTTCAAGGTATGGAAGTACAAGCAGAATTTCTCTTAGTACAGAGTTTTGGCTAGCAAGGCTTTGAGAGAGCAGACAATTGATAACTTATATGCAAGCAATACAAATCATAAACATTAAAACTAGCATGAAACATCAAGTTGTCTTCCTTGTCAACATAACACTTCAAGCATAATAACACAAAGGTTTTGGCTATGTCGCTACTTTGAGAAAAACATGCTTGTTGTTATGACCAAAGCTATACTTGCCAAGATTAAATAAAGTTTTCGAAGCCATACCTGATATAAGGTCAATACTCCCCATAAGAATCAGCTCATAATGTCGATTGCGTGAAGAGAATACCAAGTGCAGCGAAGAAACCAATAGACTTCTCATTAATATTCCATCATAGACGACTCCACACTCACGGATACAAAGCTCTCCACAAAAGGAGTGATAGACCTCAAAGCAACACCTATTTCATAAAGTGACCTCCCTAGACATGATATGACTCTACTTGACTCCTAAATAAAAAGATAAAGATAAAGATACCGGGCACTCCCCCAAGCTTGGAACAAGCTAAGGGGATGCCATTACCCGAGAAGTTTTACTCCTCATCTTGTTGTGGTTGTTTCTTCAGATCCCTGATGACACGGCGAAGGGTTTGGCTCTTTGACTCTAGGACTTCCACTTGTATTTTTGTACACGGAAATCTTCGCAGAGTTGGTTGGTGATGCGGTAGGCCTCGGAGATGGTGGAAAGCATGTCTTGATCTTCAAGTGAAGTGGAGGGCCCTGAAAGGTTAAGAGAAAGATCATACTGAGGTTGGACAGATCCCACCATGATGGGATTGCTTGGACCTCCTTGTTGTTGGGCAGTGATAGTCTTGACTTCCTCTCTCACGGCACGCTCCATCTCCGCTTGTCTTGCGGCAATTTCTTCTTCGGTAGCCCAATCAACGTGCTTCCCTTGATTAAGATCCTTCTGAACCTGACGTAGACGCCATCCCAAGAAGTCCTCTCCGCTCGAGCCACAAGAAGACATCTTCAGCAATAGCTTTTCCCCCTGGCAGAAACAGACCGAGAAAGAAAACACGCGAAATCGAGAGAGACGGTGTCGGGACGATCCGGGAAAATATATAGCAAAAATTTCTACAACAGAAGGAAGGTTTCAAGCCTAGGTGGAGTCGTAGGCGGAGTCCGGGGCAGCCAGGAGGGTTCCCGGCGCGGCCAGGAGTGGGGCCGCGCCAGGGGGCCTCCCTGGAGCTCCTCTCCGGCTCCACTCGGGCTTGGAATTTTCCTAATTTCGCAAAAACTCTGAAAAGTTAAGTTTTATTGATGTTCGCGGTGTTTTGTTACCATAATTCATACCTTTTCTAATTATGCTCCTGCCGGAGTCTGAAACTGGGCTGCAACATGTTCTTCATGAGTACTTGTATATATCATGTTTGCATCCACATTGATTGGATCACCTGCCATATAATGTTTGAGTCTTTGTCCATTCACAACTTGAGGTTTGGTGCCTTCGAAATTATTGAT
Organism: Bromus sterilis; assembly: GCA_950022295.1. Lineage (NCBI taxonomy): Eukaryota > Viridiplantae > Streptophyta > Magnoliopsida > Poales > Poaceae > Bromus > Bromus sterilis. The sequence continues at coordinate 219,782,330 of OX465599.1, forward strand.
CTTGATTGCACCCGGCCGATATAGTTCTTCGATATGAAAAGGTCCTTCCCATCTGGAGAGTAGTTTACCTGGAGAAAACCTGAAACGAGATGTAAACAACAAAACTTTATCACCAACATTAAATTCACGTTTCAGAATTCTTTTATCGTGCCACTTCTTTACCTTTTCCTTGAACATTTTAGCGCTCTCGTAAGCTTCACTTCTCCACTCATCTAGAGAAGTCAAGTTCTTGAGACGCTTTTCACCAACTAACTTTGGGTCAGCATTCAGCTCTCTGACAGCCTAGAAAGCTTTATGCTCTAACTCTAATGGTAAATGGCAAGCCTTGCCATAGACCATCTTATACGGAGACATGCCCATGGGGTTTTTGTAAGCAATTCTATATGCCCACAAAGCATCTCCTAACTTCTTTGACCAGTCCTTTCTAGAACTTTTTACTGTTTTCTGCAAGATCAACTTGATCTCCCTATTGGTGAGCTCAACTTGCCCACTATTTTGAGGGTGGTACGGTGATGCAATCCTATGATTGACATCGTACTTGGCTAGAGCTTTCCTAAAAGCTCCATGCGTGAAGTGTGACCCTCCATCTGTTATGAGGTACCTTGGTACTCCAAACCTAGGAAAAATTACATCTTTGAGCATTTTCAAAGATGTCTTGTGATCAGCACTCTCAGTGGGGATTGCTTCAACCCACTTGGTTACATAATCAACAGAAACTAAGATGTGTGTGTACTTGTGTGAAGGAGGAAAAGGACCCATAAAATCAAAACCCCAGCAATCGAAAGGTTCGATCACTAGTGAGTAATTCATAGGCATCTCATTTCTCCTGCTAATGTTACCAACTCTCTGACACTTATCACAAGATAGAACGTACCTTCGGGCGTCCTTAAAGATCGTAGGCAAATAAAAACCTGATTGTAAAACTTTATGTGCGGTCTTTCACCGGCATGATGTCCTCCATAGGGACTATCGTGACATTGTCGAAGAATGTCCTGCTGCTCGTGCTCCGGTATACACCTTCTTACGATCCCGTCCACACCTTATTTGTAAAGATGTGGATCATCCCAAAAGTAATGCCTCAAATCCGTGAAGAATTTCTCCCTCTGCTGAAATGTGAAACCTAGAGGCAAAAACTTTGCAACGATAAAATTAGCATAATTTGCAAACCAAGGGTCGGAATGAGATTGTACTTTTACAACAGCAAGCTGTTCATCTGGGAAACTGTCGTTGAATGGAATAGGATCGTGCGGGATATCTTCCATCCTTTAAAGATTATCTGCCGCCGGATTGTCTTCTCCTTTTCTATCGACAATCTGCAAATCAAATTCTTGAAGAAGGAGTACCCACCTAATGAGTCTTGGTTTGGCATCCTTTTTCTGCATAAGATACTTAATGGCAGCATGGTCAGTATGAATAATAACTTTAGAATCAACAATATAGTACCTAAACTTATCACAAGCAAACACCACTGCCAAGAATTCCTTCTCGGTAGTAGCATAATTCTTTTGAGCACTATCAAGTGTTTTTCTGGCATAGTGGATGACATTCGACTTCTTGTCAACCCTTTGTCCTAAAACAGCTCCAACAGCAAAATCACTAGCATCACACATAATTTCAAAGGGAAAATTCCACTCAGGTGGTTGTACTATAGGAGCGGTTATCAAGGCTTTCTTAAGAACTTCAAAAGCTTCCTTACAATCTTCATCAAATACAAAAGGGGAATCCTTCTGGAGAAGATTGGTAAGGGGTCTCGAGATCTTAGAAAAGTCCTTGATAAATCTTCTATAGAAACCAGCATGACCTAGAAAACTACGAATAACTTTGATGTCCCTTGGATAGGGCATCCTTTCAATAGCTTCAATTTTTGCCTTGTCCACTTCAATTCCCCTTTCGGAAATCTTGTGTCCAAGAACTATCCCTTCGTTAACCATGAAATGGCACTTCTCCCAATTGAGCACCAAATTTGTTTCTTCACATCTCTGCAAAACTTTATTAAGATTGCGGAGACAGTGTTCAAAGGAGTTTCCATAGACGGAAAAGTCGTCCATGTAAACTTCTACAATCTCCTCACAGAAACCATGATATATTGCAGACATACACCTCTGAAAAGTAGCAGGTGCATTACATAAACCGAAAGGCATACACCTATAAGCATAAGTACCGTAAGGACACGTGAAAGTGGTCTTCTCTTGATCCGCGGTGTTGACGTGAATCCGGGAGAAGCCAGAGTACCCATCAAGATAGCAGAAGTGGGTGTTTTTAGACAACCGCTCGAGCATCTGATCAATAAATGGCAAAAAATAGTGGTCCTTCCGGGTGGCCTTGTTTAACTTCCTGAAATCAATACACATTATATATCCAATAATAGTCCTCTGAGATATTAGTTCATTTTTATCATTAGGAACAACAGTCATACCTACTTTCTTAGGAACACAATGAACGGTACTTACCCACTTACTCTCAGCTATAGGATAGATGATACCTGCGGCTAGAAGTTTGAGAACCTCCCGTCCTAACCACGTCCTTCATCTTTGGGTTTAACCGTCGTTAATGATCAACAACCGGTTTAGCATCGAGCTCGAGATTGATACTATGTTGGCAAATGGATGGACTAATACCCTTGAGATCATCAAGAGTATAGCTAATAGCACCTCGGTGTCTGCGGAGTGTCTCCAATAATCGCTCTTCTTCATACCCTGAAAGGTTAGAATTGATAATAACAGGATATACTTCCTTTTTATCTAAATAAGCATACTTGAGCTATCGGGTAGTGGTTTTAGGTCGAACACCGGGTCTTCTTTCGGTTGCGAGAGGATTCCAAAGGTTCAACCAGGAGGTTGTGCTTCAGGATGGGAGTTTGTCTTAAAAATATGTCTTCTAGTTCATTCCTTTCCTGCATATGTGTATCATTCTCGTGGTCTTCCATAAATTGCTGCAAAGTGTCATTAGGAGGAATAGCAATGGAAGCAATTTCTTCAATAATTTTGTCATTACTTGACAGGTCAGGACCACTAGGCTTCTTAGAAAACTTAGAAAAATTAAATTCATACGGCTCACCGTTGAATTCAAAAGAAACTTTACCTTTCTTGCAATCTATTATAGCTCCGCAAGTGCTGAGGAAGGGCCTACCAAACATAATAGGGCAAAAACTATCTTGCATTGAACCAAGTACAAGAAAGTCTGTAGGATATTTTACCTTCCCGCAGAGTACTTCAACATCTCTTACAGTCCCAACTGGAGAGATTGTTTGTTTATTTGCAAGATGGATAGTGACATCTATGTCATCGATCTCACACGGCTGAATCTCGTGCATGATCTCTTGATAAAGTGTGAAGGGAATAGCGCTGACGCTAGATCCCAAATCACATAGCCCATAGTAATTATGATCTCCTATTTTGACAGATACAACTGGTGTACCTGAAATTGGGCCTTTGTTCCTGGCTGTGACAATGTTAGTGGCAACAGCGCAAAAACTAATAGTGGATTCTTTGATATCACTAGTTACCAGATCCTTGACCATTGCAACTTGAGGCTGGACCTTGATCATGTCCTCAGGTTCGTCAGTGGTCCTTCCATTCTTGTTTAGAATACCTGTAACAAAAGAGTGCTCCTTTATCCTAGAGGGATAAGGAGGCTGTTCATACACAACTGCAGGTAAAATAGGATCAGTAACATTAATCTCAATTGGTGACTCCTTGAAAGGTTTATGATGTTGACTCTCCTTCCTCCTGGAAGAATCAATATGAGAAGCAAAGTCCTTGCAAAAGTAAACCATTAGATGGGAATCAAGACCAATTTTAGAGCAAAAGGTATTAAAGTAATCAGTCTTCACATAACTCTGAATGTAGTCATGCTCATAGTTTATAGCGGGTTCAATACCTTTATCAATTTCCCAGTCTTCAGTGTTCTTCTGGATCCTTTCTATAAGATCCCATTTTTCTTCCATACTTCTGGTCTGGAATACCCCACTAGAGGAGGCATCCAACATCTCCTTGTCCTGACGAGAAAGCCTGGCATAAAAATTTGTAAGTATAATTTCCTTGGGGAGCTCATGGTTTGGGCATTTGAGCATCATGGAATTCGGTCTCCCCCAAGCTTGAGCGATGCTCTCTCCGTCGCGACACCAAAAGTTGTAGATGTAGTTCCTGTCTTGGTGAATTTCACGAAGAGGATAAAACTTTGCATAAAAGAGAGACATAAGCTCTGGCCATTCAAGCAGATCAGAGTTATCGAGTAGCTTATACCAATCTGAAGCTTTATCTTTGAGTGATATGGGGAATAGTTTCTTCATGACGAACTCCATCGTCACACTTGCAAGCTTAAATAAAGAACATAATTGTGATAAATATAGCAGGTGCTCTCCCGGATGTCCTTCTCCTGTATAACAATTAGCCCAAGACATAATCAACAATACCAGATGGTTTTTTATAGGGCACAATTTCAGTAGGGGTAGGAGTGACCACCACAGTCGTGGGGCGGCTCCTTACCATCAACGAACCAACAGCAGAAGAGTCCATAAGGACTGAAAGTAACAACAGAAAATAAAAGTTCCCTTACCGGCTTCACTTACCAATAGTGCTACACTCCCCGGCAACGGCGCCAGAAAAGCTCGTTGATGGCAGAGAAGTTAATAGGTTTAGTAGGATCGCCTCGCCCGTTAACCGCGCCAATAAACGATTCTTGATAACCCACAAGTCTAGGGGATCAATTGTAGCTTTTCGATAAATAAGGATGTCGATCCCAACGAGGAGCAGAAGGTACTGATAAGTGACACTGGATAAGGAAAGAGCTGCAAACACTCAAAGGTAAATATTTAGGGGTTTTTGGTTTAAGCAACAGAAAAGTAAAAGACAGGCAAAGTAAACAGGGTAACTGAGGATTAGCAAGTGGCCCAATCCTTTCACAAGGATAAGCCTAGGAACTGAACTTATAAAAGCTAAAGCGTTCTCGAGAAAACACGGGAGAGATAGTCAAGTCACTTTCACCATACTCCGCCAAGTAATATGTATCGTGTTGATAAGTGTCGGTCGGTGGAGCAATGCTAGTACACCTTCTAGACTAATATAAGTGTACTCTTATGATTACACACCTTGCAAGCATCCGCAAATACAAGGTAGTAATTAAGGCATAAGCCTAACCACAGCATTACGATCAAGGATCCATAACTGGGGTTCAGGTTTTTGTCACTCCGGCAACCCACCATAAGCATCCTTTGTGCACAATGTATTCCTCTAGGCCCATGAAAGGTGAAGTGTTATGTGTTCGACTCACATAACACCACTAGAGAAATAACAACACAACTTAAGTATCAGACAACACATAATACTTAAACATAGTATGACTACTAACAACTAGACTTCTCCCATGTTCTCAAGAACTAAAGTAACTACTCACAAGACATAAAAGAGATCATGATCAAAGGTGATAGATGGGTGGTAAACAATCTGGACACAATGATATTTCTCCAACAAAACTCAATAGCATTCACCACAAAGTAGTAATCAACACCAACAGAGTAGAGAGGATAGATAGTACGGATTACAACACAAGTTGCAATTGTGAGATGAGATGGGATGGAGATGGAGATGGTGCTGATGTTGGGGATGATGTTAATGATGATCTCGATGATGCCCGCGACGATGATGATGATGGCGACGATCTCCCCTTCCGAGAGGTGATCTCCCTGGCGGAATCTGCTCGCCGAAGATGGCATTTCTCCTCTGTAGGTTTCCGCCCCATGGCGGCGGTGAAACGCGGAAACGACTCTTGTTGAGGGGTTTCCACCCCAGGGGGGTTATATAGGCGAAAGGGGGCACCGAGGGTGGCCACCAGGCACCCTTCTGGCTTCCTTGTGGGTCCCCTCACCTCCTCCTTCGGTGATCTCCAGTCAAGCCTCATAAAAACGCTCCCCGTAAAATTTCATCGCATTTGGACTTGATCTGATTCAGCAACTTGGTATCCACTTTTTACCGCTGAATTCTTGTTCTGCTGCTTTGGCACCGGAAAGTTGTAAATTGTGTAAAATAAGCCAAAACAACATAAGAACAATACTTTAAAGTGGAATATATCAATGAATAGGGTGAAATCACAATATTAAATAGTGATGCTTTTTGGACGTATCAATATGCCATGTTAACAACCTTTGCTCACCTTGTGTAGCTAAACAACTTGAACCCTTGTAAATGTGCGGTATCGTCGTGTGTGACGAATACTCCACTTAACCGGTTAGTAACCGCTCTCGACGGTAGGTGCGATGTCTCGTGTTGCCTTCTTGTTGATGCTTGATCGTGTTTGCCTCGTAGTAATATATGCTTGCTCGTTGATTGCTTTCCAGTGTTTACCCTCTTGTGTGCTCCCGCGGGTACCTTCGGAGACGGTGCGAGCTTGCGATCGGCTACACCTTCGGAACCTGACTTATCAACAGGCAAGGACTATACATTACTTATGATCCATTCTATTTCAACCAGCGGTTTGCATGCTAGTATAGGTTAGGTTCGTTGTTTGATCCTACCACATGTTTACAGCCTCTTTCAAACCGATACAGCCATGTCCCCTCCCAGCAAACCATGTACTGCTATGTTACTATTGCTCGTTGCTCAGCCCCTGCTTAGTATGCATGCTTAGGATGCTACGATGTTACCGTGTTACTCCTTGGTTTTGGGCTATCACATTATTATATTGTTGTTGATGATATGATTATTATAATGTTGACTATATTCGACGAAGGATGGAAGGTCTAGGCTATCCCGCCCCGACGCTTTGTTCCATTTGAGTCACCTAGGATCTGAGTTTCGGGTATTGGTTCGAAGACTGAGCGTGCCTAACCGCGTGTGGGATTTTATGGGGTGCCCTTTTCTTACCTACCTAGCTTCAAACATTTCTAGAGGTGGCCCAAGCTGATTTGCCATTTGAAACCGTGTGCGTAACTGGTCTGCAGCAAGTGGATTTAAAACAACTCGGGCCAGCAGAGACAGAGTTCCTTTGTTGGTCCACACTGGTGAGCTAGGGAAGTACCCTGTTATATAGGTGAGGCTAACCCCGACCTTAGCTATATGGAAGAGTCCGATCCAAGAGTGTGGTCGGCTTTTGGATTGGGTGTCGACCCCCGGGGGCCACCCGGATTTGTTCGTTGTCAGTTAGAGGGACCTGTCGTTTCGGATCTCTTGGAACTAAATCATAAAATGGTTGCCTGTGATGGGTAGCAACTGAGAGAAATGGGCGTGCGTGCGGAGCCTTGTAATGGGCAGTTGGTACACCCCTGCAGGGTTAAAAAAATTCGAGAAGCCATGTCCACGGTTATGGACAACTTGAGACCTACTCCTTGTTCATAGACAACAACAACTGAGATAATCTGAATATAACTTGATCAACGTGTGTGCGCCTTGACTGCTTCTTCTTCGTCGGGGTGCGAAGAGGAGGAAAAGGATAGGATAGGTGTTATGTTTGCATAGTAGTTGATAGCAAGACTTGTTGGAGGTGATTGCTCATCGAATGCTTGTCTTCTTATCTTACTCTCTAGATCGTTAGCCACTTCATAAATGCTAGTGCGGCAGCAACCTCACCACTTACCCCATCCTTACCGTAAACTACTAGTTGTCCTAGAATGACGAGTGATGAAGTCCTTGCTGGGTCAGTTGACCACTACAGTTGGATGCTGAGTACTTATCTACTCATGATACTACCCCCAAACTCTTTTTAGGGTTCTCAATCGACAGCAGGTATGGTGATCGACGTTTCACGTGGAGACTCGAGGACGACTAGTTAGACGGATCCGGGCGGAGGGCCTGGACCCGTGTGGCTATGGGGATCGATGATTTTCTTTTTTCCAGTAGGCATTTGATTGTAGTCTATACTCAGACATATATCTTCCGCTGATGTATTGTACTTAAGGCAGTTGTATGCCGATTGTATGAGATGATGTATCCTTGTATCTGTAATGTTGTGATATGATGTTGGAAATCCGGGGAATATGGCTATGTCATATGTCGCGGTGGGACCGATATGTGCTTCGTCCCCGGATCTGGATGGAAACATCTAGATCTGGAACAATACCTCATATCGGGCCTTACAGCTTCCCTACATAATCGAGGCACATATGTAATTCTTCCGCTGTTTCTATGATGAGTTTGATGGGATCTGATGGATTATGAGATAATGTTCAGATTGTGAAAGAGTAATATATTTGGTTTTTATCTCTTATATTTTTGTTCCTATGTAATTCTTGCATGTTCTCCATTGTTGTTTATTGCTTTGGACAAGTAGTAAGTAGTGACTCCAAGAGGGAACGTTATGCTCGATTGTGGTACATGCCCCCTGATGACACGCTTGAGTGACAAAAACATGAGTCTAGGGGATGTGTTGTGGCCACAAGGGGGGAAACAACGATGCTTGTAACCGTTGTTGCAAGGATTGTTTACTTTACACAAAGTTTTTTTAATGCAGTTGTCTGTTGCTTTGGTTTTATACTTTGGGTGGGGCTCGCAACTTAATACCACCGAGATGTTCTGGATAGATATCGCAAGGTGGATTCTTAGTAGTAGATGCAGATGGATTTCGGTCTACTTATTTTGGTGTACTGCCCATGCTTATGAGCATCTTGCTTTCTTTTGTAGCATAGTTAGCATTGCGGTGCGTTTATAATCCTATCAATTGCCCATCTGTAATTTGTTTACCTCGCATAGCAGTTTTATCGTCTTTTGGGAGAGAGACATCACTAGTGAACATCACGGAACCCCGGTCCATATTCTCATCATTGTTTACGAGCTTATTTCCTTTTCAGTATTTACTTTCAGTTGCTATCATTGTCATTATCCCTTGTGTTTGATCCTTTGTAAACAAAAAAACCAGAGAGATTGACAATCTCTCTGAACTTCGTTGGGAGCAAAGTTATCTGTGTCGTGTACAGGTCCAGGTCAAGGAAGCAACATTTGTCCTAAACAGTGCCATTGTTTTCTTGCCACCTACTTATCATTGTCGGAGTCCTACGGGAGACAAACCCTATCCTCTACATAGGGAAATTTGCTGCTATCCTACATCTCACCTTCCACTTGGGGTAACCAACGAAGGGCGAGAAGCCATTATCCTCTCTCGCGTATCAAGCAAATTTCCGGCGCCGTTGCCGGGAACTCCGAGTGATAAGATAGGGGAGTTTCCCACTACCTTTTACCTTTACTTTTTAGTCTTGTTAGTTTACCTTTCAGTTTTTATCTTAGTGTCCTTTATCAAAAACCAAAAAAAATTATTTACCTTGCTAGTAGTTGTCATCATGTCTGGTCCTTTTGCCTTTGTTGAGAGAGAGGTTCTCACCTTTAAACAAAAAGGTGGTGAAAGTTTAAAAGATGCTTGGTATAGAATTAATGATTCTCAAAAAAGAGCCACCAAGAAGCAATCCACTACTATCCTTCTTAGAAGTTTTTATATTGGGATTACTCCTTGGAATAGGTTCATACTAGATACTGCTATCAATGGGAAATTCCTAGAAGCCCCAATTTGGGAGTCTCTTAATGTTATTGAAAATCTTGTTGGAAATCTCCCTATTGTTAGCATACAAGAAGATATAACTCTAGATGACATTATGAAAAAACTTGAAAAGATAGAGTTAGAAATACCAAGTATAACTAGGATAAATGATTTGGATCGCAAGATTCAAGGGAATTTGAATAGGCTTGATAGCTCCATGATTAAAACTATTAAAACTTTGGAGACAATCAAATTCCATGATATGGATCCTTCTAGGATTGATAAGATTTAGGAAATCATTAATACTTTAGGAACTACTTTCTCCTCAATCAAACCAAAAAAGGTAGCAACTCCGGCAAGAAAGGAACCTAAGTTCAATTATGTCCCTAAGGTTCCTCGACCTAAAAATAATCCACCCATTTCCAAGGAAGTTGAAACCGTGAAAACTTTGGAAGAAATACCTCTCTTTGATAAATTCATAAATGAAACTCACATTGATTTTCCTCCTTTTGGTTTTATCCCTAGAAGTATCTTCATTAGGCCTTTATTTTAAAGACCTCTTAAGACTAGTTGTGAAATTGAAGAGCTTTTTGATGATCTTGATGATGGTTCGATTGATACAACTTAATCTCTTGCCTTATGCCTAGCTTAAAGGCGTAAAAGAAAGCCCTTGTTGGGAGGCAACCCAAGTTGTTTTTACTTCTGTTTTTAGTGGTCTTGATGATTGTTACTACTGTAGAAACATCATTGTATCTTTATTTTCAAGCTTTGTGACAAGTTATAGCCTCATATGACAAAGGAAGTGAAAGTTGTGACATGTTGTCCAGAAAACAGATTCTGTCTTCGTGATGGATCACCAGTTCATCTTTTTTAGCTGAATTTTTTACACAGCGTGCTCTATACAATCGCGGAACTTTCGTATGTTCTGAGTTTTTTGATTTGAGTTGCAGAAGTACCCCTAAAAATTCTTTACTACATGATGTTCTGTTTTCCACAGATTCTGCCACGTTTTGTCTCTCCTTACTTTTGCAAACCTTAAGCTTGCTTTTTCTTTGCAAAAACCTTTTGGAAATCTTGAGAAACAGTAGATCTTCAAGAATATCTTTATATCCAGTGGGGGAAAATTATTTTATTAAGGGTACTAACCTCTCTAATCAGCTTATGCTGAGTTATGTATGAAGGGAGTTTTCAAGCGTGTGATGGAAGATGATGAAAGAAGATCCAGGAGTGTCAAGCGCTCAAGATTGGGGATGCCCCCATGCATCCCCAATAAATATTCAAGGAGACTCAAGCGTCTAATCTTGGGGATGGCCCCGTGCATCCCCTTCTCCATCAAGAATCATCAGTTCGTCCTTGGTCTCACTATATTTTTATCACTTCATGCGTTATGTGCTATGCTTGGAGCGTCCCGCTCTTAGGTTTTATTTTAAGTTTTCTTTAGATTTGCTTGCTGTTCATAACAATTTAGACCCCGTCTTACTTTTTTTGGGAGAGAAACACGCTCCACTTTCAAAATCTAGAACACATCATAAGATTTTTCATGCCTATCTTTTTACTGTTGTGTGTTCTTTATCTTTTCGTAGCTACTGCCATGTTTCGTTTTAGTTTTAGTTTGTATTTAGCAAGAGCCTTGGCTTTTGTTTAGTTTGTTGCTGGAACTCTCTTTAGTTTTCATGTTTATCTTGTTAAGAGAGTTGGTTGTTGCACTGAGTTGTGTCTTGTTTTGAAAGTAGGTAATTGAGGTTGCTATTTAATTGTATTAGTATCTTGCAATAGTTTTGAGGCATTGATGTGAGTAATGTTTGAAATTTTGGTGTCAAGAGCTCTAACCTATTAGTGATAGGTGTCATATTTTGGGAAATCCGTGTTTATTTTCAAAACCTACAAAACTAGTTGAGAAGTCTAGCTACTAGATGGAACGCTAATCTTTGGACGGATCGAATATTAGAGTACACTCACGTACCATGAGTCGAGGATAACCAAACCCCCATACACTCCTCCTCGGGGTACTTGTCTCTTTGTGAACCTCCTTATTAGATTGAGAGTTACCGATAATAAGTGCATGAGTTCTTCGGACTAATGTAAGTATTGAAAGTTGACACTTCCACCTTCCCATATTTTGCTAGCCTCTCCCGTGCCGTGCATTGCCTTCTTCTCACTCCGAGAGTTGGTGTCCACCTTCGCCGGCACATCCAAACCCTTGGCATGATACACTCTGTCATCATAAGCCTCCTTATATCTTTCCTCAAAACAGCCACCATACCTACCAATCAAGGCATTTCCATAGCCTTTCCGAGATATATTGCCATGCAACATCCACCTCTTCATGACTTGATCTTCATGTCATACATGTTCCTGCTACACTGGCAGCGACATACATTGCATACATCATGATAGCTACATCTTCTTTATGATTTCGAGTACCTTGTAAAGTGTGAAAGATCTCCTTTACCTTCTTTTAAAATAGAGTCTTGCCCTTAAGTGAGGAAAAGATCCCAAAGTGGACACAATAAAAGATCCCAAAGAGGACAAATGAGAGTTAAATAGAAAGAGCTATTGAGGCCACACAAAAAAATCCAAACAAATAGAAAAAAGAGAAAAAGAAATAAAAATAGAGAAAGGGGCAAAACTACTATCCTTTTGAGAGATCCACACTAGTACTCCCTTTATATCTTTGTACTCCATAGAGATGATCATTATGCATATAGCTATGTGGGGACCTTCACAATATAGAACTTGGCTTTCATATTCCAAGGATGAGCCTCTTCAAAATAGCTCTAGGTCTTCATGAGCGAGAAAGTTATATGCACCCCCACTAGTTCCATTGGAGAGCTTTTCAGCTCATATGTGCATCTGTTGCATGGCAATCCCTACTCCTCACATCATATCTATCATTTGGCCTTCTTGCCTATGATTGTCCTCATTGATGTGAGCATTTCTCATCCTTTTTTGTTTTCCTTCTCCACCTTATTCTCTCTTTGCCATCCTGAGTGTCAACTCTCGTGCTTACGCTCATCCATTGCATGAGTGCTCAAAATATCGAAAAGGACTGGATCAAATTGACTTGTACCTGGCTAGTGGTCTGGGGACGTGTCAAGATAAGATTCCAAAGAAGACCAAATGTGAAACTTTAGTATATTGAGTTCTCAACGAAAATAATTTTTATCGTATTCCCTATCCCCCTTCTTGCACGCAAACACCATTTGGAGACATTCGAGTCACGGACAGCGAGAGCTCTTGCACCTAATGTTCTTTTGTTCCTTGTTTCAATGCTAACATAGACTCTTGCATGTTATGACTTGAATTGAATCACATACCTTGATTGCTTTACTTTTAAATGTTCTTATATGGTTTCTAGCATGTCACCATAGAAATTATGTTTATTATCACTTACCTACTCGAGGACGAGCAGGAATTAAGCTTGGGGATGTTGATATGTCCCAAACGTATCGATAATTTCAGCTCGTTCCATGCATGTTTTCTGTGATATTTCTATGACCTAGATACACTTTCATACACTTTTGATCATATTTGGACTAACCTACTAACTCATTGTACCCCAGTGCCAGTTCCTGTTTTCTTTTGTTTTTTATTTCAGTTTTTCCCATATAAAAAGTGCTCCAAAAATCCGGGAAAAGTCAGATAAAAAATCTGTGTGCCGGAAGCTTCCCGAGCCCCGAAGGAGGGCCAGGGAGCCACCACCAGGTGCCCAGGCGGCCACCTAGGGCGACCAGGGGCCTGGCCGCGCCAGGGGGGCGCCTGGACCCCTGGTGGCGGCCCCCTGGCTGCCCCCCTTCGCCTATTTATTCTTCGCCACGGTAAACTTCCGAATACAGAACCCTATTTCGCAAACTCGCCTCTATTTCGCCGCCGCCGCGCTTCCAAGATCGGGAGCACCGTCAGGACCCTTCCCGGCACCCTGCCGGAGGGAGGATCGACCTCCGGGAGCTTGTCCTCCACCATGGACACTTCCCGGATGTGCAGTGAGTAGACCAGCTTGGACCATGGGTCCGTGATCAGTAGCTATGTGATGTTCTCCTCCCCTATTTGTTCTTCATGGTTTAGACCTCGTGAGCTGCCCTACATGATTGAGGCACAAATGTAATTCTTATGATGTTGCTATAATGAGTTTGATGGGATCTGATGGATTATGAGATTATGTTCAGATTGTGATAGTGTAATGTATTTGGTTTTTTATCTCTTATATTTTTGTTCCTAAGTAATTCTTGCATGTTCTCCGTTGTTGTTTATTGCTTTGGCCAAGTAGTAGATAGTGACTCCAAGAGGGAACGTTATGCTCGATTGTGGGTACATGCCCCTTGATGACACACTTGAGTGACAGAAACATGAGTCTAGGGGATGTGTTGTGGCCATAAGGGGGAAAACAATGGTGCTTGTAACCGCGGTTGCAAATATTGTTTACTTTACGCAAAGTTCTTTTAATGCAGTTGTATGTTGCTTTGGGTTTACACTTTGGGTGGGGCTCGCAACTTAACACCAGCAAGATGTTCTGGATAGATATCTCAAGGTGGATGATTAGTAGTAGATGCAGATGGATTTTGGTCTACTTATTTTGGCGTACTGCCCATGCTTATGAGCCTCTTCCTTTCTTTTGTAGCATAGTTAGCATTGCGGTGCGTTTATAATCCTGTCAATTTCCCATCTGTAATTTGTTTACCTCGCATAGCAGTTTTATCGTCTTTTGGGGGAGAGACATCACTAGTGAACATCACGGGACCCCGATCCATATTCTCATCATTGTTTACAAGCTTATTTCCTTTTCAATATTTACTTTCAGTTGCTATCATTATCATTATCCATTGTGTTTGATCCTTTGTAAACAACAAGACCGGAGAGATTGACAACCTCTCTGAACTTCGTTGGGAGCAAAGTTATTTGTGTCGTGTGCAGGTCTAGGTCAAGGAAGCAACGTTTGTCTTAAACGGTGCCATTGTTTTCTTGCCACCTACTTATCATTGCCGGAGTCCTACGGGAGACAAACCCTATCCTCTACATAGGGGAAATTTTCTGCTATCCTACATCTCACCTTCCACTTGGGGTAACCAACGAAAGGCGAGAAGCCATTATCCTCTCTCGCGTATCACGTCCCAAACGTATCTATAATTTCTGTTTGCTCCATGCATGTTTTGTGTGATATTTCCATGATCTAGATACACTTTCATACACTTTTGATCATATTTGGACTAACTTATTAACTCAGTGCACCACAGTGCTAGTTCATGTTTTCTGCTGTATTTCTATTTCAGGTTTCCCCATGTCAATAGTGCTCCAAAAATTCGGGTAAAATCAGATAAAAAATCAGCGCTACGGAACCTGAAGGAATCACCTGGGTGGGTCCAGAGGGCCACCACCAGGGACTCAGGCGGCCACCTGGCGCGGCCTAGGGTCTGGCCGCACCGGGGGTGCGCCTGGACCCCTGGTGGCACCCCTGGCTGCCCCCCTTCGCCTATATATTCTCCGTTACGGGATTCTTCCGAGTACAGAACCCTTTTTCGCGATCTAGCCTCTGTTCCGCTGCCGCCGCGCTTCCAAGATCGGGAGCGCCAGCAGACCTCTTCCCGGCACCCTGCCGGAGGGAGGATTGACCTCCGGGAGCTTCCCTTCCACCATGGACGCTTCCCGGCTGAGCTGTGAGTAGTTTCCCTTGGACCATGGGTCCGTGATCAGTATTTGTGATGTTCTCCTCCCCTCTTTGTTCTTCATGTCTTAGTCCTCGTGAGCTGCCCTACATGATCGAGGCACATATGTAATTTTTTGTTGTTGTTATGCTGAGTTTGCTGGGATATGGTGGATTATGAGATTATGTTCAGATTGTGATTGAGTATTATATTTGGTTGTTATCTCTTGTATTGTTGTTCTTAAGTAATTCTTGCATGTTCTCCGTTCCTGTTTATTGCTTTGGCCAAGTAGTAGGTAGTGACTACAAGAGGGAACGTTATGCTCGATTGTGGGTTCATGCCCCCCGATGACATGCTTGACTGACAGAAACATGAGTCTAGGGGATGTTTTGTTGCCACAAGGGGGAAAACAACGGTGCTTGTAACCACGGTTGCAAGGATTGTTTACTTTACGCAAAGTGCTTTTAATGCAGTTGTCTGTTGCTTTGGTTTACACTTTGGGTGGGACTCTCAACTTAATACCAGCGAGATGTTCTGGATATATATCTCAAGGTGGATGATTAGTAGTACATGCAGTTGGATTTCGGTCTACTTGTTTTGGCGTACCGCCCATGCTTTTGAGCCTCATTCTTTATTTGTAGCATAGTTAGCATTGCGGTGCGTTTTTAATCCTGTCAATTGCACAGTTATATTTTTTTTACCTCGCATAGCAGTTTTATCGTCTTTTGGGAGAGAGACATCACTAGTGAAAATCACGGGACCCCGGTCCATATTATCATCACCGTTTACACGCTTATTTATTTTCCTGCTTTTACTTTCTAGCTGCTACCATTATCACTATTATCTATTGCGTTGATCCTTTGTGAACAGCAAGGCCGGAGAGATTGACAACCTCTCTGTACTCGTTGGGAAGCAAAGTTATTTGTGTTGTGTGCAGGTCCACATCAGTTGCGCCGTTGACACCTACTTATCATCTCTGGAGTCCTACTGGAGACAAACCTTGGTATCTTCACCGAGGGAAATTTGCCACTATCCTACATCTCACCTTCCACTTGCGTTAACCAACGAGGGGAGATATATACACCATCAGAGAGGCATCACTAGTGAACATCATGGGACCCCGGTCCATATTTCCCCCATTGTTTACACCTCAACTCTTCACTTCTCTTACTTCATTTTCGTTGCAATCACCACTATTATTTCCCGCTTGTGTTTGATCCTTTCTAAACAACAAGACCAGAGAGATTGACAAACTCTCTGAGCTCGTTGGGAGCAAAGCAATTTGTTGTTATGTGCAGGTCCACGTCAACTCCTAGCTAGACAATTCTAGTGCAGTTTCCACCTACTTGCAGAACTTGGAGTCCTACTGGAGGCATAAACCTTGGAATCTTCACCGAGGGAAATTTACTGCTAGCTACATCTCAAGCTTCCACTTCGGGTAACCAACGAGGGGCGAGAAGCCATCAGAGATCAAGTTGATTTTGCAAAAGACGGTGAACAGTTCTAGAAAGGACTGTTCCAAAAAGTTAGGAGATCATTTGTGGGCGTATAGAACTGCTTACAAAAACCACATGGGCATGTATCCTTATAAGATGGTCTATGGCAAGACTTGCCATCTACCATTAGACCTAGAGCACAAAGCTTTCTGGGCTGTTAGAGAGTTTAATGCTGACCCCAAACTTGCTGGTGAAAAGCGTCTTATGAACTTGACTTCTCTAGATGAGTGGAGAGTGAAGCTTATGAAAGCGCGGAACTGTTCTAAGAAAAGTTAAAGAAGTGGCATGACAACAGAATTTTGAAACGGGAATTTAGTGTTGGTGATAATTTTTTGTTGTGTAGATCTCGTTTCAGGTTTTCTCCAGGTAAATTACTTTCCAAGTGGGAAGGATCATACCATATTGAAGAAGTCTACCGCTCCGGTGCAATCAAGATTAATAATTTTGAAGGCACCAAACCACAAGTCGTGAATGAGCAAAGACTCAAGCATTATGTGGCAGGAGACCCAATCAATGTTGATGTGGATGTGATACAGATAGCTACTCATGAAGAACATATTGCAACACTGTGTTAGACACAAGCAGAAGTAGAGAACAAATAGGTATGTAACACGGTAAGAAAAGTTCGTAAAAATCCATAAAGTTTTGTATTGTCAATTTTGGGAAAATAAGAAAAAATCCAAGGTGAAGTGGAGCCGGAGAGGAGCTCCCGGTGGTCCAGGCGGCCTGGTGGTGCGGGCCACCTCCTGGCCGTGCCAGGTGGCCGCCTGGTCCACCAGGAGTTCGTCTCCGACCCCACTTTGGCTCTTTACTTTCTTTCCGGTGCAGAAATTTTTGCTATATATTTTGCTGGATCGTCCCGGCTCTGCATCTTGCGATTTCGTGTGTTTTCTTTTCAATCTGTTGTTGCCAGGAAAACTTTCAGCAAAACCTAGGTACCATGGCTTCCCCAAGCTCTCCCGTTGAAATCCGAGTTGTACCTTGCACTATTCATCCCCTCTACTTTACCGGTGTTGATTACTACTTTGTGATGAATGCTCTTAAGTTTTGTTGGAGAATTATTGTTATGGCCAGATTCTTCATCATATATTTAGCACCTTTTATCATGATCTCTTTGATGTCTTGTGAGTAGTTACTTCAGTTCTTGAGGACATGGGAGAAGTATTGTTGCTAGTAGTCATATGATGTTGAAGTAATATGTGTTGATTGATATTAAAGTTGTGGTGTTTTCTTCTAGTGGTGTTATGTGAACGTCGACTACATAGCACTTCGCCTTTTTAAGGACCTAGGGGAATGCATTGTGTACAAAGGATGCTTACGGTGGGTTGCCGGAGTTACAGAAACCTGAACCCTAGTTTGCACACTTTTGCACGAGGGAGTGTTGGATCCTATAATTTATTGCTATGGTTAGGCTTTGCCTTAATTTCTCTCCTGTATGTTCAGATGCTTGCAAGAGGTTTAATCATAAGAGTGCACTTGTCTTAGTCTAGGCGGTGTACTAGCATAGGTCCACCCAAACAACACTTGTCCAAACAAAACATAGTACTAGACGGAATATGGCGAAAATAACTTGACTACCTCTCCCATGTGTCCTCAGGAACGCTTTAGTCTTTATAAGTTTAATCCCTCGGCTTATCCTTTGTGTTCTAAAGGATTGGGCCACTTGCTGCACCTCAGCACCGTTTACTTTTCTTGCTTTTATTTACTTGTTGCTTACACCACAAAACCCATAAAAAGTTACCTTTCAGTTCTTGTAGTTATTCCTTTCTCAAGATCACTTATCAGTACCTTCTGCTCCTCGTTGGGTTCGACACTCTTACTTTTAGAAAAGGCTACGATAGATCCCCTACACTTGTGGGTCATCACATTATTGTAAAGCATTGACATGGTTCTAAAATTTTCCTTTGCTTTTGGATTATATGATTAGTTCATGGCATGTTTGGAGTTAACAATGATTATATTATTATCATGACCATGCTTGGAGTTCACATGACTAGTAGAGTAGTTGTACTTCTATGGACTTGGTAAATTCTAGGAATATCTGATCATTCTGACATGGCTACTTTATTCATTGCATTATTATTTGGATTGTGCTATAGCCATGTCTTGGAGTATTAGTGGATATTGTTGTGACTTGGATTATAGGTTGCTAGATGATTTCAGCAATATGAATTTGATCAAGATGCATTCAGGGATACACTCCATCATTCGTTGATCAGGTGTCACTGAACCGAACCTTTCCAGTGCAAGCACATTTGCCTTTATGGGAAGGCCTTGGCTTAGTATATCTTTATGCTCCTTATCACTATCACCAAGTAGGGAAGATTATGCATGCGCTCTACCTTGGCCCGGTGGGGGCGATAATATTGGGCGCCGGTTATTTTATTGTGCATGGATCCCAACGGGGATAGTTTGCTTGGCCATGATGCTGGTAGCTGTCTGGAGGACACAGCGGCTACCCAGGACATGACCCGAGGGGTATGTCGGGGATAGAGTAATGGTGTCGTACGGTGGACGAGTTTCGTTGAAGAAGTCCTAGTCCACTCCTATGGGACGAGTTCTGAGGTTCCTGTGGGACAAGTTACAAGGTACTTGATGAGGGAAGAACTCCATAGTGTGGGTATAGTGCGCAAACTCTACAGAGTTAAAATCTATTCGAATAGTTGTGTCGTCGGTCATGGAAAGTTCGTATTAGGTCACACTGTTCGATCCACACTTTTAATGATGCAGGGACTTATCGTATAGTTGGATCACTATTAGTTGGGTATTGAGACAGAGATGTTTATAGGATGATTATGCAATGACTACGAGGTAGTCATATCAGGGCTATGTTAGTCTTCAGAAGATCACAAGGTATGCATGAGAAATCTTGGTATGAGTTGAGGCTCAAGTGATCACACGTGAGGTGATCGAGGTGAATTTAATTTATGGCTATATAGTCTACAATATTATTTTTTCTCGCATGCTTAATTCACTAATATACTATAACCTGCCTTGTTATGTTATTGTTTTGCTTTGATGATTTGGTTGTTGTGAGCTTGCAAGTACATTCAATATACTGACCTGGCGTGTGATGCCATATTGCGGGTGATGCTTTGTTTGCATAGGACGAAATTCCCGACATGTGCGAGCTAGGAGGTGTCCCAGCAGTGTCCCTTTGGACTGGAGTCCATCACCGCCATCGTTGTTCCGCTGCCACGAGTTATTCTGTTGCTTTAGTAGGTTCCCGCTGCTTGTAGTTGTTCTGCCACCAGCATTAGGAGTAAGCTTGTTCTCTGTTGCTTCGCTAGCCTTTTGTAATCAGGACCCTTGTACCCTTTCCCTTATAATAGAAAGTTGTTCGGTTCTATATCAAGAAGTGTCGTATTCTAGAAGACTTATCTCTTGGCTGGAATACGGGCCGTTCCGATGTTCTGAGCCAGGGTGCCACAAGTCACAGCCTATTACTTGGCCAAAGAAATAAATTACAACAAAGAACTTGTATGACTACTCAAGAACACAATATAAAAGAGACCAAATATATTACTTCTACAAACTGAATATAATCTCACAATCCATCGGATCCCAGCAAACACAACATAACAACATAGAAACTATCACAAATATGCTTTGAGCATGATACGTAGCTAACAAGGTCTAATCAATGAAGCACAAGATTGGAGAGAAGACATCATCTAGCTCGCTACCCTCGGCCCATGGTCCAAGGAGAGACTACTCACTAAACATCTCGGAGGCAAGCATGCTGATGGAGGGGCCTCCGGAGATCAATCCTCCGTTCGACAGGGTGCCGAGATAGGTACTTCTGCTGATCTCGATCTCGCGATCGTGGCGGCGGCGGAACAATATCATAGATGGCGAAAAAGAGTCCCCCAGAGTGTTTTCGGAGTGGCGTCTAAATATAGTCCAAAGGGGCACTAGAGCTAGTCCCACCTGACCAGGTGGCCATGGGGCGCGACCAGGCCCTGGCCGCGCCCTGTAGTCTCCTGGCCGGGGGGTGCCCCTAAAAGGATCGGAATGACAACTAGAGGGGGTGAACAGGCGACTAACAATTTTTGACCTTTTCTTAACAAATTAAGGCTTAACAAATAAAGTAGGTTGTCTAGATGTGCAACTAGGTGAGAAACCTATATGACAAAGAATGCAACACTATATGAGCAGGCACAAGGTGCACAATGAACTAAGCTTGCACGAAGTAAAGGTAAATAACCGATAAAGGAAACACGTGAGACCAGGATGTGTTACCGAAGTTCTTCTCTTGCGAGAAGTACGTCTCCATTTGGAGAGGGTGTGGAACACAATGCTCACATGAAGCCAACGAGGGCCACCATATTCTCCTCACGCTCTTGCAAGATGTCGTGATTCCACTATCGGTACCTTGGAGGCGCACATGAAACCTTTACAACAAGGTTGGGACTGCTCCACAACAAGTCGAGTCTCCCACCAACACTACAAAGCTTCACCACAATGGAATGTGACTCCGAGGTGGCTTCAATCTCTCGAAGGCTCCAAGCCTTAATAGTAACAAGATCCAATACAAAATGGACGGGGAACAAACTTTCATTTGAATGGAAGTGTAGATCAAGGTCTCCTCTCTCAATCCCTAACAACTCAAAAGTTTGGGTGGCTAAAAAAGGAGATCGAGCATGATGAAGCTTTAGGGCGTCAATCGAGAGAGAGTGTAGCAAGAGGTGAGGGGCAAGGATGAAGAAGACATCCTTTTATACCCCTCCCCAATTCCAACCGCTATGCGCAGAAAATAGACAGGACAGTACAACCGGCCCACCACGAGAAGCCCAGCCTCCCGAGAAACCCTAGCTGGCGGCAGAAATGCCCAGAGCGGTACAACCGCTTAACCAACCTAGTAGTAACGGTAATTAGCGAATCACCAGTACAAATGGGCCACCACCGCCCTACCACCGGCCAGGATCAATGGGTTCAAAACCCTGTGGCCGATACAACCGCCAGACCCTGTCCGGTACAACCGGCCAGATGAGATGAGCGAACCTGTCGGGGCAATGACCCCCGGGTAGGGTCACCCAGGCGAAACAATATTTCAAGACGAGGCGCAAGCTCAGAAGGGCTGTCGGGACCCGGGGTTAGCGTATGCAAGTCCTGCTAAGACATAGTCATATGGAGAGCCGAGAACCGTACCCACTTGTCTAAACAGACAAGGCCAAGCACAGAACATTCTCGGAAAGCATCGTACGTGAGGGGCATCCCATCCAGGTCGGATGATCAACTGAGATGGGTCCTCATCGTCCACACACAAGTCTAATAATATGGGTGATGAACTCCCATATTGAAATACAAGTCGCCTCAACCATACTATCGACTATCTCATAACTCTTACATAGACTTACTCCAGCCCGATCACTTAGTCGGGGTCTAGGGCGGGCTCGATCATACCACAAAGTGTGCACGAGACGGAGTCTCGAGCAATCGCATCGTGATGCCCCAAGCTGCGCACATCTAAGGGCCACTTGGTGTATGAAAGACTGCCAGCCAGAACACAACTAAGGTCTCGAAAACCCATACAAATACATGCATGTTATAAACATACACGCAGCACACATGCCTTGTATGAACAGCAGGTATCATTGCAATTCTCTACAAAGTATACATTTTTATTGATAACTCTTATAGTGCAAACAGAGATCACAAACATGTGATCCAACATTACAACACAAGCGGAAGCAAATTATGTCTGAGTACAGACAAGTTTAACAAATGGCTTAGGAAGCCTTATTTAAACACAAGCCCTCCACGAGGGAACCAGTCGTCTGACTGGGACTAGACTAGCTTGATCTTCAGTCGTCCATCTCGATCAAGAAGCCACCTTCGGGGTCGGTGGTATCATCTAAAACATAGATTAAGAAAACGTGAGTACAAAGTCGTACTCAGCAAGACTTACATAGGAGCTATACTACTCATGCACATGTATCAAGGTAAAGGGAGGTGGGGTTCACTTGCAGAAGTGCCAGCTTTGACTTGGCTAGTCCTGAACTACGAGTACCAGACTTTGAGGTAAGAAGCGTACACGAGTCCACTACTTTCTCCAACCAATTACACCACTATGGTGCCTTCCTCGACTTGCCCACGAGAAAGCACGCCATAGCACTCACACTTATCTTGGTGTGTTTTAGAAGTATCCAGTTCAAGTTATCTAATAATCAAGCTAAGCTTTCTAAGCAGTCCATAACCGCGGACGCGGCTATTCGAATAGTTTTGTTAACCCTGCAGGGGTGTACCGCTACACACACATGATCATCATTTACCGCCTTTGATCTCGACACCATTCAAGGGGTGCCAGCGAGGATGCTCACCACAACTGTTACCTCATAGCCGATCTAGTCCGAGAAATCCGCCTACTTGGGTTGGTTACCACTATCGTGAACCCGGCCGGTTTACCGAAGTGGACCCAAGTGATGTGTGCGTGGTGCATAAGCCGGTCTCGGATGAGCCGTTCTCTCACTTAGCATCCAGGCCACAAGCCTACCAGAACTCCGAACTATTGCGACATCTGGACATCGAAAGGGATGAGTTAATAGGTTGAGAGGGGTCAGTGAGCCCAATGTGTGGTGGTACTCTTCATCTTGGATCACCACACAAGAACTCGGACTTAGGGCGGTGTTCAACGAGACAACCCACCGTGTACTCCTACACAGCCTCTCATCGTTCACCTTGTATTAGGGTCGATTCACCAACACTTTTCTACCAACATCAACATGATCACTATCATCCCGACTCACATCACAGTAACATCATGGTATCATACTAAGCATGCAATAAGCGATAAACATTTGCAGGGGCCACATGATATCAATCAACTCCTACATTTGCTAGGATTGTGGTTTTCTTACTACTGTGACAAAATGATAGGTCATGCAAAGGAATGGGTTCATCTATGCGGTAGAAACGAATCATGGTGATCATCCTAAACAATGCATAAGCGAGACATGAGAGGGAAGTGGGATTTTATCGACATGATCAATGGGGGTTTGCTTGCCTTGCTGACGAGGTTCGGGTTCTGGGTCTTCAGCGAAGGGGGCAGCCTCCTGTTCCGGTTCCACTTCTACTCGACAAACAAAGCACGAAGTAGCAATCAATATGAATGCAATGCTCAAGCACATGATTGAATGTTGAAACTTGAAGTATAAGCTTTGATGTGTGAAGCAATTCCATTTAAATGGAGTATATTGCAATTTGAATTGCAAATTCAAACTCCAATTTGAATTCAAACTTAATCAAGTTACATGTGACATTGTTTGATCATTTTGAACCTTTTGGAAATGTGTATGATATGCCTCTGAAGTGTGGTTGAAATGTAGCATAATTTCGTGGTCCAAGTTGCAAACTCATTTGAATTGAATTTGAATTAATTTCAAATAAGCCAAATGACATATGCTACTGGTCCCATTTTAAAATCAACTCAAACATAGTTGAAAGTTGCATATTTGGAAAGATAATTTTCTCCTGATCATTTTTCATATATTATTTGTCCAATTTGGAGTTAATATGAATTTTCTATGAATTTCCAAAGTTTGGGGTATTTTCTGGAATTTCTGGAATTCTTTAATTCAATATTATTTTCTGGAAATTCATTTAAATGACTTATTGCGTCATGCTGACAACATGCTGGCGTCAGGGGGGGCTGACATGTGGGTCCAGGGTGTCAGTGACTGGTTGATTTAATCCGCTGGGTTAATTTAATCCAGTGGCTTAATTAAGCCACTGGGCCCACTGGTCAATGACCCAGGGGGGTCATTAGGGGCTAATCCACTGGCGGTTAAACGCCGGCGACCGGAGCCGCGGCGGCGCTGCACGGGGAAGGTGATTCCGGCCATCATTTGAAGCTCTGTATCCTCCAGATTGAAGCCCTTGCTGTTGCGCGTCGAAAGAGACCGATCCCAAGTGCTGGGGTGCCCTGTACGCTCGTCGGCGTCGAGTTCTGCGGCGACGGAGCTACGGCCGTGATCGGGATTTCGCTACAAGGCACAAATTGAGGCGGGGCTAGGCTGGTTCGAAGAAGTGGAGCACGGGGAACGTGATGGACAACATGGCGAGCTCGATGGCGTAGCGGTTGGTCGTCGCCATGGATCCCGGCGGCGACGAGCTTCGGCTCTCATGGCGGCCATGGCTAGAGGAAGCAATCGAGGGGGTAAAGTTAGGGTTTTTGACCGTGAGCTCACCAGGAACTCAACAGAGGTGGTGGCGATGGCTGGGGTGGTTCGACGGCGAAGTAATCGACGAAGTCGCGCGGCGGCCATAGACGAAGACGACGACGCGATTCAGCAGCTCCAGGGGGGCTCAGCTCCTCCTATTCTGCTCAACGACGAAAACGACTGCGGCGAAGACGATGGACAGGATTTTGGGGCTTCTCGGCGTCGATGGCTACGCGGGGGCTCGACGGTGCTCCGGCGTTCTTCTCGGGCGTCGACGAAACGGGCGAGGGAGACGGGGAGGAAGCTCGTGGAGGGGGGAATGGAGTGGGGAAGCTTCTGGGCGTCTCCAGGCGTGGAGATGTGGCACGGGGGAAGCAGGAGGTGGCCAGGCACGGCGGCGGCCTCGCCATGCCGGGCACGCAGCTGCCTGGCTGCCTGAGGAAGACGACAGGGGAGGGGAGGTGGGCTGGGCCGGCTGGGGAACTAGTTGGGCCTCTTTGAGGTAAGCCCTTTTTCTTTTTCTTTCTGTTTTCACTTCTGACATTTGTTCTGTTTAGCTAAATAAAATAGCTAAACATTTTATTAAATGCTGAAAACTTTTATATGGCCTCATAATAAAATAGACTAGCCACTTATAAAGTTTCAACATTTTTAAAATCCAAATAATTTGAATTTTAAATCAAATAGGGGTATTTCTTTAAATCCAAGGCACTGTTTGAATATTTGAAAAATCTATGAGCATGGGGTGGGTCCCACATCACTTGATATGTGATCACACTCATTTATAAGACTTTTCAAAAATCTAACATGAATTTTTGGAGAAGATTTTTATCTGGCCTTTTGAATTAATTCATCTGGGGTGGTTCCTTCTCCCATTTTGCTTTTGATTTTGATTTCAAAGATTTCTTTTGAAATTTTGACATGATGCAAGGTTACTTTGATCCTAGCACATTACCTAACAGAGGGTTCTGACAACTCGCCCCCACTCAACAGAATCTCGTCCCGAGATTCAGAAGTCTGCGGGAGGAAGGTGGGATACTCGGCACTGAGACGGTCTTCTCTTTCCCACGTAGCTTCTCTTTCAGAGTGGTGTGACCATTGCACTTTCAGAAACCTAATCTTCTGACGACGAGTGACACGCTCTGCGGAATCAAGAATACGAACGGGGTATTCTCGATAAGAAAGGTTATCTTGGAGATCAAGCGTTTCATGGTCGACTTCGCAGATGGGGTCCTTGAAGCAACGCCTGAGTTGGGACACATGGAATACATCATGTACTCGGGAAAGGTGCGGGGGTAGTTCAAGTTGGTAGGTAACTTCTCCACGTTTAGCAATAATGCGGAAAGGTCCGATGTAACGTGGGGCCAACTTGCCTTTGATACCGAAACGTTGGGTTCCCTTCAGAGGAGTAACCCGAAGGTAAGCCTTCTCATCCAGATTGTAGCTCTCTTGCCTATGATGACGATCATAGTAGCTTTTCTGACGAGACTGGGCTGCTTTCAATTGATCACGAACAATGCGAACTTGCTCTTCTTCTTCCTTGATCATATCCGGTCCAAAGAATTGTCTTTCACCGGTTTCTGACCAGTTTAAAGGTGTTCGACATCGTCGTCCATATAGGATTTCAAAAGGAGCCATGTTCAGACTAGGTTGAAAACTATTGTTATAAGCAAATTCGGCGAATGGAAGAGACTTCTCCCAATTCCTTCCGAATGAGATAACACAAGCTCTGAGCATGTCTTCAAGAATTTGGTTAACCCTTTCGACTTGACCGCTAGACTGAGGATGGAAAGCTGTACTAAAGGAGAGATGAGTTCCCATAGCATTCTGAAAGCTTCCCCAAAATCTAGAGGTGAAAAGGCTACCGCGATCAGAGTTGATTTCCAAAGGAACACCATGGAGGGATACAATTCTAGAGATGTACAAGTCCGCTAACTGGCTAGCAGTTATAGACTCGCGAACCGGAAGGAAGTGAGCAACTTTGGAAAGCCTATCTATGACAACGAAGATGGCATTGTTTCCTTTCTGGGTTTTTGGAAAGCCGGTGATGAAATCCATACCGAATTTGTCCCATTTCCACTCGGGAATAGACAAAGGTTGAAGTGTACCAGCAGGTCTTTTATGTTCTTCCTTAATGCGACGACAAACATCACATTTGGCAACAAATTGAGCAATGTCTCTCTTCATCCTGGTCCACCAAAATCTCTGGCATAGATCTCGGTACATTTTTGTGCTACCGGGATGAATCGAGAGGGGTGTGTCATGGGCTTCCTTGAGGATGAGTTGCCTTAGTTCCCTATTCTTAGGTACTACCAAACGATTTCCAAAGAATACCGTTCCTTTGCTATCTGTGGAGAAACATTTAGCAACTCCGCTAGCAATGTTCTCCTTGATCCGACGAACACCTCGTGCACGCCTTTGGGCAACTTTGATTTGATCCTCAAGAGTTGGTTTCGCCACCAAGGTAGAAAGATAGCCATGAGGAACAATCTCAAGGTTGAGCTTGCGAAAGTCCTCATGAAGAAGTGGTTGATACTGTTGTAACATGAGGTTGTTACAATACGACTTACGACTTAGTGCATCAGCCATGACATTGGCTTTGCCTGGGGTGTAAGAAATTACTACGTCGTAATCTTTTATCAACTCAATCCAGCGTCTTTTCCTGAGATTAAGATCTGGCTGGCTGAAAATGTATTTGAGGCTTTGGTGTTCGGAATAAATCTCGCAACGGTTACCAAGGAGGTAATGTCGCCAAGTTGTTAGGGCATGAACTACGGCAGCGAGTTCAAGGTCATGGGTAGGATAGTTCTCTTCATGTGGCCGCAACTGGCGTGAAACATAAGCTACCACATGTCGATCTTGCAGAAGTATGCATCCTAACCCTTGCCGTGATGCGTCACAATAGATCTCAAAATCCTTTTTTGTGTCTGGAGGTGCAAGTACTGGTGCAGAAGTCAATCTTCTTTTTATGTCTTGAAAGCTTTCCTCGCACTTGGGAGTCCATAGGAATTTCTTATCTTTCTTGAGGAGTTCAGTTAGAGGCTTTGCAACTTTAGAAAAGTTCTCGACGAAGCGACGGCAATAGCTGGCTAGGACAAGAAAACTCCTAACTTGCTTAACCGATTCAGGTGGAGTCCAGTCAAGGACGGCCTGAACTCTCTCGGGATTCACAACAATGCCTTTTGCAGAAATCACGTGGCCTAAGTATGTCACTTCTGGTAGCCAAAATTCACACTTGGAGAATTTAGCATACAGGCGATGCTCTCTAAGTTTCATCAATACCAGCCTTAGGTGTTCGGAATGTTCTTCTTCGTTCTTCGAGTAGATGAGAATGTCATTGAGATAAACCACAACAAATTTATCTAAGTACTCCATGAAGATCGAATTCATCATGCGTGAGAAAGTGGCGGGGGCATTGGTTAAACCAAAGGACATGACGGTATACTCGTAAAGACCATAACGAGTAGTAAAAGCCGTTTTGGGAATGTCCTCGTTTCGGATCTTGATTTGATGATAACCTAATCTCAAATCCATCTTGGAGAAGACAGAGGATCCTGCAAGTTTATCATAAAGATCATTGATCCTGGGCAGTGGGTACTTGTTCTTTATCGTCGCTAAATTTAGCGGGCGATAGTCTACGCACATCCTTTCTGTTCCATCTTTCTTCGTTACGAACAGAACGGGGCAACCCCATGGCGATGAGCTAGGGCGGATGAAGCCTTTTTCCAACAAAGCTTCCAGTTGGGTTTTAAGCTCAGCTAACTCACGTGGGGCCATTTTGTATGGGCGTCTAGAAATTGGTGCGGTTCCTGGGGCAAGATCCACTATGAACTCTACACATCTGTCGGGTGGCATTCCCGGCAGCTCTTCAGGAAAGACATCCGGGAACTCACGAACCACCGGAATATCTTCAAGTTCGGGAAGGGGAAGTACATTCAAGGAATGCACTTGGGTTCTTGTTCTGGGTGAGGTATAGTTGACGGTTTTGCCTGAAGGGTGGGTGAGTTTCACGGATTTGCCTTTGTAATCCAGGTAGGCATTCTGTCTTGATAGCCAATCCATGCCAAGGATGACATCAATATCTGAAGACTTGAGAGCTATGAGTGAAGCAAGGAATACTAAACCTTCAATTGCAATTTGATTACCATGGCTTACTCTATTAGTTTGCCATCTTGACCCTGGAGTTTGAATAATCATTGGGGTGGACAATTCAACAAAAGATAACTCATGACGAAGTGCATAACTTTCCGACATGAATGAATGAGATGCTCCTGGGTCGAAAAGAACGAAAGTAGGAACATAATTGACTGGGAGCGTACCAAGAATGACGTCAGTGGTGTCGTCAGTCTCTTCGGCGGCAATCCGGTTCACGCGTCCACGAGTGGCGGGAGGAGTGGGTTTGGCGGTGTAGACCTTCTGGGGTGGCTTGCCACGACCCTTGTTGTTGTTGCCTCCGGCACGGGGTGGAGCATTCTGATTCTGGATCTGGTTCTGGGGACACTCACGAGAATAGTGGCCTGCCTGACCACACTTGTAACAGGCTCCAAAAAAGGTGCGTGGAGCTGGGTTGTTTGGTGGAGCTGGGTGGAACTGGTTTGGTGGACGAGGCGCCACATAGGATGGCCTCGGTGGGTTGTTCTGGCGGAACATACTATTAGGGATCCAGATCTTGCGCTTCTGAGAGCCAGAACTGGATGAACTGTCGTCTCTAGGGTGTTTTCGGAAATCGTTGGGGGTGTTCATGTCCTCTGCCTTGATGGCCTTGTTGACAAGGACCTGGAATGTGGCAAAGTCATGCAGGTTGAGCTCACGACGAAGTCCAGTGTTGAGTCCACGACGGAACCTCTCTTGTTTCTTGGAGTCGGTGGAGACTTCTTCGGTAGCATAACGAGCAAGTCGGTTGAACTCACGACTAAACTCGTCAACGGTCCTTCTGCCTTGAGTGAGGTGGCAGAACTCCTCACGCTTGCGGTCCATAAGACCCTTGGGAATGTGGTGCTCACGGAAGGACGTGCAGAATTCCTCCCAAGATGCAGGCGGTCCAACGGGACGCATATTCAGAAATTTCTCCCACCAAGAGCTAGCTGCACCTTCAAGGTGATAGGTGGAATAGCTGGCCTTGTCGCCATTTGCAACACGGCCTGCTTGGAGCTTCCTCTCGATGCTGCGAAGCCAGTCATCGGCGTCAAGGGGATCGGTGGAGTAACTGAAAACTGGGGGATGAAGCCGGATGAAGTCGTTCAGGGACACCAGCTCATTGCGCTGCTGAGTGGTGTTGCGAGCAATGACTTCCAGCAAGTGGTGAGAGTCTCGGCGGTTCCTCTCAACCTCCATCAGAACCTGAGCCATCGTGGGTGGGGGTGGAAGGTTGCCTTCCTCCTGGTCATTCCCACGACCCTGGTTCCGACCAATCAGGCCACGGGTTCCTTGAGACATCCTGAAGGTGAAAAACCAAAGTCAAACAGAGTTGATTGGGAGAGTCTGAACAAGGTATTGAAGTACTGGAAGGATTACAGAGCAAAGGAAGTAATCATCTTGACAACATGGTGATAAAGCATACAAGCCATATATTCACAAGCTGTCATACAAACCATACATCGTTTTAGTACAAGCACCAAGCTAATACAAACGTGATGAAGATGATACATCCTTCAAAGGCACTCTGACTTCCTATACATTATTTATCTAAGCCTCTGGAACTTAGACACCTGGCGCACAATATACTACGATACTACTACATCCTCACTAAGTAAGACCACAAGCGGTCTCACTCATCTCCATCTCCATAGTAGTCCTCATAAAAGTTACCCACGTATCCCGGTAGCTGAAGGTGACCATCGGAAAACACGGAGGCCTGTGGACCCTGATATCCATTTGGGCAAGGATGGGGCCTAGGTCCAGCGTAGGGTGGAAGCAAAGGACCACAGGGTGGAAAAATGCCTCCAATCTCGGGCCAAGCAACTCGAGAAGGCATCTGAGTCCTCACTGGGTAGATAGCATCATGCTCAACTGATCCCACGCTCACAAAGGGTGACAAAAGGGTCAGTGCTCGATACAGACGAACACGGGTGGCGTGGAGCTCGAAACGGAGAGCGCGTGCATCACGATCTCTGTCACTAGCAAACCTAGCAGTCACCTGGAGTGCTGGATCCTCTGCAGAATGATCTGAGTAGAGTCCAGTGTAATATCCCTCTTCTCCTGGAAGTGCAGCAGGGATATAGCGGAAAGAGGTCTCTCTCAGCAAAGTGTGCTCCTCTCTCAGCAGTGTCATACATGAGTATGCAGCATCCTGCACAGCCATGTTCTCGGTAATGCCAATGCCATGTCCAAAGTGGATAGGCTGAGTGACCCCAACGTGGTGCGCGTAGATCCTGACAATGCAGTGGAACTGCGTCTGGTTGAAGTCGTGGAACTGCTCCTCGACGGTGTACTCAGGGTACCACCGATATCCCACATAGGACATCATCTCGATCAACGTGGCGGGATGGCCACGCACACCGAGGCACCTGGTCAAACGAACAATCTGTCGAGGGGGAAGATCTGCCATCTGAAACAGAAGGAGTTTGCAAATGCATCAGATTATGAGATAAACCTGGAATGACTCGGACAGCATAACGGCTTTAATTGCAAGAAAAATACAATTTCTTACAACATGGAAACAGCACTTACATACGATGTAATAAATCAGGAAGCATAACCACTCTAACAAACCGGTCACAACTTTCCTACGGCTACAAGGAAGCAAACAACGAGATGTTCTAATCAGACAGAGGAGAGCCTAGTCCTATCTTCCCGTAGAATAAGATGAGGGTGACTCAGAACTCAGAACGAAGGGGGTAAGGAGAAAAAAGAAGCCTTACATTGTTCCCTTATATACCCAGAGTAACTATATAACTATAGCAAGCTAGACTCGACTTCGGCCAAGGCTACTAGTCCTACAGTCAGTCCTGCTCTGATACCAAGTCTGTCGGGACCCGGGGTTAGCGTATGCAAGTCCAGCTAAGACATAGTCATATGGAGAGCCGAGAACCGTACCCACTTGTCTAAACAGACAAGGCCAAGCACAGAACATTCTCGGAAAGCATTGTACGTGAGGGGCATCCCATCCAAGCCGGATGATCAACTGAGATGCGTCCTCATCGTCCGCACACAAGTCTAATAATATGGGTGGTGAACTCCCATATTCAAATACAAGTCGCCTCAACCATACTATCGACTATCTCATAACTCTTACATAGACTTACTCCAGCACGATCACTTAGTCGGGGTCTAGCGCGGGCTCGATCATACCACAAAGTGTGCACGAGACGGAGTCTCGAGCAATCGCATCGCGATGCCCCAAGCTGCGCACATCTAAGGGCCACTTGGTGTATGAAAGACCGCCAGACAGAACACAACTAAGGTCTCGAAAACCCATACAAAGACATGCATGTTATAAACATACACGCAGCACACATGCCTTGTATGAACAGCAGGTATCATTGCCATTCTCTACAAAGTATACATTTTTATTGATAACTCTTATAGAGTGCCAACAGAGATCACAAACATGTGATCCAACATTACAACACAAGCGGAAGCAAATTATGTCTGAGTACAGACAAGTTTAACAAATGGCTTAAGAAGCCTTATTTAAACACAAGCCCTCCACGAGGGAACCAGTCGTCTGACTGGGACTAGACTAGCTTGATCTTCAGTCGTCCAGCTCGATGAAGAAGCCACCTTCGGGGTCGGTGGTATCATCTAAAACATAGATTAAGCAAACGTGAGTACAAAGTCGTACTCAGCAAGACTTACATAGGAGCTATACTACTCATGCACATGTATCAAGGTAAAGGGAGGTGGGGTTCACTTGCAAAAGTGCCAGCTTTGACTTGGCTAGTCCTGAACTACGAGTACCAGACTTTGAGGTAAGAAGCGTACACGAGTCCACTACTTTCTCCAACCAATTACACCACTATGGTGCCTTCCTCGACTTCCCCACGAGAAAGCACGCCATAGCACTCACACTTATCTTGGTGTGTTTTAGAAGTATCCAGTTCAAGTTATCTAATAATCAAGCTAAACTTTCCAAGCAGTCCATAACCGCGGACGCGGCTATTCGAATAGTTTTGTTAACCCTGCAGGGGTGTACCGCTACACACACATGATCATCATTTACCGCCTTTGATCTCGACACCATTCAAGGGGTGCCAGCAAGGATGCTCACCACAACTGTTACCTCATAGCCGATCTAGTCCGAGAAAGCCGCCTACTTGGGTTGGTTACCACTATCGTGAACCCGGCCGGTTTACCGAAGTGGACCCAAGTGATGTGTGCGTGGTGCATAAGCCGGTCTCGGATGAGCCGTTCTCTCACTTAGCATCCAGGCCACAAGCCAACCAGAACTCCGAACTATTGCGGCATCTGGACATCGAAAGGGATGAGTTAATAGGTTGAGAGGGGTCAGTGACCCCAATGTGTGGTGGTACTCTTCATCTTGGATCACCACATAAGAACTCGGACTTAGGGCGGTGTTCAACGAGACAACCCACCGTGTACTCCTACACAGCCTCTCATCGTTCACGTTGTATTAGGGTCGATTCACCAACACTTTTCTACCAACATCAACATGATCACTATCATCCCGACTCACATCACAGTAACATCATGGTATTATACTAAGCATGCAATAAGCGATAAACATTTGCAGGGGCCACATGATATCAATCAACTCCTACATTCGATAGGATTGTAGTTTGCTTACTACTGTGACAAAATGATAGGTCATGCAAAGGAATGGGTTCATCTATGCGGTAGAAACGAATCATGGTGATCATCCTAAACAATGCATAAGCGAGACATGAGAGGGAAGTGGGATTTTATCGACATGATCAATGGGGGTTTGCTTGCCTTGCTGACGAGGTTCGGGTTCTGGGTCTTCAGCGAAGGGGGCAGCCTCCTGTTCTGGTTCCACTTCTACTCGACAAACAAAGCACGAAGTAGTAATCAATATTAATGCAATGCTCAAGCACATGATTGAATGTTGAAACTTGAAGTATAACCTTTGATGTGTGAAGCAATTCCATTTAAATGGAGTATATTGCAATTTGAATTGCAAATTCAAACTCCAATTTGAATTCAAACTTAATCAAGTTACATGTGACATTGTTTGATCATTTTGAACCTTTTGGAAATGTGTATGATATGCCTCTGAAGTGTGGTTGAAATGTAGCATAATTCCATGGTCCAAGTTGCAAAATCATTTGAATTGAATTTGAATTAATTTCAAATAAGCCAAATGACATATGCTACTGGTACCATTTTAAAATCAACTCAAACATAGTTGAAAGTTGCATATTTGGAAAGATAATTTTCTCCTGATCATTTTTCATATATTATTTGTCCAATTTGGAGTTAATATGAATTTTCTATGAATTTCCAAAGTTTGGGGTATTTTCTGGAATTTCTGGAATTCTTTAATTCAATTTGATTTTCTGGAAATTCATTTAAATGACTTATTGCGTCATGTTGAAAACATGCTGGCGTCAGGGGGGCTGACATGTGGGTCCAGGGTGTCAGTGACTGGTTGATTTAATCCGCTGGGTTAATTTGATCCAGTGGCTTAATTAAGCCACTGGGCCCACTAGTCAATGACCCAGGGGGGGTCATTAGGGGCTAATCCACCGGCGGTTAAACGCCGGCGACCGGAGACGCGGCGGCGCTGCACGAGGAAGGTGATTCCGGCCAACATTCGAAGCTCTGTATCCTCCAGATTGAAGCCCTTGCTGTTGCGCGTCGAAAGAGACCGGTCCCAAGTGCTGGGGTGCCCTGTACGCTCGCCGGCGTCGAGTTCTGCGGCGACGGAGCTACGGCCGTGATCGGGATTTCGCTACAAGGAACGAATTGAGGCGGGGCAAGGCTGGTTCGAAGAAGTGGAGCACGGGGAACGTGATGGACAACATGGCGAGCTCGATGGCGTAGCGGTTGGTCGTCGCCATGGATCCCGGCGGCGACGAGCTTCGGCTCTCATGGCGGCCATGGCTAGAGGAAGCAATCGAGGGGGTAAAGTTAGGGTTTTTGACCGTGAGCTCACCAGGAACTCAACAGAGGTGGTGGCGATGGCTGGGGTGGTTCGACGGCGAAGTAATCGACGAAGTCGCGCGGCGGCCGTAGACGAAGACGACGACGCGATTCGGCAGCTCCAGGGGGGCTCAGCTCCTCCTATTCCGCTCAACGACGAAGACGACTGCGGCGAAGACGATGGACAGGATCCTGGGGCTTCTCGGCGTCGATGGATACGCGGGGGCTCGACGGTGCTCCGGTGTTCTTCTCGGGCGTCGACGAAACGGGCGAGGGAGACGGGGAGGAAGCTCGTGGAGGGGGGGAATGGAGTGGGGAAGCTTCTGGGCGTCTCCAGGCGTGGAGATGTGGCACGGGGGAAGCAGGAGGTGGCCAGGCACGGCGGCGGCCTCGGCATGCCGGGCACGCAGCTGCCTGGCTGCCTGGGGAAGACGACAGGGGAGGGGAGGTGGGCTGGGCCGGCTGGGGAACTAGTTGGGCCTCTTTGAGGTAAGCCCTTTTTCTTTTTCTTTCTGTTTTCACTTCTGACATTTGTTCTGCCTAGCTAAATAAAATAGCTAAACATTTTATTAAATGATGAAAACTTTTATATGGCCTCATAATAAAATAGACTAGCCACTTATAAAGTTTCAAAAATTTTAAAATTCAAATAATTTGAATTTTAAATCAAATAGGAGTATTTCTTTAAATCCAAGGCACTGTTTGAATATTTTAAAAATCTATGAGCATGGGTGGGTCCCACATCACTTGATATGTGATCATACTCATTTATAAGACTTTTCAAAAATCTAACATGAATTTTTGGAGAAGATTTTTATCTGGCCGTTTGAATTAATTCATCTGGGGCGGTTCCTTCTCCCATTTTGCTTTTGATTTTGATTTCAAAGATTTCTTTTGAAATTTTGACATGATGCAAGGTTACTTTGATCCAAGCACATTACCTAACAGAGGGTTTTGGCAAGGGCCATCAGGGACACCTGGTCCGAGCTAACCGGGCTGGTTGCCGATTGCTCAGGAGAGAACAATCGGCGATCACCTGAGAGCAATCGGCCCAGGCGCATCCGGCCCACTCCGAGCTAACACCAGAAAAAAGAGTTGACTAAGGGCCAAGTCGGAGCACCCGGCCTGAGGTCATAAATGATCGATCCCGAGAGATCCGCATGGCAGAGAAGACATGTCCCATAGCCGAACTGTCAGGCGCATGTTGTCCCCTCCCACGCTGATCTGTCAGCATGGCCAACAAGACAAAGCCATGTCCATGCCGGCTGTCTACTCATAGAGCTCTCAAGACCTACAAGATAGAAGATTCTCAAGACAAACTAGGAAAGCCGCAAGTCTACGCTTAGGCAGCCGGCGGGCTGCAGTCGGCGGGCCCCAGCAAGATTTCAGAGGCTTACAGTTGGGTCCCGCTCTACTGTGTAATTACCTTAGCACCCTGGGCTCACACTATAAGAACCCATGGCACCCCTCCTGTGAGATGGGATGACCTCATTTTACTCCATCTCCCGACTAGTAGAGCCGCAGGAGAGAGCAGAGCCATTGGCCTCCTTCTCCTTCCTATGAAACAGCTCCAGGAGCATTGATTGTAGCCCGAGTGCCAAGTATGAAGTCGTGTAAGTGAATAAAGCCTCGAAGGGTGGCTGCTGCGAGCGAGCCCCCGAGTGCCAAGTATGAAGTCGTGTAAGATATTTTGGGAAATTATTTTGGAATCTTTCCCTCATGTTCTTACACGAGGGGGCTGCGAATAAAGAGGCCCTTTATTTGGATCGATGGTTGGATAGCCCTAGAAAAGAAAAGTTGTTGCTAGGATAACTTGAAGTCTCGCCGCGAGGCACCAGTTCGTCGATTCTTCGGGTGGTGCCTCGGCTTCTAAGAGAGTAGTTCTTCTTTCTCGGAGATTCCGCGAGTGTGGTGTGCTCCAAAGGTTTCTGATATCTTGTGGAGTTCTCTGTCACAGCGATCTGATCTGACGAAGCTGTCATTAATTGTGATGACTCCCCTTGGTCCTGGAATTTTTAGCTTGAGATACGCGTAGTGCGGTACTGCAATGAAGCGTGCAAAGGTTGGTCGGCCGAGGATGGCATGATACTATGATTTCCAGTCGACCACTTCAAAATCTAGCGTCTCCTTGCGGAAGTTGCTCGCATTAACGAAGACCACTTCCAAGCTTATCTTTCCAAGGGGGTAGACTGCTTTGCCTGGCACGATTCCATGGAAGGTCGTGCCTAAAGTTTTGAGTGCTGAATTTTGAATGAACATTTCTTCCAGAGTCTTGGTGAATATGATTTTGATTCCACTGCCACCATCCATGAAGTCTCGCGACATGTCGTTTCCGATTTTTGCTTCAAGTACTAGTGCGGCGTGCCCTGGGCACGGATGGCTG
The DNA here is from genome assembly GCA_950022295.1 of Bromus sterilis. Taxonomy (NCBI): domain Eukaryota; kingdom Viridiplantae; phylum Streptophyta; class Magnoliopsida; order Poales; family Poaceae; genus Bromus; species Bromus sterilis. The sequence goes on from OX465599.1 coordinate 219,819,531, forward strand.
GCGGGTGGTCTTCTCTGGATAAGGTGATGTCAGTCTCGGACCTGCGGAGGTATTCTGGGATGGCTGGGTGGGAGGAGACTTCGAAAAAAACTTGTCTGGTGACTTGCTTCTGCAGCCTGTTTGATGGCCTTCCTCCTTGGATCATGTAGATTCGACCGTGTGCCCCTGGGTACTCTTCTTTTTCATCAGGTGATGCGCGCCGCTCCTGGATGGCTGCTAACTGAGTTGCTGGTGCGGCGTGCGGGGGTGGTGCATTGTGAGCGATGGGCCCGACTGCCACACTTGCTAGAGGTTGTGTTGCTGGTGCTGTAGACCGACTCTTTTCTTCTAAGAGCTCGGTGAAGCACCTGCAATTTCTTAGGGTGTGCCCTGATTTGACTTCTCCGCGCTCGTTCTTGAACCCATGTATTGTGCATTGGCTGTCTAGCTTCTCCTTAGCAAAGCGAGGTGCTCGATTGTCATCTCGTGGTTGCATTGATCTCCAATCTCGTTTTGGGGCGTGTGGTGGGTCCTCTGGGTTGTCCATCCGTTGCGTTCTGTTGTTGTCACGATGTCTGCCGTCTCTATCATCTGGGAAACCGGCTGCGACCATGTCGGGTCCTCTGTCGTCATAAAAGTTGCGCCTGGGCCTTTTTCTTCTTCTGTCAAAACCTCTGTCTCCAGCGTAATAGTCGTAGTCGCGGTCTGAGCGAGCCGTCGGGGCGTCTGATTTATTGTGTACGGAGTCTTCACCATCGGCCCAGTTGTTGGCGTTTTCCAGTAACTGGGCGAGTGTTTGGACCTTGAGTTGTCTGAGTGTTTCTTTGAAGTCTATGCGATGTAAACCTCTTCTGAATGTGTCGATTGCACTTTCTTCTGTTATGTCTTCGGCTGAGTTTTTGAGTATGGTCCACCGTTGGATGTATGCTCTTAGTGACTCCCTTGTTCCTTGTCTACAAGCTCTCAGTTCTTCGAGTGAAGTTGTCCGCTTGTAGGTTGACTTGAAGTTTTCGATGAAGGAGCTGCGAAACTGCTTCCAAGAGCTGATGGAGCCTGGCTGTAGGTTCTGCAACCAGTGTCGCGCTGATCCCTGAAGCATGAGCTACACATATTGCATTGTTGTGGTAGTGGTTCCCCGATGGAACTTGACGGCTGTTAGGTAGTCGTCGATCCATGCTTATGGTTCTTCCAATCCGTCGTACTTGTGCGTCGTGGAGTTTAATTTGAAACCTTTGGGCATCCGTGTCTCTCGGATAGCTCGTGTGAAGCATAATGCGCCGCAGGGTTCGAGGTCTTCGTCGAATGCTTGATCGTCCGAGTGTTCTTCGCGAGTTGCACGCCTGCGTCTCCCTCAGTTGATTTTCTTCTGTGTGATGTCGTCCCGTGCGTCTCGTCGTGGATCATTGCTGCGTCGGTTTCCACGGCTGTCCCTCTCTCAATCTCTGTTGTTGTCGGGGCGCTTGCGACGATCGCCGTTGTTGTCGTCGTTGTCGTCGGGCGAGTTGGGGTCCATATCTGGTGTCTGCTCGCGGGGTGCCCGTCTCGTGCTTGCCTTTTTGAGGGTTGAACCGGCGATGGCGTCGCTCATCACCTTGAGCGCCCGCGCAGTGTTGCGATCTGCATTGTCTTATTCGCCGCTTTGGGCACAACGAAGATATGCTTGGGCGCTGATGAGGGCTTATGCTGGTGTGAGTTCTTCTTCTTCTTCGTCCTTGTCTTTGAGTCTGAAGTCGTCGTCCAGTTTGCGGGCGACTTTCTTCTTGTCCGTGCGTTTTAGGTTGTTGAATCTGGACTTGCATCGAGAGGGAGAGTTGTGATCGGAGAAGTCGCTCGAGTGCTCGGGTGATGCTTTGCGGGCAGTTCTTGAGTCGTTATCGGTTCCTCTTTGTTTCTCCAATTCGAGTTGCAGCCATCTTGTTTTCTTAGTGGCATCACTCGCCAGCTTATTGTATGCTCTGAGCTCGTCACGAGTTGCGTCCTCTCGTAGGAGTTTGCCGCGCTTTACTGCATCTCTTGCTCTGGCGATTGCTTCTTTGGATAGGTAGATTTTTTCGGTTGGTTGGGCCTGCCTTGTTGCTTCTGAGGCCTGGCGCCTGCTACTTTCAGGTGGGTCATCTTGTCTTCTGAATTCTTTTCTTGGTATGGTTCCTGGTTCGCCAAGGATGACTATAAGCTGACCAGTGTTTTCAGGATCACTGCTTTTATTGTTTGAGCGCGCTTCTCTATGACTATTCGGGTCATCTTCTCTGTCCCTTTCATCTGAAGTTGGTTTGTGCGCGTCTCCCATGAATACTTAGAATGGCATCCGGGTCGCTAGCTTTGTCTTTTTTTTCATCCGCTTTTTCCACGCAAGTGTTGTGCTCACGCAGTCGCGAGTGGTGCCATGGATCGGTCTGAGGTGGGTTGCCGGAAGGACTCGCGGAGTCGTCGGGTGGGTGGGAGTTGCTTTTTTGGTTGACGTCGCCTTGGGTGCTGAAGTTGTTCCGAGTCCTCGAGCGTCGTCTATGAGGCGAAGGGTGCCCCAGTGTTTTATGTGTATCTTGTGCCTCCCGAAAGTCAGATCTGCGCCTGCACGGAGATCAGCGAAAGCTGATCGCGAGACTGGAAGATGCGCGATGAAGCTGAGGGACTTGAACAGATCTGATTCTGCTCGAGTCGCGAAGGTGTCGAGTGCTGAAGTGGTCGAGGTGTTGGAAATATGCCCTAGAGGCAATAATAAAATGTTATTATATATATTTCCACGTTCGTAATTAATGTTTATATTTCTGTGCTATAATTGCAATGACCCTGACTATGAGATTCAAAAGAAAACTCACTTGCATGTGTGGAAATGTAAACACCAAGAGTTCCTGGTTTAGCCTCTAAGACCAGCTCATGTGCTAACTGATGATTACGTTTTCTTAATCATGGACATTGTTCTTGTAACAAGGATGTCAGTAGCAATGGGAACATATTGTTAGCAGAACAATGATGTTGAACCGACCCCAGTATTGAATGATATACTTAGAGATCACATCGTAACTACGTTATAAGTCATATCATGAAATGTTATCATATACGTAATTCCTTAGACCATGAGAGTATCGAGTTGCTTCACACAGGAAGACATGCTTTGGTTCTTAGATGAATACTCCCGTAAATGGGAAGTAGTAAAATAAGTTCTGGGTATGTCAGATGGTGTGGCTAGTGACTGTGATAGTTCAAGAATGGGATTTTCTCCTTCACGATGAAGAGATATTGACTTTGGGCCCACTCGGTATGACGGTATCCATTCTAGTCTGGCCAGACGCATTGTGATTTAATCACGGGGATACCGGAATACAATAACGAGAAATAGAGACAAACGAGCAAAGAGGATAACGAGTGGCTTGTGTTCAAGAAGTTGTTACACATGGGTGCCAAACATCTCTCCTCTAACTTTGTCATATATCGCGAAGCAAAGGGAATGGTACATGACTAAACATAAAGGTTCACTCGAAGTTTATTCGTGTATGTGCGGGAGTCAACATGGGTGTCCATGGTTCCGTTGTTGATTATTGGCTATTGACAAAAGGCTGTTGACCTATGTCCGGAAGATGTTCCGAGTCATGTCCGCATTATACCGAACCTATTGGGTCACACACTTAACGAGTAGTAATCTGTTAGAGAACTAGGAGATGAAAAGAGAAAGGGTACCGGAATTTTTTCGGGTGGAACCGGAAGTGTTTCCGAGTAGCACTAGAAGTGTTCTAGGTGGTGCCGAATGGTTTTAGAATATTTGAGAACGGTCTCGAATGATTCCGGAACATTCAAGAAGAGTCTTGAAGTGGTAACAAGACATCCGTGATAGTCTCGGAAGGTTTTGCAACATTCGGTAATAGTTGTGGAAAGGTTATGGAACATCGGTAAAATTGTTCCGGGACTTCCGGAAATGTTCCGGGAGGTTTCGGAAGGTTCCCGGGAGCTTATGGAAGTATCCGGAGGGTTAAGGAACTCTCCAAACCGCGGAAACCGACGTTAGACCAAGTAGGAAGGTCCACAAGGTCGTAACTTGGAAGGAAAAGGACTTTCCTTGAGTCCAAGGCCCAGACGCCAGGGTCCCTGGCGTTTTGGACCAGGACGTCGGGGTCCGCGGCGTTTCGGCGGGGAATCTGTGTTGGACTCCTCCTGGTGGCCAAAACCGACTTTGGGGAGAACCCTCGCCCAAGTTGCGACCCCAGACTTCCACCTATATATTCGGGGGCAGGGGTAGCCCCAAAAACACACCAAAAAATCCCCAAGGCTGCCCCAGCTAAATCCCACGTGCCTCTAATTCTCTTTGGGCTAGATCGTTCTAGTCCGGACGCCGCTAGGCTCTTCTCCCTCTAGTTTCTCTCGGTGGCGTTCTTCTCTGGACGGCGGAGCGCTGCTGGATTGCTACATCGGGATGTGTGGATACCGGTAGAGGGATCATACCTTTGATCCTTCTTCAAGGTCCTTCTTCTTCCTCGGAGATCATGTTCGAGGGACTTGTTCGTGGGACTTTATCGGGACGGATCGCGGGACGGTTCGCAGGACAGATCGCGCAACGGATCATGGAACGGTACGCGGGATCGATATCCTCGCGGTTGGGAGGTCATTGAAATTCCTAGCTGCGGGGATCTGCACCAACGGTCTTCACCAACTCTACTTCCGCTACATCGGTTGGTGAGCCATGACCTAAAACATTGTATGCAATCTTCTTGGATGATCTTGGGTTCTTGATTCGTAGGCCGAAAATTTTTGTTTTCTACTACGTTTCTCAACAGTGATATCAGAGCGATCCTTGATTAGATGCATGTTTAGGTCTAGATCATATGTGTGATATGAGGCATTGATTTTCTTGTTGCTTCCCTGTCATGTGATTTTTTCTATGCTTGATGGCAAGTTGAGGTTTTGCTACAAGGATTGAGTTTTCCATCGATCCCTCTATGTTGCTTTCAGTATGCTGGTTGCCTTGATCATGGTCTACATCAAACTCCTTGGATCTCATCTTAATCTCGCAATAGAAGATTTAACATGGAGGGGCTTGTGGATTTTATGAACTCAAATCCACACAGGGGTCACGCGTTGAACGAAGTTTGGCTTGTGGCATTAGTTGCTACACGCACCCCGAACGTTAAACTAGCAACATTGAAGTATCGTGTTTGGTTTGTTTAGGGAACAACGTTTTCATGTAACCTGCTAATCAACCACGATAAAATTTGCAAAACCCCGTGTAGATAGCGATCTAACTTGTTTTTGCAGAGTATGCATGTGATGTGGTATAGCCTTCAAGATTTGCAATGTGTTTGTATGAGATGCTATATGATGTAATATTTATTTGTGACCTGCGTGTCGTGGTACGGCATGATGACTGGAGTCATATGATTTTCACTTAATTATGGCCTGCGTGCCAGAACTGTTTATTAGCTCGAGGCAAAGCAATAGATAGATGCAAGGTGATGATCTACGATGCGGAGGTGGACCCCGACGCACATGCCGGAAGCCGTGGTGTTGGTCCTGGCACCAAGTACAAAGTTGGTGGACACGGTGACTTCAACCACGACGACGTGAAGACAATGAAGACTTCACGAAGCAAAGGGCTATACTATATCACATAATTTTATGAACTTCCTGTGATGTTTATCCCTTTGATGCACCCTTGTTTGATGCGCGGTAGTCGTATTTTATTAGGGTGATCTCTCGCAAAACAATATCAAGTTGATAGTGTTCTCCCAACTGTAGCACCGTCTATACTATGTTTCACACCGGAGCAGGTCATGTCACATGGGTGCACACGGTGTGACGCATAAAAGACGGGTGTGTTAAAAGAACACACAGCACATTACACTTGGTTATCTTGACGGTTTGGATAAAAGTTTGCTACCGGAACACGCCCATCGAAAGATGAACAAGAATCACCTTTGGCGTGATTGGCAAGTTGGCCTACCGGTCCAGTCTAAGTCATCAGTGATGTCACATCAATGGCGGACGATTGGGTCGGATCTTGAATCACTCCAGCATCAATTACGAGAGATATTGATCTGAGTGGGAGCGCACTTAGTAATTAAATTGATTAATCACAAGTGCAACTTAATTATGAACAAAATCTTAGTATTTGCATTATCGTTGTAGAATAATGGCTCGCGTTACCACCTTCCCAATTGATTTTGATTAACTGTATTATCTGGTAAAAACTTTACGATTGGTACCGTATTGTGAGGACTATCCTCAATAGTGTCGAGAAGGAGCTTGTCCTATCGCAAATTTTTGATGCTCTCCCGCTGATGCTATGGATGATGTGACATACGTCCATAATCCAAAATGCTAGAATTCCACCACAGCTAAGTGCATTGTCTTCACCACCATGAAACCCGAACTTTGAAACGTTTGGGATAGTTATGTTATATTCATGGAACTGGAAAATTGTTTTCAGTAGTAAGACAATTAATTTTTGATATAAGATATCTGGTACAATGTATGATTGTAAGCATTAGTGAAAATGTTCACCATGCTCTAAACAAAACTGATAAGTGTGGGATCCAGAAGAACACCGATCATATGATGATGAGAATTAAGGGAAAGGAAGTCCAAAGGATGTTAGTAAGACTCATGCGCCGGAAAGTCCATGGCCTGCGCCACCCTTGATCATGTGTGATTTTCTGTGAGTAGGAGTGACATTGGAAATAGAACTATGATACGTATAAAGGAAAAACGAAAGAAGACTGGAATATCCAGCTCAGAAATGAAAGTCATACGGAGTTATAGATGAATTCATTGCTGGTCAAGAGATGTAATTCTTGGGAATCATGATTAAGCAGTTAATTGTGGATTCTGTATATTGTGATTAAACTGTTGATCATCGGAATATAACTTCAATTGCATATCGTTGCAAGTTGATGCAAGAAATACTATGGCTTTGATGACTAGCTAATGATGAGTTTTGACACGCTCGGGAACACGGTAAAAGGTTTACTATACCGTGTGTTGACTCTATGATTATCTTCATAATTCATTTTAGAGTTGAGTAAATTTTTACTACACTTTAGCCTTGTTGCAAAACATCATTTTGAATCATGTTTGTTGCAAGAGAGTTGTTCAAAGCTATGAATAACGTAAAGGCCATACTTCCATTATGAATAGGTTGTATGTTATGAATCTTGATAATAATATTAAACATCCATAACACTGACGCTAAACGTCGCAAGACTGACAGAAATACCACATAGATGTGGCACTGCCGTTTATCACAAGTGACATAACATGCATGAAGAATTTCCATAAGTGATGGACTTTCGAGTCATATGATTATGAATCACTTGACGCTTGCGATCTTTGTCTCGAAGTAATGTGACTAAAACACCGTTGATAGGCCATACATGAACGGGCAACTAAACCATTGGTAATCATACATGATGATCTGTGTAGTCCAATAAGTGTAGTTGTGTGCAGTGGATTCCCTATCTTCACTCATGAGTTGAAGTAGATATGTGGATATCTGTTCAATAGATACATACGTCTGAAATCTTTGAAATGTTCAAGGAATTTTAGAGTGAAATAGAAATTCATTGTAACGAGAAAATAAAGCTTCTGCAAATTAGATTGTAGAAAGCAATATTTGAGTTACAAGTTTAGCGAACGTCTGATGAGTTGTGAAGAAGTGTCATAACTTGCGTCTCCCGGAACACCACTATGAGTAAAGTGTTCGAGAGATGTAATCAAGCCATGTATGACACGGTAAGATCAAATATGACGTTTATCAATTTGCCATTATACTTATTAAAGTTATGCGTTAGAGACTACGGCTTTTACACTGAAAAGAGCACCATCAAATCTGTTGAAATGACATCATATTAGATGTGGAATGGAAGTGTTAAAACCATATTGTCTTTTCTTAAAATTTGGGTATATGAGACATGTGTTTGACATGCTCAAAACACCAAATCAGATAAGTGCTACTTTGTTAAGGTTATTCCAAAAGGGTTTGGTATTCCTCTATCACTACACAAAAGCAAAATTGTTTGTTGTTAAGAACGGTGTGTTTTGAAGAAAAATAGTTTCTTACAAAAGAGTGAGTGGGAGGACAGTGCAACTTGTCAAAGATTGTTGAATCTTCAGATAAGTGTGCAGCTGAACCACATAGGTTAGACAAAACTCGTACAAACATTCATGATATGTAAAACGAGATATTGTTGTTCGACAATGATAAACCTGTGATATACAAAGAAGCGTTGATGGGCCCTGACTCCGGGATTTGGCTAAATGCCAAATAATCCGAGATAGTATCCATGGAAGTAAGTCAAGTTTTGAACTTGGTAGACCCTCCTAAAGACTAAAAGTCTGAAGAATATATATATGGATCTATAATTGATTCGGATGAAATTGTTTTATCCATAAAGCTCAACTCGTTGGAAATTGTTTTCTAGCAAGTTCAAAGGTTGACTACGGCGAAATAGTTTCGACCGTAGAGATGCTTTAGTCAGTTCGGGTTATATTAGCAATTACTACATATCTCATTTATAGGATATGGTAGAATGAACGTCAAACAAAGTTCCTACACGGAAATATAACAAAGGACGTATATGTGATACGACCGGAATGTTTTGTCGATTCAAAGGATGCTAAAATAGATGCAAGCCTTGGATATCCAGTGATGGACTGAAGCTAGCACAATGGAGTTGGAATTTTCGTTATGATGAAATTGCCAAAAGAGTTTCTTTTCATCGGGAATAAACGAAGATGCTTGAATGTTCAAGAAAGTAAGTGGGAGCTGAATGATATTTCTAAAACCTTATGTAGATGACATATTGTTGATTGGAAATGATATAAATTTCTTGACACGAATAAGGACTTCATTGGAAATAGTTTTCAGTTGAAGAACTTGGGCTAATATAGCATTAGTATTGAGCACAGTGATCTATGCAGATAGTAAGTGCCTGATCATGCTAAAGCCAACATTACATGTTGACATGATACTAAAGTAGTTTAGTATGAATACGCCAGGAAGGATGTTCTTGCCGAGGTCACGGTGAAAAGTTGTTTGCGGAAATCGGTGTTCATGAACACAGATAAGCAAAACACATGAATTGAATTTCACTCACATGTGTGTTTGGATTAATCATGTACACCATAATATGTAAAACGACCAGATATGTCCAGTGCTCCAAAAGGTTGTGAGCAAGATACCAAAGTGATCAATATGTTGATCATTGGACAAACAATGAAAAGTTAAACTTATGAAAGATAAGATATGTTTCTCGGAAAAATGGAGAGAATGAAGAGCTCGTTGTAATGAGTTACACCAGCTGAATTTTTTATGTAAACAGTTACACCAATTCAGTCTTCATGCTTACTCCGACCGATTTTCGATTTTAAATTGGGATTATGTGTTTCACACATAAGGGTGGCACAGTATAGAGGAACTGTGTTAAGTTAGATACTGTGGCGAATTCTATAACAGAGGCTAAGTATATTGTTACTTAAAGAAGTAACAAGGGAGGGTATTTTGAATCATCAGTTCATGAACATGGTATGGTTTCCAAGATGCTTGAAGCTCATGGAACTTTGATGAATGATTTCATGACTTATTCTAAAGGAACCAAGGTCCTGCCAAATGATTCAAACATACACAAAGCTAAACTGACAAAATGAGTGAATTTTATGATAGCGTGAAAACGCGAAGATATGCAAGATACAAACGGGCCTGAAACGTCAGATCCGATGATGAAGTCTATACCACAAATGAAGCATGTATTACACCAGTATGCCATAGGTGTAAAGTGCTCAAGCACTGATAATATTATTGACTCTAGTGCAAGTGGGAGACTGTTGGAAATATGCCCTAGAGGCAATAATAAAATGTTATTATATATATTTCCACGTTCGTAATTAATGTTTATATTTCTGTGCTATAATTGCAATGGCCCTGACTATGAGATTCAGAAGAAAACTCACTTGCATGTGTGGAAATGTAAACACCAAGAGTTCCTAGTTTAGCCTCTAAGACCAGCTCATGTGCTAACTGATGATTACGTTTTCTTAATCATGGACATTGTTCTTGTAACAAGGATGTCAGTAGCAATGGGAACATATTGTTAGCAGAACAATGATGTTGAACCGACCCCAGTATTGAATGATATACTTAGAGATCACATCGTAACTACGTTATAAGTCATATCATGAAATGTTATCATATACGTAATTACTTAGACCATCAGAGTATCGAGTTTCTTCACACAGGAAGACATGCTTTGGTTCTTAGATGAATCCTCCCGTAAATGGGAAGTAGTAAAATAAGTTCTGGGTATGTCAGATGGTGTGGCTAGTGACTGTGATAGTTCAAGAATGGGATTTGCTCCTTCACGATGAAGAGATATTGACTTTGGGCCCACTCGGTATGACGGTATCCATTCTAGTCTGGCCAGACGCATTGTGATTTAATCACGGGGATACCGGAATACAATAACGAGAAATAGAGACAAACGAGCAAAGAGGATAACGAGTGGCTTGTGTTCAAGTTGTTACACATGGGTGCTAAACATCTCTCTTCTAACTTTGTCATATATCGCGAAGCAAAGGGAATGGTACATGACTAAACATAAAGGTTCACTCGAAGTTTATTCGTGTATGTGCGGGAGTCAACATGGGTGTGCATGGCTCCGCTGTTGATTATTGGCTATTGACAAAAGGCTGTTGACCTATGTTCGGAAGATGTTCCGAGTCATGTCCGCATTATACCGAACCTATTGGGTCACACACTTAACGAGTAGTAATCTGTTAGAGAACTAGGAGATGAAAAGAGAAAGGGTACCGGAATTGTTTCGGGTGGAACCGGAAGTGTTTCCGGGTAGCACTAGGAGTGTTCTAGGTGGTGCCGAATGGTTTTAGAATATTTGAGAACGGTCTCGAATGATTCCGGAACATTCAAGAAGAGTCTTGAAGTGGTAACAAGACATCCGTGATAGTCTCGGAAGGTTTTGCAACATTCGGTAATAGTTGTGGAAAGGTTATGGAACATCGGTAAAATTGTTCCGGGACTTCCGGAAATGTTCCGGGAGGTTTCGGAAGGTTCCCGGGAGCTTATGGAAGTATCCGGAGGGTTAAGGAACTCTCCAAACCGCGGAAACCGACGTTAGACCAAGTAGGAAGGTCCACAAGGTCGTAACTTGGAAGGAAAAGGACTTTCCTTGAGTCCAAGGCCCAGACGCCAGGGTCCCTGGCGTTTTGGACCAGGACGCCGGGGTCCGCGGCGTTTCGGAGGGGAATCCGTGTTGGACTCCTCTTGGTGGCCAAAACCGACTTTGGGGAGAACCCTCTCCCAAGTTGCGACCCCAGACTTCCACCTATATATTCGGGGGCAGGGGTAGCCCCAAAAACACACCAAAAAATCCCCAAGGCTGCCCCAGCTAAATCCCACATGCCTCTAATTCTCTTCGGGCTAGATCGTTCTAGTCCGGACGCCGCTAGGCTCTTCTCCCTCTAGTTTCTCTCGGTGGCGTTCTTCTCTGGACGGCGGAGCGCTGCTGGATTGCTACATCGGGATGTGTGGATACCGGTAGAGGGATCATACCTTTGATCCTTCTTCGAGGTCCTTCTTCTTCCTCGGAGATCATGTTCGAGGGACTTGTTCATGGGACTTGATCGGGACGGATCGCGGGACGGTTCGCAGGACAGATCGCGCAACGGATCGTGGAACGGTACGCGGGATCGATATCCTCGCGGTTGGGAGGTCATTAAAATTCCTAGTTGCGGGGATCTGCACCAACGGTCTTCACCAACTCTACTTCCGCTACATCGGTTGGTGAGCCATGACCTAAAACATTGTATGCAATCTTCTTGGATGATCTTGGGTTCTTGATTCGTAGGCCGAAAATTTTTGTTTTCTACTACGTTTCTCAACAGATCTGATTATGCTCGAGTCGCGAAGGTGTCGAGTGCTGAAGTGGTCGAGGAGCTATTGATTTCTAGTGAAGAGACCGTCGAGACCGTTGATCCATCCTGCGTCTTCCCCACGGTCGGCACCAACTGACGAGGGTTGACCTCGGCAAACACCATGGTTAGGAACCCTGGGTTAGATCGTAGAGGAGATGTGCAGGTTGGTGATACTCGTCGGCTAACAGGAGACAGGGATTTACCCAGGTTCAGGGCCCTCGATCGGTGAAACCCCTACTTCCTGCTCGATTGTATTATGATGCAGGCAATTACAGTGGAGGTCGAGGCGAGTTCGCTCGGGACCAAAGGTGTTGCTTGAATATTCGATGCCCTAGACGTCCCCTCTCCCAGCCTTTATATACTAGGCTGGTTCACAAGGAGTCCATCTAGGGTTACAGAGACAGTTGTCTAATCTAGTTTCAGTCTTGGATGCCAAGTCGTAGTTTCCATAGTCGTCGAGGACTCCTACGTCGGTGCTTCGAGTGGGCCAGTCGTGGGCCGATCGAGGCTTCCAGCGGCCCTTCTGTATTATACGCATCGGGTACCCTCATCTGTAGGAGTCGTGGAGTCACCCCCTCATCGGGCCTCCTTCTCCTTCCTCTAAAACAGCTCTAGGATCATTGATTGTATCTCGAGTTATTGCATCAGTATAGGTCGGCAGGAGTACGGGTGTTATCTCTATGGAGAGCCCCGAACCTGGGTACATCGTGGTGTCTCACCATGCATGTGCCCAACCCCGCTTCTGGCACCATCGACACTCTCCTCGGTTCTTTCCCCCTCTCTTAGCCATCCCACCGTGGGACAGATCGGGGCGTCGACTGGAGTTTTGATCCGGACGGGATCATCCTCATCATCGAGCACACGCTACACGTCCGGCCTGGTCTTTAGGCAGGGATGCTTCAACTACGTCGTCGACAACGCCTCGCGGTTTCAGATAGGAGAACCCTTGCTGCCAGGCGTCATTCTGCCCGTTGGCAATCATCGCATCTTCATCGCCGAGTTCCCTAACGCATACCCAAGGGAGGTGCGTGTCTTCTCAGGCGCGATATATCCTCTTCCGACCAGGGGCTGCTCGACAGCTCAAGGCGAAGAGACCGTGTGCATCCATGCAGAGGTAATGATGGCAGGAACTACTGCGTCCAACACCGCCAGTTCGGCTCATAGAGCCAAGGAGGCTGCGGATGCTGCTCCAGCAGCCGCATATCTCACCAGCTTGCGGGATGTGTTATACACATTCGTCAACATCAACACCGACCCATCTCAAGCGCACGCCAAGCTGGAGAAGTGTCATTTGGTCTTGGCCAAGAAGGCCGAGCATGTGTTGGCAGAGGAAAAGCGCCTGGGAGAAATCACCAGGGAGTACAATGTCGTGCACGGCATCCGGCCGCGCGCAGTCGAGCCAGTGATTCTGGAGGATCTCCGAGCTGTAGGCCGAGTAGTCAGCAGAGAAATAGATCGGTCCGTGCAATTGGCAACCTCTGCGTTCGTCCAGCGATCGACGTACAGCTCTTCGGACAAGAACATGCGGGTGGCCAAGCAGATTGCGCAGGAGCTGGATGATCTGGAGGGAGATGAGATACGTCAACAGACGCGTCGAATGCACGAGCTTCTGTCGTCTACAAAGCAGCAGCAAGCAGCAACCGAGCCGCCGCCCAGACCGGAGGCATCGAGAAGAAAGGCTCGCGGGGCTCCGGATGCTAATCAGCAGCCAATTGTCCCCCGTCAGCACAGGCAGTAAGGCTCGTCTCGTCATGAGAGTCGAGCTCGGAGTGACAGAGAACCACCGGTTGCAAACAGCCGAGCAGAGGAGCCAGCGGTGAATATCCGGCGAAGTGATCAACTTTCGCCCGCGAGACCAGTGATGAGCAATAGGGTCGGGGCTCGTCAGATCGGAGAAAACGATGTTCGGCATCGCATTGAGCAGCTGGAGAAGGATACCCAGACGGAGGACGAAGCATTGGCCAGACCGGGATGTTTTGGACACCGCATCCGAGCTGAGCAGTTTCCCAAGGGATTCACTCTGCCCAAAGACACCCCCAAGTACAACGGTACAGTCAAACCAGAGGACTGGCTGACAGATTACATGACCGCGGTCGGCATCGTCGGCGGCAATCGGCGTGTAGCTGTTCACTATGCTCCTCTGATGCTTCAAGGATCAGCCATGTCTTGGCTGAACAGTTTTCCCATCAACAGCATAAACTGCTGGCAGGATTTCGAGGACGCATTTGTGTGTACCTTCACTAGCACCTATGAGCAGTCAGGTCTACCTCGACAGCTCTCTCGCTCTGCATGCAAGGCAAGGATGAGCCCCTCCATGACTATCTAGAGCGAAGGATAAAGCTCAGAAACTCTTGCAAAGGGGTCCATGAGATTCAAGCAATTCAATACTTCACCGACGAATGCTTGGACGGCTCGATGTTAAAGCACAAGTTGCTTCACAGAGAGATCACGTCCTTGCCCGAGCTCATGAAGAACGCCAATTCGATTGTTGTCTCCGATTCAGCGATGTGGTCCATCAAGCTCGATGCAAATGGCGTCATTCAAGATCAGCAAGCTGGGCAATTGGTTGATCCAGCACACCAAGGGCTCAGTCAGCGAGAGCGACAACAACAACAACAAAAACAACAACAACAACAACAACAACACCAACACCAACACCACCACCAGCAACAGCAGCAGCAACAACAACAACAACAACAGCAACAACAACAACAACAACAACAACAACAACAACAACAACAACAACAACAACAACAACAAGTATAGTGGCCAGCTCGGCACTGGAAAGAGGAAGGACGAGCAACCAGATGCTCACTATGGCAGTCGGCAGGTGGCTGCAGTGCAAGGGTAGGTGACAGCCGGAGGATGAATCCAGGGGAAAAGCCACAGTGGCCAGCTCGGCCCAAGTACACTTTCGAGGACATGCTTGACCAATCGTGAAAGATTCACAGTGGACCTGGCAAGCTTGCAATGCACACCACTCGGGAGTGCAACTGGATGAAGCGCATCACACAATGTGACCAAGGACTCCCACCACCACCCCTCCTCCCCCTCAGAACTGTCCTCCACCTCAAGATCACAACCAGTTCCCGCGTCAGGACGTGGCTTATATGATCTTAACCAGCGAGTCAACTGACAAGGGCAATCGGATGGCCCGAGCTCAAGAGGTCAATGCTACCATTCCCCCGATTCCTCAGTACATGCACTGGTCGGATAAGGCCATCACGTGGGACAAAGAAGACCACTCGAGCATTATGACAAATCCTGGCAGCTATCCACTAGTGGTGGATGCACTCGTTACATCGCCGAAGTTCTCGTGTTCATTTTCCCGAGTGCTCATTGATGGTGGAAGTACCATCAACATTCTGTACAGAGAGACCATGATCAAGCTAGGTCTCACCGAGCAAGATTTGCAGCCCAGCAGGACCACCTTCCACGGCATCATTCCCGGTATAGCATGCACTCCTATGGGCCGCATTCGGCTGGAATTTATCTTTGGCACAGAGTAGAATTTCTGCCGAGAGCCGATCTGGTTCGAGGTGGCCGATCTGAGCAGCCCATACCATATGATTTTTGGACTGCCCGCAATCGCCAATTTCATGCTCATTGTTTTCAAACCTTACCTAACGATGAAGCTCCCAGGGCCAAACGTCGTCATCACCGTCTGCGACGACTACAAGAAATCCCTTGAATGCTCTTCTGCCGGTTCCCATTTGGTCGATTCCCTCGTTGTGGCCGAGGAGAAGCGTCAGCTCGGCAAGGTGGTAGCCATGGCCCAAGCTCAGAGCAAAACACCCCTTCCAGTTGGCAGCGCCAAGCGGGCTGAAGATGAGACCACATTTCAGGACGCCAAGGACAACAAGAAAATTTCTCTAGATTCCTCCAACCCCATCAAGTTTGTGGTTGTCGGAGCCGGACTGAGCAGCAAATAGGAAAGCGAGCTCGTCGAGTTCCTCCGTGAGAACCGAGACATCTTTGCATGGTCTCCACAAGACATGTCTGGAGTGCCGAGGGAACTCGCCGAGCACAAGCTTCACATCTGACCGGGCTCCAAGCCGGTCAAGCAACCTCTTCGACGCTTTTCTGAAGAAAAGAGGTGAGCAATCGGCGAATATATCGCCAAGCTACTTGCAACATGGTTCATCATGGAAGTATTCTATCCAGACTGGCTAGCAAATCCATCTCTGGTTATGAAGAAGAATGGGACTTGGCGCATGTGTATCGATTACACTTGCCTGAACAAGGCATGCCACAAAGATCCGTTTGCTCTACCCCGTATAGATCAAGTAATTGACTCTACGGGCGGTTGTGAGCTTTTGTCATTTCTGGATGCCACTGCTGGCTATCACCAGATCAAACTAGCTGTGGAAGATCAAATAAAAACGGCTTTCATAACCCCTTTTGGGGCTTATTGTTACATCACTATGCCTTTTAGTCTGAAAAATGGTGGTGCAACCTACCAGCGTACCATGCAGCGTTGTGTGAAGTCCCATCTCGGCAAAAACATCAGTGTATACGTGGACGATCTAGTATTCAAGTCGGTGCAAGGCATGTCATTGCTACAAGATCTCAGAGAGACTTTTGCAAATTTGCGCACCTACCAGATCAAGCTCAACCCAGAGAAGTGTGTATTCGGTGTTCCAGCCGGTAAACTCTTGGGGTTTCTCGTCTCTGAAAGAGGAATCGAATGCAACCCCGAGAAGATAGCCGCAATTGACAGAATGGATCAGCCCAGAAATCTCAAGCAAGTACATAAATTCACCGGATGCTTGGCATCACATAGCCGATTCCTCAGTCGGTTGGGAGAGAAAGCAATCCCATTATACCAGCTGATGAAGAAGACGGACAAGTTCACCTGGACCCCGCAAGAGGACGAAGCCTTCAAGGAGCTCAAGCGCATGCTCTCCACTGCACCAGTCCTAGATGGACTGACTGAGAAGGAATCGATGATATTATACATCTCGGCGAACAATCGGGTGATCAATGTTGTGATGGTCGTGGAGCGCACCGAAAAGCATAAAGCACAATCGATCCAGAGGCCAATTTACTATGTCAGTGAAGTGTTGTCAACCTCCAAGCAGAACTACCCTCACTATCAGAAGATGTGCTATGGAGTGTACCTGGAAGACAAGAAGTTGAAGCCATACTTCGAGGCCCACCCGATCACAGTGGTCAACTCGTCACCACTAGGAGAAATCATAGGCAGTCGAGACGCATCCAGCCGACTGGTCAAATGGGCTATTGATATAGCAAATTATGGCATCAAATACGAACCACGAATTGCAATCAAATCCCAGGCACTGGCAGATTTCTTGGTGGATTGGGTAGAGACTTAGTACGAGCCGCCCTGCCCCGACTCGGACCACTATAGGATGCATTTCGATGGCTCCAAGTTGAAGAGTGGCGTAGGGGCTGGCATTGTCCTCACATCCCAGGCATTATGTGTTGCAAATCCATTTCGCGGCATCCAACAATGTGGCCGAGTATGAAGCACTTGTGCATGGCATCCGGTTGGCCAAGGAGATCGGCATCAGGAACATCATATGTTTTGGCGACTCCAACCTGGTGGTGCACCAGTGTACAGGGAACTGGGATGCAAAGGATGCAAATATGTCAAGCTAACGATTCCTAGTCCAGCAACTTAGTGGGTCCTTTGAGGGTTGTGAATTTTATTATTTACCCAGAGCAAACAATGAGGTAGCAGATGCACTCTCCAAGATAGTCTCTACCATAAAGTCCATTCCACCAGGCGTATCTTTGGAGAACAACAAGAAACCATCCATCAAGCCTTCACCAAAGTCAGAATCGATTTTCATACCAGAAGCCGACCTGGAGATCTTGAAGCAAGCAAAGTTGGCACAGCCTATCAAGGCGTCTGATCTAAAAGTGCAACCAACAGCACCAGGGGTTGCAGCCTCATCAGAGCCAACGGCGCCAGGGGCTGCCAAATGCAGTCCAGGGGCTGCTATCGTCGGCTCGGGGACTGAAGTCACAATGCAAGAAGCATCTGGATCCAGCTCCGAAGAGGCAGAGGCACCTGCTCCAGTACTGGCGGCCGTTCTGGTCGTAGTGACCGCCCGATCTTGGGCATAGCCATTCAGAGATTTCCTGGTGGATGACATCTTACCCCCAGATGAAGTAGAAGCTCGGCAGATATAGCGCCGATCTGGCGCGTATACCATCATCAACAACGAGCTGATTCACCGCAGCGCAACCGGATTCCTTCAGCATTGTGTGGAAGAAGACAAGGGGTTGTAGTTGCTGAGAGACATCCATCAAGGTGAGTGTGGACACCACGCATCCTCCACAACTGTGACGACCCGATTCGCTAAGAATCGAAGTCTCTGTAATCAAGTGCTAGTCCCTGGATCTAACTCACTAGCACACACAGTATAGATGAATAACAAAGTACAAGTGCATCATTTATTACAAAAATGATCTAGAATTTATAAAAATAAACAACTTGCATAGCTCGAGGCTAGCTTATTCATTATAAATAGCGGAAGTAGCAAAATAATGGTGAGTCTCATCAATGCCCAGTGGCGACATGTTGAGTGCAGACTTGCAACCCTATCACACCTCACTAATCTTCTGAGAAACCTGCAACACGAAGGTTACAGCCCGACAACGGGTCAGTACATTGAATGTACGGCAAGTGACACAAGTGACATAGCAACCAACAACTACAAGCAAGGTATGACATACAGAACACTCAAGTTTGGCTTGTAGAAGAATGTCTCCACCTACCTCCACTAGAGTCAACGTTTACACAAGTATAGATTGCGTCCAGTTTATCACCCATGAGAACCCCAAGAATCCTAGGTTGACATGATAAGAACTTCAGAAGTCTCAAGTGCGCTCTGTCAGTGATGCATTCTCTAGGGACTCTAGAGCGCTTCTATCAAGGACGCATTCACCTGATTTAAGTCCTGAAACTACTTCTCCACCTCAAGTGTGCTCTGTCATTGATGCATTCTCTAGGGACAATAGAGCGCTCTATCAATGACGCATTCACTGATAAAAAAAATCCCGAAGCCTACGGCTATAAGATACTCTCAACACCTTACTTAATTGAGAAAGATAATTCTCTCATCGTCTACCACAACAAGGCTCAACATGCAATTAACGAATAAGAATAGTGCATACATATGGCAGCAATGAATAGCATAATAAGATTAAACATATGGCTATCCTACCAGGTTTCAACATAACACAATTATCGTACACATGCATAAAGACAGGATGAGCATAATCAAAAGTGCAACTTGCCTTAAATAGTTGATGAAGTTATTCGCAATCACAATCCCGTTAACGGTACTCTTTTCACTCTGACCAATCTATCGCGTTCAAACAAAGCATCGATAAATAACCCGTACTCGCATAACAAAATAAAATAAAATAAGAAACTAAGAAACACATAAAATAAACTATGTACTAGTCTAACAGTAAGCATAACCCATCTACGTACTAAAAGAATTACTATGCAAGAAAAACAACTTAAATGGGTCAACGGTTTAAAATATATAGCCTTCAAAGGGTTAACTCAAAGGGTTAACTCAAAGGGTGCAACCATATGCAAAATTAATTTTAAAATAACCTATATATTAGCATGAGCGTTTAGGAAAAAGAATTAATTAAATTCAATTTACGAATTAAAAGATACCGCAAAACGAAAATAAGGAAAAAATCTGCCCAAAGAAACGTACTCACTAGCTACGTTAATTAGACACCGGACCGTGCAGCCAAGTTGTCAAAAAAAAGAACTAGCCGTGGAGCTTACCGGGACAGGAAAGAGCCCTATACAGAACTAGAACACGATGGCTACGGACGCCGATGGAGCAGCGCCTACGGCGAGTCCCCGGCGAAAAAAACGTTCGTTGGGTACAGCGTAAGGAGGGTAATGCGGTGGTGCTGTCAGAAGAGACGAGGAAGTCTTTGGTTGATGGCAGCGATGGCGTGAATTGGGTGCTCCCGGTGAACTCCAGGCGCTCTCCGATGGCGTCCGATTCCCCGCGGAGCGCGCAAAGTGTCGATCTAGGGCAGGAAAACATGTCAAACAGATGCGGCCTTAGCAGCAGTTTCTACAGGACATAACGGGATGGTCTGAAGTTTACCGAAGACGACGCAAACGTCCGGCGAAGGTGGTGGCTGTCCAAGCTCCGAGGCGAGATCTAAAACCCGGCGGCTGCGATTTCTATGGAGGAACATGGAGGAAAAGGGTTTGGAGGGGGGAGGTGCACACTTATAAAGGTCGTGGACATCACGAAAATCTCAAAAAAAATTGTTTGAATCGGTTTGGAACTGATTTGGGTCGGGTTGAATAAGCGTCCTGTACGAACACGTACAGAGAAAGAAAAACAAAAGAACGTGGTGGCTGGGCTGGCTAGAGCTGCGTTTCGGCTGGCCTGCTGGCTGTTGGCGCTGGGGCTATGCTGCGCTAGCAGCGATACCGAAAAAACAGTAGGCCGCTGAGCGGCTCAGCTGCGGCTGGTCTTGTTTTGTTTTTTAATTTTCTACAGGAAACTAAAATACTCCCTCCGTTTCAAAATAACTGTCACAGCTTTGTACTAGCTCTAATACAAATTTGTACTAAGGCGACGACAGTTATTTTGAAACGGAGGGAGTACTTGCTAAAACAAATTTTCCTACAATCACGAAAGCATGCAAACCATTATTACTAATAACAACTAGCACATCAAAATTATCATCATCAATGAAAAATTAAGTCAAACAATATTTCTATAGTATTATATTGGGCCTTATAAATATTCTCTAAAATTAATTTAGGGTTATAAATAATTCCCAACATAATCCTAAACTCCAAATAAATCTAAGGAATATTTAAAACATTTTCCAACTCTCTTAACATATTAAAGGAGTCATATTACCTTCTTCTCAATTTATTTTTATTCTTGAGTTGGGTTTGTTTTAAATAATAAAATTCAAATAAGATAAATATAATGAATAATCGGGAAAGTCATTTTATTCCCTCTCATTTTAATATTCAGCAAACTTTAAAAGTTTCCCATCCTAGTGAAAAATCATATCAAACAAGCAACACAAACAAGCTCATAAATAATCCTATTTAAATAATTAACATTCCAAATTTAAAAAAAATTAGGATGTTACAAATCTACCCCCCTTAAAATGAATCTCGTCCTCGAGATTCGAGTTGGCTAGCAATGGTTAAATATTTGTATCTCTAGAAATCCATGATCCAAATTCTTATGCCATCTCCATGCTTGTTTTGAACTTCCTTGGTATGAACAAATGTGATGCACCCTTACTCTACAGAATGATCACAATGCTTGAACTTGATTAGAATCTTACCGGATTCCGAGTCTGATGCTTTATAAATTCTTCCCACATTGACATAATTCACATGTCCCCTTTCCATGTGATCATGCCTCTTTTCTCCAGATTTCCCATTGCCATTTATCCTGTTCTTCAACTCAGGACAATTTGTTGAATAATGCCCTGGGTTTCGGCACCTGTAACAAAGTAAGCGGCTTATATCCTTCTTTGTAGATGTTGAAGGGTTACGTGAGTGGTTGTGGTCATTGTTTCCTACATCATTGTCATCGTTGCCATTTCTTTGGCCATTGTGGTTATGCCCATTGTCATTGTGATAATTATGGCCATTATTTTTATGATGGTTATGCCCATTGTGCATGTCCTCTTCGGAATCATAGTGCTCGGAAGATGTTGATGAACTACAAGGCTTCTGTTGAGATCCAAAGTTGAACTCCATGTCGTTTTCCTTCCTTTTGCAATTCTCCACCTCTAGATGCTTGCCTTGAAGTATAATAGCCTTATCAATAAGCTCCTGACAGTTGTGGAAAGTCGCAACTGTCAGCTGAACACCTAGCTCATCATTCAGTCCTTCCAGGAATTTCTCTTGCCTAGCTTCATCGGTGTTAACATCATTAGGAGCATAACGTGCCAACTTGTTGAACTCCTCCACATACTGAGACACAGTGCGATTTCCCTGGCACAAGCTACGAAACTCCTTCTTCAAGCTCATAGAATCCGCAGAAACATGAGCGGCGCGAAATGCAGCCTCAAACTACGCCCAGGTGATAGTGGCAATAGGATAAGTCACCAAATAATTATCCCACCAAGCTACGGCAGGTCCCTCCAACAGGTGTGAGGCAAACCTCACTCTCTCTGCATCAGTACAACCTACAGTCTCTAAGTTCCTGTTAACTGAACGAAGCCAATCGTCGGCCACAATAGGTTCAGGCGTGCTATAGAACCTCTGAGGATTCAACTTCAAGAACCTAGTAAGCATGTCCATAGGTGGTGGTGGTGGATTGTTGTGGTTGTTTCCCATGTTTTGAGCAAGCAATTGGATCAACTGGGTCTGCCCCTGAAGCAACTGCTGCATGTATGGTGGTATGTCATTGTTGTTGTTCTCATTATTTCTTGAACCACTTCTCCTAAGATCACGTCTCGGCGGCATCTGGTGGGTGAGCAGAGGTAAGATTTAGATAGAATTAGATCTAAGGGAATCACTACCCATAAGCACACAATAACAATCAAACTCCACCAAAACACTCAAGACACACAGGCACAAACAATCCTAAGATAGAATCATATCAAAAAGGTTTGTATGATCTATCAACTAGATAAACGCATAATGATAACAATATAATAAAATGGAGGTCTTTCAACTAATCCTTCCCACAATATTAATGTAACTACAAGGGTCATCTACAATTTAAAAGAGAAGGTAGTCAACAATGAATGAATATATGAATACGAGAGTAAGGACTAATAAGTAGACAAAAGTTGTAAAATAATTTTTTCACTCTTATGGCTTTTCTATTACATTTTTTAGGGTCACGACCTACAGTGAACACACTGCTCTGATACCATCTATGACAACCCGATTCGCTAAGAATCGAAGTCTCTGTGATCAAGTGCTAGTCCCTGGATCTAACTCGCTAGCACACACAGTATAGATGAATAACAAAGTACAAGTGCATCATTTATTACAAAAATGATTCAGAATTTATAAAAATAAACAACTTGCATAGCTCGAGGCTAGCTTATTCAATATAAATAGCGGAAGTAGCAAAATAACGGTGAGTCTCATCAATGCCCACTGGCGACATGTTGAGTGCAGACTTGCAACCCTGTCACAGCTCACTAATCTTCTGAGAAACCTGCAACATGAAGGTTACAGCCCGACAACGCCAGTGCATTGAATGTACGGCAAGTGACACAAGTGACATACCAATCAACAACTACAAGCAAGGTATGACATACAGAACACTCAAGTTTGGCTTGTAGAAGAATGTCTCCACCTACCTCCACTAGTTGGTCAAGGTTTACTCAAGTATAGATTGCGTCCAGTTTATCACCCATGAGAACCCCAAGAATCCTAGCTTGACATGATAAGAACTTCAGAAGTCTCAAGTGCGCTCTGTCGGTGATGCATTCTCTAGGGACTCTAGAGCACTTCTATCAAGGACGCATTCACCTGATTTAAGTCCCGAAACTACTTCTCCACCTCAAGTGTGCTCTGTCATTGATGCATTCTCTAGGGACAATAGAGCGCTCTATCAATGACGCATTCACTGATAAAAAAATCTTGAAGCCTACGGCTATAAGATACTCCCAACACCTTACTGAATTGAGAAAGATAATTCTCTCATCGTCTACCACAACAAGGCTTAACATGCAATTAACGAATAAGAATAGTGCATACATATGGCATCAATGAATAGCATAATAAGATTAAACATATGGCTATCCTACCAGGTTTCAACATAACACAATTATCGTACACATGCATAAAGACAGGATGAGCATAATCAAAAGTGCAACTTGCCTTAAATAGTTGATGAAGTTATTCGCAATCACAATCCCATTAACGGTACTCTTTTCACTCCGAGCAATATATCGCGTCCAAACAAAGCATCGATAAATAACCCGTACTCGCATAACAAAATAAAATAAAATCAACAACTAAGAAACACATAAAAGAAACTATGTACTAGTAACAGTAAGCATAACCCATCTACGTACTAAAAGAATTACTATGCAAGAAAAACAACTTAAATGGGTCAACGGTTTAAAATATATAGCCTTCAAAGGGTTAACTCAAAGGGTGCAACCATGTGCAAAATTATTTTTAAATAACCTATATATTAGCATGAGCGTTTAAGAAAAAGAATTAATTAAATTCAATTTACGACTTAAAAGATACAGCAAAACGAAAATAAGGAAAAAAAATCTGCCCAAAGAAACGTACTCACTAGCTACGTTAATTAGACACCGGACCGTGCAGCCAAGTTGTCGAAAAAAAAGAACTAGTCGTGAAGCTTACCAGGACAGGAAAGAGCCCTGTACAGAACAAGAACACGATGGCTACGGACGTGGATGGAGGAGCGCCTACGGCGAGTCCCCAGCGAAGAAAAAAACGCCCGTTGGGTACAGCGTAAGGAGGGTAATGCGGTGGTGCTGTCGGAAGAGACGGGGAAGTCTTTGGTTGATGGCAGAGATGGCGTGAACTGGGTGCTCCGGGTGAACTCCAGGCGCTCTCCGATGGCGTCTGACTCCCCGCGGAGCGCGCAAAGTGTCGATCTAAGGCAGGAAAACATGTCAGGCGGATGCAGCCTTAGCAGCAGTTTCTACAGGTCATAACGGGGTGGTCTGAAGTTTACCGAAGACGAGCAAACGTCCGGCGAAGGTGGCGGCCGTCCAAGCTCCGAGGCGAGATCTAAAACACGGCGTCTGCGATTTCTATGGAGGAACAGGGAGGAAAAGGGTTTGGAGGGGGGAGGTACACACTTATAAAGGTCGTGGACATCACGAAGATCTCAAATTTTTTTGTTTGAATCGGTTTGGAACTGATTTGGGTCGGGTTGAATACGCGTCCTGTACGAACACGTACAGAGAAAGAAAAAACAAAAGAACGTGGTGGCTGGGCTGGCTAGAGCTGCGTTTCGGCTGGCCTGCTGGCTGCTGGCGCTGGGGCTATGCTGCGCTAGCAGCGATACAGAAAAAACAGTAGGCCGCTGAGCGTAGCTGCGGCTGGTTTTGTTTTTTTTTTTCTACAGGAAACTAAAATACTTGCTAAAACAAATATAAATGTAATTTTCCTACAATCACGAAAGCATGCAAACCATTATTACTAATAACAACTAGCACATAAAAATTATCATCATCAATGAAAAATTAAGTCAAACAATATTTCTATAGTATTATATTGGGCCTTATAAATATTCTCTAAAATTAATTTAGGGTTATAAATAATTCCCAACATAATACTAAACTCCAAATAAATCTAAGGAATATTTAAAACATTTTCCAACTCTCTTAACATATTAAAGGAGTCATATTACCTTCTTCTCAATTTATTTTTATTCTTGAGTTGGGTTTTTTTTATAATAAAATTCAAATAAGATAAATATAATGAATAATCGGGAAAGTCATTTTATTCCCTCTCATTTTAATATTCAGCAAACTTTAAAAGTTTCACATCCTAGTGAAAAATCATATCAAACAAGCAACACAAACAAGCTCATAAATAATCCTATTTAAATAATTAACATTCCAAATTTAAAAAAAATTGGGATGTTACAACAACAGTAGTAGCCAAGGATTTCCGCCACGGGTTTTACTGGCCGACTACGAGAGCAGCAGCTGAGAACCTGGTGAATCTCTGCAATGGTTTCCAGCGTTTCAAAGCCAAAATCCACCAAGCGACATTAGCACTCAAGACCATCCCAATAACTTGGTCGTTTGCAGTCTGGGAACTAGACATGATTGGACCATTCAGGCCGGCCAGGGGCGGTCTGACTTATCTTTTGGTTGCAATCGACAAATTTACCAAGTGGATTGAAGCCCGGCCAATAAAGAAGTTGGACGGCCAAACTACAGTCAAGTTCATAGCAGACATCGCAAGCAGATACGGGCTTCCGCACAGTATTATCACGGATAATGGCACAAACTTCGCAAAGGGAGCACTGGCACGATATGCATCTCAGCAGGGCATTCGGCTAGATGTGGCATCGGTTGCTCACCCGCAATCGAACGGCCAAGCGAAAAGAGCAAACGGTCTCATATTATCAGGCATCAAGCCTCGATTGGTTGAACCACTAGAGAGAACACCTGGAGCATGGATTGATGAACTATCAGTCGTGTTGTTCAGTTTGCGCATCACACCGAACCGTTCAACTGGATTTACTCCGTTCTTCCTTGTGTATGGCTCAGAGGCAATCATTCCTTATGATATTGAGTTCGACTCACCTCGCCATGCCCTGTACACTGACGCAGAAGCCAAGGAAGCTCGAGAGAACTTCTTCGATCTAAAAGAAGAAGCATGCCTGCTGGCTCTGTCTAGATCGGCGATATACCAGAAAAAGTTGTGTCACTATCACAGCAAGAAGATCCGCCCCTCGCTTTTCGTGAGGGCGATTTTGTGCTCCGCCGGATTAAGAAGTCGGCGGGCCAGCACAAATTGTCCTCTCCTTGGTAAGTTCCATTTGTTATCAGCCGGGCTCTGAAGAACAATGCATATTATCTCATCGATTGCACGAAGGGAACCAAGCATGTGAACACTTCAGGAGTGGAAACAGAGCGTCCTTGGAACGCCGACCTATTGTGCCCGTTTTATAGTTGAATGGTACCATTGTATCTTTACTACTTCAAAGTCCATCAGTAAAGTTGTCATGTATCCATGAGATCGCATTTGATTGTCTTATACATGATTTAGTTAAAGAAAATCTTTACATTGCAGTCCCACAGCCGGCAAAAGCAGGACCGGGGACTGATCGGTCAAATCCACGCAGATTGATTTCAGAAAAACACCAAGGGTGCTAACTCGTGGCCAAGTTCCTACCTAATCCGGATGCAGACCGTAGGTCGGCTATAATATCGGGGAGGGCAGGGTCGATCATAGCTAATGCTCGAAAGTTCATTTTTGAAATATGTTGAGTGGAGTATAGACGATTGCAGTACTTTCCGATTGCAATGGGATGGTTCACCGCAATTGGCACAACCCAATCGGCCCAATCATTTGCATTTTGAGATTTTTGTGTTAATGACTCAAAGCTTGGAAGTATCTACCCCATCCTCTTAAGGACCACTCTTTGATCCGAGCACAGACCGCAGGTCGGCTGTTAGGTCGGCGAGAGCACATGGTCGTACGAGGAAAAAGGAAGAGAAAAAAGCAGCAAGTCCAAAACACAAAGGCGAGCAAGCATAAATTACATGCAAAAAGCAAATAAGTCATCCATAGTGCAGGGCCGACGGCCGAATATGTTCATTACAGATAAAACACCCCCAGTGGGTGCACTTGCGGTCTAACAAAGTTTAGTAAAGCTTGCAGTAAAAAGCATCAGGCACAGCTGATCAGGTACTGGACACGGTCGGCACCGCCTTCTCACCAGAGGGCGGCACGCCTGCTTCTGGAGGAGTGGCGGGGACTGGCTGCTCAGGCGCAGTCGGAGGAGTCTGGGTGGCAGTTGGGTCCGCTTGTGAAGCGTCAGTCTTGGCCCGATCAACCGGACGCTCTTCCGAGGATTGGGAAGAACTCCCGGACGATTCGCCGTCTCCGCTGGTCCTCCGGTATAGCGGCGAGCTGGAGGTAGGAGCCGGCCAGTTGAAATTACCTGGTCGTGTGGCTTCCGAGCTGTTGGCGGCATGGTTAACCACTGAGATCGGAGGAATTGACAAGCCATCAACATCCAGATAGGGGCGATACTCGGTATGGTCAAACCAAGTAGACATCTCGATGGCAAGATAATTGATCTGGGTGTACACAGCCTCGAGTGCCTCGTCAGCCCCTTTGCGCATGCCACGAAGAACATCTAGATTCAACCGGGAATACCAGCTGAGGACAGTTTGAAGAGCAGTCTCCGCACCAACTCAAGCAGCAGAATCCAGCATAGCTCGGATGCACCGAGGAGTAGCCTTGAGTAACAGCAGTACTTGTTCATTTGTGGCATTGGGTGCTTCACCATGCTCGGACCCTTCCTCTCCACCCTCTTCATCCTCTGTTTGATCGGAGTCCCTCTCTTCATCAGGTTGGAAGGCAAATGTTGTTCTGATGTCAGCAGAGGACCAGGGGTACTTGGTCAGCTTCTGTACACACATCTTGAAGGAAAAGGCCAACCTTGAATAATGGGGAGGAAAGTCTGGGTGGCCAGGATGAGCTCGGAGGGACTCCAAGGGGCAGTCTCGTCAATCATTGCGCCTGCTTCCCGACGAGTATGTCGGTCTTTCACGATAGCATCCTCAGCAGCAGCCTAGGAAGAAGGCCAACCCTCCGAAGCAGAAGGAAGATCGAAAGTCAGCGGAAAGCAATCGAAGGTTAAGAAGCAAGCGGAAAAGGCAAAGAGTCCTCACTAGCAATCAGGTCGTCCATCATGTGCATCACATCCAGAGCAGCGGCAGTTTTCTGGCTAGCAGTGTTTGGCTCTCCCAGTGCTGTTGGACGGCTGCGGCAAGCTGGCCCACTGCAGCGTCGCGCTCTTTGCGTAGCATGTTTTCCGTGGGAGCCTGGGCGTCAACCACCTTCTCTAGCTCCTCCTTGTGGGTGTCCCTCAGGTTCGCCAGCTCCTTTTGCAACCTCTGCGAGCTATTGTTCAGATCGGTTTCAACAGCGTGCAACCGCTCCAGTTCCTAGGTCGCAGCGTCAAGCTGATCCTCAAGATAGGAAACCTGGGTCTTTAGCGCGTTGGGCTCAGGCAGAGCGATTGTGGTAGGTAGGCGTACAGAAGGGTCAGAACGGCAAAATAAGTGGTAAAAGCAAGAAAGAAGCAACCAAGGCAAAGTACCTATGAGTTCGGCAAGCTTGGCAGCCTGCGCCTCCGAATCAAGTTTAGTCGGGCAAGGAGCCTCTGGCCGGTGGCGTAGCTCTTTAGCAACCGGTGGAAGACACCTTGTCTAGCCTCATGAATGTACTGAAATAAAGCAGCACACGAGGAGTTACTTACAAGTACAAGACAAAGAAGATCCGAGCTGATTGCGAGCAATCGACCCAAATCTCGGGGACTACACCCAATGGGTGCGCTGGCTCGCACCCAACTGAGGTCAGATCCACCGATCTTTACAGAAAGCATAGAGTAAAGAAACAAAAGAAAAGATCCCAGTTGATTGCGAGCAATCAACCTGAATCTCGGGGAATACACACAGTGAGTGCGCTGGCACGCACCCGACTGAGGTCAGATCCACCGCCCCAAACAAAAACTTACATCAAATGAGTCCTCGGCGGCGTCGAGCTCGGGGAGGATGCTGGCAGGAAGGTCGCGGATCCGGTTGTGCGCCAAAGCCAAGTGGATGTGGGTTGCATCCGGAGTCCGAGCTGTGGCATGAGGAGCAGCAGGAGCAGAGTCAGAAAGCTCAGCTCTATGATAGAACATTTGAAATTGCTCCACGGAAGGGAGGAGTCGATCTGGAGCGTTAGGCTGGACCACCAAGGCAGAGGCCGGGTTGCCGGCGGCGGAGTAGGCCGAGGCTTCGTGCACGGGAGGGACCACATCCTCCGCATGCGGAGAAGTGGCCATCTCGGCATCAACCCGATCGCCCCCACCCGAGATGATGTTGGGGATGCTCTGGTTCAGGTCGGCCACCCGAGGAGAGGACGGTGTCACCGTGGCATCCGGCTGTAGGGGAGCAGTCGGGTCGCGTGGGGCAGTCGGTGTAGTTGTGGAAGAAGTGGTCAGATCGACCGTCTTGGAAGGGTCTGGAGGCTGAGAAGAAGCAGCAGCGCCACGAGCTTTCTTAGCTCGGCGTTCGGTGTTGGCCACGACCGTTGTGGCTCTCTTGTTAGCGGCCCCGATATGCTTCGAAACAGCAGAAGCAACATGGTGGCTAATCGGCCGCCCCGTGGGGTCAGCGGCTCTAATATCCAGCTCCTCGCTGCAGGATTGGAAAGCAAAGAAAGTATAAGGCATGAAGAAGGCGAAGAGAACAAGCAAGGATAGGGGGACCTCTTACCCGTCTACTTCCGGAGCAAGGACCGGCATCCGTCTGCGCAAGTGAGCAACATTCAGCACCACTCCCCTTAGGGCGGGAGCAGCCGATTGCTTCTTAGCAGGCGCCTTTCCAGCTTGCGGTTTCTTGCGGTTTTTCTTGGAGGGCTGCCCCTAGGAATGACCAGCCGCCGTCGGAGCACCTTGGGAAGAGGTGGCGCAGAAGCAGAGGCACTAGCTCGGGTGTGCTTCCCCTTATCTGCCCGCGGGACCTCCCGATGCTCGCCTGCATCAGGGTCGTCAGGTTTCAAAACACTGTCGTCATTGCTCCATTCGGCTTTAAAGCACTTGATACGTCCCAAACGTATCGATCATTTTTTGCTCGTTCCATGCATGTTTTGTGTGATATTGCTATGATCTACATACACTTTCATACACTTTTGATCATATTTGGACTAACCTACTAACTCAGTGCACCCCAGTGCCAGTTCCTTTTTCTGCTGTTTTTTTATTTCAGTTTTTTCCCATGTAAAAAGTGCTCCAAAAATCCGGGAAAAAACAGATAAAAAATCAGCGTGTCGGAAGCTTCCCGAGCCCCGAAGGAGGGCCTGGGGGCCACCACCAGGTGCCCAGGCGGCCACCTGGCGCGGCCAGGGTCCTGGAAGCGCCAGGGGGGCGCCTAAACCCCTGGTGGCCCCCCTGGCTACCCCCCCCCCCTTCGCCTATTTATTCTCCACCATGGGAAACTTCTGAAGACATAACCCTATTTCGCAAACTCGCCTCTGTTCCACCGCCGCCGCGCTTCCAAGATCGGGAGCACCGTCAGGACCCTTCCCAGCACCCTGCCGGAGGGAGGATCGACCTCCGGGAGCTTCTCCTCCACCATGGACGCTTCCCGGATGAGCCGTGAGTAGTCTACCTTGGACCATGGGTCCGTGATCAGTAGCTATGTGATGTTCTCCTCCCCCTCTTTGTTCTTCATGGTTTAGACCTCGTGAGCTGCCATACATGATCGAGGCACATATGTAATTCTTCTGTTGTTGCTATGCTGAGTTTGATGGGATCTGATGGATTATGAGATTATGTTCAGATTGTGATAGAGTAATATATTTGGTTTTTATCTCTTATAGTTTTGTTCCTAAGTAATTCTTGCATGTTCTCCGTTGCTGTTTATTGCTTTGGCCATGTAGTAGGTAGTGACTCCAAGAGGGAACGTTATGCTTGATTGTAGGTACATGCCCCCTGATGACACGCTTCAGTGACAGAAACATGAGTCTAGGGGATGTGTTGTGGCCACAAGGGGGAAAACAACGATGCTTGTAACCGTGGTTGCAAGGATTGGTTACTTTACGCGAAGTTCTTTTTAATACAGTTGTCTGTTGCTTTGGGTTTACACTTTGGGTGGGGCTCGCAACTTAATACCAGCGAAATGTTCTGGATAGATATCTCAAGGTGGATGATTAGTAGTAGATGCAGATGGATTTCGGTCTACTTATTTTGGCGTACTGCCCATGCTTATGAGCCTCTTCCTTCTTTTGTAGCATAGTTAGCATTGCGGTGCGTTTATAATCTTGTCAATTGCCCATCTGTAATTTGTTTACCTCGCATAGCAGTTTTATCGTCTTTTGGGAGAGAGACATCACTAGTGAACATCACAGGACCCCGGTCCATATTCTCATCATTGTTTACGAGCTTATTTCCTTTTCAGTATTTAATTTCAGTTGCTATCATTATCATTATCCCTTGTGTTTGATCCTTCGTAAACAACAAGACCGGAGAGATTGACAACCTCTCTGAACTTCGTTGGGAGCAAAGTTATTTGTGTCGTGTTCATGTCCAGGTCAAGGAAGCAACGTTTGTCGTAAACGATGCCATTGTTTTCTTGCCACCTACTTATCATTGTCGGAGTCCTACGGGGGACAAACCCTATCCTCTACATAGGGGAAATTTGCTGCTATCCTACATCTCACCTTCCACTTGGGGTAACCAACGAAGGGCGAGAAGCCATTATCCTCTCTCGCGTATAAAGCAAATTTCTGGCGCCGTTGCCGGGGACTCCGAGTGATAACATAGGGGAGTTGCCACTACCTTTTACCTTTACTTTTTAGTCTTGTTAGTTTACCTCTCAGTTTTTATCTTTGTGTCTTATATCAAAAATCACAAAAAAAAATCATCTCGCTGTTAGTAGTCCTCCTTGTTTAAATGAACATGTTAGGACTTGGTGCTTTGCGGGAGTCAGAAGTTCCCGATTTCGGTCAAAGGGATGGAGAAAAAATGAAGAAGGCATGGGACAGAATTTCTGAAGCACATAAAAGAATTATGCCTTGGATACCTTTAAAAATTGTGCTTAGAAATTTTTACCATGGTCTTTTTAAGTGGTGTAAACACTCTCTTGATATTATAGCTGAAGGAGACTTCTTAGAGTGTGATGAAGCTAGAGCTCTTGATATTTTGCATAGTCTATCTAGTTATTTTGTTTATGATCGTAGTATTGATCCTGTTATAGATAGACTTGCCACTATTGAAAAGAGGATGGATGCTCTAGATTTGAGGGAAGTAGAAAAAATTAAGTCCAACAAGAAAGAAATGTTGGAGATAGATAATGATTGGGATCCCTTTGTTAGGATTAGCATCTCTAACCAAGACTTCCTTGCTTTTTGTGACATTGGATCCATGGTTTCTACTATGCCAAAATTAGTTTATGATTCTTTGAAACTAGATATGGATAAATTGTCATCTTATCATGAACATGCTAATGGAGATATTTCAGAGGTTAAAGGAAAGGTAAAACAAGTCCAAGTTACATTACTTCATAGGATTGCACCGATGGATTTCTTCGTCATGGAGCCAAACTAAAGCAACATTGTGCTTGGAAGGAACTTCCTCCGAGCCATGAAAGGCTTCATTGATATTGGTAACGGGTTCATACGCTTACGCGGTAAGGCGAAAGGTAAGTACCTCTTTCCTAGGAAGAAGAGGAATGAGCTTATTGAAAATCAATTTGAAGGTTTTTACGATTCCGACGATTTTGAAGACCTTTGATTCTTCTTTTGCCTTATGCCTAGCTTAAAGGCATAAAAGAAAGCACTTGTTGGGAGGCAACCCAAGATGTTTTTACTTCTGTTTTTAGTGGTCTTGATGATTGTTACTACTGTAGCAACATCATTGTATCTTTATTTTCAAGCTTTGTGCCAAGTTATAGCCTCATATGACAAGGGAAGCGAAAGTTGTGACATGCTGTCCAGAAAACAGATTATGTCCTCTTGACGGAAAAAATCGAAACAAATCACCAGTTCATCTTTTTCAGCTGATTTTTTTACACAGCATGCTCTATACAATCGCGGAACTTTCATATGTTCTGAGTTTTTTTATTTGAGTTGAAGAAGTACCCCTAAATACTTATTTACTACCTGCTGTTCTGTTTTTCACAGATTCTGCCACGTTTTATCTCTCCTTACTTTTGCAAACCTTAAGCTTGCTTTCTCTTTGCAAAAACCTTTTGGAAATCTTGAGAAAAAAGTAGCTCTTCAAAAATATCTTTATATCCAGTGGGAAAAATTATTTTATTAAGGGTACTAACCTCTCTAATCAGCTTATGATGAGTTATGTATGAAGGGAGTTTTCAAGTGTGCGATGGAAGATGATGAAAGAAGATCCAGGAGTGTCAAGCGCTCAAGCTTGGGGATGCCCCCATGAATCCCCAATAAATATTCAAGGATCCTGAAGAGTCTAAGCTTGGGGATGCCCCCGTGCATCCCCTTCTCCATCAACAATCATCAGGTTGTTGATTTTCTCCAAGCTCGAGGAGTCATGGTGCGCTCGGTTCAGCCATGGTTCCTGGGGGTTGGACTGTTCCAACTTCGAGATGCAGCGGTAAGGTACACGCTTACTCAGCATGCCCCCTTTGAGCTTGGGGACGACAGATTCGTCCGGTTCTTCAATCACGATCAGGGCGAGGGATTCCGCGGTGCGGATGATTTCCGCACTGGATGGATTATGCTCATAGGGGTGCCGCTGGACTACAGAAATACCCAGAACCTGACTGAAGCCATCAATAATTTTGGGAAGTTTCACTCCTGGAACTCAGAGGATCCTTACCTGGTGCGTTCAATGATTCATACTTCGTTCCCCTCTACTGCGTTGGTGCCACGTGATATTTTTTTTGGAGACTATGTGTAACAGCCCATTTGCAATAATAAGAAATCAACATGATATTTTACCTTGTCTGTTGACTTTGTAACTTGGCATGATACTACAGTTTGACATTTCATGTGGTGATTTAAATTTGCATTGGGATTGGAGCCCATTTGGTTTGTTTGAATTTGCATCCAAAATGGTTCAAGAAGGGTGTTTGAAGAATTTTCTTTGTTGCATGCATGCTCTCCTTGATCCCAAACTTGGCATAGCCAATTCCTTGCACCTCCCCAGCTTTTTAAAAGCCTTACCCCATTTTTGCATACTATTAAAATATGGGCCACAGTTCATGTGGTTTGATTTTTTAAAAATGCCCCCACATTTTAATTGCTCCAAAAATGGCCAAACCAATTTTATAAACTGGAGAATATTGCTAGGATAATTTTGCATATTTTTATGTATTTTTAAACCTTGTAATTAATTCTGGTAAACCCCAATGCCTTTTTGTTTTCTTTTTAAATGGGAAAGGATAAGCAGCAGGGGTTTTCTCTCTTTTTCCCAACTCCCTGTTGCGGGCAAAGCCCACCTGGGCCTTTTCTCCTTCTCGGGCTAGAGCCCAGCCGCGAAGGGGTAAGTGGAGCGCGCATAGGCCATTTGATCTGCATCCGACGGCTCCCCGTCGTCTTCTTTCCACGCTGGGGTGAGGTCCCCCTCTCCCTCCTCTCTCACGCGCAGGTCCGGCCAAGCCGGTGGAGCCCTCCGGCCAGGGAGAGCCAGGCTCCCTATAAGAGCACCGGACACGCGTCACGAGGTGCCCTAGCTCCCATTTCCCCCTCCTCTTCCTCTCACCGCCGCTACCATGGCCGAATTGGACCTCCCCTATTCCGCGTGACAGGTGAGCCGCTCGGTAAAATTCGTCGCCGTCCTTCACGCGCGGTGAGCCTGCGCTCGTCTGTGTGATCTCCCAGCCGTCCTCACCATTTTCCCCTTGCAGTTTCGCCTCGCAAGCCCCCAAGCAGCGACGAGACGCGGCGCTGCATCTCGGACCCGTCTTCCTCGACGACGGCCGGGTCGTTCCCCTCCTCTCCGGCGACATCAGGGTCACCTGCGAGCCCCTCTAGGTGAGCCTTGCGCCTCCTTTCGTCCCCTAGTCGTCGTAGGACGTCTAGCATCGCGTAGGGTTCCTCTGTCGCCGCTCGGACCCCTTCGGCGAGCCGAGCACGCCAAGCGCGTGTTCCCGGCAAACATCGAGTGCGTGCGCAGGTGCGCAGAGCACGAGCAGAACATGCAATCGGCACTGGCGCCTACGTAGTCTCCTTTTCCCCTTCAATGACCCGTCGTGCAGCTCTGTTCCGTCGTGTCTGAACCAACGAAGTAAAGCTGCCCCCTTTGAGTCTCCGGCGAGGGGGCGAGAAAAAATGGGACCACGGAGGGTCCAGCTTCGAGTAGCCGTTGGCCGTTGCGCCACCGGAGCATCGTAGACGACGTGAGCCTCGTCGTACTGTCTCGGCGTCGCCACGGTCTGAAGATTTTCGTCAGTGATAACGTTTGTTTCCGTCAAAGCAGTTCGCCGCGGTAGAATTCCGGCGAGGATAGCGACTTCCCTGGTGTGAGTTAGGTGCAGCGCTGGCCAGGGATCTGCAGTTGGGTGTACCAGCTTCTGATTCCACGCAGCAGCGGCGTCGCAGTTGGTCTGTGACCGCGGCGGGCTTCGCCGGAGTTCGTCGCCGTCGACAGTGATCAAAGTCTGAATTTGGTCTCTGTCAGTGGCGCGTCTGATCCTCATCTTGCCTGCTACGGATTCTTATTCAAATTCCGTCCAGTAGTGCAGTGGTAAGGGGGCTAGGTGGTGGTTGTAACGGCGTGGGATCGAATCCCGTCGGGTGCACAGCCCCGCTTCATTTCTTTTTTTTTGCGATTTTTGTTCTGTGTGTGGGCTTGGCCCAGTGCGGGCAGAGCGCTGAGAGAGGGTGGAGCTGAGCTCCTGGGCCCGAGACCACCTGAGGTTGGCCCAGTTGGCCTCCCTCTGTTTCTTTTTTTTTCTTCTCTTCTCGTTTTCTCCTTTTCTTTTTGTTTAAATCCTTTCCTTTTGGATTTGAAATCTGATTGAATTCAAATGCTTTGTGCTCATGGCATATATCCTTTTGGGGTAGAAAATTCACTGTTCATCATGGTCACATTGGTTTTTGTGTTTGAGCAACATAAAAATGCAAGCATGTGGAGGGAAGAGATTACCCACATGTGATCATGTCATGTTGATGAGGTGGTGCACACTCTTTGGCCTTGCCCATGTACCCCTTCTTCTCCTTTGTTGCAAACTCTTGCCATGTGCAGCACCCTCAAGTTGCCATGTGCCTTTTCCCCTTTGCTGCTCCTTGGTGCCAATTCATCGACACTACTCCGTCTCCGGAATCGATGTTTACTTTCACGTTGTAATTATTTCTGTTAATTGCTTTGTTGATCATGTCAGGTTGCCATGTTAATTACACCAAAAACTAAGGCTAAGACCGAAGCCATTCAACGTAAATAAATTGCATATGAAGTTGTTGACGTGTCGTCACCACCTTTATTTAAATCTGACTAGATAGGGTCACATCATGTCTATTAAACTTGATCATACCATTTTTGTCGTGCATTGCATCCATTGCTTACTTGTGTGCTTTTCCTTGCCGGTACTTTACGTTAGCACCTGAGACTGCCGAAGAGACTTACCTGGAGGTTTCCGACACTAAGCCCGAGGACCCTGCTACGTCTGCTTCGACGACCGATTACCCAGGCAAGGGGAAGATTTATACCATTAGTTGATACCTTTCTGCCTACCTGCCTAGCTATAGTCTAGAACGTTTGTCTGATCCTATCCACCTTGTTCATGCCATATTCAAACCAAACATCCATGATCGCCACATCCCAGCAAAACATTGTATTGCTAAGTTACCGCTGCTCAGCCATTGCTTAGTATGAGTAGGAAAACTTGCTGCTTACCCTATGCTAGGGTTTGGGATATCATGTTATTTAAAGAAGTTGGTTGATATTTATTATTATTATTATTATTATTATTATGTTAATTATATACTTGATGAATGATGGGAGACCAGGCTGTTCCCGCCGGGTGTTTTGTTCCATTTGAGTCACCTAGGTCCCGAGTTCCGGGTATTGTGTTTCTTTACGAGCGTGCCTAATCGCGTGTGGGATTCTATGGGGTCCCCTTGTCTTACCTGCCTAACTTCACACAATTCTAGTGGTGGCCCAAGCTGATTTACTATTTGCAAACGTGTGTGTGCTTGGTTGGTACCCCAGCAGTTTTCGAAACAACCCGGACCAGCAGAGACATGGTTTCTCTTGTTGGTCCACCCCAGGGAGCTAGGGGGTAGTCCACATCTGTTTGGGCAACTAACCCGACCTCATCCAGACGGTAGAGGCCGATTCGAGAGCGCGGCCAGCTTTTGAGTTGGGTGTCGACTCACCGGGGGCCACCCAGAATTGTGCGTTGTTAGTTAGAGGGACTCTGACGTGCCAGAGTTTCAGGCGTTTTACCTAGCCAAGTGGAAAGCGGGCGTACATGCGAATCCTATGATGGGAAGTTGGTACACCCCTGCAGGTTTAAATCTTTTCGAAAAGCCGTGTCCGCGGTTATGGACGACTTGAGACCTACTCCTTGTTCATAGAATAACATCAATTTGAATCATAATTAAAACTTGCCTACCGTGTGAGTGCCTTGGTTGCTTTTCTTCGTCCTGGGGGACCGAGAGAAGATCCAGGTTGTGTTATGTTTGACGTAAGTAGGTGGATAGCAGACTTATGACGCGTTGTCACGTGTATTCTTGACTCTTACCTCTACTCTAATAGAACGATAGCCACCATATATGATAGTGCGGCTGCAACCTGTACCTTTACCTTGTCTTACAGTAGGGAGTTAGTTATCATGTAATCATATAATCTCACCCCTGTTTTCCTTTGTGCTTTTACTGTTTGGCCTGATCGGTCGCTGCAGTTGACTACTACCTCGACCCGAGAACTGGACGATACTTCGTGGAGGTGCCCCCGGAGGACGACAATGAGGATGACTTCGTTCAGTATATCCTATAGTTGGGTTCCGACGATCCGTGGGTGGACTATTTATGTGCAGCCCTCTCTAGGGCCATTTGGATTTTAACCGTACTCGGTCGTGATTGTCTTCCGCTTGTTACATGATGTACTGTTGGGTCCACGGACCTCTGAGATGATGTAATAATTACAAGCGGCGATGTATGCCCTGGACTCTATATATTTATGTCTTAGCATAAAGTTCATTGTTCTTATATCTGTTGTCGAGAATCCGGCAGCGACACGAGTGCGAGTGTCGTGAGTCGGTGGCCTTTTATGCGCTACTAACTTGAGCGGGACGCGAAAGCGACTAACTCGAGTTAGCATCGCATCGGGGGCCTTACAACTTGGTATCAGAGCAGGACTGACTGTAGGACCCCTTACTGGCCGAAGTTGAGTCTAGAAGATATTTTGTAGTTACTAAGGAAAAATCGGAGAGTAGGAACTCTTTCTTTTTCTTCTAACCCCACCATCCCACCCCTTTTTCCGTGAGGAAGTGAATCGTTGTTTTCTCTCTGCAACTTATCCCCTTTCAAAACAAATCTAGGTTCTCGTTTACATGAGGCTCCGATTCCTCTATAATTTTTTGCTAGCGACGAGAAGGGTTGGCGTACGTTGAGAACACTTAGCCGCCACTTGGGGTTGACAGCTCCACCTCGCTTACGGCGTACCTTAGGTGAAACTCCTATACAGGGATGGTTGCCATCCTCCGGATGTGGTTCCTCCCCCTATAGGAGACCGCTTCGGCGGGCCGCTCAGGGCAGATGTCTCAACGTTCAGGTCTTCAACCACTCGTATATATTGTTGTGTGCTCGCTAGCACATTATTATCTTGGATTCAGATTATCTCGGTTTGGGGATTCCAGTAGCACCTAGCTTTCGACTTTCCGGGTTAACCTTGGTGGAATTTCAGTCTTCAGCTTTCTCATACCTCGTGAGGAAGTTTTGTTGTCAATATTTGCTTTATCTTCTGGTTTCTTCAATGTTTCAACCATGTTCTCATAAGTGTTCCTGTATACAGGATGCCAAGAGCAAACATGCCGCCGCCAGAGAACCCTCTCCTTGGGGAGGGTGTGACCGCAGTGTCTGTAACACCCCCAGTGTCTTGCTACAGTAATCACTTTTATTAAATGCTAAGTCACCATGATTAGCAATGCTTGGTCATGTTCATTCAAATTCTAACTCAACTAAAATTCCAAAACAAATTGATAAATAAAGTTAAACCAAAAATTGGAAAAAAATATATTAAATGCCTAATAATCAGTAGGTTGTAACAAAATAGAAATAGGAATTTATTAAAATAGTTTACTAATTTAAACAAGTCATAACAACAACAAAACAACCCCTTTTACTCGTTGCATTTTCAAACGAAACTCTAAAAGAATTTATTTCTCAACCTAACTTTTTGTGACATCATTTTATGGTGTAACAATAATACCAAAGCTAGTCACATATTTTACAAAATTCATTTGCTAGTTAAACTAATTAAAACAGAATAAAAGCTCAGCTAGCAAAAAAAATACAAATACATTATCTCTCGCACTGGGCAACTTCGTTGCGGCCCAGCCCAACCCCACCATCCCCTTCCTTACTGCTCACCCGACCCGGTGCCATGGCCGCACTGTCGCCGTTGCCATCGGACCACCTCGCCGCCCCTGTGCCGCTACAGTGCGCCTCG
Source organism: Bromus sterilis (assembly GCA_950022295.1). Classification (NCBI taxonomy): domain Eukaryota; kingdom Viridiplantae; phylum Streptophyta; class Magnoliopsida; order Poales; family Poaceae; genus Bromus; species Bromus sterilis. Next base: position 219,859,241 of record OX465599.1, read on the forward strand.
TGGATAAGGATGCGCCCCTCGGCCGCGTAGACGCCCTCATCCACTCGCCCCTTCCTCTCGCGCCCTCTCTCTCTCTATCTCTCTGCTCAAGCTCGGTCCAGGAGGACCCGTGGCTGCGCCGACGAGCTCGCGCGTCCAATGGTGCTGCCTCGCCTTGCCCCCATGACAAGAAGTTCCACCGGCGACCTCTCCTTCTTCCCCAACCTCGCGTTCGAGCCGGAGGCCATCACATTGACTGAATCGAGCTCGCCCCGACTATGGTCATCGCCGGTCGCCGTCATCGATTCGCGCCACTACCTCTTCCAATCGCTCGCCGGGCCGTCGTGTGCCTCCGCTGTGAGCTTCTCCCTGATCCCCTCTGCCCATTGCCCCGAATTAGTCACCGTTTACCGCCTGTACGTTTCGTGTCCTCCATGGAAGGAGCTCGCCGTGCGTGCTCGCGCTGCTGCCCTGCTGGAGCTGCGCCCGCCACTGCCCTCTGGCTGGCGGCCTCACCGCCCCTGCACGCGTGCTCGCGCCACCCTAGCCGCGCCAGCCGCTCTTTGCTGCTGCTCTGGCCACTACCACGGCCGTCCATGGCCATATGTGCGTGCATGGTGTGCTAGGTGTGTGTGCGTACGTGGTGGGATGTGTGTGCAGCGTACGTGCTCTGTGTGTGTCGTGTGTCTGCGGGCGTGCTACGCACAGCCAGCCGCTGGCTCGCTCTGGCTGCCGTGCCTCCGTGCCGTGTTGTCGCTGCTAGATGGAGCTGCTGTGGCTGCTATTGCTGTCGTCGTTGCTCTGCATTCTGCTGCTGCGTTTTTCTACTACTGAACTTGTGGGTGCTGCTGTTAACTGAAAACTGTTGCTATCAAGTGCTACTGTTGTATCACTTTGAGGGCAATAAAATAGTAGCTAACCCAATACAACAATAGCTAAAAATGATATGAATTGAAAGTAGATGTATCAAGCTTCACTTTGTTCCATTGGACCAATTTCAAATGATGTACCGATTAATTCGTAGAAAAAGGGCAAATATGCAAGAATCTATGATGAGCTAGTAGAATTAAGCCTTACAAATAAAACGATTTGGGTTCGCAGATAACTCCTTAAGTTCCTGGAATTTGCAAATAGGTCCTCTACCATTAGTTAAAATTTAGATTAAATAAATCTGCTAAATAAATAGCCAATGACATGTGGGTCCTCTTTTACTAATTGAATAAATATAATAGGTATTATTGGCGATGTGTATGACATGTGTACCCCACCTGCCAGGTTTGACTAGTCAACATCACTATTGTAGATAATGTTGAATTAATAATAATAAAAGAAATTCAGAAAATCATTTAAATAATTTAAAACTTTGAAATTCAATAATTTTTAAACCGTAACTCAGATTCAAAAACTTTATACATGAAAATTGATCGGAAAAATATAACGAATACGAATACGCTATCTGTATGTCTATCACACCCCTCTAACACAACGAACATCGAACCGTCCCCCTTCGGACCGTCTGTCCGATAAACTTTCCGGTACTGTTAGAGTGCCCGAATGAATTTATTTCGAACACGAAAGTTGTTCGGAATAGATCAACTAACCCGGATACACCACCCACACATGTGTCGGATGTCCACGACACCTCCGGCATGATATCTCCCCCCCTCCGGACACCTTGTCCGGTAATCACCCGGAGCTGGCAGTTCATCCCCGGATGAATTTCCGTTCCGAGCAATGTGCATTGCACTGCGTTAGAACACCGTTAACATTTCATCTGTCATGTTATGCATATCTTTGTATATGCTTGCTGTGTATTTACTATTTATTCCCCCCCTTAATCTCCGGTAGACCCCGCTGCTGCCGTTGACTACACCGCTGCTGAGTACGACTACTTCGTCGATGACCCTACTTCTATCGTCGAGCTTCCAGGCAAGCAGAGCCATTCTCTTCCCCAGATATCACCTATCTTTCCGTACATTTCTTGCACTAGGAATTGTTACTGCTGCTGCTACGTTACAATCCTATTCAATTGCATAGCCTGTTTTTGTCGCCCCTTGATGTACCTCTTTTATCCTATGCTGCCTATTATTATTATGCATTATTCAGCAGTGAGCCCTGCGCATTGTTAACTAGGATTAGATAGAGGGACGTGGTCACTCAGGGGAGTGAACGCGGATACAAATATTATAACTGCACAGGTACGGTACAATGCAGACACCGCCTCAGGCCCCCTAGCTCGGCTCTGCCAAGCCACCATCAAGTGTGAGCTATCAAGGAGTAATCCTTGTACTCCACTCGTTGCTGACTCTGTATAGCCGCTCTAGGTACCTGAGTAACGGTTGTCCTTCAGGTAAGAAGTCGGGCGACCCAACGGTGCCCGCGAGAGGTATTGCGACGGGACGACAAGGAGGGTACGACCAGTGTACCGGTGTGCTTGGCCCCTGATCGTTGGCCGCAAGAGTTACCAAACCACAAAAGTCGAGCTCCTCCAGGAGCACACGCGAGACAAGGTAAGGAGACGGTTCACCTTGTTGGTAACCGCAGTGGCTTGGTGGGACGACAGGACAGGCACCGATGTACTGGTGGTCCTGGCTGCTGTCGTTGTCCGCGGGTCAGTTAAGTCGAGGCAACGATAACGGTTGTCACGCAGGTAATTAAAATGCTAAATGGTTCAGTGGATGTCTTGAGTTGGCTATATGCCATGTACGCACTACCTACCCGTGGGAATTACGAGTTATGGGCTCCTCTGCTTCGTAGTGTCGTCCGAGGACTCTTCAGACGTCAGCAGTACTGCGGGCTGATTGCCGGGAAGTGGTGTTGTCTTATTTGCTCGCGCGGTGGTGTCTTATTTGGATTTGCTTTAACTTCACCGGCCAGTCACGCACCGTGCGGGAGTACGTTCGGGTTGGGGTCCAAGGCCCGGCGTACTTAGGATTTAGACCAGCGGATGGCCTCTCTGTTGAGTTTGAAAGATGGGCTATGAAGTATCGGATAGCCTCGGTGGAGCGTTCCCTAACAAGGTTCCCGCCACCCTGGAGATCCGTGCGTGTAGCGTAACACAAGTGCACCCCTGCAGGGAAGATTAATCTATTCGAATAGCCGTGTCCACGGTAACAGGACGCTTTATGCTGAAGCTGGATCTTACCACTACAAACTATTATTATTAAACTGTATGGTTCCGAGTTTTCTTCCTCGCGGGGATGTCGAGGAGGTGAACTTGGAGGCATTGTTAATTATGATTACAACTTATTATTATACAATGCTGCAGCAACTTCTGTTGCATTGTTACTTTCATTACTGTTATATTAACTGTTGGCTGATTCTTACCTCATGCTGCAAGACTCGTTGGAAGATGCTAGTCTTCGATAGGCCTAGCTTCTTACCCTTATTCTGATTTCTATCTTGCAGTCCACTATATACAGCCTCTTCTTTCCGTTGATACAATGCATAATGCTTAGTAGCGGACGTAAGTCTCGCGGGTATACTAGATACTCACCATGCTTTATTTCCTTTACTGTTTTGCCTGATCGGCCGCTGCATTCGACGTTGGAGTCCAGGAGTAGGAGATCCCCGATGTCGACCACCGCATCGTGAAGATCCCCGATTCCTTCGACGACGTCAAGTTCCCCTTTGGCCAGGAGTAGTTTGGAGGTTCCCAGGCAGGAGGCCTCGCCTTTTCGATCGAGTGTTGATTTTGTGCTAGCCTTCTTAAGGCAACCTTGTATTATTGTGTCTGTACTCAGATACTATTGCTTCCGCTAACTTTGTGTTCTCGAGCTGTTGTATTCGAGCCCTCGTGGCCCCTGGCTTGTATTAAACAGCTTGTATTATTTTATTTGTAGAGTTGTGTTGTGATATCCCACCGTGAGTCCCTGATCTCGATCGTGTACCTTGCGTGTATGATTACTGTACACGGTCTGATTTTGGGGGCGTCACAGTGTCTCAGGGCACAGCTGCGATCTTAAAGATGCTGCAGAACCAGACTGCCCAGAGGAATGATCGACCACAGTACACCACTCTGCAGCAGTTCCTTACTATCAACCCCCCCCCCCAGGTTCTCCGAGGCTCGAGAGCAGCTGGAAGCGGATGATTGGATCGCAGAGATCAAGAAGCACTTCAATGCAAACACCGTCAGACCAGTCGACTACGTCACCTTCGCCTCCTTCCAGCTTCAGGGTGCAGCAGCCAGCTGGTACGATACCTACAAGGCCAACAAGGGCGATGCTATCATCACGTGGGTAGACTTCGTCGCAGACTTCAGAGTAGCACATATTCCGAGTGGCTTGATGGACAGGAAGCGAGAGGAGTTCTTGGCTCTGAGACAGGGTGACAGGTCAGTTCAGGAGTACAACCTGGCTTCGTCAGGCTCGCCAGGTACGCTCCGGAGGAGGTCAGCACAGAGGCCAAGCGGATTGCCAGGTTCCGCGGGGGTCTCAGCACAGAGATCAAGACACTCACCCAGTGCAGCCCCACGCTATTCTCGCAGTTCGTGGATCAGGCTATCCGCCAGGAGTTAGCCAGAGCAGAGTGGGATGCAGACAGGAAGCGCCAGAGAGAGCACAGTTCCGCGGTGATGGTCCACAAGAAGGCAAAGACTTGGGTCACAGAGGCACCACCGCAGAGGCAGCAGTTCCAGCAAAGGGGGGCAGTTGTCCGCACTTTTGCCCGCCCTCCCGTCCCAGTTCAGCAGGGTCCTCGCTCTACACCACCACACGTGAGGTCACCCAGGCGGCAGCAGCAGCCCAGGCCAGGTGTGATATGCTACAAGTGCAGAGAGCCGGGCCACACTTCTCCCAACTGCACCGATCCGCTCTTTGCTCGGCTCCCACCGCCTACACCTCGCTCTACTCCGAGCACCGCGATGGTGAAGGCACAGCCACGTGCAGTCCGAGTGAACAACGTGATGCTCACAGATGCTCAGCAGTCTTCAGAGATCGTTCTTGGTAGGTTGCTTGTTAATTCTGTTCCTGCGACTGTGTTCTTCGATTCTGGAGCTTCCCACTCGTTTGTTTCTTAGGGATTCGCTCACGATCAGGTTCTCACCGTGGAGGACTTGCCCAAGTTCCTGCCTATTGTTTCACCCGGTTCCAAGTTCACTTCTTCTATCCGTGCTCCATTTGTAAGGATCACTATTCAGGATTGCCATTTCCCAGCCTGGCTCATCGTTTTGCCTAGTTCTGACATCGATGTCATTTTGGGCATGGATTGGCTTGTGCAGCACAAGGCCAATATTGATTGTCCAACCAGATCCGTGAAGCTGACACATGATTCAGGCGCAGAAGTCTTGTACACTTGTGCCTCAATGGCAGGGGCACCACAGTTGTACGCCTTGAACGCAGGAGTTGCACCTTTGCTCGAAGAAGTCAAAGTTGTCTGTGAGTTCCCAGACGTCTTTCCGTAGGAGTTGCCAGGAATTCCCCCGGTTCGAGCTATTGAGTTCGTTATTTAGCTAGAGCCTGGTACCCAACCGATTTCTCGGCATCCGTACAAGATGTGTTCGAAGGACTTGATTGAGCTCAAGAAGCAGTTGACAGAGTTGGAGGCAGGCGGTTTTATCCGCGCGAGCACTTCCCCTTGGGGTGCACCAGCTTTGTTTGTCCAGAAGAAGGATGTGACTGGCCGCTTGGTCCAGGACTATCGTGGTATCAACAAGAAGACCATCAAGAACAAGTACCCTTTACCCCACATCAATGATCTGTTCGAACAGTTGAATGGGGCTAAGGTGTTTTCCAAGCTTGACTTGAGGATGGGGTATCATCAAATCCGTTTTCGTGAAGAGGACATTCCCAAGACCGCGTTCAGCACACGTTATGGGTTGTATGAGTTCACAGTCATGACTTTTGGGTTCTCAAATGCCCCTCCGACATTCATGAGAGCTATGAACTATTTGTTCCAAAAATGGCTTGATGTGTTCGTGATCCTCTACCTCGACGACATTCTTGTCTATTCCAAGTCAGAGGCTGAACATGAGGAATATCTACGCCTGGTGCTGCAGAAGTTGAGAGAGCACCGTTACTACGCCAAGTTCTCCAAGTGTGAGTTTTGGCTGGACAAGGTCAATTTTCTGGGTCATGTTATTTCCGCTGAAGGAATTGCGGTTGATCCAGAGCGAGTCTGCACTATTCAAGAGTGGGCTCCGCCGAAGAATGTGAAGCAGCTAAGTTTTCTCGGCCTCGCCAGTTATTGCAGGAGGTTTATGCAGAATTTCTCCAAAATAGCGAAGCCAATGACGGAATTGTTGTGTAAAGGCAAACGGTACACTTGGTCACCAGCTTGCCAGTCAGCTTTCGAGGGTTTGAAGGAGAAGTTGACCACAACTCCAATTCTAACACCACCAGATGAGTCACAGCCTTTTCAGGTGTTTTGTGATGCCTCATTGCAAGGTTTGGGAAGACTTTTGATGCAAGGTAGGAATATTGTGGCGTATACCTCACGGCAGTTGAAGACGAGTGAGAGGAATTATCCCACGCGCGACTTGGAGCTTGCAGCAATTGTGCACGCTTTGATCACTTGGCGACACCTCCTCTTAGGGAGGAAGGTGGATGTGTTCACCGACCACAAGAGTCTGAAGTACTTGTTCACTCAGCCAAATCTGAACTTGAGGCAAAGAAGATGGCTTGAAACCATTACTGAGTACACAGTTGATATTCAGTACACGCCTGGGAAGGCGAATGTCATAGCTGATGCGCTGAGCCGCAAGGGCGATTTCAATAATATCCAGGTGCAGAAGATCCACCCTGATTTGTGTGAGTCCTTTCGAAGGCACAATCTCGAGCTAGTTCCATCAGGCTACCTTTCCAACCTTGTGGTAGAGCCCACTATCCATGAGAAGATTCGTGAAGCTCAGTCTGGCAGCTCAATGATACAAAAGATCAAGCAGGATATTGCCGCCTCAGTTCCAAAGTACGGTTGCTTTTCAGTGCATAATGACGGCACCGTGTTGTTCGAAGAGCGAGTTGTTGTTCCCAAGGAGGAAGATCTCAGAGAGGTCATCATGAAGGAAGCCCATGATTCCAAGCTATCGATTCACCCTGGCAGTACAAAGATGTATCAAGATCTCAAGCAAAGCTTTTGGTGGACTCGTATGAAGCGGGATGTTGCCCGTTATGTGTCTCAGTGTGATGTGTGCAGGAGAGTGAAGGCACAGCACCAGAAGCTTGCAGGGTTGCTTCAGCCACTTGAGATTCCAGAGTGGAAATGGGAACACATAGAGATGGATTTCATCACAGGCTTCTCCTTGTCGTAGAAGAAGAACAATGCCATCTTTGTTGTCATTGACAATCTTTCCAAAGTTGCCCACTTCTTTCCAGTGAGGGACTCCATTTCAGCAGCTCAGTTAGCGGATTTGTATACCGCAAGAGTTGTATCTTTGCATGGCATTCCCAAGAAGATCAGTTCTGATAGAGGCAGCCTTTTCACCTCTAAGTTTTGGCAGGCCTTTCAAAAGGCGATTGGTACGACAATGTTGTTCAGTACCGCTTATCACCCTCAAACAAGTGGGAAAGTCGAGCGCGTGAACCAAATCCTCGAGGACATGCTTCGAGCATGTGTCATCTCCTTTGGCATGAAGTGGGAAGAATGCTTGCCGTACGCTGAGTTCTCTTACAACAACAGCTATCAGGAAAGTCTGCAGGCAGCGCCGTTTGAAGTCTTGTATGGTCGCAAGTGCAGGACACCTTTGAACTGGTCTGAGACAGGCAAGAGACAGTTGTTCGGTCCAGATGTGATCCAAGAGGCAGAGGACAGAGTGAAGATTGTCCGAGAGCACCTAAAGGCAACACAGTCTAGGCAGAAGGCCTATTATGACAAAAGGCACCGTGGTGTGGCTTTTCAGGTTGGTGATTGGGCGTACCTGAGAGTGTCTCCATTGAGGGGAACTCACCGCTTTGGCATCAAAGGAAAGCTCGCTCCAAGATTTGTCGGACCTTTCCGCATCCTTGAGACTAGAGGACCTCTTGCCTTTCGGCTCGAGCTTCCAAAGAGTCTGTCCATGGTGCATGACGTGTTCCATGTGTCCCAGCTAAAGCAGTGCTTCAAGCAGCCAGAGCAGGCCATTGACTTGGGCGAGATACAGCTGAGTGCAGATCTTTCCTACTCCGAGCGTCCAGTCCGTGTTCTTGAGACGTCTGAGCGCAAGACTCGCAACAAGACTGCCAAGTTCATGAAGGTGCAGTGGGCACATCATTCGGAGAAGGAAGCAACGTGGGAGCGTGAAGATCATCTCCGTTCTGAGTATCCTGAGTTGTTTCGGGCTTAGATCTCGGGACGAGATCCTGTGTTGGTGGGGGAGTGCTGTAACATCCCATTTGCAATAATAAGAAATCAACATGATATTGTACCTTGTCTGTTGACTTTGTAACTTGGCATGATGCTACAGTTTGACATTTCATGTGGTGATTTAAATTTGCATTGGGATTGGAGCCCATTTGGTTTGTTTGAATTTGCATCCAAAATGGTTCAAGAAGGGTGTTTGAAGAATTTTCTTTGTTGCATGCATGCTCTCCTTGATCCCAAACTTGGCATAGCCAATTCCTTGCCCCTCCCAAGCTTTTTAAAAGCCTTACCCCATTTTTGCATACTATTAAAATGTGGGCCACAGTTCATGTGGTTTGATTTTTTAAAAATGCCCCCACATTTTAGTTGCTCCAAAAATTGCCAAACCAATTTTATAAATTGGAGAATATTGCAAGGATAATTTTGCATATTTTTTATGTATTTTTAAACCTTGTAATTAATTCTGGTAAACCCCAATGCCTTTCTATTTTATTTTTAAATGGGAAAGGATAAGTAGCAGTGGTTTTCTCTCTTTTTCCCAACTCCCTGTTGCGGGTCCAGCCCACCTGGGCCTTTTCTCCTTCTCGGGCTAGAGCCCAGCCGCGAAGGGGTAAGTGGAGTGCGCCTAGGACATTTGATCTGCATCCGACGGCTCCCCGTCGTCTTCTTTCCACGCTCGGGTGAGGTCCCCCTCTCCCTCCTCTCTCACGCGCAGGTCCGGCCAAGCCGGTGGAGCCCTCCGGCAGGGAGAGCCAGGCTCCCTATAAGAGCACCAGAGACGCGTCGCGGGGTGCCCTAGCTCCCATTTCCCCCCTCCTCTTCCTCTCGCCGCCTCCATGGCCGAATTGGACCTCCCCTGTTCCGCGTGACAGGTGAGCCGCTCGGTAAAATTCGCCGCTGTCCTTCACGCGCGGTGAGCCTGCGCTCGTCTGCGTGATCTCCCAGCCGTCCTCACCGTTTTCCCCTTGCAGTTTTGGCTTGCAAGCCCCCAAGCAGCGACGACCCGCGGCGCTGCATCTCGGACCTGTCTTCCTCGACGACAGCCGGGTCGTTCCCCTCCTCTCCGGCGACATTAGGGTCACCTGCGAGCCCCTCTAGGTGAGCCTTGCGCCTCCTTTCGTCCCCTAGTCGCCGTAGGACGTCTAGCATCGCGTAGGGTTCCTCTGTCGCCGCCCGGACCCCTCCGGCGAGCCGTGCACGCCAAGCGCGTGTTCCCGGCGAACATCGAGTGCGTGCGCAGGTGCGCAGAGCACGAGCAGAACGTGCAATCGGCACTGGCGCCTGCGTAGTCTCCTTTTCCGCTTCAACGACCCGTCGTGCAGCTCTGTTCCACAATGTCTGAACCAACGAAGTAAAGCTGCCCCCTTTGAGTCTCCGGCGAGGGGGCGAGCAAAAATGGGACCACGGAGGGTCCAGCTTCGAGTAGTCGTTGGCCGTTGCGCCACCGGAGCACCGTAGACGACGTGAGCCTCGCCGGACTGTCTCGGCGTTGCCACGGTCTGAAGATTTTCGTCAGCGACAACGTCTGTTTTCGTCAGAGCAGTTCGCCGCGGTAGAATTCCGGCGAGGATAGCGACTTCCCTGGTGTGAGTTAGGTGCAGCGCTGGCCAGGGATCTGCAGCTGGGTGTACCAGCTCCTGATTCCACGCAGCAGCGGCGTCGCAGTTGGTCTGTGACCGCGGCGGGCTTCGCCGGAGTTCGTCGCCGTCGACAGTGATCAAAGTCTGAATTTGGTCTCTGTCAGTGGCGCGTCTGATCCTCATCTTGCCTGCTACGGATTCTTATTCAAATTCCGTCCAGTAGTGCAGTGGTAAGGGGGCTAGGTGGTGGTTCCAACGGCGTGGGATCGAATCCCGTTGGGTGCACAGCCCCCCTTCTTTTCTTTTCTTTTTGCGATTTTTGTTCTGTGTGTGGGCTTGGCCTAGTGCGGGCAGAGCGCTGAGAGAGGGTGGAGCTGAGCTCCTGGGATCGAGGCCACCCGAGGTTGGCCCAGTTGGCCTCCCTCTGTTTCTTTTTTTTTCTTCTCTTCTGTTTTCTCTTTTTCTTTTTGTTTAAATCCTTTCCTTTTGCAATTTGAAATCTGTTTGAATTCAAATGCTTTGTGCTCATGGCATATATCCTTTTGGGGTAGAAAAATGCACTGTTCATCATGGTCACATTGGTTTTTGTGTTTGAGCAACATAAAAATGCAAGCATGTGGAGGGAAGAGATTACCCACATGTGATCATGTCATGTGTATGAGGTGGTGCACACTCTTTGGCCTTGCCCATGTACCCCTTCTTCTCCTTTGTTGCAAACTCTTGCCATGTGCAGCACCCTCAAGTTGCCATGTGCCTTTTCCCCTTTGCTGCTCCTTGGTGCCAATTCATCGACACTACTCCGTCTCCGGAATCGATGTTTACTTTCATGTTGTAATCATTTCTGTTAATTGCTTTGTTGCTCATGTCAGGTTGCCATGTTAATTACACCAAAAATTAAGGCTAAGATCGAAGCCATTCAACGTAAATAAATTGCATATGAAGTTGTTGACGTGTCGTCACCACCTTCATTTAAATCTGACTAGATATGGTAACATCATGTCTATTAAACTTGATCATACCATCTTTGCCGTGCATTGCATCCATTGCTTACTTGTGTGCTTTTCCTTGCCGGTACTTTACGTTAGCACCTGATAGCTCGTCGGCAAACAGGAGGACATGTTCCTGCTCGATATTATTGATGAGGGAGATGTGATTACAGTTGATGCTGATACGTCTCAAACGTATCTACTTTTCCAAACACTTTTGCTATTGTTTTTCCCTCATTCTTGCATGATTTGGATGAAACTAACCCGGACTAACGTTGTTTTCAGCAGAGTTGCCTGTATGGTTTTATTGTGTGCAGGAAAATGGATTTTTAGGTGTCCCAGAAAATTCCCAGAAAAATAGCAGAAAATCCACGCACCCGAGGGAGCCAGATGCCAGAAGTGGGACCAGAGGGGAGTCCTGGGGGGCCCAGGCGCCTCCCCCCTCCTCTGGTGCCCTACCGATGCTCCTATTTATTCTCGTGATGGGAAAACCCCAGAAAAGGAGTCGCTTTTCCAGTTTCCGTCGCGGAGCCGCCGCCACCCTCTGTTCTTCTTCGGGAGGGCTAATCTGGAGGCTGATTTGGCCTCCGGAGAGGGGAGATCGTCGCCATCGTCATCACCATCACCAATCCATCCCTCTTCCATGACTTCTCTTCACATGTGTGAGTAATTCCCTAATGTAGGCAAAGGGGATGGTAGGGATTCGATGAGTTAGATCATGTAATAGTTCGTCAGATTGTTGGGGGCATGTTGCCTATCATCTAGATTGGTGTTTATCTTCTTTGCTTCAACTTGTTGCTCTTAATGCTTGTCACTTTGGGCCCGAGTGCCATGTTTTCAGATCTGTACCCTATGTGTTTTCATGAATATATTTGTGTTCTTGATCCTATCTATGAGTTGTATGCACCTATTATGGTCCGGAACCGGCGATCCCAAAGGTGGCAGCTTGGGACACCAAAGGGGATGGTCCATAATTTGAGGATTCCATGTATCCATTGAGTTTATTGCTTTGTTCCGGTGCTCTTTGACAGGAGCACCTTAATCTCCATAAGTTCCCTTTGGCCCCGTTCGTAGCGGGATGGTAGGACAAAAGATGTTGTGCAAGTTCTTATTGCAAGCACGCACAACTACCTACGGGATACATGCCTAATGTTTGATATTTTCCTAGATGATCATTGCTTTTCTATGTGCCTTGCCCCGTGTTAGAATCTATTACATGTTCACTCTCATCCATGCAGCGCCCAACCATCCATCTCCCTAGTCTACAGTGTTTTCAATCCTGCTGGTTATTAGTTGTTACTTTTGCTGTTTACTTTTGCTGTCGTCACCATCACTATCATATTACCTTTACCGCTTATCTTTTGTTGCAAGCAAGTATATTTCAGGTGCGGTTGAATTGACAACTCAACTGTGAAAGCTTATAAATACTCTTTGGCTCCCCTTGTGTCGAATCAATAAATTGGGTTAACTTACCCGCGAAGACTATCTCGATCCCTTACGTTTGTGGGGCTTCAGATGTCGAGGCAGGAGCGCTCAAGGCTAGGGTTACCGATGATATTGGATCTTGGTTTCCTCGGACAGCGGACAAGCGACACATGGAGCACGATTTACCCAGCTTCAGGCCCCCGGAGGGAAAACCCTACATGCTGCTTGTCTGATCTTGTATTGATGATGATGTACAGGGGTGCCGTGAGGGATTTGGTGGAGAGAGATCTATCTAGTTATATGCGTGGGGGTTGAGAGCTTCTGTTGTGGTTGTCTAGAGAGGTGCCCCTACCTCGCTTTATGTAGATAGCCAGGTAAGGTTTACAAGAGTCCTAGTCGACTACAAGTAGGAGTCCTTGTCTTGTGCCTCAAGTCTTCGGCTTCACGTCTTATTCCATTATGTCGGTGTCCAAGAGTGGGCCTCTGGTGGGCCGCCAGCCATGACACGCACCAGGTACCCTCACGTAGAGGAGTCGTGGGGTCACCCCCTCGTCAGTATCCCCCGAGTGCCTGTGGGACTCGAAGAGTCGCGCAGTTACTCGAATCTGCAGTAGCCGCCGTAGTGCGTGTCGATCATTTGCTGATGAACAGTCGAAGATGTCGTGAGTATGCTCCCGATGGGAGTATTTGGATGAAGCATCGAAATTGAAGTTCGGTTCGTCTTCGTATTTCATCGTCGGGTGGAGAGAAGTTGCCCAGTCGAGCAGTCGTCGGGTGCGCGTCGGCGCTCCCGATGGGAGTAGCCCCCGAGGCTATGTGTGACTCGTAGAGCCGCGCATAGGCTCAAGTTGTTTTTAAGCTAACCCCGTCGTTCTTGTCAGCTGCGCGAATAGTGCTCGTCGGGTGCGCGTCAGCGCTCCCGATGGGAGTAGCCCCCGAGGCTATGTTCGACTGCTTGCAGTCGAGCATAGACTCAAGACTTCTTCGTCCTCGAGTAATTGTCATCCGAGGAAGTGCTCGACTCGGGTCTTGCGTCGTAGGTGTGAGTTGTTTTAGAGACCGGTCGTGGACGAGGAGGTTGGCGTCGCCGCATCATGAGGGCGCCCAGCCCCCGAGCATCTGCTGAGAAGGAGAAAAAAGTGCAACTGTATTAAGATGTACTTGCGCGATATACAAAATAATTATAAGGTATGTGATTTGCAGACGTTGCACTTTTGTCGAGAGGATAATGTAACAGCATATAAAGTTTATGCGTGTCTTTTCATGAGTAGGCCCTCCAGCAGCATACTCATGTCGGGTAACAAGGATGTTATGCCAGACTTGTCGAGCCCGGAGACAAGAGCGGCCTTTTGATACCCAGCCTCACTACTTTGACGAACGTGAATAAACAACATATAAAACTGAGCTTGATCCAATGTATAATTTTGAAGCCCTCGAGATGGTTCTGTACGACTGCGTAGTCGTCTTTGGCGACTGATCGAGAATGTATAAAGGTTTTGGAATCATAGCATAAGGGTGTAAAGAAAACTTAGCTGTAGGGTCGACACGGCGGAGGATGTCGAAGATGAGCAGTCGGGCAGTCGACAAGGCGAGAACAGAGTCGATGTGACGGCGACTGCGATGTTCAGCCCCCGAGTCCGCGAGCCCCCGAGTGTTGAGGCGGTGGAGTTGCGCAGTTAAGTCATCGTGATGAAGTTGTTCGGCGAGCGACGAGAGGACTCGACGTGGCGATTCCTGCGCGATGGAGCTCGGTACGGGAGAGCCCATACAAAGGAGCTCGGCGCAGGATGATTCGTGTGCTTGGAGTCGACGGTGCGGCGAGTGACCGAGAAGGACTCGATGCGTCGGGCAGGATCCTTCGATTGCTCGTTGGGTGATGTCTTTGCAGTGGCTTGAGTCGATGTAGAAACCGTTGGAATTTTCTGAAATTTTTTGTGCTGATGGGGGATTGAATTCCGCATGATTTCACCGGAGGGATCTTCAAGTTGATGTCCGAGCTAATGTCAGGAATTTATTTGCTGGAGTCGCGCGGAGTTCCTTCAAATTCTGAGAGTGCTTCAGTGCGCGGGTCGCCGAGGGAGATCCAGCCGTTGGAATTTGCAGAAATTTTTACAGATTTTCGAAAATTGGATTTCGCATCTTTCCACCGAAGGGATCGTCGAGATGAGCTCCGAGTCGCCGTCGCGAGTGATACGTCCAAAATGCATCACTATTTTATATAGTAAATCTTTCTTATTCATTGATATATTTCATGATATGATGCTATTCTTATGTTGTTTTGGCTTATTTTACACAGTTTGCAACTTTCCGGTGCCGAAGCAGCAGACGCAGGATTCCGCGGTAAAAAGTGGACGTTGAGTTGCTGAAGAAGAATACCTCCAAATTACCTGAAAATCGACGGAGGGTACTTTCCAGAAGGATCACGAAGACACGCAAAAGAGCGACCAGAGGGGGGCCACAGGCTGCCTAGGCGGCCACCTGGCGCGGCCCCCACCCTGGCTGCGCTGGGAGGGCGCCTAGACCCCTGGGACCACTCCCAGTTCCCCCTCTGGCCTATATAACACACATCATCCAGAAACCCTAAAAGGAGAGGGGAGTTTACGGATTTCCGCCGCCGCTCCGTGGCGGAAACCTACAGAGAAGAAAAGCCATCTCTGGCGGGCAGATTCTGCCGGGGAGATCACCTCCCGGAAGGGGAGATCATCGCCATTGTCATCACCATCATCACGGGAATCATCGAGATCATCATCAACATCATCCCCATCATCAGCACCATCTCCACCTCCATCCAATCTCATCTCACAATTGCAAATTGTGTTGTAATCCATACTATCTATCCTCTCTACTCTATCGGTGTTGATTACTACTTTTTGGTGAATGCTATTGAGTTTTGTTGGAGAAATATCGTTGTGTCCAGATTGTTTATCATCTATTTATCCCCACTGATCATGATCTATTTTATGTCTTGTGAGTAGTGACTTTAGTTCTTGAGGACATGGGAGAAGTCTAATTGCTAGTAGTCATATGATGTTGAAGTAATATGTGTTGTTTGATATTTAAGTTGTGTTGTTATTTTCCTAGTGGTGTTGTGTGAGTCGAACACTCAACACTTCGCCTCATCAAGGACCTTGGGGAATACATTGTGTACAAAGAATGCTTACGGTGGGTTGCCGGAGTGACAGAAACGTAAACCCCAGTTTGCACGCTTTTGCACAAGGGAACAATGGATCACCGATCGTATTGCTATGGTTAGGCTTTTGCCTTAATTACTATCTTGTATTTTCGGATCCTTGCAAGGTGTTTAATCATAAGAGTGCACTTATCTTAGTCTAGAGGGTGTACTAGCATAGATCTACCCACTCAACACTTATCA
Organism: Bromus sterilis; assembly: GCA_950022295.1. Taxonomy (NCBI): domain Eukaryota; kingdom Viridiplantae; phylum Streptophyta; class Magnoliopsida; order Poales; family Poaceae; genus Bromus; species Bromus sterilis. The sequence goes on from OX465599.1 coordinate 219,874,858, forward strand.
ACACAGCACATAGTGCCGATACGGAATATGGCGAAAGCACATGACTACCTCTCCCGTGTGTCCTCAAGAACACTTTAGCCTTTATAAGTTCAGTTTCTAGGCCTCTCCTTTGCTTAGAAAGGATTGGGCCACTCGTTACTCTCCAGTGCCTTTTACTTTGCTCGTTTTTACTTTCCTGTTGCTTATACCAAGAAAAGCCCTAAAAAGTTATCTTTCAGTGCTTGCAGTTATCTCCTTGCCAAAGTCACTTGCTATTACCTTCTGCTCCTCGTTGGGTTTGACACTCTTACTTATCGAAAACGCTGCAATAGATCCCTTACGGTTGTGGGTCATCAAGTACCGTTTTCTGGCGCCGTTGCCGGGGAGCGTAGCGCTATTAGTAAGTGACGCTGGTAAGGAAGTTTTTATATTTCTTTATTTAGTTTTGTTGTTGCTGCTTTTGTCCTTATGGACACCCCTACTCTTGGATCGTTGTTCTTGGGGAACCGCCCCACAACTAAGGTAGTCACTCCTGCCCCTACTGAAATTGTGCCTTATAAGATACCATCTGGTATTATCGATTATGTCTTAGCTAATCGCTATGCAGGAGACAGACATCCAGGTGAACACTTGCTATATTTATCACAACTATGTTCATTATTCAAGCTTGCAGGTGTGTCACTAAGTTCGTTATGAAGAAATTATTCTCCATATCGCTTACGGACAAAGCTTTAGATTGGTATAAGCTCCTCGATAACTCACATTCTCTTAATTGGTAAGAGCTTATGTCTCTCTTTTACACAAAGTTTTACCCTCTTCATGAAGTTCATCGAGACAGGAATTACATCTATAACTTTAGGTCTCGCGACGGAGAGAGCATCGCTCAAGCTTGGGGGAGACTTAAATCCCTAATGTTCAAATGTCCTATCCATAAGCTCCCCAAGGAAACTATACTTACAAATTTTTATGCCAGGATTTCTCATCGGGATAAGGAAATGTTGGATGCCTCCTCTAGCGGGGTATTTCAGACAAAGAGCGTTGAAGAAAGATGGGATCTCATCGAAAGGATCCAGAAGAATAATGAAGACTGGGAAATCGATAAAGGTATTGAACCTGCTATAAATTATGAGCATGAATATATTGAGAGCTATGTGAAAACTGATTATTTTAATACCTTTTGCTCTAAGATTGGTCTGGATTCCCATCTAATGATTGATTTTTGTAAGAACTTTGCCTCTCATATTGATTCTTCTAAGATGAAGAAGGATCAGCACCATAAGCCTTTCAAGGAAGTGCCTATTGATATTCATGTTGCTGATTCTATTCTGCCTGCAGTTATATATGAACAGCCCCCTTTTCCTTCAAGGATAAGGGAGCACTCTTTTGTGATAGGCATAATAAATAAAAGTGAGAGAAGAACAGGCGAACCTGAGGACCAGATCAGAGTCGATCCTCAAGTTGCGATGGTTAAAGATTTAGTTACTAATGATGTTTCAGATTCTATTATAAATTTTTGTGCTGTTTCAACTAACATTGTCACAGCCAAGAATAAAAGCCCAATTTCAGGTACACCAGTTGTATCTGTTAAAATAGGAGATCACAATTATTACGGGCTATGCGATTTGGGATCAAGTGCTAGCGCGATTCCTTATTCGCTTTATCATGAGATCATGGGTGAGATTTCACCCTGTGAACTGGAAGAGATTGATGTTACTATTCATCTTGCAAACAAAGCTACTATCTCTCCTATTGGGATTGTGAGAGATGTTGAAGTCCTATGCGGAAAGGTAAAGTATCCTACTGACTTTCTCGTACTTGGTTCAGTGCAAGATAGTTTTTGTCCTATTATTTTTGGTAGACCTTTTCTCAGAACTTGTGGAGCTATTATAGATTGCAAGAAAGGTAAAGTTTCTGTTGAATTCAATGGTGAGCCATATGAATTTAACTTTTCTAAGATCTCTAAGCAGCCTCGTGGTACTGAATTACCTAGTGATGATAAAATTATTGAAAGTATTGCTTCTATTGCTATTCCCCCTAATGATCCTTTGCAGCAATACATGGAGGACCACGAGAATGATATTCATATGCAGGAAAGAAATGAAATTGATGAAATCTTCTTTAGACAACCTGCTATCCTAAAGCACAACCTTCCGGTTGAACCTTTAGGAATTCTATCCAAACCAAAAGAAGACCCGGTGTTTGATCTCAAACCTCTTCCCGATACGCTCAAGTATGCTTATCTAGATGAAAAGAAAGTATATCCTGTTATTATCAACTCTAACCTTTCAGGATATGAAGAAGAGCGATTATTGGAGATACTTCGTAAACACCGTGGTGCAATTGGCTATACCCTTGATGACCTTAAGGGAATTAGTCCATCTATCTGTCAACATACTATCAACCTCGAGCCCGATGCTAAACCTGTTGTTGACCATCAACGACGGTTGAACCCAAAGATGATGGATGTTGTGAGGACCAAAATCCTCAAGCTTCTAGCCGCAGGTATTATCTACCCTATAGCTGATAGTAAGTGGGTAAGTCCAGTTCATTGTGTTCCTAAGAAAGGAGGGACAACTGTAGTCCCTAATGATAAGAATGAACTAATACCTCAAAGAATTATTATTGGATATAGAATGTGTATTGATTACAGGAAGTTGAACAAGGCAACTAGGAAGGACCACTACCCGCTGCCCTTTATCGATCAGATGCTTGAGAGGCTGTCCAAAAACACCCACTTTTGCTATCTTGACGGGTATTCAGGCTTCTCTCAAATTCATGTTAACACTGCTGATCAAGAGAAGACCACTTTCACTTGTCCTTATGGTACTTATGCTTATAGGCGTATGCCTTTTGGTTTATGCAATGCCCCTGCTACTTTACAGAGATGTATGTCCGCAATATTTCATGGTTCCTTTGAGGAGATTGTGGAAATCTTCATGGACGATTTCTCCGTCTATGGAACTTCCTTTGACCACTGTCTCCACAATCTTAATAAAGTTTTGCAGAGATGCGAGGATACAAACTTAGTTCTAAACTGGGAAAAGTGCCACTTCATGGTTAACGAAGGGATCGTGCTTGGCCACAAGATTTCCGAGAGGGGAATTGAAGTGGACAAGGCGAAGATTGAAGCTATCGAAAGGATGCCCTATCCAAGGGACATTAAAGGTATTCATAGTTTTCTCGGTCATGCTGGTTTCTATAGAAGATTTATTAAAGACTTTTCTAAGACCTCGAGACCCCTCACTAATCTTCTCCAGAAGGATGTTCCTTTTGTATTTGATGAAGATTGTAAGGAGGCTTTCAAAGTTCTTAAGAAAGCTTTAATAACCGCTCCTATAGTACAATCGCCTGACTGGAGTTTGCCCTTTGAAATTATGTGTGATGCTAGTGATTTTGCTGTTGGAGCTGTTTTAGGACAAAGGGTTGATAAAAAATTGAATGTTATACATTACGCTAGTAAAACACTTGATAGTGCTCAAAAGAATTATGCTAATACTGAGAAGGAATTCTTAGCAGTAGTGTTTGCTTGTGATAAGTTTAGGCAGTATATTGTTGATTCTAAAGTTATTATTCATACTGACCATGTTGCCATTAAGTATCTTATGACGAAGAAGGATGCCAAGCCAAGACTCATCAGATGGGTACTCCTCCTTCAAGAATTTGATTTGCAGATTGTTGATAGAAAAGGAGCAGACAACCCTGTAGCGGACAATCTTTCAAGGATGGAAGATATACCGCATGATCCCATCCCAGTCAACGACAGTTTTCCAGACGAACAACTTGTCGTTGTTAAAGTACAATCTCTTTCCGATCCTTGGTTTGAAGATTATGCTAATTTTATCGTTGCAAAGTTTTTGCCTCCAGGTTTAACATTTCAGCAAAGGAAGAAGTTCTTCCATGATTTGAGGCATTACTTTTGGGATGACCGACATCTTTTCAAAGAAGGTCCAGACGGGATCGTGAGAATATGCATACCGGAACACGAGCAGAAGGACATTCTCAAGCAATGTCATGATAGTCCCTATGGAGGACATCACACCGGTGAGAGAACCGCACATAAGGTTCTCCAATCAGGTTTGTATTGGCCTACTCTCTTTAAAGATGCTAGAAATTATGTTTTAGCCTGTGATAAATGTCAGAGAGTTGGTAATATTAGTAGAAGGAATGAGATGCCTATGAATTACTCTCTAGTGATTGAGCCTTTTGATTGCTAGGGTTTTGATTTTATGGGTCCTTTTCCTTCTTCGCACAAGTACACTCACATATTAGTTGTTGTTGATTATGTAACCAAGTGGGTTGAAGCAATCCCCACTGAGAGTGTTGATCACAAAACATCTTTGAAAATGCTCAAAGATGTAATTTTCCCTAGGTTTGGTGTACCTAGGTATCTCATGACTGATGGAGGATCACACTTCACACATGGAGCCTTTAGAAAAGCTTTAGCCAAGTACGATGTCAATCATAGAATTGCTTCACCGTACCATCCTCAAACTAGTGGGCAAGTTGAGCTCACCAATAGAGAGATCAAGTTGATCTTGCAAAAGACAGTTAACAGAAATAGGAAGGATTGGTCAAATAAGTTAGGAGATGCTTTGTGGGCGTATAGAACTGCTTACAAAAACCCCATGGGCATGTCTCCCTATAAAATGGTCTATGGAAAGGCTTGCCATTTACCATTAGAGTTAGAGCACAAAGCCTTCTGGGCTGTTAGAGAGCTTAATGTTGACCCAAAGTTAGCTGGTGAAAAGCGTCTCATGAACTTGACTTCTCTAGATGAGTGGAGAAGTGAAGCTTACGAGAGCGCTAAAATGTTCAAGGAAAAGGTAAAGAAGTGGCATGACAGGAGGATTCTGAAACGTGAATTTAATGTTGGTGATAAAGTTTTATTGTTTAGATCCCGTTTCAGGTTTTCTCCAGGTAAACTACTTTCCAGGTGGGAAGGGCCATTTCAGATCGAAGAAGTCTACCGGTCTGGTGCAATCAAGATTAACAATTTTGAAGGCACCAAACCTCAAGTTGTGAATGGGCAAAGACTCAAGCATTACATGGCGGGAGATCCCGTCAATGTTGATGTAAATATAATACGCACAACAACTCATGAAGAACATGTTGCAGCCCTGTTTCAGACACCTACAGAAGCAGAATAAGAAAAGGTATGTATTACGGTAAGGAAACATCGCGAACCGCCATAAAAGTTCCATATTATGAGTTTTTGAAAAATTAGGAAAATTCGAGGCCTAAGTGGAGCCGGAGAGGAGCTCCAGGGGGCCCAGGCGCCCCCCTGGCGCGGCCTACACCCTGGTCGCGCCGGGAGGCCGCCTGGGCACCCAGGAGTCCGTCTTCGACCCCACTTTGGCTCGTTACCTTCCTTCTGTTGCAGAAATTTTTGCTATATATTTTCCCGGATCGTTTCGGCAACATATCTCGCGATTTCGTGTGTTTTCTTTTCAATCTGTTTCTGCCAGGGTAAAAAGTTATTGTTAGAGATGTCTTCTTGTGGATCAAGTGGAGAAGACTTCATGGGACGACGTCTACGTGAAGTTCAGAAAGATCTCAACCAAGTGAAATACGTAGATTGGGCCACGGAAGAAGAAATCGCTACAAGGCAAGCGGAGACGGAGCGTTCCGTGAGAGAAGAAGTCAAGATTATCACCGCCCAGCAATTAGGGGGTGCATCAACACAAGGAGAAAGATCAAGCAACCCCATCATGGTGGGGAGTGTCCAACCTTATTATGATCTTTCTCTTAACCTTTCAGGAACAGCCCCTGCACTTGAAAATCAACGTACGATTTCCACCGTCTCCGAATCTTGCCGCATCACCAATCAACTGTGTGAAGATTTCCGTGTACTAAAGGTGCAAGTGGAGATTTTGGAGGAGGAAAACCAAACCCTTCGCCGTGTCATCAGAGATTTGAAGAATCAACAACAACAGGAATGAGGAGTGAAATCTCCTTGGGTAATGGCATCCCCTTGGCTTGTTCCAAGCTTGGGGGAGTGCCCGGTATCTTTATCTTTATCTTAGTCTTTTAGAGTCAAGTAGAGTCATATCATGTCTAGGGAGGTTATTATATGAAATAGGTGTTTGCATCGAGGTCTATCACTCCTTCTGTTGAGAGATTGTATCCGTGAGTGTGGAGTCGCCTATAATGGAATATTAATGAGAAGTCTACTAGTTCCTTCGCTGCACTCGGTATTCTCTTCGCGCAATCGGCCTCATATGACGATTCGTATGGGGAGTATTGACCTTATAACAGGTATGGCTTTGAAAACTTTATTTAATTTTGGCAAACATAGCTCTGGTCATGACAACATGCATGTTTTTAAAAGTAGCGACATAGCCAAAACCTTTATGTTATTATGCTTGAAGTGTTATGTTGATAAGGAAGACAACTTGATGTGCTATGCTTACCTTAATGTTTATGCCTTATATGTTTTGCATCTAAATTAGCATCAATTGTCTGTTCTCTCAAAGCCTTTGCTAGCCAAACGCTTTGCCAAGTAGATTTCTGCTTGTGCATCCATACCCTGAAACCAATATCTTCCATATGAGTCCACCATACCTTCCTATTCGTGGTATTCCCCTACCACTCCTATAAGTATAGAATTTATGTGTTATCCTTAAATGTTCAAAATCTTCTGTTTTGTGCCTCTTGTTTAGTTCATGAGGAAGTAGTAGGTAATTCATGATCTTCTTAAGTTGGACAAGTTTTACCCCAGGATTGCAAGTCTAATCTGCAAACCCATAATACGAGGAGGGACTGGCATGGGTGCGCCCAGCTCGAAAGATAATATAACAAACAAACCCTCCTTCACGCTTGGTCTATGAGAAATCAGAAACTTTGGCAGTGATAAACAAAGGAGATTAAGGGGATGTGATCGTCCCCACTTGGGAGCCGTTCCTCGAAACTTGTCCATCTTGAGAAGTAATTGAGCTATCTATTAGAATTCGTTGACAAACTATGCACCGCCCCAAAAATCTATTTTTATTCTGTTTGATTTAAGGATAGCACATGAGTTTTCCCTGCTTGCCCTTAACAAGGCCTTTCATCCACCTTCATGTTGAGTCAGTTGTCCGACTTCCTTCTTTTCTCTAAGAGAACAGACATTTGATGTTGATGAGGATTCATCCATATAAAGCTGCATTAAGTTTTGCCATGCCACATCCTTGTTGACATTATCTTTTGATAAGTAAGTTGTTTGCAAAAGCTTTTGCCAAGAAAGCATCTTCCTTTGTGTTAGCATTTGCACTTCATGACTAATAACATGTTCTTTCAAAAGCTTCAAATTGTTCCATTAAAAAGAAAGAGCAAGAGTAAAAGTTATTAGTTCTCCATTGACCAAGGATATGTTTGCCATAATTTGATGAGTTTCCTCAGCCCTACTTTTGATTATAATTGTTATTACTTTCTCATAAGGGCCTTATGAGTTGAGGTTGCTGTTGAGGATGCTTAAGTTTGATGAAGAAACCTTGATGCTTCTTGTCCGTATTCTATTTATCGACACTTCACTCTCTAAACTTGTGGACAGGTTTACCGAGCTCAGTATTCGCTTGGGGACAAGCGAGGTCTAAGCTTGGGGGAGTTGATACGTCCAAAATGCATCAATATTTTATATAGTAAATCTTTCTTATTCATTGATATATTTCATGATATGATGCTATTCTTATGTTGTTTTTGCTTATTTTACACAGTTTGAAACTTTCCGGTGCCGAAGCAACAGACGCAGGATTCAGCGGTAAAAAGTGGACGCTGAGTTGCTGAAGAAGAATACCTCCAAATTACCTGAAAATCGACGGAGGGTACTTTCCAGAAGGATCACGAAGACACGCAAAAGAGCGACCAGAGGGGGGCCACAGGGTGCCTAGGCGGCCACCTGGCGCGGCCCCACCCTGGCCGCGCCGGGAGGGCGCCTAGACCCCTGGGACCACTCCCGGTTCCCCCCTTTGGCCTATATAACACACATCATCCAGAATCCCTAAAAAGGGAGAGTTTTCGGAGTTCCGCCGCCGCTCCGTGGCGGAAACCTACAGAGAAGAACAACCATCTCTGGCGGGCAGATTCCGCCAAGGAGATCACCTCCCGGAAGGGGAGATCATCGCCATCGTCACGGGCATCATCGAGATCATCATCAACATCGTCCCCATCATCAGCACCATCTTCACCTCCATCCAATCTCATCTCACAATTGCAACTTGTGTTGTAATCCGTACTATCTATCCTCTCTACTCTATCGGTGTTGATTACTACTATGTGGTGAATGCTATTGAGTTTTGTTGGAGAAATATCGTTGTGTCCAGATTGTTTATCATCTATTTATCCCCACTGATCATGATCTCTTTTATGTCTTGTGAGTAGTTACTTTAGTTCTTGAGGACATGGGAGAAGTCTAGTTGTTAGTAGTCACATGATGTTGAAGTAATATGTGTTGTTTGATATTTAAGTTGTGTTGTTATTTTCCTAGTGGTGTTGTGTGAGTCGAACACTCAACACCTCGCCTTATCAAGGACCTAGGGGAATACATTGTGTACAAAGAATGCTTACGGTGGGTTGCCGGAGTGACAGAAACCTAAACCCCAGTTTGCACGCTTTTGCACAAGGGAACAATGGATCACCGATCGTATTGCTATGGTTAGGCTTTTGCCTTAATTACTATCTTGTATTTGCGGATGCTTGCAAGGTGTTTAATCATAAGAGTGCACTTATCTTAGTCTAGATGGTGTACTAGCATAGATCCACCCACTCAACACTTATCAACACAGCACATAGTGCCGATACGGAATATGGCGAAAGCACATGACTACCTCTCCCGTGTGTCCTCAAGAACACTTTAGCCTTTATAAGTTCAGTTGCTAGGCCTCTCCTTTGCTCAGAAAGGATTGGGCCACTCGTTACTCTCCAGTGCCTTTTACTTTGCTCGTTTTTACTTTCCTGTTGCTTATACCAAGAAACCCCTAAAAAGTTATCTTTCAGTGCTTGCAGTTATCTCCTTGCCAAAGTCACTTGCTATTACCTTCTGCTCCTCGTTGGGTTCGACACTCTTACTTATCAAAAACGCTGCAATAGATCCCTTACGGTTGTGGGTCATCAGCGAGTGCCCGCAACACAGACTTTTTTTGTCCTGTAGGCTGCGCGTGAGCGCTTTTGTTGATGTCGATATTCGAGTGACGCGCTCGAAAAATTTCTCATTTTCTCCGTGAGCTTGATGTTGATCTTGATGTAGTTGTTGAAGAGGCCCTTGAGTTGTGACTTGCTGGAGACGGGACCGCCGAGATCGTGATTCCAACCTGTGTAGTTCCCACAGACGGCGCCAATTGACGAGGATCAACCCCTGCAAATCCCATGGTCAGGGACCCTGGGTTAGTCATGAGAGGCACAGGTTGGACGATAGCTCGTCGGCAAACAGGAGGACACGTTCCTGCTCGATATTATTGATGAGGGAGATGCGATTACAGTGGATGCCGAGGCAGGAGCGCTCAAGGCTAGGGTTACCGATGATATTGGATCTTGGTTTCCTCGAATAGCGGACAAGCGACACATGGAGCACGATTTACCCAGCTTCAGGCCCCTGGAGGGAAAACCCTACATGATGCTTGTCTGATCTTGTATTGATGATGATGTACAGGGGTGCCGTGAGGGATTTGGTGGAGAGAGATATGTCTAGTTATATGCGTGGGGGTTGAGAGCTTCTGTTGTGGTTGTCTAGAGAGGTGCCCCTACCTTGCTTTATGTAGATAGCCAGGTAAGGTTTACAAGAGTCCTAGTCGACTACAAGTAGGAGTCCTTGTCTTGTGCCTCAAGTCTTCGGCTTCACGTCTTATTCCATTATGTCGGTGTCCACGAGTGGGCCTCTGGTGGGCCGCCAGCCATGACACGCACCAGGTACCCTCACGTAGAGGAGTCGTGGGGTCACCTCCTCGTCAGGCATACATTGCATACATCATGATAGCTACATCTTCTTTATCAATTGAGTACCTTGTAAAGTGTGAAAGATCTTCTGTACCCTCTTGTAAAATTAGAGTGTTGCCCTTAAGTGAGGAAAAGATCCCAAAGTGGACAAAATAAAAGATCCCAAAGAGGACAAATGAGAGTTAAATAGAAAGAGCCATTGAGGCCACCAAAAAAAATACAAAAAAGAGAAAACAGAGAAAAAGGAAATAAAAAGAGAGAAAGGGCAACACTACTATCCTTTTTAAAGATCCACACTAGTACTCCCTCTTATCCTTGTACTCCATAGAGATGATCATGCATATAGCTATGTGGGGACCTTCACACTATAGAACTTGGCTTGCATATTCCAAGGATGAGCCTCCTCAAAAGAGCTCTAGGTCTTCATGAGCGAGCTAGTTATATGCACCCCCACTAGTTCCATTGGAGAGCTTTTCGGCTCATATGTGCATCTGTTGTGTGGCAATCCCTACTCCTCACATCATATCTATCATTTGGCCTTCTCGCCTATGATTGTCCTCATTGATGTGAGACTTTCTCATCCTTTTTGTCTTCCTCATCCACCATATTCTCTCTTTGCCATTCTAAGTGTCAACTCTCGTGCTTACACTCATCCATTGCATGAGTGCTCAAAATATAAAAAAGGAGTGGATCAAATTGACTTGTACCTCTCTAGTGGTCTGGGGCCGAGTCAAGATAAGATTCCAAAGAAGACCAAGTGTGAAACTTTAGTACATTCAGTTCTCAACAAAAAATACTTTTTTCTCGTATTCCCTATCCCCCTTCTTGCACGCAAACACCATTTGGATACATTCGAGTCACGGACAACGAGAGCTCTTGCACCTAATGTTCTTTTGTTACTTGTTTCACTGCTAATATAGACTCTTGCATGTTATGACTTGAATTGCATCAAATACCTTGATTGCTTTACTTTTCAAAGTTCTTATATGGTTGCTAGCATGTCACCACAGAAATTATGTTTATTATAATTTACCTACTCGAGGACGAGCAGGAATTAATCTTGGGGATGTTGATACGTCCCAAACGTATCGATAATTTCTGCTCATTCCATGCATGTTTTGTGTGATATGGCTATGATCTAGATACACTTTTGATCATATTTGGACTAACCTACTAACTCAGTGCACCCCAGTGCCAGTTCATGTTTTCTGTAGATTTTTTATTTCAGTTTTTCCCCATATAAAAAGCGATCCAAAAATCCGGGAAAAATCAGATAAAAAATTAGCGTGTCGGAAGCTTCCCGAGGCCCGAAGGAGGGCCAGGGGACCACCACCAGGTGACTAGGCGGCCACCAGGCGCGGCCAGGGGCCTGGCCGCGCCAGGGGGGCGCCTGGACCCCTGGTGGCCCCCCTGGCTGCCCCCCTTCGCCTATTTATTCTCCACCACGGGAAACTTACGAAGACAGAACCCTATTTCGCAAACTCGCCTCTGTTCCGCCGCCGCCGCACTTCCAAGATCGGGAGCACCGTCAGGACCCTTCCCGGCACCCTGCCGGAGGGAGGATCAACCTCCGGGGGCTTCTCCTCCACCATGGACGCTTCCTGGATGTGTCGTGAGTAGTCTATCTTGGACCATGGGTCCGTAATCAATAGCTATGTGATTTTCCCCTTCCCTCGTTGTTCTTCATGGTTAGGACCTCGTGAGCTTCCCTACATGATCGAGGCACATATGTAATTCTTTTGTTGTTGCTATGCTGAGTTTGATGCGATCTGATGGATTATGAGATTATTTTTCAGATTTGTATATAGTAATATATTTGGTTTTTATCTCTTATATTTTTGTTCCTAAGTAATTCTTGCATGTTCTCCGTTGATGTTTATTGCTTTGGCCAAGTAGTAGGTAGTGACTCCAAGAGGGAACGTTATGCTCGATTGTGGGTACATGCCCCCTGATGACACGCTTGAGTGACAGAAACATGAGTCTAGGGGATGTGTTGTGGCCACAAGGGGGAAAACAACGATGCTTGTAACCGCGGTTGCAAGGATTGTTTACTTTACGCGATGTTCTTTTTAATGCAGTTGTCTGTAGCTTTGGGTTTACACTTTGGGTGGGACTCGCAACTTAATACCAGCGAGATGCTCTGGATAGATATCTCAAGGTGGATGATTAGTAGTAGATGCAGATGGATTTCGGTCTACTTATTTTGGCGTACTGCCCATGCTTATGAGCCTCTTCCTTTCTTTTTAGCATAGTTAGCATTGCGGTGCGTTTATAATCCTGTCAATTTCCCATCTGTAATTTGTTTACCTCGTATAGCAGTTTTATCGTCTTTTGGGAGAGAGACATCACTAGTGAACATCACGGGACCCCGGTCCATATTCTCATCATTGTTTACGAGCTTATTTCCTTTCCAGTATTTACTTTCAGTTGTTATCATTATCATTATCCCTTGTGTTTGATCCTTTGTAAACAACAAGACATGAGAGATTGAATACCTCTCTGAACTTCGTTGGGAGCAAAGTTATTTGTGTCGTGTGCAAGTTTAGGTCAAGGAAGCAACGTTTGTCGTAAACGGTGCCATTGTTTTATTGCCACCTACTTATCATTGTCGGAGTCCTACGAGAGACAAACCCTATCCTCTACATAGGGGAAATTTGCTGCTATCCTACATCTCACCTTCCAATTGGGGTAACCAACGAAGGGCGAGAAGCCATTATCCTCTCTCGCGTATCAGCGCTCAAGGGAGTAATCCCTTTGTTCTTCCAACCGGCGTCAAGAGAGGTCGTTCTGGCCTCAGTCTCGGAGTCGGAGGGGCCGACGTGCTCAAGCTCTTCGGGGTCATCATCGTGGAGGTCCGGATGGTATGTGCCAGGAGCCTGGCCATCTTGCATCACGACCGGCCCAATAAAGAGCTGCAGAAGGAACGGATCTTAAGTGAGCAGTCAGAGCAAGAGAACAAACGAAAAGAAGAGCATGAATCGGAGAATACCACGGTCGGGGGACTTTTTCGGTTAAGGCACTTCAGCCCGAACGCAAACGGATCGGGGGGGCTGAGTCGGTCCGCTCGACCACTCGCGCGCGCACTTCCTCTCGGGTGAGATCATGAGTGGTGATCCGAGTTGAATCTCTTCGGGAGCTCATTTCACACATCCGATGACATCGACGCTGGAGCGGGAGCACTCGGATGGTGATCCAGGCGCCAACCAGGTTGGTGGCGAGCGGTCCCTCCTCTACCAGCACTCGGATGATGTATATGAGAATGCACATTAGTTATAGAACACAATACCACACACGAGAGAATAGTTCGATAAATAATACATGTCTGCCAGACAGCATACGATATAACTAATACGAGCATACATGAGCGCAAAAGAACTAGGAACTAGCATCCCTAGATAACACATGTCTGCCACACAACATACGATATAACTAATACGAGCATACATGAGCGCAAAAGAACTAGCAACTAGCATCCCTAGATAAAGTTCTCCCCCTTTGTCAACAAGTAACAAAAAGGGGCACACGGAGCTATGCCGCATCATCCTGATCGGGCACCACGTCCGGGAAGAAGTCAGCAAAGTCCTCCGTGGATGGGAAGCCATAGTCGTGCGGCTGAGGAGATGATGGAAGCGGCTCATCATCACTGACGAGATTGCCAGGGCGAGTCCGAAGACGGGCCTTGAGAGCATTGGCCTTCGTGATGCGCCGGGTGTCAAGCTGATGGATGGCCTTGGTGTTTGACTTGCACAGATTAAAAATGGCTTTCTGAGATTTTCCCAAGAAGTGTGAAATTGTCTTGAATGGCTCGGCCATGGGAGGGCGCGGAGGAGGTGCCGTAGAGATGGAGGCACCCGCAACAGAGGGAGTCACAGGCCCGCAAGTGTCCAGATATGATCCCTTCTTCGGGATCCACTCTTGGTGAACGACGGCCTTCTGAATAGGAGTGGAAAAGTGTGCATTAATCACCCTCTGGATATAAGGGGCAAGAGGGAAGTTGCCCTGCTTCTGAATGGAGAACAGCCACACCTCATGGCACAGAAATTTGGCCACATCAACTGCAGGGATCACTTGCCTGAACTCAAAGCGGTCATATGTGAGAGATGCGCGGGCCATGATATTGATAGCATAGGATCGAACCATAGCCTTGTCGCCATGCTTGGGCACAATGGTCTGAAGGAGGCATAAGTACAGTTGACGATACCTCGGCAAAAAGATGGATGAGTTGTTGACATCTTGATTGGTCCCCGGAGTGATGTTCCGAGGAGCCATAAGACAACCCATGCAGTCTGTGATCGGTGCCGAGAGAAACTCGGTATGCTCACTGTGAATCATGAAGAGGTTCTCGGGCCGAGTAGGCATCCGAGCGCCGCACACCACTGGTCATACGTAATAGTGATTGTCTGGTGGTGAGTCTTCCAGGTAAGGGTGGCATCATTTCCAGTGATGGCATCGCTAGCGAAGAAACATGTAGCATAGAACTGGAGAATAGTTGCATGGCTCCAGTCGCATCGAAGAGTCAATGCATGACGAAGTACCATGGCATCCACAAGACGAAGGAGGTCAGCAAATGTGTCAGGACGGCGCTCGAAATATTCCATGTTGATAAACTTCTGTGGTGTCGTGCGATTGATGTGCAGACAAACAGTGGCATAAATATCTTGTTGCACCAGGGTGTGGAACCGAGGATCCATGGCGTTGTTGGCCAGGTCAAACTGATTCGTCCCACTGCGAAGCGCCTGGTAGTGCTTGGACTCCATGGCAAAGTAGTCATAGGGAGCACTGTTTCGCCGGTTAGGTGGCGCCGCAGAGATGGCCAAGCCCTGAAGTGGCTCCCGCCGCGCTGGAGGAAGGCGACGAGGATCAGGGGAGATCTCTTTCTGACGGTTTGGTAGTGTCTTCTTGCGAGTGCCAGGCTTGGGACGAGGAGAGACAAGTTCCTCATTTTCAAAGTCTGCCCGTAGTTATCATCAATACCTTGGAACTCCACATTGTTGCTGCCCGCCCGGTCACTGCCACCGCGAAGGCGGCGACGAGGGCGGAGATCATCCTGAGAGTCGTCAGGGCCCTGACGGCGAGAGTCGGTGCAAAGGTGAAGCAAAGGGAGGTCACACGGGATAGCCCGGGCAAGAAGGCCCAACACGTATGGGAGACACAGTGGACCACACCCGGACAACCGGCAGCAAACCGGAAGGCCGAAAACAATGGATATGACAAACCCATGGGCACTCCACAATGGGTCAACCAAACGGGGAGCACAAAAATAATGGAGACCACGGCACATGAGGCCAACAAGAATGGGGAGAGAACTCACCACCACGGGAGCCCTTCGGAGGCATGGCAGCCAGATCGGAGATGGAAGCCCTCCTCCAAGAGTAATCCTGCCCCAAATCAAAAAGGGGTTGGATCAAATCAGAGACCGGGAGGAGGAGAGGCGCCAGATCCAAAGGGAGACTCACCGGAGGGCAAAAACAGACGGGGAGTGCCCACGGGAGGGCGGGGGCGGCGGCGGCAGGGAGACAGACGAACCCTAGGCGCATGGGGGGGAAGAACTGCTAGGTCGATGGTCCGGACTAGACGCCGGACGACCGGCTTGGTGTTTTGGAGAAGCAATGGTACACCTATGGGTCGGACGACCGGACAGGAGGCCGGATCGTCCGGGGTGGACCCGGACCATCCGGGGCACAGCCCGGACCATCCGGCAGGTGGTCAGGGGTTTGCCTAATGGGTCACAGGGATGAACGACTGGACTATGTGAGTGATCTAGCAGTATGGCAGATATATATTTATATAGGAAAATAATTTGTGCATGACGGGCGTGGGCATGAACACCCAAATAGCAAGATCACAAAAGAACCACTTGACAGAAGTAATCTATGATGGGGTAGGCGGTGGCGGTGGCCACCATGTATAAGTATAGGTGATGTTGACACCGCGAATATGTACCTTGGGTCCAACAGTCACAACTCCATCTTTAACCGCTACACATGGTCTCACCGAAGTGAGTATGCGGATTGTTGATGTGTGGGTCACTTTATGCATCGTGTAGAGAGCAGAGAACTCATGAATTGAGTTTCTCCCCCTACATACATGCCTACATCTAGACAAGTTATTTGCTATGTGCATGAATGAGAGCAAGATACACCTAGGCTGAGAAGCTATAACGTTCCAAGAAACCAAGTTCACCCCTTAGTTGGCAAAACCTTTCTTCATCCAATGGCTTGGTGAAGATATCCGCAAGTTGCTTGTCGGTGCCCACATGTGCAAGAACAATATCACCCTTTTGAATATGATCCCGTATGAAGTGATGACGGATGTCAACATGCTTGGTGTGAGGATGTTGACAAGGGTTGTTGGCAATCTTGGTAGCACTTTCATTGTCACATAAGATCGGTACCTTCTGATAGGTGAGGCCATAATCCTTCAAAGTTTTCCTCATCCACAAGATTTGAGTGGCACAACTTGCAGCGGCCACATACTCGGCTTTGGCGGTGGAGAGAGAGACACAGTTTTTCTTCTTGGAGTGCCAACTTACCAATGAGCGCCCAAGAAATTGGCATGAACCGGATGTTGACTTCCGATCCACCTTGTCTCCTGCCCAATCCGCATCGGTGTACCCCAAGAGATCAAACTTGGCTTCCTTGGGGTACCAAAGGCCCAACAAAGGAGTATGAACAAGGTATCTAAGAATGCGCTTAACCGCCAAATGATGACTCTTCATAGGAGAGGCTTGATATCTTTCACACATTCCTACGCTAAGCATAATATCCGGTCTAGATGCACAAAGGTAAAGCAATGACCCTATCATAGAACGATAAAGATTAGCATCAAACGGAATACCGGAAAGGTCTTGATCTAGATAACCCTTGGTTGACATGGGTGTCTTGCATGGCTTGGCATCCTTCATACCAAACTTCACAAGCATATCTTGAATGTACTTTGTTTGGGAGATGAAGGTTCCTTCGGGAAATTGCTCGATTTGAAATCCAAGGAAATACTTCAAGCTCCCCATCATGGACATCTCAAAGTTCTTGGTCATAGTTTCCGAGAACCACTTGCACAAAGATGGATTAGGGGAACCAAATATTATGGCATCTACATAGATTTGGCATATGAGCAATTCACCATTGGTTCTCTTGGTAAAAAGAGTGGCATCAATGACACCCCTCACAAATCTTTCCTCAAGTTAAAACTTCCTAAGATGGTCATACCAAGCCCTAGGGGCTTGCTTAATACCATATAATGCCTTATGAAGTTTGTACATGTGGTCCTTGTGATGAGGGTCACAAAAGCCAGGTGGTTGTGCTACATATACATCCTCTTGTAGTGGACCATTAAGAAAAGCACTTTTTACATCCATTTGAAATAATGGAAATCCATTGAATGCGGCATAAGCAAGAAACATACGTATAGATTCAAGACGGGCAACGGGAGCAAAGGTCTCATCAAAATCCAAACCTTCAACTTGGGAGTACCCTTGAGCCACTAGCCTTGCCTTGTTTCGAATGATATTACCATATTCATCTTTCTTGTTCTTGAAAATCCACTTGGTTCCAATGATGTTATGATCTTGACCGGAAGGCCTCTCCACGAGCGACCATACTTCATTCCGGATGAAATTAGTGAGCTCATCTTGCATTGCAATGAGTCAATCCGCATCCTCAAGTGCATGTTCAACCCTAAGTGGTTCAATGCTAGACACAAATGAGAAGTGAGCGCAAAAGTTCATAAGTTGACGGCGAGTAACTATACCTTGCCCCAGTCCCGTCAGAATCTTGTCAACATCAACACGTCTAGCCACCAATGGCATGATTGAAGTTGGAGTTTCAATAGGCTCCAATCAGTCGGGTTCATGAACAACATTTGGTTCATCGTCAAGGGCGGATCCCTCTTCAATAGTATCATTTTCTCCAAAGAAAATGCGGTCAAGCCGATCTCGTGGATCAACCGCATCATCAACTTGTGGTTGAGCAACCACATCGGATTGAGGAGGGTCTTGTTCTTGTTCTTGGATAATGGGCTCGTCATGATCAATTGGATCTTGAGTGGTAGGAGGAGGTGCTTGTGGTGGTGGATCACTTGGCCCATCACACACCTCATCATCTCTAGGAACTTGGGCAATGGGTACAAGATCTCCAATGCCCATAGCCAAGATGTCTTAAGAAGAATCTTCATTATTTCCTACATCACTTAGATCAACTTGCTCCCCATGGGAGCCATTAAATTCATCAAACTCTACGTCACAAGTTTCCACAACACATCCGGTGGATTTGTTGCAGACCCTATAGGCGTGAGAGTTTGATGCCTACCCAACAAATATACCCTCAATTGTTTTGGATTGAAACTTAGCTAACCGGTCTTTCTTATTGAGAAAGAAACACTTACAACTGAATACTAGGAAGTATTTGACGTTTGGCTTATGACCGGTTAGAAGCTCATAGGGGGTCTTCATCAAGATCTTGTGAAGGAAGAGCCGGTTTGATGCATGACATGCGGTGTTGATGGCTTCGGCCCAAAAACTATATGGTGACTTGTACTCATCCAACATGGACCGGGCCATCTCCACAAGAGTACGGTTCTTCCTCTCGGCTACACCATTTTGTTGAGGGGTGTAAGGTGCGTAATATTGATGTTCTATCCCCTCATTACTCAAGAATTCTTCCAAGGTGTAGTTCTTGAATTCGGAGCCATTGTCACTTCGTATTGCCAAGATAGCCATGTTGTATTTCCTTTGTGCTTGCTTGGCAAAATCAATCAAGGTGGCCTTCGTCTCGTCCTTGGACTTGAGAAAGAACACCCATGTGTATCTTGAATAATCATCAACAATGAAAAGACCATATTTCTTCCCACCAAGACTATCCCATGATGGAGGACCAAAGAGATCCCCATGAAGGAGCTCCAAAGTCCTTGAAGTTGACACGATATTCTTAGGGGTATGCTTTGCTTAATGTTGCTTCCCGGCTATGCATGCACTACACACACGATCTTTCTCAAAAGACACGTTTGTTAGTCCGAGGATGTGTTCACCCTTTAGGAGATCTTTTAGATTTCTCATACCGACATGGTCTAGCCGGCGATGCCATAGCCACCCCTTGTCGGCCTTGGCCATTAGACAAGTTGCATGGTAAGTACTCTCTTTCGAGAAATCAACCGTATAAAGGTTGCCATCCAACTCTCCAACAAAGGCCACTTCGAGAGTATCTCTCCTAAAGACTTTCACACTTGTTAGACCAAATAGTGTATCATAACCAACGGAAGCCAATTGACGAACGGAAAGCAAATTGTATTGAAGGGATTGGACAAGCATGACATTTGCAAGAGACATGTCATTAGTGATAGCCACCTTGCCCAACCCAAGTACCTTTCCCTTGGAACCACCACCAAAGACAATGCTCATATATGGTTGAATTGCATCCATGAAGTCCTTGAGAAAACGGCTTTCTCCGGTCATATGATTGGTGCATCCACTATCAATCACCCATTTGACTCCACCGGAGATAGCATCCTACACATAGATTTAAGCTTTGGTTAGAGGTGCCCATTTTGCAATGGGACCTCTAAGGTTAGTAACAAGGGTCTTTGGAACCCAAATGGTATAGAAACGGAAAGCATTCCGGGGCCCAATGAATTTTGCAAACACCTCTCCATCCTTTGCCTTACGGAGCACATAGGATGGAGGCATCTTCTCCTTCTTCTTGTTAGAAGTGGGCTTGCCCCTAGTGGCCTTCCCATTTTCAACACCAACCTCATCAACAATTTTCTTACCTTTGTCCTTGTGCCCTTCACGAACAAAGATCACCTTTTGGGGAGTTGATTCCTTGCTAAGGGTGACATCCTTTGTCACACTCGTACTTGGATCAAACCCAAGTCCTTCTTTAGAAAAGGACTCCTTGTGATGACTCAATACATCATTTAGGTTTTTCTCGCCTTGGGCACAAGTCAAGAGGCCCTTCTTTAGTTGAGCATGAAGATTTATGTTCTCCTCAATGATAGATGCTTGATCAAGGGTAGAGTTAGTAGCACAAGCATCACTATGCACAATAGTGGGAGGAGACATCTTAGTAAGTGTTTTTATATGAGCAAGTTTGTGGGCCTCAAGATTTTTCTTAAGGGTGGCGAGTTCCTCATCTTTTGTCTTGAGGGACAAGGTGAGTACCTCAACATCCTTAGAAAGGGAGGTGTTTAGGTCCACAAGTTTGCTCATATCATTAGCAAGTTCCTTACATATTTTATTAGCCTTTTTCAAGGAGGCAACATGCGTATCATTTAAGTCGTTTGATGCGTGAAAAACTTTGCACAAGTTGTCATTTCGAGCTTCCTCAAAGTCAACTTTTCGCTCAAGGAGAGTATAGTTCTCCTTTTCCTCGGTGAGGAGGATTTCAAGATCCTTAATGGTTGTGGAGTGCTTACCCACCACATCCATAAGTAATTGAAACATTTTGAGCTTGTTGCCTTTGAGAGAGCTTATCATTTTTTTCACTTTAGCAAACAACAAATCTTCACATATAGCATGTGCGCCATCACTTTCCGCATCATGAAATTCATCATGAGGTTCGGAAGAGAACATGAAGGACTCATCAATAGGAGTTACCTTGATCTTAGCCGAGGAGGAGGGAGTGTCATCATCAACCAACTTGGCCATGAGACACTTGTGTGCATTGCCGGAGTAGTCACTCATGTAGTTGTAGTTTACAACTTCACCTTCCTTGTTGAGGAGCTTCAGGGTCTTTTGTGTATCTTGAGCAACTCCAGCCACACCACCTACATCCTCGGGGTCGGACCCTTCAAGTGCCAACAATGCTTTCTTCTTGAACTTGTTGTTGAGAGGGTTTGGGAGCTTCTTGGCAACATCCTTCCGAGGAAATCGAGGTTTGTCCTCTCTTTTCTCATATGGACAATCCTCCGCAAAATGTCTCTGTCTCTCATAGTTGTAGCAGTTTCTCGTCTTCTTCTTTTGGAATCTTCCCTTGAAGTCCCCTTTGGTGAACTTGTTCACAAAGAGAGCTATATCATCATATGAGGGAGTATCATCGTAGTTATCATCATCTTCATACTCATCTTCTTCCTCATCATCATCAAACTCCTCGAGCCTAGCCTTGAGAGCATGGTTTGAGGAAGGACCACCATATATGGCAAGTAGTCTCTTGGACTCCTTTAGGTGCTCTTCATATTGCAAGAAAGTGGCAATCACATCATCCGGTGTCATCTTGAAGAAGTCAGGCATACGCCTCAATTCCCACACCATTTGATGAGAATACACCATGAGAGCATTCAACATCTTGTCCACAAGGTAACGGTTGGTGATTTGATATCCATCCAACGATTTCTCACATGTGAAGGACTGGACATGAGCAGAGAGAACTGTGAGACGCATATGAAGTTGTTGGGGCGTCTCATCTTTCTTCATGTGAAGGTTGTGCAACGCATTCTTTGCGGTCTCATATCTTGTCATTTGAAGCGACCCGGTGCCGGACTTGGCAATGAGAAGAGTATCCCACATTTCCTTGGCATTGTTGATATGAAGAAATGGTGCACGTGTTAACTCATCCATCCCTCTTTTCAAGAACCCAATAGCCGCAAGGTTGAGATGTCGATCAAACACTTCACTTGGAGTAAGGTTGTTCGGATCAACGGGATAGTAGCCTTTCCCGGAGTCGATGAGGTTCCACATGGGTTCGCACACAAACCTAAGATAATCTGCCATAAGACTTTTCCAATCCAAAAAGTTAGTGTTCTCGGTAAGTACCGGCGGATTGTCGTTAAAGTTATACTTAGGTTCCACAAGTTTAGGAGCAGGATAGTCCCATTGGTAGGGACCACATCTTTGCAAGGGAGCCTCGAAACCCGGGTGCACAAAGGTCGCTTGTGGGGACCTAGGGGCCGCACCACTTGACGTTTGTGACTCCGATGCCGAAGCCTTCATTCTAGAAAAGGAGGCTTCCATTTCCTTCCTTTGATTGTCCAAAGCCTTTTGCAAGGCTTTTTTCCATGTCTCCGGAGGTGAACAACTTGGGATCCTCAATCTCATAACTAACATGCCCCGTGGAAGGAGGCAACGCAGCTTGTGCGGCGGCCCTTTGTTCGGCAGCCAATCTCTCGGCTTCCAAACTAGCGGCATCCGCAGCAATTGTGACCTCCTCCACGTTGGCACCCGAACTTTCGGGGATGCCATTCTTGGTCATCTCGCTCTAGGGCGGTTAAGCCACAAGAATAGAGCACGAGGCTCTGATACCAATTGAAAGGATCGAGATAGACCTAGAGGGGGGGTGAATAGGTCTTATTACAAATTTTATCACTACTTAGCAATTTTAGGCAATAATGCGGAAGATAAAGGTGTGCCTAACAATTGCAAGGTCTATTTACCAAAGACAAGATAAACAATAAGCACAATAAACTAAAGCAAGTGAGGGGCAAATAATACGGTAGCACAAGTAATAAGGGGAAAGAGTAGGGATAACCGAATGACGCAAAGACAACGATGTATCCCTATGTTCACTTCCTTGGAGGGAAGCTACTCACCGTTCGGAGAGAGTGGGTGAAACCACGAAGGCACACCAACGCCACGAAGGCTCACTCTATTCCCCTTGATATATCACCACGAAGGCGATTCCCAACCACTATCGGTTGACCTTAAAGGTGATCACCAAACCCTCACAAACTCAACGGGGGTAATCACAATGGTCGATTCCTCTCCGAAGAACTCCTACCTGCCTAGGAGTCTCCAACCTCCAAGAGTAACAAGATCAATGGGGAAAAGCTCAATGCTTGCTCAAATCACGATTTGCTTAGGTCGGAAGATGGGGAAGGGACGGATCTATCACGTGGTGAAAGATCCGACAAGAACTCTCACAAATCTCTCTGGGATCTTGGATTTAGTGTAGGAGAAAGGGGAGAGGGAGCACTTGGTGTTCTTGAGTGAAATGAATGAAGTGTCCAACCCTAACCCTAAGTGGGTAAGGGGTATATATAGGCGCTCAAGAAAACTAGCCGTTTTGAGCTGTCTGGTGTGCTCCGAACGTCCGGGACTTAAGTCGGACGGTCCGGGCTGAGGCCGGACGGTCCGACCTGAGATCCGGATGGTCCGGCAAGACAACACAGGCTCCATACGTGTGTATACGTTCGTGATGCCGGATGGTCCGAGAAGGACAGTCGGACGGTCAGGGTGGTGCCCGGACGGTCCGGAAGATTGCGCTCCCTCTGGTCCTGGGAGCATAATTATTTGGACGGTCCGGGGTCCAGCTCGGATGGTCCGGGGAGAGCCCGGATGGTCCGACCTGACATCCGGACGGTCCGGATGATTGTGCACCTTCTGGTCCTGGGTGCATAATTATTCGGACGGTCCGGGCTGAGCGCGGACGGTCTGACCTGGCACCTGGACGTTCCGAAGAATTATGCACCTTCGGGTGACACATTATGTAATTATTCGGACGTCCGGGGGTCGAGGCCGGACGGTCCGGGATGTGGCCCGGACGATCCGGCATAGGCATTGAGTGCTCAAATATGACGTGTTTGAAAACCCTACACAACTATATTTGTTTTCCTTAGATGTAAGAAGGAGTGTTTTACGTGTTGACGTTTTACTAATTTGAGCAAGACTGAACTCATCCTTATGATCCCCTATTAATAGTGTGGGGATCCCTATGACTCAAGATGTAATAGTAAAGAAGACTTAGCGTCATCTTCAGTCGTTGTGTCGAATTCTTGAGTGCGGTCGAGGCTCAGTATATGATCCCTACATGATGATGTCAAGAGAACTAACCAACTTCCTGTGTGACACTTAACAAACATAGTTAGTCCCCTATATGTATATTGTCATCAAACCACAAAATATGCTTAAGGGCATGATTGCACTTTCACTTTGATACTTGGCAGTCGGAGGGGCAAGCACAAATTCGGGTAGATTGTGGCAATCGGGCCCGGTCTCTGGCGATTTGACGTAAAAAGAGGTGGTTTGCCACTCCTTGCACGATTGAATCGGCTTGGGAGTGGGGTACGCAGTCCGATTGGGGTAGATGATGCATCCACCGCAATCGGTCATGGACTTGTTGTGACGCCCCCAAAATCAATCCGTGTACAGTAATAATACACACAGGGTACACGGCTGAGATTAGGGTGCCACGGTGAGAATATCACAGCACAACACTAAACACAAGGATAAACCAATATGTTACAATACCAGGGATCACAAGGATCCGAATACATAAGTTATACAAGCCATAATATATGAGTACAGACTTAGTTAGTCAAGTTTTGCCTTAAGAAGGCTAGCACAAATGACATCAGAGACACTGATCGAAAAGGAGAGGCCTCCTACCTGGGATCCACCGAACTACTCCAGGTCGATGGGGAACTCGACGTCGTAGTAGTCGCCTCCGGGGTACTCTTGCTCCTGGGCTCCAACGTCGACTGCAGCGGCCGATCGGGCTAAACGAAAAGGGGGAAATAAAGCAAAGGTGAGTATCTAGCATACCCGCGAGTCTTACGTCCGCCACTAAGAATTTATGCATTTGTATCAAAAGGAAGCGGGGCTATATATAGTGGAATTCAAGATAGAAATCAGAATAAGGGTAAGAAGCTAGGCCTATCGAAGACTAGCATCTTCCGACGAGTCTTGCAGCATGAGAAGAGAATAGCCAATAGTTCATATAAAGCATAAAGTAACAATGTAGCAGAAGTTGCTGCAGCATTGTATAATAGTAAGTTGTAATAATTAGCAATGCCTCCGAGGTCCCTTCCTCGACATCCCAGCGAGGAAGAAAATCCGGAACCATACAGTTTAATAATAATAGTTTGTAGTGGTAAGATCCAGCTTCAGCATAAAGCGTCCTGTTACCGTGGACACGGCTATTCGAATAGATTAATCTTCCCTGCAGGGGCGCACTTCTGTTACACTACAACGCACGGATGTCCAGGGTGGCAGGCACCTTGTTAGGGAACGCTCCACTGAGGCTATCCGACACTCCGTAGCCCATCTTTCAAACTCAACAGAGAGGTCATCCGTCGGTCTAAATCCTAAGTACGTAGGGCCTTGGACCCCAACCCCGACGTACTCCTGCACGGTGCGTGGCTGGCCGGTGAAGCAAAATCAAAGCAAATACAAATCACACTGCCGCGGCAAATAAGACAACACCACTTCCAGGCGCAGGCTACGGTACTGCTGACGTCTGAAGAGTCCTCGGACGAGACTATGAAGCAGAGGAGCCCATAACTCATTATCCCACGCGTAGGCAGCGCGTATAATCCAAAAGGCTACTCAAGTCATCCGCCGAACCATTTAGCATTATATATTATCTTGCAGACAACCGTTATCGTTGTCTGACTAACAACACAACGGACAACAAACAACAGCAAGGACCACCATTACATCGGTGCCTGCTCTGTCGTCCCGTCAAAGCGCGCGGTTACCAACAAGGTGAACCGTCTCCTTACCTTGTCTCGCGTGTGCTCCTGGAGGAACTCAACTTTCGTGGTTTGGTAACTCTCGCGGCCAACGATCAGGGGCCAAGCACACCGGTACACTAGTCGTACCCTCCCTGTCGTCCCGTCGCAATACCGCTCGCGGGCACCGTTGGGTCGCCCGACTTCTTACCTGAGGGACAACCGTTGCTCAGGTACCTAGAGCGGCTATACAGAGTCAACAACGAGTGGAGTACAAGGATTACTCCTTGATAGCTCAAAGTTGATGGTGGCTCGGCAGAGCCGAGGTAGGGGCCTGAGGCGGTGTCTGCATTGTACCGTACCTGTGCAGTTGTAATAAGTTGTATCCGCTTCACTCCCTTGAGTGATCACGGCCCGCTATATAATCCTATCTAACAATGCGCAGGGCTCACTGCTGAATATAATATATATTTATAGGCAGCATAGGATAAAGGAAGGTACATCAAGGGGCGACAAAAATAGGCTAAGCAATTGAATAGGATTGTAACGTAACAACAGCATCAATGCCTAGTGCAAGAAAAGTACGGAAAGGTAGGCGATATCTGGGGAAGAGAATGGCTCTGCTTTCCTGGAAGCTCGGCAGTAGAGGTAGGGTCGTCGACGTAGTAGTCGTACCCAGCAGCGGTGTAGTCGACAGCAGCGGGGTCTGCCGGAGAATAAAGGGGGGAAGAAATAGTAAATATAAAGCACACATATGCAAACAGATGTATGGCATGACCGATGCAATGCTAACGATGTTCTAACGCAGTGCAATGCACGTTGCTCGGAGCGGGAATTCATCCGGGGATGAAGTACCGGCTCCGGGTGATTATCGACAGACGGCCCGGAGGGGGGAATGTCTCGGGTTCGTTGTGTTAGAGGGGGTGGTTGATATATGGGTAGCATATTCGTATTTGTTATATTTTTCTGATCAATTTTCACGTATAAAGTTTTTCAATCCGACTTACGGTTTAAAAGATATTCAAATTCAAAGTTTAAATAAATTTAAATCAATTTCTGGATTTCTTTTTATTATTAAATCAACATTATCCCCAAGTCTATCCAGAACAGTGCTGACATGTGGGACCCATATGTCAGCCTCTGTTTATTAATAAATCTATTATTTAAATTAATCTGACTAGTGGGGCCCAGCAGTCAGTGACTCAGTACTAACTAATCCATTTTATTAATTAAACCTGGCAGGGGGACCCAGGTGTCATAGGCATATTAGTTAATTAATCAGTTTTAATTATCTAGAGAATTAATTAAGTATATGGGCCCACATGTAATAGACCCAGACAGTTTTATCTGTTAAACCTTAATCAAGGACTTAGTTAAGGGGTTGGACCCGCATGTCATTGGTTGGTTAGCCACAAATGACCTCCCTGACGGGGAGGGCCCGCCGGTCAGCTACCCATGACCTCACCGGCGGCGATGGCCGGCGGCGAGCTCGCACGTGCGCACGTTACGGGGCACGGGAGAGGGCGCCGCTAGGCTCATTCGAACGAGCAGACGACGGGGCGACGTTTGGTGGTGGGTGCTTGGCCGGGGAGTCACCGGAGCGACGCCGACGACGTGGTTTGGCGGCGGCCAGAGAACGAGCTCGGCGACGACGGCGTTCCAACGGAAGAAATCGAGCGTGTGCTACGTGGTTTGGCTCCTGGGAACTTTATGAGCAAAAGGGCGCGAGTGGTGCGACAAACGCGTGCTCTAGGTTACCGGGACGAGCCCACCGGCGGCGAAGAGCTGCGACTTTCATGGTGGATCGAGCTACGGGGCACGGGGGGCGTAACGGAGAAGTGGGGAAGGTAGAGGAGCTCACCAGGAGCTTTTAGCCGTGCAAGGCGGGCTCGGGGAGGGGTCGAGGTGGCCGTAATTGACGATGGCGAGCGGCGGGGCAGCGGAGGGGAACGACGACGTAGCGCGCTGTGGAGGTGCTCCCGGCTCAATTCGTCACACTAGTCGACGACGGCGCACCCGGTGGACACGGCGGCGAGGCGCGGCGTGGACAGTGGCCGCGCAAGGCCACTGCAATGGCGACAGCGGCGCTCGGGAGATTTTCCCCCGATGACTGCGAGAGGAGGAGGAGGGGAAAATGGAGGCGGGGGTGTCCAGGGGGAGGCCGGGTCAACCTTATCGCCTCCCCGGCCACAGTGGAGGTGGGGGCGGGCGGCAGGCGTCCTGGCCACGGCAGTGGCGCCACGGCGACGGAGCAGGTAGAGGAGGTGACGGGGCAGGTGGGGAAGACATGCCGGGGTGGGTTGGTCCGAGTGGCTATCGCCTAGGGCGACATTTAATCTTTTTACTTTTATCCTTTTGATTTCTCTCTGTTCTTTTATTTTGAAATTGTTTTATTCACTTTTACATTTTTATAAAACATGTTACATATTTCTAAAATAGAGTTGCAGTATACAACAGTGACACAAAAGGTTTGTGGGCAACATAAATTCCTTTAATATCTCATTTAAATAATAAATGCTCAAAGTGGAGTTTTAAGCTACTGTTTTGGATTGTTTGCATTTTTCAATGGACCAACAAATACCCAAAGTTAGTCTAACATGGTTCTATCAATTTTAGGCATTTAACAAAATTAGTTTCATAATTTTTGCCCAACCTTTGATTTGCCACATTGCTTTTATTTTTATTTAAAAAAGGTTTAGGGTTTGGGTTTGATTCCAAGTGATCAAGGCACATGGGGCCTTGGGTTTTGATCACCATACATCATGGATTTGAATATGATCAGAACAAAGTTTGATTAAGGACAGGGAACAACAGTGATGATCCACAGTGACAGTGTTTATTGTTACAGATACTAAGGATGTTACACTTGTCCTCCACAAGCGGCGGCTCATCGGCTTTGGCATTGGGTAGAGCAGCCTTCGGGTTGGGGAACATGACTCCATTTCCGGCCATGTGAGATCGGAGATGGAAAATTCTTTTCCACAAGCCCAAGCTCGGCCTCACGCTGAGGTAGCCCTTGCACATAGTCACGAAGCCGGACAAGGTCATGATGGAATTGGCGGCGAGATGGTGCGGTTGCAGACGGTGAAAATCCAGGAACTCGCGGAAGAATGTGCTCACCGGCAGCCCGAAGCCGCACTCAAAATGAGCAACGAACACCACGCGCTCGCCGCCCTACGGCTCTAGCACGGTCTCAGGGCCGGGAATGCGCCACTCGATGTCCCGTGGCATCTTGCGGGCACGGATGAGCTGGTGGACTTCCATCTCGGTCACCCCGAAGCCTTCCAAGCACCGCGGCTAGCGGCGGCGGTGACCATCTCTTGGTCTTCTAGCGCGGCAGTGGGGGGAGGAAGATTCAGGCGGCGACGACGGCGGTGGAACTCGAGAACCACGGCCACCTATGGTTGCAGCGGCGGCGGCGGTAAGAAGCGCGAAGAAGAATGGCGGCGGCGAGTGCAAGAACTGCACGGATGGTGGCGACCGGATGTAAGACCCGATATGCGGTGGCGACAGAAGTACTCAGCATCCAACTGTAGTGGTCATCTGACCCAGCAAGGACTTCATCACTCGTCATTCTAGGACAACTAGTAGTTTACGGTAAGGATGGGGTAAGTGGTGAGGTTGCTGCCGCACTAGCATTTATGAAGTGGCTAACGATCTAGAGAGTAAGATAAGAAGCCAAGCATTCGATGAGGAATCGCCTCCAACAAGTCTTGCTATCAGCTACTTACGCAAGCATAACACCTATCCTATCCTTGTCCTCCTCTACACATCCCGACGAAGAAGAAGCAGTCAAGGCACACACACACGTTGATCAAGTTGTTAAGATTATTTCAGTTGTTGTTGTCTATGAACAAGGAGTAGGTCTCAAGTCGTCCATAACCGTGGACACGGCTTCTCGAAAAGATTTAACCCTGCAGGGGTGTACCAACTGCCCATTACAAGGCTCCGAACGCACGCCCATCTCTCTCACTTGCTACCCATGATAGGCAACCATTTTATTATTTAGTCCCAAGAGATCCGGTACGACAGGTCCCTCTAGCTAACAACGAACAAATCTGGGTGGCCCCCGATGAGTCGACATCCAACTCAAAAGCCGGTCGCGCTCTCGAATCGTCCTCTACCGTCTGGACGAGGTCGGGTTATCTACCCAAACAGATGTGGGCAGCCCCCTAGCTTCCAGGTGTGGACCAACAAAGGAACTATGTCTCCGCTGGCCCGAGTTGTTTGAAAACTTGCGAGGTCGACACTCGCACACACACGTTTTGCAAAAGGTAAAACCAGCTTGGGCCACCACTAGAAATGTTTGAAGCTAGATAGGTAAGAAGAGGGGACCCCATAAAATCCCACACGCGGTTAGGCACGCTCAGTCTTAAAACCAATACCCGGAACTCGGGTCCTAGGTGACTCGAATGGAACAAAGCGTCAGGGCGGGATAGCCTAGACCTTCCATCCTTCGTCGAATATAGTCAACATTTATAATAATCATACCATCCATAACAATATAATAATGTGATATCCCAAACCAAGGAGTAACAGGAGGTAACATCGTAGCATCCTAAGCATGCATACTAAGCAGGGGCTGAGCAACGAGCAATAGTAACATAGCAGTACAAGGTTTGCTGGGAGGGGACATGGCTGTATCGGTTTGAAAGAGGTTGTAAACATGTGGTAGGATCAAACATTGAACCTAACCTAGACTAGCATGCAAACCAATGGTTGAAATAGAATGGATCATAAGTAATGTATAGTCCTTGCCTGTTGATAAGTCGGCTTCCGAAGATGTAGTTGATCGCAAGCTCGCATCGTCTCCGAGAGGTACCCGCGGTAGCACACAAGAAGGAAACACTGGAAAGCAATCAACGGAGCACCACTAATACTACGGAGCAATACAAGATCAAGAATACATCGCACGACACGGCAACGCGATACAGATCTATCGTCGAGAACGGTTACTAACAGTTTAAGTGGGGTATCGGTCACACACGACGAATACCGCACGTTTACGGTGGTTCAAGTTGCTTAGCTACAGGTGATCAACCAACGGTTATTAACATGGCAACTCAAGCAATCATGGCATAGCACACAAACATGGCAAGAGGTGAAGCATAAAGGAAACTATCTATGCTAGTCAATTTAAGTGAGGCGCAACCTAAACATGGCATAACACTAAGTGCCGCACGATGATTAAAACATTTGGTACTGTTCTGTCCTAAACCATATTTTAGGTTGGTTAACAACAGCAAACAATAGCATAAACACAAAGTACACGAAAAACTAATCAAGTTACATATAAAGAACACCCCAAACGGAGTTACGGTTAAAAAGATACAAGCAAAACAAGTTACAGGCACAATCTGCCAACATCACGAAGCACACTTTAGAGCCATGCATAAACAGGATAATCAATGCAAACATGCTCACAAATGATATGGAACTAAAGTAGACATGACAGGGAAGGCATGGAAGAAAGAATCATGCATAAAGGCATCATAGATCAAAAGATATTAAGCATGCAACATGGCATCACAGTGTTACAGACTTAGAGAAAAACAGAGGTAGCTGTCAAAACAGCAGCATAGCAACTTTGGAGCTGAATAACTATATGACCAGCAAGCATATCATGGCAATGCAATACATATAATGGAAGTAGACATGATGCTTAACAATATGCAATTGGAATCACTCAATTCCGATAAATGGTCGCGACACACTCGTCGACCGAAGTTGCAACAAATTAACAGTTTCAGCAACAGCAGCACATTAACATCAGGATCACCACTTTGGAGCAAGAGTTAATATAGCTAAAGCACCCAAACATGACAAGTTAAAGCATGGAAATGAAGTACACATGATGCTTAACACATAGGAAAAAGAATCAATACAATAGGCCTCATGGATGTGTCACAATCATCATGCAAACTTGCAATAAAATAATAACAGCAGCACTTAACAGGAAATAATAGCAATTAACGGCCTGATGCCCACTTCAACACAGATTTGCACCATCAATATGACCTCAAAATAAATAACTTCCTAAAGATGAACTATAGAGCACACAAAGCCCAACCAAGCAAAAAAAGAATCACTTCATTCGGAGCTACGAGTCAACGGGAAATCGCATTACAAAACGGGATCAGCAACAGTAAATCTCAGGACTTAGAAAAATTCCAGCAGGGTTCAATCTGAGAAAAAAAATGGCTTCTCACCCAGATAGGCCGAGGCCCAGTTGGCGGCGGATAGCGGGGGCAGCGCCCTGAGCGCTGGGAGGCCGTGGGCCGCTGGTGCGCTCGGTGGGCCGCGGCCTGGCGGTCCAGCCCAGACGGTGGCGGTGGGAGGCCAGCCGGCTCGGGGTCCCGCCCGACCCTGGCGAGGCAGGCGGCGGTGCCGCCGGCCGGACTCCGGCGAGACGGGGAGGCGGCGCAGACAAGGTCGACGGGGAGGGCTGATCCGGGCGCGGCGGCGCAGACAAGGTCGACGGGGAGGGCTGATCCGGGCGCGGCGGCGCTGATCCCGCCGGATCCAGCAGTCGGGAGGCGAGGCGACGGCCGAGGTGCAAGGCGAGGCGGCCGACTCGGTCCTCCACGGCCATGGCTGTCCGGCGCGGGCACCTGCGAGAGGGAGGGCGAGGGAGGTGAGGTACAGAGGGAAGGAGGAAGGGAGAGGAAGAGGAGACCTGTGGGGCGCGCGGCTGCCGGAGCACGGCGGCTCGCCGGGCACGGACGGCGCGGCGGCCTGGCGGGGGCGCGGGGGTGAAGGCGGCTCCATGGGGGCTGAGGAGAGAGAAGGGTGGAGGCTGGGCGCATCTGGGCCGTCGGATCGCGAGATCTGACGGTCCAGATCGCAGGGGAGCAAAATTTCGGGATTTTGGGGCAGATTGGGCAGATGTGCGAATTTTCAGGGGGGTGGATGCAATTTTGTGGCTAGGGAAACCCTAGAAAGAGGTGGGAGTGTGGTGGTCTTTATATAGCCCAGGTGGCTGGCAGTTTGCAAAAACATCCCGGTTTTTCTCTCGCGCGCGCGGTGCTTACGTTTCTGACCGCCGGGGGTCCGCAGGACCTCCGATTCGGGTAAAACTTTGAACTGCGCGATCAGCGCGTCGAGCCGGCGGCGTTCACCTCGCGTTGGAACCGTTCCGAAAACACTTTCCGGCGCGCTATAAAAATATCCCGTTTAATTATTAAGCGGGTTTTTCGTTCCGTTGGTTGCAGGTGGTCTTGTGCGGTTTTCGCGACGGTGATCGGGTGAAACCCGATGTCGCAAAGGTCAGTGTCAGGGTGGCAAGGGTCAGTCTCCGTCCGGTACGAGATAAGAGGGGGAAAATAATCGCCGATAAATCGGGGATGCAAACACCGCAAACAAATCAGGCAATCAAACAATTCACACCGAAAACAATTTTTTTTAATTTTTGCAAAATCTGGGCTGTTACACCGGAGTACCAATTTCGTTGCGGCAGCGGCAAAGAGGGAAGCACAAGAGCGAGGAAGAAGATAAGAAGGGGGCGCGGAAGCCAGCCCAATCCCGATCCTCCCCTATTTGTGGACGAGGGAAGGTGAGTGGGATCGGCTGTGCATTCTGTGACCCCGTGTGGCCGCTGAGTATGGCATGTATCAGGTGCAGCTACAACGGTTCCTGGTGCAGAGGATCTTACGAAGAAGTCGAGGCGTGATCGCGTGGCCCGAGGGTTGTGGTAACGTCCCGTCGCGCGTGGGTCGTGGGGCCCGAGGCATTGAATGCTCGTGGCGGAATCGGCGCGACGTGCGACGGTCAAGTACTGGTCGAAGGTAACCGTGGGATGGCATTCGTCTAGGATCGCGGGCAGCTCGGCACGAAGCATCCGGTGAAAGCACAAGATCGGGTGGGCTCGATCGAGCTAACAATCAGCTCGGCAGGAGGCATCTCAAGTAGTTAATCCTTAGGTCGTCCAGGCGCATTCGGCGAGACTGAGCGATCAACTCGGCATGAGGCACTTGATGAGACCTAAGCAGAGACAAGCAAGACAAGACAAGTTCCTCGATATAAAAAAACTGCAAAGGCCCCGCAATCAGAAGACCATGAGACCTCTACAGCTTTAGGGGCTACTATCGGGGGAATGACCCTCGGGTAGGGTCACCCAGGTGAAACAATCTTTCAAGACGAGGCGCAAGGTCAGAAGGGCCATCAGGGGCACCTGGTCCGAGCTAACCAGGCTGGTTGCCGATTGCTCAGGAGAGAACAATTGGCGATTACCTGAGAGCAACCAGCCCAGGCGCATCCAGCCCACTCCGAGCTAACACCAGAAACAAGAGTTGACTAAGGGCCTGGTCGGAGCACCCGGTTCGAGGTCATAAATGATCGATCCCGAGAGATCCGCATGGCAGAGAAGACATGTCCCATCGCCGAATTGTTAGGCGCGTGCTGTCCCCTCCCACGCCGATCTGTCAGCACGAACGACAAGACAAAGCCCAGACCATGCCGTCTGTCTACTCATAGAGCTCTCAAGACCTACAAGCTAGAAGATTCTCAAGACAAACTAGGAAAGCCGCAAGTCTATGCCTAGGCAGCCGGCGAGCTGCAGTCGGCAGGCCCCAGCAGGATTCTAGAGGCTTATAGTTGGGTCCCTCTCTGTTGTGTAATTACCTTAGCACCCTAGGCTCACACTATAAGAACCCAGGGCACCCCTCCTGGTAGAGGGGAATACCTCATTTTACTCAATCTCACCCACTAGTAGAGCCGCAGGAGAGAGCAGAGCCATTGGCCTCCTTCTCCTTCCTATGAAACATCTCTAGGAGCATTGATTGTAGCTCGAGTTATTGCATTAGTATAGCTCGACAGGAGTAGGGTGTTATCTCTATGGAGAGCCCCGAACCTGGGTACATCGTGGTGTCTCACCGTGCATGTGCCCAACCCCGCTTCCGGCACCATCGACACTCTCGTCGGATCTTACCCCCTCTCTTAGCCATCCCCATGGCATCTGCCTTTACTAAACGACGACAGAACCCTAACCCTAACCCTAGGCACAATGACCTGGGTAAGCGGTACAACCGCTCGGTGGCCCGGTAGTATCGGTTATTTTTCAATTACCGGTACAACCGTGGTGCCACCGCCTTGGTATCGGCTAGGGAAGAAAGGGGAAAGCCTTATCGCCCGGTAGAAGCACTGGTAGCTGGCCGGTAGTACCGCACCCTAACAAGGGCGGTACAACCGGCCTAAACACTGGTACAACCGGTCCTTCAGGATCAGAAATGATCCTCTTTCTCCATAGGCACCTCGCGACGGCTCAAACTGCTGATGTTAAGCTTTTCATCTCCAAGTCTTCGCAGGGGACAGTCTGTGTGGTACAAAACTCCATCACCCAAAGGGAAATGTGTCGGATTATCCGTCTTCGAACTCTATAATGAAGATGTCCCCAACATGGTCTTGTGTCTTGATAGTAATCCTGAGAAACTCGAGACACAGTTAGACTGCAAATATTGTATTGTTATCAACACCAAAACCATAAGATAGGAATTGTCCTTTCACCCCTCCCTCTGGCTCATTTTCGGGCTTCTGGAGTCTTTTCAGTGAGTGACAAAGCGTTCATACCTGGCAAGGCAATGTTGAAACAACGGTATATAAAGAAGATTGATTTTTGTGGAAATTGTAAAGCCAAGAAAACTATATTTCATGCCTTCTTCGAGTGTACTTGAGCGTGATTGTTCTGGCAAGAGTTCAAGTGCAAAGTAAGTATCAAGGTGACCAAACTACACCCAGTCTCATGGGCCGCGGGCATTATCGATCGGGAGGCCATACGCATGGTGGACATATGCATGATTTTATGTGCATGTTGGGCTATTTGGATGGAACGTATAGTGAATTCTATCACTTGGGTTATTGATACGTGTCTTGATCTTGTGGCTAGGGGACCCAGGACTACAAAGCCTCCGCGGATCAAGGTTAGGTGGACGCTACCA
Source organism: Bromus sterilis (assembly GCA_950022295.1). Lineage (NCBI taxonomy): Eukaryota > Viridiplantae > Streptophyta > Magnoliopsida > Poales > Poaceae > Bromus > Bromus sterilis. Next base: position 219,910,050 of record OX465599.1, read on the forward strand.
GGGCAAGATGAAACAAAGATCAACGTAGGCGCTGCTTATTCTGAAGAGGGTGAAAATGGAGTTACACGACTTGTCTGGAGGGACCATAGAGAAATTCTTCTGAGGGCTCAAGCGATCTAGTGCGAAAGGGCTGCAAACTCATTTGTAATGGAAGCACAAGCGATCCGGGATGCAGACATAATGGCGATGAAGCGAGGTATATAGAAGGTGCATATCGAAACTGATTCGCTCTAAGTGACAAAGCTGTGGGATAATGATAACTTTACAAGATCAGAGATAGGTTCAATTCTTCTGGATGTAAAGGAGCTCAATGAGAGCTTCCGTTTTTTTAGTTAAGCTTTACATGTAGGGATGACAATGGCGCGGCACATTCGTATGCATGACATGTCAATGCACAACTCTGTCTATGACTAAACTACATTCATTCTTTTCTTGTTGACGTTTTAAGGCAAGATTGTAATCCTATATACCTAAGAAGTTCATCCCCACTACTTGATCTATCTAAACATGCAGCCTATCCACCTCAGCACTGTGCCACGTCAGCTTTTGATTAATTCAATAAAAAATGGAAGCTCAACGATCTCATCCCCTCAGACCGACCGGTTGCTTGCTTCTACCCGTGAAGGGAAAAAAGACAAGGAGCCGCTACTCTCATTCTTCACAGCAGCCCCTCCCCTTCATCTCATTCTCCAATTACCATTAGATTCCACTACTCTCTTGGAAGAGAAACAGATGAATTTACTTCTCCATCATGCACTGGTAACCAGATCCTCTTCATCTTCTCCACTAAACAAACAGTAACCGATGGAATTATCCTCCCTTTTTAAGACATGGATCTGCTCAGTTTCTATAGTCTTCACCGCGCCCCTGCTCCAGAGGATTAGCCAGTAATCACCTTATTGCAACTAGAAACTCAATCTGCTGGAGCGGCGAATTTGAAGCCTTCGCCACCAAAATGTCTCTGCCAACAATGTTATACCGAGTGGATTATGAGGCATCCTCGAGCGAGCACCGGCCAAGAAATTTATGGGACGTGGTGCCTCCAGGTTGTTCTGTACGTGAAGTTGTGGTGCCATCTCTGATGCCTCCACCATAAGATAGTCGTATCTCTTGATTGTTGCATTAGGAGCAAGCCCTTTACTTCTTTTTCCTTCTTAGAGCCGACGACCTCTCCTGTGACCAGGTAACTAATCCGTTATGTCAATCCCCATCTATATCTCTCAAATTAACCTCGGCATGTTGTCGATTTGCTTGATGCATTTGTGTTTCCACTCAAGAAAATTTTGAGTCCCCGTCGCATGTTGATACATCCTTCATGCCATCTGATCAGGTTGTTCTTGATTCCCCCTTTGGATCTATTCCTGCACATATACTCTACTACGTTTCTACTTTTTTGAGGGGTTACGTTTCTACTTTTGATTTATTTGATTATTACTACTCCGTATTAATTTTACAGCAAATCAGATCACCATACAGTTTAGTTACTTTAGTAGCATGCTGAGCACATCTAACGTACAGACTCAGTGAAAAGAAAGAAAGGAAAATCCTTCTAGCCATCAGTTCTATATGCTTGGAAAGACATATAACTATATACAGAAAGGGCATGCGTACACATCGATTCCCAAAAGGAGAGAACAATCAGGCCGAAGAGATTAGCTGTTGATTATTTTTGTCATGGCTTATGTCCTTGTATGAATGATTTTTTGTATTTTCTGCATCCCTTTATTTTATGTGTGTGCTCAGATATTTAATTTTGTTTTGTTTTGTGAATCATTAATGCATGTTGCATATTCAATCAGCCTGAAGCCCGATGCTCAAAAATTTGTTTTGGGTAATGAGTTGAGGTATTACTTACTGATGTTAGTCTTTCCTTGTAGGTTGCAAATTTTGTACCTCTAAATCTGTTTTTTTGTTTTTTACCATTTGTATTCCTCCATTTTTCTTGAATTGAAATTTTTATCATACTTTCCAAACATCAACTTATTTTTTGACCTCTCAGATCAATCCTCCATTTTTGTTTTAAGTTGTATTCCACCTTCTGACTGATGACAACATTGGTAAACAAAATTTTCCTACTTTATTATGTACTAGAATACTAGATATCCATGTTGTAGTTTGTCATAAGGGAAGGTGGCAAGGTGCACATGAATAATTCGAAACTATGTTTCTCACTTGCTTTCTTTTTTTCTCTTTTTTCAAGCCTACCACAAAGGATCTCGATTCATTAGAAATAAGAAGAGTGTTGCCAAATAATTAGAGGAAGACCATCACAGCACATCCTCAAGACAGAGTATCAGATCGACCTGGCTACCCACAAGACCCACACACACCGCCGAGAAGAGGATAACCATCGAGGATGCACGCAAAGCGTCATCGTCATCACTTCTTCAAGAGAAACGACTCCAACTTCACCCAGGACGGCCAAGCAATAGCCCTTTATATGCGTGAACTGGTTACATTCAGTTTACCCTTTTGATTTTTTGTATAATAATATTGAAATATTGAGGTGACATATATTATTAAAGGGTAATCTATATTGGGTTGTTCAATGCCTTTCTAAACAGGATTGAAAATATACTATACATGTGTATTGCAATTGGAATGCATCTGAGTTGTACTTCATATTAATCATTTCATTATAGTACAATGCACACATTCTCGGTTTTGAACCATCTATTTATGCAACCACTTCGTAGCTCATTTATGCTACTTCTCACAAAGCATCCTATTATCGGTACAATTTTTCCTTGATATTTCCACTACATTTTTCTAATGATTGTTTGCTATTTTTATCTATCTTTTTCCGATGGCCATATTCCACTCAACCAAATAGTTCTTCAAAGTGTTTTATATCATCTCACAAAAAAATAATGCTCTCATCATATGCAAGGGATTCCCGCAGCAACGCGCGGGGCATCCTCTAGTAATCATAGTGATTAATAAAGCTCTCTTAATCGCAAAAGATTTTTTTTACTTGACCAGCTCGCCTTTGCTGACCCAATTACACGGCGACCATTCCGAAATCACCAATTCGCACAACAACACAAGCGAAGCGAGGCACTCCGAGTGTTGTTGTTGGAGGCAAAGGAAAAACTCACTTCGTATAAAAGAAAATAAAGCAAGAAAATGGAGGCATGAGCTGCTCCTCCCCCTCCGCTGATCCCCCGCAAACCCTAGCCCCGGCCTAGCCCCTCGCCGGCGACCGAGAGCCCCCACCCACCTGAGCCGGAGCCTGCCCACTTCCTCCGCGCCGGCGGGCGAGATGCCGCCACACGGGGATATCGACCGGCAGATCGCGCACCTGCGCGAGTGCAAGCACCTCCCGGAGGCGGAGGTCAAGGGGCTCTGCGAGCAGGCCAAGGCCATCCTCATGGAGGAGTGGAACGTGCAGCCCGTCCGATGCCCCGTCACCGTCTGCGGCGACATCCACGGCCAGTTCTACGACCTTATCGAGCTCTTTCGCATCGGCGGCGAGTCGCCCGACACCAACTATCTCTTCATGGGCGACTACGTCGGTGCGTCGTCTGCCTTTGCCCGCTGCCGAGCCTCCTTTTGCCTCTCGCGCCCCTTCAGCGCTTGATTTTGTCCATCTCTAGGGCTTGCTGCGCCAAAATATGCCTTCTTTATAGATCCTACACGGAATTGAGCCCGAGAATTCGTTTCGAGGGGCTTTGGGGACGTTCGTGCTGATTATGTAGCTTCTATTACTACTTCTTTAGGTTCCCATGACGGAATTTGTGGAGGCCAATCTCCTGTGCTGGTTGTCATGTGCCTTGTTTGGACCCTTAGGAATTTTGTGCCACTCCTTTCTTTTGGTCCTCGTTCATACCGTTATAAGGGCTGTAGGTTTGTCGATAGGAAGAAGTTAAGAATTCACATTAAATGATACCAGGTGCTTGAGAAGGAAAAAAAAAGGTTCACATCAGTCTCTGTTCGGTGTCAAAACTTTTCTTGGGACCTAAAGATGTACTATAATTTTATTGGAAATTTTGTGTGCCGATAGCCGACAACACGTTTTGTTTTCGATGGAATGACAAAAGTGAAATCTAATGTTTGTTTTTTTATCTAAGGAGAAAAAAAAATGGTTCACAACCGTCTCTGTTCGGTGTCAAAACTTTCCTGGAGACTTAAAGATGTACTATAATTTTATTGGCAATTATGTGTGCCGATAGCCGCCAACACGTTTTGTTTTTGGTTGGAATGACAAAAGCTAAATCTAATGTTTGTTTTTTATCTAAGGAGACGCTTTTTCTTCATATTTCCATCTGTAGTTTTAGATGCACTCCATCTTTTCGCATTCCCAATATGGATAAATCTATCATATTGCTCTTACTGCAGATCGTGGTTACTATTCGGTGGAGACTGTTTCGCTGTTAGTGGCTTTGAAAGTTCGCTACCGAGACCGAATTACAATATTGAGAGGAAATCATGAGAGCAGACAAATCACTCAAGTGTGAGTTTATGCCCTTCTAGATTTGTACTGTATTTTTGTGTGTGCATATATTGCTGGTTTTAGTTCCTTTGTTGAGTACTTCCCTTTATGAAGTAACAACTATTTCAGTGATGGCATTCAACATGTAATCTTTTGATCTTTTCTAGCCTTTTTGATCCTGAATTAACTGTCTGTAATTGACTAAATCTTGGAGATGTATTTTGCTGCATCAAGTATCATCTGGTGCATGCCTAACGCAATTACCAACCTTTAGAATTAAGAAAGCAGCTTGTCTTGTTAGTGGAACTAAAGTTATTTATTGTATGACATTAAAAAGTAGTAGAACCCACCTAAATGCGCTGTTGAATTTACGTGGGCATGAGATTGTTCATGAAGTTGTCTTCTATGCTTAACCAAGTAGCAAACAACTTTGAGCATAGTCTTGGTAAAATGTAGTTACGATATACCTATTTTCTAGACGTGCTTGTGTGTTTGATCAAAGCAAAACTTCCAGCTAATTCCTAAAATGGCTATAGTTTTCACATTTATGCTTTTTGAATACTAATTTCCATATAGATGCACTAGTAAACTATTGGGGAAATTCATGAGAACTATAAATATACTACTCCCTGTGATCCACATTAGTTGTCGTCTAGATACATCCGTTTCAGCGATAGCTAATATGGATCGGAGGGAGATCTTAGTCTTAACAATTTGCATATTTTTTATATGTCCGTTGTGAAAGTTAGTAAGGTTTGACTGAACAGTTTCGAAAAGAGTAAAATGCATCAGAGGTCCTAAAACTATTCGAGGTGTGTCAAGTTAGTCCCAAAACTGCATATTTGGTCCTAAAAGGGCCAAACAATGTTTGAACAGCTTGCGTGGCATGTTGGCCATTGCCACATCCACACGGGTCCCACCAGGGACAACTGAATAGGTTTTTGTTTGCACAAACGCCGAGCTCTCCACGGTCGAGGTCACCGCCAACCTCCTCCATCATGCATGGCTTACCTCAATCATGGTGCGATTCTTGCCGGTGTGGTGGTCGATCATGGCCTAGAAATTAGAGGCAGACGTGGCATGATCAACCTTGTCAAAAAGGGATCGAGATGTGGCTACATGGGCGCTACAAAAAATGGGAGAATTTGTGTTAGGGGAAAAGATGAGAGGAGCCACTAGTGAGAAAGAGAGATCAACTAGAGTCGTTTGTGCAAAATGTTCTTTTATTTGGTTGTCCCTGATGGGACTCGCGTTGATGTGACAATGATCAACACGCCATGCGAGCTGGTCAAACATTGTTTGGGCTTCTTAGGACCGAAGGTGAACTACTTTCATACTTTTGGGACCCAAATATGCAGTTTTAAAGTTTTAGGACTAACTTGACACGCCTTGAATAGTTTTAGGACCTGTGGTGCATTTTACTCTTTCTAAAATTGTCATGTATTTCTGAATGGAGGTAGTATATCCGTATGCAACTTCCTGAATGATGGGAATGAAAACGACCATTTGCATGATATTCTACAATCTCGTGCGTAACATGACATTGACAAGCTATTCGACAAAATGTTCACTGGTTGTGCTACCATTTAGTTCCTGACATACTATTTTGCTACAGATATGGCTTCTATGATGAGTGCTTGCGAAAATATGGAAATGCAAACGTATGGAAGTACTTCACAGACTTGTTTGATTATTTGCCTCTCACGGCGCTTATAGAAAACCAGGTTTGTTATTCAAGTAATTTTGTACGACTAGGGCAGGATTACTCAGTATATGCCTAACAGATGGGGAACAACTATTTGTAGGTGTTCTGCCTTCATGGTGGTCTCTCTCCATCATTGGATACATTAGACAACATTCGTGCTCTTGATCGCATACAAGAGGTAACCGACAAAGTCATTGCTGTCTTTATGAACTAGTGCTTTCTTCTTGTTTCCCATTTAGAGGCATGCCCGAGTGGTGGTCTTTATGAAAATTGGCCTGTGATACGATCGATTTTCCTGTAATTTGATTTGCACCATGTGGATGTTACAACAACAACGACAACAACAACAAAGTGTCAGTTTCTAACAAGTTGGGGTAGGCTAGAGCTAAAAAAAAACTCGATTTAGGTGAATGAGGTGGCATTAATTCTGATCGAGAATATTTGTTATTAGTAAATCATTATTGAGTAGTGGTAGTGGATCTACATGATATCCTTTAGAGCATCTACAAAAGATCTCGTAAAAGGCCTGAAACTGTAAAATAACCGCCTTTTTGCGGTTTTGGGCAGAAAAATGTCCATTCCAGATCCCGCAAAACGGCCGGTATTGGAAAACATTATTCAGTTTCGGAGTCGATTTTTAGTGGGAACTGAAAAGCCACACGATGGTTGGCGGGAGGGAAATTTTAGCTCAACCGTCATCGGACCGTCACCGGAGTTCAACGAAATTTCATCAAGGTGCTCTGATTCTGCCCAAATCCCCTCCAATTTCCGGCGACCAACCCGGATTCTGACCGATTTCGGTCAATTCCGACGTAGGAGCAGGATCTCAGGCGGGCGGGCGCCATTGACGGAGTCCAGTCGAGCGAACTTTTGTCAAAAAAGACCACCCTAGCGAAGTCATTGTAAAAAAAGACCACCTCTGAAAATCAATGTCAAAAGAGACCACCTAACAACGGCGGCACCCTGCCACGTGGGCACATGCCGCCACGGCCCGGGGCTGGCACCTGCCGCCAGGGGCGAGGGCGGCACCTCGCTGGCCTTTGGTGCTGCTGCTGTCGGCTGCTGCTTGGTCTGGCCAAACTCGGTTCTATCTAGCATTGCTTATGATAATTATTGCAGGTCTGAACTCGAAGAATTAATTACTATCCAACTGTGGCCACACAACTAAGTACAGCTTGCATCTGCTTCTGAAAGGAAACCACTTGCATGGCACACATAGCAACGATTTCCTGCTTCAGCCGACAGCAGCAGCGCCAGGGGGCAGCGAGGTGCCGCCCTCGCCCCTGGCGGCAGGTGCCAGCGCAGGGGTGCCGCCCTGGGCCATGGGCCATGGCGGCATTGTGCCCACGTGGCAGGGTGCCGCCGTTGTCAGATGGTCTCTTTTGACATTGATTTTCAGAAGTGGTCTCTTTTGACAATGAATTCGCTAGGGTGGTCTCTTTTGACAAAAATTCCAGGTGAGCGGGCGTAGGGAGCAGGAGTCCAGGTGCACGAGCGGCCATGTCGCTCCGCGTAGGCCCCTCGTTTTCCGGCGTAGGAGCAAGAATGGAAGATCTCAGGTTGCCGGGCGTAGGAGCATGAGCGCCCCCCCCCCCCCCCCCCTCATGAGAGGTCAGCGGCGGCTGGCTGGAGGCAGTGGACTGTTGTCGATGTGATGGGGAAGAAGACGACCAAAGGGGGAAATTACTTTGCAGTATCGATTTCAGGGGATCTATTCTGCCCGAGATTGTGTGATACCGTAAAAGTGTTATCCGGTATTACCTCAAATCATTTTTGCGGTACCAACTTTTAAGGGATCTGCTAGGGATGCTCTTAGCCTTTTATTTGTTAGAATACTTAGGGCCTGTTTGGGACTGCTCTGCTCCCTGAAATTCGGCTCCCCTCTAGAAAATGCAAGCCAATCAGGGTGGCTCCATGATATGCCGCTTCACAAAAAAACTATAATCTGGGATACAACTCCCTGTTTTTTGTGAAGCTCTTCGCGGGGTGCTCCAAAAAACTCTAGAAGCCGGAGTTTGGGGGAAATTACCCACCACAGCCACCAGTAAGTAGATACCCCTTCATTTCTCCCCCACATCATGCCATCAAATAGATCCTTTCGACCAAATTTTCCATTCTTGAAGCTGGAGCTAAGACAAACATGATAAAACTTCTCTTTGGTGGAGCTGCAACTCCTGTATGGAGCTGCTCCAAAGTGAATTTGGTGGAGTGAAATTAATTTTGATGGAGAGGAGGAGTCCCAAACAGGCCCTGAATAAAGCTTTTCTCTTCTGAGGATTAGAGCACTAACGTTTGTAACATTGATTTGTTGACCATGAAATGGATAACTATATATGATTGTATTTGTAACAGACTATGTTACATGCTACGTGGATATGGATACGGCGATACGGGAAAACGGCATTTTCTGAAAATAGACTTACGGGGATACGGCGAGTATATGTACAAATGCATATAAAAATCAGCACTAATAACAGTTTTGTAGAGGATAGGAAAATTGACGTTTATGAAGTAACCTGAAACTTTCCATTTTGGCTGATCTGAAGAAGTTGCTGCTTTTTTTATGTCTCAAATCCATGCAGTCCTAGTTCCAGAACGAGCAACAGAGGATTGAGCAACAGACCTACACGCCATTCCCTGTCATTCAGAAAAAAGATAAATAGATGTCCTTTGTTCTGGCCTAAATCTTAATCCATAGCATGCTAAAAAGCAAAGATCTTGAAGCCATGGATCGAAGCTTACTTCCATACAGAAAGGATGGCAAATATTTGGGAGTCTTAGAGAATGGAGACGACTATGAGCATGAGCTGCCGATGGTGGCGCCGAAAGGGGGTCTGGAGATGCGCCGAAACAATGGAGTCCTCAGCTCCTCATGATTTGGCAACTGCCCGGTGATGGCGAGAGGAAGGATCCCCATGATTAGGTTAATTTTCCATCGTGAAGGCCTTCTGATGGGCTTTAGATCGAGTGGGGTGACAGGCCTTTATGTATCCCTGATGTATCACGTGCGTGTCCCAGCCGTACTGCGTTTTTTTCTTCTTTATTTTAATTCAAAAGAATGTGATACGTAGAGATACGCGTATCCCGCGCGTATCGGGTCGTATCCCCGTTCTGATGCAGTATTTTGCACCGATTTGGCACTTCTGTGCCGTATCCCTGCAACATCGGTAACAGATACCTGTTGTGCTCAAGAAGGATATCGATGATAGTATCTGTTAAGTCTTGAGTTCATGACTTATTTCCATGATTACATGTGAGGAAGAAACTGGACTTATTATTGCACAATGTTTATTCTCAAGTCTAATCACATCTCATAATGATTGCAGGTTCCTCATGAAGGGCCCATGTGTGATCTGTTGTGGTCTGATCCAGACGATCGATGTGGGTGGGGGATTTCACCAAGAGGAGCAGGTTATACGTTTGGGCAAGATATTGCCCAACAGTTTAACCATACAAATGGTCTCTCTCTCATATCAAGGGCCCATCAACTTGTAATGGAAGGATTCAATTGGTGCCAGGTTGGTGTTCAGAACACAGTAATTTTTTTCTTGCAATTAATTAACCAATTGTAGTCATTCAAGGAAAATACCTTCCGAAAAGTCTGAGCATAATCACTCAGACAAAGTTGCTTGAATATGTTAACAAATTCGACATACAATCGGTAACTACTTTCTTAGGGGGCATGAATCTGGGATTTGTCCAGTTGTTTGGTTAGAAGTTAATTAAGATTATATACCATTCTGCTTATTGTGTTAAACTGTAAACTGATGTATGATGCATTCACATATTTCTCAATATGCACACCCAAATCAACTTACCGCTTAATCGTATACAGATTATTATCATGTGTGGGGTGTGTGTGAGCCAGTGGAACTGGTGCAGATTATATAGTGTATGGTCGTAGTTTGGAGAGCGCTTTGCTTTGTTCTATGCATGACCTTAGGTATCATTGTGGTTATTAAAGTAACACTCATGACTGCAGATTTTCATTCATTCCTGCATCAGGCAAGGTTTTGTTTACTCTTGTGCTGTGTTTTGAATGGAAGGTTAAATAATTGGTCTCTTTTGATTTTTCCATGCAGGATAAGAATGTTGTAACAGTCTTCAGTGCACCAAACTACTGTTACCGATGTGGTAACATGGCGGCGATTCTTGAGATTGGGGAAAACATGGATCATAACTTCCTCCAGTTTGATCCAGCGCCTCGGCAAATTGAGCCTGACATGACTCGCAAGACCCCTGACTACTTTTTGTAATTGTGGTGTTGACCTGTTAACTTACTGGTGTTGATGCTCCTCTTCTCCGATGTAGATCTTGTGTCATTAGATACGGGCTCTGTGGGCCCGAGTTGTATGTCAATTAATTCTTTTGTCTGGAGATGCTTTTTTTGGGGTGCTTTTTGATCTTTACTTGAGATGTTAAAAGTTGCATGGCTCTGATTTTGTGCGTGCTTACATTTTGTATTGTTGGTACACAGTGAAGGGGGAAGCTGCATTAGGATTTTATGTTAGCATTATTATAATTTTTGCTTGGGTGTTTGAAGAGGTTGCTTGCCTGAAGACTGAAGGTCATCTGAAAACATAGAAAGTGTGGAACACCCAACCAATCTATTTCCGATCCTCTCCTGATGCCGCCTCCCTAACCTAAGTTTCATGTATTGTAGCAAGCAGCAGCTCTCCAGATGTTAGCTAGCTACTCTTATTATCACAGGGGGCAAGACAATGCATAGAAAGAAATGTACCGTCCGTTATGGTGAATTTATCTAGATATGAATGTCCCAAAATTTTAGGATGGAGGAAGTACTACGTTCTAACTGTCTTCAACAGAAAGGTTACGTACTTGTACGATGGATGTTTAATTACAATCAGGGTATATACAGTTTACTCTCACCAGCTCTGCTATGGTCCTCTTTTTAAGTTGGTTTCAACTCTACTCTACTTGAGCGAAATCATTAATTAGGCCGTGTACAGTGGCCGGTGCTTACATGCAGGCGCTTAAAGAGAGAGACTGGCGTGGCTTCTTAGAATATTTATTGGCTTCAACGTTGAGTGCTTTCTACAGGTGCTTGAATCACTTTAATTAATAGAAAACGTACCAACTGTAGTTTTACTTAGGGGCAAGCATCACCTATGTAACATCCCAAAATTCTCCGAATTTTGAAATGTTAATAAAATTAAATAGATAATGATTGTTTGATTGATGTGTTTGATTTTCTCTGGGATTTAAAGCTTTTGGAGTTTATTGAATATTAAAAAAAGAGAAGGAATAAAAGGACTTTCCCTAATATTCATAATTGGTGTTTTTGAAAATTAAAACAAAACCAACAAAACAAAATGAGAGAAGGTAATATGAATCTTTCGACATATTAAAAGGTTGGAAAATGTTTTAAATCATTATTGGAATTCTTTTGAATATTCAAAACTTTTTTCAACTCAAGGAAATTCATTTGAGAGGATATAAAATGACTTATCCCCTTTTTAATTATGTTGGAAAATATTTAGAATATTACTTTAAAGTTTTTAAAATTTATTTTGAGTATTATAAATAACTCTAAAATTAATTTAGGGATTTTATAATGCTAAGAGAGTTTTTATTTCATTAAAATGATTTATTTAATATTTCAAAAGAGTTGAAAAAGTATTCCAATGGGATATCTTTATTTTACCAAATTATTTATTGGTGTGACAATTTTAAAATTTAAAATTTATTATTTAGAAATGGTTTGTCAATGCTTTTGACCAAATAAAAATGTTTTTATTAATTTATAGGATTTTACTTGATTTATGAAAAGTATTTTATATTTAAACAAAGTATTTAGAAATTTTTTTTATTTTTATTTTACTTTTTGGAAAATGTATTCATTAAATAATTTTCTTTGTATTATTTGATGAATTTAGAAATTTATTTTATATTTTTATGATTAGTATTTATTTTTCTACAATTGTTTGAAGTTTCAGTTTTAAATAAAAAAGAAAAAACCGTAGCCCAGCCCAGTTGTTTGTCTCCGCCGCAAGAGCATTAGAGCCCAACTCGGACCCATTTTTTTTATGTCTGCCTACAAATAAAATTGAGAAAATCCTTTTCTCTTTTTCCTATTTTTCGTTTTTCTGAAAACCGTAAAACAAATCCGTTGCCGGGCCCCGCCGCCGCCGGAACGCGGACCGGCCGCCGCGCCAACGGCCTCACCCGAGCGCCGCCGCCGGCCAGACTCCGGCGCCATGGCGCCTGCCCCGCCGCGTCGCGAGCCGCACGCCGCCGCCGCCTCCTGCGGCTGTGCGCCGCGCCGCCCGTGGCCGCCGCCGCGCGCCTCGGCTCGCCGGCCACCTCCACCGCCCGTCGCCGGCCACCACCACCTCCCCTGCGCGGCCACTCGCCGGCCACCACCAGCCGCCTCCCTCGCGCCAAGCACCGAACCGCCTCGCTTTTTCTGAAGAAAAGATAATTATGGATCAGTCCTTTTTGCAGAAAAGACCCCGTTCTCGCGCCCGCAATATCTTCTAGACCGTAAGTCGGATCGAGGTGAAACTTTTTCCTACGCACTCGTGTTGTTCTGTACTTTAGCATGGTATAAAACTTTGCACACTTTGCACAATTTTGAATTTGAAGTTATTTCAAATTCAAATTCAAATCCCGGAGGCCATATCTTGTAAACCGTTGATCCAAATCGAGTGATTCTTTTTGCGTTGGATCACTCGTTCCATGTACTTTCTGTTCATAGCATGTGTACATAAAAATTCAAATGTTTCTTGATCGGTTTAAATTCAAATTCAATTCAATTTTGCACTTGCTATGACATGTGTTGTAGTATTTCGTTTCACGTGATTCTTTTTGCATATTGAATATATGAGACGTCCTATCGGCAATATCCACACACCATTCATATTGCTATGATCTTTACCTTGAATTCATAATGCCTTGATCATAATCTTGTTTCGACAATTCTTTATCCGTTGAATCTCTCGAGTTCACGTTCCACCGATCACCTTCGAGCACATCGACACCTGTACCGTGTCAAGCCTTTTTGTTTTGCTGCTAAAACCTTTGTGTTTGTGTTATTGATCTTTTGTTTGTCTCGTTGTGATGTGATTGCTTATTTGAGTTCTTTCGTTGACGATAGATTGCTTGGAGTGTGACGAGTAGAGTTGACTGGACCGTGAGAGCGAAGAACTTCACCGAATGGAAAATGCAAGTGATGCTTTGATCATACTCACACCCATATTTTCTATATGCATTTTGTTAAGTATATCACCCTATTGCATGATAGGTAGTTTACTTTACTGTTGCTGCAAAACCAGTTAGGATAGCCATATGTCTTGACTTGTATTTGTCGATCAACCTAGCCGTGTTGTTACTTTATTGCTATGCTTTGTAGACGTGGTTGGGTAGTGAGAATTTCATGGAGTGCATGTGAGCTATTTAATAAATTGTGTAGCAACTTTATAATAAATAGAAATCACTTCTGGACGGGCGGGTTGCATCCCGGTAGTTGTGCCTTGCCGGGGTTAAATGCACCCAATGGTTGTTTTGGTGGTGAACCAGGTGCGACATGGTGTCTACCCTCTGTACGCAGTGGGCGTCGTCCAGGCTCAAAAAGATCAGACATGCAATATTACTAGTAGCTTCCGTGTACAACCACTGGCTATATGGGCTCTGGCTTAGCACGAGTACGTTGTGGGGAACCTGGCCCTGGTAGCTAGCTGATGTAGATGTGTGTTAGGTGTACCGGCTACCAAAGGGTGGAGGCAACCTCTTCAGAAAGTCTTTGTCTTAATCTTCGGGTTGAGTCCAGTGGGGAACGTGTACAACCTCTGCAGAGCGTATAAACTGATCATGATTAGCCGTGTCCACGGTTACGGACGAACTTTGAGCAACTAGTCAGTACTGTTGATGAATGATCTTGACAGATGAACACTGAATAATAATTTTGGTGGGAAAGAGTAGCATGGGTTGCTGTGTGTTTCAGGTAGAATTCAACTTAAAATTTTGACTAGTTTAGTTCATGATAAAACTGGCTTTCTGCAAAACAAAACCATAAGCCTTTCCTTTGACTTATCCTTGCATGTAGCGATAGGTCTGTTATATTTTTTTTACGTGTCACTTGCCGTACAAATCAGATGTACTGACCCGTTGTCGGGCTGTAACCTTCGGTGTTGCAGGATTGTATACGACGAGTAAGTGATACGATGTACGGTTACGATGTCTATACTCAACTATGCCGGTGGAGTTGATGGACGCCACGAAGCTTTTATTGTTTTCCGCTGTATTTTATTTGTAAGCTAGCCTTGAGCTATGCAGGTATGTTTATTTGTAATACTGCATCTTCGATGTAATATATATATGACATGTGGTTTATTCTTGATATTACATCGTGTACTGTGTGTGCTAGCTATTGATCCAGGGACTAGCACAAAATGCATAGAGACTTGGATTCTTAGCGAATCGGGTCGTTACAGATGGTATCAGAGCCCATGTTGACTGTAGGTCGTGACCCTAGAAAATGGATAGAAAAAGCCATAGGAACAAAAATATTTTATCACTCTTTGATTACTTACTCTCTCCACTAGTATTTCTCATCTATTATTCTTCTTCTAAAACCTCTCATCTTGTTTTACTGTAAATACCCCTCTGAGTTGCTTACCCCTGAAGACAAGACAATTAAGAAGTACATCATCAACCTCGTGGATCAATTGAAGTTATGACCACAAGAACGAGAAGAATACCCTATGAGGATAAATAAGTTTTGACACTACGAGAGTAATCTTTAAGATCAGCTTAGCTGAGAAGGATGAAGCTTAGAATCAGACCACCACCTTTTAGGTGAAGTTAGATGAACGAATTTCGCGTATTATGATGAGATCGTATGTCTTGCACATATGACCTTACTCTAAGTGTTGTTTGTGTGTTTTGACTTTTGTGACTGTATTGTTTGTTGTTATGTGTTACTGTCGAACGTAGGTGTTTTTGCCGCTTTCTTGTTTGAGTGCTTATGCTTGGTGTTATCTTTAGTTGTTGTCTTGTCGGTGTTATAGTTTTGCCCTAACCCATGTCGTTTGGGCTTAATAGATGGAGTATGGAGTAGGACTCGCCTTTTCCGGGGCGATGGAGAGACTGAAGGTGGAGCAATGGATTCGTAATATGGAGGAGCACATGAAGATAAACAAGGTTGGAAGTGAGGACATGGTCCCCTATGCTGTTAAGTACTTGGTAGAAGAGGCTGCTACTTGGTGGAGAATGCATCAAGCGATTGACGAATCACAAAGGAAGATTACTTGGAATGAATTTACAAGGATTTTTTTGGGATCCCGCCTCGTCACCCCGATGCAAAGGGCGGTAACCCTTAAGAGGATCCGTGCATGTACAATTTGCGGAGAAACATGACACTCCTATGAAGGACACCAAGATGGCTGTCCCTATAGTGAAGAAATTCACTCGGGTGAAGAATGCCCCACTGCACAAGTCACATGTTTTACGTGTGAAGGAACTGATCATTACCCCGCTCAGTGTCAATTTTTCATCGTGACACAACAAGTGGTTCAACATCAAAATGAAGGAATGAAGAAAGCTATCCAAGAATTAAAGGAAGCACTCATGAGGAAGAAGATAAAGGACCTTAGCCAAATTGAGTGCTATCGGTGCAGGAACATGGGACACTACAGCAATATGTGTCCAGAATTGAAGGGGAAGGAGAAGTTGTGAACGTGGAAGCAAGGATGCTGACTCGAAGAAGCTTATGTTTGACAATTGGAGGACGTACGTAGGTGTGCACTAAGTGTACGTTGTTACCTTTTCATCGTTAGCTGGAGTTGTGGATCGATGCATGTTTGCTATGGATTGATTAGATTTGTTATGTCATGATTTGTTTTGTTAAGTTTTGTCTTGTACCCTGTGGCCCTGATATGTATTTGGTTGTTGTGGCGTGTTGTGTTTTGCGTTTCTTCTACGTGAGTAGAATAAGTTTACGTTTCATTAGACCCCTCATCTATTTAGTATGCTTCAAGACTGAAGGAGACATAACAACAACAAGAATAAACTTGGCAAGTGACTCAACGATATGAAGATTTCTTCGACAACGCGAAATTGAAGCTACCGTCATTGAAGACCTGAAAACTTGAAGACCTGGAAGATTCAAGTTTCTACCGTTAGATCGTTTCTGTGAGCTGTCATTTCTTGTTTTACCGACAGCTACACATCAAAACTTATTTACAAAACTAGTGGGATGTTTGTATGGGTACCTCTCCCTATCTCTCTCTCTCTACCTTGCTATATACATTCTATTCCCCCTCATCCTCATCCTTAAATTGAAGAAGCTACTACAATGGCTGCTAATGTCAAGGCTGGAATAAATATGGATGCAACTTAATGCTGAGTTCAAAGTTAACCCCTTGTGCCAAGATCTTACAACAAGCAAGCACAATCTTGCTGAAGGAAGAACTCTGGAGGAAGTTGTAGTCCACCAGTACACGTGTATAGCAGTTTGCGAAAACCTGAGAGTGGTGAGGAAGCGATAGATGTTTTGGTTGGCTTGCAGAACCATGGATTTATCTGGACCCAGTTCAAGATAAGGAGGACTTCTGCAATGCTTGTGAGAATGACCGAGTGTTAGATTGAGAGATTCACTAAACCATATACAAGGAAATGATTTGGGTGCGGAATGGATTGATCACCATGACGACTACTCTTATTTTTCGCTCTTGCTATGCGGGATAGTAAATCTTGAGTGACTTACCTATAGCAGAGAGACGACGATGTTAAGCCTAAACCATAGAATGGTACGATGTGTGACCCCTGTAGGAGATTACCGTTTGTGTTATACGGTGAGTATGGACCAAGACCGTCTACTGCAGGTATTCCGTAAAAGTATGCTTCATGACCACCATGAGGAAATCGATAGTTGCTTAGTATTGGCGCCTGACTTGTCAACCATGAAGGTTCAGTATACGGAAGACTCCTCTTTTGATAAGGATTCAAGACCTGATAGGAGGAGGTAAATCTCTTTGAAGAAGGTCATCGATGGAGTAAGATTTTGAAGACCATGTCGCACTCCTTTTAAGGGTGGTAGCACCCTAGCTCATCGGAGGATCGATGGACTGTCATGAAGACCCGAAACCTAACCTTTCTTTCTAGCCTTCTCGAATCTCGAGAACGAGATTCCTTTTAAGGGTGGTAGTGTGTAACATCCCAAAATTCTCCGAATTTTGGAATGTTAATAAAATTAAATAGATAATGATTGTTTGATTGATGTGTTTGATTTTCTCTGGGATTTAAAACTTTTGGAGTTTATTGAATATTAAAAAGAGAGGGAATAAAAGGACTTTCCCTAATATTCATAATTGGTGTTTTGGAATTTAAAACAAAACCAACAAAACAAAATGAGAGAAGGTAATATGAATCTTTCGACATATTAAAAGGTTTGAAAATGTTTTAAATCATTATTGGAATTCTTTTGAATATTCAAAACATTTTTCAACTCAAGGAAATTCATTTGAGAGGATATAAAATGACTTATCCCCTTTTTAATAATGTTGGAAAATATTTAGAATATTACTTTAAAGTTTTTAAAATTTATTTTGAGTATTATAAATAACTCTAAAATTAATTTAGGGATTTTATAATGCTAAGAGAGTTTTTATTTCATTAAAATGATTTATTTAATATTTCAAAAGAGTTGAAAAAGTATTCCAATGGGATATCTTTATTTTACCAAATTATTTATTGGTGGGACAATTTTAAAATTTATAATTTATTATTTAGAAATGGTTTGTCAATGCTTTTGACCAAATAAAAATGTTTTTATTAATTTATAGGATTTTACTTGATTTATGAAAAGTATTTTATATTTAAACAAAGTATTTAGAAAATGTTTTTATTTTTATTTTCCTTTTTGGAAAATGTATTCATTATATAATTTTCTTTGTATTATTTTATGAATTTAGAAATTTATTTTATATTTTTATGATTAGTATTTATTTTTCTACAATTGTTTGAAGTTTCGGTTTTAAATAAAAAAAGAAAAATCCGTAGCCCGACCCAGTGGTTTGTCTCCACCCGCAAGAGCATTAGAGCCCAACTCGGACCCGTTTTTTTTTTCTGTCTGCCTATAAATAAAATTCAGAAAATCCTTTTCTCTTTTTTCTATTTTTCGTTTTTCTGAAAACCCTAAAAAAAATCCGCTGCCGGGCCCCGCCGCCGCCGGAACGCGGACCGGCCGCCGCGCCAACGGCCTCACCCGAGCGCCGCCGCCGACCAGAACCCGGCGCCACGGCGCCTGCCCCGCCGCGCCGCGAGCCGCACGCTGCCGCCGCCTCCTGCGGCTGTGCGCCGCGCCACCCGGCCGTCGCCCGCGCCGCCCGTGGCCGGAGCAGCCGCCCGTGGCCGCCGCCTTGCGCCTCGGCTCGCCGGCCACCTCCACTGCCCGTCGCCGGCCACCTCCACCTCCCCCGCGCGGCCACTCGCCGGCCACCACCAGCCGCCTCCCTCGCGCCAAGCACCGAGCCGCCTCGCTTTTTCTGAAGAAAAGATAATTACGGATCAGTCCTTTTTGCAGAAAAGACCCCATTCTCGCGCCCGCAATATCTTCTAGACCGTAAGTCGGATCGAGGTGAAACTTTTTCCTACGCACTCGTGTTGTTATGTACTTTAGCATGGTATAAACTTTTGCACACTTTGCACACTTTTGAATTTGAAGTTATTTCAAATTCAAATTCAAATCCCGGAGGCCATATCTTATAAACCGTTGATCCAAATCGAGTGATTCTTTTTGCGTTGGATCACTCGTTCCATGTACTTTCTGTTCATAGCATGTGTACATAAAAATTCAATTGTTTCTTGATCGGTTTAAATTCAAATTCAATTCAATTTTGCACTTGCTATGACCTGTGTTGCAGTATTCCGTTTCACGTGATTCTGTTTGCATATTGGATCATATGAGACGTCCTATCGGCAATATCCACACACCATTCATATTGCTATGATCTTTACCTTAAATTCATAATGCCTTGATCATAATCTTGTTTCGACAATTCTTTATCCGTTGACTCTCTCGAGTTCACGTTCCACCGATCACCTTCGAGCACATCGACACCTGTACCGTGTCAAGCCTTTTTGTTTTGCTGCTAAAACCTTTGTGTTTGTGTTATTGATCTTTTGTTTGTCTCGTTGTGATGTGATTGCTTATTTGAGTTCTTTCGTTGACGATAGATTGCTTGGAGTGTGACGAGTAGAGTTGACTGGACCGTGAGAGCGAAGAACTTCACCGAATGGAAAAGGCAAGTGATGCTTTGATCATACTCACACCCATATTTTCTATATGCATTATGTTAAGTATATCACCCTATTGCATGATAGGTAGTTTACTTTACTGTTGCTGCAAAACCAGTTAGGATAGCCATATGTCTTGACTTGTATTTTTAGATCAACCTAGCCGTGTTGTTACTTTATTGCTATGCTTTGTAGACGTGGTTGGGTAGTGAGAATTTCATGGAGTGCATGTGAGCTATTTAATAATTTGTGTAGCAACTTTATAATAAATAGAAATCACTTCTGGACGGACGGGTTGGATCCCGGTAGTTGTGCCTTGTCTAAGGACAGTGCCGGGGTTAAATGCACCCAATGGTTGTTTTGGTGGTGAACCGGGTGCGACATGGTGTCTACCCTCTGTACGCAGTGGGCGCCGTCCAGGCTCAAAAAGATCAGACAGGCAATATTACTAGTAGCTTCCGTGTACAACCACTGGCTATATGGGCTCTGGCTTAGCACGAGTACGTTGTGGGGAACCTAGCCCTGGTAGCTAGCTGATGTAGATGTGTGTTAGGTGTACCGGCTACCAAAGGGTGGAGGCAACCTCTTCAGAAAGTCTTTGTCTTAATCTTCGGGTTGAGTCCAGTGGGGAACATGTACAACCTCTGCAAAGCGTATAAACTGATCATGATTAGCCGTGTCCACGGTTACGGACGAACTTTGAGCAACTAGTCAGTACTGTTGATGAATGATCTTGACAGATGAACACTTAATAATAATTTTGGTGGGAAAGAGTAGCATGGGTTGCTGTGTGTTTCAGGTAGAATTCAACTTAAAATTTTGACTAGTTTAGTTCATGATAAAACTGGCTTTCTGCAAAACAAAACCATAAGCCTTTCCTTTGACTTATCCTTGCATGTAGCGATAGGTCTGTTATATTTTTTTTTCGTGTCACTTGCCGTACAAATCAGATGTCTGACCCGTTGTCGGGCTGTAACCTTCGGTGTTGCAGGATTGTATACGACGAGTAAGTGATACGATGTCTATACTCAACTATGCCGGTGGAGTTGATGGACGCCACGAAGCTTTTATTTTTTTCCGCTGTATTTTATTTGTAAGCTAGCCTTGAGCTATGCAGGTATGTTTATTTGTAATACTGCATCTTCGATGTAATATATATATGACATGTGGTTTATTCTTGATATTACATCGTGTACTGTGTGTGCTAGCTATTGATCCAGGGACTAGCACAGAATGCACAGAGACTTGGAGTCTTAGCGAATCGGGTCGTTACAACCTAGCACCGGTTGCTTAACTTTGCTTCTCTCTTTTTTTAAGCATCGGTGCTCAGCAATCTCACAACAAAAAATCGGGTTTTTTCTTGAGGCATCTACCTAAGCACCTGTATTGTACAGGGCCTTATAGAGAGTACCCTTTGTGAAGGTGCACTCGTTCGCGCTCCGAGCATGTAAGTGTCATGTTATGATGTGTTTCGGGATTTTCTTTTTAGTTCCTTTCATGTTTGATATATGTTGAGCAGAGGGAGTTTTTTCTGGTTTTTCAGTCATGGACGCAGCTCAATCACAGGGTGCAGCCACAATATGTAGTCACATGCACGACCATATTCATATATGCAACCACAATTAACGCGTAACCATAGTTCATGTGCAACCACCGTTTTTTACTTTGGGTGAGTGTTAGCAATAAACCACACCAGATTATCCTACTTTGGGTGAATGCATCCAGTGTTAGCAATAAACCACACCAAATTATCCATGTCTGGCCATTATCTCGGGAATGTATGGGGCGTGTATCGGTTCAGGTCGGACGCCGGTGAGTGGCGTCGTCCGGGTAGTGCTCCAGGTCTGACGCCGGTATGTGGCCGCGTCCGAGTGTCATTGGCGAGAGTAGCGGGGGCGACCGTAGCGCAGGCCATTGTCTCCTCTTTCTTCTACCTTGTTTTTTAGAGAGAGAGAGAGAGACCTGGGCTCCGGCGCAAAGAGCAAGGTAGGGCTCAGCGCCAACATCCAGAACACGACGCGTAACGGTTTCTGAACGAATCAAAAAATAACCGCTTCGAAAAGGATACCCTCTAATTAGTTGCTCTCCTACTTAACCACAGACAACAATGACGCACATGATTTCCTTTTATCCTCAATCAAACATCCTATTTCTGTAGAATTAAGAAAGAGATCCAAAAATTCTCAACTTATCATCATCTACAAGACCAACGTCCAATCCTCTGGGTTCTCCCAGTCCCAACCCTAGCAGCAGCCCAACTCCAGGTCACCTTGTGCTGCTTGGCAGATCAGGATGAGCAAAAGAGCACTCACATTCCCATTCCCGTGTGCCCGGTGTTGGTGTTCCTTTTTTTGAGCTTGGGTGTTGGTGTTAATGGACATGGACCAGGATGGCATCCCTTGTAGCGTGTAGAACGTGTGCAAGCTCTGTTTGGTGCCCGCAACTTCATCGGATCAATTCTCACCCAGGATCATGTTAATGTCCTGAATTGACATCCCCAACAACATTCTTCACTGGACTAGTTTTTTGTCATCACGACCCCTTGTGTTGCACGATCAAATTACTCTGCCCACCCAGATTTACCTATGGCAACTTGCGTTTGCTCGAATGAATGAACAATTCTAGGCCTGACCAGGGAGAAATCAGTTGACTGCCCATCCCCGATTATCGGGCTTGATAACTGGATGACGGGGCTAACACTAGTTTTGCTACTCGTCCCGGCAGGACACCCAAGATATGATCCAACCCATTTAAGCTTGCCGGTATATTGTCCATCTTGTTATAACATTTCATGACGCCCGAAATATCCAGCCATCAAATGCACATTTCAGCGTTACAACATGCCTTGAGCTATCTGGTCAGCTGCCCATACCTAACTAGAATTGATTGTTCAACCTTGAGCCGGGTCAAGCCTGCTCGTACCATGTCAGGGAGCTTGCGATTAATAGCCTACTTGGCAGGTCTCCTGGGCAAGGTGCCATGTATGTCAGCTTCTTCCTGAAATGATGATTGGTAAGTCCCACATGAACACAAGCAGAAATTCAGCCAAGAGATGAGTTGGTTTCATAGCGCTAGTGTACCTTTGGATGTCAACATCTGTGACGTGAATGAATCCGGCAACGTTGCTGCACAGAATGTCGTTCTATGTGTTAGCAAAACTATCTATCTCCAGAAAGCTAAACACACTTTTATTAGCAAAATAAAAGGGGCACGGTTTTGCCTACTGGGGATAATAAATACTTAAAAGGATGTTGGTAATGCTGTAAACAACTCTATCCTCCATAACTATGAAACTGAAAATAGCATAGCACTTTGTAACTTGTACGAGCAATTTGTTCCCAGGCTTAGGTTGAGTAGCTTTTGGCATTGCCTCTACTTCTAATTGCGGCTGCTTTTGCATCAATCCTTGCTTATACTGTTGTATCACTCTTATTTTCCATGGTATTATTTGCTGGGGTCCAGTGCATACTCATCGGTTTTGGACTTCAGCATGATTTGCTCCCCATGGGATTTTCATGGGCAAGCAACGGGCAGCATCTTAGAGTTCAGGCCTATGTTCCACATAGCTTGCCCATTCAGAACCCAACCCGGCTGTAACACTTAATCACTATCTTGGAGAATGACAGTTGGTATTACCTCGAAATTATTTCATCAGGTTCCTTCGCATAAGAAACAGCAAGCACTGTGTGGACCATATCAGTGCTGATGTTGACAGCAACGAGCCGAGTAGGATCTGCCACAGGCTCTGCACCAATTGGTAATGCTGACCGAGGAGCTTGATGTCCACTACCAATTCTGAAAACTGAAACGTCACTGAAGTTGACTACATTTGAATGTGGTGCCAGATCA
Organism: Bromus sterilis; assembly: GCA_950022295.1. NCBI lineage: Eukaryota > Viridiplantae > Streptophyta > Magnoliopsida > Poales > Poaceae > Bromus > Bromus sterilis. The sequence goes on from OX465599.1 coordinate 219,933,293, forward strand.
TTTGCAATCCCATAAAAGTACTCCTGCATACAAAAATAAGATTTAGCCTGGGTGAATCAAGAGAAAAATGCCAACTATGACTGCAAGGATAACATCAGAATTGGGCATAAAGGAGAGTAACATAGCAAATTTTCCATAAGACTTAAATTTTTGCACTATTAAATTCAGTTAGCTGGAGTACCAAACAAAGACTAAACTGCAATTTATTTTTAAGCAATGGAGCTAGCTATGAATATCAAAATCAGGACCACCCAGGGCCCCAAATAGGAAGAGCAATTTTACCTTGATACGAAAGCTTCTAGTCTTTTGACGATATTTTGAATTCCTTAGGACAACACCCTCTGATTTATGAAGTTTTACAACATCGATATTGGGCTTACTTTGTACTGCATCTTTTAACATTTTCCAGAGTTTCTCCTGCAGCAGACAAGTCAGATCATTACAAGTTTCAGGGTCAACTGATCTCATGTTTATCCGTGATTCCACATTTCAAGGCAAACATGACAAAAAGGACACTGTAAAGTGCACGTGTATTGCCATTACCATTATTATATGAAAGCCTAAATAAATGGTTCATCTTTCATGGTATCTGCAATTCTGCATCCATGTGCGTGTTTATATGAACAATTTTGCAAAGTCTATCTGTTGGCATAGGCTCGAGCAAGCACCTCTTCAAGCTGTATTTGCCAGAATTAGGAGTTGTAATGATAATCTTCATTATTTCTCGGCTGTTGATGCTTTTTTTACCAACTTGGATTTCCTTTGTTCAAATTAAATATCTGTAAACTTCCGCGAGAATGGTTTCATGCCTGAATAAAATACGTGCTATATATGGATGTTCATGATCGTTTTGAAGAGAAGGTTGCTTCTAGAGCATGTTTCTGGGTGAGATTGACTGCTGTGACCACTACACATGTGTCTATTACAGTATTATATGATCTCATATCTCTAGTTTCCCAACATCTTTTTGGTAGTAGTAAGTAAATGTCTTATTTCTACAAGTTTAAGATCTCCGAATACCATTAGTTGGACGCTATGGCAAAATGCTACATTTGAGAAATGTTATACTTCGATATAGATTCAGCAATCAACGAGCTATCATCAAACTGAAACATAATATAGAGTAATCTTCGATAGGAAGAGTTGACAGAGTGTGAAATGAATGTTGAGTTATCTACAGGACTAAAGCACATGTGCATCCCTTGTGAAGCAACAGTACAAAATAAATTAGAAATGTTAGAATTAGACATTGTAGCACTTGCCTGTCCTAATACCAGCACTACATTAGCCTTGAAGGTTTCGATTGCATTGAGAAGTAACTGCACATCAGTGACATCACTTAACTTGTGTTAGCATACAATACACCCGCCATCAACATGGTTACTGAAATAGCTGATTACATTAACCAAATAATTACCTCATAACCAAGGCCTTCAACCCATCCCATCGTGTTAATAATCATACCTGCGGCCCTAGATTCAGCATTTCCAGAGAACTGTGTCTCTAATGTTTGAGCTAGCTCTCTCATAAGCGCTTTGTAAACATCTGGATTAATACTGTAGGCAACATAAAGAAATCTGAGGCACCGAATCAGTAGAACAGAAAAGGAAGAGCTGGCGAGTTACCTTGGATTTGGATGGCCATAAAAGTATGCAAGCGGCATCTCCAAAGGAATCCCATCAACTATATCTATAGGCTTCTCGATCGGTGTAGCAGAAATACATCCAGGTATGGTTATCGACCCCTGGCCAATATCTAAATCTACATATGTAGGCTTCCATCCCTGTTTGGCAGCCCAGCTAAGGAGCATTTTGCTCAGAGTGCTTTTTCCAGAATCGGTTGGCCCCACAACAATCACTCTGGGTCCCTATATGACCAAGCATAGAGATTAGAGAAGTTCCACGATTCAGTTGAACACAATAACAATTTGTTACAGCCTTGTTCACAATGCTTTTACAAATTGGCTGTGTGCATCATAGTTATGCAGAGGCCGGGTGCACTACTCAACACTATTAATTAATAAAGCGCTCTTTATCCGGAAAAAAAAATGCTTTTACAAATACTGGTAATGCTGCAGGCTACTCTCTACTCATCCACCTATTAATATCACAATCTGTTTCTTTAAGCATGAATAAGTAATTACATGTGGTAGTTTAAAATCAACTCTCGTGTGCCTTGCACACACCTTCAGCTCTTAAGTGCAAAACCCGCCATTTTAGAAACTTAGGAGCCAAACGGCCCGGTTCCATTGCAAGCAATGAAACACAACAATAACTTGCAAAAACAAACAGGTCGACAAGGCAGCATAGCAAGAAAGCCAACCTGGCATCTGTTACAGATTATTCTCTTACCTAACCTATTCAACAATTGTAAGATGAATTGCCGAAAGGAATGAAACAAAGAGTAGTCACCTGTGAGGCCTCCAAGTCGCCTCCCTGCGCTGCCCTCGCCCTCGCTCTTCGTGCGTCAAGAATCGAGTGTGTGTTCACATAAATCACCATCGGCGTCTACAATTCAAAGGAAAATCACATCACCATTGAAGGACATTCAAGAACCTCAGACCCCCAAATTCACACAATAAGAAAACCACTGTAAGATGCTTTGGCAGAGGAAGGAAAGTGAAGGCTGATTCACCTCGTCGGACGTGTACTCGCTCTCGCTGACCCCGTCCAGCTCCACCGTGGCACCGTGCCACGTGAAAATCTAATGGTGAGAACGGAAATAGCAGAGGTCAGAAACCGTGTGGCGGCGGTAGCAGTAAGCTGATCAAAGCAGGTTTCTGTGGCGGGTGGGGAAGGCGCGCGTACGGCGATCTTGGAGCGGGGTGGGATGGGAAGCCAGCCCTCGGGGGGAAGCTCGGTGCCGAAGATCTCCGCCGTGCCGGAGACGAGGCGCACGCGGAGGGGCGCGTCGGGGAGCACCTCCACGCGGAGCTCGCTCTGCGGGTCGAGCTTGAACTGCCGCGGCGGCTGCACGGCTGCGGCCGCGGTCGCGGCAGCGCCGGTGGTGGCCATAGGATGGAGGTTCTGGAGAGCGGGCGAGGGTTTGGTGTCGACGAGAATGGCTCGTTTTTTTCTTCTTTTTTTGACGGCGAGAATTGCTCGCGGGAACGCAAAGGAGTTTTGCTTAGAAGATCCGCCGAAAGGTCCCGATCCGTAAAATAACCGTCCGATTTATAAAAATGACTTTTTTTTGAGGAATTATAAAAATGACTTGAACAGGTATCATATATTGGTTGAAATGGTAAAAAAAATATGAAAATCGACAAATCTCGCTCCACATGCGTTATGTATGGTGTTTTTCATCACCTTTTGCGAGAAGCGTTATACCTTCCGCGATTTGATGGGACGGAAGTTTCAGCGGCCCTCGGTTTTTTCGCCGCCGCTCCAATCTAAAATCTCAGACGATTCACACTTTTCCGGCTACCCTCAACCGTACAGCGCAACGTAGAGACTTCCCCTTGCTCCCCCCCTCCCCCCCGCATCTTCTCCACCAACAGACATGCCGAATCCGGCTGGTTTCAGGGAGGCGGCAGCGGAGAGGCGACAGTGAAGAAGATCCGATCGATAGCGATGCAGAAGAAGGGTACTGCAACGGTGAAAAGAAGGAGGCATGCGTGCCAGTTTTAACTCCCTCTCAAAAGGTAACTTTTCGGTCGAATTTGCCCTAATTTCTTCTATCCACGTAGATTTTTGACGAATTCGGGACGCCGAATTCGTAGATGGATCTTTGAGTTCATCCTTGTCGTCGAAATATGATGATTTTGACATAGAGAATAAGCTCGTCCACGATGATGATGTGAAGCACTTCTCCTTCTTTATCTGGTGGACAAGTTCAAAACGGACAAGAGGAAGTTGTTAGGGTTCCGGTGCAGAAAACAATAATTTTTCTAGCTACGACACCCAAACCCAAGGACCTATGCTATGCCGATGTAAGTAACAAAGAGAAACGGCAAAATACCCGGATGTAGTCCGTTAAGCGAGAAACGTTCTCGCATGAACATGGTTGATGTAGTCGTACTCGTCGATCCTCGATGTCCCGGGGATCCTCGCACGACTCCAGAAGCCACCCGGTCCTTGAAGACCGATGACAGGATTACGTTCCCGTCAGAACGTGTCGGTGAAGACGTACGCCCATGACCGCATGGTCATGTTGAAGACCTCCTAACGATGAAGGAGTACCTCATGTGCAACCCCTCGTAGTCTCACGCGCATACAGTGTAAGCGACGTTCCTCCGGGCTCCGAACCAGCCGGGCAACAGAAGAAGATGGATTCAGATTTCGATTTCAGCAACACAACATCGTGCGTATGGTGGAGAAACGCCTAACCTAATACAAGCTCCAAACAAGGGGAACTCGACTTAGGAGAGAGAGAGAGAGTTGTCTCAAATTGAGATCAGTTGGGATTTTTTGGTGTAGAAATAGTGCATCCGACCTATCTTTATATAGCACAAAAGGGGGCGCAACCCTAGCCAACTAGCCATGTGGTACTAAACCACATGTGCTAGCCATCGACCACACATGGTGGTGGCGTGGGATGCATGTGGCCCATGGCGTCACTTGCCCCCTCTTTTAAAAAGAAGAAGAAGAAAAAGGTAGCACCTTCCCTAATGGGCCCAATGTGGCCCATTAGGGGTAATCTATTATTATTAATTATTTAAATTATATTTTAACATTTAATTCATTTAATGAAATACTAAGAAACATCTAAATAATTTTTTGAAAAATTTAGAACCTTGGAACTTTTTTCGACACCCCTCTGGAACAATTTTGGAGTTCTTTTTTATTTCTCTGATGATCCCGAATTTATCCTAAATGCGTCGAATACCCTTAAGCGTGACACCCTACGGTTCGGGACAACTCCAGACAAGATCGATACACTCTCTAATCAATGACCAACAGAGGGATCTAGATACCCATGATGGTCCCTGTGCTTCCACGAATTTACTTCATCGTTTGAACCTTTAACGTTGAGTCCTAATCCCTTTGTCGCTATGGTACTTTGTTTGTCTGAGGTTTGATCGCCGGTATCCCATACCTAGTTCATCCTCGTTACTGACAAACATATTTACTTGTCCTGTGATATTACAACCCTGTGAGCTACTCACATGCTTGCGCAAGCTATTTGATGTAATGTCATCGAGTGGGCCCAGAGTACCTATCCGTCACTCGGATCGAGAAATCCCGATCTGATCCATACTCCTCAACATATCCCTTTGGAGTACCTGAGTTACACCTGTATGGTCACCTTGTTATGACGTGACGGTGGATGTAATCAAAGCATCATCCGATGATAGCAATTACATATGACCTTTACGGTCTAAGGATCAGGTTACTACGTTACCGAGTTATCGCAGTGTTGAACTATATGGCTGGATCACACAATACTTTTGATTTGGGTGTGTGTCCATCATATCATTCTCCTAATGAGATGACTTCATTGTCAACGGACGTATGTCTCCATGATCAGGAAACCATGATCATCAATTGCACAATGAACTAGCATTGTCATCGTTTTGTGATGGCAGATGCCATGGGGATGGATAAAGAGAGGGGTAAAGGTCCGAGGATGGTGTCGATGGTGTCGGAAACGAGAGTGGGGACATGCACAGTGAGACACCGCGATGTACCCAGGTTCAGGGCTCTCCCGAGGGATAAAACCCCTACTCCTACCAAGTTGTATGAGCAGTAACTCCTGCTACAATGGTGCTCCTTGAGCTGTATCAGAGGAAAGAGGAGAAGGCCCGAGGCTCTGCTCTCTCGCGCGTCTCTGCGTGGATGGGAGAAGTAAATGCGGATCGTCCCCCTCACAGGAGGGGTTCCCGGGGTTCTTATAGGCCGAACTCGGGCTACAATGGTAACTACACAAGAGGGGGGACCCGACTGCGGGCTTTTCGGGTGCCAGGCAGCGGAAGGCTGTATGCCTATCTTGTCGTGGAAATCTCGTAGCCCATAGATCTTGAGAGTCCTAGCAGGTAGGGAGACATCTACCTCGGCGCCTGGTCTTGTCCGCCGTCCTGTCAGTCCGGCGTGGGAGAGGAAACATCATGCGTATGACAGGTCGGCGATGGGACTTGGCTTCTCTGACGAGCAGATCTCTCGGGATCGCCATTATTGACCTCAGACCGGTGCGCCCATCCGGTCCGTAATCAACTCTTGCTTCTGGTGCTGCCTCGGTGGGTCGTCTGCGCCATGGACGACTACACACAGTCGGCTGCCGATTGCGCCCTTCTGGGTAATCGACAACCGATATGTTTAGCTCGGCCCATGTGCGCTTGACGTCATCCTTGAAGTTGCGCCTTGTCTTAAAAGATTGTTTCTCCTGGGCGACCCTACCCGGGGCACATTCCCCTAACATTAGCCCCTAAAGTTGTGGAGGTTCCACGGTTGACCGACTGCGGGGCCTTTGCAGGTTCCTTCCGCAAAAATCTTGATTTGTTGAGTTGTCGCTTGCTCCTTTCGTGCTAGGCCGGAGGCGAGCCTCGCTGATTGCTCTATTCCGAACTGAGCGTGAGCTCCGCCGAATGCGCTGTGCCGAACTAAGCTTGAGCTACGCCGAGTGCGCTGCACCGATCTGCCCGGAGGTATCACCAGGCTGCCTCGTGCCGAGCTAATCTTGAGCTTCGCCGATTGCACCACAACGATTACTTTTGACCAGAATCTTGACCGTCCCACATCGCTCCGGTTTCTCCGCGTGCTTCAGTTAATGGCGGTGGCCCACCAACCCACGCGTGATGGGACGTTACCGCAAGCCTCGGGTCACGCACCCATGCCTCGGCCTCTCCATGGGATCTTCTATGCGCTGCGCCATTGCAACTGCTCGGTATAGACGCCGTAATCGGCGACCACACGAGGCCACAGAGTGCACAACCTGATCCCACTCATGCCCTTCTGTAACAGCCCAGATTTCACAAAAATTAAAAATTTTGTTTTCTGCGTGAATTGTTTGATTGTCTGATTTGTTTGCGGTGTTTGCATCCCCGATTTATCGATCGGCGATTATTTCCCCCTCTTATCTTGTACGGACGGAGACCAACCCTTGCCACCCTGACACTCGACCTTTGCGACACCGGGTTTCACCCGATCACCGTCGTGAAAACCGCACGAGACCAGCCGCAGCCAACGGAGCAAAAAACCCCGTTTAATAATTAAACGAGATATTTTTATAGCGTGCCGGAAAGTGTTCTCGCAACGGTTCTAGCGCGAGGTGAACGCCACTGGCTCGGCGCTGATCGCGCAGTTTGAAGTTTTACCCGAATCGGAGGTCCTGCGGATCCCCGGCAGTCAAAAACGTAAACACCGCGCGAGAGAGAGAAAAACCGGGGATGTTTTTGCAAACTGCCAGCCACCTGGGCTATATAAAGACCATCACACTCCCACCTCTTTCTAGGGTTTCCGTAGCCACAAAAATTGCAGCCACCTCCCTCCACTTTGCCCATATTCTGCCCCCTAGCCCTCCAAATCCGAAACCCTAGCTCTCCCACTGATCTGGACCGTCAGATCTGAGATCCAACGGTCCAGATCGTGTCCCTAGCCTCCCACTGCAGTTCCATCCCACTCCAGGCCGCGCGGGCCCGCAACCGCCGCCGTCGGGCCCGATCTGAGTCCGCCTCGCCGCCTCCTCCCGTGGAGACGCCGCGCGCTGCCCTCGCCTCCGGTCTCCGGCGAGGCCACGGCCGCCGCGCCCTGCCACCTCCCTCCCGCGCCCTCCTTCTCCCTCTCCCCTGTCTCACCTCCCCCTCACCCTCTGCAGGGCCGCTGCCGTCGCGGAGACCGGCGCCGCCGCACCATGGGCGTCCTCGCCGCGCCTGGAAGCACGAGGCAGCGCTTCCCTCCTCCGCGACCAGATCCACGCGGCGCCACCCTGGATCCGCCTCCTCTGCCCTCCATCGCGCCAGATCCGGTCCGCCTCGACCCTTGCCGCCCGCTCTCGCCGGTGCCGGCGAGCACCACCGCCGCCGGCTGCCTCGTAGGGAACGAGGAGAAGCCGAGCCAGCTAGCGCAGGTGGGCCGGCCCAGGCGCCTCCAGCGGCCTGCCAGCCTCCCGCGAGATGGGCCAAGGCCCATGGTGAGCTCCCTTCTACTTTTTTTCTGTTGCGAGTTGGGTCAAGCCCAGTAACAGTAGCTTTCGGCCCGTTTAGGTTTTTTTCTGCTAGGATTTTTTATTATAATTGGCAGATTGTATAGTATTTTTGCGGTGCCCATATCTTTTTAACGGTAGCTCGGATCGCGACGTGTAATACATGAAACTTTCTTAGTTTTTTGTGTAGTTTAATAAAATGTGCTTTGTTGCCATGTTTGAATTTGTTTACTTGTTGTTTGACTGCTAATTACACTGCTTGCCACTGTAAAATTGTTTATTTAATAACTTTTCAACCGTTGCTTTGTTTAAAATGTTCTTTACATGTAACTTGACTAGAATTTTGTGTAGATTGTGTTTATGCTGTTCTTGCTTGCTAATAAAAATAATAAAATATTGTTTAGGGAAAAACAGTACCAAATTCCATTTTTATCGTGGGGTCCGCAATAGTTTGCCATGTATAGGTTTTACCCCCACTTAAAGTGACTAGATTAGATAGTTTACTTTAAGCTTTACCTCTTGTAATGCTTGTGTGACATGCCATGCTTGAGTGAGATGCCATGTTAACAACTTTTGTTGATCACCTGTAGCTAAACAACTTGAACCCTTGTAAACGTGCGGTATCATCGTGTGCGACGAGTACTCCACTTAAATTGTTAGTAACCGCTCTCGACGGTAGGTGTGATGTCTCGTGTTGCTTCTTGTTGATGCTTGCTCGTGTTTGCCTCGTAGTAATAGATGCTTGCTCGTTGATTGCTTTCCAGTGTTTACCGTCTTGTGTGCTTCGCGGGTACCTCTCGAAGACGATGCGAGCTTGCGATCGGCTACACCTTCGGAACCCGAATTATCAACATGCAAGGACTATGCATTACTTATGATCCATTCTATTTCAACCAGCGGTTTGCATGCTAGTCTAGGTTAGGTTCGATGTTTGATCCTACCACATGTTTACAACCTCTTTCAAACCGATACAGCCATGTCCCCTCCCAGCAAACCATGTACTACTATGTTACTATTGCTCGTTGCTCAGCCCCTGCTTAGTATGCATGCTTAGGATGCTACGATGTTACACTGTTACTCCTTGGTTTTGGGCTACCACATTATTATATTGTTGTGGATGATATGATTATTATAATGTTGACTATATTCGACGAAGAATGGAAGGTCTAGGCTATCCCACCCCGACGCTTTGTTCCATTCGAGTCACCTAGGATCCAAGTTCCGGGTATTGGTTTTAAGACTGAGCGTGCCTAACCGCGTGTGCGATTTTATGGGTCCCCTTTTCTTACCTATCTAGCTTCAAACACTTCTAGTGGTGGCCCGAGCTGATTTACCATTTGAAACCCCGTGTGTGTGCTTGGTGGATCCCCTCGCAATTTTTAAACAACCCGGACCAGTGGAGACATAGTTTCCCTGTTGGTCCACCTTTGACCGACGAGGTCCCGAGGCCTCACGTGAGGCGTCTCGGTAACCCAAACCCTGTTGAGGCGGAAGAGTCCGATCCGAGAGCGTGTCCAGCTTTTGGATTGGGTGTCGACTCCCCGGGGGCCACCCGGATTTGTCCGTTGTTAGTTAGAGGGACCTGTCGTTTCAGATCTCTTGAAACTAAATCATAAAATGGTTGCCTGTGATGGGTAGCAACTAAGAGAGATGGGCGTGCGTGCGGAGCCTTGTAATGGGCAGTTGGTACACCCCTGCAGGGTTAAATCTTTTCGAGAAGCCGTGTCCACGGTTATGGACGACTTGAGACCTACTCCTTGTTCATAGACAACAACAACTGAGATAATCTTAATATAACTTGATCAACGTGTGTGTGCCTTGACTGCTTCTTCTTCGTCGGTATGCGAAGAGGAGGACAAGGATAGGATAGGTGTTATGTTTGCGTAAGTAGTTGATAGCAATACTTGTTGGAGGCGATTCCTCATCGAATGCTTGGCTTCTTATCTTACTCTCTAGATCGTTAGCCACTTCATAATGCTAGTGCGGCAGCAACCTCACCACTTATCCCATCCTTACCGTAAACTACTAGTTGTCCTAGAATGACGAGTGATGAAGTCCTTGCTGGGTCAGTTGACCACTACAGTTGGATGCTTAGTACTTCTGTACTGATGATACTACCCCCAAAATCTTTTCAGGTTCGTGATCAACAACAGGTTTTGTGATCGACTGTAACAGCCCAGTTTTTGCAAAAATTAAAATTTTTGTTTTCGGTGTGAATTGTTTGATTGTCTGATTTCTTTGCGGTGTTTTCATCCCCGATTTATCGATCGGCGATTATTTTTTCCCCCTTATATCGTATCTGACGGAGACCGACCCTTGCTACCCTGACACTCGACCTTTGCGACACCGGGTTTCACCCGATCACCGTCGCGAAAACCGCACGAGACCAGCCGCAACCAACGGAACGAAAAACCCCGTTTAATAATTAAACGGGATATTTTTATAGCGCGCCGGAAAGTGTTTTCGGAACGGTTCCAACACGAGGTTAACGCCGCCGGCTCGACGCTCTGATCGCGCAGTTCGAAGTTTTACCCGAATCGGAGGTACTGCGGACCCCCGGCGGTCAGAAAAGCGAGCACCGCGCGCGCGAGAGAAAAACTGGAGATGCTTTTGCAAACTTCCAGCCACCGGGGCTATATATAGACCACCACCCCACTTAGGGTTTTCCCTAAGCACCTAGGCAGCCACTAGCCCCCCAGATCTGGAAAAATCCCCCATTTTCGCAGCTACCCTAGCCATCCTCAGATCTGGACCGTCAGATCTCGCGATCCGACGGCCCAGATCGAGCCTGCCACCCACCTCTCCTCTCTCTCTCTCTTCCTCCTCCAACCTCCATGCCATGGACGCGCCTCCCGAGCCCGCGGGGTCGCCGTCGCGCCGCCGCCTCCGGCCAGCCTCCGCCGGCTCCCTTCCCTCCTCCCTCTCCTCCTATCTCTCCTCCATGCTCTCTCTCACCCTCCTCTGTCTCCCCCTCGCGGGAGCACCCAGCCGGAGCCGCCATGGCCAGCCGAGCTTCGAGCTCGGGCCGCCACGCTCGCGCCCAGGCCGCCTCGCCGTCGTCCCTCCGGCGCGGAGCGCCTCCAACGCCGAGCGCCGCCAGGACCAGGCGGGTCCCCGCCGCCTCCTCCGCCAACTCCGGCCGGCCGGCGAGCCAGACCAGCACCGGCGAGCCACCGCCGACGGGAACTCCCGCACGGGACGAGTCCCGTCCCGATCCAGCGCCCCCGTTGACCAGCTGCAGGTGGGCCGGTCTGCAGCGGCCCAGCCGCACCATCCCTGGCCCAGCCCGAGCGCCCAGCCAGGACGGCCTCTCCAGGTCAACATGGGACGAGGCCCACTGGGTGAGGCCCAGGCCACCCCCCCTTTTTTTAATTTACGCCTCTGTTATTTTTTTCCCTAGCACTGTAATTTTTGCTAAGTCCTATTATTTGTGCTGCTGATTCGATTCCGCGTTGACGATAGCAAGCAAACCGTAGCTCGGATCGCGATGCGCCAAAAATGAAAGTTGCTTAGTTTCATGTGTACTTTAATTCATCTTTTGTGAGAATCTGCATTTTAGGTCATCTTAATTGTGTAATTGTGTGCTGAACAGGGCATCATGCTGTTAAACTGCTACAAATTCCTGTTATGTGCTGCTGTTATTATTTTGTTGCAACTTTGCATGATGATTGTAACAAATCCATGAGGCCTATGGCATTGATTCTTTTTCCATCGTGTTAAGCATCATGTGTACTTCAATTACATGCTTTAACTTGCCATGTTTGGGTGCTTTAGCTGTATTGAATCTTGCTCCAAAGTAGCTATCCTGATATTATTGTGCTGTTGTTGCTGAAACTGTTATTTTGTTGCAACTTCGGTCGACGAGTGTGTCGCGACCGTTTATCGGAATTGAGTGATTCCAATTGCATATTGTTAAGCATCATGTCTACTTTCATCCCATGTATTGCATTGCCATGGTATTCTTGCTGGTCATATAGTTATTTAGCTCCAAAGTTGCTATGCTGCTGTTTTTGACAGCCACCTCTGTTTTTCTCTAAGTCTGTTACTTTACGATGCCATGTTGTTTGCTTAATATCTTTTGATCTATGATGTATTTTTGCATGATTATTTTTGACATGCCCTCCTTGTCATGTCTAGTTTAATTTCATATCATGTGTGAGCATGTTTGCATTGATTAACCTGTTTATGCATTGCTCTAAAGTGTGCTTCGTGATGTTGGCAGTTTGTGCCCGTAACTTGTTTTGCTTATATCTTTTTAACCGTAACTCCGTTTGGGGTGTTCTTTATATGTAATTTGATTAGTTTTTCGTGTACTTTGTGTTTATGCTATTGTTTGCTGTTGTTAACCAACCTAAAATATGGTTTAGGGCAGAACAGTACCAAATGTTTTAATCATCGTGCGGCACTTAGTGTATGCCATGTTTAGGTTGTGCCTCACTTAAATTGACTAGCATAGATAGTTTACCTTGTGCTTCACCTTTTGCCATGATTGTGTGCTATGCCATGCTTGCTTGAGTTGCCATGTTAATAACCGTTGGTTGATCATCTATAGCTAAACAACTTGAACCACCGTAAACGTGCGGTATTCGTCGTGTGTGACGAGTACTCCACTTAAATTGTTAGTAACCGCTCTCGATGGTAGGTGCGATGTCTCGTGTTGCCTTTTTGTTGATGCTTGCTCATGTTTGCTTCGTAGTAATAGATGGTTGCTCGTTGATTGCTTTCCAGTGTTTACCTCTTGTGTGCTTCCGCGGGTACCTCTCGGAGACGATGCGAGCTTGCGATCGACTACACCTTCGGAACCCGACTTATCAACAGGCAAGGACTATACATTACTTATGATCCATTCTATTTCAACCAGCGGTTTGCATGCTAGTCTAGGTTAGGTTCGATGTTTGATCCTACCACATGTTTACAGCCTCTTTCAAACCGATACAGCCATGTCCCCTCCCAGCAAACCTTGTACTGCTATGTTACTATTGCTCGTTGCTCAGCCCCTGCTTAGTATGCATGCTTAGGATGCTACGTTGTTACCCTGTAACTCCTGGGTTTGGGATATCACATTATTATATTGTTGTTGATGATATGATTATTATAAATGTTGACTATATTCGACGAAGGATGGAAGGTCTAGGCTATCCCGCCCCGACGCTTTGTTCCATTCGAGTCACCTAGGATCCGAGTTCCGGGTATTGGTTTTAAGACTGAGCGTGCCTAACCGTGTGTGGGATTTTATGGGGTCCCCTTTTCTTACCTACCTAGCTTCAAGCATTTCTAGTGGTGTCCCAAGCTGATTTTACCATTTGAAACCGTGTGTGTGCTGGTCGTACGCCAGTAGTTTTTAAACCAACCCGGACCAGTGAGGACTTAGTTCCCTTGCTGGCCCATCATGACCGGCTGAGGACCCGGTTGTCCCATGTGTGATTAACCGGCAATCCAAACCTGGAGTCATATGGTAGAGACCAGATCGAGAGAGCGGTCGGCTCCTGAGCTGGATGTCGTCTCACCGGGGGCCACCCAGATTTGTTCGTTGTTAGCTAGAGGGACTTGTCGTTTCGGATCTCTTGGAACTAAATCATAAAATGGTTGCCTGTGATAGGTAGCAACTGAGAGTGATGGACGTGTGTGCAGAGCCTCGTAATGGGCAGTTGGTACACCCCTGCAGGGTTAAATCTTTTCGAGAAGCCGTGTCCACGGTTATGGACGACTTGAGACCTACTCCTTGTTCATAGACAACAACAACTGAGATAATCTTAATATAACTTGATCAATGTGTGTGTGCCTTGACTGCTTCTTCTTCGTCGGGATGCGAAGAGGAGGACAAGGATAGGATAGGTGTTATGTTTGCGTAGTAGTTGATAGCAAGACTTGTTGGAGGCGATTCCTCATCGAATGCTTGGCTTCTTACCTTACTCTCTAGATCGTTAGCCACTTCATAAATGCTAGTGCGGCAGCAACCTCACCACTTACCCCTTCCTTACCGTAAACTACTAGTTGTCCTAGAATGACGAGTGATGAAGTCCTTGCTGGGTCAGATGACCACTACAGTTGGATGCTGAGTACCTCTGTACTCATGATACTACCCCCAAACTCTTTTCAGGGTTCTTGATCGACAACAGGTATGGTGATCGACGTTTCACGTGGGGACTCGACGACGACTAGTTAGGCGGATCCCGGCGGAGGGCCTGGACCCGTGTGGTTATGGGATCGATGTTTTTCTCTTTGCCAGTAGGCATTTGATTGTAGTCTGTACTCAAACATGTATCTTCCGCTGTTGTATTGCATTAAGACAGTTATATGCCGTTTGTATGAGATGTCGTATCCTTGTATCTGTAATGTTGTGATATCATGTTGGAAATCCGGGGCATATGACTTTGTCATATGTCGCGGTGGGACCGATATGTGCTTCGTCCCCGGATCTGGGTGGAAACACCTAGATCTGGAACAGTACCGCATATCGGGCCTTACATCGACGTTTCACGTGGAGACTTGACGACAACTAGTTAGGCGGATCTCGGCGGAGGGCCTGGACCTGTGTGGTTATGGGACCGATGTTTTTCTCTTTGCCAGTAGGCATTTGGTTGTAGTCTGTACTCAGACATGTACCTTCCGCTGTTGTATTGTATTTGACGCAGTTGTATGCCGATTGTATGAGATGTTGTATCCTTGTATCTGTAATGTTGTGATATCATGTTGGAAATCCGGAGCATATGGCTATGTCATATGTCGTGGTGGGACCGATATGTGCTTCGTCCCCGGATCTGGATGGAAACATCTAGATCTAGAACAGTACCGAATATCGGGTCTTACAACTTGGTATCAGAGCCTTACCGACCGTAGGATCCCTTCTCTGGCCGAAGTCGAGTCTAGACAAAAACTATTTTGTAGTTACTAAGTTAGTTATCGGAGAGTAGGAATCTTTTTACTCCTTACCCTTTCTCTGGTCAGGACAAGTGTCGTAAGTGTTTTACTCTCGTCTTATCCCCTTCAAACTTTAGGATCTCGAGTGTGTGGAGTTTCGAAATAGTTACAATGCCTTGCTTGCAGCGTATTGTCTCGATTCTGATCTCTGGTGGGAATTCCTGTAGTACCTTTAGCTTCTCCGACTTCGGGAATCATCTGGGTCATCCATTGCCATCCATCCTTTTGCCGGTGTTTTTACGACTTGCGTCGAAAATCACTATCCCTTGATCTGGTTTTCGCGATCGTTCTTCCTCTTGTCACTGACGGTTTTGTTTTTCCGACGATGTCGTCTCTCCGCGGGAAGTTTCTCGACGGAAGTTCGACGTCGACATGGAGCAGAGTCCCTTGTTGGTGGTGTTGAAGATTGTCGACTCTCTTCTTTTCCCCCTTACCTCTCCCCCGGATCGTCCAGGATCTCGGGACGAGATCCTTTGTTGGTGGTGTTGTATTGTAATAGCCCAGATTTCACAAAAATTAAAAAATTTGTTTTCTGCGTGAATTGTTTGATTGTCTGATTTGTTTGCGGTGTTTTGATCCCCGATTTATCGATCGGCGATTATTTTCCCCCCTCTTATCTCGTACCGGACGGAGACCGACCCTTGCCACCCTGACACTCGACCTTTGCGACACCGGGTTTCACCCGATCACCGTCGCGAAAACCGCACGAGACCAGCCACAGCCAACGGAGCGAAAAACCCCGTTTAATAATTAAACGGGATATTTTTATAGCGCGCCCGAAAGTGTTCTCGGAACAGTTCCAGCGCGAGGTGAACGCCACCGGCTCGACACGCTGATCGCGCAGTTTGAAGTTTTACCCGAATAGGAGGTCCTGCGGACCCCCGGCGGTCAGAAACGTAAACACCGCGCGCGAGAGAGAAAAACCGGGGATGTTTTTGCAAACTACCAGCCACCTGGGCTATATAAAGACCACCACACTCCCACCTCTTTCTAGGGTTTCCCTAGGCACAAAAATTGCAGCCACCCCTCCACTTTGCCCAAATTTTGCCCCCTAGCACTCAAAATCCGAAACCCTAGCTCTCCCACTGATCTGGACCGTCAGATCTGAGATCCAATGGTCCAGATCGCGTCCCCAGCCTCCCACTGTAGTTCCAGCCCACTCCGGGCCGCGCGGGCCCGCAACCGCCGCCGCCGGGCCCGATCTGAGTCTGCCTCGCCGCCTCCTCCCGTGGAGACGCCGCGCGCCGCCCTCGTCTCCGGTCTCCGGCGAGGCCACGGCCGCCACACCCTCCTTCTCCCTCTCACCTGTCTCACCTCCCCCTCACCCTCTACAGGTCCGCTGCCATCGCGGAGACCGGCGCCACCGCGCCATGGGCGTCCTCGCCGCGCCTGGAAGCTCGAGGCAGCGCTGCCCTCCTCCGCGACCGGATCCACGCGGCGCCACCCTGGATCCGCCTCCTCTGCCCTCCATCGCGCCAGATCCGGGCCGCCTCGACCCTTGCCGCCCGCTCTCGCCGGTGCCGGCGAGCACCACCGCCGCCGGCTGCCTCGTCGGGAATGAAGAGAAGCCGAGCCAACCAGCGCAGGTGGGCCGGCCCAGGCGCCTCCAGCGGCCTGCCAGCCTCCCGCGAGATGGGCCAAGGCCCATGGAGAGCTCCCTTCTGTTTTTTTTTCTGTTGCGAGTTGGGTCAAGCCCAGTAATAGTAGCTTTCGGCCTGTTTAGGTTTTTTTCTGCTAGGTTTTTTTATTATAATTGGCAGATTGTATAGTATTTTTGCGGTGCCCGTATCTTTTTAACGGTAGCTCGGATCGCGACGTGTAATACATGAAACTTGCTTAGTTTTTCGTGTAGTTTAATATAGTGTGCTTTGTTGCCATGTTTGACTTTGTTTACTTGTTGTTTGACTACTAATTACACTGCTTGCCACTGTAAAATTGTTTATTTAATAACTTTTCAACCGTTGCTCTGTTTAAAATGTTCTTTACATGTAACTTGACTAGAATTTTGTGTAGATTGTGTTTATGCTGTTCTTGCTTGCTAATAAAAATAATAAAATATTTTTTAGGGCAAAACAGTACCAAATTCCATTTTTATCGTGGGGTCCGCAATAGTTTGCCATGTATAGGTTTTACCCCCACTTAAAGTGACTAGATTAGATAGTTTACTTTAAGCTTCACCTCTTGTAATGCTTGTGTGACATGCCATGCTTGAGTGAGATGCCATGTTAACAACTTTTGCTGATCACCTGTAGCTAAACAACTTGAACCCTTGTAAACGTGCGGTATCGTCGTGTGCGACGAGTACTCCACTTAAATTGTTAGTAACTGCTCTCGACGGTAGGTGCGATGTCTCGTGTTGCTTCTTGTTGATGCTTGCTCGTGTTTGCCTCGTAGTAATAGCTGCTTGCTCGTTGATTGCTTTCCTGTGTTTACCGTCTTGTGTGCTTCGCGGGTACCTCCCGGAGACGATGCGAGCTTGCGATCGGCTACACCTTCGGAACCCTACTTATCAACAGGCAAGGACTATGCATTACTTATGATCCATTCTATTTCAACGAGCGGTTTGCATGCTAGTCTAGGTTAGGTTCGATGTTTGATCCTACCACATGTTTACAACATCTTTCAAACCGATACAACCATGTCCCCTCCCAGCAAACCATGTACTGCTATGTTACTATTGCTCGTTGCTCAGCCCCTGCTTAGTATGCATGCTTAGGATGCTATGATGTTACCCTGTTACTCCTTGGTTTTGGGCTACCACAATATTATATTGTTGTGGATGATATGGTTATTATAATGTTGACTATATTCGACGAAGAATGGAAGGTCTAGGCTATCCCGCCCTGACGCTTTGTTCCATTTGAGTCACCTAGGATCCGAGTTCCTGGTATTTGTTTTAAGACCGAGCGTGCCTAACCGCGTGTGGGATTTTATGGGGTCCCCTTTTCTTACCTATCTAGCTTCAAACATTTGTAGTGGTGGCCCGAGCTGATTTACCATTTGAAACCCTGTGTGTGTGCTTGGTGGATCCCCTCGCAGTTTTTAAACAACCCGGACCAGCGGAGACATGGTTTCCCTGTTGGTCCACCTTTGACCGGCGAGGGCCCGAGGCCTCACGTGAGGCATCTCGGTAACCCAAACCCTGTTGAGAAGGAAGAGTCCGATCCGAGAGCGTGGCCAGCTTTTGGATTGGGTGTCGACTCCCCGGGGGCCACCCGGATTTGTTCGTTGTTAGTTAGAGGGACCTGTCGTTTCGGATCTCTTGGAACTAAATCATAAAATGGTTGCCTGTGATGGGTAGCAACTAAGAGAGATGGGCGTGCGTGCGGAGCCTTGTAATGGGCAGTTGGTACACCCCTGTAGGGTTAAATCTTTTCGAGAAGCCGTGTCCACGGTTATGGACGACTTGAGACCTACTCCTTGTTCTTAGACAACAACAACTGAGATAATCTTAATATAACTTGATCAACGTGTGTGTGCCTTGACTGCTTCTTCTTCGTCGGGATGCGAAGAGGAGGACAAGGATAGGATAGGTGTTATGTTTGCGTAAGTAGTTGATAGCAAGACTT
Source organism: Bromus sterilis (assembly GCA_950022295.1). Lineage (NCBI taxonomy): Eukaryota > Viridiplantae > Streptophyta > Magnoliopsida > Poales > Poaceae > Bromus > Bromus sterilis. The sequence continues at coordinate 219,951,862 of OX465599.1, forward strand.
GTTGGAGGCGATTCCTCATCGAATGCTTGGCTTCTTATCTTACTCTCTAGATCGTTAGCCACTTCATAATGCTAGTGCGGCAGCAACCTCACCACTTATCCCATCCTTACCGTAAACTACTAGTTGTCCAAGAATGACGAGTGATGAAGTCCTTGCTGGGTCAGATGACCACTACAGTTGGATGCTGAGTACTTCTGTACTCATGATACTACCCCCAAACTCTTTTCAGGTTCGTGATCGACAACAGGTTTGGTGATCGATGTTTCACTTGGAGACTCGACGACGACTAGTTAGGCGGATCTCGGCGGAGGGCCTGGACCCGTGTGGTTATGGGACCGATGTTTTTCTCTTTGCCAGTAGGCATTTGATTGTAGTCTGTACTCAGACATGTACCTTCCGCTGTTGTATTGTATTTGAGGCAGTACTATGCCGATTGTATGAGATGTTGTATCCTTGTATCTGTAATGTTGTGATATCATGTTGGAAATCCGGGGCATATGGCTATGCCATATGTCGCGGTGGGACCGATATGTGCTTCGTCCTCGGATCTGGATGGAAACATCTAGATCTGGAACAGTACCGCATATCGGGTCTTACACCTTCTCCCCGTAAATAGGAGAGGGAGGGGATCAGACCGGCCTCCATGTGCCCCTTGCCTTCTTCTTCCTCTCACTCTCCTCTGTTCACTACTAGGAAAAAGCTTATAGGTAGAGGCGCCTGACAGGTCGGCGATGGGACTTGGCTTCTCTGATGAGCGGATATCTCGAGATCGGCATTGATGACCTCGGGCCGGGTGCGCCCTTCCGGTCCATAGTCAACTCTCGCTTCTGGTGCTGCCTCGATGGGTCGTCTTTGCCATGGCTGACTGTGCATAGCCAGTTACCGATTGCGCCCTCCTAGGCAATCGGAAACTGACCTATTTAGGTCGGCCCATGTGCGCTTGATGCCATCCGTGAGATTGCGCCTTGTCTTGAAAGATTGTTTCTCTTGGGTGACCCTACCCGGGGGTCCTTCCCCCGAGAAGTATACTATATTTAACTAGGGACCTTGTTGCTTAATACAGTTATAGCATAGTATAAAACTTATTATGAACTAAAGAAATATGCTAAAAACATACTTTATTATTTTCCTCTAGGGAATATTTCCAACAAAGGATCGACGGTGCGCTGCCTGTGCATACCGCACAGTCGAGCTCTCGGCCACAAGATGCTCATGCAAGACTACTTCGCTGAGGTACCCACCTTTCTAGCTCATCTCTTCCATAGGCATTATAGAATGTAGTCATCACGTGCAGGTGATCCCATCAACGTGGATACGAATGTCTTACATGTCGTCACACTAGAGGAACATATTGAAGCCATGTATCGGGCACCGTCAGAATTAGAGAAATAATTCATATGCATTACACTAAGTAAAACTTCACAAAAAGGTCTAAAAGTTACATACTAGCAGTTTATGGAAAATAACAAAATTTTGGAACCGAAGCACAGCCGGAAGGGACCTCCCGATGGGCCATGCGACCTGGTGGCATGGCCAGGCCCTTGACTTCCTGGGCCACTCGAAGTCCGCCTTCGACTCCCTTTATTCGTTTTCCTTCCTTCTAACACATTTTCTCTATATATTTGCTCATGTCGTCCCGGTTATGTATCTCGTGTTTTCGGTGTGTTTTGTTTTTGATCTGTCTCTAACAGGAAGCTTTAGCAAACCCTACGTACCTTGGCTTCTCCGAAGTCACCCAAGGACAACTTCCTCCGCAACATCACCATCCCTTATCTTGTGGAGGTGAGAGGCATCCTCAAACTCCTTGGGTGGAAGACGACGTCGTCCACAAAGTAGATCTAAAGGGACCCAAGAAAGAGGGAAGTACCAAGGTAAGACTGGAGGAAGTGGAGCAAGAAGTTTTCAAGTAGAAGAAGTTGGTGGAGCGCGGAGTTGAAGCAAATATTGACATCGTCTCTGAGCTCTGGGACGAATACGAGAAGGAGGTCAAGGAGTTGTGAACTAGAATTTTTGACCTCAAGATGAAGACTTCAGAACTTCAAGATCATATCTATGATCATAATAATCATGATGACCCACAAGTGTAGGGGATCACAACAGTCTTCGCGGGTAAGAATAAACCAATTTATAGATTCTACACAAGGGGAGCCAAATGATATTTATAAGCTTTGACGGTTGAGTTTTTAATTCAACCGCACCTGAAAGATACTTGCTTGACAACAATTTATTACTAGTAACAGTGTGATGGTGGTAGCGGTGGTAATGGAAATAGTGGTGGTAAAACAGCAAAAGTAACAACGGCAAAGTAAAGCAACTAGTAACAAGCAGGATTAAAACACTATTGGCTGAGGGATGGATGATTGGGTGTTGCATGGATAAGATATATCATGTAGTAGATTTAACATGGGGCAAGGCTTATAGAAAAGTAATGATCATCTAGGCATATATCAAACATTAGGCATGTATGCCAAAGGTAGTTGTGTGTGCTTTCCATAAGAACTTGCACAACATCTTTTGTCCTACCATCCCGCTATCAACGGGGCCAAAAGAAACTTATGGAGATTAAGGTGCTCCTGTCAAAGAGCACCGGAACAAAGCATTAATAATCCATGCATACATGTAATCCTCAAGTTATAGTCCATCCTCTTTGGTGTCCCAAGCTGTCACCATTGAGATCGCCGGTTCCGTACTATAATAGGTGCATACAACTTATAGTTAGGATCAAAAACACAAATATACTCCATGAAAATAAATAGTATTCACATATGAAATCATGGCACTCAGGCCCAAAGTGTCAAGCATTAAGAGTAACAAGCTGCAAAAAAGACGATAAACAATATAGTAGATTATAGCAACATGCCCGTAATAAATCTCATCCAATTCCTACCACCCCATTTGCCTATAGCAGTGACTTACTCACACATGGATGTTGGGAACATGGAGGGATGATGGAGTGGCAATGGTGATGACGATGGCGACGAATTCTCCTCACCGGAGGCCAAAACAACCTTCAGATTAGTGATACGTCCCAAACGTATCTATAATTTATGCTTGTTCCATGCTCATTTGGGTGACATTGCTATGTGTTTTGCTACACTTTCACACATTTTTACACATATTTGGACTAACCTACTAACTCAGTGCACCCAGTGCCAGTTTTTGTCTGCTGATGTCTGTGCATTGCAGGTATTTACAAATATTTCGAGTGTCAGAAAAATTCCAAGAAAATATATAAAAATCAGCGTTCCAAGAGACTCCGAAGCTCCGAAGGAGAGCCGGAGGGGCGCCACCCCCCTCCCAGGACACCTCCTGGCGCGACCTAGGGTGGGGTCACGCCATATGGCCGCCTGGGAGGAGGGCACCTACCCTGGTGACCCCCTTCGGGCCAATTCCATTTCCCCCCTAATCTTGCCCCAGTCTCAGCTTTACCCTTAAAAAAACATGTGCTCAACTTTGCCCCTCTTCTGTTAGTGGCCATCTCAGAAATACCCCTCCGTACAGTTACCGTCTGGTCAAAGCGGTTTGACCGTCCATGAGACTTTTTTTGGACAAATTTGCCCTTACTCTCTCTCACCTCTTTACATGTGGGACATCCTGTCAGTGTCTCAGAATTAAACCAATGAATCAATTAAGTTATTGGTTTAATTAATATGAAGGGGCCCACTAGTCAGTCGTTGTGAGGCAGGTTAGAGGTGTGGTTAGTGGCTAATTAGAGGGGGCCATGGGGAGGGAGCTCGTCGGCGGCTCGGGACATGGGGAGGGAGCTCATCGGTGATGCGGATCCGGCGCGGATGGGTGACGAGGAGGCGGGGCACGGCCAGGGTGCTCGTCGGAGAACGTGAACAGGGAAGGCGGCACACCTCCTTGGACTGGCCACGACGAGCGCGGGCGGATCTCGCCGGGGCAAGCCATGGCGAGCGCGGGCCACGGCGACCAGGGAGGCGTCGGATCTCGCCGGGGCGAGCCATGGTAGGGAGGCGGCGGATCTCTCCAGGGCGGGCCACGACCAGGGCGAACGCGCGCCAGGGCGGAGGGGGTGAGGACCACGGCGAGCGCGCCGATGCGGGAGGAGGCGAGCTCGTCGGTGCGGGCCACGGCGAGCGCGCAGGTGCGGGAGGGAGGTCCAGACCACGGTGAGCTTGCCGGTGCAGGAGGAGGAGCAGGGGGGGCATAGCGAGTTTGTCGGTGCGGGCGACGACGGGCGTGGGCCAAGGCGGGCGCGGACCACAGCGAGCACACCGGTGCAGGAGGAGGTGTGCGCGGTCAAGGTGAGATAGATGAGAGGGATGAAGGGAGAGAGAGGGAGAGGATAAGAGAGAGGTGAGAGAGAGATGAGAGGGATGAAGGATAGAGACAGGGGTAAAATCGTCCAAGAAATATCTCCAGCACGGTCAAAGCTCTTTGACTGGACGGAAAGGGTACGGAGGGGTATTTCTGAAACGGCACCAGACGGAAGAGGGGCAAAGTTGAGCACGAGTTTTTTTAGGGGTAAAGCTGAGACTGGGGCAAGATTAGGGAAAAAATGTAAATGACCCTTTATTTAACCCTCGGGACATAAACCCCAAAAATAGAACCCGCATTGCGAAATTCTCCTCTGTTCCGCCGCTGCTGCGATCCCGAGATCGGGATCGCCAGAAGACATCGTCCCGGCACCCTTCCTGACGAGGGGGTGATCCCACGACTCTTACAGATGAGGGTACCTAGTGCGTATCAAGCTAGAGGGCCCACTGGAAGCCTCGACCGTCCCACACCTGGCCCACTCGAGGCAACCGCCATAAGGAGTCCTCAACGATCATGGAAACCGCGACTTGGCGTCCAAGACTAAAGATATATTAGGAAACCCTCTCTGTAAACCTAGACGGACTCCTTGCGAACCATCCTAGTATATAAAGGCTGGGAGAGGAGACGTCTAGGGCATCCAATATTCAAGCAAACACTTTCGGTATTGAGCGATATCGCCTTGACCTCCACTGTAATCGCCTCCATTATAATACAATCGAGCAGGAAGTGCTTTCTCCTGTTAGCCGACGAGTATTGCCAACCTGCACATCTCCTCTACGATCTATCCCAGGGTTCCTAACCATGGGGTTTGACAAGGTGTATCCTTGTCAATTGGTGCCGACCGTGGGGAAGACGCAGGTTGGAATCACGATCTTGGCGGTCCCGTCATCAGCAAAACACAACTCGAGGACTTGAGCAAGATCCAATCCACTCGAAGAACTCAGGTTCATCGCAAGCCTCTCCATCGCGCTTCCAAGATCACTCGGTTGGTGACTGCGCCAAGATCAATCCTTCGGCGACTATCAAAGTCGTGCCCAGCGAAGAAAAACTCGACGACGCAGAGGGCAAAAACAAGCCGCAACCACAGGGCCAATCGCGAATCCAGAACAAGAAGTCCAAATCGAAGTCTCACTCGAGGAACCGCTGCCCGGCGCAGCAGCTCCGACATCCACCAGAGCACCCGCCGCCACCCGAGCAACTGACGAGGGCTCCGAAACTCAATCCGGCGAGTACTACGACCCCGACCGAAGACCGGACGAATTCGCCAAGATGATCCGCAATTACTCTATCAACGATGGAATCGAGTTCGATCCAAGATTCCACTCCCGTTCAGAAGATCACTCGCAGTCGTTCTGCATAGCAAGAAAAAGAAGGCACGCCGGCTCCAGCAAACTCACAGCCCAAGAACAACTAGATGGACCTTGCACAATCCATAGTTTCGAAGATGATTGGGGACGCATCAGATCAAGCCACACCTTGAGGAGTTGTCGCTTGTTCACTGAACTCTCCAACAGACACAAGAAAGAGAAGCAACGCAAAGCCAAACGGGCTCGAAAAACAGCGCAACCACCAACGCCTAGCTCAGAAGAGCAGTACCCGCCGTCCCACGGAAGAGTCTGCATGATCCAAGAAGGACGACCATCAAAGGTAAAACATGAGGCATACACCCTGCAAGCTCGAGCAGCCGAAGACCTATTGACAGAAGAAACCTACCACCTATATGGTTCAGAAACCAACATCACCTTCTCACAAGACGACCATCCGCCTGCAATTCCGAGACCAGGGCACGCACCATTGGTTCTCGAAGCTCAGATTGGTGGTTATGACATGGATAGAGTATTCATGGACGGGGACAGGAGCCTAAACATCATCGTCACCAGCACCTTGTGCAAGATGTCAATTCCACGGTCAGTTTGGAGAAACTCAGGCGTCACAATCTACGACATAGTACCAGGGGAAGCAGCCTCCTCCCTGGGATCAATCGAACTCGACGTCATTTTTGGCAGCAAGGGAAACTTCGCAAGAAAAATCCTCGAGTTTGAAGTACTCGACTGGGAGCCCCAATACCATGCCATACTTGGACGACCTGCGTTCGCACAATTCATAGCAGTCCCGCACTACGCATACCTCAAACTCAAGATGCTCGGGCCCTCAGGAGTCATCACGGTTAATGGAAAGTTCGTCAAATCAGATCAATGTGACCGAGACATCCATCAGGTCTCCGACACATTTGGAGCACATCAGCATCTCGAAGAGATAGCCATGGTGGTACACAAGAGCGTCTTTCTGCTAGCAAGCATAAGCGAGATAAAAGAATTCGCTCGCGATTTTAGCGTCGACGGTGACACAACAACTCATCAGGTGCAACCGACTGACCCGGCCAAGACGGTTCAAATCTACGCTCATCTACCAGAAGACCAAGCAATAGCCCTCATGGCTTTCCTCTGCGAGGCGTGGAAAAAAAATCCTGGTGTCCGACCAACATGCCCGGAATACCCTGGGCGTACGCAGAGCCAGCGTTGCAAATCTACCCGAACACCAAACCAGTAAAGCAGGCGTTGCGCAGATTCTCCGAGCCAAAGCGCAGAGCCATTGGAGAAGAAGTCAACCGACTACTCGACGCACAATTCATCCGGGAGACGAAGAAAGCCAACTGGGTCGCAAACCCAGTTCTCGTGCCCAAAAAGGACACCGACGTACTACGCATGTACGTCGACTACGGGACCGTCAACAAGCATTTCCCAAAGGACCACTTCCCTCTCCCAAGGATCGACCAGATCATCGACTCAACTGCAGGACGCGACCTGCTGTCCTTTCTCGACGCCTACTCAGGATACAACCAAATCAGGATGAAGGAAGAAGACGAAGAGCACACCTCATTCATCACGCCCTACGGCGTATTTTGCTATAGGACGATGCCATTCGGGATGAAGAACGCCGAGCCACGTACCAGCATATGATGCAATCATGCCTAAGAGACCAAATTGGCAGGAACATCCAAGTCTATGTCAACGACATCGTCGTCAAAACATACAACGCAGACACACTACTCGATGACCTCCGAGAAACCTTCGCAGCGCTCAACAAATACATGATCAAACTCAACCCAAAGAAATGTGTGTTCGGCGTCCAGGCTGGAAAACTTCTCGGGTACATGGTCTCCGCCCGAGGATTCTAAGCCAACCCATAAAAAGTCCAAGCACTCGCAAGGATGCAAGAACCGGTTGACGTCAAGGGTGTCAAGCAACTCACCGAACGACTCGCAGCCCTGAGCCACTTCATCAGCAGATTGGGAGAAAGAACCTTGCCATTTTACCAACTACTCATAAAAGGAGGAAAATTTGAGTAGACCGAAGAAGCCCAGAACGCATTCGCGGACCTCAAGAAGACCCTCTCAACCCCACCATATTTGGCAGTACCAAAGGAGTGGGAACCTCTGTACCTCTATATAGCAGCACGCGGCAGCGTGGTCAGCACCGCGCTTGTCGCTGAGCGTTCGGAAGAAGGCAAAGTGCAAAGCATATAGAGGCCAATCTACTACCCCAGCGAGGTCCTAAAAAATCCCAGCAGTGGTACCCGCAATACCAGAAGCTCGTGTATGCCATCGTCATGACATCACGGAAATTAACACTCTATTCGACGAGCACCTCATCACGGTCGTCAGCAGTGCACCACTCGCCGACATTCTAAACAACCTAGGAGCAACGGGTCGAGTCGCCGAGTGGAACATCGAGCTAAGCCCTCGCGACCTACAATTCACGCACCCAACGGCGATCACAGCTAAAGTACTCCCCGACTTTCTGATCGAGTGGATGGAAGTACAAACACTTGGTCCTCCAGACCTCTCCAACTCATGGAAGATGTTATTCGATGGGTCTAAAAGGTACCAAGGGCTGGAGCAGGCGTTGTGCTAATCTCACCCAAAGGAGATAAGCTCAAATACGTACTCTAGATCAACTTTAGCAAGGCGTCAAACAAAGAAGCGGAGTACGAGGCGCTACTGCATGGCATGTGCATGGCAAAGGCCTGCGACACCACTCGCCTCGTAATCTATGGCGATTCCAACCTTGTCGTCCAGCAAACAATGAAGGACTGTGAAGCAGTCGCAGACAACATGTCAGCCTACCAGAAGCTCTACAACATCTTAGAAGGAGAATTCGATGTATGTGAGCTCAACTACATCACCAGAGCAAACAACACAGAGGCAGATGAGCTTGACAACATCGGGTCAACCCGAGGACCAGTCCCTCCAGGAGTTTTCCTCGAGAGCATCGACCAAAGATCGATCAAAACAAAGCCACCCGTACCAGGGGCATCCACAGAAGGTGGCAGCACAACTGAGCCTGCACAAGTAGCAGCAACAGATCCAGCCGCTGACGAAGAAGCCAACAACACAGCCGAGAAGGGTGAGCCAGTAGGACTTGAAAGCCTAGTTTGGACAAGGCCTTTCCTCAGATTCCTGATACAAGGCACCCTGCCGCAAGACATCGCAGAAGCCCGACGAATCAGCCGGCGATCGAAGGCGTTCACTATAATCAATGGAAAACCCTACAAACGTAGCATCTCCCAAGTACTCCAAAAGTGCATTGAAGAAGAAGACGGCAAATCCCTACTACTCGAGATCCACGAAGGCACCTGCAGGCACCACGCGAGCAGCCGTGCACCCGTGGTCAAGGCCTTCCGAGTGGGTTTCTACTGGCCAACCGCAATGCGAAACGCGAAAGATATCGTGCGACGCTGCATTGCGTGTCAAAAGTTTGCCAGCAGGCCCCACGCGCCAGCATCCGAGCTAAAAACTATACCACTATCATGGCCTTTCGCCACATGGGGGCTCGACATGGTAGGCCCACTCAAGAAATCTGCAAAAGGCGACAGAACGCACCTCCTGGTAGCAGTCGACAAGTTTACCAAATGGATCGAAGCAATGCCAATCACAAGCTTGGCAGCCCTCACAGTGGTCAACTTCATCAAGTCCATCATCTTTCATTTCGGCGTACCGCACAACAACATCACGGACAATGGTACAAACTTCACAGCAGCCGTATTCTAGAACTTCTGCCAAGAACTAGGCATCAAGATCAACTACGCCTCAGTCGGACACCCGCAATCCAACGGCCAAGTAGAAAAATCAAAACGGCCTAGTATGTGGTGGAATCAAAAAACAGCTCCTCGCACCACTCGGGCAGGCCGCAGGCAACTGGATAGAAGAACTCCCTGCAGTCCTATGGAGCTTGCGCACCACTCCCAACGCTTCAACCCAGTACACGCCATTCTTCTTGGTATACGAAGCGGAGGCCGTCCTACCGCACGACCTTAAGTTTGGAGCTCCCCGAATAACGGGATATGAAGAGGAAGAAGCAGAAAATGCACTCGAAGACGACAAGAACGTCGCAGACGAGGCAAGGGACACATCTCTCGCAAGGTCAAAAGGATACCAAGACAAGCTACACACTTATCAAAGCAGACGCCTGCAAACAAGAACTTTCCAAGAAGGTGATCTCGTCCTGCGACTAATACAAGAGAAGGTCCACAGGCTCGCCCGACAGTGGGAAGGGCCATTTATAGTCTCTGAGGTCATAGGAGGAGGAGCCTACAGACTAAAGAACCCGAAGACCAACGAAGACGTGGGAAACCTGTGGAACATGGCAAACTTGCGCCTCTTCTACCCATAGATTACTCACTTGGCAACATCCCCTAGAAACGCAAAGATCGGCAGCAGCGCCGACTAGCAACTTATGTAAAAACTTGAAGCAATAAAGAATGTGTTGCCCAGACGACACCATTTAAAGCACTCGGGGGCTCGAGCACGGACTCCCGCCGAGAGATGCTTTTTCTCTTACGCGACGACCTAACATAAGCACTCGGGGGCTCGAGCATGGACTCCCCCCCGAGAGACGCTTTTTCTCTTACGCGACGACCTAACTTAAGCACTCGGGGGCTCGAGCACGGACTCCCCCCGAGAGACGTTTTTTCGCTTACGCGACGACCTAACTTAAGCACTCGGGGGCTCAAGCATAGACTCCCCCCGAGAGACGCTTTTTCGCTTACGTGACGACTTAACTTAAGCACTCGGGGGCTTGAGCACGGACGCCCCCCCGAGAGACGCTTTTTCGCTTACGCGACACTCGGGGGCTCGAGCACGGACTCCCCGCGAGAGATGCTTTTTCGCTTACGCGATGACATAACATTAAGCACTTGGGGGCTTGAGCACGGACTCCCCCTGAGAGACGCTTTTCGCTTACGCGACGACATAAACCTAAGGACTCGGGGATCTAACCACAAGCTCTCCCCACAAATCGTTTCACCCACAGCCACACCTAAAAGAATGCAGAGGACATAAGTGCAGTCCCCAAGGCATCCCACGGCCAAACTACCAAAGCCACGCCGCTTCCCCTCGCGGTGACGACAAGAGAAGCATCTCTTCACCTTTAGAAGACACAAAATCAGGCTCATAAGGAGGATCCAAGACAGCCACTGGACAGGATAACTTCTAAAGTCTTCACCCGATCACAAGTGATCACCTAAAGACTCGGGGGATACTCCCATCGGGAGCGCTGCCGCGCACCCGATGAGTTTTTCATAATAGAAGAGAAAACTTAAAGAGGGCTAGTTTAAGCCTTTGCCCGACTCTACAAATCGAACATAGCCTCGGGGGCTACTCCCATCGGGAGCGCAGCCGCGCACCCGATAAATGTAGAGTTTTGCATCAAGGACAAGCGCCCGAAGACAGTTTTGTCATAAGGTAAAAAACTCAAAGGTGAATTCATTACAAGGCCAGGCATTCGAAGACCATTTCAATACAAAGTCAAGCAACCGAAGGCCATTTTTATTACATATAAAAAAAACACGAGCCCCAATACAAGGTTCCTCGCTTTACATCAAAGATTACAAGTCAAGGCACTCGATTAGCTATCCAAAGATTACCAGTCGAGGCACTCGAGCAGCTATCCAAAGATTACAAGACCAATCATCCCAAGGAATTATTACTTCTACATGTGTGTTCATGCTGAGATAATTGGCACTTTGGCCCACATCTTGACGAGCATCATCACAAACAAAGTAAGACTAAGTCTGCAAGGAGCCACTCGACGCCTTCCTGAGCCTGGTGACCTTGCCTATCGACGCACCCGCTTGCTTGGCGGCTTGACGTCTGACTACTCCTTAGAACTAGAAGAGCAAGCACCACCAGTCGAGGAGTCGGTAGAAGATGAAGCCACAGGAAAAGAAGCCAAAGTGCCCCTCAACCCGTCAGAACTTTCATTGCTTGTTTCCTCCCAGTACGGATCCAGACGATTACCACCGGCATCAAAAGCGCGAACGGTGAGAGTACACCATCAAACCGACAGCAAAGGCTATCCCGGGCACGAAAATTCAGCCGACGAGAAAACGACCCCCATCTAGGCCCCAAGAAAACCAAGAAGGAGCTATCAACCTCAAGTTCTATCCGCACAGGAGATCGAGGGCACCCTTGAAGACGGATCCAAAGGCCCCTCAGATTGATCTCAGAAACAATGGAAGAAAAAGAAAACGGAAGAGGGATTCGGCTAGCAGTCGTACTAAGAATACTCAGCAGAAAATCATAGCGCCAAAATCCCTCCCTCTTAGAGGAAGAGGAGGGTGTCGCAGCCGTTCCGCCACACCCACGACAGGAAGAGCAAGGCGTACGGCCACCACAACCCCGCCAGCCACGACCTCGACGAGCCATATCGCAAGAAACACCAGCTCAGGAATCCTATGCTCTTGTGGAAGGAGGAAAGGAGAACTAAGAGATAGCGCCGAACAAACACAAGCACCAGATATTTATAGCGTAGACCAGGGGCAAGCCAGGAAGCCGTGTGGAAATCCAATCGGCAAAGTCATTAACTCAAAGCTGGAACACATGACGGTACAGAGTACAAGGCAAGATTCCTCTTCGCATTTTGCAAATATTTAAGAAAAGACATGAAATCCTAGCGCGTTACCCATACACGCATCGGAAACCCAAATGGTCGCAGCGCCACAGGGCGTCATTATGACTACATAGATGATGTGACGATTCACAAGCAATCCCTCGTCATCAAATGCGTCATCAGCAACATCATTGCAAAACTTGACATAGGAGCAACCCAGACAAGATTGATTCAGGACAAGTCATTACAAAAAGCTAAACAGTGGAAAGATTCCCTAGTTTTCTCCTAAAATTTTTTGACCTCATTTTCAAAAAAAATACACCCATCGGGAGCGCCCCGTCTTTACAAAAATAGAGCAAGGATCAAGCCTTGAGGACGCGAGTGGTTACTCCCCTCCATCAAGAACAAGCATGTCTATAGAGTTCGGGTGCTCCCTCACCCCGCAGGCCGCAACGTACTCAAGTGTTCACTCTCCCCACCAAGGATTAATACATCTATAGAGTTCGGGTGCTCCCTCACCCAGAATATGATGAAGTGCTTGAGTGATTACTCGCACTTGAAGGAAAAACATGGTCAAACATCCAAGAAACCTATTCGCCCGAGCACTCTAAGTGTTGTACGGGTGTATATATGATCATCCCACTTGACGACCATCCGAGTGGGTGCGTCCCTTATCAACTCCTCGCCTGAGTTCGTCAATACTCCGCGAGTGACTACTATTCGTCCACTTGATTTGTTTTCCAAGTGGATGCTCGTCTAAATTAGCCTCCGCGCCTCAGAAAAATGATGCCTGGCCCAGATGCCGCGCAAGCTTAGCGCGTAGGTAAGACCCCGCTACGCAGTCGGCCGGTCCGGGACTTTCCACAGATGCGACTTCACTCCCGATGTTTCCCATGCGCAATGCATGGAGAAGTTGAGCCAATGATGGACGCTTCAAGGCTATTTTCTAAGACCAGCGACATTGATCCTATAAGACCTGCAGTGGCATGAACTTTCTAGGCACCGGTTGTTTTCCAAGTTCGTCTCGAGGGAAGCGGCTTGATCTTGGGCTTTTGAGATGTTTGCTACCAACTCACCAAGGCTCGACCAGTCGACTACCTTGGGCCTCTCTAGCTTATCATCCCTCGAATAAACTATCCTTTGTGGCTAACAGCCGATGACTCGTAGCTGCGCTGCACACTTGAAGACAATTATGGATTCGAGTCCCTGCGCAACTCTTCGAGTCCGCCGCCGCCGCCGCCGCGATCCCGAGATCGGGATCTCCAGAAGACCTCGTCCCGACACCCTTCCTGACGAGGGGGTGATCCCATGACTCTTACAGATGAGGGTACCTGGTGCGTATCAAGCTAGAGGCCCCGCTAGAAGCCTCGACCGGCCCACACCTGACCCACTCGAGGCAACCGCCATAAGAGTCATCGACGATCATGGAAACCAAGACTTAGCGTCCAAGACTGAAGATAGATTAGGAAACCCTCTCTGTAAACCTAGACAGACTCCTTGCGACCCAGCCTAGTATATAAAGGTTGGGAGAGGGGACGTCTAGGGCATAGAATATTCAAGCAAACACTCTCGGTCCTGAGCGATCTCGCCTTGACCTCCACTGTATTCGCCTCCATTATAATACAATCAAGCAGGAAGTGCTTTCTTCTGTTCGCCGACGAGTATAGCCAACCTGCACATCTACTCTACGATCTAACCCAGGGTTCCTAACCATGAGATTTTCTGAGGTCTATCTTCGTCACTGCCGGAGGGAGGATTGATCTCCGGGAGCTTCTCCATCACCATGAGCGCTTCCCCGATGTGTCGTGAGTAGTCCCCCTTGGACCATGGGTCCATGACCGGTAGCTATGTGATGTTTTCTCTCCAATCTTGTTCTTCAACTCTTATCCCTTGTGAGCTACCTACATGATCAAGGCACTTATGTAATCTTTCTGTTGTTGCTACGTTGTGTTTGCCGGGATCTGATGGATTATGAGATTATGTTCAGATCGTGATGAGTCATATATTTGGTTCTCTTTTATATTTTGTTCTTGAGTAATTCTTGCATGTTCTCCGTTGCTTTTTATTGCTTTGGCCAAGTAGTAGATATAAACTCCAAGAGGGAGCGTTATGCTTGATTGTGGGTTCATGCCCCCCGATGTGTAGCTTGAGTGACAGAAACATGAGACTAGGGGATGTGTTGTTGCCACCAGGGAGAAAAAAACGGTGATTGTAACCGCGGTTGTAAGGATTGTTTACCATATGCAAAGTTTGTTACTGCGGTTGTTTGTTGGTTTGGGTTTACACTTTGGGCGGCGCTCGCAACTTAATACCAGCGAGATATTCTGGATATATATCTCAAGGTGGATGATTACTGAGTAGATGTTGATGAATAAATGGTCTACTTGTCTTGGCGTACTGCCCATACTTTTGAGCCTTTAACTTTCTTGTGGAGAAATTCGCATTACGGTGCGTTTATAATTCTGTCAAATGCACAGTTGTAATTTGTTCACCCAACTTAGTTGTTTTATCTTCTTTTGGGAGAGAGACATCACTAGCGAACATCATGGGACCCCGATCCATATTTCCACCCTTGTTTACACCTCAACTCTGTACTGCTATTATTTACTTTTCGTTGCAATCACCACTACTATTCCAGCTTGTGTTTTGATCCTTTGTAAACAACAAGATTGGAGAGATTGACAACCTCTCTGAACTTGTTGGGAGCAAAGTTATTTGTTGCTGTGTGCAGGTCCAGGTCAAGTAAGAAACCTCGGTTGTAAACGGCGCCATTGTTTCCTTGCCACCTACTTGCAGAACTTGGAGTCCTACTGGAGACATAAACCTTGGTATTTTCACCGAGGGAAATTTGCTGCTAGCTACATCTCAACCTTCCACTTGGGGTAACCAACGAGGGGTGAGAAGCCATCAAGACAATTTCTAGCGCCGTTATCGGGGACTCCAATCTTCAAGATAGGGGAGTTGCACACTATCTTTTACCTTTGATTTTAGTTTTGTTAGTTTACTTTCTAGTTTTTTCTTTAGAGTCTTATACCAAAAACCACAAAAAAATAGTTGTCCTGCTTTTAGTTTCTTTGCTCTTACCTGTCACTATGGGTACTTACAAAAGTAACCGACCTTTTGACTACACTAGTTACGGCGGGGAGTTATGCCCATGGCATGGTCTCCTGGGAAAGAACCGGATCTCTGGTTTGAAGTTGCTCCTAAATGTCCTCACCTGGGAGGATGTCAAAAATGTTATAATAGAAAGCAAGTCAAATGTTGAGGATGACACCACGGCTTTGATTAATAGCAATGATATTGATTTTGATAATTGCACTCTTCCCGATGCTACCACTTTTTTGCAAAGAATGGCTAAATACCCCCACACTAGTTCACTCAATATTGCCTTCATCGAGCATATTACCAATGCTCTTATCAAAGCTAGGGAGGAGAAACTTAAGTTAGAGGTTTCTATTCCTAGAAAACTAGAAGATGTGGGATCCTATGGTCAAAATCAAATTGAATAATTTCTCTTGATTTTCTTTATGTGATGTTGGAGCTAGTGCCTCCGTTTTAACCAAAAGAATATATGATATACTTGAATTGAAACCCTTTGATCCTTGTTCTTTTGCTGTTCATCTTGTTGATTCTTCCGTAAAGAAGCCTCTTGGGAGGATTGATGACGTTCTTATTGTTGTCAATGATAATTATGTTGCCGTTGATTTTCTTTTCATGGACATTGAGTGTGATCCCTCATGTCCAATTATTTTGGGACGTCCTTTTCTCCGCCCCGTTGGTGCTATCATTGATATGAAAGAAGGTACCATTAGATTCCAATTCCCCATCAAAAAGGGAATGGAACACTTCCCTCGAAAGAAGACTAAGTTACATTATGAGTCCATTACACGGGCACGTTATTCTTTTGGAGTTGATAAAACTTGATCTCTTCGCCTCATGCCTAGCTCAAAGACATAAAAGAAAGCGTTTCTTGGGAGGCAACCCGAAATGTTTTTAGTTTTAGTTTTAGTGGTCTTGATGCTTGTTACTACGGTAGAACATCATTGTATCTTTATTTTCAAGCTTTGTGCCAAGTTTTAGCCTCCGATTGCAAGAAAGATCAAAAGTTGTGACATGCTGTCCAGAAACAGATTTTGTCTGCTTGACGGAAAAAATCACCAAAAATCATCAGATCATCTTTTTTATCTGAACTGTTTTGACAGTATGCTCTATTCAATTGGATTTCTACCGTCTGTTCTCAGTTGTTTGATATAAGTTGCAGAAGTACCCCAAAAAAATTATTTACTACCTGCTGGTCTGTTTCTCACAGATTCTGCCACGTTTTGCGTTTTCTCCGTTTTGAAAATCTTAAGCTTGCTGTTTATTTGCAAAAACTTTTTGGCAATATTTAAAAGCAGTTTCTCTTCCCAAAAATCATTATTTCTAGTGGAGAAAATTATTTATTTAAGTGTACTAACCACTAAAATCAGCTTATGATGAGTTTCGTATGAAGGGAGTTTTCAAGTATGCGAAAGAAGATGATGAAAGAATATCTGGGAGTGTCAAAAGCTTAAGCTTGGGGATGCCCCCATGCACCCCCAAGAAATATCCAAGGAGACTCAAGCGTCTAAGATTGGGGATGTCCCCGTGCATCCCCTTCTCTATCAACAATCACCAGTTCGTCCTTCTCCATGCTATATTTTTATCGCTTCATATGTTATGTGCTATGCTTGGAGCATCTTGCTCTTTACTGTTTAGTTTGTTTTAGTTGTGCTTGTTGTTCATAACAATTTGGACCCTAGCCTTCATTGTTTGGGAGAGAAACATGCTCCACTCCACCCTGGACCACAACATAGGCTTGCATGCTTATTCTTTTTGTGTGTGTTCTTTATCTTTTCGTAGCTGCTATCATGCTTAGCTCTTGTTTTCTTGCTTATCTTTTTAAGAGATTTTATTTAGGTTGTTGCCTTTGGAACTCTCTTGAGTTATCATGCTTATATTGTTTAGAGAGTTGGTCTGTTGCACTGAGTTATGTGTCTTTCATGAGTAGGTAATTGAGGTTGCTATTATAAGTGTATTAGTAACTTGCAATAGTTTTTAGGTATTGATTTGAGTAATGTTTGTACTTTTGGTGCCAAGAGGTTGAGCCTATTAGTGATAGGTCTCGTATTTTGGGCAATTTGTGTTTATTTTCAAAAACTTAAAAAAATAGTTGAGAACTCTAGCTACTAGATGGATCGCTAACCTCTGGAGGGGTTGGAATATATAGAGTACCCTCACGTACCATGGGTCGAGGATGCGCGAGGATAACCAAACCCCCATACACTCCTCCTCGGGGTACTTGGCTCTTTGTGAACCTCCTGATTAGATATAGAATTACCGATAATAAGTGCATGATTTCTCCGGACTAATGCGAGTATTCGATTGTTGGCACTTCCACCTTCCATATTTTGTTAGCCTCTTTTTATCGTGCATTGCCCTTTCTCATCTCGAGAGTTGGTGCAGACTTCGCTGGTGCATCCAAACCCTCATACATGCTTTTTCTTGATCGAGGAGCCGCATGCTAGTTGGGCCTTGCCCTCATAATTGCTATATGACGCGCTAGTATCATTGCATATCCTGCTACACTGGCAGAGGCATAAATTTGCATACATCATGATAGTTTTTCAGTTTTCTTTATGTTGAGTACTTCTTGTAAAGTGTGAGATCTTCTATAGTCTTGTAAAAATATAGAGCGTTCCCTTAAGTGAGAAAAGAACCCAAAGAGGGAAAAATAAAAGATCCCAAAAGAGACAAATTAGAAGATCCCAAAGAGGACAAATGAGAGATAAATAGAAAGAGCCAATGAGGCCACAAAAATACAAAACAATAGAAGAAGAAAAAGAAAAGGGGGCAACACTACTATTACTTTTGAAAGATCCACACTCGTACTCCAAAGTTATATTTGTACTCCATAGAGATTTTCATATCATTCATGCATAACTATGTGGGGATCCTTACACTATAGAACTTAGCTTTCATATTCCAAGGATGAGCCTCCTCAAATGAGCTCTAGGTATTCATGAGCAAGCAAATTGAACGCACCCCCACTAGTTCCTTTGGAGAGCTTACCTTAGCCCATATGTGCATCCGTTGCATGGCAATCCCTACTCCTCACATCATATCTATCATTTGGCTTTCTCTCGCCTATGATTGTCATCATTTATGTGAGTCTTTCACACCTTTTTTGTCTTCCTTCCCCATCATTTTTCTCTTTGACATCCTAAGTGCCAACATATCTTGCTCGCGCATCCATTTCATGAGTCCTCAAAGTCAAAAGGGAAAGGATTAGTTTGACTTGTGCCTGGCTAGTGTTCTAGGGACGAGTCAAAATAAGATTCCGAATGAGACAAATTGTGAAGTTTTAGTAGATTGAGTTCTCAATTAAACTATATAGTATTTTTATGCTCTAAACCCATCTCGCACTTCTTGCACGCAAACACAATTTGGAGACATTCGAGTCACGGACAACAAGAGCTCTTGCACATTTATGTTCTTACTTTGCTAATTTCAATACTAAAAATAGACTCTTGCTTGTTATTGTCTTGACTTGAATTGCATATCTTACTTGCTTTACTTTGAAATTCTTATATGTGTGTTAGCATGTCAGCATAGAAATTATCCGTGTTATCATTTACCTACCCGAGGACGAGCAGGAATTAAGCTTGGGGATGTTGATACGTCCCAAACGTATCTATAATTTCTGCTTGTTCTATGCTCATTTGGGTGACATTGTTATGTGTTTTGCTACACTTTCATACCTTTTTACACATATTTGGACTAACCTACTAACTCAGTGCACCTAGTGCAAAATTTTGTCTGCTTGCTGATGTTTGTGCATTGCAGGTATTTACCAAGATTTCCAGTGTCAAAAAAATCCAATAAAAATATATAAAAAATCAGCGCTCCAGAAGACTCCGAAGCCCCGAAGGAGAGCCGGAGAGGGGTCACCCCCCTCAGGCAACCTCCTGGCGCGGCCTAGGGTGGCGCCGCGCCCTATGGCCGCCTGGGAGGAGGTCACCTCCCTTGGTGCGCCTCTTCCGCCTATATTTAACCCTCGGGACAGAAACCCCAATAAAAGACACTGCATCGCGAAATTCTCCACTGTTCCACCGCCGCCGCGATCCCGAGATCCGAATCGCCAGAAGACCTCGTCCCGGCACCCAGCCGGAGGGAGGATTGATCTCCGGGAGCTTCTCCACCACCATGAGTGCTTCCCAGATGTGTCGTGAGTAGTCCCCCTTGGACCATGGGTCCATGACCAGTAGCTATGTGATGTTTTCTCTCCAATCTTGTGCTTCAATTCTTATCCCTTGTGAGTTGCTCTACATGATCAAGGCACTTATGTAATCTTTCTGCTATTGCTATGTTGTGTTTGCTGGGACCCAATGGATTATGCAATTATGTTCAGATCGTGATGAGTTATATATTTGGTTCTCCTTTTATATTTTGTTCATTAGTAATTCTTGCATGTTCTTCGTTGCTTTTTATTGTTGTGGCCAAGTAGTAGATAGTAACTCCAAGAGGGAGCGTTATGCTTGATTGTGGGTTCATTCCCCCTGATGTCTAGCTGGAGTGACAGAAACATGAGACTAGGGGATGTGTTGTTTCCTCCAGGGAGAAAACGATGGTTCTTGTAATCGCGGTTGCAAGGATTGTTTACCTTACGCAAAGTTTATTAATGCAGTTGTCTGTTGCTTTGGTTTACACTTTGGGTAGGGCTCGCAACTTAATACCAGCGAGATGTTGTGGATATATATCTCAAGGTGAATGATTAGTGAGTAGATGCTGATGAATAAACGGTCTACTTGTCTTGGCGTAGTGTCTATACTTTTGAGCCTCTAACTTTCTTGTGGCATAATTAGCATTGCGGTGTGTTTATAATTATGTCAATTGCCCAGCTGTAATTTGTTCACCCAGCTTAGTTGTTATATCGTATTTTGGGAGAGAGACATCACTAGCGAACATCATGGGACCCCGATCCATATTTACACCATTGTTTACACCTCAACTCTTTACTGCTTTTATTTCCTTTTCGTTGCAATCACCACTACTATTCCCGCTTGTGTTTTGATCCTTTGTAAACAATAAGACCGGAGAGATTGACAACCTCTCTGAACACATTGGGAGCAAAGTTATTTGTTGTTGTGTGCAGGTCCAGGTCAAGTAAGCAACCTCGGTTGTAAACGGAGTCATTGTTTCCTTGCCACCTACTTGCAGAACTTGGAGTCGTACTGGAGACATAAACCTTGGTATCTTCACCAAGGGAAATTTGCTGCTAGCTACATCTCTACCTTCCACTTGGGGTAACCAACGAGGGGCGAGAAGCCATCAATTAGCTCCCTCAAGGAAGAATAGAGGTGGCGGCGGATCCTCGACTGAAAACTGGACTATGAGCGTCTGTTTCAGGGTTTCCTCATCGCGAGTAAAAATAAGAGCCAAAGGGGGGCCTCGGGGGTGCCCCCACTGGTCCAGGCGACTTGAGGGCCTGGTCACGCCCTCTGGCCGCATGGGCCATGGGTGGCCCCCTTCGGGTTCCCTTCTGCTCCGGGAGTCTACTGGAATAAAAGATTTTTGAGAATTTTTTGGGAATTATCCGAGATAATTCATTTTTCACCTTTTCTGCACAAAAATCAGACATGCAGGCAACTCTGCCGAAAACAATGTCAGTCCGGGTTGGTTCCATTCAAATTATGCAAGAATGTGGCCAAAACAATAGCAAAAGTGTTTGGAAAAGTAGATGCGTTTGGGACATATCAACTCCCCCAAGCTTAGCATATTTCTTGCCCTCAAGCAATTCAGTTCAACGAACTAAACGCGACAAAGAAAACTTTGACAAACTCTTTTATTTCAGGTCCAACAAGTATTAGAACAATGCTACTTAGACAATGCACGAAACAATCCTTCGATCCCATGAAAAGATCACAAACAGCTAAGAATGAATAATATGCAACTGAAAATTATAACAGGATCACAATGCACATAGCTTGAACATAGTAGAGTGGTATCTCGCTTGTAGTGAAGCAAAACATAAATGCAGAGGCACCTCTGGAGTCTTAAAAGATACTAAAAGTAAATATTTTAGAATGAGCAATATCACAATCATGGCATAAGACAATGTGATACTTTACGACAATGCACATTACACTCAGAATGACAATTATGCTCTCTATGTTGGTGCTTTGAAGAAGAAGGTGGAGACTCTCGAGTCGTGGCTTTTGAAGGAAAAGTAGAATACCCATGGTCGGAAGCGAAGACTAAACAGATCTGCAAGTCTCCTAGACGGGTAGAGGTCTCCTTCAGCAGTCAAAGAGTAATTGTTGTTGCGAAGAGAAAGCCTGTGAAGGTTTCGGAGATGTCCTGAATCATCTACCCCGAGTAAGAACTAGACAAGGTCGAGGAGTTTGTTTCAATGGAGAATAAGACGGAGAGAGATTTGCTCCATGTGTTCAATCACAAGACGTAACACTTTGCAGAGTGTGAACTGATTTACCAAACATCGCTGTGTCAAGGCTCGTTTTCCTTCTTGCATTTACTTTTGTACTCACATTACTGCAAGTTTAGCTTCGATGTTTTTCACTTCGGCATGTTTAGTTCCAATCTGTTTAGCTTCGATGTCATGTTCCTTGTTGCTACTCCTTCGTATTGTTCTTAGTTTTCCGCTGTTACTTAGTTTCACTTCGAGATTTCGAAGAAAATTTAAAGTGATCATTCACCCCCTCTCCCTCTGATCACATCTTTGCGCTTTCACTTTCCATCTTAAGTTCGACTCAACTCCCCTTCATGAGATGACTTTACTTTAGGCATCCCATGTTTTTTTTCATGTGCCATTTTGGGATTGGTTGCACGGGGTGGAAAGAGATGATTGTCACATAAGGCCTTGTTTGGTTAGCAAAAAATCCACATGGATCACAGTGGATCGCAATCCGATCCACTTCACTCGACGGAGAGAAGAATTGTCTCCTACCTGTGGAAGAAATCCATGAGAATGCGTATGAAAACCGATGTCCCTAGATGGATTAATTCCACCGATGGATTGGTTCCTCTATAACCAAACAAGGCCTAAGTTTGGAATAGATTAGGCGAGGCTTATACACTGGCCGGGGTCAATGAACGAATGTACAAGCTTGAGGATCCGAGGGTTTGGAATGGGTTAGGCCAGGGTTGTACACTGACCGTGTTTAATCGAACTATGTACAAGTTGACCACAGGGTTCAGCTGGTTAGGGCTAAACTGGATGAGACGGGCTTGTATTTTCACTGAAAACCATGGCCCAAAATGATACTTTTTTCGATAAAGGGTGCTTTATTAGTGAATCAAGTATTACACCCGGCCTCTGCATAACTAAGATGCACACAGCCACCCAAATCCAAACACAAGAGAAAAATTACAAAAAAACAGCGAAAAAAATACTACGTAGAGTTGTTCATCGCCGCAGATGGAGGAGGGCCAATCCGCAGGTTATGCTGCCACCCACGTTGGGAAAAAATATCCCTCGCCGTATCCTCCAATCGTGTACATGCCTCCGTAAACAGGTCGCGATACTCCACACGTTGTAGAGAGGACCATAAACGGAGCATACTGGTACTCCGATAAATAACCTGCAAAAAGGAATTTATCTTAGCGTTAAAAATAATATCATTTCTACATAGCCAAAGCGACCAAATAACGGCAAGCGCTCCCACCCAAAGAAGATTCCTAAACCTGTGTTCGATTCCATGTAGCCAGTTGCCGAATATATTAGCAACACTACATGGGGGATACAGGCCAGAAGCTACTTGGATGACCGACCATATAGAACGAGAAAATTTACATTGGAAGAACAAATGCTTAATAGTCTCGTCATGGTGACAGAAGACGCATTGTGAACTATCATGCCAATTCCTCTTGATGAGATTATCTTTAGTAAGAATCACTCCCTTTCGAAGATACCACCCAAAAAACTTTGTTCTTAGTGGTATCTTCAAACGCCAGATCATCTTATTATTGTCAACTGGCACAATCGGTTGAAGCAAGGCTCTATACATAGAGTCTACTGTGAATTTTCCATTCTTTTGTAGACTCCAACGAAATATATCGGGCCCAGGCGATAAATGAATTGTGGATAAGCGTTGTACCAACGAATTCCACGCTTCAAGTCGAGGGCCGATTAAATCTCTTCTGAATGTCATATCGGGTGGAAAGGTTTCCATGACTGTCGCAATGGTCTGACCCTTATGACGGACAATATTGTATAGAGCAGGATATTGTTCTCGGAGAGTGGTGTTACCTAACCACTTATCCTCCCAGAACCTAATCTCCGAACCATCCTTGATAGAGAAGGAGCCAAAACGGAAGAAATGTTTTTTTGTGGCCATCAAACCGGCCCAAAAATGTGAGTCTCCAGGCTTCCACAATGTTTGGGATACTGCCTTTGATCCCACATATTTCCTCCTCAGGAGGTTTTGCCATACACCTTCCTCAGACATTAGCCTAAACAACCATTTGCCTAAGAGAGCTGCATTTTTAACCTCAAGGTCATGGATTCCTAAACCTCCTTGATCCTTGGGTCTGCACACCACACTCCATTTTGCCAGTCTATATTTCTTTTTCTCGTTATCCCCTTGCCAAAAGAATCTAGATCGGAGGTAGTCCAATCTATGTAAGACTCCTTTTGGAAGTTGGAAGAATGAAATCATGTATAGTACCATATTACTGAGTACCGAGTTTATGAGGACCAATCTTCCACCAAGGGATAGGAGTTTTCCTTTCCAGCTACTAAGCCTCTTTTGTAGTCTCTCCTCGACATGTTTCCATTCAGCATTTGTGAGTCTCCGATAATGAATCGGTATACCCAAATAGCTAATAGGAAATTGTCCTTGTCCACAGCCAAAAAGTTCTGCGTACAAGTGTGCGTCGAGTTCGGCCTCGCCAAAACAATACAATTCACTTTTATGGAAATTTATTTTCAGACCCGAAAGTTGCTCGAAAGCTGATAGTATGAGTTTCAGATTTCTAGCTTTTTCTAGGTCGTGTTCCATAAAAAGAATCGTATCATCAGCATATTGAAGGATAGATAGTCCACCATCTACTAGGTGGTTCACTACTCCCTCAATTTGACCGTCAGCCTTAGCGCGCTCGATCAAGATAGCCAACATATCCGCCACTATATTAAATAGCATGGGCGATAGAGGGTCACCTTGTCGCAATCCTTTCTTCGTTGGGAAGTAGTTGCCTATGTCGTCATTGACTTTAATGGCCACACTTCCTCCCGACACGAAATTATGGATCATGGCCCGCCACTCTGCAGAAAATCCTTTCATTCTGAGAGTTTGCTGGAGAAAAGACCACTTGACTTTGTCATAGGCTTTTTCAAAATCAATCTTAAGGATAACCCCATTCATATTTTTCTGATGAAGTTCGTGCACTGTTTCATGCAGGATGACAACACCATCAAGGATGTTTCTCCCTTGCATGAAAGCTGTCTGCGTTGGACGAACTACATGGTCGGCCACGGAGTTCAAGCGAATCGTTGCCACCTTGGTGAAAATTTTAAAGCTAACATTAAGTAGGCAGATAGGTCTATATTGTTGAATCCTTTCAGCCTCATTAATTTTAGGCAGTAAGATAATTTCGCCAAAGTTTAAACGAAACAATTCTAGTTGACCAGCATGAAGATAGCCGAACAAGTCTAGAAGATCCGCTTTGATTACCTCCCAGAAGCTCTGATAGAACTCTGCTGGGAAGCCATCCGGCCCCGGTGCCTTGTTATGTTCCATTTGGAAAACCGCCTTCTTTACTTCCTCCTCGGTATATGGGGCAGTAAGATGGTTATTTTCCTCATCGGAGACCTGGGGAATATCCTCTGTTTGGGACTCATCCATCGAGAAGTTTCCTTCTTCTGGAGCCCCAAACAGAGTTTTATAGTAATTGGTAATGTATAATTTAAGTTGTTCGTGGCCCTCAATCCTACCTTCATCCTGAACCAGAGAATGAATAAGTTTCTTCCGGTGTCTGCCATTGGCGATACCCTGGAAGTAACTCGTGTTCGAATCCCCCTTCAACAGGAAAGTAGATTTGGAGTGTTGATACCATTTTATTTCCTCCTCTCTAAGAATCCTCGCCAATTGCGCATTCGCGTGACTTTTTGTCTCAATCTCTTGCGCCGTTAGCGGTCGATTCTCAGCGAAAGCTTCAAGCTCGTCAATGATAGACCATAATCGAAGTTTTTCTTTTTTGAGGAGTCCAACGGTATGTTTAGCCCAACCCCCTAGGAATTTACGTGTGGCACGTATCTTGTTATTCCATCTATGGATCGGGGAGCTCCCGGCCACAGGCTGCTCCCATACCTCCTTCACCATGTCATGGAAGCCATCACGATGCAACCATCCTAGTTCAAATTTGAACTTGCGTTTGCTTTGTGGTCTTGGCATACCGGTGGTGAGAAGAATGGGTGCATGGTCTGAAAGAGCCTCTATACGTGCTAGCGCTCTAACGGCCCAAAATGATACTTCCTCCCGATCCATATCATTTATCGCTGTATCTAGAATTCTAGATATTTTAATGGCAAATACTCCTACATCTGAGTGACAAATAATATGGATCGGAGGAAGTAGAAAAAAATAACAGAACCAATTTTTTTTCTGGGGAACAAAACCATTTAACACACTTTCTGAGCTAGAACGAAGAACAATGCCACGGCTGATTAGGATATGCACACTAAAGATTACACAACGGGGAGATTAGGCAGTACTAAATTAATCCATTCTACCATACCAACTTCACGACAACAGTAGTTAAGATTCCCCCATAAGTGCAACATTACAGGTAAGGTGTGACTAAAGACAGCCCTAGACTGCTTACATACTTAAGCAGCGAATGAGCAAAACTTTGCCCAGCAATATCTCCTTAACCACTTTTCCATCAAGTGTTCTCCTTGATAGCCTCGTCTATTGCTTTTATGTTATCCCTCAGGATTTTCCACTGCACATGTAAAAACAAGTGAGCTGTTATAAGAAGGAAATGATGACTTGCTACTGCAAACCCAAGTAGAAGATCACAATGGTTGCTACCAGAGTTACCACCTATACAAGTCAATTACAGCCAACAAACACAATCATGGGCCTCATGGCATATACTATGTGGCAAGTGTGGCAATAGGTCCGAACTTGATAGTAATTTAACATATTAAGATACTTGTGATCATGTTCCTGTAACAGACATCATGAAGTATGGGTACTGATATTCAGCTTTAAGGTAGGAGTATCTTCTGTTGTGTTTGTGATATCTTCATGCTCAAAAAAGGATGTCAAAGCTTTACAAGAAACTTTCACGAGGGCCACTAGATATTCTAGTGCAGCATTCTCATTTGAAAAGATCATGATCTATCTTTTTCAGGGCAACAGATTTTCTTTATGCCTATAGGATATAGATTATAGACAGATGCAGAAATGAATCTAACCTGATCCATTGAGAGTGATATACCTGAAAAAAGAGAAACAAAATAATAAGCCGAGAAGCTATAGCATCATCTCGAACAATTAAACATTGAATATAGTACTTAAGCTGGAGGGAAATAAGGAATTGTTTTCCACAATGTGGGCGTCCAAATTACAATAGGATCCACCACAATTAGGGTGTCGTTTCTGGCAACTGGCATTGAATGATACTGAACGAGTAGAACTTGGAACCGTTTTCTGGATTTAAAAATGAAGTCAGCTGCATATGTAAATATTCAGAAGTTTTATACTCTCACGAAATCTAAGTACTAGATGGTGACTCATTTATATCTACCAACTAGGGTAATTAAATATTTGTAATTAGAAGTACGAACCCCTCCTTCATCATTCGACCAAATATTGCATTTTCAACCGATTCAAGAAGTGCACAGACAAAAATGTAGTCAAGGATTAACGTCCACATGTAAGACGTGGATTAAATGGGGGTTCAACAAGTTCCCTACCTACACCTACAACAACAAAAGCAACAAAGCCTTTCAGTCCCAAATAAGTTGGGGTAGGCTAGAGTTGAAAACTAGAAGATAAGCAACCAAGTCATGGTTCTGGCACGTGGATAGCTAACTTCCACGCACCCGTGTCCATAGCTAAATCCTTGGTGATATCCCAGTCCTTCAGATCTCTCTTCACAGACTCCTATCATGTCAAGTTTGGTCTACCCCAACCTCTCTTGACATTGTCAGCACGCCTTAACCATTCGCTATGCACCGACGCTTCAAGAGGCCTGTGCTGAGTATGCCCAAACTATCTCAGACAATGTTGGACAAGCTTCTCTTCAATTAGCGCCACCCCATCTCTATCACGTATATAATCATTCAAGACCCAATCTTCCTTGTGTGGCCACATATCCATCTCAACATGCGCATCTCTGCTAGGTGTGTTGGACATGTCGCCTTTTAGTTGACCAACATTCAAAGCCATACAACATCGCGGGTCAAATCACCATTCTATAGAACTTGCCTTTTAGCTTTTGTGGCACTCTTATCACCGAGAAGGCCAGAAGCTTGGCACCACTTCACCCATCCTACTTTGATTCGATGGCTCACATCTTCATCGATATCACCATCCTTCTGCAGCATTGACCCCAAATATCAAAAGGTGTCCTTCCGAGGTACCACCTGCCCATCAAGGCTAACTTCCTCCTCTTCCTCGTGCCGAGTAGTCTCTGAAACCGCACTTCATGTACTCAGTTTTAGTTCTACTAAGCCTAAAACCTTTTGATCCTAAAGACTATCTCCACAACTCTTTAACTTTCTATTAATCCCTATCTAACTACAGCCGACTAGCACCACATCATCCGCAAAGAGCATACACCATGGGATGTCTCCTTGTATATCACTTGTGACCTCATCCACACCAAAGTGAAAAGATAAAGGCTCAAAATTGATCCTTGGTGAAGTCCTATTTTAACTAGGAAGTCATCGGTGTCGCCATCGCTTGTTGGCACACTTGTCATAACATTATCGTACATGCCCTTGATGAGGGTGATGTATTTTGTTGGGACTTTGTGTTTCTCCAACACCCACCACATGAGATTCAACAGTATCTTATCATAGGTACTCCGCCTCCATTCTTCAGGCATCTTGTTTGACCGAAAATTGAGGTTGAATAGCTTGGTTAGCCAAACTATCGCTATATCTCCTAGGCCACTCCACACCTCAATGGGGATACAATCAGTGCCCATCGCCTTGCCTCCTGCATCCTCTTTAAAGCCCCCCCCCCCCCCCCCCCGCCCGCCGCAAAAATATATTTGTTTATATCATCTAAGGAGTCATCCAACTCAATGATAGAGCTCTCACTCTCCCCATTGAACAGCTTATCGAAGTACTCTCGCCATCTATGCTTGATCTCCTTATCCTTCATCAAAAGTCGATCTGCTCCATCGTCCTTGATGCATTTGACTTGGTTGACACCCCTCGTCTTTCTCTCTCGGATCTTGACCATCTTATAGATGTCCCTTTCACCTCCCTTCATGTTTAAACGTTGGTAGAGGTCATCAACTCCTCATACACATGCCCCCTTGCTTCACTCACAACTCGTTTGGCAACCTTCTTCGCCACCTTGTACTTCTCCATGTTCTTTGCACTCATATCCAGGTATAGGCGTATAAACCAGACTTTCTTCTCTACCTTATGTACATCATCGTTCCACCACCAGGTATCTTTAGCTTCGATTCTACCACCCCCTGGTCACCCCAAACTCCTCTGAAGCTACCCTCCAAACGCAAGTCGTCATCTTCATCCACATTGTTTGCATCACCCCCTTCCTCCCAAGGGCCCATCCTTAATAACCCTCTCCTTGAAAGCCTGAGTTGCCTCTCCCTTGAGCTTCCACCACTCAGTTCTAGCGACTTTGGCGCGCTTATCCCGTTGGACATGAATCCGAAAGCAGAAGTCAGCCACCACGAGCCTATGTTGAGGGACAACACTCTCCATGTATCACCTTACAATCTAGGCAAGCACGCATGTCTTCTCTTCTCGAGAGGACAAAAATCAATCTGGCTAGAGTGTTGTCCACTACTAAAACTCACTAGATGGTATTCTCTCTTTCTAAAGAGTGTTAGCTACGATGATGTCGTGGGCCAAAGCGAAGCTTAAGAAATCCTCTTCTTCTTGATTCTTGCTGCCATATCTAAAGCATCGATGCACCCCCTTCAAAACCTGTATTAGATGTACCCACATGGTCACTGAGGTACACTCCTAACCATGTCCTCCAAGCCTTCCCAGAATTCCATCTTGTTGCTCCCATTGTGGGCTACTTGCGGGCCATAAGCACTGTTAACATTGAGAACTAAGTCCCCAACGACCAGCTTGACTAGGATAATCCGGCTCCCTTGCCTCTTGACATCTACCACTCCATACTTGAGGCTCTTGTTGATCACAATGCCTACTCCGTTTCTGTTTGTATGAGTCCTCGTGTACCAGCTTGAAGCCGGTATCCTCTACCTCCTTCGTCTTTTGTCCCTTCCATTAGGTTTCTTGGACGCATAGGATACCAACATCTCTCCTCACCGCTGCATAGTTCTCTACCTACAACTATGATAAGTATTTTTCACAATTTCATGTTCATTACTTTTGAGCTTGTGGAACTCATCTCAGTGACACTCATTTGTTGGATGTGTTGTCTCTTAGTAAGCCAACAATCTGCTCCATATAGCATCGCAGGTCTCAATTGTCGTCCTATAGAACGTACCTTTGAGCTTTTGTGGGACCTTCTTGTCAGAGGATGCCAAAGGACCGAATCAGGAATGAGGTAAGGTGGATGTGCAGCCGTACAATAAAGGCCCGAATTAGGAACAAGCTAATGTGTGATAAGGCAGGGGTGGCACCGAGTGAAAAGAAGCTTGCCCAGCACCAACTAAGATGGTTTGGACATATTCCATGTAGGCCTGCAGAAGCACCAGTGAACAGCAGTGTTCTAAAGAATAGTGAAAAAACTAGGTGGGGTAAGGAGCAACCAAAGTTGACATAGGAGAAGGCGGTAAAAAGAGACTTGAAGGATTGGGATGTACCAAGGGATTTGCTATTGATAGGACTGCATGGTAATCAGCAATCCATGTACCAGATACTTAATTTACTCTCCTTCACTTTGTTTACTAGTACTTGCTCTCTTATTTTTTGGGTTCTCACACAAGTTTCTGTTGGGTTTCATCTCTAGGTACCCCAACTTGCTTGGAATAAAAGGCTTTGATGTTCATCACCTGCTTGAGCTTACAACATAGTGTGCTACAGATTAGACAATGATGCTCATTTCTGTATGCCAGTTTCAAGGTATGGAAATCAGTCCATTATAATGTTAGTGGGTGGGGAAGTCGTATCAAAGCTTAACTTACTTCATTGTTATAATCCAGTTAATTTTTAAATGAAAGAATTTTGTATGCACTTCCTAATGGCTTATTTGTAAAGCATTCACTTAATAGAGTGCTTTGCACTTAACACGAATACACAGAGCCTGTGTATCATTCATTGCAAGAAGAAAGAGCAGTACAGGCCAGATGTTATCTACTTAACAGAGTAGCATTACCATGTATGAA
The DNA here is from genome assembly GCA_950022295.1 of Bromus sterilis. NCBI lineage: Eukaryota > Viridiplantae > Streptophyta > Magnoliopsida > Poales > Poaceae > Bromus > Bromus sterilis. The sequence goes on from OX465599.1 coordinate 219,982,578, forward strand.
CAATAGGAAAGCAATTCTGGGCTACATGTTATGTACTTCACTACTCCCTCCATACAAAATATATTGGGAAGAGATGCAGAAAGCAAAGCCCAACAACCTATATTTCGGTACGGAGGGAGTACAAGATACAGCTGCCTGCTTCTACAACACCATACTAAACCTGCTGCTATTGACAACGTGTCGGGTTCCGAAAAATATCATCTCTCTTCCAATTATGGCTGGTCCTATGATCATGATCTCGGCTCTCCAGGCCGTCTTGACACCCCGATCTGGAGATACATAGTTAAAAACTAGGTTACCCGGATACTTCTAGAAACTGCCGTATCCGGCGTATTGGATACGTTTGGATACTTTCGAAACATATCAGATACGTATCCCCCTATTTTTGGTTTTTCAAATAAATAAATTAATATGGATACTTGAGGATACCTGTGGGATACCTCGTGGACACAGGACAACCCCTACCTATTCATACCCACGACAGCCTACTCAAGATATCCAAGAAGAGATCTTATTGTACCCAAATGGGACAGATCCTACTCTTCGGCAGCCTCAAGTTGAAGTTGCAGAGGCTGAAAAGATCTAGGATCATATTTATGGTGCATTTTCCATGTTTCCTTCACCTTATTAGTTATTCTTAAAATGTTATATGTATATATAATCATTATTTCCTATATATTTAGTATTTATTAAATATATACAAACTTATCCCCGTATCCGTGTTTTTGAAAAATTGACGTATCGCAGTGTCCGTATCCGTGCAACTTAGGTCAAAAACCTTCCTCTGCTTCACTCTATCTCCTATGTCACAGTTGGTAACGGCAAATCGATGGCCTTCTAGCTAGACTGTTGGCTACCTGGTGCTCACATTACTCTCGCAAACCAATTCCCTGCCCTTTTCTCTCACTCTATCCATCAATCAGTTTCAGTGGCTATGATTCTCCGCTCGCCTACCCTCCTTCCAAACCTTCAGCCTAGGCTTTCCCTTTCGGCAGAACTTGAACTTGGCTGCTTACAGACTTTGTTGGCTGCAGTAACTCTGAAATTCGCAGGTACCAGACCTAAGATTTGGACGGCCAGAAAACAAATGTATCTCTACTAGTTCTGCTTACAGGCGATCTAGGCATCCTATGCGCGCGGCCCCATGGCTGGGGCAGTCTGGGAATTTTTACCCCTAACAAATTGAAGCAGCACAATGTTGTGGAGGAACAACTCCACCGTGTTGCTACAACGTGGACAGCACAAATGTTGAAGGAACCACTTCAACGTGCTGTGCTAGATATCGCTCTAGGGGCGTGGGCTGTCAAGAGCTCAATCCAAACTCTCAACACACAAGATCTAATCCAAGATCTTTAGGGCAGAACACAAAGTTCCCTTTTATTGGTAGGTAGTAGATGCATAGTCTGGTTCCCTAGGTAGAGGTCTAGGCCTCTATTTATAGGCTGCATGAGCCCTCACTATCTAGCTCTACTCACAACTAGAACATTCCAGAGAACACTACTTAAAGCTAGGGAAAGGATATAAATATCCTGGTTACAAATTATAGCTAGAATACTCTAGAACACACCACAACATATATGATAAAGGAGAAAATTACCTAGAATATAGTAGAAGTGTGTACAAGCCATAACAGATTAGACTTCTACTTTTATTTTATTCTCATCATCCCCCCCTGGTTGTTTAGAACTCGACCACAAGTTATCTTCATAAAGTGCTTGCTCCGGATGATAAAGAGCCAAGTCTGCCACATTGAATGTGTTGGATATCCCCATCTCCGCTGGAAGATCTATCACATAAGCGTTATCGTTTGTCTTCCTTAGAATAGAGAAGGGTCCATACTTCCGCTGCCTTAGCTTTCCTTTAACGCCCAAAGGAAGTCTTTCTTTTCGGAGGTATACCATCACCTTATCACCAGCTTGGAATGATTTCAGCCTCCGTTTGCAATCAGCCAATTGCTTGTACTTCTGATTTTGTGCCTCTCAAGACATTACGAATTTCCTCAAATAGTTCTGTGTAGTTATCAGCAAAGGACATAGCTGCTTTTGAGCTTCCCTTTGATGGTAGCTTCACCAGATCCACCACGTGTGTTGGAACTTTAGCGTAGACAATAGAGAAAGGACTTCTTCCTGTTGATCTATGTTTGGAGTTATTGTAGGAGAACTTAGCAAGAGATAAAGCCAAATCCCATTGTCCCTTTCTATCTCCACAAATGCAACGGATCATATTACCTAAAGACTTGTTCACCACTTCCGTTTGGCCATCTGTTTGTGGATGAGTTGTACTAGAAAATTTTAACACAGTGTTGAATTGCTTCCACAAGGTCAGCCAAAATGCAGCAAGAAACTTGCTATCACGGTCTGAAACGATGGACCTTGGAACCCCATGAAGTCTGACCACTTCTCGGAAGAATAAATTCGTGACATGACGAGCATTTGTTGTCTTGCGGCATGGAATGAAATGAGCCATTTTGGAGAATCTGTCCACCACCACAAACACAACATCATACCCGCGCCTTGTTCTTGGCAAACCCAAGACGAAGTCCATAGAGATATCCTCCCATGGAGCATCAGGAACAGGTAAAGGCATGTATAACCCCGTGTTCTGGACCTGGCCTTTGCATGTTTGACATACGGGGCATCGCTGAACAAACTTTCCAGCATCTCTCTTTAGTTGTGGCCAAAAGTAACGAGACTCAAGATTAGCGATAGTCTTGTCACGTCCGACTATCACGTCCGACATGGCCACTAAGATCACTTGAATGGAGCTCTCTAATCAACTTGTCACGTAGAGAACTTCTTGGGATGCACAACCGATCATTCTTGAAGAGATAACCATCTTGCACTAAATAATCGTCACCTAATGGTTGTCCGCTTATGTGCTTTACCCAAACATGGCCAAAGTCTACGTACTCTTCATACAACTCCTTTATTTGATCCATGCCCGAAAGTTCAGCCTCAAAAGAAGTCAAGAGGCATGCACGTCGACTCAAAGCATCAGCTACTCTGTTGGTGGCTCCAGATTTATGCACAATGAGGTAGTTAAACCTTTCTAAATATGCTGCCCACCTTGCTAGCATGCGATCCTCATGCTTTTGATTTCTAAAATGCTTCAATGATTGATGATCAGTGTAAACAATGAACTCTTTAGGCAACAAATAGACTTCCCAAGTCTTTAAAGCCCTGAAAACAACATATAATTCTTGCTGATATGTGCTCCACTTTTGTCTTGCTTCACTCAGCTTCTCACTAAAGAATGCAATGGGTTTTCGTTCTTGAGATAGAACAGCCCCAATGCCTACTCCACTTGCATCACACTCCAGCTCAAAAGTCTTACTAAAATCAGGTAGTACCAAGACGGGGGCTTGTGAGAGTTTTTCCTTTATCTCCTTGAAACTAGCTTCAGCGGATTCATTCCATTTAAACTTCCCTTTCTGTAGGCATTCAGTGATCGGCGCCACGATGGTACTGAAATTTTTCACAAACCTCCTATAGAAAGTTGCGAGACCATGAAAACTCCTCACTTCTGAAATAGTCTTTGGAGTTGGCCATCCTCTAATTGCTTCAACTTTAGCGTCATCAACATGAATGCCCTCGCTTGTTATGACAAACCCCAAGAAAACAAGTCGTGTTTGAAGGAAAACACATTTCTTCAAGTTGACATAGAGTTCGTTTTCCTTTAGTACCCATAGAACCTTACTGATGTGATCCAAGTGTTCATCCTCATCCTTGCTACATATCAAGATGTCATCAAAGTAAACCACAATAAAGTGGGATAAGAAGGGTCGAAGTACCTGGTTCATCAAGTGCATAAAGGTACTTGGTGCATTTGAGAGTCCAAATGGCATGACCAACCATTCAAACAACCCTTCCTTTGTCTTGAAAGCTGTTTTCCATTCATCCCCGGGGCTGATGCGGATTTGATGATATCCACTCTTTAAATCTAGCTTCATGACCACTCTTGCGCCACTAAGCTGGTCTAGCATGTCATCCAAACGGGGAATGGGAAATCTGTACCTTATGGTGATCTTGTTGATAGCTCTATTGTCCGTACACATGCGCCAAGATCCATCCTTCTTTGGCGTGATCAAAGCTGGTACGGCGCATGGACTAATACTCTCTTGAATGTGCCCTTTATGCAGCAATTCCTCCACCTTTTCTTTTAGTATGTCATGCTCTTTTGGGCTCATTCGGTAGTGTGGCAGATTAGGAAGACTTGCTCCCGGAATTAAGTCAATTCGATGTTGAATTCCTCTCATTGGTGGTAGACCTTGTGGTTCTCCAAGTATGCTCTGAAATTCAGCTAATAGGCCTTGTACCTTTGCTGGAATTTCAACCATCGGTTGCTCTTCCCCTTTCACGATAAGTGCAACACACATATTTGCCTCCTTTAAGTCTTTCATAAACTCATTAGAGGTGTGAGAAATAGTTAACATGCTTTTTCCCCCCTCCTTAGAGGTACTATGATCTGTTTGGTTTGGTAGAATGATAATCTTTCGCTTGTTCCAAATGAAAGAGTAGGAATTTTCCTTCCTCTTGTGTGTGGAATCCACATCAAATTGCCAAGGTCTCCCAAGAAGAACATGGCTGGCATCCATATCAACAACATCACACAACACATTGGAGCGATAGTACTTACCCAAAGAGAGTGGCATGTTGCATTGTTTGGTGATTCTCATATTCACCCCTTTCTTGATCCATCCAATGTTGTAGGGATTTGGGTGTTGTGTCTCAAGCTTTAAATGGCTCACCAAATTCTGAGATAAGATTCTCGCAGCTGCAACTGTCAATCACTAGCTTGCATACCTTGCCATTCACTGTGCATTTGCTCTCAAATATTTTCTTTCGTTGTGTGTTGTCGGGTTGCGGAGTCGAGCACAAGAGACGTTGAATCACGCATACTACCGCTTCACCCTCTTCTTCACAAACATCTTGTCCTTCTACATCCTCAGATTTATATTCTTCGTCATATGCAGCATCATGGACAGTTGTGTTGACGAATTTTCTTAGTGGGCAACCGCTGGATATGTGTCCCTCTTCACCACACTTATAGCACTTTGGGCCTTCATTTACCTTACCCTTGCCTCTAGTTTGCTTCGGGATGGGTCGTTTCTCCTTTGGTGGAGCGGTCTTCTCTTCTACTCTATTAGGATGACTCCTAGACGAACCTTCGGTATGAGGATATGGAGGATATGGAGCCTTACTTGCCTTTCTTGTCCTCACAAACCTTTCGGCCTTTAAGGCTAGAGCTTGTGCTTGATCAATGGACCAGATTTGTTGCATCATTATCCGATCTTGAATAGCATCATTGAGACCATTGATGTACCTTGCAAGTTGTTGATCTTCAGTTTCGGCAAGGTTGCACCTCACTTGTAGCCTTAGAAACTCCTCCGTGTAATCTGAAACAGTCCTAATTCCTTGAGCACAATTTCGGAATTGGATAAATAGGATTTGTTCATAATCAGCGGGTAAAAATCTCCCTTTCAAAAGACTTTTCATTTGCCGCCAAGTTCTCACACGAGGTTCTCCTCTCAGCATGCATTCTTCTTGAACACGATGCCACCATGCACCGGCTCCTCCTTTCAGCTTGTATGCGACCAGAGGAACTCTATGATCTTCTGGAACCTCCATGACCTCAAAGAAAGTCTCCACTTCATATAACCAATCAAGACACCCTTCAATATCAGCATTTCCATTAAAAGTTGGGATCTCAGCTTTCACCTTGTATGTATCCCTTCCGTATGTAGTGTTGGGTACTCTCCGATATGCATAGAGATCTGGTTCTTCAAGGGCATCATCATACTCTTCACCTCCAGAAGTTCCAACATGACTTGGCCTTCTTGAAGTACGCTGAACAGCATGTTGTCGTGGTAGTCTTGCTCCAAGATTGCCTTCCCTTCTTCGTGGTTGAACATCTTCTTCTTCTTTAGATGAGACTTCTTCATTGGCAGCAGGGGGAACACCCCCTCTTATCATCGCAACCAGATGATCGAATCTCCTATTAAGATCTTCACGCAGCTCTTTGATCCGCTGTTCTGCAACATCCATCCTCTTCTCCAATAGCTCCATTGCTTGCTGCAGCTTGCTCTCAAACAGAACAACGAGAATTGGTAGGGATCAACGAGGCTCTGATACCACCTGAAGCAGCACAATGTTGTGGAGGAACAACTCCACCGTGTTGCTACAACGTGGACATCACAAATGTTGAAGGAACCACTTCAACGTGATGTGCTAGATATTGCTCTAGGGGCGTGGGCTGTCAAGTGCTCAATCCAAACTCTCAACACACAAGATCTAATCCAAGATCTTTAGGGCAGAACACAAAGTTCCCTTTTATTGGTAGGTAGTAGATGCATAGTCTGGTTCCCTAGGTAGAGGTCTAGGCCTCTATTTATAGGCTGCATGAGCCCTCACTATCTAGCTCTACTCACAACTAGAACATTCCAGAGAACACTACTTAAAGCTAGGGAAAGGATATAAATATCTTGGTTACAAATTATAGCTAGAATACTCTAGAACACACCACAACATATATATGATAAAGGACCAAATTACCTAGAATATAGTAGAAGTGTGTACAAGCCATAACAGATTAGACTTCTACTTTTATTTTATTCTCATTTTATCTACTGTCCCTCATCACAAATGCAGACTGTTCCTTTGGCTTGCCAACAAGAATCGCATGTTCTCCAACGACCGGCGCTTCAAGGGGCATTGCGCGATCTGACGGCTGTCCTTTCTGCGGCTTGTCTGAACCGAATGTTCATATCCTGTTACTATGTCCCTCAATCAAGCCCCTTTGGGACAAGCTGGGCAGCCTCGCTGCTGTAGAACTAACTTCACCCCAGCACCTATGGGGAATCGATCTGTCTAACAAGACCATATCCACTGTTAATTTTGCTGTACTTTGGAATATCTGGAAGAGACGCAATTCAAAGGTGTTCAGAGACTTCAACACTCTGCTACACGCTACTGCCCAGATTGGTTGTTTCAGTTATCTATGAGATTGTAATCTACTGTCCCTCTACCCCCTATCCCTCTATAATCTTGTTGATCTCTCCATTGTTTTTAAGGCGTTAAGGCGTTTTGAAGCGGAGGGGGGCGCTCTGACGCCTAGGCGCCTAAAGCGCCCATTTTTTTGAAGCGGAGGGGGGGCGCTTGGACGCCTAGGCGACGCCTTGAAAACCATGGATCTCTCTTTCTCTAAACATTCTCCTGTAATTGGCTGATGATATTAATGTAATGGTTCAGGCGGGCGTAAGCCCGTCGTAGCACCGTGAAGAAAATAAAGATGCATCATAGTCTCAAAGATTTCACAAATGTGTAGCTTCCACGTAGGCGAAAGAAATGCAGTCTGCTGATATTAAGACAATATATACATATTTCAGATCCACAAGGATTATGGAAGGGTAATACAAATACCCCAGCGGAAAGGCAAACATTCAGGTTTCGAACATTCTACGAGGAGTGTCCGACAGCATTCAGGTTTCAAACATACTACTCCCTCTGTTCCATAATAAGTGTCGCTCATTTTGTATTAAGCTGGTACAAACTTTGTACTATAAGAGCGACAAGAGCGACACTTATTATGGATCAGAGGCAGTACAAATTATACAATATACATGGTCCTAAAGCGAGTGGCAGACAGCTTGGGGAAGGAAATGCAATCGCATCCAATTGGTGATCACGTCCAATAGAGGCCACGCAGCACAACAGGCAACACCACGTTTGGCACACAAAGGTGTTGCGGAACAAGAGAGAAATGCCGTGATACCTTTGCGGGTGGGGAGGTTCTTGCCGTCCTTGACATAGAACTCACGCATGTCAACCATGACCTTGCCGTTCCAGTTCCTCACAGCCACCCTCTTGGTCTTCGATATCTGAACGGAAAGAATGGAAAAATTCACGGGTCTAGGGTTTTAGGGGCCTGCATTTTGAGAGCACAGCGGTAGGTTGGTCGGGAGTACGGAACCAGCACCTGGGCAACGACGAAGCCATCCTCGGAGCCCTCGGTGGGACCGTCCTTCCCGGCCGCTAGGCGCTTGGCCGGCGGCTCGTCGGCGCTGCCGCCGAAGCGCTTGTTCCCCTTGCGCCACATCTTCCTGGTTGCTCAGATGACAGAAAACCGCAAGTGAAGGGGAGGCGATTAACCGACGGCGGCGATGGCAATCTTCCGTCAGCATTGCGATTTATGGGCCACGCCTCTGGCCCGCGTAGGCGCCGGCCCAGGGCGCGGGCGAGAAGTTGTTCTTATGCCTAATTGTTAGTCAATCAAATCAGCGGGAATCCCTCTCGTGCCTACGTAGAAGTCACTTTTGACGCTTTCTAAAGTCGACACGTGTCGCATTTTTACTGTGTCCCGCGCGAACAATAATTGTGACTGCGCGTGGACTTTCCTGTGATTGCGCGCGAACCTGTGGTTTTGGAACGTGGCAAGGCTGTGGCTGAAAAAAAACTATGGATGTGACTGAAAAAACTTTGGATTTGACTAAAAACGAGTAAATTGCACATGTGATCCTTGTAGTTGTTGGCATGTATCATGACAGTGTTGGAACTTGCAGAAGAATGCTCCAATATAATCCTTGAAGATGAAAATACAGTTCAATACGGTCCTAACTACGACAATGGATACGTACCATACACATAAACGCATAAAGAAATAAAACAAAAATTTAAACATCACACAGGGTTCGAACCTTGACTGGCCAGTCACTTCGGGAGTAAGAGCTAACCATCAGACCAAGCATCAACTTTTGTATACATTAACGCTAGAAATCTATATAGAGCTCTATATTCCTGATGCGTTTCTACAAATGTAAGAATGATTTACAACTTGATTTAACAAAATAGTTATTTTTTTCACTGTTATTTTTTATGTTCATTTTATTCTGTAATGTGTAATTATTTAAAAAAATTGTATTTTGAAAATAGTCAACGTGTGTTAAATATTATTTTGTAATAAAAATAAACTCTATAAATGTATTATAACTTTTAACATGTAATAAAAATCAATATGTTTCTCCAAATGTATGGATAATTTACACTATATTACTTTAATACATGTGAAATGTATGGCGAATATTTTTTTAAACATATTTACAATTATTTAAGACACGTGGAAAAGAATTGCTTGAAGAGGTAGACATAGGTTGTAATATAGGATCTCAACTTGATACATGAAGAAGTGATTGTCCTTGTGGTTATCTAGTCCAGCCACCAACTTGAAGTGCACAGGTTCGAACCCTTCCTCACCCGAATGACATGTGGAGCCGTATATGAAGTGTATGGTACGTATCCATTGCCACGGTTAGGACTGTATTGAACCGTATTTCCATCTTTCAGGACTGTATTGGAGCTTTCTACAAGTCAGGATAGTAGTATTGCCCCTTTCTCTATTTTTATTTTTTTCCATTTTTTCTATTCTTTTGTATTTTTTTGGTGGCCTCAATGGCTCTTTCTATTTAACTCTCAATTGTCCTCTTTGGGATCTTTTATTTTGTCCACTTTGGGATATTTTCCTCACTTAAGGGCAACACTCTAATTTACAAGAGGGTATAGAAGATCTTTCACACTTTACAAGGTACTCAAAACATTAAAAAGATATAGCTATCATGATGTATGCAATGTATGTCGCTGCCAGTGTAGCAGGAACATGTATGACATGAAGATCAAGTCATGAAGAGGTGGATGTTGCATGGCAATATATCTCGGAAAGGCTATGGAAATGCCTTGATAGGTAGGTATGGTGGCTGTTTTGAGGAAAGATATATGAAGGTTTATGATGACAAAGCGTATCATGCAAGGGTTTGGATGTACTGGCGAAGGTGGACGCCAACTCTCGGAGTGAGAAGAAGGCAATGCATGGCACGTGAGAGACTAGCAAATATGAGGAGGTGGAAGTGTCAACTTTCAATACTTACATTAGTCCGAAGAACTCATGCACTTATTATCGGTAACTCTCAATCTTATAAGGAGGTTCACAAAGAGACAAGTACCCCGAGGAGGAGTGTCTGGGGGTTTGGTTATCTTTGCGCATCCTCGACTCATGGTACATGAGTGTACTCTAATATCCGATCCCTCCAAAGATTAGTGATCCATCTAGTAGCTAGAGTACTCAACTAGTTTTTGTAGGTTTTGAAAATAAACACGGATTGCCCAAAATACGACACCTATCACTAATAGGCTATATCTCTTGACACCAAAAGTTCAAACATTACTCACATCAATACCTCAAAACTATTGCAAGTTACTACTAAAATTAAATAGCAACCTCAATTACCTACTTTCAAGACAAGACACAACTCAGTGCAACAACCAACTCTCTTAACAAGATAAACATGAAAACTAAAGATAGTTCCAGCAACAAACTAAACAAAAGCCAAGGCTCTTGCTAAATACAAACTAAGAGTAAAACTAAACATGGCAGTAGCTACAAAAAGATAAAGAACACACAACAACAAAAAGATAAGCATGAAAAATCTTATGATGTGTTATAGATTTTGAAAGTGGAGCGTGTTTCTCTCGCACACAAAGTAAGATGGGGTCTAACTTGTTATGAACAGAAAGAAAAACTAAAGAAAACTAAAAATAAAACCTAAGAGCGAGACGCTCCAAGCATAGCACATAACGCATGAAGTGATAAAAATATAATGAGACGAAGGACGAACTGATGATTGTTTATGGAGAAGGGGATGCACGGGGGCATCCCCAAGCTTAGACGCTTGAGTCTCCTTGAATATTTATTGGGGATGCATGGGGGCATCCCCAAGCTTGAGCGCTTGACACTCCCGGATCTTCTTTCATCATCTTTCATCGCACATTTGAAAACTCCCTTCATACATAACTCATCATAAGCTGATTAGAGAGGTTAGTACCCTTAATAAAATATTTTTCCCCACTGTATATAAAGATATTCTTGAATAGATACTGTTTTTCAAGATTGCCAAAAGGTTTTTGCAAAGAAAAATCAAGCTTAAGGTTTGCAAAAGTAAGGAGAGGCAAAACGTGGCAGAATCTGTGAAAAACAGAACAACAGGTAGTAGAGAATTTTTTCGGGGTACTTTTGCAACTCAAATCAAAAAACTCAGAACATACGAAAGTTTAACAACTATATAGAGCATGTTGTGTAAAAAGATCGGCTCAAAAAGATGAACTGGTGATTTGATCCGATTTTTTTCCGTCAAGAAGACAAAATCTGTTTTCTGGAAAGCACGTCACAACTTTTGTTTCCTTTGTCATAAGAGGCTATAACTTGGCACAAAGCTTGAAAATAAAGATACAATGATGTTGCTACAGTGGTAACAAGCATCAAGACCACTAAAAACAGAATTAAAAACATCCTGGGTTGCCTCCCAACAAGCGCTTTCTTTTACGCCTTTAAGCTAGGCATAAAGCAAAAGAAGAATCAAGTTTTATCAAGAGAAAGAGAATAGCTAGCCCGTGTATCTGACTCAAATGGTAACTTGATTTTCTTTCTAGGGAAGTGTTCCATCCCCTTTTTGAGAGGGAGTTGAAATTTTATATTCCCCTCTTTCATGTCAATAACAGCACCAACGGTGCGAAGAAAAGGACGTCCCAAAATAATTGGACATAAAGGTTCACACTCTATATCCAAAATAATAAAATCAACGAGAACATAATTGTCATTGAGAATGATAAGAACATCATCGATCTTCTCCAAAGGTTTCTTTACGGAATAATCAATGAGACGAACACCAAAAGAACAAGAATCAAAAGATTTCAATTCAAACATGTCATACATTCATTTGGGCATGACAGAGGTACTTGCTCCAACATCACATAAATCATAGCAAGAGAAGTTATTTAATTTAATTTTGATCATAGGGTCCCAACCATCATCTAGCTTCCTAGGTATGGAGGTTTCTATCCTAAGCTTCTCCTCCCTAGCTTTGACGAGAGCATTTGTGATATGCTCCGTGAAGGCAAGATTGAGTGTGCTAGCGTGGGGGTCTCTAGACATTTTGTGTAGTAAGCTAATAACTTCCGAGAGGGTGCAACTATCAAAATCAATATAACTACTATCAAAGGTGGTAGCAGTGTCATATAGGCTCACTTATTTCAAACCCTCTATGTTCATAGGAGTTTCTTCTTCTATATTGAGGTATTATCATCACCATTAATAGGTCCAGTGGGACTAGGAGTGCATTGGGTTCTAATAGTTTGAGTGTCCTCAACAATTTGGATAGTGGCAACTGTATGGTGTGTAGGAAGGCTCTCAATTCTATCATCTCCCATAGGGATAACTTCTGGTTTGGCTGCCATTTGATTTATCAAAGTAGATTGGGTGTGGGACATATTCGAAACATGGGTTTCGGTGACAGTAAGTCTAGTTTGGGGATTAGAAATCTCACTGTTCAAGCTCTCAAGTTGTTTGCTAATGTTTTGCAGAATGGCGGTGTGTTCACCTAATTGCTTAGAGAAGGCTTTGTTTTGTTCATATTGAGTGTGCATATAATTCTTAGTAGCCTTCTCTATTTCTACCAATTTATCATAGCTAGGCAGGTACTAGGGTAACTGTTGTTGTTCTCATAGTTGGATGGAAACGGTCTAGGATTACTAGCAAAATTGCCCCTATAAGCATTATTGTTGAAGTTGTTTCTAGCAATAAAGTTCACATCTACTTGTTCCTGAGCAACCAAAGAATTTAAAGGAACATCATGAGGATCAATAGAGGGTTGCTTGGTAAGTAGAGACATAATTAAGTCAACTTTTTCATTTAGGGAGGTAATCTCCTCGACAGAGTTTACCTTCCTACCTGTTGGAGCGCGTTCGGTGTGCCATTGGGAATAATTGGTCATCATCTCATCGAGAAGTTTTGTGGCAGCACCGAGTGTAGTTGACATAAAGGTTCCTCCCACGGCCGAATCTAACAGGTTCCGCGAGGTAAAGTTCAAGCCTGCATAAAAAGTTTGGATAACCATCCAGGTAGTCAAACCATGTGTAGGGCATTTCTTAACAAGAGATTTCATACGTTCCCAAGCTTGGTGATACGCGAGAGATGATAATTGCCTCTCTCCCTTCGTTGGTTACCCCAAGTGGAAGGTGAGATGCGGCGTAGCGGCAAGTTTCCCTTGGTGAAGATACCAAGGTTTTAAGATCGTCTCTCGTAGGACTCCGGTAATGATAAGTAGGTTGTGAAGTGAACAATGGAGCCGTTCACAACTCAGGGTTGCTTACTTTACATGGACCTGCACACATACACTAATAACTTTGCTCCCAACAAAGTTCAGAGAGGTTGTCGATCTCTCCGGTCTTGTTGTTTACAAAGGATCAAAACACAAGGGACAATGATAATGATACTAGCAACCGAAAGTAAAGACTGAAAAGTAACTATGCTTGTAACAATGATGAGAATATGGACCGGGGTCCCGTGATGTTCACTAGTGATGTCTCTCTCCCAAAAGACGATAAAGCTGCTATGCGAGGTAAACAAATTACAGATGGGAAATTGACAGGATTATAAACGCACCGCAATGCTAATTATGCTACAAAGAAAGGAAGAGTCTCAAAAGCATGGGCAGTACACCAAAATAAGTAGACCGAAATCCAATTGCATCTACTACTAATCATCCACCTTGAGATATCTATCCAGAACATCTCGCTGGTATTAAGTTGCGAGTCCCACCCAAAGTGTAAACCCAAAGCAACAGACAACTGCATTAAAAAGCACCTTGCGTAAAGTAAACAATCCTTGCAACCGGGGTTACAAGCACCGTTGTTTTCCCCCTTGTGGCAACAACGCATCACCTAGATTCATGTTTCTGTCACTCAAGCGTGTCATCAGGGGGCATGAACCCACAATCGAGCATAACGCTCACTCTTGGAGTCACTACCTACTACTTGGCCAAAGCAATAAACAACAACGGAGAACATGCAAGAATTACTTAGGAACAAAAATATAAAAGATAAGAACTAAATATATTACTTTATCACAATCTGAACATAATCTCATAATCCATCAGATCCCATCAAACTCAGCATAGCAACACCAGAAAGATTACATATGTACCTCGATCATGTAGGGCAGCTCACGAGGTCTAAACCATGAAGAACAAAGAGGGGAGGAGAACATCACATAGCTACTGATCACGGACCCATGGTCCAAAGGAAACTAATCACGACACATCCGGGAAGCGTCCATGGTGAAGGGGAAGCTCCCGGAGGTCGACCCTCCCTCCGACAGGGTGCCGGGAAGAGGTATGTTGGCGCTCCAAATCTTGGAAGCGCGGCGGCGGCGGACAGAGGCGAGATCGCGAAAAGGAGTTCTCTTCTCGGAAGTTTCATGTCACGGGGAATATATAGGCGAAGGGGGCATCCAGGGGGCCCACCAGGGGTCCAGGCGCCCCCCCTGGCGCGACCAAGCCCTAGGCCGCGCCAGGTGGCCTCCTGGGCACCTGGTGGTGCCCCCGGCCCTCGTTCGAGGTTCTGGAGCCTTCCAACGTGCTGATTTTTTATTCGATTTTTCTCGAATTTTTGGAGCACTTTTATTATGAGGGAAACCTGGAATAAAAAAACAGCAGAAAACATAAACTGGCACTGGGGTGCACTGAGTTAATAGGTTAGTTGTGGCGCCCCCAAAATCAATCCGTGTACAGTAATCATACACGCAGGGTACACGGCTGAGATTAGGGTGCCACGGTGAGAATATCACAGCACAACACTAAACACAAAAGGATAAACCAATATGTTACAATAAAGGGGGTCACGCGGACCCGAATACATAAGTTATACAAGCCATAATATCTGAGTACAGACATAGTTAGTCAAGTTTTGCCTTAAGAAGGCTAGCACAAATAACATCAGAGATACAGATCGAAAAGGCAAGGCCTCCTGCCTGGGAGCCTCCGAAACTACTCCTGGTCCTGGTCAGCGGGGGTCTCGACGTAGTAGTATCCGCCTCCGGGGTACTCCTGCTCCTGGGCTCCAACGTCGACTGCAGCGGCCGATCAGGCAAAACAGTAAAGGAAATAAAGCAGGTGAGTATCTAGTATACCCGCGAGTCTTACGTCCGCTACTAAGCATTATGCATTGTATCAACGGAAAGAAGAGGCTGTATATAGTGGACTGAAAGACAGAAAGCAGAATAAGGATGAGAAGCTAGGCCTATCGAAGACTAGCATCTTCCGACGATGTCTTGCAGCATGAGGTAAGAATCAGCCAACAGTTTATATAAAACAATAAAGTAACAATGTAGCAGAAGTTGCTGCAACATTGTATAATATAAGTTGTAAAGTTAATAATAACAATGCCTCCGAGTTCCCCTCCTTGACTCCCTGCGAGGAAGAAGACCCGGAACCATACATTTTAATAATAATAGTTTCTAGTGGTGAGATCCAGCTTCAGCATAAAGCGTCCTGTTACCGTGGACACGGCTATTCGAATAGATTAATCTTCCCTGCAGGGGTGCACTGGCGTGACTCTACGACGCTCGGATCTCCAGGGTGGCGGGAACCTTGTCAGGGAACGCTCCACCAAAGCTATCCGACACAAAGTAGCCCATCCTTCGGCAATTAACAAAGAGGTCATCCGCCGGACTATATCCTATGTACGCCGGGCTTTGGACCCTAACCCGAACGTACTCCTGCACGGTGCGTGACTGGCCGGTGAAGCAAAATCAAAGCAAATACAAATACACCGCTCGAGCAAGAGAAGACAACACCACTTCCCCGCAATCAGCCCGCGGTACTGCTGACGTCTGAAGACCCTCGAACGAGACTACGATGCAGGGGAGCCCACACTCCTTATCCCACGTGTAGGTAGTGTGTACAAGCCAAAAGGCTACTCAAGACATCCGCTGAACCATTTAGCATTTTAATTAACCTGCGTGACAACCGTTATCGTTGCCTCGACTTAACCGACCCGCGGTCAACGACAGCAGTCAGGACCACCAGTACATCGGTGCCTGCCCTGTCGTCCCACCAAGTCACTGCGGTTACCAACAAGGTGAACTGTCTCCTTACCTTGTCTCGCGTGTGCTCTTGGTAGAGCTCGACTTTCATGGTTTGGTAACTCTCGTGAGATACGAGCAGGGGCCAAGCACGCCAGTAACGTCGGTCGCACCCTCCCTGTCGTTCCCGACGGTATACCGCTCGCGGGCACCGTTGGGTCGCCCGACTTTCTTACCTTTAAGGACAACCGCTGTTCAGGACCCTATGGCGGCAAGACAAAGTCAGCCTCGAGTGGAGTACAAGGATTACTCCTTGATAGCTCACACTTGAGGTGACTAGGCATAACCCAGATAGGGGCCTTTGGCGGTGTCTGCTTTGTTCCGTACCTGTGTAGTTGTATATATTGTATCCGTGTTCACCCCCTTGAGTGATCACGACCCGCTATCTAGTCCTAGCTAACAATGCGTAGGGTTCACTGCTGAATATATGCATATTTATAATAGGCAGCATAGGATAAGAAAGGTACATCAAGGGGCGACAAAATCAGGCTATGCAATTGAATAGGATTGTAACGTAGCAGCAACAGTAACGATGCCTAGTGCAAGAAAGTACGGAAAGGTAGGCGATATCTGGGGAAGAGAATGGCTCTGCTTGCCTGGAAGCTCGACGGTAGGGGTAGGGTCGTCGACGAAGTAGTCGTACCCGGCAGCAGTGTAGTCGGCGGTAGCAGCGGGGTCTACCGGAGATTAAGGGGGAGGAAACAGTAAATACACAGCAATAACATACAAACATATGCATGACATGACAGATGAAATGTTAACGGTGTTCTAACGCAGTGCAATGCACGTTGCTCGGAGCGGGAATTCATCCGTGGATGAACTGCCAGCACCGGGTAATTACCGGACAGGGTGTCCGGAGGGGGAAGGGTTCATGCCGGAGGTGTCGTGGGTATCCGACAAAGATAAAGGGGTGTATCCGTGTTAGTTGAACTATTCCGAACAACTTTCGTGTTCAGAATAAATTCATCCGGGTACTTTTTATCGGTACCGGGAATTATCGACAGACAGCCCGGAGGGGGGGAATGTCGATGATCGGTGTGTTAGGGGGTGTGGTGAGGGTATGGATAGCGTATTCTTATTCGTTGTATTTTTCTGATCAATTTTGATGTATAAAGTTTTTCGATCCGATATACGGATTAAAAGATATTGATTTTATAAGTTTAATCAATTTAAAACATTAAAAATCCTTTTTAATAATTTCTTTTATTATTTTAGTAACATTATCCAGAACAGTGTTGACTGGTCAAACCTGACCAGTGGGACCCACTGGTCAGCCTCACATGCTAATTAAACATTTTAATTAAACCTAATTACAGTGGGGTCCCACATGTCATACTAACAGAAATAAATTAAATCAGATAATTAACTAACTTACAGGTGGGACCCATGTGTCATTGACACAGGGGCATAATTAACAACATAATTAATACAGAGGGGTTATTTAAATGGGTGACCCACCTGTCAGTGAGACACTTTTATCTAACCGTTTTTTTTTCTAATCTAACAGAGGGGTTAGTGGGTTAATCCCCTGGGTGGGGCCGAGGGGTCAGTGTGCTGGGGGGCTATTAGGCCACGGTTGGCCGGCGGCTCAACGCCGGTGGCCTCTGGCCACGGCGGGCGGGTGCTCTCGGCCACACCTTGGGGCGCCAAGGGCACCAGGGAGAAGCCCTGGCTCACCCGCACCCAGTGGTGCATGCCCACGACCACGGGGAGGAGCGAGACGACGGCGGCGACCTTCGAAGCTGCGGCCGGAGTCGGTCTAGGTGGGGCGGCGTCATTCGGAACCAAACGAAGCGCAAGGAGGGGGAGAACGGAGCAGAGCTCACCGAGGAGGTGATGCCGGTCTCGGGGAGGCCCGACGAGGTCCGGGGCGGCCGGAATCGACGAAGCTCGCCGGCGGCTGGAGGTTGAAGACGGCGACGATACGCGGCGTGCAGTGCATCCCGGGACGAATTGAAAAGCGAGGAGGACGAAGTCGACGACGACGAGTGTGGAGGACAACTCGGACGGGCGGGGGGGGGGGGCTCGTTGGCCGCGCCGGCGACGACGACGCGTCCACGGGTGCGCGAACGGGCTTGGTCCAGAGAGAGGGAGGGGAAAAATGGGGGGGGGGGTGGGTGGCGGCTAGAGTTTTCAGGGTTCGGGGAGGGGCGGAACGGGGCGGCCTCGGGGTCTTATCCCCGCCGGCCTGTTGCCGGATGGCCGCCACGCCGACGTCGACGGCGTGGAACCGGCCGATGCGCGCCACGACACCGCTCGTACGGGAGGAAGAAGAAGGGGGGCACGGTGGGCTTGGGGTGGGCCGACCCAGTAGGGAAGCGAGGGGGGGCTGGCTGGAGCGGGCTAGATTAGGTTTCTCTTTTTTTTCATTTCTTTTCTGTTAAATCTTCTTTTAGCATTTATTTAAATGGCTTAGGCATTTTTTTATAATACAATTATTGTTCCATAATTAGTAGAGCATAAACCTAGAGTGCCACAAAAGGTTTAAGGTTTTTCTAAACTCTTTTGCTAATTTATTTTATTATTAAATGAGCCATTGGCCTGGAATTGCTACTGTTATCAAGTGTTTACAATTTTCAGTAGCCCAATAAATACCAATGATTACAAGGGCATGGTCCAATGATTATTTGGGATTTTATAAAAGTGGTTCCAAGATTTTATTGTCACCATATTTTTAATATTCAGCAAAAGGCATTTTAGGGTTTGTTTGAATATTAATTCAAATGTCTTGGACTTCAGTTGGCCAATGATGATCAAGGTCCATGGCTCATACTTGCTTGCAACAATACCAAAGGAGAATTTGAATTTGAACTGAACCATATTTATCAGACAAAATTTTTGAACAGTAGTGATGAACAGTAACAGTGATTACTGTTCACTGACAGTGAGGGCGTTACATTAGTCCAAATATGATCAAAAGTGTATCTAGATCATAGCAATATCACACAAAACATGCATGGAGCAAGCGGTAATTATCGATACGTTTGGGACGTATCAACATCCCCAGTTTTAATTCATGCTCGTCCTCGAGTAGGTTAATGATAACAAGCATAATTTCTGTGGTGACATGCTAGCAACCATATAAGAACTTTGAAAAGTAAATCAATCAAGGTATGTGATTCAATTCAAGTCATAACATGCAAGAGTCTATATTAGCATTGAAACAGGTAACAAAAGAACATTAGGTGCAAGAGCTCTCGCTGTCCGTGACTCGAATGTCTCCAAATGGTCTTTGCGTCCAAGAAAGGGGATAGGGAATACGAGAAAAAAGTATTATTGTTGAGAACTCAATCTACTAAAGTTTCACACTTGGTCTTCTTTGGAATCTTATCTTGACTCGTCCCCAGACCACTAGCCAGGTACAAGTTAATTTGATCCACTCCTTTTCGATATTTTGAGCACTCATGCAATGGATGAGCGTAAGCACGAAAGTTGACACTTAGGATGGTAACGAGAGAAATATGGTGGAGGAGGAAGACAAAAAGGGTGAGAAAGGCTCACATCAATGAGTACAATCATAGGCGAGAAGGCCAAATGATAGATATGATGTGAGGAGTAGGGATTGCCATGCAACAGATGTAGATATGAGCTGAAAAGCTCTCCAATGGAACCAGTGGGGGTGCATCTAACTTGCTAGCTCATGAAGACCTAGAGCCCTTTTGAGGAGGCTCATCCTTGGAATATGCAAGCCAAGTTCTATAGTGTGAAGGTCCCCACGTAGCTATATGCATGAATGATCATCTCTATGGAGTACAAGGATAAGAGGGAGTACTAGTGTGGATCTTTCAAAAGGATAGTAGTGTTGCCCCTTTCTCTCTTTTTATTTTCTTTTTCTCTTTTTCTATTTTGTTGTATTTTTGGTGGCCTCAATGGCTCTTTCTATTTAACCCTAATTTGTCCTCTTTGGGATCTTTTATTTTGTCCACTTTGGGATCTTTTCCTCACTTAAGGGAAACACTCTAATTTACAAGAGGGTATAGAAGATCTTTCACACTTTAAAAGGTACTCAATCATAAAGAAAATGTAGCTACCATGATGTATGCAATGTATGCCGCTGGCAGTGTAGCAGGAACATGTATGACATGAAGATCAAGTCATGAAGAGGTGGATGTTGCATGGCAATATATCTCGGAAAGGCTATGGAAATGCCTTGATAGGTAGGTATGGTGGCTGTTTTGAGGAAGGATATAAGGAGGTTTATGATGACAGAGCGTATCATGCCAAGGATTTGGATGTACCGGCGAAGGTGGACGCCAACTCTCGGAGTGAGAAGGAGGCAATGCACGGCACGGGAGAGGCTAGAAAATATGAGGAGGTGGAAGTGTCAACTTTCAATACTTATATTAGTCCAAAGAACTCATGCACTTATTATCGGTAACTCTCAATCTAATGAGGAGGTTCACAAAGAGACAAGTACCCCGAGGAGGAGTGTATGGGGGTTTGGTTATCCTTGCGGCATCCTCGACTCATGGTTCGTGAGTGTACTCTAATATTCGACCCCTCAGAAGAGTAGTGATCCATCTAGTAGCTAGAGTTCTCAACTAGTTTTGTAGGTTTTGAAAATAAACACGGATTGCCCAAAATACGACACCTATCACTAATAGGCTAGAGCTCTTGACACCAAAAGTTCAAACATTACTCACATCAATACCTCAAAACTATTGCAAGTTATTACTAAAATTAAATAGCAACCTCAATTAACTACTTTCAAGAAAACACACAACTCAGTGCAACAACCAACTCTCTTACCAAGTTAAACATGAAAACAAAAGAGAGTTCCAGCAACAAACTAAACAAAAGCCAAGGCTCTTGCTAAGAAAAACTAAAACTAAAACAAAACATGGCAGTAGCTACGAAAAGATAAAGAACACACAACAGCAAAAGGATAGGCATGAAAAATCCTATGATGTGTTCTAGATTTTGAAAGTGGAGCGTGTTTCTCTCCCACACGAAGTAAGACGGGGTCTAACTTGTTATGAACAACAATCAAAGCTAAAGAAAACTAAAAATAAAACCTAAGAGGGAGACGCTCCAAGCATAGCACATAACGCATGTTGTGATAAAAATATAGCGAGACGAAGGACGAGCTCTTGCACCTAGTACATCTTCTCCATCAACAATCATCAGTTCGTCCTTCGTTTCACTATATTTTTATCACTTCATGCGTTATGTGCCATGCTTGGAGCATCTCGCTCTTAGGTTTTATTTTTAGTTTTCTGTAGCTTTGCTTTCTGTTCATAACAAGTGAGATCCCGTCTTACTTTGTGTGGGAGAGAAACACGCTCCACTATCAAAATCTAGAACACATCATAGGATTCTTCATGCCTATCTTTTTGCTGTTGTGTGTTCTTTATCTTTTCGTAGCTACTGCCATGTTTAGTTTTAGTTTTAGTTTGTATTTATCCAGAGCCTTGGGTTTTGTTTAGTTTGTTGCTGGAACTCTCTTTAGTTTTCATGTTTATCTTGTTAAGAGAGTTGGTTGTTGCACTGAGTTGTGTCTTGTCTTGAAAGTAGGTAATTGAGGTTGCTATTTAATTTTAGTAGTAACTTGCAATAGTTTTGAGGTATTGATGTGAGTAATGTTTGAACTTTTGGTGTCAAGAGCTCTTGCCTATTAGTGATAGGTGTTGTATTTTGGGCAATCCGTGTTTATTTTCAAAACCTACAAAATTAGTTGAGAAGTCTAGCTACTAGATGGATCGCTAATCTTTGGAGGGATCGGATATTAGAGTACACTCACGTACCATGAGTCGAGGATGCGCAAGGATAACCAAACCCCCATACACTCCTCCTTGGGGTACTTGTCTCTTTGTGAACCTCCTTATTAGATTGAGAGTTATCGATAATAAGTGCATGAGTTCTTCGGACTAATGTAAGTATTGAAAGTTGACACTTCCACCTCCTCATATCTGCTAGCCTTTCCTGTGCCGTGCATTGCCTCCTTCTCACTCCGAGAGTTGGTGTCCACCTTCGCCGGTACATCCAAACCCTTGGCATGATACGCTCTGTCATCGTAAACCTCCTTATATCTTTCCTCAAAACAACCACCATACCTACCTATCAAGGCATTTCCATAGCCTTTCCGAGATATATTGCCATGCAACTTCCACCTCTTCATGACTTGATCTTCATGTCATACATGTTCCTGCTACACTGGCAGCGACATACATTGCATACATCATGATAGCTACATCTTCTTTATGATTTTAGTACCTTGTAAAGTGTGAAAGATCTTCTATACCCTCTTGTAAATTAGAGTGTTGCCCTTAAGTGAGGAAAAGATCCCAAAGTGGACAAAATAAAAGATCCCAAAGAGGACAAATGAGAGTTAAATAGAAAGAGCCATTGAGGCCACCAAAAAAATAGAAAAAATAGAAAAAAAGATAAAAAGAAGTAAAAAGAGAGAAAGGGGAACACTACTATCCTTTTGAAAGATCCACACTAGTACTCCCTCTTATCCTTGTACTCCATAGAGATGATCATGCATATAGCTATGTGGGACCTTCACACTATAGAACTTGGCTTGAATATTCCAAGGATGAGCCTCCTCAAATGAGCTCTAGGTCTTCATGAGCGAGCAAGTTACATGCACCTCCAATAGTTCCATTGGAGAGCTTTTCAGCTCATTTGTGCATCTGTTGCATGGCAATCCCTACTCCTCACATCATATCTATCATTTGGCCTTCTCGCCTATGATTGTCGTCATTGATGTGAGCCTTTCTCACCTTTTTGTCTTCTTCCACCATATTTCTCTCTTTGCCATCCTAAGTGTCAACTCTCGTGCTTACGCTCATCCATTGAATGAGTGCTCAAAATATCAAAAGGGAGTGGATCAAATTGACTTGTACCTGACTAGTGGTCTGGGGATGAGTCAAGATAAGATTCCAAAGAAGACCAAGTGTGAAACTTTAGTAGATTGAGTTCTCAACAAAAATACCTTTTCACCTCATATTCCCTATCCCCTTCTTGCACGCAAACACCATTTGGAGACATTCAAGTCACGGACAGCGAGAGCTCTTGCACCTAATGTTCTTTCGTTGCTTGTTTCAATGCTAATATAGACTCTTGCTTGTTAAGACTTGAATTGAATTGCATGCTTTGATTGCTTTACTTAAAAGTCCTTATATGGTTGTGTGGCATGTCGCCACAGAAATTATGCTTGTTATCATTTCCCTACTCGAGGACGAGCAAGAATTAAGCTTGGGGATGTTGATACGTCCCAAACGTATCTATAATTTCTGCTTGCTCCATGCATGATTTGTGTGACTTTGCCATGTTTTGCTTGAACTTTCATACACTTTTGATCATATTTGGACTAACCTATTAACTCAGTGCACCTCAGTGCCAGTTCCTTTTTTATGCTGTTTTTGTATTTTAGGTTTTCCGATCATTAATAGTGCTCCAAAAATTCCGTAAAATATATATAAAAAATCAGCGTCCCGGAAGCTTCCGGAATAACCAAGACATGGCAGGAGGGCCACCACCAGGGGCCCAGGAGGGTGCCCGGCGCGGGTCCCCCCTAGGCCGCTACACCTGCCCTCCTGGCTGCCCTGTGGCCCCCTGCCCCCTCCTTTGGCCTATATTTAGCCCCCGCAGAGGAAATCCCTAATATCGAAGTAATTTTTCCTGAAGCAATTCCGATCTTCGCTGCCATCACCGACAAGCTTTGGGGGACCAGAATTCCTGTGCCGGCACCCTGCAGGGACAGGGAAGTGCCCCCGGATTCATCTCCATCAACGTTGCTTCCTCCCTCCATGAAGCGGGAGTAGTTCCTCCTCGGGGCTAAGGTTTCTACCAGTAGCTATGTGTTCTTCTCTCTCTCCCATGATGTGATCTTCGTTGCGATCATAGGCTATGTTAATCTAGGGTGATCCCATGATATTTCCCCTTCCTCTATGTATTGAATTGATGTACTCACTTGATCTTATCTAGTATAATCCCCAATACCATGGTGACAGCGGTCTATTGGACATGGATTAGAAGAATATTTTCATGAGTGATTTCCTATTTTTGTGTGTTGATTTAAGATTGAGAGTCTCTTGGTGCTTGTCTTTGACTATCCTTGAGATATGTTGTGGTGATTGTGGTACTCTCTTTGGATGGCCGCAGTGACATTGGGAAATCCATAGATTGAGAACTACAAACTTTGAGGTGTGCTTTTGTAGCCCTACATAATCTCGTCCTCTCTTGACCACAAAGGAATGACCTCCGAGTGCGTCTCCATTGCATGTTTTATGGGAAATATCATGTGATTAGACTATGTTAATGTGTTGAGAGTTGCCACTAGTGAAAGTATGAAGCCTAGGCCTTGTTTCCACCATTGCAATACCGTTTGTGCCCACGTTTACTACTTGTTTGCTTGCTGCACTTTTTATTACATATTTATATTACTTTGCTTTGCCACACCTATCACCCATATTTTACCATCTCTTCGCCGAACTAGTGCACCTATACAACTCCTAGTTGTATTAGGTGTGTTGGGGACACAAGAGACTTCTTGTATCTTAATTGCAGGGTTGGTTGAGAGAGACCATCTTCAACCTCTACTTCCCTGAGTTCGATAAACCTTAGGTCATCCACTTGAGGGAAATTGCTGCTGTCCTACAAACCTCTGCGCTTAGAGGCCCAACATAGTCTACAAGAATAGAAGCGTGCGTAGACATGAAGCTATTTTTGGCACCGTTGCCAGGGAGGTAAGGCTTGAAGGTATATCTTTAGATCTTGCAATTAAATCTTTTTGTTTCTTGTTTTTATTTTCACTAGTTAGGCTTATGGAAAACAACAAAAATATTATGAGAGAGCTTTATGAGCTCTACCTTGAGTTGGGACATGAAGTGTTTGAAGAGAAAATCAAAAAGCCTATGGAGCTTTACTATTTTCACAACACTCGTGATAGTAGCAATGTTATTAGGATGTCTTCTTTGAATACCTTTGATCCTAATGATATGCAAAGCTATAAGCTTGGGGATGCTACGTTTTATGAAGATGATCTTTTTAGCCCCCCAAGTTTTGATGAGGAAATTTATTTTGATGATACTTTGCCTCCTATCTATGATGATTATTGTGATGACACTTATGCTATAAAGAATGAATGTTTGGAAGTGTATCATGATAAGAATGATTCATGTGATAGCTATTTTCTTGAGTTTTCTCGGGGCAGGACGCGCGTTCTTTGGCACAAACTCTTGTGGCCAACAGTTTTCTTGCGGCGTGATTGACATAGCGGAAGCTATGTCGCATACCGCGGTCTGCGCGCCGCCTACTGAGTCCTTTTTCCTTAATTTCTACGACGTTGCGCTGTCCGGTTTTGACCGACTATGTGCAAAGATCTGTATGTCTTTATGACTACTATTGTGTATCTACTGCACTTCTCGTTCATTGCTCGTACTGCATCATGTATGACTTCTTATCCTTGAAAATGCTTTGTCTGAACTAACCCCTGCTGTTCAGGAAGGATAGCTGACGACCCCCCACCTCCACCTTATATGACTGCAATACTGCAGCCGTTTGATCTGAACCGTCAGTTTATGACTGGAGTAATGGCCCAACTTCCAACTCAGGATTCCCCAATAACACTGCAAGAGTTCTTGCGCCTCAGTCCCTCCACCTTCCGCAGCTCCGCCAATCCTATGGATGTCGATGATTGGCTTCGTGATATCGCTTTCCGGATGGAGTCACCTCCTGTTTCTCCTGCCAGTTACATCACCTACGTGACGTATCATCTGAGGGGTGCATCTGCTCAGTGGTGGTAAAGCCACGGCTTGCGCTACCAGATGGAACTGTAACCACTTGGCAAGAATTTCAGTCAGCCTTCCATGCATGGCACCTTCCTCAAGGTCTGATGGACCAGAAGAAGGAGGATTTCTGCCAACTCCGTCAGGGCCAGACAACTATTGATGAATATCATAGGAAATTCATTGAGTTGTCCCGCTATGCTGAGAGAGACATCACCATCGACGCTCGCAAACAGGAGAAATTCCGAGGAGGACTACATCCTGAAATAGATCTCACACTTGTCCTTCATGATTGTGTGGACTTTGTGACCCTTGTCAGCAAGGCTTTCCAAGTCGAAACTGCTCTGACTAAGCACCATGAGTCGCTCAAGTGTGCTCGAGATGCTGTCCCATCTTCGGATCGGCCTGTTCAGAAACTTCGAGTCTAGCTCCCGCACAATGTTTTTCACCGGCCTGCTCCAACACCAAGGCCCTCTTATGCTGCACCTTGTCTGCCTCCGCCTCCGAGACAGCTAACGATTCCGACTGGACAACCCAATATTATGGCTCCTCCCCCTAATGATGGCTTATGCCGCCAGTGTGGATAGCCAGGTCACTGTGCACCCTGTCCTCTCGTTGACCAAAAGAGGAACTGTCGAAACCGTCGTACCAGAAAAGGTAACACCAAGCGGCCTCTTGTTGAACGTGGCTATGCCAATCATGTTGATGTTGAGAAGGCTAAGAAGGATCCGACTATCGTGATGGGAACCCTCCCTGTTAATTCAGTACCAGCTTCTGTTCTGTTTGATTCAGGAGCCTCATATTCCTTCATATCTGATGCGTTTGCACGTAAGCAAGACTTGCCGTTTGAAAACATGTACCCTCCGCTAGTGGTTTATTTTCCAGGTTCCAGTTGGGATACCTCGATGATAGCCCACAACAATCATATTGAAATTGGAGGATTGGTGTTTGCTGCTTCACTCATGGCCCTCAAGGTTTCTACCATTGGCGTTATTCTTGGTATGGATTGGTTGAAAGCGTATGATGCTCACATCTGCTGTGGTACTAAAATAGTTCACCTCACTCACCCTTCTGGCAAGAAAATTCTGTACTCGTCCCGAACAGTTCAACATGCCGAAAGCCAGATATATGCTCTAAATGCACTGAATGCCTCACCTCTTGAAGGGATCGAGAACGTTCCAGTCGTTTGCGATTTTCTCGACGTCTTCCCAGAAGAACTGCCGAGAATACCCCCGATGAGAGAAGTCGAATTCGTCATCGACTTGAATCCTGGCACCGTCCCTATTGCTAAGCGCTCTTATAAGATGCTGCCCCACCACCTCTTTGAACTGAAGAAGGAGGTCGACATGGAACTCCACAAAGGCTTCATCCGTTCAAGTTCCTCTGCTTGGGGAGCACCTTCACTCTTTGTCAAGAAGAGTGATGGAACGAACCGTTTGGTCCAAGATTACCGACATATCAACCATGCAATAATACAGAACAAATGTCCGTTTCCTTGGATCAACGATCTATATGATCAACTTGCTGGATCTACGGTGTTCTTGGAACTCGACTTGAGATTGGGTTACCATCAAATCTGGGTCCGTGAGGAGGACATTTCGAAGAACTCTTTCATTACTCGCTATGGTTCCTACGAGTACACCGTCATGTCTTTTGGCCTGACCAATGCCCCCACCACCTTCTCCCGATTGATGAACTATATATTCATGGAATACCTTGACAAGTTTGTCGTGGTTTATCTGGATGATATCTTGGTATACTCCAGGATTGAAGAGGAACATGCTGAACACCTTCGTCTTATACTGGAAAAGCTTCGAGAACTCAAACTCTATGCTAAGTATTCTAAGTGTGAATTCTGGCTTCCCGAAGTAACCTACCTTGGTCATGTGATTTCCAAGGATGGCGTTGCCGTCAACCCAGAACGTATTCAGGCTATTCTTGACTGGAATCCTCACAGGACTGTCAAGCAAGTTAGAAGTTTCCTCGGCGTCGCTAGCTATTGTCGTCGTTTCGTCGAGAACTTCTCCAAGACTGCCAAGCCTCTGACTAATCTGCTTCACAAAGGCGTCAAGTTTGAGTGGACAGACAAATGCCAGGAAAGTTTTCAAGCTCTCAAGGACAAGCTTACTTCTCCCCCAGCGCTTGCTCCCCTTGATACCAAGAAGGATTTCGTGATATACTGCGACGCGTCTCGTCAAGGATTAGGATGTATTATAATGCAAGAGCGCAAAGTGATTGCTTATGGCTCTCATTAGTTACGTTCTCACGAAGATAAGTATCCAACACATGATCTCGAATTGGCAGCAGTAATTTATGCATTGAAGCTGTGGCGACATACCTCGTCGGTAATCGTTGAGAGATCTACATCGACCACCAAAGCCTGAAGTACCTGTTTACTCAGCCTGATCTGAATCTCCGCCAACAAAGATGGCTCGAGACAATAGCCGATTTCAACATGGATATTCATTACACCCCTGGCAAATCTAATGTGATGGCTGATGCCTTGAGCCGCAAAGCCAACTATAGTGAACTAGAAGTTCAAATACAACAACCACCTCCGTATGAAGAGCTTCGCAAGCTGAACATCGAAATTGTTCCGTAGGGATATGTGAATTCCATGGTTGTCAAACCAGACCTCGTTGACCGCATCAATACGGTACAACATTATGACTCTGACATTGTGAAGATTAAGCACCGTGTCACCAACGGAGAGCCCTCATTCTTCACTATTGATGCAAATGATGATAATGCGTTGTACTTCAAGGGTCGTTTAGTGGTTCCGGTAGCCAAGGCCAACCTGAACTACGCCCCTGATGTCATGAAGGAAGCTCATGGTACACCCTTGTCGATCCACCCTGGTAGTACCAAGATGTACCAAGACATTCGTTAGCTGTACTGGTGGTCTAACATGAAACAAGACATTGCTTGTTATGTTGATGAATGTGACGTTTGCCATCGCGTCAACGCCGAGCATCAAAGACCTGCTGGAACTCTGCAACCACTTTCTATTCCTGAATGGAAACGGGACAAGAATGAAATGGACTTCGTCACTGCTTTTCCCCGATCACAGAAGGGTCATGATGTTATCTTTGTCGTCATCGACCGATTCTTCAAGGTTGCTCACTTTATGCCCGTCAAGGAGACGATCTCTGCTAGTCAGTTAGCGGACTTGTATGTTTCCATAATTGTGTCCCTCCACGGTATTCCGTTGGAGATCAGTTCAGACCGTGGCAGCCTTTTCACCTCAAGATTTTGGGATAGTTTCCAAGAAGCTATGGGCACTCACCTAAAATTCAGCACCACTTATCACCTCCAGTCGCAAGTACAAGTTGAACGCGTCAATCAAGTGCTTGAAGATATGCTTCGAGCTTGTGTCATCTCATTCGGTAAGAAATGGGGGGAATCCCTTCCATTTGCTGAATTCTCGTACAACAATAGCTATCAGGCTAGTCTGAAGATGGCACCCTTTGAAGTTCTTTATGGACGTAAGTGTCGAACCCCTCTGAATTGGTTAGAAACTGGGGAACGAACCCTCATTGGTCCGAACATTATACAACATGCTGAAGATCAGGTTTGCATTATCCGTGAACATTTGAAGGCTGCTCAGTACCGCTAGAGGAGCAACTATGACCGCAAGCACAAGGAAATGGTCTATCAACTCGGCGAACAAGCTTACCTTCGTGTCACTCCCATGAGAGGCACTCATCGATTCGGGATCAAAGGCAAGTTAGCTCCTCGCTACATTGGCCCGTTCAGTATCCTCTCTAGAAGTGGACCGGTGGCATACCGATTGGAGTTGTCGTCAAACCACTCCCAAGTTCATGATGTCTTTCACGTGTCGCAACTTCGTCGCTGCTTCAAGGATCCTATCCGAGCAGTGGATCATGGAATGCTTGAACTACAACAAGACTTGTCTTATCAAGAACATCCGAGCCGCATTCTTGATCAGTCTGAACGTCGAACCCGCAACAAAGCAATCAAGTTCCTCAAAGTTCAGTGGTCGAATCACTCTGAAGAGGAGGCCACTTGGGAACGCGAAGATCGTCTTCGAGAAGAATACCCTGATCTTTTCCCCTCTACCTCTTAAATTCTCGGAGCGCGAATTCTTGTAGTGGGGGATATTTCTAACACCCTCGGTGTCTTGTAACAGTAATCCTTTTGCTAATGAAAAATTAATGGTCCTGGAATTTCCTTGGTCATCTTTGCATCAAAACAAATTCAAATTGCCTTTGGTTGATGTTAAAAACAAAGTGATAAATAAAAATTTATCCAAAAATTATGGAACCAAGTTTTTAAAATGCATAATAATCAGTGAATCATGTCCATATGGTTGTGGAGGTTTATTGAACTTTAAAATAATTCAAACAATTCTAAACAGTGCCAATACAACCCCAAATATCCATTGCATATTCAAAAGAAATATTAAATGGATTTCTTTTGCACCCAAACTTTTTGTGGCACTCTATTAATATGCAATACTAATTATGGGACAACTTCCATATTTTACAAAAGTACAAAAGTATCTAAAACAATTAAATAAAGAAAAGAAAACAACAATAAAAAAAATGAAAAAGTCCCATCTAACGCTCAGGGGCGAGCCCCCCCTCCCCTCTCCACTGGGCCCGGCCCACTCCCACCTACTCCGTCCTCTCCCCTGTTCACGGCGCGCCGTGGACGCCATCCACGCCGGCCACGGCAGTGCCCGTCGCCGTGGAGGCCATCCAGGGTCGCAGGCGAGCATATAAGACGTCCCATGCGCCCCTCCCCCGCACCCGAACCCTAGCTCGCCCCCTGTTCCCCTCCACCGCGCAGCTCGCCTCACCCTCGCGCCTCCCTTCCTCTGGTCGGGCTCGCCGGGTGCTGCCGTTTCCACCACCGAAGCACCGACGCGGCCATTGGAGACGGAAGGCCTCACCACCGTGCCAAGACTCCTCCCCGGCATCACCCTGGCATCCCCACACGGTCCTTCATCAACTGCAGATCCTCACCTCGTTGAATCACACCGGCCGCTCCTCCACGACCGCGGCTACCGACGACGAATTCACCACGACCCGTGTGTCCCCGGCCTCCCCGAGCGCATCCCCGAGTTCGCTGTGAGCTTGCGCTATTCCCCCCTCTCCACCTTCTTCCTCGTGCGCCGTAGGTCGTCGCCCCACGAGCACATGCTCCGGCCGCCGCGCGAGCTCGCCGTGGTCACCGTTTTAGTGCACCCGACGTCCACCTCGTTCCCCAATTGATGCGCAGTGGAAGCCCCGTTCGATTCCACCCCTCGCTGCTCTGTTTGGTCACCCGAGACGCCCGCGTGCATACGCCGCCGTGTCTCCTGTCCATCGCCGCTCGCCGTGGCCACGCCGTGGTTGCGTGCTGCGCTGCCCGGCCGCGCCCCAGCTTGTGCGCGCCCGCCGCACTTGCTTTGGCCGCGCGCGCGCCCTTGCGGCGGACCTCCAGCCACCGCCACCGTTGGTCATCGCCGGCCGTGGCCGCCGGTAACCCCCATGTGCCCGTGCGGGTTAACCACTAGTGGTTAACCCCCACTGACTGGTGGGGCGATCCCGGTTAGGTTAGGGGTTAATCCCCCTATTAGTTTAAATTAAACTAAACAGAGCTAAGTACCCATGACAGGTGGGCCCAAGGCCAGTGATTAAATTAAATAGATGTTAATAAAATGTCCATGTGACTTACATGTGGCCCCACCCAGTTAAATAGCTATTTAAACAGAAATTTAAAAATATGTTAGAATGACATGTGGGCCCCCTGTGATGTTTAACAAAATAAATAGAATTGTTAGCTTTTGTGAATGATAGGTAGGTCCCATCTGTAAGTTTGACCCAGTCAAAGATTCCTTGTGGTTAATATTATATTAATTAATTAATAAATTTCAGATTTTGATTTTAAAATGATTTAAACTTTAGAAATTAATATCTTTTAATCCGTAGCTCAGATGGAAAAAAATTTATACATGAAAATTGTTCAGAAAAATGCAATGAATAAGAATACGCTATTCATACCCTTACCACACCCCTCTAACATACCGAACACAGGACATTCCCCCTCCGATTGCACTGTCCGGTAATTGCCCGAAGCCGATAAAATTGCCGGTTGAAATTCCCATTTCGTCTGCAACGTGTAGCACCACGTTAGTTCACCTCTAGCTTAACGTTTGCCATGTCTTGTATTTGTATTGCTATTATTGTCGTGTATTTATTGTTTCTTCCCACTCTCTTATTGTTCGGTAGTCTCGATGTTTGTTGCCGATGCCCCTGTGATCAACTACTTCGTCGACGACCGTACCTCTACAGTCGAGCTTCTAGGAAAGCAGAGCCATTTTCCTTCCCTAGATATCACATATCTTTTCCGTACTTTTCTTGAACTAGGCATTCCTGCTACTGCTACGTTACAATCCTATTCAATTGCATAGCATGTCTTTGTCGCCCCTTGTTGTACCTGCTTTATCCTATGCTGCCTATATACATATATATTATATTCAACAGTGAACCCTGTGCATTGCTAGTCAACTAGGATTGGATAGCGGGCCGTGATCACTCCGTGGAGTGAACACAGATACAATTTATTATAACTGCCACAAGTACGGTACAATGCAGACACTGCCTAAGGCCCCTACCACGGCTCTGCCGAGTGTAACACCCTCGGTGTCAAGCTACAGTGATCACTTTTTATTAATGACTAAGCGCAGTGATTAACCATGGCTTGATCATCATTGAATCAAATCTTTTTCAAACCCCTTTGGATGGAATCAAAAACATAGTGGAAATAAAACTTAATCCAAAAATATTGCAACCACTTTTATTAAATGCCTAAAAGTCATTATGTCATAATAAAATTAGAAATGGTATTTTATTACAATGTTTAAATATTTTAAACAAATCAAACAGTAACAAAACAACCACCTTTGTTCCATTTTAAATAAATCCAAAATGCAAATGATTTTATTTTGCAACCAAATTTTTTGTGGTGGTGTTGATATATATAAGAGAAATATTGGAGCAAGTACCATATTTTACAAAAGTTGAAGAGCTAACAAAACAAATACAAATATAAAAGAAAAATAAAAGAAAACTGTCAAAAGAAAAGCGCATATCCCTCGCCTAGGGCAATCCCTAGCCAACCCCCACCCTCACTGGGCCGGCCCAACCCCACCTCCACACCGCCTTCTTCTTCCCCTGTTCATGGGGGGGGGGGGGTCGTGTCGTGCATCCCCCGGTTGTCCATGTCGCCGCCGCCGTGGCGGCAATCCAGGGCAGCCCCGACGGACTTAAGTGCAGCCCTGCTGCGCCGCGTCCATCGGAAACCCTAGCCGCCGTTTTCCTCGCTACCTCACGCCTCCTCCCCTCTATCTCGCTCGCGGGCCACGTCCGTGGACGCGCCGCCGTCAACCCGTGGCCACCGGCGTCTCCGATGGGCGGGAGCACGTCCTGGAGGCGCGTCGCCTCTCCTCCTTCCTCCTCGTGCGCCAGGGAAGGCTAGGATGCCCCACGCCATTCCAATTCGCCGGCTTCCTTCGGCCTGGCCGCGGCGGCCGCTGCTCGTTCCCCCTCCACCATGAGCACTCCGGCAACCGCCCTGATGCCTCTCTGCCCCCCTACTTGACCTCCATGTGAGCGCCACCTCTCCCCCTCGTCTGCTGCTCCCCTGCTGCCCAAAATCCGGTCGCCGCTGTAGCTCCTCCCCGTCGATGCCATGGCCGGCTGCGCCTGTGCTCTGTGCCGCGCGGGGCTCCGGGTTCCCCTTAACCGCGCCCGCTTGGCCACGCTAGCTTGGCCGGGCGCTGCGCCGCGGCTCGTCCAGCAGCCGGCCCGTGCCCGCTCGCTGCCCCTGGTCACCGGTGGGCACAACCCCCCCTCGATTTTGATTACGGGCCTAATCCCCTATTAGTTAATCCACATGTTAAACTAGGCTAAGCTAATTAACCTCTGCGTATGACATATGGACCCCACCGTTTAATAAGTGATTAAAATAAAATAGAAAACTATTAGATAAGTGACTATGACATGTGGGCCCACTACTATTTTTGGATTAGTTTAAATAATTATTTGTCACTGTGTATGACATGCGGGACCCACTGGTCAGTTGACCAGTCAAAGGCCCAGCCTATGACAGGTAGGCCCCACATGTCAGTGTTGACCAGTCAACCAGTACTATTCTGGATAATGATAATTTTAATAATAAAAGAAATCAGAAATTCATTTAAATTGATTTAAACTTTAAAATTGAATATCTTTTAAACCGTAAATCAGATGAAATTAATTTATATATCAAAATTGATCAGAAAAATACGTAGAATACGAATACGCTGTCCGTTGGTCTACCACACCCCTCTAACGCACCGAACATCGAACCGTCCCCCTCCGGACCGTCTGTCTGATGATTTGTCCGGTACTGTTAGAGTATCCGGATGAATTTATTCCGAACACGAAGTTGTCCGGAATGATTCAACTCACACGGATACACCCTTTATCTTTGTCGGATGTCCACGACACCTCCGGCATGATACCTTCCCCCTCCGGTTGCCCTGTCTGGTAATCACCCGAAGCCGGTAGTTCATCCCCGGATGAATTTCCGCTCCGAGCCTAATACATCGTACTGCGTTAGAACCCCGTTAACATTGCGTTTGCCATGTCTTGTATTTGTATTGCTATTGTTGCCGTGTATTTATTGTTTCCCCCCCTCTTATTGTCCGATAGTCCCGACGACCGCTGCCGATGCCCTGTGATCGACTACTTCGTCGACGACCGTACCCCTACCGTCGAGCTTCCAGGCAAGCAGAGCCATTCTCTTCCCCAGATATCGCCTACCTTTCCGTACTTTCTTGCACTAGGCATTTTTACTGCTGCTACTACGTTACCATCCTATTCAATTGCATAACCTGATTTTTGTGGCCCCTTGATGTACCTTCCTTATCCTATGCTGCCAATTATAATTATGCATTATTCAGCAGTGAGCCCTGCGCATTGTTAGCTAGGATTAGATAGCAGGCCGTGGCCACTCAGGGGAGTGACGCGGATACAAAATATATACAACTGCAACAGGTACGGATCAATGCAGACACCCTAGGGAACCTACAACGGCGAGACTCTGCCGAGTCGCTTCGAGTTTGACTTACGAGGGGACTGACTCGTAATTCACTCTCGTCGGCTCAGTAGAGTAGTATCACTGGGATGATATGAGAATATTCCTCTTTAGTTCATTCCGCTGGTGTCTCGGCACCACCGGGGTGATATGAGAATATTCCTCTTTAGTTCATTCCGCTGATGTCTCTGTCGAACCTCGTTAAGTGTGCCATCGAGGGTGATTCCTCCTGGTTTCACTTAATGGTAAGCACTCGAATCAACTGGTGTCCTTAAAGGTAAGAGCCGGGCGACCCAACGGTGCCCGCGAGCGGTATATTGTCGGGAGCGACAGGGAGGGTACGACCGACGTTACTGGCGTGCTTGGCCCCTGCTCGTATCTCGCGAGAGTTACCAAACCACGAAAAAGTCGAGCTCTACCAAGAGCACACGCGAGACAAGGTAAGGAGATGGTTCACCTTGTCGGTAACCGCGCGCTTTGACGGGACGACAGGGCAGGCCCCGACGTTACCGGTGGGGCTTGTTGCTATTCGTTGTCCGTTGTGTTGTTAGTCAGACAGCGATAACGGTTGTCTGCGAGATAATATTAAAATGCTAAATGGTTCGGCGGATGACTTGAGAGACCCGTTGGTCTGTACGCACTACCTACACGTGGGATTACGGTGTGGGCCCTCCGCGTCGTAGTTCGTCCGCAAGCTCTTTAGACGTCAGCAGTACTGCGGCCTGATCGCCGGGAAGTGGTCTTGTCTTTTTGCTGCAGCAGGTGTGTTTGGATTTGCTTTTGCTTCACCGGCCAGACTCGCACCGTGCAGAAGCGTGCAAGGGTGAGGGACCTAGACCCCTTGGCGCATAGGATATAGTACGGCGGATGGTCGCTCTGCTGAGCCTAGGATGAACTGCGATGTGTCGGATAGCCTCGGTGGGGCATTCCCTAACAAGGTGTACGCCACCCTGGAGATCCGAGCGTGCAGGCTGAACAGTAGTGCACCCTTGCAGGGAGTTTAATCTATTCGAATAGCCGTGTCCATGGTAACAGGATGCATTATGCTGAAGCTGGATCTTACCACTAGAAACTATTACTATTAAACTGTATGGTTCCGGGTTTTCTTCCTCGCAGGGAAGTCGAGGAGGGGAACTCGGAGGCATTATTATTATTAATCATTACAACTTATTATTATACAATGTTGCAGCAACTTCTGCTTCATTGTTACTTTATCGCTTTATATGAACTGTTGGCTGATTCTCTTCTCATGCTGCAAGACGTCGTCGGAAGATGCTAGTCTTCGATAGGCCTAGCTTCTTACCCTTATTCTGATTTCTATCTTGTAGTCCACTATATATACAGCCTCCCCTTTCCGTTGATACAAATGCATAATGCTTAGTAGCGGACGTAAGACTCGCGGGTATGCTAGATACTCACCTTTGCTTTATTTCCCCCTTTATGTTTTGCCTGATCGGCCGCTGCAGTCGACGTTGGAGCCCAGGATCAGGAGATCCCCGATGCCGACCACCACAACATGAAGATCCCCGATGCCTTCTACAACGTCGAGTTCCCCTTTGACCAGGAGTAGTTTGGAGGTTCCCAGGCAGGAGGCCTCGCCTTTTCGATCGTTGTTGATATTTTTGATAGCCTTCTTAAGGCAACCTTGTATCCTTGTGTCTGTACTCAGATACTATTTCTTCCGCTGACTTTGAGCTCTTGAGCTGTTGTATTCGAGCCCTCGTGGCCCCTGGCTTGTATTAAACGGCTTGTATTATTTTATTTGTAGAGTTGTGTTGTGATATCTCACTGTGAGTCCCTGATCTTGATCGTGTACCTTGCATGTATGATTACTGTACACGGTCTGATTTTGGGGGCGTCACACCGAGCCACATAAAGTGTGATCTATCGAGGAGTAATCCTTGTACTCCACTCGTTGCTGACTCTGTATAGCCACCCTAGGGTCCTGAAAAACGGTTGTCCTTAAAGGTAAGAGTCGGGCGACCCAACGGTGCCCGCGAGAGGTATTGCGACGGGATGACAGGGAGGTTACGACCGATGTACTGGCGGACTTGGACCCTGACCGTTGTCCGCGAGAGTTACCAAACCTCGAAAGTCAAGCTCCTCCAGGAGCACACGCAAGACAAGGTGAGGAGTCGGTTCACCTTGTTAGTAACCGCGGAGCTTTGACGGGACGAAAGGGCAGGCACCGACGCACTGGTGGTCCTGGCTGCTGTTCGTTGTCCGTTGTGTTGTTAGTCAGGAAACGATAACGGTTGTCTGCGAGATAATAATAAAATGACTTAATGGTTCATGTGGATGACTTGAGATGCCGCAAAGGCATGTACACACTACCTTCACGTTGGATTACACTGTAGGCCCTCCGCGTTGTGGTCTCGTTCGAAAGCTCTGAAAGACGTCCAGTTTCAGCATTGTGGTTGGGTCGGATCGTGCTGCGGCACTGGATGCACTTGGCGCACAACGACCCGGAGTGCGAGAGGTGATGGCCCATGAAGCTCTTGCGCTTAGGACTGTAGATCGGCGGGGACCTCTCTGATGAGCCGTAGGATGGCCTCGGCGTGTCGGATAGCCTTGGTGGGGCATTCCCTAACAAGGTGTACGCCACCCTGGAGATCCGAGCGTGCATGCTGAACAATAGTGCACCCCTGCAGGGAAGATGATCTATTCGAATAGACGTGTGCACGGTAACAGGACGCTTTATGCTGAAGCCATAGCCTACTACTACAAACTATTACTATTAAACTGTTGGTTTCAGTTTCCCTTCCTCGCTGGGAGTCGGGGAAGGGAACTCGGAGGCATTTATAATTATTAATTATTACAACTTACTATTATACAATGATGCATCAACTTCTGCTGCATTGTTATTACATTCATGCTATTGAACCGTTGGTTGTTCTCTTCTTGTGCTGCAAGACTCGTCGGAAGATGCTAGTCTTCGACAGGCCTAGCTTCTCATCCTTATTCTGATTTCTACCTTGCAGTCCACTATATACAGCCTCCCCTTTCCATTTGATACAAATGCATAAATGCTTAGTAGCGGACGTAAGACTCGCGGGTATACTAGATACTCACCTTTGCTTTATTCCCCCCTTTTTGTTTTGCCTGATCGGCCGCTGCAGTCGACGTTGGAGCCCAGGAGCAGGACATTCCAGGAGGAGCCTACTACGACGTCGAGTTCCCGTTGACCCGGAGTAGTTCGGTGGATCCCAGGCAGGAGGCCTCGCCTTTTCGATCTGTATCTCTGATGTTATTTGTGCTAGCCTTCTTAAGGCAAAATTTGACTAACTATGTGTGTAATCAGATATTATGATTGTATGACTTATGTATTCAGGTCCGTGCGAACCCCCTTTCTTGTAATATATTGGTTTTTTACTTTTGTGTTTAGTGTTGTGTTGTGATATTCTCACCGTGGCACCTTGATCTCGATCATGTATCCTGCGTGTATGATTAATGTACATGATCGTAAATCGAGGGCGTCACACTTAGGACAAGCATGCCTTTCTTCTTTGGTGGTGGAGGTGGTTCAGGGACAGACCAATCTTTGTGGTTCTTGGCAATCTTGCCCATTAATTCTTCAGCATCGCCCGGTGTTCTTTCCCTGTAAACACAACCAGAACAACTATCCAAATAGGATCTAGATTCATCTGTTAGACCAACATAAAATATAACAAGTAATTCATTCTTTGGGACTTCATGTCCTGGTCTAGCCTTAATTAAACCGCAATACCTCCCCCAAGCTTTAGGGAGGTGCTCATCCTGCAACTGTTTAAAGTTATAAATTCTTTGTAAAGCAGCATGCTGCATATGAACAGTAAAATATTTATCAACAAAAGATTGAGCTAAGTCGTGTAGACTCTTAATGGAACCATAGGGTAGTGCATCATACCATGCTTTAGCGTCTTCCTTCAAAGAAAAAGGAAAAAAGCTTAGCCACATAAAAGTTTCGTATTCTCTCATCAGTAGTAAATAAGCCACCCAACTTGGTGAGTTCGGTCAGGTGTGCTATAGCATCATAATTTTCTCTGCCATAAAAGGGGCCAGCTTCGGCTGTAGATAAAAGTGAAAGATTAACAGAGAAATCATAATCAGGATTAGTGATGCATATAGGAGATGTAGCAAATTAGGATCAGGAGTAATATTGTTCTTCATAGAGTGCTTTTCAAGCAACTTCTTAATAGCTCTAAGGTCACAGTCGGCACACTTCGTAAGTTCCCTGCAAAAATCATCATCAAGAATAACATAGTCATCCTCAAGGAAACTTTCCTTGAGTTTATGTAACAGCCCAGATTTCACAAAAATTAAAAGTTTTGTTTTCGGTGTGAATTGTTTGATTGTCTGATTTGTTTGCGGTGTTTGCATCCCCGATTTATCGATCGGCGATTATTTTCCCCCCTCTTATCTCGTATCGGACGGAGACCGACCTTTGCCACCCTGACACTCGACCTTTGCGACACCGGGTTTCACCCGATCACCGTCGTGAAAACCGCACGAGACCAGCCGCAGCCAATGGAACGAAAAACCCCGTTTAATAATTAAACGGGTTATTTTTATAGCGCACCGGAAAGTTTTCTCGGAACGGTTCCAACGCGAGGTGAACGCCGCCAGCTCGTAGCGCTGATCGCGCAGTTCGAAGTTTTACCCGAATCGGAGGTCCTGCGGAACCCCGGCGGTCAGAAACGTGAACACCGCGCGCGTGCGAGAAAAACCGGGCATGTTTTCGCAAAATGCCAGCCACCTGGCCTATATAAAGACCACTACACTCCCACCCCTTTCTAGGGGTTCCATAGTCCAAAATTGCAGCCACACCCCCAGATCTGCTCCAAATTTTCGTCCAAAAGCCCCCAAATCCCGAAACCCTGGCCCTCTCAGATCTGGACCGTCAGATCTCACGATCCGACGGCCCAGATCGAGCCAGTCCCTCCACCTTCTCTCTCCCTCACTTTCTCTCTCCTCCGAGCCCCCGCGGACCCGAGGCCGCCGCCGCCTCCCTCCGGCTCGACGCCGGCAGCCAGCCACGAGCCGCCTCACGCCCTCTCCTCTCCTCCTCCCCCGCTCCGCCCGACTCCCTCTCACCTTCCCTCGCTGTCCCTCCTCGCAGGTCTCGCCGCCGGTGACCCCAGCTCCACCGTGCACCATGGATAGCCCGAGAGGAGCTCGGCCTCGTCCACGCTGCCGTCCCGAAAACGACCCCCCGCCGGCCTCTTTCCCGCCTGGCCCCGGCGACCGCCGCCGTCGTGGGCTGCTGCGCCACCCTGTGACCCCGGCCGCGTGAGGCCTTGCCGACGTAGCCTCCGCCGCCCGCCGCCGGTCTCGGACCCGATCTGGTCGAGATCGGCCGATCCAGCGCGCTGCGCTCCCGTGGGCTGCCTCCAGCGCCTGAAGGCCCAGCTGGCACCCCGGCCCACCTCCTCCAAGGCGCGGCCCGGCCGCCTCCTCTCGCCTGGGCGACGCGCCCTTATCCAGCGCCACTGCCTTCTTGGGCCGAGGCCCATGAGGTGAGCGCCCAGCCGCCTTTTTTATTTTTATTTGCGCTAGTGGGCGCGGCCCAATCAGTTTTTTTCGCCTGAGCGTCTGTTAGCTATTCAGCGCTCGCCCCTGCTAGGCCTCTTTAGTGTATTTCGGCCCGAGTACGATTTATTATTTTTCTAGATAGTTTTAATTGGCATATTGTGTTGTTTTATTGCGAGTGCTGTATCTTTTTAACCGTAACTCCGTTTGGGGTGTTCTTTATATGTAACTTGATTAGTTTTTCGTGTACTTTGTGTTTATGCTATTGTTTTCTGCTGCTAACCAACCTAAAATATGGTTTAGGGCATAACAGTACCAAATACTTAAATTGTCGTGGGGCACTTAGAGTATGCCATGTTTAGGTTGTGCCTCACTTAAATTGAGTAGCATAGATAGTTTATCTTATGCTTCACCCCTTGATATGTTTGTGTGCTATGCCATGCTTGAGTGAGATGCCATGTTAACAACTTTGTTGATCACCTGTAGCTAAACAACTTGAACGTTTCCAAATGTGCGGTATCGTCGTGTGTGACGAATTCTCCACTTAACCTGTTAGTAACCGCTCTTGACGGTAGGTGCGATGTTGTGCTTTGTCTCGTGTTGCCTTCTTGTTGATGCTTGCTCGTGATTGCTTCGTAGTAATAGATGCTTGCTCGTTGATTGCTTTCCAGTGTTTACCCTCTTGTGTGCTTCCGCGGGTACCTCTCGGAGACGTTGCGAGCTTGGGATCAACTACACCTTCGGAACCCGACTTATCAACAGGCAAGGACTATACATTACTTATGATCCATTCTATTTCAACCAGCGGTTTGCATGCTAGTATAGGTTAGGTTCGATGTTTGATCCTACCACATGTTTACAGCCTCTTTCAAACCGATACAGCCATGTCCCTTCCCAGCAAACCTTGTACTGTTATGTTACTATTGCTTGTTGCTCAGCCCCTGCTTAGTATGCATGCTTAGGATGCTACGATGTTACCCTTTTACTCCTTGGTTTGGGATATCACATTATTATATTGTTGTTGATGATCTGATTATTATAATGTTGACTATATTCGATGAAGGATGGAAGGTCTAGGCTATACCGCCCCGACGCTTTGTTCCATTTGAGTCACCTAGGATCCGAGTTCCGGGTATTGGTTTTAAGACTGAGCGTGCCTAACCGCGTGTGGGATGCTATGAGGTCCCCTCTTCTTACCTATATAGCTTCAAAAATTTCTAGTGGTGGCCCAAGCTGGTTTTACCTTTTGCAAAACGTGTGTGTGCGAGTGTCGACCTCGCAGATTTTCAAACAACTCGGGCCAGCGGAGACATAGTTTTTCCGTTGGTCCAAACCTGGAAGCTCGGGGGTTTCCCACATAGTTTGGGTAACTAACTCGACCTCGTCCAGACGGTAGAGGCCAATTCGAGAGCGCGGCCGGCTTTTGAGTTGGATGTCGACTCACCGGGGGCCACCCGGATTTGTGCGTTGTTAGTTAGAGGAACCTGTCGTTCCGGATCTCTTGGAACTAAATCATAAAATGGTTGCCTGTGATGGGTAGAAACTGAGAGAGATGGGCGTGCGTGCGGAGCCTTGTAATGGGCAGTTGGTACACCCCTACAGGGTTAAATCTTTTCGAGAAGCCGTGTCCACGGTTATGGAAGACTTGAGACCTACTCCTTGTTCATAGACAACAACAACAACTGAGATAATCTTAATATAACTTGATCAACGTGTGTGTGTGTGCCTTGACTGCTTCTTCTTCGTCGGGATGCGAAGAGGAGGACAAGGATAGGATAGGTGTTATGTTTGCGTAAGTAGTTGATAGCAAGACTTGTTGGAGGCGATTCCTCATCGAATGCTTGGCTTCTTATCTTACTCTCTAGATCGTTAGCCACTTCATAAATGCTAGTGCGGCAGCAACCTCACCACTTACCCCATCCTTACCGTAAACTACTAGTTGTCCTAGAATGACGAGTGATGAAGTCCTTGCTGGGTCAGTTGACCACTACAGTTGGATGCTGAGTACTTCTATACTCATGATACTACCCCCAAAACTCTTTTCTGGGTTCTTGATCGACAACAGGTATGGTGATCGACGTTTCACGTGGAGACTCGAC
Source organism: Bromus sterilis (assembly GCA_950022295.1). Lineage (NCBI taxonomy): Eukaryota > Viridiplantae > Streptophyta > Magnoliopsida > Poales > Poaceae > Bromus > Bromus sterilis. Next base: position 220,024,969 of record OX465599.1, read on the forward strand.
GACGACTAGTTAGGCGGATCCCGGCGGAGGGCCTGGACCCGTGTGGTTATGGGGATCGATGTTTTTCTCTTTGCTAGTAGGAATTTGATTGTAGTCTGTACTCAGACATGTATCTTCCGCTGTTGTATTGTATTAAGGAAGTTGTATGCCGATTGTATGAGATGTTGTATGCTTGTATCTGTAATGTTGTGATATCATGTTGGAAATCCGGGGCATATGACTTCGTCATATGTCGCGGTGGGACCGATATGTGCTTCGTCCCCGTATCTGGATGGAAACATCCAGATCTGGGATAGTACCGCATATCGTGCCTTACAACTTGGTATCAGAGCCTTACCGACCGTAGGATCCCTTCTCTGGCCGAAGTCGAGTCTAGAAAAAAACTATTTTGTAGTTACTAAGTTAGTTATCGGAGAGTAGGAATGTTTTTACTCCTTACCTTTGCTCTGGTCAGGACAAGTGTCTTAATTGTTTTACTCTCACCTTATCCCCTTCAAAACTCTAGGATCTCGAGTGTGTGGACTATCGGAACCGTTGCAATGCCTTGCTTGCAGCGTATTGTCTCGATTCCGACCTCAGGTTGGGAATTCTTGTAGTACCTTTAGCTTTCTTCGATTCTGGATATCATCTTGGTCGTCCATTTCCCTCCATCCTTTTGCCCGGTGTTTTTACGACTTGCGTCGGAAGCACTGCCCTTTGATCCATCTTTCATTGTCGTTCCTCCTCTTGACACCGACGGTTTCGTATTTTTGACGATGTCGTCTCTCTGCGAAAATCTATCTCGACAGAAGTTTGACGTCGACATAGAGATGAGTCCCTTGTTGGTGGTGTTGAAGATTGTCGACTCTCCCCTCTCCCCCGGATAGTCCTGGATCTCGGGACGAGATCCCTTGTTGATGGTGTTGTATTGTAACAGCCCAGATTTCACAAAAATTAAAAGTTTTGTTTTCGGTGTGAATTGTTTGATTGTCTGATTTATTTGCGGTGTTTGCATACCCGATTTATCGATCGGCGATTATTTCCCCCCCTTATCTCGTATCGGACGGAGACCGACCTTTGCCAGCCTGACACTCGACCTTTGCGACACCGGGTTTCACCCGATCACCGTCGCGAAAACCGCACGAGACCAGCAATAGCCAACAGAACGAAAAACCCCGTTTATTAATTAAACGGGTTATTTTTATAGCGCACCGGAAAATTTTCTCGGAACGGTTCCAACGCGAGCTGAACGCCGCCAACTCGTCGCGCTGATCGCGCAGTTTGAAGTTTTACCCGAATCGGAGGTCATGCGGACCCCCGGCGGTCAGAAACGTGAACACCGCGCGCGTGCGAGAAAAACCGGGGATGTTTTCGCAAAATGCCAGCCACCTGGGCTATATAAAGACCACCACACTCCCACCCCTTTCTAGGGGTTCCATAGTCCAAAATTGCAGCCACACCCCCAGATCTGGTCCAAATTTTCGTCCAAAAGCCCCCAAATCCCGAAACCCTGGCTCTCTCAGATCTGGACCGTTAGATCTCGCGATCCGACGGCCCAGATCGAGCCAGTCCCTCCACCTTCTCTCTCCCTTACTTTCTCTCTCCTCCGAGCCCCCGCTGACCCGAGGCCGCCGCCGCCTCGCTCCGGCTCGACGCCGGCAGCCAGCCACGAGCCGCCTCACGCCCTCTCCTCTCCTCCTCCCCCGCTCCGCCCGACTCTCTCTCACCTTCCCTCGCTGTCCCTCCTCGCAGGTCTTGCCGCCGGTGACTCCAGCTCGACCGTGCACCATGGATGGCCCGAGAGGAGCTCGGCCTCGTCCACGCCGCCGTCTCGGCAACGACCCCCCGCCAGCCTCTTTCCCGCCTGGCCCTGGCGACCGCCGCCGTTGTGGGCTGCTGCGCCACCCTGTGACCCCGGCCGCGCGACGCCTTGCCAACGTAGCCTCCGCCGCCCGCCGCCGGTCTCGGACCCGATCTGGTCGGGATCGGCCGATCCAGCGCGCTGTGCTCCCGTGGGCTGCCTCCAGCGCCTGAAGGCCCAGCTGGCGCCCCGGCCCACCTCCTCCAAGGTGCGGCCCGGCCGCCTCCTCTCGCCTGGGCGACGCGCCCCTATCCAGCGCCACTGCCTTCTTGGGCCGAGGCCCATGAGGTGAGCGCCCAGCCGCCTTTTTTATTTTTATTTGCGCTAGTGGGCTCGGCCCAGTCAGTTTTTTCGCCTGAGCGTCTGTTAGCGATTCAGCGCTCGCCCCTGCTAGGCCTCTTTAGTGTATTTTGGCCCGAGTACGATTTATTATTTTTCTAGATAGTTTTAATTGGCAGATTGTGTTGTTTTATTGCGAGTGCTATATCTTTTTAACCGTAACTCCGTTTGGGGTGTTCTTTATATGTAACTTGATTAGTTTTTCGTGTAATTTGTGTTTATGCTATTGTTTTCTGCTGTTAACCAACCTAAAATATGGTTTAGGGCATAACAGTACCAAATACTTAAATTGTCGTGGGGCACTTAGAGTATGCCATGTTTAGGTTGTGCCTCACTTAAATTGACTAGCATAGATAGTTTATCTTATGCTTCACCCCTTGATATGTTTGTGTGCTATGTCATGATTGAGTGAGATGCCATGTTAACAACTTTGTTGATCACCTGTAGCTAAACAACTTGAACGTTTCCAAATGTGCGGTATCGTCGTGTGTGACGAATTCTCCACTTAACCTGTTAGTAACCGCTCTTGACGGTAGGTGCGATGTTGTGCTTTGTCTCGTGTTGCCTTCTTGTTGATGCTTGCTCGTGATTGCTTCGTAGTAATAGATGCTTGCTCGTTGAGTGCTTTCCAGTGTTTACCCTCTTGTGTGCTTCCGCGGGTACCTCTCGGAGACGTTGCGAGCTTGGGATCAACTACACCTTCGGAACCCGACTTATCAACAGGCAAGGACTATACATTACTTATGAACCATTCTATTTCAACCAGCGGTTTGCATGCTAGTATAGGTTAGGTTCGATGTTTGATCCTACCACATGTTTACAGCCTCTTTCAAACCGATACAGCCATGTCCCTTCCCAGCAAACCTTGTACTGCTATGTTACTATTGCTCGTTGCTCAGCCCCTGCTTAGTATGCATGCTTAGGATGCTACGATGTTACCCTTTTACTCCTTGGTTTGGGATATCACATTATTATATTGTTGTTGATGATATGATTATTATAATGTTGACTATATTCGATGAAGGATGGAAGGTCTAGGCTATCCTGCCCCGACGCTTTGTTCCATTTGAGTCACCTAGGATCCGAGTTCCGGGTATTGGTTTTAAGACTGAGCGTGCCTAACCGCGTGTGGGATGCTATGAGGTCCCCTCTTCTTACCTATATAGCTTCAAACATTTCTAGTGGTGGCCCAAGCTGGTTTTACCTTTTGCAAAACGTGTGTGTGCGAGTGTCGACCTCGCAGATTTTCAAACAACTCGGGCCAGCGGAGACATAGTTTTTCCGTTGGTCCAAACCTGGAAGCTCGGGGGTTGCCCACATAGTTTGGGTAACTAACCCGACCTCGTCCAGACGGTAGAGGCCGATTCGAGAGCGCGGCCGGCTTTTGAGTTGGATGTCGACTCACCGGGGGCCACCCGGATTTGTGCGTTGTTAGTTAGAGGGACCTGTCGTTCCGGATCTCTTGGAACTAAATCATAAAATGGTTGCCTGTGATGGGTAGCAACTGAGAGAGATGGGCGTCCGTGCGGAGCCTTGTAATGGGAAGTGGGTACACCCATGCAGGGTTAAATCTTTTCGAGAAGCCATGTCCACGGTTATGGACGACTTGAGACCTACTCCTTGTTCATAGACAACAACAACAACAACAACTGAGATAATCTTAATATAACTTGATCAACGTGTGTGTGTGTGTGCCTTGACTGCTTCTTCTTCGTCGGGATGCGAAGAGGAGGACAAGGATAGGATAGGTGTTATGTTTGCGTAAGTAGTTGATAGCAAGACTTGTTGGAGGCGATTCCTCATCGAATGCTTGGCTTCTTATCTTACTCTCTAGATCGTTAGCCACTTCATAAATGCTAGTGCAGCAGCGACCTCACCACTTACCCCATCCTTACCGTAAACTACTAGTTGTCCTAGAATGACGAGTGATGAAGTCCTTGCTGGGTCAGTTGACCACTACAGTTGGATGCTGAGTACTTCTGTACTCATGATACTACCCCCAAAACTCTTTTCAGGGTTCTTGATCGACAACATGTATGGTGATCGACGTTTCACGTGGAGACTCGACGACGACTAGTTAGGCGGATCCCGGCGGAGGGCCTGGACCCGTGTGGTTATGGGGATCGATGTTTTTCTCTTTGCCAGTAGGCATTTGATTGTAGTCTGTACTCAAACATGTAGGGAATTACTCATCCAATCCCTACCACCCCCTTTGCCTACAGCAGGGAATTACTCACACATGTGAAGAGAAGTCACGGGGGGAGGATGGAGTGGTGATGATGATGACAATGGCGATGATCTCCCCTCATTGGAGGCCAAAACAACCTCCACATTAGCCCTCCCGAAGAAGAACAGAGGGTGGCGGTGGACCCGCGATGGAAACTGGGAAAACGACTTCGATTCTGGGGTTTTCCCGTAACGGGAATAAATAGGGGCCTCAGTAGGGCACCAGAGGAGGGGGAGTCCTCCAGGCGGCCTCCTGGCGCGGCCAAGGGTGGGGCCGTGCCAGCAGGGCGCCTGGAGCCCCACTTCTGGCTCGTGGAAGCTTCGGCTGCGTGGATTGTTTGTGAATTTTCCTCGAATTTTCTGAGATAGCTAAAAATCCATTTTCCTGCACACAATAAAACCATACAGGCAGCTCTGCTGAAAAAAGCGTCAGTCCGGGTTAGTTTAGTTCAAATCATGCAAGAATGAGGTCAAAACAATAGCAAAAGTGTTTGGAAAAGTAGATACGTTTGAGACGTATCATGCCCCCTCGGCTCTCCTTCGGGGCTCTGGAAGGTTCCCGTGCGCTGATTTTTATCAGATTTTTCTGGAATTTTTGGAGCACTTTTAATACGGGGGAAACCTAAAATAAAAAGACAGTAGAAAACATGAACTGACACTGGGGTGAAGTGAGTTAAGAGGTTAGTCCAAATATGATCAAAAGTGTATGAAAGTGCATCAAAAGCATAGCAATATGACCCAAAACATGCATGGATCAAGCAAAAATTATAAATACGTTTGGGACGTATCAACATCCGCAAGCTTAATTCCTGCTCGTCCTCGAGTAGGTAAATAATAACAAGCATAATTTTTGTGGTGACATGCTACCAACCATATAAGAACTTTTAAGTAGAGCAATCAAGGCATGTAATTCAATTCAAGTCACAACAAGTAAGAGTCTATATTAGCATTGAAACAAGCAACATACGAACATAAGGGTGCAAGAGCTCTCACTCTCCGTGACTCGAATGTCTCTAGATGGTGTTTGCGTGCAAGAAGTGGGGGATGGGAATACGAGAGAAAATATTTATTTGTTGAGAACTCAATCTACTAAAGTTTCACACTTAGTCTTCTTTGGAATATTATCTTGACTCGTACCCAGACCACTAGCCAGGTACAAGTCAAATTGATCAACTCCCTTTCGATATTTTGAGCACTCATGCAATGAATGAGCGTAAGCAAGAGAGTTGACACTTAGGATGGCAAAGAGAGAGATAAGGTGAAGGAGGAAGACAAAAAGGTATGAAAGGCTCGCATCAATGAGGACAATCATAGGCGAGAGAGGTACAAATGATAGATATGATGTGAGGAGTAGGGATTGCCATGCAACGGATGCACATATGAGCTAAGGAAAGCTCTCCAATGGAACTAGTGGGGGTGCATCCAACTTGCTTGCTCAAGAAGACCTAGAGCTCATTTGAGGAGGCTCATCATTGGAATATACAAGCCAAGTTCTATAGTGTGAAGGTCCCACATAGCTATATGCATATATGATCATCTCTATGGAGTACAAGACATAAGAGGGATTACGAGTGTGGATCTCTCAAAAGGAACTTTTTCTCTTTTTTCTATTTTTTGTATTTTTTGGTGGCCTCCATGGCTCTTTCTATTTAACTCCCATTTGTCCTCTTTGGGATATTATAAATTTGTCCTCTTTGGGATCTTTTCCTCACCTAAGTGCAACACTCTATTTTACAAGAAGTATAGGAGATCCTTCACACTTTACACAAGTACTCAGCATAAAGAAAATGTAGCTATCATGATGTATGCAAATGTATGCCTCTGCCAGTGTAGCAGGAACATATATGACATGAAGATCAAGTCATTAGAAGGTGGATGTTGCATGTCAATATATCTCGGAAAGGCTATGGAAATGCCTTGATAGGTAGGTATGGTGGCTTTTTTGAGGAAATATATAAGGAGGTATATGATGACAGAGCGTATCATGCCAAGGGTTTGGACGCACCGACGATGTAGATGCAAACTCTCGGAGTGAGAAGAGGGCAATGCACTGTACCGAAGAGGCTAGCAAATATGAAGAGGTGGAAGTGTCAACTTTCAATACTTACATTAGTCCGAAGAAGTCATGCACTTATTGTCGGTAACTCTCACTCTAATCAGGAGGTTGATGTGCGAGAGAGGATAATGTCTTCTCGCCCTTCGTTGGTTACCCCAAGTGGAAGGTGAGATGTAGGATAGCATCAAGTTTTCCCTATGTAGAGGATAGGGTTTGTCTCCCGTAGGAGTCAAAAGCGGCAAAGTAGGTGTCAACGGCGCAATCGATGTGGACCTGCACACAACACAAATAACTTTGTTCCCAATGAAGTTCAGAGAGGTTGTCAATCTCTTCGGCCTTGTTGTTTACAAAGGATCAAACGAAAGGGATAATGATAATGGTGACAGCAGCTAGAAAGTAAAAGAAGGAAAATAAAAGAGCGTGTAAACAGTGATGAGAATATGGACCGGGGTCCCGTGATGTTCACTAGTGATGTATCTCTCCCAAAAGACGATAAAAACTGCTATGCGAGGTAAGCAAATCACAGCAGGGCAATTGACAGAATTATGGGCGCAAACCAATGCTAACTATGCTACAAAAGAAAGGAAGAGGCTCAAAAGCATGGGCGGTACGCCAAAATAAGTAGAACGAAATCCATCTGCATCTACTACTAATCATCCACCTTGAGATATCCATCCAGAACATCTCGCCGGTACTAACTTGCGAGCCCCACCCAAAGTGTAAACCCAAAGCAACAAACAACTGCATTAAAAAGCACCTTGCGTAATGTAAACAATCCTTGCAAGAGCGGTTACAAGCACCTTTGTTTTCTCCCTTGTGGCAACAACACATCCCCTAGACTCATGATTCTGTCACTCAAGCGTGTCATCAGGGGGCATGAACCAACAATAGAGCATGACGTTCCCTCTTAGAGTCACTACCTACTACTTGGCCAAAGCAATAAACAACAACGGAGAACATGCAAGAATTACTCAATAACATAAATATAAAAGATAAGAACCAAATATATTACTCAATCACAAGCTGAACATAGTCTCATAATCCATCAGATCCCAGCAAATTCAGCATAGCAACATCAAAAAATTACATATGTGCCTCGATCATGTAGGCCAGCTCATGAGGTCTAATCCATGAAGAACAAAGAGGGGAGGAGAACATCACATAGCTACTGATCACGGACCCATGGTCCAAGGGAGACTACTCACGGATCATCCGGGAGGCGCCCATGGTGGAGGAAAGGCTCTCGGAGGTCAATCCTCCCTCCGCCAGGCGCCGGGAAGAGGTCTTCTGGCGCTCCCGATCTTGGAAGCGCGGCGGCGGCGGAACAGAGGCCAGATCGCGAAAAGGTTTTTTGTCTTCAGAGGTTTCGCGTCACGGAGAATATATAGGCGGGAAGAGGGAGCCAGGGGGCACCAGGGATCTAGGCGCCCCCTGGCGCGGCCCCACCCTAGGGCGCGCCGGGAGGGCGCCTGGGGCCCTGGTGGGTCCCCTCTGGCCCCTCTCGTGTGTTTCCGGAAGCTTCTGGTACGCTGATTTTATATCTGATTTTCCCAAATTTTTGGAGCATTTTTAATATGGGGGAAACCTGAAATAGAAAAACAATAGAAAACAGGAACTGGCACTGTGGTGCACTGTGTTAATAAGTTAGTACAAATATGGTCAAAAGTGTATGAAAGTGTATCTAGATCATAACAATATCACGTAAAACATGCATGGAGCAAGCAGAAATTGCAGATACATTTGGGACGTATCAGAGGTTCACAAAGATATAAGTACACCGAGGAGGAGTGTATGGAGGTTTGGTTATCCTTGCGCATCCTCGACTCATGGTACGTGAGTGTACTCTAATATCCGATCCCTCCAAAGATTAGTGATCCATCTAGTAGCTAGAGTTCTCAACTAGTTTTTTGTAGTTTTTGAAAATAAACACGTATTGCACAAAAACGACACCAATCAATAATAGGCCAGAGCTCTTGACACCAAAAGTTCAAACATTAATCACAACAACACCTCAAAACTATTGCAAGTTACTACTACAATTGAATAACAACCTCAATTACCTACTTTAAGTCAAGACACAACTCAGTGCAACAAGCCAACTCTCTAAACAAGATAAACACGGAAACTAAAGAGAGTTCCAGCAAAAACCTAAAAAAAAGTTTTTAAAAAAGATAAGCATAAAAACTAAGAGCTAAACATGACAACAGCTACGAAAAGATAAAGAACACACAACAAAGAGAAAGATAAGCATGCAAATCCTATGATGTGTTCTAGTTTGAAGTGGAGCGTGTTTCTCTCCCACACAAAGAAAGTTGGGTTCTAACTTGTTATGAACAACAAACAAAGCTAAGGAAAGCTAAAAAGTAAACTAAAGAGCAAGATGCTCCAAGCATAGCACATAACACATGAAGTGATAAAAATATAGTGTAACAAAGGACGAACTGATAATTGTTGATGGAGAAGGGGATGCACGGGGGCATCCCCAAACTTAGACGCTTGAGTCTCCTTGGATATTTATTGGGGATGCATGGGGGCATCCCCAAGCTTGAGCGTTTGACACTGGTGGATCTTCTTTCATCATCTTCCCTCGCACACTTGAAACTCCCTTCATACATAACTCATCATAAGCTGGTTAGAGAGGTTAGTACCCACAATAAAACAATTTGCCTCTACTGGAAATAAAGATTTTCTGGAAGGGATACTATTTCTCAAGATTTCCAAAAAGGTTTTGCAAAGAAAAAGTTAGCGCAAGACTTGCAAACCTGAGGAAAGGCAAAACGTGGCAAAATCTGTGAAAGACAGACCATCAGGTTGTAATTTTTTTTGGGGTACTTCTGCAACTCAAATCAAAAAACTCAGAACAGACGCCCGAAAGCTAATTGTATAGATCATGCTGTAAAAAAAATTCAGATCAAAAAGATGATCTCGTGATATATCGTGAATTTTTTCGTCCAAGGACAGAATCTGTTTTCTGGACAACATGTCACAACTCTTGAAATTTCTTGCAATCGGTGGATAAACTTGGCACAAAGCTTTAAAATAAAGATACAATGATGTTGCTATAGTAGTAACAATCATCAAGACCACTAAAAACAGAAGTTAAAATATCTTGGGTTGCCTCCCAACAAGCGCTTTCTTTTACGCCTTTAAGCTAGGCAAGAAGCAAAAGGATCAAGTTTTATCAAGTGAAAGAGAATAGCTGTAAGTGCATCTAGTGCCCCCTTTGAGGTTTTGGAGTATTTGATGACAAAACGGTTAAGGGACTGATGTGTTTGTGAGTATACACAAGAGAACAATCTCTGAAGAAGAGGTTAACCACCGCTGTCGACCCCCAAAATGTTGAGGAACATTGAAGAAATCGGGGTGTTTCCTAAAGACTGGCGAGGCGCGAAATCGTGAGGAAACATGATCCTGAAGCATTCTGCTGAAGCTGAAGAAGCAGTATGATCCCGAGGCAATTCGCGCTGAAGATGAAGACTGAAGCCTAGTCTTCATTAAGACTTTTTATACTTCTTGATTCGTAGGAAAACGCCGCACTGTTGGAGGGGTTGAGGAAAATGAGTTCTGTATTTCTGAGGAAGTGCTCAAATTGAAATCCTGAAGAAAACCCAGAGAAATATCCTGCAGTAGAAGTTCAATTCCTCGGGTGTCTGAGACGATGTTCTTCAGGACACTGAGGAATTTGTCTTCGGTTGAGGAGTCAGGAAATTGCCAGTGCAGTTCGCCTGAAGAAAGAGAGAGTCCATTTCGACGGTGCCACGTGTCGCATGGTGAGGGCTGGTACCTTTCCAGCCAACGGTCCGAAGGGTGGGCATGATAGTAATTTCATGCATGGGCATTTATGTCCTTTCACCTGGGGTTGCTCCCCGGCTATTAATAGCTGCCCCCAACCCCATTTGTGGGTTGGCTGCTCCGAGAGAAAAACCTAACACTTGTCATTTGAGAGCAAACCACCTCTGAGGAAACTGAAGAACCTAAGTGAGGAAAACCACCAGTCTGAGTAGTTGAGCATTTCTGAGGAAGTCGGTTCGAGTGATCCGAAGCCTTTTACTCTTGAAGACTATGATCTTCCAGTCAGTGTAGAGGTCATCGTTCCGAGGAAGTCAAGATGCAATTGTGACTTCCCTGAGTGAACGGAGTCTGTGAAGGTATCGGGAGTCTACCTTGAAGACTCACCTGAGTAATTGTACGGAGTCTGAGGACTTTAGTTCAAGGAGAATAAGGTGAAGACTATGTCTTATGAGTTCAATCTCAGCCTCTCCAACCAGATGTAGAGTTGTCACAACAACTCGAACTGGTCCATCATATCAATGTCTTCAGTGCCCTGGTGCTATTTCTTCAACCTCAGCTTTTATGTTTATGCACTGATGACCCGTCCTGATGCCTTTCTTTCTTAGTTTACTCTGTTCTGATTCCTCATCTCTTGCATCGGTCACACTTTAGCTCTGCAATATGTTGCTTTATATTCATGCCTACGTTTCAGTAACGTTTCTGTGCCTAATCGTGTTTTAGTTTCCTCAATTTCGTATTGCCTCAGTCCTGAGGAATTTGAAATTCCTCGGGAAATTTGAAAATCTCCCATTCACCCACCTCTGGTCGATATACTGCACTTTCAATTGGTATCAGAGCAAGGTACTCCCTTGTTCTGTGTGATTCGGTTTCACCACCTGGAGTTTTAGTTATGTCGACCTCAGGTATAATGGGCGTTGCCTCAAACTGCCCCACCTTCGACGGGACAGACTATCCGTACTGGAAGAACAAGATGAGGATGCATCTTGAAGCCATTGACAAGGACCTGTGAGATATTGTTGGTCAAGGGATTCCTGAACCTACTCTGATGACTTCCCCTGAAGTTGTCAAGAGAAACTGGAAGCTTGATGCAAAAGCTCGAAGCATTATTGGTGGCCACCTCAATAAGGCTTAGTTCAACCGTATCAGTGGTCTGGATACTACAAAGAAGATATGGACAAGACTGTCAAAAGTTAATGAAGGAGTTTCTGCACAACGAGACTCTCGAGTTGATACACTTCGCAGTCTCTTCAACAGGTTCAAGAGGATTGACAACGAGCATGTGCAGCAAACCTTTGACAGACTCACCGACATATCCAATGAACTTCAAGCAATGGGTTCCACTGACATCACAGATCATGAGGTGGTGAAGAAACTATTGTGGTCTCTGGATGACTCATTTGAGTTCCTATCACTGATGATTCAAGAAAGTCCTGATTTCAAGACTCTAGATCCTGCTGACATTCTCGAGCGCCTCAATGCTCATGAAGCGAAGCTCTATTTGAAACGAGACTTATACAACTCCATGCCAAAAGTCCGCGCGCTAAAAGCTAAGGCAAGAAAGGTGTCCTCTGATGAAGAGTCTGAGCCTGATTCTGATGATCCTGAAACCCTCAGTCGGGAACTTGCTCTCCACACCAGAAAATTCCAAAGATTCACGAAAAAGAATCGCTTCGGAAATTCCTCAAGATCATCGTCAAGAAGAAGCAAAGATGATGACTCTGTTGAGACAAGGAAAAGAGTCTACCACAAATGCAAGAAACCTGGGAAATACATCGCTGAGTGTCCTCTCTGGGAAAAGGAAGGTAAGCTGAAGAAGAAGAAGAAAGGGAAAGATGACAGTTCTGATGAAAAGTCAAAGAAGAAGTCCTCAAGATCCTCAAAGTCTGCTGGATACAGGAACAACAGCTCCCGTAAGGCTCGCGCATATCTCGGCAAAGAATTAGACTCTAAAGAATCTGATTCCGATCTTGAAGCTGAGGAAGAAGCATCTGAAGAATCTGAGGGTGTTGCCGGTTTGGCTCTTGCCACAACACTTGTCAGCAAGTCCATCTTCAACACTGAGGAATCTGATTCACTCCACGTTGATGATGAAGGTGAAGATACTACCACAGCCTTCTGCTTCATGGCCAAATCCTCCAAGGTATCTACTTACTCTTCATGTGATGATCCCTCAAATGAAGAACCTGATGAAAACTCTGCTAAACTTGCTAAACTTGCCTCTAAGCAACAACGTGCACTTGAAAAGATCCAGAACTCACTAAACAAGAGTGATGATATGTTGGTTGTGGAAATGACAAAGACTCAAAAATTGACTGATGAATCAAAAATTCTTTAGTCAAAGTTTGATGACTTAATCAGTCATCACGAGGCACTCCTAACCGATCATGAGAAGCTGGCTCATGAAGTCGTCAAGAACTTGAGCGCGTGAGAATCATGACGATCTGAGGAAAGAAAATGACTCACTCCTCTCCCAACGGATCATCATGCCTCAAGAAGGATTCAATCCTCCCTATTTAAAGTGCATTGAATATGACCGTATCACTTCTGTACCTAGTTCTTCAATATCTTCAAACTCTGTTATTTCAATTTCCTCTGTGGTATCTAACCCCTCATCTGAGGATACCATAGACATTGTTGAAGAAAATGCTAGGTTGAAGAGCCTTCTGGAAACCGGTATGTTCAAGAGTCTGAAAGGGCATCAGATTCTTTGTGACATTCTCAAGAAACAAATCCTCAAAAGGAACCCGAGGAAAGAAGGTGTCGGCTTCACTCAAAACCTCAACGCTGATGGGTCTTACTGGAAACCTGAGCAATACCAAAAGACTACTTGGGTTCTGGCAAAAATGCCTCCTCCTGATCCCTATACTTTATCTGGTTATGATACTGCTTCCTCAGATGTGGTGATTGAGTCCTTTGACTCAAACTATAAACTGTTTAAAGATGTTAATGGTGAGGTATTCGCCAGATACATCGGGACTAACTACCGGAACGACCCTCCAGTAAAGCAGATTTGGGTTCAGAAGGACCTCATCACTAACCTCCCTGTGAATGCATATGCAAATGAGCTGAGGGTATCATGTAAGGACGATACCTCAAATGGAAATGATTATAACTATGTCCCAGCTAACCATTTTGTTCACAGGGATGCTCCTCATAAGAATGCTTATTCATTTGTTTATCCTGATACCACCATTTCGCGTCCCCTTAGGTCTCATCATTCCCATCAGTCCTCATATGCTTCAAATCCACCCATTAAGATGTGGGTGGTAAAGAAGAACTGATCATCTTTGCAGGGACGTGTCTTGTGGCAATCAGAAATTCTGCAGATCATATGCCCAGGACAATAATACTCGAGTCAATTGAAGGAGATATATATATATATATATATATATATATATATATATATTGGTTTCATAGAATCAATCCTGAGGAATATCCTGAGGAATTAATTCTGAGGAACCATGAATTATTCAAACTGAGACTGGCTCATAACTTGCTGTATGAGATACTAATTCCTTTGTAGCGGAAGACATAATGGGTGATGGATAGTGGATGCACAAATCACATGACTGGTGATAGAAGTCTTCTCATGGAATCATCTCTATGTCCTTATTCGAAGAAAACCATCACCTTCACGGATAAAGGTAAAGGTAAGGTATTGGGTCTCGGCAGAGTTGCTATCTCTCGAGACCAACATATTGACAAAGTCATGTGACGAGGGGGTGACCCCACGACTCCTGTGTGTGAGGATACCTGGTGTGTATGAAGACAGAAGGCCCGCTGGAAAGCCTCGACAAGCCCACGACTGGCCCAATCAAGACACCGACGTAGGAGTCCGTGACTGATATGGAAGGCACGACTTGGCGCACAAGGCAAGACTATAACTAGGAAATTATATCTGTAATCTAGTACAGACTCCCCGAGACCTAGCCTAGTATATAAAGGCTGGGAGGGGAGACGTCTTGGAGATCCAATATCCAATCTACTCTCCTGGCCTTGTGAAAACTCGCCTTGGCCTCCCTTGTAATCGCCCCCTCACGTAATAATATCGAGCAGGAAGTGCTTCTCCTGTTAGCCGACGAGTATCGTCCAACCTGTTCCTTCTCTATGACTAACCCAGGGTCCCTGACCATGGGATTTTCCGAGGCTAATCCTCGTCAATTGGCGCCGTCTGTGGGAACACATCAGGTTGGAATCGCGATCTCGGCGGCCTCTTCACCAGCCACCGTCAAGGCAGCGACTCCGTCAACACTCATCGACTCCATGATTCGAGTAGACTCCGATCTGTTTGGACCCCTCAGCTTCATGGCTCACCTTTCGACCCTTCGACCGACCTTCGCCTCAGCACTGGCATCAACCTAACCTTCGGAGCGTACCAGGTTTACATCAACCACTGGGGGACCCTCGGCCTCACGGATAGCACTCGAGCATCCACAGCAACAGCCGCTTCAGCAGCGAATGAAGCAACACCCAACCGCGCGGCAACCCTGCGAGTCAGCCACGACTCCCAACCCAACAAAGGACGACACGACACTCGCGGCTACTCGAGTGGACTGACACCATGGAAGAAACGCAACATGCACGCAAGCAAGACAACAATCAGGACACCGTCCCAGGTGTTCATGACGGAAGTTCACGAGCCAACCGCAGATGACAAAGGCCAAGACGACGATTCGAGCAGTCGTCGAGACACTCGCGTAAGCAGCAAAACCAGTGATCCCGACAACATCGGCCAGGTCACCGTCACACTTGGAGAACCAGGAACCGTACCAAGAAAAGTGTACAAAGAACTGGAGCACAACAATCACAGGAGCGACGAGCCAGAAAGCAGCAAGCACCAGACCCCAGGCACGGCGAAAGAGGACCATCACGTAGAAAAAATATACCTGTCCAAAGAAGCAATCGCCAGAGTAAAGGACGTAGTAAAGCTCGACAAACTACTCCCGGAAAACGCGACGCGAGACAAGCTTAGAGCATACAACAAATTGGCGAGTGACATCACCAAGAAAACAAGACATCAACTTCTAGAATTAGAGAAGCAAGGAAAAACCGTCATCGACTCGAGCACCAACCGCAAGCCACCTCCCAGAAGAAACCCTTCCGACTATGATTATCCTGTCCGAGCCAGATCCAGATTCAGTAATCTGAAACAAACGGACAAGAAGAAGGTAGCCCGCAAATTGGATGATGACTTCAAGCTAGAAGAGGACGATGATGAATAAGAGAAACTCACGACAGAAGAGGCCCTTATAACTGCCCAGGAATACCTATCTCGCGCGCAGAAAGGCAAGAAGGGCGGTTTAGACCACAATATGACGATGGCATTCAAAATAATGAAAGACGCCATCACTGCCTCAGCACCTAAAAAAGCAGGCGCAAGGCGAGTCCCCGCGAGTAGACTCCGTATAGGGACCCCAGTTCACCCGACGACGACGATAACAGCGACGACTGGCGCAAGCGCCCAAACAAAAACAAAAACCACGACAGCGACGGCAACGGCAACAGACGCAACAACAATCGACGAGACGCACGCGACGACATAACACAGAACAAGGTCAATCACGGAAGACGAAGACGGGCAGACCGCGAAGAATACTCAGACGAGCAAGCTTCCGACGAGGACATAGAACCATGCGGAGTACTGTGCTTCACGCGATCCATACGAGAAACACGGGTGCCGAAAGGATTCAAGCTAAACTCCATAACGCACAAGTACGACGGACTGGAAGAGCCAGAAGCATTGCTCGACGACTACCTAACAGCCGTAAAATTCCAGCGAGGAACCAATATCACAACAATGCAGTACGTACAACTCATGCTCGAGAGCTCGGCGTGACACTGGCTGAAGAACCTGCCGCGAGGATCAATCAGTTCCTGGAAGCAGTTCCGCAGCGCCTTCATCGAGAACTTCAAGTCCACCTACAAACGACCAGCATCACTCGAGGAGCCGAGGGCCTGCAAGCAAGGATCCATAGAATCCCTGCGAGCATACATCCAGCGATGGACCATACTCAAAAAACTCAGCCAAGGATATATCAGACGAAAGCGCAATCGACGCATTCAGGAGGGGCTTGCAACGCATCGACTTCAAGGAGCAACTCGGGTAGATGAAGGTCCGAACACTCGCACGACTACTAGAGCAAACCAACAATTGGGCAGACGGAGAAGACTCCGCGCAGAACGAATCAGAGATACAAATAGCTCGCTCAGAACGCGACTATGACTACTACACCGGCGACAGAGGAGTCGACAGAAGAAGAAAACTCCTGAGGCGTAACTTCTACAACGACAGAGGACCCGGTATGGTCGCGGCCGGCTTCCCGGATGATAGAGACGGCAGACATCGAGATGACAGAAGAATTCAGCATAGGGACAACCAAGAAGAAGCACCCCAAGTTCAGAAACGAGATTGGAGATCAAGACAGCCGCAAGATGACGCCCGAGCATATCGCTCGGCCAAAGAACAGCTCGACAGACCATGTACTCTACACGGGTTCAGAAAAGAGCGCGCAGAACTCAGATCAGGACATACCCTCAGAAACTGCAGGCGCTTCATCGAGCTCTCAGAAGAAAAAAGCCGATCTACGACAACAGCAACACAGCCTCTCACAAGCGTAGCAGTCGGGACCATCGCCCACAATGCACCACCAGCCCCTGCAATACCAGCAAGACAAGTAGAAGCAATAGAAGAGCGGCGAACGACACCCGAGGAAGAAGAAAAATACCCAGAAGCACATGGCCGGATTTACATGATACAAGAAGGAAAACTATCAAACAGGAAGCAGAAACAAGTCACCAGACAAGTTTTCCCTCATTCTCCTCGCACCCCCGCCGTCCCAGAATACTTACGCGGGTCCGAGACTGAAATTACCTTCTCCCGAGAAGACCACCCGCCAGCCATACCACGTCCAGGACACACTGCATTAGCACTGGAAGCAAGAATTGGAAGCTACGACATGTCATAAGTCTTCATGGACGGTGGCGGCGGAATCAACATCATATTCACCAGAACCCTGGAAGAAACGCTAATCCAAAATTCGGCACTAAAAAATTCAGGCACAACCTTCCATGGAATTGTGCTAGGTAAAGCAGTCTACCCCCTCGGAAAAATAAGTCTCGAGGTAGTTTTTGGCAGCACGAGTAACTTCCGCAAGGAAACATTGGACTTCGAAGTAGTCGACTGGAAATCACAATACCACGCCATCCTAGGACGCCCAGCCTTCGCGCGCTTCATGGCAGTTCCACACTATGCCTACCTCAAGCTGAAAATGCCGGGTCCGCGAGGAGTGATCACAGTCAGCGGCAGCTTCATCAGATCCGACCGCTGCGACAAAGAGTTCCACAAGATATCATAAACCTTCGGAGCACACCAAGTCAGCAGAGCCGCAACATCAGAAGAAGAGGCCCTCCCATAGAAGCAAAAGGAGCAACCAGAGGACCCGTAGGCTTCGCACATCAAGAACCCATGCCAGTCCACCGCAACAACTTACAATTCTTAGGGCTACCAAGCCATCGATCCAAATAAAAGGGCTGTCTTCAACAACCCCCATCATGCAAGAAACAATAGGAAGAATATTGAAAATATTTTTCCAAAGATTTCGCTCATTGGCACTCGGGGGCTCGCAGTAGCAGCCACCCCTCGAGGCGTTCTTCTCTTACGCGACTCAAAAATTGGCACTCGGGGGCTCGCAACAGCAATCACCCCCCGAGACGTTCTTCGCTTACGCGACTCAAAAATTGGCACTCGGGGGCTCGCAGCAGCAGCCACCCCTCGAGGCGTTCTTCGATTACGGGACTCAAAAATTGGCACTCGGGGGCTCCCAGCAGCAGCCACCCACGAGGTGTTCTTCGCTTACGCGACTCAAAAATTGGCACTCGGGGGCTCGCAGCAGCAGCGATTCCCCGAGGCATTCTTCGCTTACGCGACTCAAAAATTGGCACTTGGGGGCTCGCAGCAGCAGCCACCCCCCGAGGCATTCTTCGCTTACGCGACTCAAAAATTGGCACTCGGGGGCTCGCAGCAGCAGCCACCCTCCAATGTGTTCTTTGCTTACGCGACTCAAAAATTGGCACTCGGGGGCTCGCAGCAGCAGCCACCCCCCGAGGCGTTCTTCGCTTACGCGACTCAAATATTGGCACTCGGGGGATCGCAGCAGCAGCCACCCACCGAAGCGTTCTTCGCCTACGCGACTTAAAAATTGGCACTCGGGGGCTCGCAGCAGCAGCCACTCCCCGAGGCGTTCTTCGCCCACGCGACTTAAAAATTGGCACTCGGTGGATCGCCGCAGTAGCCATCCCCCCGAGGCGTTCCTCTCTCACGCGACTTAAAAATCAGCACTCGGGGGCTTGCACTCAGCAGCCACCCTCCAAAAGAGTTCCTCGCCAAAGACTTAGCAACCGGCAAGACTAACCCGTACCACACAGGATTCATTCACAACAGACAAGCAAAATAAAACAAAAGGGAACAGCAGCACACGTTGTCCAGCAGAGGAACCATCACCAAGCAAAGCCTAATCTCCAGGCTCTGATTTTACTTTACACAGAGCCCCCAATCGACGGTCGTTCTCCTCGACCACCCACTTCACAACTTGACTCTCAGGCTTGTCCTCTACGGCATAATGGTCGTCTATCAGCTGAGCTCGACCACCAGGAGGACCTTGAGCATCCAGCATAATGTCCACTCCCATCCAATGACTATGGACAAAGGCAAAAGCACAGCGAGCCCCCGCATAAATCTGGTGATTGACTACACGCCGAAGGACCACAGGCTGAGAGAACACCCGACAAAGCTTTTCAAGAGAACACGGGACAGGATCGAAAGGATAAAACTCAGCAAAGATCCTGCCAAACACCCCGCAACAATATTCAAGAGCCCGCGGTACCCTCTCAACCCGCATCCACAGAATGGCAAACACCCGAGCACGCACCCTATCCATCAAGAAAGGATTGTTCGCCTGCACAACCGGGTCCTCCAGCCGCAACAACTCCAACTGTACAGCTTCCTCTTCCTCATGAGAACGCCGAGCAAGCACTTCGTAACGAAGAACAAAAGATCAAATGCAAGCACAAGAAAAAGAACTCGCATAGTCGAGCAGTCGAAAAGAGACAAACTCACCCTTCAGAAGATCAGACAAATTTATCACCCAAGCCGCCAAGCTATCCAAGACAGCTTCAACACGTTCACATTTCGAGCGATGGACTGCAACAACACCTTTTAGGTGAACGATCTCACGCTCGGCCTCTTTTAGCCTCAAGCAAACAGACTTGTAGTGTCGGGACCCGGAATAGGCGTATGTAATTCCAGTCATGATACAATCACATGGAGAGCCGAGAGCCGTACCCACTTGTCTAAGCAGACAAGGCCAAGCACAGAACACTCTCGGAAAGCATCGAACGTGAGGGGCATCCCATCCAGGCCGGATGATCAACTAAGATGGGTACTCATCGTCCGCTCACAAGTCTAAATGCTTATGGGTGGTGAATCCCATATTCATAGACAAGTCGCCTCAACCATGTTATCGATTGAATCCTAACTCTTACATAGACTTACTCCAGCCCGATCACTTAGTCGCGGTCTAGGGCGGGCTCGATCATACAACAAAGTGTGCACGTGACAGAGTCACGAGCAATCGCATCGCGATGCCCCAAGCTGCGCACATCTAAGGGACACTTGGTGTATAAAAGACCGCCAGCCAGATCACAACTAAGGTCTCGAAAACCCATACTAAGACATGCATGTTATAAACATACACGCAACACACATGCCTAGTATAAACAGCAGGTATCATCACATAACTCTACAAAGTACTTCCACACATGTACTGCTGTCTGGAACTATGCTACCAAGGTCAACGTCGAGCTTCAGGTCGGTGACTCCATCAGGGTCCGGTTCTCATCTAAAACTTAGAATAAGAAAACGTGAGTACAAAGTCGTACTCAGCAAGACTTACATCGGAACTATACTACTCATGCTCAAGTATCAAGGTAAAGGGAGGTGGGGTTCAATATGCAGAAGTGCCAGCTTTGAATTGGCTAGTCCTGTGCTACGAGTACCAGACTTGAGGTAAGAAGCGTACACGAGTCCACTATCCAAGTCTCCAACCAATACACCACTATGGATACTTCCTCGACTTCCCCACGAGGAAGCACGCCATAGAACTCACGCTTATCTTGCGAGTTTTAGAAGTATCCATTCAAGTTGTCTAATAATCAGGTACAGGTTCCAAGTAGTCCTTAACCGCGGACGCGGCTATTCGAATAGTTTTGTTAACCTTGCAAGGGTGTAAGCTACACACACATGACCATCGGTTACCGCCAGGTCTCACCACTGTTCAAGAGGTGACAGCGAGGATGTTCACCACAACACTTCGCTCACAACCGGTCTATTCCAGGAGTCAACTATCTGAGTTGCCTCCGCTCGAGAGCCCGGCCGGATCAACGAAACGGACTCAAACAATGTAAGTGACCGAGACGCCACCTCTGGCAGATGGTTTTCCTGCCTCACAGGAGCACCCACATATCTATATGATGCAACCATTCCTTCATTCTTTTTCTATGCAGATGCCAAATGGAAAGCCCGAACTAATGTGACTCCTGGACGTCGACACGGATCAAGGTACTAGGCCGAGAGGGGTCAGTGAGCCCAATGTGTGGTTGTACTCTTTGTCTTGGATTACCATACAAGAACTCGGTGCTTAAGGCGGTGTTCAACAAGACAACCCACTGTGTACTCCTACACAACCTCTCATCGTTCACCTTGTATTAGGGTGGATTCACCAACACAGTTTCACTTTCATCAACACCATGTTCCCTAACATCCCGACTCACATCAAAAGCAATCTCCCTGTAACACTAAGCATGCAATAAGCTGTAACAGTTGCAGGAGCCACATGATATCAATCAACTCCTATGTCAGCTAGGATTGTGGTTTGCTTACTACTGTGACAAGATGATAGGTCATGCATCGGATATGGGTTCAACTATGCGGTAGAATCGATACAAGGTGATCTCCTAAACATGCATAAGCGAGACTGAGAGGGAATTGGGATTTTATAGACATGATCAATGGGGTTTGCTTGCCTTGCTGACGAGGTTCACACACGGTGTCTTCAACGAAGGGGGTGGCCTCCGGTTCCAGTTGCACGTCTATCGAGCAAACAAAGCAATCAAGGGATAAATATATTTGCGATGCTCAAGCACATGATAAGTTGTGAAAACATGATGTACATGGTACTGATGTGTTTACAATTTCATTTAATTGAAGTGTATTGCAAAAGAATTGCAAATTTAAACTCCAAATTCAAATTCAAATTATGCCATATGCATGTTTGCTACTGTTCACCCATTTTAAAATGGTCAAACATAAAAACAAATTGCGTATTCATAATCCTTGCATTTTTCTGATAATTGTTCATATATTATATGTTTAATTCGGAGTTAATATGAATTTTCTATGATTTATTGAAGTTTTAAACAATTTCTGGATTTTTCTGGAATTCTTTTAATTTAAATAAACAGAGAAATCTGTTTATTGCGTCAGCATGACGCAGTGCTGATGTCACAGGGGGGGCTGACAACAGGGTCCACCTGTAAGCCTCAGTGGGGGTTAATCCCTGTTTTATTTTAATTAAGCAGAGGGTTAAGGGGCTGGGTCCCACCTGTCATAGACCTAGGGTCAACTAACCCGAGGGGTTAGGACCCTAATGACGGCCACGTCAGTGCTCTCGCCGGTGGCTCAACGCCGATGGCCAGAAGCCACGGCGGAGCAGCACGGGATGGTGCTCCTGGCCACCAAACGCAGCGCCAGGGACACCAATCTGCAGCCCGTGGACGCGCACGTCTCGAGGGCTAGTCGCGCACCACCTGGGAGGACCACGGCGACGACAGCGACGTCCTCGGCGGCGGCCGGAGTACTGGAGAGGCGGCGATGGCGTTACGGTGCACGGGAAAAGCTGGGGATGGAGGGAAAATGAGCGCAAGCTCACCCTGATACCAATGGACTCGACGGCGAGGGCTTGGAGGGCGTGGTGACGACAAATTTTCCGACGAGGTCCACGGCGGCCGGCGGCTTGTTCTTCTCCGATTCGTCGCCTCCAAGGTGTTGCAGCTTTCGGGCGTCGGCTACTTGAGGAAGACGAGCATGAGGGCTTCGATGGACAAGGTCTCGCGGCGGTTGGAGCTCGCTGGCCGCGGCTGCGCACGGACGTGCTCTCCGGTGAGCTACTAGTGGCGACGAACTTGCGCAATAGAGAGGGGGAGGGCGTCCAGGGAGAGATGGATGAGAACGGAGAGGCTCTGGGGTCCTTCGTGGCGCGAGGAGGTGGCCTGGGGGCTTCTGGAGAGGCCTCGGTGGCATGCGCGGCGGTGAGCGCGCCACCGAGCTGCTTGCCCGTCGGTGAGGAAGGAGACAAGCGGGTGGAGGTGGGCTGGGTCTCCTGGTGGGCTGGGGGGGATAAGTTGGGCCACTTTGCCCTCTCTGCCCTTCTTTTTTTTAATTATTTTTGCTCTGTGTTCACTTTGATAAAACAAATACCAAAGTATTTTTATAAATCCTCAAAACATTTATATGGCCTCATGTGACATGTAGCTAGCCACTCACATGTTTTGGAGATTTTTGAAATTCATATAATTTAAATTTCAAATCAAATAGGGGTTTATTTAATTTTCCAAGGCACTGTTTGAAAATTAGAAAATTCCATGAGTATGGGAATGAACCCAAACCACTTTTAAAATGATCACCATCATTTATAGGAAATTTTCAAATGTTCAAAGGATTTTTTGAAAAAGATTTTTATCTGGCCATTTGATTTAATTTCTCAGGGCTTTTCTTTTCCCCATTTTTGAATTTCATTTGAATTTTTACATGATGCAAAGGGTCAAGCAAGCCCTAGCAGTTACCCTAGTTGGGGTTCTGACAACTCGCCCCCACTCAAATGAATCTCGTCCCGAGATTCAGAAGTCACCGGGAGGAAGGTGGGGTACTCGGCACGGAGGTGGTCTTCTCTTTCCTATGTAGCTTCTCTCTCGGAGTGATGTGACCATTGCACTTTGAGGAACTCGATCTTCTGACGACGAGTGACACGCTCTGCGGAATCAAGAATACGAACAGGGTACTCTCGATAAGAAAGGTCATCTTGGAGATCAAGCGTTTCATGGTCGACTTCGCGGATGGGGTCCTTGAAGCAACGCCTGAGTTGTGACACATGGAATACATCGTGTACTCGGGAAAGGTGCGGGGGTAGTTCAAGTTGGTAGGCAACTTCTCCACGTTTAGCAAGAATGCGGAAAGGTCCGATGTAACGTGGGGCCAACTTGCCTTTGATACCGAATCGTTGGGTTCCCTTCAGAGGAGTAACCCGGAGGTAAGCCTTCTCATCCAGATTGTAGCTTTCTTGCCTACGATGACGATCATAGTAGCTTTTCTGACGAGACTGTGCGACTTTCAAACGATCACGAACAATTTAAACTTGCTCTTCTGCTTCCTTGATCATGTCCGGTCCAAAGAGTTGTGTTTCACCGGTTTCTGACCAGTTTAGGGGTGTTCGACATCGTCGGCCATAGAGGAATTCAAAGGGAGCCATGTTCAGACTAGATTGATAGCTATTGTTATAAGCAAAGTCGGCTAATGGAAGAGATTTCTCCCAATTCTTTCCGAAAGAGATAACACAAGCTCTGAGCATGTCTTCCAAGATTTGATTAACCCTTTCAACTTGACCGCTAGATTGAGGGTGGAAAGCTGTACTAAAGGAGAGATGAGTTCCCATAGCATTTTGAAAACTTTCCCAGAATCTAGAGGTGAAAAGGCTACCACGATCAGAATTGATTTCCAAAGGAACACCGTGAAGAAACACAATTCTAGAGACGTACAAGTCCGCCAACTGACTAGCAGTTATAAACTCGCGAACAAGAAGGAAGTGAGCAACTTTTGAGAGTCAGTCAATGACAACGAAGATGGCATCATTTCCTTTCTGGGTTTTTGGAAAGCCGGTGATGAAGTCCATACCGACTTTGTCCCATTTCCACTCAGGAATAGGCAAAGGTTGAAGTGTGCCAGCAGGTCTTTGGTGTTCGGCCTTAATGCAACGACAAACATCACATTCGGCAACATATCGAGCAATGTCTCTCTTCATCCTAGTCCACCAAAATCTCTGGCGTAGATCTCGTTACATTTTTGTGCTACCGGGATGAATTGAGAGGGGTGTGTCATGGGCTTCTTTGAGGATGAGTTGCCGTAGATCCTTATTCTTAGGTACTACCAAACGATTTTCAAAGAATACCGTTCCTTTACTATCTGTGGAGAAACATTTAGCAACTCCGCTAGCAATGTTCTCCTTGATCCGGCGAACACCTCGTGCACGCCTTTGGGCAACTCTAATTTGATCCTCAAGGGTTGGTTTCGCCACCAAGTTGAAAAGAGATCCACGAGGAACAATCTCGAGATTGAGCTTTCGAAATTCCTCATGAAGAAGTGGTTGATACTGTTGTAACATGAGGTTGTTACAATACGACTTACGACTTAGTGCATCAGCCATGACATTGGCTTTGCCTGGGGTGTAAGAAATTCCTAAGTCATAATATTTTATCAACTCTATCCAGCGTCTTTGCCTGAGATTAAGATCTGGCTGGGTGAATATGTATTTGAGGCTTTGGTGATCAGAATAGATCTCACAACGATTACCAAGGAGGTAATGTCGCCAAGTCTTCAGGGCATGAACTATGGCAGCGAGTTCAAGATCATGGGTAGGATAGTTCTCTTCATGTGGCCGCAACTGGCATGAAGCATAAGCTACCACCTGTCTATCTTGCATAAGTATGCATCCTAACCCTTGCCGTGAAGCATCACAATAGATTTCGAAATCCCTTTTTGTGTCTGGAGGTGCAAGTACGGGTGCAGAAGTCAATCTTATTTTTAGCTCTTGAAAGCTTTCCTCGCACTTGGGGGTCCATTGGAATTTCTTACCTTTCTTGAGGAGTTCAGTAAGAGGCTTTGCAACTTTGGAGAAGTTCTCAACGAAGCGGCGGCAATAGCTTGCTAGGCCGAGAAAACTCCTGACTTGCTTAACCGATTCAGGTGGAGTCCAATCAAGGACGGCCTGAACTCTCTCGGGATTCACAACAATGCCTTTTGCAGAAATCACGTGGCCTAAGTAGGTCACTTCTGGTAGACAAAATTCGCACTTGGAGAATTTAGCATACAGGCGATGCCCTCTAAGTTTCATCAATACCAGCCTTAGGTGTTCGGCATGTTCTTCTTCCTTCTTCGAGTAGATGAGAATGTCATCAAGATAAACTACAACCAATTTATCTAGGTACTCCATGAAGATCGAATTCATCATGTGTGAGAAAGTGCCGGGGGCATTGGTTAAACCAAAGGACATGACGGTGTACTCGTAAAGACCATAACGAGTAGTAAAAGCCGTTTTGGGAATGTCCTCGTTTCGGATTTTGATTTGATGATAACCTAATCTCAAATCCTTCTTGGAGAAGACAGAGGATCCAGCAAGTTTATCATAAAGATCATTGATCCTGGGTAGTGGGTACTTGTTCTTTATTGTCGCTAGATTTAGTGGGCGATAGTCTACGCACATCCTTTCTGTTCCATCTTTCTTCGTTACGAATAGAACGGGGCAACCCCATGGCGATGAGCTAGGGCGGATGAAGCCTTTTGCCAACGAAGCATCAAGTTGGGTTTTTAGCTCAGCTAACTCATGTGGGGCCATTCTATATGGGCGTATGGAAATTGGGGCTGTGCCTGGTATAAGATCCACTATGAATTCTACACACCTGTCGGGTGGCATTCCCGGCAGTTCTTCAGGAAAGACATCCGGGAAGTCACGAACCACCGGAATATCTTCAAGGTCAGGAAGGGGAAGCACATTCAAAGTATGCATCTGGGTTCTAGAGCTGGGTGATGTGTAGTCAATGGTCTGGCCTGAAGGATGGTTGAGTTTAACTAACTTGGCTTTACAATCAAGGAAAGCATTCTGCCTTGATAACCAATCCATTCCTAGGATGACATCAATGTCTGATGACTTGAGGGCTATAAGAGAAGCAAGGAATACTAAACCCTCAATTGCAATTTGATTGCCATGGCTTACTCTATTAGTTTGCCACTTTGAACCAGGAGTTTGAATGATCATTGGAGAAAACATTTCTTCAAAGGCGAACTCATGACGAAGTGCATAACTCTCCGACATGAATGAATGAGAAGCTCCTGGATCGAAAAGAACGGAGGCGGGGACATGATTGACTGGGAGTGTACCAAGAATGACGTCAGAAGCAGCAGTGGTGTCCTCAACGGAGATTTGGTTCACACAAACACTACTAGTGGAGGAAGGCTTTGCTGGAAAGGCTTTGGTGGTTGATTTCTTTGGAGGCTTGGGTCGAGAATGACGTGGTGCCATCAAGGCCTGAGGGCATTGCCGATAGTAATGGCCTGGAAGACCACACTTAAAGCATACCCTGTCTCAACTGCTAGGAGTGGGATTACTTGGCTGCACACCATCATTCCGGGGTGGAATAATGTGTTGGGGTGGATGGCATATATTGGAGGTTGGTCTCTGCAGAAAGTTTTGAGGTATGGCTCTGGTTGGAATCCAAATTCGGCGTTTCTGAGGGGCTGAACTTGAAGAAGGAGCAAGCTCAAGAGCATGCTTGCGAGACTCTTCGAAAATTTCATTGCCATGCTTAGCTCTGAAGGATCTGTTGACTAAATCCTCAAAGGTGGCAAATTCAAGGAGGTTGAGATCATGACGAAGGATGGGGCTAAGTCCCTTACGGAACCTTGCCTGCTTTCTGGCATCTGTGGTGATCTCATCTTGGGCATAACGAGCAAGACGGTTGAACTCTCTCACATACTCATGAATGGACATCTCTCCTTGAGTCAGATTGCAGAACTCTTCCTTCTTGCGCTCCATCAACTCATCCAGAATGTGGTACCCTCGAAAGGCAACACAGAACTCCTGCCAAGTCACTACGTGACTATCTGGATGCATATCAACATAGTTCTCCCACCATTGAATAGCAGCACCTTCCAGGAAGTATACCGCGAAAATAACTGTGTCATCGGGAGCAACATGTGCAGTATCAAGCTTACGCTCGATGGAATGGAGCCAATCATCAGCTTCAAGGGGCTCAGAAGAACATCGAAATACCGGTGGATTGAGGAGGATGAAGTCCTGAATGCTCACAACCACATTGCAATGACGTGAGGTATTCTGCTCGATGAGCTCTAGAAGGCGTGTTTGATCACGTCGATTCTTCTCAGCTTCCATCATGATTTCCGTCGCAGAAGGCGGTGGTGGAGGTGCATCATCATTTCGATTCCGAACACGGTCTCGATTCTGACGAACAGCACTACGAGTTCCACCTGACATCCTGTGTGATAAAAATCAACAATCAGAACAGGTTGTATGATGGAATCAAAGACAAGAAGGACATGAAGAAGACGGAAAAGATTTTAATGCGAAGTCAATGATCCACAGAAACTCGGAATAATTCCGGAAGCATAACGGCTACACCGGGATGGAAAACAAGACAACCTCGAGGAGATTGAACATTACTTCCTCAAGGAACTCAAAAACTCGAAGACTCTAGACAACCACAACTGTCCTACGACTACAAGGAGGCAAACAACGAGATGTTCTAGTAAAGACATAGATGAGCCTAGTCCTATCATCCCGTAGAAAAGATAAGGGTGACTCAGAACTCAGATCGATGAGGGTAAGGAGAAAAAGAAGCCTTACGTTGTTCCCTTATATACCCAAGTAACTATATAACTATAGAGTGCGAGACTCGACTTCGACCAAGGATTGATAAGCCTACAGACAGTCCTGCTCTGATACCAAGTCTGTCGGGACCCGAAATAGGCGTATGTAATTCCAGTCACGATACAATCACATGGAGAGCCGAGAGCCGTACCCACTTGTCTAAGCAGACAAGGCCAAGCACAGAACACTCTTGGAAAGCATCGAACGTGAGGGGCATCCCATCCAGGCCGGATGATCAACTGAGATGGGTACTCATCGTCCGCTCACAAGTCTAAATGCTTATGGGTGCTGAATCCCATATTCATAGACAAGTCGCCTCAACCATGTTATCGATTGAATCCTAACTCTTACATAGACTTACTCCAGCCCGGTCACTTAGTCGGGGTCTAGGGCGGGCTCGATCATACAACAAAGTGTGCACGTGACAGAGTCACGAGCAATCGCATCGCAATGCCCCAAGCTGCGCACATCTAAGGGCCACTTGGTGTATAAAAGACCGCCAGCCAGATCAAAACTAAGGTCTCGAAAACCCATACTAAGACATGCATGTTATAAACATACACGCAGCACACATGCCTAGTATGAATAGCAGGTATTATCACATAACTCTACAAAGTACTTCTTTATTTACTTACACATAGATCAACATTACATCATACAACGGAAGCAAATTAGGTCTGAGTACAGACAAGTTTAACAAATGGCTTAGAGAAGCCTTGTAAACATACATGCCCTTCCACGAGGGACCAGACTACTGTCTGGAACTATGCTACCAAGGTCAACGTCGAGCTTCAGGTCGGTGAATCCATCGGGGTCCGGGTTCTCATCTAAAACATAGAATAAGCAAACGTGAGTACAAATTCGTACTCAGCAAGACTTACATCAGAACTATATTACTCCTGCTCAAGTATCAAGGTAAAGGGAGGTGGGGTTCAATATGCAGAAGTGCCAGCTTTGAATTGGCTAGTCCTGTGCTACGAGTACCAGACTTGAGGTAAGAAGCGTACACGAGTCCACTATCCAAGTCTCCAACCAATACACCACTATGGATACTTCCTCGACTTCCCCACGAGGAAGAACGCCATAGAACTCACGCTTATCTTGCGAGTTTTAGAAGTATCCATTCAAGTTGTCTAATAATCAGGTACAGGTTCCAAGTAGTACTTAACCGCGGACGCGGCTATTTTAATAATTTTGTTAAGCTTGCAAGGGTGTAAGCTACACACACATGACCATCGGTTACCGCCAGGTCTCGCCACCGTTCAAGAGGTGACAACGAGGATGTTTACCACGACACTTCGCTCACAACCGGTCTATTCCAGGAGCCGACTATCTGAGTTGCCTCCGCTCGAGAGCCCGGCCGGATCAACGAAACGGACTCAAACAATGTAAGTGACCGAGACGCCACCTCTGGCAGATGGTTTTCCTGCCTCACAGGTGCACCCACATATCTATATGATGCAACCATTCCTTCATTCTTTTTCTATGCAGATGCCAAATGGAAAGCCCGAACTAATGTGACTCCTGGACGTCGACACGGATCAAGGTACTAGGCCGAGAGGGGTCAGTGAGCCCAATTTGTGGTTGTACTCTTTGTCTTGGATTACCATACAAGAACTCGGTGCTTAAGGCGGTGTTCAATGAGACAACCCACTGTGTACTCCTACACAGCCTCTCATCGTTCACCTTGTATTAGGGTGGATTCACCAACACAGTTTCACTTTCATCAACACCATGTTCCCTAACATCCCGACTCACATCAAAAGCAACCTCACTGTAACACTAAGCATGCAATAAGCTGTAACAGTTGCAGGGGCCACATGATATCAATCAACTCCTATGTCAGCTAGGATTGTGGTTTTCTTACTACTGTGACAAGATGATAGGTCATGCATCGGATATGGGTTCAACTATGCGGTAGAATCGATACAAGGTGATCTCCAAATATGCATAAGCGAGACTGAGAGGGAATTGGGATTGTATAGACATGATCAATGGGGTTTGCTTGCCTTGCTGACGAGGTTCACACACGGTGTCTTCAACGAAGGGGGTGGCCTCCGGTTCCAGTTGCACGTCTATCGAGCAAACAAAGCAATCAAGGGATAAATATAATTGCGATGCTCAAGCACATGATAAGTTGTGAAAACATGATGTACATGGTACTGATGTGTTTACAATTTCATTTAATTGAAGTGTATTGCAAAAGAATTGCAAATTCAAACTCCAAATTCAAATTCAAATAATGCCATATGCATGTTTGCTACTGTTCACCCATTTTAAAATGGTCAAACATAAAAACAAATTGCGTATTCATAATCCTTGCATTTTTCTGATAATTTTTCATATATTATATTTTTAATTCGGAGTTAATATGAATTTTCTATGATTTATTGAAGTTTTAAACAATTTCTGGATTTTTCTGGAATTCTTTTAATTTAAATAAACAGAGAAATCTGTTTATTGCGTCAGCATGACGCAGTGCTGATGTCACAGGGGGGGCTGACAACAGGGTCCACCTGTAAGCCTCAGTGGGGGTTAATCCCTGTTTTATTTTAATTAAGCAGAGGGTTAAGGGGCTGGGTCCCACCTGTCATAGACCTAGGGTCAACTAACCCGAGGGGTTAGGACCCTAATGACGGCCACGTCAGTGCTCTCGCCGGAGGCTCAACGCCGATGGCCAGAAGCCACGGCGGAGCAGCACGGGATGGTGCTCCCGGCCACCAAACGCAGCGCCAGGGACACCAATCTGCAGCCCGTGGACACGCACGTCTCGGGGGCTAGTCGCGCACCACCTGGGAGGACCACGGCGACGGCAGCGACGTCCTCGGCGGCGGCCGGAGTACTGGAGAGGCGGCGATGGCGTTACGGTGCACGGGAAAAGCTGGGGATGGAGGGAAAATGAGCGCAAGCTCACCCTGATACCAATGGACTCGACGGCGAGGGCTTGGAGGGCGTGGTGACGGCAAATTTTCCGACGAGGTCCACGGCGGCCGGCGGCTTGTTCTTCTCCGATTCGTCTCCTCCAAGGTGTTGCAGCTTGCGGGCGTCGGCTACTTGAGGAAGACAAGCATGAGGGCTTCGATGGACAAGGTCTCACGGCGGATGGAGCTCGCTGGCCGCGGCTGCGCACGGACGTGCTCTCCGGTGAGCTACTGGTGGCGACGAACTTGCGCAATAGAGAGCGGGAGGCTGTCCAGGGAGAGATGGATGAGAACGGGAGGCTCTGGGGTCCTTCATGGCGTGAGGAGGTGGCCTGGGGGCTTCTGGAGAGGCCTCGGTGGCGTGCGCGGCGGCGAGCGCGCCACCGAGCTGCTTGCCCGTCGGTGGGGAAGGAGACAAGCGGGTGGAGGTGGGCTGGGGGTGTCGGGACCCGGGGTTAGCGTATGTAATTCCGGTCACAATAAAATCACATGGAGAGCCGAGAGCCGTACCCACTTGTCTAAGCAGACAAGGCCAAGCACAGATCACTCTCGGTAAGCATCGAACATGAGGGGCATCCCATCCAGGCCGGATGATCAACTGATCAGATGGGTCCTCATCGTCCGCTCACAAGTCTAACTGCTTATGGGTGGTGAATCCCATAATCATAGACAAGTCGCCTCAACCATGTTATCGATTGAATCATAACCCTTACATAAACTTACTCCAGCCCGATCACTTAGTAGGGATCTCGGGCGGGCTCGATCATACAACAAAGTGTGCCACGTGACAGAGTCACGAGCAATCGCATCGCGATGCCCCAAGCTGCGCACATCTAAGGGCCACTTGGTGTATAAAAGACCGCCGGCAAGAACACAACTAAGCTATCGAACCCCACACTAAGACATGCATGTTATAATCATACACGCAGCATACATGTCCAGTGTAAACAGCAGGTAATCACAACATGAACTCTACAAACTCATAGTCTTTATAACTTCTGCTAAACAGAGCAGACATAGTAGTTGTATTACAAGCAGAGATCACATGACTGTGATCCAACATTACATCAAACATCAACGGAAGAAAATTATGTCTTAGTAAATACAAGTTTAACAAATGGCTTAAGAAGCCTGAAAGAAAATACAACGACCCTCCAGAGGGCACAGGCTGCTGCCTGGAACTATACGACATTGGTCCACGTCGAGCTCGAGGAAGAGGCCACCATCAGGGTCAGTGGTCTCGTCTCTAAAACATAGAATAAGCAAACGTGAGTACAAAGTCGTAATCAGCAAGACTTACATAGGAACTATACTACTCATGCACATGTATCAAGGCAAAGGGAGGTGGGGTTTCACTTGCAGAAGTGCCAGCTTTGACTTGGCTAGTCCTGAACTACGAGTACCAGAGAGAGGTAAGAACGTACACGAGTCCAAGTAACAGTCTCCAACCAATACTCCACTATGGTGCCTTCCTCGACTTCCCCATGAGGAAGCACGCCATAGCACTCACACTTATCTTGGTGTGTTTTAGAAGTATCCGGTTCAAGTTATCTATGATCAAGTAAAGGTCTCCAAGTAGTCCATAACCACGGACACGGCTATTCGAATAGTTCATTAACCCTGCAGGGGTGTACTGCTACACACACGCCTCATCAGTTACTGCCTGGGGATGGACCCTTCAAGTGAGTACCGGCGAGGATGCTGCCACGACACTTCACTCACGACACCATCTCTAGTCCTAGGGAGTCGCCTATTTGAGTTGGGACCACGATCGGAATCGAGCCGATTGTTCCGATGCGGACTCAAACGTTGTGTGACCGCCATCAAGCTCAACTCGATCATGATCACTTGATTCAACGTGCCCACAACCTACGCCAACCACTTACCTTGGTTCCACCTGCTTGAGATCGTTAAAGGGCGAACTACTTGCGACTCCTGGACTGGTCCGGGGTGAGGTACTAGGCCGAGAGGGGTCAGTGAGCCCAATGTGTGGTCGTACTCTTGGTCTTGGATAACAACACAAGAACTCGGGCCTAAGGCAGTGTTCAACGAGACAACCCACTGTGTACTCCTACACAGCCTCTCATCGTTCACCTTTGTTTAGGGTAGGTTCACCAACACGTTACCACCATCATTCACATGATCACTACCATCCCGACTCACATCAAAGTAGCCTCAGGTAACAACTCTAAGCATGCAATAAGCTGTAACAGTTGCAGGGGCCACATGATAACAACCAACTCCTACATCTGCTAGGATTGTGGTTTGCTTACTACTGTGACAAAATGATAGGTCATGCAAAGGAATAGGTTCAACTAGCGGTAGAACGTATCATGGTAACATCCTAAACATGCATTTGCGAGAATGAGAGGGAACTGGGATTTTATAGACATGATCAAAGAGGGGGCTGCTTGCCTTGCTGACGATCACGATGTAACACTCTTCTGACGTGAGGTTGAACTCGTCTCCGAGATCAACTCTACCGAGAAGATGCAATCACCGAAGCACTGGAAGTAAAGCACAATCAAAATAATACAATGCACATTCAATATGCAAAACATAGCATGGTAATGTGCTGATGTGACCTATGTTTGAATTGCCACATTTTAATTGAAGTTGATTTGAAAAGGAAATTCAAATTCAAACTCCAAATGTTATTCAAATTTGCTCAACTTGCATTTGCTAATGTTTGTTCATTTGAAACCAAATGGTCATGTGTGTGAAATTCTTCTGAAGTACAAGTGATGTGTGGTGCATTTCAAAGTTTGAAGTTGGAATAGCAATTGAATTCATTTTGAATTAAATCCAATTAAATCAAATAGCAAAAGCTACTGATCCATTTTTAAGATCAACTCCAACATAGCTGAAAGTTGGAAATTTGGATAGAGGATTTTCTCCTGATAAATTTTCATATATTACAATTTGAATTTGGAGTTATAGTTTAAAAGTTATTCAATTTCAAAGTTTGGCTTATTTTCTGGAATTTACTGAATAAATTAAATGATTTAATCTTTACTGCGTCATCACTAGGTCATGCTGACGCCAGGGTTTGACCAGTCAACTGACAGGGCGACCCCACCTGTCAGCCTCACTGGGGTTAATTAGCTCTGTTAACTTTAACACGGATTAATTAGGGGCCCTGGGCCCAGTGTCAGTGAGAGAGAGAGAGAGATTAGGGGCTCGGTTAGGGGCTAACCAACCGGCGGTTAAACGCCGGTGGCCTAGGCCACGGCGGCGCTCTGCCGGAGTGGGATTTCAGCCACGGGGGAGGGAGATGGAGGCACGGGAGCGTGCCTCGCGCTCGTGCGCTTCTCCTGGAGCATGCAGGGGACCTCGAGGAGGTCCTGCGCCACGGCTACGACGACGGGAAGCGGCGGCCGGCTACTGACTCCGGCGAACTCGCGCTGCAGAACACGGGGGAGAGAGCTAGGAGGGGGAAATCGAGCGGGAGCTCACGAGGAAGGCGACGACGAGCTCGGGGAGGCCGGAGAGGAGCTGGCTAGGGCGAATTTGTCGAAGACGTCCACGGTTGCCGGCGGCGAACTGGAGAAGGGGGAGACGTCCCTGGGGCCTCCGGGCTCGAATTGAACGTGCACGACGACGTAGCCGAGTGCGGTGGACGTCTTGGACAGCACGGCGGGGCGGCTCGGTGTCGTTGGCCACGGTGGTTCACGTGCTGCACTCCGGCGAGCTCTCGGGCAATGAAGAACGCGAGCGGGAGAGAGCGGGAGAGAGACAGGAGAGGAGGGGGAAAGGAAGGAGGCTTCGAGGCGCTTCTCCTCGTCAAGCAGAAGAGGAGAGGGGAAGCAGGAGGTGGCGAGGCAGCCGGCGCATGCTCGCCACCGAGCAGCATCGGGGCCAGGGGAGGAAGACGACAGAGGAGGGGGGCCGGGCTGGGCCAGGTGGGCTTCGCCCGTGGGCGTAAGGTAAGGTTCTTCTCTGTTTTTCTTATTTTTCTTTTCTGTTATTTGTGTTGCCCTTTAAAATAAATAGCTAGGGCATTTATAAAAATCCCCAAACATTTTTATAAAACCTAGGTGACTATATAGAAGTCAACCCCAAGTTTTGGGAATTTTGAAATTCAAATTATTTGAATTCCAATTCAAATAGGCATTTGATTTAATTTCCAAGCCACTATTTGGATTATTGAAAAATCTATGAGCATGGGATTAATCCCAAATCACTTTTAAAATGAACAGACTCATTTTTAGGATTTTTCAATACATCCAAAAGAATTTTGGAAAAAGATTTATTTCTGGCCTTTTTATTTAATTCATTTAGGGCTTTTCTTTTGCAAATTTTTTTAAGATTAAAAAATGCAAGCTAGGTTAAACACAAACCTACTTTGGGGTTCTGACAACTCGCCCCCACTCAAAAGAATCTCGTCCCGAGATTCAGAAGTTGTCGGGAGGAAGGTGGGGTACTCAGCTCGTAGACGATCCTCTCGTTCCCAGGTGGCTTCTTTCTCTGAATGATGTGACCACAACACCTTGAAGAATCTGATCTTCTGACGTGTGGTGCTACGCTCGGCTTCATCAAGTATACGAACAGGGTACTCTCGATATGAAAGGTTATCTTGGAGATCAAGCGTTTCGTGGTCTACTTCGCGGATGGGGTCCTTGAAGCAACGCCTGAGTTGAGAGACGTGGAAGACATCATGAACCTGGGAGAGGTGAGGGGGTAGTTCCAATTGGTAGGCAACTTCTCCACGTTTAGCGAGAATGCGAAAGGGACCGATAGAACGTGGGGACAACTTGCCTTTGATACCGAAGCGATGGGTACCCTTCAGAGGAGTAACCCGAAGGTAAGCCTTCTCATCCAGATTATAGATTTCTTCCCTATGATGACGATCATAATAGCTTTTCTGACGAGACTGGGCTGTTTTCAACTTCTCACGAACAATGCGAACCTGCTCTTCTGCATCCTGAATCAAATCCGGTCCAAAGAATTGTCTTTCACCGGTTTCTGACCAGTTTAGGGGTGTTCGACATTTCCGTCCATAGAGAAATTCAAAAGGAGCCATGCCCAAACTAGATTGGAAACTATTGTTATACGCAAATTCGGCAAAAGGAAGAGAATTCTCCCATTTCTTTCCGAAAGAGATAACACAAGCTCTGAGCATGTCTTCGAGAATTTGATTGACCCTTTCTACTTGACCACTGGACTGTGGGTGATAAGCGGTGCTAAAGGAGAGGTGGGTTCCCATAGCATTCTGGAAACTTTCCCAAATTCGAGAAGTGAAAAGACTACCACGGTCTGAATTGATTTCCAAAGGAACACCGTGAAGTGACATGATTCGGGAGACATACAAGTCCGCTAACTGGCTAGCAGTTATAGACTCGCGAACTGGAAGGAAGTGAGCAACTTTTGAAAGTCGATCAATGACAACGAAGATGGCGTCATTTCCTTTCTGGGTTTTTGGAAAGCCAGTGATGAAGTCCATACTGACTTTATCCCACTTCCACTCGGGGATAGGCAAAGGTCTAAGAGTACCAGCAGGTCTTTGATGTTTTGCTTTAACGTGACGACAAACATCACATTCAGCAATAAACTGAGCAATTTCTCTCTTCATCCTAGTCCACCAAAATCTCTGGCGTAGATCTCGGTACATTTTTGTGCTACCGGGATGAATGGAGAGGGGTGTGTCATGGGCTTCTTTGAGGATGAGTTGCCTTAGTTCCCTATTCTTAGGTACTACTAAACAATTTTCAAAGAATACCGTTCCTTTACTATCTGTGGAGAAACATTTAGCAACTCCGCTAGCAATGTTCTCCTTGATCCGGCGAACACCTCGTGCACGCCTTTGGGAAACTATGATTTTATCCTCAAGGGTTGGTTTCGCCACCAAGTTGAAAAGAGATCCACGAGAAACAATCTCAAGATTGAGCTTTCGAAATTCCTCATGAAGAAGCGGTTGATACTGTTGTAACATGAGGTTGTTACAATACGACTTACGACTTAGTGCATCAGCCATGACATTGGCTTTGCCTGGGGTGTAAGAAATTCCTAAGTCATAATCTTTTATAACCTCAATCCAGCGTCTTTGTCTGAGATTAAGATCTGGCTGGGTGAAAATGTATTTGAGGCTTTGGTGGTCGGAATAGATCTCACAACGATTACCAAGGAAGTAATGTCGCCAAGTTGTCAGGGCATGAACTACGGCAGCGAGTTCAAGATCATGGGTAGGATAGTTCTCTTCATGTGGCCGCAACTGGCGTGAATCATAAGCTACCACATGTCTATCTTGCAGAAGTATGCATCCTAACCCTTGCCGTGATGCGTCACAATAGATCTCGAAATCCTTTTTGGTGTCTGGAGGTGCAAGTACGGGTGCAGAAGTCAATCTTCTTTTTAGCTCTTGAAAGCTTTCCTCGCACTTGGGAGTCCATAGGAATTTCTTATCTTTCTTGAGGAGTTCAGTTAGAGGCTTTGCAACTTTAGAAAAGTTCTCGACGAAGCGGCGACAATAGCTTGCTAAGCCAAGAAAACTCCTAACTTGCTTAACCGATTCAGGTGGAGTGCAGTCAAGGACGGCCTGAACTCTCTCGGGATTGACAGCAATGCCTTTTGCAGAAATCACGTGGCCTAAGTAGGTCACTTCTGGTAGCCAGAATTCACACTTGGAGAATTTAGCATAAAGGCGATGCTCTCTAAGTTTGATCAATACCAGCCTAAGATGTTCTGCGTGATCTTCTTCATTCTTCGAGTAGATGAGAATGTCATCAAGATAAACTACAACAAATTTATCTAAGTACTCCATGAAGATCGAATTCATCAAGCGCGAGAATGTGGCGGGGGCATTGGTTAAACCGAAGGACATAACGGTGTACTCATAAAGACCATAACGAGTAGTAAAAGCCGTTTTGGGAATGTCCTCGTTTCTGATTTTGATTTGATGATAGCCTAATCTCAAATCCATCTTAGAGAAGACAGAGGATCCTGCAAGTTGATCATAAAGATCATTGATCCTGGGCAGTGGGTACTTGTTCTTTATCGTCGCTAGATTTAGCGGGCGATAGTCTACGCACATCCTTTCTGTTCCATCTTTCTTCGTTACGAACAGAACGGGGCAACCCCATGGCGATGAGCTAGGGCGGATGAAGCCTTTTGCCAACGAAGCTTCAAGTTGGATTTTGAGCTCAGCTAACTCACGTGGGGCCATTCTATATGGGCGTCTGGATATTGGGCGGTTCCTGGGATAAGATCTACCACAAACTCTACAGATCTGTCAGGTGGTATTCCTGGGAGCTCTTCTGGAAAGACATCCGGGAAGTCACGAACCACCGGAATATCTTCAAGGTCTGGAAGAGGAAGCACATTTAAAGAATGCACCTGGTTCTTAGAGCTTGGTGAGGTGTACTTGATTGTCTGGCCTGATGGATGGGTTAGTTTCACTGACTTGGCTTTACAATCAAGGACAACACTCTGTCTTGATAACCAATCCATTCCTAGGATGACATCAATGTCTGAAGACTTGAGGGCTATAAGTGAGGCAAGGAATACTAAACCCTCAATTGCAATTTCATTCTCATGACTCACCATGGTGGTGTGCCATCTGGATCTAGGGGCTTGCACAACTAAGGGGGTGGATAACATCGAAAAAGAGATGTCATGTGACAGTGCAAAGTCTTGGGATATGAATGAGTGAGATGCTCCTGGGTCAAAAAGAACCGAAGCGGGGGTGGAATTGACAGGAAGGGTTCCGAGTACAACATCGGTTGACTTGTGGGAATCTAGAATGGATATGTGATGCACATAACCATATTCATAGGCAGGAGGCTTGACCTTGGAAGTCTTGGGTGGTGGCTTACCACGACGAAAGGCTTGCTTTGGTTTAGGTGTGGTGGCTACATGATTTTGGGGACACTCTCGAATATTGTGACCTGATTGTCCACATTGGAAACAAACACCACGTGGAATGAAAGGAACTTGAGCATTTGATTGTCCAACAAAATTCCAAGGAGGAATATTGGGTTGAGGTGGACGATATATGGTGGTTGGGGGTCTAGAAGCACTTACAGCACGACTGACGTCACTGAAGGGAATCCATACAAAGCGTTTTCGAGAAACTGGGCTAGAAGATTGGGCAAACTCACGATCACGCTTGCGAGACTCTTCATACAACTCATTTCCATACTCGGCCTTGAAAGATTTGTCGACCAAGTCCCTGAAGTTGATGAACTCGTGAAGATTCAGGTCGTGACGAAGAATGGGGCTAAGTCCCTTACATAACCTTGCTTGTTTCTTGGCATCGGTGGATACTTCTTCTTGTGCATAACGTGCTAGACGAGTGAACTCAGTCCGATACTCATGAACAGTCATCTTTCCTTGGTTCAGATTGCAAAATTCTTCTCTCTTGCGCTCCATCAGCTGATCTGGAATATGATATCCTCGGAACTCGTCACAGAACTCTTACCAAGTCACCACGTGACCAATTGGTTGCATTGCCACGAAGTTCTCCCACCATTGAAGAGCAGCACCTTCCAGAAAATATGCCGCAAATAGTACACGATCACCGGGAGCAACATGGGCTGTTTCAAGCTTACGCTCGGGGGAACGAAGCCAATCATCGGCATCAAGGGGCTCGGAAGAACATCGGAATACTGGCGGGTTGAGGAGAATGAAGTCCTGGATGGTAACAACACTATGATGCTGACGAGAAGTGTTCTGCTCAATACGCTCGAGAAGACGTGTCTGATCACGACGATTTTGTTCAGCCTCCATCATGATTTCTGCCATTGAGGGTGGTGGTGGAGGTTCTTCACCGTCTATGTAACCAGAACTGGGATCAACACCTTGATTTGCACCTGACATTCTGTGTGATAAGAATCAACAATCAGAATAGGATTTAGGACACAATTCTATGCTAAGATAGAAGACTAAAATGCAATAGCATCAAAGTCACAAACGGACAGCATAACGGCTGTACCGGGATGGAATTTGAGACAACCTACAGGATAACGGACATCACTTCCACAGAAACATTATGGAATGATGGCTCAGAAAAGACCACAACACTCCTACAGCTACAAAGAAGCAATCAACGAGATGTCCTAGTAAAGACATAGATGAGCCTATTCCTATCTTCCCGTAGAACAAGATGAGGGTGACTCAGAACTCAGATCGATGAGGATAAGGAGAAAAAGAAGTCTTACGTTGTTCCCTTATACCCAAAGTAACTATATAACTACAGAATGCTAGACTCGACATCGGCCAATGGTTTGATAATCCTACAGGCAGTCCTGCTCTGATACCAAGTCTGTCGGGACCCGGGGTTAGCGTATGTAATTCCGGTCACAATAAAATCACATGGAGAGCCGAGAGCCGTACCCACTTGTCTAAGCAGACAAGGCCAAGCACAGATCACTCTCGGTAAGCATCAAACATGAGGGGCATCCCATCCAGGCCGGATGATCAACTGATCAGATGGGTCCTCATCGTCCGCTCACAAGTCTAACTGCTTATGGGTGGTGAATCCCATAATCATAGACAAGTTGCCTCAACCATGTTATCGATTGAATCATAACCCTTACATAAACTTACTCCAGCCCGATCACTTAGTAGGGATCTCGGGCGGGCTCGATCATACAACAAAGTGTGCCACGTGACAGAGTCACGAGCAATCGCATCGCGATGCCCCAAGCTGCGCACATCTAAGGGCCACTTGGTGTATAAAAGACCGCCGGCAAGAACACAACTAAGCTATCGAACCCCACACTAAGACATGCATGTTATAATCATACACGCAGCATACATGTCCAGTGTAAACAGCAGGTAATCACAACATGAACTCTACAAACTCATAGTCTTTATAACTTCTGCTAAACAGAGCAGACATAGTAGTTGTATTACAAGCAGAGATCACATGACTGTGATCCAACATTACATCAAACATCAACGTAAGAAAATTATGTCTTAGTAAATACAAGTTTAACAAATGGCTTAAGAAGCCTGAAAGAAAATACAACGACCCTCCAGAGGGCATAGGCTGCTGCCTGGAACTATACGACATTGGTCCACGTCGAGCTCGAGGTAGAGGCCACCATCAGGGTCAGTGGTCTCGTCTCTAAAACATAGAATAAGAAAACGTGAGTACAAAGTCGTAATCAGCAAGACTTACATAGGAACTATACTACTCATGCACATGTATCAAGGCAAAGGGAGGTGGGGTTTCACTTGCAGAAGTGCCAGCTTTGACTTGGCTAGTCCTGAACTACGAGTACCAGAGAGAGGTAAGAACGTACACGAGTCCAAGTAACAGTCTCCAACCAATACTCCACTATGGTGCCTTCCTCGACTTCCCCATGAGGAAGCACGCCATAGCACTCACACTTATCTTGGTGTGTTTTAGAAGTATCCGGTTCAAGTTATCTATGATCAAGTAAAGGTCTCCAAGTAGTCCATAACCACGGACACGGCTATTCGAATAGTTCATTAACCCTGCAGGGGTGTACTGCTACACACACGCCTCATCAGTTACCGCCTGGGGATGGACCCTTCAATTGA
The DNA here is from genome assembly GCA_950022295.1 of Bromus sterilis. NCBI lineage: Eukaryota > Viridiplantae > Streptophyta > Magnoliopsida > Poales > Poaceae > Bromus > Bromus sterilis. The sequence continues at coordinate 220,066,417 of OX465599.1, forward strand.
GTACCGGCGAGGATGCTGCCACGACACTTCACTCACGACACCATCTCTAGTCCTAGGGAGTCGCCTATTTGAGTTGGGACCACGATCGGAATCCAGCCGATTGTTCCGATGCGGACTCAAATGTTGTGTGACCGCCATCAAGCTCAACTCGATCATGATCACTTGATTCAACGTGCCCACAACCTACGCCAACCACTTACCTTGGTTCCACCTGCTTGAGATCGTTAAAGGGCGAACTACTTGCGACTCCTGGACTGGTCCGGGGTGAGGTACTAGGCCGAGAGGGGTCAGTGAGCCCAATGTGTGGTCGTACTCTTGGTCTTGGATAACAACACAAGAACTCGGGCCTAAGGCAGTGTTCAACGAGACAACCCACTGTGTACTCCTACACAGCCTCTCATCGTTCACCTTTGTTTAGGGTAGGTTCACCAACACGTTACCACCATCATTCACATGATCACTACCATCCCGACTCACATCAAAGTAGCCTCAGGTAACAACTCTAAGCATGCAATAAGCTGTAACAGTTGCAGGGGCCACATGATAACAACCAACTCCTACATCTGCTAGGATTGTGGTTTGCTTACTACTGTGACAAAATGATAGGTCATGCAAAGGAATAGGTTCAACTAGCGGTAGAACGTATCATGGTAACATCCTAAACATGCATTTGCGAGAATGAGAGGGAACTGAGATTTTATAGACATGATCAAAGAGGGGGCTGCTTGCCTTGCTGACGATCACGATGTAACACTCTTCTGACGTGAGGTTGAACTCGTCTCCGAGATCAACTCTACCGAGAAGATGCAATCACCGAAGCACTGGAAGTAAAGCACAATCAAAATAATACAATGCACATTCAATATGCAAAACATAGCATGGTAATGTGCTGATGTGACCTATGTTTGAATTGCCACATTTTAATTGAAGTTGATTTGAAAAGGAAATTCAAATTCAAACTCCAAATGTTATTCAAATTTGCTCAACTTGCATTTGCTAATGTTTGTTCATTTGAAACCAAATGGTCATGTGTGTGAAATTCTTCTGAAGTACAAGTGATGTGTGGTGCATTTCAAAGTTTGAAGTTGGAATAGCAATTGAATTCATTTTGAATTAAATCCAATTAAATCAAATAGCAAAAGCTACTGATCCATTTTTAAGATCAACTCCAACATAGCTGAAAGTTGGAAATTTGGATAGAGGATTTTCTCCTGATAAATTTTCATATATTACAATTTGAATTTGGAGTTATAGTTTAAAAGTTATTCAATTTCAAAGTTTGGCTTATTTTCTAGAATTTACTGAATAAATTAAATGATTTAATCTTTACTGCGTCATCACTAGGTCATGCTGACGCCAGGGTTTGACCAGTCAACTGACAGGGCGACCCCACCTGTCAGCCTCACTGGGGTTAATTAGCTCTGTTAACTTTAACACGGATTAATTAGGGGCCCTGGGCCCAGTGTCAGTGAGAGAGAGAGAGAGATTAGGGGCTCGGTTAGGGGCTAACCAACCGGCGGTTAAACGCCGGTGGCCTAGGCCACGGCGGCGCTCTGCCGGAGTGGGATTTCAGCCACGGGGGAGGGAGATGGAGGCACGGGAGCGTGCCTCGCGCTCGTGCGCTTCTCCTGGAGCATGCAGGGGACCTCGAGGAGGTCCTGCGCCACGGCTACGACGACGGGAAGCGGCGGCCGGCTACTGACTCCGGCGAACTCGCGCTGCAGAACACGGGGGAGAGAGCTAGGAGGGGGAAATCGAGCGGGAGCTCACGAGGAAGGCGACGACGAGCTCGGGGAGGCCGGAGAGGAGCTGGCCAGGGCGAATTTGTCGAAGACGTCCACGGTGGCCGGCGGCGAACTGGAGAAGGGGGAGACGTCCCTGGGGCCTCCGGGCTCGAATTGAACGTGCACGACGACGTAGCCGAGTGCGGTGGACGTCCTGGACAGCACGGCGGGGCGGGTCGGTGTCGTTGGCCACGGTGGTTCACGTGCTGCACTCCGGCGAGCTCTCGGGCAATGAAGAACGCGAGCGGGAGAGAGCGGGAGAGAGACAGGAGAGGAGGGGGAAAGGAAGGAGGCTTCGAGGCGCTTCTCCTCGTCAAGCAGAAGAGGAGAGGGGAAGCAGGAGGTGGCGAGGCAGCCGGCGCATGCTCGCCACCGAGCAGCATCGGGGCCAGGGGAGGAAGACGACAGAGGAGGGGGGCCGGGCTGGGCCAGGTGGGCTTCGCCCGTGGGCGTAAGGTAAGGTTCTTCTCTGTTTTTCTTATTTTTCTTTTCTGTTATTTGTGTTGCCCTTTAAAATAAATAGCTAGGGCATTTATAAAAATCCCCAAACATTTTTATAAAACCTAGGTGACTATATAGAAGTCAACCCCAAGTTTTGGGAATTTTTGAAATTCAAATTATTTGAATTCCAATTCAAATAGGCATTTGATTTAATTTCCAAGCCACTATTTGGATTATTGAAAAATCTATGAGCATGGGATTAATCCCAAATCACTTTTAAAATGAACAGACTCATTTTTAGGATTTTTCAATACATCCAAAAGAATTTTGGAAAAAGATTTATTTCTGGCCTTTTTATTTAATTCATTTAGGGCTTTTCTTTTCCCCAATTCCTTTTCTTTTGCAATTTTTTTTAAGATTAAAAAATGCAAGCTAGGTTAAACACAAACCTACTTTGGGGTTCTGACAACTCGCCCCCACTCAAAAGAATCTCGTCCCGAGATTCAGAAGTTGTCGGGAGGAAGGTGGGGTACTCAGCTCGTAGACGATCCTCTCGTTCCCAGGTGGCTTCTTTCTCTGAATGATGTGACCACAACACCTTGAAGAATCTGATCTTCTGACGTGTGGTGCTACGCTCGGCTTCATCAAGTATACGAACAGGGTACTCTCGATATGAAAGGTTATCTTGGAGATCAAGCGTTTCGTGGTCTACTTCGCGGATGGGGTCCTTGAAGCAACGCCTGAGTTGAGAGACGTGGAAGACATCATGAACCTGGGAGAGGTGAGGGGGTAGTTCCAATTGGTAGGCAACTTCTCCACGTTTAGCGAGAATGCGAAAGGGACCGATATAACATGGGGACAACTTGCCTTTGATACCGAAGCGATGGGTACCCTTCAGAGGAGTAACCCGAAGGTAAGCCTTCTCATCCAGATTATAGATTTCTTCCCTATGATGACGATCATAATAGCTTTTCTGACGAGACTGGGCTGTTTTCAACTTCTCACGAACAATGCGAACCTGCTCTTCTGCATCCTGAATCAAATCCGGTCCAAAGAATTGTCTTTCACCGGTTTCTGACCAGTTTAGGGGTGTTCGACATTTCCGTCCATAGAGAAATTCAAAAGGAGCCATGCCCAAACTAGATTGGAAACTATTGTTATACGCAAATTCGGCAAAAGGAAGAGAATTCTCCCATTTCTTTCCGAAAGAGATAACACAAGCTCTGAGCATGTCTTCGAGAATTTGATTGACCCTTTCTACTTGACCACTGGACTGTGGGTGATAAGCGGTGCTAAAGGAGAGGTGGGTTCCCATAGCATTCTGGAAACTTTCCCAAATTCGAGAAGTGAAAAGACTACCATGGTCTGAATTGATTTCCAAAGGAACACCATGAAGTGACATGATTCGGGAGACATACAAGTCCGCTAACTGGCTAGCAGTTATAGACTCGCGAACTGGAAGGAAGTGAGCAACTTTTGAAAGTCGATCAATGACAACGAAGATGGCGTCATTTCCTTTCTGGGTTTTTGGAAAGCCAGTGATGAAGTCCATACTGACTTTATCCCACTTCCACTCGGGGATAGGCAAAGGTCTAAGAGTACCAGCAGGTCTTTGATGTTTTGCTTTAACGTGACGACAAACATCACATTCAGCAATAAACTGAGCAATTTCTCTCTTCATCCTAGTCCACCAAAATCTCTGGCGTAGATCTCGGTACATTTTTGTGCTACCGGGATGAATGGAGAGGGGTGTGTCATGGGCTTCTTTGAGGATGAGTTGCCTTAGTTCCCTATTCTTAGGTACTACTAAACAATTTTCAAAGAATACCGTTCCTTTACTATCTGTGGAGAAACATTTAGCAACTCCGCTAGCAATGTTCTCCTTGATCCGGCGAACACCTCGTGCACGCCTTTGGGAAACTATGATTTTATCCTCAAGGGTTGGTTTCGCCACCAAGTTGAAAAGAGATCCACGAGAAACAATCTCAAGATTGAGCTTTCGAAATTCCTCATGAAGAAGCGGTTGATACTGTTGTAACATGAGGTTGTTACAATACGACTTACGACTTAGTGCATCAGCCATGACATTGGCTTTGCCTGGGGTGTAAGAAATTCCTAAGTCATAATCTTTTATAACCTCAATCCAGCGTCTTTGTCTGAGATTAAGATCTGGCTGGGTGAAAATGTATTTGAGGCTTTGGTGGTCGGAATAGATCTCACAACGATTACCAAGGAAGTAATGTCGCCAAGTTGTCAGGGCATGAACTACGGCAGCGAGTTCAAGATCATGGGTAGGATAGTTCTCTTCATGTGGCCGCAACTGGCGTGAATCATAAGCTACCACATGTCTATCTTGCAGAAGTATGCATCCTAACCCTTGCCGTGATGCGTCACAATAGATCTCGAAATCCTTTTTGGTGTCTGGAGGTGCAAGTACGGGTGCAGAAGTCAATCTTCTTTTTAGCTCTTGAAAGCTTTCCTCGCACTTGGGAGTCCATAGGAATTTCTTATCTTTCTTGAGGAGTTCAGTTAGAGGCTTTGCAACTTTAGAAAAGTTCTCGACGAAGCGGCGACAATAGCTTGCTAAGCCAAGAAAACTCCTAACTTGCTTAACCGATTCAGGTGGAGTGCAGTCAAGGACGGCCTGAACTCTCTCGGGATTGACAGCAATGCCTTTTGCAGAAATCACGTGGCCTAAGTAGGTCACTTCTGGTAGCCAGAATTCACACTTGGAGAATTTAGCATAAAGGCGATGCTCTCTAAGTTTCATCAATACCAGCCTAAGATGTTCTGCGTGATCTTCTTCATTCTTCGAGTAGATGAGAATGTCATCAAGATAAACTACAACAAATTTATCTAAGTACTCCATGAAGATCGAATTCATCAAGCGCGAGAATGTGGCGGGGGCATTGGTTAAACCGAAGGACATAACGGTGTACTCATAAAGACCATAACGAGTAGTAAAAGCCGTTTTGGGAATGTCCTCGTTTCTGATTTTGATTTGATGATAGCCTAATCTCAAATCCATCTTAGAGAAGACAGAGGATCCTGCAAGTTGATCATAAAGATCATTGATCCTGGGCAGTGGGTACTTGTTCTTTATCGTCGCTAGATTTAGCGGGCGATAGTCTACGCACATCCTTTCTGTTCCATCTTTCTTCGTTACGAACAGAACGGGGCAACCCCATGGCGATGAGCTAGGGCGGATGAAGCCTTTTGCCAACGAAGCTTCAAGTTGGATTTTGAGCTCAGCTAACTCACGTGGGGCCATTCTATATGGGCGTCTGGATATTGGGCGGTTCCTGGGATAAGATCTACCACAAACTCTACAGATCTGTCAGGTGGTATTCCTGGGAGCTCTTCTGGAAAGACATCCGGGAAGTCACGAACCACCGGAATATCTTCAAGGTCTGGAAGAGGAAGCACATTTAAAGAATGCACCTGGTTCTTAGAGCTTGGTGAGGTGTACTTGATTGTCTGGCCTGATGGATGGGTTAGTTTCACTGACTTGGCTTTACAATCAAGGACAACACTCTGTCTTGATAACCAATCCATTCCTAGGATGACATCAATGTCTGAAGACTTGAGGGCTATAAGTGAGGCAAGGAATACTAAACCCTCAATTGCAATTTCATTCTCATGACTCACCATGGTGGTGTGCCATCTGGATCTAGGGGCTTGCACAACTAAGGGGGTGGATAACATCGAAAAAGAGATGTCATGTGACAGTGCAAAGTCTTGGGATATGAATGAGTGAGATGCTCCTGGGTCAAAAAGAACCGAAGCGGGGGTGGAATTGACAGGAAGGGTTCCGAGTACAACATCGGTTGACTTGTGGGAATCTAGAATGGATATGTGATTCACATAACCATATTCATAGGCAGGAGGCTTGACCTTGGAAGTCTTGGGTGGTGGCTTACCATGACGAAAGGCTTGCTTTGGTTTAGGTGTGGTGGCTACATGATTTTGGGGACACTCTCGAATATTGTGACCTGATTGTCCACATTGGAAACAAACACCACGTGGAATGAAAGGAACTTGAGCATTTGATTGTCCAACAAAATTCCAAGGAGGAATATTGGGTTGAGGTGGACGATATATGGTGGTTGGGGGTCTAGAAGCACTTACAGCACGACTGACGTCACTGAAGGGAATCCATACAAAGCGTTTTCGAGAAACTGGGCTAGAAGATTGGGCAAACTCACGATCACGCTTGCGAGACTCTTCATACAACTCATTTCCATACTCGGCCTTGAAAGATTTGTCGACCAAGTCCCTGAAGTTGATGAACTCGTGAAGATTCAGGTCGTGACGAAGAATGGGGCTAAGTCCCTTACATAACCTTGCTTGTTTCTTGGCATCGGTGGATACTTCTTCTTGTGCATAACGTGCTAGACGAGTGAACTCAGTCCGATACTCATGAACAGTCATCTTTCCTTGGTTCAGATTGCAAAATTCTTCTCTCTTGCGCTCCATCAGCTGATCTGGAATATGATATCCTCGGAACTCGTCACAGAACTCTTACCAAGTCACCACGTGACCAATTGGTTGCATTGCCACGAAGTTCTCCCACCATTGAAGAGCAGCACCTTCCAGAAAATATGCCGCAAATAGCACACGATCACCGGGAGCAACATGGGCTGTTTCAAGCTTACGCTCGGGGGAACGAAGCCAATCATCGGCATCAAGGGGCTCGGAAGAACATCGGAATACTGGCGGGTTGAGGAGAATGAAGTCCTGGATGGTAACAACACTATGATGCTGACGAGAAGTGTTCTGCTCAATACGCTCGAGAAGACGTGTCTGATCACGACGATTTTGTTCAGCCTCCATCATGATTTCTGCCATTGAGGGTGGTGGTGGAGGTTCTTCACCGTCTATGTAACCAGAACTGGGATCAACACCTTGATTTGCACCTGACATTCTGTGTGATAAGAATCAACAATCAGAATAGGATTTAGGACACAATTCTATGCTAAGATAGAAGACTAAAATGCAATAGCATCAAAGTCACAAACGGACAGCATAACGGCTGTACCGGGATGGAATTTGAGACAACCTACAGGATAACGGACATCACTTCCACAGAAACATTATGGAATGATGGCTCAGAAAAGACCACAACACTCCTACAGCTACAAAGAAGCAATCAACGAGATGTCCTAGTAAAGACATAGATGAGCCTATTCCTATCTTCCCGTAGAACAAGATGAGGGTGACTCAGAACTCAGATCGATGAGGATAAGGAGAAAAAGAAGTCTTACGTTGTTCCCTTATACCCAAAGTAACTATATAACTACAGAATGCTAGACTCGACATCGGCCAATGGTTTGATAATCCTACAGGCAGTCCTGCTCTGATACCAAGTCTGTCGGGACCCGGGGTTAGCGTATGTAATTTCGGTCACAATACAATCACATGGAGAGCCGAGAGCCGTACCCACTTGTCGAAGCAGACAAGGCCAAGCACAAATCACTCTCGGTAAGCATCGAACGTGAGGGGCATCCCATCCAGGCCGGATGATCAACTGAGATGGGTCCTCATCGTCCGCTCACAAGTCTAAATGCTTATGGGTGGTGAATCCCATAATCATAGACAAGTCAACTCAACCATGTTATCGATTGAATCATAACCCTTACATAAACTTACTCCAGCCCGATCACTTAGTCGGGATCTCGGGCGGGCTCGATCATACAACAAAGTGTGCCACGTGACAGAGCCACGAGCAATCGCATCGCGATGCCCCAAGCTGCGCACATCTAAGGGCCACTTGGTGTATAAAAGACCGCCGGTAAGAACACAACTAAGCTATCGAACCCCACACTAAGACATGCATGTTATAATCATACACGCAGCATACATGTCCAGTGTAAACAGCAGGTAATCACAACATGAACTCTACAAACTCATAGTCTTTATAACTTCTGCTAAACAGAGCAGACATAGTAGTTGTATTACAAGCAGAGATCACATGACTGTGATCCAACATTACATCAAACATCAACGGAAGCAAATTATGTCTTAGTAAAGACAAGTTTAACAAATGGCTTAAGAAGCCTGAAAGAAAATACAACGACCCTCCAGAGGGCACAGGCTGCTGCCTGGAACTATACGACATTGGTCCACGTCGAGCTCGAGGTAGAGGCCACCATCAGGGTTAGTGGTCTCATCTCTAAAACATAGAATAAGAAAACGTGAGTACAAAGTCGTACTCAGCAAGACTTACATAGGAACTATACTACTCATGCACATGTATCAAGGCAAAGGGAGGTGGGGTTTCACTTGCAGAAGTGCCAGCTTTGACTTGGCTAGTCCTGAACTACGAGTACCAGAGAGAGGTAAGAACGTACACGAGTCCAAGTAACAGTCTCCAACCAATACTCCACTATGGTGCCTTCCTCGACTTCCCCACGAGGAAGCACGCCATAGCACTCACACTTATCTTGGTGTGTTTTAGAAGTATCCGGTTCAAGTTATCTATGATCATGTAAAGGTCTCCAAGTAGACCATAAACGCGGACACGGCTATTCGAATATTTCATTAACCCTGCAGGGGTGTACTGCTACACACACGCCTCATCAGTTACCGCCTGGGGATGGACCCTTCAAGTGAGTACCGGCGAGGATGCTGCCACGACACTTCACTCACGGCACCATCTCTAGTCCTAGGGAGTTGCCTATTTGAGTTGGGACCACGATCGGAATCCGGCCGATTGTTCCGATGCGGACTCAAACGTTGTGTGACCGCCATCAAGCTCAACTCGATCATGATCACTTGATTCAACGTGCCCACAACCTACGCCAACCACTTACCTTGGTTCCACCTGCTTGAGATCGTTAAAGGGCGAACTACTTGCGACTCCTGGACTGGTCCAGGGTGAGGTACTAGGCCGAGAGGGGTCAGTGAGCCCAATGTGTGGTCGTACTCTTGGTCTTGGATAACAACACAAGAACTCGGGCCTAAGGCAGTGTTCAAGGAGACAACCCACTGTGTACTCCTACACAGCCTCTCATCGTTCACCTTTGTTTAGGGTAGGTTCACCAACACGTTACCACCATCATTCACATGATCACTACCATCCCGACTCACATCAAAGTAGCCTCAGGTAACAACTCTAAGCATGCAATAAGCTGTAACAGTTGCAGGGGCCACATGATAACAACCAACTCCTACATCTGCTAGGATTGTGGTTTGCTTACTACTGTGACAAAATGATAGGTCATGCAAAGGAATAGGTTCAACTAGCGGTAGAATGTATCATGGTAACATCCTAAACATGCATTTGCGAGAATGAGAGGGAACTGGGATTTTATAGACATGATCAAAGAGGGGGCTGCTTGCCTTGCTGACGGTCACGATGTAACACTCTTCTGACGTGAGGTTGAACTCGTCTCCGAGATCAACTCTACCGAGAAGATGCAATCACCGAAGCACTGGAAGTAAAGCACAATCAAAATAATACAATGCACATTCAATATGCAAAACATAGCATGGTAATGTGCTGATGTGACCTATGTTTGAATTGCCACATTTTAATTGAAGTTGATTTGAAAAGGACATTCAAATTCAAACTCCAAATGTTATTCAAATTTGGTCAACTTGCATTTGCTAATGTTTGTTCATTTGAAACCAAATGGTCATGTGTGTGAAATTCTTCTGAAGTACAAGTGATGTGTGGTGCATTTCAAAGTTTGAAGTTGGAATAGCAATTGAATTCATTTTGAATTAAACCCAATTAAATCAAATAGCAAATGCTACTGATCCCTTTTTAAGATCAACTCCAACATAGCTGAAAGTTGGAAATTTGGATAGAGGATTTTCTCCTGATAATTTTTCATATATTACACTTTGAATTTGGAGTTATAGTTTAAAAGTTATTCAATTTCAAAGTTTGGCTTATTTTCTGGAATTTACTGAATAAATTAAATGATTTAATCTTTACTGCGTCATCACTAGGTCATGCTGACGCTAGGGTTTGACCAGTCAACTGACAGGGCGGCCCCACCTGTCAGCCTCACTGGGGTTAATTAGCTCTGTTAACTTTAACACGGATTAATTAGGGGCCCTGGGCCCAGTGTCAGTGAGAGAGAGAGAGAGATTAGGGGCTCGGTTAGGGGCTAACCAACCGGCGGTTAAACGCCGGTGGCCTAGGACACGGCGGCGCTCTGCCGGAGTGGGATTTCGGCCACGGGGGAGGGAGATGGAGGCACGGGAGCGTGCCTCGCGCTCGTGCGCTTCTCCTGGAGCATGCAGGGGACCTCGAGGAGGTCCTGATCCATGGCTACGACGACGGGAAGCGGCGTCCGGCTACTGACTCCGGCGAACTCGCGCTGCAGAACACGGGGGAGAGAGCTAGGAGGGGGAAATCGAGCGGGAGCTCACGAGGAAGGCGACGACGAGCTCGGGGAGGCCGGAGAGGAGCTGGCCAGGGCGAATTTGTCGAAGACGTCCACGGTGGCCGGCGGCGAACTGGAGAAGGGGGCGACGTCCCTCGGGCCTCCGGGCTCGAATTGAACGTGCACGGCGACGTAGCCGAGTGCGGTGGACGTCCTGGACAGCACGGCGGGGCGGCTCGGTGTCGTTGGCCACGGTGGTTCACGTGCTGCACTCCGGCGAGCTCTCGGGCAACGAAGAACGCGAGCGGGAGAGAGACAGGAGAGGAGGGGGAAAGGAAGGAGGCTTCGAGGCGCTTCTCCTCGTCAAGCAGAAGAGGAGAGGGGAAGCAGGAGGTGGCGAGGCAGCCGGCGCATGCTCGCCACCGAGCAGCATCGGGGCCAGGGGAGGAAGACGACAGAGGAGGGGGCCGGGCTGGGCCAGGTGGGCTTCTCCCGTGGGCGTAAGGTAAGGTTCTTCTCTGTTTTTCTTATTTTTCTTTTCTGTTATTTGTGTTGCCCTTTAAAATAAATAGCTAGGGCATTTATAAAAATCCCCAAACATTTTTATAAAACCTAGGTGACTATATAGAAGTCAACCCCAAGTTTTGGGAATTTTTGAAATTCAAATTATTTGAATTCCAATTCAAATAGGCATTTGATTTAATTTCCAAGCCACTATTTGGATTATTGAAAAATCTATGAGCATGGGATTAATCCCAAATCACTTTTAAAATGACCAGACTCATTTTTAGGATTTTTCAATACATCCAAAAGAATTTTGGAAAAATATTTATTGCTGGTCTTTTTATTTAATTCATTTAGGGCTTTTCTTTTCCCCAATTCCTTTTCTTTTGCAATTTTTTTTAAGATGCAAAAATGCAAGCTAGGTTAAACACAAACCTACTTTGGGGTTCTGACAGGGGGGGATAAGTTGGGCCACTTTGCCCTCTCTGCCCTTCTTTTCTTTTTAATTATTTCTGCTCTGTGTTCACTTTGATAAAACAAATACCAAAGTATTTTTATAAATCCTCAAAACATTTATATGGCCTCATGTGACATGTAGCTAGCCACTCACAAGTTTTGGAGATTTTTGAAATTCATATAATTTGAATTTCAAATCAAATAGGGGTTTATTTAATTTTCCAAGGCACTATTTGAAAATTAGAAAATTCCATGAGTATGGGAATGAACCCAAACCACTTTTAAAATGATCACCATCATTTATAGGAATTTTTCAAATGTTCAAAGGATTTTTGGAAAAAGATTTTTATCTGTCCATTTGATTTAATTTCTCAGGGCTTTTCTTTTCCCCATTTTTGAATTTCATTTGAATTTTTACATGATGCAAAGGGTCAAGCAAGCCCTAGCACTTACCCTAGTTGGGGTTCTGACACGTAGGTACCCTCGCGAGCATCCTCCTTCAGCAAATTCCAAGCCCGAGAAACGCCCGGGGTGGCCTACCGCAAAGAGGAACAAGTCAAAGGAAACGAGACAACAAGCAGCACAAAAGAGCAAAGCAGTTCCATGAATTAAAAAAGATCCACCATCCCGCAGGAGGCACATTACATCTCAAAGTTTCAAAAAAAAACCCACTTCACCCTACTCCTCGGCTGAAGAATTACGGTTATCAGCCTACACAACCAGCTGCAGCTGGCGGGCCAGCCAAGTGGCGCGAGCACTCTGCTCGTTTGTATAATCAGGCAGACTATCCACCATGGAATCCTCAATGGGGACACCATGCCCCAGAAGAACAACAATAGACGTGGCAAGCCCACTCACCACGTTCTCGCGAACGAAGCCCTCCAGCTGATCACCGTCTGGACCGAAGGCAGCAACCAAAGAAACAAAGACCCTCTGGCCTCTTCTCCTCATCCGGGAACATATGCTCATGAAGAAGCTTCAGGAGAGTTGAAGCCCGAGCGCAAACATCCCCCACAGCTACAACAGCGCCCGAGACAGCATCCACATCACCACAGAGAGTGTCTGATCCTGCAACAACCACCTCCACCGCCCCAATACCCGTAGAACCTGAAAGAACGAAAAAGACTCAATACCCAGAAATTTCAGAGACGAACAAACCCCAGTGAATGGAAGACATGAATAGTCCACGAACCAGCCAAAGAGCCCGCCAAGTCCCGCAGGCGCTCGCACTCAACTTTATCGACCTGGAGAAACTGCTCCTCCACCCGCCGCAACCGCTCGAGCTCGCCATGCTGCGCCTGCAGGTCCCTTTCCTTGGATTCCAGAACGGCTCGAAGCTCAGCGAGCTCCTTTTTTGCAGCCTCTGCCCGCTTGTCAGCACCTTTCTTGCGACCTGCGGGATGGACACCAGTCAGACAAACCAACTAGCAAAGGAAACAAAGACCAAGAATCAAGATCTCACGTTTCATAGCGGTCAAGCTCCCCTGGACCGAGTCATGAGCACATCGCCACCGATCAGTCTCAGTCAGCACACGTTCGCATATCCGGAACAAAGGCTGAATTCAAGTAAATGCACCAGCCAAAGCCTAGGAAAGAAGAAAATCAAGCTAAAGACTACAACCAATCACAAATGATTGCCTGCAGCCTCGGGGGCTACTCCCATTGGGAGCACTGCCGTGCTCCCAATATTCAAAAGATCAACAAGAGAGAAAAACCCAAGCTAAAAACTGCAACCAATAAAAAATGGCCGCTTGCAGCCTCGGGGGCTACTCCAACAAAGTTCAGAAGGACAATAAATCCCATACCTGCTCCGCCATGCGATCAAAGAACTTCGCCTTATCTTCAGCAGAAAGATCCCGCCTTTCCAAGAAGTGCTCCTCAGGAATCACTGGCTTGACATCTGGAGGAAAGTCCCCTCCAGGAGCCGCAGCAGCCGCAGCAGATCCCCCAGACGGAGCAGTCGCAGGAGTTACCTCCGCACCTACAGTCACAGGGGTCGTCCCCGCACCTGAAGCCACATGAGTCGCAGAGTCAACCGACAGATTAGGCGCCACGCCAGTCAGTCGAGATTAACAGCAGCGGCACTCGCAGAAGAAGCAGCCGGAACATGAGCAGTCCTACAAGCAACATATCTTCAGAACATGAGTCAAAACAAAAACAGCAAAATTACCAAGCAGAAAGTTATAGTAACCCAACAGGTGCAGCGCCCGGACGAAGCAATATCCCGAACTTGCGTTTTTTTGGGGCAGCCGAAGGAGGACACGGCACAGCAGGTTGCATGACTGCTGGCAAATCATCGCCACCACCCACTGCATCATGACCACTCGCACTCAAAGGGCGAGTGTGTTTGACACGCAGAGGACTCGAATCCCTAGAGTCATCTGCAACTGACGGCCGACCACCCGCTGACTCGACAATATCAGCACCCGAAGCACCCCCGTCACTCGCAAGCACAGGACCAGCATCAGCCGCACCAGGTTCATCAAGTACTTCCGCATCTTCAGGCTGCGGCGGATTGTTCAACAAGGGAGTATGATCCTACAGATCATAACAACATCAGTAATCAACAGAAATGAGTGAAAATCACAAATAGAAAATTCAAGACAAGCACCTGAGGAGAGGTAAATCAGCAGCGTAAGGACAGACGAGGCTCTCCTCCCCAATACTCGTACACTTCGTGACTTGCTGAACCTGAGTCAAAAGGTCACCATCAGAGAACTCCTCGGGCGAACACCTGGTCGAGTCATTGGGCCCAGTGTATTGCCACATGGGACGCACCCGATGCTGAAGCGGCTGCACGCGTCTCCTCACAAACACGGAGATAAGCTGACCGCCAGTCAACTCATCCTTCAAAGCAGAGATCTTTTGCACCAATGGCTCCACAAGAGACACCTCGCGAGCAGAAAAAAATATGTGCCCATGAAGACCGCTTAACCGCTCGCGCAGCAGGATCGAAAGGGGCAAGACCAAATTGCTGCCCCTCAACGTGCCGATCCTTCAGATAAAACCAACTCTTCCGCCATGTATAGACGGAGTCCAGATTTTCCAGATCAAAATAGGCAGCCTTATCCTTAATGGAAATACCCACGCCCCCAATGGCATATTCCGAGTTCGTCCTCTTCACATTGAAAAGACGTTTCCAGAGGCCCCAATGGGGATAGATCCCAGAGCGTGATAAAGCAGGCAATGTGCAGAATCCCATTGGGGGTCCAGTCATGCAGTTGCAATTGATAGGAAAAAAGCAACCCCCTGAGGAAAGGATGACCGGGAAGTGCAAAACCACGAGGGAAGAAGCTCTGAAAGCATACCCATTCATCTGGACGGGGCGCAGGAACCTCCTCATCCCCAGGAATCCGGGCGGCACCATCCACCACCATGCCGTCCGCCACCTAATCATCTAGATCTGCGGATCGAAAAGCAGACCGCTCCCATCTACCAGTCATCCTCACCAACTCCTGTGCTGCACTGTGAGGACGCTTGGACATGGATCTCACCACCAAACCGCGCAAGGAGAAAAGGCAGGAGGCAAAGAATGAAGAAGGAATAAGAAGGACAAGCAGGAGAAGGCAATGGCTGGGTGAAAAACTAAACCCACCAGACTCCCCGGTATTTAACCAACAGTAAGGGCACTCAAATCATCACCGTTAATCTTGGAACCCAGCGGACGTGGCGTGATCCCACGATAGCCGAGAAGCATGGAAAACTCAACTGGCGCATTAACCATACCGCCCACTACGCGCGAAAAAAGAGGGCCATCATCACACAGTATGAAATTTTCGGGCGGCAGGGCGTCAAGTCATTTCCACTCGCTCGCCACAGCAACCCAATCTGTCAGGCGGACCAGCAACGTCGCGTCTCAGCAACGTGTAC
The DNA here is from genome assembly GCA_950022295.1 of Bromus sterilis. Lineage (NCBI taxonomy): Eukaryota > Viridiplantae > Streptophyta > Magnoliopsida > Poales > Poaceae > Bromus > Bromus sterilis. The sequence continues at coordinate 220,081,808 of OX465599.1, forward strand.
CAAGTACGCACCTTCGGTCAGCATCCCGCTCCTCACAAGTTTTTGATATTATTCCAAAAATCTTTTACTGCCATTGGGAGTACCTTTACTCGAGCTCGGGTGCTCCCTCACCTGGAAGGAAAGGATGTGCTCGAGTGGCTGCTCGCACCAACAAAGTAATCACGACATCAACAGAGTTCAGGTGCTCCCTCACCCAGAAAATCAGACACGTGCTCGAGTGATCACTAGCAGAAATAAACGTACTTACCGAGTTCGGGTTCTCCCTCACCCCGAAGACAGTAAAGCATTCGAGTGATTACTCGCAAGAACTCCACAAAGTACTGAACACTGCGATCTACTCGCTCACTCGACGACCTCCCGAGTGGGCACTTTCTTATTGTCCCCGTTTGGGCTCGCTAAAGCTCCACGAGTGACTACTAATAGCCCACTTGATTGTTTATTCCAAGTGGGTGCATCGCTAACCAGGCTCCGTGCCTCTGCAAAAAACAATTATACCTGGGCTACGACACACTGTACCCAGATGCCATGACAGCTTAGCGTGTAGGTAAGACCCCACTGCGCAGAACGACCGGGCCGGGACTTGCCGCAGAGCGATTTCACTCCCGATCTTTTCCATGCGCTCACATGATAGAAAGAGCCGAGCGGTCGCGCTCAGGCTATTTTCTTAGACTGGCAGCAATTGATCCTATAAGACCTGCAGCGGCATAACTTTGCTAGACACCGGTCGTTCCAAGTTCATGTCGAGGGACGTGAGCTTGATTGGGCTACTACGGTATTTGCCACTAGCGCAATTCACCAAGGCTCGACCAGTCGACTCCTTGGGCCCTTTTCAGCTTAACAAACCCTCAAAACAGGTATTGTCATGGCTCAAAACTGCCAGCGACCCGCGGCTATGCTGCTCTTACAATAATAAAGCATTGAAGAATTCGAGTCCCCCAGGCACTCGGGGGCTACTGACGAGGGTGTGAGGATACCTGGTGTGTATGAAGACAGAAGGCCCGCTGGAAAGCCTCGACAAGCCCACGACTGGCCCAATCAAGACACCGACGTAGGAGTCCGTGACCGATATGGAAGGCACGACTTGGCGCACAAGGCAAGCCTAGAACTAGGAAATTATCTTTGTAATCTAGTACGGACTCCCCGAGACCTAGCCTAGTATATACAGGCTGGGAGGGGAGACGTCTATGAGATCCAATATCCAATCTACTCTCCTGGCCTTGCTAAAACTCACCTTGGCCTCCCTTGTAATCGCCCCCTCACATAATAATATCGAGCAGGAAATGCTTCTCCTATTAGCCGACGAGTATCGTCCAACCTATTCCTTCTCTATGACTAACCCAGGGTCCCTGACCATGGGATTTGCCGAGGCTAATCCTCGTCATCATGCTTGTTGAATCCCTCGGGTACAACTTGATGTCTGTGTCTATGCTATGTGATCTTGACCTCATTGTTCTCTTCGGAAAATATGGCTGTGTAGTTTATATGGTTAGCGATAACTCCGTCGTATTTCGAGGAGTTAGGAAAGGTGACCTGTATATTGTAGATTTTTCTGAAGGTGCTCAGGTTGCTACTTGCCTCATGGCTCGAGCCTTAGAGTGCTGGCTATGGCATTGAAGACTCGGCCACGCTGGAATGAGGAACCTCCAGAAACTGGTTCTGAAGAAACATGTCCTCGGGATTGAGGAAATTAGATTCTCCAAGGACCGGCTATGTGGCGCGTGTGAAGCTGGAAATATGACCAAGGCCAAGCATCCAGCGTAGACCATCATGACGACTACAAGACCTCTGGAATTACTTCACATGGATCTATTCGGTCCTCCAAAGTATTCAAGCTTTGGAGGCAGTATGTATGGTCTTGTTATTGTTGATGACTTCTCACGATACACTTGGGTGCACTTTCTTCTTTATAAGCCAGAAACCCCAGCAATCTTCAAGCGCTTTGCCCAGCGAGTCATGAACAACTACAACCTGAAGATCAAGCACATTTGAAGCGACAACGCCACGGAGTTCAAGAACATTGGTGTGGAAGAATTCCTCGACGACTTGGGCATCACTCATGAGTTCTCAGAGCCCTACACTCCTCAGCAAAATGGAGTTGTTGAGAGGAAGAACCGGACCCTCATCGAGATGGCTCGAATGATGCTGGCTGAGTACAACACACCACTCATTTGGTGGGCTGAAGCAATCAACATTGCCTGCCACATCGTCAATCGAGTGTATCTTCACAAGTTCTTCAAGAAAACCTCATATGAGATAATGGTCGGTAAGAAACCCAACGTGAGTTACTTCAAAGTATTCGGTGCACCATGTTGGATTCGTGATCCTCATCACCAGTCCAAATTTGCACCCAAAGCATGTGAGGGTTTCATGCTTGGTTACGGTATCAACTCGCACACCTACAGAGTCTACAATATTAGTCATCATAAAATTGTTGAGACTGTAGATGTGTGGTTTGATGAATCTGACGGCTCACAAAGAGAGCACCTGCCACCTGATCTAGATGAAGCCTCACCTGATGAACAGATCAAGAAGATGGGTGCTGGTGACAAGGGGGTGACCCCACGACTCCTACGTATGAGGATACCTGGTGCATACGAAGACAAGAGGCCCACTGGAAGCTTCGATAGGCCCACGACTGGCCTGCTCTGGGAACCGACGTAGGAGTCCGTGACCATATACGGAAGTCAAGATTTGGCGTTCAAGGCAAGGCTAGAATTAGGCAATCTTCCCTGTAACTTGAGACGGACTCCCCAAGACCTAGCCTAGTATATAAAGGCTGGGAGAGGGGACGTCTCAGGACATACAATCTACAATCAACACCTCCGGTCTTGCGCGAACGAGCCTAGACTTCCACTGTAATCGCCCCCTCCTGTTAGCCGACGAGTATCTCCAACCTGTTCTCTCTCTACGATCAAACCAAAGTTCCCTGACCATGGGATTTGCCGAGGCTGATCCTCTTCAATTGGTGCTGACCGTGGGGACTTCACAGGTTGGAATCACGATCTCGGCGACCCCTTCATCAACATCCATCAAGTCGACAAATCCTCTAGCACTCGACGACTCCATGGCTCGAGCAGATTCCGATCTATTCGGGTCCCTCGGCTTCGTGGCTCACCCTCCGACCCTGCGACCAGCCTTCGCCGACCTGCGCGCTGGCATCGACCCGACCTTCAGTGGGTACCAGATCTACGTCAACCATTGGGGCACTCTTCGCCTCACAGATCGCGCCCGAGCACCCGCAACAATAATCGTAACAACCGAAGACGAAGCACCCGCCCACGGGGCAACTTCGCGAGTCAGCCGCGACTCCCACCCCAACACCAAGCACCACATCACTCGCGACTACTCGAGTGGACTGCCAACATGGAAGAAACGCACCACAGACGTGATTGGACTAGCGACCAGGGCACCTTCCAAGTGTTCATGGCAGACACTCGTGAGCCAACCTCTGACGACAAAGGACAAGGAGACGACCCGAGCAGTCATAGAGACGCACGCTCAAACAGCAAAAGCAGCGATCCTGACAATACTGGACATATTACCGTCACCCTTGGAGAACCAGGAACCATACCAATAAAAGAATTCAAAAGACAGGAGCACATCAACCGCAAGAACGACGAACCGGAGAGCATCGGGCGTCAGATCTCAGAAGCGGTAAAAGAGGACCATCCCATAGAAAAAATCTACCTGTCCAAAGAAGCAATCGCTAGAGTAAAAAATGCAGTAAAGCACGGAAAGCTACTCCTAGAGAACGCAACTCGCGACGAGCTCAGAGCATACAACAAGCTGGCAAGCGATATCACCAAGAAAACAAGACAGCAGCGACTAGAGTTGGAGAAGCAAGGAAAAATCACCATCGACTCGAGGACCAACCGCAAAGCTCTGCCCGAAAGCGACTCCTCCGACTACGGCTCCCCCGCCTAAGGCAAATCTAGATTCAACAACTTGAGACGCACGGATAAGAAGAAAGTTGCCCGCAAACTAGACGATGACTTCAGGCTCAAAGAGGACGATGAAGAAGAAGAGCAACTCACACCAGCAGAAGCTCTCATAACTGCCCAGGCATACCTCTCCCACGCTCAGAAGGGCAGAAAGGGCGCAGCAGATCGCAATATGACGATGGCACTCAAGATGATGAAGGACGCCATCACCGCCTCGGCACCCAAAAAAGCTGGCTCAAGGCGAGTTCCTCATGAACAAACACCGGACATAGACCCCAGCTCACCAGATGACGACGAAGACGACAGCAACGACGACTAGCGCAAGCACCCAAACAGAAGAAAAGACCATGTCAGGGACGACAACGGCAACCGCCGAAGCAACAATCGACGAGACGCACGCGACGACATTACACAGAACAAAATCAGTCGAGGAAGACGCAGGCATGCAGCCGACGAAGCGTACTCGGACGAGCACGCATCCGACAAAGACATAGAACCGTGCGGCGCACTATGCTTCACGCGACCCATACGCGAGACGTGGATGCCGAAAGGCTTCAAACTAAACTCCACAACGCACAAATATGACGAACTCGAAGAACCAGAGGCATGGCTCGATGACTACCTCACAGTCGTCAAGTTCCAAAGAGGAACCAACATCACGGCAATGCAGTACGTACAACTCACGCTCGAGAGCTCGGCGCGACATTGGCTGAAGAACCTACCAAGAGGATCGATCAGTTCCTAGAAGCAGTTTCGCAACGCCTTCATCGAGAACTTCAAATCCACCTACAAACGACCAGCATCACTCGAAGAGCTAAGAGCCTGTAGGCAAGGAACCAGAGATTCCATGAGAGCATACATCCAGCGGTGGACCATACTCAAAAACTCAGCTGAGGAAATATCAGACGAAAGTGCGATCGATGCATTCAGAAGAGGCTTACAACGCATTGACTTCAAAGAGCAACTCGGGCAGATGAAGGTCCGAACACTCGCGCGGTTACTAGAACAAGCTAACATCTGGGCCGACGGAGAAGACTCCATTCGAAACGAGTCAGACATCCAGTCAGCACGCCCAGAACGCGACTACGACTACTACACCGGAGACAGAGGGTACGACAGAAGAAGAAAGCGCCCCAGGCGTAACTTTTACGACGACAGAGGACCCGAGATGGTCGTGGCCGGTTTCCCAGACGATAGAGAAGGCAGACATCGAGACGAAAAAAGGATATAGCGGAGAGACAACCAAGAAGAAGCACCCCTGGTCCAGAAAAGAGACTGGAGATCAAGACAACCACGAGACGACACCCGAGCGTACCGCTCGGCCAAGGAACATCTCGATGGGCCCTGCACACTACATGGGTTAAAAAACGAGTGCAGAGAGCTCAGATCGGTACACACCCTAAGAAACTGCAGACGCTTCACCGAGCTCTCAGAAGAAAAAAGCAGGTCTACAACACCAGCTACACAACCTCTCACAAGCATAGCTGTCGGAACAATCGCCCACAATGCACCACCCACACCCACCGCACCAGCAAGACAGATGGCAGCCATCCAGGAGCGGTGCTCAACACCCGACGAAGAATAAAAATACCCAGAAGCACACGGTCGAACCTATATGATCCAAGAAGGAAGACCATCAAACAGGCAACAAAAGCAGGTCACCAGACAAGTTTTCCTCGCATTCTCCTCGCACCCCGCCATCCCAGAATACCTGAGCGGGTCGGAGACTGACATCACCTTCTCCCGCGAAGACCACCCGCCAGCCGTCCCGCGTCTAGGACATGCCGCGCTGGTACTCGAAGCAAGAATCAGAAACTATGACATGTCGCGAGTCTTCATGGATGGTGGCAGTGGAATCAACATCATATTCACCAAAACCCTGGAAGAAATGCTCATCCAAAATTCAGCACAAAAGACTTCAGGCACAACCTTCCACGGAATCGTGCCAGGCATAGCAGTTTACCCCCTCGGGAAAATAAGCCTGGAAGTAGTCTTTGGCAACGCGAGCAACTTCCGCAAGGACTTACTGGACTTCGAAGTGGTCGATTGGAAATCACAGTACCATGCTATCCTCGGTCGACCAGCCTTCGCACGCTGCATGGCAGTACCACACTACGCCTACCTCAAGATCAAAATGCCGGGCCCGCGTGGCATCATCACAGTCAGCGACAGCTTCATCAGATCCGATCGCTGCGACAGAGAGTTCCACAAAATATCAGAAACCTTTGGAGCACTCCTAACCCGCGGAGTCGGCACGCAAGAAGAAGAAGTGCTCCCTTAGAAGCCAAAACAGCAACCAGAGGACTCACCGACACCACACGCCAAAGACTCAAGTTATCTTAGCAGGAACTTTACATCTCTAGGGCTGTCAAGCCATCGATCCAAATAAAAGGCTGTCTTCAATATCCCTCTCGTGTAAGAACAACAGGAAAGACACTGCAAATATTTTTCCAAAAAGTACTTACTCACAAATTGGCACTCGGGGGCTTGCTCGCAGCAGCCACCCCCCGAGGCTTTATTCTCTTACGCGACTTACAAATTGGCACTCGGGGGCTCGCTCGCAGCAGCCACCCCCCGAGACATTATTCGCTTACGCGACTTACAAATTGGCACTCGAGGGCTCGCTCGCAGCAGCCACCCCAAGGCGTTATTCTCTTACGCGTCTCAAAAATTGGCACTCGGGGGCTCACTCGCAGCAGCCACCCCCCGAGGCGTTATTCGCTTACGCGACCTACAAATTGGCACTCGGGGGCTCGCTCGCAGCAGCCACCCCCCGAAGCGTTATTCGCTTACGCGACTTACAAATTGACACTCGGGGGCTCGCTCGCAACAGCCACCCCCGAGGCGTTATTCGCTTACGCGACTTAAAAATTGGCACTCGGGGGCTCGCTAGCAGCAGCCACCCCTCGAGGCGTTATCCGCCTCGGCGACTTAAAAGTTGGCACCCGGGGGCTCGCTCGCAGCAGACACCCCCAAAGAATTACTTGCTCAAGACTCGGAAACCAACAAGACTCGTTCACACCGCATGACTCAGCCTCGCAACACTCAGGGGATTCATTCCTAACAGATCAGCAAAATAAACCAAAGACAGAGGGAACAACAGCACACGCTGTCCATCAGAAGAAGACAACCTACAACTCAAAAGAAGAACCTACACAAAGCAAAGCCTAATCTACAGGCTTTGATTTCACTTTACACAGAGCACCCAAACGACGGTCGTTCTCTTCGACCACCCACTTTACAACTTGGCTCGCAGGCTTGTCCGCTATGGTGTAATGGTCATCCATTGGCTAAGCTCGACCACCAGGAGGACCTTGAGCTGCCAGCATAATATCTACCCCAGGCCAATGACTATGGACAAAGGCAAAAGCACAACGAGCTCCCGCATGAATCTGGTGATTTACTACGCGGCGAAGGTCTGAGGGTTGAAAAAGCCTTTCAAGCAACAACGGAACAAGATCCAATGGATAAAACTCAGCGAAGATCCTGCCAAGCACCCCAGAACAGTACTCAAGAGCCTGCGACACCCTCTCAACCCGCATCCGAAGAATGGAGAACACTCGAGCATGCGCCCTATCCATACAGAAAGGATTGTTCTCCTGCACGACTGGGTCCTCCAACCGCAACAACTCCGACTGCACGGCCTCCTCTTCGTCGCGAGACCGCCCAGCAAGCACTTCGTAACGAAGAATAAAAGATCAGCAGCAGGGACAAGGAAAAAACCTCGCACAGTCGAGCAGTCGAAGAAAGACAAACTCACTCTTCAGAAGATCAGAAAACTTTACCACCCAAGCTGCAAGGCTATCCAAAACAGCTTCAGCGTGTTCACGTTTCGAGCGCTGGACTGCGACATCACCTTTCAGACGAACAATCTCATGCTCGGCCTCTTTTAGCCTCAATCAAACAGACTCGTAGGCACCCTTGCGAGCATCCTCCTTCATCAAATTCCAAGCCCGAGAAACGCCCGGGGTGGCCTACCGCAAAGGAGAACAAGTCAAAGGAAACGGGACAACAAGCAGCACAAAAAGGACAAAGAAGTTCCACGAATTAAAAAGATCCACCATCCAGCAGGAGGCGCATTACAGCTCAAGTTCCAAGACAAAATTCAAAAAACCAGTTCCCCCTACTCCTCGGCCGAAGAATTACGGACATCATCCTCCACAACCAGCTGTAGATGGCGGGCCAGCCGAGTGGCTCGAGCACTCTGCTTGTCTGTATAATCAGGTAGGCTATCCACCATGGAATCCTCAATAGGAACACCATGCCCCAGAAGAACAACAAAAGACGTGGCAAGCCCACTCACCACGTTCTCACGAACCAAGCCCTCCAGCTGGTCGCCGTTCGGACCAAACGCAGCAACCTGTGAGTCGAGACCGTCTGGCCTTTTCTCCTCATCTTCGAACATATGTTCATGAAGAAGCTTCAGAAGAGTTGAAGCCCGAGCACAAACATCCCTCATGGCTCCAGCAGCACTCGACACAGCATCCACAACACCGCGAAGAGTGTCCGACCCCGCTGCAGCTTCCTCCACCGCCTCAACACCCACGGAGCCTGCCCCAAGTCGGAAGATTCTATGCTTAGAAAGCCAAGGAAAAAATCACAGCAAAAGGAAAGAGGAACAGTCTCATCACCTGTCAAAGAACTCGCCAAGTCGCGCAGGCGTTCGCGCTCAACTTCCTCCATATGCTGGAGACGCTCCTCCACCTTCTTCAACCGTTCGAGCTCACCACACTGCGCCTGAAGCTCCCTTTCCTTGGACTCCAAAGAGGCCTGAAGTGAAGAGATCTCCTTTTTTGCAGTCTCAGCTCGCTTCTCGGCACCCTTCTTGCGACCTGCAGAGAGGGCATCACTTAAAATGGCAAGTCATAAACCAAAGAAGATCAAAAGGAAGAAGAATGAGCCTTACTCCTCATGGTGGTTAAGCTCCCCTGCACGGAGTCATGAGCACGCCCCCACCGATCAACGTCAGTTAGCACACGCTCGCACATCCGGAACAAAGGCTCAAACCAAAGAATACAAGTCAGAAAATTCAAATCTAAGGCTGCAACCAATCACAAGTGATTGCTCACAGCCTCGGGGGCTACTCCCATCGGGAGCACTGCCGTGCGCCAATGCTGTACAAAGATCAACTGAAGAAGGGAATCACAAGTTTATGACTGCAACCAATCACAAGTGATTGCTCGCAGCCTTGGGGGCTACTCCCATCGGGAGCGCTGCCGCGCCCCAATATAGTATTGAAGAGCAAAAAAACCCATACCTGCTCAGCCATGCGATCAAAGAGCTTGGCTTTATCTTCAATAGTAAGATCTCGCCTTTCCAAGAAATGCTCTTCAGGAATCATTGGTTTCACATCTGGAGGAAAGTTCCCTTGAGGAGCCGCAGTAGATCCCATAGACGGAGCAGTTGCAGGAGTTCCCCCTGCACTTGCAGTCACAGAGGCCGTCCCCGCACCTAAAGCCATAGGAGTCGCAGAGTCAGTTGGCCGATCAGCTGCCACACCAGAGTCAGTAGGCCGGCCAGGTGCCACGCCAGAGTCAGTTGAACGAAGATCAACAACAACGACACTCGCAGAAGAAGCAGCAGGAACAGGAGCAGTCCTGCAAGTAATATATCATCAGAACAGGAGTCAAAACAAAAACACCAAAATTACCAAGCAGAAAGTTATACGAAACCAGCAAGCACAGCTCCCGGATGAAGCAAAATCCCATACTTGCGCTTTTTCGGAGCAGCCGAAGGAGGACACGACACAACAGATTGCACGGATGGTGGCAAATCATCACCACCACTCGCTGCGTCACGGCCACTCGCACTCAAGGAGTGATTTCTTTTGATACGCAAAGGGCTCGAGTTCTCACCGTCATCAGCAGCCAACGGTTTCCCACCCACAGACTCGCCAGCATTAGTACCCGAAGCACCCTCATCACCTGTGGGCACAGGACCAACATCAGCCGTACCAGGCTCATAACCTTTTTCCGCATCGTCAGGTTGAGGCGGATTGTTCAACAAAGGAGTATGATCTTGCAGGTCAGAACATCATCAATAATCAACAGACACCAGTCGAAATCACAAAAAAAAAACTCAAGACAAATACCTGGGGGAGAGGTAAATCAGCAGCGTAAGGACGGACGAGGCTTTCCTCCCCAATACTCGTACACTTCGTAACTTGCTGGACCCGAGTCAAAAGGTCACCATCAGAGAACTCCTCAGGCGAACACCTGGTCGAGTCATCGGGTCCAGTATATTGCCACATGGGACGCACCAGATGCTGAAGCGGCTGGACGCGTCTCCTCACAAACACAGAAATAAGTTGTCCGCCAGTCAACTCGTCCTTCAAAGCAGAAATATTTTGCACCAACGGCTCAACAAGAGACACCTCACGAGCAGACAGAGAATGCGCCCACGAGGATAGCTTAACTGCTCGCGCAACAGGGTCAAAAGGTGCAAGACCAAATGTTTCCCCTCAACGTGCCGATCCTTCAGATAAAACAAACTCTTCTGCCATATATAGACAAAATCCAGTTTTTCCAGATCAAAGTAGGCAGCCTTATCTTTAATGGAAATACCCACACCCCCAATGGCATATTCAGAGTTCGTCTTCTTCACATTGAAGAGGCGTTTCCAGAGCCCCCAATGGGGATAGATTCCCAAAAAGCCCTCACAGGGCGTGATAAAGCGGCAATATGTAGTACCCCATTAGGGTTCAAGTCATGCAGTTGCAAATGATAGGCAAAAAGCAACCCCCGGAGGAAAGGATGAACATGAAGCGCAAACCCATGAGGGAAGAATCTCTGAAAGCATACCCGTTCATCAGGACGAGGCGCGGGAACATCCTCATACCCAGGAATCCGAGCGGCACCATCCACCACCATGCCATCCGATACCAAGTCATCCAGATCTGCAGCTCCGAAAGCAGACCGCTCCCATCTATCGGTCATCCTAGCAAACTCCTGCGCTGCACTTCGAGGGCGCTTGGACATGGATCTCACCGCGAAACCGCACAAAGTGAAGAGGCAGGAGGCAAAGAACAGAAGAAGGAAGAACAAGTAGAACAAGTAGAACAAGCAGGGGAAGGCAATGGCTGGGTAAAACCTAAATCTACCTAGCCCCCCGGTATTTAACTAACAGCTGCGGAACACCCAGTCACCGTCATTCTTGGAACCCCGCAGATGTGGCACGATCCCACAACAGCCGAGAAGCATGGAAAACTCAACCGGCGAAGTAACCATACCTCCCACTATGCGCGAAAAACAAGGGCCATAATCACACAGTGCGAAATTTTCGGGCAGCATGGCGTCACATCACTTGCATTCAGACGCCACAGCCACCCAACTTGTCAGGCGGCCCAGCAACGTCATATCTCAGCAACGCGTATTGAGTACGCATCCTTAGTCAGCATCCCGCTCCTCACAAGTTTTTTCATATTATTATAAAATCTTTTACTCCCATCGGGAGTACCTTTATTCGAGTTCGGGTGCTCCCTCACCCAGAAGGCAAAGGCGTGCTCGAGTGGCCCCTCGCGCCAACAAGTAATCACGACATCTATAGAGTTTCGGGTGCTCCCTCACCCAGAAGGCAGACAAGTGCTCGAGTGATCACTCGCACTAGCAGAAACAACATATTTTCAGAGTTCATCTGCTCCCTCACCCCGAAGACAATAAAGCGTTCGAGTGACTACTCGCAAAGACTCAACACGTATTCGACAATATGACCTACTCGCGCACTCGAGGACTTTCCGAGTGGGCGCTTTCTTATTTTCCTTCTCCGAGTTCGTAAAACAGCTCCGCGAGTGACTACTAATAGCTCACTTGATCGTTTATTCCAAGTGGGTGCATCTCTAATTAGGCTCCGCGCCTCTATAAAAAACGATACTTGGGTGATGTCGCGAGAGTTTACTTCTCGCCCCTCGTTGGTTACCCAAAGTGGAAGGTTGAGATGTAGACAGTAGCAAGTTTCCCTTAGCAAAGATGCGAAGGTTTAGTATCGAACCAGTAGGACTCCAACAGATAAAAGAAGGTGGTGAAGTGAACAATGGCGCCGTTCACAACTGAGGTTGCTAACTTTACCTGGACCTGCACACAGAACAAACAACTTTGCTTCCCAACGAGTACATAGGAGTTGTCAATTCCTCCGGCCTTGTTGTTTACAAAGGATAAAACGCACGGGATAATAATGATAGTGATAGCAACGGAAAAGTAAATAAAGCAGTAAATTGATCGTGGGTGTAACAATATTGGAAATATGGACCGGGGTCCTATGATGTTCACTAGTGATGTCTCTCTCCCAAAAGACGATAAAATAGCCATGCGAGGTAAACAAATTACAGCTGGCAAATTGACAGGATTATGTGCGCAAACCAATGCTAATTATGCTATAAAGAAAGGAAGAGGCTCAAAAGCATGGGCGGTACGCCAAGACAAGTAGAACGAAATCCATCTGCATCTACCTACTAATCATCCACCTTGAGATATCTATCCAGAACATCTCGCTGGTATTAAGTTGCGAATCCCACCCAAAGTGTAAACTCAAAGCAACAGACAACTGCATTTAAGAACTTTGCGTAAAGTAAACAATACTTGCACCCGCAAGTACAAGCACCGTTGTTTTCCCCCTTATGGCAACAACACACCCCCTAGACTCATGTTTCTGTCACTCAAGCTAGTCATAGGGGGGCATGAACCCACAATCATTCATAACGCTCCCTCTTGGAGTCACTACCTACTACTTGGCCAAAGCAATAAACAGCAACGGAGAACATGCAAGAATTACTCAAGAACATAAATATAAAAGAGGAGAATCAAATATATTACTCAAACACAATCTGAACATAATCTCATAATCCATCGGATCCCAGCAAACTCAGCATAGCAACAGAAGATATATTACATATGTGCCTCGATCATGTAGGGCAGCCCACGAGGTCTAATCCATGAAGAACAAAGAGGGGAGGAGAACATCACATAACTACTGATCATAGACCCATGGTCCAAGGTGGACTACTCACGGTTCATCCGGGAAGCATCCATGGTGGTGGAGAAGCTCCCGGAGGTGGTTCCTCCCTCCGGCAGGGTGCCGAGAAGAGGTCTTCTGGTGCTCCCGATATTGGAAGCGCGGCGGCGAGGGAATAGAGGAGAGATCACGAAAAAGGGTTCCCTTCTCGGGGTTTTTGCGTCACGGGGAATAAATAGGCGAAGGGGGGGGGCAGCCAGGGTCATGTAGCAAGCAAAAGAGGCATGGAGCAAGCATAAATTATAGATACGTTTTGGACGTATCAACATCCCCAAGCTTAATTCCTGCTCGTCCTCGAGTAGGTAAATGATAAAAGCATAATTTTTGTGGTGACATGCTAACAACCATATAAGAACTTTTAAGTAAAGCAATCAAGGCATGCAATTCAATTCAAGTCATAACAGGCAAGAGTCTATATTTAGTATTGAAACAACCAATATAAGAACATAAAGGTGCAAGAGCTCTCGCTGTCCGTGACTCGAATGTCTCCAAATGGTGTTTGCGTGCAAGAAAGGGGATAAGGATATACGAGAAAAAAGTGTTTTTGTGTTGAGAACTCAATCTACTAAAGTTTCACACTTGGTCTTCTTTGGAATCTTATCTTGACTCATCCCCAGACCACTAGCCAGGTACAAGTCAAAATGATCCACTCCTTTTCGACATTTTGAGCACTCATGCAATGGATGAGCGTAAGCAAGAAAGTTGACACTTAGGATGGCAAAGAGAGAATATGGTGGAGGAGGAAGACAAAAAGGGTGTGAAAGGCTCACATCAATGAGGACAATCATAGGCGAGAGAAATCCAAATGATAGATATGATGTGAGGAGTAGGGATTTCCATGCAACGGATGCACATATGATCTAAGGTAAGCTCTCCAATGGAACTAGTGGGGGTGCATCCAACTTTCTTGCTCAAGAAGACCTAGAGCTCATTTGAGGAGGCTCATCATTGGAATATACAAGCCAAGTTTTATAGTGTGAAGGTCCCCACATAGCTAGATGCATGAATGATAATCTCTATGGAGTACAAGATATAAGAGGGAGTACGAGTGTGGATCTCTCAAAAGGAATAGTAGTGTGCCCCCTTCTCTCTTTTTATTTCTTTTTCTCTTTTTTGTATAATTTTTTTGTATTTTTTGGTGGCCTCAATGGCTCTTTCTATTTCTCTCATTTGTCCTCTTTGGGATCTTTTAATTTTTCCACTTTGGGATCTTTTCCTCACTTTAGGGGCAAAACTCTATATATTACAAGAAGTATAGAAGATCTTTCACACTTTACAAAGTACTCAAATCATAAAGAAGATGTAACTATCATGATGTATGCAAATGTATGCCTCTGCCAGAGTAGCAGGATCTGCAATGATACTAGCGCGTCATGTAGCAATGATTAGGGCAAGGCCCAACTAGCATGCGGCTCATCGATCAAGCAAGTAGAGTGTATGACATGAAGATCAAGTCATGAGAAGATGGATGTTGCATGGCAATATATCTCGGAAAGGCTATGGAAATGCCTTGGTAGGTAGGTATGGTGGCTGTTTTGAGGAAGGATATAAGGAGGTTTGTGATGACAGAGTGTATCGTGCCAAGGGTTTGGATGTACCAGCGAAGGTGGACGCCAACTCTCGGAGTGAGAAGAAAGCAATGCACGGCACAGGAGAGGCTAGAAAAATATGGGAAGGTGGAAGTGTCAACTTTCGAATACTCACATTAGTCCGAAGAACTCATGCACTTATTATCGGTAACTCTCAATCTAATAAGGAGGTTTCACAAAGAGACAAGTACCCCGAGGAGGAGTGTATGGGGGTTTGGTTATCCTTGCGCATCCTCGACTCATGGTACGTGAGTGTACTCTAATATTCGACCCCTCAAAAGAGTAGTGATCCATCTAGTAACTAAAGTTCTCAACTAATTTTGTAAGTTTTGAAAATAAACACGGATTGCCCAAAATACGACATCTATGACTAATAGGCTAAAGCTCTTGACACCAAAAGTCCAAACATTACTCAAAACAATACCTCAAAACGATTGCAAGTTACTACTACAAAAGAATAGCAACCTCAATTACCTACTTCAAGTCAAGACACAAAACTCAATGCAATAGGCAAACTCTCTAAACAAGATAAACATAAAAACTCAAGAGAGTTCCAGCAACAAACTAAACAAAAGCTCTTTGAAAAGATAAGCATGAAAACTAAGAGCTAAACATGACAATAGCTATGAAAAAAATAAAGAACACACACAACAAAGATAAGCATGAAAAATCCTATGTTGTGTTCTAGATTTGGAAAGTGGAGCGTGTTTATCTCCCATACAAAGAAAGCTGGATTCTAACATGTTATGAACAACAAGCAAAGCTAAATAAAACTAAAAATAAAACCTAAGAGCGAGACGCTCTAAGCATGGCACATAATGCATGAAGTGATAAAAATATATTGAAACGAGAGACGCACTGATAATTGTTGATGGAGAAGGGGATGCACGGGGGCATCCCCAAGCTTAGACACTTGAGTCTCCTTGAATATTTCTTGGGGATGCATGGTGGCATCCACAAGCTTGAGCGCTTGACACTCCCGAATCTTCTTTCATCATCTTCCCTCGCACACTTGAAAACTCCCTTCATACATAACTCATCATAATCTGATTAGCGAGGTTAGTACCCATAATAAAATAAATTTTCTCTACTGGAAATAAAGATATTCTTGAAGGTCTACTGTTTCTCAAGATTGCCAAAAAGTTTTTGCAAAGAAAAAGCAAGCTTAAGGTTCGCAAAACGAAGAAAAGGCAAAACAGGACAGAATCTGTGAAAAACAGACCAGCAGGTAGTAAAGATTTTTTAGCGATGCAACTCAAATAAAAAAACTCAGAACATACAAAAGTTTAGTAATTGTATAGAGAACGCTGTGTAAAAAATTCATCTAAAAAGATGAACTTGGATTTTTCTGTGATTTTTCTAGTCACGAGGACATAATCTGTTTTCTGGACAGCATGTCACAACTTTCACTTCCCTTGTCATATGAGGCTATAAAAGGCACAAAGATTGAAAAGTAAAGATACAATGATGTTGCTATAGTATTAACAATAATCAAGACCACTAAAAACAGAAGAAAAACAAAAAGTAAATCCTAAATTCGTTGCGGGCTGCCTCCTGAAAGTGCTTCTTTAAAGCCATTAGCTAGGCTTAATGCAAATAGATCAAGTTGTATCAATTGAACCATCATCAAGATCATCAAAAAGGTCTTCAATATTACAACCACTCTTAAGAGGTCTTTCAAAAAGACTAATAAAGATACTTCTAGGAATAAAATAAAAAGGTGGAAGATCAATTGGAGTCTCATTTATTCTATTAAAAAGAGGTATCTCTTCCAAAGTCTTCACAGTTTCAACCCCTTTGGTAATAGATAGATTATTTTCGAAACGAGGAGCCTTTGGAACGTAAACGAACCTAGGTTCCTTCTTTGCCGGAGTTTCCACATTTTTGTTTTGATTGAGGAGAAAGTATTTCCTAGAGTGTCAATGATTTCCTCAATCTTATCAATCCTAGAAGGGTCCAAGTCATGGGATTTGATGGTCTCCAAGGTTTTGAAAATTTTATGCATGGAGCTATCTAGTCTATTCAAATTCCCTTGAACCTTACAATCCAACTCACTTATGTTATTAATGCTTGGCATCTCTAGCTCTATCTTTTCAAGTTTTTTCATAATATGAGCTAGGGTAACGTCCTCTTGAATGCTAGCAACAGGGAGATTTCCAACAAGATTTTCCATAACACTAAGAGCTTCCCAAACTAAGGCTTCTATGAAATTCCCATTAATAGCAGTATCTAGAATAAACCTATTCCAAGAAGTAATTCCAACATAAAAGTTTCTAAGAAGGATAGTAGTGGATTGCTTCTTGGTGGCTCTTTTTGAGAATAATTAATTCTATACCAGGCATCTTTCAGACTTTCACCACCTCTTTATTTAAAGGTGAGCACTTCTGCTTCACCAAAAGCAAAAGGACCAGACATAATGATAATTACTAGCAAGGTAACTATTTTTTTGATTTTTTATAAAGGACACTAAAGCAAAAACTGAAAGGTAAACAAACAAGACTAAAAAGCAAAGATAAAAGATAGTGTGCAACTCCCCTATCTTGAAGAGCGGAGTCCCCGGCAACGGCGCCAGAAATTGCTTTGATGTCGCGAGAGTTTACTTCTCGCCCCTCGTTGGTTACCCATAGTGGAAGGTTGAGATGTAGACAGCAGCAAGTTTCCCTTAGCGAAGATGCTAAGGTTTAGTATCGAACCAGTAGGACTCCAACAGATACAAGAAGGTGGTGAAGTGAACAATGGCGCCGTTCACAACCGAGGTTGTAACTTTACCTGGACCTGCACACACAACAAATAACTTTTCTTCCCAACGCGTACAGAGGAGTTGTCAATTCCTCCTGCCTTGTTGTTTACAAAGGATAAAACGCACGGGATAATAATGATAGTGATAGCAACGGCAAAGTAAATAAAGCAGTAAATTGATAGTGGGTGTAACAGTATTGGAAATATGGATCGAGGTCCTATGATGTTCACTCGTGATGTCTCTCTCCCAAAAGATGATAAAATAGCCATGCGAGGTAAACAAAATACAGCTGGGCAATTGACAGGATTATGTGCGCAAACCAATGCTAATTATGCTATAAAGAAAGGAAGAGACTCAAAAGCATGGGCGGTACGCCAAGACAAGTAGACCGAAATCCATCTGCATCTACCTACTAATCATCCACCTTGAGATATCTATCCAGAACATCTCGCTGGTATTAAGTTGCGAATCCCACCCAAAGTGTAAACTCAAAGCAATAGACAACTGCATTAAAGAACTTTGCGTAAAGTAAACAATCCTTGCACCCGCAAGTACAAGCACCGGTTTTTCCCCCTTGTGGCAACAACACATCCCCTAGACTCATGTTTCTGTCACTCAAGCTAGTCATCAGGGGGCATGAACCCACAATCATGCATAACACTCCCTCTTGGAGTCACTACCTACTACATGGCCAAAGCAATAAACAGCAACGAAGAACATGCAAGAATTACTCAAGAACATAAATATAAAAGAGGAGAATCAAATATATTACTCAAACACAATCTGAAAATAATCTCATAATCCATCGGATCCTAGCAAACTCAGCATAGCAACAGCAGAAATATTACATATGTGCCTCGATCATGTAGGGCAGCTCACAAGGTCTAATCCGTGAATAACAAAGAGGGGATGAGAACATCACATAGCTACTGATCATAGACCCATGGTCCAAGGTGGACTACTCACGGTTCATCCAGGAAGCATCCATGGTGGTGGAGAAGCTCCCGGAGGTGGTTCCTCCCTCCGGCAGGGTGCCGGGAAGAGGTCTTCTAGTGCTCCCGATCTTGGAAGCGCGACGGCGGCGGAACAGAGGAGAGATCGCGAAAAAGGGTTCCTGTCTCGGGGTTTTTGCGTCATGGGGAATAAATAGGCGAAGGGTGGCAGCCAGGGGGGCCACCAGGGGTCCAGGCGCCCCCTTGGCGTGGCCCCACCATGGGGTGTGCCGGGAGGGCGCCTAGGGCCCTGGTGGGTCCCCTCTGCCCCCCCCCTCGGTGATTCCGGAAGCTTCCTGTACGCTGATTTTTTATTGGATTTTCCCGAATTTTTGGAGCACTTTTAATATGGGGGAAACCTGAAATAGAAAAACAGCAAAAACAGGAACTGACACTGGGGTGCACTGAATTAATAGGTTAGTCCAAATATGATCAAAAGTCTATGGAAGTTCATCAATATCATAGCAATATCATACAAAAGAGGCATGGAGCAAGCATAAATTATAGATACGTTTTGGACGTATCACTGGGCTGCGACTTGTTGTACCTAGATGCCACGCAAGCTTAGCGTGTAGGTAGGACCCCGCTGCGCAGACGACCGGGCCGGGACTTGCCACAACGCGACTTCATTCCCGACATTTTCCATGCGCTCGCATGATTGAGAGATGAGCCAATTACGGACGTGTTAAGGCTATTTACTAGGACCGGCAGCATTGATCCTATAAGACCTGCAGCGGCATGAACTTGGCTAGACACCGGTCGTTCCCAAGTTCGTGTCGAGGGACACGAGCTTGATTGGGCTACTGAGGTATTTTCCACTAGTGCAATTCGCCAAGGCTCGATCAGTCGACTACCTTGGGCCCTTTCAGCTTAGCATCCCTCGAAACTAAAAACATTTGTCATGGATAAAACTGCCAGCGACTCGCAGCCGCGCTGCGCATACGAGAGCGAACGAGGATTAATTCGAGTCCCTGCGCGACTCTTCGAGTCCCCCAGGCACTTGGGGGCTACTGACGAGGGGGTGACCCCACGACTCCTGCATATGAGGATACCTGGTGCATACGTAGACAAGAGGCCCGCTGGAAGCTTCGATAGGCCCACGACTGGCCTGCTCTAGGCACGGATGTAGGAGTCCGCGAACATATACGGAAGTCAAGACTTTGCGTTCAAGGCAAGGCTAGAATTAGGCAATCGTCCCTATAACATGAGACGGACTCCCCGAGACCTAGCCTAGTATATAAAGGCTAGGAGGGGGGACGTCTCTGGACATCCAATCTACAATCAACACCTCCGGTCTTGCGCGAACTCGCCTAGACTTCCACTGTAATCACCCCCTCGCATAATACAATTGAGCAGGAAGTGCTTATCCTATTAGCCGACGAGTATCGCCAACCTGTTCTCTCTCTATGATCAAACCCAAGGTCCCTGACCATGGGATTTTCCGAGGCTGATCCTCGTCAGCGGCTGATATCATACCCGTGGACCATTCTGATGAAACACACATACCTCCGGCTCCTGAAGAACATCCAAATCCTGAAGCAAATGGTCCTGATGACGATCCTGATCCTGAGGCTCCTGAGACTCCTGAAGTTCCTGAAGCTGATGCTAATGAGTCTGATGATAGTGATGATGCTCATCAAGATAATCAACCTCGTCTTCCTCGCGTGGCGAATGAAGTTCAAGTGGACAGAATCCTCGCCGACGTCAACCTACCAGGTCCTCTCACTCATGCCAGAGAAAATCGTATAGCTAACTTTTGTGGGCATTTCTCGTTTGTTTCAATTTCAGAGCCCACCAAAGTTGCCGAGGCATTCCAAGAAGCGGAATGGATTCAGGCGATGCAAGCCGAAATTCTTCAGTTTAAACTGAATGACGTCTGGGAACTAGTCAAATGGCCTTATCCTCGAGTTCACGATGTCATCGGCACAAAGTGTATCTACCGCAACAAACTCGATGAAGATGGACAAGTCATCAGAAACAAATCTCGTCTTGTAGCACAAGGATACACACAAGTTGAGGGCATCGACTTCAGTGAAACCTTTGCTCCTGTTACTAGACTTGATTCCATTCGCATCATGCTTGCATTTGCTAACCATCATAATATCAAGCTATATCAAATGGATGTGAAAAATGCATTCCTCAATGGTAATATCAAGGAAGAAGTATATGTTTCTCAACCCCCAGGTTTTGAAGACTCAAAGAATCCTAATATGGTGTACAGATTGAAGAAAGCTCTCTACGGACTGAAGCAAGCCCCTCGGGCTTGGTATGACACACTAAGGGATTTCCGCATCAGCAAGGGCTTCAAATCTGGTTCCCTCGATCCAACTCTTTTCACCAAGCGTTATGATGATGCTTTATTCATATGTCAAGTGTATGTTGATGAAATTATATTCGGATGCACTAACAATAAATACAGTGAAGAGTTTGCATTCTTGATGAGTGAACAATATTAGATGTCCATGATGGGTGAACTGAAGTTCTTCTTAGGGCTTCAAATTCGTCAACAATGCAACGACATCTTCATCACTTAGGAGAAGTACCTCAAGGAGTGCGTGAAGAAATTCGAGATGCAAGACTGCAAAAGTATCAGACAACCACACAAAATATCAGTATACAACTCATTAAAAAAATGGTCTGAAGAACGAGAGTTGTAACGGAGGAACCCCCATGAAAACCCGCTTGAAGACTAACATATTTCTGCCTACAAATGGACAACTCAGTCTTAATGAAAATGGCAAGGACTACGATCAAAAGGTATACCGCTCCATGATAGGTTCTCTGCTATATCTATGTGCATCTAGGCCTGATATAATGTTGAGCGTTTGCATGTGTGCCTGATTCCAAGCGGCACCAAAGGAATCGCATCACCAAGAGGGGAAACGAATTCTTCGATATTTGGCTCACACCTCGTCGCTAGGCTTATGATATCCAAAAGGCACACAGCTGGATCTTGTTGGGTACTCAGACTTAGATTATGCTGGAGATTGAGTGGATCAGAAGTCTACCTCAGGAACATGTCATTTCCTCGGACGCTCTCTGGTGTGCTGGTCATCAAAGAAGCAGAACTGTGTCTCCGTTTCCACTGTTGAAGCTGAATACATCACCGCTGGTGCAAGCTGCTCACAACTTCTTTGGATGAAGCAAACTCTCAAGGACTACGACATCAACCTGAAGAAAGTACCACTACTGTGTGACAATGAGAGAGCCATCAAAATCTCTCAGAATCCGGTTTAGCAATCGAGGACGAAGCACATGGAGATTCGGTATCACTTTCTTCGGGATCATATGTTGAAGGAAGACATCGTCATCAGCCACGTGAAGACTGAAGACCAACTTGCTGATATATTCACTAAGACTTTGGATGAGAAGCGTTTTAGAACTCTGAGGTGTGAGATAAATATCTTAGATTCCTCAAATGTCCAGTGAATGGACACACATCCTAATGCTTAAACAATATTGAAGAATCCTGATGTACAACACATGATGCATCGTACTCCTCAACTCATGAGGAACTACCTTGCTAAGTGTGAAGAAATTAACGTGGAATTGACTCAAGATCCATACGACAATTGTATGGCATCAAGTGTCTTATTCCCTATATGGTGGGTAGAGCCACCGCCAAAATTCCTTAGGAATTGTTGATCCTCAGTTTCCTCATTTGAGTCTTCATCCTGATGCTTACTGTTTTGTCCTCAACAGCATTCACCTATGGTTCTTGTTCTTCAGAATTTGCTTCTTCATCTAGGTGAACGTGATCGGACCCGTCCCTCTGTGCTCACTTATCCAATCTTTCTATCTCATGTATGCGTTCATTTGGGACTCTTGTATTCCTCAACCTGAGGCTTTTGTCTTTATCCTCAACATTTTTACTGTCCTCAGTTTCCAAAAATTGAGGATTATCAGTTAAGATTATCTTCTCTTGATCGTTCGATTTGACCGCACGACATGCATTTCCATCAATGCAATATCCACTGAGAACCCGAACCGCCAGGGGCAATCTCGTCCACAAAAATCGCAACCCCTCAGCTTTTACCCCTCTATAAATAGCCACCACCCCCACTGTCATTTTCCCCCACATATCATTCCCTCTCACGCCGCCGTCCTTGAGATCCTCAAGCTCTCGTGCAGTCGTCGCTGGAGTTCATCGTCGCCGGAGAAGATTGACTCGGGTTTCCTCAGCATTCGCCTCAGCTCTGGTACGTGTATGTCTCAACTACTATTTCCTCAGTACTGTAGCTTCTTCAAGATTCTTCCCGTTTCTTCATGCCACTACATTCGTCATCAATACTGAAAACTTTCTGAGACCTATGCATATGCCCCATTACTTTGCTTTCCTCAGCCCACTCCTCATGAACGCATATAACCGTACCCCACTTTCCTCGCAACTTAATTCTGTCACAGGTACATGTCTGCTGAGGAATCTTATGGTTCTCATAGTCTCAATTCATTTGCATCTCAGCTCGAACGTACAATTAATCAGTCTCCTCAACTGAAGAAAATGGCTCCTCGTCGCAAACTCACTGATACTGCTAAAGACTTTCTTCCAGCGCTCTATGCAAAACTGAAGACTCTAGAGCGAGAAACTGCTGGTGAACGTAAGCTAAGGGTTCAGAAAATCACGAGGGAACGGGTCAAACGATGGGCTGCATACCAATGGATTAATCCTCAGCATGAGGAAATGTTCCCGGTTAATCCACCCCTGATGACTTTGGGCATCAAGGCTCGTCCTCCTCCAGAACCGGGTGTTTTTCCACATCCCTCAACCTTGAATACTCCTGATGATTCTCCTGATGCTTATCAGCGCTACCTCAAGCGAACGGCTCATCTTGCGCAGAGTCTAGCTCGTGACTTAGCTTCCTCTGTGCAGATTCCACCTCAGGCTGCTACTCAGCCTCAACCTCAGCCTCGGCCTCTAGCTAGGCCTCGAAGAAAATCTCCAGGCATCAAACCATCGAAGAAATCATCAGAAAAGCCTGATGCTCCAGCTTCTTCATGCCAAGGAACTGCTGGCGTTGTTCCTGCTTCAAGAATTTGCACTGATGATTCTGGCAGTGCACCTGAGGCGTCCACCACAATGCCTCATCCTCAGTTGAAGACCAAAACAGTTCTCCAACGTGGCACAAGGCCCTCACCGAATAAAACAGCCATGCTTGGTGCCATTCATCAGACTAACTTCAGCTCTGATGATGAAGATGAGTTTGAAGACCTGGCCGGTTTTGTTGCCACTGAGGAACAGAAGATTGAGTATCCGCGTGTTGCTGCCAGACGCAAAGCTGAAGCTAATGGCTCAGAAATTCCACTACTCCTCGATCCCAAGAAGATCTTGGAATACATTGACATTTGGTCTGTCAAGCCTGATACTCCTCTTGATGATTTGGACATACCAAAAGATCTCAGGTTCTACATTCAGTAGTTCCTCACCAAGGAGATACATCACCGAGATCTTCAGAAATAGTTGAAGAGCCAACTGAAGAAAGTCCACAATGACTTCAAGAAGAAACCTATCACGGATGTCACTCCTCAGGAATTCATTGAGTATCAGTGTGATGTTGAATGCCTCACCACTGAATATAATGCCAAATGTGCCTACATTGGCAAGTCAAAAGAACGAATGTCCAGGAAGATGAACAACTTAATGAAGATTTGGCAGCCAACATCCTCAGTACCTCCTACTGCCACAACTCTGTCTGATACTGTGCCTGAGGACTCCTCCCAACGCCACAAGCGCGTGTCTGAAGCCCCACCATCCACCCCACCTGCGGCCAAAAGGCCCACACTGGAACCCACTGTTGAGGAGCCAATTGATGCCACGCCGCTATCTTCTGCTCCTCCTTCCTCAAAAGAAGCGGATACCACAATTCCATCCAATGTTGCCTCAATTCCACCTGCCAATACTCAGTGCAGCATGATAGTCTTCACCCCACCATCCAAGGAACTTGCCTCAGCTGCTGCTACACCAATCGTTACAACGCCTCAGTTCCCACCTCCACCAATCATCACTGAACTTGAGGACATGGATGTTGATATTGAGGATACAGGAACTCCTCGTATCATGGATGAGGAATACGAGATGGAGAACTCCCCCACTCATACCATCTTTTCGCTCGATCCTCACTCCCCCACTGCCACTGAGGTGCTTCCTAATACCTCTCAGCACTCTGAAGATTCAGTTGGCGTATCATCCTCTGCCTCTGACGCCGATGAACCGGAAGCCACCAGTGCTCCTAATGCTGCTGCTGATGACACTGATGATGCAGCCACTCCCGCTGCTGAGCCTGACACTGCTCCCCCCGCAGCTGAGACTGAAGCAGAGCACAACACAAATGCTGACACTGAAGCTGCACCAGACTGCTCTGCGGATCATCAAGTCACTTCTCCCTCAACACCAGCTACCTCGCTGAAACCTGGCCCTGATACAACGACTGAAGCTCATGCTCCTCAACAACCAACTCCCTCAGCTTCAGCTTCACCAGCTCCTCAGGAGAAAGCCTCATCTCTCTCTCTCTCTCTCTCTCTGTTCGAAGCAGAAGAAGCCATTTTATTGCAATCTTGTAGATGATGCTTGACCCAGCTTCAACACTGATGCATTCTTCAATGCCATGAGCTTATTTAAGGCTGGGATTCAGAATCCATATCATTCTTCTCCGCCAAGCAAGCTGCTGAGGTTCTGGACGGCTACTCAGAAGAACTACTATGCCTCAATTCTTTACATGACACAACAGGTTTTTCCTCATAAACACATTCCTCATCCGGTTATGAAGGACATTCCTTGCTCCAACGACGTGCTGCAGGACTTGTTTCATGCCAAATTTCTTCAGTTCTGCTCCGAGTGTATACATTGGAATGAAGAACTAGTGCTTCAGTTTTATGCCACACTATATGTCTCAGGGGATCCCAAAGACATCAACACTTGGGTGCTAGAATGGATGACTGAGCATCAGCACTACACTGCCTCAGTGCATGAGATTGTTGAAATTCTTCAGCTTCCTCCCTCTGATGCTTCAGTTCCCAGCACGTACGGTGCTTCACTTCTCAAGGATGATCTGATGAATATGCTAATGAAGCCTCAAGCCCCTGAAGCTCTACCCCAGACCAAGTTCCTCGTGTCTGAACTTCAGTATGTGCCCAACACAATGTACAGAATACTGGCCAAGTCTTTCTGCCCAATCAAGGGGTACGAATCAACTGCTGAAGAAGTTGTGGGCATCATGAAGAACATTCTCTATAGTCTCTGCATGTCTGCGCCCGTCAATGTTTCAGACTTCTTCTTCAGGACTTTAGTGGATGCTGCCCAGAATCCTCATATTCTGAAGCCATATGCTCCATGGATCATGAAGCTCATCTGCACCAAGATTGACATCAACTTCAAGCCTGATTAGGCTAATCATCGCACTTATGTTCCCCCGGTTGAAGTGCTTCAACATACGATTGCCTCAAATGCCAAGGGCAAAGAGATCTTCTATGAGGAAGTTCTTCCTTAGGACTCTCTTGGTGGCAACATTCGCCGGCCTCAGTCTCGCACCACTCATGAGGAACGCACACATGCCTCAACTGAGGAAACCACTCAAGCTCGCATCATGACTGATTGCGAGCTCCTCATCAGTCTGCATCAGAAAGTGGACCGCAATCATGAATGGACAAAGCGTCAGATTGGCGACATCCTCAGCTACATGGCGCAGATGCATACTACCCAGAAGAAGGTTCATCAGTATGCTCATCATACATATCAGCGACTTGATGCTCTTTTGACTGAAGTCATTACGCCTGAAGACCTCGCCAAGCTTGGCCTCAAACAACCTCAGCTCACTGAGGTTAGGGCTCCTCGTCAGTTCACCAAAATCAAGACACCACCTTTGGCGATGGACTCTTCTTCAGGACAAGAGTTCTCCCCTGAAGAAGTTGAAGACACTGCGGCTTGTCCTCACACTGCAACAGCGTGCCTTCGGCCTAATTCTCCTCTGCCCTGAGGCTTTACTTTGGGGACGTTAGCTGCAGTTCTCCTTTTTGTTCATTTAATGACAAAGGAGGAGAAATATGTTAGTCTTCAAGCGGGTTTTCATGGGGGTTCCCCAGTTACAACTTTCGTTCTTCAGACCATTTTTGTAATGAGTTGTATGCTGATATTTTGTGTGGTTGTCTGATACTCTTGAGCTACCTCATGATATTCCTCAAGTTTATCTATTACTCATGTTATTCCTCATCAACCAACTTACTCAGTTCTATTTTGGATTTCTCAATTATTCCATATGATGCACTGTTTCAAATAAGCCGGGATATAGGGGGAGCTCCTCACGTTTTTCAAAATATTCTACCAAGTCTTCAAAGCATGCATTTCTTAGGGGGAGCATCTCTATATCCGGAAACAATGAATTATTTTCTTTAAGTTTTTAATTCCTCAAAATTACTTATTTTATCCCGTTGAAGCTTTAACCTAATTGTCATCAAATCACCAAAAAGGGGGAGATTGTAAGTGCATATAGTGCCCCTTTAAGGTTTTGGAGTATTTGATGACAAAACAGTTAAGGGAATGATGTGTTTGTGAGTATACACAAGAGAACAGTCCCTTAAGAAGAGGTTAACCACCATTGTCGACCCCCAAAATATTGAGGAACATTGAATAAATCGGGGTGTTTCCTGAAGACTGACGAGGCGCGAAATCCTGAGGAAACAGGATCCTGAAGCATTCTGCTGAAGCTGAAGAAGCAGTACATAATCCTGAGGCAATTCGCGCTAAAGACAAAGACTGAAGTGTAGTCTTCGTTAATACTTTTTATACTTCTTGAGTCGTAGGAAAACGCCGCACTGTTGGAGAGGTTGAGGAAAATGAGTTCTATATTTCTGAGGAAGTGCTCAAATATAAATCCTGAAGAAAACCCAGAGAAATCTCATGCAGTAGAAGGTCAATTCCTCGGGTGTCTGATACGATGGTCTTTAGGACACTTAGGAATTTGTCTTCGGTTGAGGAGTCAGGAAACTGCCAGTGCAGTTCGCCTGCCGAAAGAGAGAGTCCATTTCGACCGTGGCACATGTCGCGTGGTGAGGGCTGGTACCTGTCCAGCCAACGGTCCGAAGGGTGGGCATGATAGTAATTTCGTGCATGGGCATTTATGTCCTTTCACCTGGGGTTGCTCCCCGGCTATAAATAGCCGCCCCAACCCCATTTGTGGGTTGGCTGCTCCGAGAGAAAAACTGACACTTGTCATTTGAGAGCAACCCACCTATGAGGAAACTGAAGAACCTAAATGAGGAAAACCACCAGCCTGAGTAGTTGAGCATTTCTGAGGAAGTCGGTTCGAGTGATCCGAAGCCTTTTACTCTTGAAGACTGTGATCTTCCAGCCGGTGTAGAGGTCATCGTTATGAGGAAGTCAAGATGCAATTGTGACTTCCCTGAGTGAACGGAGTCTGTGAAGGTATCGGGAGTCTACCTTGAACACTCACCTGAGTAATTGTATGGAGTCTGAGGACTTTAGTTCAAGGAGAATAAGGTGAAGACTATGTCTTCTGAGTTCAATCTCAGCCTCTCCAACCAGATGTAGAGTTATCACAGCAACTCGAACTGGTCCATCATATCAGTGTCTTCAGTGCCCTGGTGCTATTTCTTCAACCTCATCTTTTATGTTTATGCATTGATGACCCGTCCTGATTCCTTTCTTTCTTAGTTTACTCTGTTCTAATTCCACATCTCTTGCATCGGTCACACTTTATCTCTCCAATATGTTGCTTTATATTCATGCCTACGTTTCATTAACGTTATGTGCCTCATCTTGTTTTAGTTTCCTCAATTTCGTATTGCCTCAGTCCTGAGGAATTCGAAATTCCTCGGGAAATTTGAAAATCTCACATTCACCCCCTCTGGTCGATATACTGCACTTTCAATAGCTAGCCCGTGTAACGGACTCAAAAGGCAACTTAATCTTCTTCCTAGGGAAGTGTTCCATCCCCTTTTTGAAAGGGTATTGAAATTTAATATTCCCCTCTTTCATATCAATGACAACACCAACAGTGCGAAGAAAAGGACGTCCCAAAATAATTGGACATAAAGGTTCAAACTCTATGTCCATAATAGTAAAATCAACGGGAACATAATTGTCATTGACAATGATAAGAACATCGTCAATATTCCCCAAAGGTTTCTTTACGGAAGAATCAACGATTCGAACACCAAAAGAACAAGGATCAAAAGACTTCAATTCAAACATATCATACATTCTTTTGGGCATAACGGATGTACTAGCTCCAACATCACATAAAGCATAGCAAGAGAAGTTATTCAATTTAATTTTTATCATAGGATCCCAACCATTATCTAGCTTTGTTGGTATGGAGGATTCTACTCCAAGCTTCTCCTCCCTAGCTTTAATGAGAGCATTAGTGATATCCTCCGTGAAGGCAAGATTTAGTGTGTTAGTGTGGGGGGTCTCTGGACATTTCGTGTAGCAAGCTAATAACTTCAGAAAGGGTGGAACTATCAAAATCAATGTCACTACTATCAAAGGTGGTAGTGGTGTCATCTAGGCTCACTTGTTTGAAAGCCTCTATGTTCATAGGAGTTTCTTCTTCTACGGTTGAGGTAATAGCATCACCATTAATAGGTACAATGGGACTAGGAGTTTGTTGGGTGCTAAAAGTTTGGGTATCCTCACCAACTTGGATAGTAGCAACGGTGTGGTGTGTGGGAAGGCTCTTAATTCTATCTTCTTCCATGGGGATAACTTCGGGTGTAGCTGCCATCTGGTTTTTAAAGTGGCTTGGGTGTGAGACAAGTTTGAAACATAAGTTTCAGTGGTAGTAAGTCTAGTTTGGAGATTTGAAATCTACTGTTTAGGCTCTCAAGTTGCTTGCTAATGTTTTTCAAAATAGAAGTGTGCTCACCTAATTATCTGGAGAAGGCTTTGTTTTGTTCAAACTGTGTGTGCATATAATTCTTAGTGGCCTTCTCGATCTCCATCAGTTTCTCATAGCTAGGTAAATCTCTTTCCTTATAGGTTTGACAATGGGAGTTGTTGTTGCTAGGATAAATGTTGTTGTTCCCATAGTTTTTGGATGGGAACGGTCTAGGGTTGCTAGAAAAATTACTCCTATAAGCAGTGTTGTTGAAGTTGTTTCTAGAGATAAAATTCACATCTACTTGTTCTTGAGCAACCAAGGAATTTAAAGGAACATCATGAGGATCAATAGGAGCTTGCTTGGTAAGTAGAGACATAATCAAGTCAACTTTTTCATTTAGGGAGGAAACCTCCTCGACAGAGTTTACCTTCCTACCTGTTGGAGCGTGTTCGGTGTGCCCTGGGGAATAGTTGGTCATCATATCATCTAATAGTTTTGTGGCAGCACCAAGTGTTGTTGACATAAAGGTTCCTCCCGTGGCCGAATCTAACAGGTTTCGTGAGGTAAAGTTCAAGCCTGCATAAAAAGTATGGATAACCATCCAAGTAGTCAAACCAAGATAAAAACTGAAAGGTAAACTAACAAGACTAAAAAGCAAAGATAAAAGATAGTGTGCAACTCCCCTATCTTGAAGATTGGAGTCCCTGGCAACGGCGCCAGAAATTAGCTTGATGGCACTGAAGTACTGCTCCTCGTTGGTTACCCCAAGTGGAAGGTTGGATGTAGCCTAGCAACAAATTTCCCTTGGCAAAGATACCAAGGTTTAGAGTCAATCCAGTAGGACTCCAACGACGACAAGTCGGTGGTAAAGTAAACAATGGTGCCGTTCACAATTTAAGATTGCTTAATTCACCTGGACCTATACACATATATAAATAACTTTGCTCCCATCGAGTACAGAGAGGTTGTCAATCTCTCCGTCCTTGCCGTTTACAAAGGATCAAACACCAAAATAAGTAGAATGAAATCCATCTACATCTACTACTAATCATCCACCTTGAGATATCTATCCAGAACATCTCGCTGGTATTAAGTTGCGAGCCCACCCAAAGTGTAAACCCAAAGCAAAAGACAACTGCATTAAAAGAACTTGGCGTAAAGTAAACAATCCTTGCAACCGCGGTTACAGGTACCTTTGCTTTCCCATTATGGAAAAAGCACATCCGCTAGACTCATGTTTCTGTCACTCAAGTTAGTCATCAGGGGGCATGAACCCACAATCATACATAACGCTCCCTCTTAGAGTCACTACCTACTACTTGGCCAAAGCAATAAACAGCAACGGAGAACATGCAACAATTCCTCAAGAACAAAAATATAAAAGAGAAGAACCAAATATATTACTCATCACAATCTGAACATAGTCTCATAATCTATCAGATCCCAGCAAACTCAACATAGAAACAGCAGAAAGAATTACATATGTGCCTTCATCATGTAGGGCAACTCAGAAGGTCTAATCCATGAAGAACAAAGAGGGGAGGAGAACATCACATAGCTACTGATCTTGGACCCATGGTCCAAGGTGGACTACTCACGGATCATCCGGAAAGCGTCCATGTTGGTGGAGAAGCTCCCAGAGGTCAACCCTCCCTCCGGCAGGACGCCGGGAAGATGTCTTCTGGCGCTCCCGATCTTGAAAGCGCGGCGGCGGCGAAACAGAGGCGAGATCGCGAAAAAGGGTTCTTTCCTCGAGGGTTTCGGAGGATGAGGTAATTATAGGCGAAGGGGGAAGCCAGGGGGCCACCATGGGTCCAGGCAACCCCCTGGCGCGGCCTAGGGTGGGCCCGCGCCCCCTGGCCGCCTAGGCACAGGGTGGGTCCCCCAGCTCTCCTTCAGGGCTCTGGAAGGTACCCGTGCACTGGTTTTTAGCGGATTTTTCTGGAATTTTTGGAGCACTTTTAATAAGGGGGAAGCCTGAAATAAAAACACAGCAGAAAACAGGAACTGGAACTGGGGTGCACTGACTTAATATGTTAGTCCAAATATGATCAAAAGTGTATGAAAGTGTATCAAAATCATAGCTATATCACACAAAACATGCATGGAGCAAGCAGAAATTATAGATACGTTTGGGACGTATCAGTGGAACACTACTATTTATTTTGAAAGATCCACCCTCGTACTCCATTGTCATATTGTAATCCATAAAGATTTTCATATCATTTATGCATAACTATGTGGGGATTCTTACACTTTAGAACTTGGCTTTCATTTTCAAGGATGAGACTCCTCAAATGGCTGTAGGGCTTCATGAGCAAGCAAGTTGGATGCACCCTCACAAGTTCCATTGGAGAGCTTACCTTAGCTCATATGTGCATCCGTTGCATTGAAATCCCTATTCCTCACATCATACTGTTGTTGGTTCAACTCAGGTACACAATGGACGAAACCAACAACATATGAGCTCATGAAGAAACAAGTTGTAGAAATAAAATTGAAGAAAACAAGTTTCGAGTGAATCTGTTTTCTGCAGATTTTTTTCCTCTGATCTATCGCTAATCCACACCCATAGGGTGCATAGACGGGATCTTTGGGGTATATCACCATAAGCTACATCAAATTTACTTTCCAATGCAAAAAACCTCACATCATTTGGGGTTGTGAGTCAAAAATACTAGCCATTCTCGTGGAAGGTGTCCAGGCTGTCAATGCTTCGCGAATTTCCGAGGAGCTCTCCAATAACTTCAAAAGCTGACTACTCTCCATCCGAGGAAGGCATGCAAATTCTGCAGCATTTTAAACCCTTTTCACACCTAGATAAGGGGGGTTGTCCCTGATATAAAACCCCGTCCCCCCCATCCTTTTACACACTTTTTGTCAAACCATTCAGCTACAAGCTTATGCAGCAAGACTGCTAGAGAGATCCAAGAGATCATTGCCACCTTTGCTCTTGTGAGTTCATCCGGATTCGCGAGAAGGAGCCTCTGGTTCCCCCTAATTCGTGCTCTACGGTTCTGGCCGTTTTGTGTGGGTTAGTCCCGGCTTGTGGTTCTGCGATTGTTAGAACAGCGGGTTGGAGTTCTTGTAGCTCTGGCCAGCCATCCCCAACGTACGGGTTGCATCCAACCTTGGCAGGTACAAAGCTAGTTATCCCGGCTGCTTGCAGCTAGTTATCCCACCCGATTCGATCCTACGACGTGAAGATCGGGCCACCCTCGAGCGCGAACTCATTCATCGGGTTTGCATCTATCATCTGGCATCAGAGCCTTCATTGACATGGTAGGATCTGTTATCCAAGTTTATCTTGCTATCATCCCTTTAGATCGAGTGCTTTTCATGCTATATTTTCTGTCCTAGAAGTCCAAAGCCCCACCAAAAACAAATCCAAGCCTTGTTGGTGCTGAGATATTGTTGTTGCATACCTTGCATGTTCTTCATCTTTATATCTGCACCAAGTTTCATTCTCGTAGTTGTTTTCAGATTTGGTTGTTGTGCTTTGGAAATAAGAGAAAAAAAGAGTGGCAAAAAAATCAAGAGAGAAAAAGAAAGTGTTGTTCAAGATCCAAAAGTTATATCTTTTTAGAAAAATTTCAGAAGCTTGTGTGTTGTGTAAGATCCAAGAGTTCCATCTGGATAGAAAAAATTTAGAAGCTTGTGTGTGTTGTGTAAGATCCAAAAGTTTCAGCTGCATAGAAAAAATTCAGAAGCTTGTGTGTTTGGTAATCTTCAATCTTGGTGTAAAGGTGCAGCATAGCTATCCACATATTTTCTTGGGTTGCATCAACTTGATTTCAGCACAAGCCCCTTTTTGTTTACCCCACCGAGCTCCACCAAAAACCGAAGCTAGTTCTTTGACCCCTGTCTTTCAATCGCTTTAACACATCCGGGAGAAGCACAATTTGATGTGAACTCATAAGATCTTTGGTGAGTAAGAGGTGAGGTTTTGTGATTCCACAAATTTGTTTTTCTACCCCACTTTTAGCCCACTAACATGGCAAGATTTACACCAAATGGAAAGATACACGAAGATAAAAATTGTGTGGCCACCAGAGCGGACATGCAACGACTATGTGATGATCTTCTCCAAGCCATGGATAGGATACTTGACAAGTATTTTCCACTACGTGGAAATGGGGCTCGACACCAACCTCACCCTAATTCCTCGTTGGTTACCATGGCTGCTCCTCGTTCTGTGAAGAACACAGTGATAACAAACCTATGTAAGAAAGAGTGTCCACATCCCAAAACTCCACATATCAAGAATGACTAAAATAGGGAGTTGAGAGATTCCACCAAACGTGAGGAAGAGAGAGTTGACCACAAGATTAGAGAGAGGAGTGAGCCACCACATGGTATTCCACCAAATCTGAGTGAGAAGATTAGAGAGATTTGTGATCCACAAACTGAAACTCCACAAACTAGGAGTATCAAAATTAGTGACTTGTGTGATGCCACCACATGTGAGAGTGAAAGCCTCCAACATAATATTCGAGAGATGAGTGACTCACCACAAAATATTCCACACAATCAAAATGAGAGGATTAGTGAGTACACCAAACATGAGGTTGAGATTGTTCAATATGAGGATAGAGAGATGAGAGCTCCACCACCAAACATTTCATACAATGCCGGTGAGATCTTTAGTGAGTCATGTGAGTCCACAAAATGTGATGTTGAGATTGATCAAGATGCTGAGAGCGAGAAGAGTGATACACCACAAAATATTCCACCCAATAAGAACGAGAGGATTGTTGATTTGTATGAGTCCACCAAATCTGAGAATGAGAGCATACAACACAAAATCAGAGAGTTGAATGATCCACCAAAGGAGAGGGAGGAAGAATATTCACTTACTAACAACTCAAAAAGTTAATCTTCTTTGCATGAGGTGCAGATTTTGAGACCATACCTTGCTGCCCTCTTACAACAATGGGAGGAGGAGATCAAAGAAAAATTATGGGGCACATGGAGCAGTACTACACATAGATCATATGTGCATGTTGACTTCCACAAAGGCATGAAGGTATTCAATGAGGTAAAACAGAAAAGATCATTAATTTTGATGCACCCAGAGGTATGTACTTATGAGAAACTGAAACAATGGCGAGATGAAATCAGAGAAAAATTATTTGGAACATCATCATCCATTCAAAAACATGTGTTTATCAACCTTGGCGATCCCACAAATGATATCAAAAGCTTAACAATCACACATAAGTATTCGAGATACTCATTACCTTGTTATTTTGTTGTGTCCTCATGTAATTATATTGGAGACAATAAGGAGTTGAGGATTACTTCCTTCCAAGGGAAAGAGAGTGACAAAATAAGGATCATGGCTGATTATAAATTTGTACTCCATAAAAATGTTTGTTGGAAGGAACTACTGAGCCGAACAAAACATCATGTTGACATAAAAAATAACTTAGCAAAGTTGAATACTAAATTTTTTTATATCATGAAACCTTTGCATATGAATTGGTATTTCCCTCTTTTCTTTTGTGTGAAAACCAGCTAGAGTCAAGAACGACTCCTTTTCAAGAGAGGGGAGATGATGAGGCCATCACAATCGTCGACACAGCACCAAACATCTCTACACAAATTGCAAGATGTGACAAACAAATACATGATGAGATGCAACACAATTCTAAGGTGAAAGCTACAAATGAAGATTGCACTTTTATTTTGCATAGATATTATGTACTACCCTTCTATTTATCTCTTGCATATCAAAGAGATTCGAGGACGAATCTTCATCAAGGGAGGGACGATGATGAGCACATGTATATACCATACATGGCATTTGAACAAGGGCGCAATTTAGTTGGAAAGAGTTACTAAGTCAAATCAAGAAAGCACATGCCCAGGTAAACGCTAACTTAAGTTTATCTTATAAACTTGATGAAATGGATGTGCTTTCATTTCCATTGTTGTTGGTTGAACTCAGGTACACAATGAAGGAAACCAACAACATATGAGCTCATGAACAAACAAGTTGAAGAAATAAAATTGAAGAAAACAAGTTTCGAGTGAATCTGTTTTCTATAGATTTTTTTGCCTCTGATCTTTGGCTGATCCACACCCATAGGGAGCAGAGACGGGATCTTTGGGGTATATCACCAGAAGCTACATCAAATTTACTTTTCAATGCAAAAAACCTCACATCCTTTGGAGTTGCGAGTCAAAAGTACTATCCATTCTCGTGGAAGGTTTCTAGGCTGTCAATGCTTCACGAATTTCCGAGGAGCTCTCCAATAACTTCAAAAGATGACTACTCTCCATCCGCAGAAGGCATGCGAATTCTGCACCATTTTTAATCCTTTTCACACCTAGCTAAGGGGGGTTGTCCCTACTATAAATCCCCATCTCCCCCATCCTTTTACACACCTTTTGTCAAACCATTCAGCTACAAGATTATGCAGCAAGACTGCTAGAGAGATCCAACAGATCCTTGCCACCCTTGCTCTTGTGAGTTCATCCGGATTCGCGAGAAGGAGCCTCTGGTTCCCCTAATTCTTGCTCTACGGTTCCGGCCGTTCTGTGTGGGTTAGTCCCGGTTTGTGGTTCTGCGATTGTTCGGACAACGGGATGGAGTTCTTGTAGCTCCGGCCAGCCATCCCCAACGTACGTGTTGCATCCAACATTGACAGGTATAAAGCTAGCTATCCCACCCGATTCGATCCTACGACGTGAAGATCGGGCCACCCTCGGGCGCGAACTCATTCATCGGGTTTGCATCTATCATCATGAGCCTCCTCAAATGAGCTCTAGGTCTTCATGAGCAAGCAAGTTGGATGCACCCCCACTAGTTCCATTGGAGAGCTTAGCTCATAAGTGCATCCGTTGCATTGCAATCCCTACTCCTCACATCATATCTATCATTTGGATTTCTCTCGCCTATGATTGTCCTCATTGATGTGATTCTTTCACATATTTTTGTCTTCCTTCCCCATCATTTTTCTCTTTGCCATCCTAAGTGCCAGCATATCTTGCTTGCGCTCATCCATTGCATGAGTGCTCAAAGTCTAAAGGGAGAGGATCGCTTTGACTTGTGCCTGACTAGTGGTCTGAGATGAGTCAAAATAAGATTCTGAAGGAGACCAAGTGTGAAGTTTTAGTAGATTGAGTTCTCAGTTAAACTATATAGTGTTTTTATACTCTAAACTCATCTCCCACTTCTTGCACGCAAACACCATTTGGATACATTCGAGTCACGGACAGCGAGAGATCTTGCACCTTTACGTTTTTACTTTTGCTAGTTTCAATACTAGATATAGATTCTTGCTTGATATTGTCTTGACATCAATTGAATATCTTACTTGCTTTACTTTGAAGTTCTTATATGTGTGTTAGCATGTCACCACAGAAATTATCTGTGTTGTCATTTACCTACGCGAGGACGAGTAGGAATTAAGCTTGGGGATGTTGATACATCCCAAACGTATCTATAATTTTTGCTTGATCCATGCTCTTTTGAGCCACATTGCTATGTTTTTTTCTACAATTTCATACCTCTTTACACATATTTGGAATGACCTACTATGTCAGAACCCTCTGTTAGGTATGTGCTAGGGTTAGCTAGTGCCTTTGCATCATGTCAAAATTTCAAAAAGAAATCTTGGAAATCAAATTCAAAATCAAAATGGGAGGAGGAACACCCCCCAGATGAATTAATTCAAAAGGCCAGATAAAAATATTTTCCAAAAATTCATGTTAGAGTTTTGAAAAGTCTTATAAATGAGTGTGATCACATATCAAGTGATGTGGGACCCACCCCATGCTCATAGATTTTTCAAATATTCAAACAGTACCTTGGAACATGCTGTTCATACAAGGCATGTGTGCTGCGTGTATGTTTATAACATGCATGTCTTTGTATGGGTTTTCGAGACCTTAGTTGTGTTCTGGCTGGCGGTCTTTCATACACCAAGTGGACCTTAGATGTGCGCAGCTTGGGGCATCGCGATGCGATTTCTCGAGACTCCGTCTCGTGCACACTTTGTGGTATGATCGAGCCCGCCCTAGACCCCGACTAAGTGATCGGGCTGGAGTAAGTCTATGTAAGAGTTTTGAGATAGTCGATAGTATGGTTGAGGCGACTTGTCTTTGAATATGGAAGTTCACCACCCATATCAGTAGACTTGTGTGCGTACGATGAGGACCCATTTCAGTTGATCATCCGGCCTGGATGGGATGCCCCTCACGTACGATGCTTTCCGAGAATGTTCAGTGCTTGGCCTTGTCTGCTTAGACAAGTGGGTGCGGTTCTCGGCTCTCCATATGACTATGTCTTAACTGTACTTGCATACGCTAACCCCGGGTCCCGACAGACTTGGTATCAGAGCAGGACTGACTGTAGGACTAGTAGCCTTGGTCGAAGTTGAGTCTAGCTTGCTATAGTTATATAGTTACTCTGGGTATATATGGGAACAACGTAAGGCTTCATTTTTCTCCTTACCCCATTCGTTCTGAGTTCTGAGTCACCCTCATCTTATTCTACGGGAAGATAGGACTAGGCTCTCCTCTGTCTGATTAGAACATCTCGTTGTTTGCTTCCTTATAGCCGTAGGAAAGTTGTGATCGGTTTGATAGAGTGGTTATGATCCCTGTTTTCTTACATCGTATTATGTAAGTGCTGTTTTCATGATTGAAAGAAATTGTCATTTCTTACAATTACAGCCGTTATGCTGTCCGAGTCATTCCAGGTTTATCTCATAATCTGATGCATTTGCAAACTCCTTTCTGTTTCAGATGGCAGATCTTCCCCCTCGGCAGATTGTTCGCTTGACCAGGTGCCTCGGTGTGCGTGGCCATCCCGCCACGTTGATCGAGATGATGTCCTATGTGGGATATCGATGGTACCCTGAGTACACCATCGAGGAGCAGTTCCACGACTTCAACTAGACGCAGTTCCACTGCATTGTCCGGATCTACCCACACCACGTTGGAGTCACCCAGCCTATCCACTTTGGCATGGCATCGGCATTACCGAGAACATGGCTGTGCAGGATGCTGCATATTCATGTATTACACTGCTGAGAGAGGAGCACACCCTACTGAGAGAGACTTCATTCTGCTATATCCCTGCTGCACTTCCAGGAGAAGAGGGATATTACACCGGACTCTACTCAGATCACTCTACAGAGGATCCAGCACTTCAGGTGACTGCTAGGTTTGCTAGTGACAGAGATCGTGATGCACGCGCTCTCCGTTTTGAGCTCCATGCTACTCGTGTTCGTCTGTACCGAGCACTGACGCTCTTGGCACCCTTTGTGAGTGTGGGATCAGTTGAGTATGATGCGATCTATCCAGTAAGGACCCAGATGCCTTCTCGAGTTGCTTGGCCCGAGATTGGAGGAATTTTTCCACCCCGTGGTCCTTTGCTTCCACCCTACACTGGACCTAGACCCCATCCTTGCCCAAATGGATATCAGGGTCCACAAGCCTCCGTGTTTTCCGATGGTCACCTCCAGCTACCGGGATACGCGGGTAACTTCTATGAGGATTACTATGGAGATGGAGATGAGTGAGACCTCCTGTGGTCTTACTTAGTGAGGATGTAGTAGTATCCTAGTATATTGTAAGCAAGGTGCCTAAGTTCCAGAGGCTTAGATAAATAATGTATAGGAAGTCAGAGTGCCTCTGAAGGATGTATCATCTTCATCATGTTTGTATTAGCTTAGTGCTTGTACTAAAACGATGTATGGTTTGTATGACAGCTTGTGAATATATGGCTTGTATGCTTTTATCACCATGTTGTCAAGATGATTACTTTCTTTGCTCTGTAATCCTTCCAGTACTTCAATACCTTGATTAGACTCTTGAAATCAACTCTGTTTGACTTTGGTTTTTCACCTTCAGGATGTCTCAAGGAACCCGTGGTCAGGTTGGTCGTAACCAAGGTCGTGGGAACAACCAGGAGGAAGAGAACCTTCCACCCCCACCCACGATGGCCCAAGTTCTGATGGAGGTCGAGAGGAACCTCCGTGACTCTCACCACCTGCTGGAAGTCATCGCACGCAACACCACTCAGCAGCGCAATGAGCTGGTGTCCCTGAATGACTTCATCCGGCTTCATCCCCCGGTTTTTAGTTACTCCACCGAGCCCCTTGACGCCGATGACTGGCTTCGCAGCATCGAGAGGAAGCTCCAAGCAGGCCATGTTGCAGATGGCGACAAGGTCAATTATGCCACCTATCACCTTGAAGGTGCAGCAAGCTCTTGGTGGGAGAATTTTCTGAATATGCGCCCAGTTGGACCACCAGCATCTTGGGAGGAATTCTGTACGTCCTTCCGCGAGCACCACATCCCCAAGGGTCTCATGGACCGCAAGCGTGAGGAGTTCTGTAACCTCACTCAAGGCAGAAGAACCGTGGACGAGTTTAGTCGTGAGTTCAACCGACTTGCTCGTTATGCAACTGAAGAAGTCTCCACCGACTCCAAGAAACAAGAGAGGTTCCGTCGTGGCCTCAACAGTGGACTCCGTCGCGAGCTCAACCTTCATGACTTTGCCACCTTCCAGGTCCTTGTCAACAAGGCCATCAAGGCAGAGGACATGAACACCCCCAATGATTTCGTCAAACATCCTAGAGATGACGGATCATCCAGTTCTGGCTCCCAGAAGCGCAAGATCTGGATCGCACACAATATGTTCCGCCAGAACAACCCACCGAGGCCATCCTATGTGGCGCCTCGTCCACCCACCCAGTTCCACCCAGCTCCACCAAACCACCCAGCTCCACGCACTGTTTTCGGAGCTTGTTACAAGTGTGGTCAGGCAGGCCACTATTCTCGAGAGTGTCCCCAGAACCAGCTCCAACACCAGAATGCTCCACCACGTGCCTGAGGCAACACCAACAACAACAATGGTCGTGGCAAGCCACCCCAGAAGGTCTACACCGCCAAACCCGCTCCTCCCGCCACTCGTGGACGTCTGAACCAGGTTGCCGCTGAAGAGACTGACGACACCACTGACGTCATTCTTGGTATGCTCCCAGTCAATTTTGTTCCTACTTCCGTTCTTTTCGACCCAGAAGCATCTCATTCATTCATGTCGGAAAGTTATGCACTTCGTCATGAGTTACCCTTTGTTGAATTGTCCACCCCGATGGTTATTCAAACTCCAGGGTCAAGATGGCAAACTAATAGAGTGAGCCATGGTAATCAAATTGCAATTGAGGGTTTAGTATTCCTTGCTTCACTCATAGCCCTCAAGTCTTCGGACATTGATGTCATCCTTGGCATGGATTGGCTATCAAGACAAAATGCCTATCTGGATTGCAAAGGCAAATCCGTGAAACTCACCCACCCTTCAGGCCAAACCATCAGCTATACCTCACCCAGAACAAGAACCCAAGTGCATTCTTTGAATGTACTTCCCCTTCCCGAACTTGAAGATATTCCGGTGGTTCGTGACTTCCCGGATGTCTTTCCTGAAGAGCTGCCGGGCATGCCACCCGACAGATGTGTAGAATTTATAGTGGATCTTGTTCCAGGAACCGCACCAATTTCCAAACGCCCATATAAAATGGCCCCACATGAGTTAGCTGAGCTAAAAACCCAACTTGATGCTTCGTTGGCAAAAGGCTTCATCCTCCCTAGCTCATCGCCATGGGGTTGCCCTGTTCTGTTCGTAAAGAAGAAAGATGGAACAGAAAGGATGTGCGTAGATTATCGCCCGCTAAATTTAGCGACGATAAAGAACAAATACCCACTGCCCAGGATCAATGATCTTTATGATCAACTTGCAGGATCCGCTATCTTTTCCAAGATGGATTTGAGATTAGGTTATCATCAGATCCGAATCCGAAATGAGGACATTCCCAAAACGGCTTTTACTACTCGTTATGGTCTTTACGAGTACACCGTCATGTCCTTTGGTTTAACCAATGCCCCCGCCACATTCTCACGCTTGATGAATTCAATCTTCATGGAGTACCTAGATAAATTTGTTGTGGTTTATCTTGATGATATTCTCATCTACTCGAAGAACGAAGGAGATCATGCCGAACACTTAAGGCTGGTATTGATGAAACTTAGAGAGCATCGCCTGTACGCTAAATTCTCCAAGTGTGAATTCTGGCTACCAGAAGTGACCTACTTAGGCCACGTGATTTCTGCAAAAGGCATTGCTGTGAATCCCGAGAGAGTTCAGGCCGTCCTTGACTGGACTCCACCTGAATCGGTTAAGCAAGTTAGGAGTTTTCTTGGACTAGCCAGCTATTGTCGTCGCTTCGTCGAGAACTTTTCTAAAGTTGCAAAGCCTCTAACTGAAATCCTCAAGAAAGATAAGAAATTCCAATGGACTCCCAAGTGCGAGGAAAGCTTTCAAGAGCTAAAAAGAAGGTTGACTTCTGCACCCGTGCTTGCACCTCCAGACACCAAAAGGGATTTTGAAATCTATTGTGATGCATCACGGCAAGGGTTAGGATGCATACTTCTGCAAGATCGACATGTGGTAGCTTATGCTTCACGCCAATTGCGGCCACATGAAGAGAACTACCCTACCCATGACCTTGAACTCGCTGCCGTAGTTCATGCCCTAACAACTTGGCGACATTACCTCCTTGGTAATCGTTGTGAGATTTATTCCGACCACCAAAGCCTCAAATATATTTTCACCCAGCAAGATCTTAATCTCAGGCAAAGACGCTGGATTGAGTTGATAAAAGATTACGACGTAGCAATTTCTTACACCCCAGGAAAGGCCAATGTCATGGCTGATGCACTAAGTCGTAAGTCGTACTGTAACAACCTCATGTTACAGCAGTATCAACCACTTCTTCATGAGGACTTTCGCAAACTCAATCTTGAGATTGTTCCTCATGGCTATCTTTCAACCTTGGTGGCGAAACCAACTCTTGAGGATCAAATTATAGTTGCCCAAAGGCGTGCACGAGGTGTTCGCCGGATCAAGGAGAACATTGCTAGCGGAGTTGCTAAATGTTTCTCCACAGATAGCAAGGGAACGGTTTTCTTTGAAAATCGTTTAGTAGTACCTAAGAATAGGGAACTAAGGCAACTCATCCTCAAAGAAGCCCATGACACACCCCTCTCAATTCATCCCGGTAGCACAAAATTGTACCGAGATCTACGCCAGAGATTTTGGTGGACTAGGATGAAGAGAGACATTGCTCAATTTGTCGCCGAATGTGATGTTTGTCGTCGCATTAAAGCAGAACATCAAAGACCTGCTGGTACACTTCAACCTTTGTCCATTCCTGAGTGGAAATGGGACAAAGTCGGTATGGACTTCATCACCGGCTTTCCAAGAACCCAGAAAGGAAACAATGCCATCTTCGTTGTCATAGATAGGCTTTCCAAAGTTGCTCACTTCCTTCCGGTTCGCGAGTCGATAACTGCTAGCCAGTTAGCAGACTTGTACATCTCCAGAATTGTATCCCTTCACGGTGTTCCTTTGGAAATCAATTCTGATCGTGGTAGCCTTTTCACCTCTAGATTTTGGGGAAGCTTCCAACGTGCTATGGGAACTCATCTCTCCTTTAGTACAGCTTTTCATCCTCAGTCTAGCGGTCAAGTCGAAAGGGTTAACCAAATTCTTGAAGACATGCTCAGAGCTTGTGTTATCTCATTCGGAAAGAATTGGGAGAATTCTCTTCCATTTGCCGAATTTGCTTATAACAATAGTTTTCAATCTAGTCTGAACATGGCTCCTTTTGAACTCCTGTATGGACGACGATGTCGAACACCACTAAACTGGTCTGAAACCGGTGAAAGACAATTCTTTGGACCGGATATGATCAAGGAAGCAGAAGATCAAGTTCGCATTGTTCGTGATCAATTGAAAGCAGCCCAGTCTCGTCAGAAAAGCTACTATCATCGTCATCATAGACAAGAAAGCTACAATCTGGATGAGAAGGCTTACCTTCGGGTTACTCCTCTGAAGGGAACCCAACGTTTCGGTATCAAAGGAAAATTGGCCCCACGTTACATCGGACCTTTCCGCATTATTGCTAAACATGGAGAAGGTGCCTACCAACTTGAACTACCTCCGCACCTCTCCCGAGTACATGATGTATTCTATGTGTCCCAACTCAGGCGTTGCTTCAAGGACCCCATCCGCGAAGTCGACCATGAAACGCTTGATCTCCAAGATGACCTTTCTTATCGAGAATACCCCGTTCGTATTCTTGATTCCGCAGAGCGTGTCACTCGTCGTCAGAAGATTAGGTTTCTGAAAGTGCAATGGTCACACCACTCTGAAAGAGAAGCTACATGGTAAAGAGAAGACCGTCTCAGTACCGAGTACCCCTCCTTCCTCCCGCAGACTTCTGAATCTCGGGACGAGATTCTTTTGAGTGGGGGCGAGTTGTCAGAACCCTCTGTTAGGTATGTGCTAGGGTTAGCTAGTGCCTTTGCATCATGTCAAAATTTCAAAAAGAAATCTTGGAAATCAAATTCAAAATCAAAATGGGAGAAGGAACACCCCCCAGATGAATTAATTCAAAAGGCCAGATAAAAATATTTTCCAAAAATTCATGTTAGAGTTTTGAAAAGTCTTATAAATGAGTGTGATCACATATCAAGTGATGTGGGACCCACCCCATGCTCATAGATTTTTCAAATATTCAAACAGTACCTTGGAATTAAAGAAATACCCCTTTTTGATTTAAAATTCAAATCATTTGAATTTTAAAAATGTTGAAAGTTTATGAGTGGCTAGTCTATATTATTATGAGGCCATATAAAGGTTTTCAAAATTTAATAAAATGTTTAGCTATTTTATTTAGCCAAACAGAACAAAGATCAGAAGAGAAAACAGAAGGAAAAAGAAAAACAGAAAGTAGCCCACTTACCTGGGCCACCCCGGCCCAACTTACCGTTTCAGCAGCCCAGCCCGCAGCCTCCCCTTGTCGTCTTCCCCGGCGCGGCAAGCAGCTCGCTGGAGCGCATGCCGACGCCGGCGAGCACCTGCTGGCCTGCCTGGCGTCTCCCGAGCCTTCTAGACACGTCCTGTAGACGCCCTGGAGCCATCCTAATCCATTCCCCCCTCCTCATCGTCTGCCTCCTCCTCCTGCGCCCGATTTCACCGCCGCCCGAAGACCACCGTGGAGCATGCCGTCGAGAACACGTAGCCACCGTCGTCCCCGAGCCGTGCCGCCGTGTCAAGGAGAACCGCAGCAAGCCTCTTCATCGTTCCCCTCAAGCAATCGAGCCCGAGCACCTCAGCAATCGACGCCAGCTTCATCGAGAGCTCGCCGGAACCGTGAGTCGCCGTCGTCAAATTCCTCGGCTACACAGCATCCCCGGCCTCACCGTCTTCTCCATTAGCTTCAGGGTGAGCTTCTTCACCTTTCCCCTAAGTTTGCAGCGTCTCGTTTGCCCCACAACTGAATCCGCCATGGATCCCGAGCAAGCTCGCCGCCGTGGTCGTCGCCCTCCTCGCTCCAGTGCTTGTCGTGGACCCCCAGTGCATGCGTTTGACTCCCGCGTATGCCAGCTTTCGAACGCAACCAAGAACGCCCCAAACCGTGCTCCCTGGCCTCGGCTACGACCTCGCCGTTTCTCTGTTTCCGCCGGAGTCGTCGCCGTCGTCACTCCCGACCACCCCGTGAACCCCCGTTGCCTCTAGATGATGCGGAAGACGATGCTGAGTCGATTGGTTTCCTCCCCGAGCTCTCCTGTGGCCTCTAGCTCACTCCGGTAAGTCGCCGCCGTGGCCAGACCGCCGGCGTTTAGCCGCCGGCGAGTTAGCCCTAAGCCCCCCCTGTTTCACCAGTTAAGTGACCCCCTGGGTCACTGACTAGTGGGCCCAGTGGCTTAATTAAGCCACTGGTTAAGTTAACCCAGCCGGGTTAATTAGCCCAGCCACTGACAGGGTGGCCCCACCTGTCAGCCCCCCCTGCTGACGCAATAATTCATTTAAGAAT
Organism: Bromus sterilis; assembly: GCA_950022295.1. Taxonomy (NCBI): domain Eukaryota; kingdom Viridiplantae; phylum Streptophyta; class Magnoliopsida; order Poales; family Poaceae; genus Bromus; species Bromus sterilis. The sequence goes on from OX465599.1 coordinate 220,126,801, forward strand.
TTCCAGAAAATCAAAAATGTTTAAATAATTCCAGAAAAGGCAGAAATTACCCCAAACTTTGGAAATTCATAGAAAATTCATATTAACTCCAAATTGGACAAATAATATATGAAAAATGATCAGGAGAAAATTATCTTTCCAAATATGCAACTTTCAACTCTGTTTGAGTTGAATTTAAAATGGGACCAGTAGCATATGTCATTTGGTTTATTTGAATTTATTTCAAATTCAAATCAATTGAGTTTGCAACTTGGACCATGGATTTAAGCTATACTTCAACCACACTTCAGAGGCATATCATACACATTTGAAGTTGATTCAAAATGATCAAACTATATCACATATAACTTGGTTAATGTTGAATTCAAATGTGGAGTTTGAATTTGCATTTTAAATGCAATATATTCCACTTAAATGGAATTGCCTCACACATCAAAACTTATACTTCAAGCTTTAACATTCAATCATGTGCTTGAGCATTGCATTCATATTGATTGCTACTTCGTGCTTTGTTTGTCGAGTAGAGGTGGAACCGGAGCAAGAGGTCACCCCCTTCGCTGAAGATCCAGAACCCGAACCTCGTCAGCAAGGCAAGCAAAACCCCATTGATCATGTCGATAAAATCCCACTTCCCTCTCATGTCTCGCTTATGCATTGTATAGGATGATCACCATGTTACGATTCTACCGCATAGATGAACCCATTCCTTTGCATGACCTATCATTTTGTCACAGTAGTAAGCAAACCACAATCCTAGGAACTGTAGGAGTTGTTTGATATCATGTAACCCCTGCAAATGCTACTGCTTATTGCATGCTTAGTATGATACCATGATGTTAATGTGATGTGAGTCGGGATGGTAGTGATCATGTTGATGATGGTAGAAAAGTGTTGGTGAATCGACCCTAATACAAGGTGAACGATGAGAGGCTGTGTAGGAGTACACGGTGGGTTGTCTCGTTGAACACCGCCCTAAGTCCGAGTTCATGTGTGGTGATCCAAGATGAAGAGTACAACCACACATTGGGCTCACTGACCCCTCTCAACCTATTAACTCATCCCTTTCGATGTCCAGATGTCGCAGTAGTTCGGAGTTCTGGTAGGCTTGTGGCCTGGATGCTAAGTGAGAGAACAGCTCACCCGAGACCGGCTTATGCACCACGCACACATCGCTTGGGTCCACTTCAGTAAACCGGCCGGGTTCACGATTGTGGTAGCCAACCCAAGTAGGCGGCTTTCTTGGACTAGATAGGCTATGAGGTAACAGTTGTGGTGAGCATCCTCGCTGGCACCCCTTGAATGGTGTCGAGATCAAAGGCGGTAAATGATGGTCATGTGTGTGTAGCGGTACACCCTTGCAAGGTTAACAAAACTATTCGAATAGCCGCGTCCGCGGTTATGGACTACTTGGAAAGCTTAGCTTGATTATTAGAAAATTTGAACCGGATACTTCTAAAACACACCAAGATAAGTGTGAGTGCTATGGTGTGCTTTCTCGTGGGGAAGTCGAGGAAGGCACCATAGTAGTGTAATTGGTTGGTGAAGGTAGTGGACTCGTGTACGCTTCTTACCTCAAAGTCTGGTACTCGTAGTTCAGGATTAGCCAAGTCAAAGCTGGCATTTCTGCAAGTGAACCCCACCTCCTTTTACCTTGACACATGTGCATGAGTAGTATAGCTCCTATGTAAGTCTTGCTGAGTACGCCTTTGTACTCACGTTTGCTTAATCTATGTTTTAGATGACGCCACTGACCCCGAAGGTGGCTTCTTCATCGAGCTGGACGACTGAAGTTAAGCTAGTCTAGTCCCAGTCAGCAGACTGGTTCCCTGTGGAGGGCTTTATGTTGAATAAGGCTTCTTAAGCCAATTTGTTAAACTTGTCTGTACTCAGACATAATTTGCTTCCGCTTTATGTTGTAATGTTGGATCACATGTATGTGATCTCTGTGTGTACTCTATAAGAGTTATAAATAAAATGTACACTTTGTAGAGAATTGCAATGGTACCTGCTGTTCATACAAGGCATGTGTGCTGCGTGTATGTTTATAACATGCATGTCTTTGTATGGGTTTTCGAGACCTTAGTTGTGTTCTGGCTGGCGGTCTTTCATACACCAAGTGGCCCTTAGATGTGCGCAGCTTGGGGCATCGCGATGCGATTGCTCGAGACTCCGTCTCGTGCACACTTTGTGGTATGATCGAGCCCGCCCTAGACCCCGACTAAGTGATCGGGATGGAGTAAGTCTATGTAAGAGTTTTGAGATAGTCGATAGTATGGTTGAGGCGACTTGTCTTTGAATATGGAAGTTCACCACCCATATCAGTAGACTTGTGTGCGTACGATGAGGACCCATTTCAGTTGATCATCCGGCCTGGATGGGATGCCCCTCACGTATGATGCTTTCCGAGAATGTTCAGTGCTTGGCCTTGTCTGCTTAGACAAGTGGGTGCGGTTCTCGGCTCTCCATATGATTATGTCTTAACTGTACTTGCATACGCTAACCCCGGGTCCCGACATACTAACTCAGTGCACCCAGTGCCAGTTTATGTCTGCTGATGTCTGTGAATTACAGGTTTTACCCATATTTACAAAGCTCAAAGAATCCCAAAAAAAAATCAGCGCAACATAAGCTTCATGAAGCACTGGAGGGGGCAGAGGGGAGCTAGGGGCCACCCAGGCGGCCCCCTGGTGCGGCCCCCCTCCTGGCCGCGCCACCAGGGCGCCTGGGGGGAGGGTCCACCCCCTGTTGCCCCCCTTTGGCCTATATTTACACCCCGTAACGAAAACCCTCGGGAGGAACCCCCCAAACGTATCTATAATTTCTGCTTGTTCCGTGTACTTTTATGTGACAATACTACATGTTTTGCTACACTTTTATATCATTTTACACATATTTGGACTAACCTACTAACTCAGTGCAACCAGTGCCAGTTCCTGTCTGCTGATGTATTTAGTTGCAGTGATTTCCCCCAATTTAAAATGCTCCAAAAATTCTGGAAAAATTAGAATAAAAATCAGCATCAAGGAAGCTTCCGGAACCACCGAAGAAGTGCCGAAGGGGGGCCACCCCCCTCCCAAGCGGGAAGGTGGCACGGCCCCACCCCTAGCCGCTCCACAAGGGCGCCTGGGAGGTGGGTCTCACCTATGGTGCCCCCTTCGGCCTATTTTTACCCCTCGTCACAGAAACCCTCGAGGAGAATCCCGCATCGCGAAATACCTCTTTGTTCCACCGCCGCCGCGCTTCCAAGACCGGGAGCACCAGAAGACCTCTTCCCGGCACCCTGCCGGGGGGAGGATTGACCTCCGGGAGCTTCTCCACCACTATGGACGCCTCCCGGATGTACCGTGAGTAGTTTCCCTTGGACCATGGGTCCACGACCAGTAGCTATGTTATGTCTTCTCTCCATCTTTGTTCTTCAATGTTTAGACTTTGTGAGTTTCCCTACATGATCAAGGCACCTATGTAATTTTTTCTGTTGTTTCTATGTTGTGTTTGCTGGGATCCGATGTATTATGAGATTATGTTCAGATCGTAATGATTTATATATTTGGTTTACCTTTTATATTTGGTCTTGAGTAATTCTTGCATGTTCTCTGTTGCTTTTTATTGCTTTGGCCAAGTAGTAGATAGTAACTCCAAGAGGGAGCGTTATGCCTGATTGTGGATTCATGCCCCCCGATGTCTAGCTTGAGTGACAGAAACATGAGACTAGGATATGTGTTGTTGCCACCAGGGATAAAACAACGGTGCTTGTAACCGCGGTTGCAAGGATTGTTCACCTTACGCACAGATTGTTAATGCAATTGTCCATTGCTTTGAGTTTACACTTTGGGTGGGGATCACAACTTAATACCAGCGAGATGTTCTGGATAGGTATCTCAAGGTGGATGATTAGTAGTAGATGCAGATGGATTTCGGTCTACTTGTCTTGCGTACTGCTCATACTTTTGAGCCTCTTACTTTCAAGTAGCATAATTAGCATTTTGGTGCGTTTATAATTCTGTCCATTGCCCGGCTGTAATTTGTTCACCCAACTTAGTTATTTATCGCCTTTTGGGAGAGAGACATCACTAGTGAACACCATGGGTGTAACAACCCAGAAATTCCACCCTAATTAAAAAAATGTTTGTGGCGTTATTTTGTTGCTCGCTAGAATTGTTTGTAGTACTAGAGGATACCTCGCGCGTTGCTGCGGAAAAATCAGCAGTGATTTTGAGATATATACAAAAAAACATAAATTAATAACATGTGATAATTATTGTGTGGACACATTTCAACGCGGAAAAGTTAACAATGATGCAACTTCTTAATTCAAAGCTCATCAAACTACTAAAATTGCAGCGTACAACTATAGATCATTCTGAAGCTCCCAAAATTATTTCATTGTGACTTAGATTGAGGGTGGTAGAAACGTAGAACAATACATAACAACAACTTACAACAAAAAATAAGGAAGGGAGCAACATAATATGTACCTCGGTATAATGAAGAAAGCTAATAGGTAATTAGCCTAGACCAAATAGGCATCATAGAGGATTCATGAAACAATCAAATGAAGAGTAATATAAATTACACAAAGTGAAAATTGAATGCTTCAGAAAATTACGACATATGAAATATAGCTCTAGTGATATATTTGTGCCTATCCATTTGCTTTGCATGGCACGACCCTACAATAAGAAAATTGAGAATAAACATGGATTAGTGCTAAAATTTTGGATTCTTAGTGAATCTGAGGATGAGGTTCGTAATAGACATCTTAGATTGTAGAGTAACCACTTGGCACAAGTGGAAAGCCACCTCAAAAACAATGAACAATAGATTGTAGAGTAAATATAAATTATTGTGTTTGTTAGAGAAATTTTCTTTGACAAAATAGAAGTATGTATTTTCACACACGGTTGTTTCAGTGCTCCCCTCCAAGCTCGGTCGTACAGCTGTAGAATAAGCATAAATAATAGTAGAAGGCTCATCTAAAAAGAATCGCTGAAAAATCAAAACAGAAGAATCAATATAAACCATAAAATTAATAAGGAATTCATAAGTAAAACACTTCTCATCACGACCAACCAACGCTAAGAGCTAACAAAACGTAATCTGATTACATGGGTTAATACCACAATTAAAAGCCTATGTCACGTACGAACTATTGAGGCCTATCCAAAGCACTGGGCACCCCCGCTTGGCGTCGCGCATCCATGCAGGAGTGCGTACCGTTTCCACGCGCTGTAGCGCGTGCTGCAGAAGCGCTCGACGACCATATATTGGCAAAAATGCTAAACGTACGGATGATTTATAAAGTTTTCATAATGGTCTGTGATCACCACCACGAGGGAACCTCTCTTTGGGAGGGTACCGGCCATGAGCTGAAAGACAATCAGGGTAAGAACCTCGCCAATGGATTGGTGCTCGTCGGAGACTTGATCAGACTGAAGGACGCGGGTAGTCGTGTTCGAGGCGGCGGCTCCGCTTGTCATGGCGCTCAACTGCACATATGTACGGACCAGATCAAGTATTACGACAACAGTGTTTGGGTCTTCGACGATGACGAACTTGAAGGGTTGGCCGGGGCGGCGCGGTATGTAGAGATAGAGATGAGGGGGCGGGGGTAGAGATAGAGAGAAGATGAAAAGAATCGATGGAGTCAATTACATGGAACCACTGGAGATTTATTCGCTGGAGATGAAGAATAATTGTCCACGTATTAATTTCCATTGTAAACGTTTTCAATATCGATCGATTTATGTGAAATCCTAGCTATCCCGTGCAACCATTGCATGCACGTATGGACTGCTATTGGACGCATGGCTAATAATGCACACTTGCACGAAGAGTTTAGCGATTGACTGTTGCATGCAGAAGTCTCCAATAGTTATGGAAGGCTGCATGTCTGAAGGCTTGAGTGGATGAAAACTGCTGACGTGGCAGGCTACTGATGTGGCGACCCTGCATGTCAAGAGAAATCAAGTAGTGGGATCTCCTATTTAGATATAGTTGATTTGCTTCACCAATTTATTAATTGGTGAATATATTTTCCCTCTCCTTATCCTACCAGCATGCATGACCGACCTTTTCAACATGGCACACGACCTTTTGCGATACCGGGTTTCACCCGAGCACCGTCGCAAACGCCGGTATAGGACTAGCCATCGTCATCGGAACGACAACCCCGTTTATTTATTAAACGGATTATTTTATTGGGTTCCAAAAAATGTTCTCGGAACAGTATCGAACTGAGGTAAAAGTGACCGGCTCGACGCGCTGAGTGCGCGGTTCAAAGTTTTACCCGAATTGGAGGTCGTATGGACTCCCGGCGGTCAGAAACGTAAACATCAGACTCGCGAGAGAGAAACCGAGGGCGTTTGCGTAAAGCTGCCAGCCAGGCCAGCCTATAAATGGTCCACCACTCTCTCCTAGCCCTTCTAGGGTTCCCCATAGTCCATTTTTGCAGCCACCCCCTCCAAAAACACTCAGATCTGCCCACCTAGCCCTCAAAATCCGAAACCCTAATCCCCTAGCCCTCCGGAGCCGTCAGATCTTAGATCCGGCGCTCCTGATGAGGCCACGTCGCCCTGGAGGGGATCTAGCAGCCAGCCAACCGATTTGGGTCCCATCGGGCCCTGGAGATCCGGCGCCGGGGCTGATCCAGGCCGGGAGGCCTCGCGTCACCGTCGCCCGACGGAGCCGCCGCCGCCACCTCGCCCCGCCGAGCTCCACTCCGGTGAGCCGCACACCTCCTCTCCGGCATCCCCCTCGCCTCACCTCGCCCCTCCTCTATGTAGAGCCGCGCCGCTCGTCGTCGGAGCAGCCTCCGCTCGCCATGGCCGAACCGAGCTCGAGCTCGCGCCGCCGCCTCGCTGCGCTACGCGCCGGCCACCGCCCCTGCCCGGATCTGGCTGGCCTCCTCCTTCACCCTCGTTGCAGCCAGCCGCAGCCCTCGCTAGAGCGCCACGCCGGCAACCTCGCCGTCGACAACCGCGGCCACCCGATCCGGTGACGGGGCCGATCCGGCCCACCAGCGCCACCCGGCCCGCTCGCCCACCGAGCCGTCCCACACCTCCCTCTCACCCTAGGAGAGGCCAGCAAACTGCCGCCACCGCTGCTGTTGGGCCGAGCCCAACTAGGGAGAGGCCTTTTTCTTTTTCCCTTCTCTTTTTTTGGCTAAGTCCCCATGAATTTATTATTTTGTGTTGTTCTGCGATGTAATTTGCGAGTAATCTGTAGCCCGTATGAATATGCGCAAAAAAGGAAAATTGTTTCCTGTGATGTGCTCTAACTTTTTTGCTTTAGTAAGTTAAATCATTTGAGGTCATCTAGTTGGTGCAAATGTTGCTAAACACTGCTACTTTCTGTTACTGTTGTTCACTGTTATTTTTAGCAAAGTTTGGTTGATGTTTGTGTCACATCCATGATGCCTATGCCAGTGATTCTTTCTTGTATGTGTTAATCATCATGTGTAATTCAATTATATCCATTCATTTGCCATGTTTACCTGTGTTAGCTATTTCATATCTTGCTCCAATGTAGTGTACCTAATAATATGTGTTGTTGTTTGTATAAAGTTGCCTACTTGCTAGCCTTATATTTATTGGTCCATGCTTCATATGCATTAGCTCCAATGTAATTAATTTCTCCTTGTCATGTATACTTTGAAGCCATTAATTGCTATACCATGATACCTTTGTTTCATATAGTTGTTGGGCTCACAAAGTGCAAACTTGTTTTTTGCTGTCAACTGCTCTAAATTCCACTAAGTCTGGAATCTGGATTAGCTCTCTTGCATCCTTCCTACATGTTTATCCATGGGTCTTTTCATACCATAAGTGCAATGTTTGAACTCATGAGAATCATGTAGGCTTGCTGTTGATGTGTTGAATGCTCATTTTTGAGCTTGTTTGATATTACTTTACCTGCTGTTTAGAGAGCATGTTATTAACCTTTTGTCATGTTTTCCTAATTTCACTAAGTCCTAAAACAGTAGTATAATTTAACATTTTGCTTGGCTTACAATTATTATTTCTTGATGCTCATATACATGAAACCTTGATGCCATGTCATGATTGTCATGTCTACTGTTGATCCACATCATTTTGGTGCATGTTTGTAACCTGTAACATGTTGTTTCTTTCCTCTCAATTGTGTTACCTGTTGTTGGCAGATTGTGTTCATAACTTGTGTTGCTTGTATCTTTATAACCGTAACTCCGTTTGGAGTGTTCTTTATATGTAACTTGACTAGAATTTCATGTATATTGTGTTTGTGATATTATTTTCTGTTGTTAACCAACCTAAAATAAGATTTAGGGCAGAACAATACCAAATACTTAAATCGTCTTGGGGTACTTAGTGATATGCCATGTTTAAGAATTTACCCCACTTAACTTGACAAGCATAGATAGTTTACCTTGTACTTCACCTCTTGCCATGATTCTGTGATATGCCATGCTTGTCTGAGATGCCATGTTAACAACCTTTGCTCGTGTTGTATAGCTAAACAACTTGAACCATTCTAAATGTGCGGTATCGTCGTGTGTGCCGATACTTCACTTAACCTGTTAGTAACCGCTCTCGACGATAGATGCGATACCGAGTTGTGACTGGAATTACATATGCAAATTCCAGGTCCCGACAGCCTGGGGGCGCGCGGCCCATGTTGCTAGAGAGGCCCAGCCGAGCTCGCTGGATCGGGAACCTCCCGTTCCCGAGCGCAACAACAGGGATGGCTGCCGGCGGCGTGGGAGGCGTCCTCCGGTGAGGGGCAAGGCGGCGCCGGGCGGAGGGGAGGGCCGGATCGAAGCGCGGCGGCCGAAGGGCGGCGGGCTGAAGTGGTCCAGGGGGCGGCATGGCCGATTCCGGGTGGCGGTGAGCTCCACCGGGCGCCATGGCGCTCGGCGGCGTCTCCTGGACAGGGAGAAGAGGAGGTTGAGGGAGGAGAGGAGAGATTAAGAGGGAAGGAGGGTGCGTGGGAGCCGTGACCTGCAGGGGGTCACGCCGGCGCGGCCGCGGCGGCTCGGCTCGCCGGCCAGAGCGGAGGCGAGGCGGCGGGGACGGCCCGGCGTGGACAGGCTCAGCCATGGGAGGAGCTCGGGTGCGGGCTTGCTGGGGAACCCCAACTGGTGACGTGGCGCATCCAGGTCCGTCGGATCTGACCGTCCAGGGCGAATTTGGCAGTTTTTTCAGATCTGGTGGAGCTAGGGTTACGAAAATGGTGTAATTTTTGGGGCAAATGTAAGGGGGTGGCTGCAATTTTTTCTAGGGGAAACCCTAGAAAGGGTGGGCGAGTGGTGGTCTTTATATAGCCTAGGTGGCTAGCAGTTTGCAAAAACGTCCCAGGTTTTTCTCTCGAAAGCGCGACGTTTACGTTTTTGACCGCCGGTGGTCTGCAGGACCTCCGATTCGGGTAAAACTTCGAACTGCACGATCAGCGCGTCGAGCCGGCGGCGTTCACCTCGTGCGGGAACCGTTTCGAGAACACTTTCCGACGCGCTATAAAAATATCCCGTTTACTTATTAAACGGGGTTTTTGTTCCGTTGGCTGTGGCTGGTCTCGTGCGGTTTTCGCGACGGTGATTGGGTGAAGACCCGGTGTCACAAAGGTGGAGTGTCAGGGTGGCAAGGGTCGGTCTCCGTCCGGTACGAGATAAGAGGGGGAAAATAATCATCGATCGATAAATCAGGGATGCAAACACCGCAAACAAATTAGACAATCAAACAATTCACACCGAAAACAAAATTTTAAATTTTTGTGAAATCTGGGCTGTTACACGTATGAAAAGATGAAGATCGACACACAAGGAAGGAGCCGAATCGCCTTGAGGAACAAGATATCCGTCAACGAGGTAGAATAGGACTCCAACTCATGTCGAAGTCGGAATCATTGTAAAACCCTCGGACCCGGCGTGTATATCAACCGAGGTCCCGAGGCGTCCTAGGGGCGAATCTTCTTAGACTAGTTCTTGAGACACCGACGACTTGTAGCGCACTTGTAACCGAGATCTCCCAGATCTAATACAAGAAAAGAAGAAAGTAGGTCTCTCTTGGCGTAACTCCCCTATCTTGAGACTTGGAACCGCGACTGACGGGGATCAACCCCGGCAAATTCAATGGTCAGGGACCCTGGGTTAGTCATGAGATGCACAGGTTGGACGATAGCTCGTCGGCAAACATGAAGGCTCGCTCCTGCTCGATATTATTGATGGGGGAGATGCGATTACAGTGGAGGCCAAGGCTGGAGCGCTCAAGGCTAGGGTTACAGGTGGTATTAGATGTCTTTGGCGTCGCCCCTCCTAGCCCTTATATACCGGGCTAGGTCTCGGGGAGTTCATCTACGTTTACAGGTAAGCTTTCCTAACCCTAGCTTGCTCCGTACGGCAGGTCTTCGCACCTTCCTTGTGAGTCGTGGACTCCTATGTCGGTGCCATCTAGCGGGCCGAGGTTGTATCTTCATGGGCCTTCTGTCTTCATGGACACTAGGTAGGCGTATCCGTAGGAGTCGTGGGGTCACCCCCTCGTCAGTAGCCCCCGAGTGCCTGGGGGACTCGAAGAGTCGCGCAGGGACTCGAGTACATTCATTTGTTGGTTTATTAGTATGCGCGGTTCATCCGCTGGTCGCTGACAGTCTGGTGGCCATGACAAAACCTGTTTCGAGGGATGCTAAGATGAAAGAACCCAAGGAGTCGACGGGTTGAGCCTTGGTGAATTGCACTAGGGCAAATACCACAGTAGCCCAATCAAACCCACGTCCCTCGATGTGATCTTGGAACACTGGTGTCGAGCAAAAGTCCGGCCGCTTCAGGTCTTACGGTGTTCATTTTCCGCCAGTAATTTCCATAGCCTAAGGCGCATCCGCCCGACTTTTCTATCATGCGCAGCGCATGGGAAAGGTTGGGAGTGAAATCGCTCTTCGGCAAGTCCCAGCCCGGCCGTACTTCGCAGCGGGGTCTTCTCTACACGCTAATCTTGCGTGGCATCTGGGCACAGTGTATCGTGTTCCAGGAATGTGTGTTTTTGAGGCGCGGAGCCTTATAGCATTGCACCCGCTTGGAAAAAAACATCAAGCGAGCTGTTCACTCATTCACCCGAGGAGCTTGTTTCGAGTGCTCAGTCGGGGGGGTTTTTCATGAGTAATCACTCGAATGTCGTTTCGGCTCTTGAGGTGAGGGAGCACCTGAGACTCTTAGCACCGTATGATCTTTGGCAAATGCAGGTTTGTCTTTGCGTCGGGTTGAGGGAGCACCCGCGACTCTTCGTGAGTGCGAGTGGTCACTCGAGCACTTTGCTGACTTTTAGGTGAGGGAGCACCCGGGACTCTTATGATGTACTCTCCCGATGGGAGTAAGATTTTTTTCTTCCTTGGGGAAAAGATCTGAAAGATGGAATCTCTGGGCATTGATGGCGTACTCAGTACGCCTTGCTGTGATATGACGTTGGCGTGGTCTTCTGCAATTTTTTGACCGTCTTCCTGGTGATGAGTCGATTCCAGCGCCGGCGGCGGACGAGCGGGTATGCTTCCAGGCTTTCTTCCACCGTGGGTTTGCTCTTTCGCTGCATCCTTTCGTTTGGGGCTTGCTGTATTCCTATCGGCTCCAGTTGCATGACCTGACTCCCAATGGGATTTTGCACATTGCGTGTTTCATCACTCTTTGCGAGGCCTTCCTGGGGATTTACCCCCATTGGGGACTTTGGAGGCACCTTTTTAATGTAAAAAGGACGAACTCTGAGTACGCCGTGGGTCGAGTGGGTATCTCCATTAGTGGCTGGCGAAGAGGCTGGTTTTATCTGAAGGATCGCTTCGTTGTTGGTCAGCAATTTGGTCTTGCTTCTTTCAATCCGGGCACGCGGGTGGTCTGAGCTGACTCTGTTTTTGGAGAGGATTTCTGTGTTGAATGATAACTTGACTGGTGGTCAGTTTATCTCTGTTTTTGTGGGGAGGCCAGTTCAACCGTTGCAGCATCGGGCTCGCCCTATGTGGCAGTACGAGGGACTCGGTGACTCGACGAGATGCTCGCCTGAAGAGCTAGAACATGATGCCTTGCTGGCTCGTATACAGCATGTGACCAAGTGCTCGAGTGTTTCCGAGATGCGCCTTGTCCTTCCATATGCTTCTAATCATTCTCCGCCACCGGTTGGTGCCCGTGTTCATTCATTTGATTGGACGAGTACCTCGTTTTGTTTTGTTGTTGACATTGCTTGCCTTTGCAGGGCCATGCTCCAGTGCCGTGTAATCCTCCGTAGCCGAAAGACGCCGATATTCGTGAAGAGCCTGATGCTTCCGTGACTGATAATGCTACGCCGGCTGTTGACGCTGAGATTGTGCTAGTGGAGACTGGGGATAGTGAGGACTCGAGTCCCTTTCTTGTGAAGCGGTCGCGCCCCTTGGGTGCTGAAGATCATGCTGCGTTAGGTGATGATGTCTCACCTGCTACTCCTTTTGCTGGGCCTTCCCCTTCGGCTGCTGGTCCGGCCCCTCCTCCCAAGAGGGTCAGGCTTGGGAGGCTGGGGCGTCCTCGTGCTGCGCGTGTCGGGTAAGAGTCTGCTGGATTTGTGCCCGTTCCTTTTTTCCTTGTTCTTGCGTTTGACAATGCTTATTTTGTAGTGCTGCGCCTTCTCCGGCTGCTTCGTGCACCAGCGCAGATGCTACTGATCTGAAGTCGACGAGTTCTGGGGCGGCAGCCAAACATCTTGAGGGCTTCTCGGTTGCCGCTGGTCAATCTGGGCCGACGGCGACTCCTGCCGTTTCGGCTGCGGGTGTAGTTCCTGGTGTGCCTTCTTCTGAGGCGCCTGGTGCTGTTGCTTCTGAGCCCAAGCTGATTGAACTTGGGTCTCCGTACTTTGGCCGTCTTGATCTGGCGATTGAAGACAAGGCCCGTGTTTTCGACCATGTCTCCAAGCTGGTAAGATGATTCGTGTCTATGTTACTTTATCATCGGGGGCACGTCAGTGCTCCCGATGGGAGTAGCCCCAAGGCTAGAAGTAACTGTTTGCAGTTGCTTGTAGTCTTGTCTTTCCCTGACACCTGATTGCCTGGTACTTGTACCTGTTTTCCAACACTGTGAGCGTTTGATGATTGATGCTGAGCGTTGGCAACGGGCCCATGATTCTGCCCAGGATGCTTTGTCTGCTATGGATGGTGAGTTTTTTGTTTTTGCGCTGCTGAGCTTTGGGTGCTTCGTCTTCTGTTCTGAGTGCTGCATTGCCTGGTAGATCATCGCCGGGTAGCCGAGAAGCAAGCCGAGAAGGCGGAACAGACGGTTTCCGTTCTCAAGGCTGCCTTGGCTTCCAAGGAGGCGGAGTTGCACGGTCAACATGAGGAGCTGGTTCGCCTTTGCCAGGCTGAGGACGCGCGTGCGCAGGTGGAAGCGGTCGAGGGCAAACGTCTTCGCTCTTTGGCGGACTCGCTTTTGTGTAAGTGTTGGTTTTCAACCATTGGTCTTGCTGTTCCTACTGTCTTCCCCTGGTGACGTTTCTTTGCTTGGTGCAACTGCTGTAGGTGCGAAGCCGGTGGAAACTACTGCGTCAGGGTCTGGAGCTCTCCAAGGTGCTGTGGATGCTGTTGCAGAGGATGTTTCGGTGGTCGGGGACGTCTGCGCCCGGGCTTCCAATCTTGTGGGGCTTGCGCACGAACATCTTATGCCGGAGGGTTCAAAGGTGCCTGATGGCCTGGGCGCTCGGGTGGCTGCATTCGGTCCTGATGGGAGACGTATGGTGGAGCTGGTTGAAGAGAGCGTGGTGAGTGGTTCTTCCACAGCCCTTGTCGTCCTTATAGGGCATGGAGTTTCCTTTGATGATTCCTTGGTTGAGACCATCCCGGACTATTCTGATGAGCAGGATGACCGAGCCGATAAGCTGGCTCGTCGCCTGCAACAGGTTGTGGATGCTCAGGGTGCCCCTGTCGTAGGTGAGGGGGAGGCATAGTAGTGTTGCGTCGCTTTGAACCTGTCTCTATAATTCGTGACTCCATTGTGATGGTTGATCTTTTTGCTACCTTTATCCGAGTGACTGCTTGGCTGTTCCTCTTGCTATTTTTTTTATTTCTGTGTTTTGTTTGTCTTGCGGTAGGCCACTCCGGGCGTTCTTTGTCCGTGGAGTTCGCTGAAGGATGACGCTCGCGAGGGTGCGTACGAGTCCGTTTGCTTGCGGCTGAAGGACACTGAGCGTGAGATTGTTCGACTGAAGGGATCCGTAGCCGTTCAGCATACTCGTCGCGAGCGTGCCGAGGCCGTGGTTGAGAGCCTTGCTTCGTGGGTGGTGAATTTGTCCGACCTCCTGCGGGGTGAGTCTTGCCTCTGTTTGGTTGCTTGATTCCTCTTAGTGGGTTTTTCCGTCTCTGTCTTGATCGTAGTTCTTGACTTTCGAAGTGCTAGCAGGGCGAACTCGGGACGAAGAGAGGGCCGTTCAGTCGGAGATGTCGCGGCTTGATGATCCTAGTGTGCAGGCGAGCAATCCCTTTTGGGCAGATGGGGCTCGTGCTCGAGCGTTTTCTTTGTTTCGTCTCCAAGTTGAGCGGGTATCGGATGCTCTCAAATACTGTCAGCGGGTATTGGGTGGTATCCATGCTGAGTTCTATCCGTTGGAGGTGGTTCCTTCGTCCCTTGAGAGGCTCTGTCGCATATTTACTCAGCCTGCCGAGTTACGTCGAGTGATGGATCATCAGATTCGTGCTGGAGCCCGAGCTGCTTTTTGCTTGGTCCATAGTCATTGGCCGGGGGTGGATTTTTCTCAGGTAGTGGCGGGTCCGCCAGGCGGTAGGGGTCATCCGATGAACGAGCACTATATGGCTGTAGATGAACCTGCGCGCCAGGATATGAGGCGAGTTTGTGAAGAGAACGACCGCCATCTGGGTGCACTTATTAAGGCGAAGTTGGAGCCTAAAGATTAGGTGCTTCCCTTCGTTGTGTATGTTTCTTCTTGGTGGTGTATATTCCATTCTGTCTTGTTCGCGTCGCGGGGGGGGTCGTCTGCGTTGTAATTACGGGGGACGTTTTCTGCGGATTGCCCTTGAGTGTAAAGTTTTTATGTGCCGCGGTTGCGAAGGACACCTCGGGGGGTGGAAGTTTCGGCGAACCCCCGAGTGCCAAGTTTTGATGTGCCGCGGTTGTGGAGGACGACTCGGCGGGTGGCTGCTTCGGCGAGCCCCCGAGTGCCAAGTTTTGATGTGCCGCGGTTGCGGAGGATGACTCGGGGGGTGGCTGCTTCGGCGAGCCCCCGAGTGCCAAGTTTTGATGTGCCGCGGTTGCGGAGGACGACTCGGGGGTGGCTGCTTCGGCAAGCCCCCGAGTGCCAAGTTTTGATGTGCCGCGGTTGCGGAGGACGACTCGGGGGGTGGCTGCTTCGGTGAGCCCTCGAGTGCCAAGTTTAATGTGCCGCGGTTGCGGAGGACGTCTCGGGGGGTGGCTGCTTCGGCGAGCCCCCGAGCGCCAAGTTTAATGTGCCGCGGTTGCGGAGGACGTCTCGGGGGGTGGCTGCTTCGGCGAGCCCCCGAGCGCCAAGTTTAATGTGCCGCGGTTGCGGAGGACGTCTCGGGGGGAGGCTGCTTCGGCGAGCCCCCGAGTGCCAAGTTTAATGTGCCGAGGTTGCGGAGGATGACTCGGGGGGTGGCTGCTTCGGCGAGCCCCCGAGTGCCAAGTTTAATGTGCCGAGGTTGCGGAGGACGACTCGGGGGGTGGCTGCTTCGGCGAGCCCCCGAGTGCCATGTTTAATGTGCCGCGGTTTCGGAGGACGACTCGGGGGGTGGCTGCTTCGGCGAGCCCCGAGTGCCAACAGATTTTGGGGGAAAATATTTATATAATACTTTTCCTGTTGTCTCTTAAAGAGAGTAGGGGGTTCTGTTGAAGACATATCCCTTTTGCTTAGAACGGTGATGTGGTGGCCTTAAAGGCCTGGTAATTTTATATCCGAGTGCCTGGGTTCTGCGGGCGATTTTTCTTTCCTTCTACGGGAACGCTTCTTCTACGAGTCTCGTGGTCCTGCTGTCTTGGAGGGCTATGAAGGCTTCTGCTATCTTGTGGAATTCTTTGTCGTAGCGGTCGGATCTGACGAAACTGCCGCTAATTGTAATGACCCCGTGCGGGCCAGGCATCTTCAGCTTGAGGTAGGCGTAATTGGGTACGGCCAGGAAGCGAGCGAAAGCTGGTCGCCCGAGGATTGCGTGGTATTGCGACTTCCAGTCGACCACTTCAAAGTCAAGCATTTCCTTGCGGAAGTTTGTCGCGTTCCCAAAGACTACCTCCAGGTTTATCCTTCCAAGGGGGTAGACTGCTTTTCCTGGTACGATCCCGTGGAAGGTTGTGCCTGAGGACTTGAGTGCATTGCTTTGGATGAGCATGTCGTCGAGTGTTCGGGTGAAGATGATGTTGATCCCGCTGCCGCCGTCCATGAATACTCGCGACATGTCGTAATTTCCGATTCTGGCCTCGAGTACTAGCGCGGCGTGCCCTGGTTGGGGAACGACTGGCGGGTGGTCGTCCCGGGAGAAGGAGATTTCTGTCTCCGACCCGCGCAGGTACTCTGGGACGGCCGGGTGTGCGGAGGTTGCCAGGAAGACTTGTCTGGTGACTTGTTTCTGCTTCCTGTTGGAAGGTCTGCCTTCTTGTATCATGTAGATCCTCCCGTGGGCTTCTGGGTACTGGTTTTCTTCTTCTGGTGTCCTTTGCCGTTCCTGGATGGCGGCCACCTGTCTTGTTGGCAGAGGGGGGGCTGGTGGCGCATCGTGGGCGACTGGCCCAACTGCTATGCTTGCGAGTGGTCGTGCTATTGCGGCCGCGGAGCGGCTTTTCTCCTCGGCCAATTCGTTGAAGCTTCTGCAATTCCTGAGGGTGTGGGATGATCTGAGCTCTCCTCGCTCGTTTCTGAATCTGTGTATAGAGCACGGTCCGTTGAGTTGTTCTTTGGCGGAGCAGAATGCGCGAGTGTCGTCGCGTGGCTTCCTTGTCCTCCATTCTCGTCTCTGAGCCTGGGGCTCGTCTTCTGGGTTGTCTTGTCGCTGTGGTCTGTTGTCCTCACGGTGCCTGCCATTCCGATCGTCCGAGAAACCGGCGGCGACCATGTCAGGTCCTCTATCTTTGTAGAAGTTCCGTCTGGGTCGCTTCCTTCTTCTGTCGTCTCCTCTATCTCCATTCTAGTCGTAGTCGTACTCTGATCGTGCAGTGTGGGTTTCTGTTTCATTACGAACGGAATCTTCTCCGTCCGCCCAGCTGTTGGCTAGTTCTAACATCCGTGCGAGTGTTCGGACTTTCATCTGTCCGAGCTGATCCTTGAATTCAACGCGCTGAAGACCTCGCCTGAATGCGTCGATCGCACTTTCGTTCGAGATGTCTTCAGCTGAATTCTTGAGTATCGTCCATCGCTGGATGTATGCTCGCAGGGCCTCCCTCGTTCTTTGTTTGCATGCCCGCAGCTCCTCGAGAGAGGCTGGTCGCTTGTATGTGGATTTGAAGTTTTCTATGAAGGCTCCTTGGAACTGGCTCCAGGAGCTGATGGATCCGCGCCGAAGATTTTTCAGCCAATGTCGAGCGGAGCTCTCGAGCATGAGCTGCACGTACTGCATTGCCGTGACGTTGGTTCCTCTTTGAAACTTGACTGCTGTTAGGTAGTCGTCGAGCCATGCCTCCGGCTCCTCGAGTCCGTTGTACTTTAGTGTCGTGGAGTTCAGTTTGAACCCGTTTGGCATACGCGTCTCACGTATGGCACGTGTGAAGCAGAGTACTCCACATGGCTCGATTTCCTCGTCGGAAGCCTCTTCATCCGAGTACTCCTCGCGTGCTGCACGTCTTCGCCTGCTGCGGTCGACTCTGTTCTATGTGATGTCGTCTCGTGCATCTCACCGAGTGCTGCGGCTCCTGTTGTTGTCGTCGCTGTCGTGTGTCTTGTACTTGTCGGGGCGCCTGCGCCTATCGTCATTACTATCGTCTTCGTCATCGTCTGGTGAACTGGGGTCCCTGTCCAGTGTCCGCTCGCGAGTCTGCCGTTTTGCGCTGGATTTCTTAGGTACCGAGGCATCGATAGCGTCCTTCATTATCTGCAAAGCTATGGAAGTGTAGCGATCCGTCTTGCCCTTTCTGCTTTTCTAGGCACGGGACAGGTAGTCTTGAGCGCTTATGAGTGCTTCTGCCGGAGTGAGGGGCTCTTCTTCGTCGTCGTCCTCCTCTGATCGGAAGTCATCTTCCAGTTTCCACACCACTCTCGCCCTTTCTGTCTTCCGCAGGTTGTTGAGTTTTGATCTGTTGCGGGTGGGGGAGTCGTGGCCTGGCGAGTCACTTCTGGTAGATTGTCTGCGACTGCTTTTCCTTTCGGGTTCCGCTTTTGCTTGCTTCTCCATGGCTAGGCGCCACTGTCTCGTCTGTTGGGTTAACTCACCCGCTAACTTGTTGTATGACCTTAGCTCGTCTCTTGAGGCATCTGATGGTAGTAACCTGCCGCGGGCGACTGCTTCCTTTACTATTGACATTGATTCCTTGGACAAGTATATTTTTTCTTTGGGTGGTTCGGCCGCCGCTGAAACCGGGATTTGCTTCCTGTTGCATGATGGCTGGCTGCCTTGGCCAGGTGCCTACTGTTTGCTGCTTAGCGGCTGACTGCTTTTTTGTTTGCTGGGTTCTTGTTCCACCGGGACTTTCTTTGGTATGGTCCCCGGTTCTCCTAGCTGTATGACCATCTGATTGGTGTTGCCGGGACCTGCTGCCCTGTTGGTGGTTGGGGTGTCTTGACGAGTGCCCGGGTCGTCGGTTCGCCCGTTGTGACCTGACGCTGATGCGCCAACTTCTGCCATGAACACCTGCGATGGTGTCCTTGCCGTCTCCTTGCTGATACGTGTGATCATGCTTCTCCATGCTGGGGCTTCACTCGAGCGGTCGTGAGTGGCGTGGAGCCGTTAGTTGGGTGGGTAGCTACAACCGCCAAATAGGTTGGCCGTGCGGGCGGCGTCTGCTACGGTTATTGCTGCAGGTGTTGCCGTGGGCGCACGGGTGCCGTCGATGAGGCGAAGGGTACCCCAATGGTTGATGTAGATCTGATACGCTCCGAAGATCAGATTGACGCCAGAGTGTAGATTGGTGAAGACTGGCTTGAGGGCCGAGAGGTGGGCCGTGAATCCAAGGAACTCGAACATGTTGGATCTTGCCGGAGCCGTCGAGTCGGTGAGTGCTGATGATGATGAGTCCGCCGAGATCGCGTTCCCAACCTGCGCGGTTCCCATAGATAGCGCCAATTGACGGGGATCAACCCCGGCAAATCCCATGGTCAGGGACCCTGGGTTAGTCATGAGATGCACAGGTTGGACGATAGCTCGTCGACAAACAGGAAGGCTCGCTCCTGCTCGATATTATTGATGGGGGAGATGCGATTACAGTGGAGGCCAAGGCTGGAGCGCTCAAGGCTAGGGTTACAGGTGGTATTAGATGTCTTTGGCGTCGCCCCTCCTAGCCCATATATACCGGGCTAGGTCTCGGGGAGTTCATCTACGTTTACAGGTAAGCTTTCCTAACCCTAGCTTGCTCCGTACGGCAGGTCTTCGCACCTTCGTTGTGAGTCGTGGACTCCTACGTCGGTGCCATCTAGCGGGCCGAGGCTGTATCTTCATGGGCCTTCTGTCTTCATGGACACCAGGTAGGCCTATCCGTAGGAGTCGTGGGGTCACCCCCTCGTCAGCGACAATGGCGCCAAAAATTTAGCTTGATCGGTGCAGATAACACCTCCTCGATAGTTACCCCAATTGGAAGGTCATGATGCAGACAACGGTAAATTTCCCTCGGTGAAGATACCAAGGTTTGTCTCCAGTAGGATTCTAAAGATGACAAGAAGGTGACAACAGAGCCAAAGATTTGCTTGAGGACACTAGTTGACGTGGACCTGCACACAAGAACACAGATAACTTTGCTCCCAACGAGTTCAGAGAGGTTGTCAATCTCTTCGGCCTTGCTGTATACAAAGGATCAAACACAAAGGGGAAATAATAATGGTACGACTGAAAGGTAATAAAGTAGTAAAAGTAAAGATGTAAACTATGGTGAAAATATGGACCTGTGTTCCATGACTTTCACTAGTGATGTCTCTCTCCCAAAGATGGTAAACAACTATGCCGGGTGAACAAATTATAGCTGGGAAATTGACATGATTATAAACACACTGCAATGCTAATTATGCTACTTGAAATAAAAGAGGCTCAATCGTATGGGAATTACACCAAGACAAGTAGACCATTTATTCATCAGCATCTACTCACTAATCGTCTACCTTCATATATCTATGCAAAACATCTCTCTGATATTAAGTTGCGAACCCCAACCAAATTGTAAGTTCAAAGCAACAGACAACTGCTTTAACACTCTATGCATAAACTAAAAAATCCTTATGATGCACAGTCATAAGCACCGTTGTTTTACCCCTAATGGCAACACCAAATTCCCTAGTCTCAAGTTTCTATTACTCAAGCTAGACATCAGAAGGAACGAACCCATCATCTAGCATAACGCTCCCTCTTGGAGTTGCAATCTACTACTTGGTCAAAGAAATAAAACACAACCGAGAACATGCAAGACCACTCAAGAACTAAAATAAAAAGGTAAACAACATATATTACTCATCACAATCTGAACATAATCTCATAATCCATTGGATCCCAGCAAACACAACATAGCAAAACCAGGATTCATACATACATTCCTTCATCATGATAGGAAACTCACAAGAGATAAACATTGAAGCATAAGATTGGAGAGAAGAAAATCACATAGCTACTGGTCATGGACCCATGGTCCAAGGGGGACTACTCACGATGTATCCCATAGCTGATCATGGTGGGGGAGAGGCCTCCGGAGGTCAATCCTCCCATTGACAGGGTGCAGGGATAAGTTCTTCAGGTGATCCAAAGATCGGAATCACGGCGGCGGAGGAATAGAAGGTTTTTTCGCGTGACAGGGGAGCTCTATGTAGGTTTTTTGCATCGGGGGCTAAATATATGTGAAAGGGGGGCCTGAGAGGTGGACTCCTTGGCCGAGGCAGCCAGGTGGCGCGGCCACCCCCATGGCCACAAGGTAGGTGCCTTGGCAGTGGGTGGACCCCCTTCGGCCATCCTTCGGGCTTCTGGAGTCTTCCGTCTTGGATATTTTTTAGGAATTTTTCTGGATTTTCCCGAGCACGTTTATTTTTCACCTTTTTCTGCAATGCTCGGACAAAAACAGACAGAAACGAGCATTGTGCATTGAGTCAGTAGGTTAGTCCAAATAAGTTGTAAATGATACGAAAGTGCATCAAAACATATAGCATTATCACCGAAACAAGCATCGAACAAGCAAAAATTATAAATACGTTTGGGACGTATCAGCGCGGGAGGCCGCCATCAATCTTCGGGAGGCGGATGTGCCCGGAGGGCGCGTGCGGCATCCTCCCGGGATGCGGTCCTGGCCGCTGGGAAAAGTGTCGTGGGAAAATCACGCTAGATGTCCTCATAGAGAACTTGATTGTGCGACTTAGCTACGAGTGCACGAGGAGGGAGAGTCGATCGGTGGAGAGTCGAAATGTAGATCGAAACGAGAGAAACACATGGATTTACCCAGGTTTGGTCCCTCGAAGAGGTAAATACCTACTCTTGCTTTTCTTATATTATATGTGGGAGATCACGATTACAAGGGTGCTAGATATCGTCGGTGTCTCAAGAACTATGCTAGATTGATTCGCCTTTAGGATGACCCAAGGCCTCGGCTTATATACACGCCGAGTCCTAGGGTTTTACAAGGAGACCGACTATCAAACGAGGTGGAGTCCTATTATATCTCTTCCGTGACTTGTCTTGTTTTTCAAGATAGCGTGGACTCCTTCCTTCTGGCATCGGTCTTCATCTTATAGGTCAGTCGGTTTGCAGGTCGGACCTTTCCTGTGGGTCTTGTTTTTGGTGAGCAGGCCCATAAGCCGACTCTCTCCTCGTCTTGGGTATGGAGGGTTCTTGCTAACACATATATTAAAAACTCTATCAACTCTATCTGAAATTATCTGAAAAAATCTATCAACTCTATCAACTCTATCTAAACAACTCTATCAATACTTATCTGAACAACTCTATCCCCCCGACAGTAGCCCCCCAGATTGTCATGGGGCCAGCTCCAGCGAAATATTATGTGAACAACTCTATCAACAAACCCGGCAAGTTACAGAGTCGGTGTTCGTCGCGTTCTCGGATCCAGTCAGCGCCGACGATGTATCGTTTTAGAATAAAACTGCTCCAAGTTGTGAACAAGATCCACGATCCCACAAATATCAAGGCATCACCATTAAGTCCTGTCGTATCGGGAACCGACGAGTCTGATGCATTAAAGACTGGCGTGGGAATATTTTCCGCAGCCCATGATGATTTTACTGCTTTCCCCCTAGCTTGGGCTATTTACAGAAGGGAATATGCGCAATACGCCCACACACCTTCGGCCCCTTGCATTCTTTCCACTTCTCCTTGCTTCTTCCGCCATGCCTCCCAAGATTCGCCTTCGTGAGCCCGAAGAGACAGGCCCTAGCGCAGGTCAGGGATCTAGGGGCCGTGGCCGTCGAGGTCGAGGTGGTCACTCCGGGTGCGGTCGTGGCGGTCGTGGAGGTGCAGCGACTGTCATCTACAATCCGGGCGCTCACGAGGGAAATCCTACTCATGATTTAGTGGTAAATATTCGCTCCCGCATTCGCAGTCATCTCGAGCTCCCCCTCGCCTTTGGTATTGCCATGGAGGATCTTGAGCCCCCTTGTTTATTTTTCCGCGTTGATGGGTGCCCATACGACCCCATCTGGGTGGAGGTAAGTTTTGAGGAAGAAGGCTCGGTGTTCTTGAGGAAGGCGTGGAAAACCTTCCCCCGTTGGTACAATCTTCAAAGGGGAGATTGTCTCTGCTGTAGATTCAATGGGAAGGACTCCCTCCTGGTGAGGGCCTTCGATATTTACGGTGATCTCCTAGAATGTTGTGTAGAGAGCGCAAGTGAAGCCAACTCAGGAGAAGGGGACGACTCTCCTCACTCTCCTGCCGCAAGTCTCGAGGACAAGAGGCTCATCACTAGCTCTGGCTCCTCCGACTCAGCTCCAGATGAAGGAGTTCAAGGCCGAGGAGGTGGTTATAGCTAATCCAGCTACGAGCGAGACGTCAAGAACGTTAAGTCGATCCCAAGGCGTCCTCACAAGTAGTCGTAGGCTTTCTTCCTTTGTTTGTGATGATGCCTGGGGCTAAGTAGAGTAGCCCTATGTCAGGACCCTCTGTTAGGTAATGTGCTAGGATCAAAGTACTCTTGCATCATGTCAAAATTTCAAAAGAAATCTTTGAATTCAATTCAAATGCAAAATTGGAGAAGGAACCCCCCCAGATGAATTAATTCAAAAGGCCAGACAAAAATCTTCTCCAAAAATTCATGTTAGATTTTTGAAAAGTCTTATAAATGAGTGTGATCACATATCAAGTGATGTGGGACCCACCCCATGCTCATAGATTTTTCAAATATTCAAACAGTGCCTTGGATTTAAAGAAATACCCCTATTTCATTTAAAATTCAAATCAGTTGAATTTTAAAAATGTTGAAACTTTATAAGTGGCTAGTCTATATTATTATGAGGCCATATAAAAGTTTTCAACATTTAATAAAATGTTTAGCTATTTTATTTAGCTAAACAGAACAAATGTCAGAAGTGAAAACAGAAAGAAAAAGAAAAAGGGCTTACCTCAAAGAGGCCCAACTAGTTCCCCAGCCGAGAACGTTCTGTGCTTGGCCTTGTCTGCTTAGACAAGTGGGTACGGTTCTCGGCTCTCCATATGACCATGTCTTAGATGTACTTGCATACGCTAACCCCGGTTCCCGACACCCTAATCATCCCAGCACGAGCACACATGTAAAAGTCATGTTTTCTTGGGATGTAGGTCTCACAGTCCTTTCGCTGTAAAATGTTCTCTTTGTAAACCTTTATGAAATCAATATATTGGGAAGTCTTCTTGATTTTGATCATGTTGTCTTTCTTCGCTTATACAATGGAGTCTGCTAATAAAATTCATTATTTATATAGGAGCCGATCCGTGGACTTTTGCCGATGCAACTTTCATATCAGTGGGCTATGACGATGATGAATTTGAGTTTTATGAGAACGCTAGTCATGATTAAGAATTAGAGGACTCCTTCGAGGAAGGGGTATTATTCTTTCATCTTCGTTTGTTTTGTCCCGACCTTTTTCAAATCGGTTTCAATTATGCTCTCTGTTCTATCAGCGGGAAGAGTCGGTAAAAAGACGAAGGATCGAATCTTCTGACTCTGAGGACTTAGATCATCAAGACGAGATTAATTTACCGGGTCGGTTATCTTCTTTAATTGATGTGAACCTGCCTGAGTCGAGTCCCGTCATTGATTTATCTAACGACGACTCTTCAGATTATCAAGCAGTCAAAGGGTAAACTACACATTGTTCGTTCACCTTTTTGAGGGAATAGTGCTTATGTTCTTCTTGCTTGTTTTCCGGGTGCAAGTTGAGAGCCAAGGTTTTCCGGGTCCATCAGCACCTAGGACTAATTCTTTTGAAGAGGAAAAACCAGAGTCTAGTCAGAGATCGACTCCATTGGAGGAGGAGGAGTCTTTCCTTGAGTTGTATGATATTCTGGTGGGTCAGATGGATCGTCAACGGGACGTCCTTGGGTTAACGAAGAGGATACAGGGTAACTTTTTGTACCATTTTATGAGTACTATAGCCCCCATGAGTCGGTATAATGATATAAGTCATTTAGCCGAGTCATAAAAGTATAATCTGTTATGCATCTGTTTACAGGGCATGTCCAGTAATTCTGGAGGTGCCATTGCGGTTCTGAAAATATGGGTTATCCATCAAGCCTGTCAGCTAAAAGAGGCAGAAAGGTGGATATCTTTGTTGATGGACCGTCATACAAAGATGGAGAGTCAGCTAAAGATTGTTTAGGACGAGTCTTCCAAGCAGGACGAACATAATAAGCAGTTGGAAGCCAAATTAAAACATAGGGATGATAAGGAAGTCACCCAGAGTCAGAGCATTACTAGGCTGGTCAAGGCCATCATAGTTTCGAATTTGTTTGGAGAAGAAATCCGTCTCATTGTGTTCTAAATTTGCTGGGCCTAATTAGTTTGTTTGCATGTTTAGCAGGTCCAGAGGAGTCAATAATGGCTGAGTTGCCGGCGAATAAATCAAGGGAGATCATGAACGTTGTCCAAGATCTCCGTACTGGTGGATGTCGGACAATTACATTCTCTTCAGGTTTACCTGAAATTCCTTAGGCTATATCCAAGATGCTGGAAGAACTTTCGAAGGTGCCGGCTTGGATTTAAGCGTCTAAAAAATCGGCCTACCATCAAGGGGTGATGAGGGCTCTTGTGTTGTGCAAGATATATAAACCTTCATTTGAGCCGGCCCAGCTAGTAGAAGGTGTGCCGGCGAGAAGAGACGATGGTCGATTGTTTGAAAGAGAAGATTATCATCAAGTCATGAAGGCGACCCGCGTGGAGGTGTCTATTATCGCGAATGACATAGATGTGGAGAGATTCAAGCCTGGTTATGATGACCAGGGCCAGAAGCGGTCTATGCCGGCTCCAAGTCCTGTGGATTTTAAACGAGGTTGTTTTCAGATGCCTCTGGTGGACCCGACGACTCCTTTTGTGGGGGGTATCCCCCAAGCCTGGATTAGGGAAAAACGGCAGTGCGAAAGAGTCGGTCCCAGGAACTAGTAAGGGGTCCTAATTGTATGTAGCTTCTTATTTATTTATGGGAAGGAACATGTGTAAAAATGCCTCTTTTGTGCAAGTATTTTTATGTACATGAAATTTAATACTGAAAAGTAAATAGCTCATAGAAGTCGTCTGTGCATGTGACTTGGTCAATATCCTTTGATCAAATAAGTTCAGGGTCGGTCGGCTCAACGATCGAATGCCTTCAAGTAATTTATGAAAAGGAATTACTGGTCACGGGTATGCGCGTAGGTCGAACTTCTCTGTAAGCCGGCGTTGCATGACTTATTCTGTTGTTATGCTGACTTAGATTCAGAGTAAAATGTGGCCTCATTTGGAGCCGTTTGAGTAAATCAAAAGAGGATACCATTGTAACAGCCCAGTTTTTGCAAAAATTAAATTTTTTGTTTCCGGTGTGAATTGTTTGATTGTCTGAGTTGTTTGCGGTGTTTGCATCCCCGATTTATCGATCGGCGATTATTTTTCCCCCTTTTATCTCGTATCGAACGGAGACCGACCCTTGCCACCCTGACACTCGACCTTTGCGACACCGGGTTTCGCCCGATCACCGTCGCCAAAACCGCACGAGACCAGCCGCAGCCAACGGAACGGAAAACCCCGTTTAATAATTAAACGGGATATTTTTATAGCGCGCCGGAAAGTGTTTTCGGAATGGTTCCAGCGCGAGGTGAAAGCCTCCGGCTTGACGCGCTGATCGCGCAGTTCGAAGTTTTACCCGAATCGGAGGTACTGCGGACCCCCCGGCGGTCAGAAACGTGAGTACCGTGCGCGCGAGAGAAAAACCGATGATGTTTTTGCAAACTGCCAGCCACCCATGCTATATAAAGACCACCACACTCCCACCCATTTCTAGGGTTTCCCCTAGCCAATTTTGCAGCCACCCCCCTCACAAAACTCAGATCTGCCTCCAAAAGCACCAAATCCCGAAACCCTAGATCAGGAGCGTTCCCAGCCCTCGGATCTGAGATCCGACGGCCCTCGCTGCGCCACGTCGCCCCCTGGAGATCCCACCAACCGCACCTTCTCCCACCTCCTGCCGTGGAGCTCGCCTCCAACCCCGCAGCCGCCAGCCACGCGCTGCCTCCGGCCAGCCGGGTCGCCGGAGCGCCGCCTCCCTCACCTGCGCGCCCTCCTCCCCTCTTCCTCTCCCTCTCACCCTCTCCCTCTGCCTCGCCTCGCAGGTCCGTGCCGCGCCCGCCATGGATGGCGAGCTCGATGAGCTCGCTGCACCGCCGCCGTTCCCTGGACCTCGCCGCCGAACGCCCCGGCTCCGCCGCCTGCGCCTCCTCCGCCTCCGTTCCAGCCGCTCCCGCCTGCGCCCCGCTCCACGCCGAAGCCCGCCGGCGATGGCCTGCGGTAGCCGCCGCCGCTGCCTCCCCGTGCGGGAACGGGAGGAGCACGACGGGCGAGCCACCAACCGCTGCTGGGCCGGCTGCCCCAGCGGCCCACTCGCCCCTCCACAGCCCAGCCGCGCAGGCCCAGGCCGGCCACCCCTCCAGGCCAGATGGGCCACGGCCCAGAGGTCCAGCGCCCCCCTTCCTCTTTTTTTTTGTTTATTTGTTTTCTGTTGGGCCTGATTGCTTTCGGCCCGGTTAGCATTTTTTTTTCTGTTCTGCTAGTTTTATTTATTTATTTTAGGCAGATTAGTTGTTTATTTTTGCGGTAGCCGTAACTTTTTAACCGTAGCTCCGATTGCGACGATTTAAATATGAAACTTGCTTAGAATTGTGTCTAGTTTAATAATTTGTGCTCCTTTGCCATGTTTGACTTTGTTTACATGCTGTTTGACTGCTAATTACACTGCCTGCCACTGTAAACTGTAACTGCAATAACTTTTTATCTGTTGCTCTGTTTAAATTGTTCTTTATATGTAACTTGACTAGAATTGCATGTAGGTTGTGTTTTTGCTGCTCTTGCTTGCTAATAAAAATAATAAAATATTGTTTAGGGCGAAACAGTACCAAATGCAATATCTATCGTGGGGTCCGCAATAGTTTGCATGTCTAGGATTTCACCCCACTTAAATTGACTAGATCAGATAGTTTATTCTTGCTTCACCTCTTGTCATGTTTGTGTGCTATGCCATGCTTGCTTGAGTTGCCATGTTAACAACTTGGTTTGATCACCTATAGCTAAACAACTTGAACCACCGTAAACGTGCGGTATCGTCGTGTGTGACGAGTACTCCACTTAAACCGTTAGTAACCGCTCTCGACGGTAGGTTCGATGTTTCGTGTTACTTCTTGTTGATGCTTGCTCTTGTATTGCTCCGTAGTAATAGTGGTGCACCGTTGATTGGTTTCCAGTGTTTACTTCTTGTGTGCTCCCGCGGATACTCTCGGAGACGATGCGAGCTTGCGATCGGCTACACCTTCGGAACCTGACTTATCAACAGGCAAGGACTTGCATTACTTATGATCCATTCTATTTCAACCAGCGGTTTGCATGCTAGTCTAGGTTAGCTTCGATGTTTGATCCTACCACATGTTTACAGCCTCTTTCAAACCGATACAACCATGTCCCTTCCCAGCAAACCTTGTACTGCTATGTTACTATTGCTCGTTGCTCAGCCCCTGCTTAGTATGCATGCTTAGGATGCTACGATGTTACCCTGTTACTCTTTGGGTTGGGATATCACCTGATTATTATATTGTTGTTGATGATATTATTATTAATGTTGACTATATTCGACGAAGGATGGAAGGTCTAGGCTATCCCGCCCCGACGCTTTGTTCCATTCGAGTCACCTAGGATCCGAGTTCCGGGTATTGGTTTTAAGACTGAGCGTGCCTAACCGCATGTGGGATTTTATGGGGTCCCCTTTTCTTACCTATCTAGCTTCAAACATTTCTAGTGGTGGCCCAAGCTGATTTACCATTTGAAAACATGCATATATATCTTGTCGGGTCGCTCCTAGCAGATATCTTTTAAAATAACCCGGGCCAGCGGAGACATAGTTCCTTTGTTGGTCCACACCTGGTGAGCTAGAGGCCTGCCCACATGTGAGGGGATCAGTTACCTCGACCTTAGCCAGATGGAAGAGTCCGATCCGAGAGCGTGGCCAGCTTTTGGATTGGGTGTCGACTCCCCGGGGGCCACCCGGATTTGTTCGTTGTTAGCTAGAGGGACTTGTCGTTTCGGATCTCTTGGAACTAAATCATAAAATGGTTGCCTGTGATGGGTAGCAACTGAGAGAGATGGACGTGCGTGCGGAGACTCGTAATGGGCAGTTGGTACACCCCTGCAGGGTTAAATCTTTTCGAGAAGCCGTGTCCACGGTTATGGACGACTTGAGACCTACTCCTTGTTCATAGACAACAACAACTGAGATATTCTTAATGTAACTTGATCAACGTGTGTGTGCCTTGACTGCTTCTTCTTCGTCGGGATGCGAAGAGGAGGACAAGGATAGGATAGGTGTTATGTTTGCATAGTAGGTGGATAGCAAGACTTGTTGGAGGCGATTCCTCATCGAATGCTTGGCTTCTTACCTTACTCTCTAGATCGTTAGCCACTTCATAAATGCTAGTGTGGCAGCAACCTCACCACTTACCCCTTCCTTACCGCAAACTACTAGTTGTCCTAGAATGAAGAGTGATGAAGTCCTTGCTGGGTCAGATGACCACTACAGTTGGATGCTGAGTACCTCTGTACTCATGATACTACCCCCAAACTCTTTCAGGGTTCTGATCGACGACAGGTATGGTGATCGACGTTTCATGTGGAGACTCGACGACGACTAGTTAGGTGGATCCCGGCGGAGGGCCTGGACCCGTGTGGTTATGGGATCGATGCTTTTCTCTTTGCCAGTAGGCATTTACTTGTAGTCTGTACTCAGACATGTACCTTCCGTTGTTGTATTGTATTTGAGGCAGTTGTATGCCAATTGTATGAGATGTTGTATCCTTGTATCTGTAATGTTGTGATATCATGTTGGAAATCCGGGGCATATGGCTTTGTCATATGTCGCGGTGGGACCGATATGTGCTTCGTCCCCGGATCTGGGTGGAAACACCTAGATCTGGAATAGTACCGCATATCGGGCCTTACAACCATCAGGTCATAGAAGTGCGATTGTGCATCAAGCTTACAGGCGATGTTTTGTCGTGATAGACTAAGTCGAGGAAAATAACAAGTACTCGTAGAAAGAAAAAATGGAAAGCGTAATAATCTGAATTTATGCTATGGAAGAAAATAAGTAGATTTGTCTCTTTAGGAGTCGGCTCCATACTTATTGTACAAAAGGGAATGGAGGGGAGGAAGGGGGGAGTTGATATTTTGACGGTCTTACCAACGGGACTATGTGTAGTAGGGACGGAGCTGAGCGATGTTCCATGGTCGGGGCATTTCTCCCCTCGTCGTTTTGGATTTGGATGGCTCCTGTATATCCACCAGATAGTATGATCCATTGTGTAGGTTGTTGCTTACCACGAAAGGTCCTTCCCATGGTGAACACAGCTTGTGCATGTTGCCCTTCTTTTGTATGAGACGTAGTACTAAGTATCCTTGGTACGACTCTTGATTCTTTGGCTATGGTCAGGTCCTGCTGGAAAATTGCATACTTTGCAGCAGCGATGTCACGTTCTCAATCGAGGAGGAGAAGTGAGTCTTGTCTTGCTTTCTCTTTGTCGGCTTCAACGTATGCCATGACTCGAGGTGAGTCATGCGTTATGTCGCTATCGAGAGGTAGGATTGCCTTGGCTCCGTAGACAAGGAAAAAAGGTGTGTACCCTATGGAGCGGTTTGGAGATGCTCGGATACTCCATAACACGGAGGGGAGTTCGTCTTCCCAGCAATCCGGGGACTATTCCAATGGAACGATGAGTCGGGGTTTAATTCCTCATTGGATTTCTTGGTTACCGCGTTCGTCTTGTCCGTTTAATTGAGGGTGTGCTACGGAGGCTAGGTCCAGTCGTATGTGTTCTTGTTGGTAGAATCGTTCCATGACTCCTTCTGACAAGTTGCTTCCGTTGTCAGTGATTATGCTGTGCAGATATCCAAACCGGAAGATGATTTTCTTCAGGAACTTCAACGCCGTCTTTGCGTCGCATTTGCTGACCGGCTCTGATTCCACCCATTTGGTGATTTTTTCAACCGCCACTAGGAGGTGAGTGTTTTTGTTCTAGGAACGCTTGAAGGGACCTACCATGTCCCGCCCCCATACCACAAAGAGCCAGGTTATCGGGATCATCCGGAGTTCTTGATCCGGAACGTGGTCCTGTCGAGCGTAGCGCTGACATCCATCACATTTTTTCACTATCTCCTCTGTGTCGGCGTGAGCTGTTGGCCAGTAGAAACCGTGTCTACAGGCTTTGGCCACCAGGGAACAAGAGCCGACGTGATGACTGCAATCCCCCGAGTGTATCTCGTTGACTATTTCGCGTCCTTCTGCCGGGGAGACGCACCGCTGGAAGACACGTGTGGGACTAAGTCAATGTAGCTCGTCTTTGTGGATTACAAAAGATTTGCTGCGTCTTACAATTTATCTGGCTAGAAACTCATTGTCTAGCAGTATCCCTCGTATCTTGTAATCCAGGTAGGGTGTCACCCATTCTGGGGTCGCGTGGAGTGCTGCTACCAGGTCCAGTTCCGGGTCTCGTACAGGTATATCTTTTTCGGTTCGGAGCCGTACAGAGGGGTGATTCAGGGTATCCAGGAAAACATTGGGAGGCACCGACTTCTGTTGTGATCCTAGTCGAGACAGAGAGTCGGCTGCCTCGTTGAGCTTTCCCTCTATGTGGTTGACCTGATATCCTGTGAAAAAGCCAGCCTGCCATGATACTTCTCGACGGTAAGCTGCCATCATCGGGTCTCTGGAGTCCCATGTCCCGGAGACCTGTTTTGCAACTAGATCCGAGTCCCCCAAGCAATGTATCCAGGTTATGTTCATCTCCCGGGCGAGTCAAAGTCCATGTAATAGTGCTTCGTACTCGGCCGTGTTGTTGGTGCAGGGGAAACTTAACGGAAGGACGTAGCATAATTTTCCCTCTTGGGGAGAGTTAATGACAACCCGAGCTCCAGATCCTTGTAATTGTCGACTTGCATCAAAGTGCAGGGTCCAGGATTTGGTGGTTGTCTTCTCGGGTGGTATCGTTAGTTCCTTCCAGTCATTGACGAAGTCAACTAAGGCTTGAGATTTGATGGTTGTGCGTGGATGATGACCCTCAACTGTAGGGGATCGATTGTAGTGTTCTCGCGGGTAAGTTAACCCAATTTATTGATTCGACTCAAGGGGACACAAAGAGTATTTATAAGCTTTGACAGTTGAGTTGTCAATTCAACCGCACCTGAAATATGCTTGCTTGCAACAAAGTATTAAAAGCAACTGTGATATGATAGCGATAATGATAACAGCAAAAATAACAACTAGTGACCAGCAGGATTAAAAACACTGTAGGCTAGGGAGATGGATGGCTGGGCGCTCCATGAATAAGAATGAACATGTAATAGATTCTAACAAGGGGCAATGCACACAGAAAAGTAATGATCATCTAGGCAGATATCAAACATTAGGCATGTATCCCATAGGTAGTCATGCGTGCTTGCAATAAGAACTTGCACAACATCTTTTGTCCTACCATCCCGCTACGAACGGGGCCAAAAGGAACTTATGGAGATTAAGGTGCTCCTTTCAAAGAGCACCGGAACAAAGAAATAAACTCAATGGATACATGGAATCCTCAAATTATGGTCCATCCCCTTTGTTTTCCCAAGCTGTCACCTTTGGGATCGCCGGTTCTGGACAATAATAGGTGCATACAACTCATAGATAGGATCTTGAACGTAGATAAACTCATGAAAACATAAGTGGTTCAGATCTGAAAACATGGCACTCGGGCCCAAAGTGACAAGCATTAAGAGAAACAAGTTTTAGCAAAGATGATAAACACCAAAGTAAATGATAGGCAACATGCCCCCAACAATATGACGAAATATTACATGATCAATCTCATCCAATCCCTACCATCCCCTTTGCCTACAGCAGGGAATTACTCACACATGTGAAGAGAAGTCATGGAGGAAGGATGGAGTGGTGATGGTGATGGCGATGGTGACGATCTCCCCTCTCCGGAGGCCAAATCAGCCTCCAGATTAGCCCTCCCGAGGAAGAACAGAGGTTGGCGGAGGCTCCGCGACGGGTTCTGGAAAAGCGACTTCTGTTTCGGAGTTTCCCCGTCACGAGAATAAATAGGAGTCAAAGTAGGGCACCAGGGGAGGGGGGGAGTCGCCCAGGCGGCCTCCCAGCGCGGCCCCACCCCTGGCCGCTCCCATAGGGTGCCTGGGGCCCCCTGGCTGCCCTCTGGCCCACCTTCTGGCTTCATGCTCCTTCGGTGCGTGAATTTTCTGGTATTTTTCCTGGAATTTTCTGAGGTGTCCAAAAACCCATTTTCCTGCGCACAATAATACCATACAGGAAGCTCTGGTGAAAACAGCCTCGGTCTGGGTTAGTTTAGTTCAAATCATGCAAGAATGAGGGCAAAACAATAGCAAAAGTGTTTGGAAAAGTAGATACGTTTGAGATGTATCAACTCCCCCAAGCTTAGCCTATTTCTTGTCCTCAAGAAATTCAGTTCAACGAACTGGACGCGACAAAGAAAACTTTGACAAACTCTTTTTCTTCATAAGATATATATAAGTCGATTCTACGAAAAGAGTTTAGCAAGTATCAAAACAATGCTATGAGGACAATGCACGAAGCAATCCTTCTTTCAAGTAACCAATCACAAATAACCTAAAATAAACAATATGCTGCCGAAAATCAAGACAAGATCACAATGCACATAGTTTGAACATATCAGAGTGGTATCTCGCTAGCCTCCATGAGTGAAGCAAAACATAAATGCAGAAACTCCTCCGAAGTTTTAAAGGAGACTAGAACTTAGAATTTTAGACTAGCCGTATAACAAGCATGCAAAAGACAATGTAATACTTCGGGACAATGCATGTTACACTAAGAATGACAATTATGCTCTCAATAGTTGGTGCTTTAAAGAAAGAAGGTGAGACTCTCGAATCGTGGATTTTTGATGGAAAGATTGAAAACCCGTGAAAGGAAGCAGACTAAACATGTGCCAGAGCTCTTGGTTTTGAAAACAGAGATAAAATTCTTTTGAGAAGTGCAACTTTCCAGTCAACGGTGAACGGTAAAGGCCTCTCAATATCTCCCATGCCAACCATATTAATGCTTTTCGCTTACACTTGTTCCCTTATCCATAAATCCTTTGATGGTCTATGGAACGTTTTATTTTGCCTCAACGATGGAAGGAGGATATCGTTCCACCTATCATTAGCAGCATTTTGTCCATTTCATCCCATCATCAAGTATGGGGGAGGTGTAACTCTCTGTTTTTTTATTGACTAGTTAAGACTTCCGTCAAAATATTTTTGGCATGGTAGATACTGATTTTCCCTCACCGCACCATGAGCTTGTACGGTTACAAAGGGGAAGCTTTTGAATAATTTCGAGATGGCACAAGAAAGTCTAAGTTAGGAGTGGCCGGTAAATACCACATATAGGTAGGTATGGTGGACACAAATGGAATAACTGGTTTGAAAAGGAGTTTGGATACACAAGAAGAATTCCGCTTAGTGTGAGTGAAGGCTAGCAAAAGACTGGTAAGTGACCAACTAGAGAGCAATAATTGTCATAATCATGCAGAGCGACAAAGCAACATTGAATCGGGCATGAAAGTGATATGACTATTCTGAAATAAAAAGGTCATCAAGGCATGATAGACATTTTAGTCATAAACATGTGTGAACATGTGCCAAGTCAATCCAAGAATTCTCCGAAGGGAAATACCACTTCAACATGCCAAACCATGAACAATGCAATGCATGCAAATCATTTTAGCAACATATTATGCACTCTAGCTATTTGAGATCAGCCACAAAGAAAGCATGAACACTGGGAAAGCATTGTAAACATAGCACTATGTCGCTAAAAGCTGGTCTCTAGATCATAAGTACAGGCATATGTACAAAAGTAGAAACAAGAAGATTTCATACCGGTTTTCCTTGTTGCTTCCCTTTCGTCGATCTTCATCATTACTGCCTTGTCACTTGCACGACCAAACGTGGGATATATAATAAAATGACATCACGGACTCGAGCTAAACTCTGTAAACAAAGCAAACTAAAGAGAGAAAGGAAATCTTTTTGGGGTTTTCAAAGGTTAAACTAAAGAAAAGAAAAGAGAAGTCTTTTTGTTGTTTTTGAAAATTAAAAGAACAAAGAAGAACGGGCAAAAACTTCGAAAAGATCAAAACCAAAAATAAAAGAAAATGGATAATACAATGGAAAGGTGAGAAGGCCACGTACTCCCCCAAGCTTAGGCTTTTGGCCTAAGTTGGTAGCAGCTACTGCCCCCGAGAGCCTCCTGCTCCAGGATAATGGTAAGTCCAGGAGTCGTATGAGCCCTCTGGTGCGTACACTGAAGTCCTCGGGTCCTCCCATGAGGAAGGTCCCGCGCTCCAAGCAGAGGAAGACCCCTCGCCATGCTCGGTGAAAGTCTCTCCCTGGAAAGGTGGGAACTCACCATGGTCCTCCTAGTCGGGCACACCCCCCTCAATGGGGTTATGCGGCTCGTAATGAGCCATGAACTCATCAAACTGAATATCGTTGAAGGACAATCCGTTCCTATGAGTGTTATCAAACAAAAGTGGTGCAGGTAGACGGATCTCACGAATAATGGTCTTTTTCAAACCTCAAAATATAATCAAGGTTACCAATTGGGAAGTAATGGTAACAAACTTATGCCTCTTCATAGCAGCAAGATCGAGACTTGCATACGAAAAGGGAACATCATCAGGATGCGGGGTGCGCTCAAGAGACTCAAGGATAAGTGTGGCGTAAACACCACCATATAAATCGTCCTTGTTACTGTTCGTAACAAGGCGACGAGAAATTAAGGCACCAACATTATAACCATTCTTATCAGAGAGGGCGTTTTCATAAATAGCGAAATCTGGTGCAGAACCACTGCTCGTGTTGTCACGAGCCAACACCCCTCTAGCAATATAATACACAAAATACCTGAGGTGGGGAAACAAAATGCTAGAAATCTTCATGCACTGAATGTCGGTCTCCTCCTGGTAACAAAGGGAGTTGAAGAGGGTCCTCAACTCGGAAGGCTGAGAGGTCATCTTCGTCGTCTGACCAACTTTTGGCACACTAATTATATCACAAAACTGCGCAAGAGACATAGTTATGAGATCATTATATAGTTTGAACTCGACGGTTCTAGCATCATGGTTATAACGAAAACTGCTAACAAAGTGGGAGGTAAGATTCTTGTATTGTACCACACGGCATAATGCTAGTCGTGTCAAACCTGCATTGGCACAAAGGCCATAATATTCCTCCTTAATTCCTGCAGCTGTAAGAAAATCATCGCACGGATACATCATTGCGCATGCTGGACTTGTGTCTTCCAACAACTCCAGGGGCACATGATCTTCATTATAGCTCACCCTATCTGCTGAGGGTGAAGCTGCAGCTCTAGTGACTCGATCAGAGCGCTCGGGCTTCTTCTTCCCAAGACACCCCTTTTCTTTTCCTAGCAAACTCATTTCTGAAATTTTTGAAAATTCACAAAAACAAGGATTTATACAAAGTGAGTTGAGGCAAACTACTCTACTCACTTACCTATGACATAAACTTGCATCAAAACTTGGAAAATAAATTTCTACACATGCATGCAAGCTCATCTAAACAGCACCAAGAACTACTAAATACTCACAAATGAAACCACCAATAAAAAATAAAATTGGAGGGGTGAAGGAGTTTCATACCAGGGAGTATTTGCTAAAAATCTCAGCTCAAATGGCTGGCTGTAGAGAGAGATCGAAAATCACCTCCAAGAATAGCAAGAACGCAAGAAGAAGTGCAGAACTCGTGTTTTTGGAGAGAGAAGAAGGAGGAGGAAGAAGACTTACCCGGCGGTGGGACCTGTGGGCGCGGCCAGGGGGCTGGCCGCGCCAGCTGCCCTCCTGGGCCACTGGTGGCTCCCCTCGTCAGCCCCAGGTGCCTCTGGGTCACTCCCGGCATGGAAATTTTTAATATAATTTTTTTGGAATTTTTCTGAAGACTTCACTGTTGAAAATTTTCCGGAGTTCAAAAAGCTGTGAAACTTTCTGAAAACTTGAAGCAGTGATTAGAATTGTGAAGCTTCAAAAACATATAAAATTGGTACAACAAGGAGAATAAAAGCTAAAGCAAATGAAAACATAACAAGCTCCACTTTTTGCCTATATAAAACATGCTCACTAGCAAGATTGATCAAGTCTTACCAACGAACCGGCGATATATAGAACAAAAAGTCTCACCTCTTATGAAGTGATCATTGCACCTTTACTTTAATGGACATTTTCCCCTCCATGATGCTTTTGTATTTTTGGTGCACGTGTAGAGGACAATCCCATTCTCCAATCTTCACGGTCTCGATATTCTCTATTGAGTTAATGCCATGCCTTTGGTCGATCTTCTTTGGAAAATACACCGTGGGTTCTTTATCATCTACGTTGAAGGTGACCTTACCTTTAGTGCAATCAATAATGGTACCTGCGGTTTCTAGAAAAGGTCTACCAAGAATAATGGACATGCTCCCATCCTCAGGCATGCCAAGCACAACAAAATCAGTAAGAATTAAACAATTAGCAACTTTAACTAGAACATCCTCACAAATACCTATCGGGATGGCTGTTGACTTGTCAGCCATCTGAAGAGAGATATCTGTAGGGATTAGCTTATCTAAACATAGCCTTTTATAAAGAGAAAAAGGCATAACACTCACCCCTACTCCGAGATCACATAAGGCAGTCTTGACATAATTATTTTTATAGAGCAAGGAATGGTGGGTATACCTGGATCACAAAGCTTCTCAGGAATCTTGCCACTGAAAGAGTAGTTAGCAAGCATAGTAGATATTGCCTCATTAGGAAGTTTCCTTTTATTAGTAACAATAGCTTTCATGTATTTGGAATAAGGAGGTAACTTGATAGCATGAGTGACGAGGGGGTGACCCCACGACTCCTGCATGTGAGGATACCTGGTGTGTATGAAGACAGAAGGCCCGCTGGAAAGCCTCGACAGGCCCACGACTGGTCCATTCAAGGCACCGACGTAGGAGTCCACGACTGATATGGAAGGCACGACTTGGCGCACAAGGCAAGACTAGGGTTAGGAAACTATCTCTGTAATCTAGGACGGACTCCCCGAGACCTGGCCTAATATATAAAGGCTAGGAGGGGAGACGTCTCGGCATCCAATATCCAATCTACTCTACTAGCCTTGCGAGAACTCGCTTTGGCCTCCCTTGTAATCGCCCCCTCGCGCAATAATATCGAGCAGGAAGTCCTTCTCCTGTTAGCCGACGAGTATCGTCCAACCTTTTCCTTCTCTATGACTATCCCAGGGTCCCTGACCATGGGATTTTCTCAGGCTGATCCTCATCAATTGGCGCCGTCTGTGGGAACTACACAGGTTGGAATCACGATCTCGGTGGTCCCTTCTTCAGCAAATCACACCTCGAGGGCTAGAGCTAGATCTAACCCGCTCGAGGAGTTCAAGTTCACCACAAGCATCTCCATCGCACCATCAAGATCACTTAGTCTGCAGCCGAATCAAGCCCAACATCTCGACAACGGCCAGATCCACCGACGACGGAAAAGAACTTGGCGACCCAGAAGGCAAGCGCAAGGACTCTACACGGGAATCCCACTCGAAGAGTCGCAACATGCGGCAAAAGACTCGCCAGCCACTCGACGAACCGCCGCCACCCACACTCCCGCCGCGCGGCAAGACAGCGACTCCGAAACCCAGACCAGCGAGTACTACGCCCCAGATCGAAGGCCAGATGAATTCGCCAACTTCATACGGAACCAATCGCTCAGCCATGGGATAGAGGTCGACCCAAGATTCCACGACCGTGCAGAAGATCACTCGCAGACTTTCAAAGTATCAAGGAGAAGAAGGCACGCCGACTCCAGCACGCTCACAGCTAGAGAGCAACTGGAAGGACCTTGCACGATCCACTGCTTCGAAGACGGGTGCGTACGCCTCAGAGCAGGCCACACCCTCGGAGATTGTCGCCTATTCACCGTACTCTCCAACAGCCTGAAGGAGGAAAAGCAACGTGAAGCCAAGCGCACCCAAAGAAACATGCAGTCACCGGCACCAAGTGCAGAAAGGCAATATCCTACGTCCCATGGACGAGTCTGCATGATCCAAGAAGGAATACCCTCAAAAGCAAATCAGGACGCCTACACCCTGCAGACCCGAGCAACCGAGGTCTTAAAGACAGCAGAAATTTACCAACTGTGCATAGCAGAGACCAACATCAGCTTATCTCAAAGCGACCAACCGCCCATAGTCCCAAGGCCGGGGCATGCACCCCTGGTCCTTGACACCTAGATCGGAGGATACGACATGGACAGAGTCTTCAAGGACGGAGGCAGCAGCCTAAACATAATCCTCACCAGCACCCTACATAAAATGCTGATCCCACGATCAGTTTGGAAGAAGTCAGGCACCACAATATATGGCGTAGTTCCAGGTGAAGCTGCCACCTCCATCGGAGCAGTCGAGCTCGACTTCATCTTCGGCAGCAAGCGAAACTTTTCAAGGCAAGTCCTCGAGTTCGAAGTGCTCGACTGGAAGTCATAGTACCACGCCATACTCGGGCGACCAGCGTTTGCACAATTCATGGCGGTTCCGCACTATGCATATCTCAAGCTCAAGATGCCAGGACCCGCAGGAGTCATCACAGTCAATGGAAGCTTCACCAAATCAGACATGTGCGATCGCGACTTCCACAAAGTGTCTGACACGTTCGGAGCCCAACAACAACTCAAATAAATAGCCATGGTGACGGATAAAAGAATTTTTCCACTGGCGAGCCGAAGCGAGTCAAAAGAATTCGGCCGCGATTTCAGCGTCGACAGTGACACAATCATCCACCAAGTTCACCCAATGGACCCAGAAAAGACGGTCCGCGTATACGCCCACCTCCTAGAAGAACAAGAAGCCGCCCTCATAGCCTTCCTTCGCGAAGAGTGGAAAATCTTCTCTTGGTGCCCAGCCGACATGCCCGGAATACCGCGAGAATTCGTACAACACGCGCTCCGCATCAAGCCAAACACTAATCTAGTAAAGCAGGCACTGCAACGATTTTCAGAACCCAAGCACAGAGCAATCAGAGAAGAAATCAACTGACTACTCGACGCACAGTTCATCCGAGAGACGAAGAAAGCAACCTGGATCGCAAACCCAGTCCTGGTCCCTAAAAAGGACACTGACGTACTGAGGATGTGCGTCGACTACAGGCCTGTCAATAAGCACTGCCCGAAAGACCACTTCCCCGTGCCAAGAATCGACCAGATAATCGACTCCACAACAGGATGCGACCTCCTATCCTTCCTCGATGCATACTCAAGATAAAATCAGATCAGGATGAAGGAAGAAGACGAAGAGCACACCTCGTTCATCACCCCCTACGGCGTGTTCTGCTACCAAACAATGCCATTTGGCCTAGAAAATGCCGGAGCCACGTACCAGCGAATGATGCAAGCATGCTTGAGAGACCAAATTGGCAGAAACGTCCAGGTCTACGTAGACGACATTGTCATCAAAACCTACAGCGCAAACACGCTACTCGACGACCTCCGTGAAACATTCGCGGCCCTCAACAAGTACAGAATCAAGCTCCACCCAAAAAAGTGCGTGTTCGGCATCCCGACCGCAAAACTACTTGGGTACATGGTCTACGCCCGAGGAATCGAAGCAAACCCCGAAAAGGTCCAAGCAATCGCCAAGATGCAAAAGCCAACCAACATCAAAGGCGTGCAACAGCTCACAGGAAGACTCGCAGCATTGAGCCGTTTCATCAGCAGGCTAGGAGAAAGGACCCTACCGTTCTACCAACTGCTCATAAAAGGAGAAAAGTTTGAGTGGACCGAGGAAGCCCGCAATGCATTTGCAGACCTAAAAAAACCCTCTCGACTCCACCAATCTTCGTGGTGCCCAAAGAACGGGAGAAATTGTACCTCTACATAGCAGCGCGCAGTAGCGTAGTCAGCTCGGCGCTCGTCGTCAAGCGCGCAGAAGAAGGCAAAATCCAGAGCATACAAAGACCAATCTACTACCTAAGCACGCTGCTCACAAATCCCCAGCAACGGTACCCGCACTACCAGAAGCTCCTTCTCGCCATCATCATGACCTCAAGGAAAGTATCGCACTACTTCGACAAACACCCCATCACAATTGTGAGCAGTGCACCACTCGCGAACATCCTCAACAACCCCGGAGCGACCGGCCGAGTCGCTGAGTGGAACATCGAGCTCAGCCCGCGAGATCTGCAGTTCAAGCACCCAACAACAATAAAATCCCAAGTACTCCCAGACTTCCTGGTCGAGTGGACAGAGGTCCAAACACCGGCCCCCCAGATCTGTCCAACTCATGGACGATGTTCTTCGACGGGTCCAAAAGACAGCAAGCAACCGGAGTAGGCGTCGTACTAGTCTCCCCCAAAGGAACAAAACTCAGATACATCCTCCAGATCAACTTCAGCAATGCCTCCAACAACGAAGCAGAATACGAGGCACTACTCCATGGCATGCGCATGGCAAAAACTTGCGGCGCCACTCGCCTCTCAATCTACGGCGCCACTCCAACCTCGTCGTCCAGTAGGCGATGAGGGACTGTGATGCAGTCGTAGACAACATGATGGCCTACTAGAAGCTCTATAACACACTAGAGGGAGGATTCTACGGCTGCGAACTCAACTACATCTCCAGAGCAAATAACATGGAGGCCGACGAGCTTGCGAACATCGGAACGACTCGAGGACCAGTACCACTAGGCGTTTTCCTCGAGAGCATCAGCCAGAGATCAATCAAAGTAAAGCTAGCGGCGCCCGAGGAAGTCGCAGAGCCTGACGACACAAATGAACCAGCGCAAATGGAGACCGCGAGCACAGCCAACGACACAAGCAGCCAAGCAATCGAAGCTGCAGAACCAGCCGCACTCGAAGACCAGCCTGGGAAAAACCGTTCCTTCGATTCCTAATCGAAGGAACTCTACCACAAGACGTCGCAGAAGCCCGACGCATCAGTCGATGATCCAAAGCATTCACAGTAATCAACAGATAGCTATACAAGCGCATCATCTCTCAGGTCCTCCAAAAGTGTATCGACGAGGAAGACGGCAAAGACTTACTGCTCGAGATTCACGAGGGCACCTGCGTCCATCACGCGAGCGTTCGCGCACTCGTGGACAAGGCTTTTCGAGCAGGGT
Source organism: Bromus sterilis (assembly GCA_950022295.1). Classification (NCBI taxonomy): domain Eukaryota; kingdom Viridiplantae; phylum Streptophyta; class Magnoliopsida; order Poales; family Poaceae; genus Bromus; species Bromus sterilis. Next base: position 220,168,808 of record OX465599.1, read on the forward strand.
TCTACTAGCCGACCACCATGAGAAACGCGGAAGATATTGTGTGGCGTTGCATCGCCGGCAAAAATTTCGCCAGCAGGCCACACGCCCCAGCATCAGAACTCAAAACTATACCGATGTCCTGGCCATTCGCCACCTAGGGACTCGACATGGTGGGCCCACTCAAGAAATCCTCAAAAGGAGGACGAACACACCTACTAGTCGCAGTCGACAAGTACACCAAATATATCGAAGCAATACCAATCACCAACTCAACAGACCTCACGACAGTCAACTTCATCAAGTCCATCATCTTCAGATTCGGCGTACCACACAACATCATCATAGAAAATGGTACAAACTTCACAGCAGCAGAATTCCAAAACTTTTGTCAGGAGTTGGGCATCAAAGTCAATTGCGCATCAGTCGCGCACCCACAATCCAACGGCCAAGTGGAAAAAGCAAACGACCTAGTATGCAGAGGAATAAAGAAATGGCTCCTCGCACCACTCGAACAAGCTGCATGCAACTGGGTAGAAGAACTTCCCGCGGTACTATGGAGCCTGTGCACCACACCAAATAGCTCGACCCAGTACACACCTTTCTTCATGGTATACGGGGCAGAAGCAGTGCTGCCGCATGACTTAAAATTTGGAGCTCCCGAATCTCAGGGTACGAAGAGGAAGAGGCAGAAGAAGCACTGCATAACGATAAAGACACAACAGACAAATCACGGGAAACAACCATAACAAGATCTGAAGGATACCAGGACAAACTGCGCACATATCAAAGCAGTCACCTGCGGACCAGAACTTTCACCAAAGGAGACCTCGTGTTGCGGCTGATACAAGAAAAAGTGCACAAACTGGCCCCGCAATGGGAAGGGCCGTTCATAATCTCGGAAGTCATAGGAGGAGGCGCATAAAGGTTGAAGAACCCGAAGAACAATGAAGACGTGGGAAATCCATGGAACGTAGCGAACCTACGCCTGTTCTACCCATAGTCCTCCAGGCATTGTCAGAGACATCGGCAGCAGCACCGATCGGCAACCCATGTAAAACTCGAAGAAATAAAATGATGATATCCAAACATTATCACTTAAAATCACTCGGGGGCTCGAGCCTAAATTCCCCCCGAGAGACGCTATCCTCGCTCACACGACTTTACTTAAAAGCACTCGGGGGATCGAGCCTAAACCCTCTCGAGAGACGCTATCCTCGCTCACGCGACTTCACTTAAAAGCACTCGGGGGCTCGAGCCTAAACCCTCTCGAGAGACGCTATCCTCGCTCACGCGACTTCACTTAAAATCACTCGGGGGCTCGAGCCTAAATTCCCCCCCGAGAGACGCTATCCTCGCTCATGCGACTTTACTTAAAATCACTCGGGGGCTCGAGCTTAAAATCCCCCTGAGAGACGTTATCCTCGCTCATGCGACTTTACTTAAAAGCACTTGGGGGCTTGAGCATAAACTCCCCCCGAGAGACGCTATCCTCGGTCATGCGACTTCACCTAAAAACACTCGAGGGCCAGAGCACAAGATCTCCTCGAAATACCAAGAGTTTTCTCACAAGAGAATCATATCAGAAAATGCAAAGTCCTTTACTCTTCACCTGATCTGAAACGGTCACCTAAAGACTCGGGGGCTACTCCCATCGGGAGCACTGACGCGCACCCGACAAAAACCTAGAATAAATTAAAACAGCCACATGAAAGGATAACACAGGTAGACAAAAGATCGCAGCCTACGCCTGATTCTACAAATCAAACGTAGCCTCGGGGGCTACTCCCATCGGGAGCGCTGTCGCGCACCCGATAAAACTTGTACAAGGAGTCGAAGAAAATTTTCCATTACAAAGGAGTCGAAAACAATTTTCCACTACAAAGGAGTCGAGGAAAATTCTCATTACAAAAGGACTCAAGTAGCTACCAGATGGGTTACAATACCAATTCTCATTATATGTGTGCTCATGCTGAGATAATTGGCACTTTTGTCCCACAACCTGACGAGCATCACCACAGACAAAGTAGAAACTGAGCCTGCGAAGAAGCAAGTCGTCCTCCGGTTCTACAAGGTGCCTCGCCTACTAACGCACCCTCTTGATGACCAGCTTGACGTCCATCTCATCCTTAGAACTAGAAGAGCAAGCACCACTAGCCGAGGAGTCGGCAGAAGATGAAGACACAGGAGAGGCAGGCGAACCACCCCTCGACCCATCGGAACTGCCACTGCTTGTTTCCTCCCAGTATGGATCCAGAAGATTACCACCGGCATCAAATGCACGAACAATGAGGGTATCTTCACCATCAAAGCGACAACAAAGACTATCCCCATCTCGTAAGTTTAGCTTCTGTGAAAATGACCTCCAGCCAGCATCAAGAAAAATCAAGAAGGAGCCATGAACAAAAAGCTCAACCCAAGTAGGAGGTCGAGCGCACCCCTGAAGCCGAAGCCACAGACCCCTCAGATTAAGCTCAGAAATCATGGAGGAAAATGAGAATGGAAGAGGGATCCGAGTAGCAGTGTGACTAAGAATGCGCAGAAGGAACTCATAGAGCCAAACACCCTCGTCCGCACAAGACGGAGAGGGCATCGCCGTAGCTCCACAGCGCCCACCACAAGAAGAGCGAGGAGTACGACCACCACGACCACGCCGGCCATGACCTTAGACAGACGCACCAGCACCTCGCTTGGGAGCCATAGGAAGAAGAAGACGAAGGAAAAGAGAAGAGCGGATGTCCAAAGCCCAGGAAATAAGGCAGAAGGTATTTATAGCGTAGCCCAGGGGAAAATCAGGAAAAAATACAGAAGCTCAGGAGGCGCCATGATTAAATCAAAGACCAAAACATGTCGGGCATTACGAATTCCAAGAAAAGATGCCTTCACACGGTCAACAATATTTAAAGGAAGCGTCAAATCTCGCTTGTTTCCCATACACACCTTGGAATCCCAACGGGCACCAGGAAGGGCGGCGTCCAAGTCATCATTATGGCTAGAAGACGCGACGGATCGAAGACAAAGCATCATAAAAGACCAAAACCTCGAGAGTTCGGGTGCTCCCTCACCCAGAAGATGAGGATATGCTCGAGTAAACCACTCGCACTTATAGAGTTTCGGGTGCTCCCTCACCCAAAAGGCGAACATGCACTCGCAAGACTACTGGCGTCAGCGGAAACAACACATCTGTGGAGTTCGGGTGCTCCCTCACCTCGAAAAAAAAGCGCTCGAGTCACTACTCGCAAAAGCTCAGCAAGCTAAACTACCCACGAACTCGACGACCTTCCAAGCGGTTTCTTTCCTATATGACGTCTCGCCTAAGCACGCAAAATCTCCGCGAGTGAATACTAATAGCTCACTTCATTGTTTATTCCAAGTGGGTGCATTGCTAACCAGGCTCCGTGACTCTACAAAAAACAATTATACCTAGGTCAAGACACACTGTACCCAGATGCCACGCAAGCTTAGCGTGTAGGTAAGCCCCGCTGCGCAGAACGGCTGGGCCGGGACTTGCCGCAGAGCGACTTCACTCCCAATCTTTTCCATGCGCTCGCATGATAGAAAGAGCCGATCGGACGCACTCAGGCTATTTGCTTAGACTGGCAGCAATTTATCCTATAAGACCTGCAGCGGCATGACTTTGCTAGACACCGGTCATTCCAAGTTCATGTCGAGGGACGTGGGCTTGATTGGGCTACTGCGGTATTTGCCACTAGCGCAATTCACCAAGGCTCGACCAGTCGACTCCTTGGGCCCTTTCATCTTAGAAATCCCTCAAAACAGGTATTGTCATGGCTCAAAACTGCCAGCGACCCGCAGCTATGCTGCGCCTGCGACGATAGACCAAGTGACGAATTTGAGTCCCTGTGCGACTATTCGAGTCCCCCAGGCACTCGGGGGCTACCGACATGGGGGTGACCCCACGACTCCTGCGTGTGAGGATACCTGGTGTGTATGAAGATAGAAGGCCCGCTGGAAAGCCTCGACAGGCCCAAGACTGGTCCATTCAAGGCACCGACGTAGGAGTCCACGACTGATATGGAAGGCACGACTTGGCGCACAAGGCAAGACTAGGGTTAGGAAACTATCTCTGTAATCTAGGACGGACTCCCCGAGACCTGGCCTAATATATAAAGGCTAGGAGGGGAGACGTCTCGGCATCCAATATCCAATCTACTCTACTAGCCTTCCGAGAACTCGCGTTGGCCTCCCTTGTAATCGCCCCCTCGCGCAATAATATCGAGCAGGAAGTGCTTCTGCTGTTAGCCGACGAGTATCGCCCAACCTGTTCCTTTTCTATGACTAACCCAGGGTCCCTGACCATGGGATTTGCCGAGGCTGATCCTCGTCATTCAATCAAAGGAATTTTCAGAAAAAGAGGTTTCATCCATTCACAAAATTTATTACAATGCTCTTCTTCTTTAGATTTGAGAGACTTACCTGGAAATGGCATGGGTTTTTGTACGCACGGTTCTCTTTCCTTCCCATGTCTTCTTGCTATGAAGACCTATCTTGTATACTTCTTACGTTTATTGGGTGCTTCTTTTCTCGCACCTTAGGAGGATCATTCTTCTCCTTATCATTTTCTTCGGGCTCAGCACCATCTTTAGTTTCAGCATCGGAGGTAGATATGTTGTTGGGATCAACATCAGGTTCTTCACTTGAAATAGGATCAGAGTTGTCAGCTTCCTTGTGTTTCTTCTTCTTCTTTTTCTTCTTAGGAGAGCTAACAATCTTGTCTTCCACTTGCACTTGACAATCTTGCTCGATTCTCTTCGGATGCCCCTTAGGATAGAGTGGGTCATGGGTGTGTGTTCCACCCCTGGTATTGATGCCATAAGCTTGTATGTCCTGTTTGGCATTGTTCAAGAAAATCTTTTTGCACATTAGAAATTTGTTCAAGCTGAGTTTGAACCATATGAAAATGCTTAACAAGACATTTAACATAATTAACTGTTCTTTCAAGAACACCAAGTAAACTTTTGATAGCGAGAGAATTATCATGCAACTGACTTTGTATCCTCCTATTAAAATTGTCCTGCTTAATAATAAAATTATCAACCTCATCTAAGCATTGGTCGGGAGTTTTACCTTTAGGGATGTAACTTTCAGTATAGTCTAATAGAGAGTGTACATCTACCAAGGGAGGGTGAGTAGTAGGCTCACACAACTTCTCGATAGGCGGTAGATTCTTCACGTCTTCGGCTTTGATGCCCTTCTCCTTAATAGACTTCTTTGCTTCTTGCATACCTTCGGGGCTCAGAATAAGCATACCCTCTTCTTTGGTGGTGGAGGTGGTTCAGGGATGGACCAATCTTCATGGTTCTTGGCAATCTTTCCCATTAATTCTTCAGCATCGGCTGGCGTTCACTATATCAAGTAACTCATTTTTTGGGACTTCATGTCCTGGTCTAGCATTGATTAAGTCACAATACCTCCCCCAAGATTTAGGGAGGTGCTCATCCTGCAACTGTTTAAAGTTATAGATTCTTTGCAAAGCAGCATGTTGCATATGAGCAGGAGAATATTTATCAACGAAAAATTGTAATAAGTCCAGAGGACTCTCAATGGAACCGTAGGGTAGTGCATCATACCAAGATTTAGCGTCTCCCTTCAAAGAAAAAGGAAAAAGCTTGGCCACATAGAAGTTTCGTATCTTCTTATCACTAGTAAATAGGTCACCTAACTCAGCAAGTTTGGTCAGGTGTGCTATAGCATCATCATTTTCTCTGCCATAAAAAGGGTCAGTTTCGACTGTAGATATAAGTGAAAGATCAACAGAGAAATCATAATATGGATCAGTGATGCATATAGGAGATGTGGCAAATTTAGGATCAGGAATATTCTTGTTCTTTATGGAGTGCTTTTTAGCAACTCGTTAACATCTCCAGGGTCAGAGTCGGCACACTCTCTGAGTTCCCTCCAAAGATCATCATCGAGAATAATATAACCATCATCAAGGATTCTCTCCTTGAGTTCATCCAGGTCTGAGTAACTAAAGGTTTTGCAAGTAGGAATATAGGTAGCAAGTATCTCAGTCTCGGGCTCTGCTGTAGCCTTAGCAGTCTCATTTTCAATATAGTGGCCAAGAAAATTATCATCATCAAGAAAGGTGGAAGGATCATCAAAAGTATCGTACATAGTGACAGACTAAATAGAAGTAGCATGTGGTGGTCGTGGTGAAACAAACTTACTTATAATGGAAGGTGAATCAAGCGTAGCACTGGTACTCAGAACGTGTAAGGCCCCCGATGCGGTGCTAACTCGAGTTAGTCGCTTTCGCATTCCGCTCAAGTTAGTAGCGCATAAAGAGCCACCGACTCACGACACTCGCACTCGTGTCGCTGCCGGATTCTCAACAACAAGTATAAGAACAAGAACCTTAACTAAGACATAAATCTAAAGTCCAAGGCATACATCGCCATTGGATAAATTATTACATCATCTCAGAGGTCCGTGGACCCAACAGTACATCATGCGACAAGCGGAAGACAAACACGACCGAGTACGGTCAAAAGCCAAATTGCCCTAGAGAGGGCTACACATAAAGGGTCCACCCACGGATCGTCGAAACCCAACTGTAGAATCTACTGAACGAGGTCGAACTCGTCGTCATCCTCCGGAGGCACCTCCATGACGTATCGTCCAGAGCTCGGGCCAAGAAAGTACTCCACTGCAGCGGCCGATCAGGCAAAACAGTAAAGAACAAAAGTAAAACGGGGTGAGATTATATCATTACAGGATAACTGACTTCCTACGGTACGACAAAGTAAAGGTAAAGCTTGCAGCCGCACTAGCATTTATGGTGGTTATCGTTCTATTAGAGTAGAGGTAAGATCCAAGAATAGCACGTGACATCGTGTCATAAGTCTGCTATCCACCTACTTACGTCAAGCATAACACAACCTGGATCTTCTCTCGGTCCCCCAAGACGAAGAAAAGCAACCAAGGCACTCACACGGTAGGCAAGTTTTAATTATAGTTCAGACTGATGTTATACTATGAACAAGGAGTAGGTCTCAAGTCGTCCATAACCGCGGACACGGCTTTTCGAAAAGATTTAACCCTGCAGGGGTGTACCAACTGCCCATCATAGGCTTCGCATGTACGCCAGGTCTCCACTTGGCTAGGTAAGTGCCTGAAACTCCGGAACGTCAGAGTCCCTCTAACTAACAACGCACAACTCCGGGTGGCCCCCGGTGAGTCGACACCCAACTCAAAAGCCGGCCGTGCTCTCAAATCGTCCTCTACCGTCTGTCGCAGGTTTGGATACCCGGTTAATCACACATGGGACACCGGGTCCTCAGCCGGACAAGGTGGGCCAGCCAAGGCACAAGTCCTCCTGGCCCAAGGTGGTTTATAAACAACTGGGGTACCACCAGCACACACACATTGCAAATAGTAAAACAGCTCGAGCCACCACTAGAATTGAATGAAGCTAGGCAGGTAAGACAAGGGGACCCCATAGAATCCCACACACGATTAGGCACGCTCGTCAAGAAACACAATACCCGGAAGTCGGGACCTAGGTGACTCAAATGGAACAAAACACCTGGCGGGAACAGCCAGGTCTCCCATCTTTTGTCAAGTATAATTTAACATCATAATTATAATAAATATCCACCAACTCCTATAAATAACATGATATCGCAGACCATAGCAATAGGATAAGCAGCAAGTTTTCCTACCCATACTAAGCAATGGCTGAGCGGCGGTAACTTAGCAATACAATGTTTTGCTGGGATGTGGGGATCATGGCTATTTGGGTTTTGGAGGTGGCATACTCAAGTGGATAGGATCAATCAAACGCTCTCGACTACAGCTAGGAAGGTACGCAGAAAGGTATCAAGTAATGGTATAAATCTTCCCCTTGCCTGGGTAATCGGTCGTCGAAGCAGACGCAGCAGGGTCCTCGGGCTCGGTGTCGGAAACCTCCACGTAAGTCTCCTCGGCGGTCTCAGGTGCTAACGTAAGGTACCGGAAAGGAAAGGCACACAAGTAAGTAACGGGTACGATCCACAGGCAAAAGATAATATGAGCAAGTTTAATTTGACATGCTGTGACCCTATCTAGTCAATTTAAATGAAGGTGGTGACGACACGTCAACCACTTCATATGCAATTTATTTACGTGAAGATGGCTTTGGTCCTAGCCTTACTTTGAGTGTAAGTAGCATGTCAACAAGGCATGAACAACAAAAGCATACGGCATAAATAAAACAACGCGAAAAGTAATCATCGATTCCGGAGACGGAGTAGTGCCGGTGAATTTGACACAAGGAAGGTGCAACAACAGTTGGAAACCAGCCACTTACATATGACAATATGTTAGGGGCTGACCTTGAAGAAAGATGATTGAAGATGACACGAAGACAAACTTGCAAAGAACAGATGATCAACATTTCAAAATGCACTGAGATTGAAATGATGTATGCAGAAAGGACAGATTGCTTCTGGATCAGATGATCACACCTTGTTCACATGAGTTGCACAAAACTTCATGGGAATATCACCATTGCATTCCTTACAGAAAACTACCCCAAACCCATATATAATATGGCACCAGTTGAGTTTGCAAACACAGTTGCAGCTACAGCTGGGGTTCAGGGGGCTGAGTGTAAAAGTTACACTACATGCACTTGGAAAAAGGTTCACATGGCTAAGCCAATATAAGCATGCAACTCCTGGTGAAAAACTACCCAAGATTCATATATGGCATGGCCAAATTTGATTTTGGATAAAACTTGATCAAACAAAAGAAAAAAAGAGGTGCTATAATGCAAAATTACCACACTCCAATTATTATAGGAGCAAAGTGCAAAATTGACCCCACCATGATGATAAGTGGGAGATGCTACCCCAAAAACATGATTGGGATGCCCCTGGATGAAATGGAAGTCAAAACCCAATTTGAATTTGAATTCCAATTGGATTAAAGAAATAACCAGAAAAGAAAATCAAAAAGAAAAAGAAAAGGAAAACAGGCTCAGTCCCTCTTGGGCTGGCCTCGGGCAATCCGGCCCAGCAAGCCGGGCGGTCGACAAGGGGCTGCTGGCCTGAGCCCAGTAGGCCACTGTGGCCTGAGCCACCGACCAGGCTGGCCCAGCGGTCAGCCACACCAATAAAACGAAAAAAAATGGGGGGGGGCAAGGTGCCCCGAGCGGGACAAGAACCCGCGCCTCACCAATACATCCCGCGCTCCTCTGCCACTGGGCTACGACTCGGGCTTTGAACAACAGAGGGCAGCAAGAAAGGTAAGCTGTACCCCCCTGATAACTGAACCAAGGAGGCAGCTGACAGCTCCCCGCAGCCCAAACACGGTGAGCACCCCGTCGTGCTCCGGCCACCTTCCGGTGAGCCACCACGGGAAAACCCGAGAGGTGACTCCTCTAAAGATGCAGCACAACCCGGCGGATCGGCCAACTTCAGGCGTCCCGTGCATCGAGCACACGGTGCCTGCGGCCCTGGCAACACTTGCAACGCCAAGAGGGCAGTACCAGGATCACGCAGGTGCCCTGGCCCTGACCTATACCTCACCGGAGAGGATGGTAGGATCGCCTGAAACTCACGGCGGCCTGACTGTCAGACACGCACGACATTCAGACACGGGCGCCGCGCTACCTATACGGGCAAAAAGGGCAGCCTTGGGTGCCATACGCACGCTCTGGGCGACTTTGGAGCACGCGGGAAGACGTCGTCGACACCCCGCGGCATGGCGAGCACGCGCTGCGCGGCGGCGCTGCGGAGCACGACGGCACTGCGGTCCTACGGCTAAACGTTACACACGGCAGAGGCGAGGGGGAACGGGCGACTGCGGCTCACCTAGGGGTTGCTGGAGGCGACCCTGAGCTCGGCGTGGAGGAAAGCAGCGGTCGCAGCCGTCGTCGGGGAAGACGAGGTCCCGCAGCAGGTGGTCAACGTTGCGGGCCCGATTCGTGGAGTTCCGCTGGAGACGACGCTGAAGGCTTCACGGCCACGATCGAGGGAAGACGGCGGCGAATTCGTAACCTCACCGGCGGAACAGGGGAGGTCCATGAGGACGAACCAGGCGGCGGCGGCGGAAATTGGAGGGAGGAAGGGGAACCTAGGGTTCCAGGAGGGGCCTGGGCCTCAGCTTATAAAGGGGGGAGGCTCCTGGCCACGTCGGCCGCATCGACGTCGACGCCTCCCGCCGGCTATGAGAGAGAGAGGGAGGGGACCCTGGACACGCTGTAAAGACGATGAACCAGAGCCACCCAATCTCGATCCAGCGCTCTCTGTTGTTCCCGCGTACCGCTTCGGCGGCACGGGCCAGAAGGGCTGCGAAACAGCGGGGCGAGGCCTGCTGGGCTGGGCCTGGCCGGACTGCTGCCTCCAGAAAAGGAGTTTCCCATTTAAAAAAAACAGAAAATTCCAAGAGTTTTTGTGGCCACTCCACAAAAGAGAAAAACATATAAAAATATGTTTTGGAAACCTTGGAATATTCTCCATTTTCTAAAATTGCTTTGGCCAATTTTGGAGCAACTAAAATGTGGGTCCATTTTTGGAAATTCAAATCACATTCACATTGAACTGTGGCCCACATTTTAGAAGTTGGCAAAAATATTGCAAGCCTTTTAAAAAGCTTGGGATGGGAAAAGAATTGGCTAGGTCAAGTTTGGAGTCCAGGAGAGCATGCATGCAAGAAAGAAAAAATCCTCAAACACCCTTCTTGAACCAATTTGGATGCAAACTCAAACAACCCAAATGGGCTCCAATCCCAATGCAAATTTAACTCATCACATGAAATTACAATCTTTAGCATCATGCCAAGTTACAAAGTCAACAGACAAAGTACAATTTCATGGTGTTTTCTAATTATTGCACATGGGCTGTTACAGCACTCCCCCACCAACACAGGATCTCGTCCCGAGATCTAAGCCTGAAACAACTCAGGATACTCAGAACGGAGATGGTCTTCACGCTCCCACGTTGCTTCCTTCTCTGAATGATGTGCCCACTGAACTTTCATGAACTTGACGGTCTTGTTGCGCGTCTTGCGCTCGGACGTCTCAAGGACACGGACTGGACGCTTCTAGTAGGAAAGGTCCGCACTCAGCTGGATCTCGCCCAAGTCAACAGCCTGCTCTGGCTGCTTGAAGCACTGCTTTAGGTGGGACACATGGAACACGTCATGCACCATGGATAGACTCTCTGGAAGCTCGAGCCGAAAGGCAAGAGGTCCTCTAGTCTCAAGGATGCGGAAAGGTCCGACAAATCTTGGAGCGAGCTTTCCTTTGATGCCAAAGCGGTGAGTTCCCCTCAATGGAGACACTCTCAGGTACGCCCAATCACCAACCTGAAATGCCGCACCACGGTGCCTTTTGTCATAGTAGGCCTTCTGCCTAGACTGTGCTGCCTTTAGGTGCTCTCGGACAATCTTCACTCTGTCCTCTGCCTCTTGGATCACATCTGGACCGAACAGCTGCCTCTCACCTGTCTCGGACCAGTTCAAAGGTGTGCTGCACTTGCGGCCATACAAGACTTCAAACGGTGCTGCCTGCAGACTTGCCTGATAGCTGTTGTTGTAAGAGAACTCAGCATACGGCAAGCACTCTTCCCACTTCATGCCAAACGAGATGACACATGCCCGAAGCATGTCCTCGAGGATTTGGTTCACACGCTCGACTTGCCCACTTGTCTGAGGGTGATAAGCGGTACTGAACAACACTGTCGTACCAATCGCCTTTTGAAAGGCCTGCCAGATCTTAGAGGTGAAAAGGCTGCCTCTATCTGAAATGATCTTCTTGGGGATTCCATGCAAAGATACAACTCTTGCGGTGTACAAATCCGCCAACTGAGCTGCTGAAATGGAGTCCTTCACTGGAAAGAAGTGGGAAACTTTGGAAAGATTGTCGATGACAACAAAGATGGCATTGTTCTTCTTCTGCGACAAGGGGAAGCCTGTGATGAAATCCATCTCTATGTGATCCCATTTCCACTCCGGAATCTCAAGTGGCTGAAGCAACCCGGCAGGCTTCTAGTGCTGTGCCTTCACTCTCCTGCACACATCACACTGAGACACGTAACGGGCAACATCCCGCTTCATATGAGTCCACCAAAAGTTTTGCTTGAGATCTTGATACATCTTTGTACTGCCAGGGTGAATCGATAGCTTGAATCATGGGCTTCCTTCATGATGACCTCTCTGAGATCTCCTTCCTTGGGAACAACAACTCGCTCTTCGAACAACACGGTGCCGTCATTATGCACTGAAAAGCAACTGTATTTCGGAACAGAGGCGACAATTCCCTGTTTGATCTTCTGAATCATTAAGCTGCCAGACTGAGCTTCACGAATCTTCTCACGGGTAGTGGGCTCTACCACAAGGTTGGCCAGATAGCCTGCTGGAACTAGCTCGAGATTGAGCCTTCGAAAGGACTCACACAAATCAGGGTGGATCTTCTGCACCTGGATATTATTGCAATCGCCCTTGCGGCTCAGTGCATCAACTATGACATTGGCCTTCCCAGGCGTGTACTGAATATCAACTGTGTACTCAGTAATGGTCTCAAGCCATCTTCTTTGCCTCAAGTTCAGATTTGGCTGAGTGAACAAATACTTCAGACTCTTGTGGTCCGTGAACACATCCACCTTCCTCCCTAAGAGGAGGTGTTGCCAAGTGACCAAAGCGTGCACAACTGCTGCAAGCTCCAAGTCGTGCGTGGGATAATTCCTCTCACTTGTCTTCAACTGCCGTGAGGTATACGCCACAATGTTTCTGCCTTGCATCAAAACTCCGCCCAGACCTTGCAAAGAGGCATCAGAAAACACCTGAAAAGGCTGTGACTCATCTGGCGGTGTGAGAATTGGAGCTGTGGTCAGCTTCTCTTTCAACTCCTCGAAGGCTGACTGGCAAGCTGGTGACCAAGTGTACCGCTTGTCCTTGCACAACAATTCAGTCATTGGCTTGGCGAGGCCGAGAAAACTCCTTAGCTGCTTCACGTTCTTCGGCGGAGCCCACTCTTGAGTAGTGCGGACTCGCTCTGGGTCAACCGCAATTCCCTCAGCGGAGATGACATGGCCCAGAAAATTGACCTTGTCCAGCCAAAACTCACACTTGGAGAACTTGGCGTAATATCGGTGCTCTCTTAATTTCTACAGCACCAAGCGCAAATGTTCCTCATGCTCAGCCTCTGACTTGGAATAGACAAGAATGTCGTCGAGGTAGAGGATCACAAACACATCAAGCCAATCTTGGAACAAATAGTTCATAGCTCTCATGAATGTCGGAGGGGCATTTGAGAACCCAAAAGTCATGACTGTGAATTCATACAACCCATAACGGGTGCTGAACGCGGTCTTGGGAATATCCTCTTCACGAACACGGATTTGGTGATACCCCATCCTCAAGTCAAGCTGGGAAAACACCTTAGCCCCATTTAACTGCTCAAACAGATCATTGATGCAGGGTAAAGGGTACTTGTTCTTGATGGTCTTCTTGTTGATACCGCGATAGTCCTGGACCAAGCGGCTAGTCCCATCCTTCTTCTGGACAAACAAAGCTGGTGCACCCCAAGGGGAAGTGCTCGCGCGGTAAAACCGCCTGCTTCCAACTCTGTCAACTGCTTCTTGAGCTCAATCAACTCCTTCGAACACATCTTGTACGGATGCCGAGAAATTGGCTGGGTACCAGGCTCTAGCTCAATAACGAACTCAATAGCTCGAACTTTGGGAATTCCTGGCAACTCCTCCGGAAAGACGTCTGGGAACTCACAGACAACTCTGACCTCTTCGAGAAAAGGCGCAACTCCTGCGTTCAACGCGTACAAATGTGCTGGTCCTGTCCTAGAGCCACAAGTGTACAAGACCTCTGCGCCTGAATCATGTGTCAACTTCACTGATCTGGTTGGATAATCAATGTTGGCCTTGTGCTGGACAAGCCAATCCATGCCCAAAATGACATCAATGTCGGAACGAGGCAAGACAATCAGCGATGCTGTGAAAACAACGCCCTGAATACGGATCTCCACATCTAGAACAAGCCTGGAAGACTCCACTCTAGAGCCCGGAGAACAAACTGAGAGCGGTTTAGGCAACTGCTCTCTCGGAAGGTCAAGTGACATAGCAAAGGCATTGGAAACGAAAGAATGGGAAGCTCCGGAATCGAACTGAACCGTCGCGGGAACTGAACACACAAGCAACCTACCAAGAACAATCTCTGAAGATTGCTGAGCATCTGTGAGCATCACATTGTTCACACGAACTGTACGCGGCTGAGCCTTCACCATCGCGGTGCTCGGAGTGAGCGAGGTGGAGGTGGTGGGAGCCGAGCAAAGCGCGGGTCGGTGCAGTTGGGAGACGTGTGCCCTGGCTCTCTGCACTTGTAGCAAATCACGCCCGGCCTGGGCTGCTGTTGCGGCTTGGGTGGCCTCGCGTGTGGTGGTGTAGAGCGAGGCCCCTGCTGAAATGGGACGGGAGGGCGGGCAAAAGTGCGGACAACTGCCCCCCTCTTCTGGTACTGCTGCCTCTGCGGTGGTGCCTCTGGAACCCAAGTCTTTGCCTTCTTGTGGATCATCACTGCGGAACTGTGGTCACGCTGGCGCATCCTGTCTGCATCCCACTCTGCTCTGGCTGACTCCTGACGGATAGCCTGATCCACGAACTGTGAGAACAGCGTGGGACTGCACTGAGTTAGCGCGTACTTGATCTCTGTGCTGAGACCTCCACGGAACCTCGCAATCTTCTTAGCCTCTGTGCTTACCTCCTCTGGAGCGTACCTGGCTAGCCTGACGAAGGCCAGGTTGTACTCCTGAAATGACCTGTCACCCTGTCTCAGATCCAAGAACTCCTCACGCTTCCTGTCCATCAGGCCACTCGGAATATGCGCTTCTCTGAAGTCTGCGACGAAGTCTGCCCACGTGATGACAGCATCGCCCTTGTTGGCCTTGTAGGTATCGTACCAGCTGGCTGCTGCACCCTGAAGCTGGAAGGAGGCGAAGGTGACGTAGTCGAAAGGTCTGACGGTGTTAGCATTGAAGTGCTTCTTGATCTCTGCGATCCAATCATCCACCTCCAGCGGGTCTCGAGCCTCGGAGAACCTGGGGGGGTTGATCGCGAGGAACTGCTGCAGTGTGGTGTACTGTGGTCGATCACTCCTCTGGGCATTCTGGTTCTGCAGCATCTGTAGGATCGCAGCTGTGCCCTGAGCCACTGCGGCTACAGCCTCCGCAAGGATAGGGTTCTCTGGCGGCGGCATGTTCGCTCTTGGCATCCTGTACATAGGAACACTTATGAGAACATGGTCGAATCATTGAAGTAACCAGAAGATAAAGAAATATTGACAACAAAACTTCCTCACGAGGTATGAGAAAGCCGAAGGCTGAAATTCCACCAAGGTTAACCCGGAAAGTCGAAAGCTAGGTGCTACTGGAATCCCCAAACCAAGATCATCCGAATCCAAGATAATAATCTGCTAGCGAGCACACAACAATATATACGAGCGGTTGGAAACCTGAACAATGAGACATCTGCCCTGAGCGGCCCGCCATTGCGGTCATCCATAGGGGAAAAGACACCACATCCATATTACCATAGGATGCCCGCCAATCTTGTATGGACGTTTCATCTGGGGTACGCCGTAAGCGAGGTAGAGCAGTCAACCCCAAGTGGCGGCTCAGTGGTCTCAAAGACGCCAACACATCTCGTCGCTAGAAAAAAAATTATAGAGGAATCGGAGCCTCATGTAAACGAGAACCTAGATTTGTTTTGAAAGGGGATAAATTGTAGAGAAAACAACGTTTCACTTCCTCACGGAAAAGGGGTGGGAGGGTGGGGTAAGAAGAAAAAGAAAGAGTTCCTACTCTCCGATTTTTCCTTAGTAACTACAAAATAGTTTCTAGACTCAGCTTCGGCCAGTAAGGGGTCCTACAGTCAATCCTGCTCTGATACCAAGTTGTAAGGCCCCCGATGCGGTGCTAACTCGAGTTAGTCGCTTTCGCGTTCCGCTCAAGTTAGTAGCGCATAAAGAGCCACCGACTCACGACACTCGCACTCGTGTCGCTGCCGGATTCTCAACAACAAGTATAAGAACAAGAACCTTAACTAAGACATAAATATAAAGTCCAAGGCATACATCGCCATTGGATAAATTATTACATCATCTCAGAGGTCCGTGGACCCAACAGTACATCTTGCGACAAGCGGAAGACAAACACGACCGAGTACGGTCAAAAGCCAAATTGCCCTAGAGAGGGCTACACATAAAGGGTCCACCCACGGATCGTCGAAACCCAACTGTAGAATCTACTGAACGATGTCGAACTCGTCGTCATCCTCCGGAGGCACCTCCATGAAGTATCGTCCAGAGCTCGGGTCAAGAAAGTACTCCACTGCAGCGGCAGATCAGGCAAAACAGTAAAGCACAAAAGTAAAACGGGGTGAGATTATATCATTACAGGATAACTGACTTCCTACGGTACGACAAAGTAAAGGTAAAGGTTGCAGGCGCACTAGCATTTATGGTGGCTATCGTTCTATTAGAGTAGAGGTAAGATCCAAGAATAGCACGTGACATCGTGTCATAAGTCTGCTATCCACCTACTTACGTCAAGCATAACACAACCTGGATCTTCTCTCGGTCCCCCAGGACGAAGAAAAGCAACCAAGGCACTCACACGGTAGGCAAGTTTTAATTATAGTTCAGACTGATGTTATACTATGAACAAGGAGTAGGTCTCAAGTCGTCCATCACCGCGGACACGGCTTTTCGAAAAGATTTAACCCTGCAGGGGTGTACCAACTGCCCATCATAGGCTTCGCATGTATGCCAGGTCTCCACTTGGCTAGGTAAGCGCCTGAAACTCCGGAACGTCAGAGTCCCTCTAACTAACAACGCACAACTCCGGGTGGCCCCCGGTGAGTCGACACCCAACTCAAAAGCCGGCCGTGCTCGCGAATCGGCCTCTACCGTCTGTCGCAGGTTTGGATACCCGGTTAATCACACATGGGACACCGGGTCCTCAGCCGGACAAGGTGGGCCAGCCAAGGCACAAGTCCTCCTTGCCCAAGGTGGTTTATAAACAACTGGGGTACCACCAGCACAAACACATTGCAAATAGTAAAACAGCTCGGGCCACCACTAGAATTGTATGAAGCTAGGCAGGTAAGACAAGGGGACCCCATAGAATCCCACACACGATTAGGCATGCTCGTCAAGAAACACAATACCCGGAACTCGGGACCTAGGTGACTCAAATGGAACAAAACACCTGGCGGGAACAACCAAGTCTCCCATCTTTTGTCAAGTATAATTTAGGATCATAATTATAATAAATATCCACCAACTCCTATAAATAACATGATATCCCAGACCATAGCAATAGGATAAGCAGCAAGTTTTCCTACCCATACTAAGCAATGGCTGAGCGGCGGTAACTTAGCAATACAATGTTTTGCTGGGATGTGGGGATCATGGCTATTTGGGGTTTGGAGGTGGCATACTCAAGTGGATAGGATCAATCAAATGCTCTAGGCTACAGCTAGGCAGGTAGGCAGAAAGGTATCAAGTAATGGTATAAATCTTCCCCTTGCCTGGGTAATCGGTCGTCGAAGCAGACGCAGCAGGGTCCTCGGGCTCGGTGTCGAAAACCTCCACGTAAGTCTCCTCGGTGGTCTCAGGTGCTAACGTAAGGTATCGGCAAAGAAAGGCACACAAGTAAGTAACGGGTACGATGCACAGGCAAAAGATGATATGAGCAAGTTTAATTTGACATGCTGTGACCCTATCTAGTCAATTTAAATGAAGGTGGTGACGACACGTCAACCACTTCATATGCAATTTATTTACGTGAAGATGGCTTTGGTCCTAGCCTTACTTTGAGTGTAAGTAGCATGTCAACAAGGCATGAACAACAAAAGCATACGACATAAATAAAACAACGCGAAAAGTAATCATCGATTCCGGAGACGGAGTAGTGCCGGTGAATTTGACACAAGGAAGGTGCAACAACAGTTGGAAACCAGCCACTTACATATGACAATATGTTTGGGGCTGACCTTGAAGAAAGATGAATGAAGATGACACGAAGACAAACTTGCAAAGAACAGATGATCAACATTTCAAAATGCACTGAGATTGAAATGCTGTAAGCAGAAAGGACAGATTGCTTCTGGATCAGATGGTCACACCTTGTTCACATGAGTTGCACAAAACTTCATGGGAACATCACCATTGCATTCCTTACAGAAAACTACCCCAAACCCATATATAATATGGCACCAGTTGAGTTTGCAAACACAGTTGCAGCTACAGCTGGGGTTCAGGGGGCTGAGTGTAAAAGTTACACTACATGCACTTGGAAAAAGGTTCACATGGCTAAGCCAATATCAGCATCCAACTCCTGGTGAAAAACTACCCAAGATTCATATATGGCATGGCCAAATTTGATTTTGGATAAAACTTGATCAAACAAAAGAAAAAAAGAGGGGCTATAATGCAAAAATTACCACAGTCCAATTATTAGAGGAGCAAAGTGCAAAATTGACCCCACCATGATGATCAGTGGGAGTTGCTACCCCAAAAACATGTATGGGATGCCCCTGGATGAAATGGAAGTCAAAACCCAATTTGAATTTGAATTCCAATTGGATTAAAGAAATAAACAGAAAAGAAAATCAAAAAGAAAAAGAAAAGGAAAACAGGCTCAGTCCCTCTTGGGCTGGCCTCGGGCAATCTGGCCCAGCAAGCCGGGCGGCCGACAAGGGGCTGCTGGGCTGAGCCCAGCAGGCCACTGTGGCCTGAGCCACCGACCAGGCTGGCCCAGCGGTCAGCCACACCAATAAAACGAAAAAAATGGGGGGGGGGCAAGGTGCCCCGAGCGGGACTCGAACCCGCGCCTCACCAATACATCCCTCGCTCCTCTGCCACTGGGCTACGCCTCGGGCTTTGAACAACAGAGGGCAGCAACAAAGGTAAGCTGTACCCCCCTGATAACTGAACCAAGGAGGCAGCTGACAGCTCCCCGCAGCCCAAACACGGTGAGCACCCCGTCGTGCTCCGGCCACCTTCCGGCGAGCCACCACGGGAAAACCCGAGAGGTGACATCGGGCTACACGGGCGCACACGCTGCTGACTCCAACTCCTCGACACCTCGTCGGATTCTTCACGGGAACAGAGCGGCGGCGAAATCCTCTGAAGATGCAGCACAACCCGGCGGATTGGCCAACTTCAGGCGTCCCGTGCATCGAGCACACGGTGCCTGCGGCCATGGCAACACTTGCAACGCCAAGAGGGTAGTACCAGGATCACGCGGGTGCCCTGGCCCTGACCTATACCTCACCGGAGAGGATGGCAGGCTCGCCTGAAACTCACGGCGGCCTGACTGTCAGACACGCACGACATTCAGACACGGGCGCCGCGCTACCTATACGGGCAAAAAGGGCAGCCTTGGGTGCCATACGCACGCTCTGGGCGACTTTGGAGCACGCGGGAAGACGTCGTCGACACCCCGCGGCATGGCGAGCACGCGCTGCGCGGCGGCGCTGCGGAGCACGACGGCACTACGGTCCTACGGTTAAACGTTACACGCGGCAGAGGCGAGAGGGAACGGGCGACTGCGGCTCACCTAGGGGTTGCTGGAGGCGACCCTGAGCTTGGCGTGGAGGAAAGCAGCGGTCGCAGCCGTCGTCGGGGAAGACGAGGTCCCGCGGCAGGTGGTCGACGTTGCGGGCCCGATTCGTGGAGTTCCGCTCCCCCTGCATGACGGGAACGAAGCGGTGAGATGCTAGAGACGACGCTGAAGGCTTCACGGCCACGATCGAGGGAAGACGGCGGCGAATTCGTAACCTCACCGGCGGAACATGGGAGGTCCGTGAGGACGAACCAGGCGGCGGCGGCGGAAATTGGAGGGAGGAAGGGGAACCTAGGGTTCCAGGAGGGGCCTGGGCCTCATCTTATAAAGGGGGGAGGCTCCTGGCGACATCAACGCCTCCCGCCGGCTGTGAGAGAGAGAGGGAGGGGACCCTGGACACGCTGTAAAGACGATGACCCAGAGCCACCCGATCTCGATCCAGCGGTCTCTGTTGTCCCCGCGTACCGCTTCGGTGGCACGGGCCAGACGGGCTGCAAAACAGCGGGGCGAGGCCTGCTGGGCTGGGCCTGGCCGAACCGCTGCCTCCAGAAAAGGAGTTTTCCATTTTAAAAAAAAACAGAAAAGTCCAAGAGTTTTTGTGGCCACTCCACAAAAGAGAAAAACATATAAAAATATGTTTTGGAAACCTTGGAATATTCTCCATTTTCTAAAATTGCTTTGGCCAATTTTGGAGCAACTAAAATGTGGGTCCATTTTTGGAAATTCAAATCACATTGAACTGTGGCCCAAATTTTAGAAGTTGGCAATAATGTTGCAAGGCTTTTAAAAAGCTTGGGATGGGAAAAGAATTGGCTAGGTCAAGTTTGGAGTCCAGGAGAGCATGCATGCAAGAAAGAAAAAATCCTCAAACACCCTTCTTGAACCAATTTGGATGCAAACTCAAACAACCCAAATGGGCTCCAATCCCAATGCAAATTTAACTCATCACATGAAATTACAATCTTTAGCATCATGCCAAGTTACAAAGTCAACAGACAAAGTACAATTTCATGGTGTTTTCTAATTATTGCACATGGGCAGTTACAGAACGGTACCTTTTCTTGTAGTAGATGGTAGGATCGGAACCTTGGGGTCTCCTTTCTTACCCATAGTGGACGAAGTGTGGCAGGTAGGATACTTCAACTAGACTTGTAAATATTTCTATGGTCCCCGGCAACGGCGCCAGAAAATAGTACTTGATTACCCTCAACTATAGGGAATCGATTGTAGTGTTCTCGCGGGTAAGTTAACCCAATTTATTGATTCGACACAAGGGGACACAAAGAGTATTTATAAGCTTTGAAGGTTGAGTTGTCAATTCAACCGCACCTGAAATATGCTTGCTTGCAAAAAAATATTAATAGCAACTGTGATATGATAGCAATAATGATAACATCAAAGGTAACAACTAGTGACCAGCAGTATTAAAAACACTGTAGGCTAGGGAGATGGATGGTTGGGCGCTGCATGAATAAGAATGAACATGTAATAGATTCTAACACGGGGCAAGGCACACAGAAAAGTAATGATCATCTAGGGAGATATCAAACATTAGGCATGTATCCCATAGGTAGTCGTGCGTGCTTGCAATAAGAACTTTCCCAACATCTTTTTTCCTACCGTCCCGCTACGAACGGGGCCAAAAGGAACTTATGGAGATTAAGGTGCTCCTGTCAAAGAGCACCGGAACAAAGCCATAAACTCAATGGATACATGGAACCCTCAAATTATGGACCATCCCCTTTGGTGTCCCAACGTGTCACCTTTGGGATCGCTGGTTCCGGACCATAATAGGTGCATACAACTCATAGATAGGATCTTGAACATAGATAAACTCATGAAAACATAAGTGGTTCAGATCTGAAAACATGGCACTCGGCCCCAAAGTGACAAGCATTAAGAGCAACAAGTTGTAGAAAAGATGATAAACACCAAAGTAGATGATAGGCAACATGCTCCCAACCATCTGATGAACTATTACATGATCAATCTCATCCAATACCTACCATCCTCTTTGCCTACAGCAGGGAATTACTCACACATGTGAAGAGAAGTCATGGAGGAAGGATGGAGTGGTGATGGTGATGGCGATGGCGACGATATTCCCTCTCCGGAGGCCAAATCAGCCTCCAGATTAGCTCTCCCGATGAAGAACAGAGGTTGGCGGCGGCTCCGCGACAGGTTCTGGAAAATCGACTTCTGTTTTGGAGTTTCCCCATCACATTAATAAATAGGAGTCAAAGTAGGTCACCAGGGGAGGGGGAGTCTCCCAGGTGGCCTCCCATCGCGGCCCCACCCCTGGCCGCGCCCACTGGGCGCCTGGGGCCCCCCTCACTGCCCTCTGGCCCACCTTCTGGCTTCGGGCTCCTTCGGGTGCGTGGATTTTCTGGTATTTTTCTGGGAATTTTTTGAGGTGTCCAAAACCCATTTTCCTGCGCACAATAAAACCATATAGGCAGCTCTGCTGAAAACAGCGACAGTCCGAGTTAGTTTAGTTCAAATCATGCAAGAACGAGGGAAAAACAATAGCAAAAGTGTTTGGAAAAGTAGATACGTTTGAGACGTATCAGTGGCTCGTACTTTATGACATAGGCCCCTAGTTCTATGGCCCAATTTTCTATTCGTCATGTCGCGTCCCTATTCTGTATGATATCTCATAGGGGTGCTAAGCTGACGACCGTAATGGAGTGCTCTTGTAAGTAGTGTTTTAGCTTTTGTCTTGACATGAAGACTCCCAAGACTAGTTTCTGCCAATGAGGGTAGCACTGTTTGGAGATGGATAGCACCTCGCTGACATAGTAGGCGGGTCATTGAGTCAATTGATCCTTCCCTTCTTCCCTTTGTTCGACCACCACAGCGGCGCTGACGGTTTTTATGTTTGCGGCAATGTAGAGCAACATGGGCTCCTTTGGCTTTGGAGCCGCCATGACTGGTGCTTGGGATAACTGGAGCTTCAGGGCCTCCAGGGCTTCGTCGGCTTCCTTATTCCATAAAAATGTGTCTGTTTTCTTTAGGATCCTGTACAGGGTGATGGCTTTTTCGCCGAGCCAGCTTATAAACCTATTGAGGGCGGCGATGCATCCGGTGATCTTCTGAACGCCCTTAATGGAGGTTGGTTTTGATAAGGACATGATGGCGTTTATCATTTCCGGGTTTGCCTCGATACCTCTTTCCGATATGATGTATCCTAGTAGGTTCCCGCCTGGTACTCCGAAGGTGCATTTGGCCGGGTTCAGTTTCATCTGGTAAGTGTAGAGATTTGCAAATGTTTCCTCTAATTCTTTGATCAATGAGCCGGCTTTGTCGGTCTTGATCACTATGTTGTCAACGTACGCATGCACGTTGCACCCGATCTGTTCTTTTAGGCAGTTCTAGACGGTAAGTTGGTACGTGGCTTCTGCATTCTCCAGACCGAATGGCATTGACGTATAATAGAAGGCCCCCAAGGGCGTGATGAAGGATGTTTTTTCCTGGTCCTCGATGGCCATCTTTATCTAGTGATAGCCGGAGTATGTCGTGGGGTCGATTACTTGGTCTATCTGTGGTAAGGTGAAAGGATCCTTGGGACATGCTTTCTTGAGGTCCGTATAGTCAACGCCCATACGCCAGGTTCCGTTTTTCTTGAGGACCAGGACCGGTTTGGCCAGCCAGTTGGGATGAAAAACTTTCACGATGAAACCGGCAACTTGGAGCCGGGCTACTTCTTCTCCCATTGCTTCTCTTCTCTCATTGTTAAAATGGCAGAGGAATTGTTTGATTGGTTTCATATTTCGGTCAGTGTTAAGGTGGTGCTCAGCGAGTTCTCTCGGGACGGCAGACATGTCTGAGGGTTTCCATGAGAAGATGTCCCGATTCTCAAGGATGAACTCGATGAGCACGATTTCCTATTTGTCTGGTAACCCGGTCCCAATGATGAATTGCTTGGAGGAGTCGCCTGGGTCAAAATCGACTTTCTTGGTGTCTTCTACCGGCTCGAACTTAGGGTTGGAATCAGGAGTTGGCTTTTTGAGCAGTGTTGGGTCGGCCGGGTTCACCCTTTCGTTAAAGACTTCAAGTCCTAGTTGCGCGCATGATTGTTCCGCGTATGTGGCGTCTTCTTTCTAGCAGGCCACAGCTACTTCCCGGCTTCCGTCGATGGTAATTATGCCATAAGGACCCGACATCTTGAGCTTGAGGTATACGTAACATGGGTGTGCCATGAACTTGGCGCAGGCTGGTCTTATGAACAATGAGTGGTAGGGGATTTTGGAATCCAAAACTTCGAAAGGCAATATCGTCGATCTAAAGTTGGAGGTTCTTCAGAACGCCACCTCAAGGTGTATGCTACCTAAAGGATGAGCCGACTTTCCTGGGACGATTCCATGGAAAACCGCAGAGGATGGCTGCAGTTGTTTCCGGGTTAGGCTCATCTCTTGGAAGGTTTTGAAGTAGAGTATGTTTATGCTGCTTCCTCCGTACATGAGGACCATCTCCAAGGTTTAGCCGTAGACCTGTGGTGCCACCACGAGGGCTAGGCTTCCTGGAGAGTCGACTCGTGGGGGTGGTCGCTTCTGCTCCAAGTTATTATTTGCTCGGACCACTTAAGCCACATGGGAACCGCTGGAGTGTGCGAAACCGAGAGCATTGCGGCACGCTGCACGTTCTTCCTGTCCCTTCGACAGCTGGTGGTGGTAAAACCATGGTAGGAGGCGGCGTGAGCAATCTCTTCGGGTCTCTCTTGGTGATTGTGGCCAGACGGGATCTTCTTATGTAGATTTGAGCCGACGACAAGGGATTTTCATAGGGTTTCTTGGGCGAAGCCGGTCCGAGCACGGGTGGTGTTGTTCGAAGATTGGCCCTCGCGGTCAATCGCGCGAACATGGACCGGTGCTGGCGCAGATCGATCGTCTTGGTTGATGGAAAGGAGAACCGTCCCGATGGGGATCTGGAGGACGTGATATGTTCCCAAGTCTTCGATAGAGAGATTGGTGTGGAGCTGATTACACCGTCTTCCAGCTGTCCAATCGGCGGCGATCTCCATGTTGCGTCGAGTTCCCTCTTGGATCTCTACACCTTTGTGCGTAGTCCCCACGGTGGGCGCCAACTGTCATGGGATAATCACGCCAGATATCCTCATAGAGAAGTTGATTGTGGGACTTAGCTACGAGTGCATGAGGAGGGAGAGTCGATTGATGGAGAGTCGAAAAGTAGATCGGACTGAGAGAAACACAGGGATTTACCCAGGTTTGGCCCCTCGATGAGGTAAAGACCTAATCCTGCTTTTCTTATATTATATGTGGGAGATCTCGATTACAAGGGCGCTAGGTATCGCCGGTGTCTCAAAAACTATGCTAGATTGATTCGACTTTAGGAAGTCCCAAGGCATCGGCTTATATACACGCCGAGTCCTAGGGTTTTACAAGGAGACCGACTATCAAACGAGGTGGATTCCTATTCTATCTCTTCAGTGACTTTTCTTGTTCTTCAAGGTAGCCCTGACTCCTTACTTCAGGCGCCGGTCTTCATCTTGTAGGTCGGTCGGCTTGCAGGCAGGAACTTTCCTCTGGGCCTTCTTTTTTGTGAGCCGGCTGATGACCCACAACCGTATGGGATCGAGAAAGTATTCGCGGGTAAGTTAACCCAATTTATTGATTCGACACACGAGGAGCCAAAGAGTATTTATAAGCTTTGAAAATTGAGTTGTCAATTCAACCGCACCTGAAATATACTTGCTTGCAACAAAAGATAAGTGGTAATGGTAATATGATAGTGACGGCGGCGACAACAAAAGTAAACAGCAAAAGTAACAACTAATGACCAGCAGGATTGAAAACACTGTAGGCTAGGGAGACGGATGGTTGGGCGCTGCATGGATGAGAGTGCACATGCAATAGATTCTAACACGGGGCAAGGCACACAGAAAAGCAATGATCATCTAGGCAAATATCAAACATTCGGCATGTATCCCGTAGGTAGTTGTGCGTGCTTGCAATAGGAACTTGCACAACATCTTTTGTCCTACCATCCCGCTACGAACGGGGCCAAAGGGAACTTATGGAGATTAAGGTGCTCCTGTCAAAGAGCACCGGAACAAAGCAATAAACTCAATGGATAGATGGAATCCTCAAATTATGGACCATCCCTTTGGTGTCCCAAGCTGTCACCTTTGGGATCGCCGGTTCCGGACCATAATAGGTGCATACAACTCATAGATAGGATCTAGAACACAAATATATTCATGAAAACACATAGGGTTCAGATCTGAAAACATGGCACTCAGGCCCAAAGTGACAAGCATTAAGAGCAACAAGTTGAAGCAAAGAAGATAAACACCAAAGTAGATGATAGGCAACATGCCCCCAACAATCTGACGAACTATTACATGATCAAACTCATCCAATCCCTACCATCCCCTTTGCCTACAGCAGGGAATTACTCACACATGTGAAGAGAAGTCATGGAGGAGGGATGGATTGGTGATGGTGATGACGATGGCGACGATCTCCCCTCTCCGGAGGCCAAATCAGCCTCACGATTAGCCCTCCCAAAGAAGAACAGAGGGTGGCGGCGGCTCCGCAACGGAAACTGGAAAATGACTCCTCTTTTGGGGTTTTCCTATCACGAGAATAAATAGGAGTCGAGGTAGGGCACGAGAGGAGATGGAGACCTCCTAGGCACCCCCCGGCGCGGCCAGGGGTGGGGCCGCGCCAGCCAGGCGCCTGGGGCCCCTGTTTCCCCCCTCTGGCCCCACTTCTGGCTGGTGGAAACTTCTGGTGCGTGGATTTTTTGTGAATTTTCCCGGAATTTTCTGAGATACCTAAAGATCCATTTTCTTGCACACAATAAAACCAAACATGCAGCTCTGCTGAAAACAACGTTAGTCCGGGTTAGTTTCGTCCAAATCATGCAAGAATGAGGGAAAAACAATAGCAAAAGTCTTTGGAAAATTAGATACGTTTGAGACGTATCAACTCCCCCAAGATTAGCATATTGCTTGTCCTCAAGCAATTCAGTTCAACGAACTGGACGCGACAAAGAAAACTTTGACAAACTCTTTTGCTTTATTAGATGTATATAAGCATGTACTACGAAAAGAATTTAGCAAGTATTGAAACAATGCTATAAGGACAATGCACGAAGCAATTCTTCTTTCATGTTATCAATCACAAACAACTAAAGGTAAATAATATGCTACTGAAAATCAAGACACACTACAACAGGAACCGCCCTACAGCAACGCACCAATGCGTTGTTGGATGCCCATATATGCGTTGCTAAGGTCTACACCAACGGACTGCTATGCGTTGCTGTAGGTGGTGTTGCAAGGGTCTACGACAACGTATATGGATCCATTGGTAAATGGTGTGTAGTAGTGTTGGTACATAGCAACATATAAAACCAAAGCCCAACAACACTTCATATGCGTTGGTGATGACCGCACAAAGGATTCTCAAATGGACCTAATATATCACATCGCATGAATAATGATATTCTATATATTGCCAACCAGCATTATTATATCAATGTCAAGAGTGCATAAGTTCCACAATATAATAAACAGAAAGATCTCATATATTAAATGTACTATGTTGCATTACAAGAAACATGATCCAACGATTACAAGGGGTGAAACTATTTATCAATATCCCAATTATCGACCTTGCATTCAACTACATTGTTTGGAACATGAAATCCTAAAAAAGATATTCCAATTGTCTTGTAGTAGCCCCATTCTTAACTTGCAATCAAAATCCGCAATTAACTCCTCATGGATGCATCGTCAGTTTATCTTGGTGATCTACAATAATAACAACAACATCAATATGAGAGTAACTTACATTATATATAGAAAGCCAGGTTAATAAAGAACTAAAATTTAAAGGAGCACCATAAAAATGCGATTTACCGAGACTTAGATGTATACACATGTGGGGCAAATTAATAATCTGAATACAAATCTTTTTTTCAAAATAATACTAAATAAGATATCAAATTATGCAACCTAGATCAGTGTACTAATTATTTTTGCATCTTGCATCAACTCAAAACTATATGAAACCATCATTGTATATTTTTATTGTTCCTAGTCTATTGTCTCTAAAAGGACAAAAATTTGGATCTACAAAGTGCATATAATTGCAATGTTAGTACCATCACTCTAGAGAAATAAAAATAGTACACACTAGTGAAAAGGCCATTTCCATGCTATGAAGTAAAAATACACAGACTTCGAGTCTTCAGCCATTCTTTGTATATGGAGGACATTCTATGTATCTTTATTGACATGCACATGTTCTCAATATACATGGCTCATTAGATAATAAAGTGTATACTAAAACACCAAGCACCATTCGCCAATCAGATGTTATTGTTCGTGGAAAACAACCATCAACTTGTATTATCTACTAAAAACTATCCAAACATCATATTATATTTTAGCAATTAGACGACAACCAAAAAATGACAAGTAACTAATAATGCTAAATATAAGAAATTGAATATTTCCATTTTTGAGAGGTCTCTACACAAAATAGCTTTGTGTCACATTACTTCCATACTACTCTTGCTTGGGATGATTCATTATCATGATTGCTATGGTATATCAGGAAAAAATATCAATGCCAATAACTCACAAATATTTGAATAATCCACATCACACAAGATATCATAGTTATCTGATATTTACAAAGTACAGATTGGAATTTCATGATCCATGAATAAAATTCTTAGAAACTGCAGTAGCATCAACATGAGAAAAAACATCATCAGATTCGGGACAGTTGAAGTTATCAACTCATGCATACAAATAAGTCGTGTGTAATGAACTAAGAAACATAAATGAGGAAGAGTGTGGCAATTAAAAATTATCTAATCCAGTTCTTCTCGTCATCATGCCAACTCTGAGGTCCTGACTTGAACTTGAAGGGATGCAGGATCTAATTAGCATAGACAAGAGCATGTCCTAATTATATACAAGAAAGGACATAATATAATTCATTAGCGGCTAGGAAAGATGTACCTAACAGACTGATCCACCATAGTAAATTTGGTTTCTACATGGGTTTTATCTTAAACTCACTAGTTGTTTCATGGCTTATACAGCTGCATTATGTATAATGTCAAACAACTTTCATGTTCAAGTTCAGCAGGTGACATCACGTAGTAACAAGTCAGAATTGGTTACCCCTGCTATAGCTAGGAGATCAATGAATGTAGGATCAATGCCCTTCTAGTTGACCACCTCAAAATTATTGTAACTTTCTGAGAAAACCTGCATGTCGTAGAAACATCTGAGCACAATATTTCCAGAGAGAGAGAAAGAGAGAGCATAGAGCATGGAGACACACCAAGCAAACTACCACATTTTTTAATTCAATGAATGCCTATCTGTAGAAACCATCTTTTGTCTTTGTTCAGTGTTTCAGTGTGCAAGAATTCTGCATTTATTTTACTAACAAACTTGTGTGTCACCTAAACGCCCCCCCCTTCACTAATGCACATAAAATAGGAAATCGAAGGTTCCGTTTGGCAGCTAACGTGTTATTAGTATTTGGAAAGGTTTCTAAAAATAATGTACAATAGTTTTAAATACTTTTGGGTGTTTAAATGGTGGAGCTAGAAGCAAACACCTAGGAAGGCCAGGCTGAAGGAAAGCCATCATGCACTCATCCTAACAACAATTTTTCACTAGATACAATTTCTTTTCAGGCACTGGATATTAATTATAAATTTGACACAATCATATTGTTGTCATCTTAAGAAAAATGATTCACTCATACAATTTACACACAGATTGTTGTCATGCTAATTAGTGCTAACAAGAATTCTTCAACTAGATAAACATTAAGATGTAGAAATAAGTAATTAGATGAATACATGATGAGGGTCCAGTCATGCAGCAGTACTTACATCGCCTGAAAATCTCTCGTGCAAAAATAGAACTGTACTCACATCACATACAAATAATCTCACAAATCAAGTATTCATGGGGAC
Organism: Bromus sterilis; assembly: GCA_950022295.1. Classification (NCBI taxonomy): domain Eukaryota; kingdom Viridiplantae; phylum Streptophyta; class Magnoliopsida; order Poales; family Poaceae; genus Bromus; species Bromus sterilis. Next base: position 220,198,341 of record OX465599.1, read on the forward strand.
TTGGGGATATGAGCACTGGATACAAATTAACAAACCCAACCCCAAATCAAGCACTCACATGGACTTGGGATTTTGGAAAGGCCAGAGGAGGTGACCATTTGCTTTTGTCTTGGGTCGCTAGTTGGCCTTCTGCAAGTAGCGCGGTTTGGTGGGCTATGGCCAGTCGGCTTCTGTGTGCCGATGGGCAACATCGCCATGCAGAGAAAAAAGATGAGTGAGGACGCCGGGGAATAATAGATTTACAGGATACAAATAGATATGGCGAGGGATAGAAAAAAACCCAGTGGACTATGCAGTTGAGGTGAGGACCGCGACCTGCATCTCCGGCGCGCATATGGATATCTATAGGCTTACTGTCTCTGGATATGGTCGCCTGCATATCTGGCGCGCAGAGGAACGACGAGCTGGATCTCCAGTGCGCAGAGGAACGACGGCCTATATCTCCAGCGCGCAGAGGAACGGCAGCAGCTGCATCTTCCCCGGCGCGAGGTGGATGACCGACGGTGCCGCGTGCATCGCCGAGCGCGGAGAAAGCGGCAAGGGAATTGGGATCAGCGAAGGAAAAAGGGGCGGCCCCCGATGGCAAGGGGGTGGCGGCGGTGGGAACCCTAGCTACTTGGTGTGTCTCTCGTTTAGGAGGAATAGGAAACACATGATGCGGGGAGGTGGGAGGTGCATTGGTGCAGGTTAGCGCTAAGTGGGGAATATGGAGCGTGGGACGCGCAACAGAGTAACCCATAATGTTGATATCGTTGCTCGACATGCGTTGTTATAGAGGGGTTTTTGTTGTAGTGACAAGATCACAATGCACATAGCTTGAACATACTTGAGTGGCACTTCGCTAGCCTCCATGAGTGAAGAAAAACATAAATGCAGAAACTCCTCCGGAGTTTTAAAGGTGACTAGAGCTAAGAATTTCAGACTAGCAATAACACAAGCATGCAGAAGACAATGTAATACTTTGGGACAATGCACATTACACTAAGAATGAAAATTATGCTCTCATAGTTGGTGCTTTGAAGAAAGAAGGGGAGACTCTCTAACCGTGGCTTTTGGTGGCAAGGTTGAAAACCCGTGGTTGGAAGCAAATACTAAACATGTGCCAGAGCTCTTGGTTTTGAAAACAGAGACAAGAACATTTTTGAGAAGTGCAACTTTCCAGTCAACGGTGAACGGTAAAGGTCTCTCAATATCTCCCACGCCAACCATATTAATTCCTTTTGCTTACACATATTCCCTTATCCATAAATCCTTTGATGGTCTACGGAACCTTTTATTTTGACTCGAGGATGGAAGGAGGGTATCGTTCCACCTATCATTAGCAGCATTTGGTCCATTTCACTCCACATCAAGTATGGGGGAGGTGTAACTTTCCTTTTTTTATAAATGACTAGTTAAAACTTCCGTCAATATCTTTGGCATGATAGATACTGATTTTCCCTCACCGCACCATGAGCTTGTACGGTTACAAAAGGGAAGCTTTTGAATAAATTTCGAGATGGCACAAGAAAGTCTGAGTTAGGGGTGGCCGGTAAATACCACATATAGGAAGGTATGGTGGACACATATGGAATAACTCGTTTCAAGGATTTTGGATGCACAAGCAGAATTCCGCTTAATGCGAGCGAAGGTTAGCAAAAGACTGGGAAGCAACCAACTAGAGAGCAATAATTGTCATAATCATGCAGAGCGACAAAGCGACATTGAATCGGGCATGAAAGTGATATAACTATTCTGAGACAAAAAGATCATCAAGGCATAATAAACTTTTTAGTCATAAACATGTGTGAACATGTGCCAAGTCAATCCAAAAATTCTCCGAAGGGAAATACCACTTCAGTATGCCAAACCATGAACAATGCAATGCATGTAAATCATTTCAACGACACATTATGTACTCTAGCTATTTGAGATTAGCCACAAGGAAAGCATGAACACTGGGAAAGCATTGTAAACATAGCACTATGTCGCTACAAGATGGTCTCTAGATCATAAGTACAGGCATATGCACAAAAGTAGAAACAAGAAGAGTTCATACCGGTTTTCCTTGTTGCTTCCCTTCCGTCGATCTTCGTCATTACTGCCTTGTCACTTGCACGATCGAACGTGGGAAATATAATCAAATGCCATCACGGACTCGAGCTGAACTCTGAAAACAGAGCAAACTAAAGAGAGAAAGGAAATCTTTTTGGGTTTTTTTTAGGTTTAAACGAGAGCAAAAGAAAAGAGAAAATCTTTTTGTTGTTTTTGCAAAGAAAGAATCAAAGAAGAACAAGCAAAAAACTTCGAAAAGATCAAAGCGAAGAAGAAATAAAACGGATAATACAATGGAAAAGTGAGAAGGGCACGTACTCCCCCAAGCTTAGGCTTTTGGCCTAAGTTGGTAGTAGCTAATGTCCCCAGGAGCCTCCTGCTCCAGGGTGGTACTGGTGAGTCCAAGGGTCGTATGAGGCTTCCGGAGCGTACACCGAAGTCCTCGGACCCTCCCACGAAGAAGGATCCGCGCTCTAAGCAGAGGAAGAGCCTTCACCAAACTGGGTGACGGTCTCCCCCTGGAAAGGTGGTAACTCACCATGCTCCTCCTCATCGGGCACAACCCCCTCCATGGGGTTATGAAACTGATGCTGGACCATGAACTCGTCGAACTGGATAGCATCAAAGGACCATCCGTTCCTGCGAGAAAAATTGAACAAAAGAGGTGCAGGTAGACGGATCTTGCGTTCGGTGGTGGCTCCGAAACGCAAGATATAATCAAGGTTACCAAACTCGGAAGTCATGGTGACAAACTTATGCCTCTTCATAGCAGCAAGAACGCAAGTTCCAGGGCCAGAACTCGTGTTTTCGGAAAGGAAGAGAGAGAGAGAGAGGAAGAAGACTCACCTGGAGACGGGGCCTATGGGCCCCAGGCGCCCTATGGGCGCGGCCAGGGGGCAGGCCGCGCCAGCTGGCCTCCTGGGCCACTGGTGGCCCCCCTTGGTCAGCCCCAGGTGCCTCTTGGTCAGTCCCGGCATGGAAATTTTTATTTTTATTTTTCTGGATTTTTTCCGAAAAATTCACTGTTGAAAATTTCTCGGAGTTAAAAAAGCTGCAAAACTTTCTGAAAACTTAAAGCGGTGATTAGTATTGTGAAGCTTCAAAAACACAAAAACTTGGTAGAGCAAATATAATAAAAGCTAAAGCAAATGAAAACATAACAAGCTTAGCTTTTTACCTATATAAAACAAGCTCACTAGTAAGGTTGATCAAGTCTTACCAACAAACCGGCGATATATAGAACAAGAAGTCTCACCTCTTATGAAGTGATCATTGCACCTTTACTTTAATGGACATTGTCCCCACCATAATGGTTTTGTTTTTGTGGTGCACATGTAGTGGATAGTCCCATTCTCCAATCTTCACGGTCTCAACATTCTCTATAGAGTTAAGGCCATGCCTTTTGTCGATCTTCTTTGGAAAATACACTGTGTGTTCTTTATCATCAACATTGAAAGTGACCTTTCCTTTATTGCAATCAATAATATCACCTGCGGTGTTAAGAAAAGGTCTACCAACAATAATGGACATGCTCCCATCTTCGGGCATGTCAAGCACAACAAAATCTGTAAGGATCAAACAGTTAGCAACTTCAACGGGAACATCCTCACAAATACCAATGGGGACAGCTGTTGACTTGTCAGCCATCTGAAGAGAGATATCTGTAGGGATTAGTTTCTCTAAACAAAGCCTCTTGTAAAGAGAGAGAGGCATAACACTCACTCCTGCACCAAGATCACATAAAGCAGTTCTGACGTAATTATTCTTTATGGAGCAAGGAATGGTGGGTATACCAGGATCACCAAGCTTCTCAGGAATCTTGCCACTAAAAGAGTAGTTAGCAAGCATAGTAGATATTGCCACATTAGGAACTTTTCTTTTATTTGTGGCAATATCTTTCATATATTTCGAATAGGGAGGTAACTTAATAGCATCAGTCAAAGGGATTTGAAGAAAAAGAGGTTTCATCCATTCACAAAACTTATTGTAATGCTCTTCTTCTTTAGATTTGAGGGACTTACCTGGAAAGGGCATGGGTTTCTGTATCCATGGTTCTCTTTCCTTCCCATGTCTTCTTGCGATGAAGTCCTCTCTAGAGTACTTCTTGTGTTTATCAGGTGTTTCTTCTTCTCGAACTTCGGGTGGATCATCCTTCTCCGTGTCCTTTTCTTCAGGCTCGGCACCGTCTTCTGTTTCAGCATCGGAGGTAGATATGCTGTTAGGATCAACAACTGGCTTTTCACTTGTAATAGGATCATCGGGATTGTCAGCCTCCTTGTGTTTCTTCTTCTTTTTATTTGGAGAGCTAACGGTCTCGTCTTCTTCTTGTACTTGAGAATCTTGCTCGATCCTCTTTGGATGCCTCTCAGGATAGAGTGGGTCCTGGGTGTGTGTTCCACCCCTAGTTTTGATGCCATAAGCTTGTATGTCCTGTTTGGCATTATTAGCAAGAAAATATTTTTGCACATTAGAAATTTGTTCAAGCTGAGTTTGAACCATATGAAAATGCTTAACAAGACATTTAACATCATTAATTGTTCTTTCTAGAACACCACACAAACTTTTGATAGCAAGAGAGTTATCATGCAACTGACTTTGTATCCTCCTATTAAAATGGTCTTGCTTAATAATAAAATTATCAAGCTCATCTAAGCATTGGTCAGGAGGCTTACCTTTAGGGATGTCACTTTTAGTAAAGTCTAATAGAGAGTGTACCTCTACCAAGGGAGGGCGAGTAGTAGGCTCACACAACTTCTCAATAGGAGGTAAATTCTTCATGTCTTCGGCTTTAATACCTTTCTCCTTTATAGACTTCTTTGCTTCTTGCATATCTTCGGGGCTCAGAACAAGCATGCCCCTCTATTTCGGTGGTAGAAGTGGTTCAGGAATGGACCAATCTTCATAGTTCTTGGCAATTTTGCACATTAATTCTTCTGCATCGTCCGTTGTTCTTTCCCTGAAAACACAACTAGCACAACTATCCAGGTAGGATCTAGATTCATCGGTTAAACCAGCGTAAAATATATCAAGCAATTCATTCTTGGGGACTCCATGTCCCGGGATAACCTTAAGTAAATCACAAAACCTCCCCCAAGCTTTAGGGAGGTGTTCATCCTGCAATTTTTTAAAGTTATAGATTCTTTGCAAAGCAGCATGTTGCATATGAGCTGGGAAATATTTATCGACAAAGGATTGGACTAAGTCCTGAGGACTCTTAATGGAACCATAGGTAGTGCATCGTACCATGATTTAGCGTCTTCCTTCAAAGAAAAAGGAGAAAGCTTGTCCACATAGAAGTTTCGTATCTTCTCGTCAGTAGTGAATAGGTTACCTAGCTCAACGAGTTTGGTCAAGTGTGCTATAGCATCATCATTTTCTCTGCCATAAAAGGGGTCAGCCTCGACCGTAGATATAAGTGAAAGATCAACAGAGAAATCATAATCAGGATCAGTGATGCATATAGGAGATGTGGCGAATTTAGGATCAAGAATAACTTTGTTCTTCATGGAGTGCTTTTTGAGCAACTCCTTAACAACACCAGGGTCAGAGTCGACACACTCTCTGAGTTCCCTGCAAAAATCATCATCAAGAGTAACATAATCATCATCAATGATTCTCTCCTTGAGTTCATCTAAGCACGGGTAACCAAAGGTTTTTCAGGTAGGAATATAGGTAGCAGGGGTCTCGGTCTTGGATTCTGCTGCAGCCTTAGCAGTCTGAGTTTCAATATAGTAGCCAAGAAAAGTAGTATCATCAAGAGTAGTGGAAGCATCATCAAAAGCATCGGACATAGTGACAGACTCAGTAGAAGCATCATATGGTGGTGGTGAAGCAAACTTACTCATAACAGAAGGTGAATCAAGTGTAGCACTAGTGTTCAGAACAGTACCTTTTCTTGTACGGGATGGTAAGATCGGAACCTTGGGGTCTCCTTTCTTACCCATAGAGGATGATGTGCAGCAGACAGCATACTTCAAGTATACTTGTAAATATTGCTATGCTCCCCGACAACGGCGCCAGAAAACGGTACTTGATGACCCACAACCGTAAGGGATCGAGATAGTCTTCGCGGGTAAGTTAACCCAATTTATTGATTCGACACATGGGGAGCCAAAGAGTATTTATAAGCTTTGACAGTTGAGTTGTCAATTCAATCGCACCTGAAATATACTTGCTTTCAACAAAAGATAAGTGGTAATGGTAATATGATAGTGATGGTGGCGACAGCAAAAGTAAACAGCAAAAGTAACAACTAATGACCAGCAGGATTGAAAACACTGTAGGCTAGGGAGACGGATGGTTGGGTGCTGCATGGATGAGAGTGAACATGTAATAGATTCTAACACGAGGCAAGGCACACAGAAAAGCAATGATCATCTAGGCAAATATCAAACATTAGGCATGTATCCCGTAGGTAGTTGTGAGTGCTTCCAATAAGAACTTGCACAACATCTTTTGTCCTACCATCCCGCTACGAATGGGGCCAAAGCGAACTTATGGAGATTAAGGTGCTCCTGTCAAAGAGCACGGAACAAAGAAATAAACTCAATAGATACATGGAATCCTCAAATTATGGACCATCCCCTTTGGTGTCCCAAGCTGTCACCTTTGGGATCGCCGGTTCCGGACAATAATAGGTGCATACAACTCATAGATAGGATCTAGAACACAAATATATTCATGAAAACACATAGGGTTCAGATCTGAAAACATGGAACTCGGGCCCAAAGTGACAAGCATTAAGAGCAACAAGTTGAAGCAAAGAAGATAAACACCAAAGTAGATGATAGGCAACATGCCCCCAACAATCTGACGAACTATTACATGATCAAACTCATCCAATCCCTACCATCCCCTTTGCCTACAGCAGGGAATTACTCACACATGTGAAGAGAAGTCATGGAGGAGGGATGGATTGGTGATGGTGATGACGATGGCGACGATCTCCCCTCTCCGGAGGCCAAATCAGCCTCCAGATTAGCCCTCCCGAAGAAGAACAGAGGGTGGCGGCGGCTCCGCGACGGAAACTAGAAAAGCGACTCCTCTTTTGGGGTTTTCCCGTCACGAGAATAAATAGGAGTCGAGGTAGGGCACGAGAGGAGGTGGAGGCCTCCCAGGCGCGGCCAGTTGAGGGGCCGCGCCAGCCAGGCCCCTGGGGCCCCTGTGGCCCCCTCTGGCCCCACTTCTGGCTGGTGGAATCTTCTGGTGCGTGGATTTTCTGTGAATCTTCCCGGAATTTCCTGAGATACCTAAAAATCCATTTTCCTGCACACAATAAAACCATACAGGCATCTCTACTGAAAACAGCGTTAGTCCGGGTTAGTTTCGTCCAAATCATGCAAGAATGAGGGCAAAACAATAGCAAAAGTGTTTGGAGAAGTAGATACGTTTGAGACGTATCACCGGCCCATAAGCCGACTCTCTCCTTGTCTTGGTTATGGAGGCCTTCTTGCTAACACTTCCCGGTCTGTGAATTATCGCCCCGAAAAGAAGGACGTCTAGGATTGCGAAGAGGCGGCTCATAAGAAGTCTGTTGCCCTATGAGCTGAGTGTCAGCGGCAAGAGAGACTCGAGCAGGTAGAGCATCTTCGTCAGTCTAAGCACACGCGAGCGCTAAGGAGCCTCGTGATCCGCAGCTGCATCGCCCTCATAATTCTTGGTAGTCATGATTCGATGCTCGGGGAAGAGGCGGACAATGCCAGAGTCTGCGGGTCTTCGACGTGATCGCCCCACACCTCGTAGGGTTGCAGGAGGCGCTAAAGAGGGCGATCAACATCAGGAACCGCTTGTTTGTGAAGGAGAAAAGCTCACGCATCTTCACCAATTCTTAGCTCTAGGCTCCACCAGTCGACCTTGTCGCCCTGGCTTCGGCCGTCCCGGCTAAGGTCCCCGCGGAGATATCCTTGGCGGTGAGGGAGCCTGCTGCTGTGCTGTTCGACAATGTGTGTGACTCCATAGAGGGCGCCGACGAGGATATCAAGGATGTTGCAGAGGGATCTTAGCGCAAGGGCATCGCTTCTCATTGGGAGTTTGTCCCTTGTTCCCGTGTCAGAAACTCGTCGCCCCGAAGGGATGTAAGTTTTACGCTATTGACCTTGCTCGTCTTTTACCTTGTGTTGTGGTGTGGATTTCCCTTGCCTAGCATCTTTATTTTCTTGGTTGGCTGCTCAGGAGACTTCAGGAAGCATAGATCCTTAGGCTTTACTGCGAGATGCAGTTCACAAGCCCCCGTGCCAAGTTTCTGCATGGGAGGTGCTTTTTGCAAGTGATTATGAATTCATAAATATTTACGCGCTTTGCGTCTCACCCGCATAGGTTGCGCGAGGTATTGTAGTAGCAAGGACCTTAGCGAGATGTCGTGTGCGGGGCTAGCCCACGGGACAGAGCTCGATCACCTTGGGCTTGCCGATTACCAAAGGGCCTTCGCGAGCTGTTGTACGTTAGAGCATGCTCGCGAGACAGAGCTCAACTCCTATGGGTTTGTGTAGGTGCCGGAGGGCCTTTGCAAGTTGTCATGCACAAGAGCATGCTCGCGAGACAAAACTCAGCACCTTTGGGCTTTGCCTGAATTGGTCGGGTGCCGGAGGGCCTTGGCGAGGTGTCGTGCACGAGAGAAAGCTCGCGAGACAACCTCAACACCATCGGGCTTTTGTGTACTGGGTGCTGCAGGGCCTTCGCGAGGTGTCGTGCACAAGACAAAGCTTGCGAGAAAACCTCAGCACCTTCGGGCTTTCGTGTGTTGGGTGTCACAGGGCCTTCATGAGGTGTCATGCACGAGAGAAAGCTCGCAATACAACCTCAGCACCTTCGGTCTTTTGCTTTTTGGAGCTATTGGGACTGTCCACAAGCACAGGTTTCCATATGTATCCCCCACTCGCATGATGCACGAGGGGGTGGTGCACAAGCGCAGGTTCGCGAGGCAAAGAATGTAGCTGAAGAAGCAACAACAAATGTAAAACGAGTCTGGCCATACATTTTTTATTTTACTTCTAAAAACTTCGCAAAGAGCTAGATACATTCAGGAAAGCTTCAAATGAAAACTCGAATGGTTGTTGCCGAGCAATTCTCAAGGCTCTTTGGGGATGGTGTCGAGGGGGGGGGGGGATATCCCACGGCTAGACCCGACCTGGAGACAGAGCCGGATAGATGACAAGACCCGGCTTGGAGATAAAGCTAGTTGGATAATAAGACCCGGCTCACGGAGATGGAACCCGTCTGGAGGAATCAAGATGGAGTGCACCTAACTAAGAAGGCACGAAAGGCTACAAGATTTAGAGTAGGAATCGGATTATTATTTGAGTTCCAATACAAGAGACTAGTTTTATCCTACTAGGACTCTACATGTAGGCCTCCCCCCTCCACCTATATAAGGAGGGGTAGGGAACCCAAAAGAGGAGAGGGAACAAGCTGTATATGAGAGATATGCCTAGGTCTTCTAAACCTGAGGCGATGAGACACAACTAAAAAAGAGCCGACGACTCCTCGTGAGCAAAAGAATAAGACCTAGCCACAAACAACATGTAGGGTTTTTACCAGATGATGTTCCCCGGCGCCTGAAGCTGTATAAATCATGTCTCTTTCTGTCCCCCTTCGATCAACTTCCTCCTCATATCCACTCGTAGAAAATGTCCCGCACTAAGTTCTCATATGAGGACATCTAACGTGTTTTTCCCACGACAAATTGCCCATCGGTCCCCCAAGGCAAGATTTCCGACCCCGATGAGCACGGAGCTTCCACCAATGGTGGGCATCAATCACTCAACAAGGCTCAGAAGCGTGTACCATGAGGATACAACTAGACTTTCTAAAGACTCTAGCTAATGCATAGTCGGCTCGGGTAAGTTTATCGGCCCGTCGGATGAGCCCCGTTTGGGTAGCCTGAGGAGGTTCCTCACCTGCCCAGGAAGAATTCCATCTTGACAGACCCTACGTCGTGTAACAGCCCATGAGAAATATAGAAACCATCATGAGATTGTACTTAGTCTGTTGACTTTGTAACTTGGCATGATGCTAAAGATTATAATTTCATGTGATGATTTAATTTTCCAACAATATTTGAGTTCATTTGATTTTCTTTTGAATTCAAACAAAGTGGTTCAAGAAGGGTGTTTGAGGATTTTTCTATGTTGCATGCATGCTCCCCTTGACCCCAAACTTGGCATAGCCAATTCTTTGCCCTTCCCAAGCTTTTCAAAAGCCTTGCCCCATTTTTGCAAACTATAAAAATGTGGGCCACAGTTCAATGTGGTTTGAATTTTCAAAATGCCCACACATTTTAGTTGCTCAGAAATTGGTCAACCCAGTTTTAGAAAATGGAGAATTTTCCATGGATTCCAAAACATATTTTTGTATGTTTTTCTCTTTTGACTTTTGCTCTGGAAAATGCTGGGAGGTTATGTTACTTCTTTAAAGTAAAACCCCTCTCGTCTTTATTTCTGGCAAAAGGTGAATCCAGGCCCAGTCATCTGGCCTGTTTCCCCTCACCGCGGCCTAGCCCAGCCGAATCGGTACGGCTAGCCGTGGGAGCCGTAGTATCTTGATCCCATGCCTCGCATAGAAGGGCGCCGTGAGGGCCACCTGCTCCGTTAGGCCGCCGTCACGGACGTCGAGAGAGGAGGCTGCCGGAGCCGTCCGGTGCAGCCGTCTCCGGCCGTCACATCACGAGTCGAGCCCCCCTATAAGAGCCCCGAGGTCTAGGGTTTCTTTCCCCCCTCTCAATTCGTCATGCCACTGCCTCTCAGCTCACCGGGGAGCTTCCCTATTCCTGCAGGAGCAGGAGGGCAGCCACGCTACGCGTTCGAGCCGACGACCTCCGGCGCGGGACATCGTCTTCTCCATCGTCGGTGGTGCCCTCCTCCTCCTCCTCCGTGCATTGGACGTCGCTCCCGAGCACACCAAGGTGAGCCAACACCACCCACGTAGGCCGCGCATTAGATCCCGGGCCGTGGCCGCGTTCTTCCTCGTTTCTGGCCGATGTCGCCGTTGTTGCCGTGCAGCCCATGGCCACCATGGCCATGGCATGTCTTGTAGCGTTCCGGGCGTGCCCTAGGTGTGACCAGAGCACGCGAAACGCATCCAAGCGCCCACCTTTGGCCTCGTGCGTGTGTGCGTTGGCCTCTGGCCTGAGGCGTAGAAGTTTGCAGCGCCGCCCCGTTTTGCAGTGGAGTTGCCGTCGCCATCGAGGCAGCTCTTGGCCAACCGTCAACGTCGGGCTGCTCCTGGATGTCCCAGCTGCAGATCCCGCGCACCCATCGTGTAGCTAGGTCCCCAGGTGCGATGCCTGCCTCGTCTGAATGTCGTCGGCGGCGTAGACGTGTTCTGAAGATTGCATCGCCGCCGCTCTGAATCCGGTGATCTAGAGCTCTCACCGTGGCGTCCTGGCAGTCATGGCATGGCTTCCCCTGTAGCTGGAGGTGTGAGGAAGAGATCCCGCACAGCCATTGCCCAGCCGGCGACGTGTGATCGACGTGAGCCTCGCCGCAGTTGCTCTGTGTCGCCGGTCTGAAGCCTGAAGCTTTTCGTCAGGTGACAGGGGGAGCTGTAACTCTTGATGTCTGCTGCGCATTGTTGTTCAGATATTGAGCAGTAGCGTAGTGGTCGAGGGGGTGTGGTGGAGAGGCTTGGCCTGGGTTCGAATCCCAGCCGATGCAATCCCCCCTTTTCTTTTCTTTTTGTTTTGCATGGGCCATCGAGGCAGGCTGGGCTTGGCCTAGTAGCTGCCAAAGCCAGCAGTGGCTTGGGCCACCTTGGCTGGATGGGCCAGAGAGAGAGCGGTAGGGTAGTGGGCCTCACGCCTGATGCCAGCCCACTGGGGCTGCAGCCCTCTCTTTTCTTTTTTTTTCTTTTCCTTTCTGATTAAGTTTAAATTTTGATTTGAATTCAAATTCAAATCTGAATTTGAACCTTGAACTCAACCTACCTCAAACATATAATCCAATATATGAATTTGGGGTAGTTTTGCCCACTAATCACAATGGTGATGTCCATTTTGCAGTTTGCCCCCTCTAAATTTCGTACTAGGGATAATTTTGCAAAGAAGCCCCTCATTTCTTTGAATTTGCAAAGTGTTTTGCAAATTCAAAGTGTGACATGCCATATATGGTTTTAGGGTAGAAAAATGCAAGGATTCAAATGGTGATGTCCATCTGATGTTTTGTGCAACTCAGTGGACATGGTGTGATCACTTGAACCATTTCCAAACCTTGGTTTCCTTTCTTTGCATTCTTTTCAACTTCAATGCATGTTGAAATCCTGTTCATCTGTTCATTGAAGCTTTGCTCCATGTCATCTTCAACTCTTGCAACCCCAGATCAGCCCCTAGCATATTGTCATATGCAAAGTGGATGGATCCTTTTCTTCTGTTGTACCTTCCCGGTGTCATATTCACCGACACTTTTCTCCGTCTCCGGAATCGCTAATTATTTTTCACGATGTTTATTAATGTTAATTGTTGTTATTGTTTCATTCCATGCCATGTTGCCATGCTACTTACACCAAAGTTAAGGCTATGACCAAAGCCATAAAAATCTAAATAATTGCATATGCAGTTGTCGATGTGTCGTCAACACCTCCATTTAAATTTGACTAGATAGGGTCATACCATGTCTATTAAGCTTGATCATCTCATCCATGCTTGAGCTTTGTTGATCTCGGTGTTTACTCGTGTGTTTTTCCTTGCTGGTACCTTACGTTACCACCTGAGACTGCCGAGGAGACTTACGTGGAGCTTTCCGACACCGAGCCTGAGGACCCTGCTACGTCTACTCCGTCGATCGATTACCCAGGCAAGGGGAAGATTTACACCATTACTTGATACCTTTCTTCCTACCTGCCTAGCTGCAGTCTTGAACGATTGTTTTAACCTATCCACCTTGCTTATGCCACACTCAAAAACTAAACAACCATGATCCCCACATCCCAGCAAAACCTTGTATTGCTAAGTTACCGCTGCTCAGCCATTGCTTAGTATGAGTAGGAAAACTTGCTGCTTACCCTATGCTATGGTTGGGATATCATGTTACTAAAGAAGTTGGTTGATATTTATTATTATGGTGTTAATTATATTTGACGAATGATGGGAGGCTGGGCTATTTCCCGCCTGGTGCTTTGTTCCATTTGAGTCACCTAGGATCCGAGTTCCGGGTATCGGTTCTTTGTTTGAGCGTTCCTAATCGTGTGTGGGGTTCTATGGGGCCCCCTTGTCTTACCTACCTAGCTTCAAAAATTCTAATGGTGGCTCGAGCTGATTTACATTTGTAACCTGTGTGTGTGCTGGTGTTACCCCAGTTGTTTACAAACCACCCCGGGCCAGGAGGACATGTTCCTTGGCTGGCCCAACTTGACCAAAATTAGAGGGACTCTGACGTACCGGAGTTTCAGGCGCTTACCTAGCCAAGTGGAAACCGGGCGTACATGCGAAGCCTATGATGGGCAGTTGGTACACCCCTGCAGGGTTAAATCTTTTCGAAAAGCCGAGTCCACGGTTATGGACGACTCAGAGCCTACGTCCTACTCATAGAATAACATCAAATTGGATCATAATTAAAAACTTGCCTACCGTGTGAGTACCTTGGTTGCTTTTCTTCGTCCAGGGGGACCGAGAGAAGATCCAGGTTGTGTTATGTTTGTCGTAAGTAGGTGGATAGCAGACTTATGACGCGATGTCACGTGCATTCTTGGATCTTACCTCTACTCTAATAGAACGATAGCCACCATATATGCTAGTGCGGCTGCAACCTTTAATTTTACCTTGTCTTACCGTAGGAAGTTTGTTATCATGTAATGATATAATCTCACCCCTGGTTTCCTTTTGTGCTTTTACTGTTTTGCCTGATCGGCCACTGCAGTTGACTACTACCTCGACCCGAGCACCGGACGTTACTTCGTGTAGGTGCACCCGGAGGACGACGATGAGGATGACTTCGCTCAGTAGATCCTATAGTTGGGTTCCGATGTTCCGTGGGTGGACTTGCTTATGTGTAGCCCTCTCTAGGGTCATTTGGGTTTTGACCGTACTCGGTCGTGATTGTCTTCCGCTTGTTGCATGATGTATTGTTGGTCTATGGACCTCTGAGATGTTGTAATAAATACCAGCGGCGATGTATGCCCTGGACTCTATATATTTATGTCTTAGTATAAAGTTCATTGTTCTTATACATGTTGTCGAGAATCCGGCAGCGACACGAGTGCGAGTGTCGTGAGTCGGTGGCCTTTTATGCGCTACTAACTTGAGCGGGGCGCGAAAGAGACTAACTTGAGTTAGTACCGCATCGGGGGCCTTACAACTTGGTACCAGAGCAGGACTGACTGTAGGACCCCTTACTGGCCGAAGTCGAGTCTAGAAACTATTTTGTAGTTACTACGGAAAAATCGGAGAGTAGGAACTCTTTCTTTTTCTTCTTACCCCACCCTCCCACCCCTTTTTCCGTGAGGAAGTGAAACGTTGTTTTCTCTCTGCAACTTATCCCCTTTCAAAACAAATCTAGGTTCTCGTTTACATGAGGCTCCGATTCCTCTATAATTCTTTGCTAGCGACGAGAAGGGTTGGCGTACGTTGAGAACGCTGAGCCGCCACTCGGGGTTGACAGCTCCACCTCGCTTAGGGCGTACCTCAGGTGAAACTCCTATACATGGATGGTTGGCATCGTCCGGATGTGGTTCCTCCCCCTATAGGAGATCGCTTCGGCGGGCCGCTCAGGGAAGATGTCTCAACGTTCAGGTCTTCAACCACTCGTGTATATTTTTGTGTGCTCGCTAGCAGATTATTATCTTGGATTCGGATGATCTCTGTTTGGGGATTGAAGTAGCACCTATCTTTCGACTTTCCGGGTTAACCTTGGTGGATATTCAGCCTTCGGCTTCCTCATACCTCGTGAGGAAGTTTTGTTTTCAATATTGCTTTATCTTCGTGTTTCATCAATGTTTCTACCATGTTCTCATAAGTGTTCCTGTATACAGGATGCCAAGAGAGAACATGCCGCCGCCAGAGAACCCTCTCCTTGGGGAGGCTGTGACCGCAGTGGCTCAGGGCACAACTGCGATCTTACAGATGCTGCAGAACCAGATTGCCTAGAGGAGTGATCGGCCATAGTACACGACTTTCCAACAGTTCCTTGCTATCAACCCCCCCCCCCTAGGTTCTCCGAGGCTCGAGACCCGCTGGAAGCGGATGATTGGATCGCAGAGATCAAGAAGCACCTCAATGCAAACACCGTCAGACCAGTCGACTACGTCACCTTCGCCTCCTTCCAGCTTCAGGGTGCAGCAGCCAGCTGGTACGATACCTACAAGGCCAACAAGGGCGATGCTATCGTCACGTGGGGAGACTTTGTCGCAGACTTCAATGCAGCACATATTCCGAGTGGCTTGATGGACAGGAAGCGAGAGGAGTTCTTCGCTCTGATACAGGGTGACAAGTCAGTTCAGGAATACAACCTGGCCTTCGTCAGGCTCGCCAGGTATGCTCCGGAGGAGGTCAACACAGAGGCCAAGCGGATTGCCAGATTCCGTGGGGGTCTCAGCACAGAGATCAAGTATGCACTCACCCAGTGCAACCCCACGCTGTTCTCGCAGTTCGTGGATCAGGCTATCCACCAGGAGTCAGCCAGAGCAGAGTGGGATGCAGACAGGAAGCGCTAGAGAGAGCACAACTCCGACGTGATGGTCCACAAGAAGGCAAAGACTTGGGTTACAGAGGCACCACCGCAGAGGCAGCAGTTCCAGCAGAGGGGGGGCAGTTGTCCGCACTTTTTACCGCCCTCCCGTCCCAGTTCAGCAGGGAGCCTTGCTCCACACCACCACACGCGAGGTCACCCAGGCCACAGTCCCTGCCCAGGTCAGGCGTGATCTGCTACAAGTGTAGGGAGCCGGGGCACACTTCTCCCAACTGCATCGACCCGCACTTTGCTCGGCTCCCACCGCCTCCACCTCGCTCTACTCCGAGAACTACGATGGTGAAGGCACAACCACGTGCAGTTCGAGTGAACAACGTGATGCTCACAGATGCTCAGAAGTATTCATAGATCGTTCTTGGTAGGTTGCTTGTGTGTTCAGTTCCAGCGACAGTTTTGTTCAATTTCGGAGCTTCCCATTCGTTCGTATCCAATGCCTTTGCTAAATCAATTGACCTTCCGAGAGAGAGGTTGCCTACACCTCTAGCAATTGCTTCTCCAGGATCGAGGATGCAGTCCTCAGGCAGTATCCCAGATGTGGAGATTTGTATTCAGGGTGTTGTTTTCACAGCGTCCCTGATTGTCTTGCCTCGTTCCGACATCGATGTCATTTTGGGCATGGATTGGCTTGTGCAACACAAGGCCAATATTGATTGCCCGACCATATCCGTGAAGTTGACACATGATTCAGGCGCATAAGTCTTGTACACTTGTGGCTCAGTGGAAGGAGCAGCACAGTTGTACGCCTTGAACGCAGGAGTTGCACCTTTGCTCGAGGAAGTCAAAGTTGTCTGTGAGTTCTCAGACGTCTTTCCGGAGGAGTTGCCAGGAATTCCCCCAGTTCGAGCTATTGAGTTTGTTATTGAGCTAGAGCCTGGTACACAGCCGATTTCTCGGCATCCGTACAAGATGTGTTCGAAGGAGCTGATTGAGCTCAAGAAACAATTGACAGAGTTGGAGGCAGGCGGTTTTATCCGCGCGAGCACTTCCCCTTGGGGTTCACCATCTTTGTTTGTTCAGAAGAACAATGGGACTAGCCGCTTGGTCCAGGACTATGGCGGTATCAACAAGAAGACCATCAAGAACAACTACCCTTTACCCCGTATCAATGATCTGTTCGAACAGTTGAATGGGGGAAAGGTGTTTTCCAAGCTTGACTTGAGGATGGGGTATCATCAAATCCGTGTTCTTGAAGAGGACATTCCCAAGACTGCGTTCAACACAAGTTATGGGTTGTATGAGTTCACAGTCATGACTTTCGGGTTCTCATATGCCCCTCCAACGTTCATGAGAGCTATGAACTATATGTTCCAAGAATGGTTTGATGTGTTTGTGATCCTCTGCCTCGACGACATTCTTGTCTATTCCAAGTTAGAGGTTGAACATGAGGAACATCTACGCCTGGTGCTGCAGAAGCTGAGAGAGCACCGGTACTATGCCAAGTTCTCCAAGTGTGAGTTTTGGCTGGACAAGGTCAATTTTATGGGCCATGTTATTTCCGCTGAGGGAATTGCGGTTGATCCAGAGCGAGTCCGCACTATTCAAGGGTGGGCTCCGCCGAAGAATGTGAAGCAGCTAAGGAGTTTTCTAAGCCTCGCCAGTTATTGAAGGAGGTTTGTGCAGAATTTCTCCAAAATAGCGAAGCCAATGACTGAATTTTTGTGCAAAGACAAACGCTACTCTTGGTCACCAGCTTGCCAGTCAGCCTTCGAGGAGCTGAAAGAGAAGTTGACCACAACTCCAATTCTCACGCCGCCAGATGAATCACAGCCTTTTCAGTTGTTTTGTGATGCCTCATTGCAAGGTCTAGGCGGAGTTTTGATGCAAGGTAGGAATATTGTGGCTTATACCTCACGGCAGTTGAAGACGAGTGAGAGGAATTATCCCACGCACGACTTGGAGCTTGCAGCAGTTGTGCACTCCTTGATCACTTGGCGACACCTCCTCTTAGGGAGGAAGGTGGATGTGTTCACCGACCACAAGAGTCTGAAGTACTTGTCCACTCAGCCAAATCTGAACTTGAGGCAAATAAGATGGATTCAAACCATTACTGAGTACACATTTGATATTCAGTACACACCTGGGAAGGCGAATGTCATAGCTGATGCGCTGAGCCGCAAGGGTGATTGCAATAATATCCAGGTGCAGAAGATCCACCCTGATTTGTGTGAGTCCTTTCGAAGGCTCAATCTCGAGCTAGTTCCAGCAGGCTACCTTGCCAACCTTGTGGTAGAGCCCACTATGCATGAGAAGATCCGTGAAGCTCAGTCTGGCAGCTCAATGATACAAAAGATCAAACAGGGTATTGTCGCCTCAGTTCCAAAGTATGGTTGCTTTTCAGTGCATAATGACGGCACCGTGTTGTTCGAAGAGTGAGTTGTTGTTCCCAAGGAGGGAGATATCAGAGAGGTCATCATGAAGGAAGCCCATGATTCCAAGCTATCGATTCACCCTGGCAGTACAAAGATGTATCAAGATCTCAAGCAAAGCTTTTGGTGGACTCGTATGAAGCGGGATGTTGCCCGTTACGTGTATCAGTGTGATGTGTGCAGGAGAGTGAAGGCACAGCACCAGAAGCCTGCAGGGTTGCTTCAGCCACTTGAAATTCCGGAGTGGAAGTGGGATCACATCGAAATGGACTTTGTCACCGTGTTTCCGAGGTCGCAAAGGGGCTATAATGCAATCTTCGTTGTCATTGATAACTTGTCCAAAGTTGCCCATTTTCTTCCTGTCAAAGAAACTATCTCGGCTGGACAGTTGGCGGAGTTGTACACCGCGAGAATTGTTTCACTGCATGGCATTCCCAAGAAGATAAGTTCCGATCGTAGAAGCATTTTCACCTCAAACTTATGGAAGGCCTTTCAAGAGGCATTGGGTACAAAAATTGTCTTCAGTACTGCATATCACCCTCAGACTAGTGGCCAGGTCGAGCGTGTGAACCAAATCCTCGAGGACATGCTTCGAGCATGTGTCATCTCCTTTGGCATGAAGTGGGAGGAATGCTTGCCGTATGCTGAGTTCTCTTACAACAATAGCTATCAGGCAAGTCTGCAGGAAGCATCGTTAGAAGTCTTGTATGGCCAGAAGTGTAGGACACCTTTGAACTGGTCCGAGACAGTTGAAAGGCAGTTGTTTGGCCCAGATGTGATCCAGGAGGCAGAGGACAGAGTGAAGATTGTCCGGGAGCACCTAAAGGCAGCACAGTCTAGGCAGAAGGCCTATTATGACAAAAGGCACTGTGGTGTAGCTTTCCAAGTTGGCGAATGGGCATACCTAAAAGTGTCTCCATTGAGGGGAACTCAACGCTTTGGCATGAAAGGAAAGCTCGCTCCAAGATTTGTCGGACCTTTCCGCATCCTTGAGACTAGAGGACCTCTTGCCTTTCGGCTCGAGCTTCCAGAGAGTCTGTCCATGGTGCATGACGTGTTCCATGTGTCCCAGCTAAAGAAGTGCTTCAAGCAGCCAGAGCAGGCCGTTGACTTGGGCGAGATCCAGCTAAGTGCGGACCTTTTCTACTCAGAGCGTCCAGTCCGTGTTCTTGAGACGTCCGAGCGCAGGACTCGCAACAAGAACGTCAAGTCCATGAAGGTTCAGTGTGCACATCATTCAGAGAAGGAAGCAACGTGGGAGCATGAAGATCATCTCCGTTCTGAGTATCCTGAGATGTTTCAGGCTTAGATCTCGGGACGAGATCCTGTGTTAGTGGGGGAGTGCTGTAATAGCCCATGAGCAATAATTAGAAACCATCATGAGATTGTACTTTGTGTGTTGACTTTGTAACTTGGCATGATGCTAAAGATTATAATTTCATGTTATGATTTCATTTGCCAAAAGGATTTGAGTTCATTTGATTTTCTTTTGAATTCAAACAAAGTGGTTCAAGAAGGGTGTTTGAGGAGTTTTTCTATGTTGCATGCATGCTCCCCTTGACCCCAAACTTGGCATAGCCAATTCTTTGCCCTTCCCAAGCTTTTCAAAAGCCTTGCCCCATTTTTGCAAACTATAAAAATGTTGGCCACAGTTCAATGTGGTTTGAATTTTCAAAATGCCCCCACATTTTAGTTGCTCAGAAATTGGTCAAACCAATTTTAGAAAATGGAGAATTTTCCATGGATTCCAAAACATATTTTTGTATGTTTTTCTCTTTTGAATTTTGCTCTGGAAAATGCTGGGAGGTTCTGTTACTTTTTTTAAAGGAAAATCTGTGACACCCCGCCAGAATACTACTTTACACAGACGAGTGTCGCCCACACACCATCCCAGGAATCACTCTGGTGTGCGCGCTTACAACACGTACCAAGAACATAGGCATACCTGTAAAAGGATTCATAAGCCAAAGTGGCTGGAATCAATACATTACCACCATAGATGGTTCATTACAGAGATGGGCGCAGTGGAATATAAACTGTCTACGGCAGCATGGACTTGGAGCGGCTCCAATCCACAGGGATCTGACTAGGTTACTCTTCCTAGCTCGCAAAATGCTCGACTCCTCCCAGGGAAAGCGGATCCTTACATAAACCTGAAAATCTGGCTACGCGAATAGCCAGGGATGAAAGCCTTGTGAGTACGTTTGAATGTACTCGCAAACAAGAAAACCAAGTAACATATACAACAAGCAAAGCAATCCATGGCATTCAAGCATGCCTTAAGTTATTAGAGTGATATTAGTTATCATAGCAATGCAGCTTAATCAATATTAATAATCATGGCATAAGCAATATGAACATGATGAATCTAGCATGCTATTAAGAGCAAAACCAGAGCAATAAAAATCAACACATGGAACGATCAATATCATCATAATGAAATGAGCATTCTACCATGATTAAGACTAGTGCAAACAACACATGAAACACTCATGATCCTCACATGACCATGCAGCTTACCTCGGAGTCATTACCGACTCCACCTTCAAGTGACGGGTCATCGCATGACCACTCCACGGATTAGGTGTCCTTATGTTACCACCCAATCATTCCGGTCATCGCGTGACCACTCAACGGATTAGGTGTCCTTATGTTACCACCCAATCATTCCGTTCATCGCATGACCAGCAACTCAGCACCATTATTATACCGGTGTGTGTTGACCATAGTGTGACCTAGTACGAACTGTGTCCCATGACCGAGGACGCGTCTATTCGAATAGATTTTGACTCTGCAGAGTTTGTGCACGTTACCCACACTATGGAGTTCTTCCTTCACCCGGCACTTCGGAACTTGTCCCACAGGATCCTTGGAACTCGTTCCGCAATATCGGGCTAGGACCTCTCCAACGAAACTTGACTACAGCGAAACCTCCCTACGGTATCACCGACACACTGTCTTGGGTATCCCTGTGGTTAGGTGTCCTCCGTTACCACCCAACCAATACGGCCAAACTCTTGGCAAACACCCACCTTGTGGCAAACACTATCCAACGGGGACTCCCGGGTACACAACTCTGGATGTCAAGGTTATTACCACCTACTGGGCCAGTGTAGCGTGCGTGCATAACCTCCCCTCTTTGGTGATACTCGTAGAAGGCACTACGATATCCCAAGCTAAGGCCCTCCCATACAGGCAAATGTGGCTGGACGAATAAAGCCCGGTTCGGTGGCACTTGGTCAACGGTTATATTATGTTCATCAAGTTTTAGCATTAGTTCTTGCAGCATAAATTGAACAAGGCGACATGGCATGAACATAACACTACCACCAAACACGTGCAACCACTAGAATGGCATGGTATGAATCTACTAAGCATGGATATTAAAGCATGAATAAGGTCAACAGATGTAAAACTACCGGCATAAGCATGATATAATTAACATGAACAACATGGGCATGATACTAACCAGTAAACATGGCATGATCATTTTCATATCAAGTAGACATGTATAAACAACACAAGCATGATACTTACGAGTGAACATAGCATGATCGACATAAACATATCACGTAAGCATGGCATAAGCATGTCAAGTCAAGTTAACATGTTAGGGTTTAGTTCATAGTTAAAGCAACATGACGAGATCACATTTTAAACACATAAGAACAACACGGCACAATGCTTAGAGCATATATCAGAGGGCTTCTTTGCCTGGGGGGGGGGGGGGGGTCGATGAATACGCCGGACGGACGTGCGATCACCTTCCGAAAAAGATCCGATGGGACTGACGATTCTCCGGCGAAGCCTAACGACAACCGGGGGCAAAAGGGTAAATCTAACAATGCAAACACATCATGAAATTATCACCAACGGAACGGGCTCAAAAAACTGATAACCTGGGCTTTTGAATCACCTCGATCGGAGTTACGGTCGCGGAGATACGGCCGTTCGTTCGATAAGCAGAAAAAACAAGGCTTATCGGGTGAACGCCCACACTTTAACCGCTTCGGATCTGGAGAGAGAAAACAATTTAGCAGAAATACGCTTTCTGACAAGGAAAGCTATTTCTCAGCCGTAGTAGAATGATAGTACGCTTTCCATGCGGGAAAGCGTATTCCGGTCTGAGGCAGTACTGCATTACGTCTTCACCACGAGGAAACGTATAACAGAGATTCGCTTCCGCGCGGGCCCGGGGCTGGGGTCACTGACGAGCTGGGCCCGCCAATCAGGCTGCTCTGCTTCCAATCTCTCTCCTCCCCTGCTTTCTCTCTAGATGCAGGGCACGGCCAGGCGGGACAGAGCCGCGCTGCGGGCTCGGGAGGAGCCGGCGGCGCTCCGCTAGATGAGGCCGGCAGGGGCGCGTCCGCCGAGGTCGCGGAGCCGAGCGGGGCTTCTGGTGGTGCCGCCTCCCGTGGCTGGGAACGACGACTCCGGCGGCGGAG
Source organism: Bromus sterilis (assembly GCA_950022295.1). Lineage (NCBI taxonomy): Eukaryota > Viridiplantae > Streptophyta > Magnoliopsida > Poales > Poaceae > Bromus > Bromus sterilis. Next base: position 220,220,859 of record OX465599.1, read on the forward strand.
CGCGACGGCCAAGCCCAGCGCCGACCAGGGGAGGCGCGGTGGCCAGTGCCTCCGCTACTCTGCAGGCAGGAGAGGGGGCGGCGGCTTAGGGAGCTCGGGGCTGCAGGTTGGGAAGCTAATAGGCGGCGGGCTGCTGGAGTGGTGGGGCGCGGCCGCCAGAGCCGTGGCCAACGGCGGCCATGGAGACGAGGTAAGCCGGGGGCGCCAGGAACTGGAGGGAGGGGTGGCGCTGGGTTGCTGCTGCTGCTGGGGAAGGTCCTCTGGAGATGCTCTTATAGACAGGGGAGGGAGCACGAGCAGCGTCGCGAACCTCCAGTCGATGGCCACGCGGCGGCCAGGCCGTGGAGAACACGGTGTCGGCACACCCGGCCAGGAGCTAGGGGACGAGGGGGAAGAGCACGCCCGGGTCAGTCTTGGCGTGGGGATCATGAAGGACAAGCTTGGACACGAGGAAGAGGACGATGCGGATGAGGATCCAGTACAAACATGTTGCAGAGCACGCCATGTGCATGTTCACCTAGGCACCCACGTCCACTATGACCAGGGACCATGTCCACTATGTGAGGTGACCTCTCAGGAGAAAGATGCACATGCTTGGCAGGGCAAACATGGCATGGGGACAAAGTGACCTGGCCTTGCTATACACAGCAAAGTGTTTGTACTGAACTGGGGGAGGTGCACCTGGTGAACTGGGATGAAACTTGGGTCATAGCAATCTTATCCATAGGTGATTACCTCTACCAAGTTTGGGCTCAAATGGACCACTGTACATGCCACTTCCTTTACAAATGCACCAACTAGGCAGAAGGTGTTTGTACTGTGATGTGGCTAGCACACTAGTCCCCTGGGCTGGAAATTTGGCAGAGCTTCATCATACACTAGGATAAGTATGTGCACAAAGTTTCAGCTCAAATGGACAAGGATAGCTTGCACTTCCTTCACAAAGTTGCCTGCTGGACAGAAACTTTGGGAATTTATTGTGCATTACTGGCTTGGCCATTAGGGCTCAAATTTAATACAACACCATGACATGGGCATGGAGAATGGCAAAAAAAAGTTTGGGAGGCAATGTGCAAATATAAATAACACTTCCTTTGGAAAGTGCTATTCTTCCCTGAATTTGGAAATGGAGGCTATGCTCAAACTTTGAACTATGGAACCCCATGTTTTGATAGAAATGGTCATGGGTTGGATACTAGGAGCTCCACAATTCATTTGAGCACAAATGGGGCAACCAAAATGGTAGCTCCTTTGCAAATGGGATAAAAGGGAATTATTGGCTTTATAAAGAAAATCACAATTTCCTTTATTCAATCATAGCCAATATCTTTTGGAGAGGTCAAGAGGATAACCAAGATCACCTCCACAAGTTTACACAACCTTTAGAGATGTCTGGGTATTTTCCGGGATTTAATTCCATCGATTGGCACAAATGGAATTAGGCTGATATGAAGAACATGGCACCGGACTCGGCAATATCCTTGCATATCCGGGCCCGAGGGTCTAGGGAGGAATCTTGCCTTGCAAAGGGGCAGAGAAAAGGGTTGCAAGGGTCAAGGATTGTCTGGATTCTTCTGGTCATAAATTAGACTCCAGGGAAAAAAGATCGGGAGAAAAAGCTAGGAAGGATTAACAGCACAAAAATCGATAACCCGATTTTTGGGGTGTTACAAACCTTCCCCCCTTAAAAGAATCTCGTCCTCGAGATTCGTAGGGTTAGCTCAAAAGCACACCTACTCCTCGAAAAACTTCCGGGCTGGGGAAAAATGATGCACGGGCTCATCACGATCGAGATACGGATATCGCAGCATTACCTCCACTGTAGGGCCACCATTTTTAGAAAAGCTATAGATTCACTTTTCGAAAAATGCTAACGTCACCCCGATGAACAGTGGTTCCTCCTGCTGGCATGTGGGACCAGGGCCCACTTGCAGCCTCTTCTTCTTCTTCCTCTGGCTACCTCCGCTTCTCTTGCGGTGGTGCTGCTCTGAGTGGAGCTGGGGCTACACGCACCTAGCCCATAGGGCACTCGGGACCCTACGGCGGTAGTGCGCGGAAGGCACGGGTCGACGCGGCACTCGCATCGCGGGCCAGCACCGATGGCGGCACTGCTCGCGGATTCGCTTCGGGGACGCCGATGGTCGGGCGGCGAGGCTCCTGGACCTCGTTCACCGTACACCGGGCTCGGGCTATAAAAGACGGCGACGTAGCTACTGGTAGCTCACGCCATGCCGCTCTACTACCTCTTCGGCTTGAAGGAGCTGGATCCACGGTCTCCTAGCGAGGCCGTGTTCCTGGAGCTGCTACGGTGCCTTCTTGGTGGGCTGCTAGATGCGCTGGTCGGCTCTTCGCTCTTGCTGTGGGCGTGAAAGTCCAAGTATGTGATCGGAGGGGGAGGGGGTGAATGATCACTTCAAAATTTTCTACTGAAACTATTGAAGTGAAGCATAAGTAGTGCGGAATAGTGAAGTAAAACTGGAAGCGAAACTAAATGTAGTGAATCAAAACACATTGAAGCATAACTGCGAAGCAAATGCAATACTGAAGGTAAATGCTCGAAGTAAAACGAACTGGGACTCGGCGATGTTTGTTTGACCAGTTCACGCTCTGCAAAGCACTACGTCTGGTTGGAGGGACTGGTGATTGAACACCTGGAGCAAATCTCTCTCCGTCCGTTGCTCCACTGCATCAAATTCCTTGAGCTTGGTCAGTTCTTCACTCATGGTTGATTATTGAGGAAATCACCGAAACCTTTGACAAACTGGACTTCGAGGCGACAATTACTCTTCGCTCTCTGAAGAACAACTCTCTAACCGTCTAGGAGAATTGCAGTTCTCCAAGATAAAAAGGCTAGCAAGCTTTCACCTAAGTCATCTCGAATCTACTCAGATCAATGGGACTTAGGCTTTAGTATTCTGGATTTTTGGTTTTGCTTCGGTGGCGTCTTCGGGTTGCTCTCTTGAGTCTCTCTCGGAATATTCTCAGAGCAGCCACCCACAAATGGAGGAGGGGGCGGCGTATTTATAGTTGGCGATCCCGAGGTGCGGAAAGACCAAATTGACCCGAGGTGACAGCTTGACACGTGTCCAGAACGGTCGGATTTTTCATCACTGCGCAACTTTACTTGCGGAACAAGTAAAGCTGACTCACGGACTTAGTTCTGCTTCAGAAGCCAAAAAACGAAGTCTTTGCTTCCGAAACTTAACTCAGTGCACATGAGATTTCTTCGCTCAGGCTTCTCAATTGGTTTGGATTTGATCTGAGAATTTTCTCAATAACTTCGATGTCCACAAACTAAATACCCCTCTTGATAGTACGGTTTGTCCTATGACTCAATGAACCGAAAAAGAACTACACAAAAACATCTATGTCTTGCGTCGTCTTCTTCATTTCCTTCAATGAGTTGAGCTTCAGGTCACCTTCATTTTTGGGGGGTCATCCTCCGTGATTAAGCTTCGCTCAGGGGGTAATGCTTCGATAACTTGAAGACCTTCCCTGAAGCTTTATCACCTAGCTTGTCCTTCAGGAACCTATACAACTGTTTACACTAGAAAACATTGTTAGTTCCTCTACTGTCTTGTCCAACAATATCCAAAACACACGGGGCAAAACTTTGCTCTTACAATCTCCCCCTTTTTGGACTATTGTTGACAAATCAGGCATTGATAAAAGATATTAAAGTTTTTGTGAAGTGATGGGACAAACTCTAAGATATGAAGTTTTTGTCTCCCCCTGAATGCAAGCATCGAAGATTTATATAATCGAAGTTAATGCTTGAGATAATTTTCTTCGGTGGAGAGCAAAACAAATATCTTAGTGAATACAATTGCATTTGAACATACATATCCAGGAATGTATGCAATTGCTTCCAATGACCTGTGACTTAGAATATAATAACCACCTGCAAGATAGAAGATACGAAGCAATACTTGCACGCAAACTGGTTATTAAAACTTAAGCGTATCACAGAAGTAGCAGGAACTAAGTTAAATTTAAGTTACAACCCAATCGAAGAGAATGGAATGTTTGTTGTAACTTAACCAAACGAAGCAAAAATAAGAGGCAATAACCCTTTCCCCGATGCAAATCTAACTCATCGATGCCCTCATTCTCCCCCTTTTTGTCAATGATTGGACAAAAGATTGAGAAGAGGTTCGAGAGAACTAGTGCGCGGCATCAGCACCCTGAGATCCTGACGAAGCTAAGCTTGACGAAGACTCATCCGACAAAGACTGATCGCCGGAGGATTCTTCTTCGGAAGAAGACGTAGGAAGAGCTTCGTGGCGCGACTGAGTGATGAGGTTGATGTCGAGGTCGCTGTCGTCGAGGCCGTCGTCGTCCTTTGAAGTAATGGAGTCGTTCTCGGAGACGGTGTCAGGCCGGATGGGTTCAGGTTTGTTGACGAAGAATACTTCATCAATCTTGTGCAGGGGAGGGATCTTCTGATTCGGGTGGTCAACTTTATCATCACGAGAAAAGTTTCGCTGGAGGTGCTCATACTCTTTGTAAATGCGATCTTTACGAAGGACTTTGACAGAGTTGAATTTCCGGAGCCCCTTCCAGGAATGACGTTTAAGAACACGCAGATACTGATTGTTGTTGACTGCAATGTTGCCAACTCTGTTAATCTCATCAGCAAGAAATTGCATCTGGCGCTGATTGGCTTCAATGTAGTTTTCAAGCATTTGCTGCGACCGAAGATTAACTTCAAAGTGGTGGCAGTCTTTCTGGAACTTCTTGGATAAGTTTCGCTCATTTACTTCATGGCGCAAAAGGATCATTGGGTTTCCTCAGCAATTCCAAAGAGTCACGCACTGGTGGGAGGAAAAGCTTCGGATGATGGCGAGCCACAAAGTCTTCGTTCCAACCATAGTTACATACAACTTGCAGCCAGGGTGCATAAGGTTTCAGTGTGAATGGTAGCTCGGCTGCATGAACCAAGTTCCGAATGAAGCAGTCTTCAAAATCAAAGAGAAGACCATGAGTGAGCTTGATGATAGCATGCCTTGTCTCTGGATAAATTTTCGATTCTTCTGAAGCAGTACTCAATGGGAGCAATGAGTTGGACATGATGTAGAACCAAGTCCTGGAGATGAAGTTCAAATGCTTCGGGCGAATGTTTTCAGGAATGTAGCTTGCAGTGACTTCGGGGTCTAACAACGTAGCAAATTCTTCGTCTGACAGATCAGGTTCCAAGTGAATCTTTTCTTGGACTCGAGAAAGCCGTGGAATATTGACAATTTCCATGAATTCAGCAGAGAACATCCTGAAGATCTTGCCTTGTATCATCCATTCCAGCGTCCATGAGCTGGGTTCATTTGCATCACCAGAAACATACAGAGTTGCATAGAATTTCTTGATGAGTTCAGAATTGAAGGGAGTGCTTAAAGCAAACAATGGTTTCGGCGACGTTCTGAAAGCAAGTGGCAGTGGATAGACTTCGCATATCCAGAAATTTATGCGTGAACAGAACTCCTTGCTGACAGAATACTTTGGTGTAAAGGATTTGTTGTTCTGCAGTCCAAAAGCGAAGATCATCTGCAGTGCGATCTGAAGCACATGGACTGACACCAAAGAAACGGTGACGCTTATGATGCTGTTCCAAGTTGAAGTCCGGGCCATGCCTTGAAGAATAACCAGCGCCCTTGAATATTGGAAAAGTTTCACGAGGGTAATTGGAGTCAAGCTGGGTATCTTGGCAGGGGCGCGAATGCACGCGAAACCTTTCCAGACGAGCAATTTGATTGGCTCTAGAAGGGCCAGCAGATTGAGCGACTATGAGCGCTTGCTCTTGCGACAGATTCAGTATCTGAATTTGTTCTTCGTCATCGTCATGTGCTTCGGTTTGAGGCACATTTATTTCGGATTCTTGAGAAGATCTGGCAGGGGAAAAGTCTCGGGAGACATGTGTTCGGGAGTGGGTTGGTGATGGTGCATTAGCTTCATGGGGAGGTGATGGAGGTGGTGCGGGAGCAACTGGTGGAGTGGGAGCACGGATGGGTGTGGGTGCACGGGGTGGTATGGGTGTGGGAATGCGTGCAGGTGTAGGAGTAGGGGTAGGAGCTCTTTGTGGTGGAGTTGGCTTGGGGGTGGTTCTGGTAGGGGGAGGGGTGGGAGTCTTGGTGGGTGGAGCTGAAGGTTTTGGTGTGGGCTGGGATGGCTTTGGCTTCGGTGTAGGAGTGGGAGCTGCTTCAGGAGTTTCCTTCGGCTGCTCATCACTGGTGTCCATGTCTGCAGCTGAAGCCAAAGCTACCTTGCGCTTCTTTGTGGTCCTCTTCTTGGGTGAAGGACCTGAAGCCTTTGAAGTAGCAGGCTTAGCAGCCGATGCCGGTGCAACAACACGTTCAGCTTCGGGCGAAGCTTTGCGTTTCCGTGAATCTCTTTCCATAATGGATGCATTATGGGTCTTCACCATTTCATCAACAGCGGACTTGATTTTGCCTTTGAAGATTTTGATATTGTTCTTGGTGGTGGAGTTGACATCTGTCACTTGTTGAAGCAATTTCAGAGCGTGCTGTTTGAATTCTTCATCTGGTTCAGATTCCGCGCGCTTCTGATAGTTGTGAATCTTTTTGATTTCAGCCCTGTCTCTTGAATGCAGATCCTTCAGCTAACTGATCATTGTGGAGATCATTGCTTCGATGGAGCTTGAGATATAGACTTCTCCAAGATCAACAGCTTCTGGGTCTTCAGCAGCACATTTCTCCCAAAGGGCTTCAGTGATGCCCAACTGATCCCAGAGTTCGCCTTCACATGGGTCAGGGAACTGATGGTCACTGTGTCGATCAGCTTCAGTTTGAGCTTCAAGCATAGATATGCCTTTCTGCTTCGATGGAATAGCTGAGGGAGTCATATCAACTAAGGGCTTCTTCTGACTTGCCCTAGCAGCTTTCTCAGCTTTCTTTGTCCTGAGGCCATCTAAAGTGGCCTTACGCTTTGCTTCAAGCTCGGCCAGCTGCTTAGCTTCAGCGGCAGCTTTCTCTTCGTGCTTTTCGGCTTCGGCGAGCTTGCGCTTTGTCTCAGCCTTCTCTGCAGCCAACCTGGTAGAGTCCAACTCCTTTTGCTTTCTGACAGCATCCTCATCTTCTTTCTTCTTTTCAGCTGAACTTCTGGCAAGAATGTTGCGCTCAAGTCCCTCTTCGAGGTCTTTCTGTCTCAATACTTCTTCAGTGAGCTTGTGCTTCGCTGAAGTGTTTTGTGCGGCAGACTGCTTGGGCTTTGTTGGTACTGAAGCCTTTGCAGTAGGTTGCTTCTTAGCGGGATCATGTTTCTGCTTCGATCGCCTTTCAGTGTTGAGGGCATCAGCCGGTGGCATGGAGGCCAAGGGCTTCGCAACCACCAAGTTTGATAAATCAATGGTGGGGCGAGCAGAAGACTTGTCCTTGGGGTCTTGAAACTTAATCCCCTTAGCAGCAGGTTTCTCTCCTAGCTTCTTCTTCAGTGGGATCTGAAGTCTTTGCCTCTTGGGGGGAGCAGGATCATCAGATTCATCATCTGCTTCGGATTCTGATTCGTTGTCAGCAGCATTTGATTCGTCCAGTATTGAATCCTCCAGAGCTGCATGTTCTAGCTTAGCTTGCTCCTCATCTTCTGTGGTAGCATGAGGAGGAGAAGCAGATTTCTTCTTGAGCTTCTTCTTCTTCTTCGAGCTTGGCCCAACATCATGGGCTTCAGCTTCAGCCAACTTGGCTGCCTTCTTCTCTTCTTTCAGTCTCTTGTTTTCAGCAGCAATCCTCAAACGTTCTTCTTCGTCAGGATAGTCAGCTGGAGTCTTGAGGGTGTTGGGGTGAGGACGCTTCGGAGGAACTGGCTAATATAAATGACGATTTTCTTCAGTGTACTGACTACACATGGCCGAAGTATATTGAAAGGGTGGACTGAAGGCAAATTTCATAGCCCACTTCCAGTCAGGGATGCTCTTGTACTTGTACCATCTAACAGCCCAATACCGGCGAATGTTTTGCAAGCGATTCTTGCGCTGATCCTTGGTTTCTCCAGGAGGCATATCATATCCAAGCTCTAAGCGAATGGATTCCAGGATGCCTCTGGCATTGTTGGTTTCCTTCGTTCTACCACCTTTCTTCTTCGGAGAAGACCGTTCTGCTTCGTTGATGTGGTCAAGATTTGGTGACTCATTTCCGAAGCCTAACTCAGCAGACATCCTGTGAAAAGCATAAAGGTAGCGAGGGAAAAAGGCAAGTATGGAATGAGCACCAGCAAAAGTTTCGATCCAAAAACAAAAGTTTTGACAAGAGATTCAGTGAAGAATTTTGGGTGAAGATTCTTGTCTGTTCTGAGCTAGACTTAACCTCATGCAATGATGAAATGAAACCCTAACACAGAACCGATGGTCTCAAACCCTAACTTCTAACCTGAATCGAGATGGGAACCTTTTGCTAGCAGAAACATATTTCCCAGCAGTGCAACGATCCAATGGATCAAATAAACCTAAGAATTCATCCCAACAAACAGACTAAGAACATGGATCCGATCTAGAAAAGGAGGAGCAAAGGGGAAACAGAGATCGGATCAGGGGCTCGGCGTACCCTAAATCGGTGGCGTCGAGAAGCTACGGCGGCGAGGAGTGGAGAGGATGTGCTCGTCGACGGCGTGAAGTCCACGGCGGCGCTCTTCCGGCAGTGAAGCGGCGAGAACGGCGAAGAGCTCGGCGGCGCGCTCGGGAGAGAGAGGGTTCCGGAGAGATGCGACTGATTTGGAAGGAAGGATTCGCTGGGGTGGGATGCCTTATATAGGCCAGTCTGACAGGAGTTGTCAGATCAGATCGAACGGCTCCCAGCGTCTGTCTCTCCGGATTCAACGGCAAGGATTTCGTCGCGAATCGCGAGAAAATCTCAACGACCCGGATTTGATGGGATCTCAACGACCGAAGAATAAGTCCTCGAGTTGAGTAAAACTTCGATAAAAATTGAAAGCATTTGATTCGGAACTCAATGATGTTCGAAGCAAAATACTTTCCGTTTCAATTGTGCTCAACCACTTTGGACAGACATAATAATAAAGAAGAAGAATAGAAAAGATAGGGTCCGAAACTTATCACCTCGAAGAAAAACCAAACGAAGCAAAAGGTGATAAGCATAGAGGACTACATCCAAACGAAATAAAATAAAATAAGCGAAGTAAAAACGGCAACGAAACTCAAAAGTAAGCAACGAAGTAAATGAGTATATACATGAGTAAAGGGTTGGTCTTAAAGTACATTGCGTGAGTCCAATATATTGAGCTCACACCTTAACGCACAGAACCTTGTCTCATCCAATGGTTTCGTGAATATGTCAGCCAGTTGATCTTCAGTTCTGACATGACTTATGACAATATCTTCACGCTGAACATGATCACGAAGAAAATGATGGCGAATATCAATATGGTTCGTGCGAGAGTGCTGCACAGGATTGTGAGCAATTTTGATTACACTCTCATTATCACATAGAAGGGGAATTTTCTTCACATGAATACCATAATCCTTCAGTGTTTGCTTCAGCCATAGAATCTGAGTACAGCATGAACCAGCAGCAATGTATGCAGCTTCAGCAGTAGATATTGAAACACAGTTTTGCTTCTTTGAAGCCCAACACACAAGTGATCTTCCAAGGAAATGACAAGTTCCTGAAGTTGATTTCCTATCCACACGATCACCAGACCAGTCTGAATCAGAATAGCCTATAAGATCAAACTGAGCTCCCTTGAGATACCACAAGCCCAAAGTTGGTGTGTGAGCAAGATACCGAAGAATACGCTTTACAACAGTATGATGTGATTCCTTTGGATTTGCCTGAAAACGAGCACAAATACATACTGAAAGCATAATGCCAGGTCTAGATGCACGAAGATATAAAAGGGATCCAATCATAGACCGATATTTCTTCTGGTCGAAGGCTTTGCCCTTCTCATCTGCATCTAAGAAGCCATTGGTTGGCATTGGAGTCTTAATTGTTTTGCAATCAGTAAGACCAAACTTCTTCAGGCAATCCTTGAGATATTTTTCTTGAGAAATAAAGGTGCCATTCTTCTGTTGACGGATTTGAAGTCCAAGGAAAAACTTCAATTCACCCATCATAGACATCTCATATTTCTTCGACATCATTTTGGAAAATTCTTCGCTGATTTCAGTGTTAGTGCATCCAAAAATGATATCATCTACATATATTTGGCATACAAACAAATCACCATTATAAGATCGAGTGAAAAGCGTTGGGTCAGTTGTTCCTGGTTTGAAGCCTTTCTTCAGAAGGAAATCCTTCAATGTGTCGTACCAAGCACGAGGTGCTTGCTTCAACCCATAAAGGGCCTTGTGTAACCTGTACACCATGTCGGGTTTCTTTGGGTCTTCAAAACCTGGAGGCTGCATAACATACACTTCTTCCTCGATTTCTACGTTAATAAAAGCACTTTTCACATCCATTTGAAAAAGTAGAATACCATTGAAATTTGCAAAAGCAAGCATGACACGAATGGATTCGAGACGGGCAACTGGAGCATAAGTTTCGCTGAAATCAATACCTTCGAATTGGGTGTATCCTTGTGCTACCAGTCGTGCTTTGTTTCTTACCACTATGTCGTCTTCATCTTGCTTGTTGTGAAAAATCCATTTTGCACAAATGATGTTGTGCTTCGTTGGATCAGGTCTATCAACTAAGGACCAGACTTTGTTTCGCTCGAACTGATTAAGTTCTTCGAGCATAGCAGTTAACCAATCTGGATCCTTCATGGCTTCATCAAACTTTTAAGGTTCTAGCATGGAGACAAACGAAACATTTCCACAGAAGTTAGCCAAACGAGTACGAGAGCGAGTTGTGGGATGACCTGGTTGATGAATTTCTTCAAGGATCGAATCAACATCAACTGTTCTTCGAACTCGTGATAAGGTTGAATTATTTGTTTCAGGCTCAGCTTCTGCTTCAGGATCTGCTTCAGCTTCAGGATCTGCTTCACCTTCAGCTTCAGCATTTCCTTCGGGATTAGCATTTCCTTCGTTCCCTTGTTTTTCTTCGTCCTGTTCATCATTAGCTTCAGGATGTTGATCTCTAGTGCCTCGGGCTATGTGTGCGAACATAGGACCATCATCATCCCTATTATCTTGACGAGCATTAGCTTCAACAGGGAGAATTTCTCCAATAGCCATGGACCTGATCACTTCATCAAGAGGAGGTTCATCTAGATCATGAGGCAAATGCTCTTTTTGAGAGCCATTAGTTTCATCAAACCTCACATTCACAGTTTCCATAACTTTCCCAAAGTGAGAGTTATACACTCTGTACGTGTGAGAATTGGAGCCATAACCTAAAAGAAAACCTTCATGTGCCTTAGGGGAAAATTTGGACCTATGATTCACATCTCTAATAAAGAAAGGAGCACCAAATACCCTAAGGTACGAAACATTTGGATTGTTACCAGTGATAAGCTCATGTGAAGTTTTCTTCAGAAATTTGTGAAGGTAAACGTTGTTGATGATATGACAAGCTGTGTTAATTGCTTCGGCCCAGAACCTGATAGGAGTCTTGTATTCAGCAAGCATAGTTCTGGCCATTTCAATAAGAGTTCTATTCTTTCTTTCAACAACACCATTCTGTTGAGGTGTGTAAGCAGCAGAGAACTCATGAGTAAAACCATGATCATCAAGAAAATCTTCAATATGAGTATTTTTGAATTCAGTTCCATTATCACTTCGGATATGCTTCAGAGATAATTCATATTCTGTTTGAGCTCTCTTGGCGAATGACTTGAAGATTTCAACAACTTTGCTCTTGTCATCCAAAAAGAAAACCCAAGTATAGCGAGAGAAATCATCAACAATAACAAGACCATATTTATTTCCTCCCAGGCTTGCATAATTTTGAGGACCGAAAAGATCCATATGAAGCAATTCAAGAGGATGAGTGGTAGTCATAATAGTCTTCGTTGAATGATGTTTCTTCGTAATTTTACCAGCTTCACAAGCACTGCAGAGACGATCCTTATCGAATTTTACTTTGCTAAGGCCAATAACATGATTCTTCTTCACTAAGTTATGAAGATTTCACATCCCTGCATGACCAAGTCTTCGATGCCATAACCAACCAGATGAAGCTTTTTCCATTAAACATGTGGATACAGCAGGGCCCGAAGAAAAATCAACAATGTATAAATCTCCTTTTCGGTAACCCTCGAAGACAAACGTATAGTCATCCTGTGAAAAGACAACACAACGCGAAGCAGAAAATAGAACAAGCATACCCATATCGCATAACTTAGAAATAGACATAAGATTATATCCAAGGGATTGGACTAGCATAACCTTGTCAATGTGCTTATCTTTCGATATGGCAACCTTACCCAAACTGAAAGTCCAAGTATGTGATCAGAGGGGGAGGGGGTGAATGATCACTTCAATATTTCCTACTGAAACTATTGAAGTGAAGCATAAGCAGTGCGGAATAGCGAAGAATAACTGGAAGCGAAACTAAATGCAGTGAATCAAAACACATTGAAGCATTACAGTGAAGCAAATGCAATACTGAAGGTAAATTCTTGAAGTGAAACGAACTGGGACTCGACGATGTTTGTTCGACCAGTTCACGCCCTGCAAAGCGCTACGTCTGGTTGGAGGGACTGGTGATTGAACACCTGGAGCAAATCTCTCTCCGTCCGTTGCTCCACTGCACCAAACTCCTTGAGCTTGGTCATTTTTTCACTCGTGGTTGATTATTGAGGAAATCACCGAAACCTTTGACAAACTGGACTTCGAGGCGACAATTACTCTTCGCTCTCTGAAGAACAACACTCTAACCGTCTAGGAGAATTGCAGTTCTCCAAGATAAAAGGCTAGCAAGCTTTAACCTAAGTCATCTCAAATCTACTCAGATCAATGGGACTTAGGCTTCAGTATCTGGATTTGGGTTTTGCTTCGGTGGCGTTTTTGGGGTGCTCTCTGCAATCTCTCTCAGGAATAATCTTGGAGCAGCCACCCGCAAATGGAGGAGGGAGCGGCGTATTAATAGTTGGCGATCCCGAGGTGCGGAATGACCAAACTGACCCGAGGTGACAGCTTGACACGTGTCCACAACGGTCGGATTTGTCATCAATGCGCAACTTTACTTGAGGAACAAGTAAAGTTGACTCACGGACTTAGTTCTGCTTCAGAAGCCAAAGAACGAAGTCTTTGCTACCGAAGCTTAACTTAGTACACATGAGATTTCTTCACTCAGGCTTCTCACTTGGTATGGATTTGATCTGAGCATTTCTCAATGATTTCGATGTCCACAAACTAAATACCCCTCTTGATAGTACGGTTTGTCCTATGACTCAACGAACAGAAAAAGAACTACACAAAAACATCTAAGTCTTGCGCCGTCTTCTTCATTTCCTTCAATGAGTAGAGCTTCAGGACACCTTCATTTTTGGGGGTCAACCTTCGTGATTAAGCTTCGCTCCGAGGGTAATGCTTCGATAACTTGAAGACCTTCCCTGAAGCTTTATCACATGGCTTGTCCTTCAGGAGCCTAAGCAACTGTTTATACTAGAAAACATTGTTAGTTCCTCTACTGTTTTGTCCAACAATATCAAAAACACACGGGGGCAAAACTTTGCTCTTACAATCTCCCCCTTTTTGGACTATTGTTGACAAAACAGGCATCGATAAAAGATATTGAAGTTTTTGTGAAGGATGGGACAAACTCTAAGATACGAAGTTTTTGGCTCCCCCTGAATACAAGCATCAAAGATTTATACAATCGAAGTTAATGATTGAGATAAATTTTCTTCGGTGGAGAGCAAAACGAAATATCTTAGTGAATACATGTGCATTGAAGATATATATCCAGAAATGTATGCAATAGCTTCCAATGACATGTGACTTAGAAAATAATAACCACCTGCAAGATAGAAGATACGAAGAAATACTTGCAAGCAAAGGGGGTTATTAAAACTTTAAGTGTAGCACAAGAGTAGCATGACTGAAGTAAAACTTAAGTTACAACCCAATCGAAAGGAATGGAATGTTTGTCGTAACTTAACCAAACGAAGCAAAAATAGATAGCAAGAACCCTTTCCCCGATGCAAAACTAACTCATCGATGCCCTCATTCTCCCCCTTTTTGTCAAAGATTGGACAAAAGGTTGAGAAGAGGTTCGAGAGATCTATTACGCAGCATCAGCACCCTGAGAACCCGACGAAGCAGTGCTCGACGAAGACTCATCCGACGAAGATTGATCGCCTGAGGATTCTTCTTCGGAAGATGATGTAGAAATAGCTTCGTAGCGTGTCTGAGTGATGAGGTTGATGTCGAGGTCGCTGTCGTCGAGGCCGTCGTCGTCCTTTGAGGTGATGGAGTCATTCTCGGAGACGGTATCTGGCCGGATGGGTTCAGGCTCGTTGACGAAGAATACTTCATCAATCTTGTGCAGGGGAGGGATCTTCTGATTCGGGCGGTCCACTGAGTCATCTCTGGAAAAGTGTCGCTGGAGGTGCGGATACTCTTTGTGGATGCGATCTTTACGAAGGCCTTTGACAGAGTTGAACTTCCGGAGTCCTTTCCAGGAATGACGCTTGAGCACACACAAATACTGATTGTTGTTGAGTGCTATATTGCCAACACGGTTGATCTCATCAGCAAGAAACTGCATCTGGCGTTGATTTGCTTCAATAAAGTTGTCAAGCATTTGCTGTGAGCGAAGATTAACTTCAAAATGATGGCAGTCTTTCTGGAACGTCTTGGATAAGGCTCGCTCATTGACTTCATGGCGCACACCAACATATGTGGCAAATGGATCATTGGGTTTCCTTAGCAGTTCCAAGGAGTCACGCACTGGTGGGAGGAAAAGCTTCGGATGATGGCGTGCCACAAAGTCTTCGTTCCAACCATAGTTACATACAACTTGCAGCCAGGGAGCATAGGGTTTTAGTGTGAAAGGTAGCTCTGCTGCATGAACCAAATTCCTAATGAAGCAATCCTCAAAGTCGAAGAGAAGGCCATGAGTGAGTTTCATAATAGCATGCCTTGTCTCTGGATAAAGATTCGATTCCTCCGAAGCTGTACTCAAAGGAATCAATGAGTTTGACAGGATGAAGAACCAAGTCCTTGAAATGAAGTTCAAGTGCTTAGGGCAAATGTTTTGAGGAATATGGTTATCAGTGGCTTCAGGATCCAACAGAGTTGCAAATTCTTCTTCAGACAGATCAGGTTCAGCATGAATCTTTTCATGAACTCCAGAATGCCTAGGAGTGTTGACAATTTCCATGAATTTGGCAGAGGACATCCTGAAGACTTTGTCTTGAATCATCCATTCCAGCGTCCATGAACTGGGTTCATTGGCATCACCAGACACATAAAGGGTTGCATAGAATTGCTTGATGAGCTCTGAGTTGAAAGGTGTGCTCAACGCAAACAACCGAGTCAAATTCTGATTTTCAATAGTTTCGAGGAGGTTCTGAAAGCAGGATGTAGTGGAAAGACTTCGCAAGTCCAGATACTTGTGCCTAAACAGAACTCCTTGCTGGCAGAAGACTTTGGTGTATAAGACTTGTTGTTCAGCAGTCCAAAAACGAAGATCATCCGCTATGCGGTCAGAAGCATAAGGACTAACACCAAAGAATCGATGGCGCTTCCTATGTTGTTCCAGGTTGAATTCCGGGCCATGCCTTGAAGAATAACCAGCACCCTTGAATATAGGAAAAGTTTCACACGGGTAATTGGAGTCAAGCTGGGTATCTTGGCAGGGGCGCGAATGCTCGCGAATTCTTTGCAGAGGAGCAATTTGATTGGCTCTTGAAGGGCCAGCAGATTGAGCGACTACAAGCGCTTGCTCTTGCGACAGATTCAGAATTTGTACTTGTTCTTCTTCGTCATCATGTGCTTCGGTGTCGGGCACATGTGCTTCAGACTCTTCAACTGTTCTGACGGGGGAAAAATCTCGGGATACATGGGTTCTGGAGTGGGTTGGGGATGGTGCAGTAGCTTCATGGGGAGGTGATGGAGGTGGTGCGGGAGCAACTGGTGGAGTGGGAATCCTTTGTGGTTCGGGGGTTGGAGCACGAATGGGTGTGGGAACTCGAGGTGGTATAGGTGAGGGGTTTCGTGCAGGCGTTGGAGTGGGGTTAGGAGCTCTTTGTGGTGGAGTTTTCTTGGGGGTGGTTCTGGTAGGAGGAGGTGTGGGAGTTTTGGTGGGTGGGGCTGAAGGCTTTGTTGCGGGCTTGGACGGCTTTGGCTTTGGTGCAGGGGTGGGAACTGCTTCAGGTGATCCCTGTAGCTGTTCATCACTTGTATCCATGTCTGCGGCTGAGGCCAAAGTAACCTTGCACCTCTTGGTGGTTTTCTTGTTCGGTGAGGGTCCTGTTGCCTTTGATGCAACAGGCTTAGGAGATGTTGGTGCAACAACAACACGTTCAGCTTCGGGCGAAGCCTTGCGTTTCCTTGAATCCCTTTCCATAATGGATGCATTATGGGTCTTCACCATGTCATCTACAACGGCCTTTACTTTGCCTTTGTAGATTTTGATATTGTCCTTGGTGGTAGAATTGACTTCTGTCACTTGTTGAGGCAATTTCAGGGCGTGGTGTTTGAATTCTTCATCAGGTTCTGATTCAGCTCGCTTTTGATAGTTGTGAATCTTTTTCATTTCAGCCCTGTCTCTTGAATGCAGATCCTTCAGCTGACTAATCATAGTAGTGATCATAGCTTCGATAGATCTGGAAATGTAGACTTCTCCAAGATCAACAGCATCAGAATCTTCAGCAGCACACTTCTCCCAAAGGGCTTCAGTGATGCCCAACTGATCCCAGAGTTCGCCTTCACGTGAGTCAGGGAATGGATGGTCACTCTGACGATCAGTTTCAGCTTGAGCTTCAGGCAAAGATATGCCTTTCTGCTTCGATGGAATAGCTGAGGGAGTCATATCAACTACGGGCTTCTTCTGACTTGCCCTAGCATCTTTCTCAGCTTTCTTCGTTCTGAGGCTTTCTAATGAAGCCTTGCGTTTAGCTTCATGTTCAGTTAGCTGTTTAGCTTCAGCAGCAGCTTTCTCTTCGTTCTTTGCGGCTTCGGCGAGCTTGCGCTTCGTCTCAGCCTTCTCTGCAGCCATCTTGGCTGAGTCCAACTCCTTTTTCTGTCTGGCAGCATCCTCATCTGCCTTCTTCTTCTCAGCTGCGCTTCTGGCATGGATGTTGCGCTCAAGTGCCTCCGCGAGGTCTTTTTGTCTCAATACTTCTTCCGTGAGCTTGTGCTTCGCTGAAGGGTTTGTTGCAGCAGACTGCTTGGGCTTCGTTGATGCTGAAGCCTTTGCAGGTTGTTTCTTGGCGGGGTCGTGCTTCTGCTTTGATCGCCTCTCAGAGTCGGGGGCATCAGCCGGTGGCTTGGAGGCCAAGGGATTCGTGACAACCAAGTTGGAGAGATCAATGGTGGGACGAGCAGAAGGCTTGACCTTAGCATCGGGTTTCTCTCCTGGCTTTTTCTTCAGTGGGATCTGAAGTTTTTGTTTCTTGGGGGGAGCAGGATCATCCGATTCATCATCTGCTTCGAATTCTGATTCGTCATCAGCTGCATTGGATTCATCTATGATGGAATCTTCCAGAGCAGCTTGCTCTAATTTGGCATGTTCTTCATCTTCTGTTGTAGCATGGGTTGGAGAAGCATACTTCTTCTTCAGCTTCTTCTTCTTCTTCTTGCTAGGCCCTTCACCTTGGGCTTCAGCTTCAGCCAACTTGGCTGCCTTTTTCTCTTCTTTCAGCCTCTTGGCTTCAGCTGCAATTCTCAGTCGTTCTTTCTCTTCTGGGTAATCATCTGGTGTCTTGAGGGTGTTGGGGTGAGGAAGCTTCGGTGGAACTGGGTAGTACAGGTGACGATTCTCTTCAGTGTACTGACTGCACATGGTTGAAGTGTACCGAAAGGGCGGACTGAAGGCAAACTGCATAGTCCACTTCCAGGTAGGGATGCTCTTGTACTTGTACCATCGAACAGCCTAGTACCTACGAATGTTTTGCAAGCGGTTCTTGCGCTGCTCCTTGGTTTCTTCAGGAAGTGTGTCATATCCCAGAGCAATGCGAATTGATTCGGGGATGCCTCTAGCGTTGTTGGTTTCCTTTGTTCTTCCTCCTTTCTTCTTCGGAGCAGTACGTTCTGCTTCGTTGATGTGATCGAGATTTGGAGACTCATTACCGAAGTCTAACTCAGCAGACATCCTGTGAAAATCATAAAGGTAGCGAGGGAAAAGGCGAGTATGAAATGAGCACCAGCAAAAGTTTCGATCCAAAAACATTTTTGACAAGAGATTCAGTGAAGAATTTTGGTAGAGATTCTGGTCTGTTCTGAGCTAGACTTAATCTCACACAAGATGAGCTGAAACACTAACACAGAACAGATGGATTCTAACCCTAATTTCTAACCTGAATCGAGATGGAAACCTGGACTAGCAGAAACGGATTTCCCAACAGTGCAACGTTCCAACGGATCAAAGAAACCTAAGGAAATCATCCAAAAACAAACATTCTAAGAACTCGGATCCAATCTGGAGATAGAAGAACACAAGAGATGGAGATTGGATCGAGGCTTGGCGTACCCTATCTCGGTGGCGTCAAGCAACTACGGCGGCGAAGAGCGGAGAGGATGTGCTCATCGACGGCGTGAACTCCACGGCGGCGCTCTTCCGGAAGTGAAGCGGCGAGAGCGGCGACGGAGACGAAGAGCTCAGCGGCGCTCGGGAGATAGGGTTCTGGGGAGATGCGAATGAGGAGGTGGGATGGCTTCGCTGGGGTGGGATGCCTTATATAGGCCGGTCTGACAAGAGCTGTCAGATCAGATCGAACGGCCCCCAGCGATTGTCTCTCCGGATTCTACGGTGAGGATCTCGTGGCGAATCGCAAGAAAATCTCAACGACCCGGATTTGATGGGATCTCAACGACCGAAGAATATGTCCTCGACGTGAGTAAAACTTCGATGAAAATTGGAAGCATTTGATTCGGAACTCAATGATGTTCGAAGCAAATGTTTTCCGTTTCAATTGTGCTCAACCATTTTGGACAGACAGAATAAGAAAGAAAAAGAATAGAAAGGGTAGGGTCTGAAACTTATCACCTTGAAGAAAAAACCAAACGAAGCAAAAGGTGGTAAGCATAGAGGACTAAAACCAAGCGAAATTAAAATAAACTAAACGAAGCAAAAACAAACATCGAAACTAAATAAGTACGCGACAAAGTAACTGAGTATATACAGAAGTAAAAAGGTTCGGTCTTACAGTACATGTCGTGAGTCCAATATATTGAGCTCACACCTTAACGTACAGAACCTTTTCTCATCCAATGGTTTCGTGAATATGTCTGCCAATTGATCTTCAGTTCTGACATGACTAATAACAATATCTTCACGCTGAACATGATGACGAAGAAAATGATGGCGAATGTCAATATGCTTCGTGCTAGAGTTCTGTACAGGATTGTGGGCAATTTTGATTGCACTCTCATTATCACATAGGAGAGGGATTTTCTTCACATGAATACCATAATCCTTCAGCGTTTGCTTCAGCCATAGAATCTGAGTACAGCATGACCCAGCAGCAATGTATTCGGCTTCAGCAGTAGATATTGAAACACAGTTTTGCTTCTTTGAAGCCCAACACACAAGTGATCTTCCAAGGAAATGACAAGTCCCTGAAGTTGACTTCCTATCCACACGATCACCAGCCCAGTCAGAGTCAGAATACCCAATGAGATCAAACTGAGCTCCCTTGGGATACCACAGCCCCAAGGTAGGTGTGTGAGCGAGATAACGAAGAATTCTCTTTACAGCAGTGTGATGAGATTCTTTTGGATTTGCCTGAAAACGAGCACAAATACATACTGAAAGCATAATGTCAGGTCTAGATGCACAAAGATATAAAAGGGATCCAATCATAGACCGGTATTTCTTCTGGTCGAAAGCTTTGCCCTTCTCATCTGCATCTAAGAAGCCATTGGTAGGCATAGGCGTCTTAATGGTTTTGCATTCAGTAAGACCAAACTTCTTCAGGCAATCCTTGAGATATTTTTCTTGAGAAATAAAGGTGCCATTCTTCTGTTGACGGATTTGAAGTCCAAGGAAGAACTTCAATTCACCCATCACAGACATCTCATATTTCTTCGACATCATTGTGGCAAATTCTTCGCTGATTTCAGTGTTAGTGCATCCAAAAATGATATCATCTACATATATTTGGCATACAAACAAATCACCATTATAAGATCGAGTGAAAAGCGTTGGGTCAGTGGTTCCTGGTTTGAAGCCTTTCTTTAGAAGGGAATCCTTCAAAGTGTCGTACCAAGCACGAGGTGCTTGCTTCAACCCATAAAGAGCCTTATGTAACCTGTACACCATGTCGGGTTTCTTCGGGTCTTCAAAACTTGGAGGCTGCATAACATACACTTCTTCCTCGATTTCTCTGTTAAGAAAATCACTTTTCACATCCATTTGATAAAGTAGAATGCCATTGAAATTTTCAAAAGCAAGCATAACACGAATGGATTCGAGCCGAGCAACTGGAGCATAAGTTTCACCGAAATCGATACCTTCAATTTGGGTGTAACCTTGTGCTACCAGTCATGCTTTGTTTCTTACCACTATACCATCTTCATCTTGCTTGTTGCGAAAAATCCACTTTGTACCAATGATGTTGTGCTTCGTGGGATCAGGTCTATCAACTAAGGACCAGACTTTGTTTCGCTCGAACTGGTTAAGTTCTTCGAGCATGGCAGTTAGCCAATCTGGATCCTTCATGGCTTCATCAAACTTCTACGGTTCTAACATGGAGACAAAAGAAAAGTTTCCACAGAAGTTAGCCAAACGAGTACGAGAGCGAGTTGTAGGACGACCTGGTTGATGAATTTCTTCAAGAATCGAGTCAACATCAACTCTTCTTCGAACTCGGGATAAGGTTGATTCATTTGCTTCAGGCTCAGCTTCTGCTTCAGGATCTGCTTCAGCTTCAGGATCTGCTTCAGCTTCAGGATCTACTTCACCTTCAGCTTCAGCATTTCCTTCGTTCCTTTGTTCTTCTTCGTCATGTACATCATTAGCTTCAGGATGTTGATCTCCAGCGCCCCGGGCTATGTGTGGGAACATTGGACCATCATCATCCCTATTAGCTTGATGAGCATTGGCTTCAACAGGGCGAATCTCTCCAATAGCCACGGACCTGATCACTTCATCAAGAGGGGGTTCATCTAGATCATGAGGCAAATGCTCTTTTTGAGAGCCATTAGTTTCATCAAACCTCACATTCACAGTTTCCATAACTTTCCCAAAGTGAGAGTTATAGACTCTGTAAGTATGAGAGTTTGAGCCATAACCTAAAAGAAACCTTCATGAGCCTTAGGGGAAAATTTGGAGCTATGATTCATATCTCTAATAAAGCATGGAGCACCAAACACCCTAAGGTACGAAACATTTGGTTTGCTACCAGTGATAAGCTCATGTGAAGTCTTCTTCAGAAATTTGTGAAGGTAAACCTTGTTGATGATATGACAAGCAGTGTTAATTGCTTCGGCCCAGAACCTAATAGGAGTCTTGTATTCAGCAAGCATAGTTCTGGCCATCTCAATGAGAGTTCTACTCTTCCTTTCAACAACACCATTCTGTTGAGGTGTATAAGCAGCGGAGAACTCATGAGTAAAACCATGATCATCAAGAAAATCTTCAATACGAGTATTTTTGAATTCAGTTCCATTATCACTTCGGATATGCTTCAGAGATAATTCATATTCTGTTTGATCTCTCTTGGCGAATGACTTGAAGATTTCAACAACTTTGCTCTTGTCATCCAAAAAGAAAACCCAAGTATAACGAGAGAAGTCATCAACAATAACTAGACCATATTTATTTCCTCCCAGGCTTGCATAATTTTGAGGACCAAAGAGATCCATATGAAGCAATTCAAGAGGACGAGTGGTAGTCATGATGGTCTTCGCTGAATGATGTTTCTTCGTAATTTTACCAGCTTCACAAGCACTGCAGAGACGATCCTTGTCGAATTTTACTTCGCTAAGGCCAATAACATGATTCTTCTTCACTAAGTTATGAAGATTTCTCATCCCTGCATGGCCAAGTCTTCGATGCCATAACCAACCAGATGAAGCTTTTGCCATTAAGCATGTGGATACAGCAGGGCCCAAAGAAAAATCAACAATGTATAAGTCTCCTTTTCGGTAACCCTCGAAGACAAACTCATAGTCATCCTGTGAAAAGACAACACAACGCGAAGAAGAAAATAGAACAAGCATACCCATATCGCATAACTTCGAAATAGACATTAGATTATATCCAAGGGATTGGACTAGCATAACCTTGTCAATGTGCTTATCTTTCGATATGGCAACCTTACCCAAACCTAAAACTTTACCCTTGTTGTTATCACCGAAGGTAATGTACTTCTGAGAAGAGTGAGATAATTTTTCTTCGGTGAATAACTCCTTGTCTCCGGTCATATGATTTGTGCAACCACTATCCATGACCCATTCGGATCCACCGGAGACATAGCCCTGCAGAAGAATTAGTTCTTCTTAACCACCCACAAACGAGCTGGTGACTGAGAAGATGTTGAAGCACTGGTTGAAGCAATATTAAATCGAACAGGAGTGTATTGCTTCGGTGTACCATCAAGCACACCATAAATGTAAGTCCTCTGTGAATGGTTACCATAAGAATGAGCATATGCAATCTTAGAATGATTATTATGAGGACGATAAGTATGACGACAAGTACGATAGTATTGCTTCTGCGGAACATTTGATTCGGGCACCAAAGGATCATTTCTCGTTTCAAGAGAATAGAAATGATTCGGTGGTACCGAAGACTTTCCCTGCATGGTATGGTTAGCAGGCAGTTTTTCCACAAGTGCTTTCTGCACCCATATTTTCCTCTGATAGAAGCCATTCTTAGGAGGAGTACCAACATATTCAGCTGTAACCTTTCCCTGTTCATCTTTGATGAGCTTGTAGTCAGAATCAAGTGATTCGTCTACAATAGCTTTGTTCATCTTGCAATCAAAACCTGAAAGGTTAGCTATATCAATGGGGTTCCCTTTCGCAAGGACCCAAACAGTCTTAGGATACTGCTCAGGTTCCCAATAGGTGCCATCAGGGTTTATCTTTCTCTCGAAACCAACACCTTCATTCCTGGGATTCCTGTGAAGGAGAGCCTTACTCAGGATATCACAAAGATACTGGTGACCTTGCACACTTTTGAACATCAATGTTTCAAATAAGTTTTTCAACCTGAGGTGTTCCTCGGTAACAGCAGGGTTTTCCTCATCAGAGGCATTAGTATCATCAATAACAATAGGAGCTTTGCCTTTGGAATCAATTTTGCTTCGTTCCAAACAATCCAAAGAAGGTGATTC
Organism: Bromus sterilis; assembly: GCA_950022295.1. NCBI lineage: Eukaryota > Viridiplantae > Streptophyta > Magnoliopsida > Poales > Poaceae > Bromus > Bromus sterilis. The sequence continues at coordinate 220,244,214 of OX465599.1, forward strand.
AGTTTTATTTGCTTCAGAACCTTGTTGAGCCATGAGAGAGAGATTGACATTTTCCAACTCTTCATGAGCCTCTTTCAGTTTTTCGAGAGCCATTTTCCTCTGAAGAGTTTCATAGGTGAGCTTCTCATAATCAACTGAAAGAAGATCGTGCCAAGAGGATAATTCTTCAAACTTTTCTTTCAAAGCTTCATGCTCATTAGTTAAAGTTTGACCTTTCTCTATCTCATCGATCAACAGAGTTTCTGATTTCTTAATGGTTTCGCTTAGTGAATCAAGTTCATCTTGTTGGATTGAGGCAATTTTAGCAAGTTTAGCATAGCTTATCTTAGAATCACTGTCATATGAGGAACAATCAGAAGTATCATAGTTAGATTTTGATGAAGATACCTTCGCCTTGGCCATGAAGCAATATGCAGGAGATTCATCTTCACTACTGTGGTTGGTGAAGAATGAGCTCGAAGCTTTTGCCGAAGCATCTGCTGAAGCGAATGCAAAACCAGCAACACCATCTGATTCGGATCCTGACCCAGACCTTGAGCCTGAATGAGCTTCGGACCCAGAGGCTTCGACTTCGGAGTTCATCTCCTTTCAAAGATAGGCCTTGTCTCGATGAGAGCTGCTTCGACGAGATGAGTGAGTCTTCGATGAAGAACACTCACGCTTCTTGTGATACTTCTTCTTCTTGTCATCATCAGAATCTTTCTTCTTATCTCTTCTCGAACTGGAATCATGTCTCTTGGATTCATAGCTTCTGGAAGATCTGTGGGACTTGGTTGAGGAGTCTCTTAGCGAATGCTTTGCTTTGTTCTCAGCTTCCCACAGAGGGCAATCAGCAATGTAGTGACCTGGTTTCTTGCATTTGTAGCAACAGTTGTCTTTTGATGGAGAGCTTGAGGATGAACGGTGAGATGAATGAGTGGAGCTTCTTGAAGAATAACTCTTTCTCGGTGAAGAAAAACCTTTTCTTTGGAAGCGATTGAAGCGTCTCATGATCAATGCCAAATCCTTCCAGATACTTGCAGGATCATCTGATTCGACACCTGAAGCAGAACTGACTTCGGGTGAAGAATGACGTGAAGCTTTTCCTTTCAAAGCATGAGTTTTTCTTCGTGAACCATTTATGTCACGTTTCTCATCTTCTTCCATTTCAAAGGTAGTGAGTCTCTCAAGAATATCAGCGGCGACAAGACGTCTGAAATCAGTCCTTTCCTTGATCATCAGCACAATGTGATCAAACGAGTCATCTAATGAGCGAAGCAAAGTTCTTACAACTGAGTGAGAAGTAATGTCATCAGCACCGAGGGAAATCAGCTCATTTGCAAGAGCTGTGAGTCTGCTGTAAATTGAGCTGACTTTTTCACCCTCGATTCTCTTGAAGCGATAGAATTTGCTTCGGAGTGTGTTAATTCTGGCATCCTTTTGGGTAGAAACACCTTCACCAATCTTTTCAAGATAGTCCCAGACACCTTTGGCAGTAGAAATATTCTTCACTTCATGATACTTTTCTGGTGTCAGGTGGTTGGTGATGAAAACCCAAACTACAGAATCAAGATCAATCAGTTTTGCTTCTTCAGGAGTGATGGCGTTCTCGTCTGCAATAGTGACACCATACAAGACAACTTGCCAGGCGATAGAGTTGATAGCCATGATATTTCTTTTCATCTTGTCCTTCCAGTACGGGTAGTCCTTCCCATTAAAAATAGGAATAGGTTCGCCGGAGCGAATAGCTGCGAAAGACATACTTGAAGACATTGAAGACACTCCAGGAGGTTAATCCAAAACACACAGAGTGTAGGGAGTGACTAGCTCTGATATCAATTGAAAGTCCAAGTATGTGATCAGAGGGGGAGGGGGTGAATGATCACTTCAATATTTTCTACTGAAACTATTGAAGTGAAGCATAAGCAGTGCGGAATAGAGAAGAATTACTGGAAGCGAAAGTAAATGCAGTGAATCAAAACACATTGAAGCATAACAGTGAAGCAAATGCAATACTGAAGGTAAATGCTTGAACTAAAATGAACTGGGACTCGACGATGTTTGTTCGACCAGTTCACGCTCTGCAAAGCTCTACGTCTGGTTGGAGGGACTGGTGATTGAACACCTGGAGCAAATCTCTCTCCATCCGTTGCTCCACTGCACCAAACTCCTTGAGCTTGGTCAGTTCTTCACTCGTGGTTGATTATTGAGGAAATCACCGAAACCTTTGACAAACTGGACTTCGAGGCGACAATTACTCTTCGCTCTTTGAAGAACAACACTCTAACCGTCTAGGAGAATTGCAGTTCTCCAAGATAAAAGGCTATCAAGATTTCACCTAAGTCGTCTCAAATCTACTCAGATCAATGGGACTTAGGCTTCATTATCTGGATTTGGGTTTTGCTTCGGTGGCGTTTTTGGGGTGCTCTCTGCAATCTCTCTCAGGAATAATCTTGGAGCAGCCACCCTCAAATGGAGCAGGGGGCGGCGTATTTATAGTTGGCGATCCCGAGGTGCGGAATGACCAAACTGACCCGAGGTGATAGCTTGACACGTGTCCACAACGGTCGGATTTGTCATCAATGCGCAACTTTACTTGAGGAACAAGTAAAGTTGACTCACGGACTTAGTTCTGCTTCAGAAGCCAAAGAACGAAGTCTTTGCTACCGAAGCTTAACTTAGTGCACATAAGATTTCTTCACTCAGGCTTCTCACTTGGTCTGGATTTGATCTGAGCATTTCTCAATGATTTCGATGTCCACAAACTAAATACCCCTCTTGATAGTACGGTTTGTCCTATGACTCAACGAACAGAAAAAGAACTACACAAAAACATCTAAGTCTTGCGCCGTCTTCTTCATTTCCTTCAATTAGTAGAGCTTCAGGACACCTTCATTTTTGGGGGTCAACCTTCGTGATTAAGCTTCGCTCCGAGGGTAATGCTTCGATAACTTGAAGACCTTCCCTGAAGCTTTATCACATGGCTTGTCCTTCAGGAGCCTAAGCAACTGTTTATACTAGAAAACATTGTTAGTTCCTCTACTGTTTTGTCCAACAATATCCAAAACACACGGGGGCAAAACTTTGCTCTTACACAAACCTAAAACTTTACCCTTGTTGTTATCCTCGAAGGTAATATACTTCTGAGAAGATTGTGATAGTTTTTCTTCGGTGAATAACTCCTTGTCTCCGGTCATATGATTTGTGAAACCACTATCCATGACCCATTCGGATCCACCGGAGACATAGCCCTGCAGAAGAATTAGTTCTTCTTAACCACCCACAAACGAGCAGGTGACTGAGAAGATGTTGAAGCACTGGTTGAAGCAATATTAAATCGAACAGGAGTGTATTGCTTTGGTGTACCATCAAGCACACCATAAATGTAAGTCCTCTACGAATGGTTAGGATAAGAATGAGCATATGCAATCTTAGTATGATTATTATGAGGACGATAAGTATGAAGGCCAGTGCGATAGCATTGCTTCTGCGGAACATTTGATTCGGGCACCAGTGGATCATTTCTCGTTTAAAGAGAATAGAAATGATTCGGTGGTACCGAAGACTTTCCCTGCATGGTATGGTTAGCAGGCAATTTTTCCGCAAGTGCTTTATGCACCCATATCTGCCTCTTATAGAAGCCCTCCTTAGGAGGAGTACCAACATACTCAGATGTAACCTTTCCCTGTTCGTCTTTGATGAGCTTGTAGTCAGAATCAAGTGATTCGTCCACAATAGCTTTGTTCATCTTACAGTCAAAACCTGAAAGGTTAGCTATATCAATGGGGTTCTCCTTCGCTAGGACCCAAACAGTTTTAGGGTACTGCTCAGGTTCCCAATAGGTGCCATCAGGGTTTATCTTTTTCTCGAAACCAACTCCTTCATTCCTGGGATTCCTGTGAAGGAGAGCCTTCCTCAGGATATCACAGAGATACTGGTGACCTTGCACACTTTTGAACATGCCTGTTTCAAATAAGTTTTTCCACCTGAGGAGATCCTCGGTAACAGCAGGATTTTACTCATCAGAGGCATTAGTATCATCAATAATAATAGGAGCTTTGCCTTTGGAATCAGTTTTGCTTCGTTCCAAGAAAGTTAAGCAAGGTGAATCAGTTTTATGATTTGCTTCAGAACCTTGTTGAGCCATGAGAGAGAGATTGACATTTTCCAACTCTTCATGAGCCTCTTCCAGTCTTTCGAGAGCCATTTTCCTTTGAATAAATTCATAGGTAAGCTTCTCATAATCAACTGAAAGAAGATCATGCCTAGAGGATAATTCTTCAAACTTTTCCTTCAAAGCTGCATGCTCATTAGTTAAAGTTTGACCTTTCTCTATCTCATCGATCAACAGTGTTTATGATTTCTTAATGGTTTTGCTCAGTGAATCAAGTTCATCTTGTTGGATTGAAGCAATTTTAGCAAGTTTAGCATAGCTTATCTTCGAATCACTATCATATGAGGAACAATCAGAAGTATCATAGTTAGATTTTGATGAAGATACCTTCGCCTTGGCCATGAAGCAATATGCAGGAGATTCATCTTCACTATTGTTGTTGGTGAAGAATGAGCTCGAAGCTTTTGTCGAAGCATCTGCTGAAGCGAATGCCAAACCAGCAACACCATCTGATTCGGACCCAGACCCAGACCTTGAGCCTGATTCAGCTTCGGACCCAGAGGCTTCGTCTTCAGAGTTCATCTCCTTTCGCAGATAGGCCTTGGCACGGTGAGATCTGCTTCTCCGAGATGAGTGAGTCTTCGATGAAGAACCCTCACGCTTCTTGTGGTACTTCTTCCTCTTGTCATCATCAGAATCTTTCTTCTTACCTCTTCTCGAACTGGAATCATGTCTCTTGGATTCATAGCTTCTGGAAGATCTGTGGGACTTGGTTGAGAAGTCTCTGAGCGAATGCTTTGCTTTTTTCTCAGCTTCCCACAGAGGGCAATCAGCAATGTAGTGACCTGGCTTCTTGCACTTGTAGCAGCAGTTGTCCTTCGATGGAGAGCTTCTTGAGGATGAGCGGTGAGAAGAATGAGTTGAGCTTCTTGAAGAATAACTCTTCTTAGGTGAAGAAAAACCTTTTCTTTGGAAGCGGTTGAAGCGTCTCATGATCAAAGCTAAATGCTTTCCAATGCTTGAAGGATCATCTGATTCGACACCTGAAGCAGAACTGACTTCGGGTGAAGAATGACGCGAAGCTTTTGATTTCAAAGCATGAGTTTTTCTTCGAGAGCCATTTATGTCACGTTTCTCATCTTCTTCCATTTCAAATGTATTGAGTCTCTCAAGAATATCAGCGGCAACAAGACGTCTGAAATCAGTCCTTTCCTTGATCATCAGCACAATGTGATCAAACGATTCATCCAATGAACGAAGCAAAGTTCTTACAACTGAGTGAGGAGTAATGTCATCAGCACCGAGGGAAATCAACTCATTAGCAAGAGCTGTGAGTCTGCTGTAAATGGAGCTGACTTTTTCACCCTCGTTTCTCTTGAAGCGATAGAATTTGCTTCGGAGAGTGTCAATTCTGACATCCTTCTGGGTAGAAACACCTTCACCAATCATTTCAAGATAGTCCCAGACACCTTTGGCAGATGGAATATTATTCACTTCGTGATGCTTTTCTGGTGTCAAGTGATTGGTGATGAATACCCAAACTTCAGAATCAAGATCAATCAGTTTTTCTTCTTCAGGAGTGATGGCCTTCTCATCATCAACAGTGACTCCATACAAGACAACTTGCCAGGCAGTCGAGTTGATAGCCATGATATTTCTTTTCATCTTGTCCTTCCAGTACGAGTAGTCCTTCCCATTGAAAACAAGAATGGGTTCGCCGGAGCGAATAGCTGCGAAAGACATACTTGAAGACACTCCAGGAGGTTAATCCAAAACACATAGAGTGTAGGGAGTGACTAGCTCTGATACCAATTGAAAGTCCAAGTATGTGATCAGAGGGGGAGGGGGTGAATGATCACTTCAAAATTTTCTACTGAAAGCATCGTACGTGAGGGGCATCCCATCCAGGCCGGATGATCAACTGAGATGGGTCCTCATCGTCCGCACACAAGTCTAATGATATGGGTGATGAACTCCCATATTCACAGACAAGTCGCCTCAACCATACTATCGACTATCTCATAACTCTTACATAGACTTACTCCAGCCCGATCACTTAGTCGGGGTCTAGGGCGGGCTCGATCATACCACAAAGTGTGCACGAGACAGAGTCTCGAGCAATCGCATCGCGATGCCCCAAGCTGCGCACATCTAAGGGCCACTTGGTGCATGAAAGACCGCCAGCCAGATCACAACTAAGGTCTCGAAAACCCATACAAAGACATGCATGTTATAAACATACACGCAGCACACATGCCTTGTATGAACAGTAGTTATCATTGCAATTCTCTACAAATTATACATTTTATTGATAACTCTTACAGAGTGCACACAGAGATCACAAGTATGTGATCCAACATTACAACAACAAGCGGAAGCAAAGTATGTCTGAGTACAGACAAGTTTAACAAATGGATTAAGAAGCCTTATTTAAACACAAGCCCTCCACGAGGGAACCTGTCGTCTGACTGGGACTAGACTAGCTTGATCTTCAGTCGTCGAGCTCGATGAAGAAGCCACCTTCGGGGTCAGTGGGTTCATCTAAAACATAGATTAAGCAAACGTGAGTACAAAGTCGTACTCAACAAGACTTACATAGGAGCTATACTACTCATGCACATGTATCAAGGTAAAGGGAGGTGGGGTTTCACTTGCAGAAGTGCCAGCTTTGACTTGCCTAATCCTGAACTACGAGTACCAGACTTTGAGGTAAGAAGCGTACAGGAGTCCACTACTTTCTCCAACCAATTACACCACTATGGTGCCTTCCTCGACTTCCCCACGAGAAAGCACGCCATAGCACTCACACTTATCTTGGTGTGTTTTAGAAGTATCCAGTTCAAGTTGTCTAATAATCAAGCTAAGCTTTCCAAGCAGTCCTTAACCGCGGACGCGGCTATTCGAATAGTTTTGTTAACCCTGCAGGGGTGTACCGCTACACACACATGATCACCAGTTACCGCCTTTGTACTCGACACCGTTCAAGAAGTGTCGGCGAGGATGCTCACCACAACTGTTACCTCATAGCCGATCTAGTCCGAGAAAGCCGCCTACCTGGGTTGGTTACCACTATCGTGAACCCGGCCGGTTTACCGAAGTGGACCCAAGTGATGTGTGCGTGGTGCATAAGCCGGTCTAGGATGAGCCGTTCTCTCACTTAGCAGCCAGGCCACAGACCTACCAGAACTCCGAACTATTGCGACATCTGTACATCGAAAGGGATGAGTTAATAGGTTGAGAGGGGTCAGTGAGCCCAATGTGTGGTTGTACTCTTCATCTTGGATCACCACACAAGAACTCAGACTTAGGGCGGTGTTCAACGAGACAACCCACTGTGTACTCCTACACAGCCTCTCATCGTTGACCTTGTATTAGGGTAGATTCACCAACACCTTTCCATCAACATCAACATGATCACTACCATCCCGACTCACATAACAGTATCAACATGGTATCATTCTAAGCATGCAATAAGCAGTAAAAAATGCATGGGCCACATGATATCAATCAACTCCTACAGTTGCTAGGATTGTGGCTTGCCTACTACTGTGACAAATGATAGGTCATGCAAAGGAATGGGTTCATCTATGCGGTAGAAATGTAGCATGGTAATCATCCTATACAATGCATAAGCGAGACATGAGAGGGAAGTGGGATTTTATCGACATGATCAATGGGGGTTTGCTTGCCTTGCTGACGAGGTTCGGGTTCGGGGTCTTCAACGAAGGGGGCAGCCTCCTATTCCGGTTCCACCTCTAATCGACAAACAACAAACAAGGTAGCAAAGTAAATACAATGCACAATCACATGGTTGAAAGGTTGAAACTTGATGTATATGCTTTGATGTGTGAAGCAAATCCATTTAAATGGAGTATATTGCAATTTGAATTGCAAATTCAAACTCCAATTAAAATCAATTTAGCCAAGTTGCATATGACATTGTTTGATCAAGTTGAAATATTTTGAAATGTGTATGATATGCCTCTGATGTGTAATTGAAATGTAGCATGTTGCCATGGTTCAAGTTGCAAAAGCATTTGAAAAGAATTTGAATTAATTCCATTTAAATCAAATAGAAAATGCTACTGATCACTTTTTAAATTCAACTCAAACATGGTTGAAAGTTGGATATTTGGATAGCTTATTTTCTCCTGATCATTTTTCATATATTATTTGTTAAATTTGGAGTTAATATGAATTTTCTATGCATTTCCAAAGTTTCAGCCTTTTTCTGGAATTTCTGGAATTTCTCTGTTTTAATTTAAACGATTTAACTGGTTTACTGCGCCAGCATGGCGTCAGCAGGGGGCTGACCAGTGGGGCCGGGGTGTCAATTGGGGGGTTAATTAACCCGGTTAGTTAAACTAACCAGGGGGTTAGTTAGTGGCCTTGGGCCCACGGGTCAGTGTCCCTAGGGGGGGGATTAAGCACGGGGGTTAGGCCCTAATGACGCCGGTGGCTCTGGCCACGGCGGCGCCTCGCCGGAATCGGCTACGGGGAACGGGAGGCTACGGGGAGGGCACCGGCGCGTTCCTGGTGGCTCTGTGCATCGAATGGGGGGAGCCAGGGTTCACGGGGAGGTCTGGAGCGTCGACGGCGACGTGCTGGGCGGAAACAGAACGTCGGCTAGGTTGGGGGGATGCTAGCATGCACGGCCTGGGCTAACCTTGTGCGCGTTCGAAAGCTGGCAGTGCCAGGAGTCATCTGCGCGCTCTGGGGCAACAAGGAGGGCACTGGAGCGAGCTCTACTTCGACCATGGGGGCAACCTTGCTCGGCTTCCATGGCGACCAAGGCTAGAGGAAGAGGAAAAATGCAGGGTTTGGGGGGTTTCGCTCACTGGATTGCAGGGAACTCAATGGAGCACGAAGCAAGGTTGGGGAGGCTCTGCACACGGCGAATCGACGACGACAAGCTCGCGGCTCCGGCGAGGTCGCGATGGCGATTCCGGCGTCTACGTGGGCTCCGGGCCCGATTCCTTTGGCCTGGTGATGAAGACGATGATTGCAACGCTCCTGGACAGGGTTGCAAGGCTCGAGGGGCTCGATGGTCGCGTGTGTGCACGGCCGTGCTCCGGCGTTCTTCTTGGGCGGCGGTGAAATCGAGCGGCGCAGGAGGGGAAGAAGCTCTGGAGGGGGGGGAATGGAACGGGACGGCCGAGAGGCGTCTCCAGGCGTGGCTAGAAGGCCCGGGAGGCGCCAGGCAGGCAGGTGGCGTGGCGGCCGCGGCATGCCGGCCACCGAGCTGCTTGCCGCCGCGCTGGAAGAAGACAAGGGGGGTCCAGGTGGGCTTGGGCCAGGGGGGCGACGAGTTGGGCCGAAATGGCCAGGTAAGCTCCTTTTCCTTTTCTCTCTGTTTTATTTTTCTGTTATATGTTGCCCTTGCTAAATTAAATAGCTGGGCATTTTTAAAAATGCTGAAACTTTTTATATGGCCTCATATTATAATAGACTAGCCACTTATAAAGTTTGGCACTTTTTAAAATTCAAATAATTTGAATCTTAACTCAAATAGGTGTTTTTGATTAATTCCAAGGCACTGTTTGAATATTTGAAAAATCCATGAGCATGGGGTGGGTCCCACATCACTTGATATGTCATCACACTCATTTATAAGACTTTTCAAAAATCTAACATGAATTTTTGGAGAAGATTTTTATCTGGACTTTTGAATTAATTCATCTGGGGGGGGTTCCTTCTCCCATTTTGCTTTTGAATTTGATTTCAATGATTTCTTTTGAAATTTTGGAGATGAATGCAAGTGACTTTGATCCTAGCACATTACCTAACAGAGGGTTCTGACAACTCGCCCCCACTCAACAGAATCTCGTCCCGAGATTCAGAAGTCTGCGGGAGGAAGGAGGGATACTCGGCACTGAGACGGTCTTCTCTTTCCCACGTAGCTTCTCTCTCAGAGTGGTGTGACCATTGCACTTTCAGAAACTTAATCTTCTGACGACGAGTGACACGCTCTGCGGAATCAAGAATACGGACGGGGTATTCTCGATAAGAAAGGTCATCTTATATATCAAGCGTTTCATGGTCGACTTCGCGGATGGGGTCCTTGAAGCAACGCCTGAGTTGGGACACATGGAATACATCATGTACTCGGGAAAGGTGCGGGGGTAGTTCAAGTTGGTAGGCAACTTCTCCACGTTTAGCAAGAATGCGGAAAGGTCCGATGTTACGTGGGGCCAACTTGCCTTTGATACCGAATCTTTGGGTTCCTTTCAGAGGAGTAACCCGAAGGTAAGCCTTCTCATCCAGATTGTAGCTTTCTTGCCTATGATGACGATCATAGTAGCTTTTCTGACGAGACTGGGCTGCTTTCAATTGATCACGAACAATGCGAACTTGCTCTTCTGCTTCCTTGATCATATCCGGTCCAAAGAATTGTCTCTCACCCGTTTCTGACCAGTTTAAAGGTGTTCGACATCGTCGTCCATAAAGGAGTTCAAAAGGAGCCATGTTCAGACTAGATTGAAAACTATTGTTATAAGCAAATTCGGCAAATGGAAGAGATTTCTCCCAATTCTTTCCGAATGAGATAACACAAGCTCTGAGCATGTCTTCAAGAATTTGGTTAACCCTTTCGACTTGACCGCTAGACTGAGGATGGAAAGCTGTACTAAAGGAGAGATGAGTTCCCATAGCATTCTGAAAGCTTTCCCAAAATCTAGAGGTGAAAAGGCTACCACGATCAGAATCTATTTCCAAAGGAACACCGTGAAGGGATACAATTCTAGAGACGTACAAGTCCGCTAACTGGCTAGCAGTTATAGACTCGCGAACTGGAAGGAAGTGAGCAACTTTGGAAAGCCTATCTATGACAACGAAGATGGCATTGTTTCCTTTCTAGGTTTTTGGAAAGCCGATGATGAAGTCCATACCTACTTTGTTCCATTTCCACTCTGGAATAGGCAAAGGTTGAAGTGTACCAGCAGGTCTTTGATGTTCTGCCTTAATGCGACGACAAACATCACATTCGGCAACAAATTGAGCAATGTCTCTCTTCATCCTGGTCCACCAAAATCTCTGGCGTAGATCTCGGTACATTTTTGTGCTACCGAGATGAATTGAGAGGGGTGTGTCATGGGCTTCTTTGAGGATGAGTTGCCTTAGTTCCCTATTCTTAGGTACTACCAAACGATTTTCAAAGAATACCGTTCCCTTGCTATCTGTGGAGAAACATTTAGCAACTCCGCTAGCAATGTTCTCCTTGATCCGGCGAACACCTCGTGCACGCCTTTGGGCAACTATGATTTGATCCGGCGAACACCTCGTGCACGCCTTTGGGCAACTATGGTTTAACAACTCAAGAGTTGGTTTCGCCACCAAGGTAGAAAGATAGCCACGAGGAACAATCTCAAGATTGAGCTTGCGAAATTCCTCATGAAGAAGTGGTTGATACTGTTGTAACATGAGGTTGTTACAATACGACTTACGAATTAGTGCATCAGCCATAACATTGGCTTTTCCTGGGGTGTAAGAAATTCCTAAGTCATAATCTTTTATCAACTCAATCCAGCGTCTTTGCCTGAGATTAAGATCTGGCTGGGTGAAAATGTATTTGAGGCTTTGGTGGTCGGAATAGATCTCACAACGATTACCAAGGAGGTAATGTCGCCAAGTTGTTAGGGCATGAACTACGGCAGCGAGTTCAAGGTCATGGGTAGGATAGTTCTCTTCATATTGCCGCAACTGGCGTGAAGCATAAGCTACCACATGTCGATCTTGCAGAAGTATGCATCCTAACCCTTGCCGTGATGCGTCACAATAGATCTCGAAATCCTTTTTGGTGTCTGGAGGTGCAAGTACGGGTGCAGAAGTCAATCTCCTTTTTAGCTCTTGAAAGCTTTCCTCGCACTTGGGAGTCCATAGGAATTTCTTATCTTTCTTGAGGAGTTCAGTTAGAGGCTTTGCAACTTTAGAAAAGTTCTCGACGAAGCGACGGCAATAGCTGGCTAGGCCAAGAAAACTCCTAACTTTCTTAACCGATTCAGGTGGAGTCCAGTCAAGGACGTCCTGAACTCTCTCGGGATTCACAGCAATGCCTTTTGAAGAAATCACGTGGACTAAGTAGGTCACTTCTGGTAGCCAAAATTCACACTTGGAGAATTTAGCATACAGGCGATGCTCTCTAAGTTTCATCAATACCAGCCTTAGGTGTTCGGCATGTTCTTCTTCGTTCTTCGAGTAGATGATAATGTCATCGAGATAAACCACAACAAATTTATCTAAGTACTCCCTGAAGATCGAATTCATCATGCGTGATAAAGTGGCGGGGGCATTGGTTAAACCAAAGGACATGACGGTGTACTCGTAAAGACCATAACGAGTAGTAAAAGCCGTTTTGGTAATGTCCTCGTTTCGGATTTTGATTTGATGATAACCTAATCTCAAATCCATCTTGGAGAAGACAGAGGATCCTGCAAGTTGATCATAAAGATCATTGATCCTGGGCAATGGGTACTTGTTCTTTATCGTCGCTAAATTTAGCGGGCGATAGTCTATGCACATCCTTTCTGTTCCATCTTTCTTCGTTACGAACAGAACGGGGCAACCCCATGGCGATGAGCTAGGGCGGATGAAGCATTTTTCCAACAAAGCCTCCAGTTGGGTTTTAAGCTCAGCTAACTCACGTGGGGCCATTTTGTATGGGCGTCTAGAAATTGGTGCGGTTCCTAGCACAAGATCCACTATAAACTCTACACATCTGTCGGGTGGCATTCCGGCAGCTCTTCAGGAAAGACATCCGGGAAGTCACGAACCACCGGAACATCTTCAAGGTCGGGAAGGGGAAGTACATTCAAGGAATGCACTTGGTTTCTTGTTCTGGGTGAGGTATAGTTGACTGTCTTTCCTGAAGGGTGGGTGAGTTTCACGGATTTTCCTTTGCAATCCAGGTAGGTATTCTGTCTTGATAGCCAATCCATGCCAAGGATGACATCAATATCTGAAGACTTGAGGGCTATGAGTGAAGCAAGGAATACTAAACCCTCAATTGCAATTTGATTACCATGGCTTACTCTATTAGTTTGCCATCTTCACCCTGGAGTTTGAATAATCATTGGGGTGGACAATTCAACAAAAGATAACTCATGACGAAGTGCATAAATTTCCGACATGAATGAATGTGATGCTCCTGGGTCGAAAAGAACGGAAGTAGGAACATAATTGACTGGGAGCGTACCAAGAATGACGCCAGTGGTGTCGTCAGTCTCTTCGGCAGCAATCTGGTTCACACGTCCACGAGTGGCGGGAGGAGCGGGTTTGGTGGTGTAGACCTTCTGGGGGGGCTTGCCACGACCATTGTTGTTGCCTCCGGCACGGGGTGGAGCATTCTGATTCTGGAGCTGGTTCTGGGGGCACTCACGGGAGTAGTGGCCTGCCTGACCACACTTGTAACAGGCTCCAAAGACAGTGCGTGGAGCTGGGTTGTTTGGTGGAGCTGGGTGAAACTGAGCTGGGGGACGAGGCACCACATAGGATGGCCTCGGTGGGTTGTTCTGGCAGAACATACTGTTGGGGATCCAGATCTTGCGCTTCTGAGAGCCGGAACTAGATGATCCATCATCTCTAGGGTGTTTGCGGAAGTCGTTGGGGGTGTTCATGTCCTCTGCCTTGATGGCCTTGTTGACAAGGACCTGGAATGTGGCAAAGTCATGCAGGTTGAGCTCACGACGGAGTCCGGAATTGAGTCCACGACGGAACCTCTCTTGATTCTTTGCGTCGGTGGAGATTCTTCAGTAGCATAGCGAGCCAGTCGGTTGAACTCACGACTAAACTCGTCAACGGTCCTTCTGCCTTGGGTGAGGTTGCAGAACTCCTCACGCTTGCGGTCCATAAGACCCTTGGGAATGTGGTGCTCGCGGAAGGAAGTGCAGAATTCATCCCAAGATGCGGGCGGTCCAACGGGACGCATGTTCAGGAAGTTCTCCCACCAAGAGCTAGCTGCACCTTCAAGGTGATAGGTGGCATAGCTGACCTTGTCGCCATCTGCAACATGGCCTGCCTGGAGCTTCCTCTCGATGCTGCGAAGCCAGTCATCGGCGTCAAGGGGCTCGGTGGAGTAACTGAAAACCGGGGGATGAAGCCGGATGAAGTCGTTCAGAGACACCAACTCGTTGCGCTGCTGAGTGGTGTTGCGGGCAATGACCTCCAGCAAATGGTGAGAGTCTCGGCGGTTCCTCTCAACCTCCATCAGAACCTGAGCCATCGTGTGTGGGGGTGGAAGGTTGCCTTCCTCCTGTTCATTCCCACGACCCTGGGCACGACCAAGCTGGCCACGGGTTCCTTAAGACATCCTGAAGGTGAAAACCAAAGTCAAACAGAGTTGATCGGAAGATTCTAAACAAGATATTGAAGTACTGGAAGGATTAAAGATCAAAGGAAGTAATCATCTTGACAACATGGTGATAAAAGCATACAAGTCATATATTCACAAGCTGTCCTACAAACCATACATCGTTTTAGTACACGCACCAAGCTAATACAAACGTGATGAAGATGATACATCCTTCAGAGGCACTCTGACTTCCTATACATTATTTATCTAAGCCTCTAGAACTTAGACACCTTGCGTAAAATATACTAAGATACTACTACATCCTCACTAAGTAAGACCACAGGCGGTATCACTCATCTCCATCTCCATAGTAGTCCTCATAAAAGTTACCCGCGTATCCCGGTAGCTGAAGGTGACCATCGAAAAACACGGAGGCCTGTGGACCCTGATATCCATTTGCGCAAGGATGGGGCCTAGGTCCAGCGTAGGGTGGAAGCAAAGGATCACGGGGTGGAAAAATGCCTCCAATCTCGGGCCAAGCAACTCGAGAAGGCATCTGAGTCCTCACAGGGTAGATAGCATCATACTCGATTGATCCAACACTCACGAAGGGTGCCAAAAGTGTCAGTGCTCGATACAGATGAACACGGGTGGCGTGAAGCTCAAAACGGAGAGCGCGTGCATCACGATCTCGATCACTAGCAAACCTAGCAGTCATCTGAAGTACTGGATCTTCTGCAGAGTGATCTGAGTAGAGTCCGGTGTAATATCCCTCTTCTCCTGGAAGTGCAGCAGGGATATAGCGGAACGAGGTCTCTCTCAGCATAGTGTGCTCCTCTCTCAGCAGGGTAATACATGAGTATGCAGCATCCTGCACAGCCATGTTCTCAGTCATGCCAATGCCATGTCCAAAGTGGATAGGCTGAGTGACTCCAAGGTGGTGCGGGTAGATCCTGACAATGTAGTGGAACTGGGTCTGGTTGAAGTCGTGGAACTTCTCCTCGACGGTGTACTCAGGATACCATCGATATCCCACATAGGACATCATCTCGATCAACATGGCGGGATGGCCACGCACACCAAGGCACCTGGTCAAACGAACAATCTGCCGAGGGGGAAGATCTGCCATCTGAAACAGAAAGAAGGAGTTTGCAAATGCATCAGATTATGAGATAAACCTGGAATGACTCGGACAGCATAACGGCTGTAATTGTAAGAAAAAGACAATTTCTTACAACATGGAGACAACACTTACATACGATGTAAGAAATTAGGAAGCATAACCACTCTAACAAACCGATCACAACTTTCCTACGGCTACAAGGAAGTAAACAACGAGATGTTCTAATCAGACAGAGGTGAGCCTAGTCCTATCTTCCCGTAGAATAAGATGAGGGTGACTCAGAACTCAGAACGAAGGGGGTAAGGAGAAAAAAGAAGTCTTACGTTGTTCCCTTATATACCCAGAGTAACTATATAACTATAGCAAGCTAGACTCGACTTCGGCCAAGGCTACTAGTCCTACAGTCAGTCCTCCTCTGATACCAAGTCTTCCGGGACCCGGGGTTAGCGTATGCAAGTCCCGCTACGACATAGTCATATGGAGAGCCGAGAACCGTACCCACTTGTCTAAGCAGACAAGGCCAAGCACAGAACGTTCTCGGAAAGCATCGTACGTGAGGGGCATCCCATCCAGGCCGGATGATCAACTGAGATGGGTCCTCATCGTCCGCACACAAGTCTAATGATATGGGTGATGAACTCCCATATTCACAGACAAGTCGCCTCAACCATACTATCGACTATCTCATAACTCTTACATAGACTTACTCCAGCCTGATCACATAGTCGGGGTCTAGGGCGGGCTCGATCATACCACAAAGTGTGCACGAGACGGAGTCTCGAGCAATCGCATCGCGATGCCCCAAGCTGCGTTCATCTAAGGGCCACTTGGTGCATGAAAGACCGCGAGCCAGATCACAACTAAGGTCTCGAAAACCCATACAAAGACATGCATGTTATAAACATACACGCAGCACACATGCCTTGTATGAACAGTAGTTATCATTGCAATTCTCTACAAATTATACATTTTATTGATAACTCTTACAGAGTGCACACAGAGATCACAAGTATGTGATCCAACATTACAACAACAAGCGGAAGCAAAGTATGTCTGAGTACAGACAAGTTTGACAAATGGCTTAAGAAACCTTATTTAAACAGAAGCCCTCCACGAGGGAACCAGTCGTCTGACTGGGACTAGACTAGCTTGATATTCAGTCGTCGAGCTCGATGAATAAGCCACCTTCGGGGTCAGTGGGTTCATCTAAAACATAGATTAAGCAAACGTGAGTACAAAGTCGTACTCAGCAAGACTTACATAGGAGCTATACTACTCATGCACATGTATCAAGGTAAAGGGAGGTGGGGTTTCACTTGCAGAAGTGCCAGCTTTGACTTGGCTAATCCTGAACTACGAGTACCAAACTTCGAGGTAAGAAGCGTACACGAGTCCACTACTTTCTCCAACCAATTACACCACTATGGTGCCTTCCTCGACTTCCCCACGAGAAAGGACGCCATAGCACTCACACTTATCTTGGTGTGTTTTAGAAGTATCCAGTTCAAGTTGTCTAATAATCAAGGTAAGCTTTCCAAGCAGTCCTTAACCGCGGACGCGTCTATTTGAATAGTTTTGTTAACCCTGCAGGGGTGTACCGCTACACACACATGATCATCAGTTACCGCCTTTGTACTCGACACCGTTCAAGAAGTGTCGGCGAGGATGCTCACCACAACTGTTACCTCATAGCCAATCTAGTCCGAGAAAGCCGCCTACCTGGGTTGGCTACCACTATCGTGAACCCGGCCGGTTTACCGAAGTGGACCCAAGTGATGTGTGCGTGGTGCATAAGCCGGTCTCGGATGAGCCGTTCTCTCACTTAGCAGCCAGGCCACAGACCTACCAGAACTCCGAACTATTGCGACATCTGGACATCGAAAGGGATGAGTTAATAGGTTGAGAGGGGTCAGTGAGCCCAATGTGTGGTTGTACTCTTCATCTTGGATCACCACACAAGAACTCGGACTTAGGGCGGTGTTCAACGAGACAACCCACTGTGTACTCCTACACAGCCTCTCATCGTTGACCTTGTATTAGGGTAGATTCACCAACACCTTTCCACCAACATCAACATGATCACTACCATCCCGACTCACATAACAGTATCAACATGGTATCATTCTAAGCATGCAATAAGCAGTAACAAATGCAGGGGCCACATGATATCAATCAACTCCTACAGTTGCTAGGATTTTGGTTTTCCTACTATTGTGACAAATGATAGGTCATGCAAAGGAATGGGTTCATCTATGCAGTAGAAACGTAGAATGGTAATCATCCTATACAATGCATAAGCGAGACATGAGAGGGAAGTGGGATTTGATCGACATGATCAATGGGGGTTTGCTTGCCTTGCTGACGAGGTTCGGGTTCGGGGTCTTCAACGAAGGGGGCAGCCTCCTGTTCCGGTTCCACCTCTACTCGACAAACAACAAACAAGGTAGCAAAGTAAATACAATGCACAATCACATGGTTGAAAGGTTGAAACTTGATGTATATGCTTTGATGTGTGAAGCAATTCCATTTAAATGGAGTATATTGCAATTTGAATTGCAAATTCAAAATCCTATTTGAATTCAATTTAGCCAAGTTGCATATGACATTGTTTGATCAAGTTGAAATATTTTTAAATGTGTATGATATGCCTTTGATGTGTAATTGAAATGTAGCATGTTGCCATGGTTCAAGTTGCAAAAGCATTTGAAAAGAATTTGAATTAATTCCATTTAAATCAAATAGAAAATGCTACTGATCACATTTTAAATTCAACTCAAACATGGTTGAAATTTGGATATTTGGATAGCTTATTTTCTCCTGATCATTTTTCATATATTAGTTGTTAAATTTGGAATTAATATGAATTTTCTATGAATTTCCAAAGTTTTAGCCTTTTTCTGGAATTTCCGGAATTTCTCTGTTTTAATTTAAACGATTTAACTGGTTTACTGCGTCAGCACTGCGGCAGCATGGCGTCAGCAGGGGGCTGACCAGTGGGGCCGGGGTGTCAGTGGGGGGGGGGGGGGTTAATTAACCCGGTTAGTTAAACTAACCAGGGGGTTAGTTAGTGGCCTTGGGCCCACGGGTCAGTGTCACTAGGGGGGGATTAAGCACGGGGGTTAGGCCCTAATGACGCCGGCTTGACGCCGGTGGCTCTGGCCAGGGCGGCGCCTCGCCGGAATCGGCTACGGGGAACGGGAAGCTACAGGGAGGGCACCGACGCGTTCCTGGTGGCTCCGTGCATCGAATGGGGGGAGCCAGGGTTCATGGGGAGGTCTGGTGCGTCGACGGCGACGTGCTGGGAGGAAACAGAACGACGGCGAGGTTGGGGGGGAGGCTAGCGTGCACGGCCTGGGCTAACCTTGCGCGCGTTCGAAAGCTGGCAGTGCCAGGGGTCATCTGCGCGCTCTGGGGCAACAAGGAGGGCACTGGAGCGAGCTCTACTTCGACCATGGCGGCAACCGTGCTCGGCTTCCATGGCGACCAAGGCTAGAGGAAGAGGAAAAAGGCGGGGTTTGGGGGGTTTCGCTCACCAGAGTGTAGGGAACTCAACAGAGCCCGAAGCAAGGATGGGGAGGCTCTGCACACGGCGAATCGACGACGACAAGCTCGCGGCTCCGGCGAGGTCGCGATGGCGATTCCGGCTTCTACGTGGGCTCCGGGCCCGATTCCTTTGGCCTGGTGATGAAGACGATGACGGCAACGCTCCTGGACAGGGTTGCAAGGCTCGAGGGGCTCGATGGTCACGTGTGTGCACGGCCGTGCTCCGGCGTGTTCTTCTCGGGCGGCGGTGAAATCGAGCGGCGCAGGAGGGGAAGAAGCTCTGGAGGGGGGGAATGGAACGGGACGGCCGAGAGGCGTCTCCAGGCGTGGCTAGAAGGCTCGGGAGGCGCCAGGAAGGCAGGTGGTGTGGCGGCCGCGGCATGCCGGCCACCGAGCTGCTTGCCGCCGCGCTGGAAGAAGACAAGGGGTCCAGGTGGGCTTGGGCCAGGGGGGCGACGAGTTGGGCCGAAATGGCCAGGTAAGCTCCTTTTCCTTTTCTCTCTGTTTTATTTTTCTGTTATATGTTGGCCTTGCTAAATTAAATAGCTGGGCATTTTTAAAAATGCTGAAACTTTTTATATGGCCTCATATTATAATAGACTAGCCACTTATAAATTTTGGCACTTTTTAAAATTCAAATAATTTGAATCTTAACTCAAATAGGGGTTTTTGATTAATTCCAAGGCACTGTTTGAATATTTGAAAAATCCATGAGCATGGGGTGGGTCCCACATCACTTGATATGTGATCACACTCATTTATAAGACTTTTCAAAAATCTAACATGAATTTTTGGAGAAGATTTTTATCTGGCCTTTTGAATTAATTCATCTGGGGGGGTTCCTTCTCCCATTTTGCTTTTGAATTTGATTTCAATGATTTCTTTTGAAATTTTTGAGATGAATGCAAGTGACTTTGATCCTAGCACATTACCTAACAGAGGGTTCTGACAAGAAGGGCGGGAGATGTGACCTTGCATTCCATCCGGGTACTGGGGTGATCGTACCCATGAGGAATGAATCTCGTGCGGCCGCGAGCGTGCGACGTGCCAACAGCAAACTAAAACCAACATACATGCAAATACAAGAAAACACATCAGATCAAACCACGCTAAGATGTTTTAATGCCAGTGGGTATATGTACTCGGGGCTGACATATACCTGGACTAGCTCATATTTATTAGAGACTCAGAATGAGTCCAAGGTTAAGGGTGTAAGTGTTCTACTGATTACAAACATCTTGGAAACCACCGTCAGCTCCGTTAAACATTTCTGCTTAACAGGGGACAGATGCAACAGACACGCAAACAAACACGGCATACATAAATCATTACAACATACAGGCGATACAAGCATCACACACAACACAAGCAACAGAAACAAGCGCAAACTGACTACGCACTCTACGACAACCACTCACTCGGGACTACGGCTCCTATCCTTTGACGAGGACGGAAGACAAACTAGGCAACACCTGAAGAACTAGTTTAGCTCGGGCTCTCCTGGAGGACGCAGGCTGAGATGCTTCCCGAAGTCAAGTAACTCAACTAGTCGGGACTCAACTCCTGGGGCAGCAGCTGGATCTTGCTGGAGCAGACCTTGCCGATACATCTGAAGGATGGTTCTGTTGGTGGGGTCGGCGTAGATAGTGCCTAGGTTGCACTCGTCCACGGGCTAGGAGGGTAGCACCACTTGAGAGGGTGGCACGACCTGAGAGGATAGCACTGGGTTTGGCAGCAGGGGATCGACGACTTGAGAGGAACCTTGGCGTCCTGCGCGGTACGTGGATCCAATAGCTTGCGTTATGCCATTGTCCATGGCTTTGAACTCCCCAAGAATTCCTCCGAGCAGTAGTACCTGGGCGGTGCTGAACTGAACCAGGCGAACTATTGCTGGGTCGACTTCCTTGGTGGTGTCGGCAAGCGCGCAACCAAAGCTGGACACATTCGGGAAGTAGCGGAACTCCCGCATCTCCCCGATCTGCGGAAACTTGAATCGGAGGCGACTGACAGCTTCTGCGGCAGCCGTCTGAATGGCCAACGCTACAGTGGGCATGGGCTTGCCCTCAAACACTATGGGCTCTCCAATCTTATCGGGACCAAGGTGGATGAGCACTTTTGCACAATATCGGCAAAGGCGAGGAGGGACTGGCTCGGATTGGAACACCTGGTAATCAGGGTTAACAACACATCCAAGGGCTTGGGAAAGCATTTCCCGAAGGAGGCGGGGAAAACCAGCATGGTTGAACGCCGATGTCTTGCTGTGAAAGGTGGGCGCTTTGAAAAATCCAGACATGGTCTCCAGGGGGAAACTGGCTAGGGTCCTCTGGTGGTCTGGCTTACTGAGCGGGGAATGCTTCAGCAAGCAAAAGGGAGGGGTTTTATAGGCAGCAAGGCTGGGGCACACAGGCATGGCAGAGATCTCCTCAGACAAAGAAAAGGATACGCCTGGCACGGCAGACAACTAGGGTTGGCTGGGGTCCAATCCAAGGGTAGCTAGATGGTCGGTCCACTGGTTAGTCAGGCGTTAAATCTGACTACGTCAACTGTTAATATATAGTGGCCATGTCGGATTCCACGGGATAGGGCAACACTATGTGGCTCACTATCGGTCTCCCTACCGATGGGACGACTCAGAGCCAAACAATAAAACCGATAAATACGGAGCAAACAGCAAACAACAGACACCAGGAAGCAAACAGATCTCGAAATCTACGGGCTATCCACACGTGCATGAAGATCCACTAACTACACTAACTTAGCGCACTCGATGCCTCTCTAAGGATTTAGAAGAAAAATCACACAATGCTCCTGGTAGAAATTGGCGTAAAGCTTCTACTAGTTCCTCAGGGAGAACATCAAACTCACCGCATGACCATAGCCAAGGTGGCTTAGTCAACTAGTCTATGGTTGTTTGAGGAAAGACGGAACTGGCGTTTCCCAAAGGAAACTAGACATAAGGAGAGATATACCACGGTTAGCAAGAAGGGAGAGGGTATCTGGTTTAACTAGGGGGTTTAAAGGCTCACGGTCATTGCCTAGTGCGATAGTTTCACACCGGAGACGAATGCCATGAGAGTTGGGGCATAGATGAGAGGGAAATCCTATGACATTGTCTTTTGATCAATAGTAGCCGTGCCGACTTGGCAAAGATGGCTGAAATCCATCTGGGCTTTCTATTGAGCAAAAGGCAATGAATCCAGCTAGGGGTAACCCACAGTCAGCCTGGCTGCTCTGATACCATGTTTGTGACACCCCGCCTGAATACTACTGTACACAAACGAGTGTCGCCCACACACCAGCCCAAGAATCACTCTGGTGTGCGCGCTTACAACACGTACCAAGAACATAGGAATAACTGTAAAAGGATTCATAAGCCATAGTGGCTTGAATCAATACATTACCACCATAGATGGTTCATTACAGAGATGGGGGCAGTGGAATATAAACTGTCTACGGCAGCACAAACTTGGCGCGGCTCCAATCCACAGGGATCTGACTGGGTTACTCTTCCTAGCTCGCAAAACGCTCGACTCCTCCTAGGGAAAGCGGATCCTTAGATAAACCTGAAAATCTGGCTACACGAATAGCCAGGGATGAAAGCCATGTGAGTACGTTTGAATGTACTCGCAAACAAGCAAACCAAGTAACATATACAACAAGCAAAGCAATCCATGGCATTCAAGCATGCCTTAAGTTATTAGAGTGATATTAGTTATCATAGCAATCCAGCTTAATCAATATTAATAATCATGGCATAAGCAATATGAACATGATGAATCTAGCATGCTATTAAGAGCAAAACCAGAGCAATAACAATCAACACATGGAACGATCAATATCATCATAATGAAATGAGCATTCTACCATGATTAAGACTAGTGCAAACAACACATGAAACACTCATCATCCTCGCATGACCATGCAGCTTACCTAAGAGTCATTACCGACTCCACCTTCAAGTAACGGTTCATCGCATGACCACTCCACGGATTAGGTGCCCTTATGTTACCACCCAATCATTCCGGTCATCGCGTGACCACTCAACGGATTAGGTGTCCTTATGTTACCACCCAATCATTCCGGTCATCGCATGACCAGCAACTCAGCACCATTATTATACCGGTTTTTGTTGACCATAGAGTGACCTAGTACGAACTGTGCCCCATGATCAAGGACGCGGCTATTCGAATAGATTTTGACTCTGCAGAGTTTGTGCACGTTACCCACACTATGGAGTTCTTCCTCCACCCGGCACTCCGGAACTTGTCCCACAGGATCCTTGGAACTCGTTCCGCAATATCGGGCTAGGACCTCTCCAACGAAACTCGACTACCACGTAACCACCCTACGGTATCACCGACACACTGTCTTGGGTATCCCTGTGGTTAGGTGTCCTCCGTTACCACCCAATCAATACGGCCAAACTCTTGGCAAACGGCCACCTTGTGGCAAACACTGTCCCAACGGGGACTCCCGGGTAAACAACTCTGGATGTCAAGGTTATCACCACCTACCGGGCCAGGGTAGCGTGCATAACCTCCCCTCTTTGGTGATACTCGTAGAAGGAACTACGATAGCCCAAGCTAAGGCCGCCCATACAGGCAAATGTGGCTGCACGAATAAAGCCCGGTTCGGTGGCACTTGGTCAACGGTTATATTATGTTCATCAAGTTTTAGCATTAGTTCTTGCAGCATAAATTGGACAAGGCGACATGGCATGAACATAACACTACCACCAAACACGTGCAACCACTAGCATGGCATGGTATGAATCTAGTAAGTATGGATATTAAAGCATGAATAAGTTCAACACATGTAAAACTACCGACATAAGCATGATATAATTGACATGAACAACATGGGCATGATACTAACCAGTAAACATGGCATGATCATTTTCATATCAAGTAGACATGTATAATCAACACAAGCATGATACTTAAGAGTGAACATAGCATGATCGACATAAACATATCACGTAAGCATGGCATAAGCATGTCAAGTCAAGTTAACATCTCAGGGTTTAGTTCATAGTTAAAGCAACTTGACGCGATCACATTTCAAACACAAAAGAACAAAAAGGCACAAAGCTTAGAGCATATATCAGATGGCTTGCTTTCCTGGGGGGTTTGATGAATACGCCGGACGGACGTGCGATCACCTTCCGAAAAAGATCCGATGGGACCGACGATTCTCCAGCGAAGCCTAACGACAACCGGGGGCAAAAGGGTAAATCTCACAATGCAAACACATCATGAAATTTGCACCAACGGAACGGGCTCGAAAAACTGAGAACCTGGGCTTTTGAATCACCTCGATCGGAGTTATGGTCGCGGAGATACGGCCGTTCGTTCGATAAGCAGAAAAACAAGGCTTATCGGGTGAACGCCCACACTTTAACCGCTTCGGATCTGGAGAGAGAAAACGATTTATCAGAAATACGCTTTCTGACAAGGAAAGGGCATAATCGGCCGTAGTAGAACGAAAGTACGCTTTCCTGGCGGGAAAGCGTATTCCGGTTTGAGGCAGTACTGCATTACGTCGTCACCACGAGGAAACGTATAGCAGAGATTCGCTTCCGCGCGGGCCCGGGGCTGGGGTCGCTGACGAGCTGGGCCCGCCCGTCAGGCTTTCTTCTTCCAATCTCTCTCTCCTCCCCTGCTTTCTCTCTAGATGCAGGGCACGGCCGGGCGGGACACAGCCGCACAGCGGGCTCGGGAGGAGCCGGCGGCGCTCCGCTAGACGAGGCCGACAGGGGCGCGCCCGCTGGGGTCGCGGAGCCGAGCGGGGCTTCTGGTGGCGCCGCCTCCCGTGGCTGGGCACGACGGCTCCCGCGACGGTGCGCGACAGCCAAGCCCAGCGCCGGCCAGGGGAGGCGCGGTGGACGGTGCCTCGGCTACTCTGCAGGCAGGGGAGGGGGCGGCGGCTTAGGGAGCTCGGGGCTGCATGTTGGGAAGCTCCTAGGCGTCGGGCTGCTGGAGTGGTGGGGCGCGGCGGCCAGAGCCGTGGCCAACGGCGGCCATGGCGACGAGGTAAGCCGGGGGCGCCAGGAACTCGAGGGAGGGGTGGCGTTGGGTGGCTGCTGCTGCTGGGGAAGGTCCTCTGGAGCTGCTCTTATAGCCAGGGGAGGGAGCACAAGCAGCGTCGCGAAGCCTCCAGGCCATGGCCACGCGGCGGCCAGGTCGTGGAGAACATGGCGTCGGCACGGCCGGCCAGGAGCTAGGGGACGAGGGGAAAGAGCACGCCTGGGTCAGTCTTGACGTGGGGATCACGAAGGACAAGCTTGGACACGAGGAAGAGGACGATGCAGATGAGGATCCAATACAAACATGTTGCAGAGCACGCCATGTGCATGGTCACCCAGGCACCCACGTGGCCAGAGCGTGCAAATGACCAGGGACCATGTCCACTGTGTGAGGTGACCTCTCAGGAGAAAGATGCACATGCTTGGTAGGGAAAACATGGCATGGGGACAGTGAAAGTGACCTGACCTTGCTATACACAGCAAAGTGTTTGTACTGAACTGGGGGAGGTGCACCTGGTGAAATGGGATTAAACTTGGGTCATAGCAATCTTATCCATAGGTGATTACTTCTGCCAAGTTTGGGCTCAAATGGACCACTGTACATGCCACTTCCTTTACAAATGCACCAACTAGGCAGAAGGTGTTTCTACTGTGGTGTGGCTAGCACACTAGTCCCCTTGCCTGGAAATTTAGCAGAGCTTCATCATACACTAGGATAAGTACGTGCACAAAGTTTCAGCTCAAATGGACAAGGATAGCTTGCACTTCCTTCACAAAGTTGCCTGCTGGACAGAAACTTTGGGAATTTATCATGCATTACTGGCTTGGCCATTAGGGCTCTAATTTGGTACAACACCATGACATGGGCATGGGGAATGGCACACAAATTTTGGGAGGCAATGGGAAAATATAAATAACACTTCCTTTGGAAAGTGCTATTCTGCCCTGAATTTGGAAATGGAGGCTATGCTCAAACTTTGAACTATGGAACCCCATTTTTTGATAGAAATGGTCATCGGTTGGATACTAGGAGCTCCACAATTAATTTGAGCACGAATGGGGCAACCAAAATGGTAGCTCCTTTGCAAATGGGCTAAAAGGGAATTATTGGCTTTATAAAGAAAATCACAATTTCCTTTATTCAATCATAGCCAATATCTTTGGGAGAGGTCAAGAGGATAACCAAGATCACCTTCACAAGTTTACACAACCTTTAGAGATGTCTAGGTATTTTCCGGGATTTAATTCCATCGATTGGCACAAATGGAATTAGGCTGATATGAAGAACATGGCACCGAACTCGGCAATATCCTTGCATATCCGGGCCCGAGGGTCTGGGGAGGAATCTTGCCTTGCAAAGGGTCAGAGAAAAGGGTTGCAAGGGTCAAGGATTGTCTGGATTCTTCTGGTCATAAACCAGATTCCAGGGGAAAAAGATCGGGAGAAAAAGCTAGGAAGGGTTAACAACACAAAAATCGATAACCCGATTTTTGGGGTGTTACAAAAGCCCTCTCGTTTTTATTTCTGGCAAAAGGTGAATCTAGGCCCAGTCGTCTGGCCTTTCTCCTCTCACCATGGCCCAGCCCAGCCGAAGCGGTAAGGCTAGCCGTGGGAGCCGTAGGATCTTGATCCCACGCCTCGCATAGAAGGGCGTCGTGACGGCCACCTGCTCCATTAGGCCGCCGTCGCGGACGTCGAGAGAGGAGGCTGCCGGAGCCGTCCGGTGCAGCCGTCTCCGGCTGTCACATCACGAGTCGAGCCCCCCTATAAGAGCCCCGAGGTCTAGGGTTTCTCCCCCCCTCTCAATTCGTCCTGCCGCCGCCTCTCAGCTCGCCGGGGAGCTCCCATGTTCCGGCAGGAGCAGGAGGGGTGCCGCGCTGCCCGTTCAAGCCGACGACCTCCGCCGCGGGACATCGTCTTCCCCATCGTCGGTGGTGCCCTCCTCCTCCTCCTCCTCCTCCGTGCGTTCGACGTCGCCCCCGAGCACACCAAGGTGAGCCAGCACCGCCCCCGTAGGCCGCGCGTTAGATCCCGAGCCGTGGCCGCGTTCTTCCTCGTTTCCGGCCGATGTCGCCGTCGTTGCCGTGCAGCCCATGGCCACCGTGGCCATGGAGTGTCTTGTAGTGTTGCGGGAGTGCCCTGGGTGTGACCAGAGCACGCCAAAGGCAGCCAAGCGCCCACCTTTGGCCTCGTGCGTGTGTGCGTTGGCCTCTGGCCTGAAGCGCAAAAGTTTGCAGCGCCGCCCCATTTTGCAGTGGAGTTGCCGTCGCCCGCCTTGTTAGAATGCCGTCGGCGGCGTAGACGTGTTCTGAAGATTGCATCGCCGCCGCTCTGAATCCGGTGAGCTAGAGCTCTCACCGTGGCGTCCTGGCAGTCGTGTCCTGGCTTCCCCTGTAGCTGGAGGTGCGAGGAAGATATCCCGCACAGCCACTGCCCGGCCGGCGACGTGTGCTCGACGTGAGCCTCGCCGCAGTTGCTTTGTGTCGCCGGTCTGAAGCCTGAAGCTTTTCGTCAGGTGACAGGGGGATGTGTAACTCTTGTTGTCTGCTGCGCATTGTTGTTCAGATATCGAGAAGTAGCGTAGTGGTCGAGGGGGCTGTGGTGGAGAGGCACGGCCTGGGTTCGAATCCCAGCCGATGCAATGCCCCCTTTTCTTTTCTTTTTGTTTTGCCTGGGCCATCGAGGCAGGCTGGGCTTGGCCCAGTAGCTGCCACAGCCAGCAGTGGCTTGGGCCACCTCGGCTTGATGGGCCAGAGAGAGAGAGAGGTAGGGTAGTGGGCCTCAGGCCCGATGCCAGCCCACTGGGGCTGCAGCCCTCTCTTTTCTTTTTCGTTTTTTTTCTTTTCCTTTCTGATTTAGTTTAAATTTTGATTTGAATTCAAATTCAAATCTGAATTTGAACCTTGAACTCAACCTACCTCAAACATGTAATCCAATATATGAATTTGGGGTAGTTTTGCCCACTTATCACAATGGTGATGTCCATTTTTCATTTTGCCCCCTCTAAATTTTGGAGTAGTGGTAATTTTGCAAAGAAGCCCCTCATTTCTTTGAATTTGCAAAGTGTTTTGCAAATTCAAAGTGTGACATGCCATATATGGTTTTGGGGTAGAAAATGCAAGGATTCAAATGGTGATGTCCATCTGATGTTTTGTGCAACTCAATGGACATGGTGTGATCACTTGAACCATTTCCAAACCTTGATTTCCTTTCTTTGCATTCTTTTCAACTTCAGTGCATGTTGAAATCCTATTCATTTATTCATTCAAGCTTTGCTCCATGTCATCTTCAACTCTTGCAACCTCAGATCATCCCCTAGCATATTTTCATATGCAAAGTGGCTTGATCCTTTTCTTCTGTTGTACCTTCCCGGTGTCAAATTCACCGACACTTTTCTCCGTCTCCGGAATCGCTAATTATTTTTCACGATGTTTATTAATGTTAAGTGTTGTTATTGTTTCATGCCATGCCATGTTGCCATGCTACTTACACCAAAGTTAAGGCTATGACCAAAGCCATGAAAATCTAAATAATTGCATATGTAGTTGTTGACGTGTCGTCAACATCTCCATTTAAATTTGACTAGATAGGGTCATACCATGTATATTAAGCTTGATCATCTCATCCATGCTTGAGCTTTGTTGATCTAAATGTTTATTCGTGTGTTTTCCTTGCCGGCACCTTACGTTAGCACCTGAGACTGCCGAGGAGACTAACGTGGAGCTTTCCGACACCGAGCCCGAGGACCCTGCTACGTCTGCTCCGTCGACCGATTACCCAGGCAAGGGGAAGATTTTTACCATTACTTGATACCTTTCTGCCTACCTGCCTAGCTGTAGTCTAGAACGATTGTTTGAACCTATCCACCTTGCTTATGCCACACTTAAAAACTAAACAGCCATGATCCCCACATCCCAGCAAAACTTTGTATTGCTAAGTTACCGCTGCTCAGCCATTTCTTAGTATGAGTAGGAAAACTGGCTGCTTACCCTATGCTATGGTTGGGAAAGAAGTTGGTTGATATTTATTATTATGATGTTAATTATATTTGACGAATTATGGGAGGGTGGGCTATTTCCCGCCTGGTGCTTTATTCCATTCGAGACAGCTAGGATCCGAGTTCCGGGTATTGGTTCTTTGTTTGAGCGTGCCTAATCGTGTGTGGGGTTCTATGGGGGGGGCCTTGTCTTACCTACCTAGATTCATACAATTCTAGTGGTGGCCCGAGCTGATTTACATTTGCAACGTGTGTGTGCTGGTGGTACCCCAGTTGTTTACAAACCACCCCGGGCCAGGAGGACCTGTTCCTTGGCTGGCCCAACTTGACCGGCTGAGGACCCGGTCTCATATGAGAATTTAACCGGCTATCCAAACCCGAGACATACGGTAGAGGCCGATTCGAGAGCGTGGCCAGCTTTTGAGTTGGGTGTCGACTCACCGGGGGCCACCCGGAGTTGTGCGTTGTTAGTTAGAGGGACTCTGACGTACTGGAGTTTCAGGCGCTTACCTAGCCAAGTGGAAACCGGGCGTACATGCGAAGCCTATGATGGGCAGTTGGTACACCCCTGCAGGGTTAAATCTTTTTGAAAAGCCGTGTGCACGGTTATGGACGACTCAGAGCCTACGTCTTGGTCATAGAATAACATCAAATTGGATCATCATAAAAAACTTGCCTACCGCGTGAGTGCCTTGGTTTCTTTTCTTCGTCCAGGGGGACCGAGAGAAGATCCAGGTTGTGTTATGTTTGCCGTAAGTAGGTGGATAGTAGACTTATGACGCGATGTCATGTGCATTCTTGGATCTTACCTCTATTCTAATAGAACGATAGCCACCATATATGCTAGTGCGGCTGCAACCTTTACTTTTACCTTGTCTTACCGTAGGAAGTTTGTTATCCTGTAATGATATAATCTCACCCCTGGTTTCCTTTTGTGCTTTTACTATTTTTCCTGATCGGCCGCTGCAGGTTACTACTACCTCGACCCGAGCACCGGACGTTACTTCATGGAGGTTCCCCCGGAGTACGACGATGAGGATGACTTCGCTCAGTAGATCCTCTAGTTGGGTTGCGAAGTTCCGTGGGTGGACTTGCTTATGTGTAGCCCTATCTAGGGTCATTTGGGTTTTGACCGTACTCGGTCATGATTGTCTTCCGCTTGTTGCATGATGTATTGTTGGGTCTATGGACCTCTGAGATGTTGTAATAAATACCAGTGGTGATGTATGCCCTGGACTCTATATATTTATGTCTTAGTATAAAGTTCATTGTTCTTATACCTGTTGTCGAGAATCCGGTAGCGACACGAGTGCGAGTGTCGTGAGTCGGTGGCCTTTCATGCGCTACTAACTTGAGCGGGACGCGAAAGCGACTAACTTGAGTTAGCACCGCATCGGGGGCCTTACACCCCCAGGATCCATGCATCCTGTGGAGGCGGGGCTGGAGTTCCCGTCAAGCACCCAAGCAGGAGGATGTACCAGTCTCCCGGGAAGGCATGTCCGAGTGAATCGCACAACTCGAATCTCGCTCTGAGGTACCCTTTTTTTAGGGCGTCAGCCTCGCATGGTAATCCCAGTAACGTTGATGTAGGAATGACTTCCTAGAACTTCCGAGTTCTCGGAAGTCTTTTCTGGACGAAGCGACAAAGGAGCGGAGCGGCCAGCGCTCCCACTTTCTTTTGTTGACTCTTTCCCTGGAACTCGCCTCCCACACGCACGGGGGCTGGGCGTTGCACCCCTCTGGATAAGCCCTATAGAAGGTCAAGATATATTTCGGACGATCCGCTAGACAAATCTTTCTCCACATCTGGAATATAAAAAGAATTTTATGACGTGCACCAGGTAAGGGAGCCGTCAGGTAAGTCCGTGAGTGACACATTCATTACTATCCCATTGGGAGTTCTTCTGGAACAAAAATACAACCTGGGTTCCCGGATCGATATATAGAAGTTAGACTAACTAATGGATTGGCTATTCCGCAATCCCGCGTCAACTACCAGTAACTAAGAAAGTGCAGGGTCAAAATAAAAAATTCCTGCAGGGGGGGGGGGAGGGCGGCGGTCTTCCTCGATATCCCCCTGCGGCGATACTTCGTCACCATCACCCACGACCGGCGTCTCCGCTACCACCGGCAGCTTCGGCACCCAGGAAATCCTGAGTAACACCCATGGTGGAAGAATCGCTAGAGCCAACAGTGACGACTTCCTAGTAGCAGTCCACCCGGATCCCCCCACGAATGGAAGATCTTCATCCACGGAGTTTCTTTGCCGTTGAACCGGAACACGATGGCCTGGTAGTGCTGGATGTTGCCCCAGCGGGTGAAAATCTGCCACCCTGGTCCATGTACATGGACCTGTCTCCTCCGAAAGATGTGGCCACCCAAGCTGCACCGTGAGGGGGTCCTTCCACCCGGAGCCACATGCCCGGGGGATAGGCAGCCTAAGCCAACCGCATAGGGGCTCGAACAGCCCCATGAAGAACTCGTGGGCCGCCACCCCCGAGTGCGCCCTCGTCATACCCAAAGAATATGGTCCTCCGGCTCGACCTTGCCCGTGCAAGGCCCCTCGGATGGTCACGCCTCATAGCGCCACCGAGCACCCCCAGCATTTCCTAGGCCGCCCCATCCAAGGTGCTGGAGTGTGTTGGAGGCGCCATGGAGCAGAGGACCTGGAAACAGAGCTGGAGATCGGGGAGGGAGAGTTTTCCCCCTCTGATTCTTACCCCTCTCTTAAATAATCACGAGGCCAGCACAGGGGATTAATTTTTCTATACCCTTTCCAGTAAATTTATTACTGTGGCTCTACCTTTACCTTCCCTCGATTCTTTTCATCTTTTGTAGGGCCATCATCATGATCACCCATCAAATCCGACTATCCCCGTGACAAGACAACCATTGCGCAGATTATCATGCCTTCTCGGATGACTCATTTCCGATTCCGGGAAGCCTTCCATCGGATCCGAGCCCTGGGGCTACTATCAGTAACTGGAAATCGGGGTGTCCCGTTTAGCTAACCACCGGCATGCCTCTCGGACCATCCAGACGGAAAGCAGGGGGTTATTTTCCCTATGCGCTTCAACAAGAGCCTCCAGAAGAAAGAATTCACACGGATAACCCTCAAAGATACCCAATGTACGTTGGGGATGAAGCAGCATCTAGGGGGCCATCCTCCCAACCATGGAGTACCCCGTCTAGGAGAGCTCCTGCAAGAAGATACCGGAAGTGTTGTACCCTTGTACGACGTTCATCTCCTAGAAGGATATCCCTCTTGGCCTTCGAGAGGGTGGGGCACCAGCCGGTTCCCACCGCCCGACCAGGCGAGTAGTGCATTCAATGCGTTAGAAGAGAACCCACGCCAAGCAACAGAAGGACCCCCACACCTGGTGCTAGCCTCCGCGGATATAGAACGCATGCATGAGCCAGATGTCCCCATGACGCAGTTGTACCTTCCCGGAAGACTTCTAGACCCCTTTTTGCGCCCGCATGGAGGGGGATAAGATAATGACCATCATTGTAGCTATCAGTGGCACCTTGTGACTATCCCCTTGCGCTATAAAAGGGAGATGTGAGCCAAAGAGGAAGGGGGGCATCCCAGAGGAAGAAAGGAGCTCGATCAGCTACCAAGGGAGAGGAGGTAGGCTGAGGAGCTCACCCATGAGCTTCTTGGCAAGATAGAATGATCCAAGGAGCCAGCCTGCATGGGCAAGAGAACACCCCTTCCACGCTAGGAGAAGGGGGCGATGGGCTGATTCCCAGTCCATTTTAGCTAGCCAAGAGGAGAGAAGGGTGTAGTATAGGAAATCCTCTCCGAGGGGTCATCTTGTACTGTATGCCCCTCCATCACCTACAAGAAAGATCATACATGCAGGAGTAGGGTCTTACGCTTCCGAGCGGCCCAAACCTGGGTAAACCCCTGTGTTTTCTCGCATCTTACCACCAGCATCAGTGCCGTTTCGACGCCACGACAACCTCCAAGAACAAAGAGCTTGCATGCTTTGGTTGCGCTTTCCGGCAAGTGGAGCGGATGGAGATTGCCGGCGGGGAAAGGGCATCTCTCGGGACGGCTACCTCGCCGCCGGTTCCATCCCCCAACACACACCATGGATGATTATGGTGCCGCTGCATCATTGCAGCTTGACTGTGCTGTAGATGTGATGGGTCACCACCATGAACTTGGCTAGAGCTGGATAGCCGAGGATTGTGTTGTAAGGCAGGCCGATGGAGGCCACTTCTAAGATGATATCCTCGGTGCGGTAGTTCCCTCGGGCCTCGAAGGTGACGCAGAGTGTGATCTGTTCCAGAGGTAGGGTCATACCCTCAGTCACCCCTGGGAAGGGCCTTCTGGGCTTAAGGCGCTCGTACGGGAGTTGTAGCTTCCCGAAGGTTTCCACGTACATCACATTGAGCCCTGCCCTTCCATCAATGAGTGTCTTGGTGACTCCAACATTGTTGATCATTGGGGTGCACACCAGTGGGATGGTGCCGACTGCCTTTGTGGTCTTGGGGTGGTCACTAACATCAAAGGAGGTCGGTTACTACGACCATCTCAGGAGTCGGGAGGCTTCGGGCTTTAGGAGGACTGCATTGACCTCGAGAGCCACCAAATTGTAGCTTCAGTTAGAGAGGGATGTGAGGGCCCCACCAATGATGCATGCCAGTCTCTGAGGCTCCTGGTAGCCCCGAGCATGCTCCTCAGGAAGGTTTTTGTTGACATGGTGTGCTTTAACAGCGTTGTCCTGAGGGGTGCCTTGCTTGGGGTTACACCAACCTTCGTTGCTGTTGGGATTTTTGTTGGTGGAGTTGTGGTGCTTGAAGCCTTTGTTGACGTTGGATCCATTATTGCCAAAGGTGTTGTTCTTATCCCCCTAGCGACCGCGGCTGCCACCAAGGGCGCTGCAGTCGGTGCGCTTCTCGCCGAGGGTGCCACGGAAATGCTTCAGATCCCGGAACTCCTTGGTTTTTTGGGAGTGGGACTCGTGGAGATGATAGTAGGGCCTTCCCCCTTTATCGGCTTTATCGTCTTCGCACTCACGCTTCTGGTCTGGCTTAGTGACGAGCACAGCGAGAGCCTTGCTCTAGATTTCCTTTTCCTTGCTCCTGGAGGCCTCCTCCTAGCACTAGTGGGAGTCGATCCCAGGAAGCCAGCGGCTTTCCTCGGCCTTGGAGCATCTATCCTCCATGTCGAACATCTTGGTGACAGAGCCGAGGTCGTCGCTCACGACCATCTTCTCACGCATCCGGGTGTCTATAACGATTGTATGAAAAACAATGACTGCGTCGTCGGAAACCGGTGGGATCTAATTGCGTACCTCGCTAAATAACCGTATGAAGTTGCGCAACGATTCTTCGACGCCTTGGGAAATAGCTTGTAGGTCATTGATCGTGAGGGGTCGCTCATACGTGCCCTTAAATTGGCGATGAAGGCTTGAGCCAACTTGCTCGAGCTGGAGATGGAGAGCACTGGGAGATTCATTAGCCACATGTGCGGGGGGGGGGGGGGGGGGTCTCGTGTAGCGCCATCGAGAACCAATTGGCCATGGTATTCTCGTCACCACCCGCTGCATGCATGGCTAGCGTGTACATCTGGATGAACTCAACGGAGTTGGCCTTGCCGTATGATGGGTGTAGATAACACCTCCTCGTTGGTTACCCCAAGTGGAAGGTTATGATGTAGATAGCAGAAAATTTCCCTCAGTGAAGATACCATGGTTTAATCGACCAGTAGGACTCCAAGCGCTATGAATAGGTGGTCAAACGAGTAAGGCGCCCTTTGAGATAAGTTACTCACTTGACCTGGAACTGCACACAAAAGAAAATAACTTTTCTCCTAACGAGTTAGAGAGTTTATCAATCTTTCCGGTCTTGTTTTTTACCAAGCATTAAAATACAAGGGGAATAATGATAGTGATTGCAACGGAAAGGAAATAAAATCAGTAAATAGTGGATGTGTAAAAAATGGTGGAAATATGGACCGAGGTCCCATGATGTTCACTAGTGATGTCTCTCTCCCAAAAGATGATAAATAACTATGCTGGGTAAGAAAATTATAGCTGGGCAATTGACAGAATTATAAACGCACCGCAATGCTAATTATGCTACAAGAAAGCTAGAGGCTCAATCGTATGGGTAGTACGCCAAGACAAGTAGACCGTTTATTCATCAGCATCTACTCACTAATCATCCACCTTGAGATATCTATCTAGAACATCTCGCTGGTATTAAGTTGCGATCCCACCCAAAGTGTAAATTCAAAGCAACAAAAAACATCATTAACAAACTATGTGTAAGGTAAACAATCCTTGCAACCGCAATTACAAGCACATTTGTTTTCTCCCCGGAGGCAACAACACATCCCCTAGTCTCATGTTTCTATCACTCAAGCTAGACATCGAGGGGCATGAGCCCACAATCATACATAACACTCCCTCTTGGAGTTCGAATCTACTAGTTAGCCAATGCAATAAATAGCAACGGAGAACATGAAAGAATACTCAAGAACTAAAACATAAAAGGTAAACCAAACATATTACTCATCACAATTTGAACATAATCTCATAATCTATCGGATCCCAGCAAACACAACATAGAAATAGCAGAACTAATACAAAGATGCCTTGATCATGTAGGGCAGCTCACAAGGGCTAAGAATTGAGGCACATGATTGGAGAGAGAACATCACATAGCTACTGGCAATGGACCCATGGTCCAAGGTGCACTACTCACGACTCATCTGGGTAGCGCTCATGGTGGTGGAGAAACTCCCAGAGATCAATCCTCCCTCCGGCAGGGTGCCGGGACAGGGTCTTCTAGCGATCCCGATCTCGGGATCGCGGCGGCGACGGAGCAGTGGTGAAAATCGCGTGACGGAGTGGCTCTCGGGTGTTTTTAGGTCGAGGGGTAAATATAGGCGAAAGGAGGGCAACGGGGGAGGCCTGGCCCCACCAGACGGGGTCCCTGGCACGGCCTCCCCCTGTCCCACGCCAGGTGGCCGCCTGGGAGGGGGCCAGCCCCCTCCAGCTTCCGGACTACTGTTTTTTTTGTATATTTTTCTGGATTTTTCCAAGCACTTTAAATATTGGGAAATATCTTCAATGCACGGACAATAACAGACAAAAACTAACACTGGGGCACTTAGTTAGTAGGTTAGTCCAAATATGTGGAAAAGGGTACAACAAGTAAGGTATGCAATTCAAGTCAAGTCAATAACAATCAAGAGTCTATATCTAGTATTGAAACTAGCAAAATAAGAACATAAAGGTGCAAGAGCTCTCGCTGTCCGTGACTCGAATGTCTCCAAATGGTGTTTGCGTGCAAGAAGTGGAAGATGGGTTTAGAGCATAAAAATATTATATAGTTTACTTGAGAACTCAAGCTACTAAAACTTCACACTTGGTCTCCTTCAGAATCTTATTTTGACTCGTCCCCAAACCACTACTCAGGAACAAGTCAAACTGACCCTCTACCTTTCGACTTTGAGCACTCATGCAATGGATGAGCGCAAGCAAGATATGTTGGAACTTAGGATGGCAAATAGAATAATGATGGGGAAGGGAGACACAAAAGGTGTGAAAGGCTCACATCAACGAGGACAATCATAGGCGAGACAAAAGCCAAATGAGAGATATGATGTGAGGAGTAGGGATTGCCATGCAACGTATGCACATATGAGATATGGGAAGCTCTCCAATGGAACTAGCGGCGGTGCATACAACTTGCTTGCTCACGAAGACCTAGAGCTCATTTGAGGAGGCTCATCATTGGAATATACAAGCCAAGTTCTATAGTGGTAAGATCCCCACATAGTTATGCATGAATGATATGAAACTCTCTATGTAGTACAAAAATTACTTTGGAGCACGAGTGTGGATCTTTCAAAAGTATTAGTAGGGTAGCCCCCTTCTCTCTTTTTTTTTTCTTTTTTTCTTTTTTTTCTTTTTTTTGTATTTTTGTGGCCTCCTTGACTCTTTCTATTTATCTCTCATTTGTCCTCATTAGGATATTTTAATTTATCCTCTTTAGGATCTTTTATTTTGTCCTCTTTGGGATATTTTCCGCACTTTAAGGGAAACACTCTATATTTTACAAGGATATAGAAAGAAGATCACACACTTTATAAGAAGTACTCAACATAAATAAAACTGAAAACCTATCATGATGTATGCAAATGTATGCCTCTGCTAGTGTATCAGGATGTGCTATGATACTAGCGCGTCAAATAGCAATTATAAAGGAAAGGCCCACCTATCATGCGGCTCCTCAATCAAGCAAAAGCATGTATGACATGAAAATCAAGTCATGAGATGATGGATGTGGCATGGCAATGTATCTCGGAAAGGCTATGGAAATGCCTTGATAGGTAGGTATGGTGGCTGTTTTGAGGAAGGATATAATGAGGTTTATGATGACAGAGCGTATCATGCCAAGGGTTTGGATACACCTGCGAAGTCTGCACCACTCTCAAGATGAGAAAGGGAAATGCACGGTACCTAAGAGGATAGCAAAATATGGATGGTGGAAGTGCCAACAATCGAATACTCGCATTAGTCAAAGGAACTTATGCAATTATTATCGGTAACTCTCTATCTAATCAGGAGGTTCAAAAAGATATAAGTACCCCGAGGAGGAGTGTATGGGGGTTTGGCTATCCTTGCGCATCCTCGACTCATGGTACGTGAGGGTACTCTATATATTCCAACACCTCCAGAGGTTAGCGATCCATCTAGTAGCTAGAGTTCTCAACTATTTTTTTGTAGTTTTCAAAACTAAACATGGATTGCCCAAAATACGACACTTATCACTAATAGGCTCGAGCTCTTGACACCCAAAATTCCAAACATTACTCAAATCAATACCTCAAAACTATTGCAAGTTACTACTATAATTATAATAGCAACCTCAATTACCTACTCAAGTCAAGACACAAGACTTAGTGCAACAGGTCAACTCTCTTAACAACATAAGCATGAAAACTCAAGAGAGTTCCAAAAGAAACAATCGAAATAAAAGCTATTAAAAATATAAGCATGAAAACAAGATCTAAACATGATAGTAGCTAAGAAAAGATAAAGAACACACAATCAAAGATAAGCATGAAAACTATGTTTTGTTCTAGGATGAAGTGGAGCGTGTTTTCTCTCCCAAACAATGTAGGCTAGGGTCCATCTTGTTATGAACATCAAGAAAAACTAAATAAACTAAAAATTAAAGAGAGAGATGCTCCAAGCATATCACATAACATACGAAGTGATAAAAATATAGCATGGAGAAGGACGAACTGATGATTGTTGATGGAGAAGGGGATGCACGGGGTCATCGCCAAGCTTAAGACACTTGAATCTACTTGAATATTTCTTGGGGGTGCATGGGGGCATCCCCAAGCTTGAGCTTTTGACACTCCCGAATCTTCTTTCATCATATTCCTTCGCACACTTGAAAACTCCCTTCATACAAAACTCATCATAAGATGATTACAGTGGTTAGTGCCCATAATAAAATAATTTTCCTCTACTGAAAATAAAGATTTTCATGAAGATCTACTATTTCTCATGATTGCCAAAAAGTTTTTGCAAACAAAAAGCAAGCTTAAGATTTGCAAAACTGAGAAAATGCAAAACGTGATATAATCTGGGAAAAACAAACCAGGAGGTAGTAAATAATTTTTTAGGGGCACTTCTGCAACTCAAATAAAAAAACTAAGAGCAGACGGCCTAAACTCAATTGTATAGAGAATATTGTAAAAATATCAGATCAAAAATATGAGCTGGTGATTTTAGGGAATTTTTGCAATGGAGCAAAAGTTTCTGTTTTCTGGACAGCATGTCACAACTCTTGATTTTTCTTGCAATCGGAGGCTAAACTTGGCACAAAGCTTGAAAATAAAGATACAATGATGTTGCTACAGTAGTAACAAGCATCAAGACCACTAAAGTCTAAAAGTAAAAACATTTTTGGTTGCTTCCCAATAAGCGCTTTCTTTTATGTCTTTTAGCTAGGCATGATGCAAGAAGAATCAAGGTTCAAAGAAGTCATTATCAATTGGATCATCAAAATTTTCAACTTCTCTTTTATAAGCTCATTCTTCTTTTTCCTAGGGAAGAGATACGTACCTTTGGATTTCCCACGGAAGCGTATTTGTCCTTTACCTATATCAATGAAGCCCTTCATGCTCGAAGGAAATATCTTTGGAGCACTATGTTTCCTTGGTTTGTTGACTCCATGATGAACAAGTTAACCATTGCATCTCTTTTGGCAAAGAGAACTTGAACATCTTTGATTTCTCCCTGGATCTTATAATCATTTCCATTAGTATGTTCATGATAGGCCTGAAAATTAACCATATCTGCAAAGTTTAAAGAATCATAAATGATTTTTGGCATTGTAGAAACCATGGATCCAATATCACAATAAGAAAGGAAGTCTTGGTTAGCGATGTTAATTCTAACAAAAGGCTCTCAATCATCATCTATCTCTAAGATCTCTTCTCTGATGGGCTTAGGATTCTCTACTTCCTTTAAGTCTAAAGCATCTACTTTTTTCTCAATTGAAGCAAGTCTATCTATAATAGCATCAATTCCATGATCATAAACGAAGTAACTAGATAGACCGTCTATAATAACGAGAGCTTTAGCTTCGTCACATCTAAGAAAATTTCTTCCAGGTCACAAATCTAGATAAAATTTACACCACTTAAAGACCCCATGATAGAGAGTGTCAAGCAAGATACTCGTAGATTTCCAAGGGGTAACCTTCTTGTAAATCCCAAAAAGCCTATCCCAATCCTTCTTCAGGTTCTCACCATTCTCTTGTCTAAAATT
Source organism: Bromus sterilis (assembly GCA_950022295.1). Lineage (NCBI taxonomy): Eukaryota > Viridiplantae > Streptophyta > Magnoliopsida > Poales > Poaceae > Bromus > Bromus sterilis. The sequence goes on from OX465599.1 coordinate 220,284,091, forward strand.
TCTAAATTGAACATCCAGAGGAGCACAATAGATTGCAAAGATCGACATCCTGACTAAACAGAAAAAGCAACTAAAAGGAAAGTAACTAATCTTTTTGTGGTTATTGGTATAAGACTCTAAAAAAATAGAAATTAAACTAACAAGACTAAAAAGCAAAGGTACAAGATAGTGCGCAACTCCCCTATCTTGTAGACTGGAGTCCCCGGCAACGGCGCCATAAATTCGCTTGATGGGTGTAGATAACACCTCCTCGTTGGTTACCCCAAGTGGAAGGTTATGATGTAGATAGCAGCAAATTCCCCTCAGTGAAGATACCGAGGTTTAATCGACCAGTACGACTCCAAGTGCTACGAGCACGTGGTCAAACGAGCAAGGTATCATTTGAGATAAGTTACTCACTTGACCTGGACCTGCACACAAAAGCAAACAACTTTGTTCCACCGAATAAGAGAGGTTGCAATCTCTCCAGTCTTGTTGTTTACAAAGGATCAAAATATGAGGGGAATAATGACAGTTATTGCAACGGAAAGGAAATAAAAGCAGTAAATAGTGGAGATGTAAACAATGGTGGAAAGATGGACCGGGGTCCCATGATGTTCACTAGTGATGTCTCTCTCCCAAAAGACGATAAATAACTATGCTGGGTAGACAAAATACAGCTGGAAATTAGCAGAATTATAAACACACCACAATTCTAATTATGCTACAAGAAAGCTAGAGGCTCAATCGTATGGGCAGTACGCCAAGATAAGTAGACCTTTTATTCATCAACATCTACTCACTAATCATCCACCTTGAGATATCTATCCATATCATCTGACTAGTATTAAGTTGCGGGCCCCACCCAAAGTGTAAACTCAAAGCAACAGACAACTTCATTAACAAATTATGTGTAAGGTGAACAATCCTTGCAAATGCAGTTACACACACCATTGTTTTCTCCCTGGTGGCAACATCACATCCCCTAGTCTCATGTTTCTGTCACTCATGCTAGACATCGGGGGGCATGAACCCACAATCATGCATAACGATCCCTCTTTAAGTTCCAATATACTACTAGGCCAAGGCAATAAATAGAAACGGAGAACAACAAGAATACTCAAGAACTAAAACATAAAAGTTAAACCAAATATATTACTCATCAAAATCTGAACATAATCTCATAATCCATTGGATCCCAACAAACACAACATAGCAACAGGAAAACTAATACAAAGATGCCTTGATCATGTAGGAAAGCTCACAAGGGCTAAGAATTGAGGCATAAGATTGGAGAGAAAACATCACATAAGTAATGGTCATGGACCCATGGTCCAAGGTGGACTACTCACGCCTCATCCGGGAAGCGCTCATGGTGGTGGAGAAGCTCCCGAAGATCAATCCTCCTCCGGCAGGGTGCCGGGATAGGGTCTTCTGGCGATCCCGATCTCGGGATCACGACAGCGGTGGAACAGTCGTGAAAATCGCGTGATAGAGTGCCTCTCGGGTGTTTTTAGGTTGAGGGGTAAATATAGGCGAAAGGAGGGCACTGGGGGAGGCCTGGCCCCACCAGGAGGGTCCCTCGTGTGGCCTCCCCTTGGCCCGTGCCAGGTGGCCTCCTAGGAGGGGGGCCAGCCCCCTCCGGCTACCCTTCGGTCTTTTGGATGGTTCTGGACTGCTGATTTTTTATATATTTTTTCTGGATTTTTCCGAGCACTTTAAATATTGGGAAATACCTTCAATGCACGAAGAACAGAAGACATAAGCTGGCACTTGGGCACTGAGTTAGTAGGTTAGTCCAAATATGTGGAAAAAAGGTATGAAAGTGTAGCAAGACATGTAGCAAAGTCACCTATATGATCATGGAACAAGTAGAAATTATAGATATGTTTGGGACGAATCAATACCCCCAAGCTTAATTCCTGCTCGTTCTCGAGAAGGTACATGATAACAAAGATAATTTCTGTGGTGACAAGCTACCAACACATATATGAGCTTTAAAGTACAACAAGTAAGGTATGCAATTCAAGTCAAGTCAATAAGAAGCAAGATTCTATATCTAGTATTCAAACTAGCAAAGTAAGAACATAAAGGTGCAAGAGCTCGGCTTCGTGGTTGGAGCGGCGAGGCTGCTGCTCGAGGCGCGACACGATTTCGTAGCTGTTGCTGGTGACAATGCGACGCGGTGGTGGAGCGACTCGCAGAGGAATGGGGTCGAGGTCCACCACTGATGACCCACAAGTGGAGAGGATCGCGATAGTCTTCGCAGGTAAGATAAACCCAATTCATTGATTCGACACAAGGGGAGCCAAAGAATATTTATAAGCTTTAACAGTTGAGTTGTCAATTCAACCGCACGTGAAAGATACTTGCTTGGCAACAAGATATTAGTGGTAACGGTGATATGGATGTTATAGTGGCAACGAATATAGTGGTAGTAGAGCAACGAAAGTAAAAAGGTAGAAATAAAGTAAATTGTAAATAGCAGAGTTAAAACACTATAGGCTAGGGGGGCGAATGGTTGGGTGCTGCATGGATGAGATATAACATGTAAGTTACTTGGGGCAAGGCACACGGAAAAGTAATGATCATCTAGGCATATATCAAACATTAGGCATGTATCTCGAAGGTAGTTGTACGTTCTTGCAATAAGAACTTGCGCAACATCTTTTGTCCTACCATCCCGCTACAAACGGAGCCAAAAGGAACTTATGGAGATTAAGGCGCTCCTGTCAAAGAGCACCGGAACAAAGCATTAACAATCAATGGATACATGGAATCCTCAAATTATAGTCCATCCCCTTCTTTGTCCCAAGCTTTCACCATTGGGATCGCCGGTTATAGACTATAATAGGTGCATACAACTCATAGATAGGATCAAGAACACAAATATATTCATGCAAACACATAGGGTTCAGATCTGAAATCGTGGCACTCAGGCCCAAAGTGACAAGAAATAAGAACAACAAGTTGTAGAAAAGATGACAAACACCATAATAGATGAGAGGCAACATGCCCCCAACAATCTGATGAACAATTACATGATCTAACTAATCCAATCCTACCACCCCCTTTGCCTACAGCAGGGAATTACTCACACATGAAAGGAGAAGTCATGGAGGGATGATGCAGTGGCGATGGTGATGACGATGGCGATGATTCCCCCTTATCGGAGGGAAAAGCAGCCTCCAGATTAGCTCTCCCAGAAAAGAACAGAGGGTGGCGGCGATTCCGCGACGAGAATTGGAAAAACGACCTTTGTTCTAGGATTTTCTCGCCACAGGTAAAAATCGGAGCCAAGGTAGGGTACTAGAGGAGGTGGGACCCACCCAAGAGCCCTGGTGGCGCGGCCACGGGCCAGGGCGTGCCACCTGGTCTCCTAGGCCAGGGAATCCCCCCTTTGGCCCCTCTTCTGACAGGTGGTTCCTCCCGGTGCGTGGAATTTCTCTATTTTTTACTGGAATTTTCCGGGACACCTAAAAATCCATATTCCTGCACACAAGAAAACCATACAGGCAACTCTGCTGAAAAAGCATCAGTCTGGGTTAGTTTCATTCAAATCATGCAAGAATAAGGCCAAAACAATAGCAAAAGTGTTTGGAAAAATCGATACGTTTGAGACGTATCAACTCCCCCAAGCTTAGCATATTGCTCGTCCTCAAGCAATTCAGTTCAACGAACTAGACGTGACAAAGAAAACTTTGATAAACTTCTTTTGCTTCATTAGATGTATATAAGCATGTACTACGAACAAGACTAGCAAGTCTTGGAACAATGCTACAAAGTGAATGCACGAAGCAATCCTTCTTTCGTGTGAAAAGTCTCAAACAACCAAGAATGAACAATATGCTACTGAAAATCAAGACAGGATCACAATGCACATGACTTGAACATACTAGAGTGGTATCTCTCTAGCCTCCATGAGTGAATCAAAATATAAATGCAGAAGCTCCTTCGGAGTTTTAGAGGAGACTAGAAATAAATATTTCAGAATGAATGATATCACAAGCATGCAGAAGACAATGTGGTACTTTGGGACAATGCACATTACACTCAGAATGACAATTATGCTCTCAATAGTTGGTGCTTTGAAGAAATAAATGGAGACTCTCAACCGTGGTTTTTGATGGAAAGTTTGAAACCCCGTGGCTGGAAGAAAAGACTAAAGAAGTAACAGAGCTCGTGGTTTTGAAAACAGAGATACAATGTTTTCGAGAGTGTAACATTCTAGTCAATGGTAACGGTAAAGGTTGTAAATATCTTCCATACCACCCATATTAATGGTGGTTCCCATGTGTAACACCCCGGGTGTCATGCAACAGTAATTCAACAGTGATCACCTTGTTAATTGTCATGTCATCATGATTAAGCAAGAAATAATCAACCTTGATCAAGTCAAGCTCAAATTCAACCCATTTTGAAAATTCCAAAACAAGGTGGAAAATAAAGTTGAGCCAAAAATTGTGCTAGCAATTTTATAAAATACCTAAAAATTAGTGGATCATGCTAATATGGATATGTGAATTTATTAGGCTATTAAATAATTTGGACAAATCATAATAGAGCCAAAATAGCCCCATTTCATCAATGCATATTCAAAAGGAATGTTAAGTGATTTTATTTAAATCTCAAACTTATCGTGGCACTTCTATATAGTGTGGCACAAATGTAGGAAAAAGTTTCACGTTGGACAAAAATAATATTTGTTCTAAAATAAATAAAAACAGTGGTGAAACAACACTATTTAGCCTTTTAAAATGGAATATAAATTCAAATGATTTTATTAGTGCCCCCAAACTTTTGTAGCATTACTATATTGTGTAACAGAAATATTGGAGCAACTAATATAATTTACAAAAATCAAATGGTGGCCAAACCAAAATAAAACATAGAAGTAAAGCTGAGCAGAGAAACAAAATTTGGAAAATCGGAAAAGACTAATTGTCGCCCAGGGCAAGGACAGCTCGGCCCAGTAACTCCCCACTTATCCCCCACCTCACGCAACTACTCACCCTCCCCCTGCTGTCGAGCATCCACCGCCAGGGCCACTGTCGCCGCTCTCTGTCGACCATCCTGTGGTCGTGCCGATGGATAAGAAGGCTACCACACCTCCCTGAACTCTAGCCCTATTCCCTTCCTCCCCCTCGCGCCTCCCTCGCTCTGAATCGAGCTCACGCCCGAGCGCTAGGTCGCCGCCGTCCCGTCATTACCACGGCCACCGGGAACCTCGACGACGATGAGCACTTCCGAGAAGTTCCCCTTCGACTGCTCGGTCGCCCCGTGCGCCAATTCGGCTGGAGCCACGTTGTTCGCCGCCGGCGTCGCTGTTTCCCCCTGTTGGACCCGCCACGGCACCGTCGTCGTTCTCCACCGCCGGCGCCATCCTGGCCTCCCGAGCTCGACCCCAGGCACCACTGTGAGCCCTAGTTCCATTTTCGAGCTCTCCCCTTCGTCCCTTCCCGTTTGCCGCTGTAGGCCCCGTCCCCCCCAACACCGGGACCACGCAGTCGCCATGGTTGGTCATTCCGGCCGCCGCCTGCTCGTGCGTGGGCACGCCCCTGCACACGCGCTCCCTGGTCGCGCCTCGCACGCCCCACACGCCCAGCCCACGCGCCGGCCGCGCCCTGCGCGTGCGCGCGCAGCTGGCCGCCCGTGGCAGCTGCGGTTCCTGCTGTGCTGCTTTTTTTTACTGAATAAGAACAAAGATTGCTATATGCTGCTGAAGAACCCCTCAAAACAGCAGCAAAATTTAGAGCTAAACATAATCTAATGAGGATAAATATTATGTGGACTAAAACTACACTTATCAAGCTCCATTTTGTTCCATTGGACCAGCTTCATTGGAGCTACAGATTAAATACCATGAAAATCATAAATTAGAAATTCTGTTAACAGAAAATCTGACAGAAAAACAGTTGTGGTCATAGTTGCTTTAGAGCAAGATCTGGACTTTCTACATGAGCTATTCATGGCAACAAATAACATGGTTTGAAAGCACCCAATGTACTTCAAAACATCTATAGGTTGCAACTCCATTTGAGTTGTTGATCAACGGCATTCATCTAGCAAAGTTGGCTAACTATAACAAGTTTCTGAAATTAACAGTGAACAACCCTTTTCCAGAAGATGAATTATAATATGAATGAAAATTGTACCAGGCTGTAGATCATAGAAAAGAGCTCAAGTTGATGTTGACCTCAAAATCATAGGAGTTGTAGAACTCTAGTTATAGCCTTTCGAAAAAAGATAAATTATGTTAACAACAGAAAAATCCAGACCTAGCATTTTTCTGCCAAGTCATCATCATTAGCTTAACCACTTCATTGTCCTAAAACTATGTGCTACTGATTTTAATTAATCATTCTAATGACATGGGCTTGTTGTACACTTAACCAGGATCAAATAATGTCATTGGCATATATTTGTTTGAGGCTTAAGTAACTAGATATTAAATTCACAAAAGCGCTAAACCATAACAAATTCTCAGACTTAGTAATTTTAGAGAAATCCACTGGAAGTCTATGACACAAGGGGCCCACTGGTCAATTGACCAGGTCAAAGGCTCCATCCTATGCCCTGTGGGTCCCCTTTGTCAGGTTGACTTGGTCAACAATACTATTGTGGATAAAGTTGATTTATTTAATAAAATAAAATCTAGAAAATAAATAAAATGAATTAAACTTAGAAAATCAATATCTTTTAAACCGTAACTCAGATGAAAATAATTTATACATGAAAATTGATCAGAAAAATACAATGAATACGGATATGCTACCCATACCCACAACACACACCCCTAACTTACCGCACACGATACTTTCCCCCTCCGGATCGTTTGTCCGGTAATCACCCGGAGCCGGTACAAAAAATTGCCGGTTGAATTCCCATTTCATCTGCAACATGTAGCACTGCATTAGTTCACCCTAACACTGCGTTTGCCTTGTCTTGTATTTTTATTTCTATTATTGTCGTGTATTTATTGTTTCTTCCCCCTCTCTTATTTTCCGGTAGTCCCGACGACCGCTGCCGATTCCCCTGTAATCGACTACGTCGTCGACGACCGTACCCCTACTACCGAGCTTCCAGGCAAACAGAGCCATTTTCCTTCCCCAGATATCACCTATCTTTTCCGTACTTTTCTTGCACTAGGCATTGTTACTGCTGCTTCTACGTTACAATCCTATTCAATTGCATAGCATGTTTTTGTCGCCCCTTGATGTACCTTCCTTTATCCTATGTTACCTATTATAATTATGAATTATTCAACAGTGAGCCCTGCGCTTTATTAGTCAACTAGGATTAGATAGCGGGTTCTGATCACTCAGGGGAGTGACGCGGATACAACATATTAACTATAACAGGTACAGTACAATGCAGAAACTTCCTAAGACCCCCTACCTCGGATCTGCCGACCCACCATCAAGTGTGAGCTATCAAGGAGTAATCCTTGTACTCCACTCGTTGCTGACTCTGTATAGCCTCTCTAGGTACCTGAGAAACGGTTGTCCTTAAAGGTAAGAGTCGGGTGACCCAACGGTGCTCGTGAGCGGTATTGCGTCGGGGATGACAGGGAGGGTACGACCGACGTTACTGGCGTGCTTGGCCCCTGCCTGTATCTCGCGAGAGTTACCAAACCACAAAAAGTCGAGCTCTACCAAGAGCACATGCGAGACAAGGTAAGGAGACGGTTCACCTTGTTGGTAACCGCGTGCTTTGACGGGACAATAGAGAGGCCCCTGACGTTACTGGTGCACCTTGTTGTTGTTCGTTGTGTTGTTAGTGAGACAGCGATAACGGTTGTCTGCAAGATAATATTAAAATGCTAAATGGTTCCGTGGATGACTTGATAGTCCCATTGGTCTGTACGCACTACCTTCATATGGGATAAGGAGTTATGGGCTCCCCTGCTTTGTAGTTTTTCCGAAAGCTCTTCTGACGTCAGCAGTACCACGGGCTGATTGCCGGGAAGCGGTGTTGTCTTCTTTGCTGCAGCTGGTGTATTTGGATTTGTTTTTGCTTCAACGGACAGTATTGCACCGTGCAGGAGCGTGGAAGGGTGAGGGACCTAGACCCCTGAGCGCATAGGATATAGTCCGGCGGATGGCCTCTCTGCTAAGCCTAGGATGGGCTGCATCGTGTCGGATAGCTTTGGTGGAGCGTTCCCTAACAAGGTGCCCACCACCCTGGAGATCCGAGCGTGCAGGCTCAATAGTTGTGCACCCCTGCAGGGAGTTTAATATATTCGAATAGACGTGTCCACGGTAACATGATGCTTTATGCTGAAGTTGGATCTTACCACTACAAACTACTACTATTAAACTGTATGGTTCCGTGTCTTCTTCCTCGCAGGGAAATCGAGGAAGGGAACTCGGAGGCATTGTAAAATATTAATTATTACAACTTACTATTATACAATGCTGCCGCAACTTCTGCTGCATTGTTACTTTATGCTTTATATGAACTGTTGGCTGTTCTCTTCTTGTGCTGCAAGACTCATCGGAAGATGGTAGTCTTCGATAGGCCTAGCTTCTCTTCCTTATTCTGATTTCTACCTTGCAGTCCACTATATACAGCCTCCCCTTTCCATTTGATACAGATGCATAAATGCTTAGTAGCGGACGTAAGACTCGTGGGTATGCTAGATACTCACCCTTGCTTTATTTCCCCCTTTTTGTTTTGCCTGATCGGCCGCTGAAGTCGATGTTGGAGCCCGGGAGCAGAAGATCCCCGATGCCGACGACCGCAAAGTGAAGATCCCCGATGCCTTCTACGACGTCGAGTTCCCCGTTGACCAGGAGTAGTTTGGAGGTTCCCAGGCAGGAGGCCTCACCTTTTCGATCTGTTGTTATTTGTGCTAGCCTTCCTAAGGCAACCTTGTATTCTTGTGTCTGTACTCAGATACTATTTTTCCCTCTAACTTTGTGCTTTCGAGCTGTTGTATTCGAGCCCTCGTGGCCCCTGGCTTGTATTAAACAACTTGTATTTATTTATAGAGATTTGTTGTGATATCTTACCGCGAGTCCCTGATCTCGATCATTTACCTTGCGTGTATGATTACTGTACACTAATTGATTTTGGGGGCGTCACACCATGCTTTTGTATTATGCCTACACTTGTGTTCTCTTTCCATCTATCATAGACGGTCTATGGCCAGCAATTGCGTGGTGCCTTTTATCTTGCGTCAAGTATGGAAGAGAAGATTGTGAGTCTACTTCCACATGTCATTAGCAGTTAGTGGCCAACATTTAGTTCCATTTCAGTCCGTCATCAAGTATGGAGGACAAGTGCAAGCTTTTATAAAAATGTGAAATAAGTGAGAACTAGGCATTTTCCAGACCGACCTCTGCCTCATAAATTTGACTAGAATAAACTTTGTTAAGGAGTAAAACATTTTTAGCATGGAAGATAATGATTCCCTCTAACTCTACATGAACTTGTAAGGATACAAAAGAGAAGTACATTTGAATAATTTTGAGATGGTACAAGAAAGTCTTCGTTAGGATGGCCGGTAAATACCATATATAGGAAGTTATGGTGGACTCATATGGCGCAACTGGTTTCAAGGATTTTGGATGCACAAGCAGAATTCCACTTAGTACAGGCGAAGGCTACCAAAAGACGGGGAAGCGACCAACTAGAGATCAATAACGATCATAATCACGCAGAGCGACAAAGCAACATTGAATCGGGCATGAAAGTGATATAACTATTCTTAAATAAAAAGACCATCAAGGCTTTGATAGACTTTCAGTCATAAACATGTGTAAGCATGTGCCAAGTCAATCCAAATATTCTCAGAAGGGAAAATACCACTTCAATATGTCAAATCATGAACAATGCAATGCATGTAAATCATTTCAATAACACATTATGCTCTCCAACTATTTGAGACTAGTCATAAGAAAGCATGAACTACTGGGAAAACATTGTAAACATAGCACTATGGTGCTACAAGTTGGTCTCTAGATCATAAGTACACGCATATGTACAAAAGTAGAAACAAAAAGAGTTCATACCGGTTTTCCTTTTTGCATCCCTTCCCTCGATCTTGGCCATTATTGCCTCGTCGCTTGCACAATCGAACGTTGAAAGATTTAATCATGTGCAAATGCAACCATGGACGTGAGCTGAACTCTGCAAACAAAGCAAACTAAAGAGAGAAAAGAAATCTTTTTGTATTTTTCAAAGGTTAATAAAACACAAAATAAAAGGGAAACATTTTTGTTGTTTTTTCAAATTAAGAAAGGACAAAGAAGAACGGGCAGAAACATCGAAAATATAAAAGTCGGGCATGTACTCCCCCAAGCTTAGTCTTTTGGCCTAAGTCGGGCTCGACTACTATGGGCCCTAGGAGCTCCCTCCGGCTCCGGGTAGTACTGGTACGTCCATCCGTCGTATGAAGTCTCGTGTGCGTAAACGGACGTCCTGCTGTCCTCCCAAGATGAAGGCTCCCCTCCCCAAGAAGAAGATTCCTCACCCCATTGGGCAACATGCTCCTCCTGGGGATGTGGAGTCCCCTCTGGCTCCTCTTCCTCGGGAGAAACCCCATCCATGGGGTTATGGAACTTCTGCGGGACCACGAACTCATCCAGCTCAACCGTAGTGAAAGACAATCCATTACTGCTAGTATAATCAAACAAAAGTGGTGCATGTAGACGGATCTCGCGAGTAGTAGTCTCGCCAAATCTCATAACATAAACAAGGTTACCAAACTCAGAAGTCCTAGTAACAAACTCATGCCTCTTCATAGCAGTAAGATCAAAGCGTAAGAATGGAAAAGGCGTATCAGCAACACGTGCAATGAGCTCAAGTCGCTCAAGAATAAGTGTGGCATAAAATCCACCAAAGTGAGGCCCTTTGTCGCTGTTAGCGACAAGGCGACGAGCAATCAAAGCACCAATATTATACTTGTTGTCTCCTAAGAGGGCGGCTGCCAAGATAGCTATATCTGGACCCGAAATGTTGCTCGTGTTGTCATGAGCTAACAACCCTCGAGAAATATAGTATGCGAAATACCTGATGTGGGGAAACAAAATGCTGGAAATCTTCCCCCTATGAACGTTCTTCGGATCCTTGCTGCAAAGAGAAGCGAAGAGGGCCTTCAAGTAGTAGGGGTGCGTAGGTATCTTGGTCTTCCCAACAGTCCCCACACCTAAAATATCAAAAAACTATTCCAATGGCATGGTGATAACCTTCTCATATATTCTAAATTTAACCATGGAAGTTCTATCATTATAACTAAACCAGTTAACAAAATAATAAGTGAGTTTTGGATACTGTGGCACCTGATGTGTCACAAGGCATATCAAACCTGCAGATCCACAAAGGTTATCAAACTCATGTTTAATACCTGTCGCCGTGAGAAAATCCGAACACGGGTATGTCATGGCACGTGTTGTGTCCTTCTCGTAGAACAACTCCAGTGGCACAATATCATCACTATAACTCATCCTCGCAGAATAGGATGAAGCTGCATCTCTAGTTACTCTATCCGTAGGCTCGGGCCTGTTCCTCCCAAGCCCTTCCTTAGCCTTTCCAAATAAACTCATTTCTGAATGTTTTTGACAAGTTAAAAAAATGAATATTTAATAAAAATGAGTTGAGGCAAACTACTCTAGTCACTTCCCCAAGGCATAATCTTTCATCAAAACTTCAAAAATAAATTTCTAAGCATGCACGCAAGCTCATATGAACAACACCAAAAACTTCTAAATACTCTTAAATAAGACCACCATTCAAAATTCTAATTGGAGGGGCGGAGGAATCACATACCAGGGAGAAAATGCTCAAAATCTCAACTCAAATGATAGGCTGAATAGAGAGATCAAAATTCGCCTCCAATAACAGCAAGACCACGGGTTCTAGCAGCAAAACTCATGTTTTTGGAGAGAGGAGAAAGAGAAGGGAGGAAGTACCTGGAAAGGGGGCCTGGGGGCCCATGCGCCCTGGTGGCGCAGTTAGGGGCCAGGCCGCGCCACCTCGCCGCCTGGACCAGGGGTGGCCCCCTGGTCAGCCCCAGGTGCCCCTGTGCTTCTTTTTTGTGAAAGTTTTTAATATAATTTTTATGGATTTTTTCTGACAACTTCATTTTTGAGAATTTCTCGAGGTAGCGAAAGCTGCAAAAACTTCCAGAAGGCTCAAAACAGTGGTTAAACATATGAAGTTTCAAAAATATAAACTTTGGTACAACAAGATAGATGAAAGCTAAAAGAAATACAAGTAGAATAAGATCCCCTTTTTTACTCGTATAAAACTTGTTTGTTAGCAAGGTTGATAAAGTCTTACTACTAAACAAGTGATATATTGAGAAAAAATTTTCACTTCTTATAAGGCATTCATGGTACCTTTATTTTTAGGGAGACTGTCCCCACCATAATTGTTTTATACTTGTAGTGCACATGTAGAGGACAATCCCAGTCACCAATCTTCACGATCTCAATATTCTCAATGGAGTTAAGGCCATGCCTTTTATCGATCTTCTTTGGAAAATAAACCGTGTGTTCTTTATCATTAAAATTGAAAGTGACCTTTGCTTTATTGCAATCAATAATAGCACCTACGGTGTTAAGAAAAGGTATAGCAAGAATAATAGACATGATCCCATCCTCGGGCATGTCAAGCACAAAAAAATCAGTAAGAATCAAGCAATTAGCATCTTCAACTGGAACATCCTCACAAATACCAATGGGAACGGTTTTTGACTTGTCAGCCATTTGAAGAGAGATATCTGTGGGGATTAGTTTATCTAAGAAAATTATTTTGTTAAGAGTGAAGACATAACACTCACTCCTGCACCAAGATCACATAAAGCATATCTAACATAATTATTCTTTATGGAGCAAGGAATGGTGGGTATACCTGGATCACCGTGCTTCTTAGGAATCTTGCCACTGAAAGAGTAATTAGCAAGCATAGTAGATATTGCTTCATTAGGAACTTTTATTTTATTAGTCACAGTATCTTTCATATACCTCGAATATGGAGGCAACTTAATAGCATCAGTCAAAGGAATTTTAAGAAAAAGAGGCTTCATTCATTGACAAAATTTATTGTAGTGCTCTTCTTCTTTAGTTTTGAGAGACTTACCTCGGAAGGGCATTGGTTTTTGTACCCATGGTTCTCGTTCCTTCCCATGATTTCTTGCAATGAAGTCTTCTCTAGTATATCTCTTGCGTTTATCAGGTTCTTCTTCTTCTCGCATCTCAGGAGGATCATTCTTCTCTTCATCTTTATCAGGTTCAGCATCGTCTTCAGTTTCAGCATCGGAAGTAGATATACTATTAGGATCGACAATAGGTTCTTCATCAATTATGGGATCATTTGAAATGTCAGCTTCCTTATGTTTCTCTTCTTCTTCTTAGGGGAGCTGACAATGTCTTGTTCCTGTAGTTGAGAATATTTCTCGATTCTCTTAGGATGTCCCTCTGTATAAAGAGGATCTTGAGTTTGTGTGCCACCTCGGGTTTTGACCCCAAAAGCCCGCATGTTATCTTGTTTGGCATTGTTAGGAAGCAAATCTTTTTGCACATTAGAAATTTGTTCAAGCTGAGTTTGAACCATATGAAAATGCTTCACAATGCCTTTAACATCATTAATAGTTCTACCTAAGACATCAAGAAAACTTTTTATAGCAAGGGAGTTATCATGCAACTGACTTTGAATCCTCTCATTAAGGTGTTTTTGCTTCATAATAAAATTATCAACTCATCTAAACATTGATCAGGAGGCTTACCATGAGGGATGTCACCTGCATTGAAATCTAAAAGAGAGTGTACCTCTACCATAGGAGGGTGAGTGGTAGGCTCACAAAGTTTTTCAATTGGAGGTAGATTCTTCACATCTTCAGCTTTAATACCTCATTCTTTGATAGACTTCTTGGCTTCTTTCATATCCTCGGGGTTAAAGATGAGCATTTCCCGCTTCTTTGGTGGTGGAGGTGGGTTCAGGGACGGACCAATCTTCGTGATTTTTGGCTATCTTGCCCATTATTTTTCAGCATCATCCGGTGTTCTTTCCCTAAAAACAAAACTAGCAAAACTATCTAGATAGGTTCTAGATTCATCTGTTAGACCCATAAAATATATCAAGTAATTCATTCTTAGGGACTCCATGTCCTGGTCTAGCCTTAAGCAAAGTGCAATACCTCCCCCAAGCTTTAGGGAGGCACTCATCCTGCAATTGCTTGAAGTTATAAATTCTTTGTAAAGAAGCATGTTGCATATGAGCAGGAAAATATTTAGAAACAAAAGATTGAGATAATTCTTGAAGAATTTTAATAGAACCATATGGTAGTGCGTCATACCATGCTTTAGCACCCTCCTTCAAGGAAAAAGAAAGAAGCTTAGTAATATAATAATTTCTCTTCTTGTCCTCCGTAGGGAATAAGCCACACAAATGAGTGAGTTTAGTAATGTGTGCAATAGCGTCATCATTTTCTGTGCCATAAAAGGGGTCAGCTTCAACTGTACATATAAGTGAAAGATCAACAGAGAAATCAAAATCAGCATCTTCAATGCAAACAGGAGATGAACCAAATTTAGGATCTGGAGTAAACTAGTTCTTCATGGAATGCTTATCAAGTAGCTTCTGAAAAGCACTAGAGTCAGAGTCAACACACTCTGTAAGTCCCCTGCATAAATCATCATGAAGTTCAATATAATCTTCATCAAGGATTTTTTCCTTGAGTTCACTCAAGTCTAGGTAACCAAAGGATCTGCAAGTAGGATAACGTGTAGCAGGAATTTCAATTCCGGACTATTTTGCAGCCTTAGCAATTTGAGATTCAACAAAGTGACTAAGTGAACCAATCTCATCAAAATTAGTAGAAGCATCATCAAAAGTATCAGACATAGTAACGGAATCAGGAGAATTAGCATGTGGTGGTGGTGAAACAAAATTAATCATAAAGGAAGGTGAATCAAGCGTAGTACTGGTGCTAAGAACGATACCTTTTCTTGTTGTGGATGGTAAAATCGGAACCTCGGGTTCTCCTTTCTTACCCATAGCAGATAAATTTCAGAAAGAAAATTAACTTCAAGTAGACATGTAAATAGAGCTATGCTCCCCGGCAACGGCGTCAGAAAACAGTCTTGATGACCCAAAAGTGTAGGGGATCGCGATAGACTTCGCAGGTAAGATAACCTAATTTATTGATTCGACACAAGGGGTGCCAAAGAATATTTATAAGCTTTAACAGTTGAGTTGTCAATTCAACCGCACCTGAAAGATACTTGCTTCGCAACAAGATATTAGTGGTAACAGTGATATGGAAGTGATAGTGGCAACGGATATAGTGGTGGTAGAGCAACAAAGTAAAAATGGTAGAAATAAAGTAACTAGCAACCAGCAGAATTAAAAAACTATAGGCTAGGGGGACGAATGGTTGGGCACTGCATGGATGAGATATAACATGTAATTTACTTGGGGCCAGGCACACGGAAAAGTAATGATCATCTAGGCATATACCAATCATTAGGCATGTATCCTGAAGGTAGTTGTACGTGCTTGCAATAAGAACTTGCGCAACATCTTTTTTACTACCATCCCGCTACAAACGGGGCCAAAAGGAACTTATGGAGATTAAGGCGCTCCTGTCAAAGAGCACCGGAACAAAGCATTAACAATCAATGGATACATGGAATCCTCAAATTATAGTCCATCCCCTTGTGTGTCCCAAGCTGTCACCATTGGGATCGCCGGTTATAGACTATAATAGGTGCATACAACTCATAGATAGGATCAAGAACACAAATATATTCATGCAAACACATAGGGTTCAGATCTGAAATCGTGGTACTCGGGACTAAAGTGACAAGAAATAAGAATAAAAACTTGTAGCAAAGATGAAAAACACCATAATAGATGATAGGCGACATGCCCCCAACAATCTGATAAACAATTACATGATCTAACTCATCCAATCCTACCATCCCCTTTGCCTACAGCAGGGAATTACTAACACATGAAAGGAGAAGTCATGGAGGGATGATTGAGTGGCGATGGTGATGACGATCACTACTACGATAATGGCCTTCAGGTGCGCAGGGTGCCCGCGCTGTAGAAAACGCTTTGCATCTAACTTTCAATAGCAGCGCGGGTTACCCACGCTGTAGCTAACTCTTCAATTAGCAGCGTGGGCTTGGCGGGCCGTGCTGCAGAACTACACCTCCACTAGCAGCGCCTCTAGCCAGCCCGCGTTGCAGGTACATTTTTAGCATTTTTGTTTATTCTGCAATATTATTTGTTTATACATTTTTTTATAAATTTCCAGCATACACACATAACATTTATATACAAAGTAGAATCACACACATATAAACCACATCATATCATAGACATGCAATAGGCTCATCGATCATCATATATATATATATATATATAGAGGGTGGGTGTATTCTAACAACACCCCTTAAGACCTTATTCTAACAACACCCACCTTATTCTAACAACACCTGGCTAACCAAACCCACCTAACTGCACCGCACGAACCAATCGACCCGACCCGCTCCCCACCAGCCACGCACCAAAGAGGCAACTGCCTGTGCAAAATCGATCCCCCACCCCGTCCACCTTCTTTCGCGTCGCCACCACTACACCCGGCAGATGCACCACGCCCCCTCCCCGATGGCTCACCTCCGCCCCCCGCCCACCTCCCCCCTCCCCTCCCCCCGCACAGTCGTGGATCCCGTGCTGGAGAGACGAGCCGCCTGCTCCTCCCTCGCGCCTTCGGGGCAACGACCGCCGCCCTCCCGGCCAAGCAGCTGCACGTGCTGGTCGCGAACGGCACAGAGCCGCTCAAGGCGGCGGCCGCCACGGCCGACGTCCACGCCCCGGCCAACTCCTGCCGGCCGCCCGTCCCCGCCTAGGCCATCTCTCCCCTGGTTCACCGCGCGGGACGCCCGCTGCCCGGCCACCTCGCGCCTCTCGCCCCGGCCAGGTCAGGCAGCGCCCCGTTGTCCCCCATGAAGGATCCGCCACGAGATCGAGCCGGCAGGTCAATGGCGTTGATTTACGGTGATGGCGCCGCCTGCCTCGTGTCTTCCCAGCCCTCTGTGCAGATCCACAAAAGCTCCGGTAGCTCTCTAGTTGCCCACCTGACCAGCGCTCCATGTGCGTGCATATTTTTTGGTGGTGTGATGCTGCTCTCTTCTCCATCCTTGAGCAGTTCGCCCCGCACCCCTGCATCACATCTTCTTCGCGACCTAGACAGTTTCGTCGATCTTCTCAGAATCATCGGCGAAAAAGGAGTTGCAGTTCGGTTGAAGCGCGCGTGCATGGGCTCCGATGTGGTGTTTACTATGTAGTACAAAAATCTGCGTACTGTAGGGTAGTTTTAGTATTTTTGTGGTTCAGATTTATTGTATTTTGCAGGATAGCATAAAAACAGAAAAAGGGAAAAGGATGAACTATTGCAGTTTACTTGCCTCATAATTACATTTTTGCTTCTGAGATTTATTAACAAGCAGTGCACTTTGATGATGTGAGTTGTTGTGGTATAAAAACGCAGTTCCCTCCGGTCTGTTCCGCGGTCCACTTCCCCCGTAACCACATATTTGCTTGTTAGTTTGATATAGTGCACTTTTCTATCTGAAGTGGTGCGGCTTTTCGTCAAATGAAGTTCACTAGTTGTGGTTAACTCATAGTCCGTTGTGCTGCGATATGATAAAAATAAATGCAGTTCTCTTGCCTCGTCCTTGCCGTGCATGCTCGTTGATAAAAAATTATGTTACAAGTTAAAAACATTAGTGCAGTTCTCTCGGTCGACAAATGCAGCCGGCGCCCGAAAGATGTAGTTGTTTTCATCGAATTTGGATCCAAGAAAACGTGTGCATTTTCTGTTAATCGATAATGCAGTGTGCTTGCCTGTCGGATGCAAAACAATGCAGTTCACTCGCCGATCTTTTGTTCTTCGAAAAAATGTGAGTCCGCGTTTTAGTAAAATCGACGCTACTTTTAAACAGTAAGGAGTTAGAGAGAAAATTATACATGAAAATCGAGCACCTCGACAATAAATATCCAACCGTGTAACAATTGAATCGATCGGACAAACAAATCAGAAAAATTTACATCAAAAACGTCCGCTGCCCATACGAGGGCAACACTCCATTATCAAAATTCTTTCAAAACCATGAAGAATTTTGAAACATGTTCAACATATGGATCGTTCTCCTAATACATACGAATCCAACGGTGTATCATACGCATCGTTCCGACAAACGGTTAAAAAGTTTGACTCTCTACAAGATCCGTTGAAAAAAACAATGTGGCTGCGTTTTTTTTAAATGGAAATTTATCTCAAACCATAGTGAATTAGATAAAGTGTTCTACATATAGATGGAGTGCCTGATCGATATCTTTCCAATGGTGTATCGTTTGCATCATTCCGATGAACGGTTTAAGATAAATCGCGAAAAAAGGCCCGCTGTGAAAGTGTGTCGCCGCACCGTTTTCGAAACTTCTCTTAATCCGTGAGGAATTAGAAGAAGTGTTCAACATATGGAAGATGATCCATTTCCACACGAATCCAACGACATATCGTAAGCTGAATTACGACCAACGGTTAAAAAGGTAAGGCGAAAATACTGCATGCGGTTCGTTTTTACCCGAGCTGCAGTGCTCGTGAGTCAGCAATGCGGTTCCCTTAGCGACGCGATGCAGTGCAGAATAGTTCTTCTGCTAATATTAGCAGAATAGACCGGCTGTCGGCTGTATATATATATATATATATATATATATATATATATATATATATATATATATATAATAGCTTCACTATATATATATATCATCCAATGAGTATAATACCCAACACAAAGGTCGACTTTTCCTAGTTTAACTTCTATAATATCCAACAACATAATGTTTAACAACAACTACGAACCAACCTACTCCTTACCACCACCAAAAGGTGAAATGAAAAAACCAAAAGACATCCCACATTCCATTATTTAATATGGAGAACAACTTCTCTCCATGTTTTATATTCATCCGATTCACTATCCTTTTTCATCCTCTTATTCTTATGCATCCATCATCTCCACTTTCAGTGGAGTAGTCAGTCTTGAAGAGGACATCCCATGTCCGTGCAGAAACAACTGTAAGCTCACCTTGAGGAGGCATCCACCTAGGCATACTTGGTGCCAGGATCCTCTGTTGAAAACATATGAGTAAAATACTTAGTAATGCATTATACTTAATGTTAGGTCAAAGGATTTCTAAAAATGGACTAGTGTGACAGAATAGTAAAAATCTTAACATGCTATAATCTTTTACATGTCCTAGAAACAACTTGAGAACAAATGTCACATATGGTGTATAAGGTTCGCCAACATTATTAAAGTTCACAAACGAAGGGACACCTTTAAGAACATCGATGAAATCATCTTGTTCGTCCATTGTTAGGTCAAAGCTACCATTATGAAAATTATCATCAAACATCTTCCGAACTTCTTTCGGATCATGGAGATAAACTAAAAATTATAAATAAGTTGTCAACTTGGGAAGCGAGGAAATAAGGAAGTAAACAAGTCAATTTTTTTTAAGAAACTCACGTGGAGATAGAACCAGCTTAATCTCATCCACTAGCATCCAAATGTCCTCATTTCAAAATGTTTTACCATCTCGACGATGAGGTCCAAGATCAAATGTTATTTGCATATCATCCTCTAATGCATATGCCTTGCATAGTGCATACCAATTTGGACAATAAAAGTATGTGTTGTTTGGTTCATCAAAGACCTCGACCTTTAAAGTTATACCATATTTCGTATTAATATTGACAACTTTTTTATCATTCTCGTGCCAATATTCGATTTTGACAAAGTCGCAGACGTGAGGTGTTGCAGAGCAAGGGATGTGCTAGTTGATTGTCAAAAAATTACACGTCAAAACAAAAACTAAGTGAAGCACGCTTAAATAAGAAGATGCCGCAGAAGTTGTATACCGTTTGAAATTTTCTTCCTCCCCATCCAAGTCTGGAAACTTGTCGCACCGACCTGAGTCATCGCCACAATAGCCGCACTCGGGGATTCTATCGTCGTCAGCCATTTTCTGCGTCCATAATTCAAATGTGTCACATTGTGTCGCAACGGTTTTAATCATCGGCATTTAAAACAAAAGTAAAAAATGGTGAACTCGAATAAAAATGCAGCAATAATATTTTATCATATAACATCACAAATACATCTCGAATAATCTAGTCAATGCAATAATAATATCACTAATACATCTCAACTACTACATCTCGGAAAATCAAACTCGACGACGAGCCGGAGCTGAGCCGCGGGCAAATTTTCGGCATGACATTTGCTAAAAATTTGACAAATCAAGCGCCTGAAATTTGCCGGAACAGAAATGAATCGATATTTTGGCAAAACATAGGCCACTCATATCCTGTAAATAATGATCCATATACAAATACACAAGAACAATAGTTACCTAGAAATAATTTAAACATGCAATTAGGCTCACTAGATAGCAAATACACATGAACCAGAGCATCCATATACAACAGACCACCATCAAATTCCCTAGCAATTAGGCACTAATTAAAAATGCCTAGCAATTGCAAAGTCTAGGAAACAAAGAACCATCAAATTTCTTAGAAATTAGGAACTAACCAATACACCAGAGCATCCATATCCATAGCAATTTTTCAAACCCTAGCAATGCAAACGCACAAACAGAGGAGGGGGACCAGGGGACAACAGTGGAGGTGGATGCGAGAGTGGAGGAGGAGGCGAGAGATCTCACCTGCGGGGCAGCAGGTGCCGGCGTGGGCTTCGATGGTGCTCTGGAAGGCGGCGGCGACTGCGAACTCTTCGATGTCAGGACAGCTCCAGCGGCATCGAGTGGAGAAGGGCAGAGAGAGGAGAGGGCGGCAGCATCGAGCAGGTGCAGCAGGTGGTGGACGGCGGCACTGACTGCGACCGTATGCGGCTCTGGTGGCAGGGAGGCTCCGGCGGCGTCCAGTGGAGAGGGAGAGCGTGAGGAGAGAGAGAGTTGTGTGGGGAGAGAGTGAGGGGCAGCCCGACCTAGTTTTAGGTATACCATCTACAGCACGGCTGGGTGGCACTGTGTTGTAGATGACAAGGGCATCTACATCGCATGTAGGCAGCGGCGCGCTACTTAGATGTGGGCCCAAAAAACCCAGTCCATGGTTGCCAAATTAGGAGCTTGGGATAGCGAACCCATGCTGCAGATGTCCTATACATCTGCAGCGCGGTATTTGACACACACTCGCCACTAAAGTGGCTAGCCACGGGAACACAAATTGTGAACCCATATTAGCAGCGCATGTATTCATGTCCCGCGCTTCCAATGCTCAATCTCCTGCAGCGCAGGTTTGCGCGCTGCGCTGCTAAAGTACTCCTGCAGCGCACGTCCTATAGCCCGCGCTACTAATGTACATTCTTGTATGGACAACATCCTAGTAGTGGATGGCGATGATTCCCCCTCATCGGAGGCCAAAACAGACTCCAGATTAGCTCTCCCAGAGAAGAACAGAGGGTGGCGGTGGCTCCGCGACGAGAATTTGCAAAACGACCTCTGTTCTGGGATATTGCCGGCACGGGTAAAAATAGGAGCCAAGGTAGGGAACCAGAGGGGGTGGGACACACCCAGGCACCCTCGTGGCGCGGCCAGGGGCCAGGCCGAGCCACCTGGCCGCTTGGACCAGGGGCAGCCCCCTCCGGACCCTTTACTTACAGGTGGTTCCTCCCGGTGCGTGAATTTCTCTGTTTTTTACTGGAATTTTCCGAGACACCTAAAAATCCATTTTCCTGCACATAAGAAAACCATACAAGCAGCTCTACTGAAAACAGTGTTAGTCCGGGTTAGTTTCATTCAAATCATGCAAGAATGAGGCCAAAACAATAGAAAAAGTGTTTGGAAAAGTCGATACGTTTGAGACGTATCAACCACACGACGTCGCCGTTCAGCGCCGCCTTCTGCAGACTTTGGCGGCGGCGGTGGCACATCTCGCTCCACCCACGCATCTGGCCTTGCCGATGGAGGTTTCGCGACGTTGACATAGTGAAGGAGGTCAGCACGACATCCTTCGCAGCCAGCTGCGTCAGGACTATACTGCAGGAGCACTTGCACAATGAGCAGGGCCTCAACATGTGAAGGCATCTAGGTGAGTGGTGGAGGAGTGTTCGGCGCGGGGTCGTCTTGCAGTGCCTGCCGTGCGGGGCGCTTGTTGGAAGAAGCCCATTGCTCTTTCGCGGTGTTGTTGTTGTTGACAGTCTCATCACGAGCATCGACACTAGCGGCAGAGTCTCATCCCGTGGGGCCTCCTCCGTGTTCGTCGCGGTTGGCTCGGGTTGGTTGGCATGCGTCGTGACCATGGCGATGTCGAGGCCGGAGATGAAGACAAAGTCCCCCTACCCAAGGCTCCAATTGTCGGAGAGATTTTTTCGAAGGTAAGCCCCCAAAACCTTAGTTCGAACACATGGGTCTTAGCTTCGCGATCTCGACATCAAAGATGAAGATGGTAAGATCTGCGGTGGAATCAAGCAAGCATGCACACAAAGGACACAAGGAGCTACCAAGGGTCAGGCCACCGTGTCGGTGTAACACCCTACTCCTGCATGTCTGGGATTACTCCGGTGGATATGATCATGGTGAGCTTACAAGCTTGGGTGTTCGGGAATGGCTGACCACTTCTACGGTGCCTTGGCTACCACTTAACTATTCTTGGCCTTGGTCCTCTTCCACCAAATCTGGGGAAGGGATCCCACATGGGCCATCTTTGTGGGGTCTAACTTGTCCCTTATCCTCACTAAAGCTACTTGTCCCTGGCAAAAGAGGGGATCAGGCAGTTTCTGCCTTTGGTGCTACCTTCATCTTGGAGTGGGGTGCTTCGGGAACCGAAGGGCTCGCTTCGAGGGTTGAGATCCTTGACAGGAGGCTCACGAAGCATAGGCTGGCGCATGGCTTCACGAGCGTCCTCTTGAAGGTGGCTACAAGCTCCATGAGGCATACGCTCATCGTGTCTTCAGGGCAGCTGTGCCTTGAGCTCGAGGCACGGCCCAGGGTACCCCGGTCTTGGCTGGGTCGACAGTCAAAGTAGATAAGAAAACGCAAGTGCAGCCATAGACGTGAGTTGAACTCTGCAAACAAATCAAAATAAAGAGAAAAAGAAAATCTTTTTGGGTTTTTCAAAGTGTTAACAACTGAAGAGAAAGGAGAAATCTTTTTTTTTGTTTTTGAAAATTAAGGAAAAACAAAGAAGAACTAGCAAAAACCTTGAAAAGAACAAAGTGAAAACATGGATGATACAAATGAAAAAGGGAGAGATGTACGTACTCCCCCAAGCTTAGGCTTTCGGCCTAAGTCGGGCTCATCTAATGTGAGCCCTAGGAGCTTCCTCCAGCCCAGTGCTCCTAGTGGTGCGCCCATGGGTCGTACTGGGCATCGTGCACGAAGAACGACATCCTTCCTGGTTGCTGAGAGGATGATTCCTCCTCGTAGGGAACGAAGAGCTCCTCTGGTACAGGTGGATGTTGTGCCTGGTTCTCGTCCTCCTGAACCTTTGCGTCCGTCGCAGGGGCCTAAAACTGTTGTTGTACTAGATAATCATCTAGATCGAACTTGGAGAATGACCATTCATGCCAAATATCATGATCAAACAAAAAGGGATCAGGAAAATGGATATTACAGGTAGTATTGCTATTAAATAACAACATAAAATTAAGGTTCTCCCAATGCGAATTCTTAGTGACAAACTCACGAATTTTCATGGCATCAAGGTCGAGGCATGAAAAAGGTATAGGAATATCATCGGGCTGTACCGGTAAACAAAGATGCTCAACAACAAGTGAGGCGAATATTCCTCCAAAGGTAGCGCCCTTCTCACCATTAAATCTGAGACGGCGAGCGATCAAAGAACCCAAGATATACGTTCGGTCTCCCTCAAGGGCAGCTGAAAGTATAGCAAGGTCCGGAGAGCTAATGTTGCTCGTGTTGGCACGAAACAACACCTCTCGATAAATGTAATATGCAAAGTACCTAATGTAGGGAAACTGAATGCTTCATGCTTTTCCTCGCTGAATGCGCCTTGTATCTCTGTTACAAAGAGAGTTGTAAAGGGCCTTGAGAGCGTAGGGATGCTCCATTATCTTGTGCGTTATACCTTCATTACGCACACCTAAAACATCACAAAATTCTGCCAACGACATAGTTAATTTTTCCTCATAATATCTAAATTCAATGGTGGGAAAGGGTTCATCATTGAATTTAAACCAATTGACAAAATAATAAGTAAGCCTGGGATACTAATGCACCTAGTGAGTCATAAGATGCATCAAACCTGTAGTTTCAACAAGGTTATTAAAATGATCGTGCAAACCTGAAGCCGTCAGAAACTCATAGCAAGGGTATGACATGGACTGCATAGTGTTCGTCTCGTAGAGCAACCCCGAAAGCTCAACATCATCATTGTAACTAGTCCTCGCATGAGGCATTAATGTGGAGGCTCTAGTAAGACTATCTGTGGAGGGGGCTTTCTTTGCCCCAAACCATCCTATAACTTTTTTCATTATCCCCTAATTTGAAAATTTCAACAAGTTACAACAAGTGATAAATAACGAATAAGGGGTGAAGCATACTACTTTACTCACTTCATAGAAGCCTAAACATGCATCAAAACTTCAAAAATAAATTGTAGAACAAGAATGCAAGCTCATATGAACATCCACCAAGAATTCCAAAATACTCACATATAACTTTACCATTCAAAATTCTATTTGGAGGACTAGATCAGTCACATACCAAGCAACGTTTTCCCCAAAATTCGACTGTAATGGAGGGTTGTAGAAGGACATCGAAAATCGCAGGAATAAGAACTCGAGCTTGAGCTAGAGAAACGGGATTTTTGGAGGAAGAGAGAGGAAGAGGAAGAAGACTTGCCTCTTGGGGGGCCTTGGTGGGACCAGACAGCCAGGTGGCGCGGCCAGGGTCTAGTCGTTCCCCCTAGTCGCCTGCCCACCAGGTGGGTCCCCCTGGTCAGCCTCTAGTTCCTCCAGGACTCTTTTTCGCAAAATTTTTTTTGATTTTTCTGGATTTTTTCCGACAACTTCATTTTCGGGTATTTCCCGAGGTAGAGAAAGCTATAGGACTTCTAGAAAATCGAAACAAAGGTCAAAGTGTTGAAGTTTCAGAAATAATAAGGCAGGGTATGTCAAGGAGTAGTGAAAACGTAAATAAAAACTAAAATAAATTACACATCCTATTGCTTACATAGAACGGGTTTGCCAGTAAGGTTGATCAAGTCTTACTAGCAAACAAATTCGATATAGAGCAAAAAAATTACTTTCAAGAAGTGACTATGATACCATCAGTTTCACGGGCATCGACCCAATCGTAATAGTTTTATATTTATGATGAACATGTAGATGACAATCCCAATCCCCAACTTTGACGGTCTCAATATTTTCAATAGAGTTAAGGCCATGCCTCTTGTCAATCTTCTTCGAAAAATATACCATATGCTCTTTATCATTAACACTGAAAGTAAACTTTCCTTTGTTGCAATCAATAACAACCCCTGCAGTGTTAAGAAAATGTCTCCCAAGGATTATAGACCTCTAGCATATCTAACACAACAAAGTCAGTAAGGCATAAACAGTTAGCAACTTCAACTAGAACACTGACTCTTGTATAAAGGATATGTGTAGGGATTAGTTTGTCTGAAAAAAGCCTCTTGTATAAAGGTAAAGGCATAACACTCACTCCTGCACCAATATCACATAAGGGAGTTATGGCAAAATTATTTTATGGAACATGGAATGGTGGGTATACCTGGATCTCCAGGCTTCTCAGGAATCTTGCCACTGAAAGAATAATCAGCAAGCATAGTAGAGACTGCCTCATTAGGAACCTTTATTTTATTAGTAACAATATCTTTCATATACTTTGAATAAGGAGGAAATTTAATAGAATCAGTTAGAGGAATTCGAAGAAAGAGAGGATTCATCCAATCAAAAAATTTATTGTAATGATCTTCTTCTTTAGTTTTGAGGGACTTGCCTGGAAAGGGCATTGACTTTTGTACCCATGGTTCTCTTTCTCTCCCATGTTTTCTTGCAACAAATTCTTCATTAGTATAACTTTTATGCTTATCAGACGCTTCTTCCTCTTCTTCAGGTGGATCATTGTTCTCATTATCATTATCAGGTTCAGCACCATCTTCAGTCTCAGGATCGGAAATAGATATGCGATTTGGATCAGCAATAGGTTCTTCATTAGTTGTAGGATCATTAGAATTTTCAACCTCCTTATGTTTCTACTTCTTCTTCTTCTTTTTCTTCGGAGAGCTAACAATATTTTCTTCCTGCATTTGAGAATCTTGCTCGATTATCTTTGGATGTCCCTCTGGATAGCGAGGATCCTGGGTGAGTGTACCACCCCGGGTCTTAATACCATAAGCCTGTGTATCAACTCTTGAAGACATGTTAGCTTGAAAATATTTTTGCACTTTAGAAATTTGTTCAACCTAAGTTTGAACCATATAAAAATGCTTAACAAGTCATAACATCATTAACAGTTCTTCCTACAACATCTAGCAAGTTTTTGAGAACAAGAGAATTATCATGCAAGTGATTTCGAACTCTCTCATTAAAGCGAGTCTGCTTCATAATAAAATTATCTAGCTCATATAGACATTAATCAGGAGGCTTACCATAAGGAACATCACTTGCATTGAAATCTAAAAGAGAGTGTACTTCTACCATAGGAGGGTGAGTGGTAGGCTCACATAATTTCTCAATAGAATGTAAATTCTTCACGTCTTCAGCTTTAATACCTTTCTCTTTAATAGACTTCTTAGCTTCCTGCATATCTTCGGGGTTTAAAACAACCATACCCCACTTCTTTGGTGTTGGAGGAGGTTCGGGGATAGACCAATCATCGTGATTCTTGGCTATGTTGCCCATTAATTCTTTGGCCTCATTAGGCATTCTTTCCCTGAAAACACAACCAGCACCACTATCTAGATATGATCTAGATTCATAGGTTAGTCCATTATAAAATATATCAATAAGCTCATTCTTAGGAATTCCATGTACTGTTCTAGCCTTCAGTAAAGTTCAATACCTCCCCCGAGCTTTAGGGATATGCTCATCCTGCAACTTTTTGAAGTTATAATTTTTTTGTAAAGAGCATGTCGCATATGAGAAGGAAAATATTTAGCAAGAAAGGATTGAGATAATTGCTGAGGACTCTTGATAGAACCATAAGTTAGTTTATCATACCAAGCTTTAGCACCCTCCTTTAACGAACAAGGAAATATTTTCACAACGTGGTAATTTCGTATCTTTTCCCCATTGGAAAATAGGCCTCTCAACTCAGTGATTTTAGAGAGTTGTGCAATAGCATCATCATTTTCTTTGCCGCAAAAGGGGTCAGCCTCAACCATAGATATAAGTGAAAGATCAAAACAGAAATCAAAAGCAGCATCTTGAATGCAATTACGAGAAGTGGCAAACTCAGGATCATGAACAAACTTGTTCTTCATAGCATATTTTTCAAGTAGCTTCTTAATAGTATCAGGATCTGTAAAATCATTACACTCTGCATATTCTTTATCAAATTCATCATCAAGCTCAATATAATCATCATTAAAATATTTTTATTTCAATTTACTCAAGTCAGGATAAGCAGAGGATCTCTCAAAAGGATAACGTGTGACAAAAGGAATTTCAATACTAGCATGTTTTGTAGCTTTAGTAATTTGAGACTCAACAAAAGGACCAAGTGAAGCAGACTCATCAAGAAAATTAGAAGCATCATCAAAAGTATCAGACATATCACCAGACTTAGTGGAAACAACATGTGGTGGTGGTGAAGCAAACTTACTTGTAACAGAAGGTGAATCAAGTGCAACACTAGTACTAAGGACAATACCTTCCCTTCTAGTGGATGGTAAAATCGAAACCATGGAGTCTCCTTTCTTACCCATGATGAATAAATTGTAGCAATCAGAATAACTCCAAAGTAAACTTACAAACAAATATATGCTCCCCATTGACGGTGCTAGAAAATAGTCTTGATGACCCACAAGTGTAGGGGATCGCAACAGTCTTCACGGGTAGGTATAACCCAATTTATAGATTCGACACAAGGGGAGCCAAAGGATATTTATAAGCTTTGAAAGTTGAGTTGTCAATTCAATCGCACTTGAAAGATACTTGCTTGGCAAAAATTTATTAGTAGTATCGGAGTGATAGTGGTAGCGGTGGTAATGGAAATAGTGGTGGCAAGACAACAAAAGTAAAAACAACAAAGTAAAGAAACTAGTTACAAGCAGGATTAAAACACTCTAGGCTGAGGGATGGATGATTGGGCGCTGCATGGATAGGATACATCATGTAGTAGATTTAACATGGGGCAAAGGCTCACAGAAAATTAATGATCATCTAGGCATATGTCAAACATTAGGCATGTATCCCAAGGGTAGTTGTGCATGCTTGCAATAAAAAATTGCGCAACATCTTTTTCCCTAATCCCACTATGAACAGGGTCAAAAGGAACTTATGGAGATTAAGGTGCTCCTGTCAAAGAGCACCGAAACAAAGCATTAACAATCTATGGATACATATAATCCTCAAGTTATAGTCCATCGCCTTTGGTGTCCCAAACTGTCACCATTGAGATTGTCGGTTCTGGACTATATCAGGTGCATACATCTTGTAGATAGGATCAAGAAATTTATGTACTCATGAAAATACAATAAGTTAAGATCTGAATTCATGGCACTCGGGGCACTAGTGTCAAGCATTAAGAGCAACAAGATGTAACAAAGATGACAAACACCATAGTAGATGACAGGCCGCGCCCCCTGGTCGCCTGGACGAGGGTGGCCCCCGCCAGGTGGACTTATGGCTCTTGGATTCTTCTAGAAAGTTGGAATTTCTAGATTTTTTTGCGAATTTTCTGAGAGGCTTCATTTTAGACCTTTTCCTACACAATAACAGAGATACATGCAACTCTGCTGAAAACATCGTCAGTCCGGGTTAGTTCCATTCAAATCATGCAAGAATGAGGTAAAAATAATAGAAAAAGTGTTTGGGAAAGTAGATACATTTGGGCATTGGTGAGGAAATTGTTAATTGGTACCTGCTCGGTTGACTGGTGAGTAGGTAAATAATAGGCTAATCGGGAAGTTAATCGTCAAGTTAATCAATTAATTGGCCGATTAATCGATTTATCGGCTACTCGGTGACCTACGAGTAGGGATTACTGGGCAAGTTAACTAGTTAATCGGATGAATTCTTGAACACGGCGTTGGGACGTATCAGCCATCTTGGCAGTGACGTCTCATCGGTGAATGCGTTTTTTGTCATAGCCATCACCACGTGTCAGAACCCTCTGTTAGGTATGTGCTAGGATCAAGTCTCACATTGCATTCATGTTAAAAATTTCAAAAGAAATTAAAATGGGAGAGAGAACACCCCCCAGATGAATTTAATTCAAATGGACAGAATAAAAGTTTCTCCAAAAATTCCTTTTGTGTTTTTGAAAACTCACATAAATGAGTGTGATCACATATCAAGTGATGTGGGACCAACCCCATGCTCATGGATTTTTCAAATATTCAAACAGGAGCATGGATTTAAATTTAAACCCCTATTTGAATGAAAGTTCAAATAATTTGAATTTTAAAAATGTTCAAACTTTACAAGTGGCTATCCTATTATATTGTGAGGCCATGTAAAAAAACTTTCAGCATTTTATAAATTGGTTTGCTATTTTTTTAGCAGAGCCAAAAAAAATGTCAGAAAAGGAAATAAGAAAGAGAAAAAAATGACAGAGCTTTCCTGCCGCCTGGGCGAAGCCCAGCTCAGCCGGCCCAGCCATCCCACCAGGGGCACATGGGTCTTCTTCCCCACCCACGCGCCCCCGAGCTTCTCGGTTGAAAGCCACCGAGCCAGCCGAGCACGTCGACGCCTCCTCAGCCTCCACCTGCCCCTCCCGCGCCTTCTAGCCACGCCACAGAGACGCTGGAGACGTTGTGCTTCCATTCCCCCCCCTTTCCCGTCACTCTCTCTCTCTCTCTGGACGAATTCGTGGATACCCGCGAAGAACAGGAGGCCATGGCCATGGCGACTTGCAGCCCGAGCCAGAACTAGGCCCCATGGTCGTGACCAAAGTCTTCCCTGACGTCTCCTTCATCCTCCTGCAGAAGCTGGTGAGCTAATTTGGCTTAGAGCCCACGCAAGCTTCACCGAGACGTCGCCGGACCCGCAGATCGCCGTCGTCAAATTACTCACCGTTATAGCCTCTCCGGCCTCGCCGTCTTTCCCATTAGCTTCCTGGTGAGCTTCTGGTTGCTCTCCAACTCTTTCCAGCCTCTAGTTTGCACCATAGCCGTTTCCCCCTTTCAACAGGAACACGGCCGCCGCCATGAACGCCGACGAGGTAGCCCCAGTGCCCCTCCATTCCGTCCAAGGTGCGCACAGTGTTTCTGGTGCTTCCAGGAGTCTTCTAGGCTAGCGCATGCCCAAGTAAACCCCCTGCTTCGCCGACTTCTTCTATCCCGAGCCACGGCCGCCGCTAGGGCTCGTCGCCGGCGTGTCTCCGGTGATCCCCAGGCCCCCTCCTCGACTCCCCTCAAACCGCGGTGACCTGGTGAGTGTTTTGGTGCAAGCAGCGCATCAAATGGAGGCCAGAAAGACCGGAACGTCAACGCCGCCGTGCTGGATGGTCGCCGGCGACTTGCCGCCGGTGAGATCCACATGGCCGGGGTGATTAGCCCCTAACCCCACCACTAGTACCACTGACCAGTGGGCCCAGGGCGCTTAATCCCCCTGTTAAAATTAAAACAAACGGTTTAATTAACAGAGACACTAAAAGAGAGGCCCCACATGTCAGCACCCCTCCCCCCACGTCACCTTGACGTCATGCTGACGCAGTAATTGAATTTCCAATTAAAATAATTCGGAAAATGCTTTAAACTTTGGAAATTCATAACTAATTCATTTTAACTCCAAATTAAACATATAATATATTTAAAATTATCAGAAAAATGCAAGGATTCTGAATATGCAATCTGTTTTCATGTTTGACCAAATAAAATTGGGTGAACAGTGGCAAGATTGCATATTGATTCTTTTGAAATTCAAATTGGAGTTTGAATTTGCAATTCATTTGCAATATACTCCTTTTAAATGGAATAACTCACACATAACTGATGCATACATCAAGTTTCAACCTTCAACTCATGTGTTTGAGCATTGTCTTATTATTGTTTCAATGTTTGTGTTGTTTGTCGAATAGAGGTGGAGCCGGAACCCGAGACCACCCCCTTCGTTGAAGACACTGTGTTTGAACCTCGTCAGCAAGGCAAGAAAACCCCCATTGATCATGTCGATAAAATCCCAGTTCCCTCTAAGTCTCGCTTATGCATTGCTTAGGATGATTACCATGATACGTTTCTACCGCATAGATGAACCCATTCCTTTGCATGACCTATCATCTTGTCACAATAGTAAACAAAACTACAATCCTAGCAGATGTAGGAGTTGATTGATATCATGTGGCCCCTACAACTGTTACTGCTTATTGCATGCTTAGAGTTACAATGAGGTTACTCTTTTGTGAGTCGAGATTGTAGAAATCATGTTGAAGAAGGTGAAGCTGTGTTGGTGAATCTACCCTAATACAAGGTGAACGATGAGAGGCTGTGTAGGAGTACACAGTGAGTTGTCTCGTTGAACACCGCCTTAAGCCCGAGTTCTTGTGTGGTGATCCAAGACGAAGAGTACTACCACATGTTGGGCACATGGACCCCCGCTCAACCTACTAACTCGCCCCTTCTCAGTTAAATGACTCGCAGTAGTTCGGAGTTCTGGTAGGTCCGTGGCACAGTCTGCGAAGGGGAAGAACGGCTATTCATACCGGCTTGGGACCCTGCACACATCTTCTGGGACCACATCGGTAAACCGTCCGGGTTCACGATGTGGACTCCAACCCAGATAGGCGTCTCCATTGGATTTGAGTTGGCTGTGAGGTAAAAGTTGTGGAAATTATCCTCGCCGTCACCCGCTTGAAGGGTGACGAGACCTCGGCGGTAACTGATAGTTTCATGTGTGTAGCAGTACACCCCTACAGGGTTAATAAACTATTCGAATAGCTGCGTCCGCGGTAAGGGACTACTTGGAAAGCTGTGTCTAATTATTAGACAACTTGAACTGGATACTTATAAAACTTGCCAAGATAAGCGTGAGTGCTATGGCGTGCTTTCTCGTGGGGAGTCGAGGAAGCCAACATAGTGGTGTAATTGGTTGGAGACATGTAGTGGACTCGTGTATGCTTCTTACCTCAAGTTTGGTACTCGTAGTTCAGGACTAGCCAAGTCAAAGATGGCACTTCTGCTTGTGAACCCCACCTCCCTTTACCTTGATACATGTTCATGAGTAGTATAGATCCTACGTAAGTCTTGCTGAGTACGACTTTGTACTCACGTTTGCTTATTCTATGTTTTAGATGAACCCACTGAACCCGAAGGTGGATTCTTCCTGGAGCTCGACGACTGAAGCCAAGCTAGTGTAGTCCCAGTCAGACCACTGTTCCCTCGTGGAAGGGCTTGTTTATAGATAAGGCTTCTCTAAGCCATTTGTTAAACTTGTCTGTACTCAGACCTACTTTTCTTCCGCATGCTTGATGTAATGTTGGATCACGGCCTCGTGATCTCTGTGTGCACTCTGTAAGAGTTATCAATAGAGTTGTAAACTTTGTAGAGAACTGCAATGATACCTGATGTTCATACTAGACATGTGTGATGCGTGTATGATTATAACATGCATATCTTAGTATGGGTTTTCGAGACCTTAGTTGTGATCCGTCTGTCGGTCTTTTATGCACCAAGTGGCCCTTAGATGTGTGCAGCTTGGGGAACCGCGACGCGATTGCTTATGACTCTGTCACGTGCACACTTTGTTGTATGATCGAGCCCGCCCTAGACCCCGACTAAGTGATCGGGCTGGAGTAAGTCTATGTAAGTGTTATAATACAATCGATAGTATGGTTGAGGCGACTTGTCTATGAGTATGGGAGTTCACCACCCATATCATTTAGACTTGTGTGCGGATGATGAGGACCCATCTCAGTTGATCATCCGACCTGGATGGGATGCCCCTCATGTTCGATGCTTTCCGAGAATGTTCTGTGCTTGGTCTTGTCTGCTTAGACAAGTGGGTATGGTTCTCGGCTCTCCATATGATTGTGTTGTAGCGGGTCTTGCATACGCTAACCCCGGGTCCCGACAGACTTGGTATCAAAGAAGGACTGACTGTAGGATTATCAGCCTTGGTCGAAGTCGAGTCTGGCCTTCTATAGTTATATAGTTACTCTGGGTATATAAGGGAATAACGTAAGACTTCTTTTTCTCGTTAGCTTCATCATTCTGAGTTCTGAGTCACCCTCATCTTTTCTACGGGAAGATAGGACTAGGCTCATCTATGTCTTACTAGAACGTCTCGTTGATTGCCTCCTTGTAGCCGTAGGAGAGTTGTGTTCGGTTTGCTATAGTTGTTATGCTTCCTGATTTCTTACATCGTATCTAAGTGTTGTTTCCATGTTGTAAGAAATTGTTTTCTCTTGCAATTACAGCCGTTATGATGTCCGAGTCATTCCAGTTATCTTCATAATCTGATGCATTTGCAAAATCATTCAACTCGGTTTGACATTGATCTTATCCTTCAGGATGTCTCAAGGAACCTGTGGCCACCTTGGTCGTGCCCAAGATCATGGGGATGATCCGGAGGAAGGAAATCTTCCACCGTCACCCATGATGGCTCAAGTTCTCATGGAGGTTGAAAGAAACCAAAGGGACTCTCATGAGTTGTTGGGGGTCATTGCTCGCAACACTGCCCAACAGCGGAATGAGCTTGTGTCGTTGAATGGCTTCATCCAGCTTCATGCCCCAGTTTTCAACTATTCCACTGAGCCCCTTGACGCCGATGACTGGCTTCAAAGCATCGAGAGAAATCTCCATTCTGGACATGTTGCGGATGGTGACAGAGTCAACTATGCCACCTACCACCTCAAGGGTGCAGCTAGCTCTTGGTGGGAGAACTTTCTGAACATGCGTCCCGCTGGACAGTTGACTTCGTGGAATGAGTTCTGTGACGCTTTTCGTGAGCATCACATTCCTAAGGGACTCATGGACCGCAAGATAGAGGAGTTTTGCAATCTCACCCAAGGAAGAAGGTCCATTGATGAGTTTAGTCGGGAGTTCAATCGTCTTGCCCGCTATGCTCCCGAGGAGGTCTCCACCGACTCCAAGAAGCAAGAGAGGTTCCGCAAGGGACTCAATTCTGGACTTCGTCGCGAGTTGAATCTCCATGACTTCGCCACATTCCAGACCCTTGTCAACAAGGCCATCAAGGCGGAGGATATGATCACTCCCGAGGATTCCCGCAAGCACCCTAGAGATGATGGTTCATCCAGTTCAGGGCCTCAGAAGCGCAAGATCTGGATCCCCAATAGCATGTTCCGCCAGAACAACCCACTGAGACCATCCTTTGTGGTGCCTTGTCCAACAGCTCCGTTCCATCCAGCTCCACCTAACAACCCAGCTCCCCGCACTGTCTTTGGAGCCTGCTTCAGATGTGGCCAGCCTGGTCACTATTCTCGTGAGTGCCCCGTAAATCAGAATGCTCCACCTCATTCCAAAGGGAACCCCAATGTTCGTGCCAAGCCACCCCCGAAGGTCTCCACCACCCAGGCATCTTCTTCCGTAAATCTTGGACGTGTGAACCAAATCTCAGCTGAAGAAACTGATGGTACTTCCGACGTCATTCTTGGTATGATCCCAGTCAATTATGTTCCCACTTCTGTCCTTTTCGATCCAGGAGCATCTCACTCATTCATGTCGGAGAGTTATGCACTTCGGCATGAGATATCCTTTGATGAAATGTTCACCCCAATGATTATTCAAACTCCTGGTTCCAAGTGGCAAACTAATAGAGTAAGCCATGGCAATCAAATTTCAATTGAGGGTTTAGTATTCCTTGCTTCACTCATAGCCCTCAAGTCTTCAGACATTGATGTAATCCTTGGTATGGATTGGTTATCAAGACAAGATGCTTTTCTTGATTGTAAAACCAAGTCGGTTAGACTTACACATCCTTCAGGCTAGACAATAGATTACTCCTCACCAAGATCGAGAACCCCGACACATTATTTGAATGTTCTTCCCCTTCCCGACGTTGAAGATATTCCGGTGGTTCGTGACTTCCCGGATGTCTTTCCTGAAGAGCTGCCGGGAATGCCACCCGACAGATGTGTAGAGTTCATAGTGGATCTTATGCCAGGAACCGCACCAATTTCCAGACGCCCATACAAAATGGCCCCACGTGAGTTAGCGGAGCTTAAAATCCAACTTGAAGCTTTGTTGGCAAACGACTTCATCCTCCCTAGATCATCGCCATGGGGTTGCCCCGTTCTATTTGTAACGAAGAAAGATGGAACAGAAAGGATGTGCGTAGACTATTGCCCGCTAAATCTAGCGACGATAAAGAACAAGTACCCACTACCCAGGATCAATGATATTTATGATCAACTTGCTGGATCCTCTGTCTTCTCCAAGATGGATTTGAGATTAGGATATCATCAAATCAAAATCCGAAACGAGGACATTCCAAAAACGGCTTGCACTACTGGTTATGGTCTTTACAAGTACACCGTCATGTCCTTCGGTTTAACCAATGCCTCCCGCCACTTTCTCGCGCATGATGAATTCGGTCTTCATGGAGTACTTCGATAAATTTGTGGTAGTTTATCTTGATGACATTCTCATCTACTCGAAGAACGAAGAAGAACATGCCGAACATCTTAGGTTGGTATTGATGAAACTTCGAGAGCATCGCCTGTATGCTAAATTCTCCAAGTGTGAATTTTGACTACCAGAAGTGACCTACTTAGGCCACGTGATTTCTGCAAAAGACATTGCTATGAATCCCGAGAGAGTTCAGGCCGTCCTTGACAGGACTCCACCTGAATCGGTTAAGCAAGTTAGGAGTTTTCTTGGATTAGCAAGCTATTGCCGCCGTTTCGTCGAGAAATTTTCTAAAGTGGCAAAGCCTCTAACTGAACTCCTCAAGAAAGATAAGAAATTCCAATGGACTCCCAAGTGCGAGGAAAGCTTTCAAGAGCTAAAAAGAAGATTGACTTCTGCACCCGTACTTGCGCCTCCAGACACCAAAAAGAATTTCGAGATCTTTTGTGACGCCTCACGGCAAGGGTTGGGATGCATATTTATGCAAGATAGACATGTGGTAGCTTATGCTTCACGCCAGTTGCGTCCACATGAAGAGAACTATCCTACCCATGATCTTGAACTCACTGTCGTAGTTCATGCCCTGACAACTTGGCGACATTACCTCCTTAGTAATCGTTGTGAGATCTATTCTGACCACCAAAGCCTCAAATACATATTCACCCAGCCAGATCTTAATCTCAGGTAAAGACGCTGGATAGAGTGGGTAAAAGATTATGACTTCTGAATTTCTTACACCCCAGGCAAAGCCAATGTCATGGCTAATGCACTAAGTCGTAAGTCGTATTGTAACAACCTCATGTTACAATAGTTTAACCACTTCTTCATGAGGAATTTCGCAAGCTCAATCTTGAGATTGTTCCTCATGGTTATCTTTCTACCTTAGTGGCGAAACCAACCCTTGAGGATAAAATCATAGCCGCCCAGAAAGGTGATAGTGGTATTCGAGAGATCAAGAAGAACATTGCTAGCGGAGTTGCTAAATATTTCTCCATAAATGATCAAGGTGTCGTTTTCTTTGGCACTCGATTGGTTGTACCACGAAAACACAATCTTAGGAGGCTAATTCTTAAGGAAGCTCATGAGACATCCCTTTCGATTCATCCTGGTAGCACAAAGATGTACCGAGACCTACGCCAGAGATTTTGGTGGACTAGGATGAAACGAAAAATTTCTCAGTATGTTGCCGAATGTGATGTTTATCGTCGCATTAAGGCTGAACACCAAAGACCTGCTGGCACTCTTCAACCATTGCCTATCCCTGAGTGGAAATGGGACAAAGTCGGTATGGACTACATCACGGGCATTCCAAAACCCCAGAAAGGAAATGATGCCATCTTCATTGTAGTTGATCTACTTTCCGAAGTTGCTCACTTCCTTCCCGTTCGCGAGTCTATAACTGCTAGCCAGTTAGCGGACTTGTATGTCTCTAGAATTGTGTCTCTTCATGGAGTTCCTTTGGAAATCAATTCTGATCGTGGTAGCCTTTTCACCTCTAGATTCTGGGGAAGCTTTCAGAATGCTATGGGAACTCATCTCTCCTTTAGTACAACTTTCCATCCTCAGTCTAGCGGTCAAGTCGAAAGGGTTAACCAAATCCTTGAAGACATGCTCAGAGCTTGTGCTATCTCATTCGGAAAGAATTGGGAGAAGTCTCTTCCATTCGCCGAATTTTCTTATAACAATAGTTTCCAATCTAGTCTGAACATGGCTCCTTTTGAACTCCTCAATGGACGAAGATGTCGAACACCCCTAAACTGGTCAGAAACCGGTGAAAGACAATTCTTTGGACCGGATATGATCATGGAAGTAGAAGAGCAAGTTCGCATTGTTCGTCATCAATTGAAAGCAGCCTAGTCTCGTCAGAAAAGCTACTATGATCGTCATCATAGGCAAGAAAGCTACAATCTGGACGAGAAGGCTTACCTTCGGGTTACTCCTCTGAAGGGAACCCAACGCTTCGGTATCAAAGGAAAGTTGGCCCCACGTTACATTGGACCTTTCCGCATTCTTGCTAAACGTGGAGAAGTTGCCTACCAACTTGAACTACCCCCGCACCTTTCCCGAGTACATGATGTATTCCATGTGTCACAACTCAGCCGTTGCTTCAAGGACCCCATCCGCGAAGTCGAGCATGAAACGCTTGATCTCCAAGATGACCTTTCTCATCGAGAATACCCCGTTCGTATTCTTGATTCAGAAGAGCGTGTCACTCGCCGTTAGAAGATCAAGTTTCTGAAAGTGCAATGGTCACACCACTCTGAGAAAGAAGCCACGTGGGAAAGAGAAGACTGTCTCAGTGCCGAGTACCCCTCCTTCCTCCCGCAGACTTGTGAATCTCGGGAAGAGATTCTTTTGAGTGGGGGCGAGTTGTCAGAACTCTCTGTTAGGTATGTGCTAGGATCAAGTCTCACATTGCATTCATGTTAAAAATTTAAAAAGAAATTGAAATGGGAGAGAGAACACCCCCCAGATGAATTTAATTCAAATGGCCAGAATAAAAGTTGCTCCAAAAATTCCTTTTGTATTTTTGAAAACTCACATAAATGAGTGTGATGACATATCAAGTGATGTGGGACCAACCCCATGCTCATGGATTTTTCAAATATTCAAACAGGAGCATGGATTTAAATTTAAATCCCTATTTGAATTAAAGTTCAAATAATTTGAATTTTAAAAATGTTCAAACTTTACAAGTGGCTAGCCTATTATATTGTGAGGCCATGTAAAAAAACTTTCAGCATTTTATAAATTGGTTTTATATTTTTTTAGCAGAGCCAAAAGAAATGTCAGAAAAAGAAATAAGAAAGAGAAAAAAGGACAGAGCTTACCTGTCGCCTGGGCGAAGCCCAGCTCAGCCGGCCCAGCCAGCCCACCAGGGGCACAGGGGTCTTCTTCCCCACCCCCGCGCCCCCAAGCTGCTCGGTGGAAAGCCACCGAGCCAGCCGAGCACGTCGACGCCTCCCCAGCCTCCACCTGCCCCTCCCGCGCCTTCGAGCCACGCCACAGAGACGCTGGAGACGCTGTGTTTCCATTCCCCCATTTCCCGTCACTCTCTCGCTCTCTCTGGACGAATTCCTCGAAGCCCGCGAAGAACAGGAGGCCATGGCCATGGCGACTTGCATCCCGAGCCCGAACTAATCCCCAAGATCGTGTCCAACTCCTTCCCCGACGTCGCCTTCGTCCTCCTGCAGAAGCCGGCGAGCTAATTTGGCTTCGAGCTCACGCGAGCTTCACCAAGACGTCGTCGGACCCGCAGATCGCCATTGTCAAATTCCTCACCGTCACAGCCTCTCCGGTCTCGCCGTCTTCGCCATTAGCTTCCTGGTGAGCTTATGGTTGCTCTCCAACTCTTTCCAGCCTCTAGTTTGCACCGTAGCCGTTTCCCCCTTTCAACAGGAACACGGCCGCCGCCATGAACGCCGACGAGGTAGCCCCGGTGCCCCTCCATTCCGTCCAAGGTGCGCACCGTGTTTCTGGTCCTTCCAGGAGTCTTCTGGGATAGCGCATGCCCAAGTAAACCCCCTGCTTCGCCGACTTCTTCTATCCCGAGCCACGGCCGCCGCTAGGGCTCGTCGCCGGCGTGTCTCCGGTGATCCCCAGGCCCCCTACTCGACTCCCCTCAAACCGCGGTGATCTGGGGAGTGTTTTGGTGCAAGCAGCGCATCAAATGGAGGCCAGAAACACCGGGAACGTCAACGCCGCCGTGCTAGATGGTCGCCGGCGACTTGCCGCCGGTGAGATCCACGTGTCCGGGGTGATTAGCCCCTAACCCCACCACTGACTAGTGGGCCCAGGGCGATTAATCCCCCTGTTAAAATTAAAACAAAACAGTTTAATTAACAGAGACACTGACAGAGAGGCCCCACATGTCAGCACCCCCCACGTCACCTTGACGTCATGCTGATGCAGTAACTGAATTTCCAATTAAAAGAATTCAGAAAATGCTTTAAACTTTGGAAATTCATAACTAATTCATTTTTAACTCCAAATTAAACTTATAATATATGTAAAATTATCAGAAAAATGCAAGGATTCTGAACATGCAATATGTTTTCATGTTTGACCAAATAAAATTGGGTGAACAGTGGCAACATTGCATATGCATTCTTTTGAAATTCAAATTGGAGTTTGAATTTGCAATTCATTTGCAATATACTCCTTTTAAATGGAATAACTCACACATCAGTGACACATACATCTAGTTTCAACCTTCAACTCATGTGTTTGAGCATTGTCTTATTATTGTTTCAATGTTTGTGTTGTTTGTCAAAGAGAGGTGGAGCCGGAACCCGAGACTACCCCCTTCATTGAAGACACTGTGTTTGAACCTCGTTAGCAAGGCAAGCAAACCCCCATTGATCATGTCGATAAAATCCCACTTCCCTCTCAGTCTCGCTTTTGCATTGCTTAGGATGATTACCATGATACATTTCTACCGCATAGATGAATCCATTCCTTTGCATAACCTATCATCTTGTCACAGTAGTAAGCAAAACCACAATCCTAGCAGATGTAGGAGTTGATTGATATCATGTGGCCCCTGCAAATGTTACTCCTTATTGCATGCTTAGAGT
The DNA here is from genome assembly GCA_950022295.1 of Bromus sterilis. Classification (NCBI taxonomy): domain Eukaryota; kingdom Viridiplantae; phylum Streptophyta; class Magnoliopsida; order Poales; family Poaceae; genus Bromus; species Bromus sterilis. The sequence continues at coordinate 220,324,426 of OX465599.1, forward strand.
TACAATGAGGTTACTCTTTTGTGAGTCGAGATGGTAGCAATCATGTCGAAGAAGGTGAAGCTGTGTTGGTGAATCTACCCTAATACAAGGTGAACGATGAGAGGCTGTGTAGGAGTACACAGTGGGTTGTCTAGTTGAACACCGCCTTAAGCCCGATTTCTTGTGTGGTGATCCAAGACGAAGAGTACTACCACATGTTGGGCACATGGACCCCCGCTCAACCTACTAACTCACCCCTTCTCAGTTCAATGAATCGCAGTAGTTCGGAGTTCTGGTAGGTCTGTGGCACGGTCTGCGAAGTGGAAGAACGGCTATTCAGACCGGCTTGGGACCCTGCACACAACTTCTGGGACCACATCGGTAAACCGGTCGGGTTCACGATGTGGACTCCAGCCCAGATAGGCGTCTCGATTGTATTTGAGTTGGATGTGAGGTAAAAGTTGTGGGAATTATCCTCGCCGACACCCGCTTGAAGGGTGACGAGATCCCGGCGGTAACTGATAGTTTAATGTGTGTAGCAGTACACCCCTGCAGGGTTAATAAACTATTCGAATAGCCGCGTCCGCGGTAAGGGACTACCTGGAAACCTGTGCCTGATTATTAGACAACTTGAACTGGATACTTATAATCCTTGCCAAGATAAGCGTGAGTGATATGGCGTGCTTTCTCGTGGGGAGTCGAGGAAGGCAACATAGTGGTGTAATTGGTTGGAGACATGTAGTGGACTTGTATACGCTTCTTACCTCGAGTCTGGTACTCGTAGTTCAGGACTAGCCAAGTCAAAGCTGGCACTTCTTCTTATGAACCCCACCTCCCTTTACCTTGATACATGTGCATGAGTAGCATAGATCCTACTTAAGTCTTGCTGAGTACGACTTTGTACTCACGTTTTCTTATTCTATGTTTTAGATGAACCCACTGACCCCGAAGGTGGATTCTTCCTGGAGCTCGACGACTGAAGCCAAGCTAGTGTAGTCCCAGTCAGACGATTGTTCCCTCATGGAAGGGCTTGTTTATAGATAAGGCTTCTCTAAGCCATTTGTTAAACTTGTCTGTACTCAGACCTACTTTTCTTCCGCATGCTTGATGTAATGTTGGATCACGGCCTCATGATCTCTGTGTGCACTCTGTAAGAGTTATCAATAAAGCTGTAAACTTTGTAGAGAACTGCAATTATACCTGTTGTTCATACTAGACATGTGTGCTGCGTGTATGATTATAACATGCATATCTTAGTATGGGTTTTCGACACCTTAGTTGTGATCTGGCTGGCGGTCTTTTATACACCAAGTGGCCCTTAGATGTGCGCAGCTTGGGGCATCACGATGCGATTGCTCATGACTCTTTCACGTGCACACTTTGTTGTATGATCGAGCCCGCCCTAGACCCCAACTAAGTGATCGGGCTGGAGTAAGTCTATGTAAGTGTTATAATACAATCGATAGTATGGTTGAGGCGACTTGTCTATGAGTATGGGAGTTCACCACCCATATCATTTAGACTTGTGTGCGAACGATGAGGACCCATCTCAGTTGATCATCCGGCCTGGATGGGATGCCCCTCACGTTCGATGCTTTCCGATAACGTTCTGCGCTTGTCCTTGTCTGCTTAGACAAGAAGGTATGGTTCTCGGCTCTCCATATGATTGTGTTGTAGCGGGTCTTGCATACGCTAACCCCAGGTCCCGACACCACGTGTGTTGTGCGGGCGCATCCACAAAGGGTGAGGTGGCGTGCCACCGCGTATGTGGGGACTGGGGTGGGTCGGGGCGCCATATCCGATAGAGGGAATGCTCCATCTCCAGTGTGGAAAGGGCGGAGTGAAGGCGTCGTACACAGAGGGGAGCCCTTCCACATCAGTGGAGGAGGCGTCCCCAGGTCTGAAGAGAAATCATATCTCCCCCCTTGATAATGAGAGTAATGAATCGTTGTAGCGTGCGTGATTGCTTAGAGGATCTCTCAATTCACACGTGCCACCATACATCGCCTCTGCCCTGTGACCAGATCCCTCCCTCCAGCGCGACATATACTCCACACCATGCACAAATCCGGTACAAATCAAAGTAGTTCCCATCTGAATCGATCCATGTCTCTACAAATCGCGTGCACTCAAGCTCACATTCGGTGTCCTGACACCCGTGAGCTACAGTGTGACTACTACCACGGCGGGTGTGATCACTTTTTTATCGACACTTCCATCAATTTCCCGGCCGTAGTACATCGAGTACCCTTTCACCATCTACAAGATCGGTCTGCTACCCCCGCTTTTGCAACGGGGTTTCAATTTAGCCGTGTGTCGTGATTGATGTCTGACCGCCCCGGAGAAGTGCAGTTTCTTCGTGGTGCCAACCTGAGATAGGGGAAATTTTATGGGGAAAAAATCGAGCTAAACTGGTTAGCAGTTTCAAGTTTCTTCTCCATCCTTCTGGAGGCATCCAACCGCTTGGTGTCAGCGAGCGCGGCCAGAGCTGCACACACCATTTGTTGATGGAGGTAGCTTGATGACGAATGAAACTGGTAATGCACTTGAGAAATAACTCAAACACCAGGGAAATACCCAGGTTCGGGCCGCACGATGGCGTAATACCCTACTCCTTCTTGTCTGGACTATGATTGTGTTGATATCTTGTACAGGTGTCTCATCTGGAAAGTACATCCTATACTACACTTGGTCTTCTTGTTTACTAGAGGAAGCAAGCCCTTTTTCTAGGTTGTCGCCGCCTCGCTTTTATAGATCAAGGGGGTATCACAGGAGCCACCGTTGTTACAGAGATAGTTTTCTTAGAATATTCGACCACGGTGACACGTGGGGTTGTACAATGCATTCCGGAAAGCATTATGGTGGTAGCGTGATAGCTAGACGCATGCAAGCGCTGAGTCGCTGGGCGGCATGCGCCAAGTGTGTCCAAAGTCTGCCACCTGTAGCGTCTTGTCTGTTCATCGTTTAATGCTATGATCGGCTCGTCTGCTAGTGGAAGACAACATGTATCCCACTGCCCGCCTGAGGTGAGGAGCTTCTAAGGGGCCGTGCGCGGTTACTGGAGGACGGTACCAGCCCGTCCGCTCTGGTAACTTCCCTCCTCCACATACTTGTTGTATTTGCCTCGGATATAATCTACATGAGGTCCACCTCCTGCGGTCCCTATATTTGGAGTAGACGATAGCGACACATATTGCGAGTAAGGCCATCCGGGGATGATCTTCCGAATAGGAGTAAATGGGACACCCCTGGCTCCCGGTTGCCGATAGTATCCCCCGGGTTACCTCGGACGGTTGGCATGTCCATGGTTGGAGCTAAGCCCTCTGAAAGGCGGTAGTGAGATTGGTGCAAAACTGTCATGTCACTTTGGCAGTGTCGATACTACCACGCAACAACCATAAAATTTTTATTTACCTTGCTTTTAGTAGTCCTTCTTGTTTAGTTAAGCATGTTAGGACTTGGTGCTTTGAGGGAATCGGAAGTTCTAGATTTCCATCAAAGGGATCGACAGAATATGAAGAAGGAATGGGACAGAATTTCTGAAGCACATAGGAGAATTATGCCTTGGATACCTATAAAAATTGTGCTTAGGAATTTTTACCATGGTCTTTTTAAGTGGTGTAAACACTCTCTTGATATAATAGCCAAAGGAGACTTTTTAGAGTGTGATGAAGCTAGAGCTCTTGACATTTTGCATGGTCTATCTAGTTATTTTTTTATGATCGTAGTTTTGATACTGTTATAAATAGACTTGCTACTATTGAAAACAGGATGGATGCTCTAGACTTGTGAAAGGTAGTGGAACTTAAGCCCAACAAAAAATAAATGTTGGAGATAGATGATGATTGGGAGCCTTTTGATAGGATTAGAATCTCTAACCAAGACTTCCTTGCTTTTTGTGATATTGGATCCATGGTTTCTAAAATGCCAAAAATAGTTTATGATTCTCTGAAACTAAACATGGATAATTTGTCATCTTATCATGAACATGCTAATGGAAATATTTCAGAGATTAAGGGAAAGGTAAAAGAAGTCCAAGTTACATTCCTTAATAGGGTTGAAACAATGGATTTCTTCGTCATGGAGCCAAACCAAAGTAACATCATGCTTGGAAGGGACTTCCTCTAAGCTATGAAAGGCTTCATTGATTGTGGTAAGGGTCACATACGCTTACCTAGGAAGGTATGTACCTCTTCCCTAGGAAAAATAAGGATGAACTTGTTGAAAATCAATTTGAAGGTTTTTATGACTCCGATGATGCCGAGGACATTTGATTCTTCTTTTTGCTTTATGCCTATCTTAAAGGCGTAAAATAAAGTGCTTGTTTGAGGCAACCAATGATGTTTTCACTTCTGTTTTATAGTGGTCTTGATGATTTTTAATATTGTAGAAACATCATTGTATCTTTATTTTCAAGCTTTGTGCCAAGTTTAGCCTCCGATTGCAAGAAAGTTCAAAAGTTGTGACATGCTGTCCAGAAAATAGATTATGTCCTTGGACGGAAAAATTAGCCTAAAATCAAAAGATCATCTTTTTGATCTGAATTTTTTTGTCAGCGTGCTCCATACAATTGGCTTTCAAGCGTCTGTTCTGAGTTTTTTATTTGAGTTGCAGAAGTACCCCCAAAAAATTATTTACTACCTTCTGGTCTGTTTTTCACAGATTCTGCCACGTTCTGCCTTTCCTTACTTTTGCAAGACTTTCACTAGCTTTTTATTTGCAAAAACTTTTTGGCAATCTTGAGAAACTATAGCCCTTCAAGAAAATCTTAATTTCCAGTAGAGGCAAATTATTTTATTAAGGGTACTAACCTCTCTAATCAGCTTATGATGAGTTATGTATGAAGGGAGTTTTCAAGTGTGCGAGGGAAGATGATGAAAGAAGATCCAGGACTGTCAAACTCTCAAGATTGGGGAACCCCCATGATCCCAAATAAATATTCAAGGAGACTCAAACGTCTAAGCTTGGGGATGCCCCTATGCATACCCTCCTCCATCAACAATCATCAGTTCGTCCTTCGTCTCACTATATTTTTATCACTTCATGAGTTATGTGCTATGCTTGGAGCGTCTCGCTCTTAGGTTTAATTTTTAGTTTTCTTTAGATTTTTTTGATTTTCATAACAAGTTAGAACCCAGCTTACTTTGTGTGGGAGAGAAACACGCTCCGCTTCAAACTAGAACACATCATAGGATTTCATGCTTATCTTTTATTTGTTGTGTGTTCTTTATCTTTTCATAGCTGCTGCCATGTTTAGCTCTTAGTTTTCAAGTCTATCTTTTTCAAGAGCTTTAGTTTAGTTTGTTGCTGGAACTCTCTTTAGTTTTCATGTTTATCTTGTTAAGAGAGTTGGTTGTTGCACTGAGTTGTGTCTTGTCTTTAAGTAGGTAATTGAGGTTGCTATTTAATTGTTGTTGTAACTTGCAATAGTTTTGAGGTATTGTTGTGAGTAATGTTTGAACTTTTGGTGTCGAGAGCTCTAGACTACTAGTGATAGGTGTCGTATTTTGGTCAATCCGTGTTTATTTTTAAAAACTACAAAAACTAGTTGAGAACTCTAGCTACTAGATGGATCACTAATCTTTGGAGGGATCAGATATTAGAGTACACTCACGTACCATGAGTCGAGGTTGCGCAAGGATAACCAAACCCCCATACAGTCCTCCTCGGGGTACATGTCTCTTTGTGAACCTCCTTATTAGACTGAGAGTTACTGATAATAAGTGCATGAGTTCTTCAGACTAACGTAAGTATTGAAAGTTGACACTTCCACCTTCTCATATTTGCTAGCCTCTTTCGGTACCACGCATTTCCCTCTTCTAACTCAGAGAGTTGGCGTCCACCTCAGCGGTGCATCCAAACCCTTGGCATGATACGCTCCGTCATCATAAACCTCCTTATAACCTCAAAATAGTCACCATACCTACCTATTAATGCATTTCCATAGCCTTTCCGAGATATATTCTCATGCAACATCCACCTTCTCATTACTTGATCTTCATGTCATACATGTTCCTGCTACACTGGCAGAGGCATACATTTGCATACATCATGATAGCTACATCTTCTTTATGTTGAGTACCTTGTAAAGTGTGAAAGATCTTCTATACTTCTGGTAAAATAGAGTGTTGCCCTTATGTGAGGAAAAGATACCAAAGAGGACAAATTTAAAAGATCCCAACGAAGACAAATGAGAGTTAAATAGAAAGATCCATTGAGGCCACGAAAAAATAATTTTTTTAGTAAAAAGATAAAAATAAAATAAAAAGAGAGAAAGGGGCAACACTACTATTACTTTTGAAAGATCCGCACTCGTACTCCCTCCTATATCTTGTACTCCATAGAGATGATCATTTATGCATATAACTATGTGGGGACATTCACACTATAGAACTTGGCTTGCATATTCCCAGGATGAGCTTCCTCAAACGAGCTCTAGGTCTTCTTGAGCGAGCAAGTTGGATGCACCCCCACTAGTTCCATTGGAGAGATTTTCTTAGCTCATATGTGCATCCGTTGCATGGCAATCCCTACTCCTCACATCATATCTATCATTTGGCTTTCTCTCGCCTATGATTGTCCTCATGGATGTGAGCCTTTCACGCCCTTTTTGTCTTCCTCCTCCACTATATCTCTCTCTTTTCCATCCTAAGTGTCAACTCTCGTGCTTATACTCATCCATTGCATGAGTGCTCAAAATATCGAAAGGGAGTGGATAAAATGGACTTGAACCTGGCTAGTGGTCCGGGGACGAGTCCAGATAAGATTCCAAAGAAGACTAAGTGTGAAACTTTACTTGATTGAGTTCTCAACAAATACATATTTTTTATCATATTCCTATCTCCCACTTCTTGCACGCAAACACCATCTGGAGACATTCGAGTCACGGACGGCGAGAGCTCTTGCACCTTTATGTTCTTATGTTGCTTGTTTCAATGCTAATATAGAGTTATAGACTCTTGCATGTTATCACTTGAATTGAATTACATACCTTGATTACATTACTTACAAAGTTATTATATGGTTGTTAGCCTGTCACCACAGAAATTATGCTTGTTATCATTTATCTACTCAAGGACGAGCAGGAATTAAGCTTGGGGATGTTGATACGTCCCAAACTTATCTATAATTTCTGCTTGCTCCATGCATGTTTTGTGTGATATTTCTATGTTTTATATACACTTTCATACACTTTCGATCATATTTGGACTAACCTATTAACTCAGTGCAACCCAGTGCCAGTTCCTGTTTTCTGTTGTTTTTCTATTTCAGGTTTTCCCCATATTAAAAATGCTCCAAAAATTCCGGGAAAATACAATAAAAAATCAGCGCACTGGAAGCTTCCGGAAAAGCCAAAGTGGGGCCAGTGGGCCATCACCAGGGGCCCAGGCACCCTGGTGGCGCGCCCTAGGGGGAGGTCGCGCCAGGTGGTCGCCTAGACCCCTGGTGCCCCCCTGGCTGCACCCCTTCGCCTATATATTCTCCGTCATGGGAACATTCCGGAGAGAGAACCCTTTTCGCGATCTTGCCTCTGTTCCACCGCCGCTGCGCTTCCAAGATCGGGAGCGCGAGCAAACCTCTTCCCGGCACCCTGCCAGAGGCAGGATTGACCTTCGGGAGCTTCTCCTTCACCATGGATGCTTCCCGCATGATCCGTGAGTAGTCCACCTTGGACCATGGGTCCATGATCACTAGCTATGTGATGTTCTCCTCCCCTCTTTGTTCTTCTGTAACGACCCAATTCACACCGAATTGAAGTCTCTGTGTTCAAGTGCCAGTCCCTGGATCGAACTCGCTGGCACACACAGTATAATAGATGTATAACAAGTACAAGTGCATCATTAATACAACGTATGATCCAAGAGTAAATAAATAAAAAGTTGCATAGCTCAAGGCTAGCTCATTCAATATAAATATAGCGGAAGCAAAAGCAAATAACGTGGAGTCCCATCAACAGCCACATGCGAACATGCTGAGTGTAGACTCGCAACCCCTGAACGCACCTTACTGGTCGTTTGAAAAACCTGCAACATCGAAGGTTACAGCCCGACAACGGGTCAGTACATCTGATTTGTACGGCAAGTGACACGGAAAAGTTTATATAAAGGACCTACACTACATGCAAGGTAAGTCAAAGGAAAGGCTTATGGTTTTGTTTTGCAGAAAGCCAATTTTCTCCTGAACTAAACTAGTCAAAATTTTAAGTTGAGTTCTACCTGAAACACACAGCAACCCATGCTACTCTTGTCCCAATCAAATTATTATTAAGTGTTCATCTGTCAAGATCATTCATCAACAGTACTGACTAGTTGCTCATAGTTCGTCCGTAACCGTGGACACGGCTAATCATGATCAGTTTATACGCTCTGTAGAGGTTTGTACACGTTCCCCACCGGACTCAACCCGAAGATTGAGACAAAGACTTTCTGAAGAGGTTGCCTCCACCCTTTGGTAGCCGGTACACCTAACACAATTCTACATCTGCTAGCTACCAGGGCCAGGTTCCCCACAACTTACTCATCTAAGCCAGAGCCCATATAGCCAGTGGCTGTACACGGAAGCTACTAGTAATATTGCATGTCTGATCTTTTTGAGCCTGGACGGCGCCCACTGCGTGAGAGGGTAGACACCATGACGCACCCGGTTCACCGCCAAACAACCATTGGGTGCATTTAACCCCGGCATTGTCCTCAACCGAGCCACAACTACCGGGATGCAACCCGCCCGTCCAGAAGTGATTTCTATTTATTATAAAGTTGCTACACAGTTTATTAAATAACTCACATGCACTCCATGAATTGCACAACCCAAACCACGTCTACAAAGCATAGCAATAAAGTAACAACACGGCTAGGTTGATCTACGGTAGACAAGTCAAAACATGTGGCTATCCTAACTGGTTTTGCAGCAACAGTAAAATAAACTACCTATCATGCAATAGAGTGATATTTCCTAACATAATGCATATAGAAAATATAGGTATGAGTATGGTCAAAGCATCACTTGCCTTATACATTCGATGAAGATCTTCGCTCTCACGTTCCAGTCAACTCTACTCGTCACACTCCGAGCAATCTATCGTCAACGAAAGAACTCAAATAAGCAATCACACCACAATGACAAAACATGACATCAACAAAACAATCACTAAAGTTTTAGCAACAAAACAAAAAGGTTTTTGAAGTGCAAAGGTGTGGATGTGCCGAAAGTGATCGGTGGAACGTGAACTCGAAAGAGTCAACGGATAAAGAGTTGTCGATACAAGAGTATGATCAAGGAATTATGAAATCAAGGTAAAAATCATAGCAATATCATTGGTATGTGGATATTGCCGATAAGATGTCTCATATGATCCAATATGCAAAAAGAATCACGTGAAACGGAATACTACAACGCAGGTCATAGCAATTGCAACATTGAATTGAATTTGAATTTGAACAGATCAATAGACTTGTGAATTTTTGTGTACACATGATATAAACAGAAGTACATGACACGAGTGATCCAACGCAAAAAGAATCACTCGATTCGGATCAACGGTATAAAAGATACGGCTATCGGAATTTGAATTTGAATTTGAAATAAACTCAAATTCAAAAGTGTGCAAAGTGTGCAAAACTTTATACCATGCTAAAGTACAGAACAACACGAACGCGTAGCAAAAAGTTTCACCGTGATCCGACTTACGGTGTAGAAGATATCGCCGGTGCGAGAACAGGGGGTTTTCTGCCAAAAGGACCCGTTCGCGAATAAACTTTTCTCTGAAAAAGCAATCGGGTCCCTGGATCTGGATCTGGCCGGAATTCACTCCGGCGATGCTCCGGCGAGGGCAGCACGTGCTCCGGCGACGTGGGATGGTGGCCGGCGACGTGGGGCGCGGTGGAGGGGCGTCGGAGTGGCGCACGGGGGGCGCGGCGGCCGGTGCAGCAGGGGCGTCCGCGGCGTAGGCGGCCGAGGCGGCGCAGCCGATGCGCTCGGGCGCGGCTCCATGGTGAGCTCGGCCGGCGAGCCTCCGGCGAGCCCGCGGCGGAGTGGCGCCGGTGCACGGGGAGCGGGGCGGCCGAGGCGGAGGCGTGGCCTCCGGGCGCGGCGACCGGCGAGAAGGCGGCCGACGACCGTGGCCGGCATGCGCGGCGCGGCCGGAAAGCGGCGCGGGAGGGCGGCGGTGCAGGCGGTCCGGCGGCGGCGGCGCGGCGGTGGAGCCCGGCGGCGGCGGTTTTTTTCCTAGGGTTTTCCAAAAACGGAAAAAGAAAAGGAAAAAGGATTTTCGGAAAAATATTTATAGGCAGACTGAAAAAAGAAACAAACAATGAGTCCGAGCTGGGCTCCAATTACGCTCGCGTGCGAAAAAGGCTAATGGGCCGGCAGCCCGGATTTTCTTTTTAACTAAAAACCGTAACTACAAACAATAAAATAAAAATAACCGTAACTCCGAAAAATATGAAATAAAATTCTAAATTCCTCAAATAATACAAAGAAAAATATAAAAAGAAAATGTTTCCAAAAAGGAAAATAAAAATAAAAACCTTTTCTAAATACTTTATTTAAATATAAAATACTTTTCATAAATCAAATAAATCCAATAAACCTTTTAAAATATTTTTATTTGGTCAAAAACATTGACAAACCATTTCTAAATAAAAAAATATAAATTTTAAAATTGTTAACCCAATAAATAATTTGGTAAAATAAAATCTCCGTTTGAAATACTTTTTCAAGCCTTTAAAATATTGTTATAAATCATTTCCATGAAATAAAAACTCTCTTAGCATTATAAAATCTCTAAATTAAGTTTAGAGTTATTTATAACACTCAAAATAATTTTAAAAACTTTAAAAATAATATTCTAAATATTTCCAACTTTATTTAAAAAGGGGATAAGTCATTTTATATCCTCTCAAGTGAATTTTCCTTTAGCTGAAAAATATTTTGAATATTCGAAAGAATTCCAATAAAGTTTTAAAACCTTTTCCAAACTTTTAATATGTTGAAGGAGTCATTTTACCTTCTCTCATTTTATTTTGTTGGTTTTGTTTTTAAAAAGATAAATTCCAAAACACCAACGGTGAATATCAGGGAAAGTCATTTTATTCCCTCTCGTTTTAATATTCGGTAAACTCCAAAAGTTTTAAATCCCAGAGAAAATCAAACACATCAATCAAACAAACATTATCTATTTAATTTATTAACATTCCAAAATTCGGAGAATTTTGGGATGTTACATCTTCATGGATTAGACCTTGTTAGCTGCCCTACATGATCAAGGCACATATGTAATTCTTTATGTTGTTGCTATGCTGAGTTTGCTGGGATCGGATGGATTATGAGACTATGTTCAGATTGTGATTGAGTAATATATTTGGTTCTTATCTTTTATATTTTATTTCTTGAGTAATTCTTGCATGTTCTCCGTTGCTGTTTATTTCTTTGGCCAAGTAGTAGGTAGTGACTCCAAGATGGAGGGTTATGCTTGATTGTGGGTTCATGCCCCCTGATGACTAGCTTGAGTGACAGAAACATGAGTCTAGGTGTTGTGTTGTTGACACAAGGGGGAAAACAAAGGTGCTTGTAACCTCGGTTGCAAGGATTGTCTACTTTACGCAAAGTTCTTTTAATGCAGTTGTTTGTTGCTTTGGGTTTACACTTTGGGTGGGGCTCACAACTTAATACCAGCGAGATGTTCTGGATACATATCTCAAGGTGGATGATTAGTAGTAGATGCAAGTGGATTTCGGTCTACTTATTTTGGCATACTTCCCATGCTTTTGAGCCTCTTCCTTTCTTTGTAGCATAGTTAGCATTGGTTTGCGCCCGTAATCCTGTCAATTGCCCAGCTGTGATTTGTTTACCTCACATAGCAGTTTTATCGTCTTTTGGGAGAGAGACATCACTAGTGAACATAATGGGATCCCTGTCCATATTCTCCTCACTGTTTACACGCTCAATTTATTTCTTTCTTTTACTTTCCAGTTGCAATTATCACTACCTATTATTTGTTGCGTTGATCCTTTGTAAACAGCAAGGACGGAGAGATTGACATCCTCTTTGTACTCGTTGGGGGAAAAGATACTGGTTGTGTGTGCAGGTCCAAGTAAAGTAAGCAACCAGAAGTTGTAAATGGCGCCATTGTTCACTTCACCACCTACTTGAAGTTATTGGAGTTGTCGGGACCGGAATATGCATATGTCATTCCAGTCACAACTCAATCATATGGTTTCCATTTATACCACAACGAGACACCTTAGGGGAGGTAACTCAAGAATATCTCCCAAAGTCGGGCAAAAAGAATAACTTTTGATACAGTGATCATAGAAATTTCTTTCACTAGACCGAGGCATACAAAAATGATCGTTGAAGGAATTCGAAAGAATGGCACATTCAAATTTGGATGGAAAATATGGTTATAGAGACAATTCAGCAAATGAGAGGCACATTCCCATTTCATACCAAAGGATATAACCTAGTGGATGAGCATGCTTTCTATAACTTGAGCATTCCACATTCATATGGCTTAACCAAATCTGTGCCGAAGATCTTGGTAACACTTCATACAACCATGATGAATATATTCAGGGGATGCAGATGCAAAGGAAGATAACACCTCCTCAGATTTGTTTTCTTGGTATAGCAAGATGCTTGCCAACATAACTTGTCTGCATGATTGACCGAGAGACATTTAGCACTCCGCTTCTAATGTTCTCCTTGATGTTCTAGATACCATGAGCATGCTTCGAAGTAGCATCGATATGGTCATCAATTAAAGGTCAGACTTTGGGACACCAAGGATCCATAAGGAAAACTTCTAGAATAAGTCACCAATATCCTCATGCATGAGTGTCTACTAATGAATGGCATTTGGGGATACCTTCGAGAATGGTGGCTAGGTTCATCACACAGGTAAAACTGTATAAATACGGACCTGGATTACTAGGTGGTTTTCTTGTGGATGATCATGGCTCCCTAAGAACTACAACAGATATGTCAAAGTAACAAAGTACCCTGACACAATGTTTAGCATGGTTACTCCGGCTAAAAGGCACCCGAAGTGGGAGGAAGACTTGCAATTGCATAAACATCGAATTCTAGAAATCTAATGCTCCTCAACAAGAATTCCTAGAATGAATCGGACAACATAACGGCTGTACCGGGATGAAAAATGAGACAACCTGCAAGAGATTGGAAATAACTTTCTCAAGAACTCGATAGAATGATGAAACTAGGGAAAATAATACTTCTACGGCTACATAGAATTAATCAACGAGATGTCCTAGTAGAGACAAAGAAGAGCCTATTCCTATCTTCCCATAGAACAAGATGAGGATGACTCATAACTCAGATCGATGAGGGTAAGAAGAAAAAAGAAGTCTTACATTGTTCCCTTATACCGAAAGTAACTATATAACTATAGAATGCTAGACTCGACATCGACCAAGGTTTGATAGTCCTACAGATAGTCCTGCTATGTTACCAAGTCTGTCGGGACCCTGAATATGCATATGTAATTCCAGTCACAACTCAATCATATGGAGAGCCGAGATCCATACCCACTTGTCTAAGCAGACAAGGCCAAGTACAAGACACTCTCGGAAAGCTCGAACGTGAGGGGCATCCCATCCAGGATCGGATGATCAACTGAGATGGGTCCTCATCGTCCGCTCACAAGTCTAAATGATTATGGGTGGTGAAACCCCATACTCATAGACAAGTCACATCAACCATATTATCGATTGAATCATAACACTTACATAAACTGACTCCAGCCCGATCACTTGGTCGGGGTCTCGGGTGGGCTCGATCTTACAATGAAGTGTGCCACGTGACGGAGTCACGAGCAATCGCATCGTGATGCCCCGAGATGCACACATCTCAGGGCCACTTGGTGTAAGAAAGACCGTCGGCGAGAGCACAACTAAGCTATCGAACTCAACAGATGACATGCACGATATAAACATACACGCAACATGCATGCCAAGTGTATAACAGCAGGTAACACAACATGAACTCTACAAACTCATAGACTTTGTTGCATCTGCTAAACTGAGCAGACATAGTAGTTGTATTACAAGCAGAGATCACATGACTGTGATCCAACATTAAAACAATCAACAACGGAAGAAAATTATGTCTTAGTAAAGACAAGTTTAACAAATGGCTTAATAAGCCTTAAAGAAAATACAACGACCCTCCAAAGGAACCAGGCTGCTGTATGGAACTATACGACTTAGTCGGCGTCGAGCTTGAAGTAGAGGCCACCATCAAGGTCAGTGGTCTCGTCTCTAGAACATAAATTAAGGAAACATGAGTACAAAGTCGTACTCAGCAAGACTAACGTCAAAACTATACTACTCATGCTCAAGTATCAAGGTAATGGCAAGTGGGGTTGTAATGCAAAAAGCTTTGACTTGGCTATCCTGTACTACGACTACATAGAGTTGAGATGAGTAGCGCACTCGAGTCCATCTAATCTTGATCACCACATCAATACACCACCATGGATTCTTCCTCGACTTCCCCACGAGGAAGCAACCCAAAGCACTCACACTTATCTTGAGATTTTTAGAGTATCCATTTGATTTATATAATAATCAAGTAAAGGTCTCCAAGTAGTCCATAACTGCGTACACGGCTATTCGAATAGATCATTACCCTGCAGGGGTGTACGCTTCACACACGTGTCATCACTTACTGCCCGTGACTCGTCATCCTTCAAGCGGATGTCGGACGAGGATAATCACCAAGGCACTTACCTCACGGCTCCAACTCTAGTCCAGGGGATTGCCTATTTGAGTATGTGCCCCAATCAGAAATCCGGCCGGGGTTTCCATTCAGGACTCAAACGATGTATGGACGGTTCAACAAGCCCACTCGACAGATGGTACTGCGCTCGTCTAAAACCGTGCTACAAAGTAACCGTGCATCACCTCCCACTCCGGCACAAAATCAAATCGAAGAAGCAATAACCCATGCGAATCCTGGACCATAGTCGGGGTGAGTTAGTAGGCCAAACGGGGTCCATAGCCCTGCATGTGGAAGTACTCTTGTCTTGGATCACAACACGATAACTCGGGGTCTAGGGAAGTGTAAATGAGACAACCCACTGTGTACTCCTACACAACCTCTCATTGTTCACCTTTGTTAGGGTGACTTCACCAACACATTACCATTACATTGCATTGTTCACTACCATCCCGATACATCACCCAGATGGATCATCTTCATTGCAAACATCTCTAGCATGGCATATCATAACATGGATGAAGGGCCACATGATGAACACAATCAATCATGGATCTGCTAGGTTGAGGTTTGCTTAATACTATGGCAACAATGATAGGTCATGCAAAGGATGGGTTCAACTAGCGGTAGAACGATAACATGTGAATCACCTAATCATGCATAAGAGAACAAGAGGGAAATGGGTTTATATAGACATGATCAACGGGGTTTGATTGCCTTGTTGACGATCACGAGGTGCCACTCTTTAGAGTTGTCGGAAACTACGCCCGGCGATGAATCTATCGAGAAGAGGCAAACACCAAGACAACAACAAAGTAAACATCAAATTGCAATGCACAATCAAGATGTATAACATAGCATGGCATGGTAATTATGTGCTCTATGTTCAAGTTGCAACATGTTAATTGAAGTTGATTTGAAGAGAAATTCAAATTCAAACTCCAAATGAATATTCAAATTGTCCAAATTGCATTTTCTACTGTTTGATATTTTTAAAGTATTTTTTTCATGCATGAAAGTTGCATATTTTTCTGATAACTTTTCATATATTATTTGCTCGATTTGGAGTTATAGTTATTTTTCTATGATTTATTGAAGTTTTAATCATTTTCTGTAATTTCTGGAATTTTTAATAAACAGAGAAAAGATTTATTGCGTCAGGCTGACGCAATGCTGACGTGGGGGATGAAGTGTGGGCCAGCACTGTCAGTGTGTATGGATTAACTCTATTTAAATTAAACCTTAACAGTGGATTAGGGGGGCTAGGGCCTACCTTTCATTGACCTTGGGTCAAATGACCAGGGGGTTTAGCCCCCTAATTAAACAAACTGGCCGGTCTTATGCCGCCAGTGGCCACGGCTGCGGCGAAGGGTCTTCGGAGTTGGCCTCCCGGCCACGCGAAGGCATGGGGAGGTTACCAACCAGGCCCTCGCGCACGCGCGCATCAAGTGGGGCAAGTGGGCTGCCACGGGGCGGCCGGGGTGCACGTCGGCGAGCAAGGGCGCGGCGGCCGGGCTCTGTTGCATGGGCAAACGGTGACGGGGCACGAGGGGGAGCACGAGCTAGAGGGAAAGTGAGCGCACGCTCACCGTGAGGGCGACGGCATTGACGAGGAGGCTGGAGGGTCGACGGCGAGGAAGCAATTGCTCGCCGGAGATCGTAGGCCGTGGCGGAAGAACTCGACACGGGCGTCGTCCACAGAGCTTCTCCGCTCGAATTAAGTGCGCTCGGCGACGTAGACGAGTGCAGCGGACGTCTTGGACAGCTTGGCGCAGCGAGGGGTGGCCTCTAGCCATGGTAGCACTCGTCGGTGAACTCCGGGGCGCTCGGGTCCTTGCGGGATCTCGCCGCGGAGAGAGGGGATGAGGTCCAGGGGAGGGGAAAGAACACGGGAGAGGCACGGGGCCTCCACGGTGCCGGATAAGGCCGAGGGAGCAGCCAGGTAGCAGCCTGGAGGCCATGCCGGGCACGCCGGCGAGCTTCCTGCCTGCCTGGCCTGGTGGAGAAGACAACCCTGCCCTTTTTGGCTGGGCTGCCTCTGCTGGGCCAGGTGGGAAAGGTAAGTGGGGCTTGGCCCTTTTCTTCTTTTTCTTTTTATTATTTCTGTTTCTTTTGTTTTGTTTTGTTTTTATAACAAAACATTTTTATAGAACCCTGATATTTTTATTGGGGCTATATGTGACTGATATAAAGTCACACCCAAATTTTCAGGATTTTTGGAGTTCAAATAATTTGAATCCAATTCAAATATGAATAATATTTAATTTTGAACGACACTTTTGGACTTTTTCAAAAATCCATGAGCATGACATGGGACCCACAGCACCTGAAATGTGATCATGCCCATTTATAGAGATTATCAAAAAGTTCATAAGATTTTTAGAAAAATAATTTTGTCTGGCCATTTATTTAAATTTATTTTGAGGCTTTTCCAATATCCCCAATTATTAAACAAAGGAATTTAAACATGATGCCTTATTTCTAGAAATAAAAGCACATACCAAAACTAGGGTTGTGACAGGATTCCTATGGGAAGACACTCTAAACCTTGGTGTCAGAACCCCAACTTGGGTAAGTGCTATGGTTTGAGTGCCCCTTTGCATCATGTGAAAATTTCAAAAGAAATTCAAAAATGGGGAAAAGAAAAGACCTAGAGAATTTAATTCAAATGGCCAGACAAAAATTTCGTCCAAAAATTCCTCTGGTATTTTTGAAAAGTCTTACAAATATGCGTGATCACCGTAATGTGGTTGTCAACATTCAGGATTTCATCCTCCTCAAGCCACCGGTATTTCGATGTTCCTCCAAGCCCCTTGAAGCCGATGATTGGCTCCGTTCCATCGATCGTAAGCTGGACACGGCACATGTTGCTCCCAATGATCGAGTTATATTCGCGGCATACTTTCTGGAAGATGCTGCTGCTGAATGGTGGGAGAACTATGTTGAAATGCAGCCTGATGGTCACATAGTGACATGGCAGCAATTCTGTGATGCCTTCCGAGGGTACCACCTTCTAGATGAGTTAATGGAGCGCAAGAAGGAAGAGTTCTGCAATCTGACTCAAGGAGAGATGTCCATTCATCAGTATGTGACGGAGTTCAACCGTCTTGCTCGTTATTCCCAAGATGAGGTCACCACCGATGCCAGAAAGCAGGCAAGGTTCCGTAAGGGACTTAGCCCCATCCTTCGTCATGATCTCAACCTCCTTGAATTTGCCACCTTTGAGGATTTAGTCAACATATCCTTCAGAGGTTAGCATGGCAATGAAGTGTTCGAAGAGTCTCGCAAGCATGCTCTTGAGCTTGCTCCTTCTTCAAGTTCAACCCCTCAGAAACGTCGAATTTGGATTCCAACTCGTCCCATACCTCAAAACTTTATTCAGAGGCCACCGTCCAATATGTGCCATCCACCTCAACACATTGTTCCTCCCAGGAATGATGGTGTGCAATCAAGTAATCCTGCTCCCAGCAATTCAGGCAGGGTGTGTTTCAAGTGTGGTCTGTCAGGCCATTACTTTCGTCAATGCCCTCAGGTCTTGATGACACCACATCATTCTCGACATAAGCCTCCAAAGAAATCAACCACCAAAACCTTTCCAACAAAGCTTTCAGTCACAGGTAGTGGATATGTGAACGAAATCTCAGTTGAGGAAACCACTGCTACTTCTACCGTCATCCTTGGTACACTCCCGGTCAATCATGTTCCCGCCCCCGTTCTTTTTGATCCAGGAGCTTCTCATTCATTCATGTCGAAGAGTTATGCACTTCGGCATGAATTCCCTTTTTATGAAATGTTTTCTCCAATGATAATTCAAACTCCTGGTTCAAAGTGGCAAACTAATAGAGTAAGCCATGGCAATCAAATTGCAATTGAGGGTTTAGTATTCCTTGCTTGTCTTATAGCCCTCAAGTCTTCAAACATTGATGTCATCCTAGGCATGGATTGGTTACCAAGACAGAATGCTGTCCTTGATTGTAAAGCCAAGTCAGTTAAACTCACCCATCCTCCAGGACAGACAATTGACTACACATCACCAAGCTCTAGAATCCAAATGCATACTTTGAATGTGCTTCCCCTTCCTGACCTTGAAGATATTCCGGTGGTTCATGAATTCCCCGATGTCTTTCCTAAAGAGCTGCCGGGCATGCCACCCGACAGATGTGTAGAATTCATAGTGGATCTTATACCAGGCACAGACCCAATTTCCAGACGCCCTTATAGAATGGCCCCACATGAGTTAGCTGAGCTAAAAACCCAACATGATGCTTCGTTGGCAAAAGGCTTCATCCGCCCTATCTCATCGCCATGGGGTTGCCCCGTTCTGTTCGTAAGGAAGAAATATGGAACAGAAAGGATGTGCGTAGACTATCGCCCGCTAAATCTAGTGACGATAAAGAACAAGTACCCACTGCCCAGGATCAATGATCTTTATGATCAACTTGCTGGATCCTCTGTCTTCTCCAAAATTGATTTGAGATTAGGCTATCATCAAATCAAAATCCGAAATGAGGACATTCCCAAAACGTCTTTCACTACTCGTTATGGTCTTTACGAGTACACCTTCATGTCCTTCGGTTTAACCAATACCCCCGCCACATTCTCGCGCTTGATGAATTTGATCTTCATGGAGTACCTAGATAAATTTGTTGTAGTTTATCTTGATGAAATTCTCATCTACTCGAAGAACGAAGAAGAGCATGCAGAACATCTTAGGTTGGTATTGATGAAACTTCGAGCGCATCGCCTTTATGCCAAGTTCTCTAAGTGAGAATTTTGGCTACCAGAAGTGACCTACTTAGGCCACATGATTTCTGCTAAAGGTATTTCTGTCACTCCCTAGAGAGTTCAGGCCGTCCTTGACTGGACTCCACCTGAATCGGTTAAGCAAGTAAGGAGTTTTCTTGTCTTAGCAAGCTATTGTCGCCACTTCATTGAGAACTTCTCCAAAGTTGCAAAGCCTCTGACTGAACTCCTCAAGAAAGATAAGAAATTCCAATGGATCCCAAAGTGCGAGGAAAGCTTTCAAGAGCTAAAAATAAGATTGACTTCTGCACCCGTACTTGCACCTCCAGGCACCAAAAGGTTTTTCGAGATCTATTGTGACGCTTCACGGCAAGGGTTAGGATGCATACTTATGCAAGATCGACATGTGGTAGCATACGCTTCACACCAGTTGTGTCCACATGAAGAGAACTATCCTACCCATGATCTTGAACTCGCTGCAGTAGTTCATGCCTTGAAGACTTGGCGACATTACCTCCTTGGTAATCGTTGTGAGATATATTCCGACCACCAGAGCCTCAAATACATATTCACCCAACCAGATCTTAACCTCAGGAAAAGACGCTGGATAGAGTTGATAAAAGATTATGACTTAGGAATTTCTAATACCCCAGGCAAGTCCAATGTCATGGCTGATGCACTAAGTCGTAAATCGTATTGAAACAACCTCATGTTACAACAGTATGAACCAGTTCTTCATGAGGAATTTCGAAAGCTCAATCTCGAGATTGTT
Organism: Bromus sterilis; assembly: GCA_950022295.1. Classification (NCBI taxonomy): domain Eukaryota; kingdom Viridiplantae; phylum Streptophyta; class Magnoliopsida; order Poales; family Poaceae; genus Bromus; species Bromus sterilis. The sequence continues at coordinate 220,344,656 of OX465599.1, forward strand.
CCTCATGGATTTCTTTATACCCTGGTGGTGAAACCAACCCTTGAGGATCAAATCATAGCCGCCTAGAAACAAGATAGTGGTATTCAAGAGATCAAGGAGAACATTGTTAGCGGAGTTGCTAAATGTTTTTGTGAAAATGATCAAGGAACTATATTCTTTGAAAATCGTTTAGTAGTTCCTGAGAATCAAGACCTAAGGCAGCTGATCCTTAAGGAAGCTCATGACACTCCCCTCTCAATTCATCCCGGTAGCACAAAGATGTACCGAGATCTACGCCAGAGATTTTGGTGGACTAGGATGAAGAGAGACGTTGCTCAATTTGTTGCCGAATGTGATGTGTGTCGTCGCATTAAGGGAGAACACCAAAGACCTACTGGTACTCTTCAACCATTGTCTATTCCCGAGTGGAAATGGGACGAAGTCGGTATGGATTTCATCACCGACTTTCCAAAAACCCAGAAAGGAAATGAGGCCATCTTTGTTGTCATTGATCGACTTTCCAAAGTTGCTCACTTCCTTCCAGTTCGCGAGTCTATAACTTCTAGCCAGTTAGCGGACTTGTATGTCTCTAGAATTGTATCTCTTCATGCTGTTCCTTTGGAAATCAATTCTGATCGTGGTAGCCTTTTCACCTCTAGATTCTGGGGAAGCTTCCAGAATGCTATGGGAACTCATCTCTCCTTTAGCACATCATTCCATCCTTAGTCTAGCGGTCAAGTCGAAAGGGTTAACCAAATTCTGGAAGACATGCTCAGAGCTTGTGTTATCTCTTTCGGAAAGAATTGGGAGAAATCTCTTCCATTTTCCGAATTTTCTTATAACAATAGGTTTCAATCCAGTCTGAACATGGCTCCTTTTGAACTCCTCTATGGACGAAGATGTCGAACAACCCTAAGCTGGTCAGAAACCGGTGAAAGACAATTCTTTGGACCGGATATGATCAAGGAAGCAGAAGAGCAAGTTCACATTGTTCGTGATCGTTTGAAAGCCGCCCAGTGTCGTCAGAAAAGCTACTATGATCGTCATCATAGGCAAGAAAGCTACAATCTGGATGAGAAGGCTTACCTTCGGGTTACTCCTTTGAAGGGTACCCAACGATTCGGTATCAAAGGCAAGTTGGCCCCATGTTACATTGGACCTTTCCGTATTATCGCTAAACGTGGAGAAGTTGCCTACCAACTAGAACTACCTCCGCACCTTTTCCGAGTACACGATGTATTCCATGTGTCACAACTCAGGCGTTGCTTCAAGGACGCCATCCGCGAAGTAGACCATGAAACGCTTGATCTCCAAGATGACCTTTCTTATCGAGAGTACCCCGTTCGTATTCTTGATTCAGTAGAGCGTGTCACCCGTCGTCAGAAGATCAAGTTCCTCAAAGTGCAATGGTCACACCACTCCGAGAAAGAGGCAACCTGGGAAAGAGAAGACCGCCTCCGTGCCGAGTATCCCACCTTCCCGCCGGCGACTTCTGAATCTCGAGACGAGATTATTTTGAGTGGGGGCGAGTTGTCAGAACCCCAACTTGGGTAAGTGCTAGGGTTTGAAAATTTCAAAACAAATTCAAAAATGGGGAAAAGAAAAGCCCTAGAGAATTTAATTCAAATGGCCACACAAAAAATTCTTCCAAAAAATCCTCTGGTATTTTTGAAAAGTCTTACAAATATTCATGATCACATATCAAGTGAAGTGGGTCCCACTGCATGCTCTAAGCTTTTTCAAAAAAGTCCAAAAAGGGCTTGGAAATTAAATAATACCCCTATTTGAATTGAAATTCAAATAATTTGAATTTCAAAAATCTCTAAAATTTGGGAGTGGCTAGTTATATGTCACATAAGTCCAAATTAAAGTTTTGGGATTTTTATAAAATGTTTTGGTATTTTTTTTCCGGAACAAAATAAATGACAGAAATAAGTTAAAAGAAAAGAAAAGGAAATACGAAAAGAGCCCACTCACCTGGGCCCAGTGGCCATTTCGGCCCAGCCCAAAAGGGCAGCACCGTCTTCTTCTAGGCCAGCCATGTCGGCGGCGAGCGCTGCATGGCCGCCAGCGAGCCGCCTGGCTTCCCCCTTCACCTTATCCGGCGCCGTGGAGGCCCTGGAGAAGCTCCAAGCCTTTTCCCCTCCTATGGACTCCTTCCCTTTCGTCCTCGACGAGGTTCCACGAGATCCCGAGGCGCCCGGAGTACGCCGACGTGCGCCACCACGTCCACTGGCGTCCCCTCACCACACCAAGCTATCCAAGACGGTGGACGTCGTCTTCTTAGTCGATCCCCCTCTTCAACTCGCGCCAGGATCAACCGGAGACGAGGCCCGCCTCAAGAAATCGCCGCCGGCCATAGCAAGCTCCGGTGAGCAATTACCGCGCCATCATCGCCTCTCCGGCCTCCCCGACGGGATCAGCGCCTGAAATCGCATTCCAGCGAGCGCCTCTGCCGTGTTCGTGGTTGCCGGCGGCCCGATTAATTAAACCTAATTGCCCCCTAAAAGTGGATGATAGGTGGGTCCCCCTGGCCCCCTAACTCCTCTGTTAGCTAAACAGAGAGGGATTAAACCCCTCTCCCACTGACAAGTGGGACCCAGCCATCAGAAGCCCCCCTAACATCATGGTGACGCAGTGCTTGCCCAATAATTTATTTCTAATTTAAAAGAATTACAGAAAAGACAAAAAATACATTAAACTTTGAAAATTCATAGAATATTCATTTTAACTCAAAATTTAGCACATAATATATGAAAAATTATCAGAAAAATGCAAGGATTATGAATATGCAACTTGTTTATATGTTTGACCATTTTAAAATGGGTGAACAGTAGCAAACATGGATATGGCATAATTTGAATTTGAATTTGAAGTTTGAATTTGCATTCCAAATGCAATACACTTCAATTAAGATGAATTTGCCACAAACCAGTAGCATTCACATCATGGACAACTATATCATGTGCTTGTGCATTCTATTTCAATGTTGTTCCCCCTTTGTTGATGATTGTTCCGGTAACAGACTTTCCGAGATGGTGATCACCCCCGAAGAAGAAGAAGTCCGTTAAACCCGTGTATCGTCAGCAAGGCAAGCAAAACCCATTGATCATGTCTATAAAATCTTACTTCCCTCTCAGTCTCGCTTACATTGTTTCTGCTTAGTGTTACAATCAGGTTACATTGTTTGTGAGTCGGGATGGATATTCATAATGGTGCTGATGATAACGTGTTGGTGAATCCACCCTAAACAAAGGTGAACGATGAGAGGCTGTGTAAGAGTACACAGTGGGTTGTCTCGTTGAACACTGCCCTAGGCCCCGAGTTCCTGTTTTGTGATCCAAGACAAAGAGTATGACCACATGTAGGGTTTATGGGAGCCCCGTTTGGCCACTTTACTTACCCGATCCAGTCCAGGAGTCACACTAGATTCGAGCTTTCCATTTGGCATGTGCATAGAAAAAGAATTAAGAAAAGGTTGCATCATATAGATATGTGGGTGGACCTGTGAGGCAGTAAAAACCATCTGACAGAGGTGGCATCTCGTTCCTTGCATTATCTGAGCCCGTTTCGTTGAACCGGCCGGACTCTCGAGCGGTGTCAAAGTCAGGTAGTCGAATCCTGGATTAGAGAAGGTGATGTGAGGGTAGTGCCTTGGTTTCATCCACGTCCGACACCCGCTTGAAGGGTGACAAGAACGAGGCGATAAGTGATGACACGCGTGTGAAGATGTACACCCCTGCAGGGTTAATAAACTATTCGAATAGCCGTGTCCGCGGTTATGGACTACTTGGAGACCTCTACTTGATCATTAGACAACTTGAATGGAAACTTATAAAACTCGCAAGATAAGCGTGAGTGCTATGGTGGGATTCCTCGTGGGGAAGTCGAGGAAGTAACCATAGTGGTGTACTGGTTGGAGATTTGGTAGTGGACTCATGTACGCTTCTTACCTCAAGTCTGGTACTCGTAGTATAGGACTAGCCAAGTCAAAGCTGGCACTTCTGCATGTTGAACCCCACCTCCTTTTACCTTGAAACTTGAGCATGAGTAGTATAGTTCTGATGTAAGTCTTTCTGAGTACGACTTTGTACTCACGTTTTCTTATTCTATGTTTTAGATGAGAACCCAGACCCCGATGGAGTCTCCTTCCTGAAGCTCGACGTTGACTAAGCTAGTATAGTACCAGACAGCAGTCCGGTCCCTCGTGGAAGGGCACGTATGTTGAACAAGGCTTCTCTAAGCCATTTTTTAATCTTGTCTGTACTCAGACCTATTTTTCTTCCGTTGCTTGATGTAATGATCGATCATAGTCATATGATCTTTGTGTACTCTATGTAAGTCAATAAATAAGTACATTGTAGAGTTATGTGATGGTACCTACTGTTCATACTAGACATGTGTGCTTCGTGTATGATTATAACATGCATGTCTTAGTATGGGTTTTCGATAACTTAGTTGTGTTCTTGCCGGCGGTCTTTTATACACCAAGTGGACCTTAGATGTGCGCAGCTTGGGGCATCGCGATGCGATTGCTCGTGACCCTGTCACGTGGCACACTTTGTTGTATGATTGAGCCCGCCCGAGATCCCGACTAGGTGATCGAGCTGGAGTCTGTTTATGTAAGTGCTATGATTCAATCGATAATATGGTTGAGGCGACTTGTCTATGAGTATGGGATTTCACCACCCATAAGCATTTAGACTTGTGAGCGGACGATGAGGACCCATCTCAGATGATCATCCGGGCCTGGATGGGATGCCCCTCTCGTTCGTTGCTTTCCGAGAGTGTGCTGTTCTTGGCCTTGTCTGCTTAGACAAGTGGGTACGGCTCTCGGCTCTACATATGATTTTGTTATAACAGGAATTACATATGCATATTCCGGGCCCCGACACTTGGCATCTTTGTCAAGGGAAATTTGCCGCTATCCTACATCTAACCTTCCACTTGGGGTAACCAACAAGGAGTTAGTATCTGCCATCCTGAGGCAACTCGCGCTGAAGAATAAGTTGAAGCGTAGTCTTCGTTAAGACTTTTATACTTCTTGAGTCATAGGAAAACACCTCACTATTGGAGGGGTTGAGGAAAATGAGTTCCGTGATTCTAAGGAAGTGCTCAAATAGAAATCCCAAAGAAAACCCAGAGAAATCTCCTGCCGTAGAGGTTCATTTCCTCGGGTATCTGAGAATTTGTTCTTAAGGACACTGATGAATCTAACTTCGGTTGAGGAGTCAGGAAACTGCCAGTGCGGTTTTCGTGAAGAAGAGAGAGAGAGATAATATTTCGGACCATGCCACGTGTCGCGTGGTAAGAGGCTAGAACCTTTTTAGCAACGATCCGAAGGGTAGGCACGATGGTAATTTCGTGCATGGGCATTTATGTCCTTTCCCTTGGGGTTGCTCCCCGGCTATAAATAGCCACCCCCAGCCCCATTGGAGGGTTGGCTGCTCTGAGAGAAAAACTGACACTTGTCATCTGAGAGCAACCCACCTCTGAGGAATCTGAAGAACCTAAGTGAGGAAAACCACCAGCCTAAGTAGTTGAGCATTTGTGAGGAACTCGGTTCGACTGATCCGAAGCTTTTTATTCTTGAAGACTGTGATCTTCCAGCCGGTGTAGGAGTCATCGTTCTGAGGAAGTCAAGATGCAATTGTGACTACCCTGAGTGAATGTAGTCTGTGAAGGTTTCGGGATTATACCTTGAAGAATAACCTGATGATTGGACGGACTCTGAGGACTTTAGTTCAAGGAGAATAAGGTGAGGACTATGTCTTCTGAGTTCAATTTTAACATCTCCAACCAGATGTAGAGTTGTCACAGCAACTTGAACTGGTCTATCAAATCGGTGTCATCTTTGCCCTGGTGCTATTTTTTCAAACCTTACTCTTCTATATCTGCACTGATGACTTGTCATGATGCCTTCCTCTCTGAGCTCCCTCTGTTCTGATTCCTCATGCATTGCATCAGTTACACTTCCACACTTCTCTTAGAACTTATTTCTGTGGAAATATGATCATATGTGCTCATGTTTACATTCTGTAAGGTTTTTGTGCTTCATCATTTTGTGAGTTTCCTCAATTTTGAATTGCCTCAGTCCTGAGGAAATTAAAATTCCTCGAGAAATTTAAAAATCTCCCATTCACCCCCTCTGGTCGATGTACTGCGCTTTCAATAACTGTGTAATTAAGGAAGATGATGATAAGTATCGTACTCACCATCACTTATTAATGGCTATCCAATACACCATACTTCACTCTATGGAATGTGATTTGTGAATGCATGTTAACCACACCAAACACGTATGACGTGCTGGGTGAACTTAAAAGCACTAAGTCACAAATCAGAGTAATGGAATATGAGTATATGGACGAGGTTTGTTCAACTATGGTGGTGTCAGAACCCTCTGTTAGGTATGTGCTAGGATCAATCCTCACCTTGCATCATATCAAAAATTTCAAAATAAATTGAAATGGGAGAAGGAACCCCCCCAGATGAATTAATTCAAATGCCCATTTTAAAAGTTGCTACAAAAATTCCTCTGGTATTTTTAAAAGTCCCATAAATGAGTGTGATCACATATCATGTGGATTTGAACCCATGCTCATAGATTTTTCAAAAATTCTACAAAGGGCTTGGAATGAATCAAATACCCTATTTGAATTTAAAAAATGTTCAAAACATGGGAATGACTAGCTACTGGTCACGTAAGTCCATATATAATATTTGAGCATTTTAGAAAAGTCCTAGCTATATATTTAGCAAAGCAAAACAAAGATACAGAGAAGAGAAATGAAAAATAAATTACCTGGCATTCGGCCAACTTACTTATACGTCCAAAACGTATCTATAATTTCTGCTTGCTCCATGCCTCTTTTGTGTGATATTGCTATGATATTGATGAACTTCCATACACTTTTGATCATATTTGGACTAACCTATTAAATCAGTGCACCCCAGTGCCAGTTCCTGTTTTCTGCTGTTTTTCTATTTCAGGTTTCCCCCATATTAAAAGTGCTCCAAAAATTCGGGAAAAATCCAATAAAAAAGCAGCGATACAAAAGCTTCGGGAATCACCGAGGGGGGCCAGAGGGGACCCACCAGGGACCCAGGCGCCCTCCCGGTGCGCCCTAGGGTGGGGCCGCGCCAGGGGGCCGCCTGGACCCCTGGTGGCCCCCCTGGCTGCCCCCCTTCGCCTATATATCCCTCGTGACGTGAAACCCCCCGTGACGGGAACCCTTTTTCGCGATCTCTCCTCTATTCTGCCGCCGCCGTGATTCCAAGATCGGGAGCACCAGAAAACATCTTCCCGGCACCCTGCCGGAGGGAGGAACCACCTCCGGGAGCTTCTCCACCACCATGGATGCTTCCGGGATGAACCTTGAGTAGTCCAGCTTGGACCATGGGTCTATGATTAGTAGTTATGTGATGTTCTCATCCCCTCTTTGTTCTTCATGGGTTAGACCTCGTGAGCTGCCCTACATGATCGAGGCACATATGTAATCTTTCTGCTGTTGCTATGCTGAGTTTGCTGGGATCCGATGGATTATGAGAATATGTTCAGATTGTGTTTGAGTAATATATTTGATTCTCCTATTTTATATTTATGTTCTAGAGTAATTCTTGCATGTTCTCCGTTGCTGTTTATTGCTTTGGCCAAGTAGTAGGTACTGACTCCAAGAGGGAGTGTTATGCATGATTGTGGGTTCATGCCCCCTGATGACTTGCTTGACTGACAGAAACATGAGTCTAGGGGATGTGTTGTTGCCACAAGGGAGAAAACAACGGTGCTTGTACTTGCGGGTGCAAGGATTGTTTACTTTCCGCAAAGTTCTTTAATGCAGTTGTATGTTGCTTTGAGTTTACACTTTGGGTGGTATTCACAACTTAATACCAGCGACATGTTCTGGATAGATATCTCAAGGTGGATGATTAGTAGGTAGATGCAGATGGATTTCGGTCTACTTGTCTTGGCGTACCGCCCATGCTTTTGAGCCTCTTTCTTTCTTTATAGCATAGTTAGCATTGGTTTACGCACATAATCCTGTCAATTGCCCAGCTGTAATTTGTTTATCTGGCATGGCTATTTTATCGTCTTTTGGGAGAGAGACATCACTAGTGAACATCAGAGGACCCCGGTCTATATTTCCAATACTGTTTACACCCACTATCAATTTACTGCTTTATTTACTTTTCCATTGCTATCACTATCATTATTATCCCGTGCCTTTTATCCTTTGTAAACAACAAGGCCGGAGGAATTGACAACTCCTCTATACTCGTTGGGAAGAAAAGTTATTTGCCGTGTGTGCAGGTCCAGGAGAAGCAACTGATTATTTTCAAACGACACATCACTTGCTGAACTACCTACTTGTCGATCTTGGAGTCCTACTGGTTTGATCTCAACTTGGTATCTTTGCCAAGGGAAATTTCCTCTATCTACATCTCAACCTTTCACTTTGGGTAACCAACGAGGAGCATTAAATCGTACCATCAAAAGCAATTTCTGGCGCCGTTGCCGGGGACTCCACTCTTCAAGATAGGGGAGTTGCACACTATCTTCTATCTTTGCTTTTTAGTCTTGTTAGTTTACCTTTCGGTTAGTTCTCTTTATCAAAAATCAAAAAAATAGTTATCTTTCTTTTAGTTGTCCTTTCTGTTTAGTAAATCATGTTAGGATTTGGTGGCTTGAGGGAATCGGAGGTTTTAGATTTCCATCAAAGGGATGGAGAAAATATGAAGAAGGCTTGGGATAGAATTTCTGATGCACATAGAAGAATTATGCCTTGGATACCTATAAAAATTGTGCTTAGAAATTTTTACCATGGTCTTTTTAGATGGTGCAAACACTCTTTGGATATTATAGCCGAAGGGGATTTCTTAGCTTGTGATGAAGCTAGATCTCTTGAAATTATACATGGTCTATCTAGTTACTTTGTTTATGATCATAGTTTTGATACTGTCATAGATAGACTTGCTACTATTGAAAAGAGATTGGATGCTCTAGACGTGAGAAAAGTAAAGAAACCCCTGCCAAATAAGAAAGATGTTTATGAGTTAGATGGTGACTGGGAACCCTTTTTTAGAATTAGCATCTCTAATCAAGACTTCCTTGCTTTCTGTGACATTGGGTCCATGGTTTCTACTATGCCAAAAGTTGTTTATGATTCTTCAAAATTTAACATGGACAAATTGTCATCCTATCATGAACATGCTAGTGGAGATATTTCTGAGATACAGGGAAGGATAAAAGATGTACCAGTGACATTCCTTAAAGGGATTGCAATTGTTGATTTCTTCGTCATGAAGCCAAACCAAGGAAACACATTGCTTGGGAGGGATTTCCTCCGGGCCGTGAAAGGCTTCATTGATATAGGTAAGGGACAAATACGCCTACGCGGGAAAGCAAAAGGTATATCCCCCTTTCCTAAAAGAAACAAGGAAGAACTTGTTGAGGAACCATTTGAATCGATTTACAACTCCGATTATTATGATGATCTTTGATTCCTTCTATATGCATTAAGCCTAGCTAATGGCTTTAAAGAAGCGCTTTCGGGACGCAGCCCGCAACGAATTTAGGATTTCCTTTTCGTTTTTCTTCTGTTTTTAGTGGTCTTGATGATTGTTACTACTGTAGCAACATCATTGTATCTTTACTTTTCAAGCTTTGTGCCATTTATAGCCTCATATGACAAGGGAAGTGAAAGTTGTGACATGCTTTCCAGAAAACAGATTCTATCCTCGTGACTAGAAAAATCACAGAAAAATCCCAATTCATCTTTTTGAGCTGAAGTTTTTACACAACGTGCACTATACAATTACAGAACTTTTGTATGTTCTGAGTTTTTTATTTGAGTTGCAGAAGTATCCCTAAAAAATTCTTTACTACCTGCTGGTCTGTTTTTCGCAGATTCTGTCTTGTTTTTCCTTTTCTTTGTTTTGCAAACCTTAAGCTTACTTTTTCTTTGCAAAAACTTTTTGGAAATCTTGAGAAACAGTAGCTCTTCAAGATTATCCTTGTTTCCAGTAGAGAAAAAATTATTTTATTATGGGTACTAACCTCGCTAATCAGATTATGATGAGTTATGTATGAAGGGAGTTTTCAAGTGTGCGAGGGAAGATGATGAAAGAAGATTCAGGAGTGTCAAGCGCTCAAGCTTGGGGATGCCCACATGCATCCCCAAGAAATATTCAAGGAGACTCAAGAGTCTAAGCTTGGGGAGGCCCCTGTGCATCCCCTTCTTCATCAACAATTATCAGTTCGTCTCTCGTCTCACTATATTTTTATCACTTCATGCGTTATGTGCTATGCTTGGAGCGTCTCGCTCTTAGGTTTTATTTTTAGTTTTCTTTAGCTTTGCTTGCTGTTCATAACAAGTTAGAACCCAACTTTCTTTGTGTGGGAGAGAAACACGCTCCACTTTCAAAATATAGAACACAACATAGGATTCTTCATTCTTATCTTTGTTGTGTGTGTTCTTTATCTTTTTCGTAGCTGTTGTCATGTTTAGCTCTTAGTTTTCATGCTTATCTTTTTTAAGAGCTTTTGTTTAGTTTGTTGCTGGAACTCTCTTGAGTTTTCATGTTTATCTTATTTAGAGAGTTTTCCTGTTGCACTGAGTTGTGTGTCTTGACTTGAAGTAGGTAATTGAGGTTGCTATTCTTTTGTAGTAGTAACTTGCAATAGTTTTGAGGTATTGTTTTGAGTAATGTTTGGACCTTTGGTGTCAAGAGCTTTAGCCTATTAGTGATAGATGTCGTATTTTGGGAAATCCGTGTTTATTTTCAAAACTTACAAAATTAGTTGAGAACTTTAGCTACTAGATGGATCACTACTCTTCTGAGGGGTCGAATATTAGAGTACACTCACGTAGCATGAGTCGAGGATGCGCAAGGATAAGCAAACCCCCATACACTCCTCCTCGGGGTACTTCTCTCTTTGTGAAACCTCCTTATTAGATTGAGAGTTACCGATAATAAGTGCATGAGTTCTTCGGACTAATGTGAGTATTCGAAAGTTGACACTCCCACCTTCCCATATTTTTCTAGCCTCTCCTGTGCCGTGCATTGCTTTCTTCTCACTCCAAGAGTTGGCATCCACCTTCGCCGGTACATCCAAACTCTTGGCACGATACACTCTGTCATCATGAAACCCCTTATATCCTTCCTCAAAACAGCCACCATACCTACCTATCAAGGCATTTCCATAGCCTTTCCGAGATACATTGCCATGCAACATCCACCTTCTCATGACCTGATCTTCATGTCATACATGCTACTTGCTTGATCGATGTGCCGCATGCTAGTTGGGCCTTGCCCTAATCATTGCTACATGACGCGCTAGGATCATTGCATATCCTGCTACACTGGCAGAGGCATACATTTGCATATATCATTATAGTTACATCTTCTTTATAATTTGAGTACTTTCGTAAAGTGTGAAAGATCTTCTATACTTCTTCTAATATATAGAGTGTTGCCCCTAAAGTGAGGAAAAGATCCCAAAGTGGACAAATTAAAAGATCCCAAAGTGGACAAATTAAAAGATACCAAAGAGGACAAATGAGATAAATAGAAAGAGACATTGAGGCCACCAAAAAATTACAAAAAAATAGAAAAAAGAGAAAAAAATTAAAAAGAGAGAAGGGGGCACACTACTATTCCTTTTGAGAGATCCACACTTGTACTCTCTCTTATATCTTGTACTCCATAGAGAGTATCATTTATGCATATAGCTATGTGGGGACCTTCACACTATAGAACTTGGCTTGTATATTCCAATGATGAGCCTCCTTAAATGAGCTCTAGGTCTTCTTGAGAAAGCAAGTTGGATGCACCCCCACTAGTTCCATTGGATAGCTTACCTTAGCTCACATGTGCATCTATTGCATGGCAATCCCTACTCCTCACATCATATCTATCATTTGGCTTTCTCTCGCCTCTTATTGTCCTCATTGATGTGAGACTTTCACACATTTTTGTCTTCCTCCTCCACCATATTCTCTCTTTGCCATCCTAAGTGTCAACTTTCTTGCTTACGCTCATCCATTGCATGAGTGCTCAAAATGTCGAAAAGGAGTGGATCATTTTGACTTGTACCTGGCTAGTGGTCTGGGGATGAGTCAAGATAAGATTCCAAAGAAGACCAAGTGTGAAACTTTAGTAGATTCAGTTCTCAACACAAAAATACTTTTTCTCGTATATCCCTATCCCCTTTCTTGCACGCAAACACCATTCGGAGACATTCGAGTCACAAACAACGAGAGCTCTTGCACCTTTATGTTCTTATGTTGCTTGTTTCAATGCTAAATATAGACTCTTGCCTGTTATGACTTGAATTGAATTACATGCCTTGATTTCTTTACTTAAAAGTTCTTATATGGTTGTTAGCATGTCATCACAGAAATTATGCTTTTATCATTTACCTACTCGGGGACGAGCAGGAATTAAGCTTGGGGATGTTGATACTTCCAAAACGTATCTATAATTTCGGCTTGCTCCATGCCTCTTTTGAGTGATATTGCTATGATATTGATGAACTTCCATACAATTTTGATCATATTTGGACTAACCTATTAACTCAGTGCACCCCAGTGCCAATTCCTGTTTTCTGCTTTTTTTCTATTTCAGGTTTCCCCCATATTAAAAGTGCTCCAAAAATTCGGGCAAAATCCAATAAAAATTAGCGATACAGAAGCTTCGGGAATCACCGAGGGGGTCCGGAGGGGACCCACCAGGGGCCCAGGCGCCCTCCCGGCGCGCCCTAGGGTGGGGCCGCGCCAGGAGGCCGCCAGGACCCCTGGTGGCCCCCCTGGTTTCCCCCCTTCGCCTATATATACCTCATGACGTGAAACCTCGGTGACGGGAACTCTTTTCCGCGATCTCTCCTCTGTTCCTCCGCCGCCGTGCTTCGAAGATCGGGAGCATCAGAAGACCTCTTCCCGGCACCCTGCCGGAGGGAGGAACCACCTCCGGGAGCTTATCCATCACCATGGATGCTTCCCAGATGAACCGTGAGTTGTCCACCTTGGACCATGGGTCTATGATCAGTAGCTATGTGATGTTCTCCTCCCCTTTTGTTCTTCATGGATTCTACCTCGTGAGCTGCCCTACATGATCGAGGCACATATGTAATCTTTCTATTATTGCTATGCTGAGTTTGCTGGGATCCGATGGATTATGAGACTATGTTCATATTGTGTTTGAGTAATATATTTGATTCTCCTCTTTTATAATTATGTTCTGGAGTAATTCTTGCATGTTCTTCGTTGTTGTTTATTGCTTTGGCCAAGTACTAGGTAGTGACTCCAAGAGGGAGCGTTATGCATGATTGTGGGTTCATGCCCCCTGATGACTAGCTTGAGTGACAGAAACATGAGTCTAGGGGATGTGTAGTTGCCACAAGGGGGAAAACAACGGTGCTTGTACTTGCGGGTGCAAGGATTGTTTACTTTACGCAAAGTTCTTTAATGCAGTTGTCTGTTGCTTTGAGTTTACACTTTGGGTGGGATTCGCAACTTCATACCAGTGAGATGTTCTGGATAGATATCTCAAGGTGGATGATTAGTAGGTAGATGCAAATGGATTTCGGTCTACTTGTCTTGGCGTACCGCCCATGCTTTTGAGCCTCTTCCTTTCTTTATAGCATAGTTAGCATTGGTTTGCGCACATAATCCTGTCAATTGCCTAGCTGTAATTTGTTTACCTCGCATGGCTATTTTATCGTCTTTTGGGAGAGAGACATCACTAGTGAACATCATAGGACCCCGGTCCATATTTCCAATACTGTTTACACCCACTATCAATTTAATGCTTTATTTACTTTTCCGTTGCTATCACTATCATTCTTATCTCGTGCCTTTTATCCTTTGTAAACAACAAGGCGGGAGGAATTGACAACTCCTCTGTAATCGTTGGGAAGCAAAGTTATTTGCCGTGTGTGCAGGTCCAAGAGAAGCAAGTGATTATTTTCAAACGGCGCATCACTTGTTGAACCACCTACTTGTCGATCTTGGAGTCCTACTAGTTCGATCTCAACCTTGGTATCTTTGCCAAGGGAAATTGCCGCTATCTACATCTCAACCTTCTACTTTGGATAACCAACGAGAGGCCGTTAAATCGTACCATCACTTACCCAGGCCGGCCCAAGCCCATCCCTGCTCCCGTGTCGTCTTCCCCAGGCGCCGTGTCACATCGCCCACTGGTTCGTTCTCCACCACTATCTCACCAGAATCCCGCACCATCCGAGAGGAGCCTCCGCTCGCTGTCGCGCGTCGACACGGCCAACGGCCACAAGGAGCCGCGCCACCATATTCGTAAGCTCCGCCTTCGTCTTCTCCTTAGAACTGCGAATCCAATCGAGCAAGAGGAGCACCGTAGACGACTCCATCATCCCCGAGGAACGTCGGCCGCCGTGAAGATCTTCACCAGAATTTGTCGCCGTCAGCCCTCTTCCGCCTCCCTCGACCACACCTTCATGATCCTGGTGTGCAGCAGCTTCGAACCCCTCTCCCCGCGCTCAAAATGGTGCCCCAAATCATCCGAGCTGTGTAACCGTACGGGCGCCGCTGCAAAGCACGTCGCCGGCGACGTCTCCGACCACCCCCTGGCCGCCCACATGCCCCAGACGACGCGCACGAGCTAGGGCTCGCGTTTGGTGCATCTCGCGCACCAAACGGTGGCCCAAGCCGCCATCCCATGCGAACTCCGCCGCGCTGGATGCCACCGGCGGCTAACCGCCGGCGGGGCCTGGTTAATTAGCACTAACCCCCACCCTTAATCCCCCTTGGTGACACTGACAGTGGGCCTAGGGTGCTAATTAATCTCTGTTAAGTTTAATTTAAACTGGGACTTAACCCAGAGCCACTAACCAGTGGGCACCTCTGGTCAGAGCCCCCTCCCCACGTCGCTTGAGCAATAATTCGAATTTCTATTTAAAGAATAAATCGTAAAATCAAGAAAAATAAATTAAACATTGGAAATTAATAAATAATTCATATTAACTCCAAATTGGACATATAATATATGAAAAATTATCAAAAAAAATGCAAGGATTCTGAATATGCACTTCGTTTTCATGTTTGACCATTTTAAAATGGGGGGACAGTAGCAAATGTGCAGATGAACCCTTTTAAATTCAAATGTGGAGTTTGAATTTGCAACTAAAATGCAATACACTTCATTTAAATGGAATTGGGAACACATCAGCACCCCTTACGCCATGTTATAACACTTGATCATGTGATTGTGCATTGTAATTTATATTGATAGCTTGTTTGCATTGTTTGCTATCGAATAGAGGTGGAGCCGAGGTCCGAGATCACGCCCTCCATTGACGATACTCAGTACGACCCTCGCCAGCAAGGCAAGAAAAACCCCATTGATCATGTCGATAAAATCCCACTTCCCTCTCAGTCTCGCTTATGCATTGTTTAGGATGATTACCATGATACGTTTTTAGCGCATAGTTGATCCCATTCCTTTGCATGATCTATCATTTTATCACAGTAGTAAGAAAACCACAATCCTAGCAGATGTAGGAGTTCATTGATATCATGTGGCCCCTGCAACTGTTACTGCTTATTGCATTCTTAGAGCTATACAATGTGGATACTGTTATGTGAGTCGGGATGGTAGTGTTCATGATGATGATGGTAGAAATTTGTTGGTGAATTTGACCTAAACAAGGTGAACGATGAGAGGCTGTGTAGGTGTACACAGTGGGTTGTCTCGTTGAAAACCGCCCTAAGTCTGAGTTCTTGTGTGGTGATCCAAGACAAAGAGTACAACCACACATTAGTTTGGAGTTCTGGTAGGTTTGTGGCCTGGCTGCTAAGTGAGAGAACGGCTCAACCGAGACCGGATTTTGCACCACACACACATCGTCTAGGTCTACTTCGGTAAACCGGCCGGTTTCACGATAGTGGAAACCAACCCAGGTAGGCGGCTTTCATGGACTAGATCGGCTATGAGGTAACAGTTGTGGTGAGCATCCTCGCCGGCACCCCTTGAATGGTGACGAGACATGGCGGGAACTGATGGTCATGTGTGTGTACCGGTACACCCCTGCAGGCTTAACATAACTATTCGAATAGCCACGTCCGCGGTTATGGACTACTTGGTTATCTTTGCTTGATTATGAGACAACTTCAACGGAAACTCTAAAACTTGCCAAGGTAAGTGTGAGCGCTATGGTTTGCTTTCTCGTGGGAAGCCGAGGACGGATACATAGTGGTGTAATTTTTTGGGAGACTTGGATAAATGGACTCGAGTACGCTTCTTACCTCATTCTAGTATTCATAGTACAGGACTAGCCAAGTCAAAGCTGGCACTTCTGCATTGCAACCCCACCTCCCTTTACCTTGAAACTTGAGCATGAGTAGTATAGTTCCTAAGTATGTCTTAATGAGTACAACTTTGTACTCACATTTTCTTATTTATGTTTTTAGATGAACCCACTGACCCCGATGATGGCTTCTTCCTGGAGCTCGACAACCGATGAAGCTAGTGTAGTCCCAGACAGAGGTCTGGTCCCTCGTGGAAGGGCTTGTTTATAAATAAGGCTTCTCTAAGCCATTTTTTAAACTTGTCTGCACTCAGACCTAAGTTGCTTCCTCTTGAATGATGTAATGTTGGATCACAGTCTTCTGATCTCTGTGTGTACTTTATATATAAGTCAATAAAGTTGTAAACTTTGTAGAGTTCATGCAATGTGTAACTGCTGTTTACACTGGACATGTATGCTGCGTGTATGATTATAACGTGCATGTCTTAGTGTGGGGTTCGATAACTTAGTTGTGTTCTTGCCGGAGGTCTTTCATCCACCAATTGGCCCTTAGATGTGCGTAGGTTGGGGAATCGCGACGCGATTGCTCGTGACTCTGTCACGTGGCACACTTTGTTGTATCATTGAGACCGCCCGATATCCCGACTAGGTGATTGGGCTGGAGTCTGTTTATGTTAGTGTTATAATTCAATCGATAATATGGTTGAGGAGACTTGTCTGTGAGTACGGGATTTCACCACCCATAATCATTTAGACTTGTGAGCGGACAATGAGGACCCATCTTAGTTGATCATCCGGCCTGGATGTGATGCCCCTCACGTTCGAGCTTTCCGAGAGTGTTCTGTGCTTGGCCTTGTCTGCTTAGACAAGTGGGTACGGCTCTCGGATATCCATATGATTTAGTTGTGGCAGGAATTACATGTGCATATTCCGGGTCCGTATAGACTTGGTATCAGAGAAGGACTGACTGTAGGATTATCAGACTTGGTCGAAGTCGAGTCTAGCCTTCCATAGTTATATAGTTACTTTGGGTATATATGGGAACAACGTAATGCTTCTTTTTTCTCCGTACCCTCATCGTTCTGAGTTCTGAGTCACCCTCATCTTGTTCTACGGGAAGATAGGACTAGGCTCATCTATGTCTTACTAGAACATCTTGTTGATTGCTTCCTTTTAGCCGTAGGAAAGTTGTGTTCGGTTGACTAGAGTTGTTGTGCTTCCTATTTTGAGACTTCCTATGTAAGTGTTGTTGTCATGTGGTAAGAATTTTCACTTCTCTTACAATTACAGACGTTATGCTGTCCGAGTCATTCCAGGTTTCTTCATAATCTGATGCATTTGCAAAAAAAATCTCTCTATTTCACATGTCTTTCCAGAAGATTTGTTAGGTGGCATACCCGAAAGTTCCATTGAGTTTGTTGTAGGTTTTATTCTAGAAACCTATATTGATGCATTTGCAGTTCTTCCTCCCACTTTAGATGTATTCTAGCCAGAATGACCACACTAACTATCGTGTTGGGGTACTTTGCTACTCTGACATATCTGTTGTAGCCCCTAGTAAGCCATGATCATCCTCAAGAAAACCACCGAGTAATCCAACCCTTAAATCTAGTCACCCGACAGATGTGTAGAATTCATTGTAGATCTTATGCCAGCAACTTCCCTAATTTCCAGACGCCCATATAGAATGGCCCCACATGAGTTAGCTGAGCTTAAAATCCAACTTGAAGCTTTGTTGGCAAAAGGCTTCATCCTCCATAGCTCATCTCCATGGGGATGCCCCGTTCTGTTCGTAACGAAGAAAGATGGAACAGAAAGGATGTGCGTAGACTATCGCCCGCTAAATCTAGCGACGATAAAGAACAAGTACCCACTTCCCAGGATCAATGATCTTTATGATCAACTTGCTGGATCCTCTGTCTTCTCCAAGATGGATTTGAGATTAGGCTATCATCAAATCAAAATTCGAAACTAGGACATTCCCAAGACGGCTTTCACTACTCGATATGGTCTTTACGAGTTCACCGTCATGTCCTTCGGTTTAACCAATGCCCCCGCCACCTTCTCGCGCTTGATGAATTTGATCTTCATGGAGTACTTAGATAAATTTGTTGTAGTTTATTTTGATGATATCCTCATCTACTCGAAGAACGAAGAAGAGCACGCAAAACATCTTAGGCTGGTATCGATGAAATTTCGAGAGCATCGCCTTTTTGCCAAGTTCTCAAAGTGCAAATTTTGGCTACCATAAGTGACCTACTTAGGCCACGTGATTTCTGCAGAAGGCATTGCTGTGAATCCCGAGAGAGTTTAGGTCGTCCTTGACTGGACTCCAACTGAATCGGTTAAGAAAGATAGGAATTTTCTTGGCTTATCAAGCTATTGCCGCCGCTTCGTTGTGAACTTCTCCAAAGTTGCAAAGCCTCTAACTGAACTCCTCAAAAAAGATAAGAAATTTGAATGGTCCCCCAAGTGCGAGGAAAGATTTCAAGAGATAAGAAGAAGATTGACTTCTGCACCCGTATTTGCGCCTCCAGACACCAGTAGGGATTTTGAGATCTATTGTGATGCTTCACGGCAAGGGTTAGGATGCACACTTATGCAAGATGGACATGTGGTAGCATATGCTTCACGCCAGTTGCGTCCACATGAAGAGAACTATCCTACCCATGATCTTGAACTCGCTGTCGTAGTTCATGCCTTGAAGACTTAGCGACATTACCTCCTTGGTAACCATTGCCAGATCTATTCTGATTACCAAAGCCTCAAATACATATTCACCCAGCCAGATATTAATCTCACGCGAAGACGCTGGATAGATTTGATAAAAGATTACAACGTAGAATCTCATACACCCCAGGCAAGGCCAATGTCATGGCTGAAGCACTAAGTCTTATTGTAACAACCACATGTTACAACAGTGTCAACCACTTCTTCATGAGGAATTTCGAAAACTCAATATCGAGATTGTTCCTCATGGATTTCTTTCTACATTTGTGGCGAAACCAACTATTGAGGACCAAATCATAGTTGCGCAAAGGCGTGCACGAGGTGTTAGCCGGATCAAGGAGAAAATTGCTAGCGGAGTTGTTAAATGTTTCTCCACAGATAGCAAAGGAACGGTATTCTTTGAAAATCATTTGTTAGTACCTAAGAATAGGAATCTAAGGCAAATCATCCTTGAAGAAGCTCATGATACACCCCTCTCAATTCATCCCAGTGGCACAAAGATGTACCGAGATCTATGCCATAGATTTTGGTGGACTAGGATGAAGAGAGACATTGCTCGATATGTTGCCGAATGGGATGTTTGTCGTCGCATTAAGGCCGAACACCAATGACCTACTGGTACTCTTCAACCATTGCCTATTACCGAGTGGAAATGGTTAAAATTCAATATGGATTTCATCACTGGCTTTCCAAAAATCCAGAAACGA
The DNA here is from genome assembly GCA_950022295.1 of Bromus sterilis. NCBI lineage: Eukaryota > Viridiplantae > Streptophyta > Magnoliopsida > Poales > Poaceae > Bromus > Bromus sterilis. The sequence goes on from OX465599.1 coordinate 220,364,354, forward strand.
AATGATGCCATCTTCGTTGTCATTGATAGACTTTCCAAAGTTGCTCACTTCCTTCCTGTTCACGAGTCTATTACTGCTAGCCAGTTAGCGGACTTGTATGTCTCTAGAATTGTCTCTCTTCATGGTGTTCCTTTGGAAATCAATTTTGATCGTGGTAGCCTTTTCGCCTCTAGATTCTAGCAAAGCTTCCAGAATGCTATGGGAACTCATCTCTCCTTTAGTACAACTTTCCATCCTCAGTATAGCGGTCAAGTTGAAAGGGTTAACCAAATTCTCGAAGACATGCTCAGAGCTTGTGTTATCTCATTCATAAAGAATTGGGAGAAGTCTCTTCCATTTGCCGAATTTCCTTATAACAATAGTTTCCAATCTAGTCTGAACATGGCTCCCTTTGAATTCCTCTATGGACGACGATGTCGAACACCCCTTAACTGGTCAGAAACTGGTGAAAGATAACTCTTTGGACCGGATATGATCAAGGAAGCAAAAGAGCAAGTTTGCATTGTTCGTGATCAATTGAAAGCAGCCCAGTCTCGTCAGAAAAGCTACTATGATCGTCGTCAGAGGCAAGAAAGCTACAACCTGGACGAGAAGGCTTACCTTCCGGTTACTCCCCTGAAGGGAACCCAACGAGTCGGAATCAAAGGCAAGTTGGCCCCACGTTACACCGGACCTTTCCGCATTCTTGCTAAAAGTGGAGAAGTTCCCTACGAACTTGAACTACCCCTGCACCTTTCCTGAGTACATGATGTACTCCACGTGTCACAACTCAGGCATTGCTTTAAGGACCCCATCCGCGAAGTCGACCATGAAACGCTTGATCTCCAAGATGACCATTCATATCGAGAGTACCCCGTTCGTATTCTTGATTCCGCAGAGCGTGTCACTCGTCGTTAGAAGATTAATTTTCTCAAAGTGCAATGGTCACACCACTCCGAGAAAGAAGCCACGTGGGAAAGAGAAGACCGTCTCAGTGCCGAGTACCCCTCCTTCCTCCCGATGACTTCTGAATCTCGGTACGAGATTCTTTTGAGTGGGGGTGAGTTGTCAGAATCCTCTTTTAGGTATGTGCTAGGATCAAGCCTCACCTTGCATCATGTCAAAAATTTCAAAAGAAATTGAAATGGGAGAAGGAACCCCCCCCCAGATGAATTAATTCAAATGACCATTTTAAAAGTTGCTCCAAAAATTCCTATAGTATTTTTGAAAAGTCCCAATAAACGAGTGTGATCACATATCAAGTGATGTGGATTCAAACCCATGCTCATAGATTTTTCAAAAATTCTACAAAGGGCTTGGAATTAATAAAAAAACCTATTTGAATTTGAATGCAAATATTTTGAATTTAAAAAATGTTCAAAACTTGGGAATGACTAGCTACTGGTCATGTAAGTCCATATATAAATTTTGAGCATTTTATAAAATGCCTAGGTATTTATTTAGCAAATCAAAACAAAGAAATAGAGAAGAAAAAGGAAAAAATAAATTACATGGCATTCAGCCCAACTTACCATGGCCGGCCCAAGCCCATCCCCGCTCCCTTGTCGTCGTCCCTGGGCTAGCACGCAGGGAACTACGTGGTGACCATGCCGACGCCGCCGCCGACGCCCTGGCCACCCAGCTGCTAACCTGCCCCTCTAGCCTCACCACGACGACGCCCTAGAGACGCCATGTCACTTCCCCCCTCCTGGTTCGCAATCCACCCCTCTCTCGCTGGAATCCCACACCACCCGAGAGGAGCCACCGCTCGCCGTCGCGCACCGACGCGGCCAACGGCCACAAGGAGTCGCGCCACCGTGTTCGTCCGCTCCGCCTTCGTCTTCTCCGTCGAACTGCGCAGCCAATCAAGCAAGAGGAGCACCGTAGACAACGCCATCGTCCCCGAGAGCTGTGAAGAACTTTGCTGGAATTCGTCGCCGTCAGCCCTCTTCCACCTCCCTGGACCACACCTTCGCGCTCCTGGTGAGCAGCAGCTTCAAACCCATCACCCCGCGCTCAAAATGGTGCCCCAAATCATCCGATCCATGCAACCGTACGGGTTCCTCCACAAAGCACGTCGCCGGAGACGTCTCCGGCCACCCCCTAGCCGCCCACATGCCCCAAACGACGCGCACGAGAAATTCCTCGTGTTTGGTGCATCTGGCGCACCAAACGGTGGACCAAGCTGTCGTCCTGTGCGAACGCTGCCGTGATGGATTCCACCGGCGGCTAACCGCTGGCGTGGCCTGGTTAATAATCACTAACCCCCACCCTTAATCCCCCTTGATGACACTGACAGTGGGCCCTTGGCCCTAATTAATCTTTTTTAAGTTTAAGTTAAACTGGGACTTAACCCAGAGCCACTAACAAGTGGGCCCCTCTGGTCAGAGCCCCCCCCCCACGTCAGCATGACCACATGCTTGCGCAATAATTCGAATTTCTATTTAAAGAATAAATCAGAAAATCCAGAAAATGAATTAAACTTTGGAAATTAATAACTAATTCATATTAACTTCAAATTGGACATATAATATACGAAAAATTATCAGAAAAATGCAAGGATTCTGAATATGCACTTTGTTTTCATGTTTGACTATTTTAAAATGGGGGATGGTAGAAAATGTGCATATGAACCCTTTTAAATTCAAATGTGGAGTTTGAATTTCAACTCAAATGCAATACACTTCATTTAAACGGAATTGGCAACACATCAACACCCCTTACACCATGTTATAACACTTGATCATGTGATTGTGCATTGTACTTTAAATTGATAGCTCGTTGATACGTCCCAAACGTATCTATAATTTTTGCTTGATCCATGCATGTTTTGTGTGATATTGCTATGATCTAGATACACTTTCATACACTTTTGATCATATGTGGACTAACTTATTAACTCAATGCACCTCAGTGCCAGTTCCTGTTTTCTGCTGTTTTTCTATTTCAGGTTTCCCCCATATTAAAAGTGCTCCAAAAATTCGGGAAAAATTAGATAAAAAAATCACCGTGAAGGAACCTTCCGAAATCACCTGGGTGGGGCCAAAGGGCCATAACCAGGGACCCAGGCGGCCACCTGGCATGTCCTACGGTCTGGCCACGCCGAGGGGGGGCGTTGTAACAGCCCAGATTTCAGAAAAAATAAAAAAATTAGTTTTCGGTGTGAATTGTTTGATTGTCTGATTTGTTTGCGGTGTTTGCATCCCCGATTTATCGATCGGCGATTATTTCCCCCCTCTTATCTCGTACCGGACGGAGACCGACTTTTGCCACCCTGACACTCGACCTTTTCCGACACCGGGTTTCACCCGATCACCGTCGCAAAAACCGGCACGAGACCAGCCGCAGCCAACGGAACGAAAACACCGTTTAATAAGTAAACGGGATATTTTTATAGTGCGTCAGAAAGTGTTCTCGGAACGGTTCCAGCGTGAGGTGAACGCCGCCGGCTCGACGCGCTGATCGCGCAGTTTGAAGTTTTACCCGAATCTGAGGTCCCGCGGACCCTCGGCGGTCAGAAATGTAAACACCGCGCGCGCGAGAGAGAAATCGGGGATGTTTTTGCAAACTGCCAGCCACCCGCGGGCTCACCGCCGCCGCCGCCGCTTCCCCCGGCCCCCGGCGCTGCGCCTCGCTGCTAGGTCCCCTCCTCCCGTGCCTCCTCTCTTCTCTTCCACTCCTCTCGGCCTCACCTCCATCTCTCCCCTTCCCGCAGAGCCGGCGAGCCACCATGGACAAAGACCTCGCCGCCAGAAGCTCCCGCACTGGACACCATGGCCGCCCTAGCGCCGAACACCTCGCCCTCGGGCCTCACCGCGCCCGGATCTAGCCAGATCCGCCGCCCCACCGCGCCTGGACCTCGCTGGAGTCCGGCCATGGCCGCCGCCGCGCCCCGTTCGGTTGAGATCGACGAGCGCCTACTCGGGATCGAGCATTGGCTTGTTGGGCAGCCGCTCGTTGTGCCCGCGTGGGCCAGGCACCCCAACACGGCCCAGCGGCCCAGCACCGCTCCCCCAAGCTAAGCCGTGCACGACCCGCTAGGGTGAGGCCCCCAGCCATTCCCCTTTTTTCTTTTTTTTGCAGCGTTGGGCTCGGCCCATTAGCCTAGCTCCCGTGTAGCGCCATGGGCGGTTAGTAGTCTTGCGCCCACCCTGTTATCCCAGCAACCTCAGATTCGGCCCGTGGGGGCTTTTTTTTGGACTGATTAAATAACATATATTGTTGTATTTTGCGTCGCGCGTATCTTTTAAACGGTAGCCCGGATCGCGACGCTTTAAACATGAAACTTGCTTAGTTTTTCGTGTACAATAATAAATAGTGCCCATTTGCCATGTTTGACCTTGTTTACATGTTGTGTTACTGCTAATTACAACCTTGTCACTGTAAATTGTAATTTTTCATAACTTTTTAACCATTGCTCCGATTAAAATGTTCTTTATATGTAACTTGACTAGAATTGCATGTAGATTGTGTTTATGCTGCTCTTGCTTGCTAATGAAAATTATAAAATTATGTTTAGGTCAAAACAGTACCAAATGCTATTATTTTCGTGGTGTACTTCGTATGTGCCATGCTTAGGAATTGTACCCCATTTAACTTGACTAGCATAGATAGTTTATTTATGCTTCACCTCTTGTCATGTTTGTGTGATATGCCATGCTTGAGTGAGATGCCATGTTACCAACCTTTGCTCATGTTGTGTAGCTAAACAACTCGAACCATTATAAATGTGCGGTATCGTCGTGTGTGGCGAGCACTCCACTTAACCTGTTAGTAACCGCTCTCGACGATAGACGCGATCGTAGTGCGTTGTATCATGTTGCCTTATTGTTGATGCTTGCTCGTGATTGCTTCGTAGTAATAGATGCTTTCTCGTCGATTGTCCTTTCCAGTGTTTCCTTCTTGTGTGCTTCCGCGGGTACTTCTCGGAGACGTTGCGAGCGTGCGATCGACTACACCTTCGGTTTCGTCTTCTCATCAGGTAAGGGGGAGCATATATCATGCTTATAACTTTCAGCTCACTCACGCCTAGGTGTAGGATATAACGATTGCTTGATCCTACCACTTTATATTCATGCCTCTCAAATAAACCCAAACAGCCATGTCCTCCACATCCCAGCAAACCTTGTTCGGCTATGTTACTTTTTCTCGCTGCTCAGCCACTGCTTAGTATGCATGCTAGGATGTTATCAACTGTTATCCTGTTACTCCTTGGTTTGGGCTATCACATTATTATATTTATTGTGGATGATATGATAATTATAATGTTGACTATACTCGACGAAGGATGATAGGTCTAGGCTATCCCGCCCCGACGCTTTGTTCCATTCGAGACACCTAGGATCCGAGTTCCGGGTATTGGTTTTAAGACTGAGCGTGCCTAACCGCGTGTGGGATTTTATGGGGTCCCCTTTTCTTACCTACCTAGCTTCCAACATTTCTAGAGGTGGCCCAAGCTGATTTACCATTTGCAAACCACTCATATATATCTGTTGGGTCACTCCTAGCAGATATACTTTTAAAACAACCTGGGCCAGCGGAGACATAGTTTCCTTGTTGGTCCACCCTTGACCGGCGAGGGCCCGGCCCCATGTGAGGTGTCCCGGTAACCCAAACCCTGTTGAGATGGAAGAGGCCGATCCGAGGGCGCGGTCGGCTTTTGGATTGGATGTCGACTCCCCGGGGGCCACCCCGATTTTTTCGTTGTTAGCTAGAGGGACCTGTCGTTTCGGATCCCTCGGAACTAAATAATAAAATGGTTGCCTATGATGGGTAGCAACTGAGAGAGATGGGCGTGCATGCGGAGCCTTGTAATGGGCAGTTGGTACACCCCTGCAGGGTTAAATATTTTTGAGAAGCTGTGTCCACGGGTATGGACGACTTGAGACCTACTCCTTGTTCATAGACAACAACAACTGAGATAATCTTAACGAACTTGATCAACGTGTGTGTGCCTTGTCTGCTTCTTCTTCGTCGGGATGCGAAGAGGAGGACAAGGATATGATAGGTGTTATGCTTGCGTAAGTAGTTGATAGCAAGACTTGTTGGAGGCGATTCCTCATCGAATGCTTGGTTCTCATCTAGTCTAAAAATAGACCGTTAGCCACTCATATCTTGCTAGTGCGTCCGCAACCTCACCACTACGCCCATCTTACCCGTGAGAAGTTAGTTACAAGACTTTGATATATTCTCACCCCTTTCTTTTCTTTTCCTTTTATGTTTTGCCTGATCGGCCGCTGCAGTTGATTACTACCTCGACTCTTCTTCTGGAAGCCTTCGCGGAGACTCGACGACGACTAGTTAGGCGGATCCCGGCGGAGAGCCTGGACCCGTGTGGTTACGGGAATGGTGTGTTTTACCTTTGCCGCTAGGCATTTGATTGCAGTCTGTACTCAGACATGTATCTTCCGTTGATGTAATGTATTTATGGCAGTTGTATGCCGATTGTATGAGATGTTGTATCCATGTAGCTGTAATGTTGTGATATCATGTTGAAAATCCGGGTCATATGGCATTGTCATATGTCGCGGTGGGACCGATATGTGCTTCGTCCCCGGATCTGAATGGAAACATCTAGTTCTGGAACAACAGCACATATCGGGCCTTACAGGTGCCTGGACCCCTAGTGGCCCCCCGGCTACCACCTTCGCCTATTTATTCTCCGTGTCGCAAAACCCCCGAGGACAGAACCCTTTTTCGCGATCTCGCCTCTGTTCCTCCGCCACCCCGTTGCCAAGATCGGGAGCGCCAACAGACTTCTTCTCGGCACCCTGCCGGAGCGAGGATTGACCTCCGGGAGCTTCCCCTCCAACATGGACGCTTCCTGGATGTGCCGTGAGTAGTTTACCTTGGACCATGGGTCCGTGATCAGTAGATATGTGATGTTCTCCTCCCCTCTTTGTTCTTCATTGTTTAGTCCTCGTGATCTGCCATACATGATCGAGGCACATATGTAATTTTCTGCTGTTGCTATGCTGAGTTCTCTGGGATCTGATGGATTATGAGATTATGTTCAGATTGTGATTGAGTAATATATTTGGTTCTTATCTCTTATATTTTTGTTCCTAAGTAATTTTTTCATGTTCTTTGTTGTTGTTTATTGCTTTGGCCAAGTAGTAGGTAGTGACTCCTAGAGGGAACTTTATGCTCGATTGTGGGTTCATGCCCCCGATGACACGCTTGAGTGACAGAAACATGAGTCTAGGGGATGTGTTGTTGCCACAAGGGGTAAAACAACGGTGCTTGTAACCGCCGTTGCAAGAATTGTTTACTTTACGCAAAGTGCTTTTTAATGCAGTTGTCTGTTGCTTTGGGTTTACACTTTGGGTGGGGCTCGCAACTTAATACCAGCGAGATTTTCTAGATAGATATCTCAAGGTGGATGATTAGTAGTAGATGCAGTTGGGTTTCAGTCTAGTTATTTTGGCGTACCGCCCATGCTTTTGAGCCTCGTGCTTTCTTTGTAGCATAGTTAGCATTGCGGTACGTTTTTAATCCTGTCAATTGCCCAGCTGTAATTTGTTTACCTCGCATAGTAGTTTTATCGTCTTTTGGGAGAGAGACAACACTAGTGAACATCACGGGACCCCGGTCCATATTCTCATCACTGTTTACACACTCATTTATTTTCCTGCTTCTACTTTCTAGCTGCTACCATTATAATTATTATCTGTTGCGTTGATCCTTTGTGAACAACAAGGCTGGAGAGATTGACAACCTCTCTATACTCGTTGGGAAGAAAAGTTATTTCTGTTGTGTGCAGGTCCATGTCAGTTGCGCCGTTGACACCTACTTATCATCTCCGGATTCCTACTGGAGACAAACCTTGGTATCTTCACCGAGGGAAATTTGTCGCTATCCTACATGTCACCTTCCACTTGGGATAACCAACGAGGAGAGATATCAAGCACATATCTGGCGCCGTTGCCGAGGACTCCGAGTGCTAAGATAGGGGAGTTTCCCACTACCTTTTACCTTTGCTTTTTAGTCTTGTTAGTTTACCTTCCAGTTTTTATCTTTGTGTCTTATATCAAAAATTACAAAAAAATCTGCCATACTTGCTGCTACTATGGGTTCCACCGAAAACACCAAGTTGTGTGACTTCACTAGTCACAACAACAAAGGCTTTATCTGCACTCCTATTGCCACACCTTCCACTTCAGCTACCTCTTATGAAATTAAACCTTCTTTGCTAAACCTTATTATGAGAGATCAATTCTCTGGTGCTGGAGATGATGCTTCTTTACACTTAAATAATATTTTTGAGTTATATGATATGCAAAAGTATAAAGAAGTAGAAGGTGATGTTGTTAAGCTCAAGCTTTTTCCTTTCTCCTTGAGGGAAGGAGCTAAAATTTGGTTTCAATCTTTGCCTAGGAATAGCATATATTCTTGGGATAAGTGCCTTTAATTGGGAAGTATTACCCACCTGCTAAATTTATCCAATTGAGGAGTAACATTATGAATTTTAAGCAATTGGATAATGAACACGTTGCCCAAGCTTCGGAACGTATGAAATATCTTGTTAAGAAATTCCCTACACATGAATTGACTACTTGGATGGTTATCCAGACTTTTTATGCAGGTTTGAACTTTACCTCGCGGAACCTGTTAGATTAGGCCGCGGGAGGAACCTTTATGTCAACTACACTTGGTGCTGCCACAAAACTTCTCGATGAGATGATGACCAACTATTCCCAATGGCACACCGAATGCGCTCCAACAGGTAGGAAGTAAACTCTTTCGTGGAGATTACCTCCCTAAATGCAAAAGTTGACTTTGATTATGTCTCTACTTACCAAGCAACCCTCTATTGATCCTCATGATGTTCCTTTAAATTCTTTGGTTGCTCAAGAACAAGTAGATGTGAACTTTATTGCTAGAAACAACTTTAACAACAATGCTTATAGGGGAAACTTTGCTAGTAATCCGAGATCGTTTCCATGCAACTATGGGAACAACAACACCTATCCTACCAACAAGAACCCCACTTCTGAATCAGAAAACATGCTTAGAGACTTTATCACTACCCATAAAGCCTTCAACAAGAATGTAGAAGAGAAATTAGTTAAGTTAGATAATCTCTCTTTGAAGGTAGATAGCTTAGCCCTTGATGTTGAGATGCTTAAAATTAGAACCTCTCCCCTTGAGGAGAGGAAGGCGACTCCTATTAATGCTATCCAGTTACGAATCAATGAAAATATTAGGATGATGTCTAAACTTAAAGAAAGATGGGATGGAGAAAAAAGAGGAAGACGATGGAATTAAGAGCCTTCCTACACACCACATAGTTGCCACTATCTAAATTATTGAGGACACTCAAACTATTAGCACCCAATGCACTCCTAGTCCCATTAGACCTATTCATGGTGATTCTAATACCTCAACCGTAGAACAAGAAACTCCTATAAACATAGAGGGTTTCAAACAAGTGAGCCTAGATGACACTACTACCACCTTTGATAGTAGTGATATTGATTTTGATAGTTGCACCCTCTCAGAATTTATTAGCTTACTACACAAAATGTCTAGAGAACACCACACTAGCACACTTAATCTTGCCTTCACGGAGCATATCACTAATGCTCTCATCAAAGCTAGGGAGGAGAAGCTTAGAATAGAAGCCTCCATACCTAGGAAGCTAGATGATTGTTGGGACCCTATGATTAAAATTAAATTAAATAACTTCTCTTGCTATGATTTATGTGACGTTGGAGATAGTACCTCCGTCATGCACAAAAGAATGTATGATATGTTTGAATTGAAACCTTTTGATTCTTGTTCTTTTGGTGTTCGTCTCGTTGATTCTTCCATAAAGAAACCTTTGGGGAAGATCGAGGATGTTCTTATCATTGTCAACGATCATTATGTTCCCATTGATTTTATTATTATGGATATAGAGTGTGAACCTTTATGTCCAATTATTTTGGGACGTCATTTTCTTTGCACTGTTGGTGTTGTTATTGACATGAACGAGGGGAATATAAAATTTCAATTCCCTCTCAAAAAGGGGATGGAAAACTTCCCTAGAAAGAAAATCAAGTTACCTTTTGAGTACGTTACACGGGTTATCTATTCTGTCTCTCTTGATAAAACTTGATTCTTCTTTTTCTTTATGCCTAGCTTAAAGGCGTAAAAGTAAGAGCTTGTTGGGAGGAAACCCAAGAAGTTTTTACTTCTGTTTTTTAGTGGTCTTGATGATTGTTAGTACTGTAGCAACATCGTTGTATCTTTATTTTCAAGCTTTGTGCCAAGTTATAGCCTCTTATGATAAGGGAAGCAAAAGTTATGACATGTTGTCTAGAAAAAAGATTATCTCTGCTTGACTGAAAAAAATTGTATGTTCTGTGTTTTTTTATTTGAGTTGCAGAAGTACCCCGAAAAAATTCTCTACTACCTGCTGTTCTGTTTTTCACAGATTCTTCCACGACTTTTGCAAACCATAAGCTTGCTTTTTCTTTGGAAAAAACTTTTGGCAATCTTGAGAAAAAGTATCTCTTCAAGAATATCTTTATATCAATGTTCAAGATATCGCTTATCGTTAACTTATCGGTCGAACCAAGATAAGAGATAAATCGGCTTATCGGCCGATTTATCGGTTATATCGGTCGACCATTTCTCGGTAAGCTTTTTCTTAAAACTAGGATTTTCCTAAAGGAAATAATTTCAAATATGCTATATTAATATTACACACACGTGACAAATAAATGTTTAAAGCATTCAAAATATGCTATATTAGTGTACAAGTAATAATATTACACTTACATACACGCACGCACACATTTAATCGCGGGAGCGGCTGTTGGAGCACCCAAAACTTATCGCTATCGTGGGTGATTTTCTCCAGTGTCGTTTTGTGGCTCGCGGGGACGAAGCAGAGACTTTTTTTTTGTGATTTCAGACAGAAGGATCCCGTAATTTATCGGTGAAAATTGGCCCGAAAGCCGATAAATCGGTCTGACACTCGATAAATCGGCCGGACCGATAAATTAGAGCGATATGCGTTTATCGTATCGGTGGAACCCCGATAAGCGATATATCGGCCGATATATCGGAATATCGGCCGATATTTGTAACAATGCTTTATATACAGTGTGGAAAAATTATTTTATTAAGGATACTAACCTCTCTAATCAGCTTATGATGAGTTATGTATGAAGGGAGTTTTCAAGTGTGCGATGGAAGATGAGGAAAGAAGATCCAGGAGTGTCAAACGCTCAAGATTGGGGAACCCCCATGCATACCCAATAAATATTCAAGGAGATTCAAGCGTCTAAGCTTGGGGATGCCCCCGTGCATCCCCTTCTCCATCAACAATCATCAGTTCGTCCTTCATCTCACTATATATTTATCACTTCATGTGTTATGTGCTATGCTTGGAGCGTCTCACTCTTAGGTTTACTTTTTAGTTTTCTTTAGCTTTATTTTCTGTTTATAACAAGTTAGAACCCAACTTACTTTGTGTGGGAGAGAAAGACGCTCCACTTCAAACTAGAACGTATCATAGGATTTCATGCTTATCTTTCTTTTGTTGTGTATTCTTTATCTTTTCATAGCTGCTGCCATGTTTATCTCTTAGTTTTCATGTTTATCTTTTCAAGAGCTTTAGTTTCGTTTGTTGCTGGAACTCTCTATAGTTTTTATGTTTATCTTATTAAGAGAGTTGGTTGTTGCACTGAGTTGTGTCTTGTCTTGAAAGTAGGTAATTGAGGTTGCTATTTAATTTTAGTAGTAACTTGCAATAGTTTTGAGGTATTGTTGTGAGTAATGTTTGAACTTTTGGTGTCGAGGGCTCTAGCCTATTAATAGGCGTCATATTTTGGGCAATCCGTGTTTATTTTCATAACCTACAAAACTAGTTGAGAACTCTAGCTACTAGATGGATCACTAATCTTTTGAGGGATCGGATATTAGAGTACACTCATATACCATGAGTCGAGGATACGCAAGGATAACCAAACCCCCATACACTCCTCCTCCGGGTGCTTGTCTCTTTGTGAACCTCCTCATTAGATTGAGAGTTACCGATAATAAGTGCATGAGTTCTTCGGACTAATGTAAGTATTGAAAGTTGACACTTCTACCTCCTCATATTTGCTAGCCTCTTCCGTACCGTGCATTGCCCTCTTCTCACTTCGAGAGTTGGCGTCCACCTTCGCCGGTGCATCCAAACCCTAGGCATGATACACTCTGTCATCATAAACCTCCTTATATCTTTCCTCAAAACAGCCACCATACCTACCTATCAAGGCATTTCCATAGCCTTTCCAAGATATATTTCCATGCAACATCCACCTCTTCTTGACTTGATCTTCATGTCATACATATTCCTACTACACTGGCAGAGGCATACATTGCATACATCATGATAGCTACATCTTCTTTATGTTTGAGTACCTTGTAAAGTGTCAAGATCTTCTATACCCTCTTGTAAAATAGAGTGTTGCCCTTAAGTGAGTAAAAGATCCCAAAGTGGACAAAATAAAAGATCCCAAAGAGGACAAATGAGAGTTAAATAGAAAGAGCCATTGAGGCCACCAAAAAAATACAAAAAATAGAAAAATGAGAAAAATAAAATAAAAAGAGATAAATGGGCAACACTACTATCCTTTTGAAAGATCCACACTAGTACTCCCTCTTATCCTTGTACTCCATAGAGATGATCGTTTATGCATATAGCTATGTGGTAACCTTCACACTATAGAACTTGGCGTGCATATTCCAAGGATGAGCCTCCTCAAACGAGCTCTAGGTCTTCATGATCGAGCAAGTTGGATGCACCCTCACTAGTTCCATTGGAGAGATTTTCTTAGCTCATATGTGCATTCGTTGCATGGCAATCCCTACTCCTCACATCATATCTATCATTTTCCCTTCTCTCGCCTATGATTGTCCTCATTGATGTGAAACCTTCTCACGTTTTTGTCTTCCCCCTCCACCATATTTCTCTCTTTGCCATCCTAAGTGTCAACTTTCGTACTTACGCTCATCCATTGCATGAGTGCTCAAAATATCGAAAAGGAGTGTATCAAATTGAATTGTACCTGGCTAGTGGTCTGGCGTTGAGTCAAGATAAGATTCCAAAGAAGACCAAGTGTGAAACTTTAGTAGATTGAGTTCTCAACAAAAATACTTTTTTCTCGTATTCCCTATCCCCTTTCTTGCACTCAAATAACATTTGGAGACATTCGAGTCACTGATGTCTACGCACGCTTGTATTCTTGTAGACTATGTTGGGACTCCAAGCGCAGAGGTTTGTAGGACAGCAGCAATTTCCCTCAAGTGGATAACCTAAGGTTTATCGAACTCTAGGAAGTAGAGGTTGAAGATGGTCTCTCTCAAGCAACCCTGCAATTAAGATACAAGAAGTCTCTTGTGTCCCCAACACACCTAATACAACTAGGAGTTGTATAGGTGCACTAGTTCGGCGAATAGATGGTAAAATATGGGTGATAGGTGTGGCAAAACAAAGTAATATAAATCTGTAATAAAAAGTGCAGCAAGCAAACATGTAGTAAACATGAGCACAAACGGTATTGCAATGGTGGAAACAAGACCTAGGCTTCATACTTTCACTAGTGGCAACTCTCAACAACATTAACATAGTCTAATCACATGATATTCCCATAAAAATGCAATGGAGACGCACTCGGAGGTCATTCCTTTGTGGTCAAGAGAGGAATGAGAATTATGTAGGGCTACAAAAGAACACCTCAAAGTTCGTAGTTCTCAATCTATGGATTTCCCAATGTCACCGCGGCCATCCAAAGAGAGTACCACAATCACCACAACATATCTAAAGGATAGTCAAAGACAAGCACCAAGAGACTCTCATTCTTCAATCCACACACAAAAGAGGAAATCACTCATGAAAATATTCTTCTAACCCATGTCCAATAGACCGCTTTCACCATGGTCTCGGGGAATATACTAGATAAGATCAAGTGAGTACATCAATCCAATACATAGAAGGAGGGGAAACATCATGGGATCACGCTAGATTAACATAGCCTATGATCACAACGAAGATCACATCATGGGAGAGAGAGAGAAGAACACATAGCTACTATTAGAGACCTCAGCCCCGAGGAGGAACTACTCCCGCATCATGGAAGGAGGAAGCAACGTCGATGGAGATGAATCCGGGGGCACTTCCCCGTCCCGGCAGGGTGCCGGCACAGGAATTCCGGTCCCCCGAAGCTTGTTGGCGATGGCGGTGGAGATCGGAATTGCTTCTGGAGAAAAGGGGTCCAGAATCAAGGTTTTCACGTCGCGAGTAAAAATAAATGCCAAGGAGGGCAGCCCGGGGGGCACCAGGAGTCTAGGCGGCCACCAAGCGCGGCCACCCCTTAGGTCGCGCCCATTGGCCACCTAGGCACCAGGTGGGGGCCCTCTAGCCCCCCTTCGGGCGTAAGGAAGCTTCTGGAACGCTGATTTTTTATATATTTTTCCCGGAATTTTCTAAGCACTTTTAATAATGGGAAAACCTGAAATATAAAAATAGCAGAAAACAGAAACTGGCATTGGGGTGCACTGAGTTAATTGGTTAGTCCAAATATGAGCAAAAGTGTATGAAAGTGTATCTAAAACATAGCAATATCACACAAAACATGCATGGAGCAAGCAAAAATTATAGATACGTTTTGGACGTATCAACATCCCTAAGCTTAATTCCTGCTCGTCCTCGAGTAGGTAAATGATAACAAGCATAATTTCTGTGGTGACATGCTACCAACCATATAAGAACTTTTAATTAAAGCAATCAAGGCATGTAATTCAATTCAAGTCATAACAGGCAAGAGTCTATATTAGCATTGAAACAAGCAACATAAGAACATAAAGGTGCAAGAGCTCTCGCTGTCTGTGACTCGAATGTATCCAGATGGTGTTTGCGTGCAAGAAAGGGGATGGGGATTACGAGAGAAAAAGGTATTTTTGTGTTGAGAACTCAATCTACTAAAGTTTCACACTTGGTCTTCTTTGGAATCTTATCTTGACTCATCCCCAGACCACTAGTCAGGTACAAGTCAAAATGATCCACTCCTTTTCGATATTTTGAGCACTCATGCAATAGATGAGCGTAAGCAAGAAAGTTGACACTTAGGATGGCAAAGAGAGAAAAATGATGGAGGAGGAAGACAAAAATGTGTGAAAGGCTCACATCAATGAGGACAATCATAGGCGAGATAAAGCCAAATGATAGATATGATGTGAGGAGTAGGGATTTCCATGCAACGGATGCACATATGAGCTAAGGTAAGCTCTCCAATGGAACTAGTGGGGGTGCATCCAACTTGTTTGCTCAAGAAGACCTAGAGCTCATTTGAGGAGGCTCATCATTGGAATATACAAGCCAAGTTCTATAGTGTGAAGGTCCCCACATAGCTATATGTATGAATGATAATCTCTATGGAGTACAAGATATAAGATGGAGTGAGAGTGTGGATCTCTCAAAAGGAATAGTAGTGTGCCCCCTTCTCTCTTTTTATTTCTTTTTCTCTTTTTTCTATTTTTTGTATTTTTTTGGTGGCCTCAATGGCTCTTTCTATTTAACTCTCATTTGTCCTCTTTGGGATATTTTGATTTTGTCCTCTTTGGGATCTTTTCCTCACTTTAGGGGCAACACTCTATATATTACAAGAAGTATAGAAGATCTTTCACACTTTACAAAAGTACTCAAATCATAAAGAAGATGTAACTATCATGAAGTATGCAAATGTATGCCTCTGCCAGTGTAGAAGGATATGCAATGATACTAACGCGTCATGTAGCAATGATTAGGTAAAGGCCCAACTAGCATGCGGCTCATCGATCAAGAAAGTAGCATGTATGACATGAAGATCAAGTCATGAGAAGGTGGATGTTGCATGGCAATGTATCTCGGAAAGGCTATGTAAATGTCTTGATAGGTACGTATGGTGGCTGTTTTGAGGAAGGATATAAGGAGGTTTATGATGACAGAGTGTATCATGCCAAGTGTATGGATGTACCGGCGAAGGTGGACGCCAACTCTCGGAGTGAGAAGAAAGCAATGCACGGCACGGAGAGGCTAGAAAAATATGGGAAGGTGGAAGTGTCAACTTTAGAATACTCAAATTAATCCGAAGAACTCATGCATTTATTATCGGTAACTCTCAATCTAATATGGAGGTTTCTGTAAGGCCCGATATGCGGTACTGTTCCAGATCTAGATGTTTCCATCCAGATCTGGGGACGAAGCACATATCGGTCCCACCGCGACATATGACGAAGTCAAATGCCCCGGATTTCCGACATGATATCACAACATTATAGATACAAGGATACAACATCTCATACAATCGGCATACAACTGCCTTAATACAATACAACAGCGGAAGATACATGTCTGAGTACAGACTACAATCAAATGCCTAGTGGCAAAAGAAAATCAACGATCCCATAACCACACGGGTCCAGGCCCTCCGCCGGGATCCGCCTAACTAGTCGTAATCGAGTCTCCACGTGAAACGTCGATCACCATACCTGTTGTCGATCAAGAACCCTGAAAAGAGTTTGGGGGTAGTATCATGAGGACAGAAGTACTCAGCATCCAACTGTAGTGGTCAACTGACCCAGCAAGGATTTCATCAGTCGTCATTCTAGGACAACTAGTAGTTTACGGTAAGGAAGGGTTAAGTGGTGAGGTTGCTGCCGCACTCGCATTTATGAAGTGGCTAACGATCTAGAGAGTAAGATAAGAAGCCAAGCATTCGATGAGGAATCGCCTCCAACAAGTCTTGCTATCAACTACTTACGCAAGCATAACACCTATCCTATCCTTGTCCTCCTCTTCGCATCCCGACGAAGAAGAAGCAGTCAAGGCACACACACGCGTTGATCAAGTTATATTAAGATTATCTCAGTTGTTGTTGTCTATGAACAAGGAGTAGGTCTCAAGTCATCCATAACCGTGGACACGGCTTCTCGAAAAGATTTAACCCTGCAGGGGTGTACCAACTGCCCATTACAAGGCTCCGCACGCACGCCCATCTCTCTCAGTTGCTACCCATCACAGGCAACCATTTTATGATTTAGTTCCAAGAGATCCGAAACGACAGGTCCCTCTAACTAACAAAGAACAAATCCGGGTGGCCCCCGGTGAGTCGACATCCAGCTCAGGAGCCGGCCGCGCTCTCGATCTGGTCTCTACCGTCTGTTGCAGGTTTGGATAGACGGTTAATCACACATGGGAAACCGGGTCCTCAGCCAAACAAGGTGGGCCAGCAAGGGAACTATGTCCTCACTGGTCCGGGTTGGTTTGAAAACTACTGGCAGCTGACCAACACACACAAGGTTTCAAATGGTAAATCAGTTTTGGCCACCACTAGAAATTTTCGAAGCTAGGTAGGTAAAAAAAGGGGACCCCATAAAATCCCACACGCCGTTAGGCACGCTCAGTCTTAAAACCAATACCCGGACCTCAGATCCTAGGTGACTCAAATGGAACAAAGCTTCGGGGCGGGATAGCCTAGACCTTCCATCCTTCGTCGAATATAGTCAACATTATAATAATCATATCATCAACAACAATAGTAATAATGCGATATCCCAAAACCAAGGAGTAACAGGGTAACATCGTAGCATTCTAAGCATGCATACTAAGCACGGGCTGAGCAACGAGCAATAGTAACATAGCAGTACAAGGTTTGCTGGGAAGGGACATGGCTGTATCGGTTTGAAAGAGGCTGTAAACATGTCGTAGGATCAAACATCGAACCTATCCTAGACTAGCATGCAAACCGCCGGTTGATTTAGAATGGATCATAAGTAATGTATAGTCCTTGCCTGTTGATAAGTCGGGTTCCGAAGGTGTAGTTGATCGCAAGCTCGCATCGTCTCCGAAGGTACCCGCGGAAGCACACAAGACGATAAAAACTGGAAAGCAATCAACGAGCAAGCATCTATTACTACGAGGAAAACACGAGAAAGTATCAATAGGAAGGCAACACAAGACATCCGACCTACCGTCGAGAGCGGTTACTAACAAGTTAACTGGAGTACTCGTCACACACGACGATACCGCACATTTAGAAAGGTTCAAGTTGTTTAGCTACAGGTGATCAACAAAGGTTGTTAACATGGCATCTCACTCAAGCAAGCATTCCATAGCACACAAACATGTCAAGAGGTGAAGCACAAAGTAAACTATCTATGCTAGTCAATTTAAGTGAGGCACAACCTAAACATGGCATAACACTAAGTGCCGCACGACAATTAAAAGATTTGGTACTGTTCTGTCCTAAACCATATTTTAGGTTGGTTAACAACATCAAACAATAGCATATACACAAAGTACACAAAAAACTAATCAAGTTACATATAAGGCACACTCCAAACGGAGTTATGGTTAAAAATATACAAGCAAAACAAGTTACGGGCACAATCTGCCAACATCACGAAGCACACTTTAGAGCAATGCATAAAAAGGATAATCAATGCAAACATGGTCACAAATGATATGGAACTAATGTAGACATGACAGGGAAGGCATGGAAAAAAGAATCATGCAAATAGGCATCATAGATCAAATGATATTAAGCAAACAACATGGCATCGGGACGTTACAGACTTAGAGAAAAACAGAGGTGGCTGTCAAAAACAGCGGGATAGCAACTTTGCAGCTCAATAACTATATGGCCAGAAAGCATATGATGACAATGCAATACATATAATGGAAGTAGACATGATTCTTAACAATATGCAATTGGAATCACTCAATTCCGATAAACGGTTGCGACGCAATCGCCACCCGAAGTTGCAACAAATTAACAGTTTCAGCGAAAGCAGCACATTAACATCAGGGTCACCACTTTGGAGCAAGATTTAATATAGCTAAAGCACCCAAACATGAAAAGTTAAAGCATGGAAATGAAGTACACATGATGCTTAACACATAGGCAAAAGAATCAATGCAATAGGCCTCATGGATGGGTCACAATCATCATGCAAACTTGCAATAAAATAATAACAGCAGCACATAACAACAATTAGTAGCAGTTTAATGGCCTGATGCCCACTTCAACACATATTAACAACATCAAGATGGCCTCAAATCAAAATGCTCACAAAAGATGGATTGAAGTACACACAATTCTAAGCAAATTTCCTTTTGGGCGCATCGCGATCCGAGCTACAGATTACTCGTTAACTACACCGAAAAATTGAATCAGCAACATATATTTAACAGACTTAGCAGAAATTAGCTAAAAGGAAAAAACAGAGAGCAGAAAAAAAGGGGTCGGACCTCCCTTGGGCCGGCCCATGATGGCGACTGGGCTACGAGAGGCCATGGGCCAGGGGCGCGCGCTGGGCCGGTTGGAGGAGGTGGCTGGGCCGACCCACCTGGCTGGCTGTGGTCGCTCGCCTCGCCCGATCCAATCGGGACCGAGGCCGAGGTGGCTGCGGACGGCGCCGTCGCCGGTGGCCAGCTCCGGCGAGGACGGCGACCCGGCGAGGAGGCAAGGCGGCGGAGGGGAGGCCGCATGCGGCGTGGAGCGTGGAGGCGGCCGGACCCGAGGCCGGCGGGACGGTGCGAGCTCGCCGGCTCGGCTCGTCGTCGCTCCTTGCAGCCATGGCACGCCGGCCAGACCCGTGACCTGCAGGCGAGGGAAGGAGGAGGAGGTGAGGCGAGGGAAGGAGGAGAAGGGAGAGAGGGAGGCGCGGGGAGGAGGGGAGCTGCGGCGCGGCATGGCGGCCGGAGTTGCGTTGGCTGCTCACCGGCGTGCGGGGCGTCCATGGGAGGGCTGGAGGCGGCTAGGAGGTTGGAGGAGAGGTGACGTGGCGCTTTCCTGGCCGTCAGATCGGGCGATCTGACGGTCCAGATCTGATGGGCTCGCAAAGGACGAAAATGGGGGCTGGGGATAAAATTTTGATGCAGATCTCAGGGGGGTGGCTGCAATTTTGTGGCTAGGGAAACCCTAGAAAGAGGTGGGAGTGTGGTGGTCTTTATATAGCCCAGGTGGCTGGCAGTTTGCAAAAACATCCCTGGTTTTTCTCTTGCGCGCGCGGTGTTTACGTTTCTGACCGCCGGGGGTCCGCAGGACCTCCGATTCGGGTAAAACTTCGAACTGCGCGATCAAAGCGTCGAGCCAGCGGCGTTCACCTCACGTTGGAACCGTTCCGAGAACACTTCCCGGCGTGCTATAAAAATATCCCGTTTACTTATTAAACGGGGTTTTTCGTTCCGTTGGCTGCGGCTGGTCTCGTGCGGTTTTCACGACGTGATCGGGTGAAACCCGATGTCGAAAAGGTCGAGTGTCAAGGTGGCAAGGGTCGGTCTCCGTACGATACGAGATAAGAGGGGGGAAAATAATCGCCGATCGATAAATCGGGGATGCAAACACCGCAAACAAATCAGACAATCAAACAATTCACACCGAAAACAAAAATTTTAATTTTGGTGAAATCTGGGCTGTTACAGTTTCACAAAGAGACAAGTACCCCGAGGAGGAGTGTATGGGGGTTTGGTTATCCTTGCGCATCCTCGACTCATGGTACGTGAGTGTACTCTAATATTCGACCCCTCAGAAGAGTAGTGATCCATCTAGTAGCTAAAGTTCTCAACTAATTTTGTATGTTTTGAAAATAAACATGGATTGCCCAAAATACGACATCTATCACTAATAGGATAAAGCTCTTGACACCAAAAGTCCAAACATTACTCAAAACAATACCTCAAAACTATTGCAAGTTACTACTACAAAAGAATAGCAACCTCAATTACCTACTTCAAGTCAAGACACAAAACTCAGTGCAACAGGCAAACTCTCTAAACAAGATAAACATGAAAACTCAAGAGAGTTCCAGAAACAAACTAAACAAAAGCTCTTTAGATAGATAAGCATGAAAACTAAGAGCTAAACATGACAGTAGCTATGAAAAAGATAAAGAACACACACATCAAAGATAAACATGAAAAATCCTATGTTGTGTTCTAGATTTTGAAAGTGGAGCGTGTTTCTCTCCCACACAAAGAAAGCTGGGTTCTAAATTGTTATGAACAGCAAGCAAATCTAAAGAAAACTAAAAATAAAACCTAAGAGCGAGACGCTCCAAGCATAGCACATAACGCATGAAGTGATAAAAATATAGTGAAACGAGAGACAAACTGATAATTGTCGATGAAGAAGGGGATGCACAGGGGCATCCCCAAGATTAGATGCTTGAGTCTCCTTGAATATTTATTGGGGATGCATGGGGGCATCCCCAAGCTTGAGCGCTTGACACTCCTGAATTTTCTTTCATCATCTTCCCTCGCACACTTGAAAACTCCCTTCATACTTAACTCATCATAATCTGATTAGCGAGGTTAATACCCATAATAAAATAATTTTTTGTCTACTGGAAACAAATATATTCTTGAAAATCTACTGTTTCTACAGATTTCCAAAAAGTTTTTGCAAAGAAAAAGCAAGCTTAAGGTTCGCAAAATGAAGGAAAGGCAAAACAGGACAGAATTAGTGAAAAACGGATCAACAGGTAGTAAAGAATTTTTTAGGGATAGTTCAGCAACTCAAATAAAAAAACTCAGAACGTGCGAAAGTTCCGTGATTGTATACAACACACTGTGTAAAAAATTCAGCTCAAAAATATGAACCGAAATTTTTCTATGATTTTTCCCGTCACGAGGACAGAATCTGTTTTCTGGACAGCATGTCAAAACTTTCACTTCCCTTGTCATATGAGGCTATAAATGTCACAAAGCTTGAAAAGTAAAGATACAAAGATGTTGCTACAGTAGTAACAATCATAAAGACCACCAAAAACAGTAGAAAAACCAAAAGGAAATCCTAAATTCGTTGCGGGCTGCCTCCCGAAAGCGCTTCTTTAAAGCCATTAGCTAGGCTTAAGATTTTAATGATGCTCTAGGAGGAAAAAGAGTTCAAGAACAAAAGAGAGCATCAAGAAGAAAATACCAAACATATTTAAGCCTAACATGCTTCCTATGCATAGGAATATTTCAATAGAATAATTCATTGAAGCACAAAGCAATAAGCATAGGAAGGAAAAACAAGTGCAGCTTCAAAGCCTTCAACATAAAAAGAGGGAACTTGATATTATTTAAATATCTATAAGCATGTGTTCCCTTCTCATAATAATTTTCAGTGGGATCATGAATAAACTCAACAATATAAGTATCACATAAAGCATTGTTACCATGATCCACATGCAAAAAGGTACTCTTACTCTCCACATAAGCATAATCTTTCTCATTGGTAATAGTGGGAGTAGGACTATCATAAACAACTTGAACACTATAGATTAATTGTTTATTGGGAAGATGGTGTTCAGTAAGGGAGTAATTCCCTCCATGATTATGACAAGTTTCATAAGGACAATTTTTCCTTATGTCAGAGGTACCTTTACAATCACTGTAGATAGGAGTTATAACATCATCATAGTAGAGAAGAGCATTATCATTGCTAGCAACTATACTTGTAAACATGTTGTCTTTATTCTTACTAGAAAAAGAATTATCAATTATCACATCACTAATGGGTAAAGGACTTGCAATCCTATCATCCCCAATCTTAGAGCTTTCTATATCATCATTTTCGGAGTTGGCACCAAAAAGATTTCAACATCATAAGTAGAATTATCATCATCTTCCCAATCACAATAATTAACATGCATATCATAATCAAAATCATCTTCAATAGTGCCTACGGACTTAACATCAGGATCATAATGAATGCAATCAAGCTCACCATCCTCCATAAATTTATATCCGTTAGGGTAAAAATTGATGCGAGGAATATGCTCAGGCCAGGTTGATACCCATTCTTCTTCCTTCTTGCTCCTCTTCCTCCTCTTATTTTTCTTCACCTTAGGAGGGAGTGGTTGGAGATGAAGTTTCTCCATATATCCTGGTTTATCATTAGAAACAATAGGGGAAACTTGGGAGAAACTCTCCTTTTTATTAGTAGAAATATAAGAGACATTTTTATACTTTGGTAAAGTTCCCTCCTTTCTAATCTTACTTATGTAATCATTTTCATGGCAATTAACAACACAATAGAGATGGCAATTTAGCAAAGTGTTGTTTATTCCTAAGGCATTAACATCTAGCCAAGAAGTCTTTTCTGATAACTCTTCACACATTAAAAATAACATAAGTTTATCATAAAGATCAGGGGTGATCATGTTATCACACAACTGGTTAACAGTTATGTTTTGAAAGTTCATGCATTGAAAATTAAAGTGACCCTCTTTACCACAAAGTTCACAAGTAAGAGTATAAAGGTCACACAATTCACTAGCAATTTCATTCAAATATTTGACCCAAGTGATTGTTCTTTCATTCTTATGTTTCTTACAATACTTCTCTTCTTCAATCATAGGCCTTTCACAAGGTCTATCCACTCCACAAAAATTAACATGCTTATATAAAACTTCATTTTCAGGAATTGGATCATGCATGTTGCAATCATCATGAACAATTTTATTTTATTTGAAAATCTCTTTAAAAGGTTCATGATGCTTGATCCAATCCTCCTTATGAATATTAAGATGTGAAGCAAAAGATTTGAGGAAATCAACAAGGAGTTGAGAATCAAGCCCAAACTTAGCACTAAACTTATTAAAACTTGCAATTTCAACAAAGGACTTAATGCAATCATACTCATAAATTATACCCTACTCTTTACCTTTGTCAATCTCCCAATTTTCAGTGTTGCGTTGAATTCTTTCAAGGAGTTCCCATTTAGCATCAATCTTTTCGTTTGTGAAAGAACCCATAGAGGAAGCATCGAGCAAGTGTTTATCATGTCGAGAGAGCCTTGCATAAAAATTAGTAATAATTATATCTTTGGGGAGCCCATGGTTAGGACATTTTAGCATTAAAGTTTTTAGTCTCCCCCGAGCTTGAGCTATGCTCTCTCCGTCATGAGGATAGAAATTATAAACATAATTACTATTCTCATGAACTTCATGAAGAGGATAAAACTTGGAGTAAAAGAGAGACTGGATCTCTTCCCAACCCCGTAGGTGAGAATCATCTAGTAGACTATACCGTTCCAGTGCTTTTCCTTTCAGTGACAAGGCAAATAATTTCTTCATGACTTCACCTCTTGTCAAACCTGAAATCTTAAACAACTCACAAAGTTCTGTAAGTTTCAACAAATGAATACTAGGATTGACTGTTCCATCATAACAATCATTCCTAATTATTTCAATTATCCCAAGTGGTATTTGGAACGGGATACATTCAGTAGGTGGAGGAGACGTCTCTACCACGGGCGTGGTAAAGCGGCCTTCCCCAAACATCGAACTAAGAGTGCAGTTTTCCATAAGCATAACTAGTGAAAAATAAAAACAAGAAACGAAAAGATTTAATTGCAAGATCTAAAGATATACCTTCAACGCTTACTTCCCCGGCAACGGCGCCAGAAATAGCTTGATGTCTACGCATGCTTCTATTCTTGTACACTATGTTGGGCATCCAAGCGCAGAGGTTTGTAGGACAACAGCAATTTCCCTCAAGTGGATGACCTAAGGTTTATCGAACTCAGGGAAGTAGAGGTTGAAGATGGTCTCTCTCAAGAAACCCTACAATTAAGATACAAGAAGTCTCTTGTGTCCCCAACACACCTAATACAACTAGGAGTTGTATAGGTGCACTAGTTCGGCGAAGAGATGGTAAAATATGGGTGATAGGTGTGGCAAAACAAAGTACTCCCTCCGATCCATATTAATTCACGCACACTTAATACATCTCTAGTACAAAGTTGTACTAAGTGTGCGTCAATTAATTTGGATCGGAGGGAGTAATATAAATCAGTAATAAAAAGTGCAGCAAGCAAACATGTAGTAAACGTGAGCGCAAACGGTATTGCAATTGGGGAAACAAGACCTAGGCTTCATACTTTCACTAGTGTCAACTCTCAACAACATTAACATAGTCTAATAACATGTTATTCCCATAAAACATGCAATGGAGACGCACTCGGAGGTCATTCCTTTGTGTTCAAGAGAGGACGTGAATTATGTAGGGCTACAAAAGCACACCTCAAAGTTCGCAGTTCTCAATCTATGGATTTCCCAATGTCACCGCGGCCATCCAAAGATAGTACCAAAATCACCACAACATATCTAAAGGATAGTCAAAGACAAGCACCAAGAGACTCTCATTCTTCAATCCACACACAAAAGAGGAAATCACTCATGAAAATATTCTTCTAACCCATATCCAATAGACCGCTTTCACCATGGTCTCGGGGAATATACTAGATAAGATCAAGTGAGTACATCAATCCAATACATAGAAGGAGGGGAAACATCATGGGATCACGCTAGATTAACATAGCCTATGATCACAACGAAGATCACATCATGGGAGAGAGAGAGAAGAACACATAGCTACTATTAGAGACCTCAGCCCCGAGGAGGAACTACTCCTGCATCATGGAAGGAGGAAGCAACGTCGATGGAGATGAATCCGGGGGCACTTCCCCGTCCCGGCAGGGTGCCGGCACAGGAATTCCGGTCCCCCGAAGCTTGTTGGCGATGGCGGTGGAGATCGGAATTGCTTCTGGAGAAAAGGGGTCCAGAATCAAGGTTTTCACGTCGCGAGTAAAAATAAGGTCCAAGGGGGGCAGCCAGGGGGGCAACCAGGAGTCTAGGCGGACTTCCGGCGCGGCCACCCCCTAGGTTGGGACCACTGGCCACCTAGGCACCAGGTGGGGGCCCTCTAGCCCCCCTTCGGGCGTAAGGAAGCTTCTGGAACGCTGATTTTTTATATATTTTTCCCGTAATTCTCTCAGCACTTTTAATAATGGGAAAACCTGAAATACAAAAACAGCAGAAAACAGAAACTGGCACTGGGGTGCACTGAGTTAATAGGTTAGTCCAAATTGTAGGAGATATGCCCTAGAGGCAATAATAAATGTTATTATTATCTCCATGTTTGTAATTATGTTTATATTCCATGCTATAACTGCAATGGTTCTCGAGTCTGCAATAACCACGAGGCTCAGAGGAAGACTCATATGCACGTGTGGAATAATAAACGGATAAAATATATATTCCTAGTCTCGCCTCTAAGACTAGCTCAAGTGTTGCATGATGGTTCTGTTTTCCTAATCATGGGCATGACTATGCCGGCAACTTTGAGGGCACAATGTTAGAAGAACATTTGTGTTGAATCGACCTAGATTGATGTTATGCTATGAGATACATTCGTCACCAGTTAATGGATTATAACACAGAGAAAGTTGAGCGTTTGCATAATTCCTTAGACCATGAGAGTATCGAGTTCCTTCGTACTTGCTTCGTGAACTTTGGGGTTTGTTAAACGTCATCTGTAAAAGGGTGGCTATTACGGCGGCTTACGGGTTCACGGAAAAGTATGACAAGGAACTAGGTAGCTCAAGATTGGGATTTGCTCCTCCGTCGATGGAGAGATATTCTTCGGGCCCTCTCGGTGTTATGGTATCCACCATCGTCTGGCCAGACACAGTGTGATTTGATCACAGGGATGCCGGAACGCGGGAACGAGAAAAGAGAACAATACCGGAAACGAGGTAACTGGCATAGTGGACAAGTTGTTGATTCACGGGGATGCCAATAAGTCTCACCTCGGGTATTTGTAACATATCGCGAAGCAACAGGAATAGCACACGGCAACTAAAGGTTCACTCGAATATTCATTCGTATGGGTATAGGGATCAATATGGATGTCCTCGGTTCCGCTATTGATCATTGATCGGAAAGTGTTCCGGTCATGTCTATACTTCATCGAACCTATAGGGTCACACGCTTAAGGGTCATCTATCTGCTGAATTCTAGACAGGGAGTCTGAGAGAAAGTCACCGGAAAGGTTTCGGAGAAAACGGAAAAGTTCCGGAGAGAGAACACCGGAATAGTTTCGGTAAAACCGAAAAGTTGTTTCGGACTGAACCACTAAGCCGAAAAGGTTTCGGTAAGCACCTGGTACTTCTGGAGGGTGCCAGAATTGTTCTGGTAACTTCTGGAATTTTTCCGGAGAAAAGAATAAAATATTTTTTTCGGAAATGTTTCGGAGCTGCCGGAAATGTTCCGGAGCTGCCGGAAATGCTTAGGTTACTTTTCGCAGATGAAAATCATTGATCCGTAAATTTTTCGGAACGCATCCGAAATTGTTTTAGGGGGTGCTGGAAATGTTCTGGGCCTACAGAAATTTTTTCGGGATTTTCGGACGCGAAAATTTGGTCTCATGAATAGTGGAACACTATTGGGAGAAAATATCTCATGAATAGTGGAAACACTATTGGGAGAAAATATCTCATGAATAGTGTGAAAATATCTGAGGGCATTTTGGTATTTTGCCATCTCTTCTCACTCTATAAATAGAGGTGGAGAGGTGCTCTCCACACACACACTAAAGTCTCTCATACAAGTGCCATGCAATTATCTGGCTTCTTCTCTCCCTCCCACGAAATAGTTTCGTAGAGCCGAAAGGCTGTCTGGGTTCCGGCAGGAACTAGTTCTGGACGGCGAAGCCCTGCCGGATAGCTGACACCGTATGTGTGCAACCCCGTAGAGAGGTCGTAGTTTCGATCTTTTGCCCGAAGGGCTGTCCGAGTTACCGTTCGAGTTTCGACGGTCCTCCCGAAGGGCTGTCCGAGTTACCGTTCGAGTTTCGAGGGGCCTCCCGAAGGGCTGTCCGAGTTACCGTTCGAGTTTTGAGGGGCCTCCCGAAGGGCTGTCCGAGTGACCGTCCGAGGTTCGGGTGCGCCTCTCGAAGGGTTGTCCGTGACACCGTCCGAGGGACTGTCCGACCGCCTCCCGGAGCGCTGTCCGAGGAGCAGACGAGGGACAACATCCTCGCGGTTGGGAGGTTGTAAATCCTAGCTGCGGGGATCTGCACCACCGATCTTCATCGACTCTACTTCCGCTGCGCTACGAGTCGGTAATGATAAGATCAAAACCTTGTATGCATCTCCATAGTGGTCCTGGGCGTGTTCGTAGTGCGGAAATTTTTGTTTTCTGCTGCGTTCCCCAACAGTGGCATCAAGAGCCGTGCTATGCGTAGATGCAGGTCACGATCTAGAATACATAGAGATGTATGGGTATTGCATTATATAATTTTGTAGTAGATGGGATCTATTGCTGAAAATTATTTATGCGGGTACCAGATGAAATCTGTTACCCGATGTTCTTGTTGCTTCCCTGGAATTTGCGTATTTCTAATCTCGATAACTGCATGGTGCAATTTCAAAGTTCTGGCAATCCGCGATCCTGATTGATCAACGAAGTGCTAACAGTTCATTGAATTCCACCATAGTTAAAGAAAGATGGAATTTCGCAGACTAAAGGGCAATGCAGATATGATATGCATGGGGGTCACGCGTATGACGAAGTTCAGTATGGGGTTCGAGATTTTATTATCCCGTGCTTCATACACCCCGCAAAGTTAATCTAGCGACTTGAATAATCATACTTGATGATAAACGTTGGTAGCTACGGTTTTTAGACAAAACCTTAGAAGCCACGTAAATGAAAATCTTGCATAAACCGATTAGAGACGTCTAACTTGGTTTTGCAGAAAGGCATGTGATGTGGTATAGCAATTCTCATGGTTAATTTGATTATGTATGAGATGACTATATAATGTAAATTCATTAACATGACCTGCGAGTCATGATTCGGCATGATGGCTGGAGCCATATGATTGTCACTTTAATGACCTGTGAGTCAACCTTATGTAATGCACTTGTTTTATTAGCTATAGAGATAGCAATATTATCTGGTGCATCGACAAGGTGGTGGAAATTTTTGCGAAGGTGAACACCGACGCGAATGCCGAAGACGAAGAAATACTAGACTTCTCCGTCAGAAAGGGCTATACCATATCATGCTATTATGAATTGCCTGAGATGTTTATCCCTTATGCTGCACCCTTTTGATTGCGCGGTAGTCGCTTTTTATTAGGGTGATCTCTCACTTAAAATATCAAAGTAGTTAGTGTTCACCCAAGTGTAGCACCGTCTGAAATTCGTATCTTTTCGGGGTGCGCCATGTACACATGAGCACGAACGAATCGAGAGGAATGAGGCGGGTGAGGTCAGACCTCGCAGCAAGATCACTTGGTTGTCTTTGACGTTCAGGCAGGAGAGTCCTGAGCTCGGAACACGCCCATCGAAAGATGAACAAGAATCACATAGAGATGTGATCGGCAAGTTGGCCTACCGATTGAAAATCACGTCATCAGTGATGAACCCGTCAATGACGTCGAATTGAAATACGGATCTTGAATCACTCACAATCAATTATGAGAGATATTGATTTGAGTGGGAGCGCACCTTAGAATAAAATTGTTTATTCTCTAGTGCAAATTAATTATGAACATTGTCTAAGTGAAATTTGCATAATAGTTGTAGAATATTGGCTCGCGTTTCCACCTTCCCTATTAAAATTGAATAACTGTTATTTATCTGGTTAAAACTTTACGATTGGTAACGTAATTTGTAGGATTGTCCTCAAGAGTGTCGAGAAGGACTTTGTCCTATTGCATGCTTTTAGTATTCTCCCGCTGATGCTATGGATGATAAGACTCGCGTCCTTCGATCCAAAAGCAAGAATTCCATCAGGGTCAAATGCAATATGCTTGCTTCCATGAAACCCGAGCTTCAAAAGTTTGGGATAGCTATGACACATTCATGGAACTGAAAATTAGTTTCAGATACAAACAAAGGCTAGAAGATATGAGATATCCAAAGCAATGTTCTGTTTGCAAATGTTAGTAAAGTGTTTACTATGCATTAGACTGAAGTAATGAAGGGATCCAGATGAACGCCAGTCATATGATGATGGTGAATAAAACAAACAACTTAAAGATAAAGGACAAGTCAGAAGGGTGTTAGTGAGACTTACACGCCTAGGAAGTCCGGGGCTTACGCCACTCTTAAAGTTGGGTGCTTCATCTGAGAGTAGGAGAAATATTTGAAGTAAAACTGTTGGAAGGATAAAGGCAAAAAGAAAGAAGACTGGAATGTCCAGCTCATGTATGAATGTCATACAAGTTATTGATGTTTGGAAGGCTGGTCAAAAAGAAATTGTTCTTGGAAATTATGATTAAACATGTTAATCACTAATTCTTGGGTATTGTGAGTTGACCACAAAGATACCCGCTTGATTGCATTCTGTTGCGACTCGATGCAAGAACTACTACGGCCTACATGACTTACCAGAGTGAGGTTTAGATACGCGCTGGGAACATAGTAAATGTTACTATACCTTCCATCGGTGTATTACCTCTGCATTTATTTTCATAATTCATTTTAGAGTTTTATACACTCTAGCCCATTGCATAAAGTTTGTTGCAAGAAGGTTGTTCATAAGAGAACAATTGTTGTTCGGTGTTATGAATAACATAAGGGCCATGCTTCCATCATGGATGGGATGTATGTTATGAATATTGATGGTAATATGATACATCCCTAACAATGACGCTAAATGTCGAAAGACTAAAAGAATACCACATATGTGTGCCACTGCATTTGGTCACATTGGAGAAACCCGCATGGAGAAATTCCATAATGATGGATTTTGAAGTCATTTGATTATGAATCATCCGACCCTTGCAACTTTCGTCCAAAAAGTGAAGTGACTGAAATACCGTTCACACGCCATAAGGAACGAGCAACAAACTTATTCGTGATCATACATTTTGATGTGTGTAGTCCGATAAATGTTGTTACTAGTAGTGGATTTATCTATCTTCAGAAATGACTCAAGTAGATATATGGATATTTACTTGATGAGACGTAAGTCTGGATCTTTTGAAATCATTCAAAAGGTTTTCAGAATGAAGTAGAAATTATTGTGGCAAGAAAATTATGTTTCTGCAATTAGATTGTGGAAAGGAAAATTTGAGTTACAAGTTTAGTGAATGTCTGATGAGTTGTGAAAAACAGTTTCATAACTTGCACCTCCCGGAACACCACTGAGAGTGGAAAGTCCGAGAAGATGTAATCAAACCATATATGACATGGTAAGATCAAAGATGACATAAATCAATTTGCCATTATCCCTTTTAAAAGTGATGCTTTAGAGACTGCGGCTTTTAACACTGAAAAGAGCGCCATCAGATCTGTTGAAATGATGTCATGGTATGGTACGCCCAACCATGTTATGTCTTTTCTTAACATTTGGAATATGGGGCTTGTGTAAAGTTTTTACAAACCTATTCCAAATTAGACAAGAACTACTTTGTAGGTTATCCCAAATTATTGGGTATTCCTCCACACTATGCCGAGGCAAAACGTTTGCCACATAAATCGGTATGATTTTTTGAAGAAAATGTTTCTTGCAAAAGGTGAGTGGGAGGACAGTGCAACTTGACGAGATAACAGTATCTTCGTTATCAGGTCAAAGGAAAGAAACTTTGGAAGTAATTCCAGAGTCTCCTACTGTGACTGATACGGAAGCCTCTACATGAGATTTATGGACTTCGGTCGAACTTGCAGCTGAACCACGTAGGCAAAACTCGTGCAAACCTCTCAGGTGCGCAAACGAGATATTGTTGTTAAACAACAGTATACCTACGATAATCAAGGAAGCGATGATGGGCCCTGACTCCGGAATTGGCTAGATGCCAACACAATCCGAGATAGTTTCCCTATACATAATTCAAGATTATATCTTGATGGACCATTCGGAAGACTTAGAGTCTAGCGAATATTAATGGAACTATAAACTGATACGGATAAAAATGTTTTATTCAAAAAGCTCGACTTGTTTCTATAACAAATTCAAGGAGTTGACTACCGTGAGATTGTCTCACTGTAGCGATGCTTAAAGTCGGTTCGGGTTATACTAGCAATTAATACATATTTCAATTATGAGATATCATAAATGGATGCCAAAAAGGATTTCCACGAGTTGGAAATACAACCTAGGACTTGTATGTGATACAGTTCAAAGTATTTTGACAATCCAAGAGGATGCTAGGGGTTGTGCAAACTTCAGAGTTCCAGCAATGGACAAAGGAGAGCATAATGGAGTTGGAATCTTTGTTCTGATGAAATAGTTAAAAAGTTTGATTTCATCAGGGATAGCAAAGATGCTTGTGTTTACAAGAAAGTAAGTGGGAGCATGATAATATTTCTAAAACCTTGTGTTCTTGACACATTAGAAATAATATAAATTTCTTGACGCGAATTAAGACTTCATTGAAAATAGTTTTTCGATGAAGTGCTTGGGCTAAGTAGCCTTGATATTAGGCATAATTATCTGCGAGATAGAATTGCCTGATAGGGCTAAGCCAAAATACATATTGACAAGATCCTAAAACAGTTTAGCTTTAAAAACGCCAAGGAGTGATTCTTGCCGAAGTCACATGGAAAGAGTTTTTGCAAGACTCGGTGTCCTAAAACACTGATGAGCAAAATACATGATGGAGATTCCACACACTTTTGTGTTTGGATTAATCATGTATTCCATGGTATGTAAAACAACCAGATATGTCCAGTACTCCAAATTAGTTGCGAGTAATTTACCAAAGTGATCAAGGTATTGATCATAGGACAACAGTGAAAAATGTCATTATTTACTAAAGTGGCGTTGATGACATGTTTTCTCGTGAGCGGAGATTATGAAGAGTTCGTTGTAAACAGTTACATCGATACAGGCTCGCTGTAAGTAATTACATCGATGCAGTCTTCATCAGTACTCCAAGCGATTTTCAAATTAAATTAAGGGTTTTGTATAACAAATATGGTGGCACAGTAAGTTAGAATTGTTCCAAACAGGTTACTGTGGCGAAATTCTATAACAAATGGCTATGTATGTTGCTGCTTAAGAAGCAACAAAGAAGATGTTGAATCATATAGTTCATTCATGAACTTAGTATGGTTCCAAGATGGCTTTGGTCAATGGAACACTATTGAAGATAGTTGCTCCATAGCTCAGTCTGAGGAATCAAGGTTCGACCAGTGATTCACATATATACAAAGCCGAGTCCACACAAAACATGAATTTTGTGAAAGCGTGAAAACGCGAGGATACGCAAAGATACACACGGGCCAGAAGTTGTCAGATCCGTTGGCAAAGACTGTACCACAAGCGAAGCATAATTTTACACCGGTATGCCATAGGTGTAAAGTATGTGAGCATTGACTCGATTATTGACTCTAGTGCAAGTGGGAGTCTGTAGGAGATATGCCCTAGAGGCAATAATAAATGTTATTATTATCTCCATGTTTGTAATTATGTTTATATTCCATGCTATAACTGCAATGGTTCTCGAGTCTGCAATAACCACGAGGCTCAGAGGAAGACTCATATGCACGTGTGGAATAATAAACGGATAAAATATATATTCCTAGTCTCGCCTCTAAGACTAGCTCAAGTGTTGCATGATGGTTCTGTTTTCCTAATCATGGGCATGACTATGCCGGCAACTTTGAGGGCACAATGTTAGAAGAACATTTGTGTTGAATCGACCTAGATTGATGTTATGCTATGAGATACATTCGTCACCAGTTAATGGATTATAACACAGAGAAAGTTGAGCGTTTGCATAATTCCTTAGACCATGAGAGTATCGAGTTCCTTCGTACTTGCTTCGTGAACTTTGGGGTTTGTTAAACGTCATCTGTAAAAGGGTGGCTATTACGGCGGCTTACGGGTTCACGGAAAAGTATGACAAGGAACTAGGTAGCTCAAGATTGGGATTTGCTCCTCCGTCGATGGAGAGATATTCTTCGGGCCCTCTCGGTGTTATGGTATCCACCATCGTCTGGCCAGACACAGTGTGATTTGATCACAGGGATGCCGGAACGCGGGAACGAGAAAAGAGAACAATACCGGAAACGAGGTAACTGGCATAGTGGACAAGTTGTTGATTCACGGGGATGCCAATAAGTCTCACCTCGGGTATTTGTAACATATCGCGAAGCAACAGGAATAGCACACGGCAACTAAAGGTTCACTCGAATATTCATTCGTATGGGTATAGGGATCAATATGGATGTCCTCGGTTCCGCTATTGATCATTGATCGGAAAGTGTTCCGGTCATGTCTATACTTCATCGAACCTATAGGGTCACACGCTTAAGGGTCATCTATCTGCTGAATTCTAGACAGGGAGTCTGAGAGAAAGTCACCGGAAAGGTTTCGGAGAAAACGGAAAAGTTCCGGAGAGAGAACACCGGAATAGTTTCGGTAAAACCGAAAAGTTGTTTCGGACTGAACCACTAAGCCGAAAAGGTTTCGGTAAGCACCTGGTACTTCTGGAGGGTGCCAGAATTGTTCTGGTAACTTCTGGAATTTTTCCGGAGAAAAGAATAAAATATTTTTTTCGGAAATGTTTCGGAGCTGCCGGAAATGTTCCGGAGCTGCCGGAAATGCTTAGGTTACTTTTCGCAGATGAAAATCATTGATCCGTAAATTTTTCGGAACGCATCCGAAATTGTTTTAGGGGGTGCTGGAAATGTTCTGGGCCTACAGAAATTTTTTCGGGATTTTCGGACGCGAAAATTTGGTCTCATGAATAGTGGAACACTATTGGGAGAAAATATCTCATGAATAGTGGAAACACTATTGGGAGAAAATATCTCATGAATAGTGTGAAAATATCTGAGGGCATTTTGGTATTTTGCCATCTCTTCTCACTCTATAAATAGAGGTGGAGAGGTGCTCTCCACACACACACTAAAGTCTCTCATACAAGTGCCATGCAATTATCTGGCTTCTTCTCTCCCTCCCACGAAATAGTTTCGTAGAGCCGAAAGGCTGTCTGGGTTCCGGCAGGAACTAGTTCTGGACGGCGAAGCCCTGCCGGATAGCTGACACCGTATGTGTGCAACCCCGTAGAGAGGTCGTAGTTTCGATCTTTTGCCCGAAGGGCTGTCCGAGTTACCGTTCGAGTTTCGACGGTCCTCCCGAAGGGCTGTCCGAGTTACCGTTCGAGTTTCGAGGGGCCTCCCGAAGGGCTGTCCGAGTTACCGTTCGAGTTTTGAGGGGCCTCCCGAAGGGCTGTCCGAGTGACCGTCCGAGGTTCGGGTGCGCCTCTCGAAGGGTTGTCCGTGACACCGTCCGAGGGACTGTCCGACCGCCTCCCGGAGCGCTGTCCGAGGAGCAGACGAGGGACAACATCCTCGCGGTTGGGAGGTTGTAAATCCTAGCTGCGGGGATCTGCACCACCGATCTTCATCGACTCTACTTCCGCTGCGCTACGAGTCGGTAATGATAAGATCAAAACCTTGTATGCATCTCCATAGTGGTCCTGGGCGTGTTCGTAGTGCGGAAATTTTTGTTTTCTGCTGCGTTCCCCAACACAAATATGATCAAAAGTGTATGAAAGTGTATCTAAAACATAGCAATATCACACAAAACATGCATGGAGCAAGCAGAAATTATAGATACGTTTTGGACGTATCAGTCACGGACAGCGAGAGCTCTTGCACCTAATGTTCTTTTGTTGCTTGTTTCAGTGCTAATATAGACTCTTGCATGTTATGACATGAATTGAATCACATAGCATGATTGCCTTACTTTTAAAAGTTCTTATATGGTTTCTAGAATGTCACCACAGAAATTATGCTTGTTATCATTTACCTACTCGAGGACGAGCAGGAATTAAGCTTGGGGGTGTTGATACGTCCAAAACATATCTATAATTTCTGCTTGCTCCATGCATGTTTTGTGTGATATTTCTATGATCTAGATACACTTTAATACACTTTTGATCATATTTGGACTAACTTATTAACTCAGTGCAACACAGTGCTAGTTCCTGTTTTCTGCTGTTTTTCTATTTCAGGTTTCCCCCATATTAAATGTGCTCCAAAAATTTGGGAAAATCTGATAAAAATCATCGTGAAGGAACCTTCCAGAATCACCTGGGTGGGGCTAGAGGGCCACCACGAGGGACCCAGGCGGCCACCTGGCGCGAGCTAGGGTCTGGCCGCGCAGGGGGCGCCTGGACCCCTGGTGGCCCCCCTGGCTGCTACCCTTCACCTATTTATTCTCCATGTCACGAAACCCCCGAGGATAGAACCCTTTTTCGCGATCTCGCCTCTGTTCTGCCTCCGCCGCGCTTCCAAGATCAGTAGCGCTAGCAGACTTCTTCCCAGCACCCTGCCGGAGGGAGGATTGACCTCCGGGAGCTTCCCCTCCACCATGGACGCTTCCCGGATGTGCCATGAGTAGTTTCCCTTGGACCATGGGTCCGTGATCAGTAGCTATGTGATATTCTCCTCCCCTCTTTGTTGTTCATGGTTTAGTCCTCGTGAGCTTCCCTAAATGATCGAGGCACATATGTAATTTTATGTTGTTGCTATGCTGAGTTTTCTGGGATCTGATGAATTATGAGATTATGTTCAGATTGTGATTAAGTAATATATTTGGTTCTTATCACTTATATTTTTGTTCCTAAGTAACTATTGCATGTTCTCCGTTGTTGTTTATAGCTTTGGACAAGTAGTAGGTAGTTACTCCAAGAGGGAACGTTATTCTCGATTCTGGGTTCATGCCCCCGATGGCACGCTTGAGTGACAGAAACATGAGTCTAGGGTATGTGCTGTTGCCACAAGGAGGAAAACAACGGTGCTCGTAACCATGGTTGCAAGGCTTGTTTACTTTACGCAAAGTGCTTTTTACGCAAGCAACTCAAATGCAATACACTTCATTTAAATGGAATTGGCAACACATCAGCACCCCTTACACCATGTTATAACACTTTATCATGTGATTGTGCATTGTACTTTATATTGATAGCTTGTTTGCATTGTTTGCTATCGAATAGAGGTGGAGCCGGAGTCTGAGATCACCCCCTCCGTTGAAGATACTCAGTACGACCCTCGGCAGCAAGGAAAGCAAAACCCCATTAATCATGTCGATAAAATCCCACTTCCCTCTCAGTCTCGCTTCTGCATTATTTAGGATAATTACCATGATACGTTTCTACCGCATAGTTGAACCCATTCCTTTGCATGAACTATCATGTTGTCATAGTAGTAAGAAAACCATAATCCTAGAAGATGTAGGAGTTGATTGATATCATGTGGCCCCTGCAACTGTTACTGCTTATTGCATGCCTAGAGTGATACAATGTGGATACTGTTATGTGAGTCGGGATGGTAGTGATGATGAAGATGATGATGGAAATGTGTTGGTGAATTTGACCTAAACAAGGTGAACGATGAGAGACTGTGTAGGAGTAAAAAGTGGGTTGTCTCGTTGAACACCTCCCTAAGTTCGAGTTCTTGTGTGGTGATCCAAGACAAAGAGTACAACCACACATTAGGCTCACTAACCCCTCTCAACCTATTAACTCATCCCGTGTCGATGTCCAGATGTCGCAGTAGTTTGGAGTTCTGGTAGGTTTGTGGCCTGGCTGCTAAGTGAGAGAACGACTCAACCGAGACCGACTTTTGCACCACGCACACATCGTCTAGGTCCACTTCGGTAAACCGGCCGGGTTCACGATAGTGGAAACCAACCCAGGTAGGCGGCTTTCATGGACTAGATCGGCTATGAGGTAACAGTTGTGGTGAGCATCCTCGCCGGCACCCCTTGAATGGTGAGGAGACATGCCGGTAACTGATGGTCATGTGTGTGTAGCAGTACACCCTGCAGGGTTAACAAAACTATTCAAATAGTCCTGTCCGCGGTTATGGACTGCTTGGTTATATGTGCTTGATTATTAGACAACTTCAACGGAAACTCTAAAACTTGCCAAGATAAGTGTGAGTGATATGGTCTGCTTTCTCGTGGAAAGTCATGGAAGGATCCGTAGTGGTGTAATTGTTTGGGAGACTTGGATAAATGGACTCGAGTACGCTTCTTACCTCATTCTGGTATTCGTAGTACAAGACTAGCCAAGTCAAAGTTGGCACTTCTGCATTGAAACCCCACCTCCCTTTACCTTTAAACTTGAGCATGAATACTATAGTTCCTATGTAAGTCTTGATGATTACAACCTTGTACTCACGTTTGCTTATTTATGTTTTTAGATGAACCCACTTAACCTGATGATGGCTTCTTCCTGGAGCTCGACGACTGATCAAGCTAGTGTAGTCCCAGACAGAGGTCTGGTCCCTCGTGGAAGGGCTTGTTTATAAATAAGGCTTCTCTAAGCCATTTGTTAAACTTGTCTGTACTCATACCTAAGTTGCTTCCGCTTGAATGATGTAATGTTGGATCACAGTCTTGTGATATCTGTGTGTACTTTATATATATGTAACGACCCGATTCACTAAGGAATCAAAGTCTCTGTGCTCAAGTGCTAGCCCCTGGATCAATAGCTAGCACACACAATACATGATGTAATATCAAGAATAAACCACATGTCATAAATATTACATCGAAGATCCAGTATTACAATAAAGCATACCTGCATAGCTCAAGGCTAGCTTAAAAATAGAATACAGCGGAAAATAATAAAGAGCTTTGTGGCGACCGTCAACTCCACCAGCACAGTTGAGTATCAACATCGTAACCCTACATCATATCACTCACTCGTCGTATACAATCCTGCAACACCGAAGGTTACAGCCCGACAACGGGTCAGTACATCTGATTTGTACGACAAGTCACACAAAAAAGAATATAACAGACCTATCGCTAGATGCAAGGTAAGTCAAAGGAAGGCTTATGGTTTTATTTTGCAGAAATCGGATTTTTTTCCAATCTACCTAAGTCAAAATTTTAATTTTTCTTACTACTTAAGGTTGTACTGGGCTACACCAGCTCCAACCCAAACCCTTTATTAAATCTTTCCCACTCAAGTTTTATTAAGGTGATTCATCTGTCAAGATCCTCCAATAAAAGGAATGCCCAAGTTTCTCAAAGTTGTCCATAACCGTGGACACGGCTAATCATGATTAGTTTTTACTCTGCAGAGGTTAGTACACTTTTCCCGATGGACTCAACCCGAAGATTGAGACGAAGTGTTTCAGAAGAGGTCACGAACACCCAACGGCAAGCCGGTACACCTATCACAATCTACATCTGCTAGCTTTGCACGGGAGAGGCTTCCTACAACGTACTCAACTAAGCCAGAGCCCATATGGCCAGCGGCTGTACATGGAAGCCCTAGTCACCAAGTATGTCTGATCTTCTTGATCCTGGACGACTCCCACTTACGTTCAGAGGGTAGATACCATGACGTTCTTTATACCACCAATACCATCCATTAGGGGTACAACCTGGTCTACCCTTAGATAAGGCACGAGCCCCCAGGAAGCACTCCCTGCCCGTCCAGAGGTGTATTCTAATTAAGGTTTGCTAGTCAAGTCATTAAATCCTCACGTAGCTCAATGTAATCTCAAACCAATCCCCGTCTACAAGCATAGCAATATATAACAAACACGAACTAGGGAGACAAAGAATACAGGATCAGATCATATGGCTATCCTACCAGGTTTGCAGCATAAGTATATAAACTAGTCCTACACATGCATAGGGTGATAGATTGCTAAATGCATAATGAAAAATATAGGATGAGGTATGGTCAAAGTGTAACTTGCCGTAGCAATCAGATGTACTCACCCGTTGTCGGGCTGTAACCTTCGGTGTTGCAGGATTGTATACGACGAGTGAGTGATGTGATGTAGGGTTACGATGTCTATACTCAACTGTGCCGGTGGAGTTGATGGTCGCCACGAAGCTCTGTATTATTTTCCATTGTATTCTATTTGTAAGCTAGCCTTGAGCTATGCAGGTATGCTTTATTGTAATACTGGATCTTCGATGTAATATTTAGGACATGTGGTTTATTCTTGATATTACATCGTGTACTGTGTGTTCTAGCTATTGATCCAGGGACTAGCACTTGAGCACATAGACTTCGATTCTTTAGTGAATCGTGTCATTATATATGGTATCAGAGCCCATGTTGACTGTAGGTCGTGACCCTAGAAAATGGATAGGAAAATCCATAGGAACAAAATTATTTTATCACTATTTGATTACTTACTCTATCCACTAGTATCTCTCATCTATTATTCATCTTCTAAACTCATTCTCTTGATTTAAATGTAAATGAGCATCCTAGTTGCTTATGCCCCTGAAGACATGAATTTTGAGAAGTACATCATCAACCTCGTGGATCAATTGAAGTTACCACTACCAGAACTGGAGCATCCTATGGGGTTCAATGAGTTTTGACACTAAGGATTTTTAAGACCAGCTTAGCTGAGAAGGATGAAGCTTAGATTTAGACCACCACTTTTAGGTGAAGTTAGATAAACGAATTGCGCGTAGTATGATGAGATCGTATGTCTTGCACATATGACTTTACTCTAGGTGTTGTTTGTGTGGTGTGACTTTTGTGACTTTATTGATTGATGTTATGTGATGTTGTTTTGCATGTAGGTGTTTTGTCTTATTCTTGTTTGTGTGCATGTTCTTGGTGCTATCTTTAGATTGGTTTCTTGTATGTATCCTAGTTTCCCCTAACCCTTGTCGTTTGGGCTCAATAGATGAAGTATGAAGTAGGACTCACCTTTAATGGGGCGATGACTAGACAAAAGGTGGGACAATGGATTCATAATATGGAGGAGCACATGGAGAGTAACAAGGTTGGAAGTTTTCACATGGTCCTCTATGTTGTCAAGCACTTTGTAGAAGAGGCTGCTACTTGGTGGACAATGCATCAGGCGATTAACGAACCAAGAAATAAGATTACTTGGAAGGAGTTTACCAAGATTCTGTTGGGATCCCGCCTCGTCACCATGATGCAAAGGACGGTAACCCGTAAGAGGCCCCGTGTCTGCAAAATTTGCGGGGAAGTAGGACACTCCTATGAAGGACACCAAGATGGATGTCCCTATTGTGAGGAAATGCACAGGGGTGAAGAATGTCCCACTGCTCAAGTCACATGTTTTGTGTGCGAAGGAAATAATCATTACCCCACTCAGTGTCATTTTTTTCCTCATGACACAACAGGTACTTCAACAACAAAAGGAAGGAGTGAAGAGCATTATCCAGGAGTTCAAGGAAGAACCCGTGAGGAAGAAAAGGAAGGACCTTAGCCAACTTGAGTGTTACCGGTGCGGGAACAAGGGACACTACGCCAACATGTGTCGAGGATTGCAGAGAAAGAAGAAGATGTGAACATGGGAGCAAAGACGTCGACATATTGAAGCTTACGTTCGGCGATTGGAGAGTAGAATATTCGTAGGTGTGCACTAAGTGTACAATGGTACCTTTTAATGTTAGTTGGATATGTGTATCGATGCATGATTTGATGTGGATTAACTAGATGTGTTATGTCATGTTTGTTTTGTTAAAATTTTGCTTGTCTCTTTTGACCTTGATATGTCTTTGATTGATGTTGTGTGTTGTGCCTTGTGTTTCTTCTATGCGAGTACAATAAGTTTACGTTTCATTAGACCCCCATCTATTTAGTATGCTTCAAGACTGGAGGAGACATAACAACAACAAGAATAGGTTGGCAAGTGCCTCGACGATACGAAGATTTCTTCGACAATGTAAAATTGAAGCTACCATCATTGAAGACCTGAAGACCTAGAAGATTCAAGTTTCTATCGTTAGATCGTTTCCGTGAGATGTCATTTCTTGCTTTTACCGGCAGTTACACATCAAAACTTATTTTCAAAACTAGTGTGATGTTTGTAGGGGTATTTATCTCTCTCTACATTCTATTCCCTCTCAACTAAATACCTACACTAAAGGATATACTACCATGGCTGCTAATGTCAAGACTGGAATAAGGATGGATGCAACCTAATGCTGAGTTCAAGATTAACCCCATGTGCCAGGATTTTACAAAAAGCAAGAACAATCATGCTGAAGGAAGAACCCTGGAGGAAGTTGTAGTTCACGAGTACACGTTTTATAGTAGTTTGCGCAAACCTGAGATTTGTGAAGAAACGATAGATGTTTTGTTTGGCTTGCAGAGTCAATGGATTTATCTGAACCTAGTTCATGAACAAGAAGAACTTATGCAATGCTTGTGAGGATGACCGAGTGTTAGATTGCGAGATTCGCTAAACTATATACAAGGTAATGATTTGGGTGCGGAATGGATTGGCCCCCATGACGACTACTCTTATTATTCGCTCTTGATATGCGGGATAGTAAATCTTGAGTGACTTACCTATAGCAGAGAGACGACGATGTTAAGCCTGAACCATAGAATGGTACAATGTTTGAGCCCTATATAATATTATCGCTAATAATAGTAAGTTATACGGTGAGTATAGACCCATACCATCTCATGCGCGTATCCTGTAAAATTATTCTTGATGACCACCATGAGGGAATCGATAGTTGCTTAGTATTGGCGCCTGACTTGTCAGCCATGAAGGTTCAGTACTTGGAGGAGTCATCTTTTGGATATAGGATTCAAGAAAACAAAGGAGTATATGATATATTTGGAGGATGCAATCGAAGGTGCAACATTCATGAAGACCAAGGTATTTGTGAGACCACTCTTTTGCTAAGGATTCAAGACCTGAGAGGAGGAGGTGAAATCTCTACGAAGGATCTCATCGATGGAGCAAGACTCATAAAGACCGTGTCGCATTCCTTTTAAGGGTGGTAGCACCCTAGACCCTCAGAGGATAGGTGGATTGTCATGAAGACCCAAACCCTAACCTGTTCTTTCTATCTCCTTCGAATCTCGGGGACGAGATTCCTTTTAAGGGTAGTAGTCTGTAACATCCCAAACTCATCCAAATTTTGTAATGTTAAAAAACTAATTCTAATAATGATTTTTTGATTTTCACTAGGATTTAAAACTTTCGAAGTTTATCGAATATTAAAATGAGAGGGAATAAAATGACTTTCCCTAATATTCACCATTGGTGTTTTGGAATTTATTATTTAAAACAAATCCAACAAAATAAAATGAGAGAAGATAATATGACTCCTCCAACATATTAAAAGAGTTGGAAAATGTAATAAATAAATATTTGGATTTTCTAAATATTCGGGACATTTTTCAACTCACAAGGCAATTCATTAGAGAGGACATAAAATGACTTATCCCCTTTAAAAAGGTTGAAAAATATTTATAATATTGTTTAAAAGTTTTTAAAATTTGTTATTAGTATTATAAATAACTCTAAAATTATTTTAGGGACTTTTATAATGCCCATAAAGTTTTTATTGCATAAAAGGTATTTATGAAAATTGCATAATAGCTGAAATAGTAATTTTCGCAAAAATAATTATTTTTATTATTTTATTTTATTCTTGTTGCTATTTTAAACTTAGTAGAAAAATATTTGAAAATGTTTTGCTAAGTCGGTTGACCAAATAAAAAATTTCAAAAAAATGAGTTATGCTTTTGGGCCACCAGTCGGCCTAGTAATATGTTTTCGCCCATGGAGCAATTTGGGCCCGAGTCGGTTTGATTTTTTTTCCTTTTGCTCTGCCTATTTAATTTTTTCAGAAAATTCTTTTCTCCTTTTTTTGGAAACCCTAGGGCAGGACCTGCCTCGCCGGAATCCCGCGCCGCCCCCGCCGCCGGAGTCTTCGCCGCCGCCCTCCTCGCCTCGCCGGCCGGCCGCCGTGCCCCGCGCCGCCGCCGCGCGGTACTGCACCGCCCCGGCCCGCGCCTCTCGCGCATCGCCCGCTCCACCTCGCGGGAACCCGACCGCACCGCTAACCGCTGTCGTCCGTGTGCCGCCGCCGCCCCGCGCCGAACCGCGCCGCCGCCACGACCCCGTTGCCCAAACCGGTAGAGCGCCGGCCGCTGCCCACCCGAGCCGCCTCTGCCCCGGGGACGCCACCACCCCGACGCCTCCGCAAGCCGCCGCCATGCTGCCCGCACCACCTCGTCGGCCGGCAACCGACCTCGTCGGAGCCGCCACAGCTGGAGCTCGCCGTAGCCTCCACCTGTAAGGCATGGCGTCCTAGCTGTTGGATCCTGATCCGGTGGCCCAGATCTGTTAGATCTACGGTTTCTGCTTTTCTGTTATTGTTCGTTTAGTCCCATTTTCCATGGTTTAGCCGGTTAACCACAGAACCGGTCCCCTCTATTTAGCGAACGC
Organism: Bromus sterilis; assembly: GCA_950022295.1. Lineage (NCBI taxonomy): Eukaryota > Viridiplantae > Streptophyta > Magnoliopsida > Poales > Poaceae > Bromus > Bromus sterilis. Next base: position 220,408,300 of record OX465599.1, read on the forward strand.
TCACTTGTTAACACCAAAAATGAACGTTGTTCGTTCCGTAGCGTCCAGGGACCTAGATGTGATGAAGAAGTTATTTTATTCACGGTTGAGCCCTTTTCACAGATTTCACCCTGTAACTAGATTAGCTATATCTTTTAAACCGTGTATCGGAATTTGATGATTCTTTTTCGTATGCACTCATATTGATCTGTAGTTTATCATAGAGTAAACCTTTCACACATTTGCACACTTTTGAGTTTGAATTAGAATTTGAATTTACTTAAATTCAAATTCAAACTTCCGAAGGTCGTATCTTCTATACAGTTGATCCAATTCTATTGATTCTTTTTGCATAGGATCACTCACTTCATATAATTTCTGTCTATATCATTTATCCACCATATTCAAATACTTTTTTATCTATTTGAATTTAAATTTAATTCAAACTTCAGTCTGCTATAACTCGTGTTGTAGTATTCTGTTTCACGTTATTCTTTTTGCATATCGGATTATTTGAAGCATCCTATTGGCATTACCCACACACCTTTCTTCGCCATGATCTTTACCTTAAATTCTTAATGTTCTTAGTTAAAATATTTTATAGTGAAACTTCTTTACCAGTTGATTTACTCGAGTTTACCTTCCACTTATCACCTTCGAGCACATCGACACTTGTAGCGTGTCAAGCCTAGTTGTTATTGTTTCTAAACCTTGTTGTGTTTGTTTGTTGATCTTTGAAGTCTTTCTTTTGGAAATGATTGCTTATGTGGTATCTTTCCTTCACGATAGATTGCTCGGAGTGTTACGAGTAGAGTTATCTGGATTGTGAGAGCGAAGAACTTCATCGAATGTACAAGGCAATTCATACATTGACCATTTCACAACCTATATTTTTACTTATGCATGTAACAAATATCACCCTATGCATGTGTAGGAAGTACTATATTATTATTGCTGCAAACCTGGTAGGGTAGCCATATGATCTTATCCTGTTTGCTTAGACAACCTAGCACGTGGTTGTTATATATTTGCTATGCTTGTAGACGGGATTGGTTTGAGATTACATTGAGCCGTGTAAGGATTTTAATGACTTGACTAGCAAAACTTAATTAGAATACAACTCTGGGCAGGCAGGGAGTGCTTCCTGGGGGCTCGTACCTTATCTAAGGCGAGACCAGGTTGTACCCCTAATGGCTGGTATTAGTGGTATAAATAATGTCATGGTACCTACCCTCTGAACGTAAGTGGGTGTCGTCCAGGCTCAGAAAGATCATACATACTTGGTGACTAGGAGCATCCATGTACAGCCGCTGGCCATATGGGCTCTGGGTTAGTTGAGTACGTTGTAGGAAGCCTCTCCCGTGCAAAGGTAGCAGATGTAGATTTTGGTAGGTGTACCGGCTTGCCGTTGGGTGTAGGTGACCTCTTCTGAAAGACTTCGTCTCAATCTTTGGGTCGAGTCCAGTGGGTAAAGTGTACAAACCTCTGCAGAGTGTACAAACTAATCATGATTAGCCGTGTCCCCGGTTATGGAAAACTTTGAGCAACTAGGCATTACTGATATTGGAGCATCTTGACAGATGAATCACCTTAATAAAACTTGAGTGGGAAAGAGTTTAATAAATGGTTTGGGTTGGAACTGGTGTACATTGGGAAAAATCAGCTTTCCGCAAAATAAAACCATATGCCTTCCTTTGACTTATCCTTGCATGTAGCGATAGGTCTATTATATCCCTTTTCGTGTGACTTGCCGTACAAATCAGATGTACTGACCCGTTGTTGGGATGTAACCTTCGGTGTTGCAGGATTGTATACGACGAGTAAGGTTACGATGTCTATACTCAACTGTGCCGGTGATGTTCATGGACGCCACGAAGCTTTTATTGTTTTCCACTATATTATATTTGTATGCTAGCCTTGAGCTATGCAGGTATGCTTTAATTTAATACTGGATCTTCGATGTAATATATATGACATGTGGTTTATTCTTGATAATACATCATGTATTGTGTGTGATAGCTATTGATCCAGGGACTAGCACTTGAGCACAGAGACTCCAATTCTATGTGAATTGGGTCGTTACAATATAAGTCAATAAAGTTGTAAACTTTGTAGAGTTCATGCAATGTGTACCTGCTTTTTACACTGGACATGTATGCTGCGTGTATGATTATAACATGCATAACTTAGTTGTGTTCTTGCCGGCAGTCTTTCATACACCAGGTGTCCCTTAGATGTGTGTAGCTTGGGGCATCGCGATGCGATTGCTCATGACTCTGTCACGTGGCACACTTTGTTGTATGATTAAGCCCGCCCGAGATCCCGACTAGGTGATTGGGCTGGATTCTGTTTATGTAAGTGTTATAATTCAATCGATAATATGGTTGAGGCAACTTGTCTATGAGTATGGGATTTCACCACCCATAATCATTTAGACTTGTGAGCGGACGATGAGGACCCATCTCAGTTGATCATTCGGCCTGGATGGGATGCCCCTCACGTTCGAACTTTCCGAGAGTGTTCTTTGCTTGGCCTTGTCTGCTTAGACAAATGGGTACAACTTTCGGCTCTCCATATGATTGGGATGTGACAGGAATTACATATGTATATTCCAGGTCCCGACAGGTGGAAGGAACAACCTGCTGAGAAACTCACATGGAATATGTATAAGATACATGAAGACCTTGTGTACAACTTGGACTACTGAATGACTGGTTACTTTGCGATAACTTGGAAGTGGCATCCGCTTCCTCCTAGCTACAAAGACCATGTCTAGACTATGCCATGAAGGAGAATCGTTCACCTATCATGAGGTCATGGTTAAACTTGTGAACTTTAAAGGTAGAACCAATGAAGAAATAGTCATTGACGGAGAAGGTATATTTGATATACGAGTTATAAATGTCTTTCCCCACGAAACACTAATTGAGGTCGATTAAGTATTTGATGCTTGAACTTACTTCTTATCGAGTGTCTTGGAATGGATGAGGTGACAATGTGTGTTGACGGTAATCAAATAGTTGATGGTCGACAACACTCTCCCTCTACGTCTATCATTTGATTAAATATATGAATAAATTCATGATCGTTTGAATGTGAACTTTATTAGTGTGTCTTGCATCTCGCGAAGACAATTATTCATATTAGTGAGAAACAAGTCAGTTGTTCTCCTTTTATGAATGATATCTTTTATGGTCACATTACCGTTATGAATGAGTTATTCTTATATTCATGATAGTAGTTTGATCATTTATAAGAAATATTGTAATGCCAAGAATTATCAAAACTTAATAATGACATACCATTTAAGTCATGCTTGGTTTCATGAATTCTTGAGATACTTGATCTCTTGACACATGCAAACCATGACTTTTAGGTGAGATGACTGAAACATCACGTTCTGGTAAAACAGAGTGTGTACTTATTATTGAATATCATATATTGTGATGTATCATATTTCAGCAAGTAGTGAATTTAATTATTTCGTGAACTTTCTATGTGGACTTAGATGAATATGTGTATTCACTAATGAAACATGAGTCTAAAATAATTTGATATGATCAAAAGGATTTCAGAATGAAGACAGATATTAAATTAAAAAGAAAGACAATTCTATATGATTTGATCAAAGTGACAAATGTTTTGAGTTAGTCTTGGGCATAAAATACTTGTGAAAGTTGTTTCACAATTACAATGCTTGGAGAACTTCAATATTGTTCATGTGCCTGAACATTATAATCATACTCTATTGATTTACGTTATTATTTTTTAGAGTTATTAGTTTAATAGGAAAACACTCACTTCAGTATAGGGAACCATATGAGTTCGTGGAAACCAACACTATATATTTTATGGTGTGTTGTGGTTTCTATGAAACTTGATTTATATGATAAATTATCTTTGTAGTATATCCTTAGACAACTATGGATGCATCTTCCACAACTAGAACCTTGTGTTGCTAAGATTTTTGGTGTTTGTCAAGAAATGTTCTTGATGAATATGTTAATGGAATAAAGTGAAAGTTCAACCAAGGTAATTGACCTTGCCTCCAGATGTCAGAGTAGCGCGACGGAAAATGTTTCGGAAGCAAAACTCTATAATTAAAAGAGAAACTGATGATAATGATCATGATGTTTCGGTAGAGCTTTTACTAAACAAAGTAGAATTAAAGAATGCATATTTTCCCCTTGTGCAAAATGATATTCATGATTCACTTGTCAAGTTAGTGGAACAAGACAGACCTATGAACTACGAAGAAACGATGGTGGACCTAAGTACGAGATATGACTATGAGTCATGAAATCCTATATTGAGTTACATTTAAGATTACTTGAATCTTATCAAGTAAAGAGGTTTCTAGATATTCTTAATAACTTCAAAGTTATAAGGAATAAATGTGAACATCAGAGAAGACATCAAGATCAATTTGTCACAAAGAATGTTTCTGACAAATTCAAAAGATTGACTACAATATGTAGCGATGCTTGATTCAATTGGATATTCCCTACGATTGATCCAAATTGTTATCAATACTGTGACTTCCTCAAATCTTGCATTTGAAGGAGTGTTGTAATTGGTACAACAAGAAGGTTTTGGAAAACATATGGATACTAGTGTCTCATAACCTAAATTCTCGATTTGATTCATGATCAAATGATTTTGGACCGAACCAGAATATCGAGGAAACATGCATTTGTATGAAACTGAGTGGGAGCTGAATACTTTCCTAAACTTGATATATGGATGACATATTTTGAGTGGGAGCTATGAGAGTATTATCCTAGTCTTATATGTAACTGACATATCTGAGTGGGAGCTATGTGGAGGTTATCCTAGTCTTATATGTGACTGACATATTTGAGTGGGAGCTATGTGAGTGTTATCCTGAACTTAATATGTGCATGACATATTTGTGTTGGAGCATGACAACATTATCATATATGGATAACATATTGTGAATGGTCTATTTGGTATTAATGATTATTTGAATATTTCATAAATGAAGATTAATAAGTATTAAACATTAAAGTCTATTATGATAGACTAGTGTGTTTAATAACATTGAGTCGGAATACTTTCCTGGATAAGATTCTGAAGGAGTTCAAAATGGGACAAGTCAAGAAGGTAGTTCATACTTGTATATCCAAGAGAAGTGTTGAGTTAATCTTAGTACAAGAACAATGGTTAAATGAAAGAAATGGATGTGTTGCATCCTATATGCCTTTGTCATAGGTTCTTTCATAGAAAACCAGAATTTTTTACTCGACGTAATGTGACCCAAGTTCTTATTAAGAACATGTTGTGATATGATTTATGAGTAAATCATTGAACAAAGAGTTCAGTTTATCCTTCAGTGTCTGGAGAGAACTGAGGATACATCTCTAATTTTTAAAGGATATTGAACTTGGCCAATAAATGTTATGTTGGTTCAAGTTCTGACACTAACCTAGAAAATTGAGATATAATACTAATGAATGCCTAAGTTGAAAGAAACATGGTTAGACATCAAAGTTGCATACAATGCACTAAGGATTAAATCTACATTGATCTGGATGCTTTAGAAGTGGCAAAAGATATATTTTGGCTTAAGAAGTTCAACTTCTGACTGAGTGAGTTTCAGTGTGCATGACTATGGGAAAGTTCGTGTGACCCACCGGATGTCATTGCTGAAACACAACAAACGAAGTCTCACTCTACCACCAAATATATACATACCTCATCATTATAATGGATAATGAAGTAATGTCAAACTAGGTGACATTAATGATTTGAAAAATACATACGGATCTGAATGGTACCCAGACCGTTGATACAACCTTTTCCACAAGCAAGCATGATCTATAACCATATACATGATATGGATTTATGATCCATAGGAAAAATGCAACTACATTATTTGTACTCTAGTGCAAGTGGGAGACTGTTGGTAATGTGCCCTAGAGGCAAATAAAATATGTTTATTGGCATATTCCATTAGTTCATAATAAGTTTTATACTGTGCTATAATTGTATTAAGCGGAAACATTAATACACATGTGATATAAAACAACCAGGTCCCTAGTTAACTCCAGTATACTGGTCCATTGGAAAATTGGATGATCAAGGTTTCCTGGTCATGAGGACCTAATCGCCTATTGACAATGGGGTCATATCATCGGGAGTATGATATGATGGACATACAACCACCAGAAGTGTTGCAATGTGATCGAGTCACATACGTTCAACATTGCGATGAATATAACGTAGTGACCAGATCTTTTGACCGTAATGATCATACGTAATTACTATCTATTAGGATGCCTTGATTTGCATCCGCCGCCTGACTGAATTATGCTGGTTATAAAGGTGTACTACAGGTATTCCGAAATAGATACGTTAATGAGTATGAAAATAGATCAAAGCGGTATTTTTCCATCGGAGTGACGAATAGGTACTCTGGGCCAACACTAGTGCAGAAGGTAGCTATCATGATACTCCTTTCCCAGTCCCTTGACTGAAACTATTTTCGATGCTATTAACGCAAATGGTATTAATAAAAAACCATGTGCCCGAAACTGAACCGTCTAGGTAACGTACGCGAACGGCCACAATTCTAAAAATTATTGTGTGGGTGATGTAGGGCTGACGGGTCTTTGAAAATCGGTCTGGGATACCTAGAGTGAAAGCCCACAATTGCAAAGAATGGACTGCTAGCCCATTATCGCAATCGCTAATGCTTCGTCAAATGTTTGGGATACCTAATCAATCGGGCACGCTTCTGAAAATCCTTTCGTTGGAGGGAACAAAGCTGACAATTCGACCAAGCTTCGCATATATATTCAGAAAACCCACGGTCACAAAGAATGAACAGGTAGCCCTTGTTACCAATCGGTTGTGGTTACTGAAATGTGTTGGATATGTGCTTTATCAAAAACGCTTCTGAAAATCTAAGTGTTGGTATTGGACAACACACAGTTCTTACAATCAACTGTGCGTGATGACATCAAATAACACTGACAGCTGATTCAAATGAATCGCTAGCTTCTTCTATGTATTTTCTATTTATTTAAAAATTTGCTAGTTTCTCTTAGCATACATTCTGAAGTACAAAATTTTGTGTGATGATATGGTGTAACACAAACAAGTAAGTTTTAGAAAATGTATGCTTTGTAGGCTCATTGCAAGAAAATGATTATAATGCTAGACTATTTACAAACACCACGTGTGTGATACCGTGTGCACTTTTTAAAAAAATATTGAAGGAAAGAGTAACGAGAACCTTGCGATATAGATTGCCAGGCTTCAGCCGCTCGTTCTTCTTCCTTGTTTCTTCTTCTACCCACCGGCGACTTCTAGTAAAACAGATCGAACACTGTTTGATCGTTTGCGATGGACACACGTACGCTCGCGATGCACCTTGAGCAGGCGCTATGTCACGTGCGCAACCGCGCAACCTTCCCGCGCGCAACCGCGCAACCTTCCTGCCCGTAGCCAAAAATCCCAATGCGGGCCATAAAGAGCGTCAATGTCGGGGACACAGGAGCCGCATTCACATCCCCTTCTCTTGCCCTCTCTTCCCACTAATCAACAATTGGTCCGGTCCGCCGTCCCACAGCCAACTTGGCCCCAGTAGCTGATGGTGAGGTAGTGACTCCACTGGCAGCTCCGCCGGCATTGCCGGACAACTCCTTTCTCGTTGCAGCGGTACCGCGAGCGACCCGCACTGCCCGGCGGTATGCAGGCCTGAACGCTTGCTCCCGCAACGCCGGTTGCACAGCGCGCTGAGCGCAACGCGCGCTCCCACCGCGGTGTCATGCACGCGCGGACCCTCCAGGAACATGCGCGCACAATGAAGGCGGAGGTGCGCACCATCCGAGCGATGGCGCGCGACAGGCAGGAGGAGTGGGTATGAAGGAGGAGGGGAGCAACGTCTAGGCGCAGGGGGCGTATGCAGGCGCCGGCGAGCACCATGCAAGTGCCGACGAGCACATCCAGGTGTCTGTCGGCACATTCAGGCGCGGGTGAGAAAATTCAGGCGCCGGCGAGCATCATCCTGGCGCCGCAGAGTGCCACCCAGGTCCCCCGTGCTTCAGCGACGACAACAGCGACGTCGTCGAGTGCTGCAATGCCTTCCTCGTGTAGGAGGAGGAAAAACAGATGGCTATGGCACTAGCAGCTTCCCTAGATGAAGATGAAGATCGTCAGCGTGATCTGGCGAGGTACGAGGAAAGGGAGCACTTCACGGTAGGGAATCGGGAGCGGCTGGAGGAGGATGCTCGTAGACGGAGGAGTAACTCCTCTGGTGGCTCAAACTGATCTGTACGCGCGGCAGGGAGCTTTTATCTGGTAGTAAATATTTTTGGTTCATCAGTATATCATCGATGGACTTCTAGCGTAGTTCAATGAGCTAGATACGAGCGTAAAAGCTATTTCACTACGTACTTGACGCTAGTTTAGGGTTTATTTTGGGTTAGTTCTTATATTTGAGCTAATTGGAGAAAAGGAAGCATGCTCCTTTATGCAATTGAGATCTATGTTAGCAATGAAAATCTGTTGTAAGTGAATCCTATGCGTGTATTCATCTTGTTTGATTGATTGCCATATGCAAATCCTTGTTCAGAAACAGATGAAGAAAAACACACGGGTCATTAAACAGACTATTGCCAATGCGCGTCCGCCTTCATCAGGATTTTCATTGCAGATTTCTCGCTCCATTTTGCGAGGAGGAATAGTAGTTGACTTACGATAGAAGGCTTGGAGGAGTTGGTGAGGAGCGGTGGTGCGTGATCCTATCACGCGGCCATCTAGTCAACCCTGAGCACACGCCACGCCTCTTCTGTCTCATCATCGCAGAGCTAGCCAGCCTAGCTTGGGAAAATAATTGCACTTGTTCATGTGGCTTCGAGTTTGCGATGTGAAAGAAGATAGAACAGGTAGTAGTATTTGGGACGGGTGAGGGCGGGAGGGGTTTAACATCAAACGCCATGTCTCACGGTGAGCTAGCACTAGTCCCGGTGAGGAGCGCTGGTGCGCGCGTGCTCCTGCCACACTCCCATCTAGCCAAACATGTTCGCACGCCACGCATCTCCCGTCTAATCACCGTACTATGCGTCTGGAAAGTCCCGAGGCTAGCTGCTAGTAGCTAGTCGCGGAGTAGTAATATTTTGAGGTGAAGTCTGCTACGGCTGAGAACAAATCTTGCGAACAATGCAAAATATTTATTACACTTTCCCCGCTACATAGTTTATCGCCGCGATACACTGGAGTTCTTCCTCGACTAAAACCATAAAAACTTAAAACTTCAAACTTAAACTAGAGAGGACTGGCGCCTAGAGGCGATGATCGACGGCGGCTCACGAAGACAGAGGTTAAAGCAGACTCAAGGCTTGCAAACTGCAGGGAAGGACAAGCTCGCCGCCTTTTAGAGGGTGTAGGAGAACCTGTACTCGTGTAGCGCCTTCTCGAAGCGGTCGGTGACCGTTCCCTCTGAAGCGGACAACAACTCTTCCTTCACGGTGTCCAGCTCAATCTGAGCCTTGTACTGCATCTTTGATGACGAATAGATGTGTTCTTCGAGGTAGCAAGTCACCCAGCCCGCGCCGTCAGCTTCAATATAACGCGATCTCTTCACACGGCGCGACGGATCAACGGCAGGGGGAGGGATCTAGCTATCGTTGCCTCTGTCGCATCCTCCACCTCCCAGAAGGCTCGACGGCTCGTCGACAGGCAGAGGGATTTGGCCGCCGTCGATGTTGTCTGCTATGTCTCCACCCCGTCCTCCACCTCCCACAGGGCTTGACGGCTTGTCCACGGGCTGAAGGACGATTTGGCTGCAGTCGTCCGCTATGCCTCCGCTGCATCCTCCACCTCCCACGAGGCTCAACGGCTCATCGACGGGCGGAGGACTCGAGCTACCTTTCTCCTCTTTGCCCCCGCCGCATCCTCCACCGACCGCAAGGAGCGACGGCTCGACGAAGGGCGAAGGGGTCGCAATGACGTCGTCGGTTTTTCGTCCACCGCATCCTTCACCTCCCCCTTCTCCCGACATGGATGTAGGCTTTAGAGGACTAGGAAATACAGCAGGAATCAATGGCCGGAGGACGAACGGTAGATGTGGTGAAGGTGTAGGAAGGGGTCGGTAGTGGGGCGTGTACGGGGTGGAGGATATTTTCCTGGACAGGAACCGTAAAAGGCGACACCCAATGTTCATATATATAGAGCGGGCGGGCTTCAGGATAGTGTTCACTAGCACACGTATCCAAATTTCTCGCCGTTTGCTTTGAAGAACAGATGGAAAAGCATACACATACAGAAGTATAATCATTTGTGCTGTAAGAGCTGGTGGGTATAAACCCTAAAGGACATTGAAATCGAAAACCAATTCAAATGATGACTAATTAGTATGAGACTTTGCATGCTGTAATCGTTTCACCGGACTGGAATGTTGTGTAAATTTGAGATTATCTTGATAAAAAAGTAGGGGTACTTTGTGTACAAAATGGGACATTCCTATCGAAATATCAGGGTTTCTATGTGTGACAACCACATTAGAAAGACAACATGTTAGTCTATAATCCTTTAAACCCCCAGTTTTTTATGTGTTAAGCAATGGACACTCACACTAGGTTCCCAAAATTTCAAACATCTTTGACTTCATTTGACATATATTATGTACCAGGAGAATCATTTTCGAGCAAAACCACCCTGCAAATGAAAATCAATTCAAATGGTCTCTAAATTGGATGAAACTTTGCGTGTTGTCGTCATTTCACCAACAATTTATGTGGTTAAATTTAAAGGTGGTTATGATAAAAACCAATGGTACTCCGTGTACGAAGTTGTACCATTCACTTCGAAGCATCGGTGTTTCTACCGGAAACACGTGCATTACAAGTACAACATATTATTTTTAAGTGATTTGAACCCCAAACTTTTTATGTGTTCAATACCAAGCATTCACACTAACATCCTAAAATTTCAAGAATTTTGGACCTCGTTTGGTAAATATTACGCATTTAGTACTTTATTTTTGAGCAACACGCCCATGAAATTGAAAGTCAATTAAAATGGCCTCCGAGTAGGTTGAGATTTTACACACTGTCATCATTTCACGAATGTGATACATGGTAAAAAATTGAGAGGATTATGACAAAAACTGATGGCACTTAGTATACAAAATTGGGCCATTCCCATCAAAATGTCAGGGTTTCAACGTGAAACAACAACATCACAAAGAAAAAATGTCTTTCTAAAATCCTTTAACCTCCATTAGTTGTGTGTGTTCGGCATTAAACACTCACACCGGTATCCCAAAATTTCAAACATCCATGACTACATTTTACATATAAAATGTACCAGGTGAATCATTTTCGAGCAAAACAACCCTGCAACAGAAAATCAATTCAAACGGTGTCTAAATTGGATAAAACTTGGTGTGTTGTCATCATTTCACCAACAATGTATGTGGTTAAATATAAAGGTGTTTATTATAAAAACCAATGCTACTTCGTGTACAAAGTTGTACCATTCACTTCAAAACATCCGAATTACAAGTGCAACATATTATTTTGAAGTGTTTTGTACCCCAAATTTTTATGTGTTCACCATCAAGCATTCACACTAATATCCTAAAATTTCAAGCAGTTTGGAACTCGTTTGATAAATATTGTGCACTCACTGATATTTTTAAGCAAAATGCCCATGAAATTGAAAGTCGATTAAATGAACTCTAAACGGGATGGGATTTGGCATGCCGTCACCATTTCATGAACATGGTCTGTGGTAAAATTTTGAAAGGATTATGAAAAAAGCTGGTGGCACTTAGTGTACAAACTGCATTAGTTGAATGTTGGTCAAACACTGAAATACCACGTTGAACGTCTCAAAAACCATCCAAAAAAAATCTCGTAACCATAACGCACAAAAGTGACCGTTGGATGTAACATTAGAACTTAATGGTGGTCGTTGGATCTCAACGCGATCCGCGAGGAGCTGGTTCTGCAACCTAGTTGGCTGACTTTTATCAAAGTACATCCACACAGTTTACAATGAAGAAGCGTTTGGGATGCAAGAACGCAAGTGGCATGCCTCCTAACGAAGGCTTCCGTCCGAAGCTATCCAAATTTCTCACGGTTTGCTTTACAGTACGTACAGATGGAAAAGCGTACACATACAGGAATTTAATCGTCTGCGTTGTAAGAGCTGGTGGGTATAAACCTTAAAGGACATTGAATCGAAAACCAATTCAAATGATGACTAATAAGTGTGAGACTTTGCATGTTGTCATCGTTTCACTAGACCGGAATGTTGTGTAAATTTGAGATTATCGTGATAAAAAATAGGGGTACTTCGTGTACAAAATGGGCCATTCCTATCGAAATATCAGGGTTTCTATGTGAGACAACAACATTAGAAAGATAACATGTTATTCTAAAAGCCTTTAAACCGCTAGTTTTTTATGTGTTAAGCAATGGGAACTCACACTGGGTTCCCAAGATTTCAAACATGTTTGACTTCATTTGACATATATGATGTACCAGGTGAATCAGTTTCGAGAAAAACAACCCTGCAAATGAAAATCAATTCAATTGGTCTGTAAATTGGATGAAACTTTGCGTGTTGTCATCATTTCACCAACAATGTATGTGGTTAAATTTAAAGGTTGTTGTGATAAAAACCAATGGTACTCCTTGTACGAAGTTGTACCATTCACTTCGAAGCATCGGTGTTTCTGTCGGAAACACCTGCATTACAAGTACAACATATTATTGGTAAGTGATTTGAACCCCCAAACTTTTTATGTATTCAACACCAAGCATTCACACTAACATCCTAAAATTTCAAGAATTTTGGACCTTGTTTGATAAATATTACGCATTTAGTGCTTTATTTTTGAGAAAAATGCCTATGAAATTGAAAGTCGATTAAAATGACCTCTAAACGGGATGGGATTTGGCATTCCTTTACCATCTCACGAACATGGTACGTGGTAATAATTTGAGAGGATTATGACAAAAACTGGTGGTACTTTGTGTACAAACTGCATTAGTTGAATGTTGGTCAAACACTGAAATACCACGTTGAACGTCTCAGAAACCATCCAAAAAAAATCTCGTAACCATAACGCACAAAAGTGACCGTTGGATGTAACATTAGAACTTAATGGTGGTCGTTGGATCTCAGCGCGATCCGCGAGGAGCTGGTTCTGCAACCTAGTTGGCTGACTTTTATCAAAGTACATCCACACAATTTACAATGAAGAAGCGTTTGGGATGCAAGAACGCAAGTGGCATGCCTCCTAACGAAGGCTTCCGTCCGAAGCTATCCAAATTTCTCACGGTTTGCTTTACAGTATGTACAGATGGAAAAGCGTACACATACATGAATTTAATCGTCTGCGTTGTAAGAGCTAGTGGGTATAAACCTTAAAGGACATTGAATCGAAAACCAATTCAAATGATGACTAATAAGTGTGAGACTTTGCATGTTGTCATCGTTTCACCAGACCGGAATGTTGTGTAAATTTGAGATTATCGTGATAAAAAATAGGGGTACTTCGTGTACAAAATGGGCCATTCCTATCGAAATATCAGGGTTTCTATGTGAGACAACAACATTAGAAAGATAACATGTTATTCTAAAAGCCTTTAAACCGCTAGTTTTTTATGTGTTAAGCAATGGGAACTCACACTGGGTTCCCAAGATTTCAAACATGTTTGACTTCATTTGACATATATGATGTACCAGGTGAATCAGTTTCGAGAAAAACAACCCTGCAAATGAAAATCAATTCAATTGGTCTGTAAATTGGATGAAACTTTGCGTGTTGTCATCATTTCACCAACAATGTATGTGGTTAAATTTAAAGGTTGTTGTGATAAAAACCAATGGTACTCCTTGTACGAAGTTGTACCATTCACTTCGAAGCATCGGTGTTTCTGTCGGAAACACCTGCATTACAAGTACAACATATTATTGGTAAGTGATTTGAACCCCCAAACTTTTTATGTATTCAACACCAAGCATTCACACTAACATCCTAAAATTTCAAGAATTTTGGACCTTGTTTGATAAATATTACGCATTTAGTGCTTTATTTTTGAGAAAAATGCCTATGAAATTGAAAGTCGATTAAAATGACCTCTAAACGGGATGGGATTTGGCATTCCTTTACCATCTCACGAACATGGTACGTGGTAATAATTTGAGAGGATTATGACAAAAACTGGTGGTACTTTGTGTACAAACTGCATTAGTTGAATGTTGGTCAAACACTGAAATACCACGTTGAACGTCTCAGAAACCATCCAAAAAAAATCTCGTAACCATAACGCACAAAAGTGACCGTTGGATGTAACATTAGAACTTAATGGTGGTCGTTGGATCTCAGCGCGATCCGCGAGGAGCTGGTTCTGCAACCTAGTTGGCTGACTTTTATCAAAGTACATCCACACAGTTTACAATGAAGAAGCGTTTGGGATGCAAGAACGCAAGTGGCATGCCTCCTAACGAAGGCTTCCGTCCGAAGCTATCCAAATTTCTCACGGTTTGCTTTACAGTATGTACAGATGGAAAAGCGTACACATACATGAATTTAATCGTCTGCGTTGTAAGAGCTAGTGGGTATAAACCTTAAAGGACATTGAATCGAAAACCAATTCAAATGATGACTAATAAGTGTGAGACTTTGCATGTTGTCATCGTTTCACCAGACCGGAATGTTGTGTAAATTTGAGATTATCGTGATAAAAAATAGGGGTACTTCGTGTACAAAATGGGCCATTCCTATCGAAATATCAGGGTTTCTATGTGAGACAACAACATTAGAAAGATAACATGTTATTCTAAAAGCCTTTAAACCGCTAGTTTTTTATGTGTTAAGCAATGGGAACTCACACTGGGTTCCCAAGATTTCAAACATGTTTGACTTCATTTGACATATATGATGTACCAGGTGAATCAGTTTCGAGAAAAACAACCCTGCAAATGAAAATCAATTCAATTGGTCTGTAAATTGGATGAAACTTTGCGTGTTGTCATCATTTCACCAACAATGTATGTGGTTAAATTTAAAGGTTGTTGTGATAAAAACCAATGGTACTCCTTGTACGAAGTTGTACCATTCACTTCGAAGCATCGGTGTTTCTGTCGGAAACACCTGCATTACAAGTACAACATATTGTTGGTAAGTGATTTGAACCCCCAAACTTTTTATGTATTCAACACCAAGCATTCACACTAACATCCTAAAATTTCAAGAATTTTGGACCTCGTTTGATAAATATTACGCATTTAGTGCTTTATTTTTGAGAAAAATGCCTATGAAATTGAAAGTCGATTAAAATGACCTCTAAACGGGATGGGATTTGGCATTCCTTTACCATCTCACGAACATGGTACGTGGTAATAATTTGAGAGGATTATGACAAAAACTGGTGGTACTTAGTGTACAAACTGCATTAGTTGAATGTTGGTCAAACACTGAAAAACCCTGTTAACCGTCTCAAAAACTATCTAGAAAAAATCTCTTAACCATAGCGCACAACAGTGGCCGTTGGATGTAACATTAGCGCCGAATGGTGGTTGTTGGATCTCAGCGCGATCCGCGAGGAGCTAGTTCTGCAACCTTATTGGCTGGCTTTTATCAAAGTACATGCACACACTTTACAATCAAGAAGTGTTTGCGATGCGAGAACGCAAGTGGCACGCCTCCTAACAAAGGCTTCCGTCCGAAGCTATCCAAATTTCTCACGGTTTGCTTTGCAGTACGTACAGATGGAAAAGCATACACATACAAGAATATAATCCTTTGCGTTGTACGAGCTGGTGGGTATAAACCCTAAAGGACATTGAAAGCGAAAACCAATTCAAATGATGACTAATCAGTATAAGACTTTGCATGTTGTCATCGTTTCACTAGACCGGAATGTTGTGTAAATTTGATATTATCGTGATAAAAATAGGGGTTCTTCGTGGACAAAATGGGCCATTCCTATCGAAATATCAGGGTTTCTATGTGTGACAACCACATTAGAAAGACAACATGTTATTCTAAAATCCTTTAAACCCCCTGTTTTAATGTGTTAAGCAATGTGCACTCACACTGGGTTCCCAAAATTTCAAAAATCATTGACTTCATTTGACATATATGATGTACCAGGTGAATCATTTTCGAGCAAAACAACCCTGCAAATGAAAGTCAATTCAGATGGTCCCTAAATTGGATGAAACTTTGTGTGTTGTCATCATTTCATCAACAATGTATGTGGTTAAATTGAAAGGTTGTTATGATAAAAACCAATGGTACTCCGTGTACGAAATTCTAACATTCACTTCGAAGCATCGGTGTTTCTACCGGAAACACCTGCATTACAAGTACAACATATTATTTGTAAGTGATTTGAACCTCAAACTTTATATGTGTTCAACACCAAGCATTCACACTAACATTCTAAAATTTCAAGCATTTTGGACCTCGCTCGATAAGTATTACGCATTTAGTGCTTTATTTCTGAGAAAAAATCCCATGAAATTGAAAGTCGATTAAAATGACCTGTAAACAGGATGGGATTTGGCATGCCGTCACCATTTCACGAACAAGGTACGTGGTAAAAATTTGAGATGATTATGACAAAAACTGGTGGCACTTAGTGTACAAACTGCATTAGTTGAATGTTGGTCAAACACTGAAAAACCCCGTTGACCGTCTCCAAAACTATCTGGAACAAATATCGTAACCATAGCGCACAACTGTGGCCGGTGGATGTAAAATTAGCGTCGAATGGTAGTCGTTGGATCTCAGCGTGATCCGCGAGGAGCTGGTTCCACAACCTGATTGGCTGGCTTTTATCAAAGTACAGGCACACAGTTTACAATGAAGAAGCGTTTGGGAAGCGAGAACGCAAGTGGCTTCCCTTCGAAGCTATACTGAGTCCACATCGATCTAGCCAGATTTCCCCACCCTTGTTGATTCAAGCACACAATCCATTCCTCAACCCATCAGTCGGCTTAGGTCTATAGGATGGGGACATCGACTCGCTACCAAAGGGCTTGTAGGGCCGAATTTGCTGCCGCCCCGATGCCTGCCGGAGGCGGTGGTTCTGACGATGCTTCCCTGCGCGCGTTTGGAGCGAGGTATCGTTTGGTGACCGATTCCTTCATTAGCCCGGCCGCCCCGATCATCACCGATTTCCCAGCTATTTCCATCTTGATGGCCGGTCATGCCGATTGGCGACCCCTTTTTACTGCAGGACTCCGACCGTCTCTGTCTTGAACAACCCGACCGCATCCGTCCAACGCACAGCTACGGAAGAGAGAAGGGCGACAGAAGCCGCTAAGAGGGCAGCTTACATCGCCATATTGGCGGCGGTAGCCGTCAGAAGAAAGAAAGAAGCTGCCAATAGGGCAGCAGCATACGTCGATGCCGTGAAGGCCTCTCTGCACCAGCTCATCGACGTTCAGGAGGCCAATAGGGCGGCGGCATACGCCGATGCCGCCGCAGCCTCTCTGGACCAGCAGCTCAGCGACGTTCAGCGGGCCAACAAGGCGGCGACTTCTCTGGACCAGCAACTCATCGATGTTCAGCGGGCCAACAGGGCAGCGACATACACTGATGCTGCGGCAGCCTCTCTGGACTAGCATCTCAAAAGAATTCAGAGGGCCAACAGGGCAGCTGTATACGCCAATGCCTCAGAGGCCTCTCTGGACCAGCAGCTCATCGACGATCAGGAGGCCAATAGGGCGGCGACATACGCCGATGCCTCGGAATCCTCTCTGGACCAGCTGGACTAGTAGTATTTGTTTAATTAGGCGTCGGTCTTTTGTTATTCCAGTAGATCTTGAGTAAGAGCTATGTTAAGTCCAGTACCTCGTTTAACTATTGAGTTGGTTTGATTTAGCAAGTGTGAGCTTTGTTGATGACTCAGTTGTTTTCTCAAATTAATAGATGCTCTATATAATAAGGATGATTCACACCAAATTTCTATATATCAAATTATTCAATGCCATGGATGATGTTCTATATAATAAGGATGATTCACACCAAATTTCTAAGGTTCCCATACGGATTTATTCCTAGTTTCGTCTGCGGTACCACTTATCCCACCTATATCCTCCCCACCTACCCCAAAATTTCGCCATCCGCGGGAATATCTAAGCCGCACCCTCCTTCCTTCCACCAGCAAAGGCCGCATCCCCCCTTCTTTTTCAGACCCTCCTGACGGGGATGTACCCCGGAAAATCCCATGGTCAGGGACCCTGGGTTAGTCATGAGAGGCACAGGTTGGACGATAGCTCGTCGGCTAGCAGGAGGATACGTTCCTACTCGATGTTATTGATTGGAGATGGCGATTACAGGGGAGCCAAGGCTAGTGCGCACAAGGCTAGGGTTACAGATTGGGTATTGCTTCCTCGGACGTCGGACAAGCGACACATGGGGCACGATTAACCCAGCTTCAGGCCCCCGGAGGGAAAAACCTACATGCTGCTTGTCTGATCTTGTATTGATGATGATGTACAGAGGTGCCGTGAGGGCTTTGGTGGAGAGAGATCTGTCTAGTTTTATGTGTGGCGATTTAGATCTTCTGTTGTGGTTGCGATCTCTCTAGAGAGGTGCCCCTGCCTCGCTTTATATAGATAGCCAGGTAGGGTTTACATGAGTCTTAGTCGACTACGAATATGAGTCCTTGTCTTGCGCCTCAAGTCTTCGGCTTCACGTCTTTATTCCATCATGTCGGTGTCCACGAGTGAGCCCGTGGTGGGCCGCCAGCCATGACACGCACCAGTACCCTCTCGTAGAGGAGTCGTGGGGTCACCCCCTCGTCAGTAGCCCCCGAGTGCCTGGGGGACTCGAAGAGTCGCGCAGGGACTCAAATCTGCAGTAGCCGCCGTAGTGCGTGCCGATCATTTGCTGATGAGCAGTCGAAGATGTCTTGAGTATGCTCCCGATGGGAGTATTTGGATGACACATAAAAATTACAGTCCGGTTCGTCTTCGTATTTCATCGTCGGGTGGAGAGAAGTTGCCCAGTCAAGCGGTCGTCGGGTGCGCGTCAGCGCTCCCGATGGGAGTAGCCCCCGAGGCTATGTGCGACTCGTAGAGTCGGTCATAGGCTCAAGTTGTTTTTAAGCTAACCCCGTCGTTCTTGTCAGCTGCGCGATTAGTGCTCGTCGGGTGCGCGTCAGCGCTCCCGATGGGATTAGCCCCCGAGGCTATGTTCGACTGCTTGCAGTCGAGCATAGACTCAAGACTTCTTCGTCGTCGAGTAATTGTCATCCGAGGAAGTGCTCGACTCGGGTCTTGCGTCGTAGGCGTGAGTTGTTGTAGGGATCAGTCATGGACGAGGAGGATGGCGTCGCCACGTCACGAGGGCGCCCAGCCCCCGAGCATCTGCTGAGAAGGAGAAAAAAGGTGTAACTGTATTTAAGGTGTACTTGTGAGATATAAAAAAACAATTGTAAGGTGCATGATTTGCAGATGTTGCACTTTTGTCGAGTGGATAATGTAGCAGCATATAAAGTTTATGCGTGTCTTTTCATGAGTAGGCCCTCCAGCAGCATACTCCTGCCGGGT
This sequence comes from Bromus sterilis, assembly GCA_950022295.1. Lineage (NCBI taxonomy): Eukaryota > Viridiplantae > Streptophyta > Magnoliopsida > Poales > Poaceae > Bromus > Bromus sterilis. Next base: position 220,427,827 of record OX465599.1, read on the forward strand.
AACAGGGACGCTATGCCAGACTTGTTGAACCCGGAGACAAGAGCGGCCTTTTGGTACCCAGACTCACTATTTCGAAAAACGTGAATAAACAGCATATAAAACTGAGCATGATCCAAAGTATAGTTTTGAAGCCCTCGAGATGGTTCTGCACGACTGCGTAGTCGGCAGGATGATTTTGTAGCCCTTAGATGTTTCTGCACGACTGCGTAGTCGTCTTTGGCGACTGATCAAGAATGTATAAAGGTTTTGGAATCATAGCATAAGAGTGTAAAGAAAACTTAGTTGTAGGATCGACGTGGAAGAGGATGTCGAAGATGAGCAGTCGAGTAGTCGACGATGAGCAGTCGACGAGGCGAGAACGGAGTCGATGTGACGGCGGCTGCGACGTTCATCCCCCGAGTCCGCGAGCCCCCGAGTGCTGAGGTGGCAAAGTTGCGCAGTAAATTCGTCATGATGAAGTTGTTCGGCGAGCAACGAGAGGACTCGACATGGCAATTCCTGCGCGATGGAGCTCGATACGGGAGAGCCCATACAAAGGAGCTCGGCGCAGGATGATTCATATGCTTGGAGTCGACGGTGCGGCGAGTGACCGAGAAGGACTCGACGCGCCGGGCGGGATCCTTCGATTGTTCACTGTGTGATGTCGTTGTAGAGGCTCGAGTCGATGTAGAAATCTTGGCGAGTCATCCATGGTATGTCGAGTTGGAGTAGAAGCCTTGTGGGTCAAAATTGAACCCGAATTCACGATTGGAAATTCGCGATCTTGCGTAGATCCAAAAACGCGTTGCAATGCGAGAGCCACTGACGGAGATCTTACCGTTGGAATTTTCTGAAATTTTTTGTGCTGCTGGGGGGTTGAATCCCGCATGCTTTCACTGCAGGGATCTTCCACTGGATGTCCGAGCCAATGTCTGGAATTTATTTGCTGGAGTCGCGCGGAGTTCCGTCATATTCCGAGAGTGCTTCAGTGTGGGAGTCGCCGACGAAGATCCAGCCGTTGGAATTTGCTGAAATTTTCACAGATTTTCGAAAATTGGATTTCGCATCTTTCCACCGAAGGGTTCGTCGACATGAGCTACGAGTCTCCGTCGCGAATGCTCGGAACACAGATTTTTTTTTGTCTTGTAGGCTGCGTGTGAGCGCTTTTGTTGATGTCGTTCTTCGAGTGGCACGCTCGAAAATTTTCTTGTTTTCTCCGTGAGATTGAGGTAGATCTTGATGGAGTTGTTGAAGAAGCCCTTGAGTTGTGGCTTGCTGGAGACGGGACCGCCGAGATCGTAATTCCAACCTGTGTAGTGCCCACAGACGGCGCCAATTGACGGGGATGTACCCCGGTAAATCCCATGGTCAGGGACCCTGGGTTATTCATGAGATGCACAGGTTGGACGATAGCTCGTCGGCTAACAGGAGGATACGTTCCTGCTCGATGTTATTGATTGGAGATGGCGATTACAGGGGAGCCAAGGCTAGGGTTACAGATTGGATATTGATTTCTCGGACAGCGGACAAACGACACATGGGGCACGATTTACCCAGCTTCAGGCCCCCGGAGGGAAAACCCTACATGTTGCTTGTCTGATCTTGTATTGATGATGATGTACAGAGGTGCCGTGAGGGCTTTGGTGGAGAGAGATCTGTCTAGTTCTATGCGTGGGGATTTAGATATTCTGTTGTGATTGCGATCTCTCTAGAGAGGTGCCCCTGCCTCGCTTTATATAGATAGCCAGGTAGGGTTTACATGAGTCCTAGTCGACTACGAATATGAGTCCTTGTCTTGCGCCTCAAGTCTTCGGCATCACGTCTTTATTCTGGTAAGATCCCGGCCGCCCGCCTCATGCGCATGCTCTTACTCCTCCATCGATCCTGTATGGCCCGACCACCAAATCATGGAGGATACACTTCCTGTGGATGCCACCCTCACCGCACTCGCGCGCCATCGTGTGCTTTCCTTGAATCCAGGTCCGGCAGTCGTCTGATACGACGGAGTGGAGGGAAGCTACGACGAGGAAACCTCGCTTCCTTCCTTCCAATGGGAAGGATCCATTTGCCCTCTCCATCGGCGATGAGTAGGTCGTTATTAGCTTCCTAGATACATATGTTTAGTTAGATATGCCACAGAGTTGAATTATATTCAGATCACCCTTTCCACATGCGTCTCTCATGCCTTGCATCTATTTTTTTCTCTTTCGATTGGATCTGGAAATTTTTATTTTGTTTAGATTGCATATACAACTTCAAGTAATTGAAACCATACTTTGTATAATGTTGTCATACAATGTGATACCCAAGTTAATCAGTGATCATTAACACATGAAAACCTATTTCTTTCCTATATTTTTAGGCATGTTGTATTTACTTAGCTGGACTTTCCATCTATTCAATATTTTGGATTGTATGGCGTATTATGTATGCACGAACATGTATCATTGACTGCATGCAATTCTTACATTACCTAATCATTATGTACTTTATGCAATTTCAGGGTAGTCATGGGTGACTCTGAGATTTACAACCGAGGTATGCACATTGTCTACATGGCTTCTATCCCATTAGTTTACAAATGAAGGAGAAATGCCACTACTCGTGTTCTAATATTTACATTTTGCTTGTAGCTCCCTTTGTCAAAGGACTAGATCCACTGTTCGAACCATTTTTCATTTGGGGGAACGAGGTGACCATGACTATCTATCAAGTCAAGAAACTTAGAAAAATTGTAAGGATAAAGAAACTGGTCACAAAAGACAACAAACTCTTTGTCTGCACAATGAATAAGACTTCAGTCTCCTATAGGATGGTACTAATTTACGTTACAACCATATTTTCCCCTACGCACACAATTTCCATAATGAAAATTATATTTATGCATATCTTTGTATTCAGTCTTTTCCGAAGTAGTTCAACGATGATTATCTATCAAACCACTTGTATGGTCAAGAGGCAAGAAAGGTTCTTGTACAACACCCACGCTATAATATTGAAGCCTTTCTGAAGAGGGAAAACGATGGGCGGGAAATCATCCACAGGCGCTAGACTAAATTTGCAAAGGCCTTTAACATTGTCGAAGGCTCAATTTTTGCATTCCGCTTCGACAGTTTCCCAGATGAGATTCATCTGTCCATCTACCGAATCTGATGATGTACTTTGCAAAGGTTGTTTCTGTATTGCGGCCTGGTGTACTATGTGCTGGTTGTTACCATAGATTTCGTGTTTATGTAATGCGGCCCACTATACTAGCTGTTGGATGTACTGTGATTTTAGTAATTATGAAAATCCTGGTGACCATTACAAGCATATGAAAGATATTGTGTTATATATATATATATATATATATGAATGTGCTTATATCAATAATTAAAAAATATCCTAAAATATTTAAGATAAATACAATGCTAATTAAACTACGAGCGATTGGGTCATTGCACATGATTCTGCATATAAGTTCGTCACTGATAGGTATGTACATCGCACACATTCGATAAGAAATGAGCGTTGGGGATTTATTTATAATTCCACACAATATTTTGCGCACAACCGTTTTTAATGTTCAGCGTACAGTACACACAGTTTGGACTAAAAGAACGTTTGGCATTTAATTCTGAAACCACACGAGCATTTGTGCACAAACGTTTGTGTAGGTGTCAACAACACAAACGTGTACTATATACAAAATGTATGACATAGCTTTGGGTATCCCACGCAGTTCCTGACACACCAGCGTTTGGGATAGTATAACTCAACACAAATGTAGTTTCTGTATTAAACATATGCATAGGATAATAATCTCAGACGGACATTCGTGGATAAGTGTTTGCGATAAAAAGGTCATCTCAAATGTTCGAGTTATCTTGTGCGTCTGCCTGGACTATCCATAGGAAATGGATTCTGGCTATCGTGTGGAATAGGGCCCCCTATCGCAATCCAGAGCAAGGGGACGGTTCCGATTCCCGTAGGCGATAGGGGTCAAAAACCGTTTGGATAGCTGTCGCGAGCAATGCCACTCGGTGATATTACATCATAAAGATAGCAATCATGTGACTAGGTCACGGGGTTGTAATATCACGGGAACAAGTAAACATGTTTTTCGGTATCGAGGGTGAACTAGGTATATTGGATACCGACGATCAAACCTTGGACAAACAAAGTACCATAGGATAAAGGGAACATGCTCAATGTTAACGGATCCAACATCGATGAAGTTTCATTCGATGGAAGCGCAGGAGCTATCAAGGATTGTAACTAGGTCCAATTGATTAGTCATTGGTCAGAGAGTGTCTGATCATTTCTGCTGTTTCCGGGGGTATAGGGTGTCACACTTAAGGGTATTCGACGCATTAAGGATAGATTTGGGATCATTGGTGTAATAAGAGAGAAGACCGGAATTGTTCCGGTGCAGGCCAGAAATAGTTCAGGGGATTTTGAATTTTTCAAAATGTTATTTAAATATGTTTTAGTATTTAATTAATGAATTAAATATTAAAAATCTTATTTAAATCATTAAATAATGAATTAAAAGGCACATGGGCCTCATAGGGCTCATTAGGGGAAAAGGGAGTCTCCCCCCATGGGCCTTGGTTCCATGAAGGGCCCCACCCCCTTTATTTGGTGCGCCACCCCCCTCCTTGGTGGGATTAGTCCCACCGCAGGGAGGGAGGGAGGTTCGCACCCCTTCTCAGCCTATATAATGAGGGGTAGGGGTGCCCTTTTGAATCATACAATTAATTTCTCTTCTCTCTTTCTCCTGCCTTTGAGCGAACTCCCCTTGTTTGGAGTCTGCACAGGGTTGGGGGTTTTTACACCATACTCACACCGTCGTGCTGCTGGAATCGGGATCCGAATCCACCTTCTTTCCGCTGCTCTTCTGGTTCGGAGCCTGGAGGGACGTCGGGTACACCGTATGTGTGTAATCCTGCGAGGCACTACACTTGTGGTGCTCCTTCATCATCATGGTCGTATCGCGACATCTTTACCGAGAATGTTCCGACGGGGACACAATCCTGTCATCGGTCTACGAGGACCGGGTGGCTTCTAGAGTCATCGTGGATCTGCGCGGCATCGGGGATTGTCGGTACGACTACATCAACCATATTCACGCAGGAACGTTTCCCGCTTAACGGACTACATACTAGTATGTGACCTATTTACATCCCTTACTTGCATCTCCATAGAATAGGTATTGGGTTTGAGTCTCGTAGGTTACGAAAAATTATTGTTTTTTGCCCTGAACCCCAACGCGACAATGGTGGTTAAACCATACTGAAAGTGCAATCGTGCCCTTAATCATATTTTGATGTTGATGACAATATACATATAGGGGAAAAATAATGTTTGTAGAGTATATCACAGGTATTATTCCTCGGATCGTTGCGTGGGTGGTCATGGACCATTGATATTTTCAATATCTCAAGATATGGAACCAAAAAAGTTGAAGCGTAAGCTTTTCCGGTTATTCTTGAGTATAGGTATCCCCGCACTATAAAGAGGGGATCAATGGGGTTGTGTTTAAGATTTGCTCAAATCAATTTAAAACAACACAACACAGATTAAATCTACAAAGTTAACTCTGTCCTAACTTTCAGACGTCCGACATGTTTCGGACGTCCGACACTTCACGGTTTCGGACGTATGTCATGATTCGGACGTTCGACACCCCACTCGTAGAGTTTATTTGGAAAGGCCAGTGGACCTACAAATATGGTCGGACTTCCGACGTGTTTCGTACGTCCGACACATCGGACGTCTGAAACCTGTCGGACATCCGAAACTTCGCGTAACACATTATGCCTCATAGGTCAGGAGGCCTCCCAAATTGGACGGAAGTCCTACGGCCTTCGGACGTTTTAACCCCGCCGGACGTCCGGTACCTGAGTCACTGGCTACTACCTCGCATTCCCCATTTTGTTCATCAAGAACATTTAGGACATAACACATTTCGGACGTCCGACAATTGGAGTTTGGACGTCCGACATTTGCACAACCAAGTGCTCCAACGTCCACTTCGACCTTTGGACTATAAATATCCCCTCACACCCACTTGTGAGGGTTGACCACTTCACTCCAATCACTCATAATAACATAAGTGCTCCCTGTCACTCTCTCTTACATCAAATCTCATATCCCAGAGATATTCTTGAGAGTTCTTGTCGGATCTTTCACCCCTTGATAGATCCGGCCCTTCCCCATCTTTCAACCAAAGAAAATCGCGTTTTGAGCAAGTCTTGAGCATTCCCCATTGATCTTGTTACTGTTGGAGGTTGGAGACTCCTAGGCGTGTAGGAGTTCTACAAAGAGGAATCGACCATTGTGATTACCCCGGTTGAGTTTGTGAGGGCTTGGTGACCACATTTAAGGTCAACTTATAGTGGTTGGGAATCGCCTTCATGGTGATATCTCCAGGGGAATAGAGTGAGCCTTCGTGGCATTGGTGTGCCTTTGTGGTTTCACCCAATCTCTCCAAACGGTGAGAGCTTTCCTCCAAGGAAGTGAACATCAGGATACATCATTGTCTTCGCGTCATTCGGTTATCCCTACTCTTTCTCTTTTTACTTGCACTACCTTGTTTTTTATCCCTCACTAGCTTCATTATATTGTGCTTGTTGTCTACCTTATCTTATCTAGTTCATCCTTTCAATTGTTAGGCTCATCTTTATCTTCTGCACCTTTGCCTAAAATTTCTAAGTAGTGTTAATGTTTGTAATATAACCTATTCACCCCCCCTCTAGGTCTATCTCAATCATTTCAATTGGTATTAGAGTCGCGTTCTCTAATATTGTGGCTTAACCGCCCTAGAGCGAGATGACCAAGGACGACAACAACGAAAGTTCGGGTGCCGGCGTGGAGGAGATCGCAGTTGTTGCGGATGCTGCTCTTTTGGAAGCCAAGAGATTGGTTGTCGAACGAATTGTCTCCCCAACACTTTTGGTTCCCCCCTCCATAGGGAATGTTTCCGTTGATATTGAGGATCCTAAGTTGTTCACTTTGAATGATTTATTACAAGCTCTAGAAAAACAAAAATGGGATATGGAAGCCGCCTTTGCAAAGATGAAGGCTACGACATCGGAGTCAGAAAGGTCAAGTGGTGCGACTCCAAGGCCCCCACAGGCGGCCTTTGTGTACCCCGGTTCCGAACTTCCTCTGGAAAGTGGTGGTCCTTACCAATGGGACTATCCTACCCCCAAGCTTGGGGAACCTAAGTATAATTTCAATGGCAATCCGCCGATACTAACCAAGACTACTAAGTTTTTGTATTGGAAAAGCCTTATGGCAGATTATCTTAGGTTCGTGTGTGAACCAATGTCGAACCTCGTCGACTCGGGAAAGGTTACTATCTGGTTAATCCAAACAATCTTACACCCAGTGAAGTGTTTGATAGACACCTCAAACTTGCTTCCATTGGGTTCTTGAAAAGAGGAATGGATGAGTTGACTCGAGCACCATTTCTCCATATCACCAATTCCAAGGAACTTTGGGATACTCTTCTCAGTGCCATGTCCGGCATCGGATCTCTACAAATGACAAGATATGAGACCATCAATAATGCCTTGCATAATCTCCACATGAAGAAAGATGAGGCGCCGCAAAAACTCCATATGTGTCTCAAAGTTCTCTCCGCACATGCCCAATCCTTCACTTGTGAGAAATCCTTGGATATATATCAAATCACCAACCATTACCTTGTGGAAAAGATGTTGAATGCTCTTATGGTATACTCACATCAAATGGTGTGGGAAGTGAGGCGTATGCCCGACTTCTTCAAGATGACACCTGATGATGTGATTTCCACCTTCTTGCAATATGAAGAACTCCTAAAGGAGTCCAACAGACTACTTGCCACATATGGTGGTCCATCCTCCAACCTTTCTCTCAAGGCTAGGCTCAAGGAGATTGATGATGAAGAGGAAGATTCTGAGTACGAAGATGATGACAAATCCGATGACACACCATCATATGAAGACATGGCTCTCTTTGTGAAGAGGTTCACCAAAGGGGACTTCAAGGGAAGATTCCAAAAAAAGAAGACAAGAGCGTGCTACAATTGTGAGAGGCCAGGCCACTTTGCGGAGGATTGTCCATATGAGAAGAGAGAAGACAAGCCTCGTTTTCCTAGGAAGGAAGTTGCTAAGAAACTCTCAAATCCACTCAACAACAAGCTTAAGAAGAAAGCCTTGTTGGCTCTAGAAGGTTCCGATCCCGAGGATGTTGGTGCTGTGGCTGGAGTTTATCAAGATACACAAAAGACCTTGAAGCTACTCAACAAGGAAGGTGAAGTTGTCAACTACAACTACATGAGTGACTACACATGCAATGCACACAAGTGTCTCATGGCCAAGTTGGTTGATGATGATACTCCCTCCACCTCGGCCAAGATCAAGGTAACTCCTATTGATGAGTCCTTCATGTTCTCTTCGGAAACACTAATGATGAATTTCATGATGTGGAAGGATATGATTCAAATGTTACATGTGAAGATTTGTTGTTTGCTAAAGTGAACAAAATGATGAGCTCTCTCCAAGGCAATAACCTCAAAATGTTTCAATTGATTATGGATGTGTTGGGTAAGCACTCCACAACCATTAAGGATCTTGAAATCCTCCTCACACTACTAGGAAAAACGCAACTAGTAGCCCCCTATAAATGGCTACTAGTAGCGCCCCCGGGCGCGCTACTACTAGCACGCTACAGCTAACTTGTAGTAGTAGCGCGTGTTTTCCCGCGCTGCTACTAGTTCTGATAGCAGTAGTGCCCCTCTTGTCCACGCGCTACTGGTAAATAGCAGCAGCGCCCTCTTTATTCGCGCGCTACTACTATTAATTTAAAAAAAATCTCGTTAGTGTACGAGCTCCGGCGGTCGCGCCGGTGGCCGCGGGGCAGGGTGGGGATGACGGCGGCTCTGCAGGGCAGCGAGGTTGCGCGCGATGGGGCGGTGAGGAGGAGGTCACCCGAAGGAGGAGCACCGTGAGGAGGAGGTCGTCGAAGGAGGTCGCCGGAGTAGAAGCACCATGAGGAGGAGGAGGTCGAGGAGGAGGTCGCCGGAGGAGCACCGAGGAGGAGGTCGCCGGAGAGGAGATGGAGTGGAGGAGGTCTCCGGAGGAGGAGTGCCGTGAGGAGTAAGTGGAGGTCGCCGGAGAGGAGGGGATGGAGTGGAGGAGGTCGCCGGAGAGGAGATGGAGTGGAGGAGGTCGCCGGAGGAGGAGCGCCGTGAGGAGTAAGTGGAGGTCGCCGAAGAGGAGGGGATGGACTTGAGGAGAGGAGGAGATCAAGTGTGAGGAGTGGAGGAGATGAAGTGTGAGGAGAGGAGAAAATGTGTGGTGGGGGTTTTGTTGCCCCTACCATGTCACTGATCCGCGAGAGGAGGGCTAGACCAATAGGAAAGTGACACATCAGACCTATCAGTAGCGCCCCTCTTGTACAGGCGCTACTGTTAAGTAGCAGTAGCGCCCCTCTTTTACATGCGCTACTGTTAAGCCTCCACCTACTTTTTTCGAATATTTTGGCCTCTAGATCTTAAAAGCATCATAACTTTTTTTTTCTGTTAGGTTTTTTAGGATTCTAAAAATGTTCAACGGGGTTCCCCTTGTTGAATTTGGATATATTATGCCCATTTTACAAATCCTAGAGAGATTTTGCAAAAAAAAGTCGAAATTCTTATTTTTCAATTTCCCTAACAACTAGATCACATATCACATGGGAATCTCATTTTCTTTTATTTTTTTGACATTTCCATAATTTTCTTTTATTTTTTCTAAAACTGAAAAGGCGGTCCACAGGGGGGTGTATTTTTGTGTGTTTGTGGCCAGTGAAGACCACTTACTAGTAGCGCCCCTCTTGTACAGGCGCTACTGCTATCAACTTAGCAGTAGCGCCCCTCTTGTATAGGCGCTACTAGTATGGCATGTCCCAGAGGGCACCGTGAAGACCACTTAGTAGCAGCGTGGGTTTACACCGCACGCTACTACTATCAGATTAGCAGTAGCGCCCCTTTTTTGAGGGCTCTACTGTTAAGTAGAAGTAGCACCCCTTTTATACAGGCGCTACTTCTAATGTCCTAGTAGTAGCGCCCCTCTTGTGCAGGGCGCTACTGCTAATTAGCAGTAGCGCCCCTTTTTTGGGGGCGCTACTGTTAAGCCTCTACCTATAAGCTTTTTCCTCATAGTGTCACCTAGGAAGGTTGAATTTAAGGAGGCTCGCAATGATAATTTGTTCAAAGTTGTCCAAACAACAAATGATTTAAATGACAAACATGTTGCCTCCTTAAAAAAGGCTAATGATATTTTTAAGGAACTTGCTAATTGTATGAGAAAGATTTTCGAGCTAAACATCTCTCTTTCTAAGGATGTTTAGGTACTCACCATGTCTCTCAAGACAAAAGATGATGAACTCGCCACCCTTAAGAAGAATCTTGAGGCTCACAAGTTTGCTCACATAAAAACCCTTACCAAAATGTCTCCTCCTACTACTGTACATGTTGGTGCTTGTGCTACTAAATATACTCTTGATCAAGCATCTCTTATTGAGGAGAACTTAGATTTTCATGCTCAACTAAAGAAGGGTCTCATAACTTGTGCCCAAGGCGAGAAATACCTAAATGATGTACTAAGTGATCATATGGAGTCCTTTGCTAAGGAAGGACTTTATTTTGATCCAAGTACGAGTGTGACAAATGATGTCACCCTTAGCAAGGGAGAAACTCCTCAAAAGGTGATATTTGTTCGCGAAGGGCACAAGGACAAAGGAAAGAAGACGGTTGATGAGGTTGGTGTTGGGAGTTGGAAGGCCTCTAGGGGCAAGCCCATTCCCAAGAAGAAGAAAGAGAAGATGCCTCCATCCTATGTGCTCCGTAAGGCAAAGGATGGAGATGTGTATGAAAAATTCATTGGGCCCCGTAATGCTCTCCGTTTCTATGCTATTTGGGTTCCAAAGACCCTTGTTACTAACCTTAGAGGTCTCATTGAAAAATGGGCACCTCTAACGAAAGCCTAAATCTATGTGTAGGATGCTCTCTCCGGTGGATTCAAATGGGTGATTGATAGTGGATGCACTAATCATATGACCGGAGAAAGTTGTTTGCTCAAGGACTTCAGGGATGCAATACAACCATATGAGCATTGTCTTTGGTGGTGGTTCCAAGGGAAAGGTACTTGGGTTTGGCGTGGTGGATATCACTAATGACATGTCTCTTGCCACTGTCATGCTTGTCCAATCCCTTCAATACAATTTTCTTTTCGTTCGTCAATTAGCTTCGGTTGGTTATGATACACTATTTGGTCTAACAAGTGTGAAAGTCTTTAGGAGAGATACTCTTGAAGTGGACTTTGTTGGAGAGTTGGATGGCAACCTTTACACGGGGGTAGTTATCGAAAGAGAGCACTTACCATGCAACTTTTTTAATGGCCAAGGCCGACAAGGTGTGGCTATGGCATTGCCGACTAGCCCATATCGGCATGAGAAATCTAAAAGATCTCATAAATAGTGAACACATCCTCGGACTAACAAACGTGTCTTTTGAGAAAGATTGTGGGTGTAGTGCATGCATAGATGGGAAGCAATATCAAGCAAAGCATACCCCCAAGAATGTTGTGTCAACTTCAAGGCCCTTGGAGCTCCTTCATGTGGATCTCTTCGGGCCTCCATCATGAGATAGTCTTGGTGGGTAGAAATATGGTCTTTTCATTTTTGATGATTACTCAAGATACACGTGGGTGTTCTTACTCAAGTCCAAGGATGAGACGAAGGCCAACTTCGTCGACTTTGCCAAGCAAGGCCAAAGGAAACACAACATGGCTATCTTGGCAATAGTAAGTGACAATGGCTCCGAATTCAAGAACTACACCTTGGAAGAATTCTTCAGTGATGAGGGGATTGAGCATCAATACTCCGCACCATACACCCCTCAACAAAATGGTGTAACCGAGAGGAAGAACCATACTCTTGTGGAGATGGCCCGGTCCATGTTGGATGAATACAAGTCACCATATAGCTTTTGGGCCGAAGCCATCAACATCGCATGTCATGCATCAAACCGTCTCTTCCTCTGCAAGATCTTGATGAAGATCCCCTATGAACTTCTAACCGGGCACAAGCCAAACTTCAAATACTTCCGACTATTCAGTTGTAAGTGTTTCTTTCTCAACAAGAAATATCGGTTAGCTAAGTTTCATTCCAAAACAATGGAGGGTATATTTTTTGGGTATGCTTCAAAATCTCACGCCTATAGGGTCTACAACAAATCCACCGGATGTGTTGTGGAAACTTGTGACATTGAGTTTGATGAATTTAATGGCTCCCATGGGGAGCAAGTTGATCTCAGTGATGTAGGTAATAATGAAGATTCCTCTCAAGACATTTTGGTTTTGGGCATTCGAGATCTTGTGCCCATTTCTCAAGTGCCTAAAGATGATGACGTGGGTGATGGGCCAAGTGTTCCACCACCACAAGCACCTCCTCCTACCACTCAAGATCCAATTTCTAGTGATCAGACCATTATCCAAGAACAAGAACAAGAACCTCCACAATCCAATGTGGTTGCACAACCAAAAGTTGATGATGCGGCTGAACCATATGAAGATAGACTTGAGCGCATCCGCTTTGGAGAAAATGATGCTATTGATGATGGATCCTCCCTTGACGATGAAGAAAATGTAATCATGAGCCCGGATGGGTGGAGCCTATTGAAACTCCAACATCTACCATGCCCTTGGTGGCAAGACGTGTTGATGTTGACAAGATTCTCACGGGATTGGGGAAAGGTATAGTTACTCGTCGTCAACTTATGAACTTTTGCGCTCACTTCTCATATTTGTCTAGCATTGAACCTCTTAGGGTTGAACAAGCACTTTTGGATGCGGATTGGCTCATTGGAATGCAAGATGCGCTTACTAGTTTCACCCGGAATGAGGTATGGTCTCTCGTGGAGAGGCCTTCCGGTCAAGATCATAACATCATTGGAACTAAATGGATTTTCAAGAAAAAACAAGATGAACATGGTACTATCATCCGAAACAAGGCAAGGTTAGTGGCTCAAGGGTACTACCAAGTTGAAGGCTTGGATTTTGATGAGACCTTTGCTCCCGTTGCCCTTCTTGAATCTATATGCACGCTTCTTTCTTATGACGCATTCAATGGATTTCCATTATTTCAAATTGATGTGAAAAGTGATTTCCTTAACGGTCCCCTACAAGAGGATGTATATGTGGCACAACCACCCGGGTTTTATGACCCTCGTCGCAAGGACCACGTGTACAAACTTCATAAGGCATTATATGGTCTTAAGCAAGCCCCTCGGGCTTGGTATGACCATCTTAGGGAGTTTTTACGCGAGGAAGGATTTATGAGGGGTGTCATTGATGCCACTCTTTTTACCAAGAGAACCAATGGTGAGTTTCTCGTATGCCAAATGTATGTAGATGACATAATATATGGTTCTCCTAATCCATCTTTGTGCAAGTGGTTCTCGGAAACTATGACAAAGAATTTTGATATGTACATGATGGGGAGCTTGAAGTATTTCCTTGAATTTCAAATCGAGCAATTTGCCGAAGGAACCTTCATCTCCCAAACAAAGTATATACAAGACACCCATGCTAACCAAGGGATATCTAGATCAAGAACTTTCTGGTATTCCTTTTGATGCTACTATTTATCGTTCTATGATAGGTTCATTGCTTTACCTTTTTGCATCTTGACTGGATATTATGCTTAGCGTAGGAATGTGTCCAAGATATCAAGCCTCTCCTATGGAGAGTCATCATTTAGCGGTTAAGCGCATTATTAGATACCTTGTTCATACTCCTTTGTTGGGCCTTTGGTACCCCAAGGAAGCCAAGTTTGATTTCTTGGGGTACACGGATGCGGATTGGGCCGGAGACGAGGAGGATCGGAAGTCAACCTCCGGTTCATGCCAATCTTGGGCGCTCATTGGTAAGTTGGCACTCCAAGAAGAAAAATTGTGTCTCCCTCTCCACCGCCGAAGCCGAGTATATGTTGCCGCCGCAAGTTGTGCTACTCAAATCCTATGGATGATAAAAACTTTGAAGGATTATGGACTCATCTATCAGAAGGTACCCATCTTATGTGACAATGAAAGTGCTATCCAGATTGCCAACAACCCTTGTCAACATCCTCACACCAATCATATTGACATTCATCATCACTTCATACGGGATCATATTCAAAAGGGTGATTTTGTTCTTGCACATATGGACACCGACAAGAAACTTGCCGATATCTTCACCAAGCCATTGGATGAAGCAAGGTTTTGCCAACTAAGAGGTGAACATGGTATCTTGGAACATTATAGCTTTAGGGCTTAGGGGTATCTTGCTCTCATTCATGCACATAGCTGTAACAGCCCAGATTTCACAAAAAAATAAAGTTTTTGTTTTTGGTGTGAATTGTTTGATTGTCTGATTTGTTTGCTGTGTTTGCATCCCCGATTTATCGATCGGCGATTATTTTTCCCCTTCTTATCTTGTATCGGACGGAGACCGACCCTTGCCACCCTGACACTCGACCTTTGCGACACCGGGTTTCAGCCAATCACGTCGCGAAAAACCGCACGAGACCAGCCGCAACCAACGGAACGAAAAACCCCGTTTAATAATTAAACGGGTTATTTTTATAGCGTGCCGGAGAGTGTTCTCGGAACGGTTCCAACGCGAGGTGAACGCCACCGGCTTGACGCGCTGATCACGCAGTTCGAAATTTTACCTGAATCGGAGGTACTGCGGACCCCCGGCGGTCAGAAACGTGAGCACCGCGCGCTCGAGAGAAAAACCGGGGATGTTTTTGCAAACTGCCAGCCACCTGGGCTATATAAAGACCACCACACTCCCACCCCTTTCTAGGGTCCCTAGCCACAAAATTGCGGCCACCCGCCTGAAAATTCGCAGATCTGCCCAATCTGCCTCAAAATCTCGTAACCCTAGCCCAATCTGCCCTGGACCGTCAGATTTGGAGATCCGACGGCCCGAGAGCGCGCCATGTCACCCAGCCCGGATCTGGGCCACCTCTCCCTTGGAGGTCAACGCCCGAGCCGCCCGCAGGCCGCCGCGCCCCGACTTCGGCGAGCCGCCGCGGCAGCCGCCGCCCCTGCCAGGCCCCTCACCTCTCCCTCCTCCCTCCTGCTTCTCTCTTCCCCCTGACCTCCCCTCGCCTCCTTGCCGCAGGTCCTCAGGCGAGCCTGACAGCCGCCGCCGCGCCGGAGATGTCCGCCGCCCGTCCTCCATGGCCGCGGCCTCCCGAGGTCGAGACGGGCTCGAGCCGCCGACCCCGCCCTGCACCGTACCGGCCGCCAGGCCCATTCCCGCGCCCCCTCGCACTGCCCGGCCGCCCTCGCCGGCGTGCGCCGCCGCCAGCCGCCTGGCCGCGATCCAGATCGGGATCAGGCAGGTGCGAGCCACCGGACGACGTGGGCCGGCCCAGCACCCCCCTCGGCCCAAGGCGCCTCCAGCGTCCCAGCCGCATTCCTCTGGCCAGATGGGCCTGGCCCATGGGTGAGCAGCCCACCGAGCCTCTCTTTTTTATTTTTATTTTTTTTCTTTTTATTATTTTGCTAAGTCTGAATTATTATGTTGCCGATCCCGTTTTGTAATGCGATTTCCCGTTGACTCGTAGCTCCGAATGAAGTGATTCTTTTTTTGTTTGGTTGTGCATTGTGTGCTCTAGAGTTCATCTTTAGGAAGTTATTTATTTTGAGGTCATATTGATGGTGCAAATCTGTGTAGAAGTGCTGCTGATGTTATTTTGTTGCAACTTTGGGTGATGATTGTGACACATCCATGAGGCCTATTGCATTGATTATTTTTCCTATGTGTTAAGCATCATGTGTACTTCATTTCCATGCTTTAACTTGTCATGTTTGGGTGATTTAGCTATATTAAATCTTGCTCCAAAGTGGTGATCCTGATGTTAATGTGCGGCTGTTGCTCAAACTGTTAATTTGTTGCAACTTCGGGTGACGGTTGCGTCGCAACCGTTTATCGGAATTGAGTGATTCCAATTGCATATTGTTGTGCATCATGTATACTTCCATTATATGTATTGAATTGTCATGTTATGCTTGCTGGTAATATAGTTATTTAGCTCCAAAGTTGCTATCCCGCTGTTTTTGACAGCCACCTCTGTTTTTCTCTAAGTCTGTAACGTTCCGATGCCATGTTGCATGCTTAATATCTTTTGATCTATGATGCCTATTTGCATGATTCTTTTTGCCATGCCTTCCCTGCCATGTCTACTTTAGTTTCATATCATTTGTGAGCATGTTTGCATTGTTTGTCCTGTTTATGCATTGCTCTAAAGTGTGTTTCGTGATGTTGGCAGATTGTGCCCGTAACTTGTTTTGCTTATATCTTTTTAACTGTAACTCCGTTTGGAGTGTGCCTTATATGTAACTTGATTAGTTTTTCGTGTACTTTGTGTTTATGCTATTGTTTGCTGTTTTTAACCAACCTAAAATATGTTTTAGGACAGAACAGTACCAAACATTATAATTATCGTGGGGTCCATAATAGTTGCCATGTATAGGTTTTACCCCTCACTTAAAGTGACTAGATTAGATAGTTTATTTATGCTTCACCTCTTTCCATGTTTGTGTGCTATACCATGCTTGCTTGAGTTGCCATGTTAACAACCTTTGTTGATCACCTGTAGCTAAACAACTTGAACCCTTGTAAATGTGCGGTATCGTCGTGTGTGACGAGTACTCCACTTAACCTGTTAGTAACCGCTCTCGACGGTAGGTGCGATGTCTTGTGTTGCCTTCTTGTTGATGCTTGCTCGTGTTTGCCTCGTAGTAATATATGCTTGCTCGTTGATTGCTTTCCAGTGTCTATAGTCTTGTGTGCTTCCGCGGGTACCTTCGGAGACGATGCGAGATTGCGATCCACTACACCTTCGGAACCCGACTTATCAACAGGCAAGGACTATACATTACTTATGATCCATTCTATTTCAACCAGCGGTTTGCATGCTAGTCTAGGTTAGGTTCGATGTTTGATCCTACCACATGTTTACAGCCTCTTTCAAACCGATACAGCCATGTCCCCTCCCAGCAAACCATGTACTGCTATGTTACTATTGCTCGTTGCTCATCCCCTGCTTGGTATGCATGCTTAGGATGCTACGATGTTACCCTATTACTCCTTGGTTTGGGCTATCACATTATTATATTGTTGTTGATGATATGATTATTATAATGTTGACTATATTCGACGAAGGATGGAAGGTCTAGGCTATCCCGCCCCGATGCTTTGTTCCATTCGAGTCACCTAGGATCCGAGTTCCGGGTATTGGTTTTAAGACTGAGCATGCCTAACCGCGTGTAGGATTTTATGGGGTCCCCTTTTCCTACCTACCTAGCTTCAAACATTTCTAGTGGTGTCCCAAGATGATTTACCATATGAAACCGTGTGTGTGCTGGTGAGCTGCCAGTAGTTTTTGAACCAACCCGGACCAGTGAGGACATAGTTCCCTTGCTGGCCCATCATGACCGGATGAGGACCCGTTTTCCCATGTGTGATTAACCGGCAATCCAAACCTGGAGTCATACGATAGAGACCAGATCGAGAGCGCGTCCGGCTCCTGAGCTGGATGTCGACTCACCGAGGGCCACCCGGATTTGTTCGTTGTTAGCTAGAGGGACCTGTCGTTTCGGATCTCTTGGAACTAAATCATAAAATGGTTGCCTGTGATGGGTAGCAACTGAGAGAGATGGGCGTGTATGCGGAGCCTTGTAATGGGAAGTTGGTACATCCCTGCAGGGTTAAATCTTTTCGAGAAGCCGTGTCCACGGTTATGGACGACTTGAGACCCACTCCTTGTTCATAGACAACAACAGCTGAGATAATTTTAATATAACTTGATCAACGTGTGTGTGCCTTGACTACTTCTTCTTCGTCGGGATGCGAAGAGGAGGACAAGGATAGGATAGGTGTTATGTTTGCGTAAGTAGTTGATAGCAAGACTTGTTGGAGGCGATTCCTCATCGAATGCTTGGCTTCTTATCTTACTCTCTAGATCGTTAGCCACTTCATAAATGCTAGTGCGGCAGCAACCTCACCACTTACCACTTCCTTACCATAAACTACTAGTTGTCCTAGAATGACGAGTGATGAAGTCCTTGTTGGGTCAGTCGACCACTACAGTTGGATGCTGAGTACTTCTGTACTCATGATACCACCCCCAAACTCTTTTCAGGGTTCTTGATCGACAACAGGTATGGTGATCGACGTTTCACGTGGAGACTCGACGACGACTAGTTAGGCGGATCCCGGCGGAGGGCCTGGACCCGTGTGGTTATGGGGATCGATGTTTTTCTCTTTGCCACTAGGCATTTGATTTTTGTCTGTACTCAGACATGTATCTTCCGCTGTTGTATTGTATTTGAGGCAGTTGTATGCCGATTGTATGAGATGTTGTATCCTATATATTTAATGTTGTGATATCATGTTGGAAATCCGGGGCATATGACATCGTCATATGTCGCGGTGGGACCGAT
The DNA here is from genome assembly GCA_950022295.1 of Bromus sterilis. Classification (NCBI taxonomy): domain Eukaryota; kingdom Viridiplantae; phylum Streptophyta; class Magnoliopsida; order Poales; family Poaceae; genus Bromus; species Bromus sterilis. The sequence continues at coordinate 220,446,317 of OX465599.1, forward strand.
ATGTGCTTCGTCCCCGGATCTGGATGGAAACATCTAGATCTGGAACAGTACCGCATATCGGGCCTTACAATAGCAAATAACTTTTCTAGATGTAGGCATGTATGTAGGGGGAGAAAATCAATCAATGAGTTCTCAATTCTCTACGTGATGCATAAACTTATCCATACATCAATAATCCGCATGCTCACTACGGTGAAATCATGTGTAGAGGTTAACAATGGAGTAGTGACTTTGGACCCAAGGTACATCTTCGCGGTGTCAAAGCACAATATACTCAAACATGGTGGCTTCGACCACCGCCTTTCCTTTTTGGAAGGCTTGTTTGATCATCCTTGCATGCCTATGCTTTCATGTTTTCCTATATTACATACACTATGGCCCTATCATATTTATGCTCATATATAGCATCTTTATTAAAAATCTCTAAGCAAAAAAAATCCAAAAAATCGGACGTCCAAACTTTTTCGGAAACCCGAACATTCTTCCAGTGGCCTATCCAAGAAGTCATACTTCCGTCAGTTTTCGGACGTCCGACGTATCGTACGTCGACATCCATCGGATTTCCGAAATTTCCTGGTCGCTATTCGCCTGTAGCTCTCAGCCTGTTGCGATTCCCTTCCCAGCCAAGTTCGGAAATCCGATACTTTTCGGACATCCGACCTCTGCTGCACTATATAAACTGGCCATCGGGGCGAGGGGGCAGTTATCTCCCACTCGTCCACCCATGTCCCTGACCCTTTGCATTGCCGGTTCACCTCATGTAGTCGCCAGCCGCCCTGGCTTCCTCGGTGCTCCCCTACTCCGGATCTGCGCACCCCGGGTACTCCTCCTCTCGACCTACATTTCTATCCGATTAGTTTTGAGAATGGTGCCTGGATTTGTGCCTCATCTTGCATCTCTCTTTTATAGGGTTTCGTGATGGTGAGGTTGAAACGGTCCGCTTGCAAGGTTGTCGGTGGCTCGTACTCTCGGGGTATGTACTTCATACTCCGCGCTATCCTTGGTTTCCCCGGTTACTTTGTTTGTGATGGGTCCATTTACTCATTCACGTTATGTGTTTGTCTAGGTGGATCCGAGGACCCCGATGAGCATGGCCGTCCTCTTTGCAAGGATCGTAGGGGAAAACAGCTGCAGTATGCCGATCCCTCATCGGAGAGTGACCCCACACCCAGTGAGGATGACCTTGACTTTGAGGATGAGGTTGAGGCTGACGATGACTATGTTGCTAAGGATCCTCCTGAGATAGGTGCTCGCACTCCTACCACATCCAAGCCCAAGCTTAGTGTTCGTCGCAAGGCTCGGGACTCCTCCTTGGCGTCCGGGGCTCAAGATGATGAGGCAACCGATGATGCACCTCATGTGCCTTAGGTTCACATCTATTGTGAGCCTATTGCCACTACTGCTGCATGGTGATTGACTATTCCAAGATGTCTCTTGCTGACTATTGCAAGCTTCGCCGTGAAAACCAGTTTGATGCTCCTCAAGATTGTCTGGATACACGGTTTAGGACCAATGTGCAAGCAGATATTTTCACCTCAGTGGCTGTCCGTCAGGGCCTTGCCAACTCACATGCCTGCGTTCCTCTCGCCTTCATCCGGAACCATTCGTCCAAGTTTCTGGGTGTGATGGACATTGTTGATCCCTTGGGTCTTTCACTAGTCTTCTGCCTTCAGCATGACTGGAACACTGGTGCTATTCTCCAGTTCTATCCCACATGCTATATTCAGAACAGAGAGGTCACCTGGATGATTGGTGAGCACCAATACACTGCCTCATTCTCTCAGTTTGCATGAGCTCTTGGCTTGCGTCCCTCTGACCACCGGATTCACGCGAACAACAAGGAAAAGGCTAAGGGCATCAATGATTGTCTATGCTTTCTTAGGCCCGGCCTTGAGCGCGATGACTGTTTGAGGAAGCCCAATGACATATCTATCTAGAGGCAGCCATATCGGTTCCTTTATCAGTGTGTGATATGTACTCTGTATCCCAAGTCTGGGGATAAGACACACTACAGCAACTCCGCTATTTCTTTGATGTGTCTCATGTAGGCGGCCCCCACCAAGCGTCTCTATGTGGCTCATTACCCTTGGCATGAGATTTGGATGGCCATCTTGCAGCTTCGCCGTCACTATCCTCATGCCCCATTTATTATGACGTTCATTGAGTCGGTGGTTCCTCCACCGTTGGATATTACTCAGGCCCACCCCATGTGGGTCATTCCTGAGAACATGTATTTCACTGCCCATGCGGTTCAGATTACCAGGCATGTTCCCATTCACACCACTGCTGGAGGTGCTCTTCACCATCAAACTACTGAGCACGCTCCTACGCACCGAATTGCGCAGTTTTTGGGCAAGGCCAAAGCTGCTATGATGAGGGCCAGCTCGTTCAATTCCCAATCCAACCACACGGTGGTCTCCAGCTTGATTCGGTCCAAGAACTCCTTGAAGGTCCGTCTTCACGCATCTGGTGAGGCTAATGTCAGCGACAATGAGTGTCTTCCTGATGCCCCTCCTGTTGATCTTGGCTTCGAATTTCCCACGGGCCCGGAGTGGGATGACTTCTTCCCCGGAGACCCTGGAGCGAGCGGCAGTGGGACTTACTAGTCGGTCTTTGTTGGTGTTTCCCCTTTTTGGTACTTGTTGCCAAAGGGGGAGATCCATATGTATCCAGTTTTATTTATGGTGTACAGGCTTCGGTTATGAGTCTTGAGTTTGTTTGGTTTGTTAAGACCTTTTATGTGAACTTGGTGTGTGATCGTACTACTATGTTGGGTCGTTTATGTGAACCTTGTGACCGTTGGTGCTATGCATGGTATCGTTTTATGTGTCTTGGAAAAAATCTTATTGGCATCTAATTGTGTGGTCATATATGGTTATCTTGTGCTTGCAATTCACATTGTCATCTTCGTAATGAAATATTGCTAGCTTCAAATGATATGACCTATAGTTAGAAATCTTGCCTCATAATCATGGTGATGGGACTACTCTCAATTTGTGCATCTTGCTTAAAGTCAAGGATCTTATATGCACACATTGAGGGGAGTTCATAATAAAACTTTCTCCCACTAAAGCTAAAATGTGTATATCTTTGGGAGCTATATGTATGTTGACATCAACTACCAAAAAGGGGAGATTGAAAGTGCAATCGTGCCCTTAATAATATTTTGATGTTGATGACAATATACATATAGGGGACTAATAATGTTTTTCAAGTATATCACAGTTATTAGTCCTCAGTCCGTTGTGTGGGTGGATCATGGACCATTGATATTATCAACATCTCAAGATATGGAACCAACGAAGTTGAAGCGTAAGCTTTCTCGGTTATTCTTGAGTATAGGGATCCCCGCATTATTAAGAGGGGATCAGTGGGGTTGTGTTTAAGATTTTCTCAAATCACTTTAAAACAACACAACACAAATTAAATCTACAAACTTAACTCTAGCCTAACTTTCGGACGTCCGGCACTTCATGGTTTCGGACGTCTGTCATGATTCGGACGTCCGACACCCCACTCGCAGAGTTTATTTGGAAAGGTCAGTGGACGTGCAAATATGGTCGGACTTCTGACGTGTTTCGGACGTCCCAAACCAGTCGGACGTCCCAAACTTCGTGAAACACATTATGCCTCACAGGTCAGTAGGCCTCCTAAATTGGACGGTAGTTCGACAGCCTTCGGACGTCCGACATGTCGGACGTCCGAACCCCGCCGGACGTCCGGTACCTGAGTAACTGGCTACAACATGGCATTCCCCACTGTTTTCATCAAGAACATTTCAGATGTCCCACACATTTTAGACGTCCGACAAATGGAGTTCGGACGTCTGACATTTATCGGGGGTCCAACATTTGCAGAGCCAAGTGCTCCAACGGCCACTTCGGCCTTTGGATTATAAATACCCCCTCACACCCACTTGTGATGGTTCACCACTTCACTCCAATCACTCATAAGAACACAAGTGATCCCTCTCACTCTCTCTTAAACCAAATCTCATATCCAGGAGAGATTCTTGAGAGTTCTTGTCGGATATTTCACCCCGTGATAGATCCGGCCCTTCCCCATCTTTCAACCAAAGCAAATCACGTTTTGAGAAAGTCTTGAGCATTCCTCATTTAACTTGTTACTCTTGGAGGTTAGAAACTCCTAGGCGGGTAGGAGTTCTTCGGAGGGGAATCGACCATTGTGATTACCCCCGTTGAGTTTGTGAGGGTTTGGTGACCACCTTTAAGGTCAACCGGTAGTGGTTGGAAATCTCCTTTGTGGTGATATCTCAAGGGGAAGAGAGTGATCCTTCGTGGCGTTGTGCCTTTGTGGTTTCACCCAATCTCCAAACAGTGAGTAGCTTCCCTCCAAGGAAGTTGACGGGGATCAACCCCGGCAAATCCCATGGTCAGGGACCCTGGGTTAGTCACAGAGATGGAACAGGTTGGACGATACTCGTCGGCTAACAGGAGAAGCACTTCCTCCTCGATATTATTGCGTGAGGGGGCGATTACAGTGGAGGCCAAGGCGAGTTCTCGCGAGGCAAGGATGAGTAGATGCATATTGAGTTGATTTGGACGTCTCCCCTCCCAGCCTTTATATACTAGGCTAGGTCTCGGGGAGTCCGTACTAGGTTACAGAGAAGGTTTCCTAGTTCTAGTCTTGCCTTGTACGCCAAGTTGCACCTTCCATGTTAGTCGCGGACTCCTATGTCCGTGCCTGGTTGGGCAAATCACGGGCTTGTCGTAGCTTCCCAGTGGGCCTTCTGTCTTCATACGCACCAAGTAGTGTCATATGCAGGAGTCGTGGGGTCACCCCCTCATCAGTAGCCCCCGAGTGCCTGGGGTACTCGAAGAGTCGCGCAGGGACTCGAATTCATCTGCGTTTTATTATTTTTGAAGCGTGTCATCGCCACGAGTCGCTGGCAGTTTTGAGCCATCACAATATCTGTTTCGAGCGATTGCTAAGCTGAAAGGGCCCAAGGAGTCGACTGGTCGAGCCTTCGTGAGTTGTTCTAGTGACAAATACCACAGTAGCCCAATCAAGCCCACGTCCCTCGACATGAACATGGAACACTGGTGTCAAGAAAAGTCATGCCGCTGCAGGTCTTATAGGATCAATTGCTGCCAGTCTAAGCACATAGCCTGAGCGCGTCCGGTCGGCTTTTTCTATCATGCGAGCGCATGGAAAAGGTCGGGAGTGAAATCTCTCTGCGGCAAGTCCCGCCCCGGCCGTTCTGCGCAGCGGGGTCTTACCTACACGCTAAGCTTGCGTGGAATCTGGGTACAGTGTGTCGTAGCCCAGGCATAATTGTTTTTATAGAGGCGTGGAGCCTGGTTAGCGATGCACCCACTTGGAATAAACAATCAAGTGAGTTGTTTAGTCGTCACTCGCGGAGTTTGTGGTGGACTCAGGAGAGGAAATAAAGCACTCACTCGGAAAGTCATCGAGTGCGCGAGTAATACACGACACCTGCTCCGGCTCCTTGTTGTCTTTTGGATCCGTAGAAATACATTGTCCATGAATTGGATAGGTCTGGGGCACCTGGTGTTTGGACTTCTGCCCACTCGACCAGGAAATCTGGGAGTACTTGGGCTTTGATTGCTGTAGGGTGTTTGAACTGCAGGTCTCGTGGGGTGAGCTCCATGTTCCACTCGGAGACTCGACCGGTCGCTCCGGGATTTTTGAGGATGTCCACGAGTGGTGTGCTGCTCATGATTCTGATGGAGTGTTCGTCGAAGTAGTGCGGTACTTTCCTGGAGGTCATGATGATGGCGAGCAGGAGCTTCTGGTAGTGTGGGTACCGCTGTTGTGGCTTCGTGAGTAGCATGCTAAAGTAGTAGATTGGTCTTTGGATGCTCTGGATATTCCCTTCTTCTGCCCGCTCGACAACGAGTATTGTCCTCATGACACTGCTGCGCGCTGCTATGTAGAGATACAACTTTTCCCCTTTCTTAGGCACCGCCAAGATTGGTGCGGTAGAGAGGGTCTTCTTTAAGTCTGCGAATGCGTTGCTTGCTTCCTCGGTCCATTCGAATTTTTCTCCCTTTCTCAGCAGCTTGTAAAACGGCAAAGTTCTTTCGCCCAACCTGCTGATGAAAAGGCTCAGTGCTGCGAGCTTTCCTGTGAGCTGTTGTACTCCTCTGATGTTGGTTGGCCTTTGCATCTTGGCGATTGCTTGGAACTTTTTGGGGTTTGCTTCGATTCCTCGGGCAGAGACCATATATTCGAGTAGTTTTCCAGCTGGGACGCCAAACACGCATTTTTTGGGGTTGAGCTTAATCCTGTACTTGTTGAGGGCCGCGAATGTCTCGCGGAGGTCGTCGAGTAGCGTGTTTGCGCTGTAGGTTTTGATGACGATGTCGTCCACGTAGACTTGGATGTTCCTGCCAATCTGGTCTCTCAAACATGCTTGCATCATCCGCTGGTACGTGGCTCCCGCGTTTTTTAGGCCAAAAGGCATTGTTTGGTAGCATAATACTCCATAGGGGTGATGAATGAGGTGTGATCTTAGTCTTATTCCTTCATCCTGATCTGATTGTATCCTGAGTATGCGTCGAGGAAAGAGAGGAGGTCGCATCCCGCTGTGGAGTCGATTATCTGATCGATTCTTGGCAGGGGAAGTGGTCTTTTGGTCAGTGCTTGCTGATAGGCCCGTAGTCGATGCAAATCCTCGGTACCTCGGTGTCCTTTTTAGGGACTAGGACTGGGTTTGCTATCCATGTTGCTTTCTTTGTCTCTCGGATGAACTGTGCGTCGAGTAGTCGGTTGACTTCTTCTCCGATATCTCTGCGCTTGGGTTCTGAGAATCGTCGCAGTGCCTGCTTTACTGGCTTGGTGTTTGGCTTGATGTGGAGTGCGTGTTCTGTGAATTCTCGTGGTATCCCGGGCATGTCGGCTGGGCACCAGGAGAAAATTTTCCACTCTTCGCGAAGGAAGGTTATGAGGGCGGTCGCTTGCTCTTCAGGAAGGTGGGCATGTACGAGGACTGTCTTCTCTGGGTCTGTTGGGTGGACTTGGTGTGTGATTGTGTCGCTGTCTATGCTGAAGTCACGGCCGAATTCTTTTGTCTCGCTTCAGTTTGCCAGCAGGAATATGCTTTTGTCCGTTACCATGGAAATTTCTTTCAGCTGTTGTCGGGTTCCAAATGTGTCGGAGACTTTGTGGGAGTCGCGGTCGTACTGGTCCGATTTGGTGAAGCTTCCCTGGACTGTGATGATTCATGCGGGTCCTGGCATCTTGAGTTTGAGATATGCGTAGTGAGGGACCTCCATGAACTGTGCGAACGCTGGTCGCCCGAGTATGGCGTGATACTGCGACTGCCAGTCGAGCACTTCGAACTCGAGCGCTTTTTTTGTGAAGTTGCGCTTGCTGCCAAAGATAACATCAAATTGTATTGTTCCGATGGAGGTGGCTGCTTCGCCCGGAACTACGCCGTGTGTTGTGGTGCCTGACTTCTTCCAAACTGATCGTGGGATTAACATCTTGCGTAGGGTGCTGGCGAAGATTATGTTGAGACTACTGCCTCCGTCCATGAACATTCTGTCCATGTTGTATCCTCCGATCTGAGCCTCGAGGACCAGGGGTGCATGCCCAGGTCTCGGGACTGCTGGTGGATGGTCGCTCTTTGAGAAGCTGATGCTGGTCTCAGCGCCGCTAAGTTGGTAGGTTTCAGTTATCTTTAGGCCTTCGGCTGCTTCTGCTTGCATGGTGTAGGCATATTGCTTTGCTTTCGAGGGTCTTCCTTCTTGGATCATGCAGATTCGTCCATGGGACGCGGGGTATTGCTCCTCTGCACTTGGTGCGGGTGACTGCGTGCTTCTTCGAGTGCGTTTGGCTTCAGGCTGCTTCTCCTCCTTGAAGCTGTTGGAGAGTTCGGCGAATAGGCGGCAATATCCGAGGGTGTGGTTTGCTCTAAGATGTCCTAGACTGTCTTCAAAACAGTGGATCGCGCAGGGTCCCTCGAGTTGCTCTTTAGCTATGAGTTTGATGGAGCCGGTGTGCCTTCTTCTCCTTGAGACTTGGGAGGTCTGCGAGTGGTCTTCTGCTCGGCTCTGGACTCTTGGTTCGAGTTCTATTGCGTCACTAAGTGGTTGGCTTCGGATGAAGTTGGCGAATTCGTCTGGCCTTCGATCGGGGTCGTAGTACTCTCCAGTCTGGGTTTCGGAGTCGCTGTCTTGGCGTGTGGTGGGAGTCCAGGCGACGGCAGGTCGTCTACTGATGGGCGAGTCTTCGGTCGCGCGCCACGGCTCTTCGAGTGGTGTCCCCGAGTAGGGTCCTCGCGTTTTCCTTCTGAGTCGTCGGTTTATCTTCCGTCGTCGATGGATCTGACAGTCGTCGAGGTGCTGGACTCGGCTCGGCCGCAGGCTAGATGATCTTGATGAGATGACGGAGATGCTTGTGGTGATCTTGAATTCCTCGAGCGGGCTAGATCTGCTTCTGGTCCTCGAGTCTTGATCTGCTGAGGGCGGGACCGCCGAGATCGTGATTCCAACCTGTGTAGTTCCCACAGACGGCGCCAATTGACGGGGATCAACCCCGGAAAATCCCATGGTCAGGGACCCTGGGTTAGTCATAGAGATGGCACAGGTTGGATGATACTCGTCGGCTAACAGGAGAAGCACTTCCTGCTCGATATTATTGCGTGAGGGGGTGATTACAGTGGAGGCCAAGGCGAGTTCTCGCGAGGCAAGGATGAGTAGATGTGTATTGAGTTGATTTGGACGTCTCCCCTACCAGCCTTTATATACTAGGCTAGGTCTCGGGGAGTCCGTACTAGGTTACAGAGAAGGTTTCCTAGTTCTAGTCTTGCCTTGTACGCCAAGTTGCACCTTCCAATTAGTCGCAGACTCCTATGTCGGTGCCTGGTTGGGCGAATCGTGGGCTCATCGCAGCTTCCGAGCGGGCCTTCTATCTTCATACGCACCAGGTAGTCTCATATGCAGGAGTCGTGGGGTCACCCCCTTGTCAGAAGTGAACATCGAGATACATCGTTGTCTTCGCGTCATTCGGTTATCTGTACTCTTTCCCTTTTTACTTGCACTACCTTTTTGTTACCTTGTTGTTTATCCCTCACTAGCTTAATTATAGTGTGCTTGTTTTTTATCTTATCTTATCTAGTTCTTCCTTGCAATTGTTAGGCTCATCTTTATCTTCCGCACCTTTGCCTAAAATTGCTTAGTGTTAAAATTTGTAATATAACCTATTCACCCCCCCCTCTAGGTCTATCTCGATCCTTTCACATACGTCAGGGAATTTTTCTCATGTGTATACTCAGAAACACATTAGTCCCTCAACCGTTTTTTCATCAAATATCCAAAACCTCAAAGGGGGCACTAGATGCACTTACAATCTCCCCATTTTCGTAATTTGATGACAATCAGGCTAAAGCTTCAACGGAATTAAATATATCGATTTGAGGTAAACAACATGAAGATTACTAATTATCTATCCAGGATATAGAGATGCTGCCCCTGAATATATGCATGCTTGATGAATTAACTTTTGTATGCATAAACTAAAAATTTATAGAATTTGGAGAAGCTCCCGCTATATCCAAGAATATTGAAAAAATGCATTGAATAAGAGTTTTGACGAATTAGCACAATGCACTTAGTAAAGTGGTTGCCAGGTAGAGGTGTCATGCATACAGAATATACTGAGGAAATATGCATGATGTAGTTCAAGAGTAACAAGCAACTACACAACAGTTAAAATTACAACTCATTAAAAAATCGGCTGAAGAATGAGAGTTGTAACTTATGAGGCACCCAAAATATTTTTTCCCGTTTGAAGACTAACTCAAATTACTCCCCCTTTGTCATTGAATGGAAAAAAATGTGATAAATTGAGACTAACGTCCCAAAGTGAAGCATCGGGAAGGAGGGGCATTAGGCTTGAGCCCGACGGTTGTAGTATGAGGACAAGCATCAGTGTCTTCAGCTTCCTCCGGAGTGATTTCTTGATTTGAGAAGTATGACTCCATCGCCAGGGTTGGATTTGGGCATAGAAGAAACTGATGAGGCGGACGAACAGAAATAGAAGGCCGACAGAGAGCAATCTGCTGGATTTCTTCAGGAGTAATGATGGCTTCAAGAATAGCATCAACGCGCTGATATGTATGATGGGCATACTGATTATTCTTCTTCTGAGAACTGTGCATTTGAGTCATATAGGTCAGGATCTCAGAGATTTGACGCTTAGTCCAATCATGATTGCGATCTACCTTTAGATGCAGGCTGATAAGTAGTTCTCGATCTGTCATCATCCGAGCCTGAGTGGTGTGTTCAGTTGAAGCATTAGTGCCTTCTCCTCAGTGGTGCGGGACTGAGGATGTCGAAGGTTGAAGGCAAGGGAATTTGTAGGATGATACTTCTCGTTATACAGACCTTTTCCTTTGTCTGAAGAATTAACTGAGGCAAATGTGCAAGGAAGAACTTCAACGGGAGGCAGATAGACGCAATGATTTTCTTCATCAGCCATATAGTTGAAGCCAATCTTGATGCAGATGAGCATCATAATCCATGGGGCATAGGGCTTCAAGGTGTGAGGGTTTTGAGCAGCATCAACCATGGTTCTGAAGAAGAAGTCTAGGACATTGATTGGTGTAGACATGCAAGTATATTCTTCATGTAGCCAACAACTTCCACAGCAGTGGACTCATAGCCCTTGATGGGATAGAAAGACATTGCGAGAATGCAATATAAAGTACTAGGAAAAACCTGAAGACCAGTAATCAAGAACTTGGTGCGCGGTGGTGGATCAGGAGCCAGTGGTTTCATCAACATGTTCATCAGATCATCACGAAGAGGATTTGATGCATAAGTACTGGGAACTGATGTAGCAGAAACTGGGAGCTGAAGGATTTCAATGATTTCTGGGACAGTGGCAGTGTGATCCTTGTGTTTTTCATCCATTCTAGCACACAGAAACATATAGTGTAGCATAAAACTGAAGCACCAGTTCTTCATTCCAGTGAATGCACTCAGATCAGAATTGAAGCAGCTTGGCATGATGAAGATCTTGAAGAAGCAAGGAATGTCCTCCATATCAATGTGAGGAATATGCTTATGAGGAAACATCTTATTCTTCTTGTTGAGCACTGCGGCATAGTAGTTCTTCTGAGTCCTCATCCAGAACCTCAGCATATTGCCAGGAGGAGTAGTGTGATAAAGGTTCTGAATCCCTTCTTGGAAATAGCTCATGCTGGCATAGAAGTCATCAACATTAAACCGCGGACGTTCATCAGCGGGAATGTTGCGATTGAAACTCATCTTTTGCTTTGGGCATAGTGGAAAGTCAGAGGACTTTCCCGCATCATCTTGCTTTACGGGGGAAGACTGAGGCTAAGGTGAGCCTTGAGGAATGTCCTCAACTTCCGCCGTTGTATCAGGGCCAGGTTTTAGATATGTATCAGTGACATGAGGTGACGTGGCCTATTTATCAGCTGAGCTTTGTTTGGAGGTATCAGGATCCTGAGGATCCACATTGGTTCTATGTTCGCCTTCAGCTTAAGTCGCGGGATTTGCACTTTCAACATCAAGAGCATCACTTGCTTCATGAACAGATTCTTCAGAATCATCTGCCTAAGTTTCAGGCAAGACCTCAGTGGTAGTTGGAGAGTACGGTTCAATGGAGAACACTGTGTTTATAGGGGAGTGTGGATCCTCAAGTTCATATGCATAATCCAGGCGTGCCTATGTCTCTGATATCAACATCTTCATCCATGGCATCAGCGATGACTGGAGGAGGTGGCGACTGAGGAGTTGAAATCATAGGAGTTGAGTTAGCAGAGACAACTGACTTGGCGGGAGGAGTGAACACGATGATGATGCGTTCAACAGTGGCAGGGGGAGGAGTGGTTGCTTCAGCATGAGACCTAGTTGCCTCAGGTCGACTCGGAGGAGCTCAGGCAAGCGATGATGCATCAATAGGTTCATCAGTGGGGGCAGCATTAGGTGTAGGCTTTTTAGCTGCGGGTGGTGTTGCCACAGCAGAGGCATCAGTCTTGCGTTTATGAGAGCGAGAAGACGACTGCTTCAGAGGAATAGAGGTCTCACGCTGGCCACAAGGTGCACCGAGGCAACAGGAGGTACAGAGCCAGGAATGTTGTGACTCTTGACAATATGGTCAACTTGTTGGAGAGCCTCTCATTGGCTTTGCCTATGTAGGCGCACTTGTTGTTGAACTCCTGATTGAGGTGTTTAACCTTGTCTTGATATGCGATGAATTCCTTAGGAGTGACATCAGTGACATGCTTTCGTTTGAATTCATGGTGGACTTTCTTCAGTTCACGGTCCAGATTCTTTTTCAGATCCTGATGATGAAGCTCATTGATCAGGAACAGCTGCAGATACCACTTGATGTCTGTGGGAATGTCAAGATCATCAAGAGGCGTGTTGGGGTCCACCATCCAAATATCAATGAACTCAATAATCTTCTTGGGATAAAGGAGAAGAGAGACCTCAGACCCAGTGGCTTCAACTTTGCAGTCGCGTGCAGATATTCAATTTGTTGTTCCTCAGTTTGAAGAAACCCAACTTCATCTTAAAATTCATCATCATCATCAGGGAGATGAACTGCTGGGATTGAGCCCTGCATAGCACTCTTACTGGGAGAGGGCCGAGTGCCACAATGAATTGTGGTCTTAGTCTTCAACTGAGACCCTCTTACAATGGTTTATGCTCCAGGCGCACTTCCGGATTCATCAGTTATGAGTCTTGATGCAGGTGAAGGCTCAGTCGTCCTTTGACATGAGGAGCTAGGATCTTGAGGTGCAGCAGCTGATGACTGAAGAGTAGGACTGATTTTCTTGATGTCGGGATTCTTCTTTAGAGGCTTGGTGGCAGGCTACGGGGGAATTTCAACTGATGCAGCCAGTTTTTGAGCTTGAGACTTAGCCAAATGAGCAATTCGCTTGAGATAGCGTTGATGGGCTTCTGGAAATTCATCATGAGTCTTGAGTCTCGAGGGATAAGGCACAATGTCATCAGCAGGTGGTGGGCACACTTTGATACCCAGAGTCTTTAGTGGGGGATTAATTGCGAACATTTCCTCATGCAGAGAATTCACCCACTCATGAGCAGCCCAGCGCCTGGCCCATGCCCATGTGATTTTCTGGAACCTCATTTTCCGTTCTTGAGGTGTTTCTTGAAGTGGAGTCTTCAGAACATCATACAGTTCTTGAGGAAGGTCACGAGCAGTACCAGAGCGGCGACGAGAGCTTCCAGCCATCTGCTTCATCTGAGGGACTAAGGAATCGTAAGTTCAAGTTGAGCTGCAAATGAAGTGAGAGTATGAGAACCATGGGACTCATCTGTAGACATGTACCTATGACAGAATTATGAGGCGAGGGAAGGGGTACGGTGATATGCGTTCTTCAAGAATTTTTAGGAAAACAGTGTATTTTGATGCATAGGTCTCATTGAAGAATTGATATTGTTGAGGAATGGCATGTTTGAGGAAGGATAGCAGTACCGAGGCAACAACAGATATTGAGACTATGGCATACCAAAAATAAGACATGAGTCGTCTCCGGCGACGATGAGCTCTGGTGATGACGACGCTAGGGTTTGAGGAGCTCGAGAGCGGCGGCGTGAGATAGAAAGAAGTTGTGAGGGGGAAATGGTTGCAGGGTGTCTATTTATAGACAAGGTAAAGACTAGCAGATACTATTTTTGCAGACAAGATTACCCCCTGGCGGTTCGTATCTCAGCGCAACGTGGCCGTTAGTTAGATTTTCACCTTATCGGATAATTTTGTGTCGCAGATAACTAGTAACAAAAAACGGATAGTGCCTCAGCAGATGATGTCTCGGTTGAGGAAACTGAGAGTTTTCAAACGAACGCATATGAGAGATAGACAGACTGGATGAGTGAGAATAGAGAAGAGGTGTCCGGTCATAGTCACCTAGTTGAAGAATCAAATCTTGAAGAATTAAGTTATAGGTGAATGTTGTTGAGGAAAAAAAGTGAGTATCAAGTTGAAGCAACAATTTTGAGGATTTCCAAAGATCACAACTGAATCAATCAAATGCCGATGAAATGCAAAATATCAAGGAAACTGATGAAATATCATAACTGGGAAATTTGGGCGGTGGCGCTACCCACCTTATAGGGAATATGAGACCTTTGATACCTCAAAATTATCGTGAGGATAATGAGTCAATTCCACGTTAATTTATTCACACTTAGCAAGGTGGTGCCTCATGATTTTAGGAGTACGACGCATCGTGTGTTGTACATCAGGATCATCAATATTGTTAAGTGTTAGAATGTGTGTCCATTCACTGGATATTTTTAGAGTCTAGGATATTTAGCTGACACCTCAGGGCGCTAAATCGTTTCTCATTTGAATATACCAGCTAGTTAATCTTCAGTCTTCACGTGGATGATGACGATGTCTTCCGTCAACACATGATCACGAAGAAAATGGTATCGTATCTCAATGTGCTTCGTCCGTGAGTAATGTACTGGATTCTGAGATATCATGATGGCGCTCTCATTGTCACATAGTAGTGGCACTTTCTTCAGGTTGATACCATAGTCCTTGAGGGTTTGCTTCATCCAGAGGATTTTAGTGCAACTAGCACCATCTGCAATGTATTCTGCCTCAGCAGTGGAGAGGGAGACACAATTCTGCTTCATCGATGACCAGCACACCAATGAGCGTCCGAGGAAATGAAATGTTACTGAGGTAGACTTCCAATCCACTCTAGCTCCAACATAATCTGAATCTGAGTACCCCAACGAGATCCAGCCGAGTGCCTTTTGGATACCATAAGCCTAGCGTAGGGGTGTGAGCCAAATATCTATTAATTCGTTTCACTGCTTGGTGATGTGATTCCTTTGGTGCCGCTTGGAATCGGGCACACATGAAAACGCTCAACATTATACCAGGCCTATATGCACATAAGTATAGCATAGAACCAATCATGGAGCGGTATACCTTTTGATCGTAGTCCTTGCCATTTTCATCAGGGCCAAGTTGTCCATTTGTAGGCATTGGGGTATTGATGCCTTTGAAGTCTTGCATCCCGAATTTCCTCAGGCACTCCTTGAGGTATTTCTCTTGAGAGATGAATGTGTCGTTGCGTTGCTGACGAATTTGCAGCCCCAAGAAGAACTTCAGTTCACCCATCATAGAAATCAGATACTGCTCACTCATCATAAAAGAAAATTCTTCATTGTATTTATATTAGTGCATCCAAATATGATATCATCAACATAAATTTGGAAAATGAATAGTGCATCATCATAATTTTTGGTGAAAAGAGTTGGATCGAGGGAACCGAATTTGAAGCCCTTGCTGATGAGGAAGTCTCTCAAGGTATCATACCAAGCCCGAGGGGCTTGCTCCACACAATATAGGTCTTTCTTTAGCTTGTACACCATATCTGGATTCTTCGAGTCTTCAAACCCTGGAGGTTGAGCAACATATACTTCTTCCTCAATATTACCATTGAGGAATGCACTTTTCACATCCATTTGATATAAATTGATATTATGATGGTTAGCAAAAGCAAGCATTATACATATGGATTCAAGTCTAGCAACAGGGGCAAAGGTTTCACCGAAGTCAACACCCTCAATTTGAGTGTATCCTTGAGCACAAGCCGTGTCTTGTTTCTGATGACTTGGCCGTCTTCATCAAGCTTGTAGCGGAAGATCCACTTTGTGGCGATGACGTTGTGAATCTGAGGATCGGGTCTCTTGACCAATTCCCAAACATCATTCAGTTTGAACTGAAGAAGTTCATCTTGCATTGCGTGAATCCATTCCAGTTCTTGGAATGCGTCAGCAACTTTAGTGGGCTCTGAAATGAATACAAATGCAAAATGCCCACACAATTTAGCTATTCTATTTTCTCTGGCATGAGTGAGTGGACCTGGTATGTTGACGTCGGCAAGGATTTTGTCAATTTGAAATTCATTCGCCACATGAGGAAGTCGAGGTCGACGATCTTGAGGAGAGTCATCATCACTTTCATAAGACTCGTTTGCTCTAGCATCAAGAGCATCAGGAGTGCCAGGAGCATCAGGGTCGTTTGCGTCATCAGGGTCCTTTGTTTCAGGATTTGGATGTTCTTCAGGAGCAGGAGGGATGTGAGTTTCTTCGACATGCCTAACAGGCTTGATCTCACCGGCACCCATCTTTTTGTTTAGTTCACCAGGAGATGCTTCATCTAAAACAGGTGGCAGTTGCTCTTTTGCGAGCCATCAGATTCATCAAGCTGCACGTCTACAATTTCAACAACCTTGTGATGGTTGATGTTGAAGACTCTGTAGGTGTGCGATTCGAGACCGTTACCGAGCATGAAACCCTCATATGCTTTTGGTACAAATTTTGATTGATGATGAGGATCACGAATCCAGGATGGAGCACCAAAGACTTTGAAGTAACTCACATTGGGTTTCTTACCGACCATCAACTCATAAGAGGTTTTCTTGAAGGACTTATGAAGATATACCTGATTGATGATATGTCATGAAGTGTTGATTTCTTCAGCCCACCATCGGAGAGGAGTGTTGTACTCAGCGAGCATTGTGCGAACCATCTCGATGAGGGTCATGTTCTTCCTTTCGACAACTCCATTTTGCTGAGGAGTGTATGGGGCAGAAAATTCATGAGTGGTGTTGTCACATCCCAACTTTTACTTTCATGTTATTAGAATTCCAAATTTAGGGCCAACAAAAATTCTAAAGTTGTGGTGTGATGCAAATCAAATTGCCATGCTATGTTTGGTGTATTTTCGCTATGCCTTACCTTGCCATGATTTTGAGTGTTTGTTTTATCTTATGCCTTGTTTTTTGAGGCAGTATCTTATGCCTTGTTAAAACTATCAACACTGATAACTATCTAGTCTCACCTCACTAAGATTTAATAGCCACATTAGATCATCACAAATATTAAGCATGGATAAAATTCTTCCCAAGTAATGTTTTGCTTGTGTAAATAATTAAGAGATAAATAATTAAAAATACCTCTATAACAGAAGGTATTTAATTAAAATATTTAAAAGTGTTGAAGGTTTAATTTCTATTAATATAATAGTCATAAATTATTAACCTTATTTTATATTCTCTAAAAATCCTAAAATAGTAGGTAATAAATCTATAATAAATAGGAGTATCTTCCGTAGTTTAAGTTTGAGTTTTGAATTCAAATTTGAACTATAAGCAGAAAATGCAAGAGCAACAGTTTTGATTAAAAAAAATGAGAAAGAAAAACACCTCACCCGGGCCGAAGCCCATCTCTCCTCTCTCTATTATGCGCCCCCCCTCTCTCTCTCCAGCCCATCTTACAACCCAACCTCACCTGGCAGCCACTCAACCCCACCCCTGACATCAACCGCAGGACCCGCCATGACGTTACAGGGCTGATGCCAGCCCTCGCCGATCTCCTCGTCCAGTGGTCGTCGAGGCCACGGATCGACCGGCCGCGGCACGCGCGCTCTCCACGCTCCCCTTCCCGCCGAGACGCCCCCTCCCCTCGCCCTATATAAACAGGGACGAGGCTCGGTAGTGCCCGGGCACTATCTTGCCTATAAAGTGCCCCTTTCCTAAAATAGAAATATTCAATTGCTTCTCACCCCACAGCCTAAAAAGGATAAAATTGGTCCCAGCGCAGGCGTCCCTCCTCCTCGTCACTAAATGTCCCGCAGAAAGACAGCATCACATGGGTGCCACAAACGCTACTTGCCCACTGAATATATCTTCTTCCCTTGTTTAACCTCTCCTAACAGCATGCTTAATTTCTGTTTTGGTACCAGCAACTCTGCTAGAAATCATCTATGAACATTTTTACAGCCAACATATTATCCTAAGAAGAGCACGAAAATACCCCTATCCCCTGGCACACATGCAGAAATATATGATATAGTAGTACGAAACTAGGAGTTCAGATGCAACTAAAAGATGATGCCGCAACTTGTTTCGAGGATGTAACATTCTCCTTGTAATCAATCGTTGTGCATAAACAAAGTTGATTAGACATCCACGCCAAAAAAGTAACAGGTCCTTCAAAATCTATGATATGGACATTCAAAGTAGACTAATAGCATGCCTTGTTGCCTTGTTGTGTTAGTAGTTTTGCTATTGTATCTAGATTTTGTGAGTTGAGACTAGAAATGGAAACTTTCTGTGCATGTATCTTCATGTTCCATTTGATATATGGCATGTTGTCCTGTGTATGTAACAAATAATCAACATCAGAAAATGAGTCTAAAGGGCAAGGGCGGGAGTGGGTGGGGGAGGGGAGTGGTTCTGCTCTACAAATTTGATAAACATATTGAAAATAAAAAATAAGATGAAAAAAAGCTCGAGCATTTTTAAAAAATCCATGAAAAGGAAAAATAAGTTATACCACATGTAAAGAATTGCTTAAAAATACATTTTGATGCTATGACCCATGTAAATATAGGCTAGGAAAGTACATGTAGGCAAGGTTTCAGATGCTACGCCAGGGAAACTAAATACAACTACTTCGGCACATCTTTTGGATGTATAAAATTTACTCGCGATGTAATAACACTAACATAGTCATGAATAAAAATTACATCGAGAGGAAAAGAAAAGGGGAAACCAGCTAGAACTATTTTACCACCTCTTTTGAATGTATAAAATTTACTCATGATGTAACAAAACTAACATAGGCATAAATAAAATTTCATTGCACGGAAAAGAAAAAGGAAAACCAACTAGAACTATTTCGGCACCTCTTTTAAATGTATAAGAATTACTCATGATGTAACAAAACTAACATAGCTATAAATAAATTTTCATTGCACGAAAAAGAAAAAGGAAAACCAACTTGAACCAAGTACCTCAAGATTGCAACCACCGCGCCGAACCACTGGCACACTGCTGCTGCCGTTGGGGATCTCGTTTTGTGGAAAGAAGGCGACCGATGCGGGTGAAGATGGAAGTTTTCGATTCACCCGATTAGGAGGTGGTAAAACTTTTCTGTTGGTAGAACTATGGTGTGGCTTTTGCAAACTGTAAGATCGATTTTCTATTTGTCGCCTATCGGTGAGCAGATCCACCATGCTGAAGGAGGTCCATGAGAGCGACATACAGACCGAGCAACTCCATTACCCTGTCGCACAACCGGTGGTAGAGGAGCACCTAGCACCGATGAAGGGAGGGAGCATGGACGCCCAAATATGTGCGTATGAGGGGGCTTCAGATGCAGAATTTGAAGGTTCACCACACGCATCGGAGCAATCAATTGAGGAAACCAACCTAAACTCCGGGATGGACACGAAGGTATGGCAGTTTTTATCCTTGAAATCGATGGTAGTATGGGTAGAATTAAGTAGCACGGGTTGGGAAGCAAAAATGGTACTAGGAAAA
This sequence comes from Bromus sterilis, assembly GCA_950022295.1. Taxonomy (NCBI): domain Eukaryota; kingdom Viridiplantae; phylum Streptophyta; class Magnoliopsida; order Poales; family Poaceae; genus Bromus; species Bromus sterilis. The sequence goes on from OX465599.1 coordinate 220,465,653, forward strand.
TTAGTTGACTGTGTTGTCTCATTGAATGTAGTATGTGAACAGAAAATTAGTAGCCCACTAACCTAAGTATTTAAATTAGATGTATGCAATCAATTATGTAGGTAGTTCTCTACGAATTAAGAGAATGGTAAATTATTAAATTCTGAAGTATGCAGTGGGTGCGTCATCTTTGTAAAAGGAAATTCAGTGGTCGGCATTGAGTCGATAAAATCATCATATGGAACTATGGAAGCAGTTGTTTGCCTGGAAAAAACAAGCATCTAATATATGTCTTGTCTTAAACAGTGTATCATATGAAATGCAGTTTCAGAGGGTTCAACATTGAGCTGCATTTCAGTCATACTGGTTGCTAGCCCAGAGTGGTGATTTCCAGTAAATAATTTTTTAAGTATACCATTGATATGAAAGACAAAATACCAGTTAGTTGTCTGATAAAAAATTGGGTAATTAGATGCCTGCTATAGACCATAAATGTGCATTGATATGAAACGAAGAAATCTGAAAGGCACGCTTGTTTAATTGAGTGTACTAGTAAGCTTGCACGTGCCATGCACGTCTAAACTAATATAAATTTAATCAAACATATTAGCAATGCTAAATTTTAAATGTTTCATGTCCCGAAATATCATAGCTCTTTTGTCAAGTGTGAAATGTATATATACGTACATTATAATCATGAATTATGTATCTTAATTCTAAACTCTAAATGCACATTTTTGTAATAATACCAAATGCACATTTTATGAATGTACGACACGAATAACATCGTAGTGTATATTTCTAGCCAAACCACCATTACACTAAATACTTATGGTAGTTTCTTGTACACTGTCACAACATTTCCACTGCTTGAGAGATCTGGTTGCACTCTTTCTAAAATTTAGCTAAAAATGTTTTAACATATTATATCATACATTCTAGCACCCTTGTACGTAGCTTCTTTATGTGCCTTTTTGCTCTACCAAGAACAAAGTAGCAGGGTATTGGCCTCCATGCAACGCTTCGAGAACAAGAAAGCATCCACAACAGCTGACTGCACAATCTTGCATTCATCCATCAGAAGATGTCCGTTAGTATAAAGATAATATGGATTTGATCTCATGTTTTACAAATTAAAATTTCGGCAAACCTGCAATCAAAACATATAGGCTGGAAACCGATGAAACACCTTTCTGAAATAGAAGAATAACGATACAAATTCAAAAATGATGTGTGATGTTCTGAACAATTATCGTGTGCAGTCTATCAAGATGTTGTCTGACACCATGGAAAATTGGAAAAATGTGGAGCTTCTATCTCGATAAGATAGCTCTTTTGACCAATATCCACTTTTTTTAGCGAACTTGAATACTACTGAACAACATCTAAAGCTTCAGACTATCAGTACACATAACTTTTATCTGGGATAATTTAAATGCTGACACATACATTGGAAGAAAATGGAACGGATAAAAAATATCTAGCTGATGCATGTAAATCTGCTTCGGTTAAGAGAAAATAAAATATAACGCTAGGTGCATTATTGCCACACTACCAAGTTATACCTTGCAGCTCCTAGCAATCTTACAAACACATGGAAAATCGCAATTCGTTCCTAACATAATAAAAGATCTTCATCATGTTTATGGAAAATACATGCAGCTCTTTAATAGTAAACCTATCAAGAAGCAATTGATCATCCTTTGTTGGGGTCAAATAGCTACGGACATAGCTAACTTCACTATGTAATGTGTAAAGATGTAGTGATGTATGTACTGGTGCATGTGCTCGCATTAGTGCTTGTGCTCGCATTGGTGATTTCAAACAGCAAACCTTTAATTCAATAGAACACTGGAATATAAGGTAATTAGATCAGATACAAAAAAATGATTCCATGAACCTCCTGGCATCCTAATTAAACTACATGATAAGAATATTAGTGAGTGAACATTAAATCTTTGAGAACTTCAAAACTATCGGAGCTCATGCCACTGCAGTCCTAACATTGACTCGTATTAGTTCAGAATTAGGCCACAATGAACATACAGATCTGGATTCCATTGTTTTTTAGTTCTACGATTGAAATACTTTACCAGATTCTTCTGGGTGTACTATATCGATGATGGTCTTCAATCTGACTGTGAGAAGATGTGATTTTCATAGTTGCCTTGTGCTAACTGTGAGAAGCCTGAGCCTACATTCAAATCAAACATCATATGATGCAGTATATGATAACATTTAGAGCCTGAAAAAATGAAGATGTGATTTCCATAGTTGCCTTGTGCTAACCTAATGCCAGCAGTCAAAAAGCAAGATATACGTGAAAGTACTACCACGATAATCAGAAATAGAATGTGCACCTAGCTTCACAAGAACAGATGTCGGTGGAAGAGTTCTTGGGGAAATTGATATCCTAAAATATAGAAAAGAAATATAATAAGATAAAGGGCAGTAGACTTCAATGCTACACCAAGATTATTTGTCGTTAGACCTATGGATTAAAAGTGTAATAAAATAAGTGATTGCAGAGGTCCCAGCAAGGCATATGATACCATCCTTGATCATGTCAACGTACTCCTCTACAGTAACCAAAATGCAAGAATCAAATATTAAACCGTTAAATAGTGCTGCTATGGGAGATTTTTTTATTGCAATTCAATAGGAAGAAATGAAACACAGTTAGCCAGAAAATGATTACAATCCACTCTCATGCAATGTTGGAACCTGGAAGCACTTACAACAGTGCATACACATATATTCCTCCCAAATCAAAGTACCTTAAAAAAATTAAATAGAGAGAGAGAAGTGATACATAATTGGTCATACAGCAGAACCTCACAATGCTGAAATAAAAACAAGAGTAGAGGAAGAGCTATCACTCCCCATGCATAAGCTTCTTTTATTGGCAATGAAAATAGTTCTTATTAGAAAACTGACGAAGATAATGCATAGACAGAAGTAGACAACCTGGTCATACAAATAACAAATAACTCGGATTTATTTCATCTTGAGTATAAACATCATGGAATATTGATGAGGGTTATCACAGAGCATGGGGGATAAGGAACAGAAGGGGAACTCACATATATATGTTAGTTGTGGTCGCGAGGGAAAATCACCCGGAGGTGAAGTATCTTCACGACCAGGAAGATGGAGGAGGGAGGTCGTAGCCGCTGGACCCGTAGATCTCGGAAAGGCAGGGCGGGAGGCGCCAGAGTCCTTCGTGCGCACAACACGGTGGTCCGTCATGCACCTTGACGAACACAGGTTCTCCTCTTCACCTGCTGTAGGGTCGGAACTCCATGGGGGCCTCCCTCTAATAATCACGGGGGCGGAAGCTCCTCCTCTGCAGGCGCGTGGTTGTGAGAAGGGGCAGACCATCGCGGATCTGGGTGCCGCCTGACCTACTCGAGAGGGTGGGGGCGTTGCCCGTGGGGAACGGCTGAAATCCGCAGAGTTCAATGAGGCTGGGTAGGATTCTGTGGTCGCCGTCAGGGCCGCAGGGGAGGGGGTGGTGCCGGCGGCGGCAGGGACCAGCGGGCAGGGGTCTTGGTGGGGCGGCGGCAGGCGGCGGTGGGTCAGGGTGTGGACGATGGGAGGATAGACAGCGACGTGATTAGTTATTGAAAGGGTACATTTTGCGGGAGTGGGATTGTGTTGTGCTACCGCTAAACACGGATTAACCCTGGTTCGTTGGATATAAGGCAATGGATGGACACGATTGTTTGGACCAGCACCTCTGGTGCTTTTTATATTAGTAGTAGATGAGAAAAGGTTAGAATTGCATCTGCACTAGATATGAATGATTTTGTAGCTGAGCTCTGTGCAATTAGTGGTTGGGGCAGAAACGAGCTTGAGGAAAATGTTGTACTTTCTAAAATAGTGCAACAGGTATTTTTAATGATGCTTGCTACCCGATCATATGCTTCTGGGTGATTACAAAACGCGTGAAAAAAATGATGCATCCCTAACAGAAGTACTAATGTGTTTGTATTGGCCACAGGGTAAGGGTTGGTGCCGTAGCGCCAGGTAGGACGCTATTTTTTGAACTACTGCCCTTAAGCATGCAACTTTTTGGATTTGCAAAGAATCTGGGAGACAATGTAATTATCCCAACCCTTGGGACAGGCTTTGATGCTTTGGGGGAGGCATATAATTTCTTGGCGAGGACATTTGCATGTAGGAAATCGTTTGTGGATGTACGGTGAGTTCCCCAGGTTTATTTATAATAATGTAGATCTGTTCGATTCACTTGTAAGCGCATTGAGTTTTTAGTGTGTGATTACACATAGTAATGTCATCCATTTAAATTTTGAACTGCATGAGCGGGAGATTTCTCAAGCGTGTGTATACATAGCCAGTGTGGTGAGAGGGGAGCTGAGGGTGATATAAGTTCCATTCAGTGACATGTTTGTGTTGGTAATCCCCACAAAAAACAGGTTCATGTATGTAAGGCCTTCTATAGGGGAACGAGCAGGAGATGACATTGAGTTCTCCGTAGCTAGCACTGGAATTACAGATTCAAGAGCCTTCAACAATGGTGGGGAGGAGTTTTTCAGAGGTACGTTTCCTATGTTAACCGTGCGTTGACGTCTCCGTATAGAATGATCCACGAGTGAAATGTGTTTACGTTCGCAGAAGGGGAAATCCTTGTGATGACCTGGTCGCCGCAATCCGGACAAGGAATGAGAGGCAGAATCTACTCTGGGGTGGCTGAAGAGGAAGAGATTGATATACCCAATGAGGGAATGATGGAATGGACCTGGATGTAGGAATGAGCAATAGGGTAGATCTAGAGATCGTGTGGATTTAATCTATTACGAGATAGATGAATGGTTTGTAGGAATGAGCAACTTTGTACGATGTAGGGAGGAGCAGCAGGTAGCTAGATTTAATCTGTTACGAGATAGATGAATCTTGTGTAGGAAAAAATTGGTACCTGCAATGGCGGGACACAATAAATGGGATACAATAAACTTCGATAGCACAGAATCTTGGTTGTAATGGAACAGAACGTGTGAGACCATCTGATCCGGTGAAGAAGCAATAACTTCGTCGCAATTATTACTGCACTAGTAGAAAACAGGCATTTGGATATGAGCAAATGTCACGGTTCGAAAACGAACCGGTCCTACTGGCCCAATAGCACCAGTTCCTGAGGCCGGGCTTTAGTACCGGTTCGTGTGGTGGGCCCCCAACCCAATGGCAACCAGACACCACACCTTTAGTACCGGTTTGTATCCCTAACCGGTTCTACATGTGTGGTGGCAAGTTGTCGTTGGGCTGGAGGGCCCGCTAGAACCTGTAGTACCGGTTGGTATTACCAACCGGTTCCCGGTTCTAGTGTCTCACCTTTAGTACCGGCTGGTAATACAAACCGGTACTAAAGATACTACTATATATACTGCTTCGTCCCCAACATGAGCTAGCCAAGCTCATTCCCTGTTCAATTTCTCAAGATTTTAAGCTCCCCATTCTCTCTTTGCTTGAGTTCATCCTCCATTTTTCCCAAGATTTGAAGCTCCCATTTACATACAAGTCTTCACAAAGGTTAGCAACTTTTTTCTCTCATCTTTCATTTCTAGATTAGCTTGTGTAATGCTCTCTATATATGTATATAGTGATTTATATGGATTTTAGTTTGGGAGCTAGAGCTAGTGTGATATGTGGAGTTTATTTGATTTATATGCACTTTGAGCTCAAGTTAATAATTTCTTAATATGCATATTTGTAGTGATTGCGAGAAGATGGGAATGAAAGAACCTCTTGTTGACAAGTTAAATTTAGTTGAAAAGGAAACGAGTATTTGAAAGAAAAATTGAAAAAGGTTGAAGAAGAAAAGCTGAGATTCGAGTTGTATGTTGTCGATGTCGTCGATAATCACAAGAAACAAGACGGGTGCATTGCGCATGAAGATTAGGAAAATTATAAAATATGTCGTTAGTAAAGAGGCTTGGTATCATTATGCTGTTGGAGAAATTATTACCTTTGTTGCGATTTTGATCGCATTTATTGTTGCCTTTAAATGCTTTAGGTAGATAGTTTTATGTTGTTTTTATGAGAATAAGTGTGTATGAACTTATGATCAACTTTATGTATGAACAAACTTTATGTATGATCAATTTTATGTATATGAACTTGTATTAATTTTTTCTTTTCGATGTTGTGTCATTATTAATATGAGTCGGCAATGGATGTACGAAGACCGACGCTCTGGCGAGTTCATTGATAGCTTGCATAGTTTTCTGGAAGTGGATGAGGCTAACAAGCGGGATGGTTTTATGTCTTGTCCATGTGGTGTCTGTAAGAATAATAAGACCTACTCTAACTCAAAAGATAATCACCTCCACTTGTTTAAGTATGGTTTCATGTCCAACTATAACTGTTGGACCAGGCACGGAGAAAGTGGGGTTCTGATGGAAGAGAATGAAGAAGGTGAGGATGATGACAGGTATCCTGGGTTCCCTGAATACGGTGGTACAATGGGGGGAGAGAATGAAGAACAAGATAATGAAGAACAAGAAGCTGCAGAAAAAGCATCACATGAGCCCGATGATGAGCTTCGTCGTGTCATTGTTGATGAACAGAGAGGATGTGAAAGTGAAAGGGAGAAGTTGGAGTTCAATTGATTGTTAGAGGATCATAGAAAAGGGTTCTACCCAGATTGCGAAGAGGGAAACACAAAGCTCGGTGCCGCACTGGAATTGTTGCAATGGAAGGCAGAGTATGGTATACCTGACAAGGGATTTGGGAAGGTACTGAAAATGGTATCCTTTATGGACATGGATTTTCTGAAATCGAGCTCATCTGCGCTCGTTATCCAAGTTGTTGAGTACAGAATCGGGATGTGAGTAAGTGAAATGCAGGACAACGTGGGTGTGTGTTTTTAATAGCGAGAATGGTGATATACGAACGGGAAAAGTCTGAGCGGTGGGCCAATTAGGAAACGGATGGTTGACCGCCGTGGACGGCGGTGAGCGGTTCCGTGGCTCATGACCGTCATGCCCGATTCCAATCCGAGGATCAGGAAACCTGCTTTTCCGTGAACTGGAGAAGAATTCAGGGTTGGGTTGTCTTCTACCTCGCGCGGCTGTGTGGAAAGAACGTGAGGTGGGTTAGCGCATCCGCTAGTTCGGCCACCATTGGGGATCTCTTTTTTTTGCGGGTAACAAGGAGGCTGCTGGGACTTGAACCAAGTACCTCAAGGTTGCAACCACCGCGCCAAACCGCTGGCACACTACTGCTACCATTGGGGATCTCGTTCTGTGGGAAGAAGGCGACCGCTGCCGGTGAAGATGGAAGTTTTTGATTCACCCGATTAGGAGGTGGGTATCTAAAACTTTTCTATTGGTAGTGCTATGGTGTGGCTTTTGCAAACCGTAAGATCGATTTTCTATTTGTCGTCTACCGGTGATCAAATCCACCATGCTGAAGGAGGTCCATGAGAGCGACATACAGACCGAGCAACTCCATTAACCTGTCGCACAACCGGTGGTAGAGGAGCACCTGGCGCCGATGTAGGGAGGGAGCATGGACGCCCAAATATGTGCGGATGAGGGGGCTTCAGATAAAGAATTCGAAGGTTCGCCACACGCATCGGAGCAATCAATTGAGTAAATCAACCTAAACTCCGGGATGGACACGAAGGTATGGCAGATTTTAGCCTTGAAATCGATGGTAGTATGGGTAGAATTAAGTAGAAGGGATTGGGAAGCAAAAATGGTGTAATAGGAAAATTAGTTGACTGTGTTATCTCAATGAATGTAGTATGTGAACAGTGAATTAGTTGCGCACTAACCAAAGTATTTATATTAGATGTATGCAGTCAATTATGTAGGTGGTTCCCTATGAATTAAGAGAATGGTAAATTATTAAATTCTGAAGTATGCAGTGAGTGCGTCATCTTTGTAAAAGGAAAATCAGTTTTAGAGGGGTCAGCATTGAGTCAATAAAAGCATCATATGGAACTATGGAAGCAGTTGTTTGCCTGAAAAAAACAAGCATCTAATATATGTCTTGTCTTAAACAGTGAATCATATGAAATGCAGTTTCAAAGGGTTCAACATTGAGCTGCATTTGAGTCATATTGGTTGCTAGCCAAGAGTGGTGATTTCCAGTAAGGATTTTTTAAGTATACCATTGATATGAAAGACAAAATACCAGTTAGTTGTTTGATAAAAAATTGGGTAATTAGATGCCTGCTATAGACCGTGAATGTGTGTTGATATGAAACGAAGAAATCTGAAAGACACGCTTGTTTATTTGAGTGTATGAGAAAAGGTTAGAATTGCATCTGCAATAGATATGAATGATTTTGTAGATGAACTATGTGAAATTAGTGGTTGGGGCAGAAACGAGCTTGAGGAACATGTTGCACTTTCTAAAATAGTGCAACCGGTATTTTTAATGATGCTTGCTACCCGATCATATGCTTCTGGGTGATTACAAAACGCGTGAAAAAATGATGCATCCCTAATAGAAGTACTAATGTGTTTGTCTTGGCCATAGGGTAAGGCAGGATACTATTTTTTGAACTACTGCCCTTAAGCATGCAAGTTTTTGGATTTGCAAAGAATTTGGGAGACAATGTAATTATCCCAACCCTTGGGACAGGCTTTGATGCTTTGGGGGAGGCATATGATTTCATGGAGAGGATATTTTCATGTAGGAAATCGTTTGTGGATGTACGGTGAGTTCCCCGGGTTTATCTATAATAATATAGATCTGTTCGATTCAGTTGTAAGCGCATTGAGTTTTCAGTGTGTGTTTACACATAGTAATGCCATCCATTTAAATTTTGAACTGCATGAGCGGGAGACTTCACAAGCGTGTGTATACATAGCTAGTGTGGTGAGGGGGGGAGCTGAAGGTGATATCAGTTCCATTCAGTGACATGTTTGTGTTGGTAATCCACAAAAAAAAGGTTCATGTATGTAAGGCCTTCTACAGGGGAACGAGCAGGAGATGACATTGAGTTCTCGATAGCTGGCGCGGGAATTACAGATTCAAGAGCTTTCAATGGTGGGGAGGAGTTTTCCAGAGGTACGTTTCCTAAGTTAACCGTGCGTTGATGTCTCCGTATAGAATGATCCATGAGTGAAATGTGTTTACGTTCGCAGAAGGGGCGATCAATGTGACGACCTGGTCGCCGCAATCCAGACAAGGAATGAGAGGCAGAATCTCATCTGGCATAGCTGAAGAGTAAGAGACTGATATACCCAATGCGGGAATGATGGACTGGACCTGGAAACTTGGTATGACGTAGGAATGGGCAATAGGGTCGATCTAGAGCTCGCGTGGATTTAATCTATTATGAGATAGATGAATGGTTTGTAGGAATGAGCAACTTGGTACACTATAGGCAGGAGCAACACGTAGCTAGATTTAATCTGTTACGAGATAGAAGAATCGTGTGTATGAAAAGATTGGTACCTGCAATGGAGGGACACAATAAATGGGATACAATAAACTTCGATAGCACAGAATCTTGGTTGTAATGGAACAGAACGTGTGAGACCATCTGATCCGGTGGAGAAGCAATAATGTCGTCGCAATTATTACTGCACTAGTAGAAAACAAGCCTTTGGATATGAGCAAATGTCACGGTTCGAAAACGAACCGGTCCTACTTGCCCAATAGCACCGGTTCTTGAGGCCGGGCTTTAGTACCGGTTTGTGTGGTGGACCCCCAGCCCAACGGCAACCTGACACCACACCTTTAGTACCGGTTTGTATCCCCAACCGGTTCTACACGTGTGGTGGCAGGTTGCCGTTGGGCTGGGGGGCACTAGAACCTGTAGTACTGGTTGGTATTACCAACCTGTTCTAGTGTCTCACCTTTAGTACCAGCTGGTAATACAAACCGGTACTAAAGATACAACTATATATACTGCTTCGTCCACAACACGAGCCGGCTAAGCTCATTCTCTGTTCAAATTAAGATTTGAAGCTCCCCATTCTCTCTTTGCTCGAGTTCATCCTCCATTTTTTGCCAAGATTTGAAGCTCCCATTTACATACAAGTGTTCGCAAAGGTTAGCAACTTTGTTCTCTCATATTTCATTGCTAGATTAGCTTGTGTAATTGTGACACCCTGGTTTTCGCAGCTTTTTCTTTTCATAGTTTTTCCTGGTTTTTGCCGTTGGTTTGGATTTTGAGCAACTCTATGGACTTGAACTTGAGCATATTTTATTTCCATGATCAAGTGGCCCTTGAATCCAAGCCTTCCCAATGTCATTCCATTGATCCATCTCATCAAAGCCACCAATTTATTCAAGCCATATGTTCCTTTTTCAATAAAAAGGAATATTCCATTTATTTGAGCATTGTGAAGCAACACCTATGTATATTGCTCCATAAATCCCCAAATAATTCCCTCATGACCTTGATATAATATCTTGCCAAATTCTCTGAAAATATTGCATAGCCCAAGTGGATTTTCCTCTACAAAATTCATTTGTCTGTGGGGGCAGAATGGCACTTTGTGAAGCAAGTGCTATTTATCCTTATCCATTGCTGGTGATACTTTTTGTGCAAGCTCTTGTGATCATATTATTAGGCTATGCCAATTTCGACCACAATTTGCCTAGCCAAACTCCCACACTAAATTCCCAAAAATTCTTATCCAGAAAGGGGCATTGTGAAGGAAGTGCAAGCCAGGGGATCCCATTTGCCTTGAAACTTTTTGAGCATGATCCCACACCAAATGACTCCACCAAACCAAGTCTGAGCCAAATCCCATCACCCATGTGATTGCATTATCCACATGAAGTTTCTGTCCAGAAGGAAACCTTGTGAAGAAAGTACTAGCTAGGTAACTCCAATGGCCAGGAAAATTTGCACACTTGTGCACCCCTCCAAATAACCCAGCTACCCAAAAATTCAGCCCAATCCATCTAGCACGAGTGAGGCTAGCTTCACCATTGTGTTTATGGTCCATTTGTCGCTTTGTAAAGGAAGTACACAATTCCTTTGGCCAAATAAGCTGAAAATCTCCAGTATACTAGTCCTTCCAACCATAAGAACCTGTGTCAACTTGGCCTCCTCCAAATATTCACCAGCTATCCATTGATTCCTCCCCAAGTTTGCAACAACAAACTTATACTTGGAGATAAGAACTGTTGGGAAACGTAGCAGAAAACAAAAATTTCGGCCTACGAATCAAGAACCCAAGATCATCCAAGAAGATTGCATACAAGGTTTTAGGTCATGGCTCACCAACCGATGTAGCGGAAGTAGAGTTGGTGAAGCTCGTGGACGTAGTGGAAGTAGATCTCGCAAGTTCTCCCAGGAACAGTCCCTCGATCAATCCCACGAACAAGTCCCGCGATCTAGTCCCACGGACAAGTCCCATGAACAAGCTCCTCGAAGAAGGGTCGAAGGTACAACCCCTCCATTAGTATCCACACATCCCGTAGCAGCAATCCAGCAGCGCTCCGCCGTCCAGAGATGAACGCCACCGAGAAAACTAGAGGGAGAAAACCCTAACGGATTCCGATCTAGAACAGCGTCTAAACCGGGGTCTAATTGTGGAGCAACGGGGTTTAGAGGAGGGAGGGTGGCGCATAGACCTTGGGGACAAGTTGTGCTGCGCCCCCCACCCCTCCCCCACATTATATAGGTGGCCAAGAGGCCCTTGGGGCACAATAAGGGGGTGGGGAGTCCAACTTGGACTCCCAAACCTCCCAAACCTTCCCACCGGAAACCTGCCATATTGGAGAGTTGGACTTTCCACCTGGAGGGGGATTCCTTCCCCTTGGTGCACCCCCCACCCCTTGGCCGGCCAGGGCAGCCTAGGTGGCTTGCCCCCCAAGGCTAGGGGCGTAGGGGAGTGGGTGGTACTGCCCGTAACCTTCCAGAACCTTCCATGACCTTCTAGAAGCTTCCAGGACCTTCCGGGACATACCGGGACCGTTTCGGGACATTCCGGACACTTCTGGAGCACTTCCAGGACCTTCCGAGACCGTTCTCGGACGTTCCGGAGCCATCCGGATAGTTTCCAAGACCATCCGAGTTACAGTTTAAGCCACCGGATGACCGCGAAGGTTGTCGGGACGCCCAACGATTATCCGGAAACTATTCCGGTTGATCCAGGACTTCCCCAGTACCATTCTCATATGTTCCGGAACCACCTGGGACTACTCTAGAGTGATCCAGACATAACCTTAAATACCCAGAACTACTTCTGGTGCCCTTATGAACAATTCCATAAATCTCCGGAACTACTTCCGGTACCCGTATGAACTATTCTGCTTTGCTTCCACTAAACCTTCTACCATACTAGTATTCTAACAGACTACTGCTCGTTAAGTGTGTGACCCAATAGGTTCGGTATAATGCGGACATGACTCATAACATATTACGGACATAGGTCAACAACCTTTTGTCAATAGCCAATAATCAACAGCGGAGCCATGGACACCCATGTTGACTCCCGCACATACACGAAGAAACTTCGAGTGAACCATTATGTTTAGTCATGTACCATTCCCTTTGCTTCGCGATATATGACAAAGTTAGAGGAGAGAAGTTTGGCACCCATGTGTAACAACTTTTTGAACACAAGCCACTCGTTATCCTCTTTGCTCGTTTGTCCCTTTTCTCGTTATCGTATTCCGGTATCCCTGTGACTGAATCACAATGCGTCTGGCCAGACTATAATGGATACCGTCATACCGAGTGGGCCCGAAGTGAATATCTTCTTCATCGTGAAGGAGAAAATCCCATTCTTGAACTATCACAGTCACTAGCCACACCATCTGACATACCCAGAACTTATTTTACTACTTCCCATTTACGGGAGGATTCATCTAAGAACCAAAGCATGTCTTCCTGTGTGAAGCAACTCGATACTCTCATGGTCTAAGGAATTACGTACATGATAAGATTTCATGATATGACTTATAACGTAGTTACGATGTGATCTCTAAGTATATCATTCAATACTGGGGTCGGTTCAACATCATTGTTCTGCTAACAATATGTTCCCATTGCTACTGACATCCTTGTTACAAGAACAATGTCCATGATTAAGAAAACGTAATCATCAGTTAGCACATGAGCTGGTCTTAGAGGCTAAACCAGGAACTCTTGGTGTTTACATTTCCACACATGCAAGTGAGTTTTCTTCTGAATCTCATAGTCAGGGTCATTGCAATTATAGCACAGAAATATAAACATTAATTACGAACGTGGAAATATATATATAATAACATTTTATTATTGCCTCTAGGGCATATTTCCAACAGTCTCCCACTTGCACTAGAGTCAATAATATTATCAATGCTTGAGCATTTTACACCTATGGCATACCGGTGTAATACATGCTTCATTTGTGGTATAGACTTCATCATCGGATCTGATGCTTCAGGCCCGTTTGTATCTTGCATATCTTCGCGTTTTTCACGCTATCATAAAATTTACTAATTTTATCAGTTTAGCTTTGTATATGTTTGAATCATTTGGCAGGACCTTGGTTCCTTCAGAATAAGTCATGAAATCATTCGTCAATGTTCCATGAGCTTCAAGCATCTAGGAAACCATACCATGTTCATAAATGAACTGATGACTCAAAATACCCTCCCTTGTTACTTCTTTAAGCAACAATATACTTAGCCTCTGTTGTAGAATTCGCCACAGTATCTAACTTAACACAGTTCCTTCATACTGTGCCACCCTTACGTGTGAAACACATAATCCCAATTAAAATCGAAAATCGGTTGGAGTAAGTATGAAGACTGAATTGGTGTAACTGTTTACATCAAAAATTCAGCTGGTGTAACTTGTTACAACGAGCTCTTCATTATCTCCATTTTCCGAGAAACATATCTTATCTATCATAAGTTTAACTTTTCACTGTTTGTCCAATGATCAACATATTGATCACTTTGGTATCTTGCTCACAACCTTTTGGAGCACTGGACATATCTGGTCGTTTTACATATTATGGTGTACATGATTAATCCAAACACATAGGTGAGTGAAATCCAATTCATGTGTTTTGCTTATCTGTGTTCATGAACACCGATTTCCGCAAACAACTTTTCACCATGACCTCGGCAAGAACATCCTTCTTGGCGTATTAATACTAAACTACTTTAGTATCATGTCAACATGTAATGTTGGCTTTAGCATGATCAGACACTTACTATCTACATAGATCATTGTGCTCAATACTAATGCTATATTAGCCCAAGTACTTCAGCTGAAAACTATTTCCAATAAAGTCCTTATTCGTGTCAAGAAATTTATATCATTTCTAATCAACAATATGTCATCTACATAAGGTTTTAGAAATATTATTCAGCTCCCACTTACTTTCTTGAATATTCAAGCATCTTCGTTATTCCTGATGAAAACAAACTCTTTTCGCAATTTCATCACAACGAAAATTCCAACTCCATTATGCTAGCTTCAGTCCATCACTGGATATCCAAGGCTTGCATCTATTTTAGCATCCTTTGAATCGACAAAACATTCCGGTCGTATCACGTATACGTCCTTTGTTATATTTCCGTGTAGGAACTTTGTTTTTGACGTTCATTCTACCATATCCTATAAATGAGATATGTAGTAATTGCTAGTATAACCCGAACTGACTAAAGCATTTCTACGGTCGACATTATTTCGCCGTAGTCAACCTTTGAACTCGCTAGAAAGCAATTTTCCAACGAGTTGAGCTTTATGGATAAAACAATTTCATCCGAATCAATTATAGATCCATATATATATTCTTCAGACTTTTAGTCTTTCGGAGGGTCTACCAAGTTCAAAACTTGACTTACTTCCATGGATACTATCTCGGATTATTTGGCCTTTAGCCAAATCCCGGAGTCAGGGCCCATCAACGCTTCTTTGTATATCACAGGTTTATCATTGTCGAACAACAATATCTCGTTTTACATATCATGAATGTTTGTACGAGTTTTGTCTAACCTGTGTGGTTCAGCTGCGCACTTCTCTGAAGATTCAACAATCTTTGACAAGTTGCACTGTCCTCCCACTCACTCTTTTGTAAGAAACTATTTTTCTTCAAAACACATTGTTCTTAACAGCAAACAGTTTTTCTTTTGTGTAGTGATAGAGGAATACCAAAACTTTTGGCATAACCTTAACAAAGTAGCACTTATCTGATTTGGGGTTTTGAGTATGTAAAACATATGCCTCATATACCCAAATTTTAAGAAAAGACAACATGGTTTTAACAGTCCATACCACATCTAATATGGTGTCATTTCAACAGATTTGATGATGCTCTTTTCAGTGTAAAAGCCGTAGTCACTAACGCATAACTTTAATAAGTATAATGGCAAATTGATAAACGTCATATTTGATCTTTACCGTGTCATACATGGCTTGATTACATCTCTCGAACACTTTACTCATAGTGATGTTCCGGGAGACGCAAGTTATGACAGTTCTTCACAACTCATCAGACGTTCACTAAACTTGTAACTAAAATATTACTTTCTACAATCTAATTTGCAGAAGCTTTATTTTCTTGTTACAACGAATTTCTATTTCACTCTAAAATTCCTTGAACATTTCAAAGATTTCAGACGTATGTCTCTATTGAACAGATATCCACATATCTACTTCAACTCATGAGTGAAGATAGGGAATCCACTGCACACAACTACACTTATTGGAGTGCACACATCATCATGTATGATTACCAATGGTTTAGTTGCCCGTTCATGTATGGCCTATTAACGGTGTTTTAGTCACATTACTTCGAGACAAAGATCGCAAGCGTCAAGTGATTCATAATCATATGACTCGAAAATCCATCACTTATGGAAATTCTTCATGCATGTTATGTCACTTGTGATAAAGGGCAGTGCCACATCTATGTGGTATTTCTGTCAGTCTTGCGACGTTTAGCGTCAGTGTTATGGATGTTTAGTATTATTATCAAGATTCATAACATACACCCTATTCATAATGGAAGTATGGCCTTTACGTTATTCATAGCTTTGAACAACTCTCTTGCAACAAACATGATTCAAAATGATGTTTTGCAACAAGGCTAAAGTGTAGTAACAATTTACTCAACTCTAAAATGAATTATGAAGATAATCATAGAGTCAACACACGGTATAGTAAACCTTTTACCGTGTTCCCGAGCGTGTCAAAACTCATCATTAGCTAGTCATAAAGGCCATAGTATTTCTTGCATCGAGTTGCAACAATATGCAATCGATGTGATATTCCGGTGATCAACAGTTTAATCACAATATACAGAATCCACAATTAACTGCTTAATCATGATTCCCAAGAATTACATCTCTTGACCAGCAATGAATTCATCTATAACTCCGTATGACTTTCATTTCTGAGCTGGTTATTCCAGTCTTCTTTCGTTTTGCCTTTATACGTATCATAGTTCTATTTCCAATGTCACTCCTACTCACAGAAGATCACACATGATCAAGGGTGGCGCATGCCATGGACTTTCCGGCATGTAAGTCTTACTAACACACTATGGAACTTCCTTTCCCTTAATCCTCATCATCATATGACCAGTGTTCTTCTGGATCCCACACTTATCCGTTTCGTTAAGAGCACAGTGAATATTTTCACTAATGCTTACAATCATACATTGTACTAGATATCTTATATCCAACATTAATTGTCTTACTACTGAAAACTATTTTTCAGTTCCATGAATATAACATAACTATCCCAAACTTTTCGAAGTTCGGGTTTCATGGTGGTGAAGACAATGCACTTAGCTGTGGTGGAATTCTAGCATTTTGGATTATGGACATAAGTCACATCATCCATAGCATCAGCGGGAGAGCATCAAAAATTTTCGATAGGACATGGTCCTTCTCGGCACTATTGAGGATAGTCCTCACAATACGGTACCAATCGTAAAGTTTTTACCAGATAATACAGTTAATCAAAATCAATTGTGAAGGTGGTAACGCGAGCCATTATTCTACAATGATAATGCAAATACTAAGACTTTGTTCATAATTAAGTTGCACTTGTGATTATTCAATTTAATTACTAAGTGCGCTCCCACTCAGATCAATATCTCTCGTAATTGATGCTGGAGTGATTCAAGATCCGACCCAATCGTCCGCCATTGATGTGACATCACTGATGACTTAGATTGGACCGGTAGGCCAACTTGCCAATCACAACACATGTGATTCTTGTTCATCTTTCGATGGGCGTGTTCCGGTAGCAAACTTTTATCCAAACCGTCAAGACAACCAAGTGTAATGCGCTGTGTGTTCTTTTAACACACCCGCCTTTTATGCGTCACACACGTGTGCACCCATGTGACATGACCTGCTCCGATGTGAAACATAGTATAGACGGTGCTACAGTTGGAAGAACACTATCAACTTGATATTGTTTTGCGAGAGATCACCCTAATAAAACACGACTACCGCGCATCAAACAAGGGTGCATCAAAGGGATAAACATCACAGGCAGTTCATAAAATTATGTGATATGATATAGCCCTTTGCTTCGTGAAGTCTTCGTAGTCTTCACGCCGTCGTGGTAGAAGTCACCGCGTCCACCAACTTTCTCCTTGGCACCGGGAACATCACCACGGCTTCCGGCATGTGCGTCGGGGTCCACCTCTGCATCGTAGATCATCACCTTGCATCTATCTATTGCTTTGCCTCGAGCTAATAAACAGTTCTGGCACGCAGGCCATAATTAAGTGACAATCATATGACTCCAGTCATCATGCCGTACTACGGCTCGCAGGCCGCAAAAATATTACATCATATAGCATCTCATACAAAACACATTGCAAATCTTGAAGGCTATACCACATCACATGCATACTCTGCAAAAACGAGTTAGATCGCCATCTACACGGGTTGTTGCAACTTTTATCGTGGTTGTTAAGCAGGTTTACAAGGAAAACGAGAAACCCTAGACAAAACAAAAACACGATACTTCTTTTGTTGCTAGTTTAACATACGGGGTGCGTGCAGCAACTAATGCCACAAGCCAAACTTCGTTAAACGCGTGACCCCCGTGTGGATTTGAGTTCATAAAATCCACAAGCCCCTCCATGTTAAATCTTCTATTGCGAGATTAAGATGAGATCCAAGGAGTTTGATGTAGACCATGATCAAGGCAACCAGCATACTGAAAGCAGCATAGAGGGATCGATGGAAAACTCAATCCTTGTAGCAAAACCTCAACTTGCCATCAAGCATAGAAAAAATCACATGACAGGGAAGCAACAAGAAAATCAATGCCTCATATCACACATATGATCTAGACCTAAACATGCATCTAATCAAGGATCGCTCTGATACCACTGTTGGGAAACGTAGCAGAAAACAAAAATTTCGGCCAACGAATCAAGAACCCAAGATCATCCAAGAAGATTGCATACAAGGTTTTAGGTCATGGCTCACCAACCGATGTAGCGGAAGTAGAGTTGGTGAAGCTCGTGGACGTAGTGGAAGTAGATCTCGCAAGTTCTCCCAGGAACAGTCCCTCGATCAATCCCACGAACAAGTCCTGCGATCTAGTCCCACGGACAAGTCCCATGAACAAGCTCCTCGAAGAAAGGTCGAAGGTACAACCCCTCCATTAGTATCCACACATCCCGTAGCAGCAATCCAGCAGCGCTCCGCCGTCCAGAGATGAACGCCACCGAGAAAACTAGAGGGAGAAAACCCTAACGGATTCCGATCTAGAACAACGTCTAAACCGGGGTCTAATTGTGGAGCAACGGGGTTTAGAGGAGGGAGGGTGGAGCATAGGCCTTGGGGACAAGTTGTGCTGCGCCCCCCACCCCTCCCCCACATTATATAGGTGGCCAAGAGGCCCTTGGGGCACAATAAGGGGGGTGGGGAGTCCAACTTGGACTCCCAAACCTCCCAAACCTTCCCACCGGAAACCTGCCATATTGGAGAGTTGGACTTTCCACCTGGAGGGGGATTCCTTCCCCTTGGTGCGCCCCCCACCCCTTGGCCGGCCAGGGAAGCCTAGGTGGCTTGCCCCCCAAGGCTAGGGGCGCAGGGGAGTGGGTGGTACTGCCCGTAACCTTCCGGAACCTTCCATGACCTTCTAGAAGCTTCCAGGACCTTCCGGGACATACCGGGACCGTTTCGGGACATTCCGGACACTTCTGGAGCACTTCCAGGACCTTCCGAGACCGTTCTCGGACGTTCCGGAGCCATCCGGATAGTTTCCAAGACCATCCGAGTTACAGTTTAAGCCACCGGATGACCGCGAAGGTTGTCGGGACGCCCAGCGATTATCCGGAAACTATTCCGGTTGATCCAGGACTTCCCCAGTACCATTCTCATATGTTCCGGAACCACCTGGGACTACTCTAGAGTGATCCAGACATAACCTTAAATACCCAGAACTACTTCTGGTGCCCTTATGAACAATTCCATAAATCTCCGGAACTACTTCCGGTACCCGTATGAACTATTCTGCTTTGCTTCCACTAAACCTTCTACCATACTAGTATTCTAACAGACTACTGCTCGTTAAGTGTGTGACCCAATAGGTTCGGTATAATGCGGACATGACTCATAACATATTACGGACATAGGTCAACAGCCTTTTGTCAATAGCCAATAATCAACAGCGGAGCCATGGACACCCATGTTGACTCCCGCACATACACGAAGAAACTTCGAGTGAACCATTATGTTTAGTCATGTACCATTCCCTTTGCTTCGCGATATATGACAAAGTTAGAGGAGAGAAGTTTGGCACCCATGTGTAACAACTTTTTGAACACAAGCCACTCGTTATCCTCTTTGCTCGTTTGTCCCTTTTCTCGTTATCGTATTCCGGTATCCCTGTGACTGAATCACAATGCGTCTGGCCAGACTATAATGGATACCGTCATACCGAGTGGGCCCGAAGTGAATATCTTCTTCATCGTGAAGGAGAAAATCCCATTCTTGAACTATCACAGTCACTAGCCACACCATCTGACATACCCAGAACTTATTTTACTACTTCCCATTTACGGGAGGATTCATCTAAGAACCAAAGCATGTCTTCCTGTGTGAAGCAACTCGATACTCTCATGGTCTAAGGAATTACGTACATGATAACATTTCATGATATGACTTATAACGTAGTTACGATGTGATCTCTAAGTATATCATTCAATACTGGGGTCGGTTCAACATCATTGTTCTGCTAACAATATGTTCCCATTGCTACTGACATCCTTGTTACAAGAACAATGTCCATGATTAAGAAAACGTAATCATCAGTTAGCACATGAGCTGGTCTTAGAGGCTAAACCAGGAACTCTTGGTGTTTACATTTCCACACATGCAAGTGAGTTTTCTTCTGAATCTCATAGTCAGGGTCATTGCAATTATAGCACAGAAATATAAACATTAATTACGAACGTGGAAATATATATATAATAACATCCCGAACCCTCTCGAGCGCACCCGCGCCCCGCCACCTCACCCCAGCCACTGCTTCGCCATGTCCACTTCTTCTCGGCGGCGTCTGATCTCGGATTCCCCACCCTTATTTAAACCCATACCCAGCCTCGTCCCAATCCACCACCAGCATCACCTCCCCCTCAGTTGCACTCCCGCACCAGGAATCAGGCCGTGGAGCCTCTCCTTCCTCAGCTCCGGTGAGCAAGCCCCGTGGAGTTGCTGTCGGAGTGCTCCCACACCCGAGCCCCCCCTAGTCGTGCAAGCACCACCATTAGACACCCCTGCCTCCCGCGGTGCCTCCCCAGCTTGCCCCCGCTCAGAATCCCGTTGGAACCGACGAGCTCGCTGGAGCCCGTGGCCCTTGCGCCACCGCGAAGACGAGGGCCTCGCCGTCCGGCCACCTTTCGGGGTGCTGCGGGTACGGGAGTGACCACCGTGGTGCTCCCGTTCCATCCACGCCCACGTCGTCCTCCGCCGTGGCCCCTCGCCGGAGTTCATCGCCGGTGAGCCGCCATCTCCTCTATTTCGCTCCCCTCTCTCTAAATCTGGTAG
This sequence comes from Bromus sterilis, assembly GCA_950022295.1. NCBI lineage: Eukaryota > Viridiplantae > Streptophyta > Magnoliopsida > Poales > Poaceae > Bromus > Bromus sterilis. The sequence goes on from OX465599.1 coordinate 220,486,593, forward strand.
ACAGGCCCCACCCGTCAGCCTCTCTGCTTCATCCCGAAGGGGTATAAGTGGAGGCGGGTTTCTAAAATCCGCCTTCGACGTCACTGATTTGTAAATCCAGAGAAATTGATTTAAAATCAATTTAAATCATTTTCTTTGACCAATCTTTGACCAGTAATATTTCCTAATCTACAAGTTCAATTGGAGTGATTCTTTTTTCATTGGTTTTGTCTTGAGATCCTCTTCATTTTGGCATAGATTTTATGCCATGTCTTCCTGTTGGTATTTTCTGGTCAAATAAAGTTGTATTTGACCCCCTTTTTCCCCGTTGCTTTATTTGAATCTCTTTCAGGGCTTGAGTGGTGTTGGAGACCAGGAGTATTTCACACTATTCTGGTGAAAGGATATCCACAATACCCTTGTGCACCTTTTCAAAGCTTTGATGTTCTTTAAAATGAGCTTTGATCTCCGTTACATACTGGTTAACTTGATCATGTTATTATCGTATGATTGGACCATTGCTGTGATGCTATCCTTGCCATGATATACTTGAGTATGTTATTGTCATGCTATGCCTTAGCCATGCTACTATCATGATAGGAATTGATCGTGTTGTCATTATGCTCGTATGCATCGTAATCTCCAGTTATACTGATGATCATGCTATGCTAGATGTTAATATCATGTTGATCGTCTTAACCTGGTTAAGTTAATCATATAAACATGCCTGGAAATGATACAACTATAACCGTACCTTGGATGGTTCTACAAGTATTGCATGATATTGTTATTTGGATTCTCATGTTGCACCAGATGCTTTCTTGTGTATGCTGTCGGAGAAATGTTTCATGCCAAGTTGATCAGGTGCCACCGAACCGAACTTACAAGTGCAGCTACACTCGCTTGTATGGGAAGGCCTGGGCTCGGTCTACCGGTGGGTTCTCTTATGCGTATCACCAAGGTGGGGAGACTATGCGCGCGCGGTTACCCTGGCCCGGTACGCAGCGATAGTCTTGAGAGACGGTTGTTGATATGGGCCTGTCCCCGTCTGGGACCGTTTTGCCACGACGATGGCCGTTTTACACGGCGGTGGTAGTTTTCCATGTGATGGCAGGTGTGTCGGGATGACACGGGGCTACCCAAGATGGGATGTCGGGTGATACGGCAAGGGAGACACGCGGTAGAACGTTCTCGTTGGAGTAGTCCTAGTCCGTTGGACAAGGAGCTCCATGGTGTGGGTAAAGTGCACAAACTCTGCAGAGTCAAAATCTATTCAAATAGTCGCGTCCTCGGTTATGAACAAGTTCGTACTAGGTCACACTTGGGATCAACATGAGTTCGGTGGGATGATCGTGCTAAGTGCTTGGTCATGCGATGACCCGTTTGGTCATGCGATGACTCGTTTGGCCATGCGATGGCCCGTGGAAGTTATTGGTCATGCGATGACCCGTTTGGTCATACGATGTTTGGATTGGTTGGGTTGCAACGCGATCACACCTAACCCGTTGAATGGTCATGTGATGACCCGTTTGGCCATGTGATGGCCCGTGAAAGTATTGGTCATGCGATGACCCGTGAAAGTGGATGGTCGTGCGACGACCCGTGCAAGATGTTCGGTCATGAGATGACCCGGTGCTTGAGTCTGTATGGACTCCGAGGTAAGCCACATGATCCTGCGATGATCATGTGGGGTCCATGTGACCTTAAATGATGGTTGTGTGTGCATTAGTTTTAATGCTGATAATATGCTTGATGATTATATGTTGTACTTTTCTAGATTGCTCGTTGTTGATGCTCATATGGTTAATTCAGTAATATACTCTAACCTGCTTGCCATCTTATCGTTTCTCCTTGGTGCATTGGTTGTTGTGAGCTTGCAATTACATTCAATGTACTGACCTGGCGTGACATGCCAGATTTGCAGGCAATGCTTTGGATGCGTAGGACGACGGTCCCGGTGTTTGCAAGCTAGAAGGTGTCCCAGCCAGTGTCCCTATGGAGTGGAGTTCATCACTGTCGCCGTTATTCCGCTGCTAGAGAGTTATGCTGCTGCTTGATGTAGATCCATGGCTAGCTTGAGGAGAAAGCTTGTTGTTTGTCTCGCTCTATTAGCGTTGTAAGAAACTCCGTGTACCCCTCTCTATGGTTATAGAAAGTTGTTGAGTCCTATATCAAGCAGTGTCGTGTTCTAGAAGACTTGATCTCTGGGCTGGAGCACGGGGCGTTCCGGTCCTCTGAGCTGGGGTGCCATAGTAATGCTCTATATATATGTATATAGTGATTTATATGGATTTTAGTTTGGGAGCTAGAGCTAGTGTGATATGTGGAGTTTATTTGATTTATATGCACTTTGAGCTCATGTTAATAGTTTCTTAGTATGCATATTTGTAGTGATTGCAAGAAGATGAGATTGAAATACCCTCTTGTTGAGAAGTTAAATTTAGTTGAAAAGTAAAACGAGTATTTGAAAGAAAAATTGAAAAAAAAGTTGAAGAAGAAAAGCTGAGATTGGAGTTGTATATTGCCGATGTCATCGATAATCACAAGAACAAGATGGATGCAATGCGCATGAAGATTAGGAAAATTAGAAAAATATGTTGTTAGTAAAGAGGCTTGGTATCATTATGTTGTTGGAGCAATTATTACCTTTGTTGCGATTTTGATCACATTTATTGTTGCTTCTAAATGCTTTAGGGAGATAGTTTTATGTTGTTTTTATGAGAATAAGTGTGTATGAACTTTATTTATGATCAACTTTATGTATGAACAAACTTTATGTATGATCAATTTTATGTATATGAACTTGTATTAATTTTGTCTTTTTGGTGTTGTGTCATTATGAAGACGAGTCGGCAATGGATGTACGAAGACCGACGCTTTGGCGAGTTCATTGATGGCTTGAATACTTTTCTGGAAGTGGCTGAGGCTAACAAGCGGGATGGTTTTATGTCTTATCCATGTGGTGTCTGCAAGAATAATAAGATCTACTCTAACTTAAAAGATATTCACCTCCATCTGTTAAAGTATGGTTTCATGTCCGGCTATAACTGTTGGACCAAGCACGGAGAATGAGGGGTTCTGATGGAAGAGAATGAAGAAGATGAGGATGATGACAACTATCCTGGGTTCCCTGAGTACGGTGGTACAATGGGGGAAGAGAATGAAGAACAAGAGAATGAAGAACAAGAAGCTGAAGAAAAGGCATCACATGAGCCCGATGATGAGATTTGCCGTGTCATTGTTGATGAACAGAGAGGATGCGAAAGTGAAAGGGAGAATTTTAAGTTCAATCGCATGTTCGAGGATCACAAAAAAGGGTTTTACCTATATTGCGAAGAGGGAAACACAAAGCTCGGTACCGCACTGGAATTGTTGCAATGGAAGGCAGAGTATGGTATACCTGACAAGGGATTTGGGAAGGTACTGAAAATATTTAAGAAGAGGCTTCCAAAGGATAAAGAATTGCATGAATGTTCCTACGAAGAAAAGAAGCTTGTCTGCCCTCTAGGACTAGAGGTGCAGAAGATAAATGCATGCCCTAATGACTGCATACTCTACCATGGTGAGTACGAGAATTTGAATGAATGTCCGGTATGCGGTGCATTGTGCTATAAGATCAGACGATATGACCCTGGTGATGTTGAGGGCGAGTTCCCAAGGAAGAGGGTTGCTGCCAAGGTGATGTTTTATGCTCCTATAATACCACGGCTGAAATGTCTGTTCAGAAACAAAGAGCATGCCAAGTTGTTGAGATGGCACAATGAAGACCGTAACAAAGACGGGAATTTGAGACACCCCGCTGATGGGTCACAATGGAGAAAAATCGAGAGAATGTAAAAGGAAAATGACAAGTTTTCAAAGGACCCCAGGAACATATGGTTTGGTTTAAGTGAAGATGGCATTAATCCTTTTGGGAAGAAGAGCAGCAATCATAGCACATGGCCCGTGACTCTATGTATCTACAACCTTCCTCCTTGGAAGTGCATTAAGTGGAAGTTCATTATGATGTCAGTGCTCATCCAAGGCCCTAAGCAACCCGGCAACGACATTGATGTGTACCTAAGGCCGTTAGTTGAAGAACTTTTACTTTTGTGGGCTAAACCAGGTGTACGTGTGTGGGATGAGCACAAACAAGAGGAATTTGACCTTCGAGCGTGGCTGTTTGTAACAATTAATGATTGGCCTTCTCTTAGTAACATTTCAGGACAAACAAACAAGGGATACAAGGCATGCACGCACTATTTAGATGAGACTGAAAGTATATATTTGCCCAACTACAATAAGAATGTCTAACTGGGACATCGTCGATTTCTTCCGACCAATCATCCCTTAAGAACGAAAGGCAAGCATTTCAAAGGCGAGGAAGATCACCGGAAGAAGCCTGTCCGCCGTACTGGTGATGATATACTTTATATGGTCAAGGGTTTACCAAAACAAGTAATCTTTGGAAAGGGTCCTGGCAGAAAATCTGTTCCGAATGACACTGACGGACACGCACCCATGTGGAAAAGAAATCTATATATGGGGCCTACCCTATTGGAAACACCTAGAGGTCCGCTCTGCAATCGACGTGATGCATGTGACGAAGAATATTTGCGTGAACCTGCTAGGCTTCTTGGGCATGTATGGGAAGACAAAAGATACACCTGAGGCATGGGAGAACAAGAAATATATGAACGAAAAAGAAGGCATGCATCCAAAGCAGTATGAGGGTGAAGCCAGCTGCGCTCTTAACAAAGAAGAGAAGGAAATATTTTTTGAATGTCTGCTCAGTATCAAGGTTCCATCTGGCTTCTCGTCGAATATAAAGGGAATAATAAATATGGAAGAGAAAAAGTTTCAGAACCTAAAGTCTCATGACTGCCACGTGATTATGACGCAACTGCTCCCGGTTCCATTGAGAGGGCTTCTATCAGAAAATGTTCGATTAGCCATTGTGAAGCTATGTGCATTCCTCAATGCAATTTCTCAGAAGGTAATCGATCCATAAAGCCTACCAAGGTTACAATATGATTTGTTCTAATGTCTTGTCAGTTTTGAGTTGGTGTTCCCACCATCCTTCTTCAATATTATGACGCACGTCTTGGTTCACCAAGTCGACGAGATTGAAATTATGGGTCCTGTATTTCTACACAATATGCTCCCCCTTGAGAGGTTCATGGGAGTCTTAAAGAAATATGTTCATAACCGTGCTAATCCATAAGTAAGCATCTCCATGGGCCATCAAATAAAGGAGGTCATTGAGTGTTGTGTTGACTTTATTCCTGACCTTAAGCCGATTGGTGTTCCTGTATCGCGGCATGAGGGGAGAATGGGTAGAAAAGGAACGCTAGGACCGAACCCAATAATATGTAGGGACGCAGATTCTTGGAAGAAAAAAAAACACACAATATTGTTTTACATAATTCTTCCTTGGTGGCCCCGTATATCAATCAAGACAAGAATATTCTACGCTTCCAACACCCGGAGAAGTCTGAAGTCTGGATTAAGCAAGAACACATGAGGACTTTCAGCGGTTGGTTGCAAAATCATCTCACGAATAACAAGATTGTTGAAGAGGAGTTGTACTTGTTGTCCGGCACACCATCTTTGACTGTAATGACTTTCAAAGGGTACGAGATAAATGGGAATACATTTTACACGATCGCCCAAGTTGAAAAGAGCACCAACCAAAACAGTGGTGTCCGCTTTGATGATGCAATCAACAATAAGCAAAAGGTCACATATTATGGTTACATAGAGGAAATATGGGAACTTGACTATGGACCTGATTTTAAGGTCTCTTTGTTTTGGTGCAAATGGTTCAATCTGATAGGGGTAAAGGTAGACCCGCAGTACGGAATGACAACAGTGGATCTCAACAATCTTGGGCACAGAGACGAAACATTTGTCCTAGACAATGATGTGGCTCAGATTTTCAATGTGAAGGACATGTCTAGCAAAACGAGAAAAAGGAAAGATAAGGAAGTGAATACATCATACGGTGAGCCAAAGCGCCACATAGTTCTTTCAGGGAAAAGAAACCTCGTGGGAGTGGAGGACAAGACAGACATGTCAGAAGATTATGAAACGTTTCATGAAATTCCTCCCTTCAAAGTGAAGACTGACCCAAGCATCCTGTTAAATGATGAAGATTTTCCATGGTTACGGTGCAAAAAAGAAAGGGAAACACGCGAAGAAATAATTTTATATATACCACTCTAGGATGTGACCGTCTTCAACGCCAACATGATTTGTATTCGGTCGATGAATTGAAAGATTTCTAGCTATATATTATAAGATCAACAAAACACACGGTTTTGCCTGGTTACAGCCCTACGGTGTGGCTCGTGAGTGCCCGCATATCAAATGCACCGTCGGACCGCAACCAGGAGAATGATTTGTATTTGGTCGATGAAATGAAAATTTCTAGATACATCAACAAAACACACGTTTCTCATGCATATAGCCCGACTGTGGATCGTCAGTGCCCACATATCAAATGCACCATCGGGTTGTATGCAGGGAATCCGAATGATTTGTATTCCGTCGATGAACTGAAGGATTTCTAGATATATCAACAAAACACACGGTTTCGCCTGCATACAGCCCAACGGTGGCTCGTGAGTGCCCGCACATCAAATGCACCGTTGGAGGTATGCAGGCCAATCCGAATGATTTGAATCCGTACACACCGAGTGTCGAACATGTCCGAGAGGTGGGCTATATATAGGGATCGTGTGCCTCTTTAGCCCCGGTTGCTAGCACAAACCGGTACTAGTACATTGTCATAGTGTTGATCCGATCCAATAGCTCACAAGCGCTTGAAAGAAACACACAACCCTGATCCAAGGACTCACAAGCGCTTGAAAGAAACATGTGATCCGTGTGCTTCTTCCTGATTAGTGAGGTTCAATGTTAAAAGCCCGCGTCGCGCACAAAGCCAACCGCACTCTTCTCGGACGAAAACTCATCTGTTACAAAGGAATTTCATTTTGTTTAAACTTATTTCAACTCAAGACTTTTTGTGCATTCAATATGCACCATTCAAAGCCACATACTAAAATTTGAAACCTTTCTAACTACATTTTCTATTTTCCATGCATTTAATGATTTATTTTGAGCTAAATGACCCTGAAATTGGAAAGCACTACACATGAACTCAGAAAATGTTGGAACTTGGCATGGTATCATCATTTGACCCACATAACATGTGTGCAAAAGATGAGAGGGTTACGCCAAAAACTGTATGCACTTCGTGTACAAACTAGACCATCTCTTTCGAAGTACGAGGGTTTCGGACGAAAACTCATCTGTTACAAAGGCATTTCATTTTTTAAACTTATTTCAACTCAAGACTTTTTGTGCATTCAATATGGACCATTGAAAGCCACATACTAAAATTTCAAAACTTTCTAACTTCATCTGCTATTTTCCATGCGTTTAATGATTTATTTTGAGATAAATGACCCTGAAATTGGAAAGCACTACAAATGAACTCAGAAAAGGTTGGAACTTGGCATGGTATCTTCATTTGACCCACCAAGTTGAGAGGGTTACGGAAAAAACTGGATGCACTTCATGTACAAATTGGACCATCTCTTTCGAAGTACGAGGGTTTCAGACGAAAACTCATCTGTTACAAAGGCATTTCAGTTTTTTAAACTTATTTTATCTCAAGACTTTTTGTGCATTCAATATGCACCATTCAAAGCCACATACTAATATTTCAAACATTTCTAACTTCATTTGCTATTTTCCATGCATTTAATGATTTATTTTGAGCTAAATGACCCTAAAATTTGAAAGCACTACAAATGAACTCAGAAAAGGTTGAAACTTGGCATGGTATCATCATTTGACCCACATAACATGTGTGCAAAAGTTGAGAGGGTTACGATAAAAACTGGATGCACTTCGTGTACAAACTGGACCATATCTTTCGAAGTACGAGGGTTTCAAACAAAAACTCATCTGTTACAAAGGAATTTCGTTTTTCTTACTTATTTCAACTCAAGACTTTTTGTGCATCTAATATGCACCATTCAAAGCCACATACTAAAATTTCAAACCTTTCTAACTTCATTTACTATTTTTCATGCATTTAATGGTTTTTTTCTATTTAACAAAGTATTTCACAAACTAGTATTTCAAAAGAATTCAACTTGAAACTATTTAAATTTGAAAACCACTGCCACTAACAGAATATTTATAATTATTTTTTACCCAAAGCAAAAAGATTCATTAAAAACTCCAACTATTCTAATAGCTAGTCAAAATCTAAAAACAAATCTAAATCAACAAATATAAAAAATATACCGTTAGTACCGGTTTGTGATAGAAACCGGTGCTAAAAGTCCCTCCCCTTCCCGCTTGGATTTTTCGCCCAAAATTGGAAGAATTTGGGGACCTTTAGCACCGGTTTGCACTACTAACCGATCCTAAAGGGTCTGTAGCACCGGCTTGTAGCACAAACTGGTGCTAAAGGTCCCTTGGTATATATATGAAGCGGGAAGGGGAGTTTCTCCACCGCTCCAGATCGACTCCATCGCGCCGCCAGGCTGCTGCTCCCGCCCGTCGCCGTCTCCGTAGCCGTGCCGCGCGCCCCTCTCCGGCCCCTCGTCGTCTCCACCCCTCGCAGGCCCCTCGTGTGCGTGCTCCTCTCGTCGGCCCTCGTGCGCGCCCCTTGCCTTACGTCTCCGCCCATCGATCACCGGTGCCCACGCCCCTTGGCGGCTCGTGCTCCTCGCCGACGCCCATGCTCCTCTCCGGCCCTCGTGCCCACGCAGCTCCCCGGCCATGCCCCTCACCGTCGACGCCCCTCGGTGAGACCCTAGGAGAGGCCGGCGACGACGAGGCCCGCGTAGTACCAATGTTGATGCAAATTTTTTGTTCATATGTTCTAGATGCAAAAAATTTGTTGTAGATATTGTAGTATTGTTAGTATACATTAGTATTGTTTGCAAATATTATTATTATACATTAGTATTGTTATAGCAAATATAATAGTTAGGTAATTGTTAGTATTGTCAGTATACATTAGTTAGTAATCTAGTATTGTTAGTATACATTAGTTAACAATCTAGCTAGGTAATTGTTAGTATTGTATATATTGTTAGTCGTCGACCCGGAACAAGTATATATTGCATAGTATATATATTATTATGAATATTGTTATAGTATATATATTGTTGTTAGTATTATTAGTATATATGTGATATTAAATTTAGTTATATATGTTGCGAATGCTCTTGGGCGCCAAAAATGTATTTAAAAATGTTGAAAATTTACAAAAAAACTTATGTATTCTTGACAATGATTTAAACTTTGTTGTTATTATTTTTAGTTTTAAAATTTTTAGTTTCATTAATACGTTTTCGGAGACGCTGTCGGGCCCGCATCCTCGTTACCGTCGCGCTCCGGGACTTCTTGAAGGGATGCGCAATGTCCAAGACTGGGCTCCGCCGGGCTAGCATTGGGAGGTGGTTTCTGAGGTGCGCCGCTTGGTGTGGAATCCGGGTCTTGTCGTCGACCCGGATCTTCTTTGGTGACGCCCGCTTGGGGCACAGTCGGTGCGGAGGGAGCCGGCCCCCGAGGAGGTTGTACTCCAAGGTGTCAGGAAGGAGGACGAGCACGTCCGTCGCTACATGGTGGCGTTGGATGCCGGGTACTTCAGTTTGTGGCAAGTTCTTCAGGGATCTCACCCTAGCTACGAGTGGGTGATGGTTCCTTCTCTTTAGGTGTCCACCGCCAGCCGGAGCCGACGTCGTTTACTGTATTAGTGATATGTTATATATATGTAGTAGTGATCGATATATTATTGTTGCATATGTGAACTGGATTATTCGAGATGTAAACTGGATTATTATTCTAATATTATTATTGCATGTGAACTTGATTATTTGAGATGTTACTTTTCGTATTTGCTTATACTAAATTGATCATGTCAACAAATATACTAAATTGTTTTATCTTTTTCTACATCTCGTCGATATTAGTTAAGCTATGGACGACGTTTTGAATAGCGGCAGAGAGCAGGAAGACGATACGTACGAAATTATCACCGACGCCGATGATCATGATGACGGGTCACGATGTCTGAACGATTCCGGTGAGGGAATGTTCAAGCAAGGAGACATAGAAAATGATCTTCAATTAACAACAAAGTCCACCGAGGTATATATATAAATATATAAGGCCTCTGTTGATCATTAAATATACTAATAATTGATTTAGCACTAATCAATTAACAAATCTTTCTTCTTTTAGCAACCCAGATCGACCAAATCTTCTTCAAGAAAAACAAAACGTGGCCCGGCCAAATTGCCGCGGGATAGTACAACAGGTCAGTTTGATTGGCGAGATGACTGCTCCTCTAGCTCACGTGAAGAAATGGACATCTATATACGGAGTAGTTGTTAGAGACCAAATACCGATCATCACTCAAGAATGGCATCAGCCAAAGGAAGATAACAAGAGTTTTGTCAGCGATAGAGCAAAAAACAAGCTTTGGGATAAGGTCATATCATATTTCACCCTACCAGATTATTTGACACCAGACGGTGTGGACAAAGTCAAGCATGCTGCTCTTAGGAAGATGACCAAACAATTCCAAAGTTGGAAGATAAAGACATGGGACAAATACGTCGCTAATGATAAGAAGACTCCAATTTTCATTGGAGCACTAGCGAAGGTAGAAGCTCACCGGGACAAATTTGTGGAGTACAAGGAATCAGAAGAAGCTAAACGTCGGTCGGAAATAAACAAGGCAAATGCTGAGAAAAAAGAGATTTTCCATACCATGGGGACAGGTGGCTACATGTCCGCGACGCCTATGTGGGATGCATTTGAGAAGAAGCATCTTAATGTAGGGGTCACTCCAGAAACAATGTTTTTTCCACCCAGGTGCTGGACTTGGTTTTTTGGGCATGGTGGCAAGTTGGACCCAAAGACAGGGAAGGTAATTCTAAAGGAAAGTATTAAAGGAGCCGATAAGGAGTTACTGGATGCAATTGATGATGCTAAAAAGGGGATTTTAAAGCCCGAGAGAGAGAACAACGAGCTTACACGCGCCCTCAAGAATCCTGAACACCCGGGACGAACGCGGGGCGTAGGCGTCGTTCCGTGGTATGAGGGGTTTGCGGAGTTTCACGAGAGTTACAGAAGCCGTGCAAGAAAGAAGAAGCAGAAAGCAGACCTTTTTGAAAAGATGGAACGGGCTATCAAGAAGACGCAGGAGAAATACGCGTCACTTAGCCAGCAACTGCAGCTAAGGACGTCTACTCAAGATCCAGCATTGGATTGTACCGTCCCATCTATGCCGAAAAGCAGCATGGGCTCCACGGGGGTCGATGATGGTTACTACCCCGTGGATGATATCAAAGAGATGAAAAGTTGCGAGCTACACTTCAAAATGAACAATATATCCATTAAGGTGGCAGACGGCTTTGCTTTAACGAATCCACCTGAAGCAACCTACCACGACAATCCGATTCCACCTGGCTATGCTCGTGTCAGGGTGGATGAAGTTGTGTCGATATATGAAGAACTAAACCTTGATATTCCTGGAGGTGAAGGGCAGCAAACCCTCAGGGAAGCCAAACAAAGTGGTACCTATCTATTGAGAAAACAATGCATCATATTTCTAGACAAGGTGACAAGTCCAACGCGTTCGACGTCGAGTTCACCACCACCGTTCCCGGAGATGGAGCACAGTGCGACTCCGCCACTTCAGACGAGTCCACCCCCACCCGGCCTCCCTGAGATGAAGCGAAGCGCGACTCCGCTGCGTCAGCCGAGTCCACCACCACCCCTCCCAGAGATGGAGCGCAGCACGACTCCGCTGCGTTAGACGAGTCCACCACAACCCCTCCCCGAGATGGAGGCAGCGCGACTCCGCCGCGTCAGCCGAGTCCACAACCACCCCACAGCGCGAGTCCGCCACCAGCTCCCCCTGTGACGGAGCCTGCTAAAAGGCAAACGCGAAAATCAAGTCGACCTCCGCCGCGTCAGCAGAGTCCACCGAAGAAGAAAGAAAAGAAGAATAAACCCAAGAAGAGTCTGCCGACGTTACCATGGAATAGAAGTGACGTAGAGAACAAGACCATATCGGATAAAGAAGTGAAGGAGCACTTTGCACCGAAACCTCCCCCGGAAACGAAGGAGAAAATACCTGAGGAAACAGTAGAACACTTTTTAAAGCAGTTTGAAGCCCCTGCGAAGACCGAGCTATCGGACTATGAACGCTCTATTTGAAAGTCATTTAAAAAGGCGTCCTCAAGCTCCTCAGGTAGTAAAAAATGCGGGAAAAATGTTCCCCAGCTCGGAGAACAGAAAGTGAAATCGATAGCCCCGCTCAAGGTGAGTACCGAGCAGCAGGAGATGATACCAACCGACCAACAAGGAGAGGGTTCTAGAGTGGCGGGTATCAGTATTGGAGAATATATAGGCATTGAGGCGTTGCCCACTGAGCCAGATATACCACCCAGGATATATGAAAAAGGGGAGCCTCTCGTCAATGAAGAAGAGGAGAAGCTTCTACAAACACAAATGCGCAATTTGCATTAGTGGTACAAGAGCGAAATTATACCGTTCGAGCTAGAGGGCATCATGTTCCTAGTCAAGCAAGAATATTTCCACTATGGAATTGAAATGTGGATTTCAAATGAAGAATTGTTTAAGTTATTCCATCAAAAAGCACTCGACAAATCCCTCGTCAGTTGCTATTGTCTGTAAGTGATTTCTTTCTCTGTATTTTAAGTCTCTAGCTCAGCTCGTTCGTCATTGACTGTAATTAATTATCCTCACTATATTCTTTTGTGTGGTTACGCAAAATGAAGATTTAGGAAATGAAAAGAGATGGATTATATGGCATTGGGTTCATTGACCCAAATACCATACATGAAGTAACAATAAAATACAACACAAAAGACACGGAGAGGATCTTGCTAAATTATTGAAGGAACTACATACCAACGCACATTTACTACTTCCTTACAACTTCAAGTGAGTGTCATTATTTTGTACTACAAATTATCGTTTCGCTTACTCGATGTTGTTATAAGTGATGAGTTATGCATACCCACGTTTACATATGTGTGCGCAGCTATCACTTCATCCTGATAGATATTCAAGTTGACGAAGGAAAAGTTATAGTAATGTACTCGCTACGTAAAGATATTAACAAGTACAGATCCATGAAGGATATGTTCAACAGGTAATTTTAATCATTATCACACCATGTAGGCTTATTTAGTGTTCATTTCCTGTTATATCAAGTAATTAATAACTCCTTTATTCATTTTTTCTTTGACGACAGTGTTTGGGCAAAGTTCAAAACAGACGAGCCCGGTTTATGGAAGGATAAGCTGACGTGGCACTACGATAAATATGTGCGAGAACATTCGCTTTAATTCTAGTTTCAATATACCATTAACATTCTTGATTATTATCTGACTGAATTCTATTCTTATGAAGTGTATGAGGCAGAAAGAGGGGACTGAACCATATGCTTACATCGTAATGCAGAACATTCGCTATATGACCGAAAGGGTTACTAGTAAAGCAATTATGGTACGTAAATACTATTTAGACTTTGTTCTTACCATGATGTAAATACTATTTAGAATTAACATTCGCTATATATTGATCTTCTTCTTTACATAAGATAGCAGAGAAGCGGGATCAACTCCAAATAGAGGAAAAAAATTCAAGCACTTCAAGAGGAATTAGCATAATTTTTGCTTCAGCAAGTCATATCTACCACCGGAAAATTCTCGTACATCTGACTCGGTTGCGGAAAATTCTCGTACATCTGACTCGGAATTTTCGCATTCTTGCTAAACGTGGATAAGTTGCCTACCAACTTGAACTACCCCCGCACCTTTCCCGAGTACATGATGTATTCCATGTGTCACAACTCAGGCGTTGCTTCAAGGACCCCATCCGCGAAGTCGACCATGAAACGCTAGATCTCCAAGATGACCTTTCTTTTCGAGAATACCCTGTTCGTGCTCTTGATTCAGCAGAGCGTGTTACTCGCCGGAAGAAGATCAAGTTTCTGAAAGTTCAGTGGTCACACCACTCTGAGAGAGAAGCCACGTGGGAAAGAGAAGACCGTCTCCGTGCCGAGTACCCCTCCTTCCTCCCGCAGACTTCTGAATCTCGGGACGAGATTCTTTTGAGTGGGGGCGAGTTGTCAGAACCCCAACTTAGGTAAGTGCTAGGATTTTATTGTGCCTTTGCATCATGCAAAAATTGAAAAGAAAATTCAAAAATGGGGAAAAGAAAAGCCCTGAGAAATTAAATCAAATGGCCAGATAAAAATATTTTTCCAAAAATCATTTGAGTATTTGGAAAATTCCTATAAATGATGCTGATCATTTTAAAAGTGGTTTGGGAGCAATCCCATGCTCATGGAATTTCTAATTTTCAAACAATGCCTTGGAAAATTAAATAAACCCCTATTTGATTTAAAATTCAAATGTTTTGAATTTTAAAGAGTGCCAAATTTTATAAGTGGCTAGCTCTAGCTGTTATGAGGCCATATAAAAAATTATGGCATTTATAAAAATACCTAGCTATTTTATTAGCTAGGTCAACCTATTTAAAGAAGAAATAAAAATAAAAAGGAAAAGATAGAGAGAGGGAGCTTACCAGACGCCCACAGGCGAGGCCCACTCACCTGTGCCACGGCCCAGCCCACCCCAGACGCCTTGTCGTCTTCCTCCCCCGCCCCTCCAAGAAGGTCGCTGGAGACGAGGAGGCCGCGGCGACGACACCTCGACGCCGAGCCACTTCTAGGCCACCCAGGCCTCCTTCCTCACGCCTCTGCGTTGCCAGAACACCCCCGCACCTTCCTCCTCCTTCCACTGGACCTCCTCCTCTCTCTCCGATGCAAATCGCCGCGGACCCGAGCGCCCCGCCGGAGCACGGCCGTGTGCACGCGCGGCCAGCGAACTCAAGAGCAGCAACCTCCTTGTCCAGAAGCTCCCCAGGCTTCGTCAACCTCACCGGTCGGAAGGAATCGAGCCCTGGAGCCACGACAACGCCGTCCCCTTCGTCGAGCCGCCGCCGCCCATCGTGGAGGTCTTCGACGAATTCGCCGCAGCCGCAACTCCTCCGGCCTCCTCGAACTCTCCGTCGCGCTCAGGGTGAGAAGCTACGCCGCTTCCCCCTTCTCGTTGCCCTCCCCGTGCTTTGTTTTTCCTCGCCGTCGTCGTCAGTGGACAGCCGCCGCACGCACGTCGTCGTCACCGTGCACTGGAGCGCTCATGTGACCCCCCCGGTGGCACCACTGGATGAGGAAGACGACGAGGAGCAAGCCCGTGCCCTCTAGACCCCTCCCCGCGCCCTAAATCCTAAGTCCGGCGAGTCTCCGGCGAGACTCCGGTGACCCCCTCCATTAGCAGCTAACCCCCGAGCTAAACCCCCCTAATCCCCTATGACAGGTGGAGCCCCCAACCCTTAACCCTCTCCGTTAGCTCTATTTAAAACGGGTTTAACCCCACTGTCACTGGCAGACATGGCCCACATGTCAGCCCCCTGGTGACATCAGCCCTGCGTCAGCATGATGCAATAAATCATTTCCAGAGATTAAAAGAAATAAAGAAAAGAGAGAAAATTCCAGAAAATAGATTAAACTTTGAAATTCAATAACTTTTTAATCTTAACTCCAAATTGGACAAATAATATGTCTAAAATTATCAGAAAAATACAAGGATTATGAATATGCAACTTGTTTCTGTGTTTGACCATTTTAAAATGGGTGAACAGTAGCAAACATGCATATGGATCCTTTTCAAATTCAAATTTGGAGTGAATTTGCAAATGACTTTGCAACACAATTATTTTAGATGGATTCATCCACACATCAGAAGCTTTGTCTCAACTATACCACATCAATTCATGATCAACCTTTCAAATGAACTTTCATGCATTCAAATGCATTTGAAATTCATCGATAAATCAAATGGAGTTTGAATTTGCATTTCAAATGCAATATACTTCTTTTAAATGGAATGCTCAACACATCAGTATCTTGAACATCACCATTACAATCTTATTCATGTGATTGTGCATTGTACATTATGTTGATCCTATGATTGTCGAGTTGCTGATAGAAGTGGAGCCGGAACCCGAGGCCACCCCCTTCGTTGAAGACACCGCTATCGAAACCTCGTCAGCAAGGCAAGCAAACCCCCATTGATCATGTCGATAAAATCCCACTTCCCTCTCAGTCTCGCTTATGCATGTTTAGGATATCACCTTGTATCGATTCTACCGCATAGTTGAACCCATATCCGATGCATGACCTATCATCTTGTCACAGTAGTAAGCAAACCACAATCCTAGCAGATGTAGGAGTTGGTTGATATCATGTGGTCCCTGCAACTGTTACTGCTTATTGCATTCTTAGTGGTACAATGAGGTTGCTTTTGATGTGGGTCGGGATGATGGTGAACATGGTGTTGATGAAAGTGAAATGTGTTGGTGAATCTACCCTAATACAAGGTGAACGATGAGAGGCTGTGTAGGAGTACACAATGGGTTGTCTCGTTGAACACCGCCTTAAGTCCGAGTTCTTGTGTGGTGATCCAAGAAGAAGAGTACAACCACACATTGGGCTCACTGACCCCTCTCATCCTAGTACCTCACCCCGTTCGAACCCCAAGAGTCGCAGTAGTTCGGAGTTCTGGTAGGGCTGTGGCATGGTCTGCGAAGTGGATGAACGGCTTTTCAAGACCGGTTTGGGACCCTGCACACATCATTTGAGGCTGTACTGGAACCTCAGCCGGACTTCCATACGGATCCCCCTCAGATAGGCGACTCTCTGGACTAGAACGGAGCTGTGGGCGAAGTGTTGTGGTGAACATCCTCGCCGACACCCCTTCAATGGTGTCGAGGCCAAAGGCGGTAACTGATGGTCATGTGTGCGTAGTAGTACACCCCTGCAGGGTTCTCAAAACTATTCGAATAGCCGCGTCCGCGGTTAAGGACTGCTTGGAAAGCTTAGCTTGATTATTAGAGAACTTGAACTGGATACTTCTAAAACACACCAACATAAGCGTGAGTGCTATGGTGTGCTTCTCGTGGGGAAGTCGAGGAAGTAACCATAGTGGTGTAATTGGTTGAAGAGATGTAGTGGACTCGTGTACGCTTCTTACCTCAAGTCTGGTACTCGTAGTTCAGGACTAGCCAAGTCAAAGCTGGCACTTCTGCAAGTGAAACCCCACCTCCCTTTACCTTGATACATGTGCATGAGTAGTATAGCTCCTACGTAAGTCTTGCTGAGTACGACTTTGTACTCACGTTTTCTCGTTCTATGTTTTAGATGAACCCACCGACCCCGATGGTGGCTTCTACCCGAAGCTCGAAGAATGAAGACTCGGACCAAGACCAAGCTAGTGTAGTCCCAGTCAGACGACTGGTTCCCTCGTGGAGGGCTTGTTTTTAGATAAGGCTTCTCTAAGCCATTTGTTAAACTTGTCTATACTCAGACCTACTTTGCTTCCGCTTGTCTGTTGTAATGTTGGATCACATGCTTGTGATCTCTGTGTGCACTCTTTAAGAGTTATCAATAAAAATGTATACTTTGTAGAGAATTGCAATGATACCTGCTGTTCATACAAGGCATGTGTGCTGCGTGTATGTTTATAACATGCATGTCTTTGTATGGGTTTTCGAGACCTTAGTTGTGATCTGGCTGGCGGTCTTTTATACACCAAGTGGCCCTTAGATGTGCGCAGCTTGGGGCATCGCGATGCGATTGTTCGAGACTCTGTCTCGTGCACACTTTGATGTATGATCGAGCCCGCCCTAGACCCCGACTAAGTGATCGGGCTGGAGTAAGTCTATGTAAGAGTTATGAGATAGTCGATAGTATGGTTGAGGCGACTTGTCTGTGAATATGGGAGTTCATCACCCATATCATTTAGACTTGTGTGCGGACGATTAGGACCCATCTCAGTTGATCATCCGGCATGGATGGGATGCCCCTCAAGTATGATGCTTTCCTAGAACGTTCTGTGCTTGGCCTTGTCTGCTTAGACAAGTGGATACGGTTCTCGGCTCTCCATATGACTATGTCGTAGCGGGACTTGCATACGCAAACCCCGGGTCCCGACACCATTAAACCCCAAAAGAAAATAATTAATAAACCCTTAAACCACTAAACCTTTAGTACCGGTTTGTATTACCAACCGGTACTAAAGGACCCCCAGTCGTCGCCCCTGGACTGAGACCACGTGGCAGAGAGCCAGACACTTTAGCACCGGTTCTAGGAGAACCGATACTAAAGGGTTTGGACCTTTAGTACCGTGTCTTTAGTACTGCCCTGTTCTGCACTAGTGCTGGTCAGTTGTGGGCCAACGGCGCTGGAATAAAATGGCTATACTTACAGAATACGAGCGCCTTGATACGTCTCAAACGTATTTATAATTTATGCTTGCTCCATGCATGTTTTGTGTGATACTGCTATGATCGAGATACACTTTCATACACTTTTGATCATATTTGAACTAACTTATTAACTCAGTGCACCCCAGTGTCAGTTCCTGTTTTCTGCTGTTTTTCTATTTCAGGTTTCCTCCATATTAAAAGTGCTCCAAAAATTTGGGGAAAATCAGCGTAACAAAAGCTTCCGGAAACACCTGGGTGGGGCCAGAGGGCCACCACCAGGGGTCCATGCGCCCTGGTGGCGAGCCCTAGGGCGAGGCCCCCCTGGGTGCCCCCCTTCGCCTATTTATTCTCCGTGATGGGATTCTTCCGAAGAAAGAAACTTTTTCACGATCTCTCCTCTGTTCCTATGCCTCCGCACCTCCAACATTGGGAGCGCCAACAGACCTCTTCCCGGCACCCTGCCGGAGGGAGGATTGACTTACGGGAGCCTCTCCTCCATCATGGACGCTTCCCGGATGATCCGTGAGTAGTCTACCTTGAACCATGGGTCAGTGATCAGTAGCTATGTGATGTTCTCCTCCCCTCTTTGTTATTCATGGATTAAACCTTGTGAGCTACCCTACATGATCAAGACACATATGTAATTATTTTTGTTGTTGCTATGCTGAGTTTGCTGGGATCTGATGGATTACGAGACTATGTTAAGTTTGTGATTGAGTAATATATTTGGTTCTTATCTTTTATATTTTTGTTCTTGAGTAATTCTTGTATGTTCTTTGTTGATGTTTATTGGTTTGGCCAAGTAGTAGGTAGTGACTCCAAGAGGGAACGTTATGCTCAATTGTGGTTTCATGCCCCCTGATGACTAGCTTGAGTGACAGAAACATGAGTCTAGGGGAGTGTTTTTGCCACAAGGGGGAAAACAACGGTGCTTGTAACCGTGGTTGCAAGGATTGTTTACTTTACGCAAAGTTCTTTTAATGCAGTTGTCTGTTGCTTTGGGTTTACACTTGGGGTGGGGCTCGCAACTTAATACCAGCGAGATGTTCTGGATAGATATCTCAAGGTGGATGATTAGTAGTAGATGCAGTTGGATTTCAGTCTACTTATTTTGGCGTACTTCCCATGCTTTTGAGCCTCTTCCTTTCTTTCTAGCGTAGTTAGCATCGCGGTGCGTTTTTAATCTTGTCAATTTCCCAGCTGTGATTTGTTTACCTCGCATAGCAGCTTTATCGTCTTTTGGGAGAGAGACATCACTACTGAACATCACGAGACCCCATTCAATATTCTCATCACTGTTTACACGCCCAATTTATTTTCTGCTTTTACTTTCTAGTTGCTATTACTAATATCCTTTATCCCGTGCGTTTGATCTTTTGTAAACAACAAGGCGGGAGAGATTGATAACCTCTCTGAACTTCATTGGGAGCAAAGTTATTTGTATTGTGTGCAGGTCCACGTCAATTGCGCCATTGACACCTACTTCTCACTTCTGGAGTCCTACGGGAGACAAACCCTATCCTCTACATAGGGGAAATTTGCTGCTATCCTACATCTCACCTTCCACTTGGGGTAACCAACGAAGGGCGAGAAGCCATTATCCACTTCCACGCCACCTAGTTGTGTGACTTCACTAGTCACAACAACAATGATTTTATCTGCACTCCTATTGCCACACTTGCCACTTCAGCTACCTCTTATGAAATTAAACCTGCTTTTCTAAACCTTGTTATGAGAGATCAATTCTCTGGTGCTGGAGATGATGTTGCTTTACACTTAAATAATATTTTTGAGTTATTTTATATGCAAAATTATAAAGATGTAGAAGTTGATGTTGTAAAGCTTAAGCTTTTTTCCTTTCTCTTTGAGGGAAGAGCTAAACTCTGGTTTCAATCTTTGCCTAGGAATAGCATAGATTATTCGGATAAGTGCAAATATGCTTTTATTGGGAAGTATTATCTACCTGCTAAAATTATCCAGTTGAGGAGAAACATTATGAATTTTAAACAATTGGATAATGAACACGTTGCCCAATCTTGGGAACGAATGAAATCTCTTGTTAAGAAATGCCCTACACATGGTTTGACTGCTTGGATGGTTATCCAGACTTTTTATGCAGGCTTGAACTTTACCTTGAGGAACCTGTTAGATTCGGCAGCGGGGGGAACCTTTATGTCAACAACACTTGGTGCTGCCACAAAACTTTTAAATGAGATGATGACCAACTATTCCCAATGGCACACCTAACGCGCTGCAACAGGTAGGAAGGTAAACTCTGTCGAGGAGATTTCCTCCATAAATGAAAAAGTTAACTTGAGTATGTCTCTACTTACCAAGCAACCTCCTATTGATCCTCATGATGTTCCTTTAAATTCTTTGGTTGCTCAGGAACAAGTACATGTGAACTTTATCTCTAGAAACAACTTCAATAATAATGCTTATAGGGGTCATTTTGCTAGCAATCCTAGACCGTTTCATGGGAACAACAACACTTATCCTGGCAACAACTCCTATAATTCAACTTATAAGGAAAGAGATTTACCTATCCATGAGAAACTGGTAGAAATAGAGAAGGATACTAAGAATTATATGCACACCCAGTTTGAACAAAACAAAGCCTTCTCTAGATAATTAGGTGAGCACAACGCCATTTTTCAAAACATTAGTAAGAAACTTGAGAGTCTGAACAGTGTGATATCTAATCTCCAAAGTAGACTTACCGCCACTGAAACCTGTGTTTCAAACATGTCTCACACCCAATCTACTTTGATAAATCAGATGGCGGCCAAACCAGAAATTGTCCCTATGGAAGAGGATAGAATTAAGAGCCTTCCTACACACCACACTGTTGCTATTTTCCAAATTGTGGAGGACACCCAAACTATTAGCACCCAACACACTCCTAGTCCCATTGGACCTATTAATGGTGATGCTAATACCTCAATCATAGAATAAAAAACTCCTATAAACATAGAGGCTTTCAAAAAAGTGAGCCTAGATGACACCACTACCACCTTTGATAGTAGTGACATCGATTTTGATAGTTTCTCCCTTTCAGAAGTTATTAGCTTGCTACACAAAATGTCTAGAGACCCCCACACTAGCACACTAAATCTTGCCTTCACGGAGCATATCACTAATGATCTCGTCAAAGCTAGGGAGGATAATCTTAGGATAGAAGCCTCCATACCTAGGAAGCTAGAGGATGGCTGGGATCCTATGATAAAAATTAAATTGAATAACTTCTCTTGCTATGATTTATGTGATGTTGGAGCTAGTACCTCCGTTATGCCCAAAAGAATGTATGATATGTTTGAATTGAAACCTTTTGATCCTTGTTCTTTTGGTGTTCGTCTCGTTGATTCTTCAA
The DNA here is from genome assembly GCA_950022295.1 of Bromus sterilis. Classification (NCBI taxonomy): domain Eukaryota; kingdom Viridiplantae; phylum Streptophyta; class Magnoliopsida; order Poales; family Poaceae; genus Bromus; species Bromus sterilis. The sequence continues at coordinate 220,508,320 of OX465599.1, forward strand.
TAAAGAAACCTTTGGGGAAGATCGATGATGTTCTTATCATTGTCAATGACAATTATGTTCCCGTTGATTTCACTATTATGGACATAGAGTGTGAACCTCTATGTCCAATTATTTTGGGACATCCTTTTCTTCGCACCGTTGGTGCTATTATTGACATGAAATAGGGAATATAAACTTTCAATTACCTCTTAAAAAGGGGATGGAACACTTCCCTAGGAAAAACATTAAGTTACCTTTTGAGTCCGTCACACGGGCTAGCTATTCTCTCTCTCTTGATAAAATTGATCTTTTTTGCTTTATGCCTAGCTTAAAGGCGTAAAAGAAAGCGCTTGTTGGGAGGAAACCCAAGATGTTTTTACTTCTGTTTTTAGTGGTCTTGATGATTGTTACTACTGTAGCAACATCATTGTATCTTTATTTTCAAGCTTTGTGCTAAGTTTAGCCTCCGATTGCAAGAAAATACAAAAGTTGTGACATGCTGTCTAGAAAATAGATTATGTCCTTGGACGAAACAATTAGCCCAAAATCACCAGATCATCTTTTTGATCTGAATTTTTTTGAAAGTGTGTTCCATACAGTTGTTTTTCGAGCGTTTGTTCTGAGTTTTTTATTTTAGTTACAGAAGTACCTCGAAAAAATTATTTACTACCTGTTGTTCTGTTTTTCACAGATTCTGTCACGTTTTGCCTTTCCTCATTTTTGCAAACATTAAGCTTGCTTTTTTCTTGCAATTTCTTTTTGGAAATCTTGAGAAACAGTAGATCTTCCAGAATATCTTTATTTGCAGTGGAGAAAAATTATTTTATTAAGGGTACTAACCTCTCTAATCAGCTTATGATGAGTTATGTATGAAGGGAGTTTTCAAGTGTGCGAGGGAAGATGATGAAAGAAGATCCGGGAGTGTCAAACGCTCAAGGTTGGGGATGCCCCCATGCATCCCCAATAAATATTCAAGGAGACTCAAGCGTCTAAGCTTGGCGATGCCCCCGTGCATCCCCTTCTCCATCAACAATCATCAGTTCGTCCTTTGTCTCACTATATTTTTATCACTTCATGCGTTATGTGCTATGCTTGGAGCGTCCCGCTCTTAGGTTTCCTTTTTAGTTTTCTTTAGCTTTGTTTTCTTCTCATAACAAGTTAGAACCCAGCTTACATTGGGTGGGAGAGAAACACGCTCCACTTTAAACTAGAACACATCATAGGATTTTTCATGCTTATATTTCTTATGTTGTGTGTTCTTTATCTTTTCGTAGCTACTGCCGTGTTTAGCTCTTAGTTTTCATGTTTATCTTTTTTAAGATCTTCAGTTTTAGTTTAGTTTGTTGTTGGAACTCTCTTTAGTTTTCATTTTTATCTTTTTAAGAGAGTTGGTTGTAGCACTGAGTGGTGTCTTTTCTTGAAGTAGGTAATTGAGGTTGCTATTCAATTGTAGTAGTAACTTGCTATAGTTTTGAGGTATTGTTGTGAGTAATGTTTGAAATTTTGGTGTCAAGAGCTCTAGCCTATTAGTGATAGGTGTCGTATTTTGGGCAATTCGTGTTGATTTTCAAAAACTACAAAACTAGTTGAGAACTCTAGCTACTAGATGGATCACTAATCTTTGGAGGGATCGGATATTAGAGTACACTCACGTACCATGATTCGAGGATGCGCAAGGATAACCAAACCCCCATACACTCCTCCTCGGGGTACTTGTCTCTTTGTGAACCTCCTTATTAGATTGAGAGTTACCGATAATAAGTGCATGAGTTCTTCGGACTAATGTAAGTATTGAAAGTTGACACTTCCACCTCCTCATATTTGCCAGCCTCTTCGGTACCGTGCACTGCCCTCTTCTCACTCCGAGAGTTGGCGTCCACCTCGCCGGTGCATCCAAAACCTTGGCATGATATGCTCTGTCATCATAAACCTCCTTATATCGTTTCTCAAAACAGCCACCATACCTACCTATCAAGGCATTTTCATAGCCTTTCCGAGATACATTGCCATGCAACATCCACCTCTTCATGACTTAATCTTCATGTCACACATGTTCCTTCTACACTGGCAGAGGCATACATTAGCATACATCATGATAGCTACATCTTCTTTATGTCGAGTACCTTGTAAAGTGTGAAGATCTTCTATACCTTCTTGTAAAATAGAGTGTTGCCCTTAAGTGAGGAAAAGATCCCAAAGTGGACAAATTTAAAAGATCCCAAAGAGGACAAATTAGAGTTAAATAGAAAGAGCCATTAAGGCCACCAAAAAATAAAAAAAATAAAAAAGAGAAAAATAAAAAAAAAGAGAGAAAGGGGCAACACTACTATTCCTTTTGAAAGATCCACACTCGTACTCCCTCCTATATCTTGTACTCCATAGAGATGATGATTTATGCATATAGCTATGTGGGGACCTTCACACTATAGAACTTGGGTTGCATATTCCAAGGATGAGCCTCCTCAAACAAGCTCTAGTTCATGAGCGAGCAAGTTGGATACAGCCCCACTAGTTCCATTGGAGAGCTTTTCTTAGCTCATATGTGCATCTGTTGCATGGCAATCCCTACTCCTCATATCATATCTATCATTTGGCCTTCTCGCCTATGATTTTGCTCATTGATGTGAGTCTTTCTCACCCTTTTTGTCTTCCTCCTCCACCATATTTCTCTCTTTTCCATCCTAAGTGTAAACTCTCGTGCTTACGCTCATCCATTGCATGAGTGCTCAAAGTATCAAAAGGGAGTGGATCAAATTGACTTGTACCTGGCTAGTGGTCTGGGGACGAGTCTAGATAAGATTCCAAAGAAGACTAAGTGTGAAACTTTAGTAGATTGAGTTCTCAACAAATACATTTTTTCTCGTATTCCCACCTCTCACTTCTTGCACGCAAACAACATCTGGAGACATTAGAGTCACGGATAGCGAGAGCTCTTGCACCTTAATGTTCTTATGTTGCTTGTTTCAATGCTAATATAGACTCTTGCCTGTTATGACATGAATTGAATTACATACCTTGATTGCTTTACTCTCAAAGTTCTTATATGGTTGTTAGCATGTCACCACAGAAATTATGCTTGTTATCATTTAGCTACTCGAGGACGAGCAGCAATTAAGCTTGGGGATGTTGATACGTCCCAAACATATCTATAATTTTTGCTTGCTCCATGCATTTTTTGTGTGGTATTGCTATGATCTAGATACACTTTCATACATTTTTTTTATCATATTTGGACCAACTTATTAACCCATTGCACCCCAGTGTCAGTTCCTGTTTTCTGCTATTTTTCTATTTCAGGTTTCCCCATATTAAAAGTGCTCCAAAAATTCGGGAAAAACAGATAAACAATCAGCGTAACGGAAGCTTCCAGAAACACCTGGGTGGGGCCCGAGGGCCACCACCAGGGGTCCAGGCGCCCTGGTGGCCTGGGGCCGCGCCAGGGGGCGCCTGGACACCTGGTGGGCCCCCTGGCTTCCCCTTTCTTCTATTTATTCTCCGTGACGGGATTCTTCCGAAGACAGAACCCTTTTTCGCGATATCGCCTCTGTTTCGTCGCCGTCGTGCTTCCAAGATCGGGAGCGCTAGCAGACCTCTTTCCTGCACCCTACCGGAGGGAGGATTGACCTCCGGGAGCCTCTCCTCCACCATGGCCGCTTCCGGGATGAGCCGTGAGTAGTCTACCTTGGACCATGGGTCCGTGATCAGTAGATTTGTGATGTTCTCCTCCCCTCTTTGTTCTTCATGGATTAGACCTTGTGAGATGCCCTACATGATCAAGGCACATATGTAATTCTTTCTGTTGTTGCTATGCTGAGTTTGCTGGGATCTAATGGATTATGAGACTATGTTCAATTTGTGATTGAGTAATATATTTGTTTCTAATCTTTTATATTTTTGTTCTTGAGTAATTCTTGCATGTTCTCCTTTGTTGTTTATTGCTTTGGCCAAGTAGTAGGTAGTGACTCCAAGAGGGAACGTTATGCTCGATTGTGGGTTCATGCCCCTTGATGACTAGCTTGAGTGACAGAAAGATGAGTCTAGGGGATGTGTTGTTTCCACAAGGGGTAAAACAACGGTGTTTGTAACCGCGGTTGCAAGGATTGTTTACTTTACGCAAAGTTCTTTTAATGTAGTTGTTTGTTGCTTTCGGTTTACACTTTGGGTGGGGCTCGCAACTTAATACCAGCGAGATGTTCTGGATAGATATGTCAAGGTGGATGATTAGTAGTAGATGCAGTTGGATTTCGTTTTACTTATTTTGGCGTACCGCCCATGTTTTTGAGCCTCTTACTTTCTTTGTAGCATAGTTAGCATTGCGGTGCGTTTTTAATCATGTCAATTGCCCAGCTGTGATTTGTTTACCTCGCATAGCAGTTTTATCGTCTTTTGGGAGAGAGACATCACTAGTGAACATCACGGGACCCCGGTCCATATTATCATCACTGTTTACACGCCCAATTTATTTTCTGCTTTTATTTTCTAGTTGCTATTATTATTATCCTTTATCCCTTGCGTTTGATCCTTTGTAAACAACAAGGACGGAGAGATTGACAACCTCTCTGAACTTTGTTGGGACCAAAGTTATTTGTATTGTGTGCAGGTACACGTCAATTGCGTCGTTGACACCTACTTCTCATTCCCCGAGTCCTACGGGAGACAAACCCTTTCCTCTACATAGGGAAAATTTGCTGCTATCCTACATCTCACCTTCCACTTGGGGTCACGAACGAAGGGCGAGAAGCCATTATCCACTTCCACGCCATCATGCCTCTACATGCCGGGATGAAAATCTTTCAGTGATTCGATGGATGCAGATAACAAGAGTAGCTGTGCTCGAGATCAAAAAGGCATTTTCGTGAAATAAAATCCTATTGAGAGAAAAAAGAAACAAGAAAACTAACTAGAGCTATTTTGACATGTCTTTTGGATGTAAAAACTACCACATGCCTTATGAATGTACGTCAAGCTGGGATCATTGGATGTATCAAATTCAACACATGATGTAATAAAACTTGGGTAACAGGCACAAAACATACAACACCTTGGGTAAAATTACTACATCTAGGTATGAATCCATCCCCTTGTAGCATCATGAATCATCACGCATGAATATTTGTACGACAACAACAACTAAAAAGTCTCTAACCTGGTGTACGAGTGAAGTTGCGTCAGAAGTTTCCGAACCTTCTAACTAGCTAGCCTAATGCAAATGTCGTCCCTGCATTTTTAATGTAAATTTAGCGAATAGCGTAGTGCAAAAACACCACATGCATGAAAATAAAAGAATTTCAATAGTTCAACAAAAGGGTCGAGTGCATCCAAAATCTAATGTGATAAAATCCAAGGGCCCCCAAACAACACAAGATAATTCCCACATTGAAATAATGGCAAGACTAGTACTAGTACTTGTCCACGAGTGCAATGGGAAAATGAAATCTACATATGGTACAAAGCTTGGCACAATGACCCTTCTTCGGTTCCTAATGCCCATGAATGTCCGATGCACGATTCTTCGAGTACAATGTGTTATTCACCATGACGCTCGCTTGAGAAACACAAAAGGGTGTAGCACGCAATTTCACCGTGATGATCCAGCAGGAAAAATAACAAATTATAGGTCAACGTGTGGTTTTACTCACCGGAGAAGATAATTCCCAAAAGCGGCGGCAGGAGAGCTGCCGGAAACCCGCGCTGGTACGGGAGCGCCCACAATCTCAAAATCTTTATAGATTTGTCATCCCAAAGGCCCATCCTACACCAAGCAGCAACGAATCGAAGACGGGATGTGTGAGCTGAAAAAGAACGGCGGACCCTCGATGGAGTCGTGGTCCGTTAGATCGTGAACAAGCGCTCGAGAGGTAGGGGCACCGTATAAGACCAGGAAGTGTGCGGGCAGAAAATAGATTTTGCGTATAAACAGCACCCTAGCGCCCCCTCTCCTCACTCCACTCCACCCCGCTCACCACCACACCCCCACCCCACGGGAGAATTTATTATCATCCCCCTGTTCATGAGCCACCACAACATAAGCCCCCTTCTACGGTTGGCTTCCTTTCAACCCCTCCAGCTTGCACATGCTATAGCTGATGCCCCCCTTTGCAATGTTTAACAGCCTTGTCAATGTATAAATAACAAATGGGCACATGAATAGACAAAACTACCCCTCAATATGCTGTCTAAATAAATTGAGATGATATGTGCTTGTTTCAAACAGAAAAACTGCTATAATCTGGCTGCAATGTTAACATTCACAGAAAATCAAAAACTGATAGAAATATGCATAATTTCACAACTCACAAATCTGACAGCAAACCCACGAACTCACAAGGATAATTGAACAAGGTTTCACAAGATTCGAAATTAGTTCATGACAACAACATAACAGTGAGTTTGCACCTCACATACACATCAAATAAAAGTGAGTTTTTCTCTCACACACAACAAATAAAAAAGTTCATGACAACCACAAATGAGTTCACAGCTCACTTAATTTCTTCTTCTTTGGAGTCATCTTCTTCTTCTTTCCTTTTGCTGGAGACTTTGTTGGTGTAGCAGCAGTTTGGGATGTAGCTTGGCTCCTTGTAATAGGTCCAGGACTACTAGTTGTGGCAGCTTGGGATGCAGCTTGGCTCCTTGTAACAGGTCCAGGACTACTAGTTGTGGCAGCATTCATGCTCTTAGTTGGTGTAGATGGGATTGTATTGCTAACAAAAACATCAAACCATGGTGATGTATTCTTTTTGCCCTTACGGTTCCTGGTACAAGAAGAGGCAATTAGAACAATTTTGTGCAATAGAAACCATGGTAATAGAACATGAAACAACAACATGGTATTAGAACTAGAAACAACAACAATTATTATTTTTTACCTTTTCTTAGTTCCATTCGTAGGACAGCCGGCTTCTCTATGTCCTAGCTCTCCACATTTTTTGCATTTGTTCAAGGACCCCTTCCTTGATCCACCCTCCCACCAACTCTTCCTCCTCTGTTTCCTTGTTCTTCCAGCACCCTTTTTGTCGCCTTTTGGAAGTGGTGGAAGCAACACAAAGCCCGTATCCACTTGTGGCCATTGATTCTTGTCGGTAAGAGGCTCAATTACCCCTTCATATGCTGCCCGGAATTTGTGAACTGAGTAGTACTCATGTACATAATCCTCCATGTTGACAAAGTTGCGAGCTTGCAAGACATTTATGAAGGCTAGTGCATGGTCACAAGGTTTGCTCGTGTGCTGCCACTGCATGCATGTACACTCGTGTGTGAGTGTTTTGACCACATGCCTTTCACCGTCTTTGTTAACATTGCTCACTTCCCCACTCCAATCAGCTGATGCTTTGGCCTTGAGATGTCCTAGTCCTCTAGTCTTTGCATTTAATTGGTGTATGACAAATGGTAGTACTATCCCTACAAATTTTTCTCCAAGCATTCTCCTCTTCCTAAATAGCTCCATAATCATCTCTCTAATCTTGTCGGCAAGCTGCACAATTGGCAAGTCCTTGATGTCTCGCACCCATGCATTGAAGCACTCAGCAAGATTATTGTTTATGTAGTCACACTTGATGGCAGGGTTGAACAAACACCTCATCCATAGCAAATTATGGTAGTCCCTAACAAACTTTCTTCCCAACTCCCATATAAGCTGGTTGCTGCCTTTTGTTTGCCCTTCCACACCGTGCGGTAATCAAGCTTGACATGGTGCTCCTCTTCCAATTCTTTAAGTATCTTCACAGCACCAATGGATGGATCTTTCTTAAGCATAGACACTGCCTTATCAGCCACCCAAGATTGACATATAATACTAGTCACCTTTCCACTTGTTGAGCTGCAAATATGCTCCATTTGATGCCTCACAACCTACATAAAAACTGGTACAGATTGAAGGTTATTACCATGGTCAACCAATGAAGCAAAAATTATATACACAAAGCACAAAAAAACTATTACCATGACACACTTTTCGTCTCTCTTCCAACTAGAACTTAGTGACCATTTGCAAGGTTCACCTATAATGGATTGACCTTTACAAAAAGCCCGAAACCTCTCCGGCTCATTTTTTTTAGTGCCAAATTCAAATTCCCCATTGATGGCAAATTGTTTTAAAGCCTTTCTAAATGCAACCATATCAGGATATGGGGTCCCAATATCCATCTTTGGGTTTCGTTCATCCCACACAATAAGTGGCTCCTCCGGAGCCTTATCATCAACAAGCATAGCTGCAGCTTTCACTTCATCCGCATCATAATGCGGTATAGGAGTGAACATAGCTGCAGCTTTCACTCCAGCATCTCTCTCGTCTGCCTCTGTTTTTAAACCAAACAGAGCAAGCATGGCTTTCTCATCCACCGGCTTCTCATCCTCGTCATTTTTTCCAGGTTCAATCACAAGAGTAGACCAATCAACAATGGGAGTGGTGCTAGCATTTTCTACTTCATGCACAGACATTGGATCGATCCTATTCAATATATAGGGAACAAATCAGAAATTTAGCACACCAAAACTCATGCATAAATCAAACAAAACAGGGGAATATGATGTTATCTTGCTGGATCCATCACACCCCTTTCTCAATCGAAACCCTCTCAAATCCCCAGGTCAATCTCCCCCCATACCTAGGGTTTCAACGAATTAGACCATTATACCAGAGGAAGGAAGCAAATCCAAGAAAAAAAATGAAAGGGGAGAGGCTTGCCTTACCTTGGACCAGCAATGGAGGCGGCGGACGGGGGGAGAGGCGGCCGGCGGGGGGAGATGCGGCGGCCGGGGCAGATTCGGCGGAGGCGAGGCGCAGCAGCTCTGGCGGCTAGGTCACGCACGGGAGAAACAATGAGCACGAGCAGCTTCTGCGCCCCCAGCTCGTGGGACTTGTACAAATAAACGAGGGCAGTTTTGTCATTTTGGAATATAATTAGATTAGTACGTACTGTTATTGGCCTAATGACTAGATAATAAACTCAAAGGGGGCTGGAAGGGAGCGAGCCGAAGAGAAGGGCTTAAGTTGCTGTGGCGCACGAACAGGGGGGGTGATTATCAATTGTCCCCCACCCCACCAGCCCGAGCAGTAGAGAAAGAGGACACCGGGAGGAAGAAGGAGGAGGAAGGAAGAAACGAAGGAGAGAAGAGAAGGGAGGAGGAGAGGGCCGGCCGGCGAGTCGCACTCTCCTCCCGACGTCGGCGACCCGGCGTCCCACTACAGCCGAGCCGGCGAGGAGGACCAAGAGGAGCCGCCGCCCACGTCTACGAAAGCCGTCGTCTACCTAGAGCCGTCCTCAATCTCGACGTCCCTCGCCTCCATTTTTGGGAAAAACGGAACCGCGGCACCGCCCAAACCCCTCGCCGCCACTCTTCGTCGACATCCGCCGTCCTTAGGCCCTCCGGTGAGCGCCCCATCGCCCCTGGCCGCCATGGGAGTTCCTCCCGTGCCCTTCCCGAGAGGGAGGAAGGAGATGGCCCTAGGCCGTTGGATCAGCCCAGATCCAACGCCCAGGATCTTCGCCCTTTAAAAATAAAACAAAAAAAATAGCATCACCTGTGCAGAGGTCCAGCCCGCTAAAGAAACAAAAAAAACGCCCGTGGGCACAATACAGCCACGGGTCGGCTTTCCCTTTTATTAAATCTTCAGAACCTAAATAATTTTAGAAACATAAATGTATGTCATAAAAATGTGAAACAAATTTTGTATTGTTTTTAGAATAATGCTCTATTTTTCTGCATGACTAGAATTTTTGTTTTGCTTAACTACAATTGTGGACTTTTACTATTATTTTGATTGCATGTTTAATTTCCATAAGTTTATGTTAGTATTATTATTTTTTTAGCACTTTATTAAAATTTCCTCTATTCATTAGAAAATTATTATGCATTTATTTAATGGATTTAAAATAAATTAAAAAAGTGTTAGTGAATAAAATGGGTGAAAACATTGTTTTTACTTAAGGTTTGTTTAATTTTAATATTTTTGTTAATAATTTTGTCATATTTATCCTAATGCACCTGTTATAGTTTTGAACTTTTGATTTGGTGCTATAGGAATTAAAACTAAATCAATATAAAACCATGTAAATTTGTTTCTTCTCTAGCTCTCTTCTACTGTCTGTAAAATTGAGTGTTGTGATTGCTATGATTATTGTTTGTCTTTGATTGTATTTTGAGTGTATTTCTTTTTCGCAACGTGTAGACGATACGCCTGACACTGCAGGACAAGACTCCTCCCAAGCCGTCGAAGAAGTCGGTCCAGGGTACATCGCCGTCGAAGGCAAGCCACCGTCAAAACTCAAACTCCGCATTACCCTTTTTACTTTCCTTTGTATCACCTATATTTTATCATGCTAGTGTTATGTTCATATGGTTGGGATTGTATTAGTTATTGACGAGGGGGTGACCCCACGACTCCTACGGATGATCCTACCCGGTGTACCCGAAGGTAGAAGGCCCACAAAGATCGATGTCGTCTGGGCCCAGCCTTGGCCCACTAGTGGCACCGACGTAGGAGTCCGCGACTCATAAGGAATGTGCAAACTTGCCGTACGGAACAAGTTCAGGGTTAGGAAACCTCATCTGTAATCCAGGACGGACTCCCCGAGACCTAGCCTAGTTTATAAGGGCTTGGAGGGGAGACGTCAAAGGACAAGCAATACACAATCTGTAACCCTAGCCTTGTGCGCACTAGCCTTGGCTCTCCTGTAATCATCATCTCCAAGCAATAATATCGAGCAGGAACGTATCCTCCTGTTAGCCGACAAGCTATCGTGCAACCTGTGCCTCTCATAACTAACCCAGGGTCCATGACCATGGGATTTGCCGGGGGACATCCCCGTCAATTGGCGCCGTCTGTGGGAACCGCACAAGTTGGGAACGCGATCTCGGCGGCCTCACCAGCATCTTTAAAACCCGCCGACGCGATGACTTCACCAGCACCCTTCGATCCGACGACCCAGGTGGAATCCGATCTGTTTGGGTCCCTCGGCTTCACGGCTCACCTCTTGACTCTCCGACCAGTTTTCGCCGACCTACGCTCCGGCAACAACCTGATCTTCGGAGCATATCGGATCTACATCAACCACTGGGGCGCCCTCCGCCTCACGGACGATGTCCGAGCACCCGCGACGACATCTACAGCAGCAATCGACGCAGTCGCCACCCGCGTGGCCACCCTTCGAGCCAGCCGCGACTGCCCACCCAAACCAAGGCTACACATCACCCGCGATCGCACGGGCGAACCCTCGGCCTGGAAAAGTAGCATCACACGCACGAGCAATAAGGCGGCCAGGACACCATCCCAGGTGTTCATGGCAGAAGTCGACGCACCACCATCAAACGGCGAGGGCCAAGACGACGACTCGAACACTCGCCAAGCCAACGACAACACAGAAGCGCCCGGAACCGCCGGTAAGATCGTCGTGAAGCTGGGAGAAGTGGGAAGCATACCAACGAATGTACCACAGGGACAAGAACAGAGCAACCACAAAGGCGACAAGCCATCAAGCAGTAAGCAACAAACCCCGAGTGCGGCGGTGGACGACCCACCCAAAGAGCGAATTTACCTGTCCAAAGAATCAATGGCCAGAGTAAAGGACGCAGTCGAACATGGGAAGTTACTACCGTCAAGCGCAACAAGAGACGAGCTCAGGGCATACAACAAATTGGCAAGCGAGCTAACCCAGTGAGCGAGACAACAGCGCCTAGATCTAGAAAAGCAAGAAAAGGTGGCCGCCGAGCAGAAAAGAAATCGCAAGCCACCCCCAAGGGACGACTCTCCGGATCGCGGCTCCCTCCTCCGCAATAAATCGAAATTCCGCAACCTGCGACGAACAGACAAGAAGAGGGTGGTCTAGAAGCTCGACGACGACTTCAAGCTAGAAGAGGAGGCCGACGAAGAGGAACCCCTCACACCAGCAGAAGCCCTCATAAGAGCTCGAGACTACCTGTCTCGCGCCCAAAAAAATAGGCAGAACAGACCGGACCGCAACACTTCAATAGCGTTGCAGATAATGAAAGACGCCATCGCCGCCTCAACGCCCAAAAAATCAAGTGCAAGGCGACCGACCCGTGCAAGGATACCAGACAGGGACCCTAGCTCACCCGATGACGACGACAGCATCGACGACTGGCGCAAACGCTCCGGCAAAAACAGGAAGCACGACAGCGACGACAACGACAACAGGCGCCGCAGCAGTCGACGAAACGCGCGCGACGACATCACACAGAAGAAAGTCAACCGCAGAAGACGAAGACGCGCAGCACGCGAAGAGTACTCGGACGAAGAAGCCTCCGACGAAGAAATCGAGCCATGCAGAGCACTATGCTTCACGCGTTCCATACGCGAGACGCGAATGCCGAGCGGGTTCAAATTGAACTCCACAACGCTCAAATACAATGGAATCGAGGAGCCAGAGGCGTGGCTCGACGACTACTTAACAGCAGTCACGGCAATGCAGTATGTGCAGCTCATGCTCGAGAGCTCGGCACGACACTGGTTTAAGATTCTCCCGCGAGGATCCAACAGCTCATGGAGGCAGTTCCGTGAAGCCTTCGTAGAAAACTTCAAATCCACATACAAGAGACCGGCATCGCTCGAGGAGCTGCGGGCATGCAAGCAAGGAACCAGGGAAACCCTCTGAACCTACATCCAGCGGTGGGACATATTCAAGAATTCAGCAGAAGACATATCAGATGAAAGTGCAATCGACGCGTTAAGGCGACGCCTGCAGCGCATCGAATTCAAGGAACAACTCGGGCAGATAAAAGTCCGAACACTCGCACGGCTGTTGGTGCAAGCCAACAGCTAGGTGGACGACGAGGATTCCGTTCGCAACGAAACAGAAATCCACATCGCACGCTCAGAACACGACTACGACTACCACAACGGAGAAAGAGGACTCGGCCGTTGAAGGAAGCGACCCAGGCGTAGTTTCTAGGATGACAGAGGACCCGACATGGTCGCCGCTAGCTTCCCAGACGACAGAGACGGCAGGCATCATGACGATAGCAGAATACAGCGCAGAGACAACCTCGAAGACGCGCCCCAAGCTCAGAAACGAGACTGGAGGACGAGGCAGCCGCGCGACAGCACTAGAACATACCGCTCGGCCAAAGAACAACTCGACGGACCGTGATCGATACACGGATTCAGAAATGAACGAGGGGAGCTCAGATCAGGAAACACCCTCAGGAACTGCAGAAGCTTCAACGAGTTGGCGGAGGAAAAAAGCCGATCCGCGATAATAGCGGCCGAGCCACTCGCGGGCATAGCAGTCGGGCCCATCGCCCACGACGCACCACCAGCCCCTCCCCTACCAGCAAGGCAAGTGGCCACAATCCAGCAACGGCGCAGGACACCAGATGCAGAGGAGAAGTACCCAGAAGCCCACGGCAGGATCTACATGATACAAGAAGGCGGGCCTTCAAATAGGCAGCAGAAGCAGGTCACAAAACAAGTCTTCCTCGCAGCCTCCTCACACCCCGCTGTCCCGGAGTACTTGCGCGGGTCCGAGACAGATATTACCTTTTCTCGGGAGGACCACCCGCCTGCCATCCCTCGGCAAAGACATGCCGCGCTCGTGCTCGAGGCCAGAATTGGGCACTACGACATGTCACGAGTATTCATGGATGGAGGCAGCGGGATCAACATCATCTTCACAAGAACACTCGAAGAAATGCTAATCCAGAGCTCCGCGCTGAAATCCTCAAGCACAACCTTCCACGGGATTGTGCCAGGAAAAGCAGTCTACCCTCTGGGAAAAATAAGTCTGGAAGTGGTCTTTGGTGATGCGACCAACTTCCGCAAGGAGATCCTAGACTTCGAAGTGGTCAACTGGAAGTCGCAGTACCACGCAATCCTCGGACGACCGGCCTTCGCCCTCTTCATGGCAGTACCTCACTACGCCTACCTTAAGGTAAAGATGCCAGGCCCCCATGGGGTCATCACAATCAGCGGCAGTTTCGTCAGGTCCAACCGCTGCAACAAGGAATTCCACAAGATATCAGAGGCCTTTGGAGCCCACCAAGCCAGCGAGACCATGGGACCCGCAGAAAAAGCGCTCCCGTAGAAGAAGCCACTACCCGGAGGACCCGAGCACTTAGAGAAGAAGCCATCTAGACCTTAAGGCCACCACGCCGCCGTTTTTAATAAAGGGGACTGTCCTCATCAGACCCCCCATTCTTACTAAATGTAAGAAACACCAGGAAGAATATTGAAAAATGTTTTTCCAAAAATTGATTCACTGGCACTCGGGGGGCTCGCCGCAGAAGCCACCCCCCGAGGCGTTCTTCGCAATCGCCACATAAAAAAATTGGCAATCGGGGGCTCGCCGCAGCAGCCACCCCCCGAGGCGTTCTTCGCAATCGCAACATAAACAAAATTGGCACTCGGGGGCTCGCCGCAGCAGCCACCCCCCGAGGCGTTCTTTGCAATCGCGACATAAACAAAATTGGCACTCGGGGGCTCGCCGCAGCAGCCACCCCCCGAGACGTTCTTCGCAATCGCGACATAAACAAAATTGGCACTCGGGGGCTCGCCGCAGCAGCCACCCCCCGAGGCGTTCTTCGCAATCGCGACATAAACAAAATTGGCACTCGGGGTGACGAGGGGGTGACCCCACGACTCCTACGGATAAGCCTACCTGGTGTCCCTGAAGACAGAAGGCCCATGAAGATACAGCCTCGGCCCACTAATTGGCACCGACGAAGGAGTCTGCGACTCACAAGGAAGGTGCGAGAACCTGATGTACGGAGCAAGCTAGGGTTAGGAAAGCTTACCTCTAAATGTAGATGAACTCCCCGAGACCTAGCCTAGTATATAAGGGCTAGGAGGGGCGACGAAAAAGACAACGAATATCATCTGTAATCGCATCTCCCCCATCAATAATATCGAGCAGGAGCGTGCCTTCCTGTTTGCCGACGAGCTATCGTCCAACCTATGGCTCTCATGACTAACCCAGGGTCCCTGACCATGGGATTTGCCGGGGTTGATCCCCGTCAATTGGCGCCGTCTGTGGGAACTACACAGGTTGGGATCACGATCTCGGCGGTCCCGTCTTCAGCAAGCTACAACTCAAGGGAAAGAACCAGATCTAGCGCACTCGAAGGATTCAAGATCACGGCGGACATCTCTGCCACGCCATCAAGACCGCTCGGGCTACAGTTGTGCCAGGACCGATACTACGGTAACGGCCAAGTGCAGCGTCAGCGCCAAAGGAATCGACGACCCAGAAGAACGACGAGGGGCCTCTACGAAGGAATTCCACTCGACGAACCCACCACCGCCCGGGCACCCGCCGCACATCAAGACGATGACTACGAGATCGAAACTAGCGATCAGCAGAACCATCGCCAAGGAAGAAGGAATCGACGACCCAAAAGGCGCGCATGGGAGATCTATGGCGAGGCTCCAATGAACGAGCCACGACACGCAGCCACGCAACCGACGACCGCTCGACGACACGCCGTCGCACGAGCACCTGCCATCAGCCAGGACAGCGACTCCGAGACACCGGTGGGCGAGTATTATGACCCAGATCGAAGGCCGGACGAATTCGCCAACCTCATCAAGAACCAAGACATGAGTCGAGGAATCGAAACCGACCCCCGCTTCCACGAACACCCGGAGGATCACGAGCAAATCTTCAGAATCTCAAGAAGGAAGAGGCACGCCGGATCTAGCAAACTCACGGCTAGAGAGCAGCTGGCAGGACCCTGCACGATCCACAGCTTCGAGGATGACTAGGGACGTGTCAGGTCAGGCCACACTTTGAGAGACTGCCGCCTGTTTAACGAGCTAGCCGACGACCTCAATAAGGAGAACCAGAAAGAAGACAGGCGCAACCGGCGACCGAACAATCGCCACCCTCAAGCCCGGAACGACGTCACAACCCGCTACAAGAACAGGTGCTCATGATCCAAGAGGGAAGGGTGCCGCAAGAACGAAGCGACGCCTACACCCTGCAAGCTAGAGCAGCCGAAAGCATCAACATAGTCGAAGTATACTAGCTACATGACACAGAGACCAGCATCACGTTCTCACAGGACGACCATCCACCCGCAGTCCCAAGACCGGGGCACGCGCCCATGGTGCTCGATGCACAAATCGGAGGATACGACATGGATAGGGTCTTCATGGACGGAGGCAGCAGCATGAACATCATCTTCGCCAGCACCCTGCAAAAGATGCAGATCCCACGAGCAGTATGGAGAAAATTGAGCACCGAGTTACACGGGGTAGTCCCAGGAGAAGCAGCCACATCCCTCGGAGTCATCGAACTCGAAGTTTCCTTCAGCAACCGACGCAACTTCGCAAAGCACGTCCTCGAGTTCGAGGTACTCGATTGGAAATCGCAGTACCACGCCATATTGGGACGGCCAGCATTCGCGCAGTTCATGGCGGTCCCACACTACGCCTACCTCAAGCTCAAGATGCCAGGATCAGCAGGAGTCCTCACGATCAACGGAAGCTTTATCAAATCAGATCAGTGTGATCGTTACTTCCACAGAATCTCCGACACATTCGGAGTCGAACAAGAACTCAGATAAATAGCCATGGTGACGGACAAGAGTACCTTCCCATTGGTGAACCGAAGCGAATCCAAGGAGTACGGACGCGACTTCAGCATCGACAGCGACACAGTCACTCACCAAGTGCACCCGACGAACCCGGACAAATCAGTCCGCGTGTACGCCCACCTACCAGAGGAGCAGGCGACGGCTCTCGTCTCTTTCCTTCGAGACAAGTGGGAAATATTCGCCTGGTGCCCAGCCGACATTCCTGGGATACCACGCGAATTCGCGGAACACGCCCTACGCATCAAGCAAAACACGAAGCCGGTGAAGCAAGCGCTGAGACGATTCTCGGAGCCCAAGTGCAGAGCAATCGGAGAGGAAGTCAACCGGTTACTCGACGCCCAGTTCATCTGAGAAACGAAGAAAGCCACCTGGATAGCCAACCCAGTGCTGGTGCCCAAGAAAGTCACGACCGTGCTGCGCATGTGTGTCGACTACGGACCAGTCAAAAAGCATTGCCCGAAGGACCACTCCCCCCTGCCTAGAATCGATCAGATAATCGACTCGACAGCAGGGTGCGATCTACTTTCATTTCTTGACGCTTACTCAGGATACAACCAGATCAGGATGAAGGAAGAAGACGAAGAGCACACATCGTTCATCACCCCCTATGGCGTATTCTGCTACAGGACCATGCCCTTCGGGCTCAAAAACGCAAGCGCCACTTACCAGCGAATGATGCAGGCCTGCCTGAAGGAGAAAATTGGAAGAAACGTGCAAGTCTATGTGGACGACATCATCATCAAGACCTACAAAGCAGCCACACTACTCGACGACCTGCGCGAAACTTTCGCGGCGCTCAACAAATACAGAATCAAACTCAACCCAAAGAAGTGCACATTCGGCGTACCGGCGGGGAAGCTGCTTGGCTATATGGTCTCTACCCGAGGAATCAAGGCAAACCCTGAGAAAGTCCAAGCCATCACCCGAATGCAAGAACCAACCGATGTCAAAGGAGTACAGCAGCTCACTGGAAAACTCGCAGCCCTAAGCCGCTTCATCAGCAGGCTGGGAGAATGCACGCTGCCTTTCTATCAGCTGCTCAAGAAAGGAGAGAAATTCGAGTGGACGGAGGAAGCCTGACAAGCATTCGGGGACCTGAAAAAGACACTCTCGACCCCACCAATCTTGGTGGTACCTAAGGAACGAGAGAAGCTATATCTCTACGTGGCAGCACGTAACAGTGTAGTAAGTACAACGCTCGTTGTCGAACACACAGAAGAAGGCAAGGTCTAGAGCATCCAGAGACCAATCTACTACCTCAGCATGCTCCTGACCAAATCCCAGCAGCGGTACCCGCACTATCAGAAGCTACTACTGGCCATCGTCATGACCTCAAGAGAGGTGTCCCACTACTTCGATGAGCACCCTATCACAATCGTGAGCAGCACACCACTCGCCGACATACTCAACAACCCTGGGCGACTGGACGATTCACCGAGTGGAACATTGAGCTCAGCCCACGGGACCTGCAATTCAAACATCCAACAGCCATCAAAGCCCAAGTACTCCCAAATTTCCCGGTCGAGTGGACGGAGGTTCAGACACCAGGCCCCCCAGACCTATCAAGTTCATGGTCAATGTTCTTCGATGGGTCCAAGAGACAACAAGGAGCTAGGGCAGGAGTTGTGCTCATCTCCCCTAAAGGAACAAAGCTGAAATATGTCCTCCAGATCAACTTCAGTCACGCCTACAACAACGAAGCAGAATACGAGGCACTCCTCCATGGCATGCGCATGGCCAACACATGCGGAGCCACTCGCCTCATAATTTACGGGGACTCTAATCTCGTCGTCCAGCAGACGATGAGAAACTGCGACGCAATAGCCGACAACATGGCGGCCTACCAGAAGCTCTACAACGCACTCGAAGGATGTTTCGATGGGTGCGAGCTCCACTACATCACCAGGGCCAACAACACAGAAGCTGACGAACTCGCGAACATTGGTTCCACCCGAGGACCAATACCAACCGGCGTATTTCTCGAAAGCATCAGCCGGAGATCCATCAAGGTACAGGCAACAACACCTGAAGCAGTCGTGGACGGCGAGGACGCAACAGACTTGGTGCAGGTGGCCGCAGCAACCCCATCAGAAGGCACAAGCACCAGCACACCCGATAGCACAGCTCCGACAGAGCTCGAAGGACCTGTCTGGGCAAAACCGTTCCTCCGATTCCTAGTCGAAGGTACGCTACCGCAAGACGTGGCCGAAGCACGACGCATCAGCCGACAATCCAAGGCATTCACGGTGATTAACTAACAACTATACAAGCGCAACATCACCCAGATACTCCAAAGGTGCATCGACGAAGAGGATGGCAAAGCCCTACTGCTCGAAATCCACGAAGGAACCTGCGTACACCATGCGAGCAGTCGAGTACTCGTGTCCAAAGCATTCCGAGCCGGGTTCTATTGGCCCACAGCCATGAAAAACACAGAGGAAATCATGCGACGTTGTGTCGCCTGCCAGAAATTCGCCAACAGGCCACGCGCTACCGCCTCAGAGCTCAAGACCATACCACTATCCTGGCCGTTTGCCACCTGGGGACTCGACATGGTGGGCCCACTCAAGAAATCATCAAAGGGCGAAAGGACAGACCTGCTCGTCGCAGTCGACAAGTTCACTAAATGGATCGAAGCAGTGCCCATCACCAGCTCCACAGCCCTCACGGCTGTCAACTTCATCAAATCGATCATCTTCAGGTTCGGAGTGCCACACAACATCATCACGGACAACGGCACGAACTTCACAGCCGCAGAATTCCAGAACTTCTGCGAACAACTGGGCATCAAAATCAATTATGCATCAGTCACGCACCCGCAGTCCAACGGCCAGGTGGAAAAAGCAAACGGCCTTGTGTGCGGGGGAATCAAGAAACGGCTCCTCGCACCACTCGAGCAAGCTGCCGACAACTGGGTAGAAGAACTCCCCGCGGTCCTATGGAGCCTACGAACCACACCGAACACCTCGACCCAGTACACACCCTTCTTCATGGTGTACGGGGCAGAGGCAGTCCTACCACACGACCTCAAGTTCGGAGCACCTCGGGTCACCGGATACGAAGAAGAAGAAGAAGCAGAAGAAGAACTACAAGACGGCAAAGATACGGCTGACGAAGCAAGAGACACAACCCTGGCAAAATCAGAGGGGTACCAGGACAAGCTACGCACCTACCAAAGCAGTCGCTTACGCACTAGAACCTTCAACAAAGGCGACCTAGTCCTATGGCTTATACAAGAGAAGGTCCATAAACTTGCCCCCCAATGGGAAGGACCATTTATAGTCTCAGAAGTCATCAGAGGCGGCGCCTACAGGCTGAAGAACCCGAAGACAGACGAGGACGTGGGTAACCCATGGAACGTAGCAAACTTGCGACTGTTCTATCCATAGTACCCATTGGGAAGACATGACTGGCAACTCGTGTAGCCGCTCGACCGCAATAAAATAAATGTTGCCCAAATACTGCCATCTCCAAGCACTCGGGGGCTTAAGAAAAAAATCCCCCCGAGAGACGCTATCGCCTACGCGATCTTAACCACAGCACTCGGGGGCTTAAGAATAAAATCCCCCCGAGAGACGCTATCGCCTACGCGATCTTAACCACAGTACTCGGGGGCTTAAGAATAAAATCCCCCCGAGAGGCGCTATCGCCTACGCGATCTTAACCACAGCACTCGGGGGCTTAAGAATAAAATCCCCCCGAGAGACGCTATCGCCTACGCGATCTTAACCACAACACTCGGGGGCTTAAGCATAAAATCCCCCCGAGAGACGCTATCTCCTACGCGATCTTAACCAAAGCACTCGGGGGCTTAAGAATAAAATCCCCCCGATAAACGCTCTCGCCACTCAAGCGATCTTAAACAGAAACACTCGGGGGATCGAGCACAAAAACTCCCCCCGAGAAACGCTATCGTCGCTCACGCGACCTCTACATCCAAGCACTCGGGGGCTCGAGTACCACCTCCTCCCGAGAACCGCTCGCGCAGTCTGAATCTTAAAACCCAAGCAAAAATACCCGGCCAGTCCCACCTGCTGAGAGCAAGGCTCGAAAGACTTGGCCACAATCAGATGGAGCACCAAGTACTCTGAAGAAACTTTGGAGGGAGCACAAGACACAGACTCATTTAGTCTTCATACGATCGCCAACGATCACCTAAAGACTCGGGGGCTACTCCCATCGGGAGCGCTGTCGCACACCCGATACAACCCACAATTTAAAGTTTGGACGGACTCGACGACAGTTCCTGATCGCCAAGGACTCGAACACAGTTCTCGGCTGCAGAAGGCCCAAAGATAAATTCCATCGCAAAGGCTCAAGCACAGTTTACACCACAAGGACCATCTTTAGTACAAACAGATTCAAAGTATGTTGGATAGAAGGCAGCTCCGATCACTCGAAGGCAATCCTCATTACATCGAGAACCAACCTAGTTACAAAAGACGCAAACAGTCCTACAGCATCAATCAACCAAGGAATTATGACTTCTACATGTGCACCCATGCTGGGAAGATTGGCACTAAGACAGCAAGCATCATCACAGACAAAGGAGGAGTCGAAGCAGCAGGCTCATGATGTCAATAACATAACAAAAGGGTGAAGCTCGACTTATTTTTCGATGCTCCACCAGCTTCTTCTCCAGCTCCAGCTGCACGCCTTCTTCTCCGGACGTACAGCCTCTTCTCCAAGTTGCCAGCGAAGATGAGGCCGCCTCCAGTTCTACAAGGTCGCCTGGCGCAACCACTTGATCAACAGCTTGACGTCGACGTCTTCGTCGGAGCTGATGGAGACGACACCACCACCTGAGGAATCGCCAGAAGACGGAGCTGTAGAAGATGCAGGCGTAGAACTCCTCGACCTTGTGGAGCCGTCGCTGCTCGACTCCTGCCAGTGCGGATCCATGCTGTTGCCGCTTGGGTCGAACGCGCGGACAGTGACGGTGCTTTCGCCGTGAAAACGACAGATGAGCATATCGCCATCCCGCAACTTCAACCGCCGAGCAAACACACTCCAACCAGAGCCAAGAAAAATCAAGCGGGAGCTATCAACCTCCAAGTCAACATAAGAAGGAGATTGACAGCTCCCTTCAAGATGCAGAAGCAAGCCATCTAAGCCACGTTCAGAGACAATGGCAGAAAAAGAAGAAGGAAGAAGAACGCGACTGGCGATCTGGCCACGAACATGCAAAAGAAAATCATAGCGCCAGAAACCCTCCTCCAAGGGAGAGGAGGAAGGCACTGGCGCCGCACCATGGTGACCACCACGGCATGAGTGTGGTGCACGGCCACCACGGCCACGACCAACACGGCCACGACCAACACCCCGCCTAGGAACCATGAGAATAAGAAGAGAAGAAGGAAGAGGCAAAGCAGCAAGCTAGATGGAGGTGAAACGTTGTGGAAGAGAAAGGCTTATTTATAGAACGAAAATCTCCCAGCACGAAGAAGCCGAGACGACAGCAGCAATGAATTCAAAGACCAAACGTCGCAGACGTCCCAGATTCCAAGACCAAGATGCTTTCCCACGGGATGCACTGTGCGTGAGACGCGTCAATTCACGCGCGTTTCCAACACGTGTATCGGAAACTCAACCAGCGCCTGCCGCACGCCACAGCGGTCATCATTATGACCGGTCATAAAGAACTGACGGTTCACTAGCAGGGCATCCCTGACAGCCATCAAACAGAGGCATCGTTATCCTGACAAGCGATGAAAAATACAAACAGACATCAAGGCTCAGAGATTGCATCTTTAAGATATTTTTCCCAATGAAGAAAAACATCTTACTCCCATCGGGAGAGTACATCATAAGAGTCCCGGGTGCTCCCTCACCTATAGATCAGCAATGTGCTCGAGTGACCACTCGCACTCACGAGAGTCTCGGGTGCTCCCTCACCTAAAGGCCAGCAATGTGCTCGAGTGACCACTCGCACTCATGAGAGTCTCGGGTGCTCCCTCAACCCGACGCAAGACAAACATGCATTCGCCAAGATTATACGGCTCTAAGAGTCTCAGGTGCTCCCTCACCTCAAGAATCGAAATGGCATTCGAGTGACTACTCGCGAAGAACTCCCCGTCTGAGCACTCGAAACAAGCTCCACGGGTGAACGAGTGAACATCTCGCTTGATGTTTTGTTCCAGGCGGGTGCAATACTATTAGGCTCCGCGCCTCAAAAACACACATTCCTGGAACACGATACACTGTGCCCAGATGCCACGCAAGATTAGCGTGTAGGTAAGACCCCGCTGCGAAGTTCGGCCGGGCTGGGACTTGCCGAAGAACGATTTCACTCCCAACCTTTTCCATGCGCTGCGCATGATAGAAAAAGCCGGGCGGACGCGCCTTAGGCTATGCACATTACTGGCGGCAAATGAACTCCGTAAGGCCTGAAGCGGCAGGACTTTTGCTCGACACCAGTGTTCCAAGCTCACGTCGAGGGACGTGGGGTTTGATTGGGATACTGCGGTATTTTCCCTAGTGCAATTCACCAAGGCTCGACCAATCGACTCCTTGGGACCTTTCATCTTAGCATCCCTCGAAACAGGTTTTGTCATGGCCACCAGGCTGCCAGCGACCCGCGGATGTACCGCGCATACCAATAACCGACAAATGAATGTACTCGAGTCCCTGCGCGACTCTTCGAGTCCCCCAGGCACTCGGGGGCTACTGACGAGGGGGTGACCCCACGACTCCTACGGATAAGCCTACCTGGTGTCCCTGAAGACAGAAGGCCCATGAAGATACAACCTCGGCGCACTAATTGGCACCGACGAAGGAGTCTGCGACTCACAAGGAAGGTGTGAGAACCTTCCGTACGGAGCAAGCTAGGGTTAGGAAAGCTTACCTGTAAACATAGATGAACTCCCCGAGACCTAGCCCAGTATATAAGGGCTAGGAGGGGCGACGAAAAGGACAACGAATATCATCTGTAACCCTAGCCTTGAGCGCTCCAGCCTTGGCATCCCCTGTAATCGCATCTCCCCTATCAATAATATCGAGCAGGAGCGTGCCTTCCTGTTTGCCGACGAGCTATCGTCCAACCTGTGCCTCTCATGACTAACCCAGAGTCCCTGACCATGGGATTTGCCGGGGTTGATCCCCGTCATGGGGGCTCGCCGAAGCAGCCACCCCCCGAGGCGTTCTTCGCAATCGTGACCTAAAAAAATTGGCACTCGGGGGCTCGCCGTAGCAGCCACCCCCCGAGGCGTTCTTCGCAATCGCGACATAAACAAAATTGGCACTCGGGGGCTCTCCGCAGCAGCCACCCCTCGAGGCATTCTTCGCAATCGCGACCTAAACAAAATTGGCACTCGGGGGCTCGCCGCAGCAGCCAACCCCCGAGGCGTTCTTCGCGTTCGCGACCTTAAACAAAACTGGCACTCGGGGGCTCGCTCCAGCAGTCACCCCCTGAGTCGTCCTTCGCAATCGCGACACACAAGGGCTCGCCACAGCAGCACAACCCTCTACTGCAAAGGAATACAACACACCAAGAAGAAACATATACAAAGAAAGGAAGCATCTAACCCCCAGGCTCCACCGTCGCCTTAATAAGGGCACCCAGATAACGATTGTTCTCTTCACAAACCCGCTCCACTACTCGGCGCGCAGGCTCATCGACCGCCGAGTAATGCTCATCCATCGGGTAATCCCTACCACCTGGAGGACCCCCCACCACTTGAGCAATATCAGCCCCCGGCCAATGACTATGGACCAAGCCCAAGGCAGCGCGGGATCCAGCATGAATCTGGTGATTCATAATGCGACGCAACTCTGCAGGCTGAGAAAACACGCGCCAAAGCGTCTCAAAGTACGATGGCACCACCTGTAGCGGATAAAACTCAGCGTGGTTGCCGCCCAGCACCTATTGACAGTACCGCAGAGCATCCGGCACCCGCTCAGCTCGAAGGCAAAGCACAACAAATGCTCGAGCATGAGCCCCATCTTCCCAGAAAGGATTGCTCGCCTGCACTTCAAGATCATCCAACCGACACAGCTCCGACTGGACGGCCTTCTCCTTATCCCGGGACCGCCCCGACAACACTTGGAAAAACAGAATCAAAATCAAGACGACGATAGGAAAGCTACTAAATGCAGTTGAGCAATCAGCAAGACTCACCTCGCAGGAGGTCAGACAACTTTACCAGCCACGAAGCAAGACTATCCAGCACGGCCTCAGCACGCTCGTTTTTGTAACGATGAACTGCTACAGCCCCCTTCAAGCGAACAACCTCCCGCTCAGCGTCCCTCAGCCTCAAGCACACAGACTCATACGCGCCCTCGCGAGCGTCCTCCTTCAAAGAACTCCAATACCGAAGCACGCCCGGGGCGGCCTACCGCAAAACGAACAAAAAGAAAAGACAATCAAGCACAACAGCAGGGATAGCCAAACAGTTACTTCAATCAAGGTAGCACAGATCCACCACCACAAGGGGGCATATTATAACCAGAAAGTTTCAGACAACACGACATGGCTACGACCCCCCTTGCCTACAAAGGAGGGATACTGTCCATCCACAACCTCCTGCAGGCGACGAGCCAGAACAGTGGCCTAGAATTAGCACTAGTAATTAGCATTACATAATATCATGGAAAGTCATACTTCACCCTATATGGTACGGCATACACCTAAGTAGGTGGTATGGCCAGGATTGTGGAACATCGCCGGACATGGACAAAGTCTGGAGGGACTCTCTATAAGTGACGTCAAAACCTAGCCTTACAGTACAACCACACATATCTTAGTACGGGACCGGGCTAGTTGGAAACTTGCGTATCTTAGTACGGGGATCTTCTGACTACATAATACATAGAAGCTTGTAAGCCTATCGATGCGTCGGAGGTGAGGTGACTGCCAAGGCAGCGGTGGCACGGAACTTTGCCTCACCTCTACTGCGGTGAAGGCATGTGTTCAAGAGGAGCATGACCTTGCACACGGATAGCTCAGGATGTTGGCATCGGGTAGATCGCCTGTACTAGGGTAGGTAAGGGGAAGACTATGGTCGATTATCCGCGACCCACATACTGAGGTTTGAAGATCCGTGGGGACACACGGTGGATGTATCGAATGTGGTGGGTAAAGTGTAGAACCTCTGCAGAGTGAAAACTATTCGAGTAGCCGGAGTCCACGATCATGGACAGCTAGTGAGGCCACACTTTTTTGGGAATAGATGAGAAAGCCCGATACTAAGTTTATGGTTCGCGATGATGATGTTGATATCGTTGAAAAGGGTTGGACTTGACTTATCCAAATTCATTTGTGGGAAATAAAACTTGCCAAGTTAAAAATTTGCCAACTTAATAAAAGTTTCGGTAGTTAGGAAATCCCTATGAAAAACTCCACCATATAGCCATCCCATTATTTTCGTATGCAAAACTTTGTTTTCTTTCTTTAGGTGGTTTTCAAGTACTTTGCATGTACTCATGGATTTGTCCCTGGTTATTCAATTGGCTAGGCTTGGAGGAGCAGGTATTTGACGATGATGCGACTGCCGATTACTAGGACGTCCTATGCTCTGAACTGTCGTGTGGATTGTGCCGCTACTACTTATCCTGCTTTTGCTTATTCTGCTGCTATTTGAGCCTGATGAGGCCATGTAAGAAATTATGACTTTGTATTCGGTATTTTATGAACTTGTGAGTGTGATATCCTTTATCGAGTTGTGTGCCATGCGACACTGATCATGGGAGCATGACAGTATACACAGCTGGCCGCTCCGGGTATATAATCCAGGGTGCCCACAGATGCCCAATTCATCAGGATATTCCTGAACACCTCTATTCTTGAATTTTGTGCCATTGTTTCTTCCGATGTGGTTGATCTTCATGTCGTAGTTTTTCATGACACGCTGGGCGAAGCGCTTGAAGACACCTTGAGTTTCTGACTTATAGATAGGAAAATGCACCCAGGTGTATCGTGAGAAATCGTCAACAATAACAAGGCCATACAAACTTCCCCCAAAACTTGAGTATTTTTGAGGGCCGAAGAGGTCCATATGAAGCAGTTCTAGAGGTCGAGTGATTGTCATGATAGTCTTTGTTGGATGCTTGGCCTTGGTGATTTTTCCAGCTTCACATGCACCACATAGACGATCCTTGGTGAATCTGATTTCCTCAAATCCGAGGACATGTTTCTTTAGCACCAGAGTTTGGAGATTCCTCATGCCAGCATGACCTAGTCTTCGATGCCATAGCCAGCATTCAGTGGCTCTTGCGATAAGAAACATGGAAACCTGAGGACCTTAAAAAAATCTACAATATACAGGTCACCTTTTCTAACTCCCCAGAAGACGGTGGAGTTATCACTAACCATTTGAACAATGCATCCATATTTTCCCAAGATAACAATGAGGTCAAGATCACATAGCATCGATAGAGACGTCAGGTTGTAACCAAGGGATTCAACAAGCATCACTTTGTCAATGTGTTGATCTCTTGAGATAGCAACTCTGCTGAGACCCAATACCTTACTTTTACCTTTATCAGCGAACGTGATGGTTTTCTTTGATGAAGGACTTTGAGATGATTCCATGAGAAGGCTTCTATCACCAGTCATGTGATTTGTGCATCCACTATCCATTACCCATTCAGTCTTGCAAGATGATTTTTCCTGCAGAAGAATTAGTATCTCACGCAAAAAATCATGAGCCAATTTGGGTTTGAAGAATTTAAGATTCCTCAGCATGAAATCCTCAGGATTGATTCCTCAGAATCATTGCGTTTTTGACATTCTTCAACCGGCTCATCTGTCTCGTCCTGGGCATAAAATGTGCAAGTGGTTATGGTTTCCTCAGGATGTGTTCATGCGAAGTTAGTTCTTCTTCACCGCCTACATACGAATGGATGGTCTTGAAGCATATGAGGAGCGACGGGTATAATAGTGCCAAATGGGATGATAGTTACTAATATCAGGATACACAAATGAATAAGCATTTTCATGTGTATATTTGTTGTGAGTAAAATGATTAGATGAGACATGTTCATAATCATGACTTCTTGAGGTATCCACTAAGGTATTCCTCAAGTTATTTTCATCTGCATTCATAGGGAGATTAGTGATAAGTACCTTCTGAACCCATATTTTCTTCACTGGAGAACAATTCATGCAGTTAGTACCAATGTATCTGGCGAACAATTCACCATGTACATCCTTAAACAGCTTGTAGTTTGAGTCAATTGAATCAATCACCACATCTAAAGAAGAATTCTCAAAACCAGGTAAAGTTTAAGGATTAGGAGGGGGCATTTTTTCCCAAACCCATGTAGTTTTGGGGTATTGTTCAGGTTCCCAATAAGAGCCATCGGGGTTGAGGTTTTGAGTGAACCCGACGCCTTTGTTCCTCGGATTCTTGTTGAGGATCTATTTCTTGAGGACATCACATATAATCTGATGTCCCTTCAGGTTCTTGAGCATGCCTATCTCCAATAGATTCTTCAACCTGACATTTTCTTCAGCAATGTTTGTGGTTTCATTAGATGAGGGGTTAGATACTGTCGTGGGAAAGTCACGGCAGATGTTTGAAGAGTCGAACTTGACATGGGACCTTTGCTGCGAGGTGGATACGAGGAGAGAGTCAACATGGACAAGAGACTCGGTGATTTACCCAGGTTTCGGCCCCTCTTTGTCTCGAGGTAGAGACCTACTCCTGCTTCTTATTATTTCTGGTATCGACTCCTCTATTAGAAGAGTCGATGTATCGATTACAATAGAGTCGAATCATAACCTTAGTCTCGAGGAGATCTTGGTTGTGTCGTAAGTGTCTAGTCCTGACTTGGGTTGAGATTGAGTTGCCTCTAGATCCCGTGGACCTCGACTTATAAAGGTGTCGGGTCCCAGGTTTCCGCGTGTACGACTCCTACATGAAGTGGAGTCCTATTCTACTTTAGAAATATTCTACCTGCTATACAAGGTAAGTCGAATTCCTTCTACGTCTTTGATCTTCATGCTTGGCGCACCCGACTCGTGGCCGAGTCTAATCTTGTGGGCCTTTCCTTATGTGAGTCGGCCCATAAATCTAATTCTGGGTTATGGGCTTAGTCCATCCCCCCGATATTAGCCCCCAAGATTGGTGTGATGCTTCAGTATGCACAGTAATCTTCTTGCTTCCATTGTGGTTGCCGAATCTTCAATTGGTCAAACCAACTTTTATGTTTGATGTTTATTAAGAGTCAGAGCCGATTCTTTCTAGCTTCGTTTCACCTTCAATATTTTGAAAATTTTCATTTGACTTTTAGTCAAAGATCCGTTACTGCATTTATGGTTTCTCTGCCCGAAACATTATTGTTGAGGGCATTTATGTCGTGGTGAGAACCGAAGAGTCTTTCATAAATGTCACCCATCATGGGTAATCTACCCCTGCCTTTATGGAATTTATTTATCATCTCCTTGTGACTATATAAATAGTCATCTGTTAATCCAATCTTCTATGTGTGCGCTTCTTCTTCTTCCTCCTCTCCTCCCTCTGCAACCTTCTCCATGGCTCCGAAGCTCAGCGTCCGCGTTCCTTTGGCCGCCAACGACCCTGGTTCCAGTGCTGGTTCTCGCGGTGATCGCGGCCATGGACGCGGTCGTGGGAGAGGCCGCGGCAGGGCTATAGGAAGAGGTTCACGCGCTACTCCACAATCCCCGGATCTTGAAACTCCACCTTCTTCTCCAAAAAGAATCGAGTTTCTGGTGAAGGTTCATACAATCCGTCGTTGGGTTAATCTTCTCGAATCTTTTGCCAAGATCATGATGGCTTCCAAGCCTCCATGATTGTGGCTCCGCTCTGAGGGGTGTCCTCATTGACCCATCTGGGTGGCCACCAGCTTCTCTGGTCAGGATTCCATGTTTCTGGAGAAGGGTTGGAAAACCTTTCTTCGTTCCAAGAATGTTAAAGAGAGAGATAAGATCATCTTTAGATATGATGGTGATGAGACCCTGTGGGCCAGGATTTTGACTCGGATGGTGATCGAGCCTACTGTTGTATGGAGAGTTCCAGCAGTAGTGATGAAGACTTCTACAACAATGCAGAGGAGGCCCGAGTCTCCTCATCTGATGATGAAGCCGACTCTGAGGGCGACCACTGAAGCTGCAGTTTTATCTAGTAGTATTTGTCGACTTTTGTTTTATCTTCTTTTGATGTAAGACTCAACCTCTAATGAGATGTAAGACTCCGCTTCTGATGAATGAGAATTTTAATTTTCTATCAAATCTTTAAGTCGATATTATTCCTGACTTTGGATAAGATATTCTTATGCATGTAGCCAACATTCTTAATGGTATCTATAGCCCCCTAAGTCGATTCGAATGGACTTGTATCTTTGTCGACTCATAGGATAGATCGACTTGTAGACCCCATGATTTTGTATGGTTACCTTGTGTGCCGAACCAGATCATATAATTTTTTTTGAAGTGATACTCCCCAAGAATTGGTACGAACATCATTGCGTCGTGCCAAATCTTGATAAGAAATTTTGAAGTGTTGTCCCCATGAGTCGGTATATGCATCTGGGTGCTATGCCGAGTCACATAGGTCTAACTCTCATTTTATATGCAAAATAAAGAATTGTTATGCATGATTGAAAGTGAAGTATGTTATGATGTTTGTATGCAAAAAATAAAATTTGAAGGCCCATATAGAAGCCGACTCTGGATTTGAACATGCCTCATCTTCTCGTGTTGAGAGAGATTATTGGCTTATCCAGGAGTCGAAACCTCTCTGTAAGCCGGCAACATATGACTAGCGTTCCCGGTCCCTAGGACCAAACTTGTTAGGCGTTTCCGTAGGCTACCAAAGTTTTAGACTAAGTCAGGTTCGCGTTGGTCGTATGAGCTTAAGCTATACAGGCCAAAATTTAAGGCGTGATTGGCCATTCATGTATATGCCGAGTTCTCAGATAAGAGTCGATGGATGTCATTGAGCTCCCCGATTCCCCTAAATAAGCCATATAAATGTGAAGTTTTACATATATATATATATATATATATATATATATATATATATATATAGTGAAGCTATTCATCACCCAGGGTACAGAATAATTTATTCTTCACCCAAGGTAATTTTACGAACCATTCATAATTTTTTTACATTTGTAATACAAATAGTTACATTAATATGGATTCACTTCATAAATTTTGATACAAAAAACAAAAATATTGATCATAAGATAAAAAAATACATTTTATGTATATTTTACACCATCATTTTTAACTTTGTAATTTTACGTAATATAAAATATATTTTACGGCGATTATATTTTTTACGTTCTCTTTTTACGTATGAAATAAGACAAAATTTACGAAATGTAAAATTATGGTGTATTGATGTCAAAACAGAGGGGGTGAGGAATAACTATTCCTCACCCAGGATGACGAATAGTCTATATATATATATATATATGCCGAGTTCTCAGATAAGAGTCGATGAACATCATCGACCTCCCCGATTCCCGTGAATAAGCTATATACATGTTCAGTACCAATAGAGGGTTGATCAAGCCCCCAGGTCTCTAAGATATAAAATGAAAAATATATGCAATGTATGATGTGAGATGAAAATATGAAAATAATAAAGTAAAGAAGAGTCGGTATGACAGTTGAATGTGGTGAGAGCCGGTGCGACAAAATTCGACTTATATATTTTGATATGGCGAAGGCCGGTGCGACAGGAGTCCAGTTATATATATGGCGAGAGCCGGTGCGACGAAAGTGGACTTATATATATGGCGAGAGCCGGTGCGACGAAAGTCGACTTATACATATAGGGCGAGAGCCGGTGCGACGAAAGTCGACTTATACATATATGGAGAGAGCCGGTGCGACGAAAGTCGACTTATATATATATGGCGAGAGCCGGTGCGACGAAAGTCGACTTATATATATATGGTGATAGTGAAAATGATGGTCTGGACCGACGTTTTACTGTGGACGAGTCCATGTTCTTGAACTCTTGTAACTGTATGAGCCAGTTGAGCCGTCCTCGTACTGACTTCCTTTTAGGACGTTTTTAGTATGATTAGCATGGCGTCCTGGTTTGGAGTGCCTTGGGTAAGCTTCTTGCATGACTTTCTCGCAGTCCCGATATCTTGTATCCTGCTTTGGTGGTTTTCGTGATTCTGGGAGTGGTCGCTACTTTGTTCCCGGGGGATCTGGTTGCGCCTGTGCTTCCTATTGCGTGTCCGGATTTGAGTTTGGATTCCCTCACATCTGGCTTCACTAGACTCGGCATACCTGACGACAGCATCCACAAGTCCCCTAAGGTCTTCAGCTACTTCCTTTACTCGTTTTAGTGCGTTGGTTATAGGTGTAAGCCGGAGGCCTATCGACTCCTGGATCCTGTCGTGCTTTAATTTCTGTGAGAGTCGGTCCTGTGCCTCTATAAGGTCTCGATGCTCCCAGGCTATCTCTTTTTGTAGCATCGTGGATTTTTCCTGGTGCTCTTCTAATTCCTCGTAAGATTCAGTTCTTTTTCGACTTAGTCGTTGCCATACATTGATGGCTCGTGTTTCTGAGCCGTTTTTTATTTCCAATGAATTTTGGATGGTGTCGGCGTTGCCGTGGGTATCGTAAGCCGGACTCTTGTTTTCTGGAGATTTTTGTCTTCTTCAGGCATCTGCTGTGTAGACGGCTTCTTCCCGGGGGGATTCGAGGTAAGGAGAATCTGGATTGTATTCCTCTGGGTCAGATCCGAGTTTTTCTTCTTTCACGGATCGAATCGACCTGGTGTCTTCATACTTATCTTCTTCTTGATACGAGTCGGCATCAGAGAAATTTTCTCTGTCGCCATGGGTTGGGGTCTCAACAGAATGTTCCGGCTCTGAAGACTCTCCGATAAACCCGACGAAGGCATGATGGAGATTGGTGTTTGGCCGGCTCGCTTCTTTAAGGGGGCTTTCTTGTAAATTACATGTTCACTGGTAGATGGCTCCTGCGTTTTTCAGGCCATAGGGCATAGCGGGTTGCCGACTCGAGGTTTCCATGGGGATTTCAGCATCCAGCTCTGGCTCAGACCCATCTGTCCTGCCGATGAAGATGTGAATAGACCCGATCGGGACCCGATATCCAGATTCGATGGAATCGGCTTCAGGGCCCCAAGTTGAATCGTCGATGTGGAGCTTCCCGTGACGGCTTCTAGTGATTCGTCCAGCAATGAATCCTTCCATGCCTTGCAGAGCTCCCTTCAGAATCTCAATACCTGCATGCGCAGGCCCCACGGTGGGCGCCAACTTTCATGGGAAAATCACGACAGATGTTCGAAGAGTTGAACTTGACATGGGACCTTTGTTGCGAGGTGGATATGAGGAGAGAGTCGACATGGACAAGAGACTCTGTGATTTACCCAGGTTTTGGCCCTTCTTTGTCTCGAGGTAAAGACCTACTCCTGATTCTTATTATTGCTGGTATCGACTCCTCAATTAGAAGAGCCAATGTATCGATTACAATAGAGTCGAATCACAACCTTAGTTTCGAGGAGATCGTGGTTGTGTCGTAAGTGTCTAGTCCTGACTTGGGTTGAGATTGAGTTGCCTCTGGATCCCATGGACCTCGACTTATAAAGGTTTCGGGTCCCGGGTTTCTGCGATTCCGACTCCTACACGAAGTGGAGTCCTATTCTACTTTACAAATACGCTACGTGCTATACAAGGTAAGTCGAATTCCTTCTACGACTTCGATCTTCATGCTTGGCGCACCCGACTCGTGGTCGAGTCTCTTCTTGTGGGCCTTTCCTTATGTGAGTCATCCCATAAATCTTATGCCGACATTTGGTCTTAGTCCATCCCCCCGACAGATACCACAGAAGAAGTTGACAGCATAGTTTCTGAAGAAATTGAGGAACTAGGATATGCAATACCATTTTTGTGTTCTATGCATTTTAGGCAAGGAGGATTGAATCTGTCCTGAGTAATGCTAATCTGTTGAGAGAGGAGTGAATCATTTTCTTTCCTCAGATCATCATGAGACATCCTCAACCTTTCATGTTCTTGCTTTCTCATGAGGAACTCGTTAGCCAGCTTCTCATGATCGGTGAAAAGAGTTTCATGACGACTGAATAAGTCATCAAACTTTGACTGAAGAGTATTAGATTCATCAGTCAACTTTTGAGACCAATTCAGTTCCTAAACCAATAGATCATCACTCTTTTTTACTGATTTTTGAAATTTCCCAAGAGCATGTTGTTTATTACATGCAAGTTTGGCAAGTTTAGCATAGTTTTCATCAGGTTTTTCATCAGTGACTTTATTACAAGATGATTGAGAAGATACCTTAGATCCCTTGGCCATGATGCAGAAGGCTGGTGAAGTATCATCATCATTGTTGGTGGTGATGCGGCTGGAAACTTCTTCAATGCTAAAGATTGATTTGGAGACAAATGCAGTAGCAAGAGCCAAACCCGCAACTCCTTCAGATTCTTCAGACTCTTGTTTTTATTCTTCAGGATCAGAAGCAGATTCCTCAGAATCCATTTCTTTTCCGAGGTAAGCTCGAGCCTTCCGAGATGTACTGTTCTTGTATCCAATAGTTTTTTAGGAACGTGAGACTTTATTCTTTGAATTTTCATCAGAACTGTCATCTTTGTACTTTTTCTTCTTCTTCTTCAGTTTGGATTATTTTCCCAGCAAGGACATTCAGCAATGTAATGCCCAGGTTTCTTGCATTTGTGGCACACCCTTTTTCTTGAGTCAGCGGGGTCATCTTCTTTGTTTCTTCTTGAGACAAATCTTGAGGAATTTCCAAAGCGATTTTTCTTGGTGAAATTCTGAAACTTTCTGGTGAGAAGAGACAATTCACGATGGAGATCCTCGAGATCGTCAGAGTCATCTTCAGATTCATCAGAGGATATAGTTCGTGCTTTCTACTTTAGTGCGCGAGCCTTGTGAGTGGTACCATACAGGTCACGTTTCTCAAATAGCTTCAGTTCGCGAGCATTGAGTCTTTCGAGTATATCAGCTGGGTCGAGGGTCTTGAAGTCAGCCCGTTCTTGGATCATCAGAGAGATTATCTCAAAGGAGTCACCCAGAGATCTCAGCAGCTTCTTCACAACTTCATGATCAGTGATATCGGTGGCATCGAGTGCTTGAAGCTTGTTTGATATATCAGTGAATATATCAAAGGTTGGTTGAACATGTTCATTATCCAGTCTCTTGAGCCTGTTGAAGAGGCTACGAAGAGTATCGAATCGAGAGTCTCATTGTGTAGAGAATCCCTCATTGACCTTTGACAGTCTCATCCACATTTTCTTTGCGGTGTCAAGACCACTGATGCGATTGAACTAAGTTTTGTTGAGATGTCCACCAATGATGCTTCGAGCCTTTGCAGCAAGCTACCAGTTTCTCTTTGCAACTTCAGGAGGAGTCATCAGAGTGATAGGAGGAATGCCTTGATCCACAATATCCTAGAGATCCTTGTCAATTGCTTCAAGATGCATTCACATCTTATTCATCCAGTACGGGTAGTACCTGAGGTCAACATAACTCAAACTCCAGGTGGTTAAACCGAATCACACAGAACAAGGGAGTACCCCACTCTGATACCAATTTAAATCACAAGTTATCGACCAGAGGAGGGTGAATGGGAGATTTTTAAGTTTTCCTGATGAATTTCAAATTCCTCAAGACTGAGGCAATACGAAACTGATGAAACACAAAAAGTGTGCAGAATCTAAACATGAGTACATGGCATCATAATGAAGCGGAAATAATCACCATAAGATATGCAGTCATGCATCAGAAGCAAATTATGATGCAACAGAATCAATTCATCAAAGTAAGTACTAAGATAGATGAGTTGAAGAAATAGCACCAGGAGACTGAAGACACTGATTTGGTAGACCAGTTCAAGCTATTGTGACAACTCTACATCTGGTTGGCGAGGCTGAGATTCAACTCGGAAGACACAGTCTTCACCTTATTCTCCTTGAACTAAAGTCCTCAGACTCTATATAATCACCCAGGTGAGTCTTCAAGGTAGACTCCTGAAACCTTCACATACTCCGTTCACTTCAGGAATTCACAATTGCATCTTGAATTCCTCAGAACGATGACTCCTACACTGGCTGGAAGATCACAGTCTTCAAGAGTAAAAAGCCTTAGATCACTCGAACTGAGTTCCTCAGAACTTCTCAACTACTCAGGGCTAGTGTGGTTTCCTCACTTGGGTTCTTCAGTTGCCTCAGAGGAGGGATGCTCTCATATGACTGATGTCAAGTTTTCTCTCGGAGCAACTGACACGTCCCAAACGTATCTATAATTTATGTTTTTTACATGCTTATATGGTGATATTGCTATGTGTTTTTCTACACTTTCATACCTTTTTCAACATATTTGGACTAACCTACTAACTCAGTGCCCCAGTGCCAGTTTATGTCTACTATTGTCCGTGCATTGCAGGAAAAATACCAATTATTAAAGTGCTCGGAAAATTCCAGGAAAATATATATAAAAAATCAGCAGTTCAGAAGCATCCGTCTGCCCAAAGGAGATCCGAAGGGGGGCCAACCCCCTCCGAGGAAGCCAGGTGGCGCGACCCCACCCTAGGCCGCGCCAGGAGGCCGCCCCGAGGGGTGGTACCTCCCCTTGAGCCCCCTTTTGGACTATATTTAGCCCCCATTGTGTAAACACTCGGGAGGCACTCTGTATCTCGAAATTCACCACTATTCCACTGCCGCAGTGATCCCGAGATCAGCATCGCCAGAAGACCCTGTCTCGGCACCCTACTGGAGGGAGGATCGATCTCCGGGAGCATCACCACCACCATGAGCGCTTCCCGGATGTGTCGCGAGTAGTCCCCCTTGGACCATGGATCTATAACCACTAGCTATGTGATGTCTTCTCTCCAATCTTTTGGTTCTATTCTTAGCCCTTGTGAGCTATCCTACATGATAAGGGCATGTATGTAATAGTTTTTGTGTTGTTATGTTGCGTTTGCTGGGATCCGATGGATTATGAGATTATGTTCATATTGTGATGAGTTATATATTTGGTTCTCCTTTTATATATTAGTTCTTGAGTAATTCTTGCATGTTCTCCGTTTCTTTTTATTGATTTGGCCAAGTAGTAGATTGTAACTTCAAGAGGGAGCATTATGCATGATAGTGGGTTCTTGCCCCCCCCCCCCGATGTCTAGCTTGAGTGACAGAAACATGAGACTAGGGGATGTGTTGTTGCCACCAGGGAGAAAACAACGGTGCTTGTAACTGCGGTTGCAAGGATTGTTTACCTTACCATAGTTTGTTAATTGTAGTTGTCTGTTGCTTTGAATTTACACTTTGGGTGGGGCTCGCAACTTAATACCAGCGAGATGTTCTAGATAGATATCCTAAGGTGGAGGATTAGTGAGTAGATGCTGATGAATAAATAGTCTACTTGTCTTGGCGTATTGTCCATACGATTGAGCCTCTAACTTTCGTGTAGCATAATTAGCATTGCGGTGCATTTATAATATTTTCAATTGCCTAGCTGTGATTTGTTCACTCATCATAGTTTTTTTTATCTTCTTTTGGGAGAGAGACATCACTAGTGAGCATCATGGGACCCTGGTGCATATTTCCACCATTGTTTACACCTCAATCATTTACTACTTTTATTTCATTTTCGTTGCAATCACCACTACTATTTCCACCGTGTGTTTTATCCTTCGTAAACAACAAGACCGGAGAGATTGACAACCTCTATGAACTCGTTGGGAGCAAAGTTATTTGTTGCCATGTGCAGGTCCAGGTTAAGGGAGCAATATCTTTTCAGATGGCGCGTTGCTCGTTTCACCACCTACTTGTTGATCCTTGAAGTCCTACGGGAGACATAAACCCTATCCTCTCAGTTAGGGGAAATTTTCTACTATCTACATCTCAACCTTCCACTTGGGGTAACCAATGAGGGGCGAGAGCCATCAAGCTAATTTCTAGCATCGTTGTCGGGGACTCTGAGGTGCAACAAAAGACTGGTCCCGTCAACTTAGGCACAAGCTAATTTCTGGGGCCGTTGCCGGGGACTCCAGTCTACAAGATAGGGGGGTTCCACATTATCTTTGACCTTTGCTTTTTAGTCTTATTAGTTTACTTTCCAGTTTTTGCTTTAGAGTCTTATATAAAAAAATAAAAAAATTAGTTGCTACCTTTTGTCTTTGTTTCTTTTTTCCTAGTGATGCTATGTTACCATGGGTGTGGAACCACCCAAATATGGTAGGATGGAAACTTTTTACTTGGATCATCTTCGATCTATTTCTGCTCGCACTAGAAACCCAACCGACTTGGTTGATGGAAAACCATTGGATGAGCATGCTCACTTTACGCGACACCGCCTATCTTATAAAGGGAAGCACTTACGGGATCAAATACAACTTTCTTATTGCCATGCTGAGTCCTTGTGCTACATTTATGATTTCACTAGTTTTTCTAAAATAGATTGTAAACACCTTCCTTTCCAATGTGAGTTAATGAAAATAAGATCCTATCTTCTTATGCTAAAGGTGTTTATGATTAGTTTGATGTTGAAAATATTGAAGAGTTTGTTGCTTTTAAGGGTGCTTATGAGATTTCTTCTTTGACTGAAAAGTATTATGATACTATTTACAAGTCTGAAAACTTTGCAGTCCTTGCTTATTTCTTTGAGAATTATATTTGCAACGATTATATTGAGGATTTTAAAAACAAAATGTTTGCTTCCCAAGAAGAGGCTAATGATTCCTATGACGAGGAATCATGTGATTCTGAGGAGACACTTGATACATCCCTTTCTGAAGATCTTGATACTTGTTGTGTTTTTGGCCAAGATGCCACTTTGGATGATGTACGGAGATGAACTTGCTATAGTTCCTCATGTCAAGCATGAAATTGTTGCTATTGCACCCACACTTGATTGTCCTATTATCCTTTTCAAATCTCCAACTCATATTTCGGAGAATTGTGATCTTATTAAGGCTCAATGTGATGGGATGCATTTATCTTATGATCAAAATGACTGTATTGAAAATAATATACATGTCCTTCTAGGTCATCAACAACATGTTTTATGTGATAGTTATATTCTTGATGTTGTTCATGATGCTACTGAAAATTATTTTGAGAGAGGAAAGTTTGGTTGTATAAACTTTCACGTCACAAAAATACCTCTCTTTATCATGAAAGTTTTGAAGTTGTTCTTGTTTTACCTTCCTATGCTTGTTACTTTGTGCTTTCATGATTTATTTGTTTACAAGTTTCCCAGGCATAGGAAGTGGGTTAGGCTTAAATTTTATTCATATTTGATTCTTGATGCTTTCTTTTGATTCAAATCCTTATTCTTATGAGAAACATCTTTTATAATCTTCATGCCTAGCTCAAGGGCATAAAAGAAAGCGCTTATTGGAAGGCAACCCAAAATGATTTTACTTTCAGTTTTAGTGGTCTTGGTGTTTTACTACTGCAGCAACATCATTATATCTTTATTTTCAAGCTTTGTGCCATGTTTTAGCCTCCGATTGCAAGAAAAATCAAAAGTTGTGACATGTTGTCCAGAAAAAAGATTATGTCTGCTTGACGAAAAAAATCTCCTAAAATCATGAGATCATCTTTTTTATATGAATTGTTTTGACAGTATGCTCTATACAATTGACTTTATGTCATCTATTCTGAGTTTGATTTGAGTTGCAGTAGTGACCCTAAAAAATTATTTACTACCTGCTGGTCTGTTTTTCATAGATTCTGCCTTGTTTTGCGTTTTCACCGTTTTGCAAATCTTAAGCTTTCTTTTTCTTTGCAAAAACTTTTTGGCAATCATGAGAAACAGTAGCCCTTCATGGAAATCTTTATTTCCAGTAGAGGAAAGTTATTTTATTTATGGGTACTAACCACTCTAATCAGCTTATGATGAGTTTTCTATGAAGGGAGTTTTTAAGTGTGTGAATGAAGATGATGAAATAAGATCCGGGAGTGTCAAAAGATCAAGCTTGGGGATGCCCCCACGCACCCCAAGAAATATACAAGGATACCTAAGTGTCTAAGCTTGGGGATGTCCCCGCGCATCCCCTTCTCCATCAACAATCATCAGTTCATCGTTCTCCATGATATATGTTTATCATTTCATATGTTATGTGTTATGCTTGGAGTGTCTCACTCTTTACTTTCAAGTTTATTTTCGTTTGATTGATGTTCATAACAAGTTGGACCCTAGCCTACATTGTTTGGAAGAGAAACACGATCCACTCCACCCTAGAACACAACATAGGTTTCATGCTTATCTTTTATTGTGTGTTCTTTATCTTTTCATAGCTGCTGTCATGTTTAGCTCTTGATTTCATGTTTATCTTTTTAAGAGCTTTTATTTAGGTTGTTTCTTTTGGAACTCTCTTGAATTATCATGCTTATCTTGTTTAGAGAGTTGGTCTGTTGCACTGAGTTGTGTGTCTTGACATGAGTAGGTAGTTGAGGTTGCTATTATAAGTATAGTAGTAACTTGTAATAGTTTTGAGGTATATTTGAGTAATGTTTGGACTTTTGGTGATAGGTGTCTTATTTTGGGCAATCCGCGTTTATTTTTGAAAACTACAAAAATTTAGTTGAGAACTCTAGCTACTAGGTGGACCGCTAACCTTTGGAGGGGTTGGAATATATAGTACCCTCACGTACAATGGGTCGAGGATGCGCAAGGATAACCAAACCCCCATACACTCCTCCTCGGGGACTTGTCTCTTTGTGAACCTCCTAATTAGATAGAGAGTTACCAATAATAAGTGCATGAGTTCCTTTCACTAATGTGAGTATTTGATTGTTGGCACTTCCACCATCCATATTTTGCTAGCCTCTTCGGTACCGTGCATTGCCCTTTCTCACCTTGAGAGTTGGTGCAAACTTCGCTAGTGCATCCAAACCCTTGGCATGATACGCTCTTTCATCATAAACCTCATTATATCCTTCCTCAGAACAGCCACCGTACCTACCTATCAAGGAATTTCCATAGCCTTTCCGAGATACATTTCCATGCAACATCCATCATCTCATGATTTGATCTTCATGTCATACATGCTTTTGCTTGATCGAGGAGCCGCATGCTAGTTGTGATTTTCCCTTATAATTGCTACATGACGTGCTAGTATCATTGCATATCCTACTACACTGGCAGAGGCATACATTTGCATACGTCGTGATAGTTTTCCCAAAAGAGGACAAATTAAAAGATCCCAAAAGAGGACAATTAAAAGATCCCAAAGAGGACAAATGGGAGATAAATAGAAATAGACAATGAGGCCACAAAAATAGAAAAAAATAGAAAAAAAGAAATAAAAAGAGAGAAGGGGGCAACAGTACTATTCCTTTTGAAAGATCCACACTCGCACTCCAAAGTAATATTTGTACTCCATAGAGATTTTAATATCATTCATGCATAACTGTGTGGGGATCCTTACACTATAGAACTTGGATTGCATATTCCAAGGATGAGCCTCCTCAAATGAGCTCTAGGTCTTTGTGAGCAAGCGAGTTGGATGCACCCCCACTAGTTCCATTGGAGACCTTTACATAGCTCATATGTGAATCCGTTGCATGGCAATCCCTACTCCTCACATCATATCTATCATTTGGCTTTCTCTCGCCTATGATTGTCCTCATTGAAGTGTGCCTTTCACACCTTTTTTGTCTTCCTTCCCCATCGTTATTCTATTTTCCATCCTAAGTACCAACATATCTTGCTTACGCTCATTCATTGCATGAGTTCTCAAAGTCGAAAGGGAGAGAATTACTTTGACTTTTGCCTGACTAGTGGTCTGGGGATGAGTCGAAATAAGA
The DNA here is from genome assembly GCA_950022295.1 of Bromus sterilis. Lineage (NCBI taxonomy): Eukaryota > Viridiplantae > Streptophyta > Magnoliopsida > Poales > Poaceae > Bromus > Bromus sterilis. Next base: position 220,549,587 of record OX465599.1, read on the forward strand.
TTTCGAAGGAGACCAAGTGTGAAGTATTAGTACATTGAGTTCTCAATTAAACTATATAGTATTTTTATGATCTAAACCCATCTCCCACTTCTTGCACGCAAACACCATTTGGAGACATTCGAGTCACGGATAGCAAGAGCTCTTACACCTTTATGTTCTTACTTTGCTAGTTTCAATACTAGATATAAACTCTTGCTTGTTATTGTCTTGACTTGAATCGCATATCTTACTTGCTTTACTATGAAGTTCATATGGGTTGGTTGCATGTCACCACGGAAATTATATGTGTTATCATTTACCAGCTCGAGGACGAGCAGGAATTAAGCTTGGTGATGTTGATACGTCCCAAACGTATCTATAAATTCTGCTTGTTCCATGTTTATATGGGTGATATTGCTATGTGTTTTGCTACACTTTCATATCTTTTTCAAAATATTTGGACTAACCTACTAACTCAGTTTTTGTTTGCTGGTGTCCGTGCGTTGCAGGAAAAAATTCAAATTATTAAAGTGCTCGGAAAATTCCAGGAAATTAAATAAAACTCAGCAGTTCAGAAGCTTCTGGATGCCCGAAGGAGAGCCGGAGCGGGGCACCCCCCTCCGGGGTGGCCAGGTGGCACGCCCCCACCCTAGGCCGCGCCAGGAGGCCGCCCCGAGGGGTTGGACCTCCCCTCGAGCTCCCCGTTGGCCTATATTTAGTCCCCATTCCATAAACCCTTGGGAGGCATTGTGTATCACGATATTCACCGTTGTTCCGCCACCGCCACGATCCCGAGATCGGGATCGCCAGAAGACCCTGTCCCGGCACCCTGTCGGAGGGAGGATTGATCTCTGCCACCCCCATGAGCGCTTCCCGGATATGTCATGAGTAGTCCTCCTTGGACCATATGTCCATGACCAGTAGCTACGTGATGTCTTCTCTCCAATCTTGTGCTTCAATTCGTAGACCTTGTGAGGTTCCCTACATGATCAAGGAATCTATGTAATAATTTATGTGTTGCTATGTTGTGTTTGCTGGGATCCGATGGATTATGAGATTATGTTCAGATTGTGATGAGTTATATATTTGGTTCTCCTTTTATATATTAGTTCTTGAGTAATTCTTGCATGTTCTCCATTGCTTTTTATTTCTTTGGCCAAGTAGTAGGTTGGAACTCCAAGAGGGAGCATTATGCATGATCGTGAGTTCATGCCCCCCGATGTCTATCTTGAGTGACAGAAACATGAGACTAGGGGATGTGATGTTGCTGCCAGGGAGAAAACAACGGTGCTTGTAACTGCGGTTGCAAGGATTGTTTACCAAATGCATAGTTTGTTAATGCAGTTGTCTATTGCTTTGAGTTTACACTTTGGGTGGGGCTCGCAACTTAATACCAGCGAGATGTTCTGGATAGATATCTCAAGGTGGATGATTAGTGAGTAGATTCTGATGAATAAACGGTCTACTTGTCTTGGTATACTTCCCATACAATTGAGCCTCTAACTTTCTTGTAGCATAATTAGCATTACGATGTGTTTATAATTCTGGCAATTGCCTAGCTGTAATTTGTTCACCCAACATAGTTTTTTTATCATCTTTTGGGAGAGATACATCACTAGTGAACATCATGGGACCCCGGTTCATATTTATACCATTGTTTACACCTCGATCATTTACTGCTTTTATTTCCTTTTCGTTGCAATCACCACTACTATTTTTACCGTGTGTTTGATCCTTTGTAAACAACAAGATTGGAGAGATTGACAACCTCTCTGAACTCGTTGGGAGGAAAGTTATTTGTTGTCGTGTGCAGGTCCAGGTTAAGGGAGAAATATCTTTTCAGACGGCGCGTTGCTCGTTTGACCACCTACTTGTTGATCCTTGGAGTCCTACATGAGACATAAACCATATCCTCTAACTTATGGGAAATTTTCTATTATCTACATCTCAAACTTCCTCTTGGGGTAACCAACGAGGGGCGAGAGCCATCAGCAGCGAACCATAAATGGGGATGGGGGAGGCTATTTATAGTCGCAGAGCAACCCCTGTTGAAAGGACATAAAGCCCATGCACGAAAAGACATGCATGTCCACCCTTCGGACCATTGGCCGGATCGGTACCAGCGACTCTCCACGCGACACGTAGGATGGTTAGAATATTCTCTCTTTCTCTTTATTCAGGAAAATTGCACTGGAAATTTACTGACTCCTCAACCGAAGACAGATGCCTCAGTGTCCTGAAGAACAACGTCTCAGACACCCGAGGAACTGAACTCCTACTCCAGGAGATTCCTTAGGGTTTTTCTTCAGGTTTCCTATTGAGAAATTCCTCAGAACCTCAGAACTTGTATTCCTCAACCCCTCCAACAGTACAGTGTTTTCTTATGGCTCAGAAGAAGAGGGATGACACTGCAAGACAACAACTATGGTTTCCTTTTCTGTGCTAACCCCCCTGAGGAAACAGTGGAACGCCTCTTCTTCACATGCCCTTTCAGTCAGCAGTGCTAGAGTAGATTGGGCATGAGTTGGCCCTTGATTGGCGACAGGCTTGGAACCATTCATGAAGGGAAGAGGTCGTGGAGCAGGCCCATGTTCATGGAGGTCTTTATGGTTGGGGCCTCGAGTCTGTGGAAGGAAAGGAACAAAAAACACTTTAGAGGGGTTGAACCATCAGTGGACTCCTGGCTGTAAAGATTCAAGTCTGATTTTGACCTTCTTAGGCATAGGAATAAGGAAGGCCTAGGGCCTTTCATAACTGATTTTGTACTCTCTCTCTCTCTAACTTTTTTGAAGCTTTCTGACTACACCCTAGAGTTTAGTCTTTTCTCCCTAACCCCCCCCCTCTCCCTCCCCCCCCCCCAGCATGTAATTCCATCTCCCCCTTGTATTGGTTCACTGTTGTTGATATAATTTAAAGGCAGTAGGGGGTGCCCCTACTGTCATAAAAGCTTAAAAAAACAGTGTTTTCTTATGACTCAAGAAAGTAAAAAGTGTAACGAAGACTACGCTTAAACTTTTGCTTCAACTTGAGTTGCATCAGGATGACGCACGGTTTCCTTAGGACTCGGACTGGATGCCTTAGGATCCAATTTCCTCAGGATTTAGCGTCACGGCATGCATCAGGAAAACACTGATTTCTTCAATGTTCCTCAACATTTTGGGGGGTCGACAATGGTGGTTAAACCATACCTCAAGCACTCTTTCTCATGTGTATACTCACAAACACATTAATCCCTCAACAGTTTTGACATCAAATATCCAAAACCTCAAAGTGGGCACTAGATGCAATGACAGTATTTTTACGAGAAAAAGACTTATCAATTATCACATCACCAATGGCTAGAGGATTTGCAATCCTATCATCCCCAAACTTAAAGCTTTCCATATCATCATTTTCAGAGTAGGTACTAGAAATATTTTCAAGATCATAAGTAGTATTATCATAATTTTCCCAATCACAATAAGTAACATGCATATCATAATCAAAATCATTTTCAATAGTGCCTATGGACTTAACATCAGGATAATAATGAATGCAATCAAGCTCAGCATCCTCAAGAAATTTATACCTGTTAGGATAAAAATTGATGGAGGCAATATGCCCAGGCCAGGGTGATACCAATTATTCTTTCTTTTTGCTCATCTCCCTCCTCCTCTTCTTCTTCTCCTTCTTCTTTACCTTAAGAGGGAGTGGTTGGAAAGGAAGTTTCTCCATGTACTCTAGTTTATCATTAGAAACAATAGGGGAAACTTGGGAGAGATTCTCCTTTTTATTAGTGGAAACATAACAGGCATTTTTATACATTGGTAAAGTTCCCTCCTTTCTAATCTTTCTTATGTAATCATTTTCACGGCAATTAACAACACAATAGAGATGGCATTTATGAAAGGTGTTATTTATCCTCAAAGTATTAATACATAACCAAGAAGTTTTTTCTGACAACTCTTCACACCTCAAAAATAATACAAGTTCATCATAAAGATCAGGAGTGATCATGTTATCACACAATTGGTTACCAATCATATTTTGAAAGTGCTTGCATTGAAAATTAAAGTGACCCTCTCTACTACAAAGTTCACAAATAAGTGGATAAAGGCCACACACTTCTCTAGCAATTTCATTTAAATCTCTAACCCAAATGATTGTTTTTCCATGCTTATGTTGATTACAATACTTCTCTTCTTCATTCATAGTTCTTTCACAAGGTCTATTCACTCCACAAAAATTAACATGCTTATATAAAACTTCATTTTCAGGAATTGGATCATGCATATTGCAATCATCATTAACAATTTTATCTTATTTGAAAATATATTTAAAAGTCTCATGATGAATGGTCCAATTATCCTTAGGCATATTAAGTTGAGAACAAAATATTTGAGGAAATCAACAAGGAGTTGAGTATCAAGCCCAAACTTAACACTAAACTTATTAAAACTTCTGGTTTCAACAAAGTACTTAATGCAATCATACTCATAATTTATACCTGAATCTTTGCCTTTATCGATCTCCCAATCTTCAGTATTGCGTTGAATTCTTTCAATGAGTTCCCATTTAGCATCAATCTTTTCGTTCATGAAAGAACCCATAGAGGAAGCATCGAGCATATCCTTATCCTGTCGAGTAAGCCTCACATAAAAGTTAGTAATAAGTATATCTTTGGGGAGCCCATGGTTAGGACATTTTAGCATTAAAGTTTTCAGTCTCCCCCAAGCTTGATCTATGCTCTCTCCTTCATGAGGATAGAAATTATAAAGATAATTCCTATTCTCCTTGACTTCAGGTTAGAATAAAACTTGGAGTAAAAGAGAGACTTGATCTCTTCCCAATACCGCAGGTTAGAATAATCTAGTACCCTATACCATTCCAATGCTTCTACTTTCAGTGACAAGGCGAATAATTTCCTCAAGAGTTCATCTCTTATCATAGCTGAAAACTTAAAAAACTCACAAAGTTTTGTCCATTTCAAAAAATTAATACTGGGATGGATCATCCCCTGCATAACAATCATTCATTATTTTGCAAGTATCCCAAGTGGCATTTTGAATGGGATACATTCAGTAGGTGGAGGATACTTCTCTACCACGGGTATAATTGCAAGAAACTAACTAAGAGTGTAGTTTTCCATGAGCCTAACTAGTGAAAATAACAAAATAACAAATGAAAAGATTTAATTGCAAGATCTAAAGGTATAACTTCAAAACTCCCCGGCAACGGCACCATAAATAGCTTGACGTCTACTACGCGCTTCTATTCTTGTGGACTATGTTGGGCTTCCAAACGCAGTGGTTTATAGGAAAGCAACAATTTCTCTCAAGTGGATGAGCAAAGGTTTATCAAAATCAGAGAAGTAGAGGTTGAAGATGGTCTCTCTCAAGCAACCCTACAATTAACAAACAAGAAGTCTCTTGTGTCCCCAACACACCTAATACAATGGTAAATTGTATAAGTGCACTAGTTCGGCAAAGAGATGGTAAAATATGGGTGATAAGTGTGAAAAAGCAAAGTAATATAAATCTTTATAAAAATTACAGCAAGGTAGCAAGTGACAAAGTGAGCACAAACGGTGTAACAATGGTGAGAAATAAGGCCTAGGCTTCATACTTTCACTGGCGGCATCTCCCAACAATATTAACATAATTGCAACACATGATATTTCCACCAAAAACATGCAAGGAAGACATAACTCGGAGATCATTCTTTCTGTGGATCAAAAGAGGATGAGAATTGTGTAGGGCTACAAAAGCACACCTTATAGTTTTTGTTCCACATCTATGGATTCCGCACGATGTCACTTAGAGCATCCAAAGATAGTACTAACAAACACCACAACATATCTCAAGAGTAGTCTCTTTATAATGTGATAAAGCACCCATCCTGTCACCGAAGCACTATGAAAACTATACTCAAGACAAGCATCAAGAGACTCTCAAGCCATGATCCAATCCAAAAAGAAGAACAAATCCCATGATCAATATCACCATAATAATGGAGTCCTACACGTCACTGTCGAGTCTAGAAATATCACCAAAGGAGTACATCATATCCAATACATAGAAGAAGGGGAAACATCATGGGAGACAACTAGATTAACATAGCCAATGATCACAATTAAGATCACATCATGGGAGAGAAAGAACCATATAGCTACTAGTAGAACACCGAAGCCCCGAGGAAGAACTACTCGCGCATCATGGAGGGAGGAAGCAACATCGATGGAGATGAATCAGTTGGCACTTCCCCATCCCGGCAGGGTGTCGGAGCAGGAATTCTGGTCCCTCGAAGCTTGTTGGCGATGGCGGCGGAGATCAGAATCGCTTCTGGAGAAAAGGGTTGGACTTTCACGGTTTATCCATTGGGGGTAAAAATAGGACTCAAAGGGGAGGGCAAGAGGTGGGACCAGCCACCCAGGCGGCTAGAGGTCGCGTCCCCACCCCTGGGCGTGCCCTAGAGGCGCCTGGGGGCTTTGGGCCACCCCAGAGCTCATCCTTCCCCTGGAGGGATCTTCCGGTGAATAATAATTTGTATATTGTTTTGGGAATTTTCCGCACTGCACGGACAAAAACAGACAGAAACTGGCACTGGGCACTAGGTTAGTCCCAAATATTTTGTAAATGATATGAAAGTGCATCAAAACATATAGCAAAGTCACCAAAACAAGCATGGTACAAGAAAATATGATAGATATGTTTGGAACGTTGATGACCCACAAGTGTAGGGGATCGCAAAAGTCTTCGCGGTTAAGTTAACCCAATTTTTTGATTTGACACAAGGGGAGCCAAAGAATATTTATAAGCTTTAATGGTTGAGTTTTCAATTCAACCGCACCTGAAAGTGACTTGCTTGGAAACAATTTATTAGTAGTAACGGTGTGGTGGAAGTGATGGTGGCAACGGAAATAGTGGTGGTAAAGCAACTAAAGTAAAACAACAAGAGTAAGGGAACTGGTAATCAGTAAAATTAAAACACTTTAGGCTAGGGGAATGGATGGTTGGGCGCTGCATGGATGAGAGATAACATGTAATTAACTTGGGGCAAGGTACACAGAAAAGTAATGATCATTTAGCCAAATATCAAACATTAGGCATGTATCCCAAGGTAGTTGTGCGTGCTTGCAATAAGAACTTTGCACAAAATCTTTTGTCCTACCATCCCGCTACCAACGGGGCCAAAAGGAACTTATGGAGATTAAGGTGATCCTGTCAAAGAGCATAGGAAAAAATCATTAACAATCCGTGGATACATGGAATCCTCAAATTATAGTCCATCCCCTTTGGTGTCCCAAGCTGTCACCATTGGGATCACCGGTTTCAAACTATAATAGGTGCATACAACTCATAGATAGGATCAAGAACACAAATATACTCATGAAAACATATAGGGTTCAGATCTGAAATCATGGGACTCGGGCCGAATGTGTCAAGAATGAAGAGTAACAAGTAGTGGAAAAGATGATAAACACCATAGTAGATGATAGGCAACATGCCCCCAACAATCTGACGAACTATTACATGATCTAACTCATCCAATCCCTACCATCCCCTTCACCTACAGTAGGGAATTACTCACACATGAAAGGGTAGTCATGGAAGGGTGATGGAGTGGCGAAAGTGATGACGATGGCGACGATTCCTCCTCATCGGAGGCCAAAACTGCCTCCAGATTAGCTCTCCCGGAAAAGAACAGCGGGTGGCGGCGGCTCCGCGACGAGAATTGGGAAAACGACTTCTCTTTTGGTGTTTCCTCGTCGGGAGTAAAAATAAGAGCCAAGGTAGGGAACCAGAGGTGTGGCCCCCTCTCAGGCGGCCTCCTGACGTGGCCAGGGGCCAGGCCGCGCCAGCACGGCGCCTGGGCCAGGGGTGGACCCTCTCTGGCCCATCTTCTAGCCACTGGTTCCCCCTGGTGCGTGGATTTTCTCTATTTTGGAATGTTCCTGGACACCTAAAAATCCTTTTTCCTGCACACAAGAAAACCATGCAGGCCACTCTGCTGAAAATAGCGTCAGTCCGGGTTAGTTTCATTCAAATCATGCAAGAATGAGGCCAAAACAATAGAAAAAGTGTTTGCAAAAGTCGATAAATTTGAGACGTATCAGATGTATCAAGAGACGCGGTGACAAGATGGCGGTAATTAAACCATTGGTCGGAGAGGTATATGAAACGCCCCCCTCCCCACTCTTCTTCATGTGGTATTTAACCGGGGGTGCTAGAAACGGGAGGGGTAAATCTTGACTCCCTCGTTTTGCACTCAACACCAGCTCGTCTCCCTTGGTTCCATGGCCTCTCTGGGGCGTGCCCACACCATAAAAGAAGTCGTAGAAGCAATGCTAAGGGATCGGGGAGGAGAAGATTCCTGGGGCTGCGGGACCTGTCGTTGGACCATTCTCGCAGTCCGCGGTGGACCTAGCCGAGGCGGCCGCGACGGGGCGTCAACCTCGACGGCCCTGACCTGGGCTCACTCGGCAGTGGCAGCCCAGGAGTTCTTAGTGGGGCTGATCGATCGCCCCCAACGCTGGCTCCGCCTGGCCGACTCCTTCGCGCAGGTGATGGCGAAGCGCAAGCCCCCGAGCATGTGGCTTTGCATGGAGAGGTGTTCCCATGGCCCAATTTGGGCCGCCACGGGTTTTGGAGGAGACGGCTCCATGTACCTAGAATAGCAGTGGTAGATGTTTGTCCGATGGCGCAACCTCAATCAGTTCCAATGCATATTGTTCAGGTACGATGGTGTGGAAACGATGTGGGTGAAGGTCTACCACCCATGGGAGACCTGTGTCGGCTGCTGCATGGAGGATGGCAGCAGCGACAAGGGTGATTCCTACAGTGACGAGGGCACCATGAAGAACCTCATGGCGGCGGCGGCGATGGCCGTTGATCCTGGGGGCAAGACCCTTCTTTTGGAGCAACTCACGCGTGTCGCCATCCCCTTGCAGGACATCTTTTTATTTTTCTCCCGCTCTTTCGTGTGTTAAAAGGTAGCTTCGTAAGATTGTGAGGTAGCCAATATTTAACTCTTGCTTAATGTATATAAGCGCATTAATGATCCGTGAGACACTACTACTATTTGTGTTGGGAATGTTCCCTAGAGGCAAATAAAATATGTTTATTACTCCCTCCGATCCATAATAAGTGTCGCCCAGCTAGTACAAACTTTGTACTAGATGGGCGACACTTATTATGGATCGGAGGGAGTAGCATATTCCGTTAGTTCATAATAAGTTTTATACTATGCTATAACTGTATTAAGCGGAAACATTAATACACGTGTGGTATAAAACAACCAGGTCCCTAGTTAACTCTAGTATACTAGTCCATTGGGCAATTGATGATCAAGGTTTCCTGATCATGAGACAAATAAGTCTATTTACAATGGGGTCATGTCATTGGGAGAATGATATGATGGACACACACCCACCAGAAGTGTTGCAATGTGATCGAGTCACATAATTTCAACATTGCGATAACTACAACGCAGTGACCAGATCCTTTGACCGTAATGATCATACATAATTGCTATCTACTAGGAGGATTTGATTTGCATCGACCGCCTGACTGAAATATGCTGGCCATAAAGGTGTACTTTGGGCATTCCAAAATAGATATGTTGATGAGTATGCAAATGGATCAAAGCTGGATTCGTCCATCCGAGTGACGGGTAGGTACTCTGGGCCCACTCGGTGATATTGCATCATAAAGCTTGCAAACGTGTGACTAGGTCACGGGGTTGCAATATCACGGGAACGAGTAAACATGTTTGTCGATAACGAGGGTGAACTAGGTACATTGGATACAGACGATCAAACCTTGGACAAGCAAATTACCGCAGGACAAAGCGAACATGCTCAACGTTAAACGGATCCAACAGCGATGAAGTTTCATTCGATGGAAGCGCAGGGCCCATCAAAGGATTGTAACCAGGTTTGATCGATGGTCATTGATCAAGAGAGTGTCTTGATCATGTCTGTTGTTTCCTGGACCGTAGGGTGTCACACTTGAGGGTATTCAACGCAATAAGGATTGATTCGGGATCACCGGAGAAATAAGAGAGAACACCGAAATTGTTCCGGTGGAGGCCGGAAATTGTTCTGGGAATTTTGAAAGGTTCAAATTATTATTTAATAATGTTCAAATTTGTTTTATTATTTAATTATCAGAATTAAATATTACAATATAATTAAAAATGGAAGAAAATGCATATGGGCCTAAAGAGGCCCCTTAGGGGAAGAGGGAGTCTCTCCCTTGGGACAAGGCGCCAAGTGACGGACCCATGCCCCGCTAGGGCGCATTCCCCCCCCCCCTCCCCTTGGGATTAGTCCCACATGGGAAGTTGAGGGAGGTCCCCTCCCTTCCTTGGCCTATATAAGGAGGGGTAGGGTGCCCTTTTTTCTTCATGAAAATTTGAGACAAGTTTCTCATCTCTCTTCCTCCTTTCTCCTTCCTTGAGTGGAATCCCCTTGTTTGGAGTCTACACTTGGTTGGGAATTTCTCCACTATACGCACGCCATCGTGCTGCAGGAATCGAGATCCGAATCCATCTTATTTCCACTTCTCGCCTGGTTCGGAGCCCGAAGGGAACGTCGGGTACACCGTATGTGTGTAATCCCGTGAGGCACTACACTTGTGGTTCTACTTCATCGTCGTGGCCGTATCGCGGCGTCTTCACCGACAACGTTCCGACGGGGAAGCGATCCCTTCATCGGTCTATAAGAACCAGGTGGCAATCAGAGTCATCGTGGAGCTGCGCGGCATCGGGGATTACCGGTACGACTACATCAACCACGTTCACGCGGGAACGTTTCCCGCTTAACGGACTACATATGGGTATGTGACCTATTCCATTCGTTACTTGCATCGCCATAGCATAGGTCTTGGGCTATGGGTCTCGTAGGATAAGAAAATTTTGTGTTTTCTGCCCCGAACCCCAACAGTGGTATCATGAGCAAGGCTATGTGAAAGTCCAAGTATGTGATAAGAGGGGGAGGGGGTGAATGATCACTTCAAATTTTCGAGTGAATCTTTGAAGTGAAGCATAAACTTAGCAGAAGGGAATAGTAGGAGGTGGAAACAGGGAAGAAAAACTAATAGCGAAACTAAACAAAGTGAATCAAAACACGTTGAAGCTTGACTGGAAGCAAATGCAATGCGGAAAGTAAATGCTTGAAGTAAAACGAACTTCACTCGGCGATGTTTGTTCAACCAGTTCACGCTCTGAAAAGCGCTACGTCTGGTTGGAGGGACTGGTGATTGAACACCTGGAGAAAAACTCTCTCCGTCCGTTGCTCCACTGCACCAATCTCTTTGAGCTTGGCCAGTTCTGACTCAGGGTAGATTATCAAGGAAATCTCCGAAACCTTTGACAGACTGGAACTTCGAGGCGACAATTACTCTTCGCTCTCTGAAGAAGACACTCTAACCGTCTAGGAGAATTGTAGTTCTCCAAGATAAAAAGGCTAGCATGTTTTCACCTAAGTCATAGTGAATCTACTCAGATCAATGCGACTTAGGATTCAGAGGTTGGCTTTTAGGTTTTGCTTCAGTGGTGTTCTTGGGATGCTCTCTTCAGTCTCTCTCAGGAATATTCTCAGAGAAGCCACCTGCAAATGGAGGCGGGGGCGGCGTATTAATAGTTGGCGATCCCGAAGTGCGAAATGACTGATTTGACCCGAAGTGACAGCTTGACATGTGTCCACAACGGTCGGATTTGTCATTACTGCGCAACTTTTCTTGCGGAACAAGTAAGGCTGACTCACGGACTTAGTTATGCTTCGGAAGCCAAAGAACGAAGTCTTTGCTACCGAAACATAACTCAGTGCACATGAGATTTCTTCACTCTGGCTTCTCACTTGGTTTAGTTTTGATCTGAGCATTTTCTCAATAACTTCGGCGTCCACAAAATAAAACCCCTCTTGATAGTACGGTTTGTCTTATGACTCAAAGAAGAGAAAAAGAACTACACAAAAACATCTAAGTCTTGCGCCGTCTTCTTTATTTCCTTCAGTGAGTTGGGCTTCAAGACACCTTCATTTTTGGGGGGTCATCCTTCGTGGTTAAGCTTCGCTCAAGGGGTAATGCTTCGATAACTTGAAAACCTTCCTTGAAGCTTTATCACCTAGATTATTCTTCAGGAGCCTAATCAACTTTTTATACTAGAAAACATTGTTAGTTCCTATATTGTCTTGTCCAACAATATCCAAAACACATAGGGGCAACACTTTTCTCTTACAATCTCCCCTTTTTCGACTATTGTTGACAAAACAGGCATCGATAAAAGGATATTAAAGTTTTGTGAAGTGATGGGACAGACTCTAGGATATGAAGTTTTGACTCCCCTTGAATTCAAGCATCGAAGATTTATATAGTCGAAGATAATGCTTGAGGAATAATTCTTTGTTGGAGAGCAAAAAAAATATCTTAGCGAAGGCAATTGTAAGTGAGAATAGAAATCCATAAGTATGTGCAATTTCTTCCAATGACCTGTGACTTAAAGAAATAACCACCTGCAAGATAGATGATACGAAACAATACTTTGCAAGCAAGGGATTATTAAAACGTAAATGTTTCACAGGAGTAGCACAACCGAATGTAAACTTAAGTTACAACCTAATCGAAGGGAAAGGAATGTTTGTTGTAACTTAGCCAAAAATGAATGCAAAAGCCCTATCCCTGTTGAAAATCTAACTCATCGATGCCAAACCTTCTCCCCCTTTTTTGGGTGATTGGACAAAAGGTTGGGAATGGGATCGAGAGAACTACTGCGTGGCATCAACACCCTTGGAACCCGACAAAGCAGAGCTGGACGTAGACTCGTCTGAAGAAGATTGATCTCCTAAAGATTCTTCTTTCGACTCTGGCGAAGGAAGAACTTCAAGGTTCTTCTGGGTGATGAGGTTGATGTCGAGGTCGCTGTCGTCGAGGCCGACATCGTCCTTAGAAGTGACGGAGTCGTTGTCGAAGACGGTGTCGGGCCTGATAGGTTCTGGTTCATTGACGAAGAACACTTCATCAATTTTGTGCAGGGGCGGGGGCTTCTGATTCGGTCTGTCAACTGTGTCATCTCTTGAAAAGTTTTGTTGGAGGTGCTCATATTCTTTGTAAATGTGATCTTTGTGAAGGCCTTTTACTGAGTTGAATTTTCTGAGACCTTTCCAGGAATGACGCTTCAGCACACGAAGATATTGATTATTATTGAGTGCTATGTTTCCGACACGGTTGACTTCATCTACCAAGAACTGCATCTGACGCTGATTAGCTTCAATGAAGTTTTCGAGCAGTTGCTGCGACCGAAGATTTACTTCAAAGTGATGGCAGTCCTTCTGGAATTTCTTCCAAATATTCCTCTCATTTACTTCATGGCGTACCCCAACATATGTGGAAAAGATTTCATTGGGTTTCCTTGGAAATTCCAAAGTGTCACACACTGGAGGAGTGAAAAGCTTCGGATGATGTCTTGCCACAAAGTCGTCATTTCTGCCATAGTTGCAAATAGGCTGTAGCCAGGGAGCATATGGCTTCAGAGTGAAGGGCAGCTCTGCGGCATGTACCATGTTGCAAAGAAAGCAGTCCTCGAAGTCAAACACCAGACCATGTGTGAGCTTCATAATTGCATGCCTGACTTCAGGATAGAGATTCGATTCCTCTAAAGCAGTACTTAGTGGGATCAAAGATTTCGACAAGATGTAAAACCAAGTCTTGGAAATGAAAATCAAGTGCTTCGGGCGAATATTGTCAGGGATATAATCAGTCGTGATTTCAGTATCCAGCAAGGTTGCAAACTGTTCTTCAATCAGGTCTGGCTCCAAGTGAATCTTTTAAAGTTCTCCAGTATACCTTGCAATATTGACGATTTCCATGAATTCAGCTGAAGACATTTTTAAGACTTCTCCTTGAATCATCCATTCAAGAATCCAAGTGATTGGCACATTTGCATCACTAGCAACATATAGAGTGGCATAAAACTGTTTGATTAGTTCAGAATTGAAGGGAGTGCTCAAGGCAAACAACTAAGTCAAATTCTGATTTTCAATTGTTTCGGTGATGTTCTGGAAGCATGTTGCAGTGGATAAACTTCGCATGTCGAGATATCTGTGGCGAAAGAGTATACTTTTCTGGCAGAAGACTTTGGTATACATAATTTGTTGTTCTTCTGTCCAGAAGCGAAGATCATCTGCAGTTATGTCCGAAGCATATGGGCTTACGCCAAAGAATCGGTGGCGCTTCTGATGTTGTTCAAGATTTAACTCCGGCCCATGGCGCAAAGAACAACAATAACCCTTGAAAATGGGAAAAGTTTCACGAGGGTAAAGGGAGTCCAGCTGAGTGTCTTGGCTTGGACGGCTGGGAGGACGAGTCCTTTGCAGAGCAGCAGCTGGGGCAACATGAGAAGGGCCAGCAGTCTGAGCAACAATCAGTGCTTTCTCTTGTGAAGAGTTGAGGATTTGAACTTGTTCATCTTCTTCTTCATGTGCTTCAGGCTGAGGTATATTAGCTTCAGACTCTTGAGCTGTTCTGGCAGGAGAAAATTCTCTAGAGCCACGAGTTCTTGAGTTCGATGGAGTGGGTTCATGTGCTTCCGGGGGAGGTGAATGCGGTGGAGCAGGAGCAGCAGGTGGGGTTGAAGCTCTTTGCAGTGCGGGGGATGGAGCAGGAGGTGCAGTTGCGACGGGAGGTGGAGTGGGTTCTGCGGCGGGTGGAGTTGGTGCGGGAGTTTTGGTGGGTGGAACGAGAGGCTTGGCCTTGGGTTTGGAGGGATTTAGCTTGGGAGCAGGCGGAGTTGGAACGACTTTGGAGTTTTGCTTTGGCTGGCTGATGGGTTCATCACTTGTATCCATCTCAACAGTCGAGGCCAGCGTCATCTTGCGCTTCTTGGTTGACCTCTTCTTGGGTGAGGGGTCTGTAGGATTTGCTTCCGAAGGATTTGCTACAGCTGGTTCAGCTTGAAGCGCAGGCTTTCATTTTATTGGAGTCCCTTTCCATGAACGAAGCAATATGGTTCTTGGCCAATTCTTTGACAGCAACTTTTATCTTGCTCTTGTAGATCTTGATATTGTCCTTGGTGGTGGTGTTGACTTCAGTCACCTTCTGAAGCAGTTTCAGAGCATGTGCCTTGAACTATTCATCAGTTTCGGCTTCGGCACGCTTTTGATAATTGTGAATTTTTGCAGTTTCAGCCCTGTCTCTTGAATGAAAATCCTTCAACTGACTGATCATAGTGGTGATCATTGCTTCGATGGAGCCTGATATATAGACTTCATCGAGATCAACAGCTTCAGGGTCCTCTGCAGTGCACTTCTTCCAGTGTGCCTCAGAAATGCTCAAGGGGTCCCATAGTTCCTCTTCACCGGGATCAGAAAATTGATGCCCGCTATGGCGATCTTGATCTTCATGAGCTTCAGACAGAGAAATTCCTTTCTGCTTCGGCGAATTTGCTTCAGCAGGAGGAGTCATATCCACCACTGCCTTCTTCTGTGCAGCTCTAGCTGCCTTCTCAGCTCTCTTGGTGGTGATACTTGCAAGTGCTTCCTTGCGCTTGACTTCAGTTTCTGCTAGTTGTTTTGATTGAGCAGCAACTTTCTCTTCATTTTTCTTAGCTTCTTCGAGCTTGCGCTTCGTTTTAGCCTGGGAAGCAGCAAGAGTGGCAGCTTCAAGTTCTCTTTGTTTTCTGGCTACTTCTTGTGCTTCCCTCTGCTTAACAACAGATTCATGAGCTAGAACGCTCCTGTTAAGTGCCTCCTCGAGGTCGTTTTGCTTCAGCTCCTCTTCAGTGAGCTTTCGCTTCGTTGAAGGGATTGGAGCGGCAGACGGCTTAGGCTTCGCTGATGCAGCTGCCTTCGCAGTTTGCGGTTGCTTCGCAGGGTCGTGCATTAGCTTTGAGCGCCTCTCAGTGGTGAGGTTCTCTGCCGGTGTCTTGGAGGCCAAGGGCTTCTCTACCACCAAGTTTGTCATGTCAATGGTGGGGCGACCTGCGGGCTTGTCAGTTGGGTCCTGAATCTTTAGCCCTTTGGCAGCAGGTTTCTCTCCAGACTTCTTCTTCATTGTCACTCGAAGCTTTTTCTTGGGAGAGGGGACAACTTCTTCGGACTCATCATCAGCTTCAGCATTTCATTCGCCATCTGCTTCAGCATTTGATCCAGAGTGAATGGAGTCCACAAGAGCGACTTGATCTTGTTTGGCGCGCTCTTCTTCATCTGTGAAGGCATGAGGAGGAGAGGCAGTTTTCTTCCTAAACTTGCGTTTCTTCTTCGAACTTTGGCCTTCTCCAAGAGCTTCTGCAGGAGCTAGCTTGGATGCCTTCTTCTCATCCTTGAGGCATTTCTTTTCGGAAGCGATTCTCAAGCGCTATTGCTCCTCTGGATAGTCATCAGGAGTCTTGAGTGTATTGGAGTGAGGGAGCTTCGATGGAACAGGGAAGTACAAATGTCGATTGGCTTCGGTGTACTTGCCGCACATGTGAGAGGTATAAAGATATGGCGGGTGGAAGGCTAATTGCATCGTCCACTTCCAATTTGGAAAGATTTTATACTTGTACCACCTGATGGCCCAATAACGTTGAATGCCTTGCAAGCGAATCTTTCGCTGGTCCTTCGTTTCTTCAGTTGGGGTATCATAACCGAGCTGCTTGCGAATTGATTCGGGAATACCACGAGCATTGTTACTCTCCTTCGTTCTGCCTCCTCTCCTTTTAGGAGCAAGTTGTTCAGCTTCGTTGATGTGATCCAGTATTGGGGACTCATCTCCGAAGCCTAAATCAGCAGACATCCTGTGAAAAAGAAAGGGGAAATGAGGGAAAAAGACAAGTATATGGACTGAGCACCAACAAAAGTTTCGACCAAAAAGAACAATTTTGACAAGAGATTCAGTTTAATATGGGTGATGATTCTGGCCTGTTCTGAGCTAGACTAGGCAAATGTTGATTGAGAAACGATAAACATCATACCCTAGCACAGAACAGAGGACATCTAAACCCTAACGCTAACCTGAATCGAGATGGGAAGTTTTTGCTCGCTAAACAAGTTTCCCAAAAGATCAAAGATCCAACGGATCGAGAAACCTATCAAAAACAAACTAAAAACCCTAAGAAATCGCATCCAATCTGACAGAGGAAGTAAGAACGGAGAGGGATCAGATTGGATCGAGCCCAAGCGTACCCTAACTTGGTGACGAAGGGCGGCTACGACGGTGAGGAGCTGAGGACGTGCTCGTCGTCGGCGGGAGGTCCACGGCGGCGGTTTTCCGGCAGTGAAGCGGCGCGGGCGTCGTCGGGGAGGAGGATCTCGACGGCGTGCTCGAGAGTGAAGTCGCTGATGGCTTCTCGCCCCTCGTTGGTTACCAAAAGTGGAAGGTTGAGATGTAGACAGCAGAAAATTTCCCTCGGTGAAGATACAAAGGTTTGTCTCCAGTAGGACTCCGATAACGACATCAAGGTGACAACGGCGCCAGAAATTAGGCGGTTGACGCGGACCTGCACACACAACAGATAACTTTTCTCCCAACGAGTTCAGAGAGGTTGTCAATCCCTCCGGCCTTGTTGTTTACAAAGGATCAAACGCACGGGATAATAATGATAGCAATAACAACAGAAAAGGAAATTAAGCAGGATATAAATAACGGGTGTAAACAGTGTTGGAAATATGGACCGGGGTCCCATGATGTTCACTAGTGATGTCTCTCTCCCAAAAGACGATAAAATAGCCATGCGAGGTAAACAAATTACAGCTGGGCAATTGACAGGATTATTTGCGCAAACCAATGCTAACTATGCTATATAGAAAGGAAGAGGCTCAAAAGCATGGGCGGTACGCCAAGACAAGTAGACCGAAATCCATCTGCATCTACCTACTAATCATCCACATTGAGATATCTATCCAGAACATCTCGCTGGTATTAAGTTGTGAATCCCACCCAAAGTGTAAACTCAAAGCAACAGACAACTGCATTAAAGAGCTTTGCGTAAAGTAAACAATCCTTGCACCCCGCAAGTACAAGCACCATTGTTTTCTCCCTTGTGGCAACAGCACACCCCTTAGACTCATGTTTCTGTCACTCAAGCTAGTCATCAGGGGGCATGAACCCACAATCATGCATAACGCTCCCTCTTGGAGTCACTACCTACTACTTGTCCAAAGCAATAAACAGCAACGGAGAACATGGAAGAATTACTCAAGAACATAAATATAAAAGTGGAGAATCAAATATATTACTCAAACACAATCTGAACATAGTCTATAAATCCATCAGATCCCAGCAAACTCAGCATAGCAACAGCAGAAAGAATACATATGTGCCTCGATCATGTAGGGCAGCTCACGAGGTCTAAACCATGAAGAACAAAGAGGGGAGGAGAACATCACATAGCTACTGATCATGGACCCATGGTCCAAGGTGGACTACTCACGGTTCATCCGGGAAGCATCCATGGTGGTGGAGAAGCTCCCAGAGGTGGTTCCTCCCTCCGGCAAGGTGTCGGGAAGAGGGCTCCTGGTGCTCCCGATCTTGGAAGTGCGGCGGCGGCGGAACAGAGGAGAGATCGCAAAAAAGGGTTCTGTCCTCGAGGGTTTCGGGACGAGAGCGATATATAGGCGAAGGGGGGAAGCCAGAGGTGGACCAGGGGCCCCAGGTGGCTGCCTGGGCCACCCCTGGCTCCCCTCTGGCCCCACTTGGGCTCTTCCGGAAGCTTCATGTACGCTGATTTTTCCTATATTTTTCCCGGAATTTGTCTGGCACTTTAAGTAATGGGAAAACCTGACATAAAAAAACAGCAGAAAATAGGAACTGGCACTGGGGTGCACTGAGTTAATAGGTTAGTCCAAATATGATCAAAAGTGTATGGAAGTGCATCAATATCATAGCAATATCACACAAAACATGCATGGAGCAAGCAGAAATTATAGATACGTTTTGGACGTATCAACATCCCCAAGCTTAATTCCTGCTCGTCCTCGAGTAGGTAAATGATAACAAGCATAATTTTTGTGGTGACATGCTACCAACCATATAATAACTTTTAATTAAAGCAATCAAGGCATGTAATTCAATTCAAGTCATAACAGGCAAGATTGTATATTAGCATTTAAACAAGCAACATAAGAACATAAAGGTGCAAGAGCTCTTGCTGTCCGTGACTCGAATGTCTCCTAATTGTGTTTGCATGCAAGAAAGGGGATAGGGATATACGAGAGAGTAAAACATAGTTTTTATTATTGAGAACTTAATCTACTAAAGTTTCACACTTGGTCTTCTTTGGAATCTTATCTTGACTCATCCCCAGACCACTAGCCAGGTACAAGTCAAAATGATCCACTCCCTTTCGATATTTTGAGCACTCATGCAATGAATGAGCGTAAGCAAGAAAGTTGAAACTTAGGATGGCAAAGAGAGAAAAATGATGGGGGAGGAAGACAAAAAGGGTGTGAAAGGCTCACATCAATGAGGACAATCATAGGCGAGAGAAAGCCAAAATGATAGATATGATGTGAGAAGTAGGGATTGCCATGCAACGGATGCACATATGAGCTAAGATAAGATCTTGAATGGAAATAGTGGGGGTGCATCCAACTTGCTCGCTCAAGAAGACCAAGAGTTCATTTGAGGAGGCTCATCATTGGAATATACAAGCCAAGTTCTATAGTGTGAAGGTCCCCACATAGCTATATGCATAAATGATAATCTCTATGGAGTACAAGATATAAGATGGAGTACGAGTTTGGATCCCTCAAAAGGAATAGTGGTGTGCCCCCTTCTCTCTTTTTATTTCTTTTTCTCTTTTTTCAATTTTTTTGTATTTTTTTGGTGGCCTCAATGGCTCTTTCTATTTCTCTCATTTGTCCTCTTTGGGATCTTTTGATTTTGTCCTCTTTGGGATCTTTTGATTTTGTCCTCTTTGGGATCTTTTCCTCACTTTAGGGGCAACACTCTATATATTACAAGAAGTATAGAAGATCTTTCACACTTTACAACAGTACTCAACATAAAGAAAATGAAACTATCATGAAGTATGCAAATGTATGCCTCTGCCAGTGTAGCAGGATATGCAATGATACTAGCGCGTCATGTAGCAATGATTAGGGCAAGGCCCAACTAGCATGCGGCTCATCGATCAAGCAAAAGCATGTATGACATGAAGATCAAGCCATGAGAAGGTGGATGTTGCATGGCAATGTATCTCGGAAAGGCTATGGAAATGCCTTGATAGGTAGGTATGGTGGTTGTTTTGAGGAAGGATATAATGAGGCTTATGATGACAGAGCGTATCGTGCCAAGGATTTGGATGCACCGGCGAAGTATGCGCCAACTATCGAGGTGAGAAAGGGCAATGCACGGTACCGAAGAGGCTAGAAAAATATGGCTGGGTGGAAGTGTCAACTTTCGAATACTCACATTAGTCCGAAGAACTCATGCACTTATTATCAGTAACTCTCAATATAATTAGGAGGTTCACAAAGAGACAAGTACCCCGAGGAGAAGTGTATGGGGGTTTGGTTATCCTAGCGCATCCTCGACTCATGGTACGTGAGTGTACTCTAATATTCGATCCCTCGAAAGATTAGTGATCCATCTAGTAGCTAAAGTTCTCAACTAATTTTGTAGGTTTTTCGAAAATAAACACGGATTGCCCAAAATACGACATCTATCACTAATAGGCTAAAGCTCTTGACACCAAAAGTTCAAACATTACTCATGGCAATACCTCAAAACTATTGCAAGTTACTACTACAATTGAATAGCAACCTCAATTACCTACTCCAAGTCAAGACACAAAACTCAGTGCAGCAGGCAAACTCTCTAAACACGATAAATCTGAAAACTCAAGAGAGTTCCAGCAACAAACTAAGCAAAATATCTTAAAAATATAAGCATGAAAACTAAGAGCTAAACATGACAGCAGCTATGAAAAAGATAAAGAACACACACAGCAAAGATAAGCACGAAAATCCTATGTTGTGTTCTAGGGTGATGTGGAGCGTCTTTCTCTCCCACACAAAGAAAGATGGGTTCTAACTTGTTATGATAAGCAAGCTAAGCTAAAGAAAACTAAAAAGGAAATAAAGAGCAAGACGCTCCAAGCATAGCACATAACGCATGAAGTGACAAAAATATAGTGGAACGAAAGTCGAACTGATAATTGTTGATGGAGAAGGGGATGCATGGGGGCATCCCCAAGCTTAGACGCTTGAGTCTCCTCGAATATTTATTGGGGATTCATGGGGTCATCTCCAAGCTTGAGTGTTTGACCCTCCTGAATCTTCTTTTATCATCTTCCCTCGCACACTTGAAAACTCCCTTCATACATAACTCATCATAATCTAATTAGCAAAGTTAGTACCCACAATAAAATATATTTTCTCTACTGGAAATAGGGATATTCTTGAAGAGCTACTATTTCTCAAGATCTCCAAAAAGTTTTTGCCAAGAAAAAACAAGCTTAAGGTTTTCAAAATGATGAAAGGGCACAAGAGGACAGAATCTGTGAAAAACAGACCAGCAGGTAGTAAATAATTTTTTAAGGGTACTTCTGCAACTCAAATCAAAAAACTCAAAACATATGAAAGTTCCGTGATTATATAGAGCACGCTGTGTAAACAATTCAGCTCAAAAAGATGAACTGGGAATTTTCTATGTCTTTTCCCGTCACGAGGACAGAATATGTTTTCTGGACAGCATGTCACAGCTCAAAAGGCACAAAGCTTGAAAAGTAAAGATACATTGATGTTGCTACAGTAGTAACAATCATCAAGACCACTAAAAACAGAAGAAAAACAAAAAGGAAAACATAAATTCGTTGCGGGCTGCCTCCCGAAAGCGCTTCTTAAAAGCCATTAGCTAGGCTTAAAGATTATAGAAGATGCTCTCACAAGAATAAGAATTTTAAAGCAAAAGAGAGCATCAAGAAGAAAATATGAAATACATTTAATCCTAACCCAGTTCCTATGCATAAGCATCTTGTAAGAAAAAATATCAAAGAAGCACAAAGTGACATGCATAGGAAGGTTGAAAAAGAACAACTTCAAAACTTTCAACATGAAGAGAGGTGTTTTAGTAATATGGAAGTTTCTACAACCAAACTTCCCTCTCTCGAAATAATTTTCAGTAGTATCATGAACAACATCAAGAATATAACTATCACATAAATAATTTTGTTCATGACCTACAAGCACACGTGTATAGTTTTCAACACAGTCTTTAGGATTATAAGATAAATGCAACCCATCACATTTAGCCTTGATAAGGGAAAAATTCTCCGGAGTTGGAGGTTTCAAAAGGATAATATGGCACTCAAGTGTGGGTGCAATAGCAACAATTTCATGCTTAACATAAGGAACTATAGAAAGTTCATCTTCGTAAGCGTCATCCATAGTGGCATCATGGCCATCAACAAAGCAAGTATCAAAATCATCAGAAAGGGATGTATCAAGTGAGTCCTCGGAATCATAGGATTCCTCTTCATAGCAATCATTAGCCTCTTCTCGGGCAGCAAGCATTCTATTTTTAAAATCCTCAATATAAGCATTGGAAGTATAATTCTCAAAGCAATAAGAAATAACTGCAAAGTTTTAAGACTTGTGAATAGTATCATAGTACTTTTCAATCAAAGAAGCAATCTCATAAGCACCCTTAAAAGCAACAAACTCTTCAATCTTTTCAACATAAAAGCAGTCATAAACACCTTTTGCATAAGAAGATAGGATCTCATTGTCATTAAACTGACATTGGAAAGGAAGGTGTTTATGATCTATATTAGAGAAGCAAGTAAAATCATAAATTTGGCATAAACACTCAGCATAGCAATAAGAAGTTTGTATTTGGTCCCATAAGTGTTTCCCTTTCTGAGATAGTCGGTGCCGCGTATAATGAGCATGCTCATCCAATGATTTTCCCTCAACCAAGTCGGTTGGGTTTTTAGCGTGACCACAAATTGATCGAAGACGATCCAAGTGAAACATGTCCATCCTACCATATTTGGGTGGTTCCACACCCATGGTAAAGATAGCATCAGCAGGCAGACAAAGACTAAGACAAAAGGTAGCAACTATTTTTTTGGTTTTTCATATAAGACACACAAGCAAAAGCAAAAACAAGAAAGCAAACTAACAAGCAAAGGTAAAAGATAGTGTGCAACTCCCTATCTTGAAGAGTGGAGTCCCCGGCAACGGCGCCAGAAATTTGGCGGTTGGCGGGACCACTCTTTTGCTGCGCTTCGGAATCCCCGGCAACGGCGCCAGAAATTAGCTTTGATGGCTTCTCGACCCTCGTTGGTTACCCAAAGTGGAAGGTTGATATGTAGACAGCAGCAAATTCCCCTCGGTGAAGATACCAAGGTTTGTCTCCAGTAGGACTCTGACAACGACAGGAAGTTGACAACGGCGCCAGAAAATAGGCGGTTGACGCGGACCTGCACACACAACAGATAACTTTGCTCCCAAGGAGTTCATAGAGGTTGTCAGTCCCTCCGTCCTTGCTGTTTACAAAGGATCAAACGCATGGGATAATAATGATAGCAATAACAACAGAAAAGGAAATTAAGCAGGAAATAAATAACGGTTGTAAACAGTGTTGGAAATATGGACCGGGGTCCCATGATGTTCACTAGTGATGTCTCTCTCCCAAAAGACGATAAAATATCCATGCGAGGTGAACAAATTACAGCTGGGAAATTGACAGGATTATGTGTGCAAACCAATGCTAACTATGCCATAAAGAAAGGAAGAGGCTCAAAAGCATGGGCGGTACGCCAAGACAAGTAGACCGAAATCCATCTGCATCTACCTATTAATCATCCATCTTGAGATATCTATCCAGAAAATCTCGCTGGTATTAAGTTGTGAATCCCACCCAAAGTGTAAACTCAAAGCAACAGACAACTGCATTAAAGAACCTTGCGTAAAGTAAACAATCCTTGCACCCGCAAGTACAAGCACCGTTGTTTTCTCCCTTGTGGCAACAACACATCCCCTAGACTCATGTTTCTGTCACTCAAGCTAGTCATCAGGGGGCATGAACCCACAATCATGCATAACGCTCCCTCTTGGAGTCACTACCTACTACTTGGCCAAAGCAATAAACAGCAACGGAGAACATGCAAGAATTACTCAAGAACATAAATATAAAAAAGGAGAATAAAATATATTACTCAAATACAATCTGAACATAGTCTCATAATCCATCAGATCCCAGCAAACTCAGCATAGCAATAGCAGAAAGATTACATATGTGCCTCGATCATGTAGGGCAGCTCACGAGGTCTAACCATGACGAACAAAGAGGGGAGGAGAACATCACATAGCTACTGATCATGGACCCATGGTCCAAGATGGACTACTGACGGTTTATCCGGGAAGCATCCATGGTGGTGGAGAAGCTCCCGGAAGTGGTTCCTCCCTCTGGCAAGGTGTCGGGAAGAGGGATCCTGGTGCTCCCGATCTTGGAAGCGCGGAGGCGGCGGAACAGAGGAGAGATCGCGAAAAAGGGTTCTGTCCTTGACGGTTTTGGGACGAGAGGTATATATAGGCGAAGGGGGGCAGCCAGAGGTGGACCAGGGGCCCCAGGCACCCCCCCCCCTGGCGCAGCTTAGGGGGTGGCTGCGCCAGGTGGCCGCATGGGCCGCCCCTGGCTCCCCTCTGGCCCCACTTGGGCTCTTCCCGAAGCTTCCTGTACGCTGATTTTTCCTATATCTTTTCCAGAATTTTTCTGGAACTTTAAGTAATGGGAAAACCTGAAGTACAAAAACAGCAGAAAACAGGAACTGGCACTGGGGTGCACTGAGTTAATAGGTTAGTCCAAATATGATCAAAAGTGTATGGAAGTGCATCAATATCATAGCAATATCACACAAAAGATGCATGGAGCAAGCAGAAATTATAGATACATTTTGGACGTATCAGTCGCGGAGAGAGGGAATGAATGCGGTGGTTAGGGTTTCGCTAGGGGATGCCTTATATAGTGGACAACCTGACAGATTTGTCAGATCAGATCGAATGGCTCCCAGCGATTGTCTCTCCGGATTCTACGGGGAGGGTTTCATGGCGTATCGTGAGAAAATATCAACGACCCGAAAAAGACGGGATCTCAACGACCGAAGAATAAGTCTTGGTCCTAAGTAAAAACTTCGATAAAGTTGGAAGCATATGATTCAGAACTCAATGACGTTCGAAGCATAATACTTTCCATTTCAAATGTGATCAACCATTTTAGACACATAGAATAAGAGAAAAAGAATAGAAGGGGTAGGGTCCGAAACTTATCACCTCGAAGAAAAACAACAACGAAGCTAAAGGTGATAAGCATGGAGGACTAAAACCAATCAGAATAAGATAGAAATGCAAGCAAAACCAAAAATCGAAACCAAATCAAAAACAACAACAAAATATTTACAGGGATATAAGGTGCGGTCTTATAGTACATTTCGTGAGTCCAAAGTATTGAGTTCACATCTTAACGCACAGAACCTTTTCAATGGTTTCGTGAAAATATCAGCCAGTTGATCTTCAGTTCTGACATGACTAATCACAATATCTTCACGCTGAACATGATCACGAAGAAAATTATGGCGAATGTCAATATGCTTCGTGCGAGAGTGTTGCACAGGATTGTGAGAAATTTTGATTGCACTCTCATTATCACATAGGAGAGGAATTTTATTCACATGAATACCATAATCCTTCAGCGTCTGCTTCAGCAAAAGAATCTGAGTGCAGCATGAACCAGCAGCAATGTATTCGGCTTCAGCAGTAGATATTGATACACAGTTTTCCTTCTTGGAAGCCCAACACACAAGTGATCTTCCGAGGAAATGACAAGTGCCTGAAGTAGATTTCCTATCAACACGATCACCAGCCCAGTCTGAGTCATAATACCCAATAAGATCAAACTGAGCTCCCTTGGGATACCACAAACATAAGGTAGGTGTGTGAGCAAGATATCGAAGAATTCGCTTCACAGTAGTATGATGTGATTCCTTTGGATTTTCCTGAAATCGAGCACAAATACATACTGAAAGCATAATGCCAGGTCTAGATGCACATAAGTATAAGAGAGAGCCAATCATAGACCGATATTTCTTTTGATCGAAGGCTTTGCCCTTCTCATCTGCATCTAGGAAGCAATTGGTAGGCATTGGAGTCTTAATCGTTTTGCAATCAGTGAGTCCAAACTTCTTCAGGAAATCCTTGAGATATTTTTCTTGAGAAATAAAGGTGCCATTCTTCTGTTGACGGATTTGAAGTCCAAGGAAGAACTTCAATTCACCCATCATGGACATCTCATATTTGTTCGACATCATTCTGGCAAATTCTTCGCTGATTTCACAGTTAGTGCAGCCAAAAATAATATCATCTACATAAATTTGACATACAAACAAATCACCATTATAAGAGCGAGTGAAAAGAGTTGGGTCAGTTGTTCCTGGTTTGAAGCCTTTCTTCAGAAGGAAGTCCTTCAGGGTGTCATACCAAGCACGAGGTGCTTGCTTTAACCCATAAAGAGCTTTGTGCAGCTTGTACACCATGTCAGGATTCTTCGAGTCTTCAAAACCTGGAGGCTGCATAACATACACTTCTTCTTGATTTCTCTGTTAATAAAAGCACTTTTCACATCCATTTGATAAAGCACGATACCATCGAAATTTGCAAAAGCAAGCATAACACAAATGGATTCGAGACGAGCAACTGGAGCATAAGTTTTTCCCAAATCGATACCTTCGATTTGGGTGTACCCTTGTGCTACCAGTCGTGCTTTGTTTCTTACCACTATACCATCTTCATCTTGCTTGTCGCAAAAAATCCATTTTTTACCAATGATGTTGTGCTTTGTGGGATCAGGCCTTTCAACTAATGACCAGACTTTGATTCGCTCGAATCTGTTAAGTTCTTCGAGCATAGCAGTTAACCAATCTGGGTCCTTTATGGCTTCATCAAACTTTGAAGGTTCTAGCATGGAGACAAATGAAAAGTTTCCACAGAAGTTAGCCAAACGAGTACGAGAACGAGTTCTGGGACGACCTGGTTGTTGAATTTCTTCAAGGATCGAATCAACATAAACTCTTCTTCGCACTCGAGACAGTGCATTTTCATTTGCTTGTGGCTCTGGTTCTTCTTCGGGATCAGCATTTCCTTCGGGATCAGCATTTCCTTCAGGATCGGCATTACCTTCGGGATCTGCATTTTCTTCGTTCACGGGTTCTTCTTAGTTTCAGGATGTTGATCTCCAGCTCCCCGGGCTATGTGTGGGAACATTGGATCATCATTATCTTGATTTGCTTGGCGTAAATTAGCTTCGACAGGACGAATCTCTCCAATAGCCATGGACCTGATCACATCATCAAGA
Source organism: Bromus sterilis (assembly GCA_950022295.1). Taxonomy (NCBI): domain Eukaryota; kingdom Viridiplantae; phylum Streptophyta; class Magnoliopsida; order Poales; family Poaceae; genus Bromus; species Bromus sterilis. The sequence continues at coordinate 220,576,877 of OX465599.1, forward strand.
GGAGATTCATCTAGATCATGAGGCAAATGCTCCTTTTGTGAGCCTTTAGTTTCATCAAACCTCACATTCACAGTTTCCATAACCTTCCCAAAGTGGGAGTTATACACCCTGTAAGTGTGAGAGTTTGAGCCATAGCCTAGTAGAAAACCTTCATGTGCCTTAGGGGCATATTTGGAGCTATGATTCATATCTCTAATAAAGCAAGGAGCACCAAATAACCTAAGATATGATACATTGGGCTCGTTACCAGTGATAAGCAAATGTGAAGTCTTCTTCAAAAATTTGTGAAGGTAAACCTTGTTGATGATATGACATGCAGTGTTAATTGCTTCGGCCCAGAACCTGATAGGAGTCTTGTATTCATCAAGCATTGTTCTGGCCATTTCAATAAGAGTTCTATTCTTCCTTTCAACTACACCATTTTGTTGAGGTGTATAAGCAGCAGAGAATTCATGAGTAAAGCGATGATCATCAAGAAAATCTTCAATATGAGTATTTTTGAATTCAGTTCCATTATCACTTCGAATATGCTTCAGAGATAATTCATATTCAGTTTGAGATCACTTGGCGAATGACTTGAATATTTCAACAACTTTGCTCTTGTCATCCAGAAAGAAAACCCAAGTGTAGCGAGAAAAATCATCAACAATGACGAGACCATATTTGTTTCCTCCCAGACTTGCATAATTTTGAGGACCGTAAAGATCCATGTTAAGAAATTCAAGGGGACGGGTAGTGGTCATAATACTCTTCGTTGAATGATGTTTCTTTGTAATTTTTCCAGCTTCACAAGAACTGCAGAGACGATCCTTATCGAATTTTACTTCGCTAAGTCCAATAACATGCTTCTTCTTCACTAGTGTTTGAAGATTTCTCATCCCTGCATGACCAAGTCTTCGATGCCATAACCAGCCAGATGAAGCTTTTTCCATTAAGCATGTGGATTCAGCAGGGCCCGGAGAAAAATCAACAATATATAAATCTCCTTTTCGGTAACCCTCGAAGACAAATGTATAGTCATCCTGTGAAAAGACAACACAGCGCAAAGAAGAAAATAGAACAAGCATACCCATATCGCATAACTTTGAAATAGACATGAGATTATAACCAATAGAATGAACTAACATAACCTTGTCAATATGCTTATCTTTCGATATGGCAACCTTACCCAAACCGAAAACTTTACCCTTGTTGTTATCACCGAAGGTAATGTACTTATGAGAAGATTGAGATAGTTTTTCTTCGGTGAATAACTCCTTGTCTGCGGTCATATGATTAGTGCAACCACTTTCCATGACCCATTCGGATCCACCGGAGACATAGCCCTGCAGAGGAATTAGTTCTTCTTAACCACCCACAAACAAGCAGGTGATTGAGAAGAGGTGGAAGCACTTGTTGAAGCAATATTAAATCGAGCAGGGTTATATTTCCTAGGGGGGCCATCAAGTACACCATAAATGTAATTCCTCTGCGAAGGGTTAGGATATGAATGAGCATATGCAACCTTAACATTATTATCACGGTGTCGATAAGTATAACGACCAGTGCGATAGTATTCATTTTGAGGAACATTTGATTCGGGCACCAGTGAATCATTTCTCTCCTCGAGATAATAGAAGTGTTTCGGTGGTACCGAAGACTTTCCCTGCATAGAATGGTTAGCAGGCAATTTCTCAACGAGTAACTTGCGCACCCAGATTTTTCTCTTATAGAAACCATTCTTTGGAGGGGCACCAATGTATTCGGCCGAAACCTTTCCTTCCTGGTTCTTGATAAGCTTGTAGTCAGAATCAAGTGATTCATCAACAATAGCCTTATAAATTTTGCAGTTGTAACCTAAAAGATTAGCAATATCTATAGGCTTGTCCTTCGCTAGGACCCATACAGTTTTTTGGTACTGCTCAGGTTCCCAGTAAGTGCCATCAGGATTTAGCTTCCTTTCAAAGCCAACACCTTCCTTCCTTGGATTCCTGTGAAGGAGTGCCTTCTTCAGGATATCACAAAGATGTTGGTGCCCTGGAGTAACTTGCGCACCCAGATTTTTCTCTTATAGAAACCATTCTTTGGAGGGGCACCAATGTATTCGGCCGAAACCTTTCCTTCCTGGTTCTTGATAAGCTTGTAGTCAGAATCAAGTGATTCATCAACAATAGCCTTATAAATTTTGCAGTTGTAACCTAAAAGATTAGCAATATCTATAGGCTTGTCCTTCGCTAGGACCCATACAGTTTTTTGGTACTGCTCAGGTTCCCAGTAAGTGCCATCAGGATTTAGCTTCCTTTCAAAGCCAACACCTTCCTTCCTTGGATTCCTGTGAAGGAGTGCCTTCTTCAGGATATCACAAAGATGTTGGTGCCCTGGACACTTTTGAATAGACATGTTTCAAACAAATCTTTCAACCTGAGGAGTTCCTCGGTAACAGCAGAGTTCTCCTCATTTGAGGCATTAGTATCATCAATAACAATAGCTGCTTTGCCTTTAGAGTCAGTTTTGCTTCGTTCCAAGAAAGTTAAGCAAGGTGAATCAGAATTATGATTTGCTTCAGAACCTTGTTGAGCCATGAGAGAGAGATTGACGTTTTCCAACTCTTCATGAAGCTCTTTCAGTTTCTCGAGAGCCATTTTCCTCTGAATAAATTCATAGGTGAGCTTCTCATAATCAACTGAAAGAAGATCATGCCGAGAGGATAGTTCTTCGAACTTATCCTTTAGAGCAGCATGCTCATTGGTTAAAGTTTGACCTTTCTATATCTCATCGATCAACAGGGTCTCTGATTTCTTAATGGTTTTGCTTAGTGAATCCAAGTTCATCTTGTTAGATTGAAGCAATTTTAGCCAGTTTAGCATAGCTTATCTTTGAGTCACTGTCATATGAAGAACAATCAGAAGTATCATAGGTGACTTTGGATGAAGATACATTTGCCTTGGACATAAAGAAGTATGCAGGAGTTTCATCTTCACTGCTGTTGTTGGTGAAGAATGATCTCCAAGTCCCGGCCTAAGCAAATGCCAATCCATCAACACCGTCAGACTCAGAACCAGATGTTGATCTTGAGCATGATTCAGCTACGGACCTAGAGGCTTCTTCTTCAGAGTTCATCTCTTTACCCAAATAGGCCTTGGCACGGTGATAATTTCTTCGCCGAGACGAGTGTGTCTTTGAAGAAGAACTCTCACGCTTCTTGTGATACTTCTTTTTCTTGTCATCATCGGAATCTTTCTTTTTGTCTCTTATGGAACTGGAATCATGTCTCTTTGACTCATAGCTTCTGGACGATCCGTGAGACTTTCTTGAGGAGTCTCTGAGTGAATGCTTTGCTTTGTTTTCAGTTTCCCACCATGGGCAGTCTGCAATGTAATGACCTGGTTTCTTGCATTTGTACCAGCAGTTGTCCTTCGATGGAGTGCTTCTTGAGGATGAACGGTGAGATGAGTTACTTGAGTTCCTTGACAAGTAATTCTTCTTCGGTGAAAAGAAACATTTTCTCTAGAAGCGGTTGAAGCGTCTCATGATCAATGCCAAATCCTTCCCAATGCTTGCAGGATCATCAGATTCAACACCGGAAGCAGAACTAGCTTCGGGCGAAGAGTGGTGTGAAGCTTTTGACTTTAGAGCATGTGATCTTCTTCGAGAGCCATTTATATCTCGCTTATCATCTTCTTCCATTTCAAAATTAGTGATTCTCTCAAGGATATCAGCAGCAACAAGATCTCTGAAATCATTCCTTTCCTTGATCATCAGCACAATGTGGTCGAAAGAGTCATCCAGCGAGCGAAGCAAAGTCCTTACCACTATGTGTGGGGTGATGTCATCAGCACCGAGAGAAATCAACTCATTAGCGAGAGTAGTGAGTCTGCTATATATGGAGTTGACCTTCTCTCCCTCATGTCTTTTGAATCGGTAGAATTTGCTTTGGAGAGTGTCAACTCTGGCATCTTTCTGAGTGGAAACTCCTTCTCCATTCTTTTGAAGATATTCCCAGACACCTTTGGCAGAAGGGATATTCTTCACTTCATAATATTTCTCTGGAGTCACATGATTGGTGATGAATACCCAGACTCCGGAATCAAGTGCCAAGGCTTTGATTTCATCAGCAGTGGGATTATCTTTGTCCTTAAGAAGTACTCCATTCTTGACAACTTTCCAGGCGGCAGAATTGATGGCAATGATATTTATCATCATCTTGTCCTTCCAGTAAGGATAGTCCTTCCCATTGAAAACAGGAATAGGTTCTCCATAGCGAACAGCTGCGAAAGATATACTTGAAAACACTCCAGGAGGTTAATCCAAAACACCAGAGTGTAGGGAGTGCCTTGTTCTAGTACCAATTGATAGTCCAAGTATGTGATCAGAGGGGGAGGGGGTGAATGATCACTTCAAATTTTCGAGTGAAGCTTTGAAGTGAAGGATAAACTTAGCAGAAGGGAATAGTAGGAGGTGGAAACAGGGAAGCAAAACTAATAGCGAAACTAAACAAAGTGAATCAAAACACGTTGAAGCTTGACTGGAAGCAAATGCAATGCGGAAAGTAAATGCATGAAGTAAAACGAACTTGACTCGGCGATGTTTGTTCGATCAGTTCACGCTCTGCAAAGCGCTACGTCTGGTTGGAGAGACTGGTGATTGAACACCTGGAGAAAAACTCTCTCCGTCCGTTGCTCCACTTCACTAATCTCCTTGAGCTTGGCCAGTTTTGACTCGGGGTAGATTATCAAGGAAATCTCTGAAACCTTTGACAGAATGGAACTTCGAGGCGGCAATTACTCTTCGCTCTCTGAAGACGACACTCTAACTGTCTAGGAGAATTGCAGTTCTCCAAGATAAAAAGGCTAGCAAGTTTTACCCTAAGTCATAGTGAACCTACTCAGATCAATGGGACTTAGGATTCGGTGGTTTGCTTTTGGGTTTTGCTTCAGTGGTGTTCTTGGGATGCTCTCTTCAGTCTCTCTCACGAATATTCTCAGAGCAGCCACCCGCAAATGGAAGCGGGGGCGGCGTATTTATAGTTGGCGATCCCGATGTTCAAAATGACTGATTTGACCCGAAGTGACAGCTTGACACGTGTCCACAATGGTCAGATTTATCGTTACTGCGCAACTTTACTTGCGGAACAAGTAAGGCTGACTCACGGACTTAGTTATGCTTCGGAAGCCAAAGAACGAAGTCTTTGCTACCGAAACATAACTCAGTGCACATGAGATTTCTTCACTCTGGCTTCTCACTTGGTTTAGTTTTGATCTGAGCATTTTCTCAATAACTTCGGCGTCCACAAACATTGATAGTACGGTTTGTCCTATGATTCAAAGAAGAGAAAAAGAACTATACAAAAACATCTAAGTCTTGCGCCGTCTTATTCATTTCCTTCAGTGAGTTGGGCTTCAGGACACCTTCATTTTTGGGGGGTCATCCTTCGTGGTTAAGCTTCGCTCAAGGGGTAATGCTTCGATAACTTGAAAACCTTCCTTGAAGCTTTATCACCTAGATTGTTCTTCAGGAACCTAATCAACTATTTATACTAGAAAACATTGTTAGTTCCTCTATTGTCTTATCCAACAATATCCAAAACACATAGGGGCAACACTTTTCTCTTACACTATGCGTAGATGTATTTTACCGATAGAACATATGTAGTATGTGGCATCCATTCTCCAATTGTTACCATCCCGCGTGTACTCGTTTAGCATTGCGGCAATGTCCTGATGAAGCGGCCCCAACCGACCTTACGCGTTTACGCGAGGCTGGTTCCACGCGTGACATATGGCTTGTACCATATAAGTGGCTTTGGGGTGTCTGTCTCTCTAACATCAGCTTTGCGAAGACGTTTGCAACGGAGGGCCCCGACAGGAGTGTAATAGAGATAATTGCTGAGTTGTTGTGGTTGTATGTTCGTAGGCATAGAAACGGTTCTATCTCGAAAGCCCTAACAGCCACGTAAAACTTGCAAAAGATAAAGTAGAGGTGTCTAAACTTTAATTTGCAGGGGGGCATCATAATTAGTATGATTTATATTGTTGCATCCTGCTTTGCTAATATGTTAGATATACGACGGTGGGATTATAGGATGATCTCTCACTAATCCAACAAAGTGTCCTTCCTTAGTGAAGCACCATCTGGAAAGTTAATAATTATGGAGGCATCGTGTGTCACACGGGTGTTAAACATTTTTACGTTCACAAGAGATGGGTGGAGCAAGCCTAGCATGTCCAGAAACATGGCCTTGCATACGTGGCATATAATCTCTAAGGTTATTGTGGCGATCCTGTGAAAGCTCAAGAATGATCAGAGGGGGAGGGGGTGAATGATCACTTCTAAAAATTCTAAGGAACTTAGAAGGAAATCATGCAAACAGCATAGGACTAAATACATCTCGAAGGAAATACAGTATCGAAAGTAATGTAAGGCTCGAAAGGATTGGGAGCGAAGGAAAACATCGAAGGCAAACAGGCTACGAGTAAATACTTGAAGTAAATGCTAGAAGGAAAACGAACCTCACACAGCGATGTTTGGTAAACCAGTTCACACTCTGCAAAGTGCTACGTCTGGTTGGAGGGACTGGTGATTGAACACCTGGAGCAAAACTCTCTCCGTCCTATTCTCCACTGCAACAAACTCCTCGAGCTTGTCCAGTTTTCACTCGTGGTAGATGATTCAGGACATCTCCGAGACCTTTACAAACTTCCTTCAGCAGTGACAATTACTCTTCGACTGCTTGACAGGCGACGCCTAACCGTCTAGGAGACTTGCAGTTCTCCAAGATAAAAAGATCGGCTAATCTCGACCTAAGTCATAGTGAATTGCTCAACTCAGCTCAGACTTGGGATTTGGTTTTCTCTCGATGAATCTCTCTTGGGATGCTCACAGACTTCTGTCTTAGAATCTTCAGTGGAGCAGCCAACCCGAAATGGCGGGTAGGTGCGGGGTATTTATAGTTGGCGATCCCGATGGGTAAAATGACTGAAGTGACCCGATGCAACCGCTTGACGCGTGTCCACAACGGTCGGATTCCAATCACTGCGCAACTTTACTTGAGGAACAAGTAAGCTGACTCACCGAACGAGTTCTCCCTCGAAGGCACGAAGTGCGATGACTTTGCCTTCGAGCTATTCGCTCGACTCGGTAAGATTTCTCTCGGTAGGCTTTTGTGGGTTTTGGTTGAGCAGAGCAAATTCACTTCGACAAAGATCTCAACTAGCAAACCCCTCTTAATAGTACGGTTTTTCCTACGACTCAAGAAATAAAGAGAAACTAGTAAAAAGACTAAGTCTTCGACCAGCTTCAGCTTTCTCCTCGTTGCGCTTTTACTCGAGAGAGACTTTTTCTTCGACTACATTTTTAGGGGTCGTCTTCCTTCAAAGGTTTCGGTAGATGACTGCAGCTCTGCTGCAGTGAGTTGTCCTTCGACCTTCTACGCGCAAACTCCATTCTTTCGGAACCTAAGTATCTGTTTATACTCGAAAACAATATTAGTTCCACTTCTGCTTTGTCCAACAATGTCCAAAACCTTCGGGGGCAAAACTTGCTCTTACAATCTCCCCCTTTTTGGACGATTGTTGACAAAACAGGCATCAAAAAATAATTTGAAAAAGTTTGAGTTTTCGATGATAAACCAGTGCTAAGGATTGATGAAGAACTCCCCCTTGATGTATGCACATAAGATAAAAGTTTCCTGTGAAGTGCATATTTGACAAATGGAGTCGAGGGAAAAACATCAATAATCTTAGCGAGTGAAATTGCATTCCAGATAATATCCAATGAGAAATATGCAATCTCCTCGAATGACCTGTGAACTTATATGAAAGATAACTTCCTGCAAAAGGTTAAGTATCGCAAGCAGCAGATAGATATCTTACGAGAAAGAGTAGCAGTTCACAGTCCTACTTAGAGTTAGTTACAACCAGATCGAATATGAATCGAAAGTTTGTTGAAACTACTCAGAAAACCTCAAAGATCAAAAGTTTGTCGAATGAAAACAAAAACCCTAAACCCCGTAGGCAAACTATATTTCTTCGATGCCACTACATCTCCCCCTTTTTGTCACAACGTACAAAAAGTCGAGAGAATAGGGTCGAAAGAAATCCCTACTCGCGAGGCTGGCTCCGGCGACGATGATAAGATTCGGCGAGTGTTGGAGCACGACGAATTGGACGAGCGCCGGGAGGAGTGATCTTCGTACGGAAGGAGTGCTGATCTCCAGAAGAGTCCAGCTGTGATTCCGGCGGAGTCCGGGGGCTTCGAGGAAGTGGCGAGTAAACTCTCAGTTGACGCTGAGGAGGGGCTTCTTCTTGCTCGGAGTCGGAGGAGAGGGTGTCCATAGTGATGTGATAATAGTCGTCGACACTGAGCACATCTCTGTTCTTCGGCAGACGAGGGATATTGGGATCCGGGCGATCTACTCGATCATCATTTGTCCAATTTCTGTTCAGATGGGGAGGATATTCTTCGAACCCGCATCGTTGAAGTTGACCGAGGGAATTGAACTTCCTTAAACCTTTCCAATCACGGCGAAGGCATTCACGCAGCATCTGATTGTTGTTCATGGCAATGTTTTGCAGGTGATTGATTTCGTCCATCATAGCTTGCTTCTGAATGAAATCTTGATCAATGTGATGTTGAAGCATTTGCTGGGACCGAAGAGAAACTTCCAAATGATGCACTGGCTTGATAAACTTCGAGCGAATAGTGCGCTCAGTTAAGTGGGCGCGGATGCCAGTGTGCTCAGCAAAAGGATCATTGGGTCGAGCAACAACCTGCAATACTTCACGAACAGGAGGAGTGAAAATCTTCGGGTAAATGGATACGGGGAATGGCACGTCCCGAGAGTAATTGCAGATTGCCATCAGCCATGGTGCATATGGCTTGTGGGAATTGTGGTCATCAGCACAAGACACCAAAGTTCTGAGGAAGTAGTCTTCAAAATCGAAGGGACAACCGTGGACTAACTTCATCAGAGCAAGTTGCACGTCATTTGGAATGGGAAAATCATTGTGCACATCGAGCATTGGCATCAAAGTCTTCGATAGAATATAAAACCATGCCTTTGCTTCAAATACCAAGTGTCTTGGCTTCGGCTCAGTGGGGTAGTGATCTCCTACGACATCTGGATCCATAAGCGTAGAGAATTCAGCTGGAGTTGCAGCAAGTAAGTCATGGAGCTTGTGAGGTAATCCTTCGAAACGAGGTAAATTGATGATGGCCAGAAATTGATCGACAGTCATATGAAAGACTTGGCCTTGAATCATATAATCAAATTTCCATGTCTTCGAGTTCTCCGGATCTCCAGTGACATAAAGCGTTGCATAAAACTGCTTGATAAGCTCGGGATTGTAACCACAATCGAGAGCAAACATCTTGTGAGCATGCAGACTATCAATTGTTTCGGCAACATTCTCGAAACAAGTAGTGGAGTACACCGAAGGCATATCAAGGTATTGATGCTGGAAAACTCTTGCCTTATTGTACAGCACACGAGTATAGTAGATAGCTTGTTCTTGGGTCCAAAACCGAAGAGAATATGCACTTCTGGGCTTCTCGTAGGGATTGGTACCGAAGAAAAATGGTTTGTGTTCACGCCTTTTAAAGATAGGACCTCCTCGAGGAACATCTGAGCGGAACAGAGGTAGCATTTCTCTCGGATGAGCAGAGTGAAGCAGCTCATCAACTGGAAAAACTTCAGCAGCATTATCTGGCATCTGGAATACAGGCTCAGCAGGTCAAGTGATGGATGATGGAATGTTTACGATATCCTGAGTCGGAATGACTGCAGGAGCATTCTCTTCGGGCTGAGCTACGACGGCATCTCCTTCGTCGGTTTGAGCATTTTGTGCGGCCTCTTCATTTTCCATGGCCTCCAAGTCTTCATCTAGTTGTGCAAAAGCATCAACCATTTCTTCGTTCGAGGAACTTGAAGAGGAGGAGGAAGAATTGTCACTTGAACTGACATCTCCAGAACTATTGCATGCGACATGGTCTCGTCGAGAAGAAACTGTCGTGATGTCAACATCAGCATCTTCTCCTTCAGGCAGAGTCTGGGCAGAAGAGTAATCTTTCTGGGCAGAGGAAATGGGGACTTGTATTCAGCGAGCATTGTTCTGGCCATTTCAATAAGTGTTCGATTCTTTCTCTCGACCACACCATTTTGTTGCGGTGTATAAGCAGCCGAGAATTCATGAGTAAAGCCATATTCATCAAGAAATTCTTCGATATGAGTATTTTTGAATTCTGTACCATTATCACTTCTGATATGCTTGAGAGATAATTCATATTCAGTTTGAGCTCTCTTTGCGAAAGTTTTGAAGATTTCAACAACCTTGCTTTTGTCATCTAGAAAGAATACCCAAGTATATCGAGAGAAATCATCAACAATAACTAGACCATACTTGTTACCTCGAAGACTAGCATAATTTTGAGGACCGAATAAATCCATATGAAGTAATTCAAGAGGACGAGTAGTAGTCATGACGGTTTTTGCTGAGTGATGTTTCTTGGCAATCTTTCCAGCTTCACAGGCACTGCATGACGATCTTTATCGAATTTCACATTATCAATTCCAACGATGTTCTTCTTCGAGATAAGAGTTTGAAGATTTTTCATCCCTGCATGACCAAGTCTCCGGTGCCATAACCAACCAGAAGTGGCTTTGGCCATTAAACATGTGGACACTGCAGGTCCCGAAGAAAAATCAACGACGTAAAGATCACCCTTGCGATATCCTTCGAACACGAAGGAATAATCATCCTGTGAAAAGACAACACAACGAGACGCAGAAAACAGTACAAGCATACCCATATCACAAAGTTTCGAAATAGACATAAGATTATATCCTAGAGATTGTACAAGTAACACCTTATCAATATGCTTGTCTTTCGATATTGCAACCTTACCCAAACCAAGTACTTTTCCTTTTTTTGTCACCGAAGGTAATGTATTTCTGTGAAGATTCAGACAATTTTGCTTCGGCGAACAACTCTTTGTCTCCGGTCATATGATTTGTACATCCACTATCCATGACCCATTCGGATCCACCGGAGACATAGCCCTGCAGAAGAATTAGTTCTTCTTAACCACCCACAAGCGAGCAGGTGACTTGGAAGGCATGGTAGAGCTAGATGGGGCAGCAATATTATATCGAACAGGATTGCATTGTCGATCAGGACCATCAAGCACACCATAAATATAATTCCTCGATGAGGGGTTAGAGTAACGATGAGTAACAGCAACTTTGGTGTTATCATTACGATGACGATAAACATTTCTATCGACACGATAGTATTCCTTCTGGGGAACATTTGAAGCAGGCACCAAGGGTTCATTTCTATCCTCGAGAGAATAGTAGTGATTCGGTGGTACCGAGGATTTTCCCTGCATAGAATGATTAGGGGGAAGTTTTTCTATGAGAGATTTGCAAACCCAAATCTGTCGCTTATAGAAACCATTCTTCGGAGGAGTACCAACGAATTCAGCTGACACTTTTCCTTCCTGATCTTTGACAAGCTTGTAGTCAGAATCAAGTGATTCATCAACAATAGCTTTGTCAATTTTGCAACTGAAACCTAAAAGGTTAGCAATATCAATGGGCTTTTCTTTCGCAAGAACCCAGACAGTCTTAGGATACTGCTCGGGTTCCCAGTAGGTTCCATCAGGATTGATTTTCCTTTTGAAGCCAACTCCTTCGTTTCGGGGATTCCTGTGAAGAAGAGCCTTTCGTAGGATATCACATAAGTACTGGTGTCCCTGCACACTTTTGAACATGCCTGTTTCAAATAAAATTTTCAACCTGAGGAGTTCCTCGGTAATGGTTTCCTCGTTCGAGGGGTTAGCATCATCAATAACAATAGGTTGCTTTCCTTTCGATCTCTCGGAAATAGAGTCAATTTTACTTCGTTCCAAACAAGTCAAGCAAGGTGGAATAGATTCATTTTTATCTTCTGAGCCCTGTTGAGCCATGAGAGTGAGATTTACACTTTCCAACTCTTCATTAGCCTCTCTCAGTTTCTCGAGAGCCATTTTCCCTTGAAGGAATTCGTAGGTTAGCTTCTCGTAGTCCACTGAGAGAAGATCATGACGAGAGGAAAGTTCATCATACTTTTCTTTCAGAGCAGTATGCTCATTCGTCAAAGTTTGACCCTTCTCAATCTCATCGATCAACAAAGTCTTAGATTTTTGAATAGTTTCACTTAAAGAATCTAGCTCATCTTGTTGGATAGAAGCAATTTTGGCAAGTTTAGCATAACTTATCCTAGAGTTACTTTCATAAGCAGATCCATCAGAAGTATCGTAGGATTTCTTAGATGAAGATACCTTAGCCTTGGCCATGAAGCAGTAAGCTGGGGATTCATCTTCACTTCTTTGGTTGGAGAAGAATGAACTTGAATTCTTGTTTGAGGCGAATGCTATCCCAGCAACACCATCAGATTCAGAACCAGAACCAGAACCTGATCTTGACTTTGATCCTGCTTCAGAACCGGAAGCTTCATCTTCAGAGTTCATCTCTTTACCCAGATAGGCTTTGGCTCGGTGTGAATTCTGTCGACGAGAGGAATGTGATTTCGAGGAAGAACTCTCTCGATGCTTGTGATACTTCTTCTTCTTTTCATCATCAGAACCATCTTTCTTGTCTTTTCTGGACCTTGAATCATATTTCTTCGAATCGTGGTTTTTGCTCGATCTGTAAGACTTGCTCGAAGAGCTGCTATGAGAGTGCTTTGATTTATGTTCAATTTCCCAGAGAGGACAATCAGCAATGAAGTGACCTGGATTCTTGCACTTATAGCAACAGTTATCTTTCGCTGAAGAGTTTCTGGAGGATGATCGATTCTGTGATGAATTGCTAGAATGTCTTGAAGAATAGTTTTTCTTCGGTGAAGAGGAGTTCCTTTTCTGAAAGCGAATGAATCTTCTCATTATCAGTGCAAGATCTTTCCCAATGTTCTCGGGGTCATCAGATGCACCAGAAGATTCAGAACTGGCTTCAGGAGAGGAGTGACGTGAAGCTCTGGCCTTGAGTGCATGAGATTTCTTTCGACTCCCATTGACATCACGTTTCTCATCTTATTCCATCTCGAAAGTATTAAGCCTTTCAAGAATATCAGCGGCAACCATATCTTTGAAATCAGTTCTTTCCTTAATCATCAGCACAATGTGATCGAAGGAATCATCAAGAGAACGGAGCAAAGTTCTGACAATAATCCGATTGGTAATGTCATCTGCACCGAGGGAAATCAGTTCATTTGACAGCGCAGTGAGTCTGCTGTATATGGAACAAACTTTTTCTCCCTCGTGCCTCTTGAACCAATAGAACTTGCTTCGAAGGGTGTCAATTCGAGCATCTTTCTGAGTAGAGACACCTTCACCAATCTTCTCGAGATAATCCCAAACACCTTTGGCCGAATGAATATTCTTGACCTCATGATATTTTTCAGGAATCAGATGATTTGTGATGAATACCCAGACTTCAGCATCTAGCTCTATCTTCTTTGCCTCTTCAGGAGTGATGGCATCAGCGTCCTTGACAGTTACACCATTCTTGACAACTTCCCAAGCGGCAGAGTTGATAGCCATGATATTCCTCTTCATTTTGTCCTTCCAATAGGGATAGTCCTTCCCATTGAAAATAGGGATTGGTTCCCCCGAGCGAACAGCTGCAAACGACATTCTTGACAACACTCCAGGTTGTTAGACCAAAATACGCAGAGCGTAGGGAGTGCCTAGCTCTGATACCAATTGAAAGCTCAAGAATGATCAGAGAGGGAGGGGGTGAATGATCACTTCTAAAAATTCTAAGGAACTTAGAAGGAAATCATGCAAACAGCATAGGACTAAAGACATCTCGAAGGAAATACAGTATCGAAAGTAATGTAAGGCTCGAAAGGATTGGGAGCGAAGGAAAACATCGAAGGAAAATAGGCTACGAGTAAATACTTGAAGTAAATGCTAGAAGGAAAACGAGCCTCACACAGCGATGTTTGGTAAACTAGTTCACACTCTGCAAAGTGCTACGTCTGGTTGGAGGGACTGGTGATTGAACACCTGGAGCAAAACTCTCTCCGTCCTATTCTCCACTGCAACAAACTCCTCGAGCTTGTCCAGTTTTCACTCGTGGTAGATGATTCAGGACATCTCCGAGACCTTTACAAACTTCCTTCAGCAGTGACAATTACTCTTCGACTGCTTGACAGGCGACGCCTAACCGTCTAGGAGACTTGCAGTTCTCCAAGATAAAAAGATCGGCTAATCTCGACCTAAGTCATAGTGAATTGCTCAACTCAGCTCAGACTTGGGATTTGGTTTTCTCTCGATGAATCTCTCTTGGGATGCTCACAGACTTCTGTCTTAGAATCTTCAGTGGAGCAGCCAACCCGAAATGGCGGGTAGGTGCGGGGTATTTATAGTTGGCGATCCCGATGGGTAAAATGACTGAAGTGACCCGATGCAACCGCTTGACGCGTGTCCACAACGGTCGGATTCCAATCACTGCGCAACTTTACTTGAGGAACAAGTAAGATGACTCACCGAATGAGTTCTCCCTCGAAGGCACGAAGTGCGATGACTTTGCCTTCGAGCTATTCGCTCGACTCGGTAAGATTTCTCTCGGTAGGCTTTTGTGGGTTTTGGTTGACCATAGCAAATTCACTTCGACAAAGATCTCAACTAGCAAACCCCTCTTAATAGTACGGTTTTTCCTACGACTCAAGAAATAAAGAGAAACTAGTAAAAAGACTAAGTCTTCGACCAGCTTCAGCTTTCTCCTCGTTGCGCTTTTACTCGAGAGAGACTTTTTCTTCGACTACATTTTTAGGGGTCGTCTTCCTTCAAAGGTTTCGGTAGATGACTGCAGCTCTGCTGCAGTGAGTTGTCCTTCGACCTTCTACGCGCAAACTCCATTCTTTCGGAACCTAAGTATCTGTTTATACTCGAAAAAAATATTAGTTCCACTTCTGCTTTGTCCAACAATGTCCAAAACCTTCGGGGGCAAAACTTGCTCTTACATCCTGGCATATGCAGATATGGCCTCGGGACACAAGAGACTGAAATGTCGAGCATGAGTCACATGGATGATGTGATTGGCATGATGGCCTACCTTGAGAATATACTGATGGTCGTGTCACACGGGGGAGGTATAGTTCTCAAGGATTTTTTAATCACTTAGAATAAATTATGAGGGATATTTGTCTGAGTGGGAGTTCCAGAATTGTTTTAAAAGATGAACTCCTATTATGAACTTAATCTTCATGTCTAAGCTAATATCATTGTAGATAATGGCATACCAAATGTTTAAAACTATGGTTCTTTTAGTGTGATGTAGAACTTAAGGTAAATGGGTCTTACTTCATTGATGTGTACCAACACCGTTAGATACATACTCGTTAGTAATGACTTACTAAACGTAATACGAGAACTGCTAGGAGATACACCTGATAACTCTGTAATCAAGGAAGATGGTGATGAGTATCGTACTCACTGTCACTTATGAATGATTGTCCAATACACCATACTTCATTATATGGAATCTGAATTGTGAATGTATGATTAACGACACCAACACGTATGGCGTGCTAGGTGAACTTAAAAGCACTAAGTCACAAATCAGAGTAATGGAATATGAGTATATGGACGGGGTTTCTTTAAACTATGGTGAAAGGAACAACCTTGTGTATAGGATACATGGAAACCTTGTGTATAACTTGGACTATTGAATGACTGGTTACTTTGCGATAACTGGGGAGTTTCATCCACTTCCTCCCAGTTACAAAGGCCATGTCTGGACTATGTCCTGAAGGAAAATCTTTCACCTATCATCAGGTCATGATTAAAGTTGTGAACTTTAAATGTAGAACCAATGCAGGAATAGTCATTGACGAAAAAAGTATATTTGATATACGAGTTATAAATGACTTTTCCCACAAAACACTAATCGCGGTTGATTAAGTATTCGATGCTTGAACTTACTGCTTATAGAGTGTCTTGGAAGGGATGAGGTGACAATGTGTGCGGATGATAATCAAGATAGTTGATGGTCGACAGCACTCTCCCTCTACATCTATCATTTGATTAATATATGAATAAATTTATGATCGTTTGAATGTGAACATTATTAGTGTGTCTTGCATCTCGCGAAGACAATTATTCATATTAGTGAGAAACAAGCCAGTTGTTCTCCTTTTATGACTGATATCTTTTATGGTCACATTACGGTTATGAATGAGTTATTCTTATATTGATGATAGTAGTTTGATCATTTATAAGAAATATTGTAATGCCAAGAATTATCCAAACTTAATAATGACACTACCATTTAAGTCATGATTGGTTTGATGAAGTCTTGAGATGCTTGATTTTTTGACACATGCAAACCATGCCTTTTAGGTGAGATGACTGAAACCTCGCATTCTGGTAAAACACAGTTTGCGATGATTGTTGTATATCATACATTGTGATGTATCATATTTCAGCAAGTAGTGAATTTCATTATTTCGTGAGCTTCATATGTGGACTTAGATGAATATGTGTATTCACTAATGAAGCATGAGTTTGAAATAATTTGATCTGATCAAAGTGATTTCAGAATGAAAACGGGTATTAAATTAACAAGAAAGACAAGTCTCTATGATTTGATCAAGGTGACAAATGTTTTGAGTTAGTCTTGGGCATAAAGACTTGTGAAAGTTGTTCCGCAAATTACGATGTTTTGAGACACTTCAATATTGTTGATGTGCCTGAACATTATAATCATACTCTATTGAATAATGTATAGTCTAAGTTATCTCTTACTGAGTTACGTTATTATAGTTTAGAGTTATTAATATGCAAACACTCATTTCAGTATAGGGAACCACCTAAGTTCGTGGAAATCAACACTATATATGTTATGGTGTGTCATGGTTTCTAGGAAACTTTATTTATATGATAAATTATCTGTGTAATGTATCCTTAGACAACTATGGATGCATCTTCCACAACTAGAACCAAAAGAGAAAAACTTGTGTTGCTAAGTGTTTTTGGTGTTTGTCAAGAAATGTTCTTGATAAATGTGTTAATGGAAGAAAGTGAAAGTTATACCAAGGTCATTGACCTTGCCTGCAGATGTCAGAGTAGCGCAACGGAAAATGTTCCGGAAGCAAAACTCTATAGTTAGAGGAGAAACTGATGATGATGATCATGATGTTTCAGTTAAAGCTTTTACTGAAAAAAGTAGGATTCAAGAATACATATTTTCCCTTGTGAGAAATAATATTCATGATTTACTTGTCAAGTTAATGGAACAAGACATACCTACGAACTACGAAGAAGTGATGGTGGATCTAAGTACGAGATATGACTATGAGTCATGAAATCCTATATTGAGTTACATTTAAGATTACTTGAATCTTATCGAGTAAAGAGGTTGCTTGACATTCTCAATAACTTCAAGGTTATAATGAATAAATTTGAACATCAAAGAATACATCAAGATCGATTTTTCGTAAAGAATGTTTCTGACAAATTCAAAAGGTTGACTACAATGTGTAGCGATGCTTGAGTCAATGGAGTATTCACTACGATTGATCCAAATTGTTATCAATACCGTGATTTCCTCAAATCATGCATTTGAAGAAGTGTTGTAACTGGTACAACAAGAAGGTTTTGGAAAAAACGTATGGATACTAGTGTCTCGTAACCTGAATTCTCAATTTTATGGATGATCAAAGTGATTTTGGACTTAGCCAAAATATTGAGAAACATGCATTTGCATGAAACTGAGTGGGATCTATGGGAGTATTATATCCTGAACTTAATATGTGGATGAAATATTTGAGTGGGAGCTATGTGGATGTTATCCTAGTCTTATATGTGACTGGCATATTTGAGTGGGAGCTATGTGAGTGTTATCATAAACTTAATATGTGCATGACATATTTGAGTGGGAGCATGACAACATTCTCATATATGGATAACATATTGTGAATGGTGTAGTTGGTATTAATGATTATTTGAATCTTTCATAAATGAAGATGAATAAGTATTAAGCATTAAAATCTATCAAGATAGATTAATGTGTTTAATAACATTGAGTCGGAATACTTTCCTGGATAAGATTTTGAAGAAGTTCAGAATGGGACAAGTCAAGAAAGTAGTTCTTTCTTGTATATCCAAGAGAAGTATCAAGTTAATCTCAGTACAAGAACAATGGTTAAATAAAGAAAGAAATGGATATGCTACATCCTATATGCCTTTGTCATAGGTTCTTTCATATAAAACCAAAGTTATGTACTCGACGTAATGTGACCCAAGTTCTTAGCAAGAAGAACATGTTGTGATATGATTTATGAGTAAATCATTGAACAAAGAGTTAAGTTTATCCTTCAGTGCCTGGAGAGAACCAAGGATGCATCTCTAATTTATAAAGGATAGTGAACTTGACCATAATTTTTATGCTGGTTCAAGTTGTGACACTAACCTAGAAAATTGAGATATCATACTAAGAAATGCCTAAGTTGAAAGAAACATGGTTAGACATCAAAGTTGCATACAATGCACTAAGGATTAAATCTACATTGATGTGGCTACTTTAGAAGTGGCAAGAGTTATATTTTGGCTTGAGAAGTTCGACTTCTGACTGAGTGAGTTTCAGTGTGCATGACTATGGTAAAGTCCGCGTGACCCACCGGATGTCATTGCTGAAACACAACAAATGAAGTCTCACTCTACCGCCAAATATATATATACATCATCATTATAATGGATAATGAAGTTATGTCAAAGTAGGTGACATTAATGATTTGCAAAAGACATAAAGATCTGAATGGTACCCAGACCGTTGATACAACCTTTTCCACAAGCAAGCATGATCAATAACCATATAGATGATATGGAGTTATGATCCGAAGCAAAATGCAGCTAGATTATTTGTACTCTAGTGCAAGTGGGAGACTGTTGGGAATGTGCCCTAGAGGCAAATAAAATATGTTTATTAGCATATCCCATTAGTTCATAATAAGTTTTATACTATGCTATAACTGTATTAAGCGGAGACATTAATACAGGTGTGGTATAAAACAACCAGGTCCCTAGTTAACTCTAGTATACTAGTCCATTGGGCAATTGATGATCAAGGTTTCCTGATCATGAGACAAATAAGTCTATTGACAATGGGGTCATGTCATGGGGAGAATGATATGATGGAGACACACCCACTAGAAGAGTTGCAATGTGATCGAGTCACATTAGTTCAACATTGCGATAACTACAACTTAGTGACCAGATCCTTTGACCATAATGATCATACGTAATTGCTATCTACTAGGAGGATTTCATTTTTCATCCACCGCCTGACTAAAATATGCTGGCCATAAAGGTGTACTTTGGTTATTCCGAAATAGATATGTTGATGAGTATGCAAATAGATCAAAGCGGGATTTGTCCATCCGAGTGACGGATATGTACTCTGGGCCCACTCGGTGATATTGCATCATAAAGTTTGCAAACGTGTGACTAGGTCACGGGGTTCCAATATCACGGGAATGAGTAAACATGTTTGTCGATAACGAGGGTGAACTAGTTATATTGGATACCGATGATCAAACATTGGACAAGCAAAGTACCGCAGGACAAAGGGAACATGCTAAATGTTAAATGGATCCACCAGCGATGAAGTTTCATTCGATGGAAGCCAGGGGTGATACTTCCAAAAAGTATCTATAATTTATGCTTGCTCCATGCCTCTTTTGTGTGATATTGCTATGATATTGATGAACTTCCATACACTTTTGATCATATTTGGACTAACCTATTAACTCAGTGCACCCCATGCCAGTTCCTGTTTTCTGCTTTTTTCTATTTCAGGTTTCCCCCATATTAAAAGTGCTCCAAAATTTTGGGGAAAATCCAATAAAAATCAGCGATCAGGAAGCTTCCGGAATCACCGAGGAGGGCCAGAGGGGACCCACCAAGGCCCCAGGCGCCCTCCCGGCGCGCCCCAGGGTGGGGCCGCGCCAGGGGGCCGCCTGGACCCCTGGTGGTCCCCCTGGCTGCCCCCTTCGCCTATTTATTCCCCGTGACGCACAAAACCCCAGGACGGGAACCCTTTTTCGCGATCTCTCCTCTGTTCCGCCGCTGCTGCGCTTCCAAGATCGGGAGCACCAGAAGACCTCTTCCCGGCACCCTGCCGGAGGGAGGAATCACCTCCGGGAGCTTCTCCACCACCATGGATGCTTCTTGGATGAACCGTGAGTAGTCCACCTTGGACCATGGGTCTATGATCAGTAGCTATGTGATGTTCTCCTCCCCTCTTTATTCTTCATGGATTAGACCTCGTGAGCTGCCCTACATGATCGAGGCACTTATGTAATATTTCTGCTATTGCTATGTTGAGTTTGCTGGGATCCGATGGATTATGAGATTATGTTCAGATTGTGTTTGAGTTATATATTTGATTCTCCTCTTTATATTTATGTTCTTGAGTAATTCTTGCATGTTCTCCTTTGTTGTTTATTGCTTTGGCCAAGTAGTAAGTAGTGACTCCAAGAGGGAGCGTTATGCATGATTGTGGGTTCATGCCCCCCGATGACTAGCTTGAGTGACAGAAACATTAGTCTAGGGGATGTGATGTTTCCACAAGGGGGAAAACAACGGTGCTTGTACTTGCGGGTGCAAGGATTGTTTACTTTACGCAAAGTTCTTTCATGCAGTTGTCTGTTGCTTTGAGTTTACACTTTGGGTGGGATTCCCAACTTAATACCAGCAAGATGTTCTGGATAGATATCTCAAGGTGGATGATTAGTAGGTAGATGCAGATGGATTTTGGTCTACTTGTCTTGGCGTACCGCCCATGCTTTTGAGCCTCTGCCTTTCTCTATAGCATAATTAGCATTGGTTTGCGCACGTAATCCTGTCAATTGCCCAACTGTAATTTGTTTACCTCGCATGGCTATTTTATCGTCTTTTGGGAGAGAGACATCACTAGTGAACATCATAGGACCACGGGAAATATTTCCAATACTGTTTACACCCTCTATCAATTTACTGCTTTATTATTTTTCCGTTGCTATCGCTATCATTATTATCCTGTGCGTTTTATCCTTTGTAAACAACAAGGCCGGAGGGATTGACAACCCCTTTGTACTCGTTGGGAGAAAAGCTATCTGGTGTGTGTGCAGGTCCACGACAACCGATAATCTCTGGCGTCGTTGTCACCTTCTTGTCGTTATCGGAGTCCTACTGGAGAAAAACCTTGGTATCTTCAGCGAGGGAAATTTTCTGCTGTCTGCATCTCAACCTTCCACTTTGGGTAACCAACGTGGGGCGAGAAGTAAACTCTCGTGACATCAAAGCAATTTCTGGCGCCGTTGCCGGGGACTCCGCTCTTCCAGATACGGGAGTTGCACACTATCTTTTATCTTTGATTTTTAGTCTTGTTTGTTTACCTTTCAGTTTTTGCTTTAGTGTCCTTTATGAAAAACCAAAAAAATAGTTGCTACCTTTATTCTTTGTCTTACTCTTCCTACTGATGCTATCTTCACCATGGGTGTGGAACAACCCAAATATGGAAGGATGGACATGTTTCACTTCGATCGTCATCGATGAATTTGTGCTCGCGCTAAAAACCCAACTGACTTGGTTGAGGGAAAATCATTGGATGAGCATGCTCATTATACGCATCACCGACTATCTCAGAAAGGGAAACACTTATGGGACCAAATACAAACTTCTTATTGCTATGTTGAGTGTTTATGACAAATTTATGATTTTACTTGTTGTTCTAATATAGATCATAAACACCTTCCTTTCCAATGTGAGTTTAATGAAAATGAGATCTTACTTCTTATGCTAAAGGTGTTTATGATTACTTTGATGTTGAAAAGGTTGAAGAGTTTGTTGCTTTTAAAGGTGCTTATGAGATCGCTTCTTTGATTGAAAAGTATACGATACTATTTACAAATCTGAAAACTTTGCAGTTCTTGCTTATTGCTTCGAGAATTATACTTCCAATTCTTATATTGAGGATTTTAAAAATAAAATGTTTGCTTCCCTAGAAGAGGCTAATGATTTCTTTGATGAGGAATCCCATGATTCCGAGGACTCACTTGATACATCCCTTTCTGAAGATCTTTATACTTGCTTTGTTGATGGCCACGATGCCAATATGGATGATGCTTACGAAGATGAACTTGCTATAGTTCCTTATGTTAAGCATGAAATTGTTGCTATTGCACCCACACTTGATTGTCCTATTATCCTTTTGAAATCTCCAACTCAAATTCTGGAGAATTGTGCTCTTATTAAGGCCCAATGTGATGGGTTGCATCTATCTTATGATCCTCAAAACCGTGTTGAAAACAATACATGTGTGCTTGTAGATCATGAACAACATGCTTTATGTGATATTTATATTCTTTATGTTGTTCATGATGCTACTGAAAATTATTTTGAGAGAGGAAAGTTTGGTTGTAGAAACTTTCATGTTACAAAAACACCTCTCTTTATGATGAAAGTTTTAAGTTGTTCTTCTTGCACCTTCCTATGCTTGTTACTTTGTGCTTTCATGATTTATTTCTTTACAAGGTTCCCATGCATAGGAAGTGGGTTAGGCTTAAATGTGTTTCATATTTGCTTCTTGATGCTCTCCTTTGCTTCAACTCTTATTCTCTTGTGAGTGCATCTTCTATAAACTGTATGCCTAGCTTAAAGGCGTAAAAGAAAGCGCTTTCGGGAGGCAGCCCGCAACGAATTTAGGATTTCTTTTTTGTTTTCCTTCTGTGTTTAGTGGTCTTGATGATTGTTACTACTGTAGCAACATAATTGTATCTTTACTTTTCAAGCTTTGTGCCATTTATAGCCTCATATGACAAGGGAAGTGAAAGTTGTGACATGCTATCCAGAAAACAGATTATGTCCTCGTGACTAGAAAAATCATGGAAAATCCCAGTTCATCTTTTTGAGCTGAATTTTTTACACAGCGTGCTATATACAATTACGAAACTTTCATATGTTCTGAGTTTTTTATTTGAGTTGCAGAAGTATCCCTAAAAAATTCTTTTCTACCTGCTGGTCTGTTTTTCACAGATTCTGTCATGTTTTTCCTTTCCTTCGTTTTGCAAACCTTAAGCTTGCTTTTTCTTTGCAAAAAATTTTTGGCATTCTTGAGAAACAGTAGCTCTTAAAGAATATCTTTATTTCCAGTAGAGAAAAAAATTATTTTATTATGGGTACTAACCTCGCTAATCAGATTATGATGAGTTATGTATGAAGGGAGTTTTCAAGTGTGCGAGGGAAGATGATGAAAGAAGATTCAGGAGTGTCAAGCGCTCAAGCTTGGGGATGCCCCCATGCATCCCCAAGAAATATTCAAGGATACTCAAGCGTCTAAGCTTGGGGATGCCCCCGTGCATCCCCTTCTTCATCAACAATTATCAGTTCGTCTCTCGTTTCACTATATTTTTATCACTTCATGCGTTATGTGCTATGCTTGGAGCGTCTCGCTCTTAGGTTTTATTTTTAGTTTTCTTTAGCTTTGCTTACTGTTCATAACAAGTTAGAACCCAGCTTTCTTTGTGTGGGAGAGAAACACGCTCCACTTCCAAAATCTAGAACACAACATAGGACTTTTTCATGCTTGTCTTTGTTGTGTGTGTTCTTTATCTTTTCATAGTTGTTGTCATGTTTAGCTCTTAGTTTTCATGCTTATCTTTTCAAAGAGCTTTTTTATAGTTTGTTGCTGGAACTCTCTTGAGTTTTCATGTTTATCTTGTTTAGAGAATTTGCCTGTTGCACTGAGTTTTGTGTCTTGACTTGGAGTAGGTAATTGAGGTTGCTATTCTTTTGTAGTAGTAACTTGCAATAGTTTTGAGGTATTGTTTTGAGTAATGTTTGGACTTTTGGTGTCAAGAGCTTTAGCCTATTAGTGATAGATGTCGTATTTTGGGCAATCCGTGTTTATTTTCAAAGCTTACAAAATTATTTGAGAACTTTAGCTACTAGATGGATCACTGCTCTTCTAAGGGGTCGAATATTAGAGTACACTCACGTACCATGAGTCGAGGATACGCAAGGATAACAAAACCCCCATACACTCCTCCTCGGGGTACTTGTCTCTTTGTGAACCTCCTTATTAGATTGAGAGTTACCGATAATAAGTGCATGAGTTCTTCGGACTAATGTGAGTATTCGAAAGTTGACACTTCCACCTTCCCATATTTTGCTAGCCTCTCCTGTGCCGTGCATTGCTTTCTTCTCACTCCGAGAGTTAGCGTCCACCTTCGCCGGTACATCCAAACCCTTGGCACGATACGCTCTGTCATCATAAACCTCCTTATATCCTTCCTCAAAACAGCCACCATACCTACCTATCAAGGCATTTCCATAGCCTTTCCGAGATATATTGCCATGCAACATCTATCTTCTCATGACTTGATCTTCATGTCATACATGCTACTAGCTTGATCGATGAGCCGCATGCTAGTTGGGCCTTGCCCTAATCATTGCTACATAACGCGCTAGTATCATTGCATATCCTGCTACACTGGCAGAGGCATACATTTGCATACATCATGATAGTTACATCTTCTTTATGATTTGAGTACTTTGTAAAGTGTGAAAGATCTTCTATACTTCTTGTAATATATAGAGTGTTGCCCCTAAAGTGAGGAAAAGATCCCAAAGTGGACAAATTAAAAGATCCCAAAGTGGACACAAATTAAAAGATCCCGAAGAGGAAAATGAGAGAAATAGAAAGAGCCATTGAGGCCACCAAAAAAATACAAAAAATAGAAAAAGGAGAAAAAGAAATAAAAATAGAGAAGGGGGCACACTATTATTCCTTTTGAGAGATCCACACTCGTACTCCCTCTTATATCTTATACTCCATAGATATTATCATTCATGCATATAGCTATATGGGGACCTTCACACTATAGAACTTGGCTTGTATATTCCAATGATGAGCCTCCTCAAATGAGCTCTAGGTCTTCTTGAGCAAGCAAGTTGGATGCACCCCCACTAGTTCCATTGGAGAGCTTACCTTAGCTCATATGTGCATCCGTTGCATGGCAATCCCTACTCCTCACATCATATCTATCATTTGGCTTTCTCTCGCCTATGATTGTCCTCATTGATGTGAGCCCTTCACACCTTTTTTTCTTCCTCCTCCACCTTATTCTCTCTTTGCCATCCTAAGTGTCAACTTTCTTGCTTACGCTCATCCATTGCATGAGTGCTCAAAATCTCGAAAAGGAGTGGATCATTTTGACTTGTACCTGGCTAGTGGTCTGGGGATGAGTCAAGATAAGATTCCAAAGAAGACCATGTGTGAAACTTTAGTAGATTGAGTTATCAACACAAAAATATGTTTTCTCGTATATCCCTATCCCCTTTCTTGCACGCAAACACCATTTGGAGACATTCTAGTCACGGACAGCGAGAGTTCTTGCACCTTTATGTTCTTATGTTGCTTATTTCAATGCTAGATATAGACTCTTGTCTGTTATGACTTGAATTGAATTACATGCCTTGATTGATTTACTTAAAAGTTCTTATATGGTTGTTAGCATGTCACCATAGAAATTATGCTTGTTATCATTTACCTACTCGAGGACGAGCAGGAATTAAGCTTGGGGATGTCGATACGTCCAAAACGTATCTATAATTTCTGCTTGCTCCATGCCTCTTTTGTGTGATATTTCCATGATATTGATGAACTTCCATACACTTTTGATCATATTTGTACTAACCTATTAACTCAGTGCACCCCAGTGCCAGTTCCTGTTTTCTGCTATTTTTCTATTTCAGGTTTCCCCCATATTAAAAGTGCTCCAAAAATTCAGGAAAATCCAATTAAAATCAGCGATCAGGAAGCTTCCGGAATCACCGAGGGGGGCCAGAGGGGACCCACCAGGGCCCCAGGCGCCCTCCCGGCGCGCCCCAGGGTGGGGCCGCGCCAGGGGGGCGCCTGGACCCCGGGTGGACCCCCTGGCTGCCCCCCTTCGCCTATTTATTCCCCGTTACACAAAAACCCTAGGACGGGAACCCTTTTTCGCGATCTCTCCTCTGTTCCGCCGCCGCTGCGCTTCCAAGATTGGGAGCACCAGAAGACCTCTTCCCGGAACCCTGCCGGAGGGAGGAATCACCTCCGGGAGCTTCTCCACCACCATGGATGCTTCCCGGATGAACCGTGACTAGTCCACCTTGCACCATGGGTCTGTGATCAGTAGCTATGTGATGTTCTCCTCCCCTCTTTTTTCTTCATGGTTTATGTAACACCCTCACTGTCAGTGAACAGTAATCAGGGTTACTGTTCATCTCTACTGTTCAAAACTTTTGTTTGATCAACTGGTTCATTTCAAATTCAAATTCTCCTTTGATATTGTTGCAAGAAAATATGAACCATGGACCTTGATCATCATTGGCCAACTAAAGTCCAAGCCATTTGAAATAAAATTCAAACAAACCCTAAAATGCCTTTTGATGAATATTAAAAATATGGTGACAATAAATATTTTCCAAAAATCTTGGAACCACTTTTATAAAATCCCAAATAATCATTGGACCATGCCCATGTAATCATTGGTATTTATTGGGCTACTGAAAATTGTAAACAATTAATAACAGTAGCAATTCCAGGCCAATTGCTCATTTAATAATAAAATAAATTAGAAAAAGAGTTTAGAAAAACCCTAAACTTTTTGTGGTACTCTAGGATTATGCTCTACTAATTATGGAACCAAAATGGAATTATATAAAAATGCCTAAGCCAATTAAATAAATGCTAACAGAATTTTACAGAAAAAGAAAAGAACAAAATGGGGCTCTGACTATTGGTCGCACTGGGGCGTAGCCCACCTTCATCCCGGCCCACCCCGGCCCGTCCCTCCCGCTCGTCTCCCACCTCTGCTACAGGGTATGTCGACCGGCCATGGCGACAGTGCGCGTCCACGCCGCACCCGCTCGCCCTCCAGGTCGCGACAATGCTCCCCCGTGGAGATAAATATCCTCCGGCAAACGTGGATCGCGGCCATACGCCATTCTTGCCCCCCAGCACTTTCCCCCACACTGCTCGAGCTCACCCGAGCTCTGTCGCGGGCGCCGCCGCGCATTCTCGTGGCCGCTGTCCTCCATTCACCGCGCCGCCACTTCCAGGAGGTGCGCCATCGTCGACTTCGTCACTCTGCTGAAGGAATCGGACCCGGTCACCCTCAAGACGGCGCGAGCTCCATCGCCTTCAACCACGGCGGCCAGCGAACTCCGCGCGATTCCGGCCGTCCCCGTCCTCGCCGCGATTCTTGAGACCTCCCCTGCGCCCCACTGTGAGCGTCGTGCCTTTTACCCCTCTCCCCTTCTTCGATTCGCCGCCGTAGCCCCCCCCCCCCTCCGTCGAGGTCCGCCACTGCCGCCCGTCATGGCCACAGGCGCTCCCTCGCCGTGCCCCTTGGCCACGCGCACCGCACCCTGGGCACGCCCCCAGCGTGCGCACGCGCACGCGCGCGGGGTTGTAACCCCCCCCCACTCGCCGCGGTCTTCCCCGCGGCGGCCTCGCCGCCGGGCACTGCTCGTCGGTGGCACGGTTGCTCAGCCGTGGGCAAATACTCCCCCCCCCCCACTGACATGTGGGGCCGGCCTGTTTTAGTTAGAGTTAATCATCAATTAGCAAACTAACCCCCCGTTAAGTAATATGTGTGCATGACATGTGGACCCAGTCCCTAATAACCCTCTGTTTAAGTTTAAATAAATGATTAGTTAAGTCACTGTCAATGACACCTGGGCCCCAGCTGTCATATATTGATTAAAATAATTTAGATAATATTAACAGTCACTGACATGTGGGTCCACTGGGTTTTTAGAATTAATAAAACCATTTTTATTAACTATGAGGCTGACCAGTGGGACCCACTGGTCAGTTTGACCTGGTCAACCCTCTCTGTGGATAATGTTGGATTTAATATTAAAAGAAATTCAGAAATTCTTTTAAAAACGATTTAAACTTTGAATTTGAATATCTTTTAAACCGTAAGTCAGATTCAAAAACTTTATACATGAAAATTGATCAAAAAAATATAACGAATAAGGATACAGTATCCGTATACCCACCACACCCCTCTAACACAACGAACATCGACACCCCCCCCCCCCGGGCCGTCTGTCCGATGATTTGTCTGGTACTGATTAAGTATCCGGATGAATTTATTCCGAACACGAAAGTTGCCCGGAATGGTTCAACTAACATGGATACACCCCCGTTACCTTTGTCGGATGTCCACGATACCTCCGGCATGAACCCTTCCCCTCCGTACTCCCTGTCCGGTAATCACTCGGAGCCGGTAGTTCATCCCCGGATGAATTCCCGCTCCGAGCAACGTACATTGCACTGCGTTAGAACACCGTTAACATTGCATATGCCATGCTATTCATCTGTTTGTTTATGCTTGCTTTGTATTTACTGTTTCTCCCCCCCCCCTTTATTCTCTAGTAGACCCCGCTGCTACCGCCGACTACACTGCTGCCGGGTACGACTACTTCGTCAACGACCCTGCCCCTACCGTCGAGCTTCCAGGAAAGTTGAGCCATTCTCTTCCCCAGATATCTCCTACCTTTTCCGTACTTTCTTGCACTAGGCATTGTTACTGCTGCTGCTACGATTACAATCCTATTCAATTGCATAGCCTGCTTTTGTCGCCCCTTGATGTACCTTCCTTTATCATATGCTGCCTGTTATAATTATGCATATATTCAGCAGTGAGCCCTGCGCATTGTTAGCTAGGACTAGATAGCGGGACGTGATCACTCAGGGGAGTGAACACGGATACAATATATACAACTGCACAGGTACGGTACAAAGCAGACACCGCCAAAGGCCCCTATCTGGGTTATGCCTAGTCACCTCAAGTGTGAGCTATCCAGGAGTAATCCTTGTACTCCACTCGAGGCTGACTTTGTCTTGCCGCCATAGGGTCCTGGATAGCGGTTGTCCTTAAAGGTAAGAAGTCGGGCAACCCAACGGTGCCCACGAGCGGTATATCGTCGGGAACGACGGGGAGGGTACGACCGACGTTACTGGCGTGCTTGGCCCCTGCTCGTATCTCGCGAGAGTTACCAAACCACGAAAGTCGAGCTCTACCAAGAGCACACGCGAGACAAGGTAAGGAGACAGTTCACCTTGTTGGTAACCGCAGTGACTTGGTGGGACGACAGGGCAGGCACCGATGTACTGGTGGTCCTGACTGCTGTCGTTGACCGCGGGTCGGTTAAGTCGAGGCAACGATAACGGTTGTCACGCAGGTTAATTAAAATGCTAAATGGTTCGGCGGATGTCTTGAGTAGCCTTTTGGCTTGTACGCACTACCTACACGTGGGACGAGGAGTGTGGGCTCCCCTGCATCGTAGTCTCGTTCGAGGGTCTTCAGACATCAGCAGTACCGCGGGCTGATTGCCGGGAAGTGGTGTTGTTTTCTCTTTCTCGAGCGGTGTATTTGTATTTGCTTTGATTTTGCTTCACCGGCCAGTCACGCACCGTGCAGGAGTACGTTCGGGTTAGGGTCCAAAGCCCGGCGTACATAGGATATAGTCCGGCGGATGACCTCTCTGTTGATTGCCGAAGGATGGGCTACTTTGTGTCGGATAGCTTTGGTGGAGCGTTCCCTAACAAGGTTCCCGCCACCCTGGAGATCCGAGCGTCGTAGAGTCACGCCAGTGCACCCCTGCAGGGAAGATTAATCTATTCGAATAGCCGTGTCCATGGTAACAGGACGCTTTATGCTGAAGCTGGATCTTACCACTAGAAACTACTACTATTAAACTGTATGGTTCCGGGTCTTCTTCCTCGCAGGGAGTCGAGGAAGGGAAATCGGAGGCATTATTATTATTATTAATCATTACAACTTATATTATACAATGTTGCAGCAACTTCTGCTTCGTTGTTACTTTATGCTTTATATAAATTGTTGGTTGTTCTCTTCTTGTGCTGCAAGACATCGTCAGAAGATGCTACTCTTCGATAGGCCTAGCTTCTTACCCTTATTCTGATTTCTATCTTGCAGTCCACTATATATAGAGCCTCCCCTTTCCATTGATACAATGCATAATGCTTAGTAGCGGACGTAAGACTCGCGGGTATGCTAGATACTCACCTTTGCTTTATTTCCCCCTTTATGTTTTGCCTGATCGGCCGCTGCAGTCGACGTTGGAGCCCAGGAGCAGGAGTACCCCGGAGGCGGATACTACTACGTCGAGACCCCCGCTGACCAGGACCAAGAGTGGTTTGGGAGGCTCCCAGGCAGGAGGCCTTGCCTTTTCGATCTGTATCTCTGATGTTATTTGTGCTAGCCTTCTTAAGGCATAACTTGACTAACTATGTCTGTTCTCAGATATTATGGCTTGTATAACTTATGTATTTGGGTCCGCGTGACCCCCCTTTATTGTAACATATTGGTTTATCATTTTGTGTTTAGTGTTGTGCTGTGATATTCTCACCGTGGCACTCTAATCTCAGCCGTGTACCCTGCGTGTATGATTACTGTACACGGATTGATTTTAGGGGTGTCACAAGTTGGTATCAGAGCCGACTGCCTGTAGGAAGCCACCCCACCACTTCCTGGTCGATGTTGAGTCTAGACTTTGAAAAACTATTTTGCTAACTTAATATTTGGCTTACGGGCCCACATCGATGTCACTACGTGTGATATCTATGGTATTAGGATCCTTTTCTCCTTACCTATACTCTGGGAATCTGCTCTCTTATCCTTGCTGGTAAGTTTTACAAACTCTGACATTAGGATCACGTTCTCTTGATTCCACCCGGCGTTTTGGTGCTTCCCCATTGATTGAGTCGTGTTGCAGGAGTTCTACCCCAGGTCCCGGACCGCGGATCCCATTCTTATTCTGGGCAGGCCGCGCGTCCTCTGGCATTAACTCCTGTGGGCAACAGTTTTCTTGCGGCGTGATTGACATAGTGGAATCTATGTCGTGTCGTTTAATCCTTACCGTGGTCTGCGCGCCGCCTAGTGTGTCCTTTTTCCTTAATTTCTACGACGTTACGCTGCCCGATTTTCGATTGATTCTATGTGTGGATGTGTATGTCTTATATGACTACTCCTATATATCCGCGCCTCCTCTTTGTTGTCTCTTTACCTATTACTCGTTTCCGGTATCTCGATAAATGTTCATCGCTGAAATACCCCTGTTAAATTCTAGCAGGATGGCTGGTCGTGGTGGTCGTGGTCGTGGTCGTGGTGCCAACGATCCACCTCCGCCGCCGGACTACATGGCCGCGATGATGGAGCAGTTTCAGATGAACCAGGTGTTTATGCAAGGAGTCATAGATCAGCTCCAGAACCAGAATCAGAACCAGAACCAGCACCAGAACCAACCGCCTGTGGTTACTCTGCGGGATTTCATGCGTCTCAATCCCCCTCTCTTCCACCAACCTGAACAGCCGCTGGATGCCGATGATTGGCTTCGTGACATCACTCGACAGCTGGAGTTCGCTAATGTGAGCGTTGCTGATTACGTCAACTTCGCGTCCTATTTCCTGCGTGGCCCCGCTGCTCAGTGGTGGGACACCTACAAGGGCTCGCTAGTTGAAGGGACTGTCGTCACCTGGAATAACTTCAAGACTACCTTCCGTGATCGTTATGTCCCCCAGGCGATTATGAACCGTATGAAGGCCGAGTTCCGCAACCTCGTTCAGGGCAACAAAACTGTCGAGGCATATCAGAGGGAATTCCTCCGCCTCTCCCGCTATGCTGCAAGTGACCTCCCCAATGATGCAAGTAGGCAAGAGAAGTTCCGTGATGAACTCAACCCAGATCTCCAGCTTGCACTGGCTTTGCACGTCTTCCCCGACTTCGCCACCATGGTGAACCAGACTATCACTCTCGAGACCGCTCATCTTAAGTTCGGTGGTTCGTCGAAGCGCCCCCGTGAAGCTGGCTCATCTTCGGGCACAACACAGAAGCAACGCGTTTGGCTTCCACACAGTGTGTATCGTCCACCTGCCCCTGCACCAAGGCCGTCGTATGTTGCACCTCGTCTGCCTCCGCCCCCGCCGAGACAGCCGAAGACTGAGACTGCACCCCTCTTTCCTCAAGATGGCTTGTGCTTCAAGTGCCATCAGCCAGGACACTTTTCCAGAGACTGCCCTCAGCGACAAAATCAACTGGTAGTTCACCCTGCTGGCCGTGGAAATGGCCGTGGCAACAACAGGACCCCCAACTATAACACTGGGTCTTCTTCTCACACTCGCAGACATGCTTACAACACTAATGTCGAAGAAGCTCAGGAGCAACCTGCTACCGTGATGGGTACCCTTCTTGTTAATTCAGTACCTGCTACTGTTTTATTTGATTCAGGAGCATCGCATTCATTCATGTCAGAAGCATTTGCATTGTCGCATAACTTCATGATAGAAAAGATGGATTCACCGATGGTTGTCCGCACTCCGATAGGCCATTGCCACACCTCCAAGATAGTGCCCAAAACCATCGTCGAAATTGAAGGAATTGAGTTCCTTGCTTCCCCAATCCTCCTGAAGTCTTCCACCATAGACCTCATTCTCGGCATGGATTGGTTGAAAGTCCACGATGCCGCACTGTATTGTGGCACCAGTTCTGTCCAACTTTTTCACCCCTCCGGCGAGATTGTTAACCACACCACCCGGATTACCCGTGATGCTGAAACGCATATCTATATGATGAATGCTCTGAATGTCTCACCTCTTGACGGGATTGAGAACGTTCCAGTTGTTCGTGATTTTCCCGACGTCTTCCCAGAAGAATCCCGGGAATACCCCCGATCCGTGAGGTTGAATTTGTCATCGACCTGAAACCCAGCACCGTCCCTATTGCCAAGCGTCCCTATAAGATGCCACCTCACCACCTCCTTGAGCTGAAGAAGGAGATCGACGAAGCACTTCACAAAGGATTCATTCGCCCAAGTTCCTCTTCTTGGGGAGCACCTTCGCTCTTTGTCAAGAAGAGCGATGGAACTAATCGTTTGGTCCAAGATTACCGACCCATCAACCAAGCCACCATCCAGAACAAATATCCGCTTCCCCGGATCAACGATCTGTATGATCAACTTGCTGGATCCACGGTGTTTTCGAAACTCGACTTGAGGTTGGGTTACCATCAGATCCGAGTCCGTGAAGAGGACATTCCGAAGACCGCTTTCATTACTCGCTATGGTTCATATGAGTACACTGTCATGTCCTTTGGCTTGAAGAATGCTCCAGCCACTTTCTCCCGGTTGATGAACTATATATTCATGGAATACCTCGACAAGTTTGTCGTGGTTTATCTGGATGATATCTTAATATACTCCAAGAATAAAGGGGAACATGCTGAACATCTTCGTCTTATACTGGAGAAGCTTCGAGAACACAAACTCTACGCTAAGTATTCTAAGTGTGAGTTCTGGCTTCCTGAAGTGACCTACCTTGGTCACGTGATTTCCAAGGATGGCATTGCCGTCAACCCAGAACGTATCCAGGCTATTCTTGACTGGACTCCCCCCAAGACTGTCAAGCAAGTCCGAAGTTTCCTCGGCCTTGCCAGCTATTGCCGCCGTTTGGTCGAGAACTTCTCCAAGATTGCCAGGCCTCTGACTAACCTGCTTCACAAAGGCGTCAAGTTTGAGTGGACAGATAAATGCCAGGAAATTTTCCAAGCCCTCAAGGACAAGCTCACTTCTCCCCCAGTGCTAGCTCCGCCTGATACTCAGAAGGACTTCGTGATATATTGCGACGCATCTCCTCAAGGATTAGGGTGTGTCCTAATGCAAGAGCGCAAAGTGATTGCTTATGGCTCTCGTCAGTTGCGTTCTCACGAAGATAAGTATCCAACGCATGATCTCGAATTGGCAGCAGTAACTTATGCATTGAAGCTGTGGCGACATTACCTCGTTGGTAATCATTGCGAGATCTACACCGACCACCAAAGCCTGAAGTACTTGTTTACTCAGCCCGACCTGAATCTCCGCCAACAGAGATGGCTCGAGACAATAGCCGATTTTAACATGGATATTCATTATACTCCTGGCAAAGCTAATGTGATGGTTGATGCCCTGAGCCGTAAAGCTTACTGTAGTGAACTTGAGGTGCAACTAGAACAACCACCTCTGTATGAAGAGTTTCAAAAGTTGAACCTCGAGATTGGTCCTCAAGGTTATGTAAATAACCTGGTTATCGAACCGGATCTCGTCAAATCCGTCAAGGGTATACAGTTTTATGATGATTTCGTACACAAGATTAAGCGCGATATCGCAAATGGAAGACCCTCACCCTTTACTATTAATAGCGAAGGTGCGGTGTTCTACCAGAACCGTTTAGTGGTTACTCACAGCAAGGGCAGGCATGAGAACCTGGATATGACCCCGAAGGTCATGAAAGCGGCTCACGATACCCCGTTGTCCATTCATCCTGGAAGCACCAAGATGTACCAAGACATTCGTCCGCAGTTCTGGTGGCCTAACATGAAGCAAGACATTGCCCGGTATGTTTCTGAATGTGACGTTTGCCGTCGCGTCAAGGCAGAACATCAAAGACCTGCTGGAACTCTGCAACCGCTTTCTATTCCTGAATGGAAGTGGGACAAGATCGAGATGGACTTCGTCACTGGTTTTCCCCGATCGCAGAAAGGCCACGATGCTATCTTTGTCGTCATCGACCGCTTCTCCAAGGTTGCCCACTTTCTGCCAGTCAAGGAGACGATCTCTGCTAGTCAGTTGGAAGACTTGTATGTTTCCAGAATCGTGTCGCTCCACGGTATTCCGTTGGAGATCAGTTCCGACCGAGGCAGTATTTTCACCTCAAGATTTTGGGATAGTTTCCAAGAAGCTATGGGCACTCACCTGAATTTCAGCACCGCTTATCACCCCCAGTCGCAAGGACAAGTCGAACGAGTTAATCAAGTGCTTGAAGATATGCTTCGAGCTTGTGTCATCTCATTCGGTAAGAAATGGGAGGAATCTCTTCCATTTGCTGAATTCTCGTATAACAATAGCTATCAAGCTAGTCTGAAGATGGCACCCTTTGAAGTTCTCTATGGACGTAAGTGTCAAACCCCTCTGAATTGGTCAGAAACTGGGGAACAAACTCTCATTGGTCTGGACATTATTCAGCATGCCGAAGATCAGGTTCGCATTATCCGTGACCACTTGAAGGTTGCTCAGTCTCGTCAGCAGAGCAACTATGATCGCAAGCACAAGGAAATGGTCTATCAACCTGGCGAATATGCTTACCTCCGTGTCACCCCGATGGGAGGCACTCATCGTTTCGTAATCAAAGGAAAGTTAGCTCCTCGCTACATTGGTCCGTTCCGTATTCTTTCTCGAAGTGGACCAGTGGCATACCGATTGGAATTGCCGCCGAACCTCTCCCAAGTCCACGATGTATTCCACGTGTCGCAACTCCGACGCTGCTTCAAGGACCCTATTCGTGAAGTGGAACATGATATGATCGAGCTGCAACAGGACTTGACTTATCAAGAACATCCGAGCCGCATTCTTGATCAGTCTGAACGCAAAACCCGCAACTAGACGACGAAGTTTCTCAAAGTTCAGTGGTCGAATCATTCTGAAGATGAAGCCACTTGGGAACGCGAAGATCGTCTTCGTGAAGAATACCCCGATCTTTTCACCTCTACCACTTAAATTCTCGAGACGAGAATTCTTGTAGTGGGGGAGATTTGGAACACCCTCACTGTCAGTGAACAGTAATCAGGGTTACTGTTCATCTCTACTGTTCAAAACTTTTGTTTGATCAACTGGTTCAGTTCAAATTCAAAATAATCCCAAATATCTTTTCCAAAAATCTTGGAACCACTTTTATAAAATCCCAAATAATCATTGGACCATGCCCATGTAATCATTGGTATTTATTGGGCTACTGAAAATTGTAAACAATTAATAACAGTAGCAATTCCAGGCCAATTGCTCATTTAAAAATAAAATAAATTAGAAAAAGAGTTTAGAAAATCCCTAAACTTTTTGTGGTACTCTAGGATTATGCTCTACTAATTATGGAACCAAAATGGAATTATATAAAAATGCCTAAGCCAATTAAATAAATGCTAACAGAATTTTACAGAAAAAGAAAAGAACAAAATGGGGCTCTGACTATTAGTCGCACTGGGGCGTAGCCCACCTTCATCCCGGCCCACCCCGGCCCGTCCCTCCCGCTCGTCTCCCACCTCTGCTACAGGGTATGTCGACCGGCCATGGCGACAGTGCGCGTCCACGCCGCACCCGCTCGCCCTCCAGGTCGCGACAGTGCTCCCCCGTGGAGATAAATATCCTCCGGAAAACGTGGATCGCGGCCAGACGCCATTCTCCCCCCCCCCCCCCCAGCACTTTCCCCCACCCCGCTCGAGCTCACCCGAGCTCTGCCGCGGGCGCCGCCGCGCATTCTCGTGGCCGCTGTCCTCCATTCACCACGCCGTCGCGTCCAGGAGGTGCGCCATCGTCGACTTCGTCACTCTGCTGAAGGAATCGGACCCGGTCGCCCTCAAGACGGCGCGAGCTCCATCGCCTTCAACCACGGCGGCCGGCGAACTCCGCGCGATTCTGGCCGTCCCCGTCCTCGCCGTGATTCCCTGAGACCTCCCCTGCGCCCCACTGTGAGCGCCGTGCCTTTTACCCCTCTCCCCTTCTTCGATTCGCCGCCGGAGCCCCCCCCCCTCCGTCGAGGTCCGCCACTGCCGCCCGTCATGGCCACAGGCGCGCCCTCGCCGTGCCCCCTGGCCACGCGCACCGCACCCTGGGCACGCGCGCGGGGTTGTAACCCCCCCCCCCCCCACTCGTCGCGGTCTTCCCCGGGGCGGCCTCGCCGCCGGGAACTGCTCGTCGATGGCACGGTTGCTCAGCCGTGGGAAAATACTCCCCCCCCCCCACTGACATGTGGGGCCAGCCTGTTTTAGTTAGAGTTAATCATCAATTAGCAAACTAACCCCCCGTTAAGTAATATGTGTGCATGACATGTGGACCCAGTCCCTAATAACCCTATGTTTAAGTTTAAATAAATGATTAGTTAAGTCACTGTCAATGACACCTCGGCCCCACCTGTCATATATTGATTAAAATAATTTAGATAATATTAACAGTCACTGACATGTGGGTCCACCTAGGTTTTTAGAATTAATAAAACCATTTTTATTAACTGTGAGGCTGACCAGTGGGACCCACTGGTCAGTTTGACCTGGTCAACCCTCTCTGTGGATAATGTTGGATTTAATATTAAAAGAAATTCAGAAATTCTTTTTAAAATGATTTAAACTTTGAATTTGAATATCTTTTAAACCGTAAGTCAGATTCAAAAACTTTATACATGAAAATTGATCAGAAAAATATAACGAATACGGATACAGTATCCGTATACCCACCACACCCCTCTAACACAACGAACATCGACACCCCCCCCCCGGTCGTCTGTCCGATGATTTGTCCGGTACTGATAAAGTATCCGGATGAATTTATTCCGAACACGAAAGTTGTCTGGAATGGTTCAACTAACACGGATACACCCTCGTTATCTTTGTCGGATGTCCACGACACCTCCGGCATGAACCCTTCCCCTCCGGACTCCCTGTCCGGTAATCACCCGGAGCCGGTAGTTCATCCCCGGATGAATTCCCGCTCCGAGAAACGTACATTGCAGTGCGTTAGAACACCATTAACATTGCATACACCATGCTATTCATCTGTTTGTTTATGCTTGCTTTGTATTTACTGTTTCTCCCCCCCCCCCTTTATTCACCGGTAGACCCCGCTGCTACCGTCGACTACACTGCTGCCGGGTACGACTACTTCGTCGACGACCCTGCCCCTACCGTCGAGCTTCCAGGCAAGCAGAGCCATTCTCTTCCCCAGATATCTCCTACCTTTTCCGTAGTTTCTTGCACTAGGCATTGTTACTGCTGCTGCTACGATTACAATCCTATTCAATTGCATAGCCTGCTTTTGTCGCCCCTTGATGTACCTTCCTTTATCCTATGCTGCCTGTTATAATTATGCATATATTCAGCAGTAAGCCCTGCGCATTGTTAGCTAGGACTAGATAGCGGGACGTGATCACTCAGGGGAGTGAACACGGATACAATATATACAACTGCACAGGTACGGTACAAAGCAGACACCGCCGAAGGCCCCTATCTGGGTTATGCCTAGTCACCTCAAGTGTGAGCTCTCCAGGAGTAATCCTTGTACTCCACTCGAGGCTGACTTTGTCTTGCCGCCATAGGGTCCTGGACAGCGGTTGTCCTTAAAGGTAAGAAGTCGGGCAAACCAACGGTGCCCGCGAGCGGTATATCGTCGGGAACGACAGGGAGGGTACGACCGACGTTACTGGCGTGCTTGGCCCCTGCTCGTATCTCGCGAGAGTTACCAAACCACGAAAGTCGAGCTCTACCAAGAGCACACGCGAGACAAGGTAAGGAGACGGTTCACCTTGTTGGTAACCGCAGTAACTTGGTGGGACCACAGGGCAGGCACCGATGTACTGGTGGTCCTGACTGTTGTCGTTGACCGCGGGTCGGTTAAGTCGAGGCAACGATAACGGTTGTCACGCAGGTTAATTAAAATGCTAAATGGTTCGGCGGATGTCTTGAGTAGCCTTTTGGCTTGTACGCACTACCTACACGTGGGACGAGGAGTGTGGGCTCCCCTGCATCGTAGTCTCGTTCGAGGGTCTTCAGACGTCAGCAGTACCATGGGCTGATTGCCGGGAAGTGGTGTTGTCTTCTCTTGATCGAGCGGTGTATTTGTATTTTCTTTGATTTTTGTTCACCGGCCAGTCACGCACCGTGCAGCAGTACGTTCGGGTTAGGGTCCAAAGCCCGGCGTACATAGGATATAGTCCGGCGGATGACCTCTCTGTTGATTGCCGAAGGATGGGCTACTTTGTGTCGGATAGCTTTGGTGGAGCATTCCCTAACAAGGTTCCCGCCACCCTGGAGATCCGAGCGTCGTAGAGTCACGCCAGTGCACCCCTGCAGGGAAGATTAATCTATTCGAATAGCCGTGTCCACGGTAACAGGACGCTTTATGCTTAAGGTGGATCTTACCACTAGAAACTACTACTATTAAACTGTATGGTTCCGGGTCTTCTTCCTCGCAGGGAGTCGAGGAAGGGAACTCGGAGGCATTATTACTATTATTAATCATTACAACTTATATTATACAATGTTGCAGCAACTTCTGCTTCGTTGTTACTTTATGCTTTATATAAACTGTTGGTTGTTCTCTTCTTGTGCTGCAAGACATCGTCAGAAGATGCTAGTCTTCGATAGGCCTAGCTTCTTACCCTTATTCTGATTTCTATCTTGCAGTCCACTATATATACAGCCTCCCCTTTCCATTGATACAATGCATAATGCTTAGTAGCGTACGTAAGACTCGCGGGTATGCTAGATACTCACCTTTGCTTTATTTCCCCCTTTATGTTTTGCCTGATCGGCCGCTGCAGTCGACGTTGGAGCCCAGGAGCAGGAGTACCCCGGAGGCGGATACTACTACGTCGAGACCCCCACTGACCAGGACCAAGAGTAGTTTCGGAGGCTCCCAGGCAGGAGGCCTTGCCTTTTCGATCTGTATCTCTGATGTTATTTGTGCTAGCCTTCTTAAGGAATAACTTGACTAACTATGTCTGTACTCAGATATTATGGCTTGTATAACTTATGCATTTGGGTCCGCGTGACCCCCCTTTATTGTAACATATTGATTTATCCTTTTGTGTTTAGTGTTGTGCTGTGATATTCTCACCGTGGCACCCTAATCTCAGCCGTGTACCCTGCGTGTATGATTACTTTACACGGATTGATTTTAGGGGTGTCACAGATTAGACCTCATGAGCTGCCCTACATGATCGAGGCACTTATGTAATATTTATGTTGTTTCTATTCTGAGTTTGCTGGGATCCGATGGATTATGAGATTATGTTCAGATTGTGTTTGAGTTATATATTTGATTCTCCTCTTTTATATTTATGTTCTTGAGTAATTCTTGCATGTTCTCCGTTGATGTTTATTGCTTTGGCCAAGTAGTAGGTAGTGACTCCAAGAGGGAGCGTTATGCATGATTGTGGGTTCATGCCCCCCGATGACTAGCTTGAGTGACAGAAACATGAGTCTAGGGGATGTGTTGTTGCCACTAGGGGGAAAACAACGGTGCTTGTACTTGCGGGTGCAAGGATTGTTTACTTTACGCAAAGTTCTTTAATGCAGTTGTCTGTTGCTTTGAGTTTACACTTTGGGTGGGATTCGCAACTTAATACCAGCGAGATGTTCTGGATAGATATCTCAAGGTGGATGATTAGTAGGTAGATGCAGATGGATTTCGGTCTACTTGTCTTGGCATACCGCCCATGCTTTTGAGCCTCTGCCTTTCTCTATAGCATAATTAGCATTGGTTTGCGCACATAATCCTGTCAATTGCCCAGCTGTAATTTGTTTACCTCGCATGGCTATTTTATCGTCATTTGGGATAGAGACATCACTAGTGAACATCATAGGACCCCGGTCCATATTTCCAATACTGTTTACACCCTCTATCAATTTACTGCTTTATTATTTTTCCGTTGCTACCGCTATCATTATTATCCCGTGCGTTTTATCCTTTGTAAACAACAAGGCCGGAGGGATTGACAACCCCTTTGTACTCGTTGGGAGGAAAGCTATCTGGTGTGTGTGCAGGTCCACGACAACCTCTAATCTTTGGAGCCGTTGTCACCTTCTTGTCGTTATCGAATTCCTACTGGAGACAAACCTTGGTATCTTCATCGAGGGAAATTTGTTGTTGTCTACATCTCAACCTTCCACTTTGGGTAACCAACGAGGGCGAGAAGTAAACTATCGTGACATCAAGGGGCCATCTAGGATTGTAACCAGGTCTGATCGATGGTCATTGATCAAGAGAGTGTATTGATCATGTCTGTTGTTTCTCGGACCATAGGGTGTCACACTTAAGGGTATTCGACGCAATAAGGATTGAATCGGGATCATCGGAGAAATAAGAGAGAACACCGAAATTGTTCCGGTGGAGGCCGGAAATTGTTTTGGGTATTTTGAAAGGTTCAAAATATTATTTAATAATGTTTAAATATGTTTTATTATTTAATTAACAGAATTAAATATTAAAATATAATTAAATATAATTAAAATGGAAGAAAATGCATATGGGCCTAAAGAGGCCCATTAGGGGAAGAGGGAGTCTCCCCCTTCGGCCAAGGCGCCAAGGGAGGGGCCCATGCCCCCCCTATGGCGCATTTGCCCCCCTCCCCTTGGGATTAGTCCCACATGGGAAGTTGAGGGAGGTCCCCACCCCCTCCTTGTCCTATATAAGGAGGGGTAGGGTGCCCTTTTTTCTTCATGAAAATTTGAGACAAGTTTCTCATCTCTCTTCCTCCTTTCTCCTTCCTTGAGTGGACTCCCCTTGTTTGGAGTCTACACTTGGTTGGGTATTTCTCCACTATACGCACCCCGTCGTGCTGCTGGAATCGGGATCCGAATCCATCTTCATTCCGCTGCTCGCCTGGTTCGGAGCGCGGAGGGAACGTCGGGTACACCGTATGTGTGTAATCCCGCGAGGCACTACATTTGTGGTGCTACCTCATCATCGTGGGCGTATCGCGGTGTCTTCACCGACAATGTTCCGACGGGGATGCAATCCCGTCATCGGTCTACAAGGACCGGGTGGCTATCGGAGTCATAGTGGAGTTGCGCGGCATCGGGGATTGCTGGTACGACTACATCAACCACGTTCACGCGGGAACGTTTCCCGCTTAACGGACTTTATACTGGTATGTGACCTATTCCATCCGTTACTTCCATTGCCATAGCATAGGTCTTGGGCTATGGGTCGCGTAGGATAAGAAAAAATTGTGTTTTTTTACCCGAACCCCAACATTTTGGCCCGTGCAATGTTTACCGTGGAGGGTGATGGTAGGGATGAAATGTTTCACTTATGTGTTTTCTCGCTCTATGATTGCGGGAAACATCCACCGTCCTAGACGTGTGGGGGTTTCACATTGTCTATTGATTGCCAAAATGCAGATGGGCCACGCTCACGGTTTAACCGGAGGGTGGATGCAACCACCCTGCCCTGGGAGTGACACAGGTGAATGCGGAAAAGGACTTGGTAGTCTTTTACGAGAATCCGGCTCCTAGATGTTGGTACTCGGGGCTTTAGGAAGGAGCCGACGCCGCTAGGCGCATAGGCTATTCCAACAGCAGACGTCCATTTTTAGGTGCCTCGTCCGGAGGACACCCTCCGAGAGTCTAGAGACTCACTGGAAAGGGATGGTCCTCCACGGTTCTTTCTTGTGGTACTTATCGGGTAATAGGTCCAAGAGGACGTTAACATCCCAGAGAGGAATTCCTTGGAAACGGGTCCAAGCTCAGATATTTTCCCGGATATGCTTTATGGAAACGCGTACATTCGCCCGTACTTGTTGCTTTGCGAGTGTTTGACGGGAACCCCAGTCCGGACTTTGACAGGATAAATCTATCCTGGGGGACTTGGTCTATCCTGAGAGAATCCTCCTGCTCAGGTGTCTATTTTCTTCCGGGACTATAGCCAAGCAAAGATAAATCACCTTTCCTCAAGATCCTCAAGACGGATTCATCGGGCGGATCGATGGAACAACCCTTGCCGGCTGCGTAGGGCAAGACCGGTTGCTTGGGCGTGGATTTCTCGGGCTCTGCGACGTCTAGTAGTTGGGGATGCTATTATTCGATCCCGACGGGAATCGAATCCGAGAAAGTCGCACGAGTGAGTCTTGTAGGGAAGAAATGGACTCAGGGTGGTGAGTCATTTGGCTTGGACGGACCAAAGCCGTAAGAGAAGTTTTCATTCTTGAGATTTCGGGTAGGCGCATGCTCATTCCCGGAAAACTCCCAATTGAGTATTCCGTACTCAAATAGCGGAAGAAATCTCACAAAGAAACGAGCATAGATGCAATCTTCATACGAGATGTGATGAAAGCGGGACATATCAACATAGTGTTGATTGTCATTTGATGGAAATCACCGTATTCAGGAGTTACATTATCACGGCTACATATCCCGCGCATAGAGAATCGGTTTTCTGGAAACGAGTATCCGATCAAAACTTTCCGGTAATAATCATCCGGTTACAGTCAATCCGGGAAGAGGCATCCGGTTACAGATAATCCGGGGATAAGCATCCGGTTACAGATAATCCGCGAATAAGCATCAGATCATAAACAACCCAGGAATATATCATCTAGTGATACGAAATGGCGCCATCTGGTTGGCTAGACCGAGAATTGAAAGATACATGAAAAACCCGCCGCCTTCTAACGAACGGAATTACTGAAGATGCCTTTTACGAGTTGCCAATCGCTTCTTGGATGCACTATTCATGTCCTTATCCGTATATCAAGGAATTGGCCTTAAAAGATACCCTGCATATTCTTCAGGTAGATAAATCTCGAATCTTTCAGTCCGAAGAGAAAATCTTCTGGATCAGGAACACGAATGTGGTCCATCTTACCCCGCGAAGGGCTACGGAGGAGGGACAGCGGAGACGTAGCTCCCCCGGAGCTCCCGGCGTCGTCGTCGTTCGTGTCGTGGAGAGGTGGGGCGAAGGAGGAGGGTCAACCTCCGAGGAACCTTGGCCATCCCGGCCACGAAGGCCCGAGCAAAACCTTGCAGCGTGCGAACAGCAGTGGT
This sequence comes from Bromus sterilis, assembly GCA_950022295.1. NCBI lineage: Eukaryota > Viridiplantae > Streptophyta > Magnoliopsida > Poales > Poaceae > Bromus > Bromus sterilis. The sequence goes on from OX465599.1 coordinate 220,620,517, forward strand.
GACGCTCTTCGTCGTCCCACGATGGCACGTATTCACGACCACGCCCCCACGCCCGCTGCCGCGACAGTCGAATCGATTTCCTTTGGTGCCTCCAACCATGAGGTTGTACGTAACCACAATGAATTTGTCTCCGGCATTGGAGAATGGGAGGCGGAGGAGAGAACAATTGTAGCAGACGGGGATAGAGGAGGCAGCGGAAGGGGATATAGGAGGTGAATCCAGCCTCGGGAGCGGTAGATATAGCGGTCGAGGTGGCCTACGAGCCGCCGATAAAAAAATACAGGTCGGTCAATTTTTAGCGGATATGTTCGGGGCCGAAAAAATGTGAAAACCGTAAAACGGCCAGAATTTTAATGGATGACGAGCTTTTACGGGATTTGCTAGAGATACTCTAACCGCTGCTAAATGATCTACTCCATCCATCAGTGAATAAATGTATTTTTAGGTTTCATTCTAAGTTAAAAGTCTTAAAATTTTAACTAATTATATAGAAAAAGAAGCATTACTTATATCACTAAATTAGTATCATTAGATTCGTTTAGAAACGTAGTTTCACAAAATATCAATTTGATATCATATATGTTACTACTCTTTTTATATAAAGTTGGTCAAAAATTTAAAATGTAAACTTTGACCAAAAAGTAGAAATACATTTATTCATTGATGGAGGGAGTATACATAGCGTCGTAGTGTATATGTTGTGAAACACAAGCAACACTAACCTGGGCATAGTGCCCTTGCGCTTGGTGTTATGGTATTACACAAAGCGTTCCGTGATGAAGATTTCACGGAAAAGAATCAAATTCAAATAATTCGACACCTTCAGCAACAACATGTGGTTCCTTCCTCTGCACATGTTGCAATTTTCTTCTCGTATACACTCTCAAATTTGCTTCCACACTAGGCTCCATCTTTCTTCTCTCATAGGACATGGAATTGAACAAACCATAATTTTTTATGGTTCAGTTTCCTTTGTCCTCCACGGTTCACTCTCCCCCTCTTGACTAGCATCACCAATGTTTGGGATATCGCTTATCGAAACTTATCGATCGACCCAAGATAAGGGGTAAATCGAACGATTTATCGGTATATCGGGCCATTAATCGGCATATCGGGCCATTTATCGGCCAATTTATCTTATCGGTGAGAGAACGATAAGGGATAAATCAGACGATATATTGGAATATCGGAAGATATCTGGAACAGTGAGCATCACTAATGCTAGGAGAGTCGAAGTCAAATAATTAGCTGAGGTCCATCTTCTATCCATAGAAAGGCTCAGACTCCCTGAATGTCACATTCATGCTCACAAATGTGGTCGTTCGCTAGGACTCCAACACTTGTAACCTTTCTGCACCAAAGGTATCCAATAAAGATGTGTATTTCACTGCACGTGGATCAAGCTTACCCACCAATGGTCTACGATCCCTAACCAAACAAGTGCATCCAAAAACCTTCGACTGAACCACAAACTTGTTCTCACCTAGCAATATTTCACAAGGAGTATTCATCTCAATCACTCTTGATGGCATACAATTGATGAGCTATGTAGTTATCATTACAGCCCGACTCCACAAGAATTTTTGCACATTCATTGTGTACATCAATGATCGAGCCACCTCCAAGATGTGGTGGTTTTTCCTTTCTGCCACTCCATTTTGAGAAGGTCTGTCTACACAAGAGGTTTGATGCATTATACCTTGTGCAAATATAAAAGTACATAGTTCCTTGTTGATGCCACTAAAGTAGTGCTCCTCGTTGTCTACCGCAAGCGGAAAGTTGAGATGTAGTGTAGCAGCAAATTTCCCCTAACGTAGAGGATAGGGTTTATGTCTCTAGTAGGACTCCAACGACGACAAGTAGGTGGTAAAGTGAACAATGGTGTTGTTCACAACTCAAGGTTGCTTACTTCACCTGGACCTGCACACAGATACAAATAACTTTGCTCCCAACGAGTAAAGAGAGGTTGTCAATCTCTCTAGCCTTGTCGTTTACAAAGGATCAAACGCAAGAGATAAAAGGTAATGATAACTACAACTAGAAAGTAAAACAGGAAGTAAATTGAGGGTGTAAACAGTGGTGGAAATATGGACCGGGGTCCCATGAAGTTCACTAGTGATGTATCTCTCCCAAAAGACGATAAACAGCTATTCGAGGTGATCAAATTACAGCTGGGCAATTGACAGGATTAAAAACGCACCGCAATGCTAACTAAGCTACAAAATAAAGGAAGAGGCTCAAAAGCATGGGCGGTACGCCAAGAAAAGTAGACCGAAAGCCATCGGCATCTACTCACTAATCATCCACCTTGAGATATCTATCCAGAACATCTCGCTGGTATTAAGTTGCGAGCCCCACCCAAAGTGTAAACCCAAAGCAACAGACAACTGCATTAAAAGAACTTTTTGTAAAGTAAACAATCCTTGCAACCGCAAGTAGAAGCACCGTTGTTTTCCCCCTTGTGGCATCAACACATCCCCTAGACTCATGTTTTTTGTCACTCAAGCTACTCATCAGGGGGCATGAATCCACAATCATATATAACGCTCCCTCTTGGAGTTGCGATCAATCACTTGGCCAAAGCAATACAAAGCAACGGAGAACATGCAAGAATTACTCAAGAACATAAATATAAAAGGACAAGAACCAAATATATAACTCATCAAAATCTAAACATAATCTCATAATCCATCAGATCCCAGCAAACTCAACATAGCAACAGTAGAAGAATTACATATGTGCCTTGATCATGTAGGGCAGCTCACAAGGTCTAAACAATGAAGAACAAATAGGGGGAGAGGACATCACATAGCTACTGATCATGGACCCCTGGTCCAAGGTGGACTACGCACGGCTCATCCGGGAAGCGTCCATGGTGGTGGAGAAGCTCCCGGAGGTCAATCCTCCCTCCGGCAGGGTGACGGGGCAGGGTCTCCTAGCAGCCCCGATCTTGGAAGCGCGGCGTCGGCGGAACAGAGGGGAGATCGCAAAAAAGGGTTATGTCCTCGGGGGTTTAGGGACAAGAGGTAAATATAGGCGAAGGGGGGCAGCCAGGGGCGGACCAGGGGGTCCAGGCGGCCCCCTGGCACGGCCTAGGGTGGGGCCGCGCCCCCTGGCCGCCTAGACACCAGGTGGGTCCCCCCTAGTCCCCCTTCGGGCATCTGGAAGCTTCCGCATCGCTGATTTTTTTATATCATTTTCCCATAATTTTTCTGGCACTTTAAGTAATGGGAAAACCTGAAATACAAAAACACCAGAAAAAAGAAACTGGCACTGACGTGCACTGAGTTAATAGGTTAGTCCAAATATGATCAAAAGTCTATGAAAGTGCATCAAAAGTATAGCAATATCACACAAAACATGCATGGAGCAAGCAGAAATTATAGATACGTTTGGGACATATCAACATACCCAAGCTTAATTCCTGCTCGTCCTCGAGTAGGTAAATGATAACAACCATAATTTCTGTGGTGACATGCTACCAACCATATAAGAACTTTTAAGTAAGGCAAGCAAGGCATGTAATTCAATTCAATTCATAACAAGCAAGAGTCTATATTAGCATTGAAACAAGCAACATAAGTGTAACAGCCCAGTTTTCACAAAAATTAAAAAAATTATTTTCGGTGTGAATTGTTTGTTTTTCTGAGTTATTTGAAGTGTTTGCTTCGCCGAAATAATAATCGGTGAATATTCTCCCCCTTATTCTCGTATCGGATGTGTGACCGACCCTTTTCCCCAATGGCACACGACTCTGCGACACCGGGATTTCACCCGAGCACCGTCGCTACCGGCACAGGACCAGCCATCGCCACCGGAACGAAAACCCCGTTTATTTAATAAACGGATTATTTTTATAACGCACCGGAAAATGTTGTCGGAATGTCACCGCAGTGAGGTACGATCGACGGGCTTGACGCGCTGAGCGCGTGGTTCGAGATTTCGTCGGAATCGGAATCCGTATGCACCTCCGGCGGTCACGACCGCGATCGCCGGATGCGCGAGAGGGGTACCGGAGGTCATCGGGGGTATTTTCGTCATCCTGCCACCTAGCCTGCCCTATATAATGACCCCTCACCTCCCCCCTTGGAAATTAGGGTTTCCCTAAGCAATTTTCGCAGCAACCCCCCTCCAAAATACCAGTTTTTACCCCCAAAACCCCCTCCACCGAAACCCTAATCTCAGCCCCCGATCTGGACCATCAGATCCAGATCTGAGGGCTCAGATCACGCCCCCAGCTCCACCAACCTCCAGCCCCAGGCGCCCGGGCCCCGCAGGGCCGCCGCCGGGCCCGCCAGGCCCATCCGGGCAGCCACCTCACCCGAGCTCCTCCCCGTGCAGCCATGGAGGCCGCCGCCTCCGGCCAGACCGCCGCCGCCGGCTTACCTCCTCCCGCGCCCTCTTCCTTCTCTTCCTCCCTCTCACCACCTCCCTCGCCCCTTCGCAGGTCCGCCGCCGGAGATCGAGGCGCCGCCGCGCCATGGTCAGGGGCCTCGAGCTCGTGGCCGCCATGGAGCTCGGAGCCGCCGCCGCTAGGGAGCTCCGCCCCGCTCCACCTCACCGTCCCGGCCGGATACGCGCGCCGCCTGCGCCCCTCCTCTGCCCCCTCGCCTAGCGCCGCTCGCCGCCGGTGGCCGGCGTGCCACCAGGCAGCAGCCGCCGCCGCTCGTGGCTCGGGAGGAGCCCGAGCTGGAACCGCTCGGTCCGCCTGCTGGGCTGGATGCGCCCCAGCGGCCCACTCGCCCCTCCAGCCGCGGCCCAGCTGGCCTCTCCACCGCAGTTGGGCCGAGCCCAGTGGTGAGGCCCGGCTCCCTTTTTTTTTTCTTCTGTTGTTTTTCCATTTTTTTCAGATTTTGCTAAGTCTGGAAAATATTGCTGCTGATTCAATTTTGCAATGTGATTTCCCGTTAATCCGTAGCTCCGATCGCGTTGCGCCCAAAAGACGAACTGCTTAGAATTGCGTGTAATTTAATCCGTATTTTGTGAGTTAATTGTTTTGAGGTTGTTTAGATATAGTTTTTGCTGTTCAAACAGGGCATCAGGCCGTTAATTGCAATTATTTCCTGTTATGTGCTGCTGGTATTATTTTGTTGCAACTTTGCATGATGATTGTAACAAATCCATGAGGCCTATTGCATTGATTCCTTTTGCGTTGCGTTAAGCAATGTTTCTACTTCAGTTTTATGCATTCACATGCCATATTTGCCTGCTGCATCATGTTTATTTCTTGCTCCAAAGTAGCTATCCTGATGTTGTTGTGCTGCTATTGCTGAAACTGTTATTTCGTTGCAACTTCGGATGACGATTGCTTCGCAACCGTTCATCGGAATTGAGTGATTCCAATTGCATATTGTTAAGAATGATGTCTACTTTCATCCCATGTATTACTATGTCATGTTTCTGCACTTTTGGATATAGATTTTCCCCTGTTTATACAGCAGGTGTGCATAAATTGTTTTTCTTGTATCTTTTTAACCGTAACTCCGTTTGGGGTGTTCTTTATATGTAACTTGATTAGTTTTTCGTGTTCTTTGTGTTTATGGTGTTGTTTGCTGTTGTTGACCAACCTAAAATATGGTTTAGGACAGAACAGTACCAAATCTTTTAACCATCGTGCGGCACTTAGTGTTATGCCATGTTTAGGTTGTGCCCCACTTAAATTGACTAGCATAGATAGTTTACTTTGTGCTTCACCTTTTGACCTGTTTGTGTGCTATGCCATGTTTGCTTGAGTTGCCATGCTAATAACCGTTGTTTTATCACCTATAGCTAAACAACTTGAACCACCGTAAATGTGCGGTATCGTCGTGTGTGACGAGTACTCCACTTAAATCGTTAGTAACCGCTCTCGACGGTAGGTGCGATGTCTCGTGTTACTTCTTGTTGATGCTTGCTCTTGTATTGCTCCTTAGTAATAGTGGTGCACCGTTGATTGCTTTCCAGTGTTTACTTCTTGTGTGCTCCCGCGGATACTCTCGGAGACGATGCGAGCTTGCGATCGACTACACCTTCGGAACCCGACTATTCAACAGGCAAGGACTTGCATTACTTATGATCCATTCTATTTCAACCAGAGGTTTGCATGCTAGTATAGGTTAGGTTCGATGCTTGATCCTACCACATGTTTACAGCCTCTTTCAAACCGATACAGCCATGTTCCATCCCAGCAAACCTTGTACTGCTATGTTACTATTGCTCGTTGCTCAGCCCCTGCTTAGTATGCATGCTTAGGATGCTACGATGTTACCCTGTTACTCCTTGGGTTGGGATATCACATTATTATTATATTGTTGTTGATGATATTGATTATTATAATGTTGACTATACTCGACGAAGGATGGAAGGTCTAGGCTTTCCCGCCCCGACGCTTTGTTCCATTCGAGTCACCTAGGATCCGAGTTCCGGGTATTGGTTTTAAGACTGAGCGTGCCTAACCGCGTGTGGGATTTTATGGGGTCCCCTCTTCTTACCTATCTAGCTTCAAACATTTCTAGTGGTGGCCCAAGCTGATTTACCATTTGAAACCGTGTGTGTGCTGGTCAGCTGCCAGTTGTTTTCAAACCAACCCGGACCAGTGAGGACATAGTTCCCTTGCTGGCCCACCTTGTCCGGCTGAGGACCCGGTTATCCCAATGTGTGATGAACCGGCTATCCAAACCCGAGACAGACGGTAGAGACCAGATCGAGAGAGCGGCCGGCTCCTGAGATGGATGTCGACTCACCGGGGGCCACCCGGATTTGTTCGTTGTTAGCTAGAGGGACCTGTCGTTTCGGATCTCTTGGAACTAAATCATAAAATGGTTGCCTATAATGGGTAGCAACTGAGAGTGATGGACGTGCGTGCGGAGCCTCGTAATGGGCAGTTGGTACACCCCTGCAGGGTTAAATCTTTTCGAGAAGCCGTGTCCACGGTTATGGACGACTTGAGACCTACGTCCTGTTCATAGACAACAACAACTGAGATAATCTTAATATAACTTGATCAACGTGTGTGTGTGCCTTGATTGCTTCTTCTTCGTCGGGATGCGAAGAGGAGGACAAGGATAGGATAGGTGTTATGTTTGCGACAGTAGTTGATAGCAAGACTTGTTGGAGGCGATTCCTCATCGAATGCTTGGCTTCTTATCTTACTCTCTAGATCGTTAGCCACTTCATAAATGCTAGTGCGGCAGCAACCTCACCACTTACCCCTTACTTACCGTAAACTACTAGTTGTCCTAGAATGACGAGTGATGAAGTCCTTGCTGGGTCAGATGACCACTACAGTTGGATGCTGAGTACCTCTGTACTCATGATACTACCCCCAAACTCTTTTCAGGGTTCTGATCGACAACAGGTATGGTGATCGACGTTTCACATGGAGGCTCGACGACGACTAGTTAGGCGGATCCCGGCGGAGGGCCTGGACCCGTGTGGTTATGGGATCGATGCTTTTCTCTTTGCCAGTAGGCATTTGTTTGTAGTCTGTACTCAGACATGTATCTTCCGCTGTTGTATTATATTTAAGGCAGTCATATGCCGATTGTATGAGATGTTGTATCCTTGTATCTGTAATGTTGTGATATCATGTTGGAAATCCGGGGCATATGGCTTTGTCATATGTCGCGGTGGGTCCGATATGTGCTTCGTCCTCGGGTTCGGGCGGAAACGTCCGAATCTGAAACAGTACCGCATATCGGGCCTTACAATAAGAACATAAAGTTGCAAAAGATCTCGATGTCCGTGACTCGAATGTCTCCAAATGGTGTTTGCGTGCAAGAAGTGGGAGATTGGATTACGAGAGAGTAAAAACATACTATTTATTTTGGTTGAGAACTCAATCTACTATAGTTTCACACTTAGTCTTCTTTGGAATCTTATCTTGACTCGTCCCCAGACCACTAGAAAGGTACAAGTCAAACTGATCCACTCCCTTTCGACTTTTTGAGAACTCATGAAATGGATGAGCGTAAGAAAGAAAGTTAACACTTAGGTTGGCAAAGAGAGAGCTGGTGGAGGAGTAAGACAAAAGGGTGTGAAATTCTCACATCAATGAGGACAATCATAGGAGAGAGAAAGCCAAATGATAGATACGATGTGAGGAGTAGGGATTGCCATGCAACAGATGCACATGTGACCTATGGAAAGCTCTCCAATGGAACTAGTGGGGGTGCATCCAACTTTCTTGCTCAAGAAGACCTAGAGGTCATTTGAGGAGGCTCATCATTGGAATATACAAGCCAAGTTCTATAGTGATAGCTATATGCATGTATGATGATCTCTATGGAGTACAAGATATAAGAGGGAGTATGAGTGTGGATCTCTCAAAAGTAATAGTAGTGTGCCCCTTCTCTCTTTTTATTTTCTTTTTCTATTTTTTCTCTTTTTTCTCTTTTTGTATTTTTTTGTGGCCTCAATGGCTCTTTCTATTTAAATCCCATTTGTCCTCTGTGGGATCTTTTAAATTTGTCCTCTTTGGGATCTTTTCCTCACTTTAGGGGCAACACTCTATATATTACAAAACTATAGAAGATATTTCACACTTTACAAAAGTACTCAGCATAAATAAGATGAAGTTATTATGATGTATGCAAATGTATGCAAATGTATGCCTCTTCCAGTGTAGCAGGATATGCAATGATACTAGCGCGTCATGTAGCAATGATTAGGGAAAGGCCCAACTAGCATGCGGCTCATCGATCAATCAAAATCATGTATGACAAGAAGATCAAGTCCTGAGAAGGTGGATGTTGCATGGCAATATATCTCGGAAAGGCTATGGAAATGCCTTGATAGGTAGGTATGGTGGCTGTTTTGAGGAAGGATAGAAGGAGGTTTATGATGACAGAGCGTATCATGCTAAGGGTTTGGATGCACCGGCGAATTATGTGCCAACTCTCGAGATGATAAAGGGCAATGCACGATACTGAAGAGCCTAGCAAAATATGAGGAGGTGGAAGTGTCAAGTTTTGAATACTTACATTAGTCTGAAGAACTCATGCACTTATTATCGGTAATTCTCAATCTAATCAGGAGGTTCACAAAGAGACAAGTACCCCGAGGAGGAGTGTAGGTGGGTTTCGTTATTCTTGCGCATCCTCGACTCATGTTACGTGAGTGTACTCTAATATACGATCCCTTCAAAGATTAGTGATCCATCTAGTAACTAGAGTTCTCAACTAGTTTTTGTAGTTTTTAGAAAATAAAAATGGATTTCCCAAATATGACATCTATCACTAATAGGCTAAAGGTCTTGACAACAAAAGTTCAAACATTACTCAAAACAATACCTCAAAACTATTGCAAGTTACTACTACAATTGAATAGCAACCTCATTTACCTACTTCAAGTCAAGACACACAACTCAGTGCAACAGGCCAACTCTCTAAACAAGATAAACATGAAGACTCAAGAGAGTTCCAGCAACAAACTAAACAAAATCTCTTAAAAATAAAAGCATGAAAACTAAGAGCTAAGAATGACAGCAGCTACGAAAAGATAAAGAACACACACAGCAAAGAAAGATAAGCATGAAAATCCTATGATGTGTTCTAGGTTAAACTGGAGCGTGTTTCTCCCACACACAGAAATCTGGGTTCTAACTTGTTATGAATAGCAAACAAAGCTAAGGAAAACTAAAAAGCAAAAGAACAAGACGCTCCAAGCATAGCACATAACACATGAAGTGATAAAAATATAGTGGAACGAAGGACGAACGGATAATTATTGATGGAGAAGGGGATGCACGGGGGCATCCCCGAGCTTATATGCTTGAGTCTCCTCGGATATTTCTTGGGGTGAATGGGGGCATCCCCAAGCTTGAGTGTTTGACACTCCCGAATCTTCTTTCATCATCTTCCCTCGCACACTTGAAAACTCCCTTCATACATAACTCCTCATATGCTGATTAGAGAGGTTAGTACTCATACTAAAATAATTTGAATCTACTGTAAATAAAGATAATCTTGAAGAGCTACTGTTTCTCAAGATTCCCAAAAAGTTTTTGCAAAGAAAAAACTAGCGCAAGATTTGCAAAACTGGGAAAACGCAAAACAGGGCAGAATCTGTGAAAAACTACCAGCAGGTAGTAAATAATTTTTTTGGGGTACTTCTGCAACTCAAATCAAAAAACTCAGAACAGACGCTCGAAATCTAATTTTATAGAGCACGCTATCAAAAAATACAGATAAAAATATGATCTTCTGATTTTAGTCAAAAAAATCGTCAAGGGACAGAATCTGTTTTTCTGGACAGCACGTCACAACTTTTGAACTTTCTTGCAATCAGAGGCTAAACTTGGCACAAAGCTTGAAAATAAAGATACAATGATGTTTCTACAGTAGTAAGAATCATCAATACCACTAAAAACAGAAATAAAAACATCTTGGGTTGCCTCCCAACAAGCGCTTTCTTTTACGCCTTTGAGCTAGGCACGAAGCAAAAAGATCAAGTTTTATCAAGTGTAAGAGAATAGCTAGCCCGTGTAGCAGACTCAAAAGGTAATTCAATCTTATTTCTAGGGAAGTGTTCCATGCCCTTCTTGAGAGGGAATTGGAATTTTATATTCCCCTCTTTCATATCAATGACAGCACCAACGGTGCGAAGAAAAGGACGTCCCAAAATATTTGGACATAAGGGTTCACACTCAATGTACATAATAGTAAAATCAACGGGAATTTAATTATCATTGACAATAATAAGAACGTCGTCAATCTTCCCCAAAGGTTTCTTTATGGAAGAATCAACAAGATGAACACTAAAAGAACAAGGATCAAAAGGTTTCAATTCAAACATATCATACATTCTTTTGGGCGTAAAGGAGGTACTAGCTCCAACATCACATAAAGCATAGCAAGAGAAGTTATTCAATTTAATTTTGATCATCGGATCCCAACCATATTCTAGATTTCTAAGTATGGAGGTTTCTAACCTAAGCTTATCCTCCCTATCTTTAATGAGAGCATTGGTGATATGCTTTGTGAAGGCAAGGTTTAGTGTGCTAGTGTGGGGGTCTCTAGACATTTTGTGTTGCAAACTAATAACTTCAGAAAGGGTACAGCTATCAAAATCAAGGTCACTACTATCAAGTAAGGTGGTAGTGATGTCATTTAGGCTTACTTGTTTGAAAGCTTCTATTTTCATAGGAGTTTCTTCTTCTATGGTTGAGGTAATAGCATTACCATTAATAGGTCCAATGGGACTAGGGGTGTGCTGGGTGCTAAGAGTTTGGATATCCTAAACAATTTGGATAGTAGAAATGGTATGGTGTGTGGGAAGGCTCTTAATTCTATCTTCTTCCTCCTTTTCTCTAGCCCATATATCTTTAAGTTTGGCCATCATCCTAATGTTTTCATTAATTTGCACTTGAATGGCATTCATAGGAGTGATCTTCCTCTCCTCGAGGGGAAAGTCCTAATTTGAAGCATCTCAACATCAAGGGCTATGTTGTCTACCTTCAAAGAGAGATTATCTAATTTGTCTAATTTCTCTTCTACAATCTTGTTGAAGGCTTTTTGGGTAGTGATAAATTCCTTAAGCATGCTCTCTAAATCATAAGTGGAGTTCTTGGTGCTAGGATAAGTGTTGTTGTTCCCATAGTTGTTGGATGGGAACGGTCTAGGATTGCTACCAAAGTTACTCCTATAGGCATTGTTGTTGAAGTTATTTCTAGAGATAAAGTTCACATCTACTTTTTATTGAGCAACCAAGGAATTTAAAGGAACATCATGAGGATCAATAGGAGCTTGCTTGGTAAGTAAAGACATGATCAAGTCAACTTTTTCATTTAGGTTTTTTATCAGTTTTGCCATTGATAGTATTACAGTACTCAGTTTTGCCATTAAAAAAATCACTGCTCAAAATTGCCACTGTTCCTTAGATGTATACTCAAAAAATCCATCTTCTATCGTAACCGTCTGGTCAAAACGCATTGACCATGGAGAAGGAAAGAAATTAGGTAAAAACAGTTTGTCGTGGGTTCGAACAAAAACCAACGATTCCAGGTCTACGCGTGCTAACCACTCCAGCTAAGTATATATGTTGATTAAGGTTGAGATATATACACCATATATGCTTGAGGAATAATAACACTCGGACATTGCCACGTACAATACTGCTAATCCCTGCTCATTATTTTTCTCTTCTTTGGTCAGTCCTATTCTCCCTATGAAGCGCTGCATCCAGACCGGACCATGCCAATGGAAACAAGCAGTACGCATATTATGTATTTTTCCAAGCTATATAAGCAAGCTAGCAGGTTGCTCCATGTCTATAGTTAGCTGGGCGAGAGGTAGCTGGGCGAGAGGTAGCTGGGCAAGCAGCGCAACGACACTGGTGGGAGGAGCGTCGGAGTTGGGCGCTCCGTGCGGTGACCGGCAGTGCCAACCGAGGAGCAGGCGGCGATTAGGGATCGTGGCTGGGGCGGATACTACTGTTAGGAGCAGGTTGGGGAAGGATTAAGATAAAACTTATTTTTGTAGCAAAACTAATCAATACGCTTGGCTGGTTTGGTTATCCTATGCTCTAGACAACACTTGCCTCGTGGGTTCGAACACCACGACGCACAATTTTTTGTCTAGTTTTGACCAGACGTCTGCTCCTCGTTAACGGAAGAAAATGGTTTTTTTTAGTATACAACTAACGCAACAGTGGAAATTTTGAGCGGTTAATTTTTTTAATGGCAAAACTGATAAAAACCTTTTCATTTAGAGAGGAGATCTCCTCGACAGAGTTTACCTTCCTACCTGTTGGAGCTCTTTCGGTGTGCCATTGGGAATAGTTGGTCATTATTTCATCTAGTAGTTTTGTGGCAGCACCAAGTGTTGTTGACATAACGATTCCTCCCGCGGCCGAATCTAACAGGTTCCGCGAGGTAAAGTTCAAGCCTGCATAAAAAGTCTGGATAACCATCCAAGTAGTCAACCCATGCGTAGGGAAATTCTTAACAAGAGATTTCATACATTCCCAAGCTTGGGCAATGTGTTCATTATCCAATTGCTTAAAATTCATAATATTACTCCTCAATTGGATAATTTTAGCAGGTGGGTAGTACTTCCCAATAAAAGCATCCTTGCACTTATCCCAAGAGTCTATGCTATTCCTAGGCAAGGATTGAAACCAGATTTTAGCTCCTCCTCTCAAGGAGAAAGGAAAAAGCTTAAGCTTAACAATATCACCTTCTACTTCTTTATACTTTTGCATATCACAAAGCTCAACAAAATTATTCAAGTGTAAAGCAGCATAAGCAGATAAAGCAAAGCAGGTTTAATTTCATAAGAAGATGCTGAAGTGGAAGGTGTAGCAATAGGAGTGCAGATAAAGTTATTGTTGTTGTGACTAGTGAAGTCACACAACTTGGTGTTTTCAGTGGTACCCATAATAGTAGCAGCAAGCAGGACAAGCAATTTTTTTGTGATTTTTGATAAAGGACGGTAAGATAAAAACTGAAAGGGAAACTAACAAGACTTAAAAGCAAAGATAAAAGATAGTGTGCAACTCCCCTATCTTGAAGACTGGAGTCCCCGGCAACGGCACTAGAAATTTAGCTTGATGGCACTGAAGTAGTGCTCCTTGTTGGCTACCCCAAGTGGAAGGTTGAGATGTAGCGTAGCAGCAAATTTCCTCTAATGTAGAGGATAGGATTTATGTCTCCAGTAGGACTCCAACGATGACAAGTAGGTGGTAAAGTGAAAAATGGCGCCGTTCACAACTCAAGGTTGTTTACTTTACCTGGACCTGCACACAGATACAAATAACTTTGCTCCCAATGAGTACATAGAGGTTGTCAATCCCTTCATCCTTGCCGTTTACAAAGGATCAAACGCAAGAGATAAAAGGTAGTGATAACTGCAACTAGAAAGTAAAATAGGAAGTAAATTGAGGTGTAAACAGTTGTGGAAATATGGACCGTGGTCCCTTGAAGTTCACTAGTGATGCCTCTCTCCCAAAAGACGATAAACAGCTATGCAAGGTGAACAAATTAAAGCTGGTCAATTGACAGGATTAAAAAGGCACCACAATGCTAACTATGCTACAAAAGAAAGGAAGAGGCTCAAAAGCATGGGCAGTACGCCAAGACAAGTAGACCGAAATCCATTTGCATCTACTCACTAATCATCCACCTTGAGATATCCTTCCAGAACATCTCGCTGGTATTAAGTTGTGAGCCCCACCCAAAGTGTAAACCCAAAGCAACAGACAACTGCATTAAAAGAACTTTGCATAAAGTAAATAATCCTTGCAACTACGGTTACAAGCACCGTTGTTTTCTCCCTTGTGGCAACAGCACATCCCCTAGACTCATGTTTCCGTCACTCAAGCTAGTCATCAGGGGGCATGAAACCACAATCATGCATAACGCTCCCTCTTGGAGTTACAATCAATCACTTGCCAAAGTAATAAAAAGCAACGGAGAACATGCAAGAATTACTCAAGAACATAAATATAAAAGGAGAAGTACCAAATATATTACTCATCACAATCTGAACATAATCTCATAATCCATCAGATCCCAGCAAACTCAACATAGCAATAGCAGAAAGAATTACATATGTTCCTGTATCATGTAGGGAAGCTCACAAGGTCTAAACAACGAAGAACAAAGTGGGGGAGAGGACATCACATAGCTACTGATCATGGACCCATGGTCCAAGGTGGACTACTCACTGCTCATCCGGGAAGCGTCCATGGTGGTGGAGAAGCTCCCAGTGGTAAATCCTCCCTCCGGCAGGGTGCTGGGACAGGGTCTCCTGGCAGCCCCGATCTTGGAAGCGTGACGGCGGCGGAACAGAGGGGAGATCGCGAAAAAGGGTTTTGTCCTCGGGGGTTTCAGGACGGGAGGTAAATATAGGCGAAGGGGGCAGCCAGGGGTGGACCAGGGGGTCCACGCAACCCCCTGGCGCGTCCTAGGGTGGGGTCGCGCCCCTGGCCGCCTAGGTCCCCCCAACCCCCCTTCGGGTATCTGGAAACTTCCGCATTTCTGATTTTTTATATATTTTTCCCGGAATTTTTCTGGCGCTTTAATTAATGGGAAACCCTGAAATACAAAAACAGCCAAAACAGAAATTGGCACTGAGGTGCACTGAGTTAATAGGTTAGTCCAAATATGATCAAAAGTGTATGAAAGTGCATCAAAAGTATAGTAATTCACCCAAAACATGCATGGAGCAAGAAGAAATTATAGATACGTTTGGGACGTATCACTTGTTCACATATTATGTCCCATTATCCCCATTATCCGTTCGGATAATCTGGATCTATATGTTGAACTGAGTTTTTTACATAACCACAAAAATCTAGAAAATATTTGAACACCTCATCCTTGTGCCTCATAAGTTATATCCATGTCTTACGAGAGTAACAATCAATTTCAGTAAGGGGAATATATTAATATCACGGGTATATCAATTACACCCAGCTTTTGCACCAACACGATGTCCGAGGACATCCAGGATCCAGACAACCAAGAAAAAGATAAAGGAGAGAGAAAGAAAGAAAAAACATTATGGTGTACAACCACTCGCAACAGAAGCACTCTAACCACCACGTAATACAACACGTGTACTACACACTAGACTCTCCAAAAGCAACGCCTCCCAGAAAGAAACAATGCACAAGTGTTGTCGTCACCTGATTGAAGATCTTGAATTTTCACCCCGAAGAAAAATCGAGTTTCCAAAACAATGCCTTCAGAAAGGTCACTACCAGGTACAACCAATGAAGGCTATACCTTGCATTTTCTCCCTGGAAATCATGGCTCGATACTCGAGGAGCACCACCAAAAATACAATCCACCTATGTTGCCACCCCCCGCTTGCAAAGTTTCTGCTACAAGTCGCCAAACACCCGACACGCAGGCTTCTTCACATCCAGGCTCCCATCGTCGTCGTTACCTTCTAGTCTTCCAATTGAGGTCGCCCTAACATTCACCACCTCTACCAACACCATGGAAATATCAACTTGACATGTTCCGTGGTGTTATCTAGAAATGAAGCTTCACAGCACGCCCCCTTGAAGCCACATGGCCTATTGTTTGTGTACGAGTCCTCTCCAATTCAGGGTTCCAAGAGCACTTTGCCAATCTAAAAAACGTTGGTGGAGAAATCTGGAACTCGGCGGTGACCCTATCGGATGCGATCGACAACAGCAGAACAGGGAGCATCTCCATATGCCAAAAAAACAATAAATGTAACGAAATACTTCATTCCACTAAGGGAGATAACAGGAGATCTCCACACACCAAAATGAACAAGTACAAAAGGAGATATGCTACTAATCCCTCTACTCACATAAGATGTCCTTGTGTTTTTGCCAAACTCACAAGCATCACAGAAAATCTTGTCCTTATCCATCCCACACATTACATCAGAAAATCCCTTGCTCGTTTTATCAAAAGACATGAGCCTCATTCTACAATGCAGAAGCATCACTATAGCTTCTTTCTCGTCCATCATTACTGCTAACACCATAGACACTGCATTGTTTACCCCCATCACGATCCATATATCATAGCCCACTATGTCTGGTTCCGGTCCCAAGATTCCTC
Source organism: Bromus sterilis (assembly GCA_950022295.1). Classification (NCBI taxonomy): domain Eukaryota; kingdom Viridiplantae; phylum Streptophyta; class Magnoliopsida; order Poales; family Poaceae; genus Bromus; species Bromus sterilis. The sequence goes on from OX465599.1 coordinate 220,637,039, forward strand.
CATGTCTGCCTCGAATTAGACATATTTTTCGATCAACGGTTACTCAAAAATCCAAATCATCAATAAAAGCACCCATTGACACAAGGTTGACCAGAAAAGTAGGAACATGCAAAACCGAGGAAATCTTAATAAATGGTGTGAATTGTACTATGCCACCACCTTCCTTGGGTTGTGAGGTTCCATCGGCTATTTGGATAGTTTCTTTATGTGTGGGTGGATGTTGAGTATATGACTCAAACTCTTTTGATGTGCTCGCAACATGTTTAGGTGCACCCAAATCAATAATCCAATATGGTTGTCATACTAGTGAGGATGTGGATGTATGAGCACAATTACCTTCATTAGAATAATTAAAGTGAGAAAATCACCAAATTTTGAGTCTCTTTGGCCTTTATCACCTGTAGTACTCTCCGTCTTATTTTTAAGTTTCCTCAACTCTTCTAGCTCTTTTACAGAGACTTTGACTTTGTCATGGGATTCCTCTTCATGTATGTGACCAATGATATATCCACGGCATGTACCATCTCTTGGTCCACCTCGGCCATACCCTCTACACCGTCCATGGGATTCCTTGTGCGGGGCTTTATAATCACGATCAAGTGTCCCGTCTCACCACAATTGAAATGATCTATAAACTCAGTGTTTCTGGTTACTATGAATGCAGAACAAGATGGAGTTGTTGCATTGTCCTTCATCACCTTCATTTTGACCTCCTCTTGTGCAATTGCTTCTATAGCTTCCTCCAAACTAGGAAGACTGGGTTGGTAGAACATATTAGCTCGTCTTCCCTCAAATTCTAAATTCAAACCCTTAAGGAATTCTATCACTCATCTGTGTTCAATCCACTTCTTAATACTAGATGTGCAATCTGCATGTGGCAACTCGAGAGGGTCATAGAGATCTAGATCAGTAATAACCGTTGCAACTAAGCAACATACTCCATTACAGAGTGCCCCCTACCTCAGAGCACTAACTCTCTCTTGTATATCAATCATCAACAACACATTTCCCTTCCTGGCGTAAAATTTCAATAAAGTATTCCACACCTCGACTGCATTTGAGATGGTTTCAACAGTTGCAGCAATGGTTGGCAACAAAGAATTCAATAACCATGCCACCAAAAATGAGTTGGTAGTACTTCATGTCCTCCTCTCTGCACTTATCTTATCCGTTGGCTCAGTTGATTCCTCCTCAACAAAGTTGTCAAGTCCCTTGGTCTTCAAAATCAACAATGCCCTCCTTGACCAGCAATTCTTGATATCCTCCAATTTGATGTCATTTGGCATCAACTCAATTTTCTTTGTCGGCTCAGTACGAGGGATGATTGGATTGCCGGATGATGCATCCCCTGCCTTTGCAATGAGAAGTTGAGCCAAATTTTCAAGAACTTGTTGATACCCTTGATTCTCCCCCATGGTTCAGCAATGAACTAACTTGTCACAACCCACTGGTAGGTATGTGCTAGGGTTTAGCCTCACTTTGCATCATGTTAGAAATTTCAAAAGAATTTTAATTGGGAAAGAAGCAAGCCCAAATGAATTAATTCAAATGGTCATTTTAAAAGTTGCTTCCAAAAATCCTTTGAACTTTTTGAAAAGTCCCACAAATGAGGGTGATCACATATCAAGTGAAAGGAATTCAATTCCATGCTCTCTAATTTTTCAAAAACTCCACAAAGGGCTTGGAAATCAATTAAATACCCCTATTTGAATTTGAATTCAAATATTTTGAATTTCAAAAATTCCCAAAACTTGGGAATGACTAGCTACTGGTCATGTAAGTCCATATATAAATTTTGAGCATTTATAAAATGCCTAGCTATTTATTTTAGCAAAGCAGAACAAATAACAAAAAAGAAAAACAGAAAGAAAAAGGAAAGAGAAGATTACCTGGAAAAGAGGCCCACTTACCTGCACCTGTCCCAGCTAGCCGGCCCAGTCCAGCCCGGGCCTCGTCGTCTTTCTCCTCGCGCCCAGAAGCAGCTCGGTGGCGAGCCGAGCACGCCGTGGACGCCACCTCGACGCCGAGGAACTTCTAGGCGCCCTCGAGACCTATCTCCACGCCACGAAGACACTCTAGACACCCTGGTTCTTACCTCATTCTGATATTCGTAGTACAGGTCTAGCCAACTCAAATCTGGCACTTCTGCATTGAAACCCTACCTCCCTTTGCCTTGAAACTTGAGCATGAGTGGTATAGTTCTGATGTAAGTCTTGCTGAGTACGACTTTGTACTCACGTTTGCTTATTTATGTTTTTAGATGAATCCACTGACCCCGATGGTGGATTCTTCCTTGAGATCGATGATTGACTAAGCTAGTGTAGTCCCAGACAGACGGTTGGTCCCTCGGGGAAGGGCTTGTATGATAAATAAGGCTTCTCTAAGCCATTTGTTAAACTTGTCTGTACTCAGACCTATGTTGCTTCCGTTGCTTGTATGAATGTTGGATCACAGTCTTGTGATCTCTGTGTGTACTCTATATCAGTCAATAAAGTTGTAAACTTTGTAGAGTTCATGCAATGTGTACCTGTTGTTTACACTGGACATGTATGTTGCGTGTATGATTATAACGTGCATGTCTTAGTGTGGGGTTCGATAGCTTAGTTGTGTGGTGACCCAAGACAAAGATTACAACCACACATTGGGCTCACTGACCCCTCTCAGCCTATTAACTCATCCCGTGTCGATGTACAGATGTCGTAGTAGTTCGGAGTACTGGTAGGTTTGTGGCCTGGCTGCTAAGTGAGAGAACGGCTCAACCGAGACCGGCTTTTGCACCACGCATACATCGTCTGGGTCCACTTAGGTAAACCGTACGGGTTCACGATAGTGGAAACCAACCCACGTAGGCGGCTTTCATGGACTAGATCGGCTATGAGGTAACAGTTGTGGTGAGCATCCTCGCCGGCACCCCTATAGTGGTGACGAGACTTGGCGGTAATTGATGGTCACGTGTATGTAGCGGTACACCCCTGCAGGGTTAACAAAACTATTCGAATAGCCGCATCCGTGGTTATGGACTACTTGGTTATCTGTGCTTTATTATTAGAAAACTTCAACGGAAACTCTAAAACTTTCCAAGATAAGCGTGAGTGCTATGGTTTGCTTTCTCGTGGGAAGTCGAGGAAGGATCCATAGTGGTGTATTGACTGGGAGACTTGGATAGATGGACTCGAGTACGCTTCTTACCTCATTCTGGTATTCGTAGTACAGGTCTAGCCAAGTCAAAGCTGGCACATGTATGTTGCGTGTATGATTATAACGTGCATGTCTTAGTGTGGGGTTCAATAGCTTATTTGTGTTCTTGCATGTGGTCTTTCATACACCAAGTGGCCCTTAGATGTGTGCAGCTTGGGGCATCGCGATGCGATTGCTCGTGACCCTGTCATGTGGCACACTTTGTTGTATGATTGAGCCCGCCCGAGATCCCGACTAGGTGATCAGGCTGGAGTCTGTTTATGTAAGTGTTATAATTCAATCGATAATATGGTTGAGGCGACTTGTCTATGAGTATGGGATTTCACCACCCATAATCATTTAGACTTGTGAGCGAATGATGAGGACCCATCTCAATTGATCATCTGGCCTGGATGGGATGCCCCTCGCGTTCGAGCTTTCCGAGGGTGTTATGTGCTTGGCCTTGTCTGCTTAGACAAGTGGGTATGGCTCTCGGCTCTCCATATGATTGAGTTGTGACAGGAATTACATATGCATATTATGGGTCCCGACATAACTTCTAAAGAACCACAACCAGCAAGGTGCTCCTCTTATGCAATCAGGCTGAATAAGAAAGACAAATTTCCCATGGAAATTACAACCAGACTACAACACTTTCTCCTCTTGTAGATTCTTAAGCAACAACAAATAGGGAACAAATTCAGGAAACTCACCTCTTCTATGCTCACGCACACAGCATGCAGTAGGCACCTCCTTGCTTCTCCCTTCCAACCTACCCAGGACCACAATTGAAGGGGAGCTCACCCAGGTTTCTACCTTCACCGCTACGTCCAATCACCGCAAACCGATGGGTCGATGTAAACATGCGCACGGTCGGCCATGGCCTCCCCAACTCCACAACACCTCCGCCTAGGTTGTATTCCTCTGCATGGAACTGCTACCCGTACCTAGAGCTTATTCTTTGCGTTCACACGTGTCCATTGACGTCGGAGTTCCATTGCACACCAGCGATTACCACCAGCGACCTCCACAATCTTCTCACCCTCTCACCGTTCGCCAATCCAGCCACTGCAGCGCCTAGATTCTAGCTCTGGTGTTCTGCATCACCACAAACCACCCAACAACCTCCTCTGCATCCTAATGTCGTCGTTGAATCACCCCTTCACCAGCAGCAGCTAGGTCTCGGTCGCCATCGCCTGAGCTATAACACCATGAAGGCAATAGGTTGGGGAAAACTGTAGAATCTTTATTATCTTACTCAACCGCTATACATATATACCGTAGATATATCATCCAGGTATGGGCTATTTGGGTCATAGCACACACACAAACACATACCAATAAATGTATTAATATGTGACCCAAAAAAAGGGGGTGGCGGCCTCTGAGGTGATTGACACAAGTGACCAGAGTCCAAGGGTAAAAGCAACTCCAAGATAGAAGCAAAATGTAATGCTTCAATGCATGATTTGCAAGAAACATTGCAAAGTTTCATAATCCAAAACGTGCTGGAGATATTCCCTAGAGGAAAATAATAATGTGTGTTTATTATCATATCTCATTAGTTCATAATAAGCGTGTTTAACATTGATACATGTGTGGTATGTAAACAAACCATGTTCCTAGTAGCTTCTATTCGACTAGTATGTTGGTCAACTGATGCTCAAGGTTTCCTAATCATGACACATTTATGTATATTGACAATGGGGTCATATCATTATGTGAATGATGTGATGGACACACACCCAATATAAGTATTGCAACGCGATCAAGTCACAAAGTTCAACGTTGCAATAATAATAAAATGTAGTACCCTACTCCTTAGACCGTGAGAGAATATTTAAAACTATCACCTGATGACTCACAAGTATAGGGGATCGATCGTAGCCTTTTCGATAAGTAAGAGCGTCGAAACCAACGAGGAGCAGAAGGTAATGACAAGTGATCTCGAGCAAGGAGTAACTGCAGGCACTAAAAGGTAACTTTTTATGGGTTTTCATAATAGTTGACAGATAAATAAAAAACAAATAAAGTAAATGATAAAGAAGTGAAACAAGTAGCTCGATCCTTTTGAACACAATGGATAAGCCGAAAGGTTCTACTTATAAGGATTAAATCACTCCTGAGGACACACGGGAGAGGTAGTCAAATTACTTTCGCCATATTCCGTCTAGTACTATATATTGTTTGGATAAGTGTTGTGTGGGCGAACTTACGCTAGCACGCCACCTAGACTAACACAAGTTCACTCTTACGACTAAACCTCTTTCAAGCATCCGCAAATAAAATAGAGTAATTTAAGGTAAACCTAAACGGAGCAATAAACTCTAGGATCCTACACTCTCTTGTGCAAAAATACGCAAAGGGTTCAGGTTTCTGTCATCCCGGCAACCCACCGTAATCATTCTTTATACATAATGCCTTCCCCTAGGTCCTTTAAAATTTGAAGTTCTATGTGATAACCCACAACTGCAGGGGATCGAGATAGTCTTCGCGGGTAAGAATAACCCAATTTATAGATTCGACTCAAGGGGAGCCAAAGAATATCCACAAGCTTTGACAGTGGAGTTGCCAATTCCAATGCACCTGAGATACACTTACTTGCAACAAGATATTAATACTAAATGTTATATGGAAGTGATGATAGCAACGAAAATAGTGGTGGTGAAATAGCGACAGTAAAACAGCAAAAGCAAACAACTAGTAACCAGCAGAATTAAAACATTGTAGGCTAGGGAGATGGATGGTTGAGCGCTGCATGGATAAGGCACATCATGTGTTTAACTTGGGGCAAGGCACACAGAAAATCAATGATCATCTAGGCATAAATCAAACATCAGGCATGTACCCCACAGGTATTTGTACGTGCTTGCAATAAGAACTTGCACAACATCTTTTGTCCTACCATCCCGCTACGAACGGGGCCAAAAGGAACTTATGGAGATTAAGGTGCTCCTGTCAAAGAGCACCGGAACAAAGCATTAACAATCAATGGATACATGGAATCATCAAGCTATAGTCCATCCCCTTTGGTGTCCCAAGCTGTCACCTTTGGGATCGCCGGTTCCGGACTATAACAGGTGCATACAACTCATAGATAGGATCAAGAACACAAATATATTCATGCAAACACATAGGGTTCGGATCTGAAATCATGGCACTCGGGCCCAAAGTGACAAGCATTAAGAGAAACAAGTTGAAGCAAAGATGATAAACACCAATCTAGATGATAGGCAACATGCCCCCAACAATCTGATAAACTATTACATGATCTATCTCATCCAATCCCTACCATCCCCTTTGCCTACAGCAAGGAATTACTCACACATGGATGGAGAAGTCATGGAGGAAGGATGGAGTGGTGATGATGATGACGATGGCGATGATCTCCCCTCACCGGAGGCCAAAACAGCCTCCAGATTAGCCCTCCCGGAGAAGAACAGAAGGTGGCGGCAGCTCCGCGACGTGGATTGGAAAAACGACTTCTGTTTCGGGGTTTCTCCGTCACGGGAATGAATAGGAGCCTCGGTAGGGCACCAGAGGAGGGGGAGGCCCCCAGACGGCCAGAGGGCGCGGCCCCACCTCTGGCCGCGCCAGGGGGGCGCCTGGGGCCCCCTTGGCTGCCCTCTGGTCCCACTTCTGGCAAAGTGGCCCTTCTGGTGCATGGATTTTCTGTGATTTTTCCTGGAATTTTCTGAGACACCTAAAAATCCATTTTCATGCACACAATAAAACCATATAGGCAGCTCTGCTGAAAACAGCGTTAGTCCGGGTTAGTTTCGTCCAAATCATGCAAGAATGAGGGCAAAACAATAGCAAAAGTGTTTGGAAAAGTAGATACGTTTGAGACGTATCACTATGTAGTCGACGTTCACAAAGCACCACTAGAAGAATGACACCACAACTTAAATATCAAACCAACACATATTACTTAACATCATATGACGACTAACAACAAGACTTCTCCCATGTCTCAAGAACTAAAGTAACTACTTGCGAGACATAAAAGAGATCATGATCAGAGGTGATAAATATATGCTAAACAATCTGATCATAACAATAATTCTCCAAAAAAACTCAATAGCATCAACCACAAGGTAGTAATCAACATCAGTAAAGTAGAGGGGATGAATAGTGCAAGGTACAACACAGACTGCAATGGTAAAGTGACATGGATGAAGATAGAGATGGTGCTGGTGTTGGTAATGATGGTGATGATGATCTCGATGATGCTCGTGACGATGGTGATGACGATCTACCCTTCCGAGAGGAGTTATCCCCGGCGGAATCTGCCCATCGGAAAGGTATTTTCTTCTTTGGTGGCTTCCGCCTCATTGCGGCGGCGGAACTTCTGATCTAAGATGCCCCCGTGTAGTTTTAGGTTTCGAGGGATATGTACGTCAAAGGAGGGGCCAGGAGGTGGGACCACCCACCCAGGCGGCCACGGGGCGCGACCAAGGGGGCGCGCCACCAGGTCGCCTAGGTGGCTGGTGGGCCCCCTCCGGGGCTCCTTCTATGTTTCTTCGTTATTTCTTCTGGAAATCAATCTCTGAAATTTTCAGTTCATTTGGAGTTGCGTAGATATGCCCACTCTATATGCACTTTTACCTGTTGATTCTTGGTTCTCTTGTTTCGGCACTAGAAAGTTGTAAAATGTGTAAAATAAGCCAAAACACCATGAGAGAGGCATCATAATACGAAATATATCAATGAATAGTGGTAAATTATTATACAAAATAGTGATGCATTTTGGACGTATCAACTCCCCCAAGCTTAGACCTTGCTTGTCCCCAAGAAAAAATTGAGCTCGGTAAACCTGTCAACAAGTTTAGAGAGTGAAGTTTCGATAAATAAGAATATGGACAAGAAGCATCACATTCTTTCCACTAAACTAAAGCATTCTCAACAACAACCTTCTCTCATAAGGCTCCTCATGAAATAGTAGTATGAATTACAAACAATAGTAAGGCTATAAAAACTCATTAAATCATGGCAAACATGTTCTTGGTCAAAGAACAGCTAATAACTTTTAAACTTTGCTCTTCCATTAATAATTATGATGAGGACAATTGAAGCTTTTCAAAGAACATGTTAATAGTCAGAAAGTGAAAATTCTAACACAAAGGAAGATGTTTTATTTAGCAAAGCTTAATAAACGATTGCTTATCTCATTGATAATGTCAAAAAAGATGTGATATGGAAAATCTCAATGAAGCAATATATATGTATGCATCCTTGTCAAGATAAAGTGGCTGCTCTTTTAAAGAATAGAAGGAAGTAGGCTTACTGACTCAACATAACAGTATAAGCTAGGCCCTTCGCGGATAGAAGTAGGGAAAACTCATGTGCTAGAGCTTTTAGTGTTTTTGAAAGCAATAAGATTGTAAACATAGGCTTATGGAGGTGCATAATTTGTCAACGAATGCTAGCAGATAGCCCAATACTTCTCAAACTGGACAAGTTTCGAGTAACGGCTCCCAAGAAGGGACGATCACATCATATTAATCTCATTTGTTTATCACTGCCAAAGTTTTCTAATTTCTCATGAACAAAGCGTGAAGGAGGTTTTGTTTGTTGCTATTATATTTTACGAGCTGGGCGCAGTCATGCCTGTCCCTCCTCGTGTTAGGGGTTCACAGATTAGACATGCAAACCAAAGATAAAGCTTGTCCAGTATGAGAAGATCATGAATAACTACTACTTCCTCATTAGCTAAAACAGAGGCACAAAACAAGGACTAATACTATTTTGAAGGTTTAAAGGTAGCACATGAGTGATATACTTTAGGAGTGGCGGTGAAATAACACACATAGGAAAGGTATGGTGGGCTCTTATGGAGGGTAAAGGTTTCAAGGTATGGGTGCACAAGCAGCATTCCCGCTTAGTTCAGGGTTTGGCTAGCAAAGGCTTTAAAAGCAGACAAATGATGTTGACTTGGATGCAAAATAGTATAAAGTCTATCATTAATAATTATCATAAAACATCAAGTTGTCTTCCTTGTAAGCATAACACTTCAAGCATAAGAAGATAAAGGTTTCGAATAGAACTTGGTGAAAGAAAACTCATGCTTGTTGTTATGACCAATGTTATGTTTGCCAAGATTGAATAATGTTTTTGAAGCCATACCTGATATATAAGGTCAATACTCCCATAAGAATCATCATATAAGGTCGAATGCATGGAAAGAATACTGAGTGCGGTGAAGAAAACCGATAAACTTCTCATTAATATTCCATCATAGACAATTGCACACTAACGGATACAAGACTCACCCACAAAAGAGTGATAGACCTCGATGCATATACCTATTTCATGAGATAACTTCCCTAGACATGATAGGAAACTAAACTTTGACCATGAAAACATAAAAGATAAAGATAAAGATATCGGGCACTCCCCCAAGCTTGGGACAAGCTAAGGTGGTTCCATTACCCATAAAGATTTCAATCTTGATCTTTCTTGGAGTTCTTGATATGTTCTTTAGCAAAAAGCTTCCATGGCATGAGGTTTCCATCCATGCATGACTCATCTGTCTCCAAGATCCTGCCGCTAGCGGGCGCGCTCATGCGCAGAAACCTTAGTTCATACCCACAGTTCTGGTTATGCAGATCGTAGATCTGTCCTGGAAGCTCGAACATCTTCTCCTCCATGGCATAAAAAGTGCTCCAGACTTCCTTCATATCCTTCTCATATTGTTCCTTGACCTCGGCGATGATGTGACGCTCCGCCTGAATACCGCTGTACACAGACGGTTGTCACCCACACACCAGCCCAGGAATCACTCTGGTGTGCGCGCTCACAACATGTATCAAGAACATAGGCACAACTATGAAATGATTCATAAGCCAGGGTAGCTTGAATCAATATATTACAATCATATACGGTTACTTACAGAGATGGGGGCAGCGGAATATATAATATTTATGGCAGCACAGACTTGGAGCGGCTCCAATCCACAGGGATCTGATTGGGTTACTCTCCTAGCTCGCGAACGCTTCGACTTCTCCTAGGGGAAAGCGAATCCTTAGGTAAACCTAAAAATCTGGCTACGCGAGTAGCCAGGGACAAATCCATGTGAGTACGTTTGAATGTACTCGCAAACAAGCAAACCAAGTAACATATACACCAAGAAAAGAAATCCATGGCACTCAAGCATGCACTAGTCATTATTAGTTATCATGGCATAACAGTTCAGGAAACATTAACATGATGATGAGCATACTATCATGAGTAATACTAGTGCAAGAACAATCATCTTTTAAGGTCACATGGACCCCACATGATCATCGCATGATCATGCGGCTTACCACATAGTCCTTACAGACTCAAGCACCGGGTCACCTCATGAACAATCAACTTACACGGGTCGTCACATGACCATCCACTTTCTCGGGTCATCGCATGACCAATAACTTTCACGGGCCATTGCATGACCACATACTCGGCACCCCAAGTGTGACCTAGTACGAATTGTGCCCAATACTTGGACTCGGCTATTCGAATAGATTTGTAACACTCTGCAGAGGGTGTGCACTTTACCCACATCATGGAGCTCCTTGCCCAAGGGACTACGACTACTCCAACGAAACCCGTCTACCGCGTAACCTTTCTACGGTATCACCGACATCCCGTCTTGGGTATCCCTGTGTCCTCCAGACACCGACCAATCTCATGGCAAACAGCCACCGCGTGGCAAACAACATTGTCCCAAACGGGGACTCCCGGGTAACATATCATAACTGGATCTCGAGGTTATCACCACCTACCGGGCCAGAGCAGCGTGCGTGCATAACCTCCCCTCTTTGGTGATACCCGTAAAAGGCACAACGATAGACCAAGCTAAGGCCTGCCCATACAGGAAAATGTGGCTGCACGAATAAAGCTCGGTTCGGTGGCACTTGGTCAACGATTAACTCATGTTCATTAAGTTTCAACATCTTTATCTTGCAACATATGATCTAAGTCATAGCAACATTGATATGAACATGATAATACCACTACCACCAAGCATGTGCAGCAATTAATATGATATAATATGAACATGGTAAAGCATAGGTATGGATACGATCAACATGAACGGGATGCTAGCATGAACATGATATGAGCAACAACAATGATAATCCAAGACGAAAGTAAACATATCTCCATACTATAGCATATGCAAGTCATTAGTGAATCAATATGTAAACGGCAAGTTCATATCTTCACAAGTATTAGCAGCGATAGATGACCATCTGAACCCTTGCATGAAACCAGCGAATAGACCACCAGCCACCAGAACGGTCTTTCCAACTCAGATCTGGGACGTTACCGGAGTAACTCAACCACTACTCAAGACGGACGAAAAGCAGCTCAGAGCATAAAGCAGGGTTGATAAAAAGAATGTGGCGGTCCCCCAAGACGGCCGAAGATCAACTCATCTTAGAGCATGGGGTCACCACTGCAGAAAGAAACTCAGAACACAGGACGACTGTTGAAAAGAGAAATACAAAGTAGGCATGCCACCCCGGACGGCCGAAACAAGAATCAGCTCAGAACCAGGCGTGGTGCCATCATCAAAGAAAGGCAAGAAAGGGTCCGTCAGAGTCACCTAACGCACACATGCACTCACATGTAAACACAATCATTAATTAAGCACACAAGAATAACACAGACCAATGCTATAGAGCATATATCAGATGGTTGGCTTGCCTGGGGGTCGATGAAGGCATCGGGAAGAAGTGTGATCGCCTCGCGGCAAGATTCGGTGGAACGGTTTCTCCTCCGGAAGGTTATGAAGGGAGAAAGGGAAAAATGGTCATTTCACAATGTGGGAACATTATGAAAGCAGCACCATCGGAAAGGGCTCGAAAATGATGAACATGGGCTTTGGATTCACCTCGATCGGAGTTGCGGTCAAAAAGATATGGTCGTTCATTCGTTAGGCAGAAAATAAACAAAAGGGTTCATTCCTGCTCTTAACAAGCGAATGCTCGCAGCTTAACCATTTCGGAGCCGGCTGGGACAGACGCGCCTTTCAGGAAAAACGCTTTCGTTAAGTGAAAACAAACTTTCGCCCGAAGAAGAATAAAGTGCCCTTTCCTCAAAGGGAAAGTGTATTCATCCGAGATGCGCGTCCACTTAACCGTGTGGGCCAGAGCCAACAGTCACTTACAGATGGGCCCGTGGCTGGTCACTCTCACCTCCCCCGCCTTGTCTTCTTCCTCCCGACGGGAGACAGGCGATAAGGATGGCCGCGAGGGCAGGGATAAGGATGGCCGCGGTGGCGAGCTTATATTCGCACTGGAGTTGGAGAGCGACGGGTGAGGGGGCGTGGAGCACTGATACGTCCCAAACGTATCTATAATTTCTGCTTGCTCCATGCATGTTTTGTGTGACTTTTCCATGATTTGCTTGAACTTTCATACACTTTTGAGCATATTTGGACTAATCTATTAACCCAGTGCACCCAGCTGCCAGTTGTTGTTTTCTGCTGTTTTTGTATTTCAGGTTTTCCGGCCATTAAAGTGCTCCAAAAAAATCCGGAAAAATCAGATAAAAAATCAGCGACCCGGAAGCTTCCGGAATCACCAAGGCAGCGGAGGGGGGCCACCACAGGGACTCCAGAAGGGTCCCTGGCGCGGCCCCACCCTAGGCCGCACCAGGGGGCCTCCTGGCTGCCCTGTGGGTCCCCTCGACACCCCCCTCCGCCTATATTTAGCCCTCGGGGTGGAAACCCCTAATATCGATCTCTTTTCCGCGAACTCGCCTCTGTACCGCCGCCGCCGCCGTTTCTAGATCGGGGCTGCCTGGAGAAGCTGCCCCGGCACCCTGCCGGGAGGAGGACCCCCCTCCGGGAGACCATCCATAGCCATGGACGCCTCCCGGATGTGTCGTGAGTAGTCCCCCTTGGACCATGGGTCCGTGACCAGTAGCTACGTGATGTACCTCTCCCCTCTTTGTGCTTCCACTTTCGAGACCTCGTGAGCTGCCTCACATGATCGAGGCACTATTGTAATTTCTGTTGTTGCTATGCTGAGTTTGCTGGGATCTGATGGATTATGAGACTATGTTCAGATTGTGATGAGTAATATATTTGGTTCTTCTCTTTTATATTTTGTTCTTGAGTAAATTCTTGCATGTTCTCCGTTGCAGTATTTTGCTTTGGCCAAGTAGTTTGTTGCAACTCCAAGAGGGAGCGTTATGCTTGATTGTGGGTTCAACCCCTTGATGTCTAGCTTGAGTGACAGAAACATGAGACTAGGGGATGTGATGTTGCCACCAGGTATAAAACAACGGTGCTTGTACCCGCGGGTGCAAGGATTGTTTACTTTACGCAAAGTTCTTTTAATGCAGTTGTCTGTTGCTTTGAGTTTATACTTTGGGTGGGATTCGCAACTTAATACCAGCGAGATGTTCTGGATAGATATCTCAAGGTGGATGATTCGTAGTAGATGCAGTTGGATTTCGATCTACTTACCTTGGCGTACTGCCCATTTCTTTTGAGCCCTTCCTTTCTTTGCAGCATAGTTAGCATTGATGTGCCTTCATAATTCTGTCAATTGCCCAGCTGTGATTTGTTTACCTCGCTAGCACTTTTATCGTCTTTTGGGAGAGAGACATCACTAGTGAAAATAACGGGACCCCGGTCCATCTTCACATTATTGTTTACACTCTTAGTTTAATTTCAGTCTTTACTTTCAGTTGCTACTATTATTATCTCTTGCGTTGATCCTTTGTAAAAAGCAAGGCCGGAGGAATTGACAACTCCTCTGTACTCGTTGGGAGCAAAGTTATTTGTTTCTGTGTGCAGGTCCTGTCAACTCCCTAGTCAGAAGCTAGCGCCGTTGGCACCTTCTTTTATTTCTGCGAGTCCTACTGGAGACAAACCTTGGTATCTTCACCGAGGGAAATTTGCTGCTACGCTACATCTCACCTTCCACTTGGGGTAACCAACGAGGAGTGAGAGAACTATCCTCACCGTATCAAGCTAATTTCTGGCGCCGTTGCCGGGGACTCCAATCTACAAGATAGGGGAGTTGCACACTATCTTTTATCTTTGCTTTTTAGTCTTGTTAGTTTACCTTTCAGTTTTTACTTTTGTGTCCCTTGTCAAAAATACCAAAAATACCTGCTGCTACTATGGGTTCCAATGAAAACACCAAGTTGTGTGACTTCACTAGTCACAACAACAGTGAATTTATCTGCACTCCTATTGCTCCACCTGCCACTTCAGCACCTTCTTATGAAAATAAACCTGCTCTGCTTAATCTTGTTATGAAAGATCAATTCTCAGGTGCTGGAGAGGACGCTGCCTTGCACTTAAACAATTTTATCGAGCTCTGTGATATGCAAAAGTACAAGGAAGTGGATGGAGACATCGTCAAGCTGAAGCTTTTTCCTTTCTCTCTGAGAGGAAGAGCCAAGGAGTGGCTGCAATCCTTACCCAAGAATAGTATCGATTCTTGGAGCAAATGCAAAGATGCTTTTATAGGGAAGTATTATCCCCCTGCTAAAATTATTCAATTGAGGAGTAACATTATGAATTTCAGGCAATTGGATAATGAACACGTTGCCTAGGCATGGGAACGTATGAAGACGCTTGTCAAGAACTGTCCCACACATGGACTGACTACCTGGATGGTTATCCAGATTTTTTATGTAGGCTTGAACTTTACCTCGCGGAACCTATTAGATTCGGCCGCGGGAGGAACTTTTATGTCAACCACACTTGGTGTTGCCACAAAGCTACTTGATGATATGATGTTGAACTACTCTCAGTGGCACACCGAAAGATCTCCAACTGGTAAGAAGGTAAATTCTGTCGAGGAGATCTCCTCTCTAAATGAAAAGGTTGACCTTATCATGTCTCGACTTACCAAGCAAGCTCCTATTGATCCTCAGGATGTTCCTTTAAATTCTTTGGTTGCTCAAGAACAAGTAGATGTGAACTTTGTCTCTAGAAACAACTTCAACAACAATGCTTATGGGAGTAACTTTGGTAGCAATCCTAGACCGTTCCCCTCCAACAACTATGGGAACAACAACACTTATGATAGGAAGGACTATGGTTCTGCAAAGTTTGGGCTCAAAAGGATCAATGCACATGGCACTTCCTTTGCAAATGTACCATGGAGGCAGAAGGTGTTTGTGCTGGTTTGGGGGAGATCCACATGGTGAAACTTGCTCGTATTTGGGGGCGTGTGATAATGCACTGATACAAGCATATGTGCATAATTTCATCCCAAATGGAGCAATGTAGCTAGCACTTCCTTTGCAAGGGTCCATTTGGACCAGGAATGCAAAGTTGATGCTGGCCTCACCTAGACTTGGTGGAATTGGCTCAAATTTGGTGTACTGTGGTTATTTGGGTGGGTGGACAAGTGTGCAAAGTTTGAGAGCAATTGGGAACAACTAGCTTGCACTTCCTTCACAAAGCTTTCTACTGGACATAAACTTTGTGAATTTTGTGGGGAGGATTGGCTAGGCCAATGGGGCTTAAACTTGGCATAGGATGATGATATGGCTAGGATAGATTGCACAAAAAGTTTGGGAAGAAATAGAAAGACAGAAATAATACTTCCTTTACAAAGTGCCATTCTGCCCTAAAAGATAATGCCTCAAATCGTGGAAGAATTTATTCCTTTGCTGAAATGTTAAACCTGGAGACAAAAACTTTGCAACAATAAAATTAGCATAATCTGCATACCACGGGTCGGAAATAGATTGTCCCTTAAAACAACTAACTGTTCGTCAGGGAAGCTATCGTTGACTGGAATGGGGTCATGTGCTATGTTTTCAATTCTGGAGAGGTTGTCCGCCACGGGATTGTCTGCTCTCTTTATGTCAACAATTTGCAAGTCAAATTCTTGAAGAAGAAGTACCCATCTGATAAGCCTTGGTTTGGCATCTTTCTTCTCCATAAGATACTTAATAGCAGCATGGTCAGTGTGAATAATAACTTTGGAATCAACAATATATTGTCTAAACTTGTCACAAGCAAAAACAACTGCTAAAAACTCTTTCTCAGTAGTAGCATAATTCTTTTCAGCACTATCAAGAGTTTTGGTAGCATAATAAATAACATTTAACTTCTTATCAACTCTTTGTCCTAAAACATCTCCACCAGCAAAATCACTAGCATCACACATGATTTCAAAGGGTAAACTCCAACCAGGTTGTTGGACTATAGGAGCAGTTATTAAGGCTTTCTTAAAAACTTCGGAGGTTTCCTTACAATCTTCATCGAAAACAAAAGGAATATCCTTCTGGAGAAGATTAGTGAGGGGTCTCGAAGTCTTAGAAAAGTCCTTAATAAATCTTCTATAGAAACCAGCATGACCGAGGAAACTACGAATACCTTTAATGTCCCTTGGGTAGGGCAACCTCTCGATTGCTTCAATTTTTTCCTTGTCCACTTTGATTCCTTTTTCTGAAATCTTGTGACCAGGAACAATCCCTTTGTTAACCATGAAGTGGCACTGATCCCAATTGAGCACTAAGTTGGTTTCTTCACACCGCTGCAAAACTTTATTAAGATTGTGGATACAGTTGTCAAAAGAGGTTCCATAGACGAACAAATCGTCCATGAAAACCTCCACAATCTCCTCACAAAAACCATGAAAAATAGCAGACATACATATCTGGAAAGTAGCAGGATCATTGCACAAACCAAAATGCATAAGACTGTAAGCATAAGTACCATAAGGACAAGTGAAAGTAGTATTTTCTTGATCAGAAGTGTTAACATGAATTTGAGAGAAGCCTGAATAACCATCAAGATAACAAAAGTCAGTATTTTTATATAACCTCTCAAGCATTTGATCGATGAAAGGCAGCGGGTAGTGATCCTTCCTGGTTGCCTTGTTCAATTTTCTGTAATCAATACACATTCTATATTCAACAATAATTTTCTGAGGGACTAGTTCATTTTTATTATTAGGAACTATGGCCATCCCTCCTTTCTTAAGAACACAATGAATAGGACTTACCCACCTACTATCGTCTATGGGATAGATGATACCTGCTGTGAATAGCTTTAAAACTTCATTTCTAACCACATCCTTCATTTTCGGATTCAATCGTCGTTGATGATCAACAAACGTCGTAGCATCGGGCTCGAGATTAATAGTATGTTGAAAAATTGATGGGCTTATTGCTTTGAGATCATAAAGTGTGTATCCCAAAGCACCACGATGTTTGCGGAGGGTTTCCAATAATCACTCTTCTTCATACCCTAAAAGGTTAGCATTGATAATAACAGGATATACTTTCTTTTCATCTAAATAAGCGTACTTGAACATATCGGGGAGAGGTTTTAGGTCAAACACAGGATCCTCCTTTGGTTGTGATAGGATTCCTAACGGTTCCACCGGTAGGTTGTGTTTCAGGATAGCAGGTTGTCTCAAGAAGATGTCATCTAGTTCATTCCTTTCCTGCATATTAATGTCATTCTCGTGGTCCTCCGTAAATTGTTGCAAAGGTTCGTCAGGAGGAATAGCAATAGAAGCAAACTCTTCAATAATTTTATCATTACTAGGAAAATCAGTACCACGAGGCTGCTTCGAAAATTTAGAAAATTTAAATTCATAAGGCTAACTGTTGAATTCAACAGATACTTTCCCTTTCCTGCAATCTATAATAGCTCCACAAGTTTTGAGAAAAATTCTACCAAAAATTATAGGACAGAAATTATCTTTGACTGACCCAAGTACTAAAAAGCCGGTAGGATATTTTACCTTTCCACATATGACTTCAACATCTCGCATAATTCCAATAGGAGAGATAGTTTTTTATTTGCAAGATGAATAGTAACATCAATATCCTCAATTTCACGTGGTAAAATTTCATTCATGATCTCTTGATAAAGTGTGAAAGGAATAGCACTTGCACTGGATCCCAAATCACATAGCCCATAATAATTATGATCTCCTATTTTAACAGATACAACTAGGGCACCTGAAATTGGACCTTTATTCTTGGTTGTAACAAGGTTAGTGGAAACAGCACAAAAATTTATAATGGAATCCTCGACATTACTAGTAACAAGGTCCTTGACTAATGCAACTTGAGAATCGACTTTAGTCAGATCCTCGTGCTCACCAGTCATTCTTTCACTTTTATTAACTACCCCGGTGATAAAAGAATGTTCCCTTATCTTTATAGGAAAATGGGGGTTCTCATAAAAGACTGCAGGTAAGATAGGATCAGCAACTTTAATGTCAACACGTAATTCTTTAAAGGGCTTATGATGTTGACCGTCCTTCTTTTTGGAAACATCAATATGAGAGGCAGAGTCTTTGCAAAAATCAATTAGAAGTTGGGAATCAAGACCAATCTTAGCACAAAGGGTATTGAAGGAATCAGTTTTCACATAGCTCTCAATATAAGCATGCTCATAATTTATAGCAGATTCATTACCTTTATCAATCTCCCAATCTTCAGTATTTTTCTAGATCCTTTCAATTAGCTCCCATCTAGCTTCAATGCTTTTGTTTGAGAATGACCCACTAGAAGAGGCATCAGCATCTCTTTATCTTGACGAGAAAGTCTTGCATGAAAATTTGTAAGAATAATGTCCTTAGGGAGCTCATGATTGGGCATTTGAGCATTAGGGATTTCAATCTCCCCCCAAGCTTTGGCGATACTTTCTCCGTCAAGGGGCCAAAAGTTATAAATATAGTTCATGTATCGATGTATTTCATGAAGAGGATAAAAATTTGTATAAAAGAGAGACATAAGCTCTTGCCAATTTAATAGATGAGAGTTATCGAGAAGCTTATAACAATCCCAAGCTTTATCTTTCAATGATAAATAGAATAATTTCCTCATGACAAAATCCCTGGATACACCTGCAAGCTTAAATAAGGCACATAATTCCAAAAGATAGAGCAAGTGATCAGCGGGATGTCCATCTCCTGCATAACGATTAGCCATGACATGATTGATAATATCAGTTGGTATGTTAAAAGGGGAAATTTCAGTAGGTTGAGGATCCTTCGCCATCACAAATGTGGTGGGACATTCCCCACAAGCAAGGAACCAAGAGCAGAATTATCCATAAGGATAGAAAGTTGTAACAGCAAAATGAAAACAGCACGTACAG
Organism: Bromus sterilis; assembly: GCA_950022295.1. Lineage (NCBI taxonomy): Eukaryota > Viridiplantae > Streptophyta > Magnoliopsida > Poales > Poaceae > Bromus > Bromus sterilis. The sequence continues at coordinate 220,656,300 of OX465599.1, forward strand.
TGTGAGGATCTCCTTACCAATTTCACTTACCAATAGCGCTACGCTCCGCGGCAACGACGCCAGAAAATGGTCTTGATGACCCACAAGTGTAGAGGATTTATCGTAGTCTTTTCGATAAGTAAGAGTGTCGAACCCAACGAGGAGAAGAAGGTAATGACAAGTGATGTCGAGAAAGGAGTAACTGCAGGCACTAAAAGGTAACTTTTTATGGGTTTTCGTAATAGTTGACAGATAAATAAAGGAAAAATAAAGTAAATGATAAAGAGGTGCAGCAAGTGGCCTGATCCTATTGAACACAAATGATAAGCCGAAAGGTTCTACTTATAAGGATTAAAGCACTCCTGAGGACACACGGGAGAGGTAGTCAAGTTACTTTCGCCATATCAATCATGCATACAAACCATAAATGATTATTATTTTCATTATTTTGTGTATGCAATGCTTCCACTTCATCAATGCATGCATGCATGTTAGTAGTAAGTTATTTTTTGCATTAGAGTTCATCCAATATATTTTGTTAGGAATTATATGTTTTATTGCAATTTTACTATGTCCTTCAAATTCATTTAAAGTTACATTTGCTTTTAATTAGTTTTATACGTTTCCGTCTAGTACTATCTATTGTTTAGATAAGTGTTGTGTGGGTGAACCTACGCTAGCACACCGCCTAGACTAAGACAATTGCACTCTTAGATTAAACCTCTTGTAAGCATCCGCAAATACAAGAGAGAAATTAAGGTAAACTTAATCGTGGCAATAAACTTCGGTCCACATCCCGTTTTTTCGGACAAATATTGTCGGCGCCGATTCAGAATGTTCAAAGACTTGTTTATCCATGTTTGCAATTTTTTGAAGCAACATGATCGAAGCTTCGAGCAGAGGAGGAATTGTGCAGGGTTGTTTGGACATAGCACCAAACAAAAGGTCACTGGCGCATTGCACATGATGGCCTACGGTGTTCCTGCGGACTACATTGATGACAACTTCACAATGACAGGGAACACTTTTATCTATCATTTGTTTGTTTGTGTATTGTGCAAAACTATGTTGTTTATGTATTGTGCAAAATTATGTTGTATGTGTAATGCATTGTGGATTTGATGAACTATGTAATAATTTGATATTGTGGACATGTATATTTTTTTATTTCACTTTTGGTTGTTTTAAATTATGCAAATATGGCCGGCAGCCAACCAACGGTGGTTGTGCAGCAGCCGAATGGCAGCCGAACAGCAGCCGACCGAATTTTACAACACCATTTATAACATCTATTGAGTTGAAGTTTTACAGCACGAATATACAATATCTGTTGGAGTTGGTCATTTTTTGTATGTTGTAAAAATCATGTTTTGATGTTGTAAATTGTACAACACCTAACTTACAACACCAAAATATACAACATCTATTAAAGATGCTCTGAGAAAGTAACGCATGGGATCGGTGTCCCGCGAATGGAGCTAAACTTGCACGAAAGTGGGGGCAAGAGAGCTCTTTTGACAGTTGGTCTCCAAGACCATGGCCTCTCCAAAACAACTCAAAAAACTCAAGCTTTTTTTTGGTTCATATAGTAAAATCATAGAAATAGGAAAGTCATAAAAAATGAAATGACATGTATCTTACATCCTATGAATAGGAATATGAAAGAAGAACGGGGTTCACATCAAAGGATTTTTTTTATTGAGTCTAGCCTAAGGTTTATTTTCCTATGAAATATAAAGAATAGGAAGAATTCCTCCATAGGAATAGGATTTCATTCCTACAAACCAAAAGGTTTTAAACGAATTTTTCCTATAGCAATCCTATCTTATGAAATTCCTATACAATTTCTTCAAACCAAAGGAGGCCTCAGAAGTTTTCAATATTTCACAAGTTTAGGCACTCCCAATGTATTTACCTCAAAATTAAACTATTTGGAGAACATAACTAGATTCACAGGTTACGATGGATAAAAACCAAATCCGTGTTATCTCAAATTAATAATGGTACTTAACATTCTATCATTTCAGTTTTCAATCAATTCTGATTTTTTTCAATAATTATTCTAAATTAGACAGGCCGGTGAATGTTTGTGATTATCAATTCTCAAAAGTCCTCTCATCTCTACCATATCTGCATAGCCTAATTCTCACGCTTGCACATCGTGTAGTTTAAGTAGAAGGGTGTAGAGATTAAAAAAGAATCCCGCTGCAGCACACAGGCATATCTGCTAGTATAACTAAAATGAACTGTTCGGACCACCAAATAACAACAATCCACCAAACAACAAACGGTAGAGAACTAAATAAGATACCTATGGGTGGTAGACAACTAGGATGTGCAGACGGTAAGGACCCTTTGCATGAGCTTTTGTGCTTCCCTTGTGCACTGAACAGTCACGCAGCTTGCTGCTTACAGAAAAGCTAAATAAACTCGACTCTTGCCATTAATTAATCTCGAATAGAAGCAGGAAGCTGGTCCCTTCTCCCTCGGAAGGTCGCTCAGCGGTAGCCCCAACCTCTTCCTCGGCCTCCTCCTCTGCCCCGCCCTCTTCCACTGCCTCTACCACCACCACGGGGTAACCCCTCAAAAGCTCTATTCACAAGCTGATTGTGCATTCCTCCATCTCCTCGCCCCTTCTTGTTTACAGGAGCACTCCCGTTACTGCCAGGTTGGCTCCTCTTCCCTCTGAAACATCAGCAAGACAGGGTCAAACGAAGTAAGTCGTTATGATCCAAGCAAGGGACGTATAATTTATAGACTTCCCCCTAAGGATTCAAAGCATATCGAAGGCTCGAAGGATAGCGAAGATTTGAAGGATATCAAAGATTGAATTGACTTTAAAAAAATGAAAACATATCTGAATAAAATGATACGTTTGATAGTGGAAATCTAACCCTGCTATTGCAGCTGCTGGTTTCTTTGGCTGATCCATCCAAGAGAGAGTGATTTTCGCATCACCGATGAAAAAAGGAGATTTCCCGTGCAGTGGCTGAAATTAAAAACAAGTCTCATTCACATTTACAACATATACCGTGAGAAAATTATATGTCACACTAGTTTCTTCTCCAGCACATAGACAAAGAGCAATATATGGTCTGACACTTCATAGCAAAGTTTAAGAAGCTAGTTCATAGCGAAGATTTGCTGATATTTTAAAGCTTGAATAAGCTAATATGCCAGCTTAACCTTATATAGGCCCCAACCCATTGATGAGGATTTATGTCAAAGGGACTTGGAAAAATAATGCAGATATGCTTGTGCATTTTAATACAAAATTTAATATTATGTCACCGTTGTTTGGCTGTTATGGTTTCTTCAATCTTCAGAAATAATTATGTATTCAGTGCCACATTAAGACTTAATACCATTTAGATCTGTTCATTCTGGGTTTTATTTACCAAATTGATTCTTTATGAAGTGAAACATGGTATTTTCATTACCAACACCCTCAGATTTTAGCCTTGCATCGTTACATTTAGTATGCTACATAAAGTTGTATCTACTACACCACGATAATTCAACAAAGGGAGTAAAACTTGCTCAATATAAACAGGGTTGCGGTAAATTGATGTTGTTGTCGACATGGGTCAGCCAGGCCGGTGCACACAATAGAGCATACATATGGCATGTTGGCACAAACAGATTTAATAGATGTTAGCTTGCAATCCTGCAAAAGTTCTTCCAAAGTAAAACAATGAAATCACCTGTGACATTGCCAATATATTATTATACGACCGCATCATCATTGTCGATTTCTGCTGATCCGCTTTCTGCAAAAGTTATCACATCATTATCAACTGGCACTTTAGCAGGAACTGTAACACAAAACATGTGATCAATATGTTTGACATGAAAAATGTTTCAAGACAAATCTTGCAGATTATGATAGTAGAAGGTTCCTGCGGAGATATTATGATCACGTAATAATACTAGTTTAACATGGCACAGACTAGAGAATGTTCCAATGGAACCAGTAAACCCCAAGCATCTAATCTAAACTCACGATTTTAATTTTCTCTTCTTCTGTCTTTGCTGAAGATATTGCCTTGTTGAAATCTGCCATTCCCTGGGTTAGTCTCTTCGAGGCTGCTCGAACCGTCTCTTCTGTTCCAGTTAACCTGTGCATTTGTAACAATCAGAAACAAGCCAACATGACAGAAATCATGCTGCACAAAATGGGATTTCGTTTGTGGCTGAAATGCATTTTAACATGTTCTATCCAATCATTACTGGGGTGACAATTTTTTGCAAAATAACAATGTACTCCCTCCATTCCATAATATAGTGCGTCCTCGATCTCCGTGCTTCAACTTTGACTATAAATCTAACCAACGAGACCAATTGCGGCGTAAACAAAAAATGTATCATCAGAAACTTCTTTCGAATACAAATTTAATGGTATAATTTTTGCTCCCGCCGCATTTGGTCTTGTTGGTTTAATTTACGGTCAAACTTGAACCTCGATAAGCATGGGCGCACTATATTATGGAATGGAGGGAGTAACATATAAGCGGGATGACAAAGCCAACTATGAAAGTAGGCAGAACATTTGTTCTATGTTGCTACAAGATTCTAATGTTTGGGTCTCAAAAGCCTAATGACGTATCTGGGCATCATCGATCCACACGAAACGAAAATATATATTTCTCTATATAACCATATGAAAATATATTTCTTGACGAATCTAATGGTGTTGATCTGGTATTGTAAATGTTGACAAAAAATTATATAAACTTGCTCAAAGTTTACAAAGTTTAACTTGACGGCCAAATTTATATGCACTATATAGTAGTGGATATCTCTTAAAAGGAATCAAAAATCAGATAAAGCCTTCTATGTACTAGACTTTTTTTGGCCTTGCTCAACGGAACTTCCAACTTGAAGGCTTCTACTCTCAGGGCCTACTCTTAAAGAGTTTAAATCAGTTTATAGTAAAGAAGTGGCCAGTACCGCAAATGAGACAAATCAACTTGAGTTTAGGATAAGAGTGACATGTGATGAGATGGTGAGACATGAAAATGAAGCATGTGAACATGATAGTAACTTACTAGTAGACCTCTTTGCTTAAGAACAGAATTTTGTAGAATGAACATACAAATAAAATAAATCATCAACAACAATTGATTATTGTACACCATATAGCAAGGTACCTCTCGATAAAATCTTTGTAATGTTCTGAGAAATCCTCTCCAAGTCTATCTGATGGCTGTCCAGTAACGATCTTGTAACCACACAGACTGTTTGTAGTGTTTGGCGTCTATAGTGCACATTAGGTCAGCACAAGATCATCCCTGAATAACTGACATGATTCATAGTAGATACAAAATATTTCGTTTATCTCACCTTATGGGCCAAATGGTGAAAAGCGTATAGCAAGCACTCAACATAATTGTGATTAATATCATCTACCTTCTTCCCAGGCATATACTTCTGCAAAACAACAATTGTAAGATCAACATACAAATTTTAACTATGTACTCACTGTAAATGAGAAATTCATTAACAACTTCCAGCATACAAAATAAACCTTGCAAATTGGGCTTAGAAACACGGTGGAAACAAGAAATGTATAAACCTTGAGCAATTGAACAACGGATGGAAGCAGCTGACGTGAATCTTGTGCCACGGCATATGGCGAGCTAGCAGCAACCGTCTTGAGTAAATCCAGTTTCCTCTCCTCAGGAATCTAAAAATGGCAAAAATGAACAGTTAATGCTGGAACACGCAAGAGCACAGATTGTTTTGAAAAAAAAAACACTCCAGATGATGCAGGTTACTGAAGAAGATCTTGTTTGGAGAATCTCATGCTTTGAACAAAGCAGCAACAAAAATTCATAACTAGAAACTTCAACTGCATTGTAAAATCCGCATGTTGTCAATTTCTCATTTTAAGAGACTAAGCAATGATGAGTAAGTAAATAAGAAACAAACCACTCCAACTGAATGTCGGAAACTTCCACTGAACAAAGGGTGGAACTTTTAGGCAATAAAAGGAGAAACCAAAACCTAGAATTCTTATACAAGATAACCCTTTGGTGGGGATGGGTGTTAGTTATACTAAGCTATGGCCAATTCATGCAGTTTTCTAGAAATGTGCATTCCAAACAAAACTAAAAATACAAAAAAAAAACAGGTCACAAAAGACAGGTATCAATCTCAATCAAAATTATCATGAACAGTTGAGCTTAATAAGCTCATAAAGTACACTATCTGCAAGATGCTGTTACCACAAAATGAACACTATACTGCAAGATGGTACGCTCAAAATGGGACCCAAATGTTCCTGTAGCCATGAAGGCATCAAAAGATTCAGTCGTAACTAATATACTAATATACTAATATACATATACCAACAAAAAGATGTAGCACAAATGTGCCCCAATAAGAACAAGTGTTCCTTTGCTTCTTCCCATATGAAGTATAAAGGATGCAAGGTACAAGATGAAGCAGTTTACCTTATCAAAAACTGGAACGATTTGCTTAGCAAAATAGTTGAGAAACTTGCTGCTCGATGCACCTCTCTGCAGATCAGGAAACAGAGAGGAAAGAAAACCAATATATGATTCAACGCTCAACAATAATAACATAAATGACTTAAATCATTGTTTTACTAAAGCGGCCCTACCGTGAAGATAGGAAGAGCCATATACATGCATGAGGTCCACCTCTCCATATGATCAATATCAGATGCCTGAAAGAGAAGTAAGGCTAAGCAAAATCCACAACCTCAAACAAAGGTACTTTAGAAATGACCTTCAAACTTAAGAACTTGCAACTACTAACAACAACAAAGGGATAAACAGAAACCTAATAATAAGTAGCTTGATATGGAAAGCTGGGAGATTGTGCAACATCAATATGCACACTTGATACAGATCCCTAACCCAGAAAATGGGAAGCACAAAGCAAGACCTGCTACACCAAGGATACTTTTGTTGAAGTATATGTGGATTGCCCAACCTTCTCCATCAGTTCAGACTTTTAGTTCTTGTAGGAAACTTAATACAGTATCAGTGCCAAGCGGTCTTGGATTAAGTCTCTGCTTTCGGAATTTAAATCGGTTCCACTCATTAGTGCATGAAACCTATTAACTTTCAACATAACAAATCATGTGCTCCAACCAACAAATAATTTACAGTTGAAAATCCCCACTACTAATAAAAGCAAGAGTTTGGTGAATCCAACAAATCCTGCCTATCCATCCACCAAAAACAAACGAACCAGATCCTCCAGATGATGAGGTGATGTATTGCTTCAATCAAAACACCTTAATTAGGAATGTTTTAGAAACAGTCATCCAGATCCCCCAAACCATGCTTCCTCCCAACACCCAGCTGCAAACTGCCCCGATGCACTCTAGCTACTGGCCTAGCCTACCATCTCTGAATTCGAATGGGCTCCACGATGCGTTCACCGTCGGCACCCTCTCTAAATTCTACGGATGAGTGTGCATGTTGCCACACTCGTCACCGACGGGATCCCTCACCCGACACCGCCTCTTGCCCCATGTAGACACTTGAGTCGAGCTCTGTAAACAGGAAGGCCTGAAAGCCAAGGCCACAGCAACTGCCCACTCCTCACAAGCACCATAACCTGAACAATGCTGCCCTCACCCAGATGACCCACTCTGTGTGGATGTCGGATCCTGGCACAATGCTGACACGACTACTTGGTCGAACTTGGGTAATGCATCCAAATCCTACAAAAACGGCATTCACATCCAGTACCTAATCGCTTCAACCTCCTTGTACCACATAATGAAGCCACCACCGATGATGCCACTGTGCACAAAGCGGACACTGCAGAGTCCGACCAATGAGCGTTCACGGCGTGAATCGTAGTGGCTGCCTCCCAGAATCTCGAATCGCAACGCCCAGATGGTCTTCGCGGTCCTAATTATCACCAATTGTATCATCTAACTAAGTTATGTTAAACTCCGGCTTGTACTACTAATTAAGTTATGTTAATGCCGGTTAGCCTTCCACGTTAAAAAAGCTTGAACTATAAATTAGCAGAGCTTGGGCCTACTGTGCCATTTAGAAGTAAGTCGAGCCATTATCTCAACCAACACATATATAGAAAGTGGTGATTTAATTCATGTCCTCAAATATAACCACCTTGCCTCAAAGGAAACAACAAACTTATTATGTCTACAGGTAATTTGCACCACCTCAAAATTGTAATAAAAATAACCTGGCACTTACAACTTACAACAAGTATGTGCCACACCCACAAGTCTTTGCCAACTTATTTTTCGTAAACACATTTTTAGGAGGCTTGCACTACCATGAAACTCTAGAAATAATGCTATTTTACCAACCAATACAACACCATTACTATATTCAGCCGAATGGCCCTGTTCGAATGTCTCCCTTTTGTGCCCTTTCATCCCCTCATCCACTACCCTAAAGCAGTCTTATAACTTCGTAACATCCACCAATGACCATCGACTGATGCTACAGATGTTCCGCTAAAATGATATGTTTGGTGTGCTCGTTATACTCATTTTTGTTATGAATGTGCGCTGAACACAACTTTACTCCATGATTACCAAAAAAAACACTTTGTCACACTGAGTATAATGCTGCTCGCTAATTCCAATTAGTGATACCAATTATTTGTGTAGGCTGCTGACCAACCCAGAGCAATTATGCTTCTAATTCTTTATCTAGACTAGCTCAAAGGTTCACAGGATCAAGTTACAAGAAGTTTGACAGGCAAAACAAAACACAGCATTTCAAAAATGCTTGGTCCGAGAAAAGCCAACTCCCAATCTCTTCTTTTTTAAATGACTGCGCCAGAATGTTCTGGTAATTTACTATGCACGCATATAAATTTTATTCCTAAACTGTTGAAATAGCATACTTACTTCAAACTGTGAATCAAGATCAGCTTGTGCTTGAATGATTTCAATTAGTTCTTGAAAGGATTCTCGAGGAGCAGTATCACCAAATATGCTCAAACTCCGCAGGAAATCCATGAACAATTTAAATTCCAGCCCAGTAACATCGTGTATACTCTGAATCATAGAATTTTCGTTAAAGTGTATAGGAAAAATTATGGGAATTAAATATTAAAAAATGGGATCACCAGTACATACTTTCTTTATCAAATCAGTTATATATCTTTCCATTTCTGCTTGAGGTTTTAGTAGCTCTGCTTTGACAGGAAAAACCTGAAAGTTTTAACCCTATTAATACTCAAAAAATTAAGTTGATAGCCTAGAGCATGTGCAATCTATGTATGTCATTACTTACCTTGTCACGGAGGAAACAAATAATCTTTTCGCGGATCTCTGATCCTGACTCCACATGCTTAAATAAAGGCTGCAAAGAATCTAGACAAAGACGGTAAAAGCAACTATAAGAACTCGATGAAGTTAAAATCATACATGTTAACCTCTACGCTCCAGTTTACATGACATTCTACTCTTAGCACAATAAAGAAAAAATGTGGTCAAAAGACAATAGTAGCTCTCATAGTAGGCCAGGGCAATCTTGTTGGTAACTACAGTCCAAAGACGAATGGCAGACAAAAAAAACTCCAGTCGCCGGTGCAACAATCATTCTGGAACATTACTTCTATAGTTTTACTCCCAGTATCATCCAAAGGTTAATTTGAAAAATCCTAATTACTCTTAACAGAATTACTGATAGGAACATGTGAGTTGTAGCTGGTTTCACTGAAGACATGATGAACCTATGTGTTTATCTTTTTGTTTCACTGAAGGATATGAGAAATGTGAAATAGTTGAGTGTTTACTAGCTTCATGCTTTTCGAAATAGATGCTAAGGACAAACCTGAATAGCAACAAGTCAACAACAATGAAGGTGAAGAGTAACATAATACTACAGGGTCCATTTTTCTAGTTTGTATGGTTTGTGTGAAGGTCCGGTAAATTGCACTTGGGTTAATCTGGTAAAAGAAACATCACCGATAGTTGAAAACATAGAAATATATCATATAAGGTTGTTATCTCAAGGCTTGGCTGCAATTTACAGAACTTCTTTTAGTTTTAGGGCAAGGATAAAATCAATTCTATACTCCGAAAGTCCACATCCCGAAGAAAATGATGGCAGAAATTACCAGCATAGGCCAAGTAATCAAACAACAGGATGCATATCCAAAGTACTCTAAAAGTTGTAAACAGACAACAAATGAGGATTTGAATCTTACTTTTAACATCTTGTCGTATAAGGGACATGAGTGCTTTATGAACAGCATCACGCTCCACATTTTCCTCTGAAATGCAAGTAAGAACTTGAGAAGCATAGCCACGTTTGATATTCGAGCTGAGAAAAGATAGGAGAAAAGCTATACCACTTGTAAGAAGCTGACCAAGAATATCTGCAATTTTTGAGATGAACTCTGCATCTTTGCCGAGAAGCGGAAACCCACGAATAGCTTGTATTCTGATCTGCAAGTGCATATAATGATGAGAGCTATTCATGTGGATAACATACAACCTTATGGTGAATACATTTATATTTTTCTAAAGTGAACATAGTAACAGCAGCTTTTGACAAACACAAACCATTCCGAGGGAAACCAGATAGAGGTATTTTGCACATTTATCAGAAAATTGTGAAGCGGTAGCTACCCAAACAACTGTTACAATCTTGGATTAATACCGCCTGAAGTTAATCAGGTATACCCATCAACAAATATCTCATATAGAGCGAACAGAGAAATCACAGACCACACTGAATTGTATACCAACATTTATAATCGAAATAGTCCGTGTACGATCACTTCACTGGAAAACAATTAGACATCAGCATTGGTAGAAAATATTCACTGTGGCATGCGACGATCTACAACTAATGTTCACTATCGCATTTCCCCAAGTACAGACTTTTTAAAGGTGCAGGTGTTGTTTTCATGATTTGATGCCATTGTAGCTATTAGCAAGACAAGATTTGAAGCAATGTTTTTTTACACTGCGACTTTGCTTAATAAAGCATTAATAGATCAGCTCTGCTGGAGGATCAATGCAAGGCTGGGGGTAAGGTTCCAACAGTTGATTGTCTTTGATACAATCATACAATGAAGTGAAGTTCAAATGGCACTCTGGCGCATGTCTCCTAGGAACAGAGCTAGGAATATCAGGAAGAGGAAACCATGGACCAAGCAGAAGGGGAGGGAAATTTTACAGCAACCAATACCAGTCACAAACCAAGCTAAACCCCAAACAAGCCTTCAAACATAAATTTCTAGTTTTCAGTCCAATCTGAATCCTAGACCAACTTAACGCAAAAAAGGAAATGCTAGTGTTCATCGTCCTTCAACTTATGCGTCCACCAATGCCGAGCTACAGTACTTATTAACAGCAGCTACGAAGAGAGAAAACAAACCGCGAGCTCTTCCATCTCGACGAGGTCGAACATTGCTTCCATGGCGAAGGTACCGAGGGCCGGGAAGCTCCGGAAGTAACGGGGGATGAGCTGCGCCGCCAACTGCTTCGCTTTAACGTTTTGCCCCTTCACCGACGCTATGATCGCCTCGTAGTCCGCTGCGTGCTGAGAGGCCTCAAACAAGAAACCCATCAGATCCCTAGACCGAAGGAGCCCTAGGGAATGGATCGGTGGCGAAGGAGAGATGCGCACCTGGGACTTGTCCTTGGCTGAGGAAAGGCGGTCTCCGAGCTCGTACAGCCGCTCGACCTCGGCAGCATCGGCGTCGGCGGTCGCCATGAGAGGGGGCGGAGGCGGGGGAGTGATGGATTCGTGGGTTATTAGGGTTCCGGTTACGAAGGGGTTAGCTAGCGGAGGAGAAAAGAGAAGGTCGGGGTAATAGGGGATAAGAGCATCTCCAACAGTTCTTTTAAAAGCCTTTACCGCCTCCAAAAAGAAATGCGATTTTTACATTTGTACGGTTCGAACTTGTATGCAGAGCTGGCCAACGGGCCGGCCCGGGGACGGCATAACTTAAACGTACCAAGCACGGCCCGGCCCGCTAAACACATTTAATAAACGGGCCGATACACGTGGCTCACCTTCAAGTCCAAACACGGCATATTTAATAAATGTGCCTAACAAATAGCCCTTTTAGCCTTTATATCTCTAAAAGTTATGTATAAATGCTAAAAATATTATATTATTAAGAATTATTAAGCTATGTATTATAAAAAATCTAAAATATATATATAAAAAGTTAAACGTGCCGTGCCAGGCCGGCCCACGTGCCTGGCCTCGAGGCCCAAGCATGGCACGAGACGGGTCACGTGCCTGGCACGGCCCGTTTATTGGTGTGTCGGGTCGGCCCGTCACGGGCCAGGCACGCGGGGTTACGTGCCAGCCCATTTAACAGGCCCGTTTGGCCAGCTTTGCTCGTATGTCTTGGACTCCATGTCGGTGCAGCCGTCGATGTCGTGGTAATACCTAAGGTATACCCTCATGAACCTTATATCAGGGGGTATCCCTAGCAGAACCACCTCTTGAAAAATATCTATAAAATAAAACATAAACAAAAAATCTCTTTCTCCTTCTTTTTCATCCGAGTAAGAAGCTACTCGGATAAAATCAGATTCATCCGAATAGTTAGCTTATTCGGTTGACACCACTACAAAGGCAGCCCTACTCGGATAAGATCTTGCCGAGGAAGGCGTTACTCGAAGCAAAACACTACCGACCGAGTAAGCTGGTTACTCGAAAGCAAGAAAAGCCGAGTTGCACGACACTTGGACAAGAAGAGGAAGAGCCACCAAGACATTAAATCTATATGCGTTACCCCTACTTAAATGCTTGTAATGGGGGGGACGTTTCTCATTGTAATAACAGCCGCCATTAGCCCTGTAATTAAAACCCATTATTGGGCAGTGAAGGGACAGGGCGCACTCTATATAAGCCCATCCTTTTTACCATAGAAGGGGAGAATATATCGACACTTTGAGCAAGAACACCCCAGTTTACCTGGGACAGGATTAAGGTTGTTATCTCCAAGGAGAGGCCTAACCTGTATAACTTCTCCCTGTGTCACCATCTTTGCGTACAGATCCTCATAGCTCCATCACTACCCCTATATCTATTGTTAGGTCTATAACTACAACAATTGGCGCCCACCGTGGGGCTGAGCTAATCAGCAACCATAAAGATGGGATTCCTTTCGTCTTCCTCGTCGACCCGCGGTCCTCAACTCGTCCACGGCAAGAGTTTTTTCTTTGGATCGCTAGCCTTTATGGCCGACGACTCCGCTTGGCTGGCGGATGCGCCGCTCCAGGCGCAGCTGCTGCCCTCAAGGGGTAGCGTACACTTTCGAGCCGACGCATCGGGGGCTCTTCGCCTCCAGTTACCAGCACGTCCTCAGACTCAGGTTCTATGGCCTATCCACCACAAGAAGAAGAGGTCAGGCCTCCCACGCGTTCCTTATCGAAACAAGCCCCGCCCGATTCAGCAGGTGGCAGTCATCGATTCTGTGGAGTCAGCTCAGCAGGCCATTAGCGAGCTGATCGCAAAGGAAGGTCCGACTGCATCACTCTTGCACATCTTCAACTCCGGCGACGATGAAGACCTTCTGATGTCTGACCCGGAGCCGGAGGCCGAACAAGAAGGGAGCAACGGTTCTCCTGTCACCATGGCAGAAGTTTGTATGGCTGGAACTCCACCACCTCATGGGTCACTGACCAGAGAGGGCGGAGATCGGACTAACGAAGTAGCTCGGGGCAATGAAGAGATACCACTCGGAGGAGGACGTCGGCGGACATCTGCTTTCAGGCATCTAGAGCTTGGAGGTCCCAGTTGACGGCCCCTTACTCGGGAAGAACAAGCGACGGCAGAAGCAGCAGAGCAGATGTTGCAAACCCCCATAGACACCTCGACTCCAGAAGGGCAACACTTAGAGGCAGCCAGGCTAACCAATTTAGCTGAACGGCAACATCTAACCGAACTACAGAATACATTGGAACATCAGGCTCGGGAGGTGGCCCGCCTCAAGCAGAGTAGAACCAGTCGGCAACTGAGGGGGAATGGCGAAAATCGATCCTTCCGAGCTCTGGATACTCCAATGGAAAATCTAATAGCAGCTACTCGGATTGCAAATTCCTTGCAGCCGAGTGGTTCAGAAGCTGAAGGAATAGAGCACTTAGCATTCCTGTTGCAAAAAGCGGTGGAGCAGAACGCTGAAGTCAGTCAATCACTACAGCGAGTTCACTCTCAACCTCCCCTCACGGGCACCTCTCAGTCTGTTTATACTCCCCGAAGAAACAGAAAGCATTCACCTCGGAACAAGGGGGATCCTCATGATGAATATCGCCATGAACAATTCCGGAACCCAGAGTTTCGAAGAGGTGATGAGCATACAGCTCGGAGGAGAGATGAAGACTACGCAGCTCGGAGGAGAGATGAAGACTACGCAGCTCGGAGGAGGGACCAAGAACGGCGCCGAGTGGATCATCAAGAGGAAAGATACTGAGATATTGAAGATGATGCTCGAAGCCATTTAGTACAAAATCGAGTAGACTGTTCCAGGATGTATCGACAAGATCAAGTTAGTTATCCGATGGCTACAGGCCCCGTCTGTTTTAGTGAGAGAATCCGGTCAACCTCGATTCCCCCTCGCTTTAGGATAGCGCAAGGAGTAGAGAAGTATCGGGGTGACGCTAAGCCGCAGACATGGTTAGATGACTACAGAATAGCAGTCCAGATAGGAGGAGGTGGAGATGAGATAGCCATGATGCACCTTCCCCTGATGCTGGAAGGCTCAGCTCGGACATGGCTAAACCATCTTCCACCAAACAACATCTGGGTATGGGAAGATCTAGTCAGAGTTTTCGTCAAGAATTTCGAAGGAACCTACAAGAGACCTGGAGGGCTGACTGAATTGTAGTTATGCACTCAAGGTCACAATGAGCCCACTCGAGAATATATTCAGAGATGGATCACACTCCACAACTCGGTAGAAGGAGTCTCCGAGTTCCAAGCAATTCATGCCTTTAAGCAAGGTGTCAAGTATAAGGAGTTAAGCTTGAAGCTCGCAAGGTCCCCTAATGTCACTTCACTTGGCAGATTGATGGAAATCGCAAACAAATATGCTAATGGGGAAGAGGAAATTCGGCAGAAGTACCAGCAGTATCGAAGTGGTAACAACTCGGCCTCCAACCCCAAGCAAAAGAATGGAGGTGGGGGCAGTAAGAGAAAGGCAGAAGGAGCGCCAACAGACGCCGAATTAGTAGCAGCCGCAAATGCAGCAGGGATCCATAGCAAAAATCAGCCAAGGAAGGAGTGGCAGCCTCGTCAGAAAAGGCCTTCAAATGATGATGATATCCTAAACCAGCCTTGTCCTCTTCATACCACCCAAGATGCTGAAGGAAAGACAGTTTTCCCGAAGCATACCGCTAGGCAGTGCCGACTGATCAAGAGAGCTACGCAAAATGCAAAGACCGGGCCACAACAGGACAAGGGAAAGAAAAAGGAAGGAAGTCCAGATCTGGACAGTGAAGGTTTTCCTCGGGAAGACGGAGTTCTGGTCATTTTTGCAGGCCGAGAATCGAAGAGAATTGAAAAGTTGAGGTTCAGAGAAGTTAACACTGCTGCTCCAGCCGTTCCGAGTTACATGAAGTGGACAAATGTTCCGATTACGTTTGATCAATCGGACCATCCCCCTCATATCCCTCACCCTGGAAGACACGCTCTGATAGTTGACCCATTGGTGGAAACAGGAAATGGCAATTTTAGGCTGAGGAATGTCTTGATGGATGGAGGCAGTGGCATAAATATTTTATATGCTAGTACCTTAAAAAGCATGAGCATCCCGATGTCTAAACTCAGTAACAGTTACTTGGAATTTCACGGGATCATCCCGGGAAAGAAAGCACACTCGCTAGGAATGATTACTCTGAATGTAGTCTTCGGTACACCTGATAATTTTCGGAAGGAAAGGATTACCTTCGAAGTAGTCGACTTTCCGAGTGCTTATCACGCGCTACTCGGACGGCCCGCTTATGCAAAATTTATGGCGATTCCTTGCTATGTTTATTTGAAGTTAAAGATGCCAGGCCCCAGCGGTGTGATCACCGTATCTGGAGATTATAAACAAGCAGAAGAGTTGCTGCAAAAAGGATCATTAATAGCCGACCAGCAAATGGCAGAAGTAGAGTTAGCCGAGTTGAAGAAAGCCGTCGACGCATCCGAGTTGTTGCAGCCCAAGAAATCATCTTCGTTCGAGTCAGCAGGAGAAACCAAAAAAGTGCGGATCCATCCTGACGATGAGGACAAGTTCACCAACATCGCCACTGATCTGATTCCTAAATAGGAATTCGAGCTCATCAACTTCCTCCGTGAGAATTGGGACATCTTCGCGTGGAAGCCATCTGACATGCCCGGAGTCCCAAGGGAGTTGGCTGAGCACAAATTGCGGGTTGACCCGAAAGCAAGACCAGTAAAAGAGTCCCTTAGACGTTTTTCTTCAGAAAAGAGAAAAGCCATTGGACAAGAAATAGCAAGATTGCTAGCAGATGGATTCATCAAGGAAATCTTCCACTCAGAGTGGTTGGCAAATCCTGTGATGGTTCCGAAGAAAGATAAATCGTGGAGAACTTGCGTTGATTTCCGTCATCTCAACAAAGTTTGTCCAAAAGATCACTTCCCTCTTCCTCGCATCGATCAGATTGTGGATTCCACATCTGGGTGTGAAAGATTATGTTTCCTCGATGCATACTCGGGTTATCATCAAATCCGATTATATGAACGAGATGAAATATTAACCGCATTTATAACTCCTTTTGGCTGTTTCTGCTACGTCACCATGCCATTCAGACTTAAAAATGCGGGGGCTACATATCAGCGCATGATGCAGAATTGTTTGATCTGGCAGATCGGTAGAAATGTCGAAGTGTATGTTGACGACATTGTAATTAAGACAGCTGAGGGAAGTAACTTACTGGCCGACCTGGCCGAAACCTTTCAGAGTCTTCGATCTTATAACATCAAATTAAATCCAGCAAAATGTGTATTTGGTGTTCCAGCAGGAAAGCTACTCGGATTCATGGTTTCTGAAAGAGGAATTGAAGCCAACCCAGAGAAGATAGCAGCAATTCAGAACATGAAGCCGCCTCAAAAGCTCCGAGATGTCCAAAAGCTAACAGGGTGCCTCGCAGCACTCAGTCGATTCATTTCCCGACTCGGAGAAAAGGCACTCCCCCTCTATCAGCTAATGAAAAAGTCGTCAAACTTCAAGTGGACCGAAGAAGCCCAGGAGGCCTTTGAAGAATTGAAAAAGCAGTTATCAACTCGGCCGGTTCTCGCAGCACCGAAAGAAAAGGAGCCACTCTTATTATACATTGCAGCCACAAGCCAAGTCATCAGCGTAGCCATAGTGGTGGAAAGAGAAGAGGAAGGAAAAATACAGAAGATTCAAAGGCCTGTGTATTTCATCTCCAAGGTCCTCACACCATCAAAGCAACGATATCCTCATTACCAGAAGCTGGCAATGGGAATTCACTTGGCATCACAAAAGTTGGCTCACTACTTCCAAGACCACTCGGTTACAGTAGTATCAGAAGCTCCATTGGCTGAAATCATGAATAATAGATACGCTACGGGCAGAATTGCAAAATGGGGATTAGACCTTTTACCATACGATATTCATTATCAACCCAAGAAGGCAATCAAGTCACAGGCCTTGGTTGATTTTTTGGCCAAATGGACAGAAGCACAGAGCATACCACAACCAATCCCTAAGCACTGGACTATGTTTTTTGACGGGTCAAAGATGTTAAATGGGGCAGGAGCAGGAGTAGTGTTGGTCTCCCCAAGAAAGGACGAAATGAGATACGTCCTTCAAATCCATTTCCCAGCAACAAACAACGAGGCCGAGTATGAGGCCCTTTTGTATGGATTACGAATGGCCATTTCACTTGGAATCAGAAGGTTGATGATTTTTGGAGACTCCGACCTGGTGATCAATTAGGTCATGAAAGAATGGGATATAAGGAGTCCAGCAATGACAACCTACTGTGTAGCAGTCAGAAAACTGGAGAAAAAATTTGATGGGCTGGAGCTCCATCATATCCCAAGGGCACAAAACCAGGCAGCGGATGACTTAGCCAAGCTAGGATCAACTCGGGGGCAAATCCCCCCAGGAGTTTATCTGGAGCACATACACGCCCCAACTGTGAAGGAAGATCCCTACTCGGAGGCCGATCCAAGCATGTTGCCAGATGAGAACATTCCGGACAAAGAAGATATTCCTGCAGTTGTGGATCTTGTTTTTGACATAGAGGTAATCCCTCCCGAGTGGTCCTTGCCCATTCTGAGATACTTACAAAAGCAAGAGCTGCCAGATGACGAAGTAGAAGCCAAGCAAGTAGTGCGAAAAGCAAAATCGTACTTCGTGATCAACAATGAGTTGTACAGAAACAGTGTTACAAAACTTCCCCAGCGGTGCATATCGGAAGAAGAAGGTCGACTCATCTTACAAGACATACATTCCGGCGAATGCGGTCACCATGCGTCAAGTCGGACACTAGTGGCCAAGGTTTTCCGAGCAGGATTCTTCTGGCCCAATGCTTTAAGGGACGCCAAGAACATTGTCGATCATTGCAGAGGATGTCAGTTTTACGCAAATCAGCCACACAAGCCAGCATCTGAGTTGAAGACAATACCTCTAGCATGGCCTTTTGCTACATGGGGTCTGGACATGATAGGGCCACTCAGAACAGGCACCTCAGGATTTACACACATCCTAGTAGCTGTAGACAAATTCACAAAATGGATAGAGGCAAAACCAATAAAAAGCTTAGACTCAGCCGCCGCAGTTAGCTTCTTCCAGGGCATTGTACACCGTTTCGGCGTTCCCCACGATATCATCACCGACAACGGGTCGAATTTCAAATCAGCCGAGTTCAAGCAGTTTTGCTGGAACATGGGTACCAAAGTAAACTTCGCCTCAGTGACACACCCTCAATCCAATGGCCAGGTAGAGCGAGAAAATGGGTTGATCTTGAAAGGAATCAAACGACGTCTTATGCGGGAACTAAAGGAAGCAGCAGGAGCCTGGGTTGAAGAGCTACCCTCAGTATTGTGGGGATTGAGAACGACTCCAAACCGGTCCACTCGGGCGACCCCCTTTTTCCTGGTGTATGGTGCAGAAGCTGTCCTGCCGAGTGACCTGAAGCACAACGCTCCTCGAATAACTCAGTATACTGAAGAAGAAGCCGAGACAGCCCGGCAGGATGGTATTGACCTTTTAGAAGAAGAGCGGAACTTGGCCCTAACACGCTCGGCATTTTACCAACAAGACCTTCGACGATATCACGAGCGTCATATCCGAGCTCGCTCCTTTCAGGAAGGTGACATGGTTTTGCGTATCAAGCAAACCTCTGATCACAAGCTATCCCCTCCCTGGGAAGGTCCTTACATTGTAACCCGAGTCTTAGGTAATGGAGCCTATTGGCTATATGATGTAACGAATAATAGAGAAGAACCACATGCATGGAATGCCCAAATGTTACGGCGCTTCTATGCATGAGATTCTTATCAATCGATTCAATAAAGAGATTCTGCCTTCATCAATTGCATTCTTAATTCAAGCTTTCGTCCGAGTTGTACGCAGCTCGGACAAAAGCTTAAGCTGACTTCTACTAAAAACCTTGACAACCCGAGAAGAAGAGGACAAACGATGATTTCAGAAACATAGTTCTATATCCTTGCAGATAACTGGTTATAGCAAGTTACCCAACAAGTTGTTCGTCCGAACTGTAAGCAGCTCGGACGAAAGCTTACGAAAAATTTAACTAAGTTACCCAACAAATTTTTCTGAAACTTGGGGGCTACTTAACGTTACGAAAAATCCAAGTTTTTCGTCCGAGCTGTACGCAGCTCGGACGAAAGCTTAAGCAAAACTTAACTAAGTTGCCGAACAAGTTTTTTACGAAACCTGGGGGCTACTTAACGTCACGAAAACTCCAAGTTTTTTCGTCCGAGCTGTACGCAACTCGGACGAAAGCTTAAGCAAAACTTAACTAAGTTACCCAACAAGTTTTTCTGAAACTTGGGGGCTACTTAACGTTACGAAAAATCCAAGTTTTTCGTCCGAGCTGTACGCAGCTCGGACGAAAGCTTAAGCAAAACTTAACTAAGTTGCCCAACAAGTTTTTCCGAAACCTGGGGGCTACTTAACGTTGCGAAAATTCCAAGGTTTTTCGTCCGAGCTGTACGCAGCTCGGACGAAAGCTTAAGCAAAACTTAGCTAAAGTCACCTAACAGGTTCTTCTAAAACTTGGGGGTACTTAACGTCACGACAAAACTCAAGTTCCTTATCCGAACTGTACACAACTCGGATGGAAGCTTGAGCCGCATTTTACTAAGCTGCTCAACAAGTACTTCAAAAACCAAAGAGAAAGGAGGAACAATGATTTCAGAAACATAGTTCTATATCCTTGCAGATAACTGGTTATAGCAAAACACATCAACACCTCAGAGTCAGGCCTTCTTAATAAGGGGCGGCAGTTTTCAAGACAAATTGTGCACCCAGGGCACAATAATAAGACATAAACTATTTATTACAAAACCTCTCGGCAGTCCGAGGCAAATTCAATGATCTGTCTCCCAGCATGATCAGGCATCACTAGCCTCATCAGATTCACTGGTAACTCCAGTAGATTCCACGAAGAAATCAAGATCTGGCATCTTCGCAATACGACCCGCAGTCTCAGCATAACGGGACAAGAAGGTCGAGAAGCTCGGACCATGCTCTGGGTCACCATCTCCGACTCGTTCCAGATTATGGATTTTCTTCGAAAAATGAGCTTTAGTCAGGGCCAGAGCATAATTCGCGCCACTCCGAGCTGAAGACCTTTTCCAACGAGCAATTTGCTGCGGAGGTGCTTGAAGTAGAGGAACAACTGTATCCAGATGAACACGATTCTCCTCAGTAGGCGAGATGTAATTCTTCAAACCTAGGGTGGCACCCATGGTTTCTTCAGCATATTTCTTTGCACCCGCGCACCTCATGGTCAGAAGGCCTTTGGACAAGGAAAATTCCGTCGTCTTGGGAGTGTAATTGTCCTTCTTCATCATCTCGGCAAACTCGGCCATACGCGCCCGTTCCGCCTCAGGATTGGTGGAATAAACTGCAAAAACACAATGACTGTAAAAATCAAACGAGATGACTTAGCAGCAACAGGTCGGACGCACGATGCAAGGAAACAACTTATTGGATAACATCTCACTAAACGAAGCAAATCTCCCGGCACAGTACTCTTCAGCTTTTTTGACAGAATCCCGAGTTGCTGCCAACTCAGCTTCATGGTTCTCCTTATCTTTAGAGCGTAGCTCGGACAGCTTCTGCAGGTCGGATTGAAGCTGGGAGATAGTGGCCTCTTTTTCTTCAAGAGCCTTCTTCTGGCTGGCCACTTGTTTCTCCAATACCTTCTTCTCCTTCGCACGTTTCTCAGTTTGCTCAATCTCCTTTTTCATTTTATTGACAAATTCATCATTTTCTTTCACCTTCGCATCAAACGCTTTCTTTGCAGCCTCTGCAGATTGAGCTGTTAGAAACATCACATGGCGAGCAATTTGAAAACTCCTGATTTCCTATTAGAAGCATAGCCTTACCATTATCCTCATCATGCCTTTTCTTCAAAGCTTCATGTTCTCCTTGTAGTTTCACAAAATCAGCACCAAGTTTGCAAGCCTCCTGGCACAGGAAGAATCATCCAAATCAAAAAACTCTACAACATAAGACTCCGAGTAACTTCAAGAAGTTACTCAGAGCCTTGGGGGCTACACCCAGTGGGTGCACTAAGAAGTGCCCCCACTGGAAGATTATCAAGCCAACGGTCCCTATAACATAAGCCTCCGAGTAACTTCAAGAAGTTACTCAGAGCCTTGGGGGCTACACCCAGTGGGTGCACTAAGAAATGCCCCCACTGGAAGATTATCAAGCCAACAGTCTCTATAACATAAGCCTCCGAGTAACTTCAAGAAGTTACTCAGAGCCTTGGGGGCTACACCCAGTGGGTGCACTAAGAAGTGCCCCCACTGGACGATTATCAAGCCAACAACATCTACAACATAAGACCCCGAGTAACCTCAAGAAAGTTACTCGGAGCCTTGGGGGCTACACCCACTGGGTGCATTAAGTAATGCCCCCACGGGAAGTCTATCAAAAAACAACTCGGAAATTGAATCCGCACACCCAGTGGGTACAAGGCTTGCATAAGTACTTACATGCAACTTGGTCTTCATCATCCCAGCGTCGGAGGCTAACTCACGTAACCGCAGCTCAATTTCCGAGGCCTTCGTCAGAGACTCCTTCAATCCATCTACTGTGACATCCTCAATCGAGGTATCAACCGAGACGGAAGCAGGAGGAGGCCGAATTCCGCCTGAGGCTGCAACAGAAACAGTAGAACCCTTTCCGGCGCCTGTCACCCCCGAGGTAGCAGGAGGAACAGGCGTGTTTTCGGCATCCACCCCCGAAGTGACAGGTTGAAGCGGCGTAGGGGCAATAACCTCCTGATCGGTAGAAGCTTCTGGAGAAGCCGGGGCGCTGGAAGCAGGGAAGGTCGCCACATTTGCAGTAGGGATCGGGTCTACGTCAAGGCCAACATCCATATCTAACAAAAAGAAAACTTGTAAGCAAGAGCCCGGGGCATGGATAAAATCTAGAGCCAAAGAACGAGTATTCACCATCGACTGGAATTTGCTCCGGAATAGAATCCAGCACGTGGAAATCAGTCACAACACAGTTACTGACATCTTCATAAGCTGCAACATCTTGAGTCTCAACACCAGGGAGCGACTCGGATCCACTCGGACGAACACTGCAATATGAGGAAAGTTAAGATTTGCAAAAATCACCAAAGGAGGAAAAATAAAAGCTGTCGGATATTACTTCCGAGCTGTTTTAAGAGCTCGTCGTGGGGGAGCAACAGCGGCGGGAGAAGCCTGAACAGACCCTGACCCGGAAGACTTCCTGGGAATCTCGGCGGCATCCGTTGAAGCATTAACCTTTCTCCCGCCAATGAAAGCGGCTTCCGTTGTTTCATGGGAGCCACTTTCCCATGACTCGGGCTAAGAGCGGTGGCCTTGCCACTACTTTCCCCCCTACTCGGAGATATGGGACGTTTCGTCCCCCGAGCAGATCCTTCCCGAGCTGCCTCACGGTCGTGATTACCCTTCGAGCGCTGCTCGGCAGTAGGACGAGGAGGCATCACATCGGACTCCGTCTCCTCGTCATCTTCAACCCCGAGTCCCGCGTCGTTGTTGCTGTCCTCGTCTTCTTCGACAGGGTGTTGTGGCGCTAGGGGGAGGGGAGATGGAGCGACGTTCGTCTGAAAAATAGACGAAATAACCAGATTAAAACTCAAGATTTATCACAACACTCAAAAGACTAGTCGGTTCAAAGAAAATCACCAGAGCTGGAGGACGACTAATATCAAGAGGCCTAACTCGGCCAGACATCTGCGCACCATGAGTTACGTTGGTGATGATCTTCATGAGTTGTTCAAACTCCTTCTGAGACATGGCCGAGTTGTTATAGCGGGTGTTATCATCAATCCCTGTGTACTCCCACATCCTCCTAGCTCGGGCTTGCAAGGGTTGAATTCTTCGACTAACGAAAAGAGCAATAAGATTCATAGCATCTAGCCCTGCCTTCTTCATCCTCACCACCTCCCTCATTAAGGGTAAAACACGCTGTTTCTCGGAAGCAACCAACCGAGGATTCCAGCCTCGGGAGTCGAACAGCCTGACATCCGAGTAAGGAGGCAGCGTCCGAGTGCCAGGGGCAGTATCTACCTTACAGTAGAACCAGCTATTCTGCCAGTTCTTCACAGAATCGGGCAAACTAGAGGCAAAATACTGGATACCTTGCCTCTTCGCCAAGAACATTCCCCCACAAAGATGATTTATCTCTGCTTCCCCAGAGTTCTTTATCTTTTGGGGCTTTATGGTATAGATGGTGCGGAAAAGGTTCCAATGAGGATCTATCCCAAGAAAGCCCTCATACAACTGATGCTTTAAATATCAAACAGAATATATGACAGAAAAGATCCTCTGACAGAAAAAAGGTTCGCTCCCATGGAAAAACAACTTGGAAGCAAGACATACAACTTTTTTTCTAAGTTGGCACAACTCGGAAGTAAAAAAACCCTTAAAATGATGTCTCCGAACAGGATCTCAACTCGGAAGAAAAACAGGCAAATGACCTTTCCGAGTAAGCCGCAACTCGGAAAAGGATCTCATCACTCTAAATTTGTTCTGAATAAGTCACCACTCGGAAAAGGACCATTAAGATCAATCCGAGTAAGTCAGCATCCGGAACTGCTAAGTCAGGAAGTCACCTTCGAAAGATCCCGAACTAGCTCTAGTAGGCATCACAGAAGAAATTCCGAACAAGCAAAATCGCTTATAATCCGTCTCTGACGCAGATTGCAAGATTATTAGCATGATACAGTGTGAGGGGTAAAGAATTGATATCACATGGGATATGATTTAAAGCTCATCAACTGATGCTTTAAATATCAAACTTTACAGATCTGGTTACATATGGGGTTTAAGGCCTTTTTACCCTAAGACACGCCTCCCGAGCCCTCAGTCCACCTCTTCCGAGAGACGCCCGAGTGTCGCCGATCTTTCCAAAAACAACTCACCCTGCGCATAATCGAGGGGATAGTTCAAACATTGATAAAGTCCTTCCGGGCCTCTTATCGAAGTTAATCTCCGTGCACCTCATGAATTCTCACGAGCACCCAGAAGCACTTGGGGGCTACTGTCGTGGTAATACCTAAGGTATACCCTCATGAACCTTATATCAGAGGGTATCCCTAGCAGAACCACCTCTTGAAAAATATCTATAAAATAAAACATAAACAAAAATTCTCTTTCTCCTTCTTTTTCATCCGAGTAAGAAGCTACTCGGATAAAATCAGATTCATCCGAATAGTTAGCTTATTCGGTTGACACCACTACAAAGGCAGCCCTACTCGGATAAGACCTTGCCGAGGAAGGCGTTACTCGAAGCAAAACACTACCGACCGAGTAAGCTGGTTACTCGGAAGCAAGAAAAGCCGAGCTGCACGACACTTGGACAAGAAGAGGAAGAGCCACCAAGACATTAAATCTATATGCGTTACCCCTACTTAAATGCTTGTAATGGGGGGACGTTCTCATTGTAATAACAGCAGCCATTAGCCCTGTAATTAAAACCCATTTTTGGGCAGTGAAGGGACAGGGCGCACTCTATATAAGCCCATCCTTTTTACCATAGAAGGGGAGAATATATCGACACTTTGAGCAAGAACACCCCAGTTTACCTGGGACAGGATTAAGGTTGTTATCTCCAAGGAGAGGCCTAACCTGTATAACTTCTCCCTGTGTCACCATCTTTGCGTACAGATCCTCATAGCTCCATCACTACCCCTATATCTATTGTTAGGTCTATAACTACAACAGTCGATGCTTTAGGTGGGCTGATATTGGACCAGCCGAAGCTTCTACTGGGCCTTTCGTCTTGACACGCACCAGGTACCCTCTTGCCGAGGAATCGTAGGGGTATCCCCTCGTCAGTAGCCCCCAAGTTCCTGGGGGGACTCGAGTCGCGCAGGGACTCCAATCTGAAATAGCTGTTGTAGTGCGTGTCGATTTCGCGAGTTGTAAGTTTATTTGTAAGAGATAGTTTTGAGAGGGATGCTAAGCTAAAGGGTCTGAGGCACTCGACGGGTCGAGCCTCATTGAATTGCGCTCGCGACAAATACCACAGTAGCCCAGTCAAGCTCGAGTCCCTCGACACGAACTTGGGAGCGACTGGTGTCAAGCAAAGTCCATGTCGTGGAGGGCTTGTAGGATCGATGCCGCCAATTTAAGTACAAATACGACCCTAAAGAGTCCGTTAGTGGTTATCTCTGTCATGCACCGAGCATGGAACGGTCGGGAGTGAAGTCGCGTTGTGGAAAGTCCGAGCCCAGCCGACGGATCAGCGGGGTCTTACCTACTATAACAACCCGGGATTTTCACCAAAATTAAAAAAACTGTTTGTTGCTTTATTTTGTTGATTGCTAGAATTGTTTGAAGTATTTGCTTCGCCGAATTATTAATCGATGAATATTTTCCCCTCTCTTTCTCGTATCGGATGTGTGACTAAACCTTTTTCCCAAATGACACACGACCTTTGCGACACCGGGTTCACCCGAGCACCGTCGCAACTTCCGGCACAAGAACAACCATCCCCATCGGAACGAAACACTCCATTTAATAATTAAAATGGATTATTTTATTCGGCCCTGGAAAAATGTTCTCGGAACGTCATCGAAGTGAGATAGAATTGACGGGCTCCCGGAGCTGAGCGCATGGTTCGAGATTTCGTCCGAATCGGAGGTCGTATGGACCTCCAGCGGTCAGAAACGTGGAGTATCGGACGTGAGGGAGAAAACCCGAGGGTGTTTGTGTAAACCTGCCAGCCTATATAAAGACCACCACTCTCCCCTAACCCTTCTAGAGTTTCCCCTAGCAAAAATTGCAGCCACCCCCCTCCAAATAACCCAGATCTGCCTCTAACCCCTCCAGTTCCGAAAAACCCTAGCCCTGGCCAGCCAGGACCGTCGGATTGCGAGATCGACGGCTCCAAGCGCACCAAGTCGCCATCCATGCAGCACAGCCACTCCCACCCCGCCGCCGGGCCCCACAGGGCTGGATTTGGGCCGATCCGGGCCCGCGCCGCCCGCCTCCACCGTGGACGGCGAGCCGCCGCTGCCTCCCTCCGGTGAGAAGCTCCCCGGCGCCCCCTTCCCTCTCCTCCTCCTCCCTCACCGAGTCGCCCTCTCCCTCGCAGGACGCCGGAGCCCCCACCGGCCGCCGGTGCGCGCCATGGTCACCGCCATGGCCGCCGACCCAAGCTCGGCCAGGAGATCGCGTCGCCCCGTTCCTCGAGCTGCGCCGCCGCCCTCCGTTCTCCGGCCGTTGCGGCCACCTCTGCACCTTCCCGCGCCGCCAACCCTGATGCCGCACCGCCGCCTCGGCCACTCGCCGGAGCCGGCGACCGCCGCCACGGCCATGGCTCGACCCGAGCATGGAGCCGCCGCCAACCGTCGGCGACGTGGGACGGCGTGCCCACATGGGCCCATCTGCCCGCGACCCAACCGTGCAGCGCCTCTAGAGCCCCAGCCCGCCTCACCTCTCGCCTAGGGCGAGAGGGTACTAAACCGCGCCACCGTCCAGATGGGCCTCGAAGCCCATGGTGACAGCTTATGTTTTTTTTTCTTCGCGGATGTAAATTTCTGCTAAGTCTTTTATAATTGTTGTTGTAACCGTTTTGCGATGAGAATAGCGAGTGATCCGTAGCCCGTATGAGGTTGCGCCCAAAATGAAAATTGTTGCTTGTGATGTGCTCTAACTTTTTTGCTTTAGTGGGTTAATTGATTTGAGGTCATCTAGATGTTGTTAATCTATGTTGAAGTGGGCACCATATCGTTAATTGCTGCTACTTTCTGTTAATTGTTGCTGATGTTATTTTCTTGCAACTTTGGTTGATGATTGTGTCACATCCATGAGGCCTATGATGTTGATTCTTTCTTGTATGTGTTAGGCATCATGTGTGCTTCAATTATATGCTTTTCTTTGTCATGTTTGCCTGCTGTAGCTATTTTGTTTCTTGCTCCAAAGTGGTGACCCTGATAACATGTGCTGCTGTTTATATAGAGTTGCTACTTTGATGCCTTATAGTTAGTGATCCATGCTTCATATGTTGTAGCTCCAATGTAATTATTTGCTTTGTTATATGTACCTTGATGCCATGCTTTTATTTTCCATGATATGCATGCTGTTTGCTGTCACATGCCCTGTTTTCACTAAGTTCCTAGACCAGTAGTAAACTTGTAAATGCTCGTGTGGTGCTTAGTGACATGCCATGTTTAGGTTGTGCCTCACTTAAATTGACTAGCATAGATAGTTTATCTTATGTTTCACATCTTGTCATTTTTGTGTGCTATGCCATGCTTGAGTGAGATGCCATGTTAACAACCTTTACTCGTGTTGTGTAGCTAAACAACTTGAACCATTCTAAATGTGCGGCATCGTCGTGTGTGACGAGTACTCCACTTAACCTGCTAGTAACCGCTCTCGACGATAGATGCGATACTGTGGTGCGTTGTCTCGTGTTGCCTTCTTGTTGATGCTTGCTCGTGACTGCTTCGTAGTAATAGATGCTTGCTCGTCGATTGCCTTTTCAAGTGTTTCCTTCTTGCGTGCTTCCGCGGGTACCTCTCTGACGGGGATCAACCACGGCAAATCCTATGGTCAGGGACCCTAGGTTTCGTGTAGGAGGAAAGACAGCGACGTGGCCTGCGCGTTGGTAGGATTCGGAGGTTACAAGCGACACATGGGGCACGATTTACCCAGCTTCAGGCCCCCGAAGGGAGAACCCTACATGCTGCTTGTCTGATCTTGTATTGATGATGATGTACATAGGTGTCGTGAGGGTTTTGGTGGAGAGAGATTTGTCTAGTTCTATGCGTGGGGATTTAGATGATGGGTTGTGATCTGTCTAGAGAGGTGCCCCTACCTCGCTTTATATAGATAGCCAGGTAGGGTTTACAAGAGTCCTAGTCGACTACAAGCAGGAGTCCTTGTCTTGCGCCTCAAGTCTTCGGCTTCACGTCTTATTCCATCATGTCGGTGTCCACGAGTGGGCCCCTGGTGGGCCGCCAGCCATGACACGCACCAGGTACCCTCTCGTAGAGGAGTCGTGGGGTCACCCCCTCGTCAGTAGCCCCCGAGTGCCTGGGGGACTCGAAGAGTCGCGCAGGGACTCGAATCTGCAGTAGCCGACGTAGTGCGTGTCGATCAATTGCTGATGAGCAGTCGAAGATGTCGCGAGTATGCTCCCGATGGGAGTATTTGGATGAAGCATCGAAATTGCAGTCCGGTTCGTCTTCTTGTTTCATCATCGGGTGGGGAGAAGTTGCCCAGTCGAGTGGTCGTTGGGTGCGCGTCAGCGCTCCCGATGGGAGTAGCCCCCGAGGCTATGTGCGACTCGTAGAGTCGCGCATAGGCTCAAGTTGTTTTTAAGCTAACCCCGTCGTTCTTGTCAGCTGCGCGAGTAGTGCTCGTTGGGTGCGCGTCAGCGCTCCCGATGGGAGTAGCCCCCGAGGCTATGTTCGACTGCTTCAGTCGAGCATAGACTCAAGACTTCTTCATCGTCGAGTAATTTTCATCCGAGGAAGTGCTCGACTCGGGTCTTGCGTCGTAGGCGTGAGTTTGTTGTAGAGATCGGTCGTGGACGAGGAGGTTGGCATCGTCGCGTCACGAGGGCACCCAGCCCCCGAGCATCTGCTGAGAAGGAGAAAAAGGTGTAACTGTATTAAGGTGTACTTGTGCGAAAAACATTTGTAAGGTACGTGATTTGTAGACACTGCACTTTTGTCGAGTGGAAAATGTAGCTGCATATACGGTTTAAGAGTGTCCTTTTGTGAGTAGGCCCTCCAGCAGCAAACTGCTGCCGGGTAACAGGGACGCGATGCCAGACTTGTTGAACCCGGAGACAAGAGCGACCTTTGGTACCCAGACTCACTACTTTGACAAATGCAAATAAACAGCATATAAAACTGAGCATGATCCAAAGAATGATTTTGTAGTCCTCAGATGTTTCTGCACGACAGCGTAGTCGTCTTTGGTGACTGATCAAGAATATATAAAGGTTTTGGAAAATCATTGCATATAAGAGTGTAAAGAAAACTTAGCTGTAGGATCGACACGGCGGATGATGTCGAAGATGAGCAATCGAGCGGTCGACGATGAGCAGTCGACGATGCAAGAACGGAGTCGGTATGACGGCAACTGCGACATTCAGCCCCCGAGTCCGCGAGCCCTGAGTGTTGAGGCGGCGGAGTTGCGTAGCAAAGTCACCGTGATGAATTTATCCGGCGAGTAACGAGAGGACTCGACGCGGCGATTCCTGCGTGATGGAGCTCGGTACGGGAGAGCCCATACAAAGGAGCTCGGCGCAGGATGATTTGTGTGCTTAGAGTCGACGGTGCGGTGAGTGACCGAGAAGGACTTGATGCGTCGGGCGGAGTCGACGTGACAAAATTTCACGGCGTGTATCCGCACTGGAGCTGATGAAGTTTGATGTCGTTGTTGATGTCGAAAAAGTGCCAGCCCCCGAGCATCGAGTGCGCGTCGTGATTCGTCCGTGGTTGATGTAGAGGACGGAGTCGATGCCACGGCCGTGGTCGATGTCGCGCCCGAAGCCGATGTAGAGGACGGAGTCGACGCCGCGGCCGCGGACGAGATATTGCCAGTTTGGATTGGACCGTGACGATCGATCTTCGAGTGCTTCACCTAGACCTGCGCAGCCTGATTCCGCAATCTGTTGCAGCGACGGTTTCGACTGCGTTTTTTTTCTTCGATCTGGATCTTCATAATGAATCATTGTTAATGTAGTCGCCGAGTCGTCGAGTTGTCGATTGCTCGTTGTGTGTTGTTGTTGTTGTTGCAGCTTGAGTCGATGTAGAAACATTGGTGAGTCATCCATGGCATGTCGAGTTGGAGTAGAAGCCTTGTGGGTCAAGATTGAACCCGAATTCGCGATTGGAAATTCGCGATCTTGCGTAGATCCAAAAACGCGTTGCAGTGCGAGAGCCGCTGACAGAGATCTAACCGTTGGAATTTTCTAAAAAATTTTGTGCTGATGGGGGATTGAATCCGACATGCTTTCACCGAAGGGATCTTCAAGTTGATGTCTGAGCCACTGTAAAGAATTTATTTGCTGGAGTCGCGCGGAGTTCCGTCAGATTCTGAGAGTGCTTCAGTGCGCGGGTCGCCGACGGAGATCCAGCCGTTGGAATTTGCTGAAAGTTTCACAGATTTTCGAAAATTGGATTTCGCATCTTTCCACCGAAGGGATCGTCGAGATTAACTCCGAGTCGCCGTCGCGAGTGCCCGCAACACAGACGTTTTTTTCTGTCCTGTAGGCTGCGCGTGAGCGCTTTTGTTGATGTCGATCTTCGAGTGGCGCGCTCGAAAATTTTCTTGTTTTCTCCGTGAGCTTGATGTAGATCTTGATGTAGTTGTTGAAGAAGCCGATATTGCGATGAACCCAACTTGAATAGATCCTTCCGAAGTCGACGGATCGTCGATTGTCGATGTAGGTTTAAGCCGCCGATCCGTGATTCCAACGCGCATGTCTTTCCCACAGACGGCGCCAATTGACGGGTCGCCGACGGAGATCCAGCCGTTGGAATTTGCTGAAATTTTCACAGATTTTCGAAAATTGGATTTCTCATCTTTCCACGGAAGGGATCGTCGAGATGAACTCCGAGTCGCCGTCGCGAGTGCCCGCAACACAGAAGTTTTTTCTGTCGTGTAGGCTGCGCGTGAGCGCTTTTGTTGATGTCGATCTTCGAGTGGCGCGCTCGAAAATTTTCTTGTTTTCTCCGTGAGCTTGATGTAGATCTTGATGTAGTTGTTGAAGAAGCCGAGATTGCGATGAACCCAACTTGAATAGATCCTTCCGAAGTCGATGGATCGTCGATTGTCGATGTAGGTTTGAGCCGCCGATCCGTGATTCCAACACGCGTGTCTTTCCCACAGACGGCGCCAATTGACGGGGATCAACCCCGACAAATCCTCTGGTCAGGGACCCTAGGTTTCGTGTAGGAGGAAGGGCAACGACGTGGCCTGCGCGTTGGTAGGATTCGGAGGTGAAAAGCGACACATGGGGCACGATTTACCCAGCTTCAGGCCCCCGGAGGGAGAACCCTACATGCTGCTTGTCTGATCTTGTATTGATGATGATGTACAGAGGTGCCGTGAGGGTTTTGGTGGAGAGAGATTTGTCTAATTCTATGCGTGGGGATTTAGATGATGGGTTGTGATCTGTCTAGAGAGGTGCCCCTACCTCGCTTTATATAGATAGCCAGGTAGGGTTTACAAGAGTCCTAGTCGACTACAAGCAGGAGTCCTTGTCTTGCGCCTCAAGTCTTCGGCTTCACGTCTTATTCCATCATGTCGGTGTCCACGAGTGGGCCCCTGGTGGGCCGCCAGCCATGACACGCACCAGGTACCCTCTCGTATAGGAGTCGTGGGGTCACCCCCTCGTCACTCTCGAAGAGACGAAGACGATGCAAGCTTGCGATCGACTAACCTTCGGTTTTGTCTTCTCATCAGGTAAGGGGGAGCATATATCATGCTTATAACTTTCAGCTCACTTGCGCCGAGGTATAGGATAGAACGATTGCTTGAACATACCACTTCATATTTGTGCCTCTCAAATAAACCCAAACAACCATGTCCTCCACATCTCAGCAAACCTTGTTCGGCTATATTACTATTGCTCGCTGCTCAGCCACTGCTTAGTATGCATGCTAGGATGTTATCAACTGTTATCCTGTTACTCATTGGATTGGATATCCATTATTATATTGTTGTGGATGATATGATTATTATAATGTTGACTATATTCGACGAAGGATGGAAGGTCTAGGCTATCCCGCCCCGACGCTTTGTTCCATTTGAGTCACCTAGGATCCGAGTTTCGGGTATTGGTTCTAAGACTGAGCGTGCCTAACCGCGTGTGGGATTTTATGGGGTCCCCTTTTCTTACCTACCGAGCTCCAAACATTTCAAGAGGTGCTCCAAGTTGATTTACCATTTGAAACCGTGTGTGTGCTTGGTTGGGCCCCCAGAAGAATTTAAAACAACCCGGGCCAGCGGAGACATAGTTTCTCTGTTGGTCCACACTGGTGAGCTAGGGAAGTCCCCTGCTGTTCAGGTGAGACTAACCCCGACCTTGGCCATACGGAAGAGTCCGATCCGAGGGCGTGACCGACTCTTGGATTGGGCGTCGAATCCCCGGGGGCCATCGGATTTGTGCGTTGTTAGTTAGAGGGACCTGTCGTTTTGGATCTTTGGGGACTAAATCATAAAATGGCTGCCTGTGATGGGCATGCGTGCGGAGCCTTGTAATGGGCAGTTGGTACGCCCTTGTAGGGTGAAATCTTTTCGAGAAGCCATGTCCACGGTTATGGACGACTTGAGACCTACTCCTTGTTCATAAACAACAACAACAACAACAACTGAGATAATCTTAATAACTTGATCAACGTGTGTGTGCCTTGACTGCTTCTTCTTCGTCGGGATGCGAAGGGGAGGACAAGGATAGGATAGGTGTTATGCTTGCATAAGTAGCTGATAGCAAAACTTGTTGGAGGCTATTCCTCATCGAATGTTTGGTTCTCATCTTACTCTAAAATAGACCGTTAGCTACTCATATATTGCTAGTGCGTCTGCAACCTCACCACTACCCCCATCTTACCGTGAGAAGTTAGTTACAAGACTTGTTGATATAGCTCACCTCTTTCTTTTGTCTTTTACGCACGTTATGCAAACGATCTTGGACTTCAGTGGAGCTTGGCGACCCCTCCTCTGGACGCCTTCGCGGAGACTCGACGACGACTAGTTAGGTGGATCCCAGCGGAGAGCCTGGATCCGTGTGGTTACGGGATGGTGTGTTTTACCTTTTCCACTAGGCATTTGAATGTAGTATGTACTCAGACATGTATCTTGCGCTGATGTATTGTATTAAGGCAATTGTATGCCGATTGTATGAGATGTTGTACCCATGTAGCTGTAATGTTGTGATATCATGTTGGAAATCTGGGGCATATGGTAGTGTCATATGTCGCGGTGGGACCGATATGTGCTTCGTCCTCAGATCTGGATGGAAACATCTAGATCTGGAACATTACCTCATATCGGTCCTTACAACTTGGTATCAGAGCCTTACCGACCATAGGATCCCTTTTCTGGCCGAAGTCGAGTCTAGACAAAATACTATTTTGTAGTTACTAAGTAAGTTATCAGAGAGTAGGAATATTTTACTCCTTATCCTTACTCTGGTCAGGACAAGTGTCGTAAGTGTTTTATTCTCGCCTAATCCCCTTTCAAAATTTAGGATCTCGAGTAAGTGGAGTATCGAAACCGTTACAATGCCTTGCTTGTAGCGTTTTGTCTCGATTCTGATCTCAGGTTGGGAATTTCTGTAGTACATTTAGCTTCTCCGACTCCGGATAACTTCTTGGTCATTCATTGCCATCCATTCCTCTTGCCTAGTATCCTCATGATTTGAGTGAGAATGCTTCCCTTGATCGTTGCTTTGAACTATCATTCTTCCTCTTGATCTCCCGATGGTTTCGTTCTCCGACATGGCCATCTCTCTGCGGAAAGTTTCTCGACGAAAGGTCATCGTACGACATGGAGCAGAGTCCCTTGTTGGTGGTGTTGAGGAACGTCGACTCTCTTTTCTCTCCACTCCTCTCCCCCGGATCGTCCAGGATCTCGGGACGAGATCCCTTGTTGGTGGTGTTGTATTGTAATAGCCTGGGATTTTCACCCAAATTAAAAAAAATGTTTGTTGCTTTATTTTTTTGATTGCTAGAATTGTTTGCAGTATTTACTTTGTCGAATTATTAATCGACGAATATTTTCCCCTCTCTTTCTCATATCGGATGCGTGACTAAACCTTTTTCCCAAACGGCACACGACGTTTGCGACACCGGGTTCACCTGAGCACCGTTGCAACTTCCGGCACGAGACCAGCCATCGCCATCGGAACGAAAAACCCCATTTAATAATTAAATGGATTATTTTATCGGGCCTTGGAAAAATGTTCTCAGATCATCATCGAAGTGAGGTAGAATGGACGGGCTCCCCGCGCCGAGCGCATGGTTTGAGATTTCGTCCGAATCGGAGGTCGTATGGACCTCCGGCGGTTAGAAATGTGGAGTATCGGACGCGAGGGAGAAAACCCGAGGGTGTTTGCGTAAACCTGCCATCCATGCCAACCTATATAAAGACCACCACTCTTACCTAACCCTTCTAGGGTTTCCCCTAGCAAAAATTGCAGCCAACCCCCTCCAAATAGCCTAGATCTGCCTCTAACCCATCCAGATCCGAAAAACCCTAGCCCTGGCCAGCCAGGACCGTCGGTTCGCGAGATCAACGGCTCCCAGCACGCTATGTCGCCATCCATGCAGCACAGCCACTCCCACCCCGCCGCCGGGCCCCGCAGGGCCGGATCTGGGTCGATCCGGGTTCGCGCCGTCCGCCTCCACCGTGGACGGCGAGCCGCAGCCGCCTCCCTTCGTTGAGAAGCTCCCCGGCGCCCCCTTCCCTCTCCTCCTCCTCCCTCACCGAGCCGCCCTCTCCCTCGCAGGACGCCGTAGCCGCCGGCGGCCGACGGTGCGCTCCATGGATGCCGCCATGGCCGTCGACCCGAGCTCGGCCAGGAGATCGCGCCGCCCCGTTCCTCGAGCTGCGCCGCCGCCCTCCGTTCTCCGGCCGCCGCGGCCACCTCTGTGCCTTCCCGCGCCTCCAACCCCGCCGCCTCGGCCGCTCGCCGGAGCCGATGACCACCGCCACGGCCATGGCTCGGCCGGCGCATGGAGCCGCCGCCAACCGTCATCGCGACGTGGGTCGGCGTGCCCACCTGGGCCCATCTGCTCGCGGCCCAACCGCGCAGCGCCTCGAGCGCCCCAGCCCGCCTCACCTCTCGCCTAGGGCGAGAGGGTACTAAACCGCGCCACCGTCCAGATGGGCCTCGAAGCCCATGGTGAGAGCTTATGTTTTTTCTCTTCGCGCATGTAAATTTCTGCCAAGTCTTTTATAACTGATGTTGTGTCCGTTTTGCGATGAGAATAACGAGTGATCCGTAGCCCGCATGAGGTTGCGCCCAAAATGAAAATTGTTGCTTGTGATGTGCTCTAACTTTTTACTTTAGTGAGTTAATTGATTTGAGGTCATCTAGATGTTGTTAATCTCCGGTCAAGTGGGCACCAGATCGTTAACTGTTGCTACTTTCTATTAATTGCTGCTGCTGTTATTTTCTTGCAACTTTGGTTGATGATTGTGTCACATCCATGAGGCCTATGCTATTGATACTTTCTTGTATGTGTTAGGCATCATGTGTGCTTCAATAATATGCTTTTCTTTGTCATGTTTGCCTGCTGTAGCTATTTTGTTTCTTGCTCCAAAGTGGTGACCCTGATAACATGTGTTGTTGTTTATATAAAGTTGCTACTTTGATGCCTTATAATTAGTGATCCATGCTTCACATGCTTTAGCTCCAATGTAATTATTTGCTCCTTGTTATGTGTAGTTTGATGCCATGCTTTTATTTTCCATGATATGGTTGCTGTTCATATAGTTATCAAGCTCTCAAAGTGCAACCCTGCTGTTTGCTGTCACATGCCCTTTTTTCACTAAGTTCCTAGACCATTAGTAAACTTGTAAATGCTCATGTGGTTCTTAGTGACATGCCATGTTTAGGTTGTGCCTCACTTAAATTGACTTGCATCGATAGTTTATCTTATGATTCACCTCTTGTCATGTTTGTGTGCTATGCCATGCTTGAGTGAGATGCCATGTTAACAACCTTTGCTCATGTTGTGTAGCTAAAAAACTTGAACCATTCTAAATGTGCGGTATCATCGTGTGTGACGAGTACTCCACTTAACCTGCTAGTAACCGCTCTCGACGATAGATGCGATACAGTGGTGCGTTGTCTCGTGTTGCCTTCTTGTTGATGCTTGCTCGTGATTGCTTCGTAGTAATAGATGCTTGCTCGTCGATTGCCTTTTCGAGTGTTTCCTTCTTGTGTGCTTCCGCGGGTACCTCGCAGAGATGATGCGAGCTTGCGATCGACTACACCTTCGGTTTCGTCTTCTCATCAGGTAAGGGGGAGCATATATCATGCTTATAACTTTCAGCTCACTTGCGCCTAGGTGTAGGATAGAACGATTGCTTTATCCTACCACTTCATATTCATGCCTCTCAAATAAACCCAAACAGCCATGTCCTCCACATCCCAGCAAACCTTGTTCGGCTATGTTACTATTGCTCGCTGCTCAGCCACTGCTTAGTATGCATGCAAGGATGTTATCAACTATTATCCTGTTAGTCCTTGGATTGGGCTATCACATTATTATATTGTTGTGGATGATATGATTATTATAATGTTGACTATATTCGACGAAGGATGGAAGGTCTAGGCTATCCCGCCCCGACGCTTTGTTCCATTCGAGTCACCTAGGATCCGAGTTCCGGGTATTGGTTCTAAGACTGAGCGTGCCTAATCGCGTGTGGGATTTTCTGGGGTCCCCTTTTCTTACCTACCTAGCTCCAAACATTTCTAGAGGTGGCCCAAGCTGATTTACCATTTGAAACCGTGTGTGTGCTTGGTTGGGCCCCTAGCAAATTTTAAAACAACCCGGGCCAGCGGAGACATGGTTTATCTGTTGGTCCACACTGGTGAGCTAGGGAAGTCCCCTGCTGTTCAGGTGAGACTAACCCCGACCTTGGCCATACGGAAGAGTCCGACCCGAGGGCGCGGCCGGCTCTTCGATTGGGTGTCGACTCCCCGGGGGCCACCCGGATTTGTGCGTTGTTAGTTAGAGGGACCTGTCGTTTCGGATCTCGCAGGACTAAATCATAAAATGGCTGCCGGTGATGGGTAGAAACTGAGAGAGATGGGCGTGCGTGCCAGGCCTTGTAATGGGCAGTTGGTACACCCCTACAGGGTTAAATCTTTTCGAGAAGCCGTGCCCATGGTTATGGACGACTTGAGACCTAATCCTTGTTCATAGACAACAACAAATGAGATAATCTTAATAACTTGATCAACGTGTGTGTGCCTTGACTGCTTCTTCTTCGTCGGGATGCGAAGGGGAAGACAAGGATAGGATAGGTGTTATGCTTGCGTAAGTAGCTGATAGCAAGAATTGTTGGAGGCGATTCCTCATCGAATGCTTGGTTCTCATCTTACTCTAAAATAGACCGTTAGCCACTCATATGTTGCTACACTTGAGGGGGTGTATAAATATGGGTTATTTCTTTGCACTTGGCAATCCATCTTCTCCCCCTTCTTCTGTTGTTTGGTTTATTCTAATGGCTCCAAAATGTCGTGCCCGCGGTGCTTCTGGTGTTAGTGTTGCGCGGGGCATCGCCGGTCGTGGTGCACGTACTCCTCGCGTGTCACGCTGCCGCCGAGGGCGTGGTGGTTCTTCCAAGAGCTCCTCTGTCGTGGCTGTGGACGAAAGCGCCTGCAACCATGATTTCGTTCTTTATGTCCGTAGCCGCATTGTTGGTCGGGTTCCCCTTCCTTCTTCATTTTTTGCTGTTGTTTCTGAACTTGGCTTGGATGGTGTCTGGCTTCACCTTCAAGGCTATCCCTACTGCCCGCTGTGGGTGATGATCCGGGTTGAGAGTTCATCCTTGCTTTTCTTGGAGTCTTTTTGAAGAGTGTTTGCCCGCCGGTTTAATTTGCGCAAGGGTGTCAGTCTCTGCTGTCGGTTAGATGGAGAGGATACCCTCTCGATTAGGGCCTTGGACACTAATGGAAATCGGTTGGAGCCTTGCTGGAAGAGCTCAAGCGATGACGACTCTGGAGGCGCGGGTGGTGCTTCCATTTCTTCTTCTGCCGGTGGCTCGCCTTCTGCTTCTTACTCCCCCGACTCATTAACTGGTGGTGGTGCTAGCTACTCCAGTTTTGAGCAAGACGCTGATGTCAAGCCGCTGATCAAGCGCGTGCACCAGTAGGACAAGGCTACAAGCATGTCCTCGTGGGCGTTTGTCTTCATAGACTTATGGTTGTAATTTTTCCTTTGTCTATGATGATGCTCGACACAGTGTAGGGTAGTGCCAATTATCTCAATATGGGCACACATGTAGAAGTCATAATTCCTTGGAGTGTTAGCATTGTAGTCCTTTTGATGTAAAGAGTCCTCTTTGTAATCCTGTAAGTAATCAATATACTGGAAATCTTTTGGACTTGGTTGTGTTGTTTTGTTCCTTGTCGTGCTTTCTTGCTTACCAATCCTTGATCTATCGGGTGCGCAGCAGCGCTTCCGATGGGAGTATCCCCTGAGTCTTCGTCCAATCGCTTGTGATTGGGCGGAGGCTCTATTACAGATTGCCTTAGTGTTTTTCTTAGTGCTCTGGCGAGAGTATCCTTCGGTCTTTCTGACGCTTTTCGAGTGCGTTGGTGTCTTTGTCCCTTCGTGGGTGGCGGTGTTTCCCACCCGTAGATGTCTTGAGTTTGTGCATTTTTGAAAGCTCAAGAATGATCAGAGGGGGAGGGGGTGAATGATCACTTATAAAAATTCTAAGGAACTTAGAAGGAATTCACGCAATTTGCGAAGGACTACAAGCATCTCGAAGGAAATACAGTATCGAAAGGCATGCATGGGTCGAAAGGATTGGGAGCGAAGGAAAACATCGAAGGCAAACAGGCAACGAGTAAATACTGAATGTAAATACGAGAAGGAAAACGAGCCTGACACGACGATGTTTGGTAAACCAGTTCACAATCTGCAAAGTGCTACGTCTGGTTGGAGGGACTGGTGATTGAACACCTGGAGCAAAACTCTCTCCGTCCTATTCTCCACTGCAACAAACTCCTCGAGCTTGTCCAGTTTTCACTCGTGGTAGATGATTCAGTACATCTCCGAGACCTTTACAAACTTCCTTCAGCATCGACAATTTCTCTTCGACTGCTTGACAGGCAACGCCTAACCGTCTAGGAGACTTGCAGTTCTCCAAGAAAAAAAACCCGACTAATATCGACCTAAGTCTCTGTGAATTGCTCAACTCAGTTCAGACTTGGGTTTAGGTTTTCTCTTGATGAATCTCTCTTGGGATGCTCATAGTACTTCTGTCTTAGAATCTTCAGTGGAGCAGCCAACCCGAAATGGCGCGTAGGTGCGGGGTATTTATAGGTGGCGATCCCGATGGGTAAAATGACTGAAGTGGCCCGATTCAACCGCTTGACGCGTGTCCACAACGGTCGGATTTCAATCACTGCGCAACTTTACTTGAGTAACAAACAAGCAAGCTGACTTATCGAATGAGTTCTCTCTCAAAGGCACGAAGTGCGATGACTTTGCCTTCGAGCTATTCACTCGACTCGGTAAGATTTCTCTCGGTAGGCTTTTTGTGGGTTTAGGTTGAGAAGAGCAAATTCACTTCGACAAAGATCTCAACTAGCAAACCCCTCTTGATAGTACGGTTTTTCCTACGACTCAAGAAAATAAAAGAGAAACTAGTAAAAATACTAAGTCTTCGACCAACTTCAACTTTCTCCTCGTTGCGCTTTTACTTGAGAGTGTCTTCTTTCTCGACGACATTTTTGGGGGTCGTCTTCCTTCAAAGGTTTTGGTAGTTGACTACAGCTTCGCTGCAGTGAGTTGTCCTTCGACCTTCTTCTTGCAAACTCCATTCTTTCGGAACCTAAGTATCTGTTTATACTCGAAAACAATATTAGTTCCACTACTGCTTTGTCCAACAATCTCCAAAACCTTCGGGGGCAAAACTTGCTCTTACAATCTCCCCCTTTTTGGACGATTGTTGACAAAACAGGCATCGATAAATAATTGGAAAGTTTTGAGTTTTCGATGATAAACCAGTGCTAAGATCGATGAAATACCCCCCCTAGATGTGTGCACGGAAGATATAAATTTCCAGTGAAGGGCACATTTGAACAGAATTGAGTCGAGGGAAAAACATCATCATCTTAGCGAGCAATATTGTAGTCCAAATAATATTCATTGAGAAATATGCAATCTCCTCGAATAATCTATGAACTTATACGAAAGATAACTTCCTACAAAAGGTTAAGTAACGCAAGCATAGCAGATAGATATCTTCCAATAAAAATGCAGTTCACAGACCTACTTAGAGTTAGTTACAACCAGATCGAATATGAATCGAATGTTTGGTGAAACCACTCAGAAACTCAAAGTTCAAAAGTTCAACGAACGAAAAGCAAAGCCCTTAACCCCGATGGCAAACTAATTTCTTCGATGCCAGTACATCTCCCCCTTTTTGTCACAACGTACAAAAAGGCGAGAGAATAGGGTCGAAAGAAATCCCTACTCGCTTGAGCGGCGCGGGCAACGTCGAGAGGATTCAGCGAGCGTTGAAGGACGTCGGATGGAGTGACCGCCTGGTGGAGTAATCTTCGTCCGGAAAGAATGTTGGTCTCCAGAAGATTCCAGTTGCGATTCCGGCGGGGTCCTGGGGCTTTGAGGAAGTGGAGAGTAAACTCTTGCTTGGCATTGAGGAGCATCATCTTTGTCGGAGTCGGAGGAATAGGTATTCACCGTGATGTGATAGAAATCATTGACACTTATCACATCTCTGTTCTTCGGCAGCTATGGTATGTTGGAATCTGGTCGATCGACACGATCATCATTGGTCCATTGCCTGTTCATATGCAGAGGATATTCTTCGAATCCGCAGCGCTGCAGTTGACCGAGGGAATTGAACTTGCGCAACCCTTTCCAATCGCGGCGAAGGCATTCACGCAAAAGCTGATTATTGTTCATAGTAATGTTGCGCAGATGGTTGATTTCATCCATCATCTTTTGTTTCTGCAAGAAATCTTGGTCAATATGATGTTGAAGCATCTGCTGAGACCGAAGAGATACCTCCATGTGATGCACTGGCTTAATAAATATCGAGCGAATATTGCGCTCGGTCATATGGGCGCGGATGCCAGTGTGCTCTGTAAATTGATCATTGGGTCGAGCAATAATCTGCAATACTTTCCTTACTGGTGGAGTAAAAATCTTGGGGTAAATTGATACGGGGAATGGCACGTCCCGAGAGTAATTGCAGATTGCCATCTGCCAGGGTGCATATGGCTTGTGAGAATTGTGATCATCAGCACAGGAAACCATCGTACGAATGAAGTAGTCTTGAAAATCGAAGGGATGACCATGGACTAACTTCAACAGAGCAAGTTGCACAACATGGGGAATGGGAAAATCATCGTGCACATCGAGCATTGACATCAAAGTCTTCGAAAGAATATAAAACCATGACTTTGCTTCAAAGACTAGATGTTTTGGCTTTGGCTCATCTGAGTAGTGATCTCCTACGACTTCTGGATTAATTAGCGTAGAAAATTCAGCAGGAGTTGGAGCAGGCAGATCATACAGCTTGTGTGGTAATCCTTCGAAACGAGGAAGATTTATGATGGCCAGAAATTCATCGACAGTCATGTGGAATACTTTTCCTTGAATCATGTAATCAAATTTCCAAGTCTTCGAATTCTCTGGATCCCCAGTGACATACAGAGTGGCGTAAAATTTCTTGATGAGCTCGGGATTGTAGCCACAATCGAGAGCAAACATCTTACGAGCATGTAGACCATCAATTGTTTCGGAAACATTCTCAAAACATGATGTGGCGTACACCGAAGGCATATCAAGGTACCGATGTTGGAAAACTCTAGCCTTGTTGTTAAGTACACGAGTGTAATAGATGGCTTGCTCCTGGGTCCAAAACCGAAGAGAATATGCATTCCTTGGCTTCTCGTAGGGATTGGTCCCGAAGAAAAATGGCTTGTTTTCCCGCCTCTTGAAGATAGGGCCTCCGCGAGGAACATTGGGGCGGAACAAAGGTAGCATTTCTCTCGGATGCACAGAGTGCAGCAGCTCATCAACTGGAAATACTTCAGCTGCATTATCTGGCATTTGAAGAAATGGCTCAGTAGGGAGAGGAAATGAAGATGGAACATTTACGATGTCCTGAGCTGGGATAGCTGCAGGAGCATTTTCCTCGGCCTGCTCATCGACGACATCTCCTTCGTCGGCATTAGCATTTTGCGCGGCCTCCTCTGTCTCCATAGCATCAAGATCTTCATCAAGTTGTGCAAAAGCATCAATCATTACTTCGTTCGAAGAGTTTGAAGAGGAGGAGGAACTATCACTCAAACTGGCATCTCGAGAGCTTTCTCCTTTGGCAGCATCTTGACGAGAAGAAACAGTTGTTATGTCGACATCGGCTTCTTCTCCTTCGTTTAGAGTCTGGGCAGAGGAATAATCCTTCCGCCCTGATGGAATTTGGGCAGGTGGTTCTTGCTCGACCTGAGCAGGCTACTCGATCTCCATTTGATCCTGGGGCTCGGCAACCGGGGTGGACGAGGGAATGACCTGTTGATGTGAAGGTGGGTTGGGTGGTGGAGACAAAGCTTTTGGTGGTGAAGGTTGACGTGGAGGTGGAGTTTGTTGTCGAGGTGGAGGAGTGGTTTGGCGAGGTGGTGGAGTTTTTGTACGGGGTGGAGTGGTT
This sequence comes from Bromus sterilis, assembly GCA_950022295.1. Taxonomy (NCBI): domain Eukaryota; kingdom Viridiplantae; phylum Streptophyta; class Magnoliopsida; order Poales; family Poaceae; genus Bromus; species Bromus sterilis. The sequence goes on from OX465599.1 coordinate 220,699,340, forward strand.
GTTTGGTGGGGGTTGGTGCAGTTTCTTATCGTGCTGTTGCAGCAACGACCTCGGCAGACTTCTTCTTCTTAGCAATTTTCTCGATCTCTGGCGTCCCACGCGCAGAGGATGGAACAACAGACTTTCTCTTTCAAGATTGTCTCTCGGTGAGGGCTTCATTGTGCTCCTTGCACATATCTCTCACTATATGTCGAACCTTTTCGTTGACAACAGTGATATTTCCTTTCTGAGGTCTTCTGGATTCAACAAGTGTAGCAAGATTGGACTTGAAAAATTGTCGAGACTCAAGGTCCTCAGTTTCCTCTCGAAGCTGCTTTGAATAAAAAAATCTTGCTCTTTCTCCTTGCGATCCTGGGTAAGATATCCATCCCATCGAATCATGTAGCGAGCTACTCGTTCTTGGATCTCAGGAGGAACATCATCCTCGGGAGTCACTTTGCTCGGGGTGGTGTCCATACGCCAAAGGACGTTGGAAATCTGAGTTGCATCCCATGCAGCATTGGCAGCTGAATCTCCTTCGTTGGAGCTTTCTTCATCGGCACGAGGGCCGGACACAACTGGTGCGGCAGTGATAGGAGCAGGTGCAACTCGAGGGACTGGAGCAGCCTGAGCCTTCTGCCTAGCCTCTTTGGCTTTCCTTTCGGCCTCCTTGGTGGCCTTGGTAGCAACAACCGATTTTGTTACGACACTGGGGGCCGCAGCTTTATCCTTCGAGGCACTAGTGGCCTCAGCATTTTTCTTTGCAGCACTAGTGGCTGCATCCTTATCCTTCCTGACTGTGGGAGTCACAACTTTCTCGGTGGCACTTGGGGCCACAAACTTTTCTTTCGGGGCACTGGGTGCAGAAATTCCTTCGATCTGGCGTCTGTACCTCTCATGAACTAGATGTAATATGCCCAATTGCTGAGCAACCTTTGCCTTCTTGTCCTCAGGCTGACTGTGAAAGTTGAGAAGCTTGGACTTTAGCAAGTCTTGGGCTTCAAGTTCCTTTTGCTTGGCCAACCTTTCCCTTCGCTGGATAAGGGTCTCATCATCTTCAGCCAATTTGGCTTGCTTTCCCTTGGATCTGGCCAAAGTTTTTTGTCTATGAGGAGCAACCGGGGGAGCAGAGGAAATTAGTGGATCCATGACTAAATTGGTCATGTCAATTGTTTCTCGAGGAGCCTTAGCAGCTGGCTCCTAGATCCTGATGCCTTTATTGCTCGGCTTCTTCTTCAGAGCAATGTCTTCGACATTTGCCTCTGTACCGGGGTCTTGTCCGTCAGAGCTGGATTCTTCTTTGTCAGAAGTTGCCTATGGTGGAGAAACAACAATGACCTTTTTCTTTCGCTTGGCAGATTTCTTGCCAGCTTTTGACTTGGAGCTTGGACCAACATCCTCGGCAACTCCTTCGGTGCCCTCAGCAGCAGCAACAGCAACCTTCCTGGCTTTAGCTTCCTTTCACTTTTTTCGCTCGTTCCGTTCGAGCAGCAACCAACTCTTTGAAATCATCAGGTGTTTTGAGAGAGGATGGGTGAGCATCGGGCAGAGGAAGTGGTCTATTTGCCTTCATCCACTTGGGCCTTAATGACTTGACATTAGACTAGGGATTCTTCAGTGCAAACAGTGTCTCCCAGTGAGGAATAAGTGACTTGTATTCATACCATCGAAGCGCTTGAAGCCTTAGAATCTCTTGCAGTTTGTTTTCTCTTGTACGATCATCTTCAAATGAGCCTTCTGGAGTACCCAACTTCTTCTAAATAATCAGATCCTCTGAAAAACCTTCAGAATTGTTGGTGATTCTTGTATGACCTCCAACACGCTTGGGCTCTCTGAAATTTCCTTCATTCTCAGACATTTTCCTGCGAAATAGATAGGTACAAGGGAAATATAGGAAAGTTGTGAACATGTACCAACCATTTTCGAGGAAAAACTTTTGAACGCAGTAAACATATCGGGGAATTTGTCTTGAAGCAAGTTTTTCATGGAAGTGCTAGGCTAGATTTTCATCGGGTGCAAATCTAATGAAGAACTTGTATGAAAGAATTGCACAAGCGTAAATCTATCGATATGCATCTGAGGGATTTGCCTAAGTGAGAAATTCCGAGGGATTTCTTACCTAGATTGGATGGGAGATCGACAGAGAACTCTAGAAACAGATTTCCCAAAGTTCAACGATCCGAACGGATCAAACAGACCTAAAAGAAATAAAAGAAAATCAAGAACCAATCTGGACAACGAAGAACAGATCAAGGGGAAATCGTGTCCAGAGCCTCACATACCCTAACTTGGTGATGTGTGGCGGCTATGGCGGCGCAGATGAAGATCCTCGTCGACGGGAAGGTCTTCGGCGACTTCCTTTCGGCAATGAAGCGGCGAGGGAATCGACGGCGACGAAGTCGGCACGGTGGCGCGTGAGAGCTTGGGGGCGAGATGGGAGAGACAAAGTCGAGGGAATGCGAGGACTATGCCGGTGGGGTGGATCGGTATTTATAGAGGTGGGGTCTGACGTAACCGTCAAATCTGATCCAACGGTGCAGATCTCGCGTCTCTCCGAATTCAAAGGACGGATTTTGTGGCAGTAATCGCGGGAAAATCCCAATGAACCGAAAGAAAGTTGCTCCACGTCCGAGACCAAACTCATCGAACATCGAGTATAAAAGTAGATAAAAGTTCGATAGATATTCCTTCGGAATCAATGTCATTCAAAGGAAATCTTAATCGAGTACAAATGTACATGTTCACGAGAGAAAAGCAGAGATGGGGTAGGGATAGACTAGAGGGAAAACAGGGTCCGATACTTAAACAATCCGAGAGAAAATAAATGATAGGAAAGAACTCGGAGTGATAAGTGTATAGGACAACACCAAACGAACACAAACAAATATATGAAAAAGAAATATAACTGAAGAACTAACGAAAGCAAAGCTACTACTAGAAAGTAAACATATAATACAAAGTACTGATAGTTATGATCTTACTGCACATTGCGTGATCCAATATGTTCAACTCACACCTTAGTGCACAAAATCTTTTCTCATCCAGGGGCTTCGTAAAGATATCAGCCAATTGATCTTCGGTGCGAACATGTCTGATAACAATATCTTCTCGCTGAACGTGATCTCGAAGAAAATGATGACGAATATCAATATGCTTCGTTCGAGAGTGTTGCACTGGATTGTGGGAAATTTTGATAGCACTCTCGTTATCACATAGCAATGGAATTTTCTTCACAATAATACCATAATCTTTCAGCGTTTGCTTGAGCCACAGAATTTGAGTTCAGCATGAACCAACAGCAATGTATTCGGCTTCAGCCGTAGAAATAGATACACAATTTTGTTTCTTCGAGGCCCAACAGACAAGAGATCTACCGAGAAAATGACATGTGCCTGAGGTAGATTTCCTGTCGACTCGATCACCAGCCCAGTCATAATCAGAATATCGAACAAGATCAGTCCCAAAGTAGGTGTATGTGCCAGATATCGAAGAATTCGCTTGACAGCAATATGATGTGATTCTTTCAGGTTTGCCTGAAAACGAGCACACATACAAAATGATAGCATAATGTCAGGTCTAGATGCACAAAGGTAAAGAAGCGAACCGATCATCGAGCGATATTTCTTCTGATCGAAAGGTTTGCCCTTCTCATCTGCATCTAGTTGGACATTCGTAGGCATTGGAGTCTTGATACTTTTGCAATTGACAAGATCAAACTTCTTCAGGCAATCTCTGAGATACTTCTCTTGAGAGATAAATGTCCCATTCTTCTGTTGACGGATTTGAAGTCCGAGAAAGAACTTCAATTCACCCATCATAGACATTTCATACTTCTTCGACATCATACGAGCAAATTCTTCGCTGACATCAGGGTTAGTACAGCCAAATAAAATATCATCGAAATAAATTTGACACACAAAAATATCATTTTTGTATGTACGAGTAAAAAGAGTCGGGTAAGTTGTTCCTGGTTTGAAGCCTTTCTTCAGAAGAAAATCCTTCAGTGTTTCATACCAAAAACGAGGTGCTTGCTTTAACCCATATAGGGCCTTGTGCAACCTGTACACCTTATCAGGATTCTTCGGGTCTTCAAAACCTGGTGGCTGCATAACATATACTTCTTCTTCGATTTCACCGTTAAGAAATGCACTTTTGACATCCATTTTATATAGCAATATACCATTGTAATTGGCAAAATCAAGCATGACACGAATGGATTCAAGTCGAGAAACTGGAGCATATGTCTCACCGAAATCAATACCTTCGATTTGGGTGTAACCTTGTGCAACCAGTCGAGCTTTATTCCTTATAACAATACCATCTTCATCTTGCTTGTTGCGAAAAATCCACTTCGTACCAATGATATTATGCTTCTTGGGATCAGTTCTATCGACGAGGGACCAAACTTTATTTCTCTCGAACTGGTTGAGTTCTTTGAGCATTGCAGTCATCCAGTCTGAGTCCTTCATGGCTTCATCGAATTTTGACGGTTGTAGCATGGATACAAACGATAAATTTCCATAGAAGTTAGCTAAACAAGTGCGAGAGCGAGTGGTAGGACGACCTGGTAAACGAATCTCTTCGAGTATTGAGTCGACGTCCACTCTCCTTCGAACACGAGACAAAGCTCATTCGACAGCTTGAGGATCCGGTTGTTCTTCGGGGTCAGCTTGGCCTTCAGATTCAGCTTGTCCTTCGGGATCATTTCCTTCGGGTTCAGCTTGACCTTCGGGTTGCGCGATTTCTTCGTTTATGCGATATCCTTCGACATGTTCATCATTAACTTCAGGATGTTGATCTCCAGCGCCCCGGGCTATGTGTGGGAACATTGGACCATCATCATCCTTGTTGACTTGATGTGCATTTCCTTCGACAGGCCGAATATCTCCAATAGCCATGTACCTGATAACTTCATCCAAAGGTTGTTCATCTAGGTTAAGAGGTAATTTCTCCTTTGAGAGCCGTTAGTTTCATCAAATCGAACATTTACAATTTCTACAACTTTGCCAAGATGAGAGTTCTAAACTCTGTAAGTGTGAGAATTCGAACCATAACCTAGGATAAAACCTTTGTGTGCCTTTGGGGCAAACTTGGAGCTGTGATTCATATCTCTGATATAACATGGAGCACCAAAAGCCCTGAGATATGAAACATTTGGCTTTTTACCAGTGATAAGCTCATGTGAAGTTTTCTTCAGAAATTTGTGCAAATAAACCTTGTTGATGATATGACATGCAGTGTTAATTGCTTCGGCCCAGAACCTGATAGGAGTCTTGTATTCAGCAAGCTTTGTTCTGGCCATTTCAATAAGAGTTCGATTCTTTCTCTCGACCACACCATTCTGTTGCGGTGCATAAGCAGCCGAGAATTCATGAGTAAAGCCATATTCATCAAGAAATTCTTCGATATGAGTGTTTTTGAATTATGTACCATTATCACTTCTGATATGCTTGAGAGACAATTCATATTCAGTCTGTTCTCTATTTGCGAAAGTTTTAAAAATTTCAACAACCTTGCTCTTGTCATCTAGAAAGAAAACCCAAGTATATTGAGAGAAATCATCAACAATAACCAGACCATACTTGTTACCTCCAAGCCTAGCATAATTTTGAGGACCGAATAAATCCATATGAAGCAATTCAAGAGGACGAGTAGTAGTCATGATAGTTTTTGCTGAGTGATGTTTCTTGGCAATCTTTCCTGCTTCACAAGCACTGCATAGACGATCTTTATCGAATTTCACATTATCAATTCAAACGATATTCTTCTTCGAGATAAGAGTTTGAAGATTTTTCATTCCTGCATGACCAAGTCTTCGATGCCATAACCAGCCAGATGTGGCTTTAGCCATTAAGCATGTGGACACTACAGGTCCCGAAGAGAAATCTAGAATATAAAGATCACCTTTGCGATATCCTTCCAACACGAAGGAATAATCATCCGGTGAAAAGACAACACAACGAGAAGCAGAGAACTGTACAAGCATACCCATATCACAAAGTTTTGAGATAGACATAAGATTATATCCTAGAGATTGAACAAGCATTACTTTGTCAATATGTTTATCCTTCGAGATAGCAACCTTACCCAAACCAAGTACTTTTCCTTTGTTGTTGTCACCGAAGGTAATATATCTCTGAGAAGATTCAGTAAGTTTGTCTTCGGTGAACAAATCTTTGTCTCCGGTCATATGATTTGTACAACCACTATCTATGACCCATTCGGATCCACCGGAGACATAGCCCTACAGAAGAATGAGTTCTTCTTAACCACCCACAAACAAGCAGGTGACTGAGAAGGCATGGAAGTGCTAGATGAAGCAGCGGTATTATAGCGAACGGGATCATATAGGCGAGGAGGACCATCAAGCACACCATAAACATAATTCCTCGATGAGGGGTTAGAGTACTGGTAGGTAAAAGCAATTTTTTCATTATTGTCACGATGATGATAAACATTTCTATCAACTTGATAGTATTCCTTCTGGGGAACATTTGAAGCAGGCACCAAGGGTTCATTTCTATCCTCGAGAGAATAGTAGTGTTTCGGTGGCACCGAAGACTTTCCCTGCATAGAATGGTTAGGGGGCAGTTTTTCTACGAGAGATTTGCGAACCAAAATCTGACGCTTATAGAAACCATTCTTCGGAGGAGTACCAAAGAATTCAGCAGACACCTTTCCTTCCTGATCTTTGATAAGATTGTAGTCAGAATCAAGTGATTCATCAATAATAGCCTTATCAATTTTGCAGTTGTAACCTGAAAGGTTAGCAATATCAATGGGCTTTTCCTTCGCCAGAACCCATACAGTTTTAGGATACTGCTCGGGTTCCCAGTAGGTGCCATCAGGGTTGAGTTTCCTTTCGAAACCAACACCTTCGTTTCGAGGATTCCTATGAAGAAGTGACTTCTTTAGGATATCACATAGATACTGGTGTCCCTGAACACTTTTGAACATGCCTGTTTCAAATAAATCTTTCAACCTGAGGAGTTCCTCGGTAATAGTTTCCTCGTTCGAGGGGTTAGCATCATCAATGACAATAGGTTCTTTTCCTTTCGATTTCTTAGAAATAGACTCAATTTTACTTCGTTCCAAACAAGTCAAGCAAGGTGAAGTAGATTCATTTTTAGCTTCTGAGCCTTGTTGAGCGATGTAACACCCCGGGTGTCACGCTATAGTAATCACCTATAGTAATCACAATTACTGTTGCTAATCATGCCTTGATCATCATGAGGCAATTCAACATTCAAAACTCCTTTGAGTTGGCAATAAAAACAAAGTGCAAAATTAAACTTTGTTCTAAAATTATAAAACCATTTTTGTTAAACCCCAAATATTCAGTGGATCACTTCCATGTGGTCTTGGGATTTTATTAAGGTATAAAAGAAGTGAAACAAATAAAAACAGTAGCTCCAATGTCCACTTCAATCATTTATCATTTAAATAAAATGCTAGATGATTTTATAAAATCACAAAACTTTTTGTGGCACTGGCCAATAATGCAACCTTAATTGTGGACTACTTTTCATATTGTGCAAAATTGTAAAAGTGCATAGGAAAATATAAAAGAAATTAAGACAGAAAAGAATAAAAGAAATACAAAAGAAACAGAAAGAGAAGACCTAAACTACCCCCGGCCCATCCCCCACCCACTAGGCCCAGCCCACCCGGCACCCTCCTCCTTCCTCCTGTTCACAGGTGTGCGTGGAGGGCATCCCCCGGCCGAGATGCGTCGTTCCTCGCTGTCGACCATCCACAGCGTCCCCCTGCGAGGTTAAGAACGGCCCCATGCCCCCTGTAGCCCTAGATCGAGCCTCGCCATCCCCCATTTGCCCTCCGCTTCCTCCTACTCCTCCCCGTGGCCGTCCGGGCGCAACCGTGGGCACGCGGTTGTCGCCGGCGTGGCCACCGGCCGCCTCAGCCCGCGCCACCACGTCCGGGAGCATCGTCGGCGTCGTCCTCATCTCCCCGTAGAAGAAACCGAGCCGAGGTGTCCTCCTTCGCCGGAATCAAGCCGATCCCCTTCGCCACGTTCGCGCCACCATTGTTGACGATTCTTCCTCCTCGCGCCCTCTCCAAGCCCATTGCCATCCTCAACGCGCTCACGGTGAGCATACGAGTCGAATGCCCCTCTTTGCTTGCCGATTTGGCCTCCTCCGTGTCGTTCCCGTCGGGCCGTGCTCCGGCCATCGTCGGACTTTGTCGCCACCGGTGAGGGAGGCCGCGCCCGACCCTTTTCCTTTAAGCAATTTGCTCCGCCGCGCCATGCACGTTCGATCCCTCCCCTCCACTTGTGTCTTAGTGGCCGGGAGGACCTCGTCGTGCTCCCCGCGCCCGCCGTCTGCTATGGCTGGGACGCATCGGCCGACCATCGTGGCCGCGCCCCCTGCCCTGTCCAGTGCGTGCGCACGCGCGCGTGACCACGACCCCCGCCCACCCCCGCCGCGGCCCCGCCCCCCGGCTAGCCAGCCCCACCGGAACGGCCTCCGCCGTGTCCTTCGTCGCCGGCATGGGCATGCCCTGGGTTAAGCCAGGGGGCCTTCCCACTGACCAATGGCCCCCCTGGGTGATTAGCCAATAAATGGTAATTAAAAAGAAATAACCCATTGTTATTAATAACATATGTCACTGACGAGTGGGGCCCAGGCCATTAACTTAACCCCTGGAATTTTGCTAATCTAAATATATAACATGTGTCACTGACCAGTGGACCCATCCACTGGTTAAATCTATTTAAATAGTTAATTAAGAAAATAGTCAATGACAGTAGGACCCCACCTATCAGTTAAATAAAAGAAATGATTTATAGAAATGCTTTGAGTATGACATGTGGGCCCTTGCTCTGTTTAATAGAAAAATTTATTGTTTTAAATAACCAGAGGCTGACATGTGGGACCCACATGTCAGTTGACTGGTCAACCCTCTCTGTTGTGGATAATGTTTATTAAACAATTAAAAATAATCCAGAAAATGATTTAAAAGGATTTAAACTTTAACATTTAATATCTTTTAAACCGTAAGTCGGATTCAAAAACTTTATACATGAAAGTTGCTTAGAAAAATATAACGAATAAAAATGCGCTACCCGCATACCCACCGCACCCCTCTAACATACCGAATCCGAGACTTTCCCCCTCCATATCGTCTGTCCGGTAGTTACCCGGTACCGGTAAAACTTTCCGGATGAATTTATTCTGATCACGAAAGTTGTTCGAATTGTTTCAACTAGCACGGTTACACCATCCACACGTTTGTCGGATGTCCACGACACCCCCGGCATGAACCCTTCCCCCTCCGGACGCCCTGTCCGGTAATCATCCGGAGCTGGCAGTTCATCCCCAGATGGATTCCCGCTCCGTGCAACGTGCATTGCACTGCGTTAGAACACCGTTGGCAATGCGTCCGTCGTGTATTTTATTTGTATTGCTATTTTTCCCGTGTATTTATTGTTTCTTCCCCCTCTCTTAATGTCCGGTAGTCTTGATGTTCGCTACCGATGCCCTTGTGATCGACTACTTCGTCGACGACCGTACCTCTACCGTCGAGCTTACAGGCAAGCAGAGCCATTCTCTTCCCCAGTTATTGCCTATCTTTTCCGTACATTTCTTGCACTAGGCATGGTTACTGCTGCTGCTACGATTACAATCCTATTCAATTGCATAGCCTGTTTTTGTTGCCCCTTGATGTACCTTCTTTTATCCTATGCTGCCTATTATAATTATGCATTATTCAGCAGTGAGCCCTGCGCATTGTTAGCTAGGATTAGATAGCGGGCCGTGACCACTCAGGGGAGTGAACAAGGATACGATATATATTAACTGTTATAGGTACGGTACAGTGCAGACACCGCCTAAGTCCCCTAGCTCGGCTCTGCCGAGCCACCATCAAGTGTGAGCTATCGAGGAGTAATCCTCGTACCTCCACTCGTTGCTGGCTCTGTATATCCGCTCTAGGTACCTAAGCAACGGTTGTCCTTATGGTAAGAAGTCGGGCGACCCAACGGTGCCCGTGAGCGGTATTGCGTCGGGAACGATAGGGAGGGTACGACCGACGTTACTGGCGTGCTTGGCCCGTGCTCGTATCTCGCGAGAGTTACCAAACCATGAAAGTCGAGCTCTACCAAGAGCACACGCGAGACAAGGTAAGGAGATGGTTCACCTTGTCTGTAACCGCAGAGACTTGGTGGGACGACAGGGCAGGCACCGATGTACTGGTGGTCTTGACTGCTGTCGTTGACCGCGGGTCAGTTAAGTCGAGGCAACGATAACGGTTGTCACGCAGGTTAATTAAAATGCTAAATGGTTCGGCGGATGTCTTGAGTAGCCTTTTGGCTTGTATGCACTACCTAAACGTGGGATAAGGAGTGTGGGCTCCCCTGCATCATAGTCTCGTTCGAGGGTCTTCAGACGTCAGCAGTACCGCTGGCTGATTGCCGGGAAGTGGTGTTGTCTTCTCTTGCTCGAGTGGTGTATTTGTATTTTCTTTGATTTTGCTTCACCGGCCAGTCACGCACCGTGCAGGAGTACGTTCGGGTTAGGGTCCAAAGCCCGACGTACATAGGATATAGTCCGGCGGATGACCTCTCTGTTGATTGCCGAAGGATGGGCTACTTTGTGTCGGATAGCTTCGGTGGGGTGTTCCCTAACAAGGTGTACGCCACCCTGGAGATCCGAGCGTCGTAGAGCCACGCCAGTCCACCCCTGCAGGGAAGATTAATCTATTCGAATAGCCGTGTCCACGGTAACATGACGCTTTATGCTGAAGCTGGATCTTACCACTACAAACTACTACTATTAAACTATATGGTTCCGGGTCTTCTTCCTCGCAGGGAGTCGAGGAAGGGAACTCGGAGGCATTATTATTATTAATCATTACAACTTACTATTATACAATGCTGCAGCAACTTCTGCTCCATTGTTATTACATTCATGTTATTGAACTGTTGGTTGTTTCTCTTCTCATGCTGCAAGACACGTCAGAAGATGCTAGTCTTCGATAGGCCTAGCTTCTTACCCTTATTCTGATTTCTATCTTGCAGTCCACTATATATAGCCTCCCCTTTCCATTTGATATAATGCATAATGCTTAGTAGCGGACGTAAGACTCGCGGGTAAGCTAGATACTCACCTGCTTTATTTCCCCCCTTTTTGTTTTGCCTGATCGGCCGCTGCAGTCGACCTTGGAGTCCAGGAGCAGGAGATCCCCGATGCCGACCACCGCAACATGAAGATTCCCGATGCCTTCTACGACGTCGAGTTCCTCGTTGACCAGGAGTAGTTTGGAGGTTCCCAGGCAGGAGGCCTCGCCTTTTCGATCTATTATTATTTGTGCTAGCCTTCTTAAGGCAACCTTGTATTCTTGTGTCTGTACTCAGATACTATTGCTTCCACTAACTTTGTGCTTTCGAGCTGTTGTATTCGAGCCCTCGTGGCCCCTGGCTTGTATTAAACAACTTGTATTATTTTATTTATAGAGTTGTGTTGTGATATCTCACCGTGAGTCCCTAATCTCGATCGTGTACCTTGCGTGTATGATTACTTTGCTCGGTCGTATTTTGGGGGCGTCACAAGCGATGAGCGTGAGATTGACATTCTCCAACTCTTCATGAGCCTCTCTCAGTTTCTCGTGAGCCATTTTCCTTTGAAGGAATTTATAGGTTAGCTTCTCGTAGTCCACTGAGAGAAGATCATGCCGAGAGGAAAGTTCATCATACTTTTCCTTCAGAGCAACATGCTCATTCGTCAAATTTTTACCTTTCTCAATCTCATCGATCAACAAAGTCTCAGATTTTGGAATAGTTTCACTTAGAGAATCTAGTTCATCTTGTTGGATAGAAGCAATTTTAGCAAGTTTGGCATAGTTTATCCTAGAGTGACTTTCATAAGCAGATCCATCAGAAGTATCGTAGGAATTCTTAGAAGAAGATACCTTAGCCTTGGCCATGAAGAAGTAAGCTGGAGATTCATCTTACCTGCTTTGGTTGGTGAAGAATGAACTTGAAGTCTTGTTCGAAGCAAATGCTAGACCAGCAACTCCATCAGATTCAGAACCAGAACCAGATCTTGAGTTTGATTCAGCTTCGGAACCGGAGGCTTCATCTTCAGAGTTCATCTCTTTACCCAGATAGGCCTTGGCACGATGAGAATTCTTGCGTCGAGAGGAATGTGATTTTGAGGAAGAACTCTCTCGATGTTTGTGGTACTTCTTCTTCTTGTCATCATCAGAACCATCTTTCTTGTCTTTTCTGAACTTTGAATCATATCTCTTTGACTCATAGTTTTTGCTCGATCTGTGTGACTTGATCGAAGAGTTGCTGTGCGAATGCTTGGATCTATGTTCAATTTCCCAGAGAGGACAATCAACAATGAAGTGTCCTGGCTTCTTGCACTTGTAGCAGCAGTTATCTTTCGCTGAAGAGTTTCTGGATGATGATCGATGCTGTGATGAATTGCTCGAATGTCTGGAGGAGTAGTTTTTTTCGGTGAAGAGGAATTCCTTCTCTGGAAGCGGTTGAATCTTTTCATTATCAGTGCCAGATCTTTTCCAATATTCTCAGGGTCATCTGAGGCATCTCCAGATTCAGGACTGGCTTCAGGAGAGGAATGATGTGAAGCTTTGGCCTTGAGTGCATGAGATTTTCTTCGAGTTCCGCTGACATCTCGTTTTTCCTCTTCTTCCATCTCGAAGGTGTTGAGTCTCTCGATAATATCAGCGGCAACAAGATCCTTGAAATCAGTCCTTTCCTTGATCATCAGCACAATGTGATCGAAGGAATCATCAAGGGAACAGAGCAAAGTTTTGATAACAATCCGACTGGTAATGTCTTCAGCACCGAGGGAAATCAGTTCATTTGACAGAGTAGTGAGTCTGCTGTATATGGAGTAAACTTTCTCTCCCTCGTGCCTGTTGAATCGATAGTATTAACTTCGAAGGGTGTCAATACGAGCATCTTTCTGGGTAGAGAAACCTTCACCAATCTTCTCGAGATAGTCCCAGACACCTTTGGCCGTAGAAATATTCTAGACTTCATGATATTTTTCTAGAGTCAGATGGTTTGTGATGAACACCCAGACTTCAGAATCCAGTGACATCTTCTTTGCCTCTTCAGGGGTAATAGCACTTTTTTCTTTGACATTTACACCATTCTTGACAACTTCCCAAGCGGCAGAGTTGATGGCCATGATGTTCCTCTTCATTTTGTCCTTCCAATAAGGATAGTCCTTCCCATTGTAGATAGGAATCGATTCGCCTGAGCGAATAGCTTCAAACGACATTGTTGACAACACTCCAGGTGGTTAGACCAAAATACGCAGAGCATAGGGAGTGCCTAGCTCTGATACCAATTGAAAGCTCAAGAATGATCAGAGGGGAGGAGGTGGATGATCACTTCTAAAAATTCTAAGGAACTTAGAAGGAATTCACGCAAACTACGAAGGACTACAGGCATCTCGAAGGAAATACAGTATCGAAATGCATGCATGGGTCGAAAGGATTGGGAGCGAAGGAAAACATCGAAGGCAAACAGGAAACGATTAAATACTGAATGTAAATACGAGAAGGAAAACGAGCCTGTCACGACGATGTTTGGTAAACCAGTTCACACTCTGCAAAGTGCTACGTCTGGCTGGAGGGACTGGTGATTGAACACCTGGAGCAAAAATCTCTCCGCCCTATTCTCCACTTCAACAAACTCCTCGAGCTTGTCCAGTTTTCACTCGTGGTAGATGATTCATGACATCTCCGAGACCTTTACAAACTTCCTTCAGCAGCGACAATTTCTATTCGACTGCTTGACAGGTGACGCCTAACCGTCTAGGAGACTTGCAGTTCTCCAAGATAAAAAGATCGGCTAATATCGACCTAAGTCTCTGTGAATTGCTCAACTTGGTTCAGACTTGGGTTTAGGTTTTCTCTCGATGGATCTCTCTTGGGATGCCCATAGTACTTCTGTTTTAGAATCTTCAGTGGAGCAGCCAACCCGAAATGGCGGGTAGGTGCGGGGTATTCATAGGTGGCGATCTCGATGGGTAAAATGACTGAAGTGACCCGATGCAACCGCTTGACGCATGTCCACAACGGTCGGATTTCAATCACTGCGCAACTTTACTTGAGGAACAAGCAAGCTAACTTACTGAACAAGTTCTCTCTCGAAGGCACGAAGTGCGATGACTTTGCCTTCAAGCTATTCACTCGACTCAACAAGATTTCTCTCGGTAGGCTTTTTGTGTGTTTAGGTTGAGCAGAGAAAATTCACTTCGACAAAAGATCTCAACTAGCAAACCCCTCTTGATAGTACGTTTTTTCCTATGACTCAAGAAAATAAAAGAGAAACTAGTAAAAAGACTAAGTCTTCGACCAACTTCAACTTTCTCCTCGTTGCGCTTTTACTTGAGAGTGTCTTCTTTCTCGACGACATTTTGGGGGGTCGTCTTCCTTCAAAGGTTTTGGTAGTTGACTGCAGCTTCGCTGCAGTGAGTTGTCCTTCGACCTTCTTCTTGCAAACTCCATTTTTTCGGAACCTAAGTATCTGTTTATACTCGAAAACAATATTAGTTCCACTACTGCTTTGTCCAACAATCTCCAAAACCTTCGGGGGCAAAACTTGCTCTTACAATTTTGAAACTTCCCCTTTTTGATGCTGGATGCAGTGGGTGCGACTTGCTTTATTTCGGAGAGAGGTGGTACTCTTTCGAGCCTTAGAGTGTTGTAATACTGTGAGTACGAAATAATGCCTCTGGCAGGAGCGGAGTTTGGAGCATGCTTGGGCCCCGGGTGTTGTGGTCTAGAAAATGTCGCGTATGCGAATAACGTCTCGAGGAGAGGGTGAGATCGCGGTCGAGCTTCCGAGTGCCATTGTATAGAGTGTCGCGTGCGAATAGACGCCTCAGGGGAGAGGGTGAAGTCGCGCTCGAGCCCCTGAGTGTTGGTGTATACGATGTCGCGTATGCGAAAAAATGCCTTGGGGGAGAGGGTGAAGCCGCGCTCAAGCCCCCGAGTGCCAGTGTATATGGTGTCGTGTATGCGAAAAAATGCCTCGGGGAGAGGGTGAAACCGCACTCGAGGCCCTGAGTGTCAGTGTATAAGTTGTCGCGTATGCGAAAAATGCCTCGGAGGAGAGGGTGAAGCCGCGCTCAAGACCCCGAGTGTCAGTGTATAAGGTGTCGCGTATGCGAAAAAATGCCCCGGGGAAGAGGGTGAAGCCGCGCTCGAGCCCCCGAGTGTCAGTGTATAAGGTGTCGCGTATGCAAAAAAATGCCTCGGGGGAGAGGGTGAAGCCGCACTCGAGTCCCCGAGTGTCAGTGTATAAGGTGTCGCGTATGCGAAAAAATGCCTCGGGGGAGAGGGTGAAGCCGCGCTCGAGCCCCAGAGTGTCAGTGTATAAGGTGTCGCATATGCAAAAAAACGCCTCGGGGGAGTGGGTGAAGCCGCGCTCGAGCCCCCGAGTGTCATGGCTTGTGTGATATGTCAATGCATATTGTATTGATGTATTCTTACATGACTGGCTTATGCAGCCTTGAACAATGCTCTGATTGTTAAAAGAGAGGCAAGAGAGAGTAGTCGCAATCAATCTATGGATAGAAGAGGTGTATGTTTTTCACGTTCCAAGGGTTGCCCATGTCTTCGTCGGTGTTCGGGTTCTTCAACTTGGAGGTTCCTCCTCTGATCACTTCGGAGATTATGTAGGGGCCCTCCCACTGTGGGGCAAGTTTGTTCACCTTTTCCCGCTTAGTCGTAGCACGAGGTCTCCCATGTTGAAGACCCTGGTGTGGAGTCGACTGCTTTGGTAGGTGCGTAGCTTCTCTTGGTACCCTTCTGATCGTGACAGGGCTATGTCTCCTGCTTCAACCGCTACGCCCTTGTCATCTGTAAGTTCCTCCTCCGCCTCTTCATCTTCGTACCCGATGATGCGCGGGGCGCCGAATCTAAGGTCGTGTGGGAGTACTGCTTCCGTCTCGTACACCATAAATAATGGAGTGTATTGGGTTGAGGCGTTGGGTGTAGTTCATAGACTCCATAGTACGACTGGTAGTTCTTCGACCCAGTTGCCTGCGGCTTGCTCGAGTGGTGCGAGGAGCCATTTCTTGATGCCACCACACACCAGACCGTTGGCTTTCTCGACTTGTCCATTGGACTACGGATGTGTAACTGATGCGTAGTTGATTTTGCTGCCCAAATCCTTGTAGAAGTTTTGGAATTCGTCTGTTGCGAAGTTTGTACCGTTGTCGGTGATGATGTTGTGTGGGACTCCGAAGCGAAAGATGATGGATTTGATGAATTTCACAGCTTTCAGGGCAGTTAAGCTAGTGATGTGTACTGCTTCGATCCACTTTATGAACTTGTTGAATGCAAGAAGGAGGTGGGTGCGGCCTCCTTTCGAGGATTTCTTGAAGGGTCCTACCATGCCGAGTCCCAAGTCGCGAAGGGCCAGGCCAACGGTATTGTCTTCAGTTCTGATGTTGGGTGCTGATACGCGAGAGATGATAATTTATTCTCGCCCTTCTTTGGTTACCCCAAGTGGAAGGTGAGATGCAGCGTAGCGGCAAGTTTCCCTTGGTGAAGATACCAAGGTTGAGATCGGCCAGTAGGACTCCGACAATGATAAGTAGGTGGTGAAGCGAACAATGACGCCGTTCACAACCGAGGTTACTTACTTCACCTGGACCTGCACACAGACACAAATAACTTTGCTCCCAACGAAGTTCAGGGAGGTTGTCAATCTCTCCGGTCTTGTTGTTTACAAAGGATAAAAACACGAGGGATAATGATAATGATAACAACTGAAAGTAAATACGGAAAAGTAAATGAGCGTGTAAACAATGATGAGAATATGGACCGGGGTCCCGTGATGTTCACTAGTGATGTCTCTCTCCCAAAAGATGATAAAACTGCTATGCGAGGTAAACAAATTACAGATGGGAAATTGGCAGGATTATAAATGCACCGCAATGCTAACTATGCTACAAAAGAAAGGAAGAGGCTGAAAAGCATGGGCAGTGCACCAAAATAAGTAGACCGAAATCCATCTGCATCTACTACTAATCATCCACCTTGAGATATCTATCCAGAACATCTCGCTAGTATTAAGTTGCGAGCCCCACCCAAAGTGTAAACCAAAAGCAACAGACAACTGCATTAAAAAGAACTTTGCGTAAAGTAAACAATCCTTGCAACCGCGGTTACCAGCACCGTTGTTTTCCGCCTTCTGACCACAGCTCATCCCCTAGACTCATGTTTCTGTCACTCAAGCGTGTCATCAGGGGGCATGTACCCACAATCGAGCATAACGTTCCCTCTTGGAGTTACTACCTACTACTTGGCCAAATCAATAAACAACAACGAAGAACATGCAAGAATTACTTCGGAACAAAAATACAAAAGATAAGAACCAATTATATTACTCTATCAGAATCTGAACATAATCTCATAATCTATGAGATCCCATCAAACACAGCATAGCAAAAGCAGAAAGATTACATATGTGCCTCGATCATGTAGGGCAGCTCACGAGGTCTAAACCATGAAGAACAAAGAGGGGAGGAGAACATCACATAGCTACTGATCACGGACCCATGGTCCAAAGGAAACTACTCACGACACATCCGGGAAGCG
This sequence comes from Bromus sterilis, assembly GCA_950022295.1. Taxonomy (NCBI): domain Eukaryota; kingdom Viridiplantae; phylum Streptophyta; class Magnoliopsida; order Poales; family Poaceae; genus Bromus; species Bromus sterilis. The sequence continues at coordinate 220,716,929 of OX465599.1, forward strand.
TCCATGGTGGAGGGGAAGCTCCCGGAGGTCGATCCTCCCTCCGGCAGGGTGCCGGAAAGGGTCCTGACGGTCCTCCCGATCTAGGAAGCGCGGCGGCGGAACAGAGGCGAGATCGCGAAAAAGCGTTCTCGCCTCGGAAGTTTCCCGTGACGGAGATTAAATAGGCGAAGGGGGGCAGCCAGGGGGCCCACCAGGAGTCCAGGCGCCCCCCTGGCGCGGCCAGGCCCCTGGCCACGCCAGGTGGCCGCCTGGGAACCTGGTGGTGGCCCCCTGGCCCTCCTTCGAGGCTCTGGAAGCTTCCTTCACGCTGATTTTTTATCTGATTTTTCCCAGATTTTTGGATCACTTTTTATATGGGGGAAAACTGAAATAGAAAAACAGCAGAAAACAGAAACTGGCACTGGGGTGCATTGAGTTAATAGGTTAGTCCAAATATGATCAAAAGTGTATGAAAGTGTATCTAGATCATAGCAATATCACACAAAACATGCATGGAGCGAGTAGAAATTATCGATACGTTTGAGACGTATCAACATCCCCAAGCTTAATTCCTTCTCGTCCTCGAGTAGGTGATAACAAGCATAATTTATGTGGTGACATGCTAGCAACCATATAAGAACTTTGAAAAGTAAATAAATCAAGGTATGTGATTAATTTCAAGTCATAACATGCAAGAGTCTATATTAGCATTGAAACAAGCAACGAAAGAACATTAGGTGCAAGAGCTCTCACTTTCCATGACTCGAATGTCTCCAAGTGGTGTTTGCGTGCAAGAAGGGGGATAGGGAATACGGGAAAAAAGTGTTTTTGTGTTGAGAACTCAATCTACTAAAGTTTCACACTTGGCCTTCTTTGGAATCTTATCTTGACTCATCCCCAGACCACTAGCCAGGTACAAGTCAATTTGATCCACTCCTTTTCGATATTTTGAGCACTCATTCAATGGATGAGCATAAGCACGAGAGTTGACACTTAGGATGGAAAAGAGAGAAATATGGTGGAGGAGGAAGACAAAAAAAAGGGAGAAAGGCTCACGTCAATGAGGACAATCATAGGCGAGAAGGTCGAATGATAGATATGATGTGAGGAGTAGGGATTGCCATGCAACGGATGCACATATGAGCTAGAAAGCTCTCCAATGGAACTAGTGGGGGCGCATCTAACTTTCTCGCTCATGAAGACCTAGAGCTCTTTTGAGGAGGCTCATCCTTGGAATATGCAAGCCAAGTTCTATAGTGTGAAGGTCCCCACATAGCTATATGCATGAATGATCATCTCAATGGAGTACAAGGATAAGAGGGAGTACTAGTGTGGATCTTTCAAAAGGATAGTAGTGTTGCCCCTTTCTCTCTTTTTATTTCTTTTTTCTCTTTTTCTATTTTTTTTTGTATTTTTTGGTGGCCTCAATGGCCCTTTCTATTTAACTCTCATTTGTGCTCTTTGGGATCTTTCATTTTTTCCACTTTGGGATCTTTTCTCACTTAGGGTCAACACTCTAATTTACAAGAGGGTATAGAAGATCTTTCACACTTTACAAGGTACTCAAATCATAAAGAAGATGTAGCTATCATGATGTATGCAATGTATGCCGCTGCTAGTGTAGCAGGAACATGTATGACATGAAGATCAAGTCATGAAGAGGTGGATGTTGCATGGCAATATATCTCGGAAAGGCTATGCAAATGCCTTGATAGGTAGGTATGGTGGCTGTTTTGAGTAAAGATATAAGGATGTTTATGATGCCAGAGTGTATCATGCCAAGGGTTTGGATGTACCGGCGAAGGTGGACGCCAACTCTCGGAGTGAGAAGAAGGCAATGCACGTCACAGGAGAGGAAAGATATAAGGAGGTTTATGATGACAGAGTGTATCATGCCAAGGGTTTGGATGTACCGGCGAAGGTGGACGCCAACTCTCGGAGTAAGAAGAAGGAAATGCACGACACAGGAGAGGCTAGCAAATATGAGGAGGTGGAAGTGTCAACTTTCAATACTCACATTAGTCCGAAGAACTCATGCACTTATTATCGGTAACTTTCAATCTAATAAGAAGGTTCACAAAGAGACAAGTACCCGAGGAGGAGTGTATGGGGGTTTGGTTATCCTTGCGCATCATCGACTCATGGTACGTGAGTGTACTCTAATATCCGATCCCTCCAAAGATTAGCGATCCATCTAGTAGCTAGAGTTCTCAACTAGTTTTGTAGGTTTTTGAAAGTAAACACAGATTGCCCAAAATACGACACCTATCACTAATAGGTTAGAGCTCTTGACACCAAAAGTTCAAACATTACTCACATCAATACCTCAAAACTTTTGCAAGTTACTACTAAGATTAAATAGCAACCTCAATTACCTATTTTCAAGACAAGACGCAACTCAGTGCAACAACCAACTCTCTTGACAAGATAAACATGAAAACTAAAGAGAGTTCCAGCAACAAACTAAACAAAAGCCAAGGCTCTTGCTAAAGACAAACTAAGACTAAAACTAAACATGGCAGTAGCTACGAAAAGATAAAGAACACACAACATAAAAAAGATAAGCATGAAAAATCCTATGATGTGTTCTAGATTGAAGTGGAACATGTTTCTCTCCCACACAAAGTAAGACAGGGTCTAACTTGTTATGAACAGCAAGCAAAGCTAAAGAAAACTAAAAAATAAAACCTAACAGCGGGACGCTCCAAGCATAGCACAAAACACATGAAGTTATAATAATATAGTGAGACGAAGGTCGAACTGATGATTGTTGATGTAGAAGGGGATGCACGGGGCACCCCAAAGCTTAGACGTTTGAGTCTCCTTGAATATTTGCTGGGGATGTATGGGGGCATCCCCAAGCTTGAGCGCTTGACACTCCCGAATCTTCTTTCATCATCTTCCATCGCACACTTGAAAACTCCCTTCATACATAACTCATCATAAGCTGATTAGAGAGGTTAGTACCCTTAATAAAATAATGTTTGTATCCTTCAGATCTTGTGACTGTTTTGATATGTGCGCAGTTTGTATTGGTATCCTTCAGATCTTGTGATGGCCGAGTCCCGTGCTTCGTCTGCTGTCTTTATCGTTCTGCAATGCTTCTTCTTCCTCTTCCTCTTCGTACCCTGAGATTCGGGGAGCTCCAAATTTTAAGTCATGTGGCAGTACTGCTTCTGCTCCGTATACAAAGAAGAAAGGTGTATACTGGGTCGAGCTGTTTGGGTGGTGCGCAGGCTCCATAGTATCGCGGGAAGTTCCTCTACCCAGTTGCCCGCAGCTTGTTCTAGTGGTGCGAGGAGTCGTTTCTTTATTCCTCCGCATACTAGGACGTTTGCTTTCTCCACTTGGCCATTGGATTGTGGGTGTGCGATTGATGCGTAGTTGATTTTGATGCCCAGCTCTTGACAGAAGTTTTGAAATTCTGCTGCTGTGAAGTTTGTACCATTGTCTGTGATAATGATGTGTGGTACTCCAAATCTAAAGATGATTGAATTGATGAAGTTAATTGCCGTGAGGTCTGTTGATCTAGTGATTGGTACTGCTTCAATCCATTTGGTGAACTTGTCGACTACGACTAGTAGGTGTATACGTCCCCCTTTTGAGGATTTCTTGAGTGGGCCTACCATGTCGAGTCCCCATGTGGCAAATGGCCAGGACAACGGTATGGTTTTGAGTTCCGATGCTGGGGCATGTGGCCTGCTGGCGAACTTTTGGCAGGCGATGCAACGCCGTACGATATCCTCCGCATTTCTCATGGCGGTCGGCCAGTAGAAACCTGCTCGAAAGGCCTTGGCCACGAGTGCTCGACTGCTCGCGTGATGTCCGCAGGTGCCTTCGTGAATCTCGAGCAGTAGGGCTTTGCCTTCTTCTTCATCGATACACTTTTGGAGGACCTGAGAAATGCTGCGCTTGCAGAGTTGTCTGTTGATTAATGTGAATGCTTTAGATCTTCGACTGATGCGTCGGGCTTCTGCAACGTCTTGTGGTAGGGTGCCTTCGATTAGGAATCGAAGGAATGGTTTTGCCCAGGCTGGGTCTTCGAGTGCGGCTGGCTCTGCGACTTCGGTTGCTTGGCTGCTTGCGTCGTCAGCTGTGCTTGCTGACGCCACCTGCGCTGGTTCGTTTGTGCCATCAGCCTCTGCGACTGCTTCGGGCGCCGCTGGCTTTACTTTGATTGATCTCTGGCTGATGGTCTCGTGGAAAACGCCTGGTGGTATTGGTCCTCGAGTCGATCCGATGTTCGCGAGTTCGTCGGCTTCTGTGTTATTTGCTCTAGAGACGTAATTGAGTTCACAGCCGTCGAATCTTCGCTCCAGTGTGTTGTAGAGCTTCTGGTAGGCCATCATGTTGTCTGCGACTGCATTACAGTCTCTCATCGCCTGCTGGACAACGAGGTTGGAATCGCCATAGATCGAGAGGCGAGTGGCGCCGCAAGTTTTTGCCATGCGCATGCCGTGGAGTAGTGCCTCGTATTCTGCTTCGTTGTTGGAGGCATTGCTGAAGTTGATCTGGAGGATGTATTTGAGCTTCGTTCCTTTGGGGGAGACTAGTACGACGCCTGCTCTGGCTCCTTGTTGTCTTTTGGACCCGTCGAAGAACATCTTCCATGAGTTGGACAGATCTGGGTGCATGGTGTTTGGACCTCTGTCCACTCAACCATGAAGTCTGGGAGTACTTGGGCTTTGATTGCTGTTGGATGTTTAAACTGAAGATCTCTCGGACTGAGCTCGATGTTCCACTCGGCTACTCGGCCGGTCGCTCCGGGGTTGTTGAGGATGTCCGCGAGTGGTGCACTGCTCACGATTGTGATGGGGTGTTCGTCGAAGTAGTGCGATACTTTCCTTGAGGTCATGATGATGGCGAGTAGGAGCTTTTGGTAGTGCGGGTACCATTGCTGTGGCTTTGTGAGCTGCGTGCTAAGGTAGTAGATTGGTCTTTGTATGCTTTGGATTTTTCCTTCTTCTGCACGCTCGACGACGAGCGCCGTGCTAACTACGCTGCTGCGTGCTGCTATGTAGAGGTACAATTTCTCCTTTTCTTTGGGCACCGCCAAGATTGGTGGAGTCGAGAGGGTTTTCTTTAGGTCTGCGAATGCATTGCGGGCTTCCTCGGTCCACTCAAATTTTTCTCCTTTTCTGAGCAGTTGGTAGAATGGTAGGGTCCTTTCTCCTAGCCTGCTGATGAAACGGCTCAATGCTGTGAGTCTTCCTGTGAGCTGCTGCACGCCTTTGATGTTGGTTGGCCTTTGCATCTTGGCGATTGCATGGACCTTTTCGGGGTTTGCTTCGATTCCTCAGGCGGAGACCATGTACCCGAGGAGTTTTCCGGCTGGGACGCCGAACACACACTTTTTTGGGTTGAGCTTGATTCTGTACTTGTTGAGGGCCGCGAATGTTTCGCGGAGGTCGTCGAGTAGCATGTTCGCGCTGTTGGTTTTGATGATAATGTCGTCTACATAGACCTGGACGTTTCTGCCAATTTGGTCTCTCAAGCATGCTTGCATCATTCGTTGGTAAATGGCTCATGCATTTTTTAGGCCAAAGGGCATTGTTCGGTAGCAGAACATGCCGTAGGGGGTGATGAATGAGGTGTGCTCTTCGTCCTCTTCCTTCATCCTGATTTGATTGTATCCTAAGTATGCATCAAGGAAGGATAGGAGGTCGCATCCTGCTGTGGAGTCGATTATCTGGTCGATTCTTGGCAGGGGGGAGTGGTCTTTTGGGCAGTGCTTATTGACATGTCCGTAGTCGACGCACATCCTCAGTACATCAGTGTCTTTTTTAGGAACCAGGACTAGGTTTGCAATCCAGGTTGCCTTCTTCGTTTCTCGGATGAACTGTGCGTCGAGTAGTCGGTTGATTTCTTCTCCGATTGCTCTGCGCTTAGGTTCTGAGAATCATCTTAGCGCCTGTTTTACTGGATTGGTGTTTGGCTTGATGTGGAGCACGTGTTCGGCAAATTCTCGGGGTATTCCTGGCATGTCGCCTGGGCACCAGGCGAAGATTTTCCACTCTTCGCGAAGGAAGGTTATGAGGGCGGTTGCTTATTCTTCTGGGAGGTGGGCGTATATGCGGACCGTCTTCTCTGGGTCTGTTGGGTGAACTTGGTGGGTGATTGTGTCGCTGTCGACGCTGAAATCGCGGCTGAATTCTTTTGACTCGCTCCGGCTCGCCAGTGGAAAAATGCTTTTATCCGTCACCATGGCTATTTCTTCAAGTTGTTGTTGGGCTCCGGACGTGTCGAAGACTTTGTGGAAGTCGCGATCGCACTGATACGATTTGGTGAAGCTTCCATTGATTGTAATGACTCCTACGGGTCCTGGCATCTTGAGTTTGAGATATGCGTAGTGCGGGACCGCCATGAATTGGGCAAACACTGGTCGCCCGAGTATGGCGTGGTACTGCGACTGTCAGTCGAGCACTTCGAACTCGAGGACTTGTCTTGCGAAGTTGCGCTTGTTGCCGAAGATGACGTGAAGCTCGATTGTTCCGACGGAGGCGGCTGCTTCACCCGGAACTACGCCATATATTGTGGTGCCAGACTTCTTCCAGACTGATCGTGGGATTAGCATCTTGTGTAGGGTGCTGGCGAAGATTATGTTTAGGCTACTGCCTCCGTCCATGAAGACTCTTTCCATGTCATAGCCTCCGATCTGGGCTTCAAGGACCAGGGGTGCATGCCCCGGCCTTGGGATTGCAGGCGGTTGGTTGCTCTGAGAGAAAGTGATGTTGGTCTCGGCACCACACAGTTGGTAGATTTCTGCTATCTCTGGGCCCTCGGCTGCATGGGCCTGCAGGGTGTAAGCGTTCTGCTTTGCTTTTGAGGGTCTTCCTTCTTGTATCATGCAAATTCGTCCATGGGACGTAAGGTGTTGCCTTTCTGTACTTGGTGTTGGTGATTGCGCGCTTCTTCGGCTGCGCTTGGCTTCACGCTGTTTTTCCTCCTTCAGGCTGTTGGAGAGTTCGGCGAATAGACGACAATATCCTAGGGTGTGGCTTGCTCTGAGGCGTCCCCACCCGTCTTCGAAACAGTGGATCGTGCAAGGTCCTTCCAGTTGCTCTCTGGCTGTGAGCTTACTGGAACCAGCGTGCCTTCTTCTCCTTGAGACTTGGAAAATCTGTGAGTGGTCTTCTGTTCGGTTGTGGAATCTTGGGTCGAGCTCTACCCCATCGCTGAGCGACTGGTTTCGGATGAAGTTGGCGAATTCATCTGGTCTTCGATCTAGGTCGTAGTACTCGCCGTTCTGGGTTTCGGAGTCGTTGTCTTGTCGCGCGGCGGGAGTCCGGGTGGCGGGGGGTCGTCGAGTGGTTGGCGAGTCTTTTGTCACGCGCCGCGACTTTTCGAGTGGGATTCCCGTGTAGAGTCTTCGCGCCTGTTTTCTGTGTCGTCGAGTTCTTTTCCGTCGGCGGTAGATCTGGCCGTCGTCGAGATGTTGGGCTTGATTCGGCTGCAGGTTAAGTGATCTTGATGGGGCGATGAAGATGCTTGTGGTGAAGTTGAACTCCTCGAGCGGGTTAGATCTGGCTCTAGCCCTTGAGTCCTGATTTGCTGAAGGCGGGACCGCCGAGATCGTGATTCCAACCTGTGTAGTTCCCACAGATGGCGCCAATTGACGAGGATCAGCCTCAGCAAATCCCATGGTCAGGGACCCTAGGTTAGTCATAGAGAAGGGACAGGTTGGAGGATACTCGTCGGCTAACAGGAGAAGCACTTCCTGCTCGATATTATTGCGTGAGGGGGCGGTTACATGGGAGGCCAAGGCGAGTTCTCGCAAGGCCAGGAGAGTAGATCGAATATTGGATCTCTAAGACGTCTCCCCTCCCAGCCTTTATATAATAGGCTAGGTCTCGGGGAGTCCGTACTAGATTACAGAGATAATTTCCTAGTTCTAGTCTTGCCTTGTGCGCCAAGTCGTGCCTTCCATATCAGTCGCGGACTCCTACGTCGGTGCCTTGATTGGGCCAGTCGAAGGCCTATCAAGGCTTTCCAATAGGCCTTCTGTCTTCATACACACTAGGTATCCTCACACGCAAGAGTCGTGGGGTCACCCCCTCGTCATAGCCCGTGTAAAAGACTCAAAAGGTATCTTGACTTTCTTTCTAGGGAAGTGTTCCATCCCCTTTTTGAGAGGGAATTGAAATTTTATATTCCCCTCTTTCATGTCAATGATAGCACAAATGGTGCGGAGAAAAGGACGTCCCAAAATAATTGGACATAAAGGTTCACACTCTATATCCATAATAATAAAATCAACGGGAACATAGTTGTCATTGACAATGATAAGAACATCGCCGATCTTCCCCAAAGGTTTCTTTACGGAAGAATCAACAAGACGAACACCAAAAGAACAAGAATCAAAAGGTTTCAATTCAAACATATCATACATTCTTTTGGGCATGACGGAGGTACTAGCTCCAACGTCACATAAAGCATAGAAAGAGAAGTTATTTAATTTAATTTTTATCATAGGGTCCCAACCATCATCTAGCTTCCTCGGTATGGAGGCTTATATCCTAAGATTCTCCTCCCTAGCTTTGATGACATCATTTGTGATATGCTCCGTGAAGGCAAGATTGAGTGTGCTAGTGTGGGGGTCTCTAGACATTTTGTGTAACAAGCTGATAACTTTTGAGAGGGTGCCTATCAAAATCAATATCACTACTATCAAAGGTGGTAGTAGTGTCATCTAGGCTCACTTGTTTGAAACCCTCGATGTTCATAGGAGTTTCTTCTTCTACGGTTGAGGTATTAGAATTACCATTAATAGGTCCAATGGGACCAGGAGTGCATTGGGTGCTTATAGTTTCGGTATCCTCAACAATTTGGATAGTGACAACTGTGTGGTGTGTAGGAAGGCTCTTAATTCTATCCTCTTCCTCTTTTTCTCTAGCCCATCTTTGTTTAAGTTTAGCCATCATCCTAATATTTTCATTAATTTGTAATTGGATAACATTAATAGGAGTGGCCTTACTCTCCTCAAGGGGAGAGGTTCTAATTTTTAACATCTCAACATCAAGGCCTAAGCTGTCTACCTTCAAACAAAGATTATCTAATTTAGCTAACTTTTCTTCCACATTCTTGTTGAAGGCTTTTTGGGTAGTGATAAAGTCTCTAAGCATGCTTTCTAATTCAGAAGTGGGGTTCTTGTTGCGAGGGTAAGTGTTGTTGTTCCCATAATTGGATGGAAACGGTCTAGGATTACTAGCAAAGTTGCCCCTATAAGCATTATTATTAAAGTTGTTTCTAGCAATGAAGTTCACATCTACTTGTTCCTGAGCAATTAAAGAATTTAAAATATCATGAGGATCAATAGAGGGTTGCTTGTTAAGTAGAGACATAATGAAATCAACTTTTTCATTTAGGGAGGTAATTTCCTCGACAGAATTTACCTTCCTACCCGTTGGAGCGCGTTCGGTGTGCCATTGGGAATAATTGGTCATAATCTCATCGAGAAGTTTTGTGGCAGCACCAAATGTAGTTGACATAAAGGTTCCTCCAGCGGCCGAATCTAACAGGTTCCGTGAGGTAAAGTTCAAGCCTTCATAAAAAGTCTGGATAACCATCCAGGTAGTCAAACCATGTGTAGGGCATTTCATAACAAGAGATTTCATACGTTCCCAAGCTTGGGCAATGTGTTCATTATCCAATTTCCTAAAATTGATAATGTTACTCCTCAATTGGATAATTTAGCAGGTGGGTAGTATTTCCCAATAAAAGCATCTTTGCACTTATCCCAAGAATCTATGCTATTCCTAGGCAAAGATTGAAACCAGATTTTAGCTCCGTCCCTCAAAGAGAAAGGAAAAAGCTTAAGCTTAACAACATCACCTTCTACTTCTTTATACTTTTGCATATCACATAATTCAACAAAATTATTCAAGTGTAAAGCAGCACCATCTCCAGCACCAAAGAATTGATCTCTCATAACAAGGTTTAGCAAGGCAGGTTTAATTTCATAAGAGGTAGCTGAAGTGGTAGGTGTGGCAATAGGAGTGCAGATAAAGTATTTGTTGTTGTGACTAGTGAAGTCACACAACTTGGTGTTTTCAGAGGAACCCATAGTAGCAGCAAGTATGGAATTTTTTTTGTAATTTTTGATATAACACTCAAAGATAAAAACAGAAAGGTAAACTAACAAGACAAAAAAGTAAAGGTAAAAGGTAGTGGGCAACTCCCCTATCTTATCACTCAGAGTCCTCGGCAACGGCGCCAGAAATTTGCTTGATACGCGAGAGATGATAATTGCTTCTCGCCCTTCGTTGACTACCCCAAGTGGAAGGTGAGATGCAGCGTAGCGGCAAGTTTCCCTTGGTGAAGATACCAAGGTTGAGATCGACCATTAGGACTCCGGCAATGATAAGTAGGTGGTGAAGCGAACAATGGCGCTGTTCACAACCGAGGTTGCTTACTTCACCTAGACCTGCACACAGACACAAATAACTTTGCTCCCAACGAAGTTCAAAGAGGTTGTCAATCTCTCCGGTCTTGTTGTTTACAAAGGATAAAAACACGAGGTATAATGATAATGATAGCAACTGAAAGTAAATACGGAAAAGTAAATGAGCGTGTATACAATGATGAGAATATGGACCGGGGCCCCGTGATGTTCACTAGTGATGTCTCTCTCCCAAAACACGATAAAACTGCTATGCGAGGTAAACAAATTACAGATGGACAATTGACAGGATTATAAATGCACCGCAATGCTAACTATGCTACAAAAGAAAGGAAGAGGCTCAAAAGCATGGGCAGTACGCCAAAATCCATCTGCATCTACTACTAATCATCCACCTTGAGATATCTATCCAGAACATCTCGCTGGTATTAAGTTGCGAGCCCCACCCAAAGTGTAAACCCAAAGCAACAGACAAATCCATTAAAAAGAACTTTGCGTAAAGTAAACAATACTTGCAACCGCGGTTATAAGCACCGTTGTTTTCCCCTTTGTGGCCACAACACATCCCCTATACTCTTGTTTCTGTCACTCAAGCGTGTCATCAGGGGGCATGTACGCACAATCGAGCATAACGTTCCCTCTTGGAGTTACTACCTACTACTTGGCCAAAGCAATAAACAGCAAAGGAGAACATGCAAGAATTACTTCGGAACAAAAATACAAAAGATAATAACCAATTATATTACTCTATCAAAATATGAACATAATCTCATAATCCATGAGATCCCATCAAACTAAGCATAGAAAAATCAAAAATATTACATATGTGCCTCGATCATGTAGGGCAGCTCACGAGGTCTAAGCCATGAAGAACAAACAGGGGAGGAGAACATCACATAGCTACTGATCACGGACCCATGGTCCAAAGGAAACTAATCATGGCACATCCGGGAACCGTCCATTGTGGAGGGGAAGCTCCCGGAGGTCGATCCTCCCTCCGGCAGGGTGCCGGGAAGGGTCCTGACGGTGCTCCCGATCTTGGAAGCGCGGCGGTGGCGGAATAGAGGCAAGATCGAGAAAAATGTTTCTCTCCTCGGAAGTTTCCCGTGACGGAGATTAAATAGGCGAAGGCGGGCAGCCAGGGGGGCCACCAGGAGTACAGGTGCCCCCCTGGCGCGGCCAGGCCCCTGGCCACGCCAGGTGACCGCCTGGGCACCTGGTGGTGGCCTCCTGGCCCTCCTTCGGGGCTCTGGAAGCTTCGTTCATGCTGATTTTTTATCTAATTTTCCGGGTTTTCGGAGCACTTTTTATATGGGGGAAAACTGAAATAGAAAAACTGCAGAAAATAGAAACTGGCACTGGGGTGCACTGAGTTAATAGATTAGTCCAAATATGATCAAAAGTGTATGAAAGTGTATCTAGATCATAGCAATATCACACAAAACATGCATGGAGCGAGCAGAAATTATCGATACGTTTGAGACGTATGAGGTGCATGAGGACTTTGCTGAGGTAGTATATTGGTCTCTGGATGCCTTGTACCTTGCCTTCTTCGTTGCGTTCAACGACTAGTGCGGTGCTGACCACACTGCTTCGAGCGGCGATGTAGAGGTATAGGGGTTCTCGTTCCTTAGGCACTGCGAGGATTGGTGGGGTTGATAGTGTTTTCTTCGGGTCTGTGAACGCGTTTCGTGCTTCTTCCGTCCACTCGAACTTTCCACCTTTCCTGAGTAGTTGGTAAAACGACATGGTCCGTTCTCCTAGCCTGCTGATGAAGCGACTTAGAGCGACGGGTCGTTCGGTGAGCTGTTTCACACCTTTTATGTTGACGGGTTCTTGCATCTTGGCGAGTGCTTGAAATTTTTCTGGGTTAGCCTTGACTCCTCGAGCAGACACCATGTATCCTAGTAACTTGTCGGCTGGTACGCCGAAGACGCACTTTTTCGGGTTAAGCTTGATCATGTAGTGGTTGAGCGCTCCAAAGGTTTCTCGGAGGTCTTCGAGTAGTGTGTTTTAACGATGATGTCATCTACATTCCTGCCTATTTGATCCTTTAGGCATGCTTGCATCATCCGTTGATACGTTGCTCATGCGTTCTTCAACCCGAAAGGCATTGTCATGTAGTAGAATACGCCATAAGGGGTGATGAACGATGTGTGTATTTCGTCTTCTTCCTTCATCCTTATCTGGTTGTATCCCGAGTACGCGTCGAGGAATGAGAGGAGTTCGCATCCCGCGGTTGAGTCGATTATCTGATTGATCCTGGGCAGGGGAAAGTGATCCTTCGGCAGTGCTTGTTGACAGGTCCGTAGTCGACGCACATGCGGAGCACTTCAGTGTCTTTTTTGGGTACCAACACAGGGTTTGCGACCCAAGTATCCTTATTCATTTATCAGATGAATTTTGCGTCAACGATCCTGTTGACTTCTTCCGCGATAGCCCTGCGTTTTGGTTCAGAGAATCGGCACAATGCCTACTTCATTGGTTTGATGTTTGCGTAGATATGTAGTGCATGCTTCACGAATTCTCGTGGGATTCCAGGCATGTCAGCTGGGCACCAAGCAAAGATGTTCCATTCTTCGCGGAGGAATTTGATGAGGGTAGTCGCTTGTTCCTCGGGAAGGTGAGCGTAGATCCGTACTGTCCTGTTTGGGTCTGTTGGGTTCACCTGATGGGTTATCGTGTCGCTATCGAAGCTGAAGTCTCGGGTGATCTCCTTGATCTCGCTTCGACTGGCGAGTGGAAAGATGCTCTTGTCTACTACCCTCGCTATTTCTTCGAGTTCCTATTGTGCTCAAAGAGTGTCGGAGACTTCGTGGAAATCGCGGTCACATTTGTCTGATCTTTGGAAGCATCCGTTTATTGTGATGACTCCTGCGGGTCCTGTCATCTTGAGCTTGAGGTATGCGTAGTGTGGTATGGCCATGAATTCGGCGAAAGTTGGTCGACCAAGTATAGCGTGGTACCACGATTGCCAACCTACCACTTCGAATTCAAGAGTCTATCTTCTGGAGTTGCTTCTGCTCCCGAAGATTATGTCGAGGTTTACCCTTCCTAGCGACAAGGCTGCTTTGCCTGGCTCGATGACGTAGAAGGTAGCATCTGAGGTTTTAGCACTGAACGCGGGATTAGCATCTTCGCGGGGTGTTGGAGAAGATGATGTTTGTGACGCCCCCAAAATCAATCCGTGTACAGTAATCATACACCAAGGTACACGATCGAGATCAGGGACTGACGGTAAGATATCACAACACAACTATACAAATAAAATAATACAAGCTGTTTAATAAGGGCCTGGGGCCACGAGGGCTCGAATACAACATCTCAAGAGCACAGAGTTATCGGAAGCAATAGTATCTGAGTACAGACACAAGGTTACAAGGTTGCCTTAAGAAGGCTAGCACAAAAATCAACACGATCAAAAAGGCGAGGCCTCCTGCCTGGGAACCTCCAAACTACTCCTGGTCAAAGGGGAACTCCAAGTCGTAGAAGGCATCGGGGATCTTCACGTTGCGGTGGTCGACATCGGGGATCTCCTGCTCCTGGGCACCAACGTCGACTGCAGCGCATGATCAGGCAAAACAAAAAGGGGGAAATAAAGCAAAGGTGAGTATCTAGCATACCCGCGAGTCTTACGTCCGCTACTAAGCATTTATGCATTTGTATCAAATGGAAAGGGGAGGCTGTATATAGTGGACTACAAGGTAGAGATCAGAATAAGGGTAAGAAGCTAGGCCTATCGAAGACTAGCATCTTCCGACGAGTCTTGCAGCATGAGGTCAGAATAAGCCAACAGTTCAATAGCATGAATGTAATAACAATGCAGCAAAAGTTGCTGCAGCATTGTATAATAGTAAGTTGTATTAGATAATAATTATATATGCCTCCGAGATCTCCTCCTCGACTTCCCTGCGAGGAAAAGAAACCGGAACCAACAGTTTAATAGTAGCAGTTTGTAGTAGTAGGCTCTAGCTTCAGCATAAAGCGTCCTGTTACCGTGGACACGGCTATTCGAATAGATTATCTTCCCTGCAGGGGCTGCACTACTGTTACCCTGCACGCTCAGATCTCCAGGGTGGCGTACACCTTGTTAGGGAATGCCCCACCGAGGCTATCCGACACGCCGAGGCCCATCCTACGGCTCATCAGAGAGGTCCCCTCCGGTCTACAGTCCTAAGGGCAAGGGGGTCATGGGCCTATCACCCCTCGCTCTCCGGGTCGTTGTGCGCCAAGTGGATCCAGTGCCGCAGCACGATCCGACCCAACCACAATGCTGAAACTGGACGTCTTTCAGAGATTTCGAACGAGACCACAACGCGGAGGGCCCACACCGTAATCCCACGTGGAGGTAGTGCGTATAGGGCACGTCCACCCACTCAAGTCATCCACCTGAAGCATTAAGCATTTTATTATTTTCTGTCGGGAAAACCGTTATCGTTGCCCCTTATTGAATGAGTCGCGGACAACGACAGCGGCCAGGACCACCAGTAACGTCGGTGCCTACCCTGACGTCCCACCAACTCGTGCGGTTACCAATAAGGTGAACCGTCTCCTTACCTTGTCTTGCGTTTGCTCTTTGAAGAGCTCGACTTTCGTACAACATGATACTTGTCGGCCACGAACAGTACCAGGCCCGCCGCACACCGGTGGAATACACCTGACCTGTCGTTCCGCTAAGATACCCTGCGCGGGCACCGTTGGGTCACGCGACTCCTTACCTGTAAGGAAACCAGTTGATTCGAGTGCCTACCATCAAGTGAAACCAGGAGGAATCACCCTCGATGGTACACTTGAAGAGGTTCGACAGAGACATCAGCGGAATGAACTAAAGAGGAATATTCTCGTATTACCCCGGTGGTGCCGAGACACCAGCGGAATGAACTAAAGAGGAATACCCTCGTATCATCCCAGTGATGCTACGTTACTGAGCCGGTGATAGTGAAATACGAGTCCATCCACTCATAAGTCAAACTCGAAGCAACTCGATAGAGTCTCGCCGTTGTAGGTTACCTAGGGCGTCTGCATTTTTTTTGAAGCTTTCAAACTGGAGGGTAAAGCACCCTCAGTACTTTATTACCTAGGGCGTCTACATTGATCCATACCTGTTGCAGTTATAATATTTTGTAATCCGCGTTCACTCACCAGCTTGATCACGACCCGCTATTCTAAACCTAGCTAACAATGCGCAGGGTTTACTGCTGAATATTATATATATTTATAAGGCATCATAGGACAAAGGAGGGTACATCAAGGGGCGACAAAAAAAGGTTATCCAATTGAATAGGATTGTAACGTAGCAGCAGCAGTAACCATGCCTAGTGCAAGAAATGTACGGAAAGATAGGTGATATCTCGGGAAGAGAATGGCTCTGCTTGCCTGTAAGCTCGACGGTAGATGTACGGTAGTCGACGAAGTAGTCGATCACAGGGGCATCAGCAGCGGACGTCGAGACTACCAGACAATAAGAAAGGAGGGGGGGGGGGAGAAACAATAAATACACAGCAATAATAGCAATACAAATACAAGACATGACATATGAAATGTTAACGATGCTCTAACGTTGTACGATACACGTAGCACGGAGCGGGAATTCATCCGTGGATGAACTGTCAGCTCCGGGTGATTACAGGACAGGGTGTCCGGAGGGGGAAGGTATCATGCCGGAGGTGTCATGGACATCCGACAAACATGTGAAGGGTGTATCCGTGTTAGTTGATCCATTCTGAACAACTTTCGTGTTCAGAATAAATTCATCCGGATAGTTTTACCAGCTCCGGGTGATTACCGGACAGTGCAACCGGAGGGGGAATGTCCCCTGTTCGGTATGTTAGAGGGGTGGGTGGGGCGTATGGGTAGCGTATTCTTATTCGTTGTATTTTTCTGAGCAATTTTGATATATAAATTATTTTCATCTGATTTATGGTTCAAAAGATATTCAATTTCAAAGTTTAATTCAATTTAAATCATTTTATAATTTCTTTTATTATTTCAAACCAACATTATCCAGAACAGTGATATTGTCCTAGTCAAACCTGACAAGTGGGACCTACTGACCAGTGGGTCCCACATGTCAGCCTCTATCTATTTAATTAAACCATTTTCTGTTTAAATAATGCGCTGGGCCCACATGCCATACACTCATTTCTATTTAACATTTTATCTAATCCTAATTATCATGTGGGGCCTACATGTCATGGGGTCAAAGACAAAATTAATTAACCTAATTAATCCAGGGGGTTAATTTAAAGGGGTTGGACCCAATGCCATTGTCTTAGGGTTAATTTAATTTAACATAAACCTTTTATTAACATAATAGGCTAGGTCCCACATGTCATACACAATGGGGGGGGGCGGTTAGGCCATTGGCTAACCCAGTCAGACGAGGCCGGCTGCGAACCACGACACGGCGGCGTGGCCGCTCCGACGAGACGAGGCGGGGGAGGCTGCGGCGAGGGGCGCGGGTGCGGCACAGGGGTACGCAGCGGACAGGGTGCACGGCAAGGGCTCTGCCGGTGTGGGCAACACGGCGACCGGAGGGGAACACGGCAGATGGAGCTACGTCGAGGAAGGAGACCAGCAGGGGGTTTGCGGGCGGTTAGGACACGGGCACGTGCCCGCTGCGCAGGGCAGGGGGCGCGCCCAGAGCGCGGAATGGCACGGGCGTGGGCGAGCCGAGCTCGGCCCGGCCATGGCGAGTACCACGGTGGCTCCAGCACGGGCAAGGCGGCCACGACGAGAGCAACCGGGCGAAGGGGGATTCGAAGGGGGGCGCTCACTGGGAGGCTTGAGGAAGGGCTCGGGGAGGCCTGGGGAGGTGTGCAGCGGCGGCAATCGCTGCCGAGGTGCCGCGGAGGCGACGATCGAGGCGGAGGTCGACGACGACCATGGACGGCGGGGAAGCTCGATTCACGCCAACTGTTGGACTCCGGCTCGACCTGCAGTGTGGGATCGACGAGGACGACGCCGGCGATGCTCCAGGACGTGGTGGCGCGGGATGGGGCGGCCGGTGGCCACGCCGGTGACAACCGCGTGCCCACGGCTGCGTCCGGACGGCCACGGGGAGGAGCGGGAGGAAGGGGAGGGCAAATGGGGGGAATGGCTTAGGTTTTGGGTTTCGTTGGAGGCTCGGGGCTCTTCTACCCGTCGGCAGTCGGCAGATGGTTGCCACGACGACGGACGTGGCGTGGCCAGCCCGGATGGCCTCCACGCCATGGGTGAGCAGTGGAGGAGGGAGAAGGAGAGGAGGTGGACTGGCTGGGATGAGCCCAGTGGGGAGGGGAGGGTTTTTTTCCCCTATGCGTTAGATAGCCCTTCCCATTTCTTTTGTTTTCTTTTATTTCTTTTCTGTAATTCTTTTCTATTTATAATTTTGTTTGGAAAACAATTCATTTTATAAAAATGTGCCACTGGTCCTAATATTCATGTTACACTATAAGGTGATGCCACAAAAAGTTTGGGCAAGAAATAAATTCATTTGCATTTTTGTTTTATTTAAATGGGATTAAATGCCACTGATTTGTGACTGCTTTAAATTGCTTGAATATTTATATGCCACAATAAATATCCATGACCATTGCACCATGGTATACTGATTTTTGTGCATTCAATAAAATTGGTTTCATAATTTTTGGATCAACTATAATTTCAACTTATATTTAGAATCTTCATTTGGGTTGGAATTTGAATGAGCTACCATGAAGGGTGATCATCACAAGGTTAACCACAGTGACCTGGCATTATTCAAATGTGACTACTATTGCTTGACACCAAGGGTGTTACAAATCTCCACCACTACAAAGAATTCTCCCGAGAACTAAAAAGGTAGTGGTAGGGGTAGAGTTTCGGTTTCGTATTCTAACGAATCTTCTTGTGCTTGTTGTCTTCTCATAGAAGTCAATCCTTCTCGTTGACGTCTTCATTGCTCTGCCTCTGTGCATCTCGACGAGTTGTCATCCTTCTTTCTGGGGCTTCATCGTACTTACGGATAGGCTAGGAGGAAAAACTTAAGGGGGTCGGATCGGTATCAGGTTAATCCACCAACACTGACCAAGGGAATGGGGTACAACGTATCTCCCGAGTTTACAATCAGGGTAATACATCGGGAAAAACAAAAGAAGGTATGAGAAGTTTCAAGCAGATAGACATGCATTCGATGCCGATGACAGATGATGAAAAGGGGTCCAGAGCATCAGGCATAAGCACTGAGTCTGATACGGAATTGAATATCACAAGGCAGACGACAAGATTCACGTTTCGGTCCTGTGGAACTGTGGCTGGGGTGGTGACATTTTATGCGATCACGATGCAAGGATTGTCAGAGAATAGCTTGTCAGCTATGTCGGCAACAACATCGGTACCAGGAGCAGTGGACATTGAGAACCATTTTCCTGCTCGTTAATACGAGGCGGACCAATTGACAAACTTCTCGTCCCGGTGGTTACCAAAATGTCATCAACAATGGAAACAAGGTGTTACTGACAAGGTTGTACACCGAGGTGTTTACATAAGCAGGGGTTTATCACGGCTTAGGTGTTAATGTTTGCAAGAAAAGGTTAAACAGAACAATGGAAGGGAAAATGTGATGATACACAAGTATAAGGTGTATATCTTTCCCAAAGGAAAACAGAGCAAGACATACATGACCATGTCTGCATTGGCAGGGAGTCAAAGGAGGTTGTCGATGATAACACAAATCATCGAGGGCCAAGGATGGTATTTCACACGATGAATCCGATTGACACATGGGAGAAACCATGTCAGATTAGTCGGATAATAACCCACCAAAGGTCGGGTGGTTCGCAAAGAATCAGATCTGAGTATCGACACTCAACCAGAAGGAGAAAGAATGCAAAGGCATCGGGTGATGGAAGCATCCGAATAATTCGATGCTTAAGTACAAAGGGAATTATGACATCGGAATCGGGAGGTGGATGTAATTATCCATACGGACTTATCGGTGGCAAGGGATTGCAAAGCGATGAACACGTAGGTTCTCGGGAATTTATCAGAGAGTATCTTCGGAACCTTCAGGTGAAGCAAGCAATCATCTTGGGTGAAGGGCTCTCCGGGTAGATGCGACCACGAGATCCTAATGTCAAAGTTAGAAAAATTTCCCGAAAGGATAAGAGAATAGAATCCCAGAGTAAACGTACGGAGAAAAAGGATTCTAATACCACCAAGTTTGCGACGTGGGCCGATATGCCACACGACACTGTTAGTAAAGTAGTTTTGCAAAGACTAGACTCGACTTCGACCAAGGAGTTGGAAGGGGGTGTCCTAACGGCAGTCGGCTCTGATACCAACTTGTGACGCCCCCAAAATCAATCCGTGTACAGTAATCATACACGCACGGTACACGATCGAGATCAAGGACTCACGGTAAGATATCACAACACAACTCTACAAATAAAATAATACAAGTTGTTTAATACAAGCCTGGGGCCATGAGGGCTCGAATACAACAGCTCAAGAGCACAGAGTTAGCGGAAGCAATAGTATCTGAGTACGGACACAAGGTTACAAGGTTGCCTTAAGAAGGCTAGCACAAAAATCAACACGATCGAAAAGGCGAGGCCTCCTGCCTGGGAACCTCCAAACTACTCCTGGTCAAAGGGGAACTCCAAGTCGTAGAAGGCATCGGGGATCTTCACGTTGCGGTGGTCGGCATCGGGGATCTCCTGCTCCTGGGCTCCAACGTCGACTGCAGCGGCCGATCAGGAAAAACAAAAAGGGGGAAATAAAGCAAAGGTGAGTATCTAGCATACCCGCGAGTCTTACGTCCGCTACTAAGCATTTATGCATTTGTATCAAATGGAAAGGGGAGGTTGTATATAGTGGACTACAAGGTAGAGATCAGAATAAGGGTAAGAAGCTAGGCCTATTGAAGACTAGCATCTTCCGACGAGTCTTGGAGCATGAGGTCAGAATCAGCCAACAGTTCAATAGCATGAATGTAATAACAATGCAGCAGAAGTTGCTGCAGCATTGTATAATAGTAAGTTGTATTAGATAACAATTATATATGCCTCCGAGATCCCCTCCTCGACTTCCCTGCGAGGAAGAGAAACCGGAACCAACAGTTTAATAGTAGTAGTTTGTAGTAGTAGGCTTTGGCTTCAGCATAAAGCGTCCTGTTACCGTGGACACGGCTATTCGAACAGATTATCTTCCCTGTAGGGGCTGCACTACTGTTACCCTGCACGCTCGGATCTCCAGGGTGGCATACACCTTGTTAGGGAATGCCCCACCGAGGCTATCCGACACGCCGAGGCCCATCCTACGGCTCATCAGAGAGGTCCCCGCCGGTCTACAGTCCTACGGGCAAGGGGGTCATGGGCCTATCACCCCTCGCTCTCTGGGTCGTTGTGCGCCAAGTGGATCCAGTGCCGCAACACGATCCGACCCAACCACAATGCTGAAACTGGACATCTTTCAGAGCTTTCGAACGAGATCACAACGCGGAGGGCCCACACTGTAATCCCACGTGGAGGTAGTGCGTATAGGGCACGTCGACCCACTCAAGTCATCCACCTGAACCATTAAGCATTTTATCATTTTCTTTCGGGACAACCGTTATCGTTGGCCCTTATTGAATGAGTCGCGGACAACGACAGCGGCCAGGACCACCAGTAACGCCGGTGCCTGCCCTGACGTCCCACCAACTCGTGCGGTTACCAACAAGGTGAACCGTCTCCTTACCTTGTCTCACGTTTGCTCTTTGAAGAGCTCGACTTTCGTACAACAGGATACCTGTCGGCCACGAACAGTACCAGGCCCGCCGCACACCGGTGGAATACACCTGACCTGTCGTTCCGCTAAGATACCCTGCGCGGACACCATTGGGTCACCCGAATCCTTACCTGTAAGTACACCAGTTGATTCGAGTGCCTACCATCAAGTGAAACCAGGAGGAATCACCCTCGTTGGTACACTTTAAGAGGTTCGACAGAGACATCAGCGGAATAAACTAAAGAGGAATATTCTCGTATCACCCCGGTGGTGCCGAGACACCAGCGGAATGAACTAAAGAGGAATACCCTCGTATCATACCAGTGATGCTACGCTACTGAGCCGACGAGAGTGAAATACGAGCCCGTCCACTCGTAAGTCAAACTCGAAGCGACTCGGCAGAGTCTCGCCGTTGTAGGTTCCCTAGGGCGTCTGCATTGATCCGTACCTGTTGCAGTTATAATATTTCGTAATCCACGTTCACTCACCAGAGTGATCACGGCCCGCTATTCTAAACCTAGCTAACAATGCGCAGGATTTACTGATGAATATTATATATATTTATAAGGAAGCATAGGACAAAGGAGGGTACATCAAGGGGCGACAAAAACAGGTTATGCAATTGAATAGGATTGTAACGTAGCAGCAGCAGTAACCATGCCTAGTGCAAGAAATGTACGGAAAGATAGGTGATATCTGGGGAAGAGAATGACTCTTCTTGCCTGTAAGCTCGACGGTAGAGGTACGGTCGTCGACAAAGTAGTCGATCACAGGGGCATCAGCAGCGGACGTCGAGACTACCGGACAATAAGAAAGGGGGGGGGAGAAACAATAAATACACATCAATAATAGCAATACAAATACAAGACATGACATATGAAATGTTAACGATGCTCTAACGTTGTACGATACACGTAGCACGGAGTGGGAATTCATCCGTGGATGAATTGTCAGCTCCGGGTGATTACCGGATAGGGTGTCTGGAGGGGGAAGGTATCATGCCGGAGGTGTCATGGACATCCGACAAACATGTGAACAGTGTATCCGTGTTAGTTGATCCATTCTGAACAACTTTCGTGTTCAGAATAAATTCATCCGGATAGTTTTACCGGCTCCGGGTGATTACCGGACAGTGTAACCGGAGGGGGAATGTCCCGTGTTCGGTATGTTAGAGGGGTGGGTGGGGGTATGGTAGCGTATTCTTATTCGTTGTATTTTTCTGAGCAATTTTGATATATAAATTATTTTCATTTGATTTACGGTTCAAAAGATATTCAATTTCAAAGTTTAATTCAATTTAAATCATTTTTATAATTCCTTTTATTATTTAAAACCAACATTATCCAGAACAGTGATATTGACCTAGTCAAACCTGACAAGTGGGACCTACTGACCAGTGGGTCCCACATGTCAGCTTCTATCTATTTAATTAAACCGTTTTCTGTTTAAATAATGCACTGGGCCCACATGCCATACACTCAATTCTATTTAGCATTTTATCTAATCCTAATTATCCAGTGGGGCCTACATGTCATGGGGTCAAAGACAAAATTAATTAACCTAATTAATCCAGGGGGTTAATTTAAAGGGGTTGGACCCACATGTCATTGTCTTAGGGTTAATTTAATTTAACATAAACCTTTTATTAACTTAATAGGCTAGGTCCCACATGTCATACACAAGGGGGGGGGGGTTAGCCCACTGGCTAACCCAGTCGTACGAGGCCGGCGGCGAACCACGACACGGTGGCTTGGCCGCTCCGGCGAGACGAGGCGGGGGAGGCTGCGGCGAGGGGCGCGGGTGCGGCACAGGGGTACGCGGCGGACAGGGTGCGCGGCGAGGGCTCTGCCGGGGTGGGCAACACGGCGGCCGGAGGGGAACACGGTAGATGGAGCTACGACGAGGAAGGCGACCAGCAGGGATTTGTGGGCGGTTAGGACACGGGCACGTGCGCGCTGCGCAGGGCAGGGGGCGCGCCCAGAGCGCGGAATGGCACGGGCGTGGGCGAGCCGAGCTCGGCCCGGCCATGGTTAGTACCACGGTGGCCCGAGCACGGGCAAGGCGGCGACGACGAGAGCAACCGGGGGAAGGGGGATTCGAAGGGGGGCACTCACTGGGAGGCTTGAGGAAGGGCTCGGGGAGGCCTGGGGAGGTGTGCAGCGGCGGCAATCGCTGCCGAGGTGCCGCGGCGACGAATCGAGGCGGAGGTCGACGACGACCATGGACGGCGGGGAAGCTCGATTCACGCCAACTGTTGGACTCCAGCTCGACCTGCAGTGCGGGCTCGAAGAGGACGACACCGGCGACGCTCCAGGACGTTGTGGCGCGGGATGGGGTGGCCGGTGGCCACGCCGGTGACAACCGCGTGCCCACGGCTGCGTCCGGACGACCACGGGGATGAGTGGGAGGAAGGGGAGGGCAAATGGGGGGAATGGCTTAGGGTTAGGGTTTCGTTGGAGGCTCGGGGCTCTTCTACCCGTTGGCAACCGACAGATGGTTGCCACGGCGACAGACGCGGCGTGGCCAGCCCGAATGGCCTCGACGCCATGGGTGAGCAGTGGAGGAGGGAGAAGGAGAGGAGGTGGGCTGGCTGGGCTTAGCCCAGTGGGGAGGGGAGGGGGGTTTTGCCCCCCTGGGCGTTAGATAGCCCTTCCCATTTCTTTTGTTTTCTTTTATTTCTTTTCTGTAATTCTTTTCTATTTATAATTTTGTTTGGCAAACAATTCATTTTATAAAAATGTGCCACTGGTCCTAATATTCATGTTACACTATAAGGTGATGCCACAAAAAGTTTGGGCAAGAAATAAATTCATTTGCATTTTTGTTTTATTTAAATGGGATTAAATGCCACTGATTTGTCACTGCTTTAAATTGTTTGAATATTTATATGCCACAATAAATATCCATGACCATTGCACCATGGTATACTGATTTTTGTTCATTTAATAAAATTGGTTTCATAATTTTTGGATCAACTATAATTTCAACTTATGTTTGGAATCTTCATTTGGGTTGGAATTTGAATGAGCTATCATCAAGGGTGATCATCACAAGCTTAACCACAGTGACCTGGCATTATTCAAAAGTGATTACTGTTGCTTGACACTGAGGGTGTTACAATGTTCATGCTGCTGCCTCCGTCCATGAATACTCGTGACACGTCTTATGTTGGTACCATGGAAACAAGGGTCTCCAGGAACCTTGATACATGTTGTGCCAGAAAGGAACCTTGCCGGAAATATAATATCACTTCCGAGAAGCCGGAGGCATCTCAACACAGCCTTGGGCGAGTTGTCTACGGGTGACAAGCAACAACGAAATCAGGATAAAACGCCTTCAAGATGGCCTCGAATCAAAAAATGTCCAACATGGAAGTTTTTAGAAATTTTGAGGGCTACAACTTTGTTGTTGACACTTTCTTCATCCGAGATCATATGGGACCTCGAAAATCTATGTCTATCACTACTGTGTCAAAGCAAGACAACTACAACAAGAGAACCGCTACAAGACAAAGGCATTAAATGAAGAGATAAGCCATCAAGTGCTTTGACCATGCAAGTGACACCTGCCTAGCTATATGTCATGACATGGCTGTTTTGCCCCAAGCGGTGAGGGATGGCTCACCCATCCTTCCCGGAAAGCAACCCAACACTACACGTAGTTGTAAAAATGTAGTACGTGGCACTTATATGAGCATCTCCTTGACCTATAAAAGGAGGACTCAGCCACATAGAGAGGAGCAATGGCGGAGGCAGTGGGGGACCGAGCGGGGGCCAGACTCCCCTATGCGTCGGCCCCCTCCAACGAGTATCAGCGGGGAGCAGTATTAATCTACGTTAATTATCCGGCCATTAGAATAAACTACTAGTATTAGCTAAACCCAAAACGATATTGTCACAAAGCAAGGGCCAAGGCCTGCATATGTAGGCTGCACGTATGTATCGATCGGGCGGGTATCACTTACTCCTTCCGTTCTAAAATAACTGTCTCAACTTTATACTTGTTCTAATACAAAACGGTATTAAGACTACGACAGTTATTTTGAACGGAGGAAGTAGTAATAAACTTTTTGATCCATCAACACACAGGAATATATATGACACGCACTCAAAGTAGCAGTCCAGTTGAGGCGGCTGGGCTCTTTCTTCCCTCATGCAATACGAGATTAGGGTTTCGTTGTCGCTAGGCGCCGGCGTCCTGCCGTCATCGCTACGACGCCTGATGATTAGTGAAGTCGCCGGTGTGCTGCTTGTCGTGCATCAGTGGAATACCAGCGTACCATGCTCAATCAAACTACATGGTCCGATCAAATTTCCTACTTGATCCCGTAAATTAAGGAAAGAGACAAAGGTACTGTATTATTATCTATTGATTTATCTATTGTCGTTGTCATATCAATGAATTTGACTATGCAGATTAATTCATCAATTGTTAGTGTTAATATATTATTATATTTTGTCATTTGTTAGATCAATTAGAAATTACATATCTGTTTGGTATTAATATTAGAATTATAAAGGTCATGAAAAAGATGCCAGCACCGATAAGTAATTTTTTCAACCCAATTGCTATAAATTCTAACTTTATAGTTGAAAATGCAAATCCAATCGAGGAGCTAAGTGTCGCAGGGCAACCCACCGGACATGATGTGCCCAATTCCAATTCAGTTGATATACTCAGAATGTAGGCTTTTGCCCCGCTTTATAGAATTCAGTTGATATATAGAAACCCACAAATAAAAATATTTAAGACTTGAAATATTTTTAATTGACAAGATGAGGGACACAGATCTTCACTCAAACTAATAGAAATGTAGTATTTTATTTATAAATTTTATATTGGTTTTAGTTTGATATCTTACAATATTGAAGATTTGAAAAAAATGTTCTTCGCACCCCTATGGCTAAATCCTGGCTCCGCCCCTGGATAGGGGGTGGAGGAGGCCAAGAGCAATCCTTCCAGGAAAAACTCCACCATGTAATCTCCACATAATCAAGATCAGACAAGCAGGAGTAGGGTCTTACGCGTCCATGCGGCCCGAACCTGGGTAAATTGTTGTGTGTTCATCGGCTTCTGGTGATTGACGATTATGTTTTCCTTGTGCTCCCCTCGACGACCCGTCATCAAAAGGGACCTCCGCGGTCCCCCGGTGTCTCGCGCGCCTCGTGCGCGCGCCCCCGACATCGACATCTGACGCTAGAAGGAGGGCTCGAACCTCCGACATCTGGCACTACAAAGAGGGCACACCTCGACATCTGGCGCTAGAAGGAGGGGCAACGCTAAAAATGCAATCATGCCCTTAAGAATATTTTGTTGATTGATGAAATATACATATAGGGGACTAACTATGTTTGTTAAGTGACACACATGAAGTTGGTTAGTTCTCTTGACATCATCGTGTAGGGATCATATGTTGAGCCTCGACTGCACTCAAGAATTCGACATAACGACTGAAGATGACGCTAAGTCTTCTTTACTATTACATCTTGAGTCATAGGGATCCCCGCACTATTAAGAGGGGATCATAAGGTTGAGTTCAGTCTTGCTCAAATCATTAAAAATTCAACATGTAAAACACCCCTTCTTACATCTAAGAAAAATCAATATAGTTGTGTATGGTTTTCAAAACACTTCAATTTGAGCACTCACTGCATATGCCTGATCGTACAGGCCACATCCCGGACAGTCCGGGCTCAGCCCGGACCGTCCGGCCACGGCCCCCGGAAGTCCGAATAATTACGATCCAGAGTCACCCGAGGGTGCATAATTCTCCGGACCGTCCGGGCTTAGCCCGGATCGTCCGAGCTGGACCCCGGACCGTCCGAATAATTATGCTCCCAGGACCAAAGGGTGCACAATCATCCGGACCGTCCGGGCACAGCCCGGACCGTCCGGGATGGACCCCGGACCGTCCGGGCTGGACCCCGGACCGTCCGAATAATTATGCTCCTAGGACCAGAGGGTGCACAACCTTCCGGACCGTCTGGGCTTGGCCCGGACCGTCCGACTGTCCTTCCCAAACCGTCCGGCATCACGAACGTGTACACACATGAAGAGCCTGTGTTGTCTTGCCGGACCATCCGGATCTCAGGTCGGGCCATCCGGGCACAGCCCGGACCATCCGACTTAAGTCCCGGACGTCCGGAGCATACCAGACAGCTCAAAATGGCTAGTTTTCTTGAGCACCTACATATACCCCATACCCACTTAGGGTTAGGGCAGAACACTTCATTCATTTCACTGAAGAACACCAAGTGCTCCCTCTCCCCTTTCTCCTACACTAAATCCAAGATCCCAGAGAGATTTGTGAGAGTTCTTGTCGGATCTTTCACCACGTGATAGATCCGTCCCTTCCCCATCTTCCGACCAAAGGAAATCGTGATTTGAGCAAGCATTCAGCTTTTCCCCATTGATATTGTTACTCTTGGAGGTTGGAGACTCCTAGGCAGGTAGGAGTTCTTCGGAGAGGAATCGACCATTGTGATTACCCCCGTTGAGTTTGTGAGGGTTTGGTGACCACCTATAAGGTCTACCGGTAGTGGTTGGGAATTGCCTTCGTGGTGATATCTCAAGGGGAATAGAGTGAGCCTTCGTGGCGTTGGTGTGCCTTCGTGGGCTCGTGGCACCCACTCTCTCCGAACGGTGAGTAGCTTCCCTCCAAGGAAGTGAACATCGGGATACATCGTTGTCTTCGCGTCATTCGTTTATCCCTACTCTTTCCCCCTATTACTTGTGCTACCGTATTATTTGCCCCTCACTTGCTTTAGTATATTGTGCTTATTGTTTATCTTGTCATAACTAGGTAAACCTTGCAATTGTTAGGCACACCTTTATCTTCCGCATTATTGCCTAAAATTGCTAAGTAGTGTTAAAATTTGTAATTAAGACCTATTCACCCCCCCTCTAGGTCTATCTCGATCCTTTCAATTGGTATCAGAGCCTCGTGCTCTATTCTTGTGGCTTAATCGCCCTAGAGCGAGATGACCAAGAACGACATCCCCGAAAGTTCGGGTGCCGATGTGGAGGAGGTCGCAATTGCTGCGGATGCTGCTAGTTCGGAAGCCGAGAGATTGGCTGCCGAACAAAGGGCCGCCGCACAAGCTGCGTTGGCTCCCTCCATGGGGCATGTTAAATATGAGATTGAGGATCCCTAGTTATTCACCTCCGGAGATATGGAAAAAGCCTTGCAAAAGGCTTTGGACAATCAAAGGAAGTAAATGGAAGCCTCATTTACAAGAATGAAGGCTCCGGCATCGGAGTCATAAACGTCAAGTGGTGCGGCCCCTAGGTCCCCACAAGCGACCTTTGTGCACCCCGGTTCCGAGGCTCCCTTGCAAAGAGGTGGTCCCTACCAATGGGATTATCCTGCTCCTAAGCTTGTGGAACCTAAGTATAACTTCAATGGCAATCCGCAGGTACTAACCGAGAACACTAACTTTTCGGATTGGAAAAGTCTTATGGCAGATTATCTTAGGTTTGTGTGCGAGCCCATGTGGAACCTCATCGACTCCGGGAAAGTCTATTATCCAGTTGATCCGAACAACCTTACCCCAAGTGAAGTATTTGATAGACATCTCAACCTTGCGGCCATTGGGTTCTTGAAATGAGGAATGGATGAATTGACACTTGCACCTTTTCTCCATATCACCAATGCCAAGGAGATGTGGGACACTCCTCTCATTGCCAAGTCTGGCACCGGCTCTCTTCAAATGACAAGATATGAGACCGCAAAGAATGCATTGCACAACCTTCACATGAAGAAAGATGAGACGCCCCAAAAACTTCATATGCGTCTCAAGGTTCTCTCCGCTCATGTCCAATACTTCACATGTGAGAAATATTTGGATGGATATCAAATCACCAACCGTTACCTTGTGGACAAGATGTTGAATGCTCTCATGGTGTATTCTCATCAAATGGTGTGGGAATTGAGGCGTATGCCCGACTTCATCAAGATGACACCGGATGACGTGATTTCCACCTTCTTGCAATATGAAGAGCACCTAAAGGAGTCCAAGAGACTACTTGCCACTTATGGTGGTCCATCCTCAAACCTTGCGCTCAAGGCTAGGCTCGAGGAGCTTGATGATGATGAGGAAGAAGATGAGTATGAAGATGATGATAACTCCGATGATACTCCCTCATATGATGATATTGCTCTCTTTGTGAAGAGATTCACAAAAGGGGACTTCAAGGGAAGATTCCAAAAGAAGAAGACAAGAAACTGCTACAACTGTGAGAGACCGTGACACTTTGCGGAGGATTGTCCATATGAGAAAAGAGAGGACAAACCTCGATTTCTTCGGAAGGAAGTTGCCAAGAGGCTCCTAAACCCTCTCAAAAACAAGTTCAAGAAGAAAGCATTGTTGGCTCTAGAAGGGTCCGATCCCGAGGATGTTGGTGGTGTGGCCGGAGTTGCTCAAGATACACAAAAGACCTTGAAGATCCTCAACAAGGAAGGTGAAGTTGTAAACTACAACTACATGAGTGACTACACCGGCAATGCACACAAGTGTCTCATGGCCAAGTTGGTTGATGATGACACTCCCTCCTCCTCGGCTAAGATCAAGGTAAATCCTATTGATGAGTCCTTCATGTTTCTTCCGAACCTCATGATAAATTTCATGATGCGGAAAGTGATGATGCACATGCTACTTGTGAAGATTTTTTGTTTGCAAAAGTGAAAAAATGATGAGCTCTCTCAAAGGCAATGAGCTCAAAATGTTTCAATTACTTATGGATGTGGTGGGTAAACACTCCACAACCATTAAGGATCTTGAAATCCTCCTCACCTAGGAAAAGGAGAATTATACTCTCCTTGAGCGAAAGGTTGACTTTGAGGAAGCTCGAAATGATAACTTGTGCAAAGTTGTTCACACATCAAATGACTTAAATGACAAGCATGTTGCCTCCTTGAAAAAGGCTAATGAAATTTGTAAGGAACTTGCTAATGATACGAGCAAGCTTGTGGAGCTAAACACCTCCTTTCTAAGGATGTTGAGTTACTCACCGTGTCTCTCAAGAAAAAAGATGAGGAACTCGCCACCCTTAAGAAAAATCTTGAGGCTCACAAACTTGCTCATATAAAAACTCTTACTAAGATGTCCCCTCCCACTATTGTACATGCTGATGCTTGTGCTACTAACTCTACTCTTGATCAAGCATCTCTCATTGAGGAGAACTTAGCTCTTCATGCTCAACTAAAGAAGGGCCTCTTGACTTGTGCCCAAGGCGAGAAAAATCTAAATGATGTACTAAGCCATCACAAGGAGTCCTTTTTTAAGGAAGGACTTGCGTTTGAACCAAGTACGAGTGTGACAAAGGATGTCCCCCTTAGCAAGGAATCAACTCCTCAAAAGGTGATCTTTGTTCGTGAAGGGCACAAGGACAAAGGTAAGAAAAAGGTTTATGAGGTTGGTGTTGGGAATGGGAAGGCCACTAGGGGCAAGCCCACTCCTAACAAAAGAAAGGAGAAGGTGCCTCCATCCTATGTGCTCCGTAAGGCAAAGGATGGAGAGGTTTTTGCAAAATTCATTGGGCCCCGTAATGCTTTCCGTTTCTATACCATTTGGGTTCCAAAGACCCTTGTTACTAACCTTAGAGGTCCCATTGCAAAATGGGAACCTCTAACCAAAGCTTAAATCTATGTGTAGGATGCTCTCTCCGGTGGAGTCAAATGGGTGATTGATAGTGGATGCACCAATCATATGACCGGAGAAAGCCGTTTGCTCAAGGAATTCATGGATGCAATTCAACCATATATGAGC
The DNA here is from genome assembly GCA_950022295.1 of Bromus sterilis. Lineage (NCBI taxonomy): Eukaryota > Viridiplantae > Streptophyta > Magnoliopsida > Poales > Poaceae > Bromus > Bromus sterilis. The sequence goes on from OX465599.1 coordinate 220,747,802, forward strand.
ATTGTCTTTGGTGGTGGTTCCAAGGGAAAGGTACTTGGGTTGGGCAAGGTGGATATTACTAATGATATGTCTCTTGCAAATGTCATGCTTGTCCAATCCCTTCAATACAATTTGCTTTCCGTTCGTCAATTAGCTTTCGTTGGTTATGATACACTATTTGGCCTAACAAGTGTGAAGGTCTTTAGGAGAGATACTCTCGAAGTGGCCTTTGTTGGAGAGTTGGATGGAAACCTTTACACATTGATTTCTCGAAAGAGAGTACTTACCATGCAACTTGTCTAATGGCCAAGACCGACAAGGGGTGGATATGGCATCGCCGGCTAGCCCATGTCGGTATGAGAAATCTAAAAGATCTCCTAAAGGGTGAACACATCCTTGGACTAACCAACGTGTGTTTTGAGAAAGATCGTGTGTGGAGTGCATGCATAGCCGGGAAGCAACATCAAGCAAAGCATACCCCAAGAATATCGTGTCAACTTCAAGGCCTTTGGAGCTCCTTCATGTGGATCTCTTTGGACCTCCATCATGGGATAGTCTTTGTGGGAAGAAATATGGCCTTGTCATTGTTGATGATTATTCAAGATACACATGGGTGTTCTTTCTCAAGTCCAAGGACGAGATGAATGCCACCTTCATTGATTTTGCCAAGCAAGCCCAAAGTAAATACAACATGGGTATCTCGGCAATACGAAGTGACAATGGCTCCGAATTCAAGAACTACACCTTGGAAGAATTCTTGAGTGATGAGGGGATTGAACATCAATATTCCGCACCTTACACCCCTCAACAAAATGGTGTAGCCGAGAGGAAGAACCACACTCTTGTGGAGATGGCCCGGTCCATGTTGGATGAGTACAAGTCACCTTATAGCTTTTGGGCCGAAGCCATCAACACCGCATGTCATGCATCCAACTGGCTCTTTCTTCGCAGATCTTGATGAAGACCCCCTATGAACTTCTAACCGGTCACAAGCCAAACGCCAAATACTTCCGAGTATTCGGTTGTAAGTGTTTCTTTCTCAATAAGAAAGTCCGGTTAGCTAAGTTTCAATCCAAAACAATTGAGGGTATATTTGTTGGGTATGCGTCAAATTCTCACGCTTATAGGGTCCACAACAAATCCACCGGATGTGTTGTGGAAACTTGTGACGTGGAGTTTGATGAATTTAATGGCTCCCATGGGGAGAAAGTTGATCTAAGTGATGTAGGAAATAATGAAGATTCGTCTCAAGACATCTTGGCTATGGGCATTGGAGATCTTGTGCCTATTGCTCAAGTTCCGAGAGATGAGGAGGTGAGTGATGGGCCAAGTGTTCCACCACCGCAAGCACCTCCTCCTACCACTCAAGATCCAATTGTTCACGATGAGCCCACTATCCAAGAACAAGAACAAGACCCTCCACAATCCGATGTGGTTGCTCAACCACATGTTGATGATGCGGTTGATCCACGAGATCGACTTGACCGCATTTGCTTTGGAGAAAATGATGCTATTGAAGATGGATCCGCCCTTGATGATGAACCAAATATTGTTCATGAAACCGTATGGGTGGAGCCCATTGAAACTCCAACTTCCATCATGCCTGTGGTGGCTAGATGTGTTGATGTCGATAAGATTCTCACGGGATTGGGGCAAGGTATAGTTACTCATCGTCAACTTATGAACTTTTGCGCTCACTTCTCATTTGTGTCTAGCATTGAACCACTTAGGGTTGAACAAGCACTTGAGGATGCGGATTGGCTCATTGCAATGCAAGATGAGCTCACTAGTTTCACCCGGAATGAAGTATGGTCTCTCGTGGAGAGGCCCTCCGGTCAAGATCATAACATCATTGGAACCAAGTGGATCTTCAAAAACAAGCAAGATGAATATGGTAATATCATTCGAAATAAGGCAAGGCTAGTGGCTCAAGGGTACACCCAAGTTGAAGGCTTGGATTTTGATGAGACCTTTGCTCCCGTTGCCCGTCTTGAATCTATTCGCATGTTTCTTGCTTATGCCGCATTCAATGGATTCCCATTATTTCAAATGGATGTAAAAAGTGCTTTTCTTAATGGTCCACTACAAGCGGACGTGTATGTAGCACAACCACTCGGATTTTGTGACCCTCATCACGAGGACCATGTGTACAAACTTCATAAGGCATTATATGGTCTTAAGCAAGCCCCTAGGGCTTGATATGACCATCTTAGGAAGTTTTTTACTCGAGGAAGTATTTGCGAGGGGTGTCATTGATGCCACTCTTTTTACCAAGAGAACCAATGGTGAATTGCTCATATGACAAATCTATGTAGATGACATAATATTTGGTTCCCCTAATCCATCTTTGTGCAAGTGGTTCTCGGAAACTATGACCAAGAACTTTGAGATGTCCATGATGGGGAGCTTGAAGTATTTCCTTGGATTTCAAATTGAGCAATTTGCCGAAGGAACCTTCATCTCCCAAACAAAGTATATTCAAGACATGCTCGTGAAGTTTGGTATGAAGGATGCCAAGCCATGCAAGACACCCATGCCAACCAAGGGATATCTAGATCAAGACCTTTCCGGTATTCCGTTTGATGCTACACTTTATCGTTCTATGATAGGGTCATTGCTTTACCTTTGTGCATCTAGACCGGATATTATGCTTAGCGTAGGAATGTGTGCAAGATATCAAGCCTCTCCTATGGAGAGTCATCATTTGGCGGTTAAGAGCATTCTTAGATACCTTGTTCATACTCCTCTGTTGGGCCTTTGGTACCCCAAGGAAGCCAAGTTGGATCTCTTGGGGTACACCGATGCGGATTGGGCCGGAGACAAGGTGGATCGGAAGTCAACATCCGGTTCATGCCAATTTCTCCGGCACTCATTGGTAAGTTGGCACTCCAAGAAGCAAAATTGTGTCTCCCTCTCCACCGCTGAAGCCGAGTATGTGGCCGCCGCAAGCTGTGCCACCCAAATCTTGTGGATGAGGCAAACTTTGAAGGATTATGGCCTCACTTATCAGAAGGTACCCATCTTATGTGACAATGAAAGTGCTATCAAGATTGCCAACAACCTTGTCAACATCCTCGCACCAAGCATATGGACATTCGTCATCACTCCATACGGGATCACATTCAAAAGGGTGATATTGTTCTTGCACATGTGGGCACCGAAAAACAACTCGCGGATATCTTCACCAAGCCATTGGATGAAGCTAGGTTTTGCCAACTAAGGGGTGAACTTGGTATCTTGTAACGTTATAACTTCTCAGCCTAGGGGTATCTTGCTCTCATTCATGCACATAGAAAACAACTTGTCTAAATGTAGGCATGTATGTAGGGGGAGTAACTCAATTCATGAGTTCTCTGCTCGCTACACGATGCATAAAGTGACCCACACATCAACAATCCGCATGCTCACTTTGGTGAGACCATGTGTAGCGGTTAAAGATGGAGTTGTGACTGTTGGACCCAAGGTACATCTTCGCGGTGTCAACATCACCTATACTCATACATGGTGGCCACCGCCACCGCCTACCCCATCATAGATTACTTCTGTCAAATGGTTCTTTAGTGATCTTACTATTTGGGTGTTCATGCTCACGCTTGTCATGCACACATATTTTCATATATAAATATATCTCTATATATATCTGCATACTGCTAGATCACACACATCGTTCGTCCCTGGAAATCCCTTGGGAAACCCCCTGCCGGACGTCCGAGCAGTGCCCCGTATGGTCCGGGTCCACCCCAGACGATCCGGCCGCTGGTCCGGTCGTCCGACCCTTAGTCGTACCGATGCCCCTCTAAAACACCATGTCGGTCGTCCGACTTCCAGTCCGGACCGTCCGGGCTCGTCCCGGACCGTCCGACTTGTAGCCCGGTCCTCCGGCCTGCCTACCTTATAAAAACTCACGGGCCGCGCCCCCACGGCCCTGGAAGTTTCTTTTCCCCCGCGCCTAGGGTTCGGCCTACATCTCCCTACGCCGGCGCCGCCCTGCCTTGGGCGCTCCCCGTCCAACTTCGCCCTCCGGTGAGTCCTCTTTTGGATCTGGCGCCTCTCCTCCTCCTGATCTATGTTTTGATCCAACCCCTTTTTTGATTTGGGTCAGGATTCCTCTTGGAGGAGGGATTTTATCTCCGATCTGGCAGCCATGCCTCCAAAGGGGTCCCATAGTGGTGAGTTCTCTCCCCATTCTCGTTGGACTCGGTTGCCGTGGTCTCCATTTTTGTTGTGCCCTCTAGTTTGGTTGACTCATTGTGGATTGCTCATGGATTTATTTTCGGCCTTTCGGGTTTGCTTCCGGTCGTCCGGTGCGGTCCACTGTGTCTCCATTGCTTGTTGGCCTTCTTTCCCATGGAACACCATGTGGACTCACTATGCTGCCCCTTTGCACAGACTCTCGCCGCCAGGGCTCTGACAACTCTCAGGATGATCTCCGCCCCCGTCGTCGCCTTCGCGGCGGAGGTGACCGGGCGGTCGACAACAATGTGGAGTTCCAAGGACTTGATGATGATTATGAAGAAGACTTTGAAGATGAAGAACTTGTCTCTCCACGCCCCAAGCCCGACACTCGCAAGAAGACACTACCAAACCGTCAGAAAGAGACCTCCTCTACTCCTCGTCGCCTTCCTCCATCGCGTCGGGAGCCGCTCCAGGGCTTGTCCATCTCCGCGGTGCCCCCTAACTGGCGCAACAGTGCTCGCTATGACTAGTTTGCCATGGAGTCCAGGCACTACCATGCGCTTCGTAGTGGGACGAATCAGTTTGACCTTGCCAACAATGCCATGGATCCTCGGTTCCACACCCTGGTGCAACAGGATATCTATGCCACTTTTTGTGTGCACATCAATCGCACGACTCCCCATAAGTTTATCAACATGGAATATTTCGAGCGCCGTCCTGACACATTTGCTGACCTCATTCGTCTTGTGGATGCCATGGGACTTCTTCATGCATTGACTCTTCGATGTGACTGGAGCCATGCAACTATTCTCTAGTTCTATGCTACCTGTTTCTTCGCTACCGATGCCATCACTGGAAATGATGCCACTCTTACCTGGAAGACTCACCACCAGACGATCACTATTACGTATGACCAGTGGTGTGCGGCGCTCGGGATGCCTACTCGGTCCGAGAACCTCTTCATGGTTCACAGTGATCATACAGAGTTTCTCTCGGCACCGATCACAGACTACATGGGTTGTCTTATGGCTCCTCAGAACATCACTCAGGGGACCAATCAAGATGTCAACAACTCATCCATCTTTTTGCCGAGGTATCGTCAGCTGTACTTATGCCTACTTCAGACGATTGTGCCCAAGCATGGCGACAAGGCCATGGTTCGCTCCTATGCTATCAATCTCATGGCCCGCACATCTCTCACATATGACTGCTTCGAGTTCAAGCAAGTGATCCCTACGGTTGATGTGGCCACGGTGGCATGAGGCATGGCTTTTCTCCATTCAGAAGCAGGGCCACTTCCCTATTGCTCCTTATATCCAGAGGGTGATTGATGGACACTTTGCCACTCCTATTCAAAAGCCCGTCGTTCACCAAGAGTGGATCCCGAAGAAGGGATCATATATGGACACTTGTGGGCCTGTGCCTCACTATGCTGCGGGTGCCTCCAGCTCTACGGCACCTCCTCCGCGCCCACCGATAGCCGAGCCATTCAAGACGATTGCTCACTTCTTGGGAAAATCTCAAAAAGCAATTTTGAATTTTTGCAAGTCAAACACCAAGGCCATCCATCAGCTTGAGACCTGACGCATCACGAAGGCCAATGCTCTCAAGGCCCGTCTTTGGACTCGCCCTGACAGTCCAGTCAGTGATGATGAGCAGCTTCCATCATCCCCTCAGCCGCAGGACTATGGATTCCCATCCGTGGAGGACTTTGCTAATTTCTTCCCGGACACGATCAGGATGATGAGGCGTAGCTCCATATGCCCCTTTTTGTTACTTGTTGACAAAGAGGGAGAAATTTATCTAGGGGTGCTAGTAGCTAGTTCATTTGCGCTCGTGTTTGCTCGTATTAGTTATATCTTATGCTGTGTGGCAGACATGTATTATGTATCGAACTATGTGTTATCTTTTGAGTGTTCTCTCTTATGTGGTATTGTGTCCTATAACTAATGTGCCTTCTCATATACATCTTATTGGTTATATGATCATGTGGGAGCCTCCCTAACATGTGTCTTGCTTAAATGTCTAAAAAACCAACATGCACATGTTGAGGGGGAGTCTCTCTCTTTAAAATGAAAATGATCTCCAAAATTGTAATTGTCATTTCTTTGAGAGCTATATGTGTATTGTCATCAACTACCAAAAAGGGGGAGATTGAAAGTGCAATCATGCCCTTAAGCATATTTTGTTGATTGATGACAATATACATATAGGGGACTAACTATGTTTGTTAAGTGACACACATGAAGTTGGTTAGTTGTCTTGACATCATCGTATAGGGGTCATATGCTGAGCCTCGATTGCACTCAAGAATTCGACATAACGACTGAAGATGACGCTAAGTCTTATTTACTATTACATCTTGAGTCATAGGGATCCCCGCACTATTAAGAGGGGATCATAAGGTTGAGTTCAGTCTTGCTCAAATCATTAAAACTTCAACATGTAAAACACTCGTTCTTACATCTAAGAAAAACACTCGTTCAAAACACTTCAATTTGAGCACTCACTACATATGCCGGATCGTATGGGCCATATCCCGGACCGTCCGGGCACAGCCCGGAACGTCCATCCACGACCCCAGGACATCCGAATAATTACGATCCAGAGTCACCCGAGGGTGCATAATTCTCTGGACCGTCCGGGTGTCAGGTCGAACCGTCCGAGCTGGACCCCGGACCGTCGGAATAATTATGCTCCCAGGACCAGAGGGTGCACAATCATCCGGACCGTCCGGGCTCAGCCTGGACCGTCCGAGCTGGACCCCGTACCGTCCGAATAATTATGCTCCCAGGACCAGAGGGTGCACAACCTTTCGGACCGTCCGGGCTCAGCCCGGACCGTTCGACTGTCCTTTTCGGACCGTCCGGCATCACGAACGTGTACACACATGAAGAGCCTGTGTTGTCTTGCCGGACCATCCAGATCTCAGGTCGGACCGTCCGGGCTCAGCCCGGATCGTCCGACTTAAGTCCCGGACGTCCGGAGCATACCAGACAGATCGAAAAGGCTAGTTTTCTTGAACACCCCATACCAACTTAGGGTTAGGGTGGAACACTTCATTCATTTCACTCAAGAACACCAAGTGCTCCCTCTCCCCTTTCTCCTACACTAAATCCAAGATCACGGAGAGATTTGTGAGAGTTCTTGTCGGATCGTTCACCACGTGATAGATCCGTCCCTACCCCATCTTCTGACCAAAGAAATTCGTGAGTTGGGCAAGCATTGAGCTTTTCCCCATTGATCTTGTTACTCTTGGAGGTTGGAGACTCCTAGGCGGGTAGGAGTTCTTCAGAGAAGAATCGACCATTGTGATTACCCCCGTTGAGTTTGTGAGGGTTTGATGACCACCTATAAGGTCAACCGGTAGTGGTTGGGAATCACCTTCGTGGTGATATCTCAAGGGGAATAGAGTGAGCCTTCGTGGCGTTGATGTGCCTTCGTGGTTTCACCCACTCTCTCCGAATGGTGAGTAGCTTCCCTCCAAGGAAGTGAACATCGGGATACATCGTTGTCTTCGCGTCCTTCGGTTATCCCTACTCTTTCCCCCTATTACTTGTGCTACCGTATTATTTGCCCCTCACTTGCTTTAGTATATTGTGCTTATTGTTTATCTTGTGATAACTAGGTAAACCTTGCAATTGCTAGGCACACCTTTATCTTCCGAATTATTGCCTAAAATTGCTAACTAGTGTTAAAATTTGTAATAAGACCTATTCACCCCCCTTTAGGTCTATCTCGATCCTTTCAAGCGCACACGTTGACTTGGTCTTCTACGGCTTCGCCGACTTCAGCTCTCCATCAGCCGCACAAGGATGGCGCCGAACCACCGCCGCACGCGCGCGTGTCTGTGCATCAAGGCCGTGTTCGCGTCAATGCAATCTCAGCACGCGGCGGAAGCCACCGCATAAGTTCAAGGTCGCCCATTCATCAATCTAGCAGGCAGAACGACTAACCATCACCTAGCTTGGTGCGTGGGAAAATCAGCGTTAGCACGAGATTCATCGGTGAAAGCCGCGGTCGATGGTGAGAAGACAAGCTCGCTGGGTTTCTACCATCGCTTCGCGATGTAGAAATAAACCCCGACAAGAGCTAAGACAAGCTCCCCGAGTTTTCTACCATCACACTGCGATGTAGAAATAAACCCCGGCAAGAGCCAAGCCAAGCTCCCCAGGTTTTCTATCATCGCTCCGCGATGTAGAAATGAACCCCGGCAAGAGTCAAGACAAGCTCCCCTGGTTTCTACCATCGCTCCGCGATGTAGAAATAAACCCCGACAAGAGTCAAGACAAGTTCCCCGGGTTTCTATCATCGCTCCGCGATGTAGAAATATACCCCGACAAGAGCCAAGACAAGCTCCCCGGTGACGAGGGGGTGACCCCACGACTCCTATGGATGATCCTACCCGGTGTACCCGAAGACAGAAGGCCCACAGAGATGCCGCCTGGGCCCAGCCTTGGCCCACTATTGGCACCGACGTAGGAGTCCGTGACTCATAAGGAAGGTGCAAACTTGCCGTACGGAACAAGATCAGGATTAGGAAACCTCATCTGTAATCCCAGACAAACTCCCCAGACCTAGCCTAGTATATAAAGGCTAGGAGGGGAGACGTCGAGATCAAGCAAGACACAATCTGTAACCTAGCCTTGTTCGCTCTAGCCTCGGCTTCCTTGTAATCGCCATCTCCAATCAATAATATCGAGCAGAAACGTATCCTTCTGTTAGCCGACGAGCTTAGCGTCCAACCTGTGCCTCTCATGACTAACCCAGGGTCCCTGACCATGGGATTTTCCGGGGCACATCCCTGTCAATTGGCGCCGTTTGTGGGAACTACACAGGTTGGAATTACGATCTCGGCGGTTCCGTCTCCAGCAAGCCGCAACTCAAGGGCAAGAACCAGATGCAATCTACCCGAGGAATTCAAGATCACGACGAACATCTTTGCCGCCCGGCAAGATCGCTCAGCCTGCAGCCGTGTCAAGATCAATACTACGGCGTCAACCGAGCCCGCCGCCAGCGAAGGAGAACTCGACGACCCAAATGAAAGGCGCAAGGGTTCTACACGGAGACCCCGATCGACGAACTACAACATGAAGAAGAGGACCTGCTGGCCACTCAACGTCCCACCGCCACCCGGGCACCCGCCGCACAACAAGACACTGACTCCGAGCTCGAGATCGGCGACCTCCAAGATCATCGCCAACAAGGAAGAAATCGACGACCCAGAAGGCAGGCGCGAGGATCCTACGAAGCGACTCCACCCGACGAGTCGAACTATACAGCCGCACGATCGCCGACCACTCGATGACCCGCCGCCGCGCGGACAGCCACCACCCGCCAGGGTAGTGACTCCGAGACTCGGACCGACGAATACTACGACCCAGATCGAAGGCCAGATGAATTCGCCAATCTCATAAGGAACCAGTATCTAAGTGCAGGGATCGAAGTCGACCCGCGAGCTCACGAGCACCCAGCGGACCACGCGCTATTCTTTCGAATCTCAAGGAGGAAACGTCACGCCGAATCTAGCAAGCTCACGGTTAGGGACCATCTAGAAGGACCATGCACGATCCAATGCTTCGAAGACAGCTAGGGAAACATCAGATCGAGCCACACTCTGGGAGACTGCCGCCTGTTGAATGAACTCGCCGACAGCCTCAAGGAGGAAAAACAGCAAGAAGCCAAGCGCGCCCGACGAGCCGAGCAATCGCCCACTCAAGGACAGGTGTACACGATCCAAGAAGGCAAGGTATCGCAAGCCCAACAGGACGCCTACACCCTGCAGGCTAGAGCAGCCGAGAATCTTAATGCAGTCGAAGTCTACCAGCTACACAACGCAGAAACCAGCATCACGTTCTCCCAGAGCGACCACCCGCCTGCAGTCCCAAGGCCGGGGCACGTGCCCTTGGTGCTCGACGCTCAAATCGGAGGGTACGACATGGACAGAATCTTCATGGACGGAGGCAGCAGCATGAACATAATCTTCGTCAGCACCCTGCGCAAGATGCTGATCCCTCGATCAGTATGGAAGAAATCAAGCACCGTGTTATACGGAGTAGTCCCAGGAGAAGCAGCTACCTCCCTTGGATTAATCGAGCTCGAAGTCGTCTTCGGCAACAGACGCAATTTCGCAAGACGCACCCTCGAGTTCGAAGTACTCGATTGGAAATCACAGTATCACGCCATATTGGGACGTCCAGCGTTCGCACAATTCATGGCGATTCCGCACTACGCCTACCTCAAACTCAAGATGCCAGGATCCGCGGGCGTCATCACAGTCAACGGGAGCTTCATCAAGTCAGACAAATGTGACCGCGATTTCCACAAATGCCACCCGCACCAGAGGACCAATCTTGGAGAGAGCCACTCCACAGGTTCCTAATCGACGGCATCCTACCGCAGGACGTCGCAGAAGCCAAACGCATTAGTCGGCGCTCCAAAACATTCACAGTAATCAACGGACAACTCTACAAGCGCGGCGTTTCCCAGGTCCTACACAAATGCATAGACGAGGAAGACGGCAAGACCCTACTAATGGAGATCCACGAAGGCACCTGCGGGCACCATGACTGCAGTCGAGCACTCGTGGCAAAAGCCTTTAGAACAGGACTTTACTGGCCAACAGCCATGAGGAACACAGAGGACATCATGCGGCGTTGCATGACCTGCCACAAATTTTCCAGCAAACCACACGCTCTAGCCTCAGAACTCAAGACCATACCACCCTCATGGCCGTTCACCATCTGGAGACTCGACACGGTGGGCCCGCGCAAATAATCTTCAAATGGAGGAATAACCCACCTTCTAGAAGTAGCACCCATTACCAACAATACAACCCTCACGGCAGCAAATCTTATCAAATCAATCACCTTCAAGTTCGGAAAGCCGCACAACATCACCACGGACAACGGTACGAACCCCAAAGCAGCAGAGCTCCAAAACCTCTGCGAAGAGCTGGGCATCAAAGTCAATTATGCATCAGTCGCACACCCACAATCCAACGGCCAAGTGGAGAAAGCAAACGGCCTAGTATGTGGAGGACTCAAAAAGCCTCTCCTCGCACCACTTGAGCAGGCCGCGGGCAACTGGGTAGAAGAACTCCCTGCCGTACTATGAAGCCTACGCACCACCCCGAATACTGCAACCCAGTACACACCTCTCTTTATGGTGTACGGGTCAGAGGCGGTGCTACCACATGACCTCAAATTTGAGGCACCCCGGATCTCAGGATACGAAGAAGAGGAAGCAGAAGAAGCGCTGCAAGACGACAAAGACACAACAGACGAAGCAAGGGACACATCCCTAGCAAAATCAGAGGGATACCAGGACAAACTACGCACTTACCAAAGCAGTCGCCTGCGCACCAGAACCTTCAATAAAGGCGACCTTGTCCTACCACTACTGGAAAAACGTAATTTGCCGTCAGCTTCTGGCTTTGCCGTCAGCATTTTCACGGGGCTGACGGCATAGAAGATATGCCCTCAGCCAGGGCAATTGCTGACGGCATAGAAGGAGCTGAAGGCATAGAAGATCTTTGCCGTCAGCTGGGTCAAAGCCGTCAGCCGGCTGACGGCAGTGAGGAGCAAAGATGACGGCATAGGGCACCTGAAGGCAAAGGGGCTCCCACCCCCCCACAAACGGGCGAGCCCTAACTGCCCCCGCCTAAGCCGTCAGCCAGCTGACGGCAAAGGCTAACGACAAGCTTTGCCGTCAGTTGGCTGACGGCTTAGCCGCGAACAGTTAACTCACCTACCGCCCCCTCTCTCTCTCTCTCTCACACGCACACACACAGATCGAGCCACACCCCCCCACCACACCCACTCGCCGCCGCCGCCCGTGGACCGCCGACCCACCGCCGCCCCGCCGCCGTCCCGAGCCCCCGTCGTCGCCATCCACGACCCGAGCCGCTGCCGGTCGTCGTCGCCTCGCCCGCCGTCTCCATCCCCGCCCCGGTCGCCTCGTCGCCCCGCCGTCCCTGCCCCGCCCCGGTCGCCCCGTCGCCGGTCGCCCCGCCGCCTCGGTCGTCTTCCCCGCCAAGGTGCGTCGCCGCCCGTGTCAGAACCCTCTGTTAGGTATGTGCTAGGGTTAGCTAGTACCTTTGCATCATGTCAAAATTTCAAAAAGAAATCTTGGAAATCAAATTCAAAATCCAATTGGGAGAAGGAACACCCCCCAGATGAATTAATTCAAAAGTCCAGATAAAAATCTTTTCCAAAAATTCATGTTAGAGTTTTGAAAAGTCTTATAAATGAGTGTGATCACATATCAAGTGATGTGGGACCCACCCCATGCTCATAGATTTTTCAAATATTCAAACAGTACCTTGGAATTAAAGAAATAACCCTTTTTGATTTAAAATTCAAATCATTTGAATTTTAAAAATGTTGAAAGTTTATGAGTGGCTAGTCTATATTATTATGAGGCCATATAAAAGTTTTCAGCATTTAATAAAATGTTTAGCTATTTATTTTAGCTAAACAGAACAAATTACAGAAAAACAGAAAGGAAAGATTAAACAGAAAGGAAAAAGACTTACCTCTCGCCTGGGCGAAGCCGGCCCACCCAGCCCAGCCGGCCCAAAGGGGCACGGGGGTCTTCTTCCACCTCCCGCGCCTCCAAGCTGCTCGGTGGAATGCCACCGAGCTAGCTGGGCACGTCGACGCCTCTCCCGACGACACCTGCCCCTCCCGCGCCTTCTAGCGACGCCACGGAGATGCTGGAGATGCCGTGAGCCCATTCCCCCCCTCCAGAGATTCCTCCTCCTCCTCCCGTGCTCGTTTCCTTCACCACCCGAGAGCGCCGCCGCTCGCCGTAGTAATAACTCGTGGCCAACGACGTCCCCGAGCTACGCCGTGCTGTCCATCCTCCTCCTCGTCGACGACTACCCCAAGCTGGAGAAGATGGGCGCCTGATTGAAGTCGTGGACGACGCAAGCTTCATCACGATTTCGCCGGACCCGCAACCTCGCCGTCTTCGATTCGCCGTCGTCAAGCCTTCCCCGCCTCCATCGACTGCGCCGCTGCCTTCCCTACGTTTGGGTGAGCGTTTCCCCTCACCTAGCCAGTCCCCTCTCGCTCTGTATCCTACGCCACCATGGGAGCCGAGCTCTGTCGCCGCCATGGACGACGATGAGGTCGCCCCTGTGCCCCTTCATCGCGTCCAGCGCGCGCGTTTAACTCCTGGTCATGCCAGCGTTCGAACGAACTCAAGTTCGACCTAATCCGTGCACGGTTGTGTCAACTACGACCTCGTCGCCGTACTGCTGCCACCGGAGTCGTCGCCGTCGTCGATTCCGAGCACCCCGCGAGCCCCCGATGCCATCAGAAGACGCGGAAGACCTCCAGGAGCAAGATGCAGTCCTCCCCGTGCTCTCCCGTGGCCGGAATCGACCTCCCCGTGCAGCGCCGCCGTGACCAGGCCGCCGGCGTTTAGCCGCCGGCAGGTCCGACGTGGCCAGGGTTAAGTTAACCCCTAATGACCCCCTAGTGAGACTTACAGGTGGGCCCAGGGCCCCCCTAATCGCTCTGTTGACTTAATCAACACGGGTTTAACCCTACAGAGGCTGACCAGTGGGACCCCTTGTCAGTTTGACTAGGGTCAAACCCCCCTGACGCCAGCATGACATCACAGTGACGCAGTAAATGAATTTCCAGAAAAGAAAAATAGTTTAATAAATCCAGAAATTCCAGAAAATACCCCAAACTTTGGAAATTCATAGAAAATTCATATTAACTCCAAATTGGACAAATAATATATGAAAAATGATCAGGAGAAAATTATCTTTCCAAATATGCAACTTTCAACTCTGTTTGAGTTGAATTTAAAATGGGACCAGTAGCATATATCATTTGCTTTATTTGAATTTATTTCAAATTCAAACCAAATGATTTTGCCACTTGGACCATGGATTTATGATGCAAATCAACCACACCTCAGAGGCATATCATACACATTTGAAGTTAATTCAAATTGATCAAACTATATCATATATAACTTGGTTAAGGTTGAATTCAAATGTGGAATTTGAATTTGCATTTAAAAATGCAATATATTCCACTTAAATGGAATTGCCTCACACATCAAAACTTATACTCCAAGATTTAACACTATATCATATGCTTGAGCATTGCATTCATATTGATTGCTACTTTGTACTTTGCTTGTCGAGTAGAGGTTGAACCGGAGCAAGAGGTCACCCCCTTCGCTGAAGATCCAGAAACCGAACCTCGTCAGCAAGGCAAGCAAAACCCCATTGATCATGTCGATAAAATCCCACTTCCCTCTCATGTCTCGCTTATGCATTGTATAGGATGATCACCATGTTATGATTCTACCGCTTAGATGAACCCATCCCTTTGCATGACCTATCTTTTGTCACAGTAGTAAGCAAACCACAATCCTAGCAAATGTAGGAGTTGAATGATATCTTGTGGCCCCTGCAAATGTTACCGCTTATTGCATGCTTAGTATGATACCCTGTTGTTACTGTGATGTGAGTCGGGATGGTAGTGATCATGTTGATGCTGGTAGAAAAGTGTTGGTGAATCGACCCTAATACAAGGTGAACGATGAGAGGCTGTGTAGGAGTACACGGTGGGTTGTCTCGTTGAACACCGCCCTAAGTCCGAGTTCTTGTGTGGTGATCCAAGATGAAGAGTACAACCACACATTGGGCTCACTGACCCCTCTCAACTTATTAACTCATCCCTCTCGATGTCCAGATGTCGCAGTAGTTCGGAGTTCTGGTAGTCTTGTGGCCTGGATGCTAAGTGAGAGAACGGCTCATCCGAGACCGGCTTATGCACCACGCACACATCGCTTGGGTCCACTTCGGTAAACCGGCCGGGTTCACGATAGTGGTAACCAACCCAAGTAGGCGGCTTTCTTGGACTAGATAGGCTATGAGGTAACAGTTGTGGTGGCATCCCCGCTGTCATCTCTTGAATGGTGACACTCAACAGGCGGTAACTGATGGCATGTGTGTGGAGCGGTACACCCTTGCAAGGTTAACAAAACTATTCGAATAGCCGCGTCCGCGGTTATGGACTACTTGGAAAGCTTAGCTTGATTATTAGATAACTTGAACCGGATACTTCTAAAACACACCAAGATAAGTGTGAGTGCTATGGCGTGCTTTCTCGTGGGGAAGTCGAGGAAGGCACCATAGTGGGGTATTGGTTGGTGAAAGTAGTGGACTCGTGTACGCTTCTTACCCCAAAGTCTGGTACTCGTAGTTCAGGACTAGCCAAGTCAAAGCTGGCATTTCTGCAAGTGAACCCCACCTTCCTTTACCTTGATACATGTGCATGAGTAGTATAGTTCCTATGTAAGTCTTGCTGAGTACGCCTTTGTACTCACGTTTGCTTAATCTATGTTTTAGATGACACCACTGACCCCGAAGGTGGCTTCTTCATCGAGCTGGACAACTGAAGTTAAGCTAGTCTAGTCCCAGTCAGCAGACTGGTTCCCTCGTGGAGGGCTTTATGTTTGAATAAGGCTTCTTAAGCCAATTTGTTAAACTTGTCTGTACCTAGACATAATTTGCTTCCGCTTCGTGATGTAATGTTGGATCACATGTATGTGATCTCTGTGTGTACTCTATAAGAATTATAAATAAAATGTACACTTTGTAGAGAATTGCAATGGTACCTGCTGTTCATACAAGGCATGTGTGCTGCGTGTATGTTGATAACATGCATGTCTTTGTATGGGTTTTCGAGACCTTAGTTGTGTTCTGGCTGGCGGTCTTTCATACACCAAGTGGCCCTTAGATGTGCGCAGCTTGGGGCATCGCGATGCGATTGTCCGAGACTCTGTCTCGTGCACACTTTGTGGTATGATCGAGCCCGCCCTAGACCCCGACTAAGTGATCGGGCTGGAGTAAGTCTATGTAAGAGTTTCGAGATAGTTGATAGTATGGTTGAGGCGACTTGTCTTTGAATATGGGAGTTCACCACCCATATCATTGGACTTGTGTGCGTACGATGAGGACCCATTTCAGTTGATCATCCGGCCTGGATGGGATGCCCCTCACGTACGATGCTTTCCGAGAATGTTCAGTGCTTGGCCTTGTCTGCTTAGACAAGTGGGTGCGGTTCTCGGCTCTCCATATGACTATGTCTTAGCTGTACTTGCATACGCTAACCCCGGGTCCCGACAGACTTGGTATCAGAGCAGGACTGACTGTAGGACTAGTAGCCTTGGCCGAAGTCGAGTCTAGCTTGCTATAGTTATATAGTTACTCTGGGTATATAAGGGAACAACGTAAGGCTTCATTTTTCTCCTTACCCCTTCGTTCTGAGTTCTGAGTCACCCTCATCTTGCTCTACGGGAAGATAGGACTAGGCTCTCCTCTGTCTGTTTAGCACATCTCGTTGATTGCTTCCTTATAGCCATAGGAAAGTTGTGTCAGGTTTTCCTAGCATTGTTATAATGCTGATTTCTTACATTGTATTATGTAAGTGCTGTTTGCATATTGAAAGAAATTGTCATTTCTTACAATTACAGCCGTTATGCTGTCCGAGTCATTCCAGGTTTATCTCATAATCTGATGCATTTGCAAACTCTTGCTTTCTGTTTCAGATGGAAAATCTTCCCCCTCGGCAGATTGTTCGTTTGACCAGGTGCCTCGGTGTGCGTGGCCATCCCGCCACGTTGATCGAGATGATGTCCTACGTGGGATATCGATGGTACCCTGAGTACACCATCGAGGAGCAGTTCCACGACTTCAACCAGACGCAGTTCCACTGCATTGTCCGGATCTACCCGCACCACGTTGGAGTCACCCAGCCTATCCACTTTGGACATGGCATCGGCGTTACTGAGAACATGGCTGTGCAGGATGCTGCATATTCATGTATCACACTGCTGAGAGAGGAGCACACCATGCTGAGAGAGACTTCTTTCCGCTATATCCCTGCTGCACTTCCAGGAGAAGAGGGATATTACACCGGACTCTACTCAGATCACTCTGCAGAGGATCCAGCACTCCAGGTGACTGCTAGGTTTGCTAGTGACAGAGACCGTGATGCACGTGCTCTCCGTTTTGAGCTCCACGCTACTCTTGTTCGTCTGTACCGAGCACTGACGCTCTTGGCACCCTTTGTGAGCGTGGGATCAGTGGAGTACGATGCGATCTATCCAGTAAGGACCCAGATGCCTTCTCGAGTTGCTTGGCCCGAGATTGGAGGAATTTTTCCACCCCGTGGTCCTTTGCTTCCACCCTACACTGGACCTAGGCCCCATCCTTGCCCAAATGGATATCAGGGTCCACAAGCCTCCGTGTTTTCCGATGGTCACCTCCAGCTACCGGGATACGCGGGTAACTTTTACGAGGACTACTATGGAGATGGAGATGAGTGAGACCGCCTGTGGTCTTACTTAGTGAGGATGTAGTAGTATCCTAGTTTATTGTAAGCAAGGTGTCTAAGTTCCAGAGGCTTAGATAAATAATGTATAGGAAGTCAGAGTGCCTCTGAAGGATGTATCATCTTCATCACGTTTGTATTAGCTTAGTGCTTGTACTAAAACGATGTATGGGTTGTATGACGACTTGTGAATATATGGCTTGTATGATTTTATCACCATGTTGTCAAGATGATTACTTCCTCTGCTCTGTAATCCTTCCAGTACTTCAATACCTTGATTAGACTCTTCAAATCAACTCTGTTTGACTTTGATTTTTCACCTTCAGGATGTCTCAAGGAACCCGTGGCCAGGTTGGTCGTAACCAAGGTCGTGGGAACAACCAGGAGGAAGACAACCTTCCACCCCCACCCACGATGGCCCAAGTTCTGATGGAGGTCGAGAGGAACCGCCGTGACTCTCACCACCTGCTGGAAGTCATTGCACGCAACACCACTCAACAGCGCAATGAGCTGGTGTCTCTGAACGACTTCATCCGGCTTCATCCCCCGGTATTCAGTTACTCCACCGAGCCCCTTGACGCCGATGACTGGCTTCGCAGCATCGAGAGGAAGCTCCAAGCCGGCCGTGTTGCAGATGGCGACAAGGTCAGCTATGCCACCTATCACCTCGAAGGTGCAGCAAGCTCTTGGTGGGAGAATTTTCTGAATATGCGCCCCGTTGGACCACCTGCATCTTGGGAGGAGTTCTGTACCTCTTTCCGCGAGCACCACATTCCCAAAGGTCTCATGGACCGCAAGCGTGAGGAGTTCTGTAACCTCACCCAAGGTAGGAGGACCGTTGACGAGTTCAGTCGTGAGTTCAACCGACTTGCTCGTTATGCAACTGAAGAAGTCTCCACCGACTCCAAGAAACAAGAGAGGTTCCGTCGTGGCCTCAACAGTGGACTCCGTCGCGAGCTCAACCTTCATGACTTTGCCACCTTCCAGGTCCTTGTTAACAAGGCCATCAAGGCAGAGGACATGAACACCCCCAATGACTTTCGCAAACACCCTAGAGAGGAAGGTTCATCCAGCTCTGGTTCCCAGAAACGCAAGATCTGGATCCCGAATAGCATGTTCCGCCAGAACAACCCACCGAGGCCATCCTATACAGCGCCTCGTCCACCCACCCAGTTCCACCCAGCCCCACCAAACAACCCAGCTCCACGCACTGTTTTCGGAGCTTGCTACAAGTGTGGTCAGGCAGGCCACTACTCTCGCGAGTGCCCCCAGAACCAGCTCCAACACCAGAATGCTCCACCACGTGCCGGAGGCAGCAACAACAACAACAATAGTCGTGGCAAGCCACCCCAGAAGTTCTTCACCGCCAAACCCGCTCCTTCCGCCACTCGTGGACGTCTGAACCAGATTGCCGCCGAAGAGACTGACGACACCACTGACGTCATTCTTGGTACGCTCCCAGTCAATTTTGTTCCTACTTCCGTTCTTTTCGACCCAGGAGCATCTCATTCATTCATGTCGGAAAGTTATGCACTTCGTCATGAGTTACCCTTTGTTGAATTGTCCACCCCAATGGTTATTCAAACTCCAGGGTCAAGATGGCAAACTAATAGAGTAAGCCATGGCAATCAAATTGCAATTGAGGGTTTAGTATTCCTTGCTTCACTCATAGCCCTCAAGTCTTCAGACATTGATGTCATCCTTGGCATGGATTGGCTATCAAGACAGAATGCCTATCTGGATTGCAAAGGCAAATCCGTGAAACTCACCCACCCTTCAGGCACAACCGTTAACTATACCTCACCCAGAACAAGAACCCAATTGCATTCCTTGAATGTACTTCCCCTTCCCGAACTTGAAGATATTCCGGTGGTTCGTGACTTCCCGGATGTCTTTCCTGAAGAGCTGCCGGGCATGCCACCCGACAGATGTGTAGAGTTTATAGTGGATCTTGTTCCAGGAACCGCACCAATTTCCAAACGCCCATATAAAATGGCCCCACATGAGTTAGCTGAGCTAAAAACCCAACTGGATGCTTCGTTGGCAAAAGGCTTTATCCGCCCTAGCTCATCGCCATGGGGTTGCCCCGTTCTGTTCGTAAAGAAGAAAGATGGAACAGAAAGGATGTGCGTAGATTATCGCCCGCTAAATTTGGCGACGATAAAGAACAAATACCCACTGCCCAGGATCAATGATCTTTATGATCAACTTGCAGGATCCGCTGTCTTCTCCAAGATTGATTTAAGATTAGGTTCTCATCAGATCCGAATCCGAAACGAGGACATTCCCAAAACGGCTTTTACTACTCGTTATGGTCTTTACGAGTACACCGTCATGTCCTTTGGTTTGACCAATGCCCCCGCCACATTCTCACGGTTGATGAATTCGATCTTCATGGAGTACCTAGATAAATTTGTTGTGGTTTATCTCGATGACATTCTCATCTACTCGAAGAACGAAGAAGATCATGCCAAACACTTAAGGCTGGTATTGATGAAACTTAGAGAGCATCGCCTGTACGCTAAATTCTCCAAGTGTGAATTCTGGCTACCAGAAGTGACCTACTTAGGCCACGTGATTTCTGCAAAAGGCATTGCTGTGAATCCCGAGAGAGTTCAGGCCGTCCTTGACTGGACTCCACCTGAATCGGTTAAGCAAGTTAGGAGTTTTCTTGGCCTAGCCAGCTATTGCCGTCGCT
Organism: Bromus sterilis; assembly: GCA_950022295.1. Taxonomy (NCBI): domain Eukaryota; kingdom Viridiplantae; phylum Streptophyta; class Magnoliopsida; order Poales; family Poaceae; genus Bromus; species Bromus sterilis. The sequence goes on from OX465599.1 coordinate 220,768,022, forward strand.
TCGTCGAGAACTTTTCTAAAGTTGCAAAGCCTCTAACTGAACTCCTCAAGAAAGATAAGAAATTCTTATGGACTCCCAAGTGCGAGGAAAGCTTCCAGGAGCTAAAAAGAAGATTAACTTCTGCACCCGTGCTTGCACCTCCAGACACCAAAAGAGATTTCGAGATCTATTGTGATGCATCACGACAAGGGTTAGGATGCATACTTCTGCAAGATCGACATGTGGTAGCTTATGCTTCACGCCAGTTGCGGCCCCATGAAGAGAACTATCCTACCCATGACCTTGAACTCGCTGCCGTAGTTCATGCTCTAACAACTTGGCGACATTACCTCCTTGGTAATCGTTGTGAGATTTATTCCGACCACCAAAGCCTCAAATATATTTTCACCCAGCCAGATCTTAATCTCAGGCAAAGACGCTGGATTGAGTTGATAAAAGATTATGACGTAGCAATTTCTTACACCCCAGGCAAAGCCAATGTCATGGCTGATGCACTAAGTCGTAAGTCGTACTGTAACAACCTCATGTTACAGCAGTATCAACCCCTTCTTCATGAGGACTTTCCCAAGCTCAACCTTGAAATTGTTCCTCATGGCTATCTTTCAACCTTGGTGGCGAAACCAACTCTTGAGGATCAAATCTTAGTTGCCCAAAGGCGTGCACGAGGTGTTCGCCGGATCAAAGAGAACATTGCTAGCGGAGTTGCTAAATGTTTCTCCACAGATAACAAAGGAACAGTTTTCTTTGGAAATCGTTTGGTAGTACCTAAGAATAAGGAACTAAGGCAACTTATCCTCAAGGAAGCCCATGACACACCCCTCTCAATTCATCCCGGTAGCATGAAAATGTACCGAGATCTACGCCAGAGATTTTGGTGGACTAGGATGAAGAGAGACATTGCTCAATTTGTTGCCGAATGTGATGTTTGTCATCGCATTAAGGCAGAACATCAAAGACCTGCTGGTACACTTCAACCTTTGTCTATTCCCGAGTGGAAATGGGACAAAGTCGGTATGGACTTCATCACCGGCTTTCCAAGAACCCAGAAAGGAAACAATGCCATCTTCGTTGTCATAGATAGGCTTTCCAAAGTTGCTCACTTCCTTCCGGTTCGCGAGTCTATAACTGCTAGTCAGTTAGCGGACTTGTACATCTCCAGAATTGTATCCCTTCACGGTGTTCCTTTGGAAATCAATTCTGATCGCGGTAGCCTTTTCACCTCTAGATTTTGGGGAAGCTTCCAACGTGCTTTGGGAACTCATCTCTCCTTTAGTACGGCTTTCCATCCTCAGTCTAGCGGTCAAGTCGAAAGGGTTAACCAAATTCTTGAAGACATGCTCAGAGCTTGTGTTATCTCATTCGGAAAGAATTGGGAGAATTCTCTTCCATTTGCCGAATTTGCTTATAACAATAGTTTTCAATCTAGTCTGAACATGGCTCCTTTTGAACTCCTTTATGGACGACGATGTCGAACACCTTTAAACTGGTCTGAAACCGGTGAAAGACAATTCTTTGGACCGGATATGATCAAGGAGGCAGAAGAGCAAGTTCGCATTGTTCGTGATCAATTGAAAGCAGCCCAGTCTCGTCAGAAAAGCTACTATGATCGCCATCATAGGCAAGAGAGCTACAATCTGGATGAGAAGGCTTACCTTCGGGTTACTCCTCTGAAGGGAACCCAACGTTTCGGTATCAAAGGCAAGTTGGCCCCACGTTACATCGGACCTTTCCGCATTATTGCTAAGCGTGGAGAAGTTGCCTACCAACTTGAACTACCTCCGCACCTCTCCCGAGTACACGATGTATTCCATGTATCCCAACTCAGGCGTTGCTTCAAGGACCCCATCCGCGAAGTCGACCATGAAACGCTTGATCTCCAAGATGACCTTTCTTATCGGGAATACCCCGTTCGTATTCTTGATTCAGCAGAGCGTGTCACTCGTCGTCAGAAGATTAGGTTTCTGAAAGTGCATTGGTCACACCACTCTGAAAGAGAAGCCACTTGGGAAAGAGAAGACCGTCTCATTGCCGAGTACCCCTCCTTCCTCCCGCAGTCTTCTGAATCTCGGGACGAGATTCTTTTGAGTGGGGGCGAGTTGTCAGAACCCTCTGTTAGGTATGTGCTAGGGTTAGCTAGTACCTTTGCATCATGTCAAAATTTCAAAAAGAAATCTTGGAAATCAAATTCAAAATCCAATTGGGAGAAGGAACACCCCCCAGATGAATTAATTCAAAAGGCCAGATAAAAATCTTTTCCAAAAATTCATGTTAGAGTTTTGAAAAGTCTTATAAATGAGTGTGATCACATATCAAGTGATGTGGGACCCACCCCATGCTCATAGATTTTTCAAATATTCAAACAGTACCTTGGAATTAAAGAAATAACCCTTTTTGATTTAAAATTCAAATCATTTGAATTTTAAAAATGTTGAAAGTTTATGAGTGGCTAGTCTATATTATTATGAGGCCATATAAAAGTTTTCAGCATTTAATAAAATGTTTAGCTATTTATTTTAGCTAAACAGAACAAATTACAGAAAAACAGAAAGGAAAGATTAAACAGAAAGGAAAAAGACTTACCTCTCGCCTGGGCGAAGCCGGCCCACCCAGCCCAGCCGGCCCAAAGGGGCACGGGGGTCTTCTTCCACCTCCCGCGCCTCCAAGCTGCTCGGTGGAATGCCACCGAGCTAGCTGGGCACGTCGACGCCTCTCCCGACGACACCTGCCCCTCCCGCGCCTTCTAGCGACGCCACGGAGACGCTGGAGATGCCGTGAGCCCATTCCCCCCCTCCAGAGATTCCTCCTCCTCCTCCCGTGCTCGTTTCCTTCACCACCCGAGAGCGCCGCCGCTCGCCGTAGTAATAACTCGTGGCCAACGACGTCCCCGAGCTACGCCGTGCTGTCCATCCTCCTCCTCGTCGACGACTACCCCAAGCTGGAGAAGATGGGCGCCTGATTGAAGTCGTGGACGACGCAAGCTTCATCACGATTTCGCCGGACCCGCAACCTCGCCGTCTTCGATTCACCGTCGTCAAGCCTTCCCCGCCTCCATCGACTGCGCCGCTGCCTTCCCTACGTTTGGGTGAGCGTTTCCCCTCACCTAGCCAGTCCCCTCTCGCTCTGTATCCTACGCCACCATGGGAGCCGAGCTCTGTCGCCGCCATGGACGACGATGAGGTCGCCCCTGTGCCCCTTCATCGCGTCCAGCGCGCGCGTTTAACTCCTGGTCATGCCAGCGTTCGAACGCACTCAAGTTCGACCTAATCCGTGCACGGTTGTGTCAACTACGACCTCGTCGCCGTACTGCTGCCACCGGAGTCGTCGCCGTCGTCGATTCCGAGCACCCCGCGAGCCCCCGATGCCATCAGAAGACGCGGAAGACCTCCAGGAGCAAGATGCAGTCCTCCCCGTGCTCTCCCGTGGCCGGAATCGACCTCCCCGTGCAGCGCCGCCGTGACCAGGCCGCCGGCGTTTAGCCGCCGGCAGGTCCGACGTGGCCAGGGTTAAGTTAACCCCTAATGACCCCCTAGTGAGACTTACAGGTGGGCCCAGGGCCCCCCTAATCGCTCTGTTGACTTAATCAACACGGGTTTAACCCTACAGAGGCTGACCAGTGGGACCCCTTGTCAGTTTGACTAGGGTCAAACCCCCCTGACGCCAGCATGACATCACAGTGATGCAGTAAATGAATTTCCAGAAAAGAAAAATAGTTTAATAAATCCAGAAATTCCAGAAAATACCCCAAACTTTGGAAATTCATAGAAAATTCATATTAACTCCAAATTGGACAAATAATATATGAAAAATGATCAGGAGAAAATTATCTTTCCAAATATGCAACTTTCAACTCTGTTTGAGTTGAATTTAAAATGGGACCAGTAGCATATATCATTTGCTTTATTTGAATTTATTTCAAATTCAAACCAAATGATTTTGCCACTTGGACCATGGATTTATGATGCAAATCAACCACACCTCAGAGGCATATCATACACATTTGAAGTTAATTCAAATTGATCAAACTATATCATATATAACTTGGTTAAGGTTGAATTCAAATGTGGAATTTGAATTTGCATTTAAAAATGCAATATATTCCACTTAAATGGAATTGCCTCACACATCAAAACTTATACTCCAAGATTTAACACTATATCATATGCTTGAGCATTGCATTCATATTGATTGCTACTTTGTACTTTGCTTGTCGAGTAGAGGTTGAACCGGAGCAAGAGGTCACCGCCTTCGCTGAAGATCCAGAAACCGAACCTCGTCAGCAAGGCAAGCAAAACCCCATTGATCATGTCGATAAAATCCCACTTCCCTCTCATGTCTCGCTTATGCATTGTATAGGATGATCACCATGTTACGATTCTACCGCTTAGATGAACCCATCCCTTTGCATGACCTATCTTTTGTCACAGTAGTAAGCAAACCACAATCCTAGCAAATGTAGGAGTTGAATGATATCTTGTGGCCCCTGCAAATGTTACCGCTTATTGCATGCTTAGTATGATACCCTGTTGTTACTGTGATGTGAGTCGGGATGGTAGTGATCATGTTGATGCTGGTAGAAAAGTGTTGGTGAATCGACCCTAATACAAGGTGAACGATGAGAGGCTGTGTAGGAGTACACGGTGGGTTGTCTCGTTGAACACCGCCCTAAGTCCGAGTTCTTGTGTGGTGATCCAAGATGAAGAGTACAACCACACATTGGGCTCACTGACCCCTCTCAACTTATTAACTCATCCCTCTCGATGTCCAGATGTCGCAGTAGTTCGGAGTTCTGGTAGTCTTGTGGCCTGGATGCTAAGTGAGAGAACGGCTCATCCGAGACCGGCTTATGCACCACGCACACATCGCTTGGGTCCACTTCGGTAAACCGGCCGGGTTCACGATAGTGGTAACCAACCCAAGTAGGCGGCTTTCTTGGACTAGATAGGCTATGAGGTAACAGTTGTGGTGGCATCCCCGCTGTCATCTCTTGAACGGTGACACTCAACAGGCGGTAACTGATGGCATGTGTGTGTAGCGGTACACCCTTGCAAGGTTAACAAAACTATTCGAATAGCCGCGTCCGCGGTTATGGACTACTTGGAAAGCTTAGCTTGATTATTAGATAACTTGAACCGGATACTTCTAAAACACACCAAGATAAGTGTGAGTGCTATGGCGTGCTTTCTCGTGGGGAAGTCGAGGAAGGCACCATAGTGGGGTATTGGTTGGTGAAAGTAGTGGACTCGTGTACGCTTCTTACCCCAAAGTCTGGTACTCGTAGTTCAGGACTAGCCAAGTCAAAGCTGGCATTTCTGCAAGTGAACCCCACCTTCCTTTACCTTGATACATGTGCATGAGTAGTATAGTTCCTATGTAAGTCTTGCTGAGTACGCCTTTGTACTCACGTTTGCTTAATCTATGTTTTAGATGACGCCACTGACCCCGAAGGTGGCTTCTTCATCGAGCTGGACAACTGAAGTTAAGCTAGTCTAGTCCCAGTCAGCAGACTGGTTCCCTCGTGGAGGGCTTTATGTTTGAATAAGGCTTCTTAAGCCAATTTGTTAAACTTGTCTGTACCCAGACATAATTTGCTTCCGCTTCGTGATGTAATGTTGGATCACATGTATGTGATCTCTGTGTGTACTCTATAAGAATTATAAATAAAATGTACACTTTGTAGAGAATTGCAATGGTACCTGCTGTTCATACAAGGCATGTGTGCTGCGTGTATGTTGATAACATGCATGTCTTTGTATGGGTTTTCGAGACCTTAGTTGTGTTCTGGCTGGCGGTCTTTCATACACCAAGTGGCCCTTAGATGTGCGCAGCTTGGGGCATCGCGATGCGATTGTCCGAGACTCTGTCTCGTGCACACTTTGTGGTATGATCGAGCCCGCCTTAGACCCCGACTAAGTGATCGGGCTGGAGTAAGTCTATGTAAGAGTTTCGAGATAGTTGATAGTATGGTTGAGGCGACTTGTCTTTGAATATGGGAGTTCACCACCCATATCATTGGACTTGTGTGCGTACGATGAGGACCCATTTCAGTTGATCATCCGGCCTGGATGGGATGCCCCTCACGTACGATGCTTTCCGAGAATGTTCAGTGCTTGGCCTTGTCTGCTTAGACAAGTGGGTGCGGTTCTCGGCTCTCCATATGACTATGTCTTAGCTGTACTTGCATACGCTAACCCCGGGTCCCGACAGCCCGCCTCCCTTCCCCGCTTCCTCTCTGCAACACTCTTTTTTTTTGATTTTTTTGCAATTTGTTGTTACTATGAAATTTTAGTTAGGTTTAGTTAGTTAGTTATAGTTAGTTGTTAGTTATATAGGTTTATTTGTAGTTACTAGGAAATTTATATAGCTTTATATAGTTAGTTATATAGGTTTATTTGTTTAGTTAGGTTTATATAGTTAGTTCTATAGGTTTATTTGTAGTTACTAGCTAGGAAATTTTAGTTAGGAAATTATTTGTTATAGTTAGTTGTTAGTTATATGATCTTTTTAGTTAGGTTTATTTAGTTTTAGGTGCTAGCTAGGGTGTTGTTGTTAGTTAGTTTTATATAGTTAGTTAGATGTAGTTGTAATAAAGGAAAGGAAAGAAAGAAAATAAAAGAATGGAAAGGAAATGTAATGAAAAAAGGAAAGGAAAGGAAAGAAAGGAATAAAATAAATGAAATAAAAAGGCTATAAGGAAAATAAAAAAAGGAAAAAAAATAATTTATTTTTGAAAAATTCATTAGAAGATGTAGTTACAATTTTTTTTATCGTTAGTCGATTGATCCCCGGCCTCCCTCTTCGCCGACAACTAACCTATACCTTTGTGGTTCCCCCTCTTTCCCGTAGGTCCTCGCCGGTCCCCTTTGCTCCTTCCATCGGCTACCTCTCCTTCACTCTCTCATCATCGGCAACAGGTAGCTAGGCTTTTGCCTCCATGTTTATTGTTAGTATTAGGTTGTTTATTTCCGGCGTTCGTGCCAATGACACTAGTTAATAGTCTTCGCATAACCAATATGCGTCTCCCATTCGAAAGGGTTACGGTTATAACTATGCATGCATTTGCATATTTATAACGGTGATTCTTTCGAATTGTCCAACGTTATCCATGGACAGCCCGGGTATGTGTAGATTGGGTCATTTTCCCATGCTTTGTTCCGGATCCGATGCAGAGTTTCGACAGCGCCTCCTTGTTGTTCTCCGAGTACACATCCTCTCGGTTAGTTTCCGAGACGTGTATTAGGAGAACAGCGGGGAGGTGCTGCCGAAATTTTGCGTTGGATCGGGAGTAGAGCATGGGAAAATGACCCAATCTACACATACTCGGGTGGGATTAGGACCCATCTTTACCTAGTAGCTGGTAGGTGTGCATGCCGTGCATCCCAATGTTTTAACCATGATTAAAAAATGACCATAATTAATTTGACATACTTGATGAACTGATAATTTATATTGTTCATATGTGGATACTATATAGCTAGCTTGACAGAATGACTGATCGTGAATGGATGTACTCCGGTCACCCTAGTCAGAAAGACATGACCGATGAATGGTTGAGCAAAACCTATGAATTCCCGCAAACGGCATTTTCTAAAGGCCAGCCAAAAACATGGTGCCCCTGCACTAAGTGCAAGAATTATTCGCGACAGACAAAGGATGTAATGGGTAAACACCTGCAGATGCGTGGTTTTACTCCCGGCTATACCTTGTGGACATTTCATGGTGAGTCGTCCCAACGTAATAGAGACGAAGTTTTGCGTTGGCGCACCGACGATTATGGTACAGGGATTGAAGACATGGTCAATGATTTTGATGATGCTCGGAACAAGGAAGAAGAGATGGAGGAATCCGCAAAGGCCTTCTATGCCATGTTGGAGTCTTCAAAACGTCCTCTTCACGAGCACACTAAGATTTCTCAGCTAGATGCCATCGCACAAGTAATGGCTCTGAAAGCCCAATTCAACATTGGAAGAGACCTGTTTGACTCAATGATGACCCTATTTGGGCGGTTTCTACCCGAAGGTCATATTATGCCTTCAAACCTATATGAGTCAGACAAAATCCTTAGTGCACTCAAGATGCCGTATGAGCAGATACATGCTTGTGAGGAAGGATGTGCCTTATTTAGGAAAGAGTATGTGGACGAAACATATTGTCCATTTTGCAAGTCCTCCAGATATGTTGAGATAGAAAACGGTGAAGGTGAGAAGAAGCAGAGCAAAATCCCTGTGAGTGTTCTACGGTATCTGCCGATCCTACCAAGACTTCAACGACTTTACATGCTCGAAGAAACAGCAAAACAGATGACATGGCACAAACATGGAATTAGGAAAGAATTAGATGAAAACGGAGATCCGATGTTGGTACACCCTTCGGATGGTGACGCATGGAAGGCATTTGATGCTAAACATACGGAAAAAGATAAAGAGCCAAGGAATTGCCGAGTAGCCATCGGTCTCGATGGGTTCAATCCTTTTGGTATGACGGCTACCCAATATAGTTGCTGGCCTGTGTTTGTTATTCCGCTCAATCTTCCACCATCGTCCATTATGCAAAGAAAGCACATATTTCTGACGTTGATAGTTCCAGGGCCAAACTATCCGGGGAAGAATATGAGTGTGTACATGCAACCGCTGATGGATGACTTGAAAGAAGCTTGGGTGAATGGGGTCAACACATACGACGCAGCTAAGAAAGAGAACTTTCAAATGTATGTTTGGTACCAATACTCGTTGCATGATCTGCCGGCATTTGCGCTTTTCGTTGCCTGGTGTGTGCATGGAAGGTTCCCATGCCCACAATGCAAAGCAGCTCTTAAGTTTCATTGGTTGCCGGCGGGTGGAAAGTATTCCTGCTTTGACTTGCATAGACAGTTCTTGCCTATGGACCATCCATTCAGAAAAGACAAGATGAATTTCATGAAAGGTAAAGTTGTCAAACACTCGGCAACACATGCGTTGACGGGCACACAAATTCATGAACAGTTAAAATCTATGGAGCCTGATCCAAACCGTCCAGGGTATTTCTTGGGTTATAATGAGGAACACGCTTGGACCCACAAGCCATGCATCTGGGATCTCCCCTACTTTGAAGACCTCTTACTACCACACAACATTGACATGATGCACACTGAAAAGAATATCGCCGAGGCCCTTCTTGGCACATTTTTCGGCACTGATAAGGGCAAAGATAATACAAAGGCTAGAGTTGACCAGGAGACTCTTTGTGATAGGCCATCACTAAACATGCGACAACCTAAAGGAAGAAAAAATTGGTCCAAGCCACCTGCCTGGTACAATCTCGAGAAGGGAGCAATAAGGGAAATCCTCTTGTGGGTGCAACAAAAGTTGTTGTTCCCTGATGGGTATGCTGCGAATTTAGCGAGGGGAGCGAGCATTGAAAAAATGAAAATTTTTGGGCTCAAGAGTCATGATTGGCACATATGGCTTGAGCGGATAATGCCAGTGATGTTGCGCGGCTATATCCCAGAGTCTGAATGGCTAGTATTGGCAGAGTTAAGTTATTTCTTCCGTGTTATTTGTGCTAAAGAGTTGTCGCGTGCCGTGATAGATGACATGGAAGAGTTGGCGCCTGAGTTGCTCTGCAAGTTAGAGAAGATTTTTCCACCGGGCTTCTTTAATCCGATGCAACACATGATTTTGCATCTCCCGACCGAGGCAAGATTGGGTGGCCCTGTGCAAAATCGTTGGTGCTATGCAACTGAAAGAATGCAGAAGACACTTAGAGCAAAATGTAAAAATAAACGTAGAATTGAAGCATCGATGGCCGAGGCGTTCATTACCGAGGAGGAGGCAAACTTCGTAACAGCACACTATGATGCCACTTTGCACAGCTTGCATAATCCAAAGCCTCGGTACAATGTGGGCGACCCCAAACGACGTGAATCCAAACTCAGCCTCTTCAAAGGGAAGCTCGCTCCTTCTGGTGTGGGAAAATCAAAGTTGCTGGGCGTCGAGGAGTGGCGCACACTAACGATGTATATATTGAACAACTTAACAGAAGTTCGGCCGTACATCGAGTAAGTCCTCGATACATTGTTTCGCAACTTTTTAACAAGTTTTGTGTCTAACAACTGTTATTAATTGATACAGTCGATACGTCGAACAGTTCTCGAATGGTGTTGCAATCGAAAAAGAATCCATTCTCGAGTATGAACTTCTTGAAAAGACAGGAGGCGCCTATCCCGGTTTCATCTCTTGGTTCAAAAAAATAGCTAATTCATATGAGCAAGTCGACGATGAATTGAGACAAATAGCAAATGGTTTTGACTTTAAGGTCCGGACATTTCAGAAGTACGACATCAACGGGTATCGCTTTCGTACTGCTAGCAAAGAGCTTTCAATGCCCGGTCGAAAAACAACCTATTCCGGTGTCTCTGCTATAGGCGAGGGAGGTGTCGAGTATTATGGAAGACTTGAAGAAGTTTACGAACTTCATTATTATGGTGAAAATCCTCCAAATGTTGTTGTGTTCAAATGTCATTGGTTCGATCCTACTAAGACAAGACGGGCTCATGAACATGTTGGGCTAGTCGAAATCCGACAAGACAGGAAGTTAAGCGGTGATGATGTCTTTATTGTGGCTCAACAGGCCACCCAAGTTTTCTATCTTCCATACAGTCGTCAAAGTGTTAAGAACCTGGAAGGTTGGTATGTCGTGTACGATGTGCCGCCCCATCTTAGACCACCTCCACCAAACGAAGAGGATTATGAACCTCAAATTGACCCAATAACATATGATGGAGAATTCTTCCAAGAATCACGTGGTGTGAGACGTCGTCTCCGGAACTGCTCTACGTCCACCCTGAACACAGAGGAACAAGAATCACGTGATGATGAGGAAGAAGTGGAAGTAGAAGAGGTTACCAATCCGGATGAGCTAACAATGCTTGATCGGTTACAAAAAGGCCTTCCACATGATGTCCCTGAACCCGATGACGATGTCATTCATGACGACACGTATGATACTGATGATGATTATGCTTCAGTTGACCTTGGAGAAGAGACAGATGATCCCGACTATTAGTACTTTGTATGCATCTAAACATTTTTGTTTAATTATTTAATTAATTGTTTAATTATTCATGTATTTATTATTGTTCATTTAATTATTGTCTTTGAATTTGTACTAAGTATTTAACTATGTATTGTTGCAGGTGGTGAGACATGGCAGGCGGGGATAAGTTGAGGATAGCACCTGGCCAACTACGGAGACAGTTGTTGCAGAGCTTTGCCGAGGAGCCCCGTGGGAGAGGCGGAGGAAAGAAGAGAGGCAGAGGACGTGGTCGCGGGAAAGGGAGGCTGCCTAATAGGAGCCAGTCGCCACCACCCTCAGCTACTTCAGTCTCAGCCACTTCACCCCTGCAGACAAGGGTGTCACCGGTGCGGGATCCTCCCGTCCAGGAGCGGACACCGATGCAGGATCCTTCCGTCCAGGAGCCGACACCCTCACACGAGGAGTGGGGGAGTTGGGGGCGGGACGGTGAGGGGGCTGGGGCGGATGCGGAGGCTGAGGTTGAGGTGGAGGATGAGGGGGCTGAGGTGGAGGATGAGAGGGCTGAGGCGGAGGATGAGGGCCCGTCTGCCAGCAAGTCGGTCTACCAACGTGGTATGACACGAGTTCCAGACCGATTAGAGTTGCAGCACAGGGCGTTGATTTCGCCAGATGGCGAGAAGTAAGTTGATGTCTATTGTGTACCTTATATCATTATTTTCCACCAAGTAGCTAATGTCTTTGCCTTCTCATTATGCAGGGGGTGGAATTACCCGGAGAATACCCGGAATCCAAACTGCCTCCTTGGTGCTTTGCTTAGGGAGCACTTTCCCGGGCTAGTGCAGTTGCCCGGGGAGGGTATGGTTCCCGAGCCAGGACTCAAGTGGGAGCACTACCAAGCCGCGCTGCTCCCGGAAAACACTCACATGAACGGTGTTGTTTACGCGAGCGTGGCCGACAAGGTGTTGGCTGATTTTTGGGTAACTATTATTTTACCCAATAATAAGTATACAATATCCAATGTTATATCTTGTTATTTCCTATTCATCTGTGCATATATATGGCATAATTGCAGAGTTACCATAGGGTCGAGGAGGGGACGGAGGAGGCGGCCAAGAAGAATCTCGAGAAAGAGTGCAAGATATTATTGAATAACACAAGGCATGAGATGCGTGTTCAGGCCGTTCGAGATTGGTACGCCAAGCAAAACGAGCCGAAGACGAAGGCTGAATGTCGAAAGCTTTTCCCTGATAAGACCGAGTACATGGAGGTAGGTAGATTCCTTAGTTACATTCTTTATTAGTTATGTTAGGGCTAGTTACAATACTTAGTTTCATTCATAGGTGCCCCCGAGATGGTTGGCGGATAAGATGGATTGCTGGGAGATGATAGTGGACAAGTGGTGCACAGAGGCTTGGTTGACCACCCACAATGTGGCCAAGGAGCGTCGTGCCCAATTGGTTGGTGTGCCACACCACCAAGGAAATGCCAACATCAAGCAATACGCCAAAAAATGGGTATGTGTGCCTTGTTTTCTTTCATCATTAATTCATTTGTGCATTATTTTTGTTGTACTAACTCTTTGCCTTTTCTTGTAGGCCAAACACCATAACCAGCCCGAGCCTCAGGGATACGCCGCGTTTGGCATGGCCCATAAGGGCTCGTACAAGACGGCGACACCATATTCTGAGGCGGACGGGTCATCGTCGTACACAAGCCTGTCTGCCTACAACAAGATGACGTCTTATTCTCAGGTTGTCAAACAACTAGGCGGCCCTGACTTTGACCCGAGCCTGAATCCTATGGATGGGGAGGCGTTGATGATCTCTGGTGGCGGTAAGAGTCATGGCACGCTGGCCATGTGTGATGGCTTCGTCCCTATCACTGAGTCTCTCTCTCAGATCAAGGCGAGGCAAACTAGCTCGGCTCCTGTAATACGGCAGCGCGCGAGGCCAGTTGACCTTGCCATCGAGGTTAGTTTTCCTTCATTATTTCTTTAGTTCATTTGACCCTGGATGGATGATGATGAGAAGTGGTTGCAGGCCGCACTTGAGAAAGAGAGGGAGGCCACCAGACTCTTGTTGGAGGAGAGGGACCGGAATACCCAGAGGCTGCTGGAGGAGGAGAGGGCACGCAATAATGCCCATGCGAAGGCTATGCACGACTTCGTTGTGGTAAGTCAGTTGTGTGAGAAGCAAGGCTATGTGTGAGAAGCAACAAGACTATTTCTTTGACTTCTCAAAAACTAATTTGCAGGCTATGTGTGAGAAGAAAGGTTTGCCACCCCCTCCGCCGATGCCTTCTCCGGTGGGAACGGTGAGTTCCCTTTCAATGACCAACCTTGCACGGACTTATATCGTTGTATGTTGCCATGCTAACCACATATTTCAACTCTTTCCTTGTTGCAGCATCATTCCAGAGTCGCATCCCACAATCCCTCTCCCGGTCAGAGCCCTACCAACCCGGCGACCAACCGAGATGGTGCTTCTCCTCCGTGACTTGGCATTTGTTAGTTATTCCTCTCCTTCTTATTCTTATTGCTTAGCTCAACTTAGACTATGCCATGCTTTAGTTAGCTTAGTAAATTCTAGTTAGGCAAAAAATTGCATAATTAGCTTAATTACATATTTTTTTTTACATAATTAGCTTACTTACCTACAAAATGACATAGACTTTGCTTATTTGGTAAAAACATGACATAATTACTTGATAACACCAAAAATAGCATAATTAGTTGATATTAGAGCTCAAAAATGACATGCTTAGCTCAACTTAGACTATGCCATGCTGTAGTTAGCTTAGTAAATTCTAGTTAGGCAAAAATAGCATAATTAGTTGATATTAGAGCTCAAAAATGACATAATTACTTTAGAAATTTTCAAAAGAAACCATAAGAGAAGAACAGAAGAGAAGAACAAAGAAGAGATGAAGAAATAAGAGAAGAAGAAAGAGGAGAAAAAGATAGATTAAGAAGAAACAAATCTTCTTATTCTTCCTTTTTCTCTTCTTTCTTTTTCTCCATCTTTTTCTTCCTCTTCTTCTTCTTCTTCTTCTTCTTCTTCTTGTTCTTGTGTCCTTCTTCTTCTTCTTCTTCTTCTTCTTCTTCTTCTTGTTCTTGTCTTCTTCTTCTTCTTCTTCTTCTTGTTCTTCTTCTTCTTCTAATTACTTAGCGCTAAATTCTTTCTTCTTCTCATTATGCAGATTTTGATAAAGCAGCATGGCACATGGATGGATGCTCCAGGGACTCTAGCTACTTGTAGTCTTAGATGCTTTGTAATGCACTTGTACTTGAGGATGCACTTGGGATTCTTTGCGATGCTTTGTGATGCCATCTTTGTTGTTTGCACTTTGTGTTATTTATATTGTGATGCTTTGTGATGTTGTTAGATGCTTTGCGATGCTTTGTGATGCACTTGTGGTGCTGTTTAGGGCCTGACAGAATATTAATTGTGTTATCTATATTGTTGTTTGAAAATGCAGGGAATTAACAGAAATTAAATTAAAAAAAAATAGAGAGAGTCTTTGCCGTCAGCTACTGACGGCAAAGCCTTTGCCGTCGGTGGGCTGACGGCAAAGAAGGACACGTGGCAGCTAACTGTTAAATCTGGCAACTCTGGGACGACCAAATGTCCCAGGTTGTCAGCTTTGCCGTCAGCTGGACAGCGGCTGACGGCAAATGGAAAGGACCCCACGTGGCACTGATCGCAGCTCCCCTGGCAAGCATGGCCCACAAGCAGCAGCTTTGCCGTCAGCTGGACTCCAGCTGACGGCAAAGCCTGCCGTTAACCCCCTAACGGGACTGGGCTTAAGTCGTTGCCGTCAACGGTTTATGCCGTCAGCCTCGGCTCCCTAGCTGACGGCACAGGCTTTGCCGTCGGTCGATTTCCAGCTGACGGCAAAGAACCTGTTTGCCGATAAATTCGTGGCCAGTCTCTTTGCCGTCAGCAAAGCCTTTGCCGTCGGTTAAAGTGGCTGACGGCAAACCAGCAGATTCCAGTAGTGTATAGCTCATACAAGAGAAGGTTCACAAACTCGCCCCCCAATGGGAGGGACCGTTCATAATCACAAAAGTCATAGGAGGAGGCTCCTATAGACTGAAGAACCCGAAGACTGACGAGGACGTGGGAAATCCATGGAACGTAGCGAACCTACGCCTGTTCTACCCATAGTCTCCACCAGTCATGCTCATCTGGCAGCTCATGTAAACCTTCGATGCAATAAAATGATGTTGCCCAAATCCTACCACAACAAAGCTCGGGGGCTTGAGCACAAAAACTCCCCCCGAGAGACGCTATCGTCGCAATCGCGATCTCTCAATAAAGCACTCAGGGGCTCGAGCACAAAAACTCCCCCCGAGAGACGCTATCGTCGCAATCGCGATCTCTTAAAAAAGCACTCGGGGGCTCGAGCACAAAGACTCCCCCCGAGAGACGCTATAGTCGCAATCGCGATCTCTTACCAAAGCACTCGGGGGCTCGGGCACAAAGACTCCCCCCGACAGACGCTATCGTCGCAATCGCGATCTCTTACCAAAGCACTCAGGGGCTCGAGCACAACCCCCCCCCCGAGAGACGCTATCATCGCAATCGCGATCTCTTACCAAAGCACTCGAGGGCTCGAGCACAAAAACTCCCCATGAGAGATGCTATCGTCGCAATCGCGATCTCTCACAAAAGCACTCGGGGGCTCAAGCACAAAGACTCCCCCCGAGAGACGCTATCGTCGCAATCGCAATCTCTTACCAAAGTACTCGGGGGATCGAGCACAAAAACTCCCCCCGAGAGACGCTATCGTCGCAATCGCGATCTCTTACCAACGCACTCGCGGGCTCGAGCACAAAAACTCCCCCTGAGAGACGCTATCGTCGCAATCGCGATCTCTCACAAAAGCACTCGGGGGCTCGAGCACAAAAACTCCCCCCAAGAGACGCTATCGTCGCAATCGCGATCTCTCACAAAAGCACTCGGGGGCTCGAGCACAAAAACTCCCCCGAGAGACGCTATCGTCGCAATCGCGATCTTTCCCAAAAGCACCCGGGGGCTCGGTTGCAAAATCTCCTCCCGAGAAACATCGTCATAGCTCCCGCAGCCCAAAGCTCAAAAGGGACCAAGCAAAAACCCATCGACAAGCGTCACCCGTTGAACTCTGTCCGGAATCAAAGGGAAAGACACGGCTACAACTAGATGGAACACCATGTACTCTGAAGAAATATGGATGGAGCGCAGGACGCAGACAAATATTTAAATCTTCACCCAATCGCCAACGATCACCTAAAGACTCGGGGGCTACTCCCATCAGGAGCGCTGTCGCGCACCCGATAAAAGACAGGAAATAATGGAAGAATGACAAAGGAAACAGATCTCAGCCTACGTTCGACTCTTCGACTCAAACGTAGCCTCGGGGGCTACTCCCATCGGGAGCGCTGTCACGCACCCGATAGAACCCACAAAGCGAAGTTCTAATGGACTTGAAGACAACGTTCGATCTCTAAGGACTCGAAGACAACTCTCGTTTGCAAAGGACTCGAAGACAGATTCCATTACAAAGCCTCAAGCACAGTTCGCATTACAAGGACCCGAAGATCATTCTTAGTACAAAAGATTCGAAAGTACATTGGATAGAAGGAAGCTCTGATTGCTCGAAGGCAATCCTCATTACATGGAGAACTAATCTAGTTACAAGAGGCACAAGCAGCCAATAAAGCCTACAACATCAATCACCCAAGGAATTATGACTTCTACATGAGTGCCCATGCTGGGATGATTGGCACCAAGATAGCGCGCATTATCACAGACAAAGGAGGAGTCGAAGCAGCAAGCTCATGATGTCAATGACATAAAAAAGGTGAAGCTCGACTTATTTGCTGAGCAGTCGAAGACGACACTCCACCAGCTTCTTCTCCTGCTCCACCAGCTTCTTCTCCAGCTCCACCCGAGCTGCCGGCGAAGATGACGCTGCCGCCTCCAGTTCTACAAGGTCGCCTGGCGCGCCCGCTTGACTGGTGGTTTGACGTCGAGATCATCTTCAGAACCGGAGGGGGAAGCAGTCGAAGACGGCTCTGCATCAGCACCCGAAGAGTCACCGGAGGAGGAAGCAGTTGAAGACGCAGGCGAAGGACTCCTCGACCTGTCAGAACCATCACTGCCTGTCTTCGGCCAGTACGGATCCATGCGGTTGCCGCTCGGGTCAAAAGCGCGGATGACAAGAGTGTCTTTACCATCAAAACGGCAACAAAGAGTGTCACCTTCACGCAAGTTCAACCGATGAGCAAAGGATTTCCAGCCTAAGCCAAGGAAAATCAAGCGGGAACTATCGATCTCCAACTTAACATAAGAAGGAGATCGAGCGCACCCCTGAAGACGAAGCAGCAAGCCATCAAGGCCACGCGCAGAAACAATGACAGCAAATGCAGAAGGAAGAAGAATACGAGCAGCGCCTCGGCCACGGACGTGCAGGAGAAAGTCATAACACCAAACACCCTCCTCCGAGGAAGAGGAGGAAGGCACCAACGCTGCACCATGACGACCACCGCGAGAAGAGCGCAGAGTACGACCACCACGGCCGCCGCGAGCACGACCACGGCTAGTCATACCAGCTCCACGCTTGGGCGCCATGAGAAGAGGAAGAGAAAGAGAAGCAAGATGAGCAGAGGACGAATACCGCTGCTAGAAGAAAAAGAAGGGGCCCATTTATAGCACAAACCCCACATAGAAGCCCAGACGACGGGAGCCATTAATTAAAAGACCAAGCACGCCGGGCGATTCGACGTTCGATACAAAGATGCCTTCACACGGGAGGCACAGTGCGCTGGACGCGTCAAATCTCGCGCGGTTTCAATGCGCGCATTGATAACTCAACAGGCGGCTGCAGCACGCCACCAAAAGCCATCATTATGACTGGTCATGCAAACATGACGGTTAGCATCCAGAGCATCTTTTGACGGTCCTCCAGCAAGGAGATAGTTATCTTCGCCAAACAAAAGGTAAATTAAAGAGGCAGTCAGCAGAAGAGACAGCTTGCAACCTTCATTTTTTTGCATAAGTTTAAATACAGTTTCAAATATATCTAACTCCCATCGGGAGCGTATCCACCTGCGCGAGTTTCGGGTGCTCCCTCACCCAGAAAAATATGCTCGAGTGATCACTCGCACCTACGAGAGTCTCAGGTGCTCCCTCACCTAGAAGCAAAAACGTGCTTGAGTGATTACTCGCACCCATGAGAGTTTTGGGTGCTCCCTCACCATGACGCAAGATAAGCAAACCTGCACTCGCCAGCTCGAGCGGTCCTGGAGTATCGGGTGCTCCCTCACCCTGAGAGCAAAAGCGATATTCGAGTGATTACTCGCAAAACTCTATATATACTCAAACACTCGACGACCTCCCGAGCAAATAACCCTCTACATCACTCTTCGCCCGAGCATTCGGAGAAGCTCCACGAGTGACTGCTAAAACCGCCCACTTGATTGTTTATTCCAAGTGGGTGCATTATCTACTAGGCTCCGCGCCTCAATACAAATACATATTCCTGGAACACGATACACAGTACCCAGATGCCACGCAAGCTTAGCGTGTAGGTAAGACCCCGCTGCGAAGATCGGCCGGGCTGGGACTTGCCGAAGAGCGATTTCACTCCCAACCTTCTCCATGCGCATGCATGATAGAAAAAGCCGGGCGGACGCGCCTAGGCTACGAACTTTACTGGCGGCAATTGATCACTGTAAGACCTGTAGCGGCATGACTTTTGCTAGACACCAGTGTTCCAAGCTCATGTCGAGGGACATGGGTTTGATTGGGCTACTGCGGTTTTTTCCACTAGTGCAATTCACCAAGGCTTGACCAGTCGACACCTTGGGCCCTTTCAGCTCAGCATCCCTCGAAACAGGTTTTGTCATGTCCCCAGACTGCCAGCGACCCGCGGTTGAACCGTGCATACATCAAAATGACGCTAGAGTGGATTCGAGTCCCTGCGCGCCTCTTCGAGTCCCCTAGGCACTCGGGGGCTACTGACGAGGGGGTGACCCCACGACTCCTATGGATGAGCCTACCCGGTGTACCCGAAGAAAGAAGGCCCATAGAGATGCCTCCTGGGCCCAGCCTTGGCCCACTATTGGCACCGACGTAGGAGTCCGTGACTCATAAGGAAGGTGCAAACTTGCCGTACGGAACAAGATCAGGATTAGGAAACCTCATCTGTAATCCCAGACGAACTCCCCGAGACCTAGCCTAGTATATAAAGGCTAGGAGGGGAGACGTCGAGATCAAGCAATACACAATCTGTAACCTAGCCTTGTGCGCACTAGCCTCAGCTTCCCTGTAATCGCCATCTCCAATCAATAATATCGAGCAGGAACGTATCCTCCTGTTAGCCGACGAGCTTCTAGTCCAACCTGTGCCTCTCATGACTAACCCAGGGTCCCTGACCATGGGATTTGCCGGGGCACATCCCCGTCACCCCGGTTTCTACCATCGCTCCGCGATGTAGAAATAAACCCTGGAAAGAGGCAAGACAAGCTCACCAGGTTTTCTATAATCGCTCCGCAATGTAGAAATAAACCCCGACAAGAGCCAAGACAAGCTCCCCGGGTTTCTACCATCGCTCCGAGATGTAGAAATAAACCTCGACAAGAGCCAAGACAAGCTCCCGGGTTTTCTATCATCGCTCCACGATGTAGAAATAAACCCCGGAAAGAGCCAAGACAAGCTCCACGGGTTTTCTATCATCGCTCCGCGATGTAGAAATAAACCCCAGAAAGAGTCAAGACAAACTCCCCGGGTTTCTATCATCACTCCGCGATGTAGAAATAAACCCCGACAAGAGCCAAGACAATCTCACCAGGTTTCTATCATCGCCCCGCGATATAGAAATAAACCACGGGTCCAAATTCAGAAATGAAGCTCATCATATCCCCGGATGTTTATTCTCCGGACAATTATCAATATTCCCGGATGTTTATTCTCGGATGATTATCAATATTACCGAACAATTATCAATATTCCCGGATGTTTATTTCCGAACGGTTATCAATATTCTCAGATGTTTATTACCAGATGGTTATCAATATTCCCGATGTTTATTCCCGGACAGTTATCAATATTCCCGGATGTTTCTTCCCGTACGGTTATCAATATTCCCGGATGTTTATTCCCGGACGGTTATCAATATTTTCGGACGGTTATCAATATTCCCGGACGGTTATCAATATTCCCGGATGTTTATTACCGGACGGTTATCAATATTCCCGGATGTTTTTGCCGGACGATTATGAATATTCCCGGATGTTTATTCCCGGACGGTTATCAATATTCCCGGATGTTTCTTCCCGGAAGGTTATCAATATTCCCGGATGTTTATTCCCGAACGGTTATCAATATTCCATGTGTTTATTCCCGGACGATTATCAATATTCCCGGATGTTTATTCCCAGAAGATCATCAGTATTTCCAGAAGACTATTTCCGGAAGCTGTTGAGCAAGAGCTCAGACTTAGCCCAGACGGTATGGAGTTCACTCATCTAGCCTAGGCCCGGGGGCTACTGTCGGTACCATGGAAACAGGGGTCTCCAGGAACCTTGATATACCCGGTTCCAGACATGAACCTTTCTGAAAAGATAATATCACTTCCGAGAAGCCGGAGGCATCTCAACACAACCATGGGCGAGTTGTCTATGGGTGACAGGCAGCAACGAAATCAGGATAAAACGCCTTCAAGATGGCCTCGAATAAAAAAATGTCCAACATGAAAGTTCTTGGAAATTTTGAGGGCTACAACTTTGCTGTTGACACTTTCTTCATCCGAGATTATCTGGGACCTCGAAAATCTATGTCTATCACTGCTATGTGAATGCAAGAAAACTTCAACAAGACAAAGGCATTAAATGAAGAGATAAGTCATCAAGTGCTTTGACTATGCAAGTGACACCTGCCTAGCTCTGTATCATGGCATGGCTGTTTTGCCCCAAGCGGTGAGGGATGGCTCACCCATCCTTCCCGGAAAGCAGCCCAAGACTACATGTATTTGTAAAAATGTAGTACGTGGTACTGATGTGAGCATCCCCTTGACATATAAAAGGAGGGCTCAGCTACATAGAGAGGGGAGGAGGAGGAGGCCAAGAGCAATCCTTCCCGGAAAAAACCCACCATGTAATCTCCACATAATCAAGCTCAGACAAGCAGGGGTTGGGTCTTATGCGTCCGTGCGGCCCGAACCTGTGTAAATTGTTGCGTGTTCATCGACATCAGGCAATTGACGATTATGTTGTTCCATGCGCTCCCCTCGACGATACCTCATCAAAAGGGACCTCCGTGGTCCCCCGGTGTCTTTCGCGCCCCGTGCGCGCGCCCACGACATCGACATCTGGCGCTAGAAGAAGGGCTGCTCGTGCGGCTCGTCGGGAAGGTTGTATCGCCCTACTGTTTCACGGCGAGTGGTATGGATGGTGCCAGGAGTTGCCGCCTCGTCGAGTGCTTGGTCGAGAGAAATTTTGATGTTGAATTCTGGCACCTTAGCTGATGTTGGCCTTCATTTGTGGCGGATAACCAAGCTCGATTTGTGGGTCGGCGAGTGATTCACCGCTTGATGTAGTTTCGAAAGCCGCCGAAGACTTGAGCTTGATCCGCGTGTCGACCGAGTGCGCTCGATCGCGGGGCTGGAAGGCTTGCGATGAAGTTGAGGTTTCCTGGTAGATCGGTTCTTGCTTGGACCATTGTTGATGTCGTCGAGTTGCCGACTGCTGTTGATGGGACCGTCGAAATCGTGATTCCAACTTGCGTCTTCCCCTCGGTCGGCGCCAATTGACGAGGATCGGCCTCGGCAAATCCCATGGTTGGGAACCCTGGGTTTGATCGTAAGAGGAGGAGTGCAAGGTTGGCAATCTCGTTGGCTAACAGGACACAGGGATTGAAGAGGATTGGCCTCAGCAAATCCCATGGTAAGGTACCCTGGGTTTAGATCATAGAGAGAGGTGCAGGTTGGCGTTGCTCGTCGGCTAACAGGAGACAGGGATTTACCCAGGTTCAAGGCCCTCGATCGGTAAAACCCCTGCTTCCTTCTCTTTTGTATTATGATGGAGGCGATTAAAATGGCGGTCAAGGCGAGATCAAGACCGGAGGTGGTTCTATGAGATTGGATTCCCTAGACGTCCCCTCTCCCCGCATTTATATACTAGGATGGGTCGCAAGGAGTTCATCTAGATTTTACAGAGGAGGATGCCTAATCTAGCTTTTGTCTTGGACGCCAAGTCTTGGTTTCCATATCATCGAGGACTTCCTACGTCGATGCAACTATCGGTGCTTCGAGTAGGCCAGTCGTGGGCCAGTCGAAGCTTCTAGCGGGCCTCCTGTCTTAGCACGCACCAGATACCCTCATCCCTAAGAGTTGTGGGGACACCCCCTCATCAGTAGCCCCCAAGTGCCTGGGGGACTCGAAGATTCGCGCAAGGACCAATCCGTAATCAGCCGTAGTGCGTCTCGCATTGTTGCGAGTCACCATCTGCTGTTCCTAGGAGATAGATTTTTGAGGGATGATAAGCTGAAAGGGCCCAAGGTACTCGACTAGTCGAGCCTTGGTGAATTGCGTTAGTGGAAAATACCTCAGTAGCCCAATCAAGCTTGCGTTCCTTGACACGAACTTGGATATGACAGATGTCAAGCAAGGTCCAGGCCGCTGCAGGACTTACAGGATCAATGCCGCCAGTTTAAGTGCTGAATACGACCCTAACATGTCCGTTAGTGGTTAACTTTTCATCATGCATCGCGCATGGAACCGTGTGGAGTGAAGTCGCGTTGTGGCAAGTCCCAGCCCAGCCGTCTGTGCAGCGGGGTCTTACCTACGCGCAAGCTTGCGCGGCATCTAGGGTGCAGTGTACCGCAACCCAGGCAATGTTTGTAG
Organism: Bromus sterilis; assembly: GCA_950022295.1. Classification (NCBI taxonomy): domain Eukaryota; kingdom Viridiplantae; phylum Streptophyta; class Magnoliopsida; order Poales; family Poaceae; genus Bromus; species Bromus sterilis. The sequence continues at coordinate 220,790,915 of OX465599.1, forward strand.
GGGCGTGTGCCAAAATAGAGTACACCTACTCGGAAACCGATCGAGTGGATTAATAGAGGTCACTCGCGGAGCGTTCGAGTACTCAGGCGAGGAATGAGTATAAGATGCACCCACTCGAAAAGTCATCGGGTGGTCCAGTAGTGTGAGCACCCGCGGAGCGTCCGAGTGCTCGAGCGGGGAGTTCGTCTGCTTCTTCTTTTGAGTCTTGTGTGTTAGTGTGAGTAGTCACTCGAGCACCTTGTCGCCTGGGCGAGTGAGCACTCGAGACCTGTAGATGTAATATTCCTTTAGGAGGGGAGTAGCCAAACAGGGCGCTCCCGATGGGAGTAAATTTTTTATGTAATCAGAAATTGAAAGAAGGGCAATTTTTTCAAAAGAACCTGGTTGCTTGGTCCGCCAATAAAGGGTGGTCTGTGGTAAAAAATCCTTCGCGCTAGCGTGCGCTCAGGACGTCCTGCTAGGATGGGACACCACGAGAAGGCTTTGACAGCTGTAGACAGCTGCGCGCTGTGGTCAGATGTGACGTGATGCATTGTGCCGCGGTAATTTCACAGTCCGTGACGATGGCTCCTTGTTTTTCTAGCAAAATTGGCGGCATAATTACTGCGCCGGTAGAGATTTCCATGTAGCATGGTTATCGTGGGATCGTGCCATGTCAAGTCAGCTCCGAGATCAACGGTGGATGGATGGTATGTCTCCGCTGGTTACATAAGTTAGGCCCGGGGTAATTTTAGGTTTTATCCTGATCTTGCCTTCCGCTTCATCATCATCATCTTCTTCTTCTTCTTCTTCTTCTTCTTCCTCTGCTTCTTGCCTCCGCCTTCTTCTATTCCATGCGGTTGTTGTGGAGACCATGTCCAAGCGTGCGGAGGGGAAAATGGTGACCAAGGGCACGTCGCAGGAGCCGTCGACGGCGAGGATGACCCGAAGGTGGGAGCGGTCATCTTTTGAAGTTGCTGATATGGATGCACCGGTGGCGAATGGGCACGTCGCTAAAGGTGCTGCTCGGGTCCCTGGGGAGGAGGAAGTGCCCGCGCCCCGTGGTGATGAATGGGTATGATTTCAAAGCTTTTTCCTGCGTGGATTTTCTCTTCCTGTTCGTCCGTTCGTCCGTGGGCTGCTCTTTGCCTACCAGCTTCATTTGCATGATCTGACGCCCAACGGGATACTGCACATAGGGTGCTTCATCATGCTATGTGAGTGCTTCTTGGGAATCTATCCCCACTGGGGGCTCTGGAAATGCCTCTTCAATGTGAAGAGGACCAATTATGAATATGCCATTGGTGGCCTCAGCATTTCCATTAAGGATAAAAAATGCCTATTTTGATTTGGAGAAGTTGGATTCCGTCCATACGTGGCGGAAAGGCTGGTTCTATCTGAAGGACCAAACTATTGCCAGCCAACAATATGATCTTGCGCCATTTGATTTGGTTGCTCGAGTGAAGAAGCAGTCATCTTGGGGACACGTGTTCTCTGCTGCTGAACTGGTGGCAGTGGAGCCCTTGGTGCGAGCACTCGCGGATCTGAAGGGAAAGATCACTGGTGGGTAGCTTATTGTTATCTTTATGAGAAGGCGCATCCATCCTTTGCAGAATCGAGTACGTCCTATGTGGCAATACTTGGGACTCGAGGACCCAGCTAGGGGTTCTCCTGTAGATATCTCGGGTAGGGATCTCTTGTTTCGGATCCAGCAAATTACCAAGTGTATGAGTACGAGACTTGTGAGCTCTGTCTTTCCGTATGCTGCCGGCAAGTGTTGACTGATGCCGATCGATCTAGGGGTGCCCATGATGCTGTCCAGGGAAAGCTTACTGTCATGAGGCGTTAGTTCCGTCGTTGCCTTCTGTTCCCCTATTGTTTGTTTTTTATGGTTGCGTGGTTTATGATGCCTTTGGTGCAGGTCGGAATAATGAGGCCAAAAAGCGAGTTGCTGAGGTGGAGAAGGAGCTCGCCTTGCTTTGGGGTACTTTGGAGTCGAAAGAGAAAGAGCTCCAAGTGCATCTTGGTGAGGATGAGCGGCTCCGACAGGCCGAAGTGGCTGAGGGTGGTCGCCTGTGCGCCCTGGCGGGTGCTCTGACAGGTAAGTATTTTCTTCAGTGTCTTTGCTTGGATTGTGGCTTTTGTCTTGATTTCTGATTGCCGTTTTTCTGGTGTGCAGACTCCGCAGGTGTTGAGGTTGCGACAGTTGCCTCTGAGGAGTCGAACACTCTTCATGGTGTTGTCGATGCCGTGTCGAGTGCTGCAGACTCCGTCAAGGCTGTGTCTGATCGAGCTACTACTGTCCTCAAGCTTCTGCACGAGAACGTGTTTCCAGAAGAAGAGGATCGGCCCGAAGTTCTTGATCTGTTGGCTGATGCATTTGTAGCGGGTGGTGGACTCCTGGAGAGCTTCGTCTGTGAGACCGTATTGAGTGGGCTTGCGACGTCCTTTATTGTTCTCTTAGGGCGATGTGTGCCAATTGAGGATGACATGGTGGACACCGTGCCTGATTATATGTACAGGCAGAGCATGCGAGCCACCGAGCTAGCCCGTGTGGCACCCCGACTCAGAATACCGGATGCCCTGTGCTCCAGCCCAGAGATCATGTCTTCTGGAACACAACACGGCTTGATATAGAACTGAACCACTTTTATTACCGATGAAATGGGTACAATGGGTCTATTACAATGCTAGTGGAGCGAGGCAGCGGGCCACTTGCTCCGAAAGCTAGCCTCGGAACTACATCAAGTAGCGGGATAACTCTATAGCAGCGGAACAACGACGACGGTGATGAAATCCAATCCACAGGGACACTGACTGGGAGACCTCCTAGATCACAAACAGCGGGAACGTTGTCCTACGCAATCACAACATTGCCTGCAAGTCTGGCATGACACGCCAGGTCAGTACATAGAATGTACTTGCAAGCTCACAACATCCAAAGCACCAAGGCAGAACAATAACATGGCATAACAATTCAAGCAATGCTAACATGATGAATCTAGCATATTACCAAGATTATAACTAATGCATGAAAAACCATCACTTAAGGTCACATGGACCTCGTACGATCATCGGATGATCATACAACTTACCTCGGAGTCATTACAAACTCAAGCATCGGGTCATCCTGTGACCACTCAACTTGCACGGGTCGTCGCACGACCATCCAACGGGTTAGGTGTCCTTATGTTACCACCCAACCTTCATCGCATGACCAAACGGGTCATTGCATGACCAATAACTTTCCATGGGTTATCGCATGATTAAACAGGTCATCGCATAACCAATCACTTTCACGGGTCACCACGTGACCAATCAACCTAGCACACTCATCTAACCGGATTCATGTTGACGCATGGTGTGACCTAGTACGAACTTTGTCCAATACCGTGGACTCGGCTCTTCGAATATATTTGTAACACTCTTCAGAGGTTGTGCACTTTACCCACACCATGGTGTTCTTCCTCCATCCTGTACCTTGGAACTTGTCCCACAGGAACCTCGGAACTCGTACCATAGGGGGTGTACTAGGACTTCTCCAACGAGACCGTTCTACCGCATGCCTCCCTTACCGTATCACCGGCATCTCGTCTTGGGTAGCCCCGTGTCCTCCAGACACCGACCATCGCATGGAAAACAATGTTGTCCCAAACGGGGTACAACTGTCCCAAACGGGGACTGGATCCAAATATAATCAAACTGGCTTTCAAGGTTATCGCCGCCTACCTGATCAGGGTAGCGCGCGCATAACCTCCCCTCTTTGGTGATATGCATAAGAGAGCACACCGATAGACCGAGCCAAGGCCTTCCCATACATGAAAGTGTGGCTGCACTGATAAGTTCGGTTCGGTGGCACCTGATCAACTTGACACAAAGAATATACTCTAATGCATAAACATCAGGATCAGGTGCAACATGACAATCTAGTCCAAGTCATAGCAATGCATGCGGAACAATCCAAGGTACGGTTATGATCATATCATAATGCACATTATCATTAGTTGATTAACTTAGTCATGTCAAGATGATCTTCATAGAATCATGAAACATAGCAAGATCATAAGTATGACGAGGGGTATGATGCAACAAGCATAACATGGAAATGGCATGATCATAATGATTCAAAGTATATCAAGCAAGATCATCATCTTATCCGATAGTTAAAGCAAGATGCAAATCACGTCAAAGCTTTACAAAGGTGCAAAAGAAGTTGTGGCTTGCCTTTCACCAGAGGAGTGTGAAATACTCCTGGTCTTCACACAAAGTAATTCCCTGAAAAATATATTTAAAGAAAATGGCAAAAGAAATGTCACAAAAAGGTTTATTTTGAACAACACATATAAACAGAGAGACATGGCATAAAAGTTATGCAAAATTAAAGAGGAGCTCAAGAAAAAACTAGGGGAAAAAGAATCACATCATTTGGACTTGTGGTTTAAAAGATATAGCAGGTCAAAGATTTTGTAAAAAATTGATTAAAATCAATTTTCTGGAAATCAACAGAGGGCCACGTCGAAGGCGTATATTGGAATTACGTCTCCCTTAAGAAAACGGTTCGGGTGGGCTTGGGTTACTAGAAGGTGGTGCCAAGGTATCATACGAGAGAGAGGAGGAGAGGGAACAATGCACGACGATCTCACCGGTGGCTCAACGACGGCGAGGAGACCCTGGAAGGGTGCGGCGAGGGGGCAGGGTGGTCGGGCGCTCCACGACGAGCCTGCCCGTACCAGTGGCTCACTGGGAGGTGGCCGGACGGCGAGGTAAGGGTCATCGCAGTGACGCACTAACACGGTGGCTCCGACGACGTCGACGCCAGCGACGATTCCGTGTGACACCCTGGTTTTTGGCCCTTTTTATTTGCAACTTTATTTGCTGATTTTCTGGGGTTTGAAATTATTTGATTGGATTTTCGCAACTCAGATGGCCTTGATCACTTGGGCCTAATTTTCCCCCTAGGCAAAGTGACCCCTAAACCCTTCTCCCCTATGGCTATGATCAAGCTTTGATCATACTAGCCCTTGCCCTATTTTTATTTCTCATGAAAACCCCTTTTCACTAAAGGAAATTGGTCTTTTCCCTCTCCTTTTGGAAGCTAGCCTCACTTCTGCTCATCCTTTTGGCCTGAAACTTTTTTTGCTAAGCAATGGAGACATGCCTCATGAGTATATGCAAAAACATGGGCAAGCTTAGTACAAAAATTCTCCTCTAGAAATTCTTTTCTATTTCTGTCCAGGGAGGCACTTTGTGAAGCAAGTGCTATTTCTACTAGGCCATTTGCTCTGAAATTTTTACCACATGAGCACCTTCCTAGATAACCTAGGCACACCAATTTTCAGCCCAAAATTCTTAGCCAAACTTCCTGGAGAAAATCTTGAACTTTCCAGCAGAAACACATTTTTGAAATTGCCAAGTGTTGGAGCCCACCTGTAAGCCACCCATGACCTTGCCTACACTCCCTGACGTTGGCTACACGCCAGGGACATGCTGGAGCCACAGTGGCTGCCCCCAGTGCACGTGTGCACAGGGTGAGCACGCGCACTGACAGCCATCGGCGTGCTCTGGCCACGGCCGAGCTGTCGCCGTCGAGCGGCCGCCTCGCCCCGCGAGCCAGTGGCTGTGCCCCCGTGTCCGTAGTAGCCGTGGCACCTCCGCACGCCACCTGGCCCCTCCCAAAGCCGCGCCGCCCACCGGAGCCCTCGTCATCGCCGCCGCGGTATGTCTGAAGCCAGCGCGTGGTGGCCACAGTGGTACGCACGCTCCCGCGTTGCCCGCATCGTCTTCCCCGCGTCCCCTACCCCTATCAAGCATGCGAGGCACCAGAGTGTAACAGCCCAGTTTTCACAAAAATTAAAATTTTTGTTTTCGGTGTGAATTGTTTGATTGTCTGATTTGTTTGCGGTGTTTGCATCCCCGATTTATCGATCGGTGATTATTTTCCCCCTCTTATTTCGTATCGGACGGAGACCGACCCTTGCCACCCCGACACTCGACCTTTGCGACACCGGGTTTCACCTGATCACCGTCGCGAAAACCGCACGAGACCAGCCGCAGCCAACGGAACGAAAAACCCCGTTTAATAATTAAACGGTTATTTTTATAGCGCGCCGGAAAGTGTTTTCGGAACGGTTCCAGCGCGAGTATAACGCCTCCGGCTCGACACGCTGATCACGTAGTTCGAAGTTTTACCCGAATCGGAGGTACTGCGGACCCCCGGTGGTCAGGAAACGTGAGCACCGCGCGCGCGAGAAAAACCGGGGATGTTTTTGCAAACTGCCAGCCACCGGGGCTATATAAAGACCACCACACTCCCACCCATTTCTAGGGTTTCCCTAGTCCAAAATTGCAGCCACCCCCCCTGTTATGCCCCAAAATTTTTGCCCAACAGCCCCAAATCTCGAAACCCTAGCTCCTGGTCTCTCTCGGCCGTCGATCTGCGAGATGGACGCTCCAAGAACGTGCCACGTCACCCATCTCCTACCTCCAGCCCATGGAGGCTCTCCTCTCCTCCCGAGCCGCGCAGGACCCCGCCGCCTCCGCTCAGGCGAGCCGCCAGCCCCGCTGCCAGGCTGCCCCTCGCGACCTCCCTCTCCTCCTTTCCCCCGCGTCTCTCCTCCCTCCTGTTCTCTCTCTCACCTCCCCGTCTCTCCTTTTCTCGAGGAACCAGCCGCCATGACCTGAGCTCGGGCCGAGCTCGCGCCGTACCTCGCCTCGTCGGCCACCGTGCCAACCGCCGCCGCCGCAGGCCAAACCGGGCCTCGCCGCCCGCTGCGCTCGTGGGAGCCACCGCCGCCGCGCCCCGACTCCGGCGAGCTGCCGCAGTAGCCGCCGCGCCCCACGTCCGCCGGCCCTCCCTCTCCTTCTCTCCCTTCTCCTCCCTCACATTTTCCTCCCACTCCCAAGCTCGCGCCGCCGCCCGCCACTGGATCCGGCGACCATGACCACAGGAGGACCCCGCCGACGCCGGATCTGGCGCCTCCAGTCGCCTTCCCTCGACCCCCCTGCAGTCCCGCGCCTCCTTGCCGCCTCGCCGGCACAATCCTCCGGCCGCTGTAGTCCTGCCCGCTCCGCCGCGTGCGGTTCCGCCGGGAGGAGCCGGATCGGCCACCCCAAGCCCGAGCTGGGCCGGCCTGCGCGCCTCCACGGCCCAGCTGGCGCCTCGCCGAGCTGGGCCGGCCCAACAGTGAGGTCCAGCCAGGCCGCCCCTTGTTTATTTATTTATTTTTTCCCCTGCAGTTTTTTTTCTAAGTCCCTGTTAAGTACTGCTGTTAGCGGTTTTGCGAGTAGATTAACGAGTGATCCGTAGCTCGGATCGCGTTGCCCCCAAAATATGGATTGCTCAGTTTTGCGTGCTCTAGCGTTCGTATGTAGAAAGATTTTGCATTTGAGCTCATATTGGTTATGTAATTGTGTGCTGAACAGGGCATCATGCCGTTAACTGCTACAAATTCCTGTTAAGAGCTGCTGTTATTATTTTGTTGCAACTTTGCATGAGGATTGTGACTCATCTATGATGCCTATTTGCATGATTATTTTGCCATGCCTTCCTTGTCATGTCTAGTTTAATTTCATATCTTTTGTGAGCATGTTTGCATTCATTATCCTGTTTATGCATTGCTCTAAAGTGTGCTTCGTGATGTTGGCAGTTTGTGCCCGTAACTTGTTTTGCTTATATCTTTTTAACCGTAACTCCGTTTGGGGTGTTCTTTATATGTAACTTGATTAGTTTTTCATGTACTTTGTGTTTATGATATTGCTTGCTGCTGTTAACCAATCTAAAATATGGTTTAGGACAGAAGAGTACCAAATCCTTTAATTATCGTGCGGCACTTAGTGTTATGCCATGTTTAGGTTGTGCCTCACTTAAATTGACTAGTATAGATAGTTTACTTTGTGCTTCACCTCTTGAAACAAGCATGTGCTATGCCATGCTTGTTTGAGTTGCCATGTTAATAACCGTTGGTTGATCACCTGTAGTTAAACAACTTGAACCACCGTAAAGGTGCGGAATCGTCGTGTGTGACGAGTACTCCACTTAAATTGTTAGTAACCGCTCTCGACGGTAGGTGCGTTGTCTCATGTTACTTCTTGTTGATGCTTGCTCGTGTTTGCTTTGTAGTAATAGCGTGCTTGCTCGTTGATTGCTTTCCAGTGTTTATCGTCTTGTGTGCTTCCGCGGGTACCTCTCGGAGACGATGCGAGCTTGCGATCAACTACATCTTCGGAACCCGACTTATCAACAGGCAAGGACTATACATTACTTATGATCCATTCTATTTCAACTAGCGGTTGCATGCTAGTCTAGGTTAGGTTCGATGTTTGATCCTACCACATGTTTACAACCTCTTTCAAACCGATACAGCCATGTCCCTTCCCAGCAAACCTTGTACTGCTATGTTACTGTTGCTCGTTGCTCAGCCCCTGCTTAGTATGCATGCTTAGGATGCTACGATGTTACCCTGTTACTCCTGGGTTTGGGATATCACATTATTATATTGTTGTTGATGATATGATTATTATAATGTTGACTATATTCGAAGAAGGATGGAAGGTCTAGGCTATCCCGCCCCGATGCTTTGTTCCATTCGAGTCACCTAGGATCCGAGTTCCGGGTATTGGTTTTAAGACTGAGCGTGCCTAACCGCGTGTGGGATTTTATGGGGTCCCCTTTTCTTACCTACCTAGCTTCAAGCATTTCTAGTGGTGGCCCGAGCTGATTTACCATTTGAAACCGTGTGTGTGCTGGTCGTACGCCAGTAGTTTTTAAACCAACCCGGACCAGTGAGGACATAGTTCCCTTGCTGGACCACCTAGTTCGGCTGAGGACCCGGTTTCCCATGTGTGATTAACCGGCTATCCAAACCTGAGACAGACGGTAGAGACCAGATCGGGAGAGCGGCCGGCTCCTGAGATGGATGTCGACTCACCGGGGCCACCCGGATTTGTTCGTTGTTAGTTAGAGGGACCTATCGTTTCGGATCTCTTGGAACTAAATCATAAAATGGTTGCCTGTGATGGGTAGCAACTGAGAGTGATGGGCGTGCGTGCGGAGCCTCGTAATGGGCAGTTGGTACACCCCTGCAGGGTTAAATCTTTTCGAGAAGCCGTGTCCACGATTATGGACGACTTGAGACCTACTCCTTGTTCATAGACAACAACAACTGAGATAATCTTAATATAACTGGATCAACGTGTGTGTGCCTTGACTGCTTCTTCTTCGTAGGGATGCGAAGAGGAGGACAAGGATAGGATAGGTGTTATGTTTGCGTAGTAGGTGGATAGCAGACTTGTTGGAGGCGATTCCTCACCGAATGCTTGGCTTCTTATCTTACTCTCTAGATCGTTAGCCACTTCATAAATGCTAGTGCGGCAGCAACCTCACCACTGACCCCTTCCTTACCGTAAACTACTAGTTGTCCTAGAATGACGAGTGATGAAGTCCTTGCTAGGTCAGATGAGCACTACAGTTGGATGCTGAGTACCTCTGTACTCATGATACTACCCCCAAACTCTTTTTCAGGGTTCTTGATCGACAACAGGTATGGTGACCGACGTTTCACGTGGAGACTCGACGACGACTAGTTAGGCGGATCCCGGCGGAGGGCCTGGACCCGTGTGGTTATGGGATCGATGTTTTCTCTTTGCTACTAGGCATTTGCTTGTAGTCTGTACCCAGACATGTATCTTCCGCTGTTGCATTGTATTTGAGGCAGTTGTATGCCGATTGTATGAGATGTTGTATCCTTGTATCTGTAATGTTGTGATATCATGTTGGAAATCCGGGTCATATGGCTTTGTCATATGTCGCGGTGGGACCGATATGTGCTTCGTCCCCGGAATCTGGGTGGAAACACCTAGATCTGGAACAGTACCGCATATCCGGCCTTACAACTTGGTATCAGAGCCTTACCGACCATAGGATCCCCTCTCTGGCCGAAGTCGAGTCTAGACAAAAACTATTTTGTAGTATTAAGTTAGTTATCGAAGAGTAGGAATCTTTTTACTTCTTACCTTTGCTCTGGTCAGGACAAGTGCCGTAAATGTTTTACTCTCGCCTTACCCCCTTCAAAACTCTAGGATCTCGAGTGTGTGGAGTTTCGGAACCGTTACAATGCCTTGCTTGCAGCGTATTGTCTCGATTCCGATCTCAGGTTGGGAAATCCTGTAGTACCTTTAGACTTCCAACTCTGGTGTACATCCGGGTCGTCCTTTGCCCTCCCTTCTTTTGCCCAGTGTTTTTACGTCTTGCGTCGAAAATCACTATCCCTTGATCTTGTTTTCGCGATCGTTCTTTCTCTTGTCACTGACGTTTTCGTTATTCTGACGATGTCGTCTTTCTGCGGAAATTTATCTCAACCGAAGTTCGACGTCGACATGGAGCAGAGTCCCTTGTTGGTGGTGTTGAAGATCGTCGACTCTTTCCTCTCCCTCGGATCGTCCTGGATCTCGGGACGAGATCCGTTGTTGGTGGTGTTGTATTGTAACAGCCCAGTTTTCACAAAAAATAAAAATTTTGTTTTCGGTGTGAATTGTTTGATTGTCTGATTTGTTTGCGGTGTTTGCATCCCCGATTTATCGATCGGCGATTATTTTCCCCGCTCTTATCTCGTATCAGACGGAGACCGACCCTTGCCACCCCGACACTCGACCTTTGCGACACCGGGTTTCACCCGATCACCGTCGCGAAAACCGCACGAGACCAGCCGCAACCAACGGACCGAAAAACCCCGTTTAATAATTAAACGGGTTATTTTTATAGCGCGCCGGAAAGTATTTTCGGAACGGTTCCAGCGCGAGTATAACGCCTCCAGCTCGACACGCTGATCGCGCAGTTCGAAGTTTTACCCGAATCGGAGGTACTGCGGACCCCCGGCGGTCAGGAACATGAGCACTGCGCGCTCGAGAGAAAAACCGGGGATGTCTTTGCAAACTGCCAGCCACCGGGGCTATATAAAGACCACCACACTCCCACCCATTTCTAGGGTTTCCCTAGTCCAAAATTGCAGCCACCCCCCCTGTTATGCCCCAATTTTTTTTCCCAACAACCCCAAATCTCGAAACCCTAGCTCCTGGTCGCTCTCGGCCGTCGATCTGCGAGATGGACGCTTCAGGAACGTGCCACGTCACCCATCTCCCACCTCCAGCCCATGGAGGCTCTCCTCTCCTCCCGAGCCGCGCAGGACCCCGCCGCCTCCGCTCAGGCGAGCCGCCAGCCCCGCTGCCAGGCTGCCCCTGACGACCTCCCTCTCCTCCTTTCCCCCGCGTCTCTCCTCCCTCCTGTTCTCTCTCTCACCTCCCCGTCTCTCCTTTTTTCCAGAAACCAGCCGCCATGACCCGAGCTCGCGCCGTACCTCGCCTCGTCGGCCACCGTGCCAACCGCCGCTGCCGTGGGCCGAACCTGGCCGCGCTCGTTGGAGTCGCCGCCGCGCCCCGACTCCGTCGAGCTGCCGCAGCAGCTGCCGCGCCCCACGTCCGCCGGCCCTCCCTCTCCTTCTCTCCCTTCTCCTCCCTCACCTTTTCCTCTCCCTCCCCTACAGATCGCGCCGCCCGCGACATGGCCGGCGAGTCCAAGCTCGCGCCGCCGCCCGCCACTGGATCCGGCGACCAAGACCACCGGAGGACCCAACCGACGCCGGATCTGGCGCCTCCATTCGCCTTCCCTCGACCCCCCTGTAGTCCCGCGCCTCCTTGCCGCCTCGCCGGCACAATCCTCCGGCCGCCGGTTGTCAGAACCCCAATTAGGGTAAGTGCTAGGGCTTGTTTGACCCTTTTGCATCATGAAAAATTCAAAAGAAATTCAAAAATGGGGAAGCAGAAAGCCCTGAGAATTTATTTGAAATGGCCAGATAAAATTCTTTTTCCAAAAATCATTTGAATGTTTGAAAAATTCCTATAAATGATGCTGATCATTTTAAAAGTGGTTTGGGTATTTTCCCATACTCATGGAATTTTCTAATATTCAAATAGTGCCCTGGAAATTAAATTTGACCCCTATTTGATTTGAAATTCAAATGTATTGAATTTCAAAAATGCTCAAATTCTATAAGTGACTTGCTACTGGTCACCTAGGATTTATAAAAATGTTTGGGCATTTTACAAAATTGCTCTGCTATTTATTTTGGGGCAAAACCATTTACAGAAAAGGAAAACAGAAACAAAACACAGAGAAAAGGAAATTTTCAAAGCCAGCCCACCCCTGGCCACCTGGCCCAGTAACCGGCCCGGCCCAGCCGCGCTGTGTCGTCTTCCTCCCCCGCCCCAAAGCAGCTCGCTAGAGAGCTGGGGGGCACGCGTCGGCGGCCACCGACGAGGAGAGCCTCCTAGGCCTCTCCCTCGCGCACCCGAGCACGCCACGCAGCTGCTCACTCCCTCCCCTGCACACCTTGCCTCTCTCTGGCCCTCCCTCTCTCTCTCCGGCGAAGTTCCCGAGCGCCCCGCAGAACACGTCGCCGCCCAGCCGTGGCCAACGGACCCCTCCCGGCGAGCCGTCGTGTCCAGTGAAGTCCCCATCGCCATCTTCTTCAAGTCGTGCCTCCAATTCGAGCCCAGGAGCTCTGTGTGCGACGCCAGCGTCGAAGACTTCCGTCGCGGCCGAAGCCCTCCGGCGACGAATTGCCACCGTTACGCGGCGTCTCCGGCGACATCGAGTCCTCTTCCGCGTTCCTGGTGAGCAGGCGATGCTCCCCGTCTACTTCCTTTTCCTCCCCGCGTCTCTTGCGCCAAGCTCCACCGGAGCAGTGGGCGGCCGCCGCGCCCCGTTGCTCCTACGGCGTGCTTCCGGCGCCCCCGTGCCTGCCCTTGGCATCCCGGTGATGCGCACGAGAACGAGGGGCAGTTTGATGCCTCTCCCGTGCCAAGACGAGGCCGGAGGGCCTCTCTCTAGTGGGCGCCGCCGCCTGCAGAGGTCGCCGCCGGCCGGATTCCGGCGAGTCCCACACGTCAGAGGGATTAGGGGCTTAATCCCCCCCTAATCACTCACTGACAGGTGGGGCCCTGTCCCTAATAACCCCCTGTTTAATTTTAAACAGAGGGGTTAACCCCTGAGAGGCTGACAGGGATGGCCCACCAGTCAGACCCCCCCCCCCCCACGTCATGCTGATGTCAGCATCACGCAATAAATCTTTTTCTGAATTAAAACATTTCCAGTGAACTAAAGAAATTCCAGAAAAATCCAGAAAATCAATTAAACTTGGGAAATTCATAACTAATTCATTCTAACTCCAAATATAACAAATAATATGTCTAAAAATATCAAAAAAATCCAAGGATTATGAATATGGGCTCTGTTTTCATGTTTGACCATTTTAAAATGGGTGAACAGTGCAAAACACCCATATGGCCTTATTTCAAATTCAAATTTGAAGCACATTTGCAAATGACTTTGCATATGACTTCTTTTAAATGGAATTGTAACCACATTGTGACCAAGAACATCACCATTTCAATATTGATCATGTGTTTGATGCATTGCAAATAAATTTATACCTTGTTTGATTGTTTGCTCGATAGACATGCAACCGGAACCGGAGGCCACCCCCTTCGTTGAAGACCCCGATATCGAACCTCGTCAGCAAGGCAAGCAAACCCCATTGATCATGTCTATAAAATCCCAATTCCCTCTCAGTCTCGCTTATGCATGTTTAGGAGATCACTTTGTATCGATTCTACCGCATAGTTGAACCCATATCCGATGCATGACCTATCATCTTGTCACAGTATTAAGCAAACCACAATCCTAGCTGACATAAGAGTTGTTTGATATCATGAAGCCCCTGCAACTGTTACAGCTTATTGCATGCTTAGTGTTACATGAGGTTGCTTTTGATGTGAGTCGGGATGATGGTGAACATGGTGTTGATGAAAGTGAAACTGTGTCGGTGAATCCACCCTAATACAAGGTGAACGATGAGAGGCTGTGTAGGAGTACACAGTGGGTTGTCTCGTTGAACACTGCCTTAGGCATCGAGTTCTTGTATGGTAATCCAAGACAAAGAGTACAACCACACATTGGGCTCACTGACCCCTCTCGGCCTAGTACCTTGATCCGTGTCGACGTCCAGGAGTCACATTAGTTCGGGCTTTCCATTTGGCATATGCATAGAAAAAGAATGAAGGAATGGTTGCATCATCCTAGATATGTGAGTGCACCTGTGAGGCAGGAAAACCATCTGCTAAAGGTGGCGTCTCGGTCACCTACATTGTCTGAGTCCATTTCATTGATCCGGCCGGGCTCTCGAGCGGTAGCAACTCAGGTAGTCGACTCCTGGAATAGACCGGTTGTGAGCGAAGTGTCGTGGTGAACATCCTCGCTGTCACCTCTTGAACGGTGGCGAGACCTGGCGGTAACCGATGGTCATGTGTGTGTAGTTTACACCCTTGCAAGGTTAACAAAACTATTCGAATAGCCGCGTCCGCGGTTAAGAACTACTTGGAACCTGTACCTGATTATTAGACAACTTGAATGGATACTTATAAAATCCGCAAGATAAGCGTGAGTGCTATGGTGTGCTTCTTCGTGGGGAAATCGAGGAAGTAACCATAGTGGAGTATTGGTTGGAGATGTAGTGGACTCATGTACGCTTCTTACCTCAAGTCTGGTATTCGTAGTTCAGGAATAGCCAAGTCAAAGCTGGCACTTATGCAGTTTGAACCCCACCTCCTTTACCTTGATACATGTGCATCAGTAGTGTAGTTCTGATGTAAGTCTTGCTGAGTACGACTTTGTACTCACGTTTGCTTATTCTATGTTTTAGATAAGAACCGGACCCTGATGGAGTCACCTTCGTGAAGCTCGACGTTGACTAAGTTATCATAGTCCCAGACAGCAGTCTGGTCCCTCGTGGAAGGGCATGTTTGTTTACAAGGCTTCTCTAAGCCATTTGTTAAACTTGTCTGTACTCAGACCTAATTTGCTTCCGTTGTATGATGTAATGTTGATCACAGACATGTGATCTTTGTATGCTCTATGTGTATATCAATAAAGAGTATTTTGTAGAGTTATGTGATGATACCTGCTGTTCATACTAGGCATGTGTGCTGCGTGTATGTTTATAACATGCATGTCTTAGTATGGGTTTTTCGAGACCTTAGTTGTGATCTGGCTGGCGGTCCTTTATACACCAAGTGGCCCTTAGATGTGCGCAGCTTGGGGCATCGCGATGCGATTGCTCGTGACTCTGTCACGTGCACACTTTGTTGTATGATCGAGCCCGCCCTAGACCCCGACTAAGTGATCGGGCTGGAGTAAGTCTATGTAAGAGTTAGGATCCAATCGATAACATGGTTGAGGCGACTTGTCTATGAGTATGGGATTCACCACCCATAAGCATTTAGACTTGTGAGCGGACGATGAGGACCCATCTCAGTTGATCATCCGGCCTGAATGGGATGCCCCTCACGTTCGATGCTTACCGAGAACGTTCTGTGCTTGGCCTTGTCTGCTTAGACAAGTGGGTACGGTTCTCGGCTCTCCATGTGATTGTATCGTGACTGGAATTACATACGCTAACCCCGGGTCCCGACACCGGTGCCCGCTCCGCCGCGTGCGGTTCCATCGGGAGGAGCCGGATCGGCCACCCCAAGCCCGAGCTGGGCCGGCCTGCGCGCCTCCACGGCCCAGCTGGCGCCTCCCCAGCCGAGCTTCGAACCAGCCCAGGCCGCCTCCTCAGCCCGGCCAGTTGGGCCGGCCCAACAGTGAGGTCCAGCCAGGCCGCCCCTTGTTTTTTTTATTTATTTTTTTCCCCTGCTGTTTTTTTTCTAAGTCCCTGTTAAGTACTGCTGTTAGCCGTTTTGCGAGTAGATTAACGATTGATCCGTAGCTCGGCTCGCGTAGCGCCCAAAATATGGATTGCTCAGTTTTGTGTGATCTAGCGTTCGTATGTAGAAAGTTTTTGCATTTGAGCTCATCTTGATTGTGTAATTGTGTGCTGAAAAGGGCATCATGCCGTTAATTGCTACAAATTCCTGTTAAGAGCTGCTGTTATTATTTTGTTGCAACTTTGCATGAGGATTGTGACTCATCTGTGATGCCTATTTTCATGATTCTTTTGCCATGCATTCGTTGTCATTTCTAGTTTAATTTCATATCTTTTGTGAGCATGTTTGCATTCATTATCCTGTTTATGCATTGCTCTAAAGTGTGCTTCGTGATGTTGGCAGTTTGTACCCGTAACTTGTTTTGCTTATATCTTTTTAACCGTAACTCCGTTTGGGGTGTTCTTTATATGTAACTTGATTAGTTTCTCCTGTACTTTGTGTTTATGCTATTGCTTGCTGCTGTTAACCAATCTAAAATATGGTTTAGGACAGAACAGTACCAAATCCTTTAATTGTCGTGCGGCACTTAGTGTTAGGCCATGTTTAGGTTGTGCCTCACTTAAATTGACTAGTATAGATAGTTTACTTTGTGCTTCACCTCTTGACATGTTTGTGTGCTATGCCATGATTGTTTGAGTTGCCATGTTAATAACCGTTGGTTGATCACTTGTAGTTAAACAACTTGAACCACCGTAAACGTGCGGAATCGTCGTGTGTGATGAGTACTCCACTTAAATTGTTAGTAACCACTCTCGACGGTAGGTGCGATGTCTCGTGTTACTTCTTGTTGATGCTTGCTCGTGTTTGCTTCGTAGTAATAGCATGCTTTCTCGTTGATTGCTTTCCAGTGTTTATCGTCTTGTGTGCTTCTGCGGGTACCTCTCGGAGACGATGCGAGCTTGCGATCAACTACACCTTCGGAACACGACTTACCAACAGGCAAGGAATATACATTACTTATGATCCATTCTATTTCAACCCGCGGTTGCATGCTAGTCTAGGTTAGGTTCGATGTTTGATCCTACCACATGTTTTCGCCTCTTTCAAACCGATACAGCCATGTCCCTTCCCAGCAAACCTTGTATTGCTATGTTACTATTGCTCAGCCCCTGTTTAGTATGCATGCTTAGGATGCTACGATGTTACCCTGTTACTCCTGGGTTTGGGATATCACATTATTATATTGTTGTTGATGATATGATTATTATAATGTTGACTATATTCGACGAAGGATGGAAGGTCTAGGCTATCCAGCCCCGACGCTTTGTTCCATTCGAGTCACCTAGGATCCGAGTTCCGGGTATTGGTTTTAAGACTGAGCGTGCCTAACGGCGTGTGGGATTTTATGGGGTCCCCTTTTCTTACCTACCTAGCTTCAAGAATTTCTAGTGGTGGCCCGAGCTGATTTTACCATTTGAAACCGTGTGTGTGCTGGCCGCTCCTGAGATGGATGTCGACTCACCGGGGGCCACCCGGATTTGTTCGTTGTTAGTTAGAGGGACCTGTCGTTTCGGATCTATCGGAACTAAATCATAAAATGGTTACCTGTGATGGGTCGCAACTGAGAGTGATGGGCGTGCGTGCGGAGCCTCGTAATGGGCAGTTGGTACACCCCTGCAGGGTTAAATCTTTTCGAGAAGCCGTGTCCACAGTTATGGACGACTTGAGACCTACTCCTTGTTCATAGACAACAACAACTGAGGTAATCTAAATATAACTGGATCAACGTGTGTGTGCCTTGACTGCTTCTTCTTCGTAGGGATGCGAAGAGGAGGACAAGGATAGGATAGGTGTTATGTTTGCGTAGTAGGTGGATAGCAGACTTGTTGGAGGCGATTCCTCACCGAATGCTTGGCTTCTTATCTTACTCTCTAGATCGTTAGCCACTTCATAAATGCTAGTGCGGCAGCAACCTCACCACTTACCCCTTCCTTACCGTAAACTACTAGTTGTCCTAGAATGACGAGTGATGAATTCCTTGCTGGGTCAGATGACCACTACAGTTGGATGCTGAGTACCTCTGTACTCATGATACTACCCCAAACTCTTTTTCAGGGTTCTTGATCGACAACAGGTTTGGTGATCGACGTTTCACGTGGAGACTCGACGACGACTAGTTAGACGGATCCCGGCGGAGGGCCTGGACCCGTGTGGTTATGGGATCGATGTTTTCTCTTTGCCAGTAGGCATTTGATTGTATTCTGTACTCAGACATATACCTTCCACTGTTGTATTGTATTTGAGGCAGTTGTATGCCAATTGTATGAGACGTTGTATCCTTGTATCTGTAATGTTGTGATATCATGTTGGAAATCCGGGGCATATGACTTCGTCATATGTCGCGGTGGGATCGATATGTGCTTCGTCCCCGGATCTGTATGAAAACATCTAGATCAGGAACAGTACCGCATATCGGGCTCTACAACTTGGTATCAGAGCCTTACCGACCGTTGGATCCCTTTTCTGGCCGAAGTCGAGTCTAGACAAAAACTATTTTGTAGTTACTAAGTTAGTTATCGGAGAGTAGGAATTTTTTACTCCTTACCCTTGCTCTGGTCAGGACAAGTGTCGTAAGTGTTTTGTTCTCGTCTTATCCTTTTAACACTTTAGGATCTCGAGAGTGTGGAGTTTCGGAACCGTTGCAATGCCTTGCTTGCAGCGTATTGTCTCAATTCCGATCTCAGGTTTGGGAAATTTTGTAGTACCTTTAGTTCTTCCGACTCTGGGTAAACATCTTGGTCATCCATTGAATTCATTTCTCTTGCCCAGTATCCTCATGATTTGAGTGAGAGTACTTCCCTTGATCGTCACTTTGAAGTGTCGCTCTTCCTCTTGACACTGGCGGTTTCATTTTTCCGACGATGTCGTCTCTCTGCGGAAATTTATCTCAACCGAAGTTCGACGTCGACATGGAGCAGAGTCCCTTGTTGGTGGTGTTGAAGATTGTCGTCTCTCTTTTCTCTTCCCCCTCTCCCCCGGATCGTCCAGGATCTCGGGACGAGATCCCTTGTTGGTGGTGTTGTATTGTAACAGCCCAGATTTAAAAAAAAATTAAAAAAATTGTTTTCGGTGTGAATTGTTTGATTTGTCTGATTTGTTTGCGGTGTTTGCATCCCCGATTTATCGATCGGCGATTATTTTTTCCCCTCTTATCTCGTACCGGACGAAGACTGAACCGTGCCACCCTGACACTCAACCTTTGCGACACCGGGTTTCACCCGAGCACCGTCGCAACCGGCACATGATCAACCATCGCCACCGGAATACGGACCCCGTTTATTTAATAAAAGGATTATTTTATGGGGCGCCGAAAATGTTGTCGGAATGTCACCGCAGTGAGGTACGATCGACGGGCTCGACGCGTTGAGCGCGTGGTTCGAGATTTCGTCAGAATCGGAGTCCGTACGGAGTCTCGGCGGTCATGAACGGGATCACCGGACGCACGAGAGGGGTAGCGGGGGCATTTGCGTAAACTGACTAGCCAACCCTGCCCTATATATAGACCACCACACTCTCCTAGGCCTTCTAGGGTTTCCCCCATGTAAACTTTGCAGCCACCCCCTCAATTTTTCCCCAATTTTCGCCCCAACTCCCCAGATCTGAAAACCCTAATCCCAGCCACCTCCGGAGCCGTCGGATCTGAGATCCGACGGCTCCAGTGCAGCCACGTGGCCCTCCAGCCTCCTCCCACAGCAGCCAGGGTGCCCGGGCCCCGCAGGGCCGCCGCCAGGCCTGCCCGGACCCATCTGGCCGAGCTCGTCGCCGCCAGCCGTGGAGGCGCCGGCCGCCCCCAACTCTGGTAGGCCGCAGCGCCGCCGCGCCCTCACCTCCTTGCCTCCGTGTTCCTCGCGCCCCACCTCTCCTCACTCACCTCCTCCCCCTCTTCCCTGCAGGGCCGCCGCCGCCGCGACTGGTCGACAAGGCCGTGCACCGCCGCGCCATGGGTCCCGAGCACGAGCTCGCTGACCTCCTCCTGCTTGACGTTGCGCCGCCCAAGGCTCCGCCTGCGACGGGATCTGGCGCTGCCGTAGCCGTCTCGCCTGCTCCGGCCGACCCCTGTGCCTCGTCGCCTCGCCGGTGCACCACGGCGCCGCCGCCGGTGACCTGGACGCACGGGACGAGCCGGCCAGCTGCTCCCCTCGAACCGCCACGGTAGGTTGGGCCCTCTCCAGCGCGGCCCACCTCCTGATCCAGCCGGTGCCAGCAGCCTAGCCGCAGTTGGGCCGGAGCCCATGGGTGAGGCCCGGCTCTTTTTTTTCTATCTTTTCTTTTTCCAAATTATTGCTAAGTCCTGTGTATTTTGCTGCTGATTCAATTTTGCGAGTAAATTTGCGATCAAACCGTAGCTCGGATGACGTTGCGCCCAAAAGGAAAATTGCTTAGAATTGTGTGTATTTCAATCCATCTTTTGTGAGCATTTTGATTTGAGGTCATATTGATGGTGAAAATCTGTGTTGAAGTGGGCATCAGGCCGTTAACTGCTAATTTTTCCTGTTAGAGTGCTGCTGATGTTATTTTGTTGCAACTTCGGTCGACGAGTGTGTCGCGACCGTTTATCGGAATTGAGTGATTCCAATTGCATATTGTTAAGCATCATGTCTAACTCCATTATATGTATTGTATTTCCATGATATGCTTGCTGGTCATATAGTTGTTGAGCTCCAAAGTTGCTATCCCGCTGTTTTTGACAGTCACCTCTGTTTTTCTCTTAAGTCTGTAACGTTCCGATGCCATGTTGCATGCTTAATATCTTTTGATCTATGATGCCTATTTTCATGATTCTTTTTGCCATGCCTTCCCGGTCATGTCTACTTTAGTTCCATATCATTTGTGAGCATGTTTGCATTGATTATCATGTTTATGCATTGCCCTAAAGTGTGCTTCCGGATGTTGGAAGATTGTGCGCTTAACTTGTTTTGCTTAAATCTTTTTAACCGTAACTCCGTTTGGGGTGTTCTTTATATGTAACTTGATTAGTTTTTCGTGTACTTTGTGTTTATGCTATTGTTTGCTGTTGTTAACCAACCTAAAATATGGTTTAAGGCTGTCAGAACCCTAACTAGGGTAAGTGCTAGGGTTGTTTGATCCTTTGCATCATGCAAAAATTCAACAGGAAAATTCAAAAATGGGGAAAACAGAAATCCCTGAGAATTTAAATAAATGGCCAGATACAAATATTTTTCCAAAAATCATTTGAATGTTTGGAAAATTCCTATAAATGATGCTGATCATTTTAAAAGTGGTTTGGGTATTTTCCCATACTCATGGAATTTTCTAATATTCAAATAGTGCTCTGGAAATTAAAGTTTACCCTATTTGAATTGAAATTCAAATGTATTGAATTTAAAAAATGCCCAAATTCCATATGTGACTAGCTACTGGTCACCTAGTATTTATAAAAGTAATTGGGCATTTTTATAAAATGCTTTGGTATTTTTACCAGGGCAAAACAAAAGGGCAGAAAAATAAAACAGAGAAGAATTAGAAAAGGAGAACTCCTGGCTTCCAGCCCAACTAGTCCCCCCCTGGCCTGTTTGGCCCAGCCCAGCCCGTACCCCTTGTCGTCTTCCTCCCCCTCCCCCCGAAGCTGCTCGCTGGAGGCACGAGGGCGCGCGCCGACTGCCATCGCGACGCCGGCCGCCTTCTAGGCCTCCCCAGAGCGCCACGCAACGCCCATAACCCCCCTCTTCCTTTCCCCTCTGCTCGCGGTCCCTCCCCGCGCCTCTGCGTCATCTTCCCCGCACACACCGTGGGCACACCGGAACACCGCCGCTGCGTGACCGTGGCCAAAGGCGACGAGGGGCCGCCCTGGCTTGTCCAGAAGCCCGAGCATCGCCGACTTCGTCTTCCCGCGGAGCCAATCGAGCCGAGGAGCTCCGTACTCGTCGCCATCTTCACCGTCAAGTCGCCGGCCGCCGAGCTCGTCTCCACGAATTCCGCCGCCATCTCGCCTCCTCCGTCTTCCCCGACTCCTCCAACGTTCTCAGGGTGAGCCGCGCTACGTTTTGCCCTACTCCCTGCTCCTCCCCGTGCCTTCTGCTGCCCTCGCCGCCTCTCCAGTACTCCGGCCGCCGCCGAGGACGTCGCTGCCGTCGCCGTGGTGCTCCCAGGTGGTGCGCGAGTAGCCCCCGAGACGTGCGCTTCCACGGGCTGTAGTTTGGTGTCCCTGGCGCTGCGTTTGGAGGCCGGGAGCCTCCTCCCCGTGCAGCTCCGCCGCGCTGGTAGTCACCGGTGGCTAACCGCCGGCGGGCCGGTTTATTTAGGGCTAAACGACTCTTAACCCCCCCAATGCAACAGACAGGTGGGCCCCAGGCCACCTCTAATCACTAACTTAAATAAACAGAGGGGGTTAAGCCCCTCTCCCACTGACAGGGCTGGCCCACTGGCCAGAGCCCCCTGTGACGTCACCCCTGCATCACTGCTGACGCAGTAAAGAATTTCCAGAAAATAGAAATGAATTAATTTAATCCAGAAAATTCCAGAAAATTGTTTAAACTTTGGAAATTCATAACTAATTCATTTTAACTCCAAATATAACAAATAATATGTCTAAAAATATCAGAAAAATCCAAGGATTATGAATATGGGCTCTGTTTTCATGTTTGACCATTTTAAAATGGGTGAACAGTGCAAAACATCCATATGGCTTTATTTCAAATTCAAATTTGGAGCACATTTGCAAATGACTTTGCATTTGACTTCTTTTAAATGGAATTGTACCCACATTGTGACCAAGAACATCACCATTTCAATATTGTTCATGTGTTTGAGCATTGCAAATAAATTTATACCTTGTTTGTTTGCTTGCTCGATAGACGTGCAACCGGAACCGGAGGCCACCCCCTTCGTTGAAGACCCCAATATCGAACCTCGTCAGCAAGGCAAGCAAACCCCATTGATCATGTCTATAAAATCCCAATTCCCTCTCAGTCTCGCTTATGCATGTTTAGGAGATCACTTTGTATCGATTCTACCGCATAGTTGAACCCATATCCGATGCATGACCTATCATCTTGTCACAGTAGTAAGCAAACCACAATCCTAGCTGACATAGGAGTTGATTGATATCATGAAGCCCCTGCAACTGTTATAGCTTATTGCATGCTTAGTGTTAATGAGGTTGCTTTTGATGTGAGTCGGGATGATGGTGAACATGGTGTTGATGAAAGTGAAACTGTGTCGGTGAATCCACCCTAATACAAGGTGAACGATGAGAGGCTGTGTAGGAGTACACAGTGGGTTGTCTCGTTGAACACCTCCTTAAGCATCGAGTTCTTGTATGGTAATCCAAGACAAAGAGTACAACCACACATTGGGCTCACTGACCCCTCTCGGCCTAGTACCTTGATCCGTGTCGACGTCCAGGAGTCACATTAGTTCGGGCTTTCCATTTGACATGTGCATAGAAAAAGAACGAAGGAACTGGTTGCATCATATAGATATGTGGGTGCACCTGTGAGGCAGGAAAACCGTCTGCCAGAGGTGGCGTCTCGGTCACCTACATTGTTTGAGTCCGTTTAGTTGATCCGGCCGGGCTCTCGAGCGGAGGCAAACTCAGATAGTCGACTCCTGGAATAGACCGGTTGTGAGCGAAGTGTCGTGGTGAACATCCTCGCTGTCACCTCTTGAACGGTGGCGAGACCTGGCGGTAACCGATGGTCATGTGTGTGTAGTTTACACCCTTGCAAGGTTAACAAAACTATTCGAATAGCCGCGTCCGCGGTTAAGGACTACTTGGAACCTGTACCTGATTATTAGACAACTTGAATGGATACTTATAAAACTCGCAAGATAAGCGTGAGTGCTATGGTGTGCCTCCTCGTGGGGAAGTCGAGGAAGTAACCATAGTGGTGTAATTGGTTGGAGATGTAGTGTACTCGTGTACGCTTCTTACCCCAAGTCTGGTATTCGTAGTTCAGGATTAGCGAAGTCAAAGCTGGCACTTCTGCATGATGAAACCCCACCTCCCTTTACCTTGATACTTGTGCATGAGTAGTTTAGATCTGATGTAAGTCTTGCTGAGTACGACTTTGTACTCATGTTTGGTTATTCTATGTTTTAGATAAGAAACCGGACCCCGCTGGAGTCACCTTCGTGAAGCTCGATGTTGACCTTGGTAGTATAATCCCAGACAGCAGTCTGGTCCCTCGTGGAAGGGCATGTTTGTTTACAAGGCTTCTCTAAGCCATTTGTTAAACTTGTCTGTACTCAGACCTAATTTGCTTCCGTTGTATGATGTAATGTTGATCACAGACATGTGATCTTTGTATGCTCTATGTGTATATCAATAAAGAATACTTTGTAGAGTTATGTGATGATACCTGCTGTTCATACTAGGCATGTGTGCTGCGTGTATGTTTATAACATGCATGTCTTAGTATGGGTTTTCGAGACCTTAGTTGTGATCTGGCTGGCGGTCCTTTATACACCAAGTGGCCCTTAGATGTGCGCAGCTTGGGGCATCGCGATGCGATTGTTCGTAACTCTGTCACGTGCATACTTTGTTGTATGATCGAGCCCGCCCTAGACCCCGACTAAGTGATCGGGCTGGAGTAAGTTTATGTAAGAGTTAGGATCCAATCGATAACATGGTTTAGGCGACTTGTCTATGAGTATGGGATTCACCACCCATAAGCATTTAGACTTGTGAGCGGACGTTGAGGACCCATCTCAGTTGATCATCCGGCCTGAATGGGATGCCCCTCACGTTCGATGCTTACTGAGAACGTTCTGTGCTTGGCCTTGTCTGCTTAGACAAGTGGGTACGGTTCTCGGCTCTCCATGTGATTGTATCGTGACTGGAATTACATACGCTAACCCCGGGTCCCGACAAAGGCAGAACAGTACCAAATCTTTTAATCATCGTGCGGCACTTAGTGTATGCCATGTTTAGGTTGTGCCTCACTTAAATTGACTAGCATAGATAGTTTACTTTCTGCTTCACCTCCTGACATGTTTGTGTGCTATGCCATGCTTGCTTGAGTTTCCATGTTAACAACCTTTGTTGATCACCTGTAGCTAAGCAACTTGAACCACCGTAAACGTGCGGTATTCGTCGTGTGTGACGAGTACTCCACTTAACCTGTTAGTAACCGCTCTCGACGGTAGGTGCGATGTCTCGTGTTGCCTTCTTGTTGATGCTTTCTCGTGTTTGCTCCGTAGTAATAGATGCTTGCTCGTTGATTGCTTTCTAGTGTTTACCGTCTTGTGTGCTTCCGCGGGTACCTCTCGGAGACGATGCGAGCTTGCAATCAACTACACCTTCGGAACCCCACTTATCAACAGGCAAGGACTATACATTACTTATGATCCATTCTATTTCAACCAGCGGTTTGCATGCTAGTCTAGGTTAGGTTCGATATTTGATCCTACCACATGTTTATAGCCTCTTTCAAACCGATACAGCCATGTCCCCTCCCAGCAAACCTTGTACTGCTATGTTACTATTGCTCGTTGCTCAGCCCCTGCTTAGGATGCTACGATGTTTCCCTGTTACTTTTGGCCTGGGATATCACATTATTATATTGTTATGGATGATATGATTATTATAATGTTGACTATATATTCGACGAAGGATGGAAGGTCTAGGCTATCCCGCCCCGACGCTTTGTTCCATTCGAGTCACCTAGGACCCGAGTTCCGGGTATTGGTTTTAAGACTGAGCGTGCCTAATCGCGTGTGGGATTTTATGGGGTTCCCTCTTCTTACGTACCTAGCTTCAAACATTTCTAGAGGTGGCCGAAGCTGATTTACCATTTGAAACCGTGTGTGTGCTGGTCAGCTGCCAGTAGTTTTCAAACAACTCGGGCCAGCGGAGACTTAGTTCCTCTGTTGGTCCACACTTGGTGAGCTAGGCAAGTCCCCTGTTATATAGACGAGACTAAACCAGACCTTGGCCATACGGAAGAGTCCGATCCGAGAGCGTGCCCAGCTTTTGGATTGGGTGTCGACTCCCCGGGGGCCACCCGGATTTGTTCGTTGTTAGGTAGAGGGACCTGTCATTTCGGATCTCTTGGAACTAAATCATAAAATGGTTTCCTATAATGGGTAGCAATTGAGAGAGATGGGCGAGCATGCGACGCCTCATAATGGGCAGTTGGTACACCCATGCAGGGTTAAATCTTTTCGAGAAGCCGTGTCCGCGGTTATGGACGACTTGAGACCTACTCCTTGTTCATAGACAACAACGGCAGAGATAATCTTAATATAACTTGATCAACGTGTGTGTGTGCCTTGACTGGTTCTTCTTCGTCGGGATGCGAAGAGGAGGACAAGGATAGGATAGGTGTTATGTTTGCGTAAGTAGTTTATAGCAAGACTTGTTGGAGGCGATTCCTAACCGAATGCTTGGCTTCTTATCTTACTCTCTAGATCGTTAGCCACTTCATAAATGCTAGTGCGGCAGCAACCTTACCACTTACCCCTTCCTTACCGTAAACTACTAGTTGTCCTAGAATGACGAGTGAAGAAGTCCTTGCTGGGTCAGATGACCACTACAGTTGGATGCTGAGTACCTCTGTACTCATGATACTACCCCAAACTCTTTTCAGGGTTCTTGATCGACAACAGGTTTGGTGATCGACGTTTGACGTGGAGACTCGACGACGACTAGTTAGACGGATCCCGGCGGAGGGCCTGGACCCGTGTGGTTATGGGATCGATGTTTTCTCTATGCCAGTAGGCATTTGATTGTAGTCTGTACTCAGACATATACCTTCCGTTGTTGTATTGTATTTGAGGCAGTTCTATGCCGATTGTATGAGACGTTGTATCCTTGTATCTGTAATGTTGTGATATCATGTTGGAAATCCGGGGCATATGACTTCGTCATATGCCACAGTGGGATCGATATGTGCTTCGTCCCCGGATCTGGAACAGTACCGCATATCGGGCCTTACACCCGTCGTCTTCTGTCCGGAGACACCCGGAGGGGAATCGACGTCGTGGCTATAAGTTGTCCCCTCCCTTGCTCGCAGCCACCACCTCACACCTCACTCCACTCACAGAAGGTACACTCGACGAGGAAGCCGGCCGGGGAGGCCCCTGGTCGGAGATCACATCGCGACGCCGCCTCCACCGTAGCTGGAGAAGACCCTAGCGACGTCGTCCGGCCACCATTCGCAGGATTTCGGGTACGTGGATTCTCACCATGATCTCCTGCATCTCCTCCCGTAGCTCCTGTCCACCCTCACAACCCTCACCGGCGAACTGCCGTCGCCGGAGCCGTAACTCTATTTCCCTCTCGGATTCAGTTGAACCTGACCGTGGGACCCCACCCGTCAGCCACTCCACCCACTCCCGAAGCGGTATGAGTGGAGGCGTACTCAGCAGAATACGCCTTCGACGTGGCCTCCTCTGGAATTTTCCTAGGAAATGGATTTAATCTATTTAAAAATGGAATTTTGACCAAACTTTGACCATCAATTACTCCTAAACCACAAGGCCAAATGAGTTGATTCTTTTTGCTACATTTTTCTTTTGAGCTCCTCTTCAAGTTGGCAGAGTTTGGGAGCTTGGATCACTGTTTAGGTCCACTAGACAGTGAAGGAGTGCTTTGGACTTATTTTTATTTGCCACTTGTTTTATTTTTTTCAGAAGGTGACCAAGTGCTTGCAGGAGACCAGGAGTTCAAGGATACTCCACTTGACCAAGGCAAGCCATAACAATCTGGTCATGAGGAGCTTAAGTTACCTTTTGATGATTTAAATCATTTAACTTGGGTTTATTTTGATTGCCTTCACATTGCTTGCTAATAAAAATGAATAACCATAATAAGTTGATTGATATAAACATGCTATGCCTACTGATTTTATCATGTCACCCTAGTACATGTTATTACCAAGTTTATTTCGTTGCCATGTCTATGCCGGAATCATGCTAGTGATGATTATGCTCCTGATTGTATGCCATGCTAGTAGTTGCATATGCATGATAGTAGTTCATACTCATGCCATGTTGCCATGTCTTCATATTGCTATTCACCAGAACCTAATGAACAAAACTGTTGACCAAGTGCCACCGAACCGAGCATATCCGTGCAGCCACATTTGCTTGTATGGGCGGGCCTTGACTCGTGCTATCGTAGTGCCTTCTACGGATATCACCCAGTAGGGGAGGTTATGCACGCACGCTACCCTGATCAGGTAGGTGGTGATAATCTCGAAATCCATAGTTGTTTACCCGGGAGTCCCCGTTGGGACAATTTGCCACAAGGTGGACGAGTGGTTCTGGTGGTAACGTGGACACCTAACCACAGGGATACCCAAGACCGTGTGTCTCGGTGAGTCCGTAGGGAGGTAACGCGGTAGTCGGGTTTCGTTGGAGATGTCCTAGTCCAATCCTGCGGTGAGAGTTCCAAGGATCCTGTGGGACAAGTACCGGGGTGCTGGATGGAAGAGGAACTCCATAATGTGGGTAACGTGCACAAACTCTGCAGAGTCAAAATCTATTCGAATAGCCGTGTCCTCGGTCATGGGACACAGTTCTTACTAGGTCACACAACGGTCAACACTAATCTGTTGAATAATATGAATGTTAATGCTGAAACCGTACTCATGTGATTGGTTGGGTGGTAACTGAGGACACCTAACCCGTTGAGTGGTCGAGCTTCCGCACGACTCGGAGGTAAGCTGAATGAATCATGTGGTGTTCATAAGACAAATGGTATTGTGATTCTTGCCATGTTTGCCATGTTATTGTTTGCATTCCTGCCATGATATTGTTTCTCCTGATGACTTGGCTGTTATGAGCTTGCAAGTACATTCCATGTACTGACCTGGCGTGTCATGCCAGATGCAGGTGGTGTCGCACCTGAAGAGTTGGCTGAGCTGTACTACGCGAACTAGGCCGTGTCCCAGCAGTGTCCCCGTGGAATGGAGTCCCGTCACCTCGTTATTCCGCTGCCGTAGAGTCCTTCGTCGATCGTATTGAGGCTCTGATATGTGACATAAATAATGTGGATAGTGTTGCCGCACGAGATGCGCCAACATGCCTCGTAGTAGTTGTAATCCCGAACCTATGTACCTGTATAATTATTATGAAGCGGTTTTATCTGTACCAATATGTTGTGCATTGCGAGAAGACTTGATCTCTGGGCTGGCAATATAAGGTAAACCGGTTGCTCTGAGACGGGGTGCCACAACGATTGGTATCAAAGCCGCGCTGACTGTAGGACACGCTAGTTAGGCCGCGTGTTAGAGGAACGTTAGTCTAGAGTCTTGCTTGATCTGTGCACCTTGAGTGATGCATTGGTTGATGCATGGCATGTAGATGCATTTATTTTTGCTAATGGCTAACACTGTGAGTGTAGATGGCACCCGTTCCATACCCCTTTGAGTACGAGGCGTCACCGATAGGCTTTCCGTCGCTGCTCCGCCGAGTTTGGCTCCGTCTGTACCCGCGGTGAGAAGACCCGATGTTCCAGGTGTACTGCGAGAAGCTGGCTGACTACGTGCACGAGTACCGCGCTGAGGTGTTCCTGTTCTCGAGCTCCACGTACGGTAGCCTTTCGCGTTCCGCGAAGGGAGGACCCGCCTCCACCCCAGAGCAGGCTATTCTCTATGCTTCACTTGAGGCTCTTGTTGACCTGCGTCACCATGAAGTCGGAATGCAGCTTCACCCAGGTCTTTCTCACTACCCCACTTTGTCTCCTTCTGGGCAGATTCTTTTTCCGCCGGACTCGGAGTGCGACCGGACGACAGTGCACCTCGCTCGCTGCATGGTCGCTCAGTACGAGCTGGTCATTAGTCTTGCTGAGGAGTTGGCTCGTTCCCGGGAGGCACTCGCGTCTATCAGCAGTATTCAGTCACCCCCTCCACCGCCTCCCACTAATACTCCGATGCCAGCTCCACCCATTCAACCTGCACCCACCCCACCTTCACCAGCTGATCCGATAGCCGTTCGGCGCGAGACCCCAGAGGAGTGGGCCGCATTGACTGCTACCCCTGATGCTCCCATGCTTAGACAACACACTCCTCCTTCCCCTGAGGGAGAGCCCTCTCGTCAGCGTCGCCGCCTTGACATCCCTACTCGCAGCGCGATCCACGTTGCTAGTTCTCACTCCGAGGATAGTTCCGATGGTTCCGCTGACTGCCAGTGCCCACTCCCTCATGACTAGGACGAGGTCGAGTAGTATGGTCGCTTCTACCGTTATGATATGCATGTTGTCAACTGTCGTATGAGCAGTACTCGTTATGCTATCCATGCTAGTTGTTATGTATGAGGTCATGATGCTATGTATAATTATGGGGTTGCTTCGCTTTTTCGTTTGGATTTTGTTGATGATGTTCTCATAATCCCTGTTTTGGTGTAGGTGACTCAGACGGATCCTTGCTTTCTTTCTCTTATAAGGCACCACGCTTGGTTCTGTGCTGATTCTTGGTCGGCCGTCCGGGGTGGATGCCTCCTTTTTCCTTCTCTTTCAGCGACTGTCTTGTGTTCTGAGCTGCTTTTCGGCCGTCTCAGGCAGTCGTCGAGTTTCTTTTCGCAGTGGAGACCCTATGTTCTGAGATGTTTTCTCGGCCGTCTTAGGGGACCTCTGACTTCTTCTTAATCACCCTGCTCGAAGCTCTGAGCTGTTTTGCGGCCGTCTTGAGCAAGTGGTGAGATATACCAGCAACACCCCAGATCTGAGTTGTCAAGACCGTTCTGGTGGCCGCTGGTTTAATCGCCGTTTTATCAAGGGATTCAGATGAACACCAACCACCACCTCTTGGAGTTTCGAGTTTCTTTCGCCTTGCCGTCACTTTGCCTATTTCCCTCTTTGTGGTTTCTCATGATATTGGTGCTCTATTTGGGAACGGATATAGGATGAGGCGAGGTGAGTGCAGCCACTCTGGTGATGACGACACCCCCCGTCGTCGATCCGCCAGGCAAGCTAGACTGTCACCCGAGCGTACACCACCTCCTCCACCACAGACACCTACCACAGAGCAGGTCATCAAGATGTTTGAGGAAAGAAGGAACCAGGAACTCATGGAATTACTGCGAGGTATGCAGAACATTGTGGGGCAGAATCAGAATCAGGGATCACGATCCAAGCTATCTGACTTTCAGCGCACCCGACCACCGAGCTTGGGTCAGGAAACAAACCCCATTGAGGCTAATGACTGGCTGAGAACCATGGAAAAGAAGCTGGAGATCGCTCACTGTGATGAGGTGGATAAGGTTCCATTTTCCACCCATTACCTCGAGGGCTATGCCGCAATCTGGTGGGACAATACCAAGGCAGTATGGCCTACGGGAGAAGATATCACTTGGGAGAAGTTCAAGGAGAAGTTCCGCACTTACCATATTCCCACCGGAGTGTTGAAGACCAAGCAGAGGGAATTTCTCGCTCTTGTCCAAGGCAGCATGACTGTGACTGAATATTTGAACAAGTTCAACCACCTGGCAAGATACTCCGTTCATGATGTGGCCACTGAAGAGAGAAAGGTAGACCGATTCCTTGGTGGTCTTAGCCCCACTCTCCGTTGTCAACTTAGCATGTTGGACTTCCTAGACTTCCAGACACTCGTCAACAAGGCACTCATAGCAGAACGCGAATACAACTCAGTCGCCGAACTCAAGGGAAGTTATGAAGACCGCAAGCGCAAGTATGAGCCCAAGAAGACCCGTACGAGCCACATGCCCAGAAGCCCCGAATGGTACAGCCCGTTCCCCAGACGGCACAAGCCAATCCCAAGCCCACCTGGAACCACGGCGGCTCCGCAACCGACAAGCCGGCCACTCAAGAGAAGTCTAACATCAACCCCCAAGCCAGAGCAGACTACCTTCGGAGTGGCGCCTGCATTAATTGTGGGAAACAAGGACATTTTTCCAGACAATTCCAGAGCAAGCCGGGGAACCCAGCACCTCAAGTCAACAATATCCGGGGGCAGAACAACTATCGCCAGGCTCGAGTCAACCACGACTCGGCTGAAGAAGCCCGCGGATCCCCCGACGTGTTCATCGGTATGTTTCCTATTAATAACATACCCGCAGCTATATTATTTGATTCCGGGGCAACCAATTCATTTATATCGCAGAGTTTCGCCACCCAAAACAATTTTCCTATTGATCTTTTGGACACAATTGTGGTGGTCAAAACCCCTGGAGGAGTGCTCAAAGCAGACAGTATATGCAAGGACCTGACCATTGAAATATATGGAGTGAAGTTCCCTACCTCTCTCATGGTGTTGGAATCCAAGGGACTTGATGCGATTCTTGGAGTGGATTGGCTCACCACTCATGATGTTAGACTTGCCTTCAAGACCCGGATAGTGGAACTGGTTAACCCAGACGGGAAGGCAACTCAATTCACAGCTGTTGGTATGCCGCGCAAGAAGGAAGCAACGGTATGCCAGATCACCACCTCAGAGATGGACAAAATTGTGGTTGTCAGAGAGTTCCCATATGTGTTTCCAGAAGAATTGCCGGGTATGCCGCTAGACAGGGAGCTGGAGTTCGCCATCGAGCTTGTCCCCAGTACTTCCCCTATATACAAGACGTATTACCGGATGCCTTCCACCGAACTGGTGGAACTAAAGAAACAACTGGATGAGCTATTGCAGAAGGGGTACATTCGCCCCAGCACCTCACCTTGGGGGTCACCGATATTATTTGTCAAGAAGAAAGATGGCACTTTGCGGATGTGTGTGGACTACCGCCCCCTGAATGAAGTCACCATCAAGAACAAGTACCCACTGCCCCGCATCGATGACTTGTTTGACCAACTGAAAGGTGCCCGGGTATTCTCTAAGGTCGATCTTCGTACAGGCTATTACCAGCTGAAGATCCGAAAGGAAGACATTCCCAAGATAGCCTTCATCACCAGATATGGCCTGTATGAGTTCACGGTCATGTCCTTCGGCTTAACGAATGCCCCAGCCTATTTCATGGGCATGATGAACAAGGTCTTCATGGACTTTCTGGACAAGTTCGTGGTGGTATTTATTGATGATATACTCATATACTCCAAAAGTGAAGAAGAACATAAGCAACACCTCTGTACGGTGCTGGAACGACTGCGAGCTCATCGCCTTTATGCCAAGTTCAGCAAGTGCGACTTCTGGTTAAGGGAGGTGGGATTTCTGGGTCACATCCTGACGGCTCAAGGAGTAGCCGTAGACCCCAGTAAAGTGACCGATGTGTTGAATTGGAAGCCACCAACCACCGTGACGGAAGTCCGAAGTTTCTTGGGATTGGCGGGATATTACCGCCGATTCATTGAAGGGTTCTCCAAGATAGCCAAGCCAATGACCGAGTTGTTGAAGAAGAACCAGAAATTTGTCTGGACCAAGGAGTGCGGTGAAAGCTTCGAGCAACTCAAGACCAAGCTAACCTCAGCCCCTGTTTTGACTCTGCCGGACATCCACAAGGGATTTGACATATATTGCGATGCCTCCAGATATGGCCTTGGTTGTGTGCTAATGCAAGAAGGAAAGGTTGTAGCGTACGCCTCCAGACAGCTACGCCAACATGAAGTAAACTACCCCACGCATGACCTGGAACTGGCTTCTGTGGTACACGCATTGAAATTGTGGAGACATTACCTCATCGGGCAACGGTATGAGGTGTACACCGATCATAAAAGTCTCAAGTACATCTTCACGCAGCCGAACCTCAACCTCAGGCAGAGAAGGTGGCTCGAGTTGGTCAAGGATTACGATCTCGGGATAAATTATCACCCCGGGAAGGCCAACGTGGTCGCCGACGCCCTTAGCCGCAAGCCAAGTTCAGTGAATGCGCTCTGGGAAAGGCTCCACCCTCAGCTACGGGAGGAAGTCACTCAACTCAACCTCGTGTTGTGTGACTCAATGACCAGGAAGACATTGGAAATCACCCCAACCTTGGTAGAGGAAATTAAGGGAGCACAACCTCAAGATCCGGAAATTCAAGAAATCAAGGAACGGATTCCGCGTGGCAAGGCCGAATCCTTTCACCTGGATACCCAAGGAGTGCTATGGTTCGAAAACCGGACATGTGTACCGGACCAGGCTGACTTGAGGCAGCAGATACTGCGAGAAGCACATGAGTCCTCATATTCTATCCACCCCGGCAGCACCAAGATGTACCGGGATTTGAAGACCACATTTTGGTGGCCCGGGATGCACAAAGATATCGCATACTATGTGGCATGCTGCGACATATGAAACAGAGTTAAGGCCGAGCACAAAAAGCCAGCTGGATTACTGCAACCACTGCAAGTTCCGCAATGGAAGTGGGATGACATATGCATGGACTTCATTGTAGGACTCCCAAGGACCGCCCGGGGTCACGACTCCATATGGGTAATTGTGGATAGGCTCACCAAAGTGGCCCAGTTTATTCCCGTCAAGACCACTTACAGAGCTGATCAATTGGCAGAGTTGTACATGTCCCGGATTGTCAGTCTCCATGGGATACCAAAGACCATCACCTCAGACAGAGGGTCAGTGTTAACGTCTGCGTTCTAGCTGCGACTTCACGAAGCCTTGGGGACCGCACTAAAGCACATCACCGCTTACCATCCCCAAACAGATGGCCAGACAGAGCTAGTAAATCAAATATTGGAGGATATGCTCAGGGCATGTGTATTAGCCTACGGGTCCAAGTGGGAGGACTGCTTACCATACGCAGAATTCTCATACAACAACAGTTACCAGGCCAACCTCAAGATGTCACCCTTTGAAGCATTATATGGGCGGAAATGCCGCACCCCCTTGAACTGGTCACAAACGGGGGACAACCGCCTCTTTGGCACGGACTTAATTCTTGAAGAAGAAAAGCAACTCAAGGAAATTCAGGACCGGTTGAGAGCCGCCAAGTCTCGACAGAAGAGTTACTATGACACCAAGCATCGAGAGGTGAACTTTGAGCCTGGAGAATACGTCTATCTCCGAGAGACACCAATGAAAGGAGTAAGGAGATTCCAGACCCGAGGAAAGCTTGCCCCAAGGTATGTCGGGCCATTCCCTATAATGGCTAAGCGAGGAAAATTAGCATACCAACTGGAATTACCCGCGGAAATGTCAGATGTCCACGACGTATTCCATGTATCGCAACTACGCAAGTGTGTCTCGCCACCAGTCAAACGAGTGGATGTGAAGGAGTTAGAACTGGCCCAGGATCTGACATATGAGGAGAAACCAGTCAGGATTTTGGATGAAATGGAAAGGACCACCCGCAGTAAGGTAATAAGGTTTTACAAGGTGCTCTGGGAGCGTCATACTGAGGAAGAAGCCACCTGGGAAAGGGAAGAGTTTCTGAGGGCTGCATATCCGTATCTGTTCCCTGAGCAACCAAATCTCGAGGACAAGATTTACCCTAAGGGGGGTAGGTTTGTGACACGCTGGTTTTTGGCCCTTTTTATTTGCAACTTTATTTGTTGATTTTCTGGGGTTTGAAATTATTTGATTGGATTTTTGCAACTCAGATGGCCTTGATCACTTCGGCCTAATTTTTCCCCTAGGACAAGTGACCCCTAAACCCTTCTCCCCTATGGCTATGATCAAGCTTTGATCATACTAGCCCTTTCCCTATTTTTATTTCTCATGAAAACCCCTTTTCACTAAAGGAAATTGGTCTTTTCCCTCTCCTTTTTGAAGCTAGCCTCACTTCTGCTCCTCCTTTTGGCCTGAAACTTTTTGTGCTAAGCAATGGAGACAAGCCTCATGATTCTATGCAAAAACATGGGCAAGCTTAGTACAAAAATTCTCCTCTAGAAATTCTTTTCTATTTCTGTCCAGGGAGGCACTTTGTGAAGCAAGTGCTATTTCTACTAGGCCATTTGCTCTGAAATTTTTACCACATGAGAACCTTCCTAGATAACCCAGACACACAAATTTTCAGCCCAAAATTCTTAGCCAAACTCCCTGGAGAAAATCTTGAACTTTCCAGCAGAAACACATTTTTGAAATTGCCAAGTGTTGGAGCCCACCTTTAAGCCACCCATGACCTTGCCTACACTCCCTGACGTTGGCTACATGCCAGGGACATGCTGGAGCCACAGTGGCTGCCCCCAGTGCACGCGTGCACAGGGTGAGCACGCGCACTGACAGCCATCGGCGTGCTCTGGCCACGGCCGAGCTGTCGCCGTCGAGCGGCCGCCTCGCCCCGCGAGCCAGTGGCCGTGCCCCCGTGTCCGTAGTAGCTGTGGCACCTCCGCACGCCACCTGGCCCCTCCCAAAGCCGCGCCGCTCGCCGGAGCCCTCGTCGTCGCCGCTGTGGTCTGTCTGAAGCCAGCGCGTGGTGGACACAGTGGTACGCATGCTCCCGTGTTGCCCGCGTCGTCTTCCCCGCGTCCTCTACCCCTATCAAGCACGCGACGCACCAGAGCCCCCTCAAAGCCGCGCCGCCCGTCGATGCAGAGCCACCGTCGCGGCCACGCTCGAGCCGTCTCATCGCCCCGCTGCTGCAGAGACCCTGGGCACGCACGCACGCGTGCTACACCCCCATTAGAACCCCCTAGAGCTTACCCGACCTCCACTGCTCACCCGCAAGCGAGAACGGCACCCGTCGTCTTCTATCCGGCGACACCCGGAGGGGAATCGACGCCGTGGCTATAAATTGGCCCCTCCCTTGCTCGCAGCCACCACCTCACACCCCCACTCCACTCACAGAAGGCGCACTCGAGGAGGAAGCCGGTCAGGGAGGCCCCTGGTCGGAGATCACATCGCGACGCCGCCACCACCGTAGCTGGAGAAGACCCTAGCGACGCCGTCCGGCCACCATTCGCAGGACTTCGGGTACGTGGATGCTCGCCATGATCCCCTGCATCTCCTCCCCTAGAACCCGTCCGCCCTCACGACCCCCTCACCGGCGAACCGCCGTCGCCGGAGCCGCAGCTCTGTTTCCCTCTCAGATTCAGTTGAACCTGATCGTGGGACCCCACCCGTCAGCCACTCCACTCACTCCCGAAGCGGTATGAGTGGAGGCGTATTCTGCTGAATACGCCTTCGACGTGGCCTCCTCTGGATTTTTCCTAGGAAATGGATTTAATCTATTAAAAAATGGAATTTTTACCAAACTTTGACCATCAATTATTCTAAACCATAAGGCCAAATGAGTTGATTCTTTTTGCTACATTTTTCCTTTGAGCTCCTCTTCAAGTTGGCAGAGTTTGGGAGCTTGGCTCACTGTTTAGGTCCACTAGACAGTGAAGGAGTGCTTTGGACTTATTTTTATTTGCCACTTGTTTTTTTTCCAGAAGGTTATCAAGTTCTTGCAGGAGACCAGGAGTTCAAGGATACTCCACTTGACCAAGGCAAGCCATAACAATCTGGTCATGAGGAGCTTAAGTTACCTTTTGATGATTTAAATCATTTAACTTGGGTTTATTTTGATTGTCTTCACATTGCTTGCTAATAAAAATGAATAACCATAATAAGTTGATTGATATAAACATGCTATGCCTACTGATTTTATCATGTCACTCTAGTACATGTTATTACCATGTTTATTTTGTTGCCATGGCTATGCCGGAATCATGCTAGTGATGATTATGCTCCTGATTGTATGCCATGCTAGTAGTTTCATATGCATGATAGTAGTTCATACTCATGCCATGTTGCCATGTCTTCATATTGCTATTCACCAGAACCTAATGAACAAAACTGTTGACCAAGTGCCACCGAACCGAGCTTATCCGCGCAGCCACATTTTCTTGTATGGGCGGGCCTTGACTCGTGCTATCGTAGTGCCTTCTACGGATGTCACCCAGTAGGGGAGGTTATGCATGCACGCTACCCTGATCAGGTAGGTGGTGATAATCTCGAAATCCATAGTTGTTTACCCGCGAGTCCCCGTTGGGACAATTTGCCACAAGGTGGCCAAGTGGTTCTGGTGGTAACGTGGACACCTAACCACATGGATACCCAAGACCTTGTGTGTCGGTGAGTCCGTAGGGAGGTAACGCGGTAGTCGGGTTTTGTTGGAGATGTCCTAGTCCACTCCTGCGGTGTGAGTTCCAAGGATCCTGTGGGACAAGTACCGAGGTGCTGGATGGAGGAGGAACTCCATAATGTGGGTAACGTGCACAAACTCTGCAGAGTCAAAATCTGTTCGAATAGCCGCGTCCTCGGTCATGGGACACAGTTCGTACTAGGTCCCACAACGGTCAACACTAATCTGATGAACAATATGAATGTTAATGCTGAAATTATGGTCATGTGATTGGTTGGGTGGTAACTGAGGACACCTAACCCGTTGAGTGGTCGAGCTACGACCCGCATGATGGTGGGTCAAGAGATGACCCGGTTACCGAGTCCGCACGACTCGGAGGTAAGCTGAATGAATCATGTGGTGTTCATAAGACAAATGGTATTGTGATTCTTGCCATGTTTGCCATGTTATTGTTTGCATTCCTGCCATGATATTGTTTCTCCTGATGACTTGGCTGTTATGAGCGTGCAAGTACATTCCATGTACTGACCTGGCGTGTCATGCCAGATGCAGATGGTGTCGCACCTGAAGAGTTGGCTGAGCTGTACTACGCGAACTAGGCCGTGTCCCAGCACTGTCCCCGTGGAATGGAGTCCCGTCACCTCGTTATTCCACTGCCGTAGAGTCCTTCGTCGATCGTATTGAGGCCCTGAGATGTGACATAAATAATGTGGATAGTTTTTCCGCACGAGATGCGCCGCCATGCCTCGTAGCAGTTGTAATCCCGAACCTATGTACCTGTATAATTATTATGAAGCGGTTGTATCTGTACCAATATGCTGTGCATTGCCAGAAGACTTGATCTCTGGGCTGGCAATGTAAGGTAAACCGGTTGCTCTGAGCCGGGGTGCCACATTCCGGCAGGAATCCGGGCGGTGGAGACTTCAGAAAGCAGAAGAGGGCCACGAGGAGCCAAGTGGTGGGCGTGGCAAGGCCAGGGGGTCTAGAGCGGGAGCAATTCGTCTGCAACTCTGCGGCGACGTGCTCGCCCGAGACGATGAAAACAAGCTCGCCGACTTGATTCCTTGTGCGGGGAGGCGATTGAGAGGAGGAGGAGTGAGCTGATGGCGAGAATGGCCGGGGCAGCTTCCTTTTATAGTGAGGAGGGGGAATCCGAGCTCGGACGCCGCCGAGCAGAAGGTGCCACGGCGAGGCGGTGTGCTGGCTCACTCGGGTGAGTTCGAGAGCGTTCTGGGGGTCTCGGGGGAGGTCACGGGGAAGAAGAGCACGCAAGGAGCCAAGGGGGTGACCATGGTGAAAGGGACGTGACGCGACCACTGTGCCCATCGTGTTCCCTCGTGGCGGCGAGCTGCCGGCGTAATTCCGGCGAGGGACAGCGGGGCAAAGTGTGCACGCGTGACTGCAAAAGGCGTGCGGCGCGGGTGGACACGGGGAAGAGGCCAAGGGCGCGCTGCAGAGGCGTGGCGCACGCGTCTGGCAGCGTCGGGCGTGTCCAGAGCGCGCCAGTGGCACGCCATGGGCGTGGCCACCACGACACTTGTGCATGCAATGGGATTTCTTCGTGTCCAAGTGTGTCTAGAAGGTGCTCCTTCCATTGCTGATCACTGATGTGCCACTGGATGGTCAAGGGGAGCACTGTGTTGGTCTTGGATTGACTGCAACGTTTGCAGCAGTGAACTTGGGGCACAAGCAGTAGTCAAGTGGTGGAGTGTGGGAGAGGGATATGTTGTCACATGGCTTCAGGGTTGGAAGGACTAGCATCCTGTGGAGTTTCAACCCATATTTGCAAAAGAAATAATGTACTTCCTTTGTAAGTGCCAGAATGGACCAGAAACTTGTGTTGAAGCTAGCATCTCCAAGGCTTGATGGCATTGGCTCAAATTTGGTGGAGATGGGTTATTTGGGGGTGTTCACATGTGTGAAAAATTTCAAGGCTAGGGAAAAGCCTAGCTAGTACTTGCTTCACAAGGTACTTGGCTGGCCATAAACTTCATCTTGATGATCCCCTCACATGGGTAGTTGTATTTGGCTCAAACTTGGTTTAGTGGAGTCATTTGGGTGTGGGATCATGTGTAAAAAGTTTCAAGGAAAATGGGTTCCCCTATCATGCACTTGCTTCACAATGCCCCCTTGCTGCATACCAACTTTGGGAATTTTGGTATGGAGTTTGGCTATTCCCCTAAGGTTGAAAATAGACATAGCGCATGATATGATCAAAAGAGTATGCACAAAAAGTTTCACCAGCAATGGATAAGGATCACTGACACTCCCTTCACAATGTGCCATTCTGCCCCCCACAGACAAATGAATTTCTCTAGGGGGAAAATCCACTTGGGCCATGCAATGTTTTTGGAGATTTTGGCTAGATATGATGCCAAAGACATGGGGGAATTATTTGGGGATTTATGGAGCAATATAAATAGGTTTTTCTTCACAATCCTCAAATAAAGGGGGATATTCCTTTTATTGGAAAAGGAATATATGGCTTGAATAAAAAGGTGGCTTGGATGGGATGGATCAAGGGATGATCATTGAAAAGGGTTTAGAGAATCATGGGCTACTCGAGCAAGGAAGGAAAATATGCTCAAGTTTCAAGTCCAAAGAGTTTCTTAAAATCCAACCAAATAGTAAATCTTGAATTAAATCAGAAAAGTTTTTGGAAAAAGAAAGTTCCAAAATCCAGGGTATCACAAACCTACCCCCCTTAGAAAAATCTCGTCCTCGAGATTTGATTGCTCAGGGAACCATTGAAAACATATCGTCTCAAGGAAACATATTGCTTCCCGTGTTTCCTTTTTACCGCATAGTGTTCCCTTGGTAGCATCCAAGAAGTTTTGGCTCAAGGGGGTTTACTTCACCCGATCCATATTTCTGGCTGGGTTCCTTCCCTGTATATATCAGATCCTTTCCTCCTGACTTCCATTCTCATGTTGGCTGACCTGTAAGACAGAGAGGTATTTGTCCAGGGGTTGACTGCTGACACTGTCCGTACTATCCTCGGAGTGTCTCGGGCCTTATCTGCAGAACAATTTGTACCCTTTGTATCGACCTCTTTGAGAATCGAATTTAGCTTTCATCGGCAGCTGGTCAACTTCGAATGCTCATCATCGTGACATCTCATTGTGTGAAACTTTGACTGTCAGCACAGTGTGTCGCCTCACTTTGTTTGGCTCGTACCTCTTGAGCATTGGTTCTGACCGGGGGCACAAGCTTTGAACTTTTACTCATGCTGAGATTGACTTGACATGGTGCCATTTCTGTGTGTGGCGATAGGCCGTGTTACGCTTCACCACGGTCCTTGTAGTCAAAATGCTGAGCTGGGTGGGGAATCCTTAGCGGAGCAGACTTGGGTATCCCAATAATTACTGACAATTTCAACTAGGTGTAACTGCACCAGCTGACCGGATGGGTACTCGATCCTTTCCCATATGAGATAAGGTTCCTTAGGTTTGGGTATCCATGGTATCTCATATGGAAACATGGTGTCGACTTATTGAGGCGTATTTGCCCATGGAGTCCACATAATCTCCTTTATGCCTTACGTGTCAGCTCACAAGGGTTTCATACTTTTGGTCGCTTATGTGGGTAGCTCTAACTCTTGTCGCAGGTATCGCAGCAAGATTCGACATACGCCATATTGTCTGCCTTGGTTCTTGCTACTGTGACAATCACCTTTTTAGGTACTTCCCGTGTACTGGCTTTCTTTTTGTCGGGGTCCTTTCTCTGAGCTAGCTGGGCTGCCTTCTCTCCTTGTCTCTTGGCTATCCACAATCACTCTTGGTTGTAATATCTTGGGCCTCAAGTTTATACTCCTTCGGGGCTTTGTCGGGCGTGATGAGTTGAATCTCATGGCTGTGATCGAGACCCAAGGCTTCATTGTTTCCTTTCCTTTGGGTGTTCCTTCGTATCTTGTCAGTCTCTATACCCAGCTGAGATACTGATTTGCTTCTTCTGCTTACTTTCTTCACAGAAGTTGTGGCCCCTACCGCTTTCCATGGGTATCGCTCACTTGAGTACGAGCATGGTTTTATCCATACGGGAGTAGCTCGTATAACTTGGGGAGCATGCCCATGAAGATCCGTGTGCAACTGCCTATGTTTAAATCTTCCTCTCTTTTGAACCGTCGGGTTTCTGACAACACTGTCGCAGTCACGATGGAGTATCAGAGAAGGCTAGGTAGCTTACCCTCAAAGATTTGCCGGGATAGCGTGCTGAAGAAGGCTGGGTACCGTGTCTCGGAAGCTTTCCCCGGTGGCGTAGTGGGGAAGGCTGGGTGTCTTACGCGGGAAGCTTTCCCGATAACTCACTGAAAAAGACTGGGTATCTTGCCTTGGAAGTTTTCCCTTTGTACTGTGGGTGTACCGGTTCCTTGTGCTGGAAGTCTCTGCGGCGGGTCACTGTAGACAGTTGGGTAGCTTGTGCTGGAACCATCCATGTTCCGTACTGAGTAAGATTGGGTGCCTTGCATCTTAAGCTTCTCTCGGTGGCTTGTAGTAGAAGGCTGGATGTGTTGGCCGAGAAGCTAACAAGATAGCGTACCGGTGAAGGTCGATGCGCTGTACGCGTTGGATGTGTCCGATATCTTACCAAGGAAGGTTGAGGTTCCTTATGTCGGAAGCTTTCCCACAATGGCGTGTGGACAATCTGAATGCTGTGCATGGGAAATTGCTGACTTACTGGCTGCTATCTTGCCATGGGTGATCATGGTTCCAATCATTTCTTTGCTGGGTACTAATTTCATGGCCCGTCCTGACTTTTATCTGAGTAAACCGTAACCCAACAACTTTGCGCATGACAAGATTGCAACTTGGGTATGCCATACCTTTGATGCGAACATCCAGGAGGTTATGAACACGTCTTATCTTTTTTGCTTTGATTGAATCTTCACAACTGTAACGGTTGAATGCAGGCTTGCTCCGAATGATCCATCCAGGTAGAACTCATACTGAGCCAAATATTCTCAACACAATTGGGCGTGAATCCATCTTGACTTGCTGATTTTTCAATTCCTTTGCGGTCTTTTAACGATCCTTT
Source organism: Bromus sterilis (assembly GCA_950022295.1). NCBI lineage: Eukaryota > Viridiplantae > Streptophyta > Magnoliopsida > Poales > Poaceae > Bromus > Bromus sterilis. The sequence goes on from OX465599.1 coordinate 220,833,605, forward strand.
GCGGTATGCGGAGGTTGTTGAGCAACTTTCCATTAAGGGGTAAGAATAAGGCGACACCAAAGAACCAAATGGAGAACCAACGAAAAAAATTCATCGGAGCGAAAACCAATAACAAGCGATAGAAAGTTCATCACTTCAAAAAATTTAGCGGTAGTCGATGACCATATGAATCCCTTGCATAAAACCATCAAATAACCCAGTTGCCACCAGAATGGTTTTTACAACTTTGATCTGGGACGTTTAATGGAATAACTCAACCACTGCTCAAGACGACCGACCATGAATCAACTCAGAGCATGAGACATCGTTGATAAAAATAATGCAGAGGTCCCCTAAGACGGCCGGAAAGCAGCTCAGAATATAGGGTTGTCACTGCGAAAAGAAACTCAACAACTGCCCGAGAGAGACGAAAAGCAGCTCAGAACACGGGTCGGTTGTTGAAAATAAAAATATAAAGTAGGCATCCACCCCGGACGGCCGAAAACGAATCAGCTCAGGACCAGGCGTGGTACCATTATCCAAAAGAAAGCAAGGAAGGGTTCTTCAGAGTCACATACCACCTGCAAAACATATTCGTTAAACATCGAAGAACCAAATAAGGGATCGACGAAACGAAGCAAAGACCAATAGCACCGGAAGTGCATCGAGATCACACACAAACAAGATCACATCTTATTGCTACGCACAACAACATGCAGAACTACAGCTACTTATGCAACATGAACTACGCGAAACTTAGACATTACGGTGCATCGACGGGTCGCCGGATGCAGAGGGAGCTAGCGGAGGAGTTGCCGAAGCCAAGGCTACGGCAAGAGACCTTCTTGCATCCCTTGCATCACGGACCAGCTCGACGATGAGGGCGTACTCGGCGATCAAGTAGCGAGACATGCTGATCACCGCTGCGTTGGCTTCCGCCAAAGAATGTGGAAACCCTACTTGTTGAGGAGTGGTGGAAAAGGGGTAGAAATGGAAGGCACGGTTTTGTTGCATCGCACTTTCCTGTTGGCGGAGACCTGTGAGGCCTGCCAAAGCAGCAAGTTGGACGACGCGATCTGGGGTAGAGGCGTGTCCACCATGGAAGTCGTAGGTACGCATGCCGATGGGGAGGTTGACTGCTATGAAGACCTTGGAAGGGTACTCCAACACCGGTCCTCCGAGTGGCGTCTGGAGCACTTGGTACCTCCGAACTTCTCCATTGGGATAGAGACTCCACCAAACGTCCGCAAGAAGATAGGAAAAGGTGGTTGGTGAGGGGGATGATAGGTGGTCAAGTAGATACTCTGCCATCTACACTCATCGGACCAGATCGTTAGCGAATATAATGGTATCTATAGTCACGATATGCAGCAAACAAATGCAGCAACTAAATGCATCACACAAGCAAGCTATAAACTCTAGCTCTAACGTCAATCTAACGTCCTTCTAACGTTCGCGTGGACTAGCGTGTCCTACAGTCAGTCCTCCTCTGATACCAAGCGTTGTGGCACCCCGGCTCAGAATACCGGAACGCCCCGTGGTACAGCCCAGAGATCAAGTCTTCTGGAACACGGTACTGCTTGATATAGAACTGAACCACTTTTATTACCGATGAAATGGGTACAAGGGGTTGTAAGGCCCGATATGCGGTAATGTTCCAGATCTAGATGTTTCCATCCAGATCCGAGGACGAAGCACATATCGGTCCCACCGCGACATATGACGAAGTCATATGCCCCGGATTTCCAACATGATATCACAATATTACAACTACAAAGATACAACATCTCATAAAATTGGCATACAACTGCTTTAATACATTACATCAGCGGAAGATACATATCTGAGTACAGACTACAATCAATTGCCTAGTGGCAAAGAGAGAAAAAATCATCGATCCCCATAACCACACGGGTCCAGGCCCTCCGCCGGGATCCGCCTAACTAGTCGTCGTCGAGTCTCCACGTGAAGTGTCGATCACCATACCTGTTGTCGATCAGGAACCCTGAAAAGAGTTTGAGGGTAGTATCATGAGTACAGAAGTACTCAACATCCAACTGTAGTGGTCAACTGACCCAGCAAGGACTTCATCACTCATCATTCTAGGAGAACTAGTAGTTCACGGTAAGGATGGGGTAAGTAGTGAGGTTGCTGCCGCACTATCATTTATGAAGTGGCTAACAATCTAGAGAGTAAGATAAGAAGCCAAGCATTCGATGAGGAATCGCCTCCAACAACTCTTGCTATCAGATACTTACACAAACATAACACCTATCCTATCCTTGTCCTCCCCTTCGCATCTCGACGGAGAAGAAGCAGTCAAAGCACACACACATTGATCAAGTTATATTAAGATTATCTCAGTTGTTGTTGTCTATGAAGAAAGAGTAGGTCTCAAGTCGTCCATAACCGTGGACACGGCTTCTCGAAAATATTTAACCCTGCGGGGGTGTACCAACTGCCCATTACAAGGTTCCGCACGCACGCCCATCTCTCTCAGTTTCTACCCATCACAGGCAACCATTTTATGATTTAGTCCCGAGAGATCCGGAACGACATGTCCCTCTAACTAACAACGCACAAATCGGGGTGGCCCTCGGGGAGTCGACACCCAATCCAAAAGCCGACCGCGCTCTCGGATCGGTCTCTTCCGTTTGGACGAGGTCGGGGTAACTAACCCATCACTGTGGGCAGCCCCCTAGCTTCCAGGTGTGTACCAACGAAGGAACTCTCTCTCCGCTGACGCGAGTTGTTTAAAATCTGCGAGGGGATCCAACCTTGCACACGCACGGGGTTTCAAATGGTAAATCATCTTGGGCCACCACTAGAAATGTTTGAAGCTAGATAGGTAAGAAGAGGGGACCACATAGCATCCCACACACGGTTAGGCACACTCTTCAAGAGACACAATACCCGGAACTCGGGTCCTAGTAGACTCGAATGGAACAAAGCGTAGGGGCAGGATAGCCAAGACCTTCCATCCTTCGTCGAATATAGTCAACATTTATAATAATCATATCATCCACAACAATATAATAATGTGATATCCCAATCCAAGGAGCAACAGGAGGTAACATCGTAGCATCCTAAGCATGCATACTAAGCAGGGGCTGAGAAACGAGCAGTAGTAACATAGCAGTACATGTTTTGCTGGGAGGGGACATGTGTAAGGCCCGATATGCGGTACTGTTCCAGATCTAGATGTTTCCATCCAGATCCGGGGACGAAGCACATATCGGTCCCACCGCGACATATGACGAAGCCATATGCCCCAGATTTCCAACATGATATCACAACATTATAGATACAAGGATACAACATTTCATAGAGTCGGAATACAACTGCCTTAATACAACATAACAACGGAAGATACATGTCTGAGTACAGACTACAATCAATTATCTAGTGGCAAAGAGAAAAACATCGATCCCCATAACCACACGGGTACAGGCCCACTGCCGGGATCCGCCTAACTAGTCGTCGTTGAGTCTCCACGTGAAACGTCGATCACCATATCTGATGTCGATCAAGAACCCTGAAAAGAGTTTGGGGGTAGTATCATGAGTACAAGAGTACTCATCATCCAACTGTAGTGGTCAACTGACCCAGCAGGGACTTCATCACTCGTCATTCTAGGACAACTAGTAGTTTACGGTAAGGATGGGGTAAGTGGTGAGGTTGCTGCCGCACTAGCATTTATGAAGTGGCTAACGATCTAGAGAGTAAGATAAGAAGACAAGCATTCGATGAGGAATCTCTTCCAACAAGTCTACTATCCACCTACTTACGCAAGCATAACACCTATCCTATTCTTGTCCTCCTCTTCGCATCCTGACGAAGAAGAAGCAGTCAAGGAACGCACACGTTGATCAAGTTATATTAAAATTATCTCAGCTGTTGTTGCCTATGAACAAGGAATAGGTCTCAAGTCGTCCATAGCCGTGGACACGGCTTCTCGAAAAGATTTAACCCTGCAGGGGTGTACCAATTCCCATTACAAGGCTCCGCACGCAGGCCCATCTCTCTCAGTTGCTACCCATCACAGGAAACCATTTTATGATTTAGTTCGGAGAGATCCGAAACAACATGTCCCTCTAGCTAACAACGAACAAATCCCCGGTGAGTCGACATCCAACTCAAAAGCCGGCCGCGCTCTCGAATCGGCCTCTACCGTCTGGACGAGGTCGGGTTAGCTACCCAAACTATGTGGGCAGCCCCCTAGCTTGCAGGTGTGGACCAACGAAGGAACTCTGTCTCCGCTGGCCCGAGTTCTTTTAAAGAATATCTTCTAGGAGCGACCCGACAGACACACACATGGTTTTCAAATGGTAAATCAACTTGGGCCACCACTAGAAATGTTTGAAGATAGGTAGGTAAGAAAAGGGGACCCCATAAAATGCCACACGTGGTTAGGCACACTCAGTTTTAAAATCAATACCCGGAACTCGGATCCTAGGTGACTCGAATGGAACAAAGCGTTGGGGCGGGATAGCATAGACCTTCCATCCTTCGTCGAGTATAGTCAACATTATAATAATCATATCATCAACAACAATATAATAATGTGATAGCTCAAACCAGAAGTAACAAGGTAACATCGTAGCATCCTAAGCATGCATACTAAGCAGGGGCTGAGAAACGAGCAATAGCAACATAGCAGTACAAGGTTTGCTGGGAGAGGACATGGCTGTATCGGTTTAAAAGAGGCTGTAAACGTGTGGTAGGATCAAACATCGAACCTATGCTACACTAGCATGCAAACCGCTGGTTGAAATAGAATGGATCATAAGTAATGTATAGTACTTGCCTGTTGATAAGTCGGGTTCCGAAGGTGTAGTTGATCGCAAGCTCGCATCGTCTCCGAAGGTACCCGTGGAAGCACACAAGATGGTAAACACTGGAAAGCAATCAACGAGCAAGCACTCTATTACTACGAGGAAATCACGAGCAAGCATCAGCAAGAAGGCAACACGAGACAACGCACGGTATCGCACCTATCGTCGAGAGCGGTTACTAACAGGTTAAGTGGAGTACTCGTCACACACAACGATACCGCACATTTACAAGGGTTCAAGTTGTTTAGCTACACAAGATGAGAAAAGGTTGTTATCATGGCATGTCACTCAAGCAAGCATGGCATAGCACACAAACATTACAAGAGGTGAAGCATAAGGTAAACTATCTATGCTAGTCCATTTAAGTGAGGCACAACCTAAACATGGCATATCACTAAGTGGCTCACGATGATTAAAGGATTTGGTACTGTTCTTCCCTAAGCCATATTTTAGGTTGGTTAACAACAGAAAACAATAGCACAAACACAATGTACACGAAAAACTAATCAAGTTACATATAAAGAACACTCCAAACGGAGTTACGGTTAAAAAGATATAAGCAAAACAAGTTTGGAACACAATCTTCCAAACATCAGGAAGCATACTTTAGAGTAATGCATAAACAGGATAATGAATGCAAATATGCTCACAAATGATACGCAACTGAAGTAGACATGACAGGGAAGGCATGGCAAAATGAATCATGCAAATAGGCCTCATGAACAACTAATTATAGCCCAAGAAAAATGCAATAAAACATTACTGGTCTAGGACTTAGTTAAAATCAGGAAATCATGGCAGAAACTATTATTTTCATGTTGTAAAAACAGGAGTAAAACTATATGCAAATGTGCAGCAACATGACATAGCAATATATGGGCATGAACTAGACATGATGGTGATCAGGTACAAACAAGAATCAAGGTCATATTAATAACAGATCAAAAGGTATTAAGCATGCAACATGGCATCGGAAACTTACAGACTTGGAGAAAAACAGAGGTGGCTGTCAAAAACAGTGGCATAGCAACTTTGCAGCTCAATAACTAGATGAACAGCAAGCATATCATGACAATGCAGTACATATAATGAAAGTAGACATGATGCTTAACAATATGCAACAAGAATCAATGCAATAAGCATCATGGATGGGTCACAATCATCATGCAAACTTGCAATAAAATAACATCAACAACACACAAACAGGAAATATTAGTAGTTAACAGTCTGATGCCCACTTCAACACTGATTAACAACATCAAGATGGCCTCAAATCAAAATGATCACAAAAGATGAACTGAAGAACACAAAATTCTACACAAATTTCCTTTTGGGCGCAACGTCATCCGAGCTATAGATTGATCGCAATACTACTCGCAAAACGGAAACAGCAGCACAATATCTCAGGACTTAGAAAAATTTACATCTAGGGAAAGAGAAAAAAAACTACCATGGGCTTCGGCCCATCAGGCCGGCTGCGCTGGAGAGGCCATGGGCCAGGTGGCGGGGCGAGTGGGTCGGCCCATCCGTGGCGGTTGGGGCGCCGGCTGGATCTGGGCCGATGGTGGGCACGCCGGCCCACCACGGTGGCGGTTGGACGTGCGGGAGCTTCCGGCGGCGGCGGTTGCCGCGGCTCCAGCGAGGGCCAGCAGGCGGCGCAGCAAGGTGCAGAGGGCGAAGGAGGAGCCGGATCCCGGCGCGGTGGCTGCCGGCGAGCTCCAAGGCGGCGGGGCCTCGAGCTCTTGCTTCGGGCTGCGGCCTGCCATGGCGCGCCGGCCATGGCAGGTACGGCGGCGGCCTCCGGCGAAGCCTGCGCGAGGAGAGGGAGAGGGAAGATGATGGAGAGAGGGAAGGGGAGAAGGCCGCGAGGGCGAGCTCTCACCGGGGCGACGACTGCTGCCGGCGGCAGCCGGAAATGGAGGAGGCGGCGAGCCCATGGCATGGAGGAGAGAGAAGATGGAGAGGAGAGAGAGGTAGGTGGAGGGGTTGGGACGATCTGGGCCGTTGGATCGGCCGATCCGACGGTCCAGATCTAAGGATTTCTAGGGTTGCGAAAATTGGGGTCTATTGGGCAGATTTGAGCAATTTGGAGGGGGGTGGCTCTAATTTTTGGCTAGGGAAACCCTAGAGAGGTATGGGAGTGTGGTGGTCTCTATATAGCCCAGGTGGCTGGCAGTTTGCAAAAACATCCTCGGTTTTTCTCTCTCGCGCGCGGTGTGTTTGTTTCTGACCGCCGCGGGTCCGCAGGACCTCCGATTCGGTTGAAACTTCGAACTGCGCGATCAACGCGTCAAGCCGGCGGCGTTCACCTCGCGCTGGAACCGTTCCGAGAACACTTTCCGGCGTGCTATAAAAACATGGTTTTTTGTTCCATTGGCTGCGGCTGGTCTCGTGCGGTTTTCGCGACGGTGATCGGGTGAAACTCGGTGTTGCAAAGGTCAAGTGTCAGCGTGGCAAGGGTCGGTCTCCGTCCGGTACGAGACAAGAGGGAAAAAATAATGCTGATCAATAAATCGGGGATGCAAACAACACAAACAAATCAGACAATCAAATAATTCACACCGAAAATAAATTTTTTAATTTTTGTGAAATCTGGGCTGTTACAACATGGCTGTATTGGTTTAAGAGAGGCTGTAAATATGTGGTAAGATCAAACATCGAACCTATCCTAGACTAGCATGCAAACCGCTGGTTATAATAGAATGGATCATAAGTAATGTATAGTCCTTGCCTGTTGATAAGTCGGGTTCCGAAGGTGTAGTCGATCGCAAGCTCGCATCGTCTCCGAAAGTAACCGCGAGAGTACACAAGAAAGAAACACTGGAAAACAAGCAACGGGTATACCACTATCACTACGGAGCAATCACCAACAAGCAATGAACAAACAAGCATGCTCAAGTATGATGCATGTCATTTTTATAGCATGGCATGAACACAATAATAGGCAAGTTTAAATGAAGCATCGGGAAGCAATGGTGCAATGCTACCGACAAACTTCATATGCATTAGGTAGGTGATTACGGAATCCGCGGGATTCCTTATGTTATAGTTGTTATGATGCATGATCATGGCATGTGCAAAAGACTAGAAGATAATATCAACAAGAATTGCCCACACTTGAGAACACACCTCGAGGTGGGATTCCTCAAGTTAAAAGATGCAGATGATATGGCATAGCATGATGCACCTAATGCATTCTATTGCAAGCAATTAAATAAAGAGAGATACTATGCTACTGAAAGCTACGGCATCGCGAGACTACGGTCAACGGGGGAAAACGGTGCTCGAAACACGGGAAAAGAATGGAGGAATCACACCGTGTGCAACACATGAGCGGTTTATGTGCAAGATGCACTCTCACCAAATAATGCTTGCTCAAATGGAATTATTAATATCACCATCTTATTCCTCATATTTTTCTACCCCAAAATCATGTATGATATGTTAAATTAGGAGCAAGGATGCACAAGATACAAGCAATGCAAAAGGGGCATATTTGACTAGATTCAATTAATTTGAATTAATCAAACAGGAAAAAAAAGTGAAAAAGCCTCCACGGGCTGGCTTCGGCCGAAGTGGCCCAAACCCTCGCGGGCTTGCCTACACTAAGCGCCCACGAGCGAGAAAAGATCTGGGCCAAGCCCATCTATTAGCAGCAGGAAGGAAAAGATGGAAAAAGGTGTCGGTTTTATTGTTCCAGAGGGAAATCGAACCAGGACCTCAGTGTTGCAAGAGCATGCGCACTACCACTGAGATACTGCTGCTGCTCATGCTAGGGAATCGCTGCGACAGAACATAAACAAACTTGGAAAGCTAACTGAACTAGAAAGAAATCTGCACCGAAACTGAACCTGAAGAAAAAACATGCAAAACAAAGAAAAAGAGGCGCCTTGCCTTGAGGTGGTTGGGATTCGATCCCTGGAACTCACAGATGCAAACCGAGCGCCCACGCCACCACACTGCACTACTGATCACGTCGTTTAAGCACTACGGTAGAACATAACACGGGCTCACGACGGGATCTGAAAAAAGACTGAAGAAAAGAGACACCTGACGAATAACACAACAGCAACAGCAGCTGTCGTCGACTCCAGCGATAGAGGCTTCAGGGGAACTGAGCGCAGCGAGGAGGGATTACACTGGGCCGACTCCTGGGTGCCAAGGCACGGCCTTGAGCATGCCACAACACGTGCACGCATGGCCTGGCCACGACCCGGACGACTGGGTATGTGATGGCTTCAGACGAAACGTACGTGGACGTAATAGAGGCGGCCATGGCGTCGGAAAACAACGGCGGTGACCTGCGGCTATCCTACGCAAGGCAGAACAAAACGAGGAGGGGAGATGGAGGCTCCCAAAGGGAGGCGCGGAGGTGTCGAACAGGCCGGGGACGCGCAGGCGAGGACGGCGACGAAGATGGGCTCCCGGCAGCGAGGAAGAAGACGACACCGACTTGCAGGACATAGACGTGGACGACGCGCCTCTCGGGAGGACCAAGAGAACGAGAAGGACACCGGTGTTCGCCTTGCGCAGCGACGACGATCAGCTACAGGGGCTGATACGTCCAAAATGCATCACTATTTTATATCGTAATTCGTCCTTATTCATTGATATATTTCACATTACGATGATGTTCTTATGTTGTTTTGGCTTGTTTTACACAGTTTGCAACTTTCTGGTGCCGAAGCAGCAGACGCAGGATTTAGCGGTAAAAAGTGGACACTGAGTTGCTGAAGAAGAACACCTCCAAATTACCTGAAAATCTATGGAGGGTGTTTTTGGGAGGATTGACGACGACACGCAAAAGAGGGACCATAGGGGGGCCACAGGGTGTCCAGGCGGCCACCTGGCGAGACTCCCACCCTTGCCGCGCCGGGAGGGCGCCTGGAGCCCTGGGAGCACCCTAGGCTCCCCCTCTGGCCTATATACTTTTTGTCATCCGGAAACCCTAAAAATAGGAGTTTTTACGCAGTTCCGACGTCGCTCCATGGCGGAAACCTACAGAAAAGAAAAGGGCTCTTCGGCGGGCAGATTCCGCCGAGGAGATCACCTCCCGAAAGGGGAGATCATCGCCATCGTCATCACCATCGTCATGGGGATCATCGAGATCATCATCGACATCATCCTCAACATCAGCAGCATCTTCATCTTCATCCAATCTCGTCTCACAATTGCAACTTGCGTTCTAACTCGTACTATCTATCCTCTCTACTCTACCGGTGTTGATTACTACTTTGTGGTGAATGTTATTGAGTTTTGTTGGAGAAATATCATTATGACCAGATTGTTTACCACCTATTTATCACCTCTGATCATGATCTCTTTTATGTCTTGTGAGTAGTTACTTTAGTTCTTGAGGACATGGGAGAAGTCTTGTTGTTAGTAGTCATATGATGTTGAAGTAATATGTGTTGTTTGATATTTAAGTTGTGTTGTTATTTTCCTAGTGGTGTTGTGTGAGTCGAACACTCAACACTTCGCCTTATTAAGGACCTAGGGGAATACATTGTGTATAAAGAATGCTTACGGTGGGTTGCCGGAGTGACAGAAACCTGAACCCCAGTTTGCACACTTTTGCATAAGGGAATAATGGATCCTTGATCTTATTGCTATATTTAGGCTTTGCCTTAATTTCTATCTTGTATTTGCGGATGCTTGCAAGTTGTTTAATCATAAGAGTGCACTTATCTTAGTCTAGAAGGTGTGCTAGCATAGATCCACCCACTCAACACTTATCAACACAAAAATGTTATCAATGCGGAATATGGCGAAAGCACATGACTACCTCTCCATGTGTGCTCAAGAACACTTTAGTATTTATAAGTTCAGTTGCCAGGCTTATCCTTTTCTCAAAAGGATTGGGCCACCTGCTGCTCCTCAGCACCATTCACTTTGCTTGCTTTTGCATTATTGTTGGTTATATCGAAAACCCCTAAAAAGTTATCTTTCAGTGCTTGCAGTTATTCCTTGTCCAAAATCACTTATGAATACCTTTCGCTCCTCGTTGGGTTCGACACTCTTACTTTTCGAAAACGCTGCAATAGATCCCTTACGGTTGTGGGTCATCAAGTACCGTTTTATGGCGCCGTTGCCGGGGTGCATAGCGCTATTGGTAAGTGAAGCTGGTAAGGAAATTTTTACATTGTTATTTTTATTTTTATTTTATTTTATTTTGCTGTTGCTTCTCTTTTTCCATATGGAAAACCTAGCTATTGGATCGTTGCTTGCGGGGAAACGCCCCACATCTGTGGTGGTTGTTCCACCCCCTACTGAAATTGTGCCTTACAAAATACCAGTTGGTATTATCGATTGTGTTTTGGCTAATCGTTATGCAGGAGACAGACATCCCGGTGAACACTTGCTATATTTGTCACAACTATGTTCACTATTTAAGCTTGCAGGTGTATCAATGGAGTTTGTCATGAGAAAATTGTTCTCCGTATCGCTTATAGATAAAGCTTCATATTGGTATAAGCTTCTCGATAACTCTCATTTTCTTAATTGGAAAGAGCTTATGTCTATCTTTTATACCAAGTTTTATCCTCTTCATGAAATTCATCGAGACAGAAACTACATCTATAACTTTAGGTCTCGTGACGGAGAAAGCATCGCTCAAGCTTGGGGGAGATTGAAATTCCTAATGCTCAAATGTCCTATTCATGAGCTCCCCAAGGAAATTATACTTACAAATTTTTATGCTAGACTTTCTCATCAGGATAAGGAGATGTTGGATGCCTCCTCTAGTGGGATATTTCAGAGGAAAAGCATTGAAGAAAGATGGGATATCATTGAAAGGATCCAGAAGAATACCGAAGATTGGGAAATAGATAAAGGTATTGAACCCACTATAAATTATGAGCATGATTATATAGAGAGCTATGTGAAAACTGATTACTTTAATACCTTTTGCTCTAAGATTGGTCTTGATTCCCATCTAATGATTGATTTTTGTAAGGACTTTTCCTCTCATATTGACTCTTCTAAGAAGAAGAAGGATCAGCATCATAAACCCTTCAAACAAATACCTATTGATATTCATGTTGCTGACCTTATTTTTCCTGCAGTTATATATGAAAAGCCCCCTTTTCCCGCAAGGATAAAGGATCACTCTTTTGTGAGAGGCATAATAAATAAAAGTGAGAGAAGAATTGTTGATCCTAAGGACCAGATCAAGGTCGATCCTCAAGTTGCATTGGTTAAGGATCTTGTTACTAATGATGCTTTAGATTCCAATATAAATTTTTGTGTTGTTTCCACTAACCTTGTCACAACCAAGAATAAAGGCCCAATTTTAGGTACTCCAGTAGTATCTGTCAAAATAGGAGATCACAATTATTATGGGCTATGCGATTTGGGATCGAGTGCTAGTGATATCCCGTATTCACTTTATCAAGAGATCATGGGTGATATTTCACCTTGTGAACTTGAAGAAGTTGATGTTACTATTCATCTTGCAAACAGAGCAACTATCTCTCCTATCGCAATTGTGAGAGACGTTGAAGTCTTATCCGGAAAGGTAAAATATCCTACCGATTTTCTAGTACTTGGTTCAGTAAGGGATAATTTTTGTCCTATTATTTTCGGTAGAACTTTTCTCAGAACTTGTGGACCTATAGTAGATTCCAAGAAAGGTAAATTTTCTGTTGTATTCAATGGTGAGCCATATGAATTTAACTTTTCTAAGTTCTCTAAGCAGCCTCGTGGTACGAATTTGCCTAGTAACGATAAGATTATTGAAGATATTGCTTCCATTGCTATTCCTCCTGATGATCCTTTTCAACAATATATGGAGGACCACGAGAATGATTTGCATATGCAGGAGAGAAATGAGCTGGACGAAATATTCCTAAGACAACTTGCTATCCTAAAGCACAACCTTCCAGTTGAGCGTTTAGGAATTTTATCGAAACCAAAAGAAGATCCAGTGTTTGATCTTAAACCTCTTCCTGATATGCTCAAATATGCTTATTTAGATGAAAAGAAAGTATATCCTGTTATTATCAATTCTAACCTTTTAGGGTATGAAGAAGAACGACTATTGGAAGTACTTCTCAAACATCGAGGTGCAATTGGCTACACCCTTGATGACCTTAAGGGGATTAGTCCATCTATTTTTCAACATACCATCAACCTTGAGCCTGATGCTAAACCAGTTGTTGATCATCAACGACGGTTGAATCCGAAAATGATGGATGTTGTAAGGATTGAGATTATCAAGCTTCTAGCCGCAGGTATTATCTACCCTATAGCTGATAGTAAGTGGGTAAGCCCGGTTCATTGTGATCCAAAGAAAGGAGGTACAACTGTGGTTCCTAATGATAAGAATGAACTAATACCTCAGAGAATTATTATTAGATATAGAATGTGTATTGATTACAGGAAGCTGAACAAGGCAACCAGGAAGGACCACTACCCGTTGTCGTTCATCGACCAAATGCTTGAAAGGTTATCCAAAAATACTCACTTTTGTTATCTTGATGGTTATTCTGGCTTCTCTCAATTCATGTTAACACTGCTGATCAAGAGAAGACCACTTTTACTTGTCCCTATGGTACTTATGCTTACAGGCGTATGCCTTTTGGTTTATGTAATGCCCCTGCTACTTTTCAAAGGTGCATGTCTGCTATCTTTCATGGTTTTTGTGAAGAAATTGTGGAGGTATTCAGGGACGATTTCTCCGTCTATGGAACCTCTTTTGACCATTGTCTCCACAACCTTAATAAAGTTTTGCAGAGATGTGAGGAGAAAATTTTTGTGCTTAACTAGGAGAAGTGCCACTTTATGATCAACGAGGGAATTGTTCTTGGCCACAAGATTTCCAAGAGGGGAATTGAGGTGGACAGGGCCAAGATCGAAGCAACTGAAAGGATGCCCTATCCAAGGGACATAAAAGGTATTCATAGTTTTCTCGGTCATGCTGGTTTCTATAGAAGATTTATTAAAGACTTTTCTAAGACTTCAAGAGCCCTCACTAATCTTCTCCAGAAGGATGTTCCTTTTGTTTTTGATGAAGATTGTAAGGAAGCCTTCGAAGTTCTTAAGAAAACTTTGATAACCGCTCCTATAGTTCAACCACCTGATTGGAATTTACCTTTTGAAATTATGTGCGATGCTAGTGATTTTGCTGTTGGAGCTCTTTTAGGGAAAAGGGTTGATAAGAAATTGAATGTTATAAATTATGCTAGCAAAACCCTTGATAGTGCTCAAAATAATTCTTCTACTACTGAGAAGGAATTCTTAGCAGTAGTGTTTTCTTGTGATAAGTTTAGGCAGTATATCGTTGATTCTAAGATTATTATTCATACTGACCATGCTTCCATTAAGTATCTTATGGAGAAGAAGGATGCCAAACCCAGACTCATCCGATGGTTACTCCTTCTTCAAGAATTTGATTTGCAGATTGTCGATAGGAAAGGAGCAGACAATTCGGTGGCGGATAATCTTTCAAGGATGGAAGATATACCGCATGATCCCATTCCAGTCAACGACAGTTTTCTAGACGAACAGCTAGCTGTTGTAAAAGTACAATCTCTCTCCGATCCTTGGTTTGCAGATTATGCTAACTTTATCGTTGCAAAGTTTTTGCCTCCAGGTTTAACATTTCAGCAAAGGAAGAAGTTCTTCCACGATTTGAGGCATTACTTTTGGGATGACCCACATCTTTTTAAAGAAGGTCCAGATGGGATCGTGAGGAGATGCATACCGGAACACGAGCAGAAGGACATTCTCAAAGAATGTCATGATAGTCCATATGGAGGACATCATGTCGGTGAGAGGACCGCACATAAGGTTCTTCAATCAGATCCCGTTTCAGGTTTTCTCCAGGTAAACTACTTTCCAGGTGGGAAGGGCCATTTCATATTGAGGAAGTCTACCGCTTGGGTGCAATCAAGATTAACAATTTCGAAGGCACCAAACCTCAAGTTGTGAATGGGAAAAGACTTAAACATTACATAGTAGGAGACCCTGTCAATGTTCATGTGGATTTGGTATACACAACAACTCATGAAGAACATGTTGCAGCCCTGTTTCAGACACCAGCATAAGGAGAATAAGGAAAGGTATGTATTACGGTAAGGAAACATCGCGAACCGGCATAAAAATCCCATATTATGAGTTTTTGTAAAATTAGGAAAATTTGAGGCCGAAGTGGAGCCGGAGACAAGCTCCAAGGGGCCCAGGCGCCCCCCTGGCGCGGCCTACCCTCTGGACGCACCGGGAGGCCGCCTGGGCACCCAAGGGGCCCAGGCGCCTGTGCAGAATTTTTTTCTATATATTTTCCCGGATTGTTCCGGCAACGTATCTCACGATTTCTTGTGTTTTCTTTTTGATCTATTTTTCTGCCAGGATAAAAATTTATTGTTAGAGATGTCTTCGTGTGGCTCAAGCGGAGAGGACTACATGGGACATCGTCTACGCCAAGTTCAGAAGGATCTCAACCAATGAAATCACGTTGGATGGGCTAGTGAGGAAGAAATTCCTGCAAGACAAGCGGAGATGGAGTACTCCGTGAGGAAAGAAGTCAAGATTGTCACCGCCCAGCAACAGGGAGATCCATCAACAAAAGGAGGAAGTTTAAGCAACCCCATCATGGTGGGGTTTGTCCAACCTCAATATGATCTTTCTCTTAACCTTTCAGGAACAACACCTCCACTTGAAGATCCACATATGACTTCCACGATCTCTGAAGCTTACCACATCACCAATCAATTTTGTGAAGATTTCCGTGTACTGAAAGTGCAAGTGGAAATCCTGGAAGCTAAAAACCAAACCCTTCGATGTATAATCAGAGATCCGAAGAACCACAAGAATGAGGAGTAAATCTCCTTGGGTAATGGCATCCCCTTAGCTTGTTCCATGCTTTGGGGAGTGCCCGGTATCTTTATCTTTATCTTTGTCTTTCAGAGTCAATTAGAGTCGTATCATGTCTAGGGAAGTTATCTTATAAAATAGGTGTTTGCATTGAGGTCCATCACTCCTTTTTGGAGAGTTATGTATCCATGAGTGTGGAGTCGTCTATGATGGAATATTAATGAGAAGTCTATTGATTCCTTCACTGCACTCGATATTCTCTTCATGCAATCGACCTTATGACGATTCTTATGGGAGTATTGACCTTATATCAGGTATGGCTTTGAAAACTTTATTTAATCTTGTCAAACATAGCTTTGGTCATAACAACAAGCATGATTTTCTCAAAGTAGCGACATAGACAAAACCTTTATGTTATTATGCTTGAAGTGTTATGTTGACAAGGAAGACAACTTGATGTGCTATGCTTATTTTAATGTTTATGCCTTATATTACTTTGCATCTAAGTCATCGTCAATTGTCTATTCTCTCAAAACCTTTGCTAGCCAAATCTCCGTACTAAGCGGAATTCTGCTTGTGCATCCATACCCTGAAACCAATATCTCCCATATGAGTCCACCATACCTTCCTATTCGTGGTATTACACTATCACTCCTAAAGTATAGAATTTATGTGTTATCCTTAAATGTTCAAAATCTTCTATTTTGTGCCCCTATTTTAGCTCATGAGGAAGTAGTAGTTAATTCATGATCTTCTTAAGTTGGACAAGTTTTATCCCGGGATTGCATGTCTATCTGCAAACCCCTAATACGAGGAGGAATTGGCATGAGTGCGCCCAGCTCACAAACGATAATACAACAAACAAACCCTCCTTCATGCTTTGTTCATGAGAAATCAGAAAACTTTGGCAGTGATAAATAATGGAGATTGCGGGGATGTGATCGTCCCCGTGTGGGAGTCGTTCCTCGAAACTTGTCCAATTTGAGAAATAATTGAGTTATCTATTAGCATTCGTCGACAAATCATGAACCTCTCAAAACTTGTTTTCATTCTGTTTGATTTAAGGACATCACATGAGTTTTACCTACTTCCCTAGAGCAGGGCCTATCTTTTAGTTTTAGGTTGAGTCAGTTATTCCTACTTCTTTCTATTCTTAAAGAGAGCAGACACTTGATGTGACAAGGATTCATTCATATAAAGTTGCATTAAGATCTGTCATACCGCATCCTTCTTGACATTATCATTTGATAAGTAAGTTGTTTGTTAAGCCTGGCTGAAGCAAACATCTTCTTTTGTGTTAACATTTTCACTTCGTGCCTAACAGCACGTTCTTTCAAAAGCTTCAATTGATCTCATCAAAATATAAAAAGAAATAGCAAAAGTAAAAGATATTAGTTGTTCTTTGACCAAAGGACATGTTTTCCATGATTTGATGAGTTTCCTTAGCCCTACTCTTGATTATAATTGTTATTACTCTTTCATAAGGGCCTTATGAGTTGAAGATTGATGTTGAGGATGTTTGAGTTTGGTGAAGAAATCATGATGCTTCTTGTCCGTAATCTATTTATCGACACTTCACTCTCTAAACTTGTTGACAGGTTTACCGAGCCCAGTTTTCGCTTGGGGACAAGCGAGGTCTAAGCTTGGGGGAGTTGATACGTCCAAAATGCATCACTATTTTATATCGTAATTCGTCCTTATTCATTGATATATTTCACATTAAGATGATGTTCTTATGTTGTTTTGGCTTGTTTTACACAGTTTTCAACTTTCCGGTGCCGAAGCAGCAGACGCAGGATTCAGCGGTAAAAAGTGGACGCTGAGTTGCTGAAGAAGAACACCTCCAAATTACCTAAAAATCTATGGAGGGTGTTTTTGGGAGGATTGACGAAGACACGCAAAAGAGGGACCAGAGGGGGGCCACAGGGTATCCAGGCAGCCACCTGGCACGAGCCCCACCCTGGCCGCACCGGGAGGGCGCCTGGAGCCCTTTGACCACCCCAGGCTCCCCCCTCTGGCCTATATACTCTTCGTCATCCGGAAACCCTAAAAAGAGGAGTTTTTACGGAGTTTCGCCGCCGCTCTGTGGCGGAAACCTACAGATAAGAAAAGGGCTCTCCGGCCGGCAGATTCCGCGAGGAGATCACCTCCCAGAAGGGGAGATCATCGCCATCGTCATCACCATCGTCACGGGCATCATCGAGATCATCATCCCCAACATCAACACCATCTTCATCTTCATCCAATCTCATCTCACAATTGCAACTTGCGTTGTAACTCGTACTATCTATCCTGTAACAGCCCATTTGCAATAATAAGAAATCAACATGATATTGTACTTTGTCTGATGACTTTGTAACTTGGCATGATGCTAGACTTTGACATTTCAAGTGGTGATTTAAATTTGCATTGGGATTGGAGACCATTTGGTTTGTTTGAATTTGCATCCAAAATGGTTCAAGAAGGCTGTTTGAAGATTTTTCAATGTTGCATGCATGCTCTCCTTGACCCCAAACTTGGCATAGCCAATTCTTTCCCCTTTCCAAGCTTTTCAAAAGCCTTGCACCATTTTTTCCAACTCTAAAAATGTGGGTCATAGTTCAATGTGGTTTGAATTTCATAAATGGTCCCACATTTTAGTTGCTCTAAAAATGGCCAAACCAATTTTATAAATTGGAGAATATATAAAGGATCATTATGCATATTTTGTGTGATTTATTTCCTTGTGAATAGTCCTGGAAAATTCCCCAAGTGCCTCTTTTTTTAGTAAACAGAAAAGGCCAGGGAGGGGTGCTCTTTTTTTTTCCAGCGTCTGGTTCAGCCCAGCCCACCTGTGCCCTTCTTCTCCCCTCCTGGGCTCAAGCCCGACTCCGAACCGGTAAGTGGAGGATCCCTCCACCATCGATCCTGGATCGCACGGTTCCCCTCCTTCTTCTTTACACCGTGGATGAGGTCCCCCCCCGCTCCTCTCTCTCACACCGGCGACGCCACGACGGCATACCCTCGTCGACGTGGCCTGAGGCCGCCCCCTTCATATAAGAGGTGCCGGATCCCCTCCTGGGAACCCTAGGTCGATTCCCCCCTCCAAGTTTGCGCGCTGCCACCGCCAAGGCCGTGGGGCATCTCCCCTGTTTCCCCGTCGGTGAGATCAAATTCCCCGCTGTACCGCACTTTAGTTGAGCAAGAGGTCGTGTTCGGCGTCGACCTCACCTTCCTGTTCCTTCCTCCGCCTTGCAGGCCGCGGCTAAGTGTCCAGACTGGCCCCGAGGCGTCGTCGTCCATCGCGGCCATCTTCTTCCTCGATGTAGGCGTGGTCGACCTCGACTTCTTCTTCCACTCCGTGAGCACGAGCTCGTCTTTGACGTCCCGCGGTGAGCAGTCGAGCCCCATCCGTCACCCTTCCGCGTAGCTCAGCCGTAGCCTTTCTGTCCTTCGCCATGTACGTCGCCGCCGTGCAGGCCGAGCACGCCGTGATCGTGGCGCTCCTCGGGTGTGCTCGCGCGTGTGGTGTTCGCACCGAGCGCGCGCGTATGGCATCAAACGGGCCACCATGGTCGCCGAGTAGTGCCTCTGTAGGTTTCGCGTCATGTTCTGAACCCGTGCGCCGCCGTGAGTTTCACCGGAGAGCTGGGTCTCCTCCGTGTATGTCCAGGGCGGACGCAGGCATCCTTGTGGTCGTAGGTGTCCCGATCGTGCGATTCTTGCCGCCGTTGTGCTGTAGGCGTCTTGTACCTGGGTCCAGGGCCGCCGGAGCGGCCGTCGCGCGCACTGTCTGAAGAAAGGTGCCTTTTGGAGCAGGTGCTCCGCCGTGAGTTTTCCGGGAGAAAGGCGACGACTTGGGGGGTGCAGGAGGCAGTTGATGCACGGCAGAGACCCTATGGGGTCGGGGCAAGCCGTGCACGCCGCTGGCGAGTCGCCGGTGGAGCGTAGCCGAGGAGAGGCTCGTCGCCGTTTCACCCCGCGCACTGTCAGACTGTTGTCTGTCGTTGTTCAGTGCAGTCACCGATATGCAGCAGGGTTAAGTTAGCTGCCGCCCCAGGTGGTTCATAAGTCGACTCGTAGTGCAGTGGCGAGGGAGAGCAGCTTGTACCTGGGAGGTCTGGGTCCGAATCCCTGGCTCCCCCCATTTTTATGTTTTCCTTTTCCCAGGAGGCTGACGACCGGGCCCCTCGCGTCAGTGAGGAATTTCCCGAGTGGGCAGTGGGTTGAGCCCACTGTACGTTTTGGAGTGGGCCTGGCGCCCAAGGCCAGCCCTAGAGGCTTGTCCTCATTTTCTTTTCTTTTCTTTTTGTTTTCCTTTCAAATCTTTTTCAAACTTAAATCCAAATCTGAGTTTGAATTTGGAAAACCTTCTACCTCAAAAATATAATCCAATATATGATTTTGCGGTAGTTTGACCCACTGAACTCAGTGGTGATGACCATTTTACAATTTTCCCCCTCAAAGTTTGTGATGGTGGCAATTATGCAAATAGGCCCCTCTTTTCTTTTGTTTCTGCAACCACTTCCCATAACTCAAATATGGCAACCCATATATTACTTTTGGGTAGTTTTTCCCAATGATCAACATGGTGACAGTGGTTTTTCCATTTGAATTTTTCCTAAAAGGTAAGTAGTGCAACTTTGTACTCAGGCACCTGAATTCATTTGAATTTGCAACTATGCTTTGCAAATTCAAATGGAGCCATGCCTTATATGGTTTTGGGTTAGAAAATTGCAGGGATTGCAATGGTGATGTCCATGTGATGTTTTGTGCAACTCAAGTGGACATGGCGTGAAACACCTATCCATATCAACCTGTTTCTTTGCCTTGCATTCTTTCAACTTCAGTGCATGTTGAAAACCTGATCATCTTTTCGTTCCAAGTCTCTTTTCATATCACCTTCGAATCTTTGCATCATCAAACCAGACCCTAGCATGTTTTCATATGCAATGTGGATGGGTTCCTTTTCTTTTGTTGCACCTTTCCGATGTCAAGTTCATCGACATCTCTCCGTCTTCGGAATCGATGTTTTACTTTCACGTTGTATTTATTTCTGTTAATTGTTTTGTTGATCATGTCATGATGCCATGTTATTTACACCAAAATTAAGGCTAAGGCCAAAACCATAAAAATGTAAATAATTTCACATGAAGTTGTTGATGTGTCGTCACCACCTTCGTTTAAATTGACTAGATAGGGTCACATCTTGTCTATTAAACTTGATCATACCATTCGTACCTGTGCATTGCACCCATTGCTTACTTGTGTGCCTTTTTCCTTGCCGGTACTTTACGTTAGCACCTGAGACTGCCGAGGAGACTTGCATGGAGGTTTCCGACACCGAGCCAGAGGACCCTGCTACGGCTGCTCCGTTGACCGATTACCCAGGCAAGGGGAAGATTTATACCATTACTTGATACCTTTCTGCCTACCTGCCTAGCTGTAGTCTAGAATGTTTGTTTGATCCTATCCACCTTGTTCATGCCATAATCAAACCCAGACAACCATGATCCCCACATCCCAGCAAAACGTTGTATTGCTAGGTTACCGATGCTCAGCCATTGTTTAGTATGAGTAGGAAAACTTGCTGCTTACCCTATGCTATGGTTTGGGATATCATGTTACTTAAAGAAGTTGGTTGATATTTATTATTATTATGATGTTAATTTATACTTGACGAAAGATGGGAGACTAGGCTGTTCCCGCCAGGTGCTTTGTTCCATTTTAGTCACCTAGGTCCCGAGTTCCGGGTATTGTGTTTCTTGACGAGCGTGCCTAATCGTGTGTGGGATTCTATGGGGTCCCCTTGTCTTACCTACCTAGCTTCATACAGTTCTAGTGGTGGCACAAGATGATTTACTATTGGCAAACGAGTGTGTGCTTGGTTGGTACCCCAGCAGTTTTCGAAACAAACCGGGCCAGCGGAGACATAGTTTCTCTTGTTAGTCCAAACCTGGAATCTAGGGGGTTTTCCACATCTGTTTGGGCAACTAACCCGACCTCGTCCAGACGGTAGAGGCCGACTCGAGAGCGCGGCCGGCTTTTGAGTTGGGTGTCGACTCACCGGGGGCCACCCGGAATTGAGCGTTGTTAGTTAGAGGGACTCTGACGTTCCGGAGTTTCAGGCACTTACCTAGCCAAGTGGAAATCGGTCGTACATGTGAAGCCTATGATGGTCAGTTGGTACACCTCTGTAGGGTTAAATCTTTTTGAAAAGCCGTGTCCACGGTTATGGACGACTTGAGACCTACTCCTTGTTCATAGAATAACATCAAATTGAATCATAATTAAAACTTGCCTACCGTGTGAGTGCCTTGGTTGCTTTTCTCCGTCCAGGGGGACCGAGAGAAGATCCAGGTTGTGTTATGTTTGCCGTAAGTAGGTGGATATCAGACTTATGACGCGTTGTCACGTGTATTCTTGGATCTTATCTCTATTCTAATAGACCGGTAGCCACCATATATGCTAGTGCGACTGCAAACTTTACCTTTACCTTGTCTTACCGAAGGGAGTTAGTTATCCTGTAATGATATAATCTCACCCCTATTTTCCTTTTGTGCTTTTGTTTTGCCTGATCGGCCGCTACAGTGGACTACTACCTTGACCCGAGCACCGGACGTTACTTCGTGGAGGTGCCCCCGGAGGACGACGAGGAGGATGACTTCGTTCAGTAGATTCTATAGTTGGGTTCCGACGATCCGTGGGTGGACTACTCATGTGCAGCCCTCTCTAGGGTCATTTGGATTTTGACCGTACTCGGTCGTGATTGTCTTCCGCTTGTCGCATGATGTACTATTGGGTCTATGGACCTCTGAGATGATGTAATAATTCCAGCAGGCGATGTATGCCCTGGAATCTATATATTTATGTCTTAGTATTAAGTTCATTATTCTTATACCTGTTGTTGAGAATCCGACAGCGACACGAGTGCGTGTGTCGTGTGTCGGTGGCCTTTTATGCGCTACTAACTTGAGCGGGACGCGAAAGCGACTAACTCGAGTTAGCACCGCATCGGGGGCATTACATATCCTCTCTACTCTACCGGTGTTGATTACTACTTTGTGGTGAATTGTATTGAGTTTTGTTGGAGAAATATCATTATGACCAGCTTGTTTACCACCTATTTATCACCTCTGATCATGATCTCTTTTATGTCTTATGAGTAGTTACTTTAGTTCTTGAGGACATGGGAGAAATCTTGTTGTTAGTAGTCATATGATGTTGAAGTAATATGTGTTGTTTGATATTTAAGTTGTGTTGTTATTTTCCCAGTGGTGTTGAGTGAGTCGAACACTCAACACTTTGCCTTATGAAGGACCTAGGGGAATACATTGTGTATAAAGAATGCTTACGGTGCCGGAGTGACAGAAACCTGAACCCCAGTTTGCACACTTTTGCACAAGGGAATAATGGATCCTTGATCATTGTTGTGGTTAGGCTTTGCCTTAATTCGATCTTGTATTTGCGGATGCTTGCAAGTTGTTTAATCATAAGAGTGCACTTATCTTAGTCTAGAAGGTGTGCTAGCATATATCCACCCACTCAACACTTATCAACACAAAACATGTTATCAATGCGGAATATGGCGAAAGCACATGACTACCTCTCCATGTGTCCTCAAGAACGCTTTAGTATTTATAAGTTTAGTTGCTAGGCTTATCCTTTGCTCAAAAGGATTGGGCCAGCTGCTGCTCCTCAGCACCATGTACTTTGCTTGCTTTTGTCTTATTGTTGCTTATACCGAAAACCCCTAAAAAGTTATCTTTCAGTGCTTGCAGGTATTCCTTGTCAAAAATCACTTATCAATACCTTTCGCTCCTCGTTGGGTTCGACACTCTTACTTATCGAAAATGCTGCAATAGATCCCTTACGGTTGTGGGTCATCAGGGGCTCATCGACCAAAATTCCATGGACCTCTCTGTCCATGGCGGCTTGGTTCCGGGAGGAAAAGAAAAGGGGAGGGAGAAAAGAGGACGAGGATATGGCATGGCGGAGGGGAGGAGGAACCCTAGATGGGAGGGGCGCGAGGAGAGGGGCGTCTTAAAAGGGGGCGAGGCACCTACAGAGGAGGTCCTCTCCTCCTCTCCACGCCATGTGCGTGAGGGAGAAAAGGTGAGGAAGGAGGAGCTGACAGGTGGGGCCAGGGGTGGAGAGATGGGGAAAAAATAAAAAGGAGATGGGGCTCGGTTGGGCTGCGGTTAGGGGAAAGATAGGTGGGCTGGGGAGAAAATTGGGCCCAAGGAGCTTCTCTGGATTTTCCTTAAAAAAAGGCAGCAGAGAAAAGGCAATGAAATAAATACAAATGAATGTCCAAAAAATAAAATAAAATATGATTAGCCATCCATAAGATTTATTGGATTTTTAGGAAATGATTTGGGTCAAATATGTTTAAGTATTTCAAAAGGCATTTAAATTATTTCAAATTCAATTTGAGCTACAACCCCATTTTCTGGAAGGGCTAAAATCTTGGGATTTGGCATTGATTTTAATCATGGCAAAACATGATTGAATGCCAAAGGTCAAGCTTAGGTGAGAAATGAACATGCTTGGGAAAAATGGCCAAGGCCAGACAAGGGAGAGAAGAAAGTAGTCCAAAAATCATTTTAAATAACATGAAAAATGATTTGTCATTTTTCTGTCACATGGATTTTGGAAAAGAATCATTGTGCAAATTTTCATCCCCAATGGGAAAAATAAAAATGCAAATTTTTCTGGATTTTGTCAGTTTTGGGCTGTTACAGGGGTCTATTACAATGCTAGTGGAGCGAGGCAGCGGACCACTTGCTCCGAAAGCTAGCCTCGGAACTACATCAAGAAGCGGGATAACTCTATAGCAGCGGAATAGTACTTAGCAGCAGAACAACGGCGACGGTGATGAACTCCAATCCACAGGGACACTGACTGGGACACCTCCTAGCTCGCAAACACCGGGAACGTCGTCCTACGCAATCACAACATTGCCTGCAAGTCTGGCGTGACACGCCAGGTCAGTACACTAAATGTACTTGCAAGCTCACAACATCCAAAGCACCAAGGCAAAACACTAACATGGCATAACAGTTCACGCAATGATGACTTGATGAATCTATCATATTACCAAGATTATAACTAATGCATGAACAACCATTGTTTAAGGTCACATGGATCCCGTATGATCATCGCATGATCATACGACTTACCTTAGAGTCATTACAGACTCAAGCATCGGGTCATCTCGTGACCACTCAACTTGCACGGGTCGTAGCACGACCATCCAAAGGGTTAGGTGTCCTTATGTTACCACCCAACAAATCCGGTCATCGAATGACCAAAAACGGGTCATCACATGACCAATAACTTTCCACGGGTTATCGCATGACTAAACGAGTCATCGCATAACCAATCAGTTTCACGGGTCTCCACGTGACCAATCAACCTAGCACACTCATCTAACCGGATTCAAGTTGACGCATGGTGTGACCTAGTACGAACTTTGTCCAATACCGTGGACTCAGCTATTCGAATAGATTTGTAACACTCTGCAGAGGTTGTGAAATTTACCCACGCTATGGAGTTCTTCCTCCATCCAGTACCTTGGAACTTGTCCCACAGGAACCTTGGAACTCGTACCATAGGGGTGGACTAGGACTTCTCCAATGAGACCGTTCTACCGCATGCCTCCCTTACCGTATCACTGACATCCCATCTTGGGTAGCCCCGTGTCCTCCAGACACCGGCCAATGCATAGCAAACAATGTTGTCCCAAATAGGGTACAACTGTCCCAAACGGGGACTGGATCAAAATATAACCAAACTGGTTTTCAAGGTTATCGTCGCCTACCTGATCAGGGTAGCACGCGCATAACCTCCCCTCTTTTGTGATATGCATAAGAGAGCACACCGATAGACCGAGTCAAGGCCTTCCCATACAGGCAAGTGTGGCTGCACTGATAAGTTCGGTTCGGTGGCACCTGATCAACTTGACACAAAGCATATACTCTAATGCATAAACATCAAGATCAGGTGCAACATGACAATCTAGTCCAAGTCATAGCAATGCATGCGAAAAAATCCAAGGTACGGTTATGATCATATCATAATGCACATTATCATTAGTTGATTAACTTAGTCATGTCAAGATGATCTACATAGTATCATGAAACATAGCAAGATCATGAGTATGACTAGGGGTATGATGCAACAAGCATAACATGGAAAGGGCATGATCATAATGATTCAAAGTATATCAAGAAAGATCATCGTTTTATCCGATAGTTAAAGAAAGATGAAAATCACGTCAAAGATTTACAAAGGTGAAAAAGAAGTTGTGGCTTGCCTTTCACCAGAGGAGTGTAAAATACTCCTGGTCTTCACACAAAGTAATTCCCTGAAAAATATATTTAAATAAAATGGCAAAAGAAATGTCACAAAAAGGTTTCTTTTGAACATCATATATAAACAGAGAGACATGGCAAAAAAATTTATGCCAAATTGAAGAGGATCTCAAGACAAAACTAGGGGGAAAAGAATCACATCATTTGGACTGTGGTTTAAAAGATATACCAGGTCAAAGATTTGGTCAAAAATTGATTTAAATAAATTTTCTGGAAAATTAACAGCGGCCATGTCAAAGGCGTATTTTGGAATTATGGATCCATTAAGAAAACGGTTTGGGTGGTCTTGGGTCACTGTCATGTGGGGCCAAGGTGTCATATGAGAGAGAGGGGGAGAGCGAACAGTGCACGGCGAGCTCAATGGAGGCTCAACGACGGCAAGGAGACGTCGGCAAGGTGCGGCAAGGGGGAAGGGTGGTCAGACGCTCCACGGCGAGCCTGCCCGTACCCGTGGCTCACCGGGAGATGGCAGGACGACGAGGTAAGGGTCGTCGCGGCGACGCACTAACACGGTGGCTTCGATGATGTCG
Source organism: Bromus sterilis (assembly GCA_950022295.1). NCBI lineage: Eukaryota > Viridiplantae > Streptophyta > Magnoliopsida > Poales > Poaceae > Bromus > Bromus sterilis. Next base: position 220,860,116 of record OX465599.1, read on the forward strand.
ACGCCGGCGATGATTCCGGCAGGAATCCGGGTGGTGGAGAGTTCGGGAAGCACAAGGGGCCACAGGGAGCCGAGTGGTCGGCGTGGCAAGGCGAGGGGGGCTCTGGAGCGGGAGCAATTCATCTGCAACTCTGGGGCGACGTGCTCACCGAAGAGGGTGAAGATGAGCTCACCAGCTCGATTCCTTGTGCGGGGAGGTGATTGAGAGGAGGAGGAGTGGGCTGATGGCGAGAATGGCCGGGGGTGGCTTACTTTTATAGGGGGAGGGGGAATCTAAGCTCGGACGCCGCCGGGCAGAAGCTTCCATGGCGGGGCAGCGTGCTGGCTCGCTCAGGTGAGTTCGAGAGCATTCTGGAGGTCTCAGGGAAGGTCACGGGGAAGCAGAGCACGCAAGGAGCCAAGGGGGTGACCATGGTGAAAGGGACGTGACGCGACCACTGTGCCTGTCCTGTTCCCTCGTGGCGGCGAGCTGACGGCGTGATTCCGGCGAGGGACAGCGGGGCAATGGGCGCATGCGTGACTGCAAAAGGCGTGTGGCGCGGGTGGACACGGGGAAGAGGCCAAGGGCGCGCTGCAGAGGCGTGGTGCACACATCTGGCGGCGTTAGGCGTGGCCAGAGCACGCAAGTGGCACGCCATGGGCGTGGCCACCACGGCATTGGTGCATGCAAGGTGATTTCTTCGCGGCCAAGTGTGTCTAGAAGGTGCTCCTTCCACTGCTGATCACTGCTGTGCCACTGGATGGTCAAGGGGAGCACTGTGTTGGTCTTGGCTTGACTACAAAGTTTGCAGCAGTGAACTTGGGGCACAAGTAGTGGTCAAATGGTGGAGTGTGGGAGAGGGATAGGTTGTCACATGGCTTCAGGGTTGGAAGGACTAGCATCATGTGGAGTTTCAACCCATATTTGCAAAAGGAATAATGTACTTCCTTTGCAAGTGCCAAAATGGACCAGAAACTTGTGTTGAAGCCATCATCTCCAAGGCTTGATGGAATTGGCTCAAATTTGGTGGAGAGGGGTTATTTGGGGGTGTTCAGATGTGTGCAAAATTTCATGTCTAGGGGAAAAGGCTTGCTAGTACTTGCTTCACAAGGTACTTGGCTGGCCAGAAACTTCATCTTGATGATCCCCTCACATGGGTGGTTGGATTTGGATAAAACTTGGTTTAGTGGAGTCATTTGTGTGTGGGATCATGTGCAAAAAGTTTCAAGGAAAATGGATTCCCCTATCATGCACTTACTTCACAATGCCCCCTTGATGCATACCAACTTTGGGAATTTTGGTATAGAGTAAGGATGAAACTTGGCATAGCCTCATGATATGATCACAAGAGTATGCACAAAAAGTTTCACCAGCAATGGATAAAGATAACTAACACTCCCTTCAGAAAGTGCCATTCTTCCCCCACTGAAAAATGAATTTCTCTAGGGGGAAAATCCACTTGGGCCATGCAACGTTTTTGGAGATTTTGGCTAGATATGATGTCAAAGACATGGGAAAATTATTTGGGGATTTATGGAGCAATATAAATAGGGGTTGCTTCACAATTCTCAAATAAAGGGGGATATTCCTTTTATTGGAATAGGAATATATGGCTTGAATAAAAAGGTGGCTTGGATGGGATGGATCAAGGGATGATCATTGGAAAGGAGTTAGGGAATCATGGGCTACTCGAGCAAGGAAGGAAAATATGCTCAAGTTTCAAATCCAAAGAGTTTCTTAAAATCCAACCAAATAGCAAATCTTGAAATAAATCAGAAAAGTTTTTGGAAAAAGTAAGTTCCAAAATCCAGGGTGTCACAACCCGCCGCTTGTAATTGGTTGTAGAAGCCGATATCCGCAAGTCTGAGGGTGCTAAGTAGATGGGGATGTCTTTTTTTCCTGGATGTTGTTCCTTTGAGCGACTCTTTATTTTGTAATATGACTCCTTGTGAGGAAATGTCGAATGATGCTTGCAATGCTTCTTGTCCCCTGGGGCTTTGCTTCAATCCTTGACTTATTTTCCTTTTGTTCTTGCGTACGAGTCGCTATGCCTATAGCTTAGAGACGCGAAGCACGGGATTGGTCGGCTCAAGGGTGTTGTTGCTATTCATCGCTCTAAACACAAACGTGCTGAGGCCTCGTTGGACAGTTTGGTGGCTTGGATACCGAAACTGTCCGATCTTCTGAAGGGTGAGTGTCGATGTGAGATTTCCCATGTGCTTCTTTTCTTGTTCTGGCTGAAGTTTTCCCCCTGTTGTTTTTTGCTTTGAAGTGTTGTCTGGACGGTCCCGTGAGGAGGAGGAGGCGGTGCAGTTGGAGTTGTCGCGACTCGACGACCCGGCCGTGCAGGATGAAAATCCACTGTTGATGGATAGGGCTCGCACACGAGCGTTTGTTGTTCTTCGTCTGCGAGTCAATAGTGTTCCGAAGGCCCTTGAGTACTGCTGCAGGGTACTTGGTAGTATCGTCTCTGAGTTTTATCCCTTAGATCCTATTCCGACGACTCTCAAGAAGCTTTGCCGCGTGTTTTCTCGTCCCTTAGATCTTCTCCGTGTTGTGAATAATCAAATTCATGTGGGGGCTTGCTGTGCCTTTGCCTTTGTGCACAATCACTGGCCCGGGATAGATATTATGCTGGCGGCTCATGGTCCTCTTGCTGGTCGAGATGAAACGATGGGGGAGCAGTATGAGGTGGCGGATGCACCCTCGCACTTGGTTGTGAAGAAAGTTTGTGAGGAGAATGACCGCATACTCGTTACGCTTTGTAAAGTTAAGGCGAAGTTAGGTGCATAGGACTTCTTGTAGCTTGTAGATGCTGCTTCTTTTTGCTGATGACTTGTAAATACGGGACTTTCCCTTTGGTCATGTAATGCATGTGAGAATGTTTCGAGGGTGGCTTTGTCTTCTCGTATTGATGAGTGTTGTAGTTGGGTCGCGTAAGCAAATAACACTGTGGAGCGTGGCTGTCGCGCGCAAACCACTGAGTGCCAATTTTTGACTCGCATAGGCGAATAACGCCTCGGAGGGTCGCTGTCGCGCGCAAGCCCCTGAGTGCCTGTTTTTGAGTCGCATAAGCGAATAACGCCTCGGAGGATGGCTGTCGCGCACAAGCCCCCGAGTGCCAATTGTTGAGTCATGTAAGCGAATAACGCCTCGGAGGGTGGCTGTTGCGCGCAAGCCCCCGAGTGCCAATTTTTGAGTCGCATAAGAAAATAACGCCTCAGAGGGTGGCTGTCACGCGCAAGCCCCTGAGTTCAAATTGTTGAGTCACGTAAGAGAATAACGCCTCGGAGGGTGGCTGTTGCGCGCAAGCCCTCGATTGCAAAAATTTTAGTCGCTTAAGATGTTTTGGGGAAAACTTCCTTGCTCTGTTATTTCACTGGTGTTCTTACACGAAATGGCTGAAGAATAGCCGTTATTTGGATTGATGGCTTGGTAGACCTAGGAATGAAAATTTTCTGCTAACGTAGTTGGTAGATGGAGCGTGAAGCGTTGTCTTCTTCTTTGTTGTCCTTGTTCTGGTGGAGCTTGGGGATTCTTCTAGCCCTCCCTGGTGCTACTTGAGTGCTGCTGCTTGGTCCGCTATTTTGCTACTTTGGTGAGCTCCGAAAGCTTCTGATATCTTGTGGAATTCTCTGTCACAGCAATCATACCTGACGAAACTTCCATCGATGGTGATGACTCCCTTTGTCCCCGGCATTTTCAACTTGAGGTTCGCGTAGTGGGGGACGACCATGAAGCGTGCAAAGGCTGGTCGACCAAGGATGGCATGGTACTGTGATTTCCAGTCGACCACTTCGAAATACAGCGTCTCCTTTCTGAAGTTGCTTGCATTGTTGAAGACCACCTCCAGGCTTATTTTTCCAAGGGGGTAGACTGCTTTTCCTGGTACGATTCCATGGAAGGTCGTGCCTGAAGCTTTGAGTGCTGAGGTTGGGATGAACATTTCTTCTAGGGTCTTGGTGAATATGATGTTGATGCCACTGCCTCCGTCCATGAACACTCGCGACATGTCGTAGTTTCTGATTCTTGCTTCGAGTACGAGTGCGGCGTGCCCTGGTCGTGTGATGGCTAGAGGGTGGTGCTCTTGGGAGAAAGTGATGTCATTTTCTGACCCGCGGAGGTATTCTCATATTGCTGGGTAGGAGGAGACTGCTAGGAATACTTGTCTGCAGACTTGCTTCTATTCTCTGTTTGACGACCTTCCTTCCTGGATCATGCAGATGCGTCCATGCACTGTTGGGTATTCGTCGTATTCTTCCGATGCCATGTGTCTTTGTTGAATGGCGGCTACCTGCCTTGATGGTATGGCAGGAGCGGGCGGAGCAGTGTGTGCGATTGGTCCGATAGCTACACTTGCGAGTGCTTGTGGGGCTGGTGTTGTGGTCCGGCTTTTTTCTTCTGAGAGTTCAGTGAAGCGTCTGCAATCTTTCAGGGTGTGCCCTGACCTGATTTCTCCGTGCTCATCTTTGAACCCATGAAGTGTGCATGGTCCGTCCAGTTGCTCTTTTACCGAGCGGATTGCTCGGGTGTCGTTGCGCAGCTGTCGTAATCGCCGCTCACACTTCTGAATGTGCGGCGGGTCGTCTTCATCGCGACATCTGCCATCTCTGTCTCCTGGGAAGCCAGTCGCGACCATTTTAGGTCCCCTATCGTCATAGAAATTATGCCTGGGTCGCTTTCTTCTTTGATCGAAACTCCTATCCCCGCCGTAATAGTCATAGTCGCGGTCACCACGGTTCGGGGCGTCTGGTCATTGCGTATGGAATCCTCCCCATCGGCCTAGTTATTGGCGTTCTCCAGTAATTGCGCGAGTGTTTGGACTTTGAGTTGTCCGAGCTGTTCTTTGAAGTCTATGCGTTACAATCGTCGTCTGAATTCATTGATTGCGCTTTCGTATGATATGTCTTCGGCTGAGTTTTTGAGTATGGTCCACCGTTGGATGTAGGCTCTCAGAGACTCTCGGGTTCCTTGCTTGCAGGATCTTAGTTCCTGTAGTGATGTTGGTCGTTTGTATGTTGATTTGAAGTTCTCGATGAATGCGCTACGGAACTGTCTCCAGGAACTGATGGAGTCTCGCTGCAGATTTTTTAGCCAGTTCCTCGCTGAGCCTTCGAGCATGAGTTGCACATACTGCATGGCTGTGGTGTTGGTGCCTCGTTGGAACTTGATGGCTATTAGGTAGTCGTCTAGCCATCCTTCTGGTTCATCGAGTCCATCGTATTTGTGTGTTGTTGAGTTCAGCTTGAAGCCCTTGGGCATCCGTGTTTCGCGTATTTCTCGCATGAAACAAAGTTCTCCAAAAGGTTCTAGATCTCCGTCAGACTCTTGATCGTATGAGTATTCTTCACGAGCCGCGCGTCTGCAACGTCCTCGGTTGATCTTGTTTTGTGTGATGTCGTCCAGCGCGTCGTGTCGTCGATTGTTGTTGCGTTGGTTGTCGCGGCCGTCCCTATCGCGGTCTCTATTTCGATCGGGGTAGTCGCGGCGATTCTCGTTGCCATCGTCGTCGTCGTCGGGTGAGCTTGGGTCCCTATCCGATGATTGCTCACGGGTCGCTCGCCTCATGCTTGATTTTTTGGGTACCATTGCGGCGATCGCGTCGTTCATCACTTTGAGTGCTCGCGAAGTGTTGCGGTCTGCGTCGTCTTTCTCTCCGTTCTGAGCGCAGTGTATGTATGCTTTAGTGGCGATGAGGGCCACTGCTGGTGTGAGCTGTTCTTCCTCCTCATCCTCTTCTTTGAGTCATAATGTGTCGTCCAGGTTGCGGGAAAGTGTATTCTTGTATGTTCGGTGTAGGTTGTTGAATCTGGAGATGCGCTGGTGGGGTGAGCCGTGGTCGGAGGAATCGTTCGAGGGTTCTGGTGGTGCCTTGCGGTCGGCCTTCGGTTCACCCGGGACTCTTCTTTGCTTCTCCATCTCGAGCCTCAGTCGTCTGGTTTTCATTGTGACCTCGCTTGCTAACTTGTTGTATGCTCTGAGTTCGTCGCGCGTTGCGTCCTCTGGCAGGAGCTCGCCGCGTTTTACTGCGTTTTCTTCTGGCGATTGCCTCTTTGGATAGGATGATTTTTTCTGTGGGTTGCGCCTCCCTTGAAGCTTCTGAGGCGTGGGGCCTGCTGCTCTCAGGTTGATCGCTCCTCTGAGTGCTTCTTCCTTGTCACCTGAGGACTTTACATGGTATGGTTCCTGGTTCACCGAGGGTGACCGTTAGTTGCTCGATGTCGTCGGGTTCGCTGACGTTTCTGTTTGCACTGGCTCCTAGGTAGTTGTCGGGGTCGTCTGTTTTGCCCCTGTCGTCTAAAGTTGTTGCGTGGGTGTCCGCCATGAACACCTGGAACGACGTCTTGCTTGCTGGCCTTGTCGCGCTTGTGTTGTGCCCTTTCCATGCGAGTGGCGCACTCATGCAGTCGTGGGAGGTGCAGTGGATCGGGCTGAGGTGGGATGCGTGGATGACTCAAAAAGTCGTTGTGTGGGCGGGTGCCTCGTCTTTAATTGTTGCCGTCGTTGTGGTTGCTGTTGCGGGTGCTCGAGCACCATCTGTGAGGCGAAGAGTTCCCCACCGGTTGATGTAGATCTGGTACCCATCAAAGGTTAGGTCTACGCCTGCGCGTAGATCGGCGAAGGATGGCCGCATGATAGGGAGGTGCGCGATGAAGCCGAGGGACTTGAACAGATCAGATTCCGCTCGAGCCATGGCGATGTCGAGTGCTCATGTAGTCGTCGAGTTGTCGGTTGCTGATGACGGAACCATCGAGATCGTGATTCCAACCTGCGTCGTTCCCACGGCCGGTGCCAATTGACGAAGATCGGCCTCGACAAATCCCATGGTAAGGTACCCTGGGTTTCGATCGTAGAGAAAGGTGCAGGATGGCGATACTCATCGGCTAACATGAGACGGGGATTTACCCAGGTTCAGGGAACTTGATCGGTAAAACCCCTACTTCCTGCCCTTTTGTATTATGATGGAGGCGATTACAATGGCGGTCAAGGTGAGATCGCTCGATACTGTAGGTGTTGCTATGAGATTGGATGCCCTAGATGTCCCCTCTCCCAACCTTTATATACTAGGCTGGGTTGTAAGGAACTCATCTAGGTTTTACAGAGGTGGTTGCCTAATTTAGCTTTTGTCTTGGACGCCAAGTCTTGGTTTCCATATCGTCGAGGACTTCCTACATCGGTGCAAACGTCGGTGCTTCGATTCGGCCAATCGTGGGCCAGCCGAAGCTTCTAGCGGGCCTCCTGTCTTGACACGCACTAGGTACCCTCATCCGTAGGAGTTGTGGGGACACCCCCTAGTCAGGGATTTACCCAGGTTCAGGGCCCTCGATCAGTAAAACCCCTACTTCCTGCTTGATGTATTATATGGTGGACGAGATTACAGTGGAGGTGTCGGCAAGATTTCTCTAGCCGAGGGTATTTCTATGCGAGATTGGATGCCCTAGACGTCCCCTCTCCCAGCCTTTATATACTAGGCTAGGTCTCGGGGAGTCCGTCTAGCTTTACATTGATAGTTGCCTAATCTAGATAGTCCTGGCGATCACGCCTTGGACTCCATGTCGGTGTAGCTGTCGGTGCTTCGGGTGGGCTAATCTTTGGGCCAGCCGAAGCTTCTTGTGGACCTTCCGTCTTGACACGCACCAGGTACCATCATGCCGAGGAGTTATGGGGGTATCCCCTCGTCAATCATACATAGCGTCAAAGGAAGACGGTCCGGGAAGCAGCAAACACTGGAGGAGAGCATCAAAGGGGTCGTAGTCTCCCAACACGAAGCTCCCAACAGAGAAATGACGTCAAGAACGTCTTCATTATGTGGATCCTGCGAATTGAGGCTTTCGCCTAGAGACAACTACCAGCACCAAGCAGCGAGGAAGATGGAGAGACACTCGGGGACGCCTCCATGGTGGGGAATAACACCCACAGGTGCCATCAATGCCGGTCCGGCCAAAACCGAACAGGATTTTCATCGATAATGTTGCACATCTCAAATCCTTCAAGGTCACAGCCAGCCAGGCCAAGATGCCTAACACCGCCGTCACCACAGCAATTTGTCGTTGAAACCACTCCCACCTTCCGTGTCGATGGAACGCGCCTCAAGCACCACCTTCAGCACAACAAAGAACTACAACATCCACCGCGCAGTGCAAGGCCAGATACACCACGACGGCCTTCACCCGCACAAAGGGACTGCCACCCGATCGGATCTGACCCGCACCTCTGAGCACTTTCCAGCACCAAACTCACCGAGGCATCATTGCTCGCCGTCACACATAGCCGGTCGGATGCCTTCTGCCCGCCAGTTCCCTTTCTAGCATGGCCTCACAACGCCTCTGCGTCCAGGGTTGCGCATGCACCGCCACCATCGTTGATCCTGCGCACCTGTCGGGGGGATGGATCAAGACCATAACCCGGCATACAGAGGGCTCAGGGCGACTCAGCCCATGAAAGGCCCAGAAAGAAGAACCCGGTTTCTGGACCGGGTTGCGCCCAACATGAAGCCCGAAGACTATAGAAGGAATAAGACTTACCTTGATAAATAAGGAAACCACTTGTAACTAGATTAGGACTCCGTCTCGTGTAGAAGTCGGATTCATGTAACCCTAGGCATCCGATATTTATATAAGTCGGCACCCCAGGGAACCAAGGGGACAACTCAACTTAGATCTTCTCGAGGCATAGGTAGCGATTCCACATCTTTGTATTCGAGAAGTCGACACCTGATAATAAAAAAGGAGTAGGGCTTTACCTTTCGAGGGGCCGAAACCTGGGTAAATCTCTCATCTTATGATCTCGCCGACTCTCTCTTCGTATTCACCTTGCATCAAAGGTCCCACACTAAGTTCTCCAATGAGGACATTTGCCGTGACTTTCCCATGACAGTTGGCGCCCACCATGGGGCCTGCGCATGCAGGTATCGTAGTACCGGAGGGAGCTCAACAAGGCATAAACGATTTCATCGCTGGCCGGGTCACCAGAAGCCGGCGCGGAAAGTTCTACACCAACAACACCACCCGGGCTCTGGAGATCGACTTCCCCACAGAGGTAACATGTCGGCTCAAAACCGATTCTCGGCATGTTTTCTTCGGGGTCGTCCACCAATCTTTAGACCCGGCAGAATTCTCTGATACCGACTCATGTTCCGGCGAAGCGAAGCTTTCTGATACCAAGTCCATCTGCCCAATTGGAAGTAACCGGCTCGGGTCTCTGCCAGAAGAGTATGATCCAGATTATCCATGCATGGGGGCACTATACCGTCCCATCGCAAGCTCCCGCACCGGCTCCACTCATAGATTCGTTGGATTCGCCCAAGGATCTCCAGTACCAAAGCCTTCGATCGGGACCACGGAAAAGGAGAACGTTTCGAAATCTACAGAAAAAGTCTCTTTGTCAAACGAAGAGGATGGCAACAACATGAGAGAATCTAGCTCTTCTGAAGAAACCTAGTATGAGGGAAATCGAGTAGACCCTATGTGCGTGGCTAAAATTGTAAGCCCGATTATCAACCACTCAGAAATCGCGAAGGGACACAAGATCGGTTCGACCAGGGAAGACCGAGCGGGCACCGCGCGGAAGCCAAAAACCACTAGAAGAAGGTGACCCGACATCAAAGGGAGGAGGCATACGGGCATCAAGACCTTAGAGAAACACACACTCACCTCTCACGGGAGGCGCAATTGGGCACATGCTACAAGACCATGGATCATGTGCTTGGACCAATAACCCACAAGTTAAACCGGTAAAGGAAGTGGCCGAGAATCTTCAAGAACTTGTCAATGCTGTCACCAGATACGCTGAGTCAGACAAAGCCAAGCGTGGAGGAATTTGGGACCAGAATTTAACCAACATTGGAAAACGAAAATTCAATCAAAACTCAATCAAAGGCGCCAACACCGGCTCCCGGAAGCAAGGAAACTCTGCAATACCGGATAAAAGAACTCGTATAAATAATTACGAGAAAGCTCTACAAGATCCCTTCCCTAATCACTCTAAGCCGGGCCATCCTGCAAACCACTCTTGGGACCAATCCAACTAAATGTTCGCATTCAAACGGCTATGGAGTAAAGAAAATGAGCAGATGAACCCGTCCCAGGAAATATCAGCCGGCTTCTACAACCAAAGAATACCTATAACGTCCCAATTTTCTAAATTCGGATGTTAATAGATCATTATATGCATCTCATGCTGCTTCCGCATTTTTCTGGAGTTTTAAAATATTTTTAAACATTTTTCAACACATGGAAGTTCGCTGGAGAGGATATAAAAAGACTTATCCCCATTTTTAAATTGTTGAAAAATAGTTTAAAATATTTTTGCGAGACTTTTTAAATTTACTTTGGGGTTATAAATATTTTCTAAAAATAATTTTGGAATTTATTTATGCACCGGAAATGTGTTAAAATCATTTTCGGAGTTTTTTGGTATTTTTAAAATGCCAGGAAAGTATTTTCAAATATTAAAAAATAAGTTGCAAAGTTTTTAATTTGATTTAATGTTTTGGTAAAGCCAAAAATTCAGTTTTATTATTTTAAAAATGTTGGCGAAGACGGAAATTAAAAATAATATTCCGTGATTTTTCTAAAACTATTTTGGGCCTAACGGGCCGTTCTGTTTTTTTTTCGCAGACCGAATTTGTTTTTAATTCGGATTTAAAAAAAATTGCGGATCGGGTTATAAAAACCCGCGGACCTGCGGGCGCTAGGGTTTTGCCCGAACCCGCTAGCCGCCGCCGTCGACGTCGCCGCGCCGCCGCCGCCGGGAGCCGATCGCGTTTTTTGTGTTATTTTAATTACGGATAGGCCCATGTTTGCAGATTAGACCCCGTTTTCGCGCGGTACCGTTTTCGCGAGTACTTTTTAACCGTAACTCGGAATTGAGTGATTCCAGTTGTGTTGCGACCGTGGTGAAATTTTCTAGCCAGTAGAACAAGTGTTACAGAAGTTTGAAATTTTAAAATTTGAATCCCAAGCAGATCCAAATTTGAACTTACGGTAGCTGTATCAATTTAACGGTGCGCCCGTTTGCGCCGTTTCTTTTTGCGTTGGTTTTATTTTGACAAGTACTTTAAGTTTAGGTACTGTTAGGAAAGTTTTGCTACTGTTCTTTGTATGTTTATTATTGTTTGTGCATATTTGTATTGAGTATATGCTGATTGGTGCTATGTTTGCTCGTATAGATTGTCCGGAGTGCGCCGCCTCATTATGTGAGGAAGAAGGCAAGTGATTCTTTGACCATACTCATATCTATATTTACTATATGCATTATGTTAAGAAATATCACTCTATTGCATGATAGGTAGTTTACTTTACTATTGCTGCAAAATCAGTTAGGATAGCCACATGACTTGACTTGTTTTTTATAGATCAACCTAACCGTGTTGTTACTTTATTGCTATGCTTTGTAGACGTGGTTTGGGTTGTGAGAATTCATGGAGTGCATGTGAGCTATTTAATAAACTGGGTAGCAACTTTATAATAAATATAAATCACTTCTGGACGGGCGGGTTGCTTCCCGGTGGTTGTGCCTTGTCTAAGGACAGTGCCGGGGTTAATGCACCCAATGGTTCTTATGGTGGTGAACCGGGTGCGACATGGTGTCTACCCTCTTTACGCAGTGGGCGCCGTCCAGGCTCAAAAAGATCAGACATGCAATATTACTAGTAGCTTCCGTGTACAACCACTGGCTATATGGTCTCTGGCTTAGCACGAGTACGTTGTGGGGAACCTGGCCCTGGTAGCTAGCTGATGTAGATGTGTGTTAGGTGTACCGGCTACCAAAGGGTGGAGGCAACCTCTTCAGAAAGTCTTTGTCTCAATCTTCGGGTTGAGTCCAGTGGGGAACGTGTACAACCTCTGTATAGCGTATAAACTGATCATGATTAGCCGTGTCCACGGTTACGTACGAACTTTGAGCAACTAGTCAGTACTGTTGTTGAATGATCTTGACAGATGAACACTTAATAGTAATTTTGGTGGGAAAGAGTAGCATGGGTTGCTGTGTGTTTCAGGTAGAATTCAACTTAAAACTTTGACTAGTGTAGTTCAGGAGAAAATTAGCTTTCTGCAAAACAAAACCTTAAGACTTTCCTTTGAATCACCTTGCATGTAGAAGTAGGTCCTCTATATATACTTTTTCTGTGTCACTTTCCGTACAAATCAGATGTACTGACCCATTGTCGGGCTGTAACCTTCGGTGTTGCAGGTTTTTCAGACGACCAGTAAGGTGCGTTTAGGGGTTGCGAGTCTACACTCAGCATGTTCGCATATGGCTGTTGATGGGACTCCACGTTACTTGCTTTTGCTTCTGCTAATTTTATATTGAATAAGCTAGCCTTGAGCTATGCAACTTGTTATTTGTTTTACTCTGGATCATACGTTGTAATAATGATGCACTTGTACTTTGATATACATCTATGATACTGTGTGTGCCAGCGAGTTCAATCCAGGGACTGGCACTTGAGCACAGAGACTTCAATTCTGTGTGAATTGTGTCGTTATAGATGGTATCAAAGTAGTGTGTTGACTGTAGGACGTGACCCTAGGAAATGGATTAGAATAGTCATAGGAATAAAAATATTACTTTATACCACTCTGTCTTGTACTTACTTACCTTCTCTATCTCGTATTCATACCTGTTCTAATCTTGCCTTACCTCTCTTTGATTTTAGATGACCACTTTGTCATACCGCGCTATGGCGTTTGGACCTGAGCTCAGGGGGATTTGCCACTACCTGAACATCTACGCGCCAGTCTTTCAACCGTACATCGTGGAGACAAGGGGAGCTGATGACTACTGGAAAGTGGAGACTTTCATCCTTGGAAGCATGAAGAATGAGGAAAGGGTGATCACGGAGTCATTCGAGGTGCATGTCCAGCAGAAGGAGTGGTGTGTGCGCATAGCCGCTCACATAGCTCTTGGACGCATTGTGGAGACGTATGTCGCCCAACTAAAGGGTACGGTGTATGTGGAGATGGCCAAGGTCCTCCCATCGGGAAACATATTGCCAAAGAGGTTCAGGTATGTGCCTGGGGCCATTTGGCCAGGTACAACCAGCTACATCATCCAAAGCCTGGAGAAGCACATCCATTGCCTAGAGAAGAGCACTCAGTCAGACCTCTACACCATTACTGAGTTGCAGCAGAAGAACACCAGGCTCAAGAGGGACAACAACAAGCTGAAGAAGGAAAGGTTGGAGATGCAAGCAGAGATAACATGGCTGAAGGAGAAGATGAAGGCCAATGGAATTGAAGAACCAGAAGAGGAGCCAGAAGTAGAGACCTCGGCAGAAGAAGAGGAGCCGAGTCCCAAAAGGCGCAAACGCATTAGCGGGCGCGAATACTGCATGCTGTTTAGAAAAGAAAGCATTAAGAATTACTTCATCGGCAATTAGTTTACTATCGTTATCGTGTTAGCGTATTTTACCATGTCGACTTATTCAGTGTGGCAATACTAGGTTGCTTGATATACTCTTATGTTATTCATGGTTCTGTTAAGGATCATATATTATCCGTGGTTGTTTTAAGGATCTTATATCAGTTATAAAATATATTTTAAACTATATGGTGTGATATGTGATGGTTTTCCGTATGAGTGCATTGGTTGATGATTGTTACATGTTTGATGCTATGGTGATATTGTTTGGTGAAGTTGATTGGTGATATATGTATTGTATATATAATGCTCATGATCATAATATGCATATGGGTAGGAGTATATTTCCCTAGCTACTTTCTGTCTACAACTTACCTATTCTTGCCCAACAGATGCCGCCGAGACGTGATCCCACAGGGAATGAGAACTACAAAAAATGGAGTGCCAGCTTATATGCAACAGTTACTTCAAGGACAAGCTCAGCTGATCCAGTTGCTCACTCAGAATATGGGCAACAACAAAATGCGCCACCACCACCACCTGTGGACACGCTTGCAAGGTTCCTGAGGTTGAATCCTCAGAGGTTCTCTAGAACTCCTGAGCCCATAGTGGCGGATGACTGGCTTCGTTCAGTGGGCCGAAACATGGAGACAGTTGGCTGTACTGAGGCAGAGAGAGTGAGGTTTGCCTCGCATTTGCTGGAGGGTCCTGCCGCTGCTTGGTGGGACAACTACTTGCTAACTTACCCCCTCGACACCATCACTTGGGCGCAGTTCCAGTCTGCTTTTCGCGCCGCACATGTTTCAGCAGGCGCCATGAGCTTGAAGAAGAAGGAGTTCTGCAGTTTGCGTCAAGGAGGCCGTTCAGTGGCCGAGTATGTTGAGGTGTTCAACAAGCTTGCCAGATATGCTCCAGATGATGTCAGGAATGATGCAGCAAGGCAAGAAAAGTTCTTGGAGGGGCTGAATGATGAGTTGGGAGTCCAGTTGACAGTGGCTACTTTTGCTAACTGCCAGGCGCTCATAGACAAAGCTATTGTGTTGGAAGGCAAGCAGCAGGCCATTGAGAACCGCAAGAGGAAGTACAACAACAAGAACAACAATGGTGGCAAGTATAACTCTGGACCGCATCAGAAGCCACACAATTCCTATGCTGGCAATGGAGGACATAACCATGGACATAACCACAATGGTGGGAATGGCCATGTTCACAGTGGAGGACACAAGCATCATGGGGGGAATGGTCACAACCATAATGGCCACAACCACCACAATGGGAACAAGAATGGCAATGGCAATGGTAATGGCAATGGAAGGAATAATGGGAATGGGAGAAGCAATGGAGGAAATGGGAACAACCGTCAGAATGGCCAAGCACCAAAGGACTTGAGTCACATCCAGTGTTTCAGGTGCAAGAACATGGGACACTATGCCACAGACTGCCCAGAGACCAATGGGATTGGAGTCGTCAAGCCCAATCCTTTTAACAACGGGCATGTGAACCATGTCAACGTGGAGGAGATCTATGATGAGCCTGATGCTGTGATTGGTAAGTTCCTTATCAATTCAGTACCCGCACTTTTTATTTTTTATTCTGGTGCATCGAATTCTTTCATATCGAGGGTATTTGTGGATAAGCATGAGTTACCTACCGTAGTTCTTAAGTCATCTATGCTCATAAGTTCACCGGGAGCGGAGATGTCAGCTAGTTTGGGATGCTATCAGTTGAGCCTAGCCATAGGGAAGCATGTTTTTCCTACAGATTTGATTGTATTGAAGTCACAAGGTTTGGATATTATATTAGGCATGGATTGGCTAGCTAAGTACCAAGGTGTTATTGATTGTGCTAGTCGGTCTATCAATCTCAGTACACCGAGCGGATAGAAGATCAGATATGTATCCAAGTATAAGCATCAGCACGCCCAGGTGAATTCTCTTAAGGGGGGTAGCCTGGATGATGTGCGTGTTGTGAGGGATTATCCTGATGTGTTTCCGGAGGAGTTGCCAGGTATGCCGCCGGATAGGGAGATTGAGTTCCTTATTGATTTAATACCAGGCACTGGGCCTATTTCTAAGAGACCGTATAGGATGCCCGCTAATGAACTTGCAGAGTTGAAGGAACAGATTAGAGAGTTGCAGGCAAAGGGGTTCATTCGCCCAAGCTCGTCACCTTGGGGATCTCCAGTGTTGTTTGTTGAGAAGAAGGATGGAACCTAGAGGATGTGTGTGGATTACCGTTCTCTGAATGATGTTACTATCAAGAACAAGTATCCTTTACCTGTGATTAATGATCTATTTGACTAGTTGGAGGGAGCTTGTGTATTCTCAAAGATTGGTCTTCGTTCTGGTTATCATCAAGTGAAGATTCGGGAGAAAAATATTCCGAAGACTGCTTTTACTACAAGGTATGGGTTGTATGAATATACTGTTATGTCATTTGGATTGACTAATGCTCTTGCATACTTCATGAATATGATGAACAAGGTGTTTATGGAGTTCTTGGATAAATTCGTTGTGGTGTTCATTGATGATATATTGGTGTATTCCAAGAATGAGCAAGAGCATGAGGCACATTTGCGTTTGGTATTGGAGAAGCTCAGGGAGCACAAGTTGTATGCCAAGTTCAGCAAGTGTGAGTTTTGGTTGAAGGAGGTCGGATTCCTTGGACATGTTGTGTCAGGAGAAGGAGTAGCTATGGACCCATCCAAGGTTTCAACAGTTACGGAATGGGAGACACCCGCGACAGTTGGAGACATTCACAGTTTCTTGGGTCTTGTAGGATATTATAGGAGGTTCATGCAAAATTTCTTCAAGCTTGCAAAACCAATGAATGAGCTGTTGAAGAAAGAGAATAAGTTTGTTTGGAGCGAAGTATGTGAAACCAGTTTTCAAGAGTTGAAGAAACGGTTAGTAACTGCACCTGTTTTATGTTTGCCTGATATACATAAGGATTTCCAAGTATATTGTGATGCATCTCGTCGAGGACTTGGTTGTGTTTTGATGAAAGGAGATAGAGTTGTTGCTTATGCTTCACGTCAGCTTAAGAACCATGAGCAGAACTATCCTACACATGATTTGGAGTTAGCTGCAGTGGTTCATGCATTGAAAACATGGAGGCAATATCTTGTTGGTAATCATTGTGATGTTTTCACTGATCATAAGAGTTTGAAGTATATCTTTACTCAGAAGGAGTTGAATCTCAGGCAGAGTAGATGGCTGGAGCTTATTTAGGATTATGATTTGAATGTACAGTATCATCCTGGTAAAGCGAATGTGGTTGCTGACGCATTGAGCCGTAAAAGTCATATCAATGTTGCTAATGTTGAGGATATGCCACGTGAGTTATGTGAGCAGTTCAAGAATCTCAGGTTGGAGATAGTTCCTAAGGGATATGTGGCAACATTGGAAGTGAAGCCAAATCAGTTGGAAAGAATCAGAGAAGCTCAGAAGAGTGATGCAGAAATTGATGAGATAAAAGTGAATATGACCAAAAGGAAAGCAGAGGGTTTCCGTGAGGATGAGCATGGAGCCATTTGGTTTGAGAAGCGCATTTGTGTACCGCAAGATGCGGAGATCAGCAAGTTGATTCTTCAGGAGGCACATGATTCACCTTATTCTATTCACCCTGGGAACACCAAGATGTATTTGGACTTGAGGGAGAGATTTTGGTGGCCTAGCCTGAAGCGAGAGATAGCCCAGTATATTGCTTTGTGTGATGTTTTCCAGAGAGTCAAAGCTGAGCATCAGAAGCCAACAGGATTGTTGCAGCCTTTGCCTATACCAGATTGGAAGTGGGATCAGATAGGTATGGACTTTATTACTGGTTTACCCAGGACTCGGTCAGGATATGATTCTATTTGGGTGATTGTTGATCGTTTGACCAAGGTTGCTCACTTCATTCCAGTAAAGACAACTTATAACAGTGCCAAGCTAGCCAAGATTTATATGCCAAGGATCGTGTGTTTGCATGGAGTTCCAAGCAAGGTTGTGTCTGATAGAGGTACTCAGTTTACTTCGAAGTTTTGGCGTCAGTTGCATGAGACTTTGGGCACTAGGCTAGAGTTCAGTACAGCGTTCCATCCTCAGACAAATGGGCAGACCGAGTGAGTCAATCAGATCTTGGAGGATATGTTGAGGGCTTGTGCGTTGGATTATGGTTAGAGTTGAGATGACAACTTACCGTATGCGGAGTTCTCGTACAACAACAGTTACAGGCTAGTCTTCAGATGGCACCAATCGAGTTACTGTATGGCAGGAAGTGCAGGACTCCGTTGATGTGGGATGAGGTAGGAGAGCGTCAGTTGTTCGGACCAGACCTGATCAGAGATGCTGAGGAGAAAGTCAAGTTGATCCGTGATAGACTGAAGATAGCACATTCCAGGCAGAAGTGTTATGCGGATGCTAAGCGCAAGGATGTAACCTATGAGGTTGGAGACCTTGCGTATCTCAGAGTTTCACCAATTCGCGGAATCAAGAGGTTTGGAATCAAGGGCAAGTTAGCACCACGTTTTGTGGGGCCTTACAAGATCTTGGAGCGCAGAGGAGAGGTAGCTTATCAGTTGGAGTTGCCAGAAGCTTTGTCAGAAGTTCATGACTTGTTTCACGTATCCCAGCTGAAGAAGTGTCATGCAGAGATGGCAGATATTCCTTTGAGAGATACAGTGCCACTTGAGGCAATTCAGTTGGAGAGTGACTTGACTTATGAGGAGAAACCTGTGAAGATTCTGGAGACGGCAGAAAGAGTTACCCGCACCAAGACGATCAGGCTATGCACGGTTTAGTGGGATCACCACACCGAAGAAGCAACTTGGGAGCGTGAAGAAGATCTGAAGCAAGACCACCCGCATCTCTTTGCTAGCCAGCTCGAATCTCGAGGACGAGATTCATCTTAAGGGGGGGTAGGTTTGTAACATCCCAATTTTCTAAATTCGGATGTTAATAGATCATCATATGCATCTTCCGCATTTTTCTGGAGTTTTAAAATATTTTTAAACATTTTTCAACACATGGCAGTTCGCTGGAGAGGATATAAAAGGACTTATCCCCATTTTTAAATTATTGGAAAATAGTTTAAAATAATTTTGGGAGACTTTTTAAATTTACTTTGGGGTTATAACTATTTTCTAAAAATAATTTTGGAATTTATTTATGCACCGGAAATGTGTTAAAATCATTTTCAGAGTTTTTCGGTATTTTTAAAATGCCAGAAAAGTATTTTAAAATGTTTAAAAATAAGTTGCAAAGTTTTTATTTTTATTTAATGTGTTGGTAAAGCCAAAAATTCTGTTTTATTATTTTAAAAATGTTGGCGAAGACGGAAATTAAAAATAATATTCCGTGATTTTTCGAAAACTATTTTGGGCCTAACGCGCCGCTCTGTTTTTTTCCGCAGACCGAATTTGTTTTTAATTCGGATTTAAAAAAATAATTGCGGATCGGGTTATAAAAACCCGCGGACCCGCGGGCGCTAGTATTTCGCCCGAACCCCCCAGCCGCCGCCGTCGACCTCGCCGCGCCGCCGCCGCCGGGAGCCGCGCCGTCCGCCGCCGGTGAGCCCGACCCCGCCGCCCGCCTCCTCGCCGTGGCCGCCGCTGCAGGCCGCCGCTGTTGGCCGCGCGCCGCGCAGCCGCGCCGTGCCGCCGTGCCGCCGCCGGCCGGATTCCGGCCAGATCCGGCGAGATTCGTTTTCGGATCTGCAGGGGACCCGATCGCGTTTTTCGCGTTATTTGATTTACGGATAGGCCCCTGTTTGCAGATTAGACCCCGTTTTCACGCGATACCGTTTTCGCGAGTACTTTTTAACCGTAACTCGGAATTGAGTGATTCCAGTTCTGTTGCGACTGTGGTGAAATTTTCTAGCAAGTAGACCAAGTTTTACAGAAGTTTGAAATTTTCAAATTTGAATCCCAAGCAGATCCAAATTTGAACTTACGGTAGCCGTATCTTTTTAACGGTGCGCCCGTTTGCGCCGTTTCTTTTTGCGTTGGATTTATTTTGACAAGTACTTTAAGTTTAGATACTGTTAGGAAAGTTTTTCTACTGTTCTTTGTTTGTTTATTATTGTTTGTGCATATTTGTATTGAGTATATGTTGATTGGTGCTATGTTTGCTCGTATAGATTGTCCGGAGTGCGCTGCCTCGTTTTGTGAGGATTGTGATCGTCAGGACCAGGAAGAAGGCAAGTGATGCTTTGAACATACTCATACCTATATTTTCCATATGCATTATGTTAAGAAATATCACTCTATTGCATGATAGGTAGTTTACTTTACTGTTGCTGCAAAACCAGTTAGGATAGCCACATGACTTGACTTGTATTTTTGTAGATCAACCTAGCCGTGTTGTTACTTTATTGCTATGCTTTGTAGACGTGGTTTGGGTTGTGAGAATTCATGGAGTGCATGTGAGCTATTTAATAAACTGGGTAGCAACTTTATAATAAATAGAAATCACTTCTGGACGGGCGGGTTGCATCCCGGTGGTTGTGCCTTGTCTAAGGACAGTGCCGGGGTTAAATGCACCCAATGGTAGTTATGGTGGTGAAACGGGTGCGACATGGTGTCTACCCTCTGTACGCAGTGGGCGCCGTCCAGGCTCAAAAAGATCAGACATGCAATATTACTAGTAGCTTCCGTGTACAGCCATTGGCTATATGGGATCTGGCTTAGCACGAGTACGTTGTGGGGAACCTGGCCCTGGTATCTAGCTGATGTAGATGTGTGTTAGGTGTACCGGCTACCAAAGGGTGGAGGCATCCTCTTCAGAAAGTCTTTGTCTCAATCTTCGGGTTGAGTCCAGTGGGGAACGTGTACAACCTCTGCACAGCGTATAAACTGATCATGATTAGCCGTGTCCACGGTTACAGACGAACTTTGAGCAACTAGTCAGTACTGTTGTTGAATGATCTTGACAGATGAACACTTAATAGTAATTTTTGTGGGAAAGAGTAGCATGGGTTGCTGTGTGTTTCAGGTAGAATTCAACTTAAAACTTTGACTAGTGTAGTTCAGGAGAAAATTAGCTTTCTGCAAAACAAAACCTTAAGACTTTCCTTTGAATCACCTTGCATGTAGAAGTAGGTCCTCTATATATACTTTTTCCGTGTCACTCGCCGTACAAATAAGATGTACTGACCCGTTGTCGGGCTGTAACCTTCGGTGTTGCACATTTTTCAGACGACCAGTAAGGTGTGTTTAGGGGTTGCGAGTCTACACTCAGCATGTTCGCATGTGGCTGTTGATGGGACTCCACGTTACTTTCTTTTGCTTCCTCTATATTTATATTGAATAAGCTAGCCTTGAGCTATGAAACTTGTTATTTGTTTTACTCTGGATCATACGTTGTAATAATGATGCACTTGTACTTTGATATACATCTATGATACTGTGTGTGCCAGCGAGTTCGATCCAGGGACTGGCACTTGAGCACAGAGACTTCAATTCTGTGTGAATTGGGTCATTACAATACCAGATCCAAGAAACCTCGGACCCGCCTACTGTGGAGTCGGTCTTGGTCACCAAACACCAAGGGACTGGTGATACATCAAAGCCCTCTTATGTTAAGAACAGGGTTCATCCAGTGAAACCCATCATCTTGTCGATAGGCGAGAGCCGGTGGCCACGTGCTCGTTCAATAAAAAAACTTATAGAGCCGTGGGGAATGCACAACACTGTCATTTTTGTATCTCGATCGGGAATATCCCTGGGCAACTCGTCAAAAAATAGAAGTAAAATTCAAGAGTCGGTTACTGCAGATCGACTCCTTCTTTTCTCCGTTATTTCCACAATCCCGGATTGCATCATACTTTTACATTAAGTTCTTGCATTACATATTTTTATATTGCATTATACTTTTACATTATATTTTTTGCATTACATATTTTGCACACACCATATGGAGTCCTGGAGGGCCTGATCACCCCTCTTATTGGAACCAGGCATTTATATCGCTGTATTTAGAGACCTTGGGGGCTCGAAGTCTTTCTACTTAATCTTGACAACCAGAGGACTCGGCGTATACATGTAACTGAACATATATATTGATGTATTTAGAGACATTGGGGGCTTAAAGTCTTTTTTGACTTAGGCTTGACAACCGGAGGACTCGACATATGTATGAAACTTGCCTACTATTGCATTGGCATGTATAGCTGCTGCAAACTCGCACTTACATAACCTACGTGGACCATTATAGTTTCAAAAATTGACCGGCTCTGTTAAGATGCCTCTTGAAATTTTGATTCTATTACAGGGAACACTAGAAACAGTCATGCGATGCCCGCTTACAGAGAAGTTCTGGCTTACACTCAAGAAAGTGACCAACATCTCTTTTCCATAAGTCAGATCGAGGCCTTTGTCGGCTGATCCAGAACTTGTGTAGTTAAAGAATGTTGTGACAGTCACGCGACCGACCAATCTTCTATGAGCCTTTACATTTTTCGGCATGCATAAATATCTTTCACATCTTTTACATGTTTTGGTCGCTTATTTTTTTCTTGTGCACGTAACATACACATTATTGACTTTACTAACAAGTTGGCACTTGAAAAGCCACCAACGCACTCTACAATGATTCGGAAAACATATTGATTGTTCATAGCCTATTCATGGGGGCTGCGTGTTGATTTTTCTGAACTTTGGCATTTTTTTACGCCAGTGGATAAATGTCTGTACCCGTATGCGAATATGTAACCTTGACGATACCATGACAAGTTAGTATACACCAGATTTCACAACAAGGACACGGTAAAAACTGGGCCTGTCAAAAGAGTCATTGGCATGCATAAACGCATTTGGCCGGCTTCCAATATAAGCAGAGACTGTTTTTCATCAAAGGAAACCGGCTTTACCAAGAAAAACAAGTCTTCAATAAAAGCAAGCATTCATTGTTCGAAAGGGTAACAAAGCAGTTCAAACAGAACTACGATAGTTCAGACGCATACACAAAAGATAAGTAGTTCATCATCAGCCAACAATAGGCATTTCAAATGTTTCTAGTCAATGACCACCAAAAACAAGGTAACTAAAGGAGTTTCGGTTACAACATTTTCAATTTAAGAGCGTCGCTTCAGCCGGCTTTATCTTCAGGGTTGTGCGTCAGTATTATCCATAGGGGCTACGAGGTTATCACAACCATCATATAACTACACGTCAGAAAGATCTTCAATCATTAAGTCATCTTCTTCCGCACCTGAAGCCTGTTCAGCAGAAGTTACCGGGTCCGTAGACTTTGACGGAGGAATCATGGTAAAGGAAAACGGCTCAAGAGGAGTAATCTTCCGCCTCTTGTTGCAATCATTATAACCGGGTTCCAACACAGATAGAGCTACTTCTTCAGCAATTTTTGTGGGAAACACATGAGTCTCCTTGATAATCTTCGCATAGTCCTCAGCAGAGAATTGGGACCCATCAATATTCAGCTCAGGGAAGCCGTCCACTAACAATTTCGGCTTCAAATCAGGATGATATGCTTTGGCAAGCTCCAAGCCATGCATCACTCCCAACCGGCATGTTGAGCGCTTTACTAAATCAACCCAAGCCAGTACGGTTGAGAACAACTGCATGAAGCCGGATAATTTGGGTATAACAGCGGGCCGACCTTGATTGGCGACAATTGATTTGACGAATCCTTCACAGAGTTGCTTGATCACTGTATATAATAGAGTCATCTTCATACCTGTGGACTCCCGGAGAGCAGGATGCTCCTTGCCTGTTTTAGAGTTTACAAAATTCAGCCAAACTCATATGAGTATAAAAACATACAAATAGTACTCAGCCAAAAAAAACTTACCAAAGACGGCGAAAACAAATTGATGAACACTTCTTTTCAGAGTGTTCAACCTCTTCTCTATCTCTTGATACTTGGACATAGCATCATCAACAGTTTTACTTAAAGCGCTGTGCACCTTGGCATGGTGCGATTGTACCGACTCCAATTCCTAGTTCTTCTTCTTTAGTTCATCAAGAAGTCGGTTAAACTCCTCATCAACTTGCCGTCATTTTTCAGATTCGGCTTGTAGCTTCTCCTCTAATTGTTGGGTCGCTTGGCCGGCTTCCAGAGCTAATGCCTGCACACAATAGGTACAAAAGTCCCTGCTTATTACGAGTATGTAACTGGGTACTTGGGGGCTATACTATTTCAAAAATATATTTACAAGTTCTAGGTTGCTACCGGTAAAGACAACCTGGAACTTGGGGGATACACCACTATGACTGTCTCATATATTAGCTCGACAAAATAAGCTACTCCGGAATAAAGAAAGGGCGATAGTATACACACCCCATACCGCTGCTTCATGGAGACGATCAAGTCGCGTTGTTCACCAAGCCGACTCATCAATTGAAGGTATAAATCTTCCAAAGAGGCCTTCTCAAGAGTCGACTGGAAATATTGACTTGTAGATGGTTTATCGGCAGCAGAAATAACTGGCTCAGCAATATGATTCTCACTCGCAAAAACTTCCTCCTCAGCCATAGACTTATTAGCTGAAGGAGTAGGAACCGGGTCTTGGACAGAAACCGTCTCCTTAGATTGGGGGGCCGGTTCGCTATCATCTCTCTTTGGAGAGACGTCATTGTCAGCAGTAGAAGGACTTGACATAGTTGGGGTGGCCTTTTCTGGTTGCGCCTCCTTTATAATAGAAACAGAAGGTATCTCTTTAGCCATGATTACCGACCCCTTTGATGTTCCGGAGTCGATCTTTGTTTTGATCTTTGCTTGAGCCCTAGAGACCAAACAAAACTCATGATCAAAACCATTTTATAAAGTAGCAACCATCATTTACTCAAAACTACGTACCCACGGTTGATGGGAAACTTGCTGGGAAGCCGCACAAATGACTCCCCAGAGGACGAGCTTTGCTCTTCGGTAGTAATAGTGTATTGCTGTAGCACGACACCTCTCTTCTGACGAACCCGACGTGGAGTATCATGAATATTTGAGTTAAGGGGACCGACGGACTCAGAGCTATGAGCCCTCTTTTTGTTCCCCTTTCCCTATAATGAAAGGTATAAGACATAGCCTATAACAAAGTTTATTTGGAAAGAAAAAACATACAAATTACCTCTTGCTCAGGGACCTTCTTCTTTTCCACCTTTGGGGAGTCGGCAGCAGTACCCGTCTTCTTTTCAAAAGAGGAGTATTGGGTAGTGACCCACCATGAGTCGGTTACCTAGAAATATAACAAAAGGTGAAAAATATGAGAGAAAACGACACAAAATCAGGTCTTATACCAAGAAATAAAGACTAGTTATCAGTATACCGCTGGAGCTGGATTATCCACGCAGAAAGGAGCCAGACCGATTGCCGAGATATCGACTTTTCTCTCTTCGAGGAACTTCTTGCAGGATGACATAAGAGTATTCGGAGTGAACTCTGTGTGCGCATACCACATGAGGTCGTTCAGACCTATATACTCGCACATCAACCGGTTCCTAAGGCTGAGAGGTTGAATTTGCCAACCGACCCAATACCGAATCAGATTGGTACGAGGGATCCCATGGGCTAGAAGTTCTTTTATCCTACCAAACACAGGCTTGAGTTTCTCTTGTAGCTTTGGTGATGGGAAAGGATTAAAGTGTCCCTTGTCAACAAGTCGGATCTCGCGGAAGCCGGGCAAAGGATTATCTTTCTCTGGGACTTTGGCAGTACAATAAAAGAAAGACTTCTGCCAAGTCCTCACGTGAGCAACCAATTTAACAGATGGATACATACTATTCTGCTGCCTTTGGATGGAGATCCCCCACATTCCAGAAGTGGGCCTATGCTATACTCAGTTTGTCTACTTCCATAAAAGAACTCGGAAAACAAGAGAAAAGTCGGTTTCCTCTGCAAATATACTTCGCAAAAAAATTGGAAGTTGCAGATGTTCAAAATATAATTTGGAGTAAGATCTTGGGGATGTAAGCCGTATGCGCCCAAGACATTTCTGAAAAATCTGGACCGGGAGGACAAAAACCCCAGGTTATGTGATCTCCAAAAAATGACTACTTCATCTTCTCGGGGTTGAGGTCGAATCTCGTCCCCGGGGGAACGCGAGTGAATCTCCTCTCGGGAAGGCAAAAGTCCCGACTTCTCCATCTCCTCTAGTTGGAGCTAGGTCCTCTGTGACCGCATCCAGTTCGCCTCATAGGAGTTCTTGGGAACCGGTTTGTCTTGCGTTTGTGATTTTCTATTTCTAGAAACATGTTTCTTCCCCATGACTGAAGCGAGCGACCTGAATCTTGAATATGAAAAGCCGGTTGGAAAATTAACGGCTAAAAATACAATATATTCTGAATTCATTATCTACGAGTCGGATTTTACATAAAACAAGTGTCACACAAAGCGTCAAAGAAAATGGATCTACATGACCTAGAAAATACACGCGGAAAAGAAAGGGTTTATTTTTCCGCGAAGGGATAAAAAATATATCTACAATGTGTCTGAAACAGATCTAAAGGGGAGAATTTGTGAAGATCCAAATCTTCTTCCCAAGCGCGAGTGAAGAGAGCGCTCGTGACGGTTGCAGAGGAGATCGGGAGATTCGTCTCTGGTATGCGAGTGTCACAACCCCAATTTAGGTATGTGCTAGGATTCAAGTGCTTCATTGCGTCACGTAAAAATTTCAAAAAAGAAATTTGAAATGGGGAAAGATAAAAGCCCCAAATGAATTTATTCAAATGGCCAGACAAAAAGTGCTTCCAAAAATCCTTCTGGACTTTTTGAAAAGTCTTACAATTGAGTGTGATCACATATCAAGTGACATGGATTCAGTATCATGCTCACTGATTTTTCAAGAAATCCAGAAATGCATTGGAACTTACATAGTCACACTATTTGAATTTCCAAAATCTTCAAAACTTGGGAGTGACTAGTTACATTTCACCTAAGTCCAAGATAAAGTTTTGGGGACTTATAAAAATTCCCTAGTATTTTAATAAAACAGAACAAATAAATGTCAGAAGAAATAACAGAAATAAAATAGAAAAGGAAAGCAGGCCCAGCCCAGCCCACCCCCAGCCTTGTCGTCTACTTCCCCAAGCCCCCAATTTGATCGGTGGAAATCCGCCGACGCCACCGCGACGCCCATGGCCTTCCAAAGCACCCCATGGCTTACCCCGCGTTGAAGAGACATTCTGATCGACCCGTTGATGGCTTCTCGCCCTTCGTTGGTGAGCCCCAAGTGGAAGGCGTGATGTAGCACAAAAGCAAGTTTCCCTCGGTGAAGATACCAAGGTTTGTCTCCAGTAGGACTCCAGAGATGATAACTAGGTGTCAGCGGCGCAACTGACGTGGACCTGCACACAGACACAGATAACTTTGTTCCCAACGAAGTTCAGAGAGGTTGTCAATCTCTCCGGTCTTGTTGTTCACAAAGGGTAAAACACAAGGGATAATGATAGCAATTGAAAGTAAAAACAGAAAAGTAAAGATAGCGTGGAAACAGTAATAAGGATATGGACCGGGATACGTGATGTTCTCTAGTGATGTCTCTCTCCCAAAAGACGATAAAACTGCTATGCGAGGTAAACAAATTACAGAAGGGCAATTGACAGGATTATGAACGCACCGCAATGCTAACTATGCTACAAATGAAAGGAAGAGGCTCAAAAGCACGGGCAGTACGCCAAAATAAGTAGACCGTAATCCAACTGCATCTACTACTAATCATCCACCTTGAGATATCTATCCAGAACATCTCGCTGGTATTAAGTTGCGAGCCCCACCCAAAGTGTAAACCCAAAGCAACAGACAACTGCATTAAAAAGAACTTTGCGTAAAGTAAACAATCCTTGCAACCACGCTTACAGGCACCGTTGTTTTCCCCCTTGTGGCAACAACACATCCCCTAAACTCATGTTTCTGTCACTCAAGCGTGTCATCGGGGGGCATGAACCCACAATCGAGCATAACGTTCCCTCTTGGACTCACTATCTACTACTTGGCCAAAGCAATAAACAGCAATGGAGAACATGTAAGAATTACTTAGGAACAAAAATATAAGAGATAAAAACCAAATATATTACTCTATCACAATCTGAACATAATCTCATAATCCATCAGATCCCATCAAACTCAGCATAGCAATAGGAGAAAGATTACAAAAGTGCCTCGATCATGTAGGGCAGCTCACGAGGGCTGAACCATGAAGAACAAAGAGGGGAGGAGAACATCACATAGCTACTGATCACGGACCCATGGTACAAGGAAAACTACTCACGACACATCCGGGGAGCATCCATGGTGGAGAGGAGACTCCCAAAGGTCAATCCTCCCTCCGGCAGGGTGCCGGGAAGAGGTCTTCTAGTGCTCCCGATCTTGGAAGCGAGGTGGCGGCGGAACAGAGGCGAGTTTGCGAAATAGGGTTCTGTCTCGGAGTTTCCCCGTGATGGAGAGTAAATAGGCGAAGGGGGAAGCCAGAGGTGGACCAGGGGCCCCAGGCGCCCCCCTGGCGCGGCCAGGGGTGGGGCCGCGCTGGGTGGCCGCCTGGGCCTCCCTGGCTCCCCTCTGGCCCCTCTCGGGCTCTTCGCGAAGCTTCCTGTACGCTGATTTTTCCTGTATTTTTCCCAGAATTTTTCTGGCACTTTTTATATGGGGGAAAACTGAAATAGAAAAACAAAAGAAAACAGGAACTGGCACTGGGGTGCACTGAGTTAATAGGTTAGTCCAAATATGATCAAAAGTGTATGAAAGTGTATCTAGATCATAGCAATATGACACAAAACATGCATGGAGCAAGCAGAAATTATAGATACGTTTTGGACGTATCACCCGCCTCCATTCCCCCTCTCCCTAGTCACCCCCTCTTCCTCCCTCGCCGTTTTTCATCGCCGCCCGAGAGCCGGCGTCGCCATAGCTGCCCGCAAGCATGGCCAGTGAGCTCCACCAGCCTCTCCGTCGTGTCCATCGACTTCCTCGACGTCGACTACGTCCTCGTGCAAAGAATCATGAGCCCAGAAGATCCACAAGTGTTGTCCCCGTCGTCTTCTTCCCCGCCGGCCATCATGCGTTCTAGAGGAATTACACCGCCTTCAAGCCACGCCGAGCTCGCCGTTGCCTCCATTAGATTCCTGGTGAGCTGCGGCACTGTCCCCAACTCTTCCTTGTCGATCATAAACCCCTAAATCTATCCTCCATTGGAGCCGCAGCTCGGCCGCCTCCATGGTCGCCGGCGAGCCTGCTCCAGTGTTCCCACATCCCATATATATCGCGCATCATGTTCCTGGACCTTCCAGGAGCACAAAGAACCAACTCCGGCGTCTGACCGTGCCCTGATTCTCTGTATTCGTTGACGCCGTGCCACGGGTGCCGCCGACTAGGTCGCCGACCTCGTCTCCGGCCACCCCTGACTGCCCGCTTGCTCCCAGCCGACGCGCGCGAGCGAGGGCTTGTGTTGGTGCATTTAGCGCACAAAACGGTGGCCCAAGCCACCGCCCGTGCCGGCGTTTCCGTGCTCTGGAGTCACCGGCGTTGAGCCGCCATTGTTTGACGATGTGGCCGTGGTTAGTTTAACCACTAACCCCCCTAAGACACTGCAATGTGGGCCCAACGCCCTAATTAACCATCTGTTAATTTAATAAATCAGGGATTACCCCAGAGCCAATGACAAGCATGGACCATTTGTTAGTTGGACCAGTCAACCGCCCTGACGCAAACATGACACAGTAAAGCCTTTCTATTTATCAGAAATTTCAGAAAAAGGATCAAACTTGTAAATTCAAAAACTTTTAAACCATAAATCCCAATGAAATAATTAATATATGAAAAATTATCAGAAAAATGCAAGGATTCTGAATATACTTTTTGTTTTCATGTTTGAACATTTTAAAATGGGGAAACCGTGGAAAATGTGCTATGAACCCTTCAAAATTCAATTGTGGAGTTTGAATTGCAAATTATTTTGCAATACAAACCATTTAAATGGAATGATAAACACATCAGCAACCTTTACAACATGCTATACCACTTAATCATCTGCTTGAGCATTGTTCATATATTGATTGTTCCATTTCCGCATTGTTTGCTATCGATAGAAGTGGAACCGGAACCGGAGGTCATTCCTGAAGCAGAAGACTTTCAGTACAATCCCTGTCAGCAAGGCAAGAAAACCCATTGATCATGTCGATAGAAAACCATTTCCCTCTCTTTCTCGCTTATGCATGTTTAGGATGTCACCATGATGTGTTTCTACCGCATAGTTGAACCCATTACTTTGCATGACCTATCATTTTGTCACAGTAGTAAGAAAACCACAATCCTAGCAGATTTAGCAGTTGATTGTTGATCATGTGGCCCCTGCAACTGTTACTACTTATTGCATGCTTAGAGTTACATGAGGTTACTCTTATGTGAGTCGGGATAGTAGTGATCATGATGTTGATGGTGGAAATGTGTTGGTGAACTTGACCTCAACAAGGTGAACGATGAGAGGTTGTGTAGGAGTACACAGTGGGTTGTCTCATTGAACATCGCCTTAAGCCCGAGTTCTTGTGTGGTGATCCAACACAAAGAGTACAACCACACATTGGGCTCACTGACCCCTCTTGGTCTATTAACTCACCCCGTTTCGAATCCAAGGGTCGTAGTAGTTTGCAAATTCTGGTAGGGTTGTGGCACGGTCTGCGAAGTGAGAGAACGGCTATTGTGACCGGCTTGGGATCCTTCACATAACATCTGAGGCCGTAGCTTGAACCGCGGACGGACTTCCATGCAGACCGCCCTCAGATAGGCGACTCTTTGGACTAGATCGGAGCCGTGAGGTAAGTGTCGTGGTGAACATCCTCGCCGGCACCCCTTGAATGGTGACGAGTATAACTGATGGTCATGTGTGTGTAGTAGTACACCCCTATAGGGTTAAGAAACTATTCTGATAGTCATGTCCACGGTAATGGACTTCTTGGAAACATGTGCTTGATTATTAGACAACTTCAACGGTTACACTAAAACTTGCCCAAGATAAGTGTGAGTGTTATGGATTGGTTTGTCGTGGGAAGTCGACGATTGATCCATAGTGGTGTATTGATTGGGAGACTTGGATAGTTGGACTCGAGTACGCTTCTTACCTCATTTTGGTAATCATAGTGCATGTTATCCAATCAAAGCTGACACTTTTTCATTGAAACCCCACCTCCCTTTGCCTTGAAACTTGAGCATGAGTAGTGTATATCTGATGTAAGTCTTGCCGAGTACGACTTTGTACTGACGTTTGCTTATTTATTTTTTTAGATGAAACCACTGAACCCGAAGGTGGCTTCTTCCTAGAGCTCGACGATTGACTAAGCTAGTGTAGTCCGAGACATCAGTCTGGTCCCTCGTGGAAGGGCTTTGTATATTGAATAAGGCTTCTCTAAGCCATTTGTTAAACTTGTCTGTACTCAGACCTATGTTGTTTTCGTTGTTTGATTTAATGTTGGATCACAGTCATGTGATCTCTTTGTGTACTCTCTATGTAAGTCAATAAAGATGTACACTTTGTAGAGTTCATGTGATGATTACCTGCTGTTTACACTGGACATGTATGCTGTGTGTATGATTATAACGTGCATGTCTTAGTGTGGGGTTCGATAGCTTAGTTGTGCTCTCGCCGGCGGTATTTCTTACTACCAGATGGCTCTGAGTTGTGCGCATCTTGGAGCATTGCGATGCGATTGCATGCCCGCTCGAGACCCCGACTAAGTGAATCAGGCCGGAGTTATCTATTAAATGTTATGATTCAATTGATCATATGGTTGAGGCGATTTGTCTATGAGTATGGGATTTCACCACCCATAAGCATTTAAACTTGTGAGCGGACGATGAGGACCTATCTCAGTTGATCATCCGGGCCTGGATGGGATGCCCCTCATGTTTGAGCTTTTCGAGAGTATCTTGTACTTGGCCTTGTCTACTTAGACAAGTGGGTATGGCTATCGACTCTTCATATGATTGAGTTGTGACTATAATTACATATGCATATTCTGGGTCCCGACAGACTTGGTATTAGAGTAGGATTTTCTGTAGGATTATCAGCTTTGGTCGAAGTCGAGTTTAGCATTCTATAGTTATATAGTTACTTGGGTATATAGGAACAACGTAAGACTTTTTTCTCTCCTTATCCTCATTGATCTGAGTTCTGAGTCACCCTCATCTTTTCTGCGGGAAGATACGATTAGGCTCATCTATATCTTAGTAGGAAATCTCGTTGATTGTTTCCTTTTAGCCGTAGAAAAGTTGTGTTCGGTTGTCTAGAGTTATTGTGCTTCCTGTTTTGGGACTTCCGATGTAAGTGTTGCTGTTATGTTGTAAGAATTTTCACTTATCTTACAGTTACATCCATTATGATGTTCAAGTCATTCCAGGTTTCTTCATAATCTGATGTGTTTGCAAAATCCTTCTGTCTATTTCGGTTTTCCTTCCAGAAGAATTGCGAGGTGGCATGCCTGACAGTTCCATTGAGTTTGTTGTAGGTTTTGTTCTAGAAATCTATATCAATGCATTTACAGTTCTTCCTCCCACTTTAGATGTCTTCTACCCAGAATAACCACACTAACCATCGTTTTGGGGTACTTTTCTACTCTGACATATCTGTTGTAACCCCTAGTAAGCCATGGTAATCCTCAGGAAAACCATCCAGTAACCCAACTCCTTAAATCTAGACACCAGACAGATGTGTAGAATTCATTGTAGATCTTATGCCAGGAACCACCCCAATTTCCAGACGACCATAAAAAATGGCCCCACGTGATTTAGCTAAGCTTAAAATCCAACTGGAAGTTTTGTTGGCAAAAGGATTCATTTGCCCTAGCTCATCGCCATGGGGTTGCCCCGTTCTGTTCGTAACGAAGAAAGATGGAACAGAAAGGATGTGCGTAGATTATCGCCCGCTTAATTCAGCAATGATAAAGAACAAGTACCCACTTCCCATGATCAATGATCTTTATGATCAACTTGATGGATCCTCTGTCTTATCAAAAATGGATTTGAGATTAGGCTATCATAAAATCAAAATCGGAAACGAGGACATTCCAAAAACGGCTTTCACTATGCGCTATGGTCTTTACGAGTACACCGTCATGTTCTTTGGTTTAACCAATGCCCCCGCCACTTTCTCGCGCATGATGAATTCGATCTTCATGGAGTATTTGGACAAGTACGTCGTGGTTTACCTCGAGGACATCCTTATATACTCGAAGAACGAAGAAGAACATGCCGAACATCTTAGGTTGGTATTGATGAAACTTCGAGAGCATCACCTATATGCCAAGTTCTCCAATTGCGAATTTTGGCTAACAGAAGTGACCTATTTAGGCCACGTGATTTCTGCCAAAGGCATTGCTGTCAATCCCGAGAGAGTTCAGGCCATCCTTGATTGGACTCCACCTGAATCGGTTAAGCAAGTTAGGAGTTTTCTTGGCTTAGCAAGCTATCGCCGCAACTTCGCTGAGAACTTCTCCATAGTTGCAAAGCCTCTAACTGAACTCCTCAAGAAAGGTAAGAAATTCGAGTGGACCCCCAAGTGCGAGGAAAGCCTTCAAGAGCTAAAAAGAAAGTTAACTTCTACATCCGTACTTGCGCCTCCAGACACCAAATGGGATTTCGAGATCTATTGTCACGCTTCACGGCAAGGGTTAGGGTGCATACTTATGCAAGATCAATATGTGGTAGCATACGCTTCACGCCAGTTGCGTCCACATGAAGAGAAATGCCCTACCCATGATCTTGAACTCGTTGCCGTAGTTCATGCCTTGAAGACTTGGCGACATTACCTCCTTGGTAATCGTTGTGAGATCTATTCCGACCACCAAAGCCTCAAATACATATTCACCCAGCCAGATCTTAATCTCAGGCAAAGACGCTGGATAGAGTTGATAAAATATGATGACTTAGGAATTTGTTTCACTCCAGGCAAAGCCAATGTCATGGATGATGCACTAAGTCATAAGTCGTATTGTAACAACCTCATGTTACAACAATATCAACCACTTCTTCATGAGGAATTTCGAAAGCTCAACCTCGAGATTGTTCCTCGTGGATCTCTTTTCAACTTGGTGGCGAAACCAAACTTCAAGGATCAAACATAGTTGCCCAAAGGCATGCACGAGGTGTTCGCCGGATCAAGGAGAACATTGCTAGAGGAGTTGCTAAATGTTTCTCCACAGATAGCAAAGGAACGATATTCTTTGAAAATCGTTTGGTAGTTCCTAAGAGTAGTGATCTAAGGCAACTAATTCTCAAGGAAGCTCATGACACACCCCTCTCAATTCATCCCGATAGCACAAATATGTACCGAGATCTACGCCAGAGATTTTGGTGGACTAGGATGAAGAGTGACATTGCTCGATATGTTGCTGAATGTGATGTTTGTCGTCGCATTAAGGCCGAACATCAAAGACCTGCTGGTACTCTTCAACCATTGCCTAATCCCGAGTGCAAATGGGACAAAGTCGGTATGTACTTCGTCACTGGCTTTCCAGAAACCCAAAAAGGAAATGATGCAATCTTCGTTATCATTGATTGACTTTCTAAAGTTGCTCACTTCCTTCCCGTTCACGAGTCTATTAATGCTAGCTAGTTAGCGGACTTGTATGTCTCTAGGATCGTGACTCTTCATGGTGTTCCTTTGGAAATCAATTCTGATCGTGGTAGCCTTTTCACCTCTAGATTTTTTTAGATAAATAGGGGCCAAACCCCCGTCTTCATTTCAATGAAACAAAACCAAACAACCACCACCCAACATATCTGCAGGTTCTTGCTAAACACAAGAGTACCCAATTATTACATCAACTGGAACCTAAAGTGCATGAAGATGAAAAAGGTTACCACGCAGGGCACCAACAACAAGCTACATTATTCCGAGGTCCCCTCCCTTCTATGACTTCAGGACATGCCCATTGTTCACTGCTTGTGGGGACCATCATGCGTCCAGTGGTGATTCTGGGCTGCTTGCCAAGTTTTTGTTGTGCACCGTCTTCACCGGAGAGGATAAACCATCTTGACTTTCCCAGGTAGCTCCCAGGCTGTCCTTCAGCCACCTGTGATTAACAGGGGTTTCCTGACATGTTCCTCCAGGGAGCAAATGAAGCTGGATAGCCTCACTTTGCTCTCCTTTGTTGCCAGGGTTGACCAGTACCTGATAGTTTTTAGGATCTCTCTCCAAACCTGAGTTGTAGAGATCCAATAAGTATTGTCAAAGATCATGGAATTTCTATTCTTCCAAATCGACAACATGACAGAAAATGTTACTACATTTAAAGCTGAATTGAGAGCATTAGATTTTCACCTCTAGATTCCGGGTAAGTTTTCAGAATGCTATGGGAAATCATCTCTCCTTTAGTACAACTTTCAATCCCCCGTCTAGCGGTCAAGTTGAAAAGGTTAACCAAATTTTTGAAGACATGCTCAGAACTTGTGTTATTTCTTTTGGGAAGAATTGGGAGAAGTTTCTTCCATTCGCCGAATTTTCTTATAACAATAGTTTCCAATCTAGTCTGAACATGGCTCCTTTTGAATTCCTCTATGGACGAAGATGGCGAACACCCATAAACTGGTCAGAAACCGGTGAAAGACAATTCTTTGGACCGGATATGATCAAGGAAGAAGAAGAGAAAGTTCACATTGTTCATGATCAATTGAAAGCCGCCCAGCCTCGTCAGAAAAGCTACTATGATCTTCATCATAGGCAAGAAAGCTACAATATGGATGAGAAGGCTTACCGTCGGGTTACTCCTCTGAAGGGAACCCAATGATTCAGTATCAAAGGAAAGTTGGCCCCACGTTACATTGGACCTTTCCGCATGTCGGGACCCGGAATATGCGTATGTAATTCCAGTCACAACTCAATCACATGGAGAGCCAAGAGCCGTACCCACTTATCTAAGCAGATAAGTCCAAGCACAGAACACTCTCAGAAGCATCGTAAGTCAGGGGCATCCCATCCAGGCCGGATGATCAACTGAGATGGGTCCTCATCGCCTGCTCACAAGTCTAAATGATTATGGGTGGTGAAATCCCATACTCATAGACAAGTCGCCTCAACCATGTTATCGATTGAATCATAACCCTTACATAAACAGACTCCACCCCGATCACTTAGTAGAGGTCTAGGGCGGGCTCGATCATACAACAAAGTGTGCACGTGACAGAGTCACGAGCAATCGCATCGCGATGCCCCAAGCTGCGCACATTTAAGGGCCACTTGGTGTATAAAAGACCGCCATCCAGATCACAACTAAGGTCTCGAAAACCCATACTAAGACATGCATGTTATAATCATACACGCAACACACATTCCTAGTATGAACAACAGGTATCATCACATAACTCTACAAAGTACTTCTTTATTGACTTACGCATAGAGTACACAAAGATCACATGTCTGTGATCAACATTACATCATACAACGGAAGCAAATTAGGTCTGAGTACAGACAAGTTTAACAAAGGGCTTAGACAAGCCTTGTAAACATACATGCCCTTCCATGAGGGACCAGACTGCTGTCTGGAACTATACTAGCTTAGTCAACGTCGAGCTTCAGGAAGGTGACTCCACCGGGGGCTGGGTTCCCATCTAAAACATAGAATAAGCAAACGTGAGTACAAAGTCGTACTCAGCAAGACTTACATCAGAGCTATACTACTCATTCTCAAGTTTCAAGGTAAAGGGAGGTGGGGTTTCCACATGCAGAAGTGCCAGCTTTGACTTGGCGAGTCCTGTACTACGAGTACAAGACTTGAGGTAAGAAGCGTACACGAGTCCACTACCAAGTCTCCAACCAATACACCACTATGGATACTTCCTCGACTTCCCCACAAGAAAGCACGCCATATCACTCACACTTATCTTGGCAAGTTTTAGAGTATCCATTCAAGTTGTCTAATAATCAAGCACAACTTTCCAAGTAGTCCATTACCGCGGACGCGGCTATTAGAATAGTTTGTTAACCCTGCAGGGGTGTACCGCTACACACACATGACCTTCAGTTACCGCCTGGTCTCGGCACCATTCAAGGGGTGTCGGCGAGGATGTTCACCACAACACTTCGCCCACAGCTCCATTCTAGTCCAAGGAGTCAACTGTCTGAGTTCCAAACCCAACTGACAAGCCCACCTCGACGGATGGTTCTCCGCTTGACAAGCCATTTCTTACAAGACCTACCATGAATGCCACATTTCATTTCCTTTATCTTTCTATGCATATGCCGAATGGAAAACCCGAACTAGGTGTGACTCCTGGACTTGGATCGGGGTGAGTTAATAGGTCTAGAGGGGTCAGTGAGCCCAATGTGTGGTTGTACTCTTTGTCTCGGATTACCATACAAGAGCTCGGGCTTAAGGCGGTGTTCAACGAGACAACCCACTGTGTTCTCCTACATAGCCTCTCATCGTTCACCTTGTATTAGGGTAGATTCACCAACACAGTTTCACTTTCATCAACACCATGTTCACTATCATCCCGACTCACATCAAAAGCATCCTCATTGTAAACTCTAAGCATGCAATAAGCAGTAACAGTTGCAGGGGCCACATGATATCAATCAACTCCTATGTCAGCTAGGATTGTGGTTTGCTTACTACTGTGACAAGATGATAGGTCATGCATCGGATATGGGTTCAACTATGCGGTAGAATCGATAACAAGGTGATCTCCTAAACATGCATAAGCGAGAGTGAGAGGGAAGTGGGATTTTATAGACATGATCAATGGGGTTTTCTTGCCTTGATGAAGATACACGGGTCTTAACGGTGGTCTTCTTCTTCGGGGGTGATCACCGTCTCGGAGGCACTGTTACCGGCACAAACATCAACAAACGGGGGCAACATTGAATGTAAATGCACAAGCACATGCTTATGTTGTCACATGATGTGAATGGTATTGATGTGACCTAGGTTCAATTTGTCACATGTTAATTGAAGTTGATTTGAAAGTAAATTCAAATTCAAAATCCAAATGGTATTCAATTTAGTCCAAGTTGCATTTGCTAATGTTTGTTCATTGTAAACCATGTAATCATGTGTGTGATATGCCTCTGATGTAGAAGTGATCATGTTAGCATTGCATTGGTTGAAGTTGGAATAGCATTTGAATTCAATTTGAATTAATTCCAATTAAACCAAATAGCAAAATCTACTGTTCCCAATTTAAGATCAACTCAAACAAAGTTGAAAGTTGGAAATTTGGATAGATCATTTTCTGCTGATCATTTTTTCATATATTACACTTTGCATTTGGACTTATAGATTAAAATATATTAATATTTGAAGTTTTGCTTATTTTCTGTAATTTACTGGTTTAAATTAAATGATTTAACTTTATTGCGTCAGGGTGGTGTCATGATGACGCAGGGGGTGGCCTGACAGGGGGTCCCACTGGTCAGTGACCCAGGGGTTAATCCCTTTGTTTAATTAACCCATGGGTAAATTAAGGGGCCCCTGGGCCCACCTGTCATAGGCTAAAGGGGGGGGGGTTAGCAGGTTAAACATGCCCTAATGGCTGGTGGCTTGACGCCGGTGGCTTGGGTCACGGCGGCGCTCTGCCGGAGTTGGCTCCCGGCCATGGGAGGACACGGGACGGGCACGGGAGGGTGCCCCTTGCTCGTGCGCTTCAAGTGGCGCACACGGGGGTCAATGGGG
This sequence comes from Bromus sterilis, assembly GCA_950022295.1. Classification (NCBI taxonomy): domain Eukaryota; kingdom Viridiplantae; phylum Streptophyta; class Magnoliopsida; order Poales; family Poaceae; genus Bromus; species Bromus sterilis. Next base: position 220,898,046 of record OX465599.1, read on the forward strand.
AGCTCCAGGGGGACGGCAGCGTCGACACGCGCGGTGGCTAGCCACTGACCTCGACAAAGAGGCGATGCACGACACAGAAGAACGAACAGGGAGGGGGAATCGAAGAGCAACTCTCACCGGAGCTTGACGAGAGGCACTGCGGGGCTGGGGAAGACCTGGTTGTGAGGTAATTCCTCGCCGGAACTTCTTGGTGGCCGCGGCGGCTCGATGAAGATGGCATCGCGTAGGTAGCTCCTTTGCTCGAATTGGCAGGGGAATCGACGAAGTTGTCCACGGCGTCGTGGCTAGACACTGCGGTGGCGCTTCTCGTCGCCGTTGGCCACGCGGGCGCAGCTGCGTGCTCTGCTAGGGTCCCGGGACCGCGCGGGATTTCGTCGGGGAGGAAGAAGAAATTCCAGCGCGAGGGGGGGGGGGTAAGTAATGGGGGGCTTCGGTCGTCCACGGTGGAGAGAAGATGAGGACGCGGAGCCTCTGTGCTGGCCAGAAGCAGGAGGTGGCGACCATGCAAGACGCACGGCTCGGCCGTCTCTCCTTCTCGAAGAGGAGGAAGAAGACAAGAAGAGGTTGGGCCGGGCCAGGCCAGAAGGTAAGTGGGCCTTTGCCCTTTTTCTTTTCTTTTTCTTTTATTTTTTTTCTATTCTGTTTGTTTTGATTTGGTTTCCCAATCAAATCATTTTATAAAATCCTACAAACTTTTATGTGAGCTTAGAGGACATATTTAAATCCCCTCACAAAGTTTCAGAGTTATTGGAATTTTACATTATTTAATTAATTTCCAAGGGCATTTTGGACTTTTTGAGAATTCTTTGAGCATGGAGTGGTACCCACTTCACTTGAAATGTGATCATACCCATTTATGAGACTTTTCAAAAAGTTCAAAGCATTTTTGGAAAAATATTTTTGTCTGGCCTTTTACTAAAATTATTTTGAGGCTTTTGCTTCCCCATTTCTTTTTCTTTTGCAAAATTTTTCATGATGAAAAAATGCAAGCTAGGTTAAACACAAACCTAAGTTAGGGTTCTGACAACTCGCCCCCACTCAAAAGAATCTCGTCCCGAGATTCAGAAGTCGTCGGGAAGAGGGTGGGGTACTCAGCTCGTAGACGATCCTCTCGTTCCCAGGTGGCTTCCTTCTCTGAATGATGTGACCACTGCACTTTGAGGAATGTGATATTCTGACAACGAGTGACATGCTCTGCTGAATCAAGATTACGAACATGGTACTCTCGATAAGAAAGGTCATCTTGGAGATCAAGCGTTTCATGGTCGACTTCGCGGATGGGGTCCTTGAAGCAACGCCTGAGTTGTGACACATGGAATACATCATGTACTCGGGAAAGGTGCGGGGGTAGTTCAAGTTGGTAGGCAACTTATCCACGTTTAGCAAGAATGCGGAAAGGTCCAATGTAACGTGGGGCCAACTTTCCTTTGATACCGAATCGTTGGGTTCCCTTCAGAGGAGTAACCCGAAGGTAAGCCTTCTCATCCAGATTGTAGCTTTCTTGAATATGATGACGATCATAGTAGCTTTTCTGACGAGACTGTGCAGCTTTCAATCGATCACGAACAATGCGAACTTGCTCTTCTGATTCCTTGATTATATCCGGTCCAAAGAATTGTCTTTCACCGGTTTCTGACCAGTTTAGAGGTGTTCGACATCGTCGTCCATAAAGGAGTTCAAAAGGAGCCATGTTCAGACTAGATGGGAAACTGTTGTTATAAGCAAATTCAGAGAATGAAAGAGACTTCTCCCAATTCTTTCCGAAAGATATAACACAAGCCCTGAGCATGTCTTCGAGAATTTGGTTAACCCTTTCAACTTGACCGCTAGACTGAGGATGGAAAGCTGTGCTAAAGGAGAGATGAGTTCCCATAGCATTCTGAAAACTTCCCCAAAATCTAGAGGTGAAAAGGCTACCACGATCAGAATTGATTTCCAAAGGAACACCGTGAAGAGACACAATTCTAGAGACATACAAGTCCGCAAACTGGCTAGCAGTAATAGACTCGCGAACGGGATGGAAGTGAGCAACTTTGGAAAGTCTATCAGTGACCACGAAGATGTCATCATTTCCTTTCTGGGTTTTTGGAAGCCGGTGATGAAGTGCATACCGACTTTGTCCCATTTCCACTCGGGAATAGGCAAAGGTTGAAGTGTGCCAGCAGGTCTTTGGTGTTCGGCCTTAATGCGACGACAAACATCACATTCGGCAACATATTGCGCAATGTCTCTCTTCATCCTAGTCCACCAATATCTCTGGCGTAGATCTCGGTACATTTTTGTGCTACCGGGATGAATGGAGAGGGGAGTGTCATGAGCTTCCTTAAGGATCAGCTGCCTTAGGTCCGTATTCTTAGGTACTACCAAAAATTTTTCAAAGAATATCGTTGCTTTACTATCTGTGGAGAAACATTTAGCAACTCCGCTAGCAATGTTCTCATTGATCCGACGAACACCTCGTGCACGCCTTTGGGAAACTATGATTTTATCCTCAAGGGTTGGTTTCGCCACCAAGTTGAAAAGAGATCCGCGAGGAACAATCTCGAGGTTGAGCTTTTGAAATTCATCATGAAGAAGTGGTTGATACTGTTGTAACATGAGGTTGTTACAATACGACTTACAACTTAGTGCATCAGCCATGACATTGGCTTTTCCTGCGTTGTAAGAAATTCCTAAGTCATAATATTTTATCAACTCTATCCAGCGTCTTTGCCTGAGATTAAGATCTGGCTGGGTGAATATGTATTTGAGGCTTTGGTGGTCGGAATAGATCTCAGAACGATTACCAAGGAGGTAATGTCGCCAAGTTGTCAGAGCATGAACTACGACAGCGAGTTCAAGATCATGGGTAGGATAGTTCTCTTCATGTGGACGCAACTGGCATGAAGCATACGCTACCACATGTCTATCTTGCATAAGTATGCATCCTAACCCTTGCCGTGAAGCATCACAAACGATCTCAAAATCCTTTTTGGTGTCTGGAGGCGCAAGTACGGGTGCAGAAGTTAATCTTCTTTTCAGCTCTTGAAAGTTTTCCTCGCACTTGGGAGTCCATTCGAATTTCTTATCTTTCTTGAGGAGTTCAGTCAGAGGCTTTGCAACTTTGGAGAAGTTCTCAATGAAGCGGCGACAATAGCTTGCTAGGCCAAGAAAACTCCTAACTTGCTTAACCGATTCATGTGGAGTCCAGTCAAGGACGGCCTGAACTCTCTCGGGATTGACAACAATGCCTTTGGAAGATATCAAGTGTCCTAAGTAGGTCACTTCTGGTAGCCAAAATTCGCACTTAGAGAACTTGGCATAAAGGCGGTGCTCTCGAAGTTTCATCAATACCAGCCTAAGATGCTCGGCATGTTCTTCTTCATTCTTCGAGTATATAAGGATGTTATCGAGGTAAACCACGACGAACTTGTCCAAATACTCCAACAAGATTGAGTTCAGCATGTGTGAAAAAGTAGCAGGGGCATTGGTTAAACCAAAGGACATGAAGGTAAACTCGTAAAGACCATAACGACTAGTGAAAGCCTTCTTTGGAATGTCATCGTTTCTGATTTTGATTTGATGATAGCCTAATCTCAAATCCATCTTGGAGAAGACAGAGTATCCAGCAAGTTGATCATAAAGATCATTGATCCTGGGAAGTGGGTAATTGTTCTTTATCGTTGCTAGATTTAGCGGGCGATAGTCTACGCACATCCTTTCTGTTCCATCTTTCTTCCTTACGAACAGAACGGGGCAACCCCACGGCGATGAGCTAGGGCGATAGGGCGGATGAAGGCTTTTTCCAACAAAGCTTCAAGTTGGATTTTAAGCTTAGCTAACTCATGTGGGGCCATTTTGTATGGGCGTCTGGAAATTGGGGCGGTTCCTGGGGCAAGATCTACAATGAATTCTACACATCTGTCAGGAGGCATTCCCGGCAGTTCTTCAGGAAAGACACCCGGGAAGTCACGAACCACCGGAATATCTTCAAGGTCAGGTAGGGGAAGCCCATTCAAAGTATGCATCTGGATTCTAGAACTGGGTGAGGTGTAGTAAATTGTCTGGCATGAAGGATGGGTAAGTTTAACTGACTTGGCTTTACAATCAAGGAAAGAATTCTGTCTTGACAACCAATCCATACCTAATATGACATCAATGTCTGAAGACTTGAGGGCTATGAGTGAAGCAAGGAATACTAAACACTCAATTGCAATTTGATTGCCATGGCTTACTCTATTAGTTTTCCAGTTTGAACCAGGAGTTTGAATGATCATTGGAGAAAACATTTCTTCAAAGGGGAACTCATGACGAAGTGCATAACTCTCCGACATGAATGAATGAGAAGCTCCTGGATCGAAAAGAACAGAGGCGGGAACATGATTGACTGGGAGCGTACCAAGGATGACGTCAGACGTATCAATAGCTTCCTTAACTGAGATTTGGTTCACACAACCACCAACAGTGGCTAAGGACTTTGCTTTCAAGGAGTTGGAGGTTGATTTCTGTGAAGACTTGGGTGGGGTGGCATCATGTCTTGGACGAGGATCAACTTTCACCGACAAAGAACATTTCCGTGCGATGTGGCCAGGCTGACCACACTTGTAGCAAATTCTGGTGTCAGGGGGTGGAGCAATGATGGAAAGCTCACTACCATAGTGGTTGGGATTCGTGTTTGGTGGAGGAGGTTGAGGAACCATGTAGGATGGACCTGCAAAAAGGTGTGAAGGAATGGCACTAGTTGGAATCCATATCCGGCGATTCTGAGGGGCCGAACTAGAAGATGGAGCAAACTCACGAGCATGCTTGCGAGACTCTTCGAACACCTCACTTCCATACTCAGCTCTGAAGGATCTATTGACTAAATCTTCAAAGTTGACAAACTCATGAAGATTGATATCATGACGAATAATAGGGCTAAGTTCCTTGTGGAACCTTGCTTGCTTCCTGGAATCAGTGGATATCTCCTCTTGGGCATAACGAGCAAGATGGTTGAACTCAGTCATATACTCGTGGATGGACCTATCTCCCTGAGTTAGATTGCAAAACTCTTCTTCTTTCTTTTCATCATCTCATCCAGAATGTGGTACCCTCGGAAGGCATCACGGAATTTCTTCCAAGTCACTACGTGACCATCAGGTTGCATTGCAACATAGTTCTCCCACCATTCACCAGCAGCACCTTCCAGGAAGTATACCACAAACATCACACGATCATTTGGAGCAACATGCGCCGTCTCAAGCTTACGCTCGATGGAACGGAGCCAATCATCGGCTTCAAGGGGCTGAGAAGAACATCGGAATACTGGTGGATTGAGGAGGATGAAATCCTGAATGCTGACAACCACATTGCGCTGACAAGCAGTATTCTTCTTGATGAGCTCCAGAAGGCATGTTTGATCACGTTGATTCCGCTCAGCTTCCATCATGATTTCCGCCGCAGAAGGCGGTGGTGGAGGTTCATCATTACTTCGATTCCGATCACGGTCTTGATTGCGACGAACAACACTACGAGTTCCACCTGACATCCTGTGTGATAAAAATCAACAATCAGAACAGGTTTTACGGTGGAAACAAAGACAAGAGGACATGACTAGGAGGAAAAGATTGTAATGCAAAGGCAATGATTCATAGAAACACGAGATAAATCAGGCAGCATAACAGCTACACCGAGATGGAAAATGAGACAACCTTGAAAAAAATTGGACAGAACTTCCTCAAGGAACTCATAAACATGATGACTCTAGACGACATCCACAGTCCTACAACTACAAAGAAGCAAACAACAAGATGTTCTATTAAGACATAGAAGAGCCTAGTCCTATCTTCCCGTAGAAAAGATGAGGGTGACTCAGAACTCAGATCGATGAGGATAAGGAGAAAAAGAAGCCTTATATTGTTCCCATTATACCCAAGTAACTATATAACTATAGAATGCTAGACTCGACTTCGAACAAGGGTTGAATAATCCTACGGACAGTCCTGCTCTGATACCAAGTCTGTCGGGACCCGGAATATGCGTATGTAATTCCAGTGACAACTCAATCACATGGAGAGCCGAGAGCCGTACCCACTTGTCTAAGAAGACAAGGCCAAGCACAGAACACTCTCGGAAGCATAGTACGTGAGGGGGATCCCATCCAGGCCGGATGATCAACTGATATGGGTCCTCATCGCCCGCTCACAAGTCTAAATGATTATGGGTGGTGAAATCCCATACTCATAGACAAGTCGCCTCAACCATGTTATCGATTGAATCATAAACCTTACATAAACAGACTCCATCCCGATCACTTAGTCGGGGTCTAGGGCGGGCTCGATCATACAACAAAGTGTGCACGTGACAGAGTCACGAGCAATCGCATCGCGATGCCGCAAGCTGCGCACATCTAAGGGCCACTTGGTGTATAAAAGACCGCCAGCCAGATCACAACTAAGGTCTCGAAAACCCATACTAAGACATGCATGTTATAATCATACATGCAGCACACATGCCTAGTATGAACAACAGGTATCATCACATAACTCTACAAAGTACTTCTTTATTGACTTACACATAGAGTACACAAAGATCACATGTCTGTGATCAACATTACATAATACAACGGAAGAAAATTAGGTATGAGTACAGACATGTTTAAAAAAGGGCTTAGATAAGCCTTGTAAACATACATGCCCTTCCACGAGGGACCAGACTGTTGTCTGGAACTATACTAGCTTAGTCAACGTCGAGCTTCAGGAAGGTGACTCCACCGGGGGCTGGGTTCCCATCTAAAACATAGAATAGGCAAACGTGAGTACAAAGTCGTACTCAGCAAGACTTACATCAGAGCTATACTACTCATGCTCAAGTTTCAAGGTAAAGGGAGGTGGGGTTTCAACATGCAGAAGTGCCAGCTTTGACTTGGCTAGTCCTGTACTACGAGTACCAGAATTGAGGTAAGAAGCGTACACGAGTCCACTACCAAGTCTCCAACCAATGCACCACTATGGATACTTCCTCGACTTCCCCACGAGAAAGCACGCCATAGCACTCACACTTATCTTGGCAAGTTTTAGAGTATCCATTGAAGTTGTCTAATAATCAAGCACAGCTTTCCAAGTAGTCCATTACCGCGGACGCGGCTATTCGAATAGTTTGTTAACCCTGTAGGGGTGTACCGCTACACACACATGACCATCAGTTACCGCCAGGTCTCGGCACCATTCAAGGGGTGTCGGCGAGGATGTTCACCACAACACTTCTCCCGCAGCTCCGTTCCAGTACAAGGAGTCAACTATCTGAGTTCCACACCCAACTGGATTTCCGGCCGAGCTTCTAGTCAGGACTCAAACAATGTAGGCACGACTTACAAGCCCACCTCGACGGATGGTTCTCCGCTTGACAAGCCATGTTCTACAAGACCTACCATGAATGCCACATTTCATTTCCTTTATCTTTCTATGCATATGCCGAATGGAAAACCCGAACTAGGTGTGACTCCTGGACTTGGATCGGGGTGAGTTAATAAGTCTAGAGGGGTCAGTGAGCCCAATGTGTGGTTGTACTCTTTGTCTCGGATTACCATACAAGAGCTCGGGCTTAAGGCGGTGTTCAACGAGACAACCCACTGTGTTCTCCTACACAGCCTCTCATCGTTCACCTTGTATTAGGGTAGATTCACCAACACAGTTTCACTTTCATCAACACCATGTTCACTATCATCCCGACTCACATCAAAAGCATCCTCATTGTAAACTCTAAGCATGCAATAAGCAGTAACAGTTGTAGGGGCCACATGATATCAATCAACTCCTATGTCAGCTAGGATTGTGGTTTGCTTACTACTGTGACAAGATAATAGGCCATGCATCGGATATGGGTTCAACTATGCGGTAGAATCGATAACAAGGTGATCTCCTAAACATGCATAAGCGAGACTGAGAGGGAAGTGGGATTTTATAGACATGATCAATGGGGTTTGCTTGCCTTGCTGACGATACACGGGTCTTAACGGTGGTCTTCTTCTTCGGGGGTGATCACCTTCTCGGAGGCACTGTTACCGACACAAACATCAACAAACGGGGGCAACATTGAATGTAAATGCACAAACACATGCTTATGTTGTCACATGATGTGAATGGTATTGATGTGACATAGGTTCAATTTGTCACATGTTAATTGAAGTTGATTTGAATGTAAATTCAAATTCAAAATCCAAATGGTATTCAATTTAGTCCAAGTTGCATTTGCTAATGTTTGTTCGTTGTAAACCATGTGATCATGTGTGTGATATGCCTCTGATGTACAAGTGATCATGTTAGCATTGCATTGGTTGAAGTTGGAATAGCATTTGAATTCAATTTGAATTAATTCCAATTAAACCAAATAGCAAAATCTACTGGTCCCAATTTAAGATCAACTCAAACAAAGTTGAAAGTTGGAAATTTGGATAGATCATTTTCTGCTGATCATTTTTCATATATTACACGTTGCATTTGGACTTATAGATTAAAAGATATTAATATTTGAAGTTTTTCTTATTTTCTGTAATTTACTGATTTAAATTAAATGATTTAACTTTATTGCGTCAGGGTGGTGTCATGATGACGCAGGGGGTGGCCTGACAGGATCCCACTGGTCAGTGACCCAGGGGTTAATCCCTCTGTTTAATTAACCCATGGGTAAATTAAGGGGCCCCTGGGCCCACCTGTCATAGGCTAAGGGGGGGGGGGGTTAGCAGGTTAAACATGCCCTAATGGACGGCGGCTTGACGCCGGTGGCTTGGGCCACGGAGGCGCTCTGCCGGAGTTGGCTCCCGTCCACGGGAGGAAACGGGAAGGGCACGGGAGGGTGCCCCTCGCTCGTGCGCTTCGAGTGGCGCACACGGGGCTCAAAGGGGAGCTCCAGGGGGACGGCAGCGTCGACGCGTGCGGCGGCTGGCCACTAACGTCGACGGAGAGGCGATGCACAACACAGAAGAACGAACGGGGAGGGGGAATCAAAGAGCAACTCTCACCGGAGCTTGAGGAGAGGCACTGCGGTGCTGGGAGGGGAAGACCTCGCTGTGAGGTAATTCCTCGCCGGAGTTTCTCGGTGGCCGCGGCGGCTCGTTGAAGATGGCGTCGCATAGGTAGCTCCTTTGCTCGAATTGGCAGGGAGAATCGACGAAGTCGTCCACGGCGTAGCGGCTAGACACTGCGGTGGCGCTTCTCGTCGCCATTGGCCACGCGGGCGCAGCTGCGTGCTCTGCTAGGGTTCCGGGACCACGCGGGATTTCGCCGGGGAGGAAGAATAAAGGACAGCGCGAGTGGGGGGAAAGGAATGGGGGCCTTCGGTCGTCCACGGCTGCGAGAAGATGAGGACGCGGAGCCTCTGTGCTGGCCAGAAGCAGGAGGTGGCGACCATGCAAGACGCACGGCTCAGCCGTCTCTCCTTCTCGCAGAGGAGGAAGAAGACAAGAAGAGGTTGGGCCGGGCCAGGCCCGAAGGTAAGTGGGCCTTTGCCCTTTTTCTTTTCTTTTTCTTTTATTTGTTTTCTGTTCTGTTTGTTTTGATTTGATTTCCCAATCAAATCATCTTATAAAATCCTGCAAACTTTTATGTGAGCTTAGAGGACATATATAAATCCCCTCACAAACTTTCAGAATTATTGGAATTTTATTTATTAAATTCCAATTGCAAATACATTATTTAGTAAATTTCCAAGGGCAATTTGGACTTTTTGAGAATTCTTTGAGCATGGAGTGGGACCCACTTCACTTGAAATGTGATCATGCCCATATATGAGACTTTTCAAAAATTTCACAGCATTTTTGGAAAAAGATTTTTGTCTGGCCTTTTACTAAAATTATTTTGAGGCTTTTGCTTCCCCATTTCTTTTTCTTTTGCAAAATTTTTCATGATGCAAAAATGCAAGCTAGGTTAAACACAAACCAGTTAGGGTCTTGACACTGCATTCTTGCTAAACATGGAGAAGTTTCCTACCAACTTGAACTACCCCCGCACCTTTCCCGAGTACATGATGTATTCCATGTGTCACAACTCAGGCGTTGCTTCAAGGACCCCATCCGCGAAGTCGACCATGAAATGCTTGATCTCCAAGATGACCTTTCTTATCGAGAGTACCCCGTTCTTATTCTTGATTCAGCAGGGCGTAGCACTCGCCATTAGAAGATAAGGTTTCTGAAAGTGCAATGGTCACACCACTCCGAGAAAGAATCCACATGGGAAAGAGAAGACCGTCTCTGTGCCGAGTACCCCACCTTCCTCCCGATGACTTCTGAATCTCGGGACGAGATTCTTTTGAGTGGGGGTGAGTTGTCACAACCCCAGTTTAGGTATGTGCTAAGATTCAAGTGCTTCATTGCATCATGTAAAAATTTGAAAAAATAAATTTTAAATGGGGAAAGATAAAAGCCCCAAATGAATTTATTTGAATGGACAGGAAAAAAGTGCTTCCAAAAATCCTTCTGGACTTTTTAAAAAGTCTTACAATTGAGTGTGATCACATATCAAGTGACTTGGATTCAATAACATGCTCACATATTTTTCAAGAAATCTAGAAGTGCATTGGAACTTAAATCATCACACTATTTGAATTGGAATTCAAATATTTTGAATTTCAAAAATCTTCAAAACTTGGGAGTGACTAGTTACATATCACCTAAGTCCACGATAAAGTTTTGGGGATTTATAAAAATGCCTGGTATTTTATCAAAACAGAGCAAATAAATGTTAGAAGAAACAACCACTACTAGGGAATAGCCTTATGGTGGCGCACTGTTTTTGAGTTTAGTGGCGCATTAGGGATGCGCCACTAACTACAAGCCACTAATAAGGGCTTAGAGGTGGCGCATTCTGGATGCGCCACCCCTAAGGCCCTTAGGCGTGGCGCATCTCAGAATGCGCCAGCTCTAAGCTCTTAGGGGTGGCGCATTCTGGTATGCGCCACACCTAAGGGCCTTAGGGGTGGCGCATTCACAGTGCGCCACTAAATCCTGAAAATATGCGCCACTAAATAATTACAGAAAACAAAAAAAAAGAATTACATAAAAGAATAAAAGCATTACAGATATTTTTATTATATTACAGAAATGCAAAATACAATATAACAATGAGGCCAACAATTATTGATACAAAAGAATTGCAATATTATTTTTATTACAAAGGTTTAGAGGCCAACAAGATTCACAAGATTACATCCATCACAAAATTACAATGAGTTCAACAATTATTGAAAACCAAAAGCTACTTTCGTCATCATATCTTGTTTGCTCTTCAACCTGCACAAAACAAAGCTTTAGAGGTCACATCCATATGAATCATACCAAAGGAGAACAAAGCAATCTAGCATCTATTCTTATCAACAACTTAAAGAAAGTCGATGAATGGTGAAAAGCATGCACATATGCATAAAAATGCATATGCAGTGACCTTTATACACAAAGAGCACCAAGAGTATTTGACACTACCATCTACTACACAAAGAGTACATCCAAATTACACAAAGAGTACATTCAATTGTTCTGACTCGGCTCGGGGAATGGGCGGCATCCTTCTTTCGTCATGAAAGGCCTTGTGTCACGCAGGGCCTTTAGGCGGACTTCTATCTCCCCATTGGATGGTGCAATGTTCGAGTGGAAGATCGACCCCCTCATTTGTACTTCATGACGGATGATAGTCGCCATCTGCGCTTGGATGTGAAAGAACTCCTCCTTCAGATTTGCATCGGCGATTTCCGCCTTCCTTTCGACCCACGCTCTGAGATGACTTGGCAGCGTAAGGTTGCGTTGTTCCTGTACAATCGCCCTCATGTGATGAAGGGCGTAGTACGCATCCGTCACACTGCCAGCCGGCTGCTTGATGCACGGGAACTGCGTTACGTGGTTGAACACGTTCACGCCAGGCTGATTTTTCCTGAACTTGTGCTTCATGATCTTGCCTCCGGCTTTTATGTAGCCGACGAGAGCATCATCGAAAACTCTCATGATATACTTGTAATCTTTCTTCTTCACACTCCCCGAGTCTAAATACACGGCATGCGAGTGTTGCGGTGAAAAGCAGATGAGCTCGCAGTCTTGATCCGCACTGCATAATTAAAACAATCCAAAAGGAATGTTGGAAGAGGACAATGGAAAGCTAAGAAAGCATATATGGTATGGAGGCGAGCGAATGACTTACTTGGGAGAGTAGGTCATAAGAAATGAATCTTTGTCGGCGTTTCGTAGCATGAAGTCTGTGATGTACCCCGCCGCGAGAGCTGCGTCCCCGTCGTCCATCAAGATGCTTTCACGCATGTAGAAGGGGTCCAATATCGCGATGCTTGGGGTCTTATCTCTCCTGATACTCATAGAAAGGCTGAGCGAGAACAGAAGGATAAGGCTATGGTCCAGCCGCTTGAGATGGTACAAATTGAAGATCTCCGAAAATTGCAGGATTATCATATCCGCGGGGATAGTGTTGATGAAGCCCAAGTTGAGTGGCACCTTGGCCATGAAAACCGGGTACAAGGGATTCTCTTCTCGAAGAAGAATCTTCTCTAATGCCATAATACTATGATGCACACTCTGCATATCCGAAGTTGCAAGGTCCAGCATGTCCTTAGGTAGCATCGCCCTACCAGCCACATGGATTTCAAACGAGAGATCCTTGGGTCTTGGTGGCCCGTCCTGAGCCCGGATCGGCATCGAAGGATGGCTACTAGAAGTGATGCTCTTCTTTCTTTTCCGTCCCTTCTTATTTTCTGATTTTGAGCAGTCACCGGCCTTTATCTTCTCAGTGGCCGCCTTATGGAGTGTGGACGGGCTGAGAATAGATCTTGTGGCATCTGCTTGAGGCTCGGTGAAGGCGCAAGCTGCTGGAGACATGTCCTGAGAAGCAGCGAAGAGACGCGTGGAGCAAGAAGGCTTCGCCGCAGGATCAGCTGGACCGCGAGCTTCCTCGTCATGCTGATAGGCTCCTTCAGCAGGAGGCATGAATAAGTCATCATCATCATACAAAGTATTGATGAACTAGTCGGCGCTGATATCATCATCAAGATCATCGTCTTCTTGTTGTGCGCCGATGGGATCATGTGGCGCCGACACGATGACTAGCGGTGTTGTCCTAGGTGTGGTGCCCCTTTCCCCTGTCATTAAACGCATTTGGCTCTTCGGCCATAGGCATATTTGGTTGAAACAGTCACTGAGGACTGCCGGCTCGTCCTCATCGTATCCGGGGGGTTGAATGGGAGGTTCAACTCTCTCGTAGCCCGAAATCACGAGAGAGATTTGAACCCTATGCATCTCCGGTACCATCGGCATATTGTGCATGATTCGATTTTGTGGTTGAATGATTTTACCTTTGGCAAAATCCTTCAACTCGCCGTCCACGACTTGTAATAAAATGCATGGAGTGTCCTCCTGCGAAAGAGATATATATATATATATATATATATATATATATGCATGTACGACATCAGAGAGATTCCACTAAAAAGGCAAGGAGATGAAGTCCTCTTTTGAGTTGCAGACGCTTATAGTTACCTTGAGGGCATCGAGGTCGGCTACTGAAGAGACCTCGCCGATGACGGCGGGCATGCAAGAGACGGAGGGCGCGCTGCCTCCCGTGGCGTCGGTCGCCCTATTTGCGCTGCCGCCGGGTGAATTATTGTTATGCCCCGGTTGCTCGATCGTGGCCGGAGGAGTTACCATCACGTCCGGCGTCGCCGCCGCGGTGTTGGCGGCCGGAGTCACCAATACGCCGGGAGCCACCACTACGTCCGGAGTCGGGACTGCGGGCGCCGCGGTGCCCGAGTTGCTGCCGACCATGCTGGGGACTGGTATGGGCCTTTGTCCACCACGCGCTTGCCAATTCGCGAGCGACTGCATCATATCTGGAAGGAGAGCGTTCATCGTCTTCGCCACTTCGTCCTGGACAAGTTGCGGAAGCATGTTCACCTTCTCCTCCAGTCCACGAACATAAGCGGCATCTTCTTCGGTCCTTCTCGCCTTGCGCCCCCTCGAACCGGACTGCTCCGCCGATTTTCCATAATATTCGGACCAATTTAGGTCCGCACCAAAGCCGACCACACGGCCGGCTGACGATGGCTTCGCCGTCACGTCGTCAACCTGCAATGAGGCGATTTTACAAAGGCGTTGTCCCACGGGCCGGCCGGCTTAACCGACGACTCCTGCGATGAGGCGATTTTCATTTCCGCTTGCTGCAAAAGGAATGTGAAACGTTAAGAAATTGTGAACTTCACTCGAGAATTCAATCGACAAGGTCGCGTGGTAAACTACTTACCACGGTAGTCGTAAACTCCTGAATCTTAGGATCGATAATTATTTTCGAGGTTGATTTGTCCTTATAGCTCCGGGCCCTCACAAAGAATTCGGTCTGCGGATCATCTTTGTATTGCTGGAAGGGGTTAGGTATGCCCGCAGCGGCGTACTCGGCATCCTCCTTGTCCCATTTAGGCTTGGAACTTTTGTAACCACCGGCTCCGAGACGGTGGTTACCTATGACCTGCGACCACATGGCCTTGCCCTTTGCACTCGCGGCCTTGGATTGCTCGGACTCACACCTAGCCTTGAAAAGGTTGTAGGTAGCTTCGTCGATCAACGGCTCTTTCTCCTTGAGCTCCTCCCAGGTTTTGTTCTTTTAAAAATTTTCCCTCTTCACCCGGGTTTTCCAACTGGACAAGGCCTTGCTCATCTTCCTGAGGGCCCATGTGTTTACTTTGTTCCTCTGAGTTTGGTGTTATCGTACGGCTCCGAAAACTTGTATCGTCCTTGCAGCTTGTTGATAAGAAGCTGACAATAATGAATATTCTCACGACTCCTGAGGTTAATCGTGGTGATCGGCACAGTGTTGTGGAGGATCGCCGCGACTTGACGGCCGTACCCTTCCGGAAAACGTTCGGGCTCTTTAGGAATCCCGACGGCGGTCACAACAGTAAACTCTTGCCTGATGACGCCGACCTTGGTCGGTTTCCGATTCCTCTTCTTCGACTGGGTACCATCTGTGTTGGAGCCACCGGTCCCATCATCCTCGCCGATGTTCCTCTCGCCGTCTGTCGTACCGGCCTCCTCCTCCAAGTCATCATCCGATGAGTCGGACTCCGACTCTATCTCCTCCTCATACTCCTCGTCGCCCGGAGGTACTTCCTCTTCTCTCTGCTCCTCGACCTCCTCCTGGGAGTATTCCCAAAATTGCTTCCTTTTTTCTCCCGGCTGAGAAGAAGGACCGGCGTCGGCTCCGGTCCACATGTTTGCACTAGTACAATATTAAGAAATGCAACTACTTAATTAATTAGCACAATAAATAAATGAAAATACTCTCATGTTAAGAAAAATAGCAAAGGTCATGCACGAATTCACGGAAAAATTCGGCAAGACCTTTGCTCTTTTTCTTAACATGAGAGTGCCCCATTCTCAACCGAAACAGAAGTTAATCAACATTTCGGGAGAAAGGGGATAATGATTTGTACCTGCAAAAAAAAATGCCTACGTGTAGGCACAACCAGCATATTTATAGATATTGAAACAGTATTCAAAAACATAATAGTCAATAAGAAATCTATTAACATCACATAACATAGGCAACCATCTTATCATGTCAAGTTCTGCTGGCAGATTAATGCATTGCAAATTCTGTATACTTGGAAGTTGTAGTTTGCAACACCGAAAAACAGAAAATTTGGACCTAGGGCATTGTCAAGAACTCAAAAAATTCAGACAAAGCACCATGGCACCTTTGCTAGTTGAAAATTCAGACAACTTGTTTTTTTCCAGCAGGGGAGGGGGAGCAGGGCACCATTGCTATTTTTCAACTACTACCTCTATTGCTACCACTACAAACCTAATACAGAGTACTACTAGAACTAATTTTTACTTTTGAAATTAGAAGAACAGGGAGCCTACACTTCATTTAAAGAAGATGCAGTCCATGACAAGGTGAAGTGTATATACTTATTATCATTCCAAAAGTAGCTTGTCCTAATATCTTTGTCTATCCAGTGTGGCTACATTACATGGTGATCAAATTACCTAGCTACAAGACACACACACACACACACACAAACACACACATCTAAGCCAAGTATCCAGTATAGCATCTGTTCATCAGTTTATTTTTTTTCATATCAAATTGGGCTATCAGATTTTATGTGCTGATCAATGGTCTGTAAACAGAACAACGCACAACATTTTCATATCAATGATCATGTACCATAAGCAAGAATTCCCAGTGACATTTATTTAAAGCTTGCAGCCACATGGAAACAGAGTGGAGACAAAACACACAAAAAATTCCTAGCAAACATTCTATGCTTACTAATCTAGCTAGTACTAGAAATTCCCCTCTCCTCTCTAGAGTTTGAAGGGGTCGATGTAGAACTGAGTGCTACGGAAGCAGGGGAGGGTAGGGGGAGCAGGGGAGGGGGAGTACCTGGCTGGACGGAGGAAATGGCTCGAACGGCGGCGGCTGGGCGCGGGGCGGCTCCGGTGGCGTGAGGCGGATCCGGCGTCGAGGTGGATGGGGGCGTGGGGGCGGCTCCGGTGGCAGCTCTGGTGGCGGCGAGGGCGATGGACGGAGAGGGGGGCTCGAACGACGGGGGGCGGCTCCGATGGCGGTCGACGGCGAGGACAGTGTGCTGGCCGGGAGAGATGGTGGGGAATGGGTGTGGGCACGGGCAAGGGGAGGGGGTGATGGAGCAGTTAAGGCTTAGGGGTGGCGCATTTTGCCGAAATGCGCCACGCATAAGGTTTCTTATGCGTGGCGCATTTAGGCAAAATGCGCCACGCATAACAAACCTGTTGGTGGCGCATTCTGGAAAAATGCGCCACCCCTAAGAGCACTTAGTGGCGCATTTCAACAATATGCGCCACCCCTAAGCTTTTTTAATTTTTTAATTAAAGTATAAACAATTATTTATTTTTTAATTAAAGTGAAACCATTTAAAAATAATAATTATGGAGTACATTTTTCTATAAAAGTGGTCAAACTTTATTAAGATTGACTTTGACCAAATCTTATATGCGGAGTAAAAAGAAACGGAGGGAGTACTTGCTCTAACCGACCTTTTGAGAATGGTGCTTCGATTGTGTCGTCGCCGAACCAAGATCCACAAACACAAGGTGTAGCGGCATTTGGAAACATAAGATTGTGATCATCAATTACAAAGTGCATATTAAATCCATGCATACACAAAGTGATCATGAATTACAAAATATTTTTCTTAAATTTGGAGCTAGCTATCTAGCTATCGTTTCCTCACGATCTTCTTCTTTCCCTTCTTTGTCGTGGTTGAATAATTTAGGCCCGGGAAGCCTTCACTTTTCCTCTTGAACGGGAGGAGACCTTTCTTTGGTAGGGTTGTGGTGTATGTATCCTGAGTGGCGTAGTCATCCTCCATCTCCGGGTCGCCGTACTTGTCAAAGTCTTGCTCGTTGGCGACTCCATCCATTCCGATGATGTTTCTTTTGCATCTCCTCACTACAACGCGGCTCGGCTTTGATGGGTCGGTAATGAAGAAGCATTGGTCCACTTGGCTAGCCAGTACCCATGGCTCATTTTTCGCGGTGACGTTTGCGCCCGCAGACTTGGATTTGGCTTCGGGTATAACCATGGTGGTGAAGTACCGGTCTTCTTTTACGACGCTCTTGGCCCATCTCACACGGAACATCGGCACCTTCTCTCCACAATAGTCGAGCTCCCATATGTCCTCGATCCTTCCATAGAATCTTTCCTTGACGTCATCGGTGTAGAATATCCCCGTTACCCCTGAGTTCTGGTAATCACAGTTATTGTCCTTTTCCTCCGTGTAAAATGTGTAGCCGTTGATATCATACGCTTGATAGGTCATCAGGTTGCGTGCGGCACCCTGTGACAAGGTGAATATCATCTTTTCGTCCTCGGAAGCGTTCCTTCGCGGGGGATTAGCACGAAGCTCGTTTCTGAACCATGTCATGAAACCGGAGTTGTGCTCTTTGATTAGCCATGGATCTCGGTCCGTTATCTGCAGGCCCTGGTCACTGTACTTCTTCCTGATTAAATCCTTGTGCTTTATTATCCAAGGATCGACCAGTTGGATGTGTTGTAGCGCGACTAGGCTTGCTCTTTCAAAGTCGATGTCTCGACCGTCAAACTTGACATGCATTGCGCGGCATCCCTCGTGGTGACCACACCCATCGGTCCTGCCAAAGTGCTTGTTGACGCCCAGACCAACAGGGTTCTCGGTGTTGAGATAATTCGTGCAAAAAGAGATGCACTCTTCGGTTAGAAAGCCCTTCGCTATGCTTGCATCTGGACGGGACCTGTTACGAACGTATTTTTTGATGTGCCCATTCATTCTTTCGAACGGCATCATGCTGCGTAGAAACGCAGGCCCGAGTTGGACGATATCCTCCACGACGTGGATCAGCAGATAAACCATAATGTCGAAGAACGCGGGCGGGAAATAGATCTCAAGCTCGCATAGTATGAGCACGATCTCCTCCTGTAGCCTTTTGATTTGCGTACCGCAAATCGACTTCCGGGAGATGATGTCAAAAAAGTTGCAAAGGCCAAACAACGTTTTACGGACCTGCTCATCCATTATCCCTCGCATCGCAACCGGGAGAATCTGCGTCATCAGCACGAAACAGTCGTGAGATATCATCCCGCTGAAACGCTGCTTCGCCTCGTCTAGGTATCTTCTTATCTTCCCCGCGTAGCTGTTCGTAAATTTTACTCCTATGAGGCAGTGGATAAACCGCTTGATCTCCTCCTCGCACAGAGTGAAGCATGCCGGGGGGCAGTGATCAATACCTCTCTTCTTCTGGGTCGTCCTTTTTCGTTTGCGAGAGTTTTGCGTTTCCGTATCCTCTTCCTCCTCCGGCTCATCATCGTCGTCACTAGGGGGGTGAAGTTCCCTCCTGATGCCCATAAATTTCAAGTCATTCCTTGCTTTTGGCCCGTCCTTGGTCTTCTCCGGCATGTTGAGCAGCGTGCCAAACAAGCTCTCGCACACATTCTTTGTGGTATGCATTAGATCAAGGCTATGAGGACTGCGGAGTAGACTCCAGTATTGCAAATCCCAGAAAACAGACCTCGCTTTCCATACCCTGATCAACGGTTGAGTCTTCTTTTTTTTCTTTCCCGGCGCCGGGCACTCTTTCCAAGTTTTCAGCAAGTTGTCGATTTCTTTGCCGCTCCTTCGAGCTGGGGGTGCTCGGAGCTCCTCGCTTTCATCGAACAGATGTCCCTGTTTTCTCCATGCGTGTTTCTTGGGAAGCCACCTCCGAGACCCCTGGAACACGGTTTTTGAAGATCCGGGATCTTTTGGTAGCTGGCGGTACGTTGTATTATCCATGCACCTAACGCATGCACAAAATCCTTGGACCACCTGCCCTGAGAAATATCCGTATCCGAGATAGTCGTGCACCGTCGTGATCACCGCGACTTTCATTGGGAAATATTCTTTTGCCGCGGCGTCCCACGTATTGACTCCGTCTTTCCATAACGTTTCTAGCTCCTCTTTCAACAGCTGCAGATATAGATTGAGGTCCGTACCTGGTTGTTTCGGCCCTTGAACTAGCATACACATTGTTATGTACTTTTTCTTCATGCACTTCCAGGGGGAAAGTTGTATATGCATACAAACACGGGCCAGGTACTGTGTGTGTTGCTCTGGCCGCCAAACGGATTGACTCCATCGGCGCTCACACCAATCCTGAGGTTCCTTGGTTCTTTCCCAAAATCTGGGTATTCGAGGTCCAACGCAGTCCATTGGCTACCATCTGTGTCAGGTATGTGCTAGGGTTAGCTAGTGCCTTTGCTTCATGTTAAAATTTCAAAAGAAATCTTGGAAATCAAATTCAAAATCAAAATGGGAGAAGGAACACCCCCCAGATGAATTAATTCAAAAGGCCAGATAAAAATCTTTTCCAAAAATTCATGTTAGATTTTTGAAAAGTCTTATAAATGAGTGTGATCACATATCAAGTGATGTGGGACCCATCCCATGCTCATAGATTTTTCAAATATTCAAACAGTGCCTTGGAATTAATGAAATACCCCTATTTGATTTAAAATTCAAATCATTTGAATTTTAAAAATGTTGAAAGTTTATGAGTGGCTAGTCTATATTATTATGAGGCCACATAAAAGTTTTCAGCATTTAATAAAATGTTTAGCTATTTATTTTAGCTAAACAGAACAAATGACAGAAGGAAAAACAGAAAACAGAAAAGGAAAAGAAGGCTTACCTCAATTGGGCACAACTCACCGAGGCAGCCCGGCCCAGGGACAGGGGCGTCTTCTTCCTCGCGCCAGGCAGGCTGCTGCCGCCGTGGCGAGCATGCCGTCGTCGGTAGCCACCTCCTGCTTCCCTCCCCGTCCACGTAATCGCGTCCAGAAGCGTCCTGGAGCCGCCCCAGTTCTTTTCCCCCCATCCACGAGCTTCCTCCTCTCCTCTCCCGCCCGATTCATCGCCGCCCGAGAAGCACGCCGGAGCGCCGTCGAGCACACGCGTGGCCAGTGAAGCCGAGAAGCCCCAAGACGGTGTCCAAACGCTTTGTCGTCGTCGTCTTCACCGACTTGCAGAAGGAATCGAGCCCCAAGCCCGCGTAGATGCTGAATTCTTCCTTGAGTCCCCGCCGGCCGCCGTGAAGGACTTCATCGATTACGTCGCCGTTGAGCCACCCCAGCCCTCGCTACCACCTCTGCTGAGCTCCTGGTGAGCTTGGGGTTAAAACCCCTCACTTTTCCCCTTCGTCTACTCCCTGTAGCCGTGGCCTCCATGAAAGCCGAAGCTTCTCGCCGCCGAAATCCATGGCGAGGTCCATCCGTTAGGTAATCGATCTCAGCCTGTTGTCCATCGTGTTCACCGTGTTCTTCCTCGTCGAACCAGCCTAGCCTCGCCTCAAGTCGTGCCCTGGAGCCAAATCTCGATGGTGGCCGTAGCTAGGTCGCCGTGAAAGTTGACGCCGGCGAGCGTACGGTGCACCCCAGTGCTTGGTTTTGGTCCCGTTCGACGCGCGCGAGTAAGAGCTTCAAGACGGTGGTCTTCGCGCTCCAAATGGTAGACGGAATCGAGCTCCCGTGCAGCGCCGCCGCGACTCCAGTCGCCGGCGTCAAGCCGCCGGCGAGTCAGCTCTAAACCCCCCCCCTGTTTTCACAAAATTAGTGACCCCTGGGTCACTGACCAGTGGGCCCAGTGGCTTATTTAAGCCACTGGATTAAGTTAACCCACGGGTTAAGTTAACCAGCCACTGACAGGGTGGCCCCACATGTCAGCCCCCCCCTGACGCCAGCTTGACGTCAGCCTGACGCAGTAAATCATTTAAATGAATTTCCAGAGATTATTTGAATTAAAAATAAATCCAGAAATTCCAGAAAATACCCCAAACTTTGGAAATTCATAGAAAATTCATATTAACTCCAAATTGGACAAATAGTATATGAAAAATGATCAGGAGAAAATTATCTTTCCAAATATGCAACTTTCAACTCTGTTTGAGTTGAATTTAAAATGGGACCAGTAGCATATGTCATTTGGTTTATTTGAATTTAATTCAAATTCAAATCAATTGATCTTGCAACTTGGACCATGGAATTATGATGTAATTCAACCATACATCAGAAGCACATCTTATACAAGTGAAGATGATTCAAAATGATCAAACCATGTCACTTACAACTTGACTAGGTTGAATTAAAATGTGGAGTATGAATTTGCATTTTAAATGCAATATATTCCACTTAAATGGAATTGCCTCACACATCAAAACTTGTACTTCAAGCTTTAACATTCAATCATGTGCTTGAGCATTGAATTCATATTAATTGCTACTTCTTGCTTTGTTTGTCGAGTAGAGGTGGAACCGGAGCAAGAGGTCACCCCCTTCGCTGAAGATCCAGAACCCGAACCTCGTTAGCAAGGCAAGCAAACCCCCATTGATCATGTCGATAAAATCCCACTTCCCTCTCATGTCTCGCTTATGCATTGTATAGGATGATCACCATGTTACGATTCTACCGCATAGATGAACCCATTCCTTTGCATGACCTATCTTTTGTCACGGTAGTAAGCAAACCACAATCCTAGCAAATGTAGGAGTTGGTTGATATCATGTAACCCCTGCAATGCTACTGCTTATTGCATGCTTCGTATGATACCATGTTGTTACTGTGATGTGAGTCGGGATGGTAATGATCATGTTGATGATGGTAGAAAAGTGTTGGTGAATCGACCCTAATACAAGGTGAACGATGAGAGGCTGTGTAGGAGTACACGGTGGGTTGTCTCGTTGAACACCGCCCAAGTACGAGTTCTTGTGTGGTGATCCAAGATGAAGATTACAACCACACATTGGGCTCACTGACCCCTCTCAACTTACTAACTCATCCCTTTCGATGTCCAAATGTCGCAGTAGTTCGAAGTTCTGGTAGGCTTGTGGCCTGGATGCTAAGTGAGAGAACGGCTCTCCCGAGACCGGCTTATGCACCACGCACACATCGCTTGGGTCCACTTCGGTAAACCGGCCGGGTTCACGATAGTGGTAGCCAACCCAAGTAGGCGGCTTTCTTGGACTAGATAGGCTATGAGGTAACAGTTGTGGTGAGCATCCTCGCAGGCACCCCTTGAATGGTGTCGAGTACAAAGGCGGTAAATGATGATCATGTGTGTGTAGCGGTACACCCTTGCAAGGTTAACAAAACTATTCGAATAGCCGCGTCCGCGGTAATGGACTGCTTGGAAAGCTTAGCTTGATTATTAGATAACTTGAACCAGATACTTCTAAAACACACCAAGATAAGTGTGAGTGCTATGGCGTGCTTTCTCGTGGGGAAGTCGAGGAAGGCACCATAGTGGTGTATTTGGTTGGTGAAAGTAGTGGAATCGTGTACGCTTCTTACCTCAAAGTCTGGTACTCGTAGTTCAGTACTAGCCAAGTCAAAGCTGGCACTTCTGCAAGTGAACCCCACCTCCCTTTACCTTGATACATATGCATGAGTAGTATAGCTCCTATGTAAGTCTTGCTGAGTACGACTTTGTACTCACGTTTGCTTAATCTATGTTTTAGATGACGCCACTGACCCCGAAGGTGGCTTCTTCATCGAGCTGGACGACTGAAGTTAAACTAGTCTAGTCCCAGTCAGCAGACTGGTTCCCTCGTGGAGGGCTTTGTGTTTAAATAAGGCTTCTTAAGCCATTTGTTAAACTTGTCTGTACTCAGACATAATTTGCTTCCGCTCTGTGTTGTAATGTTGGATCACATGTATGTGATCTCTGTGTGTACTCTATAAGAGTTATAAATAAAATGTACACTTTGTAGAGAATTGCAATGGTACCTGCTGTTCGTACAAGGAATGTGTGCTGCGTGTATGTTTATAACATGCATGTCTTTGTATGGGTTTTCGAGACCTTAGTTGTGTTCTGGCTGGCGGTCTTTCATACACCAAGTGGCCCTTAGATGTGCGCAGCTTGGGGCATCGCGATGCGATTGCTCGAGACTCCGTCTCGTGCACACTTTGTGGTATGATCGAGCCCGCCCTAGACCTCGACTAAGTGATCGGGCTGGAGTAAGTCTATGTAAGAGTTTTGAGATAGTCGGTAGTATGGTTGAGGCGACTTGTCTTTGAATATGGGAGTTCACCACCCATATCATTTGACTTGTGTGCGGACGATGAGGACCCATCTCAGTTGATCATCCGGCCTGGATGGGATGCCCCTCACGTACGATGCTTTCCGAGAATGTTCAGTGCTTGGCCTTGTCTGCTTAGACAAGTGGGTGCGGTTCTCGGCTCTCCATATGACTATGTCTTAACTGTACTTGCATACGCTAACCCCGGGTCCCGACAGACTTGGTATCAGAGCAGGACTGACTGTAGGACTAGTAGCCTTGGCCGAAGTCGAGTCTAGCTTGCTATAGTTATATAGTTACTCTGGGTATATAAGGGAACAACGTAAGGCTTCTTTTTCTCCTTACCCCCTTCGTTATGAGTTCTGAGTCAACCTCATCTTATTCTACGGGAAGATAGGACTAGGCTCTCCTCTGTCTGATTAGCACATCTCGTTGTTTGCTTCCTTGTAGCCGTAGGAAAGTTGTGTTCGGTTTGTTAGATTGGCTATGCTCCCTATTTTACTACATCGTATGTAAGTGCTGTTTGCATGTTGGAAGAAATTGTCATTTCTTACAATTACAGCCGTTATGCTGTCCGAGTCATTCCAGGTTTATCTCATAATCTGATGCATTTGCAAACTCCTTTCTGTTTCAGATGGCAGATCTTCCCCCTCGGCAGATTGTTCGTTTGACCAGGTGCCTCGGTGTGCGTGGCCATCCCGCCACATTGATCGAGATGATGTCCTATGTGGGATATCGATGGTACCCTGAGTACACCATCGAGGAGCAGTTCCACGACTTCAACCAGACGCAGTTCCACTGCATTGTCCGGATATATCCGCACCACGTTGGAGTCACCCAGCCTATCCACTTTGGACATGGCATTGGCGTTACCGAGAACATGGCTATGCAGGATGCTGCATATTCATGTATTACCCTGCTGAGAGAAGAGCACACCATGCTGAGAGAGACCTCATTCCGCTATATCCCTGCTGCACTTCCAGGAGAAGAGGGATATTACACCGGACTCTACTCAGATCACTCTGCAGAGGATCCAGCACTCCAGGTGACTGCTAGGTTTGCTAGTGACAGAGATCGTGATGCACGCGCTCTCCGTTTTGAGCTCCACGCCACCCATGTTCGTCTGTACCGAGCACTGACGCTCTTGGCACCCTTTGTGAGCGTGAGATCATTTGAGTATGATGCGATCTATCCAGTGAGAACGCAGATGCCTTCTCGAGTTGCTTGGCCCGAGATTGGAGGCATTTTTCCACCTCGTGGTCCTTTGCTTCCACCCTACACTGGACCTAGGCCCCATCCTTGCCCAAATGGATATCAGGGTCCACAAGCCTCCGTGTTTTCCGATGGTCACCTCCAGCTACCGGGATACGCGGTGAACTTTTATGAGGACTACTATGGAGATGGAGATGAGTGAGACCGCCTGTGGTCTTACTTAGTGAAGATGTAGTAGTATCTTAGTTTATTGTAAGCAAGGTGTCTAAGTTCCAGAGGCTTAGATAAATAATGTATAGGAAGTCAGAGTGCCTCTGAAGGATGTATCATCTTCATCACGTTTGTATTAGCTTGGTGCTTGTACTTAAACGATGTATGGTTTGTATGACAGCTTGTGAATATATGGCTTGTATGCTTTTATCACCATGTTGTCAAGATGATTACTTCCTTTGCTCTGTAATCCTTCCAGTATTTCAATACCTTGATTTGACTCTTGAAATCAACTCTGTTTGACTTTGGTTTTCACCTTCAGGATGTCTCAAGGAACCCGTGGCCTGGTTGGTCGGAACCAAGGTCGTGGGAATGACCAGGAGGAAGGCAACCTTCCACCCCCACCCACGATGGCCCAAGTTCTGATGGAGGTCGAGAGGAACCGCCGTGACTCTCACCACCTGCTGGAAGTCATCGCACGCAACACGACTCAGCAGCACAATGAGTTGGTGTCCCTGAACGACTTCATCCGACTTCATCCCCCGGTTTTCAGTTACTCCACCGAGCCCCTTGACGCCGATGACTGGCTCCGCAGCATCGAGAGGAAGCTCCAAGAAGGCCATGTTGCAGATGGCGACAAGGTCAACTATGCCACCTATCACCTTGAAGGTGCGGCTAGCTCTTGGTGGGAGAACTTTCTGAATATGCGACCCGTTGGACCGCCTACATCTTGGGAAGAATTCTGCACTTCCTTCCGCGAGCACCACATCCCCAAGGGTCTTATGGACCGCAAGCGTGAGGAGTTCTGCAACCTCACTCAAGGCAGAAGAACCGTGGACGAGTTTAGTCGTGATTTCAACCGACTTGCTCGTTATGCAACCGAAGAAGTCTCCACCGACTCCAAGAAGCAAGAGAGGTTCCGTCGTGGCCTCAACTCCGGACTCCGTCGTGAGCTCAACCTTCATGACTTTGACACATTCCAGGTCCTTGTCAACAAGGCCATCAAGGCGGAGGACATGAACACCCCAACGATTTCCGCAAACACCCTAGAGATGACGGATCATCCAGCTCTGGTTCCCAGAAACGCAAGATCTGGATCCCCAATAGCATGTTCCGTCAGAACAACCCACATAGGCCATCCTATGTGGCGCCTCGTCCAACCACCCAGTTCCACCCAACTCCACCAAACAACCCAGCTCCACGCATTGTGTTTGGAGCCTGCTACAAGTGTGGTCAGGAAGGCCACTATTCTCGTGAGTGTCCCCAGAACCAGCTCCAACACCAGAATGCTCCACCCCGTGCCGGAGGCAACAACGACAACAATGGCCGTGGCAAGCCACCCCAGAAGGTCTACACCGCCAAACCCGCTCGTCCCGCCACTCGTGGACGTGTGAACCAGATAGCCGCCGAAGAGACTGACGACACCACTGACGTCATTCTTGGTACGCTCCCAGTCAATTTTGTTCCTACTTCCGTTCTTTTCGACCCAGGAGCATCTCATTCATTCATGTCGGAAAGTTATGCACTTCGTCATGAGTTACCCTTTATTGAATTGTCCACCCCGATGGTTCTTCAAACTCCAGGGTCAAGATGGCAAACTAATAGAGTGAGCCATGGTAATCAAATTGCAATTGAGGGTTTAGTATTCCTTGCTTCACTCATAGCCCTCAAGTCTTCAGACATTGATGTCATCCTTGGCATGGATTGGCTATCAATACAGAATGCCTACCTGGATTGCAGAAGCAAATCCGTGAAACTCACCCACCCTTCAGGCCAAACCGTCAACTATACCTCACCCAGAACAAGAAACCAAGTGCATTCCTTGAATGTACTTCCCCTTCCCGAACTTGAAGATATTCCGGTGGTTCGTGACTTCCCGGATGTCTTTCCTGAAGAGCTGCCGGGCATGCCACCCGACAGATGTGTAGAATTTATAGTGGATCTTGTTCCTGGAACCGCACCAATTTCCAAACGCCCATATAAAATGGCCCCACATGAGTTAGCTGAGCTAAAAACCCAACTTGATGCTTCGTTGGCAAAAGGCTTCATCCGCCCTAGCTCATCGCCATGGGGTTGTCCCGTTCTGTTCGTAAAGAAGAAAGATGGAACAGAAAGGATGTGCGTAGACTATCGCCCACTAAATTTAGCGACGATAAAGAACAAATACCCACTGCCCAGGAACAATGATCTTTATGATCAACTTGCAGGATCCTCCGTCTTCTCCAAGATGGATTTGAGATTAGGTTATCTTCAGATCAGAATCCGAAACGAGGACATTCCCAAAACGGCTTTTAATACTCGTTATGGTCTTTATGAGTACACCGTCATGTCCTTTGGTTTAACCAATGCCCCCGCCACATTCTCACGCTTGATGATTTCGATCTTCATGGAGTACCTAGATAAATTTGTTGTGGTTTATCTCGATGATATTCTCATCTACTCGAAGAACGAAGGAGATCATGCCGAACACTTAAGGATGGTATTGATGAAGCTTAGAGAGCATCGCCTGTACGCTAAATTCTCCAAGTGTGAATTCTGGCAACCAGAAGTGACCTACTTAGGCCACGTGATTTCTGCAAAAGGCATTGCTGTGAATCCCGAGAGAGTTCAGGCCGTCCTTGACTAGACTCCACCTGAATCGGTTAAGCAAGTTAGAAGTTTTCTTGGCCTAGCCAGCTATTGCCGTCGCTTCGTCGAGAACTTTTCTAAAGTTGCAAAGCCTCTAACTGAACTCCTCAAGAAAGATAAGAAATTCTGATGGACTCCCAAGTGCGAGGAAAGCTTTCAAGAGCTAAAAAGAAGATTGACTTCTACACCCGTACTTGCACCTCCAGACACCAAAAGAGATTTCGAGATCTATTGTGATGCCTCACGGCAAGGGTTAGGATGCATACTTCTGCAAGATCGACATGTGGTAGCTTATGCTTCACGCCAGTTGCGGCCACATGAAGAGAACTATCCTACCCATGACCTTGAACTCGCTGCCTTAGTTCATGCCCTAACAACTTGGCGACATTACCTCCTTGGTAATCGTTGTGAGATTTATTCCGACCACCAAAGTCTCAAATATATTTTCACCCAGCCAGATCTTAATCTCAGGCAAAGACGCTGGATTGAGTTGATAAAAGATTACGACGTAGTAATTTCTTACACCCCAGGCAAAGCCAATGTCATGGCTGATGCACTAAGTCGTAAGTCGTATTGTAACAACCTCATGTTACAACAGTATCAACCACTTCTTCATGAGGAATTTGGCAAGATCAACCTTGAGATTGTTCCTCATGGCTATCTTTCTACCTTGGTGGCGAAACCAACTCTTGAGGATCAAATTATAGTTGCCCAAAAGCGTGCACGAGGTGTTCGCCGGATCAAGGAGAACATTGCTAGCGGAGTTGCTAAATGTTTCACCACAGATAGCAAGGGAACGGTATTCTTTGAAAATCGTTTGGTAGTACCTAAGAATAAGGAACTAAGGCAACTCATCCTCAAAGAGGCCCATGACACACCCCTCTCAATTCATCCCGGTAGCACGAAAATGTACCGAGACCTACGCCAGAGATTTTGGTGGACTAGGATGAAGAGAGACATTGCTCAATTTGTTGCCGAATGTGATGTTTGTCGTCGCATTAAGGCAGAACATCAAAGACCTGCTGGTACACTTCAACCTTTGTCTATTCCCGAGTGGAAATGGGACAAATTCGGTATGGATTTCATCACCGGCTTTCCAAGAACCCAGAAAGGAAACAACGCCATCTTCGTTGTCATAGATAGGCTTTCCAAAGTTGCTCACTTCCTTCCAGTTCGCGAGTCTATAACTGCTAGCCAGTTAGCGGACTTGTACATCTCTAGAATTGTATCACTTCATGGTGTTCCTTTGGAAATCAATTCTGATCGCAGTAGCCTTTTTACCTCTAGATTTTGGGGAAGCTTTCAGAATGCTATGGGAACTCATCTCTCCTTTAGTACAGCTTTCCATCCTCAGTCTAGCGGTCAAGTCGAAAGGGTTAACCAAATTCTTGAAGACATGCTCAGAGCTTGTGTTATCTCATTCGGAAAGAATTGGGAGAATTCTCTTCCATTTGCCGAATTTGCTTATAACAATAGTTTTCAACCTAGTCTGAACATGGCTCCTTTTGAACTCCTTTATGGACGACGATGTCGAACACCACTAAACTGGTCTGAAACCGGTGAAAGACAATTCTTTGGACCGGATATGATCAAGGAAGCAGAAGAGCAAGTTCGCATTGTTCGTGATCAATTGAAAGCAGCCCAGTCTCGTCAGAAAAGCTACTGTGATCGTCATCATAGGCAAGAGAGCTACAATCTGGATGAGAAGGCTTACCTTCGGGTTACTCCTCTGAAGGGAACCCAACGTTTCGGTATCAAAGGCAAGTTGGCCCCACGTTACATCGGACCTTTCCGCATTATTGCTAAACGTGGAGAAGTTGCCTACCAACTTGAACTACCTCCGCACCTCTCCCGAGTACATGATTTATTCCATGTGTCCCAACTCAGGCGTTGCTTCAAGGACCCCATCCGCGAAGTTGACCATGAAACGCTTGATCTCCAAGATGACCTTTCTTATCGAGAATACCCCGTTCGTATTCTTGATTCCGCAGAGCGTGTCACTCGTCGTCTGAAGATTAGGTTTCTGAATGTGCAATGGTCACACCACTCTGAAAGAGAAGCCACGTGGGAAAGAGAAGACCGTCTCCTTGCCGAGTACCCCTCCTTCCTCCCGCAGGCTTCTGAATCTCGGGACGAGATTCTGTTGAGTGGGGGAGAGTTGCCAGAACCCTATGTTAGGTATGTGCTAGGGTTAGCTAGTGGCTTTGCTTCATGTTAAAATTTCAAAAGAAATCTTGGAAATCAAATTCAAAATCAAAATGGGAGAAGGAACACCCCCCAGATGAATTAATTCAAAACGCCAGATAAAAATCTTTTCCAAAAATTCATGTTAGATTTTTGAAAAGTCTTATAAATGAGTGTGATAACATATCAAGTGATGTGGGACCCATCCCATGCTCATAGATTTTTCAAATATTCAAACAGTGCCTTGGAATTAATGAAATACCCCTATTTGATTTAAAATTCAAATCATTTGAATTTTAAAAATGTTGAAAGTTTATGAGTGGCTAGTCTATATTATTATGAGGCCACATAAAAGTTTTCAGCATTTAATAAAATGTTTAGCTATTTATTTTAGCTAAACAGAACAAATGACAGAAGGAATAACAGAAAACAGAAAAGGAAAAGAAGGCTTACCTCAATTGGGCCCAACTCACCGAGGCAGCCCGGCCCAGGGACAGGGGCGTCTTCTTCCTCGCGCCAGGCAGGCTGCTGCCGCCGTGGCAAGCATGCCATCATCGGTAGCCACCTCCTGCTTCCCTCCCCGTCCACGTAATCGCGTCCAGAAGCGTCCTGGAGCCGCCCCAGTTCTTTTACCCCCATCCACGAGCTTCCTCCTCTCCTCTCCCACCCGATTCATCGCCGCCCGAGAAGCACGCCGGAGCGCCGTCGAGCACACGCGTGGCCAGTGAAGCCGAGAAGCCCCAAGACGGTGTCCAAACGCTTCGTCGTCGTCGTCTTCACCGACTTGCAGAAGGAATCGAGCCCGAAGCCCGCGTAGACGCTGAATTCTTCCTCGAGTCCCAGCCGGCCGCCGTGAAGGACTTCATCGATTACGTCGCCGTTGAGCCACCCCAGCCCTCGCTACCACCTCTGCTGAGCTCCTGGTGAGCTTGGGGTCAAAACCCCTCACTTTTCCCCTTCGTTTACTCCCTGAAGCCGTGGCCGCCATGAAAGCCGAAGCTTCTCGCCGCCGGAATCCATGGCGAGGTCCATCCGTTAGGTAATCGAGCTTAGCCTGTTGTCCATCGTGTTCACCGTGTTCTTCCTCGTCGAACCAGCCTAGCCTCGCCTCAAGTCGTGCCCTGGAGCCAAATCTCGATGGTGGCCGTAGCTAGGTCGCCGCGAAAGTTGACGCCGGCGAGCGTACAGTGCACCCTAGTACTTGGTTTTGGTCCCGTTCGACGTGCGCGAGTAAGAGCTTCAAGACGGTGGTCTTCGCGCTCCAAATGGTAGACGGAATCGAGCTCCCGTGCAGCGCCGCCGCGACTCCAGTCGCCGGCGTCAAGCCGCCGTCGAGTCAGCTCTAACCCCCCCCCTGTTTTCACCAAATTAGTGACCCCTGGGTCACTAACCAGTGGGCCCAGTGGCTTATTTAAGCCACTGGATTAAGTTAACCCATGGGTTAAGTTAACCATCCACTGACAGGGTGGCCCCACATGTTAGCCCCCCCCATGACGCCAGCTTGACGTCAGCCTGACGTAGTAAATCATTTAAATGAATTTCCAGAGATTATTTGAATTAAAAATAAATCCAGAAATTCCAGAAAATACCCCAAACTTTGGAAATTCATAGAAAATTCATATTAACTCCAAATTGGACAAATAATATATGAAAAATGATCAGGAGAAAATTATCTTTCCAAATATGCAACTTTCAACTCTGTTTGAGTTGAATTTAAAATGGGACCAGTAGCATATGTCATTTGGTTTATTTGAATTTAATTCAAATTCAAATCAATTGATCTTGCAACTTGGACCATGGAATTATGATGTAATTCAACCATACATCAGAAGCACATCTTATACAAGTGAAGATGATTCAAAATGATCAAACCATGTCACTTACAACTTGACTAGGTTGACTTCAAATGTGGAGTTTGAATTTGCATTTTAAATGCAATATATTCCACTTAAATGGAATTGCCTCACACATCAAAACTTGTACTTCAAGCTTTAACATTCAATCATGTGCTTGAGCATTGCATTCATATGAATTGCTACTTCGTGCTTTGTTTGTCGAGTAGAGGTGGAACCGGAGCAGGAGGTCACCCCCTTCGCTGAAGTTCCAGAACCCGAACCTCGTCAGCAAGGCAAGCAAACCCCCATTGATCATGTCGATAAAATCCCACTTCCCTCTCATGTCTCGCTTATGCATTGTATAGGATGATCACCATGTTACGATTCTACCGCATAGATGAACCCATTCCTTTGCATAAACTATCTTTTGTCACAGTAGTAAGCAAACCACAATCCTAGCAAATGTAGGAGTTGGTTGATATCATGTAACCCCTGCACTGCTACTTCTTATTGCATGCTTAGTATGATACCATGTTGTTACTGTGATGTGAGTCGGGATGGTAATGATCATGTTGATGATGGTAGAAAACTGTTGGTGAATCGACCCTAATACAAGGTGCACGATGAGAGGCTGTGTAGGAGTACACGGTGGGTTGTCTCGTTGAACACCGCCCTAGTACGAGTTCTTGTGTGGTGATCCAAGATGAAGAGTACAACCAGACATTGGGCTCACTGACCCCTCTCAACTTACTAAATCATCCCTTTCGATGTCCAGATGTCGCAGTAGTTCGGAGTTCTGGTAGGCTTGTGGCCTGGATGCTAAGTGAGAGAACGGCTCACCCGAGACCGGCTTATGCACCACACACACATCGCTTGGGTCCACTTCGGTAAACCGTCCGGGTTCACGATAGTGGTAGCCAACCCAAGTAGGCGGCTTTCTTGGACTAGATAGGCTATGAGGTAACAGTTGTGGTGAGCATCCTCGCCGGCACCCCTTGAATGGTGTCGAGTACAAAGGCGGTAAATGATGATCATGTGTGTGTAGCGGTACACCCTTGCAAGGTTAACAAAACTATTCGAATAGCCGCGTCCGCGGTTATGGACTGCTTGGAAAGCTTAGCTTGGTTATTAGATAACTTGAACCGGATACTTCTAAAACACACCAAGATAAGTGTGAGTGCTATGGCGTGCTTTCTCGTGGGGAAGTCGAGGAAGGCACCATAGTGGTGTATTTGGTTGGTGAAAGTAGTGGACTCGTGTACGCTTCTTACCTCAAAGTCTGGTACTCGTAGTTCAGGACTAGCCAAGTTAAAGCTGGCACTTCTGCAAGTGAACCCCACCTCCCTTTACCTTGATACATATGCATGAGTAGTATAGCTCCTATGTAAGTCTTGCTGAGTACTACTTTGTACTCACGTTTGCATAATCTATGTTTTAGATGACGCCGCTGACCCCGAAGGTGGCTTCTTCATCGAGCTGGACGACTGAAGTTAAACTAGTCTAGTCCCAGTCAACAGACTGGTTCCCTCGTGGAGGGCTTTGTGTTTAAATAAGGCTTCTTAAACCATTTGTTAAATTTGTCTGTACTCAGACATAATTTGCTTCCGCTCTGTGTTGTAATGTTGGATCACATGTATGTGATCTCTGTGTGTACTCTATAAGAGTTATAAATAAAATGTACACTTTGTAGAGAATTGAAATGGTACCTGCTGTTCATACAAGGCATGTGTGCTGCGTGTATGTTTATAACATGCATGTCTTTGTATGGGTTTTCGAGACCTTAGTTGTGTTCTGGCTGGCGGTCTTTCATACACCAAGTGGCCCTTAGATGTGCGCAGCTTGGGGCATCGCGATGCGATTGCTCGAGACTCCGTCTCGTGCACACTTTGTGGTATGATCGAGCCCGCCCTAGACCTCGACGAAGTGATCGGGCTGGAGTAAATCTATGTAAGAGTTTTGAGATAGTCGGTAGTATGGTTGAGGCGACTTGTCTTTGAATATGGGAGTTCACCACCCATATCATTTGACTTGTGTGCGGACGATGAGGACCCATCTCAGTTGATCATCCGGCCTGGATGGGATGCCCCTCATGTACGATGCTTTCCGAGAATGTTCAGTGCTTGGCCTTGTCTGCTTAGACAAGTGGGTGCGGTTCTTGGCTCTCCATATGACTATGTCTTAACTGTACTTGCATACGCTAACCCCGGGTCCCGACAATCTGAAGGGTGCCTCAGCATGTCCTCCTTTTCCGGATCCGGGTTCGGGTCATCCTCTTTTATCTTCTTTCTATCCGCGTGCCAGGTCATGAGCATTGCTTCCTCGGGATCTACGAAATATCTCTGCAGACGAGGAGTGATCGGAAAGTACCATAACACTTTTCTTGGAACTTTCTTCGCTCTCTTGTATCGACTAACACCGCACACCAAACATGTGGTTTTATCTTCGTCCTCACCCCGATAGATCATGCAATCATTTATGCAGACGTGGTATTTAACGTGCGCAAGATCGAGAGGGCAAAGGACTTTCTTGGCCTCAGCGATACTAGTTGGGCACGTGTTGCCCTTCGGAAGACGATCGTGCCAGAATGCCATGTTATCATCGAAGCTTTCGTCGGTCCATTTGTGTTTTGCCTTCATCTCCATAGCCCCAAGTGTTACATTCAAGCGGGATACCCGTCGTTGCATCCTTCGTACAACTTCGTAATCGCGTCTTTCTCGAGTTGCGCCATCTTGGCTTTCTCTCTAGCTGCACCTCTTGCGTTCAACGCCTCTTTGACAAGCAGCTCTTGAACATGAGGGTCCCGCACCCAGCTTGAATCATCATGTCCGACATCTTGATCTTCATGTCCGGCATCTTGATCTACATGATCCACTTCGGCATCTTCTTCATGATCATGTACGGGATGCTCTTCATCATCTCGCCCGCCGCTGTTTTCTGGTTGCCCTTCCTCATTTACTGGCGCCCCACCATTGACGTCCTCCTCCTCACCAGCTTTATCACTTATCCATCGTGTGTAGCCATCCATCAAACCATTACGCTTTAGGTGTCTTTGCAATATTCCGGAATCAGGCTCGGTCACGCACTGCAGTTTGCATCTCCGACACGGAGATCTTATATCCGACCTATTATTCCTTAGCATGTCGTTTGTCGCACATTGCATCCACCTAGCCACGGTGATATCGCTCAGCATCTCGCGGACCATGGTCGATCACCTGCGTGCACGGAGAGAGCAACACAATTATATATCACAGTCGTCGCCGGAAAAATTCGGCATGACCTTCCCTAATAATGCATGGGAGCATGCGGAGAGTGCGCTAGAAATTTGCCGAAACGGAAATGAATCGACATTTTGGCAAAACATTTGCCACTCAAGATACACATATACATCAAACCACCATAAGCTTCACATATACATCAAACCACCCCAAGCTTCACATATACATCAAACCCAAGCTTCACATATATAACAAACCCCAAGCTAATAAAGGCAAGTATATGGGTCATAAATGGAACAAAAGAGTTTGGGAGGAGGTCCACTTACTTCAATATGAAACAAAATAGATGTAATGCCAAGTATCGATGGATAGATGGAAGAAATGAGGTGGGGAGGAGGAGAAAACCGAATAGATCTAGGGTGAGAAGAGTGGATCTAGTTTGAGAATTGTGTGGAGTGAATGAGAGGTGGTAGGTGGGGTGGAGTAGATAAGGGCAGCTCTAGGCATTTAGTGGCGCATATATAAAGTCAATGGTGGCGCATTGGCGTAATGCGCTACCCCTAAGCTTTTATGGGTGGCACATTAGGTAAATGCGCCACCCCTAAGGACCTTATGGCGCATTTACAGAATGCGCCACCCCTAAGCTCTTAGGGGTGGCGCATTCTGTAAATGCGCCACCCATAAGGTCCTTAGGGGTGGCGCATATTGCTCGATGCGCCACGTATAAGATCATCTAGGATGGCCCACTCTTAGGGGTGGCGCACTGGAAAATAATGCGCCACCCATAACAGCTTAGGGGTGGCGCATTATTTTCCAATGCGCCACCCATAACTGATGGTGGCGCATGGCTTTCTATATGCGCCACTAATAAGCTTTCCATGTATAGCTATTTCCCTAGTAGTGAACAGAAAGAAAATAGAAAAGGAAAGCAGGCCTGTCTCAACCCAATTTAGGTATGTGCTAGGGCTCAAGTGCTCCTTTGCATCATGTAAAAATTCCAAAAGAAAATCCAAATGAGGAAAGCAGAAAAACCCTAATTGAATTTAATTCAAATGGCCAGACAAAAATTGCTTCCAAAAACTCCTCTGGTATTTTTGAAAATTCTTATAAATATGCATGATCACATATAAAGTGAAGTGGGTCCCACTGCATACTTCAAGAATTTTCAAAAAGTCCAAATAGAGCTTGGGAGTTTTCAAATTAATTAAACACCCTATTTGCATTGAAATTCAAATAATTTTAATTTAAAAAATCACCAAAACTTGGGAGTGGCTAGCTATATGCCATGTAAGGCCAAATTAAATTTTTGGAGATTTTATAAAATGCTTTGTTATTTTATTTCGATGGAAAACAAATTAATAGAATAGAAAACAAAAAGAAAACAAGAAAGAAATCTTACCTGGCTTCGGCCCAACTTATTCCCCCTGGCCTATCAGTTCGGCCCAGCCCACCTCCCTACTGTCGTCTTCCTCCCCTCGCCCCTAAGCTGCTCGGTGTCAAGCAGGGGACGCGCCGACGCCACCGCGACACTTCTAGGCGCCCCGAGCCCTGTATAGGCACCACAGAGACGCCCGATCACTCCACGACCTTTTCCCCCTCGCCGCTCACCTTCCCCTGCCCATTCCCCGCCGATTTTGCGCCAGCCCGAGCTCCACTTCAGAGCGCCGCCGTGAGCCCGTGCGGCCAGAGACGCCCACCGGCCGGGAAAAGCTGTCCAGGAAGATCGCCGTCGACGGAAGCCTCTCCGTTGTAAGGCCCGATATGCGGTACTGTTCCAGATCTAGGTGTTTCTGCCCAGATCCGGGGGTCCGCAGTACCTCCGATTCGGGTAAAACTTCGAACTGCGCGATCAGCGTGTCGAGCCGGCAGCGTTCACCTCACGCTGGAACCATTCCGAGAACACTTTCCGGCGAGCTATAAAATAACTCATTTAATTATTAAACGAGGTTTTTCGTTCCGTTGGCTACGGCTGGTCTCGTGCGGTTTTCGCGACGGTGATCGGGCGAAACCCGGTGTCGCAAAGGCCGAGTGTCAGGGTGGCAAGGGTCGGTCTCCGTTCGGTACGAGATAAGAGG
The DNA here is from genome assembly GCA_950022295.1 of Bromus sterilis. NCBI lineage: Eukaryota > Viridiplantae > Streptophyta > Magnoliopsida > Poales > Poaceae > Bromus > Bromus sterilis. The sequence goes on from OX465599.1 coordinate 220,934,974, forward strand.
GTAAAAAATAATCGCCGATCGATAAATCGGGGATGCAAACACCGCAAACAAATCAGACAATCAAACAATTCACACCGAAAACAAAATTTTTAATTTTTGTGAAATCTAGGCTGTTACAATACAACACCACCAACAAGGGATCTCGTCCCGAGATCCAGGATGATCCGGGGGAGAGGGGAAGGGGGAGAGAAGAGATTCGACAATCTTCAACACCACCAACAAGGGACTCTGCTCCCTGTCGACATTGAAACTATCGAGATAAATTTCCGCAGAGAGACGACATCGTCGGAAAAACGAAACCATCAGTGTCAAGAGGAAGAACGACAGCTAAAACCTGGGGAAAGGGATAGTGCTTTTCTACGCAAGTCGTGAAAACACCGGGCAAAAGGAGGGAGGGCAAAAGACGACCCAGATGATATCTGAAACCGGAGAAGCTAAAGGTACTACAGGAATTCCCAAACCTGAGATCGAAATAGAGACAATACACTGCAAGCAAGGCATTGTAACGGTTCCGATACTCCACACACTCGCGATCCTAGAGTTTGAAGGGGATAAGTCGGGATTAAAACACTTGCGACTCTTGTCCTGACCAGAGCATGGGTAAGGAGGAAAACGAATCCTACTCTCCGATAACTAACTTAGTAACTACAAAATAGTTTTTGTCTAGACTCGACTTCGGCCAAAGAAGGGATCCTACGGTCGGTAAGGCTCTGATACCAAGTTGTAAGGCCCGATATGCGGTACTGTTCTAGATCAAGGTGTTTCCACCCAGATCCGGGGACGAAGAACATATCGGTCCCACCGCGACATATGACATAGCCATATGCCCCAGATTTCCAACATGATATCACAACATTACAGATACAAGGATACAACATCTCATACAATTGGCATACAACTGCCTTAAATACAATACATCAGCAGAAGGTATATGTCTGAGTACAGACTACAATCAAATGCCTAGTGGCAAAGAGAAAAAACATTGATCCCCATAACCACACGGGTCCAGGCCCTCCGCCGGGATCCGCCTAACTAGTCGTCATCGAGTCTCCACGTGAAATGTCGATCACATACCTGTTATAGATCAAGAACCCTGAAAAGAGTTTGGGGGTAGTATCATGAGTACATAGGTACTCAGCATCCAACTGTAGTGGTCATCTGACCCAACAAGGATTTCATCACTCGTCATTATAGGACAACTAGTAGTTTACGGAAAGGGAGCGGTAAGTGGTGAGGTTGCTGCCGCACTAGCATTTGTGAAGTGGCTAACGATCTAGAGAGTAAGGTAAGAAGCCAAGCATTCGATGAGGAATCGCCTCCAACAAGTCTTGCAATCAATTACTTACAAAAACATAACACCTATCCTATCTTTGTCCTCCTCTTCGCATCCCGACGAAGAAGAAGCAGTCAAGGCACACATACATTGATCAAGTTATATTAATATTATCTCAGTTGTTGTTTTCTATGAACAAGGAGTAGGTCTCAACTCGTCCATAGCCGTGGACACGGCTTCTCGAAAATATTTAACCCTGCAGGGGTGTACCAACTTCTCAGTTGCTACCCATTATAGGCAACCATTTTATGATTTAGTTCCGAGAGATCCGAAACGACAGGTCCCTCGAACTAACAACTGTCAGAACCCTCTGTTAGGTAATGTGCTAGGGTTATTAAGTCACTTGCATCATGTTAAAATTTCAAAAGAAATCTTTGAAATCAAAATCAAAAGCAATATGGGAGAAGGAAAACGCCCAGATGAATTAATTCAAAAGGCCAGAGAAAAATCTTCTCCAGAAATTCATGTTAGATTTTTGAAAAGTCTTATAAATAAGTGTGATCACATATCAAGTGATGTGGGACCCAACCCATGCTCACAGATTTTTCAAATATTCAAACAGTGCCTTGGAATTAATTAAAAACCCCTATTTGATTTAAGATTCAAATCATTTGAATTTTAAAAATGTTGAAACTTTATAAGTGGCTGGTCTATATTATTATGAAGCCATATAAATTTTTTCAGCATTTAATAAAATGCCTAGCTATTTATTTAGCACAGCAAAACAAAAAGGCAGAAAAGAAAAACAGAAGAAAAAGAAAAACGGAAACTCACCTAGCTTCCAGCCCGACTAGCTCCCCGCAGCCCACCTGGCCGGCCCAGCCCACCCGGGAGTCCCCTGTCGTCTTCCTCCCCGCGTGCCCAAGCAGCTCGATGGCGAGGTGCGGACGCCGTGGACGCCACCGCGAGGCCCGAAGGGTTCCAGGCCTACCCAGATCACCAAAGAGCGCCAAGGAGACATCCGCTTCGCCCTCTCTCACTTTCCCCCATCGTCGCCTCCTCTTGAGCTCTGTACGCGTTTCCCCCTTCTTCCCCGAAAGCACCCGCCGCTCACCGTCGCAAGAATCCGTGGCCAACGCCGGAGAAGAGCCAGAAGACCGTGTCCCCCTCGCGCTACGTCGTCGTCCACGCCAAGATCTCGGAGATGGAGACGTAGGAGCCACTGGAGCCGTCGCAATCGAAGTTTTCGTCTCGCTGGAACCGCCGCACGACTTCTTCAATTCCGGCCAGCCCCGAGCTCCTACGACTTCGCCACCGCTTCCGTTGGACTCACGGTGAGCTCACGGTTCACCCGAGCCATCCCAACATCTTCCTCCTCCTCTCCAGCAAAATCCACCATGAGGGACGAAGCTCCTCGCCGCCGGGAGCCATGGCGACGACCACCTATTACGCAATCGAGCTCGTCTTTTTGTCCGTCGTCTTCACTGTGGCCTCACGCGTCGAATGAGCTAGCGCCTGCTGGATTTGGTGTACCATGGTAACGTTTTCTCTCCGCCGGGATTCTGTTGCCGCCGGCGAGGTCACCGTCGTCGCCCTGGTCAACCCCGAGGTCGCCCGCGTGCACCAGACGACGCGCGAGAGCACGGGCTACGTTCCCTTGGTCTCAGCACATCGAATGGTGGCCGGGAGTTGTGGATCCGTGCAGCGCCGCCGTGGCCAAGACGTCGGCGTTTAGCCGCCGGTGGGTTATCCTAACCCCCCTCGCTAATCCACCCCCTAATGACCCCCCAGAGCCGATGACAAGTGGGCCCAGTGGCTTAATTAAGCCACTGGTTAAGTTAACCCAGCCGGGTTAATTAACCCAGAGGCTGACAACCCTGGCCCACATGTTAGCCCCCCCACGTCAGCTTGACGCAACAGTGACACAATAATGTTTTTCCAGAATAAAAAGAATTAAAGAAATTCAGAAAATTCTAGAAAATACCCCAAACTTTGAAAATTCATAGAAAATTCATATTAACTCCAAATTGGACAAATAATATATGAAAAATGATCAGGAGAAAATAAGCTATCCAAAAATCAAACTTTCAACTATGTTTGAGTTGATATTAAAATGGGACCAGTAGCATATGTCATTTGATTTATTTGGAATTTATTCAAATTCAATTCAAATGATTTTGCAACTTGGACCATGGAATTATGCTATTTTTCAACCACACTTCAGAGGCATATCATACACATTTCCAAATGATTCAAATTGATCAATCAATGTCACATGTAACTTGGCTAAGTTTGAATTCAAATTGGAGTTTGAATTTGCAATTCAATTTGCAATATACTCCATTTAAATGGAATTGCTTCACACATCAAAGAATATACATCAAGTTTCAACCTTCCATCATGTGATTGTTCATTGTATTTACTTTGCTACCTTGCTTGTTGTTTGTCGAGTAGAGGTGGAACCGGAGTAGGAGGCTACCCCCTACGTTGAAGACCCCGAACCCGAACCTCGTCAGCAAGGCAAGCAAACCCCCATTGATCATCTCGATAAAATCCCACTTCCCTCTCATGTCTCGCTTATGCATTGTTTAGGATGATTACCATGATGCGCTTCTACCGCATAGATGAACCCATTCCTTTGCATGACCTATCATTTTGTCACAGTAGTAAGCAAACCACAATCCTAGCAAATGTAGGAGTTGATTGATATCATGTGGCCCCTGCAATTGTTACTGCTTATTGCATGCTTAGAGTGATACCTTGATGATACTGTTATGTGAGTCGGGATGGTAGTGATCATGTTGATGATGGTAGAAAAGTGTTGGTGAATCTACCCTAATACAAGGTGAACGATGAGAGGCTGTGTAGGAGTACACGGTGGGTTGTCTCGTTGAACACCGCCCTAAGTCCGAGTTCTTGTGTGGTGATCCAAGATGAAGAGTACAACCACACATTGGGCTCACTGACCCCTCTCAGCTTTCTAACTCATCCCTTTCGATGTCCAGATGTCGCAATAGTTCGGAGTTCTGGTAGGTCTGTGGCCTAGATTCTAAGTGAGTGAACGGCTCACCCGAGACCGGCTTATGCACCACGCACACATCACTTGGGTCCACTTCGGTAAACCGGCCGGGTTCACGATAGTGGTAGCCAACCCAAGTAGGCGGCTTTCTCGGACTAGATCGGCTATGAGGTAACAGTTGTGGTGAGCATCCTCGCTGGCACCCCTTGAATGGTGTCGAGATCAAAGGCGGTAAATGATGATCATGTGTGTGTAGCGGTACACCCCTGCAGGGTTAACAAAACTATTCGAATAGCCGCGTCCGCGGTTATGGACTGCTTGGAAAGCTTAGCTTGATTATTAGACAACTTGAACCGGATACTTCTAAAACACACCAAGATAAGTGTGAGTGCTATGGCGTGCTTTCTCGTGGGGAAGTCGAGGAAGGCACCATAGTGGTGTAATTGGTTGGAGAAAGTAGTGGACTCGTGTACGCTTCTTACCTCAAAGTCTGGTACTCGTAGTTCAGGACTAGCCAAGTCAAAGCTGGCACTTCTGCAAGTGAAACTCCACCTCCCTTTACCTTGATACATATGCATGAGTAGTATAGCTCCTATGTAAGTCTTGCTGAGTACGACTTTGTACTCACGTTTGCTTAATCTATGTTTTAGATGAAACCACTGACCCCGAAGGTGGCTTCTTCATCGAGCTGGACGACTGAAGATCAAGCTAGTCTAGTCCCAGTCAGACGACTGGTTCCCTCGTGGAGGGCTTGTGTTTAAATAAGGCTTCTTAAGCCATTTGTTAAACTTGTCTATACTCAGACATAATTTGCTTCCGCTTGTGTTGTATTGTTGGATCACATGTTTTTGATCTCTGTGTGCACTCTATAAAAGTTATCAATAAAAATGTATACTTTGTAGAGAATTGCAATGATACCTACTGTTCATACAAGGCATGTGTGATGCGTGTATGTTTATAACATGCATGTCTTTCTATGGGTTCTCGAGACCTTAGTTGTGATCTGGCTGGCGGTCTTTCATACACCAAGTGGCCCTTAGATGTGCGCAGCTTGGGGCATCGCGATGCGATTGTTCGAGACTCTGTCTCTTACACACTTTGTGGTATGATCGAGCCCGCCCTAGACCCCGACTAAGTGATCGGGCTGGAGTAAGTCTATGTAAGAGGTATGAGATAGTCGATAGTATGGTTGAGGCGACTTATCTTGGAATATGGGAGTTCACCACCCATATCATTAGACTTGTGTGCGGACGATGAGGACCCATCTCAGTTGTTAATCCGGCCTGGATGGGATGCCCCTCACGTACGATGCTTTCTGAGAACGTTCTGTGCTTGGCCTTGTCTGCTTAGACAAGTGGGTACGGTTCTCGGCTCTCCATATGACTATGTCTTTACTGGACTTGCATACGCTCACCCCGTGTCCCGACAGACTTGGTATCAGAGCAGGACTGGCTGTAGGACTAGCAGCCTTGGCCGAAGTCGAGTCTAGCCTTCTATAGTTATATAGTTACTCTGCGTATATAAGGGAACAACGCAAGGCCTCTTTTTTCTCCTTACCCTCTTCGTTCTGAGTTCTGAGTCACCCTTATCTTATTCTACGGGAAGATAGGACTAGGCTCTCCTCTGTCTGATTAGAACACCTCGTTGTTTGCTTCCTTATAGCCATAGGAAAGTTGTGATCGGTTTGTTAGAGTGGTTATGCTCCCTGATTTATTACATCGTATGTAAGTGTTGTTTCCATGTTGTAAGAAATTGTCTTTTTCTTGCAATTACAGCCGTTATGCTGTCCGAGTCATTCCAGGTTTAGCTCATAATCTGATGCATTTGCAAACTCCTTCTTTCTGTTTCAGATGGCAGATCTTCCCCCTCGGCAGATTGTTCATTTGACCAGGTGCCTCGGTGTGCGTGGCCATCCCGCCACGTTGATCGAGATGATGTCCTATGTAGGATATCGATGGTATCCTGAGTATACCATTGAGGAGCAATTCCTTGAATTCAACCAGACCCAGTTCCACTGCATTGTCAGGATCTACCCGCACCACGTTGGAGTCACTCAGCCTATCCACTTTGGACATGGCATTGGCATGACAGAGAACATGGCTCTGCTAGATGCTGCATACTCATGTATTACCCTGCTGAGAGAGGAGCACACTATGCTGAGAGAGACCTCATTCCACTATATCCCTGCTGCACTTCCAGGAGAAGAGGGATATTACACCGGACTCTACTCAGATCACTCTGCAGAAGATCCAGCACTTCAGATGTCTGCTAGGTTTTCTAGTGATCGAGATCGTGATGCACGCGCTCTCCGTTTCGAGTTTCACGCCACTCGTGTTCGTCTGTATCGAGCACTGACCCTTTTGGCACCCTTCATGAGCGTTGGATCAGTTGAGTATGATGCTATCTACCCAGTGAGGACTCAGATGCCTTCTCGAGTTGCTTGGTCCGAGATTGGAGGCATTTTTCCACCCCGTGGTCCTTTGCTTCCACCCTACGCTGGACCTAGGCCCCATCCTTGCCCAAATGGATATCAGGGTCCACAGGCCTCCGTGTTTTCCGATGGTCACCTTCAGCTACCGGGATACGCGGGTAACTTTTACGAGGACTACTATGGAGATGGAGATGAGTGAGACCGCCTGTGGTCTTACTTAGTGAGGATGTAGAAGTATCTTAGTATATTGTACGCAAGGTGTCTAAGTTCCAGAGGCCTAGATAAATAATGTATAGGAAGTCAGAGTGCCTCTGAAGGATGTATCATCTTCATCACGTTTGTATTAGCTTGGTGCTTGTACTAAAACGATGTATGGTTTGTATGACAGCTTGTGAATATATGGCTTGTATGCTTTATCACCATGTTGTCAAGATGATTACTTCGTTTTCTCTGTAATCCTTCCAGTACTTCAATACCTTGTTTATACTCTCCCAATCAACTCTGTTTGACTTTGGTTTTTCACCTTCAGGATGTCTCAAGGAATCCGTGGCCAGCTTGGTCGTAACCAGGGTCGTGGGAATGAACAGGAGGAAGGCAACCTTCCACCCCCATCCACGATGCTCAAGTTCTGATGGAGGATGAGAGGAACCGCCGAGATTCTCACCATCTGCTGGAAGTCATTGCTCGCAACACCACTCAGCAGCGCAACGAGTTGGTGTCCCTGAACGACTTCATCCGGCTTCATCCCCCGGTTTTCAGTTACTCCACCGAGCCCCTTGACGCCGATGACTGGCTTCACAGCATCGAGAGGAAGCTCCAAGCTGGCCATGTTGCAAATGGTAACAAGGTCAGCTATGCCACCTATCACCTTGAAGGCGCAGCTAGCTCTTGGTGGGAGAACTTCCTGAATATGCGTCCCGTTGGACCGCCCGCATCTTGGGATGAATTCTACACTTCCTTCCGTGAGCACCACATTCCCAAGGGTCTTATGGACCGCAAGCGTGAGGAGTTCTGCAACCTCACCCAAGGCAGAAGGACCGTTGACGAGTTTAGTCGTGAGTTCAACCGACTTGCTCGTTATGCTACTGAAGAAGTCTCCACCGACGCAAAGAAGCAAGAGAGGTTCCGTCGCGGACTCAATTCTGGACTCCGTCGTGAGCTCAATCTACATGACTTTGCCACCTTCCAGGTCCTTGTCAACAAGGCCATCAAGGCAGAGGACATGAACACCCCCAACGACTTTCGCAAACACCCTAGAGACGATGGATCATCCAGTTCAGGCTCCCAGAAGCGCAAGATCTGGATCCCCAATTGTATGTTCTGCCAGAACAACCCACCGAGGCCATCCTATGTGGCGCCTCGTCCACCAACTCAGTTCCACCCAGCTCCACCAAACAACCCAGCTCCACGCACTGTCTTTGGAGCCTGTTACAAATGTGGTCAGGCAGGCCACTATTCTCGTGAGTGCCCCCAGAACCAGATCCAGAATCAGAATGCTCCACCCCGTGCGGGAGGCAACAACAATGGTCGTGGCAAGCCCCCCCAGAAGGTCTACACCGCCAAACGCGCTCCTCCCACCACTCGTGGACGTGTGAACCAGATTGCCTCCGAAGAGACTGACGACATTCTTGGTACGCTCCCAGTCAATTATGTTCCTACTTCCGTTCTTTTCGACCCATGAGCATCTCATTCGTTCATGTCGGGAAGTTATGCACTTCGTCATGAGTTATCCTTTGTTGAATTGTCCACCCCAATGATTATTCAAACTCCAGGGTGAAGATGGTAAACTAATAGAGTAAGCCATGGAAATGAAATTGCAATTGAGGGTTTAGTATTCCTTGCTTCACTCATAGCCCTCAAGTCTTCCGATATTGATGTCATCCTTGGCATGGATTGGCTATCAAGACAGAATGCCTACCTGGATTGCAAAGGCAAATCCGTGAAACTCACCCACCCTTCAGGAAAAACCGTCAACTATACCTCACCCAGAACAAGAACCCAAGTGCATTCCTTGAATGTACTTCCCCTTCCCGAACTTGAAGATATTCCGGTGGTTCGTGACTTCCCGGATGTCTTTCCTGAAGAGCTGCCGGGCATGCCACCCGACAGATGTGTAGATTTTATAGTGGATCTTGCCCCAGGAACCGCACCAATTTCTAGACGCCCATACAAAATGGCCCCACGTAAGTTAGCTGAGCTTAAAACCCAACTGGAAGCTTTGTTGGAAAAAGGCTTCATCCGCCCTAGCTCATCGCCATGGGGTTGCCCCGTTCTGTTCGTAACAAAGAAAGATGGAACAGAAAGGATGTGCGTAGACTATCGCCCGCTAAATTTAGCGACGATAAATAACAAGTACCCATTGCCCAGGATCAATGATCTTTATGATCAACTTGCAGGATCCTCTGCCTTCTCCAAGATGGATTTGAGATTAGGTTATCATCAAATCAAAATCTGAAACGAGGACATTCCCAAAACGTCTTTTACTACTCGTTATGGTCTTTACAAGTACACCGTCATGTCCGTTGGTTTAACCAATGCCCCCGCCACTTTCTCACGCATGATGAATTCGATCTTCATGGAGTACTTAGATAAATTTGTTGTGGTTTATCTCGATGATATTCTCATCTACTCGAAGAACGAAGAAGAACATGCCGAACACCTAAGGCTGGTATTGATGAAACTTAGAGATCATCGCGTGTATGCTAAATTCTCCAAGTGTGAATTTTGGCTACCAGAAGTGACCTACTTAGGCCACGTGATTTCTGCAAAAGGCATTGCTATGAATCCCGAGAGAGTTCAGGCCGTCCTTGACTGGATTCCACCTGAATCGGTTAAGCAAGTTAGGAGTTTTCTTGGCCTAGCCAGCTATTGCCGTCGCTTCGTCGAGAACTTTTCTAAAGTTGCAAAGCCTCTAACTAAACTCCTCAAGAAAGATAAGAAATTCCTATGGACTCCCAAGTGCGAGGAAAGCTTTCAAGAGCTAAAAAGAAGGTTGAATTCTGCACCCGTACTTGCACCTCCAGACACCAAAAAGGATTTCGAGATCTATTGTGACGCATCACGGCAAGGGATAGGATGCATACTTCTGCAAGATTGACATGTGGTAGCTTATGCTTCACGCCAGTTGCGGCCACATGAAGAGAACTATCCTACCCATGACCTTGAACTCGCTGCCGTAGTTCATGCCCTAACAACTTGGCGACATTACCTCCTTGGTAATCGTTGTGAGATTTATTCCGACCACCAAAGCCTCAAATACATTTTCAGCCAGCCAGATCTTAATGTCAGGAAAAGACGCTGGATTGAGTTGATAAAAGATTACGACGTAGTAACTTCTTACACCCCAGGCAAGGCCAACGTCATGGCTGATGCACTAAGTCATAAGTCGTATTGTAACAACCTCATGTTACAACAGTATCAACCACTTCTTCATGAGGACTTTCGCAAGCTCAACCTTGAGATTGTTCCTCATGGCTATCTTTCTACCTTGGTGGCGAAACCAACTCTTGACGATCAAATCATAGTTGCCCAAAGGCGTGCACGAGGTGTTCGCCGGATCAAGGAGAACATTGCTAGCGGAGTTGCTAAATGTTTCTCCACAGATAGCAAGAGAACGGTATTCTTTGGAAATCGTTTGGTAGTACCTAAGAATAGGGAACTAAGGCAACTCATCCTCAAGGAAGCCCATGACACACCCCTCTCGATTCATCCCGGTAGCACAAAAATGTACCGAGATCTACGCCAGAGATTTTGGTGGACTAGGATGAAGAGAGACATTGCTAAATTTGTTGCCGAATGTGATGTTTGTCGTCGCATTAAGGCAGAACATCAAAGACCTGCTGGTACACTTCAACCTTTGTCTATTCCCGAGTGGAAATGGGACAAAGTCGGTATGGACTTCATCACCGGCTTTCCAAAAACCCAGAAAGGAAACAATGCCATCTTCGTTGTCATAGATAGGCTTTCCAAAGTTGCTCACTTCCTTCCAGTTCGCAAGTCTATAACTGCTAGCCAGTTAGCGGACTTGTACGTCTCTAGAATTGTATCCCTTCACGGTGTTCCTTTGGAAATCAATTCTGATACCGGTGGCCTTTTTACCTCTAGATTTTGGGGAAGCTTTCAGAATGCTATGGGAACTCATCTCTCCTTTAGTACATCTTTCCATCCTCAGTCTAGCGGTCAAGTCGAAAGGGTTAACCAAATTCTTGAAGGGATGCTCAGAGCTTGTGTTATCTCATTCGGAAAGAATTGGGAGAAATCTCTTCTATTCGCCGAATTTGCTTATAACAATAGTTTTCAATCTAGTCTGAACATGGATCCTTTTGATCTCCTATATGAACGACGATGTCGAACACCACTAAACTGGTCAGAAACCGGTGAAAGACAATTCTTTGGACCGGACATGATCAAGGAAGCAGTAGAGCAAGTTCGCATTGTTCGTGATCAATTGAAAGCAGCCCAGTCTCGTCAGAAAAGCTACTATGATCGTCATCATTGGCAAGAGAGCTACAATCTGGATGAGAAGGCTTACCTTCGGGTTACTCCTCTGAAGGGAACCCAACGTTTCAGTATCAAAGGCAAATTGGCCCCACGTTACATCGGACCTTTCCGCATTATTGCTAAACATGGAGAAGTTGCCTACCAACTTGAACTACCCCCGCACCTTTCCCGAGTACATGATGTATTCCATGTGTCCCAACTCAGGCGTTGCTTCAAGGACCCCATCCGCGACGTCGACCATGAAACGCTTGATCTCCAAGATGACCTTTCTTATCGAGAATACCCCGTTCGTATTCTTGATTCCGCAGAGCGTGTCACTCGTCGTCAGAAGATTAGTTTTCTGAAAGTGCAATGGTCACACCACTCTGAGAGAGAAGCTACGTGGGAAAGAGAAGACTGTCTCAGTGCCGAGTATCCCTCCTTCCTCCCGCAGACTTCTGAATCTCGGGACGAGATTCTGTTGAGTGGGGGCGAGTTGTCAGAACCCTCTGTTAGGTAATGTGCTAGGGTTATTAAGTCACTTGCATCATGTTAAAATTTCAAAATAAATCTTTGAAATCAAAATCAAAAGCAATATGGGAGAAGGAAAACCCCCAGATAAAAATCTTCTCCAAAAATTCATGTTAGATTTTTGAAAAGTCTTATAAATGAGTGTGATCACATATCAAGTGATGTGGGACCCACCCCATGCTCATAGATTTTTCAAATATTCAAACAGTGCCTTGGAATTAATTAAAAACCCCTATTTGATTTAAGATTCAAATCATTTGAATTTTAAAAATGTTGAAACTTTATAAGTGGCTGGTCTATATTATTATGAAGTCATATAAATTTTTTCAGCATTTAATAAAATGCCTAGCTATTTATTTAGCACAGATAAACAAAAAGGCAGAAAAGAAAAACAGAAGAAAAAGAAAAAGGGAAACTCACGTGGCTTCCATCCCGACTAGCTCCCCGCAGCCCACCTGGCCGGCCCAGCCCACCCGGGAGTCCCCTGTCGTCTTCCTCCCCGCGCGCCCAAGCAGCTCGGTGGCGAGGCGCCGACGCCGTGGACGCCACCGCGACGCCCGAAGGGTTCCAGGCCTCCCCAGCTCACCAAAGAGCGCCAAGGAGACGTCCGCTTCGCCCTCTCTCACTTTCCCCCATCGCCGCCTCCTCTTGAGCTCTGTACGCGTTTCCCCCTTCTTCCCCGAGAGCAGCCGCCGCTCACCGTCGCAAGAAACCGTGGCCAACGTCGGAGAAGAGCCAGAAGACCGTGTACCCCTCGCACGACGTCGTCGTCCACGCCAAGATCTCGGAGATGGAGACCTAGGAGCCACTGGAGCCGTCGCAATCGAAGTTTTCGTCCCGCCGGAACCGCCGCATGACTTCTTCAATTCCGGCCAGCCCCGAGCTCCTACGACTTCGCCACCGCTTCCGTTGGACTCACGGTTCACCCGAGCCATCCCAACGTCTTCCTCCTCCTCTCTAGAAAAATCCACCATGAGGGCCGAAGCTCCTCGCCGCCGGGAGCCATGGCGACGACCACCTGTTACGCAATCGAGCTCGTCTTTTTGTCCGTCGTCTTCACTGTGGCCTCACGCGTCGAATGAGCTAGCGCCTGCTGGATTTGGTGCACCATGGTAACGTTTGTCTCTCCGCCGGGCTTCTGTTGCCGCCGGGGAGGTCACCGTCGTCGCCCTGGTCACCCCCGAGGTCGCCCGCGTGCACCAGACGACGCGCGAGAGCACGGGCTACGTTCTCGTGGTCTCAGCACATCGAATGGTGGCCGGGAGCAGTGGATCCGTGCAGTGCCGCCGTGGCCAGGCCACCGGCATTTAGCCGCCGGTGGGTTAGCCTAACCCCCCTCGCTAATCCACCCCCTAATGACACCCCAGAGCCGATGACAAGTGGGCCCAATGGCTTAATTAAGCCACTGGTTAAGTTAACCCAGCCGGGTTAATTAACCCAGAGGCTGACAACCCTGGCCCACATTTCAGCCCCCCCCACGTCAGCTTGACGCAACAGTGACGCAATAATGTTTTTCCAGAATAAAAGGATTAAAGAAATTCAGAAAATTCCAGAAAATACCCCAAACTTTGAAAATTCATAGAAAATTCATATTAACTCCAAATTGGACAAATAATATATGAAAAATGATCAGGAGAAAATAAGCTATGCAAAAATCCAACTTTCAACTATGTTTGAGTTGATTCTAAAATGGGACCAGTAGCATATGTCATTTGATTTATTTAGAATTTATTCAAATTCAATTCAAATGATTTTGCAACTTGGACCATGGAATTATGCTATTTTTCAACCAAACTTCAGAGGCATATCATACACATTTCCAAATGATTCAAATTGATCAATCAATGTCACATGTAACTTGGCTAAGTTTGAATTCAAATTGGAGTTTGAATTTGCAATTCAATTTGCAATATACTCCATTTAAATGGAATTGCTTCACACATCAAAGCATATACATCAAGTTTCAACCTTCCATCATGTGATTGTGCATTTTATTTACTTTGCTACCTTGCTTGTTGCTTGTCGAGTAGAGGTGGAACCGGAGCAGGAGGCTACCCCCTTCGTTGAAGACCTCGAACCCGAACCTCGTCAACAAGGCAAGAAAACCCCCATTGATCATGTCGATAAAATCCCACTTCCCTCTCATATCTCGCTTATGCATTGTTTAGGATGATTTCCATGATGCGCTTCTACCGCATAGATGAACCCATTCCTTTGCATGACCTATCATTTTTTCACAATAGTAAGCAAACCACAATCCTAGCAAATGTAGGAGTTGATTGATATCATGTGGCCCCTGCAATTGTTACTGCTTATTGCATGCTTAGAGTGATACCTTGATGATACTTTTATGTGAGTCGGGATTGTAGTGATCATGTTGATGATGGTAGAAAAGTGTTGGTGAATCTACCCTAATAAAAGGTCAACGATGAGAGGTTGTGTAGGAGTACACGGTGGGTTGTCTCGTTGAACACCGCCCTAAGTCCGAGTTCTTGTGTGGTGATCCAAGATGAAGAGTACAACCACACATTGGGCTCACTGACCCCTCTCAGCTTACTAACTCATCCCTTTCGATGTCCAGATGTCGCAATTGTTCGGAGTTCTGGTAGGTCTATGGCCTGGATGCTAAGTGAGAGAACGGCTCACCCGAGACCGTCTTATGCACCACGCACACATCACTTGGGTCCACTTCGGTAAACCGGCCGGGTTCACGATAGTGGTTGCCAACCCAAGTAGGCGGCTTTCTCGGACTAGATCGGCTATGAGGTAACAGTTGTGGTGAGCATCCTCGCTGGCACCCCTGGAATGGTGTCGAGATCAAAGGTCGTAAATGATGATCATGTGTGTGTAGCGGTACACCCCTGCAGGGTTAACAAAACTATTCGAATAGCCGCGTCTGCGGTTATGGACTGCTTGGAAAGCTTAGCTTGATTATTAGACAACTTGAACCGGATACTTCTAAAACACACCAAGATAAGTGTGAGTGCTATGGCGTGCTTTCTCGTGGGGAAGTCGAGGAAGGCACCATAGTGCTTACCTTGATACATATGCATGAGTAGTATAGCTCCTATGTAAGTCTTGCTGAGTACGACTTTGTACTCACGTTTTCTTAATCTATGTTTTAGATGAAACCACTGACCCCGAAGGTGGCTTCTTCATCGAGCTGGACGACTGAAGATCAAGCTAGTCTAGTCCCAGTCAGACGACTGGTTCCCTCGTGGAGGGCTTGTGTTTAAATAAGGCTTGTTAAGCCATTTGTTAAAATTGTCTGTACTCAGACATAATTTGCTTCCGCTTGTGTTGTAATGTTGGATCACATGTTAGTGATCTCTGTGTGCACTCTATAAGAGTTATCAATAAAGATGTATACTTTGTAGAGAATTGCAATGATACCTACTGTTCATACAAGGCATGTGTGCTGCGTGTATGTTTATAACATGCATGTCTTTCTATGGGTTTTCGAGACCTTAGTTGTGATCTGGCTGGCGGTCTTTCATACACCAAGTGGCCCTTAGATGTGCGCAACTTGGGGCATCGCGACGCGATTGTTCGAGACTCTGTCTCGTACACACTTTGTGGTATGATCGAGCCCTCCCTAGACCTCGACTAAGTGATCGGGCTGGAGTAAGTGTATGTAAGAGTTATGAGATAGTCGATAGTATGGTTGAGGCGACTTGTCTTTGAATATGGGAGTTCACCACCCATATCATTAGACTTGTGTGCGGACGATGAGGACCCATCTCAGTTGTTCATCCGGCCTGGATGGGATGCCCCTCACGTACGATGCTTTTCGAGAACGTTCTGTGCTTGGCCTTGTCTGCTTAGACAAGTGGGTACGGTTCTCGGCACTCCATATGACTATGTCTTAGCTGGACTTGCATACGCTAACCCCGGGTCCCGACAACAACGAACAAATCCGGGTGGCCCCCAGTGAGTCGACACCCAGCTCAAAAGCCGGTCGCGCTCTCGAATCGGTCTCTACCGTCTGTCGAAGGTTTGGATAGCATGCTAATCACACATGGGAAACCGGGTCCTCAGCCGAACAAGGTGGGCCAGCCAAGGAACAAGTCCTTACTGGTCTGGGTGGATTGAAAACTACTGGTGGCCGACCAGCACACACACAGTTTCAAATTGTAAATCAGCTTGGGCCACCACTAGAAATGTTTGAAGCTAGGTAGGTAAGAAGAGGGGACCCCATAAAATCCCACACGCGGTTAGGCACGCTCAGTCTTAAAACCAATACCCGGAACTCGGGTCCTAGGTGACTCGAATGGAACAAAGCGTCGGGGCGTGATAGCCTAGACCTTCCATCCTTCCTCGAATATAGTCAACATTATAATAATCATATCATCAACAACAATATAATAATGTGATAGCCCAAACAAGGATTAACAGGGTAACATCGTAGCATCCTAAGCATGCATACTAAGCAGGGGCTTAGCAACGAGCAATAGTAACATAGCAGTACATGGTTTGCTGGGAGGGGACATGGCTGTATCGGTTTGAAAGAGGATGTAAACATGTGGTAGGATCAAACATCGTACCTATCCTAGACTAGCATGCAAGACGCTGGTTGAAATAGAATGGATCATAAGTAATGCATAGTCCTTGCCTGTTGATAAGTCGGGTTCCGAAGGTGTAGTTGATCGCAAGCTCGCATCGTCTCCGAGAGGTACGCGCGGAATCACACAAGACGATAAACACTAGAAGCAATCAACGAGCAAGTACTCTATTACTAAGAGGCAAACACGAGCAAGCATCAATAAGAAGGCAACACGATACATCACACCTACCGTCGAGAGCAGTTACTAACAAGTTAAGTGGAGTACTCGTCACACACGACGATACCGCACATTTACAACGGTTCAAGTTGTTTAGCTACTCAGGGTGAAATGTTGTTAACATGGCATCTCACTCAAGCGTGGCATAGCACACAAACATGACAAGAGGTGAAGCATAAGATAAACTATCTATGCGAGTCAATTTAAGTAAGGCACAACCTAAACACGACAAAATACTAAGTACCCCATGACAATTTAAGTAATTGGCACTGTTCTGCCCTAAACCATATTTTAGGTGGGTTAACAACAGCAAACAATAGCATAAACACAAAGTACACAAAAGAACTAATCAAGTTACATATAAAGAACACTCCAAACGGAGTTACGGTTAAAAAGATACAAGACAAACAAGTTTGGAACACAATCTGCCAACATCAGGAAGCACACTTTAGAGCAATGCATAAACAGGGTAATGAATGCAAACATGCTCACAAATGATATGCAACTAAAGTAGACATGACAGAGAAGGCATGGCAAAAAGAATCATGCAAAAAGGCATCATGAACAACTAGTTATAGCTCATGCAAAATGCAATAAAGCATTACTGGTCTAGGACTTAATGAAAATCATGAAAACATGACAGAAACTGTTATTTTTATGCTGTACAATTAGGAGCACCACTATATGCAAAAGTGTAGCAACATGACATAGCAATATATGAGCATGGAGTAGGCATGATGATGATCAGGTACAAAAAGAATCAAGGTCATAGGCATCATAGATAGAAAGATATTAAGCATGCAACATGGCATCGGAACGTTACAGACTTGGAGAAAAACAGAGGTGGCTGTCAACAACAGCAGCATACCAAATTTGGAGCTAAAAATAACTATGACCAGGAATGCAAACATGACAATGAAATACATGTAATGGAAGTAGACATGATGCTTAACAGTATGCAAAAAGAATCAATGCAATAGGCCTCATGGATGTGTCACAATCATCAACCAAAGTTGCAATAAAATAACAACACCAACACATAACAACAATTTGTAGCAGTTTAACGGCCTGATGCCCACTTCAACACAGATTAAAAACATCAAGATGGCCTCAAATCAAAAATCTCACAAAATATGGATTGAAGTACACACAATTCTAAGCAATTTTCCTTTTGGGCGCAACGTCATCCGGGCTACGGTTTACACGCAATTCTACTCGCAAAACAACAACAACAGCAGTTTGAACTCAGACTTAGAAAAATAACAGGAAAAACCCTAGAAAGAGGTGGGAGTGTGGTGGTATTTATAAAGGCATGGTGGCTGGCAATTTGCAAAAACATCCCCGGTTTTTCTCTCGCGCGCGGTGTTTACGTTTCTGACCGCCGGGGGTCCACAGTACCTCCGATTTGGTTAAAACTTCGAACTGCGCGATCAGCATGTCGAGCCGGCGGCATTCACCTCACGCTGTAACCGTTCCGAGAAAACTTTCCGGCGTGCTATAAAATAACTCGTTTAATATTAAACAGGGTTTTTCGTTCCGTTGGCTACGGTTGGTCTCTTGCGGTTTTCGCGACGGTGATCGGGCGAAACCCGGTGTCGCAAAGCCCGAGTGTCAGGGTGGCAAGGTTCGGTCTCCGTATGGTACGAGATAAGAGGGGGAAAAATAATCGTCGATCGATAAATCGGAGATGCAAACACCGCAAAAAAAATAAGACAATCAAACAATTCACATCGACAACAAATTTTTTAATTCTTGTGAAATCTGGGCTGTTACATCCGTGTACAAGCTGGCCGACCAATTTTTCTCCGAGCTACCGCAATCCTCGTCGACTTCTCGCCGGAGCTGCCGAACCCGGTCGTTGATTCCATCGTCTCCAAGGCACCCCCGACCTCGCTGTTGCCTCCATTGCGTTCCTGGTGAGCAGGCACGTCCAGACCCTACGCTATCTCTTCCGTTTGCGCCTCCTAGCAACCCCCGCCATGGAAGCCGAAGCTTGGATCAGCCATGGCCGACGAGGTGCATGCTCTAGTGCCTTTCTGCGAACACCAAGGTGCGCATAGTGCTCCTGATGACCCCAGGGCCACGATGCCCTAGCGGACGACCAAAGCTAGCCACTGTAACGCCGTAACCACGTGAGCAGAACTCCGGCCACCGCCGTTGCCGTGGTGCTCCCCGGTGGTGCGCGGCTAGCCCCCGAGACGCGCGCGTCCATGGGCTACATTTCGGTGGCCCTGGCACTACGTTTGGTGGCTGGGAGCACCATCCCGTGCTGCTCTGCCGTGGCCTCTGGCCGCCACCGTTGAGCCACCGGCGAGTGCCGACGTGGCCCTTTTAATTAGGGGCTAATCCCCCTGTTAATTGACCCCAGGTCAATGACATATGGGCCCCCTATCCCTTAACCCCCCTCTCTGTTTAATTAAATAGAGGGATTAAACCCACTATGGCTGACAGGCCGACCCCACCACTCAGCCCGCCTCTACGTCACTGTGACGCAGTAATTGGAATTTAGTTTAAAAATAAATTACAGAAAATGGCAGAAAATCATATAAACTTTGGAAAATCGTAGAAAATTCATACTAACTCCAAATTGGACAAATAATATATGACAAATTATCCGGAAAATATAAGCATTCTGAATATGCACTTTTTCCATGTTTGACCTTTTAAAATGGGGGGACAGTGGCATGTGTGCATATGAAACCCTTTTAAATTCAAATTTGGAGATGTTTTGCAAATTCTTTTGCAATGCTCTGCTTTTAAATGGAATGCTCAACACATCAGTACCATGACCATCACCTTATACCATTGATCATGTGATCAGGTGGAGCCGGAGTCCGAGATCACCCCCACCATTGAAGATACCCAGTACGACCCACGTCAGCAAGGCAAGCAAACCCCATTGATCATGTTTATAAAAACCCATTTGCCTCTCATTCTCTCTTATGCATGTTTAGGATTTCACCATGATACATTCTACCGCTAGTTGAACCCATTCCTTTGCATGATCTATCATTTCTGCCACAGTATTAAGCAAACCTCAACCTAGCAGATATAGGAATTGTTTGTGATCATCATGTGGCCATTCATCCATGTTATACTTATGCTATGCTTCGAGTTGTGGAAGCATTGGTCCATCTTGGGTGATGAATTGATGTTGGTAGCAGTCATGTTCATGTTACTTATGATGAAAAGGGTGTGGTGAATTTGGCCTAAACAAGGTGAACGATGAGAGGCTGTGTAGGAGTACACAGTGGGTTGTCTCGTTGAACATTGTCCTAGGCCCCGAGTTCTTGTGTTGTGATCCAAGACAAATATTACTACCACATGTAGGGTTTTATGGGAACCCCGTTTGGCCTATTAACTCACCCCTATAAAGTCTAGGAGTCACACTAGTTTGGGATTTCCACTTGGCATATGCATAGAAAAGTAATGAATGAGAGGTTGCATCATTTAGATATGTGGGTGGACCTCTGAGACAGTAAAACCATCTTCCAGGGTGGCGTCTAGGTCGCCTGCATTGTCTGGCTCCGTATCCGACCGTCAACTCAAGCCGTCGCGCCCTATAAGGGTCCCCATGCGCCCTAGGGTTCATTCCGCCCCCTTTTCTCCTCCGTCGCCGCCTCCAAGGACCCGGGAGCCCCTCCCCTGTTTTTCTCCGGTGAGCCCGACGATTCTCCGGCGCCCTGCCATGGTTTGGAGCATGCGCTTGCGTGCGCGATCCGTGCGCTCACCCATGGCCTTCCCCCTCGCAGGTTGCTCGAGAGGTGTCCCAATTTGAGTGCGCGTCGATGCCCTCTGCCGCGGCCGCCTTCTTCCGTGACGACGGCCGACCTCCCCTCCGCTTCCCGTGACTCGAGCTCGCCCTCAACATCCCCTAGGTGAGCCTCGACGAGTTCCCTTCCCCGTAGTGCGTAGAAGCGTAGCGTAGCCGAACCATGGTTGCTCTGTCCTCCACCGTGGAGGTCATTGCCGTGCAACCCGTGGACACCGTGGTCGTGGCGCTCCCCAGACATGCGCACGCGTGCTGTGGCTGCGCCCTGGACGCGCATTTGGCAGCAAAGTGCCCTCCTTGGACTCTCCTTGGCCGCCATGTGCGTCCCTCTGAAGACGACGCGTCAGGTTCAGGCCGTGCGCCGCCCCGTTTTCCGGCGAACGTAGCGCCACCGTCACGGCACCCCGGCCAGAGCCCGACCGCCCTATGCGTTCATGGGAGCACCAGCTCCGCGTTCCTCCACCCAGCCTTGTCGCCGGAGTCGTGTGCGCCAAGCCATGGTCGCCGGAGTTCGCGTGTGCGTCTGCTAAACTGAAATTGTCTTCAGTGTCGTCCAATTTCAGTTATCGCGTGGATACAGTTTATCTAGGTTCCTAGCCCTCTCTTTGTCGAGATCCGATCAGTGGTGCAGTGGCTAGAGGAATGCGCTATAGTGTAGCCCGGCGTGGGTTCGATCCCCAGCCGAGGAAAAGCCCCCCCCCTTTTCCTTTTCTTTTTGTAGAGAGGCTGACAGGACGGCCCCAGCCGTTAGTGGCTTGCCACCGTGGGCTGGCTAGGCTCAGCCCAGTAGCCCCGCTTCCCATGAGGGGCTTGCCCTCTGTTATATTTTTTCTTTTTCTTTTCTTTTGTTTAAATCCTTTTCCTTTGGAAATTCAAATCTATTTGAATTTTAAAACACATGGGCACATATTATATATGAAACTGGGCTAGAAAAATCCACTGAATAGCATGGTCACCTCTGTTTTATGTTTTGAGCAACATAAAATTTCAAATAGGTGGAGGGGGAGATGAACCCACATGTGACCTTGCCCTATTTTGGTGTTGCCCCATTTTCAAAATGTTTTCCCATGCCACATGGTGGCTATGTAGTTTTAGAGCAAATGCTTTTCACCTAGGTCACGTGGTGCTGATCAATATCTTGCTTTTGCAAATACTTGGTAGTGCTTTTTCCCACCACCTACACCACTTGGACCTTTCCACCTATATCTTGTCCAATGTTTTGGCCACCACATGTTGGTCCTCTCAAAGTCTTCTGTTTCCCTTCCATCATGTTGTCTCATGATGACCATGTCTTGATCCCCATGTTGACCCTTTCCCAGTGATACTTCCTTTTGGTGTCAATTTCAACGACACCTCTCCGTCTCCGGAATCGATAGTTTATTTTTCACGATGCAATTATTATTGTTCACTTGCCATTGTTAACTTGTCATGTCATGAAATCCATGTCACTTACACCTAAACTTAAGGTGATGACCGAGGACATTTATTTAATAATTGCATATGGGGTATCGTTGACGTGTCGTCACGATCTTCATTTAAACTTGACTAGCTAGGGTCACACCATGCCTTAAACTTGAACATGCAATCATGCTTGTGCATCTTTGATCCCTATGCTTATATGTGGTGTTTCTCCTTGCCGGTACCGTACGTTAGAGCCTGACCTTGCCGAGGAGACTTACGTCGAGCTGTCCGACACCGAGCCCGAGGCCCCTGCTACGTCTGCTCCGTCGACTACATACCCAGGCAAGGGGGTTTATATATCATTGCTTGTAGCTTTCAGCTCGCTTGCCTAGTTGTATTTAGAACGGCTGTTTGATCTTACCACTATATACTTGTGCCTCTCAATTAAACCCAAACAGCCACGCCCCCACATCCTAGCAAAACGTTGTATGGCTATGTACCTTGCTTGCTTAACCATTGCTTAGTATGTGTAGGCCCTTACCTGCTGCTTATACCCATTGCTGCTTGGTGGATTTGTCATGCTTATCATAAATTGGTTTATACTTATTGATATGATGTTAACTTTTATTTGACGAAGGATGAAAGACCGGGATATTCCCGCCAGGTGTTTTGTTTCATTCGAGTCACCTAGGTCCCGAGTTTCGGGTATTGTGTTTCTTGATGAACGTGCCTAATCGTGTGTGGGATTCTATGGGGTCCCCTTGTCTTACCTACCTAGCTCCAAACGATTCTAGTGGTGGCCCGAGCTGATTTACCATTTGAACCCCGTGTGTGTGTCTGGTTTGACCAGTGAGATGAAATATCCTGTTGGTCCAAACTATCCGGCTGAGGATCCGAACTCGGGATTGAGTGCCGGTACATGAACCTGCGACAGACAGTAGAGACTAATTCGAGAGCGCGACCGACTTTTGAGTTGGATGTCGACTCACCGGGGGCCACCCGGAATTGTGCGTTGTTAGTTAGAGGGACTCTGACGTACCGAAGTTTCAGACGTTTCACACAGCCAAGTGGAAACCGGGCGTACATGCGAAGCCTATGATGGGCAGTTGGTACACCCTGAAGGATTAAATCTTTTTGAAAAGCCATGTCCGCGGTTATGGACGAATTGAGACCTACTCCTTGTTCATAGAATAACATCAAGTTAATCATGCTTTAAAAGTTGCCAACGTGTTAGTTACCTTGATTGCTCTTCTTCGTCCAGAGTGACAAAGAGGGGACAAGGTTGTGTTATGTTTTGCGTAAGTAGGTGGATAAAGACCTATTGATGCGATCATCAACGAGTTCTTGGATATTCCTTACTCTAATTAGATCGTTAGCCACTCATATATGCTAGTGTGGCTGCAACCTCAACCACTATCCTTTCCTTACCATGAGAAGTTAGTTATACTGTATTGATATATACTCACCCCTTGCGTCTTTCTTTTACGCTATGTACAAACGATTGGGTCTTTAGACTACTACTTCGAAACGAGCACTGGCAAGTACTTCGTGGAGGTTCCACCGGAGGACGACGATGACGACGACTTCGCTTAGTAGGCCTGTAATTGGGTTTCGACGATCCGCGGGTGGACGACATGTTTTGTGTGCAGCCCTCTCTAAGGACATTTGGATCTTGACCGTACCCGGTCGTGTATGTATTCTTCATGATGTTATGATGTAATGTTGGATCTTATGATCTCTGAGATGATGTAATAAATACCATTGGCAACTGTATGTCTTGGATCTATATATTCTATGTCTTAGTTATTGTTCATGCTTATTTTTCCTGTTGTCGAGAATTCGATAGCGATACGAGTGCGAGTATCGTGCATCGGTGGACACTTATGCGCTTCTATCTCAGGTCGGACGCGAAAGCGACTAACTCGAGATAGCACCGCATTGGGGGCCTTACAGCACTGGAGCTAGCCAAAATCGACCGGCGACGGCGGCGGCGTAGAGGGGATCGAGAGGAGCGTGCGGGAGAGCGAATTGATTTAGGTTTGCACGAGAGTGTGTGGTGGGGTTAGTGGGGCCGGTATGGTAAGGCGATAGCAATAGCGCACTTTTGAGGATGTGTGCTATTAACATGGCGATAGCAATGACGCACTTTTGAGGTGTGCGCCATTAACGTTAGTAGGAATAGGTTAAATAAATTGCGTGTGGGCTTATGGACAATACCTATTACATAGCCTGCTGGTTGGTACCTGGATACATTAAGCAAGCCACCCAGGTTCGAATCCTGGCAACCCACTTTAAAAAATATATTATTTTAACCTTATAATAAGCATCCAAACACATTAAAATAAACCCATCACAATTTTAATAATCCATCCATCCCTAAATATAAAAATATCTCATTTAATCCATTTCGAATTAAAAATATTTTTAATTATACCACTTAAACCATCTCCTTTACTCAATCACAATAGAATCATTTACATGCTAATAAATGACATGGTTGAAATCAAGTGACATGAAATAACAATCATCAAATATTGAGCTTGGCACTAACACACACACACGGCAGACACGTCGTGATTGGATCTTAGCTATCATCTTTTCACAATATTTTTGCCCTTCTTTTTCGCGTTTGCATAATTTAGCCCCGTAACCCCTTGATTTCTCTCTTGAACGGGCGAACGCCTTTAGGTAGGGTGGTCCTGCTTCTTCTTAATTTTTATGGTACTGCATAATCATCGTCGTCATCTTCAATCTTTGGGTCGCCGTAATTGTCGAAGTCTTGCTCGTTGGTGGATCCATCCATTCCGATGATGTTCCTTTTACCTCTCCGAACCACAACACGGCTGGGCTTTGACGGGTCGGTAATGAAGAAGCATTGGTCCACTTGGCTAGGCAGTACCCATGGCTCATTTTTCGCGGTGACGTTTGCGCCCGCGGTCTTGGATTTGGCTTCGGGTATAACCATGGTGGTGAAATACCGGCTTTATTTTACGACGCTCTTGGCCCATCTGACGCGGAACATCGGCACCTTCTCTCCAGCGTAGCTGATCTCCTAGATCTCCTCGATCCTTTCGTAGTATTGTTTCTTGAATTTACCTGTGTAGGCTTCCATCGTTACACCGGAGTTCTGATAATCACTCTTCATGTCCTTTTCCTCGGTGTAGAATGTGTAGCCATTGATATCGTACTCCTGATATGTCATCAGGTTGTGCTCGACGCCCTATAACAAGGAGAATACGATTTTTTCTTCCTCGGAAGAGTCCTCATGTGAAGGGTACAACAGGAGCTTGTCCTTGAACCAACGCGTGAAGCATGAGTGGTGCTCTTCGATTACATATCCATCCGTCCACTGTTGGCCTCGGTCATTGTACGTCTTCTCAATTGAGGTTTTGTGCTGTACCACCCAAGTATTGACAAAGTCAATGAGTTGCAGCGCGACTAGGTTTGCTCTTTCAAAGTCGGCGAGTCGATCCTGGAAGTCGACATGCATTTCGCGGCGACCCTCGCGGTGAACACATCCAGCGAGCCCGCCGAGGTGCCTGTTGCCGGGCATACCAACGGGGTTATCAATGCCTAGATAATTTGTGCATAAGGAGATGCACTCTTAGGTTAGAAAGCCCTGGGCATGCTTCCATCTAGACGAGCCATGTTGCGAACGTATCCTTTGATCACACCATTCATCCTTTCGAACGGCATTATGCTGTGCAGGAACGTCGGCCCGAGTTGGATGATATCATCCATGATATGGATGAGGAGATGCACCATGACATCAAAGAATGCGGGCGGGAAGTATATCTCGAGCTCGCATAGTATCACCATGATCTCTTCTTGTAGCCTTCTGAGTTGCCTCACGCCAACCGATTTCCGAGAGATGACATCGAAAAGGTTGCATAGGCCAAATAGCGTTTCACGGACGTGGTCGTCCATGATCCCGCGGATTCCAACCGGAAGTAGCTTCTTCATCAGCATGTGACAGTCAAGAGACTTCATCCCACTGAACCTCTTCTTCGCTGAGTCTAGGTATCTTCTGATCTTCCCCGCGAAACTGCAAGGAAGTTTTATCCCTAGTAGGCAGTTGATTAGCTGCTAGATCTCCTTCTGACTTAAAGTGAAGCACGCAGGTGTTAGTAATGTTCGCTGTGCTTCTTGTCCTTTTTCCTTTGCGACGACTTTCCTTGTCCTCCGGTGGCTCATCATCATCATCATTATCATCATCATAATCATCATCATCATCATCATCATCATCATCATCATCATCATCATCGTCATCATCATCATCATCATCATCATCATCATCGTCGTCGTCGTTGTCATCATCATAATTAGGGCGGTTTGCTTGAAGCTCCTCCCTGATGCCCATTGATATCAAGTCTTCCCTTGATTTCGGCCCATCTTTGGTATTTTCTGGCATGTTGAGCAGGGTAGAAAACAGACTCTCGCACACATTCTTCGTGATATGCATGACATCAAGGTTGTTCGGCACACCGAGGATGTTCCAGTATGGAAAGTCCCAAAAAACAGACCTCGTTTTCCATACCTTCAGCAGCGGCTCTGGCGCCTTTCGCTTAGAATTGATCTTTCCTGGTGGTGGGCATTCTTTCCAATTTTTAAACAACATGTCTATTTCGGTGCCGCTCCTCCTATGTGGGGCCTTTCGGTGTTCGGTTGTTCCATTGAATAGATCCTTGCGTTTTCTCCATGGGTCATTGTGAGGAAGCCATGTTCGATGTCCCATGAACACAGTTTTTGAAGACCCGGGATCCTTAGGTAGCTGGTGAAATGTTGTGTCGTGCATGCACCTAGCGCATCCACAGTGTCCGTGGACCACCTGCTCCGCGACATATCCTAAACCGAGATAGTCGTGCACCGTCGTGAGCAGTGCGGCTTTTATATGAAATATGTTCCCTCTAGAGCGTCCCACGTATTGGCTGGCGTTCTTCTCATAGCATATTTAGCTCCTCTTTCAGGAGCCCTAGATACAGATTGAGGTCATTTCCTGGTTGTTTCGACCCTTCAATTAGCACACTCATCGCATGCACTTCCTCTTCATGCACTCCCAGGGGTAGATGTTGTACATGCACACAAACACTGGCCAGGTGCTATGTGTGCTGCTCTGGTTGACGAAAAGATTGACTCCATCGGTTCTCGCGCCCAACACTACGTTCCTTGGATCCTTCCCAAAGTCCTCCTCGAAGTTCAACGCCTCCCACTGGTTCCCATCAGAAGGGTGACTCAGCATCCTGTCTTTTTCTGGATCATTTTTTTCCAGCTTCTTCCTTTTGCTGCTTCCTTTCCGCATGCCAGCGCATGATCTTAGCTTGCTTAGGGTTCGCGAAATAACGCTGCAGACGAGGAATGATCGTAAAGTACCACACCATTTTTGAGGAGCATTCTTCTTCTTCTTGTATCGAATGGCGCCGCACTTCGTACATACGGTAGACGCCACGTAATCATGCCGATAAATGATGCAATCGTTAACGCAGACATGGTATCTAACATGCACTAAATCCAGAGGACGCACGATTTTCTTCGGCTCATTGAAACTGGTCGGGCACGTGTTCCCCTTGGGAAGAGGTTCTTGCCAGAATAACATGTTTTCGTCGAAGCATTTGTCGGTTATTTTGTGTTTTACTTTCATCTCCAGAGCCATTAGCGCTACTTTCAGGAGGGTATCCTCGGGATTGCATCCTTCATGCAATGGAGTAACCGCTTCCATCTCAAGTTGATTCATCTTGGATTTATCTCGGGTGGCAGCTCTTGCGTTATTAGTCGCCTCGTTCAGAAGCAACTCTTGAAGACGAGGGTCCTGCAACCAGTCCATCGAGGATGGTCCATCGCCGTCTTCTCCGGCATCTTCATCTTCATGATGATCATGCCCTTCGTCTTGATCTTCCTCATGATCATGTCCGGCATCTTCTACATGATGATTGTGTCCTGCATCGTGATCATGTCCGGGAGATTCTTCGTCTTCTCGCCCGCCCTTGGCGCTACTTTTGCTTACTGTTTCCCAACCATCGTGGACGAATTCATAATCTCCTTCGTCACCCTGCCACCGATAGCCATCCATGAAACCACACGTGAGCAGGTGCCCCTTTATGGTTTCCGAATCCGGGTCCAAAAGGCACTTCAGCTTGCATCTTCAACACGGACATCTTATCTCCGTCTCGTTCCTTTGAATCATCTCATCCTTCGCGGAGCTCAAAAACCTATCCACGATGCCTCCGGTCATCTTGCGAACCATGGTCGCCTGCGGGGCATAGAGAAAAACGATATTTTAGAACCAATTTTTTTTGGCATGACCTTGCCTAATTATTAGGACAAAAAAGAATGCAAAGTGTGCCAAATTTTCACCGGAACGGAAATGAATCAACATTCAGGCAAAATATTGGCAACTATCGCATATGTGAGGTACCTAAAAACACACGTATATACATATCCCATGATCATCACACACCCATTATCACAACACACATACATATATACCCCATGATCATCACATCACACCACACATATACACCGATAAAAAGTGTGTTCGAGAGAGAACAAACTAGATCTACACAACAATAAAGAGATATACCTTACTTACCAATGAAAAATGGAGATACAACTACTTATTTTGGGTAGATCTATGGTGCAAATAAGGTGAGGAGAAGGAAGGAACCGAGAGAAGCTTGTTAGAGGTGGAGAAAGTGAGTGTGGTGTGTGGGCTGCCAAAACATCTAGCTTCCTCTAGAGTTAGTAATGGCGCACCTTATCCAATATGTTCCATTACTAACTCTGGGAGAGGTGGTTCCAGCCCGCCTGAGAGCCCGACTAAGTGAATCAGGCCGGAGTTGTCTATGTATATGTTATGATTCAATTGATAATATGGTTTAGGTGACTTGTCTATGAGTATGTGATTTCACCACCCATAAGCATTTAGACTTTTGAGCAGACGATGAGGACCCATCTCAGTTGATCATCCAGGCTTGGATGGGATGCCCCTCACATTTGAGCTTTCCGAGAGTGTCTTGTACTTGGCCTTGTCTGCTTAGACAAGTGGGTATGGCTCTCGGCTCTCCATATGATTGAGTTCTGACTAGAATTACATATGCATATTCTGGGTCCCGACAGCGAGGAAGAAGAAGAAGCGGAGGTTGGAATGGATGAAGATGGCCCAAAACTAGGCACTACTAGGAAAAGCCCTTATGGTGGCATCCTTTTTAGGTGTTTAGTGGCGCATTATGGATGCTCCACTGAAAAAAAACCACTAATAAGGTCTTAGGGGTGGCACATTCTGAAATGCGCCACGCCTAAGGATCCTTAGGGGTGGCGCATTCCTGGTGTGCCACTAAGTTAATAAATAATGCGCCACTAATTATATTACAGAAAACAAAAAATAATAATTACAGAAAACAGAAAAACACTACAAAATTACACACATTACAAATATTTTTAATCATATTACAGAAATTGAAATAACAATATTACAATGAGCCAAACAATTATTGATACAAAATAATTGCATGACAATTCTTATTACAAAGATTTACAAGATTACATCCATCATCGTCTAAGGTTTAGAGGCCAACAAGATTCACAAGATTACATCCATCACAATATTACAATGAGCCCAACAATTATTGAAAACAGAAAGCTACTTTCTTCATCATCTCTTGTGTGACCTTCAACCTGCACAAAACAAAGATTTAGAGGCTACATCCATATGAATTCATAGCAAAGGACATCAACACAATATAACATCTATTCTTATCAACAACATAAAGCAAATCAATGGCCAGGAGCATGCACATATGCATAAAATGCATATGCAGTGACCTTTATACACAAAGGGCACCAAGAGTATTTGACACTACCATTTACTACACAAAGAGTACATCCAAATTACATGTAGGGCACACATTCATCAAACGACTGCCATATATAACATAAATTGGCCAATTGTTTTGACTTGGCTCAGGGAATGTGCGGAATCCTTCTTTCGTCATGAAAGGCCTTGTGTCACGCAAGGCCTTTAGGCGGGCTTCTATCTCTCCCCATTGGATGGTGCAATGTTGGAGTGGAAGATCGACCCCTTCACTTATACTTCATGACGGATGATAGTCGCCATCTCCCCTTGGATGTGAAAGAACTCATGCCTAAGATTTGCATCGGCAATTGCCGCCTTCCTTCGGCCCACGCATTGAGATGACTTGGCAGCGAAGGTTGCGCTCTTCCTGTACAATCGCCCGCATGTGATGTAGGGCGTAGTAGGCATCCCTCACACTGCCAGCCGACTACTTGACGTACCGGAACTGCGTTACGTGGTTGAACACGCCCACGGCAGACTGATGCTTGCTAAACTTGTGCTTCATGATCTTGCCTCCCGCTTCTTATTAGCCGGCGAGAGCATCATCCTAAACTTTGATGATATAGTTGTAATCTTTCTTCTTTGCACTCCCCAAGTCTAAATAGACGACATGGGAGTGTTTCAGTGAAAAGAAGATGTGCACACAGTCTTGATCCGCATTGCATAATTAAAACAATCCAAAAGGAATGTTGGAAGAGGACAATGGAAAGCTAAGAAAGCATATATGCTACGGCGACGAGCGAATGCCTTACTTGGCAGAGCAGGTCGTTGGAAATAAATCCTTGCTCGCGTTCTCTAGCATGAAGTCTCGGATGTACCCTGCCGCGAGAGTCACGTCCAAGTCGTCCATCAAGATGCTTTCACTCATGTAGAAGGGGTCCAATATCGTGACGCTCGGGGTCTGATCTCTTTTGATACTCTTAGAAAAGCTGAGCGAGAACATACGGATACGGCTATGGTCCAGACGCTTGATGTAACAGCCCACATGTAATGCCCATATGAGACACCATGTTTTGTACTTCCTCTGTTGGACTTGTAACTTATCATGGTGTATGTTCATGACTTTTCATGTGGTGATCTTCTTTTGCATTGGGATTGGAGTCCATTTGCTTTGTGATCAAAGGTGACCAATGTGGATCAAGTGACATTTTCTTGCAATTGTTTTGTTCACATGACACCTTCCCTCAACCTCATCTTTGGCCTAGCCATTTCTTATGTCTTGCCAAATATTCTAGTCTTGTCAAATTATTTTTACAACACTCAAAAACAGTAGCCCTAGTTCAAAGTGATTTTGAATTCAAAAAGGGGCCACATTTTTGTTGTTGCAAAAATTGGTCACACCAATTTTGTAAAATCCAGGAAAATGCAAGGTTCAAGATTATCAAGTTCATGGAATTTTGCACCTTGTGTTTTCTTCTCCAAAATTCCATAAGCACCTTTTCTATTTAATTTTAAATGGAAAATTGTACTGTTTTGTTTATGGCAATTTTTCCTTGCATTCAAAATTGCCCAAACTTATTTTGGGTGATCAAGCATGCCTCAAGGGATATAAAATATATTTTTTAAATATTTTGTTTCCTTTTCTTTTCTTCCTTTCCTCTTTTTCTTTTCCCTTGCTCGTTTTTCCTTTTTCCAAAAGGGGCCTTGCCCTTCCTTCCTCCCTTCTGGAGCAGGCCTGGCCCATTTGGGCCTCCCCTTCCTCGCAGCCCAGCTGCCCCGCCAGCGAAGCGGTACGGGGGGCAAGCCCCAGCCGTTGGATGAGAATCGGAGGGGAGGAATTCATCGCCTTTCCAGCATGGGGATCTCCCCTCCCCCCTCCTCTCTCACACCGGCGCCAGGCATCGACGTCGATGCCGCCCAGCGTGGAAAGCGAGCCGTCCCCCTTTAAATCGAGCAGCACGTCACCTCCAGGAACCCTAGGGCTCCGATTTTTCCCCTCAGCGCTGGCCACCGCCGCTCGGTGCGTTCCCATTTCGCTACCTGTTCCGCCTTGGCCGCCGGCCATCTTCTTCAATTCTTTCGCCGCCCTCTGTTTTCCTTGGCCGTGCGCTTGCACACACCTTCCTCGATGCGTCTTTGACCGGTTTCCAACCGCGGGTAGCCGGGAGGGGCACGGTTCCGTGTCGGGAGCAGTGGACGTCGCCGGGGAGCTCCACAGCGCGTCGTCGTCTCCAACCCGTCTTCTTCCTCTCCGGTGGGACTCGGGCACACTTCGTGACCCGCAAGGTGAGCTAATGCCGATGCCCATGTCCGCAGGCCTGCGTTGAGCTCTGTCGCCGATAGAAGTAGCAGATCCGCCGTGTGCTCGTCGCCGGTGAGCATTTCGAGAGCACCGTGCCGTGGCATGTCCGGGGCGACCTTGCGCGCGCTCTGGGGCTGCGCAGAGCGTTCCTTTGGCAGCCAAGGGCCGTCCTTTTTCCAGGTAGAAGGGTGGTCGCCCGCGTTCGTTCTTTGTCTGAAGATTTTTGCCAGTGCCGCCGATAATTTCAGAAGAGGAGGGCCTTCACTCCGGTGAGGTTCCGGCCAGGGAAGGGGCACCCCCGGTTTCGTGGATGTGCCCTCTAGGTGCTAGAGGCGACGCCATGGCCGGAAACGCCGCGTGCTCGACGCACGGGTCGGCCAAAGATGTTGCTTTGCGTGCTGTCAGTCTGAAGTTTTCGACACCGCGCCGTCGTGCTGATCCCGTGGAGTTTCCGGCGAGGTCGAAGGGAGATGGTGGCCGGGTAGTGCACCGTTGTGTAGAGCAAAGTCCCCTCTCGGGTTCCCCCATGATAGCTCGCGAGGAGGTGGCCGGAGCTCGACGTGAGGCTCGCCGGAAGTTGACGCCGCGTCGGGATTCAGTCAAGGGGCAGCTTTTCTTCAGTGTTCGGTGTCACACGAATTCAGAGAACAGGGCAGGCACTTGTCGCCCTGGGCCGAGGAGAAGGAGCTGGCCATGGGCCTGTCCAGTGGGCGTGGCCCATTTCTTTTTTTTTCGGGTTCGCAGCTCCAGCCGGGTGGGCTCTGTCCACTTGGGCCAGAGAGGAGGAGCTGGGCCTTCTCGCCCGAGGCCAGCCCATGAGGGTCTGGGCCTGTTTTCTTTTCTTTTTCTTTGTTTTCCTTTTCTTTTTTAATTCAAATTTGAATTTGAATTCAAATTCAAATTTGATTTAAACTCGAACTTCATCCAGGGGCATCCCATATATGTTTTTGGGGTAGCTTGAGCTACTGATCATCATGGTGAGGTCCTTTTTTCATTTTGTCCCTCTGAATTTTGGAGTGTGGCAATTTCGCAAATAAACCCCCTATCATTTCTTTGTTTTATCAAGTTTTGCCCAAATTCAAAAATGGCCATGCCATATATGAATTTTGGGTAGTTTCTCCCAAGGAGTTGCATGGTGATAATATTTTATTCATTTGAGCCTTTTCCAAATGCATCTAGTGCAATTTTTGCACTCAGCCCCCGGAACTCCAGTTGAATTTGCAACTGTGTTTACAAATTCAAATGGTACCATATCATATATGGTTTTGGGGTAGTTTTCTACAAGGATTGCGATGATGATGTCATCATGATGTTTTGTGCAACTCATTTGGATAGGGTGTGACCACCTTATCCAGGATCAATCCGTCTCTTCCTTTCTTTGCATCATTCCAATTTCAGTGCATGTTGGAAATGATGTTCATTTGATCCTTTCAAGTTCTGTTCATGTCATCTCCAAATATTTTCTTCAAACCAGCACCTAACATATTGTCATATGCAATGTGGCTGGATTCCAACTTTTGTTGCACCTTCCTTGTGTCAAATTCACCGACACTACTCCGTCTCCGGAATCGATGATTACTTTTCACGTTGTTTTAGTTTCTGTTAAATGCATTGTTGATCATGTCATGGTGCCATGTTACTTACACCAAAAATAAGGCTAAGACGAAAGCCATTTTTACGTAAATAAATTTCATATGAAGTTGTTGACGTGTCGTGACCATCTTCATTTAAATCTGACTAGATAGGGTCACATCATGTCGAATAAACTTGATCATACCATCCTTGCCTGTGCATTGTACCCTTTACTTACTGTATGCCTTTTCCTTTCCGGTACCCTTTACTTACTGTATGCATTGTACCCTTTACTTACTGTATGCCTTTTCCTTTCCGGTACCTGAGACCGCCGAGGAGACTTACGTGGATTTTTCCGACACCGAGACCGAGGATCCTGCTACGTCTGCTTCGACGACCGATTACCCAGGCATGATCCCCACATCCCAGCAAAACATTGTTTTGGTAAGTTACTGTTGCTCAGCCATTGCTTAGTATGAGTAGGAAAAACTTGCTGCTTACCCTATGTTTTGGTTTGGGATATCATGTTATTTAAAGAAGTTGGCTGATATTTATTATTAAGATGTTAAATTTATATTTGAAGAATGATGGGAGACCAGGCTGTTCCCGCCAGGTGTTTTGTTCCATTTGAGTCACCTAGGTCCCGAGTTCCGGGTATTGTGTTTCTTGACGAGCGTGCCTAATCGCGTGTGGGATTCTATGGGGTTCCGTTGTCTTACCTACCTAGCTTCATACAGTTTTAGTGGTGGCCCGAGCTGATTTACTATTTGCAAACGTGTGTGTGCTTGGTTGGTACCCCAGTTGTTTTCGAAACAACCCGGACCAACGGAGACATAGTTCCTCTGGTTGGTCCACACTGGTGAGCTAGGGAAGTCCCCTGATTTATAGGTGAGACTAAACCCGACCTTAGCCATACGGAAGAGGCCGATCCGAGAGCGTGGCCGGCTCTTGGATTGGATGTCGACTCCCCGGGGGCCACCCGGATTTGTGTGTTGTTAGTTAGAGGGACTCTGACGTTCCGGAGTTTCAGGCGTTTAACTAGCCAAGGGGAAACCGGGCGTACATGCGAAGCCTAGGATGGGAAGTTGGTACACCCCTGCAGGGTTAAATCTTTTCGAAAAGCCGTGTCCGCGGTTATGGACTACTTGAGACCTACTCCTTCTTCATAGAATAACATCAATTTGAATCATAATTAAAAACTTGCCTACCGTGTGAGTGCCTTGGTTGCTTTTCTTCGTCCAGGGGGACGGAGAGAAGGTCCAGGTTGTGTTATGTTTGACGTAAGTAGGTGATTAGTTGACCTATGACGCGATGTCACATGTATTCTTTGATCTTACCTCTACTCTAATAGAACGTTAGCTACCATATATGCTAGTGCGGCTGCAACCTTTACCTTTACTTTGTCTTACCGTAGGAAGTTAGTTATCCTGTAATGATATAATCTCACCCCAGTCTTCCTTTGAGCTTTTACTGTTTTGCCTGATCGGACGCTGCAGTGGAATACTACCATGACCCGAGCACTTGACGATACTTCGTGGAGGTGCCCCCGGAGGAGGACGATGAGGACGACCTCGTTTATTAGATCCTACAGTTGGCCTTCGACGATCCGTGGGTGGACTCTTTATGTGCAGCCCTCTCTAGGGCAATTTAGATTTTAACCGTACTCGGTCGTGTTTGTCTTCCGCTTGTTGCATGATATTTTGTTGGGTCCACGGACCTCTGAGATGTTGTAATAAATTCCAGTGGCGATGTATGCCCTGGACTCTATATATTTATGTCTTAATTTAAGTTCTTTGTTCATATACCTGTTGTCGAGAATCCGGCAGCGACACGAGTGCGAGTGTCGTGATTCGGTGGCTCTTTATGCGCTACTAACTTGAGCGGGACGCGAAAGCGACTAACTCGAGTTAGCACTGCATCGGGGGCCTGTGACAACTTGGTATCAGAGCAGGACTGACTGTAGGACCCCTTACTGGCCGAAGTTGAGTCTAGAAACTATTTTGTAGTTACTAAAGGAAAAATCGGAGAGTAGGAACTCTTTCTTTTTCTTCTTACCCCACCTTCCAACCCCTTTTTCCATGAGGAAGTGAAACGTTGTTTTATCTCTACAACTTATCCCCTTTCAAAAAAAATCTAGGTTCTCGTTTACGTGAGGCTCCGATTCCTCTTTAATTTTTTGCTAGTGACGAGATGTGTTGGCGTCTTTGAGACCACTGAGACGCCACTTGGGGTTGACTGCTCTACCTCGCTTACGGCGTACCCCAGGTGAAACGTCCATACAGGATTGACGAGCATCCTATGGTTATATTGATGTGGTGTCTTTTCCCCTATGGACGACCGTGATGGCGGGACGCTCAGGGTAGATGTCTCATTGTTCAGGTCTTCAACCACTCGTATATATTGTTGTGTGCTCGCTAGCATATTATTGTCTTGGATTCGGATGATCTCGGTTTGGGGATTCCAGTAGCACCTAGCTTTCGACTTTCCGGGTTAACCTTGGTGTAATTTCAGCCTTTGGCTTTCTCATACCTCGTGAGGAAGTTTTTTGTCAGTATTGCTGTATCTTCTGGTTACATCAATGTTTCAACCATGTTCTCATAAGTGTTCCTGTATACAGGATGCCAAGAGCGAACATGCCGCCGCCAGAGAACCCTCTCCTTGGGGAGGCTGTGACCGCAGTGGCTCAGGGCACAGCTGCGATCTTATAGATGCTGCAGAACCAGACTGCCCAGAGGAATGAGCGACCACAGTACACCACACTGCAACAGTTACTCGCGATCAACCCCCCCCAGGTTCTCCGAGGCTCGAGAC
The DNA here is from genome assembly GCA_950022295.1 of Bromus sterilis. Lineage (NCBI taxonomy): Eukaryota > Viridiplantae > Streptophyta > Magnoliopsida > Poales > Poaceae > Bromus > Bromus sterilis. Next base: position 220,971,135 of record OX465599.1, read on the forward strand.
CCGCTGGAGGCGGATGACTGGATCGAAGAGATCAAGAAGCACTTCAATGCAAAAACCATCAGACCAGTGGACTACGTCACCTTCGCCTCCTTCCAGCTTTAGGGTGCAGCAGCCAGTTGGTACCATACCTACAAGGCCAACAAGGGCGATGCTATCATCACGTGGGCAGATTTCGTCGCAGACTTCAGAGCAGCGCATATTCCGAGTGGCCTGATGGACAGGAAGCGTGAGGAGTTCTTGGCTCTGAGATAGGGTGATAGGTCAGTTCAGGAGTACAACCTGGCCTTCGTCAGGCTCGCCAGGTACGCTCCAGAGGAGGTCAGCACAGAGGCTAAGAAGATTGCGAGGTTCCGCGGGGGTCTCAGCACAGAGATCAAGTACGCGCTCACTCAGTGCAGCCCCACACTGTTCTCACAGTTCGTGGATCAGGCTATACGCCGGGAGTCAGCCAGAGCAGAGTGGGATGCAGACAGGAAGCGCCAGCATGAGCACAGTTCCGTAGTGATGATCCACAAGAAGGCAAAGACTTGGGGTACAGAGACACCACCGCAGAGGCAGCAGTTCCAGCAGAGGGGGGCGGTTTTCCGCACTTTTGCCCGCCCTCCCGTCCCAGTTCAGCAGGGGCCTCGCTCTACACCACCACACGCGAGGCCACCCAGGCCGCAGCAGCAGCCCAGGCCGGGCGTGATCTGCTACAAGTGCAGAGAGCCGGGGCACACGTCTCCCAACTGCACCGATCCGCGCTTTGCTCGGCTCCCACCGCCTCCACCTCGCTCTACTCCGAGCACCGCTATGGTGAAGGCACAGCCACGTGCACTTCAGGTGAACAACGTGATGCTCTCAGATGCTCAGCAGTCTTCAGAGATTGTTTTTGGTAGGTTGCTTGTGTGTTCACTTCCCGCGACAGTTTTGTTCGATTCCGGAGCGTCTCATTCCTTCATTTCCAAGTCTTTCTCTCAGCAGTTTGATTTCCAAGCAGAGGTGTTGCCTTCTACTTTGGCCATCTCTACCCCGGGCTCTAAGTTCAGTTCAGCTTTCAGAGTTCCTGATGTGCAGATCCAGATTCAGGGTCTCCTTTTCTCCGCTTCCTTGATTTTGCTTCCGCATACCAACATTGATGTCATTTTGGGCATGGATTGGCTTGTGCAGCACAAGGCCAATATTGATTGTCCGACCAGATCAGTGAAGTTGACTCATGATTCAGGTGCAGAAGTCTTGTATACTTGCGGCTCTATGACAGGACTAGCACAATTGTACGCGTTGAACGCAGGAGTTGCGCCTTTTCTCGAAAAGGTCAGAGTTGTGTGTGAATTCCCAGACGTCTTTCAGGAGGAGTTGCCAGGAATTCCCCTAGTTCGAGCTATTGAGTTCGTTATTGAGCTAGAGCCTGGTACCCAGCCGATTTCTTGGCATCCGTACAAGATGTGTTCGAAGGAGTTGATTGAGCTCAAGAAACAGTTGACAGAGTTGGAGGCAGGCGGTTTTATCCGCGCGAGCACTTCCCCTTGGGGTGCACCAGCTTTGTTTGTCCAGAAGAAGGATGGGACTAGCCGCTTGGTCCAGGACTATCGCGGGATCAACAAGAAGACCATCAAGAACAAGTACCCTTTACCCCGCATCAATGATATGTTCGAACAGTTGAATGGGGCTAAGGTGTTTTCCAAGCTTGACTTGAGGATGGGGTATCATCAAATTCATGTTAGTGAAGAGGATATTCCCAAAACCGCGTTCAGCACACGTTATGGGCTGTATGAGTTCAGAGTCATGACTTTTGGGTTCTCAAATGCACCTCCGACATTCATGAGGGCTATGAACTATTTGTTCCAAGAGTGGCTTGATGTGTTTGTGATCCTCTACCTCGACGACATTCTTGTCTATTCCAAGTCAGAGGCTGAACATGAGGAACATTTTTGCTTGGTGTTGCAGAAGCTACGAGAGCACCGGTATTACGCCAAGTTCTCCAAGTGTGAGTTTTGGATGGACAAGGTCAATTTTCTGGGCCATGTCATCTCCGCTGAGGGAATTGCGGTTGATCCAAAGCGAGTCCGCACTATTCAAGAGTGGGCTCCGCCGAAGAACGTGAAGCAGCTAAGGAGTTTTCTCGGCCTCGCCAGCTATTGCAGGAGGTTCATGCAGAATTTCTCCAAAATAGCGAAGCCAATGACTGAATTGTTGTGCAAGGACAAGCGGTACACTTGGTCACCAGCTTGCCAGTCAGCCTTCGAGGAGTTGAAAGAGAAGCTGACCACAGCTCCAATTCTCACGCCGCCAGATGAGTCACAGCCTTTTCAAGTGTTTTGTGATGCCTCCTTGCAAGGTCTAGGCGGAGTTTTGATGCAAGGAAGAAATATCGTGGCTTATACCTCATGGCAGTTGAAGACGAGTGAGAGGAATTATCCCACGCACGACTTGGAGCTTGCAGCAGTTGTGCACGCTTTGGTCACTTGGCGACACCTGCTCTTAGGGAGGAGGGTGGATGTGTTCACCGACCAAAAGAGTCTGAAGTACTTGTTCACTCAGCCAAATCTGAACTTGAGGCAAAGAAGATGGCTTGAAACCATTACTGAGTACACAGTTGATATTCAGTACACGCCTGGGAAGGCTCATGTCATAGCTGATGCGCTGAGCCACAAGGGCGATTGCAATAATATCAAGGTGCAGAAGATCCACCCTGATTTGTGTGAGTCCTTTCGAAGGATCAATCTCAAGCTAGTTCCAGCGGGCTATCTTGCCAACCTTGTGGTAGAGCCCACTATCCATGAGAAGGTTCGTGAAGCTCAGTCTGGCAGCTCAATGATACAGAAGATCAAACAGGGTATTGCCGCCTCAGTTCCAAAGTACGGTTGCTTTTCAGTGCATAATGACGGCACCGTGTTGTTCGAAGAGCGAGTTGTTGTTCCCAAAGAGGGAGATCTCAGAGAGGTCATCGTGAAGGAAGCCCATGATTCCAAGCTGTCTATTCACCCTGGCAGTACGAAGATGTATCAAGATCTCAAGCAAAGGTTTTGGTGGACTCGTATGAAGCGGGATGCTGCCCGTTATGTATCTCAGTGTGATGTGTGCAGGAGAGTGAAGGCACAACACCAGAAGCCTGCAGGGTTGCTTCAGCCACTTGAGATTCCGGAGTGGAAATGGGATAACATAGAGATGGATTTCATCACAGGCTTCCCCTTGTCGCAGAAGAGGAAAAATGCCATCTTTGTTGTCATTGACAATCTTTCCAAAGTTTCCCACTTCTTTCCAGTGAAGGACTCCATTTCAGAAGCTCAGTTGGCGGATTTGTACACCGCAAGAGTTGTATCTTTGCATGGCATTCCAAAGAAGATTAGTTCTGATAGAGGCAGCTTTTTCACCTCTATGTTCTGGCAGGCCTTTCAAAAGGCGATTGGTACGATAGTGTTGTTCAGTACCGCTTATCACCCTCAGACAAGTGGGCAAGTCGAGCGCGTGAACCAAATCCTCGAGGACATGCTTCGGGCATGTGTCATCTCCTTTGGCATGAAGTGGGAAGAATGCTTGCCGTATGCTGAGTTCTCTTACAACAACAGCTATCAGGCAAGTCTGCAGGCAGCGCCGTTTGAATTCTTGTATGGCCGCAAGTGCAGGAAACCTTTGAACTGGTCCGAGACAGGTGAGAGGCAGCTGTTCGGTCCAGATGTGATCCAAGAGGCAGAGGACAGAGTGAAGATTGTCGGAGAGCACCTAAAGGCAGCACAGTCTAGGAAAAAGGCCTATTATGACAAAAGGCACCGTGGTGTAGCGTTTCAGGTTGGTGATTGGGCGTACCTGAGAGTGTCTCCATTAAGGGGAACTCACCGCTTTGGCATCAAGGGAAATCTCGCTCCAAGATTTGTCGGACCTTTTCGCATCCTTGAGACTAGAGGAGCTCTTGCCTTTCGGCTCGAGCTTCCAGAGAGTCTGTCCATGGTGCATGACGTGTTCCAGGTGTCCCAACTAAAGCAGTGCTTCAAGCAGCCAGAGCAGGCTATTGACTTGGGCGAGATACAGCTGAGTGCGGACCTTTCCTACTCAGAGCGTCCAGTCCGTGTCCTTGAGACGTCCGAGCGCAAGACTCGCAACAAGATCATCAAGTTCATGAAAGTTCAGTGGGCATATCATTCGGAGAAGGAAGCAACGTGGGAGCGTGATGATCATCTCCGTTTTGAGTATCCCGAGCTTTTTCACGCTTAGATCTCGGGACGAGATCCTGTGTTGGTAGGGGAGAGCTGTAACAGCCCACATGTAATGCCCATATGAGACACCATGTTTTGTACTTCCTCTGTTGGACTTGTAACTTATCATGGTGTATGTTCAAGACTTTTCATGTGGTGATCTTCTTTTGCATTGGGATTGGATTCCATTTGCTTTGTGATCAAAGGTGACCAATGTGGATCAAGTGACATTTTCTTGCAATTGTTCTGTTCACATGACACCTTCCCTCAACCTCCTCTTTGGCCTAGCCATTTCTTATGTCTTGCCAAAGATTCTAGCCTTGTCAAATTATTTTTACAACATTCAAAAACAGTAGCCCTAGTTCGAAGTGATTTTGAATTAAAAAAGGGGCCACATTTTTGTTGTTGCCAAAATTGGTCAAACCAATTTTGTAAAATCCAGGAAAATGCAAGGTTCAAGATTATCAAGTTCATGGAATTTTGCACCTTGTGTTTTTTTCTCCAAAATTCCATCAGCACCTTTTCTATTTAATTTTAAATGGAAAATGGTACTGTTTTGTTTATGGAAAATTTTCCTTGCATTCAAAATTGCCCAAACTAATTTTTGGTGATCAAGCATGCCTCAAGGGATATTAAATATATTTTTTAAATATTTTGTTTCCTTTTCTTTTCTGCCTTTCTTCTTTTTCTTTTCCCTTGCTGGTTTTTCCTTTTTCCAAAAGGGGCCTTGCCCTTCCTTCCTCCCTTCTGGAGCAGGCCTGGCCCATTTGGGCCTCCCCTTCCTCGCAGCCCAGCTTCCCCGCAGGCGAAGAGGTATGGGGGGCAAGCCCCAGCCGTTGGATGAGAATCAGAGGGGAGGGATTCATCGCCTTTCCAGCGTGGAGAGGTCCCCTCCCCCCTCCTCTCTCACAACGGCGCCAGGCATCGACGTCGATGCCGGCCAGCGTGGATAGCGAGCCGCCCCCCTTTAAATCGAGCAGCACGTCGCCTCCAGGAACCCTAGGGCTCCGATTTTTTCCCTCAGCGCTCGCCGCCGCCGCTCGGTGCGTTCCCATTTCGCTCCCCTGTTACGACATGGCCGCCGGCCATCTTCTTTAATTCCGTCTCCGCCCTCTGTTTTCCTTGGCCGTGCGCTTGCACGCACCTTCCTCGATGCGTCTTTGACCGGTTTCCAACCGCAGGTAGCCGGGAGGGGCACGGTTCCGCGTCGGGAGCAGTGGACGTCGCCGGGGAGCTCCGCAGCGCGTCGTCGTCTCCAACCCGTCTTCTTCCTCTCCGGTGGGACTCGGGCACGCTTCGTGACCCGCAAGGTGAAATAATGCCGATTCCCGTGTCCGTAGGCCTGCGTTGAGCTCTGTCGCCGATAGCAGTAGCAGATCCGCCGTGTGCTCGTCGCCGGTGAGCATTTCGAGAGCACCGTGCCGTGGCATGTCTGGGGAGACCTTGCGCGCGCTCTGGGGCTGCGCAGAGCGTGCCTTTGGCAGCCAAGGGCCGTCCTTTTTCCACATAGCAGTGTGGTCGCCCGCGTTTGTTCTTTGTCTGAAGATTTTTGCCAGTGCCGCCGATAATTTCAGAAGAGGAGGGCCTTCACTCCGGTGAGGTTCCGGCCAGGGAAGGGGCACCCCCGGTTTCGTGGATGTGCCCTCTAGGTGCTAGAGGCGATGCCATGGCCGGAAACGCCGCGTGCTCGACGCACGGGTCGGCCAAAGATGTTGCTTTACGTGCTGTCAGTCTGAAGTTTTCGACACCGCGCCGTCGTGCTGATCCCGTGGAGTTTCCGGCGAGGTCGAAGGGAGATGGTGGCCGGGTAGTGCACCGTTGTGTAGAGCAATGTCCCCTCTCGGGTTCCCCCATGATAGCTCGCGAGGAGGTGGCCGGAGCTCGACGTGAGGCTCGCCGGAAGTTGACGCCGCGTCGGGATTTAGTCAAGGGGCCGGTTTTCTTCAGTGTTTGGTGTCACATGAATTCAGAGAACAGGGCAGGCACTTGTCGCCCTGGGCCGAGGAGAAGGAGCTGGCCATGGGCCTGTCCAGTGGGCGTGGCCCATTTCTTTATTTTTCGGGTTCGCAGCTCCAGCCGGGTGGGCTCTGTCCACTTGGGCCAGAGAGGAGGAGCTGGGCCTTCTCGCCCGAGGCCAGCCCATGAGGGTCTGGGCATGTTTTCTTTTCTTTTTCTTTGTTTTCCTTTTCTTTTTTAATTCAAATTTGAATTTGAATTCAAATTCAAATTTGATTTAAACTCGAACTTCATCCAGGGGCATCCCATATATGTTTTTGGGGTATCTTGAGCTACTGATCATCATGGTGAGGTCCTTTTTTCATTTTGTCCCTCTGAATTTTGGAGTGTGGCAATTTCGCAAATAAACCCCCTATCATTTCTTTGTTTTATCAAGTTTTGCCCAAATTCAAAAATGGCCATGCCATAAATGAATTTTGGGTAGTTTCTCCCAAGGAGTTGCATGGTGATAATATTTTATTCATTTGAGCCTTTTTCAAATGCATCTAGTGCAATTTTTGCACTCAGCCCCCGGAACTCCAGTTGAATTTGCAACTGTGTTTACAAATTCAAATGGTACCATATCATATATGGTTTTGGGATAGTTTTCTCCAAGGATTGCGATGATGATGTCCTCATGATTTTTTGTGAAACTCATTTGGACAGGGTGTGACCACCATATCCAGGATCAATCTGTCTCTTCGTTTCTTTGCATCATTCCAATTTCAGTGCATGTTGGAAATGATGTTCATTTGATCCTTTCAAGTTCTGTTCATGTCATCTCCAAATCTTTTCTTCAAACCAGCACCTAAAATATTGTCATATGCAATGTGGCTGGATTCCAACTTTTGTTGCACCTTCCTTGTGTCAAATTCACCAACACTACTCCGTCTCCGGATTCGATGATTACTTTTCACATTGTTTTTGTTTCTGTTAAATGCATTGTTACTTAAACCAAAAATAAGGCTAAGACCAAAGCCATTTTTACGTAAATAAATTGCATATGAAATTGTTGACATGTCGTCACCACCTTCATTTAAATCTGACTGGATAGGGTCACATCATGTCGAATAAACTTGATCATACCATCCTTGCCTGTGCATTGTACCCATTACTTACTGTATGCCTTTTCCTTGCCGGTACCTTACGTTAGCACCTGAGACCGGCGAGGAGACTTACGTGGAGTTTTCCGACACCGAGCCCGAGGACCCTGCTATGTCTGCTTCGACGACCGATTACCCAGGCAAGGGGAAGATTTATACCATTACTTCATGCCTTTCTGCCTACCTGCCTAGCTGTAGTCTAGAACGTTTGTTTGATCCTGTCCACTTTCTTATGCCACACTCAAAACTAAACAGACATGATCCCCACATCCCAGCAAAACATTGTTTTGGTAAGTTACTGTTGCTCAGCCATTGCTTAGTATGAGTAGGAAAAACTTGTTGCTTACCCTATGTTTTGGTTTGGGATATCATGTTATTTAAAGAAGTTGGTTGATATTTATTATTAAGATGTTAAATTTATATTTGACGAATGATGGGAGACGAGGCTGTTCCCGCCAGGTGTTTTGTTCCATTTGAGTCACCTAGGTCCCGAGTTTCGGGTATTGTGTTTCTTGACGAGCGTGCCTAATCGCGTGTGGGATTCTATGGGGTTCCGTTGTCTTACCTACCTAGCTTCATACAGTTTTAGTGGTGGCCCGAGCTGATTTACTATTTGCAAACGTGTGTGTGCTTGGTTGGTACCCCAGTTGTTTTCGAAACAACCCGGACCAACGGAGACATAGTTCCTCTGGTTGGTCCACACTGGTGAGCTAGGGAAGTCCCCTGATTTATAGGTGAGACTAAACCCGACATTAGCCATACGGAAGAGGCCGATCCGAGAGCGTGGCCGGCTCTTGGATTGGATGTCGACTCCCCGGGGGCCACCCGGATTTGTGTGTTGTTAGTTAGAGGGACTCTGACGTTCCGGAGTTTCAGGCATTTACCTAGCCAAGTGGAAACCGGGCGTACATGTGAAGCCTATGATGGGCAGTTGGTACACCCCTGCAGGGTTAAATCTTTTCGAAAAGCCGTGTCCGCGGTTATGGACGACTTGAGAGCTACTCCTTGTTCATAGAATAACATCAATTTGAATCATAATTAAAAACATTCCTACCATGTGAGTGCCTTGGTTGCTTTTCTTCGTCCAGGGGGACTGAGAGAAGGCCCAGGTTGTGTTATGTTTGACGTAAGTAGGTGATTAGGTGACCTATGACGCGATGTCACGTGTATTCTTTGATCTTACCTCTACTCTAATAAAACGTTAGCTACCATATATGCTAGTGCGGCTGCAACCTTTACCTTTACTTTGTCTTACCGTATGAAGTTAGTTATCCTGTAATGATATAATCTCACCCTAGTCTTGCTTTGTGCTTTTACTGTTTTGCCTGATCGTCCGCTGCAGGGGACTACTACCATGACCTGAGCACTAGATGATACTTCGTGGAGGTGCCCCCGGAGGAGGACGATGAGGACGACTTCGTTCAGTAGATCCTACAGTTGGGCTTCGACGATCCGTGGGTGGACTCTTTATGTGCAGCCCTCTCTAGGGAAATTTGCATTTTGACCGTGCTCGGTCATGTTTGTCTTCCTCTTGTTGCATGATATTCTGTTGGGTCCACGGACCTCTGAGATGTTGCAATAAATTCCAGTGTCGATGTATGCCCTGGACTCTATATATTTATGTCTTAGTTTATGTTCTTTGTTCATATACCTGTTGTCGAGAATCCGGCAGCGACACGAGTGCGAGTGTCGTGAGTCGGTGGCTCATTATGCGCTACTAACTTGAGCAGGACGCGAAAGCGACTAACTCGAGTTAGCACCGCATTGGGGGCCTTACACTTGAGATGATCCAAATTGAAGATCTCTGAAAACCGAAGGATTATCATATCCGCGGGGATATTGTTGATGAAACCCATGTTGAGTGGCACCTTGGCCATGAAAACCGAGTACAAGGGATTCTTTTCTCGAATAAGCATCTTCTCTAATGCCATAACACTCTGATGCACACACTGCATATCCGAAGTTGCAAGCTCGAGCATGTCATTAGGTATCATCGCCCTACCCGGCACATGGATTCCAAACGAGAGATCCTTGGGTCTTGGTGGCCCATCCTAACCCCGGATCGACCTTGAAGGTTGGCTTCTTGAAGTGCTCTTCTTTCTTTTCCGTCACTTCTACTTTTCTGATTTCGAGTATTCACCGGCCTTTATCGGCTCAGTGGCCGCCTTATGGAGTGTGGATGGTCTGTGAATAGATCTCCTTGTGGCATCTGATTGAGGCTCGGTGAAGGCGCAAGCTGCTGGAGACATCTCCTGAGAAGCAGTGAAGAGACGCGTGGAGCAAGCAGGTTTCGCCGCAGGATCAGCTGGATCGCGAGCTTCCTCGTCATGCTGGTAGGCTCCTTGAACAGGAGGCATGAATAAGTCATCACCTTCAAACGAAGTGTTGATGAACTGGTTTGGCGAGGATATCATCATCAAGATCATCGTCTAGTTTTGGGCCGATGGGATCATGTGGCGCAGGCACGAAGACTACCGGTGTTGTCCTTGGTGTGGTGCCCCCTCCCTCGTCACCAAACACATTTGGGTCTTCGGCCATAGGCATATTTGGCCGAAACAATCATTGAGGACTGCCGGCTCGTCCTCATCGTATCCGGGGGGGGGGGTTGAATGGGAGGTTGAAATCTCTCGTAGAACGAATTCACGAGAGAGATTTGAACCCTATGCACATCCGGTGTCATCGGCCTATTGTGCATGATTCGATTTTGTGGTTGAAGGATTTTACCTTTGACAACATCCTTCAACTCGCCGTCCACAACTTGTAATAGAATGCATGGAGTGTACTCCTCCGAAAGAGATACATGCATGTAGGGCATCATAGAGATTCCAGTAATAAAAGGAAAGGAGATGAAGTCCTCGTTTGAGATGCAGACGCTTATAGTTACCTTGATGGCATCGAGGTCGGCCAATGAAGAGACACTGCCGACGACGGCGGGCATGCAAGAAACGGAGGGCGCGCTGCCTCCCGTGGCGTCGGCCGCCCTATTTTGGCTGCTGTCAGGTGCATTATTATTATGCCCCAGTTGCTCGATCGTGGCTGGAGAAGTCACCATCACGTACGGTGCCACGGTGTTGGCAGCCAGAGTCACCAATACGGAGGGAGACGGTGCGGGAGCCACCAATACAGCGGGAGTCGGGACTGCCGCTGCAGTGCCTGCGTTGCCGCCGACCATGCCAGGGACCGGTATGGGCCCTTGTCCACCACGCGCTTGCCAGTTCGGTAGTGACTGCATCATATCTGGAAGGAGGTCGCTCATCGTCTTTTCCACTTCGTTCTGGACAAGATGCAGAAGCATGTTCACTTTCTCCTCCAGTTCACGAACATAAGAGGCGTCTTCTTCGGTCCATCTCGCCTTGAGCCCCCGCGTGCCTGACTGCTCCGCCGATTTCCCATAATATTCAGACCAATTTAGGTCCGCCCCAAAGACGACCACACGGCCGGCTGACGATGGCCTCGCCGCCACGTTGTCAACCCTCTTGACCTTGTTCAATTCCCTGTTAAAAGCGGTGTCCCACGGGCCGACCGGCTTAACCGACGACTCCTGCGATGAGGCGATTTTCATTTCCGCTTGCTGCAGAAAGAATGTGAATATAAAGAAATTGTGAACTTCATTAACTAGAATTCAATCGATAAGGTCGCGTGGCAAACTACTTACCACGACAGTCATAAACTCCTAAACCTTAAGAATGACAACTATGTTCGAGGTTTATTTGTCCTTGTAGCTCCGGGCCCTCACAAAGTATTCGGTCTGTGGATCACTTTTTTATTGCTCGAAGGGGTTAGGTATGGCCACAGCTATATACTCGGCATCCTCCTTGTCCCATCTGGGCTTGGAACTTCTGTCACCACCGGCTCCGAGACGGTGGTTACCGATGACCTGCGACCGCATTGCCTTGCCCTTTGCACTCGCGGCCTTGGCTGCCTCAGACTCACACCTAGCCTTGAAAAGGTTGTAGGTAGCTTCGTCGGTAAACGACTCTTAATCCTTGAGCTCCTCCTAGGTTTTGTTCTTCTCAATAATTTCCTCCTTCACCCGGGTTTTGCAAATGGACAAGGCTTTGGTCATCTTCCTGAGGGCCCATTTGTTTACTTTGTTCCCTTTGAGTTCGGTGTTATTGTACGGCTCCGGGAACTTGTATAGTCGGTGCAGCTTGTTGATAAGGAGCTGACAATAATGACTATTGTCACGACTCCTAAGGTTAATCGTGGTGGTCGTCATGGTATTGCGGAGGATCGCCGCGACTTGACAACCGTACCCTTCCGAAAAATGTTTGGGCTCTGTAGGAATCCCAATGGGGTCGTGGCGGTAAACTCTTGCCTGATGGTGCCGACCTTGGTCGGTTTCCGATTCCGCTTCCTCGACTGGCTTCCATATCTGTTTGAGCCACCGGTCGCATCATCCTCGCCGGTGTTCCTCTCCCCGTCTGTATCGGCCTCCTCCACCATGTTTTCATCCGATGACTCGGACTCGGACTCTATCTCCTCCTGATAGTCCTCCTCGCCCGGAGGTACTTCCTCTTCTGCGGGCTCCTAGGAGTATTCCCAATATTGCTTCCTTTTTTCCCGGCTCAGAAGAAGGGTCGGTGCAGGCTCTGGTCGACATGTTTGCACTAGTACAATATTAAGAAATGCAACTACTTAATTAATTAACACAATAAAGGAATGCAACTGCTCTCATGTTAAGAAAAATAGCAAAGGTCATGCACGAATTCACGGAAATATTGGGCATGACCTTTGCTATTTTTTCTTAACATGAGAGTACCCCATTCTAAACCGAAATGGAAGTTAATCAACATTTCGGTAGAAAGGGAATAATGAGAGTCCCTGCACAAAAAATGCCTAGTATGTAGGCACAACCAACACATATATGTGTAGAACAATGCACTAAAATAGATATTTAAACAGTAGATATTCAAACAACATATATATAGGTAAATTTCATATGGTAAACATTGCATTAAAAATTATGTATACTTGCAAGTTCTACTTTCCAACAGCTAAAAAACTGAAAATTTGGACCTATAGGGCATTGTCAAGAACTCAGAAAAATCCAAGTGGGCCTCAATGATGAGATAAAGCAGTGGATAAACATGATATATGGATGCCATTATAATTGATAAGTCCATAACACACTTGGATTGAAAAAAAATGAGTTTGACTTAAAAATTGGACAAACATGATGAGATCATGTAACAATGGCACATCAAAATATAAAACTATCGAAGAACAGATTCTACACTTGCTTGGTTTTTTTCATATGGTAAACAAGGTATTTTGTACACACAGGACACACACACACACCACATGACACACACACACACACAACACTCACACACACACACAGGACACACACACACACACACACACACACACACTAAAACAAAATAGTCAATAAGAAACAGAATATAAAAACAAAATAGTCAATAAGAAACCTATTGACTACTTAAAATCTTGAATTTCTACTAAACACAACTAGGAAACTTACACAATCAGAAGCTAAGATGTCAAGACAACACTATCAAAAGCTACACAATGTTAACTTCAGAAACTTGTTAAGTTTAGCATACTTTGGGTGATGATTGCCTCAATTAGATAGATCTTTTGAGGATGAATCCTAAAGGTGTTTTGGTTCACAACAAGTGTTCTACAATGCCATGCCATTAGATGCTATGATAGGGTACTGCATCATGTGCAAAACTTGCTCTAAAGTAGATACGAAAAGAATCTGCTTTCTGTCCTTTCTTTTGTTAACAGAAATCTACATTTTTTGAATTTGATTGGATTTAATCCTTGCATCTAATGGAGTTGGTTCAATGAAATAAACTGTAGCTGGTTATGTCTACTTTCAACCCATATCAAGTTTTCTTATTTTGGATCTTGTTTTGTTGGGGTTTTAGGGCTGTCAAAGGGAGTCCAGTAACAACACTTAGCAGCAGAAAACAACAGCTACATGCAACAACAACTAGAATGGAGCACATAATCTCTTACCATTAAATCCAGTGAGCAAAAATTCCATGTTATTGATCAGCAAAGGAAAACTTTGATTTCTCTAAGCATATAATCTCTTACAATTAAATCCAGTGAGAAAAAATTCCATGTTACTCATGTTATTGATCAGCAACTTTGGTGTTCAACACAGGAGGATGTAGCATAACAATAATGGTGGGGGTAGTGCGCAACAACAATCATGCTAGGGGTGCGGGTGGATGTGGATGCGGGATGGGTGTGGAGATCTCACCTGCGGTGCTTGCAATGGAAGAAGAAGGCGGCGGACGGCGTAAGGGGCTCTTCCGGTGATGCCTTCGGTGGACGCCTAGGTCGCCGGCGGTGGAGGGGTGGGGCATCCTGCGGTGGGGGAGACTACGGCCGTCGGGGGCAGGGGCGGTGCTCCGGCGTCGAGGGGCGAGTACTCCGGAGTCGAGGGGCGGCTCGGCATCGACGGCGAGGACGGTGGTGGCTAGGGCTCGAGGGGGGATCGAATGGGTATTGTGCACGAGCAAGGGAAGGGGTCCATGAAGGTTAAGGCTTAGGGGTGGCGCATTTTGGCAAAATGCGCCACCGCTAAGAGTTTTTCTATTTTTTTTGGTAAATTATTTGGCCTATCGACTATCGATCGCTACTAAATATCTATCTAGCCCGTCAATGCAAAATGCCATGCTTTCTTGCTATGGTGTACCCTAGGTTTAAAGTTTGGCCACCTCCTGGCTTCTATAAGCGTGACAAGACGATTCCTTATCCAACATAGTTGTTAGCTATATATTGCGTATAAAATCTAGAAAAAACTGGAACACAATGGAGTAGCACGCGTGCCTAATGCTTCCGATCGAATAACATGAGGTCAAAGTGCAGGGGTGAGTGGCAAGGCATTGGGGCTGCTGGGCAAAGATGGTCATCAATTACAAAGTGCAGATTAAATCCATGCATACACAAAGTGATGATAAATTACAAAATAGTTTCTTAATTTGGAGCTATCTATCTAGCTAGCGTTTCCTCACGATCTTCTTCTTGTCCTTCTTTGTCGTGGTTGAATAACTTAGGCTCGGGACGCCTTCACTTTTCCTCTTGAACGGGAGACCTTTCTTCGGTAGGGTTGAGGTGTATGTATCTTGAGCGGCGTAGTCATCTTCCATCTCTGGGTCGCCGTACTTGTCAAAGTCTTGCTCGTTGGCGACTCCATCCATTACGATGATGTTTCTTTTGTCTCTCCTCAGTAGAACGCGGCTAGGCTTTGAAGGGTCGGTAATGAAGAAGCTTTAGTCCACTTGGCTAGCTAGTACCCATGGCTCATTTTTTGCGGTGACATTTGTGCCTGCAGACTTGGATTTGGCTTCGGGTATAACCATGGTGGTGAAGTACCGGTCTTCTTTTACGACGCTCTTGGCCCATGTCACACGGAACATGGACACCTTCTCTCCATAGTAGTCGAGCTCCCATATGTCCTCGATCCTTCCATAGAATCTTTCCTTGACGTCATCGGTGTAGAATATCCCGGTTAACCCTGAGTTCTGGTAATCGCAGTTATTGTCCTTTTCCTCCGTGTAGAATGTGTAGCCGTTGATATCATACGCTTGATAGGTCATGAGGTTGCATGCGGCGCCCTGTGACACGGTGATTATCATATTTTCGTCCTCTGAAGCTTTCCTTCGCGGGAGATTAGCACGAAGCTCGTCCTTGAACCAAGTGATGAAACTGGAGTCGTGCTCTTTGATTAGCCGTGGATCTCGGTCCGTTATCTGCAGGCCTTGGTCACTGTACTTATTCCTGATTACATCCTTGTTCTTTATTATCCAAGGATCGACGAGCTGTATGTGTTGTAGCATGACTAGGCTTGCTCTTTCAAAGTCGATGCCTCGACCCTCGAAGTTGACATTGCGTGGCTTCCCTCGTGGTGACCACACCCATCGATCCTTCCAAAGTTCTTGTTGACGGGCAGACCAACAGGGTTCTCGGTGTTTATAAAATTCGTGCAAAAAGAGATGCACTCTTCGGCTAGAAAGCCCTTTGCTATGCTTCCATCTAGACGGGACCTGTTACGAACGTATCTTTTGATATGTCCATTCATCCTTTCGAACGGCATCATGCTGCGCAGAAACGCAGGCCCGAGTTGGAAGATATCCTCCATGACATGGATCAGCAGATGCACCTAAATGTCGAAGAACGCGGGCGGGAAATAGATCTCAACTTTGCATAGTATGAGCATGATCTCCTCCTGTAGCCTTTTGAGTTGCGTAGCGCAAATCAACTTCAAATAGAAGACGTCGAAAAATTTTCAAAGGCCAAATAACATTTTACGGACGTGCTCATCCATTATCCCTCGGATCGCAACAAGGAGAATCTGCGTCATCAGCACGGCACAGTCGTGAGATTTCATCCCACTGAAATGTTGCTTTGCCTCGGCTAGGTATCTGCTTATCTTCCCCGCATAGCCGAACGAAAATTTTATTCCTATGAGGCAGTGGATAAACCACTTGATCAACTCCTCACACAAAGTGAAGCATGTCGGGGGGCAGTGATCAATACCGGTCTTCTTCTTGGTCACCCTTTTTCGTTTGCGATAGTTTTGCGTTTCCATATCCTCCTCCTCCTCTGTCTCATCATCGTCGTCACTAGGGGGGTGAAGTTCCCTCCTGATTCCCATAAATTTCAAGTCATTCCTTGCTTTTGGCCCGTCCTTGGTCTTCTCTGGCCTGTTGAGAAGCGTGCCAAACAAGCTCTTGCACACGTTGTTTGTGATATGCATGATATCAAGGCTATGAGGATTGCAGAGGAGACTTCAGTATTCCAAATCCCAGAAAATAGACCTCGCTTTCCATACTCTCATCAACGGCTGAGTCTTCTTCTTTTTTCTTTCCCCGCGCGGGGCACCCTTCCCAAGGATTCAACAAGTTGTCGATTTCTTTGCCGCTTCTTCGAGCTGGGGGTGCTGGGAGCTCCTCACTGCCATCGAACAGATGTCCAAGTTTTCTCCATGCGTGTTTCTTGGGAAGCCACCTTCGAGACCCCTGGAACACATTTTTCGAAGATCCGGGATGTTTCGCTAGTTGGTGGTACGTTGTATTATCTATGCACCTAACACATGCAAAAAATCCTTGGACCACCTGCCCTGAGAAATATCCGTATCCGAGATAGTCTCGCACCGTCGTGATCACTACGGCTTTCATTGGGAAATATTTTTTTGCGGCGGCGTCCCACATATTGACTCTGTCTTTCCACAATGTTTCTAGCTCCTCTTTCAACAGATGGAGATACATATTGAGGTCTGTACCTGGTTGTTTCGGCCCTTGAACTAGCATACACATTGTTATGTACTTTCTCTTCATGAAATTCCAGGGAGGAAGGTTGTATATGCATACAAACACGGGCCAGGTACTGTGTCTGCTCCTCTGGCCGCCAAACGGATGGACTACATCCGCGCTCACACAAATCTTGAGGTTCCTTGGGTCTTTCCCGAAATTTGGGTATTCGAGGTCCAATGCATTCCATTGGCTACCATCTAAAGGGTGCCTCAGCATGTCCTCTGTAACAGCCCAGAAATTCCACCCTAATTAAATTTTTTGTTTGTTGCTTTATTTTATTTCTTGCTAGAATTGTTTGCAGTATTTGCTTCGTTGATTTATTAATCGGTGAATATTTCCACATCTTTCTCATATCGGATGCGGGACCAAACCTTTTCCCAACGACACACGACCTTTGCGACACCGGGGTTTCACCCGAGCACTGTCGCAACTGGCACATGACCAACCATCGCCATAGGAACGAAAAACCCCATTTAATAATTAAATGGATTATTTTATTGGGCGCCGGAAAATATAATCGGATCGGAATCGAAGTGAGGTACGACTAACGGGCTCGCCGCGCTGAGCGCGTGGTTCGAGATTTCGCCCGAATCGGAGGTCGTATGGACCCTCGGCGGTCAGAAACATGGAGTACCGGATGCACACGAGAGAGACCAGGGGCATTTGCATAAACCTGCCATCCAGGCCAGCCTATATAAAGAGCACCCCTCTCCCAAGCCCTTATAGGGTTTCCCCCTTGCAAAAATTTCAGCCACCCCCTCCACTTTGCCCAAATCTGCCCCAAAACACCGCCCTAATCTCGAAACCCTAGCTCCCAGCTATTTCTAGCCGTCAGATCGCAGATCGGAGGGCTAGGGAGCCTCCTCGTCACCCCAATGTCCAGCTAGCCAGCTCCCAGCCGCCTCGGGCCCTGCTGGGCCGAGCAGCCGCCGCCGCGGCTCACCCGACGCCCATCCGAGCCACGAGCCGCCGCCGTCCTGGTCGTGGAGGCGCCACCACGCACGCCGGCGAGCGCGGCGCCGCGCTCCGGCCACCTCCTCGTCGCGCCCCGGTGAGCTCCTCCATCCTGTGCGTGCCCCCTCCTTCTCCTCTCACCTCCGCCACCCTCTCCCTGTCCAGGACGTCCGAAGCGCCGCCGCCCTCCATGGCGCGACCGAGCTCGCGAGCCCGAGCCGATCTGTGGTGCACGGCTCCTCCACTTGCCGCCGGCGCCGGATCTGGCATCCCCCGGCCACCCGCGCCTTCTCCGCCCCTGTTTCCGTCCGCCTGCGCCAACTCCGGTGAGATCTGGCTGGTAGAGCTCCGCAGCCGCGGCCAGTTCCCGTCGGGAACGACAGGAGCGTCCACGACCTCCCGCTGAACCTCCCATGGGCCGGTGCGCCTACAGGCCCACAACCATCGTGCGGCCCAGTCCGCCCCACGATCCACGGAAATCCTCCACTCCAAGCGCTATATAGCAACCGTCGCCCATTCGCCTCTTGGGCCTTGGCCCACAGAGGTGAGGCCCCCTCTATTTTTTTTTCTGTTGTAGCTCCCGTTGGGCTCGTCCCAGTACTGTGTAGCGCCTAGTGCGACTATTAGTTATCTAGCTCGCCCCTATTAGGCCTGTTTGCCTCTGTTTCGGCCCGTTTAGTTTGTTTTGCTAGGTTTTTATTAATAATTGGCAGATTGTGTTGCGTTTTTTTCTAGGCCCGTATCTTTTCAACCGTAGGTAGGATCGAGACGAGTTATACATCAAACTTTCTTAGTTTTTCGTGTAGAATAATAAAATGTGCTCCTTTGCCATGTTTTCACTTGTTTACATGTTGTTTACCTGCTAATTACAATCGCATGCCACCGTAAATGTAATAGGCCGTAACATTTTAACCGTGGCTCCGAATAAAATGTTTCTTATATGTAACTTGACTAGAATTTCATGTAGATTGTGAATACGCTGTTCTTGCTTGCTAATGAAAATAATAAAATTATGTTTAGGGCATAACAGTACAAAATGCAATAATTATCGTGGGGTCCACAATAGTTGCCATGCATAGGTTTTAGCCCCCATTTAAAGTGACTACATTAAATAGTTTATTTATGCTTCACCTCTTGCCATGATTGTGTGATATGCAATGCTTGAGTGAGATGCCATGTTAACAAACTTTGCTCATGTTGTGTAGCTAAACAACTTGAACCATTCTAAATTTGCGGTATCGTCGTGTGTGCCGAATACTCCACTTAACCTGTTAGTAACCACTCTCGACGATAGATGCGATATCGTATTGCGTTCCTGTTCTTGCTTGATGGTGCTTGCTTCGTAGTAATAGATTCTTGCTCGTCGATTGCCTTTTCCAGTGTTTACTTCTTGTGTGCTCCCACGGATACTCTTGGAGACGATGCGAGCTTGCGATCGACTACACCTTCGGAACCAGAATTATCAACAGGCAAGGACTATACATTACTTATGGTCCATTCTATTATAACCAGCGGTTTGCATGTTAGTCTAGGATAGGTTTGATGTTTGATCCTACCACATGCTTACAGCCTCTTTCAAACCGATATAGCCATGTCCCCTCCCAGAAAACCTTGTACTGCTATGTTACTATTGCTCGTTGCTCAACCCCTGCTTAGTATTCATGCTTAGAATGCTACGAATGTTACCCCCTGTTACTCCTTGGATTGGGATATCACATTATTATATTGGTGTGGATGATATGATTATTATAATGTTGACTATATTCGACGAAGGATGGAAGGTCTAGGCTATCCCGCCCCGACGCTTTGTTCCATTCGAGTCACCTAGGACCCGAGTTCCGGGTATTGTGTCTCTTGATGAGCGTGGCTAACCGCGTGTGGGATTTTATGGGGTCCCCTTTTCTTACCTACCTAGCTTCATCCATTTCTAGTCGTGGCCTGAGCTGATTTACCATTTGAAACCCCGTGTGTGTGCTTGGTTGGATCCCCTCACAGTTTTTAAACAAACCGGGCCAGTGGGAACATGGTTTTCCTGTTGGTCCACCTGATCAGCTAGGACCCGGCCTCATGTGAGAATTTACCGTTAATCCGACCTGCGTCATATGGAAGAGTCCGATCCGAGAACGTGGCTGGTTCTTGGATTGGGTGTCGACTCCCCGGGGGCCACCTGGATTTGCGCGTTGTTAGTTAGATGGACCTGGCGCTTCGGATCTCTCGGGAATGTGCCTTGTAATGGGCAGTTGGTACACCCCTGCAGGGTTAAATCTTTTCGAGAAGCCGTGTCCACGGTTATGGACGACTTGAGACCTACTCCTTGTTCATAGACAACAAAACCTGAGATAATCTTAATATAACTTGATCAACGTGTGTGTGCCTTGACTGCTTCTTCTTCGTCGGGATGCGAAGAGGAGGACAAGGATACGATAGGTGTTATGCTTGCGTAAGTAGGTGTATAGCAGACTTGTTGGAGGCGATTCCTCATCGAATGCTGCGCTTCTTATCTTACTCTCTAGATCGTTAGACACTTCATAAATTCTAGTGCGACAACAACCTCACCACTTACCCCATCCTTACCGTAAACTACTAGTTATCCTAGAATGACGAGTGATGAAGTCCTTGTTGGGTCAGTTGACCACTACAGTTGGATGCTGAGTACTTCTGAACTCATGATACTACCCCCAAACTCTTGTCAGGGTTCTTGGTCGACAACAGGTATGGTGATCGACGTTTCACGTGGAGACTCGACGACGACTAGTTAGGTGGATCCCGGAGGAGGGCCTGGACCAGTGTGGTTATTGGGATCGATGATTTTTTTCTCTTTGCCACTAGGAAATTGATTGTAGTCTGTACTCAGACATGTATCTTCCGCTGATGTAATGTATTTAAGGCAATTGTATGCCAATTGTATGAGATGTTTTATCCTTGTAGCTGTAATGTTGTGATATCATGTTGGAAATCCGGGGCATATTGCATTGTCATATATCGCGGTGGGACCGGTATGTGCTTCGTCCCTGGATCTGGATGGAAACATCTAGATCTGGAACAGTACCACATATCAGGGCTTACAACTTGGTATCAGAGCCTTACCGATCGTATGATCTCTTTTCTGGCCAAAGTCGAGTCTAGACAAAAAAAAAATTTAGTTATTAAGACAGTTATCGGAGAGTAGGAATATTTTTACTCCTTACCCTTGCTCTGGTCAGGACAAGTGCCGTAAGTGCTTTAACTCTTGCCTTATCCCCTTTCAAACTTTAGGATCTTGAGTAAGTGGAGTTTCGGAACCGTTACAATGCCTTGCTTGCAGTGTATTGTCTCGATTCCGATCTAAGGTTGGGAATTCCTGTAATAACTTTTAGCTTCTCCGACTCCGGGTAACATCTTGGTCGTCCGTTGACTTCATTCCTCTTGCCCAGTATCCTCATGATTTGAGTGAATGCTTCCCTTGATCGTCGCTTTGGACTATTGTTCTTCCTCTTGATCTCCCAATGGTTTCGTTTTCCGACGTTGCCGTCTCTCTGCGGAAATTTATCTCGACGGAAACTCGACGTCGACATGGAGCAGAGTCCCTTCTTGGTGGTGTTGAGGAACTTCGACTATCTTTTCTCTCCCCTCCTCTCCCCCGGATCGTCCAGGTTCTCGGAATGAGATCCTTTGTTGGTGTTGTTGTATTGTAACAGCTCGGAAATTCCACCCTAATTAAAAAATTTGTTTGTTGCTTTATTTTATTGCTTGCTAGAATTGTTTGCAGTATTTTCTTCGCTGATTTATTAATCGGTGAATATTTCCCCCTCTTTCTCGTATCGGATGCGGGGCCAAACCTTTTCCCAATGACACACGACCTTTGCGACATGACCAGCCATCGCCATCAGAACGAAAAACCCCAATTAATAATTAAATGGATTATTTTATTGGGCGACGAAAAATATTCTCAGAACGGTATCGAAGTGAGGTACGACTGACGGGCTCGCCGCGCTAAGCGCGTGGTTCGAGATTTTGCCCGAATCGGAGGTCGTATGGACCCTCGGCGGTCAGAAACGTGGAGTACCGGACTCACATTAGAGAGACCAGGGGAATTTGCGTAAACCTGCATCCAGGCCAGCCTATATAAAGAGCACCCCTCTCTCTAGCCCTTATAGGGTTTCCCCCTTGAAAAAATTGCAGCCACCCCCTCCACTTTTCCCAACTCTTCCCCAAAACACCCCCCTAATCTCGAAACCCTAGCTCCCATCTATTTCTGGTCGTCAGATCGCACATCGGAGGGCCCGGCAGCCTCCACATTACCCCAATCTCCAGCCAGCCATATCGCAGCCGCCTCGGGCCCTGTCGGGCTGAGTAGCCGCCCCCGCGGCCCGCCCGAAGCCCATCCGAGCCACGAGCCGCCGCCGTTCTGCTCTTGGAGGCGCCACCACGCACGCCGGCGAGCACGCCGCCGCGCTCCGGCCACCTCCCCGTCGCGCCCCGGTGAGCTCCTCCATCCCGCGCGTGCCCCCTCCTTCTCCTCTCACCTCCGCCACCCTCTCCTTGCAGGGACGCCCGAAGCGCCGCCGCCCTCCATGGCGCGACCGAGCTCGCGAGACCGAGCCGATCCGCGGCGCGCTGCTCCGCCGCCTGTCGCCGGCGCCGAATCCGGCATCCCCAGGCCAACCGCGCCTTCTCTATCCCTGTTTCCGGCCGCCTGCGCCAACTCCGGTGAGATCCGGCCGATAGAGCTCCGCCGCCACAGCCAGTTCCCATCGGGAATGACAGGAGCGTCCACGACCTCCCGCTGCACCTCCCATGGGTCGGTGCGCCTACAGGCCCACAACCATCGTGCGGCCCAGTCCGCCCCACGATCCACGGAAATCCTCCGCTCTGAGCGCTATATAGCAACCGTCGCCCTTTCGCGTCTTGGGCCTTGGCCCATAGAGGTGAGGCCCCCTCATTTTTTTTCTGTTGTTGCTCCCGTTGGGCTCGGCCCAGTACTGTGTAGCGCCTAGTGCGACTTTTAGTTATCTAGCGCGCCTCTGTTAGGCCTTTTTGCCTCTGTTTCGGCCCGTTTAGTTTGTTTTGCTAGGTTTTTATTAATAATTGGCAGATTGTGTTGCATTTTTTTCTAGGCCCGTATCTTTCCAACCGTAGGTCGGATCGGGACGAGTTCTACATCAAACTTGCTTAGTTTTTCGTGTAGAATAATAAATTGTGCTCCTTTTCCATGTTTGCACTTGTTTACATGTTGTTTACCTGCTGATTACAATCGCATGCTACCGTAAATGTAATAGGCCATAACTTTTTAACCGTGGCTCCGAATAAAATGTTTCTTATATGTAACTTGACTAGAATTTCATGTAGATTGTGAATATGCTTTTCTTGCTTGCTAATAAAAATAATAAAATTATGTTTATGGCAGAACCGTACCAAATGCAATAATTATCGTGGGGTCCACAATAGTTGCCATGCATAGGTTTTATCCCCCAATTAAAGTGACTAGATTAGATAGTTTATTTATGCTTCACCTCTTGCCATGATTGTCTGATATTCCATGCTTGAGTGAGATGCCATGTTAACAACCTTTGCTCATGTTGTGTAGTTAAACAACTTGAACCATTCTAAATTTTGGGTATCATCGTGTGTGACGAAAACTCCACTTAACCTGTTAGTAACTGCTCTCGACGATAGATGCGATATCGTCTTGCGTTCCTGTTCTTGCTTGATGGTGATTGCTTTGTAGTAATAGATGTTTGCTCATTGATTGCCTTTTCCAGTGTTTACTTCTTGTGTGCTCCCGCGAATACTCTTGGAGACGATACATGCTTGCGATCGACTACACCTTCGGAACCAGAATTATCAACAGGAAAGGACTATACATCACTTATGATCCATTCTATTATAACCAGCGGTTTGCATGTTAGTCTAGGATAGGTTCGATGTTTGATCCAACCACATGTTTACAGCCTCTTTCAAACCGATACAGCGATGTCCCCTCCCAGCAAACCTTGTACTGCTATGTTATTATTGCTAGTTGCTCAACAACTGCTTAGTATGCATGCTGAGGATGGTACGAATGTTACCCCCTGTTACTCCTTGGATTGGGCTATCACGTTATTATATTGTTGTGCATGATATGATTATTATAATGTTGACTATATTTGACGAAGGATGGCAGGTCTAGGCTATCCCGCCCCGACGCTTTGTTCCATTCGAGTCACCTAGGACCCGAGTTCCTAGTATTGTGTCCCTTGACGAGCGTGCCTAACCGCGTGTGGGATTTCATGGGGTCCCCTTTTCTTACCTACCTAGCTTCAAACATTTATAGTGGTGGCCCGAGCTGATTTACCATTTGAATCCCCGTATATGTGCTTGGTAGGATCCCCTCACAGTTTTAAACAAACCGGGCAATGTGAACATGATTTTCCTGTTGGTCCACCTGATCAGCTAGGACACGGCCTCATGTGAGAATTTATCGGTAATCCGACCTGCGTCATACGAAAGAGTTCGATCCGAGAACATGGCCGGTTCTTGGATTCGGTGTCGACTCCGCGGGGGCCACCCGGACTTTTGCGTTGTTAGTTAGAGGGACCTGTCGTTTCGGATCTCTCGGGACTAAATCATAAAATGGCTGCCTGTGATGGGTAGAAACTGAGAGAGATGGGCGTGCGTGCGGAGCCTTGTAATGGGAAGTTGGTACACCCCTGCAGGGTTAAATCTTTTCGAGAAGCCGTGTCCACGGTTATGGACGACTTCAGACCTACTCCTTGTTCATAGACAACAACAACTGATATAATCTTAATATAACTTGATCAACGTGTGTGTGCCTTGACTACTTCTTCTTCGTCGGCATGTGAAGGGGAGGACAAGGATAGGATAGGTGTTATGCTTGCGTAAGTAGGTGGATAGCAGAGTTGTTGGAGGCGATTCCTCATCGAATGCTTGGCTTCTTATCTTACTCTCTAGATCGTTAGCCACTTCATAAATGCTAGTGTGGCAGCAACCTGACCACTTACCCCATCCTTACCGTAAACTACTAGTTATCCTAGAATGACGAGTGATGAAGTCCTTGCTGGGTCAGTTGACCACTACAGTTGGATGCTTAGTACTTCTGTACTCATGATACTACCCCCAAACTCTTTTCAGGGTTCTTGGTCGACAATAGGTATAGTGATCGACGTTTCACGTGGAAATTCGACGACGACTAGTTAGGCGGATCCGGGCGGAGGGCCTGGACCCGTTTGGTTATAGGGATCGATGATTTTTTCTCTTTGCCACTAGGAAATTGATTGTTGTCTGTACTCAGACATGTATCTTCCGCTTATGTAATGTATTTAAGGCAGTTGTAAGCCGATTGTATGAGATGTTGTATCCTTGTAGATGTAATGTTGTGATATCATGTTGGAAATCCGGGGCATATGTGACGAAGCACATATCGGTCCCAACGTGACATAGGAAAATGCCATATGCCCCGGATTTGCAACATGATATCACAATATTACAACTACAAGGATACAACATCTCATACAATCGGCATACAACTGCCTTAATACAATACAACAGCGGAAGATATTGTCTGAGTGGCCAAAAGAAAATCATCGATCCCCATAACCACATGAGTCCAGGCCCTCTTCCGGGATCCTCCTAACTAGTCGTCGTCGAGTCTCCACGTGAAACATCGATCACCGTACCTGTTCTCGACCAAGAACCCTGAAAATAGTTTGGGGGTAGTATCATGAGTACAGAAGTATTCAGCATCCAACTGTAGTGGTCAACTAACCCAACAAGGACTTCATCCCTCGTCATTCTAGGATAACTAGTAGTTTACGGTAAGGATGGGGTAATGTGTGAGGTTGCTTCCGCACTAGAATTTATGAAGTGGCTAACGATCTAGAGAGTAAGATAAGAAGCCAAGCATTCGATGAGGAATCGCCTCCACCAAGTCCGCTATCCACCTACTTACGCAAGCATAACACCTATCCTATCCTTGTCCTCCCCTTCGCATCCTGACGAAGAAGAAGCAGTCAAGGCTCACACAAGTTGATCAAGTTATATTAAGATTATTTCAGGTTTTTTTGTCTATGAAGAAGGAGTAGGTCTCAAGTCGTCCATAACCGTGGACACGGCTTCTCGAAAAGATTTAACCCTGCAGGGGTGTACCAACTGCCCATTACAAGACTCCGCACGTACGCCAAGCACTCTCAGTCTGCCCCGTTAAACACACTCATTGAAGAGTTGTTCCGAGAGATCTAGACGTCATAATCCCTCTAACTAACAACAAACAAATCCGGGTGGCCCCCGGGGAGTCGACACCCAATCCAAAAGCCGACCGCGCCCTCGGATCGGACTCTTCCGTATGGCTAAGGTCGGGGTTAGCCTCACCTGAACTCAGGGGCTTCCCTAGCTCACCAGTGTGGACCAACAAAGGAACTCTGTCTCCGCTGGCCCGAGTTTTTTGAAAACTGCTGGGGCCCTGATACGTCCCAAACGTATCTATAATTTCTGCTTGCTCCATGCATGTTTTGTGTGATATTGATATGCTTTTGATACACTTTCATATCTTTTTATAACATATTTTGGAACTAACCTATTAATGGTTGCAAGAGTGCACAAGTTCTTGTTTTTCTACTTTATGAGTAGGAATTACTTGGATAAAGGAAAAATCACAAAAAGGAGCCTTGTAGGAGTTGGACTCTAACTCTTCCGAAATTTATCCCCACCAGACAGGTTTCAAAGATCACCTCGGAGACGCTAGAATACGGCCTCAAAAGGAAAAAATTAAAACTACAAAGTTGTAGGGAATTTTTTTCCGGTGGATTTAGACATACAATTCGGCCTAATCGGAGTTCGGATGCTTCCAGAAACCCCGAAATACAAAAGACGTAATCTGGATGATGGGAATCCGAGAGTCTATATAAAGAGAGGAAACCTAGGTCAAAGGGCACCACGAAAATTCCTCCCCCTTGGCATCCGTCTTGAGGGGGAGATCAATCTCCACAGCAGCACCATCTCCAAGGAAGAAGAAGGGGCCAAGGGCCGCTGCCCCCAAGGGCCGTGGTCGTGGCCGTGGGCGCCGCCGTCGCCGTCTCGTTCATCTCCTCCGGGCTGCACCCCTCCATCAATAACTCTCCCTCTCACCATGTCCATGTGTGAGTAGTTCTCCTCGGGGCTAAGGCTTATATCTTGATCTATGTGGTTTCTCTCTCTCCCGTGATGTGATCTTTGTTGTGATCATAGGCTATGTTAATCTAGGGTGATCCAATGATATTTCCCCTTCCTCTATGTATTGGATTGATGTACTCAATTGATCTTATCTAGTATAATCTCCTAGACCAAGGTGACAACGGTCTATTGGACATGGGTTAGAAGAATATTATCATGAGTGATTTCCTCTTTCGTGTGTGGAATTAAAATTGAGAGTCTTTTGGTGCTTGTATTTGACTATCCTTTAGATATATTGTGGTGATTGTGGTACTCTCATTGGATGGCCGCGGTGACATTGGGAAATCCATAGATGAGAACTACGAACTCTGAGGTGTGCTTTTGTATCCCTACACAATTCTCGTCCTCTCTTGACCACAAAGGAATGACCTCCGAGTACGTCTCCATTGCATGTTTTATGGGAAATATCATGTGATTAGACTATGTTAATGTTGTTGGGAGTTTCCACTAGTGAAAGTATGAATCCTAGGCCTTGTTTCCATCATTGTTACACCGTTTGCACTTTTTTGTTACTTGTTTCTTTGCTGCACTTTTTATTACAGATTTATATTACTTCGTTTTATCACACCTATCACCCATATTTTACCATCTCTTCGCCGAACTAGTGCACCTATACAACTCCTAGTTGTATTAGGTGTGTTGGGGACACAAGAGACTTCTTGTATCTTAATTGCAGGGTTGCTTGAGAGAGACCATCTTCAACCTCTACTTCCCTGAGTGCGATAAACCTTAGGTCATCCACTTGAGGGAAATTGCTGCTGTCCTACAAACCTCTGCGCTTGGAGGCCCAAAATAGTCTACAAGAATAGAAGCGTGCGTAGACATCAAGCTATTTCAGGCCGTTGCCGGGGAGGTGAGTGCTTGAAGGTATATCTTTAGATCTTGCAATTAATTCTTTTTGTTTATTGTTTTTATTTTCACTAGTTAGGCTTTATGGAAAACAATAAAAAAATTATGAGAGAGCTTTATGAGCTCTATCTTGAGTTAGGACATGAAGTGTTTGAGGAGGAGATCAAAAAGCCTATGGGGCTTTATTATTTGCACAACACTCATGATAGTAGTAATGTTATTTGCATGTCTTATTTGAATACTTTTGATGCTAATGATATGCAAAGCTATAAGCTTGGGGATGCTACGTTTGATGAAGTTGATCTTTTTAGCCCCCCAAGTTTTGATGAGGAAATTTATTTTGATGATACTTTGCCTCCTATCTATGATGATTATTGTGATGACACTTATGCTATAAAGAATAAATGTTTACAAGTGTATCATGATAAGAATGATTCATGTGATAGCTATTTTCTTGAGTTTGCTCCCACTATTACTAATGAGAAGGATTTTTCTTATGTGGGGAGTAACAAATTTTCTATGCTTGTGGATCATGATAAGAAAGTTTTATGTGATACTTATATTGTTGAATTTATTCATGATCCCACTGAAAATTATTATGAGAGGGGAACATATGCTTATAGATATTTCAATAATATCAAGTTCCCTCTCTTTATGTTGAAGGTTTTGAAGTTGCACTTATTTTGGATTCCTATGCTAATATCTTTATTCTTCAATGAGTTATTTCTCTACAAGATCCCTTTGCATAGGAAGCATGTTAGAATTAAATTTGTTTGTTATTTGCTTCTTTATGCTCTCTTTTGTGCTTCAACTCTTATTCCTACGAGAGCATCATTAAAATCTAAAGCCATCTTTATGGCTATAAAGAAAGAGCTCTAGGGAGACAACCCTTGTTATCTTTAGTTTGAGTTTTTTACTTTCAGTTTTTAGTGGTCTTGATGATTGTTACTACTGTAGCAAAATCATTGTATCTTTATTTTCAATCTTTGTGCCAAGTCTAGCCTCCGATTGCAAGAAAGTTCAAAAGTTGTGACATGCTGTCCAGAAAACAGGTTCTGTCCTTGGACGGAAAAATTAGCCTAAAATCACCAGATCATCATTTTGATCTGAATTTTTTTGACAGCGTGATCCATACAATTGAATTTCGAGCGTCTGTTCTGAGTTTTTTGATTTGAGTGCCAGAAGTACCCCTAAAAAATTCTTTACTACCTGCTGTTCTGTTTTTCACAGATTCTGCCCCGTTTTGTCTCTCCTAACTTTTGCAAAACTTAAGCTTGCTTTTTCTTTGCAAAGACCTTTTGGCAATCTTGAGAAACAGTAGCTCTTCAAGAATATCTTTATATCCAGTGGGGAAAAATTATTTATTAAGGGTACTAACCTCTCTAATCAGCTTATGATGAGTTATGTATGAAGGGAGTTTTCAAGTGTGCGATGGAAGATGATGAAAGAAGATCCAGGAGTGTCAAGCGCTCAAGATTGGGGATGCCCCCATGCATCCCCAATACATATTCAAGGAGACTCAAGCGTCTAAGCTTGGGGATGCCCCCGTGCATCCCCTTCTCCATCAACAATCATCAGTTCGTCCTTCGTCTCACTATATTTTTATCACTTCATGCGTTATGTGCTATGCTTGGAGCGTCTCGCTCTTAGGTCTTATTTTTAGTTTTATTTAGCTTTGCTTGCTGTTCATAACAAGTTAGATCCCGTCTTAATTTGTGTGGGAGAGAAACACGCTCAACTTTCAAAATCTAGAACACATCATAGGATTCTTCATGCCTATCTTTTTGCTGTTATGTGTTCTTTATCTTTTCGTAGCTACTACCATGTCTAGTTTTAGTCTTAGTTTGTCTTTAGCAAGAGCCTTGGCTTTTGTTTAGTTTGTCGCTGGAACTCTCTTTAGTTTTCATGTTTATCTTGTTAAGAGAGTTGGTTGTTGCACTGAGTTATGTCTTGTCTTGAACGTAGGTAATTGAGGTTGCTATTTAATTTTAGTAGTAACTTGCAATGATTTTGAGGTATTGATGTGAGTAATGTTTGAAATTTTGGTGTCAAGAGCTCTAGCCTATTAGTGATAGGTGTCATATTTTGGGCAATCCGTGTTTATTTTCAAAACCTACAAAACTAGTTGAGAACTTTAGCTACTAGATGGATCACTACTCTTTGGAGGGATCGAATATTAGAGTACACTCACGTACCATGAGTCGAGGATGCGCAAGGATAACCAAACCCCCATACACTCCTCCTCTGGGTACTTGTCTCTTCGTGAACCTCCTTAGTAGATTGAGAGTTACCGATAATAAGTGCATGAGTTCTTCGGACTAATGTAAGTATTGAAAGTTGACACTTCCACCTCCTCATATTTGCTAGCCTCTTCTGTACCGTGCATTGCCCTCTTCTCATTCTGAGAGTTGGCGTCCACCTTCGCCGGTGCATCCAAAACCTTGGCATGATACGCTCTGTCATCATAAACCTCCTTATATCTTTCCCCAAAACAGCCACAATACCTACCTATCAAGTCATTTCCATAGCCTTCCCGAGATATATTGCCATGCAACTTCCACCTCTTCATGACTTGATCTTCATGTCATACATGTTCCTGCTACACTGGCAGAGGCATACATTGCATACATCGTGATAGCTACATCTTCTTTATGTTTGAGTACCTTGTAAAGTGTGAAGATCTTCTATATCCTCTTGTAAAATAGAGTGTTGCCCGTAAGTCAGGAAAAGATCCCAAAGTGGACAAAATAAAATATCCCAAAGAGGGAAAATGAGAGTTAAATAGAAAGAGCCATTGAGGCCACCAAAAAAATACAAAAAAATAGAGAAAAAAGATAAAAAAAAGAGAGAAAGGGGCAACACTACTATCCTTTTGAAAGATCCACACTACTACTCCCTCTTATCCTTGTACTCCATAGAGATGATCATTTATGCATATAGCTATGTGGGGACCTTCACACTATAGAACTTGGCTTGCATATTCCAAGGATGAGCCTCCTCAAACGAGCTCTAGGTCTTCATGAGCGAGCAAGTTGTTTGCACACCCACTAGTTCCATTTGGGAGCTTTCATAGCTCATATGTGCATCCGTTGCATGGCAATCCCTTCTCCTCACATCATATCTATCATTTGGCCTTCTTGCCTATGATTGTCCTCATTGATGTGAGGTTTTATCACCCTTTTTGTCTTCCTCCTCCACCATATCTCTCTCTTTGCAATCCTAAGTGTCAACTCTCGTGCTTACGCTCATCCATTGCATGAGTTCTCAAAATATCGAAAAGGAGTGGATCAAATTGACTTGTACCTGGCTAGTGGTCTGGGAACGAGTCAAGATAAGATTCCAAATAAGACCAAGTGTGAAATTTTAGTAGATTGAGTTCTCAACAAAAATACTCTTTTCTCGTATTCCCTATCCCCTTCTTGCACGCAAACACCATTTGGAGACATTCGAGTCACGGACAACGAGAGCTCTTGACCATAACGTTCTTTTGTTACTTGTTTCAATGCTAATATAGAATCTTGCATGTTATGACTTGAATTGAATCACATACCTTGATTGCTTTACTTTTCAAAGTTCTTATATGGTTGCTAGCATGTCACCATAGACATTATGTTTGTTATCATTTACCTACTCAAGGAAGAGCAGGAATTAAGCTTGGGGCTGTTGATACGTCCCAAACGTATCTATAATTTCTGCTTGCTCCATGCATGTTTTGTGTGATATTGCTATGCTTTTGATACACTTTAATATCTTTTTATAATATATTTTGGAACTAACCTATTAATGGTTGCAAGAGTACACAAGTTGTTGTTTTTGTACTTTATGTGTAGGAATTACTTGGATAAAGGAAAAATCACAAAAAGGAGCCTTGTAGGAGTTGGACTCTAACTCTCCCAAAATCTGCCCCCACCAGACAGGTTTTAAAGATCTCCTCGGAGACTCTAGAAGACGGCCTCAAAAGGAAAAACTTAAAACTAAAAAATTGTATGGAATTTTTTTCCGGTGGATTTAGACATAAAATTCGGCCCAATCGGAGTTCGGATGCTTCCAGAAACCCCGAAATAAAGAAGACGTAATCTGGATGACGGGAATCCGAGAGTCTATATAAAGAGAGGAAACCTAGGTAAAAGGGCACCACGAAAATTCCTCCCCCTTGGCAGCCGTCTTGAGGGGGAGATCAATCTCCACAGCAGCACCATCTCCAAGGAAGAAGAAGGGGCCAAGGGCCGCTTCCCCCAAGGGCCGTGGCCACGGCCGACGCCGTGGCCGCCGCCGTCGCCGTCTCGTTCATCTCCTCCGGACTGCACCTCTCCATAAATAACTCTCCCTCTCACCATGTCCATGTGTGATTAGTTCCCCTCGGGGCTAAGGCTTATATCTTGATTTATGTGGTTTCTCTCTCTCCCATGATGTGATCTTTGTTGTGATCATAGGCTATTTTAATCTAAGGTGGTCCCATGATATTTCCCCTTCCTCTATGTATTGGATTGATGTACTCAATTGATCTTATCTAGTATAATCTCCGAGACCAAGGTGACATCGGTCTATTGGACATGGGTTAGAAGAATATTATCATGAGTGATTTCCTCTTTTTTGTGTGGATTTAAGATTGAGAGTCTTTTGGTGCTTGTCTTTGACTATCCTTTAGATATGTTGTGGTGATTGTGGTACTCTCATTGGATGGCCGCGGTGACATTGGGAAATCCATAGATGAGAACTACGAACTCTGAGGTGTGCTTTTGTAGCCCTACACAATTCTCGTCCTCTCTTGACCACAAAGGAATGACCTCCGAGTACGTCTCCATTGCATGTTTTATGGGAAATATCATGTGATTAGACTATGTTAATGTTGTTGGGAGTTGCCACTAGTGAAAGTAGGAAGCCTAGGCCTTGTTTCCATCATTGTTACACCGTTTGCACTCACTTTTGTTACTTGTTTCTTTGCTGCACTTTTTATTACAGATTTATATAACTTCGTTTTATCACACCTATCACCCATATTTTACCATCTCTTCGCCGAACTAGTGCACCTATACAACTCCTAGTTGTATTAGGTGTGTTGGGGACACAAGAGGCTTCTTGTATCTTAATTGCAGGGTTTCTTGAGAGAGACCATGTTCAACCTCTACTTCCCTGAGTTCGATAAACCTTAGGTCATCCACTTGAGGGAAATTGCTGCTATCCTACAAACCTCTGCGCTTGGAGGCCCAACATAGTCTACAAGAATAGAGGCGTGCGTAGACATCAGGCCCAACCAATCACACACATGGTTTCAAATGGTAAATCAGCTCGGGCCACCTCTAGAAATGTTTGGAGCTAGGTAGGTAAGAAAAGGGGACCCCGTAAAATCCCACACGCAGTTAGGCACGCTCGTCAAGAGACACAATACCCAGAACTCAGGTCCTAGGTGACTCGAATGGAACAAAGCGTCGGGGCGGGATAGCCTAGACCTTCCATCCTTCGTCGAATATAGTCCACATTATAATAATCATATCATCCACAACAATATAATAATGTGATATCCCAATCCAAGGAGTAACAGGAGGTAACATTCGTAGTATCCTAAGCATGCATACTAAGTAGGGGCTGAGCAACGAGCAATAGTAACATAGCAGTACAAGGTACTCGTGACACACGACGATACCGCACGTTTAGAAAGGTTCAAGTTGTTTAGCTACACAAGGTGAGCAAAGTTATTAACATGGCATCTCACTCAAGCATGGCATAGCACACGATCACGACAAGAGGTGAAGCATAATTAAACTATCTCATCTAGTCACTTTAAGTGGGGGGTAAAACCTATACATGGCAACTATTACGGACCCCACAATAAAAATGGAATTTGGTACTGTTTTCCCCTAAACATAATTTTGTTATTTTTATTAGCAAGTAAGAAAATCATAAACACAAACTAAACACAATTCTAGTCAAGTTACATATAAGGAACATTTTAATCGGAGCAACGGTTAAAAAGTTATTAAATACACAGTTTACGGTGGCATGCGATGTAATTAACAGGTAAACATCATGTAAACAAGTTCAAACATAGCAAAGAGCAACATTTTAATAATCTAAGTGAAAATGGAGCAACTTTCATGTAGAAAGTGTCTCCATCCGAGGTACCGGTGAAAAGATACACGTATCACATATAAATAACACATTCTGCCAATTATAAAAAACACACAGAGCTAATAGTGCTACTGGCCCAAAACAGGGGTCTAT
Source organism: Bromus sterilis (assembly GCA_950022295.1). Taxonomy (NCBI): domain Eukaryota; kingdom Viridiplantae; phylum Streptophyta; class Magnoliopsida; order Poales; family Poaceae; genus Bromus; species Bromus sterilis. The sequence goes on from OX465599.1 coordinate 221,004,912, forward strand.
TGGGCCTATGCACGCGGGCGCGGGATAACGAAATATCGCACAGGGCGAAGAATTGCATCGGGCCGAGCCCTATAGTGCAGCAAATAAAAAAAGGAAAACAAGAGGGGTGCCTCACCTTGCTGGGCCGAGGCCCATGAAGTGAGTGGGCGACGGCTAGCTATGGCGCGCACCGGGCGAGGGAGGTCTTCGGGCTGAGCGCTGGAGGTGGGCCGTGCTCAGTGCTGGACAGGCTGGGCCCAGGCGGAGGTGGCGGCCCACGTGGCCAGCGGCGCGTCTGGATCGGCTGATCCCGACCGGGATCGCGTCACCGTGGCCGGCGGCGTCCGTTCTCCGGCGAGGTCGGCGAGGGGGTGCCGGCGGGAAGCAATGGAGGCGGAGGAGGCCGGAGGGAGTGCCGGCGGGGTCCTCCGGTGGCCGTGTGGCGAGGCGCCGGGGTGGCGCGGTGCTGCAAGGTCAGCGGTGGCGCGAGCTCGGGCCGCGCCATGGCGGGCTCGTCGGCGGTGACCTGCAGGACAGGAGGGGAAGAGGCGAGGTGAGGATGGAGGAGGCAGAGGAGAGGAGTGGGGTGACGGCGGGAGGAGGCGACCGGACGGGCGGCGGCGGGGGGGCTCGCCGGAGTGCGAGCCGCGGCGACAGCTGGAGGACGCAGGAGACGGAGCAGCCCCACTGGCGGCGGGCTTCGCGGGCCGCGGAGGCGGATCTCGGGCCCTGCGGGGCCCTGATTGGCTGGAGCTGCTGGAAGGGCTATGTGGCTTAGATCTGACGGCTGAGAGTGGTCTGGGGGGTAGTTTTTCGGGATCTGGGGGTGTTTTTGGGAAGATATGGGAAATCTCAGGGGGGTGGCTGCAAATTTGTGTTCGGGGAACCCTAGAAGAGCTAGGGAGAGGGGTGGTCTTTATATAGGCTGGCCTGGATGGCAGGTTTACGCAAAAGCCCTCGGGTTTTCTCCCTTGCGTCCGATACTCCACGTTTCTGACCGCCGGGAGTGTATACGACCTCCAATTCGGCCGAAATCACGAACGCCGCTAAGCACGGAGAGCCCGTTGATTCTACCTCACTTTGATATCGTTCCGAGAACATTTTTTGGCGCCCAATAAAATAACCCATTTAATTATTAAATGGGGATTTTTCGTTATGATGGCGAGGGATGGTCTTGTGCCAGAAGTTGCGACGGTGCTCGGGTGAACCCGGTGTCGCAATGGTCGTGTGCCATGGTGGAATTGTTTAGTCACGCGTGCCGATACGAGAAAGAGGGCGAAATATTCACCGATTAATAAATCAGCGAAGAAAATACTACAAAAAATTCTAGCAATCAACAAAATAAAGCAACAAACAATTTTTTTAATTAGGGTGGAATTTCCGGGCTGTTACAATACAACACCACCAACATGGGATCTCGTCCCGAGATCCTGGACGATCCGGGGGGAGAGGGGAGAGAGAAAAGAGAGTCGACGATACTCAACACCACCAACAAGGGATTCTGCTCCATGTCGACGTCGAACTTCCATCAAGAAACTTCCCGCAGAGAGGACGGCGGCGTCGGAAAACGAAACCATCAGGCGTCAACAGGAAGAACTACAGTTCAAGGCGACGATCAAGGGAAGCATTCTCACTCAAATCGTGAGGATAGTAGTCAAGAGGAATGGGGTCAAAGGACGACCAATATGTTTAACCAGAATCGGAAGAACTAACGGTACTACAGGATTCCCCAAACCCTGAGATCAGAATCGAGACAATACGCTGCAAGGAAGGCATTGTAACGGTTCCAAAACTCCACTCTCGAGAACCTAAAGTTTGAAGGGGATAAGGCAAGAATAAAACACTTACGTCACTTGTCCTGACCAGATCAAGGGTAAGGAGTAAAACGATTCCTACTCTTCGATAACTAACTTAGTAACTACAAAATAATTTTTCTTCTAGACTCGACTTCGACCAGAAAAGGGATCCTACGGTCGGTAAGGCTCTGATACCAAGTTTTAAGGCCCGATATGTGGTACAGTTCCCGATCTGGATGTTTACATCTAGATCCGGGGACGAAGCACATATCGGTCCCACCACGACATATGACAATGCCATATGCCCCGGATTTCCATCATGATATCACAACATTACAGCTACAAGGATACAACATCTCATACAATCGGCATAGAACTGCCTTAATACAATACAACATCGGAAGATATTGTATGAGTACTTACTACAATCAAATGCCTAGTGTCAAAAATAAAATCATCGATCCCCATAACCACACGGGTCCAGGCCCTCTGCCGGGCTCCGCCTAACTAGTCGTCGTCGAGTCTCCACGTGAAACGTCGATCACCATACCTGTTGTCGACCAAGAACCCTGAAAAGAGTTTGGGGGTAGAATCATGAGTACAAAAGTACTCATCATCCAACTGTAGTGGTCAACTAACCCAGCAAGGACTTCATCACTTGTCATTCTAGGATAACTAGTAGTTTACGGTAAGGATGGGGTAAGTGGTGAGGTTGCTGCCCCACTAGCATTTATGAAGTGGCTAACGATCTAGAGAGTAAGATAAGAAGCCAAGCATTCGATGAGGAATCGCCTCCAACAAGTATGCTATCCACCTACTTATGCAAGCATAACACCTATCCTATCCTTGTCCTCCTCTTCGCATCCCGAAGAAGAAGAAGCAGTCAAGTCACACACACGTTGATCAAGTTATATTAAGATTATCTCAGTTGTTTATGTCTATTAACAAGGAGTAGGTCTCAAGTCGTCTATAACCGTGGACACGGCTTCTCGAAAAGATTTAACCCTGCAGGGGTGTACCAACTTCCCATTACAAGGCTCCGCAACTACGCCAAGCTCTCTCAGTCTGGCCCATTAAAGACACTCATTGAAGAGTTGTTCCGAGACATGCAGACGTCATAATCCTTCTAACTAACAACGAACAAATCCGGGTGGCCCCGGGGAGTCGACACCCAATCCAAAAGCCAGCCGCGCCCTCGGATCGGACTCTTCCGTATGGCTAAGGTCGGGGTTAGCCTCACCTGAACTCAGGGGCTTCCCTAGCTCACCAGTGTGGACCAACAGAGGAACTCTGTCTCCGCTGGCCCGAGTTGTTTTAAAACTATTGCGGGCCCAACCAAGCACACACACGGTTTCAAATGGTAAATCAGCTCGGGCCACCTCTAGAAATGTTTGGAGCTAGGTAGGTAAGAAAAGGGGACCCCATAAAATCCCACACGCGGTTAGGCACGCTCGTCAAGAGACACAATACCTGAAACTCGGGTCCTAGGTGACTCGAATGGAACAAAGCGTCGGGGCGGGATAACCTAGACTTTCCATCCTTCATCGAATATAGTCCAGATTATAATAATCATATCATCCACAACAATATAATAATGTGATATCCCAATCCAAAGATTAACCGGAGGTAACATTCGTGGCATCCTAAGCATGCATAGTAAGAAGGGGCTGAGCAACGAGCAATAGTAACATAACAGTACAAGGTTTGCTGGGAGGGGACATGGTTGTATCAGTTTGAAAGAGGCTATAAACATGTGGTAGGATTAAACATCGAACCTATCCTAGACTAGCATGCAAAACGCTGGTTATAATAGAATGGATCATAAGTAATCTATAGTCCTTGCCTTTTGATAAGTCCGGTTCCGAAGGTGTAGTTGATCGCAAGCTCGCATCGTCTCCGAGAGGTACCCGCGAAAGCACACAAGAAGGAAACACTGGAAAAGGAAATTGACGAGCAAGAATCTATTACTACGAAGCAATCACGAGAAAGCAACATCAAGAAGGGAACACGATACAACGCCCTACAGTGTCGCATCTATCGTCGAGAGCGGTTACTAATAGGTTAAGTGAGGTACTCATCACACACGACGATACCGCACGTTTAGAAAGGTTCAAGTTGTTTATCTACACAAGGTGAGCAAAGTTGTTAACATGGCATCTTACTCAAGCATGGCATAACACACAATCACGGCAAGAGCTGAAGCATAAGTAAACTATCTAATCTAGTCACTTTAAGTGGGGGGGGGGGAACCTATACATGGGAACTATTACGAACCCCACGATAAAAATGGAATTTGGTACTGTTTTCCCCTATACATAATTTTATTATTTTTATTAGCAAGTAAGAACATCATAAACACAACCTACACGAAATTCTAGTCAAGTTACATATAAGAAACATTTTCATCGGAGTAACGGTTAAAAAGTTATTAAATATATAGTTTACGGTGGCATACGATGTAATTAGCAGGTAAACAACGTGTAAACAAGTTCAAACATAGCAAAGAGCAACATTTTAATAATCTACGTGAAAAACGGAGCAACTTTCATGTAGAAAGTGTCTCCATCCGAGCTACCGGTGAAAAGATACGCGCATCACAAATAAATAACACAATCTGCCAATTATAAAAAAACAGAGCTAATAGTGCTACTGGGCCGAAACATGGGTCTATTGGGCCTATGCACGCGGGCGCGGGATAAAGAAATATCGCACAGGGCGAAGAATTACATCGGGCCGAGCCCAACAGTGCAACAAATAAAAAAAGGAAAAAAGAGGGGTGTCTCACCTAGCTGGGCCGAGGTCCATGAAGCGGGTGGGCGACGGCTAGCTATGGCGCGCACCGGGCGAGGGATGTCTTCGGGCTGAGCTCTGGAGGTGCGCCGTGCTCCGTTCTGGACAGGCCGGGCCCAGGCGGAGGTGGCGACCCACGTGGCCGGCGGTGCGGCTGGATCGGCCGATCCCGACCGGGATCGGGTCGCCGTGGCCGGCGAGGTCGGAGAGGGGGTGCCGGCGGGAAGAAGTGGAGGCGGAGGAGGCCGGAGGGAGCGCCAACGGGGTCCTCCGGTGGCCGTGTGGAGAGGCGCCGGTGTGGCGCGGTGCTGCAAGGTCAGCGGCGGCGCGAGCTCGGGCCGCGCCATGGCGGGCTCGTCGGCGGTGACCTGCAGGACGGAGGGGAAGAGGCAAGGTGAGGAGGGAGGACCCAGAGGAGAGGAGTGGGGGCATGGCGGGAGGAGGCGACTGGACGGGCGGCGGCGGCGGGGCTCGCCGGAGTGCGAGCCACGGCGACAGCTAGAGGACGCACGCGACGGAGGAGCTCCACGGGCGACGGGCTTCGCGGGCCGTGGCAGCGGATCCTGGGCCCTGCAGGGCCCAGATTGGCTAGAGCTGCTGGAGCTGCTGGAAGGGCTACGTGTCTTAGGTCTGAGGCCTTGATGTCCAGATCTAACGGCTGACAGTGGTCCGGGGGCTAGGTTTTCGGGATTTGGGAGGTGTTTTTGGGCAGATCTGGGAAATCTCAGGGGGGTGGCAGCAAATTTGTGTTAGGGGAACCCTAGAAGGGCTAGGGATAGGAGTGGTCTTTATATAGGCTAGCCTGGATGGCAGGTTTACCCAAAAGCCCTCGGGTTTTCTCCCTCATGTCCGGTACTCCACGTTTGTGACCGTCAGGAGTGCATACGACCTTCGATTCGGGCGAAATCTCGAACCACGCGCTCAGCGCGGAGAGCCCGTCGATTCTACCTCACTTCGATACCGTTTCGAGAACATTTTCTGGCGCCCAATAAAATAACCCATTTAGTTATTAAATGGGGGTTTTTCGTTCTGATGGCGAGGGCTGGTCTTGTGTCGGAAGTTGCGACGATGCTCAGATGAACCCGGTGTCACAACGGCCGTGTGCCATGGTGTAATGGTTCAGTCACGCATGCCGATACGAGAAAGAGGGGGAAATATTCACCGATTAATAAATCAGCGAAGAAAATACTACAAACAATTCTAGCAATCAACAAAATAAAGCAACAAACAAAATTTTTAATTAGGGTGGAATTTCCGGGCTGTTACAGCCACCCATAAGGTCTTAGGGGTGACGCATTTTCAATATGCGCCACCCATAAGCTCTTAGGGGTGGCGCATTTTGAGAATGCGCCACCTATACGGTTATTAGGGGTGGCGCATTTCTCTAAATGCGCCACCTATAAACTAATCCAGGCTGGCCCACTCTTAGGGGTGGCGCATTTCTCTAAATGCACCAACTATAAGCTGATCCAGGCTGGCCCACTCTTAGGGGTGGTGCACTGGAAAATAATGCGCCACCCCTAAGGGCTTATGTGTGGCACATTTTGTACCAGTGCGCCACCCCTTACACATGGTGGCGCATGGCATAAAATATGCGCCACTAATAGTGATTCCATGTATAGCTTTTTCTCTAGTAGTGAGGGGTCCACTTATAAAGGGCTACTGACCAAAAATTGAGGCGGCACGAATGTAATTTTCAATAAAAAAGACTCCTAGGTTACGATGGCATTCGAAGGATACATTTGTTAATGTGACTGAGGCATTCGAGGGAAGCGTTTCGAGAATCTCCATAATAAATGGAAAACATGATTCACTACCATAAATACGCCGATAGAGATCAATAGGAGTCGACTTTTTGAAGAGTTGGTATGAATAACTACAAAATAAGTCAGAAAGATTACCGAGAAGCTAAATCATCGCGCCAATTTTGGGGGCTAATGTGGGGGGGATGGATCAAGACCATAACCCGACATACAGAGGGCTCAGGGAGACGCAGCCCATGAAAGGCCCACAAAGGAGAACCCGGTTTCTGGACCGGGTCGCGCCCAACATGAAGCCCGAAGACTGTAGGAGGAATAAGACTTACCTTGATAAATAAGGAAACCACTTGTAACTAGATTAGGACTCCGTCTCGTGTAGAAGTCGGATTCATGTAACCCTAGGCGTACTGTATATATATAAGGCGGCACCCCGGGGAACCAAGGGGACAACTCAACTTAGATCTTCTTGAGGAATAGGTAGCGATTCTGCATCTTTGTATTCGAGAAGTCGACACCCGATAATAGAAAAGTTGGAGTAGGTCTGTACCTTTCGAGGGGCCGAAACCTGGGTGAATATCGCGTCTTGTGATCTCGCCGACTCTCTCTTCGTATTCACCTCGCAACAAGGGTTCCACCCTATTTCTCCAATGAGGACATCTTCCGTGACTTTCCCACGACAGCACCACCCACGTCCACAAGCCTATTGCGCGCTCGCATGGATCCAGCAAGTCGCCGCCACCGAGCTCCCCGCCGAGAAGCACAACCACGCCGAGCTCCCTACTACCACCAGCACCACCATGGTTGCACACAGCAGCCGAACCACGGCGCCACCACAGACCACCATGCCTAACAACCGCATCCGAACTCCTCCATGTACCAGGTCCATGGGCGTCGTGCCATCAAGGAAACACCCCCATCCGCAAGCGCCCGACCACCATCACCGGCTGACGAGGGGATACCCCCACGACTCCTCAGCATGAGGGTACCTGGTGCGTGTCAAGATGGAAGGCCAACTAGAAGCTTCGGCTAGCCCAAGATAAGCCCATTCGAAGCACCGACGGCTACGCCGACATGGAGTCCAAGACGATACGGAGTCCAAGGAGTGACCGCCAAGACTAGCTAGATTAGTCAACTATCTATGTAAACCTAGACGGACTCCTCAAGACCTTGCCTATTATATAAAGGCTGGGAGAGGGGATGTTTAGGGCATCCAAACTCGCATAGCAATACCCTCGGCTAGAGCAATATCGCAGAGACCTCCATTGTAATCGCCTCCACCATATAATACATCGAGCAGGAAGTAGGGGTTTTACCAATCGAGGGCCCTGAACCTGGGTAAATCCCTGTCTCCTGTTAGACGACGAGATCGCCAAACTTTCACTCCTTATCTTACGATCAAACCCAGGGTTCCTAACCATGGGATTTGCCGAGGCCGATCCTCATCAATTGGCGCCGACCGTGGGGATGAAGCAGGTTGGAATCATGATCCCGACGGTCCCATCAACAGAAGCCGGCAACTCAGTGACTTCAGAAATGGTCCAATCAAGAACGGATCTACTCGGAAACCTCAACTTCATCGCAAGCCTTCCAGCCTCGCGATCGAATACACTCGATCGACACGCGGATCAAGCTCTAGTCTTCGGTGGTTTCGAAACTACATCAAGCGGCGAGGCACTCGCCGACCCACAAATCGAGCTCGGTCAGCATTCACAAAATCAAGGCCAACATCAGCTAAGGTGCCAGAATTCAACATCAAAATTTCTCTCAACCAAGCACCCGACGAGGTGGCGACTCCTGGAACCAGCCATACCACTCGCTTCGGAACAGCAGGGCGCTACGACCTTTCCAACGAGCCGCACGACCTCGCCAAGAAAATTCGATACTTCTGCATCCACGATGGAATCGAGATGGACCCCACGTACCACTCCCGCTCGAGAAACCACTCGCGCATGTATCGAGTCGTCGAGGACCGACCCATGAAGCAAAAATGGCAGCAACATGACATTTCGAACACGCTTACACCCCAAGAGCAGTTGGATGGGGTCTGCACGATCCACTGTTTCGAGAACGATGAAGGACGGCTCAGATCAAGCCATACCCTCGGGAACTGCCGAATCTTTAGTGAACTCTCCAAAGAACACAGGAAAGGCATGAAGCGCAGAGCAAAACGGACCCGAGGAGCGCCCCCAGCACCAACAATCAAAAAAGAGAAGGCCTACCCACCAACCCGCGGACGGGTATGCATGATCCATGAAGGGCGCCCGTCAAATAAGAAAGAAGAAGCAGGCACCCTCCAAACTTACATGGCCACAGAACTCCTAGTAAAAGAACCTTATGTAACAGCTCAGTTTTCACAAAAAAAAAATTTGTTTTCGGTGTGAATTGTTTGATTGTCTCTTTTGCTTGCTCGTGTTTGCTTCGTAGTAATAGATGCTTGCTCGTTGACTGCTTTCCAGTGTTTATCGTTTTGTGTGCTTCCGCGGGTACCTCTCGGAGACGATGCGAGCGTGCAATCGACTACACCTTCGGAATCCGACTTATGAACAGGCAAGGACTATACATTACTTATGATCCATTCTATTTCAACCAGCGGTTTGCATGCTAGTCTAGGTTAGGTTCGATGTTTGATCCTACCACATGCTTACAACCTCTTTTAAACCGATACAGCCATGTCCCTCCCAGCAAACCTTGTATTGCTATGTTACTATTGCTCGTTGCTCAGCCCCTGCTTAGTATGCATGCTTAGGATGCTACGATGTTACCCTGTTACTCCTTGGTTTGGGATATCACATTATTATTATTATTGTTATTGATGATATGATTATTATAATGTTGACTATATTCGACGAAGGATGGAAGGTCTAGGCTATCCCGCCCCGACGCTTTGTTCCATTTGAGTCACCTAGGATCCGAGTTCCGGGTATTTGTTTTAAGACTGAGCGTGCCTAACCGCGTGTGAGATTTTATGGGGTCCCCTTTTCTTACTTACCTAGCTTCAAACATTTGTAGAGGTGGCCCAAGCTGATTTACCATTTGAAACTGCATGCATAACTGGTCTGCAGCCAGTGGTTTTAAAACAACTCGGGCCAGCAGAGACATAGTTCCTTTGTTGGTCCACACTGGTGAGCTAGGGAAGTCCCCTGTTATATAGGTGAGGCTAACCCGACCTTAGCCATACGGAAGAGTCCGATCCGAGAGCGTGGCCAGCTTTTGGATTGGGTGTCGACTCCCCGGGGGCCACCTGGATTTGTTCGTTGTTAGTTAGAGGGAGCTGTCATTTCGGATCTGTTGGAACTATATCATAAAATGGTTGCCTATGATGGGTAGCAACTGAGAGAGATGGACGTGCGTGCGGAGCCTCGTAATGGGTAGTTGGTACACCCCTGCAGGGTTAAATCTTTTCGAGAAGTCGTGTCCACGGTTATGGACGACTTGAGACCTACTCCTTGTTCATAGACAACAACAACTGAGATAATCTGAATATAACTTGATCAACGTGTGTGTGCCTTGACTGCTTCTTCTTCGTCGGGATGCGAAGAAGAGGACAAGGATAGGATAGGTGTTATGTTTGCGTAGTAGTTGATAGCAAGACTTGTTGGAGGCGATTCCTCATCGAATGCTTGGCTTCTTATCTTACTCTCTAGATCGTTAGCCACTTTATAAATGCTAGTGCGGCAGCAACCTCACCACTTACCCCATCCTTAGCGTAAACTACTAGTTGTCCTAGAATGACGAGTGATGAAGTCCTTGTTGGGTCAGATGACCACTACAGTTGGATGCTGAATACTTCTGTACTCATGATACTACCCCCAAACTCTTTTTAGGGTTCTTGATCGACAACAGGTACGGTGATCGACGTTTCACGTGGAGACTCGACGAAGACTAGTTAGACGGATCCCGGCGGAGGGCCTAGACCCGTGTGGTTATGGGGATCGATGTTTTTCTCTTTGCCACTAGGAATTTTCTTGTAGTCTGTACTCAGACATGTATCTTCCGCTGTTGTATTGTATTAAGGCAGTTGTATGCCGGTTGTATGAGATGTTGTATCCTTGTATCTGTAATGTTGTGATATCATGTTGGAAATCCAGGGCATATGGCTTTGTCGTATGTCGCGGTGGGGCCGATATGTGCTTCGTCGCCGGATCTGGGTGGAAACACCTAGATCTGGAACAATACCGCATATTGGGCCTTACACCTTACTACCTATGCGACTCAAAGTCATCATCACCTTCTCACAAAGGGACCACCCACCGGCGATTACAAGACCAGGCCACGCGCCATTAATCCTTGAGGCGCAGATATGAGGCTACATCATTTCACGATATTCATGGACGGTTGAAGCAGTATGAATATCATGTTCTCTGACACCCTACGAAAGATGTTGAGCCCGCGTTCGGCATGAAAGAATTCAGACACCACCTTCTACGACATCGAGCCAGGCAAAGCAGCCTCGTCACTAGGAGGGTAAACCTCGACGTAATTTTTGGAAACAGAAGCAACTTCAGAAGAGCAACTTAAGTGTTAGATTGGCAATCACAGTACCACTCTATACTTGATCGACCAGCTTTCGCCCAATTGATGGCCGTACCGCACTACGCATACCTCAAACTCAGGATGCCAGGACCCGCGGGAGTCATCACGATCGACGAATGTTTCCTCAGATCAGAAAAATGTGCCCGTGATTTCCACCAAGTCTACGATACCCTCGGAGCACAGCAAGAACTCATGGAAATAGCCATGGTGGCGGACAGGAGCGTCTTTTCACTCACCAGTCGAAGCGAGATCAAAGAAATCACCTGATACTTTAGCATCGACAGCAACACCGTCATCCATCAGGTGCACCCAACCGACCCAGACTAAACAGTGCGAATCTACGCTCACCTACCCGAAGAACAGGTGAGTTCCATTTTTACCTTTCTTCGCGAGGAGTGGAGCATTTTCTCCTGGTGCCCAGCCGACATGCCTGGAATCCCATAGGTATTCGCGGAGCACGCACTACAGATCTACCGAAACACTGCCCGAAGGATCACTTCCACCTTGATACCTTACAAACGTATCTATAATTTTTGCTTGTTCCATGCACTTTTATGTGACATTGCTACATGTTTTGCTACACTTTCATATCATCTTACACATATTTGGACTATCTACTAACTCAGTGCACCCAGTGCCAGTTTCTGTCTAATGATGTCTGTAAGTTGCAGGTATTTTAGCCCAATTTTCGGTGCTCCAAAAATTCCAGGAAAATCAAAATAAAAGTCATCGAGATTGAAGCTTTCGGAACCACCAAAGGAGAACCGGAGGGGGGCCACCCCCTCCCAGGTGGACAGGTGGCGCGTCCCCACCACTGACCGCACCACCAGGGCGCCTGGGAGGTGGGGACCCCCTGGTGCTCCCCTTCGGCCTATATTACACCCTCGTCTCGAAAACCCTCGAGGAGAACCCCGCATCGCAAATTACCTCTCTGTTCCGCCGCCGTCGCCGCGCTTCCAAGATCGGGAGCACCAGAAGACCTCATCCCGGCACCCTGCCGAAGAGAGGATTGACCTCCGGGAGCTTCACCACCACCATGGACGCTTCCCTGATGTGCCATGAGTAGTTCCCCTTGGACCATGGGTCGATGACCAGTAGCCATGTGATGTTTTCTCTCCAATCTTGTTCTTCAATTCTTAGTACTTGTGAGCTGCCCTACATGATCAAGGCACCTATGTAATTTTCCTGTTGTTGCTATGCTGTGTTTGCTGGGATGCGATGGATTATGAGATTATGTTCAGATCGTGATGCGTTATATATTTATTTTTCCTTTTATATTTTGTTCTTGAGTAATTCTTGCATGTTCTCCGTTGTTTTTTATTGCATTGGCCAAGTAGTAGATAGTAACTCCAAGAGGGAGGGTTATACATGATTGTGGGTTCATGCCCCCCGATGTCTAGCTTGAACGAGAGAAACATGAGACTAGGGGATGTGTTTGTTGCCACCAAGGAGAAAACAATGGTGCTTGTAGCCGTGGTTTCAAGGATTGTTTACCTTACGCATAAATTGTTAATGCAATTTTCTGTTGCTTTGAGATTACACTTTGGGTGGGGCTCACAACTTAATACCAGCGAGATGTTCTTGATAGATATCTAAAGGTGGATGACTAGATAGTAGATGCAGATGGATTTCGGTCTAGTTGTCTTGGCGTACTTCCCATACTTTTCAGCCTCTAACTTTCAAGTAGAATAATTAGCATTGCGGTGCGTTTATAATTCTGTCAATTGCCCAACTGTAATTTGTTCACCCAGCTTAGCTCTTTTATCGTATTTTTGGAGAGAGGCATCACTAGTGAACATCATGGGACCCCGGTCCATATTTCCACCACTGTTTACACCTCCACTTTCAGTTTCTATCATTATCACTACTATCTATCTCGTTGATACGTCCCAAACGTATCTATTATTTCTGCTTGCTCGATGCATGTTTTGGGTGATATTGTTATGCTTTTGATACACTTTCATACATTTTTTTATCATATTTGGACTAACTTATTAACTCATTGCACCGCAATGCCAGTTTCTGTTTTCTGATGTTTTTGTATTCCAGGTTTTCCCATTACTTAAAGTGCCAGAAAAATTCCGGGAAAAAAAATCAGTGACACAGAAGCTTCCAAACGCCCGAAGGGGTACCAGGGGGCCCCACCAGGTACCCAGGCGTACAAGGGGCACGACCTAGGGTGGGGCCGCGCCGGGAGGCCGCCTGGACTCCCTGGTGGCCCCCTGACTGCCCCCTTCGCCTATATATCTCTCTCGTCCCGAAACCCCCAAGGACAGAAATCTTTTTCGCGATCTCGCCTCTGTTCCACCGCCGCCGCGCTTCCAAGATCAGGAGCACGAGAAGACCTCTTCCCTGCACCCTGCCGGAGGGAGAATTGACCTCCGGGAGATTCTTCACCATCATGGACGCTTCCCGGATGAGCCTTGAGTAGTACACCTTGGACCATGGGTCCATGATCAGTAGCTATGTGATGTCCTCTCCCCCTCTTTGTTCTTCATTGATAAGACCTTGTGAGCTTCCCTACATGATAAAGGCACATATATAATTCTTTCTGCTATTTCTATGTTGTGTTTGCTGGGATTTGATGGATTATGAGATTATGTTCAGATTGTGATGAGTAATATATTTGGTTCTTTTCCTTTTATATTTATGTTCTTGAATAATTCTTGCATGTTCTCCGTTGCTTTTTATTACTTTGGGCAAGTGATTGATTGTAACTCCAAGAGGGAGCGTTATGCCTGATTGTGGTTTCATGCCCCCTGATGACTAGCTTGAGTGACGGAAACATGAGTCTAGGGGATGTGTTGTTGACACAAGGGAGAAAAGATCGGAGCTTGTAACCACAGTTGCAAGGATTATTTACTTTATGCAAAGTTCTTTTAATGCAGTTGTCTGTTGCTTTGGGTTTACACTTTGGGTGGGGCTCGCAACTTAATAGCAGCGAGATGTTCTGGAAAGATATCTCAAGTTGGATGATTAGTGAGTAGATGCAGATGGAGTTCGGTCTACTTGTCTTGGCGTACTTCCCATGTTTTTGAGCCTCTTCCTTTCTTTTCTAGCATAGTTAGCATTGCGGTGCCTTTTTAATCCTCTCAATTACCCAGCTGTAATTTGTTCACCTTGCATAGCTTTTTATCGTCTTTTGGGAGAGAGACATCACTAGTGAACTTCATGGGACCCCGGTCCATATTTCCACAACTGTTAACACCTTCAATTTACTTCCTATTTTACTTTCTAGTTGCAATTATCACTAGTATTATCTGTTGCGTTTGATCCCTTGTAAGCGGCAAGGCCAGAGAGATTGAAAACCTCTCTATACTCGTTCGGAGCAAAGTTATTTGTATTTGTGTGCAGGTCCAGGTAAAGTAAGCAACCCTGAGGGTGTGAACGGCACCATTATTCACATTGGCACCTACTTGTCATCGTTGGAGTCCTATTGGAGACATAAACATCAGTATCTTCACTGAGGGAAACTTGCTGTTGTGCTACATCTCAAACTTCCACTTGGGGTAGCCAACGAGGAGCACTACTTCAGTGCCATCAAGAAAAATTTCTGGCGCCCTTGCCAGGGACTCCACTCTTCAAGATAGGGGAGTTGCACGCTATCTTTTATCTTTGCTTTTTAGTCTTGTTAGTTTCCCTTTTAGTTTTTATCTTTGTGTCCTTTATCAAATATCACAAAAAAATAGCTTGTGCTGATTGCTACTACTATGGGTACCACTAAAAATACCAAGTTGTGTGACTTCACTAGTCACAACAACAATGACTTTATCTACACTCCTATTGCTACACCTGCCACTTCAGCAACTTCTTATGAAATTAAACCTGCTTTGCTGAATCTTGTTATGAAAGAACAATTCTCCGGTGCTGGAGATGATGCTGCTTGACACTTGAATAATTTTGTTGAACTTTGTGATATCAAAACTATAAAGAAGTAGAAGGTGATATTGTTAAGCTTAAGCTTCTTGCTTTCTCCTTGAGAGGAGGAGCTAAAATCTGGTTTCAATCCTGGCCTTCGAATAGCATAGATTCTGTTGGGTCTCGCAGCAGAAAACAATAATTTTTCTAACTAGCGTCGCCCTTAACCCAAGATATATCTAGCTGTAATCCCGTAAAGGAAAGACTTGCGGAAACATACCTCGGGGTGTAGTCCGTTGCGCGGGAAACGTTCCCGCAAACGTGGTTGATGAAGCCGTAAACCTTTCACAGCCCCCGGGCTATGTTAGCACCCTGTTGGGTGGTAGTGCCGTACGTGCAACACCTCGTAGTACTCGCACACGTACGGACTCGATGACGACCTCCGTTCTCCGATCCAGCGAAGGTGGCGGAAGTAGACCTCCCGGAACCGGAGTTTCGGCAGCACGACGGCGTCCGCGTACCAAAGAAGCCTCAATCCCAGCACAGGTTCCAGACAAGGGGACCCCATCTTGAGAGAGATGAGAGAGGGGAGAAGACCGATGAAAACCGATCTCAATTCGGAGTAATATTGAATTCTCTGCGAATTTTTCTGTCTCCAAGAAGTGCACCCCTGCCCATCTTTATATAGGCAGACGGAAGGAGTCAACCCCCCTTCCCTTGGCAATGTGGGACTAATCCCTTTCCAAGGGGGGAGGGTGCGGCTCGGAGGAGGGTGGAAGTGGGGCGCCACCCACATGGGCCCCAAGGCCCATGTCGCCCCCCTTGTTTTTTCTTTTCCGTTTCCCTTTTATTTTCCTCCTTCCCCTAATGGGCTTCTTTTACAAATAAGTCCCATTGCACTTTTTAATCTGAAAGAAATTATTATTAATTATTAATTCACTTAATTAATAAATAATACATATTATTTCATCTCCCGATGATCTGGAACTCCTTCCAGCTCACTCCGAACGTCCTTCGGACCAACACAGAACTTTTCTAGTACGTCTTTCTCTCTTCTCCGGTAACTCCGATAGTTCCGAAAAGGTCTCCGATATTCATCGAGCCCTTAAGTGTGTTACCCTACGGTCCGAGAATACTCCAGTCATGACCGAGACAAAGGCTACGGCCAATTATCAATAGCGGGACCTGGATGCCCATAATGACCCCTGTGCATTCCGGAAGTAACCGATTGAAGCGTACACGTTGTATACCATTCCATTTGTCATGCAATACTAGATTAGTCCAAGATTCGATCAACTGCATCCAATGCATTAGTTCTATCTTGTTACCGACAAATCTTATTCACTCGTTCCGTGATATTCATCCTTGTGACCTAGTCACACGCTGCGCAGCTTTATGGATGCAATCTCACCGAGTTGGCCATGAAGTATCTTTCCATTATATGGATTGACAAATCCCGCTCTTGAATCAACACTCCTCAACATATCCTATCGGATAGCCCAAGATACACCATTATGGTCACCATGTTTCAGTGTGACGGTTAATGCACTCAAAGCATCCTCAGAAGATAGCAATTATGCGTGATCTCACGGTCAAAGGAACAGGCTACTACGTTCTGTAATTACCACACTGAACTTTTATGATTTGATCATGTTGCAATTCTTGCATTGGGTAATGTTCATCACGTCATTCATTCAATGATGTGACCTTACCGTAAATTGACTTGATTGTCCATGATCGTGAAACCACAATCATCAGTTGACGATAAAACAGTCATCATGAGAGGCTGACTAGGAACTCTGGTTGTTTCTATACCACACATGTATCATTGTTTCACTGATACAGTTCAAGCACATTATGAAACTGGTCATGAACTTATTTAGATATATTGGAATAATCATATATTATTTGCCTCTAGAGCATATATCCAATAGATTCTTGGGATAAGTGCAAGGATGCTTTTATTGGGAAGTACTACCCACCTGCTAAGATTATCCAATTGAGGAGTAATATTATGAATTTTAAGCAATTGGATAATGAACACGTCGCCCAAGCTCGGGAACGTATGAAATATCTTGTTAATAATTTCCCTACGCATGGTTTGACTACTTGGATGGTTATCCAGACTTTTTATGCAGGCTTGAACTTTACCTCGCAGAACCTGTTAGATTTGACCACGGGAGGAACATTTATGTCAAAAACACTTGGTGCTGCCAAAAAACTACTAGCTGAGATGATGACCAACTATTGCCAATGGCACATTGAAAGAGCTCCAACAGGTAGGAAGGTAAACTCTGTCGAGCAGATCTCCTCCCTAAATGAAAAAGTTGACTTGATTATGTCTCTACTTACCAATCAATCTCCTATTGATCCTCATGATGTTCCTTTAAATTATTTGATTGCTCAAGATCAAGTAGATGTGAACTTTATCTCTAGAAACAACTTCAATAACAATGCTTATAGGAGTAATTTTGGTGGCAATCCTAGACCGTTCCCCTCCAACAACTATGGGAACAAAAAAACTTATCCTAGCACAAGTGACTTTATCTACACTCCTATTTCTCCACGTGCCACTTCAGCACCATCTTATGAGAGTAAACCTGCTTTGCTGAACCTTGTTATGAAAGATCAATTCTCCAGTGCTGGAGATGATGCTGCTTTGCACTTTTTAAATAATTTTGTTGAGCTCTGTTATCTGAAAAAGTACAAAGAAGTACATGGTGATATTGTTAAGCTTAAGCTTTTTCCTTTCACCTTGAGAGGAGGAGCTAGAATCTGGTTTTGATCCTTTCCAAGGAATAGCATAAATTCTTGGGATAAGTGCAAGGATGCTTTTATTAGGAAGTACTACTCCCCAGCTAAGATTATCCAATTGAGGATTAATATTATGAATTTTAAGAAATTGGATAATGAACACGTTCCCCAAGCTTGGCAACGCATGAAATCTCTTGTTAAGAATTATCCTACGCATGGTTTGACTACTTGGATGGTTATCCAAAAAATTTATGCAGGCTTGAACTTTACCTCGCAGAACTTGTTAGATTCGGCAGCGGGAGGAACATTTATGTCAACAACGCGTGGTGCTGCCACAAAACTACTCGATGAGATGATGACCAACTATTCCCAATGGCACACCGAAAGATCTCCAATAGGTAGGAAGGTAAACTCTGTCGAGGAGATCTCCTCCCTAAATGAAAAAGTTGATTTGATCATGTCTTTACTTACCAAACAAGCTCCTATTGAACCTCATGTGTTCTTTTAAATTCCTTGGTTGCTCAAGAACAAGTAGATGTGAACTTTGTCTCTAGAAAAAACTTCAACAACAATGCCTATAGGAGTAACTTTGGTAGCAATCCTAGACCGTTCCCATCGAAAACTATGGGAACAACAATACTTATCCTAGGAACAAGAACTCCACTTCTGAATTAGAGAGCATGCTTAAGGAATTTATCACTACCCAAAAAGCCTTCAACAAGAGTGTAGAAGAAAAATTAGACAAATTAGATAATCTCTCTTTGAAGGTAGACAACTTAGCCCTTGATGTTGAGATGCTTAAAATTAGAACTTCTCCCCTCGAGGAGAGGAAAACCACTCCTATGAATGCTATTTAAGTGCAAATTATTGAAAACATTAGGATGATGGCTAAACTTAAAGAAGATGTGCTAGAGAAAAAGAGGAACAAGATAAAATTAATAGCCTTCCTACGCACCATACAATTGCTACTATCCAAGTTTTTGAGGATATCCAAACTCTTAGCACCCAAAACACTCCTAGTCCCATTGGACATATTAATGGTGATGCTATTGTTCAAAATATGCCCTAGAGGCAATAATAAAATGTTATTATATATATTTCCACGTTCGTAATTAATGTTTATATTTGTGTGCTATAATTGCAATGACCCTTAATGTGAGATTCAGAAGAAAACTCATTTGCATGTGTGGAAATGTAAACACCAAGAGTTCCTGGTTTATCCTCTAAGACCAGCTCATCTGCTAACTGATGATTACGTTTTCTTAATCATGGACATTGTTCTTGTAACAAGGATGTCAGTAGCAATGAGAACATATTCTTAGCAGAACAATGATGTTGAACCTAACCTAGTATTGAATGATATACTTAGAGAACACGTCGTAACAACGTTATAAGTCATATCATGAAATGTTATCATATACGTAATTCCTTAGACCATGAGAGTATCGAGGTGCTTCACACAGAAAGATGTACTTTGGTTCTTAGATGAATCTTCCCGTGACTGGAAAGTAGTAAAATAAGTTCTGGGTACATCAGACAATGTGTCTAGTAATTGCGATAGTTCAAGACTGGGATTTTCTCCTTCACGATGAAGAAGATATTCACTTCGGGCCCACTCGGTATGACGGTATCCATTATAGTCTGGCCAGACGCATCGTTATTCAGTTACGGGGATACCGGAATACGATAACGAGAAAAAGGGACAAACGAGCAAAGAGGATAACGAGTGGCTTGTGTTCAAGAAGTTGTTACACATGGGAGCCAAACTTCTCTCCTCTGACTTTGTCATATATCGCGAAGCAAAGGGAATGGTACATGACTAAACATAATGGTTCACTCGAAGTTTCTTCGTGTATGTGCGGGAGTCAACATGGGTGTCCATGGCTCCGCTGTTGATTATTGGCTATTGACAAAATGCTGTTGACCTATGTCCGGAAGATGTTCTGAGTCATGTCCGCATTATACCGAACCTATTGGGTCACACACTTAACAAGTAGTAATCTGTTAGAGAATTGGAGATGAAAAGAGAAAGGGTACCGAAATTGTTTCGGGTGGAACCGGAAGTGTTCTGGGTAACACTAGAAGTGTTCTAGGTGGTGCCGAATGGTTTTAGAATATTCGAGAATGGTCTCGAATGATTCCGGAACATTCAAGAAGAGTCTTGAAGTGGTAACAAGACATCCTTGATAGTCTCGGAAGGTTTTGCAACATTCGGTAATAGTTGTGGAAAGGTTACGGAACATCGGGAAATTTTTTCCGGAACTTCCGGAAATGTTCCGAGAGGTTTCGGAAGGTTCCCGGGAGCTTATGGAAGTATCTGGAGGGTTAAGGAACTCTCCAAACCACGGAAACCGACGTTAGACCAAGTAGGAAGGTCCACAAGGTCGTAACTTGGAAGGAAAAGGACTTTCCTTGAGTCCAAGGCCCAGACGCCAGGGTCCCTGGCGTTTTGGACCAGGACGCCAGGGTCCCTGGCGTTTTGGACCAGGACGCCGGGGTCCGCGGCGTTTCGGCGGGGAATCCGTGTTGGACTCCTCCTGGTGGCCAAAACCGACTTTGGGGAATGGTACATGACTAAACATAAAGGTTCACTCGAAGTTTCTTCGTGTATGTGCGGGAGTCAACATGGGTGTCCATGGCTCCGCTGTTGATTATTGGCTATTGACAAAAGGCTGTTGACCTATGTTCGGAAGATGTTCCGAGACATGTCCGCATTATACCAAACCTGTTGGGTCACACACTTAACGAGAAATAGTCTGTTAGAATACTGGAATGGTAGAAGGTCTAGTGGAAGCAAAGCAGAATAGTTCATACGGGCACCGGAAGTTGTTCCGGGTATTTATGAAATTGTTCATAAGGGCACCAGAAGAAGTTCTGGGTATTTAAGGATATGTCCGGATCACTCTGGATTAGTCCCAGGTGGTTTCGGAAAATATGAGAATGGTACTGGGGAAGTCCTGGATCGACCGGAATAGTTTCCGGTTAATCGGTGGACGTCCCGACAACTTACGCGGGCATCGGACAGGCTAGACCGTAACCCGGATGGTCCCGGAATCTACCCAGATATTTCCGGAATTTACGAAAACGGTCCCGGAAGGTCTTGGAAGTGCTCCAGAAGGTTCCAGAATGTCCCTAAACCATCCCGGAAGGTCCCGGAATGGCCCCGCCGGGTCCTAGAAGGTCCAGGAAGGTTCTGGAAGCATCTAGAAGGTTCTAAAAGTTTCCAGAGAGTACCATATGCGCCCCAACACCCTTAGCCTTGGGGGGAAAGGCACCCCAACGGGTCTGCCCGAAATTAGGTGGTGGGGGTGCCACAAGTGCGAAGGAGTCCTCCTTGGACTCAGATTCCCCGGTGGGAAGGATTCCCTTTGGGAGTAGGAGTCCCAGGGGGACTCCACACCTCCCAGGTCCGCCAGGACAGCCCCCTTGACAACTATATAATGAGGGGCAAGGGTGGGGGCGCAAGACAACTTAACCCTAGCCCCCTTGCGCCACCCTCCCGCCTCTAAACCCCGTTGCTCCACTTTTTAGACCCCGGTTTAGACGCTGTTCTAGATCGGAATCCGTTAGGGTTTTCTCCCTCTAGTTTTCTCGGTGGCGTTCATCTCTGGACGGCGGAGCGCTGCTGGATTGCTGCTACGGGATGTGTGGATACTAATGGAGGGGTCGTGCCTTCGACCCTTCTTCGAGGAGCTTGTTCGTGGGACTTGTTCGCGAGACTAGATCGCGGGACGGTTCGAGGGATCGATATCCTCGCGGTTTGGAGGTCATTGAAATTCCTAGCTGCGGGGATCTGCACCGACAGTCTTCACCAACTCTACTTCCGCTACATCGGTTGGTGAGCCATTACCTAAAACCTTGGATGCAATCTTCATGGATGATCTTGGGTTCTTGATTCGTAGGCACGCAATTTTTTGTTTTCTACTGCGTTTCCCAACAGTGGTATCAGAGCGATCTATGAGTAGATGCATGTTTAGGTCTAGATCATATGTGTGATATGAGGCATTGATTTTCTTGTTGCTTCCCTGTCATGTGATTGTTTCTGTGCTTGATGTAAAGTTGAGATTTTGCTACAAGGATTGAGTTTTCCATCGATCCCTCTATGCTGCTTTTAGCATGATGGTTGCCTTGATCATGGTCTACATTAAACTCCATGGATCTCATCTTAATCTCGCAATAGAAGATTTAACATGGAGGGTTTTGTGGGTTTTATGAACTCAAATCCACATGGGGGTCACGCGTTGAACGAAGTTTGGCTTGTGGCATTAGTTGCTACACGCACCCCGAACGTTAAACTAGCAACATTGAAGTATCATGTTTGGTTTGTTTAGGGAACAACGTTTGCATGTAACCTGCTAATCAACCACGATAAAATTTGCAACAACCCGTGTAGATGGCGATCTAACTTTTTTTTGCAGAGTATGCATGTGATGTAGTATAGCCTTCAAGATTTGCAATGTGTTTGTATGAGATGCTATATGTTATGTAAAATTTATTCGCGACCTGCGTGTCGTGGTACGGCATGATGACTGGAGTCATATGATTGTCACTTAATTATGGCCTACGTGCTAGAACTGTTTATTAGCTCGAGGCAAAGCAATAGATAGATGCAAGGTGATGATCTACGATGCGGAGGTGGACCCTGACGCACATGCCGGAAGCCGTGGTGATGTTCCCGGCGCCAAGGACAAGTTGGTGGACACGGTGATTTCTACCACGACGACGTGAAGACAATGAAGACTTCATAAAGAAAAGGGCTATATCATATCACATAATTTTATGAACTGCCTGGGATGTTTATCCCTTTGATGCACCCTTGTTTGATGAGCGGTAGTCGTGTTTTATTAGGGTGATCTCTCGCAAAACAATATCAAGTTGACAGTGTTCTTCCAACTGTAGCACCGTCTATACTATGTTTCACACCGGAGCAGGTCATGTCGCATGGGTGCACACGGTGTGACGCATAAAAGGCGGGTGTGTTAAAAGAACACACAACACATTACACTTGGTTGTCTTGACGGTTTGGATAAAAGTTTGCTACCGGAACACGCCCATCGAAAGATGAACAAGAATCACATGTGTTGTGATTGGCAAGTTGGCCGACCGGTCCAGTCTAAGTCATCAGTGATGTAACATCAATGGCGGATGATTGGGTCGGATCTTGAATCACTCCAGCATCAATTACGAGAGATATTGATCTTAGTGGGAGCACACTTAGTAATTAAATGGATTAATCACAAGTGCAACTTAATTATGAACAAAGTCTTAGTATTTGCATTATCGTTGTAGAATAATGGCTCGTGTTACCACCTTCCCAATTGATTTTGATTAACTGTATTATCTGGTAAAAACTTTACGATTGGTACCGTATTGTGAGGACTATCCTCAATAGTGTCGAGAAGGGCATGTCCTATCGCAAATTTTTGATGCTCTCCCGCTGATGCTATGAATGATGTGTCTTACGTCCATCAATCCAAAATGCTAAAAATTCCACCACAGCTAAGTGCATTGTCTTCACCACCATGAAAGCCGAACTTCGAAATGTTTGGGCTAGTTATGTTATATTCATGGAACTGAAAATTTTGTTTTCAGTAATGAGGCAATTGATAATGGATATAAAATATCTAGTACAATATATGATTGTAAGCATTAGTGAAAGTGTTCATTATGCTCTAACTAAACTGATAAGTGTGGGATCCAGAAGAACACTAATCATATGATGATGAGAATTAAGGGAAAGGAAGTTCCATAGGGTGTTAGTAAGACTTACACGCCGGAAAGTCCATGGCCTATGCCATCCTTGATCATGTGTGAGCTTCTGTGAGTAGGAGTGACATTGGAAATAGAACTATGATACGTACAAAGGAAAAACGAAACAAGACTGGAATAACCAGCTCAGAAATGAAAGTCATACAAAGTTATAGATGAATTCATTGCTGGTCAAGAGATGTAATTCTTGGGAATCATGATTAAGTAGTTAATTGTGGATTCTGTGTATTGTGATTAAACTTTTGATCACCGAAATATCACTTCGATTGCATATCGTTGCAAATCTATGCAAGAAATACTATGGCCTTTATGACTAGGTAATGATGAGTTGTGACACACACGAGAACACGGTAAAAGGTTTACTATACTGTGTGTTGACTCTATGATTATCTTCATAATTCATTTTAGAGTTCAATAAATTGTTACTACACTTTAGCCTTGTTGCAAAACATCATTTTTGAATCATGTTTATTGCAAGAAAGTTGTTCAAAGTTATGAATAACATAAAGGCCATACGTCTATTGTGAATAGATTGTATGTTATGAATCTTGATAATAATACTAAACATCCATAACACTGACGCTAAACGTCGCAAGGCTGACAGAAATACCACAAGTGTGTGGCACTGCAGTTTATCACAAATGACATAACATGCATGAAGAATTTTCATAAGTGATGGACTTTCAAGTCATATGATTATGAATCACTTGACGCTTGCGAATTTTGTCTCGAAGTAATGTGACTAAAACACCGTTGATAGGCCATACATGAACGGGAAACTAAACCATTGGAAATCATACATGATGATGTGTGTAGTCCAATAAGTGTAGTTGTGTGCAGTGGATTTTCTATCTTCACTCATGAATTGAAGGTGATATGTGGATATCTGCTCAATGGAGACATACGTCTGAAATCTTTGAAATGTTCAAGGAATTTTAGAGTGAAATAGAAATTCATTGTAACAAGAAAATAATGCTTCTGCAAATTAGATTGTAGAAAGTAATATTTGAGTTACAAGTTTAGCGAACGTCTGATACGTTGTGAAGAAGTATCATAACTTGTGCCTCCCGAAACACCACTATGAGTAAAGTGTTTGAGAGACATAATCAAGCCATGTATGACACGGTAAGATCAAACATGCCGTTTATCAATTTGCATTTATAGTTATTAAATTTATGCGTTAGTGACTACAACTTTTACAATGAAAAGAGCACCATCAAATCTGTTGAAATGACATCATATTAGATATGGTATGGAAGTGTTAAAACCGTATTGTCTTTTCTTAAAATTTGGGTATATGAGACATGTGTTTGACATGCTCAAAACACCACAACAGATAAGTGCTACTTTGTTAAGGTTATTCCAAAAGGTTTGGTATTCCTCTATCACTACACCAAAGCAAACATGTTTGTTGTTTAGAATGGTGTGTTTTGGAAGAAAATAGTTTCTTGCAAAAGAGTGAGTGGGAGGACAGTGCAACTTGTCAAGATTGTTGAATTTTCAAATAAGTGCGCAGCTGAACCACACAGGTTAGACAAAAATCGTACAAACATTGATGATATGTAAACGAGATATTATTGTTCGACAATGATAAACCTGTAATATACAAAGAAGCGTTGATGGGCCCTGACTCCGGGATTTGGCTAAATGCCAAATAATCCGAGATAGTATCCATGGAAGTGAGTCAAGTTTTTGAACTTGGTAGACCCTCCGATAGACTAAGAATCTGAAGAATATATAAATGGATCTATAACTGATTTAGATGAAATTATTTTATCTATAAAGTTCAACTCTATGGAAAGATGTTTTCTAGAAAGTTCAAAGGTTGACCACGGCGAAATAGTGTCGACCGTAGAGATGCTTTAGTCAGTTCGGGTTATACTAGCAATTACTACATATCTCATTTATAGGATATGGTATAATGAACGTCAAAACAAAGTTCCTACACGGAAATATAACAAAGGACGTATACATGATACGACCGGAATGTTTTGTCGATTCAAAGGATGCTAAAATAGATGCAAGCCTTGGATATCCAGTGATGGACTGAAGCTAGCATAATGGAGTTGGAATTTTCATTGTGATGAAATTTCCAATAGAGTTTGTTTTCATCAGGAATAACGAAGATGCTTGAATATTCAAGAAAGTAAGTGGGAGCTGAATGATATTTCTAAAATCTTCTGTAGATGACATATTGATGATTAGAAATGATATAAATTTCTTGACACGAGTAAGGACTTCATTGGAAATAGTTTTCAGTTGAAGAAGTTCGGCTAATAGAGCATTTGTATTGAGCACGGTGATCTATGCAGATAGTAAGTGCTTGATCATGCTAAAGCCAACGTTACATGTTGACATGATACTAAAGTAGTTTAGTATGAAAACTCCAGGAAGGATGTTCTTGCCGAGGTCACGGTGAAAAGTTGTTTGCGGAAATCTGTGTTCATGAACATAGATAAGCAAAACACATGAATTGAATTTCACTGACATGTGTGTTTGGATTAATCATGTACACCATAATATGTAAAACGACCGGATATATCCAGTGCTCCAAAAGTTTGTGAGCAAGATACCAAAGTGATCGACATGTTGATCATTGGACAAACAGTGAAAAGTTAAACTTATGAAAGATAAGATATGTTTCTCAGAAAAATGGAGAGAATGAAGAGCTCGCTGTAATGAGTTACACCAGCTGAATTTTTTATGTAAACAGTTACACCAATTCAGTCTTCATACTTACTCCGACCGATTTTCGATTTTAATTGGGATTATGTGTTTCACACGTAAGGGTGGCACAGTATGAAGGAACTGTGTTAAGTTAAAATACTGTGGTGAATTCTATAACAGAGGCTAAGTATATTGTTGCTTAAAGAAGTAACAAGGGAGGGTATTTTGAATAATAAGTTCATTTATGAACGTGGTACGGTTTCCTAGATGTTTGAAGCTCATGGAACATTGATGAATGATTTCATGACTTATTCTAAGGAACCAAGGTCCTACCAAATGATCCAAAACATATACAAAGATAAACTGATAAAATTAGTGAATTTTATGATAGCGTGAAAATTGTGAAGATATGCAAGATACAAACGGGCCTAAAACGTCAGATCCGTAGATGAAGTCTATACCACAATTGAAGCATGCATTACACCGGTATGCCATAGGTGTAAAGTGCTGAAGCACTGACAATATTATTGACTCTAGTGCAAGTGGGAGACTGTTGGAAATATGCCCTAGAGGCAATAATAAAATGTTATTATATATATTTCCACGTTCGTAATTAATGTTTATATTTCTGTTCTATAATTGCAATGACCCTGATTAAGAGATTCAGAAGAAATCTCATTTGCATCTGTGGAAATGTAAACACCAAGAGTTCCTGGTTTAGCCTCTAAGACCAGTTCATGTGCTAACTGATGATTACGTTTTCTTAATCATGGACATTTTTCTTGTAACAAGGATGTCAGTAGCAATGAGAACATATTGTTAGCAGAACAATGATGTTGAACCGAACCTAGTATTGAAAGATATACTTAGAGATCACATCGTAACAACGTTATAAGTCATATCATGAAATGTTATCATATACGTAATTCCTTAGACCATGAGAGTATCGAGTTGCTTCACACAGGAATATGTACTTTGGTTCTTAGATGAATCTTCTCGTTACATCGGATAGTGTGTCTAGTAATTGCGATAGTTCAAGACTAGGATTTTCTCCTTCGCGATGAAGAAGATATTCACTTCGGGCCCACTCGGTATGACGGTATCCATTAAAGTCTAGCCAGACACATTGTGATTCAGTCACGGGGATACCGGAATACGATAACAAGAAAAAGGGACAAACGAGCGAAGAGAATAACAAGTGGCTTGTGTTAAGAAGTTGTTACACATGGGAGCCAAACTTCTCTCCTCTGACTTTGTCATATATCGCGAAGCAAAGGGAATGGTACATGACTAAACAAAATGGTTCACTTGAAGTTTCTTCGTGTATGTGCGGGAGTCAACATGAGTGTCCATGGCTCCGGTGTTGATTATTGGCTATTGACAAAAGGCTGTTGACCTATGTCCGGAAGACGTTCTGAGTCATGTACGCATTATACCGAACCTATTGGGTCACACACATAACGAGCAGTAGTCTGTTAGAATACTGGAATGGTAGAAGGGCTAGTGGAAGCAAAGCAGAATAGTTCATACGGGCACCGGAAGTTGTTCCGGGTATTTATGAAATTGTTCATAAGGGCACCAGAAGAAGTTCTCGGTATTTAAGGATATGTTCGGATCACTCTGGAATAGTCCCAGGTGGTTCCGAAACATATGAGAATGGTACTGGGGAAGTCCTGGATCGACCGGAATAGTTTCCGGTTAATCGGTGGACGTCCCGACAATTTACGCGGGCATCGGACAGGCTAGACCGTAACCCGGATCGTCCCGGAACCTATCCATATAGTTCCGGAACATCTGAAAATGGTCCCAGAGGGTCTTGGAAGTGTTCCAAAAGGTTCCTGAATGTCCCGAAACCAACCCGGAAGGTCCCGGAATCGCCGAAAATGGTCCCGGCAGGTCCAGGAAGGTTCTGGAGGCTTCTAGAAGGTTCCACAAGTTTCCGGAGAGTACCATATGCGCCCCAACACCCTTAGCCTTGGAGGGTAAGGCACCCCAAGGGGCTGGCCGAAATTAGGTGGTGGGGGCGCCACAAGTAGGGAGGAGTCCTCCTTGGACTTAGACTCCCTGGTGGGAAGGACTCCCTTTGGAAGTAGGAGTCCCAGGGGGACTCCACACCTCCCAGGTCGGCCAGGACAGCCCCCTGGCCACCTATATAATGAGGGGCAAGGGTGGGGGCGCAAGACAACTTAACTCTAGCCCCCCTGCGCCACCCTCCCTCCTCTAAACCCCGTTGCTCAACTTTTTTTACCCCGGTTTAGACGCTGTTCTAGATCGGAATCCGTTAGGGTTTTCTCCCTCTAGTTTTCTCGGTGGCGTTCATCTTTGGACGGAGGAGCGCTGCTGGATTTCTGCTACGGGATGTGTGGATACTAATGGAGGGGTCGTGCCTTCGACCCTTCTTCGAGGAGCTTGTTCGTTGGACTTGTTCGCGGGACTAGATCGCGAGACGGTTCGAGGGATCGATATCCTCGCGGTTGGGAGGTCATTGAAATTCCTAGCTGCGGGGATCTGCACCGACAGTCTTCACCAACTCTACTTACGCTACATTGTTTGGTGAGCCATGACCTAAAACCTTGGATGCAATCTTCATGGATGATCTTGGGTTTTTGATTCGTAGGCACAATTTTTTTTGTTTTCTGCTGCGTTTCCCCACAGCTATTATCTCAACCGTAGAAGAAGAAGCTCCTATGAACATAGAGGATTTCAAACAAGTAAGCCTAGATGACATCCTACCATTTTACTTGATAGTATTGACCTTAATTTTCATAGTTGTACCCTTTTCTGAAGTTATTAGTTTACTACACAAAATGTCCAGAGACCCCCACACTAGCACACTAAATCTTGCCTACACGGAGCATATCACCAATGCTCTTATTAAAGCTAAGGAGGAGAAGCTTACGTTGGAAGCCTCCATACCTAGAAATCTTGAATATGGTTGGGATCTTATGATCAAAATTAAATAAAATAACTTCTCTTGCTATGCTTTATGTTATGTTGGAGCTAGTACCTCCGTTATGCCCAAAAGAATGTATGATATGTTTTAACTGAAACCTTTTGATCCTTGTTCTTTTGGTATGCCATAGGTGTAAAGTGTTGAAGCACTGAAAATATTATTGACTCTAGTGCAAGTGGGAGACTGTTGGAAATATGCCCTAGAGGCAATAATAAAATGTTATTATATATATTTCCATGTTCGTAATTAATGTTTATATTTCTGTTCTATAATTGCAATGACCCTGATTGTGAGATTCAGAAGAAAACTCATTTGCATGTGTGGAAATGTCAACACCAAGAGTTCCTGGTTTAGCCTCTAAGACCAGCTCATGTGCTAACTGATGATTACGTTTTCTTAATCATGGACATTGTTCTTGTAACAAGGATGTCAGTAGCAATGAGAACATATTGTTAGAAGAACAATGATGTTGAACCGAACCTAGTATTGAATGATATACTTAGAGATCACATCGTAACAACGTTATAAGTCATATCATGAAATGTTATCATATACGTAATTCCTTAGACCATGAGAGTATCGAGTTGCTTCACACAGGAAGATGTACTTTGGTTCTTAGATGAATCTTCTCGTTACTGGAAAGTAGTAAACTAAGTTCTGGGTACATCGGATAGTGTGTCTAGTAATTGCGATAGTTCAAGACAGGGATTTTCTCCTTTACGTTGAAGAAGATATTCACTTCGGGCCCACTCGGTATGACGGTATCCATTATAGTTTGGCCAGACGCATTGTGATTCAGTCACGGGGATACCGGAATACGATAACGAGAAAAAGGGACAAACGAGCGAAGAGGATAACAAGTGGCTTGTGTTCAAGAAGTTGTTACACATGGGAGCCAAAATTCTCTCCTCTGACTTTGTCATATATCGCGAAGCAAAGGGAATGGTACATGACTAAACATAATGGTTCACTCGAAGTTTCTTCGTGTATGTGCGGGAGTCAATATGGGTGTCCATGGCTCCGCTGTTGATTATTGGCTATTGAAAAAAGGCTGTTGACCTATGCCCGGAAGACGTTCTGAGTCATGTACGCGTTATACCAAACCTATTGGGTCACACACTTAACGAGCAGTAGTCCGTTAGAATACTGGAATGGTAGAAGGGCTAGTGGAAGCAAAGCAGAATAGTTCATACGGGCACCGGAAGTTGTTCCGGGTATTTATGAAATTGTTCAAAAGGGCACCAGAAGAAGTTCGGGGTATTTAAGGATATGTTCGGATCACTCTTGAATAGTCCCAGGTGGTTCCGGAACATATGAGAATGGTACTGGGGAAGTCCTAGATCGACCGGAATAGTTTCCGGTTAATCGGTGGACGTCCCGACAACTTACGCGGGCATCGGACAGGCTAGACTGTAACCCGGATTATCCCGGAACCTATCCAGATAGTTCCGGAACGTCTGAAACTGGTCCCAGAGGGTCTTGGAAGTGTTCCAAAAGGTTCTGGAATGTCCCGAACCCATCCCGGAAGGTCCCGGAATGGCCGAGAATAGTCCCGACAGGTCCAGGAAGGTTCTGGAGGCTTCTAGAAGGTTCCACAAGTTTCCGGAGAGTACCATATGCGTCCCAACACCCTTAGCCTTGGAGTGCAAGGCACCCCAAGGGGGCTGGCCGAAATTAGGTGGTGGGTGTGCCACAAGTAGGGAGGAGTCCTCCTTGGACTTAGACTCCCCAGTGGGAAGGACTCCCTTTGGGAGTAGGAGCCCCAGGGGGAGTCCACACCTCACAGGTCGGCTAGGACAGCCCCCTGGCCACCTATATAATGAGGGGCAAGGGTGGGGGTGCAAGAAAACTTAACCCTAGCCCCCCTGCGCCACCCTCCCTCCTCTAAACCCCTTTGCTCCACTTTTTAGACCCCGGTTTAGACGCTGTTCTAGATCGGAATCCGTTAGGGTTTTCTCCCTCTAGTTTTCTCGGTGGCGTTCATCTCTGGACGGCAGAGCACTGCTGGATTTCTGCTACGGGATGTGTGGATACTAATGGAGGGGTCGTGCCTTCGACCCTTCTTCGAGGAGCTTTTTCGTTGGACTTGTTCGCGGGACTAGATCGCGAGACGGTTCGAGGGATCGATATCCTCGCGGTTGGGAGGTCATTGAAATTCCTAGCTGCAGGGATCTGCACCGACGGTCTTCACAAACTCTACTTCCGCTACATCGGTTGGTGAGCCATGACCTAAAACCTTGGATGCAATCTTCATGGATGATCTTGGGTTCGTGATTCGTAGGCACAATTTTTTTTGTTTTCTACTGCGTTTCCCATTAGCTATTATCTCAACCGTAGAAGAAGAAGCTCCTATGAACATAGAGGATTTCAAACAAGTAAGCCTAGATGACATCCTACCACTTTACTTGATAGTATTGACCTTGATTTTGATAGTTGTACCCTTTCTGAAGTTATTAGTTTACTACACAAAATGTCCAGAGACCCCCACACTAGCACACTAAATCTTGCCTACACGGAGCATATCACCAATGCTCTTATTAAAGCTAAGGAGGAGAAGCTTACGTTGGAAGCCTCCATACCTAGAAATCTAGAATATGGTTGGGATCTTATGATCAAAATTAAATAAAATAACTTCTCTTGCTATGCTTTATGTTATGTTGGAGCTAGTACCTCCGTTATGCCCAAAAGAATGTATGATATGTTTTAACTGAAACCTTTTGATCCTTGTTCTTTTGGTGTTTTTCTCGTCGATTCTTCCATAAAGAAACCTTTGGGGAAGATTGGCGATGTTCGTATTATTGTCAATGATAATTATGTTCTCTTTGATTTTACTATTATGGACATTGAGTGTGAACCCTTATGTCCAATTATTTTGGGATGTCCTTTTCTTTGCACCGTTGGTGCTATCATGGATATGAAAGAGGGGAATATAATATTCCAATTCCCTCTCAAGAAGGGCATGGAACACTTCCCTAGGAATAAGATTAAGTTAACTTTTGAGTCCGTTATACGGGCTAGCTATTCTCTTTCACTTGATAAAACGTCATCTTTTTTTTATTGCCTAGCTCAAAGGCGTACAGCAAAGCGCTTGTTGGGAGGCAACTCAAGATGTTTTCCTTCTGTTTTTAGTGGTCTTGATGATTTTTACTACTGTAGCAACATCATTCTATCTTTATTATCAAGTTTTGTGCCAAGTTTAGCCGCCGATTGCAAGAAAGTTCAAAAGTTGTGACATGTTGTCCAGAAAACAGATTCTGTCCTTGGACGAAAAATTTGGCTAAAAGCACCAAATCATCTTTTTGATCTGAAGTATTTTGACAGAGTACTCTATAAAATTAGCTTCCGTGCGTCTGTTCTGAGTTTTTTTTATTTGAGTTGCAGAAGTACCCCAAAAAAATTATTTACTACCTGCTGGTCTGTTGTTCATAGATTTTTCCACGTTTTGCCTTTTCTCAGTTTTTCAAGTCTTGCGCTAGCTTTTTCTTTGCAAAACTTTTGGGGAATCTTGAGAAACAGTAGCCCTTCAAGAATATCTTTATTTCCAATAGAGGAATTTTTTTATTAAGGGTACTAACCTCTCTAATCAGCTTATGATGAGTTATGTATGAAGAGAGTTTTCAAGTGTGCGAAGGAAGATGATGAAAGAAGATCCGGGAGTGTCAAACGCTCAAGATTGGGGATGCCCCCATGCACCCCAAGAAATATCCAAGGAGACTCAAGCATCTAATCTTGGGGATTTCCCCGTGCATCCCCTTCTTCATAAAAAAATATCAGTTCGTCTTTCGTTCCACTATATTTTTATCACTTCATTCGTTATGTGCTATGCTTGCAGCGTCTTGCTCTTTACCTTTTTAGTTTTCTTTAGCTTTGTTTTCTGTTCATAAAAAGTTAGAACCCAGATTTTCTTGTGTGGGAGAGAAACACGCTCCACTTTAAAGTAGAACACATCATAGGATTTTCATGCTTATCTTTCTTTTTATGTGTGTTCTTTATCTTTTCATAGCTGCTGTCATGTTTAGCTCTTAGTTTTCATGTTTATTTCTTTTTAAGAGCTTTTGTTTAGTTTGTTGCTGGAACTCTCTTCAGTTTTCATGTTTATCTTGTTTAGAGAGTTGGCCTATTGCACTGAGTTGTGTGTCTTGACTTGAAGCAGGTAATTGAGGTTTCTATTCAATTGTAGTAGTAACTTGCAATAATTTTGAGTAATGTTTGAACTTTTGGTGTCAAGAACTTTTTGAAAAGTTACAAAAACGAGTTGAGAACTCTAGCTACTATATGTATCACTAATCTTTGGAGGTATTGGATATTAGAGTACACTCACGTACTATGAGTCGAGGACAACGATAACCAAACCCCCATACACTCCTCCTCGGGGTACTTGTCTCTTTGTGAACCTCCTCATTAGATTGAGAGTTACCGATAATAAGTGCATGAGTTCTTCGAACTAATGTAAGTATTGAAAGTTGACACTTCCACCTCCTCATATTTGATAGCCTCTTCCGTACCGTGCATTTCCTACTTCTCACTCCGAGAGTTGGCGTCCACCTTCGCCGGTACATCCAAACCCTTGGCATGATATGCTCTGTCATCATAAACCTCCTGATATCCTTCCTGGAGGATCGATGAGCCGTATGCTAGTTGGGCTTTTCCCTAATCATAGCCTTTCCGAGATACATGCCATGCAACATCCACCATCTCATGAGTTGATCTTCATGTCATACATGATTTTGCTTGATCGATGAGCCGTATGCTAGTTGGACTTTGCCCTAATCATTGCTACATGATGCGCGAGTATCATTGCATATCCTGCTACACTGGCGGAGGCATACATTTTAATACATCATGATAGCTTCTTCTTTATGCTGAGTACTTTTGTAAAGTGTGAAAGATCTTCTATACTTATTGAAAAATAGAGTGCTGCCCCTAAGTGAGGAAAAGATCCCAAAGAGTACAAATTAAAATATCCCAAAGAGGACAAATGAGAGTTAAATAGAAAGACCATTGAGGCCACCAAAAAAATCCAAAAAAAAGAGAAAAAGAGAAAAATAAAATAAAAAGAGAGAAGGGGGGCACAGTACTATTCCTTTTGAGAGATCAACACTCGTACTCCCTCTTATATCTATTACTCCATAGAGATATTATACATGCATATAGCTATGTGGGGACCTTTACACTATATAACTTGGCTTGTATATTCCAATGAAGAGCCTCCTCAAAAGAGCTCTAGGTATTCTTGCGCAAGCAAGTTGGATGCACCCCCACTAGTTCCATTGGAGAGGTTTCCATAGCTCACATGTGCATCCGTTGCATGGAAATCCCTACTCCTCACATCGTATCTATCATTTGGCTTTCTCACACCTATATTGTCCTTGATGTGAGCCTTTCACACCTTTTTTTATTCCTCCTCCACCATCTCTCTCTTTGCCATACTAAGTGTCAACTTTCTTGCTTAGGCTCATCCATTATATGAGTTCTCAAAATATCGATAGGGAGTGGATACAGTTTGACTTGTACCTGGCTAGTGGCCTGGGGATGAGTCAAGATAAGATTCCAAAGAAGACTAAGTGTGAAACTTTAGTAGATTGAGTTCTCAACCAAAATAAATAGTATTTTTTTACTCTCTTCTTTTCCCATCTTCCACTTCTTCCACGCAAACACCATTTGGAGACATTCGAGTCACGGGCAGCGAGAGCTCTTGCACCTTTATGCTCTTATGTTGCTTGTTTCAATGCTAATGTAGAATCTTTCTTGTTATGACTTGAATTGAATTACATGCCTTGCTTTCCTTACTTAAAAGTTCTTTTATGGTTGGTAGCATGTCACCACAGAAATTATGATTGTTATCATTTACCTACTCGAGGACGAGCATGAATTAAGCTTGGGGATGTTGATACGTCCCAAAGGTATCTATAATTTCTGCTTGCTCCATGCATGTTTTGGGTGATATTGCTATGCCTTTGATACACTTTCATACACTTTTGATCATATTTGGACTAACCTATTAAATCAGTGCACCATAGTGCCAGTTTCTGTTTTCTGCTGTTTTTGTATTCCAGGTTTACCCATTACTTAAAGTGCCAGAAGAAATCCGGGAAAAATATATAAAAAATCAGCGACACAGAAGCTTCTAGACTCCCGAAGGGGGTCCAGGGGCCCCAACCGGGTGCCCAGGCGGTCAGGGGGTGCGACCTAGGGTGGGGCCGCGCCGGGAGGCCGCCTGGACTCCCTGGCTGCCCCCTATATCTCTCTCTCATCCCGAAACCCCTGAGGACAGAACCTTTTTCAGTATCTCGCCTCTGTTCCGCCGCCGCCGCGCTTACAAGAATGGGAGAACTAGAAGACCTCTTCCCGTCACCCTACCAGAGGGAGGATTGACATCCGGGAGATTCTCCACCACCATGGATGCTTCCCTCATGAGCCGTGAGTTGTCCACCTTGGACCATGGGTCCATGATCAGTACCTATGTGATGTCCTCTCCCCCTCTTTGTTCTTCATTGATTAGACCTTGTGAGCTGCCCTACATGATGACGGCACATATGTAATTCTTTCTGTTGTTGCTATGTTGAGTTTTCTAGGATCTGATGGATTATGAGATTATGTTCAGACTGTGATGAGTAATATATTTGGTTCTTCTCTGTTTATATTTATGTTCTTGAGTAATTATTTCATGTTCTCCATTGATTTTTATTACTTTGGCCACGTGATTGATTGTAACTCCAAGAGGGAGCTTTATGCATGATTGTGGGTTCATGCTCCCTGATGACTAGCTTGAGTTGAAGAAACATGAGTCTAGGGGATTTGTTGTTTCCATAAGGGAGAAAACAATGGTTCTTGTAACTGCGGTTGCAAGGATTGTTCACTTTACGCAAAGTTCTTTTAATGCAGTTGTCTGTTGCTTTGGGTTTACACTTTGGGTGGGGCTCGCAACTTAATACCAGCAAGATTTTATGGATAGATATCTCAAGGTGGATGATTAGTGTGTAGATGCAGATGGATTTCAGTCTACTTGTCTTGGCGTACTGCCCATGCTTTTGAGCCTCTTCCTTTCTTTTGTAGCATAGTTAGCATTGTGGTGCGTTTTTAATCCTGTCAATTGCCCATCTTTAATTTGTTCACCTTGGATAGCTATTTATCGTCTTTTGGGAGAGAGACATCACTAGTGAACTTCATGGGACCCCGTTCCATATTTCCACCACTATTTACAACTTCAATTTACTTCCTGTTTTACTTTCTTGTTGCAATTATCACTACTATTATCTATTTTGTTTGATCCTTTGTAAATGGCAAGGCCGGAGAGATTGACAACCTCTCTGTACTCATTGGGAGCAAAGTTATTTGTATTTGTGTGCAGGTCTGATACGTCGCAAACGTATCTATAATTTCTTCTTGCTCCATTGTAACACTCTCACTGTCAGTGAACAGTAATCACAATTACTGTTTATCACTACTGTTCAAATGTTTTTGCTTTGATCAACTGGTTCAGTTCAAATTCAAATTCACCTTTGTTATTGTTGAAAGCAATGTGAACCATGGGCCTTTATCATCATGAATATATAACAAAGTCCAACCCCTTTCATTTGAAATCAACTCAAATGCTCAAAATGCCTTTGGTGGAATATTAAAACCAATGTGCACAATAATCTTTCTCCAAAAATTATGAAACTACTTTTATAAAATCACTAATATTCTGTGGACCATGATACACCAATTTGGGGATTTTATTAGTCTCTAAATTAATTCAAATAAATCAAAACAGGGGCCAACAACCCTATATAAACCATTTAATATTTAATTTAAATATTAAATGACTTTTAATATTGCCCAAAATTTTTGTGGCAGTAACCTATGGTAATTACTAAATTATGGGACACATTCAACATTTTACAAAATTGCCTAAGTGACTAAATTAAATTCAAAGAGAAAATACAATAGAATAAAAGAAAAGAAAAGAATAACCTAATCTACCGCGCGTGGGCAAGCCCACCCCCCTTTCCCCCCCTGGCCCACCAGCCCAGCCCACGCGCCCCCTTCTTCAACCTCCGTATAGGGGAGGCGTGGCGCCCATTGCGCGGCCAGGTCGCGGCCTTGCCGCCGTGGCAGCCATCCGGCGGCCTGCGGCGGGGTCAAGTACCCCGAGGCCACCCCCGATCCCACTTGGAAACCCTAGCCGCCCACTTTTTCCCCAGGTGCTCTTCCCACCCCTCCCGCGCGAACCCGAGCGCGGCCGTGGCCACGCCGCCGCAGCCGACGCGTCCATCGGCCACCTCCGGCCCGACCGTCTTTTCCAGGAGCTAGCCCGCGCCCGACTCCTTCTTCCCGCGCCCCCAATCGAAGCCGGCGTCCACTGGAGCCTCGCCATCGCCGCTGTTTCTCCACCGCGGTCACCGCGCCATTGACGCCGTGGAGCTCCACCCCGACCTCTTCCGGCTTCCTTGAGACCACCCCGAGCTCCACTGTGAGCCCCCGCTTCTTCCCCTTCTTCTCGCGCTCCGTTTGGTGCCTTTTGTCGCCGTCCCCGCTGTTTAGTACTCCGGCCGTCGCACACCTGCTCGCCGGCGTTGCTCCGGTCGTCCTCGTCACTAACTACCACCTCAGCTCGCCTCGCGGTGCTGCGCCTGTTCGAGCGAGCCCTAGCTCGCCTGCTCACGTGGCCGGAGGCGGCCGGACAGGCAACGCCGCCGCGTCGGGTCCTCGCCGCCGGGAGCCAGCCAACGTGGCTGGGTTGGTTTCCACTAACCACCCCACCCCTGTGACACCGACTGATGGGTCCCTCCTAACGTAACCTGTGAATTAGTTAATATGTCTATTATATGTGGGGTGAGCCCCTTAATTGAATCAATTTGATTATTTAAACCCCTGAGGCAATGACACCTGGGCCCCACTGCATTTTATTAATAAAAACAATTTCTGAATTAACCAGACTATGACATGTGGGTCCAGTGAATAATTAAATTTAATAAAATGATTTATTAGAATTGTGAGGTTTGACCAGTCAACCCCTCTGTGGATAATGTTTATTTATTTAATAAAAGAAAATCCAGAAATTGATTTAAAATGATTTAAACTTTGAATTTGAATATCTTTTAAACCGTAATTTGGATTGAAAAAGTGTATACATAAAAATTGATCAGAAAAATATAAAGAATAACGATACCCTATCTGTATGTCTACCCCACCCCCTTAACACACCGATCATCGACATTCCCCCCTCCGGGCTGTCTGTCGATAATTCCCCGTGCCGGTAAAAACCTGCTGGATGAATTTATTCCGAACACGAAAGTTGTCCGGAATGGTTCAACTAACACGGATACACCCCCCTCTTTATCTTTGTCGGATGTCCACGACACCTCCTGCATGATACCTTCCCCCTCCGGTCGCCCTGTCCGGTAATCACCCGGAGCTGGTAGTTCATCCCCGGATGAATTCCCGCTCCGAGCAACATGCATTGCACTGCGTTAGAACACCGTTAACTTTGCATACGTCATGCCCTGAATTTGTTTGCTATGATTACTTTGTTTTTACTTTGTTTATCCCCCTTATTCTCCGATAGACCCCACTGCCGTCATCGACTAACCCGCTGCCGGGTACGACTACTTCGCCGACGACCCTGCCCCAACCGTCGAGCTTCCAGGCAAGCAGAGCCATTCTCTTCCCCAGATATCTCCTACCTTTCCGTACTTTCTTGAACTAGGAATTTTTACCGCTCCTGCTACGATTACAATCCTATTCAATTGCATAGCCTGATTTTGTCGCCCCTTGATGTACCTTCCTTATCATATGTTGCCTGCTATATCTATATATTATATTCAGAAGTGAGCCCTGTGCATTGTTAGCTAGGATTAGATAGCGTGCCGTGCCCACTCAGGGGAGTGACGCGGATACAAAATATATATAACTGCAATAGGTACGAATCAATGCAGACGCCCTAGGGAACCTACAACGGTGAGACTCTGCCAAGTCGCTTCGGGTTTGACTTACGAGTGGACGGACTCGTATTTCACTCTCGTCGGCTTAGTAGCATAGCATCACTTGGATGATACGAGGGTATTCCTCTTTAGTTCATTCCGCTGGTGTCTCGGCACCACCGGGGTGATACGAGAATATTCCTCTTTAGTTCCTTCCGCTGATGTCTCTGTCGAACCTCGTTAAGTGTTCCATCGAGGTTGATTCCTCCTGGTTTCACTTAATGGTAGGCACTTGAATCAACTGGTGTCTTTAAAGGTAAGAGTCGGGCGACCCAACGGTGCCCGCGAGCGGTATATTGTCGGGAGCGACAGGGAGGGTGCGACCGACGTTACTGGCGTGCTTGGCCCCTGCTCGTATCTCACGAGAGTTACCAAACCACGAAAAAGTCGAGCTCTACCAAGAGCACACCCGAGACAAGGTAAGAAGACGGTTCACCTTGTCGGTAACCGCGCGTTTTGACGGGACGACAGGGCAGGCCCAGACATTACCGGTGGGCCTTGTTGCTGTTCGTTGTCCGTTGTGTTGTTAGTCAGACAACGAAAACGGTTGTCTGCGAGATAATACTATAATGCTAAATGGTTCGGCGGATGACTTGAGAGACCCGGTGGTCTGTATGCACTACCTTCATGTTGGATAAGGAGTTATGGGCTCCCCTGCGTCGTAGTTTGTCCGAAAGCTCTTCAGACGTCAGCAGTACCAGGGGCTGATAGCAAGGAAGCGGTCTTGTCTTCTTTGCAGCAGTAGGTGTGTTTTGGATTTTCTTTTGCTTCACCGGCCAGTCTCGTACCGTGAAGGAGCGTGCAAGGGTGAGGGACCTAGACCCCTTGGCGCATAGGATATAGTTCAACGGATGGCCTCTCTGCTGAGCCTAGGATGGGTTGCGATGTGTCGGATAGCCTCGGTGGGGCATTCCCTAAAAAGGTGTACGCCATCCTGGAGATCCGAGCGTGCAGGATGAACAGTAGTGCACCCCTGCAGGGAGTTTAATCTATTCGAATAGCCGTGTTGTCGGGACCCGGGGTTAGCGTATGTAATTCCAATCACAACTAAATCACATGGAGAGCCAAGAGCCGTACCCACTTGTCTAAGCAGACAAGGCCAGGCACAGAACACTCTCGGAAAGCATCGTACGTGAGGGGCATCCCATCTAGGCCGGATGATCAACTGAGATGGGTCCTCATCGCCCGCTCACATGTCTAAATGATTATGGGTGGTGAAATCCCATACTCATAGACAAGTCGCCTCAACCATGTTATCGATTGAATCATAACCCTTACATAACAAACTCCAGCCCGATCACTTAGTCGGGGTCTAGGGCAGGCTCGATCATACAACAAAGTGTGCATGTGACAGAGTCACGAGCAATCGCATCGCGATGCCCCAAGCTGCGCACATCTAAGGGCCACTTGGTGTATCAAAGACCGCCAGCCAGATCACAACTAAGGTCTCGAAAACCCATACTAAAACATGCATGTTATAATCATACATGCAACACACATGTCTAGTATGAACAACAGGTAACATCACATAACTCTACAAAGTACTTCTTTATGACTTACACATAGAGCATACAAAGATCACATGTCTGTGATCATCATTACATCATACAACGGAAGCAAATTAGGTCTGAGTACAGACAAGTTTAACAAAGGGCTTAGAGAAGCCTTGTAAACATACATGCCCTTCCACGAGGGACCAGACTGATGTCTGGAACTATACTACCAAGGTCAACGTGAGTTCAAAGTCGTACTCAGCAAGACTTACATCAGAACTATACTACTCATGCTCAAGTTTCAAGGTAAAGGAGGTGGGGTTCAACATGCAGAAGTGCCAGCTTTGACTTGGCTAGTCCTGTAGTACGAGTACCAGACTTGAGGTAAGAAGCGTACACGAGTCCACTACCAAGTCTCCAAACAATACACCACTATGGTTACTTCCTCGACTTCCCCACGAGAAAGCACACCATAGCACTCACACTTATCTTGTCAGTTTTAGAGTATCAATTCAAGTTGTCTATGATCAAGTAGAGGTCTCCAAGTAGTCCATAACTGCGGACACGGCTATTCGAATAGTTTATTAACCCTGCAGGGGTGTACAACTTCACACGCGTGTCATCACTTATCGCCTCGTTCTCGTCACCCTTCAAGCGGGTGTCGGACGTGGATGAAACCAAGGCACTACACTCACATCACCTTCTCTAGTCCAAGAGTCGACTACCTGAGTTTGGCACCGCTCGAGAGTCCGGCCGGTTCCACGAAACGGACTCATATAATGCAAGGGACCGAGACACCACCTCTGCCAGATGGTTTCACTGCCTCACAGGTCCACCCACATATCTATATGATGCACCCTTTTCTTCATTCTTTTTTCTATGCACATGCCAAATGGAAAGCCCGAATCTATTGTGACTCCTGGACCGGATCGGGTACGTAAAGAGGCAAAACGGGGTCCACATAAAACCCTACATGTGGTCATACTCTTTGTCTTGGATCACAAAACAGGAACTCGGGGCCTAGGGCAGTGTTCAACGAGACAACCCACTGTGTAATCCTACACAACCTCTCATCGTTCACCTTGTATTAGGGTAGATTCACCAACACAGTTTCACTTTCATCAACACCAGTTCCACCATCATCCCGACTCACAATAAAAGTAACCTCATTGTACCACTAAGCAGCAATAATAAGTAACAGTTGCAGGGACCACATGCTCATCATTCAACTCCTATATCTGCTAGGATTGTGGTTTTCTTAATACGGTGACAAAATGATAGGTCATGCATCGGAATGGGTTCAACTATGCGAAAGAACGTGTCTCGGTGATCTCCTAAACATGCATAAGCGAGACTGAGAGGGAAGTAGGATTTTATAGACATGATCAATGGGGGTTTGCTTGCCTTGCTAATGATACACGGGGTTTACCGATCTTCTTCTTCGTCGGGGGTGATCACTGTAACACCCTCAGTTGCTTGTAACAGTAACCATCCTTACTGTTGATCATCACTGTTGAGTTATCACTGTTGATTCCCTGACCCTGTTCAAACTTTGTGATGCTAATGATCAAAACCTTGATGTGGGTGATCAACACCCCATGCCCCATGTACTTGAGCCCTTAGGATAAAAACCCCAAAGTCAAAACCCTAAAACCCCTTTTTGGTGGATAATAAAAACTTGGTGGAAATTAAACCTTGCTCAAAAATCATGAAACCATTTTTCTAAATTGCCTAAAATCATTATAATCATGTTGACCAACTTTGGTAATTTTTGGAGTTATGAAAAATTCCAAACAATTATAACAGTAGCTTGTAAGGTCCTTTTTAATCGTAAAATATTTAAAAGAAATACCCACTGAGTTTTAAAATGCACCAAACCTTTTGTGTCACCTACATGTGACATACACCTAATTTAGAAACCACTGGCACCTTTTATAAAAATGTTTTAGCATTTCAATTAATTGTTTCTAGCAGTAACAGAGTAGAAAAAAAGCAAATAAAAGAAAATGGTTATTCCTCGCCTAGGGCGAGGCCCACACCCGGCCCATCTCCCCTTGTCTTTTTCCCCCTCTCCTTCCCCCCACCTGCTCCCGTACCCCCGGCGTGGACACGCCATGGCCATGGCCACTTTGGTCGTGCGCCCCCACCTCCCACCTGCCCTACCTGCCCCCTCTCATGGTCAAGAGCGTGCCCACGCCTGTCTGGATCGGAGGCCACCCCAGTTCCCCCCCTCGCTCATTCTCTGCCTCACTCTACCCCAGATATCGCCTATCTTTCCGTACTTTTCTTGCACTAGGCATTGTTACTGCTGCTGCTACGTTACA
The DNA here is from genome assembly GCA_950022295.1 of Bromus sterilis. Lineage (NCBI taxonomy): Eukaryota > Viridiplantae > Streptophyta > Magnoliopsida > Poales > Poaceae > Bromus > Bromus sterilis. Next base: position 221,047,553 of record OX465599.1, read on the forward strand.
ATCCTATTCAATTGCATAGCCTGTTTTTGTCGCCCCTTGATGTACCTCTTTTATCCTATGCTGCCTATTATTATTATGCATTATTCAGAAGTGAGCCCTGCGCATTGTTAGCTAGGATTAGATAGAGGGCCGTGGTCACTCAGGGGAGTGAACGCGGATACAAATATTATAACTGCACAGGTACGGTACAATGCAGACACCGCCTCAGGCCCCCTAGCTCGGCTCTGCCGAGCCACCATCAAGTGTGAGCTATCAAGGAGTAATCCTTGTACTCCACTCGTTGCTGACTCTGTATAGCCGCTCTAGGTACCTGAGCAACGGTTGTCCTTCAGGTGAGAAGTCGGGCGACCCAACGGTGCCCGCGAGAGGTATTGCGACGGGACGACAGGGAGGGTACGACCAGTGTACCGGCGTGCTTGGCCCCTAAACGTTGGCCGCGAGAGTTACCAAACTACGAAAGTCGAGCTCCTCCAGGAGCACACGCGAGACAAGGTAAGGAGACGGTTCACCTTGTTGGTAACCGCAGTGACTTGGTGGGACGACAAGGCAGGCACCGATGTACTGGTGGTCTTGGCTGCTGACGTTGTCCGCGGGTCAGTTATGTCGAGGCAACGATAACGGTTGTCACACAGGTTAATTAAAATGCTAAATGGTTCAGTGAATGTCTTGAGTTGGCTATATGCCATGTACGCACTACCTACCCGTGGGAATTACGAGTTATGGGCTCCTCTGCTTCGTAGTGTCGTCCGAGGACTCTTCAGACGTCAAAAGTACCGCGGCCTGCGCCGGGAAGTGGTGTTGTCTTATTTGCTGCGGCAGTGTGATTTGTATTTTCTTTGATTTAACTTCACCGGCCAGCCTCGCACCGTGCAGGAGTACGTCGGGGTTAGGGTCCAAAGCACCGCGTACATAGGATATAGTCCGGCGGATGACCTCTCTGTTGAGTTTGAAAGATGGGCTATGAAGTGTCGGATAGCCTTGGTGGACCGTTCCCTAACAAGGTTCCCGCCACCCTGGAGATCCGTGCGTGTAGCGTAACACAAGTGCACCCCTGCAGGGAAGATTAATCTATTCGAATAGTCGTGTCCACGGTAACAGGACGCTTTGTGCTGAAGCTGGATCTTACCACTAGAAACTATTATTATTAAACTGTATGGTTCCGGGTTTTCTTCCTCGCGGGGATGTCGAGGAGGTGAACTCGGAGGCGTTGTTAATTATTACAACTTATTATTATACAATGCTGCAGCAACTTCTGCTGCATTGTTACTTTATGCTTTATATAAACTGTAGGCTGATTCTTACCGCATGATGCAAGACATCGTCGGAAGATGCTAGTCTTCGATAGGCCTAGCTTCTCACCCTTTCTCTGGATTTCTGTCTTTCAGTCCACTATATACAGCCTCTTCTTTCCGTTGATACAATGCATAATGCTTAGTAGCGGACGTAAGACTCGCGGGTATACTAGATACTCACCTGCTTTATTTCCTTTACTGTTTTGCTTGATCGGCTGCTGAAGCCGACGTTGGAGCCCAGGAGCAGGAGTACCCCGGAGGCGCCTACTACGACGTCGAGTTCCCCGTTGACCAGGAGTAGTTTGGTGGATCCCAGGCAGCAGGCCACGCCTTTTCGATCTGTATCTCTGATGTGATTTGTGCTAGCCTTCTTAAGGCAAAACTTGACTAACTATGTCTGTACTCAGATATTATGGCTTGTATGACTTATGTATTCGGGTCCGCGTGACCCCCCCTTTATTGTGATATATTTGTTTATCCTTTTGTGTTTAGTGTTGTGCTGTGATATCCTCACCGTGGCACCCTAATCTCAGTCGTGTACCCTGCGTGTATGATTACTGTACACGGATTGATTTTGGGGGCATCACAAGTAGGTATCAGAGCCGACTGTCTGTAGGAAGCCACCCCACCACTACTTGGTCGAAGTTGAGTCTAGACTTTGAAAAACTATTTTGCTAACTTAATATTTGGCTTACGGGCCCACATCGATGTCACTACGTGTGATATCTATGGTATTAGGATCCTTTTCTCCTTACCTATGCTCTGGGACTCTGCTCTCTTATCCTTGCTGGTAAGTTTTACGAAATCTGACATTAGGATCACGTTCTCTTGATTCCACCCGGCGTTTTTGGTGCTTCCCCATTGATTGAGTCGTGTCGCAGGAGTCATACCCCAGGTCCCGGACCGCGGATCCCATTCTCATTCTGGGCAGGCCGCGCGTTCTCTGGCATTAACTCCTGTGGCCAACAGTTTTCTTGCGGCGTGATTGACATAGTGGAATCTATGTCGCGTCGTGTAATCCTTACCGCGGTCTGCGCGCCGCCTAGTGAGTCCTTTTTCCTTAATTGCTACGACGTTACGCTGCCCGATTTTCGATTGACTCTGTGTGTAAATGTGTATGTCTTATATGACTACTCCTATATGTATCCGCGCCTCCTCTTCGTTGTCTCTTTAATTCAGGCTTGATTCCGTTATCTCGTTAAGTTTTCATCGCTGAAATACCCCTGTTAAATTCGAGCAGGATGGCTGGTCGTGGTGGTCATGGTCGTGGTCGTGGTCGTGGTGCCAACGGCCCACCTCCGCCGCCGGATTACATGGCCGCGATGATGCAGCAGTTCGAGTTGAACCGTCAGTTCATGGAGAATGTCATGGCTCAGTTCCCCCAGCCGAATCAAAATGGGCACCACCATCAGCATGCCACCGTGACTCTGCACGACTTCACCCGCCTCAACCCCACTATGTTCCGCAAAACTGTTCAGCCGTTGGATGCTGATGACTGGCTTCGCGACATCACTCACGAGCTGGAGTCTGCTAATGTCGATCCAGCCGACTATGTGACCTTTGCGTCTTATCATCTGAAAGGCGCCGCTGCTCAGTGGTGGAGCACCCACAAGCGTTCCCTGCCAGTTGGAGAAGTCATCACCTGGGATGAATTTCAGTCTGCCTTTCGCGCCCGCTACATTCCTAAGGGGATCATGGATCGTAAGGCGGAAGAATTCCGCAACCTCACTCAGGGCGACATGACTGTTGAAGCCTATCAGCGAGTTCCTCAACCTCTCTCGCTATGTAGAAGGAGAAATCACCACTGATGCTTGCAGGCAGCAGAAGTTCCGTCGTGGCCTCAACCCAGACCTCAGGCTCGCTCTTGCCGTTCATGATTTCGCCAACTTCGCCACCATGGTGAACAAGGCTATCACCATCGAGACTGCCCAGATGGAGCACAAGAACTCTCTGAAGCGTTATCGTGATGTTGGCTCATCTTCGGGCGCAACGCAGAAGCGTCGTATCTGGCTCCCTACCAGTGTGACCCATTCAGCTGTCCCTGCTCCAAGGCCGTCTTATGATGCACCCCGTCTGCCTCCGCCACCGCAGATGCCAAGAGCTCTGCCTGCACCACCCAATGCTACCCCCCTTCTTCCTCAGGATGGATTATGCTTCACGTGCCGCCAACCTGGGCATTTTTTCAGAGAGTGCCCCCAGAAACAGAAGCAACTGGTAGTTCACCCCGCTGGACGCGGAAATGGTCATGGCAACAATAGGACCCCCAACTATAATACTAGGTCTGCTGCTTATGCTCGTGGACATGCTAACAACGTCAATGTTGAAGAAGCTCAGCAACAACCCGCTACCGTGATGGGTACCCTTCTCGTTAATTCCGTACCTGCTACTGTTTTATTTGATACAGGAGCATCGCATTCATTCATGTCGGAAGCATTTGCATTTTCGCATAACTTCAAGTACGAAAAGATGAAACCACTGATGGTTGTTCGCACTCCGATAGGCCAATGTCGAACCACCATGCTTGTGCCAAACACCACCATTGAAATCGAAGGAGTTGAATTCTTTGCTTCGCCCATCCTCCTGAAGTCTTCCACCATAGACCTCATCCTGGGAATGGATTGGTTGAAATTTCACGATGCCGCACTCTATTGTGGCACCAAGTCTGTCCAACTTTTTCACCCCTCCGGCGAGATTGTTAACCACACCCCCCGAGTTACCCGTAATGCAGAAACATAGATCTTTATGATGAATGCGTTGAATATCTCACCTCTGGAAGGAATTGAGAACGTTCCGGTCGTCTGCGACTTTCCCGACGTCTTCCCCGAAGAACTGCCGGGAATACCCCCGATCAGAGAAGTTGAATTCGTCATCGACTTGAAGCCAGGCACTGTTCCTATTGCCAAGCGTCCTTACAAGATGCCGCCACATGAACTCCTTGAACTTAAGGAGGAAATCGACAAGGAACTTTAGAAAGGATTCATTCGCCCCAGTTCCTCAGCTTGGGGAGCACCTTCGCTTTTTGTCAAGAAGAGCGATGGGACAAACCGACTGGTCCAAGATTATCGGCCCATTAACCAAGCCACCATCCAGAACAAATACCCACTTCCCCGGATCAACGATCTGTATGATCAACTTGCTGGATCCAAGGTGTTCTCTAAACTCGACTTGTGGTTGGGTTATCACCAAATCCGAGTCCGTGATGAGGACATTCCTAAGACTGCCTTCATTACTCGCTATGGTTCATACGAGTACACTGTCATGTCGTTTGGCTTAACCAATGCTCCAGCCACCTTCTCCAGATTGATGAATTATATTTTCATGGAGTACCTCGACCAGTTCGTCGTGGTTTATCTGGACGATATATTGATATATTCCAAGAATGATGAAGAACATGTTGAACATCTTCATCTTATACTGGAGAAGCTTCGAGAACACAAACTCTACGCTAAGTATTCTAAGTGTGAGTTCTGGCTTCCCGAAGTAACCTACCTTGGGCATGTGATTTCCAAGGATGGCATTGCCGTCACCCCAGAACGTATCCAGGCTATTCTTGACTGGACCCCTCCCAAGACCGTCAAGAAAGTCCGCAGTTTCCTCGGGCTCGCTAGCTATTGCCGCCGTTTCGTCGAGAATTTCTCCAAGATTGCCAGGCCTCTGACTAATCTGCTTCACAAAGGCGTCAAGTTTGAGTGGACAGATAAATGTCAAGAAAGTTTCCAAGCGCTCAAGGACAAGCTAACTTCTCCCCCGGTGCTCGCTCCCCCTGATACTCAGAAGGACTTCGTGATATATTGCGACGCGTCTCGTCAAGGATTAGGCTGTGTCCTAATGCAAGAGCGCAAAGTGATTGCTTATGGCTCTCGTCAGTTGCGTGCTCACGAAGACAAGTATCCAACACATGATCTCGAATTGGCAGTAGTAATTTATGCATTGAAGAAGTGGCGACATTACCTCGTCAGTAATCGTTGCGAGGTCTACACCGATCACCAAAGTCTGAAGTACCTGTTTACTCAGCCAGACCTGAATCTTAGTCAACAACGATGGCTCGAGACAATAGCCGACTTCAACATGGATATTTCGTATACCCCTGGCAAAGCTTACTGTTCTGAACTTGAGGTTCAGGTGCAACAACCACTTCTGTATGAAGAGTTTCGCAAGTTGAACCTCGAGATTGTTCCTCAAGGTTACGTCAATAACCTGGTTCTCGAGTCAAAACTCGACGCCCTCATCAAGAGTAGACAATCTCTAGTCCCTGACATTGTGAAGATAAAGCAGGACATCGCAGAAGGAAAGCCCTCCTCTTTTACCATTGATGCTAATGATGGTGATACTGTGTACTTCAATGGCCGTTTAGTAGTTCCTGTGAGCCCGGCCATCATTAACTGTGGTCCGGATATCGTGGAAGAAGTCCATAATTCTCCCTTGTCAATCCACCCTGGCAGTACCAAGATGTATAAATACCTTCTTCAACGGTACTGGTGGCCTTACATGAAGCAAGACCTCGCCCGCTATGTTTCTCAATGTGACGTTTGCAGTCGCGTCAAAGCCGGACATCAGAAACCTTCTGGTTGGTTGCAACCACTCCCTCCTCCTGATGGGAAGTGGGACAAAGTCGAGATGGACTTCGTCACCGGTTTTCCTAAGTCACAAAAAGGTAACGATGCCATCTTTGTCGTCATCGACCGATTCTCCAAGATTGCTCATTTCCTGCCGGTCAAGGAGACGATCACTGCTAGTCAGTTAGCACACTTGTATATCTCCCGAATTGTGTCACTCCATGGTATTCCGCTGGAGATCAGTTCAGACCGTGGCAGCATTTTCACCTCACGATACTGGACGAGTTTCATGGAAGCCTTCGAGACTCGTCTGAATCTCAGCTCCGCTTATCACCCCCAGTCTCAAGGCCAAGTTGAACGAGTTAATCAAGTGCTGGAAGACATGCTTCGCGCTTGTGTCCATTCATTCGGCATTAAATGGGAGGAATCTCTCCCATACGCGGAATTCTCGTACAACAATAGCTATCAGGCTAGCTTGAAGATGGCCCCCTTCGAAGTTCTATATGGACGTAAATGTCGAACCCCCCTGAATTGGTCAGGAACTGGGGAACAACCCTACTTTGGACCGGATCTTGTCCAACAAGCTGAAGATCAGGTTCGCATTGTGCAAGAAAATCTCAAGGCCGCACAGTCTCGTCAGAAGAGCAACTATGACCGCAAACACCGGGAAATGGAGTATCAACCTGGTGAATACGCTTACCTCCGTGTCACTCCCATGAGGGGCACTCATCGCTTCGGTATCAAGGGCAAGTTGGCTCCTCGCTACATTGGCCCGTTCCGTATCCTTTCCAGGAGTGGACCCGTGGCATACCGGTTGGAATTGCCGCCGAACCTCTCCCAAGTCCACGATGTCTTCCACGTGTCGCAACTCCGTCGCAGCTTCAAGGACCCTATCCGCGAAGTGGAGCATGATATGATCGAGCTGCAACAAGACTTGACTTATCGAGAACATCCGAGCCGCATTCTCGATCAGTCTGAACGTCGAACCCGCAACAAGACCGTCAAGTTCCTCAAGGTTCAGTGGTCGAATCATTCTGAAGATGAAGCCACTTGGGAACGCGAAGATCGTCTTCGCGATGAATACGCCGATCTTTTCCTCGCTACCACTTAAATTCTCGGGACGAGAATTCTTGTATTGGGGGAGATTTGTCACACCCTCAGTTGCTTGTAACAGTAACCATCCTTACTGTTGATCATCACTGTTGAGTTATCACTGTTGATTCCCTGACCTTGTTCAAACTTTGTGATGCTAATGATCAAAACCTTGATGTGGGTGATCAACACCCCATGCCCCATGTACTTGAGCCCTTAGGATAAAAACCCCAAAGTCAAAACCCTAAAACCCCTTTTTGGTGGATAATAAAAACTTGGTGGAAATTAAACCTTGCTCAAAAATCATGAAACCATTTTTGTAAATTGCCTAAAATCATTATAATCATGTTGGACCAACTTTGGTAATTTTTGGAGTTATGAAAAATCCCAAACAATTATAACAGTAGCTTGTAAGGTCCTTTTTAATCGTAAAATATTTAAAAGAAATACCCACTGAGTTTTAAAATGCACCAAACCTTTTGTGTCACCTACATGTGACATACACCTAATTTAGAAACCACTGGCACCTTTTATAGAAATGTTTTAGCATTTAAATTAATTTTTTCTAGCAGTAACATAATAGAAAAAAAAGAAAATAAAAGAAAATGGTTATTCCTCGCCTGGGGCGAGGCCCACACCCGGCCCATCTCCGCTTGTCTTTTTCCCCCTCCCCTTCCCCCCACCTACTCCCGTACCCCCGGCGGGGACACGCCGTGGCCATGGCCACTGTGGCCGTGCGCCCCCACCTCCCACCTGCACTACCTGCCCCCTCTCGTGGTCAAGAGCGTGCCCACGCCCGTCTAGATCGGAGGCCACCCCAGTTCCCCCCTCGCTCACTCTCTGCCTCACTCTACCCCGTCTACGAACGCACCCGTGGCCGCGCTGCCGGCGTGCTCGTGCCCACCGGTCACCGCGGGCCGAGCCACCACGTCTAGGAGGTCCGCGACTACCATCCCGATACATCACCCAGATGGATCAACTTTATTGCAAACAACTCTATCATGGCATAGCATAACATGGATGAAGGGCCACATGATGAGCACAACAATCTTGTATCTGCTAGGTTGAGGTTTGCATAATACTATGGCAGCAATGATAGGTCATGCAAAGGATGGGTTCAACTAGCGATAGAACGGTAACATGTGAATCACCTAATCATGCATAAGAGAACAAGAGGTAAACTGGGTTTTTATAGATATGATCAAAGGGGGTTTGCTTGCCTTATTGTCGAGATTCGGGGGGTGCCACTCTTCGGAGAAACAGGGACTACGTCTGGCGATGGATCTATCGAGAAGAAGCAAACACCGAGACAACAAAGTATAAACATCACATTGCAATGCACATTCAAGAATGAAACATGGCATGGTACTGATGTGATCTATGTTCAATTTGCAACAAGTTAATTGAAGTTGATTTGAAAAAGGAATTCAAATCCAAACTCTAAATGTGGTTCAATTTAGCCAAAGTTGTATTTGCTAATGTTTGGATATGGTAAACCATGTGGTCATGTGTATGATATGCCTCTGATGTTCATGTGATAAGGTTGGCATTGCAAAGATTTAATTTGAAATGATTTAAACATTTATTTTGAATTATTCCAAATAATCCATATAGCTAAATGCTACTGGTTCCCCATCATCGATGTGTTTTTCATCCATGAAAGTATGATATTTGGGATCCTTGCATTTTTCTGATGATTTTTCATATATAATTTATTTGATTTGGAGTTATGGATCAAAAGTTATTGAATTTCAAAGATTTAAGCATTTTCTGGAAATTTCTGTTAATTAGAAAAAAGGATTTAATGCGCAAGCATGACATCAGCATGACGTCATGGGGCGCTGTCCAGTCAACTTGACACACGGGGCCCATCTGTCAATGTCTCTAGGGTTTAACCCCGTTTTAATTAAAACTTAACAGGGGATTAGGGGGCTGGGTCCCACCAGTCAGTGAGAGAGAGAGGGATTAGGAGGAGGGATTAGCAGGTCGGTGGCCTTTGGACGCGGCGGCGTCCGCTCCGGATGGCGGCTCCGGCCACGGGGAGGTGCTCCAAGGGCACCAAAATGGAGCCTTCGAAGCCGTGCATCCATTGGGGCACATGGGCTGGCCAGAGGAGGCCGGAGGCCATGACGGCGAGGACCTACGCGGCGGTGCCGCTCGGCTGGTGGGGGGAAAAGGGGCACCGGGGCACGGAACAGAGCACGTCTAGTGGGAAAAGAACTAGGGCCTCACCGTGAGTGCGTTGGAGAGGCCGGAGGAGGCAGAGGAGCAACGACGAAGACGAATTTGGCGGCGAAGTTCCAGCGGCCGGTGATGAAAACGATGAAGGGAACGACGGCCCTCGGGGTTCCTTGGTCCAATTGACTGCGCAGCGTGATGAATACGGAGGAGGCGGAGCTCTTGGACAACTCGGCTCGGCGAGGGGGGCACGGTGGCCACGCCGGGCACGGCGGCGCGGTCCGGCTGGTCTCGGGGCAGTGCGCGAATCCGACGAGGGAGGGGGAGAGAGGACCAGAGGGAGAGGGGGAATGGAAGGAGAGAGCACGGGGCGTCCACGGCGCCGCTAAAGGGGCGGGCAGCAGCCAGGCAGCTGCCTGGCGGCCATGCCGGGCTCGCCGGCGACCTGGCTGCCTGCCTGTCCAGTGGAGGAAGACGACCCTGCCCTTTTGGGCTGGGCCTCCTCTGCTGCGCCAGGTGGCCAGGTAAGCCGAAGAGGTAAGTGTCCTCTGGCCTTTTTACTGTTTTTCTTTTTATGCTTTCTGTTTTATTTGTTTTTCTCTGAAAAAATATCAAAGCATTTTTAAAAATCCCCAATTATTTATCTTGGACATATGTGACATAGTACTAGTCACTCCCAAGATTTGAAATTTTTTGGAATTAAAATTATTTGAATTCAATTCAAATAGCATTTAAATTTAATTTCCAAGCCTCTGTTTGAATATTTGAAAAATCCATGAGCATGGGTTTGACTCCAAATCATTTTTAAAATGATCATACTCATTTATAGGACTTTTCAAAATTGTTTGGAGGAATTTTGGAAAAACTTTTTATCTGGCCTTTTATTTAAATTCTTTTTGAGGCTTTTGCAAATCCCCAATTCTTAACTCAAGAATTTAAACATGATGCAATTAATTCTAGTAATAAAAGCACATACCAAAACTAGGGTTGTGACAACTCGCCCCCACTCAAAAGAATCTCGTCCCGAGATTCAGAAGTAGTCGGGAAGAGGGTGGGGTACTCGACACGGAGACGGTCTTCTCGTTCCTAGGTGGCTTCTTTCTCAGAATGATTGGACCACTGCACTTTGAGGAACTTGATCTTCTGACGTCGGGTGGTACGCTCAGCTTCATCGAGGACACGGACGGGATACTCTCGATACGACAGGTTTTCTGGGAGATCAAGCGTTTCGTGGTCTACTTCGCGGATGGGGTCCTTGAAGCAACGCCTGAGTTGAGATACGTGGAAGACATCGTGAACCTGAGAAAGATGCGGCGGTAGTTCATGTTGGTAGGCAACTTCTCCACGTTTAGCTAGAATGCGAAAGGGGCCTATGTAACGTGGAGCCAACTTGCCTTTGATACCGAAGCGATGGGTTCCCTTCAGAGGAGTATCCCGGAGGTAAGCTTTCTCGTCCAGCTCGTAGATCTCTGGCCTATGATGACGATCATAATAGATTTTCTGACGAGACTGGGCTGTTTTCAATTGCTCATGAACAATGCGAACTTTCTCTTCTGCTTCCTGGATCATATCCGGTCCAAATAATTGTCTTTCACCGGTTTCTGACCAGTTCAATGGTGTTCGACATTTTCGTCCATAGAGAAATTCGAAGGGTGCCATGCCCAAGCTAGATTGGAAACTGTTGTTATAAGCAAACTCATGGAATGGAAGAGATTTCTCCCAACTCTTTCCGAATGAGATAACACAGGCTCTGAGCATGTCTTCGAGAATTTGATTGACTCTTTCTACTTGACCACTTGACTGGGGATGAAAGGCGGTGCTAAAGGAGAGATGGGTTCCCATAGCATTTTGAAAACTTTCCCAAAATCGAGAGGTGAAAAGACTTCCATGGTCTAAATTGATTTCCAAAGGAACACCATGGAGAGAAACGATCTGGGAGACATATAAATCCGCTAACTGGCTAGCAGTTATACTCTCGCGAACAGGAAGGAAATGAGCAACTTTGGAAAGACGGTCAATGACCACGAATATGGCATTGTTTCCCTTCTGAGACTTCGGAAAGACAGTGATGAAATCCATACTGACTTTATCCCATTTCCACTCAGGAATGGCTAAAGGTTGAAGAGTACCAGCAGGTCTTTGATGCTCTGCTTTCACACGACGACAAACATCGCACTCAGCAACAAATTGAGCAATTTCTCGCTTCATCCTAGTCCACCAAAATCTCTGGCGTAGATCTTGATATATCTTAGTACTACCAGGATGAATCGAAAGAGGGGTGTCATGAGCTTCCTTAAGGATCTTCTGCCTTAGATTCCTATTCTTCGGAACTACCATCCTATCTTCGAAGTACATAGTACCCTCATTGTCTAGGGTAAAACATTTTGCCTTACCGCTAGCAATGTTCTGCTTGATATATCGGATACCTCGAGCACGGTGTTGAACAATTTTGATTTGATCCTCAAGGTTTTGTTTCACAATCAAGGTGGAAAGGAATCCATGAGGAACAATCTCGAGATTCATCTTTCGAAATTCCTCATAGAGAAGTGGTTGATACTGCTGTAACATGAGGTTGTTACAATACGACTTACGACTTAGTGCATCAGCCATGACATTGGCTTTGCCTGGGGTGTAAGAGATACTCAAGTCGTAATCTTTTATCAACTCTATCCAGCGTCTTTGCCTGAGATTAAGATCTGGCTGGGTGAATATGTATTTGAGGCTTTGGTGATCGGTATATATTTCACAACGATTACCAAGAAGGTAATGTCGCCAAGTCTTCAGGGCATGAACTACGACAGCGAGTTCAAGATCATGGGTATGATAGTTTTCTTCATGTGGACGCAACTGGCGTGAAGCATAAGCTACCACATGTCGATCTTTCATAAGTATGCATCCTAACCCTTGCCGTGAAGCATCACAATAGATCTCGAAATTCCTTTTGGTGTCTGGAGGTGCAAGTACGGGTGCAGAAGTCAACCTTCTTTTTAGCTCTTGAAAGCTTTCCTCGCACTTGGGAGTCCATAGGAATCTCTTATCTTTCTTGAGGAGTTCAGTTAGAGGCTTTGAAACTTTAGAAAAGTTCTCGACGAAGCGGCGACAATAGCTTGCTAGGCCAAGAAAACTCCTAACTTGCTTAACCGATTCAGGTGGAGTCCAGTCAAGGACGGCCTGAACTCTCTCGGGATTCAGAGCAATGCCTTTTGCAGAAATCACGTGGCCTAAGTAGGTCACTTCTGGTAGCCAAAATTCACACTTGGAGAACTTGGCATAAAGGCGATGCTCTCTAAGTTTCATCAATACCAGCCTAAGATGTTCTGCGTGCTCTTCTTCGTTCTTCGAGTAGATGATAATATCATCAAGATAAACCACTACAAATTTATCTAAGTACTCCATGAAGATCGAATTCATCAAGCGCGAAAAAGTGGCTGGGGCATTGGTTAAACCGAAGGACATGACGGTGTACTCATAAAGACCATAACGAGTAGTAAAAGCCGTCTTGGGAATGTCCTCGTTTCTGATTTTGATCTGATGATAACCTAATCTCAAATCAATCTTGGAAAAGACAGAGGATCCAGCAAGTTGATCATAAAGATCATTGATCCTGGGAAGTGGGTACTTGTTCTTTATCGTCGCTAGATTTAGCGGGCGATAGTCTACGCACATCCTTTCTGTTCCATCTTTCTTCGTTACGAACAGAACGGGGCAACCCCATGGCGATGAGCTAGGGCGGATGAAGCCTTTTGCCAACGAAGCATCCAGTTGGGTTTTTAGCTCAGCTAACTCATGTGGGGCCATCCTATATGGGCGTCTGGAAATTGGGGCTGTGCCTGGTATAAGATCCACAATGAATTCCACAGACCTGTCGGGTGGCATTCCCGGCAGCTCTTCAGGAAAGACATCCGGAAAGTCACAAACTATCGGAATATCTTCAAGCTTAGGAAGGGGATGTTCATTCAACGAATATAGTTGGGTTTCTGAACCTTGAGATGTGAAATGGACTATCTTGCCGGAAGGATGAGTGAGTTGAACTGATTTAGTGGCACAATCAATCTTGGCACGGTGTTTGGATAACCAATCCATACCTAAGATGATATCGATATCTGAAGATTTGAGGGCTATGAGAGAAGCAAGGAATACTACATCCTCTACAGCAATTTCATTGTCATGACTTACCCTACTGGTACGCCATGTGGATCCTGGAGTTTTAATCATGAAAGGGTTAGGCAACTCCTCAAATGAAATTTCATGGAGGAGTGCGAACTTTTCAGACAAAAAGGAATGAGAAGCTCCAGAATCAAATAGAACAGAAGAAGGTTTGGAGTTGACAGGAAGTGTACCGAGTACAACCTTCGTATCCTCTTGGGATTCTTTGATGGTGGCATGGTTCACACGTCCGTATTCAACAATAGCGGACTTGGCTTTGGAAGGCTTTGGTGGCTTAGCTTTGGCTTTATGTTTTGGACGAGGGGGAACATTCTCATGCAATGAACACTGTCGTGCAATGTGGCCAGGATTACCACACTTGTAGCACAAACGGGTGTTAGGTTGTGGAGTTTGTATGGCAAGCTCTCTACTACCTTTCTGGGCTATCTTGCTATGTGGAGATGGTCTTGGAATCAAGTGCGAAGGAATGGCACTAGTTGGTATCAGAGCAGGACTGACTGTAGGACTAGTAGCCTTGGCCGAAGTCGAGTCTAGCCTTCTATAGTTATATAGTTACTCTGGGTATATAAGGGAACAACGTAAGGCTTCTTGTTTCTCCTTACCCCCTTCGTTCTGAGTTCTGAGTCACCCTCATCTTATTCTACGGGAAGATAGGACTAGGCTCTCCTCTGTCTGATTAGAACATCTCGTTGTTTGCTTCCTTATAGCCATAGGAAAGTTGTGATCGGTTTGTTAGAGTTGTTATGCTCCCTGATTTATTACATTGTATGTAAGTGCTGTTTCCATGTTGTAAGAAATTGTCTTTTTCTTGCAATTACAGCCGTTATGCTGTCCGAGTCATTCCAGGTTTATCTCATAATCTGATGCATTTGCAAACTCCTTCTTTCCATTTCAGATGGAAGATCTTCCCCCTCGGCAGATTGTTTGTTTGACCAGGTGCCTCGGTGTGCGTGGCCATCCCGCCACGTTGATCGAGATGATGTCATATGTGGGATATCGATGGTATCCTGAGTACACCGTTGAGGAGCAGTTCCTTGACTTCAACAAGACCCAGTTCCACTGCATTGTCAGGATCTACCCGCACCACGTTGGAGTCACTCAGCCTATCCACTTTGGACATCGCATTGGCATGACTGAGAACATGGCTGTGCAGGATGCTGCATACTCATGTATTACCCTACTGAGAGAGGAGCACACTATGCTGAGAGAGACCTCATTCCGCTATATTCCTACTGCACTTCCAGGAGAAGAGGGATATTACACCGGACTCTACTCAGATCACTCTGCAGAAGATCCAGCACTTCAGATGACTGCTAGGTTTGCTAGTGATCGAGATCGTGATGCACGCGCTCTCCGTTTCGAGCTCCACGCCACCCGTGTTCGTCTGTATCGAGAACTGACACTTTTGGCACCCTTTGTGAGCGTTGGATCAGTTGAGCATGATGCTATCTACCCAGTGAGGACTGGAGGCATTTTTCCACCCTGTGGTCCTTTGCTTCCACCCTACGCTGGACCTAGGCCCCATCCTTGCCCAAATGGATATCAGGGTCCACAGGCCTCAGTGTTTTCCGATGGTCACCTTCAGCTACCGGGATACGCGGGTAACTTTTATGAGGACTATTATGGAGATGGAGATGAGTGAGACCGCCTGTGGTCTTACTTAGTGATGATGTAGTAGTATCTTAGTGTATTGTATGCAAGGTGTCTAAGTTCCAGAGGCTTAGATAAATAATGTATGGGAAGTCAGAGTGCCTCTGAAGGATGTATCATCTTCATCACGTTTGTATTAGCTTGGTGCTTGTACTAAAACGATGTATGGTTTGTATAACAGCTTGTGAATATATGGCTTGTATGCTTTATCACCATGTTGTCAAGATGATTACTTCCTTTGCTCTGTAATCCTTCCAATACTTCAATACCTTGTTTAGACTCTCCCAATCAACTCTGTTTGACTTTGGTTTTCAACCTTCAGGATGTCTCAAGGAACCCGTGGCCAGCTTGGTCGTAACCAGGGTCGTGGGAATGACAAGGAGGAAGGCAAGCTTCCACCCCCACCCACGATGGCTCAGGTTCTGATGGAGGTTGAGAGGAACCGCCCAGACTCTCACCACCTGTTGGAAGTCATTGCTCGCAACACCACTCAGCAGCGCAACGAGTTGGTGTCCCTGAACGACTTCATCCGACTTCATCCCCCGGTTTTCAGTTACTCCACCGAGCCCGTTGACGCCGATGACTGGCTTCGCAGCATCGAGAGGAAGCTCCAAGCAGGCCATGTTGCAGATGGCGACAAGGTCAGCTATGCCACCTATCACCTCGAAGGTGCAGCTAGCTCTTAGTGGGAGAACTTCCTGAATATGCGTCCTGTTGGACCGCCTGCATCTTGGGATGAGTTCAGCACGTCCTTCCGCGAGCACCACATTTCCAAGGGTCTTATGGACCACAAGCGTGAGGAGTTCTGCAACCTCACCCAAGGCAGAAGGACCGTTGACGAGTTTAGTCGTGAGTTCAACCGACTTGCTCGTTATGCTACCGAAGAAGAATCCACCGACTCCAAGGCTGACGTCTTCGTCACCTCCGGCAACGAATCGAGACGGGGCGCGCTATAGGCTGGGAATCGACCGCTTCTTCCTCCTCGGGCCGCCGCGCCATTGTTGACGGGAAGCTTCACCCCGAGCTCCCCCGGCCAAACGTCCTCCTCTACTCGTACCCTGTGAGCAGTCCGCGTCCTTCCCCTCTTTTTCCCGCGTCGGATTCTCATCGTAGCTCTGTTTCCCCCGTTGCCGTGCTCTGGCCGCCGCCCGGCTTGACCCCGCCGTCGCCCTAGTCCGTCTCAGGTCGCGGTTTAAGCTCCAGTAGGTGCGTGGTAGTTTGCTCGTCCGATTCCACTCGTTCCCGCTCGATTTGACCAACCGTGCTCTATGTTTGCCTCGCCGCCGTCCTGTGTCACCACCGGCGAGCACAGCCCGGGCTGGCTCACTAACTGGTGGGACCCGCCCGTGTGATTAGCACTAATGGAGGAGATAACCCCCCTGTTAACCCTTGCTAATTGTAACTATTAAGTTAAGCCCTTGACATATGACAGGTGGGCCCCTGGCCTGTTTAAATAAATAAAACTGTTAGTTAACTCTTTGTGTATGACAACTGGGCCCCACTGGGTCTTTATTTAATAAATTGGTTTTATAAAATGTTGAGTCCATGACATGTGGGCCCAGAGGCTATTTTGAGTTACTAAAATGTTTGATAAATAAACAGAGGCTGACATGTGGGTCCCATATGTCAGGCACTGTTTTGGATAATGTTTTGGATAATGTTCTGGATAATGTTGAATAAATAATAAAAGAAATTCAGAAAAACATTTAAATGATTTAAAACTTTGAAATTCAATAACTTTTAAACCGTAACTCAGATTCAAAAACTTTATACATGAAAATTGATTAGAAAAATATAACGAATACGAATACTCTATCCGTATTTCTATCACACCCCTCTAACACAACGAACATCGAACCGTCCCCCTCCGGACCGACTGTCCGATAAATTGTCCGGTACTGCTAAAGTACCCGGATGAATTTCTTTCGAACAGGAATGTTTCTCACAATATATCAACTAGCACGGATACACCCCCTTATGTTTTTCTGGTACCCACGACACCTCCGGCTTGATCCTTCCCCCCTCCGGTCACCCTGTCCGGTAATCACCCGAAGCCGGTAGTTCATCCTTAGATGAATTTCCGTTCCGAGCAACGTGCATTGCACTGCGTTAGAATACCATTAATATTTCATCTGTCATGTCATGCATTTGTTTGTATATTCTTGCTATGTATTTACTGTTTCTCCCCCCCCCCTTAATCTCCGGTAGACCCCGCTGCTGCCGTTGACTCCACCGCTGCTGAGTACGACTACTTCGTCGACGACCGTACCCCTACCGTCGAGCTTCCAGGCAAGCAGAGCCATTCTCTTCCCCAGATATCGCCTATCTTTCCGTACTTTTCTTGCACTAGGCATTGTTACTGCTGCTGCTACGTTATAATCCTATTCAATTGCATAGCCTGTTTTTGTCGCCCCTTGATGTACCTCTTTTATCCTATGCTGTCTATTATTATTATGCATTATTCAGCAGTGAGCCCTGCGCATTGTTAGCTAGGATTAGATAGAGGGCCGTGGTCACTCAGGGGAGTGAACGCGGATACAAATATTATAACTGCACAGGTACGGTACAATGCAGACACCGCCTCAGGCCCCCTAGCTCGGCTCTGCCGAGCCACCATCAAGTGTGAGCTATCAAGGAGTAATCCTTGTACTCCACTCGTTGCTGACTCTGTATAGCCGCTCTAGGTACCTGAGCAACGGTTGTCCTTCAGGTGCGAAGTCGGGCGACCCAACGGTGCCCGCGAGAGGTATTGCGACGGGACGACAGGGAGGGTATGACCAGTGTACCGGCGTGCTTGGCCCCTTATCGTTGGCCGCGAGAGTTACCAAACTACGAAAGTCGAGCTCCTCCAGGAGCACACGCGAGACAAGCTAAGGAGACGGTTCACCTTGTTGGTAACCGCACTGACTTGGTGGGACGACAGGGCAGGCACCGATGTACTGGTGGTCCTGGCTGCTGTCGTTTTCCGCGGGTCAGTTAAGTCGAGGCAACGATAATGGTTGTCACGCAGGTTAATTAAAATTCTAAATGGTTCAGCGAATGTCTTGAGTTGGCTATATGCCATGTACGCACTACCTACCCGTGGGAATTAGGAGTTATGGGCTCCTCTGCTTCGTAGTGTCGTCCGAGGACTCTTCAGACGTCAGCAGTACCGCGGCCTACGCCGGGAAGTGGTGTTGTCTTATTTGCCGTGGCAGTGTGATTTGTATTTGCTTTGATTTAACTTCACCGTCCAGCCTCGCACCGTGCAGGAGTACGTCGAGGTTAGGGTCCAAAGCCCTGCGTACATAGGATATAGTCCGACGGATGACCTCTCTGTTGAGTTTGAAAGATGGGCTATGAAGTGTCGGATAGCCTCGGTGGAGCGTTCCCTAACAAGGTTGCCGCCACCCTGGAGATCCGTGCGTGTAGCGTAACACAAGTGCACCCCTGCAGGGAAGATTAATCTATTCGAATAGTCGTGTCCACGGTAACAGGACGCTTTATGCTGAAGCTGGATCTTACCACTAGAAACTATTATTATTAAACTGTATGGTTCCGGGTTTTCTTCCTCGCGGGGATGTCGAGGAGGTGAACTCGGAGGCGTTGTTAATTATTACAACTTATTATTATACAATGCTGCAGCAACTTCTGCTGCATTGTTACTTTATGCTTTATATAAACTGTTGGCTGATTCTTACCTCATGCTGCAAGACATCGTTGGAAGATGCTAGTCTTCGATAGGCCTAGCTTCTTACCCTTGCTCTGGATTTCTGTCTTTCAGTCCACTCTATACAGCCTCTTCTTTCCGTTGATACAAAGCATAATGCTTAGTAGCGGACGTAAGACTCGCGGGTATACTAGATACTCACCTGCTTTATTTCCTTTACTGTTTTGCCTGATCGGCCGAAGCAGCCGACGTTGGAGCCCAGGAGCAGGAGTATCCCGGACGCGCCTACTACGACGTCGAGTTCCCCGTTGATCAGGAGTAGTTCGGTGGATCCCAGGTAGGAGGCCACGCCTTTTCGATATGTATCTCTGATGTGATTTGTGCTAGCCTTCTTAAGGCAAAACTTGACTAACTATGTCTGTACTCAGATATTATGGCTTGTATGACTTATGTATTCGGGTCCGCGTGACCCCCCTTTATTGTGATATATTTGTTTATCCTTTTGTGTTTAGTGTTGTGTTGTGATATTCTCACCGTGGCACCCTAATCTCAGCCGTGTACCCTGCGTGTATGATTACTGTACACGGATTGATTTTGGGGGCGTCACAATCACCATCTCGGAAAGGCTGGTACCGGAAACAATCGTCAACAAAAAGGGGGGGCAATATCGAAAGTAAATGCACAAGCACATGTTTATGTTGTCACATGATATGAATGGTGCTGTATTGTGGCATATTTGATTTAAATGAAGTGTATTGCATTTGAAATGCAAATTCAAACTCCACATATGAATTTCAATTTAACCAAATTGTAATTGCTATTGTTTGTTCTTTGAAAACCAAGTGATCATGTGTGTAATATGTCTCTGATGTACAAGTGACCAAGTTACATTGTATTGGTTCAAAGTGTAAAAGCATTTGAATTAAATTTGAATTTATTCCATTTAAACCAAATAGCAAAAGCTACTTGTCCCATTTTAAATTCAATTCAAACATAGCTGAAAGTTGTATATTTTGATAGATTATTTTCTGCTGATCATTTTTCATATATTATATGTCCAATTTGGAGTTAATATGAATTTTCTATGAATTTTACAAGTTTAACCAATTTTCAGCCTTTTCTGTAATTTCTTTTAATTCAAAAATGATTTATTGCGTCATCCCTGCGTCACAGTGACGTCAGGGGGGGGGTCTGACTGCTGGGGCCCCCATGTCAGTCTCTCAGGGGTTAATCCCCTCTCTGTTTAGATAACAGAGGGGTTAGGGGCCAGGGGGACCCACCTGTCAGCCCCTGTGGGGGTGGTTAACTTGGTGGTTAGGGTCCTAATGACCGGGGCCACGTCACCTCGCCGCCGGTGACCTAGGCAGACGGCGGAGGGCTCGCCAGAGCTCGGAATCGAGCACGGGGGGGCACGGGATGAACACCAAAATGACCCCCGTGGCCTTCCGCATCTGTTGCGCCATGTTGGGGAACGCCAGGGAGGCCGTGCGCGACGACAGCTTCAACAAGGCGGCGGCCGGAGCTTGGACCTCGTCGGAATCGGGCTCCGGGGCACGGGAGGAGGCGGGAATAGGGGAAAATTTAAGAGCTTCTCACCCTGAGTTGAAAGGTGAAGACGGCGGGGCCGGTGGAAGCTTAATGGCGACGTATTTGAAGGTCTCCTTCTCGGCGGCCGGCGGCGATGTCTCGAGGCTGGTGTCGTCTCCTGTTGCGCTGGACTCAAATTGACACCGGTGTTAGATGAGGGCATCCACTTCGGTGACGCTGGACACCGTGGTGCATCGCGAGGAGCCTGGTCGCCGCGTCGGAGCTTCGCCGTGCTCCGGCTAGGGGTACGGGTGCGGCGCGGAATCATCGGGGAAGAAGAACGGGGAAGCTAGGAGAGGGGCAAAGGGGTGCGGGGGGTTCTGGCACCTGCGTGGCGTGCGCAGAGGGGCTGGGGAGGCCTAGACGGCTCTCACGCTGTCGATGTTGCGTCGGCGTGCCCCTGGCCTCCAGCGAGCTGCTTTGGGGAAGGGGGAGGAAGACGACAGAAGCCTCGGGCTGGGCTGGGCCGAGGCCAAGGTAAGTGGGCCATGCCCCTGGGCGACAGGTAGTTCCTGTTGAATTCCTTTCTTTTGTTTTCTTTTCTTTAATTTTGTTTTTCTCTAAAAAAAATTAGCAGAGCATTTTATAAAATACCCAAAACTTTTATGTGGGCTTAGAATATAAGTAGCTAGCCACTTATAACTTTTGGGCATTTTTGAAATTCAAATTTTTTTTATTTCAAATCAAATAGGGATCAAATTTAATATCCAGGGCACATTTTGAATTTTAGAAGATTCCATGGGCATGGGAATGAACCCAAACCACTTTTAAAATGATCACCATCATTTATAGGAATTTTCCAAATATTCAAATGGTTTTTGGAAAAAGATTTTTATCTGGCCATTTGAAATAATTTCTCAGGGCTTTTCTTTTCCCTATTTTTGAATTTCTTTTGAAATTCTTGCATGATGCAAATGGCACAATCAAACCCTAGCACTTACCTAACTTGGGGTTGTGAGAACTCGCCCCCACTCAAAAGAATCTCGTCCCGAGATTCAGAAGTCGTCGGGAGGAAGGTGGGGTACTCGGCACGGAGTCGGTCTTCTCTTTCCCATGTAGCTTCTTTCTCGGAGTGATGTGACCATTGCACTTTCAGGAACTTGATCTTCTGACGACGAGTGACACGTTCTGCGGAATCAAGAATACGAACAGGGTACTCTCGATAAGAAAGGTCATCTTGGAGATCAAGCGTTTCATGGTCGACTTCACGGATGGGGTCCTTGAAGCAACGCCTGAGTTGTGACACATGGAATACATCATGTACTCGGGAAAGGTGCGGGGGTAGTCCAAGTTGGTAGGAAACTTTTCCACGTTTAGCAAGAATGCGGAAGGGTCCAATGTAACGTGGGGCCAACTTGCCTTTGATACCGAATCGTTGGGTTCCCTTCAGAGGAGTAACCCGAAGGTAAGCCTTCTCATCCATATTGTAGCTTTCTTCTCTATGATGACGATCATAGTAGCTCTTCTTACGAGACTGGGCGGCTTTCAATCGATTACGAACAATGCAAACTTTCTCTTCTGCTTCCATGATCATATCCGGTCCAAAGAATTGTCTTTCACCGGTTTCTGACCAGTTTAGGGGTGTTCGACATCGTCGGCCATAAAGAAATTCAAAGGAAGCCATGTTCAGACTAGATTGATAGCTGTTATTATAAGAAAATTCGGCGAAGGGAAGAGATTTCTCCCAATTCTTTCTGAAAGAGATAACACAAGCTCTGAGCATGTCTTCCAAGATTTGATTAACCCTTTCAACTTGACCGCTAGATTGAGGATGGAAAGCTGTACTAAAGGAGAGATGAGTTCCCATAGCATTTTGAAAACTTCCCCAGAATCTCGAGGTGAAAAGGCTACCACGATCAGAATTGATTTCCAAAGGAACACCGTGAAGAGACACAATTCTAGAGACATACATGTCCACCAACTCACTAGCAGTTATAGACTCGCGAACTGGAAGGAAGTGAGCAACTTTGGAAAGTCGATCAATGACAACGAAGATGTCATGATTTCCTTTCTGGGTTTGTGGAAAGCCGGTGATGAAGTCCATACCGACCTTGTCCCATTTCCACTCGGGAATAGACAATGGTTGAAGAGTACCAGCAGGTCTTTGGTGTTCTGCCTTAATGCGACGACAAACATCACATTCGACAACAAATTGTGCAATGTCTCTCTTCATCCGGGCCCACCAAAATCTCTGGCGTAGATCTCGGTACATTTTTGTGCTACCGAGATGAATTGAGAGGTGAGTGTCATGAGCTTCCTTAAGGATCAACTTCTTTAGGTCTTCATTCTCAGGAACTACTAAACGATTTTCAAATAATATCGTTCCTTGATCATTTGCAGAGAAACATTTAGCAACTCCGCTAACAATGTTCTGCTTGATCTCTTGAATACCACTATCTTGTTTCTAGGCGGCTATGATTTGATCCTCAAGGTTTGGTTTCGCCACCAAGGTAGAAGGAAATCCAAGAGAAACTATCTCAAGATTGAGCTTGCGAAATTCCTCATGCAGAAGTGGTTGATACTGTTGTAACATGAGGTTGTTACAATACGACTAACGACTTAGTGCATCAGCCATGACATTGACCTTGCCTGGAGTGTAATAAATTCCTAAGTCATAATCTTTTATCAACTCTATCCAACGTCTTTGCCTGAGATTAAGATCTGGCTGGGTGAATATGTATTTGAGGCTTTGGTGATCAGAATAGATTTCACAACGGTTACCAAGGAGGTAATGTCGCCAAGTCTTCATGGCATGAACTACGGCAGCGAGTTCAAGATCATGTGTAGGATAGTTCTCTTCATGTGGACGCAACTGGCGTGACGCATAAGCTACCACATGTCTATCTTGCATAAGTATGCATCCTAACCCTTGCCGTGAAGCATCACAAAAGGTCTCGAAATCCTTTTTGGTGTCTGGAGGCGCAAGTGCGGGTGTAGAAGTCAATCTTATTTTCAGCTCTTGAAAGCTTTCCTCGCACTTGGGAGTCCATTGGAATTTCTTATCTTTCTCGAGGAGTTCAGTCAGAGGCTTTGCAACTTTGGAGAAGTTCTCAACGAAGCAGCGGCAATAGCTAGCTAAGCCAAGAAAACTCCTAACTTGCTTAACCGATTCAGGTGGAGTCCAGTCAAGGACGGTCTGAACTCTCTCAGAATTGACAGCAATTCCTTTCGCAGAAATCACGTGGCCCAAGTAGGTCACTTCTGGTAGCCAAAATTCACACTTGGAGAATTTAGCATACATGCGATGCTCTCGAAGTTTCATCAATACCAACCTAAGATGCTCGACATGTTCTTCTTCGTTCTTCGAGTATATAAGGATGTCATCGAGGTAAACCACGACGAACTTGTCCAAATACTCCATGAAGATCGAGTTCATCATGCGTGAAAAAGTAGCAGGGGCATTGGTTAAACCGAAGGACATGACGGTGAACTCGTAAAGACCATAACGAGTAGTGAAAGCCGTCTTGGGAATGTCCTCGTTTCGGATTTTGATTTGATGATAGCCTAATCTCAAATCCATCTCGGAGAAGACAGAGGATCCTGCAAGTTGATCATAAATATCATTGATCCTGGGCAGTTGGTACTTGTTCTTTATCGTCGCTAGATTTAGCGGGCGATAGTCTACGCACATCCTTTCTGTTCCATCTTTCTTCGTTACGAACAGAATGGGGCAACCCCATGGCGATGAGCTAGGGCGGATGAAGCCTTTTGCCAACGAAGCATCAAGTTGGGTTTTAGCTCAGCAAACTCATGTGGGGCCATTCTATATGGGCGTCTAGAAATTGGGGTTGTGCCTGGTATAAGATCCACTATGAATTCTACACATCTGTCGGGTGACTAGGTTAAGGGGTTGGATCTCTGGATGGTTTTCCTGAGGATGACCATGGCTTACTAGGGGCTACAACGGATATGTCAGAGTAGCAAAGTACCCCAACACGATGATTAGTGTGGTTCTTCTGGCTAGAAGACATCTAAAGTGGGAGGAAGAACTGGAAACGAATCACTATAAGTTTCTAGAAGAAAACCTACAACAAACACTATGGAACTGCCGGGCATGCCACCTAACAAATCTTCTGAAAAGACAACCGAAAAAAAGAGAAGGATTTTGCAAAGGCATCAGATTATGAAGAAACCTTGAATGACTCAGACAACATAACGGCTGTACCAAGATGGAAAATGAAACAACCTCGAAGAAATTGGACAGAACTTCTTCAAGGAACTCAAAACACGGAGACTCTGGACGACCACAACAATCCTACGGCTACAAGGAAGCACTCAACGAGATGTTCTAGTAAGACATAGATGAGCCTAGTCCTATCTTCCAGCAGAAAAGATAAGGGTGACTCAGAACTCAGATCGATGAGGGTAAGGTGAAAAAGAAGCCTTACGTTATTCCCTTATACCCAAAGCAACTATATAACTATAGAGTGCTAGACTCGACTTCGACCAAGGGTTTGATAATCCTACGAACAGTACTGCTCTAATACCAAGTCTGTCAGGACCCGGGGTTAGCGTATGTAATTCTAGTCACAACTCAATCACATGGAGAGCCGAGAGCCGTACCCACTTGTCTAAGCAGACAAGGCCAGGCACAGAACACTCTCGAAAAGCATCTTACGTGAGGGGCATCACATCCAGGCCGGATGATCAACTGAGATGGCTCCTCATCGCCCGCTCACAAGTCTAAATGATTATGGGTGGTGAAATCCCATACTCATAGACAAGTCGCCTCAACCATGTTATCGATTGAATCATAACCCTTAAATAAACAAACTCCAGCCCGATCACTTAGTCGGGGTCTAGGGCGGGCTCGATCATACAACAAAGTGTGCACGTGACAGAGTCACGAGCACTCGCATTGCGATGCCCCAAGCTGCGCACATCTAAGGGCCACTTGGTGTATCAAAGACCGCCAGCCAGATCACAACTAAGGTCTCGAAAACCCATACTAAGACATGCATGTTATAATCATACACGCAGCACACATGTCTAGTATGAACAGCAGGTATCATCACATAACTCTACAAAGTACTTCTTTATTGACTTACACATAGAGCATACAAAGATCACATGTCTGTGATCATCATTACATCATACAACGGAAGCAAATTAGGTCTGAGTACATACAAGTTTAACAAAGGGCTTACAGAAGCCTTTTAAACATACATGCCCTTCCACGAGGGACCAGACTGATGTCTGGAACTATACTACCAAGGTCAACGTCAAGCTTCACGAAGGCGAATCCATCGGGGGTCCTTGTTCTCATCTAAAACATAGAATAAGCAAACCTGATTACAAAGTCGTACTCAGCAAGACTTACATCAGAACTATACTACTCATGCTCAAGTTTCAAGGTAAAGGAGGTGGGGTTCAACATGCAGAAGTGCCAGCTTTGAATTGGCTAGTCCTGTAGTACGAGTACCAGACTTGAGGTAAGAAGCGTACACGAGTCCACTACCAAGTCTCCAAACAATACACCACTATGGTTACTTCCTCGACTTCCCCACGAGAAAGCACACCATAGCACTCACACTTATCTTGCGAGTTTTAGAGTATCCATTCAAGTTTTCTATGATCAAGTAGAGGTCTCCAAGTAGTCCATAACCGCGGACACGACTATTCGAATAGTTTATTAACCCTGCAGGGGTGTAAATCTTCACACGCGTGTCATCACTTATCGCCTCGTTCTCGCCACCCTTCAAGCGGGTGTCGGACATGGATGAAACCAAGGCACTACCCTCACATCAACTTCTCTAATCCAGGAGTCGACTACCGGAGTTTGGCACCGCTCGAGAGTCCGGCCGGTTCCACGAAACGGACTCAGATAATGCAAGGGACTGAGACGCCACCTCTGCCAGATGGTTTCACTGCCTCACAGGTCTACCCACATATCTATATGATGCACCCTTTTCTTCATTCTTTTTTCTATGAACATGCCAAATGGAAAGCCCGAATCTATTGTGACTCCTGGACCGTATCGGGTACGTAAAGAGGCCAAACGGGGTCCCCATAAAACCCTACATGTGGTCATACTCTTTGTCTTGGATCACAAAACAGGAACTCGGGGCCTAGGGCAGTGTTCAACGAGACAACCCACTGTGTACTCCTACACAGCCTTTTATCGTTCACCTTGTATTAGGGTAGATTCACCAACATAGTTTCACTTTCATCAACACCAGTTTCACCATCATCCCGACTCACAATAAAAGTAACCTCATTGTACAACTAAGCAGCAATAAGCAGTAACAGTTGCAGGGGCCACATGCTCATCATTCAACTCCTATATCTGCTAGGATTGTGGTTTGCTTAATACGGTGACAAAATGATAGGTCATGCATCGGAATGGGTTCAACTATGCGAAAGAACGTGTCTCGCTGATCTCATAAACATGCATATGCGAGAATGAGAGGGAAGTAGGATTTTATAGACATGATCAAAGGGCGTTTGCTTTCCTTGCTGACGATACACGGGGTTTACCGATCTTCTTCTTCGTCGGGGGTGATCACCGTCTCGGAAAGGCTGGTTCCGGAAACAATCATCAACAAAAAGGGGGGGGGCAACATCGAAAGTACATGAACAAGCACATGTTTATGTTGTCACATGATGTGAATGGTGTTCTTTTGTGGCATATTTGATTTAAATGAAGTGTATTGCATTTGAAATGCAAATTCAAACTCCACATATGAATTTCAATTTAACCAAATTGCAATTGCTATTGTTTGTTCTTTGAAAACCATGTGATCATGTGTGACCAAGTTACATTGTATTGGTTCAAAGTGTAAAAGCATTTGAATTAAATTTGAATTAATGCCATTTAAACCAAATAGCAAAATCTACTGGTCCCATTTTAAATTCAACTCAAACATAGGTGAAAGTTCTATATTTGCATAGATTATTTTCTGCTGATCATTTTTCATATAATATATGTCCAATTTGGAGTTAATATGAATTTTCTATGAATTTTACAAGTTTAACCAATTTTCAGCCTTTTCTGTAATTTCTTTTAATTCAAAAATGATTTATTGCGTCATCCCTGCGTCACAGTGACGTCAGGGGGGGTCTGACTGCTGGGGCCCCCATGTCAGTCTCTCAGGGGTTAATCCCCTCTCTGTTTAGTTAACAGAGGGGTTAGGGAGCCAGGGGGACCCACCTGTCAGCCCCTATGGGGTTGTTTAACTTGGTGGTTAGGGTCATAATGACCGGGGCCACGTCACCTCGCCGCCGGTGACCTAGGCAGACGGCGGAGGGCTCACCGGAGCTCGGAATCGACCACGGGGGGGCACGGGATGAACACCAAAATGACCCCCGTGGCCTTCCGCATCTGTTGCGCCATGTAGGGGAACGCTAGGGAGGCCGTGCGCGACGACAGCTTCAACAAGGCGGCGGCCGGAGCTTGCACCTCATCGGAATCGGGCTCCAGGGCATGGGAGGAGGCAGGAATAGGGGAAAATTGAAGAGTTGCTCACCATGAGTTGAAAGGTGAAGTAGGAGGGGCCGGGGGAAGCTCGATGGCGACGTATTTGAAGGTCTCCTTCTCGGCGGCTGGCGGCGATGTGTCGATGCTGGTGTCGTCTCCTGTGGCGCTGGACTCAAATTGACACCGGGGTTAGACGAGGGCGTCCACTTCTGTGACGCTGGACACCGTGGTGCATCACGAGGAGCCCGGTCGCCGCGTCGGAGCTTCGACGTGCTCCGGCTAGGGCTACGGGTGCGGCGCGGAATCACCAGGGAAGAAGAACGGGGAAGCTAGGAGAGGGGAAAAGGGGTGCGGGGGCTTCTGGCACCTACGTGGCGTGCGCAGGGGGGCTGGGGAGGCCTAGACGGCTCTCACACCCTCGACGTGGCGTCGGCGTGCCCCTGGCCTCCAGCGAGCTGCTTTGGGGAAGGGGGAGGAAGACGACAGAAGCCTCGGGCTTGGCTGGGCCGAGGCCAAGGTAAGTGGGCCGTGCCCCTGGGCGACAGGTAGTCCCTGTTGAATTCCTTTCTTTTGTTTTCTTTTCTGCAATTTAATTTTGCTCTAAAAAAATTAGCAGAGCATTTTATAAAATACCCAAAACTTTTATGTGGGCTTAGAATATAAGTAGCAATCCACTTATAACTTTTGGGAATTTTTGAAATTCAAACAATTTGAATTTTAAATCAAATAGGGATCAAATTTATTTTCCAGGGCACATTTTGAATTTTAGAAGATTCCATGGGCATGGGAATGAACCCAAACCACTTTTAAAATGATCACCATCATTTATAGGAATTTTCCAAATATTCAAATGGTTTTTGGAAAAATATTTTTATCTGGCCATTTGAAATAATTTCTCAGGGCTTTTCCCCATTTTTGAATTTCTTTTGAAATTTTTGCATGATGCAAAGGGCACAATCAAACCCTAGCACTTACCTAACTTGGGGTTGTGACACGTGTCCACGGTAACAGGACGCTTTATGCTGAAGCTGGATCTTAGCACTACAAACTATTACTATTAAACTGTATGGTTCCGGGTTTTCTTCCTCGCAGGGAAGTTGAGAGGGGAACTCGGAGGCATTATTATTTTTAATCATTACAACTTATATTAGACAATCTTGCAGCAACTTCTGCTTCATTGTTACTTTATGCTTTATATAAACTGTTGGATGGTTCTCTTCTCATGTTGCAAGACATCGTCAGAAGATGCTAGTCTTCGATAGGCCTAGCTTCTTACCCTTATTCTGATTTCTACCTTGCTGTCCACTATATACCGCCTCCCCTTTCCATTTGATACAAATGCATAATGCTTAGTAGCGGACGTAAGACTCGCGGGTATACTAGATACTCACCTTTGCTTTATTTCTCCCTTTATGTTTTGCCTGATCGACCTCTGTAGTCGACGTTGGAGCCCAGGAGCAGGAGTACCCCAGAGGCGGATACTACTACGTCGAGACCCCCGCTGACCAGGACCAGGAGTAGTTTCGGAGGCTCCCACGCAGGAGGCCTTGCCTTTTAGATCTGTATCTCTGATGTTATTTGTGCTAGATTTCTTAAGGCAAAACTTGACTAACTATGTCTGTACTCAGATATTATGGCTTGTATAACTTATTTATTCGGGTCCGTGCGACCCCTTATCTTGTAACATATTGGTTTATCCTTTTGTGTTTAGTGTTGTGCTGTGATATTCTCACCGTGGCACCCAAATCTCAGCCGTGTTTCCGGCGTGTATTATTACTGTACACGGATTGATTTTGGGGGCGTCACATCCATGCATGTTTTGTGTGATATTGCTATGATCTAGATAGACTTTCATACATTTTTTTTATCATATTTGGACTAACTTATTAACTCAGTGCACCACAGTGTCAGTTCCTGCTTTCTTCTGTTTTTTTATTTCAGTTTTCCCCCATATTAAAAGTGCTCCAAAAATTCGGGAAAATCTGATAAAAAATAAGCGCAACGGAAGCTTCCGGAACCCCGAAGGAGGGCCAGAGGGGCCCCACCTGGTGCCCAGGCGGCCAGGTGGCGCGACTTAGGGCTTGGCCGCGCCACCAGGGCGCCTGGACCCCTGGTGTTCCCCCTGGATACCCCTCTTCCCCTATTTAATCTCCGTGACGCGAAACCCACGAAGACATAACCCTTTTTCGCGATCTCGCCTCTGTTCCGCCGCTGCCCCGCTTCCAAGATCGGGAGCGCCAGCAGACTTCTTCCCGGCACCCTGCCGTAGGGAGGATTAACCTCCGGGAGCTTCCCCTCCACCATGGACGCTTCTCGGATGTGCCGTGAGTAGTTTTCTTTGGACCATGGGTCCGTGATAAGTAGCTATGTGATGTTCTCCTCCCCTCTTTGTTCTTCATGGTTTAGTCCTCGTGAGCTGCCCTACATGATCGAGGAACATATGTTATCTTTCTGCTGTTGCTATGCTGAGTTTGCTGGGATCTGATGGACTATGAGATTATGTTCAGATTGTGATGAGTAATATATTTGGTTATCTTTTATATTATTGTTCTTAAGTAATTCTTGCATGTTCTCCGTTGCTGTTTATTGCTTTGGCCAAGTAGTAGGTAGTGACTCCAAGAGGGATGTTATGCTCGATTGTGGGTTCATGCCCCTCGATGACACGCTTGAGTGACATAAACATGAGTCTAGGGGATGTGTTGTTTTTGAGCCTCGTCCTTTCTTTGCAGCATAGTTTGCATTGCGGTGCTCTTTTAATCCTGTCAATTGCCCAGCTATAATTTGTTTACCTCGCATAGCAGTTTTATCGTCTCTTGGGAGAGAGAGATCACTAGTGAACATCACGGGACCCCGGTCGATATCCTCATCACTTTTTGCACGCTTATTTACTTTCCTGCTTTTACTTTCTAGCTGCTATCATTATCACTATTATCTGTTACGTTGATCCTTTGTGAACCACAAGGCCAGAGATATTGACAACCTCTCTGTACTCGTTGGGAAGCAAAGTTATTTGTGTTGTGTGCAGGTCCACGTCAGTTGTGCCGCGGACACCTACTTATCATCGCCGGAGTCCTACTAGAGACAAACCTTGGTATCTTCACCGAGAGAAATTTGCCGCTATCCTACATCTCACCTTCCACTTGAGGTAACCAACGAGGGGAGATATATCCACCATCAAGCAAATTTCTGGCGCTGTTGCCGGGGACTCTGAGTGCTAAGAGAGAGGAGTTGCCCACTACCTTTTACCTTTGATTTTTAGTCTTGTTAGTTTACCTTTCAGTTTTTATCTTTGTGTCTTATATCAAAAGTTACAAAAAAATCTGCCACACTTGCTTCTACTATGGGTTCCATTGAAAACACCAAGTTGTGTGACTTCACTAGTCACCACAAAAAAGACTTTATCTGCACTCCTATTGCCACACCTTCCACTTCATCTACCTCTTACGAAATTAAACCTGCTTTGCTAAACCTTGTTATGAGAGATCAATTCTCTGGTGCTGGAGATGATGCTACTTTACACTTAAATAATTTTGTTGAGTTATGTAATATGCAAAAGTATAAAGAAGTAGAAGGTGATGTTGTTAAGCTCAAGCTTTTTTCTTTCTCTTTGAGGGAAGGAGCTAAAATTTGGTTTCAATCTTTGCCTAGGAATAGCATATATTCTTGGGATAAGTGCAAAGATGCTTTTATTGGGAAGTATTACCCACCTAATAAAATTATCCAATTGAGAAGTAACATTATGAATTTTAAGCAGTTGGATAATGAACACGTTGCGCAAGCTTAGGAACGTATGACATATCTTGTTAAGAAATTCCCTACACATGCTTTGCCTACCTGGATGGTTATCCAGACTTTTTATGCAGGCTTGAACTTTACCTCGCGGAACCTGTTAGATTTGGACGCAGGAGGAACCTTTATGTCAACTACACTCTGTACTGCCACAAAAATTCTCGATGAGATGATGACCAACTATTCCCAATGGCACACCGAACGTGCTCCAACGGGTAGGAAGGTAAACTCTGTCGAGGAGATTACCTCCCTAAATGAAAAAAGTTGACTTAATTATGTCTCTACTTACCAAGCAACCCTCTATTGATACTATGATGTCCCTTTAAATTCTTTGGTTGCTCAGGAACAAGTAGATGTGAAATTTATTGCAAGAAACATCTTCAACAATAATTCTTATAGGGGAAACTTTGCTAGTAATCCTAGACCGTTTCCATCCAACTATGGGAACAACAACACCTATCCTAGCAACAAGAAGCCCACTTCTGAACTAGACAATATGCTTAGAGACTTTATCACTACCCAAAAAGCCTTCAACAAGAATGTAGAAGAGAAATTAGCTAAGTTAGAGAATCTCTCTTTGAAGGTAGATAGCCTAGACCTTAATGTTGAGATGCTAAAAATTAGAACCTCTCCCCTTGAGTAGACGAAGGCCACTCCTATTAATGCTATTCAATTACAAATAAATGAAAATATTAGGAGGATGGCTAAACTTAAAGAAAGATGGGCTAGAGAAAAAGAGGAAGATGATAGAATTAAGAGCCTTCCTACACACCACAAAATTGAAACTATCCAAATTGTTGAAAACACTCAAACTATTAGCACCCAATGCACTCCTAGTCCCACTGGACCTATTAATGGTGATGCTAATACCTCAACCGTAGAAGAAGAAACTCCTATGAACATAGAGGGTTTCAAACAATTGAGCCTATATGACACTACTACCACCTTTGATAGTAGTGATATTGATTTTGATAGTTGCACCCTCTCGGAAGTTATTAGCTTGCTACACAAAATGTCTAGAAACCCCACAGTAGCACACTTAATCTTTCCTTCACGGAGCATATCACTAATGCTCTCATCAAAGCTAGGGAGGAGAAGCTTAGAATGGAAGCCTCCATACCTAGGAAGCTAGATGATGGTTGGGACCCTATGATAAAAATTAAAATGAATAACTTCTATTGCTATGTTTTATGTGACGTTGGAGCTAGTACCTCCGTCATGCCCAAAAGAATGTATGACATGTTTGAATTGAAACCATTTGATTCTTGTTCTTTTGGTGTTCGTCTCGTTGATTCTTCCGTAAAGAAACCTTGGGGTAAGATCGAAAATGATCTTATCATTTTCAATGAAAATTATGTTCCCGTTGATTTTATTATTATGGATATAGAGTGTGAACCTTTATGTCCAATTATTTTGGGACGTTCTTTTCTTCGCACCGTTGGTGCTGTTATTGACATGAAAGAGGGAAATATAACATTTCAATTTCCTCTAAAAAATGGGATGGAACACTTCCCTAGAAAGAAAATCAATTTACCTTTTGAGTCCGTTACACGGGCTAGCTATTCTCTCTCTCTTGATAAAACTTGATTCTTCCTTTGCTTTATGCCTAGTTTAAAGGCGTAAAAGAAAGCGCTTGTTGGGAGGAAACCCAAGATGTTTTTTACTTCTGTTTTTAGTGATCTTGATGATTGTTACTACTGTAGAAACATCATTGTATCTTTATTTTCAAGCTTTGTTCCAAGTTATAGCCTCTTATGATAAGGGAAGCAAAAGTTGTGACATGCTGTCCAGAAATAGATTCTGTCCTCGTGACGGGAAAAATCAGAACAAATCACTAGTTCATATTTTTTATTTGAATTTTTGACACAGCGTTCTCTATACAATCACGGAACTTTCGTATGTTCTGAGTTTTTTTATTCGAGTTGCATAAGTGCCCCTAAAAAATTCTGTACTACCTTCTGTTCTGTTTTTCACAGATTCTGCTATGTTTTGTCTCTCCTTACTTTTGCAAACCTTAAGATTTCTTTTTCTTTGCAAAAACCTTTTGGAAATCTTTAGAAACAGTAGATCTTCAAGAATATGTTTATACCCAGTGGGGAAAAATTATTTTATTAAGGGTACTAACCTCTCTAATCAGCTTATGATGAGTTATGTATGAAGGGAGTTTTCAAGTGTGCGATGGAAGAAGATGAAAGAAGATCCGGGAGTGTCAAGCGCTCAAGCTTGGGGATGCCCCCATGCATGCCCAATAAATATTCATGGAGACTCAATCATCTAATCTTGGGGATTCCCCCGTGCATCCGCTTCTCCATCAACAATCATCAGTTCGTCCTTCGTCTCAGTATATTTTTATCACTTCATGCGTTATGTGCTATGCTTGGAGCGTCTCGCTCTTAGATTTACTTTTTAGTTTTCTTTAGATTTTCTTGCTGTTCATAACAAGTTAGACTCCACCTTACTTTGTGTGGGAGAGAAACATGCTCCACTCCAATCTAGAACACATCATAGGATTTTCCATGCTTATCTTTTTACTGTTGTGTGTTCTTTATCTTTTCGTAGCTACTGCCATGTTTAGTTTTAGTCTTAGTTTGTCTTTTGAAAGAGCCTTGGATTTTGTTTAGTTTGTTGCTGAAACTCTCTTTAGTTTTCATGATTATGTTGTTAAGAGAGGTTGTTGTTGCACTAAGTTGTGACTTGTCTTGAAAGTAGGTAATTGAGGTTGCTATTTAATTTTAGTACTAACTTGCAATAGTTTTGAGGTATTGTTGTGAGTAATGTTTGAACTTTTGGTGTCAACAGCTCTAGCCTATTAGTGATAGGTGTCGTATTTTGGGCAATCCGTGTTTATTTTCAAAAACATACAAAACTAGTTGAGAACTCTAGCTACTAGATGGATCACTAATTTTTGATGGATCGGATATTAGAGTACACTCACGTACCATGAGTCGAGGATGCGCAAGGATAACCAAACCCCCATACACTCCTCCTCTGGGTACTTGTCTCTTCGTGAACCTCCTCAGTAGATTGAGATTTACCGATAATAAGTGCATGAGTTCTTCGGACTAATGTAAGTATTGAAAGTTGACACTTCCACCTCCTCATATTTTCTAGCCTCTTCTGTACCGTGCATTTCCCTCTTCTCATTCCGAGAGATGGCGTCCACCTTCGCCGGTGCATCCAAAACCTTGGCATGATACGCTCTGTCATCATAAACCTCCTAATATCTTTCCTGAAAACAGCCAGAATACCTACCTATCAAGGCATTTCCATAGCCTTCCCGAGATATATTGCCATGCAACTTCCACCTCTTCATGACTTGATCTTCATGTCATACATGTTCCTGCTACACTGGCAGAGGCATACATTGCATACATCATGATAGCTACATCTTCTTTATTTTTGAGTACCTTGTAAAGTGTGAAGATCTTCTATACCCTCTTGTAAAATAGAGTGTTGCCCGTAAGTGAGGAAAAGATTCCAAAGTGGACAAAATAAAAGATCCCAAAGAGGGAAAATGAGAGTTAAATAGAAAGAGCCATTGAGGCCACCTAAAAAATACAAAAAATAGAGAAAAAAGAGAAAAAAAAAGAGAAAGGGGCAACACTACTATCCTTTTGAAAGATCCACACTACTACTCCCTCTTATCCTTGTACTCCATAGAGATGATCATTTATGCATATAGCTATGTGGGGACCTTCACACTATTGAACTTGGCTTGCATATTCCAAGGATGAGCCTCCTCAAACGAGCTCTAGGTCTTCATGAGCGAGCAAGTTGTTTGCACACCCACTAGTTCCATTTGGGAGATTTCATAGCTCATATGTGCATCCGTTGCATGGCAATCCCTTCTCCTCACATCATATCTATCATTTGGCTTTATCGCCTATGATTGTCCTCATTGATGTGAGCTTTTATCACCCTTTTTGTCTTCCTCCTCCACCATATCTCTCTCTTTGCAATCCTAAGTGTCAACTCTCGTGCTTACGATCATCCATTGCATGAGTTCTCAAAATATCGAAAAGGAGTGGATCAAATTGACTTGTACCTGGCTTGTGGTCTGGGGACGAGTCAAGATAAGATTCCAAATAAGACCAAGTGTGAAATTTTAGTAGATTGAGTTCTCAACAAAAATACTCTTTTCTCGTATTCCATATCCCCTTCTTGCACGCAAACACCATTTGGAGACATTCGAGGCACGGACAGCGAGAGCTCTTGACCCTAACGTTCTTTTGTTACTTGTTTCAATGCTAATATAGACTCTTGCATGTTATGACTTGAATTGAATCACATACCTTGATTGCTTTACTTTTCAAAGTTCTTATATGGTTGCTAGCATGTCACCATAGAAATTATGTTTGTTATCATTTTCCTACTCGAGGACGAGCAGGAATTAAGCTTGGGGATGTTGATAGGTCCCAAACGTATCTATAATTTCTGCTTGCTCCATGCATGTTTTGTGTGATATTGTTATGATCTAGATACACTTTCATACATTTTTTTAATCATATTTGGACTTATTTATTAACTCAATGCACCATAGTGCCAGTTCCTGTTTTCTGCTGTTTTTCTATTTTAGTTTTCCCCCCATATTAAAAGTGCCCCAAAAATTCGGGAAAACCAGATAAGAAAATCAGCGCAACGGAAGCTTCCGAAACCCCGAAGGAGGGCCAGAGGGCCCCCACCTGGTGCCCAGGCGGCCAGGTGGCGCGGTCTAGGGCTTGGCCGCGCCACCAGGGCGCCTGGACCCTTGGTGGCCCCCATGGCTGCCCCCCTTCGCCTATTTAATATCTGTGATGCAAAACCCCCGAAGACAGAACCCTTTTTCGCGACCTCGCCGCTGTTCCGCCGCCGCCGCGCTTCCAAGATCGGGAGCGCTAGCAGACTTCTTCCCGGCACCCTGCCGGAGGGAGGATTGACCTCCGGGAGCTTCCCCTCCACCATGGACGCTTCCCGGATGTGCCGTGAGTAGTTTTCTTTGGACCATGGGTTCGTGATCAGTAGCTATGTGATGTTCTCCTCCCCTCTTTGTTCTTCATGATTTAGTCCTCGTGAGCTGCCCTACATGATCGAGGAACATATGTAATCTTTCTACTGTTGCTATGTTGAGTTTGCTGGGATCTGATGGATTACGAGATGATGTTCAGATTGTGATTGAGTAATATATTTGGTTCCTATCTTTTATATTTTTGTTCTGAAGTAATTCTTGTATGTTCTAGTTGTTGTTTATTGCTTTGGCCAAGTAGTAGGTAGTGACTCGAAGAGGGAATGTTATGCTTGATTGTGGGTTCATGCCCCCCGATGACACGCTTGAGTGACGGAAACATGAGTCTAGGGGATGTCCTGTTTCCACAAGGGGGAAAACAACGGTTCTTGTAACCGCGGTTGCAAGGATTGTTTACTTTACGCAAAGTGATTTTTAATGCAGTTGTCTGTTGCTTTGGGTGGGGCTCGCAACTTAATACCAGCAAGATATTCTGGATAGATATCTCAAGGTGCATGATTAGTAGTAGATGCAGTTGGATTTCGGTCTACTTATTTTGGCGTACCGCCCATGCTTTTGAGCCTCGTCCTTTCTTTGTGGCATAGTTAGCATTGCAGTGCGTTTTCAATCCTGTCAATTGACCAGAAAGTATTTGTTTACCTCGCATAGCAGTTTTATCGTCTTTTGGGAGAGAGACATCACTAGTGAACATCACGGGACCGCGGTCCATATCCTCATCACTGTTTACACGCTTAATTACTTTCCTGCTTTTACTTTCTAGCTGCTATCATTATCACTATTATCTGTTGCGTTGATCCTTTGTGAACAACAAGGCCGGAGAGATTGACAAACTCTTTGTAGTCGTTGGGAAGCAAAGTTATTTGTGTTGTGTGCAGGTCCACTTCATTTGCGCTGCGGAAACCTACTTATCATTTACGGAGTCCTACTGAAGACAAACCTTGGTATCTTCACCGAGGGAAATTTTCCGCTATCCTACATCTCACCTTCCACTTGGGCTAACAAACGAGGGGAGATATATCCACCATCAAGCAAATTTCTGGTGCCGTTGCCGGGGACTCTGAGTGCTAAGATAGGGGAGTTTCCTACTACCTTTTACCTTTGCTTTTTAGTCTTGTTAGTTTACCTTTCAGTTTTTATCTTTCTGTCCTATATAAACCTCGGTATCTTCACTGAGGGAAATTTGTCGTTGTGCTACATCTCAACCGTCCACTTGGGGTAGCCAACGAGGAGCACTACTTCAGTGCCATCACCCGTGCATTTGATCCTTTGTAAACGACAAGGCTGGAGGGATTGACAACCCGTCTGTACTCGTTGGGAGCAAATTTATTTGTTTCTGTGTGTAGGTCCACGTCAACTTATTTATTTGGCGCCGTTGACACCTACTTGTCGATCCTTAGAATCCTCCTGGATTCGATAAACCTTACCGTCCTCGTGTAAGGAAATTTTGCTGCTAGGCTATATCTCAACCTTCCACTTGGGGTAACCAATGAGGGGCGAGAAGCCATCTAGACAATTTTTGGCGCCGTTGCCGGGGAAGCAAGCAAAACTACACCCGTCTACTCTCACACCAGCAAGAAATTTATCAGCACTCCTATTGCTCCACCTTCCACTTCAGCACCTTATTAAATTAAACCTGCTTTGCTGAATCTTGTTATGAAAGATCAATTCTCCGGTGCTGGAGATGATGCTGCTTTATGTAACGCCCCGACCACTCCCAACCGGTTAACCACCGATTCCATGGTCGGTGTGCCTGGGATCCATTCTGTCCTCACAAACCAGCACTAGTGATACTAACTCCTCGTTGGTTACCCCAAGTGAAAGGTTAGATGTAGGATAGCGGCAAATTTCCCTTGGCAAAGATGCCAAGGTTTAGAGTGTCTTCCCGTAGGACTCCGATAACTTCAAGTAGGTGGTGAAGTGAACAATGGGGCCATTTACAACCTCTGGTTGCTTACTTTACCTGGACCTGCACACACAACAAGTAACTTTTCTCCCGACGAGTTTAGAGAGGTTCTCAATCTCTCCGGCCTTGCTGTTTACAAAGGATCAACACAACAGATAAAATAGGTAGTGATAATTGCGACTGGAAAGTAAAAGAAATAAATAAATTGAGCGTGTAAACAGTTATGAGAATATGGAACGGGGTCGCATGATGTTCACTAGTGATGTTTCTCTCCCAAAAGATGATAAAACTGCTATGCGAGGTAAACAAATCACAGCAGGGCAATTGACAGGATGCGGGCGCAAACCAATGCTAACTATGCTACAAAGAAAGGAAGAGGCTCAAAAGCATGGGCAGTACGCCAAAATAAGTAGACCGAAATCCATCTGCATCTACTACTAATCATCCACCTTGAGATATCTATCCAGAATATCTCGCTAGTATTAAGTTGCGAGCCCCACCCAAAGTGTAAACCCAAAGCAACAGACAACAGCATTAAAAGAACTTTGCGTAAAGTAAACGATCCTTGCAACCGCGGTTACAAGCACTGTTATTTTCCCCCTTTTGGCAACAACACATCCCCTAAACTCATGTTTCTGTCACTCCAGCTAGTCATCAGGGGGCATAAACCCACAATCAAGCATAACGCTCCCTCTTGGAGTCACTACGTACTAATTGGCCAAAGCAATAAACAACAACGGAGACCATGCAAGAATTACTCAAGAACAAAAATATTAAAGATAAGAACCAAATATATTACTCAATCACAATCTGAACATAGTCTCATAATCCATCATATCCCAGAAAACTCAGAATAGCAACAACAGAAAGAATTACATATGTTCCTTGATCATGTAGGCCAGCTCATAAGGTCTAATACATGAAGTACAAAGAGGGGAGGAGAACATCACATAGCTACTGATCATGGACCCATGGTCCAAGGTGGACTACTAATGGATCATCCGGGAAGCGTCCATCGTAGAGGAGAAGCTCCCGGAGATCAATCTTCCCTCCGACAGGGTGCCAGGAAGAGGTCTGTTGGCGCTCCCGATCTTGGAAGCGCGAGGGCGGCGGAAAAGAGGCAAAATATACTAAGACGAAGGACGAACTGAAGCTTGTTGATGGAGAAGGGGATGCACGGGGGCATCCCCAAGAGTAGACGCTTGAGTCTCCATGAATATTTGTTGGGCATGCATGGGGGTATCCCCAAGCTTGAGCGCTTGACACTCCCAGATCTTCTTTCATCATCTTCCATCGCACACTTGAAAACTCCCTTCATACATAACTCATCATAAGCTGATTAGAGAGGTTAGTACCCTTAATAAAATAAATTTTCCCCACTGGATATAAAGATACTCTTTAAGATCTACTGTTTCTCAAGATTTCCAAAAGGTTTTTGCAAAGAAAAAGAAATCTTAAAGTTTGCAAAAGTAAGGAGAGACAAAACGTGGCAGAATCTGTGAAAAACAGAACAGCAGGTAGTAAAGAATTTTTTAGGGGCACTTCTGCAACTCGAATAAAAAAACTCAAAACATACGAAAGTTCCGTGATTGTATAGAGAACGCTGTGTGAAAAATTCAGATCAAAAAGATGAACTGGTGATTTTTTCTGATTTTTCCCGTCACGAGGACATAATCTATTTCTGGACAGCATGTCACAACTTTTGCTTCCCTTATCATAAGAGGCTATAACTTGGAACAAAGCTTGAAAATAAAGATACAATGATGTTGCTACAGTAGTAAAAATCATCAAGATCACTAAAAACAGAATTAAAAAAATATCTTTGGTTGCCTCCCAACAAGCGCTTTCTTTTACGTCCTTAAGCTAGGCATAAAGCAAAGGAAGAATCAAGTTTTATCAAGAGAGAGAGAATAGCTAGCCCGTGTAACAGACTCAAAAGGTAAATTGATTTTCTTTCTAGGTAAATTGATTATCAAGAGAGAGAGGAAATTGAAATTTTATATTTCCCTCTTTCATGTCAATAACAGCACCAACGGTGCGAAGAAAAGGACGTCCCAAAATAATTGGACATCAAGGTTCACACTCTATATCCATAATAATAAAATCAACGGGAAAATAATTGTCATTGAAAATGATAAGAACATCGTTGATCTTACCCCAAGGTTTCTTTACGGAAGAATCAACGAGACGAACACCAAAAGAACAAGAATCCAAAGGTTTCAATTCAAACATGTCATACATTCTTTTGGGCATGACGGAGGTACTAGCTCCAACGTCACATAAAGCATATCAATTGAAGTTATCCATTTTAATTTTTATCATAGCAATAGAAGTTATTCATTTTAATTTTCATCATCTAGCTTCCTAGGTATGGAGGCTTCCATTCTAAGCTTCTCCTCCCTAGCTTTGATGAGAGCATTAGTGATATGCTCCGTGAAGGCAAGATTAAGTGTGCTAGTGTGGGGTATTTAGGCATTTTGTGTAGCAAGCTAATAACTTCTGAGAGGGTGCAACTATCAAAATCAATATCACTACTATCAAAGGAGGTAGTAGTGTCATCTAGGCTCACTTGTTTGAAACCCTCTATGTTCATAGGAGTTTCTTCTTCTACGGTTGAGGTATTAGCATCACCATTAATAGGTCCAGTGGGACTAGGAGTGCATTTGGTGCTAATAGTTTGAGTGTCCTCAACAATTTGGATAGTGGCAATTGTGTGGTGTGTAGGAAGGCTCTTAATTCCATCATCTTCCTCTTTTTCTCTAGCCCATCTTTCTTTAAGTTTAGCCATCATCCTAATATTTTCATTTATTTGTAATTGAATAGCATTAATAGGAGTGGCCTTCCTCTCCTCAAGGGGAGATGTTCTAATTTTTAGCATCTCAACATCAAGGTCTAGGCTATCTACCTTCAAAGAGAGATTAACTAACTTAGCTAATTTCTCTTCTACATTCTTGTTGAAGGCTTTTTGGGTAGTGATAAAGTCTCTAAGCATATTTTCTAGTTCAGAAGTGGGGTTCTTGTTGCTAGGACAGGTGTTGTTGTTCCCATAGTTGGATGGAAACGGTCTAGGATTACTAGCAAAGTTTCCCTATAAGCATTATTGTTGAAGTTGTTTCTATCAATAAATTTCACATCTACTTGTTCCTGAGCAACCAAACAATTTAAAGGGACATCATGAGGATCAATAGAGGGTTGCTTGGTAAGTAGAGACATAATTAAGTCAACTTTTTCATTTAGGGAGGTAATCTCCTTGACAGAGTTTACCTTCCTACCTGTTGGAGCACGTTCGGTGTGCCACTGGGAATAGTTGGTCATCATCTCATCGAGAATTTTTGTGGCAGTACCAAGTGTAGTTGACATAAAGGTTCCTCTTGCGTCCGAATCTAACAGGTTCCGCGAGGTAAAGTTCAAGCCTTCATAAAAAGTCTGGATAACCATCCAGGTAGGCAAACCATGTGTAGGGAATTTCTTAACAAGATATTTCATACGTTCCCAAGCTTGCGCAACGTGTTCATTATCCAACTTCTTAAAATTCGTAATGTTACTTCTCAATTGGATAATTTTCGTAATTTTTGCACTTATCCCAATAATATATGCTATTCCTAGGCA
This sequence comes from Bromus sterilis, assembly GCA_950022295.1. Lineage (NCBI taxonomy): Eukaryota > Viridiplantae > Streptophyta > Magnoliopsida > Poales > Poaceae > Bromus > Bromus sterilis. The sequence continues at coordinate 221,089,444 of OX465599.1, forward strand.
AAGATTGAAACCAAATTTTAGCTCCTTCCCTCAAAGAGAAAGTAAAAATCTTGAGCTTAACAACATCACCTTCTACTTCTTTATAATTTTTCATATTACATAACCCAAAAAAATTATTTAAGTGTAAAGTAGCATCATCTCCAGCACCGGAGAATTGATCTCTCATAACAAGGTTTAGCAAAGCAGGTTTAATTTAATAAGAGGTAGATGAAGTGGCAGGTTTGGCAATAGGAGTGCAGATAAAGTCTTTGTTGTGGTGACTAGTGAAGTCACACAACTTGGTGTTTTCAGTGGAACCCATAGTAGCAGCAAGTGTGGCAGAATTTTTTGTGACTTTTGATATAAGACACAAAGATAAAAACTGAAAGGTAAACTAACAAGACAAAAAATCAAAGGTAAAAGGTAGTGGGAAACTCCTTTATCTTAGCACTCGGAGTCCCTGGCAACGGCGCCAGAAATTTGCTTGATGGTGGATATATCTCCCCTCATTGGTTACCTCAAGTGGAAGGTGAGATGTAGGATAGCGGCAAATTTCTCTCGGTGAAGATACCAAGGTTTGTCTCCAGTAGGAATCCGGAGATGATAAGTAGGTGTCTGCGGCGCAACTGACGTGGACCTGCACACAACACAAATAACTTTGCTTCCCAACGAGTACAGAGAGGTTGTCAATCTCTCCGGCCCTGTTGTTCACAAAGGATCAATGTAACAGATAATAGTGATAATGATAGCAGCTAGAAAGTAAAAGCAGGAAAGTAAATAAGCGTGTAAAAAGGGATGAGGATACGGACCACGGTCCCGTGATGTTCACTAGTGATCTCTCTCTCCCAAGAGACGATACAACTGCTATGCGAGGTAAACAAATTACAGCTGGGGAATTGACAGGATTAAAAACGCACCGCAATGCTAACTATGCTCCAAATAAAGGACAAGGCTCAAAAGCATGGGCGGTACGCCAAAATAAGTAGACCGAAATCATCCACCTTCAGATATCTATCCAAAACATCTCGTTGGTATTAAGTTGCGAGCCCCACCCAAAGTGTAAACCCAAAAGCAACAGACAACTGCATTAAAAAGCACTTTGCGTAAAGTAAACAATTTTTGCAACCGCGGTTACAAGAATCGTTGTTTTCCCCCTTGTGGCAATAACACATCCCCTAGACTCATGTTTATGTCACTCAAGCGTGTCATCGAGGGGCATGAACCCACAATCGAGCATAACATCCCTCTTGGAGTCACCACCTACTACTTGGCCAAAGCAATAAACAGCAATGGAGAACATGCTAGAATTACTTAAGAACAATAATATAAAAGATAAGAACCAAATATATTACTCAATCACAATCTGAACATAATCTCATAATCCATCAGATCCCAGCAAACTCAGCATAGCAACAGTAGAAAGATTACATATGTTCCTCGATCATGTAGGGCAGCTCACGAGGACTAAACCATGAAGAACAAAGAGGGGAGGAGAACATCACATAGCTACTGATCACGGACCCATGGTCCAAAGAAAACTACTCACGGCACATCCGGGAAGCGTCCATGGTGGAGGGGAAGCTCCCGGAGGTCAATCCTCCCTCCGGCAGGGTGCCGGGAAGAAGTCTGCTGGCGCTCCCGATCTTGGAAGCGGGGCGGCGGCAGAACAGAGGCGAGATCGCGAAAAAGGGTTCTGTCTTCGTGGGTTTCGCGTCACGGATATGAAATAGGCGAAGGGGGGAAGCCAGGGGGGCCACCAGGGGTCCAGGCGCCCTGGTGGCGCGGCCAAGCCCTAGGCCGCGCCACCTGGCCGCCTAGGCACTAGGTGGGCCCCCTCTGGCCCTCCTTCGGGGTTCCGGAAGCTTCTGTTGCGCTTATTTTTTATCAGATTTTTCCCAAATTTTTGGAGCACTTTTAATATGGAGGAAAACTGAAATAGAAAAACAGCAGAAAACAGGAACTGGCACTCTGGTGCACTGAGTAAATAAGTTAGTCCAAATATGATAAGAAAAATTATGAAAGTCTATCTAGATCATAGCAATATCACACAAAACATGCATGGAGCAAGTAGAAATTATAGATACATTTGGGACGTATCAGAACTGCACACAAATACAAACAACTTTGCTCCAAACGAGTACAGAGAGGTTGTCAATCTCGCCGGCCTTGCCGTTTACAAAGAATCAAACACAACAGATAATAGTAGTGATAATTGCAACAAGAAAGTAAAACAGGAAGTAAATTGAAGTTGTAAACAGTGGTGGAAATATGGACCGGGGTCCCATGAAGTTCACTAGTGATGTCTCTCTCCCAAAAACCGATAAATAGCTATCCAAGGTGAACAAATTATAGATGGGCAATTGACAGGATTAAAAACGCACTGCAATGCTAACTATGCTACAAAAGATAGGAAGAGGCTCAAACGCAAGGGCAGTACGCCAAGATAAGTAGACTGGAATCCATTTGCATCTACGCACTAATCATCCACATTGAGATATCTATCCAGAACATCTCGCTGGTATTAAGTTGCGAGCCCCACCAAAAGTGTAAACCCAAAGCAACAGACAACTGCATTAAAAGAACTTTGCGTAAAGTGAACAATCCTTGCAACCGAAGTTACAAGAACCATTGTTTTCTCCCTTATGGCAACAACACATCCCCTAGACTCATGTTTCTGTCACTCAAGCTAGTCATCAGGGAGCATGAACCCACAATCATGCATAACGCTCCCTCTTGGAGTTACAATCAATCACTTGGCCAAAGTAATAAAAAGAAACGGAGAACATGAAAGAATTACTCAAGAACATGAATATAAATGGAGAAGAACCAAATATATTACTCATCACAATCTGAACATAATCTCATAATCCATCAGATCCTAGCAAACTCAACATAGAAACAGCAGAAAGAATTACATATGTGCCTTGATCATGTAGGGAAGCTCACAAGGTCTAATCAATGAAGAACAAAGAGGGGGAGAGGACATCACATAGGTACTGATCATGGACCCATGGTCCAAGGTGGACTACTCACGGCTCATCACGGAAGCACCCATGGTGGTGGAGAAGCTCCCGGAGGTCAATCCTCCCTCTGGTAGGGTGTCGGGAAGAGGTCTTCTAGTGCTCCCGTTCTTGTAAGCGCGGCGGTGGCGGAACAGAGGCGAGATCGCGAAAAAGGTTCTGTCCTCAGGGGTTTCGGGACGAGAGAGATATATAGGGGGCAGCCAGGGAGTCCAGGCGGCCTCCCGGCGCGGCCCCACCCTAGGTCGCACCCCCTGACCGCCTGGGCACCTGGTTGGGGCCCCTGGACCCCCTTCGGGAGTCTAGAAGCTTCTGTCTCGCTGATTTTTTATATATTTTCCCGGATTTTTCTGGCACTTTAAGTAATGGGTAAACCTGGAATACAAAAACAGCAGAAAACAGAAACTGGCACTATGGTGCACTGAGTTAATAGGTTAGTCCAAATATGATCAAAAGTGTATGAAAGTGTATCAAAGGCATAGCAATATCACCCAAAACATGCATGGAGCAATCAGAAATTATAGATACGTTTGGGACGTAACAACATCCCCAAGCTTAATTCATGCTCGTCCTCGAGTAGGTAAATGATAACAAGCATAATTTCTCTAGTGACATGCTACCAACCATAAAAGAACTTTTAAGTAAAGAAATAAAGGCATGTAGTTCAATTCAAGTCATAACAAGCAAGAGTCTACATTAGCATTGAAACAAGCAACATAAGAGCATAAAGGTGCAAGAGCTCTCGCTGTCCTTGACTCGAATGTCTCCAAATGGTGTTTGCGTGCAAGAAGTGGAAGATGGGAATACGAGAGAGTAAAAACATACTATTTATTTTGGTTGAGAACTCAATCTACTAAAGTTTCACACATAGTCTTCTTTGGAATCTTATCTTGACTCATCCCCATACCACTAGCCAGGTACAAGTCAAATTGTATCCACTCCCTTTCGATATTTTGAGAACACATGTAATGGATGAGCGTAAGCAAGAAAGTTGACACTTAGGATGGAAAAGAGAGAGATGGTGGAGGAGGAAGACAAAAAGGTGTGAAAGGCTCACATCAAGGACAATCATAGGTGTGAGAAAGCCAAATGATAGATACGATGTGAGAAGTAGGGATTTGCATGCAACGGATGCACATGTGAGCTATGGACCCAACTTGCTTTCTCAAGATTACCTAGAGCTCTTTTCAGGAGGCTCTTTATTGGAATATACAAGCCAAGTTATATAGTGTAAAGGTCCCCACATGGCTATATGCATGTATAATATCTCTATGGAGTACTAGATATAAGAGGGAGTACGAGTGTTGATCTCTCAAAAGGAATAGCAGTGTGCCCCCTTCTCTCTTTTTATTTTCTTTTTCTCTTTTTTCTCTTTTTTTGTATTTTTTTGGTGGCCTCAATGGTCTTTCTATTTAACTCTCATTTGTCCTATTTGGGATATTTTAATTTTTACTCTTTGGGATCTTTTCCTCACTTAGGGGCAACACTCTATTTTTCAATAAGTATAGAAGATCTTTCACACTTTACAAAAGTACTCAGCATAAATAAGAAGCTATCATGATGTATGAAAATGTATGCCTCCGCCAGTGTAGCAGGATATGCAATGATACTCGCGCATCATGTAGCAATGATTAGGGCAAAGCCCAACTAGCATACGGCTCATCGATTCAAGCAAAAGCATGTATGACATGAAGATCAAGTCATGAGATGGTGGATGTTGCACTGCATGTATCTCGGAAAGGCTATGGAAATGCCTTGATAGGTAGGTATGGTGACTATTTTGAGGAAAGATATAAGGAGGTTTATGATGACAGAGCGTATCGTGCCAAGGGTTTGGATGCACCGGCGAGGTGGACGCCAACTCTCGGAGGGCAATGCGCGGTACCGAAGAGGATAGCTAATATGAGGTGGTGGAAGTGTCAACTTTCAATACTTAGATTAGTCTGAAGAACTCATGCACTTATTATCGGTAACTCTCAATCTAATAAATACGTTCACAAAGATACAAGTACCCCGAGAGGAGTGTATGGGGGTTTAGTTATCCTTGCGCATCCTCGAAGATTAGTGATCCATCTAGTAGCTAGATTTCTCAACTAGTTTTTGTAGTTTTTGGAAATAAACACATATTGCCCAAAATACGACACATATCACTAATAGGCTAGAGCTCTTGACACCAAAAGTTCAAACATTACTCACAACAATACCTCAAAACTATTGCAAGTTACTACTACAATTGAATAGCAACCTCAATTACCTACTTAAAGACAAGACACAACTCAGTGCAACAACCAACTCTCTTAACAAGATAAACATGAAAACTAAAGAGAGTTTCAGCAATAAACTAAACTAAATCTCTTGAAAAAGATAAACATGAAAACTAAGAGCTAAACATGGCAGCAGCTACGAAAACATAGAGAACACACAACAAAGAAAGATCAGCATGAAATCCTATGATGTGTTCTAGTTTGAAGTGGAGCATATTTCTCTCCCACACAAAGTAAGCTGGGTTCTAACTTTTTATGAACAACAAACAAAGCTAAAGAAAAGTAAAAAGTAAACCTAAGAGCGAGACGCTGCAAGCATAGCACATAACGCGTGAAGTGATAAAAATATAGTGATACAAAGGACGAACTGATGATTGTTGATGGAGAAGGGGATGCACGGGGGCATCCCCAAGCTTAGACGCGTGAGTCTCCTTGAATATTTATTAGGGATGCATGGGGGAATCCCCAAGCTTGAGTGTTTCACACTCCCGGATCTTCTTTCATCATCTTCCCTCGCACACTTGAAAACTCCCTTCATACATAACACATCATAAGCTGATTAGAGAGGTTAGTACCCTTAATAAAATAATTTGCCTATACTGGAAATAAAGATTTTCTTTAAAGGCTACTGTTTCTCAAGATTTCCAAAAAGTTTTTGCAAAGAAAAAGCTAATGCAAGACTTGCAAAAGTGAGGAAAGGAAAAACGCGATAGAATCTGTGAAAAACAGAACAACAGGTAGTAAATAATTTTTTTGGGTACTTCTACAACTCAAATAAAAAAACTCAGAACAGACACTCCAAAGACAATTGTATGGAAAGATGATGTGGTGATTTTAGGTGAATTTTTCTGTCCAAGGACAAAATATGTTTTCTAGACAACATTTCACAACTTTTGAACTTTCTCACAATCGGAGGCTAAGCTTGGTACAAAGCTTGAAAATAAAGATACAATGATGTTGCCACAATAGTAACAATCATCAAGACCACTAAACAGAAGTAAAAATATTTTGGGTTGTCTCCCAACAATCGCTTTCTTTTACGCCTTTAAGCTAGGCAAGAAGAAAAAAGATCAAGTTTTATCAAGTGAAAGAGAATAGCTAGCCCGTGTAACAGACTCAAAAGGTAACTTAATCTTCTTCCTAGGGAAGTGTTCCAACGGTGCGAAGAAAAGGACGTCCCAAAATAATTGGACATAAAGGTTCACACTCTATGTCCACAATATTAAAATCAACGGGAACATAATTTTCATTGACAATTATAAGAACATCGTCAATCTTCCCCAAAGGTTTCTTTACATAAGAATCAATGAGGCGAACACCAAAAGAACACGGATCAAAAGGTTTCAATTCAAACATATCAAACATTCTTTTGGGAATAACGGAGGTACTAGCTCCAACATCACATAAAGCATAGCAACAAAAGTTATTCAATTTAATTTTGATCATAGGATCCCAACCATCTTCTAGCTTCCTAGGTATTGTTGCTTCTACTCTAAGCTTCTCCTCCTTAGCTTTAATGAGAGCATTAGTGATATGCTCCATGAAGGCAAGATTTAGTGTGCTAGTGTGGGGGTCTCTAAACATTTTGTGTAGTAAGCTAATAACTTCTGAGAGGGTGCAACTATCAAAGGTGGTAGTGGTGTCATGTAATCTAACATGTTTGAAAGCCTCTATGTTCATAGGAGTTTCTTCTTCTATGGTTGAGGTAATAGCTTCACCATTAATAGGTCGAATGTGACTAGGAGTGTGTTTGGTGCTAAAAGTTTGGGTATCCTCAACAACTTGGATAGTAGAAACAGTGTGGTGTGTAAGAAGGCTCTTGATTATATCCTCTTCCTCTTTTTCTCTAGCCCATCTTTCTATAAGTTTAGCCATCATCCTAATATTTCCATTAATTTTCAATTGGATAACATTAATAGGAGTGTCTTTCCTCTCCTCGAGGCGATAAGTTCTAATTTTAAGCATCTCAATATCAAGGGCTCTGTTGTCTACCTTCGAAGAGAGATTATCTAATTTGTCTAATCTCTCCTCTACAGTCTTGTTGAAGGCTTTTTGGGTAGTCATAAATTCTTTAAGCATGCTTTCTAATTCATAAGTGGGGTTCTTGTTGCTAAGATAGGTGTTGTTGTTCCCATAGTTGGATGGGAACGGTCTAGGATTGCTAAAAAAATTACCCCTATAAGCATTATTGTTGAAGTTGTTTCTAGAGATAAAGTTCACGTCTACTTGTTCTTGAGCAACCAAAGAATTTAAAGGAACATCATGAGGATCAATAGGAGAGTGCTTGGTAAGTGGAGACATAATCAAGTCAACCTTTTCATTTAGGGAGGAAATCTCCTCGACAGAGTTTACCTTCCTAGCTATTGGAACTCGTTCGGTGTGCCATTGGGAATAGTTGGTCATCATCTCATCTAGAAGTTTTGTGGCAGCACCAAGTGTTGTTGACATAAAGGTTCCTCCCGCGGCCGAATCTAGCAGGTTCCGCGAGGTAAAGTTCAAGCCTGCATAAAAAGTCTGGATAACCATCCAAGTAGTCAAACCATGTGTAGGGCATTTCTTAACAAGAGATTTCATTCGTTCCCAAGCTTGGGCAACGTGTTCATTATCCAATTGTTTAAAATTCATAATGTTACTCCTCAATTGGATAATTTTAGCAGGTGGGTAGTACTTCCCAATAAAAGCATCTTTGCACTTATCCCAAGAATCTATACTATTACTAGGCAAGGATTGAAACCAAATTTTAGCTCCTTCCCTCAAGGAGAAAGGAAAAAAGCTTAAGCTTAACAATATCACCTTCTACTTCTTTATACTTTTGCATATCACAGAGTTCAACAAAATTATTTAAATGTAAAGCAACATCACCTCCGACACCGGAGAATTGATCTGACATAACTGTAGGGGAACGCGGCAGAAAACAAAAATTTCCGCACTACGAACACGCCCAGGACCACTATGGAGACTGCATACAAGGTTTTGATCTGATCGTTACCGACTCGTAGCGCAGCGGAAGTAGAGTCGATGTAGATCGTCGGTGCAGATCCCCGCAGCTAGGATTTACAACCTCCCAACCGCGAGGATGTTCTCCCTCGTCTGCTCCTCGAACAGCGCTCCGGGAGGCGGTCGTACAGTCCCTCGGACGGTGTCACGGACAGCCCTTCGGGAGGCCCCTCGAAACTCGATCGGTAACTCGGACAGCCCTTCGGGAGGACCCTTGAAACTCGAACGATAATTTGGACAGCCCTCACACCTCTATTTATAGGAAACCCAAGGGGGCTTTCTTGGCTCCCAAGTCCTTCTAGAAGGCTTTCCAAAAATATCTCAAGTAGTACTTTTTACTATTCATGACACCACTTTTTCGCGTCCGAAAAATCCGAAAATATTTCTGTGGGTCTTAGAATAATTCCAACACCCACTAAAATGATTTTGGGCGCGTTCCGAAACAATTCCGGATTAGTGATTTTCATCTGCGAAAAGCAACCTAAGCATTTCCGGCAGCTCCGGAACATTTCCGGCAGCTCCGAAATATTTCCGAAAAAAATATTTTAATCTTTTCTCCAGAAAAATTCCAGAAGTTACCAGAACAATTCTGGCACTCTCCAAAATTACCAGGTGATCTCCGAAACCTTTTCGGCTTAGTGGTTTACCCCGAAACAACTTTTCGGTTTTCTCTCTTGGAACTTTTCCGCCGTCTCCGAAACCTTTCCGGTGACTTTATCTCAGACTCCCTGTCTAGTATTCAACAGATAGATGACCCTTAAGCGTGTGACCCTGTAGGTTCGATGAAGTATAGACATGACCGGAACACTTTCCGATCAATGATCAATAGCGGAACCGAGGACATCCATATTGATCCCTATACCCATACGAAGAATTATTCGAGTGAACCTTTAGTTGCTGTGTGCTATTCCTGTTGCTTCGCGATATATTACAAATACCCGAGGTGAGACTTATTGGCATCCCCGTGAATCAACAACTTGTCCACTATGCCAGTTACCTCGTTCCTGGTATTGTTCTCTTTTCTCGTTCCCGCGTTCCGGCATCCCTGTGATCAAATCACACTGTGTCTGGCCAGACGATGGTGGATACCGTAACACCGAGAGGGCCCTAAGAATATCTCTCCAACGACGGAGGAGCAAATCCCAATCTCGAGCTACCTAGTTCCTTGTCATACTTTTCCGTGAACCCGCAAGCTGCCGTAATAGCCACCCTTTTACAGATGACGTTTAACAAAACCCCAAAGTTCACGAAGCAAGTACGAAGGAACTCGATACTCTCATGGTCTAAGGAATTATGCAAACGCACAACTTTCTCTGTGTTATAATCCATTAACTGGCGACGAATGTATCTCATAGCATAACATCAATCTGGGTCGATTCAACACAAATGTTCTTCTAACATTGTGCCCTCAAAATTGCCGGCATAGTCATGCCCATGATCAGGAAAACAGAACCATCATGCAACACTTGAGCTAGTCTTAGAGGCGAGACTAGGAATATATATTTTATCCGTTTATTATTCCACACGTGCATATGAGTCTTCCTCCGAGCCTCGTGGTTATTGCAGACTCGAGAACCATAGCAGTTATAGCATGGAATATAAACATAATTAGGAACATGGGGATAAATAATAACATTTATTATTGCCTCTAGGGCATATCTCCTACAGACTCCCACTTGCACTAGAGTCAATAATCTAGTCAATGCTAATGCACTTTACACCTATGGCATACTGGTGTAAAATATGCTTCACATGTGGTATAGCCTGATGTCCAACGGATCTGACAACTTCAACTCCGTGTGTATCTTTGCATATCCTCGCGTTTTCACGCTTTCACAAAATTCATATTTTGTGTGGACTTGGCTTTGTATATATGCGAATCACTGGTCGAACATTGATTCCTCAGACTGAGCTATGGAGCAACTATCTTCAATAGTGTTCCATTGACCAAAGCCATATTGGAACCATACTAAGTTCATGAATGAACTATATGATTCAACATTTTCTTTGTTGCTTCTAAAGCAGCAACATACATAGCCATTTGTTATAGAATTTCGCCACAGTAACCTGTTATGAACAATTCCAACTTACGGTGCCACCATATTGTGTATTACACACAAAAAAACTTTAACTCAAATCGAAAATCGCATGGAGCATTGATGAAGACCGTATCGATGTAATTACTTACAACAAGTACTTCATAATCTCTTCTTGCGAGAAAACATGTCATCAGTGCTACTTTAGTACTCAATGACATTTTTCACTGTTGTCCCACGATCAGTTCTTTGATCACTTTGGTATCTATACTCACAACAACTTTGGAGTATTGGACATATCTGGTTGTTTACATACCATGGAATACATGATTAATCCCAACACGAAGGTGTGTGGAATCTCCATCATGTAATTTGCTCATCAGTGTTTTGGGACACTGAGTCTTGCAAAAACTCTTTCCATGTGACTTTGGCAAGAATCACTCCTTGTCGTTTTTAATGCTAAATTGTTTTGGCATCTTGTCAGTATGTATTTTGGCTTAGCCCTATTAGGCAATTCTATCTCTTAGATAATTATGCCTAATATCAAGGCTACTTAGCCCAAGCACTTCATCGAAAGACTATTTTCAATGAAGTCCTAATTCGTGTCAAGAAGTTTATATTATTTCTGATCAACAATGTGTCAGGCACACAAGGTTTTTAGAAATATTATTATGCTCCCACTTACTTTCTTGTAGCCACAAGCATCTTCGTTATCCATTGATGAAATCAAACTCTTTTGACTATTTCATCAAAATCGAAGATTCCAACTCCATTATGCTCTCTTTTGTCCATCGCAGGAACTCTGAAGTTTGCATACTCACTAGCATCCTCTGGACTGACAAAATACCTTGGACTGTATCATATGCAAGTCCGAGGTAGTATTTCCATCTCATGGAAATCCTTTTGGCATCCATGTTTCATATCTCATGAATGAAATACGTATTAATTGCTAGTTTAACCCGAACCGACTTTAAGCATCGCTACGGAGAGACAATCTCGCCGTAGTTAGCAACAAGTCGAGCTTTATGGATAAAACATTTTTATCCGTATCAGTTTACAGTTCCATTAATATTCGTTAGACTCAAAGTCTTCCGAATGGTCCATCAAGATACAATCTTGATTTATTTATATGGAAACTATCTCGGATTGTATTGGCATTTAGCCAATTCCGGAGTCAGGGCCCATCATCGCTTCCTTGATTATCGTAGGTATGTTGTTGTCTAACAACAATATCTCGTTTGCGCACCTGAGAGGTTTGCACGAGTTTTGCCTACGTGGCTCAGTTGCAAGTTTGACCGAAGTCCATACATCTCATGTAGAGGCTTCCGTATCAGTTGCAGTAGGAAACTCTGGAATCACTTCCAAGGTTCCTTTCCTTTGATCTGATGACGAAGATACTGTTATCTCGTCGAGTTGCACTGTCCTCCCACTCACCTTTTTGCAAGAACCATTCTCTTTAAAAGCATACCGTTCTTTGTGGCAAAACCTTTTGCCTCGGTATAGTGGTGGAGGAATTCCCAATAATTTGGGATAACCTACAAAGTAGCACTTGTCTGATTTGGAATAGGTTTTTAAACAGTTTACACAAGCCCCATATTCCAAATGTTAAGAAAAGATAAAACATGGTTGGGCGTACCATACCATGGCGTCATTTCAACAGACCTGATGGCGCTCCTTTTAGTGTAAAAGCCGCAGTCTCTAAAGCATTACATTAAAAGGGATAATGGCAAATTGATTTATGTCATCTTTGATCTTACCATGTCATAAATGGTTTGATTACATCTTCAAGGACATTCCACTTGCAGTGGTGTTCCGGGAGGTGCAAGTTATGAAAACTCTTTTCACAACTCATCAGACATTGGCTAAACTTGTAACTCAAAAATTCCTTTCTGCAATCGAATTGTAGAAACATAATTTTCTTGTCACAATAACTTTCACTTCATTTTTGAAAACCTTTCGAATGATTTCAAAAGATCCAGACTTACGTCTCATCAAGTAAATATCCATATATCTACTTGAGTCTTTTCTGAAGATAGATAAATCCACTACTAACAACATTTATCGGACTACACACATCAAATGTATGATCACCAATAAGTTTGTTGTTCGTTCCTCATGGCCTGTGAACGGTATTTCAGTCACTTAACTTTTCGGACGAAAGTTGCAAGTGTGAGATGATTCATAATCAAATGACTTCAAAATCCATCATTATGGAATTTCTCCATGCGGGTTTCTCCAATGTGACCAAATGCAGTGCCACACATATGTGGTATTCTTTTAGTCTTTCGACATTTAGCGTCATTGTTATGGATGTATCATATTACCATCAATATTCGTAACATACAACCCATCCCCGATGGAAGCATGGCCCTTTATGTTATTCATAATACTGAACAACAATTGTTCTTTTATGAACAATCTTCTTGCAACATACTTTATGCAATGGGCTAGAGTGTATAAAACTCTAAAACGAATTATGAAAATAAATACAGATGGTGATACACCGATGGAAGGTATAGTAACTTTTACTATGTTCCCAGCGCGTATCTAAACCTCATTACTGGCAAGTCTTTTAGGCCGTAGTGGTTCTTGCATCGAGATGCAACAGAATGCAAACGAGCGGGTATTCCTGTGATCAACTTTTAATCATAATACCCAAGAATTATGGACTAACTGTTTAATCAAAATTCCCAAGAACTATTTATTTTTGACCAGCCTTCCATACATCAATAACTTTCATGACTTTTATACATGAGCTGGACATTCCAGTCTTCTTTCTTTTTGCCCTTATACTTTTAACAGTTTAACTTTCAATATATTTCTCCTACTCTCAGAAGAAGCACCCAACTTTAAGAGTGGCGTTAGCCCCGGACTTCCTAGGCGTGTGAGTCATACTAACACCCTTGGGACATTTCCTTTCTCTTTAAGTTGTTTGTTTTATTCACCTTCATCATATGACAGGCGTTCTTCTGGATCCCTCTCTTATCAGTCAAATGCCCAGTAAACACTTTACTAATACTTTGCAAACAAATGTTGCTTTGGATATCTCATATCTTTTAGCCTTTGTCTGTATCTGAAAACAATTTTCAGTTCCATGAATATTATATAACTATCCCAAAACTTGTGAAGTTCGGGTTTTATGGAAGCAAACGTATTGCACTTGACCACAATGGAATTCTAGCTTTTTGATCGAAGGATGAGAGTCACATCATCCATAGCATTAGCGGGAGGACACCGAAAGCATGCGATAGGACAAAATCCTTCTCGGCACTCTTGAGGACAATCCTCGCATTACGTTACCAACCGTAAAGTTTTAACCAGATATTTAACAGCTTATTCAATTTTAATAGGGAAGGTGGAAACGCGAGCCATTATTCTACAACTATTAGCAAATTATACTTAGACAGTGTTCATAATTAATTGCACTCAGAATTAAACAAGTTAATTCTAAAATGCGCTCCCACTCAAATCAATATCTCTCAAAATTGATTATGAGTGATTCAAGATCCAAATATCAATACAACGCCATAGAATCATCATCTCATGACGAGGATTTTGATTTGGTAGGCCAACTTGCCGATCACATCTCTATGTGACTCTTGTTCATCTTTCGATGCGTGTGTTCCGAGCTCAGGACGATCCTGCCATGAACGTCAAGACAACCAAGTGATCTTGCTGCGAGGTCTGACCTCACCCGCCTTACATTTCTCCAATCGTTCGTACCCATGCATCCATGGCGCACCCCGAAAGGATAGATGCTGTGACGGTGCTACATTTGGGAGAACACTAACTACTTGATATTTTAAGTGAGAGATCACCCTAATAAAAAGCGACTACCACGCAAACAAGAAGGGTGCAACTTAAGGGATAAACATCTCAGGTAATTCATAATTGCATGATATGGTATAGCCCCTTCTGACGGAGAAGTCAAGTATTTCTTCGTCTTTGGCATTTGCGTCGGAGTTCACCTTCGCGAAGTTTGCCACCACCTTGTCGATGCACCAAATAATATTGCTATCTTTATAGCTAATAAAATAAGTGCATTACATAAGGTTGACTCGCAGGTCATTAAAGTGACAATCATATGGCTCCAGCCATCATGCCGAATCATGACACGCAGGTCATGTTAATAAATTTACATTATATAGTCATCTCATACATAATCATATTAATATGAGCTTTGCTATACCACATCACATGCACATCCTGCAAAACCAAGTTAGACGCCTCTAATCGGTTTATGCAAAATTTTATTTTACGTGGCTTCTAAGGTTTTGACTTAAACCGCAGCTACCAACGTTTATCATCAAGCATGATTATTCAAGTCGCTAGATTAACTTTGCGGGGTGTATGAAACACGAGATAATAAAATCTCGAGCCCCATACTGAACTTCGTCATACGCGTGATCCCCGTGCAGATCATATCTGCATTGCCCTTTAGTCTGCAGAATTTCTTCTTTCTCTAACTATGGTGGAATTCAACGAACTGTTAGCACTTCTTTGATCAATCAGGATCGCAGATTGCCAGAACTTTGAAACTCCACCATACTGTTATCGACATCAGAAATATGCAAATTCTAGGGAAGCAACAAGAACATCGAGTAACGGATTTCATCTGCCACCCGCATAAATAATTTTCAGCAATAGATCTGATCTACTCCAAAATTATATTATGCAATACCCATACATCTCTATGTATTCTAGATCGCAACATGCATCTACGCATAGCACGGCTCTGATGCCACTGTAGGGGAACGCGGCAGAAAACAAAAATTTCCGCACTACGAACACGCCCAGGACCACTATGGAGACTGCATACAAGGTTTTGATCTGATCGTTACCGACTCGTAGCGCAGCGGAAGTAGAGTCGATGTAGATCGTCGGTGCAGATCCCCGCAGCTAGGATTTACAACCTCCCAACCGCGAGGATGTTCTCCCTCGTCTGCTCCTCGAACAGCGCTCCGGGAGGCGGTCGTACAGTCCCTCGGACGGTGTCACGGACAGCCCTTCGGGAGGCCCCTCGAAACTCGATCGGTAACTCGGACAGCCCTTCGGGAGGACCCTTGAAACTCGAACGATAATTTGGACAGCCCTCACACCTCTATTTATAGGAAACCCAAGGGGGCTTTCTTGGCTCCCAAGTCCTTCTAGAAGGCTTTCCAAAAATATCTCAAGTAGTACTTTTTACTATTCATGACACCACTTTTTCGCGTCCGAAAAATCCGAAAATATTTCTGTGGGTCTTAGAATAATTCCAACACCCACTAAAATGATTTTGGGCGCGTTCCGAAACAATTCCGGATTAGTGATTTTCATCTGCGAAAAGCAACCTAAGCATTTCCGGCAGCTCCGGAACATTTCCGGCAGCTCCGAAATATTTCCGAAAAAAATATTTTAATCTTTTCTCCAGAAAAATTCCAGAAGTTACCAGAACAATTCTGGCACTCTCCAAAATTACCAGGTGCTCTCCGAAACCTTTTCGACTTAGTGGTTTACCCCGAAACAACTTTTCGGTTTTCTCTCTCGGAACTTTTCCGCCGTCTCTGAAACCTTTCCGGTGACTTTATCTCAGACTCCCTGTCTAGTATTCAACAGATAGATGACCCTTAAGCGTGTGACCCTGTAGGTTCGATGAAGTATAGACATGACCGGAACACTTTCCGATCAATGATCAATAGCGGAACCGAGGACATCCATATTGATCCCTATACCCATACGAAGAATTATTCGAGTGAACCTTTAGTTGCTGTGTGCTATTCCTGTTGCTTCGCGATATATTACAAATACCCGAGGTGAGACTTATTGGCATCCCCTTGAATCAACAACTTGTCCACTATGCCAGTTACCTCGTTCCTGGTATTGTTCTCTTTTCTCGTTCCCGCGTTCCGGCATCCCTGTGATCAAATCACACTGTGTCTGGCCAGACGATGGTGGATACCGTAACACCGAGAGGGCCCTAAGAATATCTCTCCAACGACGGAGGAGCAAATCCCAATCTCGAGCTACCTAGTTCCTTGTCATACTTTTCCGTGAACCCGCAAGCTGCCGTAATAGCCACCCTTTTACAGATGACGTTTAACAAAACCCCAAAGTTCACGAAGCAAGTACGAAGGAACTCGATACTCTCATGGTCTAAGGAATTATGCAAACGCACAACTTTCTCTGTGTTATAATCCATTAACTGGCGACGAATGTATCTCATAGCATAACATCAATCTGGGTCGATTCAACACAAATGTTCTTCTAACATTGTGCCCTCAAAATTGCCGGCATAGTCATGCCCATGATCAGGAAAACAGAACCATCATGCAACACTTGAGCTAGTCTTAGAGGCGAGACTAGGAATATATATTTTATCCGTTTATTATTCCACACGTGCATATGAGTCTTCCTCCGAGCCTCGTGGTTATTGCAGACTCGAGAACCATAGCAGTTATAGCATGGAATATAAACATAATTAGGAACATGGGGATAAATAATAACATTTATTATTGCCTCTAGGGCATATCTCCTACAATAACAAGGTTCAACAAGGCAGATTTAATTTTATAAGAGGTAGCTGAAGTAGCAGGTGTAGCAATAGGAGTGCAGATAAAATCATTGTTGTTGTGACTAATGAAGTCACACAATTTGGTGTTTTCAGTGGAACGCATAGTAGTAGTAAGTGTGACAAACAAATTTTTTGTGATTTTTAATAAAGGACACAAAGTTAAAAACTGAAAGGTAAACTAACAAGACTAAAAAGCAAAGGTAAAAGATAGTGTGCAACTCCCCTATGTTGAAGATTGCAGTCCCCGGCAGCGGTGCCAAAAAGTTTCTTGATACTAATTCCTCGTTGGTTACCCCAAGTGGAAGGTTAGATGTAGGATAGCGACAGATTTCCCTTGGCAAAGATTCCAAGGTCTAGAGTGTCTTCCCGTAGGACTCCGATAACTTCAAGTAGGTGGTGAAGTGAACAATGGAGCCGTTTACAACCTCTGGTTGCTTACTTTACCTGGACCTGCACACACCACAAGTAACTTTACTCCCAACGAGTACAAAGAGGTTGTCAATCTCTCCGGCCTTGCTGTTTACAAAGGATCAACACAACATATAATAGGTAGTGATAATTGCGACTGGAAAGTAAAGGCAAGACATAATTTGAGAGTGTAAATAGTGATGAGAATATGGACCTTGGTCCCAGGATGTTCACTAGTGATGTATCTCTCCAAAAAGATGAAAAAACTGCTATGCGAGGTAAACAAATCATAGCTGGTGTAACAGCCTAGTTTTCACAAAAATTGAAAAAAAAATGTTTTCGGTGTGAATTGTTTGATTGTCTGATTTGTTTGCGGTGTTTGCATCAACGATTTATCGATCGACGATTATTTTTCCCCCTCTTATCTCGTATCGGACGGAGACCGACCCTTGCCACCCTGACACTTGACCTTAGCTACACCGGGTTTCGCCCGATCACCGCCGTGAAAACCGCACGAGACCAGCCGCAGCCAACGGAACGAAAACCCCGTTTAATAATTAAACGGGATATTTTTATAGTGCACCGGAAAGTGTTCTCGGAACGGTTCCAGCGCGAGGTGAACGCCGCTGGCTCGACGCGCTGATCGTGTAGTTCGAAGTTTTACCCGAATCGGAGGTACTGCGGACCCCCGGCGGTCAGAAACGTAAGGACCGGATGCGCGAGAGAGAAACCGGGGATGTTTTTGCAAACTGCCAGCCACCTGGGCTACAAATAGACCACCCCCCACTTAGGGTTTCCCTAAGCCACTAGAGAGACCCAGAACTGACCCAAAAACACCCCAATCTCGTCCAAACCCTAAATTTTCGGATCTGAGATCAGCCCAATGAATTTTGGGCCGTCAGAACGTCAGATCCGACGGACCTCGTTGCGCCAAGTCAGCGCCCTGGACCCTCTCTCCTCCAACTCTCTCCGTCCCACCGCCCGCAGGCTCACCGCCGCCTTCACGGCCGCGCCGCCGGCCACCCTTCTCCTTCCCTCTCCTCCCTCCTCTCCCTAACTTCCCTCTCCTCTGTCTCCGTGCAGGAGCGCCGCCAGCCATGGAATCCATAGCCGAGCCGCGCCATGGCCAGGAGCACCCGAGGCCGAGCGCCTCCTCCAGCCGGCCGTTGTCGCCCTGGGTCCTCCCGCCGCCCGCGCCTGGCCGGATCCGAGCTGGCCGCCGCCGTCTTGCCCCTCCTCGGGTCCTCCCGTGGCCGAGGCGCGCCCCTTGCCGGTGTTGGAGCCGTCGCCGCCTGCAGTCGTGCTCGGAAGGGAGCCCGAGCCGGCTGGCCTCCTCCAGTGCCCGACCTGGGCCGGCCCACAGCAGCAGGCGGCCCAGCCAGGCGCCAGCAGCCCAACCTCCCCTCCAAGCCAATTGGGTCGAGCCCATGGTGAGCCGGCCCGACCCCTCCTCTTTTTTTTTCCTTTATTTCTTTTCCTGTTTTTTTTCTAAGTCTTTAACTGCTGTAACTGCTGCTGATCCCGTTTTGTAATGCGATTTCCCGTTGATCCGTAGCTTCGATGAACGTGCCCCCAAAACGAAAGTTGCTCAGTTTTGCGTGCTCTAGCGTTCGTATATAGAAAGTTTTTCCGTTTGAGGACGTCTAGATAGTTTAATTATGCGTTGAAGTGGGCATCAAGCCGTTAAATTGCTAGTTTTTCCTGTTAAGTGTTGCTGCTATTATTTTATTGCAACTTTGCATGATGATTGTGACTCATCCGTGAGGCCTATTGCATTGATTCTTTTTCCTATGTGTTAAACATCATGTGTACTTCATTTCCATGATTTAACTTGTCATGTTTGGGTGCTTTAGATATATTAAATCTTGCTCCAAAGTGGTGACCCTGATGTTAATGTGCTGCTGTGCTGAAAACTGTTATTTTGTTGCAACTTCGGTCGACGAGTGTGTCGCGACCGTTTATCGGAATTGAGTGATTCCAATTGCATATTGTTAAGCATCATGTCTACTTTCATCCCATGTATTGCCTTGTCATGATATGCTTGCTGGTCATATAGTTATTGAGCTCCAAAGTTGCTATGCTGCTGTTTTTGACATCCACCTCTGTTTTTCTTTAAGTATGTTACTTTGCGATGCCATGTTGTTTGCTTAATATCTTTTGATCTATGATGCCTATTTGCATGATTTTTTTTCCATGCCTTCCTTGTCATGTCTACTTTAGTTCCATATCATTTGTGAGCATGTTTGCATTCATTGTCCTGTTTATGCAATGCTCTAAAGTGTGCTTCGTGATGTTGGCAGATTGTGCCCGTAACTTGATTTGCTTGTATCTTTTTAACCGTAACTCCGTTTGGAGTGCTCTTTATATGTAACTTGATTAGTTTTTCGTGCACTTTATGTTTATGCTATTGTTTGCTTCTGTTAACCAATCTAAAATATGGTTTAGGACAGAACAGTACCAAATCTTTTAATCATCGTGCGGCACTTAGTGTTATGCCATGTTTAGGTCGTGCCCCACTTAAATTGACTAGCATAGATAGTTTACTTTGTGCTTCACCTCTT
This sequence comes from Bromus sterilis, assembly GCA_950022295.1. Classification (NCBI taxonomy): domain Eukaryota; kingdom Viridiplantae; phylum Streptophyta; class Magnoliopsida; order Poales; family Poaceae; genus Bromus; species Bromus sterilis. The sequence continues at coordinate 221,109,259 of OX465599.1, forward strand.
GCCATGTTTGTGTGCTATGCCATGCTTGCTTGATATTTGCATGTTAACAACCTTTGTTGATCACCTGTAGCTAAACAACTTGAACCACCGTAAACGTGCGGTATCGTCGTGTGTGACGAGTGCTCCACTTAAATTGTTAGTAACCGCTCTCGACGGTAGGTGCGATGTCTCGTGTTGCTTCTTGTTGATGCTTGCTCGTGTTTTCCTCGTAGTAATAGATGGTTGCTCATTGATTGCTTTCCAGTGTTTACCTCTTGTGTGATTCCGCGGGTACCTCTCGGAGACGATGCGAGCTTGCGATCAACTACACCTTCGGAACCCGACTTATCAACAGGCAAGGACTATACATTACTTATGATCCATTCTATTTCAACCAGCGGTTTGCATGCTAGTCTAGGATAGGTTCGATGTTTGATCCTACCACATGTTTACAACCTCTTTCAAACCGATACAGCCATGTCCCTTCCCAGCAAACCTTGTACTGCTATGTTACTATTGCTCGTTGCTCAGTCCCTGCTTAGTATGCATGCTTAGGATGCTACGATGTTACCCTGTTACTCTTTGGGTTGGGATATCACATTATTATATTGTTGTTGATGATATGAGTATTATAATGTTGACTATATTCGACGAAAAATGGAAGGTCTAGGCTATCCCGCCCCGACGCTTTGTTCCATTCGAGTCACCTAGGATCCGAGTTCCGGGTATTGGTTTTAAGACTGAGCGTGCCTAACCGCGTGTGGGATTTTATGGGGTCCGCTTTTCTTACCTACCTAGCTTCAAGCATTTCTAGTGCTGGCCCAAGCTGATTTTACCTTTTGAAACCGTGTGTGTGCTGGTCGTACGCCAGTAGTTTTCCAACCAGCCCGGACCAGTGGGGACATGGTTTCCCTGTTGGTCCACCTTTGACCGGCGAGGGCCCGAGGCCTCACGTGAGGCGTCTCGGTAACCCAAACCCTGTTGAGACGGAAGAGTCCGATCCGAGAGCGTGGCCAGCTTTTGGATTGGTTGTCGACTCCCCGGGGGCCACCCGGATTTGTTCGTTGTTAATTAGAGGGACCTGTTGTTTCAAAATCTCTTGGAACTAAATCATAAAATGGTTTCCTGTGATGGGTAGCAACTGAGAGAGATGGGCGTGCGTGCAGAGCCTTGTAATGAGCAGTTGGTACACCCCTGCAGGGTTAAATCTTTTCGAGAAGCCGTGTCCACGGTTATGGACGACTGGAGACCTACTCCTTGTTCATAGACAACAACAAGTAAGATAATCTTAATATAATTTGATCAACGTGTGTGTGTGCCTTGACTGCTTCTTCTTCGTCGGGATGCGAAGAGGAGGACAAGGATAGTTTAGGTGTTATGATTGCGTAAGTAGTTGATAGCAAGACTTGTTGGGTGCGATTCCTCATCGAATGCTTGGCTTCTTATCTTACTCTCTAGATCGTTAGCCACTTCATAAATTCTAGTGCGGCAGCAACCTCACCACTTACCCCATCCTTACCGTAAACTACTAGTTGTCCTAGAATGACGATTGATGAAGGCCTCTGTACTCATGATACTACCCCAAACTCTTTTCAGGGTTCTTGATCGACAACAGGTATGGTGATCGACGTTTCACGTGGAGACTCGACGACGACTAGTTAGGCGGATCCCGGCGGAGGGCCTGGACCCTTGTGGTTATGGGGATCGATGATTTTCTCTTTGCCAATAGGCATTTGCTTGTAGTCTGTACCCAGACATGTATCTTCCGCTGTTGTATTGTATTTGAGGAAGTTGTATGCCGATTGTATGAGATGTTGTATCCTGTATCTGTAATGTTGTGATATCATGTTGGAAATCCGGGGCATATGGCTATGTCATATGTCGCGGTGGGACCGATATGTGCTTCGTCCCCGGATCTGGATGGAAACATCTAGATCTGGAACAGTACCGCATATCGGGCCTTACAGCTGGGAAATTGACAGGATTACGGGCGCAAACCAATGCTAACTGTGCTACAAAGAGAGGAAGAGGCTCAAAAGCATGGGCAGTACGCCAAAATAAGTAGACCGAAATCCATCTGCATCTACTACTAATCATCAACCTTGAGATATCTATCCATAACATCTCGCTGGTATTAAGTTGTGAGCCCCACCCAAAGTGTAAACCCAAAGCAACAAACAACTGCATTAAAAAAACTTTGCGTAAAGTAAACAATCCTTCCAACCCCGGTTACAAGCACCGTTGTTTTCCCCCTTGTGGTAACATCACACCCCCTAGACTCATGTTTCTGTCACTCAAGGTAGTCATCAGGGGACATGAACCCACAATCAAGCATAACGCTCCCTCTTGGATTCACTACCTTCTACTTGGCCAAAGCAATAAACAACAACGGAGAACATGCAAGAATTACTCAAGAACAAAAATATAAAAGATAAGAACCAAATATATTACTCAATCACAATCTGAACATAGTCTCATGATCCATCAGATCCCAGCAAACTCAGCATCGAAACAACTGAGAGATTACATATGTGCCTTGATCATGTTGGGAAGCTCACCAGGTCTAATCCATGAAGAAAAAAGAGGGGAGGAGAACATCACATAGCTACTGATCATGGACCCATGGTCCAAGGTGGACTACTCACGGATCATCCGGGAAGTGTCCATGGTGGAGGAGAAAGTCCCGGAGGTCAATCCTCCCTCCGGCAGGGTGCCGGGAAGAGGTCTACTGGCGCTCCCGATCTTGGAAGCGCGAGGGCGGAGGAAAAGAGGCGAGATCGCGAAAAAGGGTTCTGTCTCGGAGGTTTCCCGTGACGGACAATATATAGGCAAAGGGGGGCAGCCAGGGGGCCACCAGGGGTCCAGGCGGCCCCCTGGCGCGATCTCCCTCTAGGGGGCGCCACTAGGGCGCCTGGGCACCTAGTTGTGGCCCTCTGGCCCCACTTTGGCTCTTCCAGAAGCTTCCGGTGCACTTATTTTTATTGTATTTTCACGGAATTTTTGGAGCATTTTTAATACGGGGGAAACCTGAAATAGAAAAATTGCAGAAAACAGGAACTGGCACTTAGGTGCACTGACTTAATAGGTTAGTCCAAATATGATCAAAAGTGTATGAAAGTGTATATTAAACATAGCAATATCACACAAAACATGCATGGAGCAAGAAGAAATTATAGATACGTTTGGGATGTATCAACTAGTCTTTTCTGCACACTTTGTCCTCACTCGTGCGCACCCGGGATCAACTTCCCGGTCGGTGACCCATCCCAAGACTACTCCAAACCAAACACGCTTTACCTGGTAGTTCTTTCCTGACGGGTCCTCGGAAAAGAAGGTACACCTTGTTGATATGAGTAGTCTATCATTCCTATTGAGATCCTGGGCTGTTACATACACCAGCCCTCAAAGGAACCGACGTCCCTGTCGGCCCAGCAGGAACGTTCCCCTTTGGCACACGTTTGTGCGCGCCAGTTGCAAGCATCCAACATGTACCCCATGTAAGCTTCACCGACCGACACACACATCATGTAACCTCCAGGGTCGGCTCTGATACCAACTGTAAAGCCCTGACCACTCCCAATCGGTTAACCACCGATTCAATGGTCGTTGCGCCTGGGATCCAGTCTGTCCTCACAAACCAGCACTAGTCTTTTCTACAAACTTTGTACTTACTCGTGTGCACCCAGGATTAACTTCCTGGTCGGTCAGCCATCCCAAGACTACTCCAAGCCAAGCATGCTTAACCTGGTAGTACTTTATGATGGGCTCCCGGAAAAGAAGGTGCACCTTCTTGATATGAGTAGTCTATCATTCCTATTGAGATCCTGGGTTGTTACACTTTACACTTGAATAACTTTGTTGAGCTTTGTGATATGAAAAAGTACAAATAAGTAGATGGAGATATTGTTATATTAAAGCTTTTCCTTTCTCCTTGAGAGGAGGAGCTAAAATATGGCTTCTATCCTTGACTAGGAATAACATAGATTCTTGGGATAAGTGCAAGGATGCTTTTATTGGGAAGTACTACCCACCTGCTAAGATTATCCAGTTGAGAAGTAATATTATGAATTTTAAGAAATTGGATAATGAGCACGTTTCCCAAGCTTGGGAAGGCATGAAATCTCTCGTTAAGAACTGCCCTACACATGTTTGATTACTTGGATGGTTATCCAGACTTTTTATGCAGGTTTGAACTTTACCTCGCGGAATCTGTTAGACTCGGCCGCGCGAGGAACCTTTATGTCAACTACACTTGGTGCTGCCACAAAGCTTTTGGATGAGATGAGGAAAAACTAAAAGAGCTCCAACAGTGTAACAGCCCGGGATTTTCACCCAAATTAAAAATTAGTTTGCTGCGTTATTCTGTTGACTGTTAGAATTGTTTGTAGTATTTGCTTCGCCGATTTATTAATTGGTGATTATATTTCCCCTCCTTATCATACCGTTATGCGTGGCCGACCCTTCCCACCATGGCACACGACCTTTTGCGACACCGGTTTCCACCCGAGCACCGTCGCAACTTCCAGCACTAGACCAGCCATCGAAACGAAAACCCCGTTTATTTAATAAACGTATTATCTTATTGGGCATCGGAAAATGTTCTCGGAACGGTATCGTAGTGAGATAGGACTGACGGGCTCACCGCGCTGAGCACGTGGTTTGAGATATCGTCTGAATCGGAGGTCGTATGGACTCCCGGCGGTCAGAAACATGGATTATTGGACGCGCGAGAAAGAAACTGATGGCGTTTGTGTAAACTTGCCAGCCAACCAGCCCTATAAATAGACCACCACTCTCTCCTAGCCCTTCTAGGGTTTCCCCTTGTAAAAATTGCAGCCACCCCCTTGTAGCACTCTCACTGTCAGAGAACAGTAATCACCGTTACTGTTGATCATTACTCTTCAAAACTTTGCTTTGATCAAACTTGGTTCAGTTCAAATTCAATTTCCCTTTTGTTATTGTTGAATGCAAGTGAACCTTGGGCCTTGATCAACATGGATCAATAATAAATTCCAACCCCTTCTTTGAAGTCAAATCAAATGCTCAAATGCCTTTGGTGGAATACTAAAAACAAGGTGAAAGTAAAACCTTGTCCAAAAATTGTGGTTCCACTTTTATTAAATCACTAATATTCAGTGGGTCATGTCACACCAATTTGGGATTTTATTAATCTCTAAATTATTTCAAAGAAATCAAAATAGTAGCTAAAAACCCCAAATTAATCATTTAATATTTAAAAGAAATATTAAACTACTTTTAATGTCACCCAAACTTGTTGTGGCACTGACTTGGGTTGCAACCTTAATTAAGGACCCCGTTAAGCATTTTACAAAAATGCTAAAGCAACTAAAATAAATATAAACAGAAAAGAACAAAGAGAAGAAAAGAAAAATAAAACAAAATGGAAAATAGCAAGCCTATCTAGCATCCTAGGCATGGCCACCCCGGCCCATCTATTCCCCCCCACCAGGCCGAGCCCATCCGGCCTCTCTCCACCCCCTCCCCTGTTCACCTCGTCCGTGGCGGGCATCCATGGCGCCACGGCCACGGTTGTCGCCGTGGCGGCCATCTACGGTGCCGCCGGCGAGTTATGTGCCCCGCGTCGCGCCCTCGCCCGAAACCCTAACCCTGGATCGAACCCTAGCCCCTTGTTCCCCACTCGTGCTACCCCGAGTTCGTTCCCCAAGCCAAACCGCATGGCCTCGCCGCACCGTCGCCGCCGTTGCGCGCTCGCGCGGTCAACGGCCACCGCTGCCTGAGCCGCCGTGTCCACCAGGTGCGCTGTCGTCGTCTTCGTCTCCGAGCCAGGCGAATCGAGGACTGGATCCCGGAGTGGAGCGCACGCCGCCGTTCCCTTTCCGCCTCCTCTCCGCCATTGCAGTCAAAATCCGGCCGCCACCACTCGCCATCGCGCAGGCTGCCCCCCTCGACCGACTCCTGGTGAGCTTGGCCACGTTCCCCTTGCGTTCGCTCCCCTCCTATCCCAACGTAGCCCGCTCCACCATTGGAGCCAAAGCTCGTCGCCGCCCGCGAGGTCACCGTCGTGGCCTGGGGCACGTGTATGGCAGGCCAAGCGCGTCACTGCACTCGCGCTGCTCCCAGTAGTCGAACGTGCTAGCTTCCCTTCGTTCCCGTGCGCTAGAACGTCGTCGTCATCCTCTCCCCGTTCGGCTTCGCCGCTGCGCATGTCGCCGTCGTCGCTTCGGTCACCTACCGGCGAGGCCAGCACCACCATTCGACGCACGACACCTTGCTGGTTCAATTAAGCCCAACCGCACCTCCTCCCGTGCCCTGTGGCGTGCGCAGCCCCAACCTCGCCGGAGTACAGCCGCCGGTGCCACTAACATGAGGGCCCCCTTCGTCAGAAAAATGATTAGGGGTTAATTAACCCCTATGGGTCACTTACATGTGGGGCCTCCTGCTAATTAAAACTGTTGGTTAAATTAAATCCATTTGGATTAACTACTGTCTATGACAGGTGGGCCCTAGGCCTTTTAAAATTAATTAAATTGTTAATAATAGTATGTGACACTTACATGTGGGTCCAGGGTAATTTAAATTAATAAAAATGTTTTATTTGACTGTGAGGCTGACATGTGGGTCCCATATGTCAGCTTGACCAGTCAACTGCTTGTGGATAAGGTTAGAATTTTATTAATAAAAGAAAATCCAGAAATTGATTTAAAATGATTTAAACTTTGAATTTGAATATCTTTTAAACCATAAGTCAGATTCAAAAACTTTATACATGAAAATTGATCAGAAAAATATAATGAATACGAATACGCTATCCGTATACCAACCACACCCCTCTAACACAACGAACACCGACATCACCCCCTCCGGGCTGTATGTCGATAATTCCCGGTGCCGGTAAAAACCTACCGGATGAATTTATTCCGAACACGAAAGTTGTCCGGAATGGTTCAACTAACACGGATACACCCCCCTTATCTTTGTCGGATGTCCGAGACACCTCCGGCATGATACCTTCCCCCTCCGGTCCCCCTGTCCGGTAATCACCCGGAGCCGGCAGTTCATCCCCGGATGAATTCCCGCTCCGAGCAACGTGCTTTGCACTGCATTAGGACACCGTTAACTTTGCATACGTCATGCCATGTAATTGTTTTCTATGATTGCTTTGTATTTACTGTGTTTATCCCCTTTATTCTTCGGTAGACCATGCTTCTACCGCCGACTACACTGCTGCCGGGTACGACTACTTCGTCGACGACCCTGCCCCTACCGTCGAGCTTCCAGGCAAGCAGAGCCATTCTCTTCCCCAGATATCGCCTACCTTTTCCGTACTTTCTTGCACTAGGCATTGTTACTGCTGCTGCTACGATTACTATCCTATTCAATTGCATAACCTGTTTTTGTCGCCCCTTGATGTACCTTCCTTATCCTATGCTGCCTATTATAAATTATGCATTATTCAGCAGTGAGCCCTGCGGATTGTTAGCTAGGATTAGATAGCGGGTCGTGACCACTCAGGGGAGTGACGCGGATACAACTTATTACAACTGCACAGGTACGGTACAATGCAGACACCACCTAAGGCCCCCTAGCTCGGCTCTGCCGAGCCACCTTCAAGTGTGAGCTATCAAGGAGTAATCCTTGTACTCCACTCGTTGATGACTCTGTATAGCCGCTCTACGTACCTGAGCCCCAGTTGTCCTTAAGGTAAGAAGTCGGGCGACCCAATGGTGCCCGCGAGCGGTATTGCGTCGGGAACGACAGGGAGGGTACGACCGACGTTACTGGCTTGCTTGGCCCCTGCTCGTATCACGCGAGAGTTACCAAACCACGAAAAATTCGAGCTCTACCAAGAGTAGACGCGAGAGAAGGTAAGAAGACGGTTCACCTTGTCGGTAACCGCGCGCTTTGACGGGACGACAGGGCAGGCCCCGACGTTACCGGTCGGCCTTGTTGCTGGATCTTACCACTACAAACTATTACTATTAAATTTTATGGTTCCGGGTTTTCTTCCTCGCAGGGAAGTCGAGGAGGGGAACTCGGATGCATTATTATTATTAATCATTACAACTTATATTATACAATGCTGCAGCAACTTCTGCTTCATTGTTACTTTATGTTTTATATGAACTGTTGGCTGATTCTCTTCTCATGCTGCAAGACATCGTTAGAAGATGCTAGTCTTCGATAGGCCTAGCTTCTTACCCTTATTCTTATTTCTACCTTGCAGTCCACTATATACAGCCTCCCCTTTCCATTTGATACAATGCATAATGCTTAGTAGCGGACGTAAGACTCATGGGTATGCTAGATACTCACCTTTTCTTTATTTCCCCCTTTTTGTTTTGCCTGATCGGTCGCTGCAGTCGACGTTGGAGCCATGGAGTCCAGGAGTAGGAGATCCCCAATGCCGACCACCGCAACGTGAAGATCCCCAATGCCTTCTGCGACGTCGAGTTCCCCGTTGACCAGGAGTAGTTTGGAGGTTCCCAGGCAGGAGGCCTCGCCTTTTCGATCTGTTGTTATTTGTGCTAGCCTTCTTAAGGAAACCTTGTATTCTTGTGTCTGTACTCAGATACTATTGCTTTCGCTAACTTTGTGCTCTCGAGATGTCGTATTCGAGTCCTCGTGGCCCCTGGCTTGTATTAAACAGCTTGTATTATTTTATTTGTAGAGTTGTCTTTTGATATCTCACCGTGAGTCCCTAATCTTGATCGTGTACCTTGCGTGTATGATTACTGTACACGGTCTGATTTGGAGGGCGTCTCCTAAATCCCGGACCTGTCCAATTTGAGTCCAGATTTCGAAACCCTAGCTCCTGGGCAACCTAGAGCCGTCAGATCCTCAGATCTGTGGCTCTGGAGAGGCCACGTCGCCATCGAGCAGCCTCTCACCCATCAGGGCCCTGCAGGGCCCCCACCACCGCTGCGGCAGCCGCCGTGCCGAGCCAGGTGAGCCTCCCTTCGCCGCCGGTTGTCTCCACCCCTCTCCTCCTCCCTCACGGCCGCCTCCCTCTCCTCTCTGCAGGCTCGTCGCGCCGTTGTTGCACCATGGCCGAAGCCGGTGACCCGAGCCCGCCGACGCGCCATGGCCTCCCCGTCCAAGCTCGCCGTCCTCTCGCCTGGGACCCGACCACTTGCCTCCGCAGCAGGACCTCCTAGCGCCTCCCGTCGCCACGCTGCCACCACACCGGAGAACCGCGCAGGCACCTCCGTCCACGTCCACGATCTGGATCGGGATGGGCGACGAGCCGATCCGGCTGGGCCAGACGCCACCGCACCCCATTGGCTGGCCTCCTTCCCCGTGGCCCATCTGCTCGCCGCCTGCCCGCGACTATCTCTCACGTAGTGCGAGCGCCACCTCGCCCACACCGCCGGCCTGTTGGGCCTCGGCCATTAGGTCCCTTTTTTTCCTTTCCACTTCTGGATTTTACTAAGTCTGTAATTTCCTATTACTGTGTACTGTTTCGCAACGATTATTGTGGTAGATCCGTAGCCCGTATGACTTTGCGCCCAAAATGAAAAGTGTGAATCTTGTTGTGCTATAACTTTTTTCTTTACTGAGTTAATCCATTTGAGGTCATCTAGTTGGTGAAAATGCTTGCTAAACACTGCTAGTTGACGTTTACTATTGCTGCTGTTATTTCAATCAAAGTTTGGTTGATGTTTGTGTCACATCCATGATGCCTATGCCAGTGATTCTTTCTTGTATGTGTTAAGCATCATGTGTACTTCAAATATATGCATTCATTTTCCATGTTTACTTGTTGTAGCTATTTTATTTCTTGCTCCAAAGTGGTGACCCTGATAATATGTGTTGATGTTTGTATAAAGTTGCTACTTTGATTTCTTATAGTTAGTGATCCATGCCTCATAAGCTTTAGCCCCAATGTAATTATTTGCTCCTTGTTATGTGTATTTTTGATGCCATGTATTGATATGCCATGATATCTCTACTATTCATATAGTTATTGAGTTCCCAAAGTTCATACCTGTTGTTATCTGTCAACTACCCCGATTTCTACTAAGTCTGGAATATGGCTTAGCTGTCTCGCATGCTTTATATCATTTCATCCATGGGTCTTTTGACCATAAGTGCAATGTGTGAACTCATGAGAATTATGTAGGATTTTTGTAGATGTATTGCATGTTAATTTTGGAGCTTGCTTGATATTTCTTTTGCTACTATTTATAGAGCATGTTTATAATTGTTTGCCATGTTTTTGCTTGAGTTAATAATTATTATTTCTTGATGCTAATATATATAAAACATTGATGTCATGCCTTCCTTGTCATGTTTACTGTTAATCCATGTCATTTTGGTGCATGTTTGCAATCTGTAGCATATTGCTTCCTTGCTTTCAAGTGTGTTACCTGATGTTGGCAGATTGTGTTCATAACTTGTGATGCTTGTATCTTTTTAACCGTAACTCCGTTTGGGGTGTTCTTTATATGTAACTTGATTACAATTTCATATAGATTTTGATTGTGCTATTTTTTTCTGTTCTTAACCAACCAAATTTTTTGTTTAGGTCAGAACAGTACAAAATGCTTAAATAGTTGTGGGGTACTTAGTGATATGCCCTGTTTAGGATTTTACCCTACTTAAATGTACTAGCATAGATAGTTTACTTTATGCTTCACCTCTTGCCATGATTGTGTGTTATGCCTTTTCTCATATTTTGTAGCTAAAAAACTTAAACCATTCTAAATGTTTGGTATCGTCGTGTATGACCGATACTTCACTCAACCTGTTAGTAGACGCTCTCGACGATAGATGTGATATCCTATTGCGTTGTCTCGTTTTGCCTTATTGTTGTTGCTTGCTCGTGATTGCTTCGTAGTAAAATATGCGTCTTCGTTGATTGCCTTTCAAGTGTTTACTTCTTGTTTCCTCCCGCGGGTATTCTACGGGATGTTGCAAGTTTGCGAACGACTACACCTTCGACTTCGTCTTCTTATCAGGTAAGGGGGAGCATATATCATGCCTATAACTTTATGCTCACTTGTGACTAGGTGTAGTATAGTACGATTGCTTGATCCTACCACTTCATATTTATGCCTTTCAAATAAACCCAAACAGCCATTTCCTCCACATCCCAGCAAACCTTTGTTTGGCCATGTACCTTGCTTTCTTAACCACTGCTAAGTATGCATGCTTAGGATGCTACAACTGTTCCCCTGTTACTCCTTGGATTGGGCTATCACATTATTATATTGTTGTGGATGATATGATTATTATAATGTTGACTATATTCGATGAAGGATGGAAGGTCAGGCTATCCCGCCTTGGCGCTTTGTTCCATTCGAGTCACCTAGGATCCGAGTTCCGGGTATTGGTTCTAAGACTGAGCATGTCTAACCGCGTGTGGGATATTATGGGGTACCCTTTTCTTACCTACCTAGCTTCAAAAATTTCTAGTGGTGGCCAAAGATGATTTACCATTTGCAAACCGTGTGTGTGTCTATCGGGTCGCTCCTAGCAGATGTTCTTTGAAACAACCCGGGCCAGTGGAGACATGATTTCTCTGTTGGCCCACACTGGTTAGCTAGGGGTCTGCCCACATGTGAGGGGATCAGTTACCTCGACCTTAGACAGACGGAGGAGTCCAATCAGAGAGCGTGGCCAGCTTTTGGATTGGGTGTCGACTCCCCGGGGGCAACCCGGATTTGTTCGTTGTTAGCTAGAGGGACCTGTTGTTTCGGATCTCTCGGATCTAAATCATCAAATGGTTTCCTATGATGGGAAGCAACTGAGAGTGATGGGCGTGCATGCGGAGCCTTGTAATGGGAAGTTGGTACACCCCTACAGGGTTAAATCTTTTCGAGAAGCCGTGTCCACGGTTATGGACGACTTGGAACCTACGTCTTGTTCATAGATAACATCAACTGAATCATAACTACAACTTGATCAACGTGTGAGTGCCTTGATTGCTTCATCTTCGTCAGGATGCGAAGATGAGGACAAGGATAGGATTGGTGTTATGTTTGCGTAAGTAGCAGATAGCAGACTTGTTGCAGGCGATTCCTCATCGACTGCTTGGTTCTCATTTTACTCTAAATAGACCGTTAGCCACCTCATATATTGCTAGTGCCAATGCAACCTCAACCACTACCCCCATATTATCGTGAGAATTTAGTTACAAGACTTGTTGATATAGCTCACCCCTTTCTTCTCTATTTTACGCACGTTGTACAAACGATCTTGGACTTCAGAGGAGCTCGACGATCCTTCTTCTGAACGCCTTCGTGGAGACTGGACGACGACTAGATAGGTGGATCCCGGCAGAGAGCCTGGACCCGTGTGGACGTGGGAATGGTGTGTTTTACCTTTCCCACTAGGTATTTGATTATAGTTTGCACTCAGACATGTATCTTCCACTGATTTATTGTATTAAGGCAGTTCTATGCCGATTGTATGAGATGTTGTATCCTTGTAGTTGTAATGTTCTGATATCATGTTGGAAATACGGGGCATATGGCATTGTCATATGTCGCGGTGGGACCGATATGTACTTCGTCCCCAAACTTGGATCGAAACATCTAGATCTGGAACAGTACCGCATATTGGGCCTTACAACTTCGTATCACAGCCTTACCGACCGTAGGGGCCTATTATCTGGTCAAAGTCGAGTCTAGACTAAAACTATTTTGTAGTTACTAAGTTAGTTATCAGAGAGTAGAAATATTTTTACTCCTTACCTTTGCTCTGGTCAGGACAAGTGTCGTAGGTGTTTTATTCTCGCCTTGTCTCCTTCAAACTCTAGTATCTCGAGTAAGTGGCGTTTCGAAATAGTTACAATGCCTTGCTCGCAGCGTATTGTCTCGATTCCGATGTCAAGGTTGGGAATTCCTGTAGTACCTTTAGCTTTTACGACTCCGGATAACATCTTGGTCGTCTGTTGACTTCATTCCTCTTGCCTAGTATCCTCATGATTTGAGTGAGAATGCTTCCCTTGATCATCACTTTGGACTATCGTTCTTCCTCTTGATCTCCCGATGGTTTCGCTCTTCCACGTCGCCTTCTCTTTGCAGAAAGTTTTCTCAATGGAAGGTCATCGTACGACATGGAGCAGAGTCCCTTATTGGTGGTGTTGAAGACGTCGTCTCGCTTCTCTCCCTCCTCTCCCCCAGATCGTCCAGGATCTCGGACGAGATGCCTTGTTGGTGGTGTTGTATTGTAACAACCCAGGATTTTCACCCAAATTAAAAAAATTTGCTGCGTTATTTTGGTGATTGTTAGAATTGTTTGTAGTATTTGCTTCGCCGATTTATTAATTGGTGATTATATTTCCCCCTCCTTCTCGTACCGGGATGCATGACCGACCCTTCCCACCATGGCACATGAACTTTTGCGACACCGGCTTCATCCCGAGCACCGTCGCAACTTCCGGCATGAGACCAGCCATCGCCATCAGAATGAAACGCCGTTTATTTAATAAACGGATTATTTCATTAGGCGTCGGAAAATTTTCTCGGAACGGTATCGAAGTGCGGTAGGACTGACGGGCTCGCCGCGCTGAGCGTGTGGTTCGAGATTTCGTCTGAATCCGAGGTTGTATGGACTACCGACAGTCAAAAATGTGTATTATCGGACGCGCGAGACAGAAACCGAGGGAGTTTGTGTAAACCTGCCAGCCAACCAGCCCTATAAATAGACCACCACTCCCTCCTAGCCCTTCTAGGGTTTCCCCCCTTGTAAAAATTGCATCCATCCCCACCTAAATCCCAGATCTTCCCAATTTGATTCCAGATTTCGAAACCCTAGCTCCTGGGCAACCCAGAGTAGTCAGATCCTCAGATCTGTGGCTCTGGAGAGGCCACGTCGCCATCCACCAGCCTTCCAGCCGTCCGGTCCCTGCAGGGCCCGCACCACCACTGTCGCGGCCTGCTCGGGCCCGTTCCGGGCCGAGGCCGCCTGCAGCGCTTCTGACTCAGGCGAGCCGCCGCGGCAGCGGCCTTGCCGAGGCCGGTGAGCCACCCTCCGCCGCCGGCTGTCTCCTCCCCTATCCTCCTCTCTCACGACCGCCTCCCTCTCCTCTCTGCAGGCTCTTCGCGCCGCCGCGGCGCCATGGTTGAAGCCGACGACCCGAGCCCGCCGACGCAGCAGGACGTCCTAGCGCCGCCCGTCGCCGCGCCGCCTCCACGCTGGAGAACCGCGCCGGCGCCGCCGGCCACGTCCACAATCTGGATCGGGACGGGAGACGAGCCAATCCGGCTAGGCCAGCCACCACCGCTCCCCGTGGGCCAGCCTCCTGCCCCGTGGGCCATCTGCTCGCCGCCGGCCCGCGGCTATCTCTTGCCTAGTGCGAGCGCCTCCTAACCCCCGCCCACACTGACGGCCTGTTGGGCCTCGGCCACGAGGTTCCTTTTTTTCCTTTCCCCTTCTGGATTTTACAAATTCTGTAATTTCCTATTACTATGTACTGTTTTGCAACGATTATTGCGGTAGATCCATTCCCCGTATGACTTTGCGCCCAAAATGAAAAGTGTGAATCTTGTTGTGCTCTAACTTTTCTGCTTTAGTGAGTTAATCCATTTGAGGTCATCTAGTTGGTGCAAATGCTTCCTAAACACTGTTACTTGACGTTTAGTGTTGCTGCTGTTATTTTTATCAAAGTTTGGTTGATGTTTGTGTCACATCCATGATGCATATGCTAGTGATTCTTTCTGGTATGTGTTAAGAATCATGTTTACTTCAATTAGATGCATTCATTTGCCATGTTTACCTGATGTAGCTATTTTAGTTCTTGCTGCAAAGTGGTGACCCTGATAATATATGCTGATGTTTGTATAAAGTTGCTACTTTGATGCCTTATAGTTAGTGATCCATGTCTCATATGCTTTAGACCCAATGTAATTATTTGCTCCTTGTTATGTTTATTTTGATGCCATGTATTGATATTCCATGATATCTCTACTGTTTATATAGTTATTGAGCTCCCAAAGTGCATACCTGCTGTTATCTGTCAACTACCCCGATTTCTACTAAGTCTGGAATATGGTTTATCTGTCTCGCATGCTTTATATCTTCTCATCCATGGGTCTTTTGACCATAAGTGCAATGTATGAACTCATGAGCATTATGTACGCTTGCTGTAGATGTAATGCACGTTCATTTTGGAGCTGGTTCTATATTGGTTTTGCTACTGTTTATAGAGCATGTTTATAATAGTTTGCCATGTTTTCCTGATTTCACCAATCCTAAACCAGTAGTATAATATAGCTTTTTGCTTGAGTTATAATTATTATTTCTTGATGCTCATATATATGAAACTTTGATGACATGCCTTCCTTGTCATGTTTACTGTTAATCCATATCATTTTGGTGCATGTTTGCAATCTGTAGCATATTGTTTCCTTTCTCTCAAGTGTGTTACCTGATGTTCGCAGATTGTGTTCATAACTTGTGATGTTGTATATTTCTAACGTTAACTCCGTTTGGGGTGTTCTTTATATGTAACTAGATTATAATTTCATGTAGATTGTGATTGTGCTATTGTTTGTTGTTGTTCACCAAACTAAAATATGGTTTAGGAAAGAACAGTACCAAATGCTTAAATTGTCGCACTACTAGAGAAATAACTATACATGGAATCACTATTAGTGGTGCATATTTTGGGCCATGCGCCACCATCTGTCAGGAGTGGTGTACTGGTGAAGAATGCGCCACCAATAAGCCCTTAGGGGTGGCACATTATTTTCCAGTGTGCCACCCCTAAGAGTGGGCCAGTCTAGATGAGCTTATACGTGCGCCACCTATAAGGTTCTTAGGGGTGGCGCATTCTGGAAATGCGCCACTCTAACAGCTTATGGGTGACGCATATTTGGAATGTGCCACCCCTAAGACCTTAGGGGTGGCGCATTTTGGGATGCGCCACCATTGAGATTCAATATGCGCCACTAAATACCTCGAGTTGCACTTATCTACTCCACCCCACCTACCACCTCTCATTCACTTCACACACTTCTCAAACTATATCTACTCTTCTCACCCTGGATATACTCGGTTTTCTCCTCCTCCCCACCTCATTTCTTCCATTTATCCATCCATACTTGGCTTTAAATCTACTTTGTTTCATATTAAAGTAAGTGGACCTCCTCCCCAACTCCTTTCTTCCATTTATCACCCATACTCGTCTTTATTAGCTAAATCTACTTGTATTTTTCCTCCTTTTGTATGAAGCTTGTGGTTTGATTTATATGTGTATGTAAAGCTTGTGGAATGATGTCGTATATGTGAAGCTTGTTGTGGTTTGATGTATATGTGAAGATTGTGGTTGTTTGATGTATATGTGAAGCTTGTGGTGGTTTGATGTATATGTGAAGTGTATATGTGAAGCTTGTGGTGGTTTGATGTATATGTGAAGCTTGTGGTGGTTTGATGTATATGTGAAGCGTATATGTGAAGCTTGTGGTGGTTTGATGTATATGTGAATCTTGAGTTGCCAATGTTTTGCCGAAATGTTGATTTATTTCCGTTTCGGAAAATTTCTGGCGCACTCTCCGCATGCTCCCATGCATTATTAGGGAAGGTCATGCCGAATTTTTCCAGCGAAGACCGTGATATATAATTGTGTTTCTCTCTCTGTGCACGCAGGCGGTCATGGTCCGCGAGATGCTGAGCGATATCACCATGACTAGGTGGATGCATTGTGCGACAAACGACATGCTACAAAATCATAGGACGGATATAAGATGTCCATGTCGGAGATGCAAACTGCAGTGCGTGACCGAGCCTGATTCCAGAATATTGGAAAGACACCTGAAGTGTAATGGTTTGATGGATGGATACACACGGTGGATAAGTGATGAAGCTGGTGAGGAGGTGGACGTCAATGGTGGGGCGCTAGTAAATGAGGAAGGGCAACCAGACAACAACAGCGGGCTAGAAGACGAAGAGCATCCCGTACATGATCATGAAGAAGATGCCGAAGAAGATCATGTAGATCAAGATGTCGGACATGAAGATCAAGATGTCGGACATGAACATGAAGATGCCAGACATGAGGATTCAAGTTGGGTGCGGGACCCTCATGTTGAAGCGTTACTTGTCAAGGAGGCGTTGAACGCCAGAGGTGCAGCTAGAGAGAAATCCAAGCTGGCGTAACTCGAGAAAGACGCGGTTACGAAGTTGTATGAAGGATGCAACGACGGGGATACCCGCTTGAATGTAACACTTGGGGCTATGGAGATGAAGGAAAAACACAAATGGACCGACGAAAGCTTCGATGATAACATGGCATTCTGACACGATCGTCTTCCGAAGGGCAACACGTGCCCAACTAGTATGGCTGAGGCCAATAAAGTCCTATGCCCTAACGATCTTCCGCACGTTAAATACCACGTCTTCTTAAACGATTGCATGATCTATTGGGTGAGGACGTAGAGAAAACCACATGTTCGGTGTGCGGTCTTAGTCGATACAAGAGAGGGAAGAAACTTTCCGATCATTCCTCGTCTGCAGAGGTTTTTTGTCGATCCTGAGGAAACAAAGCTCATGACCTGGCACGCAGATAGAAAGAAGCTAAAAGAGGATGACCCGAACCCGGATCCGGGAAAGGAGGACATCATGAGGCGCCCTTCAGATGGTAGCCAGTGGAATGCATTGGACCTCGAATACTCAGATTTCGGGAAAGAACCAAGGAACCTCAGGATTGGTGTGAGCGCTGATGGAGTCAATCCGTTCGGCAGCGAATGCATCACACACAATACCTGGCCCGTGTTTGTATTCATATACAACCTTCCTCCCTAGAAGTGCATGAATAAAAAGTACATAACAATGTGTATGCTAGTTCAAGGGCAAAAACAACCAGTTACGGACCTCAATCTGTATCTCCAGTTGTTGAAAGATGAGCTAGAAACATGATGGAAAGACAAAGTCAATACGTGGGACGTTGCCGCAAAACAATATTTCCCAATGAAAGCCGCGGTGATCACGATGGTGCGCGACTATCTCGGATACAGATATTTCTCAGGTCAGGTGATCCAAGGATTCTGTGCAGGCGTTAGGTGCATGGATAATACAACGAACCGCCAGCTAGCGAAAGATCCCGGATCTTAGAAAACCGTGTTCCAGGGGTATCGAAGGTGGCTTCCCATGAAACACACATGGAGAAAACTTGGACATCTGTTCTATGGAAGCGAGGAGCTCCAAGCATCCCCCCATCTCGAAGGAGCAGCAAAGAAACCGAAAACTTGTTGAAAACTTGGGAAGAGTGCCCCGTGCCGGGAAACAAAAAAAGAAGACTCAGCCGTTGATGAGGGTATGGAAAGCGAGGTCTGTTTTCTGGGATTTCGAATACTGGAGTCTCCTCCGCAGTCCTCGTCGCCTTGATCTCATGCATATCACAAAGAACGTGTGCGAGAGCTTGTTTGGCACACTGCTCAATATGCCGGAGAAGACCAAGGACGGGCCAAAATCAAGGAATGACTTGAAATATATGGGCATCAGGAAGGAACTTCACCCCCCTAGTAACAACAATGATGAGCCAGAGGAGGAGGAGGATATGGAGACGCAAAACTCTCGCAAATGAAAAAGGGTGACCAAGAAGAAGACCGGTATTGATCACTTCCCCCCGGCATGCTTCACTCTGTGCGAGGACGAGATCAAGCGGTTTATCCACTGCCTCATAGGAGTAAAATTTCCGTACAGCTACGCGGGGAAGATAACCAGATACCAAGACGAGGCGAAGCAGCGTTTCAGCGGGAAGAAATGTCACGACTGTGCTGTGCTGATGACGCATATTCTCCCTATTGCGATCCGAGGGATAATGGCCTTTGCAACTTTTTCGACGTCTTCTCTCGAAAGTCCATTTGCACTATGCAACTCAAAAGGCTACAGGAGGAGATCGTGCTCATACTATGCGAGCTTGAGATCTATTTACCACCCGCTTTCTTCGATGTCGTGGAGGATATCATCCAACTCGGCCTTCGTTTCTGCGCAGCATGATGCCATTCGAAAGGATGGATGGACATATCAGAAGATACGTTCGTAACAGGTCCCGTCCAGATGGAAACATAGCAAATGGATTTATAGCCGAATAGTGCATCTCTTTTTGCACAAATTTTCTTAACACCGAGAACCCTGTTGGCTGCCCGTCAACAAGAACTTTGGTAGGATCGATGGGTGTGGTCACCACAAGGGAAGCCGCGCAATGCAAGTCAACTTCAAGGGTCGAGGCATCGACTTTGAAAGATCAATCCTAGCCGCGCTACAACACATCCAACTGGTAGATCCTTGGATAATAAAGCACAAGGATGTAATCAGGAAGAAGTATAGTGACATGAGCCTCCAGATAACAGACCGAGATCCACGTCTAATCAAAGAGCACAACTCTAGTTTCATGAGTTGGTTCAGGGACGAGCTTCGTGCTAATCCCCCGCGAAGGAACGCTTCCGAGGACGAAAAGATGGTATGCACCTTGTCATAGGGAGCCGCACGCAACCTGATGACCTATCAAGCGTATGATATCAACGGCTACACATTCTACACGGAGGAAAAGGACAATAATTGCGATTACCGGAACTCAGGGGTAACGGGGATATTCTACACCGATGACGTTAAGGAAATATTTTACGAAAGGATCGTGGACATATGGGAGCTCGACTACTGTGGAGAGAAGGTGACGATGTTCCGTGTGAGATGGGCCAAGAGCGTCGTATAAGAAGACCGGTACTTCACCACCATGGTTATACCCGAAGAAAAATCCAAGTCTGCGGGCGCAAACGTCACCGCGAAAAATGAGCCATGGGTACTGGCTAGCCAAGTGGACCAACTCTTTTTCATTACCGACCCACCAAAGCCTAGCCGCGTTGTAGTGAGGAGATGCAAAAGAAACATCATCGGAATGAATGGAGTTACCAACGAGTAAGACTTTGAAAAGTACGGCGGTCCGAAGATGGAAGATGACTACGCCGCTCAGGATACATACACCACAACCCTACCGAAGAAAGGTCTCCCGTTCAAGAGGAAAAGTGATGGCCTCCCGGGCCTAAATTATTCAACCACGACAAAGAAGGTCAAGAAGAAGATCGTGAGGAAATGCTAGCTAGATAGTTAGCTCCAAATTAAAGAAACTATTTTGTAATTCATGATCACTTTGTGTATGCATAGATTTAATTTGCACTTTGTAATTGATGATCACATTCTTATGTTTGGATCATATAGTGTTAAGTAGAACTATCTTTGGTCAGCAGCCCCAATGCCTCGCCACTAACGCACCCCTGCACTTTGACCTCATGTTATTCGATCGGAAGTATCAGGCACGCGTGCTACTCCATTGTGTTCAAAACTTTAAACCTAGTGTACACCATAACAAACTATAAAGTGTCCACCATAGCACTTTGACCTCATGTTATTCGATCGGAAGCATCAGGCACGCGTGCTACTCCATTGTGTTCAAAACGTTAAACCTAGGGTACACCATAGCCAACTATAAAGTGCCTCACCACTCACGTACCCCATGTCATTTGCATTGATGGGCTAGATAGATAGGCAAAATAATTTAATAAGAAAATTAAAAAAACACTTAGGGGTGGCGCATTTTGCCAAAATGCGCCACCAAGTGGTTGCTTATGTGTGCCACATTTTGAAGAAATGTGCCACGCATAAGAAACCAATTGGTGGAGAATTTCGACAAAATGCGCCACCCGTAAGCTTTAACCTCCATCGGCCCCTCCCCTAGCCCGTGCACAACAATCATTCGCCCCCCACACTACTCGAGCCCTTTCCGCCACCGTCGCCCGAGCTCCCCCGTCTCCTCGCCTTCGACCACCGGAGCCGCCGCACGCCACCGTAGGAGCCCCCCGTCTCCTCGCCGTCGACCAACGAAGCCGCCCCAACCCCTTCACGGTGACCTAGGCGATGCCCCTTCACCGCGCCGCCTCTACCTCGACGCCGTCCCCGCCCCTGTCATTCGATTCATCGATGTCGTCCAGCGTCCCCTGCCAGGTACATCCCATACTCCCCCTCCCCCGCTCCCCCCCTCACCTCCATCTTTTCCTAGACCTTGCTGGCTTTTGACGGCGCCGGTGGTTTCCATGGCCGCCCCAATCCCCACTTGCCCCTGCTACTCAAATCCCTTTGTGCAAACCCTAGAGAACAGAGGGGATTTGAGAATTTCTCTGTGTGCAATCCCTTTTGGGAATTTGATGTCTGGTGTTTTGATTAGCGCAACTATGTTGTATCAAAAAAATTCAGTGAGAGAGATAGAGAATTTTTCAGTGCAATTGCTTTGATCTTGATGATGCTATTTAGGAGTTGTTATGTGCTACTGATTTTCTCTGTCCACTAGCACTGAAATTTTTTTCTACTAGTGTAAAATTTGCTACTAATCTTGATGATGCTATTTAGGAGTTAGTATATGGTACTAGTGTAAAATTTCCCTTCTAAGTGTTACATGGTCCTTTGATAAGATATGCAATGCTTGTCGCATTCCATTAGTGTAAAATTTGCAACACACTAAAGTTTACACGATGCTAAATCCCATTTTCAAGTGCCCTAGGTCCAAAGTTAGGGTTCTCTGCTATACAATTTCCATGGTCCCAATTTAAACTAATGAAGAAAAGGATAACTAGTGAAAGGCTCTGTTTTTATTAAACTTTTGAAGATCGAGAGGACAGCTCTGTTTTTATTAACTAGGGAGAGAGAGAGATAGAGAGAGAGAGATTCTTGAGTTCCTTATTTTCTAGTTGCAAATGTCTGTATTTTCAGAAAAAACAACAAGGCAAAAAATCCATACCTAATTGAAATGAGTAGTAATGATCAACATCATCTATAATTGTTTGTGTGTGTTATTAGTGTGTATTGTTTTAGTAATGTAATAGGGTTTTTGAAGTCGTTTTATATGTTAGTATAATATATTAGTATTTTTGGTGGCTAATGTTAGATATTTCAGTTTGGACGGCTCGGTAACGGGAGCCCAGAGAAGTAGAAGAAGAGAACCTAGCTTCTTGTAGTCCCAGTTTCAATCAATTTTTTCGTGTATATACAAAATGGTTTTCTGGTTTCATTGTTTAATTGCATGGCAGATTCTTTTATTCAAGCTCATCATGTTTATCTTATCATGTTTGTCCACTGATTTAGTCAAGCTCATTTTTTGTCAAGCCAAGTGTGTTGTGGATTTATCAATTAAATGGCATCCATATATATCATTAAGTTTTTAGTGCATTGTGCTACACTATATATGTGTTGGTTGTGCGTACATGTACGAATTCTTTTTGTGCAGGTACAAATCATTATCCCCTTTCTCCCGAAATTTTGATTAACTTTCGTTTCGGTTGAGAATGGGGCACTCTGGTGTTAAGAAAAATAGCAAAGGTCATGCCGAATTTTTCCGTGAATTCGTGCATGACCTTTGCTATTTTTCTTAACATGAGAGTAGTTGCACTTATTTATTGTTCTAATTAATTAAGTAGTTGCATTTCTTAATATTGTACTAGTGCAAACATGTCGACCGGAGCTGACGCCGGCCCTTCTTCTGAGCCAGGAAAAAAAAGGAAGCAATGTTGGGAATAGTCCAAGGAGGAGGTCGACGAGCACAGAGAAGAGGAAGTACCTTCGGGCGAGGAGGAGTATGAGGAGGAGATTGATGGCTTCTCGCCCCTCGTTGGTTACCCCAAGTGGAAGGTTTGAGATGCAGTGCAGCAACAAGTTTCCCTCAGTGAAGATACCAAGGTTATCGAACCAGTAGGACTCAGGAGATACAAGTAGGTGGCAACATTGCCAGAAATTGCTTCCTGACTAGGGTGTTGTCGTGGACCTACACACAACAACAAATAACTTTGCTCCCAACGAGTACAGAGGAGTTGTCAATTCCTCTAGCCTTGTCGTTTACAAAGGATCAACGCAAGAGATAAAAGGTGCAAAGGAAAGTAAAAGCTGAAAGTAAATTGAGGGTGTGAACAATAATGTGAAGATCGACCGGGGTCCCGTGATTTTCACTAGTGATGTCTCTCTCCCAAAAGACGATAAAAGTGCTAGCGAGGTAAACAAATCACAGTTGGGCAATTGACAGGATTATGAAGGCACCGCAATGCTAACTATGCTGCAAAGAAAGGAAGGGCTCAAAAGAAATGGGTAGTACGCCAAGGTAAGTTGCGAATCATCCACCTTGAGATATCTATCCAGAACATCTCGCTGGTATTAAGTTGCGAATCCCACCCAAAGTGTAAACTCAAAGCAACAGACAACTGCAATAAAAGAACTTTGCGTAAAGTAAACAATCCTTGCACCTGCAGGTACAAGCACCGTTGTTGTATCCCTGGTGGCAACAGCACATCCCCTAGTCTCATGTTTCTGTCACTCAAGCTAGACATCAAGGGGCTGAACCAACAATCGAGCATAACACTCTCTCTTGGAGTTGCAAATAAAATACTTGGCCAAAGCAAATACCGCAACGGAGAACATGCAATAATTTACTCAAGAACAAAATATAAAAGAGAAGAACCAAATATTTTACTCATCAAAATCTGAACATAGTCTCATAATCCATCAGATCCCAACAAACTCAGCATAGCAAGAGCAGAAATTACATAGATGCCTCGATCATGTGAGGCAGCTCACGAGGACTCGAAAGTGGAAGCACAAAAGGGGGAGAGATAGATCACATAGCTACTGGTCACAGACCCATGGTCCAAGGGAAACTACTCACGGTACATACGAGAGGCGTCCATGGCTATGGATGGTCTCCCGGAGGGGGTTCCTCCTTCCGGCAGGGTGCCGGGGCAGCTTCTCCAGGCAGCCCCGATCTCGAAACGGCGGCGGCGGTACAGAGGGGAGTTCACGAGAAAGAGATCAATATTAGGGGTTTCCACCCCGAGGGGTAAATATAGGCGAAGGGGGGCATCGAGGGGACCCACGAGGCAGTCAGGAGGGTCCCTGGCGCGGCCCAGGGTGGGGCCGCCCCTCCTGCCCTCTTGGCTGCCTGATGGTGGCCCCCTTCCCTCTCTTCGTGATTTCGGAAGCTTCCGTTGCGCTGATTTTTTATATATTTTTCCCGGAATTTTTGGAGCACTTTTAATGGCCGGAAAACATGAAATACAAAAACAGCAAAAAACAGAAACTGGCAACTGGGTGCACTGAGTTAATAGTTTAGTCCAAATAGGTTCAAAAGTGTATGAAAGTTCAAGAAAAACATGGCAAAGTCACACAAAACATGCATGGAGCAAGCACAAATTATAGATACGTTTGGGACGTATCAACGTCCCCAAGCTTAATTCCTGCTCGTCCTCGAGTAGGTAAATGATAACAAGCATAATTTTTGTGGTGACATGCCACACAACCATAAAAGTACTTTTAAGTAAAGCAATCAAAGCATGCAATTCAATTCAAGTCTTAACAAGAAAGAGTCTATATTAGCATTGACACAAGCAACACAAAGAACAAAGGGTGGAAGAGCTCTCGCTGTCCGTGACTCGAATGTCTCCAGATGGTGTTTGCGTGCAAGCAGGGGATAGGGAAATACGTGATAAAAAAATAATTGTTGAGAACAACTATCTACTAAAGTTTCACACTTGGTCTCCTTTGGATTCTTATCTGGACTCGTCCCCAGACCACTAGCCAGGTACAAGTCAAACTGATCCACTCCCTTTCGACATTTTGAGCACTCATGCAATGGATGAGCGTGAGCAAGAAAGTTGATACCTAAAAGGAGAAACAGAAAGAAAGTGGAGGAGGAAGACAAAAAGGTGTGAAAGGCTCACATCAATGAGGAAAATCATAGGCGAGAGAAGGCCATATGATAGATATGATGTGAGGAGTAGGGATTTCCATACAACGGATGCACATTTGAGCTAAAAGCTCTCCAAGGGAACTAGTGGGGGTGCATCTAACTTGCTTTCTCAAGAAGACCTAGAGCTCGTTTGAGGAGGCTCATCATTGGAATATACAAGCCAAGTTCTATAGTGTGAAGGGTCCCCACATAGCTATATGCATGATGATGATCTCTATGGAATACAAGTGATAGAAGATGAAGTACTAGTGTGGATCTCTCAAAAGGAATAGTAGTATGCCCCCCTTCTCTCTTTTTATTTTTTTCTTTTCTCTTTTTCTCTTTTTATTTTTTTATTTTTTGGTGGCCTCAATGGCTCTTTCTATTTAACTCTCATTTGTCCTCTTTGGGATCTTTTGATTTTGTCCTCTTTGGGATCTTTTCCTCACTTTAGGGGAAATACTCTATATTTTACAAGAATATAGGAGATCTTTCACACTTTACAAAGGTACTCACATAAAGAAAATGTAACTATCATGATGCAAAATGTATGCCTCTGCCAGGGTAGCAGGATGTGCAATGATACTAGCGCGTCATGTAGAAATTATTAGGGCAAGGGCCAACTAGCATGCGGCTCATCGATCAAGCAAGTAGCATGTATGACATGAAGATCAAGTCATGAGAAGGTGGATGTTGCATGGCAATGTATCTCGGAAAGGCTATGGAAATGCCTTGTAGGTAGGTATGGTGGCTGTTTTGAGGAAAGATATAAGGAGGCTTATGATGACAGAGCGTATCATGCCAAGGGTTTGGATGCACCGGCGAAGTATGCGCCAACTCTCGAGGTGAGAAAATGCAATGCACGGTATTGAAGATGCTAGAAAAAGTATAGGTGGGTGGAAGTGTCAACTTTCGAATACTCACATTAGTCCGAAGAACTCATGCACTTATTATCGGTAACTCTCAATCTAATCAGGAGGTTCACAAGGATACATGTACCCCGAGGAGTGTATGGGGGTTTGGTTATCCTTGCGCATCCTCGAATCATGGTACGTGAGTGTACGCTAATATTCGAACCCTCCAGAGGTTAGTGATCCATCTAGTAGCTAGAGTTCTCAACAAGGGTTTTTTGGTTTTCGAAAAACACACGGATTGTCCAAAATACGAAATCTATCACTAATAGGCAAGAGATCTTGACACCATAAGTTCAAACATTACTCTAGTTAATACCTCAAAACTATTGCAAGTTACTACTACAAAGAGAATAGCAACTTTAACTACATACTTTCAGTCAAGACACAGAACTCAGTGCAACAGGAAAACTCTCTAACAAGATAAACATGCAACCTATAGAAATTTCAACCTAAGACAAAAGAAAAGCTCTCGAAAAACTAAAGCACTACAACTAAACATAACAGCAACTAAGAAAAGAAAAAGAACAGCTCACAGCTAAAAGAATAAGAATGCAAATCCTATGAGGAGTTCTAGTTCAAGCGGAGCGTGAATCTCTCCCACACAAAAGTGTAAGTTGGGGTCTAACTTGTTACTACAGAAAAGAAAGAAAAAACAAACCTGGAAAAGTAAAGAGCGAGACGCTCCAAGCAAAGCACATAACGCATGAAGTGATAAAAATATAGTGCAACGAAGGACAAACTGATGATTGTTGATGAAGAAGGGGATGCATCGGGAGCATCCCCAAGCTTAGACGCTTGAGTCTTCTTGAATATTTATTGGGGGTGCACATGGGCACCCCCAAGCTTGAGCGTTTGACACTCCTGAATCTTCTTTCATCATCCTCCATCGCGCACTTGAAAACTCCCTTCATACATAACTCAATGTAGGCTGATTAGAGAGGTTAGTACCCTAATAAAATAGTTTTCCTCTACTGCAAAAAAAGATTTACAGGAAGAGCTACTGTTTCTCTTGCCTGCCCAAAAGAGTTTTCAAAGAAAAAGAAAGCTTAACGATTGCAAAACTGCGAAAAGGAAAACCGGGGCAGAAGCTGAGAAAAACAGAACAGCAGAGAAAGGAGAATTTTTTCGAGGTACTTCTGCAACTCAAATCAAAAAACTCATAACATACGCAAGCTTCTTAATTGTATAGACCACGGTGTGTAAAAAATTCAGCTCAAAAAGATGAACTGGGATTTTTCCATGATTTTTCTAGTCACAAGGACATAATCTGTTTTCTGGAAAGCATGTCACAACTCTCACTTCCCTTGTCGTATGAGGCTATAAAAGGCACAAAGCTTAAAAAGTAAAGATACAATGATGTTGCTACAGTAGTAACAATCATCAAGACCACTAAGAATAGAAGAAAAACAAAAAGGAAATCCTAAATTCGTTGCGGGCTGCCTCCCGAAAGCGCTTCTTTAAAGCCATTAGCTAGGCTTAAAGATTATAGAAGATGCTCTCATAAGAATAAGAGTTGGAAGCAAAAGAGAGCATCAAGAGGAAAATATGAAACACATTTAAGCCTAACCCACTTCCTATGCATAAGCATCTTGTAAGAAAGTAAATCAAAGAAGCACAAAGTGAAATGCATAGGAAGGTGGAAAAAGAACAACTTCAAAACTTTCAACACCAAGAGAGGTATTTTAGTAATATGGAAGTTTCTACAACCAAACTTCCCTCTCTCGAAATAATTTTCAGTAGTATCATGAACAACGTCAAGAATATAACTATCACATAGATCATGTTGTTCATGACCTACAAGCACACGTGTATTGTTTTCAACATGGTCTTTAGGATCATAAGATAAATGCAACCCATCACATTGAGCCTTAATAAGAGCACAATTCTCTGGAATATGAGTTGGAGATTTCAAAAGGATAACAGGACAATCAAATGTGGGTGCAATAGCAAAAATTTCATGCTTAAAATGAGGAACTATAGAAAGTTCATTTCCGTAAGCATCATCCATAGTGGCATCATGGCCATAAGCATAGAAGGCATCAACTTCATCAAAAAGGGATATTTCAAAAGAATTCATAGGATCATAACACTCATATAAGGTAAGAGCCAAAGAGTTACTCTCATTAGAAGGTAGACATGGGTGGATCCATTCTTCCTCCTCTTGTTCGTCGCTCTCCTCCTCTTTTTCATCCAAGGAGCTTTCAGGTTCAGTAATTTCTTCTTCCATAGAGTCCTGCAGAACATTAGTCTCTTCCTTTGGGGGAGAGATTATCTCAATATGATCAGTAATACAGTAATTTGCATCGTAATTTTCCAAACAATAGTTAAGTATAGAAAGACTCTCAGATTTGTAAGGGGCATCATCAATATTTTTTAGAAGAGAAGTAATTTCATAGGCACCCTTATAAGCAACAAATTCTTCTATTTCCTCTGCATCATAAAAATCATAGTTTCTCTTAGCATAAGAAGCTAAGGTTTCATCATCATTGTACTCACATTGGAAAGCAAGGTGTTTATGCCTCATAAAGGAACAAGATTCATCCCTGCAGAAAGATATATTATATATTGAGCACAAGTTTCTAGCATACTCATACAACTGATGTATTTATTTCCATAAGTGTATCCCCTTTTGAGACAAGCGGTGTTCCTTGGACCACTTTTGTTGATCCTCGGTGAATCCTCCATGCCAATAAGATCTAGTTTCAAAGAAGCCAGACATTGATTGGAAAGTAAGGAACTAGACATACTATATTTTTGTGTTTTTTGATAAAGACCACTAAAGCAAAAACTGAAAGGTAAACTGACAAGACTAAAAAGAAAAGATAAAAGATAGTATGCAACT
The DNA here is from genome assembly GCA_950022295.1 of Bromus sterilis. NCBI lineage: Eukaryota > Viridiplantae > Streptophyta > Magnoliopsida > Poales > Poaceae > Bromus > Bromus sterilis. The sequence continues at coordinate 221,137,682 of OX465599.1, forward strand.
CCCCTATCTTGTAGACTTGAGTCCCCGGCAACGGCGCCAGAAATTTGCTTGATGGCTTCTCGCCCCTCGTTGGTTACCGCAAGTGGAAGGTTTGAGATGCAGTGCAGTAGCAAGTTTCCCTCGGTGAAGATACCAAGGTTATCGAACCAGTAGGACTCAGGAGGTACAAGTAGGTGGGAACGTTGCCAGAAATTGCTTCCTAACTAGGGTGTTGTCATGGACCTTCACACAACAAAAAATAACTTTGCTCCCAACGAGTACAGAGGAGTTGTCAATTCCTCCGTCCTTGTCGTTTACAAAGGATCAACGCAAGAGATAAAAGGTGCAAAGGAAAGTAAAATCTGAAAGTAAATTGAGGGTGTGAACAATAATGTGAAGATGGACCGGGGTCCCGTGATTTTCACTAGTCATGTCTCTCTCCCAAAAGATGATAAAAGTTCTAGCGAGGTAAACAAATCACAGTTGGGCAATTGACAGGATTATAAAGGCACCGCAATGCTAACTATGCCGCAAAGAAAGGAAGGGCTCAAAAGCAATGGGCAGTACGCCAAGGTAAGTAGATCGAAATCCATCTGCATCTACTACGAATCATCCACCTTGAGATATCTATCCAAAACATCTCGCTGGTATTAAGTTGCGAATCCCACCCAAAGTGTAAACTCAAAGCAACAAACAACTGCATTAAAAGAACTTTGTGTAAAGTAAACAATCCTTGCACCCGTAGGTACAAGCACCATTGTTTTATCCCTGGTGGCAACAGCACATCCTCTAGTCTCATGTTTTTTCACTCAAGCTAGACATCAAGGGGCTGAACCCACAATCGAGCATAACGCTCTCTCTTGGAGTTGCAAATAAAATACTTGGCCAAAGCAAATACCGCAACGGAGAACATGCACGAATTTACTCAAGAACAAAATATAAAAGAGAAGAACCAAATATATTACTCATCACAATCTGAACATAGTCTCATAATCCATCAGATCCCAACAAACTCAGCGTAGCAACAACAGAAATTAAATAGATGCCTCGATCATGGGAGGCAGCTCACGAGGACTCGAAAGTGGAAGCACAAAAGGGGGAGAGATAGATCACATAGCTACTGGTCACGGACCCATGGTCCAAGGGAAACTACTCACGGTACATACGGGAGGCGTCCATGGCTATGGATGGTCTCCCGGAGGGGGTTCCTCCTTCCGGCAGGGCGCCGGGGCAGCTTCTCCAGGAAGCCCCGATCTTGAAACGGCGGCGGCGGCTGTACAGAGGGGAGTTCGCGAGAAAGAGATCGATATTAGGGGTTTCCACCCCGAGGGGTAAATATAGACGAAGGGGGGCATCGAGGGGACCCACGAGGCAGTCAGGAGGGTCCCTGGCGCGGCCCAGGGTGGGGCCGCACCACCTGCCCTCCTGGCTTCCTGGTGGTGGCCCCCCTTCCCTCTCTTGGTGATTCCGGAAGCTTCTGTTGCGCTGATTTTTTATATATTTTTCCCATAATTTTTGGAGCACTTTTAATGGCCGGAAAACCTGAAATACAAAAACAGCAGAAAACAGAAACTGGCAACTGGGTGCACTGAGTTAATAGGTTAATCCAAATAGGTTCAAAAGTGTATGAAAGTCCAAGCAAAACATGGAAAAGTCACACAAAACATGCATGGAGCAAGCAGAAATTATAGATACGTCTGGGAAACCCGGGTGAAGGAGGCAATTATTGAGAAGAACAAAACATGGGAGGAGCTCAAGGAGAAAGAGTCGTTGATCGAAGAAGCTACATACAAACTTTTGAAGGCTAGGTGTGAGTCCGAGGCAGCCAAGTCCGCGAGTGCAAAGGGCAATGCGATGCGGTCGCAGGTCATAGGTAACCACTGTCTCAGAGCCGGTGGTTACATAAGTTCCAAGCCTAAATGGGACAACAAGGATGCCGAGTACGCCACTATGGGCATACCAAACCTCTTCGAGCAATACAAAAGTGATTCGCAGACCGAATTCTTTGTGAGGGCCCGGAGCCATAAGGACAAAGAAACCTCGAACATAGTTGTCGATCCTAAGGTTCAGGAGTTTACAACTGTCGTGGTAAGTAGTTTACCACGCGACATTGTCGATTGAATTCTAGTTAATGAACTTCACAATTTCTTAATGTTTCATATTATTTATGCAGCAAGCGGAAATCAAAAATCGCCTCATCGCGGGAGTCAGCGGTTAAGCCGACCAGCCCGTGGGACACCGTCTTTAACAGGGCGTTGAACAAGGTCAAGAAGGTTGACGTGGAGGCGAAGCCATCGTTAGCCGGCCGTGTGGTCGGCTTTGGTAAAGACCTAAATTGGTCCGAATATTATGGGGAACCGGCGGAGTAGTCGGGCACGAGGGGGCGCATGGCGAGAAGGACCGAAGAAGACGCCGCTTATGTTCGTGGACTGGAGGAGAAAGTGAACACGCTTCCGCAGCTTGTCCAGAACGAAGTGGCAAAGACGATGAGCTCCCATGATAAAATATTTTTTCTCCACTGGAAATAAATATTTTCATGGAGAGCTACTGATTTTCAAGATTTCCAAAACTTTTTGCAAACAAAAACAAAGCTTATGATTTGCAAAATGATGAAAACGCAAAACATGGCAGAATCTGTGAAAAACACACCAGCAGGTAGTAAATAATTTTTTAGGGATACTTCTGCAACTCCAATCAAAAAACTCAAAACAGACGCATGAAATCTAATTGTATAGAGCATACTGTCAAAAAAGGTCAAATCAAAAAGATGATCTGGTGATTTTTGGCTAATATTTCCGTCAAGTGGACATAATATATTTCTGGTCAGCATGTCACAACTTTTGAAATTTCTTGCAATCGGAGGCTAAAACTTGGCACAAAGCTTGAAAATAAAGATACAATGAAGTTTCTACAGTAGTAACAAGCATCAAGACCACTAAAACAGAAAGTAAAAACATCTTGGTTTGCCTCCCAACAAGCGCTTTCTTTTATGCCTTTTAGCTAGGCATGATAAAAAAATATCAAGTTGTAACAATTGAACCATCATCAAGATCATCAAAAATCTCTTCAATAGTACAACTAGTCTTATGAGGACTTTCAAATAAAGGCCTAGTGGTAAAACTTCTAGGGATAAAATCAAAGGTAGTAAGACCAATTGGAATTTCATTTCTAATTATATTCAAGAGTGGTATATCTTCCAAGGTCTTCGCAGTTTCCACACCCCTAGCAATAGATATATTTGTTTTGGGTCAAGGAACCTTTGGTACGTAAACAAACTTAGGTTCCTTCTTTGAGGGGGTTTGTACCTTTTTAGTCTTGCTGGAGGATAGATTAGTTCCTAAAGTTTCAATAATATCCTCAATCTTGTCAATCCTAGAAGGGTCCAAATCATGGGATTTAAGGGTCTCCAAAGTCGAGCTATAAAGTCTATTTAAATTACCTTGAATCCTACGATCTACTTCATTTATTTTTCCCATACATGGCATCTCTAGCTTCATATTATCAGGTTTACTCATAATGTGATCTAAAGTAATGTTCTCTTGTACGCTAACAATAGGGGGATTTCCAAAAATATTTTCCAAAACATTAAGAGCTTCCCAAACTGGGGATTCTAGGAAATTTCCATTGACAGCAGTGTCTAAAATAAACCTATTTTAAGAAGTAACACAAAAATAAAAGTTTCTAAGAAAGATAGTAGTGGATTGCTTCTTGGTGGCTCTATTTTGAGAATCATTAATACTATACCAAGCATCTGTCAGTCTTTCTCCACCTCTTTGTTCGAAGGTAAGAATCTCCCCTTCGGGTTCAAAACAAAAGGCAAATGGCTTAGACATACTGACTAAACAAAGAAAAGTAACTAATTTTTTTGTTTTTTTATAAAAGACACTAAGATAAAAACTAAAAGGTAAACTAACAAGAATAAAAATAAAATATAAAATATAGTGTGCAACTCCCATATCTTGAAGATTGGAGTCCCCGGCAACGGTGCCAAAAATTTACTTGGTGGCGCAGGATAGCGCTCCTCGTTGGTTACCCCAAGTGGAAGGTTGGATGTAGCCTAGCAGCAAATTTCCCTTACGCGGAGGTGGTAAGGTTTATCGAATCTAGGAGGACTCCAAGGTCGACAAGTAGGTGATGCGGCAAGTGACGCGCCGTTTGATGATAATCACTTGCTTTACCTGGACCTGCACACACAACAGATAACATTGCTCCCAACGAGTAAAGAGAGGTTGTCAATCTCTCCGACCTTGTTGTTTACAAAGGATTAAACACAAGGGTAGATAGTAGTGATAATTGCAACGAAAAGTAAAAGTAGTAAATAAAGTGGAGGTGTGAACTGTGGTGGAAATATGGAAAGGGGTCCCATCATGTTCACTAGTGATGTCTCTCTCCCAAAAGACGATAAAATACCTAAGCTGGGTAAACAAATTACACCTGGACAATTGACAGAATTATAAACGCACAACAATGCTAATTATTCTACTGAAAGCTAGAGGCTCAAAAGAATGGGAAGTACGCCAAGACGAGTAGACCGAAATCCATCTTCATCTACTCACTAATCATCCACCTTGAGATATCTATCCAGAACATCTCGCTGGTATTAAGTTGCGAGCCCCACCCAAAGTGTAAACTCAAAGCAACATACAATTGCATTAACGAACTTTGCGTAAGGTAAACAATCCTTGCAACCGCGGTTACAAGCACATTTGTTTTCTCCATGGTGGCAACAACACATCCCCTAGTCTCATGTTTCTGTCACTCAAGCTAGACATCGGGGGGCATGAACCCAAAATCATGCATAAATGCTCCCTCTTGGAGTTACTATCTACTACTTGGCCAAAGAAATAAAAATTAGTGCAGAACATGGAAGAATTACTCAAGAACAAAATATAAAAGGTAAATCAAATATATAGCTAATCAGAATCTGAACATAATCTCATAATCCATCAGATCCCAGCAAAAACAGCATAGCAACTGCGGGAAAATTACATAGATGTCTTGATCATGTATGGAAGCTCACAAGGGCTAAGAATTGAAGCACAAGATTGGAGAGAAGACATCACATAGCTACTAGTCATGGACCCATGGTACAAGGAGGACTACTCACGACACATCCAGGAAGCATCCATGGTGGTGGGGAAGTTCTTGTAGGTCAATCCTCCCTTCGGCAGGGTGCCGGGAAGAGGTCTTCTGGTGCTCCCTGTCTTGGTAGCGTGGCGGCGGTGGAACAGAGAGGAAATTCGCGATGCGGGGGTCTCTCTGAGGGTTTTCAGAACAAGGTGTAAAAATAGGCCGAAGGGGGGAACCAAGGGGTGGCCCCTCCTCCCAGGCGCTGATGGCGTGGACGTGGATAATGGCTTCTCGCCCTTCGTTGGTTACCCCAAGTGGAAGGTGAGATGTAGGATAGCAGCAAATTTCCCCTATGTAGAGTATAGGGTTTGTCTCCCGTAGGACTCCGGAAGTGAGAAGTAGGTTTCAACGGCGCAATTGACGTGGACCTGCACACAATACAAATGACTTTGCTCCCAACGAAGTTCAGAGAGGTTGTAAATCTCTCATGCCTTGTTGTTTAGAAAGGAGCAAATGCGAGGGGTAAAGGATAATAATAATAGCAACTAGAAAGTAAAACAGGAAATAAATTGAGCTTGTAAATAGTGATGAGAATATGGACCGGGGTCTCGTGATGTTCACTAGTGATGTCTCTTTCCCGAAAGACGATAAAACTGCTATGCGAGGTAAACAAATCACAGCTGGGCAATTGACAGGATTAAAATCGCACCGCAATTCTAACTATGCTACAAAGAAAGGAAGAGGCTCAAAAGCGTGGGCGGTACGCCAAAATAAGTAGACCGAAATCCAACTGCATCTACTACTAATCATCCACCATGAGATATCTATCCGGAACATCTCGTCGGTATTAAGTTGCCAGCCTCACCCAAAGTGTAAACCCAAAGCAACAGACAACTGCATTAAAAGAACTTTGCATAAAGTAAACAATCCTTGCAACCGCGGTTGCAAGCACTGTTGTTTTCCTCTAGACTCATGTTTCTGTCACTCAAGCTAGTCATCAGGGGGCATGAACCCACAATCGAGCATAACGTTCGCTCTTGGAGTCACTACCTACTACTTGGCCAAAGCAATAAACAACAACAAAGAACATGCAAGAATTACTCAAGAACAAAAATATAAAAGATAAGAAACAAATATATTACTCAATCACAAACTGAACATAGTCTCATAATCCATCAGATCCCAGCAAACTCAGCATAGCAACAACAAAAAGAATTACAAATGTGCCTTGATGTAACGACCCGATTCGCTAAGGAATCCAAGTCTCTGTGCATTCTGTGCTAGTCCCTGGATCAATAGCTAGCACACACAGTACATGATGTAATATCAAGAATAAACCACATGTCATATATATTACATCAAAGATCCAGTATTACAATAAAGCATACCTGTATAGCTAGCTTATAAATAGAATACAGCGGAAAACAATATAGACATCCTAACCCTACATCGCATCACTTACTTATCGTGTAATAATCCTGCAACACCGAAGGTTACAGCCATACAACGGGTCAGTACATTTGCATGTACGGCAAATCATATCCCAGAAAAAAGTAAAATTTCCTACAATACATGCAATTTGGCTGGTGGAGCTTCTACATTTATTTTTGCAAAGAGCTAATTTTACCTGTAGAATAATAATAACTAAGTTCTACAATAGCATACGATTGAGATGGAAAAATTCCACTCAATCTATCCCAAAGTGATTAAACCAATAAATTAATTAAAGATGATGAGACAAATCAATATTACCACAACTAGTCGCTCAAAATGTCCATAACCGGGGACACGGCTAATCGATTAGTTTTATACTCTGCAGAGGTTTGTGCACTTTTCCCCAGAAGACTCGATCGCCTCCTTTGTAGTTCGTCACACTGCATGGTGTATGACAACTAGAAGATCGAGACATGGTCTTTCAGAAGTGTTTCCCCTTAACCGCTGGATAACCGGTACACCTATAAAAAATCTACATCTGCTAGTATATCCCAGAAATAGGTCACACAACCTACTCAACTAAGCCAGAGCCCATAATAGCTTGTGGCTGCACACGTAAGCTTCTAGGTATGACAACACAATTAGTCCCTTTGAGCCTGGGTGGCTTTCCGCAGTCATCATTGCCCATCTCCAAGATACTCGCAACCATCCCACCCAGGTAGTTCATTAACTTTATCTTGGTCCTAATTACTACAGTATCACTCATACCTCACAATGATTCACTTCCCAATCCACGTCTACTTAGCATAGCAATATCATAGTATACGATGGTGATAATGATGTAAGGACCAGACCTACCTCAATGAACTACTGGGTGTAAAATAGCATAGCATAACCTATCATGCCATCTAAAGAAGAAGAACTAATGCATTGAAAACATAGGTAATAGGGAGTATGATCAAAGGTATGACTTGCCTTATACATTCGATGAAGATCTTCGCTCTCACGTTCCAGTCAACTCTATTCGTCACCCTTCGAGAATTCTATCGCAAACGAAGGAACTCGAATAAGCAATCACACCACAAGGCAAACAGAAAATCAAAAAAACAATCACAAAGGTTTTAGCAACAAAACAAAAGCTTGACACAATACAAGTGTCGATGTGCTCGAAGGTGATCAGTGGAACGTGAACTCGAGAGAATCCACAGATAAAAGATTATCGGTAACGAGTTGTGACCATGGAAATTTGTGAATTCAAGGTGAATATCATGCCCACATGAAAAGTGTGTGAATCTTACCGATAACATGTCTCAAATGATCCGATATGCAAAAAGAATCACGTGAAATGGAATACTACAACGCTGGTCATAGAAAGTGCAAAATTGAATTGAATTTCAATTTAAACAGATCAAGAAACATTTGAATTTTTGTGTACACATGATATAGACAGAAAGTACATGGAACGAGTGATCCAATGTAAAAAGAATCACTCGATTTGGATCAACGGTTGAAAAGATACGACCTCCGGAATTTGAATTTGAATTTCAAATAAATTCAAATTCAAAAGTGTGCGAAGTGTGCCAAAATTGATTCCATGATAAAGTACAGAACAACACGAGCGTGTAGCAAAAAGTTTCACCTCAATCCGACGCACGGTGTGGGAGATATTGCGGGTACGTCGTCGGGGTCTTTTCCGCCACAAGGGACATAATCATAATTATCTTTTTTGCAAAAAAGCAATGGGGCCCCTGACCCAAATCTGACTGGAGTTGACTCCGGCGATGCTCCGGCGAGGTGGATGCGACTCCGGACAGCTTTGCGTGGCCCTCCGGCGAGGGACGGCGGGGTGGCAGTGGCGCGGCCGGCGGCGGAGTGCCGCGGTGGAGCGGCCGGCGGCTCGAACGGCGGCGTCCGGCGACGGGGCGCTCGCGGCGGCGCGCGGTGGCGCGCGGGCGCGGGCCACGGCTGGTGGAGGCGGCCGTCTGCTCCGGTGAGCGGGCGGCTCCGGCGAGCGGCCGGTCGGGGCGGCGCGGGCTATGCTGGAGGCACGCGCGGGCGGCGGGGCTGCGCGGATGGGAGGCGGCGCGGCCGGGCGGCGGCGAGGCCGGCGTGGCGGCTGCGACCCGCGGGTCCCGCTAGGGTTTATCTTTTTTTTGAATTAAAATGAAAAAAGAGAAAAGGAAAATAATCTGGATGTCTATTTATAAGAAGAGGAGAAAAAAAGGAACTGGGTCCGACTTGGGCTCGAATTGCGCTCGTGGGCGGAACTAAGTTATGATACAAAAAATCGAAACTTCAAAAAATAATACAAAAATAAATACACATCAGAAAAATATGAAATAAAATCCTAAATTCATCAAATAATACAAAGAAATTTTATTAATGAATACATTTTCCAAAAAGGAAAATAAAATTAAAATCATTCTCTAAATACTTTATTTAAATATGAAATACTTTTCATAAATCAAATAAAATCCAATAAATTCTTAAAAATATTTTTATTTGGTCAAAAGCATTGACAACCCATTTCTAAATAATAAAATATAAATTTTAAAATTGTTACACCAATAAATAATTTGGTAAAATAAAAATATCCCATTGGAATATATATTTTTCAACTCTTTTACAATATTTAATAAATCATTTTAATGAAATAAAAACTCTCTTAGCATTATAAAATCCCTAAAATAATTTTAGAGTTATTTATAATACTCATAATAAATTTTAATAACTTTAAAGTAATATTCTTAATATTTTCCAACTTTATTAAAAAGGGGATAAGTCATTTTATACCCTCTCAAATGAATTTCCTTGAGTTGAAAATGTTTTGAATATTCAGAAGAATTCCAATAATGATTTAAAACCTTTTCCAACCTTTTAATACGTTGAAGGAGTCATATTACCTTCTCTCATTTTGTCTTGTTGGTTTTGTTTTAAATAATAAATTCCAAAAACACCAATTATGAATATAAGGGAAAGTCCTTTTATTCCCTCTCTTTTTAATATTCAATAAACTCCAAAACGTTTTAAATCCCAGAGAAAATCAAACACATCAAGCAAACAATCATTATCTATTTAATTTTATTAACATTCCAAAATTACGAGAATTTTGGGATGTTACACACTACCACCCTTAAAAGGAATCTCGTCCTCGAGATTCGAGAAGGCTAGAAAGAAAGGTTAGGGTTCGGGACTTCATGAAAGTCCCTCGATCCACTGATGGTCCAGGGTGCTACCACCCTTAAAAGGAAAGCGACATGGTCTTCAAAATCTTAATCCATTAATGACATCCTTCAAAGATATTAACCTCCTCCTATCAGGTCTTGAATCCTTAGTAAAAGAGGAGTCTTCCATATACCACACTTTCCTGGATGACAGATCAGGCGCCAATACTAAGCAACAATCGATTCTCTCTTGGTGGTCATCAAGAATGCCTTTACGGGATACCTGCAGCAAAAGGTCTTGGTCTATACTCACCGTATGAACTACTATTTTTAACGATAATCTTATATAGGGGTCAAATATCGTACCATTCTATGGTTCAGGCTTAACATCGTCGTCTCTGTACTATTGGTAAGTTACTCAAGATTTACTATCCCGCATAGCAAGAGCGAATAATAAGGGTAGTCGACATGGTGATCAATCCATCCCGCACCCAAATCATTACCTTGTATATGGTTTAGCGAATCTCGTAATCTAACACTCGGTCATCCTCACAAGCTTTGCAGAAAATTCCTATTGATCATGAACTGGGTTCAGATAAATCCATGGTTCTGCAAGCCAAACAAATAACTATCGATTTTTCACTACACTCAGGTTTACGCAAACTACTATAAACGTATACTAGTGAACTACATCTTCCTCCAGGGTCCTTCCTTCAGCAAGACTGTGCTTGCTTATTGTAAAATCTTGGCACACGGGGTTAACTTTGAACTCATCATTGGTTGCACCCATCTTTATTCAGTCTTGACATTAGCATCCATTGTAGTAATATCTTCTGGGTAGGTATTGGGTTGAGGGGGAATTGAATGTAAGTAGAGAGGTAGAGAGAGATAGAGATAGATACCCATACAAACATCACACTAGTTTTGAAAACATAAGTTTTTATGTGTAGCTGTCGGTAAAACCAAGAAATTACAGCTCACAAAAACGACCTAACGATAGGAATCTGGAATCTTCCAGGTCTTCGGGTCTTCAATGACGGTAGCTTGAGTTTCGCATTGTCGTAGAATCTTCGTATCGTCGAGTCACTTTCCAACTTATTCTTCTTGTTGTTGTGTCTTGTTCAGTCTTGAATCATACTAAATAGATAAGGGGTATAATGAAACGTAAACTTATTCTACTCGCATAGAAGAAACACAAAGGACAACACACGACCTCAAAGAAATACATATCAGGGCCACAAGGTACAAGACAAAACTTAACAAAACAATCATGACATAAAACATCTAGTTCATCCGTAGCAAAAACACGCATCGATACACATCTCCAACTAACAATAAAAAGGTAACATCGTACACTTAGTGCACTCCTACAAATGTCTATCCTCCAATTGCCCAAACATAAGCTTCTTCCAGTCAGCATCCTTGCTTCCACGTTCCCAACTTCTTCTTCCCCTTCAATTCTGGACGCATGTTGGCGTAATGTCCCATATTCCTGCACCGGAAACACTGAATTTGTCCAATGTCCTTCTTTTTCTTCCTCACGGGTGCTTCCTTCAATTCTTGGATAACTTTCTTCATTCCTTCCTTTTGATTTTGAACCACTTGTTGTGTCACGATGAAAAATTGACACTGAGCGGGGTAATGATAAGTTCCTTCACACATAAAACATGTGACTTGTGTAGTAGGAAATTCTTCACCCAAGTGAATTTCCTCACAATAGTGACATCCATCCTGGTGTCCTTCATAGGAGTGTCCTTCTTCCCCGAAAATTTTGCAGGCACGAGGCCTCTTAAGGTTTACCGTCCTTTTCGTTGGGGTGACGAGGCGGGATCCCAACAAAATCCTTGTAAATTCCTTCCAAGTAATCTTCCTTCATGATTCGTCAATTGCTTGGTGCATTCTCCACTAAGTAGCAACCTCTTCTACCAAGTACTTAACAGCATAGGGGACCATGTCCTCACTTCCAACCCGGTTTATCTTCATGTGCTCCTCCATACTACGAATCCATTGCGCCACCTTTAGTATCGACATCGTCGTAGAAAAGGTGAGTCCTACTTCATAATCCATCTATTGAGCCCAAATGACAAGGGTAGGGCAAAACTATAACACCGACAAGAAAAAAAACTAAAGATAACACCATGCATATGCACTCAAACAAGAAAGAGACAAAATAAAACACCTACGTTCAACAGCAGCACATAACAACAATCAATGAAACACAAAAATTCACACCACACAAACAACTCCTAGAGTAAGGTCATATGTGCAAGACATACGATCTCATCATACTACGCGAAATGCGTTCATCTAACTTCACCTAAAAGGTGGTGGTCTGATTCTAAGCTTCATCCTTCTCAGCTAAGCTGATCTGAAGGATTCCTCTCGTAGTGTCAAAACTTATTTATCCTCATAGGGTATTCTTCTCGTTCTTATGGTCATAACTTCAATTGATCCACGAGGTTGATGATGTACTTCTCAAATGTCTCGTCTTCAGGGGTAGGCAAATCAGAGGGGTATTTACAGTAAAACAAGATGAGGGGTTTTAGAAGATGAGTAATAGATGAGAAATACTAGTGAAGAGAGTAAGTAATGAAAGAGTGATAGCGTACTTTTGTTCCTATGGCTTTTCCTATCCATTTTCTAGGGTCACGACCTACAGTCCAAATGGGCTCTGAAACCATCTGTAATGACCTATTGCTAGAAACAACTTCAACAATAATGCTTCTAGGGGAAACTTTGCTAGTAATCCTAGACCGTTTCCATCCAACTATGGGAACAACAACACCTATCCTAGCAACAAGAACCCCACTTCTGAACTAGAAAATATGCTTAGTGACTTTATCACTACCCAAAAAGCCTTCAACAAGAATGTAGAAGAGAAATTAGCTACGTTAGAGAATCTCTCTTTGAAGGTAGATAGCCTACACCTTGATGTTGAGATGCTAAAAATTAGAACCTCTCCCCTTGAGGAGAGGAAGGCCACTCCTATTAATGATATTCAATTACAAATAAATGAAAATATTAGGATGATGGTTAAACTTAAAGAAAGATGGGCTAGAGAAAAAAAGGAAGATGATAGAATTAAGAGCCTTCCTACACACCACAAAATTGCCACTATCCAAATTGTTGAGGACACTCAAACTATTAGCACCCAATGCACTCCTAGTCCTACTGGACCTATTAATGGTGGTGCTAATACCTCAACCGTAGAAGAAGAAACTCCTATGAACATAGAGGGTTTAAAATAAGTGAGCCTAGATGACACTACTACCACCTTTGATAGTAGTGATATTGATTTTGATAGTTGCACCCTCTCGGAAGTTATTAGCTTGCTACACAAAATGTCTAGAAACCCCACACTAGCACACTTAATCTTGCCTTCACGGAGCACATCACTAATGCTCTCATTAAAGCTCGGGAGGAGAAGCTTAGAATGGAAGCCTCCATACCTAGGAAGCTAGATGATGGTTGGGACCCTATGATAAAAATTAAAATGAATAACTTCTATTGTTATGCTTTATGTGACGTTGGAGCTAGTACCTCCGTCATGCCCAAAAGAATGTATGACATGTTTGAATTGAAACCTTTTGATTCTTGTTCTTTTGGTGTTCGTCTCGTTGATTATTCCGTAAATAAACCTTGGGGTAAGATTGACGATGTTCTTATCATTTTCAATGGCAATTATTTTCCCGTTGATTTTATTATTATGGATATAGAGTGTGAACCTTTATGTCCAATTATTTTGGGACGTCCTTTTCTTCGCACCGTTGGTGCTGTTATTGACATGAAAGAGGGAAATATAAAATTTCAATTTCCTCTCAAAAAGGGGATGAAACACTTCCCTAGAAAGAAAATCAATTTAACTTTTGAGTCCGTTACACGGGCTAGCTATTCTCTCTGTCTTGATAAAACTTAATTCTTCCTTTGCTTTATGCCTAGCTTAAAGGCGTAAAAGAAAGCGCTTGTTGGGAGGCAACCCAAGATGTTCTTTACTTATGTTTTTAGTGACCTTGATGATTGTTACTACTGTAGCAACATTATTGTATCTTTATTTTCAAGCTTTGTGCCAAGTTATAGCCTCTTATGATAAGGAAAGAAAAAGTTGTGACATGCTGTCGAGAAATAGATTATGTCCTCGTGACGGGAAAAATCAGAACAAATTACCAGTTCATCTTTTTTATCTGAACTTTTTACACAGCATTCTCTATACAATCGCAGAACTTTCGTATGTTCTGAGTTTTTTTATTCGAGTTGCATAATTGCCCCTAAAAAATTCTTTACTACCTGCTGTTCTGTTTTTCACAGATTCTGCCATGTTTTGTCTCTCCTAACTTTTGCAAACCTTAAGATTTATTTTTCTTTGCCAAAACCTTTTGGAAATCTTGAGAAACAGTAGATCTTCAAGAATATCTTTATATCCAGTGGGGAAAATTTATTTTATAAAGGGTACTAACCTCTCTAATCAGCTTATGATGAGTTATGTATGAAGGGAGTTTTCAAGTGTGCGATGGAAGATTATGAAAGAAGATCCGGGAGTGTCAAGAGCTCAAGCTTGGGGATGCCCCCATGCATGCCCAATAAATATTCATGGAGACTCAAGCATCTAATCTTGGGGATGCCCCCGTGCATCCCCTTCTCCATCAACAATCATCAGTTCGTCCTTCGTCTCAGTATATTTTTATCACTTCATGCGTTATGTGCTATGCTTGGAGCGTCTCGCTCTTAGGTTTACTTTTTAGTTTTATTTAGATTTTCTTTCTGTTCATAAAAATTTCGACTCCACCTTACTTTGTGTGGGAGAGAAACATGCTCCACTCCAATCTAGAACACATCATAGGATTTTTCATGCTTATCTTTTTACTGTTGTGTGTTCTTTATCTTTTCGTAGCTACTGCCATGTTTAGTTTTAGTCTTAGTTTGTCTTTTGAAAGAGCCTTGGCTTTTGTTTAGTTTGTTGCTGGAACTCTCTTTAGTTTTCATGTTTATCTTGTTAAGAGAGTTGGTTGTTGCACTGAGTTGTGACTTGTCTTGCAAGTAGGTAATTGAGGTTGCTATTTAATTTTAGTCGTAACTTGCAATAGTTTTGAGGTATTGTTATGAGTAATGTTTGAACTTTTGGTGTCAAGAGCTCTAGCCTATTAGTGATAGGTGTCGTATTTTGGGCAATCGGTGTTTATTTTCAAAAACATACAAAACAAGTTGAGAACTCTAGCTACTTGATGGATCACTAATATTTTGATGGATCGGATATTAGAGTACACTCACGTACCATGAGTCGAGGATGCGCAAGGATAACCAAACCCCCATACACTCCTCCTCTGGGTACTTGTCTCTTCGTGAACCTCCTCAGTAGATTGAGAGTTACCGATAATAAGTGCATGAGTTCTTCGGACTAATGTAAGTATTGAAAGTTGACACTTCCACCTCCTCATATTTGCTAGCCTCTTCTGTACCGTGCATTGCCCTCTTCTCATTCCGAGAGTTGGCGTACACCTTCGCCGGTGCATCCAAAACCTTGGCATGATACGCTCTGTCATCATAAACCTCCTTTTATCTTTCCTCAAAACAGCCACAATACCTACCTATCAAGGCATTTCCATAGCCTTCCCGAGATATATTGCCATGCAACTTCCACCTCTTCATGACTTGATCTTCATGTCATACATGTTCCTGCTACACTGGCAGAGGCATACATTGCATACATCATGATAGCTACATCTTCTTTATGTTTGAGTACCTTGTAAAGTGTGAAGATCTTCTATACCCTCTTGTAAAATAGAGTGTTGCCCGTAAGTGAGGAAAAGATCCCAAAGTGGACAAAATAAAAGATCCCAAAGAGGGAAAATGAGAGTTAAATAGAAAGAGCCATTGAGGCCACCAAAAAAATACAAAAAAATAGAGAAAAAAATAGAGAGAAAGGGGCAACACTACTATCCTTTTGAAAGATCCACACTACTACTCCCTCTTATCCTTGTACTCCATTGAGATGATCATTTATGCATATAGCTATGTGGGGACCTTCACACTATAGAACTTGGCTTGCATATTCCAAGGATGAGCCTCCTCAAACGAGCTCTAGGTCTTCATGAGCGAGCAAGTTGTTTGCACCCCCACTAGTTCCATTTGGGAGCTTTCTTAGCTCATATGTGCATCCGTTGCATGGCAATTCCTTCTCCTCACATCATATCTATCATTTGGCCTTCTCGCCTATGATTGTCCTCATTGATGTGAGCCTTTATCACCCTTTTTGTCTTCCTCCTCCACCATATCTCTCTCTTTGCAATCCTAAGTGTCAACTCTCGTGCTTACGCTCATCCATTGCATGAGTTCTCAAAATATCGAAAAGGAGTGGATCAAATTGACTTGTACCTGGCTAGTGGTCTGGGGACGATTCAAGATAAGATTCCAAATAAGACCAAGTGTGAAATTTTAGTAGATTGAGTTCTCAACAAAAATACTCTTTTGTCGTATTCCCTATCCCCTTCTTGCACGCAAACACCATTTGGAGACATTCAAGTCACGGACAGCAAGAGCTCTTGACCCTAACGTTCTTTTGTTACTTGTTTCAATGCTAATATAGACTCTTGCATGTTATGACTTGAATTGAATCACATACCTTGATTGCTTTACTTTTCAAAATTCTTATATGGTTGCTAGCATGTCACCATAGAAATTATGTTTGTTATCATTTACCTACTTGAGGACGAGCAGGAATTAAGCTTGGGGATGTTGATAGGTCCCAAACGTATCTATAATTTCTGCTTGCTCCATGCATGTTTTGTGTGATATTGTTATGATCTAGATACACTTTCATACATTTTTTTATCATATTTGGACTAATTTATTAACTCAGTGCACCATAGTGCCAGTTCCTGTTTTCTGCTGTTTTTCTATTTCAGTTTTCCCCCATATTAAAAGTGCTCCAAAAATTCGGGAAAACCAGATAAAAAATCAGCGCAACGGAAGCTTCCGGAACCCCGAAGGAGGGCCAGAGGTCCCCCACCTAGTGACCAGGCGGCCAGGTGGCGCGGCCTAGGGCTTGGCCGCGCCACCAGGGCGCCTGGACCCCTGGTGGCCCCCATGGCTACCCCACTTTGCCTATTTAATATCCGTGATGCAAAACCGCTGAAGACAGAACCATTTTTCACGATCTCGCCTCTGTTCCGCCGCCGCCACGCTTCCAAGATCGGGAGCGCTAGCAAATTTCTTCCGGGCACCCTGCCGGAGGCAAGATTGACCTCCGGGAGCTTCCCCTCCACCATGGACGCTTCCCGGATGTGCCGTGCATAATTTTCTTTGGACATTGGGTCCGTGATCAGTATCTATGTCATGTTCTCCTCCCCTCTTTGTTCTTCATGGTTTAGTACTCATGAGCCTCCCTACATGATCGAGGAACATATGTAATCTTTCTGCTGTTGCTATGCTGAGTTTGTTGGGATCTGATGGATTACGAGATTATGTTCAGATTGTGATTGAGTAATATATTTAGTTCTTATCTTTTATATTATTGTTCTTAAGTAATTCTTGCATGTTCCCTGTTGTTGTTTATTGCTCTGGAAAAGTAGTAGGTAGTGACTCGAAGAGGGAACGTTATGCTTGATTGTGGGTTCATGCCCCCCGATGACACGCTTGAGTGACAGAAACATGAGTCTAGGGGATGTCCTGTTGCCACAAGGGGGAAAACAACGGTGCTTGTAACCGCGGTTGCAAGGATTGTTTACTTTACGCAAAGTGATTTTTAATGCAGTTGTCTGTTGCTTTGGGTGGTCCTCGCAACTTAATACCAGCAAGATATTCTGGATAGATATCTCAAGGTGGATGATTAGTAGTAGATGCAGTTGGATTTCGGTCTACTTATTTTGGCATACCGCCCATGCTTTTGAGCCTCGTCCTATATTTGTAGCATATTTAGCATTGCGGCGCGTTTTTAATCCTGTCAATTGCCCAGCTATAATTTGTTTACCTCGCATAGCAGTTTTATCGTCTTTCGGGAGAGAGACATCACTAGTGAACATCACGGGATCTCGGTCCATATCCTCATCACTGTTTACACGCTTATTTACTTTCCTGCTTTTACTTTCTAGCTGCTATCATTATCACTATTATCTGTTGCGTTGATCCTTTGTGAACAACAAGGCCGGAGAGATTGACAAACTCTTTGTACTCGTTGGGAAGCAAAGTTATTTGTGTTGTGTGCAGGTCCACGTCATTTGCGCTGCGGAAACCTACTTATCATTTCCGGAGTCCTACTGAAGACAAACCTCGGTATCTTCACCGAGGGAAATTTGCCGCTATCCTACACCTTCCACTTGCGGTAACAAACGAGGGGAGATATATCCACCATCAAGCAAATTTCTGGCGCTGTTGCTGGGGACTCCGAGTGCTAAGATAGGGGAGTTGCCCACTACCTTTTACCTTTGCTTTTTAGTCTTGTTTGTTTACCTTTCAGTTTTTATCTTTGTGTCTTATATAAACCTCGGTATCTTCACTGAGGGAAACTTGCCGTTGTGCTACATCTCAACCGTCCACTTGGGGTAGCCACCGAGGAGCACTACTTCAGTGCTTTCACCCGTGCATTTGATCCTTTGTAAACGACAAGGCTGGAGGGATTGACAACCCGTTTGTACTCGTTGGGAGCAAATATATTTGTTTATGTGTGCAGGTCCACGTCAACTTTTTTATCTGGCGCCGTTGAAACCTACTTGTCGATCCTTGGAATCCTCCTGGATTCGATAAACCTTACCGTCCTCATGTAAGGAAATTTTGCTGCTAGGGTATATCGCAACCTTCCACTTGGGGTAACCAATGAGGGGCGAGAAGCCATCCAGACAATTTTTGGCGCCGTTGCCGGGGAAGCAAGCAAAACTACACCCGTCAACTCTCACACCAGCAAGCAATTTATCAGCACTCCTATTGCTCCACCTGCCACTTCAGCACCATCTTATTAAATTAAACCTGCTTTGCTAAATATTTTTATGAAAGATCAATTCTCCGGTGCTGGAGATGATGCTGCTTTATGTAACGCCCCGACCACTCCCAACCGGTTAACCACCAATTCCATGGTCGGTGTGCCTGGGATCCATTCTGTTCTCACAAACCAGCACTAGTGATACTAACTCCTCTTTGGTTACCCTAAGTGAAAGGTTAGATGTAGGATAGCGGCAAATTTACCTTGGCAAAGATGCCAAGGTTTAGAGTTTCTTCCCGTAGGACTCCGATAACTTCAAGTAGGTGGTGAAGTGAACAATGGCGCCATTTACATCCTCTGGTTGCTTACTTTACCTGGACCTGCACACACAACAAGTAACTTTTCTCCCAACGAGTACAGAGAGGTTCTCAATCTCTCTGGCCTTGCTGTTTACAAATGATCAACATAATAGATAAAATAGGTAGAGATAATTGCGACTAGAAAGTAAAAGAAATAAATAAATTGAGCGTGTAAACAGTTATGAGAATATGGAACGGGGCCCCATGATGTTCACTAGTGATGTCTCTCTCCCAAAAGACGATAAAACTGCTATGCGAGGTAAACAAATCACAGCAGGGCAATTGACAGGATTGCGGGCGCAAACCAATCCTAACTATAGTACAAAGAAAGGAAGAGGCTCAAAAGCATGGGCAGTACGCCAAAATAAGTAGACTGAAATCATCTGCATCTACTACTAATCATCCACCTTGAGATATCTATCCAGAATATCTCGCTAGTATTAAGTTGCGAGCCCCACCTAAAGTGTAAACCCAAAGCAAAAGACAACAACATTAAAAGAACTTTGCGTAAAGTAAACGATCCTTGCAACCGCGGTTACAAGCACTTTTGTTTTCCCCCTTTTGGCAACAACACATCCCCTAAACTCTTGTTTCTGTCACTCAAGCTAGTCATCACGGGGCATAAACCCACAATAAACAACAACGGAGAACATGCAAGAATTACTCAAGAACAAAAATATTAAAGATAAGAACCAAATATATTACTCAATCACAATCTGAACATAGTCTCATAATCCATCAGATCCCAGCAAACTCAGCATAGCAACAACAGAAAGAGTTACATATGTGCCTTGATCATGTAGGCCAGCGCATAAGGTCTAATACATGAAGAAAAAAGAGGGGAGGAGAACATCACATAGCTACTGATCATGGACCCATGGTCCAAGGTGGACTACTAATGGATCATCCGGGAAGCGTCCATCGTGCAGGAGAAGCTCCCGGAGATCAATCCTCCCTCCGACAGGGTGCCGGGAAGAGGTCTGCTGGCGCTCCCGATCTTGGAAGGGCGGCAGCGGCAGAACAGAGGCGAGATCGCGAAAAAGGGTTCTGTCACAGAGGATTCCCGTGACGGAGAATATATAGGCGAAGGGGGCAGCCAGGGGCCACCAAGGGTTCAAGCGCCCCCCTGGCGCGGCCTCCCCCTAGGGCGCGCTACCAGGGCGCCTGGGCCCCTGGTGGTGGCCCTCTGGCCCCACTTTGGCTCTTACTGAAGCTTCCGGTGTGCTGATTTTTTATTGTATTTTCCCGGAATTTTTGGAGCATTTTTAATACGGTGGAAACCTGAAATAGAAAAACAGCAGAAATCAGGAACTGGAAATGGGGTGCACTGAGTTAATAGGTTAGTCCAAATATGATCAAAACTGTATGAAAGTGTGTATAAAACATAGCAATATCACACAAAACATGCATGGAGCAATTAGAAATTATAGATACATTTGGGACGTATCAATATCCCCAAGCTTAA
The DNA here is from genome assembly GCA_950022295.1 of Bromus sterilis. Taxonomy (NCBI): domain Eukaryota; kingdom Viridiplantae; phylum Streptophyta; class Magnoliopsida; order Poales; family Poaceae; genus Bromus; species Bromus sterilis. The sequence continues at coordinate 221,158,061 of OX465599.1, forward strand.
TTCCTGCTCGTCCTTGAGTAGGTTAATGATAACAAGCATAATTTGTTTGGTGACATGCTAACAACCATATAAGAACTTTTTAATTAAAGTAATCAAGGTATGTAATTCAATTCAAGTCATAATAGGCAAGAGTCTATATTAGCATTGAAACAAGTAACATAAGAACATAAAGGTGCAAGAGCTCTTGTTGTCCGGTACTCGAATGTCTCCAGATGGTGTTTGCGTGCAAGAAGTGGGAGATGGGAATACGAGAAAAAATATTTATTTGTTGAGAACTCAATCTACTAAAGTTTCACACTTAGTATTCTTTGGAATCTTATCTTGACTCGTCCCCAGACCACTAGCCAGGTACAAGTCAATTTAATCCACTCCCTTTCGATATTTTGAGCTCTCATGCAATGGATGAACGTAAGCACGAGAGTTGACACTTAGGATGGCAAAGAGAGAGATATGGTGGAGGAGGAAGACAAAAAGGGTGTGAAAGGCTCACATCAATAAGTAAAATCATAGGCGAGAGAATTCCAAATGATAGATATGATGTGAGGGGTAGGGATTGCCATGCAACGGATGCACATATGAGCTAAGAAAATCTCTCTAATGGAACTAGTGGGGGTGCATCCAACTTGCTCGCTCAAGAAGACCTAGAGCTCGTTTGAGGAAGCTCATCCTTGGAATATGCAAGCCAAGTTCTATAGTGTGAAGGTCCCCACATAGCTATATGCATAAATGATCATCTCTATGGAGTACAAGATATATGACAGAGTACGAGTGTGGATGTTTCAAAAGGGATAGTAGTGTTGCCCGTTGCTCTCTTTTTATTTTCTTTTTCTCTTTTTTTTGGTGGCCTCAATTTCTCTTTCTATTTTCCTCACATAAGGGCAACACTCTATTTTTACAAGAAGTATAGAAGATCTTTCACACTTTACAAGGTACTCGACATAAAGAAGATGTAGCTATCATGATGTATGCAAATGTATGCCTCTGCCAGTGTAGCGAGAACATGTATGATATGAAGGTACTCGACATAAAGAAGGTGGATGTTGCATGGAAATATATCTCGGAAAGGCTATGGAAATTCCTTGATAGGTAGGTATGGTGACTATTTTGAGGAAAGATATAAGGAGGTTTATGATGACAGAGCGTATCGTGCCAAGGGTTTGGATGCACCGGCGAGGTGGACGCCAACTCTTGGAGTGGGAAGAGGGCAATGCGCGGTACCGAAGAGGATAGCTAATATGAGGTGGTGGAAGTGTCAAATTTCAATACTTACATTAGTCCGTAGAACTCATGCACTTATTATCGGTAACTCTCAATCTAATAAAGAGGTTCACAAAGAGACAAGTACCCCGAGAGGAGTGTATGGGGGTTTAGTTATCCTTGCGCATCCTCGAAGATTAGTGATGCATCTAGTAGCTAGAGTTCGCAACTAGTTTTTGTAGTTTTTGGAAATAAACACATATTTCCCAAAATACGACACATATCACTAATAGGGTAGAGCTCTTGACACCAAAAGTTCAAACATTACTCACAACAATACCTCAAAACTATTGCAAGTTACTACTACAATTGAATAGCAACCTCAATTACCTACTTAAAGACAAGACACAACTCAGTGCAACAACCAACTCTCTTAACAAGATAAACATGAAAACTAAAGAGAGTTCCAGCAACAAACTAAACTAAATCTCTTGAAAAAGATAAACATGAAAACTAAGAGCTAAACATGGCAGTAGCTACGAAAACATGGAGTACGCACCACAAAGAAAGATAAGCATGAAATCCTATGATGTGTTCTAGTTTGAAGTGGAGAATATTTCTCTCCCACACAAAGTAAGCTGGGTTCTAACTTTTTATGAACAGCAAACAAAGCTAAAGAAAACTAAAAAGTAAACCTAAGAGCGAGATGCTCCAAGCATAGCACATAACGCATGAAGTGATAAAAATATAGTGATACAAAGGACGAACTGATGATTGTTGATGGAGAAGGGGATGCACGGGGGTATCCCCAAGCTTAGACGCTTGAGTCTCCTTGAATATTTATTGGGGATGCATGGGGGAATCCCCAAGCTTGAGCGTTTGACACTCCCGGATCTTCTTTCATCATCTTCCCTCGCACACTTGAAAACTCCCTTCATACATAACTCATCATAAGCTGATTAGAGAGGTTAGTATCCTTAATAAAATAATTTGCCTCTACTGGAAATAAAGATTTTCCTTAAAGCCTACTGTTTCACAAGATTTCCAAAAAAAATTGCAAAGAAAAAGCTAGCGCAAGACTTGCAAAAGTGAGGAAAGGCAAAACGCGATAGAATCTATGAAAAACAGAACAACAGGTAGTAAATAATTTTTTTGGGTACTTCTACAACTCAAATAAAAAAACTCAGAACAGACGCTCCAAAGACAATTTTGTGGAAAGATGATCTGGTGATTTTAGGTGAATTTTTCTGTGCAAGGACAAAATATGTTTTGTGGACAACATTTCACAACTTTTGAACTTTCTCACAATCGGAGGCTAAGCTTGGTACAAAGCTTGAAAATAAATATACAATGATGTTGCCACAATAGTAACAATCATCAAGACCACTATAAACAGAAGTAAAATTATTTTTGGTTGTCTCCCAACAATCGCTTTCTTTTACGCCTTTAAGCTAGGCATGAAGCAAAAAGATCAAGTTTTATCAAGTGAAAGAGAATAGCTAGCCCGTGTAAAGGACTGAAAAGGTAACTTAATCTTCGTCCTAGGGAAGTGTTCCAATGGTGCGAAGAAAAGGACGTCCCAAAATAATTGGACATAAAGGTTCACACTCTATGTCCATAATATTAAAATCAACGGGAACATAATTGTCATTGACAATGATAAGAACATCGTCAATCTTCCACAAAGGTTTCTTTACGGAAGAATCAATGAGGCAAACACCAAAAGAACACGGATCAAAAGGTTTCAATTCAAACATATCATACATTCTTTTGGGAATAACGGAGGTACTAGCTCCAACATCACATAAAGCATAGCAAGAGAAGTTATTCAATTTAATTTTGGCCATAGGATCCCAACCATCTTCTAGCTTCATAGGTATAGAGGCTTCTACTCTAAGCTTCTCCTCCTTAGCTTTAATGAGAGCATTAGTGATATGCTCCATGAAGGCAAGATTTAGTGTGCTAGTGTGGGGGACTCTAGACATTTTGTGTAGTAAGCTAATAACTTCTGAGAGGGTGCAACTATCAAAGGTGGTAGTGGTGTCATGTAATCTCACTTGTTTGAAAGCCTCTATGTTCGTAGGAGTTTCTTCTTCTATGGTTGAGGTAATAGCATCACCATTAATAGGTCGAATGGGACTAGGAGTGTGTTTGGTGCTAAAAGTTTGGGTATCCTCAACAACTTGGATAGTAGCAACAGTGTGGTGTGTAGGAAGGCTCTTAATTATATCCTCTTCCTCTTTTTCTCTAGCCCATCTTTCTATAAGTTTAGCCATCATCCTAATATTTCCATTAATTTTCAATTGGATAACATTAATAGGAGTGTCTTTCCTCTCCTCGAGGCGATAAGTTCTAATTTTAAGCATCTAAATATAAAGGGCTAAGTTGTCTACCTTCAAAGAGAGATTATCTAATTTGTCTAATCTCTCCTCTACACTCTTGTTGAAGGCTTTTTGGGTAGTCATAAATTCTTTAAGCATGCTTTCTAATTCAGAAGTGGGGTTCTTGTTGCTAGGATAGGTGTTCTTGTTCCCATTGTTGGATGGGAACGATTGAAGTTGTTGAAGTTATTGTTGAAGTTGTTTCTAGATATAAAGTTCACGTCTACTTGTTCTTGAGCAACCAAAGAATTTAAAGGAACATCATGAGGATCAATAGGAGAGTTCTTGGTAAGTGGAGACATAATCAAGTCAACCTTTTCATTTAGGGAGGACATCTCCTCGACAGAGTTTACCTTCCTACCTGTTGGAGCTCGTTCAGTGTGCCATTGGGAATAGTTGGTCATCATCTCATCTAGAAGTTTTGTGGCAGCAGCAAGTGTTGTTGACATAAAGGTTCCTCCCGCGGACGAATCTAATATGTTCCGCGAGGTAAAGTTCAAGCCTGCATAAAAGTCTGGATAACCATCCAATTAGTCAAACCATGTTTAGGGAATTTCTTAACAAGAGATTTCATTCGTTCCCAAGCTTGGGCAACGTGTTCATTATCCAAATGTTTAAAATTCATAATGTTCCTCCTCAATTGGATAATTTTAGCAGGTGGGTAGTACTTCCCAATAAAATCATCTTTGCACTTATCCCAAGAATCTATATTATTACTAGGCAAGGATTGAAACCAAATTTTAGCTCCTTACCTCAAGGAGAAAGGAAAAAAGCTTAAGCTTACCAATATCACCTTCTACTTCTTTATACTTTTTCATATAACAGAGTTCAACAAATTATTTAAATGTAAAGAAACATCACCTCCGACACCGGAGAATTGATCTCACATAACAAGGTTCAACAAGGCAGGTTTAATTTTATAAGAGGTAGCTGAAGTAGCAGGTGTAGCCATAGGAGTGCAGATAAAATCATTGTTGTTGTGACTAGTGAAGTCCCACAACTTGGTGTTTTCTGTGGAACGCATAGTAGAAGTAAGTGTGACAAACAAATTTTTTGTGATTTTTAATAAAGGACACAAAGATAAAAACTGAAAGGTAAACTAACAAGACTAAAAAGCAAAGGTAAAAGATAGTGTGCAACTCTCCTATCTTGAAGATTGCAGTCCCCGGCAGCGGTGCCAAAAAATTTCTTGATACTAACTCCTCGTTGGTTACCCCAAGTGGAAGGTTAGATGTAGGACAGCGACAGATTTCCCTTGGCAAAGATTCCAAGGTCTAGAGTGTCTTCCCGTAGGACTCCGATAACTTCAAGTAGGTGGTGAAGTGAACAATGGAGCCGTTTACAACCTCTCGTTTCTTACTTTACCTAGACCTGCACACACCACAAGTAACTTTGCTCCCAACGAGTACAAAGAGGTTGTCAATCTCTCCGGCATTGTTGTTTACAAAGGATCAGCACTACATATAATAGGTAGTGATAATTGTGACTGGAAAGTAAAAGCAAGACATAATTTGAGAGTGTAAACAGTGATGAGAATATGGACCGTGGTCCCAGGATGTTCACTAGTGATGTATCTCTCCAAAAAGATGACAGAACTGCTATGCGAGGTAAAAAAATCACAGCTAGGCAATTGACAGGATTACGGGCGCAAACCAATGCTAACTATGCTACAAAGAAAGCAAGAGGCTAAAAAGCATGGGCAGTACGCCAAAATAAGTAGACCGAAATCCATCTGCATCTACTACTAATCATCCACCTTGAGATATCTATCCATAACATCTCGCTGGTATTAAGTTGTGAGCCCCACCCAAAGTGTAATCCCAAAGCTACAAACAACTGCATTAAAAGAACTTTGCGTAAAGTAAACAATCCTTCCAACCCCGGTTACAAGCACCGTTGTTTTCCCCCTTTTGGAAACAGCACACCCCCTAGACTCATGTTTCTGTCACTCAAGCTAGTCATCAGGGGACATGAACCCACAATCAAGCATAACGCTCCCTCTTGGATTCACTACCTTCTACTTGGCCAAAGCAATAAACAACAACGGAGAACATGCAAGAATTACTCAAGAACAAAATTATAAAAGATAAGAACCAAATATGTTACTCAATAACAATCTGAACATAGTCTCATAATCCATCAGATCCCAGCAAACTCAGCATAGAAACAACAGAAAGAATTACATATGTGCCTTGATCATGTACGGAAGCTCACCAGGTCTAATCCATGAAGAACAAAGAGGGAGGGAGAACATCACATATCTACTGATCATGGACCCATGGTCCAAGGTAGACTACTCACGGATCATCCGGGAAGCGTCCATGGTGGAGGAGAATGTCCCAGAGGTCAATCCTCCCTCCGGCAGGGTGCCGGGAAGAGGTCTGCTGGCGCTCCGATCTTGGAAGCGCGAGGGCGGCGGAAAAGAGGCGAGATCGCGAAAAAGGGTTCTGTCTCGGAGGTTTCCCGTGACGGAGAATATATAGGCAAAGGGGGCAGCCAGGGGGGCCACCAGGGGTCGAGGCGGCCCCCTGGCGCGACCTCCCTCTAGGGTGCGCCACTAGGGCGCCTGGGAACCTAGTGGTGGCCCTCTGGCCCCACTTTGGATCTTCTAGAAGCTTCCGGTGCACTGATTTTTATTGTATTTTCCCGGAATTTTTGGAGAATTTTTAATACGGGGTAAACATTGAATAGAAAAATAGCAGAAAATAGGAACTGGCACTTAGGTGCACTGACTTAATAGGTTAGTCCAAATATGATCAAAAGTGTATGAAAGTGTATATTAAACATAGCAATATCAGACAAAACATGCATGGAGCACGAAGAAATTATAGATACGTTTGGGATGTATCAACTAGTCTTTTCTGCACACTTTGTCCTCACTCGTGCGCACCCGGGATCAACTTCCCGGTCGGTGACCCATCCCAAGACTACTCCAAGCCAAACACGCTTAACCTGGTAGTTCTTTCCTGATGGGCTCTCGGAAAATAAGGTAAACCTTGTTGATATGAGTAGTCTATCATTCCTATTGAGATCCTGGGCTGTTACAGACACCAGCCCTCAAAGGAACCGACGTCCCCGTCGGCCCAGCAGGAACGTTCCCCTTTGGCACACGTTTGTGCGCGCCAGTTGCAGGCATCCAACATGTACCCCATGTAAGCCTCACCGACCGACACACACATCGTGTAACCTCCAGGGTCGGCTCTGATACCAACTGTAACGCCCTGACCACTTCCAACCGGTTAACCACTGATTCAATGGTCGGTGTGCCTGGGATCCAGTCTGTCCTCACAAACCAGCACTAGTCTTTTCTACAAACTTTTTCCTTACTAGTGTGCACCCAGGATTAACTTCCTGGTCGGTCAGCCATCCCAAGACTACTCCAAGCCAAGAACGCTTAACCTGGTAGTACTTTATGATGGGATCCTGGAAAAGAAGGTGCACCTTGTTGATATGAGTAGTCTATCATTGTTGTTGAGATCCTGGGTTGTTACACTTTACACTTGAATAACTTTGTTGAGCTTTGTGATATGAAAAAGTACAAATAAGTAGATGGAGATATTGTTATATTAAAGCTTTTTCCTTTCTCCCTGAGAGGAGGAGATAAAATATGGCTTCAATCCTTGACTAGGAATAACATAGATTCTTGGGATAAGTGCAAGGATGCTTTTATGGGAAGTACTACCCACCTGCTAAGATTATCTAGTTGAGAAGTAATATTATGAATTTTAAGCAATTGGATAATGAGCACGTTTCCCAAGCTTGGGAAGGCATGAAATCTCTCGTTAAGAACTTCCCTACACATCTTTGACTACTTGGATGGTTATCCATACTTTTTATGCAGGTTTGAACTTTACCTCGCGGAATCTGTTAGACTCGGCCTCGCGAGGAACCTTTATGTCAACTACACTTGGTGCTGCCACAAAGCTTTTGGATGAGATGATGAAAAACTAAAAGAGCTCCAACAGTGTAACAGCCCGGGATTTTCACCCAAATTAAAAAATTTGTTTGCTGCATTATTCTGTTGATTGTTAGAATTGTTTGTAGTATTTGCTTCGCCGATTTATTAATTGGTGATTATATTTCCCCTCCTTATCGTACCGGTATGCGTGGCTGACCCTTCCCACCATGGCACACGACCTTTTGCGACATCGGTTTCCACCCGAGCACCGTCGCAACTTCCGGCACGAGACCAGCCATCGGAACGAAAACCCCGTTTATTTAATAAACGTATTATCTTATTGGGCATCGGAAAATGTTCTCGGAACGGTATCTTCGTGAGATAGGACTGACGGGCTCGCCGCGCTGAGCACGTGGTTTGAGATTTCGTCCGCGCTGAGCACTAGATTAATTTAAATGATATATAACAGTGGAGTGTATGACATGTGGGACCCCACTGTCATATAAATAAATTTAATGATTTTATTAAACTATGAGGATGACATGTGGGTCCCCCTTTATTATTCAGATAAATAAAATGAATTTTATTAGAACTGTGTCTATGACAAGTAGGACCCACTGGTCAGGTTTGACCAAGTCAAACTGTTGTGGATAATGTTACTGTTTTATTAATAAAAATAATTCCAGAAAATCTTTTAAATGATTTAAAACTTTGAATTTGAATATCTTTTAAACCGTAAGTCAGATTCAAAAACTTTATACATGAAAATTGATCAAAAAAATATAACGAATACGGATACGCTATCCGTATGTCTACCACCCCCCTCTAACGTACCTAACATCGACATTCCCCCCTTCGGGCTGTCTGTTGATAATTCCCGGTACCGATAAAAATTGCCCGGATAAAAATACTTTGTATACGAAAGTTGCTCAGAACGGATCAACGATTACGGATACTCTATCCATACCTTCACCACACCCCTCTAACATACCGAACATCGAACCGTCCCCCTCCGGACCGTCTGTCCGATGATTTGTCCGGTACTGTCAAAGTATCCGGATGAATTTATTCTGAACACGAAAGTTGTTCGGAATTGTTCAACTAACACGTATACACCCCCTTATCTGTGTCGGATGTCCACGACACCTCCGGCATGATATCTCCCCCCTCCGGACACCATGTCCGATAATCACCCGGAGCCGGTATTTCATCCCCGGATGAATTTTCGTTCCGAGCAATGTGCATTGCACCGCGTTAGAATACCGTTAATATTTCATCTGTCATGTCATGCATCTGTTTGTATATGCTTGCTGTGTATTTACTGTTTCTCCCCCCCCTTAATCTCCGATAAACCCCGCTGCTGCCGTCGACTACACCGATGCTGAGGACGACTACTTCGTCGACGACCGTACCGCTACCGTCGAGCTTGCAGGCAAGCAGAGCCATTCTCTTCCCCAGATATCGCCTATCTTTCCGTACATTTCTTGCACTAGGCATTGTTACTGCTGCTGCTACGTTACCATCCTATTCAATTGCATAACCTGTCATTGTCACCCCTTGATGTGCCTTCCTCTATCCTATGCTACCTATTATTATTATGCATTATTCAGCAGTGAGCCCTGCACATTGTTAGCTAGGATTAGATAGAGGGCCGTGATCACTCAGGGGGGTGAACGCGGATACAAATATTATAACTGCACAGGTACGGTACATTGCAGACACCGTCTAAGGCCCCTAGCTGGGTTATGCCTAGTCACCTCAAGTGTGAGCTATCAAGGAGTAATTCTTGTACTCCACTCGAGGCTGACTTTGTCTTGCCGCCATAGGGTCCTGTAAACGGTTGTCCTTCAGGTAAGAAGTCGGGCGACCCAACGGTGCCCGCGAGAGGTATTGCGACGGGACGACAGGGAGGGTACGACCAGTGTACCGGTGTGCTTGGCCCCTGTTCGTTGGCCGCGAGAGTTACCAACCCACGAAAGTCGAGCTCCTCCAGGAGCACACGCGAGACAAGGTAAGGAGACGGTTCACCTTGTTGGTAACCGCAGTGACTTGGTGGGACGACGGGGCAGGCATCGATGAACTGGTGGTCCTGGCTGCTGTCGTTGTCCGCGGGTCAGTTAAGTCGAGGCAACGATAACGGTTGTCACGCAGGTTAATTAAAATGCTAAATGGTTCAGTGAATGTCTTGAGTTGTCTATATGCCATGTACGCACTACCTACCCGTGGGAACTACGAGTTATGGGCTCCTCCGCTTCTTAGTGTCGTCCGAGGACTCTTCAGACGTCAGCAGTACTGCGGGCTGATTGCCGCGAAGTGGTGTTTTCTTATTTGCTCGCGCGGTGGTGTCTTATTTGGATTTGCTTTAACTTCACCGGCCAGCCACGCACCGTGCAGGAGTACGTTCGGGTTGGGGTCCAAGGCCCAGCGTACTTAGGATTTAGACCGGCGGATGGCCTCTCTGTTGAGTTTGAAAGATGGGCTATGAAGTGTCGGATAGCCTCGGTGGAGCGTTCCCTAACAAGGTTCCCGCCACCCTGGAGATCCGTGCGTGTAGCGTAACACAAGTGCACCCCTGCAGGGAAGATTAATCTATTCGAATAGCCGTGTCCACGGTAACAGGACGCTTTATGCTGAAGTTGGACCTTACCACTAGAAACTATTATTAAACTGTATGGTTCCGGGTTTTCTTCCTCGCTGGGATGTCGAGGAGGTGAACTCGGAGGCATTGTTAATTATAACAACTTATTATTATACAATGCTGCAGCAACTTCTGCTGCATTGTTACTTTATGCTTTATATAAACTGTTGGCTGATTCTTACCTCATGCTGCAAGACATCGTTGGAAGATGCTAGTCTTCGTTAGGCCTAGCTTCTTATCCTTGCTCTGGATTTCTGTCTTTCAGTCCACTATATACAGCCTCTTCTATCCGTTGATACAATGAATAATGCTTAGTAGCGGACGTAAGACTCGCGGGTATACTAGATACTCACCTGCTTTATTTCCTTTACTGTTTTGCCTGATCGGCCGCTGCAGTCGACGTTGGAGTCCAGGAGCAGGAGATCCCCGATACAGACCACCTCAACGTGAAGATCCCCGATGCCTTCTACGACGTCGAGTTCCCCGTTGAACAGGAGTATCTTGGAGGTTCCCAGGCAGGAGGCCTCGCCTTTTCGATCGTTGTTGTTTATGTGCTAGCCTTCTTAAGGAAACCTTGTATCCTTGTGTCTGTACTCAGATACTATTGCTTCCGCGGACTTTGTGCTCTCGAGCTGTTGTATTCAAGCCCTCGTGGCCCCTGGCTTGTATTAAACAGCTTGTATTATTTTATTTGTAGAGTTGTGTTGTGATATCCCACCGTGAGTCCCTGATCTCGATCGTGTACCTTGCGTGTATGATTACTGTACACGGCTTGATTTTGGGGGCGTCACATAACTATACATGGAATCACTATTAGTGGCGCATATTTTGGGTCATGCGCCACCATCTGTCAGGAGTGATGTACTGGTGAAGAATGCGCCACCAATAAGCTTTTAGGGGTGGCGCATTATTTTCCAGTGCACCACCCCTAAGAGTGGGCCAGCCTGGATGAGCTTATACGTGGCGCATTTAGTGAAATGCACCACCCCTAAGAACCTTATAGGTGGCGCATTCTGGAAATGCGCCACTCTAACAGCTTATGGGTGACGCATATTTGGAATGCGCCACCCTTAAGACCTTAGGGGTGGAGAATTTTGGGATGCGCCACCATTGAGATTCAATATGCGCCACTAAATACCTCGAGCTGCACTTATCTACTCCACCCCACCTACCACCTCTCATTCACTTCACACACTTCTCAAACTATATCTACTCTTCTCACCCTCGATATACTAGGTTTTCTCCTCCTCCCCACCTCATTTCTTCCATTTATCCATCCATACTTGGCTTTAAATCTACTTTGTTTCATATTAAAGTAAGTGGAACTCCTCCCCAACTCCATTTATCACCCATACTTTTCTTTATTAGCTAAATCTACTTGTATTTTTTCTCCTTTTGTATGAAGCTTGTGGTTTGATTTATATGTGTATGTAAAGCTTGTGGAATGATGTCGTATATGTGAAGCTTGTTGTGGTTTGATGTATATGTGAAGTGTATATGTGAAGATTGTGGTTGTTTGATGTATATGTGAAGCTTGTGGTGGTTTGATGTATATGTGAAGTGTATATGTGAAGCTTGTGGTGGTTTGATGTATATGTGACGTGTATATGTGAAGCTTGTGGTGGTTTGATGTATATGTGAATCTTGAGTTGCCAATGTTTTTCCGAAATGTTGATTTATTTCCGTTTCGGAAAATTTTTGGCGCACTCTCCGCATGCTCCCATGCATTATTAGGGAAGGTCATGCCAAATTTTTCCAGCGAAGACCGTGATATATAATTGTGTTGCTCTCTCTGTATACGCAGGCGGTCATGGTCCGCGAGATGATGAGCGATATCACCGTGACTAGGTGGATGCATTGTGCGACAAACGACATGCTACGGAATCATAGGACGGATATAAGATGTCCATGTCAGAGATGAAAACTGCAGTGCTTGACCGAGACTGATTCAGGAATATTGGAAAGACACCTGAAGTGTAATGGTTTGATGGATGGATACACATGATGGATAATTGATGAAGCTGGTGAGGAGGTGGACGTCAATGGTGGGGCGCCAGTAAATGAGGAAGGGCAACCAGACAACAACAGCGGGCGAGAAGACGAAGAGCATCCCGTACACGATCATGAAGAAGATCATGTAGATCAAGATGTCGGACATGAAGATCAAGATTTCGGACATGAACATGAAGATGCCAGACATGAGGATTCAAGCTGGGTGCGGGACCCTCATGTTCAAGCGTTACTTGTCAAGGAGGCGTTGAACGCTAGAGGTGCAGCTAGAGAGAAAGCCAAGCTGGCGTAACTCGAGAAAGACGCGGTTATGAAGTTGTATGAAGGATGCAACGACGGGGATACCCGCTTGAATGTAAAACTTGAGGCTATGGAGATGAAGTAAAAACACAAATGGACCGACGAAAGCTTCGATGATAACATGGCATTCTGACACGATCGTCTTCCGAAGGGCAACACGTGCCCAACTAGTATCACTGAGGCCAATAAAGTCCTATGCCCTATCGATCTTCCGCACGTTAAATACCACGTCTACTCAAACGATTGAAGCAACCTATTGGGTGAGGACATAGAGAAAACCACATGTTCGGTGTGCGGTCTTAGTCGATACAAGAGAGGGAAGAAAGTTCCTAGAAAAGTGGTATGGTACTTTCCGATAATTCCTCATCTGCAGAGGTTTTTCGTATTTCCCGAGGAAACAAAGCTCATGACCTGGCACGCAGATAGAAAGAATCTAAAAGAGGATGACCCGAACCCGGATCCGGGAAAGGAGGACATCATGAGGCACCCTTCAGATGGTAGCCAATGGACTGCACTGGACCTCGAATACCCAGATTTCGGGAAAGAACCAAGGAACCTCAGGATTGGTGTGAGAGCTGATGGAGTCAATCCATTTGGCGGCGAATGCATCACACACAGTACCTGGCCCGTGTTTGTATTCATATACAACCTTCCTCCCTAGAAGTGCATGAATAAAAAGTACATAACAATGTGTATGCTAGTTCAAGTGCAAAAACAACCAGGTACGGACCTCAATCTGTATCTCCAGTTGTTGAAAGAAGAGCTAGAAACATGATGGAAAGACAGAGTCAATACGTGGGACGCCGCCACAAAAAAATATTTCCCAATGAAAGCTGCGGTGATCACGATGGTGCACGACTATCTCGCATACGGATATTTCTCAGGCAGGTGGTCCAAGGATTCTGTGCATGCGTTAGGTGCATGGATAATACAACGTACCGCCAGCTAGCGAAAGAACCCGGATCTTAGAAAACCGTGTTCCAGGGGTATCGAAGGTGGCTTCCCAAGAAACACACATGGAGCAAACTTGGACATCTGTTCTATGGCAGCGAGGAGCTCCAAGCACCCCCCCAGCTCGAAGGAGCAGCAAAGAAATCGACAACTTGTTGAAAACTTGGGAAGAGTGCCCCGTGCCGGGAAAGAAAAAAAGAAGACTCAACCGTTGATGAGGGTATGGAAAGCAAGGTCTATTTTCTGGGATTTGGAATACTAGAGTCTCCTCCGCAGTCCTCTTAGCCTTGATCTCATGCATATCACAAAGAACGTGTGCGAGAGCTTGTTTGGCACACTGCTCAACATGCCGGAGAAAACCAAGGACGGGCCAAAAGCAAGGAATGACTTGAAATTTATGTGCATCAGGAAGGAACTTCTCCCCCCTAGTAACAACAATGATGAGTCAGAGGAGGAGGAGGATATGGAGACGCAAGACTTCCGGTGCGAGGAGGAGATCAAGCGGTTTATCCACTGCCTCATAGGAGTAAAATTTCCGTATGGCTACGCGGGGAAGATAACCAGATACCAAGACGAGGCGAAGCAGTGTTTCAACGGGATGAAATGTCACGACTGTGCCATGCTAATGACGCATATTCTCCCTGTTGCGATCTGAGGGATAATGGACGAGCGCGTCCGTAAAACGTTTTTTGGCCTTTGCAACTTTTTCGACGTCTTCTCTCGGAAGTCGATTTGCACTATGCAACTCAAAAGGCTACAGGAGGAGATCGTGTTCATACTATGCGAGCTTGAAATCTATTTACCACCCGCGTTCTTCGACATTATGGTTCATCTGCTGATCCATGTCGTGGAGGATATCATCCAACTCGGGCCTGCGTTTCTGCGCAACATGATGCCGTTCGAAAGGATGAATGGACATATCAAAAGATACGTTTGTAACTGGTCCCGTCCAGATGGAAACATAGCAAAGGTATTTATAGCCGAAGAGTGCATCTCTTTTTACACTAATTTTCTAAACACCGAGAACCCTGTTGGCTGCCCATCAACAAGCACTTTGGTAGGATCGATGGGTGTGGTCACCTCGAGGGAAGCCGCGCAATGCAAGTCAACTTCTAGGGTCGAGGCATCGACTTTGAAAGAGCAAGCCTAGCCGCGCTACAACACATCCAACTGGTCGATCCTTGGATAATAAAGCACAAGGATGTAATCAGGAAGAAGTACAGTGACATGAGCCTCCAGATAATAGACCGAGATCCACGTCTAATCAAAGAGCACAACTCCAGTTTCATGACTTGGTTCAGGGACGAGCTTCGTGCTAATCCCCCGCGAAAGAACGCTTCCGAGGACGAAAAGATGGTATTCACCCTGTCACAGGGCGCCGCATGCAACCTGATGACCTATCAAGCGTATGATATCAACGGAAACATATTCTACATGGAGGAAAAGGACAATAACTGCGATTACCGGAACTCAGGGGTAACGGGGATATTCTACACCGATGACGTTAAGGAAATATTTTATGGAAGGATCGAGGACATATGGGAGCTCGACTACTATGGAGAGAAGGTGTCGATGTTCCGTGTGAGATGGGCCAAGAGCGTCGTAAAAGAAGACCGGTAGTTCACCATCATGGTTATACCCGAAGAAAAATCCAAGTCTGCGGGAGCAAACGTCACCGTGAAAAATGAGCCATGGGTATTGGCTAGCCAAGTGGACCAACTCTTTTTCATTACCGACCCACCAAAGCCTAGCCGCGTTGTAGTGAGGAGAGGCAAAAGAAACATCATCGGAATGAATGGAGTCACCAACGAGTAAGACTTTGAAAAGTACGGCGATCCGAAGATGGAAGATGACTACGCCGCTCAGGATACATACACCACAACCCTACCGAAGAAAGGTCTTCCGTTCAAGAGGAAAAGTGAAGGCGTCCCGGGCCTAAATTATTCAACCACGACAAAGAAGGTCAAGAAGAAGATCGTGAGGAAATGCTAGCTAGATAGTTAGCTCCAAATTAAAGAAACTATTTTGTAATTCATGATCACTTTGTGTATGCACAGATTTAATTTGCACTTTGTAATTGATGATCACATTCTTATGTTTGGATTATATAGTGTTAAGTAGAACCATCTTTGGTCAGCAGCCCCAATGCCTCGCCACTAACGTACCCCTGCACTTTGACCTCATGTTATTCGATCGGAAGTATCAGGCACGCGTGCTACTCCATTGTGTTCAAAACTTTAAACCTAGGGTACACCATAGCAAACTATAAAGTGTCCACCATAGCACTTTGACCTCATATTATTCGATCGGAAGCATCAGGCACGCGTGCTACTCCATTGTATTCAAAACGTTAAACCTAGGGTACACCATAGCCAACTATAAAGTGCCTCACCACTCACGTACCCCATGTCATTTGCATTGATGGGCTAGATAGATAGGCCAAATAATTTAATAATAAAATTAAAAAAACTCTTAGGGGTGGCGCATTTTGCCAAAATGCGCCACCAAGTGGTTGCTTATGCGTGGCACATTTTGAAGAAATGCGCCACGCATAAGAAACCAATAGGTGGCGCATTTCGGCAAAATGCGCCACCCGTAAGCCTTCACCTCCATCGGCCCCCTCCCCTAGCCCGTGCACAACTCAATGCGCCACGCATAAGTGACCAATTGGTGGAGCATTTCGGCAAAATGCGCCACCCGTAAGCCTTAACCTCCATCGGGCCCCTCCCCTATCCCGTGCACAACAATCATTCGCCCCCCACACTACTCGAGCCCTTGCCGCCACCGTCGCCGGAGCTCCCCCGTCTCCTCTCCATCGACCACCGGAGCTACCGCACGCCACCGTAGGAGCCCCCCGTCTCCTCGCCGTCGACCAACGAAGCCGCCCCAACCCCTCCACGGCGAACTAGGCGATGCCCCTCCACCGCGCCGCCTCTACCTCGACGTCGTCCCCGCCCCTGTCGTTCGAGTCATCGATGCCGTCCAGCGTCCCCTGCCAGGTACATCCCATACTCCCCCTCCCCCGCTCCCCCCCTCACCTCCATCTTTTCCTAGCCCTTGCTGGCTTCTGACGGCGCCGGTCGTGTCCATGGCCGCCCCAACCCCCACTTGCCCCTGCTACTCAAATCCCTTTGTGCAATCCCTAGAGACCAGAGGGGATTTGAGAATTTCTCTGTGTGCAATCCCTTTGGGGAATTTGAAGTCTGTGTTTTTATTAGTGCAACTGTTTTGTATCAAAAAAATTCAGTGAGAGAGATAGAGAATTTTTCAGTGCAATTGCTTTGATCTTGATGATGCTATTTAGGAGTTAGTATGTGCTACCGATTTTCTCTGTCCACTAGCACTGAAATTTTTTTCTACTAGTGTAAAATTTGCTACTAATCTTGATGATGCTATTTAGGAGTTAGTATATGGTACTAGTGTAAAATTTTCCTTCTAAGTTTTACATGGTCCTGTGATAAGATATGCAATGCTTGTCGCATTCCATTAGTGTAAAATTTGCAAAGCACTAAAGTTTACACCATGCTAAATCCCATTTTCAAGTGCCCTAGGTCCAAAGTTCGGGTTATCTGCTATACAATTGCCATGGTCCCAATTTAAACTAATGAAGAAAAGGATAACTAGTGAAAGTCTCTGTTTTTATGGAACTGATGAAGATCGAGAGGATAGCTGTAACGACCCGGTCCCGAAGGGAACCAAGTCTACTGTGCTTCTGTGCTATCCCTGGATCAGTATGCTAGCACACACAGTACTCGATGAAATACCATGAATCACATGTCAAAAAGTAACGTAAATACATTGTATTTATTACCTTATATCCTTTGGGAAAGAATACACCGCGGAAACAAACCATACATAAGTGGAGTCCCATCAACACCAACGGCAAAGTTGAGTGTAGATATCGTAACCCAACATCGCATCACTTACTAGTCATATACAATCCTGCAACACCGAAGGTTACAGCCCAAAATGGGTCAGTACTTTGAATGTACGGCAAGTTACTCCCAAAAGAATATATAAAAGACCTATCTTCTACATGCAATTTTGGCTGGTGGAAAAGCTCTAAGAGTTTCAGTTTGCATAAAGCTGATTTTGTCCTACTCAAAGAGTATCATAACAGTACTACAAAGCTCATAATATGATTGATTTGGTTTCTCCAAGTCAATCTATTCCCAAAGTTGATTAAACCCGATTGATTAATTAAATATGATGAGATCCGTCAACATTCCCAGTTCTAGATGCTCAAAGTTGTCCGTAACTGGGGACACGGCTAATCATGATCAGTTTGTACACTCTGCAGAGGTTTGTGCACTTTTCCCCACAAGACTCGACCACCTCCTTTTTAGTTCGTCACACTGCATGTTGTATGAGAACCGGAAGGTCGAGACATGGTCTTTTAGAAGAGTTTCCCTTACTCTGGTGGTGCCCATCCCACCTACCAACACTACGTTCGTAGCACCACCTAGCAAGAGTCACTACTACTAATTAACCAAGCCAGAGCCCATAATGCCTTGTGGCTGCACACGTAAGCTTCTAGAAATGACAATATGATAAAATCTCTTTAAGCCCGGGTGGCTTTCCGCAGTGATCCCTGGCCATCTCCAGGTCACTTAGGCATCTCCACTGGTTCCTCCAGGGTGCCTCTAACCGTTCCACCCAGGTGGTTCATTAAGATTATCTTGGTCATGTTTACTACTTAGTCACTCATACCTCATAATGGATCACTTCCCAATCCACGTCTACTTAGCAAAGAAGTATAATTCTACACGGTGGTGACAATGATATAAGGTTCAGACCTACCTCAATGAAATACTGGGTGTGATAGCATAGCATACTACATAATCCTATCAATGCATAATATTTAAGTTGGACTACAATGCATAGGAAAAATATAGGTATAACTGGAGTATGACCACAAGAGTAACTTGCCTGGATCCTGACGATGAAATATTCTACTCGTAGTCATCTCTCCATCTCGTTACAATGTATCTAACGGTAAAAGAGAAACACTTCAACACACAACTCAATCCAAAGTGAAGATCCAAATAAGATACAATTACAACATAAATATTTAATTATTACTATTAATAAACTAATTACTATGGCATGGATAGGTTGAGATAGGATCAAGTTGGATTGGATGGAAATATGATGGCAATCATATATCTGAGGATTGTAAAATCAATTGGATATGTCGGAGGTTGATTATAAAATCGATTGATGCAGAGTATGTCAAACTCAGTTGGTTTTTCCATATGAATATTTGAATAGGAAATCAATTCTTGGATTGGATTCAAAAATATCCGATAGAAATCATAATGATCTTGTTGAGAAGATTAAATTTTTGTAGCCAAATTTATATAAAAAAGAGATATAACTAAATGGAAGTTAAGACGAAGGTTTGAGGTCAAAATAGTGTATTTATATGATGGAAAGAATGTCACAATTGTCCAAACAGAAAGATTTGATTTAAGGATCAAATTTCATGAAGAAAATATTCCAAATAAATTATAGAATAAGATGTATATCAAATATACTCAAATTAGAAAAATAAATTTGAGTTAAATTTCAAATTATCAAAAGTGGAATATTACTGGAAAATAATAAACTACATTTTCCAAGGAATCCGGGGATATAAAATTTGTCGAAATCCGACTTACGGGCTAGAAGATGTGAATTTTTGAAGTTTATATATTTTTGCTAAAATGAATTACGGGATTAATAAAAGGATGCCACGTGGCGAGTTCTGATAGGTCCGCACCTTTCAATTTTTTACAAAAAAAATGATGAACAAAGGGGAGAAAATCTTACCAGAGATCTCGCCGGAATTTTGGAAAAATGTCTCCGGCGTCAACGAACAGCCGAACGGGGTAAAGGATGATTTGAGCTACTCGATGGACAAGGTTATAGCTCCATGTTCGCCTTCGGATAGCCGAGAAGTTCCACCGGAGTAGAGAAGAACGCATGAAGAGCACAATGACTCGGACGGCGTGCTCCGGCCTTGCAATCGAGAGGAAAAATATGTCACAACGGTGCGCATCGGCAAGGGGAAGAAACTAGAGGAAGAAATATGGACTAGGTACCTTTCATGGCGACAAAAATCTTCATCGGAAGTGTGTATGCATCTTTACTCCGACGAGAAATTGCGCATGAAGGATAGGGCTTTGAAGAGGGACTTTATGCGTGGGGATGTGTGGTTCAAAGGGGTCCTAGGGGCGGTATTTATAGGGTCATGGGAGGTCCATAGAAGAAAAATGGGCGAGGTTTTGGAATGGAGTTAATGGCATTCATGGAGAAATAATGGGCATTAAAAGCGAGGTTTTGGAAATAGATTTAATGGCATTTATGGAGAAATAATGGGCATTAAAAGCGACGTTTTGTAAATAGATTTAATGGCATTTATGGAGAAATAATGGGCATTAAAAGCGAGGTTTTGGAAATGAATTTAATGACATTCATCGAGAAAATTATGGACAATTAAAAGCATTAAAACGCGTGTTTGTTTCCATGAATGGATTCCTCATGAACTTGTCCACAATTTTTGTGTAGGTTCTGAAGTGAATCAGTCAAAAGAGTATATGGAAGGAAAGGAGGAAGAGCTTCAGTTGCCATGGCCATTTGCTTCTGTGTTCACGTACACATGAACGAACGAGAGGAAGAAGACAGCTCGCTCGGGCTATGGGCCTTAGTGGAAATTTGGCCCAAGATAAAGAAAAAGGAAAGAGAGATAGGGGAAAAATTAGATAGATGACCTCAGTCCAATTGACTTAGGAATCCTATTTTTATTATTTGGGTTAAACACTCTCAAATAAAATTGTATAGGCCAAATAAAACATAGAGAGTCTAGGAAGACTATATTTCCCTATCAAAATACATTTTAGAAATAGATTTTTATAAAAAAAAACTCATTAACGACATTATTAAAAAAATTCAATACTGCTTTTGGAGAAGTCATATTATCTCCTCTCATTTTGTTTATTAAATTATTGGAAATATTTAAATATTTCTTAAACGTCAATATCCAATAAACTCCAAAATAAGAATTCGAGAATGAGTATGGGACCACAATAAATTTAAGAAAGTCATTTTATTCTCACTCGGAAATATTTAATTGTGGTTCGTACCAAATTTCAAAAGGACAAAAGAAAGAAAATCATTTTTTGAAATTTTGAATAAAGTTCACTACCAAAATTTTCATTATTGAATAAATGATTATCCAATTTTATTAAATGGTTTGTAAAGGTTTAAACAAAAACTCAAGGGAAAAGTTTTCATTTATCCCAAAATCAAAACAATTCAATCAATATTATATTATTTATTAACATTCCAAAATTTTGAAAAGTTTGGGATGTTACAATAGCTCTGTTTTTATTAACTAGTGAGAGAGAGAGATTCTTGAATTCCTTATTTTCTAGTTGCAAATGTCTTTATTTTCATAAAAACAACAAGCAAAAAAATCCATACCTAATTGAAATGAGTAGTAATGATCGACATCATCTATAATTGTTTGTGTGTGTTATTAGTGTTTATTGTTTTAGTAATGTTTTAGGGTTTTTGAAGTCGTTTTATATGTTAGTATAATATATTAGTATTGTTGGTGGCTAATGTTAGATATTTCAATTTGGACGGCTCTGTAACGGGAGCCCAGAGAAGTAGAAGAAGAGAACCTAGCTTCTTGTAGTCCCAGTTTCAATCAATTTTTCATGTATATACAAAATGGTTTTCTGGTTTCATTGTTTAATTGCATGGAAGATTCTTTTAGTCAAGCTCATCATGTTAATCTTATCATGTTTGTCGCCAAGTGTGTTGTGGATTTATCAATTAAATGACATCCATATATATCATTAAGTTTTTAGTGCATTGTGCTACACTATATATGTGTTGGTTGTGCGTACATGTACGAATTTTTTTGTGCAGGTACAAATCATTATCCCCTTTCTCCCGAAATGTTGATTAACTTTCGTTTCGGTTGAGAATGGGGCACTCTGGTGTTAAGAAAAATAGCAAAGGTCATGCCGAATTTTTCCGTGAATTCGTGGATGACCTTTGCTATTTTTCTTAACACGAGAGTAGTTGCATTTTTTTATTGTTCTAATTAATTATTTAGTTTCATTTCTTAATATTGTACTAGTGCAAACATGTCGACCGGACCTAACGCCGGCCCTTCTTCTCAGCCAGGAAAAAAGGAAGCAATTTTGGGAATAGTCCAAGGAGGAGGTCGAGGAGAACAGAGAAGAGGAAGTACCTGCGGGCGAGGTGGAGTATGAGGAGGAGATTGATGGATTCTCGCCCCTCGTTGGTTACCCCAAGTGGAAGGTTTGAGATGCAGTGCAGAAGCAAGTTTCCCTCGGTGAAGATACCAAGGTTATCGAACCAGTAGGACTCAGGAGATACAAGTAGGTGGCAACGTTGCCAGAAATTGCTTCCTGACTAGGGTGTTGTCGTGGACCTGCACACAGCAACAAATAACTTTGCTCCCAACGAGTACAGAGG
The DNA here is from genome assembly GCA_950022295.1 of Bromus sterilis. NCBI lineage: Eukaryota > Viridiplantae > Streptophyta > Magnoliopsida > Poales > Poaceae > Bromus > Bromus sterilis. The sequence continues at coordinate 221,179,929 of OX465599.1, forward strand.
AGTTGTCAATTCCTCCGGCCTTGTCGTTTACAAAGGATCAACACAAGAGATAAAAGGTGCAAAGGAAAGTAAAAGCTGAAAGTAAATTGAGGGTGTGAACAATAATGTGAAGATGGACCGGGGTCCCGTGATTTTCACTAGTGATGTCTCTCTCCCAAAAGACGATAAAAGTGCTAGCGAGGTAAACAAATCACAGTTGGGCAATTGACAGGATTATGAAGGCACCGCAATGCTAACTATGCTGCAAAGAAAGGAAGGGCTCAAAAGCAATGGGCAGTACGCCAAGGTAAGTACACCGAAATCCATCTGCATCTACTACGAATCATCCACCTTGAGATATCTATCCAGAACATCTCGCTGGTATTAAGTTGCGAATCCCACCCAAAGTGTAAACTCAAAGCAACAGACAACTGCATTAAAAGAACTTTGCGTAAAGTAAACAATCCTTGCACCCGCAGGTACAAGCACCGTTGTTTTATCCCTGGTGGCAACAGCACATCCCCTAGTCTCATGTTTCTGTTACTCAAGCTAGACATCTAGGGGCTGAACTCACAATCGAGCATAACGCTCTCTCTTGGAGTTGAAAATAAAATACTTGGCCAAAGCAAATACCGCAACGGAGAACATGCAAGATCTTACTCAAGAAGAAAATATAAAAGAGTAGAACCAAATATATTACTCATCACAATCTGAATATAGTCTCATAATCCATCAGATCCCAACAAACTCAGCATAGCTACAGTAGAAATTACATAGATGCCTCGATCATGTGAGTCAGCTCACGAGGACTCGAAAGTGGAAGCACAAAAGGGATAGAGATAGATCACATAGCTACTGGTCACAGAGCCATGGTCCAAAGGAAACTACTCACGGTACATACGGGAGGCGTCCATGGCTATGGGTGGTCTCCCGGAGGGGGTTCCTCCTTCCGGCAGGGTTCCGGGGCAGCTTCTCCAGGAAGCCCCGATCTTGAAACGGCGGCAGCGGCGGTACAGACGGGAGTTCGCGAGAAAGAGATCGATATTAGGGGTTTCCACCCCGAGGGGTAAATATAGGCAAAGGGGGGCATCAAGGGGACCCACGAGGCAGTCAAGAGGGTCCCTGGCGCGGCCAAGGGTGGGGCCGCGCCACCTGCCCTCCTGGCTGTCTGGTGGTGGCCCCCCTTCCCTCTTTTGGTGATTCCGGAAGCTTCTGTTGCGCTGATTTTTTATATATTTTTCCCGGAATTTTTGGAGCACTTTTAATGGCCGGAAAACCTTAAATACGAAGACAGCAGAAAACAGAAACTGGCAACTGGGTGCACTGAGTTAATAGGTTAGTTCAAATAGGTTCAAAAGTGTATGAAAGTTCAAGCAAAACATGGAAAAGTCACACAAAACATGCATGGAGCAAGCAGAAATTATAGATACGGTTGGGACGTATCAGAAATATAGTCGGAGTCCGACTCATCTGAGGAATACCTGGAGGAGGAGGCAGGTACATATGGTGAGAGGAACACCGGCGAGGATGGTGCGACCGGTGGCTCCAACACAGATGGTAGCAAGTTTAAGAAGCGAACTCGGAAACCGACTAAGGTCGGCGCCATCAGGCAATAGTTTACCGCCGTGACCGCCGTTGGCGTTCCAACACAGCCCAAATTTGTTTTGGAAGGGTACGGCCGTCAAGTCGCGGCGATCATCTGCAACACCGTGTCGATCACAACGATTAATCTCAGGAGTCTTGACAATAGTTATTATTGTAATCTCCCTATCAACAAGCTACACGGACGATACAAGTTCCCGGAGCCGTACAATAACACCAAACTCAAAGGGAACAAAGTAAACAAATGGGCCCTCAGGAAGATGAGCAAGGCCTTGTATAGTTGGAAAACCCGGGTGAAGGAGGCAATTATTGAGAAGAACAAAACCTGGGAGGAGCTCAAGGAGAAAGAGTCGTTGATCGAAGAAGCTACCTACAACCTTTTGAAGGCTAGGTGTGAGTCCGAGGCAGCCAAGTCCGCGAGTGCAAAGGGCATGGCGATGCGGTCACAGGTCATAGGTAACCACTGTCTCAGAGCCAGTGGTTACATAAGTTCCAAGCCTAAATGGGACAACGAGGATGCCGAGTACGCCACTGCGGGCATACCTAACCCCTTCGAGCAATACAAAAGTGATCCGCAAACCGAATTCTTTGTGAGGGCCCGGAGCTATAAGGACAAAGAAACCTCGAACATTGTTGTCGATCCTAAGGTTCAGTAGTTTACGACTGTCGTGGTAAGTAGTTTACCACGCGACATTGTCCATTGAATTCTAGTTAATGAACTTCACAATTTCTTAATGTTTCATATTATTTCTGCAGCAAGAGGAAATGAAAATGGCCTCATCGCGGGACTAATTCAATTCAAGTCATAACAAGAAAGAGTCTACATTAGCATTGAAACAAGCAACATAAGAGCATAAAGGTGCAAGAGATCTCGCTGTCCGTGACTCGAATGTCTCCAGATGGTGTTTGCGTGCAAGCAGGGGATAGGGAAATACGAGATAAAAAAAAATTGTTGAGAACAACTATCTACTAAAGTTTCACACTTGGTCTCCTTTGGATTCTTATCTGGACTTGTCCCCAGACCACTAGCCAGGTACAAGTCAAACTGATCCACTCCCTTTCGACATTTTGAGCACTCATGCAATGGATGAGCGTGAGAAAGAAAGTTGACATCTAAAAGGCGAAACAGAAAGAAAGTGGAGGAGGAAGACAAAAAGGTGTGAAAGCCTCACATCAATGAGGACAATCATAGGCGAGAGAAGTCCATATGATAGATATTATGTGAGGAGTAGGGATTGCCATACAACGGATGCACATGTGAGCTAAAAGCTCTCCAAGGGAACTAGTGGGGGTGCATCTAAATTGCTTGCTCAAGAAGACCTAGAGCTCGTTTGAGGAGGCTCATCATTGGAATATACAAACCAAGTTCTATAGTGTGAAGGGTCCCCACATAGCTATATGCATGATGATGATCTCTATGGAATACAAGGGATAGAAGATGAAGTACTAGTGTGGATCTCTCAAAAGGAATAGTAGTATGCCCCCTTCTCTCTTTTTATTTTTTTCTTTTCTCTTTTTTTTGGTGGTCTCAATGGCTCTTTCTATTTAACTCTCATTTGTCCTCTTTGGGATCTTTTGATTTTGTCCTCTTTGGGATCTTTTCCTCACTTTAGGGGCAATACTCTATATTTTACAAGAGTATAGGAGATCTTTCACACTTTACAAAGGTACTCACATAAAGAAAATGTAACTATCATGATGCAAATGTATGCCTCTGCCAGGGTAGCAGGATATGCCATGATACTAGCGCGTCATGTAGCAATGATTAGGGCAAGGCCCAACTAGCATGCGGCTCATCGATCAAGCAAGTAGCATGTATGACATGAAGATCAAGTCATGAGAAGGTGGATGTTGCATGGCAATGTATCTCGGAAGGGCTATGGAAATGCCTCGTAGGTAGGTATGGTGGCTGTTTTGAGGAAAGATATAAGGAGGCTTATGATGAAAGAGCGCATCATGCCAAGGGTTTGGATGCACCGGCGAAGTATGCGCCAACTCTCGAGGTGAGAAAGGGCAATGCACGGTACCGAAGAGGCTAGAAAAAGTATAGGTGGGTGGAAGTGTCAACTTTCTAATACTCACATTAGTCCGAAGAAATCATGCACTTATTATCGGTAACTCTCAATCTAATCAGGAGGTTCGCAAAGAGACATGTACCCCGAGGAGTGTATGGGGGTTTGGTTATCCTTGCGCATCCTCGAATCATGGTACGTGAGTGTACGCTAATATTCGAACCCTCCAGAGGTTAGTGATCCATCTAGTAGCTAGAGTTCTCAATAGGGGTTTTTTGGTTTTCGAAAAACACACGGATTGCCCAAAATATGACATCTATCACTAATAGGCAAGAGCTGTTGACACCATAAGTTCAAACATTACTCTAGTCAATACCTCAAAACTATTGCAAGTTACTACTACAAAGAAAATAGCAACTTTAACTACCTACTTTCAGTCAAGACACAGAACTCAATGCAACAGGAAAACTCTCTAACAAGATAAAACATGCAACCTATAGAAAGTTCAACCTAAGACAAAAGAAAAGCTCTAGAAAAACTAAAGCACTACAACTAAACAGAACAGCAACTAAGAAAAGAAAAAGAACAACTCACAGCTAAAAGAATAAGCATGCAAATCCTATGAGGAGTTCTAGTTCAAGCGGAGCGTGAATCTCTCCACACAAAAGAGTAAGTTGGGGTCTAACTTGTTACTACAGCAAAGAAAGCAAAAACAAACCTAGAAAAGTAAAGAGCGAGACGCTCCAAGAAAAGCACATAACGCATGAAGTGATAAAAATATAGTGCAACGAGGGACAAACTGATGATTGTTGATGAAGAAGGGGATGCATCGGGGGCATACCCAAGATTAGACGCTTGAGTCTTCTTGAATATTTATTGGGGGTGCACATCGGCATCCCCAAGCTTGAGCGTTTGACACTCCTGAATCTTCTTTCATCATCCTCCATCGCGCACTTGAAAACTCCCTTCATACATAACTCATTGTAGGATGATTAGAGAGGTTAGTACCCTAATAAAATAATTTTCCTCTACTGCAAATAAATATTTCCAGGAAGAGCTATTGTTTCTCTTGCCTGCCCAAAAACGTTTGCAAAGAAAAATCATGCTTAAGGATTGCAAAACTGCGAAAAGAAAAACCGGGGCAGAAACTGAGAAAAACAGAACAGCAGAGAAAGGAGAATTTTTTCGAGGTACTTCTGCAACTCAAATAAAAAAACTCAGAACATACGCAAGTTTCACAATTGTATAGAGCACGGTGTGTAAAAAACTCAGCTCAAAAATATGAACTGGGATTTTACCATGATTTTCTAGTCACAAGGACAGAATCTGTTTTCTCGACAGCATGTCACAACTCTCGCTTCCCTTGTCGTATGAGGCTATAAAAGGCACAAAGCTTAAAAATTAAAGATACAATGATGTTTCTACAGTATTAACAATCATCAAGACCACTAAGAACAGAAGAAAAATAAAAAGGAAATCCTAAATTCGTTGCGGGCTGCCTCCCGAAAGCGCTTCTTTAAAGCCATTAGCTAGGCTTAAAGATTATAGAAGATGCTATCATAAGAATAAGAATTTGAAGCAAAAGAGAGCATCAAGAGGCAAATATGAAACACATTTAAGCCTAACCCACTTCCTATGCATAGGCATCTTGTAAGAAACTAAATCAAAGAATCACATAGTGACATGCATAGGAAGGTGGAAAAAGAACAACTTCAAAACTTTCAACACGAAGAGAGGTATTTTAGTAATATGGAAGTTTCTACAACCAAACTTCCCTCTCTCGAAATAATTTTCAGTAGTATCATGAAAAACATCAAGAATATAACTATCACATAAATCATGTTGTTCATGACCTACAAGCACACGTGTATTGTTTTCAACACGGTCTTTATGATCATAAGATAAATGTAACCCATCACATTGAGCCTTAATAAGAGCACAATTCTCCGGAATATGAGTTGGAGATTTCAAAAGGATAACAGGAAAATCAAATGTGGGTGCAATAGCAAAAATGTCATGCTTAAAATTAGGAACTATAGAAAGTTCATTTCCGTAAGCATCATCCATAGTGGCATCACGGCCATAAGCATAGAAGGCATCAACTTCATCAAAAAGGGATATTTCAAAAGAATTCATAGGATCATAATAGTCATATAAGGTAAGAGTCAATGAGTTACTCTCATTAGAAGGTAGACATGGATGGATCCATTCTTCCTCCTCTTGTTCGTCACTCTCCTCCTCTTTTTCATCCAAGGAGCTTTCAGGTTCAGTAATTTCTTCTTCCATAGAGTCCTGCAGAACATTAGTCTCTTCCTTTGGGGGAGAGATTCTCTCAAGATGATCAGTAATATAGTAATTTGCATCGTAATTTTCCAAACAATAGTTAAGTTTAGAAAGACTCTCAGATTTGTAAGGGGCATAATCAATATTTTTAAGAAGAGAAGTAATTTCATAGGCACCCTTATAAGCAACAAATTCTTCTATTTCCTCTGCATCATAAAAATCATAGTTTCTCTTAGCATAAGAAGCTAAGGTTTCATCATCATTATACTCACATTGGAAAGAAAGGTGTTTATGCCTCATAAAGCAATAAGATTCATCCCTGCAGAAAGATATATTATATATTGAGCACAAGTTTCTAGCATACTCATACAACTGATGTATTTATTTCCATAAGTGTATCCCCTTTTGAGACAAGCGGTGTTCCTTGTACCACTTTTGTTGTTCCTCGGCGAATCCTCCATGCCAATAAGATCTAGTTTCAAAGAAGTCAGACATTGATTGGCAAGTAAGGAACTAGACATACTATATTTTTGTGTTTTTTGATAAAGGCCACTAAAGCAAAAACTGAAAGGTAAACTGACAAGACTAAAAAGCAAAGATAAAAGATAGTATGCAACTCCCCTATCTTGTAGACTTGAGTCCCCGGCAACGGCGCCAGAAATTTTCTTGATGGTTTCTCGCTCCTCGTTGGTTACCCCAAGTGGAAGGTTTGAGATGTAGTGCAGCAGCAAGTTTCCCTCAGTGAAGATACCAAGTTTATCGAACCAGTAGGACTCAGGAGATACAAGCAGGTGGCAACGTTGCCAGAAATTGCTCCCTGACTAATGTGTTGTCGTGGACCTTCACACAACAACAAATAACTTTGCTCCCAACGAGTACAGAGGAGTTGTCAATTCCTCCGGCCTTGTCGTTAACAAAGGATCAACGCAAGAGATAAAAGGTGCAAAGGAAAGTAAAGGATGAAAGTAAATTGAGGGTGTGAACAATAATGTGAAGATGGACCGGGGTCCCGTGATTTTCACTAGTGATGTCTCTCTCCCAAAAGACGATAAAAGTGCTAGCGAGGTAAACAAATCACAGTTGGCCAATTGACAGGATTATGAAGGAACCGCAATTCTAACTATGATGCAAAGAAAGGAAGGGCTCAAAAGCAATGGGAAGTAAGCCAAGGTAAGTAGACCAAAATCCATCTGCTTCTACTACGAATCATCCACCTTGAGATATCTATCCAGAACATCTCGCTGGTATTAAGTTGCGAATCCACCCAAAGTGTAAACTCAAAGCAACAGACAACTGCATTAAAAGAACTTTGCGTAAAGTAAACAATCCTTGCACCCGCAGGTACAAGCACCATTGTTTTATCCCTGGTGGCAACAACACATCCCCTAGTCTCATGTTTCTGTCACTCAAGCTAGACATCAAGGGGCTGAACCCACAATCGAGCATAACGCTCTCTCTTGGAGTTGCAAATAAAATACTTGGCCAAAGCAAATACCGCAACGGAGAACATGCAAGAATTTACTCAAGAACAAAATATAAAAGATAAGAACCAAATATATTACTCATCACAATCTGAACATAGTCTCATAATCCATCAGATCCCAACAAACTCATCATAGCAACAGCAGAAATTACATAGATGCCTCGATCATGTGAGGCAGCTCACGAGGACTCAAAAGTGGAAGCACAAAAGGGGGAGAGATAGATCACATAGCTACTGGTCACGGACCCATGGTCCAAGGGAAACTACTCACGGTACATACGGGAGGGGTCCATGGCTATGGATGGTCTCCCGGAGGGGGTTCCTCCTTCCGGCAGGGTGCCGGGGCAGCTTCTCTAGGCAGCCCCGATCTTGAAACGGCGGCAGCGGCGGTACAGAGGGGAGTTCGCGAGAAAGAGATCGATATTAGGGGTTTCCATCCCGAGGGGTAAATATAGGCGAAGGGGGCATCGAGGGGACCCACGAGGCAGTCAGGAGGGTCCCTGGCGCGGCCCAGGGTGGGGACGCGCCACCTGCCCTCCTGGCTGCCTGGTGGTGGCCCCCCTTCCCTCTCTTGGTGATTCCGGAAGCTTCTATTGCGCTGATTTTGTATATATTTTCCCGGAATTTTTGGAGCACTTTTAATGGCCGGAAAACCTGAAATACAAAAATAGTAGAAAGCAGAAACTGGCAACTGTGTGCACTGAGTTAATAGGTTAGTCCAAATAGGTTCAAAAGTGTATGAAAGTTCAAGCAAAACATGGAAAATTCACACAAAACATGCATGGAGCAAGCTGAAATTATAGATACGTTCGGGACGTATCAGACATATAGTCGGAGTCCGACTCATCTAAGGAATACCAGGAGGAGGAGGCAGGTACAGATGGTGAGAGGAACACTGGCGAGGATGGTGCGACCGGTGGCTCCAACACAGATGGTAGCAAGTTTAAGAAGCAAAATCGGAAACCGACCAAGGTCGGTGCCATCAGGCAAGAGTTTACCGCCGTGAACGCCATTGAGGTTCCTACACAGCCCAAACATTTTTTGGAAGGGTACGGCCGTCAAGTCGTGGCGATCCTCCGCAACACCGTGTCGATAAACACGATTAATCTCAGGAGTCGTGACAATAGTTATTATTGTCATCTCCTTATCAACAAGCTGCATGGACGATACAAGTTCCCGGAGCCGAACAATAACACAAAACTCAAAGGGAACAAAGTAAACAAATGGGCCCTCAGGAAGATGAGCAAGGCCTTGTCCAGTTGGAAAACCCGGGTGAAGGAGGCAATTATTGAGCAGAACAAAACCTGGGAGGAGCTCAAGGAGAAAGAGTCGTTGATCGAAGAAGCTACCTACAACCTTTTGAAGGCTAGGTGTGAGTCCGAGGCAGCCAAGTCCGCGAGTGCAAAGGGCAAGGCGATGCGGTCGCAGGTCATAGGTAACCACTGTCTCAGAGCCGGTGGTTACATAAGTTCCAAGCCTAAATGGGACAACGAGGATGCCGAGTATGCCACTGCGGGCATACCTAACCCCTTCGAGCAATATAAAAGTGATCTCAGACCGAATTCTCTGTGAGGGCCCGGAGCTATAAGGACAAAGAAACCTCGAACATAGTTGTCGATCCTAAGGTTCAGGAGTTTACGAATGTCACGGTAAGTAGTTTACCACGCGACATTGTCGATTGAATTATAGTTAATGAACTTCACAATTTCTTAATGTTTCATATTATTTCTGCAGCAAGCGGAAATGAAAATTGCTTCATCGCGGAAGTCGCCGGTTAAGCCGACCAGCCCGTGGGACACCGCCTTTAACAGGGCGTTGAACAAGGTCAAGAAGGTTGACATGGAGGTGAAGCCATCGTTAGCCGTCCGTGTGGTCGGCTTTGGTAAATACCTAAATTGGTCCGAATATTATGGGGAACCGGCGGAGTAGTCGGGCTCGAGGGGGCGCAAGGCGAGAAGGACCAAAGAAAACGCCGCTTATGTTCGTGGACTGGAGGAGAAAGTGAACATGCTTCCGCAGCTTGTCCAGAACGAAGTGGCAAAGACGATGAGCGCCCATGATAAAAAAAAATTCTCCACTGGAAATAAATATTTTCATGGAGAGCTACTGATTTTCAAGATTGCCAAAACTTTTTACAAACAAAAACAAAGTTTATGATTTGCAAAACGATGAAAACGCAAAACATGACAGAATCTATGAAAAACAGACCAACAGGTAGTAAATAATTTTTTAGGGGTACTTCTACAACTCCAATCAAAAAACTCAAAACAAAAGCATGAAATCCAATTGTATAGAGCATACTGTCAAAAAAGGTCAAATCAAAAAGATGATCTCGTGATTTTTGGCTAATATTTCCTTCAAGTGGACATAATATGTTTCTGGTCAGCATGTCACAACTTTTGAAATTTCTTGCAATCGGAGGCTAAAACTTGGAACAAAGCTTGAAAATAAAGATACAATGATGTTGCTACAGTAGTAACAAGCATCAAGACCACTAAAACAAAAAGTAAAAACATCTTGGTTTGCCTCCCAACAAGCGCTTTCTTTTATGCCTTTTAGCTAGGCATGATACAAAAATATCAAGTTGTAACAATTGAACCATCATTAAGATCATCAAAAATCTCTTCAATAGTACAACTAGTCTTATGAGGACTTTCAAATAAAGGCCTAGTGGTAACACTTCTAGGGATAAAATCAAAGGTAGTAAGACCAATTGGAATTTCATTTCTAATAATATTCAAGAGTGGTATATCTTCCAAGGTCTTCGCAGTTTCCACACCCCTAGCAATAGATATATTTGTTTTGGGTGGAGGAACCTTTGGTACGTAAACAAACTTAGGTTCCTTCTTTGAGGGGGTTTGTACCTTTTTAGTCTTGCTGGAGGATAGATTAGTTCCTAAAGTTTCAATAATATCCTCAATTTTGTCAATCCTAGAAGGGTCCAAACATGGGATTTAAGGGTCTCCAAAGTGGTATGAACTTTGTGCATGGAGCTATCAAGACTATTTAAATTCCCTTGAATCCTACGATCTACTTCATTTATTTTTCCCATACATGGCATCTCTAGCTCCATATTATCAGGTTTACTCATAATGTGATCTAAAGTAATGTTCTCTTGTGTGCTAACAATAGGGGGATTTTCAAAAATATTTTCCATAACATTAAGAGATTTCCAAACTGGGGATTCTAGGAAATTTCCATTGACAGCAGTGTCTAAAATCAACCTATTTCAAGAAGTAACACCAAAATAAAAGTTTCTAAGAAAGATAGCAGTGGATTGCTATAGCAGTGGTGGCTCTGATTTGAGAATCATTAATACTATACCAAGCATCTTTTAGACTTTCTCCACCTCTTTGTTCGAAGGTAAGAATCTCCCCTTCGGGTTCAAAACCAAAGGAAAATGGATTAGACATACTGACTAAACAAAGCAAAGTAACTAATTTTTTTGTGTTTTTGATAAAAGACACTAAGATAAAAACTAAAAGGTAAACTAACAAGAATAAAAAGCAAAGATAAAATATAGTGTGCAACTCCCCTATCTTGAAGATTGGATTCCCCGGCAACGGTGCCAAAAATTTACTTGCTGGCGCAGGATAGCGCTCCTCATTGTTACCCCAAGTGGTAGGTTGGATGTAGCCTAGCAGCAAATTTCCCTTACGCGGAGGTGGTAAGGTTTATCGAATCCAGGAGGACTCCAAGGTCGACAAGTAGGTGATGCGGCAAGTGACGCGCCGTTTGATGATAATCACTTGCTTTACCTGGACATGCACACACAACAGATAACATTGCTCCCAACTAGTACAGAGAGGTTGTCAATCTCTCCGACCTTGTTGTTTACAAAGGATTAAACGCAAGGGTAGATAGTAGTGATAATTGCAACGAAAAGTAAAAGAAGTAAATAAAGTGGAGGTGTGAACTGTGGTGGAAATATGGAATGGGGTCCCATGATGTTCACTAGTGATGTCTCTCTCCCATAAGACGATAAAATACCTAAGCTGGGTAAACAAATTACACCTGGACAATTGACAGGATTATAGAGGCACAACAATGCTAATTATTCTAATGAAAGCTAGAGGCTCAAAAGAATGGGCAGTACGCCAAGACGAGTAGACCGAAATCCATCTGCATCTACTCATTAATCATCCACCTTGAGATATCTATCCAGAACATCTCGTTGGTATTAGGTTGCGAGCCCCACCCAAAGTGTAAACACAAAGAAACATACAGCTGCATTAACAAACTTTGCGTAAGGTAAACAATCCTTGCAACCGCGGTTACAAGAACATTTGTTTTCTCCATGGTGGCAACAACACATCCCCTAGTCTCATGTTTCTGTCACTCAAGCTAGACATCGGGGGGCATGAACTCAAAATCATGCATAGACGCTCCCTCTTGGAGTTACTATCTACTACTTGGCCAAAGCAATAAAAATTAGTGCAGAACGTGCAAGAATTACTCAAGAACAAAATATAAAAGGTAAATCAAATGTATAGCTAATCAGAATCTGAACATAATCTCATAATCCATCAGATCCCAGCAAAAACAGCATAGCAACTGCAGGAAAATTCCATAGATGTCTTGATCATGTATGGAAGCTCACAAGGGCTAAGAATTGAAGCACAAGATTGGAGAGAAGACATCACATAGCTACTTGTCATGGACCCATGGTACAAGGAGGACTACTCACGACACATCCCGGAAGCATCCATGGTGGTGAAGAAGCTCTTCTAGGTCAATCCTCCCTTCGGCAGGGTGCCGAGAAGAGGTCTTCTGGTGCTCCCTGTCTTGGAAGGGTGGCGGCGTTGGAACAGAGAGGAAATTCACGATGCGGGGGTCTCTCTAAGGGTTTTCAGAACAAGGGGTAAAATAGGCCGAAGGGGGGCACCAAGGGGTGGCCCCTCCTCCTAGACGCTGATGGCGTGGACGTGGATAATGGCTTCTCGCCCTTTGTTGGTTACCCCAAGTGGAAGGTGAGATGTAGGATAGCAGCAAATTTCCACTATGTAGAGTATAGGGTTTGTCTCCCGTAGGACTCCGGAAGTGAGAAGTAGGTTTCAACGGCGTAATTGACGTGGACCTGCACACAATACAAATGACTTTGATCCCAACGAAGTTCAGAGAGGTTGTAAATCTCTCAGGCCTTGTTGTTTAGAAAGGAGCAAATGAGAGGGATAAAGGATAATAATAATAGCAACTAGAAAGTAAAACGGGAAATAAATTGAGCGTGTAAATAGTGATGAGAATATGGACCGTGGTCTCGTGATGTTCACTAGTGATGTCTCTTTCCCGAAAGACGATAAAACTTCTATGCGAGGTAAACAAATCACAGCTGGGCAATTGACAGGATTAAAATCGCACCGCAATTCTAACTATGCTACAAAGAAAGGAAGAGGCTCAAAAGCGTGGGCCGTACGCCAAAATAAGTAGACCGAAATCCAACTGCATCTACTACTAATCATCCACCATGAGATATCTATCCAGAACATCTCGCCGGTATTAAGTTGCCAGCCTTACCCAAAGTGTAAACCCAAAGCAACAGACAACTGCATTAAAAGAACTTTGCATAAAGTAAACAATCCTTGCAACCGCGGTTGCAAGCACCGTTGTTTTCCTCTAGACTCATGTTTCTTTCACTCAAGCTAGTCATCAGGGGTCATGAACCCACAATCGAGCATAACGTTCGCTCTTGGAGTCACTACCTACTACTTGGGCAAAGCAATAAACAACAACGAAGAACATGCAAGAATTACTCAAGAACAAAAATATAAAAGATAAGAAACAAATATATTACTCAATCACAAACTGAACATAGTCTCATAATCCATCAGATCCCAGCAAACTCAGCATAGAAACAACAAAAAGAATTACATATGTGCCTTGATGTAACGACCCGATTCGCTAAGGAATCCAAGTCTTTGTGCATTCTGTGCTAGTCCCTGGATCAATAGCTAGCACACACAGTACATGATGTAATATCAAGAATAAACCACATGTCATATATATTACATCGAAGATCCAGTATTACAATAAAGCATACCTGCATAGCTCAAGGCTAGCTTATAAATAGAATACACCGGAAAAAAATAAAGAGCTTCATGGCGTCCATCAACTCCACCGGCAAGTTGAGTATAGACATCCTAACCCTACATCGCATCACTTACTCATCGTATAATAATCCTGCAACACCGAAGGTTACAGCCCGACAACGGGTCAGTACATTTGAATGTATGGCAAATCATATCCTAGAAAAAAGTAAAATTTCCTAAAATACATGCAATTTGGCTGGTGGAGCTTCTACATTTATTTTTGCAAAGAGCTAATTTTCCCTGTAGAATAATAATAACTAAGTTCTACAATAGCATACGATTGAGATGGAAAAATTCCACTCAATCTATCCCAAAGTGATTAAACCAATAAATTAATTAAAGATGATGAGACAAATCAATATTACCACAACTAGGCGCAAGAAATGTCCATAACCAGGGACACGGCTAATCGATTAGTTTTATAATCTGCAGAGGTTTGTGCACTTTTCCCCACAAGACTCGATCGCCTCCTTTGTAGTTCATCACACTGCATGGTGTATGACAACTGGAAGATCGAGACATGGTCTTTCAGAAGTATTTCCCCTTAACAGCTGGATAACCGGTACACCTATAAAAAAAATCTACATCTGCTAGTATATCCCAGAAAGAGGTCACACAACCTACTCAACTAAGCCAGAGCCCATAATAGCTTGTGGCTGCACACGTAAGCTTCTAGGTATGACAACACAATTATTCCCTTTGAGCCTGGGTGGCTTTCCGCAGTCATCATTGGCCATCTCCAAGATACTCGCAACCATCCCACCCAGGTAGTTCATTAACTTTATCTTGGTCCTAATTACTACATTATCACTCATACCTCATAATGATTCACTTCCCAATCCACGTCTACTTAGCATAGCAATATCATAGTATATGATGGTGACAATGATGTAAGGATCAGACCTACCTCAATGAACTACTGGGTGTAAAATAGCATAGCATAACCTATCATGCCATCTAAAGAAGAAGAACTAATGCATTGAAAACATAGGTAATAGGGAGTATGATCGAACGTATGACTTGCCTTATACATTCGATGAAGATCTTCGCTCTCACGTTTCAGTCAAATCTATTCGTCACCCTTCGAGAATTCTATCGCAAACGAAGGAACTCGAATAAGAAATCACAACACAAGGCAAACAAAAAATCAACAAAACAATCACAAAGGTTGTGGCAACAAAACAAAAGCTTGACACAGTACAAGTGTCGATGTGCTCGAAGGTGATCAGTGGAACGTGAACTCGAGAGAGTCCACAGATCAAAGATTATCGGTAACGAGTTGTGACCATGTACATTTGTGAGTTCAAGGTGAATATCATGCCCACATGAAAAGTGTGTGAATCTTAACGATAACATGTCTCAAATGATCCGATATGCAAAAAGAATCACGTGAAACGAAATACTACAACGCAGGTCATAGCAAGTGCAAAATTGAATTGAATTTGAATTTAAACAGATCAAGAAACATTTGAATTTTTGTGTACACATGATATAGACAGAAAGTACATGGAATGAGTGATCCAACGCAAAAATAATCACTCGATTTGGATCAACGGTTGAAAAGATACGACCTCCGGAATTTGAATTTGAATTTGAAATAAATTCAAATTCAAAAGTGTGCAAAGTGTGCAAAAATTGATTCCATGATAAAGTACAGAACAAAACGAGCGTGTAGCAAAAATATTCACCTCAATCCGACGCACGGTGTGGGAGATATTGCGGGTACGTTGCCGGGGTGTTTTCTGCCAACAGGGACCTAATCGTAATTATCTTTTTTGCAAAAAAGCAATCGGGTCCTTGACCCTAATCTGACCGGAGTTGACTCCGGCGATGCTCCGGCGAGGTGGATGCGGCTCCGGCGAGCTTTGTGTGTCCCTCCGGCGAGGCACGGCGGGGTGACAGTGGGGCGGCCGGTGGCGGAGTGCCGCGGTGGAGCGGCCAGCGGCTCGAACAGGGGCGGCCGGTCGGGGTGGCGCGGAGGGGAGGCGGCGCGGCCGGGCGGCGAGGTCCGCGGTCCGGCGGCGGCGGCGGCCCGCGGGTCCCGCTAGGGTTTCTCTTTATTTTAAAGAAAAAGGAAAAAAAGAGAAAAGGAAAATAATCTGGATTTCTATTTATAAGCAGACGAAAAAAAACGAACTAGGTTCGACTTGGGCTCGAATTGCGCTCGTGGGCGGAAATAAGTTATTGGGCCGGCTGGTACGGGTTTTTCTTTTTCTTTAAAATCAAAACTTCAAAAAATAATACAAAAATAAATACACATCAGAAAAATATGAAATAAAATCCTAAATTCATCAAATAATACACAGAAATTTATTTAATGAATACATTTTCCAAAAATGAAAATAAAATTAAAAACATTTTCTAAATACTTTATTTAAATATAAAATACTTTTCATAAATCAAATAAAATCCAATAAAATATTAAAAATATTTTTATTTGGTAAAAAGCATTGACAAACCATTTCTAGATAATAAAATATAAATTTTAAAATTGTTACACCAATAAATAATTTGGTAAAATAAAAATATTACATTGGAATATATTTTTTCAACTCTTTTACAATATTTGATAAATCATATTAATGAAATAAAAACTCTCTTAGCATTAAAAAATCCCTAAAAATAATTTTAGAGTTATTTATAATACTCATAATAAATTTTAAAAACTTTAAAGTAATATTCTAAATATTTTCCAACTTTATTAAAAAGGGCATAAGTCAATTTATATCCTCTCAAATGAATTTCCTTGAGTTGAAAAATGTTTTGAATATTCAGAAGAATTCTAATAATGATTTAAAATATTTTCCAACCTTTTAATACGTTGAAGGAGTCATATTACCTTCTCTCATTTTGTCTTGTTGGTTTTGTTTTAAATAATAAATTCTAAAAACACCAATTATGAATATTAGGGAAAGTCCTTTTATTCCCTCTCTTTTTAATATTCAATAAACTCCAAAACATTTTAAATCCCAGAGAAAATCAAACACATCAAGCAAATAATCATTATCTATTTAATTTTATTAACATTCCAAAATTCGGAGAATTTTGGGATGTTACACACTACCACCCTTAAAAGGAATCTCGTCCTCGAGATTCGAGAAGGCTAGAAAGAAAGGTTAGGGTTCGGGTCTTCATGAAAGTCCTTCGATCCACTGATGGTCCAGGGTGCTACCACCCTTAAAAGGAAAGCGACATGGTCATCAAAATCTTAATCCATCGATGACATCCTTCAAAGAGATTCACCTCCTCCTATCAGGTCCTGAATCCTTAGTAAAAGAGGAGTCTTCCATATACTGAACTTTCCTAGCTGACAGGTCAGGCGCCAATACTAAGCAACTATCGATTCTCTCTTGGTGGTCATCAAGAATGCCTTTACGGGATACCTGCAGCAAAAGGTCTTGGTCTATACTCACCGTATGAACTACTATTATTAACGATAATCTTATATAGGGGTCAAACATCGTACCATTCTATGGTTCAGGCTTAACATCGTTGTCTCTGTACTATTCGTAAGTCACTCAAGATTTAATATCCCGCATAGCAAGAGCGAATTATAAGGGTAGTCGGCATGGCGATCAATCCATCCCGCACCCAAATCATTACCTTGTATATGGTTTAGCGAATCTCGTAATCTAACACTCGGTCATCCTCACAAGCGTTGCAGAAAATTCCTCTTGATCATGAACTGGGTTCAGATAAATCCATGGTTCTGCAAGCCAAACAAATAACTATCGATTCGTCAATTGCTTGGTGCATTCTCCACCAAGTAGCAACCTCTTCTACCAAGTACTTAACAGCATAGGGTACCATGTCCTCACTTCCATCCCGGTTTATCTTCATGTGCTCCTCCATACTACGAATCCATTGCGCCACCTTTATTCTCGACATCGTCGCAAAAAAGGTGAGACCTACTTCATACTCCATCTATTGAGCCCAAACGACAAGGGTCGGGCAAAACTATAACACCGACAAGAAAACAAACTAAAGATAACACCAAGCATATGCACTCAAACAAGAAAGAGACAAAAAAACACCTACGTTCAACAACAGCACATAACAACAATCAATGAAACACAAACAGTCAAACCACACAAACAACTCCTAGAGTAAGGTCATATGTGCAAGACATACGATCTCATCATACTACGCGAAATTCGTTCATCTAACTTCACCTAAAAGGTGGTGGTCTGATTCTAAGCTTCATCCTTCTCAGCTAAGCTGATCTGAAAGATTCCTCTCGTAGTGTCAAAACTTATTTATCCTCATAGGGTATTCTTCTCGTTCTTATGGTCATAACTTCAATTGATCCACTAGGTTGATGATGTACTTCTAAAATGTCTCGTCTTCAGGGGTACGCAAATCAGAGGGGTATTTACAGTAAAACAAGATGTGGGGTTTTAGAAGATGAGTAATAGATGAGAAATACTAGTGAAGAGAGTAAGTAATCAAAGAGTGCCTATGGCTTTTCCTATCCATTTTCTAGGGTCACGACCTACATTCAACATGGGCTCTGATACCATCTGTAACGACCTATTGCTAGAAACAACTTCAACAATAATGCTTATAGGGGAAACTTTGCTAGTAATGCGAGACCGTTTCCATCCAACTATGAGAACAACAACACCTATCCTAGCAACAAGAACCCCACTTCTGAACTAGAAAATATGGTTAGAGACTTTATCACTACCCAAAAAGCCTTCAACAAGAATGTAGAAGAAAAATTAGCTAAGTTAGAGAATCTCTCTTTGAAGGTAGATAGTCTAGACCTTGATGTTGAGATGCTAAAAATTAGAACCTCTCCCCTTGAGGAGAGGAAGTCCACTCCTATTAATGCTATTCAATTACAAATAAATGAAAATATTAGGATGATGGCTACACTAAAGAAAGATGGGCTAGAGAAAAAGAGGAAGATGATAGAATTAAGAGCCTTCCTACACACCACAAAATTGCCACTATCCAAATTGTTGAGGACACTCAAACTATTAGCACCCAATGCACTCCTAGTCCCACTGGACCTATTAATGGTGATGTTAATACCTCAACCGTAGAAGAAGAAACTCCTATGAACATAGAGGGTTTCAAACAAGTGAGCCTAGATGACACTACTACCACCTTTGATAGTAGTGATATTGATTTTGATAGTTGCACCCTCTCGGAAGTTATTAGCTTGATACACAAAATGTCTAGAAACCCCACACTAGCACACTTAATCTTGCCTTCACGGAGCATATCACTAATGCTCTCATCAAAGCTAGGGAGGAGAATCTTAGAATGGAAGCCTCCAGACCTAGGAAGCTAGATGATGGTTGGGACCCTATGATAAAAATTAAAATGAATAACTTCTATTGCTATGCTTTATGTGACGTTGGAGCTAGTACCTCCATCATGCCCAAAAGAATGTATGACATGTTTGAATTGAAACCTTTTGATTCTTGTTCTTTTGGTGTTCGTCTCGTTGATTCTTCCGTAAAGAAACCTTGGGGTAAGATCGATGATGTTCTTATCATTTTCAATGACAATAATGTTCCCGTTGATTTTATTATTATGGATATAGAGTGTGAACCTTTATGTCCAATTATTTTGGGACGTCCTTTTCTTCGCACCATTGGTGCTGTTATTGACATGAAAGAGACAAATATAAAATTTCAATTTCCTCTCAAAAAGGGGATGGAACACTTGCCTAGAAAGAAAATCAATTTACCTTTTGAGTCCGTTACACGGGCTAGCTATTCTCTCTCTCTTCATAAAACTTGATTCTTCCTTTGCTTTATGCCTAGCTTAAAGGCGTAAAAGAAAGCGCTTGTTGGGAGGCAACCCGAGATGTTTTTTTCCTTCTGTTTTTAGTGATCTTGATGGTTGTTACTACTGTAGCAACATCATTGTATCTTTATTTTCAAGCTTTTTGCCAAGTTATAGCCTCTTATGATAAGGGAAGAAAAAGTTGTGACATGCTGTCCAGAAATATATTCTGTCCTCGTGACGGGAAAAATCAGAACAAATCACCAGTTTTTTTATTCGAGTTGCATAAGTGCCCCTAAAAAATTCTTTACTACTTGCTATTCTGTTTTTCACAGATTCTGCCACGTTTTGTCTCTCCTTACTTTTGCAAACCATAAGATTTCTTTTTATTTGCAAAAACCTTTTGGAAATCTTGATAAACAGTAGATCTTCAAGAATATATTTATATACAGTGGGGAAAAATTATTTTATAAAGGGTACTAACCTCTCTAATCTGCTTATGATGAGTTATGTATGAAGGGAGTTTTCAAGTGTGCGATGGAAGATTATGAAAGATGATCCGGGAGTGTCAAGCGCTCAAGCTTGGGGATGCCCCGATGCATGCCCAATAAATATTCATGGAGACTCAAGAATCTAATCTTGGGGATGCCCCCGTGCATCCCCTTTTCCATCAACAATCATCAGTTCGTCCTTCGTCTCATTATATTTTTATCACTTCATGCGTTATGTGCTATGCTTGGAGCGTCTCACTCTTAGGTTTACTTTTTAGTTTTCTTTAGCTTTTATTTCTTTTCATAACAAGTTAGACTCCACCTTACTTTGTGTGGGAGAGAAACATGCTCCACTCTAATCTAGAACACATCATAGGATTTTTCATGCTTATCTTTTTACTGTTGTGTGTTCTTTATCTTTTCGTAGGAACTGCCATGTTTAGTTTTAGTCTTAGTTTGTCTTTTGAAAGAGCCTTGGATTTTGCTTAGTTTGTTGCTGGAACTCTCTTTAGTTTTCATGTTTATCTTGTTAAGAGAGTTGGTTATTGCACTGAGTTGTGACTTCTCTTGAAAGTAGGTAATTGAGGTTGCTATTTAATTTTAGTAGTAACTTGCAATAGTTTTGAGGTATTGTTGTGAGTAATGTTTGAAATTTTGGTGTCAAGAGCGCTAGCCTATTAGTGATAGGTGTCGTATTTTAGGCAATCCGTTTTTATTTTCAGAAACATACAAAACTAGTTGAGAACTCTAGCTACTAGATGGATCACTAATCTTTTGATGGATCGGATATTAGAGTACACTCACGTAACATGAGTCGAGGATGTGCAAGGATAACCAAACCCCCATACACTCCTCCTCTGGGTACTTGTCTCTCCGTGAACCTCCTCAGTAGATTGAGAGATACCGATAATAAGTGCATGAGTTCTTCAGACTATTGTAAGTATTGAAAGTTGACACTTCCACCTCCTCATATTTGCTAGCCTCTTTTGTACTGTGCATTGCCCTCTTCTCATTCCGAGAGTTGGCGTCCACCTCCGCCGGTGCATCCAAAACCTTGGCATGATACGCTCTATCATCATAAACCTCCTTATATCTTTCCTCAAAACATCCACAATACCTACCTATCAAGGCATTTCCATAGCCTTCCCGAGATATATTGCCATGCAACTTCCACCTATTCATGACTTGATCTTCATGTCATACATGTTCCTGCTACACTGGCAGATGCATACATTGCATACATCATGATAGCTTCATCTTCTTTATGTTTGAGTACCTTGTAAAGTGTGAAGATCATCTATACCCTCTTGTAAAATAGAGTGTTGCCCGTAAGTGAGGAAAAGATCCCAAAGTGGACAAAATAAAAGATCCCAAAGAGGGAAAATGAGAGGTAAATAGAAAGAGCCATTGAGGCCACCAATAAAATACAAAAAAATAGAGAAAAAAGATTAAAAAAGAGAGAAAGGGGCAACACTACTATCCTTTTGAAAGATCCACACTACTACTCCCTCTTATCCTTGTACTCCATAGAGATGATCATTTATGCATATAGCTATGTGGGGACCTTCACACTATAGAACTTGGCTTGCATATTCCAAGGATGAGCCTCCTCAAACGAGCTCTAGGGCTTCATGAGCGAGCAAGTTGTTTGCACCCCCACTAGTTCCATTTGGGAGTATTCTTAGCTCAAATGTGCATCCGTTGCATGGCAATCCCTTCTCCTCACATCATATCTATCATTTGGCCATCTCGCCTATGATTGTCCTCATTGATGTGAGCCTTTATCACCCTTTTTGTCTTCCTCCTCCACCATATCTCTCTCTTTGAAATCCTAAGTGTCAACTCTCGTGCTTACGCTCATCCATTGCACGAGTTCTCAAAATATCGAAAAGGAGTGGATCAAATTGACTTGTACCTGGCTAGTGGTCTGGAGACGAGTCAAGATAAGATTCCAAATAAGACAAAGTGTGAAAATTTAGTAGATTGAGTTCTCAACAAAAATACTCTTTTCTCGTATTCCATATCCCCTTCTTGCACGCAAACACCATTTGGGGACATTCGAGTCACGGACAGCGAGAGCTCTTGACCCTAATGTTCTTTTGTTACTTGTTTCAATGCTAATATAGACTCTTGCATGTTATGACTTGAATTGAATCACATACCTCGATTGCTTTACTTTTGAAAGTTCTTATATGGTTGCTAGCATGTCACCATAGAAATTATGTTTGTTATCATTTACCTACTCGAGGAAGAGCATGAATTAAGCTTGGGGATGTTGATAGGTCCCAAACGTATCTATAATTTCTGCTTGCTCCATGCATGTTTTGTGTGATATTGTTATGATCTAGATACAATTTCATACACTTTTTTTTATCATATTTGGACTAATTTATTAACTCAGTGCACCATAATGCCAGTTCCTGTTTTTTGCTGTTTTTCTATTTCAGTTTTCCCCCATATTAAAAGTGCTCCAAAAATTTGAGAAAACCAGATATAAAAATCAGCGCAATAAAAGCTTCCGGAACCCCGAAGGAGGGCCAGAGGGACCCCACTTGGTGCCCAGGAGGCCAGGTGGCGTGGCCTAGGGCTTGGTCGCGCCACCAGGGCGCCTGGACCCCTGGTGGCCCCCATGGCTGCCCCCCTTCGCCTCTTTAATATACGTGATGCAAAACCCCCGAAGACAGAACCCTTTTTCGCGATCTCGCCTCTGTTCCGCCGCCGCCGCGCTTCCAAGATCGGGAGCGCTAGTAGACTTCTTCCCGGCACCCTGCCAGAGGCAGGATTGACCTCCAGGAGCTTCCCCTCCACCATGGATCCTTCCCGGATGTGCCGTGAGTAATTTTGTTTGGACCATGGGTCTGTGATCAGTAGCTATGTGATGTTCTCCTCCCCTCTTTGTTCTTAATGGTTTAGTACTCGTGAGCCTCCCTACATGATCGAGGCACATACGTAATCTTTCTTGTGTTACTATGCTGAGTTTACTGGGATCTGTTGGATTACGAGATTATGTTCAGATTGTGATTGAGTAATATATTTGGTTCTTATCTTTTATATTATTGTTCTTAAGTAATTCTTGCATGTTCTCCGTTGTTGTATATTGCTTTGGCCAAGTAGTAGGTAGTGACTCGAAGATGGAACGTTATGCTTGATTGTGGGTTCATGCCCCCCGATGACACGCTTGAGTGACAGAAACATGAGTCTAGGGGATGTCCTGTTGCCACAAGGGGGAAAACAACGGTGCTAGTAACCGCAGTTGCAAGGATTGTTTACTTTACGCAAAGTGATTTTTAATGCAGTTGTCTGTTGCTTTGGGTGGGGCTCGCAACTTAATACCAGCAAGATATTCTAGATAGATATCTCAAGGTGGATGATTAGTAGTAGATTTAGTTGGATTTGTTCTACTTATTCTGGCATACCGCCCATGCTTTTGAGCCTCATCCTTTCTTTGTAGAATAGTTAGCATTGCGGTGCATTTTTAATCCTGTCAATTGCCCATCTATAATTTGTTTACCTCGCATAGAAGTTTTATCGTCTTTCAGGAGAAAGACATCACTAGTGAACATCACGGGACCCCGGTCCATATCCTCATCACTGTTTACACGCTTATTTACTTTCCTGCTTTTACTTTCTAGCTGCTATCATTATCACTATTATCAGTTGCGTTGATCCTTTGTGAACAACAAGGCCGGAGAGATTGACAAACTCCTTGTACTCGTTGGGAAGCAAAGTTATTTGTGTTGTGTGCAGGTCCACGTAATTTGCGCTGCGGAAACCTACTTATCATTTCCGTAGTCCTACTAAAGACAAACCTTGGTATCTTCACCGAGGGAAATTTGCCGCTATCCTACATCTCACCTTCCACTTGGGGTAACAAACGAGGGGAGATATATCCACCATCAAGCAAATTTCTGGCGCTGTTGCCGGGGACTCCGAGTGCTAAGATAGGGGAGTTGCCCACTACCTTTTACCTTTGCTTTTTAGTCTTGTTAGTTTACCTTTCAGTTTTTATCTTTGTGCCTTATATAAACCTCGGTATCTTCATTGAGGGAAACTTGCCGTTGTGCTACATGTCAACCGTCCACTTGGGGTAGCCAACGAGGAGCACTACTTCAGTTCCATCACCCGTGCATTTGAGCCTTTGTAAACGACAAGGCTGGAGGGATTGACAACCCGTCTGTACTCGTTGGGAGAAAATTTATTTGTTTCTGTGTGCAGGTCCACGTCAACTTATTTATCTGGCGCCGTTGACACCTACTTGTCGATCCTTGGAATCCTCCTGGATTCGACAAACCTTACCGTCCTCGTGTAAGGAATTTTTTTTGCTAGGCTATATCTCAACCTTCCACTTGGGGTAACCAATGAGGGGCGAGAATCCATCCAGACAATTTTTGGCGCCATTGTCGGGGAACCAAGCAAAACTACACCCGTCAACTCTCACACCAGCAAGCAATTTATCAGCACTCCTATTGCTCCACCTGCCACTTCAGCACCTTCTTATTAAATTAAACCTGCTTTGCTGAATCTTGTTATGAAAGATCAATTCTCCGGTTCTGGAGATGATGATGCTTTATGTAACGCCCCGACCACTCCCAACCGGATAACCACCAATTCCATGGTCGGTGCTGGAGATGATACCTGGGATCCATTCTGTCCTCACAAACCAGCACTAGTTATAATAACTCCTCGTTGGTTACCCCAAGTGAAAGGTTAGATGTAGGATAGCGGCAAATTTCCCTTGGCAAAGATGCCAAGGTTTAGAGTGTCTTCCCGTAGGACTCCGATAACTTCAAGTAGGTGGTGAAGTGAACAATGGCGCCATTTACAACCTCTGGTTGCTTACTTTACCTGGACCTGCACACACAACAAGTAACTTTTCTCCCAACAAGTACAGAGAGGTTCTCAATCTCTCCGGCCTTGTTGTTTACAAAGGATCAACGCAATAGATAAAATAGGTAGTGATAATTGCGACTGGAAAGTAAAAGCAATAAATAAATTGAGCGTGTAAACAGTTATGAGAATATGAAACGGGGTCCCATGATGTTCACTAATGATGTCTCTCTCCCAATAGACGATAAAACTGCTATGCGAGGTATACAAATCACAGCAGGGCAATTGACAGGACTGCGGGCGAAACTAATGCTAACTATGCTTCAAAGAAAGGAAGAGGCTCAAAAGCATGGGCAGTACGCCAAAATAAGTAGACCGAAATCCATCTGCATCTACTACTAATCATCCACCTTGAGATATCTATCCAGAATATCTCGCTACTATTAAGTTGCGAGCCCCACCCAAAGTGTAAACCCAAAGCAACAGACAACATCATTAAAAGAACTTTGCGTAAAGTAAACGATCCTTGCAACCGCGGTTACAAGCACTATTGTTTTCCCCCTTTTGGCAACAACACATCCCCTAAACTCATGTTTCTGTCACTCAAGCTAGTCATCAGGGGGCATAAACCCACAATCAAGCATAACGCTCCCTCTTGGAGTCACTACGTACTACTTGGCCAAAGCAATAAACAACAACGGAGAACATGCAAGAATTACTCAAGAACAAAAATATTAAAGATAATAACCAAATATATTACTCAATCACAATCTGAACATAGTCTCATAATCCATCAGATCCCGGCAAACTCAGCATAGCAACAACAGAAAGAATTACATATGTGCCTTGATCATGTAGGCCAGCTCACAAGGTCTAATACATGAAGAACAAAGAGGGGAGGATAACATCACATAGCTACTGATCATGGACCCATGGTCCAAGGTGGACTACTAATGGATCATCCGGGAAGCGTCCATCGTGGAGGAGAAGCTCCCGGAGATCAATCCTCCCTCCAACAGGGTGCCGGGAAGAGGCCTACTGGCGGTCCAGATATTGGAAGGGCGGCAGCGGCAGAACAGAGGCGAGATCGCGAAAAAGGGTTCTGTCATGGAGGATTCCTGTGATGGAGAATATATAGGCGAAGGGGGGCAGCCAGAGGCCACCAGGGGTTCAAGCGGCCCTCTGGCGCGACCTCCCCCTAGGGCGCGCCACCAGGGCGCCTGGGCCCCTAGTGGTGGCCCTCTTTCCCCACTTTGGCTCTTACTGAAGCTTCCGGTGTGCTGATTTTAATTGTATTTTCCCGGAATTTTTGGAGCATTTTTAATACGGTGGAAACCTGAAATAGAAAAACAGCAGAAATTAGGAACTAGAACTGGGGTGCACTGAGTTAATAGGTTAGTCGAAATATGATCAAAAGTGTATGAAAGTGTGTTTAAAACATAGCAATATCACACAAAACATGCATGGAGCAATTAGAAATTATAGATACGTTTGGGACGTATCAATATCCCCAAGCTTAATTCCTGCTAGTCCTCGAGTAGGTTAGATAACAAGCATAATTTTTGTGGTGACATGCTAACAACCATATAAGAACTTTTTAACTAAAGTAATCAAGGTATGTAATTCAATTCAAGTCATAATAGGCAAGAGTCTATATTAGCATTGAAACAAGCAACATAAGAACATAAAGGTGCAAGAGCTCTTGTTTTCCGTGACTCGAATGTTTCCAGATGGTGTTTGCGTGCCAGAAGTGGGAGATGGGAATACGAGAAAAAAATATTTATTTGTTGAGAACTCAATCTACTAAAGTTCCACACTTAGTATTCTTTGGAATCTTATCTTGACTCGTCCCCAGACCACTAGCCAGGTACAAGTCAATTTGATCCACTCCCTTTCGATATTTTGAGCTCTCATGCAATGGATGAGCGTAAGCACGAGAGTTGACACTTAGGATGGCAAAGAGAGAGATATGGTGGAGGAGGAAGTTAAAAAGGGTGTGAAAGGCTCACATCAATAAGGAAAATCATAGGGGAGAGAATGCCAAATGATAGATATGATGTGAGGGGTAGGGATTGCCATGCAACGGATGCACATATGAGCTAAGAAAATCTCTCTAATGGAACTAGTGGGGGTGCATCCAACTTTCTCGCTCAAGAAGACCTAGAGCTCGTTTGAGGAAGCTCATCCTTGGAATATGCAAGCCAAGTTCTATAGTGTGAAGTTCCCCACATAGCTATATGCATAAATGATCATCTCTATGGAGTACAAGATATATGAGAGAGTACGAGTGTGGATGTTTCAAAAGGGATAGTAGTGTTGCCTGTTGCTCTCTTTTTATTTGCTTTTTCTCTTTTTTTTGGTGGCCTCAATGGCTCTTTCTATTTAACTGTCATTTTTCCTCTTTGGGATCTTTTAAATTTGTCCTCTTTGGGATCTTTTCCTCACATAAGGGCAACACTCTATTTTTACAAGAAGTATAGAAGATCTTTCACACTTTACAAGGTACTCGACATACAGAAGATGTAGCTATCATGATGTCTGCAAATGTATGGCTCTGCCAGTGTAGCGGGAACATGTATGATATGAAGATCAAGTCATGAGAAGGTGGATGTTGCATGGCAATATATCTCGGAAAGGCTATGGAAATGTCTTGATAGGTAGGTATGGTGACTATTTTGAGGAAAGATATAAGGAGGTTTATGATGACAGAGCGTATCGTGCCAAGGGTTTGGATGCACCGGCGAGGTGGACGCCAACTCTCGGAGTGGGAAGAGGGCAATGCGCGGTACCGAAGAGGATAGCTAATATGAGGTGGTTGAAGTGTCAACTTTCAATACTTACATTAGTCCGTAGAACTCATGCACTTATTATCGGTAACTCTCAATCTAATAAACAGGTTCACAAAGAGACAAGTACCCCGAGAGGAGTGTATGGGGTTTTAGTTATCCTTGAACATCCTCGAAGATTAGTGATCCATCTAGTAGCTAGAGTTCTCAACTAGTTTTTGTAGTTTTTGGAAATAAACACATATTGCCCAAAATACGACACATATCACTAATAGGCTAGAGCTCTTGACACCAAAAGTTCAAACATTACTGACGACAATACCTCAAAACTATTGCAAGTTACTACTACAATTGAATAGCAACCTCAATTACCTACTTAAAGACAAGACACAACTCAGTGAAACAACCAACTCTCTTAACAAGATAAACATGAAAACTAAAGAGAGTTCCAGCCATAAACTAAACTAAATCTCTTGAAAAAGATAAACATGAAAACTAAGAGCTAAACATGGCAGCTGCTACGAAAACATAGAGAACACACAACAAAGAAAGATAAGCATGAAATCCTATGATGTGTTCTAGTTTGAAGTGGAGCATATTTCTCTACCACACAAAGTAAGCTGCGTTCTAACTTTTTATGATCAGCAAACAAAGCTAAAGAAAACTAAAAAGTAAACCTAAGAGCGAGACGCTCCAAGCATAGCACATAACGCATGAAATGATAAAAATATAGTGAGACGAAGGACGAACTGATGATTGTTGATGGAGAAGGGTATGCACGGGGGCATCCCCAAGCTTCGAAGCTTACTCACAACAATACCTCAAAACTATTGCAAGTTACTACTAAAATTAAATAGCAACCTCAATTACCTACTTTCAAGACAAGTCACAACTCAGTGCAACAACCAACTCTCTTAACAAGATAAACATGAAAACTAGAGAGAGTTCCAGCAACAAACTAAACAAAAGCCAAGGCTCTTTCAAAAGATAAACTAAGACTAAAACTAAACATGGCACTAGCTACGAAAAGATAAAGAACACACAACAGTAAAAAGATAAGCATGAAAAATCCTATGATGTGTTCTAGATTGGAGTGGAGCATGTTTCTCTCCCACACAGAGTAAGGTGGAGTCTAACTTGTTATGAACAGAAAGAAAATCTAAAGAAAACTAAAAAGTAAACCTAAGAGCGAGACACTCCAAGCATAGCACATAACGCATGAAGTGATAGAAATATACTAAGACGAAGGACGAATTGATGATTGTTGATGGAGAAGGGGATGCACGGGGGCATCCCCAAGATTAGACGCTTGAGTCTCCATGAATATTTATTGGGCATGCATGGGGGCATCCCCAAGCTTGAGCGCTTGACACTCCCGGATCTTCTTTCATCATCTTCCATCGCACACTTGAAAACTCTCTTCATACATAACTCATCAGAAGCTGATTAGAGAGGTTAGTACCCTTAATAAAATAATTTTCCCCCCTGGATATAAAGATATTCTTGAATATCTACTGTTTCTCAAGATTTCCAAAAGGTTATTGCAAAGAAAAAGAAATCTTAAGGTTTGCAAAAGTAAGGAGAGACAAAATGTGGCAGAATCTGTGAAAAAACAGAACAACAGGTAGTAAAGAATTTTTAGGGGCACTTCTGCAACTCGAATAAAAAAACTCAGAACATACGAAAGTTCCATGATTGTATAGAGAATGCTGTGTAAAAAATTCAGATCAAAAAGATGAACTGGTGATTTGTTCTGATTTTTCCCGTCACGAGGACAGAATCTATTTCTGGACAACATGTCACAACTTTTGCTTCCCTTATCATAAGAGTCTATAACTTGGCACAAAGCTTGAAAATAAAGATACAATGATGTTGCTACAGTAGTAACAATCATCAAGATCACTAAAAACAGAAGTAAAAAAACATCTTGGGTTGCCTCCCAACAAGCACTTTCTTTTACGCCTTTAAGCTAGGCATAAAGCAAAGGAAGAATCAAGTTTTATCAAGAGAGCGAGAATAGCTAGCCCGTGTAACGGACTCAGAAGTTCAATTGATTTTCTCTCTAGGGAAGTGTTCCATCCCCTTTTTGAGAGGAAATTAAAATTTTATATTTCCCTCTTTCATGTCAATAACATTACCAACGGTGCGAAGAAAAGGACGTCCCAAAATAAGTGGACATAAAGGTTCACACTCTATATCCATAATAATAAAATCAACGGGAATATAATTGTCATTGAAAATGATAAGAACATCGTCGATCTTACCCCAAGGTTTCTTTACGGAAGAATCAACGAGACGAACACCAAAAGAACAAGAATCAAAATGTTTCAATTCAAACATGTCATACATTCTTTTGGGCATGACGGAGGTACTAGCTCCAACGTCACATAAAGCATAGCAATAGAAGTTATTCATTTTAATTTTTATCATAGCAATAGAAGTTATTCATTTTAATTTTCATCATCTAGCTTCCTAGGTGTGGAGGCTTCCATTCTAAGCTTCTCCTCCCTGGCTTTGATGAGAGCATTAGTGATATGCTCCGTGAAGGCAAGATTAAGTGTGCTAGTGTGGGGTCTCTAGACATTTTGTGTAGCAAGATAATAACTTCCGAGAGGGTGCAACTATCAAAATCAATATCACTACTATCAAAGCTGGTAGTAGTTTCATCTAGGCTCACTTGGTTGAAACCCTCTATGTTCATAGGAGTTTCTTCTTCTAGGGTTGAGGTATTAGCATCACAATTAATAGGTCCAGTGGGACTAGGAGTGCATTGGGTGCTAATAATTTCAGTGTCCTCAACAATTTGGATAGTCGCAATTGTGTGGTGTGTAGGAAGGCTCTTAATTCTATCATCTTCCTCTTTTTCTCTAGCCCATCTTTCTTTAAGTTTAGCCATCATCCTAATATTTTCATTTATTCGTAATTGAATAGAATTAATAGGAGTGGCCTTCCTCTCCTCAAGGGGAGAGGTTCTAATTTTTAGCATCTCAACATCAAGGTCTAGGCTATCTACCTTCAAAGAGAGATTATCTAACTTAGCTAATTTCTCTTCTACATTCTTGTTGAAGGATTTTTGGGTAGTGATAAAGTCTGTAAGCATATTTTCTAGTTCAAAAGTGGGGTTCTTGTTGCTAGGATAGGTGTTGTTGTTCCCATAGTTGGATGGAAACGGTCTAGGATTACTAGCAATGTTTCCCCTATAAGCATTATTGTTGAAGTTGTTTCTATCAATAAATTTCACATCTACTTGTCCTGAGCAACCAAAGAATTTAAAGGGACATCATGAGGATCAATAGAGGGTTGCTTGGTAAGTAGAGACATAATTAAGTCAACTTTTTCATTTAGGGAGGTAATCTCCTCGACAGAGTTTACTTTCCTACCTGTTGGAGCACGTTCGGTGTGCATTGGGAACAGTTGGTCATCATCTCATCGAGAATTTTTGTGGCAGTACCAAGTGTAGTTGACATAAAGGTTCCTCCTGCGTCCGAATCTAACAGGTTCCGCGACGTAAAGTTCAAGCCTGCATAAAAAGTCTGGATAACCTTCCAGGTAGGCAAACCATGTGTAGGGAATTTCTTAACAAGATATTTCATACGTTCCCAAGCTTGCGCAACGTGTTCATTATCCAATTGCACTTCC
Organism: Bromus sterilis; assembly: GCA_950022295.1. Lineage (NCBI taxonomy): Eukaryota > Viridiplantae > Streptophyta > Magnoliopsida > Poales > Poaceae > Bromus > Bromus sterilis. Next base: position 221,210,856 of record OX465599.1, read on the forward strand.
TAGGCAAAGATTGAAACCAAATTTTAGCTCCTTCCCTCAAAGAGAAAGAAAAAAGCTTGATCTTAGCAAGATCACCTTCTACTTCTTTATACTTTTGTATATTACATAACTCAAAAAAATTATTTAAGTGTAAAGTAGCATCATCTCGAGCACCAGAGAATTGATCTGTCATAACAAGGTTTACCAAAGCAGGCTTAATTTCATAAGAGGTAGATGAAGTGGCAGGTGTGGCAATAGGAGTGCAGATAAATTCTTTGTTGTGGTGACTAGTGAAGTCACACAACTTGGTGTTTTCAGTGGAACCCATAGTAGCAGCAAGTGTGGCAGATTTTTTTGTAACTTTTGATATAAGACACAAAGATAAAAACTAAAAGGTAAACTCACAAGACTAAAAATCAAAGGTAAAAGGTAGTGGGAAACTCCTCTATCTTAGCACTCGGAGTCCCCGGCAACGGCGCCAGAAATTTGCTTGATGGTGGATATATCTCCCCTCATTGGTTACCTCAAGTGGAAGGTGAGATGTAGGATAGCGGAAAAGTTCTCTCGATGAAGATACCAAGGTTTGTCTCCAGTAGGACTCCGGAGATGATAGGTAGGTGTCCGCGGCGCAACTCACGTGGACCAGCACACAACACAAATAACTTTGCTTCCCAACGAGTACAGAGAGGTTGTCAATCTCTCCGGCCTTGTTGTTCACAAAGGATCAACGTAACAGATAATAGTGATAATGATAGCAGCTAGAAAGTAAAAGAAGGAAAGTAAATAAGCGTGTGAAAAGTGATGATGATATGGACCGGGGTCCCGTGATGTTCACTAGTGATCTCTCTCTCCCAAGAGACGATAAAACTTCTATGCGAGGTAAACAAATAACAGCTGGGGAATTAACAGGATTAAAAACGCACCGCAATGCTAACTATGCTGCAAATAAAGGACGAGGCTCAAAAGCATGGGCGGTACGTCAAAATAAGTAGACCCAAATCCAACTTCCTCTACTACTAATCATCCACCTTGAGATATCTATCCAGAACATCTCGTTGGTATTAAGTTGCGAGCCCCACCCAAAGTGTAAACCCAAAAGCAACAGACAACTGCATTAAAAAGCACTTTGCGTAAAGTAAAAAATCCTTGCAACAGCGGTTACAAGAACCATTTTCCCCCTTGGGGCAACAACACATCCCCTAGACTCATGTTTGTGTCACTCAAGCGTGTCATCGAGCGGCATGAACCCACAATCGAGCATAACGTCCCTCTTGGAGTCACTACCTACTACTTGGCCAAAGCAATAAATAGCAACGGAGAACATGCAAGAATTACTTAAGAATAATAATATAAAAGATAAGAACCAAATATATTACTCAATCACAATCTGAACATAATCTCATAATCCATCAGACCCCAGCAAACTCAGCATAGCAACAGCAGAAAGATTACATATGTTCCTCGATCATGTAGGGCAACTCACGAGGACTAAACCATGAAGAACAAAGAGGGGAGGAGATCATCACATAGCTACTAATCACGGACCCATGGTCCAAAGAAAACTACTCACGGCACATCCGGGAACTGTCCATGGTGGAGGGGAAGCTCCCGGAGGTCAATCCTCCCTCCGGCAGGGTGCCGGGAAGAAGTCTGTTGGCGCTCCCAATCTTGGAAGCGGGGCGGCGGCAGAACAGAGGCGAGATCGCGAAAAAGGGTTCTGTCTTCGTGGGTTTCGCGTCACGGAGATTAAATAGGCGAAGGGGGCAGCCAGGGGGGCCACCAGGGGTACAGGCGCCCTGGTGGCGCGGCCAAGCCCTAGGCCGCACCACCTGGCCGCCTGGGCACCAGGTGGGGCCCCTCTGGCCCTCCTTCTGGGTTCCGGAAGCTTCTGTTGCGCTTATTTTTTATCAGATTCTTCCCGAATTTTTGGAGCACTTTTAATATGGGGGAAAACTGAAATAGAAAAACAGCAGAAAACAGGAACTGGCACTGTGGTGCACTGAGTTAATAAGTTAGTCCAAATATGATAAAAAATGTATGAAAGTCTATCTAGATCATAGCAATATCACACAAAACATGCATGGAGCAAGAATAAATTATAGATACATTTGGGACGTATCAGACATGCACACAAATACAAATAACTTTGCTCCCAACGAGTACAGAGAGGTTGTCAATCTCTCCGGCCTTGCCATTTACAAAGGATCAAACACAACAAATAATAGTAGTGATATTTGCAACAAGAAAGTAAAACAGGAAGTAAATTGAAGTTGTAAACAGTGGTGGAAATATGGACCGGGGTCCCATGAAGTTCACTAGTGATGTCTCTCTCCCAAAAGACGATAAATATCTATCCAAGGTGAACAAATTAAAGATGGGCAATTAACAGGATTAAAAACGCACCACAATGCTAACTATGCTACAAAAGAAAGGAAGAGGCTCAAAAGCATGGGCAGTACGCTCAGACAAGTAGACTGAAATCCATCTGCATCTACACACTAATCATCCACCTTGAGATATCTATCCAGAACATCTCGCTGGTATTAATTTGCGAGCCCCAACCAAAGTGTAAACCCAAAGCAACAGACAACTGCATTAAAAGAACTTTGCTTAAAGTGAACAATCCTTGCAACCGCAGTTACAAGAACCATTGTTTTCTCCCTTATGGCAACAACACATCCCCTAGACTCATGTTTCTGTCACTCAAGCTAGTCATCATGGAGCATGAACCCACAATCATGCATAACGCTCCCTCTTGGAGTTACAATCAATCACTTGGCCAAAGTAATAAAAAGCAACGGAGAACATGAAAGAATTACTCAAGAACATAAATATAAACGTAGAAGAACCAAATATATTACTCATCACAATCTGAACATAATCTCGTAATCCATCAGATCCTAGCAAACTCAACATAGCAACAACAGAAAGAATTACATATGTCCCTTGATCATGTAGGGCAGCTCACAAGGTCTAATCAATGAAGAACAAAGAGGGGGAGAGGACATCACATAGGTACTAATCATGTACCCATGGTCCAAGGGGGACTACTCACGGCTCATCAGGGAAGCATCCATGGTGGTGGAGAAGCTCCCGGAGGTCAATCCTCCCTCTGGTAGGGTGTCGGGAAGAGGTCTTCTAGTGCTCCCGTTCTTGTAAGCGCGGAGGCGGCGGAACAGAGGAGAGATCGCGAAAAAGGTTCTGTCCTCAGGGGTTTCGGGACGAGAGAGATATATAGGGGGCAGCCAGGCAGTCCAGGCGGCCTCCCGGCGCGGCCCCACCCTAGTTCGCACCCCCTGACCGCCTGGCCACCTGGTTGGGGCCCATGGACCCCCTTCGGGAGTCTAGAAGCTTCTGTGTCGCTGATTTTTTATATATTTTTCCCGGATTTTTCTGGCACTCTAAGTAATGGGTAAACCTGGAATACAAAAACAGCAGAAAACAGAAACTGGCACTATGGTGCACTGAGTTAATAGGTTAGTCCAAATATGATCAAAAGTGTATGAAAGTGTATCAAAGGCATAGAAATATCACCCAAAACATGCATGGAGCAAGCAGAAATTATAGATACGTTTGGGACGTATCAACATCCCCAAGCTTAATTCATGCTCGTCCTTAAGTAGGTAAATGATAACAAGCATAATTTCTGGGGTGACATACTACCAACCATAAAAGAACTTTTAAGTAAGGAAAGCAAGGCATGTAATTCAATTCAAGTCATAAAAAGCAAGAGTCTACATTAGAATTGAAACAAGCAACATAAGAGCATAAAGGTGCAAGAGCTCTCGCTGTCCGTGACTCGAATGTAGCCAAATGGTGTTTGCGTGCAAGAAGTGGAAGACGGGAATACGAGAGAGTAAAAACATACTATTTATTTTGGTTGAGAACTCAATCTACTAAAGTTTCACACTTAGTCTTCTTTGGAATCTTATCTTGACTGATCCCCAGACCACTAGCCAGGTACAAGTCAAACTGTATCCACTCTCTTTCGATATTTTGAGAACTCATGTAATGGATGAGCGTAAGCAAGAAATTTGACACTTAGGATGGCAAAGAGAGAGATGGTGGAGGAGGAAGACAAAAAGGTGTGAAAGGCTCACATCAAGGACAATCATAGGTGTGAGAAAGCCAAATGATAGATACGATGTGAGGAGGATTTCCATGCAACGGATGCACATGTGAGCTATGGAAACCTCTCCAACAGAACTAGTGGGGGTGCACCCAACTTGCTTGCTCAAGAATACCTAGAGCTCTTTTGAGGAGGCTCTTCATTGGAATATACAAGCCAAGTTATATAGTGTAAAGGTCCCCACATATATATATGCATGTATAATATCTCTATGGAGTACAATATATAAAAGGGAGTACGAGTGTTGATCTCTCAAAAGGAATAGTAGTGTGCCCCCTTCTCTCTTTTTATTTTCTTTTTCTCTTTTTTCTCTTTTTTTTGTATTTTTTTGCTGGCCTCAATGGTCTTTCTATTTAACTCTAATTTGTCCTCTTTGGGATCTTTTAATTTGTACTCTTTGGGATCTTTTCCTCACTTAGGGGAAACACCCTATTTTTCAAAAAGTATAGAAGATCTTTCATACTTTACAAAAGTACTCAGCATAAAGAAGAAGCTATCATGATGTATGAAAATGTATGCCCCCGCCAGTGTAGCAGGATATGCAATGATACTCGCGCATCATGTAGCAATGATTAGGGCAAAGCCCAACTAGCATACGGCTCATCGATCAAGCAAAAGCATGTATGACATGAAGATCAAGTCATGAGATGGTGGATGTTACATGGAATGTATCTCGGAAAGTCTATGGAAATTCCTTGATAGGTAGGGATGGTGACTACTTTGAGGAAAGATATAAGGAGGTTTATGATGACAGAGCGTATCGTGCCAAGGGTTTGGATGCACCGGCGAGGTGGACGCCAACTCTCGGAGTGCGAAGAGGGAAATGCGCGGTACCGAAGAGGATAGCTAATATGAGGAGGTGGAAGTTTCAACTTTCAATACTTACATTAGTCCGAAGAACTCATGCACTTATTATCGGTAACACTCAATCTAATAAATAGGTTCACAAAGATAGAAGTACCCTGAGAGGAGTGTATGGGGGTTTAGTTATCCTTGCGCATCCTCGAAGATTAGTGATCCATCTAGTAGCTAGAGTTCTCAACTAGTTTTTGTAGTTTTTGGAACTAAACACATATCGGCCAAAATACGACACATATCACTAATAGGCTAGAGCTCTTGACACCAAAAGTTCAAACATGAAAACTAAAGAGAGTGCCAGCAACAAACTAAACAAAATATCTTGAAAAAGATAAATATGCAAACTTAGAGCTAAATATGGCAGCAGCTACGAAAACATAGAGAACACACAACAAAGAAAGATAAGCATGAAATCCGATGATGTGTTCTAGTTTGAAGTGGAGCATATTTCTCTCCAACACAAAGTAAGCTGGGTTGTAACTTTTTATGAACAACAAACAAAGCTAAATAAAACTAAAAAGTAAACCTAAGATCGAGACGCTCCAAGCATAGCACATAACGCATGAAGTGGTAAAAATATAGTGATACAAAGGACGAACTGATGATTGTTGATGGAGAAGGGGATGCATGGGGGCATCCCAAAGCTTAGACGCTTGAGTCTCCTTGAATATTTATTGGGGATGCATGGGGGAATCCCCAAGCTTGAGCGTTTCACACTCCCGGATCTTCTTTCATCATCTTCCCTCGCACACTTGAAAACTCCCTTCATACATAACTCATCATAAGCTGATTAGAGAGGTTAGTATCCTTAATAAAATAATTTGCCTCTACTGGAAATAAATATTTTCTTTAAAGCCTACTGTTTCACAAGATTTCCAAAAAAAATTTGCAAAGAAAAAGCTAGCGCAAGACTTGCAAAAGTGAGGAAAGGCAAAACGCGATAGAATCTATGAAAAACAGAACAACAGGTAGTAAATAATTTTTTTGGGTACTTCTACAACTCAAATAAAAAAACTCAGAACAGACGCTCCAAAGACAATTGTATGGAAAGATGATCTGGTGATTTTAGGTGATTTTTTTTGTCCAAGGACAAAATATGTTTTCTGGACAACATTTCACAACTTTTGAACTTTCTCACAATCGGAGGCTAAGCTTGGTACAAAGCTTGAAAATAAAGATACAATGATGTTGCCACAATAGTAACAATCATCAAGACCACTATAAACAGAAGTAAAAATATTTTGGGTTGTCTCCCAACAATCGCTTTCTTTTACGCCTTTAAGCTAGGCAAGAAGCAAAAAAGATCAAGTTTTATCAAGTGAAAGAGAATAGCTAGCCCGTGTAACGGAATCAAAAGGTAACTTAATCTTCTTCCTAGGGAAGTGTTCCAACGGTCCGAAGAAAAGGACGTCCCAAAATAATTGGACATAAAGGTTCACACTCTATGTCCATAATATTAAAATCAACGGGAACATAATTGTCATTGACAATGATAAGAACATCGTCAATCTTCCCCAAAGGTTTCTTTACGGAAGAATCAATGAGGCGAACACCAAAAGAACACGGATCAAAAGGTTTCAATTCAAACATATCATACATTCTTTTGGAAATAACGGAGGTACTAGCTCCAATATCACATAAAGCATAGGAAGAGAAGTTATTCAATTTAATTTTGATCATAGGATCCCAACCATATTCTAGCTTCCTAGGTATGGAGGCTTCTACTCTAAGCTTCTCCTCCCTAACTTTAATGAGAGCATTAGTGATATGCTCCATGAAGGCAAGATTTAGTGTGCTAGTGTGGGGGTCTCTAGACATTTTGTGTAGTAAGCTAATAATTTCTGAGAGGGTGCAACTATCAAAGGTGGTAGTGGTGTCATGTAATCTCACTTGTTTGAAAGCCTCTATGTTCATAGGAGTTTCTTCTTCTATGGTTGAGGTAATAGCATCACCATTAATAGGTCGAATGGGACTAGGAGTGTGCTTTGTGCTAAAAGTTTGGGTATCCTCAACAACTTGGATAGTAGCAACAGTGTGGTGTGTAGGAAGGTTCTTAATTATATCCTCTTCCTCTTTTTCTCTAGCCCATATTTCTATAAGTTTAGCCATCATCCTAATATTTCCATTAATTTTCAATGAAAAAACATTAATAGGAGTGTCTTTCCTCTCCTCGAGGCGATAAGTTCTAATTTTAAGCATCTCAATATCAAGCGCTAAGTTGTCTACCTTCAAAGAGAGATTATCTAATTTGTCTAATCTCTCCTCTACACTCTTGTTGAAGGCTTTTTGGGTAGTCATAAATTCATTAAGCATGCTTTCTAATTCATAAGTGGGGTTCTTGGTGCTAGGATAGGTGTTGTTGTTCCTATAGTTGGATGGGAACGGTCTAGGATTGCTAAAAAAATTACCCCTATAAGCATTATTGATGAAGTTGTTTCTAGAGATAAAGTTCACGTCTACTTGTTCTTGAGCAACCAAAGAATTTAAAGGAACATCATGAGGATCAATAGGAGAGTGCTTGGTAAGTGGAGACATAATCAAGTCAACCTTTTCATTTCAGGAGGAAATCTCCTCGACAGAGTTTACCTTCCTACCTGTTGGAGCTCGTTCGGTGTGCCATTGGGAATAGTTAGTCATCATCTCATCTAGAAGTTTTGTGCCAGCACCAAGTGTTGTTGACATAAAGGTTCCTCCCGGGGACGAATCTAACAGGTTCCGCGAGGTAAAGTTCAGGCCTGCATAAAAAGTCAGGATAACCATCCAAGTAGTCAAACCATCTGTAGGGAATTTCTTAACAAGAGATTTCATTCGTTCCCAAGCTTGGGAAACGTGTTCATTATCCAATTGTTTAAAATTCATAATGTTACTCCTTAGTTGGATAATTTTAGCAGGTGGGTAGTACTTCCCAATAAAATCATCTTTGCACTTATCCCAAGAATCTATACTATTACTAGGCATGGATTGAAAAAGGCACTTATCCCAAGAATCTATACTATTACTTTTGCATATCACAGAGTTCAACAAAATTATTTAAATGTAAAGCAACATCACCTCCGACACCGGAGAATTGATCTCACATAACAAGGTTCAACAAGGCAGGTTTAATTTTATAAGAGGTAGCTGAAGTAGCAGGTGTAGGAATAGGAGTGCAGATAAAATGATTGTTGTTGTGACTAGTGAAGTCACACAACTTGGTGTTTTCAGTGGAACGCATAGTAGCAGTAAGTGTGACAAACAATTTTTTTGTGATTTTTAATAAAGGACACAAAGATAAAAACTGAAAGGTAAACTAACAAGACTAAAAAGCAAAGGTAAAAGATAGTGTGCAACTCCCCTATCTTGAAGATTGCAGTTCCCGGCAGCGGTGCCAAAAAATTTCTTGATACTAACTCCTCGTTGGTTACCCCAAGTGGAAGGTTAGATGTAAGATAGCGACTGATTTCCCTTGGCAAAGATTCCAAGGTCTAGAGTGTCTTCCCGTATGACTCCGATAACTTCAAGTAGGTGGTGAAGTGAACAATGGAGCCGTTTACAACCTCTGCTTGCTTACTTTACCTGGACCTGCACACACCACAAGTAACTTTGCTCCCAAAGAGTACAGAGAGTTTGTCAATCTCTCCGTCCTTGCTGTTTACAAAGGATCAACACAACATATAATAGGTAGTGATAATTGCTACTGGAAAGTAAAAGCAAGACATAATTTGAGAGTGTAAACAGTGATCAGAATATGGACCGTTGTCCCAGGATGTTCACTAGTGATGTATCTCTCCAAAAAGATGACAAAACTGCTATGCGAGGTAAACAAATCACTGATGGGCAATTGACAGGATTACGGGCGCAAACCAATGCTAACTATGCTACAAAGAAAGGAAGAGGATCAAAAGCATGGGCAGTACGCCAAAATAAGTAGACCGAAATCCATCTGCATCTACTGCTAATCATACACCTTGAGATATCTATCCATAACATCTCGCTGGTATTAAGTTGTGAGCCCCACCCAAAGTGTAAACCCAAAGCAACAAACAACTCCATTAAAAGAACTTTGCGTAAAGTAAACAATCCTTCCAACCCCGGTTACAAGCACCGTTGTTTTCCCCCTTGTGGTAACAGCACACCCCCTAGACTCATGTTTCTATCACTCCAGCTAGGCATCAAGGGACATGAACCCACAATCAAGCATAACACTCCCTGTTGGATTCACTACCTTCTACTTGGCCAAAGCAATAAACAACAACGGAGAACATGCAAGAATTACTCAAGAACAAGAATATAAAAGATAAGAACCAAATATATTACTCAATCACAGTCTGAACATAGTCTCATAATCCATCAAATCCCAGCAAACTCAGCATAGAAACAACAAAAAGAATTACATATGTGCCTTGATCATGTAGGGAAGCTCACCAGGTCTAATCCATGAAGAACAAAGAGGGGAGGAGAACATCTCATAACTACTGATCATTGTAAGTGCATCAAGTGCCCTCCCCTTGAGGTTTTGGAGTTTGATGACAAAACGGTTAAGGGACTGATGTGTTTGTGAGTATACACAGGAGAACAGTCCCTGATGAGGTGTTTAACCACCAATGTCGACCCCCCCAAAATTTTGAGGAACATTGGAGAAATCGGTGTGTTTCCTGAAGAATGAAGTTGCGCGAAATCCTGAGGAAGTAGGATCCTGAAGCGTTCGGTTGAAGCTGAAGCTGAAGAAGATCCTGAGGAAGTTCGCGCAGAAGACGAAGTTCAAGCGTACTCTTCGCTAAGACTTTTTATACTTCTTGAGTCATAGGAAAACACCGCACTGTTGGAGGGGTTGAAGAAAACGAGTTCCGAAGGTCTGAGGAAGTGCTCAGTTAGGAATCCTGAAGAAAAACCCTGAGGAAATCTCCTGCAGTAGAAGTTCAGTTCCTCCGGTGTCTGAGACGTTGTTCTTCAGGACACTGAGGAATCTGTCTTCGGTTGAGGAGTCTGGAGACTGCGAGTGCAGTTCTCCTGAAGAGAGAGAAATCTCCTACAGTAGAAGTTCAGTTCCTCGGGTGTCTGAGACGTTGTTCTTCAGGACATTGAGGAATTTGTCTTCGGTTGAGGAGTCTGGAGACTGCGAGTGCAGTTCTCCTGAAGAGAGTGAGATCTCCTGCAGTAGAAGTTCAGTCCTCATGTGTCTGAGACGTTGTTCTTCAGGACACTGAGGTAACTAACTTCGGTTGAGGAGTCTGGAGAGAATACTTTGACCGTGCCACGTGTTGCGTGGTGAGAGGCTAGAACTTCTCTAGCAACGGTCATTTCCGAGGGCATGAGAGTAATTGCATGCATGGGCATTTATGTCCTTTCGCCTCGGGTTTCTCCGCGGCTATAAATAGCCACCCCCAGCCCCATTTGTGGGTTGGCAGCTCCGAGAGAAAAACTGACACTTGTCATTTGAGAGCAACCCACCTCTGAGGAAACTGAAGAACCTTTGTGAGGAAAACCACCAGCCTGAGTAGTTGAGCATTTCTGAGGAAGTCGGTTTGAGTGATCCGAAGCTTTTTACTCTTGAAGACTATGATCTTCCAGCCGGTGTAGAAGTCTTCAGTCTGAGGAAGTCAAGATGCAATTGTGACTTCCCGGAGTGACTAAGTCTGTAAAGGTTTCGGGAGTCTACCTTGAAGATTCACCTGAGTTATTGGACGGAGTCTGAGGACTTTAGTTCAAGGAGAACAAGGTGAAGACTATGTCTTCTGAGTTGAATCTTAGCCTCTCCAACCAGACGTAGAGTTGTCACAGCAACTTGAACTGGTCTACCAAATCATTGTCTTCAATTTCTGGTGATATCTCCTCAATCTCTTAAGCCTCAGTGTTATGTCTTCAGTATCTATGTTGACTGCTTGTGCTTCAGCTCTCCCTCTTCTATTAGTCTTCATACTATGCATCTGAAACACTTCTGCTTATCTGAATTGATTTATTTCTGTTGCATTATGATGAGCTGCCCTGATGATTACATCCTGTGAAGTTTTATTTCTTCATGATTTTGGTTACTTCTTCAGCTTCATGATGGCTTCAGTCCTGAAGAAAATTAAAATCTGGTAGAAAAATTGAAAATCTCCCATTCACCCCCCTCTGGTCGATATATTGCACTCTCAATTGGTATCAAAGCAAGGTACTCCCTTGTTCTGTATGATTCGGTTTAACCACCTGGAGTTTTAGTTATGGCGACCTCAGCTACAATGAGCGTTGCCTCAAACTGCCCCATCTTCGACGGAACAGACTATCCATACTGGAAGAACAAGATGAGGATGCATCTTGAAGCCATTGACAAGGATCTGTGGGACATTGTTGATCAAGGCATTCCTGAAGCAAATCTGATGACTGCTCCCGAAGTTGTCAAGAAAAACTGGCACCTTGATGCAAAAGCTCGAAGCATCATTGGTGGTCATCTCAATAAGGCTCAGTTCAACCGTATCAGTGGTCTGGATACTGCAAAGAAGATATGGACAAGATTGTCTAAAGTTAATGAAGGAGTCTCAGCTCAACGAGACTCACGAGTTGACACACTCCGCAGTCTCTTCAATCGGTTCAAGAGGCTGGATAATGAGCACGTGCAACAAACCTTAGACAGACTCACTGACATATCCAATGAACTTCAAGCTCTTGGTGCTGTTGATATCACAGATCATGAAGTTGTGAAGAAACTGCTGAGGTCACTGGATGACTCATTTGAGTTCCTATCACTGATGATTCAAGAAAGGCCGGACTTCAAGACTCTGGATCCAGCAGACATTCTCGAGCGCCTCAATGCTCATGAACTGAAGCTCTCTGAAAAACGAGACTTATACAGCCCCACGCCTAAGGTCCGCGCGCTAAAAGCTAGAGCACGAAGAGTGTCCTCTGATGAAGAGTCTGAGGCTGATACTGATAATCCTGAGACTCTCAGCCGTGAACTTGCTCTCCTTACCAGAAAGTTTCAAAGGTTCACGAAGAAGAATCGCTTCGGAAATTCCTCAAGATCGTCCTCAAGAAAAAGCAAAGATGATGATTCTGTCGAAGCTAGAAAGAGAGTTTGCCACAAGTGCAAGAAACCTGGGCATTACATCGCTGAGTGTCCTCTATGGGAAAAGGAAGCTAAACTGAAGAAGAAGAAGAAAGGGAAAGATGAAAGTTCTGATGAAAAGACAAAGAAGAAATCCTCAAGATCCTCAAGGTCTACTGGATACAGGAATAGCAGTTCCCGTAAGGCTCGCGCTTATCTCGGGAAAGAATTGGACTCGGAAGAATCTGGTTCCAACCCTGATGCTGAGGAAGAAGAATCTGAAGAATCTGAGGGTGTGGCTGGTTTGGCTCTTGCCACGACACTTGTCTCAAAGTCAATCTTCAGCACTGAAGAATTTGGTCCATCACATGCTGATGATGAAGCTGAAGACACAACTCCTTCCTTCTGCTTCATGGCAAAGTCCTCCAAGGTATCTTCTTACTCATCATCAGATCAACCCTCTGATAAAGAACCTGATGAAAACTATGCTAAACTTGCTAAACTTGCATCTAAGCAACAACGTGCACTTGAAAAGACTCAGTTCTCATTAAACAAAAGTGATGATATGTTGGTTGAGGAAATGACGAAGACTCAAAAGTTGACTGATGAATCAAAAATTCTTCAGTCAAAGTTTGATGACTTGTTCAATCGGCATGAGGCACTCCTTACTGATCATGAAAAGCTGTCTCATGAGTTCCTCATGAGGAAACAAGAACTTGAACGTGTAAGGATGTCTCATAACGATCTGAAGAAAGAAAATGATTCACTCCTCTCCCAACAGATCATCATGCCACAAGAAGGATTCAATCCTCCCTGTTTAAGATGCATTGGACGTGATCAAATTATATCTGTGTCTAGTTCCTCAATGTCTCCAGACTCTGTTATTTCTATTACTTCTGTGGTATCTAACCCCTCATCTGAGGATACCATAGACATTGCTAAAGAAAATGCTAGGTTGAAGAGTCTACTAGAAACAGGCATGTTCAAGAGTATGAAAGGACATCAGACTCTCTGTGACATTCTCAAGAAACAGATCCTCAACAGAAACCCGAGGAAAGAAGGCATCGCATTCACTCGGAGACTCAAACCTGATGGGTCTTACTGGAAACCTGAACAATATCCTGAGACCATTTGGGCTCGAGCAATGATGCCTTCTCCTGATCTCGATACCTTATCTGGTTATGATGTTGTTTCTTCAGACGTGATGAGTGAGTCATTTGACTCAAACTATAAACTGTTTAAGAATGGTAATGGTGAGGTATTTGCCAGATTCATCGGAACTAACTGCAGGAACGGTCCTCCAGTCAAGCAGATCTGGGTGCCAAAGGACCTCATCACTAACCTTCCTGTGAATGCAGATGCAAATGAGCTGAGGATATCATCTGAGGACGATACCTCAAAAGGAAATGATTATAATCATGTATCTGCTAACCATTTTGTTCACAGGGAAGCTCCTCATAAGAATGCTTACTCATTTGTTTATCCTGATGCTGCCATCTCTCACCCCATTAGGTCTCACCATCCTCATCAATCCTCATGTGCCTCAAAACCACCCATAAAGATGTGGGTGGTTAAGAACTGATCATTCTTGCAGGGACATGTCCTGAGGCAATTACAATTTCTGCAGATCATATGCCCTGGACAACAATAAATGAGTCAGTTGAAGAATAATTATATTGTTTGATTTCTTAGAATCAATCCTGAGGAACATCCTGAGGAATTAATTCTGAGGAATCTTAAACTCCTCAAACTGAGACTGGCTCATAACTTGCTGGATGAGATACTAATTCATTTGCAGGGAAAGACTGAGTGGGTGATGGATAGTGGATGCACAAATCACATGACTGGTGACAGAAGTCTTCTTATGGAATCATCACTAAGTCCTTCTTCAAAGAAAACCATCACCTTCGCTGATAAAGGTAAAAGTAAGGTATTGGGTCTCGGCAGAGTGGCTATCTCTCGAGACCAACATATTGATAAAGTCATGCTTGTTGAATCTCTTGGATACAACTTGATGTCTGTATCTATGCTGTGTGATCTTGATCTCGCTGTTCTCTTCGGAAAACATGGTTGTATTGTCTTCATGATTAGCGATAAATCCATAGTCTTCAGTGGGGTTAGGAAAGGTGACCTGTATATTGTAGATTTCTCTGAAGGTCCTCAGGTTGCTACATGTCTCTTGGCACGAGCCTCGGAGTGCTGGCTATGGCATCGAAGACTCGGCCACGCTGGACTGAGAAATCTTCAGAAGCTGGTACTGAAGAAACATGTCCTCGGGATTGAGGAAATCAGATTCTCAAAGGACCGGCTCTGTGGTGCCTGCGAAGCTGGAAAGATGACCAAGGCCAGTCACCCAGCGAAGACCATCATGACTACTACGAGACCACTGGAATTGCTTCACATGGATCTATTTGGTCCTCCAAAGTATTCAAGCTTTGGAGGTAACATGTATGGTCTTGTTATTGTTGATGACTTATCACGATACACTTGGGTGCATTTTCTTCTCTATAAGTCAGAAACTCCAGCAATCCTCAAGCGCTTCGCCCTACGAGTCATGAACAACTACAACCTGAAGATCAAGCACATTCGAAGCGACACTGGCACTGAGTTCAAGAACTTCGGTGTGGAAGAATTCCTCGATGACTTGGGAATTGCTCATGAATTCTCTGCGCCATACACTCCTCAGCAAAATGGCGTTGTTGAGAGGAAGAATCGAACCCTCATCGAGATGGCTCGCACGATGCTGGCTGAGTACAATACTCCACTCAAGTGGTGGGCTGAACCAATCAACACTGCCTGTCACATCGTCAATCGAGTGTATCTTCACAAGTTCTTCAATAAAACATCATACGAGTTAATGGTCGGTAAGAAACCCAATGTAAGTTACTTCAAAGTATTCGGTGCACCTTGCTGGATACGTGATCCTCATCACGAGTCCAAATTTGCACCCAAAGCATGTGAGGGTTTCATGCTCGGCTATGGTATCAACTCGCACACCTACAGAGTCTTCAACATTAGTCATTACAAAATTGTTGAAACTGTAGACGTGCGTTTTGATGATTCTGATGGCTCCCAAAGAGAGCACCTGCCACATGATTTAGGTGAAGCACCACCTGAAGAACAGATCAAGAAGATGGGTGCTAGTGACATCATTCCTGTGGATCATTCTGAAGAAATCCACATACCTCCTACTCCTGAAGAACACCCAAATCCTGAAGCGAATAATCCTGATGACGATCCTGATCCTAAGGCACCTGATACGCCTGAAGCTCCTGAAGCACCTGAAACTGATGCTAACGAATCTGACAGCAGTGACGAAGATGCGCCTCAAGATCATCCTCCTCAACTTCCTCGTGTGGCAAATGAAGTTCAAGTGGACAAAATCCTCGCTGACATCAACCTACCAGGTCCTCTCACTCGTACAAGAGCTAATCGCATAGCTAACTTTTGTGGGCATTTCTCGTTTGTATCAATTTCAGAGCCCACCAAAGTCACCAAGGCATTCCGAGAAGCGGAATGGATTCAGGCAATGCAAGACGAACTTCTTCAGTTTAAACTGAATGATGTTTGGGAACTAGTCAAACGTCCTGATCCTAGAGTTCACAATGTCATTGGCACGAAGTGGATCTACCGTAACAAACTTGATGAAGATGGACAAATCATCAGAAACAAAGCTCGTCTCGTAGCTCAAGGATATACTCAAGTCGAGGGGATCGACTTCGGTGAAACCTTCGCTCCTGTAGCTAGACTTGAGTCCATTCGCATTATGCTTGCATTCGCTAATCATCATAATATCAAGTTATATCAAATGGATGTGAAAAGTGCCTTCCTCAATGGTAATATCGAGGAAGAAGTATATGTTGCGCAACCTCCAGGTTTTGAAGACGCCAAGAAGCCTGATATGGTGTACAGATTGAAGAAAGCCCTCTATGGACTGAAGCAAGCCCCTCGGGCTTGGTATGACACACTAAGGGACTTCCTCATCAGCAAGGGCTTCAAATCTGGTTCCCTCGACCCAACTCTTTTCACAAAACGATATGATGATGCATTATTCATATGTCAAATTTATGTTGATGACATAATATTTGGATGCACTAACAAGAAATACAGTGAAGAATTTGCATTCTTGATGAGTGAACAGTATCAGATGTCGATGATGGGCGAGCTGAAGTTCTTCTTAGGACTCCAAATTCGTCAACAACGCAATGGCATCTTCATCTCTCAGGAGAAGTATCTCAAGGAGTGCCTGAGGAAATTCGGAATGCAAGACTGCAAGGGCATCAAGACACCGATGCCTACAAACGGACAACTTGGCCCCGATGAAAATGGCAAGGACTACGATCAAAAGGTATACCGCTCCATGATAGGTTCTCTGCTATATCTATGTGCATCCAGGCCTGATATAATGTTGAGCGTTTGCATGTGTGCCCGATTCCAAGCGGCACCAAAGGAATCGCATCACCAAGCGGTGAAACGAATTCTTCGATATTTGGCTCACACCCCGTCGCTAGGCTTATGGTATCCAAAAGGCACACAGCTGGATCTCGTCGGGTACTCAGACTCAGATTATGCTGGAGATCGAGTGGATCGGAAGTCTACCTCAGGAACATGTCATTTCCTCGGACGTTCTCTTGTGTGCTGGTCATCGAAGAAGCAGAACTGCGTCTCCCTCTCCACTTCTGAAGCTGAATACATTGCTGCTGGTGCAAGCTGCTCACAGCTTCTTTGGATGAAGCAAACCCTGAAGGACTACGGCATCAACCTGAAGAAAGTACCACTACTATGTGACAATGAGAGCGCCATCAAGATCTCTCAGAATCCGGTACAACACTCGAGGACGAAGCATATTGAGATACGGTATCACTTTCTTCGGGATCATGTCTTGAAGGAAGATATCGTCATCAGCCACGTGAAGACTGAAGATCAACTTGCTGATATATTCACTAAGCCTTTGGATGAGAAGCGATTTAGCACTCTGAGGTGTGAGCTAAATATCTTAGATTCCTCAAACGTCCAGTGAATGGACACACATCCTAACGCTTAAACAATATTGAAGAATCCTGATGCACAACACACGATGCGTCGTACTCCTCAACTCATGAGGAACTACCTTGCTAAGTGTGAAGAAATTAACGTGGAATTGACTCAAGATCCATACGACAATTGTATGGTATCAGGTGTCTCATTCCCTATAAGGTGGGTAGCGCCACCGCCCAAAACCTCAGGATTTGGTGCTCCTCAACTTCCTCAGGATTTGATGTTATTGATCTTCCTCAGGACTCTAAGTCTTCATTACTGATGATTATTGTGTTTGTCCTCAACAGCGTTCACCTATAGTTATTTATCTTCAGTTTTTGCTTCTTCAACTAGGTGAACGTGATCGGACCCATCCCTCTGTGCTCACTTATCTAATCTGTCTATCTCATATGCGTTCATCCGGAAATTATATATTCCTCAGGCTGAGACCTTAAGTCATCATCATTCGCCTGAGACCATTTGTCTTCGTCTTCAGCCTTGGTCCTCAAGATCCTCAAATCACGGATTTTCTGTTACAACTGTCTTCAATTTGTTGCGATTTTACCGCACGCCGTAATTATCCACCATCACGATATCCACTGAGGATCCCAACAATCAGGGGCTATCTCGTCCACTAATTTCGTAACACCTCAGTTTTTACCCCTCTATAAATAGCCCTCTACCCCCTCCTTCGGTCATTTACCCCCCAATGTTTCTCTCACTCTCGCGCCGCCGTCCTTGAGCTCCTCAAGCTCGAGCGCTAACGTCGCCAGAGTTCGCCGTCGCCAGGGACGAAGACTCATTGTTCCTCAGCATTCGCCTCAGTCTGGTATGCTTATTCCTCAGTGGCTTATTCCTCAGCATATTATTCCTCAGTACTGTTGTGTCCTCAGGCCAGTTCATCCTCGACTGTACTGCTAGCCTTCTGAGACCTGTACCTATGCATCATTCCTTTGTTTTCCTCAACCTATTCCTCATGAACGCATATAACCGTACCCCACTTCCCTCGCAACTTAATTCTGTCACAGGTACATGTCTGCTGAGGAATCGTATGGTTCTCATAGTCTCACTTCATTTGCAGCTCAGCTCGAACGTACAATTCCTCAGTCTCCTTTGCTGAAGAAAATGCCTCCTCGGCGCAAGCATACTGATACCGCAAAAGACTTGCCCCCTCAGCTATATGAAAAGCTGAAGACTCCCGAACGAGAAACCAGTGATGAACGTAAGAAACGGGTTCAGAAGATCACGAGGGAATGGGCCAAGCGTTGGGTGGCCTACCAATGGCTGAATCCTCAACATGAGGAAATGTTTGCAGTCATTCCGCCACTGAAGACCTTGGGTATCAAGACTCGACCTCCAACCACACTGCGCACTCCTGAAGACTTTCCAGCGGCATATGAGGTATACCTCAAACGCACTCGCAGCCGGGTCAAGAATCTAGTCCGTGAAATGACTGCTTCAATACAAATTCCGCCTCAAGATCAGTCTCAACCCAGACAACAACCTCCGCCTCAGCACCGCAAAAAGGCTCCGGGCATGAAACCTTTCTCGAAGACCTCAACTAAGCCTCAAGTTGTTGGTTCCTCATGTCAACGAACAGATGGTGCTGCCCCCTCTTCAAGAATACGCACTGATGAATCTGGTGCTCCTGAGGCCTCAACCACAATGCCTCAGCATCAGCTGAAGACCAAAACAGTTCTTCAACGGGGCCCTCGCCCTTCACCAAAGAAAACTGCTATGCGTGGCGCCATCCATCATACTCCTCAATCTTCTGATGATGAAGATGAATTTGAGGATCTGGCCGGCTTCGTCGCCACTGAAGCTGATAAGATTGAATACGTGCGTGCTGCGGCCCGACGCAAAGCTGAAGCAACGGGTTCAGAAATCCCGCTTCTCCTTGATCCCAAGAAGATCTTGGAATACATTGATATATGGTCTGTTAAGCCTGACACTCCGCTTGATGATTTGGACATCCCGAAAGACATCAAATTCTATGTTCAACAATTCCACATAAATGAGATTCATCAACGAGATCTTCAGAAACAGCTGAAGGCCAAACTGAAGAAAGTCCTCAGTGACTTCAAAAAGAAACCTATCACTGCAGTTACTCCTCAGGAGTTCGTTCAGCATCAATGTGAAGTTCAACGTCTCAACATTGAGTTCGCTGCCAACCGGACATATATTGGCAAATCCAAGGAACGGATCTCACATCAGATGGCCAAGTTGATGAAACTTCGCCAGCCTGCTTCCTCAGCACCCACGGATGCTTCTGCCAAAAGCCTCAAGCGCACGGCTGAAGCTCAACCCTCAACTCCACCCACTGCGAAAAAGGCTACTGTGGATGAACCAATTGACGCTACACCTCTGTCCTCAGCTCCTCCATCAAAACAAGTCGCTGAAACCACCATACTGGTTACTGCTCTATCAACTCCACCACAGAATCCTCAGCGCAACTTAATCGTCTTCACACCACCACCTGCTGCCACACCCATTGTTCCCACTCCACCGTCCCCACCGCCACCAGTTATCACTGAAGTTGAAGACATGGACATCGACATCATGGATCATGGAACTCCTCGTGTTCATGATGAAGACTTTGGGCTGACCAACTCACCCACACACACCGTCTTCTCCCCTGAGCCTCACTCTGATACAATAACCGAGGTGCTTCCTGATACCTCTCTCCAGTCTGAAGCCTCTGTTGGTGCATCATCCTCAGCGTCTGATGCAGATGACCCCGAAGCCTCCAGTGCTCCAACACACTCTGCTGCTGATACTGATGCTGCAGCCCACACTACTGCTGATACTGATGCTGCAGCAAATACTACCACTGATACTCATGCTGCTCCTCCCAAGTCTGACCAACCCGCCGCTGAAGCTGAAGCTGAGCACAGCACCAATGCTCCTCCTGAAGCAGAAAACAGTACCAACGCAAATGTTGACACCTCAAAGGATGGCTCTAAAGACAAACATGCCACATCACCTCGACTTCCGAAGGTCCCCAAGGAGCCTGAAGCATCTGCTGCACCTCCACCTCAGCCTCAAGCCTCTCTTCAGATTGAAGTGCCTCAAGCTCCTTCACCACCTCAAGGCCCAATTCAAGCTCGGTCCTTGTGTCCAAAACAGAAGCAACCATTCTTCCGTGACCTTGAAGCTGATGACACTCCAAGCTTTGATGCTCCTGATTTCTTCAATGCCATGAGTTTCTTTCAAGAGGGGATTCAAAATCTGTATCACTCTGCTCCACCTCGAAAGCTGCTGAGGTTCTGGACTGCCACTCAGAAGAATTACTATGCTTCAGTGCTATATAAGCAAAACAAAATATTTCCACACAAGCATATTCCTCTAATGGATATGGAAGCACTTCCTTGCTTCAACAATGTGCTTCAGGATCTACATCATGCCTAGCTGCTTCAATTCTGCTCTGAATGCATACACTGGAATGAAGAGCTTGTGCTTCAGTTCTATGCCACATTGTATGTTTCAGGAAATCCTCTGGATATCACCACCTGGGTCCTCGAATGGATGACTGAGCATCATCACTACACCATCACTGTTCCTGAAGCAATTGATATACTTGAGTTGCCTCAGTGCACTTCCCCTGCGGCCTGTTCCTATGGGTCTCAAATTCTTCGAGATGACTTGATGAACATGCTCATGACGCCTCTGGCCCCTGAAGCCCCAGCTCGCACAAAGTTTCCAGTCTCTAAACTTCAGTATCTGCCGAGTACATTGTATCGGATTCTGGCGAAAACCATCTGCCCCATTAAAGGCTATGAATCCTCAGCTGAAGAAGTAGTTGGCATCATGAAGAACATACTTCACAACCTTTGCATGTCTGGGCCGAATAACATTCCTGACTTCTTCTTCAGAACTCTTGTTGATGCTGCATAGAACCCACACATCCTGAAGCCATACGCGCCATGGATCATGAAGCTCATCCGCGCCGTAACAAGAATTGAGTATCAACCTGATCACCCGAATCACAGGACCTATCTGCCGCCTGTCGAAGTGCTTCAGCATACAATTGCCACAAATGACAAAGGCAAAGGCATCTTCTATGAAGAAGTTCTCCCGACCAATTCCCTCGGTGGAAATATTCGTCATCCTCAGTCTCGCACAACTGATGAAACAAGAACTCATGCCTCAACTGAGGATACAACTCAGGCTCGAGTGATGACTGACCGAGAGCTTCTGATTAGTCTTCATCAGAAAGTTGATCGTAATCATGATTGGGTGAAGCGTCAGTTTTCTGAAATTCTCAGCTATATGGCTCAGACGCATTCTTCAGTGAAGAAAGTGCATCAATATACTCATCATACATATCAACATCTTGATGCCTTGATGAAAGAAGTACTCACCCCTGAAGACATCGCACAATTGGATCTTCAAAAGCCTCCGATTCCGGCGATCAAACCCCCGAGGCAATTTAGACGCTGCACGACTCCTCCTCCGGCCATGGACTCTTATTCCTCAAACCAGGAGATGACTGCTGAAGAAGCTGAAGACACTGCTGCCTGCCCTCACACTGCAACGGACTGCCTCAGGCGTGACTCACCTCAGCCTTGAAGCATCTTCTAAGGGGCGTTAGCTTCAGTTTTTCCCTTTTTGTTCATTTTATGACAAAGGGGGAGAAATCTGTTAGTCTTCAAGCGGGTTTTAGTTATGGGGTTCTTCAGTTACAACTCTCGTTCTTCAGATTTTTTTTGTAACGAGTTGTAAGCTGTAATTTTGGTGTTTGCCTGATACTATTCCTCAGTTACCTCATGCTATTTCCTCACGTTTATCATATATGCATGTGATTATCTCTGCAAACATCTCTATCAGTGCGTTGTTTAATTCCTCAAACACTTCATAACATGCACTGCTAAAAAAATGCCTGGATATAGGGGGAGCTCCTCATATACCTCAAAATGCTTTAGATATTAAACATTCTTCAACTTATATGCATATCCTCAGGGGGAGCTTCACTATATTCAGCTTAATGTTAAAAATGTTCTTCAAAGTTTTTTTCCTCTTCAAACTCATAATTTTATCCCCGTTGAAGCTTAACCTGATTGTCATCAAATCACCAAAAAGGGGGAGATTGTAAGTGCATCAAGTGCCCTCCCCTTGAGGTTTTGGAGTTTGATGACAAAACGGTTAAGAGACTGATGTGTTTGTGAGTATACACAGGAGAACAGTCCCTTATGAGGTATTTAACCACCAATGTCGACCCCCCCAAAATGTTGAGGAACATTGGAGAAATCGGTGTGTTTCCTGAAGAATGAAGTTACGCGAAATCCTGAGGAAGTAGGATCCTGAAGCGTTCGGTTAAAGCTGAAGCTGAAGACGATCCTGAGGAAGTTCGCGCAGAAGACGAAGTTCAAGCGTAGTCTTCGCTAAGACTTTTTATACTTCTTGAGTCATAGGAAAACACCGCACTGTTTGAGGGGTTGAAGAAAACGAGTTCCGAAGGTCTGAGGAAGTGCTCAGTTAGGAATCCTGAAGAAAAACCCTGAGGAAATCTCCTGCAGTAGAAGTTCAGTTCCTCCGGTGTCTGAGACGTTGTTCTTCGGGACACTGAGGAATCTGTCTTCGGTTGAGGAGTCTGGAGACTGTGAGTGCAGTTCTCCTAAAGAGAGAGAAATCTCCTGCAGTAGAAGTTCAGTTCCTCGGGTGTCTGAGACGTTGTTCTTCAGGACATTGAGGAATTTGTCTTCGGTTGAGGAGTCTGGAGACTGCGAGTGCAGTTCTCCTAAAGAGAGTGAGATCTCCTGCAGTAGAAGTTCAGTCCTCATGTGTCTGAGACGTTGTTCTTCAGGACACTGAGGTAACTAACTTCGGTTGAGGAGTCTGGAGAGAATACTTTGACCGTGCCACGTGTTGCGTGGTGAGGGGCTAGAACTTGTCTAGCAACGGTCATTTCCGAGGGCATGAGAGTAATTGCATGCGTGGGCATTTATGTCCTTTCGCCTCGGGTTGCTCCGCGGCTATAAATAGCCACCCCCAACCCCATTTGTGGGTTGGCAGCTCCGAGAGAAAAACTGACACTTGTCATTTGAGAGCAACCCACCTCTGAGGAAACTGAAGAACCTATGTGAGGAAAACCACCAGCCTGAGTAGTTGAGCATTTCTGAGGAAGTCGGTTTGAGTGATCCGAAGCTTTTTACTCTTGAAGACTGTGATCTTCCAGACGGTGTAGAAGTCTTCAGTGTGAGGAAGTCAAGATGCAATTGTGACTTCCCGGAGTGACTGAGTCTGTAAAGGTTTCGGGAGTCTACCTTGAAGACTCACCTGAGTTATTGGACGGAGTCTGAGGACTTTAGTTCAAGGAGAACAAGGTGAAGACTATGTCTTCTGAGTTGAATCTCAGCCTCTCCAACCAGACGTAGAGTTGTCACAGCAACTTGAACTGGTCTACCAAACCATTGTCTTCAATTTCTGGTGATATCTCCTCAATCTCTTAAGCCTCAGTGTTATGTCTTCAGTATCTATGTTGACTGCTTGTGCTTCAGCTCTCCCTCTGCTATTAGTCTTCATACTATGCATCTGAAACACTTCTGCTTATCTGAATTGATTTATTTCTGTTGCATTATGATGAGCTGCCCTGATGATTACATCCTGTGAAGTTTTATTTCTTCATGATTTCGGTTACTTCTTCAGCTTCATGATGGCTTCAGTCCTGAAGAAAATCAAAATCTGGTAGCAAAATTGAAAATCTCCCATGCACCCCCCCTCTGGTCGATATATTGCACTCTCAATCATGGACCCATCGTCCAAGGTGGACTACTCACGGATCATCCGGGAAGCGTCCATGGTGGAGGAGAAGGTCCCAAAGGTCAATCCTCCCTCCGGCAGGGTGCCAGGAAGAGGTCTGCTGGCGCTCCCGATCTTGGAAGCGCGAGGGCGGCGGAAAAGAGGCAAGATCGCGAAAAAGGGTTCTCTCTCGGAGGTTTCCCGTGAGGGAGAATATATAGGCAAAGGGGGGCAGCCAGGGGGCCACCAAGGGTCCAGGCGCCCCCTGGCGCGACCTCCCTATAGGGCGCGCCACTAGAGCGCCTGGGCACCTAGTGGTGGCCCTCTGGCCCCACTTTGGCTCTTCCAGAAGCTTCTGGTGCACTGATTTTTATTGTATTTTCCCAGAATTTTTGGAACATTTTTAATACGGGGGAAACCTGAAATAGAAAAACAGCAGAAAATAGGAACTGGCACTTAGGTGCACAGACTTAATAGGTTAGTCCAAATATGATCAAAAGTGTATGAAAGTGTATATTAAACATAGAAATATCACAAAAAATATGCATGGAGCAAGAAGAAATTATAGATACGTTTGGGATGTATCAACTAGTCTTTTCTGCACACTTTGTCCTCACTCGTGCGCACCCGGGATAAACTTCCCGGTCGGTGACCCATCCCAAGACTACTCCAAGCCAAACATGCTTAACCTGGTAGTTCTTTCCTGACGGGCTCTCGGAAAAGAAGGTACACCTTGTTGATATGAGTAGTCTATCATTCCTATTGATATCCTAGGCTGTTACATACACCAGCACTCAAAGGAACCGACGTCGCCGTCGGCCCAGCAGGAACGTTCCCCTTTGGCACACGTTTGTGCGCGCCAGTTGCAGGCATCCAACATGTACCCAATGTAAGCCTCACCGACCGACACACACATCGTGTAACCTCCAGGGTCGGCTCTGATACCAACTATAACGCCCTCACCACTCCCAACCGGATAACCACCGATTCAATGGTCGGTGCGCCTGGGATCCAGTCTGTCCTCACAAACCAGCACTAGTCTTTTCTACAAACTTTGTCCTTACTCGTGTGCACCCAGGATTAACTTCCTGGTCGGTCAGCCATCCCAAGATTACTCCAAGCCAAGCACGCTTAACCTGGTAGTACTTTATTATGGGATCCCGGAAAAGAAGGTGCACCTTGTTGATATGAGTAGTCTATCATTCCTATTGAGATCCTGGGTTGTTACACTTTACACTTGAATAACTTTGTTGAGCTTTGTGATATGAAAAAGTACAAATAAGTAGATGGAGATATTGTTATATTAAAGCCTTTTCCTTTCTCCTTGAGAGGAGGAGCTAAAACATGGCTTCAATCCTTGACTAGGAATAGCATATATTCTTGGGATAAGTGCAAGGATGCTTTTATTGGGAAGTATTACCCACCTGCTAAGATTATCCAGTTGAGAAGTAATATTAAGAATTTTAAGCAATTGGATAATGAGCACGTTTCCCAAGCTTGGGAAGGCATGAAATCTCTCCTTAAGAACTTCCCTACACATTTTTTACTACTTGGATGGTTATCCAGACTTTTTATGCAGGTTTGAACTTTACCTCGCGGAATCTGTTAGACTCGGCCGCACGAGGAACCATTATGTCAACTACACTTGGTGCTGCCACAAAGCTTTTGGATGAGATGATGAAAAACTAAAAGAGCTCCAACAGTGTAACAACCCGGGATTTTCACCCAAATTAAAAAATTTGTTTGCTGCGTTATTCTGTTGATTGTTAGAATTGTTTGTAGTATTTGCATCGCCGATTTATTAATTTGTGATTATATTTCCCCTCCTTATCGTACCGGTATGCGTGGCCGACCCTCCCCACCATGGCACACGACCTTTTGCGACGCCGGTTTCCACCCGAGCACCGTCACAACTTCCGGCACGAGACCGGCCATCGGAACGAAAACCCCGTTTATTTAATAAACGTATTATCTTATTGGGCATCGGAAAATGTTCTCGGAACATTATCGTAGTGAGATAGGACTGATGGGCTCGCCGCGCTGAGCACGTGGTTTGAGATTTCGTCCGAATCGGGGGTCGTATGGACTCCCGGCAATCAGAAACATGGAGTATCGGACGCGCGAGAAAGAAACTGATGGCGTTTGTGTAAACCTGCCAGCCAACCGGCCCTATAAATAGACCACCACTCTCTCCTAGCCCTTCTAGGGTTTCCCCCTTGTAAAAATTGCAGCCACCCCCTCCTAAATCCCGGACCTGCCCAATTTGAGTCCAGATTTCGAAACCCTAGCTCCTGGGAAACCTAGAGCCGTCAGATCCTCAGATCTGTGGCTCTGGAGAGCCCACGTCGCCATCCAGCAGCCTCCCAGCCATCCGGGCCCTGCAGGGCCCGCACCACCGCCGCGGCAGCCGTCGTGCCGAGCCCGGTGAGCCTTCCTCCGCCGCCGGTTGTCTCCTCCCCTCTCCTCCTCCCTCACGGCCACCTCCATCTCCTCTCTGCAGGCTCGTCGCGCCGCCGCTGCATCATGGCCGAAGCCGGCGACCCGAGCCCGCCGCCGTGCCATGGCCTCCCCATCCAAGATCGCCGTCCTCGCGCCTGGGACCCGACCACTTGCCCCCGCAGTAGGACCTCCTAGCGCCGCCTGTCGCCGGCGTCGCTGCACCGCCGCCACACCGGAGAACCGCGCCGGCGCCGCCGTCCATGTCCACGATCTGGATCGGGACGGGTGACGAGCCGATCCGGCTGGGCCATACACCACCACGCCCCTTTGGCTGGCCTCCTTCCCTGTGGCCCATCTGCTCGCCGCCTTCCCATGACTATCTCTCGCGTAGTGCGAGCGCCCCCTCGCCCACACCGCCGGCCTGTTGGGCCTCGGCCATGAGGTCCCTTTTTTTCCTTTCCCCTTCTGGATTTTACTAACTCTGCAATTTCGGGTTACTGTGTACTGTTTCTCAACGATTATTGCGGTAGATCCGTAGCCCGTATGACTTTGCGCCCAAAATGAAAAGTTTGAATCTTGTTGTGCAATAACTTTTTGCTTTACTGAGTTAATCCATTTGAGGTCATCTACTTGGTGCAAATGCTTGCTAAACAATGCTAGTTGACGTTTACTATTGCTGCTGTTATTTCTATCGAAGTTTGGTTGATGTTTGTGTCACATGCATGATGCCTATGCCAGTGATTCTTTCTTGTATGTGTTAAGCATCATATTTACTTCAAATATATGCATTCATTTTCCATGTTTACCTGTTGTAGCTATTTTATTTCGTGCTCCAAAGTGGTGACCCTGATAATATGTGTTGATGTTTGTATAAAGTTGCTACTTTGATGCCTTATAGTTAGTGATCCATGCCTCATAAGCTTTAGCCCCAATGTAATTATTTGCTTCTTGTTATGAGTATTTTTGATGCGATGTATTGATATGCCATGATATCTCTACTATTCATATAGTTATTGAGTTCCCAAAGTTCATACCTGCTGTTATCTGTCAACTACCCCGATTTCTACTAAGTCTGGAATATGGCTTAGCTGTCTCGCATGCTTTATATCTTTTCATCAATGGGTCTTTTGACCATAAGTGCAATGTGTGAACTTATGAGAATTATGTAGGATTTTTGTAGATGTATTGCATGTTAATTTTGGAGCTTGCTTGATATTGCTTTTGCTACTATTTATAGAGCATGTTTATAATAGTTTGCCATGTTTTTGCTTGAGTTATAATTATTATTTCTTGATGCTCATATATATAAAACATTGATGCCATGCCTTCCCTGTCATTTTTACTGTTAATCCATTTCATTTTGGTGCATGTTTGCAATCTGTGGCATATTGTTTCCTTGCTTTCAAGTGTGTTACCTGATGTTGGCAGATTGTGTTCATAACTTGTGATGCTTGTATCTTTTTAACCGTAACTCCGTTTGGGGTGTTTTTTATATGTACCTTGATTACAATTTCATATAGATTGTGATTGTGATATTTTTTTCTGTTCATAACCAACCTAAAATTTGGTTTAGGTCAGAACAGTACAAAATTCTTAAATAGTCGTGGGGTACTTAGTGATATGCCCTGTTTAGGATTTTACCCCACTTAAATGTACTAGCATAGATAGTTTACTTTATGCTTCACCTCTTGCCATGATTGTGTGTTATGCCTTTGCTTATATTTTGTAGCTAAAAAACTTAAACCATTATAAATGTGCGGTATCGTCGTGTGTGACCGATACTTCACTTAACCAGTTAGTAGCCGCTCTCGACGATAGATGTGATATCGTATTGCGTTGTCTCGTGGTGCCTTATTGTTGTTTCTTGCTTGTGATTGCTTCGTAGTAAAAGATGCGTCTTTGTTGATTGCCTTTCAAGTGTTTACTTCTTGTTTGCTCCCGCGGGTATTCTAGGGGATGTTGCGAGTTTGCGAACGACTACACCTTCGGCTTCGTCTTCTTATCAGGTAAGGGGGAGCATATATCATGCTTATAACTTTATGCTCACTTGTGCCTAGGTATAGTATAGTACGATTGCTTGATCCTACCACTTCATATTTATGCCTCTCAAATAAACCCAAATAGCCATTTCCTCCACATCCCAACAAACCTTTGTTTGGCCATGTACCTTGCTTTCTTAACCACTGCTTAGTATGCATTCTTAGGATGCTACAACTGTTCCCCTGTTACTCCTTGGATTGGGCTATCACATTATTATATTGTTGTGGATGATATGATTATTATAATGTTGGCTATATTCGACAAAGGATGGAAGGTCAGGCTATCCCGCCTTGGCGCTTTGTTCCATTTGAGTCACCTAGGATCCGAGTTTCGGGTATTGGTTCTAAGACTGAGCGTTCCTAACCGCGTGTGGGATATTATGGGGTCCCATTTTCTTATCTACCTAGCTTCAAAAATTTCTAGTGGTGGCCAAAGATAATTTACCATTTGCAAACCTTGTGTGTGTCTATCGGGTCGCTCCTAGCAGATGTTCTTTGAAACAACCCGGGCCAGTGGAGACATGATTTCTCTGTTAGCCCAAACTGGTGAGCTAGGGGTCTGCCCACATGTGAGGGGATCAGTTACCTCGACCTTAGACAGACGGAGGAGTCCAATCCAAGAGCGTGGCCGGCTTTTGGATTGGGTGTCGACTCCCCGGGGGCAACCCGGATTTGTTCGTTGTTAGCTAGAGGGACCTGTTGTTTCGGATCTCTTGGATCTAAATCATCAAATGGTTGCCTATGATGGGAAGCAACTGAGAGTGATGGGCGTGCATACGAAGCCTTGTAATGGGAAGTTGGTACACCGCTGTAGTGTTAAATCTTTTCGAGAAGTCGTGTCCACGGTTATGGACGACTTGGAACCTACGTCTTGTTCATAGATAACATCAACTGAATAATAACTACAACTTGATCAACGTGTGACTGCCTTGATTGATTCGTCTTCGTCAGGATGCGAAGATGAGGACAAGGATAGGATAGGTGTTATGTTTGCGTAAGTAGCTGATAGCAGACTTGTTGCAGGCGATTCCTCATCGACTGCTTAGTTCTCATCTTACTCTAAATAGATCGTTAGCCACCTCATATATTGCTAGTGCCGATGCAACCTCTACCAGTACCCCCATATTACCGTGAGAAGTTAGTTACAATACTTGTTGATATAGCTCACCCCTTTCTTCTCTCTTTTACGCACGTTGTACCAACGATCTTGGACTTCAGAGGAGCTCGACGATCCTTCTTCTGAACGCCTTCGTGGAGACTCGACGACGACTAGTTAGGTGGATCCCGGCGGAGAGCCTGCACCCGTGTGGACGTGGGAATGGTGTGTTTTACCTTTGCCACTAGGCATTTGATTATAGTTTGTACTCGGACATGTATCTTCCGCTGATGTATTTTATTAAGGCAGTTGTATGCCGATTGTATGAGATGTTGTATCCTTGTAGTTGTAATGTTCTTATATCATGTTGGAAATACGGGGCATATGGCATTGTCATATGTCGCAGTGGACCGATATGTACTTCGTCCCCAGACTTGGATCGAAACATCTAGATCTGGAACAGTACTGCATATTGGGCCTTACAACTTGGTATCACAGCCTTACCGACCGTAGGGGCCTATTATCTGGTCAAAGTCGATTCTAGACTAAAACTATTTTGTATTTACTAAGTTAGTTATCAGAGAGTAGAAATAGTTTTACTCCTTACCTTTGCTCTGGTCAGGACAAGTGTCGTAGGTATTTTATTCTCGCCTTGTCTCCTTCAAACTCTAGTATCTCGAGTAAGTGGCATTTTGAAATAGTTACAATGCCTTGCTCGCAACGTATTGTCTCGATTCCGATGTCAAGTTTGGGAATTCCTGTAGTACCTTTAGCTTTTCCGACTCCGGCTAACATCTTGGTCGTCTATTGAATTCATTCCTCTTGCCTAGTATCCTCATGATTTCAGTGAGAATGCTTCCCTTGATCGTCACTTTGGACTATCGTTCTTCTTCTTGATCTCCCGATTGTTTCGCTCTTCGACGTCGCCTTCTCTTTGCAGAAAGTTTTCTCGATGGAAGGTCATCGTACGACATGGAGTAGAGTCCCTTATTGGTGGTGTTGAAGACGGCCTATCTCTTTTCTCTCCCTCCTCTCCCCCAGATCGTCCAGGATCTCGGGACGAGATCTCTTGTTGGTGGTGTTGTATTGTAACAACGCAGGATTTTCACCCAAATTAAAAAAAAATTGCTGCGTTATTTTGTTGATTGTTAGAATTGTTTTTAGTATTTTCTTCTCCGATTTATTAATTGGTGATTATATTTCCCCCTCCTTCTCATACCGGGATGCGTGACCGACCCTTCCCACCATGGCACATGACCTTTTGCGACACCGGCATCCACCCGAGCATCGTCGCAACTTCCAGCACGAGACCAGCCATCGCCCTCGGAATGAAACCTCTTTTATTTAATAAACGGATTATTTCATTAGGCGTCGGAAATTTTTCTCGGAACGGTATCGAAGTGTGATAGACTGACGGGCTCGCCGCGCTGAGCGTGTGGTTTGAGATTTCGTCTGAATCTGAGGTTGTATGGACTACCGACGGTCAGAAATGTTTAGTATCGGACGCGCGAGACAGAAACCGAGGGACTTTGTGTAAACCTGCCAGCCAACCAACCCTATAAATAGACCACCACTCTCTCCTACCCTTCTAGGGTTTCCCCCCCTTGTAAAAATTGCAGCCAGCCCCACCTAAATCCCAGATCTTCCCAATTTGAGTCCAGATTTTCAAACCCTAGCTCCTGCGCAACTCAGAGTTGTGAGATCCTCAGATCTGTGGCTCTGGAGAGGCCACGTCGCCATACACCAGCCTCCAAGCCGTCCGGTCCCTGCAGGGCCCGCACCACCGCCGTCGCGGCCTGCTCGGGACCGTTCCGGGCCGAGGCCGCCTGCAACGCTTCTGACTCCGGCGAGCCGCCGCGGCAGCCGCCATGGCGAGCCCGATGAGCCACCCTCCGCCGCCGGCTGCCTCCTCCCCTCTCCTCCTCTCTCACGACCTACTCCCTCTCCTCTCTGCAGGATGTTCGCGCCGCCGCTGCGCCATGGCTGAAGCCGACGACCCGAGCCCGCCGACGCAGCAGGACCTCCTAGCGCCGCACGTCGCCGCGCCGCCTCCACGCCGGAGGACCGCGCCGGCGCCGCCGTCTACGTCAACGATCTGGATCGCGAATGGCGACAAGCCAATCCGGCTAGGCCAGCCACCACCGCTCCCCGTGGGCCGGCCTCCTGCCCCGTGGCCCATCTGCTCGCCAACGGCCCACGGCTATCTCTCGCACAGTGCGAGCGCCTCCTAACCCTCGCCCACACTGACGGCCTGTTGGGCCTCGGCCACGAGGTTCCTTTTTTTCCTTTCCCCTTCTGGATTTTACAAATTCTGTAATTTCCTGTTACTGTGTACTGTTTTGCAACGATTATTGCGGTAGATCCATTGCCCGTATGACTTTGCGCCCAAAATGAAAAGTGTGAATCTTGTTGTGCTCTAACTTTTCTGCTTTAGTGAGTTAATCCATTTGAGGTCATCTAGTTGGTGAAAATGCTTCCTAAACACTGCTACTTGACGTTTAGTGTTGCTGCTGTTATTTTTATCAAAGTTTGGTTGATGTTTGTGTCACATCCATGATGCATATGCTAGTGATTCTTTCTTGTATGTGTTAAGAATCATGTTTACTTCAATTAGATGCATTCATTTGCCATGTTTATGTCGGGACCCGGGGTTAGCGTATGCAAGTACATTTAAGACATAGTCATATGGAGAGCCGAGAACCGCACCCACTTGTCTAAGCAGACAAGGCCAAGCACTGAACATTCTCGGAAAGCATCGTACGTGAGGGGCATCCCATCCAGGCCGGATGATCAACTGAGATGGGTCCTCATCGTCCGCACACAAGTCAAATGATATGGGTGGTGAACTCCCATATTCAAAGACAAGTCGCCTCAACCATACTACCGACTATCTCAAAACTCTTACATAGACTTACTCCAGCCCGATCACTTAGTCGGGGTCTAGGGCGGGCTCGATCATACCACAAAGTGTGCACGAGACGGAGTCTCGAGCAATCGCATCGCGATGCCCCAAGCTGCGCACATCTAAGGGCCACTTGGTGTATGAAAGACCGCCATCCAGAACACAACTAAGGTCTCGAAAACCCATACAAAGACATGCATGTTATAAACATACACGCAGCACACATGCCTTGTATGAACAGCAGGTACCATTGCAATTCTCTACAAAGTGTACATTTTATTTATAACTCTTATAGAGTACACACAGAGATCACATACATGTGATCCAACATTACAACACAGGCGGAAGCAAATTATGTCTGAGTACAGACAAGTTTAACAAATGGCTTAAGAAGCCTTATTTAAACACAAAGCCCTCCACGAGGGAACCAGTCGTCTGACTGGGACTAGACTAGTTGGTCTTCAGTCGTCCAGCTCGATGAAGAAGCCACCTTCGGGGTCAGTGGCATCATCTAAAACATAGATTAAGCAAACATGAGTACAAAGTCGTACGCGGCAAGACTTACATATGAGCTATACTACTCATGCACATGTATCAAGGTAAAGGGAGGTGGGGTTCACTTGCAGAAGTGCCAGCTTTGACTTGGCTAATCCTGAACTACGAGTACCAGACTTTGAGGTAAGAAGCGTACACGAGTCCACTACCTTCTCCAACCAATACACCACTATGGGGCCTCCCTCGACTTCCCCACGAGGAAGCACGCCATAGCACTCACACTTATCTTGGTGTGTTTTAGAAGTATCCGGTTCAAGTTATCCAATAATCAAGCTAAGCTTTCCAAGCAGTCCATAACCGCAGACGCGGCTATTCGAATAGTTTTGTTAACCCTGCAGGGGTGTACCGCTACACACACATGATCATCATTTACCGCCTTTGTACTCGACACCGTTCAAGAGGTGTCGGCGAGGATGCTCACCACAACTGTTACCTCATCGCCGATCTAGTCCGAGAAAGCCGCCTACTTGGGTTGGTTACCACAATCGTGAACCCGGCCGGTTTACCGAAGTGGACCCAAGTGATGTGTGCGTGGTGCATAAGCCGGTCTCGGGTGAGCCGTTCTCTCACTTAGCAACCAGGCCACAGACCTACCAGCACTCCGAACTATTGCGACATCTGGACATCGAAAGGGATGAGTTAGTAAGTTGAGAGGGGTCAGTGAGCCCAATGTGTGGTTGTATTCTTCATCTTGGATCACCACACAAGAACTCGTACTAGGGCGGTGTTCAACGAGACAACCCACTGTGTACTCCTACACAGCCTCTCATCGTTCACCTTGTATTAGGGTTGATTCACCAACACTTTTCTACCATCATCAACGTGATCATTCCCATCCCGACTCACATCACAGCAACAAATGGTATCATACTAAGCATGCAATAAGCAGTAACATTGCAGGGGCCACATGATATCAAACAACTCCTACATTTGCTAGGATTGTGGTTTGCTTACTACTGTGACAAAATGATAGGTCATGCAAAGGAATGGTTTCATCTATGCGGTAGAATCGTAACATGGTGATCATCCTAAACAATGCATAAGAGAGACATGAGAGGGAAGTGGGATTTTATCGACATGATCAATGGGGTTTTGCTTGCCTTGCTGACGAGGTTCGGGTTCGGGGTCTTCAACGAAGGTTGCAACCTCTTGCTCCGGTTCCACCTCTACTCGACAAACAAAGCACGAAGTAGCAATCAAAAAGAATGCAATGCTCAAGCACATGAATGAATGTTGAAACTTGAAGTATAAGTTTTGATGTGTGAGGCAATTCCATTTAAGTGGAGGATATTGCATTTGAAATGCAAATTCAAACTCCACATTTGAATTCAACATTAACCAAGTTGTATGTGATATGGTTTGATCATGTTGAATCATCTTCAAATGTGTATGATATGCCTCTGATGTGTGATTGAAATGTAGCATGTTGCCATGGTTCAAGTTGCAAAATTATTTGATTTGAATTTGATTTAATTCCATTTAAATCAAATAGCAAATGCTACTGATCACATTTTAAATTCAACTCAAACAGAGTTGAAAGTTGCATATTCGGAAAGATAATTTTCTCCTGATCATTTTTCATATATTAGTTGTCCAATTTTGAGTTAATATGAATTTTCTATGAATTTCCAAAGTTTGCGGTATTTTCTGGAATTTCTGGAATTCTTTTAATTCAAATAATCTCTGGAAATTCATTTAAATTGATTTATTGCGCAATTGCTGACGTCAGGGGGGGGGCTGACATGTGGGGTCACCTTGTCAGTGACTGGGTTAAATAACCCGTGGTTTAAGTTAATCCAGTGGCTTAATTAAGCCACTGGGCCCACTGGTCAGTGACCCAGGGGGTCATTAGCCGAGTGCTTAAGGGCTAACCCACCGGCGGCTTGACGCCGGTGGCCTGGCCACGGCGGCGCACTCGCCGGAATGGCCTAGGGGCCACGGGAGGGGAAACGGAGGGCACCGGCTTGCTCCTGGAGGTCTTCCGCGTCGTCTTGAAGTAACAGGGGGTCACGGGGAGGTCGGGAGCGACGACGGCGACGACTCCGGCGGAAACAGAGAACTGGCGAGGTCGTAGATGACGTTGTGATGCACGATTGGAGTTGATTCGGGGCTCGTTCGAACGCTAGCACGTGCAGGAGTCAAACGCGTGCACTGGGGGTTCACGACGAGCACTGGAGTGAGGAGGACGACGACCATGGCTGCGCCGAGCTCCTGCGTCCATGGAGGATACGGCTAGAGGAAGCAAACGAGGGGGAGAAGTGAGGGGTTCCGGCCGTGAGCTCACCCTGAATCTATCTGGAGGGGTGGCTTGCTCGGGGAGGCGCTGGAGCTGCCAGAATTTGAAGTCGATCCACGGCGGCCGGCGATGAAGACGACGAAGCTAGCGAGCTCGTGGAGGCGTCCTGCTTCGATTCCCTTCGCAGGTCGATGAAGACGACGACGAGGAGCACGGTGGACTTGCTGGCTTGAGCTCTAGGGCACGGTGGCCACGCGGGGGCTCGACGGCGCTCCGGCGTTCTTCTCGGGCGACGACGAAACGGACGAGAGAGGAGGGGAGGGAGCTCGTGGAGGGGGGGAAAGGACTGCGGAGGCTGCGGGGAGTCTCCAGGTGCGAGAAGAAGCCACGGGGAGGCTTGGAAGCTCCTCGACGGCGACGTGTCGTCTCCGGCTAGCTCGGTGGCATTCCACCGAGCAGCTTGGAGGCGCGGGAGGGGAAGAAGACGCCGCTGCCCCTGTGGGCCGGCTGGGCTGGGGTGGGCTGACTTCGCCTGGGCGCCAGGTAAGGATTTCTGATTTCTTTTCTATTTTCCTTTTCTGACATTTGTTCTGTTTAGCTAATATAAATAGCTAAACGTTTTATTAAATGCTGAAAATTTTTATGTGGCCTCATAATAATATAGACTAGCCACTCATAAACTTTCAACATTTTTAAAATTCAAATAATTTGAATCTTAAATCAAATAGGGGTATTTCTTTAATTCCAAGGCACTGTTTGATTATTTGAAAAATCTATGAGCAGGGGATGGGTCCCACATCACTTGATATGTGATCACACTCATTTATAAGACTTTTCAAAAATCTAACATGAATTTTTGGAGAAGATTTTTATCTGGCCTTTTTGAATTAATTCATCTTGGGGTGTTCCTTCTCCCATTTGGATTTTGAAGTTGATTTCCTTTGAAAATTTGACATGATGCAAGGGTACTTGATCCTAGCACATTACCTAACAGAGGGTTCTGACAACTCGCCCCCACTCAACAGAATCTCGTCCCGAGATTCAGAAGTCTGCGGGAGGAAGGTGGGGTACTGGGCACTGAGACGGTCTTCTCTTTCCCACGTAGCTTCTCTTTCAGAGTGGTGTGACCATTGCACTTTCAGAAACCTAATCTTCTAACGACGAGTGACACGTTCTGCGGAATCAAGAATACGAACGGGGTATTCTCGATAAGAAAGGTCATCTTGGAGATCAAGCGTTTCATGGTCGACTTCGCGGATGGGGTCCTTGAAGCAACGCCTGAGTTGGGACACATGGAATACATCATGTACTCGGGAGAGGTGCGGAGGTAGTTCAAGTTGGTAGGCAACTTCTCCACGTTTAGCAATAATGCGGAAAGGTCCGATGTAACGTGGGGCCAACTTGCCTTTGATACCGAAACGTTGGGTTCCCTTCAGAGGAGTAACCCGAAGGTAAGCCTTCTCATCCAGATTGTAGCTCTCTTGCCTATGATGACGATCATAGTAGCTTTTCTGACGAGACTGGGCTGCTTTCAATTGATCACGAAAAATGCGAACTTGCTCTTCTGCTTCCTTGATCATGTCCGGTCCAAAGAATTGTCTTTCACCGGTTTCTGACCAGTTTAGTGGTGTTCGACATCGTCGTCCATATAGGAGTTCAAAAGGAGCCATGTTCAGACTAGATTGAAAACTATAGTTATAAGCAAATTCGGCAAATGGAAGAGACTTCTCCCAATTCTTTCCGAATGAGATAACACAAGCTCTGAGCATGTCTTCGAGAATTTGGTTAACCCTTTCGACTTGACCGCTAGACTGAGGATGGAAAGCTGTACTAAAGGAGAGATGAGTTCCCATAGCATTCTGAAAGCTTCCCCAAAATCTAGAGGTAAAAAGGCTACCACGATCAGAATTGATTTCCAAAGGAACACCATGAAGGGATACAATTCTAGAGATGTACAAGTCTGCTAACTGGCTAGAAGTTATAGACTCGCGAACCGGAAGGAAGTGAGCAACTTTGGAAAGCCTATCTATGACAACGAAGATGGCATTGTTTCCTTTCTGGGTTTTTGGAAAGCCGGTGATGAAGTCCATACCGACTTTGTCCCATTTCCACTCGGGAATAGACAAAGGTTGAAGTGTACCAGCAGGTCTTTGATGTTCTGCCTTAATGCAACGACAAACATCACATTCGGCAACAAATTGAGCAATGTCTCTCTTCATCCTAGTCCACCAAAATCTCTGGCGTAGATCTCGGTACATTTTTGTGCTACCGGGATGAATTGAGAGGGGTGTATCATGGGCTTCTTTGAGGATGGGTTGCCTTAGTTCCTTATTCTTAGGTACTACCAAACGATTTTCAAAGAATACCGTTCCTTTGCTATCTGTGGAGAAACATTTAGCAACTCCGCTAGCAATGTTCTCCTTGATTCGGCGAACACCTCATGCACGCCTTTGGGCAACTATGATTTGATCCTCAAGAGTTGGTTTCGCCACCAAGGTAGAAAGATAGCCATGAGGAACAATCTCAAGATTGAGCTTGCGAAAGTCTTCATGAAGAAGTGGTTGATACTGTTGTAACATGAGGTTGTTACAATACGACTTACGACTTAGTGCATCAGCCATGACATTGGCTTTGCCTGGGGTGTAAGAAATTACTACGTCGTAATCTTTTATCAACTCAATCCAGCGTCTTTGCCTGAGATTAAGATCTGGCTGGGTGAAAATATATTTGAGGCTTTGGTGGTCGGAATAAATCTCGCAACGGTTACCAAGGAGGTAATGTCGCCAAGTTGTTAGGGCATGAACTACGGCAGCGAGTTCAAGGTCATGGGTAGGATAGTTCTCTTCATGTGGCCGCAACTGGCGTGAAGCATAAGCTACCACATGTCGATCTTGCAGAAGGATGCATCCTAACCCTTGCCGTGATGCGTCACAATAGATCTCGAAATCCTTTTTGGTGTATGGAGGTGCAAGTACAGGTGCAGAAGTCAATCTTCTTTTTAGCTCTTGAAAGCTTTCCTCACACTTGGGAGTCCATAGGAATTTCTTATCTTTCTTGAGGAGTTCAGTTAGAGGCTTTGCAACTTTAGAAAATTTCTCGACGAAGCGACGGCAATAGCTGGCTAGGCCAAGAAAACTCCTAACTTGCTTAACCGATTCAGGTGGAGTCCAGTCAAGGACGGCCTGAACTCTCTCGGGATTCACAGCAATGCCTTTTGCATAAATCACGGGGCCTAAGTAGGTCACTTCTGATAGCCATAATTCACACTTGGAGAATTTAGCATACAGGCGATGCTCTCTAAGTTTCATCAATACCAGCCTTAGGTGTTCGGCATGTTCTTCTTCGTTCTTCGAGTATATAAGGATGTCATCGAGGTAAACTACGATGAACTGGTCCAAATACTCCATGAAGATCGAATTCATCATGCGTGAGAAAGTGGCGGGGGCATTGGTTAAACCAAAGGACATGACAGTGTACTCGTAAAGACCATAACGAGTAGTAAAAGCCGTTTTGGGAATGTCCTCGTTTCGGATCTTGATTTGATGATAACCTAATCTCAAATCCATCTTGGAGAAGACAGAGGATCCTGCAAGTTGATCATAAAGATCATTGATCCTGGGCAGTGGGTACTTGTTCTTTATCGTCGCTAAATTTAGCGGGCGATAGTCTACGCACATCCTTTCTGTTCCATCTTTCTTCGTTACGAACAGAACGGGGAAACCCCATGGCGATGAGCTAGGGCGGATGAAGCCTTTTTCCAACAAAGCTTCCAGTTGGGTTTTAAGCTCAGCTAACTCACGTGGGGCCATTTTTTATGGGTGTCTAGAAATTGGTGCTGTTCCTGGGGCAAGATCCACATCTGTCGGGTGGCATTCCCGGCAGCTCTTCAGGAAAGACATCCGGGAAGTCACGAACCACCGGAATATCTTCAAGTTCGGGAAGGGGAAGTACATTCAAGGAATGCACTTGGGTTCTTGTTCTGGGTGAGGTATAGTTGACGGTTTGGCCTGAAGGGTGGGTGAGTTTCACGGATTTGCCTTTGCAATCCAGGTAGGCATTCTACTTTGATAGCCAACCATGCCAAGGATGACATCAATATCTGAAGACTTGAGGGCTATGAGTGAAGCAAGGAATACTAAACCGTCAATTGCAATTTGATTACCATGGCTCACTCTATTAGTTTGCCATATTGACCCTGGAGTTTGAATAATCATTGGGGTGGACAATTCAACAAAGGGTAACTCATGACGAAGTGCATAACTTTCCGACATGAATGAATGAGATGCTCCTGGGTCGAAAAGAACGGAAGTAGGAAAAAAATTGACTGGGAGCGTACCAAGAATGACGTCAGTGGTGTCGTCAGTCTCTTCGGCGGCAATCTGGTTCACACGTCCACGAGTGGTGGGAGGAGCGGGTTTGGCGGTGTAGACCTTCTGGGTGGCTTTCCACGACCATTGCTGCTGTTGTTGTTGCCTCCGGCACGGGGTGGAGCATTCTGGTGCTGAAGCTGGTTCTGGGGACACTCACGAGAATAGTGGCCTGCCTGACCACACTTGTAACAGGCTCCGAAAACAGTTCGTGGAGCTGGGTTGTTTGGTGGAGCTGGGTGGAACTGTGTGGGTGGACGAGGCGCCACATAGGATGGCCTCGGTGGGTTGTTCTGGCAGAACATGCCGTTTGGGATCCAGATCTTGCGCTTCTGGGAGCCGGAACTGGATGAACCATCATCTCTGGGGTGTTTGCGGAAATCGTTGGGGGTGTTCATGTCCTCTGCTTTGATGGCCTTGTTGACAAGGACCTGGAATGTGGCAAAGTCATGAAGATTGAGCTCACGACGGAGTCCAGTGTTGAGGCCGCGACGGAACCTCTCTTGTTTCTTGGAGTCGGTGGAGACTTCTTCGGCAGCATAACGAGCAATTCGGTTGAACTCACGACTAAACTCATCAACGGTACTTCTGCCTTGAGTGAGGTTGCAGAACTCCTCACGCTTGCGGTCCATAAGACCTTTGGGAATGTGGTGCTCGCGGAAGGACGTGCAGAATTCCTCCCAAGATGCAGGTGGTCCATCGGGACGCATATTCAGAAAGTTCTCCCACCAAGAGCTAGCTGCACCTTCGAGTTGATAGGTGGCATAGCTGACCTTGTCACCAGTTGCAACACGGCCTTCTTGGAGCTTCCTCTCGATGCTGCGAATCCAGTCATCGGCGTCAAGGGGCTCGGTGGAGTAACTGAAAACCGGGGGATGAAGTCGGATGAAGTCGTTCAGGGACACCAACTCATTGCGCTGCTGAGTGGTGTTGCGTGCAATGACTTCCAGCAGGTGGTGAGAGTCTCGGTGGTTCCTCTCGACCTCCATCAGAACCTGAGCCATCGTGGGTGGGGGTGGAAGGTTGCCTTCCTCCTGGTCATTCCCACGACCCTGGTTACGACCAACATGGCCACGGGTTCCTTGAGACATCCTGAAGGTGAAAAACAAAAGTCAAACAGAGTTGATTTGAAGAGTCTAATCAAGGTATTGAAGTACTGGAAGGATTACAGAGAAAAGGAAGTAATCATCTTGACAACATGGTGATAAAGCATACAAGCCATATATTCCCAAGCTGTCATACAAACCATACATCGTTTTAGTACAAGCACCAAGCTAATACAAACGTGATGAAGATGATACATCCTTCAGAGGCACTCTGACTTCCTATACATTATTTATCTAAGCCTCTGGAATCTTAGACACCTTGCTTACAATATACTAAGATACTACTACATTCTCACTAAGTAAGACCACAGGCGGTCTCACTCATCTCTATCTCCATAGTAGTCCTCGTAAAAGTTACCCGCGTATCCCTGTAGCTGGAGGTGACCATCGGAAAACACGGAGGCTTGTGGACCCTGATATCCATTTGGGCAAGGATGGGGCCTAGGTCCAGCGTAGGGTGGAAGCAAAGGACCACGGGGTGGAAAAATGCCTCCAATCTCGGGCCAAGCAACTCGAGAAGGCATCTGAGTCCTCACTGGGTAGATCGCATCATGCTCAACTGATCCAACGCTCACAAAGGGTGCCAAAAGTGTCAGTGCTTGATACAGACGAGCACGGGTGGCGTGGAGCTCGAAACGGAGAGCGCGTGCATCACGATCTCTGTCACTAGCAAACCTAGCAGTCACCTGAAGTGATGGATCCTCTGCAGAGTGATCTGAGTAGAGTCCGGTGTAATATCCCTCTTCTCCTGGAAGTGCAGCAGGGATATAGCGGAAAGAAGTCTCTCTCAGCAAAGTGTGCTCCTCTCTCAGCAAAGTCATACATGAGTATGCAGCATCCTGCACAGCCATGTTCTCGGTAATGCCAATGCCATGTCCAAAGTGGATAGGCTGAGTGGCTCCAACGTGGTGCGGGTAGATCCTGACAATGCAGTGGAACTGCGTCTGGTTGAACTCGTGGAACTGCTCCTCGACGGTGTACTCAGGGTACCATCGATATCCCACATAGGACATCATCTCGATCAACGTGGCGGGATGGCCACGCACACCGAGGCACCTGGTCAAACGAACAATCTGCCGAGGGGGAAGATCTGCCATCTGAAACAGAAAGGAGTTTGCAAATGCATCAGATTATGAGATAAACCTGGAATGACTCGGATAGCATAACGGCTGTAATTGCAAGAAAAAGACAATTTCTTACAACATGGAAACAACACTTACATACGATGTAACAAAACAGGGAGCATAACCATTCTAATAAACCGAACACAACTTTCCTACGGCTATGAGGAAGCAAACAACAAGATGTTCTAATCAGACAGAGGAGAGCCTAATCCTATC
Organism: Bromus sterilis; assembly: GCA_950022295.1. Classification (NCBI taxonomy): domain Eukaryota; kingdom Viridiplantae; phylum Streptophyta; class Magnoliopsida; order Poales; family Poaceae; genus Bromus; species Bromus sterilis. Next base: position 221,252,659 of record OX465599.1, read on the forward strand.
TTCCCGTAGAATAAGATGAGGGTAACTCAGAACTCAGAACGAAGGGGTAAGGAGAAAAAAAAGAAGCCTTACATTGTTCCCTTATATACCCAGAGTAACTATATAACTATAGCAAGCTAAACTCAACTTCGGCCAAGGCTACTAGTCCTACAGTCAGTCCTGCTCTGATACCAAGTCTGTCGGGACCCGGGGTTAGCGTATGCAAGTACATTTAAGACATAGTCATATGGAGAGCCGAGAACCGCACCCACTTGTCTAAGCAGACAAGGCCAAGCACTGAACATTCTCGGAAAGCATCATACGTGAGGGGCATCCCATCAACTGAGACGGGTCCTCATCGTCCGCACACAAGTCAAATGATATGGGTGGTGAACTCCCATATTCAAAGACAAGTCGCCTCAACCATACTACCGACTATCTCAAAACTCTTACATAGACTTACTCCAGCCCGATCACTTAGTCGGGGTCTAGGGCGGGCTCGATCATACCACAAAGTGTGCACGAGACGGAGTCTCGAGCAATCGCATCGCGATGCCCGAAGCTGCGCACATCTAAGGGCCACTTGGTGTATGAAAGACCGCCAGCCAGAACACAACTAAGGTCTCGAAAACCCATACAAAGACATGCATGTTATAAACATACACGCAGCACACATGCCTTGTATGAACAGCAGGTACCATTGCAATTCTCTACAAAGTGTACATTTTATTTATAACTCTTATAGAGTACACACAGAGATTACATACATGTGATCCAACATTACAACACAGGCGGAAGCAAATTATGTCTGAGTACAGACAAGTTTAACAAATGGCTTAAGAAGCCTTATTTAAACACAAAGCCCTCCACGAGGGAACCAGTCGTCTGACTGGGACTAGACTAGTTGGTCTTCAGTTTTCCAGCTCGATGAAGAAGCCACCTTCGGGGTCAGTGGCATCATCTAAAACATAGATTAAGCAAACGTGAGTACAAAGTCGTACTCAGCAAGACTTACATAGGAGCTATACTACTCATGCACATGTATCAAGGTAAAGGGAGGTGGGGTTCACTTGCAGAAGTGTCATCTTTGACTTGTCTAATCCTGAACTACGAGTACAAGACTTTGAGGTAAGAAGCGTACACGAGTCCACTACGTTCTCCAACCAATACACCACTATGGGGCCTCCCTCGACTTCCCCACGAGGAAGCACGCCATAGCACTCACACTTATCTTGGTGCGTTTTAGAAGTATCCAGTTCAAGTTATCTAATAATCAAGCTAAGCTTTCCAAGCAGTCCATAACTGCGGACGCGGCTATTCGAATAGTTTTGCTAACCCTGCAGGGGTGTACCTCTACATACACATGATCATCATTTACCGCCTTTGTACTCGACACCGTTCAAGAGGTGTCGGCGAGGATGCTCACCACAACTGTTACCTCATAGCCGATCTAGTCCGAGAAAGCCGCCTACTTGGGTTGGTTACCACAATCGTGAACCCGGCCGGTTTACCGAAGTGGACCCAAGTGATGTGTGCGTGGTGCATAAGCCGGTCTCGGGTGAGCCGTTCTCTCACTTAGCAACCAGGTCACAGACCTACCAGAACTCCGAACTATTGCGACATCTGGACATCGAAAGGGATGAGTTAGTAAGTTGAGAGGGGTCAGTGAGCCCAATGTGTTGTTGTATTCTTCATCTTGGATCACCACACAAGAACTCGTACTAGGGCGGTGTTCAACGAGACAACCCACCGTGTACTCCTACACAGCCTCTCATCGTTCACCTTATATAGGGTCGATTCACCAACACTTTTCTACCATCATCAACGTGATCATTCCCATCCCGACTCACATCACAACAACAACATGGTATCATACTAAGCATGCAATAAGCAGTAACAGTGCAGGGGCCACATGATATCAAACAACTCTTACATTTTCTAGGATTGTGGTTTGCTTACTACTGTGACAAAATGATAGGTCATGCAAAGGAATGGGTTCATCTATGCGGTAGAATCGTAACATGTTGATCATCCTAAACAATGCATAAGCGAGACATGAGAGGGAAGTGGGATTTTATCGACATGATCAATGGGGGTTTGCTTGCCTTGCTGACGAGGTTCGGGTTCGGGGTCTTCAACGAAGGTTGCAACCTCTTGCTCCGGTTCCACCTCTACTCGACAAACAAAGCACGAAGTAGCAATCAAAAAGAATGCAATGCTCAAGCACATGAATGAATGTTGAAACTTGAAGTATAAGTTTTGATGTGTGAGGCAATTCCATTTAAGTGGAGTATATTGCATTTGAAATGCAAATTCAAACTCCACATTTGAATTCAACATTAACCAAGTTGTATGTGATATGGTTTGATCATTTTGAATCATCTTCAAATGTGTATGATATGCCTCTGATGTGTGATTGAAATGTAGCATGTTGCCATGGTTCAAGTTGCAAAATTATTTGATTTGAATTTGATTTAATTCCATTTAAATCAAATAGCAAATGCTACTGATCACATTTTAAATTCAACTCAAATAGAATTCAAAGTTGCATATTCGGAAAGATAATTTTCTCCTGATCATTTTTCATATATTATTTGTCCAATTTGGAGTTAATATGAATTTTCTATGAATTTCCAAAGTTTGGGGTATTTTCTGGAATTTCTGGAATTCTTTTAATTCAAATAATCTCTGGAAATTCATTTAAATTGATTTATTGCGCAATTGCTGACGTCAGGGGGGGGCTGACATGTGGGGTCACCTTGTTAGTGACTGGGTTAAATAACCCGTAGTTTAAGTTAATCCAGTGGCTTAATTAAGCCACTGGGCCCACTGGTCAGTGACCCAGGGGGTCATTAGCCGAGTGCTTAAGGGCTAACCCACCGGCGGCTTGACGCCGGTGGCCTGGCCACGGCGGCGCACTCGCCGGAATGGCCTAGGGGCCACGGGAGGGGAAACGGAGGGCACCGGCTTGCTCCTGGAGGTCTTCCGCGTCGTCTGGAAGTAACAGGGGGTCACGGGGAGGTCGGGAGCGACGACGGCGACGACTCCGGCGGAAACAGAGAACCGGCGAGGTCGTAGATGACGTTGTGGTGCACGGTTGTAGTTGATTTGGGGCTCGTTCGAACGCTAGCACGTGAAGGAGTCAAACGCGTGCACTGGGGGTTCACGACGAGCACTGGAGCGAGGAGGACGACGACCATGGCTGCGATGAGCTCCTGCGTCCATGGCGGATCCGGCTAGAGGAAGCAAACGAGGGGGAGAAGTGAGGGGTTCCGGCCGTGAGCTCACCCTGAATCTATCTGGAGGGGTGGCTTGCTCGGGGAGGCGCTGGAGCTGTCGGAATTTGAAGTGGATCCATGGCGGCCGGCGATGAAGACGACGAAGCTAGCGAGCTCGTGGAGGCGTCCTGCTTCGATTCCCTTTGCAAGTCGATGAAGACGACGACGAGGGCACGGTGACCACGCGGGGGCTCGACGGTGCTCCGGCGTTCTTCTCGCGCGACGACGAAACGGGCGAGAGATGAGGGGAGGGAGCTCGTGGAGGGGGGGAAAGGACTGCGGAGGCTGCGGGGAGTGTCCAGGTGCGAGAAGAAGCCACGGGGAGGCTTGGAAGCTCCTCGACGGCGACGTGTCGTCTCCGGCTAGCTCGGTGGCATTCCACCAAGCAGCTTGGAGGCGCGGGAGGGGAAGAAGACGCCGCTGCCCCTGTGGGCCGGCTGGGCTGGGGTGGGCTGACTTCGCCTGGGCGCCAGGTAAGGATTTCTGATTTCTTTTCTATTTTCCTTTTCTGACATTTGTTCTGTTTAGCTAAAATAAATAGCTAAACATTTTATTAAATGCTGAAAAATTTTATGTGGCGTCATAATAATATAGACTAGCCACTCATAAACTTTCAACATTTTTAAAATTCAAATAATTTGAATCTTAAATCAAATAGGGGTATTTCTTTAATTCCAAGGCACTGTTTGATTATTTGAAAAATCTATGAGCATGGGATGGGTCCCACATCACTTGAATCTAATTTATAAGACTTTTCAAAAATCTAACATGAATTTTTGGAGAAGATTTTTATCTGGCCTTTTTGAATTAATTCATCTGGGGGGTGTTCCTTCTCCCATTTGGATTTTGAAGTTGATTTCCTTTGAAAATTTGACATGATGCAAGGGTACTTGATCCTAGCACATTACCTAACAGAGGGTTCTGACAGTTTATCTGATGTAGCTATTTTAGTTCTTGCTCCAAAGTGGTGACCCTGATAATATATGCTGATGTTTGTAGAAAGTTGCTACTTTGATGCCTTATAGTTAGCGATCCATGTCTCATATGCTTTAGACCCAATGTAATTATCTGCTCCTTGTTATGTGTATTTTGATGCCATGTATTGATATTCCATGATATCTCTATTGTTTATATATTTATTGAGCTCCCAAAGTGCATACCTGATGTTATATGTCAACTACCCCGATTTCTACTAAGTTTGGAATATGGTTTATCTGTCTCGCATGCTTTATATCTTCTCATCCATGGGTCTTTTGACCATAAGTGCAATGTATGAACTCATGAGCATTATGTACGCTTGTTGTAGATGTAATGCATGTTCATTTTGGATCTTGTTTGATATTGCTTTTGCTACTGTTTATAGAGCATGTTTATAATAGTTTGCCATGTTTTCCTGATTTCACCAATCCTAAACCAGTAGTATAATTTAGCTTTTTTCTTGAGTTATAATTATTATTTCTTGATGCTCATATATATGAAACTTTGATGCCATGCCTTCCTTGTCATTTTTACTGTTAATCCATATCATTTTGGTGCATGTTTGCAATCTGTAGCATATTGTTTCCTTGCTCTCAAGTGTGTTACCTGATGTTGGCAGATTGTGTTCATAACTTGTGATGTTGTATATTTCTAACCGTAACTCCGTTTCGGGTGTTCTTTATATGTAACTAGATTATAATTTCATGTAGATTGTGATTGTGCTATTGTTTGTTGTTGTTCACCAAACTAAAATATGGTTTAGGAAAGAACAGTACCAAATGCTTAAATTGTCGCACTACTAGAGAAATAACTATACATGGAATCACTATTAGTGGCGCATATTTTGGGTCATGCGCCACAATCTGTCAGGAGTGATGTACTGGTGAAGAATGCGCCACCAATAAGCCCTTAGGGGTGGCGCATTATTTTCCAGTGCGCCACCCCTAAGAGTGGGCCAGCCTAGATGAGCTTATACGTGGCGCATTTAGTGAAATGCGCCACCCCTAAGAACCTTATAGGTGGCGCATTCTGGAAATGCGCCCCTCTAACAGCTTATGGGTGACGCATATTTGGAATGCGCCACGCCTAAGACCTTAGGGGTGGCGCATTTTGGGATGCGCCACCATTGAGATTCAATATGCGCCACTAAATACCTCGAGCTGCACTTATCTACTCCACCCCACCTACCACCTCTCATTCACTTCACACACTTCTCAAACTATATCTACTCTTCTCACCCTGGATATACTCGGTTTCTCCTCCTCCCCACCTCATTTCTACCATTTATCCATCCATATTTGGCTTTAAATCTACTTTGTTTCATATTAAAGTAAGTGGACCTCCTCCCAAACTCCTTTCTTCCAGTTATCACCCATACTTGTCTTTATTAGCTAAATCTACTTGTATTTTTTATCCTTTTTTATGAAGCTTGTGGTTTGATTTATATGTGTATGTAAAGCTTGTGGAATGATGTCATATATGTGAAGCTTGTTGTGGTTTGATGTATATGTGAAGTGTATATGTGAAGATTGTGGTTGTTTGATGTATATGTGAAGCTTGTGGTGGTTTGATGTATATGTGAAGTGTATATGTGAAGCTTGTGGTGGTTTGATGTATATGTGAAGTGTATATGTGAAGCTTGTGGTGGTTTGATGTATATGTGAATCTTGAGTTGCCAATGTTTTGCCGAAATGTTGATTTATTTCCGTTTCGGAAAAAATTTGGCGCACTCTCTGCATGCTCTCATGCATTATTAGGGAAGGTCATGCCGAATTTTTCTAGCGAAGACCGTGATATATAATTGTGTTGCTCTCTCTGTGTACGCAGGCGGTCATGGTCCGTGAGATGATGAGCGATATCACCGTGACTAGGTGGATGCATTGTGCGACAAACGACATGCTACGGAATCATAGGACGGATAGAAGATGTCCATGTCGGAGATGCAAACTGCAGTGCGTGACCGAGACTGATTCAGGAATATTGGAAAGACACCTGAAGTGTAATGGTTTGATGGATGGATACACACGATGGATAAGTGATGAAGCTGGTGAGGAGGTGGACGTCAATGGTGGGGCGCCAGTAAATGAGGAAGGGCAACCAGACAACAAAAGCGGGCGAGAAGACGAAGAGCATCCCGTACATGATCATGAAGAAGATGCCGAAGAAGATCATGTAGATCAAGATGTCGGACATGAAGATCAAGATGTCGGACATGAACATGAAGATGCCAGACATGAGGATTCAAGCTGGGTGCGGGACCCTCATGTTCAAGCGTTACTTGTCAAGGAGGCGTTGAACGCCAGAGGTGCAGCTAGAGAGAAAGCCAAGCTGGCATAACTCGAGAAAGACACGGTTATGAAGTTGTATGAAGGATGCAACGACGGGGATACCCGCTTGAATGTAAAACTTGGGGCTATGGAGATGAAGGAAAAACACAAATGGACCAACGAAAGCTTCGATGATAACATGGCATTCTGACATGATCGTCTTCCGAAGAGAAACACGTGCCCAACTAGTATCGCTGAGGCCAATAAAGTCCTATGCCCTATCGATCTTCCGCACGTTAAATACCACGTCTGCTCAAACGATTGCATGATCTATTGGGAGAGAACGTAGAGAAAACCACATGTTCGGTGTGCGGTCTTAGTCGATACAAGAGAGGGAAGAAAGTTCCTAGAAAAGTGGTATGGTACTTTCCGATCATTCCTCGTCTGTAGAGGTTTTTCGTAGATCCCGGGGAAACAAAGCTCATGACCTGGCACGCAGATAAAAAGAATCTAGAAGAGGATGACCCGAACCCTTATGCGGGAAAGGAGGACATAATGAGGCACCCTTCAGATGGTAGCCAATGGACTGCATTGGACCTCGAATACCCAGATTTCGGGAAAGAACCAAGGAACCTCAGGATTGGTATCAGAGCTGATGGAGTCAATCCGTTTGGCGGCGAATGAATCACACACAGTACCTGGCCCGTGTTTGTATCCATATACAACCTTCCTCCCTAGAAGTGCATGAATAAAAAGTACATAACAATGTGTATGCTAGTTCAAGGGCCAAAACAACCAGGTACGGACCTCAATCTATATCTCCAGTTGTTGAAAGATGAGCTAGAAACATGATGGAAAGACAGATTCAATACGTGGGACGCCGCCGCAAAAAAATATTTCCCAATGAATGCCGCGGTGATCACGATGGTGCACGACTATCTCGGATACGGATATTTCTCAGGAAGGTGGTCCAAGGATTCTGTGCATGCGTTAGTTGCATGGATAATACAACGTACCGCCAGCTAGCGAAAGATCCCGGATCTTAGAAAACCATGTTCCAGGGGTCTCGAAGGTGGCTTGCCAAGAAACTTGTTGAGAACTTGGGCAGCGAGAAGCTCCAAGCACCCCCCAGCTCGAAGGAGCAGCAAAGAAATCGACAACTTTTTGAAAACATTGGAAGAGTGCCCCGTGCCGGGAAAGAAAAAAAGAAGACTCAACCGTTGATGAGGGTATGGAAAGCGAGGTTTGTTTTCTGGGATTTGGAATACTAGAGTCTCCTCCGCAGTCCTTGTAGCCTGGATCTCATGCATATCACAAAGAACGTGTGCGAGATCTTGTTTGGCACACTGCTCAACATGCCGGAGAAGACCAAGGACGGGCCAAAAGTAAGGAATGACTTGAAATTTTTGGGCATCAGGAAGGAACTTCACCCCCCTAGTAACAACAATGATGAGCCAGAGGAGGAGGAGGATATGGAGACGCAAAACTCTCGCAAATGAAAAAGGGTGACCAAGAAGAAGACCGGTATTGATCATTGCCCCCCGGCATGCTTCACTCTATGCGAGGAGGAGATCAAGCGGTTTATCCACTGCCTCATAGGAGTAAAATTTCCGTACGGCTACGCGGGGAAGATAACCAGATACCAAGACGAGGCGAAGCAGCGTTTCAACGGGATGAAATGTCACGACTGTGCCGTGCTAATGACGCATATTCTCCTTGATGCGATCCGAGGGATAATGGACGAGCGCGTCCGTAAAACGTTTTTTGGCCTTTGCAACTTTTTCGACGTCTTCTCTCGGAAGTCGATTTGCAATATGCAACTCAAAAGGCCACAGGAGGAGATCGTGTTCATACTATACGAGCTTGAGATCTATTTACCACCCGCGTTCTTCGACATTATGTTGCATCTGCTGATCCATGTCGTGGAGGATATCATCCAACTCTGGCCTGCGTTTCTGCGCAACATGATGCCGTTCGAAAGGATGAATGGACATATCAAAAGATACATTCGTAACAGGTCCCGTCCAGATGGAAACATAGCAAAGGTATTTATAGCCGAAGAGTGCATGTCTTTTTGCACAAATTTTCTAAACACCGAGAACCCTGTTGGCTGCCCTTCAACAAGCACTTTGGTAGGATCGATGGGTGTGGTCACCACGAGGGAAGCCGCGCAATGCAATCAACTTCAAGGGTCGAGGCATCGACTTTGAAAGAGCAAGCCTAGCCGCGCTACAACACATCCAACTGGTCGATCCTTGGATAATAAAGCACAAGGATGTAATCAGGAAGAAGTAAAGTGACATGAGCCTCCAGATAATAGACTGAGATCCACGTCTAATCAAAGAGCACAACTCTAGTTTCATGACTTGGTTCAGGGACGAGCTTCGTGCTAATCCCCCGCAAAGGAACGCTTCTGAGGACGAAAAGATGGTATTCACCTTGTCACAGGGCGCCGCACGCAACCTGATGACCTATCAAGCGTATGATATCAATGGCTACACATTCTACACGGAGGAAAAGGACAATAACTGCGATTACCGGAACTCAGGGGTAACGGGGATATTCTACACCGATGACGTTAAGGAAATATTTTACGAAAGGATCGAGGACATATGGGAGCTCGACTATTGTGGAGAGAAGGTGCCGATGTTCCGTGTGAGATGGGACAAGAGCGTCGTAAAAGAAGACCCGTACTTCACCACCATGGTTATACCCGAAGAAAAATCCAAGTCTGCGGGCGCAAACGTCACCGCGAGAAATGAGCCATGGGTACTGTCTAGCCAAGTGGACCAACTCTTTTTCATTACCGACCCACCAAATCCTAGCCGCGTTGTAGTGAGGAGAGGCAAAAGAAACATCATCGGAATGAATGAAGTCACCAACGAGTAAGACTTCGAAAAGTATGGCGATCCGAAGATGGAAGATGACTACGCCGCTCAGGATACATACACCACAACCCTAACGAAGAAAGGTCTTCCGTTCAAGTGGAAAAGTGAAGGCGTCCCGGGCCTAAATTATTCAACCACGACAAAGAAGGTCAAGAAGAAGATCGTGAGGAAATGCTAGCTAGATAGTTAGCTCCAAATTGAAGAAACTATTTTGTAATTCATGATCACTTTGTGTATGCACAGATTTAATTTGCACTTTTTAATTGATGATCACATTCTTATTTTGGATTATATAGTGTTAAGTAGAACCATCTTTGGTCAGCAGCCCCAATGCCTCGCCACTAACGTACCCCTGCACTTTGACCTCATGTTATTCGATCGGAAGTATCAGGCACGCATGCTACTCCATTGTGTTAAAAACTTTAAACCTAGGGTACACCATAGCAAACTATAAAGTGTCCACCATAGCACTTTGACCTCATGTTATTCGATCGGAAGCATCAGGCACGCGTGCTACTCCATTGTGTTCAAAACGTTAAACCTAGGGTACACCATAGCCAACTATAAAGTGCCTCACCACTCACGTACCCCATGTCATTTGCATTGATGCGCTAGATAGATAGGCCAAATAATTTAATAATAAAATTAAAAAAACTCTTAGGGGTGGCGCATTTTTCCAAAATGCGCCACCAAGCGGTTGCTTATGCGTGGCACATTTTGAAGAAATGCGCCACTCATAAGAAACCAATTGGTGGCGCATTTCGGAAAAATGCGCCACCCGTAAGCCTTCACCTCCATCGGCCCCCTCCCCTAGCCCGTGCACAACTCAATGCGCCACGCATAAGAAACCAATTGGTGGCGCATTTCGGCAAAATGCGCCACCCGTAAGCCTTAACCTCCATCGGCCCCCTCCCCTAGCCCGTGCACAACAATCATTCGCCCCCCACACTACTCGAGACCTTGCCGCCACCGTGGCCGGAGCTCCCCCGTCTCCTCGCCGTCGACCACCGGAGCTGCTGCATGCCACCGTAGGAGCCCCCCGTCTCCTCGCCGTCGACCAACGAAGCCGCCCCAACCCCTCCACAGCGACCTAGGCGATGCCCCTCCACCGCGCCGCCTATACCTCGACGCCGTCCCCGCCCGTGTCGTTCGAGTCATCGATGTCGTCTAGCGTCCCCTGCCAGGTACATCCCATACTCCCCCTCCCCCGCTCCCCCCCCCCCTCACCTCCATCTTTTCCTAGCCCTTGCTGGCTTCGGACGGCGCCGGTGGTGTCCATGGCCGCCCCAACCCCCACTTGCCCCTGCTGCTCAAATCCCTTTGTGTAAACCCTAGAGAACAGAGGGGATTTGAGAATTGCTCTGTGTGCAATCCCTTTGGAGAATTTGAAGTCTGGTGTTTTGATTAGTGCAACTGTTTTGTATCAAAAAAATTCAGTGAGAGAGATAGAGAATTTTTCAGTGCAATTTCTTTGATCTTGATGATGCTATTTAGGAGTTAGTATGTGCTACCGATTTTCTCTGTCCACTAGCACTGAAATTTTTTTCTACTAGTGTAAAATTTGGTACTAATCTTGATGATGCTATTTAGGAGTTAGTATATGGTACTAGTGTAAAATTTTCCTTCTAAGTGTTACATGGTCCTGTGATAAGATATGCAATGCTTGTCGCATTCCATTAGTGTAAAATTTGCAAATCACTAAAGTTTACACCATGCTAAATCCCATTTTCAAGTGCCCTAGGTCCAAAGTTCGGGTTATCTGCTATACAATTGCCATGGTCCCAATTTAAACTAATGAAGAAAAGGATAACTAGTGAAAGGCTCTGTTTTTATTAAACTGATGAAGATCGAGAGGATAGCTCTGTTTTTATTAACTAGGGAGAGAGAGAGATTCTTGAGTTCCTTATTTTCTAGTTGCAAATGTCTTTATTTTCAGAAAAACAACAAGGCAAAAAAATCCATACCTAATTGAAATGAGTAGTAATGATCAACATCATATATAATTGTTTGTGTGTGTTATTAGTGTTTATTGTTTTAGTAATGTTTTAGGGTTTTTGAAGTCGTTTTATATGTTAGTATAATATATTAGTATTGTTGGTGGCTAATGTTAGATATTTCAATTTGGACGGCTCTGTAACGGGAGCCCAGAGAAGTAGAAGAAGAGAACCTAGCTTCTTGTAGTCCCAGTTTCAATCAATTTTTTCATGTATATACAAAATGGTTTTCTGGTTTCATTGTTTAATTGCATGACAGATTCTTTTAGTCAAGCTCATCATGTTTATCTTATCATGTTTGTCGCCAAGTGTGTTGTGGATTTATCAATTAAATGGCATCCATATATATCATTAAGTTTTTAGTGCATTGTGCTACACTATATATGTGTTGGTTGTGCGTACATGTACGATTTTTTTTGTGCAGGTACAAATCATTATCCCCTTTCTTCCGAAATGTTGATTAACTGCCGTTTCGGTTGAGAATGGGGCACTCTGGTGTTAAGAAAAATAGCAAAGGTCATGCCGAATTTTTCATGAGATTAGTTGCATTTATTTATTGTTCTAATTAACTATTTAGTTGCATTTCTTAATATTGTACTAGTGCAAACATGTCGACCAAACCTGACGCCGTCCCTTCTTCTCAGCCAGGAGGAGGTCGAGGAGAACAGAGAAGAGGAAGTACCTCCGGGCGAGGAGGAGTATGAGGAGGAGATTGATGGATTCTCGCCCCTCGTTGGTTACCCCAAGTGGAAGGTTTGAGATGCAGTGTAGCAGCAAGTTTCCCTCGGTGAAGATACCAAGGTTATCGAACCAGTAGGACTCAGGAGATACAAGTAGGTGGCAACGTTGCAAGAAATTGCTTCCTGACTAGGGTGTTGTCGTGGACCTCCACACAGCAACAAATAACTTTGCTCCCAACGAGTACAGAGGAGTTGTCAATTCCTCTGGCCTTGTCGTTTACAAAGGATCAACGCAAGAGATAAAAGGTGTAAAGGAAAGTAAAAGCTGAAAGTAAATTGAGGGTGTGAACAATAATGTGAAGATGGACCGGGGTCCCGTGATTTTCACTAGTGATGTCTCTCTCCCAAAAGGCGATAAAAGTTCTAGCGAGGTAAACAAATCATAGTTGCGCAATTGACAGGATTATGAAGGCACCGCAATGCTAACTATGCTGCAAAAAAGGAAGGGCTCAAAAGCAATGGGCAGTACGCCAAGGTAAGTAGACCGAAATCCATCTGCATCTACTACGAATCATCCACCTTGAGATATCTATCCAGAACATCTCGCTGGTATTAAGATGCGAATCCCACCCAAAGTGTAAGCTCAAAGCAACAGACAACTTCATTAAAAGAACTTTGCGTAAAGTAAACAATCCTTGCAGCCGCAGGTACAAGAATCGTTGTTTTATCCCTGGTGGCAACAGCACATCCCCTAGTCTCATGTTTCTGTCACTCAAGCTAGACATCTAGGGGCTGAACCCACAATCGAGCATAACACTCTCTCTTGGAGTTGGAAATAAAATACTTGGCCAAAGAAAATACCGCAACGGAGAACATGCAAGAATTTACACAAGAACAAAATATAAAAGAGAAGAACCAATAATATTACTCTCACAATCTGAACGTACTCTCATAATCCATCAGATCCCAACAAACTCAGCATAGCTACAGCAGAAATTACATAGATGCCTCGATCATGTGAGGCAGCTCACGAGGACTCGAAAGTGGAAGCACAAAAGGGAGAGAGATTGATCACAAAGCTACTGGTCACGGACCCATGGTCCAAGGGAAACTACTCATTGTACATACGGGAGGCGTCCATGGCTATGGATGGTCTCCCGGAGGGGGTTCCTCCTTCCGGCAGGGTTCCGGGGCAGCTTCTCCAAGCAGCCCTGATATTGAAACGGCGGCGGCGGCGTTACAGAGGTGAGTTCGCGAGAAAGAGATCGATATTAGGGGTTTCCATCCCGAGGGGTAAATATAGGCGAAGGGGGGCATCGAGGGGACCCACGAGGCAGTCAGGAGGGTCCTTGGCGCGGCCCAGGGTGGGGCCGCGCCACCTGCCCTCCTGGCTGCCTGGTGGTGGCCCCCTTTTCTCTCTTGGTGATTCCGGAAGCTTATGTTGCGCTGATTTTTTATATATTTTCTCGGAATTTTTGGAGCACTTTTAATGGCCGGAAAACCTGAAATACAAAAACAGCAGAAAACAGAAACTGGCAACTGGGTGCACTGAGTTAATAGGTTAGTCCAAATAGGTTCAAAAGTGTATGAAAGTTCAAGCAAAACATGGCAAAGTCACACAAAACATGCATGGAGCAAGCAGAAATTATAGATACGTTTGGGACGTATCGGACATATAGTCGGAGTCCGACTCATCTGAGGAATACCTGGAGGAGGATGCAGGTACAGATGGTGACAGGAACACCGGCGAGGATGGTGCAACCGGTGGCTCCAACACAGATGGTAGCAAGTTTAAGAAGCGAAATCGGAAACCGACCAAGGTCGGTGCCATCAGGAAAGAGTTTACCGCCGTGAACGCCGTTGGGGTTCCTACACAGCCCAAACATTTTTTGGAAGGGTACGGCCGTCAAGTCGCGGCGATCCTCCGCAACACCGTGTCGATAAACACGATTAACCTCAGGAGTCGTGACAATAGTTATTATTGTCATCTCCTTATCAACAAGCTGCACGGACGATACAAGTTCCCGGAGCCGTACAATAACACCAAACTCAAAGGGAACAAAGTAAACAAATGGGCCCTCAGGAAGATGAGCAAGGCCTTGTCCAGTTGGAAAACCCGGGTGAAGGAGGCAATTATTGAGAAGAACAAAACCTGGGAGGAGCTCAAGGAGAAAGAGTCGTTGATCGAAGAAGCTACCTACAACCTTTTGAAGGCTAGGTGTGAGTCCGAGGCATCCAAGTCTGCGAGTGCAAAGGGCAAGGCGATGCGGTCGCAGGTCATAGGTAACCACTGTCTCAGAGCCGGTGGTTACATTTCCAAGCCTAAATGGGACAACGAGGATGCCGAGTACGCCACTACGGGCATACCTAACCCCTTCGTGCAATAATAAAGTGATCCGCAGACCGAATTCTTTGTGAGGGCCCGGAGCTATAAGGACAAAGAAACCTCGAACATAGTTGTCGATCCTAAGGGTCAGGAGTTTACGACTGTCGTGGTAAGTAGTTTACCACGCGACATTGTCGATTGAATTCTAGTTAATGAACTTCACAATTTCTTAATGTTTCATATTATTTCTGCAGCAAGCGGAAATGAAAATCGCCTCATCGCGGGAGTCGCCGGTTAAGCCGACCAGCCCGTGGGACACCGCCTTTAACAGGGCGTTGAACAAGGTCAAGAAGGTTGACGTGGAGGTGAAGCCATCGTTAGCCGGCCGTGTGGTCGGCTTTGGTAAAGACCTAAATTGGTCCGAATATTATGGGGAACCGGCGGAGTAGTCGGGCTCGAGGGGGCGCAAGGCGAGAAGGACCGAAGAAGACGCCGCTTATGTTCGTGGACTAGAGGAGAAAGTGAACATGCTTCCGCAGCTTGTCCAGAACGAAGTGGCAAAGACGATGAGCGCCCATGATAAAATATTTTTTCTCCACTGGAAATAAATATTTTCATGGAGAGCTACTGATTTTCAAGATTGCCAAAACTTTTTGCAAACAAAAACAAAGCTTATGATTTGCAAAACGATGAAAACGCAAAACATGGCAGAATCTGTGAAAAACAGACCAGCAGGTAGTAAATAATTTTTTAGGGGTACTTCTGCAACTCCAATCAAAAAACTCAAAACAAAAGCATGAAATCTAATTGTATAGAGCATACTGTCAAACAAGGTCAAATCAAAAAGATGATCTGGTGATTTTTGGCTAATATTTCCTTCAAGTGGACAAAATATGTTTCTGGTCAGCATGTCACAACTTTTGAAATTTCTTGCAATCGGAGGCTAAAACTTGGAACAAAGCTTGAAAATAAAGATACAATGATGTTGCTACAGTAGTAACAAGCATCAAGACCAGTAAAACAGAAAGTAAAAACATCTTGGTTTGCCTCCCAACAAGCTCTTTCGATTATGCCTTTTACCTAGGCATGATACAAAAATATCAAGTTGTAACAATTGAACCATCATTAAGATCATCAAAAATCTCTTCAATAGTACAACTAGTCTTATCAGGACTTTCAAATAAAGGCCTAGTGGTAACACTTCTAGGGATAAAATCAAAGGTAGTAAGACCAATTGGAATTTCATTTCTAATTATATTCAAGAGTGGTATATCTTCCAAGGTCTTCGCAGTTTCCACACCCCTAGCAATAGATATATTTGTTTTGGGTGGAGGAACCTTCGGTACGCACTACTAGGGAATGCCCTTTTAGTGACGTCCTTTTTTTCTGTTTAGTGGCGCATTATGGATGCGCCACTAACTACAAGCCACTAATAAGGGCTTATAGGTGGCGCATTCTGGATGCGCCACCCCTAAGACCCTTAGGCGAATGCGCCACCTATAAGCTTCTAGGGGTGGCGCATTCTGAAAATGCGCCACTAGTAATTTTTTTAAATTTTGAATTTGGATCTGGAAAACATTTTTTTTATTTTTATTATTTTTATTTTTTCTTAATCTTAGGTTAGTATGCTTAATGCCCGGTCACTATGCTTAATCTCAGGTCAAACTAACCTCCGTGGTCAAACTTCCCTGAGGGTCACCCATCCTAGCACTACTCCAGCCCCAGCACGCTTAACTTCTCGGTTCTATTCAACTCTCACTCCAGCTCACCTAGCAGGCACTTGTTGATATATCTAACATATAAATCCTATTAAACCATGTTGATGTCTAGGACCTTGTTAATGTTCATGGGTGTGCTAAAATTTTCAACATTTTTTTGAAACTTTCTCAATGGGACCATTAGCATATTTTGAACTTTTTTTAAAAAAATTGATTTTTTTAAAATTATTTTTATTTTTTTAATATTTTAATGTGACTATCTAAAATTTTCAAATTTTTTTAACTTCCCGATTTGTCCTCTAGTATATTTTGAATTTAAAAAAAATAAATTTTTTTTTTTAAATTTTCAAAAAAAATATTCTGTTACTAGGTTCAAATTTTCATACAAAATGCGCCACTACTAAGTTCAATTTTTTTTTCAATTTTTTCTCTTTTTTGGGGCCTCCAGATCTTCAAACGCCCGTAACTTTTTTCTGTTAGGTTTTTGAGGATTCTAAAAATGTTCAACGGCTTACACCCTATTGAATTTGGATATAACTTTTCGAGTAGATGATTTTTCATATAATTTTTTTTTCATCGGAGGTCGTATGCAAAAGTTAAGCCCATTTTACGAAATTCTCGGGAGATTTTGCAAAAAAAGTCGAAATTCATATTTGTAAATTTTCCTAACAACTAGACCACATATCATTTGGGAAACTTATTTTCTTTTACTTTTTTGACATTTCTATCATTTTCTTTTATTTTTTTTCAAATTGAAAAGGCGGTCCACCGGGGGGGTTGTATTTGGGAATTTTCCCGCGCAGTTTTTTCTTATTAGTGGCGCATATGGGAAATGCGCCACCCCTAAGAGCTTATGGGTGGCGCATTCTGGATGCGCCACTAATAATTCCTTAGGGTGGCGCATTTCCAGAATGCGCCACCCCTAAGCTCTTAGGGATGGCGCATTTCCAAAATGCGCCACCTATAAGGTTCTTAGGGGTGGCGCATTTCTCCAAATGCGCCACGTATAAGAGGATCCAGGGCTGGCCCACTCTTAGGGGTGGCGCATTTTGGAAAATGCGCCACCCATAAGCTCTTATAGGTGGCGCATTTTGGAAAATGCGCCACCTATAAGAGCTTATGGGTGGCGCATTTTTTACTAGTGCGCCACCCCTTACAACATAATGGCGCATTACATATAAAATGCGCCACTAATAAGATTTCCATGTATAGCTATTTCCCTAGTAGTGACGTAAACAAACTTAGGTTCCTTCTTTGAGGGGGTTTGTACCTTTTAAGTCTTGCTGGAGGATATATTAGTTCCTAAAGATTCAATAATATCCTCAATCTTGTCAATCCAAGAAGGGTCCAAATCATGGGATTTAAGGGTCTCCAAAGTGGTATGAACTTTGTGCATGGAGCTATCACGACTATTTAAATTCCCTTGAATCCTACGATCTACTTCATTTATTTTTCCCATACATGGCATGTGTAGCTCCATATTATCAGGTTTACTCATAATGTGATCTAAAGTAATGTTCTCTTGTGTGCTAACAATAGGGGGATTTCCAAAAATATTTTCCATAACATTAAGAGCTTCCCGAACTGGGGATTCTAGGAAATTTCCATTGACAGCAGTGTCTAAAATCAACCTATTTCAAGAAGTAACACCAAAATAAAAGTTTCTAAGAAAGATAGCAGTGGATTGCTTCTTGGTGGCTCTGATTTGAGAATCATTAATACAATACCAAGCATCTTTCAGACTTTCTCCACCTCTTTGTTCGAAGGTAAGAATCTCCCCTTCGGGTTCAAAACCAAAGGCAAATGGCTTAGACATACTGACTAAACAAAGCAAAGTAACTAATTTTTTTGTCTTTTTGATAAAAGACACTAAGATAAAAACTAAAAGGTAAACTAACAAGAATAAAAAGCAAAGATAAAATATAGTGTGCAACTCCCCTATCTTGAAGATTGGATTCCCCGGCAACGGTGCCAAAAATTTACTTGCTGGCGCAGGATAGCGCTCCTCGTTGGTTACCCCAAGTGGAAGGCTGGATGTAGCCTAGCAGCAAATTTCCCTTACGCGGAGGTGGTAAGGTTTATCGAATCCAGGAGGAATCCAAGGTCGACAAGTAGGTGATGCGGCAAGTGACGCGCCGTTTGATGATAATCACTTGCTTTACCTGGACCTGCACACACAACAGATAACATTGCTCCCAACTAGTACAGAGAGGTTGTCAATCTCTCCGACCTTGTTGTTTACAAAGGATTAAACGCAAGGGTAGATAGTAGTGATAATTGCAACGAAAAGTAAAAGCAGTAAATAAAGTGGAGGTGTGAACTGTGGTGGAAATATGGAATGGGGTCCCATGATGTTCACTAGTGATGTCTCTCTCCCAAAAGACGATAAAATACCTAAGATGGGTAAAAAAATTAAACCTGGACAATTGACAGAATTATAAACGCACAACAATGCTAATTATTCTACTGAAAGCTAGAGGCTCAAAAGAATGGGCAGTACGCCAAGACGAGTAGACCAAAATCCATCTGCATCTACTCACTAATCATCCACCTTGAGATATCTATCCAGAACATCTCGCTGGTATTAAGTTGCGAGCCCCACCCAAAGTGTAAACTCAAAGCAACATACAACTGCATTAACGAACTTTGCATAAGGTAAACAATCCTTGCAACCGCGGTTACAAGCACATTTGTTTTCTCCATGGTGGCAACAACACATCCCCTAGTCCCATGTTTCTGTCACTCAAGCTAG
The DNA here is from genome assembly GCA_950022295.1 of Bromus sterilis. Lineage (NCBI taxonomy): Eukaryota > Viridiplantae > Streptophyta > Magnoliopsida > Poales > Poaceae > Bromus > Bromus sterilis. The sequence continues at coordinate 221,271,519 of OX465599.1, forward strand.
ACATCGGGGGGCATGAACCCAAAATCATGCATAAACGCTCCCTCTTGGAGTTACTATCTACTACTTGGCCAAAGCAATAAAAATTAGTGCAGAACGTGCAAGAATTACTCAAGAATAAAATATAAAAGGTAAATCAAATATATAGCTAATCAGAATCTGAACATAATCTCATAATCCATCAGATCCCAGCAAAAACAGCATAGCAACTGCAGGAAAATTGATGCACAAGATTGGAGAGAAGACATCACATAGCTACTAGTCATGGACCCATGGTACAAGGAGGACTACTCACAACACATCCCGGAAGCATCCATGGTGGTGGAGAAGCTCTTTTAGGTCAATCCTCCCTTCGGCAGGGTGCCGGGAAGAGGTCTTCTGGTGCTCCCTGTCTTGGAAGCATGGCGGAGGTGGAACAGAGAGGAAATTCGAGAAGCGGGGGTCTCTTTGAGGGTTTTCAGAACAAGGGGTAAAAATAGGCCGAAGGGGGGAACCAAGGGGTGGCCCATCCTCCCAGGCGTTGATGGCGTGGACGTGGATAATGGCTTCTCGCCCTTCGTTGGTTACCCCAAGTGGAAGGTGAGATGTAGGATAGCAGCAAATTTCCCCTATGTAGAGTATAGGGTTTGTCTCCCGTAAGACTCCGGAAGTGAGAAGTAGGTTTCAACGGCGCAATTGACGTGGACCTGCACACAATACAAATGACTTTGATCCCAACGAAGTTCAGAGAGGTTGTAAATCTCTCAGGCCTTGTTGTTTAGAAAGGAGCAAACGCGAGGGATAAAGATAATAATAATAGCAACTAGAAAGTAAAACAGGAAATAAATTGAGCGTGTAAATAGTGATGAGAATATGGACCGTGGTCTCGTGATGTTCACTAGTGATGTCTCTTTCCCGAAAGACGATAAAACTGCTATGCGACGTAAACAAATCACAGCTGGGAAATTGACAGGATTAAAATCGCACCGCAATTCTAACTATGCTACAAAGAAAGGAAGAGGCTCAAAAGCGTGGGCGGTATTAAGTAGACCGAAATCCAACTGCATCTACTACTAATCATCCACCATGAGATATCTATCCAGAACATCTCGCAGGTATTAAGTTGCCAGCCTCACCTAAAGTGTAAACCCAAAGCAACAGACAACTGAATTAAAAGAACTTTGCATAAAGTAAACAATCCTTGCAACCGCGGTTGCAAGCACCGTTGTTTTCCTCTAGACTCATGTTTCTGTCACTCAAGCTAGTCATCAGGGGTCATGAACCCACAATCGAGCATAACGTTCGCTCTTGGAGTCACTACCTACTACTTGGCCAAAGCAATAAACAACAACGAAGAACATGCAAGAATTACTCAAGAACAAAAATATAAAAGATAAGAAACAAATATATTACTCAATCACAAACTGAACATAGTCTCATAATCCATCAGATCCCAGCAAACTCAGTATAGCAAAAACAAAAAGAATTACATATGTGCCTTGATGTAACGACCCGATTCGCTAACAAAAAGAATTACATATGTGCTAGTCCCTGGATCAATAGCTAGCACACACAGTACATGATGTAATATCAAGAATAAACCACATGTCATATATATTACATCGAAGATCCAGTATTACAATAAAGCATACCTTCATAGCTCAAGGCTAGCTTATAAATAGAATAAAGCGGAAAACAATAAAGAGCTTCGTGGCGTCCATCAACTCCACCGGCAAGTTGATTATAGACATCCTAACCCTACATCTCATCACTTACTCATCGTATAATAATCCTTCAACACCGAAGGTTACAGCCTGACAACGGGTCAGTACATTTGAATGTACGGCAAATCATATCCCAGAAAGAAGTAAAATTTCCTACAATACATGCAATTTGGCTGGTGGAGCTTCTACATTTATTTTTGCAAAGAGCTAATTTTCCCTGTAAAATAATAATAACTAAGTTCTACAATAGCATACGATTGAGATGGAAAAATTCCACTCAATCTATCCCAAAGTGATTAAACCAATAAATTAATTAAAGATGATGAGAAAAATCAATATTACCACAACTAGTCTCTCAAAATGTCCATAACCGGGGACACGGCTAATCGATTAGTTTTATAATCTGCAGAGGTTTGTGCAATTTTCCCCACAAGACTCGATCGCCTCCTTTGTAGTTCGTCACACTGCATGGTGTATGACAACTGGAAGATCGAGACATGGTCTTTCAGAAGTGTTTCCCCTTAACCACTGGATAACCGGTACACCTATAAAAAAATCTACATCTGCTAGTATATCCCAGAAAGAGGTCACACAACCTACTCAACTAAGCCAGAGCCCATAATAGCTTGTGGCTGCACACGTAAGCTTCTAGGTATGACAACACAATTAGTCCCTTTGAGCCTGGGTGGCTTTCCGCAGTCATCATTGGCCATCTCCAAGATATTCGCAACCATCCCACCCAGGTAGTTTATTAACTTTATCTTGGTAATAATTACTACATTATCACTCATACCTCATAATGATTCACTTCACAATCCACGTCTACTTAGCATAGCAATATCATAATATACGATGGTGACAATGATGTAAGGATCAGACCTACCTCAATGAACTACTGGGTGTAAAATAGCATAGCATAACCTATCATGCCATCTAAAGAAGAAGAACTAATGCATTGAAAACATAGGTAATAGGGAGTATGATCAAAGGTATGACTTGCCTTATACATTCGATGAAGATCTTCGCTCTCACGTTCCAGTCAACTCTATTCTTCACCCTTCGAGAATTCTATCGCAAACGAAGGAACTCGAATAAGCAATCACACCACAAGGCAAACAAAAAATCAACAAAATAATCACAAAGGTTTTAGCAACAAAACAAAAGCTTGACATAGTACAAGTGTCGATGTGCTTGAAGGTGATCAGTGGAACGTGAACTCGAGAGAGTACACAGATAAAAGATTATCGGTAACGAGTTGTGACCATGGACATTTGTGAATTCAAGGTAAAACGAAATACTACAACGCAGGTCATAGCAAGTGCAAAATTGAATTGAATTTGAATTTAAACAGATCAGGAAACATTTTAATTTTTGTGTACACATGATATAGACAAAAAGTACATGGAACGAGTGATCCAACGCAAAAAAAGAATCAATCGATTTGGATCAACGGTTGAAAAGATACGATCTCCGGAATTTGAATTTGAATTTGAAATAAATTCAAATTCAAAAGTGTGCAAAGTGTGCAAAAATTGATTCCATGATAAAGTACAGAACAAAACGAGCGTGTAAAAAAAAGTTTCACCTCAATCCGACGCACGGTGTGGGAGATATTGCGGGTACGTCGCCGGGGTCTTTTTTGCCAACAAGGACCTAATCGTAATTATGTTTTTTGCAAAAAAGAAATCGGGTCCCTGACCCCAATTTGCGTGGCCCTTCGGCGAGATTTGCGTGGCCCTTCGGCGAGGCATGGCGGGGTGGCAGTGGAGCGGCCGGTGGCTCGAACGGCGGCGTCCGGCGACGGGGCGCTCGCGGCGGCTCGCTGGCGTGGGCCACGACTGGTGCAGGTGGCCGTCTGCTCCGGTGAGTGGCCGGTCGGGGCGGCGCGGGTGGCGTTGGAGGCGCGCACGGGCGGCGGGGCGGCGCGGAGGGGAGGCGGCGCGGCCGGGCGGCAGCGAGGTCCGTGGTCCAGCGGCGGCGGCGGCCCGCGGGTCCTGCTAGGGTTTCTCTTTTTTTTTGAAGAAAAAGGAAAAAAAGAGAAAAAGAAAATAATCTGGATTTCTATTTATAAGCAGAGGGGAAAAAAACGAACTGGGTCCGACATGGGCTCGAATTGCGCTCGCGGGCGAAAATAAGTTATTGGGCCGGCTGGTACGGGTTTTTCTTTTTCTTTAAAATCGAAACTTCAAAAAAAATAAAAATAAAAATACACATCAGAAAAATATGAAATAAAATCCTAAATTCATCAAATAATACAAAGAAATTTATTTAATGAATACATTTTCCAAAAAGGAAAATAAAATTAAAAACATTCTCTAAATACTTTATTTAAATATAAAATACTTATCATAAATCAAATAAAATCCAATAAATTATTAAAAATATTTTTATTTGGTCAAAAGCATTGACAAACCATTTCTAAATAATAAAATATAAATTTTAAAATTGTTACACCAACAAATAATTTGGTAAAATTAAAATACCCCATTGGAATATATTTTTTTCAACTCTTTTACAATATTTAATAAATCATTTTAATGAAATAAAAACTCTCTTAGCATTATAAAATCCCTAAAATAATTTTAGAGTTATTTATAATACTCACAATAAATTTTAAAAACTTTAAAGTAATATGCTAAATATTTTCCAACCTTATTAAAAAGGGGATAAGTCATTTTATATCCTCTCAAATGAATTTCCTTGAGTTGAAAAATGTTTTGAATATTCTGAAGAATTCCAATAATGATTTAAAACATTTTCCAACCTTTTAATACGTTGAAGGAGTCATATTACCTTCTCTCATTTTGTCTTGTTGGTTATTTTTTAAATAATAAATTCCAAAAACATCAATTATTAATATTAGGGAAACTCCTTTTATTCCCTCTCTTTTTAATATTCAATAAACTCCAAAACGTTTTAAATCCCAGAGAAAATCAAACACATCAAGCAAACAATCATTATCTATTTAATTTTATTAACATTCCTAAATTCGGAGAATTTTCGGATGTTACACACTAGCACCCTTAAAAGGAATCTCGTCCTCCAGATTCGAGAAGGCTAGAAAGAAAGGTTAGGGTTCGGGTCTTCATGAAAGTCCCTCGATCCACTGATGGTCCAGGGTGCTACCACCCTTAAAAGGAAAGGGACATGGTCTTCAAAATCTTAATCCATTGATGACATCCTTCAAAGAGATTCACCTCCTCCTATCAGGTCTTGAATCCTTAGTAAAAGAGGATTCTTCCATATACTGAACTTTCCTCGCTGACAGGTCAGGCGCCAATACTAAGAAACTATCGATTCTCTCTTGGTGGTCATCAAGAATGCCTTTACGGGATACCTGCAGCAAAAGGTCTTGGTCTATACTCACCGTATGAACTACTATTATTAACGATAATCTTATATAGGGGTCAAACATCATACCATTCTATGGTTCAGGCTTAACATCGTCGTCTCTGTACTATTGGTAAGTCACTCAAGATTTACTATCCCACATAGAAAGAGCGAATAATAAGGGTAGTCGGCATGGTGATCAATCCATCCCGCACCCAAATCATTACCTTGTATATGGTTTAGCGAATCTCGTAATCTAACACTCGGTCAACCTCACAAGCGTTGCAGAAAATTCCTCTTGATCATGAACTGGGTTCAGATAAATCCATGGTTCTGCAAGCCAAACAAATAACTATCGATTCTTCACTACACTTAGGTTTACGAAAACTACTATAAACGTATACTAGTGAACTACATCTTCCTCCAGGGTCCTTCCTTCAGCAAGATTGTGCTTGCTCATTGTAAAATCTTGGCACACGGGGTTAACTTTGAACTCATCATTGGTTGCACCCATCTTTATTCAGTCTTGACATTAGCATCCATTGTAGTAACTTCTTCTGGGTAGGTATTGGGTTGAGGGGGAATAGAATGTAAGTAGAGAGGTAGAGAGAGATAGAAATAGATACCCATACAAACATCACACTAGTTTTGAAAACATAAGTTTTTATGTGTAGCTCTCGGTAAAACCAAGAAATGACAGCTCACAAAAATGACATAACGATAGGAATCTGGAATCTTCCAGGTCTTCGGGTCTTCAATGACGGTAGCTTCAGTTTCGCATTGTCGTAGAATCTTCGTATCTTCGAGTCACTTGCCAACTTATTCTTCTTGTTGTTGTGTCTTCTTCAGTCTTGAAGCATACTAAATAGATGAGGGGTCTAATGAAACGTAAACTTATTCTACTCGGATAGAAGAAACACAAAGGACAACACACGACATCAAACAAATACATATCAGGACCACAGGGTACAAGAGAAAACTTAACAAAACAAGCATGACATAAAACATCTAGTTCATCCATAGCAAAAACACGCATCGATACACATCTCCAACTAACAATAAAAAGGTAACATCGTACACTTAATGCACTACTACAAACGTCTATCCTCCAATTTCCCAAACATAAGCTTCTTCCAGTCAGCATCCTTGCTTCCACGTTCCCAACTTCTTCTTCCCCTTAAATTCCGGACGCATGTTGGCGTAATGTCCCATATTCCTGCACCGGAAACACTGAATTTGTCCAATGTCTTTCTTTTTCTTCCTCACAAGTGATTCCTTCAATTCTTGGATAACTTTCTTCATTCCTTCCTTTTGATTTTGAACCACTTGTTGTGTCACGATGAAAAATTGACACTGAGCGGGGTAATGATAAGTTCCTGCACACATAAAACATGTGACTTGTGCAGTAGGACATTCTTCACCCATGTGAATTTCCTCACAATAGTGACATCCATCCTGGTGTCCTTCATAGGAGTGTCCTTCTTCCCCGCAAATTTTGCAGGTACGAGGCCTCTTAAGGTTTACCGTCCTTTTCATTGGGGTGACGAGGCGGGATCCCAACAAAATCCTTGTAAACTCCTTCCAAGTAATCTTCCTTCGTGATTCGTCAATTGCTTGGTGCATTCTCCACCAATTAGCAACCTCTTCTACCAAGTACTTAACAGCATAGGGGACCATGTCCTCACTTCCAACCCGGTTTATCTTCATGTGCTCCTCCATACTACGAATCCATTGCGCCACCTTTAGTCTCGACATTGTCAAAGAAAAGGTGAGTCCTACTTCATACTCCATCTATTGAGCCCAAACGACAAGGGTAGGGAAAAACTATAACACCGACAAGAAAACAAACTAAAGATAACACCAAGCATATGCACTCAAACAAGAAAGAGACAAAAAAACACCTACGTTCAGTAGCAGCACATAACAACAATCAATGAAACACAAAAAGTCACACCACACAAACAACTCCTAGAGTAAGGTCATATGTGCAAGACATACGATCTCATCATACTACGCGAAATTCGTTCATCTAACTTCACCTAGAAGGTGGTGGTCTGATTCTAAGCTTCATCCTTCTTAGCTAAGCTGATCTGAAAGATTCCTCTCGTAGTTTCAAAACTTATTTATCCTCAAAGGGTATTCTTCTCGTTCTTATGGTCATAACTTCAATTGATCCACGAGGTTAATGATGTACTTCTCAAATGTCTCGTCTTCAGGGGTAGGCAACTGAGAGGGGTATTTACAGTAAAACAAGATGAGGGGTTTTAGAAGATGAGTAATAGATGAGAAATACTAGTGAAGAGAGTAAGTAATCAAAGAGTGATAGAGTACTTTTGTTCCTATGGCTTTTCCTATCCATTTTCTAGGGTCATGACCTACAGTCAACATGGGCTGTGATACCATCTGTAACGACCTATTGCTACAAACAACTCCAAGAATAATGCTTATAGGGGAAACTTTGCTAGTAATCCTAGACCGTTTCCATCCAACTATGGGAACAACAACACCTATCCTAGCAACAAGAACCCCACTTCTGAACTAGAAAATATGCTTAGAGACTTTATCACTACCCAAAAAGCCTTCAACAAGAATGTAGAAGAGAAATTAGCTAAGTTAGAGAATCTCTCTTTGAAGGTAGATAGCCTAGACCTTGATGTTGAGATGCTAAAAATTAGAACCCCTCCCCTTGAGGAGAGGAAGGACACTCCTAGTAATGCTATTCAATTACAAATAAATGAAAATATTAGGATGATGGCTAAACTTAAAGAAAGATGGGCTAGAGAAAAAGAGTTAGATGATAGAATTAAGAGCCTTCCTACACACCACAAAATTGCCAATATCCAAATTGTTGAGGACACTCAAAGTATTAGGACCCAATGCACTCCTAGTCCCACTGGACCTATTAATGGTGATGCTAATACCTCAACCGTAGAAGAAGAAACTCCTATGAACATAGAGGGTTTCAAACAAGTGAGCCTATATGACACTACTACCACCTTTGATAGTAGTGTTATTGATTTTGATAGTTGCATCCTCTTGGAAGTTATTAGCTTGCTACACAAAATGTCTAGAAACCCCACACTAGCACACTTAATCTTGCCTACACGGAGCATATCACTAATGCTCTCATCAAAGCTAGGGAGGAGAAGCTTAGAATGGAAGCCTCCATACCTAAGAAGCTAGATGATGGTTGGGACCCTATGATAAAAATTAAAATGAATAACTTCTATGTCTATGCTTTATGTGACGTTGGAGCTAGTACCTCCGTCATGCCCAAAAGAATGTATGACATGTTTGAATTGAACCCTTTTGATTCTTGTTCTTTTGGTGTTCGTCTCGTTGATTCTTCCGTAAAGAAACCTTGGGGTAAGATCGACGATGTTCTTATCATTTTCAATGACAATTATGTTCCCGTTGATTTTATTATTATGGTTATAGAGTGTGAACCTTTATGTCCAATTATTTTGGGACGTCCCTTTCTTCGCACCGTTGGTGCTGTTATTCACATGAAAGAGGGAAATATAAAATTTCAATTTCCTCTCAAAAAGGGGATGGAACACTTCCCTAGAAAGAAAATCAATTTACCTTTTGAGTCCGTTACACGGGCTAGCTATTCTCTCTCTCTCTTGAAAAAATTTGATTCTTCCTTTGCTTTATGCATAGCTTAAAGGCATAAAAGAAAGCGCTTGTTGGGAGGCAACCCAAGATGTTTTTTTACTTTTGTTTTTAGTGATCTTGATGATTGTTACTACTGTAGCAACATCATTGTATCTTTATTTTCAAGCAACATCATTGGGTTGCTACAGTAGTAACAATCATCAAGATCACTAAAAATAGAAGTAAAAAAACATCTTGGGTTGCCTCCCAACAAGCGCTTTCTTTACGCCTTTAAGCTAGGCATAAAGCAAAGGAAGAATCAAGTTTTATCAAGAGAGAGAGAATAGCTAGCCCGTGTAACGGACTCAAAAGGTAAATTGATTTTCTTTCTAGGGAAGTGTTCCATCCCCTTTTTGAGAGGAAATTAAAATTTTATATTTCCCTCTTTCATGTCAATAACAACACCAACGGTGCGAAGAAAAGGACGTCCCAAAATAATTGGACATAAAGGTTCACACTCTATATCCATAATAATAAAATCAACGGGAATATAATTGTCATTGAAAATGATAAGAACATCGTCGATCTTACCCCAAGGTTTCTTTACGGAAGAATCAACGAGACGAACACCAAAAGAACATGAATCAAAAGGTTTCAATTCGAACATGCCATACATTCTTTTGGGCATGACGGAGGTACTAGCTCCAACGTCACATAAAGCATAGCAATAGAAGTTATTCATTTTAATTTTTATCATAGCAATAGAAGTTATTCATTTTAATTTTCATCATCTAGCTTCATAGGTATGGAGGCTTCCATTCTAAGCTTCTCCTCCCTGCCTTTGATGAGAGCATTAGTGATATGCTCCGTGAAGGCAAGATTAAGTGTGCTAGTGTGTGGTCTCTAAACATTTTGTGTAGCAAGCTAATAACTTCCGAGAGGGTGCAACTATCAAAATCAATATCACTACTATCAAAGGTGGTAGTAGTGTCATCTATGCTCACTTGTTTGAAACCCTCTATGTTCATAGGAGTTTCTTCTTCTACAGTTGAGGTATTAGCATCACCATTAATAGGTCCAGTGGGACTAGGAGTGCATTGGGTGCTAATAGTTTCAGTGTCCTCAACAATTTGGATAGTGGCAATTGTCTGGTGTGTAGGAAGGCTCTTAATTCTATCATCTTCCTATTTTTCTCTAGCCCATATTTTTTTAAGTTTAGCCATCATCCTAATATTTTCATTTATTTGTAATTGAATAGCATTAATAGGAGTGGCCTTCCTCTCCTCAAGGGGAGAGGTTCTAATTTTTAGCATCTCAACATCAAGGTCTAGGCTATCTACCTTCAAAGAGAGATTATCTAACTTAGCTAATTTCTCTTCTACATTCTTGTTGAAGGATTTTTGGGTAGTGATAAAGTCTCGAAGCATATTTTCTAGTTCAAAAGTGGGGTTCTTGTTTCTAGGATAGGTGTTGTTGGTCCCATAGTTGGATGGAAACGGTCTAGGATTACTAGCAAAGTTTCCCCTATAAGCATTATTGTTGAAGTTGTTTCTATCAATAAATTTCACATCTACTTGTTCCTGAGCAACCAAAGAATTTAAAGGGACATCATGAGGATCAATAGAGGGTTGCTTGGTAAGTAGAGACATAATTAAGTCAACTTTTTCATTTAGGGAGGTAATCTCCTCGACAGAGTTTACCTTCCTACCTGTTGGAGCACGTTCGGTGTGCCATTGGGAATAGTTGGTCATCATCTCATTGAGAATTTTTGTGGCAGTACCAAGTGTAGTTGACATAAAGGTTCCTCTTGCGTCCGAATCTAACAGGTTCCACGAGGTAAAGTTCAAGCCTGCATAAAAATTCTGGATAACCATCCAGGTAGGCAAACCATGTGTAGGGAATTTCTTAACAACATATTTCATACGTTCCCAAGCTTGCGCAACGTGTTCATTTTCCAATTTCTTAAAATTCATAATGTTACTTCTCAATTGGATAATTTTAGTAGGTGGGTAATACTTCCCAATAAAAGCATCTTTGCACTTATCCCAAGAATATATGCTATTCCTAGGCAAAGATTGAAACCAAATTTTAGCTCCTTCCCTCAAAGATAAAGAAAAAAGCTTGAGCTTAACAAGATCACCTTCTACTTCTTTTTACTTTTGCATATTACATAACTCAAAAAATTTATTTAAGTGTAAAGTAGCATCATCTCCAGCACTAGAGAATTGATCTCTCATAACAAGGTTTAGCAAAGCAGCTTTAATTTCATAAGAGGTAGATGAAGTGGAAGGTGTGGCAATAGGAGTACATATAAAGTCTTTCTTTTGGTGACTAGTGAAGTCACACAACTAGGCGTTTTCAGTGGAACCCATAGTAGCAGCAAGTGTGGCAGATTTTTTTCTAACTTTTGATATAAGACACAAAGATAAAAACTGAAAGGTAAAGTAACAAGACTAATAATCAAAGGTAAAAGGTAATGGGAAAATCCTCTATCTTAGAACTCGGAGTCCCCGGCAACGGCGCCAGAAATTTGCTTGATGGTGGATATATCTCCCCTCATTGGTTACCTCAAGTGGAAGGTGAGATGTAGGATAGCGGCAAATTTCTCTCGGTGAAGATACCAAGGTTTGTCTCCAGTAGAACGCCGGAGATGATAAGTAGGTGTCCGCGGCGCAACTGATGTGGACCTGCACACAACACAAAAAACTTTGCTTCCCAACGAGTACAAAGAGGTTGTCAATCTCTCCGGCCTTGTTGTTCACAAAGGATCAACGTAACAGATAATAGTGATAATTATAGCAGCTAGAAAGTAAAAGAAGGAAAGTAAATAAGCGTGTAAAAAGTGATGAGGATATGGACCGGGGTCCCGTGATGTTCACTAGTGATCTCTCTCTCCCAAGAGATGATAAAACTGCTATTCGAGGTAAATAAATTACAGCTGGGGAAGTGATAGGATTAAAAACGCACCGCAATGCTAACTATGCTGCAAATAAAAGACGAGGCTCAAAAGCATGGGCGGTACGCCAAAATAAGTAGACCGAAATCCAACTGCCTCTACTACTAATCATCCACCTTGGGATATCTATCCAGAACATCTCGTTGGTATTAAGTTGCGAGCCCCACCCAAAGTGTAAACCCAAAAGCAACAGACAACAGCATTAAAAAGAACTTTGCGTAAAGTAAACAATCCTTGCCACCGCGGTTAAAAGAACCGTTGTTTTCCCCCTTGTGGCAACAACACATCCCCTAGACTCATGTTTATGTCACTCAAGCGTGTCATCGAGGGGCATGAACCCACAATCGAGCATAACGTCCCTCTTGGAGTCACTACCTACTACTTGGCCAAAGCAATAAACAGCAACGGAGAACATGCAAGAATTACTTAAGAACAATAATATAAAAGATAAGAACCAAATATATTACTCAATCACAATCTGAACATAATCTCATAATCCATCAGATCCTAGCAAACTCATCATAGCAACAGAAGAAATATTACATATGTTCCTCGATCATGTAGGGCAGCTCACAAGTACTAAACCATGAAGAACAAAGAGGGGAGGAGAACATCACATAGCTACTGATCACGGACCCATGGTCCAAAGAAAACTACTCACGACACATCCGGGAAGCGTCCATGGTGGAGGGGAAGCTCCCGGAGGTCAATCCTCCCTCCGGACGGGTGCCGGGAAGAAGTCTGCTGGCGCTCCCAATCTTAGAAGCGGGCGGCGGCAGAACAGAGGCGAGATCGCGAAAAAGGGTTCTGTCTTCGTGGGTTTCACGCCACAGAGTTAAATAGGCAAAGGGGGGCCACCAGGGGTCCAAGCTTCCTGGTGGCGCGGCCAAGCCCTAGGCCGCCCCACCTGGCCGCCTGGGCACCAGGTGGGCCCCCTCTGGCCCTCCTTCGGGGTTCCGGAAGCTTCTGTTGCGCTTATTTTTTACCAGATTTTTCCCGAATTTTTGGAGCAATTTTAATATGGGGGAAAACTGAAATAGAAAAACAGCAGAAAACAGGAACTGGCACTGTGGTGCACTAAGTTAATTAGTTAGTCCAAATATGATAAAAAAAATGTATGAAAGTCTATCTAGATCATAGCAATATCACACAAAACATGCATGGAGCAAGAAGAAATTATAGATACATTTGGGACGTATCAGACCTGCACACAAATACAAATAACTTTGCTCCCAATGAGTACAGAGAGGTTGTCAATCTCTCCGGCCTTGCCGTTTACAAAGGATCAAACACAACATATAATAGTAGTGATAATTGAACAAGAAAGTAAAACAGGAAGTAAATTGAAGTTGTAAACAGTGGTGGAAATATGGACCGGGGTCCCATGAAGTTCACTAGTGATGTCTCTCTCCCAAAAGACGATAAATAGCTATCCAAGGTGAACAAATTAAAGATGGGCAATTAACAGGATTAAAAACGCACCGCAATGCTAACTATGCTACAAAAGAAAGGAAGAGGCTCAAAAGCATGGGCAGTACGCCAAGACAAGTAGACTGAAATCCATCTGCATCTACACACTAATCATCCACCTTAAGATATCTATCCACAACATCTCGCTGGTATTAAGTTGCGAGCCCCACCCAAAGTGTAAAACCAAAGCAACAGACAACTGCATTGAAAGAACAATCCTTGCAACCGCAGTTACAAGAACAATTGTTTTCTCCCTTATTGCAACAACACATCCCCTAGACTCATGTTTCTGTCACTCAAGCTAGTCATCAGGGAGCATGAACCCACAATCAATCACTTGGCCAAAGTAATAAAAAGCAACAGAGAACATGAAAGAATTACTCAAGAACATAAATATAAATGGATAAGAACCAAATATATTACTCATCACAATCTGAACATAATCTCATAATCCATTAGATCCTAGAAAACTCAACATAGCAATAGCAGAAAGAATTACATATGTGCCTTGATCATGTAGGGCAGCTCACAAGGTCTAATCAATGAAGAACAAAGTGGGGGAGAGGACATCACATAGGTACTGATCATGTACCCATGGTCCAAGGTGGACTACTCACGGCTCATCAGGGAAGCATCCATGGTTGTGGAGAAGCTCCCGGAGGTCAATCCTCCTCTGGTAGGATGCCGGGAAGAGGTCTTCTAGTGCTCTCGTTCTTGTAAGCGCGGAGGCAGTGGAACAGAGGCGAGATCGCGAAAAAGGTTCTGGCCTCAGAGGTTTCGGGACGAGAGAGATATATAGGGGGCAGCCAGGGAGTCCAGGCGGCCTCCCGGCGCGGCCCCACCCTAGGTCGCACCCCCTGACCACCTGGGCACCTGGTTGGGGCCCCTGGACCCCCTTCGGGAGTCTAGAAGCTTCTGTGTCGCTGATTTTGTATATATTTTTCCCGGATTTTTCTGGCACTTTAAGTAATGGGTAAACCTGGAATACAAAAATATCAGAAAACAGAAACTGGCACTATGGTGCACTGAGTTAATAGGTTAGTCCAAATATGATCAAAAGTGTATGAAAGTGTATCAAAGGCATAGAAATATCACCCAAAACATGCATGGAGCAAGCAGAAATTATAGATACGTTTGGGACGTTTCAACATCCCCAAGCTTAATTCATGCTCGTCCTCGAGTAGGTAAATGATAACAAGCATAATTTCTTTGGTGACATGCTACTAACCATAAAAGAGCTTTTAAGTAAGGAAAGCAAGGCATGTAATTCAATTCAAGTCATAACAAGCAAGAGTCTACATTAGCATTGAAACAAGCAACATAAGAGCATAAAGGTGCAAGAGCTCTCGCTGTCCGTGACTCGAATGTCTCCAAATGGTATTTGCGTGCAAGAAGTGGAAGATGGGAATACGAGAGAGTAAAAACATACTATTTATTTTGGTTGAGAACTTAATCTACTAAAGTTTCACACTTAGTCTTCTTTGGAATCTTATCTTGACTCATCCCCAGACCACTAGCCAGGTACAAGTCAAACTGTATCCACTCCCTTTCGATATTTTGAGAACTCATGTAATGGATGAGCGTAAGCAAGAAAGTTGACACTTAGGATGGAAAAGAGAGAGATGGTGGAGGAGGAAGACAAAAAGGTGTGAAAGGCTCACATCAAGGACAATCATAGGTGTGAGAAAGCCAAATGATAGATACGATGTGAGGAGTAGGGATTTCCATGCAACGGATGCACATGTGAGCTATGGAAACCTCTCCAATGGAACTAGTGGGGGTGCACCCAACTTGCTTGCTCAAGAATACCTAGAGCTCTTTTGAGGAGGCTCTTCATTGGAAAATACAAGCCAAGTTATATAGTGTAAAGGTCCCCACATAGCTATATGCATGTATAATATCTCTATGGAGTACTTGATATAAGAGGGAGTACGAGTGTTGATCTCTCAAAAGGAATATTAGTGGGCCCCCTTCTCTCTTTTTATTTTCTTTTTCTCTTTTTTCTCTTTTTTTTTATTTTTTGGTGGCCTCAATGGTCTTTCTATTTAACTCTCATTTGTCCTCTTTGGGATCTTTTAATTTGTACTCTTTGGGATCTTTTCCGCACTTAGGGGCAACACTCTATTTTTCAATAAGTATAGAAGATCTGTCACACTTTACAAAAGTACTCAGCATAAAGAAGAAGCTATTATGATGTATGAAAATGTATGCCTCCGCCAGTGTAGAAGGATATGCAATGATACTCGCGCATCATGTAGCAATGATTAGGGCAAAGACCAACTAGCATACGGCTCATCGATCAAGCAAAAGCATGTATGACATGAAGATAAAGTCATGAGATGGTGGATGTTGCATGGCATGTATCTCGGAAAGGCTATGGAAATGCCTTGATAGGTAGGTATGGTGACTATTTTGAGGAAAGATATAAGGAGGTTTATGATGACATATCATATTGTGCCAAGGGTTTGGATGCACCGGCGAGGTGGACGCCAACTCTCGGAGTGCGAAGAGGGCAATGCGCGGTACCGAAGAGGATAGCTAATATGAGGAGGTGGAAGTGTCAACTTTCAATACTTACATTAGTCTGAAGAACTCATGCACTTATTATCGGTAACTCTCAATCTAATAAATAGGTTCACAAAGATACAAGTACCCCAAGAGGAGTGTATGGGGGTTTAGTTATCCTTGCGCATCCTCGAAGATTAGTGATCCATCTAGTAGCTAGAGTTCTCAACTAGTTTTTGTAGTTTTTGGAAATAAACACATATTGCCCAAAATATGACACATATCACTAATAGGCTAGAGCTCTTGACACCAAAAGATCAAACATTACTCACAAAAATACCTCAAAACTATTGCAAGTTACTACTTCAATTGAATAGCAACCTCAATTACCTACTTAAAGACAAGACACAACTCAGTGCAACAGACAACTCTCTTAACAAGATAAACATGAAAACTAAAGAGAGTTCCAGCAACAAACTAAACTAAATCTCTTGAAAAAGATAAACATGAAAACTAAGAGCTAAACATCGCAGCAGCTACGAAAATATAGAGAACACACAACAAAGAAAGATAAGCATGAAATCCTATGATGTGTTCTAGTTTGAAGTGGAGCATATTTCTCTCCCACACAAAGTAAGCTGGGTTCTAACTTTTTATGAACAACAAACAAAGCTAAAGAAAACTAAAACGTAAACCTAAGAGCGAGACGCTCCAAGCATAGCACATAACGCATGAAGTGATAAAAATATAGTGTTACAAAGGACGAACTGATGATTGTTGATGGAGAAGGGGATGCACGGGGGCATCGCCAAGCTTAGACGCTTGAGTCTCCTTGAATATTTATTGGGGATGCATGGTGGAATCCACAAGCTTGAGCGTTTCACACTCCCGGATCTTCTTTCATCATCTTCCCTCGCACACTTGAAAACTCCCTTCATACAAAACTCATCATAAGCTGATTAGAGATGTTAGTACCCTTAATAAAATAATTTGCCTGTACTGGAAATAAAGATTTTCTTTAAAGGCTACTGTTTCTCAAGATTTCCAAAAGTTTTTGTAAAGAAAAAGCTAGCGCAAGACTTGCAAAAGTGAGGAAAGGCAAAACGCGATAGAATCTGTGAAAAAAAGAACAACAGGTAGTAAATAAATTTTTTTGGTACTTCTACAACTCAAATAAAAAAACTCAGAACAGACGCTCCAAAGACAATTGTATGGAAAGATGATCTGGTGATTTTAGGTGATTTTTTCTGTCCAAGGACAAAATATGTTTTCTGGACAACATTTCACGACTTTTGAACTTTCTCACAATCGGAGGCTAAGCTTGGTACAAAGCTTGAAAATAAAGATACAATGATGTTGCCACAATAGTACCAATCATCAAGACCACTATAAACTGAAGTAAAAATATTTTGGGTTGTCTCCCAACAATCGCTTTCTTTTACGCCTTTAAGCTAGGCAAGAAGAAAAAAGATCAAGTTTTATCAAGTGAAAGAGAATAGCTAGCCCGTTTAACGGACTCAAAAGGTAACTTAATCTTCTTCCTAGGGAAGTGTTCCAACGGTGCGAAGAAAAGGACGTCCCAAAATAATTGGACATAAAGGTTCACACTCTATGTCCATAATATTAAAATCAACGGGAACATAATTGTCATTGACAATGATAAGAACATCGTCAATCTTCCCCAAAGGTTTCTTTACGGAAGAATCAATGAGGCGAACACCAAAAGAACACGGAATTTTTTTTTTCAATTCAAACATATCATACATTCTTTTGGGAATAACGAAGGTACTAGCTCCAACATCACATAAAGCATAGCAAGAGAAGTTATTCAATTTAATTTGATCATAGGATCCCAACCATCTTCTAGCTTCCTAGGTATGGAGTCTTTTACTCTAAGCTTCTCATCCTTATCTTTAATGAGAGCATTAGTGATATGCTCCATAAAGGCAAGATTTAGTGTGCTAGTGTGGGGGTCTCTAGACATTTTGTGTAGTAAGCTAATAACTTCTGAGAGGGTGCAACTATCAAAGGTGGTAGTGGTGTCATGTAATCTCACTTGTTTGAAAGCCTCTATGTTCATAGGAGTTTCTTCTTCTATGGTTGAGGTAATAGCATCACCATTAATAGGTCGAATGGGACTAGGAGTGTGTTTGGTGCTAAAATTTTGGGTATCCTCAACAACTTGGATAGTAGCAATAGTGTGGTGTGTAGGAAGGCTCTTAATTATATCCTCTTCCTATTTTTCTCTAGCCCATCTTTCTATAAGTTTAGCCATCATCCTAATATTTCCATTAATTTTCAATTGGATAAAATTAATAGGAGTGTCTTTCCTCTCCTCGAGGCGATAAGTTCTAATATTAAGAATCTAAATATCAAGGGCTAAGTTGTCTACCTTCAAAGAGAGATTATCTAATTTGTCTAATCGCTCCTCTACACTCTTGTTGAAGGCTTTTTGGGTAGTCATAAATTTTTAAGCATGCTTTCTAATTCAGAAGTGGGGCTCTTGTTGCTAGGATAGGTGTTGTTGTTCCCATAGTTGGATGGGAACAGTCTAGGATTGCTAACAAATTATCCCTATAAGCATTATTGTTGAAGTTGTTTCTAGAGATAAAGTTCACGTCTACTTGTTCTTGAGCAACCAAAGAATTTAAAGGAACATCATGAGGATCCATAGGAGAGTGCTTGGTAAGTGGAGACATAATCAAGTCAACCTTTTCATTTAGGGAGGAAGTCTCCTCGACAGAGTTTACCTTCCTACCTGTTGGAGCTCGTTCGGTGTGCCATTGGGAATAGTTGGTCATCATCTCATCAAGAAGTTTTGTGGCAGCACCAAGTGTTTTTGACATAAAGTTCCTCCCGCGGACGAATCTAACAGGTTCCGCGAGGTAAAGTTCAAGCCTGCATAAAAAGTCTGGATAACCATCCAAGTAGTCAAACATGTGTAGGGTAGTTCTTAACGAGAGATTTCATGCCTTCCCAAGCTTGGGAAACGTGCTCATTATCCAATTGCTTAAAATTCATAATATTACTTCTCAACTGGATAATCTTAGCAGGTGGGTAGTACTTCCCAATAAAAGCATCTTTGCACTTATCCCATGAATCTATACTATTACTAGGTAAGGATTGAAACCAAATTTTAGCTCCTTCCCTCAAGGAGAAAGGAAAAAAGCTTAAGCTTAACAATATCACCTTCTACTTCTTTATACTTTTGCATATCACAGAGTTCAACAAAATTATTTAAATGTAAAGAAACATTACCTCCGACACCGGAGAATTGATCTCACATAACAAGGTTCAACAAGGCAGGTTTAATTTTATAAGAGGTAGTTGAAGTAGCAGGTGTAGCAATAGGAGTGCAGATAAAATCATTGTTGTTGTGACTAGTGAAGTCACACAACTTGGTGTTTTCAGTGGAACGCATAGTAGCAGTAAGTGTGACAAACTAATTTTTTGTGATTTTTAATAAAGGACACAAAGATAAAAACTAAAAGGTAACCTAACAAGACTAAAAAGCAAAGGTAAAAGATAGTGTGCAACTCCCCTATCTTGAAGATTGCAGTCCCCGGCAGCGGTGCCCAAAAATTTGTTGATACTAACTCCTCGTTGGTTACCCCAAGTTGAAGGTTAGATGTAGGATAGCGACAGATTTCCCTTGGCAAAGATTCCAAGGTCTCGAGTGTCTTCCCGTAGGACTCCGATAACTTCAAGTAGGTGGTGAAGTTTACAATGGAGCCGTTTACAACCTCTGGTTGCTTACTTTACCTGGACCTGCACACATCACAAGTAACTTTTTTCCCAACGAGTACAGAGAGGTTGTCAATCTCTCTGGCCTTGCTGTTTACAAAGGATCAACACAACATATAATAGGTAGTGATAATTGCGACTGGAAAGTAAAAGAAAGAGATAAGTTGAGAGTGTAAACAGTGATCAGAATATGGACCGTGGTCCCAGGATGTTCACTAGTGATGTATCTCTCCAAAAAGATGACAAAACTTCTATGCGAGGTAAACAAATCACAGATGGGTAATTGACAAGATTACGGGCGCAAACCAATGCTAACTATGCTACAAAGAAAGGAAGAGGCTCAATAGCATGGGCAGTACGCCAAAATAAGTAGACCGAAATCCATCTGCATCTACTACTAATCATCCACCTTGAGATATCTATCGATAACATCTCGCTGGTATTAAGTTGTGTGCCCCACCCAAAGTGTAAACCCAAAGCAACAAACAACTGCATTAAAAGATCTTTGCGTAAAGTAAACAATCCTTCCAACCCTGGTTACAAGCACCGTTGTTTTCCCCCTTGTGGTAATAGCACACCCCCTGGACTCATGTTTCTGTCACTCAAGATAGTCATCAGGGGACATGAACCCACAATCAAGAATAACGCTCCCTCTTGGATTGAGTACCTTCTACTTGGCCAAAGGAATAAAGAACAATGGAGAACATGCAAGAATTACTCAAGAACAAAAATATAAAAGATAAGAACCAAATATATTACTCAATCAAAATCTGAACATAGTCGCATAATCCATCATATCCCAGAAAACTCAGGATAGCAACAACAGAAAGAATTACATATGTGCCTTGATCATGTTGGGAAGCTCACCGGGTCTAATCCATGAAGAACAAAGAGGGGTGGAGAACATCACATAGCTACTGATCATGGACCCATGCTCCAAGGTGGACTACTCACGGATCATCCGGGAAGCGTCCATGGTGGAGGAGAAGGTCCCGGAGGTCAATCCTCCCTCCGGCAGGGTGCCGGGAAGAGGTCTTCTGGCGCTCCCGATCTTGGAAGCGCGAGGGAAGCGGAAAAAAGGCGAGATCGCGAAAAAGGGTTCTGTCTCAGAGGTTTCCCATCACGGAGAGTATATAGGCAAAGGGGGGAAGCCAGGGGGGCCACCAGGGGTCCAGGCGGCCCCCTGGCGCGACCTCCCTCTAGGGCGCACCACTAGGGCGCCTGGGCACCTAGTGGTGGCCCTCTGGCCCCACTTTGGCTCTTCCAGAAGCTTCCGGTGATTTTTAAAGTGTATATGATCAAAAGTGTATGAAAGTGTATATTAAACATGCACTTTTGTGTGATCATGCATGGAGCAAGAAGAAATTGTAGATACGTTTGGGATGTATCAACTAGTCTTTTCTGCCACTTTGTCCTCACTCGTGCGCTCCCGGGATCAACTTCCCGGTCGGTGACCCATCCCAAGACTACTCCAAGCCAAACCCGCTTAACCTGGTAGTTCTTTCTTGACGGGCTCTCGGAAAAGAAGGTACACCTTGTTGATATGAGTAGTCTATCATTCCTATTAAGATCCTGGGCTGTTACATACACCAGCCCTCAAAGGAACCGACGTCCCCGTCGGCCCAGCAGGAACGTTCCCCTTTGGCACACGTTTGTGCGCGCCAGTTGCAGGAATCCAACATGTACCCCATGTAAGCCTCACCGACCGACACACACATCGTGTAACCTCCAGGGTCGGCTCTGATACCAACTCTAACGCCCTGACCACTGCCAACCGGTTAACCACCGATTCAATGGTCGGTGCGCATGGGATCCAGTCTGTCCTCACAAACCAGCACTAGTCTTTTCTACAAACTTTGTCCTTACTCGTGTGCACCCAGGATTAACTTCCTGGTCGTTCAGCCATCCCAAGACTACTCCAATCCAAGCACGCTTAACCTGGTAGTACTTTATGATGGGCTCCCGGAAAAGAAGGTGCACCTTGTTGATATGAGTAGTCTATCATTCCTATTGAGATCCTGGGTTGTTACACTTTACACTTGAATAACTTTGTTGAGCTTTGTGATATGAAAAAGTACAAATAAGTAGATGGAGATATTGTTATATTAAAGCTTTTTCCTTTCTCCTTGAGAGGAGGAGCTAAAATATGGCTTCAATCCTTGACTAGGAATAGCATAGATTCTTGGAATAAGTGCAAGGATGCTTTTATTGGGAAGTACTACCCACCTGCTAAGATTATCCAGTTGAGAAGTAATATTATGAATTTTAAGAAATTGGATAATGAGCATGTTTCGCAAGCTTGGGAAGGCATGAAATCTCTCGTTAAGAACTGTCCTACACATGTTTGACTACTTGGATGGTTATCCATACTTTTTATGCAGGTTTGAACTTTACCTCGTGGAATCTATTAGACCGGCCGCGCGAGGAACCTTTATGTCAACTACACTTGGTGCTGCCACACAGCTTTTGTATGAGATGATGAAAAACTAAAAGAGCTCCAACAATGTAACAGCCCGGGATTTTCACCCAAAAATAAAAAATTTATTTGCTGCGTTATCCTGTTGATTGTTAGAATTGTTTTTAGTATTTGCTTCGCCGATTTATTAATTGGTGATTATATTTCCCCTCCTTATCGTACCGGTATGCGTGGCCGACCCTTACCACCATGGCACACGATCTTTTGCGACACCGGTTTCCACCCGATCACCGTCGCAACTTCTGGCACAAGACCAGCCATCAGAACGAAAACCCTGTTTATTTAATAAACGTATTATCTTATTGGGCATCGGATAATGTTCTCGGAACGGTATCGTAGTGAGATAGGACTGACGGCCTCGCCGCGCTGAGCACGTGGTTTGAGATTTCGTCCGAATCGGAGGTCGTATGGACTCCCGGCGGTCAGGAACATGGAGTATCGGACGCGCGAGAAAGAAACTGATGGCGTTTGTGTAAACCTGCCAGCCAACCAGCCCTATAAATAGACCACCACTCTCTCCTAGCCCTTCTAGGGTTTCACCCTTGTAAAAATTGCAGCCACCCCCTCCTAAATCCCGGAACTGCCCAATTTTAGTCCAGATTTCGAAACCCTAGCTCCTGGGTAACCTAGAGCCGTCAGATCCTCAGATCTGTGGCTCTAGAGAGGCTACGTCGCCATCCAGCAGCCTCCCAGCCATCCGGGACCTGCAGCGCCTGCACCACCGCCGCGGCAGCCGCCGTGCCGAGCCCGGTGAGCCTCCCTCCGCCGCCGGTTGTCTCCTCCCCTCTCCTCCTCCCTCACGGCCGCCTCCCTCTCCTCTCTGCAGGCTCGTCGCGCCGCCGCTGCACCATGGCCGAAGCCGGTGACCCGAGCCCGCCGCCGCGCCATGGCCTCCCCGTCCAAGCTCGCCGTCCTCGCGCCTGGGACCCGACCACTTGCCCCCGCAGCATGACCTCCTAGCGCCGCCCGTCGCCGGTGTCGCCGCGCCGCTGCCACACCGGACAACCGCGCCGGTGCCGCCGTCCACGTCCACGATCTGGATCGGGACGGGCGACGAGCCGATCCGGCTGGGCCAGACGCCACCGCGCCCGATTGGCTGGCCTCCTTCCCCGTGGCCCATTTGCTCGCTGCCTGCCCGTGACTATCTCTCGCGTAGTGCGAGCGCCCCCTCGCCCACACCGCCGGCCTGTTGGGCCTCGGCCATGAGGTCCCTTTTTTTCCTTTCCCCTTCTGGATTTTACTAATTCTGTAATTTCCTGTTACTGTGTACTGTTTCACAATGATTATTGTGGTAGATCCGTAGCCCGTATTACTTTGCGCCCAAAATGAAAAGTGTGAATCTTGTAGTGCTATAACTTTTTGCTTTACTGAGTTAATCCATTTGAGGTCATCTAGTTGGTGCAAATGCTTTCTAAACACTGCTAGTTGACGTTTACTATTGCTGCTGTTATTTCTATCAAAGTTTGGTTGATGTTTGTGTCACATCCATGATGCCTATGCCAGTGATTCTTTCTTGTATGTGTTAAGCATCATGTGTACTTCAAATATATGAATTCACTTTCCATGTTTACCTATTGTAGCTATTTTATTTCTTGCTCCAAAGTGGTCACCCTGATAATATGTGTTGATGTTTGTATAAAGTTGCTACTTTGATGCCTTATAGTTAGTGATCCATGCCTCAGAAGATTTAGCCCCAATGAGATTATTTTCTCCTTGTTATGTGTATTTTTTATGCCATGTATTTATATGCCATGATATCTCTACTATTCATATAGTTATTGAGTTCCCAAACTTCATACCTGCTGTTATCTGTCAACTACCCCGATTTCTACTAAGTCTGGAATATGGCTTAGCTGTCTCGCATGCTTTATATCTTTTCATCCATGGGTCTTTTGACCATAAGTGCAATGTGTGAACTCATGATAATTATGTAGGATTTTTGTAGATGTATTGCATGTTAATTTTGGAGCTTGCTTGATATTGCTTTTGCTACTATTTATAGAGCATGTTTATAATAGTTTGCCATGTTTTTTCTTGAGTTATAATTATTATTTCTTGATGCTCATATATATAAAACATTGATGCCATGCCTTCCTTGTCATGTTTACTGTTAATCCATGTCATTTTGGTGCATGTTTGCAATCTGTAGCATATTGTTTCCTTGCTTTCAAGTGTGTTACCTGATGTTGGCAGAATGTGTTCATAACTTGTGATACTTGTATCTTTTTAACCGTAACTCCGTTTGGGGCGTTCTTTATATGTAACTTGATTACAATTTCATAAAGATTTTGATTGTGCTATTTTTTTTCTGTTCTTAACCAACCTAAAATTTGGTTTAGGTCAGAACAGTACAAAATGCTTAAATAGTCGTGGGGTACTTAGTGATATGCCCTGTTTAGGATTTTACCCCACTTAAATGTACTAGCATAGATAGTTTACTTTATGCTTCACCTCTTGCCATGATTGTGTGTTATGCCTTTGCTCATATTTTGTAGCTAAAAAACTTAAACCATTCTAAATGTGTGGTATCGTTGTGTGTGACTGATACTTCACTTAACCTGTTAGTAGCCGCTCTCGACGATAGATGTGATATCGTATTGCGTTGTCTCGTGTTGGCTTATTGTTGTTGCTTGCTCGTGATTGCTTCGTAGTAAAAGATGTGTCTTCGTTGATTTCCTTTCAAGTGTTTACTTCTTGTTTGCTCCCGCGGGTATTCTAGGGGATGTTGCGAGTTTCCGAACGACTACACCTTCGGCTTTGTCTTCTTATCAGGTAAGGGGGAGCATATATCATGCTTATAAATTTATGCTCACTTGTGCCTAGGTATAGTATAGTGCAATTTCTTGATCCTACCACTTCATATTTATGCCTCTCAAATAAACCCAAACAACCATTTCCTCCACATCCCAGCAAACCTTTGTTTGTCCATGTACCTTGCTTTCTTGACCACTGCTTAGTATGCATGCTTAGGATGCTACAACTGTTCCCCTGTTACTCCTTGGATTGGGCTATCACATTATTATATTGTTGTGGATGATATGATTATTATAATGTTGACTATATTCGACGAAGGATGGAAGGTCAGGCTATCCCGCCTTGGCGCTTTGTTCCATTCGAGTCACTTAGGATCCGAGTTCCGGGTATTGGTTCTAAGAATGAGCGTGCCTAACTGCATGTGGGATATTATGGGGTCCACTTTTCTTACCTACCTAGCTTGAAAAATTTCTAGTGGTGGCGAAAGATGATTTACCATTTGCAAACCGTGTGTGTGTCTATCGGGTCGCTCCTAGCAGATGTTCTTTGAAACAACCCGGGCCAGTGGAGACATGATTTCTCTGTTGGCCCACACTGGTGAGCTAGGGGTCTTCCCACATGTGAGGGGATCATTTACCTCGACCTTAGACAGACGGAAGAGTCCAATCCGAGAGCGTGGCCGGCTTTTGGATTGGATGTCGACTCCCCGGGGGAAACCCGGATTTGTTTGTTGTTAGCTAGAGGGACCTATTGTTTCGGATCTCTCGGATCTAAATCATCAAATGGTTGCCTATGATGGGAAGCAACTAAGAGTGATGGGCATGCATGCAGAGCCTTGTAATGGGAAGTTGGTACACCCCTGCAGGGTTAAATCTTTTCGAGAAGCCGTGTCCACGGTTATGGATGAATTGGAACCTACGTCTTGTTCATAGATAACATCAACTGAATCATAACTACAACTTGATCAACGTGTGAGTGCCTTGATTGCTTCATCTTCGTCAGGATGCAAAGATGAGGACAAGGATAGGATAGGTGTTATGTTTGCGTAAGTAGATGATAGAAGACTTGTTGCAGGCGATTCCTCATCGACTGCTTGGTTCTCATCTTACTCTAAATAGATCATTAGCCACCTCATATATTGCTAGTGCCGATGCAACCTCAACCACTACCCCCATATTACCGTGAGAAGTTAGTTACAAGACTTGTTGATATAGCTCACCCCTTTCTTCTCTCTTTTACGCACGTTGCACAAACGATCTTGGACTTCAGAGGAGCTCGACGATCCTTCTTCTAAACGCCTTCGTGGAGACTCGACGACGACTAGTTAGGTGGATACCGGCGGAGAGCCTGGACCCGTGTGGACGTGGGAATGGTGTGTTTTACCTTTGCCACTAGTCATTTGATTATAGTTTGTACTCAGACATGTATCTTCCACTGATGTATTGTATTAAGGCAGTTGTATGACGATTGTATGAGATGTTGTATCCTTGTAGTTGTAATGTTCTTATATCATGTTGGGAATACGGGGCATATGGCATTGTCATATGTCGCGGTGGGACCGATATGTGCTTCGTCCCCAGACTTGGATCGAAGCATCTAGATCTGGAACAGTACCACATATTGGGCCTTACAACTTGGTATCACAGCCTTACCGACCATAGGGGCCTATTATCATGTCAAAGTCGAGTCTAGACTAAAAATATTTTGTAGTTACTAAGTTAGTTATTAGAGAGTAGAAATATTTTTACTCCTTACCTTTGCTATGGTCAGGACAAGTGTCGTATGTGTTTTATTCTCGCCTTGTATCCTTCAAACTCTAGTATCTCGAGTAAGTGGCGTTTCAAAATAGTTACAATTCCTTTCTCGCAGAGTATTGTCTCGATTCCAATGTCAAGTTTGGGAATTCATGTAGTACCTTTAGCTTTTCCGACTCCGGATAACATCTTGGTCGTCTGTTGAATTCATTCCTCTTTCCTAGTAACCTCATGATTTGAGTGAGAATGCTTCCCTTGATTGTCACTTTGGACTATCGTTCTTCCTCTTGATCTCCCGATGGATTCGGTCTTCGACGTCGGATTCTCTTTGCAGAAAATTTTCTCGACGGAAGGTCATCGTACGACATGGAGCAGAGTCCCTTATTGGTTGTGTTGAAGACGTCGTCTCTCTTTTCTCTCCCACCTCTCCCCGGATCGTCCAGGATCTCGGGACGAGATCCCTTGTTGGTGGTGTTGTATTGTAACAACCCAGGATTTTCACCCAAATTAAAAAAAATTTGTTGCGTTATTTTGTTGATTGTTAGAATTTTTTGTAGTATTTGCTTCGCCGATTTATTAATTGGTGATTATATTTCCCCCTCCTTCTCGTACCAGGATGCGTGACCGACCCTTCCCACCATGGCACATTGTGACGCCCCCAAAATCAATCCGTGTACAGTAATCATACACGCAGGGTACACGACTGAGATTAGGGTGCCATGGTGAGAATATCACAGCACAACACTAAACACAAAAGGATAAACCAATATGTTACAATAAAGGGGGTCACGCGGACCCGAATACATAAGTTATACAAGCCATAATATCTGAGTACAGACATAGTTAGTCAAGTTTTGCCTTAAGAAGGCTAGCACAAATAACATCAGAGATACAGATCGAAAAGGCAAGGCCTCCTGCCTGGGAGCCTCCGAAACTACTCCTGGTCCTGGTCAGTGGGGGTCTCGACGTAGTAGTATCTGCCTCCGGGGTACTCCTGCTCCTGGGCTCCAACGTCGACTGCAGCGGCCGATCAGGCAAAACAGTAAAGGAAATAAAGCAGGTGAGTATCTAGTATACCCGCGAGTCTTACGTCCGCTACTAAGCATTATGCATTGTATCAACAGAAAGAAGAGGCTGTATATAGTGGACTGAAAGACAGAAATCCAGAGCAAGGGTAAGAAGCTAGGCCTATCGAGGACTAGCATCTTCCGACGATGTCTTGCAGCATGAGGTAAGAATCAGCCAACAATTCATATAAAGCGTAAAGTAACAACAAAGCAGAAGTTGCTGCAACATTGTATAATATAAGTTGTAATGATTAACAATAATAATAATGCCTCCGAGTTCACCTCCTTGACATCCCCGCGAGGAAGAAAACCCGGAACCATACAGTTTAATAATAATAGTTTCTAGTGGTAAGATCCAGCTTCAGCATAAAGCGTCCTGTGACCGTGGACACGGCTATTCGAATAGATTAATCTTCCCTGCAGGGGTGCACTGGCGTGACTCTACGACGCTCGGATCTCCAGGGTGGCGGGAACCTTGTTAGGGAACGCTCCACCCAAAGCTATCCGACACAAAGTAGCCCATCCTTCGGCAATCAACAGACAGGTCATCCGCCGGACTATATCCTATGTACGCCGGGCTTTGGACCCTAACCCGAACGTACTCCTGCACGGTGCGTGACTGGCCGGTGAAGCAAAATCAAAACAAATACAAATACACCGCTCGAGCAAGAGAAGACAACACCACTTCCCGGCAATCAGCCCGCGGTACTTCTGACGTCTGAAGACCCTCAAACGAGACTACGATGCAGGGGAGCCCACACTCCTCGTCCCACGTGTAGGTAGTTCGTACAAGCCAAAAGGCTACTCAAGACATCCGCCGAACCATTTAGCATTTTAATTAACCTGCGTGACAACCGTTATCGTTGCCTCGACTTAACCGACCCGCGGTCAACGACAGCAGTCAGGACCACCAGTACATCGGTGCCTGCCCTGTCGTCCCACCAAGTCACTGCGGTTACCAACAAGGTGAACCGTCTCCTTACCTTGTCTCGCGTGTGCTC
Source organism: Bromus sterilis (assembly GCA_950022295.1). Lineage (NCBI taxonomy): Eukaryota > Viridiplantae > Streptophyta > Magnoliopsida > Poales > Poaceae > Bromus > Bromus sterilis. Next base: position 221,299,873 of record OX465599.1, read on the forward strand.
TTGGTAGAGCTCGACTTTCGTGGTTTGGTAACTCTCGTGAGATACGAGCAGGGGCCAAGCACGCCGGTAACGTCGGTCATACCCTCCCTGTCGTTCCCGACGATATACCTCTCGCGGGCACCGTTGGGTCGCCCGACTTCTTACCTTAAGGACAACCGAGGTTCAGGACCCTATGGCGGCAAGACAAAGTCAGCCTCGGGTGGAGTACAAGGATTACTCCTTGATAGCTCACACTTGAGGTGACTAGGCATAACCCAGATAGGGGCCTTGGACGGTGTCTGCATTGTACCGTACCTGTGCAGTTATAATATTTGTATCCGCGTTCACTCCCCTGAGTGATCACGGCCCTCTATCTAATCCTATCTAACAATGCGCAAGGCTCACTGCTGAATAATGCATAATAATAATAATAATAGGCAGCATAGGATAAAGGGAGGCACATCAAGGGGCGACAAAATCAGGCTATGCAATTGAATAGGATTGTAATCGTAGCAGCAGCAGTAATAATGCCTAGTGCAAGAAAAGTATGGAAAGATAGGCGATATCTGGGGAAGAGAATGGCTCTGCTTGCCTGGAAGCTCGACGGTAGGGGCAGGGTCGTCGACGAAGTAGTCGTACCCGGCAGCAGTGTAGTCGGCGGTAGCAGCGGGGTCTACCGGAGATTAAGGGGGGAGGAAAACAGTAAATACAAAGCAAGCAATGCAAACATATGAATGACATGACAAATGTAAAGTTAACGATGTTCTAACGCAGTGCAATGCACGTTGCTCGGAACGGAAATTCATCTGAGGATGAACTACCGGCTCCGGGTGATTATCGGACAGGGTGTCCGGAGGGGGAAAGGTTCATGCCGGAGGTGTCGTGGACATCCGACAAGCATAAGGGAGTGTATCCGTGTTAGTTGAACCATTCCGGACAACTTTCGTGTTCGGAATAAATTCATCCGGGTACTTTTTATCGGTACCGGGAATTATCGACAGACATCCCGGAGGGGGGAATGTCGATGATCGGGGTGTTAGGTGGTGGGGTAGACATACGGATAGCGTATCTGTATTCATTATATTTTTCTGATAAACTTTCATGCATAAAGTTTTTCGATCCGATATACGGATTAAAAGATATTGATTTTATAAGTTTAAATCAATTTTAAATCAATTTATAATCATTTTTGCATTTCTTTTATTTATTAAACAGAACATTATCCATAACAGAGTTGACTGGTCAAACCTGACCAGTGGGTCCCACTGGTCAGCCTCACATGTTTTATTTATTTATTTTATTAATTAAAATAGAGCCAAGGCCCATATGTCATACTCAATAACTAATAATAATTCTTTAAATAATTAAACTGACATGTGGGACCCAGCAGTCAGTGGGTTAATTAACTAAATCAATTTTTATTAACCTAATCAACTAGGTGGGGCCTAGCTGTCAGTGGTTAGGGGGGGCTATTAGGGGGTTGCCCCCGGTTTAACCGTGCCCGTGCCCGTGCCTGGGCCGTGCCGGCGACCGGAGCACGGTGGCGCCGCCCGGGAGAGCACTCCGGCGACCAAATTGAGCGGCGCTGGGCGGAATCGAACGGGGGAAACGTCGCGCGTCGCCACAGGCCAAAAACGCGAGCTGGGACGACCCCCAGCAACGGCCACGTCGACCGTGGCGGCGGCCGGAGGTGGAGCTAGGCGAGGCGGCGCTCCGGGAGGCTAAACGAGGGGGAAGGGGGGGCGTTCGACTCGGGGCTCACAGTGGAGTACGACGAAGGCGACGGCGAGGCTCGAGGAGGCGCGGTGGCGACGAATTCGGTGAAGGGGTCCGCCGGTGCAGAGGAAGAAGATGGCGCAATTCGCCCTCCACGGTGGCTCCGGGCTGCTCCACTTCTGCAGGGTGGCGCGGACGACGACGGCGGAGAGTTTGGACACGGCGGCGCGCGCCAGGGTGGTCGTTGGCCACGCGAGCTCAGTGGGGGACGACCATGGCGGGGCCCGAGCGGGGCGGGCGAGGAGATGGGGAGGGCGGGTTCTAGGGTTAGGGTTGCTGCGCAGAGAGAGGGGGCTTGGCCTTGTAGGCCGCCGGGGGGTTGCCGGATGGCCTCCATGGGGGGGGGGGCTCGTCGCCGTGGCCATGGCGGATGGACGCCACGCCATGGCGCCCGTACGGGAGGAGGGGATGACAGGGGTGGTGGGCTGGGCTGGGTTTAGTCGGGCTAGGGGGAAACAGGGGGTAGGGGTGGGCCTGTTTTGCTTTTCTGTTATTTTTCCTTTTTCTGTTCTGATATTACTTTTTTGTAATTATTTTATATACCTAGGAAATTTTGTAAAATATGGGATGTGTCCCATATTTATTGTTACACCATATATTACTGCCACAAAAAGATTGGGCACTTATAAAAGTCATGTAATATATTATTATAATATTAAATGATTAAATTGGGGTTTTTAGCTACTGTTTTGATTTGTTTGGAATTTTCTATAACTTAATAAATACCCAAACCCATTTGTATTTGGTCTAGTGATTATTTGGGATTTTATAAAAGTGGTTCCAAGATTTTTGGAAAAGATTTATTGTCACCATATTTTTAATATTCAGCAAAAGGCATTTTAGGGTTTGTTTGAATATTAATTCAAATGGCTTGGACTTCAGTTGGCCAATGATGATCAAGGTCCATAGCTCATACTTGCTTGCAACAATATCAAAGGAGAATTTGAATTTGAACTGAACCGGTTGTTCAAACAAAAATTTTGAACAGTAGTAATGAACAGTAACAGTGATTACTGTTCACTGACAGTGAGGGTGTTACACACATGACCTTTTGCGACACCGGCATCCACCCGAGCACCGTCGCAACTTCCGACACGAGACCAGCCATCGCCATCGGAATGAAACCTCGTTTATTTAATAAACGGAATATTTCATTAGGCGTCAGAAAATTTTCTCGGAACGGTATCGAAGTGCGGTAGGACTGACGGGTCCGCGGTTGTATGGACTACCGACGGTCAGAAATGTGTAGTATTGGACGCGCGAGACAGAAACCGAAGGAGTTTGTGTAAACCTGCCAGCCAACCAACCCTATAAATAGACCACCACTCTCTCCTAGCCCTTCTAGGGTTTCCCCCCTTGTAAAAATTGCAGCCAGCCCCACCTAAATCCCAGATCTTCCCAATTTGAGTCCAGATTTCGAAACCCTAGCTCCTGGGCAACCCAGAGTTGTCAGATCCTCAGATCTGTGGCTCTGGAGAGGCCACGTGTCCATCCACCAGCCTCCCTGTTGTCCGGTCTCTGCAGGGCCCGAACCACCGCCGTCGCGGCCTGCTCGGCCCCGTTCCTGGCCGAGGCCGCCTGCAGCGCTTCTGACTCCGGCGAGCCGCCGCGGCAGCCGCCATGCCGAGCCCGGTGAGCCACCCTCAGCCGCCGGCTGTCTCCTCCCCTCTCCTCCACTCTCACGACCACCTCCCTCTCCTCTCTGCAGGCTCTTCGCGCCACCGCTGCGCCATGGCTGAAGCCAACGACTCGAGCCCGCCGACGCAGCAGGACCTCTTAGCGCCGCCCGTCGCCGCGCCGCCTCCACGCCGGAGAACCGCGCCGGCGCCGCCGTCCACGTCCACGATCTGGATCGGGACGGGCGACGAGCCAATCCGGCTAGGCCAGCCACCACCGCTCCCCGTGGGCCGGCCTCCTTCCCCGTGGCCCATCTTCTCACCGCCGGCCCGCGGCTATCTCTCGCCCAGTGCGAGCGCCTCCTAACCCTCGCCCACACTGATGGCCTGTTGGGCCTCGGCCACGAGGTTCCTTTTTTTCCTTTCCCCTTCTGGATTTTACAAATTCTGTAATTTCCTGTTACTGTGTACTGTTTTGAAACGATTATTGCGGTAGATCCATTGCCTGTATGACTTTGTGCCCAAAATGAAAAGTGTGAATCTTTTTGTGCTCGAACTTTTCTGCTTTAGTGAGTTAATCCATTTGAGGTCATCTAGTTGGTGCAAATGCTTCCTAAACACTGCTACTTGACGTTTAGTGTTGCTGCTGTTATTTTTATCAAAGTTTGGTTGATGTTTGTGTCACATCCATGATGCATATGCTAGTGATTCTTTCTGGTATGTGTTAATCATCATGTTTACTTATATTAGATGCATTCATTTGCCATGTTTACCTGATGTAGCTATTTTAGTTCTTGCTCCAAAGTGGTGACCCAGATAATATATGCTGATATTTGTATAAAGTTGCTACTTTGATGTCTTATAGTTAGTGATCCATGTCTCATATGCTTTAGACCCAATGTAATTATTTGCTCCTTGTTATGTGTATTTTGATGCCATGTATTGATATTCCATGATATATCTACTGTTTATATAGTTATTGAGCTCCCAAAGTGCATACCTGCTGTTATCTGTCAACTACCCCGATTTCTAAAAAGTCTGGAATATGGTTTATCTGTCTCGCATGCTTTATATCTTCCCATCCATGGGTCTTTTGACCATAAGTGCAATGTATGATCTCATGAGCATTATGTACGCTTGATGTAGATGTAACGCATGTTCATTTTGGAGCTTGTTTGATATTGCTTTTGCTACCGTTTATAGAGCATGTTTATAATAGTTTTCCATGTTTTGCTGATTTCACCAATCCTAAACCAGTAGTATAATTTAGCTTTTTTCTTGAGTTATAATTATTATTCCTTGATGCTCATATATATGAAACTTTGATGCCATGCCTTCCTTGTCATTTTTACTGTTAATCCATATCATTTTGGTGCATGTTTGCAATCTGTAGCATATTGTTTCCTTGCTCTCAAGTGTGTTACCTGATGTTGGCAGATTGTGTTCATAACTTGTGATGTTGTATATTTCTAACCGTAACTTTGTTTGGGGTGTTCTTTATATGTAACTAGATTATAATTTCATGTAGATTGTGATTGTGCTATTGTTTGTTGTTGTTCACCAAACTAAAATATGGTTTAGGAAAGAACAGTACCAAATGCTTAAATTGTCGCACTACTAGAGAAATAACTATACATGGAATCACTATTAGTGGTGCATATTTTGGGCCATGCGCCACCATCTGTCAGGAGTGGTGTACTGGTGAAGAATGCGCCACCAATAAGCCCTTAGGGGTGGCGCATTATTTTCCAGTGCGCCACCCCTAAGAGTGGGCCAGCCTGGATGAGCTTATACGTGGCACATTTAGAGAAATGCGCCACCCCTAAGAACCTTATAGGTGGCGCATTCTGGAAATGCGCCACTCTAACAGATTATGGGTAAGGCATATTTGGAATGCGCCACCCCTAAGACCTTAGGGTGGCGCATTTTGGGATGCGCCACCATTGAGATTCAATATGCGCCACTAAATACCTCGAGCTGCACTTATCTACTCCACCCCACCTACCATCTCTCATTCACTTCACACACTTCTAAAACTATATCTACTCTTCTCACCCTGGATATACTCGGTTTTCTCCTCCTCCTCACCTCATTTCTTCCATTTATCCATCCATACTTGGCTTTAAATCTACTTTGTTTCATATTAAAGTAAGTGTACCTCCTCCCCAACTCCTTTCTTCCATTTATCACCCATACTTGTCTTTATTAACTAAATCTACTTGTATTTTTTCTCCTTTAGTATGAAGCTTGTGGTTTGATTTATATGTGTATGTAAAGCTTGTGGAATGATGTCGTATATATGAAGCTTGTTGTGGTTTGATGTATATGTGAAGATTGTGGTTGTTTGATGTATATGTGAAGCTTGTGGTGGTTTGATGTATATGTGAAGTGTATATGTGAAGCTTGTGGTGGCTTGATGTATATGTGAAGTGTATATGTGAAGCTTGTGGTGGTTTGATGTATATTTGAATCTTGAGTTGCCAATGTTTTGCCGAAATGTTGATTTATTTCCATTTCGGAAAAATTTTGGCGCACTCTCCGCATGCTCCCATGCATTATTAGGGAAGGTCATGCAGAATTTTTCCAGCGAAGACTGTGATATATAATTTTGTTGCTCTCTCTGTGCACGCAGGCGGTCATGGTCCGCGAGATGCTGAGCGATATCACCGTGACTAGGTGGATGCATTGTGCGACAATCGACATGCTACGGAATCATAGGACGGATATAGTTGTCCATGTCGGAGATGCAAACTGCAGTGCGTGACTGAGCCTGATTCCGGAATATTGGAAAGACACCTGAATTGTAATGGTTTGATGGATGGATACACACGGTGGATAAGTGATGAAGCTGGTGAGGAGGTGGACGTCAATGGTGGGTCGCCAGTAAATGAGGAACGACAACCAGACAACAACAGCGGGCGGGAAGACGAAGAGCATCACGTACATGATCATGAAGAAGATGCCGAAGAAGATCATGTAGATCATCATGTCGTACATGAAGATCAAGATGTCGGACATGAACATGAAGATGCCAGACATGAGGATTCAAGATGGGTGCGGGACCCTCATGTTCAAGAGTTACTTGTCAAGGAGGCGTTGAATGCCAGAGGTGCAGCTAGAGAGAAAGCCAAGCTGGCATAACTCGAGAAAGACGCGGTTACGAAGTTGTATGAAGGATGCAACGACGGGGATACCCGCTTGAATGTAAAACTTGGGGCTATGGAGATGAAGGCAAAACACAAATGGACCGATGAAAGCTTCGATGATAACATGGCATTCTGATACGATCGTCTTCCGAAGGGAAACACGTGCCCAACTAGTATCGTTGAGGCCAATAAAGTCCTATGCCCTATCGATCTTCCGCATGTTACATACCACGTCTGCTTAAAAGATTGCATGATCTATTGGGTGAGGACGTAGATAAAACCACAAGTTCGGTGTGCGGTCTTAGTCGATACAAGAGAGGGAGAAAGTTCCTAGAGAAGTGGTATGGTACTTTCCGATCATTCCTCGTCTACAGAGGTTTTTCGTAGATCCCGAGGAAACAAAGCTCATGACCTGGCACGCAGATAGAAAGAAGCTAAAAGAGGATGACCCAAACCCGGATCCGGGAAAGGAGGACATCATGCGGCACCCTTCAGATGGTAGCCAATGGAATGCATTGGACCTCGAATACCCAGATTTCGGGAAAGAACCAAGGAACCTCAGGATTGGTGTGAGCGCTGATGGAGTCAATCCGTTTGGCGGTGAATGCATCACACACAGTACCTGGCCCGTGTTTGTATTCATATACAACCTTCCTCCCTAGAAGTGCATGAATAAAAACTACATAACAATGTGTATGCTAATTCAAGGGCCAAAACAACCAGGTTCGGACCTCAATCTGTATCTCAAGTTGATGAAAGATGAGCTAGAAACATGATGGAAAGACAGAGTCAATACGTGGGACGCCGCCGCAAAACAATATTTCCCAATGAAAGCCGCGGTGATCACAATGGTGCACGACTATCTCGGATACGGATATTTCTCAGGTCAGGTGGTCCAAGGATTCTGTGCATGCGTTTGGTGCATGGATAATACAACGTACCGCCAGCTAGCGAAAGATCCCGGATCTTAGAAAACCGTGTTCCAGGGATCTCGAAGGTGGCTTCCCAAGAAACACACATGGAGAAAACTTAGACATCTGTTGTATGGCTGCGAGGAGCTCCAAGCACCCCCCAGCTGGAAGGAGCAGCAAAGAAATCGACAACTTGTTGAAAAATTGGGAAGAGTGCCCCGTGCCGAGAAATAAGAAAAGAAGACTCAACCGTTGATAAGGGTATGGATAGCAAGGTCTGTTTTTTGGGATTTGGAATACTGGAGTCTCCTCCGCAGTCCTCGTAGCCTTGATCTCATGCATATCACAAAGAATGTGTGCGAGAGCTTGTTTGGCACACTGCTCAACATGCCGGAGAAGACCAAGGACGGGCCAAAAGCAAGGAATGACTTGAAATTTATGGGAATCAGGAAGGAACTTCACCCCCTAGTAACAACAATGATGAGCCAGAGGAGGAGGAGGATATGGAGACGCAAAACTCTCGCAAATGAAAAAGGGTGACCAAGAAGAAGACCAGTATTGATCACTGCCCCCCGGCATGCTTCACTCTGTGCGAGGAGGAGATCAAGCGGTTTATCCACTTCCTCATAGGAGTAAAATTTCCGTACGGCTACGCCGGGAAGATAACCAGATACCAAGACGAGGCGAAGCAGCGTTTCAGCGGGATGAAATGTCACGACTGTGCCGTGCTGATGACGCATATTCTCCCTGTTGCGATCCGAGGGATAATGGACGAGCGCGTCCGTAAAACGTTGTTTGGCCTTTGCAACTTTTTCTACGTCTTCTCTCGGAAGTCGATTTGCACTATGCAACTCAAAAGGCTACAGGAGGAGATCGTGCTCATACTATGCGAGCTTGAGATCTATTTACCACCCGCGTTCTTCGACATTATGGTTCATCTACTGATCCATGTCGTGGAGGATATCATCCAACTCGGGCCTGCGTTTCTGCGCAGCATGATGCCGTTCGAAAGGATGAATGGACATATCAAAAGATAGGTTCGTAACAGGTCCCGTCCAGATGGAAACATAGCAAAGGGATTTATAGCCGAAGAGTGCATCTCTTTTTGCACAAATTTTCTAAACACCGAGAACCCTGTTGGCTTCCCGTCAACAAGCATTTTGGTAGGATCGATGGGTGTGGTCACCAGAAGGGAAGCCGCGCAATGCAAGTCAACTTCAAGGGTTGAGGCATCGACTTTGAAAGAGCAAGCCTAGCCGCGCTACAACACATCCAACTGGTCGATCCTTGGATAATAAAGCACATGGATGTAATCAGGAAGATGTACACTGACATGAGCCTCCAGATAACAGACCGAGATCCACGTCTAATCAAAGAGCACAACTCCAGCTTCATGACTTGGTTCAGGGACAAGCTTCGTGCTAATCCCCCGCGAAGGAACGCTTCCGAGGACGAAAAGATGGTATTCATCTTGTCACAGGGCGCCGCACGCAACCTGATGACCTATGAAGCGTATGATATCAACGGCTATACATTCTACACGGAGGAAAAGGCAATAACTGTGATTACCGGAACTCAGAGGTAACGGGGATATTCTACACCGATGACGTTAAGGAAATATTTTACGGAAGGATCGAGGACATATGGGAGCTCGACTACTGTGGAGAGAAGGTGCCGATGTTCCCTGTGAGATGGGTCAAGAGCGTCCTAAAAGAAGACCGGTACTTCACCACCATGGTTATACCGATGAAAAATCCAAGTCTGCGGGCGCAAACGTCACCGCGAAAAGTGAGCCATGGGTACTGGCTAGCCAAGTGGACCAACTCTTTTTCATTACCGACCCACCAAAGCCTAGCCGCGTTGTAGTGAGTAGAGGCAAAAGAAACATCATCGGAATGAATGGAGTCACCAACGAGTAAGACTTTGAAAATTACGGCGATCCGAAGATGGAAGATGACTACGCCGCTCAGGATACATACACCACAACCCTACCGAAGAAAGGTCTCCCGTTCAAGAGGAAAAGTGAAGGCGTCCCGGGCCTAAATTATTCAACCACGACAAAGAAGGTCAAGAAGAAGATCGTGAGGAAATGCTAGCTAGAGAGTTAGCTCCAAATTAAAGAAACTATTTTGTAATTCATGATCACTTTGTGTATGCACATATTTAATTTGCACTTTGTAATTTATGATCACATTCTTATGTTTGGATCATATAGTGTTAAGTAGAACCATCTTGGGTCAGCAGCCCCAATGCCTCGCCACTAACGCACCCCTGCACTTTGACCTCATGTTATTCGATCGGAAGTATCAGGCACGCGTGCTACTCCATTGTGTTCAAAACTTTAAACCTAGGGTACACCATAGCAAACTATAAAGTGTCCACCATATCACTTTGACCTCATGTTATTTGATCGGGAGCATCAGGCACGCGGGCTACTCCATTGTTTTCAAAACGTTAAACCTAGGGTACACCATAGCCAACTATAAAGTGCCTCACCACTCACGTACCCCATGTCATTTGCATTGATGGGCTAGATAGATAGGCCAAATAATTTAATAAGAAAATTAAAAAAACTCTTAGGGGTGGCACATTTTGCCAAAGTGCGCCACCAAGTGGTTGCTTATGCGTGGAAAATTTTGAAGAAATGCGCCACGCATAAGAAACCAATTGGTGGCGCGGCAAAAGGCGCCACCTGTAAGCCTTAACCTCCATCGTCCCCCTCCCCTAGCCCGTGCACAACAATCATTCGCCCCCACACTACTCGAACCCTTGCCACCACCGTCACCGGAGCTCCCCCGTCTCCTCGCTGTCGACTACCGGAGCCGCCGCACGCCACCGTAGGAGCCCCCCGTCTCCTCGCCGTCGACCCACGAAGCCGCCCCAACACCTCCACGGCGACCTAGGCGATGCGCCTCCACCGCGCCGCCTCTACCGCGACGCCGTCCCCGCCCCTGTCGTTCGAGTCATCGATGCCGTCCAGCGTCCCCTTCCAGGTACATCCCATACTCCCCCTCCACCGCTCCCCCCCCCCCTCACCTCCATCTTTTCCTAGCCCTTGCTGGCTTCTGACGGCGCCGGTGGTGTCCATGGCCGCCCGAACCCCCACTTGCCCCTGCTGCTCAAATCCTTTTGTGCAAACCCTAGAGAACAGAGGGGATTTGAGAATTGCTCTGTGTGCAATCCCTTTGGGGTATTTGATGTCTGGTGTTTTGATTAGTGCAACTGTTTTGTATCAAAAAAATTAAGTGAGAGAGATAGAGAATTTTTCAGTGCAATTGCTTTGATCTTGATGATTCTATTTAGGAGTTAGTATGTGCTACTGATTTTCTCTGTCCACTAGCACTGAAATTTTTTCCTACTAGTGTAAAATTTTCTACTAATCTTGATGATGCTATTTAGGAGTTAGTATATGGTACTAGTGTAAAATTTTCCTTCTAAGTGTTACATGGTCTTGTGATAAGATATGCAATGCTTGTCGCATTCCATTAGTGTAAAATTTGCAAAGCACTAAAGTTTACACGATGCTAAATGCCATTTTCAAGTGCCCTAGGTCCAAAGTTAGGGTTATCTACTATACAATTTCCATGGTCCCAATTTAAACTAATGAAGAAAAGGATAACTAGTGAAAGGCTCTGTTTTTATTAAACTGATGAAGATCGAGAGGATAGCTCTGTTTTTATTAACTAGGGAGAGAGAGAGATAGAGATAGAGATAGTATTGTTGGTGGATAATGTTAGATATTTCAATTTGGACGGCTCGGTAATGGGAGCCCAGAGAAGTAGAAGAAGAGAACCTAGCTTCTTGTAGACCAGTTTCAATCAATTTTTTCGTGTATATACAAAATGGTTTTCGGGTTTCATTGTTTAATTGCATGGCAGATTCTTTTAGTCAAGCTCATCATGTTTATCTTATCATGTTTGTCCACTGATTTAGTCAAGCTCATTTTTTGTCAAGCCATGTGTGTTGTGGATTTATCAATTAAATGGCATCCATATATATCATTAAGTTTTTAGTGCATTGTGCTACACTATATATGTGTTGGTTGTGCGTACATGTACGAATTTTTTTTGTGCAGGTACAAATCATTATCCCCTTTCTCCCGAAATGTTGATTAAATTCCGTTTCAGTTGAGAATGGGGCACTCTGGTGTTAAGAAAAATAGCAAAGGTCATGCCGAATTTTTCCGTGAATTCGTGCATGACCTTTGCTATTTTTCTTAACATGAGATTAGTTGCACTTATTTATTGTTCTAATTAATTAAGTAGTTGCAGTTCTTAATATTGTACTAGTGCAAACATGTCGACCGGAGCTGACGCCGGCCCTTCTTCTCAGCCAGGAAAAAAAAGGAAGCAATTTTGGGAATAGTCCAAGGAGGAGGTCGAGGAGCACAGAGAAGAGGAAGTACCTCCGGGCGAGGAGGAGTATGAGGAGGAGATTGATAGCTTCTCGCCCCTCGTTGGTTACCCCAAGTGGAAGGTTTGAGATGCAGTGCAGCAACAAGTTCCCCTCGGTGAAGATACCAAGGTTATCGAACCAGTAGGACTCAGGAGATACAAGTAGGTGGCAACGTTGCCAGAAATTTCTTCCTGACTAGGGTGTTGTCGGGGACCTACACACAGCAACAAATAACTTTGCTCCCAACGAGTACAGAGGAGTTGTCAATTCCTCTAGCCTTGTCGTTTACAAAGGATCAACGCAAGAGATAAAAGGTGCAAAGGAAAGTAAAAGCTGAAAGTAAATTGAGGGTGTGAACAATAATGTGAAGATGGACCGGGGTCCCATGATTTTCACTAGTGATGTCTCTCTCCCAAAAGACGATAAAAGTGATAGCGAGGTAAACAAATCACAGTTGGGCAATTGACAGGATTATGAAGGCACCGCAATGCTAACTATGCTGCAAAGAAAGGAAGGGCTCAAAAGCAATGGGTAGTACGCCAGGGTAAGTAGAGCGAAATCCATCTGCATCTACTACGAATTATCCACCTTGAGATATCTATCCAGAACATCTCGCTGGTATTAAGTTGCGAATCCCACCCAAAGTGTAAACTCAAAGCAACAGACAACTGCATTAAAAGAACTTTGCGTAAAGTAAACAATCCTTGCACCCGCAGGTACAAGCACTGTTGGTTTATCCTTGGTGGCAACAACACATCCCCTAGTCTCATGTTTCTGTCACTCAATCTAGACATCAAGGGGCTGAACCCACAATCGAGCATAACGCTCTCTCTTGGAGTTGCAAATAAAATAGTTGGCGAAAGAAAATACGGCAACGGAGAACATGCAAGAATTTACTCAAGAAAAAAATATAAAAGAGAAGAACCAAATATATTACTCATCACAATATGAACATAGTCTCATAATCCATCAGATCCCAACAAACTCAGCATAGCAACAGCAGAAATTACATAGATGCCTCGATCATGTGAGGCAGCTCACGAGGACTCGAAAGTGGAAGCACTAAAGGGGGAGAGATAGATCACATAGCTATTGGTCACAGACCCATGGTCCAAGGGAAACTACTCACGGTACATACGGGAGGAGTCCATGGCTATGGATGGTCTCCCGGAGGGTGTTCCTCCTTCCGGCAGGGTGCCGGGGCAGCTTCTCCAGGCAGCCCCGATCTTGAAACGGAGGCGGCGGCGGTACAGAGGGGAGTTCGCGAGAAAGAGATCGATATTAGGGGTTTCCACCCCGAGGGGTAAATATAGGCGAAGGGGGGCATCGAGGGGACCCACGAGGCAGTCAGGAGGGTCCCTGGCGCGACCCAGGGTGGGGCCGCGCCACCTGCCCTCCTGGCTGCCTGATGGTGGCCCCCCTTCCCTCTCTTGGTGATTCCGGAAGCTTCCGTTGCGCTGATTTTTTATATATTTTTCCCGGAATTTTGGGAGCACTTTTAATGGCCGGAAAACCTGAAATACAAAAACAGCAGAAAACAGAAACTGGCAACTGGGTGTACTGAGTTAATAGGATAGTCCAAATAGGTTCAAAAGTGTATGAAAGTTCAAGAAAAACATGGCAAAGTCACACAAAACATGCATGGAGCAAGCAGAAATTATAGATACGTTTGGGACGTATCAACATCCCCAAGCTTAATTCCTGCTCGTCCTCGAGTAGGTAAATGATAACAATCATAATTTCTGTGGTGACATGCCACACAACCATAAAAGTACTTTTAAGTAAAGCAATCAAAGAATGCAATTCAATTAAAGTCTTAACAAGAAAGAGTCTATATTAGCATTGACACAAGTAACAAAAAGAACAAAGGGTGCAAGAGCTCTCGCTGTCCGTGACTCGAATGTCTCCAGATGGTGTTTGCGTGAAAGCAGGGGATAGGGAAATACGAGATAAAAAAATAATTGTTGAGAACAACTATCTACTAAAGTTTCACACTTGGTCTCCTTTGGATTCTTATCTGGACTCGTCCCCAGACCACTAGCCAGGTACAAGTAAAACTGATCCACTCCCTTTCGACATTTTGAGCACTCATGCAATGGATGAGCGTGAGCAAGAAAGTTGACACCTAAAAGGAGAAACAGAAAGAAAGTGGAGGAGGAAGACAAAAAGGTGTGAAAGGCTCACATCAATGAGGACAATCATAGGCGAGAGAAGGCCATATGATAGATATGATGTGAGGAGTAGGGATTGCCATACAACGGATGCACATGTGAGCTAAAATCTCTCCAAGGGAACTAGTGGGGGTGCATCTAACTTGCTTGCTCAAGAAGACCTAGAGCTCGTTTGAGGAGGCTCATCATTGGAATATACAAGCCAAGTTCTATAGTGTGAAGGGTCCCCACATAGCTTTATGCATGATGATGATCTCTATGGAATACAAGGGATAGAAGATGAAGTACTAGTGTGGATCTCTCAAAAGGAATAGTGGTATGCCCCTTCTCTCTTTTTATTTTTTTATTTTCTCTTTTTCTCCTTTTTTTAGTTTTTTGGTGGCCTAAATGGCTCTTTCTATTTAACTCTCATTTGTCCTCTTTGGGATCTTTTGATTTTGTCCTCTTTGGGATCTTTTCCTCACTTTAGGGGCAATACTCTATATTTTACAAGAATATAGGAGATCTTTCACACTTTACAAAGGTACTCACATAAAGAAAATGTAACTATCATGATGCAAATGTATGCCTCTGCCAGGGTAGCAGGATATGCAATGATACTAGCGCGTCATGTAGCAATGATTAAGGCAAGTCCCAACTAGCATGCGGCTCATCGATCAAGCAAGTAGCATGTATGACATGAAGATCAAGTCAGGAGAAGGTGGATGTTTCATGGCAATGTATCTCGGAAAGGCTATGGAAATGCCTTGTAGGTAGGTATGGTGGCTGTTTTGAGGAAAGATATAAGGAGCCTTATGATGACAGAGCATATCATGCCAAGGGTTTGGATGCACCGGCGAAGTATGCGCCAACTCTCGAGGTGAGATAGGGCAATGCATGGTACCGAAGAGGCTAGAAAAAGTATAGGTGGGTGGAAGTGTCAACTTTCGAATACTCACATTAGTCCGAAGAACTCATGCACTTATTATCGGTAAATCTCAATCTAATCAGGAGGTTCACAAAGAGACATGTACCCCGAGGAGTTTATGGGGGTTTGGTTATCCTTGCGCATCCTCGAATCATGGTACGTGAGTGTACTCTAATATTCGAACCCTCCAGAGGTTAGTGATCCATCTAGTAGCTAGAGTTCTCAACAGGGGGTTTTTGGTTTTCGAAAAACACACGGATTGCCCAAAATACGATATCTATCACTAATAGGCAAGAGCTCTTCACACCATAATTTCAAACATTACTCTAGTCAATACCTCAAAACTATTGCAAGTTACTACTACAAAGAGAATAGCAACTTTAACTACCTACTTTCAGTCAAGACACAGAACTCAGTGCAACAAGCAAACCCTCTAACAAGATAAAACATGCAACCTATAGAAAGTTCAACCTAAGACAAAAGAAAAGCTCTAGAAAAACTAAATCACTACAACTAAACAGAACAGCAGCTAAGAAAAGAAAAAGAACAGCTCACAGCTAAAAGAATAAGCATGCAAATCCTATGAGGAGTTCTAGTTCAAGCGGAGTGTGAATCTCTCCCACAGAAAAGAGTAAGTTGGGGTCTAACTTGTTACTACGGCAAATAAAGCAAAAACAAACCTAGAAAAGTAAAGAGCGAGACGCTCCAAGCAAAGCACATAACGCATGAAGTCATAAAAATATAGTGCAACGAGGGACAAACTGATGATTGTTGATGAAGAAGGGGATGCATCGGGGGCATCCCCAAGCTTAGACGCTTGAGTCTTCTGGAATATTTATTGGGGGTGCACATGGGCATCCCCAAGCTTGAGCGTTTGACACTCCTGAATCTTCTTTAATCATCCTCCATCGCGCACTTGAAAACTCCCTTCATACATAACTCATTGTAGGCTGATTAGAGAGGTTAGTACCCTAATAAAATAATTTTCCTCTACTGAAAATAAAGATTTCCAGGAAGAGCTACTGTTTCTCTTGCCTTCCCAAAAAAGTTTGCAAAGAAAAAGCAAGTTTAAGGATTGCAAAACTGCGAAAAGAAAAACCGGGGTAGAAGCTAAGAAAAAAAGAACAACAGAGAAAGGAGAATTTTTTCGAGGTACTTCTGCAACTCAAATCAAAAAATTCAGAACATACGCAAGTTTCGTAATTGTATAGAGAACGGTGTGTACAAAATTCAGCTCAAAAAGATGAACTGGGATTTTTCCATGATTTTTCTAGTCACAAGGACAGAATCTGTTTTCTGGACAGCATGTCACAACTCTCACTTCCCTTGTCGTATGAGGCTATAAAAGGCACAAAGATTAAAAAGTAAAGATAGAATGATGTTTCTATAGTAGTAACAATCATCAAGACCACTAAGAACATAAGAAAAACAAAAAGGAAATCTTAAATTCGTTGCGGGCTGCCTCCCGAAAGCGCTTCTTTAAAGCCATTAGCTAGGCTTAAAGATTATAGAAGATGCTCTCATAAGAATAAGAATTTGAAGCAAAAGAGAGCATCAAGAGGAAAATATGAAACACATTTAAGCCTAACCCACTTCCTATGCATAAGCATCTTGTAAGAAAGTAAATCAAAGAAGCACAAAGTGACATGCATAGGAAGGTGGAAAAAGAACAACTTCAAAACATTTTCAACACCAAGAGAGGTATTTTAGTAATATGGAAGTTTCTACAACCAAACTTCCCTCTCTCGAAATAATTTTCAGTAGTATCATGAACAACATCAAGAATATAACTATCACATAAATCATGTTGTTCAAGACCTACAAGCACACGTGTATTGTTTTGAACACGGTCTTTAGGATCATAAGATAAATGCAACCCATCACATTGAGCCTTAATAAGAGCACAAATCTCCGTAATATGAGTTGGAGGTTTCAAAAGGATAACAGTACAATCAAATGTGGGTGCAATAGCAAAAATTTCATGCTTAAAATGAGGAACTATAGAAAGTTCATTTCTGTAAGCATCATCCATAGTGGCATCACGGCCATAAGCATAGAACGCATCAACTTCATCAAAAAGGTATATTTCAAAAGAATTCATAGGATCATAACACTCATATAAGGTAAGAGTCAAAGAGTTACTCTCATTAGAAGGTAGACATGGATGGATCCATTCTTCCTCCTCTTGTTCGTCACTCTCCTCCTCTTTTTCATCCAAGGAGCTTTCAGGTTCAGCAATTTCTTCTTCCATAGAGTCCTGCAGAACATTAGTCTCTTCCTTTGGGGGAGAGATTCTCTCAAGATGATCAGTAATATAGTAATTTGCATCGTAATTTTCCAAACAATAGTTAAGTATAGAAAGACTCTCAGATTTGTGAGGGGCATCATCAATATTTTTAAGAAGAGAAGTAATTTCATAGGCACCCTTATAAGCAACAAATTCTTCTATTTCCTCTGCATCATAAAAATCATAGTTTCTATTAGCATAAGAAGCTAAGGTTTCATCATCATTGTACTCACATTGGAAAGCAAGGTGTTTATGCCTCATAAAGCAACAAGATTCATCCCTGCAGAATGATATATTATATATTGAGCACAAGTTTCTAGCATACTCATACGACTGATTTATTTGTTTCCATAAGTGTATCCCCTTTTGAGAAAAGCGGTGTTCCTTGTACCACTTTTGTTGATCCTCGGTGAATCCTCCATGCCAATAAGATCTAGTTTCAAAGAAGTCAGACATTGATTGGCAAGTAAGGAACTAGACATACTATATTTTTGTGTTTTTTGATAAAGGCCACTAAAGCAAAAACTGAAAGGTAAACTGACAAGACTAAAAAGCAAAGATAAAAGATAGTATGCAACTCCCCTATCTTGTAGACTTGAGTCCCCGGCAACGGCGCCAGAAATTTGCGTGATGGCTTCTCGCCCCTCGTTGGTTACTCCAAGTGGAAGGTTTGAGATGCAGTGCAGCAGCAAGTTTCCCTCGGTGAAGATACCAAGGTTATCAAACCAGTAGGACTCAGGAGATACAAATAGGTGGCAACGTTGCCAGAAATTGCTTCCTAATTAGGGTGTTGTCGTGGACCTTCACACAACAACAAATAACTTTGCTCCCAACGAGTACAGAGGAGTTGTCAATTCCTCCGGCCTTGTCGTTTACAAAGGATCAGTGCAAGAGATAAAAGGTGCAAAGGAAAGTAAAAGCTGAAAGTAAATTGAGGGTGTGAACAATAATGTGAAGATGGACCGGGGTGCCGTGATTTTCACTAGTGATTTCTCTCTCCCAAAAGACGATAAAAGTGCTAGCGAGGTAAACAAATCATAGTTTGGAAATTGACAGGATTATGAAGGCACCGCAATGCTATCTTATGCTGCAAAGAAAGGAAGGGCTCAAAAGGAATGGGCAGTACGCCAAGGTAAGTAGACCGAAATCCATCTGCATCTACTACGAATCATCCACCTTGATATATCTATCCAGAACATCTCGTTGGTATTAAGTTGCGAATCCCACCCAAAGTGTAAACTCAAAGCAAAAGACAACTGCATTAAAAGAACTTTGCGTAAAGTAAACAATCCTTGCACCCGCAGGTACAAGCACCGTTGTTTTATCCCTGGTGGCAACAACACATCCCCTAATCTCATGTTTCTCTCACTCAAGCTAGACATCAAGGGGCTAAACCCACAATCGAGCATAACACTCTCTCTTGGAGTTGCAAATAAAATACTTGGCGAAAGAAAATACGGCAACGGAGAACATGCAAGAATTTACTCAAGAACAAAATATAAAAGAGAAGAACCAAATATATTACTCATCACAATATGAACATAGTCTCATAATCCATCAGATCCCAACAAACTCAGCATAGCAACAGCAGAAATTACATAGATGCCTCGATCAGGTGAGGCAGCTCACGAGGACTCGAAAGTTGAAGCACAAAAGGGGGAGAGATAGATCACATAGCTATTGGTCACGGACCCATGGTCCAAGGGAAACTACTCACGGTACATACGGGAGGCGTCCATGGCTATGGATGGTCTCCCAGAGGGGGTTCCTCCTTCCGGCAGGGTGCCGAGGCAGCTTCTCTAGGCAGCCCCGATCTTGAAACGGCGGCGGCTGCGGTACAGAGGGGAGTTCGCGAGAAAGAGATCGATATTAGGGGTTTCCACCCCGAGGGGTAAATATAGGCGAAGGGGGGCATCGAGGGGATCCACGAGGCAGTCAGGAGGGTCCCTGGCGCGGCACGGGGTGGGGCCGCGCCACCTGCCCTCCTGGATGCCTGGTGGTGGCCCCCTTCCCTCTCTTGGTGATCCGGAAGCTTCTGTTGTGCTGATTTTTTATATATTTTTCCCGGAATTTTTGGAGCACTTTAAATGTCTAGAAAACCTGAAATACAAAAACAGCAGAAAACAGAAACTGGCAACTGGGTGCACTGAGTTAATGGGTTAGTCCAAATAGGTTCAAAAGTGTATGAAAGTTCAAGAAAAACATGGCAAAGTCACACAAAACATGCATGGAGCAAGGATAAATTATAGATACGTTTGGGACGTATCAGACATATAGTCGGAGTCTGACTCATCTG
The DNA here is from genome assembly GCA_950022295.1 of Bromus sterilis. Classification (NCBI taxonomy): domain Eukaryota; kingdom Viridiplantae; phylum Streptophyta; class Magnoliopsida; order Poales; family Poaceae; genus Bromus; species Bromus sterilis. Next base: position 221,319,357 of record OX465599.1, read on the forward strand.
AGGAATACCTGGAGGTGGAGGCAGGTACAGATGGTGAGAGGAACACCGGCGAGGATGGTGCGACCGGTGGCTCCAACACAGATGGTAGCAAGTTGAAGAAGCGAATTCAGAAACCGACCAAGGTTGGCACCATCAGGCAAGAGTTTACCGCCGTGACCACCGTTGGGGTTCCTACACAACCCAAACATTTTTTGGAAGGGTACGGCCGTCAAGTCGCGGCGATCCTCCGCAACACCGTGTCGATCACCGCGATTAACCTCAGGAGTCGTGAAAATAGTTATTATTGTCATCTCCTTATCAACAAGTTGCACGGACGATACAAGTTCCCGGAGCCGTACAATAACACCAAACTTAAAGAGAACAAAGTAAACAAATGGGCCCTCAGGAAGATGATCAAGGCCTTGTCCAGTTGGAAAACCCGGGTGAAGGAGGCTATTATTGAGAAGAACAAAACCTGGGAGGAGCTCAAGGAGAAAGAGTCGTTGATCGAAGAAGCTACCTACAACCTTTTGAAGGCTAGGTGTGAGTCCGAGGCAGCCAAGTCCGCGAATGAAAAGGGCAAGGCGATGCGGTCGCAGGTCATAGGTAACCACTGTCTCAGAGCCGGTGGTTACATAAGTTCCAAGCCTAAATGGGACAACGAGGATGCCGAGTACGCCACTGCGGGCATACCTAACCCCTTTGAGCAATACAAAAGTGATCCACAGACCAAATTCTTTGTGAGGGCCCGGAGCTATAAGGACAAAGAAACCTCGAACATAGTTGTCGATCCTAAGGTTCACGAGTTTACGACTGTCTTGGTAAGTAGTTTACCACGAGACATTGTCGATTGAATTCTAGTTAATGAACTTCACAATATCTTAATGTTTCATATTATTTCTGCAGCAAGCGGAAATGAAAATCGCCTCATCGCGGGAGTCGCCGGTTAAGCCGACCAACCCATGGGACACCGCCTTTAATAGGGCGTTGAACAAGGTCAAGAAGGTTTATGTGGAGGCGAAGCCATCGTTAGCCGGTCGTGTGGTCGGCTTTGGTAAAGACCTAAATTGGTCCAAATATTATGGGGAACCGGCGGAGTATTCGGGCTCGAGGGGTCGCAAGGCGAGAAGGACCGAAGAAGACGCCGCTTATGTTCGTGGACTGGAGGAGAAAGTGAATATGCTTCCGCAGCTTGTCCAGAACGAAGTGGCAAAGACTATGAGCGCCCATGATAAAATATTTTTTCTCCACTGGAAATAAATATTTTCATGGAGAGCTACTGATTTTCAAGATTGCCAATACTTTTTTCAAACAAAAACAAAGCTTATGATTTGCAAAACGATGAAAACGCAAAACATGGCAGAATCTGTGAAAAACAGACCAACAGGTAGTAAATAATTTTTTAGGAGTACTTCTGCAACTCCAATGAAAAAACTCAAAAAAGACGCATGAAATCTAATTGTATAGAGCATACTGTCAAAAAGGTCAAATCAAAAAGATGATCTGGTGATTTTTGGCTAATATTTCCGTCAAGTGGACAGAATATGTTTCTTGTCAGCATGTCACAACTTTTGAAATTTCCTGCAATCGGAGTCTAAAACTTGGCACAAAGCTTGAAAATAAAGATACAATGATGTTGCTACAGTAGTAACAAGCATCAAGATCACTAAAACAGAAAGTAAAAACATCTTGGTTTGCCTCCCAACAAGCGCTTTCTTTTATGCCTTTTAGCTAGGCATGATACAAAAATATCAAGTTGTAACAATTGAACCATCATCAAGATCATCAAAAATCTCTTCAATAGTACAACTAGTCTTATGAGGACTTTCAAATAAAGGCCTAGTGGTAACACTTCTAGGGATAAAATCAAAGGTAGTAAGACCAATTGGAATTTCATTTCTAATTATATTCAAGAGTGGTATATCTTCCAAGGTCTTCGCAGTTTCCACACCCCTAGCAATAGATATATTTGTTTTGGGTCGAGGAACCTTTGGTACGTAAACAAACTTAGGTTCTTCTTTGAGGGGGTTTGTACCTTTTTAGTCTTGCTGGAGGATAGATTAGTTCCTAAAGTTTCAATAATATCCTCAATCTTGTCAATCCTAGAAGGGTCCAAATCATGGGATTTAAGGTTCTCCAAAGTGGTATGAACTTTGTGCATGGAGCTATCAAGCCTATTTAAATTCCCTTGAATCCTACGATCTACTTCATTTATTTTTCCCATACATGGCATCTCTAGCTCCATATTATCAGGTTTACTCATAATGTGATCTAAAGTAATGTTCTCTTGTTTTCTAACAATAGGGGGATTTCCAAAAATATTTTCCATAACATTAAGAGCTTCCCAAACTGGGGATTCTAGGAAATTTCTATTGACATCAGTGTCTAAAATAAACCTATTTCAAGAAGTAACACCAAAATAAAAGTTTCTAAGCAAGATAGCAGTGGATTGCTTCTTGGTGGCTCTATTTTGAGAATCATTAATACTATACCAAGCATTTTCAGACTTTCTCCACCTCTTTGTTCGAAGGTGAGAATCTCCCCTTCGGGTTCAAAACCAAAGGCAAATGGCTTAGACATACTGACTAAACAAAGCAAAGTAACTAATTTTTTTGTGTTTTTGATAAAAGACACTAAGATAAAAACTAAAAGGTAAACTAACAAGAATAAAAAGCAAAGATAAAATATAGTGTGCGACTCCCCTATCTTGAAGATTGGAGTCCCCGGCAACGGTGCCAAAAATTTACTTGCTGGCGCAGGATAGCACTCCTCGTTGGTTACCCCAAGTGGAAGGTTGGATGTAGCCTAGCAGCAAATTTCCCTTACGCGGAGATGGTAAGGTTTATCGAATCCAGGAGGACTCCAAGGTCGACAAGTAATTGATGCGGCAAGTGACGCGCCTTTTTATGATAATCACTTGCTTTACCTGGACCTGCACACACAACAGATAACATTACTCCCAACGAGTAGAGAGAGGTTGTCAATCTCTCCGACCTTGTTGTTTACAAATGATTAAACTAGATAGTAGTGATAATTGCAACGAAAAGTAAAAGCAGTAAATAAAGTGGAGGTGTGAACTGTGGTGGAAATATGGAACGGGGTCCCATGATGTTCACTAGTGATGTCTCTCTCCTAAAAGACGATAAAATACCTAAGCTGGGTAAACAAATTACACCTGGACAATTGACAGAATTATAAACGCACAACAATGCTAATTATTCTGCTGAAAGCTAGAGGCTCAAAAGAATGGGCAATACGCCAACACGAGTAGACCAAAATCCATCTGTATCTACTCACTAATCATCCACCTTGAGATATCTATCCAGAACATCTCGCTGGTATTAAGTTGCGAGCCCCACCCAAAGTGTAAACTCAAAGCAACATACAACTGCATTAACGAACTTTGCGTAAGGTAAACAATCCTTTCAACCGCGGTTACAAGCACATTTGTTTTCTCCATGGTGGCAACAACACATCACCTAGTCTCATGTTTCTGTAACTCAAGCTAGACATCGGGGGGCATGAACCCAAAATCATGCATAAACGCTCCCTCTTGGAGTTACTATCTACTACTTGGCCAAAGCAATAAAAATTAGTGCAGAACGTGCAAGAATTACTCAAGAATAAAATATAAAAGGTAAATCAAATATATAGCTAATCAGAATCTGAACATAATCTCATAATCCATCAGATCCCAGCAAAAAAAGCATAGCAACTGCAGGAAAATTGATGCACAAGATTGGAGAGAAGACATCACATAGCTACTAGTCATGGACCCATGGTACAAAGAAGGACTACTCACGACACATCCCAGAAGCATCCATGGTGGTGGATAAGTTCTTGTAGGTCAATCCTCCCTTCGGCAGGGTGCCGGGAAGAGGTCTTCTGGTGCTCCCTGTCTTGGAAGCGTGGCGGAGGTGGAACAGAGAGGAAATTCGCGATGCGGGGGTCTCTCTGAGGGTTTTCAGAACAAGGGGTAAAAATAGGCCGAAGGGGGGCACCAAGGGGTGGCCCATCCTCCCAGTCGCTGATGGCGTGGACGTGGATAATGGCTTCTCGCCCTTCGTTGGTTACCCCAATTGGAAGGTGAGATGTAGGATAGCAGCAAATTTCCCCTATGTAGAGTATAGGGTTTGTCTCCCGTAGGACTCCGGAAGTGAAAAGTAGGTTTCAACGGCGCAATTAACATGGACCTGCACACAATACAAATGACTTTGCTCCCAACGAAGTTCAGAGAGGTTGTAAATCTCTCAGGCCTTGTTGCTTAGATAGGAGCAAACGCGAGGAATAAAGGATAATAATAATAGCAACTATAAAGTAAAACGGGAAATAAATTGAGCGTGTAAATAGTGATGAGAATATGGACCGGGGTCTCGTGATGTTCACTAGTGATATCTCTTTCTCGAAAGACGATAAAAATGCTATGCGAGGTAACCAAATCATAGATGGGCAATTGACAGGATTAAAATCGCACTGCAATTCTAACTATGCTACAAAGAAAGGAAGAAGCTCAAAAGCGTGGGCGGTACGCCAAAATAAGTAGACCGAAATCCAACTGCATCTACTACTAATCATCCACCATGAGATATCTATGCAGAACATCTCGCCGGTATTAAGTTGCCAGCCTCACCCAAAGTGTAAACCCAAAGCAACAGACAACTGCATTAAAAGAACTTTGCATAAAGTAAACAATCCTTGCAACCGCTGTTGCAAGCACCGTTGTTTTCCTCTAGACTCATGTTTCTTTCACTCAAGCTAGTCATCAGGGGTCATGAACCCACAATCGAGCATAACGTTCGCTCTTGGAGTCACTACCTACTACTTGGCCAAAGCAATAAACAACAACGAAGAACATGCAAGAATTACTCAAGAACAAAAATATAAAAGATAAGAAAAAAATATATTACTCAATCACAAACTGAACATAGTCTCATAATCCATCAGATCCCAGCAAACTCAGCATAGCAACAACAAAAAGAATTACATATGTGCCTTGATGTAACGACCTGATTCGCTAAGGAATCCAAGTCTCTGTGCATTCTGTGCTAGTCCCTGGATCAATAGCTAGCACACACAGTACATGACGTAATATCAAGAATAAACCACATGTCATATATATTACATCGAAGATCCAATATTACAATAAAGCATACCTGCATAGCTCAAGGCTAGCTTATAAATAGAATACAGCGGAAAAAAATAAAGAGCTTCGTGGCGTCCATCAACTCCACCGGCAAGTTGAGTATAGACATCCTAACCTTACATCGCATCACTTACTCATCGTATAATAATCCTGCAACACCGAAGGTTACAGCCCGACAACGGGTCAGTACATTTGAATGTACGGCAAATCATATCCCAGAAAGAAGTAAAATTTCCTGCAATACATGCAATTTGGATGGTGGAGCTTCTACATTTATTTTTGCAAAGAGCTAATTTTCCCTGTAGAATAATAATAACTAAGTTCTACAATAGCATACTATTGAGATGGAAAAATTCCACTCAATCTATCCCAAAGTGATTAAACCAATAAATTAATTAAAGATGATGAGACAAATCAATATTACCACAACTAGTCGCTCAAAATGTCCATAACCGGGGACACGACTAATCGATTAGTTTTATACTCTGCAGTGGTTTGTGCACTTTTCCCCACAAGACTCGATCGCCTCCTTTGTAGTTCGTCACACTGCATGGTGTATGACAACTGGAAGATCGAGACATGGTCTTTCAGAAGTGTTTCCCCTTAACCGCTGGATAACCGGTACACCTATAAAAAAATCTACATCTGCTAGTATATCCCAGAAAGAGGTCACAGAACCTACTCAACTAAGCCAGATCCCATAATAGCTTGTGGCTGCACACGTAAGCTTCTAGGTATGACAACACAATTAGTCCCTTTGAGCCTGGGTGGCTTTCCGCAGTCATCATTGGCCATCTCCAAGATACTCGCAACCATCCCACCCAGGTAGTTCATTAACATTATCTCAGTCCTAATTACTACATTATCACTCATACCTCATAATGATTCACTTCCCAATCCACGTCTACTTAGCATACCAATATCATAGTATACGATGGTGACAATGATGTAAGGATCAGACCTACCTCAATGAACTACTGGGTGTAAAATAGCATGGCATAACCTGTGATGCCATCTAAAGAAGAAGAACTAATGCATTGAAAACATATGTAATAGGGAGTATGATCAAAGGTATGACTTGCCTTATACATTCGATGAAGATCTTCGCTCTCACGTTCCAGTCAAATCTATTCGTCACCCTTCGAGAATTCTATCGCATACGAAGGAACTCGAATAACCAATCACACCACAAGGCAAACAGAAAATCAAAAAAACAATCACAAAGGTTTTAGCAACAAAACAAAAGCTGGACACAGTACAAGTGTCGATGTGCTCGAAGGTGATCAGTGGAACGTGAACTCGAGAGATTCCACAGATAAAAGATTATCGGTAACGAGTTCTGACCATGGACATTTGTGATTTCAAGGTGAATATCATGCCCACATGAAAAGTGTGTGAATCTTACCGATAACATGTCTCAAATGATCCGATATGCAAAAAGAATCACGTGAAACGGAATACTACAACGCAGGTAATAGCAAGTGCAAAATTGAATTGAATTTGAATTTAAACAGATTAAGAAAAATTTGAATTTTTGTGTAAACATGATATAGACAGAAATTACATGGAACGAGTGATCCAACGCAAAAAGAATCACTCGATTTGGATCAACGGTTGAAAAGATACGACCTCCGGAATTTGAATTTGAAATAAATTCAAATTCAAAAGTGTGAAAAGTGTGCAAAAGTTGATTCCATGATAAAGTACAGAACAACACGAGCGTGTAGCAAAAAGTTTCACCTCAATCCGACGCACGGTGTGGGAGATATTGTGGGTACGTCGCCGGGGTCTTTTATGCCAACAGGGACTTGATCGTAATTATCTTTTTTGCAAAAAAGCAATCGGGTCCCTGACCCAAATCTGACCGGAGTTGACTCCGGCGATGCTCCAGCGAGGTGGATGCGGATCCGGCGAGCTTTGCGTTGCCCTCCGGGGAGGCACGGCGGGGTGGCAGTGGCGCGGCCGGCGGCGGAGTGCCGCGGTGGAGCGGCCGGTGGCTCGAACGGCGGCGGCCGGCGACGGGGCACTCGCGGGGGCGCGCGGGCGCGGGCCACGGCTGGTGGAGGCGGCCGGCGACGGGGCACTCGCGGGGGCGCGCGGGCGCGGGCCACGGCTGGTGGAGGCGGCCGTCTGCTCCGGTGAGTGGGCGGCTCCGGCGAGCGGCTGGTCGGGGCGGCGCGGGCGGCGCTGGAGGCGCGCGCGGGCGGCGGGGCGGCGCAGAGGGGAGGCGGCGCGGCCGGCGGGCGGCGGCGAGGTCCATGGTCACAACTCGTCCGACTTGGGCTCGAATTGCGCTCGCGGGCGGAAATAAGTTATTGGGCCGGCTGGTACGGGTTTTTCTTTTTCCTTAAAATCGAAACTTCAAAAAATAATACAAAAATAAATACACATCAGTAAAATATGAAATAAAATCCTAAATTCATCAAATAATACAAAGAAATTTATTTAATTAATACATATTCCAAAAAGGAAAATAAAATTAAAAACATTCTCTAAATACTGTATTTAAATATAAAATACTTTTCATAAATCAAATAAAATCCAATAAATTATTAAAAAAAAATTATTTGGTCAAAAGCATTGACAAACCATTTCTAAATAATAAAATATAAATTTTAAAATTGTTAGACCAATAAATAATTTGGTAAAATAAAAATATCCCATTGGAATATTTTTTTTCAACTCTTTCACAATATATAATAAATCATTTTAATGAAATAAAAACTCTCTTAGCATTATAAAATCCTTAAAATAATTTTAGAGTTATTTATAATACTCATAATAAATTTTATAAACTTTAAAGTAATACTCTAAATATTTTCCAACTTTATTAAAAAGGGGATAAGTCATTTTATATCCTCTCAAATGAATTTCCTTGAGTTGAAAAAAGTTTTGAATATTCAGTAGAATTCCAATAATGATTTAAAACATTTTCCAACCTTTTAATACGTTGAAGGAGTCATATTACCTTCTCTCATTTTGTCTTGTTGGTTTTGTTTTAAATAATAAATTCCAAAAACACAAATTATGAATATTAGGGAAAGTCCTTTTATTCCCTCTCTTTTTAATATTCAATAAACTCCAAAATGTTTTAAATCCCAGAGAAAATCAAACACATCAAGAAAACAATCATTATCTATTTAATTTTATTAACATTCCAAAATTCGGAGAATTTTGGGATGTTACACACTACCACCCTTAAAAGGAATCTCGTCCTCGAGATTCGAGAAGGCTAGAAAGAAAGGTTAGGGTTCGGGTCTTCACGAAAGTCCCTCGATCCACTGATGGTATAGGGTGCTACCACCCTTAAAAGGAAAGCGACATGGTCTTCAGAATCCTAATCCATCGATGACATCCTTCAAAGAGATTCATCTCCTCCTATCAGGTCTTGAATCCTTAGTAAAAGAGGAGTCTTCCATATACCGAACTTTCCTGGCTGACAAGTCAGGCGCCAATACTAAGCAACTATCGATTCTCTCTTGGTGGTCATCAAGAATGCCTTTACGGGATACCCGCAGCAAAAGGTCTTGGCCTATACTCACCGTATGAACTACTATTATTAACGATAATCTTCTATAGGGGTCAAACATCGTACAATTCTATGGTTCAGGCTTAACATCGTCGTCTCTGTACTATTGGTAAGTCACTCAAGATTTACTATCCCGCATAGCAAGAGCGAATAATAAGGGTAGTCGGCATGGTGATCAATCCATCCCGCACCCAAATCGTTACCTTGTATATGGTTTAGCGAATCTCGTAATATAACACTCGGTCATCCTCACAAGCGTTGCAGAAAATTCCTCTTGATCATGAACTGGGTTCAGATAAATCCACGGTTCTGCAAGCCAAACAAATAACTATCGATTCTTCACTACACTCAGGTTTACGCAAACTACTATAAACGTATACTAGTGAACTACATCTTCTTCCAGGGTCCTTCCTTCAGCAAGATTGTGCTTGCTTATTGTAAAATCTTGGCACACAGGGTTAACTTTGAACTCATCATTGGTTGCACCCATCTTTATTCAGTCTTGACATTAGCATCCATTGTAGTAACTTCTTCTGGGTAGGTATTGGGTTGAGGGGGAATAGAATGTAAGTAGAGAGGTAGAGAGAGATAGAGATAGATACCCATACAAACATCACACTAGTTTTGAAAACATAAGTTTTTATGTGTAGCTGTCGGTAAAACCAAGAAATGACAGCTCACGAAAACGACCTAACGATAGGAATCTGGAATCTTCCAGGTCTTCGGGTCTTCAATGACGGTAGCTTCAGTTTCGCATTGTCGTAGAATCTTCGTATCGTCGAGTCACTTGCCAACTTATTCTTCTTGTTGTTGTGTCTTCTTTAGTCTTGAAGCATACTAAATAGATGAGTGTCTAATGAAACGTAAATTTATTCTACTCGCATAGAAGAAACACAAAGGATAACACACGACATCAAACAAATACATATCAGGGCCACAGGGTACAAGATAAAACTTAACAAAACAATCATGACATAAAACATCTAGTTCGTCCATAGAAAAAACACGAATCTATACACATATCCAACTAACAATAAAAAGGTAACATCGTACACTTAGTGCACTCCTACAAACGTCAATCTTCCAATTGCCCAAACATAAGCTTCTTCCAGTCAACATCCTTTCTTCCACGTTCCCAACTTCTTCTTCCCCTTCAATTCCGGACGCATTTTGGTGTAATGTCCCATATTCCTGCACCGGAAACACTGAATTTGTCCAATGTCCTTCTTTTTCTTCCTCACAGGTGCTTCCTTTGATTCTTGGATAACTTTCTTCATTCCTTCCTTTTGATTTTGAACCACTTGTTGTGTCACGATGAAAAATTAACACTGAGCGGGGTAATGATAAGTTCCTTCACACATAAAACATGTGACTTGTGCAGTAGGACATTCTTCACCCAAGTGAATTTCCTCACAATAGTGACATCCATCCTGGTGTCCTTCATAGGAGTGTCCTTCTTCCCCGCAAATTTTGCAGGAACGAGGCCTCTTAAGGTTTACCGTCCTTTTCGTTGGGGTGACGAGGCGGGATCCCAACAAAATCCTTGTAAATTCCTTCCAAGTAATCTTCCTTCGTGATTTGTCAATTTCTTGGTGCATTCTCCACCAAGTAGCAGCCTCTTCTACCAAGTACTTAACAGCATAGGGGAGCATGTCCTCACTTCCAACCCGGTTTATCTTCATGTGCTCCTCCATACTACGAATCCATTGCGCCACCTTTAGTCTCGACATCGTCGCATAAAAGGTGAGTCCTACTTCATACTCCATCTATTGAGCCCAAACGACAAGGGTAGGGCAAAACTATAACACCGACAAGAAAACAAACTAAAGATAACACCAAGCATATGCACACAAACAAGAAAGAGAAAAAAAACACCTATGTTCAACAGCAGCACATAACAACAATCAATGAAACACGAAAAGTCACACCACACAAACAACTCCTAGAGTAAGGTCATATGTGCAAGACATACGATCTCATCATAATACGCGAAATTCGTTCATCTAACTTCACCTAAAAGGTGGTGGTCTGATTCTAAGCTTCATCCTTCTCAGCTAAGCTGATCTGAAAGATTCCTCTCGTACTGTCAAAACTTATTTATCCTCATAGGGTATTCTTCTCGTTCTTATGGTCATAACTTCAATTGATCCACGAGGTTGATGATATACTTCTCAAATGTCTCGTCTTCAGGGGTAGGCAACTCAGAGGGGTATTTACAGTAAAACAAGATGAGGGGTTTTAGAAGATGAGTAATAGATGAGAAATACTAGTGAAGAGAGTAAGTAATCAAAGAGTGATAGACTACTTTTGTTCCTATGGCTTTTCCTATCCATTTTCTAGGGTCACGACCTATAGTAAACATGGGCTCTGATACCATCTGTAACGACCTATTACTAGAAACAACTTCAACAATAATGCTTATAGGGGAAACTTTTCTAGTAATCCTAGACCGTTTCCATCCAACTATGGGAACAACAACACATATCCTAACAACAAGAACCCCACTTCTGAACTAGAAAATATTCTTAGAGATTTTATCACTACCCAAAAAGCCTTCAACAAGAATGTAGAAGAGAAATTAGCTAAGTTAGAGAATCTCCCTTTGAAGGTAGATAGCCTAGACCTTGATGTTGAGATGCTAAAAATTAGAACCTCTCCCCTTGAGGAGAGGAAGGCCACTCCTATTAATGCTATTCAATTACAAATAAATGAAAATATTAGGATGATGGCTAAACTTAAAGAAAGATGGGCTATAGAAAAAGAGGAAGATGATAGAATTAAGAGCCTTCCTACACACCACAAAATTTCTACTATCCAAATTGTTGAGGACACTCAAACTATTAGCACCCAATGCACTCCTAGTCCCACTGGACCTATTAATGGTGATGCTAATACCTCAACCTTAGAAGAAGAAACTCCTATGAACATAGAGGGTTTCAAACAAGTGAGCCTAGATGACACTACTACCACCTTTGATAGTAGTGATATTGATTTTGATAGTTTCACCCTCTTGGAAGTTATTAGCTTGCTACACAAAATTTCTAGAAACCCCACACTAGCACACTTAATCTTGCCTTCACGGAGCATATCACTAATGCTCTCATCAAAGCTAGGGAGGAGAAGGTTAGAATGGAAGCCTCCTTACCTAGGAAGCTAGATGATGGTTGGGACCCTATGATAAAAATTAAAATAAATAACTTCTATTGCTATGCTTTATGTGACGTTGGAGCTAGTACCTCTGTCATGCCCAAAAGAATGTATGACATGTTTGAATTGAAACCTTTTGATTCTTGTTCTTTTGGTGTTCGTCTCGTTGATTCTTCCGTAAAGAAACCTTGGGGTAAGATCGACGATGTTCTTATCATTTTCAATGACAATTATGTTCCCGTTGATTTTATTATTATGGATATAGAGTGTGAACCTTTATGTCCAATTATTTTGGGACGTCCTTTTCTTCGCACCGTTGGTGCTGTTATTGACATGAAAGAGGGAAATATAAAATTTCAATTTCCTCTCAAAAAGGGGATGGAACAATTCCCTAGAAAGAAAATCAATTTACCTTTTGTGTCCGTTACACGGGCTAGCTATTCTCTCTCTTGATAAAACTTCATTCTTCCTTTGCTTTATGCCTAACTTAAAGGCGTAAAAGAAAGCACTTTTTGGGAGGCAACCCAAGATGTTTTTTACTTCTGTTTTTAGTGATCTTGATGATTGTTACTACTGTAGAAACATCATTGTATCTTTATTTTCAAGCTTTGTGCCAAGTTATAGCCTATTATGATAAGGGAAGCAAAAGTTGTGACATGCTATCCAGAAATAGATTCTGTCCTCGTGACGGGAAAAATCAGAACAAATCATCTTTTTTATCTGAATTTTTTACACAGCGTTCTCTATACAATTACGGAACTTTCGTATGTTCTGAGTTTTTTTATTCGAGATGCATAAGTGCCCCTAAAAAATTCTTTACTACCTGCTGTTCTGTTTTTCACAGATTCTGCCACGTTTTGTCTCTCCTTACTTTTGCAAACCTTAAGATTTCTTTTTCATTGCAAAAACCTTTTGGAAATCTTGAGAAACAGTAGATCTTCAAGAATATCTTTATATCCAGTGGGGAAAAATTATTTTATAAAGGGTACTAACCTCTCTAATCAGCTTATGATGAGTTATGTATGAAGGGAGTTTTCAAGTGTGCGATGGAAGATTATGAAAGAAGATTCGGGAGTGTCAAGCGCTCAAGCTTGGGGATGCCCCCATGCATTCCCAATAAATATTCATGGAGAATCAAGCATCTAATCTAGGGGATGCCCCCGTGCATCCCCTTCTCCATCAACAATCATCAGTTCGTCCTTCGTCTCAGTATATTTTTATCACTTCATGCGTTATGCGCTATGCTTGGAGCGTCTCGCTCTTAGGTTTACTTTTTAGTTTTCTTTAGCTTTTCTTGCTGTTCATAATAAGTTAGACTCCACCTTAATTTGTGTGGGAGAGAAACATGCTCCACTCCAATCTAGAACACATCATAGGATTTGTCATGCTTATCTTTTTACTGTTGTGTGTTCTTTATCTTTTCGTAGCTACTGCCATGTTTAGTTTTAGTCTTAGTTTGTCTTTTGAAAGAGCCTTGGATTTTATTTAGTTTGTTGCTGGAACTCTCTTTAGTTTTCATGTTTATCTTGTTAAGAGATTTGGTTGTTGCACTGAGTTGTGACTTGTCTTGAAAGTAGGTAATTGAGGTTGCTATTTAATTTTAGTCGTAACTTGCAATAGTTTTGAGGTATTGTTGTGAGTAATGTTTGAACTTTTTGTGTCAAGAGCTCTAGCCTATTAGTGATAGGTGTCTTATTTTGGGCAATCCGTGTTTATTTTCAAAAACATACAAAACTAGTTGAGAACTCTAGCTACTAGATGGATCACTAATCTTTTGATGGATCGGATATTAGAGTGCACTCACGTACCATGAGTCGAGGATGCGCAAGGATAACCAAACCCCCATACACTCCTCCTCTGGGTACTTGTCTCTTCGTGAAACTCCTTAGTAGATTGAGAGTTACCGATAATAAGCGCATGAGTTCTTCGGACTAATGTAAGTATTGAAAGTTGAGACTTCCACCTCTTCATATTTGCTAGCCTCTTCTGTACCGTGCATTGCCCTCTTCTCATTCCGAGAGTTGGCGTCCACCTTCGCCGGTGCATCCAAAACCCTGGCATGATACGCTCTGTCATCATAAACCTCCTTATATCTTTCCTCAAAACAGCCACAATACCTACCTATCAAGGCATTTCCATAGCCTTCCCGAGATATATTACCATGCAACTTCCACCTCTTCATGACTTGATCGTCATGTCAGCCATGTTCCTGCTACACTGGCAGAGGCATACATTGCATACATCATGATAGCTACATCTTCTTTATGTTTGAGTACCTTGTAAAGTGTGAAGATCTTCTATACCCTCTTCTAAAATAGAGTGTTTCCCGTAAGTGAGGAAAAGATCCCAAAGTGGACAAAATAAAATATCCCAAAGAGGGAAAATGAGAGTTAAATAGAAAGAGCCATTGAGGCCACCAAAAAAATACAAAATAAAAGAGAAAAAAAGAGAGAAAGGGGCAACACTACTATCCTTTTGAAAGATCCACACTACTACTCCCTCTTATCCTTGTACTCCATAGAGTTGATCATTTATGCATATAACTATGTGGGGACCTTCACACTATAGAACCTGGCTTGCATATTCCAAGGATGAGCCTCCTCAAACGAGCTCTAGGTCTTCATGAGCGAGCAAGTTGTTTACACCCCCACTAGTTCCATTTGGGAGCTTTCTTAGCTCATATGTGCATCCGTTGCATGGCAATCCCTTCTCCTCACATCATATCTATCATTTGGCCTTCTCGCCTATGATTGTCCTCATTGATGTGAGCCTTTATCACCCTTTTTGCAATCCTATGTGTCAACTCTCGTGCTTACGCTCATCCATTGCATGAGTTCTCAAAATATCGAAAAGGAGTGGATCAAATTGACTTTTACCTGCCTAGTGGTATGGGGACGAGTCAAGATAAGATTCCAAATAAGACTAAGTGTGAAACTTTAGTAGATTGAGTTCTCAAGAAAAATACTCTTTTCTCGTATTCCCTATCCCCTTCTTGCATGAAAACACCATTTGGAGACATTCGAGTCACGGACAGTGAGAGCTCTTGACCCTAATGTTCTTTTGTTACTTGTTTCAATGCTAATATAGACTCTTGCATGTTATGACTTGAATTGAATCACATACCTTGATTGCTTTACTTTTCAAAGCTCTTATATGGTTGCTAGCATGTCACCATAGAAATTATGTTTTTTATCATTTACCTACTCGAGGACGAACAGGAATTAAGCTTGGGGATGTTGATAGGTCCCAAACGTATCTATAATTTCTGCTTGCTCCATGCATGTTTTGTGTGATATTGTTATGATCTAGATACACTTTCATACATTTTTTATCATATTTGGACTAATTTATTAAATTAGTGCACCATAGTGCCAGTTCCTGTTTTCTGCTGTTTTTCTATTTCAGTGTTCCCCCATATTAATAGTGCTCCAAAAATTCGGCAAAACCAGATAAAAAAATCAGCGCAACGGAAGCTTCCGGAACCCCGAAGGAGGGCCAGAGGACCCCACCTAGTGCCCAGGCGGCCAGGTGGCGCGGCCTAGGGCTTGGTCGCGCCACCAGGGCGCCTGGACCCCTGGTGGCCCCCATGGCTGCCCCCTTCGCCTATTTAATATAGGTGATGCAAAACCCCCGAAGACAGAACCTTTTTTCGCGATCTCGCCTCTGTTCCGCCGCCGCCGCGCTTCCAAGATCGGGAGCGCTAGAAGACTTCTTCCCGGCACCCTGCTGGAGGCAGGATTGACTTCCGGGAGCTTCCCCTCCACCATGGACGCTTCCCAGATGTGCCGTGAGTAATTTTCTTTGGACCATGGGTCCATGATCCGTAACTATGTGATGTTCTCCTCCCCTCTTTGTTCTTCATGGTTTAGTACTCGTGAGCCTCCCTACATGATCGAGGCACATATGTAATCTTTCTGCTGTTGCTATGCTGTGTTTGCTGGGATCTGATGGATTACGAGATTATGTTCAGATTGTGATTGAGTAATATATTTCGTTCTTATCTTTTATATAATTTTTCTTAAGTAATTCTTGCATGTTCTCCGTTGTTGTTTATTGCTTTGGCAAAGTAGTAGGTAGTGACTCGAAGAGGGAACGTTATGCTTGATTGTGGGTTCATGCCCCCCGATGACACGCTTGAGTGACAGAAACATGAGTCTAGGGTATGTCCTGTTGCCACAAGGGGGAAAACAAAGGTGCTTGTAACCGCGGTTGCAAGGATTGTTTACTTTACGCAAAGTGATTTTTAATGCAGCTGTCTGTTGCTTTGGGTGGGGCTCGCAACTTAATACCAGCAAGATATTCTGGATAGATATCTCAAGGTGGATGATTAGTAGTAGATGTAGTTGGATTTCGGTCTACTTATTTTGGCGTACCGCCCATGCTTTTGAGCCTCGTCCTTTCTTTGAAGCATAGTTAGCATTGCGGTGCATTTTTAATCCTGTCAATTTCCCAGCTATAATTTGTTTACCTCGCATAGTAGTTTTATCGTCTTTCGGGAGAGAGACATCACTAGTGAACATCACGGGACCCCGGTCCATATCCTCATCACTGTTTACACGCTTATTTACTTTCCTGCTTTTACTTTCTAGTTGCTATCATTATCACTATTATCTGTTGTGTTGATCCTTTGTGAACAACAAGGCCGGAGAGATTGACAAACTCTTTGTACTCGTTGGGAAGCAAACTTATTTGTGTTGTGTGCAGGTCCACGTCATTTGCGCTGCGGAAACCTACTTATCATTTCTGGAGTCCTACGGAAGACAAACCTTGGTATCTTCACCGAGGGAAATTTTCCGCTATCCTACATCTCATCTTCCACTTGGGGTAACAAACGAGGGGAGATATATCCACCATCGAGAAAATTTCTGGCGCTGTTGCCGGGGACTCCGAGTGCTAAGATAGGGGAATTGCCCACTACCTTTTACCTTTGCTTTTTAGTCTTGTTAGTTTTCCTTTCAGTTTTTATCTTTGTGTCTTATATAAACCTCGGTATCTTCACTGAGGGAAACTTGCCGTTGTGCTACATCTCAACCGTCCACTTGGGGTAGCCAACGAGGAGCACTACTTCAGTGCCATCACCCGTGCCTTTGATCCTTTGTAAACGACAAGGATGGAGGGATTGACAACCCGTTTGTACTCGTTGGGAGCAAATTTATTTGTTTCTGTGTGCAGGTCCACGTCAACTTATTTATCTGGCGCCGTTGACACCTACTTGTTGATCCTTGGAATCCTCCTGGATTCGATAAACCTTACCATCCTCGTGTATGGAAATTTTGCTGCTAGGCTATATCTCAACCTTCCACTTGGGGTAACCAATGAGGGGCGAGAAGCCATCCACACAATTTTTGGCGCCGTTGCTGGGGAAGCAAGAAAAACTACACCCGTCAACTCTCACACCAGCAAGAAATTTATCAGCACTCCTATTGCTCCACCTTCCACTTCAGCACCTTCTTATTAAATTAAACCTGCTTTGCTGAATCTTGTTATGAAATATCAATTCTCCGGTGCTGGAGATGATGATGCTTTATGTAACGCCCCGACCACTCCCAACCGGTTAACCACCAATTCCATGGTCGGTGTGCCTGGGATCCATTCTTTCCTCGCAAACCAGCACTAGTGATACTAACACCTTGTTGGTTACCCCAAGTGAAAGGTTAGATGTAGGATAGCGGCAAATTTCCCTTAGCAAAGATGCCAAGGTTTAGAGTGTCTTCCCGTAGGACTCCGATAACTTCAAGTAGGTGGTGAAGTGACCAATGGCGCCATTTACAACCTCTGGTTGCTTACTTTACCTGGACCTGCACACACAACAAGTAACTTTTCTCCCAACGAGTACAGAGAGGTTCTCAATCACTCCAGCCTTGCTATTTACAAAGATCAACATAAAAGATAAAATAAGTAGTGATAATTGCGACTGGAAAGTAAACGCAATAAATAAATTGAGCTTGTAAACAGTTATGAGAATATGGAACGGGGTCCCATGATGTTCACTAGTGATGTCTCTCTCCCAAAAGACGATAAAACTTCTATGCGAGGTAAACAAATCACAGCAGGGCAATTGACAGGATTGCGGGCGCAAACCAATGCTAACTATGCTACAAAGAAAGGAAGAGGCTCAAAAGCATGGGCAGTACGCAAAAATAAGTAGACTGAAATCCATCTGCATCTACTACTAATCATCCACCTTGAGATATCTATCCAGAATATCTCGCTAGTATTAAGTTGCGAGCCCCACCCAAAGTGTAAACCCAAAGCAACAGACAACAACATTAAAAGAACTTTGCGTAAAGTAAACGATCCTTGCAACCGCGGTTACAAGCACTGTTGTTTTCCCCCTTTTGGCAACAACACATCCCCTAAACTCATGTTTCTTTCACTCAAGCTAGTCATCAGGGGGCATAAACCCACAATCAAGCATAATGCTCCCTCTTGGAGTCACTACGTACTACTTGGCCAAAGCAATAAAAACAACGGAGAACATGCAAGAATTACTCAAGAAAAAATTAAAGATAAGAACCAAATATATTACTCAATCACAATCTGAACATAGTCTCATAATCCATCAGATCCCAGCAAACTCAGCATAGCAACAACAGAAAGAATTACATATGTGCCTTGATCATGTAGGCCAGCTCATAAGGTCTAATACATGAAGAACAATGAGGGGAGGAGAACATTACATAGCTACTGATCATGGACCCATGGTCCAAGGTGGACTACTAATGGATCATCCGGGAAGCGTTCATCGTGGAGGAGAAGCTCCCGGGGATCAATCCTCCCTCCGACAGGGTGCCCGGAAGAGGTCTGCTGAGGCTCCCGATCTTGGAAGGGCGGCAGCGGCAGAACAAAGGAGAGATTGCGAAAAAGGCTTCTGTCACGGAGGATTCCCGTGACGGAGAATATATAGGCGAAGGGGGGCAGCCAGGGGCCACTAGGGGTTCAAGCGGCCCCCTGGCGCGGCCTCCCCCTAGGGCGCGCCACCAGGGCGCCTGGGCCCCTGGTGGTGGCCCTCTGGCCCCACTTTGGCTCTTACTGAAGCTTTCGGTGTGCTGAGTTTTTATTGTATTTTCCCGGAATTTTTGGAGCATTTTTAATATCGTGGAAACCTGAAATAGAAAAACAACAGAAATCAGGAACAGGAACTGGGGTGCACTGAGTTAATAGGTTAGTCCAAATATGATCAAAAGTGTATGTAAGTGTGTATAAAACATAGCAATATCACACAAAACATGCATGGAACAATTATAAATTATAGATATGTTTGGGACGTATCAGTATTCGCAAGCTTAATTCCTGCACGTCCTCGAGTAGGTTAATGATAACAAGCATAATTTCTGTGGTGACATGCTAACAACCATATAAGAACTTTTTAAGTAAAGTAATCAAGGTATGTAATTCAATTCAAGTCATAATAGGCAAGAGTCTATATTAGCATTGAAACAAGCAACATAAGAACATAAAGATGCAAGAGCTCTTGTTGTCCGTGACTCGAATGTCTCCAGATGGTGTTTGCGTGCAAGAAGTGGGAGATGGGAATACGAGAAAAAATATTTATTTGTTGAGAAGTCAATTTGATCCACTCCCTTTCGATATTTTGAGCTCTCATCCAATGGATGAGCGTAAGCACGAGATTTGACACTTAGGATGGCAAAGAGAGAGATATGGTGGAGGAGGAAGACAAAAAGGGTGTGAAAGGCTCACATCAATAAGGACAATCATAGGCGAGAGAATGCCAAATGATAGATATGATGTGAGGGGTAGGGATTGCCATGCAACGGATGCACATATGAGCTAAGAAAATCTCTCTAATGGAACTAGTGGGGGTGCATCCAACTTGCTCGCTCAAGAAGACCTAGAGCTCGTTTGAGGAAGATCATCCTTGGAATATGCAAGCCAAGTTCTATAGTGTGAAGGTCCCCACATAGCTATATGCATAAATAATCATCTCTATGTAGTACAAGATATATGAGAGAGTACGATTGTGGATGTTTCAAAAGGGATAGTAGTGTTGCCCATTGCTCTCTTTTTATTTGCTTTTTTCTCTTTTTTTTGGTGGCCTCAATGGATCTTTCTATTTAACTGTCATTTTTCCTCTTTGGGATCTGTTAAATGTGTCCTCTTTGGGATCTTTTTCTCACATGAGGGCAACACTCTATTTTTACAAGAAGTATAGAAGATCTTTCACACTTTACAAGGTACTTGACATAAAGAAGATGTAGCTATCACGATGTATGAAAATGTATGCCTCTGCCAGTGTAGCGGGAACATGTATGATATGAAGATCAAGTCATGAGAAGGTGCATGTTGCATGGCAATATATCTCGGAAAGGCTATGGAAATGCCTTGATAGGTAGGTATGGTGACTATTTTGAGGAAAGATATAAGGAGATTTATGATGACAGAGCGTATCGTGCCAAGGGTTTGGATGCACCGGCGACGTGGACGCCAACTCTCCGAGTGGGAAGAGGGCAATGCGCGGTACCAAAGAGGATAGCTAATATGAGGTGGTGGAAGTGTCAACTTTCAATACTTACATTAGTCCGCAGAACTCATGCACTTATTATCGGTAACTCTCAATCTAATAAAGAGGTTCACAAAGATACAAGTACCCCGAGAGGAGTGTATGGGGGTTTAGTTATCCTTCCGCATCCTCGAAGATTAGTGATCCCTCTAGTAGCTAGAGTTCTCAACTAGTTTTTGTAGTTTTTGGAAATAAACACATATTGCCCAAAATACGACACATATCACTAATAGGCTAGAGCTCTTGACACCAAAAGTTCAAACATTACTCACAACAATACCTCAAAACTATTGCAAGTTACTACTACAATTGAATAGCAACCTCAATTACCTACTTAAAGACAAGACACAACTCAGTGCAACAACCAACTCTCTTAACAAGATAAACATGAAAATAAAGAGAGTTCCAGCAACAAACTAAACTAAATCTCTTGAAAAAGATAAACATGAAAACTAAGAGCTAAACATGGAAGCAACTACGAAAACATAGAGAACACACAACAAAGAAAGATAAGCCTGAAATCCTATGATGTGTTCTAGTTTGAAGTGGAGCATATTTCTCTCCCACACAAAGTAAGCTGGGTTCTAACTTTTTATGATCAGCAAACAAATCTAAAGAAAACTAAAAAGTAAACCTAAGAGCGAGACGCTCCAAGCATAGCACATAACGCATGAAGTGATAAAAATATAGTGAGACGAAGGACGAACTGATGATTGTTGATGGAGAAGGGGATGCAAGGGGGCATCCCCAAGCTTAGAAGGTTAGTCACAACAATACCTCAAAACTATTGCAAGTTACTACTAAAATTAAATAGCAACCTCAATTAGCTACTTTCAAGACAAGTCACAACTCAGTGCAACAACCAACTCTCTTAACAAGGTAAACATGAAAACTAAAGAGAGTTCCAGCAACAAACTAAAAAAAAGCCAAGGCTCTTTCAAAAGACAAACTAAGACTAAAACTAAACATGGCACTAGCTACGAAAAGATAAAGAACACACAACAGTAAAACGATAAGCATGAAAAATCCTGTGATGTGTTCTATATTGGAGTGGAGCATGTTTCTCTCCCACACAAAGTAAGGTGGAGTCTAACTTGTTATGAACAGAAATAAAAGCTAAAGAAAACTAAAAAGTAAACCTAAGAGCGAGACGCTCCAAGCATAGCACATAACACATGAAGTGATAGAAATATACTGAGACGAAGAACGAACTGATGATTCTTGATGGAGAAGGGGATGGACGGGGGCATCCCCAAGATTAGACGCTTGAGTCTCCATGAATATTAATTGGGCATGCATGGGGGCATCCCCAAGCTTGAGCGCTTGACACTCCCGGATCTTCTTTCATCATCTTCCATCGCACACTTGAAAACTCCCTTCATACATCACTCATCATAAGCTGATTAGAGAGGTTAGTACCCTTAATAAAATAATTTTTCCCCACTGGATATAAAGATATTCTTGAAGATCTACTGTTTCTCAAGATTTCCAAAAGGTTTTTGCAATGAAAAAGAAATCTTAAGGTTTGCAAAAGTAAGGAGAGACAAAACGTGGCAGAATCTGTGAAAAACAGAACAGCAGGTAGTAAAGAATTTTTTAGGGGCACTTATGCATCTCGAATAAAAAAACTCAGAACATACGAAAGTTCCGTAATTGTATAGAGAACGCTGTGTAAAAAATTCAGATAAAAAAGATGATTTGTTCTGATTTTTCCCGTCACGAGGACAGAATCTATTTCTGGATAGCATGTCACAACTTTTGCTTCCCTTATCATAATAGGCTATAACTTGGCACAAAGGTTGAAAATAAAGATACAATGATGTTTCTACAGTAGTAACAATCATCAAGATCACTAAAAACAGAAGTAAAAAACATCTTGGGTTGCCTCCCAAAAAGTGCTTTCTTTTACGCCTTTAAGTTAGGCATAAAGCAAAGGAAGAATGAAGTTTTATCAAGAGAGAGAATAGCTAGCCCGTGTAACGGACACAAAAGGTAAATTGATTTTCTTTCTAGGGAATTGTTCCAGCCCCTTTTTGAGAGGAAATTGAAATTTTATATTTCCCTCTTTCATGTCAATAACAGCACCAACGGTGCGAAGAAAAGGACGTCCCAAAATAATTGGACATAAAGGTTCACACTCTATATCCATAATAATAAAATCAACGGGAACATAATTGTCATTGAAAATGATAAGAACATCGTCGATCTTACCCCAAGGTTTCTTTACGGAAGAATCAACGAGACGAACACCAAAAGAACAAGAATCAAAAGGTTTCAATTCAAACATGTCATACATTCTTTTGGGCATGACAGAGGTACTAGCTCCAACGTCACATAAAGCATAGCAATAGAAGTTATTTATTTTAATTTTTATCATAGGGTCCCAACCATCATCTAGCTTCCTAGGTAAGGAGGCTTCCATTCTAACCTTCTCCTCCCTAGCTTTGATGAGAGCATTAGTGATATGCTCCGTGAAGGCAAGATTAAGTGTGCTAGTGTGGGGTTTCTAGAAATTTTGTGTAGCAAGCTAATAACTTCCAAGAGGGTGAAACTATCAAAATCAATATCACTACTATCAAAGGTGGTAGTAGTGTCATCTAGGCTCACTTGTTTGAAACCCTCTATGTTCATAGGAGTTTCTTCTTCTAAGGTTGAGGTATTAGCATCACCATTAATAGGTCCAGTGGGACTAGGAGTGCATTGGGTGCTAATAGTTTGAGTGTCCTCAACAATTTGGATAGTAGAAATTTTGTGGTGTGTAGGAAGGCTCTTAATTCTATCATCTTCCTCTTTTTCTATAGCCCATCTTTCTTTAAGTTTAGCCATCATCCTAATATTTTCATTTATTTGTAATTGAATAGCATTAATAGGAGTGGCCTTCCTCTCCTCAAGGGGAGAGGTTCTAATTTTTAGCATCTCAACATCAAGGTCTAGGCTATCTACATTCAGAGAGAGATTATCTAACTTAGTTAATTTCTCTTCTACATTCTTGTTGAAGGCTTTTTGGGTAGTGATAAAGTCTAAGCATATTTTCTAGTTCAGAAGTGGGGTTCTTGTTGCTAGTATAGGTGTTATTGTTCCCATAGTTGGATGGAAACGGTCTAGGATTACTAGCAAAGTTTACCCTATAAGCATTATTGTTGAAGTTGTTTCTATCAATAAATTTCACATCTACTTGTTCCTGAGCAACCAAAGAATTTAAAGGCACATCATGAGGATCAATAGAGGGTTTCTTGGTAAGTAGAGACATAATTAAGTCAACTTTTTCATTTAGGGAGGTAATCTCCTCGACAGAGTTTACCTTCCTACCTGTTGGAGCACGTTCGGTGTGCCATTGGGAATAGTTGGTCATCATCTCATCGAGAATTTTTGTGGCAGTACCAAGTGTAGTTGACATAAAGGTTCCTCCTGCGTCCGAATCTAACAGGTTCCGCGAGGTAAAGTTCAAGCCTGCATAAAAAGTCTGGATAACCATCGAGGTATGAAAACCATGTGTAGGGAATTTATTAACAAGATATTTCATACGTTCCCAAGCTTGCGCAACGTGTTCATTATCCAGTTGCTTAAAATTCATAATGTTACTTCTCAATTGGATAATTTTAGTAGGTGGGTAATACTTCCCAATAAAAGCATCTTTGCACTTATCCCAAGAATATATGCTATTCCTAGGAAAAGATTGAAACCAAATTTTAGCTCCTTCCCTCAAAGATAAAGAAAAAAGCTTGAGATTAACAAGAACACCTTCTACTTCTTTATACTTTTGCATATTACATAACTCAAAAAAATTATTTAAGTGTAAAGTGGCATCATCTCCAGCACCAGAGAATTGATCTCTCATAACAAGGTTTAGCAAAACAGGTTTAATTTCATAAGAGGTAGATGAAGTGGCAGGTGTGGAAGTAGGAGTGCAGATAAAGTCTTTGTTGTGGTGACTAGTGAAGTCACACAACTTGGTGTTTTCAGTGGAACCAATAGTAGCAGCAAGTGTGGCAGATTTTTTTGTAACTTTTGCTATAAGACACATAGATAAAAACTGAAAGGTAAACTAACAAGAATAAAAATCAAAGGTAAAAGGTAGTGGGCAACTCCTCTATCTTAGCACTCGGAGTCCCCGGCAACGGCGCCAGAAATTTGCTTGATGGTGGATATATCTCCCCTCATTGGTTACCTCAAGTGGAAGGTGAGATGTAGGATAGCGACAAATTTCTCTCGGTGAAGATACCAAGGTTTGTCTCCAGTAGGACTCTGGAGATGATAAGTAGGTGTCCGCGGCGCAACAGACATGGACCTGCACACAACACAAATAACTTTTCTTCCCAACGAGTACAGAGAGGTTCTCAATCTCTCCGGCCTTGCTGTTCACAAAGGATCAACGTAACTGATAATAGTGATAATGATAGCAGCTAGAAAGTAAAAGAAGGAAAGTAAATAAGCGTGTAAAAAGTGATGAGGATATGGATCGGGGTCCCGTGATGTTCACTAGTGATCTCTCTCTCCCAAGAGACGATAAAACTGCTATGCGAGGTAAACAAATTACAGCTGGGGAATTGACAGGATTTAAAACGCACCGCAATGCTAACTATGCTGCAAATAAAGGACGAGGCTCAAAAGCATGGGCGGTATGCCAAAATAAGTAGACCGAAATCCAACTGCCTCTACTACTAATCATCCACCTTGAGATATCTATCCAGAACATCTCGTTGGTATTAAGTTGCGAGCTCCACCCAAAGTGTAAACCCAAAAGCAACAGACAACTGCATTAAAAAGCACTTTACGTAAAGTAAACAATCCTTGCAACCGCGGTTACAAGAACCGTTGTTTTCCCCCTTGTGGCAACAACACATCCCCTAGACTCATGTTTATGTCACTCAAGCGTGTCATCGAGGGGCATGAACCCACAATCGAGCATAACGTCCCTCTTGGAGTCACTACGTACTACTTGGCCAAAGCAATAAACAGCAACGGAGAACATGCAAGAATTACTTAAGAACAATAATATAAAAGATAAGAACCAAATATATTACTCAATCACAATCTGAACATAATCTCATAATCCATCAGATCCCAGCATACTCAGCATAGCAACAACAGAAAGATTACATATGTTCCTCGATCATGTAGGGAAGCTCACGAGGACTAAACCATGAAGAACAAAGAGGGGAGGAGAACATCACATAGCTACTGATCACGGACCCACGGTCCAAAGAAAACTACTCACGGCACATCCGGAAAGCGTCCATGGTGGAGGGGAAGCTTCCGGAGGTCAATCCTCACTCCGGCAGGATGCCGGGAAGAAGTCTGCTGGCGCTCCCGATCTTGGAAACGGGGCGGCGGCAGAACAGATGCGAGATCGCGAAAAAGGGTTATGTCTTCGTTGGTTTCGCGTCACGGAGATTAAATAGGCGAAGGGGGCAGCCAGGGGGTCCAGGTGCCCTGGTGGCGCGGGCAAGCCCTAGGCCGCGCCACCTGGCCGCCTGGGCACCAGGTGGGGCCCCTCTGGCCCTCCTTCGGGGTTCCAGAAGCTTCTGTTGCGCTTATTTTTTATCAGACTTTTCCCGAATTTTTCGAGCACTTTTAATATGGGGGAAAACGGAAATAGAAAAACAACAGAAAACAGGAACTGGCCCTGTGGTGCACTGAGTTAATAAGTTAGTCCAAATATGATTAAAAAATGTATTAAAGTCTATCTAGATAATAGCAATATCACACAAAATATGCATGGAGCAAGAAGAAATTATAGATACATTTGGGACGTATCAGACCTGCACACAAATACAAATAACTTTGCTCCCAACGAGTACAGAGAGGTTATCAATCTCTCCGGCCTTGCCGTTTACAAAGGATCAAACAAAACAGATAATAGTAGTGATAATTGCAACAAGAAAGTAAAACAGGAAGTAAATTGAAATTGTAAACAGTGGTGGAAATATGGACTGGGGTCCCATGAAGTTCACTAGTGATATCTCCCTCCCGAAAGACGATAAATAGCTATCCAAGGTGAACAAATTAAATATGGGCAATTAACAGGATTAAAAACGCACCACAATGCTAACTATGCTACCAAAGAAAGGAAGAGGCTCAAAAGCATGGGCAGTACGCCAAGAGAAGTAGACTGAAATCCATCTGCATCTACACACTAATCATCCACCTTGAGATATCTATCCAGAACATCTCGCTGGTATTAAGTTGCGAGCCCCACCCAAAGTGTAAACCCAAAGCAACAGACAACTGCATTAAAAGAACTTTGCGTAAAGTGAACAATCCTTGCAACCGCAGTTACAAGAACCATTGTTTTCTCCCTTATGGTCACAACACATACCCTAGACTCATGTTTCTGTCACTCAAGCTAGTCATTAGGGAGCATGAACCCAAAATCATGCATAACGCTCCCTCTTGGAGTTACAATCAATCACTTGGCCAAAGTAATAAAAAGCAATGGAGAACATGAAAGAATTACTCAAGAACATAAATATAAACGGGGAAGAACCAAATATATTACTCATCACAATCTAAACATAATCTCATAATCCATCAGATCCTAGCAAACTCAACATAGCAACAGCAGAAAGAATTACATATGTGCCCTATCATGTAGGGCAGCTCACAATGTCTAATCAATAAAGAACAAAGAGGGGGAGAGGACATCACATAGGTACCGATCATGGACCCATGGTCCAAGGTGGACTACTCATGGCTCATCAAGGAAGCATCCATGGTGGTGGAGAAGCTCCCAGAGGTCAATCCTCCCTCTGGTAGGGTGCCGGGAAGAGGTCTTCTAGTGCTCCCGTTCTTGTAAGCGCGGCGGTGGCGGAACAGAGGCGAGATCGCGAAAAAGGTTCTGTCCTCAGGGGTTTCGGGACGGGAGAGATATATAGGGGGCAGCCAGGGAGTCCAGGCGGCCTCCCGGCGCGGACCCACCCTAGGTCGCACCCCCTGACCGCCGAGGCACCTGGTTGGGGCCCCTGGACCCCCTTCGGGAGTCTAGAAGCTTCTGTATCGCTGATTTTTTTTATATTTTTCCTAGATTTTTCTGGCACATTAAGTAATGGGTAAACCTGGAATACAAAACAGCCGAAAACAGAAACTGGCACTATGGTGCACTGAGTTAATAGGTTAGTCCAAATATGATCAAAAGTGTATGAAAGTGTATCAAAGGCATAGCAATATCACCCAAAACATGCATGGAGCAATCAGAAATTATAGATACGTTTGGGACGTATCAACATCCCCAAGATTAATTCATGCTCGTCCTCGAGTAGTTAAATGATAACAAGCCTAATTTATGTGGTGACATGCTATCAACCATAAAAGAACTTTCTCTTTTTATAAGAGTGTTGATCTCTCAAAACGAATAGTAGTGTGCCCCCTTCTCTCTTTTTATTTTCTTTTTCTCTTTTTTCTCTTTTTTTTGTATTTTTTGGTGGCCTCAATGGTCTTTCTATTTACCTCTCATTTGTCCTCTTTGGGATCTTTTAATTTGTACTCTGTGGGATCTTTTCCTCACTTAGGGGCAACACTCTATTTTTCAATAAGTATAGAAGATCTTTCACACTTTACAAAAGTACTCAGCATAAAGAAGAATCTATCATGATGTATGAAAATGTATGCCTCCGCCAGTGTAGCAGGATATGCAATGATACTCGCGCATCATGTACCAATGATTAGGGAAAAGCCCAACTAGCATACGGCTCATCGATCAAGCAAAAGCATGTATGACATGAAGATCAAGTCATGAGATGGTGGATGTTGCATGGCATGTATCTCGGAAAGGCTATGGAAATGCCTTGATAGGTAGGTATGGTGACTATTTTGAGGAAAGATATAAGGAGGTTTATGATGACAAAGCGTATCGTGCCAAGGGTTTGGATGCACCGGCGAGGTGGATGCCAAGTCTCGGAGTGCGAAGAGGGCAATGCGCGGTACCGAAGAGGATAGCTAATATGAGGAGGTGGAAGTGTCAACTTTCAATACTTACATTAGTCCGAAGAACTCATGCACTTATTATTGGTAACTCTCAATCTAATAAAGAGGTTCACAAAGATACAAGTACCCCGAGAGGAGTGTATGGGGGTTTAGTTATCCTTGCGCATCCTCGAAGATTAGTGATCCATCTAGTAGCTAGAGTTCTCAACTAGTTTTTGTAGTTTTTGGAAATAAACACATATTGCCCAAAATACGACACATATCACTAATAGGCTAGAGCTCTTGACACCAAAAGTTCAAACATTACTCACAACAATACCTCAAAACTATTGCAAGTTACTACTACAATTGAATAGCAACCTCAATTACCTACTTAAAGACAAGACACAACTCAGTGCAACAACCAACTCTCTTAACAAGATAAACATGAAAATAAAGAGAGTTCCAGCAACAAACTAAACTAAATCTCTTGAAAAAGATAAACATGAAAACTAAGAGCTAAACATGGCAGCAACTACGAAAACATAGAGAACACACAACAAAGAAAGATAAGCCTGACATCCTATGATGTGTTCTAGTTTGAAGTGGAGCATATTTCTCTCCCACACAAAGTAAGCTGGGTTCTAACTTTTTATGAACAGCAAACAAAGCTAAAGAAAACTAAAAATTAAACCTAAGAGCGAGACGCTCCAAGCATAGCACATAACGCATGAAGTGATAAAAATATAGTGATACAAAGGACGAACTGATGATTGTTGATGGAGAAGGGGATGCACGGGGGCATCCTCAATCTTAGACGCTTGAGTCTCCTTGAATATTTATTGGGGATGCATGGGGGAATCCCCAAGCTTGAGCGTTTCACACTCCCGGATCTTCTTTCATCATCTTCCCTCGCACACTTGAAAACTCCCTTCATACATAACTCATCATAAGCTGATTAGAGAGGTTAGTACCCTTAATAAAATAATTTTCCTCTACTGGAAATAAATATTTTCTTTAAAGGCTACTGTTTCTCAAGATTTCCAAAAAGTTTTTGCAAAGAAAAATCTAGCGCAAGACTTGCAAAAGTGAGGAAAGGCAAAACGCGATAGAATCTGTGAAAAACAGAACAACAAGTAGTAAATAGTTTTTTTGGGTACTTGTACAACTCAAATAAAAAAACTCGGAATAGACGCTCCAAAGACAATTGTATGGAAAGATGATCTGGTGATTTTAGGTGAATTTTTCTGTCCAAGGACAAAATATGTTTTCTGGACAACATTTCACAACTTTTGAACTTTCTCACAATCGGAGGCTAAGCTTAGTACAAAGCTTGAAAATAAAGATATAATGATGTTGCCACAATAGTAACAATCATCAAGACCACTATAAACAGAAGTAAAAATATTTTGGGTTGTCTCCCAACAATCGCTTTCTTTTACGCCTTTAAGCTAGGCAAGAAGGAAAAAGATCAAGTTTTATCAAGTGAAAGAGAATAGCTAGCCCGTGTAACGGACTCAAAAGGTAACTTAATCTTCTTCCTAGGGAAGTGTTCCAACGGTGCGAAGAAAAGGACGTCCCAAAATAATTGGACATAAAGGTTCACACTCTATGTCCATAATATTAAAATCAACGGGAACATGATTGTCATTGACAATGATAAGAACACCGTCAATCTTCCCCAAAGGTTTCTTTATGGAAGAATCAATGAGGTGAACACCAAAAGAACACGGATCAAAAGGTTTCAATTCAAACATATCATACATTCTTTTGGGAATAACGGAGGTACCAGCTCCAACATCACATAAAGCATAACAAGAGAAGTTATTCAATTTAATTTTGATCATAGGATCCCAACTATCTTCTAGCTTCCTAGGTATGGAGGCTTCTACTCTAAGCTTCTCCTCCTTAGCTTTAATGAGAGCATTAGTGATATTCTCCATGAAGGCAAGATTTAGTGTGCTAGTGTGGGGGTCTCTAGACATTTTGTGTAGTAAGCTAATAACTTCTGAGAGGGTGCAACTATCAAAGGTGGTAGTGGTGTCATGTAATCTCACTTGTTTGAAAGCCTCTATGTTCATAGGAGTTTCTTCTTCTATGGTTGAGGTAATAGCATCACCATTAATAGGTCGAATGGGACTAGGAGTGTGTTTACTGCTAAAAGTTTGGGTATCCTCAACAAATTGGATAGTAGCAACAATGTGGTCTGTAGGAAGGCTCTTAATTATATCCTATTTCTCTTTTTCTCTAGCCCATCTTTCTATAAGTTTATCCATCATCCTAATATTTCCATTAATTTTCAATTGGATAACATTAATAGGAGTGTCTTTCCTCTCCTCGAGGCGATAAGTTCTAATTCTAAGCATCTCAATATCAAGGGCTAAGTTGTCTACCTTCAAAGAGAGATTATCTAATTTGTCTAATCTCTCCTGTACACTCTTGTTGAAGGCTTTTTGGGTAGTCATAAATTCTTTAAGCATGCTTTCTAATTCAGAAGTGGGGTTCTTGTTGCTAGTATAGGTGTTGTTGTTCCCATAGTTGGATGGGAACGGTCTAGGATTGCTAAAAAAATTACCCCTATAAGCATTATTGTTGAAGTTGTTTCTAGAGATAAAGTTCACGTCTACTTGTTCTTGAGCAACCAAAGAATTTAAAGGAACATCATGAGGATCAATAGGAGAGTGCTTGGTAAGTGGAGACATAATCAAGTCAACCTTTTCATTTAGGGAGGAAATCTCCTCGACAGAGTTTACCTTCCTACATGTTGGAGCTCGTTCGGTGTGCCATTGGGAATAGTTGGTCATCATCTCATCTAGAAGTTTTGTGGCAGCACCAAGTGTTTTTGACATAAAGGTTCCTCCCGCGGCCGAATCTAACAGGTTCTGCGAGGTAAAGTTCAAGCCTGCATAAAAGGTCTGGATAACCATCCAAGTAGTCAAACCATGTGTAGGGCATTTCTTAACAAGAGATTTCATTCGTTCCAAAGCTTGGGCAACATGTTCATTATCCAATTGTTTAAAATTCATAATGTTACTCCTCAATTGGATAATTTTAGCAGGTGGGTAGTACTTCCCAATAAAAGCATCTTTGCACTTATCCCAAGAATCTATACTATTACTAGGCAAGGATTGTAACCAAATTTTAGCTCCTTCCCTCAAGGAGAAAGGAAAAAAGCTTAATCTTAATAATACCACCTTCTACTTCTTTATACTTTTGCATATCATAGAGTTCAACAAAATTATTTAAATGTAAATCAACATCACCTCTGACACCGGAGAATTGATCTCACATAACAAGGTTCAACAAGGCAGGTTTCATTTTATAAGAGGTAGCTGAAGTAGCAGGTGTAGAAATAGGACTGCAGATAAAATCATTGTTGTTGTGACTAGTGAAGTCACACAACTTGGTGTTTTCAGTGGAACGCATAGTAGCAGTAAGTGTGACAAACTAATTTTTTGTGATTTCTAATAAAGGACACAAAGATAAAAACTGAAAGGTAAACTAACAAGACTAAAAAGAAAAGGTAAAAGATAGTGTGCAACTCCCCTATCTTAAAGATTGCAGTCCCCGGCAGCGGTGCCAAAAGTTTTCTTGATACTAACTCCTCGTTGGTTACCCCAAGTGGAAGGTTAGATGTAGGATAGCGACAGATTCCCTTGGCAAAGATTCCAAGGTCTAGAGTATCTTCCCGTAGGACTCCGATAACTTCAAGTAGGTGGTGAAGTGAACAATGGAGCCGTTTACAACCTCTGGTTGCTTACTTTACCTGGACCTGCACACACCACAAGTAACTTTGCTCCCAACGAGTACAGAGAGGTTGTCAATCTCTCCGGCCTTGCTGTTGACAAAGGATCAACACAACATATAATAGGTAGTGATAATTGCGACTGGAAAGTAAAAGCAAGACATAATTTGAGAGTGTAAACAGTGATGAGAATATGGACCGTGGTCCCAGGATGTTCACTAGTGATGTATGCGAGGTAAACAAATCACAGCTGGGCAATTGACAGGATTACGGGTGCAAACCAATGCTAACAATGCTACAAAGAAAGGAAGAGGCTCAAAAGCATGGGCAGTACGCCAAAATAAGTAGACCGAAATAAATCTGCATCTACTACTAATCATCCACCTTGAGATATATATCCATAACATCTCGCTGGTATTAAGTTGTGAGCCCCACCCAAAGTGTAAACCCAAAGAAACAAACAAATGCATTAAAAGAACTTTGTGTAAAGTAAACAATCCTTCCAACCCCGGTTACAAGCATCGTTGTTTTCCCCCTTGTGGTAACAGCACACCCCCTAGACTCATGTTTCTGTCACTCAAGCTAGTCATCAGGGGACATGAACCGACAATAAAGCATAACGCTCCCTCTTGGATTGACTACCTTCTACTTGGCCAAAGCAATGAACAACAATGGAGAACATGCAAGAATTACTCAAGAACAAAAATATAAAAGATAAGAACCAAATATATTACTCAATCACAATCCGAACATAGTCTCATAATCCATCAGATCCCAGCAAACTCAGCATAGAAACAATAGAAAGAATTACATTTGTGCCTTGATCATGTTGGGAAGCTCACCAGGTCTAATCCATGAAGAACAAAGAGGGGAGGAGAACATCACATAGCTACTGATCATGGACCCATGGTCCAAGGTGGACTACTCACGGATCATCCGGGAAGCGTCCATGGTGGAGGAGAAGGTCCCGGAGGTCAATCCTCGCTCCGACAGGATGCCGGGAAGAGGTGTGCTGGCGCTCCCGATCTTGGAAGCGCGAGGGCGGCGGAAAAGAGGCGAGATCGCGAAAAAGAGTTCTGTCTCGGAGGTTTCCCATGACGGAGAATATATAGGAAAAGGGGGGAGCCAGGGGGGCCACCAGGGGTCCTGGCGGCCCCCTGGCGCGACATCCCTCTAGGGAGCGCCACTAGGGCGCCTGGGCACCTAGTGGTGGCCCTCTGGCCCCACTTTGGCTCTTCCAGAAGCTTCCGGTGCACTGATTTTTATTGTATTTTCCCGGAATATTTGGAGCATTTTTAATACGGGGAAACCTGAAATAGAAAATTGCAGAAAACAGGAACTGGCACTTAGGTGCACTGACTTAATAGGTTAGTACAAATATGATCAAAAGTGTACGAAAGTGTATATTAAACATAGCAATATCACACAAAACATGCATGGAGCAAGAAGAAATTATAGATATGTTTGGGATGTATCAACTAGTCTTTTCTTCTTACTTTGTCCTCACTCGTGCGCACCCGGGATCAACTTCCCGGTCGGTGACCCATCCCAAGACTAATCCAAGCGAAAGACGCTTAACCTGGTAGTTCTTTCCTGACGGGCTCTCGGAAAAGAAGGTACACCTTGTTGATATGAGTAGTCTATCATTCCTATTGAGATCCTGGGATGTTACATACACCAGCCCTCAAAGGAACCGACGTCCCCGTCGGCCCAGCAGGAACGTTCCCCTTTGGCACACGTTTGTGCGCGCCAGTTGCATGCATCCAACATGTACCCCACGTAAGCCTCACCGACCGACACACACATCGTGTAACCTCCAGGGTCAGCTCTAATACCAACTGTAACACCCTGACCACTCCCAACCGGTTAACCACCGATTCAATGGTCGGTGCGCCTGGGATCCAGTCTGTCCTCACAAACCAGCACTAGTCTTTTCTACAAACTTTGTCCTTACTCGTGTGCACCCAGGATTAACTTCCTGGTCGGTCAGCCATCCCAAGACTACTCCAAGCCAAGCACGCTTAACCTGGTAGTACTTTATGATGGGCTCCCGGAAAAGAAGGTGCACCTTCTTGATATGAGTAGTCTATCATTCCTATTGAGATCCTGGGTTGTTACACTTTACAATTGAATAACTTTGTTGAGCTTTGTGATATGAAAAAGTACAAATAAGTGGATGGAGATATTGTTATATTAAAGCTTTTTCCTTTCTCCTTGAGAGGAGGAGCTAAAATATGGCTTCAATCCTTGACTAGGAATAGCATAGATTCTTGGGATAAGTGCAAGGATGCTTTTATTGGGAAGTACTATCCACCTTCTAAGATTATCCAGTTGAGAAGTAATATTATGAATTTTAAGAAATTGGATAATGAGCACGTTTCCCAAGCTTGGGAAGGCATGAAATATCTCGTTAAGAACTGCCCTACACATGTTTGACTACTTGGATGGTTATCCAGACTTTTTATGCAAGTTTGAACTTTACCTCGCGGAATCTGTTAGACTCGGCCGCGCGAGGAACCTTTATGTCAACTACACTTGGTGCTGCCACAAAGCTTTTGGATGAGATGATGAAAACCTAAAAGATCTCCAACAGTGTAACAGCCCGGGATTTTCACCCAAATTAAAAAATTTATTTGCTGCGTTATTCTGTTGATTGTTAGAATTGTTTGTAGTATTTGCTTCGCCGATTTATTAATTGGTGATTATATTTCCCCTCCTTATCGTACCGGTATGCATGGACAACCCTTCCCACCATGGCACACGACCTTTTGCGACACTGTTTTCCACCCGAGCACCGTCGCAACTTCCGGCACGAGACCAACCATCGGAACGAAAACCCCGTTTATTTAATAAACGTATTATCTTATTGGGCATCAGAAAATGTTCTCGGAACGGTATCGTAGTGAGATAGGACTGACGGGCTCGCCGCGCTGAGAACGTGGTTTGAGATTTCGTCCGAATCGATGGTCGTATGGACTCTCGGCGGTCAGAAACATGGAGTATCGGACGCACGAGAAAGAAACTGATGGCGTTTGTGTAAACCTGCTAGCCAACCAGCCCTATAAATAGACCACCACTCTCTCCTAGCCCTTCTATGGTTTCCCCCTTGTAAAAATTGCAGCCACCCCCTCCTAAATCCTCGACCTTCCCAATTTGAGTACAGATTTCTAAACCCTAGATCCTCGGCAACCTAGAGCCATAAGATCCTCAGATCTGTGGCTCTTGGGAGGCCACGTCACCATCCAGCAGCCTCCTAGCCATCCGGGCCCTGCAAGGCCCGCACCACCGCCGCGGCAGCCGCTGTGCCGAGCCCGGTGAGCCTCCCTCCGCCGCCGGTTGTCTCCTCCCCTCTCCTCCTCCCACACGGCCGCTTCCCTCTCCTCTCTGCAGGCTCGTCGCGCCGCCGCTGCACCATGGCCGAAGCCGGCGACCCGAGCCCGCCAACGCGCCATGGCCTTCCCGTCCTAGGTCGCCGTCCTCGCGCCTAGGACCCGACCACTTGCCCCCGCAGTAGGACCTCCTAGCGCCGCCCGTCGCCAGCGTCGCCGCGCCGCCGCCACACCGGAGAAACGCGTCGGCGCCGCCGTACACGTCCACGATCTGGATCGGGACGGGCGACGAGCCGATCCAGCTGGGCCAAACGTCACCGCGCCCCATTGGCTGGCCTCCTTCCCCGTCGCCCATCTGCTCGCCGCCTGCCCGCGACTATCTCTCGCGTAGTGTGAGTGCCCCCTCGCCGACACCGCCGGCCTGTTGGGCCTCGTCCCTGAGGTCCCTTTTTTTCCTTTCCCCTTCTAGATTTTACTAAGTCTGTAATTTCCTGTTACTGTGTACTGTTTCGCAACGATTATTTCGGTAGATCCGTAGCCCGTATGAATTTGCGCCCAAAATGAAAAGTGTGAATCTTGTTGTGCTATAACTTTTTTCTTTACTGAGTTAATCCATTTGAGGTCATCTAGTTGGTGCAAATGCTTGCTAAACACTGCTAGTTGATGTTTACTATTGCTGCTGTTATTTCTATCAAAGTTTGGTTGATGTTTGTGTCACATCCATGATGCCTATGCCAGTGATTCTTTCTTGTATGTGTTAAGCATCATGTGTACTTCAAATATATGCATTCATTTTCCATGTTTAACTGTTGTAACTATTTTTTTTCTTGTTCCAAAGTGGTGACCCTGATAATATGTGTTGATGTTTGTATAAAGTTGCTACTTTGATGCCTTATAGTTAGTGATCCATGCCTCATAAGCTTTAGCCCCAATGTAATTATTTGCTCCTTGTTATGTGTATTTTTGATACCATGTATTGATATGCCTGGATATCTCTATTATTCATATAGTTATTGAGTTCCCAAAGTTCATACCTGCTGTTATCTGTCAACTACCCCGATTTCTACTAAGTCTAGAATATGGCTTAGCTGTCTCGCATGCTTTATATCTTTTCATCCATGGGTCTTTTGACCATAAGTGCAATGTGTGAACTCATGAGAATTATGTAGGATTTTTGTAGATGTATTGCATGTTAATTTTGGAGCTTGCTTGATATTGCTTTTGCTACTATTCATAGAGCATGTTTATAATAGTTTGCCATGTTTTTGCTTGAGTAATAATTATTATTTCTTGATGCTCATATATATAAAACATTGATGCCATGCCTTCCTTGTCATGTTTACTGTTAATCCATGTCATTTAGGTGCATGTTTGCAATCTGTAGCATAATGTTTCCTTGCTTTCAAGTGTGTTACCTGATGTTGGCAGATTGTGTTCATAACTTGTGATGCTTGTATCTTTTTAACCGTAACTCTATTTGGGTGTTCTTTATATGTAACTTGATTACAATTTCATATAGATTGTTATTGTGCTATTTTTTCTGTTCTTAACCAACCTAAAATTTGTTTTAGGTCAGAATAGTACAAAATGCTTAAATAGTCGTGGGGTACTTAGTGATATGCCCTGTTTAGGATTTTACCCCACTTAAATGTACTACCATAGATAGTTTACTTTATGCTTGACCTCTTGCCATGATTGTGTGTTATGCCTTTGCTCATATTGTGTGGCTAAAAACCTTAAACCATTCTAAATGTGTGGTATCGTCGTGTGTGACCGATACTTCACTTAACCTGTTAGTAGCCGCTCTCGACGATAGATGTGATATCGTATTGCGTTGTCTCGTGTTGCCTTATTGTTGTTGCTTGTTCGTGATTGCTTCGTAGTAAAAGATGCGTCTTCGTTGATTGCCTTTCAAGTCTTTACTTCTTGTTTGCTCCCGCGGGTATTCTAGGGGATGTTGCGAGTTTGCGAACGACTACACCTTCGGCTTCGTCTTCTTATCAGGTAAGGGGGAGCATATATCATGCTTATAACTTTATGCTCACTTGTGCCTAACTGCGTGTGGGATATTATGGGGTCCCCTTTTCTTAGCTACCTAGCTTCAAAAATTTCTAGTGGTGGCCAAAGATTATTTACCATTTTCAAACCGTGTGTGTGTCTATCGGGTCGCTCCTAGCAGATGTTCTTTGAAACAACCCGGGCCAGTGGAGACACGATTTCTCTGTTGGCCCACACTGGTGAGCTAGGGGTCTGCCCACATGTGAGGGGATCAGTTACCTCGACCTTAGACAGACGGAAGAGTCCAATCCGAGAGCGTGGCCGGCTTTTGGATTGGGTGTCGACTCCCCGGGGGCAACCCGGATGTGTTCGTTGTTAGCTAGAGGGACCTGTTGTCTCGGGTCTCTCGGATCTAAATCATCAAATGGTTGCCTATGATGGGAATCAACTGAGAGTGATGGGCGTGCATGCCGAGCCTTGTAATGGGAAGTTGGTACACCCCTGTAGGGTTAAATCTTTTCGAGAAGCCGTGTCCACGGTTATGGACGACTTGGAACCTACGTCTTGTTCATAGATAACATCAACTGAATCATAACTACAACTTGATCAACGTGTGAGTGCCTTGATTGCTTCATCTTCGTCAGGATGCGAAGATGAGGAAAAGGATAGGATAGGTGTTATGTTTGCGTAAGTAGCTGATAGCAAACTTGTTGCAGGCGATTCCTCATCGACTTCTTGGTTCTCATCTTACTCTAAATAGATCGTTAGCCACCTCATATTTTTCTAGTGCCGATGCAACCTCAACCAATACCCCCATATTACCGTGAGAAGTTAGTTACAAGACTTGTTGATATAGCTCACCTCTTTCTTCTCTCTTTTACGCACGTTGTACAAACGATCTTGGACTTCAGAGGAGCTCGACGATCCTTCTTCTGAACTCCTTCGTGGAGACTCGACGACGACTAGTTAGGTGGATCCCGGCGGAGAGCCTGGACCCGTGTGGACGTGGGAATGGTGTGTTTTACCTTTGCCACTAGGCCTTTGATTATAGTTTGTACTCAGACATGTATCTTCCACTGATGTATTGTATTAAGGCAGTTGTATGCCGATTGTATGAGATGTTGTATCCTTGTAGTTGTAATGTTCTGATATCATTTTGGAAATACGGGGCATATGGCATTGTCATATGTCGCGGTGGGACCGATATGTACTTCGTCCCCAGACATGGATCGAAACATCTAGATCTGGAATAGTACCGCATATTGGGCCATACAACTTGGTATCACAGCCTTACCGACCGTAGGGGCCTATTATCTGGTCAAAGTCGAGTCTAGACTAAAACTATTTTGTAGTTACTAAGTTAGTTATCAGAGAGTAGAAATATTTTTACTCCTTACCTTTGCTCTGTTCAGGACAAGTGTCGTAGGTGTTTTATTCTCTCCTTGTCTCCTTCAAACTCTAGTATCTTCAGTAAGTGGCGTTTCGAAATAGTTACAATGCCTTGCTCGCAGCGTATTATCTCGATTCCGATGTCAAGTTTGGGAATTCCTGTAGTACCTTTAGCTTTTCCGACTCCAGATAACATCTTGGTCGTCTGTTGACTTCATTCCTCTTGCCTAGTATCCTCATGATTTGAGTGAGAATGCTTCCCTTGATCGTCACTTTGGACTATCGTTCTTCCTCTTGATCTCCCGATGGTTTCGCTCTTCGACGTCGCCTTCAATTTGCAGAAAGTTTTCTCGACGGAAGGTCATCGTACGACATGGAGCAGAGTCCCTTATTGGTGGTGTTGAAGATGTCATCTCTCTTTTCTCTCCCTCCTCTCCCCCGGATCGTCCAGGATCTCGGGACGAGATCCCTTGTTGGTGGTGTTGTATTGTAACAACCCAGGATTTTCACCCAAATTAAAAAAAATTGTTGCGTTATTTTGTTGATTGTTAGAATTTTTTGTAGTATTTGTTTCGCCGATTTATTAATTGGTCATTATATTTCCCCCTCCTTCTCGTACCGGGGTGCGTGACCGACCCTTCCCACCATGGCACATGACCTTTTGCGACAGCGGCTTCCACCCGAGCACCGTCGCAACTTCTGGCACGAGACCAGCCATCGCCATCGGCATGAAACCCCATTTATTTAATAAACGGATTATTTCCTTAGGCGTCGGAAAATTTTCTCGGAACGGTATCGAAGTGCGGTACGACTGACGGGCTCGCCGCGCTGAGCGTGTGGTTCGAGATTTCGTCTGAATCCGAGGTTGTATGGACTAACGACGGTCAGAAATGTGTAGTGTCGGACGCGCGAGATAGAAACCGAGGGATTTTGTGTAAACCGGCCAGCCAACCAACCCTATAAATAGACCACCACTCTCTCCTAGCCCTTCTAGGGTTTCCCCCCTTGTAAAAATTGCAGCGAGCCCCACCTAAATCCCAGATCTTCCCAATTTGAGTCCAGATTTCGAAACCCTAGCTCCTGGGCAACCCCTCTGTGGCTCTGGAGAGGCCACGTCACCATCCACCAGCCTCCCAGTCGTCCGGTCCCTGCAGGGCCCGCACCACCGCCGTCGCGGCCTACTCGGGCCCGTTCCGGGCCGAGGCCGCCTGCAGCGCTTCCGACTCCGGCGAGCCGCCGCGGCAGCCGCCATGCCGAGCCCGATGAGCCACCCTCCGCCGTCGGCTGTCTCCTCCCCTCTCCTCCTCTCTCACGACCACCTCCCTCTCCTCTCTGCAGGCTCTTCGCGCCGCCGCTGCGCCATGGCTGAAGCCGACGACCCGAGCCCGCCGACGCAGCAGGACCTCCTAGGGCCGCCCGTCACCGCGCCGCCTCCACGCCGGAGAACCGAGCCGACGCCGCTTTCCATGTCGACGATATGGATCGGGACGGGCGACGAGTCAATCCGTCTAGGCCAGCCACCACCGCTCCCCGTGGGCCGGTCTCCTGCCCCGTGGCCCATCTGCTCGCCGCCGGCCCGCGGCTATCTCTCGCCCAGTGCGAGCGCCTCCTAACCCTCGCCCACACTGACGGCCTGTTGCGCCTCGGCCACGAGGTTCATTTTTTTCCTTTCCCCTTCTGGATTTTAAAAATCCTGTAATTTCCTGTTACTGTGTACTGTTTTGCAACGATTATTGCGGTAGATCCATTGGCCGTATGACTTTGCGCCCAAAATGAAAAGTGTGAATCTTGTTGTGCTCTAACTTTTCTGCTTTAGTGAGTTAATCTATTTGAGGTCATCTAGTTGGTGCAAATGCTTCCTAAACACTGCTACTTGACGTTTAGTGTTGCTGCTGTTATTTTTACCATAGTTTGGTTGATGTTTGTGTCACATCCATGATGCATATGCTAGTGATTCTTTCTGGTATGTGTTAAGCATCATGTTTACTTCAATTAGATGCATTCATTTGCCATGTTTACCTGATGTAGCTATTTTAGTTCTTGCTCCAAAGTGGTGACCCTGATAATATATGCTGATGTTTGTATAAAGTTGCTACTTTGATGCCTTATAGTTAGTGATCCATGTCTCATATGCTTTAGACCCAATGTAATTATTTGCTCCTTGTTATGTGTATTTTGATGCCATGTATTGATATTCCATGATATCTCTACTGTTTATATAGTTATTGAGCTCCCAAAGTGCATACCTGCTGTTATCTGTCAACTACCCCGATTTCTACTAAGTCTGGAATATGGTTTATCTGTCTCGCATCCTTTATATTTTCCCATCCATGGGTCTTTTGACCATAAGTGCAATGTATGAACTCATGAGCATTATGTATGCTTGATGTAGATGTAATGCATGTTCATTTTGGAGCTTGTTTGATATTGCTTTTGCTACTGTTTATAGAGCATGTTTATAATAGTTTGCCATGTTTTCCTGATTTCACCAATCCTAAACCAGTAGTATAATTTAGCTTTTTGCTTGAGTTATAATTATTATTTCTTGATGCTCATATATATGAAACTTTGATGCCATGCCTTCCTTGTCATGTTTACTGTTAATCCATATCATTTTGGTGCATGTTTGCAATCTGTAGCATATTGTTTCCTTGCTCTCAAGTGTGTTACCTGCTGTTGGAAGATTGTGTTCATAACTTGTGATGTTGTATATTTCTAACCGTAACTCCGTTTAGGGTGTTCTTTATATGTAACTAGATTATAATTTCATGTAGATTGTGATTTTTCTATTGTTTGTTGTTGTTCACCAACCTAAAATATGGTTTAGGAAAGAACAGTACCAAATTATTAAATTGTCGCACTACTAGAGAAATAACTATACATGGAATCACTATTAGTGGTGCATATTTTGGGCCATGCGCCACCATCTGTCAGGAGTGGTGTACTGGTGAAGAATGCGCCACCAATAAGCCCTTAGGGGTGGCGCATTATTTTCCAGTGCGCCACCCCAAAGTGTGGGCCAGCCTAGATGAGCTTTTATACGTGGCGCATTTAGAGAAATGCGCCACCCCTAAGAACCTTATAGGTGGCGCATTCTGGAAATGCGCCACTCTAACAGCTTATGGGTGACACATATTTGGGATGCGCCACCATTGAGATTCAATATGCGCCACTAAATACCTCGAGTTGCACTTATCTACTCCACCCCACCTACCACCTCTCATTCACTTCACACACTTCTCAAACTATATCTACTCTTCTCACCCTGGATATACTCGGTTTTCTCCTCCTCCCCACCTCATTTCTTCCATTTATCCATCCATACTTGGCTTTAAATCTACTTTGTTTCATATTAAAGTAAGTGGACCTCCTCCCCAACTCCTTTCTTCCATTTATCACCCATACTTGTCTTTATTAGCTAAATCAACTTGTATTTTTTCTCCTTTTGTATGAAGCTTGTGGTTTGATTTATATGTGTATGTAAAGCTTGTAGAATGATGTCATATATGTGAAGCTTGTTGTGGTTTGATATATATGTGAAGTGTATATGTGCAGATTGTGGTTGTTTTATGTATATGTGAAGCTTGTGGTGGTTTGATGTATATGTGAAGTGTATATGTGAAGTGTATATGTGAAGCTTGTGGTGGTTTGATGTATATGTGAATTGTATATGTGAAGCTTGTGGTGGTTTGATGTATATGTGAATCTTGAGTTACCAATGTTTTGCCGAAATCTTGATTTATTTCCATTTTGGAAAATTTCAGGCACACTCTCCGCATGCTCCCATGCATTATTAGGGAAGGTCATGGCGAATTTTTCCAGCGAAGACCGTGATATATAATTGTGTTTCTCTCTCTGTGCACGCAGGCGGTCATGGTCCGCGAGATGCTGAGCGATATCATCGTGACTAGGTGGATGCATTGTGCGACAAACACATGCTACGGAATCATAGGACGGATATAAGATGTCCATGTCGGAGATGCAAACTGCAGTGCGTGACCGAGCCTGATTCCAGAATATTGGAAAGACACCTAAAGTGTAATGGTTTGATGGATGGATACACACGGTGGATAAGTGATGAAGCTGGTGAGGAGGTGCACGTCAATGGTGGGGCGCCAGAAAATGAGGAAGGGCAACCAGACAACAATAGCGGGCGAGAAGAAAAAGAACATCCCGTACATGATCATGAAGAAGATGACGAAGAAGATCATGTAGATCAAGATGTCGGACATGAAGATCAAGATCTCGGACATGAACATGAAGATGCCAGACATGAGGATTCAAGCTGGGTGCGGGACCCTCATGTTCAAGCGTTATTTGTTAAGGAGGAGTTGAACGCCAGAGGTGCAGCTAGAGAGAAAGCCAAGCTGGCGTAACTCGAGAAAGACGCGGTTACAAAGTTGTATGAAGGATGCAACGACGGGGATACCCGCGTGAATGTAACACTTGGGGCTATGGAGATGAAGGCAAAACACAAATGGACCGACGAAAGCTTCGATGATAACATGGCATTCTGACACGATCGTCTTCCGAAGGGCAACACGTGCCCAACTAGTATCGCTGAGGCCAATAAAGTCCTATGCCCTATCGATCTTCCGCACGTAAAATACCACGTCTGCTTAAATGATTGCATGATCTATTGGATGAGGACGTAGAGAAAACAACATGTTCGGTGTGCGGTCTTAGTCGATACAAGAGAGGGAAGAAAGTTCATAGAAAAGTGGTATGGTACTTTCCGATCATTCCTCGTCTGCAGAGGTTTTTCGTATATCCAGAGGAAACAAAGCTCATGACCTGGCACGCAGATAGAAAGAAGCTAAAAGAGGATGACCCGAACCCGGATCCGATAAAAGAGGACATCATGAGGCACCCTTCAGATGGTAGCCAATAGACTGCATTGGACCTCGAATACCCAGATTTCGGGAAAGAACCAAGGAACCTCAGGATTGGTGTGAGCGCTGATGGAGTCAATCCGTTTGGCGGAGAATGCATCACAAATAGTACCTGGCCCGTGTTTGTATTCATATACAACCTTCCTCCCTAGAAGTGCATGAATAAAAAGTACATAACAATGTGTATGCTAGTTCAAGGGCCAAAACAACCAGGTACGAACCTCAATCTGTATCTCCAGTTGTTGAAATATGAGCTAGAAACATGATGGAAAGACAGACTCAATACGTGGGACGCTGCCGCAAAACAATATTTCCCAATGAAAGCCGCGGTGATCACGATGGTGCATGACTATCTCGGATACGGATATTTCTCAGGTCAGGTGGTCCAAGGATTCTATGCATGCGTTAGGTGCATGGATAATACAACGTACCGCCAGCTAGCGAAAGATCCCGGATCTTAGGAAACCGTGTTCCAGGGGTATCGAAGGTGGCTTCCCAAGAAACACACATGGAGAAAACTTGGACATATGTTCTATGGCAGCGAGGAGCTCCAAGCACCCCCAACTCGAAGGAGCAGCAAAGAAATCGACAAATTGTTGAAAACTTGGGAAGAGTGCCCCGTGCCGGTAAAGAAAAAAAGAAGACTCAGCCGTTGATGAGGGTATGGAAAGCGAGGTCTGTTTTCTGGGATTTGGAATACTAGAGTCTCCTCCGCAGTCCTCGTAGCCTTGATCTCATGCATATCACAAAGAACGTGTGCGAGAGCTTGTTTGGCACACTGCTCAACATGCCGGAGAAGACCAAGGACCGGCCAAAAGCAAGGAATGACTTGAAATTTATGGGCATCAGGAAGGAACTTCACCCCCCTAGTAACAACAATGATGAGCCAGAGGAGGAGGAGGATATGGAGACGCAAAACTCTCGCAAATGAAAAAGGGTGACCAAGAAGAAGACCGGTAGTGATCACTGCCCCCCGGCATGCTTCACTCTGTGCGAGGAGGAGATCAAGCGGTTTATCCACTGCCTCATTGGAGTAAAATTTCCGTACGGCTACGTAGGGAAGATAACCAGATACCAAGACGAGGCGAAGCAGCGTTTCAGCGGGATGAAATGTCATGACTGTGTCGTGTTGATTTCGCATATTCTCCCTGTTGCGATCCGAGGGATA
This sequence comes from Bromus sterilis, assembly GCA_950022295.1. NCBI lineage: Eukaryota > Viridiplantae > Streptophyta > Magnoliopsida > Poales > Poaceae > Bromus > Bromus sterilis. The sequence goes on from OX465599.1 coordinate 221,364,099, forward strand.
ATGGACGAGCGCGTCCGTAAAACGTTGTTTGGCCTTTGCAACTTTTTCGACATCTTCTCTCGGAAGTCGATTTGCACTATGAAACTCAAAAGGATACAGGAGGAGATCGTGATCATACTATGTGAGCTTGAGATCTATTTACCACCCGCGTTCTTCGACATTATGGTGCATCTACTGATCCATGTCGTGGAGGATATCATCCAACTCGGGCCTGCGTTTCTACGCAGCATGATGTCGTTCGAAAGGATGAATGGACATATCAAAAGATACGTTCGTAACAGGTCCCGTCCAGATGGAAACATAGAAAAGGGATTTATAGGCGAAGAGTGCATCTCTTTTTGCACTAATTTTCTAAACACCGAGAACCCTGTTGGCTGCCCGTCAACAAGCACTTTGGTAGGATCGATGGGTGTGGTCACCACGAGGGAAGACGCGCAATGCAAGTCAACTTCAAGGGTCGAGGCATCGACTTTGAAAGAGCAAGCCTAGCCGCGCTACAACACATCCAACTGGTCGATCCTTGGATAATAAAGCACAAGGATGTAATCAGGAAGAAGTACAGTGACATGAGCCTCCAGATAATAGACCGAGATCCACGTCTAATCAAAGAGCACAACTCCAGTTTGATGACTTGGTTCAGGGACGAGCTTTGTGCTAATCCCCCGCGAAGGAACTCTTCCGAGGACGAAAAGATGGTATTCACCTTGTCACAGGGCGCCGCACGCAACCTGATGACCTATCAAGCGTATGATATCAACGGCTACACATTCTACACGGAGAAAAAGGACAATAACTGCGATTACCGGAACTCAGGGGTAACGGGGATATTCTACACCGATGACGTTAAGGAAATATTTTATGGAAGGATCGAGGACATATGGGAGCTCGACTACTGTGGAGAGAAGGTGCCGATGTTCCATGTGAGATGGGCCAAGAGCGTCGTAAAAGAAGACCGGTACTTCACCACCATGGTTATACTCGAAGAAAAATCCAAGTCTGCGGGCGCAAACGTCACCGCGAAAAATGAGCCATGGGTACTGGCTAGCCAAGTGGACCAACTCTTTTTCATTACCGACCCACGAAAGCCTAGCCGCGTTGTAGTGAGGATAGGAAAAAGAAACATCATCGGAATGAATGGAGTCACCAAAGAGTAAGGCTTTGAAAAGTACGGCGATCCGAAGATGGAAGATGACTACGCCGCTCAGGATACATACACCACAACCCTACCAAAGAAAGGTCTCCCGTTCAAGAGGAAAAGTGAACGTGTCCCGGGCATAAATTATTCAACCACGACAAAGAAGGTCAAGAAGAAGATCGTGAGGAAATGCTAGCTAGATAGTTAGCTCCAAATTAAAGAAACTATTTTGTAATTCATGATCACTTTGTGTATGCACAGATGTAATTTGCACTTTGTAATTGATGATCACATTCTTATGTTTGGATCATATAGTGTTAAGTAGAACCATCTTTGGTCAGCAGCCTCAATGCCTCGCCACTAACGCACCCCTGCATTTTGACCTCATGTTATTCGATCGGAAGTATCAGGCACTCGTGCTACTCCATTGTGTTCAAAACTTTAAACCTAGGGTACACCATAGCAAACTATAAAGTGTCCACCATAGTACTTTGACCTCATGTTATTCGATCGGAAGCATCAGGCACGCGTGCTACTCCATTGTGTTCAAAACGTTAAACCTAGGGTACACCATAGCCAACTATAAAGTGCCTCACCACTCACGTACCCCATGTCATTTGCATTGATGGGCTAGATAGATAGGCCAAATAATTTAATAAGAAAATTAAAAAAACTCTTAGGGGTGGCGCATTTTGCCAAAATGCGCCACCAAGTGGTTTCTTATGCGTGGCACATTTTGAAGAAATGCTCCACGCATAAGAAACCAATTGGTGGCGCATTTCGGCAAAATGCGCCACCCGTAAGCCTTCACCTCCATCGCCCCCCTCCTCTAGCCCGTGCACAACAATCATTCGCCCCCCACACTACTCGTGCCCTTGCCGCCACCGTCGCCGGAGCTCCCCCGTCTCCTCGCCGTCGACCACCGGAGCCGCCGCAAGCCAGCGTAGGAGCCCCCCGTCTCATCGCCGTCGACCAACGAAGCCGCCCCAACCCCTCCACGGCGACCTAGGTGATGCCCCTCCATCGCGCCGCCTCTACCTCGACGCCGTCCCCGCCCCTGTCGTTCGAGTCATCGATGCCGTCCAGCGTCCCCTGCCAGGTACATCCCATACTCCCCCTCCCCCGCTCCCCCTCACCTCCATCTTTTCCTAGCCCTTGCTGGCTTTTGACGGCGCCGGTGGTGTCCATGGCCGCCCCAACCCCCACTTTCCCCTGTTGCTCAAATCCCTTTGTGCAAACCCTAGAGAACAGAGGGGATTTGAGAATTTCTCTGTGTGCAATCCCTTTGGGGAATTTGATGTCTGGTGTTTTGATTAGTGCAACTGTTTTGTATCAAAAAAATTCAATGAGAGAGATAGAGAATTTTTCAGTGCAATTGCTTTGATCTTGATGATGCTATTTAGGAGTTAGTATGTGCTACTGATTTTCTCTGTCCACTAGCACTAAAAAAAATTTCTACTAGTGTAAAATTTGCTACTAATCTTGATGATGCTATTTAGGAGTTAGTATATGCTACTAGTGTAAAATTTTCCTTCTAAGTGTTACATGGTCCTGTGATAAGATATGCAATGCTTGTCGCATTCCATTAGTGTAAAATTTGCAAAGAACTAAAGTTTACACGATGCTAAATCCCATTTTCAAGTGCCCTAGGTCCAAAGTTAGGGTTCTCTGCTATACAATTGCCGTGGTCCCAATTTAAACTAAAGAAGAAAAGGATAACTAGTGAAAGGCTTTGTTTTTATTAAACTGATGAAGATCGAGAGGATAGCTCTGTTTCTATTAACTAGGGAGAGAGAGAGATAGAGAGAGAGAGAGATTCTTGAGTTCCTTATTTTCTAGTTGCAAATGTTTGTATTTTCAGAAAAACAACAAGGCAAAAAATCCATACCTAATTGAAATGTGTAGTAATGATCAACATCATCTATAATTGTTAGTGTGTGTTATTAGTGTTTATTGATTTAGTAATGTTTTAGGGTTTTTGAAGTCGTTTTATATGTTAGTATAATATATTAGTATTGTTGGTGGCTAATGTTAGATATTTCAATTTGGACGGCTCGGTAACGGGAGCCCAGAGAAGTAGAAGAAGAGAACCTAGCTTCTTGTAGTTCCAGTTTCAATCAATTTTTTCATGTCTATACAAAATGGTTTTCTGGTTTCATTGTTTAATTGCATGGAAGATTCTTTTAGTCAAGCTCATCATGTTTATCTTATCATGTTTGTCCACTAATTTAGTCAAGCTCATTTTTTGTCAAGCCAAGTGTGTTGTCGATTTATCAATTGACTGGTATCCATATATATCATTAAGTTTTTAGTGCATTGTGCTACACTATATATGTGTTGGTTGTGCGTACATTTACGAATTTTTTTGTGCAGGTACAAATCATTATCCCCTTTCTCCCGAAATGTTGATTAACTTCCGTTTCGGTTGAGAATGGGGCACTCTGGTGTTAAGAAAAATAGCAAAGGTCATGCCGAATTTTTCCGTGAATTCGTGCATGACCTTTGCTATTTTTCTTAACATGAGAGTAGTTGCATTTATTTATTGTTCTAATTAATTAAGTAGTTGCATTTCTTAATATTGGACTAGTGCAAACATGTCGACCGGAGCTGACGCCGACCCTTCTTCTCAGCCAGGAAAAAAAGGAAGCAATTTTGGGAATAGTCCAAGGAGGAGGTCGAGGAGCAAAGAGAAGAGGAAGTACCTCCGGGCGAGGAGGAGTATGAGGAGGAGATTGATGGCTTCTCGCCCCTCGTTGGTTACCCCAGGTGAAAGGTTTGAGATGCAGTGCAGCAGCAAGTTTCCCTCGGTGAAGATACCAAGGTTATCGAACCAGTAGGACTCAGGAGATACAAGTAGGTGGCAACCTTGCCAGAAATTTCTTCCTAACTAGGGTGTTGTCGTGGACCTGCACACAGCAACAAATAACTTTGCTCCCAACGAGTACAGAGGAGTTGTTAATTCCTCGGGCCTTGTCGTTTACAAAGGATCAACGCAAGAGATAAAAGGTGCAAAGGAAAGTAAAAGCTGAAAGTAAATTGAGGGTGTGAATAATAATGTGAAGATGGACCGGCGTCTCGTGATTTTCACTAGTGATGTCTCTCTCCCAAAAGACGATAAAAGTGCTAGCAAGGTAAACAAATCACACTTGGGCAATTGACAGGATTATGAAGGCACCGCAATGCTAACTATGCTGCAAAGAAAGGAAGGGCTAAAACGCAATGGGTAGTACGCCAAGGTAAGTAGACCGAAATACATCTGCATCTACTACGAATCATCCACCTTGAGATATCTATCCAGAACATCTCGCTGGTATTAAGTTGTGAATCCCACCCAAAGTGTAAACTCAAAGCAACAGACAACTGCATTAAAAGAACTTTGCGTAAAGTAAACAATCCTTGCACCCGCAGGTACAAGCACCGTTGTTTTATCCTTGGTGGCAACAACACATCCCCTAGTCTCATGTTTCTGTCACTCAATCTAGACATCAAGGGGCTGAACCCACAATCGAGCATAACGCTCTCTCTTGGAGTTGCAAATAAAATACTTGGCCAAAGCAAATACCGCAACGGAGAACATGCAAGAATTTACTCAAGAACAAAATTTAAAAGAGAAGAACCAAATATATTACTCATCACAATCTGAACATAGTCTCATAATCCATCAGATCCCAACAAACTCAGCATAGCAACAACAGAATTTACATAGATGCCTCGATCATGTGAGGCAGCTCACAAGGACTCGAAAGTGGAAGCACAAAATGGGGAGAGATAGATCACATAGCTACTGGTCACAGACCCATGTTCCATGGGAAACTACTCACGGTACATACGGGAGGCGTCCAGGGCTATGGATGGTCTCCCGGAGAGGGTTCCCCCTTCCGGCAGGGTGCCGGGGCAGCTTCTCCAGGAAGCCCCGATCGTGAAACGGCGTCGGCGGCGGTACAGAGGGGAGTTCGCGAGAAAGAGATCGATATTAGGGGTTTCCACCCCGAGGGGTAAATATAGGTGAAGGGGGGCATCGAGGGGACCCATGAGGTAGTCAGGAGGGTTCCTGGCGCGGCCCAGGGTGGGGCCGCGCCACCTGCCCTCCTGGCTGCCTGGTGGTGGCCCCCCTTCCCTCTCTTGGTGATTCCGGAAGCTTCTGTTGCGCAGATTTTTTATATATTTTTCCCGGGATTTTTGGAGCACTTTTAATGGCCGGAAAACCTGAAATACAAAAACAGCAGAAAAAGAAACTGACAACTGGGTGCACAGAGTTAATAGGTTAGTCCAAATAGGTTCAAAAGTGTATGAAAGTTCAAGCAAAACATGGCAAAGTCACACAAAACATGCATGGAGCAAGCAGAAATTATAGATACATTTGGGACGTATCAACTTCCCCGAGCTTAATTCTTGCTTGTCCTCGAGTAGGTAAATGATAACAAGCATAATTTCTGTGGTGACATGCCACACAACCATAAAAGTACTTTTAAGTAAAGCAATCAAAGCATGCAATTCAATTCAAGTCTTAACAAGCAAGATTCTATATTAGCATTGACACAAGCAACAAAAAGAACAAAGGGTGCAAGAGCTCTCGCTGTCCGTGACTCGAATGTCTCCAGATGGTGTTTGCGTGCAAGCAGGGGATAGGGAAATACGAGATAAAAAATAATTTTTGTGAACAACTATCTACTAAAGTTTCACACTTGGTCTCCTTTGGATTCTTATCTGTACTCGTCCCCAGAACACTAGCCAGGTACAAGTCAAACTGATCCACTCCCTTTCGACATTTTGAACACTCATGCAATGGATGAGCGTGAGCAAGAAACTTGACACCTAAAAGGCGACACAGAAAGAAAGTGGAGGAGGAAGACAAAAAGGTGTGAAAGGCTCACATCAATGAGGACAATCATAGGCGAGAGAAGCTCATATGATAGATATGATGTGAGGAGTAGGGATTGCCATACAACGGATGCACATGTGAGCTAAAATCTCTCCAAGGGTACTAGTGGGGGTGAATCTAACTTGCTTGCTCAAGAAGACCTAGAGCTCGTTTGAGGAGGCTCATCATTGGAATATACAAGCCAAGTTCTATAGTGTGAAGGGTCCCCACATAGCTATATGCATGATGATGATCTCTATGGAATACAAGGGATAGAAGATTAAGTACTAGTGTGGATCTCTCAAAAGGAATAGTAGTATGCCCCCTTCTCTCTTTTTATTTTTTTCTTTTCTCTTTTTCTCTTTATTTTTATTTTTTTGGTGGCCTCAATGGCTCTTTCTATTTAACTCTCATTTGTCCTCTTTGGGATCTTTTGATTTTGTCCTCTTTGGGATCTTTTCCTCACTTTAGGGGCAATACTCTATATTTTACAAGAATATAGGAGATCTTTTCACACTTTACAAAGGTACTCACATAAAGAAAATGTAACTATGATGATGCAAATGTATGCCTCTGCCAGGGTAGCAGGATATGCAATGATACTAGCGCGTCATGTAGCAATGATTAGGGCAAGGCCCAACTAGCATGCGGCTCATCGATCAAGCAAGTAGCATGTATGACATGAAGATCAAGTCATGAGAAGGTGGATGTTGCATGGCAATGTATCTCGGAAAGGCTATGGAAATGCCTTGTAGGTAGGTATGGTGGCTCTTTTGAGGAAAGATATAAGGAGTCTTATGATGACAAAGCGTATCATGCCAAGGGTTTGGATGCACCGGCGAAGTATGCGCCAACTCTCCAGGTGAGAAAGGGCAATGCACGGTACCGAAGAGGCTACAAAAAGTATAGGTGGGTGGAAGTGTCAACTTTCGAATACTCACATTAGTCCGAAGAACTCATGCACTTATTATCGGTAACTCTCAATCTAATCAGGAGGTTCACAAAGAGACATGTACCCCGAGGAGTGTATGGGGGTTTGGTTATCCTTGCGCATCCTCGAATCATGGTACGTGAGTGTACGCTAATATTCGAACCCTCCAGAGGTTAGTGATCCATCTAGTAGGTAGAGTTCTCAACAGGGGTTTTTTGGTTTTCGAAAAACACATGGATTGCCCAAAATACGACATCTATCACAAATAGGCAAGAGCTCTTGACACCATAAGTTCAAACATTACTCTAGTCAATACCTCAAAACTATTGCAAGTTACTACTACAAAGAGAATAGCAACTTTAACTACCTACTTTCAGTCAAGACACAGAACTCAATGCAACAGGCAAACTCTCTAACAAGATAAAACATGCAACCTATAGAAAGTTCAACCTAAGACAAAAGAAAAGCTCTAGAAAAACTAAAGCACTACAACTAAACAGAACAGCAGCTAAGAAAAGAAAAAGAACAACTCACAGCTAAAAGAATAAGCATGCAAATCCTATGAGGAGTTATAGTTCAAGCGGAGCGTGAATCTCTCCCACAGAAAAGTGTAAGTTGGGGTCTAACTTGTTACTACAGCAAAGAAAGCAAAAACAAACCTAGAAAAGTAAAGAGCGAGACGCTCCAAGCAAAGCACATAATGCATGAAGTGATAAAAATATAGTGCAACGAGGGACAAACTGATGATTGTTGATGAAGAAGGGGATGTATCGGGGGCATCCCCAACCTTATACGCTTGAGTCTTCTTGAATACTTATTGGGGGTGCACATGGGCATCCCCAAGCTTGAGCGTTTGACACTCCTGAATCTTCTTTCATCATCCTCCATCGCGCACTTGAAAACTCCCTTTATACATAACTCATTGTAGGCTGATTAGAGAGGTTAGTACCCTAATAAAATAATTTTCCTCTACTGAAAATAAAGATTTCCAGGAAGAGATACTGTTTCTCTTGCCTTCCCAAAACTCAGAACATACGCAAGTTTCTAATTCTATAGAGCATGGTGTGTAAAAAATTCAGCTCAAAAAGATGAACTTGGATTTTTCCATGATTTTTCTAGTCACAAGGACATAATCTGTTTTCTGGACAGCATGTCACAACTCTCACTTCCCTTGTTGTATGAGGCTATAAAAGGCACAAAGCTTAAAAAGTACAGATACAATGATGTTGCTACAGTAGTAGCTATCATCAAGACCACTAAGAACAGAAGAAAAACAAAAAGGAAATCCTAAATTCGTTGCGGGCTGCCTCGCGAAAGCGCTTCTTTAAAGCCATTAGCTAGGCTTAAATATTATAGAAGATGCTCTCATAAGAATAAGAATTTGAAGCAAAAGAGAGCATCAAGAGGAAAATATGAAACACATTTAAGCCTAACCCACTTCCTATGCATAGGCATCTTGTAAGAAAATAAATCAAAGAATCACAAAGTGACATGCATAGGAAGGTGGAAAAAGAACAACTTCAAAACTTTCAACACGAAGAGAGGTATTTTAGTAATATGGAAGTTTCTAAAACCAAACTTCCCTCTCTCAAAATAATTTTCAGTAGTATCATGAACAACATCAATAATATAACTATCACATAAATCATGTTGTTCATGACCTACAAGAACACGTGTATTGTTTTCAACACGGTCTTTAGGATCATAAGATAAATGCAACCCATCACATTAAGCCTTAATAAGAGCACAATTCTCCGGAATATGAGTTGGAGATTTCAAAACGATAACAGGACAATCAAATGTGGGTGCAATAGCAAAAATGTCATGCTTAAAATGAGGAACTATAGAAAGTTCATTTCCGTAAGCATCATCCATAGTGGCATCACGGCCATAAGCATAGAAGGCATCAACTTCATCAAAAAGGGATATTTGAAAAGAATTCATAGGATCATAACACTCATATAAGGTAAGAGTCAAAGAGTTACTCTCATTAGAAGGTATACATGGATGGATCCATTCTTCCTCCTCTTGTTCGTCACCCTCCTCCTCTTTTTCATCCAAGGATCTTTCAGGTTCAGTAATCTCTTCTTCCATAGAGTCCTGCATAACATTAGTTTTTTTTTGGGGAGAGATTCTCCCAAGATGATCAGTAATATAGTAATTTGCATCGTAATTTTCCAAAAAATAGTTAAGTATAGAAAGACTCTCAGATTTGTAAGGGGCATCATCAATATTTTTAAGAAGAGAAGTAATTTCATAGGCACCCTTATAAGCAACAAATTCTTCTATTTCCTCTGCATCATAAAAATCATAGTTTCTCTTAGCATAAGAAGCTAAGGTTTCATCATCATTGTACTCACATTGGAAAGCAAGGTGTTTATGCCTCATAAAGCAACAAGATTCGTCCCTGCAGAAAGATATATTATATATTGAGCACAAGTTTCTAGCATACTCATACAACTGATGTATTTATTTCCATAAGTGTATCCCCTTTTCAGACAAGCGGTGTTCCTTGTACCACTTTTGTTGATCCTCGGTGAATCCTCCATGCCAATAAGATCTAGTTTCAAAGAAGTCAGACATTGATTGGCAAGTAAGGAAGTAGACATACTATATTTTTGTCTTTTTTGATAAACGCCACTAAAGCAAAAACTGAAAGGTAAACTGACAAGACTAAAAAGCAAAGATAAAAGATAGTATGCAACTCACCTATCTTTTAGACTTGAGTCCCCGGCAACGGCGCCAGAAATTTGGTTGATGTCTTCTCGCCCATCGTTGTTTACCCCAAGTGGAAGGTTTGAGATGCAGTGCAGCAGCAAGTTTCCCTCGGTGAAGATACCAAGGTTATCGAACAAGTAGGACTCAGGAGATACAAGTAGGTGGCAACGTTGCCAGAAATTTCTTCCTGACTAGGGTGTTGTCGTGGACCTTCACACAACAACAAACAACTTTGCTCCCAATGATACAGAGGAGTTGTCAATTCCTCCAGCCTTGTCGTTTACAAAGGATCAACGCAAGAGATAAAAGGTGCATAGGAAAGTAAAGCTGAAAGTAAATTGAGGGTGTGAACAATAATGTGAAGATGGACCGGGGTCACGTGATTTTCACTAGTGATGTCTCTCTCCCAAAAGACGATAAAAGTGCTAGCGAGGTAAACAAATCACAGTTGGGAAATTGACAGGATTATGAAGGAACCGGAATGCTAACTATGTTGCAAAGAAAGGAAGTGCTCAAAAGCAATGGGCAGTACGCCAAGGTAAGTAGACCGAAATCCATATGCATCTAATACGAATCATCCACCTTGAGATATCTATCCAGAACATCTCGCTGGTATTAAGTTGCGAATCCCACCCAAAGTGTAAACTCAAAGCAACAGAACTTTGCGTAAAGGAAACAATCCTTGCACCCGCGGGTACAAGCACCGTTGTTTTATCCCTGGTGGCAACAGCACATCCCCTAGTCTCATGTTTCTGCCACTCAAGCTGGACATCAAGGGGCTGAACCCACAATCGAGCATAACACTCTCTCTTGGAGTTGCAAATAAAATACTTGGCCAAAGCAAATACCGCAACGGAGAACATGCAAGAATTTACTCAAGAACAAAATATAAAAGAGAAGAACCAAATATATTACTCATCACAATCTGAACATAGTCTCATAATCCATCAGATCCCAACAAACTCAGCATAGCAACAGCATAAATTACATAGATGCCTCGATCATGTGAGGCAGCTCACGAGGACTCGAAAGTGGAAGCACAAAAGGGGGAGAGATAGATCACATAGGTACTGGTCACGGACCCATGGTCCAAGGGAAACTACTCACGGTACATACGAGAGGCGTCCATGGCTATGGATGGTCTCCCGGAGGGGGTTCCTCCTTCCGGCAGGGTGCCGGGGCAGCTTCTCCAGGCATCCCCGATCTTGAAACGGCGGCGGCGGCGGTACAGAGGGGAGTTCGCGGGAAAGAGATCAATATTAGGAGTTTCAACCCCGAGGGGTAAATATAGGTGAAGGGGGGCATCGAGGGGACCCACAAGGCAATCAGGAGGGTCCCTGGCGCGACCCAGGGTGGGGCCGCGCCACCTTCCCTCCTGGATGCCTGGTGGTGGCCCCCCTTCTCTCTCTTGGTGATTCCGGAAGCTTCTGTTGCGCTGATTTTTTATATATTTTTCCCGGAATTTTTTGAGCACTTTTAATGGCCGGAAAATCTGAAATACAAAAACAGCAGAAAACAGAAACTGGCAACTAGGTGCATTGAGTTAATAGGTTAGTCCAAATAGGTTCAAAAGTGTATGGAAGTTCAAGCAAAACATGGCAAAGTTACACAAAACATGCATGGAGCAAGAAGAAATTATAGATACGTTTGGGACGTATCAGACATATAGTCGGAGTCCGACTCATCTGAGGAATACCTGCAGGAGGAGGCAGGTACAGATGGTGAGAGGAACACCGGCGAGGATGGTGCCACCGGTGGCTCCAACAGAGATGCTAGCAAGTTGAAGAAGAGAAATCGGAAACCGACCAAGGTCGGCACCATCAGGAAAGAGTTTACCGCCGTGACCGCCGTTGGGGTTCCTACACAGCCCAAACATTTTTTTGAAGGGTACGGCCGTCAAGTCGCGGCGATCCTCCGCAACACCGTGTCGATCACCACGATTAACCTCAGGGGTCATGACAATAGTTATTATTGTCATCTCCTTATCAACAAACTGCATGAACGATACAAGTTCCCGGAGCCGTACAATAACACCAAACTCAAAGGGAGCAAAGTAAACAAATGGGCCCTCAGGAAGATGAGCAAGGCCTTGTCCAGTTGGAAAACCCGGGTGAAGGAGGAAATTATTGAGAAGAACAAAACCTGGGAGGATCTCAAGGAGAAAGAGTCGTTGATCGAAGAAGCTACCTACAACCTTTTGAAGGCTAGGTGTGAGTCCGAGGCAGCCAAGTCCGCGAGTGCAAAGGGCAAGGCGATGCGGTCGCAGGTCATAGGTAACCACTATCTCAGAGCCGGTGGTTACATAAGTTCCAAGCCTAAATGGGACAACGAGGATGCCGAGTACGCCACTGCGGGCATCCCTAACCCCTTCGAGCAATACAAAAGTGATCAGCAGACCGAATTCTTTGTGAGGACCCAGAGCTATAAGGACAAAGAAACCTCGAACATAGTTGTCGATCCTAAGGTTCAGGAGTTTACGACTGTCGTGGTAAGTAGTTTACCACACAACATTGTCTATTGAATTCTAGTTAATGAACTTCACAATTTCTTAATGTTTCATATTATCTCTACAGCAAGCGGAAATGAAAATCACCTCATCGCGGGAGTCGCCGGTTAAGCCGACCAGCCCGTGGGACACCGCCTTTAATAGGGCGTTGAACAAGGTCAAGAAGGTTGACGTGGAGGCGAAGCCATCGTTAGACGGCCTTGTGGTCGGCTTTGGTAAACACCTAAATTGGTCCGAATATTATTGGGAACCGGAGGAGTAGTCGGGCTCGAGGGCGCGCAAGGCGAGAAGGACCGAAGAAGATGCCGCTTATGTTCGTGGACTGGAGGAGAAAGTGAACATGCTTCCGCAGCTTGTCCAGAACGAAGTGGCAAAGACGATGAGCGCCCATGATAAAATATTTTTTCTCCACTGGAAATAAATATTTTCTTGGAGAGCTACTGATTTTCAAGATTTCCAAAACTTTTTGCAAACAAAAACAAAGCTTATGATTTGCAAAACGATGAAAACGCAAAACATGGCAGAATCTGTGAAAAAAAGACCAGCTGGTAGTAAATAATTTTTTAGGGGTACTTCTGCAACTCCAATCAAAAAACACAAAACAGACACATGAAATCTAATTGTATAGAGCATACTGTCAAAAAAGGTCAAAATAAAAAAGATGATCTGGTGATTTTTGGCTAATATTTCCGTCAAGCGGACATAATATGTTTCTAGTCAGCATGTCACAACTTTTGAAATATCTTGCAATCGGAGGCTAAAAATTGGCACAAAGCTTGAAAATAAAGATACAATGATGTTGCTACAGTAGTAACAAGCATCAATACCACTAAAACATAAAGTAACAATTCAACAATATCAAGATCATCAAAAATCTCTTCAATAGTACAACTAGTCTTATGAGGACTTTCAAATAAAGGTGTGTGTGACCAATTGGAATTTCATTTCTAATTATATTCAAGAGTGGTATATCTTCCAAGGTCTTCGCAGTTTCCAAACCCCTAGCAATAGATATATTTGTTTTGGGTCGAGGAACCTTTGGTACGTAAACAAACTTAGGTTCCTTCTTTGAGGGGGTTTGTACCTTTTTAGTCTTGCTGGAGGATAGATTAGGTCCTAAAGTTTCAATAATATCCTCAATCTTGTCAATCCTAGAAGGGCCCAAATCATGGGATTTAAGGTCTCCAAAGTGGTATGAACTTTGTGCATGGAGCTATCAAGCCTATTTAAATTCCCTTGAATCCTACGATCTACTTCATTTATTTTTCCCATACATGGCATCTCTAGCTCCATATTATCAGGTTTACTCATAATGTGATCTAAAGTAATGTTCTCTTGTGTGCTAACAATAGGGGGATTTCCAAAAATATTTTCCATAACATTAAGAGCTTCCCAAACTAGGGATTCTAGGAAATTTCCATTCACAGCAGTGTCTAAAATAAACCTATTTCAAGAAGTAACACCAAAATAAAAGTTTCTAAGAAAGATAGCACTGGATTGCTTCTTCGTGGCTCTATTTTGAGAATCATTAATACTATACCAAGCATCTTTCATACTTTCTCCACCTCTTTCTTCGATGGTAAGAATCTCCCCTTCGGGTTCAAAACCAAAGGCAAATGGCTTAGACATACTGACTAAACAAAGCAAAGTAACTAATTTTTTTGTGTTTTTGATAAAAGACACTAAGATAAAAACTAAAAGGTAAACTAACAAGAATAAAAAGCAAAGATAAAATATAGTGTGCAACTCCCCTATCTTGAAGATTGGAGTTCCCGACAACGGTGCCAAAAATTTACTTGTTGGCGCAGGATAGCGCTCCTCGTATGTTACCCCAAGTGGAAGGTTGGATGTAGTCTAGCAGAAAATTTCCCTTACGCGGAGGTGGTAAGGTTTATTGAATCTAGGAGGACTCCATGGTCGACAAGTAGGTGGTGTGGCAAGTGACGCGCCATTTGATGATAATCACTTGCTTTACCTGGACCTGCACACACAACAGATAACATTTCTCCCAACGAGTACAGAGAGGTTTCCAATCTCTCCGACCTTGTTGTTTACAAAGGATTAAACGCAAGGTTAAATAGTAGTGATAATTGCAACGAAAAGTAAAAGAAGTAAATAAAGTGGAGTTGTGAACTGTGGTGGAAATATGGAACGGGGTCCCATGAAGTTCACTAGTGATGTCTCTCTCCCAAAAGACGATAAATTACCTAAGCTCGGTAAACAAATTACACCTGGACAATTGACAGAATTATAAACGCACAACAATGCTAATTATTCTACTGAAACCTAGAGGCTCAAAAGAATAGGCAGTACGACAAGACGAGTAGACCAAAATCCATCTGCATCTACTCACTAATCATCCATCTTGAGATATCTATCGAGAACATCTCGCTGGTATTAAGTTGCGAGCCCCACCTAAAGTGAAAACTCAAAGCAACATACAACTGCATTAACGAACTTTGCGTAAGGTAAACAATCCTTGCAACCGCGGTTACAAGCACATTGGTTTTCTCCATGGTGGCAACAACACATCCTCTAGTCTCATGTTTCTGTCACTCAAGCTAGACATCGTGGGGCATGAACCCAAAATCATGCATAAACGCTCCCTCTTGGAGTTACTATCTACTACTTGGCCAAAGCAATAAAAATTAGTGCAGAACGTGCAATAATTACTCAAGAACAAAATATAAAAGGTAAATCAAATATATATCTAATCAGAATATGAACATAATCTCATAATCCATCAGATCCCAGCAAAAACAGCATAGCAATTGCAAGAAAAGTACATAGATGTCTTGATCATGTATGGCAGCTCACAAGGGCTAAGAATTGAAGCACAAGATTGGAGAGAAGACATCACATAGCTACTATTCATGGATGTAAGGCCCGATATGCGGTACTATTCCAGATCTAGATGTTTCCATCCAGATCCGGGGACGAAGCACATATCGGTCCCACCGCGACATATGACGTAGCCATATGCCCCGGGTTTCCAACATGATATCACAACATTACAGATACAAGGATACAACATCTCATACAACCGGCATACAACTGCCTCGATTACAATACAACAGCGGAAGATACATGTCTGAGTACAGATTACAAGCAAATGCCTACTGGCAAAGAGAAAACATCGATCCCCATAACCACACGGGTCCAGGCCCTCCGCCGAGATCCGCCTAACTAGTCGTCATCGAGTCTCCACGTGAAACGTCGATCACCATACCTGTTGTCGATCAGAACCCTGAAAAGAGTTTGGGGGTAGTATCATGAGTACAGAGGTACTCAGCATCCAACTGTAGTGGTCATCTGACCCAGCAAGGACTTCATCACTCGTCATTCTAGGACAACTAGTAGTTTACGGTAAGGATGGGGTAAGTGGTGAGGTTGCTGCCGCATGAAGTGGCTAACGATCTAGAGAGTAAGATAAGAAGCCAAGCATTCGATGAGGAATCGCCTCCAAGAAGTCTGCTATCAGCTACTTACGCAATCATAACACCTATCATATCCTTGTCCTCTTCGCATTCCGACGAAGAAGAGTAGTCAAGGCACACACACACGTTGATCAAGTTATATTAAGATTAACTCAGTTGTTGTTGTCTATGAACAAGGAGTAGGTCTCAAGTCGTCCATAACCGTGGACACGGCTTCTCGAAAAGATTTAACCCTGCAGGGGTGTACCAACTGCCCATTACGAGGCTCTGCATGCACGCCCATCTCTCTTAGTTGCTACCCATCACAGGCAACCATTTTATGATTTAGTCCCAAGAGATCCGGAACGACAGGTCCCTCTAACTAACAACGAACAAATCCGGGTGGCCCCCGGTGAGTCGACATCCAACTCAAAAGCCGGCCGCGCTCTCGAATCGGCCTCTACCGTCTGGATGAGGTCGGGTTAGTTGCCCAAACAGATGTGGACAACCCCCTAGCTCCCTGGGGTGGACCAACAAGAGAAACCATGTCTCCGCTGGCCCAAGTTGTTTTAAAACTGCTGGGAGCTCACCAGTCACACACACGTTTTCAAATGGTAAATCAGCTTGGGCCACCACTAGAAATGTTTGAAGCTAGATAGGTAAGAAAAGGGGACCCCATAAAATCCCACACGCGGTTAGGCACGCTCAGTCTTAAAACCAATACCCGGAACTCGGATCCTAGGTGACTCGAATGGAACAAAGCGTCGGGGCGGGATAGCCTAGACCTTCCATCTTTCGTCGAATATAGTCAACATTATAATAATCATATCATCAACAACAATATAATAATAATGTGATAGCCCAAACCAAGGAGTAACAGGGGTAACATCGTAGCATCATAAGCATGCATACTAAGCAGGGGCTGAGCAACGAGCAATAGTAACATAGCAGTACAAGGTTTGCTGGGAAGGGACATGGCTGTATCGGTTTGAAAGAGGCTATAAACATGTGGTAGGATCAAACATCGAACCTAACCTAGACTCGCATGCAAACCGCTGGTTGAAATAGAATGGATCATAAGTAATGTATAGTCCTTGCCTGTTGATAAGTCGGGTTCCGAAGATGTAGTTGATCGCAAACTCGCATCGGCTCCGAGAGTATCCGCGGGAGCACACAAGAAGGAAACACTGGAAATGCAATCAACGGAGATACACTATCACTACGGAGAAATCACGAGAAAGCAATAAAAAACAAGCATGGTCAAGTATGATGCGTGTCATTTTAATATCATGGCATGAATATAAGAACGAGCAAGTTTAAAAGAAGCATAGGGAAGCAACGGTGCTATGCTACCGACAACCTTCATATGCATTACGTTGGTGAGTTACGAATCCGAAGAATCCTTATGTTATAATTATTATGATGCATGATCATGGCATGTGCAAAAGACTAGAAAATAATATCAACAAGAATTACCCACACACGAGGATAACCTCAAGATGGGATTCCTTAACATAATCATAGATGCAATGACATGGCATGGTGTATGATGCACCTAATGCATTCTACTTCAAACAATAAAATAAAGAGAGGGAAAACGCTACCGAAAACTACGGTCATCGCAAGATCTACGATGCTCGAAACAAGAGATGAGTGCCAACGAAGGAGGGGAAGTGATGTTGTATCACCTATGGAACAAGTGTACAACATCACAGTGAGGGGTGCGACAAGTTGTTTGACATGCGGTGATCAACAACATACGAGGATCACAAGATAAAAACAATTGGACTATGCATGTATCTCATGATAAATGAAAGGGAATTGTCGGCACACATGTCTCGTGGGACCCACTCAAGCATATATGGCAACAACATGCCAAGGTGGCCCATTACAAGTATGGAACGCAACACAACGGAAAAGATTGGGAGAAAAGCACCCGGTGCATCATCGCGAGAGGAATCATGTGCAAAAATACACATTCTTCAAATAATGCATCCCCATACGATAAAATGAACAGCACCATTGTCTTCATCATGAAATTCTGGCCCAAAATAATATATAACATCATATATTTTGGATCCAAGCTGCACAAATGGAAAACAATGCAAAGATGGAGCAGATTAAAAAAATAGAGAAAAGAATTTGAGGGAAAAGCCTCCTTGGGCTCACCTCGGCCGAAGTGGCCCAAACTGGGGCGCAGCCCACTGCCTAGCCCCACCCACGACAAGAGAAAGACCTGGGCCGAGCCCATCCTGCACGCATGGAGCAAAAATGATGGAAAAAAGGGGGGATTTCTTTGCTCCTGAGGGAGCTCGAACCCAAGACCCGGAGGGTACAATAACGACCCCCAAGCCAGTAGGACATGCTGCTACATACGTTGAGGATTCGATGCTATGATAGATAAACAAAGAGGAGCAGCTAACTGAAATCTGAACAAATGCACCGCAACTGAACCTGAAGAACAGGCAGCAAAACAAAATAAAAAAGGGCTCCTTGCCTCCGCTGGGACTTGATCCCACGATCTCTTGCATGTAGCCTCAGAGCACGAACCACTGTGCTACGCACTCAACTTGAACAATCTCAGGGGCGAAACCTCTTAAAGGGTTTCCCCTGGACAACTGAAACTCACGGCTTCTCTGACGAAACTGAAAGTACAGCGGAGGAGGCAACTGGAGCAAACTCCGGCGACCGCGGCGTCGTCTGCGCTGCTCCGGCGACTAGGCATCGCTAGTGGGAACGTCCACGAACTCATTTTTCCACTGACCTAGTTCCGTTGCCCTGCCGGCGGCGACCTCAACACCCCGGAAAGACACGGCGGCAACCTGCTGCTAGCTACAACAGGGCAACAGCACGGAGCCATGGCTCGCGGCCTCCACGGCCCTGAACGGCTCCGCTCGCGTACGGCAACGCAGTGCACGCGCAGCGCAACTCCTTCTTGCCGGGGACACGCACGTGACGCGGACGGCGCGACGACTACTGCTACTGCACGAAAACGACTCCTACGCGGGAGAGAAAGCGAGGAGGGGAAGGACAGCGAGGTCTCACCGCGGGGGAAAGCCGACGTTGACGAAGATGCTCGGAGACGACGATGGCCGGCTCGGGGAGGACGAAGGCGAGGACGGGGGGGGTTCGGCGAATTCAAGGTCCTGCACACCACGAAAAAACATCAGAGTTTGAGCTGCCTGTCCATGGCTAGAGAAGAAAACAGAGGGAGAAAGAGCATGGGAGGAGAGGGAGAAAAGACAGGTGGCGGCGCTGGGAGGGGAGAAGGAGAGAGCTAGGGTTGGAGGGGCGAAAGGGGGCTTTAAGGGGAGGAGGCAGGGGTCGCTGCCGGGAGGGATCCACCTCCTCTCACGCCATGGCCGTGAGGAGGGGACCTCCACGTGCAGGGGAAAAAGAGAGGAGGGGATCGGTTGGGCTGAGAGGGACAGAGGAGTTGGGCTGGGGAAAATGAAAGAGGCCCAAAATGCCAAGATAAATTACCTGCATTTATTCTTTAAGCAAAGACAGCAGAGAAAAGGCAATAAAATAAATATAAATGGACATTCGAAATTCATATAAAAATATGATTACTCATCATAATATTTATAGGAATTTTGGAAAATGAAACGGGTCTAAAATATTTAAGTAATTTTAAATGTGTTTGAATTTGGATTCAAACCATTTGAACTACAACCCATTTTCACGACATGATTGAATCATGTGAATTTGCTGGGATCTTTATCATGGCAAAACATGATTATTTGCAGAATATTTCAATGAGGGGATCAGCATGATGGCTTGGGGAAAATGGCAAGGAACCAAAGAATGAAATGAAGGAAAAGAAAAGAAAAAGGAAAAAAAAATCCTTTTACATGATCAGAAAAATGCTTTCATTTTTCTGTCACATGGATTATGGCAAAGAACAAATGTGCAAGTTGTCATCCCCAAGGGGAAAAATAAAAATGCAAATTTTTCTGGATTTTGTCAGTTTTGGGCTGTTACAATGGACCCATGGTACAAGGAGGACTACGCACGACACATCCCGGAAGAATCCATGGTGGTGGAGAAGCTCTTGTAGGTCAATCCTCCATTCGGCAGGGTGCCGGGAAGAGGTCTTCTGGTGCTCCCTATCTTGGAAGCGTGGCGGCGGTGGAATAGAGAGGAAATTCGCGATGCGGGGGTCTCTCTGAGGGTTTTCAGAACAAGGGGTAAAAATAGGCCGAAGGGGGGGCACCAAGGGGTGGCCCCTCCTCCCAGGCGCTGATGGCGTGGACGTGGATAATGGCTTCTTGCCCTTCGTTGGTTACCCCAAGTGGAAGGTGAGATGTAGGATAGCAGCAAATTTCCCCTATGTAGAGTATAGGGTTTGTCTCCCGTAGGACTCCGAAAGTGAGAAGTAGGTTTCAACGGCACAATTGACGTGGACCTGCACACAATACAAATGACTTTGATCCCAACGAAGTTCAGAGAGGTTGTAAATATCTCAGGCCTTGTTATTTAGAAAGGAGAAAACGCGAGGGATAAAGGATAATAATAATAGCAACTAGAAAGTAAAACATGCAATTAAATGAGCGTGTAAATAGTGATGAGAATATGGACGGGGGTCTCGTGATGTTCACTAGTGATGTCTCTTTCCCGGAAGACGATAAAACTGCTATGCGAGGTAAACAAATCACAGCTGGGCAATGGATAGGATTAAAATCGCACCGCAATTCTAACTATGCTACAAAGAAAGGAAGAGGCTCAAAAGCGTGGGCGGTACGCCAAAATAAGTAGACCGAAATTAAGTTGCCACTAGTATTAAGTTGCCAGCCTCACCCAAAGTGTAAACCCAAAGCAACAGACAACTGCATTAAAAGAACTTTGCATAAAGTAAAAAATCCTTGCAACCGCGGTTGCAAGCACCGTTGTTTTCCTCTAGACTCATGTTTCTGTCACTCAAGCTAGTCATCAGGGTGCATGAACCCACAATCGAGCATAACGTTCGCTCTTGGAGTCACTACCTACTACTTGGCCAAAGCAATAAACAACAACGAAGAACATGCAAGAATTACTCAAGAACAAAAATATAAATGATAAGAAACAAATATATTACTCAATCACAATTTGAACATAGTCTCATAATCCATCAGATCCCAGCAAACTCATCATAGCAACAACAAAAAGAATTACATATGTGCCTTGATGTAACGACCCGATTCACTAAGGAATCCAAGTCTCTGTGCATTCTGTGCTAGTCCCTGGATCAATAGCTAGCACACACAGTACATGATGTAATATCAAGAATAAACCACATGTCATATATATTACATCGAAGATCCAGTATTATAATAAAGCATACCTGCATAGCTCAAGGCTAGCTTATAAATAGAATACAGCGGAAAAAAAATAAAGAGCTTCGTGGCGTCCATCAACTCCACCGGCAAGTTGAGTATAGACATCCTAACCTTACATCGCATCACTTACTCATCGTATAATAATCCTGCAACACCGAAGGTTATAGCCCGACAACGGGTCAGTACATTTAATGTACGGCAAATCATATCCCAGAAAGAAGTAAAATTTCCTGCAATACATGCAATTTGGATGGTGGAGCTTCTACATTTATTTTTGCAAAGAGCTAATTTTCCCTGTAGAATAATAATAACTAAGTTCTACAATAGCATACTATTGAGATGGAAAAATTCCACTCAATCTATCCCAAAGTGATTAAACCAATAAATTAATTAAAGATGATGAGACAAATCAATATTACCACAACTAGTCGCTCAAAATGTCCATAACCGGGGACACGACTAATCGATTAGTTTTATACTCTGCAGTGGTTTGTGCACTTTTCCCCACAAGACTCGATCGCCTCCTTTGTAGTTCGTCACACTGCATGGTGTATGACAACTGGAAGATCGAGACATGGTCTTTCAGAAGTGTTTCCCCTTAACCGCTGGATAACCGGTACACCTATAAAAAAATCTACATCTGCTAGTATATCCCAGAAAGAGGTCACAGAACCTACTCAACTAAGCTAGAGCCCATAATAGCTTGTGGCTGCACACGTAAGCTTCTAGGTATGACAACACAATTAGTCCCTTTGAGCCTGGGTGGCTTTCCGCAGTCATCATTGGCCATCTCCAAGATACTCGCAACCATCCCACCCAGGTAGTTCATTAACATTATCTCAGTCCTAATTACTACATTATCACTCATACCTCATAATGATTCACTTCCCAATCCACGTCTACTTAGCATACCAATATCATAGTATACGATGGTGACAATGATGTAAGGATCAGACCTACCTCAATGAACTACTGGGTGTAAAATAGCATGGCATAACCTGTCATGCCATCTAAAGAAGAAGAACTAATGCATTGAAAACATATGTAATAGGGAGTATGATCAAAGGTATGACTTGCCTTATACATTCGATGAAGATCTTCGCTCTCACGTTCCAGTCAAATCTATTCGTCACCCTTCGAGAATTCTATCGCATACGAAGGAACTCGAATAACCAATCACACCACAAGGCAAACAGAAAATCAAAAAAACAATCACAAAGGTTTTAGCAACAAAACAAAAGCTTGACACAGTACAAGTGTCGATGTGCTCGAAGGTGATCAGTGGAACGTGAACTCGAGAGATTCCACAGATAAAAGATTATCGGTAACGAGTTCTGACCATGGACATTTGTGATTTCAAGGTGAATATCATGCCCACATGAAAAGTGTGTGAATCTTACCGATAACATGTCTCAAATGATCCGATATGCAAAAAGAATCACGTGAAACGGAATACTACAACGCAGGTAATAGCAAGTGCAAAATTGAATTGAATTTGAATTTAAACAGATTAAGAAAAATTTGAATTTTTGTGTAAACATGATATAGACAGAAAGTACATGGAACGAGTGATCCAACGCAAAAAGAATCACTCGATTTGGATCAACGGTTGAAAAGATACGACCTCCGGAATTTGAATTTGAATTTGAAATAAATTCAAATTCAAAAGTGTGCGAAGTGTGCAAAAATTGATTCCATGATAAAGTACAGAACAGCACGAGCGTGTAGCAAAAAGTTTCACCTCAATCCGAAGCACGGTGTGGGAGATATTGCAGGTACGTCGTCGGGGTCTTTTCTGCCAACAGGGACCTAATCGTAATTATCTTTTTTTCAAAAAAGCAGTCGGGGTCCCTGACCCAAATCTGACCGGAGTTGACTCCGGCGGTGCTCGGGCGAGGTGGATGCGGCTTCGGCGAGCTTTGCGTGGCCCTCCGCCGAGGCACGACGGGGTGGCAGTGGCGCGGCCGGCGGCGGAGTGCCGCGGTGGAGCGGCCGGCGGCTCGAACGGCGGCGTCCGGCGACAGGGCGCTCGCGGCGGCGCGCGGGCGCGGGCCACAACTGGTGGAGGCGGCCGTCTGCTCCGGTGAGCGGGCGGCTCCGGCGAGCGGCCGGTCGGGGCAGCGCTGGAGGCGCGCGCGGGTGGCGGGGCGGCGCGTAGGGGAGGCGGCGCGGTCGGGCAGCGGCCCGCGGGTCGCGCTAGTGTTT
Source organism: Bromus sterilis (assembly GCA_950022295.1). Classification (NCBI taxonomy): domain Eukaryota; kingdom Viridiplantae; phylum Streptophyta; class Magnoliopsida; order Poales; family Poaceae; genus Bromus; species Bromus sterilis. The sequence goes on from OX465599.1 coordinate 221,387,189, forward strand.
CTCTTTTTTTTGAAGAAAAAGGAAAAAAGAGAAAAGGAAAATAATCTGGATTTCTATTTATAAGCAGAGGAGAAAAAAACGAACTGGGTCCGACTTGGGCTCGAATTGCGCTCGCGGGCGGAAATAAGTTATTGGGCCGGCTGGTACGGGTTTTTCTTTTTCTTTAAAATCGAAACTTAAAAAAATAATACAAAAATAAATACACATCAGAAAAATATGAAATAAAATCCTAAATTCATCAAATAATACAAAGAAATTTATTTAATGAATACGATTTCCAAAAATGAAAAAAAAATTAAAAACATTCTCTAAATACTTTATTTAAATATAAAATACTTTTCATAAATCAAATAAAATCCTATAAATTATTAAAAATATTTTTATTTGGTCAAAAGCATTAACAAACCATTTCTAAATAATAAAATATAAATTTTAAAATTGTTACACCAATAAATAATTTGGTAAAATAAAAATATACCATTGGAATATATTTTTCTCAACTCTTTTACAATATTTAATAAATCCTTTTAATGAAGTAAAAACTCTTTTACAATATTTAATAAATCCTTTTATAAATAATTTTAGATTTATTTATAATACTCATAATAAATTTTAAAAACTTTAAAGTAATATTCTAAATATTTTACAACTTTATGAAAAAGGGGATAAGTCATTTTATATCCTCTCAAATGAATTTCCTTTAGTTGAAAAATGTTTTGAATATTCAGAAGAATTCCAATAATGATTTAAAAAAAATTCCAACCTTTTAACACGTTGAAGGAGTCATATTACCTTCTCTCATTTTGTCTTGTTGGTTTTGTTTTAAATAATAAATTCCAAAAACACCAATTATGAATATTAGGGAAAGTCCTTTTATTCCCTCTCTTTTTAATATTCAATAAACTCCAAAACCTTTTAAATCCCAAAGAAAATCAAACACATCAAGCAAAAAATCATTATCTATTTAATTTTATTAACATTCCAAAATTCGGAGAATTTTGGGATGTTACACACTACCACCCTTAAAAGGAATCTCGTCCTCGAGATTCGAGAAGGCTAGAAAGAAATGTTAGGGTTCGGGTCTTCATGAAAGTCCCTCGATCCACTTATGGTCCAGGGTGCTACCACCCTTAAAAGGAAAGTGACATGGTCTTAAAAATCTTAATCCATCGATGACATCCTTCAAAGAGATTCACCTCCTCCTATGAGGTCTTGAATCCTTAGTAAAAGAGGAGTCTTCCATATACTGAACTTTCCTGGCTGACAGGTCAGGCGCCAATACTAAGCAACTATCGATTCTCTCTTGGTGGTCATCAAGAATGCCTTTACGGGATACCTGCAGCAAAAGGTCTTGGTCTATACTCACCGTATGAACTACTATTATTAACGATAATCTTATATAGGGGTCAAACATCGTACCATTCTATGGTTCAAGCTTAACATCGTCGTCTCGGTACTATTGGTAAGTCACTCAAGATTTACTATCCCGCATAGCAAGAGCGAATAATAAGGGTAGTCGGCATGGTGATCAATCCTTCCCGCACCCAAATCATTACCTTGTATATGGTTTAGCGAATCTCGTAATCTAACACTCGGTCATCCTCACAAGCGTTGCAGAAAATTCCTCTTGATCATGAACTGGGTTCAGATAAATCCATGGTTCTGCAAGCCAAACAAATAACTATCGATTCTTCACTACACTCAGGTTTACGCAAACTACTATAAACGTATACTAGTGAACTACATCTTCCTCCAGGGTCCTTCCTTCAGCAAGATTGTGCTTGCTTATTGTAAAATCTTGGCACACGGGGTTAACTTTGAACTCATCATTGGTTGCACCCATCTTTATTCAGTCTTGACAGTAGCATCCATTGTAGTAAATTCTTCTGGGTAGCTATTGGGTTGAGGGGGAATACAATGTAAGTAGAGAGGTAGAGAGAGATATAGATAGATACCCATACAAACATCACACTACTTTTGAAAACATATTTTTTTATGTGTAGCTGTCAGTAAAACCAAGAAATGACAGCTCAGAAAACGACCTAACGATAGGAATCTGGAATCTTCCAGGTCTTCGGGTCTTCAATGACGGTAGCTTCAGTTTCGCATTGTCGTAGAATCTTCGTATCGTCGAGTCACTTGCCAACTTATTCTTCTTGTTGTTGTGTCTTCTTCAGTCTTGAAGCATACTAAATAGATGAGGGGTCTAATGAAACGTAAACTTATTCTACTCGCATAGAAGAAACACAAAGGACAACACACGACATCAAACAAATACATATCAGGGCCACAGGGTACAAGACAAAACTTAACAAAACAATCATGACATAAAACATCTAGTTCATCCATAGCAAAAACACGCATCGATACACATCTCCAACTAACAATAAAAAGGTAACATCGTACACTTAGTGCACTCCTAAGATTTTGCAGGCACGAGGCCTCTTAAGATTTATCGTCCTTTTCGTTGGGGTGACGAGGCGGGATCCCAACAAAATCGTTGTAAATTCCTTCCAAGTAATCTTCCTTCGTGATTCGTCAATTGCTTGGTGCATTCTCCACTAAGTAGCAGCCTCTTCTACCAAGTACTTAACAGCATAGGGGACCATGTCCTCACTTCCAACCCGGTTTATCTTCATGTGCTCCTCCATACTACGAATCCATTGCGCCACCTTTAGTCTCGACATCGTCGCAGAAAAGGTGAGTTCTACTTCATACTCCATCTATTGAGCCCAAACGACAAGGGTAGGGCAAAACTATAACACCGACAAGAACACAAACTAAAGATAACACCAAGCATATGCACTCAAACAAGAAAGAGACAAAAAAACACCTACGTTCAACAGCAGCACATAACAACAATCAATGAAACACAAAAATTCACACCACACAAACAACTCCTAGAGTAAGGTCATATGTGCAAGACATACGATCTCATCATACTACGCGAAATTCGTTCATCTAACTTCACCTAAAAGGTGGTGGTCTGATTCTAAGCTTCATCCTTCTCAGCTAAGCTGATCTGAAAGATTCCTCTCATAGTGTCAAAACTTATTTATCCTCATGGGTATTCTTCTCGTTCTTATGGTCCTAACTTCAATTGATCCACGAGGTTGATGATGTACTTCTCAAATGTCTCGTCTTTAGGGGTATTTATAGTAAAACAAGATGAGGGGTTTTAGAAGATGAGTAATAGATGATAAATACTAGTGAAGAGAGTAAGTAATCAAAGAGTGATAGAGTACTTTTGTTCCTATGGCTTTTCCTATCCATTTTCTAGGGTCACAACCTACAGTCAACATGGGCTCTGATACCATATGTAACGACCTATTGCTAGAAACAACTTCAACAATAATGCTTATAGGGGAAACTTTTCTAGTAATCCTAGATCGTTTCCATCCAACTATGGGAACAACAACACCTATCCTAGCAACAAGAACCCCACTTCTGAACTAGAAAATATGCTTAGAGACTTTATCACTACCAAAAAAGCCTTCAACAAGAATATAGAAGAGAAATTAGCTAAGTTAGAGAATCTCTCTTTGAAGGTAGATAGCCTAGACCTTGATGTTGAGATGCTAAAAATTAGAACCTCTCCCCTTGAGGAGAGGAAGGCCACTCCTATTAATGTTATTCAATTACAAATAAATGAAAATATTAGGATGATGGCTAAACTTAAAGAAAGATGGGCTAGAGAAAAAGAGGAAGATGATAGAATTAAGAGCCTTCCTACACACCACAAAATTGCCACTATCCAAATTGTTGAGGACACTCAAACTATTAGCACCCAATGCACTCCTAGTCCCACTGGACCTATTAATGGTGATGCTAATACCTCAACCGTAGAAGAAGAAACTCCTATGAACATAGAGGGTTTCAAACAAGTGAGCCTAGATGACACTACTACCACCTTTGATAGTACTGATATTGATTTTGATAGTTGCACCCTCTCGGAAGTTATTAGCTTGCTACACAAAATGTCTAGAAACCCCACACTAGCACACTTAATCTTGCCTTCACGGAGCATATCACTATTGCTCTCATCAAAGCTAGAGAGGAGAAGCTTAGAATGGAAGCATCCATACCTAGGAAGCTAGATGATGTGTAACATCCCAAAATTCTCCGAATTTTGGAATGTTAATAAATTAAATAGATAATGATTGTTTGCTTGATGTGTTTGATTTTCTCGGGGATTTTAAAACTTTTGGAGTTTATGGAATATTAAAAAGAGAGGGAATAAAATGACTTTCCCTAATATTCACCGTTGGTGTTTTGGAATTTATTATTTAAAAACAAAACCAACAAAATAAAATGAGAGAAGGTAATATGACTCCTTCAAATTTTTAAAAGTTTGGAAAATGTTTTAAATCTTATTTGGAATTCTTCTAAAATATTTTTTAACATTTTTCAACACATGGCAGTTTGCTGGAGAGGATACAAAAGGACTTATCCCCATTTTTAATTCGTCGAAGAATAGTTAAAACATTTTTAGGGGACTTTTTAATTTTACTTTGGAGTTATAAATATTTTCTAAAATTATTTTTGGAATTTATTTATGCTCTGGAAAAGTTTTTAAATCAATTTTTGGAGTTTTCGGTATTTTTAAAATGCCAGAAAAGTATTTAAAAATATTTAAAAAATAAGTTGCAAAGTTTTTATTTTGTTTTATTATTTTGGTCAAACCAAAAATTTAATTTTATTATGTTAAAAATATTGGAGAAGACGGAATTTTAAAATAATTTTCCATGATTTTTCTAATATTGTTTTGGGCCTATTGTGCCTGGTCTGTTTTTTTTCCAGCAGACCGAATTTGTTTTTATTTCGGATTTAAAAAAAAAGGGATTAGGGGCTGGCTATAAATAGCCCCGATTAGCGCTAAATTTATTTTTCCCAACGTTTAGGGTTAGCTCTAATCTAATCCGCGGGACCCGCCGCCGCCGACGTCATCGCCGGAGCTTCGTCGGAGCATCGCCGGAGTGCGTTTTTTTTTTGCGTTTTCGAGGTAATCTTCGCGAAGCCACCGCCGTGCGCCGCCGTCCCCGCGCCTCGCCGGAGCCACCCCGCCGCCTAGCCCGCTGCGCCGCCGCCGCACCGCGCCGCCGTGAGCTCGCGCCGTCCGTGCCATGGCAGCGAGCTCCGGGCTGAGCCGCGCCCCTGCGCCGCGCCACGGCCGCCGCCCCTCGCGCGCCGCGCCGAGCCACCGCCGCCGGCCGCTTGGCCGCCACCCCGGTCGCCCTCGCCGGCTGGCCGCCGAGCCCGAGCTCATGGCCGAAGCCATGGCCGGTGCTATGCCCGTGCAGCCCGTGCTGCGGGAGGAAGAAGACGCGTGGGGAAAAGAAAAACGGTTCGAATTTTTTTTTCCAAATCTGGATCCGAACCGCCCAGGGACCTGATCGCGTTTTTAGTAAAAAATTTATTTATGTATCGGTCCTTTTTACAGTAGAACCCCCCGGTACCCCTGTTTTTCATCCGAAACCGTTTTCGCGAGTACTTTTTAACCGTAACTCGGAATTGGGCGATCCCAGTTGCGTTGAGACCGTGTAGAAATTCTCTAGCCAGTAGACCTAGTGTTACAGAAGGTTGAAGTATTTAAATTTTGATTCCAAGCTGATCCAAATTTGAACTTCCGGCAGCCGTAACTTTCTACCGGTGCACCCGTTTGCGCCGTTTCTTTTTGAGTTAGATCACTCGTGTCATGTACCTTCTGTTTATACCATGTGTGCACAAAAATTCACAATTTTATTGATCTGTTTAAATTCAAATTCAGTTCAATGTTGCAACTACTATGACCTGCGTTGTAGTATTCCATTTCACGTGATTCTTTTTGCATATTGGATCATATGAGACATCTTATCGGCAATATCGACATACTATTCATATTGCCATGATCTTTACTTTGATTTCATAATGCCTTGATCATACTTTTGTATCGACAACTCTTTATCCGTTGACTCTCTCGAGTTCATGTTCCTCCGATCACCTTCGAGCACATCCACACCTTTGCACTTCACAGCTTGTGTTTTATTGCTAAAACCTTTGTGATTGTTTTGTTGATCTTATGTGTTGCCTTTGTGGTGTGATTGCTTATTGAGTTCTTTCGTTGACGATAGATTGCTCGGAGTGTGACGAGTAGAGTTGACTGGAACGTGAGAGCGAAGATCTTCATCGAATGTATAAGGCAAGTGATACTTTGACCATACTCATACCTATATTTTCTATATGCATTATGTCAGGAAATATCACTCTATTGCATGATAGGTAGTTTATTATACTGTTGCTGCAAAACCAGTTAGGATAGCCATATGTTTTGACTTGTCTACCGTAGATCAACCTAGCCGTGTTGTTACTTTATTGCTATGCTTTGTAGACGAGGTTGGGCTGTGAGAATTCATGGAGTGCATGTGAGCTATTTAATAACTTGTGTAGCAACTGTTTAATAAATAGAAATCACTTCTGGACGGGCAGGGAGTGCTTCCTAGGGGCTCGTTCCTTCTCTAAGGTCGAGACCAGGTTGTACCCCTAATGGTTTGTTTGGTGGCCGAGGAAAACTTCATGGTGAGCCCGCTGACCTGGTGGGCGTCGTCCAGGCTCAAAAAGATCAGACTTACTTGGTGACTAGAAGCTTACATGTACAGCCGCTGGCCATATGGGCTCTGGCTTAGTTGAGTACGATGTAAGAAGCCTCTCCCGTGCAATGCTAGCAGATGTAGATATGATAGGTGGTACCGGCTTGCCGTTGGGTGTAGGTGACCTCTTCTGAAAGACTTCGTCTCAATCTTCGGGTTGAGTCCAGCGGGGAAAGTGTACTAACCTCTGCAGAGTATAAACTAATCATGATTAGCCGTGTCCCCGGTTATGGACATCTTTGAGCTACTAGACATTACTGTTAATGGAGGATCTTGACAGATGAATCACCTTAATAATTTTGAGTGGGCAAGATTAATAAAGGGTGTGGTGGATTGAGACTGGTGTGCCCAGTTCAATCTTTAGTAGTAAGTTCAACTTAAAATTTTGACTAGTTTAGTTCAGGAGAAAATTGGCTTTCTGCAAAACTAAACCATAAGCCTTTCCTTTGACTTACCTTGCATGTAGTTGTAGGTCCTTATATAAACTTTTTCGTGTCACTTGCCGTACAAATCAGATGTACTGACCCGTTGTCGGGCTGTAACCTTCGGTGTTGCAGGTTTTTCAGACGACCAGTAAGGTGCGTTAGGGGTTGCGAGTCTACACTCAGCATGTTCACATGTGGCTGTTGATGGGACTCCACGTTATTTTCTTTTGCTTCCGCTATATTTATATTGAATAAGCTAGCCTTGAGCTATGCAACTTGTTATTTATTTACTCTGGATCATACGTTGTAATAATGATGCACTTATACTTTGATATACATCTATTATACTGTGTGTGCCAGCGAGTTCGATCCAGGGACTGGCACTTGAGCACAGAGACTTCAATTCGGTGTGAATTGGGTCGTTACATGATGGTTGGCACCCTATGATAAAAATTAAAATGAATAACTTCTATTGCTATGCTTTATGTGACGTTGGAGCTAGTACCTCCTTACTTTTGCAAACCTTAAGATTTCTTTTTCTTTGCAAAAACCTTTTGGAAATCTTGAGAAACAGTAGATCTTCAAGAATATCTTTATATACAGTGGGGAAAAATTATTTTATAAAGGGTACTAACCTCTCTAATCAGCTTATGATGAGCTATGTATGAAGGGAGTTTTCAAGTGTGCGATGGAAGATTATGAAAGAAGATCCGGGAGTGTCAAGCGCTCAACATTGGGGATGCCCCCATGCATGCCCAATAAATATTCATGGAGACTGAACCATCTAATCTTGGGGATGCCCCCGTGCATCCCCTTCTCCATCAACATGTTGGGGAACGCAGCAGAAAACAAAAATTTCCGCACTACGAACACGCCCAGGACCACTATGGAGATGCATACAAGGTTTTGATCTTATCATTACCGACTCGTAGCGCAGCGGAAGTAGAGTCGATGAAGATCGGTGGTGCAGATCCCCGCAGCTAGGATTTACAACCTCCCAACCGCGAGGATGTTGTCCCTCGTCTGCTCCTCGGACAGCGCTCCGGGAGGCGGTCGGACAGTCCCTCGGACGGTGTCACGGACAACCCTTCGAGAGGCGCACCCGAACCTCGGACGGTCACTCGGACAGCCCTTCGGGAGGCCCCTCAAAACTCGAACGGTAACTCGGACAGCCCTTCGGGAGGCCCCTCGAAACTCGAACGGTAACTCGGACAGCCCTTCGGGAGGACCGTCGAAACTCGAACGGTAACTCGGACAGCCCTTCGGGCAAAAGATCGAAACTACGACCTCTCTACGGGGTTGCACACATACGGTGTCAGCTATCCGGCAGGGCTTCGCCGTCCAGAACTAGTTCCTGCCGGAACCCAGACAGCCTTTCGGCTCTACGAAACTATTTCGTGGGAGGGAGAGAAGAAGCCAGATAATTGCATGGCACTTGTATGAGAGACTTTAGTGTGTGTGTGGAGAGCACCTCTCCACCTCTATTTATAGAGTGAGAAGAGATGGCAAAATACCAAAATGCCCTCAGATATTTTCACACTATTCATGAGATATTTTCTCCCAATAGTGTTTCCACTATTCATGAGATATTTTCTCCCAATAGTGTTCCACTATTCATGAGACCAAATTTTCGCGTCCGAAAATCCCGAAAAAATTTCTGTAGGCCCAGAACATTTCCAGCACCCCCTAAAACAATTTCGGATGCGTTCCGAAAAATTTACGGATCAATGATTTTCATCTGCGAAAAGTAACCTAAGCATTTCCGGCAGCTCCGGAACATTTCCGGCAGCTCCGAAACATTTCCGAAAAAAATATTTTATTCTTTTCTCCGGAAAAATTCCAGAAGTTACCAGAACAATTCTGGCACCCTCCATAAGTACCAGGTGCTTACCGAAACCTTTTCGGCTTAGTGGTTCAGTCCGAAACAACTTTTCGGTTTTACCGAAACTATTCCGGTGTTCTCTCTCCGGAACTTTTCCGTTTTCTCCGAAACCTTTCCGGTGACTTTCTCTCAGACTCCCTGTCTAGAATTCAGCAGATAGATGACCCTTAAGCGTGTGACCCTATAGGTTCGATGAAGTATAGACATGACCGGAACACTTTCCGATCAATGATCAATAGCGGAACCGAGGACATCCATATTGATCCCTATACCCATACGAATGAATATTCGAGTGAACCTTTAGTTGCCGTGTGCTATTCCTGTTGCTTCGCGATATGTTACAAATACCCGAGGTGAGACTTATTGGCATCCCCGTGAATCAACAACTTGTCCACTATGCCAGTTACCTCGTTTCCGGTATTGTTCTCTTTTCTCGTTCCCGCGTTCCGGCATCCCTGTGATCAAATCACACTGTGTCTGGCCAGACGATGGTGGATACCATAACACCGAGAGGGCCCGAAGAATATCTCTCCATCGACGGAGGAGCAAATCCCAATCTTGAGCTACCTAGTTCCTTGTCATACTTTTCCGTGAACCCGTAAGCCGCCGTAATAGCCACCCTTTTACAGATGACGTTTAACAAACCCCAAAGTTCACGAAGCAAGTACGAAGGAACTCGATACTCTCATGGTCTAAGGAATTATGCAAACGCTCAACTTTCTCTGTGTTATAATCCATTAACTGGTGACGAATGTATCTCATAGCATAACATCAATCTAGGTCGATTCAACACAAATGTTCTTCTAACATTGTGCCCTCAAAGTTGCCGGCATAGTCATGCCCATGATTAGGAAAACAGAACCATCATGCAACACTTGAGCTAGTCTTAGAGGCGAGACTAGGAATATATATTTTATCCGTTTATTATTCCACACGTGCATATGAGTCTTCCTCTGAGCCTCGTGGTTATTGCAGACTCGAGAACCATTGCAGTTATAGCATGGAATATAAACATAATTACAAACATGGAGATAATAATAACATTTATTATTGCCTCTAGGGCATATCTCCTACAGACTCCCACTTGCACTAGAGTCAATAATCGAGTCAATGCTCACATACTTTACACCTATGGCATACCGGTGTAAAATTATGCTTCGCTTGTGGTACAGTCTTTGCCAACGGATCTGACAACTTCTGGCCCGTGTGTATCTTTGCGTATCCTCGCGTTTTCACGCTTTCACAAAATTCATGTTTTGTGTGGACTCGGCTTTGTATATATGTGAATCACTGGTCGAACCTTGATTCCTCAGACTGAGCTATGGAGCAACTATCTTCAATAGTGTTCCATTGACCAAAGCCATCTTGGAACCATACTAAGTTCATGAATGAACTATATGATTCAACATCTTCTTTGTTGCTTCTTAAGCAGCAACATACATAGCCATTTGTTATAGAATTTCGCCACAGTAACCTGTTTGGAACAATTCTAACTTACTGTGCCACCATATTTGTTATACAAAACCCTTAATTTAATTTGAAAATCGCTTGGAGTACTGATGAAGACTGCATCGATGTAATTACTTACAGCGAGCCTGTATCGATGTAACTGTTTACAACGAACTCTTCATAATCTCCGCTCACGAGAAAACATGTCATCAACGCCACTTTAGTAAATAATGACATTTTTCACTGTTGTCCTATGATCAATACCTTGATCACTTTGGTAAATTACTCGCAACTAATTTGGAGTACTGGACATATCTGGTTGTTTTACATACCATGGAATACATGATTAATCCAAACACAAAAGTGTGTGGAATCTCCATCATGTATTTTGCTCATCAGTGTTTTAGGACACCGAGTCTTGCAAAAACTCTTTCCATGTGACTTCGGCAAGAATCACTCCTTGGCGTTTTTAAAGCTAAACTGTTTTAGGATCTTGTCAATATGTATTTTGGCTTAGCCCTATCAGGCAATTCTATCTCGCAGATAATTATGCCTAATATCAAGGCTACTTAGCCCAAGCACTTCATCGAAAAACTATTTTCAATGAAGTCTTAATTCGCGTCAAGAAATTTATATTATTTCTAATGTGTCAAGAACACAAGGTTTTAGAAATATTATCATGCTCCCACTTACTTTCTTGTAAACACAAGCATCTTTGCTATCCCTGATGAAATCAAACTTTTTAACTATTTCATCAGAACAAAGATTCCAACTCCATTATGCTCTCCTTTGTCCATTGCTGGAACTCTGAAGTTTGCACAACCCCTAGCATCCTCTTGGATTGTCAAAATACTTTGAACTGTATCACATACAAGTCCTAGGTTGTATTTCCAACTCGTGGAAATCCTTTTTGGCATCCATTTATGATATCTCATAATTGAAATATGTATTAATTGCTAGTATAACCCGAACCGACTTTAAGCATCGCTACAGTGAGACAATCTCACGGTAGTCAACTCCTTGAATTTGTTATAGAAACAAGTCGAGCTTTTTGAATAAAACATTTTTATCCGTATCAGTTTATAGTTCCATTAATATTCGCTAGACTCTAAGTCTTCCGAATGGTCCATCAAGATATAATCTTGAATTATGTATAGGGAAACTATCTCGGATTGTGTTGGCATCTAGCCAATTCCGGAGTCAGGGCCCATCATCGCTTCCTTGATTATCGTAGGTATACTGTTGTTTAACAACAATATCTCGTTTGCGCACCTGAGAGGTTTGCACGAGTTTTGCCTACGTGGTTCAGCTGCAAGTTCGACCGAAGTCCATAAATCTCATGTAGAGGCTTCCGTATCAGTCACAGTAGGAGACTCTGGAATTACTTCCAAAGTTTCTTTCCTTTGACCTGATAACGAAGATACTGTTATCTCGTCAAGTTGCACTGTCCTCCCACTCACCTTTTGCAAGAAACATTTTCTTCAAAAAATCATACCGATTTATGTGGCAAACGTTTTGCCTCGGCATAGTGTGGAGGAATACCCAATAATTTGGGATAACCTACAAAGTAGTTCTTGTCTAATTTGGAATAGGTTTGTAAAAACTTTACACAAGCCCCATATTCCAAATGTTAAGAAAAGACATAACATGGTTGGGCGTACCATACCATGACATCATTTCAACAGATCTGATGGCGCTCTTTTCAGTGTTAAAAGCCGCAGTCTCTAAAGCATCACTTTTAAAAGGGATAATGGCAAATTGATTTATGTCATCTTTGATCTTACCATGTCATATATGGTTTGATTACATCTTCTCGGACTTTCCACTCTCAGTGGTGTTCCGGGAGGTGCAAGTTATGAAACTGTTTTTCACAACTCATCAGACATTCACTAAACTTGTAACTCAAATTTTCCTTTCCACAATCTAATTGCAGAAACATAATTTTCTTGCCACAATAATTTCTACTTCATTCTGAAAACCTTTTGAATGATTTCAAAAGATCCAGACTTACGTCTCATCAAGTAAATATCCATATATCTACTTGAGTCATTTCTGAAGATAGATAAATCCACTACTAGTAACAACATTTATCGGACTACACACATCAAAATGTATGATCACGAATAAGTTTGTTGCTCGTTCCTTATGGCGTGTGAACGGTATTTCAGTCACTTCACTTTTTGGACGAAAGTTGCAAGGGTCGGATGATTCATAATCAAATGACTTCAAAATCCATCATTATGGAATTTCTCCATGCGGGTTTCTCCAATGTGACCAAATGCAGTGGCACACATATGTGGTATTCTTTTAGTCTTTCGACATTTAGCGTCATTGTTAGGGATGTATCATATTACCATCAATATTCATAACATACATCCCATCCATGATGGAAGCATGGCCCTTATGTTATTCATAACACCGAACAACAATTGTTCTCTTATGAACAACCTTCTTGCAACAAACTTTATGCAATGGGCTAGAGTGTATAAAACTCTAAAATGAATTATGAAAATAAATGCAGAGGTAATACACCGATGGAAGGTATAGTAACATTTACTATGTTCCCAGCGCGTATCTAAACCTCACTCTGGTAAGTCATGTAGGCCGTAGTAGTTCTTGCATCGAGTCGCAACAGAATGCAATCAAGCGGGTATCTTTGTGGTCAACTCACAATACCCAAGAATTAGTGATTAACATGTTTAATCATAATTTCCAAGAACAATTTCTTTTTGACCAGCCTTCCAAACATCAATAACTTGTATGACATTCATACATGAGCTGGACATTCCAGTCTTCTTTCTTTTTGCCTTTATCCTTCCAACAGTTTTACTTCAAATATTTCTCCTACTCTCAGATGAAGCACCCAACTTTAAGAGTGGCGTAAGCCCCGGACTTCCTAGGCGTGTAAGTCTCACTAACACCCTTCTGACTTGTCCTTTATCTTTAAGTTGTTTGTTTTATTCACCATCATCATATGACTGGCGTTCATCTGGATCCCTTCATTACTTCAGTCTAATGCATAGTAAACACTTTACTAACATTTGCAAACAGAACATTGCTTTGGATATCTCATATCTTCTAGCCTTTGTTTGTATCTGAAACTAATTTTCAGTTCCATGAATGTGTCATAGCTATCCCAAACTTTTGAAGCTCGGGTTTCATGGAAGCAAGCATATTGCATTTGACCCTGATGGAATTCTTGCTTTTGGATCGAAGGACGCGAGTCTTATCATCCATAGCATCAGCGGGAGAATACTAAAAGCATGCAATAGGACAAAGTCCTTCTCGACACTCTTGAGGACAATCCTACAAATTACGTTACCAATCGTAAAGTTTTAACCAGATAAATAACAGTTATTCAATTTTAATAGGGAAGGTGGAAACGCGAGCCAATATTCTACAACTATTATGCAAATTTCACTTAGACAATGTTCATAATTAATTTGCACTAGAGAATAAACAATTTTATTCTAAGGTGCGCTCCCACTCAAATCAATATCTCTCATAATTGATTGTGAGTGATTCAAGATCCGTATTTCAATTCGACGTCATTGACGGGTTCATCACTGATGACGTGATTTTCAATCGGTAGGCCAACTTGCCGATCACATCTCTATGTGATTCTTGTTCATCTTTCGATGGGCGTGTTCCGAGCTCAGGACTCTCCTGCCTGAACGTCAAAGACAACCAAGTGATCTTGCTGCGAGGTCTGACCTCACCCGCCTCATTCCTCTCGATTCGTTCGTGCTCATGTGTACATGGCGCACCCCGAAAAGATACGAATTTCAGACGGTGCTACACTTGGGTGAACACTAACTACTTTGATATTTTAAGTGAGAGATCACCCTAATAAAAAGCGACTACCGCGCAATCAAAAGGGTGCAGCATAAGGGATAAACATCTCAGGCAATTCATAATAGCATGATATGGTATAGCCCTTTCTGACGGAGAAGTCTAGTATTTCTTCGTCTTCGGCATTCGCGTCGGTGTTCACCTTCGCAAAAATTTCCACCACCTTGTCGATGCACCAGATAATATTGCTATCTCTATAGCTAATAAAACAAGTGCATTACATAAGGTTGACTCACAGGTCATTAAAGTGACAATCATATGGCTCCAGCCATCATGCCGAATCATGACTCGCAGGTCATGTTAATGAATTTACATTATATAGTCATCTCATACATAATCAAATTAACCATGAGAATTGCTATACCACATCACATGCCTTTCTGCAAAACCAAGTTAGACGTCTCTAATCGGTTTATGCAAGATTTTCATTTACGTGGCTTCTAAGGTTTTGTCTAAAAACCGTAGCTACCAACGTTTATCATCAAGTATGATTATTCAAGTCGCTAGATTAACTTTGCGGGGTGTATGAAGCACGGGATAATAAAATCTCGAACCCCATACTGAACTTCGTCATACGCGTGACCCCCATGCATATCATATCTGCATTGCCCTTTAGTCTGCGAAATTCCATCTTTCTTTAACTATGGTGGAATTCAATGAACTGTTAGCACTTCGTTGATCAATCAGGATCGCGGATTGCCAGAACTTTGAAATTGCACCATGCAGTTATCGAGATTAGAAATACGCAAATTCCAGGGAAGCAAAAAGAACATCGGGTAACAGATTTCATCTGGTACCCGCATAAATAATTTTCAGCAATAGATCCCATCTACTACAAAATTATATAATGCAATACCCATACATCTCTATGTATTCTAGATCGTGACCTGCATCTACGCATAGCACGGCTCTTGATGCCACTGTTGGGGAACGCAGCAGAAAACAAAAATTTCCGCACTACGAACACGCCCAGGACCACTATGGAGATGCATACAAGGTTTTGATCTTATCATTACCGACTCGTAGCGCAGCGGAAGTAGAGTCGATGAAGATCGGTGGTGCAGATCCCCGCAGCTAGGATTTACAACCTCCCAACCGCGAGGATGTTGTCCCTCGTCTGCTCCTCGGACAGCGCTCCGGGAGGCGGTCGGACAGTCCCTCGGACGGTGTCACGGACAACCCTTCGAGAGGCGCACCCGAACCTCGGACGGTCACTCGGACAGCCCTTCGGGAGGCCCCTCAAAACTCGAACGGTAACTCGGACAGCCCTTCGGGAGGCCCCTCGAAACTCGAACGGTAACTCGGACAGCCCTTCGGGAGGACCGTCGAAACTCGAACGGTAACTCGGACAGCCCTTCGGGCAAAAGATCGAAACTACGACCTCTCTACGGGGTTGCACACATACGGTGTCAGCTATCCGGCAGGGCTTCGCCGTCCAGAACTAGTTCCTGCCGGAACCCAGACAGCCTTTCGGCTCTACGAAACTATTTCGTGGGAGGGAGAGAAGAAGCCAGATAATTGCATGGCACTTGTATGAGAGACTTTAGTGTGTGTGTGGAGAGCACCTCTCCACCTCTATTTATAGAGTGAGAAGAGATGGCAAAATACCAAAATGCCCTCAGATATTTTCACACTATTCATGAGATATTTTCTCCCAATAGTGTTTCCACTATTCATGAGATATTTTCTCCCAATAGTGTTCCACTATTCATGAGACCAAATTTTCGCGTCCGAAAATCCCGAAAAAATTTCTGTAGGCCCAGAACATTTCCAGCACCCCCTAAAACAATTTCGGATGCGTTCCGAAAAATTTACGGATCAATGATTTTCATCTGCGAAAAGTAACCTAAGCATTTCCGGCAGCTCCGGAACATTTCCGGCAGCTCCGAAACATTTCCGAAAAAAATATTTTATTCTTTTCTCCGGAAAAATTCCAGAAGTTACCAGAACAATTCTGGCACCCTCCAGAAGTACCAGGTGCTTACCGAAACCTTTTCGGCTTAGTGGTTCAGTCCGAAACAACTTTTCGGTTTTACCGAAACTATTCCGGTGTTCTCTCTCCGGAACTTTTCCGTTTTCTCCGAAACCTTTCCGGTGACTTTCTCTCAGACTCCCTGTCTAGAATTCAGCAGATAGATGACCCTTAAGCGTGTGACCCTATAGGTTCGATGAAGTATAGACATGACCGGAACACTTTCCGATCAATGATCAATAGCGGAACCGAGGACATCCATATTGATCCCTATACCCATACGAATGAATATTCGAGTGAACCTTTAGTTGCCGTGTGCTATTCCTGTTGCTTCGCGATATGTTACAAATACCCGAGGTGAGACTTATTGGCATCCCCGTGAATCAACAACTTGTCCACTATGCCAGTTACCTCGTTTCCGGTATTGTTCTCTTTTCTCGTTCCCGCGTTCCGGCATCCCTGTGATCAAATCACACTGTGTCTGGCCAGACGATGGTGGATACCATAACACCGAGAGGGCCCGAAGAATATCTCTCCATCGACGGAGGAGCAAATCCCAATCTTGAGCTACCTAGTTCCTTGTCATACTTTTCCGTGAACCCGTAAGCCGCCGTAATAGCCACCCTTTTACAGATGACGTTTAACAAACCCCAAAGTTCACGAAGCAAGTACGAAGGAACTCGATACTCTCATGGTCTAAGGAATTATGCAAACGCTCAACTTTCTCTGTGTTATAATCCATTAACTGGTGACGAATGTATCTCATAGCATAACATCAATCTAGGTCGATTCAACACAAATGTTCTTCTAACATTGTGCCCTCAAAGTTGCCGGCATAGTCATGCCCATGATTAGGAAAACAGAACCATCATGCAACACTTGAGCTAGTCTTAGAGGCGAGACTAGGAATATATATTTTATCCGTTTATTATTCCACACGTGCATATGAGTCTTCCTCTGAGCCTCGTGGTTATTGCAGACTCGAGAACCATTGCAGTTATAGCATGGAATATAAACATAATTACAAACATGGAGATAATAATAACATTTATTATTGCCTCTAGGGCATATCTCCTACACAACAATCATCAGTTCGTCCTTCGTCTCAGTATATTTTTATCACTTCATGCGTTATGTGCTATGCTTGGAGCGTCTCGCTCTTAGGTTTACTTTTTAGTTTTCTTTAGCTTTTCTTGCTGTTCATAACAAGTTAGACTCCACCTTACTTTGTGTGGGAGAGAAACATGCTCCACTCCAATCTAGAACACATCATAGGATTTTTCATGCTTATCTTTTTACTGTTGTGTGTTCTTTATCTTTTCGTAGCTACTGCCATGTTTAGTTTTAGTCTTAGTTTGTCTTTTGAAAGAGCCTTGGCTTTTGTTTAGTTTGTTGCTGGAACTCTCTTTAGTTTTCATGTTTATCTTTTTAAGAGAGTTGGTTGTTGCACTCAGTTGTGACTTGTCTTGAAAGTAGGTAATTGAGGTTGCTATTTAATTTTAGTAGTAACTTGCAATAGTTTTGAGGTATTGTTGTGAGTAATGTTTGAACTTTTGGTGTCAAGAGCTCTAGCCTATTAGTGATACGTGTCGTATTTTGGGCAATCCGTGTTTATTTTGAAAAACATACAAAACTAGTTGAGAACTCTAGCTACTAGATGGATCACTAATCTTTTGATGGATCGGATATTAGAGTACACTCACGTACCATGAGTCGAGGATGCGCAAGGATAACCAAACCCCCATACACTCCTCATCTGGGTACTTGTCTCTTCGTGAACCTCCTTAGTAGATTGAGAGTTACCGATAATAAGTGCATGAGTTCTTCGGACTAATGTAAGTATTGAAAGTTGACACTTCCGCCTCCTCATATTTGCTAGCCTCTTCTGTACCGTGCATTGCCCTCTTCTCATTCGGAGAGTTGGCTTCCACCTTTGCCGGTGCATCCAAAACCTTGGCATGATACGCTCTGTCATCATAAACCTCCTTATATCTTTCCTAAAAACAGCCACAATACCTACCTATCAAGGCATTTCCATAGCCTTCCCGAGATATATGTCCATGCAACTTCCACCTCTTCATGACTTGATCTTCATGTCATACATGTTCCTACTACACTGGCAGAGGCATACATTGCATACATCATGATAGCTACGTCTTCTTTATGTTTGAGTACCTTGTAAAGTGTGAAGATCTTCTATACCCTCTTGTAAAATAGAGTGTTGTCCGTAAGTGAAGAAAAGATCCCAAAGTGGACAAAATAAAAGATCCCAAAGAGGGAAAATGAAAGTTAAATAGAAAGAGCCATTGAGGCCACCAAAAAAATACAAAAAAAATAGAGAAAAAGAGAAAAAAAAGAGAGAAAGGGGCAACACTACTGTCCTTTTGAAAGATCCACACTACTACTCCCTCTTATCTTGTACTCCATAGAGATGATCATTTATGCATATAGCTATGTGGGGACCTTCACACTATAGAACTTCTCTTGCATATTCCAAGGATGAGCCTCCTCAAACGAGCTCTAGGTCTTCATGAGCGAGCAAGTTGTTTGCACCCCCACTAGTTCCATTTGGGAGCTTTCTTAGCTCATATGTGCATCCGTTGCATGGCAATCCCTTCTCCTCACATCATATCTATCATTTGGCCTTCTCGCCTATGATTGTCCTCATTGATGTGAGCCTTTATCACCCTTTTTGTCTTCCTCCTCCACCATATCTCTGTCTTTGCAATCCTAAGTGTCAACTCTCGTGCTTACACTCATCCATTGCATGACTTCTCAAAATATCGAAAAGGAGTGGATCAAATTGACTTGTACCTAGCTAGTGGTCTGGGGACGAGTCAAGAAAAGATTCCAAATAAGACCAAGTGTGAAACTTTAGTAGATTGAGTTTTCAACAAAAATACTCTTTTCTCGTATTCCCTATCCCCTTCTTGCACGCAAACACCATTTGGAGACATTCGAGTCACGGACAACGAGAGATCTTGACCCTAATGTTCTTTTGTTACTTGTTTCAATGCTAATATAGACTCTTGCATGTTATGACTTGAATTGAATCACATACCTTGATTTCTTTACTTTTCAAAGTTCTTATATGGTTTCTAGCATGTCACCATAGAAAGTATGTTTGTTATCATTTACCTACTCGAGGACGAGCAGGAATTAAGCTTTGGGATGTTGATAGGTCCCAAACGTATCTATAATTTCTGCTTGCTCCATGCATGTTTTGTGTGATATTGTTATGATCTGATACACTTTCATACATTTTTATCATATTTGGACTAATTTATTAACTCAGTGCACCATTTTTCCAGTTCCTGTTTTCTGCTGTTTTTTATTTCAGTTTTCCCCCATATTAAAACTGCTCCAAAAATTTGGGAAAACCAGACAAAAAAAATCAGCGCAACGGAAGCTTCCGGAACCCCGAAGGAGGGCCAGAGGGCCCCCACCTGGTGCCCAGGTGGCCAGGTGGCGCGACCTAGGGCTTGGCCGCGCCACCAGGGCGCCTGGACCCCTGGTGGCCCCCATGGCTGCCCCCCTTTGCCTATTTAATATTCGTGATGCAAAACCCCCGAAGACAGAACCCTTTTTCGCGATCTCGCCTCTGTTCCGCCGCCGCCGCGCTTCCAAGATCGGGAGCGCTAGCAGACTTTTTCCCGGCACCCTGCCGGAGGAAGGATTGACCTCCGGGAGCTTCCCCTCCACCATGGACGCTTCCCGGATGTGCCGTGAGTAATTTTCTTTGGACCATGCGTCCGTGATCAGTACCTATGTGATGTTCTCCTCCCCTCTTTGGTCTTCATGGTTTATTACTCGTGAGCCTCCCTACATGATCGAGGCACATATGTAATATTTCCGCTGTTGCTATGCTGAGTTTGCTGGGATCTAGTGGATTACGAGATTATGTTCAGATTGTGATTGAGTAATATATTTGGTTCTTATATTTTATATTATTGTTCTTAAGTAATTCTTGCATGTTCTCCGTTGTTGTTTATTGCTTTGGCAAAGTAGTAGGTAGTGACTCGAAGAGGGAACGTTATGCTTGATTGTGTGTTCATGCCCCTCGATGACACGCTTGAGTGATAGAAACATGAGTCTAGGGGATGTCCTGTTGCCACAAGGGGGAAAACAACGGTGCTTGTAACCGCGGTTGCAAGGATTGTTTACTTTACGCAAAGTGATTTTTAATGCAGTTGTCTGCTGCTTTGGGTGGGGCTCGCAACTTAATACCAGCAAGATATTCTGGATAGATATCTCAAGGTGGATGATTAGTAGTAGATGCAGTTGGATTTCGGTCTAATTATTTTGGCGTACCGCCCATGCTTTTGAGCCTCGTCCTTTCTTTGTAGCATAGTTAGCATTGTGGTGCGTTTTTAATCCTGTCAATTGCCCAGCTATAATTTGTTTACCTCGCATAGCAGTTTTATCGTCTTTCGGGAGAGAGACATCACTAGTGAACATCACGGGACCCCGGTCCATATCCTCATCACTGTTTCATATCGTCTTTCGGGAGAGAGACACCACTAGAAAGTAAAAGCAGGAAATTAAATAAGCGTGTAAACAGTTATGAGAATATGGAACGGGGTCCCATGATGTTCACTAGTGATGTCTCTCTCCCAATAGACGATAAAACTGCTATGCGAGGTAAACAAATCACAGCAGGGCAATTGACAGAATTGCGGGCGCAAACCAATGCTAACTATGCTACAAAGAAAGGAATAGGCTCAAAAGCATGGGCAGTACGCCAAAATAAGTAGACCGAAATCCAACTGCATCTACTACTAATCATCCACCTTGAGATATCTATCCAGAACATCTTGTTGGTATTAAGTTCCGAATCCCACCCAAAGTGTAAACTCAAAGAAACAGACAACTGCATTAAAGAACTTTGCGTAAAGTAAACAATCCTTGCACCCGCAAGTACAAGCACCATTTTTTCCCCTTGTGGCAACATCACATCCCCTAGACTCATGTTTCTGTCACTTAAGCTAGTCATCAGGGGGCATAAACCCACAATCAAGCATAACGCTCCCTCTTGGAGTCACTACGTACTACTTGGCCAAAGCAGTAAACAACAACGGATAACATGCAAGAATTACTCAAGAACAAAAATATTAAAGATAAGAACCAAATATATTACTCAATCATAATTTGAACATAGTCTCATAATCCATCAGATCCCAGAAAACTCAGCATAGCAACAACAGAAAGAATTACATATGTGCCTTGATCATGTAGGCCAGCTCATAAGGTCTAATACATGAAGAACAAAGAGGGGAGGAGAACATCACATAGCTACTGATCATGGACCCATGGTCCAAGGTGGACTACTAATGGATCATCCGGGAAGCGTCCATCGTGGAGGAGAAGCTCCCGGAGATCAATCCTCCCTCCGACAGGGTGCCGGGAAGAGGTCCGATTCCCGTGACGGAGAATATATAGGCGAAGGGGGGCAGCCAGGGGCCACCAGGGGTTCCAGCGGCCCCCTGGCGCGGCCTCCCCCTAGGGCGCGCCACCAGGGCGCCTGGGCCCCTGGTGGTGGCCCTCTGGCCCCACTTTGGCTCTTACTGAAGCTTCCGATGTGCTGATTTTTATTGTATTTTCCCGGAATTTTTGGAGGATTTTTAATACGGTGGAAACCTGAAATAGAAAAACAGCAGAAATCAGGTGCTGGAACTGGGGTGCACTGAGTTAATAGGTTAGTCCAAATATGATCAAAAGTGTATGAAAGTGTGTATAAAACATAGCAATATCACGCAGAACATGCATGGAGCAAATAGAAATTATAGATACGTTTGGGACGTATCAATATCCCCAAGCTTAATTCCTGCTCGTCCTCGAGTAGGTTAATGATAACAAGCATAATTTCTGTGGTGACATGCTAACAACCATATAAGATCTTTTTAAGTAAAGTAATCAAGGTATGTAATTCAATTCAAGTCATAATAGGCAAGAGTCTATATTAGCATTGAAAAAAGCAACATAAGAACATAAAGGTGCAAGAGCTCTTGTTGTCCGTGACTCGAATGTCTCCAGATGGTGTTTGCGTGCAAGAAGTGGGAGATGGGAATACGAGAAAAAATATTTATTTGTTGAGAACTCAATCTACTAAAGTTTCACACTTATTATTCTTTGGAATCTTATCTTGACTCGTCCCCAGACCACTAGCTAGGTACAAGTCAATTTGATCCACACCCTTTTGATATTTTGAGCTATCATGCAATGCATGAGCGTAAGAACGAGAGTTGACACTTAGGATGGCAAAGAGAGAGATATGGTGGAGGAGGAAGACAAAAAGGGTGTGAAAGGCTCACATCAGTAAGGAAAATCATAGGTGAGAGAATGCCAAATGATAGATATGATGTGAGGGGTAGGGATTTGTAACCGTCGAATTTTCATAAAAATTAAAAAAATTGTTTTCGGTGTGAATTGTTTGATTGTCTGATTTGTTTGCGGTGTTTGCATCCCCGATTTATCGATCGGCGATTATTTTTCCCCCTCTTATCTCGTATCGGACGGAGACCGACCCTTTCCACCCTGACACTCGACCTTTGCGACACCGGGTTTCACCCGATCACCGTCGCGAAAACCGCACAAGACCAGCCGCAGCCAACGGAACGAAAACCCCGTTTAATAATTAAACGGGATATTTTTATAACGCGCCCGAAAGTGTTTTCGGAACGGTTCCAGCGCGAGGTGAATGCCTCCGGCTCGACGCACTGATCGCGTAGTTCAAAGTTTTACCCGAATCGGAGGTACTGCGGACCCCCGGCAGTCAGAAACGTGAGCACCGCGCGCGTGAGAGAAAACCGGGGATGTTTTTGCAAACTGCCAGCCACCGGAGCTATATAAATACCACCACACTCCCACCCCTTTTTAGGGTTTCCCTGAGCCAAATTTGAAGCCACCTCCTCCACTTTGCCCAAAAAATAGCACCATTTTCGCACCAAAACCTAGCCTCCCAGATCTGGATCCAGCCCAATGAATCTGGACCGTCAGATCGGCCTATCTGACGGCCAGAAACGCGCCACGTTGCCCCTCTCTCTCCTCTCTCCTCCGTCCAACCCGAGGCCGCCCGTGGGCTCTCGGAGACGGTGCGAGCTTGCGATCAACTACACCTTCGGAACCCGACTTACCAACAGGCAAGGACTATACATTACTTATGATCCATTCTATTTCAACCAGCCGTTTGCATGCTAGTATAGGTTAGGTTCGATGTTTGATCCTACCACATGTTTACAACCTCTTTTAAACCGATAGAGCCATGTCCCCTCCCAGCAAACCTTGTACTGCTATGTTACTATTGCTCGTTGCTCAGCCCCTGCTTAGTATGCATGCTTAGGATGCTACGATGTTACCCTGTTACTCTTGGGTTTGGGATATCACATTTTTATATTGTTGTTGCTGTTATGATTATTATAAATGTTGACTATATTCGACGAAGGATGGAAGGTCTAGGCTATCCCGCCCAGACGCTTTGTTCCATTCGAGTCACCTAGGATCCGAGTTCCGGGTATTGGTTTTAAGACTGAGCGTGCCTAACCGCGTGTGGGATTTTATGGGGTCCCCTTTTTCTTACCTATCTAGCTTCAAACATTTCTAGTGGTGGTCCGAGCTGATTTACCATTTGAAACCCCGTGTGTGTGCTTGGTGGATCCCCTCGTAATTTTTAAACAACCCGGACCAGCGGAGACATGGTTTCCCTGTTGGTCCACCTTTGACCGGCGAGGGCCCGAGGCCTCACGTGAGGCGTCTCGGTAACCCAAACCCTGTTGAGACAGAAGAGTCCGATCCGAGAGCGTAGCCAGATTTTGGATTGGGTGTCGACTCCCCGGGGGCCACCCGGATTTGTTCGTTGTTAGTTAGAGGGACTTGTCGTTTCGGATCTCTTGGAACTAAATCATAAAATGGTTGCCTGTGATGGGTAACAACTGAGAGGGATGGACGTGCGTGCGGAGCCTCGTAATGGGCAGTTGGTACACCCCTGCAGGGTTAAATCTTTTCGAGCAGCCATGTATACGGTTATGGACGACTTGAGACCTACTCCTTGTTCATAGACAACAACAACTGAGCTAATTTTAATATAACTTGATCAACGTGTGTGTGCCTTGACTGCTTCTTCTTCGTCGGGATGCGAAGAGGAGGACAAGGATAGGATAGGTGTTATGTTTGCGTAGTAGGTCGATAGCAGACTTGTTGGAGGCGATTCCTCATCGAATGCTTGGCTTCTTATCTTACTCTCTAGATCGTTAGCCACTTCATAAATGCTAGTGCGGCAGCAACCTCACCACTTACCCCTTCCTTACCGTAAACTACTAGTTTTCCTAGAATGACGAGTGATGAAGTCCTTGCTGGGCCAGATGACCACTACAGTTGGATGCTGAGTACTTCTGTACTCATGATACTACCCCCAAACTCTTTTCAGGGTTCTTGATCGACAACAGGTATGGTGATCGACGTTTCACGTGGAGACTCGACGACGACTAGTTAGCCGGATCCCGACGGAGGGCCTGGACCCGTGTGGTTATGGGATCGATCTTTTTCTCTTTGCCACAAGGCATTTGATTGTAGTCTGTACTCAGACATGTATCTTCCACTGTTGTATTATATTTGAGGTAGTTGTATGCCGATTGTATGAGATTTTGTATCCTTGTATCTGTAATGTTGTGATATCATGTTGGAAATCCGGGGCATATGACTTCGTCATATGTCGCGGTGGGACCGATATGTGCTTCGTCCCCCGATCTGGATGGAAACATCTAGATCTGGAACAGTACCGCATATCGGGCCTTACAGGATTGCCATGCAACGAATGCACATATGATCTAAGAAAATCTCTCTAATGGAACTAGTGGGGGTGCATCCAACTTTCTCGCTCAAGAAGACCTAGAGCTCGTTTGAGGAAGCTCATCCTTGGAATATGAAAGCCAAGTTCTATAGTGTGAAGGTCCCCACATAGCTATATGCATAAATGATCATCTCTATGGAGTACAAGATATATGAGAGAGTACGAGTGTGGATGTTTCAAAAGGGATAGTAGTGTTGCCCGTTGCTCTCTTTTTATTTGCTTTTTCTCTTTTTTTTGGTGGCCTCAATGGCTCTTTCTATTTAACTGTCATTTTTCCTCTTTGGGATCTTTTAAATTTGTCCTCTTTGGGATCTTTTCCTCACATAAGGGCAACACTCTATTTTTACAAGAAGTATAGAAGATCTTTCACACTTTACACGGTACTCGACATAAAGAAGATGTAGCTATCATTATGTATGCAAATGTATGCCTCTGCCAGTGTAGCGGGAACATGTATGATATGAAGATCAAGTCATGAGAAGGTGGATGTTGCATGGCAATATATCTCGGAACGGCTATGGAAATACCTTCATAGGTTGGTATGGTGACTACTTTGAGGAAAGATATAAGGAGGTTTATGATGACAGAGCGTATCGTGCCAAGGGTTTGGATGAACCGGCGAGGTGGACGCCAACTCTCGGAGTGGGAAGAGGGCAATGCGTGGTACCGAAGAGGATAGCTAATATGAGGTGGTGGAAGTGTCAACTTTCAATACTTACATTAGTCTGTAGAGCTCATGCACTTATTATCGGTAAATCATAATCTAATAAAGAGGTTCACAAAGAGACAAGTACCACGAGAGGAGTGTATGGGGGTTTAGTTATCCTTGCGCATCCTCAAATATTAGTGATCCATCTAGTAGCTAGAGTTCTCAACTAGTTTTTGTAGTTTTTGGAAATAAACACATATTGCCCAAAATACGACACATATCACTAGTAGGCTAGAGCTCTTGACACGGAAAGTTCAAACATTACTCACAACAATACCTCAAAACTATTTCAAGTTACTACTACAATTGAATAGCAAGCTCAATTACCTACTTAAAGACAAGACACAACTCAGTGCAACAACCAACTCTTTTAACAAGATAAACATGAAAACTAAAGAGAGTTCCAGCAACAAACTAAACTAAATTTCTTGAAAAAGATAAACAGGAAAACTAAGAGCTAAACATGGCAGAAGCTACGAAAACATAGAGAACACACAACAAAGAAAGATAAGCATGAAATCCTATGATGTGTTCTAGTTTGAAGTGGAGCATATTTCTCTCCCACACAAAGTAAGCTGGGTTCTAACCTTTTATCGTCAGCAAACAAAGCTAAAGAAAACTAAAAAGTAAACCTAAGAGCGAGACGCTACAAGCATAGCACATAACGCATGAAGTGCTAAAAATATAGTGAGACGAAGGACGAACTGATGATTGTTGATGGATAAGGGGATGCACGGGGGAATCCCAAAGCTAAGAAGCTTACTCACAACAATACCTCAAAACTATTGCAAGTTACTACTAAAATTAAATAGCAACCTCAATTACCTACTTTCAAGACAAGTCACAACTCAGTGCAACAACCAACTCTCTTAACAAGATAAACATGAAAACTAAAGAGAGTTCCAACAACAAACTAAACAAAAGCCAAGGCTCTTTCGAAAGACAAACTAAGACTAAAACTAAACATGGCACTAGCTACGAAAAGATAAAGAACACACAACAGTAAAAAGATAAGCATGAAAAATCCTATGATGTGTTCTAGATTGGAGTGGAGCATGTTGCTCTCCCACACAAAGTAAGGTGGAGTCTAACTTGTTATGAACAGCAAGAAAAGCTAAAGAAAACTAAAAAGTAAACCTAAGAGCAAGACGCTCCAAGCATAGCACATAACGCATGAAGTGATAGAAATATACTGAGAAGAAGGACGAACTGATGATTGTTGATGGAGAAGGGGATGCACGGGGGCATCCCAAAGATTAGACGCTTGAGTCTCCATGAATATTTATTGGGCATGCATGGGGGCATCCCCAAGCTTGAGCGCTTGACACTCCCGGATCTTCTTTCATCATATTCCATCGCACACTTGAAAACTCCCTTCATACATAACTCATCATAAGCTTATTAGAGAGGTTAGTACCCTTAATAAAATAATTTTTCCCACTGGATATAAAGATATTCTTGAAGATCTGCTATTTCTCAAGATTTCCAAAACGTTTTTGCAAAGAAAAAGAAATCAAGTTTTATCAAGAGAGAGAGAATAGCTAGCCCGTGTAACGGCTCAAAAGGTAAATTGATTTTATTTCTAGGGAAGTGTTCCATCCCATTTTTGAGAGGAAATTAAAATTTTATATTTCCCTCTTTCATGTCAATAAAAGCACCAACGGTTCGAAGAAAAGGACGTCCCAAAATAATTGGACATAAAGGTTCAAACTCTATATCCATAATAATAAAATCAACAGGAATATAATTGTCATTGAAAATGATAAGAACATCGTCGATCTTACCCCAAGGTTTCTTTACGGAAGAATCAACGAGACGAACACCAAAAGAACAAGAATCAAAAGGTTTCAATTCAAACATGTCATACATTCTTTTGGGCATGACGGAGGTACTAGCTCCAACATCACATAAAGCATAGCTATAGAAGTTATTCATTTTAATTTTTATCATAGCAATAGAAGTTATTCATTTTAATTTTCATCATCTAGCTTCCTAGGTATGGAGGCTTCCATTCTAAGCTTCTCCTCCTTGGCTTTGATGAGAGCATTAGTGATATGCTCCGTGAAGGCAAGATTAAGTGTGCTAGTGTGGGGTCTCTAGATATTTTGTGTAGCAAGCTAATAACTTCCGAGAGGGTGAAACTATCAAAATCAATATCACTACTATCAAAGGTGGTAGTAGTGTCATCTAGGCTCACTTGTTTGAAACCCTCTATGTTCATAGGAGTTTCTTCTTCTACGGTGAGGTATTAGCATCACCATTAATAGGTCCAGTGGGACTAGGAGTGCATTGGGTGCTAATAGTTTCAGTGTCCTCAACAATTTGGATAGTGGCAATTGTGTGGTGTGTAGGAAGGCTCTTAATTCTATCATCTTCCTCTTTTTCTCTAACCCATCTTTCTTTAAGTTTAGCCACCATCCTAATATTTTCATTTATTTGTAATTGAATAACATTAATAGGAGTGGCCTTCCTTTCCTCAAGGGGAGAGGTTCTAATTTTTAGCATCTCAACATCAAGGTCTACGCTATCTACCTTCAAAGACAGATTATCTAACTTAGCTAATTTGTCTTCTACATTCTTGTTGAAGGCTTTTTGCGTAGTGATAAAGTCTCTAAGCATATTTTATAGTTCGGAAGTGGGGTTCTTGTTGCTAGGATAGGTGTTGTTGTTCCCATAGTTGGATGGAAACGGTCTAGGATTACTAGCAAAGTTTCCCCTATAAGCATTATTGTTGAAGTTGTTTCTATCAATAAATTTCACATCTACTTGTTCCTGAGTAACCAAAGAATTTAAAGGGACATCATGAGGATCAATAGAGGGTTGCTTGGTAAGTAGAGACATAATTAAGTCAACTTTTTCATTTAGGGAGGTAATCTCCTCGACAGAGTTTACCTTCCTACCTGTTGGAGCACGTTCCGTGTGCCATTGGGAATAATTGGTCATCATCTCATCGAGAATTTTTGTGGCAGTACCAAGTGTAGTTGACATAAAGTTTCCTCCTGCGTCCGAATCTAACAGGTTCCACGAGGTAAAGTTCAAGCCCGCATAAAAAGTCTGGATAACCATCCAGGTAGAGAAACCATGTGTAGGGAATTTCTTAACAAGATATTGCATACGTTCCCAAGCTTGCGCAACGTGTTCATTATCCAATTGCTTAAAATTCATAATGTTACTTCTCAATTGGATAATTTTAGTAGATGGGTAATACTTCCCAATAAAAGCATCTTTGCACTTATCCCAAGAATATATGCTATTCCTAGGCAAAGATTGAAACCAAATTTTAGCTCCTTCCCTCAAAGAGAAAGAAAAAAGCATGAGCTTAACAAGATCACCTTCTACTTCTTTATACTTTTGCATATTACATAACTCAAAAAAATTATTTAAGTGTAAAGTAGCATCATCTCCAGCACCAGAGAATTGATCTCCCATAACAAGGTTTAGCAAAGCAGGTTTAATTTCATAAGAGGTAGATGAAGTGGCAGGTGTGGCAATAGGAGTGCAGATAAAGTCTTTGTTGTGGTGACTAGTGAAGTCACACAGCTTGGTGTTTTCAGTGGAACCCATAGTAGAAGCAAGTGTGGCAGATTTTTTTGTAACTTTTGATATAAGACACAAAGATAAAAACTGAAAGGTAAACCAACAAGACTAAAAATCAAAGGTAAAAGGTAGTGGGAAACTCCTCTATCTTAGCACACGGAGTCCCTGGCAACGGCGCCAGAAATTTGCTTGATGGTGGATATATCTCCCCTCATTGGTTACCTCAAGTGGAAGGTGAGATGTAGGATAGCGGCAAATTTCTCTCGGTGAAGATACAAGGTTTGTCTCCAGTAGGACTCCGGAGATGACAAGTAGGTGTCCGCGGCGCAACTGACGTGGACCTGCACACAACACAAATAACTTTTCTTCCCAACGAGTACAGAGAGGTTGTCAATCTCTCCGGCCTTGTTGTTCACAAAGGATCAACGTAACAGATAATAGTGATAATGATAGCAGCTAGAAATTAAAAGAAGGAAAGTAAATAAGCGTGTAAAAAGTGATGATGATATGGACCGGGGTCCCGTGATGTTCACTAGTGATCTCTCTCTCCCAAGAGACGATAAAACTGCTATGCGAGGTAAAAAAATTACAGCTGGGGAATTGACAGGATTAAAAACGCACCGCAATGCTAACTATGCTGCAAATAAAGGACGAGGCTCAATAGCATGGGCGGTACGCCAAAATAAGTAGACCGAAATCCAACTGCCTCTACTACTAATGATCCACCTTGAGATATCTATCCAGAACATCTCGTTGGTATTAAGTTGCGAGCCCCACCCAAAGTGTAAACCCAAAAGCAACAGACAACTGCATTAAAAAGAACTTTGCGTAAAGTAAACAATCCTTGCAACCGCGGTTACAAGAACCGTTGTTTTCCCCCTTGTGGAAACAACACATCCCCTAGACTCATGTTTATGTCACTCAAGCGTGTTATCGAGGGGCATGAACCCACAATCGAGCATAACGTCCCTCTTGGAGTCACTACCTACTACTTGGCCAAAGCAATAAACAGCAACGGAGAACATGCAAGAATTACTTAAGAACAATAATATAAAAGATAAGAACCAAATATATTACTCAATCACAATCTGAACATAATCTCATAATCCATCAGATCCCAGCAAACTCAGCATAGCAACAGCAGAAAGATTATATATGTTCCTCGATCATGTAGGGCATCTCACGAGGACTAAACCATGCAGAACAAAGAGGGGAGGAAAACATCACATAGCTACTAATCACGGACCCATGGTCCAAAGAAAACTACTCACGGCACATCCGGGAAGCGTCCATGGTGGAGGGGAAGCTCCCGGAGCTCAATCCTCCCTCCGGCAGGGTGCCGGGAAGAAGTCTGCTGGCGCTCCCGATCTTGGAAGTGGGGCGGCGGCAGAACAGAGGAGAGATCGCGAAAAAGGGTTCTGTCTTCGTGGGTTTCGCGTCATGGAGATTAAATAGGCGAAGGGGCGCAGCCAGGGGGGCCACCAGGGGTCCAGGCGCCCTCGTGGCGCGTCCAAGCCCTAGGCCGCGCCACCTGGCCCCCTGGGCACCAGGTGGGGCCCCTCTGGCCCTCCTTCGGGGTTTCAGAAGCTTCTGTTGCACTTATTTTTTTATCAGATTTTCCCGAATTTTTGGAGCACTTTTAATATGGGGGAAAACTGAAATAGAAAAACAGCTGAAAACAGGAACTGGCACTGTGGTGCACTGAGTTAATAAGTTAGTCCAAATATGATAAAAAAATGTATGAAAGTCTATCTAGATCATAGCAATATCACACAAAACATGCATGGAGCAAGAAGAAATTATAGATACATTTGGGACGTATGAGACCTGCACACAAATACAAATAACTTTGCTCCCAACGAGTATAGAGAGGTTGTCAATCTCTCCGGCCTTGCCGTTTACAAAGGATCACACACAACAGATAATAGTAGTGATAATTGCAACAAGAAAGTAAAACAAGAAGTAAATTGAAGTTGTAAACGGTGGTGGAAATATGGACCGGGGTCCCATGAAGTTCACTAGTGATGTCTCTCTTCCAAAAGACGATAAATAGCTATCCAAGGTGAACAAATTAAAGATGGGCAATTAACAGGATTAAAAATGCACCGCAATGCTAATTATGCTACAAAAGAAAGGAAGAGGCTCAAAAGCATGGGCAGTATGCCAAGACAAGTAGAATGAAATCCATCAGCATCTACACACTAATCATCCACCTTGAGATATCTATCCAGAACATCTCGCTGGTATTAAGTTGCGAGCCCCACCCAAAGTGTAAACCCAAAGCAAAAAAAACTGCATTAAAAGAACTTTGCATAAAGTGAATAATTCTTGCAACCGCAGTTACAAGAACCATTGTTTTCTCCCTTATGAAAACAACACATCCCCTAGACTCATGTTTCTGTCACTCAAGCTAGTCATCATGGAGCATGAACCCACAATCATGCATAACACTCCCTCTTGGAGTTACAATCAATCACTTGGCCAAAGTAATAAAAAGCAACGGAGAACATGAAAGAATTACTCAAGAACATAAATATAAACGGAGAAGAACCAAATATATTACTCATCATAATCTGAACATTATCTCAGAATCCATCAGATCCTAGCAAACTCAAGATAGCAACAGCAGAAAGAACTACATATGTGCCTTGATCATGTAGGGCATCTCACAAGGTCTAATCAATGAAGAACAAAGAGGGGGAGAGGACATCACATAGGTACTGATCATGTACCCATGGTCCAAGGTGGACTACTCACGGCTCATCAGGGAAGCATCCATGGCGGTGGAGAAGTTCCTGGAGGTCAATCCTCCCTCTGGTAGGGTGCCGGGTAGAGGTCTTCTAGTGGTCCCGTCTTGTAAGCGCGGCGGCGGCGGAACAGAGGCGAGATCGCGAAAAAGGTTCTGTCCTCAGGGGTTTCTGGATGAGTGAGATATATAGGGGGCAGACAGGGAGTCCAGGCGGCCTCCCGGCGCGGCCCCACCCTAGGTCGGACCCCCTGACCGCCTGGGCACCTGGTTGGGGCCCCTGGACCCCCTTCGGGAGTCTAGAAGCTTCTGTGTCGCTGATTTTTTATATATATTTCCCGGCTTTTTCTGGCACTTTAAGTAATGGGTAAACCTGGAATACAAAAACAACAGAAAACAGAAACTGGCACTATGGTGCACTGAGTTAATAGGTTAGTCCAAATATGATCAAAAGTGTATGAAAGTGTATCAAAGGCATAGCAATATCACCCAAAACATGCATGGAGCAAGCAGAAATTATAGATACGTTTGGGACGCATCAACATCCCCAAGCTTAATTCATGCTCGTCCTCGAGTAGGTAAATGATAACAAGCATAATTTCTGTGGTGACATGCTACCAACCATAAAAGAACTTTTAAGTAAGGAAAGCAAGGCATGTAATTCAATTCAAGTCATAACAAGCAAGAGTCTACATTAGCATTGAAACAAGCAACATAAGAGCATAAAGGTGCAAGAGCTCTCGGTGTCCGTGACTCGAATGTCTCCAAATGGTGTTTGCGTGCAAGAAGTGGAAGATGGGAATACGAGAGAGTAAAAACATACTATTTATTTTGGTTGAGAACTCAATCTACTAAAGTTTCACACTTAGTCTTCTTTGGAATCTTATCTCGACTCATCCCCAGAACACTAGCCAGGTACAAGTCAAACTCTATCCACTCCCTTTCGATATTTTGAGAACTCATGTAATGGATGAGCGTAAGCAAGAAATTTGACACTTAGGATGGCAAAGAGAGAGATGGTGGAGGAGGAAGACAAAAAGGTGTGAAATGCTCACATCAAGGACAATCATAGGTGTGAGAAAGCCAAATGATAGATACGATGTGAGGAGTAGGGATTTCCATGCAACAGATGCACATGTGAGCTATGGAAACTTCTCCAATGGAACTAGTGGGGGTGCACCCAACTTGCTTTCGCAAGAATACCTAGAGCTCTTTTGAGGAGGCTCTTCATTGGAATATACAAGCCATGTTATATAGTGTAAAGGTCCCCACGTAGCTATATGCATGTATAATATCTCTATGGAGTACTAGATATAAGAGGGAGTACGAGTTTTGATCTCTCAAAAGGAATAGTAGTGTGCCCCCTTTTCTCTTTTTATTTTCTTTTTCTCTTTTTTCTCTTTTTTTGTATTTTTTTGGTGGCCTCAATGGTCTTTCTATTTAACTCTCATTTGTCCTATTTGGGATCTTTTAATTTTTACTCTTTGGGATGTTTTCTCACTTAGGGGCAACACTCTATTTTTCAATAAGTATAGAAGATCTTTCACACTTTACAAAAGTACTCAGCATAAAGAAGAAGCTATCATGATGTATGAAAATGTATGCCTCCGCCAGTGTAGCAGGATATGCAATGATACTCGCGCATCATGTAGCAATGATTAGGGCAAATCCCAACTAGCATACGGCTCATCGATCAAGCAAAAGAATGTATGACATGAAGATCAAGTCATGAGATGGTGGATGTTGCATGGCATGTATCTCGGAAAGGCTAGGGAAATGCCTTGATACGTAGGTATGGTGACTATTTTGAGGAAAGATATAAGGAGGTTTATGATGACAGAGCGTATCGTGCCAAGGGTTTGGATGCACCGGCGAGGTGGACGGCAACTCTCGGAGTGTGAAGAGGGAAATGCGCGGTACGGAAGAGGATAGCTAATATGAGGAGGTGGAAGTGTAAACTATCAATACTTACATTAGTCCGAAGAACTCATGCACTTATTATCGGTAACTCTCAATCTAATAAATAGGTTCACAAAGATACAAGTACCCCGAGAGGAGTGTATGGGGGTTTAGTTATCCTTGCGCATCCTTGAAGATTAGTGATCCATCTAGTAGCTAGAGTTCTCAACTAGTTTTTGTAGTTTTTGGAAATAAACACATATTGCTCAAAATACGACACATATCACTAATAGGCTAGAGTTCTTGACACCAAAAGTTCAAACATTACTCACAACAATACCTCAAAACTATTGCAAGTTACTACTACAATTGAATAGCAACCTCAATTACCTACTTAAAGACAAGACACCACTGAGTGCAACAACCAACTCTCTTAACAAGATAAGCATTAAAACTAAAGAGAGTTCCAGCAAAAAACTAAACTAAATCTCTTGAAAAAGATAAACATGAAAACTAAGAGCTAAACATGGCAGCAGCTACGAAAATATAGAGAACACACAACAAAGAAAGATAAGCATGAAATCCTATGATGTGTTCTAGTTTGAAGTGGAGCATATTTATCTCCCACACAAAGTAAGCTGGGTTCTAACTTTTTATGAACAACAAACAAAGCTAAAGAAAACTAAAAAGTAAACCTAAGAGCGAGACGCTCCAAGCATAGCACATAACGCATGAAGTGATAAAAATATAGTGATACAAAGGATGAACTGATGATTGTTGTTGGAAAAGGGGATGCACGGGGGCATCCCCAAGCTTAGACGCTTGAGTCTCCTTGAATATTTATTGGGGATGCATGGGGGAATCCCCAAGCTTGAGCGTTTCACACTCCCGGATCTTCTTTCATCATCTTCCCTCGCACACTTGAAACCTCCCTTCATACATAACTCATCATATGCTGATTAGAGAGGTTAGTACCCTTAATAAAATAATTTGCCTCTACTGGAAATAAATATTTTCTTTAAAGGCTACTATTTCTCAAGATTTCCAAAAAGTTTTTGCAAAGAAAAAGCTAGCGCAAGACTTGCAAAAGTGAGGAAAGGAAAAACGCGATAGAATCTGTGAAAAACAGAACAATAGGTAGTAAATAATTTTTTTGGGGACTTCTACAACTCAAATAAAAAAACTCAGAACAGACGCTCCAAAGACAATTGTATGGAAAGATGATATGGTTATTTTTGGTGAATTTTTCTGTCCAAGGACAAAATATGTTTTCTGGACAACATTTCACAACTTTTGAACTTTCTCACAATCGGAGGCTAAGCTTGGTACAAAGCTTGAAAATAAATATACAATGATGTTGCCACAATAGTAACAATCATCAAGACAACTATAAACAGAAGTAAAAATATTTTGGGTTGTCTCCCAACAATCGATTTCTTTTACGCCTTTAAGCTAGGCAAGAAGCAAAAAGATCAAGTTTTATCAAGTGAAAGAGAATAGCTAGACCGTGTAACAGACTCAAAAGGTAACTTAATCTTCTTCCTAGGGAAGTGTTCCAACGGTGCGAAGAAAAGGATTTAGTGTCCTAGTGTGGGGGTCTCTAGACATTTTGTGTAGTAAGCTAATAACTTCTGAGAGGGTGCAACTATCAAAGGTGGTAGTGGTGTCATGTAATCTCACTTGTTTGAAAGCCTCTATGTTCATAGGAGTTTCTTCTTCTATGGTTGAGGTAATAGCATCACCATTAATAGGTCGAATGGGACTAGGAGTGTGTTTGGTGCTAAAAGTTTGGGTATCCTCAACAACTTGGATAGTAGCAACAATGTGGTGTGTAGGAATGCTCTTAATTATATCCTCTTCCACTTTTTCTCTAGCCCATCTTTCTATAAGCTTAGCCATCATCCTAATATTTCCATTAATTTTCAAGTGGATAACATTAATAGGAGTCTCTTTCCTCTCCTCGAGGCGATAAGTTCTAATTTTAAGCATCTCAATATCAAGGGATAAGTTATCTACCTTCAAAGAGAGATTATCTAATTTGTCTAATCTCTCCTCTACACTCTTGTTGAAGGCTTTTTGGGTAGTCATAAATTATTTAAGCATGCTTTCTAATTCAGAAGTGGGGTTCTTGTTGCGAGGATAGGTGTTGTTGTTCCCATAGTTAGATGGGAAATGTCTAGGATTGCCAAAAGAATTAGCCCTATAAGCATTATTGTTGAAGTTGTTTCTAGAGATAAAGTTCACGTCTACTTGTTCTTGAGCAACCAAAGAATTTATAGGAACATCATGAGGATCAATAGGAGAGTGCTTGGTAAGTGGAGACATAATCAAGTCAACCTTTTCATTGAGGGAGGAAATCTCCTCAATAGAGTTTACCTTCCTACCTGTTGGAGCTCGTTCGGTGTGCCATTGGGAATAGTTGGTCATCATCTCATCTAGAAGTTTTGTGGCAGCACCAAGTGTTGTTGACATAAAGGTTCCTCCCGCGGACGAATCTAATAGGTTCCGCAAGGTAAAGTTCAAGCCTGCATAAAAAGTCTGGATAACCATCCAAGTAGTCAAACCATGTGTAGGGCATTTCTTAAAAAGAGATTTCATTCGTTCCCAAGCTTGGGCAACGTGTTCATTATCCAATTGTTTAAAATTCATAATGTTACTCCTCAATTGGATAATTTTAGCAGGCGGGTAGTACTTCCCAATAAAAGCATCTTTGCACTTATCCCAAGAATCTATACTATTACTAGGCAAGGATTGAAACCAAATTTTAGCTCCTTCCCTCAAGGAGAAAGGAAAAAAGCTTAAGCTTAACAATATCACCTTCTACTTCTTTATACTTTTGCATAGCACAGAGTTCAACAAATTATTTAAATGTAAAGCAACATCACCTCCGACACCGGAGAATTGATCTCACATAACAAGGTTCAACAAGGCAGGTTTAATTTTATAAGAGGTAGCTGAAGTAGCAGGTGTAGCAATAGGAGTACAGATAAAATCATTGTTGTTGTGACTAGTGAAGTCACACAACTTGGTGTTTTCAGTGGAACGCATAGTAGCAGCAAGTGTGACAAACAATTTTTTTGTGATTTTTAATAAAGGACACAAAGATAAAAACTGAAAGGTAAACTAACAAGATAGTGTTAAACTCCCTTATCTTGAAGATTGCAGTCCCCGGCAGCGGTGCCAAAATTTTTCTTGATACTAACTCCTCGTTGGTTACCCCAAGTGGAAGGTTAGATGTAGGATAGCGACACATTTCCCTTGGCAAATATTCCAAGGTCTAGAGTGTCTTCCCGTGGGACTCCGATAACTTCAAGTAGGTCGTGAAGTGAACAATGGAGCCGTTTATGACCTATGGTTGCTTACTTTACCTGGACCTGCACACACACCACAAGTAACTTTTCTCCCAACGAGTACAGAGAGGTTGTCAATCTCTCCGGCCTTGCTGTTTACAAAGGATCAACCCAACATATAATAGGTAGTGATAATTTCGACTGGAAAGTAAAAGCAAGACATAATTTGAGAGTGTAAACAGTGATGAGAATATGGACCGTGGTCCCAGGATGTTCACTAGTGATGTATCTCTCCAAAAAGATGACAAAACTGCTATGTGAGGTAAACAAATCACAACTGGGCAATTGACAGGATTAAGGGTGCAAACCAATACTAACTATGCTACAAAGAATGGAAGAGGCTCAAAAGCATGGGCAGTACGCCAAAATAAGTAGACCGAAATCCATCTGCATCTACTACTAATCATGCACCTTGAGATATCTATCCATAACATCTCGTTGTTATTAAGTTGTGAGCCCCACCCAAAGTGTAAACCCAAAGCAACAAACAACTGCATTAAAATAACTTTGCGTAAAGTAAACAATCCTTCCAACCCCGGTTACAAGCACCGTTGTTTTCCCCCTTGTGGTAACAGCACACCCCCTAGACTCATCTTTCTGTCATTCAAGCTAGTCATCAGGGGACATGAACCCACAATCAATCATAACGCTCCCTCTTGGATTCACTACCTTCTACTTGGCCAAAGCAATAAACAACAACGGAGAACATGCAAGAATTACTCAAGAACAAAAATATAAAAGATAAGAACCAAATATATTACTCAATCACAATCTGAACATTGTCTCATAATCCATCAGATCCCAGCAAACCCAGCATAGAAACAACAGAAAGAATTACATATGTGCCTTGATCATGTAGGGAAGCTCACCAGGTCTAATCCATGAAGAAAAAAGAGGGGAGGAGAACATCACATAGCTACTGATCATGGACCCATGGTCCAAGGTGGACTACTCACGGATAATCCGGGAAGCGTCCATGGTGGAGGAGAAGGTCCCGGAGGTCAATCCTCCCTCCGGCAGGGTGCCGGGAAGAGGTCTGCTGGCGCTACCGATCTTGGAAGCGCGAGGGCGGCGAAAAAGAGGCGAGATCGCGAAAAAGGGTTCTGTCTCGGAGGTTTCCGGTGACGGAGATTATATAGGCAAAGGGGGGCAGCCAGGGGGGCCACCAGGGGTCCAGACGGCCCCCTGGCGCGACCTCCCTCTACGGCGCGCCACTAGGGCGCCTGGGCACCTAGTGGTGGCCCTCTGGCCCCACATTGGATCTTCCAGAAGCTTTCGGTGCACTGATTTTTATTGTATTTTCCCGGAATTTTTGGAGCATTTTTAATACGGGGGAAACCTGAAATAGAAAAACAGCAGAAAATAGGAACTGGCACTTAGGTGCACTGACTTAATAGGTTAGTCCGAATATGATCAAAAGTGTATGAAAGTGTATATTAAACATAGCAATATCACACAAAACATGCATGGAGCAAGAAGAAATTATATATACGTTTGGGACGTATCAACTAGTCTTTTCTGCACACTTTGTCCTCACTCGGGCGCACCCGGGATCAACTTCCCGGTCGGTGAGCCATCCCAAGACTACTCCAAGCCAAACACGCTTAACCTGGTAGTTCTTTCCTGACGGGCTCTCGGAAAAGAAGGTACACCTTGTTGATATGAGTAGTCTATCATTCCTATTGAGATCATGGGTTGTTACATACACCAGCCCTCAAAGGAACCGACGTCCCCGTCGGCCCAGCAGGAACGTTCCCCTTTGGCACACGTTTGTGCGCTCCAGTTGCAGGCATCCAACATGTACCCCATGTAAGCCTCACCGACCGACACACACATCGTGTAACCTCCAGGATCGGCTCTGATACCAACTGTAACACCCTGACCACTCCCAACCGGTTAACCACCGATTCAATGGTCGGTGCGCCTGGGATCCAGTCTGTCCTCACAAACCAGCACTAGTATTTTCTACAAACTTTGTCCTTACTCGTGTACACCCAGGATTAACTTCCTGGTCGGTCAGCCATCCCAAGACTACTCCAAGCCAAGCACGCTTACCCTTGTAGTAATTTATGATGGGCTCATGGAAAAGAAGGTGCACCTTGTTGATATGAGTAGTCTATCATTC
Organism: Bromus sterilis; assembly: GCA_950022295.1. Classification (NCBI taxonomy): domain Eukaryota; kingdom Viridiplantae; phylum Streptophyta; class Magnoliopsida; order Poales; family Poaceae; genus Bromus; species Bromus sterilis. The sequence goes on from OX465599.1 coordinate 221,426,606, forward strand.
CTATTGAGATCCTGGGTTGTTACACTTTACACTTGAATAACTTTCTTGAGCTTTGTGATATGAAAAAGTAAAAATAAGTAGATGGAGATATTGTTATATTAAAGCTTTTTCCTTTCTCTTTGAGAGGAGGAGCTAAAATATGGCTTCAATCCTTGACTAGGAATAGCATAGATTCTTGGGATAAGTGCAAGGATGCTTTTACTGGGAAGTACTACCCACCTACTAAGATTATCCAGTTGAGAAGTAATATTATGAATTTTAAGCAATTGGATAATGAGAACGTTTCCCATGCTTGGGAAGGCATGAAATCGACTCGGCCGCGCGAGGAACCTTTATGTCAACTACACTTGGTGCTGCCACAAAGCTTTTGGATGAGATGATGAAAAACTAAAAGAGCTCCAACAGTGTAACAGCCCGGGATTTTCACCCAAATTAAAAAATTTGTTTGCTGCGTTATTCTGTTGATTGTTAGAATTGTTTGTAGTATTTGCTTCGCCGATTTATTAATTTGTGATTATATTTCCCCTCCTTATCGTACCGGTATGCGTGGCCGACCCTACCCACCATGGCATACGACCTTTTGCGACACCGGTTTCCACCCAGCACCGTCGCAACTTCCGTTACGAGACCAGCCATCGGAACGAAAACCCCGTTTATTCAATAAACGTATTATCTTATTGGGCATCGGAAAATGTTCTCGGAACGGTATCGTAGTGAGATAGGACTGATGGGCTCGCCACACTGAGCACGTGGTTTGAGATTTCGTCCGAATCGGAGGTCGTATGGACTCCCGGCAGTCAGAAACATGGAGTATCAGACGCGCGAGAAAGAAACGGATGGCGTTTGTGTAAACCTGCCAGCCAACCAGCCCTATAAATAGACCACCACTCTCTCCTAGCCCTTCTATGGTTTCCCCCTTGTAAAAATTGCAGCCACCCCCTCCTAAATCCCCGACCTTCCCAATTTGAGTCCAGATTTCAAAACCCTAGCTCCTCGGCAACCTAGAGCCGTCAGATCCTCAGATTTGTGGCTCTGGAGAGGCCACGTCACCATCCAGCAGCCTCCTAGCCATCCGGGCCCTGCAGGGCCCACACCACCGCCGCGGCAGCCGTCGTGCCGAGCCCGGTGAGCCTCCCTCCGCCACCGGTTGTCTCCTACCCTCTCCTCTCTGCAGGCTCGTCACGCCGCCGCTGCACCATGGTCGAAGCCGGCGACTCGAGCCCGCCGCCGTGCCATGGCCTCCCCGTCCAAGCTCACCGTCCTCGCGCCTGGGACCCGACCACTTGCCCCTGCAGCAGGACCTCCTAGCGCCGCCCATCGCCGGCGTCGCCGCGCCGCCGCCACACCGGAGAACCGCGCCGGCGCCGCAGTCCACGTCCACGATCTGGATCGGGACGGGCGACGAGCCGATCCAGCTGGGCCAGACGCCACCGCGCCCCATTGGCTGGCCTCCTTCCCCGTGGCCCATCTACTCGCCGCCTGCCCGTGACTATCTCTCGCGTAGTGCGAGCGCCCCCTCGCCCACACCGCCGGCCTGTTGGGCCTCGTCCATGAGGTCCCTTTTTTTCCTTTCCCCGTCTGGATTTTACTAAGTCTGTAATTTCCTGTCATTGTGTACTGTTTCACAACGATTATTGCGGTAGATCCGTAGCCCGTATGACTTTGCGCCCAAAATGAAAAGTGTGAATCTTGTTGTGCTATAACTTTTTGATTTACTGAGTTAATCCATTTGAGGTCATCTAGTTGGTGAAAATGCTTGCTAAACACTGCTAGTTGACGTTTACTATTGTTGCTGTTATTTCTATCAAAGTTTGGTTGATGTTTGTGTCACATCCATGATGCCTATGCCAGTGATTCTTTCTTGTGTGTGTTAAGCATCATGTGTACTTCAAATATATGCATTCATTTTCCATGTTTACCTGTTGTAGCTATTTTATTTCTTGCTCCAAAAAAAGTGGTGACCCTGATAATATGTGTTGATGTTTGTATAAAGTTGCTACTTTGATGCCTTATAGTTAGTGATCCATGCCTCATAAGCTTTAGCCCCAATGTAATTATTTGCTCCTTTTTATGTGTATTTTTGATGCCATGTATTGATATGCCATGATATCTCTGCTATTCATATAGTTATTGAGTTCCCAAAGTTCATACCTGCTGTTATCTGTCAACTACCCCGATTTCTACTAAGTCTGGAATATGGCTTAGCTGTCTCGCATGCTTTATATCTTTTCATCCATGGGTCTTTTGACCATAAGTGAAATGTGTGAACTCATGAGAATTATGTAGGATTTTTGTTGATGTATTGCATGTTAATTTTGGAGCTTTCTTGATATTGCTTTTGCTACTATTTATAGAGCATGTTTATAATAGTTTGCCATGTTTTTTCTTGAGTTATAATTATTATTTCTAAATGCTCATATATATAAAACATAGATGCCATGCCTTCCTTGTCATGTTTACTGCTAATCCATATCATTTTGGTGCATGTTTGCAATCTGTAGCATATTGTTTCCTTGCATTCAAGTGTGTTACCTGATGTTGGCAGATTGTGTTCATAACTTGTGATGCTTGTATCTTTTTAACCGTAAATCCGTTTGGTGTGTTCTTTATATGTAACTTGATTACAATTTCATATAGATTTTGATTGTGCTATTTTTTTATTCTTAACCAACCTAAAATTTGGTTTAGGTCAGAACAGTACAAAATGCTTAAATAGTCGTGGGGTACTTAGTGATATGCCCTGTTTAGGATTTTACCCCACTTAAATGTACTAGCATAGATAGTTTACTTTATGCTTCACCTCTTTCCATGATTGTGTGTTATGCCTTTGCTCATATTTTGTAGCTAAAAAACTTAGACCATTCTAAATGTGTGGCATCGTCGTGTGTGACCGATACTTCACTTAACCTGTTAGTAGCCGCTCTCGACGATAGATGTGATATCGTATTGCGTTGTCTCGTGTTGCCTTATTGTTGTTGCTTGATCGTGATTGCTTCGTAGTAAAAGATGCGTCTTCGTTGATTGCCTTTCAAGTGTTTACTTCTTGTTGGCTCCCACGGGTATTCTAGGGGATGTTGCGAGTTTGCGAACGACTACACCTTCGGCTTCGTCTTTTTATCAGGTAAGGGGGAGCATATATCATGCTTATAACTTTATGCTCACTTGTGCCTAGGTATAGTATAGTACGATTGCTTGATCCTACCACTTCATATTTATGCCTCCCAAAAAAACCCAAACATCCATTTCCTCCACATCCCAGCAAACCTTTGTTTGGCCATGTACCTTGCTTTCTTAACCACTGCTTAGTATGCATGCTTAGGATGCTACAACTGTTCCCCTGTTACTCCTTGGATTCGGATATCACATTATTATATTTTTGTGGATGATATGATTATTATAATATTTACTATATTCGACGAAGGATGGAAGGTCAGGCTATCCCGCCTTGGCGCTTTGTTCCATTCGAGTCACCTAGGATCCAAGTTCCGGGTATTGGTTCTAAGACTGAGCGTGCCTAACCGCGTGTGGGATATTATGGGGTCCCCTTTTCTTACCTACCTAGCTTCAAAAATTGCTAGTGGTGGCCAAAGATGATTTACCATTTGCAAACCGTGTGTGTGTCTATCGGGTCGCTCCTAGCAGATGTTCTTTGAAACAACCCGGGCCAGTGGAGACATGATTTCTCTGTTGGCCCACACTGGTGAGCTAGGGGTCTTCCCACATGTGAGGGGATCAGTTACCTCGACCTTAGACAGACGGAAGAGTCCAATCCGAGAGCGTGCCGGCTTTTGGATTGGGTGTCGACTCCCCGGGGGCAACCCAGATTTGTTCGTTGTTAGCTAGAGGGACCTGTTGTTTCGGATCTCTCGGATCTAAATCATCAAATGGTTGCCTATGATGGGAAGGAACTGAGAGTGATGGGCGTGCATGCGGAGCCTTGTAATGGGAAGTTGGTACACCCCTGCAGGGTTAAATCTTTTCGAGAAGTCGTGTCCACGGTTATGGACAACTTGGAACCTATGTCTTGTTCATAGATAACATCAACTGAGTCATAACTACAACTTGATCAACGTGTGAGTGCCTTGATTGCTTCATCTTCGTCAGGATGCGAAGATGAGAACAAGGATAGGATTGGTGTTATGTTTGCGTAAGTAGCTGATAGCAGACTTGTTGCAGGCGATTCCTCATCGAATGCTTGGTTCTCATCTTACTCTAAATAGATCGTTAGCCTCCTCATATATTGCTAGTGCCGATGCAACCTCAACCACTACCCCCATATTACCGTGAGAAGTTAGTTACAAGACTTGCTGATATAGCTCACCCCTTTCTTCTCTCTTTTATGCACGTTGTACAAACGATCTTGGACTTCAGAGGAGCTCGACGATCCTTCTTCTGAACGCCTTCGTGGAGACTCGACGACGACTAGTTAGGTGGATCCCGGCGGAGAGCCTGGACCCGTGTGGATGTGGGAATGGTGTGTTTTACCTTTGCCACTAGGCATTTGATTATAGTTTGTACTCAGACATGTATCTTCCACTGATGTATTGTATTAAGGCAGTTGTATGACGATTGTATGAGATTTTGTATCCTTGTAGTTGTAATGTTCTGATATCATGTTGGAAGTACGGGGCATATGGTATTGTCATATGTCGCGGTGGGACCGATATGTACTTCGTCCCCAGACTTGGATCGAAACATCTAGATCTGGAACAGTACCGCATAATGGGCCTTACAACTTGGTATCACAGCCTTACCGACCGTAGGGGCCTATTATCTGGTCAAAGTCGAGTCTAGACTAAAACTATTTTGTAGTTACTAAGTTAGTTATTAGAGAGTAGAAATATTTTTACTCCTTACCTTTGCTCTGGTCAGGACAAGTGTCGTAGGTGTTTTATTCTCGCCTTGTCTCCTTCAAACTCTAGTATCTCGAGTAAGTGGCGTTTCGAAATAGTTAAAATGCCTTTCTCGTAGCGTATTGTCTCGATTCCGATGTCAAGTTTGGGAATTCCTGTAGTACCTTTATCTTTTCTGACTCCGGATAACATCTTGGTCGTCTGTTGAATTCATTCCTCTTGCCTAGTATCCTCATGATTTGAGTGAGAATGCTTCCCTTGATCGTCACTTTGGAGTATCTGTCACAACCCCAAGTTAGGTATGTGCTATAATAGCAAGTCACTTTGCATCATGTTAAAAATTTCAAAAGAAATCAAAATGTGAGAGAGAACACCCCCCAGATGAATTAATTCAAATGGCCAGAAATAAAGTTGCTCCAAAAATTCATTTTGCATTTTTGAAAAGTCCCATAAATGAGTGGGATCACATATAAAGTGATGTGGGACAAATCCCATGCTCATGGATTTTTGAAATATTCAAATAGGACCTTGGAACTAATCAAATACCCCTATTTGAATTTGAATTCAAATATTTTGAACTAAAAAAATGTTCAAACTCTGGATATGACTAGCTACTGGTCATGTAATGCCATATAAAAGATTTGAGCATTTATAAAAATTTCTAGCTAATTATTTAGTTAAGACAAAACAAATTACAGAAAATAAACAGAAACAGAAAAAGGAAAAAGGATTACCTCGCATCTGGCCCAACTCATCCCCCAGCCGGCCCAGACCCACCTCCCCTCCTGTCGTCTACCTCCCCACGCTCCGAAGCTGCTCAGTGGAATGGATGCAGCATGCCAACACGCCGCCGACGAGCTCCCCACCACCTCCTGCTTCCCCGCGACCACGTCTCAACGCCTGGAGACGTCGCAAAGCGCCCTCGTCCACTTCCCCCTCTTCCCTGCCACTCCCGTGTCCTCCCTCGCCGAGTTGCTTCGCTGCCCGAAAGACGACGTCGCCATGGCTGCGCGCACGCGTGGCCGGTGAACTCCTCGAGATGCGCCTCCATGTCCAACATCTCCTCCTACGTCGACTACGCCACCATGCGTGAGGAATTGAGCTGCGACGCCTTCTAGCCGCCAGAATCGAGCTCGATCTGTCGCCGGACCAGTAGATCGCCGTCGTCGATTACTCCGCCGTTCCAGCCTCCCCTGCCTCGCCGTCACCTCCATCAGATCCGTGGTGAGCCTCTGGTTCTTCCCCAACCGCTCGCAGCCGTCCCGTAAGCCCGTAGCCAAATCCCCCTTTCAACAGCACCACGGCCGTCGCCATGAACGCCGACGAGGTCGCCCTCATGCTCCTCCGTCCCAACCATGGCGCGCTTCGTGTTCCCCTTCGTCCCAGCGTGGAAATGCATCTGTCCGTGGTAAAAACGGTGCACTGCAGCGTCGATTGCTTCAACCCGAGCCACGGCCGCCGCTAGGGCTCGTCGCCGGTGACACTCCGTTGATCCCCCGTGGCCACGTTGTGCTAAAACAGATGTGGGCGCGCACGGGCTTCATCTTGGTGGTCGCGACGTCCATTTGGTCGCCGGAGACGCCGTCTAGGGCATCGCCGCCGCGTCGGGTGTCGCCGTCGTCATGCCGCCGGTTACCCCGTTGACGTGGCGCCGTTAGGCACTAATTAACCACCCCCCCCCTCAGCCACTTACAGGTGGGCCCAGCCCCCTCTAATCCTCTCTGTTAGATTAATCTAACGGGGATTAAACCCAGAGAGGCTGACAGCCCTGGCCCACTGGTCAGTTTGACCGGGGTCAAAACCATCTGATGTCATGCTGATGCAGTGATGACGCAATAAGCCTTTTCCAATTAAAAGAAATTACAGAAAAATCAGAAAATAGGATAAACTTTGGAAATTCATAACTAATTCATTTTAACTCCAAATTGGACAAATAATATGTCTAAAATTATCAGAAAAATGCAAGGATTGTGAATATGCAACTTGTTTCTATGTTTGATCATTTTAAAATCGGTGAACAGTAGCAAACATGCGTATGGCATTCTTTTGAATTCAAATTTGGAGTGATTTTGCAAATGACTTTGCAATGCACTTCTTTTAAATGGAATTGACAACACATCAGCACCCCTTACACCATGTTCTAACATTTTACCATGTGCTTGTGCATTGTATAATATGTTGATCACTTTGTTTGTATTGTTTGCTCGGATAGAAGTGGAGCCGGAACCCGAGATCACCCCCTTCGTTGAAGACCCCGATACTGAACCTCGTCAGCAAGGCAAGCAAACCCCCATTGGTCATGTCGATAAAATCCCACTTCCCTCTCATGTCTCTCTTATGCATTGCATAGGATGATTACCATGCTACGTTTCTACCGCATAGATGAACCCATTCCTTTGCATGACCTATCTTTTGTCACAGTAGTAAGCAAACCAAAATCCTAGAAAATGTAGGAGTTGGTTGATATCATGTGACCCCTGCAACTGTTACTGCTTAATGCATGCTTAGAGTTATAATGAGGTTACTCTTTTGTGAGTCGGAATGGTAGTGATCATGTTGATGATGGTGGAATCATGTTGGTGAATCTACCCTAATACAAGGTGAACGATGAGAGGTTGCGTAGGAGTACACAGTGGGTTGTCTCGTTGAACACCTCCTTAAGTCCGAGTTCTTGTGTGGTGATCCAAGAAGAAGAGTACATCGACACATTGGGCTCACTGACCCCTCTCATCCTAGTACCTCACCCCGTTCGAACCCCAGAAGTTGCAGTAGTTCGGAGATCTGGTAGGGCTGTGGCACGGTCTGCGAAATGGATGAACGGCTTTTCAAGACCGGCTTGGGACCCTGCACACATTGTTTGAGGCTGTACTAAACCTCGACCGGACTTCCATACGGATCCCCCTCAGATAGGCGACTCTCTGGACTAGTACGAAGTTGTGGGCGAAGTGTTGTGGTGGCATCCTCGCTGTCACCTCTTGAACGGTGACACGCAAAAGGCGGTAAGTGATGACACGTGTGTGTAGCGGTACACCCCTGCAGGGTTAACAAAACTATTCGAATATCCGCGTCCGCGGTTAAGGACTACTTGGAAAGCTTAGCTTGATTATTAGACAACTTGAACTGGATACTTATAAAACTTGCCAAGATAAGCGTGAGTGCTATGGCGTGCTTTCTCGTGGGGAAGTCGAGGAAGGCACCATAGTGGTGTAATTGGTTGGAGATGTAGTGGACTCGTGTACGCTTCTTACCTCAAGTCTGGTATTCGTAGTTCAGGACTAGCCAAGTCAAAGCTGGCACTTCTGTAATTGAACCCCACCCCCCTTTACCTTGATACATGTGCATGAGTAGTATAGTTCCTACGTAAGTCTTGATGAGTACGACTTTGTACTCACGTTTGCTTATTCTTTGTTTTAGATGAACCCCCCTGACCCCGAAGGTGGATTCTTCCTGGAGCTCGATGACTGATCAAGCTAGTGTAGTCCCAGTCAGACGACTGGTCCCTCGTGGAAGGGCTTGTTTATAGATAAGGCTTCTCTAAGCCATTTGTTAAACTTGTCTGTACACAGACCTACTTTGCTTCCTCATGCTTCTGGTAATGTTGGATCACGGTCTCGTGATCTCTGTGTGCACTCTGTAAGAGTTATCAATAAAGTTGTAGACTTTGTAGAGAATTGCAATGATACATGTTGTTCATACTAGGCATGTGTGTTGCGTGTATGATTATATCATGCATGTCTTAGTATGGGTTTTCGAGACCTTAGTTGTGATCTGGCTGGCGGTCTTTTATACACCAAGTGGCCCTTAGATGTGCGTAGCTTGGGGCATCGCGATGCGATTGCTCGTGACTCCGTCACGTGCACACTTTGATGTATGTTCGAGCCCGCCCTAGACCCCGACTAAGTGATCGGGCTGGAGTAAGTCTATGTAAGGGTTATAATACAATCGATAGTGTGGTTGAGGCGACTTATCTATGGGTATGGGGGTTCACCACCCATATCATTTAGACTTGTGTGCGGACGATGAGGACCCATTTCAGTTGATCATCCGGCCTGGATGGGATGCCCCTCACGTTCGATGCTTTCCGAGAACGTTCTGTGCTTGGCCTTGTCTTCTTAGACAAGTGGGTACGGTTCTCGGCTCTCCATATGATTGTGTTGTAGCAAGTCTTGCATACACGAACCCCGGGTCCCGACAGACTTGGTATCAGAGCAGGACTGACTGTAGGATTATCAGCCTTGGACGAAGTCGAGTCTAGCCTTCTATAGTTATATAGTTACTCCGGGTATATAAGGGAACAACGTAAGGCTTCTTTTTCTCCTTACCTTCATCGTTCTGAGTTCTGAGTCACCCTCATCTTGTTCGATGGGAAGATAGGAATAGGCTCATCTATGTCTTACTAGAACATCTCGTTGATTTCCTCCTTGTAGCCGTAGGAAAGTTGTGTTCAGTTTGCTAGATTTGTTGTGGTTCCTGATTTCTTACATCGTATGTAAGTGCTGTTTCTATGTTGTAAGAAAATTGTTTTCTCTTGCAATTACAGCCGTTATACTGTCCGAGTCATTCCAAGTTTTCTTCATAATCTGATGCATTTACAAAATCATTCAACTCTGTTTGACATTGATCTTATCCTTCAGGATGTCTCAAGGAACCCGTGGACACCTTGGTCGTGCCCAAGCTCGCGGGGATGATCTGGAGGAAGGCAATCTTCCACCCTCACCCACGATGGTTCAAGTTCTCATGGAGGTTGAAAGAAACCGAAGGGACTCTCATGAGTTGTTGGGGGTGATTGCACGGAACACTGCCCAGCAGCTGAATGAGCTTGTGTCGTTGAATGACTTCATCCAGCTTCATCCCCCAGTTTTCAGCTATTCCACTGAGCCCCTTGACGCTGATTATTGGCTTCACAGCATCGAGAGAAAGCTCCATTCTGGACATGTTGCAGATGGTGACAGTGTCAACTATGCCACCTACCACCTCGAGGGTGCAGCTAGCTCTTGGTGGGAGAACTTTCTGAACATGCGTCCAGCTGGACAGTTGACTTCGTGGAATGAGTTCTGTGTCGCTTTTCGCGAGCATCACATTCCTAAGGGACTCATGGACCGTAAGAGAGAGGAGTTTTGCAATCTCACCCAAGGAAGAAGGTCCGTTGATGAGTTTAGTCGGGAGTTCAATCGTCTTGCCCGCTATGCTCCTGAGTAGGTCTCCACCGACTCCAAGAAGCAAGAGACGTTCCGCAAGGGACTCAATTCCGGACTTCGTCGTGAGCTCAATCTTCATGGCTTCGCCACATTCCAGATCCTTGTATTTCGGGACTTGTAACATTACAGAAAAACTCCCCAAGCTTGTTTTTCGGCGTCCATGACATTACAGAATATATGAAGTCTTGTTAGTTTACCTTTCAGTTTTTACTTTTGTGTCCTTAATCAAAAATACCAAAAATACCTACTGCTACTATGGTTTCCAATGAAAACACTAAGTTGTGTGACTTCACTAGTCACAACAACAGTGACTTTATCTGCACTCCTATTGCTCCACCTGCCACTTCAGCACCTACTTATGAGATTAAACCTGCTCTGCTTAACCTTGTCATGAAAGATCAATTCTCAGGAGCAGGAGAAGATGCTGCCTTGCACCTAAACAATTTTATCGAGCTCTGTGACATGCAGAAGTACAAAGAAGTGGATGGAGACATCGTCAAGCTGAAGCTTTTTCCTTCCTCTTTGAGAGGAAGAGCCAAGGAGTGGCTACAATCTTTTCCCAAGAACAATATTGATTCTTGGAGTAAATGCAAAGATGCTTTTATAGGGAAGTACTATCCCCCTGCTAAAATTATTCAATTGCGGAGTAACATTATGAATTTCAGGCAATTGGATAAAGAACACGTTGCCTAGGCTTGGGAACGTATGAAGACGCTTGTCAAGAATTGCCCCACACATGGACTGACTACCTGGATGGTTATCCAAACTTTTTATGCAGGCTTGAACTTCACCTCGCGGAACCTGTTAGATTCGGCCGCGGGAGGAAATTTTATGTCAACCACGGTTGGTGCTGCCACAAAGCTACTTGATGAGAGTACATGTGAGCTAAAATAGCTTGCTACAGTAATAACTAGCTTGTGTATGTACTCGCTCTTAGGCATTAATGAGTTTTCTTACAACGAGGGTCTAAAGCATATCAGACATGGATCACTAACTATAAGGCATCAAAGTAGCAACTTTATACAAACATCAGCATATATTATCAGGGTCACCACTTTGGAGCAAGAACTAAAATAGCTACATCAGGTAAACATGGAAAATGAATGCATCTAATTGAAGTAAACATGATGCTTAACACATACCAGAAAGAATCACTAGCATATGCATCATGGATGTGACACGAACATGAACCAAACTTTGATAAAAATAACAGCAGCAACACTAAACGTCAAGTAGCAGTGTTTAGGAAGCATTTGCACCAACTAGATGACCTCAAATGGATTAACTCACTAAAGTAGAAAAGTTAGAGCACAACAAGATTCACACTTTTCATTTTGGGCGCAAAGTCATACGGGCAATGGATCTACAGCAATAATTGTTGCAAAACAGTACACAGTAACAGGAAATTACAGAATTTGTAAAATCCAGAAGGGGAAAGGAAAAAAAGGAACCTCGTGGCCGAGGCCCAACAGGCCGTCAGTGTGGGCGAGGGTTAGGAGGCGCTCACACTGGGCGAGAGATAGCCGCGGGCCGGCGGCGAGCAGATGGGCCACGTGGCAGGAGGCCGGCCCACGGGGAGCGGTGGTGGCTGGCCTAGCCGGATTGGCTCGTCGCCCGTCCCGATCCAGATTCTTTTAATTAATGTCATAGGAGTTTTTCACAATCATTGATGAGTTTTTTTGTAATGTCATAGGGATTGCCATACAACGGATGCACATGTGAGCTAAAATCTCTCCAAGGGAACTAGTGGGGGTGCATCTAACTTGCTTGCTCAAGAATACCTAGAGCTCGTTTGAGGAGGCTCATCATTGGAATATACAAGCCAAGTTCTATAGTGTGCAGGGTCCCCACATAGCTATATGCATGATGATGATCTCTATGGAGTACAAGGGATAGAAGATGAAGTACTAGTGTGGATCTCTCAAAAGGAATAGTAGTATGCCCCCTTCCCTCTTTTTATTTCTTTTTCTCTTTTTTGTATTTTTTGTATTTTTGGTGGCCTCAATGGCTCTTTCTATTTAACTCTCATTTGTCCTCTTTGGGATCTTTTGATTTTGTCCTCTTTGGGATCTTTTCCTCACTTTAGGGGCAAAACTCTATATTTTACAAGAATATAGGAGATCTTTCACACTTTATAAAGGTACTCACATAAAGAAAATGTAACTATCATGATGCAAATGTATGCTTCTGCCAGGATAGCAGGATATGCAATGATACTAGCGCGTCATGTAGCAATGATTAGGGCAAGGTCCAACTAGCATGCGGATCATCGATCAAGCAAGTAGCATGTATGACATGAAGATCAAGTCATGAGAAGGTGGATGTTGCATGGCAATGTATCTCGGAAAGGCTATGGAAATGCCTTGTAGGTAGGTATGGTGGCTGTTTTGAGGAAAGATATAAGCAGGCATATGATGACAGAGCGTATCGTGCCAAGGGTTTGGATGCACCGGCGAAGTATGCGCCAACTCTCGAGGTGAGAAAGGGCAATGCACGGTACCGAAGAGGCTAGAAAAAGTATGGGTGGGTGGAAGTGTCAACTTTCGAATACTCACATTAGTCTGAAGAACTCATGCACTTATTATCGGTAACTCTCAATCTAATCAGGAGGTTCACAAATTGACAGGTACCCCGAGGTGGAGTGTATGAGGGTTTGGTTATCCTTGCGTATCCAAGACTCATGGTACGTGAGTGTACTCTAATATTCGAACCCTCCAGAAGTTAGTGATCCATCTAGTATCTAGAGTTCTCAACAGGGGTTTCTTTGGTTTTCGAAAAAACACACGGATTTCCCAAAATACGACATCTATCACTAATAGGCAAGAGCTCTTTACACCATAAGTTGAAACATTAATCTAGTCAATACCTCAAAACTATTGCAAGTTACTACTACAAAGAGAACAGCAACTTTAACTACCTACTTTCAGTCAAGACACAGAACTCAGTGCAACGGCAAACTCTCTAACAAGATAAAACATGCAACCTATAGAAAGTTCAACCTAAGACAAAAGAAAAGCTCTAGAAAAAGTAAAGAACTACAACTAAAAAGAACAACAGCTAAGAAAGGAAAAAGAACAGCTCACAGCTAAAAAAATAAGCATGCAAATCCTATGAGGAGTTCTAGTTCAAGCGGAGCGTGAATCTCTCCCACACAAAAGAGTAAGTTGGGGTCTAACTTGTTACTACAGCAAACAAAGCAAAAGAAAACTAAAAAGAAAACCTAAGAGCGAGACGCTCCAAGCAAAGCACATAACGCATGAAGTGATAAAAATATAGTGCAACGAGAGACGAACTGATAATTGTTGATGAAGAAGGGGATGCACGGGGGCATCCCCAAGCTTAGATGCTTGAGTCTCCTTGAATATTTATTGGGGGTGCACATGGGCATCCCCAAGCTTGAGCATTTGACCCTCCTGAATCTTCTTTCATCATTCTCCATCGCGCACTTGAAAACTCCCTTCATACATAACTCATTGTAGGCTGATTAGAGAGGTTAGTACCCTAATAAAATAACTTTCCTCTACTGCAAATAAATATTTACAGGAAGATCTACTGTTTCCAAAGATTGCCAAAATGCTTTAGCAAATAAAAAGCAAGCTTAAGGTTTGCAAAAGTGAAGAGAGACAAAACGTGGCAGAATCTGTGAAAAACAGAACAGCAGATAGAAACGAATTTGTTACGGGTACTTCTGCAACTCAAATAAAAAAACTCAGAACATACGGAAGTTTCGTAATTGTATAGATCACGCTGTGTAAAAACTTCAGCTCAAAAAGACGAACTTGGATTTTTCCCTGATTTTTCTAGTCACGAGGACAGAATCTGTTTTCTGGACAGCATGTCACAACTTTTACTTCCCTTGCCGTATGAGGCTAAACTTGGCACAAAGCTTGAAAATTAAAGATACAATGATGTTGCTACAGTAGTAACAATCATCAAGACCACTAAGAACAGAACAAAAGCAAAAAGAAAAACCTAAATTCGTTGCGGGATGCCTCCCGAAAGCGCTTCTTTAGAGCCATTAGCTAGGCTTAAAGCAGAAGATCAAGTCTTTTCAAGAGAATAACTAGCCCGTGTGACGGACTCAAAAGGTAACTTAATCTTTTTCCTAGGGAAATGTTCCATCCCTTTCTTGAGAGGGAATTGGAATTTGATGGTTCCCTCTTTCATGTCAATGATAGCACCAACTGTGCGAAGAAAAGGACGTCCCAAAATAATTGGACAAGAAGGTTCACATTCAATGTCCATAATAGTAAAATCAACGGGAACATAACTATCATTGACAATGATAAGAACATCGTTGATCTTCCCCAAAGGTTTCATTATGGAAGAATCAACAAGACGAACACCAAAAGAACAAGGATCAAAATGTTTCAATTCAAGCATATCATACATTCTTTTGAGCATAACAGAGGTACTTGCTCCAACATCACAAAGAGCATAACAAGAGAAGTTATTCAATTTAATTTTTATCATAGGATCCCAACCATCTTCTAGCTTCCTAGGTATGGAGGCTTCTAGTCTAAGCTTCTCCTCTCTAACTTTGACTAGAGCATTGGTGATATGCTCTTTTAAGGCAAGATTGAGTGTGCTAGTGTGGGGGTCTCTAGACATCTTGTGTAGGAAACCAATAACTTTAGGTAAGGTGCAGTTGTCAAAGTCTAGATCACTACTATCTATCAAGGAGGTAGTGATATCATTTAGTTTCACTTGTTTGAAAGCCTCTATGTTCATAGAGGTTTCTTCATCTATGGTTGAGGTGGTAGCATCGCCATTGATAGGTCCAGTGGGACTAGGGGTGTGATGGGTGCTAACAGTTTGGACATCCTCAACTACTTGGATAGTAGCTACTGTGTGGTAGGTAGGAAGGCTCTTAACTCTCTCTTCTTCCTCCTTAACTCTAGCCCATCTCTCTTTGAGTTTAGCCATCATCCTAATATTTTCATTGATTTGTAACTGGATAGCATTAATAGGAGTGACCTTACTCTCCTCAAGGGGATAGGTTCTAATTTTTAACATCTCAACATCAAGGGATAATTTGTCTACCTTCAAACAAATATTATCTAATTTAGCTAGTTTTTCTTCCACATTCTTGTTGAAGGCTTTTTGGGTAGTGATAAAGTCTCTAAGCATACTCTCTAGTTCAGAGGTGGAGTTTCTGGTGGTAGGATAAGTGTTGTTCCCATAGTTGTTGGATGGGAAAGGTCTAGTATTATTGCTACCAAAGTTACTCCTATAAGCATTATTGTTGAAGTTGTTTCTAGACACAAAATTGACATCTACTTGCTCCTGAGCAACCAAAGAATTTAAGGGAACATCTTGAGGATCAATAGAAGGTTAATTGGTAAGTAGAGACATGATAAGGTCAACCATTTCATTTAAAGAGGAGATCTCCTCGACAGATTTTACCTTCTTACCAGTTGGAGATCTCTCGGTGTGCCATTGCGATTAGTTCAGCATCATCTCATCAAGTAGCTTTGTGGCAGCACCAAGCGTGGTTGACATAAAAGTTCCTCCCGCGGCCGAATCTAACAGGTTCCGCGAGGTGAAGTTCAAGCCTGCATAAAAAGTCTAGATAACCATCCAGGTAGTCAGTCCATGTGTGGGGTAGTTCTTGACAAGCGTCTTCATACGTTCCCAAGCCTAGGAAATGTGTTCTTTATCCAATTGCCTGAAATTCATAATGGTACTCCGCAATTGAATAATTTAAGCAGGGGGATAGTACTTCCCTATAAAAGCATCTTTGCATTTACTCCAAGAATCAATATTGTTCTTGGGCAAAGATTGTAGCCACTCCTTGGCTCTTCCTCTCAAAGAGAAAGGAAAAAGCTTCAGCTTGACGATGTCTCCATCAACTTCTTTGTACTTTTGCATGTCGCAGAGCTCGATAAAGTTTTTTAGGTGCAAGGCAGCATCTTCTCCTGCTCCTGAGAATTGATCTTTCATGACAAGGTTAAGAAGAGCAGGTTTAATCTCATAAGAAGGTGCTGAAGTGGCAGGTGGAGCAATAGGAGTGCAGATAAAGTCACTGTTGTTGTGACTAGTGAAGTCACACAACTTAGTGTTTTCATTGGAACCCATAGTAGCAGAAGGTATTTTTGGTATTTTTGATTAAGGACACAAAAGTAAAAACTGAAAGGTAATCTAACAAGACTTCATAGATTCTGTAATGTCATAGATTCTGCGTGTTTTTGTGGTGTGACTTTTTGTGTTTCATTGATTGTTGTTATGTGCTTCTGTTGAACGTAGGTGTTTTTTTGTCTCTTTCTTGTTTGAGTGCATATGCTTGGTGTTATCTTTAGTTTGTTTTATTGTCGGTGTTATAGTTTTTCCCTACCCTTGTCGTTTGGGCTCAATAGATGGAGTATGAAGTAGGACTCACCTTTTCTGTGACGATGACTAGACTAAAGGTGGCGCAATGGATTCGTAGTATGGAGGAGCACATGAAGATAAACCGGGTTGGAAGTGAGGACTTGGTCCCATATGCTGTTAAGTACTTGGTAGAGCAATTGACGAATCACGAAGGAATATTACTTGGAAGGAATTTACAAGGATTTTGTTGGGATCCCGCCTCGTCACCCCAACGAAAAGGACGGTAAACCTTAAAAGGCCTCGTGCCTACAAAATTTTTGGGGAAGAAGGACACTCCTATGAAGGACACCAGGATGGATGTAACTATTGTGAGGAAATTCACTTGGGTGAAGAATGTCCTACTACACAAGTCACATGTTTTATGTGTGAAGGAACTTATCATTACCCCGCTCAGTGTCAATTTTTCATCGTGACACAACAAGTGGTTCAAAATCAAAAGGAAGGAATGAATTATCCAAGAATTGAAGGAAGCACCCGTGAGGAAGAAAAAGAAGGACCTTGGACAAATTCAGTGTTTCCGGTGCAGGAATATGGGACATTACGCTAACATGCGTCCGGAATTGAAGGGGAAGAAGAAGTTGGGAACGTGGAAGCAAGGATGCTGACTGGAAGAAGCTTATGTTTGGGCAATTGGAGGATAGACGTTTGTAGGAGTGCACTAAGTGTACGATGTTACCTTTTTATTGTTAGTTGGAGATGTGTATCGATGCGTGTTTTTTCTATGGATGAACTAGATGTTTTATGTCATGATTGTTTTGTTAAGTTTTGTCTTGTACCTTGTGGCCCTGATATGTATTTGTTTGATGTCGTGTGTTGTCCTTTGTGTTTCTTCTATGCGAGTAGAATAAGTTTACGTTTCATTAGACACCTCATCTATTTAGTATGCTTCAAGACTGAAGAAGACACAACAACAACCAGAATAAGTTGGCAAGTGACTCCACGATACGAAGATTCTACGACAATGCGAAACTGAAGCTACCGTCATTGAAGACCCGAAGACCTGGAAGATTCCAGATTCCTATCGTTAGGTCGTTTTTGTGAGCTGTCATTTCTTGGTTTTACCGACAGCTGCACATAAAAACTTATGTTTTCAAAACTAGTGTGATGTTTGTATGGGTATCTATCTCTATCTCTCTCTACCTCTCTACTTACATTCTATTCCCCCTCAACCCAATACCTACCCAGAAGAAGTTACTACAATGGATGCTAATGTCAAGACTGAATAAAGATGGGTGCAACCAATGATGAGTTCAAAGTTAACCCCATGTGCCAAGATTTTACAATAAGCAAGCACAATCTTGCTTAAGGAAGGACCCTAGAGGAAGATGTAGTTCACTAGTATACGTTTATAGTAGTTTCCGTAAACCTGAGTGTAGTGAAGAATCGATAGTTGTTTTTTTTGGCTTGCAGAACCATGGATTTATCTGAACCCAGTTCATGATCAAGAGGAATTTTCTGCAACGCTTGTGAGGATGACCGAGTGTTAGATTACGAGATTCGCTAAACCATATACAAGGTAATGATTTGGGTGCGGGATGGATTGATCACCATGCCGACTACCCTTATTATTCGCTCTTGCTATGCGGGATAGTAAATCTTGAGTGACTTACCAATAGTACAGAGACGACGATGTTAAGCCTGAACCATAGAATGGTACTATGTTTGACCCCTATATAAGATTATCCTTAATAATAGTAGTTCATACGATGAGTATAGACCAAGACCTTTTGCTGCAGGTATCCCGTAAAGACATTCTTGATGACCATCAAGAGAGAATCGATAGTTTCTTAGTATTGGCGCCTGACCTGTCAGCCAGGAAAGTTCGGTATATGGAAGACTCCTCTTTTACTAAAGATTCAAGACCTGATAGGAGGAGGTGAATCTCTTTGAAGGATGTCATCGATGGATTAAGATTTTGAAGACCATGTCGCTTTCCTTTTAAGGGTGGTAGCACCATGGACCATCAATGGATTGAGGGACTTTCATGAAGACCCGAACCCTAACCTTTCTTTCTAGCCTTCTCGAATCTCGAGGACGAGATTCCTTTTAAGGGTGGTAGTGTTAATAAAATTAAATAGATAATTATTGTTTGCTTGATGTGTTTGATTTTCTCTGGGATTTAAAACGTTTTGGAGTTTATTGAATATTAAAAAGAGAGGGAATAAAAGGACTTTCCCTAATATTCATAATTGGTGTTTTTGGAATTTATTATTTAAAATAAAACCAACAAGACAAAATGGGAGAAGGTAATATGACTCCTTCAACGTATTAAAAGGTTGGGAAATGTTTTAAATCATTATTGGAATTCTTCTCAATATTCAAAACATTTTTCAACTCAAGGAAATTCATTTGAGAGGATATAAAATGACTTATAAAAATATTTTTAATAATTTATTTTGAACAAATAAAAATATTTTTAATAATGGTTTGTCATGCTTTTGACCAAATAAAAATATTTTTTATAATATATTGGATTTTATTTGATTTATGAAAATTATTTTATATTTAAATAAAGTATTTAGAGAATGTTTTTAATTTTATTTTCCTTTTTGGAAAATGTATTCATTAAATAAATTTCTTTGTATTATTTGATGAATTTAGGATTTTATTTCATATTTTTCTGATGTGTATTTATTTTTGTATTATTTTTTGAAGTTTCGATTTTAAAGAAAAAGAAAAACCTGTACCAGCCGGCCCAATAACTTATTTCCGCCCGCGAGCGCAATTCGAGCCCAAGTCGGAACCAGTTTGTTTTTTTCTCCTCTGCTTATAAATAGAAATCCAGATTATTTTCCTTTTCTCTTTTTTCCTTTTTCTTTAAAAAATGAGAAACCCTAGCGGGAGCCGGGGGCCTCCGCCGCCGTCGGACCACGGACCTCGTCGCCGCCGCGTCGGCCTCGCCGCCTCCCCTCCGCGCCGCCCCGCCGCCCGCGCGCGCCTCCAGCGCCGGCCGCGCCGCCCCGACCGGCCGCTCGCCGGAGCCGCCCGCTCACCGGAGCAGACAGCCACCTCCACCAGCCGTGGCCCGCGCCCGCGCGCCGCCGCGAGTGCCCCGTCGCCGGACGCCGCCGTTCGAGCCGCCGGCCGCTCCACCGCGGCACTCCGCCGCCGGCCGCGCCACTGCCACCCCGCCGTGCCTCGCCGGAGGGCCACACAAAGCTCGCCGGAGCCGCATCCACCTCGCCGGAGCATCGCCGGAGTCAACTCTGGTCAGATTTGGGTCAGGGACCCTATTGCTTTTTTGCAAAAAAGATAATTACGATCAGGTCCTTGTTGGCAGAAAAGACCCCGGCGACGTACCCGCAATATCTCCCACACCATGCGTCGGATTGAGGTGAAACTTTTTGCTACACGCTTGTGTTGTTCTGTACTTTATCATGGAATCAATTTTTGCACACTTTGCACACTTTTGAATTTGAATTTATTTCAAATTCAAATTCAAATTCCGGAGGTCGTATCTTTTCAACCTTTGATCCAAATCGAGTGATTATTTTTGCGTTGGATCACTCGTTCCATGTACTTTCTGTCTATATAATGTGTACACAAAATTCAAATGTTTCTTGATCTGTTTAAATTCAAATTCAACTCAATTTTACACTTGCTATGACCTGCGTTGTAGTATTCCGTTTCATGTGATTCTTTTTGCATATCGGATCATTTGAGACACGTTATCGGTAAGATTCACACACTTTTCATGTGGGCATGATATTCACCTTGAATTCACAAATGTCCATGGTCACAACTCGTTACCATAATCTTTTATCTGTGGACTCTCTCGAGTTCACGTTCCACTAATCACCTTTGAGCACATCGACACTTGTACTGTGTCAAGCTTTTGTTTTGTTGCTAAAACCTTTGTGATTGTTTTGTTGATTTTTTGTTTGCCTTGTTGTGTGATTGCTTATTCGAGTTCCTTCGTTTGCGATAGAATTGTCGAAGGGTGACGAATAGAGTTGGCTGGAACGTGAGAGCGAAGATCTTCATCAAATGTATAAGGCAAGTCATACCTTCGATCATACTCCCTATTACCTATGTTTTCAATGCATTAGTTCTTCTTCTTTAGATGGCATGATAGGTTATGCTATGCTATTTTACACCCAGTAGTTCATTGAGGTAGGTCTGATCCTTACATCATTGTCACCATCGTATACTATGATATTGGTATGCTAAGTAGACGTGGATTGGGAAGTGAATCATTATGAGGTATGAGTGATAATGTAGTAATTAGAACCAAGATAAAGTTAATGAACTACCTGGGTGGGATGGTTGCGAGTATCTTGAAGATGGCCAATGATGACTGCGGAAAGCCACCCAGGCTCAAAGGGACTAATTGTGTTGTCGTACCTAGAAGCTTACGTGTGCATCCACAAGCTATTATGGGCTCTGGCTTAGTTGAGTAGGTTGTGTGACCTCTTTCTGGTATATACTAGCGGATGTAGATTTTTTTATAGGTGTACCGGTTATCCAGTGGTTAAGGGGAAACACTTCTGAAAGACTATGTCTCGATCTTCCAGTTGTCATACACCATGTAGTGTGACGAACTACAAAGGAGGCGATCGAGTCTTGTGGGGAAAAGTGCACAAACCTGTGCAGAGTATAAAATTAATCGATTAGTCGTGTCCCCGGTTATGGACATTTTGAGCGACTAGTTGTAGTAATATTGATTTTTCTCATCATCTTTAATTAATTTATTGGTTTAATCACCTTGGGGTAGATTGAGTGGAATTTTTCCATCTCAATCGTATGCTATTGTAGAACTTAGTTATTATTATTCTACAGGGAAAATTAGCTCTTTGCAATAATAAATGTAGAAGCTCCACCAGCCAAATTGCATGTATTGTAGGAAATTTTACTTCTTTCTGGGATATGATTTGCCGTACATTCAAATGTACTGACCCGTTGTCGGGCTGTAACCTTCTGTGTTGCAGGATTATTATACGATGAGTAAGTGATGCGATGTAGGGTTAGGATGTCTATACTCAACTTGCCGGTGGAGTTGATGGACGCCACGAAGCTCTTTATTGTTTTCCGCTGTATTCTATTTATAAGCTAGCCTTGAGCTATGCAGGTATGCTTTATTGTAATACCGGATCTTTGATGTAATATATATGACATGTGGTTTATTATTGATATTACATCATGTACTGTGTGTGCTAGCTATTGATCCAGGGTCTAGCACAGAATGCACAGAGACTTGGATTCCGTACCGAATCGGGTCGTTACATCAAGGCACATATGTAATTCTTTTTGTTGTTGCTATGCTGAGTTTGCTGGGATCTGATGGATTGTGAGACTATGTTCAGTTTGTGATTGAGTAATATATTTGTTTCTTATCATTTATATTTTTGTTCTTGAGTAATTCTTGCATGTTCTTCGTTGTTGTTTATTGCTTTGGCCAAGTAGTAGGTAGTGACTCCAAGAGCGAACGTTATGCTCGATTGTGGGTTCATGCCCCCTGATGACTAGCTTGAGTGATAGAAACATGAGTCTAGAGGAAAACAACGGTACTTGCAACCGCGGTTGCAAGGATTGTTTACTTTATGCAAACTTCTTTTAATGCAGTTGTCTGTTGCTTTGGGTTTATACTTTGGGTGAGGCTGGCAACTTAATACCGGCGAGATGTTCTGGATAGATATCTCATGGTGGATGATTAGTAGTAGATGTAGTTGGATTTAGTTCTACTTATTTTGGCGTACCGCCCACACTTTTGAGCCTCTTCCTTTCTTTGTAGCATAGTTAGAATTGCGGTACGATTTTAATCCTATCAATTGCCCAGCTGTGATTTGTTTACCTCGCATAGCAGTTTTATCGTCTTTCAGGAAAGAGACATCACTAGTGAACATCACGAGACCCCGGTCCATATTCTCATCACTATTTACACGCTCAATTTATTTCCTGTTTTACTTTCTAGTTGCTATTATTATTATCCTTTATCCCTCGCGTTTGCTCCTTTCTAAACAACAAGGCCTGAGAGATTTACAACCTCTCTGAACTTTGTTTGGAGCAAAGTCAGTTGTATTGTGTACAGGTCCACGTCAATTGCGCCATTGAAACCTACTTCTCACTTCCGGAGTCCTACGGGAGACAAACCCTATACTCTACATAGGAGAAATTTGCTGCTATCCTACATCTCACCTTCCACTTGGGGTAACCAACAAAGGGCGAGAAGCCATTATCCACGTCCACGCCATCAGCGCCTGGGAGGAGGGCCACCCCTTGGTGCACCCTTCGGCCTATTTTTACCCCTTGTTCTGAAAACCCTCAGAGAGACCCCCGCATCCCGAATTTCCTCTCTGTCCCAACGCCGCCACGCTTCCAAGACAGGGAGCACCAGAAGACCTCTTCCCGGCACCTTGCCGAAGGGAGGATTGACCTACAAGAGCTTCTCCACCACCATGGATGCTTCCGGGATGTGTCGTGAGTAGTCCTCCTTGTACCATGGGTCCATGACTAGTAGCTATGTGATGTCTTCTCTCCAATCTTGTGCTTCAATTCGTAGCCCTTGTGAGCTGCCATACATGATCAAGACATCTATGTAATTTTCCTGCCGTTGCTATGTTGTTTTTGCTGGGATAGATGGAATATGAGATTATGTTCAAATTCTGATTAGGTATATATTTGATTTACCTTTTATATTTTGTTCTTGAGTAATTCTTGCATGTTATGCACTAATTTTTACTGCTTTGGCCAAGTAGTAGTTAGTAACCCCAAGAGGGAGCGTTTATGCATGATTTTGGGTTCATGCCCCCCGATGTCTAGCTTGAGTGATAGAAACATGAGACTAGGGGATGTGTTGTTGCCACCATGGAGAAAAAAAAGTGCTTGTAACTGCGGTTGCAAGGATTTTTTACCTTACGCAAAGTTCATCAATGCAGTTGTATGTTGCTTTTAGTTTACACTTTGGGTGGGGCTCGCAACTTAATACCAGCGAGATGTTCTGGATAGATATCTCAAGGTGGATGATTAGTGAGTAGATGCAGATGGATTTCGGTCTACTCGTCTTGGCGTACTGCCCAATCTTTTGAGCCTCTAGATTTCAGTAGAATAATTAGCATTGTTGTGCGTTTATAATTCTGTCAATTATCCAGGTGTAATTTGTTTACCGAGCTTAGGTATTTTATCGTCTTTTGCAAGAGAGACATCACTAGTGAACATCATGGGACCCCGTTCCATATTTCCACCACAGTTCACACCTCCACTTTATTTACTTCTTTTACTTTTCGTTGCAATTATCACTACTATTTACCCTTGCGTTTAATCCTTTGTAAACAACAAGGTCGGAGAGATTGACAACCTCTCTGTACTCGTTGGGAGCAATGTTATCTGTTGTGTGTGTAGGTCCAGGTAAAGCAAGTGATTATCATCAAATGGCGCGTCACTTGCCGCATCACCTACTTGTCGACCTTGGAGTCCTCCTGGTTTCGATAAACCTTACCACCTCCGCGTAAGGGAAATTTTTTGCTAGGCTACATCCAACCTTCCACTTGGGGTAACCAACAAGGAGCGCTATCCTGCGCCAGCAAGTAAATTTTCGGCACCGTTGCCGGGGACTCCAATCTTCAAGATAGGGGAGTTGCACACTATATTTTATCCTTGCTTTTTATTCTTGTTAGTTTACCTTTTAGATTTTATCTTAGTGTCTTTTATCAAAAACACAAAAAAATTAGTTACTTTGCTTTGTTTAGTCAGTATGTCTAAGCCATTTGCCTTTGGTTTTGAACCCGAAGGGGAGATTCTTACCTTCGAACAAAGAGGTGGAGAAATTCTGAAAGATGCTTGGTATAGTATTAATGATTCTCAAAATAGAGCCACCAAGAAGCAATCCACTACTATCTTTCTAAGAAACTTTTATTTTGGTGTTACTTCTTGAAATAGGTTTATTTTAGACACTTCTGTCAACGGAAATTTCCTAGAATCCCCAGTTTGGGAAGCTCTTATTGTTATGGAAAATATTTTTGGAAATCCCCCTATTGTTAGCACACAAGAGAACATTACTTTAGATCACATTATGAGTAAACCTGATAATATGGAGCTAGAGATGCCATGTATGGGAAAAATAAATGAAGTAGATCGTAGGATTCAAGGGAATTTAAATAGGCTTGATAGCTCCATGCACAAAGTTCATACCACTTTGGAGACCCTTAAATCCCATGATTTGGACCCTTCTAGGATTGACAAGATTGAGGATATTATTGAAACTTTAGGAACTAATCTATCCTCCAGCAAGACTAAAAAGGTACAAACCCCCTCGAAGAAGGAACCTAAGTTTGTTTATGTACCAAAGGTTCCTTGAACCAAAACAAATATATCTATTGCTAGGGGTGTGGAAACTGCGAAGACCTTGGAAGATATACCACTCTTGAATATAATTAGAAATGAACTTCCAATTGGTCTTACTACCTTTGATTTTATCCCTAGAAGTGTTACCACTAGGCCTTTATTTGAAAGTCCTCATAAGACTAGTTGTACTATTGAAGAAATTTTTGATGATCTTGATGATGGTTCAATTGTTACAA
Source organism: Bromus sterilis (assembly GCA_950022295.1). Lineage (NCBI taxonomy): Eukaryota > Viridiplantae > Streptophyta > Magnoliopsida > Poales > Poaceae > Bromus > Bromus sterilis. Next base: position 221,451,542 of record OX465599.1, read on the forward strand.
CTTGATATTTTTGTATCATGCCTAGCTAAAAGGCATAAAAGAAAGCGCTTGTTGGGAGGCAAACCAAGATGTTTTTACTTTCTGTTTTAGTGGTCTTGATGCCTGTTAATACTGTAGCAACATCATTGTATCTTTATTTTCAAGCTTTGTGCCAAGTTTTAGCCTCCGATTGCAAGAATTTCAAAAGTTGTGACATGCTGACCAGAAACATATTCTGTCCACTTGACGGAAATATTAGCCAAAAATCACTAGATCTTCTTTTTGATTTGACCTTTTTTGACAGTATGCTCTATACAATTAGATTTCATGCGTCTGTTTTTGAGTTTTTTGATTGGAGTTCCAGAAGTAGCCCTAAAAAGTTATTTACTACCTGCTGGTATGTTTTTCACAGATTCTGCCATGTTTTGCGTTTTATCGTTTTGCAAATCGTAAGCTTTGTTTTTGTTTGAAAAAAGTTTTGGAAATCTTGAAAATCAGTAGCTCTCCATGAAAATATTTATTTCCAATGGAGAAAAAATAGTTTATCATGGGCGCTCATCGTCTTTGCCACTTCGTTCTGGACAACCTGCGGAAGCATGTTCACTTTCTCCTCCAGTCCACGAACATAAGCGGCGTCTTCTTCGGTACTTCTCGCCTTGCGCCCCATCGAACCCGACTACTCTGTCGGTTCCCCATAATATTCAGACCAATTTAGGTATTTATCAAAGCCGACCACACGGCCGGCTAACGATGGCTTCTCCTCCACGTCAACCTTCTTGACCTTGTTCAACGCCCTGTTAAAGGCGGTGTCCCACGGGCTGGTCAGATTAACCGGCGACTCCCGTGATGAGGCGATTTTCATTTCCGCTTGCTGCAGAAATAATATGAAACATTAAGAAATTGTGAAGTTCATTAACTAGAATTCAATCGACAATGCCGCGTGTTAAATTACTTACCACGATAGTCGTAAAATCCTGAACCTTAGGATCGACAACTATGTTCGAGGTTTCTTTGTCCTTATAGATCCGGGCCCTCACAAAGAATTCGGTCTGCGGATCACTTTTGTATTGCTCGAAGGGGTTAGGTATGCCCGCAGTGGCGTACTCGGCATCCTCGTTGTCCCATTTAGGCTTGGAACTTATGTAACCACCGGCTCTGAGACAGTGGTTACCTATGACCTGCGACCGCATCGCCTTTCCCTTTGCACTCGCGGACTTGGCTACCTCAGACTCACACCTAGCCTTCAAAAGGTTGTAGGTAGCTTCTTCGATCAACGACTCTTTCTCCTTGAGCTCGTCCCAGGTTTTTTTCTTCTCAATAATTGCCTCCTTCACCCGGGTTTTCCAACTGGACAAGGCCTTGTTCGTCTTCCTGAGGGCCCATTTGTTTACTTTGTTCCCTTTGAGTTTGGTGTTATTGTACGGCTCCGGGAACTTGTATCGTCCGTGCAGCTTGTTGATAAGGAGATGACAATAATAACTATTGTCACAACTCCTGAGGTTAATCGTGGTGATCGACACGGTGTTGCGGAGGATCGCCGCGACTTGACGGCTGTACCCTTCCAAAAAATGTTTGGGCTGTGTAGGAACCCCAACGGCGGTCACGGCGGTAAACTCTTGCCTGATGGTACCGACCTTGGTCGGTTTCCGATTTCGCTTCTTCAACTTGCTACCATCTGTGTTGGAGCCACCAGTCGCACCATCCTCGCCGGTGTTCCTCTCACCATCTGTACCTGCCTCCACCTCCAGGTATTCCTCAGATGAGTCGGACTCCGACTATATGTCTGATACGTCCCAAACGTATCTATAATTTCTGTTTGCTCCATGCATGTTTTGTGTGACTTTGCCATGTTTTTCTTGAACTTTCATACACTTTTGAACCTATTTGGACTAACCTATTAACTCAGTGCACCCAGTTGCCAGTTTCTGTTTTCTGCTGTTTTTGTATTTCAGGTTTTCCGGCCATTAAAAGTGCTCCAAAAATTCCGGGAAAATATATAAAAAATCAGCGCAACAGAAGCTTCCGGAATCACCAAGAGAGGGAAGGGGGGCCGCCACCAGGCAGCCAGGAGGGCAGGTGGCGCGGCCCCACCCTGGGCCGCGCCAGGGACCCTCCTGACTGCCTCGTGGGTCCCCTCAATGCCCCCCTTCGCCTATATTTACCCCTCGGGGTGGAAAACCCTAATATCGATCTCTTTCTCGCGAACTCCCCTCTGTGCCGCCGCCGCCGTTTCAAGATCGGGGCTTCCTGGAAAAGCTGCCCCAGCTCCCTGCCGGAAGGAGGAACCCCCTCCGGGAGACCATCCATAGCCATGGATGCCTCCCGTATGTACCGTGAGTAGTTTCCCTTGGACCATGGGTCCGTGACCAGTAGCTATGTGATCTATCTCTCCCCCTTTTGTGCTTCCACTTTCGAGCCGTCGTGAGCTGCCTCACATGATCGAGGCATCTATGTAACTTCTGCTGTTGCTATGCTGAGTTTGTTGGGATCTGATGGATTATGAGACTATGTTCAGATTGTTATGAGTAATATATTTGGTTCTTCTCTTTTATATTTTGTTCTTGAGTAAATTCTTGCATGTTCTCCATTGCGGTATTTCCTTTGGCCATGTATTTTATTTTCAACTCCAAGAGAGAGCGTTATGCTCGATTGTGGGTTCAGCCCCTTGATGTCTAGCTTGAGTGACAGAAACATGAGACTAGGGGATGTGTTGTTGCCACCAGGGATAAAACAACGGTGCTTGTACCTGCGGGTGCAAGGATTGTTTACTTTACGCAAAGTTCTTTTAATGCAGTTGTCTATTCCTATGAGTTTACACTTTGGGTGGGATTCGCAACTTAATACCAGCGAGATGTTCTGGATAGATATATCAAGGTGGATGATTCGTAGTAGATGCAGATGGATTTCGGTCTACTTACCTTGGCGTACTGCCCATTGCTTTTGAGCCCTTCCTTTCTTTGCAGCATAGTTAGCATTGCGGTGCCTTCATAATCATGTCAATTTCCCAACTGTGATTTGTTTACCTTGCTAGCACTTTTATCGTCTTTTGGGAGAGAGACATCACTAGTGAAAATCACGAGACCCCGGTTCATCTTCACATTATTGTTCACACCCTCAATTTACTTTCAGCTTTTACTTTCCTTTGCACCTTTTATCTCTTCCGTTGATCCTTTGTAAACGACAAGGCCGGAGGAATTGACAACTCCTTTGTACTCGTTGGGAGCAAAGTTATTTGTTGTTGTGTGCAGGTCCACGACAACACCCTAGTCAGGAAGCAATTTCTGGCAACGTTTCCACCTACTTGTATCTCCTGAGTCCTACTGGTTCGATAACCTTGGTATCTTCACCGAGGGAAACTTGTTGTTGCACTGCATCTCAAACCTTCCACTTGGGGTAACCAACAAGGGGCGAGAAGCCATCAATCTCCTCCTCATACTCCTCCTCACCCGGAGGTACTTCCTCTTCTCTGTGCTCCTCGACCTCCTCCTTGAACTATTCCCAAAATTGCTTCCTTTTTTTCCTGGCTGAGAAGAAGGGCCGGCGTCAGCTCCGGTCGACATGTTTGAACTAGTACAATATTATGAAATGCAACTACTTAATTAATTAGAACAATAAATAAATGCAACTACTCTCATGTTAAGGAAAATAGCAAAGGTCATGCATGAATTCCCGGAAAAATTCGGCATGACCTTTTCTATTTTTCTTAACACCAGAGTGCCCCATTCTCAACCGAAACGGAAGTTAATCAACATTCCGGGAGAAAGGGGATAATGATTTGTACCTGCAGAAAAAAAATTCGGACATGTACGCACAACCAACACATATATAGTGTAGCACAATGCACTAAAAACTTAATGATATATATGGATGCCATTTAATTGATAAATCCACAACACACTTGGCTTGAAAAAAAATGAGCTGGACTAAATCAGTGGACAAACATTATAAGATAAACATGATGAGCTTGACTAAAAGAATCTGCCATGCAATTAAACAATGAAACCAGAAAACCATTTTGTATATACATGAAAAAATTGATTGAAACTGGGAGTACAAGAAGCTAGGTTCTCTTCTTCTACTTCTCTGGGCTCCCGTTACTGAGCCGTCCAAATTGAAATATCTAACATTAGCCACCAACAATACTAATATATTATACTACATATAAAACGACTTCAAAAACCCTAAAACATTACTAAAACAATAAACACTAATAACACACACAAACAATTATAGATGATGTTGATCATTACTACTCATTTCAATTAGGTATGGATTTTTTGCCTTGTTGTTTTTCTGAAAATACAGACATTTGCAACTAGAAAATAAGGAACTCAAGAATCTCTCTCTCTCTATCTCTCTCTCTCCCTAGTTAATAAAAACAGAGCTATCCTCTCGATCTTCATCAGTTTAATAAAAACAGAGCCTTTCACTAGTTTTCCTTTTCTTCATTAGTTTAAATTGGGACCATGGCAATTGTATAGCAGATAACCCTAAATTTGGATCTAGGGCACACAGAGCAATTCTCAAATCCCCTCTGTTCTCTAGGGTTTGCAAAAAGGGATTTGAGCACCAAGGGCAAGTGGGGGTTGGGGCGGCCATGGAAACCACCGGCGCCGTCAAGAGCCAACAAGGGCTAGGCAAAGATGGAGGTGAGGGGGGAGCGGGGGAGGGGAGTATGGGATGTACCTGGCAGGGGACGCTGGACGGCATCGATTACTCGAACGACAGGGGCGGGGACGGCGTCGAGGTAGAGGCGGCGCGGTGGAGGGGCAACACCTAGGTCGTCATGGAGGGGTTGGGCGGCTCCGGTGGTCGACGGCGAGGAGACGGGGGAGCTCCGGCGACGGTGGCGGCAAGGGCTCGAGTAGTGTGGGGGCGAATGATTGTTGTGCACGGGCTAGGGGATGGGGGTGATGGAGGTTAAGGCGTATGGGTGGCGCATTTTGCCGAAATGCGCCACCAATTGGTTTCTTATGCGTGGCACATTTCTTCAAAATGTGCCACGCATAAGCAACCACTTGGTGGCGCATTTTGGCAAAATGCGCCACACCTAAGAGTTTTTTTAATTTTCTTATTAAATTATTTTTCCTATCTATCTAGCCCATCAATGCAAATGACATGGGGTACGTGAGTGGTGAGGCACTTTATAGTTGGCTATGGTGTACCCTAGGTTTAACGTTTTGAACACAATGGAGTAGCACACGTGCCTGATGCTTCCGATCGAATAACATGAGGTCAAAGTGCTATGGTGGACACTTTATAGTTTGCTATGGTGTACCCTAGGTTTAAAGTTTTGAACACAATGGAGTAGCACGCGTGCCTAATACTTCCGATCGAATAACATGAGGTCAAAGTGCAGGGGTACGTTAGTGGTGAGGCATTGGGGCTGCTGACCAAAGATGGTTCTACTTAACACTATATGATCCAAACATAAGAATGTGATCATCAATTACAAAGTGCAAATTAAATCTATGCATACACAAAGTGATCATGAATTACAAAATAGTTTCTTTAATTTGGAGCTAACCATCTAGCTAGCATTTCCTCACGATCTTTTTCTTGACATTCTTTGTCGTGGTTGAATAATTTAGGCCCAGGACGCCTTCACTTTTCCTCTTGAACGGGAGACCTTTCTTCGGTAGGGTTGTGGTGCATGTATCCTGAGCGGCGTAGTCATCTTCCATCTTCGGATCGCCGTACTTTTCAAAGTCTTACTCGTTGGTGACTCCATTCATTCCGATGATGTTTCTTTTGCCTCTCCTCACTACAACGCGGCTAGGCTTTGGTGGGTCGGTAATGAAAAAGAGTTGGTCCACTTGGCTAGCCAATACCCATGGCTCATTTTTCACGGTGACGTTTGCTCCCGCAGACTTGGATTTTTCTTCGGGTATAACCATGATGGTGAACTACCGGTCTTCTTTTACGACGCTCTTGGCCCATCTCACACGGAACATCGACACCTTCTCTCCACAGTAGTCGAGCTCCCATATGTCCTCGATCCTTCCATAAAATATTTCCTTAACGTCATCGGTGTAGAATATCCCCGTTACCCCTGAGTTCCGGTAATCGCAGTTATTTTCCTTTTCCTCCGTGTAGAATGTGTAGCCGTTGATATCATACGCTTGATAGGTCATCAGGTTGCGTGCGGCGCCCTGTGACAAGGTGAATACCGTCTTTTCGTCCTCGGAAGCGTTCCTTCGCGGGGGATTAGCACGAAGCTCGTCCCTGAACCAAGTCAAGAAACTGAAGTTGTGCTCTTTGATTACACGTGGATCTCGGTCTGTTATCTGGAGGCTCATGTCACTTTACTTCTTCCTGATTACATCCTTGTGCTTTATTATCCAGTTGGATGTGCTGTAGCGCGGCTAGGTTTGCTCTTTCAAAGTCGATGCCTCGACCCTTGAAGTTGACTTGCATTGCGCGGCTTCCCTCGTGGTGACCACACCCATCGATCCTACCAAAGTGCTTGTTGACGGGCTGCCAACAGGGTTCTCGGTGTTTAGAAAATTTGTGCAAAAAGAGATGCACTCTTCGGCTATAAATACCTTTGCTATATTTCCATCTTGACGGGACCTGTTACGAACGTATCTTTTGATATGTCCATTCATCCTTTCGAATGGCATCATGCTGCGCAGAAACGCAGGCCCGAGTTGGATGATATCCTCCACGACATGGATCAGCAGATGCACCATAATGTCGAAGAACGCGGGTGGTAAATAGATATCAAGCTCGCATAGTATGAGCACGATCTCCTCCTGTAGCCTTTTGAGTTGCATAGTGCAAATCGACTTCCGAGAGAAGACGTCGAAAAAGTTGCAAAGGCCAAAAAACATTTTACGGACGCGCTCGTCCATTATCCCTCGGATCGCAACATGGAGAATATGCGTCATCAGCACGGCATTGTCGTGACATTTCATCAGGCTGAAACGCTGCTTTTCCTTGTCTTGGTATCTGGTTATCTTCCCCGCGTAGCCGTACGGAAATTTTACTCCTATGAGGCAGTGGATAAACCGCTTGATCTCCTCCTCGCACAGAGTGAAGCATGCCGGGGGGCAGTGATCAATACCGGTCTTCTTCTTGGTCACCCTTTTTCATTTGCGAGAGTTTTGCGTCTCCTTATCCTCCTCCTCCTCTGGCTCATCATTGTTGTTACTAGGGGGGTGAACTTCCTTCCTGATGCCCATAAATTTCAAGTCATTCCTTGCTTTTGGCCCGTCCTTTGTCTTCTCCGGCATGTTGAGCAGTGTGCCAAACAAGCTCTCGCACATGTTCTTTGTGATATGCATGAGATCAAGGCTACGAGGACTGCGGAGGAGACTCCAGTATTCCAAATCCCAGAAAACAGACCTCGCTTTCCATACCCTCATCAACGGCTGAGTCTTATTTTTTTCTTTCCCGGCACGGGGCACTCTTCCCAAGTTTTTAACAAGTTGTCGATTTCTTTGCTGCTCCTTCGAGCTGTGGGGTGCTTGGAGCTCCTCGCTGCCATAGAACAGATGTCCAAGTTTTCTCCATGTGTGTTTCTTGGGAAGCCACCTTCGAGACCCCTGGAACACGGTTTTCTAAGATCCGGGATCTTTTGCTAGCTGGCGATACGTTGTATTATCCATGCACCTAACGCATGCACAGAATCCTTGGACCACCTTGACCTGAGAAATATCCGTATTCGAGATAGTCGAGCACCATCGTGATTACCGCGACTTTCATTGAGAAATATTGTTTTGCGGCGGCGTCCCACGTATTGAGTCTGTCTTTCCATCATGTTCCTAGCTCATCTTTCAACAACTGGAGATACAGATTGAGATCCGTACCTGGTTGTATTGGCCCTTGAACTAGCATACACATTGTTATGTACTTTTTATTCATGCATTTCTAGGGAGGAAGGTTGTATATGAATACAAAAACGGGCCAGGTACTGTGTGTGATGCATTCTTTGCCAAACGGATTGACTCCATCAGCGCTCACACCAATCCTGAGGTTCCATGGTTCTTTCCCGAAATCTGGGTATTCGAGGTCCAATGCAGTCCATTGGCTACCATCTGAAGGGTGCCTCATGATGTCCTCCTTTCCCGGATCCGGGTTCGGGTGATCCTCTTTTAGCTTCTTTCTATCTGCGTGCCAGGTCATGAGCTTTGTTTCCTCGGGATCTACGAAAAACCTCTGCAGACGAGGAATGATCGGAAAGTACCATACCACTTTTCTAGGAACTTTCTTCCCTCTCTTGTATCGACTAAGAATGCAGACCGAACATGTGGTTTTCTCTACGTCCTCACCCAATAGATCATGCAATCGTTTAAGCAGACGTGGTATTTAACTTGCGGAAGATCGATAGGGCATAGGACTTTATTGGCCTCAGCGATACTAGTTGGGCACGTGTTGCCCTTCGGAAGACGATCGTGTCAGAATGCCATGTTATCATCGAAGCTTTCGTCGGTCCATTTGTGTTTTTCCTTCATCTCCATATCCCCAAGTTTTACATTCAAGCGGGTATCCCCGTCGTTGCATCCTTCATACAATTTCGTAACCGCGTCTTTCTCGAGTTACGCCAGCTTGGCTTTCTCTCTAGCGGCACCTCTGGCGTTCAACGCCTCCTTGACAAGTAACGCTTGAACATGAGGGTCCTGCATCCAGCTTTAATCCTCATGTCTGGCATCTTCATGTTCATGTCCGACATCTTGATCTTCATGTCCGACATCTTGATCTACATGATCTTCTTCGGCATCTTCTTCATGATCATGTACGGGATGCTCTTCGTCTTCTCGCCCGCTGTTGTTGTCTGGTTGCCCTTCCTCATTTACTGGCGCCCCACCATTGACGTCCACCTCCTCACCAGCTTCATCACTTATCCACCATGTGTATCCATCCATCAAACCATTACACTTCAGGTGTCTTTCCAATATTCCATAATCAGGCTCGGTCACGCACTGCAGTTTGCATCTCCGATATGGACATCTTATATCCGTCCTATGATTCCGTAGCATGTCGTTTGTCGCACAATGCATCAACCTAGTCACGGTGATATCGCTCATCATCTCGCAGACCATGACCGCTTGTGTGCATAGAGAGAGCAACACAATTATATATATCACGGTCTTCGCTGGAAAAATTCGGCATGACCTTCCCTAATAATGCATGGGAGCATGCGGAGAGTGCGCCAGAAATTTTCCGAAACGGAAATAAATCAACATTTCGGCAAAACATTGGCAACTCAAGATTCACATATACATCAAACCACCACAAGCTTCACATATACATCAAACCACCACAAGCTTCACATATACACTTCACATATACATCAAACCACCACAAGCTTCACATATACATCAAACAACCACAATCTTCACATATACACTTCACATATAAATCAAACCACAACAAGCTTCACATATACAACATCATTCCACAAGCTTTACACACACATATATCAAACCACAAGCTTCATACAAAAGGAGAAAAAATACAAGTAGATTTAGTTAATAAAGACAAGTATTGGTGATAAATGGAAGAAAGGAGTTGGGGAGGAGGTCCACTTACTTTAATATGAAACAAAGTAGATTTAAATCCAAGTATGGATGGATAAATGGAAGAAATGAGGTGGGGAGGAGGAGAAAACCGAGTATATCCAGGGTGAGAAGAGTAGATATAGTTTGAGAAGTGTGTGAAGTGAATGAGAGGTGGTAGGTGGGGTGGAGTAGATAAGTGCAGCTCGAGGTATTTAGTGGCGCATATTGAATCTCAATGGTGGCGCATCCCAAAATATGCCACCCCTAAGGTCTTAGGGGTGGCGCATTCCAAATATGCGTCACTCATAAGTTGTTAGAGTGGCGCATTTCCAAAATGCGCCAACTATAAGGTTCTTAGGGGTGGCGCATTTCTCTAAATGCGCCACGTATAAGCTCATCCAGGCTGGCCCACTCTTAGGGGTGGCGCACTGGAAAATAATGCGCCACCCCTAAGGGCTTATTGGTAGCGCATTCTTCACCAGTACACCACTCCTGACAGATGGTGGCGCATGGCCCAAAATATGCGCCACTAATAGTGATTCCATGTATAGTTATTTCTCTAGTAGTGCGAAAATTTAAGCATTTGGTACTGTTATTTCCTAAACCATATTTTAGTTTGGTGAACAACAACAAACAATAGCACAATCACAATCTACATGAAATTATAATCTAGTTACATATGAAGAACACCCCAAACGGAGTTACGGTTACAAATATACAACATCACAAGTTATGAACACAATGTGCCAACATCAGGTAACACACTTGAGACCAAGGAAACAATATGCTACAGATTTCAAACATGCACCAAAATGATATGGATTAACAGTAAACATGACAAGGAAGGCATGACATCAAAGTTTCATATATATGAGCATCAAGAAATAATAATTATAACTCAAGAAAAAAGATAAATTATACTACTAGTTTAGGATTGGTGAAATCAGGAAAACATGGCAAACTATTATAAACATGCTCTATAAACAGTATCAAAAGCAATATCAAACAAGCTCCAAAATGAACATGCATTACATCTACAGCAAGCGTACATAATGCTCATGAGTTCATACATTGCATTTATGGTCAAAAGACCCATGGATGAGAAGATATAAAGCAAGCGAGACAGATAAACCATATTCCACACTTAGTAGAAATCGGGGTAGTTGACAGATAACAACAGGTATGCACTTTGGGAGCTCAATAACTATATAAACAGTAGAGATATCATGGAATATCAATACATGGCATCAAAATACACATAACAAGGAGCAAATAATTACATTGGGTCTAAAGCATATGAGACATGGATCACTAACTATAAGGCATCAAAGTAGCAACTTTATACAAACATCAGCATATATTATCAGGGTCACCACTTTGGAGCAAGAACTAAAATAGCTACATCAGGTAAACATGGAAAATGAATGCATCTAATTGAAGTAAACATGATGCTTAACACATACCAGAAAGAATCACTGGCATATGCATCATGGATGTGACACAAACATCAACTCAACTTTGATAATAATAATAGCAGCAACACTAAACGTCAAGTAGCAGTGTTTAGGAAGCATTTGCACCAACTAGATGACCTCAAATGGATTAACTCACTAAAGTAGAAAAGTTAGAGCACAACAAGATTCACACTTTTCATTTTGGGCGCGAAGTCATACGGGCAATGGATCTACCGCAATAATCGTTGCAAAACAGTACACAGTAACAGGAAATTACAGAATTTGTAAAATCCAGAAGGGGAAAGGAAAAAAAAGGAACCTCGTGGCCGAGGCCCAACAGGCCATCAGTGTGGGCGAGGGTTAGGAGGCGCTCGCACTGGGCGAGAGAAGCCGCGGGCCGGCGGCGAGCAGATGGGCCACGGGGCAGGAGGCCGGCCCACGGGGAGCGGTGGAGGCTGGCCTAGCCTAATTGGCTCGTCGCCCGTCCCGATCCAGATTGTGGACGTGGACGGCGGCGCCGGCACGGTTCTCCGGCGTGGAGGCGGCGCGGTGACGGGCGGCGCTAGGAGGTCCTGCTGCGTCGGTGGGCTCGGGTCGTCGGCTTCAGCCATGGCGCAGCGGCAGCGCGAAGAGCCTGCAGAGAGGAGAGGGAGGCGGTCGTGAGAGAGGAGGAGAGGGGAGGAGACAGCCGGCGGCGGAGGATGGCTCACCGGGCTCGGCATGGTGGCTGAAGCGGCAGCTCGCCGGAGTCAGAAGCGCTGCAGGCGGCCTCGGCCCGGAACGAGCCCGAGCAAGCCGCGACGGTAGTGGTGCGAGTCCTGTAGGGACCGGACGGCTGGGAGGCTGGTGGATGGCGACGTCGCCTCTCTAGAGCCACAGATCTGAGGATCTGACAACCCTGGGTTGCCCAGGAGCTAGTGTTTCGAAATCTGGACTCAAATTGGGAAGATCTGGGATTTAGGTGGGGCTGGATGCAATTTTTACAAGGGAGGAAACCGTAGAAGGGCTAGGAGAGAGTGGTGGTCTATTTATAGGGTTGGTTGGCTGGCAGGTTTACACAAACTCCCTCGGTTTCTGTCTCGCGCGTCCGATACTACACATTTTTGGCCATCGGTAGTCCATACAACCTTGGATTCAGATGAAATCTCGAACCACACGCTCAGCGCGGCGAGCCCGTCAGTCCTACCGCACTTCGATACCGTTCCGACAAAATTTTCCGACGCCTAATGAAATAATCCGTTTATTAAATAAACGGGGTTTCATTCCGATGGCGATGGCTAGTCTCGTGCCGGAAGTTGCGACGGTGCTCGGGTGGATGCCGGTGTCGCAAAAGGTCATGTGCCATGGTGGGAAGGGTCGGTCACACATCCCGGTACGAGAAGCAGGGGGAAATATAATCACCAATTAATAAATCAGCAAAGCAAATACTACAAACAATTCTAACAATCAACAAAATAACGCAGCAATTTTTTTTAATTTGAGTGAAAATCCTGGGTTGTTACAATACAACACCACCAACAAGGGATCTTGTCCCAAGATCCTGGACGATCCGGGGGAGAGGAGGGAGAGAAAAGAGAGACGACGTCTTCAACACCACCAATAAGGGACTCTGCTCCATGTCGTACGATGACCTTCCGTCGAGAAAACTTTCTGCAAAGAAAAGGCGACGTCGAAGAGCGAAACCATCGGGAGATCAAGAGGAAGAACGATAGTCCAAAGTGACGATCAAGGGAAGCATTCTCACTCAAATCATGAGGATACTAGGAAAGAGGAATGAATTCAACAGACGACCAAGATGTTATCCGGAGTCGGAAAAGCTAAAGGTACTACAGGAATTCCCAAACTTGACATCGGAATCGAGACAATACGCTGCGAGCAAGGCATTGTAACTATTTGGAAACGCCACTTACTCGAGATACTAGAGTTTGAAGGAGACAAGGCGAGAATAAAACACCTACGACACTTGTCCTGACCAGCGCAAAGGTAAGGAGTAAAAATATTTCTACTCTCTGATAACTAACTTAGTAACTACAAAATAGTTTTAGTCTAGACTCGACTTTGACCAGATAATAGGCCCCTACAGTCGGTAAGGCTGTGATACGAAGTTGTAAGGCCCAATATGCGGTACTGTTCCAGATCTAGATGTTTCGATCCAAGTCCGGGGACGAAGTACATATCGGTCCCACCGCGACATATGACAATGCCATATGCCCCGTATTTCCAACATGATATCAGAACATTACAACTACAAGGATACAACATCTCATACAATCGGCATACAACTTCCTTAATACAATACATCAGTGGAAGATACATGTCTGAGTACAAACTATAATCAAATGCCTAGTGGCAAAGGTAAAACACACCATTCCCACGTCCACACGGGTCCAGGCTCTCCGCCGGGATCCACCTAACTAGTCGTCATCGAGTCTCCACGAAGGCGTTCAGAAGAAGGATCGTCGAGCTCCTCTGATGTCCAAGATCGTTTGTACAACGTGCGTAAAAGAGAGAAGAAAGGGGTGAGCTATATCAACAAGTCTTGTAACTAACTTCTCACAGTAATATGGGGGTAGTGGTTGAGGTTGCATCGGCACTAGCAATATATGAGGTGGCTAACGATCTATTTAGAGTAAGATGAGAACCAAGCAGTCGATGAGGAATCGCCTGCAACAAGTCTGCTATCAGCTACTTACGCAAACATAACACCTATCCTATCCTTGTCCTCATCCTCGCATCCTGACGAAGATGAAGCAATCAAGGCACTCACACGTTGATCAAGTTGTAGTTATGATTCAGTTGATGTTATCTATGAACAAGACGTAGGTTCCAAGTCGTCCATAACCGTGGACACGGCTTCTCGAAAAGATTTAACCCTCCAGGGGTGTACCAATTTCCCATTACAAGGCTCCGCATGCATGACCATCACTCTCAGTTGCTTCCCATCATAGGCAACCATTTGATGATTTAGATCCGAGAGATCCGAAACAACAGGTCCCTCTAGATAACAACGAACAAATACGGCTTGCCCCCGGGGAGTCGACACCCAATCCAAAAGTCGGCCATGCTCTCGGATTGGACTCTTCCGTCTGTCTAAGGTCGAGGTAACTAATCCCCTCACATGTGGGCAGACCCCTAGCTCACCAGTGTGGGCCAACAGAGAAATCATGTCTCCACTGGCCCGGGTTGTTTCAAAGAACATCTGCTAGGAGCGACCCGATAGACACACACACGGTTTCCAAATGGTAAATCATCTTTGGCCACCACTAGAAATTTTTGTAGCTAGGTAGGTAAGAAAAGGGGACCCCATAATATCACACACTCGGTTAGGCACGCTCAGTCTTAGAACCAATACCCGGAACTCGGATCCTAGGTGACTCGAATGGAACAAAGCGCCAAGGCGGGATAGCTTGACCTTCCATCCTTCGTCGAATATAGTCAACATTATAATAATCATATCATCCACAACAATATAATAATGTGATAGCCCAATCCATGGAGTAACAGGGGAACAGTTGTAGCATCCTAAGCATGCATACTAAGCAGTGGTTAAGAAAGCAAGGTACATGGCCAAACAATGGTTTGCTGGGATGTGGAGGAAATGCATGTTTGGGTTTATTTGAGAGGCATAAATATGAAGTGGTAGGATCAAGCTATCGTACTATACTATACCTAGGAAAAAGTGAGCATAAAGTTATAAGCATGATATATGCTCCCCCTTACCTGATAAGAAGACGAAGCCGAAGGTGTAGTCGTTCGCAAACTCGCAACATCTCCTAGAATACCCGCGGGAGCAAACAAGAAGTAAACACTTGAAAGGCAATCAACGAAGAAGCATCTTTTACTACGAAGCAATCACGAGCAAGCAACAACAATAAGGCAACACGAGACAACGCAATACGATATCACATCTATCGTCGAGAGCGGCTACTAACAGGTTAAGTGAAGTATCGGTCACACACGACGATACCACACATTTAGAATGGTTTAAGTTCTTTAGCTACAAAATATGAGCAAAGGAATAACACACAATCATGGAAAGAGGTGAAGCATAAAGTAAACTATCTATGCTAGTACATTTAAGTGGGGTAAAATCCTAAACAGGGCACATCACTAAGTACCCCACGACTATTTAAGCATTTTGTACTGTTCTGACCTAAACCAAATTTAAGGTTGGTTAAGAACAGAAAAAATATCACAATCACAATCTATATGAAATTGTAATCAAGTTACATATAAAGAACACCCCAAACGGAGTTACGGTTAAAAAGATACAAGCATCACAAGTTATGAACACAATCTGTCAACATCTGGTAACACACTTGAAAGCAAGGAAACAATATGCTACAGATTGCAAACATGCACCAAAATGACATGGATTAACAGTAAACATGACATCAATGTTTTATATATATGAGCATCAAGAAATAATAATTATAACTCAAGCAAAAACATGGCAAACTATTATAAACATGCTCTATAAATAGTAGCAAAAGCAATATCAAGCAAGCTCCAAAATTAACATGCAATACATCTACAAAAATCCTACATAATTCTCATGAGTTCACACATTGCACTTATGGTCAAAAGACCCATGGATGAAAAGATATAAAGCATGCGAGAGAGCTCAGCCATATTCCAGACTTAGTAGAAATCGGGGTAGTTGACAGATAACAGCAGGTACGAACTTTGGGAACTCAATAACTATATGAATAGTAGAGATATCATGGCATATCAGTACATGGCATCAAAAATACACATAACAAGGAGCAAATAATTACATTGGGGCTAAAGCTTATGAGGCATGGATCCCTAATTATAAGGCATCAACGTAGCAACTTTATACAAACATCAACACATATTATCAGGGTCACCACTTTGGAGCAAGAAATAAAATAGCTACAACAGGTAAACATGGAAAATGAATGCATATATTTGAAGTACACATGATGCTTAACACCTACAAGAATGAATCACTGGCATAGGCATCATGGATGTGACACAAACATCAACCAAACTTTGATAGAAATAACAGCAGCAATAGTAACGTCAACTAGTAGTGTTTAGCAAGCATTTGCACCAACTAGATGACCTCAAATGGATTAACTACGTAAAGCAAAAAGTTATAGCACAACAAGATTCACACTTTTCATTTTGGGCGCAAAGTCATACGGGCTACGGATCTACCGCAATAATCATTGTGAAACAGTACACAGTAACAGGAAATTACAGACTTAGTAAAATCCAGAAGGGGAAAGGAAAAAAAGGGACCTCATGGCCGAGACCCAATAGGCCGGCGGTGTGGGCGAGGGGGCACTCGCACTATGCGAGAGATAGTCGCGGGCAGGCGGCGATCAGATGGGCCACGGGGAAGGAGGCCAGCCAATGGGGCGCGATGGCGTCTGGCCCAGCCAGATCGGCTCGTCGCCCGTCCCGATCCAGATCGTGGACGTGGACGGCGGCGCCGGCGCGGTTCTCTGGTGTGGCGGCGGCGCGGCGAAGCTGGCGACGGGTGGCGCTAGGAGGTCCTGCTGCGGGGGCAAGTGGTCGGGTCCCAGGCGCGAGGACGGCGAGCTTGGACGGGGAGGCCATGGCGCGGCGACGGGCTCGGGTCGCCGGCTTCGGCCATGGTGCAGCGGCGGCGCGACGTGCCTGTAGAGTGGAGAGGGAGGAGGAGAGGGGAGGAGACAAACGGCGGCGGAGGAAGGCTCACCGGGCTCGGCACGGCGGCTGCCGCGGCGGTGGTGCGGGCCCTGCAGGGCCCGGATGGCTTGGAGGCTGCTTGATGGCGACGTGGCCTCTCCAGAGCCTCAGATCTGAGGATCTGACGGCTCTAGGTTGCCCAGGAGCTAGGGTTTCGAAATCCGGACTAAAATTGGGAAGGTCCGGGATTTAGGAGGGGGTGGCTGCAATTTTTACAAGGGGGAAACCCTAGAAGGGCTAGGAGAGAGTGGTGGTCTATTTATAGGGCTGGTTGGGTGGCAGGTTTACACAAACGCCATCAGTTTCTTTCTCGCGCGTCCGATACTCCATGTTTTTGACCGCCGGGAGTCCATACGACCTCCGATTCGGATGAAATCTCAAACCACGTGCTCAGCGCGGCGAGCCCGTCAATCCTATCTCACTACGATACCGTTCGGAGAACATTTTCCGATGCCCAATAAGATAATACGTTTATTAAATAAACGGGGTTTTCGTTCCGATGGCTGGTCTCGTGCCGAAAGTTGCGACGGTGCTCGGGTGGAAACCGGTGTCACAAGAGGTCGTGTTCCATGGTGGGAAGGGTCGGCCACGCATACCGGTAAGATAAGGAGGGGAAATATAATCACCAATTAATAAATCGGCGAAGAAAATACTACAAAAAATTCTAACAATCAACAGAATAACCCAGCAAACAAATTTTTTAATTTGGGTGAAAATCCCGGGCTGTTACACTGTTGGAGCTCTTTTAGTTTTTCATCATCTCATCCAAAAGCTTTGTGGCAGCACCAAGTGTAGTTGACATAAAGGTTCCTCGCGCGGCCGAGTCTAACAGATTTCGCGAGGTAAAGTTCAAACCTGCATAAAAAGTCTGGATAACCATCCAAGTAGTCAAACATGTGTAGGGCAGTTCTTAACGAGAGATTTCATGCCTTCCCAAGCTTGGGAAACATGCTGATTATCCAATTGCTTAAAATTCATAATATTACTTCTCAACTGGATAATCTTAGCAGGTGGGTAGTACTTCCCAATAAAAGTATCCTTGCACTTATCCCAAGAATCTATGCTATTCCTAGTCAAGGATTGAAGCCATATTTTAGCTCCTCCTCTCAAGGAGAAAGGAAAAATCTTTAATATAACAATATCTCCATCTACTTATTTGTATTTTTTCATATCACAAAGCTCAACAAAGTTATTCAAGTGTAAAGTGTAACAACCCAGGATCTCAATAGGAATGATAGGCTACTCATATCAACAAGGTGCACCTTCTTTTCCGGGAGCCCATCATAAAGTACTACCATGTTAAGCGTGCTTGTCTTGGAGTAGTCTTGGGATGACTGACCGACCAGGTAGTTAACCCTGGGTGCACACGAGTAAGGACAAAGTTTGTAGAAAATACTAGTGCTGGTTTGTGAGGACAGACTGGATCCCAGGCGCACCGACCATTGAATCGGTGGTTAACCGGTTGGGAGTGGTCAGCGCGTTACAGTTGGTATCAGAGCCGACCCTGGAGGTTACACGATGTGTGTGTCGGTCGGTGAGGCTTACATGGGGTACATGTTGGATGCCTACAACTGGCGCGCACAAACGTGTGCCAAAGGGGAACCTTCCTGCTGAGCCGACGGGGACGTCGGTTCCTTTGAGGGCTGGTGTATGTAACAACCCAGGATCTCAATAGGAATGATAGACTACTCATATCAACAAGGTGTACCTTCTTTTCCGAGAGCCCGTTAGGAAAGAACTACCAGCTTAAGCGTGTTTAGCTTGGAGTAGTCTTGGGATGGGTCACCGACCGGGAAGTTTATCCCGGTTGTGCACGAGTGAGGAAAAAGTGTGCAGAAAAGACTAGTTGATACATCCCAAACGTATCTATAATTTCTTCTTGCTCCATGCATGTTTTGTGTGATATTTCTATGTTTAATATACACTTTCATACACTTTTGATCATATTTGGACTAACCTATTAAGTCAGTGCACCTCAGTGCCAGTTCCTATTTTCTGCTGTTTTTCCAATTCAGGTTTCCCCCGTATTAAAAATGTTCCAAAAATTCCGAGAAAATACAATAAAAATCAGTGAACCGGAAGCTTCTGGAAGAGCCAAAATGGTGCTAGAGGGCCACCACTAGGTGCCCATGTGCCCTAGTGGCGCGCCCTAGAGGGAGGTCGCGCCAAGGGGCCGCCTGGACCCCTGGTGGCCCCCCTGGCTGCCCCCCTTTGACTATATATTCTCCGTCACGGGAAACCTCCGAGACAGAACCCTTTTTCGCGATCACGCCTCTTTTCCGCCGCCCTCGCGCTTCCAAGATCGGGAACACCAGCAGACCTCTTCCCGGCACCCTGCCGGAGGGAGGATTGACCTCCGGGACCTTCTCCTCCACCATCGACGCTTCCCGGATGATCCGTGACTAGTCCACCTTGGACCATGGGTCCATGATCAGTAGCTATGTGATGTTCTCCTCCCCTCTTTGTTCTTCATGGATTAGACCTGGTGAGCTTCCCTACATGATCAAGGCACATATGTAATTATTTCTGTTGTTTCTATGCTGAGTTTGCTGGGATCTGATGGATTATGAGACTATGTTCAGATTGTGATTGAGTAATATATTTGGTTCTTATCTTTTATATTTTTGTTCTTGAGTAATTCTTGCATATTCTCCGTTGTTGTTTATTGCTTTGGCCAAGTAGAAGGTAGTGAATCCAAGAGGGAGCGTTATGCTTGATTGTGGGTTCATGTCCCCTGATGACTAGCTTGAGTGACAGAAACATGAGTCTAGGGGGTGTGCTGTTACCACAAGGGGGGAAACAACGGTGCTTGTAACCGGGGTTGGAAGGATTGTTTACTTTACGCAAAGTTCTTTTAATGCAGTTGTTTGTTGCTTTGGGTTTACACTTTGGGTGGGGCTCACAACTTAATACCAGCGAGATGTTATGGATAGATATCTCAAGGTGGATGATTAGTAGTAGATGCAGATGGATTTCGGTCTACTTATTTTGGCATACTGCCCATGCTTTTGAGCCTCTTCCTTTCTTTGTAGCATAGTTAGCATTGGTTTGTGCCCGTAATCCTGTCAATTGCCCAGCTGTTATTTGTTTACCTCGCATAGCAGTTTTGTCATCTTTTTGGAGAGATACATCACTAGTGAACATCCTAGGACCACGGTCCATATTCTCATCACTGTTTACACTCTCAAATTATGTCTTTCTTTTACTTTCTAGTCGCAATTATCACTACCTAATATATGTTGTGTTGATCCTTCGTTAACAGCAAGTCCGGAGAGATTGACAACCTCTCTGTACTCGTTGGGAGCAAAGTTACTTGTGGTGTGTGCAGGTCCAGGTAAAGTAAGCAACCAGAGGTTGTAAACGGCTCCATTGTTCACTTCACCACCTACTTGAAATTATCGGAGTACTACGGGAAGACACTCTAGACCTTGGAATCTTTTCCAAGGGAAATCTGTCGCTATCCTACATCTAACCTTCCACTTGGGGTAACCAACGAGGAGTTAGTATCAAGAAAAATTTTGGCACCGCTGCCGGGGACTGTAATCTTCAAGATAGGGGAGTTGCACACTATCTTTTACCTTTGCTTTTTAGTCTTGTTAGTTTAACTTTCAGTTTTTCTCTTTGTGTCCTTTATTAAAAATCACAAAAAAATTGTTTGTTACACTTACTGCTACTATGCGTTCCACTGAAAACACCAAGTTGTGTGACTTCACTAGTCACAACAACAATGATTTTATCTGCACTCCTATTGCTACACCTGCTAATTCAGCTACCTCTTATAAAATTAAACCTTCCTTGTTGAACCTTGTTATGTGAGATCAATTCTCCGGTGTCGGAGGTGATGTTTCTTTACATTTAAATAATTTTTTTGAACTCTGTGATATGCAAAAGTATAAAGAAGTAGAAGGTGATATTGTTAAGCTTAAGCTTTTTTCCTTTCTCCTTGAGGGAAGGAGCTAAAATTTGGTTTCAATCCTTGCCTAGTAATAGTATAGATTCTTGGGATAAGTGCAAAGATGCTTTTATTGGGAAGTACTACCCACCTGCTAACATTATCCAATTGAGGAGTAACATTATGAATTTTAAACAATTGAATAATGAACACGTTGCCCAAGCTTGGGAACGAATGAAATCTCTTGTTAAGAAATGCCCTACACATGGATTGACTACTTCGATGGTTATCCAGACTTTTTATGCAGGCTTGAACTTTACCTCGCGCAATCCTAGACCGTTCCCATCCAACTATGGGAACAACAACACCTATCCTAGCAACAAGAACCCCACTTCTGAATTAGAAAGCATGCTTAAAGAATTTATGACTACCCAAAAAGCCTTCAACAAGAGTGTAGAGGAGAGATTAGACAAATTAGATAATCTCTCTTTGAAGGTAGACAACTTAGCCCTTGATATTGAGATGCTTAAAATTAGAACTTATCGCCTCGAGGAGAGGAAAGACACTCCTATTAATGTTATCCAATTGAAAATTAATGGAAATATTAGGATGATGGCTAAGCTTATAGAAAGATGGGATAGAGAAAAAGTGGAAGAGGATATAATTAAGAGCATTCCTACACACCACACTGTTGCTACTATCCAAGTTGTTGAGGATACCCAAACTTTTAGCAGCAAACACACTCCTAGTCCCATTCGACCTATTAATGGTGATGCTATTACCTCAACCATAGAAGAATAAACTCCTATTAACATAGAGGCTTTCAAACAAGTGAGATTACATGACACCACTACCACCTTTGATAGTTGCACCCTCTCAGAAGTTATTAGCTTACTACACAAAATGTCTAGAGACCCGCACACTAGGACACTAAATCTTGCGTTCATGGAGCATATCACTAATGCTCTCATTAAAGCTAAGGAGGAGAAGCTTAGAGTAGAATCCTCCATACCTAGGAAGCTAGAAGATGGTTGGGATCCTATGATAAAAATTAAATTGAATAACTTCTCTTGCTATGCTTTATGTCATGTTGGAGCTAGTACCTCCGTTATTCCCAAAAGAATGTATGATATGTTTGAATTCAAACCTTTTGATCCGTGTTCTTTTGGTGTTCGCCTCATTGATTCTTCCGTAAAGAAACCTTTGGGGAAGATTGACGATGTTCTTATCATTGTCAATGACTATTATGTTCCCGTTGATTTTAATATTATGGACATAGAGTGTGAACCTTTATGTCCAATTATTTTGGGACGTCCTTTTCTTCGCACCGTTGGAACACTTCCCTAGAAAGAAGATTAAATTACCTTTTGAGTCCGTTACACGGGCGAGCTATTCTCTTTCACTTGATAAAACTTGATGTTTTTGCTTCTTGCCTAGCTTAAAGGCGTAAAAGAAAGTGATTGTTGGGAGACAACCCAAAATATTTTTACTTCTGTTTATAGTGGTCTTGATGATTTTTACTATTGTGGCAACATCATTGTATCTTTATTTTCAAGCTTTGTACCAAGCTTAGCCTCCGATTGTGAGAAAGTTCAAAAGTTGTGAAATGTTTTCCAGAAAACATATTTTGTCCTTGGACAAAAAAATTCACCTAAAATCACCAGATCATCTTTCCATACAATTCTCTATGGACCGTCTGTTCTGAGTTTTTTTATTTGAGTTGTAGAAGTACCCAAAAAAATTATTTACTACCTGTTGTTCAGTTTTTCATAGATTCTATCGTGTTTTGCCTTTCCTCACTTTTGCAAGTCTTGTGCTAGCTTTTTCTTTGCAAAAACTTTTTGGAAATCTT
The DNA here is from genome assembly GCA_950022295.1 of Bromus sterilis. Classification (NCBI taxonomy): domain Eukaryota; kingdom Viridiplantae; phylum Streptophyta; class Magnoliopsida; order Poales; family Poaceae; genus Bromus; species Bromus sterilis. The sequence goes on from OX465599.1 coordinate 221,473,922, forward strand.
GAGAAACAGTAGCCTTTAAAGAAAATATTTATTTCTAGTAGAGGCAAATTATTTTATTAAGGGTACTAACCTCTCTAATCAGCTTATGATGAGTTATGTATGAAGGGATATTTCAAGTGTTCGAGGGAAGATGATGAAAGAAGATCCGGGAGTGTGAAACGCTCAAGCTTGGGGATTCCCCCATGCATCCCTAATAAATATTCAAGGAGACTCAAGCGTCTAAGCTTGGGGGATGCCCCCGTGCATCCCCTTCTCCATCAACAATCATCAATTCGTCCTATGTATCACTATATTTTTATCACTTCATGCGTTATGTGCTATGCTTGGAGCGTCTCGCTCTTAGGTTTACTTTTTATTTTTCTTTAGATTTGTTTGCTGTTCATAAGAAGTTAGAACTCAGCTTACTTTGTGTGGGAGAGAAATATGCTCCACTTCAAACTAGAATACATCATAGGATTTCATGCTTATCGTTCTTTGTTTTGTGTTCTCTATGTTTTCATAGCTGCTGCCATGTTTAGCTCTTAGTTTTCATGTCTATTTTTTTCAAGAGATTTAGTTTAGTTTGTTGCTGGAACTCTCTTTATTTTTCATGTTTATCTTGTTAAGAGAGTTGGTTGTTGCACTGAGTTGTGTCTTGTCTTTAAGTAGGTAATTGAGGTTGCTATTCAATTGTAGTAGTAACTTGCAATAGTTTTGAGGTATTGTTGTGAGTAATGTTTGAACTTTTGGTGTCAAGAGCTCTAGCCTATTAGTGATATGTGTCGTATTTTGGGAAATATGTGTTTATTTCCAAAAACTACAAAATCTAGTTGAGAACTCAAGCTACTAGATGGATCACTAATCTTCGAGGATGCGCAAGGATAACTAAACCCCCATACACTCCTCTCGGGGTACTTGTCTCTTTGTGAACCTATTTATTAGATTGAGAGTTACCGATAATAAGTGCATGAGTTCTACGGACTAATGTAAGTATTGAATGTTGACACTTCCACCACCTCATATTAGCTATCCTCTTCGGTACCGCGCATTGCCCTCTTCCCACTCCGAGAGTTGGCGTCCACCTCGCCGGTGCATCCAAACCCTTGGCACAATAGGCTCTGTCATCATAAACCTCCTTATATCTTTCCTCAAAATAGTCACCATACCTACCTATCAAGGCATTTCCATAGCCTTTCTGAGATATATTGCCATGCAACATCCACCATCTCATGACTTGATCTTCATATCATATATGTTCCCGCTACACTGGCAGAGGCATACATTTGCATACATCATGATAGCTACATCTTCTTTATGTCGAGTACCTTGTAAAGTGTGAAAGATCTTCTATACTTCTTGTAAAAATAGAGTGTTGCCCTTATGTGAGGAAAAGATCCCAAAGAGGACAAATTTAAAAGATCCCAACGAGGAAAAATGAAAGTTCAATAGAAAGAGCCATTGAGGCCACCAAAAAAAGAGAAAAAGCAAATAAAAAGAGAGCAATGGGCAACACTACTATCCCTTTTGAAACATCCACACTCGTACTCTCTCATATATCTTGTACTCCATAGAGATGATCATTTATGCATATAGCTATGTGGGGACCTTCACACTATAGAACTTGGCTTGCATATTCCAAGGATGAGCTTCCTCAAACGAGCTCTAGGTCTTCTTAAGCGAGCACGTTGGATGCACCCCCACTAGTTCCATCAAAGAGATTTTCTTAGATCATATGTGCATCTGTTGCATGGCAGTCCCTACCCCTCACATCATATCTATCATTTGGCATTCTCTCGCCTATGATTTTTCTTATTGATGTGAGCCTTTCACACCCTTTTTGTCTTCCTCCTCCAACATATCTCTCTCTTTGCCATCCTAAGTGTCAACTCTTGTGCTTACGCTCATCCATTGCATGAGAGCTCAAAATATCGAAAGGGAGTGGATCAAATTGACTTGTACCTGGCTAGTGGTCTGGGGACGAGTCAAGATAAGATTCCAAAGAATACTAAGTGTGAAACTTTAGTAGATTGAGTTCTCAACAAATAAATATTTTTTCTCGTATTCCCATCTCCCACTTATTTCACGCAAACACCATCTGGAGACATTTGAGTCACGGACAACAAGAGCTCTTGCACCTTTATGTTCTTATGTTGCTTGTTTCAATGCTAATATAGACTCTTGCCTATTATGACATGAATTGAATTACATACCTTGATTACTTTACTTAAAAAGTTCTTATATGGTTGTTAGCATGTCACCACAGAAATTATGCTTGTTATCATTAACCTACTCGAGGACGAGCAGGAATTAAGCTTGGGGATATTGCTCCCAAACGTGCAAACGTATCTATATCTATAATTTCTAATTGCTCCATGCATGTTTTGTGTGATATTGCTATGTTTTATACACACTTTCATACACTTTTGATCATATTTGGACTAACCTATTAACTCAGTGCACCCCAGTTCCAGTTCCTGATTTCTGCTGTTTTTCTATTTCAGGTTTCGACCGTATTAAAAATGCTCCAAAAATTCTGGGAAAATACAATAAAAACTCAGCACACCGGAAGCTTCAGTAAGAGCCAAAGTGGGGCGAGAGGGACACCACCAGGGGCCCAGGCGCCCCGGTGGCGCGCCCTAGGGGGATGCCGTGCCAGGGGGGCGGTTGAACCCCTGGTGGCCCCTGGCTTCCCCCCTTCGCCTATATATTCTCTGTCACGGGAATCCTCCGTGACAGAACCCTTTTTCGCGATCTCGCCTCTGTTCTGCCACTGCCGCCCTTCCAAGATCGGGAGCGCCAGCAGACCTCTTCCCGGCACCCTGTCGGAGGGAGGATTGATCTCCGGGAGCTTCTCCTTCACGATGGACGCTTCCCGGATGATCCATTAGTAGTCCACCTTGGACCATGGGTCCATGATCAGTAGCTATGTGATGTTCTCCTCCCCTCTTTGTTCTTCATGTATTAGACCTTATGAGCTGGCCCACATGATCAAGGCACATATGTAATTCTTTCTGTTGTTGCTATGCTGAGTTTGCTGGGATCTGATGGATTATGAGACTATGTTCAGATTGTGATGGAGTAATATATTTGGTTCTTATCTTTAATATTGTTGTTCTTGAGTAATTCTTGCATGTTCTCCGTTGTTGTTTATTGCTTTGGCCAAGTAGTACGTAGTGACTCCAAGAGGGAGCGTTATGCTTGATTGTGGGTCTATGCCCCCTGATGACTAGATTGAGTGACAGAAACATGAGTTTAGGGGATGTGTTGTTGCAAAAAGGGGGAAAACAACAGTGTTTGTAACCGCGGTTGGAAGGATCTTTTACTTTACGCAAAGTTCTTTTAATGCTGTTGTCTATTGCTTTGGGTTTACACTTTGGGTGGGGCTCGCAACTTAATACTAGCGATATATTCTGGATAGATATCTTAAGGTGGATGATTAGTAGTAGATGCAGATGGATTTCGATCTACTTATTTTGGCGTACTGCCCATGCTTTTGAGCCTCTTCCTTTCTTTGTTGCATAGTTAGCATTGGTTTGCGCCCGCAATCCTGTCAATTGCCCTGCTGTGATTTGTTTACCTCGCATAGCAGTTTTATCGTCTTTTGGGAGAGAGACATCACTAGTGAACATCATGGGACCCCGTTCCATATTCTCATAATTGTTTACACGCTCAATTTATTTATTGCTTTTACTTTCCAGTCGCAATTATCACTACCTATTTTATCTGTTGTGTTGATCCTTTGTAAACAGCAAGGCCGGAGAGATTGAGAACCTCTCTGTACTCGTTGGGAGAAAAGTTACTTGTTGTGTGTGCAGGTCCAGGTAAAGTAAGCAACCAGAGGTTGTAAATGGCGCCATTGTTCACTTCACCACCTACTTGAAGTTATCGGAGTCCTACGGGAAGACACTCTAAACCTTGGCATCTTTGCCAAGGGAAATTTGCCGCTATCCTACATCTAACCTTTCACTTGGGGTAACCAATGAGGAGTTAGTATCACTAGTGCTGGTTTGTGAGGACAGAATGGATAACAGGCACACCGACCATGGAATTGGTGGTTAACCGGTTGGGAGTGGTCGGGGCGTTACATAAAGCAGCATCATCTCCAACACCGGAGAATTGATCTTTCATAACAAAATTCAGCAAAGCAGGTTTAATTTAATAAGAAGGTGCTGAAGTGGCAGGTGGAGCAATAGGAGTGTTGATAAATTGCTTGCTAGTGTGAGAGTTGACGGGTGTAGTTTTGCTTCCTTCCCCGGCAACGGCGGAAAAAATTAAATAGGCGAAGGGGGGCAGTCATGGGGGCTACCAGGGGGTCCAGGTGCCCTGGTGGCGCGGCCAATCCCTAGGCCGCGCCACCTGGCAGCCTGGGCACCAGGTGGGGGCCCTCTGGCCCTCATTCGGGGTTCCGGAAGCTTCCGTTGCGCTGATTTTTTTATCTGGTTTTCCCGAATTTTTGGAGCTCTTTTAATATGGGGGAAAACTGAAATAGAAAAATAGCAGAAAACAGGAACTGGCACTATGGTGCACTGAGTTAATAAATTAGTCCAAATATGATAAAAAATGTATGAAAGTGTATCTAGATCATAACAATATCACACAAAACATGCATGGAGCAAGCAAAAATTATAGATACGTTTGGGACCTAGCAACATCCCCAAGCTTAATTCCTGCTCGTCCTCGAGTATGTAAATGATAACAAACATAATTTCCATGGTGACATGCTAGAAACCATATAAGAACTTTGAAAAGTAAAGCAATCAAGGTATGTGATTCAATTAAACAATCAAGGTATGTGATTCAATTAAAGTCATAACATGCAGGAGTCTATATTAGCATTGAAACAAGTAACAAAAGAACATTAGGGTCAAGAGCTCTTGCTGTCCGTGACTCGAATGTCTCCAAATGGTGTTTGCGTGCAAGAAGGGGATAGGGAATACGAGAAAAGAGTATTTTTGTTGAGAACTCAATCTACTAAAGTTTCACACTTGGTCTTATTTGGAATCTTATCTTGACTCGTCCCCAGACCACTAGCCAGGTACAAGTCAATTTGATCCACTCCTTTTCGATATTTTGAGAACTCATGCAATGATGAGCGTAAGCACGAGAGTTGACACTTAGGATTGCAAAGAGAGAGATATGGTGGAGGAGGAAGACAAAAAGGGTGATAAAGGCTCACATCAATGAGGACAATCATAGGCGAGAAGGCCAAATGATAGATATGATGTGAGGAGAAGGGATTGCCATGCAACGGTTGCACATATGAGCTAAGAAAGCTCCCAAATGGAACTAGTGGGGGTGCAAACAACTTCCTCACTCTTGAAGACCTAGAGATCGTTTGAGGAGGCTCATCCTTGGAATATGCAAGCCAAGTTCTATAGTGTGAAGGTCCCCACATAGCTATATGCATAAATGATCATCTCTATGGAGTACAAGGATAAGAGGGAGTAGTAGTGTGGATCTTTCAAAAGGATAGTAGTGTTTCCCCTTTCTCTCTTTTTTTCTCCTTTTTCTCTATTTTTTTGTATTTTTTTGGTGGCCTCAATGGCTCTTTCTATGTAACTCTCATTTTCCCTCTTTGGGATCTTTTATTTTGTCCACTTTGGGATTTTTTCCTCACTTACGGGCAACACTCTATTTTACAAGAGGGTATAGAAGATCTTCACACTTTTCATGAGGTATGCAATGTATGCCTCTGTCAGTGTAGAAGGAACATGTATGACATGAAGATCAAGTCATGAAGAGGTGGAAGATGCATGGAAATATATCTCGGGAAGGCTATGGAAATGCCTTGATAGGTAGGTATTGTGGCTGTTTTGATGAAAGATATAAGGAGGTTTATGATGACAGAGCGTATCATGCCAAGGTTTTGGATGCACCGGCGAAGGTGGACGCCAACTCTAGGAATGAGAAGAGTGCAATGCACGGTACAGAAGAGGCTAGCAAATATGAGGAGGTGGAAGTGTCAACTTTCAATACTTACATTAGTCCGAAGAACTCATGCACTTATTATCGGTAACTCTCAATCTACCGAGGAGGTTCACGAAGAGACAATACCCAGAGGAAGAGTGTATGGGGGTTTTGTTGTCCTTGCGCATCCTCGACTCATGGTACGTGAGTGTACTCTAATATCCGATCCATGAAAAGATTAGTAATCCATCTAGTAGCTAGAGTTCTCAACTAGTTTTGTATGTTTTTGAAAATAAACACGGATTTCCCAAAATACGACACCTATCACTAATAGGCTAGAGCTCTTGACACCAAAAGTTCAAACATTACTCACAACAATACCTCAAAACTATTGCAAGTTACTACTAAAATTAAATAGCAACCTCAATTACCTACTTTCAAGACAAGTCACAACTCAGTGCAACAACCAACTCTCTTAACAAGATAAACATGAAAACTAAAGAGAGTTCCAGCAACAAACTAAAAAAAAGCCAAGGATCTTTCAAAAGACAAACTAAGACTAAAACAAAACATGGCAGTAGCTACGAAAAGATAAAGAACACACAACAGTAAAAAGATAAGCATGAAAAATCCTATGATGTGTTCTAGATTGGAGTGGAGCATGTTTCTCTCCCACAAAAAAGTAAGGTGGAGTCTAACTTGTTTTGAACAGCAAGAAAAGCTAAAGAAAACTAAAAAGTAAACCTAAGAGCGAGACGCTCCAAGCATAGCACATAACGCATGAAGTGATAAAAATATACTGAGACGAAGGACGAACTGATAATTATTGATGGAGAAGTGGATGCACGGGGGCATCCCCAAGATTAGATGCTTGAGTCTCCATGAATATTTATTGGGCATGCATGGGGGCATCCCCAAGCTTGAGCGCTTGACACTCCCGGATCTTTTTCATAATCTTCCATCGCACACTTGAAAACTCCCTTCATACATAACTCATCATAAGCTGATTAGAGAGGTCAGTACCCTTTATAAATTAAATTTTCCCCACTGGATATAAAGACTCAACGAGGGCAGAATCTATTTCTGGACAGCATGTCACAACTTTTGCTTCCCTTATCATAAGAGGCTATAACTTGGCACAATGCTTGAAAATAAAGATACAATGATGTTGCTACAGTAGTAACAATCATCAAGATCACTAAAAACAGAAGTAAAAAAACATCTTGGGTTGCCTCCCAAAAAGCGCTTTCTTTTACGCCTTTAAGCTAGGCATAAAGCAAAGGAAGAATCAAGTTTTATCAAGAGAGAGAGAATAGCTAGCCCGTGTAGCGGACTCAAAAGGTAAATTGATTTTCTTTCTAGGGAAGTGTTCCATCCCCTTTTTGAGAGGAAATTGAAATTTTATATTTCCCTCTTTCATGTCAATAACAACACCAATGGTGCGAAGAAAAGGACGTCCCAAAATAATTGGACATAAAGGTTCACACTCTATATCCATAATAATAACATCAACGGGAACATAATTGTCATTGAAAATGATAAGAACATCGTCGATCTTACCCCAAGGTTTCTTTACGGAAGAATCAACGAGACGAACACCAAAAGAACAAGAATCAAAAGGTTTCAATTCAAACATGTCATACATTCTTTTGGGCATGACGGAGGTACTAGCTCCAACGTCACATAAAGCATAGCAATAGAAGTTATTGATTTTAATTTTTATCATAGGGTCCCAGCCATCATCTAGCTTCCTAGGTATGGACGCTTCCATTCTAAGCTTCTCCTCCCTAACTTTGATGAGAGAATTAGTGATATGCTCCGTGAAGGCAAGATTAAGTGTGCTAGTGTGGGGTTTCTAGACATTTTGTATAGCAAGCTAATAACTTCCGAGAGGGTGCAACTATCAAAATCAATATCACTACTATCAAAGGTGGTAGTAGTGTCATCTAGGCTCACTTGTTTGAAACCCTCTATGTTCATAGGAGTTTCTTCTTCTACGGTTGAGGTATTAGCATCACCATTAATAGGTCCAGTGAGACTAGGAGTGCATTGGCTGCTCATAGTTTGAGTGTCCTCAACAATTTGGATAGTGGAAATTTTGTGGTGTGTAGGAAGGCTTTTAATTCTATCATCTTCCTCTTTTTCTCTAGCCCGTCTTTCTTTAAGTTTAGCCATCATCCTAATATTTTCATTTATTTCTAATTGAATAGCATTAATAGGAGTGGCCTTCCTCTCCTCAAGGGGAGAGGTTCTAATTTTTAGCATCTCAACATCAAGGTCTAGGATATCTACCTTCAAAGAGAGATTCTCTAACTTAGCTAATTTCTCTTCTACATTCTTGTTCAAGGCTTTTTGGGTAGTGATAAAGTCTCTAAGCATATTTTCTAGTTCAGAAGTGGGGTTCTTGTTACTAGGATAGGTGTTTTTGTTCCCATAGTTGGATGAAAACGGTCTAGGATTACTAGCAAAGTTTCCCCCTATAAGCATTATTGTTGAAGTTGTTTCTAGCAATAGGTCGTTACAGATGGTATCAGAGCCCATGTTGACTGTAGGTCGTGACCCTAGAAAATGGATAGGAAAAGCCATAGGAACAAAAGTACTCTATCACTCTTTGATTACTTACTCTCTTCACTAGTATTTCTCATCTATTACTCATCTTCTAAAACCCCTCATCTTGTTTTACTGTAAATACCCCTTTGAGTTGCCTACCCCTGAAGACGAGACATTTGAGAAGTACATCATCAACCTCGTGGATCAATTGAAGTTATGACCATAAGAACGAGAAGAATACCCTATGAGGATAAATAAGTTTTGACACTATGAGAGGAATCTTTCAGATCAGCTTAGCTGAGAAGGATGAATCCTAGAATCAGACCACCACCTTTTAGGTGAAGTTAGATGAACGAATTTCGCGTAGTATGATGAGATCGTATGTCTTGCACATATGACCTTACTCTAGGAGTTGTTTGTGTGGTGTGACTTTTTGTGTTTCATTGATTTTTGTTATGTGCTGCTGTTGAACGTAGGTGTTTTTTGTCTCTTTCTTGTTTGAGTGCATATGCTTGGTGTTATCTTTAGTTTGTTTTCTTGTCGGTGTTATAGTTTTGCCCTACCCTTGTCGTTTGGGCTCAATAGATGGAGTATGAAGTAGGACTCACCTTTTATGCGACGATGTCGAGACTAAAGGTGGCGCAATGGATTCGTAGTATGGAGGAGCACATGAAGATAAACCGGGTTGGAAGTGAGGACATGGTCCCCTATGCTGTTAAGTACTTGGTAGAAGAGGCTGCTACTTGGTGGAGAATGCACCAAGCAATTGATGAATCACGAAGGAAGATTACTTGGAAGGAATTTACAAGGATTTTGTTGGGATCTCGCCTCGTCACCCGAACGAAAATGACGGTAAACCTTAAGAGGCCTCGTGCCTGCAAAATTTGCGGGGAAGAAGGACACTCCTATGAAGGACACCAGGATGGATGTGACTATTGTGAGGAAATTCACTTGGGTGAAGAATGTCCTACTGCACAAGTCACATGTTTTATGTGTGAAGGAACTTATCATTACCCCGCTCAGTGTCAATTTTTCATCGTGACACAACAAGTGGTTCAAAATGAAAAGGAAGGAATGAAAAAAGTTATCCGAGAATTGAAGGAAGCACCCTTGAGGAAGAAAAAGAAGGACATTGGACAAATTCAGTGTTTCCGGTGCAGGAATATGGGACATTACGCCAACATGCGTCCGAAATTGAAGGGGAAGAAGAAGTTGGGAACGTGGAAGCAAGGATGCTGACTGGAAGAAGCTTATGTTTGGGCAATTGGAAGATAAACATTTGTAGGAGTGCACTAAGTGTATGATGTTACCTTTTTATTATTAGTTGGAGATGTGTATCGATGCGTGTTTTTGCTATCGATGAACTAGATGTTTTATGTCATGATTATTTTGTTAAGTTTTGTCTTGTACCCTGTGGCCCTGATATGTATTTGTTTGATGTCGTGTGTTGTCCTTTGTGTTTCTTCTATGCGAGTAGAATAAGTTTACGTTTCATTAGACCCCTCATCTATTTAGTATGCTTCAAGACTGAAGAAGACACAACAACAAGAAGAATAAGTTGGCAAGTGACTCGACGATACGAAGATTCTACAACAATGCGAAACTGCAGCTACCGTGATTGAAGACCCGAAGACCTGGAAGATTCCAGATTCCTATCGTTAGGTCGTTTTTGTGAGCTGTCATTTCTTGGTTTTACCGACAACTACACATAAAAACTTATGTTTTCAAAACTAGTGTGATGTTTTTATGGGTATCTATCTCTATCTCTCTCTACGTCTCTACTTACATTATATTCCCCCTCAACCCAATACCTACCCAGAAGAACTTACTACAATGGATGCTAATGTCAAGAATGAATAAAGATGGGTGCAACCAATGATGAGTTCAAAGTTAACCCCGTGTGCCAAGATTTTACAATAAACAAGCATAATCTTGCTGAAGGAAGGACCCTGGAGGAAGATGTAGTTCACTAGTATACGTTTATAGTAGTTTGCGTAAACCTGAGTGTAGTGAAGAATCGATAGTTATTTGTTTGGCTTACAGAACCATGGATTTATCTGAACCCAGTTCATCATCAAGAGGAATTTTCTGCAACGCTTGTTCGGATGACCGAGTGTTATTACGAGATTCGCTAAACCATATACAAGGTAATGATTTGGGTGCGGGATGGATTGATCACCATGCCGACTACCCTTATTATTCGCTCTTGCTATGCGGGATAGTAAATCTTGAGTGACTTACCAATAGTACAGAGACGACGATGTTAAGCCTGAACCATAGAATGGTACAATGTTTGACCCCTATATAAGATTATCGTTAATAATAGTAGTTCATACGGTGAGTATAGACCAAGACCTTTTGCTGGATGTCATCGATGGATTAAGATTTTGAAGACCATGTTGCTTTCTTTTAAGGGTGGTAGCACCCTGTACCATCAGTGGATCGAGGGACTTTCATGAAGACCCGAAACCTAACCTTTCTTTCTAGCCTTCTCGAATCTCAAGGACGAGATTCCTTTTAAGGGTGGTAGTGTGTAACATTCCAAAATTCTCCGAATTTTGGAATGTTAATAAAATTAAATAGACAATGACTGTTTGCTTGATGTGTTTGATTTTCTCTGGGATTTAAAACGTTTTGGAGTTTATTGAATATTAAAAAGAGAGGGAATAAAAGGACTTTCCCTAATATTGGTAATTGGTGTTTTTGAAATGACAAAGGTTGGAAAATGTTTTAAATCATTATTGGAATTCTTCTGAATATTCAAAACATTTTTCAACTCAAGAAAATTCATTTGAGAGGATATAAAATGACTTATCCCTTTTTCAATAAAGTTGGAAAATATTTAGAATATTACTTTAAAGTTTTTAAAATTTATTATGAGTATTATAAATAACTCTAAAATTATTTTAGGGATTTTATAATGCTAAGAGAGTTTTTATTTCATTAAAATGATTTATTAAATATTGTAAAAGAGTTGAAAAAATTATTTATTAGTGTAACAATTTTAAAATCGAATGGGATGTTTTTATTTTACCAAATTATTTATTGGTGTAACAATTTTAAAATTTATATTTTATTATTAAGAAATGGTTTGTCAATGCTTTTGACCAAATAAAAATATTTTAAATAATTTATTGGATTTTATTTGATTTATGAAAAGTATTTTATATTTAAATAAAGTATTTAGAGAATGTTTTTAATTTTATTTTCCTTTTTGGAAAATGTATTCATTCAATAAATTTCTTTGTATTATTTCATGTATTTAGGATTTTATTTCATATTTTTCTGATGTGTATTTAATTTTGTATTATTTTTTGAAGTTTCGATTTTAAAGAAAAAGAAAAACCCGTACCAGCCGGCCCAATAACTTATTTCCGCCCGCGAGCGCAATTCGAGCCCAAGTCGGACCAAGTTCGTTTTTTTCTCCTCTACTTATAAATAGAAATCCAGATTATTTTCCTTTTCTCTTTTTTCCTTTTTCTTCAAAAAAAAGAGAAACCCTAGCGGGACCCGCTGGCCGCCGCGGACCTCGCCGCCGCCCGGCCGCGCCGCCTCCCCTCCGCGCCACCCCGCCGCCCGCGCGCGCCTTTAGCGCCTCCCGCGCAGCCCCGACCGGCCGATCGCCGGAGCCGTCCTCTCACCGGAGCAGACGGCCGCCTCCACCAGCCGTGGCCTACGCGCCGCCGCGAGCGCCCCGTCGCCAGACGCCGCCGTTCGAGCCGCCGGTCGCTCCACCACGGCACTCCGCTGCTGGCCGCGCCACTGCCACCCCGTCGTGCCTCGCCGGAGGGCCACGCATAGCTCGTCGGAGCCGCATCCACCTCGCCGGAGCATCGCCGGAGTCAACTCCGGTCAGATTTGGGTCAAGGACCCGATTGCTTTTTTGCAAAAAAGATAATTACGATTAGGTCCCTGTTGGCAGAAAAGACCCCGGCGACGTACCCGCAATATCTCCCACACCGTGCGTCGGATTGAGGTGAAACTTTTTTCTACACGCTCGTTTTTTCTGTAATTTATCATGAAATCAATTTTTGCACACTTTGCACACTTTTGAATTTGAATTTATTTCAAATTCAAATTCAAATTACGGAGGTCGTATCTTTTCAACCGTTGATCCAAATCGAGTGATTCTTTTTGCGTTGGATCACTCGTTCCATGTACTTTCTGTCTATATCATGCGTACATAAAAATTCAAATGTTTCTTGATCTGTTTAAATTCAAATTCAATGCAATTTTGCACTTGCTATGATCTGCGTTGTAGTATTTCGTTTCACGTGATTCTTTTTTCATATCGGATCATTTGAGACATGTTATCGGTAAGATTCACACACTTTTCATGTGGGCATGATATTCACCTTGAATTCACAAATGTCCATGGTCACAACTCGTTACCGCTAATCTTTTATCTGTGGACTCTCTCGAGTTCACGTTCCACTGGTCACCTTCGAGCACATCGACACTTGTACTGTGTCAAGCTTTTGTTTTGTTGCTAAAACCTTTGTGATTGTTTTGTTGATTTTTTGTTTACCTTGTGGTGTGATTTCTTATTCGAGTTCCTGCGTTTTCTATAGAATTCTCGAAGGGTGACGAATAGAGTTGACGAGAACGTGAGAGCGAAGATCTTCATCGAATGTATAAGGCAAGTCATACCTTTGTTCATACTCCCTATTACCTATGTTTTCAATGCATTAGTTCTTCTTATTTAGATGGCATGATAGGTTATGCTATGCTATTTTACACCCAGTAGTTCATTGAGGTAGGTCTGATCCTTACATCATTGTCACCATCGTATACTATGATATTGCTATGCTAAGTAGACGTGGATTGGGAAGTGAATCATTATGAGGTATGAGTGATAATGTAGTAATTAGGACCAAGATAAAGTTAATGAACTACCTGGGTGGGATGGTTGCGAGTATCTTGGAGATGGCCAATAATGACTGCGGAAAGCCACCCAGGCTCAAAGGGGCTAATTGTGTTGTCATACCTAGAAGATTACGTGTGCAGCCACAAGCTATTATGGGCTCTGGCTTAGTTGAGTAGGTTGTGTGACCTCTTTCTGGGATATACTAGCAGATGTAGATTTTTTTATAGGTGTACCGGTTATCCTGCGGTTAAGGGGAAACACTTCTGAAAGACCATGTCTCGATCTTCCAGTTCTCATACACCATGCAGTGTGACGAACTACAAAGGAGGCGATCGAGTCTTGTGGGGAAAAGTGCACAAACCTCTGCAGAGTATAAAACTAATCGATTAGCCGTGTCCCTGGTTATGGAAATTTTAAGCGACTAGTTGTGGTAATATTGATTTGTCTCATGATCTTTAATTAATTTACTGGTTTAATCACTTTGGGATAGATTGAGTGGAATTTTTCCATCTCAATCGTATGCTATTGTAGAACTTAGTTATTATTCTTCTATAGGGAAAATTAGCTCTTTGCAAAAATAAATGTAGAAGCTCCACCAGCCAAATTACATGTATTGTAGGAAATTTTACTTCTTTCTGGGATATGATTTGTCGTACATTCAAATGTACTGACCCGTTGTCGGGCTGTAACTTTCGGTGTTGCAGGATTATTATACGATGAGTAAGTGATGCGATGTAGGGTTAGGATGTCTATACTCAACTTGCCGGTGGAGTTGATGGACGCCATGAAGATCTTTATTGTTTTCCGCTGTATTCTATTTATAAGCTAGCCTTTAGCTATGCAGGTATGCTTTATTGTAATACTGGATCTTCGATGTAATATATATGACATGTGGTTTATTCTTGATATTACATCATGTACTGTGTGTGCTAGCTATTGATCCAGGGACTAGCACAGAATGCACAGAGACTTGGATTCCTTAGAGAATCGGGTCGTTACATCAAGGCACATATGTAATTCTTTTTGTTGTAGCTATGCTGAGTTTTCTGGGATCTGATGGATTATGAGACTATGTTCAGTTTGTGATTGAGTAATATATTTGTTTCTTATCTTTTATATTTTTGTTCTTGAGTAATTCTTGCATGTTCTTCGTTGTTGTTTATTGCTTTTGCCAAGTAGTAGGTAGTGACTCCAAGAGCGAACGTTATGCTCGATTGTGGGTTCATGCCCCCTGATGACTAGCTTGAGTGACAAAAACATGAGTCTAGAGGAAAACAACGGAGCTTGCAACCGCGGTTGCAAGGATTGTTTACTTTATGCAAAGTTCTTTTAATGCAGTTGTCTGTTGCTTTGGGTTTACACTTTGGGTGAGGCTGGCAACTTAATACCGGCGAGATGTTCTGGATAGATATCTCATGGTGGATGATTAGTAGTAGATGCAGTTGGATTTCGGTCTACTTATTTTGGCGTACCTCCCACGCTTTTGAGCCTCTTCCTTTATTTGTAGCATAGTTAGAATTGCGGTGCGATTTTAATCCTGTCAATCGCCAAGCTGTGATTTGTTTACCTCGCATAGCAGTTTTATCGTCTTTCGGGAAAGAGACATCACTAGTGAACATCACGATTCCCCGGTCCATATTCTCATCACTATTTACACGCTCAATTTATTTCCTGTTTTACTTTCTAGTTGCTATTATTATTATCCTTTATTCCTCGCGTTTTCTCCTTTCTAAACAACAAGGCCTGAGAGATTTACAACCTCTCTGAACTTCGTTGGGATCAAAGTCATTTGTATTGTGTGCAGGTCCACGTCAATTGCGCCGTTGAAACCTACTTCTCACTTCCGGAGTCCTACGGGAGACAAACCCTATACTCTACATAGGGGAAATTTGCTGCTATCCTACATCTCACCTTCCACTTGGGGTAACCAACGAAGGGTGAGAAGCCATTATCCACGTCCACGCCATCAGCGCCTGGGAGGATGGGCCACCCCTTGGTGCCCCCCTTCGGCCTATTTTTACCCATTGTTCTGAAAACCCTCAGAGAGACCCCCGCATCGCGAATTCCCTCTCTGTTCCACCTCCGCCACGCTTCCAATTTTCCTGCAGTTGCTATGATGTTTTTGCTAGGATCTGATGGATTATGAGATTATGTTCAGATTCTGGTTAGCTATATATTTGATTTACCTTTTATATTTTATTCTTGAGTAATTCTTGCACGTTCTGCACTAATTTTTACTGCTTTGGACAAGTAGTAGTTAGTAACTCCAAGAGGGAGCGTTTATGCATGATTTTGGGTTCATGCCCCCCGATGTCTAGCTTGAGTGATAGAAACATGAGACTAGGGGATGTGTTGTTGCCACCATGGAGAAAACAAATGTGCTTGTAACCATGTTTGCAAGGATTTTTTACCTTACGCAAAGTTCGTTAATGCAGTTGTATGTTGCTTTGACTTTACACTTTGGGTGGGGCTCGCAACTTAATACCAGCGAGATGTTCTGGATAGATATCTCAAGGTGGATGATTAGTGAGTAGATGCATATGGATTTCGGTCTACTCGTCTTGGCGTACTGCCCATTCTTTTGAGCCTCTAGCTTTCAGTAGAATAATTAGCATTGTTGTGCGTTTATAATTCTGTCAATTGTCCAGGTGTAATTTTTTTACCCATCTTAGGTATTTTATCGTCTTTTGGGAGAGAGACAGCACTAGTGAACATCATGGGACCCCGTTCCATATTTCCACCACAGTTCACACCTCCACTCTATTTACTGCTTTTACTTTTCGTTGCAATTATCACTACTATCTACCCTTGCGTTTAATCCTTTCTAAACAACAAGGTCGGAGAGATTGATAACCTCTCTGTACTAGTTGGGAGCAATGTTATCTGTTGTGTGTGCAGGTCCAGGTAAAGCAAGTGATTATCATCAAACGGCGCGTCACTTGCCGCATCACCTACTTGTCGACCTTGGAGTCCTCTTGGATTCGATAAACCTTACCACCTCCGCGTAAGGTAAATTTGCTGCTAGGCTACATCCAACCTTCCACTTGGGGTAACCAACGAGGAGCGCTATCCTGCGCCAACAAGTAAATTTTTGGCACCGTTGCCGGGGATTCCAATCTTCAAGATAGGGGAGTTGCACACTATATTTTATCTTTGCTTTTTATTCTTGTTAGTTTACCTTTTAGTTTTTATCTTAGTGTCTTTTATCAAAAACACAAAAAAATTAGTTACTTTGCTTTGTTTAGTCAATATGTCTAAGCCATTTGCCTTTGGTTTTGAAACCGAAGGGGAGATTCTTACCTTCGAACAAAGAGGTGGAGAAAGTCTGAAAGATGCTTGGTATAGTATTAATGATTATCAAAATAGAGCCACCAAGAAGCAATCCACTGCTATCTTTCTTACAAACTTTTATTTTGGTGTTACTTCTTGAAATAGGTTTATTTTAGACACTGCTGTCAATGGAAATTTCCTAGAATCCCCAGTTTGGGAAGCTCTTAATGTTATGGAAAATATTTTTGGAAATCCCCCTATTGTTAGCACACAAGAGAACATTACTTTAGATCACATTATGAGTAAACCTGATAACATGGAGCTAGAGATGCCATGTATGGGAAAAATAAATGAAGTAGATCGTAGGATTCAAGGGAATTTAAATAGGCCTTATAGCTCCATGCACAAAGTTCATACCACTTTGGAGACCCTTAAATCCCATGATTTGGACCCTTCTAGGATTGACAAGATTGAGGATATTATTGAAACTTTAGGAAATAATCTATCCTCCATCAAGACTAAAAAGGTACAAACCCCCTCAAAGAACGAACCTAAGTTTGTTTACGTACCAAAGGTTCCTCGACCCAAAACAAATATATCTATTGCTAGGGGTGTGGAAACTGCGAAGACGTTGGAAGATATACCACTCTTGAATATAATTAGAAATGAAATTCCAATTGGTCTTACTACCTTTGATTTTATCCCTAGAAGTGTTACCACTAGGCCTTTATTTGAAAGTCCTCATAAGACTAGTTGTACTATTGAAGAGATTTTTGATGATCTTGATGATGGTTCAATTGTTACAACTTGATAATTTTGTATCATGCCTAGCTAAAAGGCATAAAAGAAAGCGCTTGTTGCGAGGCAAACCAAGATGTTTTTACTTTCTGTTTTAGTGGTCTTGATGCTTGGTACTACTGTAGAAACGTCATTGTATCTTTATTTTCAAGCTTTGTGCCAAGTTTTAGCCTCCGATTGCAATAAATTTAAAAATTTGTGACATGCTGAACAGAAACATATTCTGTCCACTTGACGGAAATATTAGCAAAAAATCACCAGATCATCTTTTTGATTTGACCTTTTTTGACAGTATGCTCTATACAATTAGATTTCATGCGTTTGTTTTGAGTTTTTTGATTGGAGTTGTAGAAGTACCCCTAAAAAATTATTTACTACCTGCTGGTCTGTTTTTCATAGATTCTGCCATGTTTTGTGTTTTCATCGTTTTGCAAATCATAAGCTTTGTTTTTGTTTGCAAAAAGTTTTGGCAATCTTGAAAATCAGTAGCTCTCCATGAAAATATTTATTTCCAGTGGAGAAAAAATATTTTATCATGGGCGCTCATCGTCTTTGCCACTTCGTTCTGGACAAGCTGCGGAAGCATGTTCACTTTCTCCTCCAGTCCACGAACATAAGCGGCGTCTTCTTCGGTCCTTCTCGCCATGCGCCCCCTCGAGCTGGACTACTTCGCCGGTTCCCCATAATATTCGGACCAATTTAGGTCTTTACCAAAGCCGACCACACGTTCGGCTAACGATGGCTTCGCCTCCACGTCAACCTTCTTGACCTTGTTCAACGCCTTGTTAAAGGCGGCGTCCCACGGGCTGGTCGGCTTAACCGGCGACTCCCGCGATGAGGCGATTTTCATTTCCGCTTGCTGCAGAAATAATATGAAACATTAAGAAATTGTGAAGTTCATTAACTAGAATTCAATCGACAATGTCACGTGGTAAACTACTTACCACGACAGTCGTAAACTCCTGAACCTTAGGATCGAACACTATGTTCGAGGTTTCTTTGTCCTTATAGCTCCGGGCCCTCACAAAGAATTCGGTCTGCGGACCACTTTTGTATTGCTCGAAGATGTTAGGTATGCCCGTAGTGGCGTACTCGGCATCCTCATTGTCCCATTTGGGCTTGGAACTTATGTAACCACCGGCTCTGAGACAGTGGTTACCTATGACCTGCGACCGCATCGCCTTGCCCTTTGCACTCGCGGACTTGGCTGCCTCGGACTCACACCTATCCTTCAAAAGGTTGTAGGTAGCTTCTTCGATCAACGACACTTTCTCCTTGAGCTCCTCCCAGGTTTTGATCTTCTCAATAATTGCCTCCTTCACCCGGGTTTTCCAACTGGACAAGGCCTTGCTCATCTTCCTGAGGTCCCTTTTTTTTACTTTGTTCCCTTTGAGTTTGGTGTTATTTTACGGCTCCGGGAACTTGTATCGTCCGTGCAGCTTGTTGATAAGGAGATGACAATAATTACTATTGTCACGACTCCTGAGGTTAATGATGGTGATCGACACGGTGTTGCGGAGGATTGCCGCGACTTGACGGTTGTACCCTTCCAAAAAATGTTTGGGCTGTGCAGGAACCTCAACGGCGGTCACCGCGGTAAACTCTTGCCTGATGGTGCCGACCTTGGTCAGTTTCCGATTTCGCTTCTTCAACTTGCTACCATCTGTGTTGGAGCCACCGGTCGCACCATCCTCGCCGGTGTTCCTCTCACCATCTAAACCTGCCTCCTCCTCCAGGTATTCCTCAGATGAGTCGGACTCCGACTATATGTCTGATACGTCCCCAAATGTATCTATAATTTCTGCTTGCTCCATGCATGTTTTGTGTGACTTTTCCATGTTTTGCTTGAACTTTCATACACTTTTGAACCTATTTGTACTAACCTATTAACTCAGTGCACCCAGTTGCCAGTTTCTGTTTTCTGCTGTTTTTGTATTTCAGGTTTTCCGGCCATTAAAAGTGCTCCAAATATTCCGGGAAAAATATATAAAAAATCAGCGCAACAGAAGCTTCCGGAATCACCAAGAGAGGGAATGGGGGCCACCACCAGGCAGCCAGGAGGGCAGGTGGCGCGGCCCCACCCTGGGCCGCGCCAGGGACCCTCCTGACTGCCTCGTGGGTCCCCTTGATGCCTCCCTTCGCCTATATTTACCCCTCAGGTTGGAAACCCCTAATATCGATCTCTTTCTCGCGAACTCCCCTCTGTACCGCCGCCTCCGCCGTTTCAAGATCGGGGCTGCCTGGAGAAACTGCCCCGGCACCCTTCCGGAAGGAGGAACCCCCTCCGGGAGACCATCCATAGACATGGACGCCACCCGTATGTACCGTGAGTAGTTTCCCTTGGACCATGGGTCCGTGACCAGTAGCTATGTGATCTATCTCTCCCCCTTTTTTTCTTCTACTTTCGAGTCCTCGTGAGCTGCCTCACATGATCGAGGCATCTAAGTAATTTCTGTTGTTGCTATGCTGAATTTGTTGGGATCTGATGGATTATGAGACTATGTTCAGATTGTGATGAGTAATACATTTGGTTCTTCTCTTTTATATTTTGTTCTTGAGTAAATTCTTGCATGTTCTCCGTTGCGGTATTTTCTTTGGCCAAGTATTTTATTTGCAACTCCAAGAGAGAGCGTTATGCTCGATTGTGGGTTCAGCCCCTTGATGTCTAGCTTGAGTGACAGAAACATGAGACTAGGATATGTGCTTTTGCTACCAGGGATAAAACAACGGTGCTTGTACCTGCGGGTGCTAGGATTGTTTACTTTACGCAAAGTTCTTTTAATGCAGTTGTCTGTTGCTTTGAGTTTAAACTTTGGGTGGGATTCGCAACTTAATACCAGCGAGATGTTCTGGATAGATATCTCAAGGTGGATGATTCGTAGTAGATGAAGATGGATTTCAGTCTACTTACCTTGGCGTACTGCCCATTGCTTTTGAGCCCTTCCTTTCTTTGCAACATAGTTAGGATTGCGGTGCCTTCATAATCCTGTCAATTGCCCAACTGTGATTTGTTTACCTCGCTAGCACTTTTATCGTATTTTGGGAGAGATACATCACTAGTGAAAATCACGGGACCCCGGTCCATCTTCACATTATTCTTCACACCCTCAATTTACATTCAACTTTTACTTTCCTTTGCACCTTTTATCTGTTGTGTTGATCCTTTGTAAACGACAAGGCCAGAGGAATTGACAACTCCTCTGTACTCGTTGGGAGCAAAGTTATTTGTTGTTGTGTGAAGGTCCACGACAACACCCTAGTTAGGAAGCAATTTCTAGAAACGTTGCCACCTACTTGTATCTCCAGAGTCCTACTGGTTCGATAACCTTGGTATCTTCACCGAGGGAAACTTGCTGCTGCACTGCATCTCAAACCTTCCACCTGGGGTAACCAACGAGGGGCGAGAAGCCATCAAGCAAATTTCTGGCGCCGTTGCCGGGGACTCAAGTCTACAAGATAGGGGAGTTGCATACTATCTTTTAACTTTGCTTTTTAGTCTTGTCAGTTTACCTTTCAGTTTTTGCTTTAGTGGCCTTTATCGAAAAACACAAAAATATAGTATGTCTAGTTCCTTACTTGCCAATCAATGTCTGACTTCTTTGAAACTAGATCTTATTGGCATGGAGGATTCACCGAGGATCAACAAAAGTGGTACAAGGAACACCGCTTGTCTCAAAAGGGGATACACTTATGGAAATAAATACATCAGTTGTATGAGTATGCTAGAAACTTGTGCTCAATATATAATATATCTTTTTGCAGGGATGAATCTTGTTGCTTTATGAGGCATAAACACCTTGCTTTCCAATGTGAGTACAATGATGATGAAACCTTAGCTTCTTATGCTAAGAGAAACTATGATTTTTATGATGCAAAGGAAAAGAAGAATTTGTTGCTTATAAGGGTGCCTATGAAATTACTTCTCTTCTTAAAAATATTTATGATGCCCCTTACAAATTTGAGAGTCTTTCTATACTTAACTATTGTTTGGAAAATTACGATGCAAATTACTCTATTACCGATCATCTTGAGAGAATCTCTCCCCCAAAGGAAGAGACTAATGTTCTGCAGGACTCTATGGAAGAAGAAATTATTGAACCTGAAAGCTCCTTGGATGAAAAAGAGGAGGAGAGTGATGAACAAGAGGAGGAAGAATGGATCAATCCATTTCTACCTTCTAATGAGAGTAACTCTTTGACTCTTACCTTATATGAGTGTTATGATCCTATGAATTCTTTTGAAATATCCCTTTTTGATGAAGTTGATGCCTTCTATGCTTATGGCCGTGATGCCACTATGGATGATGCTTACGGAAATGAACTTTCTATAGTTCTTCATTTTAAGCATGACATTTTTTCTATTGCACCCACATTTGATTGTCCTGTTATCCTTTTGAAATCTCCAACTCATATTCCGGAGAATTGTGCTCTTATTAAGGCTCAATGTGATGGGTTGCATTTATCTTATGATCCTAAAGACCGTGTTGAAAACAATACACGTGTGCTTGTAGGTCATGAACAACATGATTTATGTGATAGTTATATTCTTGATGTTGTTCATGATACTACTGAAAAATATTTCGAGAGAGGGAAGTTTGGTTGTAGAAACTTCCATATTACTAAAATACCTCTCTTCGTGTTGAAAGTTTTGAAGTTGTTCTTTTTCCACCTTCCTATGCATGTCACTTTGTGATTCTTTGATTTATTTTCTTACAAGATGCCTATGCATAGGAAGTGGGTTAGGATTAAATGTGTTTCATATTTGCCTCTTGATGCTCTCTTTTGCTTTAAATTTTTATTCTTATGAGAGCATCTTCTATAATCTTTAAGCCTAGCTAATGGCTTTAATGAAGCACTTTCGGGAGGTAGCCCGCAACGATTTCAGGATTTCCTTTTTGTTTTTCTTATGTTCTTAGTGGTCTTGATGATTGTTACTACTGTAGAAACATCATTGTATCTTTACTTTTTAAGCTTTGTGCCTTTTATAGCCTCATACGACAAGGGAAGTGAGAGTTGTGACATGCTGTCTAGTAAACAGATTCTGTCCTTGTGAATGGAAAAATCATGGAAAATCCCAGTTCATCTTTTTGATCTGAATTTTTTACACACTGTGCTCTATAAAATTACAAAACTTGCGTATGTTCTGAGTTTTTTGATTTGAGTTGCAGAAGTACCTCGAAATTTTTTTCCTTTCTCTGCTGTTCTGTTTTTCTCAGCTTCTGCACCGGTTTTTCTTTTCGCAGTTTTTCAATCCTTAAGCTTTCTTTTTCTTTTCAAACATTTTTGGGAAGGCAAGAGAAACAGTAGCTCTTCCTGGAAATATTTATTTGCAGTAGAGGAAAATTATTTTATTAGGGTACTAACCTCTCTAATCAGCCTACAATGAGTTATGTATGAAGGGAGTTTTCAAGTGCGCGATGGAGGATGATGAAAGAAGATTCAGGAGTGTCAAACGCTCAAGCTTGGGGATGCCCATGTGCACCCCCAATAAATATTCAAGAAGACTCAAGCGTCTAAGCTTGGGGATGCCCCCGATGCATCCCCTTCTTCATCAACAATCATCAATTTGTCCCTCGTTGCACTATATTTTTATCACTTCATGCGTTATGTGCTTTGCTTGGAGCGTCTCGCTCTTTACTTTTATAGTTTTTTTTAGCTTTCTTTGCTGTAGTAACAAGTTAGACCCCAACTTACTCTTTTGTGTGGGAGAGATTCACGCTCTGCTTGAACTAGAACTCCTCATAGGATTTGCATGCTTATTCTTTTAGCTGTGAGCTGTCCTTTTTGTTGTCTTAGCTGATGTTCTGTTTAGTTGTAGTGCTTTAGTTTTTCTAGAGATTTTCTTTTGTCTTAGGTTGAACTTTCTATAGGTTGCATGTTTTATCTTGTTAGAGAGTTTGCCTGTTGCACTGAGTTCTGTGTCTTGACTGAAAGTAGGTAGTTAAAGTTGCTATTCTCTTTGTAGTAGTAACTTGCAATAGTTTTGAGGTATTGACTAGAGTAATGTTTGAACTTATGGTGTCAAGAGCTCTTGCCTATTAGTGATAGATGTCGTATTTTGGGCAATCCGTGTGTTTTTCGAAAACCAAAAACCCCCTGTTGAGAACTCTAGCTACTAGATGGATCACTAACCTCTGGAGGGTTCGAATATTAGCGTACACTCACGTACCATGATTCGAGGATGCGCAAGGATAACCAAACCCCCATACACTCCTCGGGGTACATGTCTCTTTGTGAACCTCCTGATTAGATTGAGAGTTACCGATAATAAGTGCATGAGTTCTTCGGACTAATGTGAGTATTCGAAAGTTGACACTTCCACCCACCTATACTTTTTCTAGCCTCTCTGGTACCGTGCATTGCCCTTTCTCACCTCGAGAGTTGGCGCATACTTCGCCGGTGCATCCAAACCCTTGGCATGATACGCTCTGTCATCATAAGCCTCCTTATATCTTTCCTCAAAACAGCCACCATACCTACCTACAAGGCATTTCCATAGCCTTTCCGAGATACATTGCCATAGAACATCCACCTTCTCATGACTTGATCTTCATGTCATACATGCTACTTGCTTGATCGATGAGCCGCATGCTAGTTGGGCCTTTCCCTAATCATTGCTACATGACGCGCTAGTATCATTGCATATCCTGCTACCCTGGTAGAGGCATACATTTGCATCATCACAGTTACATTTTCTTTATGTGAGTACCTTTGTATAGTGTGAAAGATCTCCTATATTCTTGTAAAATATAGAGTATTGCCCCTAAAATGAGGAAAATATCCCAAAGAGGACAAAATCAAAAGATCCCAAAGAGGACAAATGAGAGTTAAATAGAAAGATCCATTGAGGCCACCACAAAAATAAAAAATAAAGAGAAAAAGAGAAAAGAAAAAAATAAAAAGAGAGAAGGGGGCATACTACTATTCCTTTTGAGAGATCCACACTAGTACTTCATATACTATCCCTTGTATTCCATAGAGATCATCATCATGCATATAGCTATGTGGGGACCCTTCACACTATATAACTTGGCTTGTATATTCCAATGATGAGCCTCCTCAAACGAGCTCTAGGTCTTCTTAAGCAAGCAAGTTAGATGCAGCCCCACTAGTTCCCTTGGAAAGATTTTAGCTCACATGTGCATCCGTTGTATGGCAATCCCTACTCCTCACATCATATCTATCATATGGCCTTCTCTCGCCTATGATTGTCCTCATTGATGTGAGCCTTTCACACCTTTTTGTCTTCCTCCTCCACCTTCTTTCTGTTTCGCCTTTTAGGTGTCAACTTTCTTGCTCACGCTCATCCATTGCATGAGTGCTCAAAATATGGAAAGGGAGTGGATCGGTTTGACTTGTACCTGGCTAGTGGTCTGGGGACGAGTCCAGATAAGAATCCAAAGGGGACCAAGTGTGAAATTTTAGTAGATAGTTGTTCTCAACAACCTTATTTTTTCTCTCATATTTCCCTATCCTTTGCTTGCACGCAAACACCATCTGGAGACATTCGAATCACGGACAGCGAGAGCTCTTGCACCCTTTTATTCTTTCGTTGCTTGTGTCAATGCTAATATAGACTCTTTCTTGTTAATACTTGAATTGAATTGCATGCTTTCATTGCTTTACTTAAAAGTCCTTTTATGGTTGTGTGGCATGTCACCATAGAAATTATGCTTGTTATCATTGACCTACTCGAGGACGAGCAGGAATTAAGCTTGGGGATGTTGATACGTCCCAAACGTATCTATAATTTCTGCTTGTTCCATGCATGTTTTGTGTGACTTTGCCATGTTTTTCTTGAACTTTCATACACTTTTGAACCTATTTTTACTAACCTATTAACTTAGTGCTCCCAGTTGCCAGTTTCTGTTTTCTGCTGTTTTTGTATTTCAGGTTTTCCAGCCATTAAAAGTGCTCCAAAAAATCCGGGGAAAATATATAAAAAATCAGCGCGACAGAAGCTTCCGGAATCACCAAGAGATGGAAGGGGGCCACCACCAGGCATCTAGGAGGGCAGGTGGTGCGGCCCCACCCTGGGCCGCGCCAGGGACCCTTCTGACTGCCTCATGGGACCTCTCGATGCCCCCCTTCGCCTATATTTACCCCTCGGGGTGGAAACCCCTAATACGGACTCCTTTTTCGTGATCCCGCCTCTGTTCCGCCGCCGCCGCCCTTTCTAGATCGGGGCTGCTTGGAGAAGCTGCTCTGGCACCCTGCCGGGAGAATATACCCCCTCCGGGAGACCCTCCATAGCCATGGACGCCTCCCCGTATGTACCGTGAGTAGTTTCCCTTGGACCATGGGTCCTTGACCAGTAGCTATGTGATCTATCGCTCCCCCTTTTGTGCTTCCACTTTCGAGTCCTCGTGAGCTGCCTCACATGATCGAGGCATCTATGTAATTTCTGATGTTGCTATGCTGAGTTTGTTGGGATCTGATGGATTATGAGACTATGTTCAGATTGTGATGAGTAATATTTTGGTTCTTCTCTTTTATATTTTGTTCTTGAGGTAATTCTTGCATGTTCTCCGTTGCGGTATTTTCTTTGGCCAAGTATTTTATTTGCAACTCCAAGAGAGAGCGTTATGCTCGATTGTGGGTTCAGCCCCTTGATGTCTAGCTTGAGTGACAGAAACATGAGACTAGGGGATGTGCTGTTGCCACCAGGGATAAAACAACGGTGCTTGTACCTGCGGGTGCAAGGATTGTTTACTTTACACATAGTTCTTTTAATGCAGTTGTGTGTTGCTTTGAGTTTACACTTTGGGTGGGATTCGAAACTTAATACCAGCGAGATGTTCTGGATAGATATCTCAAGGTGGATGATTAGTAGTAGATGCAGATGGATTTCGGTCTACTTAATTGGCGTACAGCCCATTGCTTTTGAGCCCTTCCTTTCTTTGCAGCATAGTTAGCATTGCGGTGCCTTCATAATCCTCTCAACTTCCCAACTGTGATTTGTTTACCTCTCTAGCACTTTTATCGTCTTTTGGGAGGGAGACATCACTAGTGAAAATCACGGGACACCGGTCCATCTTCATATCACTGTTTACACCCTTATTACTTTCAGTCTTTACTTTCAGTTGCCACTATTACTATCTCTTGCGTTGATCCTTTGTAAACAGCAAGGCCGGAGGAATTGACAACTCCTCTGTACTCCTTGGGAGCAAATTTATTTGTATCTGTGTGCAGGTCCAGGTGAAGCTAGCAACCTCGGCGCCATTGTTCAATTGACCACCTTCTTGTATCCTTCGGAGTCCTACGGGAGACAAACCTTGGTATCTTTGCCAAGGGAAAACTTGCCGCTGCACTATATCTCACCCTGCACTTGGGGTAATCAACGAGGGCTTGAAGAGTATTAACACTCTCTTTCCATGTGCATGTGACCGAGTCACGAGCAGTCGCATCGCGATGCCCCAAGCTGCGCACATCTAAGGGCCACTTGGTGTATAAAAGACCGCCAGCCAGATCAAAACTAAGGTCTCGAAAACCCATACTAAGACATGCATGTTATAATCATACACGCATCACACATGTCTAGTATGAACAACAGGTATCATTGCAATTCTCTACAAGGTTTACAACTTTATTGATAACTCTTACAGAGTGCACACAGAGATCACGAGACCGTGATCCAACATTACATCAAGCATGCGGAAGCAAAGTAGGTCTGAGTACAGACACGTTTAAAAAATGGCTTAAGAAGCCTTATTTCTAAACAAGCCCTTCCACGAGGGACTAGTCGTCTGACTGGGACTACACTAGCTTGGCTTCAGTCGTCGAGCTCCAGGAAGATACCACCTTCAGGGTCAGTGGGTTCATCTAAAACATAGAATAATAAAACGTGAGTACAAAGTCGTACTCAGCAAGACTTACGTAGGAGCTATACTACTCATGCACATGTATCAAGGAAAAGGGAGGTGGGGTTCATAAGAAGAAGTTCCAGCTTTGACTTGGCTTGTCCTGAACTACGAGTACTAGACTTGAGGTAAGAAGCACACACGATTCCACTATATGTCTCCAACCAATTACACCACTATGGTGCCTTCCTCGACTTCCCACGAGAAAGCACTCCATAGCACTCACGCTTATCTTCGCAAGTTTTATAAGTATCCATTGAAGTTGTCTAATAATCAGGCACAGCTTTCCAAGTAGTCCCTTATCGCGGACGCGGCTATTCGAATAGTTTATTAACCCTGCAGAGGTGTACTGCTACACACATGAAACTATCACTTACCGCCTTTGGCCTCGACACCATTCAAGCGGGTGTCGGCGAGGATAATCTCCATAACTTTTACCTCACAGCCAACTCAAGTTCAATGAAGACGCCTATCTGGGATGGTTTCCACATTCATAACGTGGCCGGTTTACCGAAGTGGTCCCAGAAGATGTGTGCGTGGTGCATAAGCCGGTCTCGGTTGAGCCGTTCTATCACTTAGCAGCCATGCCACAAACCTACCAGAACTCCGAACTACTGCGACTCATTGAACTAAGAAGGGATGAGTTAGTAGGTTGAGCGGGGGTCCGTTTGACCAACATGTGGTAGTACTCTTCATCTTGGATCACCACACAAGAACTCGGGCTTAAGGCGGTGTTCAATGAGACAACCCACTGTGTGCTCCTACACAGCCTCTCATCGTTCACCTTGTATTAGGGTAGATTCACCAAAACATTTCCACCATTATCAACGTGATCACTACCATCCCGACTCACATAACAGTATCAACATTGTATCACTCTAAGCATGCAATATGCAGTAACAGTTGCATGGGCCACATGATATCAATCAAATCCTACATCTGCTAGGATTGTGGTTTGCCTACTACTGTGACAAATGATAGGTCATGCAAAGGAATGGGTTCATCTATGCGGTAGAAACGTTATCATGGTAATCATCCTAAACAATGCATAAGCGAGACTCAGAGGGAAGTGTATTTTATCGACATGATCAATGGGGTTTTTCTTGCCTTGCTGACGAGGGTCGTTCACGGTATCTTCAACGGAGGGGGTGATCTCGGGTTCCGGCTCCACCTCTATTCGATAGCAAACAATGCAAACAAAGTGATCAATATAAACAAAATGCACAATCACATGATATGATGTTATAGCATGAGGTTCATGGTGCTGATGTGTTGAACATTCTATTTAAATGAAATTCATTGCATTTGAGTTGCAAATTCAAACTCCATATTTGAATTTAAAAGGGTTCATATGCATGTTTGCTTCTGCCCCCCCCACTTTAAAATGGGCAAACATGAAAACAAAGTGCATATTCAGAATCCTTGTATTTTTCTGATAATTTTACATATATTATATGTTTAATTTGGAGTTAAAATGAATTAGTTATAATTTTCCAAAGT
Organism: Bromus sterilis; assembly: GCA_950022295.1. Classification (NCBI taxonomy): domain Eukaryota; kingdom Viridiplantae; phylum Streptophyta; class Magnoliopsida; order Poales; family Poaceae; genus Bromus; species Bromus sterilis. Next base: position 221,502,652 of record OX465599.1, read on the forward strand.
TTAATTCATTCTCTGGAATTTCTGAATATTCTTTAAATTGGAAAAGGGTTTATTGCATCACTGTGATGTCAGCATGACATCAGGGGTTTGACTCTAGTAAAACTGACATGTGGGACCCGGCTGTCATTGACTCAGTTAATTAAACCGTTTTTTTAATTAACACGGGGTGTAAGGGCCCTGGGCCCACCTGTAAGCCTCACAGGGGGGATTAGTGGCTAATCCACTTTCCCATGTGGACCTCACCGTCGGCGTGTCTCCGGCGACCACCCGAGACGGCGGCGTCCATGGGGAGGGCGTTTCCGGGCACCAAACGATGCGCTGTGACCACTGAGACGCAGCTCTTGGCGTCGCGCATCGATTGGGCGAAGTTGGGGTGGCTGGTGAAAGTGCAATCTTGCCCTCAAGCATATTTTGTTGTCGCCGACAATATACATATAGGGGACTAACGACGTTTGCTAAGTGATACACAGGGATTGTTAGTCTTCTTGCTGTGATCATGTAGGGATCATGTGAGATCATCCAAGTTATTCTCAAGAAGCATACACAAGAACAGAAGATGACGTTAAGTCCTCTTTACCATTTGTTTCTTGAGTCATAGAGATCCCCGCATTATTAAGAGGGGATCATAAGGATGGGTTCAAGTCTTGCTCAGACCTTAAACTACTGAAACACATTAAAATCCATTTATCTGCAACCTATGAAAATATGTTAGAAATGTAGGAAATTGACACGCAAAGTTATGTGCCTTTTTTATGTGTATGTCGGACAGTCCGGTATGAAGGTCGGACCGTCTGGGCCCAGCCCGGACAGTCCAGGCTCTATCCCGGACCGTCCGACATACTACGCAAAAAGGTCAGTACCAATTTCCTTATTTGTCGGACCGTCCGGTGCGCAGGCCGGACCGTCCGGGTTCGGTCCCGGACCGTCCGACCTACGGTGCAAAAGGTTAGTAGCATTACCTCTACAGGTCGGACCGTCCGGGCCTAGCCCGGACCGTCCGACCTCCACTCCGGACCGTCTGACATGTGAGTGCTATGGTGTCCTGGTGCTGACCTCATCGGTCGACCGGACTACAGGTCGGACCGTCCGGGCATGGCTCGGACCGTCCGACATATTGCTCGGACCGTCCGGCGCCCTTATGAATGCAGCAAAACGGCTAGTTCTTGGGCATCTATAAATACCCCCTACCCACTTCGGATTAGGGTTGACCACTTCACTTGTTTCACTCAAGAACACAAAGTGCTCCCTCTCTCTCATCTCTTACACTCAAACCAAGATCCCGGAGAGATTTGTGAGAGTTTGGTGACCACCTTTAATTTCAACCGGTAGTGGTTGGGAATCGCCTTCGTGGTGATATCTCAAGGGGAATAGAGTGATCCTTTGTGGCATTGGTGTGCCTTCGTGGTTTCACCCACTCTCTCCGAACGGTGAGTAGCTTCCCTCCAAGGAAGTGAACATCGGGATACATCGTTGTCTCCGCCTCATTCGGTTATCCCTACTCTTTCCCTTTATTACTTGTGCTACCATATTATTTGCCCCTCTCTTGCTTTAGTTTATTGTGCTTACTGTTTATATTGTCTTTCCTAAATAGACCTTGCAATTGTTAGGCACATATTTATCTTCCGCATTATTGCCTAAAAATCGCTAAGTAGTGATAAAATTTGTAATAAGACCTATTCACCCCCCCTCTAGGTCTATCTCGATCCTTTCAATTGGTATCAAAGCCTCGTGCTCTATTCTTGTGGCTTAACCGCCCTAGAGCAAGATGACCAAGAACGGCATCCCCGAAAGTCCGGGTGCCAATGTGGAGGAGGTCGCAATTGCTGCAGATTCCGTGAGTTCGGAAGCCGAGAGATTGGCTGCCGAACAAAGGGCCTCCGCACAAGCAACGTTGCCTCCTTCCACGGGGCATGTTAGTTATGAAATTGAGGATCCCAAGTTGTTCACCTCTGGAGATATGGAAAAATCTTTGCAAAAGGCTTTGGACAATCAAAGGAAGGAAATGGAAGCCTCCTTTGCTAGCTTGAAGGCTTCGGCGTCGGAGTCACAAACGTCAAGTGGTGCGGCCCCTAGGTCCCCACAAGCGACCTTTGTGCACCCCGGTTCCGAGGCTCCCTTGCAAAGAGGTGGTCCCTACCAATGGGACTATCATGCTCCTAAGCTTATGGAACCTAAGTATAACTTCAACAGCAATCCGCCGATACTAACCGAGAACACTAACTTCTTGGATTGGAAAAGTCATATGGCAGATTATCTTAGGTTTGTGTGCGAACCCATGTGGAGCCTCATCGACTCCGGGAAAGGCTATTATCCCATTGATCCGAACAAACTTACTCCAAGTGAAGTGTTTGATCGACATCTCAACCTTGCGGCTATTGGGTTCTTAAAGAGAGGAATGGATGAGTTGCACGTGCACCATTTCTTCATATCACCAATGCCAAGGAAATGTGGGATACTCTTCTCATTGCCAAGTCCGGCACCGGGTCGCTTCAAATGACAAGATATGAGACCGCAAAGAATGCATTGCACAACCTTCACATGAAGAAAGATGAGACGCCCCAACAACTTCATATGCGTCTCAAAGTTCTCTCTGCTCATGTCCAGTCCTTCACATGTGAAAAATCTTTGGATGGATATCAAATCACCAACCGTTACCTTGTGGACAAAATGTTGAATGCTCTCATGGTGTATTCTCATCAAATGGTGTGGGAATTGAGGCGTATGCCCGACTTCTTCAAGATGACACCGGATGATGTGATTGCCACCTTCTTGCAATATGAAGAGCACCTAAAGGAGTCCAAGAGACTACTTGCCACATATGGTGGTCCTTCCTCAAATCTTGCTCTCAAGGCTAGGCTCGAGGAGTTTGATGATGATGAGGAAGAAGATGAGTATGAAGATGATGATAACTCCGATTATACTCCCTCATATGATGATATAGCTCTCTTTGTAAAGAAGTTCACCAAAGGGGACTTTAAGGGAAGATTCCAAAAGAAGAAGACGAGAAACTGCTACAATTGTGAGAGACCGGGACATTTTGTGGAGGATTGTCCATATGAGAAAAGAGAGGAAAAACCTCAATTTCCTCGGAAGGATGTTGCCAAGAAGCTCCCAAACCATCTCAACAACAAGTTCAAGAAGAAAGCATTGTTGGCACTTGAAGGGTCCGATCCCGAGGATGTTGGTGGTGTGGCCAGAGTTGCTGAAGATAAAAAAAAGACCTTGAAGCTCCTCAGCAAGGAAGGTGAAGTTGTGAACTACAACTACATGAGTGACTACACCGGCAATGCACACAAGTGCCTCACGGCCAAGTTGGTTGATGATGACACTCCCTCCTCCTCGGCTAAGATCAAGGTAACCCCTATTGATGAGTCCTTCATGTTCTCTTCCGAACCTCATGATGAATTTCATGATGCGGAAAGTGATGATACTCATGCCATGTGTGAAGATTTGTTGTTTTCTAAAGTGAGAAAAATGATGAGCTCCCTCAAATGCAACAAGCTCAAGATGTTTCAATTGATTATGGATGTGGTGGGTAAGAACTCCACAACCATTAATGACCTTGAAATCCTCCTCACCGAGGAAAAGGAGAACTATACTCTCCTTGAGCGAAAAATTGACTTTGAGGAAGCTCGAAATGATAACTTGTGCAAAGTTGTTCACGCATCAAATGACTTAAATGACAAGCATGTTGCCTCCTTGAAAAAGGCTAATGAAATATGCAAGGAACTTGCTAATGAAATGAGCAAGCTTGTGGATCTAAACACCTCTCTTTCTAAGGATGTTGAGGTACTCACCGTGTCTCTCAAGACAAAAGATGAGGAACTCATCACCCTCAAGAAGAATCTTGAGGCTCACAAACTTGCTCATATAAAAACTCTTACTAAGATGTCTCCTCCCACTATTGTGCATATTGATGCTTGTGCTACTAACTCTTCCCTTGATCAAGCATCTCTCATTGAGGAGACCTAAGCTCTTCATTCTCAACTAAAGAAGGGCCTCTTGACTTGTGCCCAAGGCGAGAAAAACCTAAATGATGTATTAAGTCATCACAAGGAGTCCTTTGCTAAGGAAGGACTTGGGTTTGATCCAAGTACAAGTGTGACAAAGGATGTCACCGTTAGCAAGGAATCAACTCCTCAAAAGGTGATCTTTGTTCGTGAAGGGCACAAGGACAAAGGTAAGAAAATTGTTTATGAGGTTGGTGTTGGGAATGGGAAGGCCATTAGGGGAAAGCCCGCTCCTAACAAGAAGAAGGAGAAAATGCCTCCATCCTATGTGCTCCGTAAGGCAAAGGATTGAGAGGTGTTTGCAAAATTCATTGGGCCCCGTAATGCTTTCCGTTTCTATACCATTTGGGTTCCAAAGACCCTTGTTACTAACCTTAGAGGTCCCATTGCAAAATGGGAACCTCTAACCAAAGCTTAAATCTATGTGTAGGATGCTATCTCTGGTGGAGTCAAATGGGTGATTGATAGTGGATGCACAAATCATATGACCGGAGAAATTCGTTTGCTCAAGGACTTCATGTATGCAATTCAACTTTACATGAGCATTTTCTTTGGTGGTGGTTCCAAGGGAAAGGTACTTGGGTTGGGCAAGGTGGCTATTACTAATGACATGTCTCTTGCAAATGTCATGCTTGTCCAATCCCTTCAATAAAATTTGCTTTCCGTTCGTCAATTAGCTTTTGTTGGTTATGATACACGATTTGTTCTAACAAGTGTGAAAGTCTTTAGGAGAGATACTCTCTAAGTGGCCTTTGTTGGAGAGTTGGATGGCAACCTTTATACGGTTGATTTCTTGAAAGAGAGTACTTACCATGCAACTTGTCTAATGGCCAAGGCCGACAAGGGGTGGCTATGGCATCACCGGCTAGCCCATGTCGGTATGAGAAATCTAAAAGATCTCCTAAAGGGTGAACACATCCTCGGACTAACAAACGTGTATTTTGAGAAAGATCGTGTGTGTAGTGCATGCATAGCCGGGAAGCCACATCAAGCAAAGCATACCCACAAGAATATTGTGTCAACTTCAAGGCCTTTGGAGCTCCTTTATGTGGATCTCTTTGGTCCTCCATCATGGGATAGTCTTGGTGGGAAGAAATATGGTCTTGTCATTGTTGATGATTACTCAAGATACACATGGGTGTTCTTTCTCAAGTCCAAGGACAAGACGAAGGCCACCTTCATTGATTTTGCCAAGCAAGCACAAAGGAAATACAACATGGCTATCTTGGCAATACAAAGTGACAATGGCTCCGAATTCAAGAACTACACATTGGAAGAATTCTTGAGTGACGAGGGGATAGAACACCAATATTCCGCACCTTACACCCCTCAGCAAAATGGTGTAGCCGAGAGGAAGAACCGTACTCTTGTGGAGATGGCCCGGTCCATGTTGGATGAGTACAAGTCACCATATAGTTTTTGGGCCGAAGCCATCAACACCGCATGTCATGCATCAAACCGGCTCTTCCTTCGCTAAATCTTGATGAAGACCCCCTATGAGCTTCTAACCGGTCACAAGCCAAACGTCAAATACTTCCGAGTAGTCGGTTGTAAGTGTTTCTTTCTCAATAATAAAGACCGGTTAGCTAAGTTTCAATCCAAAACAATTGAGGGTATATTTGTTGGGTATGCATAAAACTCTCACGCCTATAAGGTCTACAACAAATCCACCGGATATGTTGTGGAAACTTGTGACGTAGAGTTTGATGAATTTAATGGCTCCCATGGGGAGCAAGTTGATCTAAGTGATGTAGGAAATAATGAAGATTCTTCTCAAGACATATTGGCTATGGGCATTGGAGATCTTGTGCCCATTGCCCAAGTTCCTAGAGATGATGAAGTGTGTGATGGGCCAAGTGTTCCACCACCACAAGCACCTCCTCCTACCACTCAAGATCCAATTGCTAATGATGAGCCCATTATCCAAGAACAATAACAAGACCCTCCCCAATCCAATGTTGTTGCTCAACCACAAGTTGATGATGCGGTTGATCCACGAGATCGGCTGGACCACATTTGCTTTGGAGATAATGATGAAATTGATGATGGATCCGCCCTTGATGATGAACCCAATGGTGTTCATGAGCCTGTATGGGTGGAGCCTATTGAAACTCCAACTTCCATCATGCCATTGGTGGCTCGACGTGTTGATGTTGACAAGATTCTCACGGGATTGGGGCAAGGCATAGTTACTCGTCGTCAACTGATGAACTTTTGCACTCACTTCTCGTTTGTGTCTTGCTTTGAACCACTTAGGGTTGAACAAGCACTTGAGGATGCGGATTGGCTCATTGCAATGCAAGATGAGCTCACTAGTTTCACCCGGAATGAAGTTTGGTCTCTCGTGGAGAGACCTTCTGGTCAAGATCATAACATCATTGGAACCAAGTAGATCTTCAAAAACAAGAAAGATGAATATGGTAATATCATTCGAAACAAGGCAAGGCTAGTGGCTCAAGGGTACGCCCAAGTTGAAGGCTTGGATTTTGATGAGACCTTTGCTCCCGTTGCCCGTCTTGAATCTATACGCATGTTTCTTGCTTATGCCGCTTTCAATGGATTCCCATTATTCCAAATGGACATAAAAAGTGTGTTTCTAAATGGTCCACTACAAGAGGATGTATATGTAGCACAACCACCCGGATTTTGGGACCCTCATCACAAGGACCACGTGTACAAACTTCATAAGGCATTATATGGTCTTAAGCAAGCCCCTAGGGCTTGGTATGACCATCTTAGGAAGTTTTTACTCGAGGAAGGATTTGTGAGGGGTGTCATTGATGCCACTCTTTTTACCAAGAGAACCAATGGTGAATTTATCATATGCCAAATCTATGTAGATGACATAATATTTGGTTCTCCTAACCCGTCTTTGTGCAAGTGGTTCTCGAAAACTATGACCAAGAAATTTGAGATGTCCATAATGGGGAGCTTGAAGTACTTCCTTGGGTTTCAAATCGAGCAATTTGCCGAAGGAACCTTCATCTCCCAAACAAAGTACATTCAAGACATGCTCGTGAAGTTTGGTATGAAGGATTCCAAGCCATGCAAGACACCCATGCCAACCAAAGGATATCTAGATCAAGATCTTTCCGGTATTTCTTTTGATGCTACCCTTTATCGTTCTATGATTGGGTCATTGCTTTACCTTTGTGCATCTAAACCGGATATTATGCTTAGCGTAGGAATGTGTGCAAGATATCAAGCCTCTCCTATGAAGAGTCATCATTTGGCGGTTAAGCGCATTCTTAGATACCTTGTTCATACTCCTTTGTTGGGCCTTTGGTACCCCAAGGAAGCCAAGTTTCATCTCTTGGGGTACACCGATGCGGATTGGGCCGGAGACAAGGTGGATCGGAAGTCAACATCCGGTTCATGCCAATTTCTTGGGCGCTCACTGGTAAGCTGGCATTCCAAGAAGCAAAACTGGGTCTCCCTCTCCACCGACGAAGCCAAGTATGTGGCCGCCGCAAGTTGTGCTACTCAACTTCTATGGATGAGGCAAACGTTGAAGGACTATGGCCTCACCTATAAGAAGGTACCCATCTTATGTGACAATGAAAGTGCTATCAAGATTACCAACAACCCATGTCAACATCCGCGCACCAAGCATATTAACCTTGACTAGTACTTCCTCCCACCATGCTCTGAATTGTCTTAATCCATTATGTCACATAATTTAAATTCATGAATTTATTTTTTGAAGAAATCCCCTCACATGTGCCTTGCTTAATACCAAGATCACTATGCACATGTTGAGGGGGAGTCCTCAAACAAATGATCACTGCTCTCCAAATCTGAAATGTGCATATTATTTTGAGAGCTATATGTGTATTGTCATCAACTTCCAAAAAAGGGCGAGATTGAAAGTGCAATCTTGCCCTCTAGAATATTTTGTTGTTGACGACAATATACATATAGGGGACTAACTATGTTTGCTAAGTGATACACAGGGATTGTTAGTCTTCTTGCTGTCATCATGTAGGGATCATGTGAGATCATCCAAGTTATTCTCAAGAAGCATACACAAGAACAGAAGATGATGTTAAGTCCTCTTTACCATTTGTTTCTTGAGTCATAGAGATCCCCGCACTATTAAGAGGGGATCATAAGGATGGGTTCAAGTCTTGCTCAGACCATAAACTACTGAAACACATTAAAATCCATTTATCTGCAACCTATGAAAATCTCTTAGAAATATAGGAAATTGACACACAAAGTTCTGTGCCTTTTTATGTGTATGCCGGACCGTCCGGTATGAAGGTAGGATCATCCGGGCTCTATCCCGGACTGTCCGACATACTACACAAAAAGGTCAGTAGCAATTTCCTTATTTGTCGGACCGTCCGGTGCGCAGGCCGGACCGTCCGGGCACAGCCCGGACCGGCCGACCTACGGTGCAAAAGGTCAGTAGCATTACCTCTACAGGTCGGACCGTCCGGGACTAGCCAGGACCATCCGACCTCCACTCCGGGCCGTCCGACATGTGAGTGCTATGGTGTCCTAGTGTTGACCTCATCGGTCGACCGGACTACAGGTCGGACCTTCCGGGCTTGGCCCGGACCGTCCGACATATAGCCCGGACCGTCCGGCGCCCTTATGACGGCAGCAAAACGGCTAGTTCTTGGGAATCTATAAATACCCCCTACCCACTTCGGATTAGGGTTGACCACTTCACTTATTTCACTCAAGAACACAAAGTGCTCCCTCTCTCTCATCTCTTACACTCAAACCAAGATCCCGGAGAGATTTGTGAGAGTTCTTGTCAGATCTTTCACCACGTGATAGATCCGTCCCTTCCCCATCTTCCGACCAAAGCAAATCTTGATTTGAGCAAGCATTGAGCCCTTCCCCATTGATCTTGTTACTCTTGGAGATTGGGGACTCCTAGGCGGGTAGGAGTTCTTCGGAGAGGAATCGCCCATTTTGATTACCCCCGTTGAGTTTGTGAGGGTTTGGTGACCACCTTTAAGGTCAACCGGTAGTGGTTGGGAATGTCCTTCGTGGTGATATCTCAAGGGGAATAGAGTGAGACTTCATGGCGTTGGTGTGCCTTCATGGGTTCACGCACTCTCTACAAACGGTGAGTAGCTTCCCTCCAAGGAAGTGAACATCGGCACATCGTTGTCTCCGCATCATTCGGTTATCCCTACTCTTTCCCTTTATCACTTGTGCTACCGTATTATTTTCACCTCTCTTGCTTTAGTTTATTGTGCTTACTGTTTATCTTGTCTTTGCAAAATAGACCTTTCAATTGTTAGGCACACCTTTATCTTCCGCATTATTGCCTAAAAATTGCTAAGTAGTGATATAATTTGTAATGAGACCTATTCACCCCCCCTCTAGGTCTATCTCGATCCTTTCAGATGGGGTGCTCTGTAGGCTCGCCGGTGTCAAGCTTTGCGGCGACGGAGCCACAACCGCAAGGTGCAATTGGCTAGGAGGCGCGACTTGGAGCATGGATGGGAGGGTTAGGAGCAGAAATGCACGACGATGATGAAGGACATGGCCGCGTGGATGTTTGCTTAGCGGAAGCTCGCCGACGACGAGAACAGCGGCTCTGTACTCTGGCGTCCATGGAGATTCAAGCTAGAGGAGGGGAGGGGTGCCGTGGCTTGAGGCAAAAAGCGCAGAGGCTGACCACAGATGCAACGGGATGGCTAGCGGGCTCGGGGAAGCTCTAGAGGCGGCGAATCAAAGACGGCGAGATTGCAGGTCCGACGAGGTCTCGGCGGTGATTCCGGCTTCTACGGGGGCTCCGGGCTCTTGATTCCTTGCATGGGGACGAAGTCAACGGCGGTGAAGCAAATGGACAAGCTATCCAGGGCTCTAGCGCACGTCGGTCGCGTCTTCCACGGTGGCGCGCTGTCGGGGGGATGGATCAGGCCCATAAACCCGGCATTAGAAACCTCTGGGCTGACTTACATATGAAGGACCACAAAGAGCACCCGGCCAGGAGTCTGACGTACCAAGCTTGAAGATTGAAGCCCTAGAATGAATTCGAATTACCTTGAATATCACGTAGCAAACTTCTAAAGTTGAATAGAACTCCACATCGTGTAGGAGTCGGACTCACGGAATCTCGGGACCCGGCACCTTTATAAGTCGAGGTCCACGGGAGCCAGAGCAAGAACTTACCGCAAGCCAGGACTAGACAACTCGCGCTATAACCTAGATCTCCACGAGACTAAGGTTGCGGAACATCGTCACTGTAATCGATAAGATCGGCTCTTTCTATTGAGGAGTCAATCACACAATAGTCAAGAAGCAGGAGTAGGTCTTTAGCGCATCGACGGGGCCGAACCTGGGTAAACCGCCGATTCCCGTGTCTATGTCGTCTCTCTCCTCAAATTCGCTTCACAGCAAAGGTCCCATGATAAGTACGACTCTACGGACAACTGCCGTGACTTTCCCACGACAGTTGGCGCCCACCGTGGGGCCTGCGCTCGCAGGTGTTGAGATTCTAGGGGGAGCTCTGCAAGGTATGGAAGGATTCGTGGCTGGACGAATCACCAGGAGCCGGCGTGGAAAGCTCTGCATCGACGACTCGACTTGGGGCCCTGACGCCTATTCTGTCGAATCCGGTTATCGGGTCCCGATCGGGTCTATTCATATCTTCATTGGGAAGACAGACGGATATGAGCCAGAGCCGGATCCTGGAGTCCCCCTGGAAACCTCGAATCGGCGACATGCCGGCTCAAGGCACACCTTTGTTGGGTTCATCATTGGATCTCCAAAGTCGGCGCGCTCTGTCGAGTCCCTGACACCCGACGCCTCGGAGGAAACATCTGACGCTAACTCGCATCCTAGTGAAACAAGCTTTTCAGATACCGGCTCCATCCGATACGCCGGGAGCAACAGACTCGGCCCAAGAACAGAAGAATACGACCCCGACTTCCCGCAGTACGAGCCTCCATACTGCGTGACAGTTTTCATGGAAGGCACCGAAGAACAGGGAAGTCAGCCGGCTCAGGGCACGACGCAGAATCAGAATGCAGAGACGGCTCACAACACGGCCCCTAATCCAGATAGGGAGCAGCCAGAAGTTCTCACGGGAGCAGAAGCCCTCACTGATACCTTAAACGCCCTGGACGAAGCCTTAGCCGCACCAATGACCACGAAAACCCAGGAGGCCTGGAGAACCAGGGTCAACGGACTCAAGGCCCAGGTAATGAGCATACGGAGGGAAATTAACTCCCAGAACGCACAAATGGTGGAAAGAGAAACCCAACTCGCCCAAGAAACCAGGCGCTTACAACACGAGTTAGAGTTGATAGAAGCTCAAAAACTAAGTCTCGCCAACGCACGCCCCGCAGGGCCTATGAGCCGGATCCATGCTGACCTCCAAGCACGGAGACCATTCCAGGATACGCATCAGTCGACTCCCCCAGGGTACACGCCACCAAGGCAACCTGCCCCCTCACCACGACAGGAACGGTTCCATACACCTCCGGATCATTTCAATAACACCATGGAAAAAGTGGTGGCAGCGACACGGTTCCTCGCCAGCGTGCCTGCGCATGGAGACACTCTGGTGGACCAGGCCACTCGAGGGGCAATCGATCTACTCAAGACTGCAATCACACAGCAGGCTCAGTACTCACAGGGATTCCAATACTTACATGAGACCCCATATCAAAGTACGAGCCGGCAAGCGGATGCACCGGCTCCGGCCGGTTTGAGAAGCCATCGCCAGCGCCGAGCTCCACCACCTCCGGATCCCCAGGGGGCAATAAGGATCCAAGACCTACCGACCGGCTTCAATCCCGAACGCCGTGTAGAGCAGATGTCCCAACCTCCACCCCAAGATCAAGACACTGAGTTCACCAGCAGATCCATGGGCAACCGATGCCTGGTGTCAGCTCTGTGAAATACACGCTTGCCACCAGATTTCAAAGGACCATGTAAGATCGCGAACTACACAGCTGATATGGACCCGGCGGCTTGGATCGAAAGTTACGACCTAGCCATGGAAATGTTACAAGCCAGCGAAGGAGTCTGCGCCCGTTACCTCACAATGATGTTGGAAGGGCCATCACGCACATGGTTCAAATATCTCGCAAAGAACTCTGTCACCTCCTGGGCGGATCTCAAGGAAAAGTTCATCTAGAATTTCCAAGGCACTTGTCGGCGAGCTACAACAATTGTTAACTTAGAGCATTGTGTCTAGAAGGAAGGAGAATCAACCCTGTATTGGGCACGACAGGTGGCAGAAATAATCCACTGCTCGGATACTATCACTGCCCAAACATCCATCATTGTCTTGGAAAGAAACTGCATCGAGCCCCTAGTACACAAACTTGGCCGGCTCAAGAGGACGGTCAAGGATATAGGAGAGCTCATGAATGCGGTTATCAAATATGTCGAGTCTGACAAAACCAAGGATACTGAACCTCAACAGGATAAAGCCGGCCAGAACAAAAACGGCGGCAAAAAATCCCAGAATCAGAGTCAGCAAACCAAGCGGTGACTTGATCAGACCACTTCTGACTTGGTAGCAAACATAAACGTCGGCTCCGAAAGAAAGAATCAGGGGGCAACAACTACCGCAAGCCGGAAGGAAATCTTCGCCCAAACAGCTTTGAAGCAGCTATGAAAAGTCCTTGCTCAACCCATAGTAAACCCGGTCGCCCAGCCAACCACACCTTGGAAGATTGCAATTTCATGAAAGAATTCGCACGGCGTGGGAACTAGGGACCTCCTGGGTCAGGTGGGGGAGCCGGCCAGAACGGTAACAACCAAAATCCTGGTTACCAAGGAGCCGGTGCATTACCTCAACAGCAAGGACCCGGAGGTGGGGCCCAACAAAATCAGTCACGGCTTGATGGATTCCAAGCAAACCCGAAAGAACTCCATGACCGTGCAGCATATCACGTTTTCACCACCAGCAGTTTCAGGAGGGATAGGAGGCTGCAACGGAGAGCCTCTATGGCTGTGACTGCAGCGCCGGCTTGGCCCAGGAGGCTTAATTGGTCAGAATAGCCAATCACTTGGACAAGGGATGATCACCCCCCGGTGATGGATAACCCGGGGGCCCTGGCTCTGGTAGTCTCTCCACAAATTGGAGGACATACACTTGACAAAGTGCTCATGGACGGAGGAAGCAGAATCAACATCCTTTACTACGAAGATTTCCGCAGGATGGGGCTGACCCAAAAACAGCTGCAACCCTCCAACACCATTTTCCACGGAATAGTCCCGGGCAAGTCAGCACGTCCGATAGGCAAGATCTACCTAGAGAAGGCTTTTGGAAACCCCGAAAATTTCTGCTCCGAGCTCATACCCTTTGAAGTGGTAAAACTCGAGAGCCCATATCACGCCATTTTAGGCAGACCGGTTTACGCAAAATTCATGGCTCGACCATGTTATGTCTACTTAAAACTAAAGATGCTGGGTCCCAATGGCCTAATCATAGTCAGTGGAGTGTGACGAACAACATGTCAAATTTTCCGAGTCGACACGCACCAAAGAGGACTTGTCAGTATACCAAGAAAAGGTAGACCCGGCAGACCCCACAATCCTGAAGAAACCGACTCCTGACAACAACCCCAAGTTCCAGCCGGCTCAGAATACAAAGAAAGTTAACTTTGTCCATGGTGACTCTTGTCAGCAGCTCATCATTGGGATAGAGTTATCTGATAAATAGGAAAGTGTGCTCATCGAGTTCCTTCGTGAGAATCGGGACATCTTTGCATGGAAACCCTCTGATATGCCAGGTGTCCCGAGGGAACTCGCTGAGCACCACTTAAACATAGATCCAAAACTGAAGCCGGTCAAGCAATTCCTTCGCCGTTTCAATGACGAAAGGAGAAACGCTATTGGGGAAGAGATATCCCGGCTCCTTGCCGCCGGGTTCATCATGGAAGTATTGTATTGTAAGGCCCGATATGCGGTACTGTTCCATATCTAGATGTTTCCATCCAGATCCGAGGACGAAGCACATATCGGTCCCACCGCGACATATGACGAAGTCATATGCCCCGGATTTCCAACATGATATCACAACATTACAGATACAGGATACCACATCTCATACAATCGGCATACAACTTCCTTAATTACAATACAACAGCGGAAGATATATGTCTGAGTACAGACTACAAGCAATTGCCTAGTGGCAAAGGAAAAATCATCGATCCCCATAACCACACGGGTCCAGGCCCTCCGCGTGAAACGTCAATCACCATACCTGTTGTCGATCAAGAACCCTGAAAAGAGTTTGGGGGTAGTATCATGAGTACAGAGGTACTCAGCATCCAACTGTAGTGGTCATCTGACCCAGCAAGGACTTCATCACTCGTCATTCTAGGACAACTAGTAGTTTACGGTAAGGAAGGGGTAAGTGGTGAGGTTGCTTCCGCACTAGCATTTATGAAGTGGCTAACGATCTAGAGAGAAAGATATGAAGCCAAGCATTCGATGAGGAATCGCCTCCAACAAGTCTTGCTATCAGCTACTTACGCAAACATAACACCTATCCTATCCTTGTCCTCCTCTTCGCATCCTGACGAAGAAGAAGCAGTCAAGGCACACACACATTGATCAAGTGATATTAACATTATTTCAGTTGTTGTTGTCTATGAACAAGGAGTAGGTCTCAAGTCGTCCATAACCGTGGACACGGCTTCTCGAAAAGATTTAACCCTGCAGGGGTGTACCAACTGCCCATTACAAGGCTCCGCACGCTCGCCCATCTCTCTCAGTTTCTACCCATCATAGGCAACCATTTTATGATTTAGTTCCAAGAGATCCGAAACGACAGGTCCCTCTAACTAACGACGAACAAATCCGGGTGGCCCCCGGGGAGTCGACAACCAATCCAAAAGCTGGGCACGCTCTCGGATCGGACTCTTCCGTCTCAACAGGGTTTGGGTTACCGAGACGCCTCACGTGAGGCCTCGGGCCCTCGCCGGTCAAAGGTGGGCCAACAGGGAAACCATGTCCCCACTGGTCCGGGTTGGTTGGAAAACTACTGGCGTACGGCCAGCACACACACGGTTTCAAAAGGTAAAATCAGCTTGGGACACAACTAGAAATGCTTGAAGCTAGGTAGGTAAGAAAAGGGGACCCCATAAAATCCCACACGCGGTTAGGCACGCTCAGTCTTAAAACCAATACCCGGAACTCGGATCCTAGGTGACTCGAATGGAACAAAGCGTCGGGGCGGGATAGCCTAGACCTTCCATCCTTCGTCGAATATAGTCAACATTATAATAATCATATCATCAACAACAATATAATAAGGTGATATCCCAAACCAAGGAGTAACAGGGTAACATCGTAGCATCCTAAGCATGCATACTAAGCAGGGGCTGAGCAACGAGCAACAGTAACATAGCAGTACAAGGTTTGCAGGGAGGGGACATGGCTGTATCGGTTTAAAAGAGGCTGTAAACATGTGGTAGGATCAAACATCGAACCTAACCTAGACTAGCATGCAAACCGCTGGTTGAAATAGAATGGATCCTAAGTAATGTATAGTCCTTTCCTGTTGATAAGTCGGATTCCGAAGGTGTAGTCGATCGCACGCTCGCATCGTCTCCGAGAGGTACCCGCGGAAGCACACAAGACGGATAAACACTGGAAAGAAAACAACGAGCAAGCATCTATTACTACAAGGCAAACACGAGCAAGCATCAACAAGAAGCAACACGAGAGATTGCACCTACCTTCGAGAGCGGTTACTAACGATTTAAGTGGAGTACTCGTCACACACGACGATACCGCACGTTTACGGTGGTTCAAGTTGTTTAGCTATAGGTGATCAACCAACGGTTATTAACATTGCAACTCAATCAAGCATGGCAAAGCACACAAACATGGCAAAAGGTGAAGCAGAATATAAACTATCTATGCTAGACAATTTAAGTGAGGCACAACCTAAACATGGCATAACACTAAGTGCCGCACGATGATTAAAACATTTGATACTGTTCTGTCCTAAACCATATTTTAGGTTTGTTAACAACAACAAACAATAGAATAAACACAAAGTACACGAAAAACTAATCAAGTTACATATAAAGAACACCCCAAACGGAGTTACGGTTAAAAAGATACAAGCAAAACAAGTTACGGGCACAAACTGCCAACATCACGAAGCACACTTTAGAGCAATGCATAAACAGGATAATGAATGCAAAGATGCCCACAAAAGATATAAAATTAAACTAGACATGACAAGGAAGGCATGGCAAAAAGAATCATGCAAAAAGGCATCATAGATCAAAAGATATTAAGCAAACAACCTGGCATCGCAAAGTAACAGACTTAGTGAAAAATAGAGGTGGCTGTCAAAAACAGCAGCATAGCAACTTTGGAGCTAAATATCTATATGACCAGTAAGCATATCATGACAATGCAATACATGGAATGAAAGTAGACATCATGCTTAACAATATGAAATTGGAATCACTCAATTCCGATAAACGGTTGCGAAGCAATCGTCACCCGAAGTTGCAACAAAATAACAGTTTCAGCAACAGGAACACATTAACATCAGGATCACCACTTTGGAGCAAGATTTAATATAGGTACAGCACCCAAACATGGAAAGTTAAAGCATGGAAATGAAGTACACATGATGCTTAACACATAGGAGAAAGAAACAATGCAATAGGCCTCATGGATGAGTCACAATCATCATGCAAAGTTGCAACAAAATAATAACAGCAGCACATAATAGCAATTTGTAGCGGTTTAACGGCCTGATGCCCTGTTCAGCACACAATTACACAATCAAGATGACCTCAAATGCAAATGCTCACAAAAGATGAATTAAAGTACACGCAATTCTAAGAAACTTTCGTTTTGGGGTCACGTTCATCGGAGCTACGGATCAACGGGAAAACGCATCGAAAAACAGATCAGCACACAGTTTTCTCAGACTTAGCAAAATAAAAAAATACCAGCAGAGATAAAAAAATAAAAAATGGGCTACCATGGGCTTCGGCCCGCTGGCTGGGCGTTGCTGGGCCTTGGAGGCGGCCTGGCTAGGCTGCAGGCCGTGGCCGACCTGCTGGGCCAGGGGCGCTTGGGCCGGCCTGCTCGGAGGGGAGAGGCGTTGGAGCTCGGGCGTCCTGCCTGCTCGTCCCTCCCGAGCAGGAGCTGGGGGCGGCGGCGGCCTGTGCCGGGTTGACTCCGGCCAGGAACCGGGCGGCAAGGAGGCAGGCGGCGGGGTCCTCCTCGGGCGGCGTCGGGGCGTGGCTCGGGCCGGCGGCGAGCTCCCGCTGGTGCCCTCCATGGCCGGCGGCTGCGTGCTCCTTTGCTGCAGAGAGAGAGAGAGATGAGAGGGAGAAGACAGAGAGATGGAGGAGAGGGAGGAAGGGGAGGAAGGAGAAGGGAGAGGAGGAAGGGTAGCGGCCGGCTGCCGACCGGACGGCGGCGGCTTGGAGGAGGAGAGAGAGGACGAGGTGGTGACGTAGCGCAACCTGGCGCGTCCGATTCGCAGATCCGACGGCCGAAAACTGATCTGGGAGCTAGTGTTACGAAAATGGCTATTTTGGGGGCAAATCTGGATCTGAGGGCTGGCTAGGTGCTTAGGGAAAACCCTAAGTGGGGTGGTGGTCTAAATATAGCCCCGGTGGCTGGCAGTTTGCAAAAACATCCCCGGTTTTTCTCTCGCGCGCGCGGTGCTCACGTTTCTGACCGCTGGGGGTCCGCAGTACCTCTGATTTGGGTAAAACTTCGAACTGCGCGATCAGCGTGTTGAGCCGGAGGCGTTCACCTCGCGCTGGAACCATTCCGAAAACACTTTCTGGCGCGCTATAAAAATATCCCGTTTAATTATTAAACGGGGTTTTCCGTTCTGTTGGCTACGGCAGGTCTCGTGCGGTTTTCGCGACGGTGATCGGGTGAAAACCGGTGTCGCAAAGGTCGAGGGTCAGGGTGGCAAGGGTCGGTCTCTATACGATACGAGATAAGAGAGAGAAAAATAATCGTCGATCGATAAATCGGGGATGCAAACACCGCAAACAAATCAGACAATCAAACAATTCACACCGAAAACAAAATTTTAATTTTTTATGAAAACTGGGCTGTTACATGTATCCAGAATGGCTCGCAAACCCGGTCTTCGTTTTGAAAAAGAACGGGACCTGGCGCATGTGCATCGACTACACAGACTTAAACAAGGCCTGCCCGAAGGATACCTTCGCGCTGCCCTGTATTGACCAGATCATAGACTCGACTGCGGGATGTGAGCTCCTATGTTTCCTTGACGCCTATCTCGTTATCACTAGATCAAGATGGCCCTTGAGGATCAAGAAAAAACGGCTTTCATCACTCCCTTCGGGATCTACTATTACACTTCTATGCCTTTTGGCCTTAAGAATGCGGGAGACACATATCAGCGAATAGTGCAGAGTTTCCTCAAAGAGCAGATTCGGCGCAACGTGTATGCTTATGTGGATGATATAGTGATCAAATCCCAATTAGCCGACTCACTCATCGGTGACTTACAGGAAACCTTGAAAAATCTGCGCAAGTACCAGATGAAGCTAAACCCGGCCAAATGCACCTTTTGGGTACCTGCAGGTAAGCTCCTTGGATACATAGTATCAGAGAGATGTATCGAGGCAAACCCAGAGAAAATCAACGCTATCATGACTCTTCAGAAGCCGGCCTCAGTAAAGGGAGTCCAACGACTCACAGGATGTGTAGCCGCTCTGAGTCGGTTTATAAGCCGGCTCGGTGAAAAGGCAATCCCCCTGTATCGACTTCTGGGGAAATCAGAAACATTTGTCTGGGATGACGAAGCCGATCAGGCCCTAGAGTCATTATAGAAGCAGCTATCCGAGGATCCAATCTTGGCGGCTTCCAAGCCAAAAGAACCTATGTTACTTTATATCGCATCCAACAATCGAGCAGTCAGCGCTGTGGCTGCTGTTGAGCGTATGGAATCCGGCAAAGAGCACCCCCTGCAAAGGCCATTTTATTACGTCAGTGAGGTTTTTACTTTATCGAAGCAACATTATCCTCACTGGAAGAAATTTGTTCTTGGTGTATTCATGGCGAGTCAGAAACTTAAACACTACTTTCAGGAGCACCCCATAACTGTAGCCAGCTCAGCACCACTTGCAGATATCATCCAAAACCGGGAAGCCACGGGAAGGACTGCAAAGTGTGCCATAGAGTTGGGGGATTATCACATCAAATATAAACCTCGAACGGCCATCAAATCCCAGGCGTTAGCTGACTTCATCAATGACTGGACGGAAATCCAAACATCTCCGGAGAAGCCAGTTACCAAATATTGGACGATGCACTTCGATGGAAGTCGGCAACTCCAAGGGTCAGGAGCCGGCGTGGTCCTTACCTCACCTAAAGGGGAAAAATTCGGCTATGTTTTGTAGCTTCAGTTCACCTGCACCAACAATGCCGCAGAGTATGAAGCCTTACTTCATGGGCTATGACTGGCTCGTGAGATGAGCATAAGTTGGATCCCATGCTATGGTGACTCTGATCTTGTTTCTCAACAAGTGTCAGGAAAATGGGATTCCAAGAATCCCATAATGGCAGCTTATCGACGAGAAGTGCAAAGGCAAGCCGGATTTTTCGTTGGATACCAGGTGGATCATGTGGACCGTAGGGAAAATGAAGCAGCAGATACTCTATCCCGACTTGGCTCTCAACGAAAGCCGGTCCCTCCAAACGTATTCCTGGATGTTCTAACAAAACCGTCTGTACAACCACCAACAGAGCAAGACATAGCAGAGCCGGATCCAGAGCCGGCTTTGGTTGCTGCAATTCATGCTCCACCCTCATGGGTCGTACCTTACTTGGATTACAAGACTCGAGGAATCCTTCCTCAAGATGAGATGTTGGCCAGACAAATCGTCAGGAGAAGCCAATCCTTTGTACTTATCAATTGTGAGTTACATCGGCGGAGTGCCGCAGATGTTTTTCAGAGATGTGTCTCACCAGAAGAAGGTAGAGCCATCCTCAACGAAATTGTAACAGCCTAGATTTCACAAAAATTTAAAAAAAATTGTTTTTGGTGTGAATTGTTTGATTGTCTGATTTGTTTGCGGTGTTTGCATCCCTGATTTATTGATCGGCGATTATTTTCCCCCTCTTATCTCATACCGGACGGAG
Organism: Bromus sterilis; assembly: GCA_950022295.1. Classification (NCBI taxonomy): domain Eukaryota; kingdom Viridiplantae; phylum Streptophyta; class Magnoliopsida; order Poales; family Poaceae; genus Bromus; species Bromus sterilis. Next base: position 221,522,757 of record OX465599.1, read on the forward strand.
ACCGACCCTTTCCACCCTGACACTCGACCTTTGCGACACCGGCTTTCACCCGATCACCGTCGCGAAAACCGCACGAGACCAGCCGCAACCAACGGAACGAAAACCCCGTTTAATTAGTTATTTCTATAGCGCGCCGGAAAGTGTTCTCGGAACGGTTCCAGCGCGAGGTGAACGCCTCCGGCTCGACGCGCTGATCGCGCAGTTTGAAGTTTTACCCGAATCGGACGTAGTGCGGACCCCCGGCGGTCAGAAACGTAAACACCACGCGCGCGGTGAAAAACCGGGGATGTTTTTGAAAACTGCCATCCACCTGGGCTATATAAAGAACACCACACTCCCACCCCTTTCTAGGGTTTCCCCTAAGCCAAAGTTACAGCCACCCCCTCCACTTTGCCAAAAAAATACCCCATTTTCGTAACCCTAGCCTTCCCTGCGATCTGGACCGTCGGATTGTCCGATCCAACGGCCCAGATGCGCCTTAGCCCTCCACCTAGCTCTCCTCTCTCTCTCCTAGACGCAGCCGCCGCACCTGAGGCCGCCGCGCCGCCGTGCTCCTCCGGCCAACCGGGCCAGCCGGCCATCTCCTCCTCCTCCCTCTCCCTTCTCTTCCTCTCCCTATTCTCACCCGCTTCCTCTCCCTCGCAGACCACTCCGCCGCTGGAGCCATGGAGCTCGCCGTGCCGCGCCATGGCCATGGGCCACCCGGACCAAAGACAGCCGTTGCGCCCTCCCTCCGTCGCCCTGGAAGCCGCCGGCGCCACCTTCCTCCTGATCCGGCTGCCCTCTCGGCCTCCAAGCCTTCACCCAAGCCCTGCGAGCCTCGCCGCCTCCTCTCGTCGGCGGCCAGCCGGCGGCACCGCCAGGAACCCGATCGGGACGGCTCCCGATCCACCACCAACCGCATCGGCCGGATGGGCTGGCCCAGCGCAGCCACGGCCCAGATCTATCCCCGCAGGCCCCCGCGAGCTGGGCTCGGCCCAGGGTGAGCTCGCCCCCCCCCCCTTTTTATTTATTTTTATTTATTTCCTGCTGTTGGGCCGGCCCAATAACTGTTGTAGCCCTATTTTTTATTTAGGCAGATTGTATTAGTATTTTTGTGTGCCCGTATCTTTTTAACGGTAGCTCGGATCGCGACGCTTTAAACATGAAAATTGCTTAGATTTTTGTGTAGATTAATAAAATTTTGCTTGTTTCCATGTTTGACTTTGTTTACATGTTGTTTACCTGCTATTTACAACTGCTTGCCACTGTAAACTGCAATTGCCATAACTTTCTAACCGTTGCTCTGTTTGAAATGTTTCTTATATGTAACTTGACTAGAATTGCATGTAGATTGTGTTTATGCTGTTCTTTCTTGCTAAATAAAATAGTAAAATATTGTTTAGGACAAAATAGTATCAAATTCAATAAATATCGTGGGGTCCGTAATAGTTTGCCATGTCTAGGATTTCACCCCACTTAAATTGACTAGATTAGATAGTTCTTCTTATGCTTCACCTCCTGCCATGTTTGTGTGATATGCCATGCTTGAGTGATATGCCATGTTAACAACTTTGTTGATCACCTGGCTTAACAATTTTAACCATCGTAAAACGTGCGGTATCGTCGTGTGTGACGAGTACTCCACTTAACCTGTTAGTAACCGCTCTCGACGGTAGGTGCGATGTCTCGTGTTGCCTTCTTGTTGATGCTTGCTCGTGATTGCTTCATAGTAATAGATGCTTGCTCGTTGATTGCTTTCCAGTGTTTATCGTCTTGTGTGCTTCCGCGGGTACCTCTCAGAGACGATGCGAGCTTGCGATCAACTACACCTTCGGAACCCGACTTATCAACAGGAAAGGATTATGCATTACTTATGATCCATTCTATTTCAACCAGCGGTTTTCATGCTAGTCTAGGATAGGCTCGATGTTTGATCCTACCACATGTTTACAGCCTCTTTCAAACCGATACAGCCATGTCCCCTCCCAGCAAACCTTGTACTGCTATGTTACTATTGCTCGTTGCTCAGCACCTGCTTAGTATGCATGCTTAGGATGCTACGATGTTACCCTGTTACTCCTTAGTTTGGGATATCACATTATTATATTGTTGTGGATGATATGATTATTATTAATGTTGACTATACTAGACGAAGGATGGAAGGTCTAGGCTATCCCGCCCCGACGCTTTGTTCCATTTGAGTCACCTAGGACCCGAGTTCCGGGTATTGGCTTTAAGACTGAGCGTGCCTAACCGCGTGTGGGATTTTATGGGGTCCCCTTTTCTTACCTACCTAGCCTAAAACATTTCCAGTGGTGGCCCAAGCTGATTTACCATTTGAAACCATGTGTGTGCTGGTCGGCCGCCAGTTGTTTACAAACCACCCTGGACCAGTGAGGACATACTTCCCTTGCTCGCCCACCTTGTCCGGCTAAGGACCCGGTTTCCCATGTGTGATTAACCGGCAATCCAAACCTGCGACAGACGGTAGAGACCGATTCGAGAGCGCGGCCGGCTTTTGAGTTGGGTGTCGACTCACCGGGGGCCACCCGGATTTGTTCGTTGTTAGTTAGAGGGACTTGTCATTTCATATCTCTTGGAACTAAATGATAAAATGGTTGCCTGTGATGGGTAGCAACTGAGAGTGATGGGTGTGCGTGCGGAGCCTTGTAATGGGCAGTTGGTACACCCCTGTAGGGTTAAATCTTTTCGAGAAGCCGTGTCCACGGTTATGGACGACTTGAGACCTACTCCTTGTTCATAGACAACAACAACTGAGATAATCTTAATATAACTTGATCAACGTGTGTGTGCCTTGACTGCTTCTTCTTCGTTGGGATGCAAAGAGGAGGACAAGGATAGGATAGGTGTTATGTTTGCGTAAGTAGTTGATAGCAAGACTTGTTGGAAGCGATTCCTCATCGAATGCTTGGCTTCTTACCTTACTCTCTAGATCGTTAGCCACTTCATAGATGCTAGTGCGGCAGCAACCTCACCACTTACCCATCCTTACCGTAAACTACTAGTTGTCCTAGAATGATGAGTGATGAAGTCCTTGCTAGGTCAGATGACCACTACAGTTGGATGCTGAGTACCTCTGTACTCATGATACTACCCCCAAACTCTTTTCAGGGTTCTTGATCGACAACAGGTCTTGTGATTGACGTTTCACGTGCAGACTCGACGATGACTAGTTAGGCGGATCCTGGCGGAGGGCCTGGACCCGTGTGGTTATGGGGATTGATGATTTTCTCTTTGCCACTAGGCATTTGCTTGTAGTCTGTACTCAGACATGTATCTTCCGCTGTTGTATTATATTTAAGGCAGTTGTATCAGATGTTGTATCCTTGAACCGTTAATGTTGTGATATCATGTTGGAAATCCGGGGCATATGACTTCGTCATATGTCGCGGTGGGACCGATATGTGCTTCGTCCCCGGATCTGGATGGAAACATCTAGATCTGGAACAGTACCGCATATCGGGCCTTACAGAAATACACTTTGGAGATTGCGGACACCGTGTCGGCTCTCGTTCGCTTGTAGCTAAAGCCTTCCGACATGGTTTCTACTGGCTCACAGCACATGCGGATGCAGAGGACATAGTCAAGAAATGTGATGGATGTCAGCGCTATGCAAAACAAGCTCACACGCCGGCTCAAGAACTCAGGATGATACCTATCACCTGGCCCTTTGCAGTATGGGGGCTTGATATGGTGGGACCTTTCAAAAGGTCAGCCAACAAAAATAACCACATATTGGTGGCAGTAGATAAGTTTACCAAATGGGTCAAGGCAGAGCCGGTCAGCAAATGTGACGCTGCGACAACACTAAAATTCTTGCAAAAGATCATATACAGATTCGGCTACCCCCACAGCATCATCACTGATAATGGTTCTAACCTATTAGAAGGGGTTATGCAACGATTCTGGCAGAACGAGCACATCCGACTCGACCTTGCATCAGTGGCTCACCCACAGTCAAACGGAAAAGCCGAGAGAGCAAACCAAGAGTTCCTCCGAGGCATCAAACCCCGACTTGTTGTCCCCTTGAAGGTGTTACCCTCAGTATTATGGAGCATCAGGACGACTCCCAACAGGTCGACAGGCTATACACCATTCTTCCTAGTCTATGGAGCGGAAGTTGTCCTCCCAAGTGACATACGTCACGACTCACCACGAGTCACTGCTTATGTAAAAGCCGAAAACGAGAAAGCAAGACAAGATGCCTTGGATATTATCGATGAAAATGAGATTTGGCTGCATCTCAGTCGGCTATTTACCAACAAGATCTGCGACGCTACCATAGTGGCCGCATCAGAAGTCGGACTTTCCAGGAAGGTGATTCAGTGCTCCGACTCATACAGAAAAGAGATGGAAGGCACAAGTTATCCTCTCCTTGGGAAGGACCGTTGGTGGTCAGCAAGAACCTGTACAATGGATCCTACTACCTAGTTGATATACGCGAGAAGGCAGACACACACACATGCATGGAGGAGACTCACAGGCCGTGGAACATCGCACAACTCCGTCCATATTACACTTGAGTAGAACAGGAACATTAGTGTACATTTATCTAAGTCGAAACACGTCGCACTGTCTTTTTCCATATTAATATATATATATATATATATATATATATATAAGCCGACATTCGTCGCGCCGGCTTTCTCCATCAAAACATACATAAGTCGACTCTTGTCGCACTGGCCCTCGCCACATATACCTAAGTCGACTTTTGTCGCGCCGGCTCTCTCCATATCGAATCTTATTTACCTTTTTGTTTCATATTATTATTACATCATACATTGCATATTTTGCATTCTTATATCTCTGAGACTTGGGGGCTTGATCAACCCTTCTATTGGTATTGAACATGTATATTTCTTATTCAGGGGAATCGGGGAGCTCGATGACAATCATTGAATCTTTATCCAAAAACTTGGCATATATATGTAAAAATCACATGTGTATACGCTTATTCAGGGGCAGTAGGGGAGCTCGCTGTCACTCATTGACTCTTATCCAAAGAAATCCCGGCATATACATGAACTGGCTAAACCACGCCTTAATCTTCGCCTGTATAGCTCAAGCTCATACGATCTACGTGTACCCGGCTTAGCCTAAAAACCTTGGGGGCTGACAGCAACACCTACCAAGTTTAGTCTTAAAGTACAGGGAGAACTAGTCATATGTAGCCGGCTTACAGAGAAGTTTCGCTCATGTATTACCCAATAATCTATCCAAACATGAGAAGATGAGGCATGTTGAATCCATAGTCGACTTCTATATGAGCCTTCATACTTTCTTTTTGCATACATTACCATCATCACATACTTTTTTCATTTTATATGTCATCCAAAAGATGCACCTTGAGCATTAACCTGTGTGACTCGGTATGACACAAAAGATGCTCATACTGACTCATGGGGACTATAGCTCAAAAAAATCTCTATGACTCGGTATGACACAAAAGATGCTCATACTGACCGATGGGGACTATGGCTCAAAAAATTCTCTATAACTCGGTATGACACAAAAAGATGCTCACACCGACTCATGGGGACTACACTTCGAAACAATTTCTTCTCAAACAAAGAATCGGAATAGCACCCAGATGCATATATCGATTGTTGGGAAGTAACACTTCGAACAACTTCTTCTTTGATGAATCGGCTCAAACGCCATGATAATAATACCAACTCTTGAGAAGCAACACTTCTTTGATGACCCGGTACGGCACGTAAACGTGACCACACCATCTCATGGGGGCTACAAGTCGATCTATCCTATGAGTCAATTACCGATAAACAACTATTCTGAATCGACTCAGGGGGCTACAAATGCATACACTATCATAAATGAATCGGCTCTCATACATTTTGAAAAATATTCAAAGTCAGGAATAAAACCGACTCATGGACTCAATGAAAATTCATAATTTTCATTCATCAAACCAACTGGGTCTTACATAAAAGGAGGCAACCTTACAAGAAAAAGACAAACTCGACAAAATTCTACTAATAAGAAAAGTCTACAGCTTCAGACATCTTCTTCAGAGTCGGCTTCATCTTCCATTGAAGCTTCTTCTTCACTAAGGAGTTCTTCATGACTGGAGCTCTCCATACAACAACAGGCTCGGTCTCCATCCGAGTCAAAGATCCTAGCCCAAAAGGTGTCTTCACCATCAAATCTGAATACAATGGTGTCTCCTCTTGAGATATTCCTAGATCGAAGAAAAAATTTCCAACCCTTCTCAAAAAACATGGTGCCATGGCTAGAAAATCTAACCTTCACCCAGACAGGCCCATGAGGACATCCATCAGATCGGAGCCAAAGACCCGAAGGCGTTGAGTCAATCACAAGTTGAGTAAAAGACTCAGGAAGTTTGATCCAGCGTCGAATCGTCCGGATATGAACCAAGAACTCACTCCTCTCAGGAGAAGAAGGGGGAGATTCGGAAGGAGAGGAAGCTCGAATACTTCTTCCTCTACCTCTACCACGGCCACGACCTCTCCCACGACCACGACCACGGCTGCGACCTCAAGCACTTGCACGGGGATCGGACTCGTTGGATGCCAAAGGAGAAGAGGCTTCTAGTTTAGGTGCCATGGGGAAAATAGGATGAGGAAGAAGAAGATGGATGCGCTTGAAGGATCAAACTACCCAAGGAATATTTATAGTAGATTCATGGAGAGGATCAATTAATACCATAAATCATACGAGATAACTACCCGTGGTAGATAGAATTTATGGAAATACTCCTCGATTCCCATTAGAAACATCAATGCCTCCAACCGGTGTTTCGGGAAGTGTGATCATAAAAACCAAACCGGATTTTTGACCAAAGGTCAAAAGAAAAAAGTTCAAGTAAAAGGAGATGTGAAGCTAAAAAGAGTTGGCGTCGACTCCTAGTAAGCATCAAATGATAGATGACTCAACCAGAAGAGTCAACTTCATGGAAATAAAGTAATCGAATCAAGATTGAAGAGAGACGACTACGACTCCCAATCAACGCCAAGCATAAAGTCGGCCCTTGATCCATGAAGAGCCGGCGGCAATGAACAAAATAAAGAATATTGTTGTGAAGACTAAAGCATCACAACAATCCTGGGGGCTAATGTCGGGGAGATGGAGCAGGCCCATAAACCCGGCATTAGAAACCTCTGGGCCGACTTACATATGAAGGCCAACAAAGAAGACCTGGCCAGGAGTATGACGTACCAAGCGTGAAGATTGAAGCCCTAGAAGGAATTCGATTTACCTTGAATATCACGTAGCAGTAGAATAGAACTCCACATCGTGTAAGAGTCGAACTCTCGGAATCCCGGGACCCGACACCTTTATAAGCCGTGGTACACGGGAGCCAGATGCAGAACTTACCGCAAGCCAGGACTAGACAACTCGCGCTATAACCTAGATCTCCACGAGACTAAGGTTGCGAAACATCATCACTGTAATCGATAAGATTGGCTCTTCCTATTGAGGAGTCGATCCCACAATAGTCAAGAAGAAGGATTGGGTCTTTAGCGCATCGACGGGGCCGAACCTGGGTAAACCGCCGAGTCCCGTGTCTATGTCGACTCTCTCCTCGAATTCGCCTCGCAGCAAAGGTCCCATGATAAGTCCGACTCTACGGACATCTGCCGTGACTTTCCCACGACACGCACTCCGGTGACGCTTCGGGTGGCGACGAAAACGAGCACGGGAGGAGGGAGAAGAAGCTCTGGAGGGGGGGAATGGATCGGGGAAGCTGCAAGGCGTCTCCAGGCGCGAGGATAAGGCCTAGGAGGCAGCTTCGTGGACAGGGCCTGTCGGCGGCGTCAGCATGCTGGCCACGCACCTGTGCGGCTGCCTGAGGAAGACGACAGAGGAGGGAAGCTGGGCTGGGCCGGCTGGAGTTTAAGGTTGGCCTAAAGCAAGGTAAGCCTCCTTTTCTTTTCTGTCTGCCTAAAGCTTGCCAACTAAATTAGCTAGCCATTTTATAAAATGCCCCAAATTTTTATATGGACTTCTAATGCATATTTCTAGCCACTTATAAAGTTTGGGAATTTTTAAAATTCAAATAATTTTAACTTTAATCAAATAGGGGTTTAAATTTAAATCCAATCTCCTCTTTGAATTTTTGAAAATTCCATGAGCATGGGAATGCTACCACATCACTTTATATGTGATCACACTCATTTATGTGAGTTTTCAAAAGTCCAACAATAATTTTTGGAGCAACTTTATTTCTGGCCATTTGAATTAATTCAACTAGGTGGTGTTCTCTCTCCCATTTCAATTTCATTTGAAATTTTTGGCATGAATGCATTGTGAACCTTGACCCTAGCACAAAACTAACAGAGGGTTCTGACAGAGTGTCAAGCACTCAAGCTTGGGGATGCCCCCATGCATCCCCAATAAATATTCAAGGAGACTCAAGCTTCTAAGCTTGGGGATGCCCCCGTGCATCCCCTTCTCCATCAACAATCATAAGTTCGTCCTTCGCCTCTCTATATTTTTATCACTTCATGCGTTATGTGCTATGCTTGGAGCGTCTCACTCTTAGGTTTTTTTTAATTTTCTTTAGATTTGCTTGCTGTTATTAACAAGTTAGACCCCAGCTTAATTTTTGTGGCGGAGAAATACACTCCACTTTAAACTAGAACACATCATAGGATTTTTCATGCTTATCTTTCTGTTGTTGTGTGTTCTTTATCTTTCGTAGCTACTGTCATGTTTAGTTTTAGTTTGTCTTTTTCAAGAGATTTAGATTTTGTTTAGTTTATTGCTGGAACTCTCTTTAGTCTTCATGTTTATCTTGTTAGGAGAGTTAGTTGTTGCACTATGTTGTGTCTTGTCTTGAAAGTAGGTAATTGAGGTTGCTATTCGATTGTAGTAGTAACTTGCAATAGTTTTGAGGTATTGTTGTGAGTATTGTTTGAACTTTTGGTGTCAAGAGCTCTAGCATATTAGTGATAGGAGTCATATTTTGGGCAATCCTTGTTTATTTTCAAAAACTACAAAAACTAGTTGATAACTCTAGGTACTAGATGAGTCACTACTCTTTGGAGGGATCGGATATTAGAGTAGACTCACATACATGAGTCGAGGATGCGCAAGGATAACCAAACCCCCATACAATCCTCCACGGGGTACTTGTCTCTTTGTGAACCTCCTTATTAGATTGAGAGTTACCGATATTAAGTGCATGATTTCTTCGGACTAATGTAAGTATTGAAAGTTGATACTTCCACCTCCTCATATTTGCTAGCCTCTTCGATACCGTGCATTGCCCTCTTCTCACTCCGAGAGTTGGCGTCCACCTCGCTGGTGCATCCAAACCCTTGGCATGATACGCTCTGTCATCATAAACCTCCTTATATCTTTCCTCAACACAACCACCATACCTACCTATCAAGTCATTTCCATAGCCTTTCCGAGATATATTGCCATGCAACTTCCACCTCTTCATTACTTGATCTTCATGTCATACATGTTCCTGCTACACTGGTAGAGGCATACATTTGCATACATCATGATAGCTACATCTTCTTTATGTTGAGTACCTTGTAAAGTGGGAAGTTCTTCTATACCTTCTTGTAAAATAGAGTGTTGCCCTTAAGTGAGGAAAAGATCCCAAAGAGGACAAAATTTGAAATATCCCAAAGAGGACAAATGAGATTTAAATATAAAGAGCCATTGAGGCCACCAAAAATTACCAAAAATAGAAAATGGAGAAAAAAATAAAAAGAGAGAAAGGGGCAACACTACTATTCCTTTGAAAGATCCACACTCGTACTCCCTCTTATCTTTGTACTCGATAGAGATGATCATTTATGCATATAGCTATGTGGGGACCTTCACACTATAGAACTTGGCTTGCATATTCCAAGGATGAGCCTCCTCAAACGAGCTCTAGGTCTTCATGTGCAAGCAAGTTGGATGCACCCCCACTAGTTCCTTTGGAGAGCATTTCATAGCTCATATGTGCATCCGTTACATGGCAATCCCTACTCCTCACACCATATCTATCATTTGGCCTTATCGCCTATGATTGTCCTCATTGATGTGAGACTTTCTCACCCATTTTGTCTTCCTCATCCACCATATCTCTCTCTTGGACATCCTAAGTGTCAACTCTCATGCTTACGCTCATCCATTGCATGAGTGCTCAAAATATCAAATGGGAGAGGATCAAATTGACTTGTACCTAGCTAGTGGTCTGGGGAAGAGTCAAGATAAGATCCCAAAGAAGACTAAGGGTGAAACTTTAGTAGATTGAGTTCTCAACAAAAATATTTTTTCTTGTAGTCCCATCTCCCACTTCTTGCAGGAAAACACCATCTGGAGACATTCGTGTCACTGACAGCGAGAGCTCTTGCACCTAATGTTCTTATGTTGCTTGTTTCAATGCTAATATAGACTCTTGCATGTTATGACTTGAATTGAATTACATATCTTGATTACTATACTTTCAACGTGCTTATATGGTTGTTAGCATGTCACCACAGAAATTATGCTTGTTATCATTTATCTACTCGAGGACGAGCAGGAATTAAGCTTGGGGATGTTTATACGTCCCAAACGTATCTATAATTTCTGCTTACTCCATGCATGTTTTGCGTGAAATTGCTATGATCTAGATACACTTTCATACATTTTTTATAATATTTGGAATAATTTATTAACTCAGTGCACCATAGTGCCAGGTTTCCCCCATATTAAAACTGCTCCAATAATTCGGGAAAATCAGATAAAAAATCAGCGTATCGAAAGCTTCCGGAAACACCTAGGGGGGCCAAAGGGGACCCACCAGGGCCCCAGGCGCCCTCCCGCCGCGACCTAGGGTGGGGTCACGCCAGGGGGCCGCCTGGACCCCTGGTGGCCCCCTTGGCTCCCCCCTTTCTCCTATATATTCTCCATGACGCAAAACCTCCAAAGACATAACCCTATTTCGCGATCTCACCTCTGTTCCGCCGCCGCCGCGCTTCAAGATCGAGAGCGCCAGCAGACCTCTTCCCAGCACCCTGCCGTAGGGAGGATTGACCTCCGGGAGCCTCCCCTCCATCATGGATGCTTCCCGGATGATCCATGAGTAGTCTACCTTGGAATATGGGTTCGTGATCAGTAGCTATGTGATGTTCTCCTCCCCTCTTTGTTCTTCATGGATTACAACTCGTGAGCTGCCCTACATGATCGAGGTACTTATGTAATTTTCTGCAGTTGTTTTGCTGAGTTTGCTGGGATCTGATGGATTATGAGATTATGTTCAGTTTTTCATTGAGTAATATATTTGGTTCTTATCTTTTATATTTATGTTCTTGAGTAATTTTGGCATGTTCTCCATTGTTGTTTATTGCTTTGGCCAAGTAGTAGGTACTGACTCCAAGAGGTAACGTTATGCTCGATTGTGGGTTCATGCCCCCTGATGACTAGCTTGAGTGACAGAAACATGATTCTAGGGGATGTGTTGTTGCCACAAGGGGGAAAACAACGGTGCTTGAACCGCGGTTGCAAGGATTGTTTACTTTACGCAAAGTTCTTTTAATGCACTTGTATGTTGCTTTGGGTTTACACTTTGGGTGGGGTTCGCCACTTAATACCAGCGAGATGTTCTGGATAGATATCTCCAGGTGGATGATTAGTAGTAGATGCAGTTGGATTTCGGTATACTTATTTTGGTGTACCGCTCATGCTTTTGAGCCTCGTCCTTTCTTTGTAGCATAGTTAGCATTGCGGTGTGTTTTTAATCCTGTCAATTGCCCAGCTGTGATTTGTTTACCTCGCATAGCAGTTTTATCGTCTTTTGGGACAGAGACATCACTAGTGAACATCACGGGACCCCGGTCCATATTCTCATCACTGTTTACACGCTCAATTTATTTTCTTCTTTTACTTTCTAGTTGCTATCACTTTATCATTATCCCGTCTGTTTGATCCCATGTAAACAACAAGACCAGAGAGATAGACAACCTCTCTGAACTTTGTTGGGAGCAAAGTTATTTGGTGTGTGTAGGTCCACGTCAACCGCTAAATTTCTAGCGCTGTTGTCACCTACTTATCATCTTCAGGAGTCCTACGGGAGACAAACCCTATCCTCTACATAGGGTAAATTTTCTGCTATCCTACATCTCACCTTCCACTTCCGCACATCATCCTCCATATTAGCCCTCCCGAAGAAGAACAGAGGGTGACGGAGGCTCCGCTACGGAAACTAGGGAAACGACTTCTGTTCTGGGGTTTTCGCGTCACGGAAATAAATAGGGGCCTTGGTAGGGCACCAAAGGAGGTGGGACCCCCAGGCGGCCTCCCGGCGCGGCCAGGGGGATGCCGCGCCAGCAAGGCGCTTGGGGCCCCTCTGGCCCCCCTCTAGCCCCACTTCTGGCTCATGGAAGATTCTGGTGCGTGGATTTTCTGTGAATTTTCCTGAAATTTTCCGAGACACCTAAAAATCCATTTTCCTGCACACAATAAAACCATACAGGAAGCTCTGCTGAAAACAGCGTCAATCCGGGTTAGTTTAGTCCAAATCATGCAAGAATGAGGCCAAAACAATAGCAAAAGTGTTTGGAAAAGTAGATACGTTTGAGACGTATCACTTGTGTCATGTGCAGGTCCAGGTTAAGGGAGCAATATCTTTCAGACGGCGCATTGCTCGCTTCACCACCTACTTGTTATCCTTGGAGTCCTATGGGAGACATAAACCCTATCCTCTATGTTAGGGGAAATTTGCTGCTACGCTACATCTAAACCTTCCACTTGTGGTAACCAACTAGGGGCGAGAAGCCATCAATAGCCACAGGTGCATCCCAGTTTTCGCTCAGCCAGCGCAGCCACAGGTGCAACCACGGTTTTCATTCATCCACAGGTACATCCACATTTTTGTGCAGCCATAGTTTGTGCTTGGCTGCTGGGACAGGAACTTCTGCTGATCACGATCTCGGGATCGTGATGGCGGCGGAGCGGTGGTGTAAACGGCGAAAATGAGTCCTCTTCCTGGATTTTCTTGTAACAAGGAATGAATATGCACAGACTGGGGCACAAGGTGGTCCCACCTAGCCAGACATCCAGGGGGCATGACCAGCCCCTGTACGTGCCAGGTGGCCGCCTGGCCAGGGGTTGTTCCCCCTTCGGGATTCTAGAGTCGTCCGATGAATATGATTTTCTGAAGTTTTTCTGAATTTTTCCGGCAATATTGATTTTTTTCACCTTTTTCTATGATGTACGTACAAAATCAGATAGTAACTAGAACTGGATGCTACGTTAGTCCCAAATATGTTGTAGAAATATGAAAGTGCATCAAAACATATATCAAAATCACCAAAACAAGCATGGAACAAGCAAAAATTATAGATATGTTTAGGACGTATCATATGTCTAGGAACTTGCTGATTCAAGTTGGGATGTTCCTCCTATTCAGGAGAGATATTATTTTGGGCCCTCTCGATATTACGTATCCACCAAACATTCGACTTGATACTTTATGAATAGGTCACGGGGATATGGAATACGTGAACGAGAAAATTACTAGACCGGTACGAGGATAATTGGTATAGTGATTAAAGAGTTGATCATGCGGATACCTATATAATCTCGCCTTGGGTTTTGTAAAGTATCACAAACCAAAGGGATTGGAATGTTAACCAGAGGTTGACTCAAATTTATATTCGTGTAGGTGCGGTAACCACTATGGGTGTTCATGGCTCCACTATTGGTTATTGATCCGAGAAAAGTCAGTTTCCGGTTCATGTCTGTATCCTACCAAACCTATGGGGTCACAAACTTAAGGGTTCTATATTTGTTGAGTACTAGAGTGATAGAAGCACGAGTATAACAGACCTGAAAAACTTCTGGCGACCTCTATTATCTTGCTCGTACGTAACCCCATATGCTTCCTCGAGGAGAGCTCTCTGCGCCCTTGCACCTACTTCCCACGGTCCACGGAGGGTGTAGGTCCAGGCGAGCCCCCCTGCACCTCCACGGACTTCCCAGTCGGCCGCCGCAGTAGGTGCGCAGGCCTTGGTCTGGTTCTGCTAATCCATTGAGAAAATAGCTCTCCGTCCATATTATTCAGTAGGCGTATATTTGTACCTTCGGTCATCTTGTTGATGACTCTCAACTGTAGGTTATCGATTGTAGCGTTTTTGATAAGTAAGAGTGTCGAACCCAACGAGGAGCAGAAGGTATTGGTAAGTGACTTTGGTAAAGAAATAACTGCAAGAGCTAAAAGATAGCTTGTTAGAGGGTTTTCGGTATAAGCAACGAGAAGGTAAAAGCAAGCAAAGTAAAAGGTACTGAGGAGTAAGAAGTGGCCCAATCATTCTGAGCAAAGGATAAGCCTGGCAACTGAACTTATAAAGGGTAAAGTGTTCTTTAGGACACACGGGAGAGATAGTCACGTGCTTTCGCCATATTCCGTATCGATACTATGTGTTGTGTTGATAAGTGTTGAGTGGGTGGGTTTATTCTAGCACACCTTCTAGACTAAGATAAGTGCACACTTATGATTAAACATCTTGCAAGCATCCGCAAATACAAGATAGTAATTGAGGCATAAGCCTAACCACAGCAATACGATTAGGGACCCATTATTCCCTTGTGCAAAAGCATGCAAAGTGGGGTTCAGGTTTCTGTCACTCCGCAACCCACCGTAAGCATTATTTATACACAATGCATTCCCCTAGGTCCTTAATAAGGCGAAGTGTTGAGTGCTCGACTCACAAAACACCACTAGGGAAAATAACAACACAACTTAAATATCAAACAACACATATTACTTCAACATCATATGACTACTAGAAACTAGACTTCTCCCATGTCCTCAAGAACTAAAGTAACTACTCACAAGACATAAAAGAGATCATGATCAGTGGGGATAAATAGTTGATAACCAATCTTGACATAATAATATTTCTCGAACAAAACTCAATAGCATTCACCACAAGGTAGTAATCAACACCGGTAGAGTAGGGAGGATATATAGTACGGATTACAACACAAGTTACAATTGTGAGATGACATAGGATGGTGGTGAAAATGGTGCTGATGTTGGGGATGATGTTGATGATGATCTCGATGATGCCCGTGACGATGGTGATGATCTCCCCTTCCGGGAGGTGTTCTCCCCGACGGAATCTGCCCGCCGGAGATGTCTTTTCTTCTCTTTAGGTGTACGCCACGGAGCGGCGGCGGAACTCGCGAAACTCCTCCTCTTTTAGGGTTTTTGGGTGACGGAGAATAAATAGGCCAAAGGGGGGAGCCGGGAGTGGCCCTAGGGGTCCAGGCGGCCTTTGGGCGCGCCCCCGGTGGGGGCCGCGCCAGGTGGCCACCTGGGCACCTGGTGTCCCCCCTATGGCTCTCGTTTTGCATGCCTCCGTCATTTTTATGGAAAACGGCCTCCATGAATTTTCAGGTAATTTGGAGGTCTTATGATTCAACAACTCGACATCCACTTTTTACCGCTGAATCATGCGTCTGCTGCTTCGGCATCGGAAAGTTGCAAACTGTGTAAAACAAGCCAAAACAACATAAGAATAGCATCATAACATGAAATATATCAATGAATTGGGATGAATTACTATTTAAAATAGTGATGCATTTTGGACGTATAAACTCCCCCAAGCTTAGACCTCGCTTGTCCCCAAGAGAATACTGAGCTCGGTAAACATGTCCACAAGTTTAGAGAGTGAAGTGTCGATAAATAGAATACTGGCAAGAAGCATCATGATTTCTTCACCAAAATGAAGCAAGTGGGGACGATCACATCCCGGGGTAAAACTTGTCCAACTTAAGAAGATCAACTTAAGAAGATCATGAATTACCTAATACTTCCTCATGAGCTAAACAAGAGGCACAAAATAGAATATTTTGAACATTTAAGCATAACACATAAATTCTATACTTTTAGGAGTGGTAGGGAAATACCACGAATAGGAAGGTATGGTTGACTCATATGGAAGATATTGGTTTCAGGGTATGGATGCGCGAGGAGAAATCTGCTCGGCAAGGGTTTGGCTAGCAAAGGCTTTGAGAGAACAGAAAATTGATGATGACTTAGATGCAAAGCACATAAAGCATAAACATTAAGGTGAGCATAACACATCAAGTTGTCTTCCTTGTCAACATAACAATTCAAGCATAATAACATAAAGGTTTTGGGCTATGTCGCTACTTGAGAAAAAATGCATGTTGTCATGACCAAAGCTATGCTTGCCAAAATTAAATAAAGTTTTCAAAGCCATACCTGATATAAGGTCAATAAGCCCAATAAGAACCGTCATATAAGGTCGATTGCGTGAAGAGCATACCGAGTGCAGCGAAGGAACCAATAGAGCTCTCATTAATATTCCATCATAGACAAGTCCACACTGACGGATACAATACTCTCCACAAAGGAGTGATAGACCTCAATGCAAATACCTGTTTCATATAATAACTTTCGTAGACATGATACGACTCTACTTGACTCTAAAAAAACTAAGATAAAGATAAAGATACCGGGCATTCCCCCAAGCTTGGAACAAGCTAAGGGGATGCCATTACCCGAGGAGATTTCACTCCTCATTCCTGCTCCTGTTGATCATGTAGTCCTTGGCGAAGCGCTTCCATGGAAGAGGTTCTCCTGTCTCATAAGAAGCTTCAATCTCGAAGATCCTACTTTCAGCACCTAAACCCATGCGCAGAAACTTTAGTTCATACTCACAGTTCTGATTTTGTAGATCATAAATCTTCCCTTGGAGCTCTTCAATTCTTTCTTCTGATGCGGTGATGCTTGCCCACATCTCCTTCATCTCCTTCTTGTAGAACACATTCAGCTCATTGATGAGGTCGAAGTTGGATTCAACACCACGCTCAACCATCTTCTTGTACTTGAAGACTTCTAGCTCCACTTCTTCTAGCCTGGCCTTGATGCTCCCCTCCTTGACAGGTTCCTTTAGATCTTCTTGGTGAAGAACACCGTCCTCCAACCGGGCGGTTTGAGGGTGCTTCTTCACCTCAGCGAGGTAAGGGTTGATGACGTTGACGACGAACTTGTCCTTGGGGTAACTTGGGGAAGCTATGGCACTTAGGTCTAGCTAAAATATTTCCTGGCAGAAACAGCTCGAGAAGAACACACACGAAATCGCAAGATACGATGCCGGGACTATCCGGGCAAATATATAGCAAAAATTTCTACAATAGAAGGAAAGTAACGAGCCAAAGTGGGGTCGAAGACGGACTCCGGGGTGCCCAGGCGGCCTCCTGGCCACGCCAGGAGGTAGGCCGCGCCAGGGCGGCGCCTGGGCCCCCTAGAGCTCCTCTCCGGCTCCAATTAGGCTTCAAATTTTCCTAATTTGGAAAAATTCCGTAATATGGAGCTTTTATGGAGGTTCGGATGTTTCCTTACCATAATACATACCTTTTCTTATTTTTCTTCTGCTGGTGTCTGAAACCGGGCTGCAACATATTCTTCATGAGTTGTTGTGTGTCTTAAATTTACATCAACATGGACGGGGTCTCCCGTCATGTAATGCTTGAGTCTTTGCCCATTCACAACTTGAGGTTTGGTATTCATCAAAATTGTTAATCTTGATTGCACCGGAGCGGTAGAATTCTTCCATATGAAATGGCCCTTCCCATCTGGAAAGTAATTTACCTGGAGAAAACCTGAAACGAGATCTAAACAACAAAATTTTATCACCAACATTAAATTCACGTTTCAGAATACTTCCACCTTTCCACTTATTTACCTTTTCCTTGAGTATTTTAGCATTCTTGTAAGCTTCACTTCTCCACTCATCTAGAGAAGTCATGTTAATGAGACGCTTTTCACCGGCTAACTTCGGGTCAGCATTAAGCTCTAAAACAGCCCAGAAAGTTTTGTGTTCTAACTCTAATGGAAAATGGCAAGCCTTTCCATAGACCATCTTATAGGGAGACATGCCCATGGGGTTCTTGTAAGCAGTTCGATACGCCCACGAGGCATCTCCTAACTTATTTGACCAGTCCTTTCTAGAACTGTTGATGGTCTTTTGAAAGATAAACTTGATCTCTCTATTGGTGAGCTCAACTTGCCCACTAGTTTGAGGATGGTACGGTGAAGCAATTCCATAATTGACATCGTACTTCGCTAAAGCTTTTCTAAAACCTCCATGCGTGAAGTGTGATCCTCCATAAGTCATGAGGTACCTCGGTACGCCAAACCTAGGGAAAATTACATCTTTGAGCATTTTCAAAGATGTCTTGTGATAAAAACTTTCGATGGGGATTGCTTCAACCCACTTGTTTACATAATCAACAGCTACTAAAATGTGAGTGTACTTGTGTGAGGGAGGAAAAGGACCCATAAAATCAAAACCCCAGCAATCAAAAGGCTCAATCACTAGAGAGTAATTCATAGGCATCTCCTTCCTCCTACTAATATTACCAACTCTCTGACACTTATTAGAAGATAAAACATAATTTCTAGCATCTTTAAAGAGAGTATGTGATACTCTCTCCTCGTTGGTTACCCAAGTGGAAGGTGAGATGTAGGATAGCGGAAAATTTCCCTTGGAAAAGATGCCAAGGTTTAGAGTGTCTTCCCGTTGGACTCCGAAGATGATAAGTAGGTGGTTCGACAAATAAGCTTTTGCAAAACGCACCGCAATTGACAGGATTAAAAACGCACCGCAATGCTAACTATGCTAAAAAGAAAGGACGAGGCTCAAAAGCATGGGCGGTACGACAAAATAAGTAGACCAAAATCCAACTGCATCTACTACTAATCATCCACCTTGAGATATCTATCCAGAACATCTTGCTGGTATTAAGTTGCGAGCCCCACCCAAAGTGTAAACCCAAAGCAACAGATAACTGCATTAAAAAACACTTTGTGTAAAGTAAACAATACTTACAATCGCGATTACAAGCATTGTTGTTTTCCCCCTTGTGGCAACAACACATCCCCTAGACTCAAGTTTCTGTCACTCAAGCGGGTCATCGGCAGGCATGAACCCACAATCGAGCATAACGTTCCCTCTTGGAGTCACTACCTACTACTTGGCCAAATCCATAAACAGCAATGGAGAACATGAAATAAATACTTAGGAACAAAAATATAAAAGATAAGAACCAAATATATTACTCAATCACAATCTGAACATAATCTCATAATCCATCAGATCCCAGCAAACTCAACATAGCAACAACAGAAAATTACATATGTGCCTCGATCATGTAGGGCAACTCACGAGGACTAATCCATGAAGACCAAAGATGATAGAGGCGGGGTGTCCCGATCTCTCGATGAGAAATAACTATCGATTTGGTGGAGACGACTTTGACGATCCGACTACGAACGTGCAAAAACATCGCGCCTTAGCAATCGCTAAACCAATCTCTGGAGGTTATTGATCACGCCGGAGCACGATCAACCTGATCACAAAGGACCAGTGCCTGCAAGCAATCGAAGAACAAGCAAGAACTATGATAAATCAATCTGAATATTGCGAGTATATAGATGAAGTATAGATGAAATTTGAGATTCCAAAAGCGGTCTTAATCTGGTCGTTGGACACAAACCGAGTACACGAAGATGCAGCGATTAGCTAAGCAGTCTTTTAACTAAAAGAAATCCAAAGAAAACCCTAGGGGTCGATCTACTTATATTTAATTCTTAAAGATCCCTAGCGCAGGAGGCCTCACGGAGCTCCTGCGGGGGCACTCTACGCTGGTCGTTGGATCCCTGATCGGCTCTTTACTGTAGCTCCGAAGGCAGGAATATATAAGGCCCGAGCCTCTCCTATCACTCTCTCTCTCTCGCCCCCGCGCCTTTCTCTCTAGAACGAACCCGAGCCGCCTCCACGCTCGAGCTCCTCCCGTGGCCGCGCCACCGCCAAGCCGTCGCGCGCCCCCCGCGCCCAGGTCGCCCCTCCTCCCTGTCCTCTTCCCCTGCCTCTCCCACACCCCATGCCTCCCTCTCCCAACTCGAGCCGTCGCCGCCATGGCCATGGGAGGCGAGCTCGAGCTCGCCATGGCCCCAGATCCGTCCGCCCCTGCGTCCTCTAGACCGGATCCGGCCGCCATCGGTCCTCCTTCTCCATCCCCGTCCTTCCCCGAGCCTCTCTCGACCTCCCCGCGCCTCCCCGGCGTCAGCCGGACCAGCACCATCCCGCCATGGATGTGCAGCCCGAGCTCCCTCTCCCTCTCTAGCTCGATCTCCGGTGAGCCCTGCTCTTCTTCTCATCCTTCTCTAGCCCTTTTTTCCCACTACTCCTCCTCTGATCTCTCCTAGCAGGGCTTCAATATAGATTATTTAGAAGAAGGCGCTCGAGGGGGCACTAAGGATGGAATGTGTGCGAGCTGGAGGACGACGCCACCCAACTTCGGCCCCCGAGGCTTCCCTGGCGTGCTAGGCAGGCCGGTGAGACATTTAGTGCATGTTTTTTTTCCAGTTTTAATATAGGATATTTTGATATGATTCGTTTTAGTGCTACTCACAGCAGCGAGACACTATTGAAATCTTGGTCGAGGTGCTGTTAGTGGGGGCTGGTTGGCTGTGCTGTTAGCTAGAGTATATATTTTTTGTTTGCCAAGTAGTACTATAGTTATGATTTAGATGTGATACATATTCTTCTGCTCGATGTCTGTTCACGCATAAAACTGGGAACACTATTTTTCTTGTAAATAACATGTAGTAGAAATACATAAAGATAGCACTGGTTTATAGCAGGTGTGAATTGTGCTTAAATGCTTGCCCCTCTATTTATTTGGTTACTGCTTACCATGGCATACAAAGTGCCTCTTGAATCTTTCTGCTTTTAGGCATGTGTGTTTCTCCCACATATATGTTGGTAAGCTTGTGCACTTCATTTAAACGACCTTCACTTCCATTGCATTACTCAATTTTTTTATCTCTGATCACTAATGTAACTGATGTACCTTATGATTTCTTTCTTAATAACCACTATCCATTTAATTATTTTCTTAGCATCATCGGTATAGAAATATATTCAATGGTAAATCACTTCCTTTATTTAGCTTCTAAATCAGACCAGACAGAGAAAGTCAAATTCTTTGTTTTCATTTTGTTCAACACACATGGTGGAACAAAGTATTCAGTGTTAGTCCAGCCAAATGGTTTCAGTCATGCTGACATCAATATACTCATTTGTGCTTACAGGTTGATCAAGTTGGAAAAGAGATAAACACGTACAGAC
This sequence comes from Bromus sterilis, assembly GCA_950022295.1. NCBI lineage: Eukaryota > Viridiplantae > Streptophyta > Magnoliopsida > Poales > Poaceae > Bromus > Bromus sterilis. The sequence goes on from OX465599.1 coordinate 221,543,900, forward strand.
ATGAAACTCCATGCCTCAGCTGCACGGAGAACATGGATCCCCCAGATTACTTTGAATTAAAGTGGGGGAAAAATATGCTTTTGGTACGTGCACACATCATATCAGTAATGTCATGCCTTTGAAAAATCCTCATTATTCTTTTTTGAATTGATTTGTAATTGAGAGTAACTATATATGGTGCAAATTTACATGTATTTAGAAGTCTGTTGCTTTAACACCAGACAATGGATGATTCTAGATGGTCTTGGATATGAAAGCTATTCACTTCAATAAACTTTTAAAATCTACCTTTGTTATCTTCTTATTTGAAGTTTTATTGGGAATCGCTACAACAACAATTCGAAGAGACTGTGCATTGTAGGTTCAGAACCAATTTTTCTCTATTCTATTAACATGAGTTTGTGTAACAATTTTTAACTACTCAAATTGAATGGTTCATCTAATTAAGTACTATGTTTCTCTATTTTGTAGGAGTTTGGAGCACTTTTAGCACTTCCCGTGGCATGCCATCATGACCGCTTGCATAGCAGCAGTTTTACACGGCACAGGTAGTCTTCCCCTCCTTGCTACAACGTCTGTAGCCATTGTCTCCCTCTAGATCTTAATTCTAGGAGCACATGGGTATGCGTCCTTTTCTATCTCCTGGAGGTTCATTTATAGGTTTATTTATTTTACCTGCTTTATAATATCACTCTGTTATGCCTTGCTTTGCTTGGCACCATTCTCCTTAGATGACATGTTTCTATTCCTTTCAAATATTTAGACAGTTGTGCCTGCATGTTTCTATTTCCATTTGTTCTTATTTATGCTCTTATTCATGCAGTTGCATTTCTTCTTCTATTTAGTTAATTTTCCACTCACTATCTCTGCAAAAAAGAAAGAGTTCATTTACTATTTATTTGATATATTTTTTAGTGTTGTTGATTTACTTGTGCAACTGAAGGAGAGAAATGAAATGAATATGTACATGATTGTTGCTTGGGTATTTATCTAATCTTTCTTAAAAAGGGAGACCTGATGGTCTTTTGATTTCCTTTAGTTTCAACAGATTTTAGCAGACATTTATTTGGAAATAATAAAGTGGTTACTTGTGGTACTTCTTATGAAACTTTATCCATTAGTTACAGCATATCTTTTGGTCTAAACTGAAATCTGTTCTCAACAACTGTGGCTGCAGGGTAAGCATCAGGATATGATTGCAGGTGGAAAAGAAGAATACAATGAGTTTTTCTACTCTCTTGTATCAACTGACACACAGGTGTGTCTCACTACGTTTTATTGTATTAGTTTTTTTCATTTGGCATTATCCTCCTTGAAATTGTTGAAATCCACCAACATGGAGAATGCGGAAACCATGCCTCTAAGAATAACTTTTGCTCTTTACAACATAGTTATTTTGGGTCATACGACAGATGTTTAAACTGCCAAGGGTTTGTCTATAATAGTCAATAGAGTGCTTATCATGTTGGTATTCTCAGTGGATGATGTAAATCTTGTCATATGATGTATATTTTACTAGATTCTAGATTTTATAAATGTTCAACTTCCTTCCGTATACTTGAATTAGTACATTTATGTTTATCTGAACTTTGAACTCTTGGTAAAATTCACTCGGACATTTTTTCCACACCCAATTCGATTAATGGTTTCATGGTCTGGAGTTTGACTGCAAATAAACTCAATACTCAAAGCATTTAGAAATACCAGCCTTGTACTCAAAATGATTCCAGTAAGCGCAGAACTATGGGAAAATTAATTGTATATGTATGCATTTATCCTTTGTTTGAAGATGCATTAGTATATCTATGTATAACTTTAGATTTCCCTGTTGTTCTATGTCATGGTTAGGTTGTCAAAGTATTCCTGTTGTATAATTTCAGATGAGACACTCCCAAAGGTTCATCATCCATCAGTGGCACCACCTCCTAAAGTTGACTATGCCATTTACCTCTTTAACATATTACCAATGGATGGAACACCTGAGAAAGAACCCGAGTCATTTTCCAGTGTACGCTCTTATGAGTAATCTTTTGAATAGGAAATTATTCTCTTCTCACGAGCATTGCATCGTGTCTATATTCCGCATTTATTTGAGATGCCTTGTTTGGATTGTCATCTCAGTCCATTCTACATTACTAATAGATGTTAAATTATTCAGCTGAATAACCAACACCTAACTCTGAGAAAAAGGTTACTGCTAAGCCAGTAGAAAGTAAAGCTCAGTCTACATCAAGAATAGAAGACTTATTTAAAGAGTCACCCACTATGACAGTATCTTCTGTTCCAGTTTCTTACAAATCAAACCCGAAGACAGATATCATGAGTCTGTTTGAGAAGGTGAGTGCAAGCATTCCTCAGACTACTCATATGTTTTTTAAATAGCTGACCAAAAAAACACATGAAAACTCTACCTGAAGCAATACTTGTTCTTCGCCTTCGAACATGGCATCACCATTTCCTATCCATTAGCAGCAGCTTTCTTTTATGACCCAACAACAAGCCATTCTAATAGTTGTTCTTAAATATTACCTTAAGAGTGTTCTTTGCTGAAGGAATATTTTAGTTTCAAGTCCAAAAAATTTGTCATGATTACTTTTTATCTGAGTGATGCAGACTGTCCCGCATATAATATATTTCATTTTTAAATATGTTAAAAAATATTGTTACTGTAAAAATTATATGAAATAGATCGGTAAGACGGTCAAAATATGTATGTCGGGCTGATCTCCTTTTGTTAATTCATTCATGGACAAAAACATACCATGTTATGATGATGTCCAGTGTATTTTTAGTTTTTTTTGTCTTCCTAGCATTTTGTGTACTGCATATGCATACTTTTCCATCTTGCTGAAGCTACTATATAATGAATCATGTTTTCATGAGTCTTTTGCAGCGAGAAAGCCAGTGCATTCACATTTTATGACAGCTCCGGTTGTTTTGGACAAATTATGGTTATTAATGTTTTCAGTTACCTCTGATGTCTTCAAGAACTGAAAGTTATCCTATGAAACCTGACAATAATAAAATGCTATGGTATTTACTGATTTCCAACATTCCTTATTATTTAGAGAACACAATCCCTTGTGAATCATCTATTTAAAATATACTATATTAGACACAATGGAACTGAACAGATCTTCTGATGCTTTTGTAGAGTAAGCACAATAATTTTTAAAAGATGTTGTCATTCAACACGGTTTGTACAGCTATATGACAAGAACAAGAGTAGGATAGAGTTGAAATGTTATGAAGATTCTGACAAGCAAAGATTTTGTCATTTCATTCAGTCTGCTTCTATTGCCCCTTCCCACAACAATGATTCCTTGCTTTCTTATGTTGTATATACTTCACTATTCCTTTAACTAATGATGTTGGCAACACAACAACTTGAAATTGTTGTACCTGGTCTGTTAGCTAGATGGGACATCATATCACATATCATTTCCCCCCTTTTTTCAGCTATTGTATTTTGTACAGTCGTACTGATCCATCACAGTTCTGAAATCCTTTAGTGATACAACTAGATGAATTGATTTGTTCATTCAGAATTTTCTTATTCCGAATCTTGTTAGTTATCGACCCCATGTGTCCACTTGCAGTTCTCACACTCCTTATAAGAATTATTAGAGTCACATTAAGCAACAAGATTAATCTTTCTCAGCGAGAATAAAGTACTGGCATGTATTTGTTTTCTCTCTATAATAAATGATACTTTCAGGTCGATGGAATTGTTTCTCTTTTCTCAACTTGATGCTTGTAGAACAATGATTCAGACCCGGGTGCAACAAGAGTCTACCATTGTAATGTAGAGATAACAGGGAGTGTTGATTCTGCTGAACTAAGCCTCTATTATTATATCTAGGACTCCTAGTTGAACATGTTATTTCAAGTTGCAACATACATGACCCAGCCTTTGAGGGCAGAAGTCCAGCATTGCTTGGATCTCCTTCCTAGCTGTTTTGTACCTGTTGTTCCCCAAGCTCTAAATTTCCTTGGTCAAATAATATTTGCAAAGATTTGCAAATGGTGCTTTGAGAAAATAATGATAATAAGTTGTATTTGGAACTTTTCAGAATTTTTTTACGTCACCACAGTGAATTGTGATGGAGATTACCAGCTCTTTAGCATGTTCTAGAGCAGGAAAATATGTCTTCCTTAAAAAATTGTGAAATTACCATGGAATATTTCTTACCACCCCCCTACAACTTGATTTCAAAAGAGATCAAAGACGATTAAACTACAAGAATGATTGGGTTCTAAAAATGCAAGTTGTTTCTACGATTACATGGTTTCAACTGGAACTCTCCGCCATTTGGCGCAACAAGTCATCTAGTAGGACTAAAGCATGGAGGCCAAGGGGGTGGAAGGATGTCCCAAGGAGTCCTAAAACTAAACCTAGGTCGTACAAGGCACTTGGCCCATGTGGAGTTGATGCAACACCTATTGAGTTGGACTTTGACTCGGATTCTGCTGTTGGGTCGCACCGTTTTCTCCATATCTCCACTCTCAAAAGTAATTTGAAGGTGAAACTAATTGGACTGGAAACTAAACGAGATAAGCTATTACCAGCAAAAAGAATCACCCAATTTGAAATTTGTATGTAGAAACGGCGGCTATTTGAAATTGGGCATACTCTGCAGTCCGAATCTGAGTCCATGACGTGAAAGACTTGGTCTCTATCTTCTCTTGGGCCAAAAGTGACGTGAAATAACTCCTTGAATTTGAAGTTTGTATGTAGAAACGACGGCTATTTGAAATTGGGCATACTCTGCAGTCCGAATCTGAGTCCATGACGTGAAAGACTTGGTCTCTATCTTCTCTTGGGCCAAAAGTGACGTGAAATAACTCCTTGAATAGCACACAATCATACCCCTTTATATTGAGTTCATTTATTGATCAAATATAGAGGAATTAATGGTAGTTTTGGTTGTATCCATGATAGCGATGTCCTCATCATCCTCCCATTCTTGAAAATAAAGTCGTCCTCGGCGTTGCTTAATCTGAAGCATGTTAAACAAAAGAAACAAGGTGTACGCATGGTATATGTATATGTCATCCATTATTACTGCCCTCAAATTGCACACATGTGACACATGTATACATGAATGGCTATCATATATCATCGAATATAAAAACTGGTAATGATCACAATAAGTAAAAGACATGAAAATATTGCAACTTAGTTTGCATATATAAATGAATCTCGTATTCATATCTAAAGATTGACAATGTTCATCATTAAACCATCCCAACATCGTGAATAAGCGATAATTTTTTTGAAGGACATGCTACAACAGGCTTAACTAAGCAGTTATACAACAAGTCATTTGACGTAGTATCATCACCAAGATTAGAGGTCATATCAAAATGATTATACACTAGCTCTTTCATAACAGTAACACGATTATCTAATATAGATGGTGTGGTCAAATCATTAGGTAACTCAACACATGATGTATTCAAGTCTATTAGGCAAGCAACATCTTCATGTGATGTAATGAAATTCTCTAAAATTGGTTGTGTGATGAAACTAGTTGATAGCTCAACACATGTTGCTTTTAAATCAACAAGGTTCTCATGTGGACCTTTGTCATTACCTTTTTGTGATGATAGATCAGATATTGGAGGAGTGCTTACGATAATTGATGTGGTTATTGTAGTGCTCATAGTGGTTGAAGGAACAACCTTCTCAACTTGTGGTATTTGCACATTGCGCTTGTTCGTCTTGTCGAAAACACGTCTGTCGATTTCCTGTTTAGCTTTACAAGCAAGACGAAACAAACGATCCATAGGATAACACTTTTCATGAATTAGGATATCCTGAATGTCACGGTTTAAACCTTCCCAAAATGTTTCCATGAAATATTCTTCAGTTTCCTCTAAAAGAGAATGCAAGAATGTAGTTTCTCAAGAATCATAATATTCTGAAACCATTTTAGTACCTTGTTTTAAATTTTGTAATTTCCTAACCTTGTCACGAGTAGAATAAGAGGGAACGAATCTATATCGCATAGCAAGTTTGAGATCATTCCAAGTATTAGGTATATAATCAGGATATAAACTACAATATTCATTCCACCAAATAGAAGCAAAACCTTTGAAAGCACTAATTGTAGTTTTTACTTTCTTATGCTCAAGAAAATTATTGAAAAAATAGATCATTTATTTCAAACTCCCACTCAATGTATAAATCAGGTCTTAGACGTCCATGAAATTGTGGTATAGAAACAATAACCTGATCATGTGCATGCTTATGTGTGTTTACCTTTTGCAGTGATTGTTCTGTAGTTGTAGGTGGTGGCAAATCTCCAACTATAGTTGACGCCCAAGAAGTTCTAACTCCGGAACCTGCCATGATTAGTAGAAAAAAAGAAACAAATCACAAGTATATGTCCCTATGAACTACTATGATGTGGTGGTAAAATGCTCGCAGGATAGCAAATATCAATGTCTTACAAGTTCTGACCATGCAGCAGGTGGTTATCGATAACCAACGGTGTCAAAGAACTCCAAAGATTTAGTAGAGCGATTGCCAGGTGAACGCACGTATACACGATGTAGACATATGTGGACATTGGAAGGCTTTAATATGGTGGAAAAAATAATAGCAATAATTAATTCAGAGATGCAAAATTGAATTAACGCTCAACGACGGTACTGTAATGGTCCTAGCCTAGACCGGACTAGAGACGCGGGCATCAAACACTAATGTGGTCACAACGTAGCACAACTAGCAGCAATGAATGATATGAAGTAGCTCTGGACAATAAGATATAGGTGAAGATCACGAAGAGAGTAAAGATAATGGTGAAAATGGATCCAAATCAGGATGCACCAATACTCTCGCTACAACTTTCCTTTGAATATATTTGCTAATTTTTTTGATATTTTTTCTTCAACAGGGCACTGACTTAATTTTTCTTCAACAGGGCAATAATTACTCAATTTGGAGGTCGGATGAGGAGTCAAAAATTTTCAGAATCAGCCCAAAATATGCCAAAAACTGTGTTCGAAAACTTTAGAGGTCCAAAATGTCCGTCTTACAAGCCGATCTGGAGTTTCAAATAACACACTAGTTCCAGAACTATTTAGAAGTGGCTCGGAATTTTTTTTCATTTGAATACTCGTGCAGCCAAAACGGACTTCAGATGAAAAAGTTATGTCCGTTTTACTGGACACTCCTCAAAACTGATTCCGACGAGAATTCAAGTACGAGCTCAACTATATATAGATCCGAAATTTTTCTGCTTTTTACTCTTTCTTGCTTTTTTCTTTGTTTTTTCAACTTTTTTTCTATCTTTTTGTATGGTGGATGGTGGAAGTAGGCAGCGAATGGGATCATGGTGCAGCGGCGGCGGTGACTAATGTGAACTGAACTCAAAACTGTAAAGGTCTAGATACTAAGACCAGCAACTGAACACGACGATGCAACCGATACTTCAATAAAGCAAAGCACCAAAAAGAAAATTGCGAAGGCTCAGATTGGTTTGGATATGATGATCTAATCCTATTTTCATGGCATTTTGTGTGGATGATAGGTGATAAAAAAGATCTAATATTTGGATGTGGAATTCTCACCGAGCAACCTGAAAACTGATACCACTTGATAGAGGCGGGGTGTCCCGATCTTTCGATGAGAGATAACTATCGATTTAGTGGAGACGACTTTGACGATCCAACTACGAACGTGCAACAACGTCGCGCCTTAGCAATCGCTAAACCAATCTCTGGAGGTTATTGACCATGCCGGAGCACGATCAACCTGACCACGAAGGTCTAGTGCCTGCAAGCAATCGAAGAACAAGCAAGAACTATGATAAAGCAATCTGAATATTGCGAGTATATAGATGAAGTATAGATGAAAGTTGAGATTCCAAAAGCGGTCTTGATCTGATCGTTGGACACAAAACGAGTACACGAAGATGCAGCGATTAGCTAAGTAGTCTTCTAACTAAAGGATACCAAAGAAAACCCTAGGGGTTGATCTACTTATATTGGACTAAAGGGTGGAGGCCAAGGGGGTGGAAGGACGTCCCAAGGAGTCCTAAAACTAAACCTAGGTCGTACAAGGCACTTGGGCCCATGTGGAGGTGATGCAACACCTATTGAGTTGGACTTTGACTCGGATTCTTCTGCTGGGTCGCACCATTTTTGAAATATATCCACTCTCAGAAGGAATTTGAAGGTGAAACCAATTGGTATAGAAACTACACGAGATAAGCTATCACCATAAAAAAGAATCACCCAATTTTGAGTTTGTATGTAGAAACGGTGGCTATTTGAAATTTGGCATATCTCTGCAGTCCGAATCTGAGTCCATGACGTGTAAGACTTGGTCTCTATCTTCTCTTGGGGAAAAAGTGACGTGAAATAACTCCTTGAATAGCACACAATCATGCCCTTTGTATTGAGTTCATTTCTTGCTCAAGTATAGAGTAATTAATGGTAGTTTTGGTTGTATCCATGATAGGGATGTCCTCATCAAAAGAGGGGAGGAGAACATAACATAGCTACTGATCACGGACCCACGGTCCAAGGGAAACTACTCACGGCACATCCGGGAAGCGTCAATGGTGGAGGGGAAGCTCTCGGAGGTCAATCCTCCCTCCGGAAGGGTGTCGGGAAGAAGTCTGCCGGTGCTCCCGATCTTGGAAGTGCGGCGGCGGCGGAACAGAGGCGAGATCACGAAAAATGGTTCTGTCTTCGGAGGTTTCGCGTCACGAGGAATAAATAGGCGAAGGGGGGCACCAGGGGTCCAGGTGCCCCCCCCCCGGCGCGGCCAAACCTAGGCTGCGCCAGGTGGCCACCTGGGTCCCCGGTGGTGGCCCTCTGGCCCCACCCAGGTGCTTCCGGAAGGTTCCTTCACGCTGATTTTTATCCGTTTTTTCTGAAATTTTTGGAGCATTTTATAATATGGGGGAAACCTGGAATAGAAAAACAGCAGAAAACAGGAACTGGAACTATGTTGCACTGAGTGAATAAGTTAGTCCAAATATGATCAACAGTGTATGCAAAGGTATCTAGATCATAGCAATATCACACAAAACATGCATGGAGCAAGCAGAAATTATTGATACGTTTGGGACGTGTCAACATCCCCAAGCTTTATTCCTGCTCGTCCTCGAGTAGGTAAATAATAACAAGCATAATTTATGTGGTGCCATGCTAGCAACCATATAAAAACTTTGAAAAGTAAAGCAATCAAGGTATGTTATTCAATTCAAGTCATAACATGCATAAGTCTATATTAGCATTGAAACAAGCAACAAAAGAACATTAGGTGCAAGAACTCTTGCTCTCCGTGACTCGAATGTCTCCAAATGGTGTTTGCGTGCAAGAAGGGGGATAGGGAATACGAGAAAAAAAGTATTTTTGTTGAGAACTCAATCTACTAAAGTTTCACACTTAGTCTTCTTTGGAATCTTATCTTGACTCGTCCCCAGGCCACTAGCTAGGTACAAGTCAATTTGATCCACTCCTTTCAGATATTTTGAGCACTCATGCAATGGATGAGTGTAATCACGAAAGTTGACACTTAGGATGGCAAAGAGAGAAATATCGTGGATGAGGAAGACAAAAAGGGTGAGAAAGGCTCACATCAATGAGGACAATCATAGGCGAGAGAGGGCCAAATGATAAATATGATGTGAGGAGTAAGGATTTCCATGCAACGGATGCACATATGAGCTAAGAAATGCTCTCCAATGAAACTAGTGGGGTGCATCCAACTTGCTCGCTCATGAAGACCTAGAGCTCGTTTGAGGAGGCTCATCCTTGGAATATGCAAGCCAAGTTATATAGTGTGAAGGTCCCCACATATCTATTTAAATCTTAAAGGTCAAGGGAATGAGGAGGCCTCACAGCCCTCCTTAGGGGCAGTCTACGCGGAATGTTGGATCCATCTGGTGATCACTGCCAGCCATTGGATGCATCCGCGCGTAGTGAACCCTAACCAGCCACATCTCCCCTCGTCCCACCCACCCAGCCGCCTAGGTATAGCCCGATTCATTCTCCCACAGCCGCCTAGTCGTCACCCCTCTTCTCCTCGTCGCTGCGCCGCCCCCACCTCTGATCTCATCGCCGACTCCGCCCTCGTCTCCCACTCCTCCTCGGTCCCGTGCCGCCGCACCCACTGACGTCGCCGCGGGGATCCGCCCTCTTCTCCACCACCTCACCATTTCTCCTTACCCGTCCCCCAGATCGAGGAGGAGGCAAGGGCGCTCCCGGATACGCCACGGCCGTCGCGGATACGCACCCTAGGCAAGGGCTTCGACCTGGCCCGCGACGGAGGTGCTCGAGATCAGCTCTTCATCCACAATCTAGACCCCTCCGTGTGGTTCTTCTCGGGCGACGACAAGGACGTGTGGTGGGTGGCCTTTCACACTGCTGTTCTGCTTGAATTGATTCCAACTCCGATTTGCCCTGATGCAGTTTCCTGACGCAGGTGCAGCCGTGTGTTTTGTGCGAGGGTGACAACATCACCAGCCCTTGACGACGGTGTCCGATTAATCTCAACTCCTTCAGGTTCATGTAAGCCACTAGTTCCTCACTTCTTCCCTCTCTCTTCGGCTCTGTGTGGTTGTGGTAATTTTCTTGTGTGTATAGATGAGTGAATTTCTGAATTCCGTACATCTTCATCCTTGCTTTTCAGTTCATGAATAGATTTTTGAATGGATCATCATTTGTCTGCTTGAGTTACCAAATAAATGCATCTCCTTCCGTGTGTCTCGTCTAGGCCTTTTTGTTGTTGGCTAATGCATTGCATGAGCCTGCTTTGTATGTATGCAGAGAAGATGTACAAAGATGTGACTAGCATCTTTTGGGAATACTCTAGCTTTTAGAAGTCTTGGTACTCATTGGGGGGTGGGGATAATAGTCACTGTTTCTTGGAATAGGAGGTGAGCATCACTCGCCAAAGTACACAAGTTGGTTGGTTAGGAAGCATCCTGTTGCATACGAAGAAAAATAAGCTGAGTCATTAAGCTTTTTTGGTACCCCCTCCGTTTCCTAATAACGTTCATTGAAATGGATGTATCTAGACGTATTTTAATGGTAAAGTCATATATTGTATCTCTACTCCTCTGATACTGCCACATTTTGTCCTTGATTTTTAGTTCATGAATGGGTCATCGTTGGTCTGCTTGAATTACCAAATAAAATCATCTCCTATTGTGCTTCTCATCTAGGCCTGTTTGTTGTCCGCTGATGCATTCCATGGGTCTGATTTTACATGTATGCTCCGGGGGCAACTTTCGTGAGCCATCCGATCTTCCCCCCGCTTGCTCTGCGGCGTTCGATGCTTCTCACATGCTCACGAGGCAAAGGGCGACATCGACGGCGGAGGCATCTTGCAGAAAAGGGTGACAGTGGCAGCGCTCCTCCTCTCCCATGGCAGCTTGAGGTAAGATATCGGTGGAATAGTGTACGGCGAACTGTCTATGTCTCAGACATTGATCAACATGTGAGGATATCCAAGAGAATGAGATGTTATATCAGTTTCTTCTTATAAGTTTTGGTTCTTGATTGACTGACACCTGAATCCCCCATTGATTTGCAGGTCACTAGACAGAAGCTTGCTGAAGTTTTCTCAAACTGTGGTCAAGTATGCTCTTACACTCCTTGATATTTAATATTAGTTGTGATAACATATGATGTTTGTTTGTCCATGTATGTTTTCTTGAATTAAAATAAGTGACCTGTTTTTTTAATGACTTAAAATATGGCATGCAGAACTGGTGTAAGTGGAATTCATCATCTTGCCAAGTACTGTATGTCTGTATCTAGGACGAGTTCATATATGTTAGATATCTTGAATCCAGTAAGAGTTAAAACTCATTTTTTTGTTTGTACTTTTGGGCAAATAGCAAGTATAGGTTTGTACTATTACCATGATTATGTCAGGGTAATTCACCTTGGTGCCACTCAAGAGTTTTGATTCATTTGATTGAAGGCCCTCTAAAACAAATATGTATAATTCCTTTATTTCTTAAGTAGTTATTTTTTTACTTACTCCTATAATACTATTTGGTCCTTGCCATGGGATAACTTTCCGCAACCTAAGAGAAATATCACCTAACCATTTTTACTCTATTATTAGTAATAGTTTAGTCATTTCTATTACTACAATTAAGTTGTCAGTTACGAACCAGCATATTTGTGCCATACTTGTGCATGCTGCCAATAAAAGGCGAGACACCATTTGTTTACTCATCTGAGAAGTCCAACTAAAATTATCAAAACCAAACAATACCCATGTGAATAACACAATCTCTACCAGGTGTCTAATATTTAGTGCCAGAAGTTTCTGAAGTTATAGACAGAGAGACTATCTTCTCTTGGCTGAAATCAGTGACCAATTTTCAAGGCACATCCCCTTTTGCGGGCTGTTTGCACCAGCTCTTGAAGTACTAAAATTATTTGAGTCCACCTCCACCAGTACCAGGTCCTGTTGCGTCTTCTGGATGCTTTTATTCACCTCCCATAAAGTCATAACCCTCTTAAGTGTAATTGATGTTGATGTATCAGATATTTGATTTCAATCAATCTGTAATATTACACCTGTTCTAATTGTCATACTAATCAATTGATGGGAATTCGTTTCAAGCGATGTGGTGTAAATAGGTGTGGCATAAATACACTCCCATCCTGAAATTCGAGGAACGACCCCTGCATTTGGTATCTAGAATTAGCCATAACTGAAATCCCTTGCATTTGATCTAAATTACACTCAGATGACCTGTAAAGGATTTCACTTGTGATCTAGAATAAAGATAATTAACTAAGGCAAAGGATGAAAATTTGATGCGATAAATCTAGATATCATTTTGTGGTTGTTTGGTGATTTCTCATGGAGTTTGATATGGTGATTGTACTGCATCTTTCTGTTTCTTTGTTATCCTTTTGTAAACATGCAGGTTCCATAGGATGTTGTGAAGAATTGTTTTCAGGGAATTTATGGCGAGGTCTGTTCAAATGCTTTTATCCTCTCAACACATGTTTTTATATGACTAAGATGAAGTCATTTCCTCAAGATATTGTTACTTCTCCTTTTTCATTTAGGTTGCCCGACTGAGGCTCCTCGGTGATTATGTGCATGCCACATAAATTGCTTTTGTTGAGTTTGTTCAAGTAAGAAAAACTTGATGTTTTACTTAAATTCTCCATAAGTTATCAGAATGTATTATTTTCCCTCGAAGTGCTGCTAATTGTCTATTTAGTCAGTAATGTAGAAAAATAGAAGTTCTTTTCCTACTTATTAATCCAATAACTTGATGTTTTACTTAAATTCGCCATAAGATAGAAGGATAAGGCTAAATGGGAACTATGGTAAAAAAAAACTTTGGATATCATGTGTTGTCATGGCTATCTAGCGTCTTACTTTTGTTTTCATGATTGTCTGCTTTTTATGGAGATCTTTTCTATCTAGGTACTTATGTTGGACAATGAAGGCCAACCTCAACTCCCCCCTTCCTACTTGACGCCCATGTACCCTATAGTACGGTGAGCTTCCGCATTACTTGTTTCCAGTCTTTCCTTGTAACATGAAAACACACCTTAAATGCATGTCCCTACAAGTATGTGATGTGTTGCATATCTTGGTCAAGAGTTTGACTGCGGTGATGCTATTAGCAAGCTCACTAGGCATTTTTTAAACAATATCAGAGTTTTTGTCTCTTTCACCTGATCTGGTGGTTCTACCCCCTTCACATTTATAGTTCTTTTTCAGTTTCAGTTTGACAATTTCTTGTATTTGGTGATTCTGCCATGATGGATGTTTCCTAGGTCACAAATTCAGTATAGTATGAAAGGAAGAAAGTAGTTTCTTTACACAATATTCAGGCTGATTAGATAACTAAATATGTGGCATAGCTTGCAGACCCTGATATGCAATTTCGTACATTTGACAGACACCTTTGGTACCTGAGTTTTGTTGACTTATCCTTCCGCATACTGGCATTTAGGTTTGTTGAATATACCTTTATAAAATGTGATTCAGTTTTATGCCCGGATCCAGGTTTTACAGTTATGAATTTTCCATCGTCTGACAATATCATCCCTACCTAACAAACCCAAGTAGCAGCGTATTTACATTGGCCATATCTCTCATGTTTCGCTTCAGTCTTTCTTCTCACTTGCATTCAAATTTGAAGTCACAAGTTCACAATAGGTTGAATTACTAGCAGCCTTGTGATAGTTATGGACACCTGATTGCGATCATTTTGTCTGGAGATAATCCGTACCTGTAGCAAGTTTTTGAGTTTGAAAGCATATCCTTTTGACCAAAAATTCTCAGACCTGGGTATCCCGCTTCTTCTTGGGGCCTCAGTCCTGAATGAATATAAACTAGAAGCGTAATTGTGCTTTGCTGCACCACCTAGGTTGTAATGGTTTCATCGGTGTTGTTTTGGAAGCTCCACAAGCCGAACATCCACCAAATTTAATGTTAAAACAAGAACAAATAAATACAACAAATTAAAAAAGAGAGAAGTAACTTGCCCACATAGCGCACAAAATGCATTTTGACCCAAAAACACATGAATAAATCTTAGTTGTAACTGACATTAAGAACAAGAGATGGATCACAACCCAAAAAAAACAAAGCAATTGACCTTCTCATTAATGAAAAATAGGTACACCTATCATGGCATCCTCTTAAAAGTGGTGCTTGATGCCCTTTTCCAAATAGGGCCGCTGAAAGCTCCCGGTCCTGATGGTTGGGTACGATTGTGTCTATGGAAAATTTTATGTCTGGGATATGATCTCATTCCGATGTTCTCATGATGCTATGTTCTGCCTGTTACATGACCTCGTGTTGTTGTAAATCCACTACATTAGTACCTAGAGATTCATTTCTTTCATTTCAGTGCCTACATTTGATCATAGGAAACTAAAAATGATAAGTAGAAGGTACTCTACTTCTCATGAAAGATTGTATCTTATGTGAACTGGGCCATAGAATTTCATCACATTGATCCCAGTGAGCTTGTTGAAGAAGGGGATCAGGAGCACAATGGCAAGTCGTGACCTGTACTTCCTCTTGAATATGTCTCTTAATGTATATCTGGCTGCCCTGGAGAGGTTGCCGATGGTCAGGAATGCAACAGGATTGCAGCCATGGACGGTGATATCCTCCAACCCCACCCTGCTGTAATTTTCACCACACAATAGTTCAGGGTGTTTGCCTTTGATTAATCTACTAAAGCTTTTTTACTTGATTTTCTGTGCAGCTATGATTATACAGGATATCGAGCCTCTACAGCAAAAGTAACAATCTGATTACTAAGTAAATAGAACAACTCAAGTGTGATCTTCTTGCTTAAATTTACCTGTCTGAATTCCTAAGTAATTATAACAAGTCAAGTGTATCTATATAGTTAGATACGACATTAGATTTTCTTCTTATTACTTGGATTTTCTGGCTTGCAAAGTAGGTTATCTGTGATTTCATGTTGTGCTAGGCGTGAACAGAATGGACTACTTGGTAACATTTCCTGTTGTAAAGCATGTAAAATATCATAGTGCCTCCCTTTTCTGAAGATTCCAGAAAACCCATTGTAAAAAACTCCAGAGTGTCCGCTTTTTTACATGTTATATGCTTCAAATTACCTCATGGTTTCAAATCAACTAGAAATATGAATGAAATGGATCTGGCTTTTGAAATCATATGGAAATGCTAATGTTGCATTTCTTCTACTCCCCTTTTCAGCTGAATTTCTCTTCCATGTCAGCGGCACAACGGTGGGATCTAGCTCAACGTCCTCAACAACTTTGCTGCTGCTGACATCTAGAAAGAGGACATTAGAGAGACATTGAAGAACCCTGCTAGCTTCTATCTTCCCAGTGAAGGGCTACTGATTTATATAGTTTGATGTGTTTACTTTTAGAATAAAAATTGAGACTCATGATATTGGATTTGTATTTATCACATTCTTTCCTATCTTTATCTGACCTTTTTTCATTATATATATAGAGATAGGTTCGGTATACATGTAATACTTCAGTGTATGTCTTTTTAGCTTCCAACTAACATAGAGAATTGTATGAATAAAATTTAGGCCTGCATTTTGAAAACTTTTACAAATTTTAATTATTAAAAGAGTTCACATTATGACCAAATTGTCAAGCATTTATTTTCAAATAACTCGAGCTTTGAAATAGAACCTTGTGCCATTTGGGTTTCTAAAAATGCAAGTTATTTCTACGAAAACATGGTTTCAAATGGGACTCTGCGCCATTTGGCACAACGGGTCATCAAGTATGCATAAATGATCATCTCTATGGCGTACAAGGATAAGAGGGAGTACTAGTGTGGATCTTTCAAAAGGATAGTAGTGTTTCCCCTTTCTCTCTTTTTCTTTCCTTTTTTCTCTTTTTCTATTTTTTTGTATTTTGTTTGATGGCCTCAATGGCTCTTTCTATTTAACTCTCATTTTTCCTCTTTGGGATCTTTTATTTTGTCCACTTTGGGATCTTTTCCTGACTTACGGGCAACACTCTATTTTACAAGAGGATATAGAAGATCTTCACACTTTACAAGGTACTCAAACATAAAGAAGATGTAGCTATCATGATGTATGCGATGTATGCCTATGCCAGTGTATCAGGAACATGTATGACATGAAGATCAATGAAGAGGTGGAGGTTGAATGGCAATATATCTCGGAAAGGCTATGGAAATTCCTTGATAGGTAGGTATGGTGACTGTTTTGAGGAAAGATATAGGGAGGTTTATGATGACAGAGCGTATCATGCCAAGGGTTTGGATGCACCGGCAGGTGGACGCCAAGTCTCGAAGTAAGAAGAGGGCAATGCACGGTACGGAAGAGGCTAGCAAATGTGAGGAGGTGGAAGTGTCAACTTTACTTTCATTAGTCTGAAGAACTCATGCACTTATTATCGGTAACTCTCAATCTAATCAGGAGTTTCACAAAGAGACAAGTACCCCGAGGAGGAGTGTATGGGGGTTTGGTTATCCTTGCACGTCCTAGACTCATGGTACGTGACTGTACTCTAATATTCGATCCCTCAAAAGATTAGTGATCCATCTAGTAGCTAGAGTTCTCAACTAGTTTTGTAGGTTTTGAAAATAAACACAGATTTCCCAAAATACGATACCTATCACTAATAGGCTAGAGCTCTTGACACCAAAAGTTCAAACATTACTCACAACAATACCTCAAAACTATTGCAAGTTACTACTAAAATTAAATAGCAACCTCAATTACCAACTTTCAAGACAAGACACAAATCAGTGCAACAACCAACTCTCTTAACAAGATAAACATGAAAACTAAAGACAGTTCCAGCAACAAACTAAACAATATCCAAGGCTCTTTCTAAAGACAAACTAAAAATAAAACTAAACATGGCAGCAGCTACAAAAAGATAAAGAACACACAACAGTAAAAAGATAGGCATGAAAAATCCTATGATGTGTTCAAGATTGGAGTGGAGCGTGTTTCTCTCCCACACAAAGTAAGATGGGGTCTAACTTGTTATGAACAGCAAGCAAAGCTAAAGAAAAATAAAAATTAAACCTAAGAGCGAGACGCTCCAAGCATAGCACATAACGCATGAAGTGATAAAAATATAGTGAGACGAAGGACGAACTGATGATTGTTGATGGAGAAGGGAATGCACGGGGGCATCCCCAAGCTTATACGCCTGAGTCTCCTTGAATATTTATTGGGGATGCATGGGGGCACCCCCAAGCTTGAGCGTTTTACACTCCCGGATCTTCTTTCATCATCTTCCCTCGCACACTTGAAACTCCCTTCAGACATAACTCGTCATAAGCTGATTAGAGAGGTTAGTACACTTAATAAAATAATTTTTCCCCTTTGGATATAAATATATTATTGAATATCTAATTTTTCTCAAGATTTCCAAAAGGTTTTTGCAAAGAAAAAGCAAGCTTAAGGTTTGCAAAAGTAAGGAAAGGCAAAATGTGGCAGAATCTGTGAAAAACAGAACAGCAGGTAGTAGATAATTTTTTCGGGGCACTTATGCAACTCAAATAAAAAACTCAGAACATACGAAAGTTTCACAATTGTATAGAGCATGCGGTGTAAAAAATTCAGCTCAAAAAGATGAACTGGTGATTTGTTTCGATTTTTTCCGTCAAGCAGACAGAATCTGTTTTCTGGACAGCATGTCACAACTTTTTCTTCCCTTATCATATGAGGCTAAACTTGGCATAAAGCTTGAAAATAAAGATACAATGATGTTGCTATAGTAGTAAAAATCTTCAAGACCACTAAAAACAGAAGTAAAAAACATCTTGGGTTGCCTCCCAATAAGCGCTTTCTTTTACGCCTTTAAGCTAGGCACGAAGATTATAGAAGATGCTCTCACAAGAATAAGAATGATGAATAAAAAGAGAGCATCAAGAAGCAACCATGGAATACCTTTAAGCCTAACCCAATTCCTATTCATAGGCATCTTGTAAGAAAATAAATCAAAGAAGCACAAAGAGACAAGCATAGGAAAGTGGAACAAGAACAACTTCAAAACTGTCAACATGAAGAGAGGTGTTTTTGTAACATGGAAGTTTCTACAACCAAACTTTCCTCTCTCAAAGTAATTTTTAGTAGTATCATGAACAACATCAAGAATATAACTATCACATAATCCATACTGTTCATGACCTACAAGCACACGTGAATAGTTTTCAACACGGTCTTTAGGAACATAAGATAAATGCATCCCATCACATTGAGCCTTAATAAGAGCACAGTTCTCCGGAATATGAGTTGGAGATTTCAAAAGGATATTAGGACAATCAAGTGTGGGTGCAATAGAAACAATTTCATGCTTAACGTAAGGAACTATAGCAAGTTCATCTTCGTAAGCATCATTCATAGTGGCATCTTGGCCAAAAGTATAGAAGACATCAACTTCATCAAAAAGGGATATTTCAAAAGAATCCATAGGATCATAACACTCATATAAGGTAAGAGTCAAAGAGTTACTCTCATTAGAAGGTAGACATGGATGGCTCCATTCTTCCTCCTTTTGTTCTTCACTCTCCTCCTCTTTTTCATCCAAGGAGCTTTCAGGTTCAACAATTTCTTTATTCCATAGAGTCCTGCAAAACATTAATCTCTTCCTTTGGGGGAGAGATTCCTCAAGATGATCAGTAATATAATAATTTGCTTTGTAATTCTCCAAACAATAGTTAAGTATAGCAAGACTCTCAGATTTGTAAGGGGTGTCATCAATATTTTTAAGAAGAGAAGTAATTTCATAGGCACCCTTATAAGCAACAAATTCTTCTATTTTCTCTACCTCATAAAAATCATAATTCTTCTTAGCATAAGAAGCTAAGGTTTCATCATAATTGTACTCACATTGGAAATCAAGGTGTTTATGCCTCATAAAGCAACAAGATTCATCCATGTAGAAAGATATGTTATATATTGAGCACAAGTTTCTAGCATAATCATACAATTGATGTATTTGTTCCCATAAGTGTATCCCCTTTTGAGACAAGTGGTGTTCCTTGTACCATTCTTGTTGATCCTCGGTGAATCCTCCATGCCAATAAGATCTAGTTTCAAAGAAGTTAGACATTGATTGGAAAGTAAGGAACTAGACATACTATATATATATTTTTGGATTTTTAATAAAAGACACTAAGATAAAAACTGAAAGGTAAACTAACAAGACTAAAAAGAAAAGGTAAAAGATAGTGTGCAACTCCCCTATCATAGAACTCGGAGTCCCTGGCAACGGCGCCAGAAATTTGCTTGATACTCTCTCCTCGTTGGTTACCCCAAGTGGAAGGTGAGATGTAGGATAGCGGCAAATTTCCCTTGGCAAAGATGCCAAGGTTTAGAGTGTCTTCCCGTAAGAATCCGAAGATGATAAGTAGGTGGTTCGACAAGTGATGCGCCGTCTGAAAAGAACCACTTGCGTTTCCTGGACCTGCACACGACACAAATAACTTGACTTCCCAACGAGTACAGAGAGGTTGTCAATCTCTCCGGCCTTGCTGTTCACAAAGGATCAATTCAACAAACAATGATAATGGTGATAACAACTAGAAAGTAAAAGAAGGAAAATAAATGAGCGTCTAAATAGTAATGAGAATATGGACCGGGGTCCCGTGATGTTCACTAGTGATTTCTCTCTCCCAAAAGACGATAAAATTTCTATGTGAGGTAAACAAATTACAGCTGGGCAATTGACAGGATTAAAAACGCACCGCAATGCTAACTATGCTAAAAAGAAAGGATGAGGCTCAAAAGAATGGGTGGTGCGACAAAATAAGTAGACCGAAATCCAACTGCATCTACTACTAATCATCCACCTTGAGATATCTATCCAGAACATCTCGCTGGTATTAAGTTGTGAGCCCCACCCAAAGTGTAAACCCAAAGCAACAGACAACTGCATTAAAAAGCACTTTGCGTAAAGTAAACAATCCTTGCAACCACGGTTACAAGCACCGTTGTTTTCCCCCTTGTGGAAACATCACATCCCCTAGACTCATGTTTTTGTCACTCAAGCGTGTCATCGGGGGACATGAACCCACAAGCGAGCATAACGTTCCCTCTTGGAGTCACTACCTACTTCTTGGCCAAAGCAATAAATAGCAACGGAGAACATGCAAGAATTACATAGGAACAAAAATATAAAAGATAAGAACCAAATATTATTACTCAATCACAATCTGAACATAATCTCATAATCCATCAGATCCCAGCAAACTCAGGATAGCAACAGCAGAAAATTACATATGTGCCTCGATCATGTAGGGAAGCTCACGAGGACTAAACCATGAAGAACAAAGAGGGGAGGAGAACATCACATAGCTACTGATCACGGACCCATGGTCCAAGGGAAACTACTCACGGCACATCCCTGAAGCGTCCATGGTGGAGGGGAAGCTCCCGGAGGTCAATCCTCCCTCTGGCAGGGTGCCGGGAAGAAGTCTACTGACGCTCCCGATCTTGGAAGCGCGGCAGCGGCGGAACAGAGGCGAGATCGCTAAAAAGGGTTCTGCCTTCGGAGGTTTCGCATCACGGGGAATAAATAGGTGAAGGGGGCACCCAGGGGGGCCACCAAGGGTCCAGGCGCCCCCTCCCAGCGCGCCCAGTCCTAGGCCGCGCCAGATGGCCGCCTGGGTCCCTGGTGGTGGCCCTCTAGCCCCACCCAGG
Source organism: Bromus sterilis (assembly GCA_950022295.1). Lineage (NCBI taxonomy): Eukaryota > Viridiplantae > Streptophyta > Magnoliopsida > Poales > Poaceae > Bromus > Bromus sterilis. The sequence continues at coordinate 221,565,061 of OX465599.1, forward strand.
TGTTTCCGGAAGGTTCCTTCATGCTGATTTTTTATCCGATTTTTCCCGAATTATTGGAGCATTTTTAATATGGGGGAAACCCGGAATAGAAAAACAGCAGAAAACGGTAATTTTCACTATGGTGCACTGAGTTAATAAGTTAGTCCAAATATGATCAAAAGTGTATGAAAGGGTATCTAGATCATAGAAATATCACACAAAACATACATGGAGCAAGAAGAAATTATAGATATGTTTGGGACGTACCAGTAGGCCAATAAAAACCTGATTGGAGAACCTTATGTGCGGTCCTCTCACCGGCATGATGTCCTCCTTAGGGACTATCGTGACATTGTCTGAGAATGTCCTTCTGCTCATGTTTCAGTATGCATCTTTTCATGATCACGTCCGGACCTTCTTTGAAAAGATGAGGGTCATCCCAAAAGTAATGCCTCAAATCATGGAAGAACTTCGTCCTTTGCTGAAATGTTAAATCTGGAGGCAAATCCTTTGCAACGATAAAATTAGCATAATCTGCACAACAAGGATCAGAAAGAGATTGTACCTTTACAACGACAAGTTGTTCGTCTAGGAATCTGTCGTCGACTGGGATGGGGTCATGCGGTATATCTTCCATTCTTGAAAGATTATCCGCCACCGGATTATCTGCTCCTTTACTATCAACAATCTGTAAATCAAACTCTTGAAGGAGTACCCACCGGATGAGTCTTGGTTTGGCATCCTTCTTCTCCATAAGGTATTCAAGAGTAGCATGGCCAGTATGAATAATAACTTTAGAATCAACAATGTAAGGTCTAAACTTATCACAAGCAAACACTATTACTAAGAATTCCTTCTCAGTAGTAGAATAATTCTTTTGAGCACTATCAAGGGTTTTGCTAGCATAATGTATACATTCAATTTCTTATCAACCCTTTGTCCTAAAACAGCTCCAACAGCAAAATCACTAGCATCACACATAATTTCAAAGGTCGGTTTCCTATCAGGTGGTTGTACTATAGGAGCGGTTATCAAAGCTTTCTTAAGAACTTCGAAGGCTTCATTACAATCTTCATCAAATACAAAAGGAACATCCTTCTGGAGAAGATTAGTGAGGGGTCTCTACGTCTTAGAGAAGTCTTTCATAAATCTTCTATAGAAACCAGCATGACCGAGAAAACTACGAATACCTTTAATGTCCCTTGGATAGGGCATCCTTTCAATAGATTCAATCTTCGCCTTGTCCACTTCAATTCCCCTCTCGGAAATCTTGTGACCAAGAATGATCCCTTCATAAACCATGAAGTGGCATTTCTCCCAGCTTACAACTAAATGTGTGTCCTCGCATCTCTGCAAAACTTTATTACTCTTGTCGAGACAGTGGTCAAAGGAAGTTCCATAGACGGAGAAATCATCCCTGAAGACTTCCACAATCTCCTCACCGAAACCATGAAAAATAGCAGACATGCATCTCTGAAGAGTAGCAGGTGCATTGCATAAACCAAAAGGCATACGCCTATAAGCATAGGTACCGTAAGGACACGTGAAAGTGGTCGTCTCTTGATCGACAGTATTAATATGAATTTGAGAGAAACCAGAGTACCCGCCAAGATAGCAAAAGTGGGTGTTTTTGGACAACCTCTCAAGCATCTGGTTGATAAAGGGAAGCGGGTAGTGGTCCTTCCTGGTTGCCTTGTTCAACTTCCTGTAATCAATACATATTCTATATCCAATAACAACTCTTTCAGGTATTAGTTCATTTTTATCATTAGGAACAACAGTCATACCTCCTTTCTTAGGAACACAATGAACTGGACTTACCCACCTACTATCAGCTATAGGATAGATGATACCTTCCTGCGAAACTCCTCCTCTTTTAGGGTTTTTGGGGGACGGAGAATAAATAGGCCAAAGGGGGGAGCCGAGAGTGGCCCCAGGGGTCCAGGCGCCCTCCCGGCGCGCCCTTGGTGGGGGCCGCGCCAGGTGGCCCCCCTCTGGCTCTCGTTTTGTGTGCCTCCATTGTTCTTCTAGAAAATGGCCTCCGTTACTTTTAGGTAATTTGGAGGTCTTCTGATTGAGCAACTCGGCGTCCACTTTTTACCGCTGAATCCTGCGTCTGCTGCGTCGGCATCGGAAAGTTGCAAACTGTGTAAAACAAGCCAAAACAACATAATAATAGCATCATAACATGAAATATATCAATGAATTGGGAGGAATTACTATATAAAATAGTGATGCATTTTGGACGTATCACTTGTGCATGAGTACTTGTATATCCATAGTGCATCAAGCAACAACCATCTCTCTTATCATATTAGTTTTTTATCCTTCCTTTCATAACCGGGGCATACATCGCAGATCTCTGCACTCAATCTGCTTCGTTTGTTCCTCATCCTCCTTTCTTTGGGCGTATTGTTGATAGCCACTATGATTTTTGAAGTATATAAATTGTGAGGAATTAATCGAAGGCAGCGAGGATGAAAGAGCATGTGCCCTCATGTTTGGTTTTGGTAACTGATGGCAATCCCTATGGACTAATGGTTTTCTTGAGTTATACTTTAAGGTTTGTCCATAGGCAGTGCTTGAAGATCATATGTTGGCTTCAAGGTTGAAAGGAGAAGATCGTATGATGACCAAGGTGTTATTCATGAAGTTATCCAAAGATTTGTCATGTGAGAGTTGACCATCTTGCAAGCATGTCTTGAAGAAGGAGGTTATGTGAACATTCATGTTTACCTTAAAGACATCATATTAATGAGGATTCTTGGAAAGACTCATGTTTGATCAAGACAAAGTGCGAATAATGGAATCAAGTTGATCAATACACAAAATTTAGAAGATGCACCTTGTGGGATCATGAGATCTCACGGTATGGTAAGCATTGTCCATTATGATTTGTGTACTAACCCATGATCCATGTGTGTGGTGTTTATATGAGGGGTTAGGAATCTTTCCATGGGATTGCATCAAAAAGAAGATTTCATATAGCCCGAGAGAGAGGATGGCATCAAGTGGTGATGGCCATCAAGGTTGTTGTGTGCAAGGTCAAGAGGATCATCATGAAGATATCATATGCTTCGATCTTGCCGACCATTAGGTGACAATGGCCTTGCGAAGATGTGCCTAAAAGAGGCTCACCCATAATGGAGTATGGGGGAGCAATCTACTAGTCTTCATCGAGCCGACGCAACCAAGAAAGGTGTTCTAACTTGAGGCGGACATGATCATCATCATCAAGCTCAAGCGGATTATGCAGAAGATAAAGGTTTGACATTTATAGGTTTCTAGTTTACTAATCTCAAGGTGGTAGTTAGGAGACTGGGTTATAGGCTAGGCTGCATCGTTCATGGAGATCTCAAACCTTTATTGGTTCGTGTTTGGCTATTATCTTTGTGATTTTTGGAGCTTGAGTTCGTATTCATTACAAGATCTTCTTCATTTAAAACGTATTTCATATACATCTTTTTTTATGTTTTCGATGTTGGTGCTTTTGTCGGTTCTTATCTTGTGAAGGTTTCACCTTATACCTTGTTGGCATTTTAACCTTTCCATTATTTGCACCATTTCTTTTTGTTGATCTTGGGTGGTTCTCTATTTGAGGACCTTGAGCTTTTCCATAGCTTTAAAACAAGCCCAAGATCATCAAAATCGGAGTTTGTATGGCAAAGTTATGCTTGTTTTAGCCGTGTTGTTTTTTGCCTAAGAGGTAGTACCGCCCGGACGAGAGGTAGTACCGCCCGAGAGGTAGTACCGCTTGCTACTACCGCAAAACCTTCTGTCCTGAGTGGCAGTAGTGCATTAATTAATGCCCGGTAGTACCTCTTGAGCGATAGTACCGCTCGGGGCGCAGAAAACTACACATAACGATTGGATTCGTGGGGACCTATAAAAGGGGGTCTTCTTCCCGTTGTCTCCAACTTTCTTGAGCTCGTTTTTTCACCTCCATTGTTGACCTATTCATGCTTTAGATCTCTCTATTCCTCCCATGATTCTTGGTCCTTTTTTAGGTAAAAGCGAGAGGAGATCTAGATCTACATTCTCCACCAAGTCATCTCTCCTCTAAGTGAGGGGAACCTTGTGGATCTAGATCTTGGAGTTCTTGGTGTTCTCCTTGTTCTTCATCTCATATTCCTCCATAGCTTTTGTTGCTTTGGTGGGATTTGAGAGTGAGGGACTTGAGCACTTCGTGTGCTCTTTCCATTGCTTTGGTGCATCGGTTTGAGTTCTCTCCGAGGATTCGTTGTAGTAAGTAAAGTTGAGAAGATTGTTACTCTTGAGTGCATTGGCACTCTGGAGCTTGTACTCTTGAGTGTATTGGCACACTAGATAATGAGGGGGTGACCCCACGATTCCTGCGTGTGAGGATACCTGGTGCATATGAAGACAAGAGGACCGCTGGAAGCTTCGACAGGCCCACGGCTGGCCCGCTCCAAGCACCGACGTAGGAGTCCGCGATCAATATGGAAGTCATGACTTGGCGTTTAAGGCAAGGATAGATTTAGGAAAACTCCCCTGTAATCCTGAGACGGACTCCCCGAGACCTAGCCTAGTATATAAAGGCTGGGAGGGGGGACATCTCAGGACATCCAATCTACAATCAACACCTCTGTTCTTTCGCGAACTCGCCTAGACTCCCACTGTAATCGCCCCCTCGCATAATATAATCAAGCAGGAAGTGCTTCTCCTGTTAGCCGACGAGTATTGCCAACCTGTTCTCTCTATGATCTAACCCAGGGTCCCTGACCATGGGATTTGCCGAGGCTGATCCTCGTCAATTGGCGCCGACCGTGGGACTTCACAGGTTGGAATAACGATCTCGGCGGCCCCTTCATCAGCATCCATCAAGTTGACGACTCCCCAAGCACTCGACGACTCCATGGCTTGAGCAGATTCCGATCTATTCGGGTCCCTCGGCTTCGTGGCTCACCTTTCGACCATGCGACCAGCCTTCGCCGACCTGTGCGCTAGCATCGACCTGACCTTCGGTGGGTACCAGATCTACGTCAACCATTGGTGTCACTCTTCGCCTCACAGATCGCGCCCGATCACTCGCAGCAACAATCATAACAACCAAAGACGAAGCAACCGCCCACGCGGCAACTCCGCGAGTCAGCCGTGACTCCCACCCCAACACCAAGCTCTGCATCACTCGCAACTAATCGGTGGACTGCCAACATGGAAAAAATGCACCACAAACGTGACTGGATTAGCAACCCGGACACCTTTCCAGGTGTTCATGGCAGACACTCACAAACCAACCTCAGACGACAAAGGCCAAGACGACGACCCGAGCAGTCATAGAGACGCACGCTCAAACAGCAAAAGTCGCGACCTTGACAATACTAGACAGATTACTGTCACCCTTGGAGAACCAGGAACCATACCAAGAAAAGAATCCAGAAGACAGGAGCACAGCAACCGCAAGAACGACGAGTCGGAGAGCAGCAGGCGTTAGATCTCAGAAGCAACAAAAGAGGACCGTCCCATAGAAAAATATACCTGTCCACAGAAGCAATCGCCAGAGTAAAAAATGCAGTAAAGCACGGAAAGCTACTCCCAGAGAACGCAACCCGCGACGAGCTCAGAGCATACAACAAGCTGGCGAGCGACATCACCAAGAAAACAAGACAACATCGACTAGATCTGGAGAAGCAAGGAAAAATCGCCATCGGCTCAAAAACAACTGCAAAGCACTGCCCGAAAGCGACTCCTCCGACTACGCCTCCCCCGCCCGAGGAAAATCTAGATTCGGAAACTTGAGACGCTCCAATAAGAAGAAAGTCGTCCGCAAACTAGACGATGACTTCATGCTCAAAGAGTACGGTGAAGAAGAAGAGGAACTCACACCAGCAGAATCTCTCATAACTGCTCAGGCATATCTCTCTCGTGCTCAGAACGACAAAAAGGGCGCATCAGATCGCAACATCACGATGGCACTCAAGGTGATGAAGGACGCCATCATTGCCTCGACACCCAAAAAAGCAAGCACAAGACGAGCGCCTCGCGAGCAGACACCGTACATGGACCCCAGCTCACCAGATGACGACGAATACGACAGCAACGACAACCGGCGCAAGCACTCAAACATAAGCAAAGACCATGACAGGAATGACAACGACAATCGACGCAGCAATCGACGAGATGCACGCTACGATGTCACACAGAACAAAATCAACCGAGGTAGACGCAGAAGCGCATCCCGCGAAGAGTACTCGGAAGAGCTCGCATCCGACGAAGACATAGAACCATGCGGCGCATTATGCTTCACGCGATCCATATGCGAGACACGGTTGCCGAAGGGTTTCAAACTAAACTCCACAACGCACAAGTACGACGGACTCGAAGAACCACAGGCATGGCTCGATGACTACCTAACAGTCGTCAAGTTCCAATGAGGAACCAATATCACGGCAATGCATTATGTACAACTCATGCTCGACAGCTCGGCGCGACACTGGCTGAAGAACCTACCACGAGCATCGATCAGTTCCTGGAAGCAGTTTCGGAGCGCCTTCATCGAGAATTTCAAGTCCACCTACAAACAGCTAGCATCACTCGAAGAGCTAAGAGCATGTAGGCAAGGAACCAGAGATTCCCTGTGAGCATACATCCAGCGATGGACCATACTCAAAAACTCAGCCGAGGACATATCGGACGAAAGCGCGATCGACGCATTCAGAAGAGGCCTACAACGCATTGACTTCAAAGAGCAACTCGGGAAGATGAATGTCCGAACACTCGTGTGATTATTAGAACAAGCCAACAATTGGGCCGACGGAGAAGACTCCATAAGAAATGAGTCAGAAATCCAGTCAGCACGACCAGAGCGCGACTACGACTACTACACCGGAGATAGAGGGTACGACAGAAGAAAAAAGCGCCCTAGGAGTAACTTCTACGACGACAGAGAACCCGATATGGTCGCCGCCTCTTCCCAGACGATAGAGAAGGCAGACATCGAGACGACAGCAGAATGCAACGGAGGGACAACCAAGAAGAAGCACGCCAAGACCAGAAAAGAGACTGGAGATCAAGACAGCCACAAGACGACATCCGGGCGTACCGCTGAGCCAAGGAACAACTCGATGGGCCCTGCACATTTCATGGGTTCAAAAACGAGCGCAGAGAGCCGAGATCGGGACACACCTTAAGAAACTGCAGACGCTTCACTGAGCTCTCCGAATAAAAATGCCGGCCTACATCACCAGCAGCACAGCCTCTCGCAAGAATAGCAATCGGAACAATCGCCCATGATGCACCACCCACACCTGCCGCACCAGCAAGACAGGTGGCAACCATCCATGAGCTGCACTCAACACCCAACGAAGAAGAAAAATACCCAGAAGCACACGGGAAAATCTATATAATCCAAGAAGGAAGACCATCAAACAGGCAGCAAAAGAAGGTCACCAGACAAGTTTTCCTCGCAGCTTCCTCACACCCTGCCATCCCAGAATACCTACGAGGATCAGAAACAGACATCACCTTCTCCCTAGAAGACCACCCTCCAGCCATCCCGCGCCCAGGATACGCCGCACTGGTACTTGAGGAAAGAATCGGAAACTATGACATGTCGCGAGTCTTCATGGACGGCGGCAGCGGGATCAACATCATATTCACAAAACCCTGGAAGAAATGCTCATCCAACAATCAGCAATAAAGACTTCAGGCAAAACCTTCCACGGAATCGTGCCAGGCAAAGCAGTCTACCCCTCGGGAAAATAAGCCCGGAAGTCATCTTCGGCAATGCAAGCAACTTCCGCAAGGAGATGCTAGACTTTGAAGTGGTCAACTGGAAATCACAGTATCACACCATCCTTGGCCGACCAGCCTTCGCACGCTTCATGGCAGTACCACACTACGCCTACCCCAAGCTCAAGATGCCAGGCCCACGTGGCGTCATCACAATCAGCGGCAGCTTCATCAGATCTGATCGCTATGACAGAGAGTTCCACAAGATATCTGAAACCTTTGGAGCACTTCTAAACCGCGGAACCGCCCCACAAGAAGAAGCACTCCCCTAGAGGCCAAAGAAGCAACCAGAGGACTCGCCGGCATCACAGAATCAAGTTATCTTAGCAGCAAGTTTACTTCCTTAGGGCTATCAAGCCATCGACTCAAATAAAGGGTTGTCTTCAACAGCCCGCTCGTGTAAGAACAACAGGAAAGATATTGCAAATATTTTTCCAAAAAAAAGCGCTTACGCGACCCGAAAATTGGCACTCGGGGGCTCTCTCGCAGAAGCCATCCCCCGAGGCGTTATTCTCTTACGCGACTCGAAAATTGGCACTCGGGGGCTCGCTTGCAGAAGCCACCCCCCGATGCGTTATTCGCTTACGCGACTTGAAAATTGCCACTCGGGGGCTCGCGCGCAGAAGCAACCCCCCGAGGCGTTATTCGTTTACGCGACTCAAAAATTGGCACTCAGGGGATCGCTTGCAGAAGCCACCCCCGAAGGCGTTATTCGCCTACGCGACTTGAAAATTGGCACTCGGGGGCTCGCTCGCAGAAGACACCCTCGAGGCGTTATTCGCTTACACGACTTGAAAATTGGCACTCGGGGGCTCGCTCGCAGAAGCCACCCTCGAGGCGTTATTCGCTTACGCGACTTGAAAATTGGCACTCGGGGGCTCGCTCGCAGAAGCCACCCCCCGAGGCATTATTCGCTTATGAGACTTGAAAATTGGCACTCAGGGGCTCGCTCGCAGAAGCCATCCTCCGAAGCGGTATACACCTACGCGACTTAAAAATCAGCACTCGGGGACTCGCTCGCAGCAGCCACCCCCCGAGGAGTTACTCGCCGAAGACTTGGAAGCCAACTCGTACCGCACGGCATTCATTCAAAACAGATAAACCAAAAGGGAACAGCAGCCCACGCTGTCCAGCAGAAGAAGATAACCTCAAATCAAAAGAAGAACCAACTCCAAGCAAAGCCTAATCTCCAGGCTCTGATTTCACTTTACACAGAGCACCCAACTGACGGTCGTTCTCTTTGACCACCCACTTAACAACTTGGATCGCAGGCTTGTCCGCTATGGCATAATGGTTGTCCATCGGCTGAGCTCGACCACCAGGAGGACCTTGAGCTGCCAGCATAATATCCACCCCAGGACAATGACTATGGACAAAGGCAAAAGCACAGCGAGCTCCCGCATGAATCTGGTGATTTACTACGCGGCGAAGGTCTGCGGGGTGAGAGAACACCCGACAAATCCTTACAAGTGATGACGGGACATGATCCAATGGATAAAACTCAGCAAAGATCCTGCCAAGCACCCCGCAACAGTACTCAAGAGCCCGTGGCACCCTCTCAACCCGCATCCGAAGAATGGCGAACACTCGAGCACGCGCCCTATCCATCCAGAAAGGATTGTTCTCCTGCACGACCGGGTTCTCTAGCCGCAACAACTCCGACTGTACGGCCTCCTCTTCATCGAGAGACCGCCCAGCAAGCACTTCGTAACGAAGAACAAAAGATCAGCAACAAGCACAAGAAAAAAAATACCTCGCACAGTCGAGCAGTCGAAGAAAGACAAACTCACCCTTCAGAAGATTAGACAACTTTATCACCCAAGCTGCAAGGCTATCCAAAACAGCTTCAGCGCGTTCACGTTTCGAGCGTTGGACTGCAACAACACCTTTCAGACGAGCAATCTCACGCTCGGCCTCTTTTAGCCTCAAGCAAACAGACTCGTAGGTACCCTCGCGAGCATCTTCCTTCAGCAAATTTCAAGCCCGAGAAACGCTCGGGGTGGCCTACCGCAAAGGAGAACAAGTCAAAGGAAACGGGACAATAAGCAGCACAAAAAGGACAAAGCAGTTCCACAAATTAAAAAGATCCGCCGTCCCGCAGGAGGCACATTACAGCTCAAGTTCCAAGACGAAATTCAAAAAACCAGTTCCCCCTACTCCTCGGCCGAAGAATTACGGATATCAACCTCCATAACCAGCTGCATCTGGCGGGCCATCCGGGTAGCTCGAGCACTCTGCTCGTCTATGTAATTAGGAAGGCTATCCACCATGGAATCCTCAATAGGAACACCATGCCCCAGAAGAACAACAAAAGACGTGGCAAGCCCACTCACCACGTTCCCATGAACCAAGCCCTCCAGCTGGTCGCCGTTCGGACCAAACGCAACAACCTGCGAGCAAGACCCTCCGGCCTTTTCTCCTCATCTGTGAACATATGTTCATGAAGAAGCTTTAGAAGAGTCGAAGCCCGAGCACACACATCTCTCACGGCTCCAGCAGCACCCGACACAGCATCCACAGCACCGCGAAGAGTTTCTGGCCCCGCTGCAGCTGCCTCCACCGCCTCAACACCCACGGAGCCTGCGCCAAGTGGTAGGATCATATGTTTAGAAAGCCAAGGGAAAAATCATAGCCAAAGGAAAGAAGAACAGTCTCATCACTTGTCAAAGAACTCGCCAAGTCGAGCAGGCGTTCGCGCTCAACTTCCTTCATATGCTGGAGCCGATCCTCCACCTTCTTCAACCGTTCGAGCTCAGCACGCTGCGCCTGAAGCTCCCTTTCCTTGGACTCCAGAGAGTCCTGAAGTGAAGAGATCTCCTTTTTCGCCGTCTCAACTCGCTTCTCGGCACCCTTCTTGCGACATGCAGAGAAGGCATCACTTAAATTGTCCAGTCAATAGTCAAAGAAAATCAAAAGGAAGAAGAAGGAGCCTTACGCCTCATGGTGGTTAAGCTCCCCTACACGGAGTCATGAGCGCGCCTCCACCGATCAACGTCAGTTAGCACACGCTCGCACATCCGGAACAAAGGCTGGAACAAAAGAATACAATTCAGAACCAAGTAAACAGAAAGTTCAAATCTAAGGTTGCAACCAATCACAAATGATTGCTCACAGCCTCAGGGGCTACTCCCATCGGGAGCACTTCCGTGCCCCCAATGATGTACCAAAATCAACTGAAGAAGGGAATCACAAGTTTATGTCTGCAACCAATCACAAGTGATTGCTCACAGCCTCGGGGGTTACTTCCACCGGAAGCGCTGCCGCGCCCCAAATATAGTTTTGAAGAGAAAAATGGCCCATACCTGCTCAGCCATGCAATCAAAGAACTTGGCTTTATCTTCAGAAGTTAGATCCCGCCTTTCCAAGAAATGCTCTTCAGGAATAATTGGTTTCACATCTGGAGGAAAGTCCCATTCAGGAGCCGCAGCAGATCCCCCAGACGGAGCAGCTGCAGGAGTTCCCCCTGCACTTGCAGTCACAGGGGTCGTCCCCGCACCTGAAGCCACAGGATTCGCAGAGTTAGTTGGCCGGCGAGGTGCCACGCCAGAGTCAGTTGAACGAAGACCAACAGTAGCGGCACTTGCAGAAGAAGTAGCAGGAACAGGAGCAGTCCTGCAAGTAACATATCATCGGAACAGGAGTCAAAACAACACAGCAAAATTACCAAGAAGAAAGTTATACGAACCCAGCAAGCGCAGCTCCCGGACGAAGCAACATCCCATACTTGCGCTTTTTCGGAGCAGCCGAAGGAGTACACGACACAACAGATTGCACGACTGCTGGTAAATCATCACCACCACTCGTTGCGTCACGGCCACTCGCACTCAAGGGGCGAGTGCGTTTGACACGCAAAGGACTCGAATCCCCAGAGTCATCTGCAGCTAACGGCTTACCACCCGCGGACTCGGAAGCATCAGCACCCGAAGCACCCCCATCACCCGCAGGCAGAGGACCTACATCAGCCGCACCAGGCTCATCAAGTATTTACGCATCCTCAGGTTGAGGCGGATTGTTCAACAAAGGAGTATGATCCTGCAGGTCAGAACATCATCAATAATCAACAGACACCAGTCGAATTCACAAAGAACCCTCAAGACAAATACCTGGGGGAAGGTAAATCAGCAGCGTAAGGACGGACGAGGCTTTCCTCTCCATTGCTCGTACACTTCGTAACTTGCTGTACCCGAGTCAAAAGTTCACCATCAAAGAACTCCTCAAGAGAACACCTGGTTGAGTCATCGGGTCTAGTATACTGCCACATGGGGCGCACCCGATGCTGAAGCGGCTGGACGCGTCTCCTCACAAACACGGAAATAAGTTGGCCGCCAGTCAACTCGTCCTTCCAAGAAGAAATCTTTTGCACAACCGGCTCAACAAGAGACACTTCACGAGTAGACAGAGAATGCGCCCACGAGGATCGCTTAACCGCTCGCGCAACAGGATCAAAAGGTGCAAGACCAAATTGTTGCCCCTCAACGTACCGATCCTTCAGATAAAACCAACTCTTCCGCCATGTATGGACGGAATCCAGTTTTTCCAGATCAAAGTCGGCAGCCTTATGTTTAATGGAAATACCCACGCCCCCAATGGCATATTCAGAGCTCGTCCTCTTCACATTGAAGAGGCGTTTCCAGAGCCCCCAATGGTAATAGATTCCCAAAAAACCCTCACAAAGCGTAATAAAGCAGACAATGTGCAGTATCCCATTAGGGGTCAAATCATGCAGTTGCAATTGATAGGAAAAAAGCAACCCCCGGAGGAAAGGATGAACTGGAAGCGCAAACCCACGAGGGAAGAAGCTCTGGAAGCATACCCGTTCATCAAGACGAGGCACAGGAACCTCCTCATCCCCAGGAATCCGAGCGGCACCATCTACCACCATGCCATCTGCTACCAAGTCATCCAGATTTGCGGCCCCAAAAGCAGACCGCTCCCATCTACTGGTCATCCTCGCCGACTCCTGCTCTGCAGTTCGAGGGCGCTTGGACATGGATCTCACCACGAAACAGTAAGCAAAGTGAAGAGGCGGAAGGAAAAGAACAGAAGAAGGAAGAAGAAGGACAAGCGGGGGAAGACGATGGCTGGGGTAAAACCTAAATCCACCCAGCCCCCCGGTATTTAACCAACAGCTGTGGAATGCCCAATCACCGCAAATATTTGTACCTCGCAAACGTGGCACGATCCCACAAACAGCCGAGAAGCATGGAAAACTCAACCGGCGCAGTAACCATACCGCCCACTACGCGCGAAAAACGAGGGCCATAATCACACAATGCGAAATTTTCGGGCAGCATGGCGTCACGTCATTTGCATTCATACGCCATAGCCACCCAACTTGTCAGGCGGCCCAGTAATGTCACTTCTCAGCAACACGTATCGAGTACGCATCCTCGGTCAGCATCCCACTCATCACAAGTTTTTTCATATCATTCTAAAATATTTTTACTCCCATCAGGAGTACCTTTATTCGAGTTCGGGTGCTCCCTCACCCAGAAGGAAAAGGAGTGCTCGAGTGACCACTCACACCAGTTGAATTCACAACGACTACAGAGTTTTTGGTGCTCCCTCACCCAGAAGACAAAACACGTGCTTGAGTGATCACTCGCACTAGCAGAAACGATGTACCTTCAGAGTTTGGGTGCTCCCTCACCCCGAAGACAGCAAAGCAATCGAGTGATTACTCACAAGGACTCAACAACTATTCGACAATATAGACTACTCGCACACTCGACGACTTTCCGAGTGGGCGCCTTCTTATTTTCCTCAAGCGATTTCGTAAAACAGCTCCGCGAGTGACCGCTAATAGCTCACTTGATCGTTTATTCCAAGTTGGTGCATCTCTAATCAGGCTCCGCGCCTCTATAAAAAACGATGCATGGGCTGCGAATTGCAGTACCCAGATGCCACGAAGCTTAGCGTGTAGGTAGGACCTCGCTACACGGACGACCGGGCCGGGACTTGCCACAGCGCCACTTCATTCCCGATATTTTCCATGCGCTCGCATGATTGAGAGATGAGCCGATAATGGACGCGTTAAGGCTATTTACTGGGACCGGCAGCATTCATCCTATAAGACCTACAACGGCATGAACTTTGCTAGACACCGGTCATTCCCAAGTTTGTGTCGAGGGACACGGGCTTGATTGGGCTACTGCGGTATTTGCCACTAGCGCAATTCACCAAGGCTCGACCAGTCGATTACCTTGGGCCCTTTCAGCTTAGCATCCCTCGAAATAAACATTTGTCATGGCTACAACTGCCAGTGACTCGCAGCCGCTCTGCGCATATGAAAGTGAATGTGAATGAATTCGAGTCCCTGCACGACTCTTCGAGTCCCCGAGGCACTCGGGGTCTACTGACGAGGGGGTGACCCCACGACTCCTGCGTGTGAGGATACCTGGTGCATACGAAGACAAGAGGCCCGCTCCAAGCACCAACGTAGGAGTCCGCGATCAATCTGGAAGTCATGACTTGGCGTTTAAGGCAAGGATAGATTTAGGAAAACTCCCCTGTAAACCTGAGACGGACTCCCCGAGACCTAGCCTAGTATATAAAGGCTGGGAGGGGGACATTTCAGCACATCCAATCTACAATCAACACATCTGGTCTTGCGCGAACTCGCCAAGACTGCCACTGTAATCGCCCCCTCGCATAATACAATCGAGCAGGAAGTGCTTCCCATGTTAGCCGACGTGTATCGCCAACCTGTTCTCTCTACGATCTAACCCAGGGTCCCTGACCATGGGATTTGCCGAGGCTGGTCCTCGTCACTAGAGCTTGTTCCTCTTGGGTGCGTTGGCCCCTAGAGGTTGCGGAGCTCAATCATTATGGTGTAAAGATTCGGGATGCTACGGGAGCCTCCAATTCGGTTGTGGAGATAGCCCCGAGCATTTGTACGGGTTCGGTGACCGCTAATACGTCCCAAACGTATCTATAATTTCTTTTTGCTCCATGCATGTTTTGTGTGATATTGCTATATTTTATATACATTTTCAAACACTTTTGATCATATTTGGACTAACCTATTAACTCAGTGCACCCTAGTGCCAGTTTCTATTTTCCGCTATTTTTCTATTTCAGGTTGCCCCCGTATTAAAAATGCTCCAAAAATTCCGGGAAAATACAATAAAAAAATCGACGCTTCGGAAGCTTCGGGAATCATCAAGGAGGGGCCAGAGGGGCCCCATGCATCCCCAATAAATATTCAAGGAGACTCAAGCGTCTAAGCTTGTGGATGCCTCCGTCCATCCCCTTATCCATCAACAATCGTCAGTTCGTCCTTCGTCTCACTATATTTTTATCACAATCATGCGTTATGTGCTATGCTTGGAGCATCTCGCTCTTAGGTTTACTTTTTAGTTTTCTTTTGCTTTGTTTGCTGTTCATAACAAGTTAGAACCCAGCTTACTTTGTGTGGGGAGAAACACGCTCTACTTCAAACTAGAACACATCATAGGATTTTCATGCTTATCTTTCTTTGTTGTGTGTTCTTCATCTTTTCGTAGCTGATGTCATGTTTAGCTCTTAGTTTTCATGTTTATCTTTTTCAAGAGCTTTAGTTTAGTTTGTCGCTGGAACTCTCTTTAGTTTTCATGTTTATCTTGTTAAGAGAGTTGGTTGTTGCACTGAGTTGTGTCTTGACTTTAAGTAGGTAATTGAGGTTGCTATTCAATTATAGTAGTAACTTGCAATAGTTTTGAGGAATTGTTGTGAGTAATGTTTGAACTTTTGGTGTCAAGAGCTCTAGACTATTAGTGATAGGTGTCGTATTTTGGGCAATCCGTGTTTATTTTCAAAAACTACAAAAACTAGTTGAGAACTCTAGCTACTAGATGGATCACTAATCGTTGGAGGGATCGGATATTAGAGTACACTCATGTACCATGAGTTGAGGATGCGCAACGACAACCAAACCCCCATACACTCCTACTCGGGGTACTTGTCTCTTTGTGAACCTCCTGATTAGATTGAGAGTTACCGATAATAAGTGCATGAGTTCTTCGGACTAATGTAAGTATTAAAAGTTGACACTTCCACCTCCTCATATTTGCTAGCCTCTTCGGTACCGTGCATTTCCCTCTTCTCACTCCGAGAGTTGGCGTCCACCTCACCGGTGCATCCAAACCCTTGGCATGATACACTCTATCATCATAAACCTCCTTATATCTTTACTCAAAACAGCCACCATACCTAACTATCAAGGCATTTCCATAGCCTTTCCGAGATATATTTCCATGCAACATCCACCTTCTCATGACTTGATCTTCATGTCATACATGTTCCTGCTACACTGGCAGAGGCATACATTTGCATACATCATGATAGCTACATCTTCTTTATGTTGAGTACCTTGTAAAGTGTGAAGATCTTCTATACTTCTTGTAAAATAGAGTGTTGCCCTTAAGTGAGGAAAAGATACCAAAGAGGACAAATTTAAAAGATCCCAAAGAGGAAAAATGGGAGTTAAATAGAAAGAGCCATTGAGGCCACCAAAAACATACAAAAATAGAAAAAAGAGAAAAAGAGATAAAAAGAGAGAAGGGGACAACACTACTATTCCTTTTGAAAGATCCACACTCGTACTCCCTCTTATATCTTGTACTCCATAGAGAAGATCATATATGCATATAGCTATGTGGGGACCTTGACACTATAGAAATTGGCTTGTATATTCCAATGATGAGCCTCCTCAAACGAGCTTTAGGTCTTCTTGAGCGAGCAAGTTGCATGCACCCCCACTAGTTCCATTGGAGAACTTTTCTTAGCTCATATGTGCATATGTTGCATGGCAATCCCTACTCCTCACATCATATCTATCATTTGGCCTTCTCTCGCCTATGATTTTCCTCATTAATGTGAGCCTTTCACACCCTTTTTGTCTTCCTCCTCCACCATATATTTCTCTTTGCCATCCTAAGTGTCAACTCTCTTGATTACGCTCATCCATTGAATGAGTGCTCAAAATATCGAAAGGGAGTGGATCAAATTGACTTGTACCTGGCTAGTGGTCCGGGGACGAGTCAAGATAATATTCCAAAGAAGACTAAGTGTGAAACTTTAGTAGATTGAGTTCTCAACAAGTACATATTTTATCGTATTCCCATCCCCCACTTCTTGCACGCAAACAGCATCTTGAGACATTCGAGTCACAGACAGCAAGAGATCTTGCACCTTTATGTTCTTATGTTGCTTGTTTCAATGCTAATATATACTCTTGCCTATTATGACTTGAATTGAATTACCTTGAGTGCTTTACTTACAAAGTTCTTATATGGTTGTTAGCATGTCACCACAGAAATTATGCTTGTTATCATTTACCTACTCGAGGACGAGTAGGAATTACACTTGGGGATGTTGATACGTCCCAGACGTATCTATAATTTCTGCTTGCTCCATGCATGTTTTGTGTGATATTGCTATGTTTTATATACACTTTCATACACTTTTGATCATATTTGGACTAACCTATTAACTCAGTGCACCCCAGTGCCAGTTCCTATTTTTGCTATTTTTCTATTTCAGGTTTCCCTCGTATTAAAAATGCTCCGAAAGTTCCGTCAAAATACAATAAAAAATCAACGCTTCGGAAGCTTCGGGAATCACCGAGGAGGGGCTAGAAGGGACCCACCAGTGCCCCAGGCGCCCTCCCGACGCGCCCTAGGGTGGGGCCGCACCAGGGGCCGCCTGGACCCCTGGTGGCCCCCCTGTCTGCCCCCCTTCGCCTATTCATTCTCCGTCATGGGAAACTTCCGAAGAGAGAATCCTTTTTCGCGATCTCGCCTCTTTTCCGCCACCGCCGCGCTTCCAAGATCAGGAGCGCCAGTAGAACTCTTCCCGGCACCCTGCCGGAGGGAGGATTGACCACCGGGAGCTTCTCCTCCACCACGGACGCTTCCTGGATGATCCGTGAGTAGTCCGCCTGGGACCATGGGTCCATGATCAGTAGCTATGCGATGTTCTCCTCCCCTCTTTGTTCTTCATGGATTAGACCTTGTGAGCTGCCCTCCATGATCAAGGCACATATGTAATTCTTTCTGCTGTTGCTATGCTGAGTTTGCTGGGATCTGATAGATTATGAGACTATGTTCAGATTGTGATTGAGTAATATATTTGGTTCTTATATTTTATATTATTTTTCTTGAGTAATTCTTGCATGTTCTCCGTTGCTGTTTATTGCTTTGGCCAAGTAGTACGTAGTGACTCCAAGAGGGGGCGTTATGCTTGATTGTGGGTTCATGCCCCCTGATGACTAGCTTGAGTGACAGAAACATGAGTCTAGGGGATGTGTTGTTGCCACAAGGGGGAAAACAACGGTGCCTGTAATCGCGGTTGCAAGGATTGTTTAGTTTCCGCAAAGTTCTTTTAATGCAGTTGTCTGTTGCTTTGGGTTTACACTTTGGGCGGGGCTCGCAACTTAATACCAGCGAGATGTTCTGGATAGATATCTCAAGGTGGATGATTAGTAGTAGATGCAGATGGATTTCGGTCTAGTTATTTTGGCGTACCGCCCATGCTTTTGAGCCTCTTCCTTTCTTTGTAGCATAGTTAGCATTGGTTTACGCCCGTAATCCTGTCAATTGCCCAGCTGTGATTTGTTTACCTCGTATAGCAGTTTTATCGTCTTTTGGGAGAGAGGCATCACTAGTTAACATAATGGGACCCCGGTCCATATTTCCATCATTGTTTACACACTCAATTTATTTCCTGTTTTTTATTTTCAAGTTGCAATTATCACTATCTACTATCTGTTACGTTGATCCTTTGTAAACAACAAGACTGGAGAGATTTACAACAAAGTTACTTGTGTGTGTGCAGGTCCAGGTTAAGGGAGCAATATCTCAAACGGCGTGTTGCTCGCTTCACCACCTACTTGTAGTTATCGGAGTCCTACTGGTTCGATCTCAACCTTGGTATCTTTGCCAAGGGAAATTTGCTGCTATCCTACAACGAATGGCGAGAAGCCATTATCATCTCTTGCGCATCAACCGCCCCCAAGGGTCGCCATTTGTACGGGTTCGTTGACTGCCCTCAAGTGTCCTATAGTGGAATCACGACATCTTGCATTGGTGAGAGCATGAGGAGAAATAGGGTGGCCCTTGTTGGCTTCGTGTTAGCATTGTGTTCCACACCCTCTCCAAACGGAG
Source organism: Bromus sterilis (assembly GCA_950022295.1). Taxonomy (NCBI): domain Eukaryota; kingdom Viridiplantae; phylum Streptophyta; class Magnoliopsida; order Poales; family Poaceae; genus Bromus; species Bromus sterilis. Next base: position 221,583,936 of record OX465599.1, read on the forward strand.
ACGTACTTCTCGCAAGAGAAGGAACTTCGGTAACAAATCCTTGTCTTCATCGGCTCCACTTGCGGTTATCTCTACCTTTACTGTGAGCAATCTTATTACCTTGTTTATCTTGTGCTTGCTCATATTATTGTTGCATTGCTTGTCCCATAGGTTGTTCACCTTGTTGCACATCTAGTCAACCTATTTACTTGTGCACCTACTTTGTGATATAGCCATAGTGCTCTTGTTATATATCTTGCTTAGTATAAGTTGTTGGTGCACATAGTTGAGCCTTGCTTATTTAGGTTTCTTGCTTGGCAAATTAAACGTTAAGTTTTATTCCGCATTTGTTGAAGCCTAAACCATAATTACTTTAAGCGTCTATTCACGCCCCCTCTATGCGACATCCACGTCCTTTCAGAGGAGGTACTAATGATATGGTTACGTCCAACCCAGTTTTGTTGCATCTATCTCTACTCGCAATTGCGGATCGTGAGATCGATACTCACAGGCGTTTAATTTTGCTTTTCTAGGCAGGCTCTCGAAAAAAGGAGGTGCGGAGCAAGACCAGCTCGGCTCACACACGGGCCAAAAAAACAGCGCCTGACTTACGAGTCGGATTTGTGGTGACGAGTATTTGGCCCAAGAGGAGGAACACGGGGAATTAAGATTCGCAGGTTCGACGGACGAAATAGGTCGGGCTAACTTCAACGACATAAGGGAAAACAAGATGATGACATCAGCGACGTACGAAAAAAGTGAAGAAACATTGATACGTCTGATGGAGGAGAAGTTGATAGGTTTAGTTGGGTTGCCTTCCCTGTCAACCGCGCCAATAAACGATTCTTAATAACCCACAAGTCTAGGGGATCAATTGTATCTTTTCGATAAATAGGGATGTCGATCCCAACGAGGAGCAGAAGGTATTGACAAGTGACTCTAGATAAGGAAAAGGCTGCACACACTGAAAGGTAAATATTTAGGGGTTTTTGGTTTAAGCAATAGAAAGGTAAAAGACAAGCAAAGTAAATAGGGTAACTGAGGAGTAGCAAGTGGCCCAATCCTTTCACAAGGATAAGCCCAGGAACTAAATGTCAGGACCCGGAATATGCATATGTAATTCCAGTCACAACTCAATCATATGGAGAGCCGAGAGCCGTACCCACTTGTCTAAGAAGACAAGGCCAAGCACAGAACACTCCCGGAAAGCATCGAACGTGAGGGGCATCCCATCTAGGCCAGATGATAAACTGATATGGATCCTCATCGCCCGCTCACAAGTCTAAATGATTATGGGTGGTGAAATCCCATACTCATAGACAAGTCGCCTCAACCATATTATTGATTGAATTATAACACTTACATAAACAGACTCCAGCTCGATCACTTAGTCGGGGTCTCGGGCGGGCTCAATCATACAACTAAGTGTGCCACGTGACAGAGTCACGAGCAATCGCATCGCGATGCCCCAAGCTGCGCACATCTAAGGGCCACTTGGTGTATAAAAGACCGCCGGCAAGAACACAACTAAGCTATCGAACCCCACACTAAGACATGCACTTTATAACCATACACGCAGCATACATGTCTAGTGTAAACAGCAGGTATTCATCACATGAACTCTACAAAGTATATCTTTATTGACTTACACATAGAGTACACAAAGATCATATAACTATGATCCATCATTACATCAAACAACGGAAGCAAATTAGGTCTGAGTACAAACAAGATTAACAAATGGCTTAGAGAAGCCTTGTTCAACATCCATGCCCTTCCACGAGGGACCAGACTATTGTCTGGAACTATACTAGCTTAATCAACGTCGAGCTTCAGGAAGGTGACTCCATCAAGGTCTGGGTTCTCATCTAAAACATAGAATAAGCAAACGTGAGTACAAAGTTGTACTCAGCAAGACTTACATCAGAACTATACTAATCATGCTCAAGTTTCAAGGTAAAGGGAGGTGGGGTTTCAACATGCAGAAGTGCCATCTTTGACTTGGATAGTCCTATACTACGAGTACCAGACTTGAGGTAAGAAGCGTACACGAGTCCACTACCAAGTCTCCAACCAATACACCACTATGGATACTTCCTCGACTTCCCCACGAGGAAGCACGCCATAGCACTCACGCTTATCTTGCGAGTTTTAGAGTATCCATTCAAGTTGTCTAATAATCAGGCACAGCTTTCCAAGTAGTCCATTACCGCGGACGCGGCTATTCGAATAGTTTGTTAACCCTGCAGGGGTGTACCGCTACACACACATGACCATCAGTTACCGCCAAGTACTCGTCACCATTCAAGGGATGACGGCGAGGATGTTCACTACGACACTTACCTCACGGCACCGTTCTAGTCCAAGGAGTCAATTGTTTGAGTTCCAAACCCAACTGGAATTCCGGCCGAGTTTCCAGCTAGGAATCAACCATGTAGGCACGACTAACAAGCCCACCTCGACGGATGGTTCTCCGCTTGACAAGCCATGTTCCACAAGCCCTACCATGAATGCCACATTTCATTTCCTTTATATTTCTATGCATATGCCGAATGGAAATCCCGAACTAGCTGTGACTCCTGTACTTGGATCGGGGTGAGTTAATAGGTCGAGAGGGGTCAGTGAGCCCAATGTGTGGTTGTACTCTTTGTCTTGGATTACCATACAAGAACTGGGGCTTATGGCGGTGTTCAACGATACAACCCACTGTGTACTCCTACACAGCCTCACATCGTTCACCTTGTTTAGTCAAGTTCACCACACCCTTTTCATCACAAGTAACATGAACATGACTGCCACCAACATCAATTCATCACCAAAGATGGACCAAGTCTTCCACAACTCTAAGCATAGCATAAGCATAACATGGATGAATGGCCACATGATGATCACAAGCAATTCCTGGATCTGGTAGGTTGAGGTTAGCTTAATACTGTGGCATAAATGATAGGTCATGCAAAGGAATGGGTTCAACTAGAGGTAGAACGTATCATGGTGAACTCCTAAACATGCATAAGCGAGAATGAGAGGGAACTGGATTTTTATAAACATGATCAATGGGGTTTGCTTGCCTTGTGACGATACACGGGTTTACTGGTCTTCTTCTTCGGGGGTGACCTCCGTCTCTGAAGCACTGTTACCGGAATAATCATCAACAAAGGGGGACAACATTGAAATAAAATTCACAAGCACATGATAAGGTTGTCCATGATGTATATGGCACTGGTTTGTTTACAATTCAATTTAATTGAACTGTATTGCAATTGATATGCAAATTCAAACTTCAAATTCAATTTCAAATTAAGCCATATGCACATTTAATACTGTTCACCCATTTTAATATGGTCAAACATAAAAAAAATTGCATATTCTTAATCCTTGCATTTTTCTGATAATTTTTCATATATTATTTGATTAATTTGGAGTTAGTATGAATTTTCTATGATTTTTCAAAGTTTATATTTTTTTTCTCGATTTTTATGAATTCTTTTAATCTGGAAAAAGGATTGTTGCCTCATGCTGGCATCAGAATGACGTGGGGAGAGGTTCTGACCAGTGGGCCAGCCCTGTCAGTGGCTCAGGGGGTTAACCCCCGTTTAATTAATTAGCTGTTTAATTAGAGGGCCTTGGGCCCAGTTGTCAGTGGATGAAGGGGGGTGGATTAGGCGTGTGGTTAGTGGCTAATTATGTGCCACGCCGGCGCGTCACCGACGGCATGTCACTCGTCGTCAGAAGATCAAGTTTCTCAAAGTGGGTTGTCTCGTTGAACACCGCCTTAAGCACCGAGTTCTTGTATGGTAATCCAAGACAAAGAGTACAACCACACATTGGGCTCACTGACCCCTCCCGGCCTAGTACCTTGATCCGTGTCGACGTCCAGGAGTCACATTAGTTCGGTCTTTCCATTTGGCATCTGCTTAGAACAAGAATGAAGGAATGTTTGCATCATATAGATATGTGGGTGCACCTGTGAGGCAGGAAAACCATATGCCAGAGGTGGCGTCTCGGTCACTTACATTGTTTGAGTCCGTTTCGTTGATCCGGCCGGGCTCTCGAGCGGAGGAAAACTCAAATAGTCGACTCCTGGAATAGACCCGTTGTGAGCGAAGTGTCGTGGTGAACATCCTCAATGTCACCTCTTGAACGGTGGCGAGAAAAAGGCGGTAACCGATGGTCATGTGTGTGTAGCTTACACCCTTGCAAGGTTAACAAAATTATTCGAATATCCGCGTCCGCGGTTATGGACTACTTGGAACCTGTACCTGATTATTAGACAACTTGAATGGATACTTCTAAAACTCGCAAGATAAGCGTGAGTGCTATGGTGTGCATCCTCGTGGGGAAGTCGAGGAAGTAACCATAGTGGTGTATTGGTTGGAGAGTTGGATAGTGGACTCGTGTACGCTTCTTACCTCAATTCTGGTACTCATAGCACAGGACTAGCCAATTCAAAGCTGGCACTTCTGCATGATGAAACCCCACCTCCTTTACCTTGATACTTGAGCATGAGTAGTGTAGTTATGATGTAAGTCTTGCTGAGTACGATTTTGTACTCACGTTTTCTTATTCTATGTTTTAGATGAGAACCCGGACCCCGATGGAGTCACCGACCTGAAGCTCGACGTTGACCTTGGTAGTATAGTTCCAGACAGCATTCTGGTCCCTCGTGGAAGGGCATGTATGTTTACAAGGCTTCTCTAAGCCATTTGTTAAACTTGTCTGTACTCAGACCTAATTTGCTTCCATTGTATGATGTAATGTTGATCACAGACATGTGATCTTTGTATACTCTATGTGTAAGTAAATAAAGAAGTACTTTGTAGAGTTATGTGATGATACCTGTTGTTCATACTAGGCATGTGTGCTGTGTGTATGTTTATAACATGCATGTCTTAGTATGGGTTTTCGAGACCTTAGTTGTGATCTGGCTGGCGGTCTTTTATACACCAAGTGGCCCTTAGATGTGCGCAGCTTGGGGCATCGCGATGCGATTGCTCGTGACTCTGTCACGTGCACACTTTGTTGTATGATCGAGCCCGCCCTAGACCTCGACTAAGTGATCGGGCTGGAGTAAGTCAATGTAAGAGTTAGGATTCAATCGATAACATGGTTGAGGCGACTTGTCTATGAGTATGGGATTCACCACCCATAAGCATTTAGACTTGTGAGCGGACGATGAGGACCCATCTCAGTTGATCATCCGGCCTGGATGGGATGCCCCTCACGTTCGATGCTTACCGAGAACGTTCTGTCCTTGGCCTTGTCTGCTTAGACAAGTGGGTACGGTCCTCGGCTCTCCATGTGATTGCATCGTGACTGGAATTACATACGCATATTCCGAGTCCCGACAGGATCAACGCTAGGAGGTTATCGGGGCACGGAGGAGGATTGGCGGTGGTGTAGTAGCTCACCAGGATTGTTCTTGTGGTGGTGGAGAGCTTGGGGAGGCGGGGACGGCGGCGTATTTTGATGGCAACGAACGGCGACCGGAGTTGGGGGTGATGATGGTAGCGAGCTTGTGGGGGCGTCTAGCTTCGATTACTTGTGCACGGCGACGTTGAAGAGCACGTAGAGGCTTCTGGACACCTCGGGGCAGCTCGAGGAAGACGATGGACGCGCGGGTACGGCGGCTTGCTCCGGCGGGTTCTCGGGCTGCACGGGAATGGCGAGGAGGAGAGGGGAAGGCAACCTAGCAGAGGGAAATGGACGCACGGCGTCTCCAGCATGGACGTGGTGCGGTTAGAAGGCTCAGGGGGCACCTGGAGAGCTGGGAGGCATCGCGGTGGCGTCGGTGGCTTTCCACCGAGCACCTTACGGGCGCGGGGAGGAAGACGACAGAGGAAAAGGCTGCTGGGTTGGGCCTGGCTTGGTAAGTTGGGCCAATTCTCTCTCTCTTTGTTCTTTTTCTTTTCTATTTATTTTCTGACATTTGTTTTTTCTTGGATAAAAAAATAGCTAGACATTTTTATAAATGCCCAAAATTTATATATGGCTTTAAGTGACCAGTGTCTAGTCACATCCAAAGTTTGACCATTTTTGAAATTCAAATAGGGGTATTTATTTAATTCCATGCTCCTGTTTGAATATTTGGAAAATCCATGAGCATGTATTTGGTTCCACATAACTTGATATGTGATCACACTTATTTATGAGACTTTTCAAAAATGCAAAAGGAATTTTTGGAGCAACTTTTATTGTGGCCATTTGAATTAAATTCATATGGGGGGTGTTCTCTCTCCCATTACAATTTCTTTTCAAATTTTTGACATGATGCAAAGTGACTTTCTACTCCTAGCACATACCTAAAAGAGGGTTGTGACAACTCGCCTCAACTCAAAAGAATCTCGTCCCGAGATTCAGAAGTCATCAGGAGGAAGGTGGGGTACTCGGCACTGAGACGATCTTCTCTTTCCCACGTGGCTTCTTTCTCAGAGTGGTGTGACCATTGCACTTTTAGAAACTTAATCTTCTGACGACGAGTGACACGCTCTGCTGAATCAAGAATACGAACAGGGTATTCTCGATAAGAAAGGTCATCTTGGAGATCAACCATTTCATGGTCGACTTCGCAGATGGGGTCCTTGAAGCAACGCCTGAGTTGTGACACATGGAATACATCATGTACTCGGGAAAGGTGCGGGGGTAGTTCAAGTTGGTAGGCAACTTCTCCACGTTTAGCAAGAATGCGGAAATGTCCAATGTAACGTGGGGCCAACTTTTCTTTGATACCAAAGGTTGTGTTCCCTTCAGAGGAGTAACCCGAAGGTAAGCCTTCTCATCCAGATTGTAGCTTTCTTGCCTATGATGACGATCATAGTAGCTTTTCTGACGAGACTGGGCGGCTTTCAATTGATCACGAACAATGCAAACTTGCTCTTCTGCTTCCTTGATCATATCCGGCCCAAATAATTGTCTTTCACCGGTTTCTCACCAGTTTAGGGGTGTTCGACATCGTCGTCCATAGAGGAATTCAAAAGGAGCCATATTCAGACTAGATTGGAAACTGTTGTTATAAGAAAATTCGGCGAATGGAAGAGAATTCTCCCAATTCTTCTAAATGATATAACACAAGCTCTGAGCATGTCTTCGAGAATTTGGTTAACCCTTTCAACTTGACTGCTAGACTGAGGATGGAAAGTTGTACTAAAGGAGAGATGAGTTCCCATAGCATTCTGGAAGCTTCCCCAAAATCTAGAGGTGAAAAGGCTACCACGATCAGAATTGATTTCCAAAGGAACACCATGAAGAGACACGATTCTAGAGATATACAAGTCCGCTAACTGGCTAGCAGTTATAGACTCTCGAACAGGAAGGAAGTGAGCAACTTTTGAAAGTCGGTTAATGACAACTAAGATGGGATCATTTCCTTTCTGGGTTTTTGGAAAGCCGGTGATGAAGTCCATACCGACTTTGTCCCATTTCCACTCGGGAATAGGCAAAGGTTGAAGAGTACCAGCAGTTCTTTGGTGTTTGTCCTTAATGCAACGACAAACATCACATTCGGCAACATATCGAGCAATGTCTCTCTTCATCCTAGTCCACCAAAATCTCTGGCGTAGATCTCGGTACATTTTTGTGCTATCGGGATGAATCAAGAGGGGTGTGTCATGGGCTTCTTTAAGGATGAGTTGCCTTATGTCCCTATTCTTAGGTACTACCAAACGATTTTCAAAGAATACCATTCCTTTACTACCTGTGGAGAAATATTTAGCAACTCAGCTAGCAATGTTCTCCTTGATCCGGCGAACACCTCATGCACGCCTTTGGGCAACTATGATTTGATCCTCAAGGGTTGGTTTCGCCACCAAGTTGAAAATATATCCACAAGGAACAATCTCGAGGTTGAGCTTTCGAAATTCCTCATGAAGAAGTGGTTGATACTGTTGTAACATGAGGTTGTTACAATACGACTTACGACTTAGTGCATCATCCATGACATTGGCCTTGCCTAGGGTGAAAGAAATTCCTAAGTCATAATATTTTATCAACTCAATCCAGCGTCTGTGCCTGAGATTAAGATCTGGCTGGGTGAATATGTATTTGAGGCTTTGGTGGTCGGAATAGATCTCACAATGATTACCAAGGAGGTAATGTCGCCAATTTTTCAAGGCATGAACTACAACAGCGAGTTCAAGATCATGGGTAGGATAGTTCTCTTCATTCGGACGCAACTGGCATGAAGCGTACGCTACCACATGTCGATCTTGCATAAGTATGCATCCTAACCCTTGCCGTGAAGGGTCACAATAGATCTAGAAATCCCTTTTGGTGTCTGGAGGTGCAAGTACGGGTGCAGAAGTCAATCTTCTTTTTAGCTCTTGAAAGCTTTCCTCAGACTTGGGGGTCCATTCTAATTTCTTATCTTTCTTGAGGAGTTCAGTTAGAGGCTTTGCAACTTTGGAGAAGTTCTCAACGAAGCAGCGGAAATAGCTTGCTAAGCCAAGAAAACTCCTAACTTGCTTAACTGATTCAGGTGGAGTCCAGTCAAGGACGGCCTGAACTCTCTCGGGATTGACAGCAATGCCCTTGGCAGAAATCACATGGCCTAAGTAGCTCACTTCTGGTAGCCATAATTCGCACTTAGAGAACTTGGCATAAAGGCGATGCTCTCGAAGTTTCATCAATACCAGCCTAAGATGCTCAACATGTTCTTCTTTGTTCTTCGAGTATATAAGGATGTCATCGAGGCAAACCACGACGAACTTGTCCAAATATGTAAGGCCCGATATGCGGTACTGTTCCAGATCTAGATGTTTCCATCCAGATCCGGGGACCAAGCACATATCGGTCCCACCGCGACATATGACATAGCCATATGCCTCGGATTTCCAACATGATATCAAAACATTACAGATACAAGAATACAACATCTCATACAATCGGCATACATATGCCTTAAATACAATACAACAGCGGGAGATATATGTCTGAGTACAGACTAGAAGAAAATGCCTAGTGGCAAAGAGTAAATTATCGATCCCCATAACCACACGGGTCCAAGCCCTCCGCCGGGATCCGCCTAACTAGTCGTCGTCGAGTCTCCACGTGAAACGTCGATCACCATACCTGTTGTCGTTCAAGAACCCTGAAAAGAGTTTGGGGGTAGTATCATGAGTACAGAAGTACTCAGCATCCAACTGTAGTGGTCATCTGACCCAGCAAGGACTTCATCACTCGTCATTCTAGGACAACTAGTAGTTTACGGTAAGGAAGGGGTAAGTGGTGAGGTTGCTGCCGCACTAGCATTTACGAAGTGGCTAACGATCTAGAGAGTAAGATAAGAAGCCAAGAATTCGATGAGGAATCACCTCCAACAAGTCTTGCTATCAACTACTTACGCAATCATAACACCTATCCTATCCTTGTCCTCCTCTTCGCATCCCGACGAAGAAGAAGCAGTCAAGGCACACACACGTTGATCAAGTTATTTAAGACTATCTCGATTGTTTTTGTCTATGAACAAGGAGTAGGTCTCAAGTCATCCATAACCGTGGACACGGCTTCTCGAAAAGATATAACCCTGCAGGGGTGTACCAACTTCCCATTACGAGGAGTCGCATGCTCGCCCATCTCTCTCGGTTGCTACCCATCACAGGCAACCATTTTATGATTTAGTTCCAAGAGATCCGAAACGACAGGTCCCTCTAACTAACAACGAGAAAATCCGGGTGGCCCCCGGGGAGTCGACACCCAATCCAAAAGCTGGCCACACTCTCGGATCGGACTCTTCTGTATGGCCAAGGTCGGGTTTAGTCTCACCTATATAACAGGGGACTTCCCTAGCTCACCAGTGTGGACCAATAGAGGAACTCTGTCTCCGCTGGCCCGAGTTGTTTGAAAACTACTGGCAGCTGACCAGCACACACACGGTTTCAAATGGTAAATCAGCTTGGGCCACCTCTAGAAATGTTTGAAGCTAGGTAGGTAAGAAGAGGGGACCCCATAAAATCCCACACGCGATTAGGCACGCTCAGTCTTAAAACCAATACCCGGAACTCGGGTCCTAGGTGACTCGAATGGAACAAAGCGTCGGGGCGGTATAGCCTAGACCTTGCATCCTTCGTCGAATATAGTCAACATTATAATAATCATATCATCAACAACAATATAATAATCTGATAGCCCAAACCTAGGAGTAACAGGGTAACATCGGAGCATCCTAAGCATGCATACTAAGTAGGGGCTGAGCAACGAGCAATAGTAACATAGCAGTACAAAGTTTGCTGGGAAGGGACATGGCTATATCGGTTTTGAAAGAGGATGTAAACATGTGGTAGGATCAAACATCGAACCTAACCTAGACTAGCATGCAAACCGCTGGTTGAAATAGAATGGATCAGAAGAAATGTATAGTCCTTGCCTGTTGATAAGTCGGGTTCCGAAGGTGTAGTGGATCACAAGCTCGCATCGTCTCCGAGAGGTACCCTCGGAAGCACACAAGACGATAAACACTATAAATCAATCAACGAGCAAGCACTCTATTACTATGGGGCAACACAAGATCAAGAATACATCACACGACACGGCAACGCGATACGGATCTATCGTCGAGAACGGTTACTAACAGTTTAAGTGGGGTATCGGTCACACACGACGAATACTGCACGTTTACGGTGCTTCAAGTTGCTTAGCTACAGGTGATCAACCAACGGTTATTAACATGGCAACTCAAGAAATCATGGCATAGCACACAAACATGTCAAGAGGTGAAGCACAAAGTAAACTATCTAGGCTAGTGATTTTAAGTGAGGCAACCCCTAAACATGGCATAACACTAAGTGGCGCACGATGATTAAAAGATTTGGTACTGTTCTGCCCTAAACCATATTTTAGGTTGGTTAACAAAAGCAAAAAAAAGACTAAACACAAAGAACACGAAAAACTAATCAAGTTACATATAAGGCACACTCCAAACGGAGTTACGGTTAAAAAGATATAAGAAAAACAAGTTACGCGCACAATCTGCCAACATCAGGAAGCACACATTAGAGCAATGCATAAATAGGATAATCAATGCAAACATGCTCACAAATGAATTTCAATTAAAGTAGACATGGCAGATAAGGCATGGAAAAAATAATCATGCAAATAGGCATCATAGATCAAAAGATATTAAGCATGCAACATGGCATTGGAACGTGACAGACTTAGAGAAAAACAGAGGTGGCTGTCAAAAACAGCAGGATAGAAACTTTGGAGCTCAATAACTATATTACCAGCAAGCATATCATGGCAATACAATACATATAATGTAAGTAGACATGATGCTTAACAATATGCAATTGGAATCACTCAATTCCGATAAACGGTTGCGACGCAACCGTCACCCGAAGTTGCAACAAATTAACAGTTTCTAGCACAGCACCACATTAACATCAGGATCACCACTTTGGAGCAAGATTTAATATAGCGAAAGCACCCAATCATGACAAGTTAAAGCATGAAAATAAAGTACACATGATGCTTAACACATAGGAAAAAGAATCAATGCAATAGGCCTCATGGATGTGTCACAATCATCACTCAAAGTTGCAACAAAATAACAACAGCAGCACTTAACAGGAATTAGTAGCAGTTTAACGGCCTGATGCCCACTTCAACACAAAATTACACAATCAAGGTGACCTCAAATGCAAAATCTCACAAAAGACGGATTGAAGTACACGCAATTCTACGCAACTTTCATTTTGGGCGCAACGCGATCCGAGCTACAGATTTACCGCAAATTACGTCGCAAAACAGATCACAACAGCAAACAATTAACATACTTAGAAAAAATAGATAAAAGGAAAAAACATGAAACGGAAAAAAAAAGAGGGCCTCACCCTTAGTGGGCTCGGCCCAACTGTTGCGGCCTCTGAGGCTGGCTTCGGCTGGAGGCCTGGATCTGGTTGGGCTGGCTGGACCAGGGAGCTGGGCCCGCCCACCTTGACCAGATCGGGCGGGGACGCCCTCGTCTCCAGCAGAGGCAATTGGCGGCACCGGCACGTGCAGCGGCGGCCTCCGGCGAGGTTGCAGGCGAGGGGGGCGGGGGAACAGGCGCGGATCCGGCCGAAGACGGGCGGTCGGCCCCGCTGGCGGAAGACGGCGACGACGGCCAGCTCGGGCGGCCCCATGGCGCGGAGGCGTGGGCAGAGCTCGGGACATGGCGGCGGCGAGCTTCCCATGGCGCGGCGGAGCCTCCTGCAGAGAGAGAGGGCGAGGAGGTAAGAGGAGAGGGGGAGGAGAAGAAAGGAGAGGAAGAGGGTGCGGGGAGAGGGGAGCCGGTGGTGCGGCGGCGCACGCGGCGGCCGGCCATAGTTGAAGGCGGCGGTTGAGGCGGGCCCGCGGGGCCCAGATCCGGCCCGACGGAGGGCCGTGGCGGCTGGATCGGCTGGAGGTGGGAGGGATCCCCACGGGGCGACGTGGCTGCACGGGAGCCCTCGGATCACAGATCTGACGACTCCGGGGGTGGCTAGGCTAGGGTTTCGGGATTTTGGGTCTGTTTTGGGCAAAAATTGGAGCAAACCTGGGGGTGTGGCTGCCATTTTGTGCTAGGGAAACCCTAGAAAGGGTTGGGAGTGTTGTGGTGTTTATATAGCCCAGGTGGCTGGCAGTTTGCAAAAACATCCCTGGTTTTTCTCTCCCGTGCGGGGTGTTCACGTTTCTGACCGCCGGGGGTCCGCAGTACCTCCGATTCGGGTAAAACTTCGAACTGCGCGATCAGCGCGTCGAGCCGGCGGCGTTCACCTAGCGCTGGAACCGTTCTGAGAATATTTTCCGGTGCTCTATAAAAATATCTCGTTTAATTATTAAACGGGGTTTTTCGTTCCGTTGGCTGCGGCTGGTCTCGTGCGGTTTTCGCGACGGTGATCGGGCGAAACCCGGTGTCGCAAAGGTCGAGTGTCAGGGTGGCAAGGGTCGGTCTCCGTCCGATACGAGATAAGAGGGGGGGGATAATCGCTGATCGATAAATCGGGGATGCAAACATCGCAAACAAATCAGATAATCAAACAATTCACACCGAAAAAAAATTAATTTTTGTGAAATCTGGGTTGTTACAATACAAAACCACCAACAAGGGATCTCGTCCCGAGATTCAGGACGATCCGGGGGAGATGGGAAGGGGGAGAGAAAAGAGAGTCGACGATCTTCAACACCACCAACAAGAGAATCCGCTCCATGTCGACGTCGAACTTCGGTCGAGATAAATTTCCGCAGAGAGACGACATCATCGGAAAAACGAAACCGTCAGTGTCAAGAGTAAGAGCGACAGTTCAAGGCGACGATCAAGGGAAGTACTCTCACTCAAATCATGAGGATACTGGGCAAGAGGAATGAAGTCAACAGATGACCAAGATGTAAACCAGAGTCGGAAGAACTAAAGGTACTACATGATTTCCCAAACCTGAGATCGGAATCGAGACAATACGCTGCAAGAAAGGCATTGTATCGGTTCCGAAACTCCACACACTCGAGATCCTAAAGTTTGAAAGGGGATAAGGCAAGAATAAAACACTTGCGGCACTTGTCCTGACCAGAGCAAAGGTAAGGAGTAACAATAATCCTACTCTCCGACAACTAACTTAGTAACTACAAAATATTTTTTTGTCTAGACTCGACTTCGGCCAGAAAAGGGATCCTACGGTCGGTAAGGCTCTGATACCAAGTTGTAAGGCCCGATATGCGATACTGTGCCAGATCTAGATGTTTCCATCCAGATCCGGGGACGAAGCACATATCGGTCCCACCGCGACATATGACATAGCCATATGCCTCGGATTTCCAACATGATATCACAACATTACAGATACAAGGATACAACATATCATACAATCGTTATACATCTGCCTTAAATACAATACAACAACGGAAGATATATGTCTGAGTACAGACTACAAGCAAATGCCTAGTGGCAAAGAGAAAAACATCGATCCCCATAACCACACGGGTCCAAGCCCTTCGCCGGGATCCGCCTAACTAGTCGTCGTCGAGTCTCCACGTGAAACGTCGATCACCATACATGTTGTCGTTCAAGAACCCTGAAAAGAGTTTGGGGGTAGTATCATGAGTACAGAAGTACTCAGCATCCAACTGTAGTGGTCATCTGACCCAGCAAGGACTTCATCACTCGTCATTCTAGGACAACTAGAAGTTTACGGTAAGGAAGGGGTAAGTGGTGAGGTTGCTGCCGCACTAGCATTTAAGAAGTGGCTAATGATCTAGAGAGTAAGATAAGAAGCCAAGCACTCGATGAGGAATCGCCTCCAACAAGTCTTGCTATCAACTACTTACGCAATCATAACACCTATCCTATCCTTGTCCTCCTCTTCGCATCCCGACAAAGAAGAAGAAGTCAAGGCACACACACGTTGATCAAGTTATTTAAGATTATCTCACATGTTGTTGTCTATGAACAAGGAGTAGGTCTCAAGTCGTCCATAACCATGGACACGGCTTCTCGAAAATATTCCCATTACGAGGCGTCGCATGCTCGCCCATCTCTCTCGGTTGCTACCAATCACAGCCAACCATTTTATGATTTAGTTCCAAGAGATCCGAAACGACAGGTCCCTCTAACTAACAACGAGAAAATCCGGGTGGCCCCCGGGGAGTCGACACCCAATCCAAAAGCTGGCCACACTCTCGGATCGGACTCTTCTGTATGGCCAAGGTCGGGTTTAGTCTCACCTATATAACAGGGGACTTCCCTAGCTCACCAGTGTGGACCAACAGAGGAACTCTGTCTCCGCTGGCCCGAGTTGTTTGAAAACTACTGGCAGCTGACCAGCACACACACGGTTTCAAATGGTAAATCAGCTTGGGCCACCTCTAGAAATGTTTGAAGCTAGGTAGGTAAGAAGAGGGGACCCCATAAAATCCCACACGCGATTAGGCACGCTCAGTCTTAAAACCAATACCCGGAACTCGAGTCCTAGGTGACTCGAATGGAACAAAGCGTCGGGGCGGTATAGCCTAGACCTTGCATCCTTCGTCGAATATAGTCAACATTATAATAATCATATCATCAACAACAATATAATAATGTGATAGCCCAAACCAAGGAGTAACAGGGTAACATCGGAGCATCCTAAGCATGCATACTAAGCAGGGGCTGAGCAACGAGCAATAGTAACATAGCAGTACAAGGTTTGCTGGGAAGGGACATGGCTGCATCGGTTTTGAAAGAAGATGTAAACATGTGGTAGGATCAAACATCGAACCTATCCTAGACTAGCATGCAAACCGCTGGTTGAAATAGAATGGATCATAAGTACTGTATAGTCCTTGCCTGTTGATAAGTCGGGTCCCGAAGGTGTAGTGGATCACAAGCTCGCATCGTCTCCGAGAGGTACCCGCAGAAGCACACATGACGATAAACACTGGAAATGTCAGAGCCCCAACTAGGGTAAGTGCTAGGGTTTGAGTTCACCTTTGCATCATTAAAAAATTCAAAAGAAAATTCAAAAATGGGGAAAAGAAAAGCCCTGAGAAATTAAATCAAATGGCCAGATAAAAATCTTTTTCCAAAAATCATTTGAGTATTTGGAAAAATTCTATAAGTGATGCTTATCATTTTAAAAATGGTTTGGGAGCAATCCCATGCTCATGGAATTTTCTAATTTTCAAACAATGGCTTGGAAATTAAATAAATACCCTATTTGAATTAAAATTCAAATTATTTGAATTTTAAAAATGCTCAAATTTTATAAGTGGCTAGCTCTAGCTTTTATGAGGCCATATAAAAAATATTGGCATTTAGTAAAATGCCTAGCTATTTTAAATAGCTAGGTCAATCAATTTATAGAAAATATAAAAAAAGAAAAGAGCAGAGAAAGCTTATCTCTCGCCCTAGGCGAGGCCCAGCCGGCCCAGCCCAGCTGGAGCCGTTGTCTTCTTCTCCAGGCAGCCAGGCAGCTGCGTGCCCGGCATGCCCGTGGCCGTGGCCACCTCCTCCTGGCCACGCAGCCTTCCCCCCTCTTATCTCTTCGCCTAGGAGACGCTGGAGAGGCACCGCACCTTCCCCCCCCTTCTCTCTGGCAGCTCCCCCTCCTGCTCTTCCAATTTTCGAGCCACCCCGAGAGCCGCCGGAGCGTGACGCCGTGGCCACCGCGTCCAACAGCTTCCTCCCGCCAGTCCTTGCTGTCCAGGAGAACCGGCGACCTCTCAATCGTCCTCCCGTGCTAGCAAATCGAGCCGAATCCCTCTGGAAGCGACGCCCGTGACCTCCTTCCCCAACTCCGGCCGCCGCGTGCCCTCGTCCGATTCTCCGGCTGCAAGAAGCCCCCGTCCCCGGCGACCTTCCTTACGTGCTCGTGGTGAGCCTGTCATCTTTTCCCCCCTCTTCGTTTTCCTCCCCGTGCCCTCTGTCTTCGTGCTCGCCAAGACCAGAAGCTCCAGCCGCCGCCTCCTTGTCGTAGCCATGGCCTGAGGCCTCCCCTCTGACCCCCTTCTAGTCTAGCAGACGCGCGGCGTCGAGAGCTTCACGCCAGTGCCTTCCCCTCTCTCTCCCATGGCCTCGTGCCCATTTTCATTGTCACCAGCCGCCGGACGCCGCCATTGCCTTTGTGGCCAAGCTCCAGAGCCCCCCCCCCCCCGAGACCCCCCAATGGCACTAATGGGTGCGGGCGAGCGAAAGGATTCCCCCGGTGCTATCAGTTGCCATCCCCGAGCCCCCGAGCCGATTCCGGTGGAGTTCCGGCGAGCTCCCAGTCGCCGCCGTCGAGCCCGCCCCCTGGTTAACCCCTGAGCCACTGACAAGGCTGGCCCACTGGTCAGAGCCCCCCCCCGACGTCAGCATGACCTCATGCTGACGCAATAAGTCTTTTTCCTTTTTAAAATAATTCCAGAAATTAGAGAAAATGGCCAAAACTTCAATAAATCATAGAAAATTCATATTAACTCCAAATTGGACAAATAATATGTCTAAAATTATCATAAAAATACAAGGATTATGCATATGCTATTTGTTTTCATGTTTGACCATTTTAAAATGGGTGAACAGTAGCAAACATGCATATGGATCCTTTTCAAATTCAAATTTGGAGTGATTTTGCAGATGACTTTGCAACACATTTATTTTAGATGGATTCATCCACACATTAGAAGCTTTATCTCAACTATACAACATCACTTCATGATCAAATTTTTCAAATGAACATTCATGCATTCAAATGCATTTGAATTTCATCGATAAATCAAATGGAGTTTGAATTTGCATTTCAAATGCAATATCTCCTTTTAAATGGAATGCTCAACATATCAGTACCATGAACATCACCATTACAATATTATTCATGTGATTGTGCATTGTACATTATGTTGATCCTATGATTGTCATGTTGCTTATAGAAGTGGAGCCGGAACCCGAGGCCACCCCCTTCGTTGAAGACACTGTTCCCGAACCTCGTCAGCAAGGCAAGCAAACCCCCATTGATCATGTCGATAAAATCCCACTTCCCTCTCATGTCTCGCTTATGCATTGTTTAGGATGATCACCATGATAACGTTTCTACCGCATAGTTGAACCCATATCCTTTGCATGACCTATCATCTTGTCACAGTAGTAAGCAAACCACAATCCTAGCAGATGTAGGAGTTGGTTGATATCATGTGGCCCCTGCAACTGTTGCTGCTTATTGCATGCTTAGTGGTACAATGAGGTTGCTTTTGATGTGAGTCGGGATGATAATGAACATGGTGTTGATGAAAGTGAAATGTGTTGGTGAATCTACCCTAATACAAGGTGAACGATGAGAGGCTGTGTAGGAGTACACAGTGGGTTGTCTCGTTGAACACCGCCCTAAGCCCGAGTTCTTGTGTGGTGATCCAAGACGAAGAGTACTACCACATGTTGGGCACATGGACCCCCATTCAACCTACTAACTCACCCCTTCTCAGTTCAATGAGTCGCATTAGTTCGGAGTTCTGGTAGGTCTGTGGCACGGTCTGCGAAGTGGAAGAACGGCTATTCAGACCGGCTTGGGACCCTGCACACATCTTCTGGGACCACATCGGTAAACCGGCCGGGTTCACGATATGGATTCCAGCCCAGATAGGCGTCTCCATTGAATTTGAGTTGGCTGTGAGGTAAAAGTTGTGGGAATTATCCTCGCCGGCACCTCTTGAACGGTGTCGAGTATAAAGGCGGTAACTGATAGTTTCATGTGTGTAGCAGTACACCCCTGCAGGGTTAATAAACTATTCGAATAGCCGCGTCCGCGGTAAGGGACTACTTGGAGAGCTGTGCTCGATTATTAGACAACTTGAACTGGATACTTCTAAAACTCACAAGATAAGCGTGAGTGCTATGGTGTGCTTCTCGTGGGGAAGTCGAGGAAGTAACCATAGTGGTGTATTGGTTGAAGAGATGTAGTGGACTCGTGTACGCTTCTTACCTAAAGCTTGGTCCTCGTAGTTCAGGACTATCCAAGTCAAAGCTGGCACTTCTGCAAGTGAAACCCCACCTCCCTTTACCTTGATACATATGCATGAGTAGAATAGTTCCTACGTAAGTCTTGCTGAGTACGACTTTGTACTCACGTTTGCTTAATCTATGTTTTAGATGAACCCACCGACCCCGATGGTGGTTTCTACCCGAAGCTCGAAGAATGAAGACTCAGACCAAGACCAAGCTAGTGTAGTCCCAGTCAGACGACTGGTTCCCTCGTGGAGGGCTTGTTTTTAGATAAGGCTTCTCTAAGTCATTTGTTAAACTTGTTTGTACTCAGACCTACTTTGCTTCCGTTTGTCTGTTGTAATGTTGGATCACATGCTTGTGATCTCTGTGTGCACTCTGTAAGAGTTATTAATAAAGATGTATACTTTGTAGAGAATTGCAATGATACCTGCTGTTCATACAAGGCATGTGTGTTGCGTGTATGTTTATAACATGCATGTCTTAGTATGGGTTTTCGAGACCTTAGTTGTGATCTGGCTGGCGGTCTTTTATACACCAAGTGGCCCTTAGATGTGCGCAGCTTGGGGCATCGCGATGCGATTGCTCGAGACTCTGTCTCGTGCACACTTTGATGTATGATCGAGCCCGCCCTAGACCCCGATTAAGTGATCGGGCTGGAGTAAGTCTATGTAAGGGTTATAATACAATCGATAGTATGGTTGAGGCGACTTGTCTATGAGTATGGGAGTTCATCACCCATATCATTTAGACTTGTGTGCGGACGATGAGGACCCATTTCAGTTGATCATCCGGCCTGGATGGGATGCCCCTCACGTTCGATGCTTTCCGAGAACGTTCTGTGCTTGGCCTTGTCTGCTTAGACAAGTTGGTACGGTTCTCAGCTCTCCATATGATTGTGTTGTAGCGAGGCTTGCATACGCTAACCCCGGGTCCCGACAGACTTGGTATCAGAGCAGGACTGACTGTAGGATTATCAGCCTTGGCCGAAGTCGAGTCTAGCCTTCTATAGTTATATAGTTACTCTGGGTATATAAGGGAACAACGTAAGGCTTCTTTTTTCTGCTTACCCTCATCGTTCTGAGTTCTGAGTCACCCTTACCTTTTCTACGGGAAGATAGGACTAGGCTCATCTCTGTCTGATTAGAACATCTCGTTGATTGCCTCCTTATAGCCGTAGGAGTGTTGTGGTTGTTCAGAGTCTCCGTATTTTGAGTTCCTTGAGGAAGTTCTGTCCAATCTCCTCGAGGTTGTCTTGTTTTCCATCCCGGTGTAGCCGTTATGCTGCCGGAATTATCCCGTGTTTCTTTGAATCATTGCCTTTGCATCATAGTCTTCTCCTTCTGAAATCATATCCTTTTATCCTTGACTCCATCGTACAACCTATTCTGATTGTTGATTTTTATCACACAGGATGTCAGGTGGGACTCGTAGTGCTGTTCTTCGGAATCGAGACCGTGAGCAGAATCGAAATGATGATGAACCTCCACCCCCGCCTTCTGCGGCGGAAATCATGATGGAAGCCGAGCGGAATAGACGTGATCAGACACGCCTTCTGGAGCTCATCGAGCAGAATACCGCCCACCATCGTAATGTGGTTGTGAGCATTCAGGACTTCATCCTCCTCAAGCCACCGGTATTCCGATGTTCTTCTGAGCCCCTTGAAGCTGATGATTGGCTCCGTTCCATCGAGCGTAAGCTTGATACTGCACATGTTGCTCCCGATGACCGAGTTATTTTCGCGGTATACTTCTTGGAAGGTGCTGCTCTTCAGTGGTGGGAGAACTATGTTGCAATGCAGCCAGATGGTCACGTAGTGACTTGGCAGGAGTTCTGTGTTGCCTTTCGAGGGTACCACATTATGGATGAGTTGATGGAGCGCAAGAAGGAAGAGTTCTGTAATCTGAATCAAGGAGAGATGTCCATTCATGAGTATGTGAGGGAATTCAACCGTCTTGCTCGTTATGCCCAAGATGAGATCACCACCGATGCCAGAAAGCAGGCAAGGTTCCGCAAGGGACTTAGCCCCATCCTTCGTCATGATCTCAACCTCATCGAGTTTTCCACCTTTGAGGATTTAGTCAACAGATCCTTCAGAGCTGAGCATGGCAATGAAGTTTTCGAGAAGTCTCGCAAGCATGCTCTTGAGCTTGCCCCTTCTTCCAGTTCACGCCCTCAGAAGCGTATGATCTGGATTCCTAACAGTTTGTTTCCCCAAAACAACCCACCGAGGCCATCCCTTGTGCCGCCTCGTCCACCAGCTCCACCAAATAACCTAGCTCCCCACACTATCTTTGGAGCCTGCTTTAGATGTGGCCAGCCTGGTCACTATTCTCGTGAGTGCCCCGTCAGTCAGAATGCTCCACCCCATGCCAAAGGAAACCCCACTGTTCGTGCCAAACCACCCCCGAAGGTTCCCACCGCCAAGCCTTTTGTCGGGACCCGGGGTTAGCGTATGCAAGTACAGCTAAGACATAGTCATATGGAGAGCCGAGAACCGTACCCACTTGTCTAAGCAGACAAGGCCAAGCACAGAACGTTCTCGGAAAGCATCGTACGTGAGGGGCATCCCATCCAGGCCGGATGATCAACTGAGATGGGTCCTCATCGTCCGCACACAAGTCTAATGATATGGGTGGTGAACTCCCATATTCAAAGACAAGTCGCCTCAACCATACTATCAACTATCTCAAAACTCTTACATAGACTTACTCCAGCCCGATCACTTAGTCGGGGTCTAGGGCGGGCTCGATCATACCAAAAAGTATGCACGAGACGGAGTCTCGAACAATCGCATCGCGATGCCCCAAGCTGCGCACATCTAAGGGCCACTTGGTGTATGAAAGACCGCCAGCCAGAACACAACTAAGGTCTCGAAAACCCATACAAAGACATGCATGTTATAAACATACACGCAGCACACATGCCTTGTATGAACAGCAGGTACCATTGCAATTCTCTACAAAGTGTACAATTTTATTGATAACTCTTATAGAGTGCAAACAGAGATCACAAACATGTGATCCAACATTATAACACAAGCGGAAGCAAATTATGTCTGAGTACAGAAAAGTTTAACAAATGTCTTAAGAAGCCTTATTTAAACACAAGCCCTCCACGAGGGAACCAGTCGTCTGACTGGGACTAGACTAGTTGTCTTCAGTCGTCCAGCTCGATGAAGAAGCCACCTTCGGGGTCAGTGGCATCATCTAAAACATAGATTAAGCAAACGTGAGTACAAAGTAGTACTCAGCAAGACTTACATAGGAGCTATACTACTCATGCACATGCATCAAGGTAAAGAGAGGTGGGGTTTCACTTGTAGAAATGCTAGCTTTGACTTGGCTAATCCTGAACAACGAGTACCAGATTTTGAGGTAAGAAGCGTACACGAGTCCACTACTTTCTCCAACCAATACACCACTATGGTGCCTTCCTCGACTTCCCCACGAGGAAGCACGCCATAGCACTCACACTTATCTTGGTGTGTCTTAGAAGTATCCGGTTCCAGTTATCTAATAATCAAGCTAAGCTTTCCATGCAGTCCATAACCGCGGACGCGGCTATTCGAATAGTTTTGTTAACCTTGCAAGGGTGTACCGCTACACACACATGACCATCATTTACCGCCTTTGATCTCGACACCATTCAAGGGGTGCCATCGAGGATGCTCACCACAATTGTTACCTCATAGCCGATCTAGTCCGAGAAAGCCGCCTACTTGGGTAGGCTACCACTATCGTGAACCCGGCCGGTTTACCGAAGTGGACCCAAGTGATGTGTGTGTGGTGTATAAGCCGGTCTCGGATGAGCCGTTCTCTCACTTAGCATCCAGGGCACAGACCTACCAGAACTCCGAACTATTGCGACATCTGGACATCGAAAGGGATGAGTTAGTAAGTGGAGAGGGGTCAGTGAGCCCAATGTGTGGTTGTACTCTTCATCTTGGATCACCACACAAGAACTCGTACTAGGGCGGTGTTCAACGAGACAACCCACCGTGTACTCCTACACGGCCTCTCATCATTCACCTTGTATTAGGGTCGATTAACCAACACTTTTCTACCAACATCAACATGATCATTCCCATCCCGACTCACATCACAGTAACAACATGGTATCATACTAAGCATGCAATAAGCGATAAACATTTGCAAGGGCCACATGATATCAAACAACTCCTACATTTGCTAGGATTGTGGTTTGCTTACTACTGTGACAAAAATAATAGGTCATGCAAAGGAATGGGTTCATCTATGCGGTAGAAACGAATCATGGTGATCATTCTAACAATGCATAAGCGAGACATGAGAGGGAAGTGGGATTTTATCGACATGATCAATGGGGGTTTGCTTGCCTTGCTGACGAGGTTCGGTTTCGGGGTCTTCAACGTAGGGGGTGACCTCGGGCTCCGGTTCCACGTCTATCAGCAACATGACAATCATAGGATCAACATGATGTACAATGCACAATCACATGAATAAGATTGAAAGGGTGATGTTCATGGTACTGATGTGTTGAGCATTCCATTTAAATGGAGTATATTGCAAATTGAATTGCAAATTCAAACTCCACATTTGAATTCAATTTAACCAAGTTGTATATGACATGGTTTGATCATTTTGAAAAATCTTCAATTGTATAAGATATGCCTCTGACGTGTGGTTGAATTATAACATAAATCCATGGTCCAAGTTGCAAGATCATTTGATTTGAATTTGAATTAAATTCAAATAAACCAAATGACATATGCTACTGGTCCCAATTTAAATTCAACTCAAACATAGTTGAAAGTTGCATATTTGGAAAGATAATTTTCTCCTGGTCATTTTTCATATATTATTTGTCCAATTTGGAGTTAATATGAATTTTCTGTGAATTTCCAAAGTTTGGGGTATTTTCTGGAATTTCTGGAATTTCTTTAAATCAAATAATCTCTGGAAATTCATTTAAAATGATTTATTGCGTCAGCGCTGACGTCAGGGGGGGCTGACATGTGGGGTCACCTTGTCAGTGACTGGGTTAATTAACCCGTGTTTTAAATTAATCCAGTGGCTTAATTAAGCCACTGGGCCCACTGGTCAGTGACCCAGGGGGTCATTAACCGAGTAAATAACAGGGGGGCTTTGGGCTGACACGCCGGCGGCTAAACGCCGGCGACTGGAGTCACGGCGGCGCTGCTCGTTCTTCCTCTCCTGGCCTCCAAACTCTGCGCCGAGACCACCGTTCGAAAGCCTGTGAAGAGCCGCGTCGAAAGCACCACTTGTACGTCGCCGGGGAGGCCGCGTTCGTCGACTGCTTCGACCTTGGCGGCGATAGAACCACGGCGAGGTCGCAGTCGTCGTTGTGGTGCACGGTTGGAGTCGATTCGGGGCTTGTTCGAACGCTAGCACGTGCAGGAGTCAAACGCGTGCACTGGGGGTTCACAACGAGCACTGGAGCGAGGAGGACGACGACCATGGCGGCGAGGTGCTCGGGTTCCCATGGAGGATCCGGCTAGAGGAAGCAATCGAGGGGGAAGAAAGAGGGGTTTCGCTTGTGAGCTCACCCTGAATCTAACTGGAGTGGTGGCTTGCTCGGGGAGGCGCTGGAGTTGCCGGAATTCGAAGTCGATCCACGGCGGTCGGCGATGAAGACGACAAAGCTAGCGAGCTCGTGGAGGCGTCCGGCTCCGATTCCTTTCGCAGGTCGATGAAGACGACGACGACGAACTCCCTGGACACCTTGGCTTGGCTCCTCGACGTCGATGGCCGCGAGACCGCATGGCTGCGCTCCGGCTAGGCTACGGGTGCGCCGCTGTTCTTCGTGGGAAAGACGAACTGGAGGGCGAGGAAGGAGGGGAAAGTGACCTGGGCTTCTCCGGAACACGCGGGCGGCGAGAAGGAGGCAGGGGGGTCGCTGTGGAGCTGCCACCGCGACGGCCACGGCATGCCGGGCACGCAGCTGTGTGCTCGTGCCCGGGGAAGACGACAGGGGAGTTCCCCTGGTGGGCTCGGCCGGATGGAAATGTGGGCCTCGCCCCTGGCGAGAGGTAAGCTTCCTGCTCCTTTTTCTTATTTCCTTTTTCTGTTTTCTCTTCTGACATTTGTTCTGTTTAGCTAAGTAAAATAGCTAAACATTTTATTAAATGCTGAAATTTTTTATGTGGCCTCATAATAAAATAGACTAGCCACTCATAAAGTTTCAACATTTTTAAAATTCAAATAATTTAAATTTAAATCAAATAGGGGTATTTGATTAATTCCAAGGCACTGTTTGAATATTTGAAAAATCTATGAGTATGGGGCGGGTCCCACATGACTTGATATGTGATCACACTCATTTATAAGACTTTTCAAAAATCTAACAGGAATTTTTGGAAAAGATTTTTATCTGGCCTTTTGAATTAATTCATCTGGGGGGGGTTCCTTCTCCCATTTGCTTTTTATTTTGAATTTCCTTTAAATTCTTTCATGAATGCAGAGTGAAAAAGATCCTAGCACATTACCTAACAGAGGGTTCTGACAACTCGCCCCCACTCAAAAGAATCTCGTCCCGAGATTCAGAAGTCTGCGGGAGGAAGGAGGGGTACTCGGCACTGAGACGGTCTTCTCTTTCCCACGTAGCTTCTCTTTCAGAGTGGTATGACCATTGCACTTTCAGAAACCTAATCTTCTGACGACGAGTGACACGCTCTGTGGAATCAAGAATACGAACGGGGTATTCTCGATAAGAAAGGTCATCTTGGAGATCAAGCGTTTCTTGGTCGACTTCGCGGATAGGGTCCTTGAAGCAACGCCTGAGTTGGGACACATGGAATACATCATGTACTCGGGAGAGGTGCGGAGGTAGTTCAAGTTGGTAGGCAACTTCTCCACGTTTAGCAATAATGCGGAAAGGTCCGATGCAACATGGGGCCAATTTGCCTTTGACACCGAAACGTTGGGTTCCCTTCAGAGGAGTAACCCGAAGGTAAGCCTTCTCATCCAGATTGTAGCTCTCTTGCCTATGATGACGATCATAGTAGCTCTTATGACGAGACTGGGTTGCTTTCAATTGATCACGAACAATCAGAACTTGCTCTTCTGCTTCCTTGATCATGTCCGGTCCAAAGAATTGTCTTTCCCCGGTTTCTGACAAGTTTAAAGGTGTTCGACATCGTCGTCCATATAGGAGTTCAAAAGGAGCCATGTTCAGACTAGATTGAAAACTATTGTTATAAGCAAATTCGGCAAATGGAAGAGACTTCTCCGAATTCTTTCCGAATGAGATAACGCAAGCTCTGAGCATGTCTTCAAGTATATGGTTAACCCTTTCAACTTGACCGCTAGTCTGAGGATGGAAAGATGTACAAAAGGAGAGATGAGTTCCCATAGCATTCTGAAAGCTTCCCCAAAATCTAGAGGTGAAAAGGCTACCGCGATCAGAATTGATTTCCAAAGGAACACCGTGAAGGGATACAATTCTAGAGATGTACAAGTCCGCTAACTGGCTAGCAGTTATAGACTAGCGAACCGGAAGGAAGTGAGCAACTTTGGAAAGCCTATCTATGACAACGAAGATGGCATTGTTTCCTTTCTGGGTTCTTGGAAAGCCGGTGATGAAATCCATACCGACTTTGTCCCATTTCCACTCGGGAATAGACAAAGGTTGAAGTGTACCAGCAGGTCTTTGATGTTCTGCCTTGATGCGACGACAAACATCACATTAGGAAACAAATTGAGCAATGTCTCTCTTCATCCTAGTCCACCAAAATCTCTGGCGTAGATCTTTGTACATTTTTGTGCTACCGGGATGAATTGAGAGGGGTGTATCATGGGCTTCCTTGAGTATGAGCTGCCTTAGTTCCTTATTCTTAGGTACTACCAAACGATTTTCAAAGAATACCGTTCCTTTGCTATCTGTGGATAAACATTTAGCAACTCCGCTAGCAATGTTCTCCTTGATTCGGCGAACACCTCGTGCACGCCTTTGGGCAACTATGATTTGATCCTCAAGAGTTGGTTTCGCCACCAAGGTAGAAAGATAGTCATGAGGAACAATCTCAAGATTGAGCTTGCGAAAGTCCTCATGAAGAAGTGGTTGATACTGTTGTAACATGAGGTTGTTACAATACGACTTACGACTTATTGCATCAGCCATGACGTTGGCTTTTCCTGGGGTGTAAGAAATTACTACGTCGTAATCTTTTATCAACTCAATAAAGCGTCTTTGCCTGAGATTAAGATCTGGCTGGGTGAAAATATATTTGAGGCTTTGGTGGTCGGAATAAATCTCGGAACGGTTACCAAGGAGGTAATGTCGCCAAGTTGTTAGGGCATGAACTACGGCAGCGAGTTCAAGGTCATGGGTAGGATAGTTCTCTTCCTGTGGCCGCAACTGGCGTGAAGCATAAGCTACCACATGTCGATCTTACAGAAGTATGCATCCTAACCCTTGCCGTGATGCTTCACAATAGATCTCGAAATCCTTTTTGGTGTCTGGAGGTGCAAGTACAGGTGCAGAAGTCAATCTTCTTTTTAGCTCTTGAAAGCTTTCCTCGCACTTGGGAGTCCATAGGAATTTCTTATCTTTCTTGAGGAGTTCAGTTAGAGGCTTTGCAACTTTTGAAAAGTTCTCAACGAAGCGACGGCAATAGCTGGCTAGGCCAAGAAAACTCGTAACTTGCTTAACCGATTCAGGTGGAGTCCAGTCAAGGACGGCCTGAACTCTCTCGGGATTGACAGCAATGCCTTTTGCAGAAATCACGTGGCCTAAGTAGGTCACTTCTGGTAGCCAGAATTCACACTTGGAGAATTTAGCATACAGGCGATGCTCTCTAAGTTTCATCAATACCAGCCTTAGGTGTTCGGCATGTTCTTCTTCGTTCTTCGAGTATATTAGGATGTCATCGAGGTAAACCACGACGAACTGGTCCAAATACTCCATGAAGATCGAGTTCATCATGCGTGAGAAAGTGGCGGGGGCATTGGTTAATCCAAAGGACATGACGGTGTACTCGTAAAGACCATAACGAGTAGTAAAAGCCGTTTTGGGAATGTCCTCGTTTCGTATTTTGATTTGATGATAACCTAATCTCAAATCCATCTTGGAGAAGACGGAGGATCCTGCAAGTTGATTATAAAGATCATTGATCCTGGGCAGTGGGTACTTGTTCTTTATCGTCGCTAAATTTAGCTGGCGATAGTCTACGCACATCCTTTCTGTTCCATCTTTCTTCGTTACGAACAGAACGGGGCAACCCCATGGCGATGAGCTAGGGCGGATGAAGCCTTTCTCCAACAAAGCTTCCAGTTGGGTTTTAAGCTCAGCTAACTCACGTGGGGCCATTTTGTATGGGCGTCTAGAAATTGGTGCGGTTCCTTGGGCAAGATCCACTATAAACTCTACACATCTGTCGGGTGGCATGCCCGGCAGCTCTTCAGGAAAGACATCCGGGAAGTCACGAACCACCGGAATATCTTCAAGTTCGGGAAGGGCAAGTACATTCAAGGAATGCACTTGGGTTCTTGTTCTGGGTGAGGTATAGTTGACTGTTTTTCCTGAAGGGTGTGTGAGTTTCACGGATTTGCCTTTGCAATCCAGGTAGGCATTCTGTCTTGATAGCCAATCCATGCCAAGGATGACATCAATGTCTGAAGACTTGAGGGCTATGAGTGAAGCAAGGAATACTAAACCCTCAATTGCAATTTGATTACCATGGCTCACTCTATTAGTTTCCCATCTTGACCCTGGAGTTTGAATAATCATTGGAGTGGACAATTCAACAAAACATAACTCATGACGAAGTGCATAACTTTCCGACATGAATGAATGAGATGCTCCTGGGTCGAAAAGAACGGAAGTAGGAACATAATTGACTGGGAGCGTACCAAGAATGACGTCAGTGGTGTCGTCAGTCTCTTCGGCGGCGATCTGGTTCACACGTCCACGAGTGGCGGGAGGAGCGGGTTTGGCGGTGTAGACCTTCTGGGGTGGCTTGCCACGACCATTAATGTTGTTGCCTCCGGCACGGGGTGGATCATTCTGATGCTGGATCTGGTTCTGGGGACACTCGCGAGAGTAGTGGCCTGCCTGACCACACTTGTAACAGGCTCCGAAAACAGTGCGTGGAGCTGGGTTGTTTGGTGGAGCTGAGTGGAACTGGGTTGGTGGACGAGGTGCCACATAGGATGGCCTCGGTGGGTTGTTCTGGCGGAACATATTGTTTGGGATCCAGATCTTGCGCTTCTGAGAGCCGGAACTGGATGAACCGTCATCTCTAGGGTGTTTGCGGAAGTCGTTGGGGGTGTTCATGTCCTCGGCCTTGATGGCCTTGTTGACAAGGACCTAGAAGGTGGCAAAGTCATGAAGGTTGAGCTCACGACGGAGTCCAGTGTTGAGGCCACGACGGAACCTCTCTTGTTTCTTGGAGTCGGTGGAGACTTCTTCGGTAGCATAACGAGCCAGTCGGTTGAACTCACGACTGAACTCATCAACGGTCCTTCTGCGTTGAGTGAGGTTGCAGAACTCCTCACGCTTGCGGTCCATAAGACCCTTGGGAATGTGGTGCTCACGGAAGGATGTGCAGAATTCCTCCCAAGATGTAGGTGGTCCAACGGGACGCATATTCAGAAAGTTCTCCCACCAAGAGCTAGCTGCACCTTCAAGGTGATAGGTGGCATAGCTGACCTTGTCACCAGTTGCAACACGGCCTGCTTGGAGCTTCCTTTCGATGCTGCGAAGCCAGTCATCGGCGTCAAGGGGCTCGGTGGAGTAACTAAAAACCGGGGGATGAAGTCGGATGAAGTCGTTCAGGGACACCAACTCATTGCGCTGCTAAGTGGTGTTGCGTGCAATGACTTCCAACAGATGGTGAGAGTCTCGGCGGTTCCTCTCGACTTCCATCAGAACCTGTGCCATCGTGGGTGGGGGTGGAAGGTTTCCTTCCTCCTTGTCATTCCCACGACCTTGGTTACGACCAACCTGGCCACGGGTTCCTTGAGACATCCTGAAGGAAAAAACCAAAGTCAAACAGAGTTGATTGGGAGAGTCTAAACAAGGTATTGAAGTACTGGAAGGATTACAGAGCAAAGGAAGTAATCATCTTGACAACATGGTGATAAAAGCATACAAGCCATATATTCACAAGCTGTCATACAAGCCATACATCGTTTTAGTACGAGCACCAAGCTAATACAAACGTGATGAAGATGATCCATACTTCAGAGGCACTCTGACTTCCTATACATTATTTATCTAAGCCTTTGGAATCTTAGACACCTTGCTTACAATATACTAAGATACTACTACATCATCACTAAGTAAGACCACAGGCGGTCTCACTTATCTCCATCTCCATAGTAGTCCTCATAAAAGTTACCCGCGTATCCCGGTAGCTGGAGGTGACCATCGGAAAACACGGAAGCTTGTCGACCTTGATATCCATTTGGGCAAGGATGGGGCCTAGGTCCAGCGTAGGGTGGAAGCAAAGGACCACGGGGTGGAAAAATGCCTCCAATCTCGGGCCAAGCAACTCGAGAAGGCATCTGAGTCCTCACTGGGTAGATAGCATCATGCTCAACTGATCCCACGCTCACAAAGGGTGCCAAAAGGGTCAGTGCTCGATACAGACGAACACGAGTGGCGTGGAGCTCGAAACGGAGAGCGCGTGCATCACGATCTCTGTCACTAGCGAACCTAGCAGTCATCTGAAGTGCGGGATCCTCTGCAGAGTGATCTGAGTAGAGTCCGGTGTAATATCCCTCTTCTCCTGGAAGTGCAGCAGGGATATAGCGGAAAGAGGTCTCTCTCAGCATAGTGTGCTCCTCTCTCAGTAGTGTCATACATGAGTATGCAGCATCCTGCACAGCCATGTTCTCGGTAACGCCAATGCCATTACCAAAGTGGATAGGCTGGGTGACTCCAACGTGGTGCGGATAGATCCGGACAATGCAGTGGAACTGGGTCTGGTTTAAGTCGTGGAACTGCTCCTCGACTGTATACTCAGGGTACCATCGATATCCCACATAGGAAATCATCTTGATCAACGTGGCGGGATGGCCACGCACACCGAGGCACCTGGTCAAACGAACAATCTGCCGAGGGGGAAGATCTGCCATCTGAAACAGAAAGGAGTTTGCAAATGCATCAGATGATGAGATAAACCTAGAATGACTCGGACAGCATAACGGCTGTAATTGTAAGAAATGACAATTTCTTTCAATCATGAAAAACAGCACTTACATAATACGATGTAAGAAATCAGCATTACAACAATGCTAGGAAACCGGACACAACTTTCCTACGGCTATAAGGAAGCAAACAACGAGATGTGCTAATTAGAGAGAGGAGAGCCTAGTCCTATCTTCCCGTAGAATAAGATGAGGGTGACTCAGAACTCAGAATGAAGGGGGTAAGGAGAAAAAAAGAAGCCTTACGTTATTCCCTTAAATACCCAGAGTAACTATATAACTATAGCAAGCTAGACTCAACTTCGGCCAAGGCTACTAGTCCTACAGTCAGTCCTGCTCTGATACCAAGTCTGTCGGGACCCGGGGTTAGCTTATGCAAGTACAGCTAAGACATAGTCATATGGAGAGCCGAGAACCGTACCCACTTGTCTAAGCAGACAAGGCCAAGCACAGAACATTCTCGGAAAGCATCGTACGTGAGGGGCATCCCATCCAGGCCGGATGATCAACTGAGATGGGTCCTCATCGTCCGCACACAAGTCGAATGATATGGGTGGTGAACTCCCATATTCAAAGACAAGTCGCCTCAACCATACTATCAACTATCTCAAAACTCTTACATAGACTTACTCCAGCCCGATCACTTAGTCGGGGTCTAGGGCGGGCTCGATCATACCACAAAGTATGCACGAGACGGAGTCTCGAACAATCGCATCGCGATGCCCCAAGCTGCGCACATCTAAGGGCCACTTGGTGTATGAAAGACCGCCAGCCAGAACACAACTAAGGTCTCAAACACCCATACAAAGACATGCATGTTATAAACATACACGCAGCACACATGCCTTGTATGAACAGCAGGTACCATTGCAATTCTCTACAAAGTGTACAATTTTATTGATAACTCTTATAGAGTGCAAACAGAGATCACAAACATGTGATCCAACATTACAACAAAAGCGGAAGCAAATTATGTCTGAGTACAGACAAGTTTAACAAATGGCTTAAGAAGCCTTATTTAAACACAAGCCCTCCACGAGGGAACCAGTCGTCTGACTGGGACTAGACTAGTTGTCTTCAGTCGTCCAGCTCGATGAAGAAGCCACCTTCGGGGTCAGTGGCATCATCTAAAACATAGATTAAGCAAACGTGAGTACAAAGTCGTACTCAGCAAGACTTACATAGGAGCTATACTACTCATGCACATGCATCAAGGTAAAGAGAGCTGGGGTTTCACTTGCAGAAATGCCAGCTTTGACTTGGCTAATCCTGAACTACGAGTACCAGATTTTGAGGTAAGAAGCGTACACGAGTCCACTACTTTCTCCAACCAATACACCACTATGGTGCCTTCCTCGACTTCCCCATGAGGAAGCACGCCATAGCACTCACACTTATCTTGGTGTGTTTTAGAAGTATCCGGTTCGACTTATCTAATAATCAAGCTAAGCTTTCCAAGCAGTCCATAACCGCGGACGCGGCTATTCGAATAGTTTTGTTAACCTTGCAAGGGTGTACCGCTACACACACATGACCATCATTTACCGCCTTTGATCTCGACACCATTCAAGGGGTGCCAGCGAGGATGCTCACCACAACTGTTACCTCATAGCCGATCTAGTCCGAGAAAGCCGCCTACTTGGGTAGGCTACCACTATCGTGAACCCGGACGGTTTACCGAAGTGGACCCAAGTGATGTGTGCGTGGTGCATAAGCCGGTCTCGGATGAGCCGTTCTCTCACTTAGCATCCAGGCCACAGACCTACCAGAACTCCGAACTATTGCGACATCTGGACATCGAAAGGGATGAGTTAGTAAGTTGAGAGGGGTCAGTGAGCCCAATGTGTGGTTGTACTCTTCATCTTGGATCACCACACAAGAACTCGTACTAGGGCGGTGTTCAATGATACAACCCACCGTGTACTCCTACACGGCCTCTCATCGTTCACCTTGTATTAGGGTCGATTCACCAACACTTTTCTACCAACATCAACATGATCATTCCCATCCCGACTCACATCACAGTAACAACATGGTATCATACTAAGCATGCAATAAGCGATAAACATTTGCAAGGGCCACATGATATCAAACAACTCCTACATTTGCTAGGATTGTGGTTTGCTTACTACTGTGAAAAAAATGATAGGTCATGCAAAGGAATGGGTTCATCTATGCGGTAGAAACGAATCATGGTGATCATCCTAACAATGCATAAGCGAGACATGAGAGGGAAGTGGGATTTTATCGACATGATAAATGGGGGTTTGCTTGCCTTGCTGACGAGGTTCGGGTTCGGGGTCTTCAACGTAGGGGGTGACCTCGGGCTCCGGTTCCACGTCTATCAGCAACATGACAATCATAGGATCAACATGATGTACAATGCACAATCACATGAATAAGATTGAAAGGGTGATGTTCATGGTACTGATGTGTTGAGCATTCCATTTGAATGGAGTATATTGCAAATTGAATTGCAAATTCAAACTCCACATTTGAATTCAAGTTAACCAAGTTGTATATGACATGGTTTGATCATTTTGAAAAATCTTCAATTGTATAAGATATGCCTCTGACGTGTGGTTGAATTATAACATAAATCCATGGTCCAAGTTGCAAGATCATTTGATTTGAATTTGAATTAAATTCAAATAAACCAAATGACATATGCTACTGGTCCAAATTTAAATTCAACTCAAACATAGTTGAAAGTTGCATATTTGGAAAGATAATTTTCTCCTGATCATTTTTCATATATTATTTGTCCAATTTGGAGTTAATATGAATTTTCTATGAATTTCCAAAGTTTGGGGTATTTTCTGGAATTTCTGGAATTTCTTTAAATCAAATAATCTCTGGAAATTCATTTAAAATGATTTATTGCGTCAGTGCTGACGTCAGGGGGGGGGCTGACATGTGGGGTCACCTTGTCAGTGACTGGGTTAATTAACCCGTGGGTTAAATTAATCCAGTGGCTTAATTAAGCCACTAGGCCCACTGGTCAGTGACCCAGGGGGTCATTAACCGAGTAAATAACAGGGGGGCTTTGGGCTGACACCCCGGCGGCTAAACGCCGGCGACTGGAGTCACGGCGGCGCTGCTCGTTCTTCCTCTCCTGGCCTCCAAACTCTGCGTCGAGACCACCGTTCGAAAGCCCGTGAAGAGCCGCGTCGAAAGCACCACTTGTACGTCGCCGGGGAGGTCGCGTTCGTCGACTGCTTCAACCTTGGCGGCGACAGAACCACGGCGAGGTCGCAGTTGTCGTTGTGGTGCACGGTTGGAGTCGATTCGGGGCTTGTTCGAACGCTAGCACGTGCAGGAGTCAAACGCGTGCACTGGGGGTTCACGACGAGCACTGGAGCGAGGAGGACGACGACCATGGCGGCGAGGTGCTCGCGTTCCCATGGTGGATCCGGCTAGAGGAAGCAATCGAGGGGGAAGAAAGAGTGGTTTCACTTGCGAGCTCACCCTGAATCTAACTGGAGTGGTGGCTTGCTCGGGGAGGCGCTGGAGTTGCCGGAATTCGAAGTCGATCCACGGCGGCCGGCGATGAAGACGACGACGCTAGCGAGCTCGTGGAGGCGTCCGGCTCCGATTCCTTTCGCAGGTCGATGAAGACGACGACGACGAACTCCCTGGACACCTTGGCTTGGCTCCTCGACGTAGATGGCCGCGAGTCCGCACGGCTGCGCTCCGGCTAGGCTACGGGTGCGCCGCTGTTCTTCGTGGGAAGGACGAACTGGAGGGCGAGGAAGGAGGGGAAAGTGACCTGGCCTTCTCCGGAACACGCGGGCGGCGAGAAGGAGGCAGGGGGGTCGCTGTGGAGCTTCCACCGCGACGGCCACGGCAGGCCGGCCACGCAGCTGTGTGCTCGTGCCCGGGGAAGACGACAGGGGAGTTCCCCTGGTGGGCTGGGCCGGCTGGAAAGGTGGACCTCGCCCCTGGCGAGAGGAAAGCTTCCTGCTCCTTTTTCTTATTTCCTTTTTCTGTTTTCTCTTCTGACATTTGTTCTGTTTAGCTAAGTAAAATAGCTAAACATTTTATTAAATGCTGAAAAATTTTATGTGGCCTCATAATAAAATAGACTAGCCACTCATAAAGTTTCAACATTTTTAAAATTCAAATAATTTGAATTTTAAATCAAATAGGGGTATTTGATTAATTCCAAGGCACTGTTTGAATATTTGAAAAATCTATGAGCATGGGGTGGGTCCCATATCACTTGATATGTGATCACACTCATTTATAAGACTTTTCAAAAATCTAACATGAATTTTTGGAAAAGATTTTTATCTGGCCTTTTGAATTAATTCATCTGGGGGGGGGTTCCTTCTCCCATTTGCTTTTGATTTTGAATTTCCTTTGAATTCTTTCATGAATGCAGAGTGAAAAAGATCCTAGCACATTACCTAACAGAGGGTTCTAACAATTCGCCCCCACTCAAAAGAATCTCGTCCCGAGATTCAGAAGTCTGCGGGAGGAAGGAGGGGTACTCGGCACTGAGACGGTCTTCTCTTTCCCACGTAGCTTCTCTTTCAGAGTGGTGTGACCATTGCACTTTCAGAAACCTAATCTTCTGACGACGAGTGACACGCTCTATGGAATCAATAATACGAACGGGGTATTCTCGATAAGAAAGGTCATCTTGGAGATCAAGCGTTTCATGGTCGACTTCGCGGATAGGGTCCTTGAAGCAACGCCTGAGTTGGGACACATGGAATACATCATGTACTCGGGAGAGGTGCGGAGGTAGTTCAAGTTGGTAGGCATCTTCTCTACGTTTAGCAATAATGTGGAAAGGTCCGATGTAACGTGGGGCCAGTTTGCCTTTGATACCGAAACGTTGGGTTCCCTTCAAAGGATTAACCCGAAGGTAAGCCTTCTCATCCAGATTGTAGCTCTCTTGCCTATGATGACGATCATAGTAGCTCTTCTGACGAGACTGGGCTGCTTTCAATTCATCACGAACAATGCGAACTTGCTCTTCTGCTTCCTTGATCATGTCCGGTCCACAGAATTGTCTTTCACCGGTTTCTGACCAGTTTAAAGGTGTTCGACATCGTCGTCCATATAGGAGTTCAAAAGGAGCCATGTTCAGACTAGATTGAAAACTATTGTTATAAGCAAATTCGGCAAATGGAAGAGACTTCTCCCAATTCTTTCCGAATGAGATAACGCATGCTCTAAGCATGTCTTCAAGAATTTGGTTAACTCTTTCGACTTGACCGCTAGACTGAGGATGGAAAGCTGTACTAAAGGAGAGATGAGTTCCCATAGCATTCTGAAAGCATCCCCAAAATCTAGAGGTGAAAAGGCTACCGCGATCAGAATTGATTTCCAAAGGAACACCGTGAAGGGATACAATTCTAGAGATGTACAAGTCCGCTAACTGGCTAGCAGTTATAGACTCGCGAACCGGAAGGAAGTGAGCAACTTTGGAAAGCCTATCTATGACAACGAAGATGGCATTGTTTCCTTTCTGGGTTCTTGGAAAGCCGGTGATGAAATCCATACCGACTTTGTCCCATTTCCACTCGGGAATAGACAAAGTTCGAAGTGTACCAGCAGGTCTTTGATGTTTTGCCTTGATGCGACGACAAACATCACATTCGGCAACAAATTGAGCAATGTCTCTCTTCATCCTAGTCCACCAAAATCTCTGGCGTAGATCTCGGTACATTTTTGTGCTACCGGGATGAATTGAGAGGGGTGTATCATGGGCTTCCTTGAGGATGAGTTGCCTTAGTTCCTTATTCTTAGGTACTACCAAACAATTTTCAAAGAATACCGTTCCTTTGCTATCTGTGGAGAAACATTTAGCAACTCCGCTAGCAATGTTCTCCTTGATTCGGCGAACACCTCGTGCACGCCTTTGGGCAACTATGATTTGATCCTCAAGAGTTGGTTTCGCCACCAAGGTAGAAAGATAGTCATGAGGAACAATCTCAAGATTGAGCTTGCGAAAGTCCTCATGAAGAAGTGGTTGATACTGTTGTAACATGAGGTTGTTACAATACGACTTACGACTTAGTGCATCAGCCATGACGTTGGCTTTGCCTGGGGTGTAAGAAATTACTACGTCGTAATCTTTTATCAACTCAATCCAGCGTCTTTGCCTGAGATTTAGATCTGGCTGGGTGAAAATATATTTGAGGCTTTGGTGGTCGGAATAAATCTCGCAACGGTTACCAAGGAGGTAATGTCGCCAAGTTGTTAAGGCATGAACTACGGCAGCGAGTTCAAGGTCATGGGTAGGATAGTTCTCTTCATGTGGCCGCAACTGGCGTGAAGCATAAGCTACCACATGTCGATCTTGCAGAAGTATGCATCCTAACCCTTGCCGTGATGCGTCACAATAGATCTCGAAATCCTTTTTGGTGTCTGGAGGTGCAAGTACAGGTGCAGAAGTCAATCTTCTTTTTAGCTCTTGAAAGCTTTCCTCGCACTTGGGAGTCCATAGGAATTTCTTATCTTTCTTGAGGAGTTCAGTTAGAGGCTTTGCAACTTTAGAAAAGTTCTCGATGAAGCGACGGCAATAGCTGGCTAGGCCAAGAAAACTCGTAACTTGCTTAACCGATTCAGGTGGAGTCCAGTCAAGGACGGCCTGAACTCTCTCGGGATTCACAGCAATGCCTTTTGCAGAAATCACGTGGCCTAAGTAGGTCACTTCTGGTAGCCAGAATTCACACTTGGAGAATTTAGCATACAGGCGATGCTCTCTAAGTTTCATTAGTACCATCCTTAGGTGTTCGGCATGTTCTTCTTCGTTCTTCGAGTATATAAGGATCTCATCGAGGTAAACCACGATGAACTGGTCCAAATACTCCATGAAGATCAATTTCATCATGCGTGAGAAAGTGGCGGGGGCATTGGTTAATCCAAAGGACATGACGGTGTACTCGTAAAGACCATAACGAGTAGTAAAAGCCGTTTTGGGAATGTCCTCGTTTCGGATTTTGATTTGATGATAACCTAATCTCAAATCCATCTTGGAGAAGACGGAGGATCCTGCAAGTTGATCATAAAGATCATTGATCCTGGGCAGTGGGTACTTGTTCTTTATCTTCGCTAAATTTAGCGGGTGATAGTCTACGCACATCATTTCTGTTCCGTCTTTTTTCGTTACGAATAGAACGGGGCAACCCCATGGCGATGAGCTAGGGCGGATGAAGCCTTTCTCCAACAAAGCTTCCAGTTGGGTTTTAAGCTCAGCTAACTCACGTGGGGCCATTTTGTATGGGCGTCTAGAAATTGGTGCGGTTCCTGGGGCAAGATCCACTATAAACTCTACACATCTGTCGGGTGGCATGCCCGGCAGCTCTTCAGGAAAGGCATCTGGGAAGTCACGAACCACCGGAATATCTTCAAGTTCGGGAAGGGGAAGTACATTCAAGGAATGCACTTGGGTTCTTGTTCTGGGTCAGGTATAGTTTACTGTTTTGCCTGAAGAGTGTGTGAGTTTCACAGATTTGCCTTTGCAATCTAGGTAGGTATTCTGTCTTGATAGCCAATCCATGCCAAGGATGACATCAATGTCTGAAGACTTGAGGGCTATGAGTGAAGCAAGGAATACTAAACCCTCAATTGCAATTTGATTACCATGGCTCACTCTATTAGTTTGCCATCTTGACCCTGGAGTTTGAATAATCATTGGAGTGGACAATTCAACAAAAGATAACTCATGACGAAGTGCATAACTTTCCGACATGAATGAATGAGATGCTCCTGGGTCGAAAAGAACGGAAGTAGGAACATAATTGACTGGGAGCGCACCAAGAATGACGTCAGTGGTGTCGTCAGTCTCTTCGGCGGCGATCTGGTTCACACGTCCACGAGTGGCGGGAGGAGCGGGTCTGGCAGTGTAGACCTTCTAGGGTGGCTTGCCACGACCATTGCTGTTGTTGCCTCCGGCACGGGGCGGAGCATTCTGATGCTGGATCTGGTTCTGGGGACACTCGCGAGAGTAGTGGCCTGCCTGACCACACTTGTAACAGGCTCCGAAAACAGTGCGTGGAGCTGGGTTGTTTGGTGGAGCTGGGTGGAACTGGGTTGGTGGACGAGGCGCCACATAGGATGGCCTCGGTGGGTTGTTCTGGCGGAACATACTGTTTGGGATCCAGATCTTGCGCTTCTGAGAGCCGGAACTGGATGAACTGTCATCTCTAGGGTGTTTGCGGAAGTCGTTGGGGGTGTTCATGTCCTCGGCCTTGATGGCCTTGTTGAAAAGGACCTGGAAGGTGGCAAAGTCATGAAGGTTGAGCTCACGACGGAGTCCAGTGTTGAGGCCACGACGGAACCTCTCTTGTTTCTTGGAGTCGGTGGAGACTTCTTCGGTAGCATAACGAGCCAGTCGGTTGAACTCACGACTAAACTCATCAACGGTCCTTCTGCCTTGAGTGAGGTTGCAGAACTCCTCACGCTTGCGGTCCAGAAGACCCTTGGGAATGTGGTGCTCACGGAAGGACGTGCAGAATTCCTCCCAAGATGTAGGCGGTCCAACCGGACGCATATTCAGAAAGTTCTCCCACCAAGAGCTAGCTGCACCTTCAAGGTGAAAGGTGGCATAGCTGACCTTGTCACCAGTTGCAACACGGCCTGCTTGGAGCTTCCTTTCGATGTTGCGAAGCCAGTCATCGGCGTCAAGAGGCTCGGTGGAGTAACTAAAAACCGGGGGATGAAGTCGGATGAAGTCTTTCAGGGACACCAACTCATTGCGCTGCTGAGTGGTGTTGCATGCAATCACTTCCAACAGATGGTGAGAGTCTCGGCGGTTCCTCTCGACTTCCATCAGAACCTGTGCCATCGTGGGTGGGGGTGGAAGGTTCCCTTCCTCCTGGTCATTCCCACGACCTTGGTTACGACCAACCTGGCCACGGGTTCCTTGAGACATCCTGAAGGAAAAACCAAAGTCAAACAGAGTTGATTGGGTGAGTCTAAACAAGGTATTGAAGTACTGGAAGGATTACAGAGAAAAGGAAGTAATCATCTTGACAAGATGGTGATAAAAGCATACAAGCCATATATTCACAAGCTTTCATACAAGCCATACATCGTTTTAGTACGAGCACCAAGCTAATACAAACGTGATGAAGATGATCCATCCTTCAGAGGCATTCTGACTTCCTATATATTATTTATCTAAGCCTCTGGAATCTTAGACACCTTGCTTACAATATACTAAGATACTACTACATCATCACTAAGTAAGACCACAGGTGGTCTCACTCATCTCCATCTCCATAGTAGTCCTCATAAAAGTTACCCGTGTATCCCGGTAGCTGGAGGTCACCATCGGAAAACACGGAAGCTTGTGGACCTTGATATCCATTTGGGCAAGGATGGGGCCTAGGTCCAGCGTAGGGTGGAAGCAAAGGACCACGGGGTGGAAAAATGCCTCCAATCTCGGGCCAAGCAACTCGAGAAGGCATCTGAGTCCTCACTGGGTAGATAGCATCATGCTCAACTGATCCCACGCTCACAAAGGGTGCCAAAAGGGTCAGTGCTCGATACAGACGAACACGAGTGGCGTGGAGCTTGAAACGGAGAGCGCGTGCATCACGATCTCTGTCACTAGCAAACCTAGCAGTCATCTGAAGTGCGGGATCCTCTGCAGAGTGATCTGAGTAGAGTCCGGTGTAATATCCCTCTTCTCCTGGAAGTGCAGCAGGGATATAGCGGAAAGAGGTCTCTCTCAGCATAGTGTGCTCCTCTCTCAGTAGTGTCATACATGAGTATGCAGCATCCTGCACAGCCATGTTCTCGGTAACGCCAATGCCATGTCCAAAGTGGATAGGCTGGGTGACTCCAACGTGGTGCGGATAGATCCGGACAATGTAGTGGAACTGGGTCTGGTTGAAGTCGTGGAACTTCTCCTCGACTGTATACTCAGGGTACCATCGATATCCCACATAGGACATCATCTCGATCAACGTGGCGGGATGGCCACGCACACCGAGGCACCTGGTCATACGAACAATCTGCCGAGGGGGAAGATCTTCCATCTGAAACAGAAAGGAGTTTGCAAATGCATCAGATTATGAGATAAACCTGGAATGACTCGGACAGCATAACGGCTGTAATTGTAAGAAATGATAATTTCTTTCAATCATGAAAAACAGCACTTACATAATACGATGTAAGAAATCAGCATTACAACAATGCTAGGAAACCGGACACAACTTTCCTACGGCTATAAGGAAGCAAACAACGAGATGTGCTAATCAGACAGAGGAGAGCCTAGTCCTATCTTCCCGTAGAATAAGATGAGGGTGACTCAGAACTCAGAACGAAGGGGGTAAGGAGAAAAAAGAAGCCTTACGTTATTCCCTTAAATACCCAGAGTAACTATATAACTATAGCAAGCTAGACTCAACTTCGGCCAAGGCTACTAGTCCTACAGTCAGTCCTGCTCTGATACCAAGTCTGTCGGGACCCGGGGTTAGCATATGCAAGTACAGCTAAGACATAGTCATATGGAGAGCCGAGAACCGTACCCACTTGTCTAAGCAGACAAGGCCAAGCACAGAACGTTCTCGGAAAGCATCGTACGTGAGGGGCATCCCATCCAGGCCGGATGATCAACTGAGATGGGTCCTCATCGTCCGCACACAAGTCTAATGATATGGGTGGTGAACTCCCATATTCAAAGACAAGTCGCCTCAACCATACTATCAACTATCTCAAAACTCTTACATAGACTTACTCCAGCCCGATCACTTAGTCGGGGTCTAGGGCGGGCTCGATCATACCACAAAGTATGCACGAGACGGAGTCTCGAACAATCGCATCGCGATGCCCCAAGCTGCGCACATCTAAGGGCCACTTGGTGTATGAAAGACCGCCAGCCAGAACACAACTAAGGTCTCAAAAACCCATACCAAGACATGCATGTTATAAACATACACGCAGCACACATGCCTTGTATGAACAGCAGGTACCATTGCAATTCTCTACAAAGTGTACAATTTTATTGATAACTCTTATAGAGTGCAAACAGAGATCACAAACATGTGATCCAACATTACAACAAAAGCGGAAGCAAATTATGTCTGAGTACAGACAAGTTTAACAAATGGCTTAAGAAGCCTTATTTAAACACAAGCCCTCCACGAGGGAACCAGTCGTCTGACTGGGACTAGACTAGTTGTCTTCAATCGTCCAGCTCGATGAAGAAGCCACCTTCGGGGTCAGTGGCATCATCTAAAACATAGATTAAGCAAACGTGGGTACAAAGTCGTACTCAGCAAGACTTACATAGGAGCTATACTACTCATGCACATGCATCAAGGTAAAGAGAGGTGGGGTTTCACTTGCAGAAATGCCAGCTTTGACTTGGCTAATCCTGAACTACGAGTACCAGATTTTGAGGTAAGAAGCGTACACGAGTCCACTACTTTCTCCAACCAATACACCACTATGGTGCCTTCCTCGACTTCCCCATGAGGAAGCACGCCATAGCACTCACACTTATCTTGGTGTGTTTTAGAAGTATCCGGTTCAAGTTATCTAATAATCAAGCTAAGCTTTCCAAGCAGTCCATAACCGCGGACGCGGCTATTCGAATAGTTTTGTTAACCTTGCAAGGGTGTACCGCTACACACACATGACCATCATTTACCGCCTTTGATCTCGACACCATTCAAGGGGTGCCAGCGAGGATGCTCACCACAACTGTTACCTCATAGCCGATCTTGTCCGAGAAAGCCGCCTACTTGGGTAGGCTACCACTATCGTGAACCCGGCCGGTTTACCGAAGTGGACCCAAGTGATGGGTGCGTGGTGCATAAGCCGGTCTCAGATGAGCCGTTCTCTCACTTAGCATCCAGGCCACAGACCTACCAGAACTCCGAACTATTGCGACATCTGGACATCGAAAGGGATGAGTTAGTAAGTTGAGAGGGGTCAGTGAGCCCAATGTGTGATTGTACTCTTCATCTTGGATCACCACACAAGAACTCGTACTAGGGCGGTCTTCAATGAGACAACCCACCGTGTACTCCTACACGGCCTCTCATCGTT
This sequence comes from Bromus sterilis, assembly GCA_950022295.1. NCBI lineage: Eukaryota > Viridiplantae > Streptophyta > Magnoliopsida > Poales > Poaceae > Bromus > Bromus sterilis. The sequence continues at coordinate 221,626,482 of OX465599.1, forward strand.
CACCTTGTATTAGGGTCGATTCACCAACACTTTTCTACCAACATCAACATGATCATTCCCATCCCGACTCACATCACAGTAACAACATGGTATCATACTAAGCATGCAATAAACGATAAACATTTGCAAGGGCCACATGATATCAAACAACTCCTACATTTGCTAGGATTGTGGTTTGCTTACTACTGTGAAAAAAATGATAGGTCATGCAAAGGAATGGGTTCATCTATGCGGTAGAAACGAATCATGGTGATCATCCTAACAATGCATAAGCGAGACATGAGAGGGAAGTGGGATTTTATCGACATGATCAATGGGGGTTTGCTTGCCTTGCTGACGAGGTTCGGGTTCGGGGTCTTCAACGTAGGGGGTGAGCTCGGGCTCCGGTTCCACGTCTATCAGCAACATGACAATCATAGGATCAACATGATGTACAATGCACAATCACATGAATAAGATTGAAAGGGTGATGTTCAAGGTACTGATGTGTTGAGCATTCCATTTGAATGGAGTATATTGCAAATTGAATTGCAAATTCAAACTCCACATTTGAATTCAATTTAACCAAGTTGTATATGACATGGTTTGATCATTTTGAAAAATCTTCAATTGTATAAGATATGCCTCTGACGTGTGGTTGAATTATAACATAAATCCATGGTCCAAGTTGCAAGATCATTTGATTTGAATTTGAATTAAATTCAAATAAACCAAATGACATATGCTACTGGTCCCAATTTAAATTCAACTCAAACATAGTTTAAAGTTGCATATTTGGAAAGATAATTTTCTCCTGATCATTTTTCACATATTATTTGTCCAATTTGGAGTTAATATGAATTTTCTATGAATTTCCAAAGTTTGGGGTATTTTCTGGAATTTCTGGAATTTCTTTAAATCAAATAATCTCTGGAAATTCATTTAAAATGATTTATTGCGTCAGTGCTGACGTCAGGGGGGGGGGCTGACATGTGGGGTCACCTTGTCAGTGACTGGGTTAATTAACCCGTGGGTTAAATTAATCCAGTGGCTTAATTAAGCCACTGGGCCCACTGGTCAGTGACCCAGGGGGTCATTAACCGAGTAAATAACAGGGGGGCTTTGGGCTGACACGCCGGCGGCTAAACGCCGGCGACTGGAGTCACGGCGGCGCTGCTCGTTCTTCCTCTCCTGGCCTCCAAACTCTGCGCCGAGACCACCGTTCGAAAGCCCGTGAAGAGCCGCGTCGAAAGCACCACTTGTACGTCGCCGGGGAGGTCGCGTTCGTCGACTGCTTCGACCTTGGCGGCGACAGAACCACGGCGAGGTCGCAGTCGTCGTTGTGGTGCACGGTTGGAGTCGATTCGGGGCTTGTTCGAACGCTAGCACGTGCAGGAGTCAAACGCGTGCACTGGGGGTTCACGACGAGCACTGGAGCGAGGAGGACGACGACCATGGCGGCGAGGTTCTCGGGTTCCCATGGCGGATCCGGCTAGAGGAAGCAATCGAGGGGGAAGAAAGAGGGGTTTTGCTTGCGAGCTCACCCTGAGTCTAACTGGAGTGGTGGCTTGCTCGGGGAGGCGCTGGAGTTGCCGGAATTCGAAGTCGATCCACGGCGGCCGGCGATGAAGACGACGAAGCTAGCGAGCTCGTGGAGGTGTCCGGCTCCGATTCCTTTCGCAGGTCGATGAAGACGACGACGACGAACTCCCTGGACACCTTGGCTTGGCTCCTCGACGTCGATGGCCGCGAGACCGCACGGCTGCGCTCCGGCTAGGCTACGGGTGCGCCGCTGTTCTTCGTGGGAAGGACGAACTGGAGGGCGAGGAAGGAGGGGAAAGTGACCTGGGCTTCTCCGGAACACGCGGGCGGCGAGAAGGAGGCAGGGGGGTCGCTGTGGAGCTGCCACCGCGACGGCCACGGCATGCCGGGCACGCAGCTGTGTGCTCGTGCCCGGGGAAGACGACAGGGGAGTTCCCCTGGTGGGCTGGGCCGGCTGGAAAGGTGGGCCTCGCCCCTGGCGAGAGGAAAGCTTCCTGCTCCTTTTTCTTATTTCCTTTTTCTGTTTTCTCTTCTGACATTTGTTCTGTTTAGCTAAGTAAAATAGCTAAACATTTTATTAAATGCTGAAAATTTTTATGTGGCCTCATAATAAAATTGACTAGCCACTCATAAAGTTTCAACACTTTTAAAATTCAAATAATTTGAATGTTAAATCAAATAGGGGTATTTCATTAATTCCAAGGCACTGTTTGAATATTTGAAAAATCTATGAGCATGGGGTGGGTCCCACATCACTTGATATGTGATCACACTCATTTATAAGACTTTTCAAAAATCTAACATGAATTTTTGGAAAAGATTTTTATCTGGCCTTTTGAATTAATTCATCTGGGGGGGTTCCTTCTCCCATTTGCTTTTGATTTTGAATTTCCTTTGAATTCTTTCATGAATGCAGATTGAAAAAGATCCTAGCACATTACCTAACAGAGGGTTCTGACACCTTTCACTTCCACAAATCTTGGACGTGTGAACCAAATCTCAGCTGAGGAAACTGATAGTACTTCTGACGTCATTCATGGTACGCTCCCAGTCAATTTTGTTCCCACTTCTGTCCTTTTCGATCCAGGAGCATCTCACTCATTCATGGCGGAGAGTTATGCACTTCGGCATGAGATATCCTTTGATGAAATGTGCACCCCTATGATCATTCAAACTCCTGGTTCAAAATGGCAAACTAATAGAGTAAACCATGGCAATCAAATTGCAATTGAGGGTTTAGTATTCCTTCCTTCACTCATAGCCCTCAAGTCTTCCGACATTGATGTCATCCTTGGTATGGATTGGTTATCAAGACAACATGCTTTTCTTGATTGTAAAGCCAAGTCCGTTAGACTTACACATCCTTCAGGCCAGACAATAGCTTACTCCTCACCAAGAACAAGAACCCAGGTGCATTCTTTGAATGTGCTTCCCCTTCCCGACCTTGAAGATGTTCCGGTGGTCCGTGACTTCCCGGATGTCTTTCCTGAAGAGCCGCCGGGCATGCCACCCGACAGATGTGTAGAGTTTATAGTGGATCTTGCCCCAGGAACCGCGCCAATTTCCAGACGCCCATACAAAATGTCCCCACGTGAGTTAGCTGAGCTTAAAACCCAACTGGAAGCTTTGTTGGAAAAAGGCTTCATCCGCCCTAGCTCATCGCCATGGGGTTGCCCCGTTCTGTTCGTAATGAAGAAAGATGGAACAGAAAGGATGTGCGTAGACTATCGCCCGCTAAATTTAGCGACGATAAAGAACAAGTACCCACTGCCCAGGATCAATGATCTTTATGATCAACTTGCAGGATCCTCTGTCTTCTCCAAGATGGATTTGAGATTAGGGTATCATCAAATCAAAATCCGAAACGAGGACATTCCCAAAACGACTTTTACTACTCGTTATGGTCTTTACGAGTACACCGTCATGTCCTTTGGTTTAACCAATGCCCCCGCCACTTTCTCACGCATGATGAATTCGATCTTCATGGAGTACTTAGATAAAATGGTTGTGGTTTATCTCAATGACATTCTCATCTACTCGAAGAACGAAGAAGAACATGCGGAACACCTAAGGCTGGTATTGATGAAACTTAGAGAGCATCGCCTGTATGCTAAATTCTCCAAGTGTGAATTTTGGCTACCAGAAGTGACCTACTTAGGCCACGTGATTTCTGCAAAAGGCATTGCTGTGAATCCCGAGAGAGTTCAGGCCGTCCTTGACTGGACTCCACCTGAATCGGTTAAGCAAGTTAGGAGTTTTCTTGGCCTAGCCAGCTACTGCCGTCGCTTCGTCGAGAACTTTTCTAAAGTTGCAAAGCCTCTAACTGAACTCCTCAAGAAAGATAAGAAATTCCTATGGACTCCCAAGTGCGAGGAAAGCTTTCAAGAGCTAAAAAGAAGATTGACTTCTGCACCCGTACTTGCACCTCCAGACACCAAAAAGGATTTCGAGATCTATTGTGACGCATCACGGCAAGGGTTAGGATGCATACTTCTGCAAGATCGACATGTGCTAGCTTATGCTTCATGCCAGTTGCGTCCACATGAAGAGAACTATCCTACCCATGACCTTGAACTCGCTGCCGTAGTTCATGCCCTGACAACTTGGCGACATTACCTCCTTGGTAATCGTTGTGAGATCTATTCCGACCACCAAAGCCTCAAATACATTTTCACCCAGCCAGATCTAAATCTCAGGCAAAGACGCTGGATTGAGTTGATAAAAGATTATGACTTAGGAATTTCTTACACCCCAGGCAAAGCCAATGTCATGGCTGATGCACTAAGTCGTAAGTCGTATTGTAACAACCTCATGTTACAACGGTATCAACCACTTCTTCATGAGGAATTTCGAAAACTCAATCTCGAGATTGTTCCTCATGGCTATCTTTCTACCTTGGTGGCGAAACCAACCCTTGAGGATAAAATCATAGGCGCCCAGAAACGTGATAGTGGTATTCGAGAGATCAAGAAGAACATTGCTAGCGGAGTTGCTAAATGTTTCTCCATAAATGATCAACGTGTTGTTTTCTTTGGCACTCGATTGGTTGTACCACGAAAACACAATCTTAGGAGGCTAATCCTCAAAGAAGCTCATGACACTCCCCTCTCAATTCATCCTGGTAGAACAAAGATGTACCGAGACCTACGCCAGAGATTTTGGTGGACTAGGATGAAGAGAGAAATTGCTAAGTTCATTGCCGAATGTGATGTTTGTCGTCGCATTAAGGCCGAACATCAGAGACCTGCTGGCACTCTTCAACCTTTGCCTATTCCAGAGTGGAAATGGGACAAAGTCGGTATGGACTTCATCACCGGCTTTCCAAAAACCCAGAAAGGAAACGATGCCATCTTCATTGTCATAGATAGGCTTTCCAAAGTTGCTCACTTCCTTCCAGTTCGCGAGTCTATAACTGCTAGCTAGTTAGCGGGCTTGTATGTCTCTAGAATTGTGTCTCTTCATTGTGTTCCTTTGGAAATCAATTCTGATCGTGGTAGCCTTTTCACCTCTAGATTCTGGGGAAGCTTTCAGGGTGCTATGGGAACTCATCTCTCCTTTAGTACAGCTTTTCATCCTCAGTCTAGCGGTCAAGTCGAAAGGGTTAATCAAATCTTGGAAGACATGCTCAGAGCTTGTGTTATCTCATTCGGAAAGAATTGGGAGAAGTCTCTTCCATTCGCCGAATTTGCTTATAACAATAGTTTCCAATCTAGTCTGAACATGGCTCCTTTTGAACTCCTTTATGGATGACGATGTCGAACACCCTTGAAGTGGTCAGAAACCGGTGAAAGACAACTCTTTGGACTGGATATGATCATGGAAGCAGAAGAGAAAGTTCGCATTGTTCGTGATCAATTCAAAGCAGCCCAGTCTCGTCAGAAAAGCTACTATGATCGTCATCATAGGCAAGAAATCTACAATCTGGATGAGAAGGCTTACCTCCGGGTTACTCCTCTGAAGGGAACCCAAAGATTCGGTATCAAAGGCAAGTTGGCCCCACGTTACATCGGACCTTTCCGCATTCTTGCTAAACGCGGAGAAGTTGCCTACCAACTTGAACTAGCCCCGCACCTTTCCCGAGTACATGATGTATTCCATGTGTCACAACTCAGGCGTTGCTTCAAGGACCCCATCCGCGAAGTTGACCATGAAACGCTTGATCTCCAAGATGACCTTTCTTATCGAGAATACCCCATCCGTATTCTTGATTCCGCAGAGCGTGTCACTCGTCGAAAGAAGATCAAGTTTCTGAAAGTTCAGTGGTCACACCACTCTGAGAGAGAAGCCACGTGGGAAAGAGAAGACCGTCTCCGTGCAGAGTACCCCACCTTCCTCTCGACGACTTCTGAATCTCGGGACGAGATTATTTTGAGTGGGGGCGAGTTGTCAGAACCCCAACTAGGGTAAGTGCTAGGGTTTGAGTTCACCTTTGCATCATGCAAAAATTCAAAAGAAAATTCAAAAATGGGGAAAAGAAAAGCTCTGAGAAATTAAATCAAATGGCCAAATAAAAATCTTTTTCCAAAAATCATTTGAGTATTTGGAAAATTTCTATAAATGATGCTGATCATTTTAAAAATGGTTTGGGAGCAATCCCATGCTCATGGAATTTTCTAATTTTCAAACAATGGCTTGGAAATTAAATAAATACCGTATTTGAATTTTAAAAATGCTCAAATTTTATAAGTGGCTAGATCTAGCTTTTATGAGGCCATATAAAAAATATTGGCATTTAATAAAATGCCTAGCTATTTTAAATAGCTAGCTCAATCAATTTACAGAAAATATAAAAAAAGAAAAGAGCAGAGAAATCTTACCTCTCGCCCTAGGCGAGGCCCAGCCGGCCCAGCCCAGCTGGAGCCGCTGTCTTCTTCTCCAGGCAGCCAGGCAGCTGCGTGCCCGGCATGCCCGTGGCCGTGGCCACCTCCTCCTGGCCACGCAGCCTTCCCCCCCTCTTCTCTCTTCGCCTAGGAGACGCTGGAGAGGCACCGCACCTTCCCCCCCCCCTTCTCCCTGGCAGCTCCCCCTCCTGCTCTTCCAATTTTCGAGCCACCCCGAGAGCCGCCGGAGCGTGACACTGTGGCCACCGCGTCCAACAGCTTCCTCCCGCCAGTCCTTGCTGTCCAGGAGAACCGGCGACCTCGCAATCGTCCTCCCGTGCGAGCAAATCGAGCCGAAGCCCTCTGGAAGCGACGCCCGTGACCTCCTTCCCCAACTCCGGCCGCCGCGTGCCCTCGTCCGATTCTCCGTCTGCAAGAAGCCCCCATCCCCGGCGACCTTCCCTACGTGCTCGTGATGAGCCCTTCATATTTTCCCCCCTCTTCGTTTTCCTCCCCGTGCCCTCTGTCTTCGTGCTCGCCAAGACCAGAAGCTCCGGCCGCCGCCTCCTTGTCGTAGCCATGGCCTGAGGCCTCCCCCTCGATCCCCTTCTAGTCTAGCAGACGCGCGGCGTCGAGAGCTTCACGCTAGTGCCTTCCCCGCTCTCTTCCTTGGCCTCGTGCCCATTTTCATTGTCACCAGCCGCCGGCCGCCGCCATTGCCGTTGTGGCCAAGCTCCAGAGCCCCCTCCCCCGAGACCCCCCAATGGCACGAATGGGTGCGGGGGAGCGAAAGGATTCCCCCGGTGCTATCGGTTGCCATCCCCGAGCCCCCGAGCCGATTCTGGTGGAGTTCCGGCGAGCTCCCAGTCGCCGGCGTCGAGCCCGCCATTAGGCCCCCTTAAACCTAAGCTAATCCCCCCTCCTCTCTATGACAGTGGGCCCAGTCCCTCTAATTAAACACAGTTAAATTTAAATAAAACGGGGTTAACCCCTAAGCCACTAACAAGGCTGGCCCACTGGTCAGAGCCCCCGCCCCCACGTCAGCAGGACCTCATGCTGACGCAATAAGTCTTTTTCCTTTTTAAAATAATTCCAGAAATTACAGAAAATGGCCAAAACTTCAATAAATCATAGAAAATTCATATTAACTCCAAATTGGACAAATAATATGTCTAAAATTATCAGAAAAATACAAGGATTATGAATATGCAATTTTTTTTCATGTTTGACCATTTTAAAATGGGTGAACAGTAGCAAACATGCATATGGATCCTTTTCAAATTCAAATTTGGAGTGATTTTGCAGATGACTTTGCAACACATTTATTTTAGATGGATTCATCCACACATCACAAGCTTTATCTCAACTATACAACATCACTTCATGATCATATTTTTCAAATGAACATTCATGCATTCAAATGCATTTGAATTTCATCGATAAATCAAATGTTGTTTGAATTTGCATTTCAAATGCAATATACTCCTTTTAAATGGAATGCTCAACACATCAGTACCATGAACATCACCATTACAATATTATTCATGTGATTGTGCATTGTACATTATGTTGATCCTATGATTGTCATGTTGCTGATAGAAGTGGAGCCGGAACCCGAGGCCACCCCCTTCGTTGAAGACAACGTTACCGAACCTCGTCAGCAAGGCAAGCAAACCCCCATTGATCATGTCGATAAAATCCCACTTCCCTCTCATGTCTCGCTTATGCATTGTTTAGGATGATCACCATGATAACGTTTCTACCGCATAGTTGAACCCATATCCTTTGCGTGACCTATCATCTTGTCACAGTAGTAAGAAAACCACAATCCTAGCAGATGTAGGAGTTGGTTGATATCATGTGGCCCCTGCAACTGTTACTGCTTATTGCATGCTTAGTGGTACAATGAGGTTGCTTTTGATGTGAGTCGGGATGATAGTGAACATGGTGTTGATGAAAGTGAAATGTGTTGGTGAATCTACCCTAATACAAGGTGAACGATGAGAGGCTGTGTAGGAGTACACAGTGGGTTGTCTCGTTGAACACTGCCCTAAGCCCGAGTTCTTGTGTGGTGATCCAAGACGAAGAGTACTACCACATGTTGGGCACATGGACCCCCGCTCAACCTACTAACTCACCCCTTCTCAGTTCAATGAGTCGCATTAGTTCGAAGTTCTGGTAGGTCTGTGGCACGGTCTGCGAAGTGGAAGAACGGCTATTCAGACCGGCTTGGGACCCTGCACACATCTTCTGGGACCACATCGGTAAACCGGCCGGGTTCACGATATGGATTCCAACCCAGATAGGCGTCTCCATTGAATTTGAGTTGGCTATGAGGTAAAAGTTGTGGGAATTATCCTCGCCGGCACCTCTTGAACGGTGTCGAGTACAAAGGCGGTAACTGATAGTTTCATGTGTGTAGCAGTACACCCCTGCAGGGTTAATAAACTATTCGAATAGCCGCGTCCGTGGTAAGGGACTACTTGGAGAGCTGTGCTCGATTATTAGACAACTTGAACTGGATACATCTAAAACTCGCAAGATAAGCGTGAGTGCTACGGTGTGCTTCTCGTGGGGAAGTCGAGGAAGTAACCATAGTGGTGTATTGGTTGAAGAGATGTAGTGGACTCGTGTACGCTTCTTACCTCAAGTCTGGTACTCGTAGTTCAGGACGAGCCAAGTCAAAGCTCGCACTTCTGCAAGTGAAACCCCACGTACCTTTACCTTGATACATATGCATGAGTAGTATAGTTCCTACGTAAGTCTTGCTGAGTACGACTTTGTACTCACGTTTGCTTAATCTATGTTTTAGATGAACCCACCGACCCCGATGGTGGCATCTACCCGAAGCTCGAAGAATGGAGACTCAGACCAAGACCAAGCTAGTGTAGTCCCAGTCAGACGACGGGTTCCCTCGTGGAGGGCTTGTTTTTAGATAAGGCTTCTCTAAGCCATTTGTTAAACTTGTCTGTACTCAGACCTACTTTGCTTTCGCTTGTCTGTTGTAATGTTGGATCACATGCTTGTGATCTCTGTGTGCACTCTGTAAGAGTTATTAATAAAGATGTATACTTTGTAGAGAATTGCAATGATACCTGTTGTTCATACAAGGCATGTGTGCTGCGTGTATGTTTATAACATGCATGTCTTAGTATGGGTTTTCGAGACCTTAGTTGTGAACTGGCTGGCGGTCTTTTATACACCAAGTGGCCCTTAGATGTGCGCAGCTTGGGGCATCGCGATGCGATTGCTCGAGACTCCGTCTCATGCACACTTTGATGTATGATCGAGCCCGTCCTAGACCCCGACTAAGTGATCGGGCTGGAGTAAGTCTATGTAAGGGTTATAATACAATCGATAGTATGGTTGAGGCGACTTGTCTATGAGTATGGGAGTTCATCACCCATATCATTTAGACTTGTGTGCGGACGATGAGGACCCATTTCAGTTGATCATCTGGCCTGGATGGGATGCCCCTCATGTTCGATGCTTTCCGAGAACGTTCTGTGCTTGGCCTTGTCTGCTTAGACAAGTGGGTACGGTTCTCGGCTCTCCATATGATTGTGTTGTAGCGAGGCTTGCATACGCTAACCCCGGGTCCCGACAGGAAATCAATCAACGAGCAAGCACTCTATTACTACGGGGCAACACAAGATCAAGAATACATCACACGACACGTCAACGCGATACGGATCTATCGTCGAGAACGGTTACTAATAGTTTAAGTGGGGTATCGGTCACACACGACGAATACCGCACGTTTACGGTGGTTCAAGTTGCTTAGCTACAGGTGATCAACCAATGGTTATTAACATGGAAAATCAAGCAAGCATGGCATAGTACACAAACATGTCAAGAGGTGAAGCACAAATGAACTATCTAGGCTAGTCATTTTAAGTGAGGCAACCCCTAAACATGGCATAACACTAAGTGATGCACGATGATTAAAAGATTTGGTACTGTTCTGCCCTAAACCATATTTTAGGTTGGTTAAGAACAGAAAACAAAAGCATAAACACAAATAACACGAAAAACTAATCAAGTTACATATAAGGCACACTCCAAATGGAGTTACGGTTAAAAAGATATAAGAAAAACAAGTTACGGGCACAATCTGCCAACATCAGGAAGCACACTTTAGAGCAATCCATAAACAGGATAATCAATGCAAACATGCTCACAAATGACTTTCAATTAAAGTAGACATGGCAGAGATGGCATGGCAAAAAGAATCATGCAAATATGCATCATAGATCAAAAGATATTAAGCATGCAACATGGCATCGGAACGTTACAGACTTAGAGAAAAACAGAGGTGGCTGTCAAAAACTGCAGAATAGCAAATTTGGTGTTCAATAACTATATGACCAGCAAGCATATCATGGCAATACAATACATATAATGGAAGTATACATGATGCTTAACAATATGCAATTGGAATCACTCAATTCCGATAAACGATTGCGACCCAACCGTCACCCAAAGTTGCAACAAATTAACAGTTTCCAACACAGCAGCACATTAACATCAGGATCACCACTTTGGAGCAAGATTTAATATAGCTAAATCACCCAAACATGACAAGTTAAAGCATGGAAATAAATTACATATGATGATTAACACATAGGAACAAGAATCAATGCAATAGGCCTCATGGATGTGTCACAATCATCACTCAAAGTTGCAACAAAATAACAACAGTAGCACTTAACAGGAATTAGTAGCAGTTTAACAGCCTGATGCCCACTTCAACACACAATTACACAATCAAGGTGACGTCAAATGAAAAAGCTCACAAAAGACGGATTGAAGTACACGCAATTCTAAGCAACTTTCATTTTGGGCGCAACGCGATCCGAGCTATAGATTTACCGCAAATTACTTCGCAAAACAGATCACAGCAGCAAACAATTAACACACTTAGCAAAAAATAGATAAAAGGAAAAAACATGAAACGGAAAAAAAGGGCCTCACCCTTAGTGGGCTCGGCCCTACTGTGGCGGTATGTGAGGATGGCTTCGGCTGGAGGCCTGGCTCGGGCTGGGCTGGCTGGACCAGGGAGCTGGGTCGGCCCACCTTGGCCAGATCGGGCGGGGACGCCCTCGTCTCTAGCGGAGGCAAATGGCAGCGCCGACACGTGCAACGGCAGCCTCCGGCGAGGTTGCAGGCGAGGTGGGGCGGGGGAACAGGCGCGGATCCGGCCGAAGACGGGTGGTCGGCTCCGCTGGCGGAGGACGGCGACGACGGCCAGCTCGGGCGGCCCCATGGCGCGGCGGCACGGGCATAGCTCGGGACATGGCGGCGGCGAGCTTCCCATGGCGCGGCGGAGCCTCCTGCAGAGAGAGAGGGCGGCGAGGTAAGAGGAGAGGGGGAGGAGAATAAGGGAGAGGAAGAGGGTGCGGGGAGAGGGGAGCCGGTGGCGCGGCGGCGCACGCGGCGGCCGGACGGAGTTAAAGGCGGCGGAGATTGAGGCCGGCCCGCGGGGCCCAGATCCAGCCCAGCGGCGGGCCGCGGCGGCTGGATCGGCTGGAGGTGGGAGGGATCCCCACGGGGCGACGTGGCTGTACGGGATCCCTCGGATCACAGATCCGACGGCTCCGGGGGTGGCTAGGCTAGGGTTTCGGGATTTTGGGGGTGTTTTGGGCGAAAATTGGAGCAAACCTTGGGGTGTGGCTGCAATTTTGTGCTAGGGAAACCCTAGAAAGGGGTGGGAGTGTGGTGGTGTTTATATAGCCCAGGTGGCTGGCAGTTTGCAAAAACATCCCCGGTTTTTCTCTCCCGTGCGCGGAGTTCACGTTTCTGGCCGCCGGGGGTCCGCAGTACCTCCGATTCGGGTAAAACTTCAAACTACGCGATCAGCGCGTTGAGCCGGTGGCGTTCACCTAGCGCTGGAACTGTTCTGAGAAAATTTTCCGGCGCGCTATAAAAATATCTCGTTTAATTATTAAACGGGGTTTTTCGTTCCGTTGGCTGCGGCTGGTCTCGTGCGATTTTCGTGACGGTGATCGGGCGAAACCCGGTGTCGCAAAGGTCGAGTGTCAGTGTGGCAAGGGTCGGTCTCCATCCGATACGAGATAAGAGGGGGGAAAATAATCGCCGATCGATAAATCGGGCATGCAAACACCGCAAACAAATCAGACAATCAAACAATTCACACCGAAAACAAAATTTTTAATTTTTCTGAAATCTGGGCTGTTACAAAATACTCCATGAAGATCGAGTTCATCATGCGTGAAAAAGTAGCAGGGGCATTGGTTAAACCAAAGGACACGACGGTAAACTCGTAAATACCATAACGAGTAGTGAAAGCCGTTTTTGGAATGTCCTCGTTTCTTATTTTGATTTGATGATAGCCTAATCTCAAATACATCTTGGAGAATACAGAGGATCCGGCAATTTGATCATAAAGATCATTGATCCTGGGCAGTGGGTACTTGTTCTTTATCGTCGCTAGATTAATGTGGGCGATAATCTACGCACATCCTTTCTGTTCCATCTTTCTTCGTTACCAGAACGGGGAAACCCCATGGCGATGAGCTAGGGCAGATGAAGCCTTTTGCCAACAAAGCTTCAACTTGGATTTTAAGCTCAGCTAACTTACTTGGGGCCATTTTGTATGGGCGTCTGGAAATTGAGGCGGTTCCTGGGGCAAGATCTACAATGAATTTTACACATCTGTCGGGTGACTAGGTTTAAGGAGTTGGGTTACTAGGTAGTTTTCCTAAGGATGACCATGGCTTACTAGGGCTACAACAGATATGTCAGAGTAGCAAAGTATCCCAACACGATGGCTAGGAAACATCTAAAGTGGGAGAAAGAACTGCAAATGCATCAATATAGGTTTCTAGAATAAAACCTACATCAAACACTATGGAACTGTCGGTCATGCCACCTAACAAATCTTCTGGAAAGACAACCAAAATAGGGAGAAGGATGATGCAAATGCATCAGATTATGAAGAAACCTGGAATGACTCGGACAGCATAACGGCTATAATTGCAAGAAAAGACAATTTTATTACAACATAAAAACAGCACTTACATACGATGTAAGAAACCAGGAAGCACAACAACTCTAGCAAACTGAACACAACTTTCCTACGGCTACAAGGAAGCAAACAACAAGATGTAAGACATAGATGAGCCTAGTCCTATCTTCCCGTATAAAAGATGAGGGTGACTCAGAACTCAGAACGATGAAGATAAGGAGTAAAAAGAAGCCTTACGTTGTTCCCTTATATACCCAGAGTAACTATATAACTATAGATTGCTAGACTCGACTTTGACCAAGGGTTTAATAATCCTACAGAAAGTCCTGCTTTGATATCAAGTCTGTCGGGACCCGGAATATGCATATGTAATTCTAGTCACAACTCAATCATATGGAGAGCCGAGAGTCGTACCCACTTGTCTAAGAAGACAAGGCCAAGCACAGAACACTCTCGGAAAGCATCGAACGTGAGGGGCATCCCATACAGGCCGGATGATCAACGGATATGGGTCCTCATCGCCCGCTCACAAGTCTAAATGATTATGGGTGGTGAAATCCCATACTCCTAGACAAGTCGCCTCAACCATATTATCGATTGAATTATAACACTTACATAAACAGACTCCAGCCCGGTCACTTAGTCGGGGTCTCGGGCGGGCTCAATCATACAACAAAGTGTGCCATGTGACAGAGTCACGAGCAATCGCATCGCGATGCCCCAAGAAGCGCACATCTAAGGGCCACTTGGTGTATAAAAGACCGCCGGCAAGAACACAACTAAGCTATCGAACCCCACACTAAGACATGCACGTTATAACCATACACGCAGCATACATGTCTAGTGTAAACAGCATGTATTCATCACATGAATTCTACAAAGTATATCTTTATTGAATTACACGTAGAGTACACAAAGATCATATAACTATGATCCATCATTACATCAAACAACGAAAGCAAATTAGGTCTGAGTACAGACAAGATTAACAAATGGCTTAGAGAAGCCTTGTTCAACATACATGCCCTTTCACGAGGGACCAGACTGTTGTCTGGAACTATACTAGCTTAGTCAACGTCGAACTTCAGGAAGGTGACTCCATCGGGGTCTGGGTTCTCATCTAAAACATAGAATAAGCAAACGTGAGTACAAAGTCGTACTCAGCAAGTGCTACATCAGAACTATACTAATCATGCTCAAGTTTCAAGGTAAAGGGAGGTGGGGTTTCAACATGCAGAAGTGCCAGCTTTGACTTGGCTAGTCATGTACTACGAGTACCAGACTTGAGGTAAGAAGCGTACACGAGTCCACTACCAAGTCTCCAACCAATACACCATTATGGATACTTCCTCGACTTCCCCACGAGGAAGCACGCCATAGCACTCACGCTTATCTTGCGAGTTTTAGAGTATCCATTCAAGTTATCTAATAATCAGGCACAGCTTTCCAAGTAGTCCATTACCGCGGATGCGGCTATTCGAATAGTTTGTTAACCCTTCATGGGTGTACCGCTACACACACATGACCACCAGTTACCGCCAAGTACTCGTCACCATTCAAGGGGTGTCGGCGAGGATGTTCGCCACGACATTTACCTCACGGCACTGTTCTAGTCCAAGGAGTAAACTGTCTGAGTTCCAAACCCAACTGGAATTCCGGCCGAGTTTCCAGTCAGGACTCAAACCAAGTAGGCACGACTGACAAGCCCACCTCGACGGATGGTTCTCTGCTTGACAAGCCATGTTCCACAAGCCCTACCATGAATGCCACATTTCATTTCCTTTATATTTCTATGCATATGCCGAATGGAAATCCCAAACTAGGTGTGACTCCTGGACTTGGATCGGGGTGAGTTAATAGGTCGAGATGGGTCAGTGAGCCCAATGTGTGGTTGTACTCTTTGTCTCGGATTACCATACAAGAACTAGGGCTTAAGGCGGTGTTCAACGAGACAACCCACTGTGTACTCCTACACAGCCTCTCATCGTTCACCTTGTTTAGTCAAGTTCACCACACCATTTTCATCACAAGTAACATGAACATGACTGCCACCAACATGAATTCATCACCCAAGATGGACATAAGCATAACATGGATGAATGGCCACATGATGATCACAAGCAATTCCTAGATCTGCTAGGTTGAGGTTAGCTTAATACTGTGGCAGAAATGATAGGTCATGCAAAGGAATGGGTTCAACTAGCGATAGAATGTATCATGGTGAACTCCTAAACATGCATAAGCGAGAATGAGAGGGAACTGGGTTTTTATAAACATGATCAATGGGGTTTGCTTGCCTTGCTGACGATACACGGTTTTACTGGTCTTCTTCTTCGAGGGTGACCTCCGTCTCGGAAACACTGTTATCGGAACAATCATCAACAAAGGGGGACAACATTGAAATAGAATGCACAATCACATGATAAGGTTGTCCATGATGTATATGGCACTGGTTTGTTTACAATTCAATTTAATTTAAGTGTATTGCAATTTTTCATATATTATATGTTTAATTTGGAGTTAGTATGTGTTTTCTATGATTTTTCAAAATTTATATCTTTTTCTGGATTTTTCTGAATTCTTTTAATCTGCAAAAAGGATTATTGCGTCATGCTGGCATCAGAATGACGTGGGGGGTCTGACCAGTGGGCCAGCCCTGTCAGTGGCTCAGGGGGTTAACCCCGGTTTAAGTAATTAGATGTTTAATTAGAGGGCCTTGGGCCCAGTTGTCAGTGGCTAAAGGGGGGTGGATTAGGCGTGGGGTTAGTGGCTAATTACGTGCCACGTCGGCGCGTCACCGGCGGCATGTCGCCGGCGTGAGCAGTACGCGGCGGGGCTGCTCGTCCGGGTGATTCCGGCGACCAAAAGGGTTGCAGCTGGGTGCGTTGGAGAGATAGAGATGGCGCGCGTCGAGTGGTGTACTCCGGTGAGTCGGGCGAGGTCGGGAATGTCGGCGTCGGGCGACGCTCGGGTGCAGAGGCTGGCGTCGCTGGAGGGTGCCGACGAGGGGGTCATGCTAGTGAGAGGACCAGTTGGAGGCGGTGAGAAGGATGGCCACATCCGCGTGACCATTTGGTCACGGAGTGTTGCCGGCGACGACCTGCGCGACGGCGGCGCTCGGCTTCAATGGGGATCGAAGCTAGGAGGTTATTTGGGGCGCGGAGGAGGATTGGCGGTGGTGTAGCAGCTCACCAGGGTTGTTCTGGTGGTGGTGGGGAGCTTGGGGAGGCGGGGACGGCGGCGTATTTTGATGGCGACGAACGGCGGACGGAGTTGGGGACGATGATGCTAGCGAGCTTGTGGGGGCGTCTAGCTTCGATTACTTGTGCACGGCGACGTTGACGAGCACGTAGAGGCTTCTGGACACCTCGGGCAGCTCGAGGAAGACGATGGACCTGCGGGTGCGGCGGCGTGCTCCGGCGGGTTCTCGGGCTGCACGGGAATGGCGAGGAGAGGGGGAAGGCGAGCTGGCAGGGGGAAATAGACGCACGACGTCTACAGCATGGACGTGGTGCAGTTAGAAGGCTCGGGGGGCACCTGGAGTGCTGGGAGGCATCGCGGTGGCGTCGGTGTCGTCGGTGGCTTTCCACCGAGAACCTTGGGGCGCGGGGAGGAAGACTACAGAGGAAAAGACTGCTGGGCTGGGCCTGGCTTGATAAGTTGGGCCTCTTCTCTCTCTTCTCTGTTCTTTTTCTTTTCTATTTCTTTTCCGACATGTGTTTTGTCTTGGATAAAAAAATAGCTAGACATTTTTATAAATGCCCAAAATTTATATATGGCTTTAAGTGACCAGTGGCTAGTCACATCCAAAGTTTGAGCATTTTTTTAATTCAAAATATTTGAATTCAAATTCAAATAGGGGTATTTATTTATTTCCATTCTCCTGTTTCAATATTTGAAAAACCCATGAGCATGTATTTGGTTCCACATCACTTGATATGTGATCACACTCATATATGAGACTTTTCAAAAATGCAAAAGAAATTTTTGGAGCAACTTTTATTGTGGCCATTTGAATTAAATTCATATGGGGGGTGTTCTCTCTCCCATTTCAATTTCTTTTGAAATTTTTGACATGATGCAAAGTGACTTTCTACTCCTAGCACATGCCTAAAAGAGGGTTGTGACACTGAACTTATAAAAGCTAAAGCGTTCTCGAGGGCACACGGGAGAGATAGTCACGTTACTTTCACCATATTCCGCCAAGTAGTATCTATTGTGTCGATAAGTGTCAGTGGGTGGATCAATGCTAGTACACTTTCTAGACTAAGATAAGTGCACTCTTATGATTACACAACTTGCAAGCATCCGCAAATACAAGGTAGTAATTAAGGCATAAGCCTAACCATAGCATTACGATCGAGGATCCATAACTCCCTTGTGCAAAAGTGTGTGAACTGGGGTTCAGGTTTCTGTCACTCCGGCAACCCACCATAAGCATCCTTTGTGCACAATGTATTCCTCTAGGCCCATGAAAGGTGAAGTGTTAAGTGTTCGACGCACATAACACCACTAGAGAAATAACAACACAACTTAAGTATCAAACAACACATAATACTTCAACTTCATATGACTACTAACAACTAGACTTCTCCCATGTCCTCAAGAACTAAAGTAACTACTCACAAGACATAAAAGAGATCATGATCAGAGGTGATAGATGGGTGGCAAACAATCTGGACACAATAATATTTCTCTAACAAAACTCAATAGCATTCACCACAAAGTAGTAATCAACACCAACAGAGTAGAGAGGATAGATAGTACGGATTACAACACAAGCTGCAATTGTGAGATGAGATGGGATGAAGGTGGAGATGGTGCTGATGTTGGGGATGATGTTGATGATGATCTCGATGATGCCTGTGACGATGATGATGACGATGGCGATGATCTCCCCTTCCGGGAGGTAATCTCCCCGGCGGAATCTCCCCGGCCGGAGATGGCTTTTTCTTCTCTGTAGGTTTCCGCCACGAGGCGGCGGTGAAACTCCAAAACTCCTCTAGTTCTAGGGTTTTTACCCCAGGGGGGTAATATAGGCCAGTAGGGGCATCGAGGATGGCCACCAGGCATCCAGGAGGGTGCCTAGAGCGCCCTAGGGGGGTCGCGCCAGGGACCCTTCTGTTGCCTGGTGGGTCCCCTCGGGTCCCTCTTCGGTGAACTCCAGTGAATCTTCATAAAAATGATCTCTGTCAAATTTCCTCGAATTTGGAGTTGATCTGATTCAGCAACTTGATGTCCACTTTTCACCGTTGAATTCTGCTTCTGCTGCTTCGGCACCGGAAATTTGCAAACTGTGTAAAACAAGCCAAAACAACATAAGAACAATACTTTAAAGTGGAATATATCAACGAATAGGGCTAAATTACAATATAAAATAGTGATGCATTTTGGACGTATCAACTCCCCCAAGTTTAGACCTTGCTTGTCCCCAAGCGATTACTGAGATCGGCAAACCTGTTCACAAGTTTAGAGAGTGAAGTGTCGATAAAAGAATACGGATAAGAAGCATCAAGATTTCTCACCGAACTGAAGCATCCTCAACAGCAACCTCAACTCATAAGGTCCTTATGAGAAAGTAGTACTCCCTCCGATCCATAATAAGTATCGCTCATTTTGTACTAAGCTAGTACAAACTTTGTACTAGATGAGCGACACTTATTATGGATCGGAGGGAGTAACAATTATAACAAAGTAGGACCAAGAAAATTCATCAAATCATAGCAAACATAGCCTCTTGGTCAAGGAACAACTAATAACTTTTACTTTTGCTCTTTCACTTATAATGGAACCAGTTGAAGCTTTTGAAAGAACATGTTATTAGTCAAGAAGTACACACGTTAACACAAAGTAAGATGTTTACTTGGCATAAGCCTTGCAAACAACTTACTTATAAAAAGATAATGTCAACAAAGATGTAACATGCTAACTCTCAATGCAGCTTTATATGCAAGAATCTTTATCAACATCAAGTGTCTGTTCTCTCTCAGGAAGGAAGGAAGTAGGAAGGACTGACTCAGCACAAAATAAAGGATAAACCCCGTGCAAAAGGGTAAGCAGGGAAAACTCATGTGCCATCTCTAGATCAAACAGAATAAAAACATACTTTGGGAGGTGCATGATCCGTCAACGACTGCTGATAGATAACTCACTCACTTCATGATTTAGACAAGTTTCAAGGAATGGCTCCCATGTGGGGACGATCACATCCCCTTAAATTCCTTTGTTTATCACTCATAAATGGGCGAAGGAACTTGTGTGTTAGTATTTATCTTTTACGAGTTGGGCATTCATGCCAGTCCCTTCTCGTATTAGGGGTTTGCAGATTAGAATGGAATCCCAATATAAAACTTGTCCAAATTAAGAAGATCATGGGTTACACACCACTTCCTCATGAGCTGAATCAGAGGCACAAAACAGAAGATTTTGAACATCTAAAGATAGCACATAAATTATATACTTTAGGAGTGGTAGTGGAATACCACGAATAGGAAGGTATGGTGGACTCAAGTGGAAAATGTTGGTTTCGGGGTAAGGAAGTACAAGCAGAATTCCGCTGGGTACAAAGTTTTGGCTAGCAAGGCTTTGAGCGACCAGAAAATTGATGATGATTTGGATGCAAGCAATATAAATCATAAACATTAAAACTAGCATGGCACATCAAGTTTTCTTCCTTTTCAACATAACACTTCAAGCATAATAACACAAAGGTTTTGGCTATGTCGCTACTTTGAGAAAAACATGCTTGTTGTTATGACCAAAGCTATACTTGCCAAGATTAAATAAAGTTTTCGAAGCCATACCTGATATAAGGTCAATACTCCCCATAAGAATCAGCTCATAATGTCGATTGTGTGAAGAGAATACCGAGTTCAGCGAAGAAACCAATAGACTTCTCATTAATATTCCTTCATAGACGACTCCACACTCACGGATACAAAACTCTCCACAAAAGGAGTGATAGACCTCAATGCAACACCTATTTCATAAAGTAACTTCCCCAGACATGATACGAATCTACTTGACTCCTAAAGACAAAGATAAAGATAAAAATACCAAGCACTCCCCCAAGCTTGGAACAAGCTGAGGGGGTGACATTACCCGAGGAGATTTAATCCTCATCTTGTTATGGTTGTTTCTTCAGATCCTTGATGACACGGCGAAGGGTTCGGTTCTCTGACTCCAAGACTTCCACTTGTACTTTTAGTACACTGAAATCTTCAAAGAGTTGGTTGGTGATGCGGTAGGCCTCGGAGATGGTGGAAAGCATGCGTTGATCTTCAAGTGAAGTGGAGGGCCCTGAAAGGTTAAGAGAAAGATCATATTGAGGTTGGACAGATCCCACCATGATGGGATTGCTTGGACCTCCTTGTTGTTGGGCAGTGATAGTCTTGACTTCCTCTCTCACGGAGCGCTCCATCTTCGCTTGTCTTGCGGCAATTTCTTCTTCGGTAAACCAATCAACGTGCTTCCCTTGATTAAGATCCTTCTGGACTTGACGTAGACGCCATCCCAAGAAGTCCTCTCCGCTCGAGCCACAAGAACAAATCTCTACTAATCAACTTTTAGTCCTGGGAGAAACAGCTTGAGAAGAAAACACGCGAAATCGAGAGGTATGGTGCAGGGACTATCCGGGCAAATATATAGCAAAAATTTCTGCAACAGAAGGAAGGTTTCAAGCCAAAGCGGGGTCGGAGTCGGAGTGCGTGGCACCCAGGAGGGTGCCTGGCGCGGCCAGGAGGGGGCGCGCCGGGAGGCCTCCTGGGCCCCCTGGAGCTCCTCTCCGGCTCCACTTGGGCTTGGAATTTTCCTAATTTTGCAAAAACCTTGAAAAATAAATATTGACGTTCGCGATGTTTCCTTACCGTAATACTTACCTTTTCTTATTCTTCTCCTGCCGGTGTCTGAAACTGGGCTGCAACATGTTCTTCATGAGTTATGTATATATCATGTTCACATCCACGTTGATAGGATCACCTGCCATGTAATGTTTGAGTCTTTGTCCATTCACAACTTGAGGTTTGGTGCCTTCAAAATTGTTAATCTTGATTGCACCGGACTGATATACTTCTTCGATATGAAAAGCTCCTTCCCATCTGGAAAGTAGTTTACCTGGAGAAAACCTGAAACGAGATCTAAACAACAAAACTTTATCAGCAACATTAAATTCGCGTTTTTAGAATCCTTTTATCGTGCCACTTCTTTACCTTTTCTTTGAACATTTTAGCGCTCTCGTAAGCTTCACTTCTCCACTCATCTAGAGAAGTCGAGTTCATGAGACGCTTTTCACCAGCTAACTTTGGGTCAGCATTCAGCTCTCTGACAGCCCAGAAAGCTTTGTACTCGAACTCTAATGGAAAATAGCAAGCTTTGCCATAGACCATCTTATACGGAGACATGCCCATGGGGTTTTTGTAAGCAGTTATATACGCCCACAGAGCATCTCCTAACTTCTTTGACCAGTCCTTTCTAGAACTGTTTACTATTTTCTATAAGATCAACTTGATCTCTCTATTGGTCAGCTCAACTTTCCCACTAGTTTGAGGGTGGTACGGTGATGTAATTCTATGATTGACATCATACTTGGCTAGATCTTTCCTAAAATCTCCATGCGTGAAGTGTGACCCTCCATCTGTCATGAGGTACCTTTGTACACCAAACCTGGGAAAGATTACATCCTTGAGAATTTTCAAAGATGTCTTGTGATCAGCACTCTCAGTGGGGATTGCTTCAACCCACTTGGTTACATAATCAACAGCAACTAAGATGTGTGTGTACTGGTGTGAAGGAGGAAAAGGACCCATAAAATCAAAACCCCAGCTATTGAAAGGTTCGATTACTAGTGAGTAATTCATAGGCATCTCATTTCTCCTGCTAATGTTACCAACTCTTTGACACTTACCACAAGATAGAACGTACCTTCTGGCGTCCTTAAAAAGAATAGGCCAATAAAAACCTGATTGTAGAACTTTATGTGCGGTCCTTTCACTGGCATGATGTCCTCCATAGGGACTATCGTGACATTGTCGAAGAATGTCTAGTGCTCGTGCGCCGGTATACACCTTCTTACGATCCCGTCCGCACCTTCTTTATAAAGATTTGGGTCATGCCAAAAGTAATGCCTCAAATCCATGAAGAATTTCTTCCTCTGCTGAAATGTAAAACCTGAAGGCAAAAACTTTGCAACGATAAAATTAGCATAATCTGCAAACCAAGGATCGGAATGAGATTGTATACAACAGCAAGATGTTCATCTGGAAAATTGTCATTGACTGGAATATGATCGTGCGGAATATCTTCCATCCTTGAAAGGTTGCCGGCCACCGGATTTTCTTCTCCTTTTCTGTCGACAATCTGCAAACCAAATTCTTGAAGAAGGAGTACCCATCTTATGAGCCTTGGTTTGGCATCCTTCTTTTTCATAAGATACTTAATGGCGGCATGGTCAGTATGAATAATAACCTTAGAATCAACAATATACTGCCTAAACTTATCACAAGCAAAGACCACTTCCAAGAATTCCTTCTCGGTAGTAGCATAATTCTTTTGAGCACTATCAAGGGTTTTGCTAGCATAGTGTATAACATTCAACTTCTTATCAACTTCTTATCACTGGAGTTGAGTGTGTTTGGAAAACCAAGGGCTTAAGGGTATCCCTTGGTTTCCCTTGCCTAGGGGTATGCCTTTATTATTACCACGACAGTAGCACCCAAGCGCTTTCGGGTGCTCGTAATTGAGGCGGCTGACATTTCTCAGATTTTCTGAGGTACGCGAAGATTAAACTCAGTAAGAGGCCCGGAAGGGCTTTATTGATGTTTGAACTTTTCCCTCGAGTATGAGTTGGGCAGGTTAGCGGAAAAATTTGGCGACACTCAAACATCT
The DNA here is from genome assembly GCA_950022295.1 of Bromus sterilis. NCBI lineage: Eukaryota > Viridiplantae > Streptophyta > Magnoliopsida > Poales > Poaceae > Bromus > Bromus sterilis. The sequence goes on from OX465599.1 coordinate 221,649,693, forward strand.
CTCGGAAGAGGTGGACTGAGGCCTCAGAAGGCGTGTCTCGGAGTAAAAAGGCCTTAAACTCCATATGAACCAAATTTGTAAAGTTCAATGTCCTAGGACATTGTAACGAGTCCTAGGCCATGCCACGTGGGACATTTATCCTTTACCCCTTGCTCCGGGTCTTACTGGTGACCTGGCATTCTACGTCAGAGACGGGCCACCAGTGAGTTAATTACTCGGGTTTTTTCCCGAGTAGTTGGGTGCAAGATTTTTTGTTTTCCGGAAAGCCCCCAAGTGGTTCTCTTTGTTGTATTTCCGAGTGACAACTTACTCGGTCGCCACGGGAGCTTGGTGATTTCTTCCGAGTGATGGCGTACTCGGATAGTTTGGTCGGTGTATGTTATGCTTCGTATCTTCCGAGTAGTTGAAGTGGTTTCGAGCTTCGAATCAAAATCAGATTCGGTCTTTTAGAAAGGATCTTGCCTTGTCAGAGAATCTTCTTGCCCAGACAAGTGGGCGCACTGTTTGGGCATGTCTCCTGGATTCCTGTGGCTGTCTTATAGGATAATGATTAACTTCTCGTGGGAAAGTGAGAGGGATTATGAGGAAGTGGAGCAGTTTTATGGGGAGGGCAACCGGCAGGCCCATAATGGGGTACGGATCTGACGCGTGGCGGTTGCCCCCTCGAGTTATAAAACCACTCCTTACTTTCGGTTTGGGGAAGATCTGCTCACTTTCCCCCCACGCAGCCGCTCTCGCTTCTCTCTCTTGCTCCACCTCTTTCTTGCTCACTCGAGTTCGCCGCCGGGGAACCTTCGTTGGCCGCCCGTGCTCCATCCTGGGAGGCCGTCACTCGCGCTTCCCTTCCGCCGCCACCGATACCATGTCTGCAGGGGAATGGCTCCCGTCAATCGTGACGGAGGACATGTTGCTGGGGTACCAGGATGCTGGCCTGGTTGCCCGCGAGGGTTTTCGCCTTCCTGCGGCTGGGGAAGATGAGCCTGCTCCACGGGACGGTGAGAGGGTCCTTCTGCTTTCGCACGTGGAACGTGGGTTTTCTCTTCCCCCACATCCCTTCTTCTTGGATTTCTTGGCTTTTACGGGTGCTCAGCTTCATCATATTGTCCCCAACGCTGTTACTCTTCTCTCTAGCTTCTTCACCCTCTGTGAGGGATTCTTAGGCATAGAGCCTCACTGGCACCTTTTACGTAGCATATACGCCATTAAGCCTCAAAAGGCGAAGAAGTCTGGGGAGGGTGGTGGCATGGAGTTCAATCACCTATGCGGCGGCCTATTCTTGGCTAAGAAACAAGGGGTGCAGTATTTTTCCTCTAGTGTGCCAGATTCTGTCAAGAATTGGCAAAGCAGTTGGTTTTATTGCAAGGTGGCTGAGGGGCCGGGGGTGCGTACCTTTCCTCCCTACTCGGACGTTAGGCTAACTTCCTCCCAAGGCTGGAATCCTCGACTCACCAATGCTGAGAAGGAGCTGGTTCTCCCCTTGATGCGTGAAGTCATCAGGCTGAAGAAAAATGGTTTAGACGCCATGGATCTGATAGCCACCTTTGTGGTTCGGAAGATTCAGCCTCTTCAAGCCAGGGCTCGGGGAATGTGGACGTATTCCGGGTTGCAGGATGACACCCGCTATAGTAACACCGAGATGCCTCTGGACGAGTTCGAGCTCCAGATGAAGATAATAACCAGCGTGACCCAAGGTCTCCAGCCGACTGGCTGAGTGAGACCTATCAGCATTGAGAATCCTCCCACCTTGGTATGCCATCTCGTGTCATATGTGTCTTGAATGTGTATCACCTGTTAGTTCTGACTCGGTCTTCTTTATTTTTTTCTAGGATTTTTCTCAGTTCCATTCTCCCATTCCTCTGGCTCTGCAACATCCTGCCGAGGAGGATGAAGATAGCACTGCTGGTGCGGGGGTCGGAGTTGAGGCGGGGGAGGAGCTGGAGTCCGAGGTGGCTCGGGCTCAGGCCGCGTCCGAGCAACGCTCCAGGAACAACCAGGACCGCGAGTCGGCGCGGGAAGGGATTACTCGGACCCGTAAAAGGGCTCATACTCGGAGTGGCGAAGAGGCCAGCGGGAAACTTCCGCCCTTGGGCCTCAGTTCTGGGAAGGTTGAAACTATGAAGAAGAAGAAACTTTTCACGGTTGGGGGCCGAGAGGCTAACCCCTCGGGGGTGCTGTTGTTGCGAAGGCCAAGGGGGTTGGAGCTGGTCCAGCCAAGGTTGCTCCCCCGAGCCGTAGTTTGAAGACCGTCCATAAGTAATGTCGTTAGTTCTCTTATGGTTTAGTGCTCTATTGGTTTCCCAGGCTTTCCCTTAACTGTTTCGCTTTGCAGTGTTCGTCCGATTGGTTCTGAGTCGCTGCCTGGGATCGAGGATCCCGGGGTTGACGCTTTCGAGGATGTCAGTACTTGCGGGGTGACTGACTTTCCAGTTATGGACACTATTCCAGAAGACGTTGTGGCCGTTGGTGAGAATTCTTCATTGTCTCTGTTGAGGCTCCTACTACTGTCATCTTCCTGCTTTCAATTGTCTGCTATGTCTTTCGCAGATATGGATATTGACTCCTCTGCTGGCCCAACTCGGATTGTGATTGAGCCGGCCGCTACTGAGACCGCTCCACCTGAGGTGATTGTTCCTGGGGGAGCGGTGTCTTCTTCTGCCATCCCTGACGTTCCTGCAGAGGAGGCTGTTAAGGAGACTCCTGTCGCCCCGGCAGCTACTCAAGGGGGCGGGCCTGCCGTTTCGGCGTCCATTCCAGTTGGTGCCATCATTGGTGGTTTGAAGGAGTCGTTGCTAAAGGAGACTCAATTTGAACTGCGGCTGCGTGAGTTGGCTTCCGAGGCCGAGTTGGTGAAGTCCAACATGCACGTAAGTACTTATGTAAGTTTTCCTACCTACTGGGTGTCGGAATGACCTTTGGGCATATTGTTGTTATTCTGCGGGTTTGAAATCTTCGCTGGGGGCACTTGTTAGTGCACCCACTGGGTGTAGCCCCCAAGGCTCCGAGTAACTTTACGAAGTTATTTGGAGTCTTTTGATACGAGGTTTTTATTTCAGTGAACTTCCAGTGGGAGCACTTGTTAGTGCACCCACTGGGTGTAGCCCCCAAGGCTCCGAGTAACTTTGTGAAGTTATTCGGAGTCTTTTGATATGAGGTTTTTATTTCAGTGAACTTCCAGTGGGAGCACTTCTTAGTGCACCCAGTGGGTGTAGCCCCCAAGGCTCCGAGTAACTTTGTCAAGTTATTCAGAGTCTTTTGATAGGAGGTTTTTATTTCAGTGAACTTCCAGTGGGAGCACTTCTTAGTGCACCCACTGGGTGTAGCCCCCAAGGCTCCGAGTAACTTTGTGAAGTTATTCGGAGTCTTTTGATAGGAGGTTTTTATTTTAGCATGGTATTCCTTTCGTCTTCATAGGAGGCATGCAAGCTTGGATCGGCCTTCATGAAGTTGCAGGAGGAGAACACTGCTACCAAGAGTGTGTACAAGGCGCTGCTTGAAGAGCACAACAAACTTAAGAAGCAGCATGTTGAGGACAATGGTAAGGACTCTTGCGTTCATGTATTGGTGTATTTCATCGTCCTATTTATCCATTTTGAACTCTGTTTGCAGAAGCGGCGAAGAAAGCTTTTGACGCCAAGGTTAAAGAGAATGATGATTTCGTTGCAAAAATGAAGAAGGAGATAGACCAAGTTGAGAGGCGGGCCAAGGAGAAGAAGGCTCTGGAAACAAGTTTGTACCATTACAAACAGGCGGTGAAGGAGAACGAAGCTTGTATCGCGAAACTAGAGTCAGATTATGAGAAGTTATCCGAGCTGCGTGTCGAAGATGAAAAGAAACATCAAGCCGAGTTGGAAACTACTCGGAAGGCGGTGAAGGCAGCTGAAGAGTATTGCGCTTGGCAGTTTGCCGTTTTCAGTGAAACCTTGTCTGGTGAGTTTTGTGATCCGATTTGTGATGGGAAAATGTTCCCAAGTCTTTCCTTGTGTACTCATCTTCCCTATTGATGCAGCATATGGGACGGACCCGGAGGCCGAGCAAGCGCGCATGGCCGAGTTTGCCGAGATGATGAAAATGGATAATTACACGCCAGTAACGACAGAATTTGCTCTGGCTCGGGGTCTGCTGACCATGAGGTGCGCTAAGGCGAAGAAATTTGCTGAAGAAGTCATGGGTGCTACCCTGGCTTTGAAGAGCAAGTTGTTGCCCGATGAGGGAAGCACGGTGAAGCTGGACAGTGTTGTGCCTGTCCTCCGAGAGTCCCCTCAGCAACTGGCACGCTGGAAACGCTCAGCGGCACGGAGCGGTGCAAATTATGCGCTTGCTTTGACCAAAGCACATTTTCCGGAGTGGGTCCATAATCTGGAGCGGGTTGGCGGTGGTGATCCAAAGGATGGTCAGAGCTGCACCACCTTCCTGCCATGATATGTTGAGACTGCTAGCCGTGTTGCCTTGATGCCGGATCTGGACTTCTTCGTAGAGTCGACTGGCGTAACAAGTGAGTTCGACGAGGCGGGTGAGGAATGAGTTAGCCTGATTGGATATGCGTGTCGGAAAAAACACTGGTTGTTAAATTTGCCTTGGAATGCCAAGTGAATTTGTAATAATTTATACTGCTTGATGTTGTGATCGAGGTACTGGGTACTCCGTTGTTTTATGAACTCCTATTTTTTTCCTAGTGGGGAACGAATTTATCTACCGATGCTTGGTTTATCCTTGTATGAATTTGCAGATGATGTTTGTGCTTCCTCAAACCTCTCTGGTTTTGGTAAGCACTTATAATAAGTTTTCTAAGTTCTCGTCCGAGCTGGCCGCAGCTGGGATAGAAAACCTGATTGTGAATTTTCGTCTAAGCTGGGCATAGCTCGGAAGAAAACCTGATTTTATAGCTTTAAGGAGCCCCCAAGTCTCCTGAGACTTGAAAGTACTTAGAAAACATTTCTATTGATGATCTTGTAGACAAGATCCTCAATGCAGATGATGTTGTGCTTCCCCAAGCATGTTGGGCGTTGGTAAGCGCTTATAATAAGTTATCTAAGTTCTCGTCCGAGCTGCGCGCAGCTCGGATAGAAAACCTGATTGTGAATTTTCGTCCGAGCTGGGCACAGCTCGGAAGAAAACCTGATTTTATAGCTTTAAGCATCCCCCAAGTCTCCTGATACTTGAAAGTACTTAGAAATTTTTTCTATTGATGATCTTGTAGACAAGATCCTCAATGCAGATGATGTTGTGCTTCCCCAAGCCTGTTGGGCGTTGGTAAGCACTTATAATAAGTTTTCTAAGTTCTCGTCCGAGCTGCCCGCAGCTCGGATAGAAAACCTGATTGTGAATTTTTGTCCGAGCTGTGCACAGCTCGGAAGAAAACCTGGTTTTATAGCTTTAAGCAGCCCCCAAGTCTCTTGAGACTTGAAAGTACTTAGAAATTTTTTCTATTGATGATCTTGTAGACAAGATCCTATATGCAGATGATGTTGTGCTTCCCCAAGCCTGTTGGGCGTTGGTAAGCACTTATAATAAGTTTTCTAAGTTCTCGTCCGAGCTGCCCGCAGCTCGGATAGAAAACCTGATTGTGAATTTTCCTCCGAGCTGTGCATAGCTCGGAAGAAAACCTGATTTTATAGCTTTAAGAACCCCCCCAAGTCTCCTGAGACTTGAAAGTACTTAGAAAAAATTTCTATTCATGATCTTGTAGACAAGATCCTCAATGCAGATGATGTTGTGCTTCCCCAAGCCTGTTGGGTGTTGATACGTCCAAAACGTATCTATAATTTCTGCTTGCTCCATGCTTGTTTTGAGTGATATTGCTATGTTCTAGATACACTTACATACACTTTTGATCATATTTGGACTAACCTATTAACTCAGTGCACCCCAATGCCAGTTCCTGTTTTCTGCAGTTTTTCTATTTCAGTTTTCCCCCATATAAAAAGTGCCAGAAAAATTCGGGAAAATTCAGATAAAAAATCAGCGTGGAGGAAGCTTCGCGAAGAGCCCGCGAGGGGCCAGAGGGGAGCCAGGGGGCCCAGGCAGCCACCCGGCGCGGCCCCACCCCTGGCCGCGCGAGGGGGGCGCCTGGGGCCCCTGGTCCACCTCTGGATGCCCCCTTTCGCCTATTTATTCTCCGTCACGGGAAAACTCCAGAAGAGGAACCCTATTCCGCGAACTCGCCTCTGTTCCGCCGCCACCGCGCTTCCGAAGATCGGGAGCACTAGAAGACCTCTTCCCGGCACCCTGCCGGAGGGAGGATTAACCTCCGGGAGTCTCCTCTCCACCATGGATGCTCCCCGGATGTCTCGTGAGTAGTTTTCCTTAGACCATGGGTCCGTGATAAGTAGCTATGTGATGTTCTCCTCCCCTCTTTGATCTTCATTGTTTAGACCTCGTGAGCTGCCCTACATGATCGAGGCACCTTTGTAATATTTCTGCTATTGCTATGTTGAGTTTGATAGGATCTGATGGATTATGAGATTATGTTCAGATTGTGATAGAGTAATATATTTGGTTTTTATCTCTTATATTTTTGTTCCTAAGTAATTCTTGCATGTTCTCCATTGTTGTTTATTGCTTTGGCCAAGTAGTAGGTAGTGACTTCAAGAGGGAACGTTGTGCTAGATTGTGGGTTCATGCCCCCCGATGACACGCTTGAGTGACAGAAACATGAGTCTAGGGGATGTGCTGTTGCCACAAGGGGGAAAACAACGGTGCTTGTGACCGCGGTCACAAGGATTGTTTACTTTACGCAGAGTTCTTTTTAATGCAGTTGTCTGTTGCTTTGGGTTTGCACTTTGGGTGGGGCTCGCAACTTAATACCAGCAAGATGTTCTGGATAGATATCTCAAGGTGGATGATTAGTAGTAGATGCAGATGTATTTCGGTGTACTTATCTTGGCGTACTGCCTGTGCTTTTGAACCTCGTCCTTTCTTCTGTAGCATAGTTAGCATTGCGGCGCGTTCATAATCCTGTCAATTGCCTTTCTGTAATTTGTTTACCTCGCATAGAAATTTTATCGTCTTTTGGGAGAGAGACATCACTAGCGAGCATCACGTATCCCGGTCCATATCTTCATTATTGTTTCCACGCTATATTTACCTTACTGCTTTTACTTGTTATCATTATCCCTTGCATTTTATCCTTGCTAACAACAAGACCGGAGAGATTGACAACCTCTCTGAACTTCGTTGGGAACAAAGTTATCTGTGTCTGTGTGCAGGACCGCTTCAGTTGCGCCGCTGACACCTACTTATCATCTTTGGAGTCCTGCTGGAGACAAACCTTGGTATCTTCACCGAGGGAAAACTGTTGCTGCACTACATCTCAACCTTCCACTTGGGGTAACCAACAAAGGGGCGAGCAGCCATCAAGCAAGTTTTCTGGCCCCGTTGCCGGGGACTCCAAGTGCTAAGATAGGGGAGTTGATCACTACCTTTTACCTTTGTTTTTTAGTCTTGTTAGTTTATCTTTCAGTTTTTATCTTTGTGTCTTTTATCAAAAACTACAAAAAAAATCTGCCACACTTGTTGCTACTATGGGTTCCACTGAAAACACCAAGTTGTGTGACTTCGCTAGTCACAACAACCAAGAATTTATCTGCACTCCCATTGCCACACATGCCACTTCAGCTACCTCTGATGAAATTAAAACTTCTTTGCTAAACCTTGTTATGAGAGATCAATTCTCTGGTGCTGGAGATGATGCTGCTTTACACTTGAATAATTTTTTGAATTATGTGATATGCAAAAGTATTAAGAAGTAGAAGGTGATGTTGTTAAGCTCAAGCTCTTTCCTTTCTCTTTAAGGGGAGATGCTAAAATCTGGTTTCAATCTTTGCCTAGAAATAGCATAGATTCTTGGAATAAGTGCAAAGATGCTTTTATAGGGAAGTACTACCCTCCTGCTAAGATTATCCAATTGAGGAGTAATATTATGAATTTTAAGCAATTGGATAATGAACACGTTTCCCAAGCTTGGGAATGAATGAAATCTCTTGTTAAGAAATGCCCTACACATGGTTTGACTACTTGGATGGTTATCCAGACTTTTTATGCAGGCTTGAACTTTACCTCGCGGAACCTGTTAGATTCGGCCGCGGGAGGAACCTTTATGTCAACTACACTTGGTGCTGCCACGAAGCTTCTCGATGAAATGATGACCAATTATTCCCAATGGCACACCGAACGCGCTCCAACGGGTAGGAAGGTAAATTCTGTCGAGGAAATTACCTCCCTCAATGAAAAAGTTGACTTAATTATGTCTCTACTTACCAAGCAACCCTCTATTGATCCTCATGATGTTCCTTTAAATTCTTTGTTTGCCCAAGAACAAGTAGATGTGAACTTTATTGCTAGAAACAACTTCAACAACAATGCTTATAGGGGAAATTTTGCTAGCAATCCTAGACCGTTTCCATCCAACTATGGGAACAACAACACCTACCCTAGCAACAAGAACCCCTCCTCTAAATTAGAAAGCATGCTTAGAGACTTTATCACTACCCAAAAAGCCTTCAACAAAAATGTAGAAGAGAAATTAGCTAAAATAGATAATCTCTCTTTGAAGGTAGAAAGCTTAGCACTTGATATTGAGATGCTTAAAATTAGAACCTCTCCCCTTGAGGAGAATAAGGCCACTCCTATTAATGCTATCCAGTTACAAATCAATGAAAATATTAGGATGATGGCTAAACTTAAAGAAAGATGGGCTAGAGAAAAAGAGGAAGAGGATAGAATTAAGAGCCTTCCTACACACCACACAGTTGCTATTATCCAAATGGTTGAGGACACTCAAAATATTAGCACCCAATGCACTCCTAGTCCCGTTGGAACTATTAATGGTGATGCTAATACCTCAACCATAGAAAAAGAAACTCCTATGAACATAGAGGGTTTCAAACAAGTGAGCCTAGATGACACTACTACCACCTTTGATAGTAGTGATATTGATTTTGATAGTTGTACCCTCTCAGAAGTTATTAGCTTGCTACACAAAATGTCTAGAGACCCCCACACCAGCACACTTAATCTTGCCTTCACGGAGCATATCACAAATGCTCTCATCAAAGCTAGGGAGGAGAATCTTAGAGTAGAAGCCTCCATACCTAGGAAGCTAGATGATGGTTGGGACCCTATGATCAAAATTAAATTGAATAACTTCTATTGCTATGCTTTATGTGATGTTGGAGCTACTACCTCATTTATGCCCAAAAGAATATTTGATATGTTTGAATTGAAGCCTTTTGAGCCTTGTTCTTTTGGTGTTCGTCTTGTTGATTATTCCGTAAAGAAACCTTTAGGGAAGATCGACGATGTTCTTATCATTGTCAATGACAACTATGTTCCCGTTGATTTTATTGTTATGGATATAGAGTGTGAACCTTTATGTCCAATTATTTTGGGATGTCCTTTTCTTCGCACCGTTGGTGCGGTTATTGACATGAAAGAGGGGAATATTAAATTCCAATTCCCATTCAAAAAGGGGATGGAACACTTCCCTAGAAATAAAATCAAGTTACCTTTTGAGTCCGTTACACGGGCTAGTTATTCTCTTTCTCTTGATAAATCATGATTCTTCTTTTCGCATCATGCCTAGCTAATGGCTTTAAAGAAGCGATTTCGGGAGGCAGCCCGCAACGAATTTAGGTGTTTCTTTTTGCTTTTGTTGTGTCTTGATGATTGTTACTTCTGTAGCAACATCATTGTATCTTTATTTTTCAGCTTTGTGCCAAGTTATAGCCTCTTACGGCAAGGGAAGTAAAAGTTGTGACATGCTGTCCAGAAAACAGATTCTGTCCTCGTGACCAGAAAAATTCCAGAAAAATCCCAGTTCATCTTTTTGAGCTGAAATGTTTACAAAGTATGCTCTATACAATTAAGAAACTTCCGTATGTTCTGAGTTTTTTGATTTGAGTTGCAAAAGTGCCCCTAAAAAATTCTTTACTATCTGTTGTTCTGTTTTTCATAGATTCTGCCACGTTTTGTCTCTCCTAACTTTTGCAAACCTTAAGCGTGCTTTTTCTTTGCAAAAACTTTTTGGAACTCTTGAGAAACAGTAGCTCTTCAAGAATATCTTTATATCCAGTGGAAAAAAAAACTATTTATTAAGGGCACTAACCTCTCTAATCAGCTTATGATGAGTTATGTATGAAGGCAGTTTTCAAGTGTGCGATAGAAGATGATGAAAGAAGATCCAGGAGTGTCAAGCGCTCAAGCTTGGGGATGCCCCCATGCATCCCCAATAAATATTCAAGGAGACTCAAGCGTCTAAGCTTGGGGATGCCCCCGTGCATCCCCTTCTCCATCAACAATCATCAGTTCATCTTTCGTCTCACTATATTTTTATCACTTCAAGCGTTATGAGCTATGCTTGGAGCGTCTCGCTCTTAGGTTTTGTTTTTAGTTTTCTTTAGCTTTGCTTGTTGTTCATAACAAGTTAGATCCTTTCTTACTTTGTGTGGGAGAGAAACACGCTCCACTTTCAAAATTTAGAACACATCATAGGATTCTTCCTGCCTATCTTTTTGTTGTTGTGTGTTCTTTATCTTTTCATAGCTACTGCCTTGTTTAGTTTTAGTCTTAGTTTGTCTTTAGCAAGAGCCTTGGCTTTTGTTTAGTTTGTTTCTGCAACTCTTTTTAGTTTTCATGTTTATCTTGTTAAGAGAGTTGGTTGTTGCACTGAGTTGTGTCTTGTCTTGAAAGTAGGTAATTGAGGTTGCTATTTAATTTTAGTAGTAGCTTGTAATAGTTTTGAGGTATTGATGTGAGTAATGTTTGAACTTTTGGTGTCAAGAGCTCTAGCCTATTAGTGATAGGTGTCGTATTTTGGGATATCTGTGTGTATTTTCAACACCTACAAAACTAGTTGAGAACTCTAGCTACTAGATGGAGCACTACTCTTCTGAGGGGTCGAATATCAGAGAACACTCACGTACCATGAGTCGAGGATGCGCAAGGATAACCAAACCCCCATACACTCCTCCTCGGGGTACTTGTCTCTTTTTGAACCTCCTTATTAGATTGAAAGTTACCGATAATAAGTGCATGAGTTCTTCGGACTAATGTAAGTATTGAAAGTTGACACTTCCACCTTCCCATATTTTGCTAGCCTCTCCTGTGCCGTGCATTGCCTTCTTCTCACTCCGAGAGTTGGTGTCCATCTTCACCGGTACATCCAAACCCTTGGCATGATACGGTCTGTCATCATAAGCCTCCTTATATCTTTCCTCAAAACAGCCACCATACCTACCTATCAAGGCATTTCCATAGCCTTTCTGAGTTACATTGCCATGCAACTTCCACCTCTTCATGACTTGATCTTCATGTCATGCATGTTCCTGCTACACTGGCAGCGACATACATTGCATACATCATGTAGTTACAACTTCTTTATGATTTTGAGTACCTTGTAAAGTGTGAAAGATCTCCTTTACCTTCTTGTAAAATAGAGTGTTGCTCTTAAGTGAGGAAAAGATCCCAAAGTGGACACAATAAAAGATCCCAAAGAGGTCAAATGAGAATTAAATAGAAAGAGCCATTGAGTCCACCAAAAAGATAAAAATAAATAAAAAGAGAGAAAGGGGCAACACTACTATCCTTTTGAGAGATCCACAATAGTACTCCCTTTATATCCTTGTACTCCTTAGAGATGATCGTTATGCATATAGCTATGTGGGGACCTTCACACTATAGAACTTGGCTTGCATATTCCAAGGATGAGCCTCCTCAAACAAGCTCTAGGTCTTCATGAGCGAGCAAGTTCGATGCACCCCCACTAGTTCCATTGGAGAGCTACTTAGCTCGTATGTGCATCCGTTGCATGGCAATCCCTACTCCTCACATCATATCTATCATTTGGCATCTCTTGCCTATGATTGTCCTCATTGATGTGAGCCTTTCTCTTCCTTTTTGTCTTGCTCCTCCACCATATTTCTCTCTTTGCCATCCTAAGTGTCAACTCTCGTGCTTACGCTCATCCATTGCATGAGTGCTCGAATTATCGAAAAGGAGTGGATCAAATTGACTTGTACCTGGCTAGTGGTCTGGGGACGAGTCAAGATAAGATTCCAAAGAAGACCAAGTGTGAAACTTTAGTAGATTGAGTTCTCAACAGAAAAATTACTTTTTCTCGTATTCCCTATCCCCCTTCTTGCACGCAAACACCATTTGGAGACATTCGAGTCACGGACAGCGAGAGCTCTTGCACCTAATGTTCTTTTGTTACTTGTTTCAATGCTAATCTAGACTCTTGCATGTTATGACTTGAATTGAATCTCTAACCTTGATTGCTTTACTTTTCAAAGTTCTTTTAAGGTTGCTAGCATGTCACCACAGAAATTATGTTGTTATCATTTACCTACTCGAGGACGAGCAGGAATTAAGCTTGGGGATGTTGATACGTCCAAAACGTATCTATAATTTCTGCTTGCTCCTTGCATGTTTTGTGTGATATTGGTATGTTCTAGATACACTTTCATACACTTTTGATCATATTTGGACTAACCTATTAACTCAGTGCACCCCAGTGTCAGTTCCTGTTTTCTACTGTTTTTCTATTTCAGTTTTCCCCCATATAAAAAGTGCCAGAAAAATTTGGGAAAATTCAGATAAAAAATCAGCATGGAGGAAGCTTCGCGAAGAGCCCGCGAGGGGCCAGAGGGGAGCCAGGGGGCCCAGGCGGCCACCCGGCGCGGCCCCACCCTTGGCCGCGCCAGGGGGGCGCCTGGGGCCCCTGGTCCACCTCTGGCTGCCCCCCCTTCGCCTATTATTCTCCGTCACGGGAAAACTCCAGAAGAGGAACCCTATTCCGTGATATCGCCTCTGTTCCGCCGCCGTGCTTCCGAAGATCGGGAGCACCAGAAGACCTCTTCCCGGCACCCTGCCGGAGGGAGGATTGACCTCCGGGAGTCTCCTCTCCACCATGAATGCTCCCCGGATGTCTCGTGGGTAGTTTTCCTTGGACCATGGGTCCGTGATCAGTAGCTATCTGATGTTCTCCTCCCCTCTTTGATCTTCATTGTTTAGACCTCGTGAGCTGCCCTACATGATCGAGGTACCTTTGTAATATTTCTGGTATTGCTATGCTTAGTTTGATAGGATCTGATGGATTATGAGATTATGTTTAGATTGTGATAGAGTAATATATTTGGTTTTTATCTCTTATATTTTTGTTCCTAAGTAATTCTTGCATGTTCTCCGTTGCTGTTTATTGCTTTGGCCAAGTAGTAGGTAGTGACTTCAAGAGGGAACGTTGTGCTAGATTGTGGGTTCATGCCCCCCGATGACATGCTTGAGTGATAGAAACATGAGTCTAGGGGATGTGTTGTTGCCACAAGGGGGAAAACAACGGTGCTTGTGACCGCCGTCACAAGGATTGTTTACTTTACGCAGAGTTCTTTTTAATGCAGTTGCCTGTTGCTTTGGGTTTAGACTTTGGGTGGGGCTCGCAACTTAATACCAGTGAGATGTTCTGGATAGATATCTCAAGGTGGATATTTAGTAGTAGATGCAGATGGATTTCGGTCTACTTATCTTGGCGTGCTGCCTGTGATTTTGAACCTCGTCCTTTCTTTTGTAGCATAGTTAGCATTGCGGTGCGTTCATAATCCTGTCAATTGCCTTTCTGTAATTTGTTTACCTCGCATAGCAATTTTATCGTCTTTTGGGAGAGAGACATCACTAGCGAACATCACGTATCCCGGTCCATATCTTCATTATTGTTTCCACGCTATATTTACCTTACTGCTTTTACTTGTTATCATTATCCCTTGCATTTTATCCTTGTGAACAACAAGACCGGAGAGATTGACAACCTCTCTGAACTTCGTTGGGAACAAAGTTATCTATGTCTGTGTGCAGGTCCCCGTCAGTTGCGCCGCTGACACCTACTTATCATCTCTGGAGTCCTGCTGGAGACAAACCTTGGTATCTTCACCGAGGGAAAACTGCTGCTGCACTACATCTCAACCTTCCACTTGGGGTAACCAACGAAGGGGCGAGAATCCATCAAGCAAGTTTTCTGGCCCCGTTGCCGGGGACTCCAAGTGCTAAGATAGGGGAGTTGATCACTACCCTTTACCTTTGTTTTTTAGTCTTGTTAGTTTATCTTTCACTTTTTATCTTTGTGTCTTTTATCAAAAAGTACAAAAAAATCTGCCACACTTGCTGCTACTATGGGTTCCACTGAAAACACAAAGTTGTGTGACTTCACTAGTCACAACAACCAAGACTTTATCTGCACTCCCATTGCCACACCTTCCACTTCAGCTACCTCTTATGAAATTAAACCTTCTTTGCTAAACCTTGTTATGAGAGATCAATTCTCTGGTGCTAGAGATGATGCTGCTTTACACTTGAATAATTTTGTTGAATTATGTGATATGCAAAAGTATAAAGAAGTAGAAGTTGATGTTGTTAAGCTCAAGCTCTTTCCTTTCTCTTTAAGGGGAGATGCTAAAATCTGGTTTCAATCTTTGCCTAGAAATAGCATAGATTCTTGGGATAAGTGCAAAGATGCTTTTATAGGGAAGTACTACCCTCCTGCTAAGATTATCCAATTGAGGAGTAATATTATGAATTTTAAGCAATTGGATAATGAACACGTTTCCCAAGCTTGGGAACGAATGAAATCTCTTGTTAAGAAATGCCCTACACATGGTTTGACTACTTGGATGGTTATCCAGACTTTTTATGAAGGCTTGAACTTTACCTCGCGGAACCTGTTAGATTCGGCCGCGGGAGGAACCTTTATGTCAACTACACTTGGTGCTGCCACGAAGCTTCTCGATGAAATGATGACCAATTATTCCCAATGGCACACCGAACGCGCTCCAACGGGTAGGAAGGTAAATTCTATCGAGGAAATTACCTCCCTCAATGAAAAAGTTGACTTAATTATGTCTCTACTTACCAAGCAACCCTCTATTGATCCTCATGATGTTCCTTTAAATTCATTGGTTTCCCAAGAAAAAGTAGATGTGAACTTTATTGCTAGAAACAACTTCAACAACAATGCTTATAGGGGAAATTTTGCTAGCAATCCTAGACCGTTTCCATCCAACTATGGGAACAACAACACCTACCCTAGCAACAAGAACCCCTCCTCTGAATTAGAAAGCATGCTTAGAGACTTTATCACTACCCAAAAAGCCTTCAAAAAAATGTAGAAGAGAAATTAGCTAAAATAGATAATCTCTCTTTGAAGGTAGAAAGCTTAGCCCTTGATATTGAGATGCTTAAAATTAGAACCTCTCCCCTTGAGGAGAATAAGGCCACTCCTATTAATGCTATCCAGTTACAAATCAATGAAAATATTAGGATGATGGCTAAACTTAAAGAAAGATGGGCTAGAGAAAAAGAGGAAGAGGATAGAATTAAGAGCCTTCCTACACACCACACAGTTGCTATTATCCAAATGGTTGAGGACACTCAAAATATTAGCACCCAATGCACTCCTAGTCCCGTTGGACCTATTAATGGTGATGCTAATACCTCAATCATAGAAAAAGAAACTCCTATGAACATAGAGGGTTTCAAACAAGTGAGCCTAGATGACACTACTACCACCTTTGATAGTAGTGATATTGATTTTGATAGTTGTACCCTCTCAGAAGTTATTAGCTTGCTACACAAAATGTCTAGAGACCCCCACACTAGCACACTTAATCTTGCCTTCACGGAGCATATCACAAATGCTCTCATCAAAGCTAGGGAGGAGAAGCTTAGAGTAGAAGCCTCCATACCTAGGAAGCTAGATGATGGTTGGGACCCTATGATCAAAATTAAATTGAATAACTTCTATTGCTATGCTTTATGTGATGTTGGAGCTAGTACCTCATTTATGCCCAAAAGAATATTTGATATGTTTGAATTGAAGCCTTTTGAGCCTTGTTCTTTTGGTGTTCGTCTTGTTGATTATTCCGTAAAGAAACCGTTAGGGAAGATCGACAATGTTCTTATCATTGGCAATGACAACTATGTTCCCGTTGATTTTATTGTTATGGATATAGAGTGTGAACCTTTATGTCCAATTATTTTGGGATGTCCTTTTCTTCGCACCGTTGGTTCGGTTATTGACATGAAAGAGGGGAATATTAAATTCCAATTCCCATTCAAAAACGGGATGGAACACTTCCCTAGAAATAAAATCAAGTTACCTTTTGAGTCCGTTACACGGGCTAGTTATTCTCTTTCTCTTGATAAAACTTGATTCTTCTTTTTGCATCATGCCTAGCTAATGGCTTTAAAGAAGCGCTTTCGGGAGGCAGCCCGCAACGAATTTAGGTGTTTATTTTTGCTTTTGTTGTGTCTTGATGATTGTTACTTCTGTAGCAACATTATTTTATCTTTATTTTTCAGCTTTGTGCCAAGTTATAGCCTCTTACGGCAAGGGAAGTAAAAGTTGTGACATGCTGTCCAGAAAACAGATTCTGTCCTCGTGACCAGAAAAATTCCAGAAAAATCCCAGTTCATATTTTTGAGCTGAAATATTTACACAGTATGCTATATACAATTAAGAAACTTCCGTATGTTCTGAGTTTTTTTATTTGAGTTGCAGAAGTGCCCCTAAAAAATTCTTTACTATCTGCTGTTCTGTTTTTCACAGATTCTGCAATGTTTTGTCTCTCCTAACTTTTGCAAACCTTAAGCTTGCTTTTTCTTTGCAAAAACTTTTTGGAACTCTTGATAAACAGTATCTCTTCAAGAATATCTTTATATCCAGTGGAAAAAACTATTTTTTAAGGGAACTAACCTCTCTAATCAGCTTATGATGAGTTATGTATGAAGGGAGTTTTCAAGTGTGCGATAGAAGATGATGAAAGAAGATCCAGGAGTGTCAAGCGCTCAAGCTTGGGTATGCCCCCATGCATCCCCAATAAATATTCAAGGAGACTCGAGCGTCTAAGCTTGGGGATGCCCCCGTGCATCCCCTTCTCCATCAACAATCATCAGTTCATCTTTCGTCTCACTATATTTTTATCACTTCAAGCGTTATGTGCTATGCTTGGAGCGTCTCGCTCTTAGGTTTTGTTTTTAGTTTTCTTTAGCTTTGCTTGCTGTTCATAACAAGTTAGATCCTTTCTTACTTTGTGTGGGATATAAACACGCTCCACTTTCAAAATTTAGAACACATCATAGGATTCTTCCTGCCTATCTTTTTGCTGTTGTGTGTTCTTTATCTTTTCATAGCTACTGCCTTGTTTAGTTTTAGTCTTAGTTTGTCTTTAGCAAGAGCCTTGGCTTTTGTTTAGTTTGTTGCTGCAACTCTTTTTAGTTTTCATGTTTATCTTGTTAAGGGAGTTGGTTGTTGCACTGAGTTGTGTCTTGTCTTGAAAGTAGGTAATTGAGGTTGCTATTTAATTTTAGTAGTAGCTTGTAATAGTTTTGAGGTATTGATGTGAGTAATGTTTGGACTTTTGGTGTCAAGAGCTCTAGCCTATTAGTGATAGGTGTCGTATTTTGGGAAATCCGTGTGTATTTTCAAAACCTACAAAACTAGTTGAGAACTCAAGCTACTAGATGGAGCACTACTCTTCTGAGGGGTCGAATATCAGAGAACACTCACGTACCATGAGTCGAGGATGCGCAAGGATAACCAAACCCCCATACACTCCTCCTCGGGGTACTTGTCTCTTTTGGAACCTCCTTATTAGATTGAAAGTTACCGATAATAAGTGCATGAGTTCTTCGGACTAATGTAAGTATTGAAAGTTGACACTTCGACCTTCCCATATTTTGCTAGCCTCTCCTGTGTCGTGCATTGCCTTCTTCCCACTCCGAGAGTTGGTGTCCACCTTCACCGGTACATCCAAACCCTTGGCATGATACGCTCTGTCATCATAAGCCTCCTTATATCTTTCCTCAAAACAGCCACCATACCTACCTATCAAGGCATTTCCATAGCCTTTCTGAGTTACATTGCCATGTAACTTCCACCTCTTCATGACTTGATCTTCATGTCATGCATGTTCCTGCTACACTGGTAGCGACATACATTGCATACATCATGTAGTTACATCTTCTATATGATTTTGAGTACCTTCTAAAGTGTGAAAGATCTCCTTTACCTTCTTGTAAAATAGAGTTTGCTCTTAAGTGAGGAAAAGATCCCAAAGTGGACACAATAAAAGATCCCAAAGAGGACAAATGAGAGTTAAATAGAAAGAGCCATTGAGGCCACCAAAAAAATACAAAAAAATAGATAAAAGATAAAAAGAAATAAAAAGAGAGAAAGGGGCAACACTACTATCCTTTTGAGAGATCCACAATAGTACTCCCTTTATATCCTTGTACTCCATAGAGATGATCGTTATGCATATAGCTATGTGGGGACCTTCACACTATAGAACTTGGCTTGCATATTCCAAGGATGAGCCTCCTCAAACAAGCTCTAGGTCTTCATGAGCGAGCAAGTTAGATGCACCACCACTAGTTCCATTGGAGAGCTTCTTAGCTCGTATGTGCATCCGTTGCATGGCAATCCCTACTCCTCACATCATATCTATCATTGGGCATCTCTTGCCTATGATTGTCCTCATTCATGTGAGCCTTTCTCTTCCTTTTTGTCTTGCTCCTCCACCATATTTCTCTCTTTGCCATCCTAAGTGTCAACTCTCGTGCTTACGCTCATCCATTGCATGAGTGCTCGAAATATCGAAAAGGAGTGGATCAAATTGACTTGTACCTGGCTAGTGGTCTGGGGACGAGTCAAGATAAGATTCCAAAGAAGACCAAGTGTGAAACTTTAGTAGATTGAGTTCTCAACACAAAAATTCCTTTTTCTCATATTCCCTATCCCCCTTCTTGCACGCAAACACCATTTGGAGACATTCGAGTCACAGACAACGAGAGCTCTTGCACATAATGTTGTTTTGTTACTTGTTTCAATACTAATATAGACTCTTGCATGTTATGACTTGAATTGAATCTCTAACCTTGATTGCTTTACTTTTCAAAATTCTTTTAAGGTTGCTAGCATGTCACCATAGAAATTATGTTGTTATCATTTACCTACTCGAGGACGAGCAGGAATTAAGCTTGGGGATGTTGATACGTCCAAAACGTATCTATAATTTCTGCTTGCTCCATGCATGTTTTGTGTGATATTGCTATGTTCTAGATACACTTTCATACACTTTTGATCATATTTGGACTAACATATTAACTCAGTGCACCCCAGTGCCAGTTCCTGTTTTCTGCTGTTTTCTATTTCAGTTTTTCCCCATATAACAAGTGCGAGAAAAATTCGGGAAAATTCAGATAAAAAATTAGCGTGGAGGAAGCTTCGCGAAGAGCCCGCGAGGGGCCAGAGGGGAGCCAGGGGGCCCAGGCAGCAACCCGGCGCGGCCCCACCCCTGGCCGCGCCAGGGGGGCGCCTGGGGCCCCTGGTCCACCTCTGGATGCCCCCTTTCGCCTATTTATTCTCCGTCACGGGAAAACTCCAGAAGAGGAACCCTATTCCGCGAACTCGCCTCTGTTCCGCCGCCACCGCGCTTCCGAAGATCGGGAGCACTAGAAGACCTCTTCCCGGCACCCTGCCGGAGGGAGGATTAACCTCCGGGAGTCTCCTCTCCACCATGGATGCTCCCCGGATGTCTCGTGAGTAGTTTTCCTTGGAAAATGGGTCCGTGATAAGTAGCTATGTGATGTTCTCCTCCCCTCTTTGATCTTCATTGTTTAGACCTCGTGAGCTGCCCTACATGATCGAGGCACCTTTGTAATATTTCTGCTATTGCTATGTTGAGTTTGATAGGATCTGATGGATTATGAGATTATGTTCAGATTGTGATAGAGTAATATATTTGGTTTTTATCTCTTATATTTTTGTTCCTAAGTAATTCTTGCATGTTCTCCATTGCTGTTTATTGCTTTGGCCAAGTAGTAGGTAGTGACTTCAAGAGGGAACGTTGTGCTAGATTGTGGGTTCATGCCCCCCGATGACATGCTTGAGTGACAGAAACATGAGTCTAGGGGATGTGCTGTTGCCACAAGGGGGAAAACAACGGTGCTTGTGACCGCGGTCACAAGGATTGTTTACTTTACGCAGAGTTCTTTTTAATGCAGTTGTCTGTTGCTTTGGGTTTACACTTTGGGTGGGGCTCGCAACTTAATACCAGCGAGATGTTCTGGATAGATATCTCAAGGTGGATGATTAGTAGTAGATGCACATGGATTTCGGTCTACTTATCTTGGCGTACTGCCTGTGATTTTGAACCTCGTCCTTTCTTTTGTAGCATAATTAGCATTGCGGTGCGTTCATAATCCTGTCAATTTCCTTTCTGTAATTTGTTTTCCTCGCATAGAAATTTTATCGTCTTTTGGGAGAGAGACATCACTAGAGAACATCACGTATCCCGGTCCATATCTTCATTATTTTTTCCACGCTATATTTACCTTGATGCTTTTACTTGTTATCATTATCCCTTGCATTTTATCCTTGTGAACAACAAGACCGGAGAGATTGACAACCTCTCTCAACTTCGTTGGGAACAAAGTTATCTGTGTCTGTGTGCAGGTCCGCGTCAGTTGCGCCGCTGACACCTACTTATCATCTCTGGAGTCCTGCTGGAGAGAAACCTTGGTATCTTCACCGAGGGAAAACTGCTGCTGCACTACATCTCAACCTTCCACTTGGGGTAACCAACGAAGGGGAGAGAAAACCTGGTTGTGAATTTTCGTCCGAGCTGGGCACAGCTCGGAAGAAAACCTGATTTGTAGTAATGGAAAACAGATTGAGCAAGGCAAACTGTGTGTACGAGATAATATTTTATTCAGATCTTACAAGCGTGCTCATGCATAGAAACGGCACAATAACTGGGCGATCCATGCATGAGGCTCTTCTATCTTATTAGTTACATCATACAGGTGATAGGCCCCATTGTGCAGTACTCTAGAGATGACATATGGGCATTCCCATGGGGGAGCTAGTTTGTGGTCCGAAGTTTGCTTGATGCGGAGTACCATATCGCCCTCTTGAAATGAGCGAGCTCGGACATGTCGGTCGTGGTATCGGCGAAGTTCTTGCTGATAGAACGCCGAGAGGGTGAGAGCTAGGTTTCGCTCTTCTTCCAAGAGATCAACACCATCTTGTCGTGCTACTTCGGCCTCGGCATCTGTGTACTGGCTTATACAGGGGGCATTGTGCTTAAGGTCACTCGGGAGAACTGCTTCTGAATCGTAAACGAGGAAGAAAGGGGTTGACCGAGTTGAGCGATTGGGAGTTGTCCGCAATCCCCACAAGACCGAAGGGAGTTCGTCGACCCAGGCACCCGCTGCTTCCTTCAGTTCCCAAAGTAGCCGAGGCTTGATTCCTTTGAGTATTAATCTGTTTGCTCGTTCGACCTGGCCATTGGACTGTGGGTGTGCGACTAAGGCAAAGTTGACCTGAATACCATTGGTCCAACAGAATTTCTTGAATTCGGCCGAGTTGAAATTCGACCGATTATCAGTGATGATGTCATGTGCAAAACCAAACCGATGTATGATGCCTTGCATAAAGCTGACTGATGTGGCGGAGTCTAGGGTCTTGATAGGTTTTGCTTCTATCCATTTTGTAAACTTGTCTACTGCGACCAAAATGTGGGTGAAACCATGCTTGCCCATTCGGAGCGGTCCGGTCATATCCAGTCCCCATACTGCAAATGGCCAGGCTAGGGGGATTGTCTTCAGCTCGGAGGCTGGT
This sequence comes from Bromus sterilis, assembly GCA_950022295.1. Classification (NCBI taxonomy): domain Eukaryota; kingdom Viridiplantae; phylum Streptophyta; class Magnoliopsida; order Poales; family Poaceae; genus Bromus; species Bromus sterilis. The sequence goes on from OX465599.1 coordinate 221,671,357, forward strand.
TTGCGGGGCTGTTTGGCGTAAAACTGACAGCCTTCACAGTGGTCCACGATATACCGAGCGTCACTGAGGGCTTCAGGCCAGAAGAAACCAGCTCGGAAAGCTTTTGCCACCAACGTCCGACTTGAGGCATGGTGGCCACAATCCCCGCATGGATTTCCTGTAGGATGCAGCGGCCTTCCTCCTCGGAGATGCATCGCTGGGGACATGAGTGATGCTATTTCTGTATAACTTCCCATTGATCACCGAGTAAGACTTAGATTTGCGGACGATTTGCTTAGCTTCTATCTCATCATCAGGCAGCTCTTGTTTTTGTAGATAAGCAAGGATTGGAAGTGTCCACTCGGGGGGAATGACCTCCACATCAAACACCATGTCAACTACAGCGGGTATATCTTCTTTGTTGGGGATGTTCTTGTCAGGCAGCATATCTGGATCGGCTTCTAGAAAAGGATCTTCCTTGACTGTTGGAGAGTGCAAGTGCTCCAAATAAATCCCTGGCGGGATCTGGCCCCTGGTAGAACCCAACTTGGCTAGGTCATCTGCTGCCTGATTTTTAACCCTTGGAATGTGATGGAGCTCCAGCCCATCAAATTTTTTCTCCAATTTTCTCACTTCTACACAGTAGGTTGTCATTGCTGGACTCCGGATGTCCCACTCTTTCAATACTTGATTGATTACTAGTTCTGAATCTCCGAATATCATAAGTCTCCTGATTCCGAGTGAAATGTCCATTCGCATGCCGTACATAAGAGCTTCGTACTCGGCTTCGTTATTTGTTGCGGGGAAATGGATTTGGAGGACGTATCTCATCTCGTCTTTCCTTGGTGAAACTAGTACCACCCCTGCCCCTGCTCCATTCAGCATCTTGGACCCATCAAAGAACATCGTCCAATGCTCTGGTGTTGGCTGTGGGGGATGTTGGACCTCAATCCACTTGGCCAGGAAATCCACAAGTGCTTGCGACTTGATTGCTTTTTTGGCTTGGTAATTGAGGTCAAAGGGTAGTAGGTCCAATCTCCATTTTGCTATTCTGCCTATGGAGTATTTGTTGTTCATGATTTCTGCCAGGGGAGCTTCAGAGACCACTGTGATGGAATGATCTTGGAAATAATGTGCGAGCTTCTGTGATGCCAAGTAAATTCCCATTGCCAACTTCTGGTAGTGGGGATATCTCTTCTTGGATGGTGTGAGGACTTCGGAGATGAAGTACACCGGTCTTTGTACCTTTTGTGACTTTCCTTCTTCTTCTCTTTCCACCACTATAGCTACGCTGACAACTTGGCTTGTGGCTGCAATGTATAACAAGAGCGGCTCTTTTTCTTGAAGTGCTGCCAGGACCGGCCGAGTTGACAGTTGCTTTTTTAGGTCTTCAAACGCCATTTGAGCTTCTTCCGTCCAAAAAAAATTTGGTGATTTTTTCATCAGCTGGTAGAGAGGTAGGGCTTTCTCTCCCAGTCTGGAGATGAACCTAATGAGTGTTGCAAGACAACCTGTCAATTTTTGGCCGTCTCGGAGCTGCTTGGGTGGCTTCATGTTTTAAATTGCCGCGATTTTTTCCGGGTTGGCTTCTATCCCCCGCTCGGAGACCATGAATCCGAGTAGCTTCCCCTCTGGCACACCAAAAACGCATTTTTCGGGATTGAGCTTGATGTTGTAGGCTCGGAAGCTCTGAAAAGTTTCAGCTAAGTCGGCTAGCAAACTACTTCCTTTAACCGACTTGATCACGATGTCATCCACGTAGACCTCCACATTTCTGCCGATTTGCCAGATCAAGCAGTTCTACATCATGCGTTGATACGTAGCACCTGCGTTTCTGAGTACGAATGGCATCGTGATATAACAAAAACATCCGAATGGGGTTATGAATGATGTTTTAAGCTCATCTCGTTCATATAGTCGGATTTGATGGTAACCCGAGTACGCATCGAGGAAACATAATCTCTCGCAACCCGATGTGGAATCCACAATCTGGTCAATGCGAGGAAGAGGGAAATGGTCTTTTGGACAAACTTTATTGATATGACGGGAATCAACACAAGTTCTCCAAGATTTATCTTTCTTCGGAACCATTACAGGATTTGCCAACCACTCGGAGTGGAAGATTTCCCTAATGAATCCGGCTGCTAATAGTCTAGATATCTCCTGCCTGATGGCCTTCCTTTTCTCGGAGGAAAACCGTCGAAGGTACTCTTTCACCGGTCTTGCTTTCGGATCAACGTGTAACTTGTGCTCGGCCAACTCCCTTGGGACTCCAGGCATATCAGCAGGCTTCCATGCGAAGATATCCCAATTCTCACGGAGGAAGTTGACGAGCTCGAGTTCCTATTGGCGATCCAAATCGGTTGCAATGTTGGTGTATTTGTCTTTATCTGTGGGATGTATCTGTACCCTCTTGGTCTCTCCAGCTGACTCGAATGAAGATGTCTTCTTTGGTTGCAGTAACTCGGATGAGTCAGCGGCTTTTTTGTACTCGGCCAGCTCGACCTCAGCCATTTGCTGGTCAGCTATCAGGGACCCCTTCTGCAATAGTTCTTCGTCTTGCTTGTAATCTCTCGAGACAGTGATCACGCCGTGCGGGCCAGGCATCTTTAGTTTCAGATAGACATAACAGGGGATGGCCATGAAATTTTCATAGGTTGGTCTTCCGAGTAAGGCATGGTATGCACTCGGAAAATCCACCACTTCAAAGGTGATCTTTTCTTTCCGGAAGTTACTCGGAGTACCAAAGACCACATTGAGGGAGATCATTCCGAGTGAGTATGCCTTTTTCCCCGGGATTATCCCATGAAATTCCAGATAGCTTTTGCGGAGCTTTAACATTGGAATGTTCATGCTCTTCAGAGTGCTTGCATATAGGATGTTAATTCCACTGCCACCATCCATCAAAATGTTTCTGATTCTGAAGTTCCCACTCCCTGTTTCCACCAAGGATCAACAATCAAAGCGTGCCTTCCTGGGTGAGGGATGTGAGGAGGGTGATCCGACTGGTTGAAAGTGATTGGGACGTCATCCCACTTCATATAATTCGGAACTGTCGGAGCTGTCGAGTTGACTTCTATGAACCTTATCTTTTCTACCCTCTTCGACTCCCGTCCTATAAAGATGACTAACACTCCGTCTTCTCTTGGGAAGCCTTCGCTGTCCAGATCTGGGCTGGGCGCTTTCTTTTTTTCCGGTATCCTTCTCTTGCTGAGGACCTGTCCTTGCATTCTGGGCCGCCCTTTTGATCAGGCGACATTGTCGAGCTGTATGCTTTGGAATAACCAATTTTCCCTCGGCATCTCGGGTGGTGTGAATAGGACAAGGTTGATCCAGGACTTAATCATCATTGGACAGCTTTTTCTGCCGCGGCTGCCACTCCTTTCGTGTCTGACCCCTGCCATGAAGGCCTGAAGCGTTTGCTGCGGCCACTAGCTCTGCGTCCGTTGGGGCGTCTTCTGCTTTTCGCTTGTTGTTTCCTGCGGTCTTCTGTTTCGGGTTAGGCGCCGAGTTGCTGCATCCTCTATGCTGCTGGTTCTTCTGTCGAATCTCCTCTTCACCGTTGGCATACTTATTCGCTATCTCCATCAGCTTCCCGAGTGATGTGATATGAGGTGATCTTGCCAACTTGAGACTTAACTCCCTGTAGTTGACCCCTTGTTTGAAGGCATGAATGTCCTGGAACTCGGAGAAGCCTTCAACCGAGTTATGGAGTGTGATCCATCTCTGGATATAATCCCGAGTAGACTCGGTGTTGCTCTGGACACATAATTGTAGCTCGGTTAGACCCCCGGGTCTCTTCTAGGTCCCTTTAAAATTCTTGACGAACACTTTCTCGAGGTCTTCCCAAACCCAGATGCTACTAGGGGGGAGTTGATTCAACCATGCCCGAGCTGAGCCTTCTAGCATTAACGGCAGGTGCATCATGGCTATCTCATCCCCTCCTCCTCCGATTTGCACAGCTATTCTGTAATCATCTAACCATCTCTGGGGTTTAGCATCACCTCGGTATTTATCCGCCCCTTGAGCTATCCAGAAGTGGGGCGGAATAGGGGTAGACCGGATCCTTTCGCTGAAGCAAACTAGCCCTGTGGCCATTGAGGGCCGAGCTTGGTCCTGGCGATGTGATCTGGCGCGGTCGACTCGGCTCTGTACTAGGTGGCTTCGGGCGTCGTCTTCAACATCAAAATGACGGTCATCCCGGTGCCGAGGGAACTCCTCTCTCTGTGGTGCGGGACGACCTATCCCGCGAGCCTCTGCCCTCCTGTGATCTTCATGTCGATACTGCTCTTGGTGGTGATCTCCTCGGGGTTCATCTCTGCGCTGAGGCGAATTGTCCTTGTTTCTCCGTGCTTCTCCATAGGGTGTGTGCACCGACATTAATGTTTTTGTAGGGGGGACTTGGGAATGAATTCGCTGCTGTGATTGACTGACAGCAGCGTTTTGATCCACTGCGGTTTGCAACAAAAAAGCCAGGTGCTGAATTTCTTCTGTGATCCACTGGGCTGCAGAGAGTTTGCAATCCGAGTTTCCGCCATGAGATTTTCTACTAGGGTACCCATAGCTCGGAAAGGTTCCCGGCCTGGGCCCCACAGTTGTCGACTTGTTCTGCTTTGCCTGAGCCGAGCTACCTCCTGAGCTTGGCGCTCCAAGGTGTTTTCTAGCTCGGCCAGGCGCTCTCGCTCAGCCAGGTTAGTCAATCTGGCTGCCTCCAGGCCTCGCCCTTCTGGAGTGCTTGTGTCGATGGGGGTGTTTAGCAGCCGCTTCTGCTTCTTCCCGCTCCTCCCGAGTAAGGGGGCGGGGTTGTCGACTTGCTTCTCCGAGCTCTAACCTTCGGAAAGCGGATACACGTCGGGCCGGCTCCCGAGCGCCAGCCCTAGATGGACTGTTAGCTTCGTCTCGGGCGTGATTATCCCGAGCTGGCGATGGCTGAGAGGGCGGAGTCTCGGCCATGCACACTTCTGCAACAGCGACTGGGGCGCCGCTGCTGCCTTCTTGCTCGGCGCCCGACTCGGGGTCATACGTCGCCATGCCTTCTTCTTCGAACGAGTCGAACAGAGGCAAGAGAGATGTTGCGGAGCCTTCTCTTGTGATCAGTTCATCCAGGGCCTTCTGGGCCGACTCCACCGAGTCGATGACTACCACATGTTGTATCTTGACCGATTTTCCACGATGATGAGCACGCCGGCGGCCCGAGTGCTTCTTCTTATGGCGGACAGATAACGGCGCAGGTGCGTGACTATGGGCCGATAGTTGGAGGCGCAGGGCCCCCGACTCGTCAGCTCGGAAGTGAACGATGCCTCATGAAGGCAGCAGTTGCGCCTGGAGCGGAGAATCTACCAACCAGGCGGAATCGTCAGCTACAAAAGCCAATGATCCGAAACGGAAAACTTCTCCGACGATGAGCTCGGGGCCGCGAACCGGCGAAGAGGATGAAGAAAATGCCATCTCTACGATTGCTGATCAACTCAGCCCCACGGTGGGCGCCAACTGTCGTGGATATAATCCTGACAATAGATATAGGGGTATAAAAGGAGCTAAATGAATCTGTACGTAGAGTGGTTGATGCAAGGAAAATTATACAGGTTAGGCCTCTCCTTAGAGATAAAAACCTTAGTCCTGTCCCAGGCTGACTAGGGTGTTCTTGCTCAAAAGTATGAGGATAGAGTTGCGCGTGCCCACACTGGAGGGGGGGGCTTATATAGAGTGCGCCCCTGCCCCCTTAATACCTCGTCTTAAATGGGTCTTAATTATAGGATTAAATGCGAACTAAATACGGAAAATGGTCTGCCCATTACTACTAATAAAGGAGGAGAAAAGCCCGCAGCCTTGAATGCTTCATGTCCGTTGCGTTCCCGTCATCCGAGTAAGGAATGGCTCGACGATCTCTTCCGAGTGCCGATCTACTCGGATCTTGCTGGACTTCCGAGTAGCTGCGTACTCGGAAGTGGTTTCTGATCTCCGAGTAACTTGTTACTCGGAGATCTTTAATGCTCCAAGTTTTTTACTAATCTTATTTTGTTGGGTGTGTTTGGAAAACCAAGGGCTTAAGGGTATCCCTTGGTTTCCCTTGCCTAGGGGTATGCCTTTAGTATTACCACGACACCCGGTCCATATTTTCCACCATTGTTTACACCTTCACTTTACTTTCTTGTTTTTACTTTCAGTTGCTATCATCATTATTACCACTATCATTATCCCCTTGCGTTTAATCCTTTGTAAACAACAAGGCCGGAGGGATTGACAACCCCTTTGTACTCGTTGGGAGCAAAGATATATGTTGTGTGTGCAGGTCTAGGTAAAGTAAACAACCTCGGTTGTAGAACGGCGTCATTGTTCACTTTACCACCTACTTGTCGACCTTCGAGTCCTACTGGACTGACTCAAACCTTGGAATCTTTGCCAAGGGAAATTTACTAATGTGATACATCTCAACCTTCCACTACGGGTAACCAACGAGGGGCGAGAAGCCATCAAGACAATTTCTGGCGCCATTGCCGGGGACTCCACTCTTCAAGATAGGGGAGTTGCACACTATCTTTTATCTTTGCTTTTTAGTTTTGTTAGTTTACCTTATCATTTTTTATCTTAGTGTCCTTTATCAAAAACCACAAAAAAATTAGTTACCTTACTTTTTTTAGTCAGTATGTCAAAGTCCTTTCCCTTTGGTTTTGCACCCGAAGGGGAGATTCTCACCTTCGAACAAAGAGGTGGAGAAAGTCTGAAAGATGCTTGGTTTAGAATTAATGATTCTCAAAATACAGCCACCAAGAAGCAATCCACCACTATCCTGCTTAGAAACTTTTATGTTGGCATTACTTCTTGGAATAGGTTTGTTTTAGACACTGCTATCAATGGAAATTTCCTAGAATCCCCAACTTGGGAAGCTCTTGATGTTATGGAAAACCTTTTTGGAAATCCACCAATTCCTAGTACACAAGAGAACATTACTTTAGCTCACATTATGGATAAACTTGACAAGATAGAGCTAGAGATGCCAAGCATAGTAAGAATAAATGAAGTAGATCGTAGGATTCAAGGGAATTTAAATAAGCTTGATAGCTCCATGCACAAAATTTATACCACCTTAGAGACCCTTAAATCCCATGATTTAGAACATTCTAGGATTGACAAGATTGAGGATATTATTAAAACTTTAGGAACCACTCTATACTCTATCAAAACTAAAAAGGTCAAAACCCCTCAAAGAAGGAACGCAAGTTCATCTACGTCACCAAGGTTCCTCAACCCAAAACAAATAAATCTGTGGCTAGGGATGTGGAAACGGTGAAGACTTTGGAAGATACACCACTATTGAATAGAATCAGAAATGAAATTCCAATTGATCTCACTACCTTTGCTTTTATTCTAGAAGTGTTAACACTAGGCCCTTATTTGAAAGTCCTCTTAAGACTAGTTGTACTATTGAAGAGCTTTTTGATGATCTTGATGATGGTTCAATTGTTACAACTTGATCTTTTGCATGATGTCTAGCTAAAAGGCATAAAAGAAAGCGCTTGTTGGGAGGCGATCCAAGATGTTTTTATTTTCAATTTTAGTGGTCTTCATGTTTTTTACTACTGTAGCAACATCATTGTATCTTTATTTTCAAGTGTTGTTCCAAGTTTTAGCCTCCGATTGCAATAAAGTTCAAAAGTTGTTACATGATGTCCAGAAACAGATTTCGTCCCCTTGACGGAAACATTCGCCTAAAATCACCAGATCATCTTTTTGATCTGAATTTTTTTGACAGCATGCTCCATACAATTGTCTTTCGTGCATCTGTTCTAAGTTTTTTTATTTGAGTTGCAGAAGTACCCCAAAAAAATATTTACTACCTGCTGGTCTGTTTTTCATAGATTCTGCCACATTTTGCATTTCCTCCATTTTAGAATGTTAAGCTTGCTTTTTCTTTGCAAAATCTTTTTGGAAATCTTGAGAAACAGTAGCTCTTGAATAATATCTTAATGTCCAGTAGATAAAAAATATTTTATCATGGGTACTAACCACTCTAATCAGCTTATGGTGAGTTTCGTATGAAGGGAGTTTTCAACTATGCGAAGGAAGATGATGAAAGAAGATCCGGGAGTGTCAAGAGCTCTAGCTTGGGGATGCCCCTATGCACCCCCAAGAAGTATCCAAGGAGACTCAAGCATCTAAGCTTGGGGAGGCCCCCCGTGCATCCCCTTCTCCATCAACAATCATCAGTTCGTCCTTCTCCATGATATATTTTTATCGCTTCATATGTTATGTGCTAGAATTGGAGCGTCTCGCTCTTTAATTTTTAGTTTGTTTTAGGTTTTCTTGTTGTTCATAACAAGTTTGATCCTAGACTTCATTGTTTGGGAGAGAAACACGCTCCACTCCACCGTAGAACACAACATAGCCTTGCATTCTTATCTTTCTGTCTGTGTGTATTCTATATATTTTCATAGCTGCTGTCATGCTTAGCTCTTAGTTTTCATGATTATATTTTGAAGAGCTTTTTTTAGGTTATTCTAGGAACTCTCTTGAGTCTTCATGCTTATCTTGTTTAGAGAGTTGGCTTGTTGCACTGAGTTGTGTGTCTTGCATGAGTACGTAATTAAGGTTTTTATTAAAAGTGTAGTAGTAACTTGCAATAGTTTTGAGGTATTGACTAGAGTAATGTTTGTACATCAAGGTGACCAGAGCTTGAGCCTATTAGTGATAGGTGTCATATTTTGGGCAATATGTGCTTATTTTCAAAAACTACAAAAATTAGTTGAGAACTCTAGATACTAGATGGATCGCTAACCTCTGGAGGGGTTGGAATATATAGAGTACCCTCATGTATCATGGGTCGAGGATGCGTAAGGATAACCAAACCCCCCATACACTCCTCCTCGGGGTACTCGTCTCTTCGTGAACCTCCCTATTAGATAGATAGTTACCGATAATAAGTGCATGAGTTCTTCGGACTTATGCAAGTATTCGATTGTTGGCACTTCCACCTTTCCATATTTTGCTAGCCTCTTCGGTACCGTGCATAGCCCTTTCTCACCTTGAGAGTTGGCGCATACTTCACCGGTGCATCCAAACCCTTGGCATGATACACTATGTCATCATAAACCTCCTTATATCTTCCTCAAAACAGCCACCATACCTACCTATCAAGTCATTTCCATAGCCTTTCCGAGATACATTGCCATGGAACATCCACCATCTCATGACTTGATATTCATGCCGTACATGATTTTGCTTGATTGAGGAGCCGCGTGATAGTTGGGCTTTGCTCTTATTATTGCTACATGACGCGCTAGTATCATTGCATATCCTGCTACACTGGCAGAGGCATACATCATGATATTTTTCATTAATCTTTATGTTGAGTACTTCTTGTAAAGTGTGAAGATCTTCTATATTCTTGTAAAATATAGAGTGTTGCCCTTAAGTGAGGAAAAGATCCCACAGAGGACAAATTAAAAGATCCCAAAGAGGAAAAATGAGAGATAAATAGAAAGAACCAAAGAGGCCACAAAAATACAAAAAAAGAGAAAAGGAGAAAAAAGAAATTAAAAGAGAGAAGGGGGCAACACTACTATTCCTTTTGAAAGATCCACACTCGTACTCCATTGCTATATTTATACTCCATAGAGATTATCATTCATGCATAACAATGTGGGAACCCTTTCACTATAGAACTTGGTTTGCATATTCCAAGGATGAGCCTCCTCAAATGAGCTCTAGGTCTTCATGAGCAAGCAAGTTGGATGCACCCCCACTAGTTCCATTGGAGAGATTACCTTAGCTCACATGTGAATCCATTGCATGGCAATCCCTACTCCTCACATCATATCTATCATTTGGCCTTCTCTCGCCTTTGATTGTCCTCATTGATGTGATCTTTTCACACCTTTTTGTCTTCCTTCCCCATCATTTCTCTCTTTGCCATCCTAAGTGCTAACGTATCTTGCTAGCGCTCATCCATTGCATGAGTGCTCAAAGTCGAAAGGGAGAGGATCATCTTGACTTGTACCTGACTAGTGGTCTGGAGATGAGTCAAAATAAGATCCCGAAGGAGACCAAGTGTGAAACTTTAGTAGATTGAGTTCTCAATTAAAACTATATTTTTTATCTCTAATCCCATCTCCCATTGCTTGCACGCAAACACCATTTGGATACATTCGAGTCACGGACAGCGAGAGCTCTTGCACCTTTATGTTTATACTTTGCTAGAATTAATACTAAGACTCTTGCTTGTTATTATCTTGACTTAAATTTCATATCTTACTTGATTTACTTTGAAGTTATTATATGTGTGTGTTAGCATGTCGCCATAGAAATTATTTGTATTATCATTTACGTACTCGAGGACGAGCAGGAATTAATCTTGGGGATGTTGATACGTCCCAAACGTATCTATAAATTCTGCTTGTTCCATGCACTTTTATGTGACATTGCTACATGTTTTGCTACACTTTCATATCATTTTACACATATTTGGACTAACCTACTAACTCAATGCACCCAGTGCCAATTCATGCATGTTGATGTCTTTAGTTGCAGTGATTTTTTCCCGAATTTAAAATGCTAGATTTTTTTTGGAAAAATCAGAATAAAAATCAGCGTCAAGGAAGCTTCCAGAACCACCAAAGAAGTGCCGGAGGGGGGCCACCCCCCTCCCAGGAGGCCAGGTGGCGTGGGCCTACCCCCCTCCCAGGAGGCCAGGTGGCGCGGGCCCACCCTGTCCGCATCACCAGGGCGCCTGGGAGGTGGGCCCCACCTTTGGTGCCCCCCTTCGGCCTATTTTTACCTCTCGTCGCAGAAACCCTCGAGGAGAATCCTGCATCGCGAAATACCTCTCTGTTTCGCCGCCGCCGCGCTTCCAAGATCGGGAGCACCAGAACACCTCTTCCCAGCACCCTGCGGAGGGTAGCTCCTTGCTCTATCACCCATCACCATGAATAGTGTTTTTTATGAGCATACTAGTTATCTTTTCCGTTACAACGCACAGATATATATGTGCTAGTATTATTTTAAAGAAATAGCATAGCACATCCTATAGAAAAGTATACAACTTTTCCGCCAAGAAAAAGATGGAAAATAATTCATATACTAATATAAAAAACTGGCTAAGCTAGGAGTCCCCCCGTGCGTCCCCAGTTTAGAAGTGAGGGTTCTCTCGAGCTGCCACGTTTTCCCTTTTTTGTTTGACACGTATACAGGCTAAGAGCATTTTTTAACTGCATATCCATCGCCGCCGTTACTGCTAGAAACAAAGAGAAAGGAGAGAAGGCCCTCGCTCGCTGCCGCCGTTCGTCCATCCATCGCCGCCTTGTAGTTACCGGCTGTCACCCCCATCCATCGCCGGTCTTCTTCGCCAACCAACGCCGGCGGTAGTCGGTAGTCGACGCACCTTTTCTCACCCACGCCGATTTGGACCTCGATCTGGACGGATTTGACCTCCCTCCTCCCTCTCCATCGCGTTTCCCAGCGAGGGTGTGGATTCTTTGCGTAGGCAGCGGCGACTTAGGTGAGTATCCTCAGTCCTTCAAACTCTCCCTGTTCTCTCATTTGAGTTTTCTCAATCCCTCGAACTCTCTCTGTTCTCTCATTAAGTAAACCAGTAGTCTTTCTATCTACAACAGTATATTGTACATAACCATTCAAAGCAGTGTTTATTTTTATCACCTATGTACAGAGTGATTTTTGATTGATTAAGCATTTGGATGCTCACACAGTTTACTTAATTAACCTTGCCTTTTTTTCCTAGGTGAGAGGGAACACTCGACTAATCTTTGTTGAAGTTGATAGTACGAAAAATTAACTAAAAAACATTACTGGAATATGAAATTTGTGTTTTCTAGGTTAGATTGCTTTCAGATGATGTGTCACAAGTTTTACATTGGTATTATTCTTGCGCTTTTAATTTTTACTCTATTATATTGACTTTGCAAATAGGTTCAACAAATGTAATGATATTGATGTTTGTAATAATGTGGAAAAGAAAAGGAAAAAATCTGATGTGCATAGTAGATGAAGCTCACGGTGTAGTCGTACTATCATTACTGATGATAGAGCAATAGTTCAAAAGCATACAGAGAGTACAAAAAGCGCCAACTTAGAGGTATACACTACATACATATATAAGTTGAGTTGTCATTACTACAGCTAATGAAACAATAGCGCTAAAAGGTGGAAAGCTAGAAAACTTCACGAAGCCGATGATGATAAGTACCGATAAGTCATCGATCTTCCCCGTGCCCTGACCTTCAGCGTGGATATGTCGACCTGCTTGCTGATCAAGTTGTTGCCGCTGTATAGGAGATGATTACTAGCAAGATACAGAGTATATAGGATCTTCATCCATGGCAATGAACTTATCAGGATATATTTGTATCGCATGTTATTATTCTGCATTGGTTGATTTCTCATATTTGGTTTCCGTGACTGAGTGTGATGTATCATTTTTCTACAGAAATGTTCCTTCGTATTATACAATATTGAAATTTTTAGTTCTATGAAAAACACTATTGCAGGAGCATGTACTTCCTCATTTACTCCTCAAGTGATGGTGGTTATACTTATAGATTATATTCTGGATGTTGCATTTGATGCTACACAATGACAATGACATTCAGCCATATCACCCTAAGAAAATATAAGGTTTGGTGTTCAGTATTATCTTTTGTAGAACTATTCTTTTGGTATCATTAGTGTTATGATTACTGATGAGATTTCATTAGACATCAAGTATTATTTGTTTTGTTCAGTGGAAATGTAACTGTATCCACAATTCCACACCAGTTACTAATTCTACATCACTTATGTGCTATAACGAAAATGCATGGTTTAGTTCCATAGATATATATGTGTGTATGCTCTATTTGTTAGAGTGCCTTTTTGTAGCGGCTGTCCAATTATCCGCTTGCACAGGTGGGTGTTCGATAAAACGCCTTTTTTAGAATTTGATAGAACGCCTCTTTTTTAGAATGGAGATATCGGAACATGGCCAACAAGATTTTAGCAAGTACAATGCACGCATGTAACACCCCCGGTGTCACACTACAGTAATCACTTTTTACTGTTGCCAAGTCACCATCATTAGGCATGTGATGATCACCCTTGAACATGGCTGGTTCAAATTCAACCCGGTTAAAAAAATTCCAAAACAAGTGAAAATTATTGTTCAACCAAAAAATGTGCAACCAATTTTGTAAAATGCATAATAATCAGTAGATTATGTAAATAGGTGCATGGGAATTTATTAAGCTTTAAAATAATCCAAACAGTTATTTACAGCAGCCAAAATCCCCTTTTATTGAGTTGCAGTCCAAATAAAAATACCAAATGGATTTTAAAAATGCCCAAACTTTTTGTGGCACTGCTTTAAAGTGTAACATAGGTGCGCCAACAAGTTTCACCCCAACAAAAAAATCTTTTGCTAGCCAAATTATTTAATACAGAACCACAGCTTTTCTGGCAGTGAGAAAAATAGCAAAATGTCTATTTCTCGCCCATAGCAACTTACCCAGGCCTATCCCAACTCCATCATCCACCTCACTGTTCCCCTGTTCCCTCCCCTCAGTCGCGATGGCCAGGAACCGTTCGACGCCGACCAGCTCGCCCCTGCTCACTCCCAATCGGCAACGCGACAACTGGGAGGATAAGAACAACCCCAACGCACCCGTGGACACGCGCAAAATATCTTCCCCTCGCACACCGCTCGGTTTCGTCTCGCGCAAGGTGACAGCCGCCGCCATGGTCGCCGTCGCGTGAGATTGTGCGGCCACCGAGCTTCTCCCGCCTGTCCGAGCTGTCCACCACATTCGCCATTGTCTACTTCGTCGTCCCACAGAAGAAGGCGACCCGGGATCCACCACAGCCTGTAGATCGAGCCGCCCCCTATCGCCGGCCGTCGCGATCTTCGTCGACAAATTCACCGTCTACAGCCACTCCTCGCCGACTCCAACCTCACCACCGTGCTCACTTTGAGCTGCCGCACCCAAACCCCCTTTTTCCCTCCGTTTAGCTCCCCCTCGACGTTGTCGTGTGCTCGAACTTCGGACGTGGCCACCGTTCCGGTCAACCTCCGCATCCACCTCGTGCACCATTAGGCTCGCAGCACCTCCGGCGTTCGATCCCCGCCCTCCGTGCCCCAAATGGTTGTCGGAGGCCCGATTCCCCCCGTTCGTCGTCGTTCTCGGTTACAGCCACCGCCATGGCGGGGCGCGCACTCGCCGTGCCCCCTGGCCACGCCCACCGCGCCCTGGACACGCCCAAGCGTGCGCGTGCGCACGCGCGGAGGGTTGCAACCCCCGTCGTCGTGGCCTCGCCGGAACGGCCAGCGCCGCCGTGGCCTCTTGCCCTGGCCGCAGGCGTCCCCGTGCGTGTTCTGTGGTGTTCTGTGGTTGTGCCACTGACCGTGGGGCCCGCTCTGTTAAGCCCCTGTTAGTATTAAGCTAATCCCTTCCCACACCCGCTGACGCATGGACCCCACCCCTTTTAATCTGTTGCTGTTAAAACAAAATAAAATACCCCTCTGTTCGACTTACAGGTGGGGCCTAGTCATTAAGTTAATAAAACAACTGATAAATAAGTCTGTCTCAATGACAGTTGGGTCCCGCTGCTATTTAAAATAAATAAAAAATGATTTATTATGCCACTATGTATGACATGTGGGACCCTCGTGTTATTTAAATTTAATAAACTATTTTATTAAACTGTGAGGCTAACATGTGGGACTCTCATGTCAGGTTTGACCAGTCAACCACGTGTGGATAATGTTGTTGTTTATATAATAAAGAAAATCCAGAAAATGATATAAATTAAATTAAACTTTGAATTTGAATATCTTTTAAACCGTAAGTCAGATTCAAAAACTTTATACATCAAAATTGATCAAGAAAATATAAAGAATACAGATACGCTATCTGTATACCAACCACACCCCTATAACACAACAAATATCGACATTTCCCCCCTCTGGGCCGTCTGTCGATAATCACCCGGAGCCGGTATTTCATCCCCGGATAAATTTCCGCTCCGAGCAACGTGCATTGCACTGCGTTAGAACACCGTTAACATTGCTACTGTCATGTCATGAATCTGTTTGTTATGTTTGCTTTGCATTTACTGTTCCCCCCCCCCACTTAATCTCCGATAGACCCCGCTGCTGCCGCCGACTACACCGCTGCTGGGTATGACTACTTCTTTGACGGCCCTACCCCTACCGTCGAGCTTCCAGGCAAGCAGAGCCATTCTCTTCCCGATATATCGCCTACCGTTTCCATGCATTTCCTCCACTAGGCATGGTTACTGCTGCCGCTACGATTGCAATCCTATTTAATTGCATATCCTGTTTTTGTCGCCCCTTGATGAACCTTCCTTTATCCTATGCTTCCTATAAATATATATTATATTCAGAAGTGAGCCAAGCGCTTTGTTAGTCAACTAGGATTAGATAGCGGGTCGTGATCACTCTGGGAGTGACGCGGATACAATATATATAACTGCAACAGGTACGGTACAATGCAGACACCACCTAAGGCCCCCTAGCTTGGCTCTGCCGAGCCACCATCAAGTGTGAGCTATCAAGGAGTAATCCTTGTACTCCACTCGTTGTTGACTCTGTATAGCCGCTCTAGGTACCTGAGCAACGGTTGTCCTTAAAGGTAAGAGTCGAGCGACCCAACGGTGCCCGCGAGCGGTATTGCGTCGGGAACGACAGGGAGGGTACGACCGACGTTACAGGCCTGATTGACCCCTGCTCGTATCTCGCGAGAGTTACCAAACCACGAAGAGTCGAGCTCTACCAAGAGCACACGCGAGACAAGGTAAGGAGACGGTTCACCTTGTTGGTAACCGTGTGCTTTGACGGGACGACAGGGCAGGCCCCGACGTTACTGGTGGTCCTTGTTGCTATCCGTTGTCCATTGTGTTGTTAGTCAGACAGCGATAACAGTTGTCTGTGAGATAATATTAAAATTCTAAATGGTTCGGTGGATGACTTGAGAGGCCCGTTGGTCTGTATGCACTACCTACACGTGGGATTACGGTGTGGGCCCTCCGCGTCGTAGTTTCGTCTGAAAGCTCTTCAGACGTCAGCAGTACCATGGGCTGATTGCCGGAAAGCGGCATTGTCTTCTTTGCTGGAGTAGGTGTATTTGGATTTGCTTTTGCCTCTCCGGCCAGTCTCGTACCGTGCAGGAGCGTGGAAGGGTGAGGGACCTAGACCTCTGAGCGCATAGGATATAGTCCGGCGGATGGCCTCTCTCCTGAGCCTAGGATGGGCTGCGATGTGTCAGATAACCTCGGTGGGGCATTCCCTAAAAAGGTGTACGCCACCCTAGAGATCCGAGCGTGCGGGCTGAACAGTAGTGCACCCCTGCAGGGAGTTTAATCTATTCGAATAGCCGTGTCCATGGTAACAGGACGCTTTATGCTGAAGCTGGATCTTACCACTACAAACTACTAATATTAAACTGTTGGTTCCGGGTTTTCTTCCTCGCCGCGAAGTCGAGGAGGGGAACTCAGAGGCATTTATTATTATTAATTATTACAACTTACTATTATACAATGTTGCAGCAACTTCTGCTGCATTGTTACTTTATGCTTTATATGAACTGTTGGTTGTTCTCTTCTTGTGCTGCAAGACTCGTCGGAAGATGCTAGCCTTCGATAGGCCTAGATTCTTACCCTTATTCTGATTTCTACCTTGCAGTCCACTATATACAGCCTCCCCTTTCCATTTGATACAAATGCATAAATGCTTAGTAGCGGACGTAAGACTCGCGGGTATGCTAGATACTCACCCTTGCTTTATTTCTCCCTTTTTTTTTGCCTGATTGGCCGCTGCAGTCGACGTTGGATCCTTGGAGTCCAGGAGCAGGAGATCCCCGATGCCGACCACCGCAACATGAAGATCCCCGATGCCTACTACTACGTCGAGTTCCCCGTTGACCAGGAGTAGTTTGGAGGTTCCCAGGCAGGAGGCCTCGCCTTTTCGATCTGTTGTTATTTGTGCTAGCCTTCTTAAGGAAACCGTGTATTCTTGTGTCTGTACTCATATACTATTGCTTCTGCTAACTTTGTGCTCTCGAGCTGTTGTATTCGAGCCCTCGTGGCCCTTGGCTTGTATTAAACAGCTTGTATTATTTTATTTGTAGAGTTGTGTTGTGATATCTTACCGTGAGTCCCTGATCTTGATCGTGTACCTTGCGTGTATGATTACTATACACGACTTGATTTTGGGGGCCTCACAACGCATACGGGAGCCATGTGTTTCATGCAACCAAAATCTTGTGCGACCCTTTTGTAGTTTGGTGACTCTTTGAATTTTGAATCTCATTTTGGTGCACCCTGCAGCTGTGTATTTTACCAACAATAAAATTAAGGATTTGTTTCGAACATTGATTCGATCATATGCGTATTTAGTCAGATAACACCATACATGTCATTGTTAATTTCCACTATGGTTACTGATGTTATATATTTTTGTACATAATTGTAAGGCCCGATATGAGGTACTCTTCCAGATCTAGATGTTTCCATCCAGATCTGGGGACGAAGCACATATCGGTCCCACCGCGACATATGACAATGCCATATGCCCTGGATTTGCAACATGATATCACAACATTACAGCTACAAGGATACAACATCTCATACAATCGGCATACAACTGCCTTAATACATTACATCAGCGGAAGATACATGTTGAGTACATACTACAATCAAATGCCTAGTGGCAAAGGTAAAACACACCATTCCCACGTCCACACGGGTCCAGGTCCTCCGCAGGGATCCACCTAACTAGTCGTCGTCGAGTCTCCGCGAAGGCGCCCAGAAAAAGGGTCGTCGAACTCCTCTGAAGTCCAAGATCGCTTGCATAATGTAACAGCCCAGTTTTCACAAAAATTAAAAATTTTGTTTTCGGTGTGAATTGTTTGATTGTCTGAGTTGTTTGCAGTGTTTGCGTCACCGAAATAATAATTGGTGAATATTTCTCCCCCTTATTCTCGTATCGGATGCGTGACCCACCCCTTTTCCACCTCGGCACACGACCTTGCGACACCGGGGTTTCACCCGATCACCGTCGCTACCGGCACAGGACCAGCCATCGCCACCGGAACGAAAACCCCGTTTATTTAATAAACGGATTATTTTATGGGGCGCCAAAAAATATTGTCAGAATGTCACCGCAGGGAGGTACGATCGACGGGCTCGACGCGCTGAGCGCGTAGGTCGAAGTTTCGTCGGAATCGGAGTCCGTATGCACCTCCGGCTGTCACGACCGCGATCGCCGGACGCGCGAGAGGGGTACCGGAGGTCACCGGGGGTATTTTCGTCATCCTGCCACCTAGCCTGCCCTATATAATGACCCCTCACCTCCCCCCTTGGAAATTAGGGTTTCCCTAAGCAATTTTCGCAGCCACCCCCCTCCAAAATACCAGTTTTTGCCCCAAGTCCCCTCACAGCCCAGAAACCCTAGATCTGAAGTGCTTTGGGCCGTCGGATCTGAAGCTGGACGCCCCAGATGGTGCCACGAGGCTCCCCAAGCCTCCCCCGCAGCACAACCACGCGCGGGCCTGCCTCCAGCCGCCGCCGGGCCCGATCCGGGCCGCCTCACCCGAGCTTCTCCCACCGCGCAGCCATGGAGGCAGCCGCCGCACCTCCGGCTCCGGCGAGCCGCCGCCCCTGCCAGGCCGCCGCGCCACCCCTTCTCATCTCTCTCCATTTCCTCCTAGCTGCCTCCCTCTCACCTCTTCTTCTTCCCCCGCAGGTCCACCGCGCCATGGAGCTCGAGCCGAGCTCGGCCTCGCGTCGGGCCGCCCTTGGAGCGCGCTGCCCGGAGCTCCTCCGGCCGGATCCGGCGAGCAGCCGGCTGGATCCGCCGCCCCGCGCCCGTTCCCCGCCTCCAGCGCCTCCCTCCGGCCGCCCCTCGCCGGCGGGCGCCGCCGCCAGCCACCGGCCGGCTCGGTCCGAGCCGCCTACCCCGATCCCGACCGGCTGGCCTACCAGCGTCCGTGGGCTGGCCTGCCAGGCCACGGTGGGCCAAGTCCAACACCAGCCGCGGCCCAGCGACCTCCTCTGGCCAGTGGGCCGGCCCGTTTGGGTGAGGCCACCCTTTTTTTTATTTTTCTATGTTATTTTTTTCCCTTTTGCTAAATCTGCTAAGTCCTGAGAATTATGGTGCTGATTTATTTTTGTGCTGCGAATAGCTATTATTCCGTAGCTCCGATGACGTTGCCCCCAAAACGAAAGTTGCTCAGAATAGCGTGTACTTTAATTCATCTTTTGTGAGAATTTGCATTTGAGCTCATCTTGATTGTGTAATTGTGTGCTGAACAGGGCATCAGGCCGTTAAACTGCTACAATTTCCTGTTATGTGCTGCTGTTATTATTTTATTGCTACTTTGCATGATGATTGTAACAAATCCATGAGGCCTATTGCATTGATTCCTTGTGCGTTGCGTTAAGCAATGTTTCTACTTCAGTTTAATGCATTCACATGCCATATTTTCTTGCTGCATCATGTTTATATCTTGCTCCAAAGTAGCTATCCTGATGTTATTGTGCTGCTATTGCTGAAACTGTTATTTGGTTGCAACTTCGGTCGACGAGTGTGTCGCGACCGTTTATCGGAATTGAGTGATTCCAATTGCATTTTGTTAAGCATCATGTCTACTTTCATCCTATGTATTGCTATGTCATGTTGCTGCACTTTTGCATATAGATTTACCCCTGTTTATACAGCATGTGTGCGTAACTTGTTTTGCTTATATATTTTTAACCGTAACTCCATTTGGAGTGTTCTTTATATGTAACTTGATTAGTTTTTCGTGTTCTTTGTGTTTATGCTATTGTTTGCTGTTGTTAACTAACCTAAAATATGGTTTAGGGCAGAACAGTACCAAATCTTTTAATCATCGTGCGGCACTTAGTGTTATGCCATGTTTAGGTTGTGTCTCACTTAAATTGACTAGCGTAGATAGTTTACTTTGTGCTTCACCTCTTGCCATGTTTGTGTGCTATGCCATGCTTGCTTGAGTTGCCATGTTAATAACCGTTGTTTGGTCACCTGTAGCTAAGCAACTTGAACCACCGTAAACGTGCGGTATTCGTCGTGTGTGACGAGTACTCCACTTAAATCGTTAGTAACCGTTCTCGACGATAGATCCGTATCGCGTTGCCGTGCCTTGTGTTGTCTCTTTGTTCTTGTATTTCTCCGTAGTAATAGTGGTGCACCGTTGATTGCTTTGGAGTGTTTACTTCTTGTGTGCTTCTGCGGGTACCTCTCGGAGACGACGCGAGTGTGCGATCGACTACACCTTCGGAACCCGACTTATCAACAGGCAAGGACTATACATTACTTATGATCCATTCTATTTCAACCAGCGGTTTGCATGCTAGTCTAGGATAGGTTCGATGTTTGATCCTACCACATGTTTACAGCCTCTTTCAAACCAATACAGCCATGTCCCTTCCCAGCAAACCGTGTACTGCTATGTTACTATTGCTCGTTGCTCAGCCCCTGCTTAGTATGCATGCTTAGGATGCTACGATGTTACCTGTTACCCCTGGGTTTGGGATATCACCTTATTATATTGTTATTGATGATATGATTATTATAATGTTGACTATATTTGACGAAGGATGGAAGGTCTAGGCTATCCCGCCCCGACGCTTATTTCCATTTGAGTCACCCAGGATCCGAGTTCCGGGTATTGGTTTTAAGACTGAGCGTGCCTAACCGCGTGTGGGATTTTATGGGGTCCCCTTTTCTTACCTATCTAGCTTCAAACATTTCTAGAGGTGGCCCAAGCTGATTTACCATTTGAAAACATGCATATATATCTTGTCAGGTCGCTCCTAGCAGATATCTTTTAAAACAACTTGGACCAGCGGAGACATGGTTTCCCTGTTGGTCCACCTTTGACCGGCGAGGGCCCGAGACCTCACGTGAGGCGTCTCGGTAACCCAAACCCTGTTGAGACGGAAGAGTCCGATCCGAGAGCGCGGCCAGCTTTTGGATTGGGTGTCGACTCCCCGGGGGCCACCCGGATTTGTTCGTTGTTAGTTAGAGGGACCTGTCGTTTCGGATCTCTTGGAACTAAATCATAAAATGGTTGCCTGTGATGGGTAGCAACTGAGAGTGATGAGCGTGCGTGCGGAGCCTCGTAATGGGCAGTTGGTACACCCCTGCAGGGTTAAATCTTTTCGAGAAGCCGTGTCCACGGTTATGGACGACTTGAGACCTACGTCATGTTCATAGACAACAACAACTGGGATAATCTTACTATAACTTGATCAACGTGTGCGTGTGCCTTGACTGCTTCTTCTTCGTCGGGATGCGAAGAGGAGGACAAGGATAGGATAGGTGTTATGTTTGCGTAAGTAGTTGATAGCAAGACTTGTTGGAGGCGATTCCTCATCGAATGATTGGCTTCTTATCTTACTCTCTAGATCGTTAGCCACTTCATAAATGCTAGTGCGGCAGCAACCTCACCACTTACCCCTTCCTTACCGTAAACTACTAGTTGTCCTAGAATGACGAGTGATTAAGTCCTTGCTGGGTCAGATGACCACTACAGTTGGATGCTGAGTACCTCTGTACTCATGATACTACCCCCAAACTCTTTTCAGGGTTCTGATCGACGACAGGTATGGTGATCGACGTTTCACGTGGAGACTCGACGACGACTAGTTAGGCGGATCCCGGCGGAGGGCCTGGACCCGTGTGGTTATGGGGATCGATGCTTTTCTCTTTTCCACTAGGCATTTGCTTGTAGTCTGTACTCAGACGTGTATCTTCCGCTGTTATATTGTATTAAGGCACTTGTATGCCGATTGTATGAGATGTTGTATCCTTATATCTGTAATGTTGTGATATCATGTTGGAAATTTGGGGCATATGGCTATGTCATATGTCGCGGTGGGACCGATATGCGCTTCGTCCCCGGGTCTGGGTGGAAACACCTAGATCTGGAACAGTACCGCATATCGGGCCTTACACATAACGTGCGTAAAAGAGAGAAGAAAGAGGTGAGCTATATCAACAAGTCTTGTAACTAAATTCTCACGGTAAGATGGGGGTAGTGGTGAGGTTCCAGATGCACTAGCAATATGAGTGACTAACAGTCTATTTTAGAGTAAGATGAGTACCAAGCATTCGATGAGGAATCGCCTGAAACAAGTCTTGCTACCAGCTACTTAAGCAAACATAACACCTATCCTTTCCTTGTCCTCCTCTTCGCATCCCGACGAAGAAGAAGCAGTCAAGGCACACACACATTGATCAAGTTATTAAGATTATCTCAGTTGATGTTGTCTATGAACAAGGAGTAGGTCTCAAGTCGTCCATAACCGTGGACACGGCTTCTCGAAAAGATTTAACCCTGCAGGGGTGTACCAACTTCCCATTACAAGGCTCTGCACGCACGCCCATCTCTCTCAGTTGCTACCCATCATAGGCAACCATTTTATGATTTAGTTCCGAGAGATCTGAAACAACAAGTCCCTCTAACTAACAACGCACAAATTCGGGTGGCCCCCGGGGAGTTGCCATCCAGTTCAGGAGCCGGCTGCGCTCTCGTCCTGGTCTCTTCCGTATCAACTGGGTTTGGGTTACCGTGGCAAAAACAATGCTCGGGCCCTCGCCAGCCAAGTGTGGGCCAGTAGGATATACCATCCCACTTGTAACACCCTCAGTATCAAGCTACAGTGATCACCTATTGTTAATTATTTATCACAATGATTAATATTGTCTTGATCATATTCAAAATCAAATCATATTAAAACCCCATTGGATGGAATTAAAACGAAGTGGAAATAAAAGTGAAACCAAAAATGTTGCAAACAATTTTATAAAATGTCAAAAAATCATTAGGCCTTATTAAAATACAAATGGTATTTTATTACAATGTTTAAATATTTTAAACATTTCAACAATTGCTAAAACAACCCCAATTAATGTTTTTTAATAAAACAAATATGCAAATGATTTTATACTTGAGCCAAACTTTTTGTGGCATCTCTGTAATGTTTAAAACAAGTAATAAAAATATTTTCACAGACAACAAAATTTACACGACACTTAAACCAAATAAAACAGATAAGCAATAGGGAAACAAATAACAGAATTAGAGTAAATAGGAAAAATACTAAATCCCGCTCAGGGCAACTCTTCACCGGGCCCAGCCCATCTTCTCCTCCTCTCTTCTTCTACTGTGCCCCCGACTCGGTCGCCATGGCGACAGTGCGCAGACCGACTGTCGCCGTCGGACCACCTCGTTGCCTCCTCGTCGCTACAGGAACACGGGGAAGATAATATCTCCACCGCGACTTCCCTCTGGCAGCCCTATCCACTCCCCTTCCTTACCCATCGTCTCTGCCTCGCTTTTCATTGCCGGACCCGAGCACGTCCGTGGCCACGCCGGCCGCCGTGCGCACGGCCAACAGCCACCTTGGAGCGCGTCGTCGTGTCCAAGCTGCTTCTCGTGGATGTACCCGTCTCCTGATGTAGTCACCCGTCGCTGAGGGCCTTCGTACACCGCGAATCGACACCGTCTTCCCCGCTACGGCAGCCGCCGCTCGCCGCCTCCCGTCTTCGATTTCGCCGCGCCCAGACCTTCCCGGCCTCTTACGCGCTCGCCACCGACCTCCCTGTGAGTTACTCCTTCGATTCCCCCTGTCCCTGCCTCATTCCGTCGCCGATAGCCGCCGCTACTCCTGTTACCTGCTGCAGCCTGCGCGTACCCACGGTTAGCGCACGCATGCCCCGCGCTCGCCCGCGCCCTGCAGCGCCTCCCCGGAGCCGGCTGCGACCGCACACACGCGTCCATGGTTGTTTTCTCGCTACTGCCTGGCCTAGACACATACATGCAGTAAAAGATTTCTTCAGCTTAACAACTTGTGTTCTATAGCTAGCCTTCGCTCTTGTTCAGCGTGCAGCACTGACTAAATATATTGTTCAGGTTAGCAATACTGATATAGACAAATCAAAATAATAATATATTTTGGTGCAAGATTACTAGCAATGTTTCACGGGACACATCATGGAAACCGTAGACACATAATATTGTGATTCTTACTGCACATGCCTGATGGATCGGTTGTGCCTAGATTTCCCATGCATAATGCAAGAGGTCCCATGCAAAAGTCAGAGGTCCATTCCCACTGTAGCTGCTGAATATTACTGTAGTTGTTGAGCTTTTTTTTTTTTGAGTTTTGAGGGTACGCAATTGCGTACCAAATTTTTATAGAAGGCAGAGACAAATTACAAGAGCTCCTTCCGAGATGCTAACATCAAGTCAGGAGAAACACCAACACCCACACCTAAGGAAACACAAGCCTACTCTCTCACAAAACGTTCTAAACGCTGAACTCCCGCTTTATGCCAGAGGGCGATCTCATCCAAAATCGCCAAGGCAAGTTGCTCCGTGTTCTTCCTCTGTTCAGGCCTGTTGAACACCCTCACATTTCGCTGCTTCCATAAAGCCCAAGCCGCGGCTATGATGACCGTATCAAGCCCCCTGCGATGCTCCGCCGCTATGCCCAGCCGAGCCTGGAGCCACCAGTCGCTGAAGCTAACATGCACCGAAGGGTCCGGGAACGGCACCCTAAAGATACGCGAGCACCTCCACCAAGTCTCTCTCGCGAAGACGCAGCGACACAGAATGTGGTCAATGGTGTATGTGTCCTGCAAGCACGTGTAACACGGCGACTCCTGATCCTGGAGGCCGAACCGTGCGCGCCTATCCGATGTCCAAAGTCTACCTTTAATAGCCAGCCAAGCAAAGATCTTGCATTTGAGAACTGCACCACTACGCCAAATGCAAGGTGCCAAAGGATCCCGAATGCGTCCTTGGCAGAGGCGCTCGTACACCGACCGTGTCGTATAGGTGTTAGATTTATCAGATGGCCAGAGGAAGTGATCCCTTCGATGCGGCACCAGAGCAACCTGCGCCAATGCATGGAATATATGCATCAGCTGAATCTGCGCCAGGAAAGAAATGTCTCCCCTGATGTCCAGCATCCACGCATCCGCATTCAGAGCTTCGGCAACGGTGCGCTTGTTCTGCATAGGGCGAGGCACCATTTCTAAGATGGACGGCGCAAAATCGCCCAGCTTCCATCCTTGCAGCCACCTATCGCGCCAGAACAGGGTGTCTTCCCCATTCCCCAAATTAATGGCGACCAAACTATCGAACATCTGGCGCACCTCCTCATCCAGGTTGAGATCAAGACCCTGCCAGGGGCGGCTCAGGTCAGTCCTTTGAAGCCATTCCCATCGCACTCTGAGGGCCACGCCCTGTTTTCTGAGGTTTTTCACTCCTAGGCCACCGAAGCATGTTGGCTGGCAGACATCATCCCAAGCCACCATGCACTGGCCCCCATTCACTCGTGTCCTCCCCGACCAAAAGAAACTTCGCATCCAGCGATCCATCTCCTCAAAGACCCACTTGGGCGCATCGAGGATCAGAAGGTGGTGAACCGGCCTCGCAGAGATGATGGACTTGACCAACACCAGGCGCCCAGATCGCTGCATCAGCCCTCGCTGCCAAGCAGGGACAAAATGCCTGACCTGATCAACCAACGGCTCCCAATCCACTCGCTTGAGCTGCCTAACCGCGATCTGCATCCCCAGGTATTTACAAGGAAATTCCCCAAGTGCGCATCTCAGAATAGCCCCAATCCTCTCGGCATCGCCTACTCTGCCTAGAATAAGGATCGCGCGCGACTTCGCGTAATTGACCTTGAGCCCTGACGCGATGCCAAACGCGTCAAGCAGCGCGCGCGTGGCAGTGAGGTCGGGCACGCTCGGCCTGATGAATAGCGCGACATCATCCGCATATATAGACACGCGTTGCAAGCTCGAGACGCCTGCGATGGGGCTTAGAATCTCATCCTAGAGAGCTCGACTCACCAGCGCGGAAAGAACATCCATGCTCAGCACGAAGAGGAGCGGAGAGATCGGATCTCCTTGGCGCAGACCACGCATGTGGGCTAGGTTGCCGCCCGGAACGCCATTGACAACCACCTTGCTAGAGGCCGTCCGCAGGATAATGCTGAGCCAACACATCCAACGTGTCCCGAACCCCTTCGCTTGCAGAACCTCAAAGAGAAACGGCCAGGCCAGCGTGTCAAAAGCCTTGGTGATGTCTAACTTGAGGAAGACGCCCGGTACCCGCCTTGAATTGATCTTCCTCGCCACCGATCTCACAAGAATAAAGTTATCAAGGAGGCACCTCTTCTTAATGAAAGCCGACTGATTGGCACTTACGAGCTCATGCATGCGATAACGAGTTCGATTCGCAAAGACCTTAGCGAACAGCTTCACAAAGTTGTGTGAGAGGCTGATCGGTCTAAAGTCACCCACCTCCTGGGCATCAGGCTTTTTAGGGATAAGCGCAATCAGTGCCTTGTTTAGCTTGCCTAACCCCCGACCATCTCCAACATACAGCTTGAGCATGCAGGCCATGACGTCCTCCTTGATGATCGGCCACGCCCGCTGGTAAAAACTCCCAGTGAACCCATCAGGTCCAGGTGCGCGGTCAGGTGGTAGCTCCCTGATAACGTTCCACACCTCCTCCTCAGTGAAGATGGTCTCGAGGTCACCCAAATCCCGTCGGGGCAAGTTTAAGTAGTCAAGATCCAGGGTGAAGTCCCTCGCCTCCGTCGTGCCCAGCAGTTGTTTATAAGCGTCCGTGAAGATATCCTCCTTTTGTGCTTGGTCCGTGATTAGATCGTCTCCCACTCTGACATGCGGAATAAAATTCCTAACCCGTCGCCCGTTTGCCACCGGCTGAAAAAGCTTTGTGATCGCATCACCAGCCTGAATCCAGCGGATCCTCGAACGCTGGCGCGCAATCGTGCGTTCTAGGGAGGCAAGGCCCAGCAAGGATAGCTTAAGCACCCGTCTCAGCCAGATCTCATACCACCGCAAATCCCTGTTCTCCTGCACGCACTCCAGACGTTTGATCACCCAGTTCACAACCGCCATCTGCGATTTCAGGCTACATGTTTTCTTCTGCCCCCAAGATTGCAGGGCCCCTGCAGTGTTGCGGAGTAGCTCTTCCAAACGTCGATAGGGGTCCACCACGTCAAGTGGGCAGGTCCAAGCCGCCTGAACCACCTCACTAAACCCTTCCATCCCAAGCCAGCAAGACTCAAACCGGAATCGCCTTTTAGGCCCGAACTTCATGTTGCAGGACAGGTAGAGCGGTGCATGGTCCGACACGTTCGTACAGAGGGCTTGAAGAAGGTAGTCAGGGTGGCTCAATTCCCAGTCCACCGAGACTAAGAAGCGATCAATCTTAGTCAAGGTTGGCGTGCGCCGCTCGTTTGACCACGTGAATCGGCGTCCGTGCATGTACAGCTCCTTGAGCTCCATGAGCTGTACGAAATTCCTGAAACCCTCCATGGTGGTTCTGTTTATATTGGTGTTATTCTTCTCGGACGCGCGTAGGATCATGTTAAAGTCACCCAGAACGATCCACTTGCCCACATAGGCCTCCCGTCTAACCTTTAGTTCCTCTAGGAACTCGAGCTTAGCCGCATCCCCTTGCGGCCCATAGACCACAGTAATCCACCAGGCCTCCCCCTGCCTAGGCTGAACCAGCCCAGAAAGGGCATGATTATCTGCATTGATTAACCCTCTGGACAGCCTCTAAACAGCGACTAAATAATTGTTGACATGGCTAAATATTATATAGGCAGGTAGTACAATTGGCAAGGTTCAGATGTTTCCACTGGACCAAATCCATCTAATGCATAGATTAAATGCTATGAAAATCACAAAACGTCAATTTTAACAGATTCTAAAAATATAATTAAGTGGCACTTTTTCAGTTAAAGATTTGATCAAGTAAATGAACACTAATAAATTTAGTTTCCGTACCAGATTTGAGATCACCGATAATTGTTCAACTTTGATATAAGGCACTAGCTGGAGAATGAGCGGAATCCTAAACCGTAGCCCCTCGAAGAAAGCTAGATGATGTTTAAATAGCGATTTTCAGACTTAGCAATATTTCAGAGAAAATCCCAAATAGACAATGACATGTGGGACCCCCTAGTACTGTTCATAGTTTGACCAGTCAAAGTTACTATTCTAGATAAGCTTTTAGATAATGTTGTATTTTAAATAATAAAGGAATTTTGGAGATCAATTAAACTTTAGAAAATCATATTAAATAAACCGCAACTCAGATCAAAATACTGTCTACATGAAAGTTGATCAGAAAAATATAACGAAGAAGGATACGCTACCCGCATACCTGCCGCACCCCTCTAACATACCGAACCCGAGTCTTTCCCCCTCCGGATCGTCTGTCCGGTAATTACCCGGTATCGGTAAAACTTTCCGGATGGAAATGTTCTGAACATAAAAGTTGTTCAGAATGGATCAACGAGCACGGATACACTATCCACTTGTCTGCCAGATATCTCTAACACTGCAGACATGGAACCTTCCCCCTCCGGATCATCGGTCCGGTAATCAACCGGTACCGATGAATCATCCCCGGATAAATCCCCGCTCCGGGAAAATCACCGAACATTGCGTTAGAGCCCCGTTGCTTTGTATCTGCTATGTCATGCATTTGTATTGCTATTGTTGATGTGTATTTATTGTTTCTCCCCCCTCTCATATTGTCCGATAGTCTCGACGTCCGCTGTCGATGCCCCTGTGATCGACAACGTCGACGACGATCGTACCCCTACCGTCGATCTTCCAGGCAAGCAGATCCATTCTCTTCCCCAGATATCGCCTATCTTTCCGTACTTTCTTGCACTAGGCATTGTTACTGCTGCTGCTACGTTTCTTACCTATTCAATTGCATAACCTGTCATTGTCGCCCCTTGATGTGCCTTCCTTATCCTATGTTGCCTATTATTATTATGCATTATTCAGCAGTAAACCCTGCGCATTGTTAGCTAGGTTTAGAATAGAGGGTCGTGATCACTTTGGGAGTGATCGCGGGAACGATATATTACAACTGCAACAGGTACGGAACAATGCAGACGCCCTAGGGAACCTACAACGGCGAGACTCTGCCGAGTCGCTTCGAGTTTGACTTACGAGTGGAATGGACTCGTATTTCACTCTCGTCGGCTCAGTAGTGTCAGAACCCGCTGTTAGGTAATGTGCTAGGATCAAGTAACCTTGCATCATGTCAAATTTTCAAAGGAAATCAACTTCAAAATCCAAATGGAAGAAGGAACACCCCCCAGATGAATTAATTCAAAAGGCCAGATAAAAATCTTCTCCAAAAATTCATGTTAGATTTTTGAAAAGTCTTATAAATGAGTGTGATCACCTATCAAGTGATGTGGGATCCACCCCATGCTCATAGATTTTTCAAATATTCAAACAGTGCCTTGGAATTAAAGAAATACCCCTATTTGATTTAAAATTCAAATCATTTGAATTTTAAAAATGTTGAAAGTTTATGAGTGGCTAGTATATATTATTATGAGGCCACATAAAAGTTTTCAGCATTTAATAAAATGGCTAGCTATTTATTTTAGCTAAACAGAACAAATGACAGAAAGAAAAACAGAAACAAAAAAAAAGGAAAAGAAGGCTGACCTCAAATGGGCCCAACTCACCGAGGCAGCCCGGCCCAGGGACAAGGTCGTCTTCTTCCTCGCGCCTGGCAGGCTGCTGCCGCCGTGGCGAGCATGCCGTCGTCGCTGGACACCTCCTCCTTCCCTCCCCGTCCACGTAGTCGCGTCTGGAAGCATCCTAGAGCCGCCTCAGTTCATTCCCCCCCCCCTCCAGGAGCTCCCTCCTCTCCTCTCTCGCCCGTTTCATCGCCGCCCGAGAAGCACGCCGGAGCGCCGTCGAGCACACGCGTGGCCATTGACGCCTAGAAGCCCCAAGACTGTGTCCAAGCGCTTCGTCGTCGTCGTCTTCACCGACTTGCAGAAGGAATCGAGCCCGGAGCCCACGTAGACGCCGGATTCTTCCTCGAGTTCCCGCCGGCCGCCGTGAAGGACTTCGTCGATTACGTCGCCGTTGAGCCACCCCAGCCCTCGCCACCACCTCTGCTGAGCTCCTGGTGAGCTTGGGGTCAAAACCCCTCACTTTTCCCCTTCGATTACTCCCTGTAGCCGTGACCGCCATGAGAGCCGAAGCTCCTCGCCGCCGGGATCCATGGCGAGGTCCACCCGTTAAGTAATCGAGCCCGCCTTGTTGTCCATCTTGTTCCCCGTGTTCTTCCTCGTCGAACCAGCCTAGCCTCGCCTCAAGTCGTGCCCTGGAGCCAAATCTCGATCATGGTCGTAGCTAGGTCGCCGCAAAAGTAGACGCCGGCGAGCGTACGGTGCACCCCAGTGCTTGGTTTTGGTCCCGTTCGACGCGCGCGAGTAAGAGCTTCAAGATGGTGGTCTTCGCGCTCCAAATGATGGCCGGATTCGCCCTCCCCGTGCAGCGCCGCCGCGGTCCAGTCGCCGGCGTTTAGCCGCCGGCGTGTCAGCTCTAACCCCCCCCTGTTAAGCACCCAGTTAGTGACCCCTGGGTCACTGACCAGTGGGCCCAGTGGCTTAATTAAGCCACTGGATTAATTTAACCCACGGGTTAATTAAACCCAGCCACTGACAAGGTGGCCCCACATGTCAGCCCCCCCCCCCCCCTGACGTCAGCACTTGCGCAATAAATCATTTAAATGAATTTCCAGAGATTATTTGAATTAAAAGAATTCCAGAAATTCCAGAAAATACCCCAAACTTTGGAAATTCATAGAAAATTCATATTGACTCCAAATTGGATAAATAATATATGAAAAATGATCAGGAGAAAATTATCTTTCCAAATATGCAACTTTCAACTATGTTTGAGTTGAATTTAAATTGGGACCAGTAGCATATGTCATTTGGTTTATTTGAATTTAATTCAAATTCAAATCAAATGATCTTGCAACTTGGACCATGGAATTAAGCTACAATTCAACCACACTTCAGGGGCATATCATACACATTTGAAAATAATTCAAAATGATCAATCAATGTCACATGCAACTTGGTAAATGTTGAATTCAAATGTGGAGTTTGAATTTGCAATTCAAATTGCAATATACTCCATTTAAATGGAATGCTCAACACATCAGTACCATGAACATCAACCTTTCAATCTTATTCATGTGATTGTGCATTGTACATCATGTTGATCCTATGATTGTCATGTTGCTGATAGACGTGGAGCCGGAGTCCGAGGTCACCCCCTTCGTTGAAGACCCCGAACCCGAACCTCGTCAGCAAGGCAAGCAAACCCCCATTGATCATGTCGATAAAATCCCACTTCCCTCTCATGTCTCGCTTATGCATTGTTTAGGATGATCACCATGCTTCGTTTCTACCGCATAGATGAACCCATTCCTTTGCATGACCTATCATTTTGTCACAGTAGTAAGCAAACCACAATCCTAGCAAATGTAGGAGTTGTTTGATATCATGTGGCCCCTGCAATGTTACTGCTTATTGCATGCTTAGTATGATACCATGTTGTTACTGTGATGTGAGTCAGGATGGGAATGATCATGTTGATGATGGTAGAAAAGTGTTGGTGAATCGACCCTAATACAAGGTGAACGATGAGAGGCTGTGTAGGAGTACACGGTGGGTTGTCTCGTTGAACACTGCCCTAGTACGAGTTCTTGTGTGGTGATCCAAGATGAAGAGTACAACCACACATTGGGCTCACTGACCCCTCTCAACTTACTAACTCATCCCTTTCGATGTCCAGATGTCGCAATAGTTCGGAGTTCTGGTAGGTCTGTGGCCTGGATGCTAAGTGAGAGAACGGCTCATCCGAGACCGGCTTATGCACCACGCACACATCACTTGGGTCCACTTCGGTAAACCGGCCGGGTTCACGATTTTGGTAACCAACCCAAGTAGGCGGCTTTCTCGGACTAGATCGGCTATGAGGTAACAGTTGTGGTGAGCATCCTCGCCGACACCTCTTGAACGGTGTCGAGTACAAAGGCGGTAAATGATGATCATGTGTGTGTAGCGGTACACCCTTGCAAGGTTAACAAAACTATTCGAATAGCCGCGTCCGCGGTTATGGACTTCTTGGAAAGCTTAGCTTGATTATTAGATAACTTGAACCGGATACTTCTAAAACACACCAAGATAAGTGTGAGTGATATGGCGTGCTTTCTCGTGGGGAAGTCGAGGAAGGCACCATAGTAGTGTATTGGTTGGAGAAATTAGTGGACTCGTGTACGCTTCTTACCTCAAAGTCTGGTACTCGTAGTTCAGGACTAGCCAAGTCAAAGCTGGCACTTCTGCAAGTGAACCCCACCTCCCTTTACCTTGATACATGTGCATGAGTAGTATAGCTCCTATGTATGTCTTGCTGAGTACGATTTTGTACTCACGTTTGCTTAATCTATGTTTTAGATGATGCCACTGACCCCGAAGGTGGCTTCTTCCTCGAGCTGGACGACTGAAGACCAACTAGTCTAGTCCCAGTCAGACGACTGGTTCCCTCGTGGAGGGTTTGTGTTTAAATAAGGCTTCTTAAGCCATTTGTTAAACTTGTCTGTACTCAGACATAATTTGCTTCCGTTTGTGTTGTAATGTTGGATCACATGTTTGTGATCTCTGTTTGCACTCTATAAGAGTTATCAATAAAATGTACACTTTGTAGAGAATTGCAATGGTACCTGTTGTTCCTACAAGACATGTATGTTGCGTGTATGTTTATAACAGGCATGTCTTTGTATGGGTTTTCGAGACCTTAGTGGTGTTCTGGCTGGCGGCCTTTCATACACCAAGTGGCCCTTAGATGTGCGCAGCTTGGGGCATCGCGATGCAATTGTTCGAGACTCCGTCTCGTGCACACTTTGTGGTATGATCGAGCCCGCCCTAGACCCCGACTAAGTGATCGGGCTGGAGTAAGTCTATGTAAGAGTTTTGAGATAGTCGATGGTATGGTTGAGGCGACTTGTCTTTGAATATGGGAGTTCACCACCCATATCATTAGACTTGTGTGCGGACGATGAGGACCCATCTCAGTTGATCATCCGGCCTGGATGGGATGCCCCTCACGTACGAGGCTTTCCGAGAACGTTCTGTGCTTGGCCTTGTCTGCTTAGACAAGTGGGTACGGTTCTCGGCTCTCCATATGACTATGCCTTAACTGGACTTGCATACGCTAACCCCGGGTCCCGACAAGTAGCGTAACATCACCGGGATGATACGAGGATTACCTCTTTAGTTCATTCCGTTGATGTCTCTGTCAAACCTTTTTAAGTGTGCCATCGAGGGTGATACCTCCTGGTTTCACTTAATGGTAGGAACTCGAACCAACTGGTGTACTTAAAGGTAAGAAGTCAGGCGACCCAACGGTGCCCGCGAGTGGTATTGCGACGGGACGACAGGGAGGGTACGACCAGTGTACCGGTGTGCTTGGCCCCTGATCGTTGGCTGCGAGAGTTACCAAACCACGAAAGTCGAGCTCCTCCAGGTGCACATGCGAGACAAGGTAAGGAGACGGTTCACCTTTTTGGTAACCGCAGTGACTTGGTGGGACGACGGGGTAGGCACCGATGTACTGGTGGTCCTGGCTGCTGTCGTTGTCCGCGGGTCAGTTAAGTCGAGGCAACGATAACGGTTGTCCCGCAAGTTAATAAAATGACTAATGGTTCAGTGGATGTCTTGAGTTGGCTATATGCCATGTACGCACTACCTACCCGTGGAAATTACGAGTTATGGGCTCCTCTGCTTCGTAGTGTCGTCCGAGGACTTTTCAGACGTCAGCAGTACCGCGGCCTGCGCCGGGAAGTGGTGTTGTCTTATTTGCTCGCGCGGTGGTGTCTTATTTGGATTTGCTTTAACTTCACCGGCCAGCCTCGCACCGTGCAGGAGTACGTTCCGGTTGGGGTCCAAGGCCCGGCGTACTTAGGATTTAGACCGGCGGATGTCCTCTCTATTGAGTTTGAAAGATTGGCTATGAAGTGTCGGATAGCCTCGGTGGAGCGTTCCCTGACAAGGTTCCCGCCACCCTGGAGATCCGTGTGTGTAGCGTAACACAAGTGCACCCCTGCAGGGAAGATTAATCTATTCGAATAGCCGTGTCCACGGTAACAGGACGCTTTATGCTGAAGCTGGATCTTACCACTACAAACTATTATTATTAAACTGTATGGTTCCGGGTTTTCTTCCTCGCGGGGATGCCGAGGAGGTGAACTCGGAGGCATTGTTAATTATTACAACTTATTATTATACAATGCTGCAGCAACTTCTGCTGCATTGTTACTTTATGCTTTATATAAACTGTTGGCTGATTCTTACCTCATGCTGCAAGACATCGTCGGAAGATGCTAGTCTTCGTTAGGCCTAGCTTCTTACCCTTCCTCTGGTTTTCTGTCTTTCAGTCCACTATATACAGCCTCTTCTTTCTGTTGATACAATGCATAATGCTTAGTAGCGGACGTAAGACTCGCGGGTATGCTAGATACTCACCTGCTTTATTTTCCCCTTTTATTGTTTTGCCTGATCGGCCGCTGCAGTCGACGTTGGAGCCTTGGAGTCCAGGAGTAGGAGATCCCCGATGTCGAACACCGCAACATGAAGATTCCCGATGCCTTCTACGACGCCGAGTTCCCCTTTGACCAGGAGTAGTTTGGAGGTTCCCAGGCAGGAGGCCTCGCCTTTTCGATCTGTTGTGATTTGTGCTAGCCTTCTTAAGGAAACCTTGTATCTTTGTGTCTGTACTCAGATACTATTGCTTCCGCTGACTTTGTACTCTCGAGCTGTTGTATTCGAGCCCTCGTGGCCCCTGGCTTGTATTATACAGCTTGTATTATTTTATTTGTAGAGTTGTGTTGTGATATCTCACCGTGGGTCCCTGATCTCGATTGTGTACCTTGCGTGTATGATTACTGTACACGGTCTGATTTTGGGGGCGTCACAAGTTGGTATCAGAGCCGACTGCCTGTAGGAAGCCCCTAACCACTCCTCGGTCGAAGTCGAGTCTAGTATTTGCAAAACTACTTTCTAACTTAATGATTGGCTTACGGGCCCACATTGATGTCACTACGTGTGATATCTATGGTATTAGGATCTTTTTCTCCGTACCTTTACTCTGGGATTCTACTCTCTTATCCTTTCGGGAAATTTTGCTAACTCTGACATTAGGATCTCGTGGTCGCATCTACCCAGAGAGCCGTTTTCTCAAGATGATCGCTGGATTCACCTGAAGATTCCGAACATTACGCTCCGATAAATTCCCTTGAACCTACGTGTTCGTGGCCTTGCAATCCCCTGCCACCGACAAGTCTGTGTGGATAATTACATCCACCTCCCAATCTGGAAATCACAATTTCCTTGTACTTAAGCATCGAATTATTCTGATGCTTCCATCACCCGATGCCTTTGCATTCTTTCTCCTCCCGATTGAGTGCCGATACTCACATCAGATTCTTGCGAACCATCCGACCTTGGTGGATTATTATCCGACTAATCTTACGTGGCTTATTCCATGTGTCAATTGGATTCACCGTGTGAAATACCATCCCTGACCCTCGATGATTTTTTTTATCGTCGACAACCTCCCTCGACTTCGTGCCAATACAACTTGGTCATGTATATCGTGCTCTACCTTTCCTTGGGAAAGACATACACGTGATACTCGTGTATCATCACATTTTCCCTTCTATTGGTCTGTTTGATCTGATGATCACATTTTCCTTTCCATTGGCCTGTTTAATCTTTCTCCTGATGTAACTCATCTGAGCAGTGATAAATCCCTGCTTTTGTAAACACCTCGTGTACGACCTTGTCAGTAAAACCTTGTTACTAAAATGTCATCAACAATGGTGGTAACCACCGGGACGAGAACTTTGCCAATTGGTCCGCCTCGTATTAACGAGCAGGAAATGGTTCTCAATGTCCACTGCCCCTGGTACCGACATTGTTGCTGACATAGCTGACAAATTATTCTCTAACAACCAGTTCCACAGGGACCGAAACCTGACTCTTGTCATCGACCTTGTGAAATTTCGTCCGATATCAGACTCACTGCTTGCGTCTGATGATCGGGGCCCTTTTCCCATCATCCATCATCGGCATCGAATACGTGCCTATCCGCTTAAAACTTCTCTCGGCGTACTTCCCTGAGCTTAAACTCGGAAGGACTTTGTACCCCATACCCTTGAGCAACCCCATTCGATTGATCTTGTATCAATCCGACCCCCATAAGCTTTACCTCTTAA
Organism: Bromus sterilis; assembly: GCA_950022295.1. NCBI lineage: Eukaryota > Viridiplantae > Streptophyta > Magnoliopsida > Poales > Poaceae > Bromus > Bromus sterilis. Next base: position 221,707,527 of record OX465599.1, read on the forward strand.
CCTGTTCGTAAGTGCGATGAAGCCTCGAAGAAAGGATAAAAACTCATCGAGATGCCCCGACGCAGTGCAATAAAGACATAAACGTGAAGGATTAATTTCTTCGGGTAGGGCAACAAGAACCAGAAGATTTGTTAAAAGGCGAAACCGAAACTCTACCCCTTACACTACTTTTAATTTTCGGGACGAGAATTCTTTGTAGTGGGGGAGATTTGTAACACCCTCAGTGTCAAGCTACAGTGATCACCTATTGTTAATGATTTATCACAATGATTAATATTGTCTTGATCATATTCAAAATCAAATCATATTAAAACCCCATTGGATGGAATTAAAAACGAAGTGGAAATAAAAGTGAAACCAAAAATGTTGCAAACAATTTTATAAAATGTCAAAAAATCATTAGGCCTTATTAAAATACAAATGGTATTTTATTACAATGTTTAAATATTTTAAACATTTCAACAATTGCTAAAACAACCCCAATTAATGTTTTTTAATAAAACAAATATGCAAATGATTTTATACTTGAGCCAAACTTTTTGTGGCATCTCTGTAAATGTTTAAAACAAGTAATAAAAATGTTTTCACAGACAACAAAATTTACATGACACTTAAACCAAATCAAACAGATAAGCAATAGGGAAACAAATAACAGAATTAGAGTAAATAGGAAAAATACTAAACCCGCTCAGGGCAACTCTTCACCGGGCCCAGCCCATCTTCTCCTCCTCTCTTCTTCTACTGTGCCCCCGACTCGGTCGCCATGGCGACAGTGCACAGACCGACTGTCGCCGTCGGACCACCTCGCTGCCTCCTCGTCGCTATAGGAACACGGGGAAGATAATATCTCCACCGCGACTTCCCCCTGGAAGCCCTATCCACTCCCCTTCCTTACCCATCGTCTCTGCCTCGCTTGTCATTGTCGGACCCGAGCACGTCCGTGGCCACGCCGGTCGTCGTGCGCACGACCAATAGCCACCTTGGAGCGCGCGGTCGTGTCCAAGCTGCTCCTCGTGGATGTACCCGTCTCCTGATGTAGTCACCCGTCGCTGAAGGCCTTCGTACACCGCGAATCAACACCGTCTTCCCCGCCACGGCAGCCGCCGCTCGCCGCCTCCCGTCTTCGATTTCGTCGCGCCCAGACCTTCCCGGCCTCTTACTCGCTCGCCACCGGCCTCCCTGTGAGTTACTCCTTCGATTCCCCCTGTCCCTGCCTCGATCCGTCGCCGATAGCCGCCGCTACTCCTGTTACCTGCTGCAGCCTGCGCGTACCCACGGTTAGCGCACGCACGCCCCGCGCTCGCCCGCGCCCTGCAGCGCCTCCCCGGAGCCGGCTGCGACCGCACACACGCGTCCATGGTTGTTTTCTCGCTGCTGCCTGGCCTAGACACATACATGCAGTAAAAGATTTCTTCAGCTTAACAACTTGTTTTCTATAGCTAGCCTTCGCTCTTGTTCAGCATGCAGCACTGACTAAATATATTGTTCAGGTTAGCAATACTGATATAGACAAATCAAAATAATAATATATTTTGGTGCAAGATTACTAGCAATGTTTCACGGGACACATCATGGAAACCGTAGACACATAATATTGTCATTCTTACTGCACATGCCTGATGGATCGGTTGTGCCTAGATTTCCCATGCATAATGCAAGAGGTCCCATGCAAAATTCAGAGGTCCATTCCCACTGTAGCTGCTGAATATTACTGTAGTTGTTGAGCTTTACTACTACTGCATTGATTAACCCTCTGGACAGCCTCTAAACAGCGAATAAATAATTGTTGACATGGCTAAATATTATATGGGCAGGTAGTACAATTGGCAAGGTTCAGATGTTTCCACTGGACCAAATCCATCTAATGTATAGATTAAATGCTATGAAAATCACAACACGTCAATTTTAATAGATTCTAAAAATATAATTAGGTGGCACTTTTTTAGTTAAAGATTTGATCAAGTAAATGAACACTAATAAATTTAGTTTCCGTACCAGATTTAAGATCACCGATAATTGTTCAACTTTGATATAAGGCACTAGCTGGAGAATGAGCGGAATCCTAAAACGTAGCCCCTCGAAGGAAGCTAGATGATGTTTAAATAGCGATTTTCAGACTTAGCAATATTTCAGAGAAAAGCCCAAATAGACAATGACATGTGGGACCCCCTAGTACTGTTCATAGTTTGACCAGTCAAAGTTACTATTCTAGATAAGCTTTTAGATAATGTTGCATTTTAAATAATAAAGGAATTTTGGAGATCAATTAAACTTTAGGAAATCATATTAAATAAACCGCAACTCAGATCAAAATACTGTCTACATGAAAGTTGATCAGAAAAATATAACGAAGAAGGATACGCTACCCGCATACCTGCCGCACCCCTCTAACATACCGAACCCGAGTCTTTCCCCATCCGGATCGTCTGTCCGGTAATTACCCGGTACCGGTAAAACTTTCCGGATGGAAATGTTCTGAACATAAAAGTTGTTCAGAATGGATCAACGAGCACGGATACACTATCCACTTGTCTGCCAGATGTCTCTAACACTGCGGACATGGAACCTTCCCCCTCCGGACCATCGGTCCGGTAATCAGCCGGTACCGATGAATCATCCCCGGATAAATCCCCGCTCCGGGAAAATCACCGAACATTGCGTTAGAGCCCCGTTGCTTTGTATCTGCTATGTCATGCATTTGTATTGCTATTATTGATGTGTATTTATTCTTTCTCCCCCCTCTCTTATTGTCCGATAGTCTCGACGTCCGCTGCTGATGCCCCTGTGATCGACTACGTCGACGACGATCGTACCCCTACCGTCGAGCTTCCAGGCAAGCAGAGCCATTCTTTTCCCCAGATATCGCCTATCTTTCCGTACTTTCTTGCACTAGGCATTGCTACTGCTGCTTCTACGTTGCTTACCTATCCAATTGCATAACCTGTCATTGTCGCCCCTTGATGTGCCTTCCTTATCCTATGTTGCCTATTATTATTATGCATTATTCAGCAGTAAACCCTGCGCATTGTTAGCTAGGTTTAGAATACAGGGTCGTGATCACTTTGGGAGTGATCGCGGGAACGATATATTACAACTGCAACAGGTACGGAACAATGCAGACGCCCTAGGGAACCTACAACGGCGAGACTCTGCCGAGTCGCTTCGAGTTTGACTTACGAGTGGAATGGACTCGTATTTCACTCTCGTCGGCTCAGTAGCGTAACATCACCGGTATGATACGAGGTTTACCTCTTTAGTTCATTCCGGTGATGTCTCTGTCAAACCTTTTTAAGTGTGCCATCGAGGGTGATACCTCCTGGTTTCACTTAATGGTAGGAACTCGAACCAACTGGTGTCCTTAAAGGTAAGAAGTCGGGCGACCCAACGGTGCCCGCGAGTGGTATTGCGACGGGACGACAGGGAGGGTACGACCAGTGTACCGGTGTGCTTGGCCCCTGATCGTTGGCCGCGAGAGTTACCAAACCACGAAAGTCGAGCTCCTCCAGGAGCACACGCGAGACAAGGTAAGGAGACGATTCACCTTGTTGGTAACCGCAGTGACTTGGTGGGACGACGGGGCAGGCACCGATGTACTGGTGGTCCTGGCTGCTGTCGTTGTCCGCGGGTCAGTTAAGTCGAGGCAACGATAACGGTTGTCCCGCAAGTTAATAAAATTACTAATGGTTCAGTGGATGTCTTGAGTTGGCTATATGCCATGTACGCACTACCTACCCGTGGGAATTACGAGTTATGGGCTCCTCTGCTTCGTAGTGTCGTCCGAGGACTCTTCAGACGTCAGCAGTACCGCGGCCTGCGCCGGGAAGTGGTGTTGTCTTATTTTCTCGCGCGGTGGTGTCTTATTTGGATTTGCTTTAACTTCACCGGCCAGCCTCGCACCGTGCAGGAGTACGTTCCGGTTGGGGTCCAAGGCCCGGCGTACTTAGGATTTAGACCGGCGGATGGCCTCTCTATTGAGTTTGAAAGATTGGCTATGAAGTGTCGGATAGCCTCGGTGGAGCGTTCCCTGACAAGGTTCCCGTCACCCTGGAGATCCGTGCATGTAGCGTAACACAAGTGCACCCCTGCAGGGAAGATTAATCTATTCGAATAGCCGTTTCCACGGTAACAGGACGCTTTATGCTGAAGCTGGATCTTACCACTACAAACTATTATTATTAAACTGTATGGTTCCGGGTTTTCTTCCTCGCGGGGATGTCGAGGAGGTGAACTCGGAGGCATTGTTAATTATTACAACTTATTATTATATAATGCTGCAGCAACTTCTGCTGCATTGTTACTTTATGCTTTATATAAACTGTTGGCTGATTCTTACCTCATGCTGCAAGACATTGTCGGAAGATGCTAGTCTTCGTTAGGCCTAGCTTCTTACCCTTGCTCTGGTTTTCTGTCTTTCAGTCCACTATATACAGCCTCTTCTTTCCGTTGATACAATGCATAATGCTTAGTAGCGGACGTAAGACTCGCGGGTATGCTAGATACTCACCTGCTTTATTTTCCCCTTTTATTGTTTTGCCTGATCGGCCGCTGCAGTCGACGTTGGAGCCTTGGAGTCCAGCAGTAGGAGATCCCCGATGTCGACCACCGCAACATGAAGATTCCCGATGCCTTCTACGACGTTGAGTTCCCCTTTGACCAGGAGTAGTTTGGAGGTTCCCAAGCAGGAGGCCTCGCCTTTTCGATCTGTTGTGATTTGTGCTAGCCTTCTTAAGGCAACCTTGTATCTTTGTGTCTGTACTCAGATACTATTGCTTCCGCTGACTTTGTACTCTCGAGCTGTTGTATTCAAGCCCTCGTGGCCCCTGGCTTGTATTATACCGCTTGTATTATTTTATTTGTAGAGTTGTGTTGTGATATCTCACCGTGGGTCCCTGATCTCGATCGTGTACCTTGCGTGTATGATTACTGTACACAGTCTGATTTTGGGGGTGTCACACCACTAGTCCGGTTTGTTTTAAATCCACTGGCTGCAGACCAGTTATGCATGCGGTTTCAAATGGTAAATCAGCTTGGGCCACCACTAGAAATGTTTGAAGCTAGGTAGGTAAGAAGAGGGGACCCCATAGCATCCCACACGTGGTTAGGCACTCTCGTCAAGAGACACAATACCCGGAACTCGGGTCCTAGGTGACTCGAATGAAACAAAGCGTCGGGGAGGGATAGCCTAGACCTTCCATCCTTCGTCGAGTATAGTCAACATTATAATAATCATATCATCCACAACAATATAATAATGTGATAGCCCAATCCAATGAGTAACAGAACAACAGTTGATAGCATCCTAACATGCATACTAAGCAGTGGCTGAGCAGCGAGCAATAGTAACATAGCCGAACAAGGTTTGCTGGGATGTGGAGGACATGGTTGTTTGGGTTTATTTGAGAGGCAGGAATATGAAGTGGTAGGATCAAGCAATCGTTCTATCCTACACCTAGGTGCGAGTGAGCTGAAAGTTATAAGCATGATATATGATCCCCCTTACCTGATGAGAAGACGAAGTCGAAGGTGTAGTCAATCGCAAGCTCGCATCGTCTCCGAAGTACCCGCAGAAACACACAAGAACGAACCACTGGAAAAGGCATTCAACGAGCAAACATCTATTACTATGAAGCAATCACGAGAAAGTATCAACAAGAAGGCAACACGAGACAACGCACTACGGTATCGCACCTTTCGCCGGAACGGTTACTAACAGGTTAAGTGGAGTATTCGTCACACACGACGATACCGCACATTTAGAAATGGTTCAAGTTGTTTAGCTACACAAAATGAGAAAAGGTTTTTAACATGGCATCTCACCCAAGCATGGCATGTCACACAAACATGGCAAGAGGTGAAGCATAAGTAATCTACCTATACTAGTCAAGTTGAGCGGGTAAAATTCCTACACATGGCATATCGCTATTTACCCCGCAAAATAAATATGTTTGGTACTGTTTTGTCCTAAACAAAATTTTATTATTTTTATTAGCAAGCAAGAGCAGCATATTCACAATCTACACGCAATTCTAGTCAAGTTACATATAAGAAACATTTTCAACGGAGCAACGGTTATAAAGTTACGGTCTATTACATTTACGGTGGCATGCGATGTAAATAACAACAAAGCAGCATGTAGACAAGTGCAAACATGGCAAAAGAGCACATTTTATTATTCTACACAAAATTCTAAACAAGTTTCATGTATTACACGTCGCGATCAGAGCTACGGTTTAAAAGATGTAGCACTCGCAGAATTATAAATAGATCTGCCATATTAAATAAGCCCATGAAGCAAAAAAAACATTATCGGGCTGAATCTGAAGCTACCGGGCCTTAACAGGTGAGCACAGGATAACTAAACAACACACTAGGCGGAAAATACTCACGGGCCAGCTCAACTCGCAGTGCAGCAACTAATAATAATAAAAAGGGGGTGCTCATCAACGGGCCAAGCCCATGACGCGGGGTGGGCGCTGGAGAGGCTCCTGCGTGCTGGGCCGTGGAGGTCGGTACGCCGCCGGCTACTGGGCCCTCTAGGGCGCGTCGGCCCGTGCTGGAGGCGAGCGGGTGCTCGTGCTCTCGCTCAATGCGGCCTAGAGCCGAGCTGCGGCGGCGGCGCAGGTGGCTGCCGGAACATCGGCGAGGAGAGAGCCGGGCCGCGCGAGAACAGGCGAACGGGGGCGCGTCTGTAATGCCCGATATGCGGTACTATTCCAGATCTAGATGTTTTCGTCCAGATCCGGGGACGAAGCACATATCGGTCCCACCGCGACATATGACAATGCCATATGCCCAGGATTTCCAACATGCTATCACAATATTACAACTACAAGGATACAACATCTCATACAATCGGCATACAACTGCCTTATATACATTACATCAGTGGAAGATACATGTCTGAGTACAGACTAATATCAAATGCCTAGTGGAAAAAAGAAAATCATCGATCCCCATAACCACACGGGTCCAGGCCCTCCGCCGGGATCCGCCTAACTAGTCGTCGTCCAGTCTCCACGTGAAACATCGATCACCATACTTGTTGTCGATCAAGAACTCTGAAAAGAGTTTGGGGGTAGTATCATGAGTACAAAAGTACTCAGCATCCAACTGTAGTGGTCAACTGACCCATCAAGGACTTCATCACTCATCATTCTAGGATAACTAGTAGTTCACGGTAAGGATGGGGTAAGTGGTGAGGTTGCTGCCGCACTAGCATTTATGAAGTGGCTAACGATCTAGAGAGTAATATAAGAAGCCAAGCATTCGATGAGGAATCGCCTCCAACAAGTCTGCTATCAGCTACTTACGCAAACATAACACCTATCCTATCCTTGTCGTCCTCTTCGCATCCCGACGAAGAAGAAGCAGTCAAGGCACACACTAGTTGATCAAGTTATTAAGATTATCTCAGTTGTTGTTTTCTATGAACAAGGAGTAGGTCTCAAGCCGTCCATAACCGTGGACACGGATTCTTGAAAAGATTTAACCCTACAGGGGTGTACCAACTTCCCATTACAAGGCTCCGCACGCACGCCCATCTCTCTCAGTTGCTACCCATCATAGGCAACCATTTTATGATTTAGTTCCGAGAGATCCGAAATGACAGGTCCCTCTAGCTAACAACGAGGTGGCCCCCGGGGAGTCGACACCCAATCCAAAAGCCGTCCGCACTCTCGGATCGGACTCTTCCGGCTGACGCATGTCGGATTAACGGGTCACCTCACATGGGGCCGGGTCCTAGCTGATCGGATGGACCAACAGAGAAACCATGTCTCCACTGGCCCAAGTTTTTTTAAAGGATATCTGCTAGGAGCGACTCGGCAGGCATATATGCGAGGTTTGCAAATGGTAAATCGGCTTGGGCCACCTCAAGAAATGTTTTAAGCTAGGTAGGTAAGAAAAAAGGACCCCATAGTATCCCACACGCGGTTAGGCACGCTCGTCAAGAGACACAATACCCGGAACTCGGGTCCTAGGAGCCTCGAATTGAACAAAGCATCGGGGTGGGATAGCCTAGACCTTCCATCCTTCGTCGAATATAGTCAACATTATAATAATCATATCATCCAAAACAATCTAATAATGTGATAGCCCAATCCAAGGAGTAACAGGATAACATCGTAGCATCCTAAGCATGCATACTAAACAGGGGTTGAGAAACGAGCAATAGTAACATAGCAGTACATGGTTTCCTGGGAGGGGACATGGATGTATCGGTTTGAGAGAGGTTGTAAACATGTGGTAGGATCAAACATCGAACCTAACCTAGACTAGCATGCAAACCGCTGGTTATAATAGAATGGATCATAAGTAATGTATAGTCCTTGCCTGTTGATAAGTCGGGTTCCGAAGGTGTAGGTGATCGCGAGCTCGCACCGTCTCCAAGAGTAACTGCGGGAGCACACAGGAAGGAAACACTAGAAAGCAATCGATGAGCAAGCATCTATTACTACGAAGCAATCACGAGCAATCAACAACAAGAAAGCAACACGAGACAACACACTACGGTATCGCATCTATCGTTGAGAGCGGTTACTAACAGGTTAAGTGGAGTACTCGTCACACACTACGATACCGCACATTTAGAAAGGTTCAAGTTGTTTAGCTACACAATATGAGCAAAGGTTGTTAACATGGCATCTCATACAAGCATGGCATGTCACACAATCATGGAAAGAGGTGAAGCATAAATAAACAATCTAATCTAGTCACTTTAAGTGGGGGGTAAAACCTATACATGGCAAATATTACGGACCCCATGATAATTCTTGCATTTGGTAATGTTCTGCCCTAAACATAATTTTACTATTTTTATTAGAAAGAAAGAGCAGCATAAACACAATCTACATGTGATTCTAGTCAAGTTGCATATAAAGAACACTTTAATCGGAACAACGGTTAAAAAGTTACGACAGATTACATTTTACAGTGGCATAGCAGTGTAAATAGCAGGTAAACAACATGTAAACAATCTCAAACATAGCAAAGGGCAGCATTTTACTGATCTACACGAAAATCTAAGCAACTTCATGTTTAACGCATCGCGATCCGAGCTACGATTTAAAAGATATGGGCAACGCAAAATTATAACTAAATCTGCCAAATTAAAAAAACCTAGCAAAAAAACTAAACGGGCCGAAACAGAGGGTGAGCGCTGGGTAACTACACTACGCACCGCGCGATACACATTTATTGGCCGAGCCCAGCTAACGCAGAGAAAAAAAAAGAGGAGGCTCACCAATTGGGTCGAGCCCAAGAGCGGCAATGGGCGAGGGATAGCGCAGCTCGCCCACGGGCGAGGGGAGCGCTGGGCCTGGGGCCGCGGGGCGTGCTGGGCTTGGGGGCGCAGGTCGGCCCATGAGGCTGTGTCGTACCGATCATCATGGGATCGAGCACCCGAGAGGTGGCCCCCGGTTGACCCCGGCGAAGAGGCGAGGCCGGGGCGGCACGAGGAGGTGGGGATGCCGGGGAGGCGCAGATCCGGCAGGGATGGGATCGCAGCGACCGGATCCGGCGCATGGTGAGGTCGATGCGACGAAGTCTGCGGGGGCGGAGCTCCGAGGCGCCCTCTAGGTCACCCATGGCGGTCGCGGCTTGCACAGAGAGAGAGAGAGAGAGAGAGAGAGAGAGAGAGATTAGAGAGAGGGGAGGAGAAGAAGGAGAGCAAGGAGGGGCGCGGGAGGACCTGCGGTCGCCGACGGTGGTGCCTCGGCTCGCCGGCCAGGCTGCGGCGACGCTGGCGGTAGGGAAGGCGCGTCTTCTCGGGCTACGAGGAGAGCCTCCACGGGAGGAGCTCGGGCAAGGGGGGAGTCTGGTGACGTGGCGGGCTTTGGTTCGTCTGATCCAGATCGGACGGACCAGGATGAGTGGGATCTGGATCAGGGTTGAGGTTGGCTGTGCACGGAAATTGAGGCAGGGGCGGCGGTTAGGGGTTGGTGGGGATTAGGGTAGGCTAGGGCTGCTCCAAATGGCAAGTGGTTGCCTCCCTTTTATAGAAAATGCTTGGGGAAGCCTAAATGGGTTGTTTTTGGGCCTGATTTTTGGGTGGCCTAGATTCCGAAGAAAAAAGGGGAATATTGTTGGCCGGTTGGCTGCCCGCGTGAAATTTTTATAAATACGCCAATGAAATTACACAGGCTATTATGCATGGCACATCCGATCGTTCAGGTACCCGACGAAGTCAGAATCGCACGAAATTCGAAACACCGCCTTGTTGCACTAGACTGACGTCGTCTAAATCGTTTAACGCCAAAAGAGAACGTCGAGCACCTCCCGATAAAGTAACCCATTTAAATATAAATGGGGGTTTTTCCGCACCGTTGTCGATGGCTGGTCTTGCGCCAGAAGTTGCGACGGTGATCGGGTGACTTTCCCGGTGCCGCAACGAGGTCGTGTGCCATGTGGACGGGGTCCGGTCACGCATCCGATACGAGAAATATGGGGGGTATTCACCGATTAATAATTCGGCGAAGCAAACACTGCAAACAATACAGGCAAACATCACAGCAACGCAACAAACAAAATTTTTAATTAAGGTGGAATTTCCGGGCTCTTACAATACAACAACACCAACAAGGGATCTCGTCCCGAGATTCTGGACGATCCGGGGGAGAGGAGGGGAGAGAAAACAGAGTCGACGTTCTTCAACACCACCAACAAGGGACTCTGCTCCATGTCGTACGATGACCTTCCGTCGAGAAAACTTCCCGCGGAGAGGACGGAAACGTCGGAAAATGAAACCATCCGATGTCAAGAGGAAGACCGACAGTTCCAAGCGACGATCAAGGGAAGCATTCTCACTCGAATTGTGAGGATACTGGGCAAGAGGACTGAAGTCAACGAACGACCAAGATGTTAACCGGAGTTGGAGACGCTAAAGGTACTACCTGAATTCCCAAACCTGAGATCGGAATCGAGACAATATGCTGCAAGCAAGGCATTGTAACGGTTCCAAAACACCACTCACTCGAGATCCTAGAGTTTGAAAGGGATAAGGCGAGAATTAAAGAACTTACGCCACATGTCCTGACCAGAGCAAGGGTAAGGAGTAAAAAGATTCCTACTCTCCGATAACTAACTTAGTAACTACAAAATTAGTTTTTGCCTAGACTCGACTTCGGCCAGAAAAGGGATCCTACGGTCGGTAAGGCTCTAATATCAAGTTGTAAGGCCCGATATGTGGTATTGTTCCAGATCTAGATGTTTCCATCCAAATCCGAGGACGAAGCACATATCGGTCCCACCGCGACATATGACAATGCCATATGCCCCAGATTTCCAACATGATATCACAACATTACAACTACAAGGATACAACATCTCATAGAATCGGCATACAACTGCCTTAAATACATTACATCAGCGGAAGATACATGTCTGACTACAGACTACAATCAAATGCCTAGTGGCAAAAAGAAAATCATCGATCCCCATAACCACACGGGTCCAGGCCCTCCGCCGGGATCCGCCTAACTAGTCGTCGTCGAGTCTCCACGTGAAACGTCGATCACCATACCTGTTGTCGATCAAGAACCCTAAAAAGAGTTTGGGGGTAGTATCATGAGTACAGAAGTACTCAGCATCCAACTCTAGTGGTCAACTGACCCAGCAAGGACTTCATCACTCCTCATTCTAGGATAACTAGTAGTTCACGGTAAGGATGGGGTAAGTGGTGAGGTTGCTGCCGCACTAGCATTTATGAAGTGGCTAACGATCTAGAGAGTAAGATAAGAAGCCAAGTATTCGATGAGGAACCGCCTCCAACAAGTCTGCTATCAGCTACTTACGCAAACATAACACCTATCCTATCCTTGTCCTCCTCTTCGCATCCCGACAAAGAAGAAGCAGTCAAGGCACACACACGTTGATCAAGTTATTAAGATTGTCTCAGTTGTTATTGTCTATGAACAAGGAGTAGATCTCAAGTCGTCCATAACTGTGGACGCGGCTTCTCGAAAAGATTTAACCCTGCAGGGGTGTACCAACTGCCCATTACAAGGCTCCGCACGCACGCCCATCTCTCTCAGTTGCTACCCATCATAGGCAACCATTTTATGATTTAGTTCCGAGAGATCCGAAACGACAGGTCCCTCTAGCTAACAACAAACAAATCCGGGTGGCCCCCGGGGAGTCGACACCCAATCCAAAAGTCGTTCGCACTCTCGGATTGGACTCTTCCGGCTGACGCATGTCGGATTACCGGGTCACCTCACATGGGGCCTGGTCCTAGCTGATCGGGTGGACCAATAGAGAAACCATGTCTCCACTGGCCCAAGTTGTTTTAAAGGATATCTGCTAGGAGCGACCCGACAAACATATATGCATGGTTTCCAAATGGTAAATCGGCATGGGCCACCTCTAGAAATGCTTGAAGCTCTGTAGGTAAGAAAAGGGGACCCCATAGTATCTCACACGCGGTTAGGCACGCTCTTCAAGAGACACAATACCCAGAACTCGGGTCCTAGGTGACTCGAATAGAACAAAGCATCGGGGCGAGATAGCCTAGACCTTCCATCCTTCGTCGAATATAGTCAACATTATAATAATCATATCATCCAAAACAATATAATAATGTGATAGCCCAATCCAAGGAGTAACAGGATAACATCATAGCATCCTAAGCATGCATACTAAGAAGGGGCTGAACAACGAGCAATAGTAACATAGCAGTACATGGTTTGCTGGGAGGGAACATGGATGTATCGGTTTGAGAGAGGATGTAAACATGTGGTAGGATCAAACATCGAACCTAACCTATACTAGCATGCAAACCGCTGGTTATAATAGAATGGATCATAAATAATGTATAGTCCTTGCATGTTGATAAGTCGGGTTCCGAAGGTGCAGGCGATCGCGAGCTCGCACCGTCTCCGAGAGTAACCGCGGGAGCACACAGGAAGGAAACACTGGAAAGCAATCGACGAGCAAGCATCTATTACTATGAAGCAATCACGAGCAATCAACAACAAGAAAGCAACACAAGACAACACACTACGGTATCGCATCTATCGTTGAGAGCGGTTACTAACAGGTTAAGTGGAGTACTCGTCACACACGACGATACCGCACATTTAGAAAGGTTCAAGTTGTTTAGCTACACAATATGAGCAAAGGTTGTTAACATGGCATCTCACCCAAGCATGGCATGTCACACAATCATGGCAAGAGGTGAAGCAGAGGGTGAGCACTGGGTAACTACACTACGCACCGCGCGATACACATTTATTGGCCGAGCCCAGCTAACGCAGAGAAAAAAAAAGAGGAGGCTCACCAATTGGGCCGAGCCCAGGAGCGGCAATGGGCGAGGGATAGCGCAGCTCGCCCACGGACGAGGGGGCGTGCTGGGCCTGGGGGCGCGGGGCGTGCCGAATCGATCCTCACGGGATCGAGCACCCGAGCAGTGGCCACCGATTGACGCCGGCGAGGAGGCGAGGCCAGGGCGGCGCGAGGATGTGGGGACGCTAGGGAGGCGCAGATCCGACCGGGATGGGGTCGCAACGACCGGATGCGGCGCATGGTGAGGCAGATGCGACGAAGTCTGCGGGGGCGGATCTCCGAGGCTCCCTCGAGGTCACCCATGGCGGTTGCGGCTTGCACACACACACACACACACATAGAGAGAGAGAGAGAGATTAGAGAGAGGGGGAGGAGAAGCAGGAGAGCAAGGAGGGCGCGGGAGGACCTGCGACCGCCGGCGGCGGTGCCTCGGCTCGCCGGGCGGGTGGCGGCGGCACGGGCAGCAGTGAAGGCGCGGGCGCTCGGGCTGCGAGGAGAGCCTCCACCGGAGTAGCTCGGGAAAGGGGGAGTCCAGTGGCATGGCGGGCTCTGGTTCGTCCGATCCAGATCGGACGGACCAGGATGAGTGGGATCTGGATCAGGGCTGGGGTTGGCTGTGCACGGAAATTGAGGCAAGGCGGCAGTTAGGGGTTGGTGGGGATTAGGGTAGGCTAGGGCTGCTCCAGATGGCAAGTGGTTGCCTCCCTTTTATAGCAAATGCTTGGGGAAGCCTAAATGGGTTGTTTTTTGGCCTTATATTTGGGTGGCCTAGATTCCAAAGATGAAAGGGGAATATTGTTGGCCGGTTGGCTGCCCGCTTGAAATTTTTATAAGTACGCCAATGGAATTACACCGGCTATTATGCCTGGCACATCCGATCGTTCAGCTACCCGACGAAGTCGGAATCGCGCGAAATTCGAAACACCACCTTGCTGCACTAGACTGACGTTGTCTACATCGTTTAACGCCAAAAGAGAACGTCGAGCACCTCCCGATAAAATAACCCATTTAAATATAAATGGGGGGTTTTCCGCGTCGTTGGCGATGGCTGGTCTTGTGCCGGAAGTTGCGACGGTGATCGGGTGACTTCCCGGTGCCGCAACGAGGTCGTGTGCCATGTGGACAGGGTCCGGTCACGCATCCGATACGAGAAATATGGGGGGGTATTAACCGACTAATAATTCGGCGAAGCAAACACTGCAAACAATACAGGCAAACATCACAGCAATGCAACAAACAAATTTTTTAATTAGGGTGGAATTTCCGGGCTGATCCGGCCAGATCCGGGGGCGGCGATGACCTGCAGCTCTCCAGCTAGGAGATCGGGCGGTGGCGCGGGGTAAAGCTTCGAGCTCCAAAGGCCATGGCGGCGCAGCTTCCTGGACAGACAAGGGGGACGGGGAGAGGTGAGAGGGAGATGGGGAGGGGAGAGGGAAGGAGAGGAGAGCGTCTCAATGTGCCTGGTGCGGGTGACGCGCGATCGAGGCGGGAACGCACATCGCCTTGCACCTCCCAGTTTTATAGACGCAAAACAGAAGATGCGACCATAGTAAGTGTATGTAAGAAGGTCTATATGGGAGTAGAAATCTATGGTACGTTCCAGCTTCTCTCAAGGCAATTGTAAATTTGCTCAGCGAGTCGAGCGAAGGGAATTCAAGGAAGATACCGGTTGTCTTTCATTTGTAATAACAAATGCTCATCAGTTTTACATCTAAGTATCTAACATGCAGTCAAGAATATAACTATGCATTCAGAAACAGTTACCAACTACACATGATATATTCTAGTTGAGACACTTAAAATTTTCAGTCCTATATCTGAATATGAACATAGTAGTATTTATTCCTTTTTCTTTGAAGAACTTATTAAGAAAACATTAAACCCTAGGATAAGAGAATCAAGGTGGAAATTACAAACATCAGGAAGGGAAATGAGGTGTGTATGAGGATAAGGGATGTGAATACCTTTGTATTTTTCTGATAATGAGGGGGAGAGGCGCACATGGGGAATGTGAATCCATCTCCTACCATCATCCCGGAACAGAGGGGAACGGCATCGTCATGGTCATCACCATTTTTTTGAACTTGTCTAATCTAAATGGAAGTAATGAGATTTTATATTGATGTTGTACCACTTCATAACATTGATCTTGGACCAGCAACCCTTTTCCAAAACAAATCCGATCTTCAGAACCAAACCAAAATCAGAAATAAACAAAAACCACGACAGCGACGACAACAGCAACAGACGCAACAGCAATCGGCGAGACGCACGCGATGACATAACACAAAGCAAAGTCAACCGTGGAAGACGAAGGAGAGCAGCCCGCGAAGAGTACTCGGACGAGCAAGATTCCGACGAAAACGTAGAACCATGCAGAGCACTTTGCTTCACACGATCCATACGGAAAACAAGGATGCCGAAAGGTTTCAAGCTAAACTCCACAACGCACAAGTACGACGGACTGGAAGAACCAGAAGCATGGCTCGATGACTACCTAACGGCCGTAAAATTCCAACGCGGAACCAATATTACAGCAATGCAGTACGTACAACTCATGCTCGAGAGCTCAGCATGACACTGGCTGAAGAACCTACCACGCGAATCAATCGACTCCTGGAGGCAGTTCCGCAGCGCTTTCATCGAGAACTTCAAGTCCACCTACAAACGACCGGCATCACTCGAGGAGCCGAGGGCCTGCAGACAAGGATCAAGAGAATCCCTGCGAGCGTACATCCAACGATGGACCATACTCAAAAACTCAGCCGAGGACATCTCAGATGAAAGCGCAATCGATGTATTCAGGAGGGGCTTGCAACGCATCGACTTCAAGGAGCAGCTCGGGCAGATGAAAGTCCGAACACTCGCAAGACTGCTCGAGCAAGCCAACAATTGGGCAGATGGATAAGACTTCGTACGAAACAAATCAGAGATCCAGACAGCACGCTCAGAACGCGACTACGACTACCACACCAGCGACAGAGGATTCGACAGAAGAAGAAAACGCCCGAGGCGCAACTTCTACGACGATAGGAGGACCCGACATGGTCGCGGACGACTTCCCAGATGACAGAGAAGGAAGACATCGCGATGACAGGAGAATACAGCACAGGGACAACCAAGAAGAAGCACCCCAAATTAAAAAACGGGACTGGAGAACGAGGCAGCCACGAGATGACACCCGAGCATATCGCTCGGCTAAAGAACAGCTGGACGGACCATGCACAATACACGGGTTCAGAAACGAGCGCGGAGAGCTCAGATCAGGACACACCCTCAGGAACTACAGGCGATTCATCGAACTCTCCGAAGAAAAAAGTCGATCCGCAACAACAACAGCACGGCCTCTCGCAAGCGTGGCAGTCGGAACCATCGCCCACGATGCGCCGCCAGCACCTGCCATACCAGCAAGACAAGTAGCAGTAATCCAAGAGCGAGGCACGAAACCCGAGGAAGAAAAATACCCGGAAGCACACGGCCGGATCTACATGATACAAGAAGGAAGACCATCAAACAGGCAGCAGAAGCAGGTCACCAGACAAGTTTCCCTCGCAGTCTCTTCGCACCCCGCTGTCCCAGAATACTTGCGCGGATCCGAGACTGAAATCACCTTCTCCCGGGAAGACCACCCGCCAGCCATCTCGCGCCCAGGACACGCCGCACTAGTGCTCGAAGCACGAATCAGAAATTACGATATGTCACGAGTCTTCATGGACGGCGGCAGCGGAATCAACATCATATTCACCAGAACCCTGTTAGAAATGCTCATCCAAAACTCAGCACTGAAAACTTCAGGCACAACGTTTCACGAAATCGTGCCAGGGAAAGCAGTCTATCCCCTCGGAAAAATAAGTCTTGAGGTGATTTTTGGCAGCACGAGCAACTTCCGCAAAGAAACATTGGACTTCAAAGTGGTCAACTGGAAATCACAATACCATGCCATCCTAGGATGCCCAGCCTTCGCGCGTTTCATGGCAGTGCCACACTATGCCTACCTCAAGATGAAAATGCCAGGCCCGCGAGGAGTAATCACAGTTAGCGGCAGCTTCGTCAGATCTGACCGCTGCGACAAAGAGTTCCACAAAATATCAAAAACTTTGGAGCACACCAAGCCATCAGAGCCGCAACACCAGAAGAAGAGGCTCTACAATAGAAGAAAAAGGGAGCCACAACAGTTTACCATTCTTAGGGCAACTAAGCCATCGATCCCAATAAAGGGGTTGTCTTCAAGCAACAGCCCCCCCCCCTCGTGTAAGAAAAAAAGAAGATATATTGAAAATATTCTTCCAAAAGTTCTTTTCATTGGCACTCGGGGGCTCGCCGCAGCAGCCACCCCCCGAGGCGTTCTTCGCAAACGCGACTTAAAAAAAATGGCACTCAGGGGATCGCCGCAGCAGCCACCCCCCGAGGCGTTCTTCGCAAACGCGACATTAAAAAAATGGCACTCAGTGGCTCGCTGCAGCAGCCACCCCCCGAGGCGTTCTTCGCAATCGCGACTTTAAAAAAATGGCACTCGGGGGCTCGCCGCAGCAGCCACCCCCCGAGGCGTTCTTCGCAAACGCGACTTTAAAAAAATGGCACTTGGGGGCTCGCCGCAGCAGCCACCCCCCGAGGCGTTCTTCGCAAACGCGACTTTTTAAAAAATGGCACTCAGGGGCTCGCCGCAGCAGGCACCCCCCGAGGCGTTCTTCGCAAACGCGACTTTAAAAAAATGGCACTTGGGGGCTCGCCGCAGCAGCCACCCCCCGAGGCGTTCTTCGCAAACGCAACTTTAAAAAAATGGCACTCGGGGGCTCGCCGCAGCAGCCACCCCCCGAGGCGTTCTTCGCAAACGCGACTTTAAAAAATGGCACTCTGGGGCTCGCCGCAGCAGCCACCCCCTGAGGCGTTCTTCGCAAATGCGACTTAAAAAAATGGCACTTGGGGGCTCGCCGCAGCAGCCACCCCCGAGGCGTTCTTCGCAAACGCGACCTTAAAAAAATGGCACTCGGGGGCTCGCCGCAGCAGCCACCCCTCGAGGCGTTCTTCGCAAACGTGACTTAAAAAATGGCACTCGGGGGCTCGCCACAGCAGCCACCCCCGAGGCGTTCTTCGCAAAACGCGACTTTAAAAAAATGGCACTCGGGGGCTCGCCACAGCAACCACCCCCCGAGGCGTTCTTCGCAAAACGCGACTTTAAAAAATTGGCACTCGGGGGCTCGCCGCAGCAGCCACCCCCTGAGGCGTTCTTCGCAAGCGCGACTTTAAAAAATTGGCACTCGGGGGCCGCAGCGGACAACCCCCGAGGCATTCTTCGCAAACGCAACCCTAAAATATCAAGAAGGTACCCCTCGTCCAGAAACTCAGCAGCTGAACAAAACAAAGACCATATGCACAAAATTGAGTTACAACAGAGGAACAAAGCAAAATAGAACAGCAACATACGCTGTCCAACAAAGAGTCAACAAACAAGCAAAGGGCTAATCCCCAGGCTCCGACTTCACTTTGCACAAAGCACCTAACCGACGGTCATTATCTTCTACCACCCACTTCACAACTTCATTTGCAGGTTTATCCGCCATGGCATAATGGTCGTCCATCGGCTGAGCTCGACCACCAAGAGGACCTCGAGCTGCCAACATAATGTCGACCCCTGGCCAATGACTATGGACAAAGGCAAAAGCACAACGAGCCCCCGCATAAATCTGGTGATTAACTACACGCCAAAGATCCGCAGGACGGGAGAACACCCGACAAAACTTCTCAAGGGAAGAGGGGACAGGATCCAAAGGATAAAACTCAGCAAAAATCCTGCCCAACACCCCGCTGTAGTACTCAAGAGCCCGTACCACCCTCTCAACCCGCATCCGCAGAACAGCGAACACTCGAGCATGCGCCCTATCCATCCAGAAAGGTGTCAAGAGCTCTTGCCTATTAGTGATAGATGTCGTATTTTGGGCAATCCGTGTGTTTTTCGAAAACAAAAAAAAAACTGTTGAGAACTCTAGCTACTAGATGGATCACTAACCTCTGGAGGGTTCGAATATTAGAGTACACTCACGTACCATGAGTCGAGGATGCTCAAGGATAACCAAACCCCCATACACTCCTCCTCGGGGTACATGTCTCTTTGTGAACCTCCTGATTAGATTGAGTTACCGATAATAAGTGCATGAGTTCTTCAGACTAATGTGAGTATTCGAAAGTTGACACTTCCACCCACCTATACTTTTTCTAGCCTCTTCGGTACCGTGCATTGCCCTTTCTCACCTCGAGAGTTGGCGCATACTTTGCCGGTGCATCCAAACCCTTGGCATGATACGCTCTGTCATCATAAGCCTCCTTATATCTTTCGTCAAAACAGCCACCATACCTACCTACAAGGCATTTCCATAGCCTTGCCGAGATACATTGCCATGCAACATCCACCTTCTCATGACTTGATCTTCATGTCATACATGCTACTTGCTTGATCGATGAGCCGCATGCTAGTTGGGCCTTGCCCTAATCATTGCTACATGACGCGCTAGTATCATTGCATATCCTGCTACCCTGGCAGAGGCATACATTTGCATCATGATAGTTACATTTTATTTATGTGAGTACCTTTGTAAAGTGTGAAAGATCTCCTATATTCTTGTAAAATATAGAGTATTGCCCCTAAAGTGAGGAAAATATCCCAAAGAGGACAAAATCAAAAGATCCCAAAGAGGACAAATGAGAGTTAAATAGAAAGAGCCATTGAGGCCACCAAAAAATAAAATAAAAAGGAGAAAAAGAGAAAAGAAAAATAAAAAGAGAGAAGGGGGCTTACTACTATTCCTTTTGAGAGATCCACACTAGTACTTCATCTTCTATCCCTTGAACTCTATAGAGATCATCATCATGCATATAGCTATCTGGGGACCCTTCACACTATAGAACTTGGCTTGTATATTCCAATGATGAGCCTCCTCAAACGAGCTCTAGGTCTTCTTGAGCAAGCAAGTTAGATGCACCCCCAATAGT
Source organism: Bromus sterilis (assembly GCA_950022295.1). Taxonomy (NCBI): domain Eukaryota; kingdom Viridiplantae; phylum Streptophyta; class Magnoliopsida; order Poales; family Poaceae; genus Bromus; species Bromus sterilis. Next base: position 221,727,792 of record OX465599.1, read on the forward strand.
TCCCTTGGAGAGCTTTTAGCTCACATGCGCATCCGTTGTATGGCAATCCCTACTCCTCACATCATATCTATCATATGTCCTTCTCTCCTTATGATTGTCCTCATGGATGTGAGCCTTTCACACCTTTTTGTCTTCCTCCTCCACCTTCTTTCTGTTTCTCCTTTTAGGTTTCAACTTTCTTGCTCACGCTCATCCATTGCATGAGTGCTCAAAATGTCGAAAGGGAGTGGATCAGTTTGACTTGTACCTGGCTAGTGGTCTGGGGACGAGTCAAGATAAGAATCCAAAGGAGACTAAGTGTGAAACTTTAGTAGATAGTTGTTCTCAACAATTATTTTTTATCTCGTATTTCCCTATCCCCTGCTTGCACGCAAACACCATCTGGAGACATTCGAGTCACGGACAGCGAGAGCTCTTGCACCCTTTGTTCTTTTGTTGCTTGTGTCAATGCTAATATAGACTCTTGCTTGTTAAGACTTGAATTGAATTGCATGCTTTGATTGCTTTACTTAAAAGTCTTTTTATGGTTGTGTGGCATGTCACCACAGAAATTATGCTTGTTATCATTTACCTACTCGAGGACGAGTAGGAATTAAGCTTGGGGATGTTGATACGTACCAAACGTATCTATAATTTCTTCTTGTTCCATGCATGTTTTGTGTGACTTTGCCATGTTTTGCTTGAACTTTCATACACTTTTGAACCTATTTGGACTAACCTATTAACTCAGTGCACCCAGTTGCCAGTTTCTGTTTTCTGTTGTTTTTGTATTTCAGGTTTTCCGGCCATTAAAAGTACTCCAAAAATTCCGGGAAAATATATAAAAAATCAGCGCAACAGAAGCTTCCGAAATCACCAAGAGAGGGAAGGGGGGCACCACCAGGAAGCCAGGAGGGCAGGTGGCGCGGCCCCACCCTGGGCCGCGCCAGGGACCCTCCTGACTGCCTCGTGGGTCCCCTCGATGCCCCCTTCGCCTATATTTACCCCTCGGGGTGGAAACCCCTAATATCGATCTCTTTCTCATGAACTCCCCTTTGTACCGCCGTCGCCGCTGTTTCAAGATCGGGGCTGCCTGGAGAAGCTGCTCCGGCACCCTGCCGGGAGAAGCTACCCCCTCCGGGAGACCATCCATAGCCATGGACGCCTCCCGTATGTACCGTGAGTAGTTTCCCTTGGACCATGGGTCCGTGACCAGTAGCTATGTGATCTATCTCTCCCCATTTTGTGATTCCACTTTCGAGTCCTCGTGAGCTGCCTCACATGATCGAGGCATCTATGTAATTTCTGTTGTTGCTATGCTGAGTTTGTTGGGATCTGATGGATTATGAGACTATGTTCAGATTGTGATGAGTAATATATTTGGTTCTTCTCTTTTATATTTTGTTCTTGAGTAAATTCTTGCATGTTCTCCGTTGCGGTATTTTCTTTGGCCAAGTATTTTATTTGCAACTCCAAGAGAGAGCGTTATGCTCGATTGTGGGTTCAGCCCCTTGATGTCTAGCTTGAGTGACAGAAACATGAGACTAGGGATGTGTTGTTGCCACCAGGGATAAAACAACGGTGCTTGTACCTGCGGGTGCAAGGATTGTTTACTTTACGCAAAGTTCTTTTAATGCAGTTGTCTGTTGCTTTGAGTTTACACTTTGGGTGGGATTCGCAACTTAATACCAGCGAGATGTTCTGGATAGATATCTCAAGGTGGATGATTCGTAGTAGATGCAGATGGATTTCGGTCTACTTACCTTGGCGTACTGCCCATTGCTTTTGAGCCCTTCCTTTCTTTGCAGCATAGTTAGCATTGCGGTGCCTTCGTAATCCTGTCAATATCCCAACTGTAATTTGTTTACCTCGCTAGCACTTTTATCGTCTTTTGGGAGAGAGACATCACTAGTGAAAATCACGGGACCCCGGTCCATCTTCACATTATTGTTCACACCCTCAATTTACTTTCATATTTTACTTTCCTTTGCACCTTTTATCTCTTGCGTTGATCCTTTGTAAACGACAACGCCGGAGGAATTAACAACTCCTCTGTACTCGTTGGGAGCAAAGTTATTTGTTGTTGTGTGCATGTCCACGACAACACCCTAGTCAGGAAGCAATTTCTGGCGACGTTGCCACCTACTTGTATCTCCTGAGTCCTACTGGTTCGATAACCTTGGTATCTTCACCGAGGGAAACTTGCTGTTGCACTGCATCTCAAACCTTCCACTTGGGGTAACCAACGAGGGGCGAGAAGCCATCAATGGCCTACCGTAAAGGGAAACAAGTCAAAGGAAACAAGACAACAAGCAACACAAAAGAACAGTTCCATGAACTAAATAAAGATCCGCCGCCCCATCGGGAGGCACATTACAGCTGAAGTTTTCAAGCAAAAATGGGCTCGCACTACTCCTTGGCTGCAGCATTGCTTGCCTCCACGACCAGTTGCAGCTGGCGGGCCAACCGAGTGGCCCGAGCACTCTGCTCGTCCGTATAACCAGGCAAAGCATCTACCATGGAATCCTCAATAGGAAGACCGTGGCCCTGAAGAACAACAATATACGTGGCAAGCCCACTCACCACGTTTTCACGAACCAAACCCTCCAGCTGGTCACCATCCAGACCAAAGGCATCAACAAGAGAATCAAGACCCTCAGGACGCTCCACCGCATCTGGGAACATATGCTCATGGAGAAGCTTCAGGAGAGTGGAAGCCCGAGCACAGACATCCCAAACAGCTACAGCAGCACCCGAGACAACATCTACAGAGCCACGGAGAACACCCGAACCTGCAGCAGCGACCTCCACCGCCTCAATACCCGCAGAAGCTGGAAACAAAAAATAGGAGGTTCAAAATTCCATCAATTTCAGACACAAAAAAATCCCAGCAAAACGGACGACAAAAAGAATTAGCTAACCAGTCAGAGAGCCCGCCAAGTCCTACAGGCGCTCGCACTCAGCCTTCTCAGCCTGGAGAAACTGCTCTTCTACTCGCCGCAAACGCTCGAGCTCGTCATGCTGCGCCTGCAGATCCTTCTCTTTGGACTCCAGAGAAGTCCAAAGCTCAGCAAGCTCTTTCTTGGCAGCCTCCGCCCGCTTTTCAACACCCTTCTTACGACCTATGGAGCAAAACAACAGTCAGTCAAAATAAACCGGACAAAAAACCAAAAACCAAGAACCAGAATCTCACGTCTCATAACAGTCAAGCTCCCCTGGACCGAATCATGAGCGCGTCGCCATCGATCAGTTTCAGTCAGCACATGTTCGCATATCCGTAACAAAGGCTGCACCCAAGGTAATACATAAAGACAAGAGCACATGAAAGAAGAAAATCAGAGACTACAACCAATCAAAAATGATTGCTTGCAGCCTCGGGGCTGCTCCCATTGGGAGCACTGCCGTGCTCCCAATATGTACAAGACCAACAAAAGGAAGACCAACGACCCAAACTACAACCACTCACAAGTGACTACTTGCAGCCTCGGGGGCTACTATTTCAAAGATCAGAAAGACAAAGAAAGCACGCACCTGCTCAGCCATGTGATCAAAAAAATTCGCCTTATCCTCAGCAGAGAGATCGCGCCGCTCCAAGAAGTGCTCTTCAGGAATCACAGGTTTAACGTCCGCAGGAAAGTCCTCTTCAGGAGCCGCAATAGCCGCGGCAGACCCCCCAGATGGAGCATTCGCAGAAGTCCCCTCTGCGCCTGCAGTCACAGGAGCCGTCCGAGCACTCGAAGCCGCAGGAGTAGCAGAACCCGCCAGCCGACCAGACGCCGCACCTGAATCAGTAGAAGGAGCAACGACAACACCAACACTCGCAGAGGAAGCAGCCGGAGTAGGAGCAATCCTGCAAAATGGCTTATCTTTAGAACACAAGCCAACGCAATGAAAACCAGAGATGACAAAGTAGAAGTGTATACTAACCCAGCAGGCGCAGCGCCTGGACGCAGCAATACCCCGAACCTGCGTTTCTTTGAGGCAGCAGGAGGAGGACACGGCACAACAGGCCGCACGACCGCTGGGAAGTCATCACCGTCACCCGCCATATCACGACCACTTGCAGGGCGAGTGTGTTTGACACGAAGAGGGCTTGAGTCCCCAGAATCATCCGCAACTGGCGGTGGAACACTCATGGACTCGACAGCAACAACACCTGAAGCGCCAGAAGCGCCCCCATCACCCGCAGACACATGATCAGCATCAACCTCACCAGGTTCATCAAGTATATCCGCATCTTCAGGCTGCGGCGGTTTGTTCAACAACGGAACGTGATCCTACAGATCAAACCAACATCAGCAGTCAACAGAAACGCACCAACAACACAAAAATAAATCAAAGATAAGTAGTTGAGGAAGAGGCAAGTCAGTAGAGTAAGGACGAACAAGACTCTGCTCCCCAATGCTTGTACACTTTGTGACTTGCTGAACCCGGGCCAAAAGGTCATCATCAGAAAACTCCTCGGGCGAACACCTGGTCGAGTCATCAGGCCCGGTGTATTTCCACATGGGACGTACCCGGTACTGAAGCGGCTGCACACGTCTCTTGACAAACACGGAGATAAGTTGACCGCCAGTCAATTCATCCTTCAAAGCAGCAATTCTCTGCACAAACGGTTCCACAAGAGACGACTCGCGAGCAGACAAAGGGTGCGCCCATGAAGATCGCTTAACCGCCCGCGCAGCAGAATCTAAAGGGGGGAGACCAAACCGCTGACCCGCAACGCACTGGTCCCTCAAATAAAACCAGCTCCTCCACCGTGAAAAGATGGAGTCCAGCTTCTCCAGATCAAAGTAGGCAGATTTCTCCTTGATGGATATACCCACGCCCCCAATGGCATATTCAGAATTTGTGCTCTTCACATTGAAGAGACGTTTCCAGAGGCCCCAATGGGGATAGATCCCCAAAAAACCCTCACAGAGCGTAATGAAACATGCAATGTGCAGAATCCCATTGGGAGTCAAATCATGCGGTTGCAACTGATAGGCGCAAAGCAATCCCCGGAGGAAAGGATGAATGGGAAGAGCAAAACCACGGGGGAAGAAACTCTGAAAGCATACCCGCTCATCTGGACGAGGCGCAGGAACCTCTTCATCCCCAGGAATCCGGGCGGCACCATGCGCCACCACGCCGTCGGCCACCAGCTCATCTAGATCCGCAGTACCAAAAGCAGAGCGCTCCCATCTGCCGGTCATCCTCGCCGACTCTTGTGCAGCACTGAGAGGACGCTTGGACATGGATCTAAGCCAGCAAATCGCACGAAAAGGCAGGCAGGAGGCAGAGAGCGAAGAAAGAAGAAGAAAGAGAAGGCTGCGGCTGGGTGAAAACCTAAACAAACCAGACTCCTCGGTATTTAACCAACAGCCAGAGTAAGAAAATCGCCACCACTCGTTCTGGAGTCCAGCAGATGTGGCACGATCCCACGATAGCCGAGAAACATGGAAAACTCAACCGGCGCACTAACCATACCGCCCAACGCGCGCGAAAAATGAGGGCCATCATCACGCAGCGCGAAATTTTCGGGCCACAGATGTCAAGTCACTTCATTTTCACTTGACATGGCGACCCAACCTGTCAGGACGACAAGTAAAACGCGTCTCAAGCACGCATCTTCGGTCAGCATTCAGCTCTTCACAAGCTTTTCCATATTATTTCAAATAATCTTTTACTCCCATTGGGAGTACCCCTTTGAGTCCGGGTGCTCCCTCACCCAGAAGGCAAAATGTGCTCGAGTGATCACTCGCACCAGCAGAAATCAACATACTCTCAGAGTTCGGGTGCTCCCTCACCCCAAAAGCAGAAAAGCATTCGAGTGACCACTCGCAGAAAAGACTCAGCAATTCAGCAAGCATGACTTACCCGCGCACTCGACGACATTCTGAGTAGGTGCTATCTTATTTTCCTCCCATGAGTTCACTACAAGCTCCGCGAGTGACGACTAAAACAGCTCACTTGATTGTTCATTCCAAGTGGGTGCATTGCTAAATCAGGCTTCGTGCCTCAAAACAAAAAAATATTATACCTGGGCTACGACACACTGTACCCAGATGCCACGCAAGCTTAGCGTGTAGGTAAGACCCCGCTGCGCAGAACGGCCGGGCCGGGACTTGCCGCAGAGCGATTTCACTCCTGACCTTTTTCATGCGCTCGCATGATAGAAAGAGCCGAGCGGACGCGCTCAGGCTATGTGCTTAGACTGGCGGCAATTGATCCTATAAGACCTGCAGCGGCATGACTTTGCTTGACACCAGTGTTCCAAGTTCATGTCGAGGGACATGAGCTTGATTGGGCTACTGTGGTATTTGTCACTAGCACAATTCACCAAGGCTCGACCAGTCGAATCCTTGGGCCCTTTCAGCTTAGCAATCCCTCCAAACAGATATTATCATGGCTCAAAACTGCCAGCGACCCGTGGCGATGCCACGCTTTCAAACAATAAAGTGCGGAAGAATTCGAGTCCCTGCGTGGCTCTTCGAGTCCCCCAGGCACTCGGGGGCTACTGACGAGGGGGTGACCCCACGACTCCTACATGTGAGACTACCTGGTGCGTGTGGAGATAGAAGGCCCACCGGGAAGCTGCGACAAGCCCACAATTGGCCCAACCGGGCACCGACGTAGGAGTCCGCGACTAACATGGAAGGTGCAACTTGGCGTACAAGGCAAGACTAGAACTAGGAAACCATCTACTGTAACCTAGCACGGACTCCCCGAGACCTGGCCTAATATATAAAGGCTAGGAGGGGAGACGTCCAGATCATCTCAATATGCATATACTCATCCTAGCCTTGCAAGAACTCGCCTTGGCCTCCATTGTAATCGCCCCCTCACGTGATAATATCGAGCAGGAAGTGCTTCTCCTGTTAGCCGACGAGTATCGTCCAACCTGTGCCATCTCTATGACTAACCCAGGGTCCCTGACCATGGGATTTGCCGGGGTTGATCCCCGTCAGTACAAAAGTCACTATGGCTAATTTTTGTTTCCTTAATGTTTATATCCAAGTGGTACTATGGAACTGGCACAACTTCATGTGACAATCGTGTTTCCACATCTTATTTATTCATTTATTTAATAAGCAGCACCAAACTGGCAAGTAAGCAACTAGATTACTAGACCTTCTCCACAATTGCGAAGCACATGTCTTCTTATTAATCTTTTTTAAGGCAAAAATAGGTTGTGCATTAGCTTCTTCATTAATCAAGATGTGCTTAGGCCAGTGCTCATTAGAATTGGTACATGTTCTTCTATTTCACTTTCAGTTAACTTTGTGTGGGTAATGGCAAGGACACCATATATTTCCTTGTAAACTTGAAGTAGTCTCTATTTGAATCTCTAACCTCTCACGGTTTGTAATATAGTAGCAACTTTCATGCTCTTTGTGATCTGTAAGCTATCTGAACATGAAACATTACTTTACAGGAAGGGAGTGAGTATTATTGTTGTTTGGACCAAAGTGAAGAATCTTAGGAGCTTCCATTAATAATTTGATCTCTCTATCAGTAATCCTTTGCACTGATACATTTGAGGCATTTTATACTCTTCTGCATGCATCTAGGAGGTTGGAGATCGACTCAGTTGGTCATTTCGACATTATGTGTTTATGAGATCTTAACTCTTAAGAAGGAAATGATGGGAATGCAAGTATACATGTTGATTAGCCTCACAATGTAGCCATTTCAAGATACACAACAAACTGTACTATCCAACTTGTTAGCACCTCGAGAACGAGGAGGCATGTAAATTTGTATTAAGAAATTAGAACATATGGATTTAATGATTTCGGACGAGAACCTTCCCCTATCTCGCCCGCTTATCTGTTTAAAAAACCTCCAGGGATGAGAGTTCATTTTTGTGGAGAAAATCAGATTTTTCATTGGACCCAGTGGACAGGTGACGAACTCAAGTAGCACACATAGATGCCCTTATATTTCCAGCAGCTTATTTGACTGATTTTACCTAACAGTCTAGCAATTTTTGAATATGAAAAATGAAGAAGAGAGAGGATTGAGGGAGAATAGTTGGCTGTCATTTTTGGAGGGGGATTCAGTAGACCTGCGGTGTTTACGGAATCAACATGGAAGATGGACCCTCAAGCTTTAGGATGGACATGGACTAAGAATATACCTTTGAATCTTGATTTTTCTCGGGATTATTGAAGTAGATATGTGTTAATTACAAGTAGGGGCAAGTCAACCATTATGGTCAGTTAGGATCATATATGAGAGACAAATAATTATGCAAGTACAACAATTGTTTCTGAACATGGAAAGTGAAACCAATTAGTCGTGTACAGGACAAGGCACACACAAGCCTAATGAAGGGTGGACAAGGCACACACAAGCCTAATGAAGGGAGAAGTGGATCAGAATGGTGTTTGCGGTTAAGGTGATTGATAGTGTTTCCGAATGTAAGTGTGAGTGTGGACCTTTTTACCAGATGGGTATGCTCTGTTGTTGTATACTGAAGATATAAATTTTGCACCATGAACTGAATGTGTAAGCATGTTAGGACGGTTCAGAACTTCAGATTGATAGTGGTATGTTAAGCTTATTTATGTTCTCAAGGAGGTCAAATGGCCATTTTTGGGAACGATGAGGATATTCTTGTTGAAAGCAAGCTGCCCCATCACATGATGCTCCTCTCAGTTATTTAACGTATATAGGTGCACTTTTCGTCAGACGTTTTTCTTTAGATGTACATCTTTTGTAAGTCATTTTTCCTTTGGGTTTGGATTTGAGAATACTCTATGCTTTTTGAGAGACTATATTTTCCAAACAAATAAGATTTACTATTCTGTTTCTATACTCACCTAATTTGATGTTTCTTTTCTGTTATTTTTGTTAGATATTTTTTTAAGTTTCCTTTCATATAGTTATAAGATGTTTTTTTGTTATTTCGTGGCAACACACGGACATTCAACTAGACATATTCAATTTAAACAAGACATAATGGGGGGCGGGGGGGGCATTGCACCACTATCTGAAATTTCTTGTCGCATTCAATTTGCTAAGGACACTATGCATCACTATATGGACCTCAGATTTTGTGTAAGTTATTAAAATCTCATAACAATTATTTCTCAACTTGACAATCATATACCATTGCAACCATAAATGCATAGAATACTAATAATGCTTTATGTCCCACTCAGATGACACTGAATGACAAAACACAAGATCCTAAACTTCGTTTATCATTTGAGGTCCAACGTTATATGATTGTAAAATTATTTCATAGTTGGCCCGACATGGGCCTCGACGTCTCAGCTTGCCAATTGGTAATGATGCTTCCCATGTTTCTTTATACATATGAAAATAAATTGCATTTCTAAAGCGTACTTCATGCAGATTTTAATACCTTATTGTGCAATCGACCACTTCATCCTCTTCATCTTCGATCTACTGGAAAAACAATCACTATACTTGATCCTCTTCCACTACCGGATGTGTAGAGAAATAATCCTTTACAAAAGGACATACGTGAAATTCTATGTATTTCGTTCCACCTAAATATAGCTTTACAAGCTGCAATTCCTGGTTGGAATGAAGATGTTTCAAGATGGTGTCGCATCATAGCAGTCGAAGTTCCAAAGAATTTAAAAAGGGTTACACCTTTAAAGATCACAATTATTTGAGTAATCATTTCGTTTATCACAACGCTAATAATATTTTTCTCTACACAGGAGTATGTCTGGGTTTTTGGTTTTACAATTTATGCACATGTGGTATGGTCCTAAATATGGACTACTAGATATCCTGGTGAGTACTATGCATTATTCATTCATGGTTTATCTTTAGATTTGAGCTCATCATGAAAGTGATACATAATGCATGCGCAGAGCGGTCACGACCTAAGGAATCAGGTGTTCATACACTTGCTGACGTACAAGGATAATGAATGTGTACATGACATTCTACAAGTCGCACGGGATTTTGTCAAGAGCATTGGAATAAACTTTGTTTAGTCAAAGAATCATCTGTACTTGCTAACGTACAAAGACAATTAATATGCAGCTAACATTTTACAAAGGTCCATTCATGATTGATGAATATACTCAATGATTTTAACCTGAGTAACATCTTTTGTAGTACAACAATATTAAAATATCTATTATGTGTCTTATATTAGTACATTATTATATTTTTATTCATTTTATTGCTATTTTTTTAGGAGGAATGATGAGGATTTTTTTACACGATAATACGTGTGTGCACGCTTACTAGTGTATGTAAATGAGCATCGTATCGATGGCTTTTCTAGTCCGTTCCCGATTCATCACCTCGCTCTCCCGCTCGTCCCTAATTTTTTCTCCTCTATTTCTATTTTTTCTGCCCGTGACCTACCCCCTCCGGCTCCCAACGCACTCAACCCCGCAAAAACAATCCATCCCACAAAACCCCACCGCCCCGCGGCGGCGGAGTCACGATGGACCTCTCCTCGGCCGGCGCCGGTGGCAACTCTCTGCCGTCGGTCGGCCCCGACGGGCAGAAGCGGCGCGTGTGCTACTTCTACGACCCGGAGGTGGGCAACTACTACTACGGGCAGGGCCACCCGATGAAGCCGCACCGCATCCGCATGACCCACTCGCTGCTGGCGCAGTACGGCCTCCTCGATCAGATGCAGGTGCTGCGCCCCAACCTCGCCCGCGACCGCGACCTCTGCCGCTTCCACGCCGACGACTACATCTCCTTCCTCCGCACCGTCACGCCCGAGACGCAGCAGGACCAGATCCGGGCCCTCAAGCGCTTCAACGTCGGCGAGGACTGCCCCGTCTTCGACGGCCTCTACAGCTTCTGCCAGACCTACGCGGGGGCGTCCGTCGGCAGCGCCGTCAAGCTCAACCACGGACACGACATCGCCATCAACTGGTCAGGGGGCCTCCACCACGCTAAGAAGTGCGAGGCCTCCGGGTTCTGCTACGTCAACGACATCGTACTCGCCATCCTCGAGCTCCTCAAGCACCACCAGGTGCCCTTGCCCTTGCCCTAACTTGCTTATGTCATTTTTAGGTCTAATAGTATTTCCAAATGGTTCGATCTCGTCTGTAAATCTTTCATCAAACACTTTTTTCATCAAGTGAACTATTTTTGTTACTTTCATCTCACCTACGTTAGTTATACGGAATTTAATATATTAGTTGATCAGATGATAAAGGGAAAGGGGTAAACAGACTACATGAAGACCTCGTATGCCTTGATGCGAGAAACTGTTTTTGCTACTTCTGTTTTTAGAGTCCATGTCATATGGCTGTATGTATACTGTTAAATGATAGATAGTTATTTTTAATGTTTATTTGGTTGTAAATATTGAGAGAGTGATTTGGTTGAAATCAATTCCAAACAGAGGAATGGATGATGCATCCAATGCCCATGATTCCGGAGCTTCCTTTTGCTACAAGAAATTTGAAAACCAGCCAGATGTTTCCTCCCTTTATGTCCAGTTATTTTATCGGTTTTGCCAAAGCGCATCTAGATGTGCCATAAATATTGCACATCTAAGTACTATGCCATTGATTTAATGTGAAGATTCGTGCGGGTGTTTTCTCTTTACTTTTTTATTTTCTTTTTTATGCTTGATTGAGTCACTTAGATGTGCAATAACTAGGGCAGATCCTTATTTTATTGTGCTAATATAGGCTGTCTTAATATTTGCAGCGAGTTCTATATGTCGATATTGATATCCACCATGGTGACGGAGTTGAGGAGGCATTCTACACAACAGACAGGGTTATGACAGTCTCATTCCACAAGTTTGGGGATTATTTTCCTGGCACAGGGGATGTCCGTGATATTGGGCATTCAAACGGGAAGTATTACTCCCTTAATGTCCCTCTGGACGATGGGATTGATGACGAAAGCTACCAGTCCCTGTTTAAGCCTATAATGGCCAAAGTTATGGAGGTTTTCCGCCCTGGTGCAGTTGTTCTTCAGTGTGGCGCCGATTCATTATCTGGGGATAGGTTAGGTTGCTTCAATCTTTCAATCAGAGGTCATGCAGAATGTGTGAAGTACATGAGGTCTTTCAATGTACCATTGTTGCTTCTTGGCGGTGGTGGATATACAATAAGAAATGTCGCTCGTTGTTGGTGTTATGAGGTATGGTAAAAAAACATTTCTTCTTTCCTTGGCCTCTGACACGCTTATGCTTGTAATTGTACCTATTGAAACTACAACCGTTTTTATTGCTTTTCATTTTTATGCCATCCTGTTTGTTTCATCTGGCACTTTTAAACTTGTGCAGACAGGAGTTGCACTTGGCCAAGAGCTCGAGGATAAGATGCCTGTCAACGAGTACTATGAATATTTTGGTCCAGATTACACTCTTCATGTAGCACCAAGTAACATGGAGAACAAAAATACACACCACCAACTCGATGATATAAGAAGCAAACTTCTTGACAATCTTTCAAAACTTCGACATGCCCCTAGTGTTCAGTTTCAAGAGCGACCTCCTGATACTGAGTTCGCTGAGGTGAGCAACCGTTCTTGCATTATAAGAAGGAATTCAACCTACGTGTCCTTTTTTCTTTAACCTAACAAAATATGATAAGAGGTGAGGAGTTTCAGATGTAGTCGCTGAAATCCTTCCTTCATGATCACCTTTTAGTTCTCTGGTAAGCAGCAAGGAGGGATAGTGCCTACTAGACGCTTATTCTTGTAAATATAAAATATTAATTTCAAGTCTGAAAGACCTCATGTATGCCTTATGTTTTTTTTACAACTGATGAATCAGCACTTAATTTCCTATTTGTTACTACTGAAGCGCTAATACTTTCATGCTTTACGTAACGAGGCAGATTACCTGGTACAAGGGGTGTTATTCTGTAATGTTATGATCTCTTATTTTCTTGATTCCATATGTTTGCTATGCTTGTTGCCAGGATAGTACATGTCTGCTGTTGTCTTTGTTCTCTACAAGTGCGTTGTTGTGATTTTCTTCTTTCCTTCCCGTTTTACCTGCTCACTTTGTTCCAACTTCCATGTACAGTTCGTTTGATATGTTTGCATTTCCTGGTCTGTATTATTTGGTTAAGGTCATGATTTTTCTCAGTCTGTTTTCTCGTTTATTTGTACTACTACCTCCGATCCACAATCCGGTCCATAATAAGTGTCGTGGTTTTAGTTCAAATTTGAACTAAAACCACATCACTTATTATGGATCGGAGGAAGTATATTTTATGTCATCACTACCTCAGTGCTTGAACCCTCTGTGCATAGTTTGACCCTATTAGGTTAAATTAAATCATGTCTGAATTTTGAGCTAACTTCTATATAATGATGATGATTCGTAGTATGGCAGTCCAACTGTTTTATTCAATGAAGTTTTGAATATGCTCAATTGATCATATTCCTTTGTGCTAATTTCAAAGAAAGGCTAGATAGTAGACACTGGAAGGTAGTACTATTTCTGTTTGTAAATACATGACCGACTTCATAGAAAGTGTGCAGTCGAACTTCTCTAACTTTGACCACCAATATACAAACAACTATTTAGACTGGCAAGGCCAGTATGATTTGCTTAGTTATGAATAATAGTTTCATCAGTATACTTTTATATTTCTTACTAACATATAAACAAAAAGTTACAGCCAAAGATGTACTTCTAGAGGCTGTGCAAATTTCTAAAATGTAATCCATTTCCAAGCAGATAAAGTGAACTATTTTAGTTGGTTTTGACCTTTTTGATCCCCTTTTTACATCTTGATTAATATTCTTATCACTCGTTCCTAATGCGAGTGACATCAGACATTTACTTCCACAGTTGCATTATTCCTTATCACCTATAATACTGGTCTTGCCTTGAAAGTGTATGGCAAAAACTGATTGTATTTTGGGTACTATGCATGTGTTCGTATTGTGCAGCCGGATGAAGATGAAGAGGATCAGGATGAAAGACACGATGACCCTGATTCTGATATGGAATTGGATTATCACACACCTTTGGAAGACTCAGCAAGGTATTTTTCTTGTTCTGAGAGATGGTATTTAATTCTGTGTCATTGTTCCATCAGTTCTGATGGCTATCCCGTGTGTGCATTTTTTGTTATAGGAGAATCACTATTCAAGGTACAAGAGTTAATAGAGAATCAGCTGGAACTGAGACTAAAGAGGTACTTTACCACATCATTTTTAGTGAGTGATTTGGTCTTTTTCACGACCCACCATTTTGTTCACAGATGTGTCCTTTTTTTTAATACTGTTCCTTGATAAAAAATTCCAAAAATATTAGGACACCCTGATATCCCCATCTGAAAGCGCAAATAGAATGTAAATTGCTTTCTCATCATGGTGTCGATGAAATATTTTTTGCTTAGATGGATTGCAAAATTTCCACGGACTGTTGTTTTGCTCCTTTGATGTGCCCTGAAAATTGAAGGATGGCAAAGAGTATTTTTCCTTGTGCTTAAGTTATGCCTGATAAGTTTATCAAACTTCCATGATTGTACGCAACTTATTGAGGAGGATGTTTTGGCCCCCGGGCTCAGATGCCTCCTGAAATATTGCCTGCTACTTGTCTTGGGATATTGAATATCTGCAATGTTGGACCGGGTCCGTTCGGCAGAAAAAATCGGTATTGAGTGGATACGAGGAGGGACAGGGAAGTACCTAGGGGCACTAGGTAGTGCGCATGCCTGATTCAATTTCTCCTGTGATGGACCTGTGAGGTCCTGTTTTCCTGGGTACTTCCCTGATTTGGTTCCTGGACCTGTGGGAGTAGGCGATCCAGCGAGTTCCTGGCTGAAGACCAGTAGAGAGATGAACGGCGGCGAGGCAGGTGCGATGAAGGCGATGTGCTCTGGACTGGAATTGCGGCAAGGCACCTGACGCAAAGTCAGGATACAAAGGGCTTAGAAAAGTAGCCAGGCGGTTGTGTGATATCTGGACCGTGATGGGTTTGGACGTCAGCTAGCAATATTCAATGTGGATGGCCTGTTCAATTTTCACTGTATACCGCAGGATTATACTCCAGGGAATACGCTGGATGACTCAGATCTCAAGTAGGAAATGTGGCCTAGTTAACGGGACTATCTGAGTTCAGGCACTGAAATGAGTTTTCGTGACTTGTTTGTATTTCTTGGTGCTATGCATTTATGCTAAATGTGCTCTTTCTTTACCTTCTGCAGGATGGGAGCAGAGCAACAGCTGAACATAGAGGATCAGAACCTATGGCAGAAGACATCGGTACCTCCAAGCAAGCTCCTGTAAGTAGAGGGTGGGGGGCGCTCCCTTTTTACCCCCTCCGTTCATAAATATAAGACTTTTTAGATATTTCAATATGAACTACATATGGAGCAAAATGAGTGAATCTACACTCTAAAATATGTCTATATACATCCGTATGCAGTCCGTATTGAAAACTCTAAAAGGTCTTATATTTAGAAATGGAGGGAGTATTTGTTAACTGTCCTATAAGATCTTAAGTGTACACTGCCCACGGCTATGCCGATCTGACCAAAGATGCCTTTTGCTGTCCATGGTGCTTGTCGCCTACAGCAGGTCGATGCTAACGTGATGGCTGTCGACAAGCCCGGAAATGTCAAGACTGAACCAGGAAGCTCTACCAAGTTGGGGGACCCACCAGCCATGTACCAGAAGCCATGATTGTAAGCATGCGGCTTCCTACATGTTTTGACTGTAGAAAAGAATGAAGTGATCCGTGATAGTCTTGAGTGTCTGACCCATGTATACATGTAGCGTGGATTGAGCTGTAATATGTATAGTCGATTAAATGAACCCTGAGGCAAAATATTCTTGGCTACCTGCAACTATGTACTTTGATAATCCTTTGCTGGTAGATTCCTTGACATTCAGCTGTTGCATTTTCCGTCGGCACTCTGTAGTACTCATATGCAATGTTTTCCCAGCAAGTTGCAGGAAGAAAAAGTAATCTCCCCGTTCAGTTATATGAAATGTTCTACGTACTAGTTTTTTTTTTCCGAATCAGATGTATATAGACATGTTTTAGTTTTTTTGGAATCGGATGTATATAGACATGCTTTAGCGTGTATGTTCATTGATTTCACTCTGTATGCGGTCTATGTTAAAATATCTAAAGCATCTTATGATAGTGAACGAAGGGAGTAATAATCAGTGCTGCTATATATTAGCTCTTTGCTTGTTTGGATTGTCTAATTCTTAGTGACATACTTCCTCCGTTTCGAATTATTTGACATGACTTTAGTTTAAACTTGAATTAAAGCCGACGAGTGAAGCACTAGCTGGGGATTATGAGGACAAGCGCTCGTCAGTCCTCATTATTGATCATTACCATTTTGATCCACGTGAAAAACCACTTGCAAATTACTCTCTCCGTTTCAAATTAGATGAATTCTTTTTTATACATGTGTAGCTAAACATGTACACAAAAAAAGTCATCTAATTTAGAACGGAGGGAGTACTTATCACCTATACTATTTGTCATCGGATACATCTAACATTCTTAAGAAGTTGGTCCCAATTCTCTCAACATACAAGGTGTCCACCTCACCATCTCACTAAGCCCATTATTTTAATTTTCTTTCCCACTAGGCCATGCAAAGTATGCCACATAAGGGACTCCTATTAACTTCACATGCACATTCAACTTATCACATATAAATATTAACTTTCTTTTGCACTAAAATTTATAAGTGACTTTTTTATAGAGAATAAAATTATAAGTTACCTCATTTTTTATTCTATGTGATAATTTTTTTATGAATGCACATATGTAATTGCTATCATTGTAACATGTTTAATCAAAGGTGATGTCTCCACTGTGTATACTCAACGTTTTTTTCATCTCATATCATCTCACCGATATATTGTGAAGGTAATAAATTAAAAAAACACTCATTTTTTATTTATCATCAATTTTTCTTTAAAAATTTCTTATATTTAGACTTAAAAAATATTAATTTCAAAGAAATTATAATATTCTTATATTATGTTTCATAATTTTTTCTATATTGAAAATAAATAAATTATTTATTAGCAGTTTCCGCAGCAACGCGCGAAGTATCATCTAGTTGATAAAGTTTGTGTGGGAGCCGTCAGCCTTGTGGTTATTGGTGGCCGGGCAAAGACGGCGGTGCCTCCTCAGATGCCTCATCCGCGCCAGGGGCAATGTGAAGCGAAACATTGGCCCTGTTTGGATCCATGGGTTAGAGTTAGAGTTGGTTAGATTGTAGCAAACTAATCCCAAAACATCCAAACAGGAGGGTTAGAGTTGATTAGATGCATCTAACCCATCCAAAAAATCTAACCCACCCAAAAGGTGCTTATTTGGGTTAGAGTTGGGTGGGGCCCAGAAAAAGTTACTTTTCCCACTATCTCCATCATACAAAATTCTGAATAAAGTAGTCAAATGATTGGAATGATATATTTATTGCCAATCTAACCCCACCATCCAAACACCTCTTTGGTTAGAGTTAATTTTGGGTTAGACTAGAGTTAGAATGTAACTCTAACCGAGTTAGAGAGTTAGAGTATGCCATTGTCAAAAAGGTCAGGCGCGCGCAAACTTTTGCCGTTACAAAACAAACAACCATTATGCCAGAATAGAATAGGGTCGATGTGGGCTTCCTTCCTGAGCTACTCAATGCTCGCTCTCTCATTGACCCAGACCCAGACCCAGAGTGTTGAGTTGAGATCTAAACGAAACAATCCAACAAGGATCTCAAAACAAATTCAACGCCCGGTTGCCAAAAGATCGTTAGCCGGCATTGCCCTTCACACGCAACACTCACCCAAGCTCTCTATGCTCTTTGCTGCGTCCAGTCCACACTCCACACCCGCTCTGCTTGGTCTGATCGTCACCCACCGTCGCGCAGCAATGTCCCTCTCCCTCCTCGTCGCCGTCTTGCTCGCGTGCTCCGTCGCCACTCTTGCCCGGCCCGCTGCGGATTTCCACGCGCTGCTGTCTTTCAGGTCGCTCCTGAGGGGCGACCTGGCGTCATGGACGACCGCCCACAACGATTCCTGCCAGTGGCGAGGCGTGTCCTGCGGCGTCAGGGGGCGCCGCCGCGGCCGCGTCGTGGCGCTGGACCTCCCAGGGCTCGGCCTCCTCGGCACGCTGAGCCCGGCGCTGGCCAACCTCACCTCACCTACCTGAGGCAGCTCCATCTCTCCGGCAACCGCCTCCACGGACCTCGGCCGCCTGCACGAGCTCCGCCACCTCGACCTCAGCGACAACGCCATCGGCGGGCGCCTCCCGCCGTCGCTCTCCAGGTGCAGGCAGCTCAATAACCTCCTGCTCCACACCAACAAGCTGCAGGTCCGGATCCCAGGGGGCCTGTTGGCATCGCTTGGAAACCTCCAGGTACTCCATCTCGGCCACAACAGGCTCACAGGAAGCATCCCTCCCGGTATCGGCAGCCTCGTCAACCTCAAGCTGTTGGTGGTAGAATTCAACAACCTCACAGGAGAGATCCTGTCAGCGGCTCTCCATCGACCAGCGCTGACGAGGCGGCAAATCACAATCCTGAGAAGGAAGCGATAACAGGCCAGAAGCCAGCCCGGCCCAAGAGAGAAAGAAAGGCGCCTCACTGGCTTGCAGGCCACGAGTGGGCCCAGTAGGCCTTGTACATATAGAGCAGCTCTCGCCGAGAGGAGAGGATAGGAAGGAACGGCTGGAACATTCTTGTAATTTCGAATTCGCTGTGAGGGTGGATGGGAGGAACAGCGACCGCAACAATTCGATTTCGCCATGAAACTTAGCTTACCAGTTCTTCCAGTTTCTCCTAGATAGCCACCGCAACCTGCCTCTTACACCTGGTATCAGATACAGTTGATCCTGGAGCTGGCCGCTCGCATCCACCATACTAGGTTGCGTGCTCGTCGCCGTGAAGCCGCCATGGAAGGTTTGTCTGTTGAATCCAAGGCCCTGTATGATCTTCTTCGAGTAGATACCGACACCAAATTGCATGAGAATCAGGAGTTGGTACTCCGAGCGGTGAGATCTATGCTAGATGATACTGTCTCTCGCATCGATGGGTCAATTTCCTTGAAGATTGATGCAGTTCGTGAGGATTTGGGGGTCGAAATTGCTCAGATGTGTTTGCTGGAGGACAAGGGGGTTCGCGCGGACAAGCATCGTTCCCCTCCGGTGGTTGATTCATCCCCGGGTGCCAGTTCTTCCTCTGCAGGTGATGCTGTTGCTCCTGATCTCCGCCCTGCGAAGGAATTGCAGTCCCCGCCTCCTGATCTGCGGTTTGACAAGGAATTTCGTCCTAAACCTGCTCCACTCTATGTTCATCCCCAAGCGCGAGGTGTTTCTTCTCGTCCTTGCTCTCAGCCTGTTTCTCCTGCTACTCCTTTTCGACCTGAACCTGAACAAGTACTTGCGCCTCCGCGCGCTGAACTGCCCCTTTTTGATGGCACTCATCCTAGGCTTTGGCAATCTCGTTGCGAGGATTATTTTGCTTTGTGGGGTACTTCTCAGCATTTGTGGATTCAGTATGCATCATCTCAGTTTGACGGTGCTGCTGCTCGCTGGCTTGAATCTGTCCAGCGTCGTGTTCCTCGTGCTACTTGGTCTGAATTTTGTCAATTGCTTCAGCGACGATTTGGTAGAAATCATCATCAGCTGTTGATTCGCAAGTTTTTCCATATTTTTCAGCATTCTTCTGTGCTTGATTATGTGAATCGTTTCTCTGAGTTATATGATCAGCTCACTGCCTATGAAGCTGTTTCAGATCCTTTGCATTATCTCACTCGCTTCCTGGAAGGTCTCCAGCAAGATGTGCGCCGTGCAGTTGCTATGCAAAAACCGGTTGATTTGGATGCTGCCTATGAATTGGCCCTATTACATGAAGAGTTGGGTGAATCTTACAGTGTTCCTGTTAAACGCACGGCGTTTCCCTTACCATTACCTCCCCGTCCTCGAGTTGCTGAGGACAAGAATACAGTTTCTGCACCTGTCACTGTTTCTGTTGAGGATAAGTGGTCTGCTCTGCGTAATTACAGGAAATCCAAGGGTTTATGTTTCACTTGTGGGGAGAAGTGGTCTCGTGATCATCAATGCAAGAATTCAGTTCAATTGCATTTTGTTCAAGAGATGATTGAACAGTTGGATTCTAGTTCCAGTTTTGGTAGTGTTGCTGAAGAGGGTTCTCATGTCATGTCCATTTCTGATGCTGCTTTGGGTCATTGTGTGTCTGCTCATACCATCCAATTATCAGTTCAGTTGCAGGGCAAACAACTTCTCTTTTTGGTGGATTCTGGGAGTACTAATTCCTTCTTGGATTCCAGCCTTGCGTCTGTTCTCACTGGTGTTGTTCCAGTTCAACATATGACTGTCAAAGTGGCTGGTGGTGCTGTACTTGCTTGTCAATATACTTTGCCAGATTGTGTATGGTCTGTAGCTGGCTGTACTTTCTCTTCCAGTTTTCGATTCTTGCAATTAGGAGTTTATGATGGAATATTGAGAATCGATTGGTTGAGTTTGCATAGTCCTATGCAGGTGGACTGGTCCCAAAAATGGTTATCATTTATTCACCAGGGTGAGTTGGTTTTCCTCCAAGGTTTGCTTCCTGCTGATACTACCTTTGCTGTTCTCTCTTTGTCTGCTATTGTACCTGTTGATACAGTGGACGTGCCTGCTGAAGTTCAGGCTATTTTAGCTCACTTCTCAGAGGTTTTTTCTGTTCCTTCTGGTTTGCCTCCAAGGCGTTATTGTGATCACCATATTCCTTTGATTCCTGGTGCAAGGCCAGTCACTGTGCGTCCTTACCGTGTGGCTCCTCATTTAAAAACTGAATTAGAAAATCAGGTTGCTGAACTGTTGGCGCAGGGTATGATTCGCATCAGTACCAGTGCTTTCTCTTCTCCGGTTTTATTGGTCCGCAAAAAGGATGGCACCTGGCGCATGGTGGTCGACTACAGGCACCTTAATGCTATTACAATCAAGAGTAAATTTCCCCTGCCTGTTATTGATAAACTTTTGGATGAATTGACTGGTGCATCTTGGTTTTCCAAGTTAGATCTCAAGGCTGGCTATCACCAAATCAGGTTGGCCCCTGGTGAGGAAGCTAAAACTGCCTTTCAGACTCATATTGGCCTGTTCGAATTCACTGTTCTGGCATTTGGTCTCTCTGGTGCTCCTGGTACTTTTCAGGGTGCTATGAATCACACCTTGTCTCCAGTCTTACGCAAGTGTGCGCTCGTGTTTTTCGATGACATTCTTATTTACAGTACGACTTTTGCTCAACACCTTGAACATCTGGAAACTGTGTTGCAGCTGTTATCTGATAGTAAATGGATTGTCAAGATGTCTAAGTGTGCTTTTGCTCAAAGAAAAATTGCTTATCTTGGGCATGTTATCAGTGAGTTGGGAGTTGCTACTGATGACAGCAAGATTCTCACCATTCAGCAGTGGCCCACACCTACAAATGTGAAAGAAGTAAGAGGTTTTCTGGGCATTACTGGTTACTACAGGAAGTTCATCAGACACTATGCCATTATTAGTAAACCTCTCACACTGTTGCTTAAAAAGGGAGCCCTATTTGTGTGGACACCTGCTGTTGAAGAAGCATTCCTTGTTTTGAAACAGGCACTCACTCAAGCTCCAGTCCTCGCTCTGCCTGATTTTTCCAAAGTATTTGTTATCGAAACAGATGCTTGTGATATTGGTATAGGTGCAGTTCTGATGCAGGATCACCATCCATTGCCGTTTATTAGCAAGGCTTTGGGTCCCAGGACTAAAACGTTATCGGTTTATGAGAAGGAATATCTTGCTATATTATTAGCAGTGGAACAATGGAGGTCCTATCTCTTGGTCAAGGAGTTTATTATCCGAACAGATCAGAAGAGTTTAGTTCATCTCAACAACCAGCGTTTACATACTGAGTGGCAGCAGAAAGCTTTAACAAAGTTAATGGGTCTATCTTATCAGATTGTGTATAAGAAAGGCACTGAAAATTCTTCAGCTGATTCTTTATCTCGCCGGCCTCACACAGATTCTACTCTTTTCTCTGTTTTCCATTCTCAGTCTGACTGGCTTGCTGAAATTCAGGATGGTTATGTTTCTGATCCTAAATGTGTTGAATTGTTGCAACAATTGGCAGTGGATCCTTCTAGTCAGCCTGGCTATCAATTGGTCCAAGGTGTTCTTCGGTACAAGGGTTGCTTATGGATTGGCAATAATTCCACTTTACATCATAAAATTTTCTTGGCCTTTCATGCAAGCTCGGTTGGTGGTCATTCTAGATTCCCAGTTACCTATAAACGCATACACTCTTTGTTTCGCTGGTCTGGTATGAAAACTTTTATCAGAGATATGGTTGCTTCTTGTTTGATCTGTCAGCAAGCTAAGCCTGAACGTGTGGCTTATCCTGGACTGTTATCTCCTCTGCCTGTTCCTCCCCAAGCGTGGCACACTGTGAGTATGGATTTTATTTCTGGCCTGCCTGTTTCTGCTAATTATGACTGCATCTTGGTGGTAATTGATAAATTTACCAAGTATGGGCATTTCTTGCCTTTGAAGCACCCCTTCACTGCTCACAAAGTGGCTGATGTTTTTGTTGATCACACATATATAAACTCCATAGTATGCCCAGATTTGTTATTTCTGACAGAGACCCGATATTTACCAGTTCCTTTTGGCAAACGTTCATTGCTCGCACTGGTTGTGAATTGAAAATGAGCTCTGCATATCATCCTACTACTGACGGCCAAACTGAGCGAGTTAACCGGCAGATTGAATGCTACTTGCGTTGCTTCATTAGTGCTCATCCGCGCCGGTGGGCCAAATGGTTATCTCTGTGTGAGTTATGGTACAATACAAACTGGCACTCTTCTCTGGATAAATCACCTTTTGAAGTTCTATATGGCCATAGTCCTCGTTACTTTGGCATTTCGACTTCCGATGCTGTTGCTACTACTGATATTTAGCAGCGGTTGGACGACCGTGCAGTGGTGTCTGAATCAGTTCGCCAGCATTTGCTTCGCGCTCAGGTTCGTATGAAAACACAGGCTGATAAGCATCACACTGAGCGTGTCTTTGAGGAAGGTGATTTGGTTTTCTTGAAATTGCAACCTTATGTCCAATCTTCTGTGGTTCATCGGGCGCATCACAAGCTGGCTTATCGTTACTATGGTCCATACCGGATTCTGGCCAAGTTGGGATTGGTTGCTTATCGGCTTGAATTGCCGGCTGCTAGTAAGATTCATCTGGTGTTTCATGTTTCCCAACTCAAAAAGTTTGTCGCGCCCAAGCATCAGGTGTCGTCCTCTTTGCCCATTGCTGATCAATCTTTTCAGATTCCTGTGCGTGTGTTGCAGCGTCGTGTTCGTTCAGAAGGTCACCGCACGATTCAGCAAGGCCTTATCGAATGGAGTGGTGGGACAACTGATGATGCTACATGGGAAGACCTGGTTTCTCTCAAGCAAAAGTTCCCTCGTGCACCGGCTTGGGGTCAAGCCGTTTCTCAAGACCGGGGGAGTGTCAGCAGCTCTCCATCGACCAGCGCTGACGAGGCGGCAAATCACAATCCTGAGAAGGAAGCGATAACGGGCCAGAAGCCAGCCCGGCCCAAGAGAGAAAGAAAGGCGCCTCAATGGCTTGCAGGCCACGAGTGGGCCCAGTAGGCCTTGTAAATATAGAGCAGCTCTCGCCGAGAGGAGAGGATAGGAAGGAACGGCTGGAACATTCTTGTAATTTCGAATTCGCTGTGAGGGTGGATGGGAGGAACAGCGACCGCAACAATTCGATTTCGCCATGAAACTTAGCTTACTAGTTCTTCCAGTTTCTCCTAGATAGCCACCGCAACCTGCCTCTTACAGATCCCATGGCAGATCGGCATCCTTGCCAACCTCGCCGGCCTAGGCCTTTCTTCAAACCAGCTGTCAGGCTCCATCCCCGCCTCCCTCGGGAACCTGTCCGAGTTAACCGCTCTTACCGCCTTCTCCAACAGACTGTCTGGGAGCATACCCTCCGCATTACAGAGCCTCTCATCACTGACCACACTTCATTTGCAAGAAAACAACCTTGGAGGAACCATCCCTTCTTGGCTAGGGAACCTCTCATCCCTGGCATCTTTGAACCTCCAGAGTAATGGCTTCGTGGGCGGCATCCCGGACTCTATTGGGAACCTTCGGTTGCTTACAGCCGTTTCGTTCGCTGACAACAAACTTGCTGGCGAGATACCGGATACCATTGGAAACCTCCATGCCCTCGCTGAACTCTACTTGGACAACAATGAGCTACAAGGCCCTGTGCCACTCTCAATCTTCAACCTCTCCTCTCTTGAAATGCCCAACATACAAGGCAACAACCTCACCAGGGGATTTCCACTCGATATTGGCAACACCATGAAGAGTCTCCAGTACTTTCTTGTATCTGATAGCCAGTTTCATTGTGCGATCCCGCCGTCCTTGTGCAATGCCTCCATGCTTCAGATGGTTCAGACGGTAAACAACTTCCTATCGGGAATGATCCCGCGCTGCCTGGGGGCTCGCCAAGAGATGCTATCTGTGGTGAACTTTGCGGGGAATCAGCTTGAAGCAACCAATGATGCTGAATGGGGCTTCCTCACCACTCTGACTAACTGTAGCAATATGATTTTAGTGGATGTTAGCACCAACAAGCTCCAAGGAGTGCTACCGAAATCAATCGGTAATTTGTCGACGCAGATGGAGTATCTTGCAATTGCATCCAACAGTATAACTGGAACGATAACTGAAGCAATAGGGAACTTGATCAACTTGGATGAACTTGACATGGACAATAATCTTCTTGAGGGCACCATCCCAGCATCCCTCGGCAAACTTAACAAGTTGAATAAGTTATCTTTGTCAAATAACAACTTGTCAGGACCCATCCCAGTAGCTCTTGGAAATCTTACAAAGCTCACAACCCTTGTGCTCGGTACTAATGCGCTCAGTGGAGCCATACCTTCTGCTCTCAGCAACTGTCCTTTAGAGCAGTTGGATCTTTCTTACAACAATCTTTCCAGCCCAACACCCAAGGAACTCTTCCTCATATCAAGCTTGTCGAATGTCATGTATCTTGCATATAATTCACTGACCGGGACTTTGCCTTCACAAGTAGGAAATCT
Organism: Bromus sterilis; assembly: GCA_950022295.1. Classification (NCBI taxonomy): domain Eukaryota; kingdom Viridiplantae; phylum Streptophyta; class Magnoliopsida; order Poales; family Poaceae; genus Bromus; species Bromus sterilis. The sequence goes on from OX465599.1 coordinate 221,752,805, forward strand.
TAGGAATCTAGGTGAACTTGATCTCTCTCACAATATGATGTCAGGAAAGATCCCGACCACTATTGGGGAGTGTCGAAGCTTGCAGTACCTCAATTTATCTGGGAACTATCTGGAGGGGACAATTCCGCTGTCATTAGCACAGCTACGGGGACTCCAAGTGCTTGATCTTTCTCAGAATAATTTATCTGGGAACATTCCTGAGTTCCTCGGTAGCATGAAAGGTCTTGCTAGTTTGAATCTCTCTTGCAATGATTTTGAAGGTGAGGTTCCGAAAGATGGAATATTCATCAATGCAAGTGCAACCTCGGTCATGGGAAACAATGCTCTGTGTGGTGGGATCCCTCACCTCAAGTTGAAAATATGTTCCAGTCCCACTAAAAGGAAAATATCTTCAAAGCTTGTCATGATCATCGCAGCAGTCATCGGAATTCTGTTGGTCATACTGTCCGCAATGTTGGTGTTATGCAAAAGAAGTAAGCTTAGAAGAGAAAGTCCACAGATAAGTCTCCCCAATGACAAATACATGAGAGTTTCTAATGCTGAATTGGCCAAGGCAGCAAATGGTTTCATATCCGAGAACCTCATCGGGGTAGGCAGCTTTGGTGCAGTGTACAAGGGGAGGATGGAGATCTCTAGCCAACAAGTGGTGGTTGCAGTGAAGGTACTCAACCTGCAACGTGCTGGTGCAATCCGAAGTTTCGATGCAGAATGCGAGGCTTTGAGATGTATTCGCCATCGGAACCTTGTGAAGGTTATAACAGTGTGCTCAAGTATTGACTCCCGAGGTGGCGACTTTAAGGCCCTTGTATTTGAGTTTCTGCCAAATGGAAATTTAGACCAATGGCTACACAAGCATCTCCATGAAGATAACTGTAGAAGAATAGAGAGGGGTTTAGTGGAATCGATGTTTATTGCTTGAGCCTGATATCATGTAGAAGAATAGAGAGGGGTTTGGTGGAATCGATGTTTATTGCTTGAGCCTTGGAGATATATATATAGGAGTACAATGATCTACTTGGAGTACAAGACAAGGTAGAATAGAATCCTACTCTATCTCATATTTCCTAATATACGTTATACTCAACAATAACGAACCCAAAATGCTAGATCTCGTTGAAAGACTCCAAATCGCCATGCACGTGGCTTCTGCGCTTGACTATTTACATCATCAGAAGCCGTTTCCAATCGTTCACTGTGACCTCAAGCCAAGTAATATTCTCCTCGATGACGACATGGTTGCTCATGTTGGTGATTTTGGGCTTGCAAGGTTCCTGCATGATGAACATCATGACAAGTTAGAGACACCAACTAGTAGGAGTGCAATAAGAGGAACGATTGGTTATGTTGCTCCGGGTAAGCATATATAATTCTATACTCAACCATTGCATTATTCTCCAGCGCAAAAATAATTATTATTGCAATATTCTTTGCATTTGATTTTCACATTTTCCCCTCCATCCAAGTAAAGTAAGAACTTATTAAATTCACCACGTGTTTCTATTCCCAGAATATGGGCTTGGCAATGAAGCTTCAGTTCATGGTGATGTCTACAGCTATGGTATACTGCTGCTGGAGATGTTCACCGGAAAAAGACCGACAAGCTCTGTATTTGGAGAGGTGCTTAGCCTTCATAAGCACGTACAAATGGCACTGCCAGACCAAGCGGTTACCATTATTGACCAAGACCTACTGAAAGCAGAAAATATTGGCAAAGGAACATCAGGGGATTATTATAACAGACAAGACATGAGAATTGATTGTATCGTGTCGATTCTGCAGGTTGGAATTTCATGCTCCAAGGAGACGGCAACTAAATGCATTCAAATTTGAGATGCATTGAGGGAGTTGCAAGCAATCAGAGATAAAATTTGTAGTACGCATGAGCGATCTTCTTGGTGAATTGGGGAAAATTAGCCGAGGCCTACAGAAGCATGCTCGTGCACGAGATATATTATAGGAATAGATGTAACGAGCATCACACATATAAATCCATCATTTAGAGTATGTAATAAGATGCTGGAAACCGCAGAGCCTCCATGGAAGGCATTTTAAGGAGCCAACAATAATTCTCTTGAATTTTGAGTGTCAACTGGAAAGCCAAGAAATTCAATAAGCAACTGAAAAACTTAACTTACAATTAAGCAACACTTGGGTGCCAACTGCCATCCATCAATCCATGTAGGTAGCCGCTCTGTGATCTTGTTTGTAGAAGGATAGACAAGTTATGGTGGAAGAGTTGATTATTGCTTGAGCCTCATGGGCATATATATAGAAGTACAGTGATCTACTTAGATTACAAGGCAAGGTAGAATAGAATCCTACGCTATCTCTTATTTCCTAATAGACACAATACTCAACATCCTCTCGCAGTCACAGCGTAGCAACACATACGATGAGGCTGGAGAAGAATCCGAAAATGGAGCCGACGGACATCCCCACCATAGTCATAATGGTCGACGCATCACAGATGTTGTGGCTGGAGTTGCCCAAGCAGGTGGTAGCCCTTTGTGCCGATGTCGAAGTAGCCGAGAGCGTAGGATGGTGTAGCTGTAGTCGAGGTAGCCGTGCGAGAAATGCCGTGCGAGATGTCGAGTCGGGGTAGCCGGTGTCGAGGTAGTTGCCGAGGAGCAGCGGATGCAAGGGATGCCGAGTAATCAAGGGTGCAACGCGGCTTGGGATGAGCGGCACCGGTGGGCGGTCGTCAGTTGAAGCGCGAGACGTTGGGAGGAAGACAGTGGTGACGTTGGGATGAAGACGGTGTTGACGAGGCGTCGCGCAGGGTTTACCAAGCCCGGGGCACATCGTGGACGAAGGCATGCGTTGCTGTTGCCAGCACCGGGCATGCGTAGACGGACGAAGACAATGTTGACGAAGCGCCGCACCAGGCTTGCCAGGCCCGGAGATACGTCGTGGAGGAAGGCACGCGTCGGTGTTGCCAACACTAGACATGCGTATACGGGGAACCAGTATGAGTTATACGCCATGTCGGAGGGACTAGTAGAGAAGGGCACAATGACGGTTGCGACGCAACTCGTCGGGGGGTAGAATGTAACAGCCCAGTTTTTGCAAAAATTAAAAAATTGTTTTCGGCGTGAATTGTTTGATTGTCTGATTTGTTTGCGGTGTTTGCATCCCCGATTTATCGATCGGCGATTATTTTTCCCCCTCGTATCTCGTACCGGACGGAGACCGAGCCTTGCCACCCTGACACTCGACCTTTACGACACCGGGTTTCACCCGATCACCGTCGCGAAAACCGCACGAGACCAGCCGCAGCCAACGGAACGAAAACCCCGTTTAATAATTAAACGGGATATTTTTATAGCGCGACGGAAATTGTTTTCGGAACGGTTCCAGCGCGAGGTGAACGCCGCCGGCTCGACACGCTGATCGCGCAGTTCGAAGTTTTACCCGAATCGGAGGTACTGCGGACCCCCGGCGGTCAGAAACGTGAGCACCGCGCGCGCGAGAGAAAAACCGGGGATGTTTTTGCAAACTGCCAGCCACCTGGGCTATATAAATACCACCACACTCCCACCCATTTCTAGGGTTTTCCTAGCCACAAATTTGCAGCCACCCCCCTCCACTTTGCCCAGTTTTCCTCCCAGATCCCAGAATTTTCAAGCCGTTGGATCGCGCGATCGGACGCTCCGGATCGCACCCTGACCAATCTCTCTCCTCTCTCCTCCTAGCCAGCCCGTGGAGCTCCTCATCGCCGCCTCCGGCCTCCGCGCCCGCGCCAGCGCCCCTCTCCCTTCTCCTCCCCTCCGCGCCTCCTTCCCCTATCCCTCCTCACCGTCCTCTCCCTCTCTTCCCGCAGGTCGTCGACGACCGGAGCCGCCGGAGCTCCTGTGCCGCCGCGCCATTGGAGCACCTCGGCCGGCCTCGAGCTCAACTGCCGCCGCCTTGGAAGGCCACGGGAGGCTGCCCCATCGCCGGATCCAGCCAGATCCCGGCCGCCGCTCCCGTTCCCGCCGTCCTCGCCGCGCCCCCTGCATGCCTCGTGCCCGCCGGCGTCGAGACAGCCGCCGGCCGCCGCGTCCTGGTCGGGAGGCGCCCGATCCAGCGCCGGCTGCCCAGCTGGGCCGGTTTCCCCTTGCGGCCTCCCCAGGCCGGCCGACCACGTGGGCCAGGCCGCCAGCCCAGCGCAGCCCCCCTCCTCTTGGGCCGAGCCCAAGATGGGTGAGCCCCTTTTTCTTTTTTTTCTTTTTTTCTCAGATTGAACCCTGCTGTAATTTTTCTAAGTCTGAGGTTATTGTACTGCTGATTCGATTCCGCGTTGACGATAGCAAGCAAACCGTAGCTCCGATGAACGTGCCCCCAAAATGAAAGTTGCTCAGTTTTGCGTGCTCTAGCTTTCGTATGTAGAAAGTTTTTCCGTTTGAGATCGTCTTTATTGTGTAAATGTGTGCTGAACAGGGCATCAGGCCGTTAAACTGCTACTTTTCCTGTTATGTGCTGCTGTTATTATTTTGTTGCAACTTTGCATGATGATTGTAACAAATCCATGAGGCCTATTACATTGATTCCTTTTGCGTTGCGTTAAGAAATGTTTCTACTTCAGTTTAATGCATTCACATGCCATATTTGCTTGCTGCATCATGTTTATATCTTTCTCTAAAGTAGCTATCCTGAGGTTATTGTGCTGCTGTTGCTGAAACTGTTATTTTGTTGCAACTTCGGTCGACGAGTGTGTCGCGACCGTTTATCAGAATTGAGTGATTCCAATTGCATATTGTTAAGCATCATGTCTACTTTCATTATATGTATTGCATTGCCATGATATGCTTGCTGGTCATATAGTTATTCTGCTTCAAAGTTGCTATGCTGCTGTTTTTGACAGCCACCTCTGTTTTTCACTAAGTCTGTTACTTTGCGATGCCATGTTGTTTGCTTAATATCTTTTGATCTATGATGTCTTTTTGCATGATTCCTTTTGCCATGCCTTCCCTGTCATGTCTACTTTAATTGAAAGTCATTTGTGAGAATGTTTGCATTGTTTATCCTGTTTGTGCATTGCTCTAAAGTGTGCTTCGTGATGTTGGTAGTTTGTGCCCGTAACTTGTTTTGCTTGTATCTTTTTAACCGTAACTCCGTTTGGGGTGTTTTTTATATGTAACTTGATTAGTTTTTCGTGTTCTTTGTGTTTATGCTATTGTTTGATGTTGCTAACCAACCTAAAATATGGTTTAGGAAAGAACAGTACCAAATCTTTTAATCATCGTGCGGCACTTAGTGTTATGCCATGTTTAGGTTGTGCCTCACTTAAGTTGACTAGCATAGATAGTTTACTTTGTGCTTCACCTCTTGACATGTTTGTGTGCTATGCCATGCTTGCTTGAGTTTCCATGTTAATAACCATTGATTGATCACTTGTAGCTAAGCAACTTGAACCTTTCTAAATGTGCGGTATCGTCGTGTGTGACGAGTACTCCACTTAACCTGTTAGTAACCGCTCTCGACGGTAGGTGAGATTTCTCGTGTTGCTTCTTGTTGATGCTTGCTCGTTTTTGCTTCGTATTAATAGAGTGCTTTCTCGTTGATTGCTTTCTAGTGTTTACCGTCTTGTGTGCTTCCGCGGGTACCTCTCGGAGACGATGCGAGCTTGCGATCGACTACACCTTCGGAACCCGACTTATCAACAGGCAAGGACTATGCATTACTTATGATCCATTCTATTTCAACCAGCGGTTGCATGCTAGTCTATGTTAGGTTCGATGTTTGATCCTACCACATGTTTACAGCCTCTTTCAAACCGATACGGCCATGTCCCTTCCCAGCAAACCTTGTACTGCTATGTTACTATTGCTCGTTGCTCAGCCCCTGCTTAGTATGCATGCTTAGGATGCTACGATGTTACCCTGTTACTCCTTGGGTTGGGATATCACATTATTATATTGTTGTTGATGATATGATTATTATAATGTTGACTATATATTCGACGAAGGATGGAAGGTCTAGGCTATCCCGCCCCGACGCTTTGTTCCATTCGAGTCACCTAGGATCCGAGTTCTGAGTATTGGTTTTAAGACCGAGCGTGTCTAACCGCGTGTGGGATTTTATGGGGTCCCCTTTTCTTACCTACCTAGCTTCAAGCATTTCTAGTGGTGGCCCGAGCTGACTTCCCATTTGAAACCGTGTGTGTGCTGGTCAGCTGCCAGTAGTTTTTAAACCAACCCGGACCAGCGGAGACATGGTTTCCCTGTTGGTCCACCTTTGACCGGCGAGGGACCGAGGCCTCACGTGAGGCGTCTCGGTAACCCAAACCCTGTTGAGACGGAAGAGTCCGATCCGAGAGCGTGGCCAGCTTTTGGATTGGTGTCGACTCCCCGGGGGCCACCCGGATTTGTTTGTTGTTAGTTAGAGGGACCTGTCATTTGGGATCTCTTGGAACCAAATCATAAAATGGTTGCCTGTGATGGGTAGCAACTGAGAGAGATGGGCGAGCATGCGACGCCTCGTAATGGGCAGTTGGTACACCCCTGCAGGATTAAATCTTTTCGTGAAGCCGTGTCCACGGTTATGGACGACTTGAGACCTACTCCTTGTTCATAGACAACAACAACTGAGATAATCTTAATATAACTTGATCAACGTGTGTGTTCCTTGACTGCTTCTTCTTCGTCGGGATGCAAAGAGGAGGACAAGGATAGGATAGGTGTTATGTTTGTGTAGCAGGTGGATAGCAGACTTGTTGGAGGAGATTCCTCATCGAATGCTTGGCTTCTTATCTTACTCTCTAGATCGTTAGCCACTTCATAAATGCTAGAGCGGAAGCAACCTCACCACTTACCCCTTCCTTACCGTAAACTACTAGTTGTCCTAGAATGACGAGTGATGAAGTCCTTGCTGGGTCAGATGACCACTACAGTTGGATGCTGAGTACCTCTGTACTCATGATACTATCCCCAAACTCTTTTCAGGGTTCGTGCTCGACAACATGTATGGTGATCGACGTTTCACGTGGAGACTCGACGACGACCTAGTTAGGCGGATCCCGGCGGAGGGCCTGGACCCGTGTGGTTATGGGATCGATGTTTTCTCTTTGCCACTAGGCATTTGATTGTAGTCTGTACTCAGACATATATCTTCCGTTGTTGTATTGTATTTAAGGCAGTTGTATGCCGATTGCATGAGATGTTGTATCCTGTATCTGTAATGTTGTGATATCATGTTGGAAATCCGGGGCATATGGCTTGGTCATATGTCGCGGTGGGACCGATATGTGCTTCGTCCCCGGATCTGGGTGGAAACACCTAGATCTGGAACAGTACCGCATATCGGGCCTTACATAGAAGGTGCCGACAGAGGAGATGTAGATAAAGTGGCCGAGGAAGATGTCGACGACACTGGCAATGAGCTGGTGTTGGACGAAGTTGAAGAGGTGGACAACGATGTAGTCGGCGGAACCAGAGGAAGACCGCGAGGGGCCACGCCAGTCGTCGATAGAGGCGGCCCGGCTCGGGCGAGCCGTGGCACGACAGGGCGTCTGACGGGGATCAACCCCGGAAAATCCCATGGTCAGGGACCCTGGGTTAGTCATGAGATGCACAGATTGGACGATAGCTCGTCGGCAAACAGGAAGGCTCGCTCCTGCTCGATATTATTGATGGGGGAGATGCGATTACAGTGGAGGCCAAGACTGGAGCGCTCAAGGCTAGGGTTACAGGTGATACTAGATGTCTTTGGCGTCGCCCCTCCTAGCCCTTATATACCGGGCTAGGTCTCGAGGAGTTCATCTATGTTTACAGGTAAGCTTTCCTAACCCTAGCTTGCTCCGTACGACAGGTCTTTGCACCTTCCTTGTGAGTCGTGGACTCCTACGTCGGTGCCAACTAGTGGGCCGATGCTATATCTTCATGGGCCTTCTGCCTTCATGGACACCAGGTAGGCTCATCCGTAGGAGTCGTGGGGTCACCCCCTCGTCAGTAGCCCCCGAGTGCCTGGGGGACTCGGAGAGTCGCGCAGGGACTCAAGTACATTCATTTGTCGGTTATTGGTATGCGCGGTTCATCCGCGGGTCGCTGGCAATCTGGTGGCCATGACAAAACCTGTTTCGAGGGATGCTAAGCTAAAGGGCCCAAGGAGTCGACGGGTCGACCCTTGGTGAATTGCACTAGGGCAAATACCACAGTAGCCCAATCAAACCCACGTCCCTCGACGTGAGCTTGGAACACTGGTGTCGAGCAAAAGTCCGGCCGCTTCAGGTCTTACGGTGTTCATTTGCCGCCAGTAATGTGTACAGCCTAAGGCGCGTCCGCCCGGCTTTTCTATCATGCGCATCGCATGGGAAAGGTTGGGAGTGAAATCGCTCTTTGGCAAGTCCCAGCCCGGACGTACTTCGCAGCGGGGTCTTACCTACACGCTAATCTTGCGTGGCATCTGGGCACAGTGTATCGTGTTCCAGGAATGTGTGTTTTTGAGGCGCGGAGCCTTTGTAAGGCCCGATATGCGGTACTGTTCCAGATCTAGGTGTTTCCATCCAGATCCGGGGACGAAGCACATATCGGTCCCACCGCGACATATGACAAATCCATATGCCCCGGATTTCCAACATGATATCACAACATTACAGATACAGGATACAACATCTCATACAAGCGGCATACAACTGCCTCAAATACAATACAACAGCGGAAGATACATGTCTGAGTACAGACTGCAAACAAATGCCTAGTGGCAAAAGAAAAACAACGATCCCATAACCACACGGGTCCAGGCCCTCCGCCGGGATCCGCCTAACTAGTCGTCGTCGAGTCTCCACGTGAAACGTCGATCACCATACCTGTTGTCGATCAGAACCCTGAAAAGAGTTTGGGGGGTAGTATCATGAGTACATAAGTACTCAGCATCCAACTGTAGTGGTCATCTGACCCAGCAAGGACTTCATCACTCGTCATTCTAGGACAACTAGTAGTTTACGATAAGGATGGGGTAAGTGGTGAGGTTGCTGCCGCACTAGCATTTTATGAAGTGGCTAACGACCTAGAGAGTAAGAGAAGAAGCCAAGCATTCGATGAGGAACCGCCTCCAACAAGTCTTGCTATCAACTACTTACGCAAAACATAACACCTATCCTATCCTTGTCCTCCTCTTCGCATCCCGACGAAGAAGAAGCAGTCAAGGCACACACACACGTTGATCAAGTTATATTAAGATTATCTCAGTTGTTGTTGTCTATGAACAAGGAGTAGGTCTCAAGTCGTCCATAACCGTGGACACGGCTTCTCGAAAAGATTTAACCCTGCAGGGGTGTACCAACTGCCCATTACGAGGCTCCGCACGCACGCCATCACTCTCAGTTGCTACCCATCACAGGCAACCATTTTATGATTTAGTTCCAAGAGATCCGAAACGACAGGTCCCTCTAACTAACAACGAACAAATCCGGGTGGCCCCCGGTGAGTCGACATCCATCTCAGGAGCCGACCGCTCTCTCGATCTGGTCTCTAACGTCTGTCGCGGGTTTGGATAGCCGGTTAATCACACATGGGAAACCGGGTCCTCAGCCGAACAAGGCGGGCCAGCAAGGGAGCTAAGTCCTCACTGGTCCGGGTTGGTTTGAAAACAACTGGCAGCTGACCAGCACACACGGTTTCAAATGGTAAATCAGCTTGGGCCACCACTAGAAATGTTTGAAGCTAGGTAGGTAAGAAAAGGGGACCCCATAAAATCCCACACGCGGTTAGGCACGCTCAGTCTCAAAACCAATACCCGGAACTCGGGTCCTAGGTGACTCGAATGGAACAAAGCGTCAGGGCGGGATAGCCTAGACCTTCCATCCTTCGTCGAAATATAGTCAACATTATAATAATCATATCATCAACAACAATATAATAATGTGATATCCCAAACCCAGGAGTAACAGGGTAACATCGTAGCATCCTAAGCATGCATACTAAGCAGGGGCTGAGCAACGAGCAAAAGTAACATAGCAGTACAAGGTTTGCTGGGAGGGGACATGGCTGTATCGGTTTGAAAGAGGCTGTAAACATGTGGTAGGATCAAACATCGAACCTAACCTAGACTAGCATGCAAACCGCTGGTTGAAATAGAATGGATCATAAGTAATGTATAGTCCTTTCCTGTTGATAAGTCGGATTCCGAAGGTGTAGTTGATCGCAAGCTCGCATCGTCTCCGAGAGGTACCCGCGGGAGTACACAAGACGATAAACACTAGAAAGCAATCAACGAGAAAGCATCTATTACTACGAAGCAACACGAGCAAGCATCAACAACAAGGCAACACGAGACATCACACCTACCGTCGAGAGCGGTTACTAACAGGTTAAGTGGAGTACTCGTCAAACACGACGATACCGCACATTTACGGTGGTTCAAGTTGTTTAGCTACAGGTGATCATCCAACTGTTATTAACATGGCAACTCAAGCAAGCGCGGAAAAACACACAAACATGGCAAGAGGTGAAGCACAAAGTAAACTATCTATGCTAGTCAATTTAAGTGGGGCACAACCTAAACATGGCATAACACTAGGTGCCGCACGATGATTAAAACATTTGGTACTGTTCTGTCCTAAACCATATTTTAGGTTGGTTAACAACAGAAAACAATAGCATAAACACAAAGTACACGAAAAACTAATCAAGTTACATATAAAGAACACCCCAAACGGAGTTACGGTTAAAAAGATATAAGCAAAACAAGTTACGGGCACAAACTGCCAACATCACGAAGCACAGTTTAGGGCAATGCATAAACAGGACAATCAATGCAAACATGCTCACAAATGATATGAAATTAAAGTAGACATGACATGGAAGGCATGGCAAAAAGAATCATGCAAAAAGGCATCATAGATCAAAAGATATTAAGCAAACAACATGGCATCACAAAGTAACAGACTTAGTGAAAAACTGAGGTGGCTGTCAAAAACAGCAGCATAGCAACATTGGAGCTAAATAACTATATGACCAGCAAGCATATCATGGCAACGCAATACATATAATGAAAGTATACATGATGATTAACAATATGCAATTGGAATCACTCAATTCCGATAAACGGTCGCGACACACTCGTCGACCGAAGTTGCAACAAAATAACAGTTTCAGCAACAGCAGCACAATAACATCAGGATAGCTACTTTGGATCAAGATTTAATATAGCTAGAGAACCCAAACATGGCAAGTTAAAGCATGGACATGAAGTACACATGTTGCTTAACACATAGGAGAAAGAATCAATGCAATAGGCCTCATGGATTTGTTACAATCATCATGCAAAGTTGCAACAAAATATAAACAGCAGCACTTAACAGGAATTTGTAGCAGTTTAACGGCCTGATGCCCTGTTCAGCACACAATTACACAATCAAGATGACCTCAAATGCAAATGCTCACAAAAGATGAATTAAAGTACACGCAATTCTGAGCAACTTTCGTTTTGGGGGCACGTTCATCGGAGCTACGGTTTGCTTGCTATCGTCAATGCGGAATCGAATCAGCAGCAAAATTTCCAACACTTAGCAAAAATTCACAGGGGGTAACTAAAACAAAAGCAGGCCTCACCCACATGGGCAGGATCTGGCCTGGCAGGCCCTGGCGGATGGATCGGGCGTCCTGGGCCGAGGGGGGCTAGCTGGGCCACGGGAGGCCTGGCTGGCCCAGCTGGGGCAGCGAGCGGGCGGCCGCTGGATCGGGCAGGAGCTTCGTCGGGCTCCTCCCGTTGCCGACCCCCGCGAGGCAGGCGGCGCGGCGGCCGGCCACCGGAGCAGGGCGGCGCGGAGGGGAGGCAGGGGCGCCGTGGACGGGGCGCGGGACGGGATGGCGCCGGATCCCGTCGCCGGCGGCTGACCGAGGTGGGGTGGGCGCAAGCTTCTGGTCGTGGCTTCGGCCATGGCTGCGCGGCTGCGTTCCTGCGGGAAGAGAAGGAGAGGCAGAGGGTGAGAGGGAGAGGGAGAAGAGGAGAAAGGGAGAGTAGAAAGGAGAGAAAGGCTCGGCCCGGTGGCCTGCTGCTGGCCGGCGGCGGCGAGGCTGCCCACGGGCACGGAGGCGGCGGCTGCTCCATGGCTGGAGAGAGAGAGAGAAGGGAGATGGAGGTTGGTGGGAGGCGATCTCGGCCGTCAGATCGGGCGATCTCACGGTCCAGATCTGCTGGACTGAAACTGCTGCGAAAATTGGGGCTTTTGTGAAGGGGGTGGCTGCAAAATGTGGCTAGGGAAACCCTAGAAATGGGTGGGAGTGTGGTGGTCTTTATATAGCCCAGGTGGCTGGCAGTTTGCAAAAACATCCTCGGTTTTTCTCTCGCGCGCACGGTGGTCACGTTTCTGACCGCCGGGGGTCCGCAGTACCTCCGATTCGGGTAAAACTTCGAACTGCGCGATCAGTGCGTCGAGCCGGAGGCGTTCACCTCGCGCTGGAACCGTTCCGAGAAAACTTTCCGGCGCGCTATAAAAATATCCCGTTTAATTATTAAACGGGGTTTTTCGTTCTGTTGGCTGCGGCTGGTCTCGTGCGGTTTTCGCGACAGTGATCGGGTGAAACCCGGTGTCGCAATGGTCGAGTGTCAGGGTGGCAAGGGTCGGTCTCCGTCCGGTATGAGAATAAGGGGGAGAAAATAATCTCCGATCGATAGATCGGGGATGCAAACACCGCAAACAAACCAGACAATCAACCAAATCACCCCGAAAACAAAATTTTAAATTTTTCCAAAAACTGGGCTGTTACAGCCTTATAGCATTGCACCCGCTTGGAACAAAACATCAAGCGAGCTGTTCACTCATTCACCCGAGGAGCTTTGTTTCGAGTGCTCAGTCGGGGGTTTTTCGTGAGTGATCACTCGAATGCCGTTTCGGCTCTTGAGGTGAGGGAGCACCTGAGACTCTTAGCGCCGTATGGTCTTGGCGAATGCATGTTTGTCTTACGTCGGGTTGAGGGAGCACCCGAGACTCTCATAAGTGCGAGTGGTCACTCAAGCACATGGCTGACCTTTAGGTGAGGGAGCACCTGGGACTCTTATGATGTACTCTCCCGATGGGAGTAAGATATTTTTTCTTCATCGGGAAAAAGATGGCCTTGATGGCGTACTCAGTACGCCCTGCTGTGATATGACGTTGGCGTGGTCTTCTGCAATTTTTCAACCGCTGCGGTTTGTCGTGGGAAATGACTTGGCGATGTCCCGCCGAAATTTTTGCGTCGCGCGATCATGGTCCTCTTTTTGCGCGCGTAGTGGGCGGTGTTGTTACTGCGTCGGTTGGATTTTCCATACTTTTCGCCTCTGTATGGGGTCGTGCCACGTTTTACTGGGCAAAAAAGGTTGCATGGTGGCCCGTCTTGCTAGGCCGTTGGAGTTAAATACCATGTGGCTGGGTAAATTGTATGTTTTACCCAGCCATTGCCTTCCTCCTCTTTCTCTGCTTCCTTCGTGTTCCTGAGCCTTCGTCTTTTCTCTTCTGCGTGCTGCTGTGGGATCTATGTCCAAGCGCCCCCGTGCTGCTGTCGAGTCGGCCAAGATGTCCGGAAAGTGGGAGCGGTCCGCGTTCGGGGCTGGAGATTTGGATGCGCTGGTTGCTGATGGCATGGTGGTGGCGGGTGATGTCCGTCTTCCTAGTGATGAATCGATTCCAGCGCTGGCGGCGGACGAGCGGGTATGCTTCCAGGCTTTCTTCCACCGTGGGTTTGCTCTTCCGCTGCATCCTTTCGTTCGGGGCTTGCTGTATTCCTATCGGCTCCAGTTGCATGATCTGACTCCCAATGGGATTTTGCACATTGCGTGTTTCATCACTCTTTGCGAGGCCTTCCTGGGGATTTACCCCCATTGGGGACTTTGGAGGCGCCTTTTTAATGTAAAAAGGATGAACTGTGAGTACGCCGTGGGTTGAGTAGGTATCTCCATTGGGGATAAACATTCATATTTTTACTTGGAGAAGATTGATTCCGTTAGTGGCTGGTGAAGAGGCTGGTTTTATCTGAAGGATCGCTTCGTTGTTGGTCAGCAATTTGGTCTTGCTTCTTTCAATCCGGGTACGCAGGTGGCCAGACAGCCTTCGTGGTCTCATTCTTTGACCGAGGTGGAGTCGTCCGAGCTGACTCCGTTTTTGGAGAGGATTTCTGTGTTGAAGGATAACTTGACTGGTGGTCAGCTTATCTCTGTTTTTGTGGGGAGGCGGGTTCAACCGTTGCAGCATCGAGCTCTCCCTATGTGGCAGTACAAGGGACTTGGTGACTCGACGAGATGCTCGCCTGAAGAGCTAGAACCTGATGCCTTGCTGGCTCGTATCCAGCAAGTGACCAAGTGCTCGAGTATTTCCGAGATGCATCTTGTCCGTTCATATGCTTCTGATCATTCTCCGCCGCCGGTTGGTGCCCGTGTTCATTCATTTTCCTGGACGAGTACCTAGTTTTGTTTTGTTGTTGACATTGCTTGCCTTGCAGGTTCATGCTCCGGTGCGATGTAATCCTCTGCAGCTGGAGGACGCCGATATTCTTGAAGAGCCTGATGCTTCCGCAGCTGATAATGCTGCGCCGGCTATTAATGCTGAGATTGTGCTAGTGGAGACTGGAGATAGTGAAGATTCGAGTCCTTTTCGTGTGAAGCGCTCGCGCCCTTTAGATGCTGAAGATCATGCTGCGTTAGGTGATGAAGTCCCTCCTTCTGCTCCTGTTGCTGGGCCTTCCCCTTCGGCTACTGCTCCGGCCCCTCCTCCCAAGAGGGCCAGGCTTGGGAGGCTGGGGCGTCCTCGTGCTGCGCATGTCGGGTAAGAGTCTGCTGGATTTGCGTTCCTTTTTCCTTGTTCTTGCGTCTGATAATGCTTTATTTTGTAGTGCTGCGCCTGCTCTGGCTGCTTCGTGCACCAGCGCAGCTGCTACTGATCTGAAGTCGACGAGTTCTGGGGCGGCAGCCAAGCATCTTGAGGACCTCTCGGCTGCCGCTGACCAATCTGGGCCGGCGGCGACTCCTGTCGTTTTGACTGCGGGTGTAGTTCCCGGTGTACCTTCTTCTGCGGCGCCTGGTGCTGCTGCTCCTGAGCCCAGGCCGACTGAACTTGGTCCTCCGTACTTTGGCCGTCTTGATCTGGCGATTGAAGATAAATCCCGTGCTTTCGACCATGTCTCCAAGCTGGTAAGATGATTCGTGTCTGTGTTGTTTTATCATCGGGGGCACGGCAGTGCTCCCGATGGGAGTAGCCCCCGAGGCTAGAAGTAACTGTTTACAGTTGCTTGTAGTCTTGTCTTTAATTAAAACCTGATTGCCTGGTTCTTGCAGCCTGTTTTCCAGCACTGTGAGCGTTTGATTCTTGATGCTGAGCGTTGGCAACGGGCCCATGATTCTGCCCAGGATGCCTTATCTCCTATAGATGGTGAGTTTTTTTTGCTGCTGAGCTTTTGGGAGCTTCATCTTTTGTTCTGAGTACTGTCTTTTCTTGCAGGTCGTCGCCAGGCTGCCGAGAAACAAGCCGAGAAGGCGGTTTCCGTTCTCAAGGCTGCCTTGGCTTCCAAGGAGGCGGAGTTGCATGGTGCACATGAGGAGCTGGTTCACCTTCGCCAGGCTGAGGACGCGCGTGCGCGGGTGGAGGCAGTCGAGGGCAAACGTCTTCGTGCCTTGGCGTGCTCGCTCGTGTGTAAGTTTGGTATTCAACCATTGCTGTTTCTACTGTATTCCCGTGATGATGTTTCTTTTCTTGGTGCAGTTGCTGTAGGTGCGAAGCCGATGGAGGCTGCTGCGTCGGGGTCTGGGATTCTCCAAGGTGCTGTTGATGCTGTTGCAGATGCTGTTGCAGTGGTCGAGGACGTCTGCGCCCGGGCTTCCAATCTTGTGGGTCTTGCGCACGAGCACCTTATGCCGGAGGGTACGAAGGTGCCTGATGGCCTGGGTGCTCAGGTTGCTGCGTTCGACCCGGATGGGAAATATATGGTGGAACTGGTGGCGGAGAGCGTGGTGAGTGGTTCTTCCACGACCCTGGTCGTCCTTATAGGGCATGGGGTTTCCTTTGATGATTCCTTGGTTGAGACCATCCCGCACTATTCTGGTGAGAAGGACGACCGAGCCGATAGGCTGGCTCGTCGCCTACAACAAGTTGTAGATGCTCAGGGTCCCCCTGTCGTAGGTGAGGGGGAGGCACAGTAGTGTTGCGCCGCTTTGGAACTTTGTCTGTAATTCGTGGCTCCGTTGTGATGGTTGATACGAGTCCGTTTGCTTGCGGCTGAAGGACGCTGAGCGGGATATTGTCCGACTGAAGGGATCCGTGGCCGTTCAGCGTACTCGTCGCGAGCGTGCCGAGTCCGTGGTTGAGGGCCTTTCTTCGTGGGTGGTGAAGTTGTCCGACCTTCTGCGGGGTGAGTCTTGACTCTGCTTGGTTGCTTGATTCCGCTTGGTGAGTTTTTGTCGTCTCTGTCTTGATCGTAGTTTTTGACTTTCGAAGTGCTGGCAGGGCGAACTCGGGATGAAGAGAGGGCCGTTCAGTGGGAGATGTCGCGGCTTGATGATCCTAGTGTGCCAGCGAGCGATCCCTTTTGGGCAGATGGGGCTCGTGCTCGAGCATTTGCTTTGCTTCGTCGCCGAGTTGAGCGGGTACCGGAAGCTCTCAGCTACGGCCAGCGGGTATTGGGCGGTATCCATGCTGAGTTCTATCCATTGGAGGTGGTTCCTTCGTCCCTTGAGAGGCTTTGTCGCATATTTTCTCAGCCTGCCGAGTTACGTCGAGTGATGGATCATCAGATTCGTGCTGGAGCCCGAGCTGCTTTGGGCTTGGTCCATAGTCATTGGCCAGGGGTGGATTTTGCTCAGGTGGTGGCGGGTCCTCCAGGTGGTAGGGATCATCCGATGAATGAGAACTACGTGGCTGTAGATAGGCATGCGCACCAGGTTGTGAGGCGAGTTTGTGAAGAGAACGACCGCCATCTGGGTGCACTTATTAAGGCGAAGTTGGAGCCTAGAGATTAGGTGCTTCCCTTCGTTGTGTATGCTTCTTCTTGGTTGTATATATGCTGTCTTGGAGGGTCGTCTGCATTTGTAGTTGCGGGGGGCGCCTCGGGGGGTGGCTGCTTCGGCGAGCCCCCGAGTGCCAAGTTAATGTGCCGCGGTTGCGGAGGACGTCTCGGGGGGTGGCTGCTTCGGCAAGCCCCCGAGTGCCAAGTTAATGTGCCGCGATTGCGGAGGACGCCTCGGAGGGTGGCTGCTTCGGCAAGCTCCCGAGTGCCAAGTTAATGTGCCGCGATTGCGGAGGACGCCTCGGAGGGTGGCTGCTTCAGCAAGCCCCCGAATGCCAAGTTAATGTGCCGCGATTGCGGAAGACGCCTCGGGGGGTGGCTGCTTCGGCGAGCCCCCGAGTGCCAGGTTTAGTGTGCCGCGATTGCGGAGGACGCCTCGGAGGGTGGCTGCTTCGGCAAGCCCTCGAGTGCCAAGTTAATGTGCCGCGATTACGGAAGACGCCTCGGGGGGTGGCTGCTTTGGCGAGCCCCCGAGTGCCAAGTTAATGTGCCGCAATTGCGGAGGACGCCTCGGAGGGTGGCTGCTTCGGCAAGCTCCCGAGTGCCAAGTTAATGTGCCGCGATTGCGGAGGACGCCTCGGAGGGTGGCTGCTTCGGCAAGCCCCCGAGTGCCAAGTTAATGTGCCGCGATTGCGGAAGACGCCTCGGGGGGTGGCTGCTTCGGCGAGCCCCCGAGTGCCAGGTTTAGTGTGCCGCGATTGCGGAGGATGCCTCGGAGGGTGGCTACTTCGGCAAGCCCCCCGAGTGCCAAGTTAATGTGCCGCGATTGCGGAGGACGCCTCGGGGGGTGCTGCTTCGGCGAACCCCCGAGTGCCAAGAAATTTTGGGGAAAAATATTTATGTAATATCTTTCCTGCTGTCCCTTACAAAGAGTAGGAGGGCTCTGTTGAGGACAGGTCTATTTTACTTAGAGCGATGATGTAGTGGCCTTTAAGGGCCTGGTAGCTTTGTCTCCCAGTGCCGGGTTTCTTCGGGCGATGTTCCTTTCCTTCTACGGGAGCGCTTCCTCTGCGAGTCCCGTGGTCCTGCTGCCTTGGTTGGATACGAATGCTTCTGCTATCTTGTGGAATTATTTGTCGCAGCGGTCGGATCTGGCGAAACTGCCGCTGGTTGTGATGACCCCGTTTGGGCCTGGCATCTTCAGCTTGAGGTAGGCGTAGTGGGGTACGACCATGAAGCGAGCGAAAGCTGGTCGCCCGAGGATTGCGTGGTATTGCGACTTCCAGTCGACCACTTCAAAGTCAAGTGTTTCCTTGCGGAAGTTTGTCGCATTCCCAAAGACTACCTCCAGGCTTATCCTTCCGAGGGCGTAGACTGCTTTTCCTGGCACAATCCCGTGGAAGGTTGTTCTTGAGGACTTGAGTGCGTTGTTTTGGATGAGCATGTCGTCGAGTGTTCGGGTGAAGATGATGTTGATCCCGCTGCCGCCGTCCATGAATACTCGCGACATGTCGTAATTTCCGATTCTGGCTTCGAGTACTAGCGCGGCGTGCCCTGGCTGGGGAACGACTGGCTGGTGGTCGTCCTGGGAGAAGGAGATTTCTGTCTCCGACCCGCGCAGGTACTTTGGGACGGCCGGGTGTGCGGAGGTTGCTAGGAAGACTTGTCTGGTGACTTGTTTCTGCTGCCTGTTGGAAGGTCTGCCTTCTTGTATCATGTAGATCCTCCCGTGGGCTTCTGGGTACTGCTTTTCTTCTTCTGGTGTCCTTTGCCGTTCCTGGATGACGACCACCTGTCTTGTTGGCAGAGGGGGGGGGCTGGTGGTGCATCGTGGGCGACTGGCCCAACTGCTATGCTTGCGAGTGGTCGTGCTGTTGCGACCGCGGAGCGGCTTTTCTCCTCGGCCAACTCGTTGAAGCTTCTGCAATTGTTGAGGGTGTGGGATGATCTGAGCTCTCCTCGCTCGTTTCTAAATCCGTGTATAGAGCACGGTCTGTCGAGTTGTTCTTTAGCGGAGCGGAATGCGCGAGTGCCGTCGCGTGGCTGCCTTGTCCTCCATTCTCGTCTCTGAGCCTGGGGCTCGTCTTCTGGGTTGTCTCGTCGCTGTGGTCTGTTGTCATCGCGGTGCCTGCCGTTCCGATCGTCCGAGAAACCGGCGGCGACCATGTCAGGTCCTCTATCATTGTAGAAGTTCCGTCTGGGTCGCTTTCTTCTTCTGTCGTCTCCTCTATCTCCGTTGTAGTCGTAGTCGTACTCTGATCGTGCAGTGTGGGTTTCTGTTTCATTACGAACGGAGTCTTCTCCGTCTGCCCAGCTGTTGGGTAGTTCTAACAGCCGTGCGAGTGTTTGGACTTTCATCTGTCCGAGCTGCTCCTTGAATTCAACGCGCTGAAGACCTCGCCTGAATGCGTCGATCGCACTTTCGTCCGAGATGTCTTCCGCTGAATTCTTGAGTATCGTCCATCGCTGGATGTATGCTAGCAGGGCCTCCCTTGTTCCTTGTTTGCATGCCCGCAACTCCTCGAGTGAGGCTGGTCGCTTGTATGTGGATTTGAAGTTTTCTATGAAGGCTCCTCGGAACTGGCTCCAAGAGCTGATGGATCCGTGCTGAAGATTTTTCAGCCAATGTCGAGCGGAGCTCTCGAGCATGAGCTGCACGTACTGCATTTCCGTGACGTTGGTTCCTCTTTGAAACTTGACTGCCGTTAGGTAGTCGTCGAGCCATGCCTCCGGCTCCTCGAGTCCGTTGTACTTTAGTGTCGTGGAGTTCAGTTTGAACCCGTTTGGCATACGCATCTCACGTATGGCACGTGTGAAGCAGAGTGCTCCACATGGCTCGATTTCCTCGTCGGAAGCCTCTTCATCCGAGTACTCCTCGCGTGCTACACGTCTTTGTCTGCTGCAGTTGACTCTGTTCTGCGTGATGTCATCTCGCGCATCTCGCCGAGTGCTGCGGCGCCTGTTGTTGTCGTCGCTGTTGTGTTTCTTGTACTTGTTGGGGCGCCTGCGCCTGTCGTCGTTGCTGTCGTCGTCGTCGTCGTCCGGTGAACTGGGGTCCCTGTCTGGTGTCCGCTCGTGAGTCTGCCGCTTTGCGCTGGATTTCTTGGGTACCGAGGCGTCGATACCGTCCTTCATTATCTACAAAGCTATGGAAGTGTAGCGATCCATTTTGCCCTTTCTGCTTTTCTGGGCACGGGACAGGTAGTCCTGGGCGCTTATGAGTGCTTCTGCCGGAGTGAGGGGCTCCTCTTCGTCGTCGTCCTCCTCCGATCTGAAGTCATCTTCCAGTTTCCGCACTACTCTCGCCCTTTCTTTCTTCCGCAGGTTGTTGAGTTTCGATCTGTTGCGGATGGGGGAGTCGTGGCCTGGCGAGTCACTTCTGGGAGATTGTCTGCGACTGCTTTTCCTTTCGGGTTCCGCTTTTTCTTGCTTCTCCATGGCCAGGCGCCACTGTCTCATCTGCTGGGTTAAATCACCCGCTAACTTGTTGTATGCCCTTAGCTCGTCTCTTGAGGCATCTGATGGTAGTAACCTGCCGTGGGCGACTGCTTCCTTTACCATTGCCATTGATTCCTTGGACAAGTATATTTTTTCTTTGGGTGGTCCGCCCGCCGCTGCAACCGGGGTTTGCTGCCTGCTGCATGATGGCTAGCTGCCTTGGCCGGGTGCTTGCTTTTTGCTGCTTAGCGACTGATTGCTTTTTTGATCGTTGGGCCCTTGTTCCACCGGGACTTTCTTTGGTATGGTCCCCGGTTCTCCTAGCTGTACGACCATCTGACTGGTGCTGCCGGGAACTGCCGCCCTGTTGGTGGTTGGGGTGTCTTGACGAGTGCTCGGGTCGTCGACTCGCCCGTTGTTTCCTGACGCTGATGCGCCAACTTCTGCCATGAACACCTGCGATGGTGTCCTTGCCGTCTCCTTGATGATACGTGCGATCGTGCTTCTCCATGCTGGGACTTCACTCGAGCGGTCGTGAGTGGTGTGGAGCCGTGAGTTGGGTGGGTAGCTACGACCGCCAGATAGGTTGGCCGTGCGGGCGGCGTCTACTACGGTCGTTGCTGCAGGTGTTGCCGTGGGCGCACGGGTGCCGTCGATGAGGCGAAGGGTACCCCAATGGTTGATGTAGATCTGATACGCTCCGAAGATCAGATTGACGCCGGAGTGTAGATTGGTGAAGACTGGCTTGAGGGCCGGGAGGTGGGCCGTGAATCCGAGGGACTCGAACAGGTTGGATCTTGACGGAGCCGTCGAGTCGATGAGTGCTGATGATGATGAGGCCACCGAGATCGCATTCCCAACCTGCGCGGTTCCCACAGACGGCGCCAATTGGCGGGGATCAACCCCGGAAAATCCCATGGTCAGGGACCCTTGGTTAGTCATGAGATGCACAGGTTGGACGATAGCTCGTCGGCAAACAGGAAGGCTCGCTCCTGCTCGATATTATTGATGGGGGAGATGCGATTTCAGTGGAGGCCAAGGCTGGAGCGCTCAAGGCTAGGGTTACAGGTGATACTAGATGTCTTTGGCGTCGCCCCTCCTAGCCCTTATATACCGGGCTAGGTCCCGGGGAGTTCATCTACGTTTACAGGTAAGCTTTCCTAACCCTAGCTTGCTCCGTACGGCAGGTCTTCGCACCTTCCTTGTGAGTCGCGGACTCCTACATCGGTGCCAACTAGTGGGCCGAGGCTGTATCTTCATGGGCCTTCTGCCTTCATGGACACCAGGTAGGCTCATCCGTAGGAGTCGTGGGGTCACCCCCTCGTCAGCGTCGGTATAGTTCAGGTGAGCTGCAGCGGTGCATGTAGCGCGGTGGCGACGATGCTCGAAGTACACGCGCGAAGAAAATCCCAACAACGTGAGAAAGACCATGCACGGACGATGGCGTTCCCACGTTGATGGAGGCGGCGGCGCGGCGCGCCGCATACCACGGAGACATCAACGCACGGGGGTGACAAAGTGGACAGTGTGGCGCGACACTACGCCTCAAAAGGGAGACGCATCAGCGACACATGTATCGGTGGAAACAACGGGGAAGACCTCGGGGCGGCGACGTGGACCGTGTGCCGCGGCGCTGCGGCCCGTAGGGGTGACGTTGTGGCGACCCACATGTTGGGCCAGCCACCGGGAGAACCACGAGGAGGCGGCGCTGCTTCCCGCAGGGCGACGCTGCGGCCGCCTGTTTCTTGATCGGTGGATAGGCGCACCAACTCGAGGACAATATTCACGGGATCCTGCGGAGGCGCACGCGGGCGTCTGATCATTTCGATCGTTCGTCGCGGATGAGGACCATCGCAGATGGGCGGGTCATCAATCCGATCATCCGCGAGGTGGAGGAGCACCGCTCGACGTGATGGTGGCGGCAGATACGTGGAAGGCGGTAGTTATGGGCCACCGCATCGCGCAAACCGTCGGGGCTGACAATGTTGTCGCCAAGGATGTTGATGATGTTGCGGTAGCTGGTTAAGAGAAGCATCCCTGGGACTACCAGATGGCACTTGAGACGCATCGAGGTGTCTATATACAAAATGGTTTGATGATGTTTCTCATGATGCAACTTTTCTATGAGCCAGTGTTCTGCTTCTAGGCTGACGAGACATACAATGAAACTATGGGAGAGAGTCATTGAGTGTCGTGGTCATACCAAAGGTATACCCCTAGGCAAGGGAAACCAAGGGATACCCTCAAGCCCTTGGGTTTCCAACACACCAAACAAAACAAATAAGATCAATAAAGAATATAGAGCTTTATCAATCTCAGGAGCCCAATTCCCAATATCTCCGAGTAACACATTACTCGGAAGACAAAAACCACCTCCGAGTAGTTAGTCACTCGGAGAGCAAACAGATCCGAGTAGTTCATTACTCGGAGAAGATGAACGACGAGCTATTCGTTACTCGGAAGATGAGAACGCAACGGACGGGAAGCATTCAAGACCGCGGGCGTTCCTCCTCCTTTATTAGCAGTAATGAGTAGACCGTTTCTTGTATTTAGTGCACATTTAACCCTGTAATTAAAGACCCATTAAGCTGAGGCATTGAAGGGGCTGAGGCGCACTCTATATAAGCCTCCCCCCTCATCCAACACGGGCACGCACAACACTATCTCCTCAACTCTTGAGCAAGAACACCCCAGTCAGTCTGGGACATGATTAAGGTTTTTATCTCTAAGGAGGGGCCTAACCTGTATAATTTTCCCTCCGTCAACCACTCTACATACAGATTCATTTAGCTCCTTTCATACCCCTCTCTCTATTGTCAGGATTATATCCACGACAGTTGGCGCCCACCGTGGGGCTGAGTTGATCAGCAATCGTAGAGATGGCATTTTCTTCATCCTCCTCGTCGATTCGCGGCTCCGAGCTCATCGTCGAAGAGATGTTTTGTTTCGTATATTTGGCCTTTGTGGCTGATGACTCTGCTTGGTTGGTGGATTCACCGCTCTAGGCGCAGCTGCTACCTTCGAGAGGCAGCGTCCACTTCCGAGCTGACGAATCGGGGGATCTGCGCCTCCAACTTTCGGCTCATCGTCAAGCACCATCTCCCTCATCAGTCCACCATAAGAAGAAGCGCTCGGGCCGTCCACACGCTCATAATCACGGCAAACAAGTCAAGGTGCAGCAGGTGGCAGTCATTGAATCGGTGGAGTCAGCCCAGAAGGCCCTGGATGAACTGATCGCAAGAGAAGGTTCGGCAGCATCTCTTTTGCATCTGTTCAACTCGGCTGAAGAGGAAGGCATGTCAATATCAAACCCCGAGCTAGATGAAGAACATGAGGGCAGCAGCGGCGCTCCGGTCGCAGTCACAGAAGTGTGCATGGCGGAAACTCCACCTCCTCAACTGTCGCCAGATCGGGATGGTCGTTCCTGAGATGAAGTTAACAACCCATCCGGGGCTGATGATCGAGAGCCAACTCGGCGCGTGTCCGCTTTCTGAAGGTTAGAACTCGGAGAATCAAGCCGGCAGCCCCGAACCCTTACTCAAGAAGAGCAAGCAGAAGCAGAAGCGGCTGAGCGACTGTTAAACACCCCTATCGACACAAGTACTCCGAAAGGTCAAGGTCTGGAGGCGGCTAGGTTAACCAACCTGGCTGAGCGGGAGCGCCTGGCCGAGCCGGAGACCACCATGGAACGTCAGGACCGAGAGGTCGCTCGGCTCAAGCAAAGCAGAACAAGTCGGAAGCTGCGAGGGCAAGGACGAGAACCCTTCCGAGCTATGGGAACTCCAGTGGAAAATCTCATAGCCACAACTCGGATTGCAAACTCTCTGCAGCCCAGTGGATAGGCAACAGAGGGAATTCAGCATTTGGCATTCTTGTTGCAAGCCGCAGTAGATCAAAACGCTACAGTCAGTCAATCACAACAGCGGATCCATTCCCAAGTTCCTCCCGCAAGAACGTCGCAGTCAGTGCATACGCCTTACGGTGAAGCGCGGAGAAATAGGAACAATTCCCCTCGGCGCAGAAATGACCCCCGAGGAGATCACCGCCAAGATCAGTACTGGCACAAAGAATACCGAAGACCAGATAACTATGAGGCTCACAGGTCTGGTCGAGCCGCTCCTCGAAGAGAAGAGTTCCATCAGCATTGAGGCAACCGTTATGCAGATGTTAAAGATGACGCCCGAAGCCATCTGGTGCAGAGCCGAGTTGATCGTGCTAGGTCCCATCGGCAAGATCAGGCTCGTCCCTCAATGGCTATAGGGCCGGTTTGCTTCAACGAGAGAATTCGGTCTACCCCTATTCCTCCTCACTTCAGAATAGCTCAAGGAGTAGATAAATACCGAGGTGATGCCAAACCCCAGACATGGTTAGATGATTACAGAATAGCTGTGCAAATCGGAGGGGGAGGGGATGAGATAGCTATGATGCATCTGCCCCTGATGCTAGAAGGCTCAGCTCGGACATGGTTAAATCAGCTTCCCCCCAGTAGCATTTGGATTCGGGAAGACCTCGAGAAGGTTTTTGTCAAGAACTTTGAATGGACCTACAAGAGTCCTGGAGTCTAACCGAGCTGCAGCTGTGTGTGCAAGGAAAAAATGAATCCACTCGGGAGTATATCCAGAGATGGATCATGCTTAACAACTCGGTAGAGGGAGTTTCCGAGTTCCAAGCCATCCATGCTTTCAAGCAAGGAGTCAAGTACAGAGAGCTGAGTCTCAAGTTGGCAAGATCACCCCATGTTACCTCACTCGGAAGGCTGATGGAGATAGAAAATAAGTACGCCAATGTCGAAGAAGAAATTCGCCAGAAGACCCAGCAGCACAGAGGAGGCAACAACTCGGCACCTAATCAGAAGCAGAAGACTGGAGGCAACAACAAGCGGAAGGTGTAAGATGCCCCAACGGATGCAGAGTTGGTTGCTGCAGCAAATGCCTCAGGGATTCATGGCAAAGGTCAGGCGCGAAAGGAGTGGCAGCCATGCCAGAAAAAACCGTCGAACGACGATGAGGTTCTGGACCAGCCCTGTCCTCTTCACACCACCCGAGATGCTGAGGGAAAGTTAGTTCTTCCAAATCATACAACTTGGCAGTGTCGTCTGATCATAAGAGCAACCCAGAATGCAAAGACGGGACCTCAGCAAGACAAGGATACTGGCAAAAAGAAGGCAGAAAGCCCAGATTTGGACAGCGAAGGCTTCCCAAGAGAAGACAGAGTTCTGGTCATCTTTGCAGGTCAGGAGTCGAAGAGAGTGGAAAAGATAAGGTTCAGAGAAGTCAACTCGGCAGCTCCAGCGACTCCGAGTTACATGAAGTGGGACGACACTCCGATCACCTTTGACCAGTCGGATCACCCTCCCCACACCCCTCACCCAGGAAGGCATGCCCTGATTGTTGACCCTTTGGTAGAAACAGGGAATGGAAACTTCAGAATCAGAAATGTTCTGATGGACGGAGGCAGCAGGATTAACATTATATATGCCAACACTCTGAAGAGTATGAACATCCCAATGTCCAAGCTCCGAAAAGCTATCTGGAATTTCACGGAATCATCCCGGGAAAAAAGGCACACTCACTCGGAATGATCTCCCTTAATGTGGTTTTTGGTACTCCGAGTAACTTCCGGAAAGAAAAGATCACCTTTGAGGTAGTGGATTTTCCGAGTGCTTATCATGCTCTACTTGGAAGACCAGCCTATGCAAAGTTTATGGCCATTCGATGTTACATCTATCTGAAACTGAAGATGCCTGGCCTACACGGCATGATCACCATATCGGGAGATTACTAGAAAGCTGAAGAACTGTTGCAGAAGGGATCCTTGATAGCCGACCAGCAAATGGCCGAGGTTGAGCTGGACGAGTACAAGAAAGCCGCTGATTCGTCTGAGCTGCTGCAAACGAAGAAAACATCTTCATTTGAGTCAGCCGGAGAAACCAAAAGGGTGCAAATACATCCCACTGATAAAGACAAGTACACCAATATCGCGATCGACTTGGATCCCGAATAGGAACTCGAGCTCATCAACTTCCTCCGTGAGAATTGGGATATCTTTGCATGGAAGCCTGCTGATATGCCTGGAGTCCCAAGGGGGTGGGCTGAGCACAAATTACACGTTGATCCAAAAGCAAGACCGGTGAAGGAGTCCCTTAGGCGCTTTTCTTCCAAGAAAAGGAAGGCCATGGGGCAAGAAATAGCCAGACTATTAGCAGCCGGATTCATTAGGGAAATCTTCCACTCCGAGTGGCTAGCAAATCCTGTAATGGTTCTGAAGAAGGATAAAACTTGGAGAACTTGTGTTGATTTCCGTCACATCAATAAAGTTTGTCCAAAATACCATTTCCCTCTTCCTCGCATTGACCAGATTGTGGATTCCACATCGGGTTGCGAGAGATTACGTTTCCTCGATGCATACTCGGGTTACCATCAAATCCGATTATATGAACGAGATGAGCTTAAAATAGCATTCATAACCCCATTTGGATGTTTCTGTTATGTTACAATGCCATTCGGGCTTAAAAATGCAGGAGCCACATACCAACGTATGATGCAGAACTGTTTGATTTGGAAAATCGGCAGAAATGTCGAGGTCTATGTGGAGGATATTGTGATCAAGTCAGCAAAAGGAAGAAGTTTGCTAGCCGACCTACCTGAAACTTTTCAGATCCTACGAGCCTACAATATCAAGCTTAACCCCGAGAAGTGTGTCTTCGGTGTCCCAGCCGGGAAGTTACTCGGATTCATGGTCTCCGAGCGTGGGATAGAAGCTAACCCGATTTTTTTTGCAGCAATCCAGAACATGAAGCCACCCAAGCATCTCCGAGATGTCTAGAAGCTGACAGGCTGTCTTGCAACACTCAGCCGATTCATTTCCATACTGGGAGAGAAAGCCTTACCTCTCTACCAACTGATGAAAAAATCGCCAAATTTCATTTGGACTGAAGAAGCTCAAATGGCCTTTGAAGAGCTGAAGCAGCAACTGTCAACTCGACCAGTCCTCGCAGCACCTCAAGAAAAATAACCACTCTTACTAATTACTATACATTGCAACCACAAGCCGAGCGATAGTGGTGGAAAGAGAAGAGGAAGGCAAGGCACATAAGGTTCAAAGACCCGTGTACTTCATCTCCGAAGTCCTCACACCATCCAAGCAGAGATATCCTCACTATAAGAAGCTGGCAATGGGAATCTACTTGGCATCATAGAAGCATGCACACTATTTCCAAGACCATTCCATCACAGTGGTATCCGAAGCTCCTCTGGAGGAGATCATGAACAACGGATATTCAATGGGCCGAATTGCAAAATGGAGTTTGGATCTACTGCCCTATGACCTCCATTACCAACCCAAAAAAGCAATCAAGTCGCAAGCATTAGTGGACTTCTTGGCCGAGTGGATTGAGGTCCAAAACTCTCCATAGCCAACACCAGAGCATTGGACAATGTTTTTTGATGGATCCAAGATGCTGAATGGAGCGGTAGCAGGGGTGGTATTAGTTTCGCCAAGAAAAGATGATATTAGTTAAGGGCCACCGCATCGCGCGAACCGTCGGGGTTGGCAATGTTGTCGCCAAGGATGTTGATGATGTTGCGGTAGCCGGTTATGAGCAGCATCCCTGGGACTACCAGATGGCACTTGAGACGCATCGAGGTGTCTGTCTACAAAATGGTTTGATGATGTTTCTCGTGAAGCAACTTTTCTATGAGGCAGTGTTCTGCTTCCAGGCTGACGAGCCATACAATGAAACTATGGGAGAGAGTCATTGAGTGTCGTGGTCATACCAAAGGTATACACCCAGGCAAGGGAAACCAAGGGGTACCCTCAAGCCCTTGGGTTTCCAACACACCTAACAAAATAAATAAGATCAGTAAAGAACATAGAGCTTTATCAATCTCAGAATCCCAATTCCCAATATCTCCGAGTAACACATTACTCGGAAGACAGAAACCACCTCCGAGTAGTTAGTCACTTGGAGACCAAATAGGATCCGAGTAGTTCATTACTCGGAGAAGATGAACGACGATCTATTCGTTACTCGGAAGATGAGAACGCAACGAACGGGAAGCATTCAAGACCGCGGGCGTTCCTCCTCCTTTCTTAGCAGTAATGAGTAGACCGTTTCTTGTATTTAGTACGCATTTAACCCTGTAATTAAAGACCCATTAAGCTGAGGCATTGAAGGGGAAGATGTGCTCTCTATATAAGCATCCCCCTCACCCAGCACGGGCACGCGCAACACTATCTCCTCAACTCTTGAGCAAGAACACCCCAGTAAGTCTGGGACAGGATTAAGGTTTTTATTTCTAAGGAGAGGCCTAACTTGTATAATTTTCCATGCGTCAACCACTCTACGTACATATTCATTTAGCTCCTTTCATACCCCTCTCTCTATTGTCAGGATTATATCCACGAAATTGAGCACCGTGTAAGAAGAATGACATGTGTGACCACTAGTGGCAAATCTCAACAACATTAACATAATTGAAATTCATGATATTTCCTCCAAAAGCATGCAAGGAAGACGTTACTAAGAGATCATTCTTTTCGTGGATAAAAAGATGATGAGGATTGTGTAGGGCTACAAAAGCACACCTTAGAGTTCGTATTCCACATCTATGGACACCCCAATGTCACCGCAAGCATCCAAAGACAATACTAACAAACACCACAATATCACTCTTGAATAATGTCTTTCTAATATAACAAAGTGCCCATCCTTTCACTGAAGCACTATGTAAACTATACTCAACACAAGCATTAAAAGCACTCCAATCCATTATTAAATCCAACAAGAAGAACAAACCCATGATCAATATTTCATTAATCATGGAGTCCCCACGTTTCCGTGGACTCCGGAAATCATCAAAGGAGCACATCATATCCAATACATAAAAGAGATAGAGAGGGGAAACATCATGGGATTCAACTAGATTAACATAGCCAATGACCAAAATCAAGATCACATCATGGGAGAGAGATAAATACATAGCTACTGGTAGAAGACTTCAACCCCAAGGAGGAACTACTCCCGCATCATCATGGGAGGAAGCAAAGTCGATGCAGATGGATCCGGGGGTGAGTCCATGTCCCGACAGGGTGCCGAAACAGGAACTAATGCTCTCTAGGAAAGCTTGCTGGTGATCTCGGCGGATACTAAAACTCTTCTCGAAAAGTCCTCTGGATATTCAGGGTTTTTGCGATCGGGGGTAAAAATAGGCCAAAGGAGGGCCTGATGGGAGGTCCCGCCTAGCCAGGCGGCCAGGGGGCGTAGCTATGTACCCGACGTGCCCTCAGGTCACCTAGACCAGGGTGGCTCCCCTCCGAAAGTCCTTCGAGCTCCCGAGGTATTTTGGTGAATAAGAATTTTAGGATTTTTTCTGGATTTTTCTGAGCACATTAATTTTTCACCCTTTTCCGCGATGCACAGACAATAAGAAATAGAAACTGGCACTGGTGAGTAGGTTAATAGGTTAGTCTCAAATATGTTGTAAAAATATATTAAAGTGCATCAAAACACATGGCATATCACGCAAATAATCATGGAACAAACAAAAATTGTGGATACGTTTGAGATGTATCAGTTGGGAGACTTTATAACTCATGGAGTAGTTAGGTAGGTAGACAAAAATTAGAGCAAAGGTAACAATTATCAAATCATACGTTTCTCCCCCTATCTTGTGAAACATATGACTCTCTCCTCTTGTGTAAGCTTCCTCTACACTTTGGAATATACTTGAATGTACATATTTCTCATGTACATATCTCTCAGCTCTTTATGTGGACTTTGATGTACACATATCTCTCACTCTTTGACATCAATTTATAAGAAGGGTTTGATGTTATCTCCCCCTATGTTTTTATAATAGTCAAGAGGTGAGAAACCTTGATATGTTCATCAAACAATATTTTGAACAATGAGGGTATGATGAGCATCATTGAGTGGACATGAGTAACATAAATCATGATAAGAACACTTAACAAAAATTCTATTTCAGATGCATTTCAGTGTCATCGCGTAGTTTTCAGTTGGCTGTTTCGAAGTGATGTAAACGACTCTATGCTATCTTTCGTGAAACCGAGCAAAATAAATTGGTCAGTATGATACACTTGGGTTCAACTAAATTTCAAGTCCTTGCTATCATGTCACTTCGTTCGGAGGGTCTAAAATAAGTGAATATGTGAACATCATGTGATCTTGGTGGCTCTAATAAGATCTAGTCAATGATTTCGATTGCACTTTGAGATTGAAGTTTTGTGAAGTTTGCAACTCACTTTACAATAATACCTGAGCAATAAAAGATTTACAATGAATTCAAATATATGCAATGAATGGGACTTGGGTCTCGTGACTAGGTCACCTATATCAGAGTCTATTGACTTATGAGTCAAGTGAGATCACTTGATCATGAGTCATACTCATCATTAAGCTTAAAATTGGTTTGCCATTTTTCGATTAAGCATTTCAATGTAGCCATATCTTGTTGATTTGCGTTACCTCATTGGTGCGTTCAAGACTGGTGGCCCACTAGAAGCCTCGTGAAGGCCCAATATAAGCCTGGAGGGCCCACCCAAGGCAACGACGATTGAACCGACATGGATTCCAAGACCGATGTGGAGTCCATGTCTTGGCGTACAAAACAAGTAATATAGGAATCCTCCTGTAACCCTAGACAGACTCCTCGAGACCTAGCCTAGTATATAAAGGCTGGGAGGGGGACGTCTAGGGACATCGCAACCCACCTCGCAACACCTCACGGCTTGCGCAATCTCGCCGGATCCATCAATGTAAACACCTTTTCCATATAATAAATCAAGTAGGAGTAGGGGTTTTACCACACGAGGGCCCCGAACCTAGGTAATTCCCGTGTTCCTATTAGCCGATGAGATCACCAACGACGCACTCTTTTCCTCTCAATCAACCCAGGGTACCTAACCATGGGATTTGCCGAGGTCCATCCTCGTCAACTGGCGCCGTCTGTGGGAAAGAAACAAGTTGGATCTATGGTCTCGGCGGTCCCTTCACCAGCAATCAACAATCCGGCGACTCCGGCAAGAACACTCGACAAGTCGGCGACTCGAGCAGAGACAGATCTGTTCGGCTTCCTCGGCTTCATCGCGCACCTTCCGGTCCTCCAATCAATCTTCTCAGATCTGCATACAGGCACGAATCTGGCTTTCGTAGGCTTCCGGATCCACGTCAATCGATGGGACACTCTCCGTCTCACGGATCAAGCCCGATCACCACCCGCAAGGCCAATATCGACATCAACCACGACACCAACATCGACCAATATCGACGCCGAACTTTCGTTGATCAAGGCACCCGCCCACGTGGAGACTTACGACGTCGCCTACGCCTCCCTACGCAAGATAACCTTCATCAACAACCTCGATAACAACGGCGACGAAGAAATCGGTTGGGAAAGATGTGGCAGCAGTGAAACCCCGCCACGACGCATCGCGCCATTCCAGGTGTACATGACGAACCATGGAGAACCAATCGAGACCTTCGCTGACAAGGGCAGGGCCATCGACCCCAGCAATCAAAGCGCACCGGTCATAATTAGCAGAAACAATGCGGCTGCAACTACCACCCCACCAACCATCACTCTTGGAAACCCCTGGAGCGTACCCCAGAAAACTATTAATCTAGGAGGAAGCAAACCCATGAGTTCTCCTTAGAAAACCACCAACCTGGGTGGAAGCAACCCCGCGAGTGCCAACCCCGGAGGCAACAAGCCACCCGCCAGACCAAGAGCACCTGCAATAGCAGTTGCACCCGTCGCGAAGAAATCTTCCAAGGAGCAAATCATCCTATCGTCTGAATCCATAGGCAGAGTTCAGAATGCAGTCTACAATGTAAAAAACCTACCTCGCGATGCCCCTCGTGTCGAACTCATGGCTTATCATTGCATGTCGACTAATATCGCCCAAGACAATCTCATGCTGCAAGAAGAGATAAAGGAATGCCACCGAATTGCACACGAATCAAGCGCTCGTCGCCAAGCACTCTCCAAAGAATCTTTTGGTTTCAAGTCTTTCTATCAGCACATATCAATATTGAACGACATGCATCATACTGATAGGACGCAGTCACTCTAAACCTGAATGAAACATTCAAGCTAGAAACAGACGAGCACGGGGTCCAAGTCCCCGCCACCCCAGCTGAAGCACTACGTGTCGCACAGACGTACCTCCACTATGCCCAGACCGGCGAGCAGGAAGAAGCACACCGCCACACGACGAGAGAACTTAGGCTCATGAACGAAACACTTGCCATGTCAGCACCCAAAAAGGCACCCGCGAGTCGCAAGAGCTATAGATCTTCACTTGAAAGGGATCCAAGTTCACTTGACGACGATGACAACGACTATCGACGCAATCGCGGACATGGTGAGCGCCACCACGACTGACGAGGATTGACCTCGGCAAATCCCATGGTTAGGAACCCTGGGTTAGATTGTAGAGGAGATGTGCAGGTTGGCGATACTCGTCGGCTAACAGGAGAAAGAACTTCCTGTTCGATTGTATTACGATGGAGGCGATTACAGTGGAGGTCGAGGCGAGTTCGCTCGGGACCGGAGGTGTTGCTTGAATATTCAATGCCCTAGACATCCCCTCTCCCAGCCTTTATATATTAGGATGGGTCGCAAGGAGTCCATCTAGGTTTACAGAGAGGGTTTCCTAATCTAACTTCAGTCTTGGACGCCAAGTCGCGGCTTCCTTAATCGCCGAGGACTCCTATGGCGTTGCCTCGTGTGGGCCAGGCGTGGTCCGGTCCAGGCTTCCAGCGGCCCCCTAGCTTGATATGCACTAGGTACCCTCATCTGTAGGAGTCTTGGAGTCACCCCGTCGTCAGTAGCCCTCGAGTGCCTGGGGGACTCGAAGAGTCAAGCAGGGACTCGAAACCATAATCTCCTGTCTTCATGCGTGCAGTTTTGCTGCGAGTCGTCGGCTGTTAGCCACAAGAGATAGTTTATTCGAGGGATGATAAGGTAGAGAGGCCCAAGGTAGTCGAATGGTCGATCCTTGGTGAATTGGTGGAAAACACCTCAACAACCCTAATC
This sequence comes from Bromus sterilis, assembly GCA_950022295.1. Classification (NCBI taxonomy): domain Eukaryota; kingdom Viridiplantae; phylum Streptophyta; class Magnoliopsida; order Poales; family Poaceae; genus Bromus; species Bromus sterilis. Next base: position 221,786,196 of record OX465599.1, read on the forward strand.
AAGCCGCGTCCCTCGACACGAAATTGGGAAACAACCGGTGCCTAGCAAGTCCATGCCGCCGCAGGTCTTATAGGATCAATGCCACCGGTCTCAGAAAAATAGCCTTGACGCGTCCGTCATTGGCTCAACTTCGTCATGCATTGCGCATGGAAAACATCGGGAGTGAAGCCGCAGCTGTGGCAAGTCCCGACCCGTCCGACTGCGCAGCGGGGTCTTACCTATGCGCTAAGCTTGCGCGACATCTGGAGTGCAGTGTGTCGCCGCCCAGGCATCACTTTTTATAGAGTCACAAAACCTAATTAGATGTGCACCCACTTGGAAAACAAATCAAGTGGACGAATAGTAGTCACTCACGGAGTATTTTATGAACTCAGGCGAGGAGTCGATAAAAGCTGCACCCACTCGGATGGTCGTCGAGTGGGATGATCACGTATGCACTCCTGTGGCACTCGAGTGCTTAGGGAGGATTGTTCTCTTGGATCTTTTGACCAAGTCTTGCCTTCTTAGTGTGAGTGATCACTCAAGAATTTCATCAACTTCTTGGCGAGGGAGCACCCGAACTCTATAGATGCAATGGCCTTTGCTGGTACGAGTGAATGCTCCAATGCGTCATAGCTTGCTGGGTGAGGGAGCACCTGCACTCTGTTGATGCTTTTGGTCTTCGAAGGAGGGGAGTATCCACTCGCGTCCTCAAGGCTTTGAGTTTTTGCTTTATTTTCGCATAGATAGGGCGCTCCCGATGGGAGTAAATTTTTTAAATATGGTCAAAATTTTGGAGAAGAGAGCTAGGGAATCTTTCCACTATTCTGTTTTGCAGTGTCTTGTCTTAAATCAATCTTGTCTAGCCTGCCGCAATGTCAGGCTGATGATGCTCTTGATGACGTGCTTGATGACTGAGGCGGGCTTGTGAACCGTCACATCTTCTGCATGGTCATAATGACTGTTCTGTGTCGCTGCGGCCTTTTGGGCTTCCAATGCGTGCATGGGAAACGCGCATGGATTTGATGCCTCCATTTAAATATTTGTAGAAAGCGAAGAGACGTCTTGTCTTGGATCCCGCGTTGTCTCGCGTTTCAATCTTGGGTTAATGATGGCGCCGATTGGATTTCCACGCGATTTCTTTGCTTGCCCTTGGCCTAGGCTATAAATACCCGGTGCTTGTGTTTGCTCAGCACTTGCTCTGTGTTCCTCTTTCTTTTCTTCTCCATCTTCTGTTTTGGCGAAGACACCAGAGCATAGTGTTCCATAGCTAGTTCTTCTTGCGGCATGGTTCGCCGAGATCGTGGCCGGCGTGGATGTGGCGGCCATGCGCCTCGTTCTTCCCTTCGTGGGCATGGTGGGGCGGCCGTGGCACGTCCCTCTTCTTCTGAGGAGGAGGGTGTTTGGCGTTACGACTTCTCGCTGAGTGTTCTCAGTCGGACTGCTACTCGAATCCTGCTTCCTTCTTCCATTGCTTCCATTGTTTCTGAGATCACTCAGAGGGGTCTTTGGATCCGACTTCAAGGGTGTTCTCGTTCTCCTGTATGGATAGCGCTTGAGGTTGATGGTTCTTTCTTGGTTTTCTTGGTTCTTAGTTGGAGGTCGTTTTCTCGCAGGCTAAATTTGCGCGCTGGAGACAACCTATGCTGTCGTTATGACGGTGAAGATACTCTCACCGTTCACGCTTTTGATGCCGGTGGCAATCATCTGGATCCGTACTGGGAGGAGTCAAGAAGTGGTAGCTATGACGAGTCGATGAGTACTTCAGTTTCTTCTCCCGTGGCTTCATCTTCTGCCTTCTCCTCGGCTGGTGGTGCTTGCTCTTCTAGTTCTAAGGAGGAGTCGGACGCCAAGCCTCCGAGCAAGCGGGTGCGTCGATAGGCAAGGTCACCATGCTTAGGAAGGCGACGAGTGACTCCTTGCAGACTTAGTTTTACTTTGTCCGTGATGATGCTCGTCAAGATGTGGACTAAAGTGCCAATTATCTCAGCATGAGCACACATGTAGAAGTCACAATTCCTTGATATGATTGGTCTTGTAGTCTTGTAATAGCTGTTCGTGTTCCTTGACTTGTAATCTTTGCTGTAAAGCGGAGAACTTTGTACTGGACCTTATGTCTCTCTGATATGTAATGGGAACTGCCTTCGGGTGCTTGAACTTGTGATGTGAACTGTCTTCGAGTGTTTTGCCTTATAATGAAACTGTCGTCAAGTGCTTGACCTTGTGATGAAAGCTGTCTTCAAATGCTTGTCCTTCCTGTGAAACTTATAATAATATCGGGTGCGCGGCAGCGCTCCCGATGGGAGTAGCCCCGAGGCTATGTTTGATTTGTAGAGTCGGACATAGGCTTGAAATATCCATTTACGCTGACCCTCCTTGTATTTGCTCTACCATTATGAAACTCGTCGGGTGCGTGGCAGCGCTCCCGATGGGAGTATCCCCCGAGTCTTTAGTTGTTCGCTTGTGATCAGGTGAAGACTTAGAGATTATTCTGCCAAATAGATGACTTGTCTTGGAGTTTCTTCATGATACCGATTTTAAGCTTCTTGAGTGTAGAGAACAATCTTTTGTCGCTTGTTTCGAAGGAAACCGCGAGGCTTTGACGTAGTATCCGTGAGGTGCTTTGGGGACTATACTTGTGTCCTCTGTGTTTTGTAGATGTTTTATTGTAGAATGGTGTGCGCTCGGACACCCGAGTACTTGAGTAGTATTGTCGCGTAGGCGAGAAAGCATCTCTCGGGGGGGGGGGGTCTGTGCTCGAGCCCCCGAGTGATTGAGTTACATCGTCGCGAAAGCAAAAAGCGTCTCATGGGGGGAGTCTGCACTCGAGCCCTGAGTGCTTAAGTTATATCGTCGCACAAGCGAAAAGCGTCTCTGGGGGGGGGGGGGAGTCTGCGCTCGAGCCCCCGAGTGCTTAAGTTATATCATCGTGTAAGTGATACGTCCAAAACGTATCTATAATTTCTTCTTGCTCCATGCATGTTTTCTGTGATATTGCTATGATCTAGATACACTTTCATACACTTTTGACCATATTTGGACTAACCTATTAACTCAGTGCACCACAGTGCCAGTTCCTGTTTTCTGTTGTTTTTCTATTTCAGTTTTCCCCCATATAAAAAGTGCTCCAAAAATTCAAGAAAAATCAGATAAAAAATCAGTGCAGAAGAACCTTCCGGAAGAACCTGAGTGGGGCCAGAGGGCCACCACCAGGGGCCCAGGCGCCCTTGTGGCGCGCCCTAGGGGCTGGCCGCGCCAGGGGGGGGCGCGTGGACCCCTGGTGGCCCCCCTGGCTGCCCCCCTTCGCCTATATATTCTCCGTGACGAGAAACCCTCGAGGCCAGAACCCTTTTTCGCGATCTCACCTCTGTTCCGCCGCCGCCGCGCTTCCGAGATCGGGAGCACCAGAAGACCTCTTCCCGGCACCCTGCCGGAGGGAGGGCCGACCTCCGGGAGTCTCCTCTCCACCATGGATGCATCCCGGATGTGCCGTGAGTAGTTTCCTTTGGACCATGGGTCCGTGATCAATAGCTATGTGATGTTCTACTCCCCTCTTTGTTCTTCATGGTTTAGACCTCGTGAGCTGCCCTACATGATCGAGGCACTTTTGTAATCTTTCTGCTGTTGCTATGCTGAATTTGATGGGATCTGATGGATTATAAGATTATGTTCAGATTGTGATAGAGTAATATATTTGGTTCTTATCTTTTATATTTTTGTTCTTAAGTAGTTCTTGCATGTTCTCCGTTGCTGTTTATTGCTTTGGCCAAGTAGTAGGTAGTAACCCCAAGAGGGAACGTTATGCTCGATTGTGGGTTCATGCCCCCTGATGACACGCTTGAGTGACAGAAACATGAGTCTAGGGTATGTGTTGTTGCCACAAGGGGGAAAACAACGGTGCTTGTAACCGCGGTTGCAAGGATTGTTTACTTTATGCAAAGTGCTTTTTAATGCAGTTGTCTGTTGCTTTGGGTTTACACTTTGGGTGGGGCTCGCAACTTAATACCAGCGAGATGTTCTGGATAGATATCTCAAGGTGGATGATTAGTAGTAGATGTGGTTGGATTTCTGTCTACTTATTTTGGCGTTCTGCCCATGCTTTTGAGCCTCTTCCTTTCTTTTGTAGCATAGTTAGCATTGCGGTGCGTTCATAATCCTGTCAATTGCCCTTCTGTAATTTGTTCACCTCGCATAGCAGTTTTATCGTCTTTTGGGAGAGAGACATCACTAGTGAACATCACGTATCCCGGTCCATATCCTCATCACTGTTTCCAGACTCATTTACTTTTCTGCTTTTACTTTCAGTTGCTATCATTATCCCTTATGTTTAATCCTTTGTGAACAACAAGACCAGAGAAATTGACCTCTCTAAACTTCGTTGGGAACAAAGTTATTTGTGTCTGTGTGCAGGTCCGCGTCAGTTGCGCCGCTAACACTACTTATCATCTCCGGAGTCCTACTGGAGACAAACCTTGGCATCTTTACTGAGGGAAATTTTCTGCTGTGCTACATCACACCTTCCTCTTGGGGTTTACCAACGAAGGGAGAGAAATCATCATTACCTCGCGCATCAAGCAAAGAATTTCTGGCGCCGTTGCCGGGGACTCCGACTGCTAAGATAGGGGAGTTTCACACTACCCTTTACCTTTGTTTTTTTAGTCTTGTTAGTTTACCCTTCAGTTTTTATCTCAGTGTCCTTTATGAAAAACCACAAAAATAGTTGCTACCTTTTGCCTTTGTCTTGCTTTGCCTATTTATTCTATCCTCACCATGGGTGATGAACTACCCAAATATGGTAGGATGGACATGTTTCACTTGGATCGTCTTCGATCAATTTGTTCTCGCGCTAAAAACCCAACCGACTTGGTTGAGGGAAAATCATTGGATTAGCATGCTCATTATACGAGGCACCGCCTATCTCAGAAAGGGAAAAACTTATGGGATCAAATACATGTTTCTTATTCCCATTCTAAACTTTTGTTCCACATTTATGATTTTACTTGCTGTTCTAATATAGATCATAAGCACCTCCCTTTCCAATGTGAGTTTAATGAAAATGAGATCTTATCTTCTTATGCTAAAGATGTTTATGATTACTTTGATGTTGAAAAGATTGAAGAGTTTGTTGCTTTTAAAGGTGCCTATGAGATTGCTTCCTTGATTGAAAAGTATCACGATACTATTTTCGAGTCTGAAAACTTTGCAGTTCTTGCTTATTGCTTCGAGAATTATACTTCCAATTCTTATATTGAGAATTTTCAAAATAAAATGTTTTCTTCCCAAGAAGAGGCCAATGATTGCTTTGAGGAATCCCATGATTCCGAGGACTCACTTGAAATATCCCTTTCTGAAAATTTTGATACTTGCTTTGTTGATGGCCGAGATGCCACTATGGATGATGCTGACAAAAATGAACTCTCTATAGTTCCTTATGTTAAGCATGAAATTGTTGCTATTGCACCCACACTTTATTGTCCTATTATCCTTTTGAAATCTCCAACTCCGGAGAATTTTCCTCTTATCAAATCTCAATATGTTGGGTTGCATTTATCTTATGATCCTAAAAACCGTGTTGAAAATAATACACGTGTGCTCGTAGGTCATGAACAATATGATTTATGTGCTATTTATATTCTTGATGTTGTTCATGATACTACTGAAAATTATTTTGAGAGAGGAAAGTTTGGCTATAGAAACTTCCATATTACTAAAACTACTCTCTTTATGTTGAAAGTTTTGAAGATGTTCTTGTTCCACCTTCCTATGTTGGTTTCTTTGTGCTTCTTTGATTTATTTTATTACAAGATTCCTATGCATAGGAAGTGGGTTCGGCTTAAATGTGTTTCATATTTGCTTCTTGATGCTCTCTTTTGCTTCAAATCCTTATTCTTATGAGAGCAGCTTATAAAATATTTATGCCTAGCTTAAAGGCATAAAAGAAAGCGCCTTTGGGAGGCAGCCCACAACGAATTAGGTTTATTTTTGCTTTTGTTGTGTCTTGATGTTTGTTACTACTGTACCAACATCATTGTATCTTTATTTTTCAGCTTTGTGCCAAGTTATAGCCTCTTATGATAAGGGAAGCAAAAGTTGTGACATGTTGTCCAGAAAACAGATTCTGTCCCTGGACAGAAAAATTCGAATAAAATCACCAGATCATCTTTTTGATCTGAATTGTTTTGACAGCATGATCTATACAATTGTGAAACTTTTGTATGTTCTGAGTTTTTTGATTTGAGTTGCAGAAGTGCCCCGAAAAAATTCTCTACTACCTGCTGTTCTGTTTTTCACAGATTCTGCCACGTTTTGCCTCTCTTCACTTTTGCAAACCTTAAGCTTGCTTTATCTTTGCAAAAACTTTTTGGCACTCTTGAGAAACAGTATCTCTTCAAGAATATCATTATGTACAGTGGGGAAAAATTATTTTTATTAAGGGTACTAATCTCTCTAATCAGCTTATGATGAGTTATGTATGAAGGGAGTTTTCAAGTGTGCGATGGAAGATGATGAAAGAAGATTCAGGAGTGTCAAGCGCTCAAGCTTGGGGATGCCCCCGTGCACCCCCAATAAATATTCAAGGAGACTCAAGAATCTAAGCTTGGGGATGCCCCCGTGCATCCCCTTCTGCATCAACAATCATCAGTTCGTCCTTCGTCTCACTATATTTTTATCACTTCATGCGTTAGGTGCTATGCTTGGAGCGTCTCGCTCTTAGGTTTTATTTTTAGTTTTCTTTAGTTTTGCTTGCTGGTCATAACAAGCTAGACCCCATCTTACTTTGTGTGTGAGAGAAACACGCTCCACTCCAATCTAGAACACATCATAGGATTTTTCCTGCTTATCTTTTTGCTGTTGTGTGTTCTTTATCTTTTCGTAGCTGCTGCCATGTTTAGTTATAGTCTTAGTTTGTCTTTAGAAAGAGCCTTGGCTTTTGTTTAGTTTGTTGCTGGAACTCTCTTTAGTTTTCATGTTTATGTTGTTAAGAGAGTTGGTTGTTGCACTGAGTTGTGTTTTGTCTTGGAAGTAGGTAATTGAGGTTGCTATTTAGTTCTAGTAGTAACTTGCAATAGTTTTGAGGTATTGATGTGAGTAATGTCTGCACTTTTGGTGTCAAGAGATTTAGCCTATTAGTGATAGGTGTCGTATTTTGGGCAATCCGTGTGTATTTTAAAAACCCTACAAAAACTAGTTGAGAACTCTAACTACTAGATGGATCACTAATCTTTGGAGGGATCGAATATTAGAGTACACTCACGTACCATGAGTCGAGGATGCGCAAGGATAACCAAACCCCCATACACTCCTCCTCGGGGTACTTGTCTCTTTGTGAACCTCTTTATTAGATTGAGAGTTACCGATAATAAGTGCATGAGTTCTTCAGACTAATGTAAGTATTGAAAGTTGACACTTCCACCTTCGCATATTTTGCTAGCCTCTCCCGTGCCGTGCATTGCCTTCTTCTCACTCCGAGAGTTGGTGTCCACCTTCGCCGGTACATCCAAACCCTTGGCATGATACGCTCTGTCATCATAAGCCTCCTTATATCTTTCCTCAAAACAGCCACCATACCTACCTATCAAGGCATTTCCATAGCCTTTCGGAGATATATTGCCATGCAACTTCCACCTCTTCATGACTTGATCTTCATGTCATACATGTTCCTGCTACACTGGCAGCGACATACATTGCATACATCATGATAGTTACATCTTCTTTATGATTTTGAGTACCTTGTAAAGTGTGAAAGATTTCCTATACCTTCTTGTAAAATAGAGTGTTGCCCTTAAGTGAGGAAAAGATCCCAAAGTGGACACAATAAAAGATCCCAAAGAGGACAAATGAGAGTTAAATAGAAAGAGCCATTGAGGCCACAAAAAAATACAAAAAAAATAGAAAAAATAAAAAAAATAAAAAGAGAGAAAGGGGAAACACTACTATCCTTTTGAGAGATCCACACTAGTACTCCCTTTATATCCTTGTACTCCATAGAGATGATCATTATGCATATAGATATTTGGGGACCTTCACACTATAGAACTTGCCTTTAATATTCCAAGGATGAGCCTCCTCAAACGAGCTCTAGGTCTTCGTGAGAGAGCAAGTTAGATGCACCCCCACTAGTTTCATTGGAGAGCTTCCTAGCTCATATGTGCATCCGTTGCATGGAAATCCCTACTCCTCACATCATATCTATCATTTGGCATCTCTTGCCTATGATTGTCCTCATTGATGTGAGCCTTTCTCATCCTTTTTGTCTTCCTCCTCCGTACTTCTCTCTTTGCCATCCTAAGTTTCAAATCTCGTGCTTACGCTCATCCATTGCATGAGTGCTCAAAATATTTAAAAAGGAGTGGATCAAATTGACTTGTACCTGGCTAGTGGTCTGGGGACGAGTCAAGATAAGATTCCAGAAAAAGACAAAGTGTGAAACTTTAGTAGATTGAGTTCTCAACAAATAAATATTTTCTCGTATTCCCTATCCCCCTTCTTGCACGCAAACACCATTTGGAGACATTCGAGTCACGGACAGCGAGAGCTCTTGCACCTATTATTCTTTTGTTACTTGTTTCAATGCTAATATAGATTCTTGCATGTTATGACTTGAATTGAATCTCTAACCTTGATTGCTTTACTTTTTAAAGTTCTTATATGGTTGCTAGCATGTCACCACAGAAATTATGCTGTTATCATTTACCTACTCGAGGACGAGCAGGAATTAAGCTTGGGGATGTTGATACGTCCAAAACGTATCTATAATTTCTGCTTGCTCCATGCATGTTTTGTGTGATATTTCTATGATCTAGATACACTTTCATACACTTTTGATCATATTTGGACTAACCTATTAACTCAGTTCACCACAGTGCGAGTTCCTGTTTTCTGCTATTTTTCTATTTCAGTTTTCCCCCATATAAAAAGTGCTCCAAAAATTCGGGAAAAATCAGATAAAAAATCAGTGCAGAAGAACCTTCCGAAAGAACCTGAGTGGGGCCAGAGGGCCACCACCAGGGGCCCAGGCGCCCTGGTGGCGCGCCCTAGGGGCTGGCCGCGCTAGGGGGGGGGCGCCTGGACCCCTGGTGGCCCCCCTGGATGCCCCCCTTCGCCTATATATTCTCCGTGACGAGAAACCCTCGAGGCCAGAACCCTTTTTCGCGATCTCTCCTCTGTCCCGCCACCGCCGCGCTTCCGAGATCGGGAGCACCAGCAGACCTCTTCCCGGCAGCCTGCCGGATGGAGGGCCGACCTCCGGGAGTCTCCTCTCCACCAGGGATGCTTCCCGGATGTGCCGTGAGTAGTTTCCTTAGGACCATGGGTTCGTGATCAGTAGCTATGTGATGTTCTCCTCCCCTCTTTGTTCTTCATGGTTTAGACCTCGTGAGCTGCCCTACATGATCGAGGCACTTTTGTAATCTTTCTGCTGTTGCTATGCTGAGTTTGATGGGATCTGATGGATTATGAGATTATGTTCAGATTGTGATAGAGTAATATATTTGGTTATTATCTTTTATATTTTTGTTCTTAAGTAGTTCTTGCATGTTCTCCGTTGTTGTTTATTGCTTTGGCCAAGTAGTAGGTAGTAACCCCAAGAGGGAACGTTATGCTCGATTGTGGGTTCATGCCCCCTGATGACACGCTTGAGTGACAGAAACATGAGTCTAGGGGATGTGCTGTTGCCACAAGGGGGAAAACAAAGGTGCTTGTAACCGCGGTTGCAAGGATTGTTTACTTTATGCAAAGTGCTTTTTAATGCAGTTGTCTGTTGCTTTGGGTTTACACTTTGGGTGGGGCTCGCAACTTAATACCAGCGAGATGTTCTGGATAGATATCTCAAGGTGGATGATTAGTAGTAGATGCAGTTGGATTTCGGTCTACTTATTTTGGCGTTCTGCCCATGATTTTGAGCCTCTTCCTTTCTTTTGTAGTATAGTTAGCATTGCGGTGCGTTCATAATCCTGTCAATTTCCCTTCTGTAATTTGTTCACCTCGCGTAGCAGTTTTATCGTCTTTTGGGAGAGAGACATCACTAGTGAACATCACGTATCCCGGTCCATATCCTCATCACTGTTTCCACACTCATTTACTTTTCTGCTTTTACTTTCAGTTGCTATTATTATCCCTTGTGTTTGATCCTTTCTGAACAACAAGACCGGAGAGATTGACAACCTCTCTGAACTTCGTTGGGAACAAAGTTATTTGTGTCTGTGTGCAGGTCCGCGTCAGTTGCGCCGCTGACACCTACTTATCATCTCCGGAGTCCTACTGGAGACAAACCTTGGTATCTTTACTGAGGGAAATTTTCTGCTGTGCTACATCACACCTTCCTCTTGGGGTTTACCAACGAAGGGAGAGAAATCATCATTACCTCGCGCATCAAGCAAAGAATTTCTGGCGCCGTTGCTGGGGACTCCGAGTGCTAAGATAGGGGAGTTGCACACTACCCTTTACCTTTGTTTTTTAGTCTTGTTAGTTTACGGTATGGTTTTGAGCTCAGATGCAGGGGCGTGGGGTCTGCTGGCAAACTTTTGACACGCGATGAAGTGTCGCACGATATCCTCCGCGTTTCGCATGGAGGTTGGCTAGTAGAAATCTGCTCGAAAGGCTTTGGCTACGAGTGCACAGCTGCTTGTGTGGTGTCCTCGAGTGCCTTTGTGTATCTCGAGTAGTAGGGCTTTGCCGTCTTCCTCCTCGATGCACTTTTGGAGTACTTGGGAGATGTTGAGTTTGTAGAGATGTCCATTTATTATAGTGAACGCCTTTGATCATCGGATGATTCATCGGGCTTCTGCGACGTCTTGCGGCAGGGTGCCTTGTATAAGGAATCTTAGGAAATGTCGGCACCCGGGGTATGCGTATGTAATTACAGTCACGATGCAATCACATGGAGAGCCGAGAGCCGTACCCACTTGTCTAAGCAGACAAGGCCAAGCACAGAACACTCTCGGAAAGCATCGAACGTGAGGGGCATCCCATCCAGACCGGATGATCAACTGAGATGGGTCCTCATCGTCCGCTCACAAGTCTAAATGCTTATGGGTGGTGAATCCCATAATCATAGACAAGTCGCCTCAACCATGTTATCGATTGAATCCTAACTCTTACATAGACTTACTCCAGCCCGATCACTTAGCCGGGGTCTAGGGCGGGCTCGATCATACAACAAAGTGTGCACGTGACAGAGTCACGAGCAATCGCATCGCGATGCCCCAAGCTGCACACATCTAAGGGCCACTTGGTGTATAAAAGACCGCCAACCAGATCACAACTAAGGTCTCGAAAACCCATACTAAGACATGCATGTTATAAACAAACACGCAGCACACATGCCTAGTATGAACAGCAGATATCATCACATAACTCTACAAAGTACTTCTTTATTGACTTACACATATAGTATACAAAGATCACATGTCTGTGATCAACATTTCATCATACAACGGAAGCAAATTAGGTCTGAGTACAGACAAGTTTAACAAATGGCTTAGAGAAGCCTTGTACAACAAACATGCCCTTCCATGAGGGACCAGACTGCAGTCTGGGACTATACTACCAAGGTCAACGTCGAGCTTCAGGAAGGTGACTCCATCGGGGTCCGGGTTCTCATCTAAAAATAGAATAAGCAAACGTGAGTACAAAGTCGTACTCAGCAAGACTTACATCAGAACTACACTACTCATGCTCAAGTATCAAGGTAAAGGGAGGTGGGGTTTCATCATGCAGAAGTGCCAGCTTTGACTTGGATAATTCTAAACTACGAGTACCAGACTTGAGGTAAGAAGTGTACACGAGTCCACTACCAAGTCTCCAACCAATACACCACTATGGTTACTTCCTCAACTTCCCCACGAGGAAGCACACCATAGCACTCACGCTTATCTTGCGAGTTTTAGAGTATCCATTCAAGTTGTCTAATAATCAAGCACAGTTTTCCAAGTAGTCCATGACCGCGGACGCGACTATTCGAACAGTTTTGTTAACCCTGCAGGGGTGTACCGCTACACACACATGACCATCGGTTACCGCCAAGTCTCGCCACCGTTCAAGAGGTGACAGCGAGGATGTTCACCACAACACTTCGCCCACAGCTCCGTTCTAGTCCAAGGAGTCAACTGTATGAGTTCCAAACCCAACTGGAGTTCCGGCCGAGCTTCCAGCCAGGACTCAAACCATGTAGGCACGACTGACAAGCCCTACCATGAATGCCACATTTCACTTCCTTTATCTTTCTATGCATATGCCGAATGGAAATCCCGAACTAGTTGTGACTCCTGGACTTGGATCGGGGTGAGTTACTAGGTCGAGAGGGGTCAGTGAGCCCAATGTGTGGTTGTACTCTTTGTCTCGGATTACCATACAAAACTCGGGCTTAAGGCGGTGTTCAACGAGACAACCCACTGTGTACTCCTACACAGCCTCTCATCGTTCACCTTGTATTAGGGTGGATTCACCAACACAGTTTCACTTCCATCAACACCATGTTCACCATCATCCCGACTCACATCAAAAGAAACCTCATTGTACCACTAAGCATGCAATAAGCAGTAACAGTTGCAGGGGCCACATGATATCAATCAACTCCTATGTCAGCTAGGATTGTGGTTTGCTTAGTACTGTGACAAGATGATAGGTCATGCATCGGATATGGGTTCAACTATGCGGTAGAATCGATACAAGGTGACCTCCTAAACATGCATAAGCGAGACTGAGAGGGAATTGGGATTTTATAGACATGATCAATGGGGGTTTGCTTGCCTTGCTGACGAATCACGGGTCATAACGGTGGTCTTCTTCTTCGGGGGTGATCACCGTCTTGGAAAAGCTGGTACCGGAAACAATCATCAACAAAGGGGGGCAACTTTGGAAGTAAATGCACAAGCACATGATAAGGTGTTCCATGATGTATATGGTACTGGTTTGTTAACAATTCAATTTAATTGAAGTGTATTGCAAAGGATTTGCAAATTCAAACTCCAAATTCAAATTCAAATTATTCCATATGCATGTTTGCTACTGTTCACCCATTTTAAAATGGTCAAACATAGAAACAAGTTGCATATTCATAATCCTTGCATTTTTCTGATAATTTTTCATATATTATTTGTCCAATTTGGAGTTCATATGAATTTTCTATGATTTATTGAAGTTTGGCTATTTTTCTGGATTTTCTGTAATTCTTAAATTCATTTCTAATTTTCTGGAATTTGATTTATTGCATCAGCATGATGCAATCATGACATCAGCAGGGGGCTGACAGGTGGGTCCACCCTGTCAGTGGCCCACTGTTAAATTGTGTTTAGATTTAACTTAAACAGAGGATTAGGGGGCTGGTCCCACTTGTCATAGGCTGTGGGGGGGTGCTTAGCCGGGTTCATTAAGCTTTAATGGTTGGGCTCGCCGGCGGCGGTACTGTTCACGCCGAAGACTCGCCGGGATCGAGATTTAGGCCACGGGAAAGGGAGCTGGAGGCACGGGCGTGTAGCCCGCGGCGTTGCGCAGCGAAGGGAGCAGGCGGGGGTCAAAGGCGTGGCCTTGGGCCACGGCTACATCGACGACGCGGCGGCCGGGGTCCCTGACCTTGACGAGCGCGGCAAAAACGGCCACGGGAGGACGAACGGGGAGGGGGGATCGAAGCGGAGGCTCACCCCGGTGACGATGGTGAGCTTGGCGACGTCGGGGAGGAGCTGTGGAGGGCTCGATTCGTCGCCGGAGTCGTGGTGGCCGGCGGCAAGTCGTTGAAGGGGGCGGCGTTCCTGTGGTGCTCCGGCTCGAATTGGTGGCGCAGCCTGACGAAGCTGTCGACGAGGAACCTCCTGGACAGGCTAGCTCGCCGGATGGTGGCCGGTGGCCATGCGTTTCTCGGCGGCGCGCTCTGGCTCGCGCCAGGTCTTGCTCGAAAATGGCGAGGACGGAGAGGGAGAGCTAGCAGGAGAAGGGGGATGGGGCACGTAGTGTTCTGGGCGACGTCGTGGCGCCAGGAGGGGGGCAGGGGAGGCCTAGAAGGCCCTCGGTGGCGTCCACGGCGCTCGGCTCGCCACCGAGGTGCTTGGAAGCGAGGGGAGGAAGAAGACAAGTCCCAGGTGGGCTTGGGCTGGGATAAGGTAAGTTGGGCCGGGGGGCCCGGTTGGGTGGGCTCCTTTTCCCTTTTTCTTTTTCTTTTATAAATGTTTCTGTTTTTCTTTTTCTGTAAATTGTTTTGCCCCAAATAAAATAGCAAGGCATTTTATAAAATCTTGAAAACTTTTATGTGGGCTTATAAAATATATAGCTAGCCACTCACAAGTTTTGGAGATTTTTGAAATTCAATTAATTTGAATTTCAACTCAAATAGGGGTATTATTTAATTTCCAAGCCCTGTTTGGAATATTTGAAAAATCTTGGTGCATGCAGTGGGACCCACTTCACTTTATATATGATCATGCATATTTATAAGACTTTTCAAAATTACCAGAGGAATTTTTGGAAGCAATTTTTGTCTGGCCATTTGAAACAAATTCTCTAGGGCTTTTCTTTTCCCGATTTTTGAATTTATTTTGAAATTTTCATATGATGCAAAGGGCACTCAAACCCTAGCACTTACCCTAGTTGGGGTTCTGACAACTCGCCCCCCCTCAAAAGAATCTCTTCCCGAGATTCAGAAGTCGTCGGGAGGAAGGAGGGGTACTCGGCACGGAGGCGGTCTTCTCTTTCCCACGTTGCTTCTTTCTCGGAATGATGTGACCATTGCACTTTTAGAAACTTGATCTTCTGACGACGAGTGACACGCTCTGCTGAATCAAGAATACGAACAGGTTACTCTCGATAAGAAAGGTCATCTTGGAGATCAAGCGTTTCATGGTCGACTTCACGGATGGGGTCCTTGAAGCAACGCCTGAGTTGTGACACATGGAATACATCATGTACTCGGGAAAGGTGCGGGGGTAGTTCAAGTTGGTAGGAAACTTCTCCACGTTTAGCAAGAATGCGGAAAGGTCCGATGTAACATGGGGCCAACTTGCCTTTGATACCGAATCGTTGGGTTCCCTTCAGAGGAGTAACCCGAAGGTAAGCCTTCTCATCCAGATTGTAGCTTTCTTGCCTATGATGACGATCATAGTAGCTTTTCTGACGAGACTGTGCGGCTTTCAATCGATCACGAACAATGCAAACTTTCTCTTCTGCTTCCTTGATCATATCCGGTCCAAAGAATTGTCTTTCACCAGTTTCTGACCAGTTACGGGGTGTTCGACATCGTCGTCCATATAGGAGTTCAAAAGGAGCCATGTTCAGACTTGATTGAAAACTATTGTTATAAGAAAATTCGGAAAATGGAAGAGATTTCTCCCAATTCTTTCCGAATGAGATAACACAAGCTCTGAGCATGTCTTGAAGAATTTGGTTAACCCTTTCGACTTGACCGCTAGACTGAGGATGGAAAGCTGTACTAAAGGATAGATGAGTTCCCATAGCATTCTGAAAGCTTCCCCAGAATCTAGAGGTGAAAAGGCTACCACGATCAGAATTGATTACCAAAGGAACACCGTGAAGAGACACAATTCTAGAGACGTACAATTCCGCTAACTGGCTAGGAGTTATAGACTCGCGAACGGGAAGGAAGTGAGCAACTTTGGAAAGCCTATCTATGACAACGAAGATGACATCATTTCCTTTCTGGGTTTTTGGAAAACCGGTGATGAAGTCCATACCGACTTTGTCCCATTTCCACTCGGGAATAGGCAAAGGTTGAAGTGTGCCAGCAGGTCTTTGGTGTTCTGCCTTAATGAGACGACAAACATCACATTCAGCAACAAATCGAGCAATGTCTCTCTTCATCCTGGTCCACCAAAATCTCTGGCGTAGATTCGATACATTTTTGTGCTACCGGGATGAATTGAGAGGGGTGTGTCATGGGCTTCTTTGAGGATGAGTTGCCTTAGATCCCTATTCTTAGGTACTACCAAACGATTTTCAAAGAATACCGTTCCTTTACTATCTGTGGAGAAACATTTAGCAACTCCGCTAGCAATGTTCTCCTTGATCCGGCGAACACCTCGTGCACGCCTTTGGGCAACTATGATCTGGTCCTCAAGGGTTGGTTTCGCCACCAAGTTGAAAAGAGATCCATGAGGAACAATCTCAAGATTGATCTTTCGAAATTCCTCATGAAGAAGTGGTTGATACTGCTGTAACATGAGGTTGTTACAGTACGACTTACGACTTAGTGCATCAACCATGACATTGGCTTTGCCTGGGGTGTAAGAAATTCCTACGTTGTAATCTTTTATGAACTCAATTCAGCGTCTTTGCCTGAGATTAAGATCTGGCTGGGTGAATATGTATTTGAGGCTTTGGTGGTCAGAATAGATCTCACAACGATTACCAAGGAGGTAATGTCGCCAAGTGGTCAGGGCATGAACTACGGCAGCGAGTTCAAGATCATGGGTAGGATAGTTCTCTTCATGTGGACGCAACTGGCGTGAAGCATAAGCTACCACATGTCTGTCTTGCATAAGTATGCATCCTAACCCTTGCCGTGAAGCATCACAAAAGATCTCGAAATCCCTTTTTGTGTCTGGAGGTGCAAGTACGGGTGCAGAAGTCAATCTTCTTTTTAGCTCTTGAAAGCTTTCCTCGCACTTGGGGGTCCATTCGAATTTCTTATCTTTCTTGAGGAGTTCAGTCAGGGGCTTTGCAACTTTAGAAAAGTTCTCGACGAAGCGGCGGCAATAGCTTGCTAAGCCAAGAAAACTCCTAACTTGCTTAACCGATTCAGGTGGAGTCCAGTCAAGGACGGCCTGATCTCTCTCGGGATTGACAGCAATGCCTTTTGTAGAAATCACGTGGCCTAAATAGGTCACTTCTGGTAGCCAAAATTCACACTTGGAGAATTTAGCATACAGGCGATGCTCTCTAAGTTTCATCAATACCATCCTTAGATGTTCGGCATGTTCTTCTTCGTTCTTCGAGTAGATGAGAATTTCATCAAGATAAACTACAACAAATTTATCTAGGTACTCCATGAAGATCGAATTCATCATGCGCGAGAAAGTGGCGGGGGCATTGGTTAGACCGAAGGACATGACGGTGTACTCGTAAAGACCATAACGAGTAGTAAAAGACGTTTTGGGAATGTCCTCGTTTCTGATCTTGATTTGATGATAGCCTAATCTCAAATCCATCTTGGAGAAGACAGAGGATCCTGCAAGTTGATCATAAAGATCATTGATCCTGGGCAGTGGGTACTTGTTCTTTATCGTCGCTAGATTTAGCGGGCGATAATCTAAGCACATCCTTTATGTTCCATCTTTCTTCGTTACGAACAAAACGGGGCAACCCCATGGCGATGAGCTAGGGCGGATGAAGCCTTTTGCCAAAAAAGCTTCAAGTTGGATTTTAAGCTCAGCTAACTCAGGTGGGGCCATTTTGTATGGGCTTTTGGAAATTGGCGCGGTTCCTGGGGCAAGATCTACAATGAATTCTACACATCTGTCAGGAGGCATTCCTGGCAGTTCTTCAGGAAAGACATCCGGGAAGTCACGAACCACTGGAATATCTTCAAGGTCGGGAAGGGGAAGCACATTCAAAGTATGCACTTGGATTCTAGAGCAGGGTGATGTGTAGTCAATGGTCTGGCCTGATGGATGGGTAAGTCTAACTGACTTGGCTTTACAATCAAGGAAAGCATTCTGCCTTGATAACCAATCCATTCCTAGGATGACATCAATGTCTGAAGACTTGAGGGCTATAAGAGAAGCAAGGAATACTAAACCCACAATTGCAATTTGATTTCCATGGCTTACCCTATTAGTTTGCCACTTGGAACCAGGAGTTTGAATGATCATTGGAGAAAACATTTCTTCAAAGGCGAACTCATGACGAAGTGCATAACTCTCCGACATGAATGAATGAGAATCTCCTGGATCGAAAAGAACAGAGGCGGGAACACGATTGACTGGGAGCGTACCAAGGATGACGTCAGAAGTATCAGTAGCTTCGTCAACTGAGATTTGGTTCACACAACCAGCAACAGTGGCTAAGGACTTTGCTTGCAAGGAGTTAGAGGTTGATTTCTGTGAAGACTTAGCTTTGGAAGGCTTGGGTGGGGTGGCATCATGTCTTGGACGAGGATCAACTTTCACCGACAAGGAACATTTCCGTGCAATGTGGCCAGGATGACCACACTTGTAGCAAACTCTAGTGTCAGGGGGTGGAGCAAGGATGGCAGGTTCACTACCATAACTAATGGGATTCGTGTTTGGTGGAGGAGGTTGAGGCACCATATAGGATGGCCTCGCAAAAAGGTGTGAAGGAATGGCACTAGTTGGAATCCAAATCCGGCGTTTCTGAGGGGCCGAACTAGAAGATGGAGCAAACTCACGAGCATGCTTGCGGGACTCTTCGAACACCTCATTTCCATACTTAGCTCTGAAGGATCTATTGACTAAATCCTCAAAGTTGACAAACTCATGAAGATTGAGATCATGACGGATAACAGGGCTAAGTCCCTTGCGGAACCTTGCTTGCTTCCGGGCATCAGTGGATATCTCCTCTTGGGCATAACGAGCAAGATGGTTGAACTCAGTCATATACTCGTGGATGGACCTATCTCCCTGAGTAAGATTGCAAAACTCTTCCTTCTTTCTTTCCATCATCTCATCCAGAATGTGGTACCCTCGGAAGGCATCACGGAATTGTTGCCAAGTCACTACGTGACCATCAGGTTGCATTGCAACATAGTTCTCCCACCATTCACCAGCAGCACCTTCCAAGAAGTATACCGCAAACATCACACGATCATTGGGAGCAACATGCACCGTCTCAAGCTTACGCTCGATGGAACGGAGCCAATCATTAGCTTCAAGGGGCTCGAAGGAACATCGGAATACCAGTGGCTTGAGGAGGATGAAATCCTGAATACTGAAAACCACATTGTGCTGACGAGCGGTATTCTGCTCAATGAGCTCCAGAAGGCGTGTTTGATCACGTCGATTCCGCTCGGCTTCCATCATGATTTCCGCCGCAGAAGGCGGTGGTGGAGGTTCATCATCATTTCAATTCCGATCACGGTCTCGATTCCGAAGAACAGCACTACGAGTTCCACCTGACATCATGTGTGATAAATATCAACAATCAGAACAGGTTTTACGATGGAAAAAAAGATAAGAGGACATGACTAGGAAGAAAACATTGTAATGCAAAGGCAAAGATTCCAAGAAACATGGAATAAATCGGGCAGCATAACGGTTACACCGGGATGGAAAACAAGAAAACCTCGAGAAGATGGGACAGAACTTCTTCAAGGAACTCAAAGACACGAAGACTCTGGACAACCACAACTGTCCTACGGCTACAAGGAAGCAATCAACGAGATGTTCTAGTAAAGACATAGATGAGCCTAGTCCTATCATCCCGTAGAAAAGATAAGGGTGACTCAGAACTCAGATCGATGAGGGTAAGGAGAAAAAGAAGCCTTACCTTGTTCCCTTATATACCCAAGTAACTATATAACTATAGAGTGCGAGACTCGACTTCGACCAAGGATTGATAACCCTACAGACAGTCCTGCTCTGATACCAAGTCTGTCGGGACCCGAAATAGGCGTATGTAATTCCAGTCACGATACAATCACATGGAGAGCCGAGAGCCGTACCCACTTGTCTAAGCAGACAAGGCCAAGCACAGAACACTCTCGGAAAGCATCGAACGTGAGGGGCATCCCATACAGACCGGATGATCAACTGAGATGGGTCCTCATCGTCCGCTCACAAGTCTAAATGCTTATGGGTGGTGAATCCCATACTCATAGACAAGTCACCTCAACCATGTTATCGATTGAATCCTAAATCTTACATAGACTTACTCCAGCCCGATCACTTAGCCGCGGTCTAGGGCGGGCTCGATCATACAATAAAGTGTATAAAAGACCGCCAGCCAGATCACAACTAAGGTCTCGAAAACCCATACTAAGACATGCATGTTATAAACATACATGCAGCACACATGCCTAGTATGAACAACAGGTATCATCACATAACTCTACAAAGTACTTCTTTATTGACTTACACATATAGTATACAAAGATCACATGTCTGTGATCAACATTTCATCATACAATGGAAGAAAATTAGGTCTGAGTACAGACAAGTTTAACAAATGGCTTAGAGAAGCCTTGTACAACAAACATGCCCTTCCACGAGGGACTAGACTGCTGTCTGGGACTATACTACCAAGGTCAACGCCGAGCTTCAAGAAGGTGACTCCATCGGGGTCCAGGTTCTCATCTAAAACATAGAATAAGAAAACGTGAGTACAAAGTCGTACTCAGCAAGACTTACATCAGAACTACACTACTCATGCTCAAGTATCACGGTAAAGGGAGGTGGGGTTTCATCATGCAGAAGTGCCAGCTTTGACTTGGATAATTCTAAACTACGAGTACCAGACTTGAGGTAAGAAGTGTACACGAGTCCACTACCAAGTCTCCAACCAATACACCACTATGGTTACTTCCTCAACTTCCCCACGAGGAAGCACACCATAGCACTCACGCTTATCTTGCGAGTTTTAGAGTATCCATTCAAGTTGTCTAATAATCAAGCACAGTTTTCCAAGTAGTCCATGACCGCGGACGCGACTATTCGAATAGTTTTGTTAACCCTGCAGGGGTGTACCGCTACACACACATGACCATCGGTTACCGCCAAGTCTCGCCACCGTTCAAGAGGTGACAGCGAGGATGTTCACCACAACACTTCGCCCACAGCTCCGTTCTAGTCCAAGGAGTCAACTGTCTGAGTTCCAAACCCAACTGGAGTTCCGGCCGAGCTTCCAGCCAGGACTCAAACCATGTAGGCACGACTGACAAGCCCACCTCGACGGATGGTTCTCCGCTTGACAAGCCATGTTCTACAAGCCCTACCATGAATGCCACATTTCACTTCCTTTATCTTTCTATGCATATGCCGAATGGAAATCCAGAACTAGTTGTGACTCCTGGACTTGGATCGGGGTGAGTTACTAGGTCGAGAGGGGTCAGTGAGCCCAATGTGTGGTTGTACTCTTTGTCTTGGATTACCATACAAGAACTCGGGCTTAAGGCGGTGTTCAACGAGACAACCCACTGTGTACTCCTACACAGCCTCTCATCGTTCACCTTGTATTAGGGTGGATTCACCAACACAGTTTCACTTTCATCAACACCATGTTCACCATCATCCCGACTCACATCAAAAGCAACCTCATTGTACCACTAAGCATGCAATATGAAGTAACAGTTGCAGGGGCCACATGATATCAATCAACTCCTATGTCAGCTAGGATTGTGGTTTGCTTACTACTGTGACAAGATGATAGGTCATGCATCGGATATGGGTTCAACTATGCGGTAGAATCGATACAAGGTGACCTCCTAAACATGCATAAGCGAGACTGAGAGGGAATTGGGATTTTATAGACATGATCAATGGGGGTTTGCTTGGCTTGCTGACGATACACAGGTCTTAACGGTGGTCTTCTTCTTCGGGGGTGATCACCGTCTCGGAAAAGCTGGCACCGGAAACAATCATCAACAAAGGGGGGCAACTTCGGAAGTAAATGCACAAGCACATGATAAGGCGTTCCATGATGTATATGGTACTGGTTTGTTAACAATTCAATTTAATTGAAGTGTATTGCAAAGGATTTGCAAATTCAAACTCCAAATTCAAATTCAAATTATGCCATATGCATGTTTGCTACTGTTCACCCATTTTAAAATGGTCAAACATAGAAACAAGTTGCATATTCATAATCCTTGCATTTTTCTGATAATTTTTCATATATTATTTGTCCAATTTGGAGTTCATATGAACTTTCTATGATTTATTGAAGTTTGGCTATTTTTTGGATTTTCAGTAATTCTTAAATTCATTTCTAATTTTCTGGAATTTGATTTATTGCATCAGCATGATGCAATCATGACATCAGCAGGGGGGCTGACAGGTGGGTCCACCCTGTCAGTAGCCCACTGTTAAATTGTGTTTAGATTTAACTTAAACAAAGGATTAGGGGGCTGGCCCCACTTGTCATAGGCTGTGGGGGGGGTGCTTAGCTGGGTTCAATAAGCTTTAATGGTTGGGCTCGCCGGCGGCGGTACTGTTCACGCCAAAGACTCGCCGGGATCGAGATTTAGGCCACGGGAAAGGGAGCTGGAGGCACGGGCGTGTAGCCCGCGGTGTTGCGCAGCGAAGGGAGCAGGCGGGGGTCAAAGGCGTGGCCTCGGGCCACGGCTACATCGACGACGCGGCGGCCGGGGTCCCTGACCTTGACGAGCGCGGCGAAAACGGCCACGGGGGGACGAACGGGGAGGGGGGGATCGAAGGGAGGCTCACCCCGGTGACGATGGTGAGCTTGGCGACGTCGGGGAGGAGCTGTGGAGGGCTCGATTCGTCGCCGGAGTCGTGGCGGCCGGCGGCAAGTCGTTGAAGGGGGCGGCGTTCCTGTGGTGCTCCGGCTCGAATTGGTGGCGCAGCCTGACGAAGCTGTCGACGAGGAACCTCCTGGACAGGCTAGCTCGCCGGATGGTGGCCGGTGGCCATGCGTTTCTCGGCGGCGCGCTCTGGCTCGCTTCGGGTCTTGCTCGAAAATGGCGAGGATGGAGAGGGAGAGCTAGCAGGAGAAGGGGGATGGCGCGGAGTGTTCTGGGCGATGTCGTGGCGCCAGGAGGGGGGCAGGGGAGGCCTAGAAGGTCCTCGGTGGCGTCCACGGTGCTCGGCTCGCCACTGAGGTGCTTGGAAGCGAGGGGAGGAAGAAGACAAGCCCCAGGTGGGCTTGGGCTGGGATAAGGTAAGTTGGGCCGGGGGGCCCAGTTGGGTGGGCTCCTTTGCCCTTTTTATTTTTCTTTTATAAATGTTTCTGTTTTTATTTTTCTGTAATTTTTTTTGCCCCAAATAAAATAGCAAGGCATTTTATAAAATCTTGAAAACTTTTATGTGGGCTTATAAAATATATAGCTAGCCACTCACAAGTTTTGGAGATTTTTGAAATTCAATTAATTTGAATTTCAACTCAAATAGGGGTATTATTTAATTTCCAAGCCCTGTTTGGAATATTTGAAAAATCTTGGTGCATGCAGTGGGACTGTAAGGCCCGATATGCGGTACTGTTCTAGAACTAGGTGTTTCCACCCAGATCCGGGGACGAAGCACATGTCGGTCCCACCGCGACATATGACAAAGCCATATGCCCCGGATTTCCAACATGATATCACAACATTACATATACAGGGATACAACATCTCATACAATCGGCATACAACTGCCTCAAATAAAATACAACAGCGGAAGATATATGTCTGGGTACAGACTACAAGCAAATGCCTAGTGGCAAAGATAAAACATCGATCCCATAACCACACGGGTCCAGGCCCTCCACCGGGATCCGCCTAACTAGTCGTCGTCGAGTCTCCACGTGAAACGTCGATCGCCATACCTACTGTCGATCAAGAACCCTGAAAAGAGTTTGGGGGTAGTATCATGAGTACAGAAGTACTCAGCATCCAACTGTAGTGGTCATCTGACCCAGCAAGGACTTCATCACTCGTCATTCTAGGACAACTAGTAGTTTACGGTAAGGAATGGGTAAGTGGTGAGGTTGCTGCCGCACTAGCATTATTAAGTGGCTAACGATCTAGAGAGTAAGATATGAAGCCAAGCATTCGATGAGGAATCGCCTCCAACAAGTCTTGCTATCATCTACTGACGCAAGCATAACACTTATCCTATCCTAGTACTCCTCTTCGCATCCCGACGAAGAAGAAGCAGTCAAGGCACACACACACGTTGATCAAGTTATATTAAGATTATATCAGCTGTTGTTGTCTATGAACAAGGAGTAGGTCTCAAGTCGTCCATAACCGTGGACACGGCTTCTCGAAAAGATTTAACCATGCAGGGGTGTACCAACTGCCCATTACAAGGCTCCGCACGCACGCCCATCTCTCTCAGTTGCTACCCATCACAGGCAACCATTTTATGATTTAGTTCCAAGAGATCCGGAACGACAGGTCCCTCTAACTAACAACGCACAAATCCGGGTGGCCCCCGGTGAGTCGACATCCAACTCAAAAGCCGGCCGCGCTCTCGAATCGGCCTCTACCGTCTGGACGACGTCGGGATAACCTACCCTCGCCCGGGCAGGCTCCCTAGCTTCCAGATTTGGACCAACAGGATATACCATCCCACTGGCCCGGTTTGTTTTAAATCTACTGGCTGCAGACCAGTTACGCACACGGTTCCTCAAATGGTAAAAACAGCTTGGGCCACCACTAGAAATGTTTGAAGCTAGGTAGGTAAGAAAAGGGGACCCCATAAAATCCCACACGCGGTTAGGCACGCTCAGTCTTAAAACCAATACCCGGAACTCGGATCCTAGGTGACTCAAATGGAACAAAGCGTCGGGGCGGGATAGCCTAGACCTTCCATCCTTCGTCGATTATAATCAACATTTATAATAATCATATCATCAACAACAATATAATAATGTGATATCCCAACCCAAGGAGTAACAGGGTAACATTGTAGCATCCTAAGCATGCATACTAAGCAGGGGCTGAGCAACGAGCAATAGTAACATAGCAGTACATGGTTTGCTGGGAGGGGACATGGCTGTATCGGTTTGAAAGAGGCTGTAAACATGTGGTAGGATCAAACATCGAACCTAACCTAGACTAGCATGCAAACCGCTGGTTGAAATAGAATGGCTCATAAGTAATGTATAGTCCTTTCCTGTTGATAAGTCGGGTTCCGAAGGTGTAGTCGATCGCAAGCTCGCATCGTCTCCGAGAGGTACCCGCGGGAGCACACAAGAAGGAAACACTGGAAAGCAATCAACGGTGCACCACTATTACTACGGAGCAAACACGAGCAAGCATAAACAAGAAGGCAACACGAGACAACGCACCTACCGTCGAGGGCGGTTACTAACAGGTTAAGTGGAGTACTCGTCACACACGACGATACCGCACGTTTTACGATGGTTCGAGTTGTTTACCTACAAGTGATCAACCAATGTTTATTAACATGGCAACTCAAGCAAGCATGGCATAGCACACAAACATGTCAAGAGGTGAATTATAAAAGAAACTATCTATGCTAGACAATTTAAGTGAGGCACAACCTAAACATGGCATAACACTAAGTGCCGCACGATGCTTAAAAGATTTGGTACTGTTCTGTCCTAAACCATATTTTAGGTTGGTTAACAACATCAAACAATATCATAAACACAAAGAACACGAAAAACTAATCAAGTTACATATAAAGAACACACCAAACGGAGTTACGGTTAAAAAGATACAAGCAAAACAAGTTACGGGCACAAACTGCCAACATCACGAAGCACACTTTAGAGCAATGCACAAACAGGATAAACAATGCAAACATGCTCACAAATGACTTGCAATTAAAGTAGACATGACATGGAAGGCATGGCAAAAAGAATCATGCAAATAGGCATCATAGTTCAAAAGATATTAAGCAAACAACATGGCATCACAAAGTAACAGACTTAGAGAAAAACAGAGGTGGCTGTCAAAAACAGCAGCATAGCAACTTTGGAGCTAAATATCTATATGACCAGCAAGAATATCATGGCAATGCAATACATGGGATGAAAGTAGACATGATGCTTAACAATATGCAATTGGAATCACTCAAATCCGATAAACGGTCGCGACACACTCGTCGACCGAAGTTGCAACAAAATAACAGTTTCAGCAACAGCAGCACAATAACATCAGGATCACCACTTTGGAGCAAGATTTAATACAGCTAAAGCACCCAAACATGGCAAGTTAAAGCATGGAAATGAAGTACACATGATGCTTAACACAATGGAAAAATACTCAATGCAATAGGCCTCATGGATTTGTTACAATCATCATGCAAATTTGTAACAAAATAATAACAGCAGCACATAACAGGAAAAAGAAGCAGTTTAACGGCCCGATGCCCACTTCAGCACACAATTAAACAATCAAGACAGCCTCAAATGCAAATGCTCACAAAAGATGAATTAAAGTACACGCAACTCTGAGCAACTTTCGTTTCGGGGCACGTTCATCGGAGCTACGGATTAATCGCTATTAACGGTGCAAAACTGGAACAGCAGTAAAAAAACAACACTTAGCAGAAAATGGATAAAAGAAAAATTACAGGGAAAAAAAAGGGGCACGGGCCTCACCACTGGGCTCGGCCCAGTTAGGCCTGGATCTGGCTAGAATGGGCTGGGGCGCCTGGAGGCTGGTTGCGGGCCGCGCTGGCCAGCTGGGCCACGACCCACGCGACGTGCACAGCGGTTGGAGCCGGCTCCCGATCCCGTCGGGGCGGCCGCTGCCTCAACGCCTGCGAGGACGGCGGGCCCGGTGACGAGGGGAGGTCCAGGGGGTCGAGGAGCCGTAGGAGGGCGACGCTGGAGGCGGGGGCCAGCGGCCAGAGGCGGCGGCGGCCTCGGGTCAGGGGGTGCCGGCGGCTGGCAGAGCCCGAGCTCGGCTCGGCAGCCATGGCGAAGCGGTGGCTTCCCTGCAGAGAGAGAGACAGGTGAGGAGAGGGAAAGTAGAGGAGGAAGGAGAGAGGGAGGAGGGGAGGCGCGGCTGGGGAAGAGGTGGCGCGGCGGCCGGTGCGGGCGGCCGGAGACGCATGCGGCGGTGGGAGCGGCTCCATGGGCTGGAGGTGGAAGAGAGGTTGGTGGGAGCTCCCAGGCGCAACTGGGCCGTTGGATCGGCCGATCCGACGGTCCAGATCGCAGGGAGGCACAATTTCGGGATTTGGGGATCTGGGAGGCAAAACTTGGCAAAGTGGAGGGGGGTGGCTGCAAATTTCCATTAGGGTAAACCCTAATTGGGTGGTGGGAGTGTGGTGGTCTTTCTATAGCCCAGGTGGCTGGCAGTTTGCAAAAACATCCCCGGTTTTTCTCTCTCGCGCGCGGTGTTCACGTTTCTGACCGCCGGGGGTCCGCAGTACCTCCGAGTCGGGTAAAACTTTGAACTGTGCGATCAACGCGTCGAGCCGGAGGCGTTCACCTCGCGCTTGAACCGTTCCGAAAACAATTTCCGGCGCGCTATAAAAATAACCCGTTTAATTATTAAACGGGGTTTTTGTTCCGTTGGCTGTGGCTGGTCTCGTGCGGTTTTCGCGACGGTGATCGATTGAAACCCGGTGTCGCAAAGGTCGAGTGTCAGGTTGGCAAGGGTCGGTCTTCGTCCGATACGAGATAAGAGGGGAAAAATGATCGCCGATCGATAAATCGGGGATGCAAACACCGCAAACAAATCAGACAATCAAACAATTCAGACTGAAAACAAATTTTTTGATTTTTGTGAAAACTGGGCTGTTACAATACAACACCACCAACAAGGGATCTCGTCCCGAGATCCAGGACGATCCGGGGGAGAGGGGGGAGAGAGAAGAGAGACGACGATCTTCAAAACCACCAACAAGGGACTCTGCTCCATGCCGACATCGAACTTCGGTTGAGATAAATTTTCCGCAGAGAGATGGCAACGTCGGAAAACGAAACCATCAGTGACAAGAGGAAGAACGATCGCGAAAACCAGATCAAGGGATAGTGATTTTCGACGCAAGTCGTAAAAACTCCGGCAAAAGGATGGAGGGCAATTGACAACCAAGATGGTATACAAAATCGGAGAAAGCTAAAGGTACTACAAGAATTCCCACCTGAGCTCGGAATCGAGACAATACGCTGCAGCAAGGCATTGTAACTATTCCGATACTCCACACACTC
Organism: Bromus sterilis; assembly: GCA_950022295.1. Taxonomy (NCBI): domain Eukaryota; kingdom Viridiplantae; phylum Streptophyta; class Magnoliopsida; order Poales; family Poaceae; genus Bromus; species Bromus sterilis. The sequence goes on from OX465599.1 coordinate 221,813,928, forward strand.
GAGATCCTAGAGTTTGAAAGGGGGTAAGTCGAGATTAAAACACTTACGACACTTGTCCTGACCAGAGCAAAGGTAAGGAGTAAAAAGAATCCTATTCTCCGATAACTAACTTAGTAACTACAAAATAGTTTTTGTCTAGACTGGACTTCGGCCAGAGAAGGGATCCTACGGTTGGTAAGGCTCTGATACACAGTTGTAAGGCCCGATATGCGGTACTGTTCCAGAACTAGGTGTTTCCACCCATATCCGGGGACGAAGCACATATCGGTCCCACCGCGACATATGACAAAGCCATATGCCCCGGATTTCCAACATGATATCACAACATTACAGATACAGGGATACAACATCTCATACAATCGGCATACAACTGCCTCAAATAAAATACAACAGCGGAAGATATATGTCGGGGTACAGACTACAAGCAAATGCCTAGTGGCATAGATAAAACATCGATCCCATAACCACACGGGTCCAGGCCCTCCGCCGGGATCCGCCTAACTAGTCGTCGTCGAGTCTCCACGTGAAACGTCGATCGCCATACCTGCTGACGATCAAGAACCCTGAAAAGAGTTTGGGGGTAGTATCATGAGTACAGAAGTACTCAGCATCCAACTGTAGTGGTCATCTGACCCAGCAAGGACTTCATCACTCGTCATTATAGGACAACTAGTAGTTTACAGTAAGGAAGGGGTAAGTGGTGAGGTTGCTGCCGCACTAGCATTATGAAGTGGCTAACGATCTAGAGAGTAAGATAAGAAGCCAAGCATTCGATGAGGAATCGCCTCCAACAAGTCTTGCTATCATCTACTTACGCAAGCATAACACGTGTCCTATCCTTGTCCTCCTCTTCGCATCCCGACGAAGAAGAAGCAGTCAAGGCACACACACACGTTGATCAAGTTATATTAATATTATATCAGCTGTTGTTGTCTATGAACAAGGAGTAGGTCTCAAGTCGTCCATAACCTGGACACGGCTTCTCGAAAAGATTTAACCATGCAGGGGTGTACCAACTACCCATTACAAGGCTCCGCACGCACGCCCATCTCTCTCAGTTGCTACCCATCACAGGCAACCATTTTATGATTTAGTTCCAAGAGATCCGGAACGACAGGTCCCTCTAACTAACAACGCACAAATCCGGGTGGCCCCCGATGAGTCGACATCCAACTCAAAAGCCAGCCGCGCTCTCGAATCGGCCTCTACCGTCTGGACGAGGTTGGGATAACCGACCCTCGCCCGGGCAGGCTCCCTAGCTTCCAGATTTGGACCAACATGATATACCATCCCACTGGCCCGGTTTGTTTTAAATCCACTGGCTGCAGACCAGTTACGCACACGGTTTCTCAAATGGTAAAAACAGCTTGGGCCACCACTAGAAATGTTTGAAGCTAGGTAGGTAAGAAAAGGGGACCCCATAAAATCCCACACGCGGTTAGGCACGCTCAGTCTTAAAACCAATACCCGGAACTCGGATCCTAGGTGACTCAAATGGAACAAAGCGTCGGGGCGGGATAGCCTAGACCTTCCATCCTTCGTCGATTATAATCAACATTTATAATAATCATATCATCAATAACAATATAATAATGTGATATCCCAACCCAAGGAGTAACAGGGTAACATCGTAGCATCCTAAGCAAGCATACTAAGCAGGGGCTGAGCAATGAGCAATAGTAACATAGCAGTACATTGTTTGCTGGGAGGGGACATGGCTGTATCGGTTTGAAAGAGGCTGTAAACATGTGGTAGGATCAAACATCGAACCTAACCTATACTAGCATGCAAACCGCTGGTTGAAATAGAATGGATCATAAGTAATGTATAGTCCTTTCCTGTTGATAAGTCGGGTTCCGAAGGTGTAGTCGATCGCAAGCTCGCATCGTCTCCGAGAGGTACCCGCGGGAGCACACAAGAAGGAAACACTGGAAAGCAATCAACGGTGCACCACTATTACTACGGAGCAAACACGAGCAAGCATAAACAAGAAGGCAACACGAGACAACGCACCTACCGTCGAGAGCGGTTACTAACAGGTTAGGTGGAGTACTCGTCACACACGACGATACCGCACGTTTTATGATGGTTCGAGTTGTTTAGCTACAAGTGATCAACCAATGTTTATTAACATGGCAACTCAAGAAAGCATGGCATAGCACACAAACATGTCAAGAGGTGAATTATAAAAGAAACTATCTATGCTAGACAATTTAAGTGAGGCACAACCTAAACATGGCATAACACTAAGTGCTGCACGATGATTAAAAGATTTGGTACTGTTCTGTCCTAAACCATATTTTAGGTTGGTTAAAAAAAGCAAAGAATAGCATAAACACAAAGAACACGAAAAACTAATCAAGTTACATATAAAGAACACCCCAAACGGAGTTAGGGTTAAAAAGATACAAGCAAAACAAGTTACGGGCACAAACTGCCAACATCACGACGCACACTTTAGAGCAATGCACAAACAGGATAAACAATGCAAACATGCTCACAAATGACTTGCAATTAAAGTAGACATCACATGGAAGGCATGGAAAAAATAATCATGCAAATAGGCATCATAGTTCAAAAGATATTAAGCAAACAACATGGCATCGCAAAGTAACAGACTTAGAGAAAAACAGAGGTGGCTGTCAAAAACAGCAGCATAGAAACTTTGGATCTAAATATCTATATGAAAAGCAAGCATATCATGGCAATGCAATACATGGGATGAAAGTAGACATGATGCTTAACAATATGCAATTGGAATCACTCAAATCCGATAAACGGTCGCGACACACTCGTCGACCGAAGTTGCAACAAAATAACAGTTTCAGCAACAGCAGCACAATAACATCAGGATCACCACTTTGGAGCAATATTTAATACAGCTAAAGCACCCAAACATGGCAAGTTAAAGCATGGAAATGAAGTACACATGATGCTTAACACAATGGAAAAAGACTCAATGCAATAGGCCTCATGGATTTGTTACAATCATCACGCAAAGTTGCAACAAAATAATAACAGCAGCACATAACACGAAAAAGTAGTAGTTTAACGGCCTGATGCCCACTTCAGCACACATTTATACAATCAAGACAGCCTCAAATGCAAATGCTCACAAAAGATGAATTAAAGTACACGCAATTCTGAGCAACTTTCGTTTTGGGGGCACGTTCATCGGAGCTACGGATTAATCGCTATTAACGGTGCAAAACTGGAACAGCAGTAAAAAAACAACACTTAGTAGAAAATGGATAAAAGAAAAATTACAGGGAAAAAAAAGGGGCAAGGGCCTCACCACTGGGCTCGGCCCAGTTAGGCTTGGATCTGGCTTGAATGGGCTGGGGCGCCTGGAGGCTGGCTGCGGGCCGCGCTGGCCAGCTGGGCCACGACCCACGCGGCGTGCACAACGGTTGGAGCCGGCTCCCGATCCCGTCGGGGCGGCCGCTGCCTCAAAGCCGGCGAGGACGGCGGGCCCGGCGACGAGGGGAGGCCCAGGGGGGCGAGGGGCCGTAGGAGGGCGGCGCTGGAGGCGGGGGCCAGCGGCCAGAGGCGGCGGCGGCCTCGGGTCAAGGGGTGCCGGCGGCTAGCAGAGCCCGAGCTCGGCTCGGCAGCCATGGCGAAGCGGCGGCTTACCTGCAGAGAGAGAGACAGGTGAGGAGAGGGAAAGTAGAGGAGGAAGGAGAGAGGGAGGAGGGGAGGCGCGACAGGGGAAGAGGTGGCGCGGCGGCCGGTGCGGGCGGCCGGAGACGCATGCGGCGGTGGGAGCGGCTCCATGGGCTGGAGCTGGAAGAGAGGTTGGTGGGAGCTCCCAGGCGCATCTGGGCCATTGGATCGGCCGATCCGACGGTCCAGATCGCAGGGAGGCACAATTTCGGGATTTGGGGATCTGGGAGGCAAAACTTGGCAAAGTGGAGGGGGGTGGCTGAAAATTTCCATTAGGGTAAACCCTAATTGGGTGGTGGGAGTGTGGTGGTCTTTATATATCCCCGGTGGATGACAGTTTGCAAAAACATCCCCGGTTTTTCTGTCGCGCGCGCGGTCTTCACGTTCCTGACCGCCGGGGGTCCGCAGTACCTCCGATTCGGGTAAAACTTTGAACTGCGCGATCAACGCGTCGAGCCGGAGGCGTTCACCTCGCGCTGGAACCGTTCCTAAAACAATTTCTGGCGCGCTATAAAAATAACCCGTTTAATTATTAAACGGGGTTTTTGTTCCGTTGGCTGCGGCTGGTCTCGTGCGGTTTTCGCGACGGTGATCGGGTGAAACCCGGTGTCTCAAAGGTTGAGTGTCAGGGTGGCAAGGGTCGGTCTTCGTCCGATACGAGATAAGAGGGGAAAAATGATCACCGATCGATAAATCGGGGATGCAAACACCGCAAACAAATCAGACAATCAAACAATTCACACCGAAAAGAAAATTTTTGATTTTTGTGAAAACTAGGTTGTTACAATACAACACCACCAACAAGGGATCTCGTCCCGAGATCCAGGACGATCCGGGGGAGAGGGGGGAGAGGGAAGAGAGACGACGATCTTCAAAACCACCAACAAGGGACTCTGCTCCATGCCGACATCAAACTTCGGTTGAGATAAATTTTCCGCAGAGAGATGGCAACGTCGGAAAACGAAACCATCAGTGACAAGAGGAAGAACGATCGCGAAAACCAGATCAAGGGATAGTGATTTTTGACGCAAGTCGTAAAAACACCGGAAAAAGGATGGAGGGCAATGGACGACCAAGATGATATACAAAATCGGAAAAAGCTAAAGGTACTACAAGAATTCCCACCTGAGCTCGGAATCGAGACAATACGCTGCAGCAAGGCATTGTAACTATTCCGATACTCCACACACTCGGGATCCTAGAGTTTGAAAGAGGGTAAGTCGAGATTAAAACACTTACGACACTTGTCCTGTCCAGAGCAAAGGTAAGGAGTAAAAAGAATCCTACTCTCCGATAACTAACTTAGTAACTACAAAATAGTTTTTGTCTAGACTCGACTTCGGCCAGAGAAGGGATCCTACGGTCGGTAAGGCTCTGATACCAAGTTGTAAGGCCCGATATGCCGTACTGTTCCAGAACTAGGTGTTTCCACCCAGATCCGGGGACGAAGCACATATCGGTCCCACCGCGACATATGACAAAGCCATATGCCCCGGATTTCCAACATGATATCACAACATTACAGATACAGGGATACAATATCTCATACAATCGACATACAACTGCCTCAAATAAAATACAACAGCGGAAGATATATGTCTGGGTACAGACTACAAGCAAATGCCTAGTGGCATAGATAAAACATCGATCCCATAACCACACGGGTCCAGGCCCTCCGCCGCGATCCGCCTAACTAGTCGTCGTCGAGTCTCCACGTGAAACGTCGATCTCCATACCTGCTGTCAATCAAGAACCCTGAAAAGTGTTTGGGGGTAGTATCATGAGTACAGAAGTACTCAGCATCCAACTGTAGTGGTCATCTGACCCAGCAAGGACTTCATCACTCGTCATTCTAGGACAACTAGTAGTTTACGGTAAGGAAGCGGTAAGTGGTGAGGTTGCTGCCGCACTAGCATTATGAAGCCAAACATTCGATGAGGAATCGCCTCCAACAAGTCTTGCTATCATCTACTTACCACAGCATAACACGTATCCTATCCTTTTCCTCCTCTTCGCATCCCGACGAAGAAGAAGCAGTCAAGGCACACACACACGTTGATCAAGTTATATTAAGATTGTATCAGCTGTTGTTGTCTATGAACAAGGAGTAGGTCTCAAGTCGTCCATAACCGTGGACACGGCTTCTCGTAAAGATTTAACCATGCAGGGGTGTACCAACTACCCATTACAAGGCTCCGCACGCACGCCCGTCTCTCTCAGTTGCTACCCATCACAGGCAACCATTTTATGATTTAGTTCCAAGAGATCCGGAACGACAGGTCCCTCTAACTGACAACGCACAAATCCGGGTGGCCCCCGGTGAGTCGACATCCAACTCAAAAGCCGGCCGCGCTCTCGAATCGGCCTCTACCGTCTGGACGAGGTCGGGATAACCTACCCTCGCCCGGGCAAGCTCCCTAGCGTCCAGATTTGGACCAACAGGATATACCATCCCACTGGCCGGTTTGTTTTAAATCCACTGGCTGCAGACCAGTTACGCACACGGTTTCTCAAATGGTAAAAACAGCTTGGGCCACCACTAGAAATGTTTGAAGCTAGGTAGGTAAGAAAAGGGGACCCCATAAAATCCCACACGCGGTTAGGCACGCTCAGTCTTAAAACCAATACCCGGAACTCGGATCCTAGGTGACTCAAATGGAACAAAGCGTCGGGGCGGGATAGCCTAGACCTTCGATGCTTCGTCGATTATAATCAACGTTTATAATAATCATATCATCAACAACAATATAATAATGTGATATCCCAACCCAAGGAGTAACAGGGTAACATCGTAGCATCCTAAGCATGCATACTAAGCAGGGGCTGAGCAATGAGCAATAGTAACATAGCAGTACATGGTTTGCTGGGAGGGGACATAGCTGTATCGGTTTGAAAGAGGTTGTAAACATGTGGTAGGATCAAACATCGAACCAGACCTATACTAGCATGCAAACCGCTGGTTGAAATAGAATGGATCATAAGTAATGTATAGTCCTTGCCTGTTGATAAGTCGGGTTCCGAAGGTGTAGTCGATCGCAAGCTCGCATCGTCTCCGAGAGGTACCCACGGGAGCACACAAGAAGGAAACACTGGAAAGCAATCAACGGTGCACCACTATTACTACGGAGCAAACACGAGCAAGCATAAACAAGAAGGCAACACGAGACAACGCACCTACCGTCGAGAGCGGTTACTAACAGGTTAAGTGGAGTACTCGTCACACACGACGATACTGCACGTTTTACGATGGTTCGAGTTGTTTAGCTACAAGTGATCAACCAATGTTTATTAACATGGCAACTCAAGCAAGCATGGCATAGCACACAAACATGTCAAGAGGTGAATTATAAAAGAAACTATCTATGCTAGACAATTTAAGTGAGACACAACCTAAACATGGCATAACACTAAGTGCCGCACGATGATTAAAAGATTTGGTACTGTTCTGTCCTAAACCATATTTTAGGTTGGTTAAAACCAGAAAACAATAGCATAAACACAAAGAACACGAAAAACTAATCAAGTTACATATAAAGAACACCCCAAACGGAGTTACGGTTAAAAAGATACAAGCAAAACAAGTTACGGACACAAACTGCCAACATCACGAAGCACACTTTAGAGCAATGCACAAACAGGATAAACAATGCAAACATGCTCACAAATGACTTGCAATTAAAGTAGACATGACATGGAAGGCATGGCAAAAAGAATCATGCAAATAGGCATCATAGTTCAAAAGATATTAAGCAAACAACATGGCATCGCAAAGTAACAGACTTAGAGAAAAAGAGAGGTGGCTGTCAAAAACAGCAGCATAGCAACATTGGAGCTAAATAACTATATGACCAGCAAGCATATCATGGCAACGCAATACATATAATGAAAGTAGACATGATGATTAACAATATGCAATTGGAATCACTCAAATCCGATAAACGGTCGCGACACACTCGTCGACCGAAGTTGCAACAAAATAACAGTTTCAGCAACAACAACCCAATTACATCAGGATCACCACTTTGGAGCAAGATTTAATACAGCTAAAGTACCCAAACATGGAAATTTAAAGCATGGAAATGAAGTACACATGATGCTTAACACAATGGTAAAAGACTCAATGCAATAGGCCTCATGGATTTGATACAATCATCATGCAAAGTTGTAACAAAATAATAACAGCAACACATAACAGGAAAAAGTAGCAGTTTAACGGCCCGATGCCCACTTCAGCACACAATTACACAATCAAGACAGCCTCAAATGCAAATTCTCACAAAAGATGAATTAAAGTACACGCTATTCTAAGCAACTTTCGTTTCGGGGCACGTTCATCGGAGCTACGGATTAATCGCTATTAACGGTGCAAAACTGGAACAGCAGTAAAAAACAACACTTAGCAGAAAATGGATAAAAGAAAAATTACAGGGGAAAAAAAGGGGCACGGGCCTCACCACTGGGCTCGGCCCAGTTAGGCCTGGATCTGGCTGGAATGGGCTGGGGCGCCTGGAGGCTGGCTGCGGGCCGCGCTGGCCAGCTGGGCCACGGCCCACGCGGCGTGCACAGCGGTTGGAGCCGGCTCCCGATCCCGTCGGGGCGGCCGCTGCCTCAACGCCGGCGAGGACGGCGGGCCCGACGACGAGGGGAGGTCCAGGGGGGCGAGGGCCGTAGGAGGGCGGCGCTGGAGGCGGGGGCCAGCGCCCAGAGGCGGCGGCGGCCTCGGGTCAGGGGGTGCCGGCGGCTGGCAGAGCCCGAGCTCGGCTCGGCAGCCATGGCGAAGCGGCGGCTTCCCTGCAGAGAGAGAGAGAGGTGAGGAGAGGGAAAGTAGAGGAGGAAGGAGAGAGGGAGGAGGGGAGGCGCGGCAGGGGAAGTGGTGGCGCGGCGGCCGTTGCGGGTGGCCGAAGACGCATGCGGCGGTGGGAGCGGCTCCATGGGCTGGAGGTGGAAGAGAGGTTGGTGGGAGCTCCCAGGCGCATCTAGGCCGTTGGATCGGCCGATCCGACGGTCCATATCGCAGGGAGGCACAATTTCGGGATTTGGGGATCTGGGAGGCAAAACTGGGCAAAGTGGAGGGGGGTGGCTGCAAATTTCCATTAGGGTAAACCCTAATTGGGTGGAGGGAGTGTGGTGGTCTTTATATAGCCTCGGTGGCTGGCAGTTTGCAAAAACATCCCCGGTTTTTCTCTCGCGCGCGCGGTGTTTACGTTTCTGACAGCCGGGGGTCCGCAGTACCTCCGATTCGGGTAAAATTTTGAACTGCGCGATCAACGCGTCGAGTCCGAGGCGTTCACCTCGCGCTGGAACCGTTCCGAATTTTTTTTCCGGCGCGCTATAAAAATAACCCGTTTAATTATTAAACAGGGTTTTTGTTCCGTTGGCTACGGCTGGTCTCGTGCGGTTTTCGCGACGGTGATCGGGTGAAACCCGGTCTCGCAAAGGTCGAGTGTCAGGGTGGCAAGGGTCGGTCTTCGTCCGATACGAGATAAGAGGGGAAAAATAATCGCCGATCGATAAATCGGGGATGCAAACACCGCAAACAAATCAGATAATCAAACAATTCACACCGAAAACAAAATTTTTGATTTTTGTGAAAACTGGGCTGTTACATGGACCCACTTTACTTTATATGTGATAATGCATATTTATAAGACTTTTCAAAATTACCAGAGGAATTTTTGGAAGCAATTTTTGTGTGACCATTTGAAATAAATTCTCTAGGGCTTTTCTTTTCCCCATTTTTGAATTTCTTTTGAAATTTTCATATGATCCAAAGGGCACTCAAACCCTAGCACTTACCCTAGTTGGGGTTCTGACAGGAAAGGTCTTGTCCAAACCGGGCTTTCGAGTCCTACTGGTTCGCCCTATTCGACTGCGTTGTTGGCTTCTTCATCAGCGGCTGGATCCGCTGCTGCTACTTGTGCTAGTTCGGTTGTGCTGTCGGCTTCTGCGGCTGCTCCTGGTATGGTTTTCTTGGTTTAAATCAATCTTTGGCGGATGCTCTCAAGGAAAATTCCTGGAAGGACTGGTCCTCGGGTTGACCCGATGTTGGTGATCTTGCCTGGCTCTGTGTTGTTTGCTCTGACGATGTAGTCGAGCTCGCATCCGTCGAATTCTCCTTCTAAGATGTTGTAGAGATTCTGGTACACTGACATGTTGTATGCAACTGCTTCACAGTCCTTCATTTTTTGCTGAACGACGAGGTTGGAGTCGCCGTAGATTACGAGGAGAGTGGCACCACAGGCCTTTGCCATGCGCATGCCGTGTAGTAGCGCCTCATACTTCGATTCGTTGTTTGATGCTTTGCTGAAGTTGATCTGGATCATGTATTTGAGCTTATCTCCTTTGGGTGAGATTAGTACAACGCCTGCTCCAGCCTCTTGGTGCCTTTTAGAACCGTCGAAGAAACATCTTCCATGAGTTGGAGAGGTCTGGAGGACCGGGTGTTTGTACTTCCATCCACTCGACCAGAAAATCTGGGAGTACTTGAGCTTTGATCGCCGTTGGGTGCTTGAATTGCAGGTCGCGAGGGATGAGCTCGATGTTCCACTCGGCGACTCGACCTGTTGCTCCTGGGTTGTTCAGGATGTCTGCGAGTGGTGCGCTGCTCACAACTGTGATGAGGCGCTCTTTGAAGTAGTGCGTTACTTTCCGTGATGTCATGACGATGGCATACACGAGCATCTGGTAGTGCGGATACCGCTGCTGGGATTTTGTTAGGACCTCGCTGAGGTAGTAGATTGGCCTCTGTATGCTTTGCACTTTGCCCTCTTTCGCGCGCTCGACTACAAGCGCGGTGCTGACCACGCTGCTTCGTGCTGCTATGTAGAGGTACAGAGGTTCCCGCTCCTTTGGTACTGCCAAAATTGGTGGGGTTGAGAGGGTCTTTTTTAGGTCCGCAAATGCATTCCGGGCTTCTCCGGTCCACTCAAATTTTCCTCATTTTCTGAGTAGTTGGTAAAATGGCAAGGTTCTTTCTCCCAACCTGCTGATGAAACGGGTCAGGGCTGCGAGTCTTATGGTGAGTTGATGGACACCCTTGATGTCGACCGGTTCTTGCATCCTTGCGAGTGCTTGGACTTTTTTTGGGTTGGCTTCTACTCCTCGGGAAGAGACCATGTACCCAAACAGTTTTTCAGCGGGGACGCCGAACACACATTTCAATGGATTGAGCTTCATCCTGTATTTTTTGAGCGCTGCGAAGGTTTCTCGGAGGTCGTCGAGTAGTGTGTCTGCGTTGTATGTTCCGACGACGATGTTCTCCACATAGACTTGAACGTTCCTGACGATTTGGTCTCTTAAGAATGGCTGCATCATTCGCTAGTACGTGGCTCCAGTGTTCTTCAGCCTGAACGTCATCGTTCTGTAGCAGAATACACCGCAGGGTGTGATGAATGAGGTGTGCTCTTTGTCTTCTTCCTTCATCCTGATTTGGTTGTATCCTGAGTAGGCGTCGAGAAAGGATAGTAGGTCGCATCCTGCAGTTGAGTCGATGATCTGGTCCATCCTTGGGAGAGAGAAATGATCCTTTGGGTAGTGTTTGTTGACGGGCTCGTAGTCGACGCACGTGTGTAGTATGTCGGTGTCCTTTTTAGGTACGAGAACTGGTTTTGCGACCCAGGTGGCCTTCTTCATCTCACGAATTAATTGTGCGTCGAGTAATCGGTTGACTTCTTCTCTGATGGCTCTGCGCTTTGATTCAGAGAATCTACGCAGCGCCTACTTCACTAGTTTGATGTTCGGGTAGATTTGCAGTGCTTGCTCTGCAAACTCTCGGGGTATTCCGGGCATGTAGGCCGGACACCAGACGGAAATTTTCCACTCCTCACGGAGGAAAACCATGAGGGTTGTTGCTTGGTCTTCTGGTAGGTCAGGGTAGATTTGGACCGTCTTGTCCGGGTCCGTCGGGTGCACCTGGTGAGTGGTTGTGTCGCTGTCAACGGTGAAGTCACGAGTGAATTATTTTTTCTCGCTTCTATTTGATAGCGGAAAGACGATCTTGTCTACCACCATGGCTATCTCTTCTAGTTGCTGATGTGCTCTAACGTGTCGGAGACGTGATGGAAGTCTCGGTCGCATTGATCTGATTTGACGAAGTTTCCATTAACCATGATGAGTCCTGAGGCCCCGCGCATCTTGAGCTTGAGGTATGCGTAGTGCAGGACTTCCATAAATTGTGCGAACGCAGGCCGACCAAGTATGGAATGGTATTGGGACTTCCAGTCGAGTACCTCGAACTCGAGGACTTTTCTTGTAAAGTTGCCGTTGCTGCTGAAAATGATGTCGAGCTCGATTGATACCAAGGAGGAGGCTGCTTACACTGGTACTACGCTGTAGATTGTGACGCCTGAGTTTTTCCAGACTGATCGTGGAACCGACATCTTGCGCAAGGTGCTGGTGAAGATGATGTTTAGGCTGCTGCCCCCGTCCATGAATACTCTGTCCATGTCGTAACCGCCAATATGAGCTTCAAGAACTAATGGTGCGTGCCCAAGTCTCATAATTGGAGGTGGATGGTCGACTTGCGAGAAGGTGATGTTGGCTTCCGAACCATATAGGTGGTAGGTTTCTTCTGTCAATAGGTCTTCGGCTGCTCGAGCTTGCAAAGTGTGCGCTTCCTTTGATGGTCGTCCTTCTTGGATGATGCATACTTGTCCGTGGGACGGCGGGTACTGCTCTTCTGAGTTAGGCGCCGTGGCTACGCTGTCTCTCGAGCCTGTTTGGCTTTGCGTTGCTTTTCTTTTCTGAGTCTATCGGAGAGTTCAGTGAACAAGCGATAGCTCCTCAAGGTGTGGCTTGATATGATGCGTCCCCAATCGTCTTCGAAACAATGGATCGTGCAGGGTCCATCTAGCTGCTCTTGGGCTGTGAGTTTGCTGGAGCCGGCGTGCCTTCTTCTTCTTGCAACGCGGAACGACTGCGAGTGATCTTCTGAACGGGAGTGGAATCTTGGATCAAGCTCAATTCCATCATTGCTCGAGTGGTTGCGGATCATCTTGGCGAATTCGTCCGGTCTTCGGTCAGGTCGTAGTATTCGCCGGATTGATTTTCGGAACCCTCGTCGCATGTTGCGATGGTTTCTTGGGTGGCGGCGGGTGCTCGGGTGGTAGTCGGAGTTGTTACGCTGGATGGCGGTTCCTTGAGCGAGACTTCGATTTGGACTTCTTGCTCTGGCTCTGCGACTGGACAAGTGGCTACGTCTTGTGTTTGTCTTCTTAGTCGCCGAGTTCTCCTTCGCTTGGCGCGACTTTGGTAGTCGCCAAAAGATTGATCTTGGCACAGTGGCTGGCCGAGCGAACTTGGAGGCGCGATGGAGAGGTTTGCGATGAACCTGAGTTCTTCGAGTGGATTGAATTTTGCTCGAGTCCTCGAGTTGTGATTTGCTAATGACGGGACCGACGGGATCGTGATTCCAACCTGCGTCTTCCCCACGGTCGGCACCAATTGACGAGTGTTGACATCGGAAAATCCCATGGTTAGGAATCCTGGGTTAGATCATAGAGGAGATGTGCAGGTTGGCGATACTCGTCGGCTAACAGGAGAAAGTACTTCCTGCTCGATTATATTACGATGGAGGCGATTACAGTGGAGGTCGAGGCGAGTTCGCTTGGGACTGGAGGTGTTCCTTGAATATTCGATTCCCTAGATGTCCCATCTCCCAGCCTTTATATATTAGGCTGGGTCGCAAGGAGTCCATCTACGTTTACAGAGAGGGTTTCCTAATCTAACTTCAGTCTTGGATGCCAAGTCGCGGCTTCCATAATCATCGAAACTCCTATGGCGGTGCCTCGAGTGAGCTAGGCGTGGGCCGGTCCAGGCTTCCTGCGGGCCCTCTAGCTTGATACGCACCAGGTACCCTCATGTAACAGCCCAGATTTCACAAAAATTAAAAAAATTGTTTTTGGTGTGAATTGTTTGATTGTCTGATTTGTTTGCGGTGTTTGCATCCTTGATTTATCGATCGGCGATTATTTCCCCCCTCTTATCTCGTATCGGACGGAGACCGACCCTTGCCACTCTGACACTCGACATTTGCGACACCGGATTTCACCCGATCACCATCGTGAAAACCGCACGAGACCAGCCGCAGCCAACGGAACGAAAACCCCGTTTAATAAGTAAACGGGATATTTTTATAGCGCGCCGGAAATTGTTCTCGGAACGGTTCCAACGCGAGGTGAACGCCGCCGGATCGACGCGCTGATCGTGCAGTTCGAAGTTTTACCCGAATCGGAGGTCCTGCCGACCCCAGGCGGTCAGAAACGTGAGCACGGCGCGCGCGAGAGAAAAACCGGGGATGTTTTTGCAAACTGCCAGCCACCTGGGCTATATAAAGACCACCACACTCCCACCTCTTTCTAGGGTTTCCCTAGCCACAAAATTGCAGCCACCCCTTGAGTTTGCTCAAATCTTCCCAATTGATCCCAAAATCTCGAAATTTTTGCTCCCCTGCGATCTGGACCGTCAGATCTCGCGATCCGACGGCACAGATCCACCCAACCTACCCACCTCTCTTTCTCCTCTCTCCTGCCCTGGAGAAGCAACCGCGCCTCCGCCGTCTTCCTCCGGCGACCGGCCGCCGCCCCGGTGACCACGGCGCCCCGCCCGCGCCCTTCCTTCTCGTCTCTCTTTCCCTCTCCTCCCTCTCATCTCTCACCCTCACTCTCCTCTGCCTCCCCGCAGGACCCGCGCCATGGCCGGAAGGGCCCAAGCTCACGCCTCACGCCGCCCGACCTCGTCCGCCCGGGGAGCTCGTCGACGCCGCCTGGATCCGGCGACCCGGACGACCGCCGTGCTCCTCGTCGCTGCGCCGCCTCCCTGACACGCCGGACGGACGCCGGAGTGCCACCCCCGTCGAGCCGCCGCCTTCTGTCTCGCTCAGGACGACGAGCGTGCACGGCCGCCCCTCCAGGCAGCCACGTGGGCCGGCCACGCTGCCACGGCCCAGCCTGGCCGCCTCGGCCCGAGGCCGGTCGCCAGCCCAGGCGCCTCCAGCCCAACTCGAGCCGGCCTCCCAGGCCGCTTTGGGCCGAGCCCACTGGGTGAGGCCCGGTTCCTTTTTTTCGGTTTGTTTTTTTCTTTTTTCCAGATTTTGCTAAGTCCTGTGTATTTTGTCTGCTGTCTGTTTTGCAACGTAATTTCCCGTTGACTCGTAGGTCCAAATGAAGTGATTCTTTTTTTGTTTGGTTGTGCTTTGTGTGCTCTAGAGTTCATCTTTAGGAAGTTATTTATTTTGAGGTCATATTGATGGTGCAAATCTGTGTTGAAGTAGGAACTAGACTGTTAACTGTTGCTAAATGTTGTCAAGTGCTGCTGATGTTATTTTGGTGCAACTTTGATTGATGATTGTGACACATCCATGAGGCCTATTGCATTGATTCTTTTTCCTATGTGTTAAGAATCATGTGTAATTCATTTCCATGCTTTAACTTATCATGTTTGGGTGCTTTAGCTATATTAAATCTTGCTCCAAAGTGGTGACTCTGATGTTAATGTGCTGCTGTGCTGAAAACTGTTAATTTGTTGCAACTTCGGGTGACGGTTGCGTCACAACCGTTTATCGGAATTGAGTGACTCCAATTGCATATTGTTAAGCATCATGTCTACTTTCACTACATGTATTTAATCTTCATGTTAGCATTCTTGGTCATATAGATTTTTAGCTCCAAAGTTGTTGTGCTGCTGTTTTTGACAGCCACCTCTGTTTTTCTCTAAGTCTGTAACGTTCCGATGCCATGTTGCATACTTAATATCTTTTGATCTATGATGCCTATTTGCATGATTCTTTTTTCCATGCCTTCCCTGTCATGTATAATTTAGTTCCATATCATTTGTGAGCATGTTTGCATTGATTATCCTGTTTATGCATTGCTCTAAAGTGTGCTTCGTGATGTTGGCAGATTGTGCCCGTAACTTGTTTTGCTTGTATCTTTTTAACCGTAACTCCGTTTGGAGTGTGCTTTATATGTAACTTGATTAGTTTTTCGTGTACTTTGGGTTTATGCTATTGTTTTCTGTTGTTAACCAACCTAAAATATGGTTTAGGGAAGAACAGTACCAAATCCTTTAATTGTCGTGCGGCACTTAGTGTATGCCATGTTTAGGTTGTGCCTCACTTAAATTGACTAGGATAGATAGTTTATCTTATACTTCACCTCTTGTAATGTTTATGTGCTATGCCGTGCTTGAGTGAGATGACATGTTAACAACCTTTGTTGATCACCTGTAGGTAAACAACTTGAACCACCGTAAACGTGCGGTATCGTCGTGTGTGACGAGTACTCCACTTAACCTGTTAGTAACCGCTCTCGACGGTAGGTGCGATGTATCGTGTTGCATTCTTGTTGATGCTTGCTCATGTTTTCCTCGTACTCATAGATGCTTGCTCGTTGTTTGCTTTCCAGTGTTTATCGTCTTGTGTGCTTCCGCGGGTACCTTCGGAGAAGATGCGAGCTTGCGATCCACTACACCTTCGGAACCCGACTTATCAACATGCAAGGACTATACATTACTTATGATCCATTCTATTTCAACCAGCGGTTTGCATGCTAGTCTAGGTTAGGTTCGATGTTTGATCCTATCACATGTTTACAACCTCTTTCAAACCGATACAGCCATGTCCCTTCCCAGCAAACCTTTTACTGCTATGTTACTATTGCTCGTTGCTCAGCCCCTGCTTAGTATGCATGCTTAGGATGCTACGATGTTACCCTGTTACTCCTTGGTTTGGGCTATCACATTATTATATTGTTGTTGATGATATGATTATTATAAATGTTGACTAGATTTGACGAAGGATGGAAGGTCTAGGCTATCCCGCCCCGACGTTTTGTTACATTTGAGTCACCTAGGATCCGAGTTCCAGGTATTGGTTTTAAGACTGAGCGTGCCTAACCGCGTGTGGGATTTTATGGGGTCCCATTTTCTTACCTACCTAGCTTCAAGCATTTCTAGTGGTGTCCCAAGATGATTTACCATTTGAAAGCGTGTGTGTGCTGGTCAGCTGCCAGTAGTTTTCAAACCAACCCGGAACAGTGAGGACATAGTTCCCTTGCTGTCCCCCCTTGTCCGGCTGACGACCCGGTTTCCCATGTGTGATTAACCGGCTATCCAAACCTGCGATAGACGGTAGAGACCGATTCGAGAGCGCGGTCGGCTTTTGAGTTGGGTGTCGACTCACCGGGGGCCACCCGGATTTGTTCGTTGTTAGTTAGAGGGACCTGTCGTTCCGGGTCTCTTGGAACTAAATCATAAAATGGTTGCCTGTGATGGGTAGCAACTGAGAGAGATGGGCGTGCGTGCGGAGCCTTGTAATGGGTAGTTGGTACACACCTGCAGGGTTAAATCTTTTCGAGAAGCCGTGTCCACGGTTATGGACGACTTGAGACCTACTCCTTGTTCATAGACAAAAACAACTGAGATAATCTTAATATAACTTGATCAACGTGTGTGTGCCTTGACTGCTTCTTCTTCGCCGAGATGCGAAGAGGAGGACAAGGATAGGATAGGTGTTATGTTTGCGTATGTAGGTGGATAGAAGACTTGTTGGAGGCGATTCCTCATCGAATGCTTGGCTTCTTATCTTACTCTCTAGATCGTTAGCCACTTCATAAATGCTAGTGCGGCAGCAACCTCACCACTTACCCCTTCCTTACCGTAAACTACTAGTTTTCCTAGAATGACGAGTGATGAAGTCCTTGCTGGGTCAGATGACCACTACAGTTGGATGCTGAGTACTTCTGTACTCATGATACTACCCCCAAACTCTTTTCAGGGTTCTTGATCGACAACAGGTATGGTGACCGACGTTTCACGTGGAGACTCGACGACGACTAGTTAGGCGGATCCCGGCGGAGGGCCTGGACCCGTGTGGTTATGGGATTGTTGATATTCTTTTGCCACTAGGCATTTGATTGTAGTCTGTACTCAGACATGTATCTTCCGCTGTTGTATTGTATTAAGGCAGTTGAATGCCGATTGTATGAGATATTGTATCCTTGTATCTGTAATGTTGTGATATCATGTTGGAAATCCGGGGCATATGACTTCGTCATATGTCGCGGTGGGACCGATATGTGCTTCATCCCCGGATCTGGATGGAAACATCTAGATCTGGAACAATACCGCATATCGGGCCTTACACCTCATCTGTAGGAGTCGTGGGGTCACCCCCTCGTCAACGACCTAGGACGCAACGATCAATGATGTGACTCTCGCGACGACATCACGGAAAGAAAGGTCGACCAAGGACGCCGCAGGCGCGCAGCCAGAGGCGAGCACTCGGAGGACTCTGAGTCATACCGGGACTATGACCCTTGTGGCGCACTTTTCTTCACACGTGAGGTCCACGAGGCTCATATGCCTTAAGGATTCGAGCTCACATCAGCAAACCCCAAGTACGAAGGACTCGAAGAACCAGAGGGCTGGGTCGATGATTACCTAACAACGGTCAAATTCCAAGGAGGCTCTCAGGTCACCGCCATGGAGTACGTGCATCTCTTGCTCACAAGATCAACACAACATTGGCTGAAGAGCTTACAACAAGGGTCAATTGGCTCATGGAGAAGATTCCGATCGTCCTTCATCAAAAACTTCAAGTCTACATACAAGCGCCTGATGGCTTCTCGCCCCTCGTTGGTTACCCCAAGTGGAAGGTTTGAGATGTAGCGCAGCAGCAAGTTTCCCTCGGTGAAGATACCAAGGTTTGTCTCCAGTAGGACTCTAGAGATGATAAGTAGGTGTCAGCGGCGCAACTGACGTGGACCTGCACACAGACACAGATAACTTTGTTCCCAACGAAGTTCAGAGAGGTTGTCAATCTCTCCGGTCTTGTTGTTCACAAGGGGTAAAACACAAGGGATAATGATAGCAATTGAAAGTAAAAAAGCAGAAAAGTAAATAAGCGTGGAAACAGTAATAAGGATATGGACCAGGATACGTGATGTTAACTAGTGATGTCTCTCTCCCAAAAGACGATAAAAACTACTATGCGAGGTAAACAAATTACAGAAGGGCAATTGACAGGATTATGAACGCATCGCAATGCTAACTATGCTACAAAAGAAAGGAAGAGGATCAAAAGCACGGGCAGTACGCCAAAATAAGTAGACCGTAATTGTAACACCCTCACTGTCATGCAACAGTAAACACTACAGTAATCACTTTTACTGTTGCCAAGTCACTGTGGTTAAGCATGGATGATCACCCTTGATCATAGTGATCCAGATTTAGCCCAAATAAAAAGTCCAAATCTAAGTGGAAATAAAACATTGCCCAAAAATTATGCAAACAATTTTGTTAAATGCACAAAAATCAGTAGACCAAGATACCATTGTGATGGATATTTATAGTGGCATATAAATATCTTAGCAATTCAAACAGTAACCAAAACAACTCCTTTTAATCATTGCATATTCAAAAGAAAAACTAAATGAATTTAGTTAATTTCCAAACTTTTGTGGCACTGTTATAAAGTGCAACAGTAATATCGGAACAAGTTTCATACCTAGCAAAAATCAATTGATAACTGAATAAATAAAACAGTAGATAAAAGAGCCCTAGTTAATACTTTGCATTTTATATATTACTAAAATAATTTTTATTTTCATCCCATGCTTTGGGTGGCAGTAGTAGATATTGCCATATATTTAATAGGACTAGTATTATGATTCACAAAAATAATCTGTTGTCCAAATTAAAATATAGCAGAAAGGAAAGGCTTAACAAAAAAAAACAAAAAAAAACCTAAAAACCGCCCATGGGAAACCACCCCCCCAGCCGGCCCACTCCCTCTTCTGATATTTTTCTTAACCCCCCTCCCGAGCCCCCCCGGTCAACTCCCCATCTCTCTCGCATCTCTCCCCTCCTCCCCTCTGATCCGATTTGGAGAGGCCCCCGACGACCCCCCCTCGTCTTCCTGGGCGCCGCCGCCGGCCAGCCCCAGCGCCGGCTGCCTCCCGTGCCCCCCCACGACAACCCTTGCTGTCGGGCTCGAGCTCGCCCCGCGCCGCCGCGATGGCCGTTGTGGCTCCGGCGCCACTGACCACCTCCTCGTCGCCTCCGGTGCTCGGGGCTGCCATGAACGTCGCCGCGACCTCCGGCGCCTCTCGGTGTGCTCGCCCCTGCATGGCCTTGCCGCGCCGCCGTCCTGGACGCCACCGCCCACGCTCCTCGCCTCGGCCGCCCCATGGTGCCGACGACCACCGCGCCGCTCTGACCCGCGCGCCAGGCGCTGGCCGCGCGCGCCTGAAGCTTCGCCGTCCGTGCTCACCAACGTGGCCACGCCTCCGTGTCGCCAATTGCCGCCCCGTTGCTTGCCGACCTCGACCGCTCCCTGGTGCCCACGGCCACCACGCCGCGTCGCCGCCTTCGTTGCTCCGGCAGCCGCCCCAGACTCCCTGAGCTCCTCCCCTGCTCCGATGTGAGCTCTCCCTCGTGCTGCCCTGTACTGATGCGTTGCTAAAAATTGCTATGTTGCTGCTGTACTTACCATTGAATCTGAAGACTGCTGAGTTTTGCAATTTCTAAAAATTTGGCTGTGTTGAAAACTGGTGCTAGCTACTACCCTGGACAGCCCCAAAACAGTAGCAAAAGAGATCCAATCAAAATGAAGTTATGCAGACATGTAGTAGAAGCTACAGAGATCAAATGTCTCCATTACACCCAATTCAAATGATGCATGGATTTAATCCTACAAAATCGCAAGTTGTAACTTGTTGCTAATTGGGCAGAAAACAGAAAACAGAATTACCTGATAGCTATATTAGGGCTGTTAAAAATATAATTTACAGAAGTGTTTTACGACAATTAAACCCATAGCATGTGAGTAGACATAACAAGCTTCATTTTCTTACATTGGACCGACTCCCGGAGTTGCACGGATTAAATCCAACAAAAATCGCAAAAGACATATTTCTATCAATAAAAGAAATGGCAGAAACAGAGATGAATTTCATAGCTACTTTAGTGCTATGAGTTAACAAGTTGAAGCAGTGTTTTATGCAAGATTGAACCCATGGCATGCTAGTATAACTATTATGTTGCAAATCATCTATTGGGAGTACCCCAATTGGAGCATTAGAGCAATAGCTATTATCTTACAAAGTTTGGACAAAGTAATAGTCATCTGTGGTTAACAGTTTGTAGTGCTATTTAGGCAATGTCTTAACTATGTAAATGAAATGTTTTAAGATTGAAACCTGTACCACATTAAAGACCATCTAAAACTAATTAGTTTTGGTATAGGGCACTAGTTCATAGGAATTATAAATCACTAGTTGTAACCATTTGAAAACTGCTAAAAATATTAATAATCTCAGACTTAGCAAAATTCAGAGAATTCTAAGCTAGCCAATGACACCTGGGCCCCGTGTTGACTGGCCCCACTGGCCCCACATGTCATTGACTGTGGCTGGCTCAGTCCGGATATAAAAATATTTAACTAAATATTTGTGAGTTAAAATAATTCCCGACAATAAGGAAAATCATTTAAAACTTCAGAAAATAATATAAAATAAACCGTAGCTCAAATCAATATATTTTCTACATAAAAGTTGATCAGAATAATACCACGAGTACGGATACGCTACCCATACCCCCACCGCACCCCTCTAACATACCGAACACGAGACCGTTCCCCCTCTGGAATGCCTTCCCGATATTGCCCGATACCGTAAAACTCTCCGGATGGATTTATTTCGAACACGAAAGTTGTTCGGAATAGATCAACTAACCCGGATACACCACCCACACATGTGTCGGATGTCCACAACACCTTCGGCATGATAACTCCCCCTCCGGACACCTTGTCCGGTAATCACCCGGAGCTGGCCGTTCATCCTCGGATGAATTTCCGCTCCGAGCAACGTGCATTGCACTGCGTTAGAACACCGTTAACTTTGCGTTTGACATGTCTTGTATTTGTATTGCTATTATTGCTGTCTATTTATTGTTTCTCCCCCCCCCTTTATTCTCCGATAGACCCCGCTGCTGCCGTCGACTACACCGCTGCTGAGTACGACTACTTCGTCGACGACCGTACCGCTACTACCGAGCTTCCAGGCAAGCAGAGCCATTTTCCTTCCCCAGATATCGCCTACCTTTCCATACTTTCTTGCACTAGGCATTGTTACTGCTGCTGCTACGTTACAATCCTATTCAATTGCATAGCCTGATTTTGTCGCCCCTTGATGTACCTTCTTATCCTATGCTGCCTGCTTTATCTATATATTATATTCAGCAGTGAACCCTGCGCATTGTTAGCTAGGTTTAGAATAGCGGGCCGTGACCACTCTGGTGAGTGAACGCGGATTACAAAATATTATAACTGCAACAGGTACAGATCAATTCAGACGCCCTAGGTAACCTACAACGGCGAGACTCTGCCGAGACGCTTCGAGTTTGACTTACGAGTGGACGGACTCGTATTTCACTCTCCTCGGCTCAGTAGCGTAGCATCACTGGGATGATACGAGAATATTCCTCTTTAGTTCATTCCGCTGGTGTCTCGGCACCACCGGGGTGATACGAGAATATTCCTCTTTAGTTCATTCCGCTGATGTCTCTGTCGAACCTCTTCAAGTGTACCATCGAGGGTGATTCCTCCTGGCTTCACTTGATGGTAGGCACTCGAATCAACAGGTGTCCTTACGAAAAGGAGTCGGGTGACCCAACGGTGCCCGCGCAGGGTATCTTAGCGGAACGACAGGTCAGGTGTATTCCATTGGTGTGCGGCGGGCCTGGTGCTGTTCGTGGCCGACAGGTATCCTGTTGTACGAAAGTCGAGCTCTTCGGAGCAAACGCGAGACAAGGTAAGGAGACGGTTCACCTTGTTGGTAACCGCACGAGTTGGTGGGATGTCAGGGAAGGCACCGATGTTACTGGTGGTCCTGGCTGCTGTCGTTGTCCGCGACTCATTCAATAAGGGGCAACGATAACGGTTGTCTCGACAGAAAATTAATAAAATGCTTAACGGGTTCGGCGGATGACTTGAGTAGCCTTTTGGCTTGTACGCACTACCTATACGTGGGATTACGGTGTGGGCCCTCCGCGTTGTGGTCTCGTTCGAAAGCTCTGAAAGACGTCCAGTTCAGCATTGTGGCGCGGTCGGATCCGCATCCATGATAGAGTTGCATGGTATCCACCGTCCTCACAACGACCCGGAGAGCGAGGGGTGATAGGCCCATGACCCCCTTGCACTTAGGGCTGTAGACCGGCGGGGACCTCTCTGATGAGCCATAGGATGGGCCTCGGCGTGTCTGATAGCCTCGGTGGGGTGTTCCCTAACAAGGTGTACGCCACCCTGGAGATCCGAGTGTGTAGTGTCACACTAATGCACCCCTGCAGGGAAGATTGATCTATCGATAGTCGTGTCCACAGTAACAAGACGCTTTATGCTGAAGCCAGAATCTACCACTACAAACTACTACTATTAAACTGTATGGTTCCGGTTTATTTTTGTCGGGACCCGGGGTTAGCGTATGTAATTCCAGTCACGATACAATCACATGGAGAGCACAGAACCGTACCCACTTGTCTAAGCAGACAAGGCCAAGCACAGAACGTTCTCGGTAAGCATCGAACGTGAGGGGCATCCCATTCAGGCCGGATGATCAACTGATATGGGTCCTCAACGTCCGCTCACAAGTCTAATTGCCTATGGGTGGTGAATCCCATACTCATAGACAAGTCGCCTCAACCATGTTATCGATTGGATCCTAACTCTTACATAGACTTACTCCAGCCCGATCACTTAGTCGGGGTCTAGGGCGGGCTCGATCATACAACAAAGTGTGCTCGTAACTGAGTCACGATCAATCGCATCGCGATGCCCCAAGCTGCGCACATCTAAGGGCCACTTGGTGTATAAAAGACCGCCAGCCAGATCACAACTAAGGTCTCGAAAACCCATACTAAGACATGCATGTTATAAACATACACGCAGCACACATGCCTAGTATGAACAGCAGGTATCAACACATAACTCTACAAAGTATTCTTTATTGATATACACATATAGCATACAAAGATCACATGTCGGTGATCAACATTACATCATACAACGGAAGCAAATTAGGTCTGAGTACAGACAAGTTTAACAAATGGCTTAGAGAAGCCTTGTAAACAAACATGCCCTTCCACGAGGGACCAGACTGCTATCTGGAACTATGCTAACTCAGTCAACGTCGAGCTTCACGAAGGTGACTCCATCGGGGTCCGGTTCTTATCTAAAACATAGAATAAGCAAACGTGAGTACAAAGTCGTACTCAGCAAGACTTACATCAGATCTAAACTACTCATGCTCAAGTATCAAGGTAAAGGGAGGTGGGGTTTCATCATGCAGAAGTGCCAGCTTTGACTTGGCTAATCCTGAACTACGAATACCAGACTTTGAGGTAAGAAGCGTACATGAGTCCACTACATCTCCAAACAATACACCACTATGGTTACTTCCTCGACTTCCCCACGAAGAAGCACACCATAGCACTCACACTCATCTTGGTGTATTTTAGAAGTATCCAGTTCAAGTTGTCTATGATCAAGTAGAGGTTTCCAAGTAGTCCATAACCGCGGACACGGCTATTCGAATAGTTCATTTACCCTGCAGGGGTGTACATCTTCACACGCGTGTCATCACTTATCGCCTCGTTCTTGGCATCCTTCAAGCGGATGTCGGACGTGGATGAAACCAAGGCACTAACCTCACATCACCTTCTCTAATCCAGGAGTCGACTACCTGAGTTTGGCACCGCTCGAGAGTCCGGCCGGTTCCACGAAACGGACTCAGATAATGTAAGGGACCGAGACGCCACCTCTGCCAGATGGTTTTACTGCCTCACAAGTCCACCCACATATCTAGGATGATGCAACCTTTTCTTCATTCTTTTTCTATGCACATGCCAAATGGAAAGCCCGAATCTATTGTGACTCCTGGACCGGATCGGGTACGTAAAGAGGCCAAACGGGGCTCCCATAAAACCCTACATGTGGTCATACTCTTTGTCTTGGATCACAAAACAGGAACTCGGGGCCTAGGGTAGTGTTCAACGAGACAACCCACTGTGTACTCCTACACAGCCTCTCATCGTTCACCTTTGCTTAGGGTGGATTCACCAACACGTTTCACTTTCATCAACACCACTTTGTTTATTCCATCCCGACTCACAATCAAAACATCCTCATCGTACCACTAAGCAGCAAAAACAGTAACAGTTGTAGGGACCACATGCTCATCAACCAACTCCTAAATCTTCTAGGATTGTGGTTTGCTTAATACGGTGGCAAAATGATAGGTCATGCATCGGAATGGGTTCAACTATGCGAAAGAACGTGTCTCGATGATCTCCTAAACATGCATAAGCGAGACTGAGAGGGAAAATAGGATTTTATAGACATGATCAAAGGGGGTTTTCTTGCCTTGCTGACGAGGTTCGACAACGGTGTCTTCAACGAAGGGGGTGGCCTCCGGTTCCGGTTGCACGTCTATCGAGCAAACAATCAAACAAGGTATAAATTTATTTGCAATGCATCAAACACATGATCAATATTGAAATGGTGATGTTCTTGGTTACAAAGTGTGTACAATTCCATTTAAAAGAAGTCACATGCAAAGTCATTTGCAAATGTGCTTCAAATTTGAATTTGAAATAAGGCCATATGGGAGTTTTGCATTGTTCACCCATTTTAAAATGGTCAAACATGAAAACAGAGCCCATATTCATAATCCTTGGATTTTTCTGATAATTTTAGACATATTATTTGTTATATTTGGAGTTCATATGAATTAGTTATGAATTTTCCAAGTTTAAAAGATTTTCTGGATTTTTCTGGAATTTCTGAAATTCTTTTCTATTTCTGGAATTCGATTATTGCGTCAGCATTGCATGGGGATGATGTCAGGGGGGGGGGCTGACTGGTGGGTCCCTACTGTCAGCCTCAGGGGGGTTTTTAACCCGGTTTAAAATAAAACCAGAGGGGTTAACAGGGCTGGGGCCCCACATGTCATCGACACTTGAGGGGGATTAGTGGGGCTGGTTAGCTCTAATGGCGCCGGCTTGACGCCGGTGACCTTCCAGACGGCGGCGCCCCGCCGGAACTTCGCCAGAATGCGATTCCAGGCGCGGGAAGGGCAAAGGAGGGCACGGGAGGGTGCCTCATGCTCGTCCGCGTCGAGCTGTGACACCAAGGGGTCTCCAGGGGCTTCGAGGCGACGGCTACGACAAAAGGCGCGGCGGCCGTGGACTGACCTCGCCGGAATCCCGATTCGGGCACGGATTCAAGCGGCAAGAGGAGGGGAAATGCGCGCCTGCTCACCCTGGTTGCAGAGACGGACTCGAGGAAGCCGGAGGAGCTGCGGCCGCGGCGGAATCGACGACGAGCTCTTGCGGGTTCAGCGGCGGCTCGGCGAAGAGGACGACGTGCTCGGGGCTCCTGGCTTCGATTGCTTGCACACGGCGATGAAGACGATGACGGCGCGCGTCCTGGACAAGGTGGCAGCGGCTGAGGAGGAGGGTGGCCACGGGTCTCCACGGTGGTGCTCCGGCGTGCTTCGGGGCGGCGCTGAAATCGCGAA
Source organism: Bromus sterilis (assembly GCA_950022295.1). NCBI lineage: Eukaryota > Viridiplantae > Streptophyta > Magnoliopsida > Poales > Poaceae > Bromus > Bromus sterilis. The sequence continues at coordinate 221,840,159 of OX465599.1, forward strand.
GAGGAGAGGGGGAGGAGGTCCAGGGAGAGGGGGAAGAGGTGGGGCGGCTTTGGGCGAGCTGCGTGGCGCCCGCGGAGAGAAGAGGGGGCTCCAGGGGCCTCGGTGGCGTCCACGGCGCTCGCCACCGAGCTGCTTCCCGTCGGTGAGGAAGACGACAGAGGAGCTGCGGGCTGGGCCAGGCGGTGGGCTCGGGGGGGATGAGTTGGGCTGAAAGCCTGGGTTTGTCCCTTTTTATTTCTTCTCTGTTTTTTCCTTTTCTGTTTATTTGTTTTGCCCCAAATAAAATAGCAGAGCAATTTTGTAAAATGCCCAATTACTTTTATAAATACTAGGTGACCAGTAGCTAGTCACATATGGAATTTGGGAATTTTTGAAATTCAATATATTTTGAATTTCAATTCAAATAGGGTTATTTTAATTTCCAAAGCCACTGTTTGAATATTAGAAAAATCCATGTGCATGGGATTGATCCCAAATCATTTTTAAAATGATCAGCAACATTTCTAGGAATTTTCCAATCATTCAAAAGTTTTTTGGAAAAATATTTTTATCTGGCCATTTCATTTAAAATTTCTAGGGCTTTTCTTTCCCCATTTTGAATTTCTTTTTGAATTTTTGCATGATGCAAAGGGCTCAAATAAACCTAGTACTTACCCTAGTTGGGGTTCTGACAACTCGCCCCCACTCAAAAGAATCTCGTCCCAAGATTCAGAAGTCGTCGGGAGGAAGGTGGGGTACTCGGCACGGAGACGGTCTTCTCTTTCCCAGGTTGCTTCTTTCTCGGAATGATGTGACCATTGAACTTTAAGGAACTTGATCTTCCTTTGGCGAGTGACACGCTCTGCTGAATCAAGAATACGAACAGGGTATTCCCGATAAGAAAGGTCATCTTGGAGATCAAGCGTCTCATGGTCGACTTCGCGGATGGGGTCCTTGAAGCAACGCCTGAGTTGTGACACATGGAATACATCATGTACTCGGGAAAGGTGAGGGGGTAGTTCAAGTTGGTAGGAAACTTCTCCATGTTTAGCGAGAATGCAGAAAGGTCCGATGTAACGTGGGGCCAACTTGCCTTTGATACCGAATCTTTGGGTTCCCTTCTGAGGAGTAACCCGGAGGTAAGCCTTCTCATCAATATTGTAGCTCTCCTCTCTATGATGACGATCATAGTAGCTCTTTTGACGAGACTGAGCGGCTTTCAAACGATCACGAACAATGCGAACTTGCTCTTCTGCTTCCTTGATCATATCCGGTCCAAAGAGTTGTCTTTCACCGGTTTCTGACCAGTTAACGGGTGTTCGACATCGTCGTCCGTAGAGGAATTCAAAGGGAGCCATGTTCAGACTAGATTGATAGCTATTGTTATAAGAAAATTCGGCGAATGGAAGAGATCTCTCCCAATTCTTTCCGAATGAGATAACACAAGCTCTGAGCATGTCTTCCAAAATTTGATTAACCCTTTCAACTTGACCGCTAGACTGAGGATGGAAAGCTGTACTAAAGGATAGATGAGTTCCCATAGCATTTTGAAAACTTTCCCAAAATCTAGAGGTGAAAAGGCTACCACGATCAGAATTGATCACCAATGGAACACCGTGAAGAGACACGATTCTAGAGACATACAAGTCCGCCAACTGACTAGCAGTTATAGACTCGCGAACTGGAAGGAAGTGAGCAACTTTTGAAAGTCGATCAATGACAACGAAGATGGCATCATTTCCTTTCTGGGTTTTTGGAAAGCCGGTGATGAAGTCCATACCGACCTTGTCCCATTTCCACTCGGGAATAGACAATGGCTGAAGAGTACCAGCAGGTCTTTGGTGTTCTGCCTTAATGCGACGACAAACATCACATCCGGCAACAAATTGTGCAATGTCTCTCTTCATCCGGTTCCACCAAAATCTTTGGCGTAGATCTCGGTACATTTTTGTGCTACCGGGATGAATTTTGAGGGGAGTGTCATGAGCTTCCTTAAGGATCAGCTACTTTAGGTCTTCAATCTCAGGAACTACCAAACGATTTTCAAAGAATATCGTTCCTTGATCATTTGCAGAGAAACATTTAGCAACTCCGCTAACAATGTTCTGCTTGATCTCTTGAATACTACTATCTTGTTTCTGGGAAGCTATGATTTGATCCTCAAGGGTTGGTTTCGCCACCAAGTTGAAAAGAGATCCACGAGGAACAATCTCGAGATTGAGCTTTCGAAATTCCTCATGAAGAAGTGGTTGATACTGTTGTAACATGAGGTTGTTACAATACGACTTACGACTTAGTGCATCAGCCATGACATTGGCCTTGCCTGGGGTGTAAGAAATTCCTAAGTCATAATATTTTATCAACTCTATCCAGCGTCTTTGCCTGAGATTAAGATCTGGCTGGGTGAATATATATTTGAGGCTTTGGTGATAAGAATAGATCTCACAACGATTACCAAGGAGGTAATGTCGCCAAGTCTTTAGGGCATGAACTACGGCAGCGAGTTCAAGATCATGGGTTGGATAGTTCTCTTCATGTGGCCGCAACTGGCGTGAAGCATAAGCTACCACATGTCTATCTTGCATAAGTATGCATCCTAACCCTTGCCGTGAAGCATCACAATAGATCTCAAAATCCCTTTTGGTGTCTGGAGGTGCAAGTACGGGGGCAGAAGTCAATCTTCTTTTTAGCTCTTGAAAGCTTTCCTTGCACTTGGGGGTCCATTGGAATTTCTTATCTTTCTTGAGGAGTTCAGTAAGAGGCTTTGCAACTTTAGAAAAGTTCTCGACGAAGCGGCGGCAATAGCTTGCTAAGCCAAGAAAACTTCTAACTTGCTTAACCGATTCAGGTGGAGTCCAGTCAAGGACGGCCTGAACTCTCTCGGGATTCACAGCAATGCCTTTTGCAGAAATCACGTGGCCTAAGTAGGTCACTTCTGGTAGCCAGAATTCACACTTGGAGAATTTAGCATACAGGCGATGCCCTCTAAGTTTCATCAATACCAGCCTTAAGTGTTCGGCATAATCTTCTTCGTTCTTCGAGTAGATGAGAATATCATCAAGATAAACTACAACAAATTTATCTAGGTACTCCATGAAGATCGAATTCATCAAGCGTGAGAATGTGGCGGGGGCATTGGTTAAACCAAAGGACATGACGGTGTACTCGTAAAGACCATAACGAGTAGTAAAAGCCGTTTTTGGAATGTCCTCGTTTCGGATTTTGATTTGATGATAGCCTAATCTCAAATCCATTTTGGAGAAGACAGAGGATCCTGCAAGTTGATCATAAAGATCATTGATCCTGGGCAGTGGGTACTTGTTCTTTATCGTCGCTAGATTTAGCGGGCGATAGTCTACGCACATCCTTTCTGTTCCATCTTTCTTCGTTACGAACAGAACGGGGCAACCCCATGGCGATGGGCTAGGGCGGATGAAGCCTTTTGCCAACGAAGCATCAAGTTGGGTTTTTAGCTCAGCTAACTCATGTGGGGCCATTCTATATGGACGTCTGGAAATTGGGGCTGTGCCTGGTATAAGATCCACTATGAATTCTACACACCTGTCGGGTGGCATTCCCGGCAGCTCTAAAGGAAAGACATCCGGGAAGTCACGAACCACCGGAACATCTTCGAGGTCTGGAAAGGAAAGCACATTCAAAGTCTGCACCTGGATTCTAGAGCTGGGTGATGTGCAGTCAATGGTCTGGCCTGAAGGATGGGTGAGTTTGACTGATTTGGCTTTACAATCAAGGAAAGCATTTTGCCTTGATAACCAATCCATTCCTAAGATGACATCAATGTCCGAAGACTTGAGGGCTATAAGAGAAGCAAAGAATACTAAACCCTCAATTGCAATTTGATTGCCATGGCTTACTCTATTAGTTTGCCACTTTGAACCAGGAGTTTGAATAGTCATTGGAGAAAACATTTCTTCAAAAGGAAACTCATGACGAAGTGCATAACTCTCCGACATGAATGAATGAGAGGCTCCTGGATCGAAAAGAACGGAGGCGGGGACATGATTGACTGGGAGTGTGCCAAGAATGACGTCAGAAGCATCAGTGGTTTCCTCAACTGAGATTTGGTTCACACAACCACTACTTGTGACTGAAAGCTTTGCTGGGATGGTCTTGGTGGTGGATTTCTTTGGAGGCTTGGGTCGAGAATGACGTGGTGCCATCAAGACCTGAGGGCATTGACGATAGTAATGGCCTGGAAGACCACACTTAAAGCATACCCTGTCTGAATTGCTGGGAGTGGGATTACTTGGTTGCACACCATCATTCCGGGGTGGAATAATGTGTTGGGGTGGATGGCATATATTTGGTGGTGGTCTCTGGAGAAAATTTTGAGGTATGGCTCTGGTTGGAATCCAAATTCGGCGTTTCTGAGGGGCTGAACTTGAAGAAGGAGCAAGCTCAAGAGCATGCTTGCGGGACTCTTCGAAAATTTCATTGCCATGCTCAGCTCTGAAGGATCTGTTGACTAAATCCTCAAAGGTGGCAAATTCGATGAGGTTGAGATCATGACGAAGGATGGGGCTAAGTCCCTTGCGGAACCTTGCCTGCTTTCTGGCATCGGTGGTGATCTCATCTTGGGCATACCGGGCAAGACGGTTGAACTCTCTCACATACTCATGCATGGACATCTCTCCTTGAGTGAGATTGCAGAACTCTTCCTTCTTGCGCTCCATCAACTCATCCAAAATGTAGTACCCTCGAAAGGCATCACGGAACTCCTGCCAAGTCACTACGTGACCATCTGGCTGCATAGCAACATAGTTCTCCCACCATTCAGCGGCAGCACCTTCCAGAAAGTATGCCACGAATATAACTCGATCATCGGGAGCAACATGTGCAGTATCAAGCTTACGCTCGATGGCTTAGAAGAACATCGGGAGCCAATCATTAGCTTCAACGGGTTCAGAAGAACATCGGAATACCGGTGGCTTGAGGAGGATGAAGTCCTGAATGCTCACAACCACATTGCAATGACGGGCGGTATTCTGCTTGATGAGCTCCAGAAGGCGTGTTTGATCACGTTGATTCTTCTCAGCTTCCATCATGATTTCCGCCGCAGAAGGCGGTGGTGGAGGTGCATCATCATTTCGATTCCGAACACGGTCTCGATTCCGACGAACAGCACTACGAGTTCCATCTGACATCCTGTGTGATAAAATCAACAATCAGAACAGGTTGAATGATGGGTTCAAGGATAACAAGACATGATGAAGGCGGAAAGGATTATAATGCGAAGGCAAAGATTCACAGAAACATGGGAAAAATCCGGCAGCATAACGGCTACACCGGAATGAAAAATGAAACAACCTTGAGGAGATTGGACAGAACTTCCTCAAGGAACTCAAAACTCGATGAGTCTGGACGACCACAACAATACTACGGCTACAAAGAAGCAAACAACGAGATGTTCTAGTAAGACATAGATGAGCCTAGTCCTATCATCCCGTAGAAAAGATAAGGGTGACCCAGAACTCAGATCGATGAGGGTAAGGAGTAAAAAGAAGCCTTACGTTGTTCCCTTATATACCCAAGTAACTATATAACTATAGAATGCTAGACTCGACTTCGACCAAGGGTTTCTAATCCTACAGACAGTCCTGCTCTGATACCAAGTCTGTCGGGACCCGGGGTTAGCGTATGTAATTCCAGTCACGATACAATCACATGGAGAGCCGAGAACTGTACCCACTTGTCTAAGCAGACAAGGCCAAGCACAGAACGTTCTCGGTAAGCATCGAACGTGAGGGGCATACCATTCAGGCCGGATGATCAACTGATATGGGTCCTCAACGTCCGCTCACAAGTCTAATTGCTTATGGGTGGTGAATCCCATACTCATAGACAAGTCGCCTCAACCATGTTATCGATTGGATCCTAACTCTTACATAGACTTACTCCAGCCCGATCACTTAGTCGGGGTCTAGGGCGGGCTCGATCATACAACAAAGTGTGCTCGTAACTGAGTCACGATCAATCGCATCGCGATGCCCCAAGCTGCGCACATCTAAGGGCCACTTGGTGTATAAAAGACCGCCAGCCAGATCACAACTAAGGTCTCGAAAACCCATACTAAGACATGCATGTTATAAACATACACGCAGCACACATGCCTAGTATGAACAACAGGTATCAACACATAACTCTACAAAGTATTCTTTATTGATATACACATATAGCATACAAAGATCACATGTCGGTGATCAACATTACATCATACAACGGAAGCAAATTAGGTCTGAGTACAGACAAGTTTAACAAATGGCTTAGAGAAGCCTTGTAAACAAACATGCCCTTCCACGAGGGACCAGACTGCTGTCTGGAACTATGCTAACTCAGTCAACGTCGAGCTTCACGAAGGTGACTCCATCGGGGTCCGGTTCTTATCTAAAACATAGAATAAGAAAACGTGAGTACAAAGTCATACTCAGCAAGACTTACATCAGATCTAAACTACTCATGCTCAAGTATCAAGGTAAAGGGAGGTGGGGTTTCATCATGCAGAAGTGCCAGCTTTGACTTGGCTAATCCTGAACTACGAATACCAGACTTTGAGGTAAGAAGCGTACACGAGTCCACTACATATCCAAACAATACACCACTATGGTTACTTCCTCGACTTCCCCACGAAGAAGCACACCATAGCACTCACACTTATCTTGGTGTATTTTAGAAGTATCCAGTTCAAGTTGTCTATGATCAAGTAGAGGTTTCCAAGTAGTCCATAACCGCGGACACGGCTATTCGAATAGTTCATTTACCCTGCAGGGGTGTACATCTTCACACGCGTGTCATCACTTATCGCCTCGTTCTTGGCATCCTTCAAGCGGATGTCGGACGTGGATGAAACCAAGGCACTAACCTCACATCACCTTCTCTAATCCAGGAGTCGACTACCTGAGTTTGGCACCGCTCGAGAGTCCGGCCGGTTCCACGAAACGGACTCAGATAATGTAAGGGACCGAGACGCCACCTCTGCCAGATGGTTTTACTGCCTCACAAGTCCACCCACATATCTAGGATGATGCAACCTTTTCTTCATTCTTTTTCTATGCACATGCCAAATGGAAAGCCCGAATCTATTGTGACTCCTGGACCGGATCGGGTACGTAAAGAGGCCAAACGGGGCTCCCATAAAACCCTACATGTGGTCATACTCTTTGTCTTGGATCACAAAACAGGAACTCGGGGCCTAGGGTAGTGTTCAACGAGACAACCCACTGTGTACTCCTACACAGCCTCTCATCGTTCACCTTTGCTTAGGGTAGATTCACCAACACGTTTCACTTTCATCAACACCACTTTGTTTATTCCATCCCGACTCACAATCAAAACATCCTCATCGTACCACTAAGCAGCAAAAACGGTAATAGTTGTAGGGGCCACATGCTCATCAACCAACTCCTAAATCTGCTAGGATTGTGGTTTGCTTAATACGGTGGCAAAATGATAGGTCATGCATCGGAATGGGTTCAACTATGCGAAAGAACGTGTCTCGATGATCTCCTAAACATGCATAAGCGAGACTGAGAGGGAAAATAGGATTTTATAGACATGATCAAAGGGGTTTTGCTTGCCTTGCTGACGAGGTTCGACAACGGTGTCTTCAACGAAGGGGGTGGCCTCCGGTTCCGGTTGCACGTCTATCGAGCAAACAATCAAACAAGGTATAAATTTATTTGCAATACATCAAACACATGATCAATATTGAAATGGTGATGTTCTTGGTTACAAAGTGTGTACAATTCCATTTAAAAGAAGTCACATGCAAAGTCATTTGCAAATGTGCTTCAAATTTGAATTTGAAATAAGGCCATATGGGTGTTTTGCACTGTTCACCCATTTTAAAATGGTCAAACATGAAAACAGAGCCCATATTCATAATCCTTGGATTTTTCTGATAATTTTAGACATATTATTTGTTATATTTTGAGTTCATATGAATTAGTTATGAACTTTCCAAGTTTAAAAGATTTTCTGGATTTTTCTGGAATTTCTGAAATTCTTTTCTATTTCTGGAATTCGATTATTGCGTCAGCATTGCATGGGGATGACGTCAGGGGGGGGGGGGCTGACTGGTGGGTCCCTGCTGTCAGCCTCAGGGGGGGTTTTAACCCGGTTTAAAATAAAACCAGAGGGGTTAACAAGGCTGGGGCCCCACATGTCATCGACACTTGAGGGGGATTAGTGGGGCTGGTTAGCTCTAATGGCGCCGGCTTGACGCCGGTGACCTTCCAGACGGCGGCGCCCCGCCGGAACTTCGCCGGAATGCGATTCCAGGCGCGGGAAGGGCAAAGGAGGGCACGGGAGGGTGCCTCATGCTCGTCCGCGTCGAGCTGTGACACCAGGGGGTCTCCAGGGGCTTCGAGGCGACGGCTACGACAAAAGGCGAGGCGGCCGTGGACTGACCTCGCCGGAATCCCGATTCGGGCACGGATTCAAGCGTCAAGAGGAGGGGAAATGCGCGCCTGCTCACCCTGGTTGCAGAGACGGACTCGAGGAAGCCGGAGGAGCTGCGGCCGCGGCGGAATCGACGACGAGCTCTTGCGGGTTCAGCGGCGGCTCGGCGAAGAGGACGACGTGCTCGGGGCTCCTGGCTTCGATTGCTTGCACACGGCGATGAAGACGATGACGGCGCGTGTCCTGGATAAGGTGGCAGCGGCTGAGGAGGAGGGTGGCCACGGGTCTCCACGGTGGTGCTCCGGCGTGCTTCGGGGCGGCGCTGAAATCGCGAAGAGGAGAGGGGGAGGAGGTCCAGGGAGAGGGGGAAGAGGTGGGGCGGCTCTGGGCGAGCTGCGTGGCGCCCGCGGAGAGAAGAGGGGGCTCCAGGGGCCTCGGTGGCGTCCACGGCGCTCGCCACCGAGCTTCTTCCCGTCGGTGAGGAAGACGACAGAGGAGGCTGCGGGCTGGGCCAGGCGGTGGGCTCGGGGGGGATGAGTTGGGCTGAAAGCCTGGGTTTCTCCCTTTTTATTTCTTCTCTGTTTTTTCCTTTTCTGTTTATTTGTTTTGCCCCAAATAAAATAGCAGAGCAATTTTGTAAAATGCCCAATTACTTTTATAAATAATAGGTGACCAGTAGCTAGTCACATATGGAATTTGGGCATTTTTGAAATTCAATATATTTTGAATTTCAATTCAAATAGGGTTATTTTAATTTCCAAAGCCACTGTTTGAATATTAGAAAAATCCATGTGCATGGGATTGATCCCAAATCATTTTTAAAATGATCAGCAACATTTCTAGGAATTTTCCAATCATTCAAAAGATTTTTAGAAAAATATTTTTATCTGGCCATTTCATTTAAAATTTCTAGGGCTTTTCTTTCCCCATTTTGAATTTCTTTTTGAATTGTTGCATGATGCAAAGGGAGTCGAGGAAGGGAACTCGGAGGCATTGTTAATTATGATTACAACTTATTATTATACAATGTTGCAACAACTTCTGCTGCATTTTTACTTTCATTTCTGTTATATTAAACTGTTGGCTGATTCTTCCCTCATGCTGCAAGACTCGTCGGAAGATGCTAGTCTTCGATAGGCCTAGCTTCTTACCCTTATTCTGATATCTATCTTGCAGTCCACTATATACAGCCTCTTCTTTCCGTTGATACAATGCATAATGCTTAGTAGCGGACGTAAGACTCGCGGGTATACTAGATACTCACCTGCTTTATTTTTCTTCCTTTTTGTTTTGCCTGATCGGCCGCTGCAGTCGACGTTGGAGTCCAGGAGCAGGAGATCCCCGATGCCGACCACCGCAACGTGAAGATCCCCGATGCCTTCTACGACGTCGAGTTCCCCTTTGACCAGGAGTAGTTTGGAGGTTCCCAGGCAGGAGGCCTCGCCTTTTCGATCATTGTTGTTCTGTGCTAGCCTTCTTAAGGCAACCTTGTATCCTTGTGTCTGTACTCAGATACATTTGCTTCCGCTGACTTTGTGCTCTCGAGCTATTGTATTCGAGCCCTCGTGGCCCCTGGCTTGTATTAAACATCTTGTATTATTTTATTTGTAGAGTTGTGCTGTGATATCTTACCGTGAGTCCCTGATCTCGATCGTGTACCTTGCGTGTATGATTACTGTACACGGTCTGATTTTGGGGGCGTCACAAGTTCGTATCAGAGCCGACTGCCTGTAGGACACCCTCTTCCAACTCCTTGGTCGAAGTCGAGTCTAGACAAACAAAAACTATTTTACTAACTTTTTGTGTGGCTTACGAGCCCACATGGATACCACCCAGTGTGATATCTATGGTATTAGGATCCTTTTCTCCGTACCTTTACTCTGGGATTCTACTCTCTTATCCTTTCGGGAAATTTTGCTAACTCTGACATTAGGATCTCGTGGTCGCATCTACCCGGAGAGCCCTTCACCAAAGATGATTGCTTGCTTCACCTGAAGATTCCGAAGATTACTCCCCGATAAATTACCGACAACCTACGTGTTCATCGCCTTTGCAATCCCCAGCCACCGATAAGTCTGTGTGGATGATTACATCCACCTCCCGATCTGGAAATCATAATTCCTGTTTACTTAAGCATCGAATTATTCCGATGCTTCTACCATCTCATGCCTTTGCATTCTTTTTTCTTGGTTGAGTACCGGTACTCATACCAGACTCTCTGTACACCACCCGACCTTTGGTGGATTATTATCCGACTACTCTTACATGGCTTCTTCCATGTGCCGATTGGATTTATCGTGTGAAATAACACCCTTGCCCTCGATGATTTTTGTTATCATCGACAACCTCCCTTGAATCTCTGCCAATACAACTTGGTCATGTATATCTTGCTTTGCTTTCCCTTGGGAAAGTTATACACCTGATATCTGTGTATGATCACAATTTCCCCTTCCATTGGTCTGTTTAACCTTCCTTGTAATGCGTCTTATCTGAGCAGTGGTAATCCCCTGCTTATGTAAACGCTTCGATGTACTACTCTGTTGGTACAACCTGTTACTATCATGGATAACCTTTCGGTTACCACCGATGGACGGAAATTTTGCCATTTGGTTTGTCTCGTTTTAACGAGTAGGAAAATGATTCTCTTTGTCCCTCACCCTTGGTACCAACCTTGTTACCGACAAAGCTGACAAACTGTTCTCTGACAAACCTTGCATCTGATCGCATGGAATGTCACCACCCTTCTTATAGAATGTGGGCCCATAACCCACATGTCCCAGGATCGAAACCTGACTCTTTTGTACATTCCCATTCCCAAGGATTATTCCTCGTCCTCGACCTCGTATGACATTCACGAGTCACATACCTTGTGATATTCCGTCTGATATCAGACTCAGTTCTTGTGCCTGATGCTCTGTACCTTTTTTTTAATCCGTCATCGACATCGAATGCATGCCTATCCGCCTGAGACTTCTCATGCGTTCTTTTATTCTCTCGATGTACTACGCATACCCCGATAATCCGTCGTGACCCTCGGATGCATCCCCGTTCACATATTGGCTCCTAACATCACCGTCGAAGTTCAAGGAGTTGGGCTCCTAGCTACCCCCACCCACATAGTCTCAAGTCGGCCACCATCAACCTTGTTTTGGTGATGGCTTGGTTGAGAACCCACACGGCGGCAATCTATTGACACACTAGAGTTGTTCAACTTTTCACCCTTCGGTGAGATGGTGAACTGTACCATGACCTCTAAAACACAGTCGAGTTCGTTAAGGTTCGGTGGTCAAATCATGTTGAGCATGAAGCCACTCCTGAACGTGAAGTTCACCTTCGCGAAAAATACGGATTTTTTTTTCTTCTACCACTCAAATTCTCGAGACGAGAATTCTTGTAGTGGGGGAGATTTGTAACACCCTCACTGTCGTGCAACAGTAAACACTACAGTAATCACTTTTACTGTTGCCAAGTCACTGTGGTTAAGCATGGATGATCACCCTTGATCATAGTGATCCAGATTCAGCCCAAATAAAAATTCCAAAGCTAAGTGGAAATAAAACATTGCCCAAAAATTATGCAAACAATTTTGTTAAATGCACAAAAATCAGTAGACCAAGATACCATGGTGATGGATATTTATAGTGGCATATAAATATCTTAGCAATTCAAACAGTAACCAAAACAACCCCTTTTAATCATTGCATATTCAAAAGAAAAACTAAATGAATTTAGTTAATTTCCAAACTTTTGTGGCACTGTTATAAAGTGCAACAGTAATATCGGAACAAGTTTCATACCTAGCAAAAATCAATAGATAACTGAATAAATAAAACAGTACATAAAAGAGCCCTAGTTAATACTTTGCATTCTATATATTACTAAAATGATTTTTATTTTCATCCCAAGCTTTGGGTGGCAGTAGTAGATATTTCCATATATTTAATAGGACTAATATTATGATTCACAAAAATAATCGGTTGTCCAAATTAAAATATAGAAGAAAGGAAAGGCTTAACAAAAAAAACAAAAAAAAACCTAAAAACCGCCCATGGGCAACCACCCCCCCCCAGCCGGCCCACTCCCTCTTCTGATTTTTTTCTTAACCCCCCCTCCCGAGCCCCCCCGGTCAACTCCCCATCTCTCTCGCATCTCTCCCCTCCTCCCCTCCGATACGATTTGGAGAGGCCCCCGACGACCCCCCCCCCCTCGTCTTCCTGGGCACCGCCGCCGGCCAGCCCCAGCGCCGGCTGCCTCCCATGCCCCCCCCCTCACGACAACCCTTCCTGCCGGGCTCGAGCTCGCCCCGCGCCGCCGCGATGGCCGTTGTGGCTCCGGCGCCACCGACCACCTCCTCGTCGCCTCCGGTGCTCGGGGCTTCCATGGAAGCCGCCGCGACCTCCGGCGCCTCTCGGTGTGCTCGCCCCTGCGTGGCCTTGCCGCGCCGCCATCCTGGACGCCTCCGCCCGCGCTCCTCGCCTCGGCCGCCCCATGGTGCCGACGGCCACCGCGCCGCTCTGACCCGCGCAGCAGGTGCCGGCCGCGCGCGCCTGAAGCTTCGCCGTCCGTGCTCACCAACGTGGCCACGCCTTCGTGTCGCCGCCTGCTGCCCCGTTGCTTGCCGACCTCGACCGCTCCCTGGCGCCCACGGCCACCGCGCCGCGTCGCCGCCTTCGCTGCTCCGGCAGCCGCCCCAGACTCCCCTGAGCTCCTCCCCTACTCCGATGTGAGCTCTCCCTCGTGCTGCCCTGTACTGATGCGTTGCTAAAAATTGCTATGCTGTTGCTGTACTTACCACTGAATCTGAAGACTGCTGAGTTTTGTAATGTCTGAAAATTTTGCTGTGTTGAAAACTGGTGCTAGCTACTACCTTGGACAGCCCCAAAACAGTAGCAAAAGAGATCCAATAAAAATGAAGTAATGCCGACATGTAGTTGAAGCTACAGAGATCAAATGTCTCCATTACACCCAATTCAAATGATGCAAGGATTTAATCCTACAAAATCGCAAGTTGTAACTTGTTGCTAATTGGGCGGAAAACAGAAAACAAAATTACCTGATAGCTATATTAGGGCTGTTAAAAATATAATTTACAGAAGTGTTTTACGACAATTAAGCCCATAGCATGTGAGTAGACATAATAAGCTTCATTTTCTTACATTGGACCGACTCCCGGAGTTGCACGGATTAAATCAAACAAAAATCGCAAAAGACATATTTCTATCAATAAAAGAAATGGCAGAAACAGAGATGAATTTCATAGCTACTTTAGGGCTATGAGTTAACAAGTTGAAGCAATGTTTTATGCAAGATTGAACCCATGGCATGCTAGTATAACTATTATGTTGCAAATCATCTATTGGGAGTACCCCAATTGGAGCATTAGAGCAATAGCTATTATCTTACAAAGTTTGGATAAAGTAACAGTCATCTGTGGTTAACAGTTTGTAGTGCTATTTAGGCAATGTCTTAACTATGTAAATGAAATGTTTTAAGATTGAAACCTGTACCACATTAAAGACCATCTAAAACTAATTAGTTTTGGTATAGGGCACTAGTTCATAGGAATTATAAATCACTAGTTGTAACCATTTGAAAACTACTAAAAAATATTAATAATCTCAGACTTAGCAAAATTCAGAGAATTCTAAGCCAGCCAATGACACCTGGGCCCCGTGTTGACTGGCCCCACTGGCCCCACATGTCATTGACTGTGGCTGGCTCAGTCCGGATATAAAAATATTTAACTAAATATTTGTGAGTTAAAATAATTCCCGACAATAAGGAAAATCATTTAAAACTTCAGAAAATAATATAAAATAAACCGTAGCTTAGATCAATATATTTTCTACATAAAAGTTGATCAGAATAATACAACGAGTACGGATACGCTACCCATACCCCCACTGCACCCCTCTAACATACCGAACACGAGACCGTTCCCCCTCTGGAATGCCTTCCCGATATTGCCCGATACCATAAAACTCTCCGGATGGATTTATTTCGAACACGAAAGTTGTTCGGAATAGATCAACTAACCCGAATACACCACCCACACATGTGCCGGATCTCCACAACACCTCCGTCATGATAACTCCCCCTCCGGACACCATGTCCGGTAATCACCCGGAGCTGGCCGTTCATCCTCGGATGAATTTCCGCTCCGAGCAACGTGCATTGCACTGCGTTAGAACACCGTTAACTTTGCATTTGACATGTCTTGTATTTGTATTGCTATTATTGCTGTGTATTTATTGTTTCTCCCCCCCCTTTATTCTCCGATAGACCCCGCTGCTGCCGTCGACTACACCGCTGCTGAGTACGACTACTTCGTCGACGATCGTACCGCTACTACCGAGCTTCCAGGCAAGCAGAGCCATTTTCCTTCCCCAGATATCGCCTACCTTTCCGTACTTTCTTGCACTAGGCATTGTTACTGCTGCTGCTACGTTACAATCCTATTCTATTGCATAGCCTGATTTTGTCGCCCCTTGATGTACCTTCTTATCCTATGCTGCCTGCTTTATCTATATATTATATTCAGCAGTGAACCCTGCGCATTGTTAGCTAGGTTTAGAATAGAGGGCCGTGACCACTCTGGTGAGTGAACGCGGATTACAAAATATTATAACTGCAATAGGTACGGATCAATTCAGACGCCCTAGGTAACCTACAACGGCGAGACTCTGCCAAGATGCTTCGAGTTTGACTTACGAGTGGACGGACTCGTATTTCACTCTCGTCGGCTAAGTAGCGTAGCATCACTGGGATGATATGAGAATATTCCTCTTTAGTTCATTCCGCTGGTGTCTCGGCACCACCGGGGTGATACGAGAATATTCCTCTTTAGTTCATTCCGCTGATGTCTCTGTCGAACCTCTTCAAGTGTACCATCGAGGGTGATTCCTCCTGGCTTCACTTGATGGTAGGCACTCGAATCAACTGGTGTCCTTACGAAAAGGAGTCGGGTGACCCAACGGTGCCCGCGCAGGGTATCTTAGCGGAACGACAGGTCAGGTGTATTCCATTGGTGTGCGGCGGGCCTGGTGCTGTTCGTGGCCGACAGGTATCCTGTTGTACGAAAGTCGAGCTCTTCGGAGCAAACGCGAGACAAGGTAAGGAGACGGTTCACCTTGTTGGTAACCGCACGAGTTGGTGGGACGTCAGGGAAGGCACCGATGTTACTAGTGGTCCTGGCTGCTGTCGTTGTCCGCGACTCATTCAATAAGGGGCAACGATAACGGTTGTCTCGACAGAAAATTAATAAAATGCTTAACGGGTTCGGCGGATGACTTCAGTAGCCTTTTGGCTTGTACGCACTACCTATACGTGGGATTACAGTGTGGGCCCTCCGCGTTGTGGTCTCGTTCGAAAGCTCTGAAAGACGTCCAGTTCAGCATTGTGGCGCGGTCGGATCCGCATCCATGATAGAGTTGCGTGGTATCCACCGTCCTCACAACGACCCGGAGAGCGAGGGGTGATAGGCCCATGACCCCCTTGCACTTAGGGCTGTAGACCGGCGGGGACCTCTCTGATGAGCCGTAGGATGGGCCTCGGCATGTCGGATAGCCTCGGTGGGGTGTTCCCTAACAAGGTGTACGCCACCCTGGAGATCCGAGCGTGTAGTGTCACACTAGTGCACCCCTCCAGGGAAGATTGATCTATCGATAGTCGTGTCCACGGTAACAAGACGCTTTATGCTGAAGCCAGAATCTACCACTACAAACTACTACTATTAAACTGTATGGTTCCGGTTTATTTTCCTCGCAGGGAGTCGAGGAAGGGAACTCGGAGGCATTGTTAATTATGATTACAACTTATTATTATACAATGCTGCAGCAACTTCTGCTGCATTGTTACTTTCATTTCTGTTATATTAAACTGTTGGCTGATTCTTACCTCATGCTGCAAGACTCGTCGGAAGATGCTAGTCTTCGATAGGCCTAGCTTCTTACCCTTATTCTGATTTCTATCTTGCAGTCCACTATATACAGCCTCTTCTTTCCGTTGATACAATGCATAATGCTTAGTAGCGGACGTAAGACTCGCGGGTATACTAGATACTCACCTGCTTTATTTTTCCTCCTTTTTTGTTTTTCCTGATCGGCCGCTGCAGTCGACGTTGGAGTCCAGGAGCAGGAGATCCCCGATGCCGACCACCGCAACGTGAAGATCCCCGATGCCTTCTACGACGTCGAGTTCCCCTTTGACCAAGGGTAGTTTGGAGGTTCCCAGGCAGGAGGCCTCGCCTTTTCGATCGTTGTTGTTTTGTGCTAGCCTTCTTAAGGCAACCTTGTATCCTTGTGTCTGTACTTAGATACATTTGCTTCCGCTGACTTTGTGCTCTCGAGCTGTTGTATTCGAGCCCTCGTGGCTTCTGGCTTGTATTAAACAGCTTGTATTATTTTATTTGCAGAGTTGTGTTGTGATATCTTACCGTGAGTCCCTGATCTCGATCGTGTACCTTGTGTGTATGATTACTGTACACGGTCTGATTTTGGGGGCGTCACAGTAATCCAACTGCATCTACTACTAATCATCCACCTTGAGATATCTATCCAGAACATCTCGCTGGTATTAAGTTGCGAGCCCCACCCAAAGTGTAAACCCAAAGCAACAGACAACTGCATTAAAAAGAACTTTGCGTAAAGTAAACAATCCTTGCAACCGCGGTTACAAGCACCGTTGTTTTCCCCCTTGTGGCAACATCACATCCCCTAGACTCATGTTTCTATCACTCAAGCGTGTCATCAGGGGGCATGAACCCACAATCGAGCACAACGTTCCCTCTTGGTGTCACTACCTACTACTTGGCCAAAGAAATAAACAGCAACGGAGAACATGCAAGAATTACTTAGGAACAAAAATATAAGAGATAAAATCCAAATATATTACTCTATCACAATCTGAACATAATCTCATAATCCATCAGATCCCATCAAACTCAGCATAGCAAAAGCAGAAATATTACAAAAGTGCCTCGATCATGTAGGGCAGCTCACGAGGTCTAAACCATGAAGATCAAAGAGGGGAGGAGAACATCACATAGCTACTGATCACGGACCCATGGTCCAAGGAAAACTACTCACAAGACATCCGGGGAGCATCCATGGTGGAGAGGAGACTCCCGGAGGTCGGCCCTCCCTCCGGCAGGGTGCCGGGAAGAGGTCTTCTGGTGCTCCCGATCTCGGAAGCGCGGCAGCGGCGGAACAGAGGCGAGATTGCGAAATAGGGTTCTGTCTTTGGAGTTTCCCCGTGAAGGAGAATAAATAGGAGAAGGGGGGGCAGCCAGAGGTGGACCAGGGGCCCCAGCCCCCCCCCCCCTGGCGCGGCCAGGGGTGGGGCCGCGCCGGGTGGCCGCCTGGCCCCCCTGGCTCCCCTCTGGCCCCACTCGGGCTCTTCGCGAAGCTTCCTGTACGCTGATTTTTCCTGTATTTTTCCCGGAATTTTTCTGGCACTTTTTATATGGGGGAAAACTGAAATAGAAAAATAGCAGAAAACAGGAACTGGCACTGGGGTGCACTGAGTTAATAGGTTAGTACAAATATGATCAAAAGTGTATGAAAGTGTATCTAGATCATAGCAATATCACACAAAACATGCATGGAGCAAGCAGAAATTATAGATACGTTTTGGACGTATCAACATCCCCAAGCTTAATTCCTGCTCGTCCTCGAGTAGGTAAATGATAACAGCATAATTTCTGTGGTGACATGCTAGAAACCATATAAGAACTTTAAAAAGTAAAGCAATCAAGGTTAGAGATTCAATTCAAGTCATAACATGCAAGAGTCTATATTAGCATTGAAACAAGTAACAAAATAACATTAGGTGCAAGAGCTCTCACTGTCCGTGACTCGAATGTCTCCAAATGGTGTTTTCGTGCAAGAAGGGGGATAGGGAATACGAGAAAAATATTTATTTGTTGTGAACTCAATCTACTAAAGTTTCACACTTGGTCTTTTTCCGGAATCTTATCTTGACTCGTCCCCAGACCACTAGCCAGGTACAAGTCAATTTGATCCACTCCTTTTCGATATTTTGAGCACTCATGCAATGGATGAGCGTAAGCACGAGAGTTGACACTTAGGATGGCAAAGAGAGAAGTACGGAGGAGGAAGACAAAAAGGATGAGAAAGGCTCACATCAATGAGGACAATCATAGGCAAGAGATGCCAAATGTTAGATATGATGTGAGGAGTAGTAATTGCCATGCAACAGATGCACATACGAGCTAGGAAGCTCTCCAATGGAACTAGTGGGGGTGCATCTAACTTGCTCGCTCATGAAGACCTAGAGCTCGTTTGAGGAGGCTCATCCTTGGAATATGCAAGCCAAGTTCTATAGTGTGAAGGTCCCCACATAGCTATATGCATAATGATCATCTCTATGGAGTACAAGGATATAAAGGGAGTACTAGTGTGGATCTCTCAAAAGGATAGTAGTGTTGCCCCTTTCTCTCTTTTTATTTATTTTTCTTTTCTTTTCTATTTTTTTTGTACTTTTTTTGTGGCCTCAATGGATCTTTCTATTTAACTCTCATTTGTCCTCTTTGGGGTCTTTTAATGTGTCCATTTTGGGATCTTTTCCTCACTTAAGGGCAACACTCTATTTTACAAGAAGGTAAAGAAGATCTTTCACACTTTACAAGGTACTCAAAATCATAAAGAAGATGTAACTATCATGATGTATGCAATGTATGTCGCTGCCAGTGTAGCAGGAACATGTATGACATGAAGATCAAGTCATGAAGAGGTGGAAGTTGCATGGCAATGTAACTCGGAAAGGATATGGAAATGCCTTGATAGGTAGGTATGGTGGCTGTTTTGAGGAAAGATATAAGGAGGTTTATGATGACAGAGCGTATCATGCCAGGGGTTTGGATGTACCGGCGAAGGTGGACACCAACTCTCGGAGTGAGAAGAAGGAAATGCACGGCACAGGAGAGGCTAGCAAAATATGGGAAGGTGGAAGTGTCAACTTTCAATACTTACATTAGTCCGAAGAACTCATGCACTTATTATCGGTAACTCTCAATCTAATAAGGAGGTTCACAAAGATACAAGTACCCCGAGGAGGAGTGTATGGGGGTTTGGTTATCCTTGCGCATCCTCGATGGTACGTGAGTGTTCTCTGATATTCGACCCCTCAGAAGAGTAGTGATCCATCTAGTAGCTAGAGTTCTCAACTAGTTTTTGTAGGTTTTGAAAATACACACGGATTGCCCAAAATACGACACCTATCACTAATAGGCTAGAGCTCTTGACACCAAAAGTTCAAATATTACTCACACCAATACCTCAAAACTATTGCAAGTTACTACTAAAATTAAATAGCAACCTCAATTACCTACTTTCAAGACAAGACACAACTCAGTGCAACAACCAACTTTCTTTAACAAGATAAACATGAAAACTAAAAAGAGTTCCAGCAACAAACTAAACAAAAGCCAAGGCTCTTTCTCAAGACAAACTAAGACTAAAACTAAACATGGCAGTAGCTATGAAAAGATAAAGAACACACAACAGCAAAAAGATAAGCAGGAAAAATCCTATGATGTGTTCTAAATTTGAAAGTGGAGCGTGTTTCTCTCCCACACAAAGTAAGACGGGATCTAGTTTGTTATGAACAGCAAGCAAACCTAAAGAAAACTAAAAATAAAACCTAAGAGCGAGACGCTCCAAGCATAGCACATAACGCATGAAGTGATAAAAATATAGTGAGACGAAGGACGAACTGATGATTGTTGATGGAGAAGTGGAAGCACGGGGGCATCCCCAAGATTAGATGCTTGAGTCTCTTTGAATATTTATTGGGGATGCATGGGGGCATCCCCAAGCTTGAGCGCTTGACACTCCTGAATCTTCTTTCATCATCTTCCATTGCACACTTGAAAACTCTCTTCATACATAACTCATTATAAGCTGATTAGAGATGTTAGTACCCTTAATAAATAATTTTTCCCTACTGGATATAAAGATATTCTTGAAGAACTACTATTTCTCAAGAGTGCCAAAAAGTTTTTGCAAAGAAAAAGCAAGCTTAAGGTTTGCAAAAGTTAGGAGAGACAAAACGTGGCAGAGTCTGTGAAAAACAGAACAGCAGGTAGTAAAGAAGTTTTTAGGGATACTTCTGCAACTCAAATCAAAAAACTCAGAACATACGGAAGTTTCGTAATTGTATAGAGAATGTTGTGTAAAAATGTCAGCTCAAAAAGATGAACTGGGATTTTTCTGGAATTTTTCTGGTCACGAGGACAGAATCTGTTTTCTGGACAGCACGTCACAACTTTTACTTCCCTTGCCGTAAGAGGCTATAACTTGGCACAAAGTTGAAAAAATAAAGATACAATGATGTTGCTACAGTAGTAACAATCATCAAGACACAACAAAAGCAAAAAGAAAAACCTAAATTTGTTGCGGGCTGCCTCCCGAAAGCGCTTTCTTTTATGCCTTTAAGCTAGGCATGAAGCAAAAGAAGAATCAAGTTTTATCAAGAGAAAGAGAATAACTAGCCCATGTAACGGACTCAAAAGGTAACTTGATTTTCTTTCTAGGGAAGTGTTCCATCCCCTTTTTGAATGGGAATTGGAATTTTATATTCCCCTCTTTCATGTCAATAACCGCACCAACGGTGCGAAGAAAAGGACGTCCCAAAATAATTGGACACAAAGGTTCACACTCTATATCCATAACAATAAAATCAACGGGAACATAGTTGTCATTGAAAATGATAAGAACATCGTCGATCCTCCCCAAAGTTTTCTTTACGGAAGAATCAAGAAGACGAACACCAAAAGAACATGGCTCAAAGGGCTTCAATTTAAACATATCAAATATTCTTTTGGGCATAACGGAGGTACTAGCTCCAACATCACATAAAGCATAGCAAGAGAAGTTATTTAATTTAATTTTTATCATAGGGTCCCAACCATCATGTAGCTTCCTAGGTATGGAGGCTTCTACTCTAAGTTTCTCCTCCCTAGCTTTGATGAGAGCATTTGTGATATGCTCCGTGAAGGCAAGATTAAGTGTGCTAGTGTGGGGGTCTCTAGACATTTTGTGTAGCAAGCTAATAACTTCTGAGAGGCTGCAACTATCAAAATCAATATCACTACTATCAAAGGTGGTAGTAGTGTCGTCTAGGCTCAGTTGTTTGAAATCCTCTATGTTCATAGGAGTTTCTTTATCTTCGGTTGAGGTATTAGCATCACCATTAATAGGTCCAACGGGACTAGGAGTGCATTGGGTGCTAATAGTTTGGGTGTCCTCAACAATTTGGATAGTGGCAACTGTGTGGTGTCTAGGAAGGCTCTTAATTATATCCTCTTCCTCTTTTTCTCTAGCCCATCTTTCTTTAAGTTTAGCCATCATCCTAATATTTTCATTAATTTGTAATTGGATAGCATTAATAGGAGTGGCCTTATTCTCCTCAAGGGGAGAGGTTCTAATTTTAAGCATCTCAATATCAAGGGCTAAGCTTTCTACCTTCAAAGAGAGATTATCTATTTTAGCTAATTTCTCCTCTACATTTTTGTTGAAGGCTTTTTGGGTAGTGATAAAGTCTCTAAGCATGCTTTCTAATTCAGAAGAGGGGTTCTTGTTGCTAGGGTAGGTATTGTTGTTCCCATAGTTGGATGGAAACGGTCTAGGATTGCTAGCAAATTTCCTCTATAAGCATTGTTGTTGAAGTTGTTTCTAGCAATAAAGTTCACATCCACTTGTTCTTGAGCAACCAAAGAATTTAAAGGGACATCATGAGGATCAATAGAGGGTTGCTTGGTAAGCAGAGACATAATTAAGTCAACTTTTTCATTGAGGGAGGTAATTTCCTCGACATAATTTACCTTCCTACCTGTTGGAGCGCGTTCGGTGTGCCATTGGGAATAATTGGTCATCATTTCATTGAGAAGCTTCGTGGCAGCACCAAGTGTAGTTGACATAAAGGTTCCTCCTGCAGCCGAATCTAACAGGTTGCGCGAGGTAAAGTTCAAGCCTGCATAAAAAGTCTGGATAACCATCCAGGTAGTCAAACCATGTGTAGGGCATTTCTTAACAAGAGATTTCATTCGTTCCCAAGCTTGGGCAACGTGTTCACTATCCAATTGCTTAAAATTCATAATGTTACTCCTCAATTGGATAATTTTAGCAGGTGGGTAGTACTTCCCAATAAAAGCATCTTTGCACTTATCCCAAGAATCTATGCTATTCCTAGGCAAAGATTGAAACCAGATTTTAGCGTCTCCCCTTAAAGAGAAAGGAAAGAGCTTGAGCTTAACAACATCACCTTCTACTTATTTATACTTTTGCATATCACATAATTCAACAAAATTATCCGGGACAATTGCATTTTTGCCCCTAGTTTTGCCAGCCCGTGGGTTTTGCCCTTACTTTTCGGCTCTGCTCAGTTTTGCCCTTAGATTTGTCCCTCGGGTCATCCGAACGCCCTTTGACCGTTTGACCAATAAGATATTTAATTATTCAGAAAATCATTTCCTTTATGTGTGTATCATTTGCACATATGAAAATATTAATTGTTAACCTACCCAAGGTTACTAACGTTCTTAACATTATTAAAAATAAAAATGTGTAAACAATAAAAAAATCATGAATAAAAACGGCATGCAAGTTTAGGTGATGTCTGCTGACCATTCTGATATCTTATTTGAGATTTTTTGAATTCACATGAACTTGTTATGAATTTTAAAATTAATGGTCAATGTCATTTGAAAATGCATAACAACTTCATATATACCCAGAAAAATGCAAATAAGATATCAGAATGTTCAGAAGACATCACCTACATTCGCATGTCATTTTTAATCATGAAAATGTATTGTTTATACCTTTTAATGTTTAATAATGTTAATAACATTAATAACCTCAAGTAGTTTAAATATTATTTTGTTCGTGAATGCTAATAACATGCACTTACAGGTAATGCTTTTTTAAACATTTTGATATCTTATTTGCATTTTTCTGAGTTCATATGAATTTGTTATGCATTTTCAAAGTATTGGTCAAACGGTCAAAGGGCGTTCGGATGACCTCAGAGACAAATTTAAGGGCAAAACTGAGCAAAGCCGAAAAGTAAGGGCAAAACCCACGGGCCGGCAGAACTAGGGGCAAAAATGTAATTGTCCCAAATTATTCAAGTGTAAAGCAGCATACTCTCCAGCACTAGAGAATTGATCTCTCATAACAAGGTTTAGCAAAGAAGGTTTAATTTCATAAGAGGTAGCTGAAGTGGCAGTTGTGGCAATGGGAGTGCAGATAAAGTCTTGGTTGTTGTGACTAGTGAAGTCACACAACTTGGTGTTTTCAGTGGAACCCATAGTAGCGGCAAGTGTAGCAGATTTTTTTGTAATTTTTGATAAAAGACACAAAGATAAAAACTGAAAGGTAAACTAACAAGACTAAAAAAAACAAAGGTAAAGGGTAGTGTGCAACTCCCCTATCTTAGCACTCGGAGTCCCCGGCAACGGCACCAGAAATTCGCTTGATGGCTTCTCGCCCCTCGTTGGTTACCCCAAGTGGAAGGTTTGAGATGTAGCGCAGCAGCAAGTTTCCCTCAGTGAAGATACCAAGGATTGTCTCCAGTAGGACTCCAGAGATGATAAGTAGGTATCAGCAGCGCAACTGACGTGGACCTGCACACAGACACAGATAACTTTGTTCCCAACGAAGTTCAGAGAGGTTGTCAATCTCTCCGATCTTGTTGTTCACAAAGGGTAAAAAACAAGGGATAATGATAGCAATTGAAAGTAAAAAGCATAAAAGTAAATAAGCGTGGAAACAATAATAAGGATATGGACCGGGATACGTGATGTTCACTAGTGATGTCTCTCTCCCAAAAGACGATAAAAATTGCTATGCGAGTTAAATAAATTACAGAAGGGCAATTGACAGGATTATGAACGCGCCGCAATGCTAACTATGCTACAAAAGAAAGGAAGAGGCTCAAAAGCACGGGCAGTACGCCAAAATAAGTAGACCGTAATCCAACTGCATCTACTACTAATCATCCACCTTGAGATATCTATCCAGAACATCTCGCTGGTATTAAGTTGCGAGCCCCACCCAAAGTGTAAACCCAAAGCAACAGACAACTGCATTAACAAGTACTTTGCGTAAAGTAAACAATCCTTGCAACCGCGGTTACAAGCACCGTTGTTTTCCCCCTTGTGGCAACAGAACATCCCCTAGACTCATGTTTCTGTCACTCAAGCGTGTCATCGGGGGGCATGAACCCACAATCGAGCACAACGTTCCCTCTTGGAGTCACTACCTACTACTTGGCCAAAGAAATAAACAACAACGGAGAACATGCAAGAATTACTTAGGAACAAAAATATAAGAGATAAAAACCAAATATATTACTCTATCACAATCTGAACATAATCTCATAATCCATCAGATCCCATCAAACTTAGCATAGCAAAAGCAGAAATATTACAAAAGTGCCTCGATCATGTAGGGCAGCTCACGAGGTCTAAACCATGAAGATCAAAGAGGGGAGGAGAACATCACATAGCTACTGATCACGGACCCATGGTCCAAGGAAAACTACTCACAAGACATCCGGGGAGCATCCATGGTGGAGAGGAGACTCCCGGAGGTCGGCCCTCCCTCCGGCAGGGTGCCGGGAAGAGGTCTTCTGGTGCTCCCGATCTCGGAAGTGCGGCAGCGGCGGAACAGAGGCGAGATTGCGAAATAGGGTTCTGTCTTTGGAGTTTCCCCGTGAAGGAGAATAAATAGGAGAAGGGGGGGCAGCCAGAGGTGGACCAGGGGCCCCAGGCCCCCCCTGGCGCGGCCAGGGGTGGGGCCGCGTCGGGTGGCCGCCTGGCCCCGCTGGCTCCCCTCTGGCCCCACTCGGGCTCTTCGCGAAGCTTCCTGTACGCTGATTTTTCCTGTATTTTTCCCGGAATTTTTCTGGCACTTTTTATATGGGGGAAAACTGAAATATAAAAACAGCAGAAAACAGGAACTGGCACTGGGGTGCACTGAGTTAATAGGTTAGTCCAAATATGATCAAAAGTGTATCTAGATCATAGCAATATCACACAAAACATGCATGGAGCAAGCAGAAATTATAGATATGTTTTGGACGTATCAGCGCCCCGCATCACTCGAAGAGTTGCGGGACTGCAAGCAAGGATCCCGCGAGGCACTACATAAGTACATCCAACGATGGACCATACTGTGGAACTCAACAGAAGGAATATCATACGAAAGCGCCATCGAAGCCTTCAGACGAGGCCTCCAGCGGGTGAAGTGCCGCGAGAAACTGGGACAACTCAAAGTTAGGACACTCAGCCAGCAATTGGAACATGCCAACAATTGGGCCGATAGCGAGGACTCCATATGCAACAAAGCAGGCGTCCCAGCAAACCACGACGACTGTGACGTCGAGCATGAAGGCAACTATGACGGCGGCAAAAGCTTCGACCGAAGAAATAAGAAACCCAGGCGCAACTTCCACGACGATCGAGGAATCGATATGGTTGCGGCTGGCTTCCTCGACGACAGGGAAGGCAGACGCCGTAACGACAACCGCACACCTTGGCGAGACAACTGCGATGAATCCACGCGTAACCAGAGATGGGAATGGCGACCTTGCCAACCTCGCGATGATACTCGAGCACCACGCTCACTCGGTGATCAACTTGACGGACCCTGCCAGCTCCACTATTTCATGGACGAACAAGGACAACTCAAATCAGGCAACACCATCAGGAACTGCCGACATTTCAAAGATCTCTCCGAAGCACGTGGTAGGGATGCACAGCCCGCACCCCAGTCACTCGCAAACATCATGCACGGGCAAATCTCCCATGAAGCACCTTCAGATCCACCCATACCACCTCGCCAGGTATCCGCAGTACAAAGACATCAAGCACTCGACGACGAAGAAGAATATCCACCTGCCCTAGGATGAATATACATGATTCAAGAAGGACGCCCATCCAACAGAAAACAGAAACAAGTCACTCGACAGGTCTACATGGCGGCCACCTCCTACCCTGCAGTACCCGACTACCTCCGGGCTCGGAAGTGGACATCACATTCTTGCAGTAGGACTACCCGCCAGCGGTTCCTAGGCCAAGCCACGCTGCCCTGGTCCTCGAAGCTCGAATTGGCAATTATGATATGTCACGTGTGTTCATGGATGGAGGCACGACATCAATATCATCTTCACCAGGACACTACAGGAGATGTTCATCCCAACCTCTGTCCTGAAGACGTCAGATAGGACCTTCCATGGCATCGTGCCCGGAAAAGTGGTCCTACCCCTTGGCAAGATCAGCCTCGACGTTGTTTTCTGCCATGAAGGAAATTTCAGGAAGGAGAATATCGACTTTGAAGTAGTGGACTGGAAGTCGCAATACCACGCAATCCTTGGTCGAACAACGTTTGCTCAGTTCATGACGGGACCCAGGGGAGTTATCACCCTGAACGGAAGCTTCATCAGGTCCGACCGTTGCGACAGGGAATTCCACAAGATCTCCGAGACCTTTGGCACACAACAAGAACTTGCAGAAATCGCAATGGTAACCGACAAGAGCCTCTTCCCAGTGTCCAGTCAAAGCGAGGTTAAAGAAATCACTCGAGACTTCAAAATCGACATGACAACTCATCAGGTGCACCCGACCGATCCATCCAAGATGGTTCGAGTGTCCGCCAACCTGCCTGTCACATAGGAAAGAGCGCTTGTCGAATTCCTCTGTGAGCATTGGGAAATCTTTGCATGGTGTCCTGTCGACATGTCAGGAGTTCCTAGGGAATTCGCCGAGCACTCTCTCCAAATATTCCCCAACACTAAACCAGTCAAGCAATCTCTGCACCACCTTTCAGAGTTGAAGCGCAGAGCCATCGGCAAAGAAGTCAACACACTACTCGACGCCAACTTCATCCGCGAAACAAAGAAGACCACCTGGGTACCCAGTGTTGGTTCCCAAGAAAGACACACCCTTCGTCCGCATGTGCGTCAACTATGGGCCCGTCAACAAGCATTGTCCAAAGGATCACTCCCCCCTGCTCCAAATTGGTCAGATTATCGACTCCACGGTAGGATGCGAGGTCCTTTCCTTCCTCGACGCTTACTCGGGCTACAATCAGATACGGATGAAGGTAGAAGACGAAGAACACACGTCATTCATCACTCCCTTCGGCGTCCTCTGATACATGACGATGCCTTTTAGACTGAAGAACGTAGGTGCCACATACCGTGTATGATGAAAGCATGCTTGAAGGATCAGATCAGACACAATGTCCAGATCTATTTCGATGACATAGTTGTCAAAGTATACCAAGCCAACACCCTCCTCAATGACTTGCGTGAGACATTTGCCGCACTCAACCACTACTGCACCAAGCTCAACCCGTAGAAGTGCGTATTCGGCGTGCCAGCAGGAAAGATCTTCGGGTACATGGTGTCTTCCCGAGGAACCGAAGAAAATCCAGAGAAGCTCCAAGCACTCGCAACCACGAAGGAACCATTCAATATCAGTGGTGTCCAACAGCTAACTGGACTCCTGACAACACTCCGTCGCTTCATCAGCAGGCTGGGTGAGAAGACCCTACCCTTATACCAGCTACTGAAGAAGGGTGGCAAGTTCGAGTGGATGGAAGAAGAGCGCAAGGCATTCGTCGATCTCAAGAAAACACTATCAACTCCCCCAGTACTTGCAGTACCCAAGGAGCATGATCCACTATACCTCTACATCGCCGCCAGAAGCTACGTCGTCAGCACAATACTCATCGTCGAGCGCCCGGAAGAAGGCAAAGCTCACATCGCCCAAAGGCCGATATACTACCTCAGCGACGTCCTGACAAGTTCCTAGTAGTGCTACCCGCACTACCAGAAGCTCGTCTATGCCATCTTCATGACCTCTCGCAAAGTGTCGCACTACTTCGACGAGCACACGATAACGGTGGTCAGTAGCGCACCACTCGCGACATCCTCAACAACCCAGACGCCACCAGACGTGTCGCCAAGTGGAACATCGAGCTCAGCCGACGAGACCTGAGCTTCAAGCAGCCGACAACAATCAAAGCCCAAGTCCTCCCTGATTCCGTTGTCGAGTGGATGGAAGTCCGGTCCCCTGGAAATCCCGACCTCTCGAACTCATGGTCGGTATTCTTCGACGGTTCAAAGAGAAACCAAGGAGCCAGAGCTTGCATGGTACTGATATCCCCCAAAGGATACGAGCTAACATGGCGGAATTGGGCATGGGGCAACTGGGGCTATAGCCCCAGGCCTGGCCCAACTAGCATTGTACATCCAACAAAAGTTTTTTCCAATTTGTAGACCACACAGTTGCCTAGAACCAGGCGTCCAATCCAACGCCAGTGGGTCTTAAGCCTCAGCCCCATGTACGTTCTCATCCCAAGTAAGGACCAGAACGAACAGTGGTACAAGGAAATCAATCTCTAGAGTTCCTAAAAACCCGCTAGTGTTTCTTTTATCTCTCTGTGATGCCAGATGTCAATCAAAAAAGGTCCTTCATTCACTCGGCTACTGGAAATCCAAACTTGTGACTTGACTGATCATACACTTTGAAAATTTTGAAGTATCACATGTCATTAAAGCAATCCTCTTCAACCCTTTTTTATTCCTCCAGTTCTGCTCCATGTCCCCAATCAATGAAACATGTAAAATAGATCCACCTTAGTTTTTTTATCTGTCAATTTATTTTGTGGTCCTCAAAAAAACTTTTCTAATTCTTTTGTATCAATCAGAACTATAAATTTTATTAATCTAAATTACTAAATTTTGTTTCATTTTTTTTGTTAATAGAAAAATAGAAATTCAAGATGAAAAGGATAGAGACTATTAAATTGATGACATGTTTATTAAAAAAATTCTTGTATTAATAATAAATTCATATTTTATCTTCAATGTAAATTTGTGGTATATTTGTAACATGCATTGATATTTGTTGTATTTAGTTTTTTTAGGCGTTTTTTTGAGTTAGTAGTATTTGTTTTAGGGTAAGAGGTATTAGTAATGTTACTTGTACGAGGATAATTTTAGCCCTAGCCATCGAGAAATCCTGGCTTCGCCTGTGTTGTAGATCAGCTTCGAGAAGCCATCAAATAATGAAACAGAATACGAAGCACTCCTCCAGGGCATGCACATGGAGAAAGCCTGCAGAGCCACTCGCCTGATGACCTATATATGGAGATTACAACCTCGTCGTCCAGCAAACAATGAAGGATTGTGACGCAGTCGTAGACAACATGTTGGCATAACAGAACCTCTACAATTTCCTCGAGGGCGACTTCGACGGTTATGAGCTCAACCATGTGGTGCGTGCCAACAATAAAGAAGCCGACAAACTTGCAAACATTGGATCCACTCGAGGACCAGTACTTCCTGGTGTTTTCCTTTAAAGCATCAATCGCCGCTCCATCAAGATCGCAAAACTAGTCGACCCCTCCCCACCTACGACAGGGGCCGAGGACGCTGCTCCTGCGGAACATGAAGCACCCACCATCGTCGCGGAGAACCAGAACAAGTGATACTCGTCGAGCCAGTGTGGACTCGACCCTTCCTCGAGTGCGTTCCCGCAGGACATCACAGAGGCGCAGTGCATCACTCGTTGATTCAAACAAGAAGACGACAAGGCTATACTCCTCGAAATTAATGAGGGTATCTATGGGTACCACGCCAGCAGTCGAACCTTGGTCGCCAATGATTTTCGCGCAGGATTCCACTAGCCCACTGCCATGCGGGACGCAAAATATACCGTGCGGCGCTGCATCACGTGCCAAAAATTTTCCTGCAGACCACATGCACCCGCATCAGTGCTTAAGACGATACCCGTATCGTGGCCCTTCGCCACGTGGGGACTCGATATGGTGGGTCCTTTGAAGAAATATCGCAAGGGTGGTCATACTCACCTACTCGTGGCAGTCGACAAGTTCACCAAGTGGATCTAAGCGGTCCCCATCACCAGCTCGACTGCCACGGCGATCGTGAATTTCATCAAGTCCATCATCTTCCGTTTCAGCGCCCCCACACCATCATCACCGAAAAGGAACCAACTTCACGGCAGAAGTGTCAAGAGAGATTTGTTTGGAAGGTAATCCCCCCAAAACCTTAGTTCGAACAAGGGGGGCATAGCTTCACGATCTCGACATTGACGATGAAAATGATCAGATTTGCAGCCAAATCAAGCAAGCATCCACGCAAGCGACACAAGGAGCTACCTAGATTCGGGCCACCGTGGTGGTGTAAAACCCTACGCCTGCATGTCTGGGATTGCTCCGGTGGAGATGATCATGATGAGCTTACAAGCTTGGGGGTTCGGGAATGGCCGACCCCTTCCACGCTGCCTTGGTTGCCAATTAACTACCCTGGCCTTGGTCCTTTCCTCCTCTTCTGGGGAAAGGGATCCCACATGGGCCTTCATGGTGGGGACAAACTTATCCCTTATCCTGACTAAATCTAACTGCTCCTAACAAAGGAGGTGATAAGATGGTTGTTGCTTTCGGTGCTGCCCTCGTCTTGGAGCGGAGTGCTTCAGGACCTAAGATGTTCTTTAGGGGGTTCGTGAAACATAGGCTGATGCAGGGATTCACGACTATTGCCTTTGAGGTGGGCAGTGGTCCTGGGAGGTCAATTATCCTCATGAGGTGAGTACTTCTCGAGGGGAGGCACTCGTCTCTAGCGGTGCCTTGTAGAGTTTATCTCCAAGAAGAGGGTCCTTCTAGAGGGACATCTTCAGGTGTCTTGGATCCCCTGGGTCTTAGGCACGGCCCGAGGTACCCTAGTTCCTACTGGGCCGACAGTAGCTCCCTGGCCTGTGTCGTCAGGTGGATTTATGGAGGGGATGACGCGGGGCCATCAACTTGTCGGGCCCAGGGAGATCGTGCGCCTTTGCGGAGGAGGTTTGGACCCACTCCTGTCTTGGCTGATGGATTGTTTCCCTTCTCTGTTGAGAAATGTGTCGCGGGTGGTGTCGGGGGGATAATTCAGAGACCCGACAGTACCAACAAGGAGGCCCTACACTTAAGGTGACGGGAGTCGACTTACGGGCCGACCCATTGGAGAGAAGGCCCGAAAGAGGACTCGGCCTATATGCCGATCATTTTACAAAGGCGAGGACCAACACACAAGGAAGAAGCCGAAGTCACCTTGGAGGACAAGATAACCCTTAAGAAGATATAATAGGACTTCATCTCGTGTAGCTATCGGACTCGTTGTCAAACCCAAGGACCCGGCATATATATAAGCCGATGTCACGAGGAGTCCAAGGGTCGAATCACCTTAGACTAGTTCTTAACATACTGACGACTTCTAGCGCCCTTGTAATCGAGATCTCCCACATATAATACAAGAAAGGCAGGAATTACGTCAGTACCTCATCGAGGGGCCGAACCTGGGTAAATGCCTGTGTCTCTCTTGTGCCAACTCATCGTTGCTGACTCTCCACCGACCGACTCTTCCTCCTCGTATCCACTCATAGCCAAGGCCCCGCTTAATTTCTCCTATGAGGACATCTGGCGTGTTTTTCCCACGACAATTGGCGCCCACCGTAGGGCCTACGCGCAAGGGTGTCGAGATCCAGGAGGGAGCTCAACACGGCATGGAGGGAATCACCATCGGCCGGATGACCCGAAGCTGGCGCGGCAATCTCTACATCGACATTGCAGCCTGCGGACCCGAGGCCGACTCTCTCGAGTTAGGTTACTGGGTCCCCATTGGATTTACCCACCTTTTCATCGGCTGGATTGACAGATCTGAGACAGAGCCAGATCTGGATGCGACCGAATACAGAAGTCAATCTCCAATTCAAACCACCCACGTTTACGTCGGATTCATCGCTGGATCCACAGAAGGACCGGAGAATTCCATCGAGATCTCTGACGAAGACAACCTCAATGAAGACAGAGACCCAAAACAGCCCAATCCTGGGTCACCCCCGGGCAACGGATGCGACACGGGCATGAAGCCGTCCCGACTCTTCGAAGACGACGGGCCAAGAGAAAATTCGAACACAGATGAGTACTACCCTTTCCCTGTTCAGCCACGACACTCAGATATATTCACCCGAAAGAGAAACAAAGCAACGTTGTAAGCATAAGCTCCACAAAACCAAGACCAAGAAGGTACAAGCTCAGCTTCCACCGACTTGGTGGCATTAGCTGCAACCCTAAATCCTTGCACGCGCTCCTACAGGAGGAAATCACCCCATAAAATCAAACCCCATCGAGCACACGGATAGCAGAACACAAGGAGGAAATAGCGCGATTCCACACAGGAATCACACGGGGAATAGGCACACCAACCTGAAGACACTATCAATCCAATGGAGAGACGACTCATAGATCGATCCAGATGCCTGATACCGGTACACGAGTAACGGCGTCGTCAGGTGATGCTAGCGAGGAAGTTGTCATGTTCTCGCCCCTCGTTGGTAACCCCAAGTGGAAGGTTGAGATGTAGCTAGCAGCAAATTTCCCTTGGTGAAGATACCAAGGTTATCTGTGAGAACCCAGAAATAATTTCCAGACCCTCCTGTGTTTAATTGTCAATCCCAGGATCATTGTTGACAACACAACGAAATGGTATCATTGCAGAATACATAAAGATTTTACAAGTACCATAATCTGCCATAAGGCATACATATAAAATGTCTCATGACATTTGTTACAATAAGGAAACATCGGAAAGTAAAATGCGTAGCGACTCCATCTAAGCCACAGGCAGTCGATGTAGTCCACGTGACCTCACTCCTACTGATCGCCATAGTAGTCATATTCATCAGCTTCGTCTTCATGGAACTCTGTTTCAACAAAATTATTGCCATGAGTACATTTCGTACTCAACATGCCTCCCGGGAAAGGCCCTAATAACTACATGAGGCTTCAAAGGAAGGTTGTTTGGTTCTTTTGCATAAAAGTTTTTTTTTTTGAAAAACATAATAGTTTGATAAAGCGGTTTTAGATGAAAACAAGAATTTTTCCATCACAACTTTCATCAAGGTGAGGATCCTCGATCCACTCACATCCTTCATAGGTTCCAAGAATAGGGGCAAAGAGGGAATAAGCAAGACAGGTTCCCGTATGTCAAGAAAGATTCATGTGTCGTCCATGACCGTGGACTCGTCTATTCGAATAGTTCTACACTCTGCAGAGGTTGTACCCTTTACCCACACGACACAATCTCGTCTTGTTGCCACCAGTGGACGCTGGCGTAGTACACTATGTTGTATACCGGCAGGGAGATTGTGACGAGGTCTTTCATTAGACCCACCCTTACTATGCCATGCCCACTAGGTTTCACAAGGTAGTAACCGCAGTTCACAGTCCTTGCCCCCTTTTGTGTCTGGGTTCTCCTCGCAAGGCAGCTGTCCCATCTGCGGTACGGCGATGATGATAATAAGGATGAACTAACTAGTTAACCAAGCCAGTGCCCATATAGCGTGTGGTTGTACAGTTGTCACAATCTTCAAATCCAAGACTTATTGGGTCTCATGCGGCACGGCCAATCGCTCCTTCAATCCTTGCTCCAGCTGTCGCCCGCACAAGTATTTAGATGGTAAGTTTCACCCAGAGTAGAAGAGAGTAAAGTAAGTCAACAATGGCCAACCGGCCTAGCTTAGCAAGCTCAGTAACAAGTTTCAAGTGTTAATGATCTGAAGATCATTCAGATAAGCACCTATAGAATAATTAGCATGGCTAAGCATTTCTACTCTACTAGATTACTATATAGTTCTACTCAGGTGTCAAGTAAATAGGAGACAAGCGGATCAGGGTAATGTGTCAATCGACACGCTAGCTACAAGATAAAATAGCATGAAATAGTGGTTATAAAATACAATGCAATTTTGTAAAACATGGGATAAACATGATCAAAGAGGGAGGCATGTCTTCGTTGTTGAGTCCATCTTCGGTAACTTCAGTTTTTCCATATCCAACATCGTCACTCCCTACTCGTTGCAACGATAGCAAATCAAAACAAATATATACCAAAGAAAAAGTAAATCCAAATAACATCCAAAAGAAAATAAGATTGGATGGATGATGAGATATTGATCAAGATGGGGTCGCATGATAGGCAAGGTGAGAGAGATGATTCAACGAGTGACATGGTTTATATTGATATGGCTTAGGAAGGCTCGGCGATCAGGACTAATGTTCTAATATGAACTATGCTAAGAACCACTTGAACAAATCCTAGCTAACTATATCGGGAACTACTATATAACAAACCTAATGTCATAAACACATGTAATGGAATCATTCTATGCATTTTAATTGCACAAACACAACATAGCACGACGAAGGTAAAAGTTAACCATAAACAAATATTTAGATAGAATCTAAATATTTATAATGGTTAATAGCATCCAAACATATACATCACATATATGATAATTCAAAATCAGGTACTCCATAAGAACCAAACCAACATATGTCAAATAATATAAACATGTTAAATAACACATCAAATAAATAAACAATTGTCTTAGACATGACATGGTAATACAAGCTAATATAACATCATCGTACCACAAGCATTAACATGGAATGTTTAAGAGTAAAATTAACAACAAATAAATATTTAGATGCTTCTAAATATTTATATTGTTTAACATCAAGCAGAATCAAACATCAACCATTACAACTATTGGCAATCATTACTATAACAAAATACAATCCAATAATGTGACAAAGACTGATTAAAAATTACTTCCTCCGTCCCAAAAAGCTTGTCATGGTTTTAGTTCAAATTTGAACTAAAGCCATGACAAGCTTTTTGGGACGGAGGGACTACATGATAAGACATGTCGTAAAAGGCATATGAATATAAAATCATAAATATGTTTCACTTAAAACACAAGCATCAAACATCGGAGTTATCATCAGAAATAGTAAACTAGGACACATTCTTTATAATAAGGAACAACAAATACTTCAACAATGACTAGCCAAAATATTACCACACACATGGTTAGAGTAACAAAGCAAGCTATGCACATTAAACATATGATCAAAGAACAATTGTAATAGCATGAAAGATAATCTTCCTTAAGCATAAGATGAACTATTGCAACATGTGACAAACACTTGTAATACTAACATGAGATAACTCAAGCATATAAGAAGCACAAGAACAACTAGACACATAGTCCATCATAAGACATGAGAGATGTCTAGGCATATAAAAGTGAAGTGACGAGATAAACTAGATATAAATACAAACATGGATGTTCGTCACATGAGTTGTGTGCTATGGTGCTAATATAATACAACTCATATCTAGATCACACCTATGTAGATAACAAATGACTTAAGTATCAATCTTATAAGCACACAACACTGGAATGCTAGTTACTCCCTCCGATCCATATTAATTGACCCACACTTAGTACAACTCTAGTACAAAATTATACAAAGTGTGCGCCAATTAATTTGGATCGGAGGGAGTATGAAATTTAAGAACATGGAAGCATGACATTATCACACAACACTAGTATTGCTACTTATGAAAAATAATCATATGAATGTTGCATACTTAAGCATGTAGAAAAGTAAACAACTAGATCATGCCATCAAACAATATCTAATATACACGTATGAATAAGAAGATGACATGCATTTCTATCTAATACATCCTACACATGCAAAGACATAAGGTACACAACTATGCATCATACAAGATATAATTCGGTACACCCGCACTCTGTATTCTACTTAGAGAATCACACAACATCACGTCATGATATTGATCAAGCAATAAGCTATCCTACTTAATTAAACTATATGAGATCATAAACTACTAACATGCATCTCTACCATGCAAAGGCTAACCATATCCATGTACTTAGAATAGTAACAAGCAATTTGTAACACAAAAAAGATACAATCAAAATATGAATTTGACTATGAGCAAGTGGCAACATGGCATGGTAATAAACCAAGATAAATAAAAACACAATATAATTAACAAGATGTAATAAGCTATGTTCTATAACACTAGCATAATTCTAGATAACAATAAAAATAGTAACCATGACATAATGCATACAACCATGTAGACTTGGATAACTACATCTAAGAGAAACAACAAGGCAATAATATTTGTTGCAACGAACCACCATGTAAATATTCTCAAAAAAGAAAGCATTTGATTTGACTACTAGCATAAGCATAAAGGAACTATGCAACAACACATAACAAAAATATATAAACATATATCATAGACATGGCATGATCTAAAATCTATGAATGAAACATGTGACATGTAAAAATAAATAAATATTTAACCAATCTAAGATATCATCATGCTAAGTAATAAAATAAAATAACCAAGACATGGATTATTTAATGATTCGATAAATAAAGCAAAGCCTAAAATAATTTTACGAAATTATAAGCATGGCGAACATTCACAAAAAATTGTACGCATGCAAAGAACAGACTACATAATTTATAAAGAAGATAATAACACGATACAAGATATGAACTATATTAAATAACACAATAAAAATCTAGATCAAATTTATAAATACTATACATGGAAATAATTCACAAAAACCCGTACTAAGAATAAACCTGAGTATACATCGTAACTCAATTATCAATCCCAATATACGTACAACTATATTTACAATTTAGATGAAAATAAAATAAATCTAGTAAATAATACATAATTCATAGGATTATGAAATAATTACGAGCGACTCGTAGGCACATCATGAACATAAGGAAAAATATATCAAACTAACACAAAGTTCATCGATCAACTATTACACATGAATATAATTCACAAGAACCAATATAAAAATATATTACATTATTACATGATCTACGAATTATCTCATGAAACCATACATAACTATATTAAAATAAATTGTTCCAATTAACAAGAAAGACTAAATAAAATCTACACTAAACTATTGACCAAACAAGTAATCTAACTTCATTAAAGAGTTTCTACAATCACATGAATCAATTATTATATTGGGCATGAAGTCAACCGAGTAACGAAAACTATGCAAAACAAACGATGTCATCAGATGGTCACCGATTTTGGTGCGCGCGACCAACGATATAGATAGGTTGAATCATGATGTCTAGAATATTCTATGAGTGACATTAAGAACGCGTGCAAGAGGAATTGGATAGAGGCTCACCGAATTTGATGGAACCATGCGATAAACTCGACGAACAGAGTACGTGTATATGTAAAATTCTGCACGTGTGTTCAATGAATCGAGTTTCTTCTTCTCTGAATGGAGTCGCGGCGTGGAGAAGGACCTTCTGGCGCAAGGATTTGGATAGAGATGCTTTGAGTCGCCGGCAACGAACACTCGCGTCTATGGAGCAGCAGCACTTCGAGAAGAGATAATGGAAGAACAGAGAAGAAAGAGGCAGTGAAACTAGAGAATATGAAAGAGGGGATCAGGGCACACGTTTATATACCCACATATTATGAAACAGTTGAGATTTAAAGGGATTGAAGGAGATTGCCATAGTGGATGTAGTTTTTTGCGTGTTAATGGTGTTTTCTATGCGTGTAGGTGTGGTGGAGGAAGGAGAAACGCTCGTGCTTGTACCAGAGGGAAAACAAACAGCCACCAGGTGTAAGAATTGGGCTAAGGCCCAAGAGAGAGGAAAAAGAAAAATAAAGGAAAAGATGAGATTGGCCCATACGGTTGGAAGAACAAAAAAAGGAGATGGGCTTCACACAAGAAAGAAAAACAAAAGATATTGTGGTAGGAATTTTGAATAGATTTTAATAGAGGAAAATAATTAGATTTTCCTAATGGAAAATTCCAAAATAAAATAAAGATCAAACAAAAATCAAATAAAATTCCAAAATACAAATGCGCATAATTTAACATGCCAAAGATAGAAAAAAATATTCAACAAAAATAAAACTAAAATTTTAATTTAAGTTTGCATTAGTTTAAATTAAATCCTCCAAATTATAAAAATTCAATTTAAGCTTTTATTAACCAAATAAAACAAAATGAAATTTTCTGGTCCTGATTTTTGGAAAACTTTTTCTTAAACATTTCGAGCATCGGGATGTTACATTATTGTACCAGGAGGACTCCGAATTCTTCAAGTTGGTGCCAACGGCGCGAGAGATTAAGTTGCCAAATTGGAGATAAGGTTGATGTGGACCTGCATACAAAAACAAATAACTCTGCTCCCAACGAGTTCAGAGAGGTTGTCAATCTCTCCGGCCTTGTCGTTTACAAAGGATCAAACGCACGGTGGAAAAAATGATGGCGATTGTAACTGACATGAAACAAACCAGTAAAGAGTTGAGGTGTAAACAATGGTGGAAATATGGACCTGGGTCCCATGATGTTCACTAGTGATGTCTCTCTCCCAAAAGACGATAAAATAGCCAAGCTGGTTGAACAAATTACAGCTAGGCAATTGACAGAATTATAAACGCACCTCAATGCTAACTATGCCACAAGAAAGTTAGAGGCTCAAAAGTATGCGCATTACGCAAAGACAAGTAGACCGTTTATTCATCAGCATCTACTTACTAATCATCCACCTTGAGATATCTATCCAGAACATCTTGCTGGTATTAAATTGCGAGCCCCACCCAAAGTATAAACCCAAAGCAACAGCCAACTACATTAACAAACTTTGCGTAAGGTAAACAATCCTTGCAACCGCGGTAACAAGCACGGTTGTTTTCTCCCTAGTGTCAATAGCACATCTCCTAGTCTCATGCTTCTGTCACTCGAGCTAGACATCAGGGGGCCTGAACCCACAATAGAGCATAACGCTCCCTCTTGGAGTTACTATCTACTACTTGGCCAAAGTAATAAAAAGCAACGGAAAACATGCAAGAATTACTCAAGAACAAAATCTAAAAGGAGAACCAAATATATATCCCATCACAATCTGAACATAATCTCATAATCCATCGGATCCCAACAAACACAGCATAGCAACATCATAAATATTACATAAGTGCCTTGATCATGTAGGGCAGCTCACAAGGGCTAAGAATTGAAGCACAAAATTGTAGAGAAGACATCACATAGCTACTGGTCATGGAACCATGGTCCAAGGGGGACTACTCACAGCACATCCTGGAAGTGCTCATGGTGGTGGAGAAGCTCCCGGAGATCAATCCTCCCTCTGGCAGGGTGCTAGGACGAGGTCTTCTGGCAGTCCCGATCTAGGGATCGCGGCAGCGGCGGAATAGAGGTGAAAATCGTGATGCGGGGTGTCTTTTCACGGGTTCTGCATTGGGAAGTAAATATAGGATTAAAGGGGGCACCAGTGGAGGTGTCCTCCTCCCAGGCGGCCTATGGGCGTGACCCCACCCCCGGCTGCGCCAGGTGGACGCCTGGGAGGAGCCCCCCTTCGGCTCTCCTTCGGGCTTCCGGAAGCTTCCGTTACTTTGATTTTGTATATAATTTTCTTGGAATTTTTTGGGCACTGTAAATATGGGTATAAACCTGCAATTTACAGACATCAGCAGACAAAAACTGGCACTGGGTGCACTGAGTTAGTAGGTTCGTCCAAATATGTGGAAAAATGTATGAAAGTGTAGCAAAACGCATAGCAATGTCACACAAATGAGCATGGAACAAACAAAAATTATAGATACGTTTGGGACGTATCAACATCCCCATGCTTAATTCCTTCTCATCCTCTAGTAGGTAAATGATAACACAGATAATTTCTGTGGTGACATGCTAACACACATATAAGAACATCAAAGTATAGCAAGTAAGACATGTAATTCAAGTCAAGAAAATAATAATAAAGAGTCTATATCTAGTATTGAAACTATCAAAAAAAGAATATAAAGGTGCAAGAGCTCTCGCTGTCCGTGACTCGAATGTCTCCAAATGGTGTTTGCGTGCAAGAAGTGGGAGATGGGTTTAGAGCATAAAAATACTATATAGTTTAATTGAGAACTCAATCTATTAACACATCACACTTGGTCTCCTTAGGAATCTTATTTTCACTCATCCCCAGACCACTAGTTAAGCACAAGTCAAACTGATCCTCTCCCTTTCGACTGTGAGAACTCATGCAATGGATGAGCGTAAGCAAGATATGTTGGAACTTAGGATGACAAAGAGAAAAATTATGGGGAAGGAAGACAAAAAGGTGTGAAAGGCTCACATACATGAGGACAATCATAGGCGAGAGAAAGCCAAATGATAGATATGATGTGAGTAGTAGGGATTTCCACGCAACAGATGCTCATATGAGCTAAGGTAAGCTCTCCAATGGAACTATTGGGGGTGCATCCAACTTGCTTGCTCATGAAGACCTAGAGCTCATTCGAGGAGGCTCATCCTTGGAATACGCAAGCCAAGTTCTATAGTGTAAGGATCCCCACATAGTTATGCATGAATGATATGAAGATCTCTATGGAGTACACATATGAATATGGAGTACGAGTGTGGATATTTCAAAAGGAATAATACTGTTGCCCCTTTCTCTCATTTTATTTTTCTTTTCTTTTTTCTTCTATTTTTTTGTATTTTTGTGGCCTCATTGGATCTTTCTATTTATTTTTTTATTTGCCCTTTTTGGGATATTTTAATTTGTCCACTTTTGGGATCTTTTATTTTGTCCTGTTTGGGATCTTTTCCTCACTTAAGGGAAACACTCTATGTTTTACAAGGATATAGAAGATCTTCACACTTTACAAGAAGTACTCAACATAAAGAAAACTGAAAAACTATCATGATGTATGCAAATGTATGCCTCTTCCAGTGTAGCAGGATATGCAATGATACTAGTGCGTCATGTAGAAATTATGAGGGCAAGGCCCAACTAGCATGCTGCTCTACGATCAAGCAAAAGCATGTATGACATGAAGATCAAGTCATGAGATGATGATGTTTCATGGCAATGTATCTCGGCAAGGCTATGGAAATGCCTTAATAGGTAGGTATGGTGGCTGTTTTAAGGAAGATATAAGGAGGTTTATGATGACAAAGTGTATCATGCCAAGGGTTTGGATGCACCGGCGAAGCATGCACCAACTCTCGAGATGAGAAAGGGCAATGCATGGTACCAAAGAACTCATGCACTTATTATCGGTAACTATCTATCTAATCAGGAGGTTCACAAAGAGACGAGTACCCCGAGGAGGAGTGTATGGGGGTTTGGTTATCCTTACGCATCCTCGACCCATGTTACGTGACAGTACTCTATATATTCCAAACCCTCCAAAGGTTAGCGATCCATCTAGTAACTAGAGTTCTCAACTAATTTTTGTAGTGCAACAGACCAACTCTCTAAACAATATAAGCATGAAAACTCAAGAGATTTCTAAAAGCAACAACCTAAATAAAAGTTCTTAAAAAGATAAGTATGAATAGGTAAGCATGACAGCAACTATGAAAAGATAAAGAACACACAAAAAAGCATGCAAACCTATGTTGTGTTCTAGGGTGGAGTGGAGCATGTGTCTCTCCCAAACAATGAAGGCTAGGGTCCAACTTGTTATGAACAACAAACAAAACTAAAACAAACTAAAAAGTAAAGAGTGAGACGCTCCAAGCATTGTACATAACACATGAAGAGATAAAAATATAGCATGGAGAAGGACGAACTGATGATTGTTGATGGAGAAGGGGATGCATGCGGGCATCCCCAAGCTTAGACGCTTGAGTCTCCTTGGATATTTCTTGGGGTGCATGGTGGCATCCCCAACCTTGAGCTTTTGACACTCCCGGATCTTCTTTCATCATCTTCCTTCGCATACTTGAAAACTCCCTTCATAGGAAACTCATCATAAGCTGATTAGAGTGGTTAGTACCCATAAATAAATAGTCTTTCTCTAATTGAAATAAAGATTTTCATGAAGAGTTACTGTTTCTCAAGATTTCCAGAAAGTTATTGCAATGAAAAAGCAAGCTTAAGATTTGCAAAACGGTGAAAACGCAAAATGTGGAAGAATCTGTGAAAAAACTGACCAGCAGGTAGTAAATAATTTTTTCGGGGCACTTCTGCAACTCAAATAAAAAAACTCAGAATAGACTCCAGAAATCCAATTGTATAGAGCATACTGTCACAAAAATTCAGATCAAAAAGATGATCTGGTGAATTTTTCCATCAAGCAGTCAAAATCTGTTTCTGGACAACATGTCACAACTTTTGAACTTTCTTGCAATCGGAGGCTAAAACTTGGCACAAAGCTTGAAAATAAAGATACAATGATGTTGCTACAGTAGTAACAAGAATCAAGACC
This sequence comes from Bromus sterilis, assembly GCA_950022295.1. Classification (NCBI taxonomy): domain Eukaryota; kingdom Viridiplantae; phylum Streptophyta; class Magnoliopsida; order Poales; family Poaceae; genus Bromus; species Bromus sterilis. Next base: position 221,882,765 of record OX465599.1, read on the forward strand.
ACTAAAACTGAAAGTAAAAACATGTTGGGTTGCCTCCCAATAAGCGCTTTCTTTTATGCCTTTTAGCTAGGCACGATGCAAAAAAATCAAGTTTTATCAACTCCACGAGAATAACTTGCCCGTGTAACGGACTCATAAGGTAACTTAATCTTCTTTCGAGGGAAGTGTTCCATTCCATTTTTGAGGTGGAATTGGAATCTAATGGCCCCTTCTTTGATATCAATGATAGCACCAACGGTGCAGATAAAAGGACGTCCCAAAATAATTGGACATGAGGGATCACACTCGATGTCCATGACAAGAAAATCAACGGGAAAGTAATTATCATTGACAACAGTAAGAACATTATCAATCCTTACCAAAGGTGTCTTTATGGAAGAATCAACAAGACGAACACCAAAATAACATGGATCAAAAGGTTTCGATGCAAGCATATCATACATTCTTTTGGGTAAAACGGAGGCACTAGCTCGAACATCACATAAAGCAAAGCAATAAAAATTATTCAATTTGATTTTGACCATAGGATCCCAACCATCTTCTATTTATCTAGGAATAGAAACCTCTAACTTAAGTTTCTCCTCCCTAGCTTTGATAAGAGCATTGGTAATATGCTCGGTGAAGGCAATATTAAGTGAACTTGTGTGGGGGTCTTTAGCCATTCTTTGCAAAAAAGTGATAACTTCGGAAAGACTACAATTATCAAAATCAAGATCACTACCATTAATTAAAGTGGTGGTGATGTCATCTAAGCTCATTCTCTTGGTAGTCTCTAAATTCATGGGACCTTATTGTCCTAAAGTTGAGGTGTTAGCATCACCATTAATAGGTCCATTGGGACTAGGGATATGATGGGTGCTAAAAGTTTTGAGATCCTCAACAACTTGTACAGTAGCAATACTAGTGTGTGTAAGGCTCTTAATCCTATCTTCCTCTTCTTTTTCTCTAGCCCATTTATCCTTAAGTTTGGCTAGCATCCTAATGTTCTCGTTAATTTGCACTTGAATAGCATTCATGGGTGTAGTTTTTCTTTCCTCAAGAGGAGAAGTTCTAATTTTAAGGATCTCTACATCATGAGCTATGTTGTCTACCTTCAAAGAGAGACTATCTAATTTTTCTAGTTTCTCTTGTAAACACTTATTGAAGGCTTTTTGAGAAGTGATAAAGTCCTTAAGCATGCTCTCTAATTCAGAAGTGGAGTTTTTGGTGCTAGGATAAGTGTTGTTGTTCCCATAGTTGTTGGATGGGAATGGTCTAGGATTGTTGCTACAAAAATTACTCCTATAAGCATTATTATTAAAGTTGTTCCTAGAAATAATATTAACATCAACTTGCTCTCTTTCTTGAGCAACCAAAGTATTTAAAGGAACATCATAATGATCAATAGGATCTTGCTTAGTAAATAGAGACATAATCAAGTAAACCTTTTCATTTAAAGAGGAGATATCCTCAACAGAGTTTACCTTCCTACCTGTTGGAGATATTTAGGTGTGACATTGAGAATAATTTGTCATCATATCGTCCAATAGCTTCGTGGCAGCACCAAGTGTAGTTGAGATGAAGGTTCCTCCCGTGGCCGAGTCCAACAGATTCCGCGAGGTAAAGTTCAATCCTGCATAGAAAGTTTGGATCACCATCCGAGTAGTCAAACCATGTGTAGGGAAATTCTTAACAAGAGATTTCATACGTTCCCAAGCTTGGGCAACGTATTCATTATCCAATTGTCTAAAATTTATAATGTTACTTCTCAACCGGACAATTTTAGCAGGTGGGTAGTACTTCCCAATAAAAGCATCCTTGCACTTATCCCAAGAATCTATGCTATTCCTAGGAAAGGATTGAAACCACTCCTTAGCTCTTCCTCTGATGGAGAAAGGAAAAATCTTAAGTTTAACAATGTCAGCATCTACTTATTTGTACTTTTTCATATCAAAAAGCTCAACAAAATTATTTAAGTGCAAAGCAACATCATCTCCAACACCGGAGAATTGTTCTGTCATAACAAGATTCAGCAAAGCAGGTTTGATTTCATATGAAGGTGCTGAAGTGTCAGGTGGAGCAATATGAGTGCTAATATAGTCATTGTTGTTGTGACTAGTGAAGTCACACAACTTGGTGTTTTCAGTGGAACCCATAGTAACAGCAGCAAGCAAGAGCGAAGTAACTAATTTTTTTGTGGTTTTTTGTATAAGACTCTAAAACAAAAACTAGAAAGTAAACTAAAAACACTAAAAAGAAAAGGGAAAATATAGTGTGCAACTCCCCTATCTTGAATATTGGAGTCCCCGGCAACGGTGCAAAAAATTAGTCCGAAGAACCCATGCACTTATTATCGGTAACTCTATATCTAATCAGGAGGTTCACAAAGAGACAAGTACCTCGAGGAGGAGTGTATGGGGGTTTGGTTATCCTTGCGTATCCTCGAACCATGGTGCGTGAGGGTACTCTATATATTCCAACCCCTCTAGAGGTTAGCGATCCATCTAGTAGCTCGAGTTCTCAACTATTTTTTTGTAGTTTTCGAAAATAAACACGGATTGCACAAAATACAACACCTATCACTAATAGGCTCAAGCTCTTGGCTAAAAAAGTCCAAACATTACTCAAATCAATACCTCAAAAACATTGCAATTAACTACTATACTTATAATAACAACCTCAATTACCTACTCATGCAAGACACACAACTCAGTGCAACAGACCAACTCTCTAAACAATATAAGAATGATAACTCAAGGGAGTTCCAAAAGCAACCTAAATAAAGGCTCTTAAAAATATAAGCATGAAAGCTAAGATCTTAGCATGGCAGCAACTATGAAAAGATAAAGAATAAGCATGCAAGCCTATGTTTTGTTCTAGGGTGGAGTGGAGGATGTTTCTCTCCCAAACAATGAAGGCTAGGATCCAACTTGTTATGAACAACAAGGAAAACTAAAACAAACTATAAAGTAAAGAGCGAGACGCTCCAAGCATAGCACATAACACATGAAGAGATAAAAATATAGCATGGAGAAGGACGAACTGATGATTTTTGATGGAGAAGGGGATGCACGCGGGCATCCCCAAGCTTAGACGCTTGAGTCTCCTTGGATATTTCTTGGGGTGCATGGGGGCATCCCCAACCTTGAGAATACCTGGTGCATACGAAGACAAAGGCCCACTGGAGGTTTCGACAGGCCCACGACTGGCCCACTCTAGGCACCAACGTAGGAGTCCGCGACCATTATGGAAGTTAAGACTTGGCGTTCAAGGCAAGATTAGAATTAGGCAATTATCCTTGTAACCTGAGACGGACTCCCCGAGACCCAGCCTAGTATATAAAGGCTGGGAGGGGCGACGCCTCAAGACATCAAATCCACAATCAACACCTCTGGTCTTGTGCGAACTCGCCCAGACTTCCACTGTAATCACCCCCTCGCATAATACAATTAAGCAGGTAGTGCTTCTCCTGTTAGCCGACGAGTATCGCCAACATGTTCCTTCTCTACGATCTAACCCAGGGTCCCTAACCATGGGATTTGCCGAGGCTGATCCTCGTCAATTGGCGCCGACCATGGGGACTACACAGGTTGGAATCACGATCTCAACGGTCCCATCTCCAGCAAGTCACAACTCAAGAGCTCGAATAAGATCCAACCCACTCGAGGAATTCAAGCTCATCGCAAACCTCTCCATTGCTCCACCAAGATCTCTTGGCCCGCAGCTGGACCAAGCCCAATACTTTGGCGACTACCAAAGTCATCACCGACAGAGAAGAACTCGATGACCCAGAAGGCGAGCACAAGCTATGTCACATCCCCAAAATTTTCAAATTTTGGAATCTTAATAAATAATATAATATTGATTGACTTGTTTGAATTTTAGAGTAAATGAAAACTTTTCATTTGAGTTTTTGTTTAAACCTTTACAAACCATTTAATAAATTTTGGATAATCATTTATCCAATAATAAAAATCTTGGTTGTGAGGTTTATTGAAAATTCAAAGAATGATTTTCTTTCTTTTATCTTTTTGAAATTTGGTAGGAACCACAATTAAATATTTAGAGTAAAATGACTTTCTCAAATTTATTGTGGTCCCATAATCATTCTTGAATTCTTAATGGAGTTTATTTGATACCAACATTCAATGGATATTTAAATATTTCCAATAACTCAATTAATATAATGAGAGGAGGTAATATGACTTCTCAAAAAAAACAAAATGTATTGGAAATATTTAATAATGTCTTCAATGAGTTTTTGTTATTAAAAATCTATTTATAAAATTTATTCAGAGAGGGAAATATATTTTCCTAAACTCTCGATATTTTATTTGGTCTATATAAATTTTCTGATTTATTTGAGAGTTATTATTTCAAAGTTAAAAATAAGAAACTGAAATCCTAAATCTATTGGGTCGAGCCCATATCTTTTTTCTATCTCTTTTCTCTTTATTTTTTTCCGTCTTGGGCCTATCCTCCCGCTAAGGCCCATAGCCCTGACCGTCTTCTTCCTCCCTGTTCTTTTCTGTGTACGTGAACTAACACACACAAACACCATGAACCTGGACAAATTCCTTCCCTCCATTCTACTCCATCCTTGATCGATTCAATTCAGAACCTACACAAAAATTGTGGACAAGTTCATGAAGAATCCATTCATGGAAACAAACACGCGTTTTAATGCTTTTAATTGTCCATAATTTTCTTCATAAATGCCATTAAATCTATTTCCAAAACCTTGCTTTTAATGTTCATTATTTCACCATGAATGCCATTAACTCAATTTCCAAAACCTCGCCCACTCTCCTTCTATGGACCTCCCATGACCCTATAAATAGCACCCCTATGACCCCTTTGAACCACACATCCCCACGCAGAAAGTCCCTCTCCAAAACCCTCTCATTCGTTAGCAATTCATCGTCGGAGATAGGATGCATCCACACTTCCGATGAAGATTGCGTCACCATGGAAGGTACCTATGACATATTTCTTCCTCTAGTTTCTTCTCCGTTCCTTTGCGCACCGTTGTGACATATTTTTCCTCTCGATTGCAAGGCCGGAGCACGCCGTCCGTGTCATCGTGCTCTTCATGCGTTCTTCTCTACTCCGACGGAACTTCTCGGCTATCCGTGGGCGAACCTAGAGCTATAACCTTATCCATCGAGTCGCCCAAATCATCCTCTATCCCGTTCGGCTGTTTATTGACGCCCGCGACCTTTTTCCAAAATTCCGGCGAGATCTCCGGTGAGCCTTTCTCCCCTCTTTGTTCATCATTTTATTTTGTAAAAATCGAATGGGTACAGACCTATCAGAACTCGCCATTTGGCATCCTTTTATTAATCCCGTAATTCATTTTAGCCAAAATAGTCAAACTTCAGAAAATTCATATCTTCTAGCCCGTAAGTCGGATTTCGACAAATTTTATATCCCTGGATTCCTTGGAAAATGTAGTTTATTATTTTCCAGTAATATTCCACTTTTGATAATTTGAAATTTAACTCAAATTTATTTCTATAATTTGAGTATATTTGATATACATCTTATTCTATAATTTATTTGGAATATTTTCTTCATCAAATTTGATCCTTAAAATCAAATCTTTCTGTTTGGACAATTGTCACATTATTTTCATCATATAAATACACTATTTTGACCTCAAACCTTCGTCTTAGCTTCCATTTAGTTATATCTCTTTTTTATATAAATTTGGCTACAAAAATTCAATCTTCTCAACAAGATCATCACGATTTTTATCGGATATTTTTGAATCCAATCCAAGAATTGATTTCCTATTCAAATATGCATATGGACAAACCAACTGAGTTTGACATACTCTCCATCCAATTGATTTTATAATCAACCTCCAACATATCCAATTGATTTTACAATCCTCGGATATATGATTGCCATCATATTTCCATCCAATCCAACTTGATCCTATCTCAACCTATCCATGCCATAGTAATTAGTTTATTAATAGTAATAACTAAATATTTATGTTGTAATTGTATCTTATTTGGATCTTCACTTTGGATTGAGTTGTGTGTTGAAGTGTTTCTCTTTTACCGTTAGATATATTGTAACGAGATGGAGAGATGACTACGAGTAGAATATTTCATCGTCAGGATCCAGGCAAGTTACTCTTTTGATCATGCTCCAGTATTACCTATATTTTTTTATATGCATTGTAGTCCAACTTAAATATTATGCATTGATAGGATTATATATTATGCTATGCTATTACACCCAGTAGTTCATTGAGGTAGGTCTGAACCTTATATCATTGTCGCCACCGTGTAGAATTATACTGCTTTGCTAAGTAGACGTGGATTGGGAAGTGATCCATTATGAGGTATGAGTGACTAAGTAGTAAACAGGACCAAGATAATCTTAATGAACCACCTGGGTGGAATGGTTGGGGGCACCCTGGAGGAACCAGTGGATTTGCCTGAGTGACCTGGAGATGGCCAGTACTCACTGCGGAATGCCACCCAGGCTTAAAGGGATCAATCATATTTTTCATAACTAGAAGCTTACGTGTGCAGCCACAAGCCATTATGGGCTCTGGCTTGGTTAATTAGTAGTAGTGACTCTTGCTAGGTGGTGCTACAAATGTAGTGTTGGTAGGTGGGATGGGCACCGCCAGAGTAAGGGAAACTCTTCTAAAAGACCATGTCTCGACCTTCCTATTTCCATACAAAGTGTAGTGTGGCGAATACCAATGGAGGTGGTCGAGTCTTGTGGGGAAAAGTGCACAAACCTCTACAGAGTGTACAAACTGATCATGATTAGCCGTGTCCCCGGTTACGGACAACTTTGAGCATCTAGAAGTGGGAATGTTGACGGATCTCATCATATTTAATTAATCAATCGGGTTTAATCAACTTTGGGAATAGATTGACTTGGAGAAACCAATTCAATCATATTATGAGCTTTGTAGTACTGTTATGATACTCTTTGAGCAGGACAAAAATCAGCTTTATGCAAATTGAAACTTAGAGATTTTCCACCAGCCAAATTGCATGTAGAAGTTAGGTCTGTTATATATATTATTTTGGGAGTAACTTGCCGTACATTCAAAGTACTGACCCATTTTGGGCTGTAACCTTCGGTGTTGCAGGATTGTATATGACGAGTAAGTGATGCGATGTAGGGTTACGATGTCTACACTCAACTTTGCCGTTGGTGTTGATGGGACTCCACTTATGTATTGTTTGTTTCCGCGGTGTATTCTAGCCCCAAGGCTATAAGGTAATAAATACCATGTATTTACGTTACTTTTTGACATGTGATTCATGGTATTTCATCGAGTACTGTGTGTGCTAGCATACTGATCCAGGGATAGCACAGAAGCACAGTAGACTTGGTTCCTTTTGGGACCGGGTCGTTACAAGCTATGACCGCAAAGCCAACCAGGACGCCGGAACAAGTACTAGAATTTTGAGCAGAAATTCCACCCGAGGAGTCGCAACGCGTGACAGAAGCCTTGCCGGCCACTCGAAGACCCGCCGCCACCCGGACACCCACCGTAGGACAGGACAACGACTCCGAAACTCAGACCGGCGAGTACTACGACCCAGATCGGAGACCAGATGAATTCGCCAAGTTTATTAGGAACCACTCGATCAACGATGGAATAGAGCTCGGCCCAAGGTTCCACTCCCATTTAGAAGATCACTCGCAATCGTTCCAAGTCACAAGAAGGAGAAGGCACACCGGCTCTATCAAGCTCACAGCCAAAGAACAGCTAGATGGACCCTACACAATCCATTGTTTCGAAGACGACTGGGAGCGCCTTAGAGCAGGTCACACCCTAAGAGATTGTCGTCTGTTCGCCGAACTCTCCAACAATCTCAAGGAAGAGAAGCAGCGCAAAGCCAAACGGGCTCGAGGAACCGCGCAGTCGCCAGCACCAAACGCAGAAGAGCAATACCCTATGTCCCATGGACGAGTCTTCATGATCCAAGAAGGAAGACCCTCAAAAGCAAAACAGGACGCCCACACCCTGCAGACCCGAGCAGCCAAGAGCCTCAAAACAGCAGAAACCTACCAACTGTATGGCGCAGAGACCAACATCACCTTCTCACAAAGCGATCACCCACTTGCAGCTCCAAGACCAGGGCACGCACCACTGGTCCTCAACGCCCAGATCGGAGGCTATGACATGGACAGAGTTTTCATGGACAGAGGCAACAGCCTAAACATAATTTTCACCAGCGCCTTATGCAAGATGCTGATTTCACGATCAGTCTGGAAGAAGTTAGGTGTCACAATCTACGGCGTAGTTCCAGGCGAAGCAGCCGCCTCCCTCGGAACAATCAAGCTCGATGTCATCTTCGGCAACAAGGACAACTTCGCAAGAAAAGTCCTCGAGTTTGAAGTGCTCGGCTGGCAGTCCCAATACCACGCCATACTAGGACCACCCGCATTTGTGCAATTTATGGCGGTCCCGCACTATGCGTACCTCAAGCTCAAGATGTCAGGACCCTCAGGGGTCATCACGGTCAATGGGAGTTTCACAAAATCAGACCAGTGTGACCGTGATTTTCATGAAATTTCTGACATGTTTTGATCTCAGCAACAGCTAAAAGAGATAGCCATGGTAACAGACAGGAGAATTTTTCCACTGGCAAGCAGAAGCGAATCAACAGAATTCAATCGCGACTTCAGCATCGACAGCGACACAGTCACCCATCAAGTTCACCCAACGGACCCAGACAAGACGGTCCTAATCTACGCCCACCTCCCAGAAGAACAAGCAGCTGCCCTCATGGTTTTCCTCCGTGAAGAGTGGAAAATTTTTGCCTGGTTCCCGACCGACATGCCTGGAATACCTCAAGAATTTGTAGAACACGCGGTACACATACATCCAAACACCAAACCAGTAAAGCAGGCGTTGCGCCGATCCTCAGAACCCAAGCACAGAGCCATTGGAGAAGAGATCAACCGACTACTCGACGTGAAGTTCATCTGGGAGACGAACAGGCCACTTGGATCGCAAACCCAGTCTTGGCACCTAAAAAGAACACCGACGTACTACGGATGTGCGTCGACTACGGGCCCGTCAACAAACATTGCCTGAAGGACCACTTCCCTCTTCCAAGGATAGATCAGATAATAGACTCTACCGCAGGATGCGATCTCCTACCCTTCCTCGACTCCTACTTAGGATACAACCAAATCAGGATGAAGGAAGAAGATGAAGAACACACCTCGTTCATCACTCCCTATGGCGTATTCTGCTATAGAACAATGCCCTTCGGATTGAAAAATGCCGGAGCCACGTACCAACGGATGATGCAAGCATGTTTGAGAGACCAAATCGACAGAAACGTCCAAGTCTACGTCGACGACATCGTCATCAAAACTTACAGCGCAAGAACGCTACTCGACGACCTCTGCGAAACCTTCGCAACACTCAACAAATACAAAATCAAGCTCAATCCAAAAAAATGCATGTTCGGCGTCCCAGCCGGAAAATTGCTCGGATACATGGTCTCTGCCCGAGGAATCGAAGCAAACCCCAAAAAGGTCCAAGAAATCGCCAAGATGCAAGAATCAGTAAACATCAAAGGCGTACAACAACTCACAGGAAGACTCGTGGCACTGAGACGCTTCATCAGCAGGCTGGGAGAAAGGACCCTACCATTCTACCAATTGCTTAGAAAAGGAGAAAAATTCGAGTGGACCGAGGAATCCCGCAACGCATTCTCAGACCTAAAAAAGACCCTCTCGACACCACCAATATTGGCGGTGCCCAAGGAACGAGAACTCATTTACCTCTACATAGCGGCACGCAGCTGCGTAGTTAGCACAACACTCGTCGTCGAGCGCACGGAAGAAGGCAAAGTCCAGAGCATACAAAGGCCAATCTATCACCTAAGCATGCTCCTCACAAAGTCTCAGCAACGGTACCCGCACTATCAGAAGCTCGTATACGCCATCGTAATGACTTCAAGGAAAGTAACACATTACTTCGACGAGCACCTCATCACAATCGTGAGCAGCGCACCACTCGCGGACATCCTCAACAACCCCGGAGGAACCGGCCGAGTTGCCGAATGGAATATTGAGCTCAGTCCCCGCGACCTGCAGTTCAAACACCCAACGGCAATCAAAGCCCAAGTACTCCCAGACTTCTTGGCCGAGTGGACGGAAGTACAAATACCTGGCCCCCCAGACCTGTCTAACTCATGGACAATGTTCTTCGATGGGTCAAAAATACAACAAGGAATTGGAGAAGGTGTCGTACTAATCTCACCCAAAGGGGACAAACTCAAATACGTGCTCTAGATCAACTTCAGCAAGGCATCAAACAACGAAGCAGAATATGAGGCACTAATCCATGGCATGCGCATGGCAAAAGCTTGCGGCACCACCCGTCTTATATTCTACAGTGACTACAACCTCGTCGTCCAACAAACAATGAGGGACTGCGAGGTAGTCGCAGAAAACATGTTAGCATATCAAAAACTCTACAACACCCTGGAAGGAGGATTCGACGGCTGCGAGCTAAATTACATCACCAGGGCAAATAACACAGAAGTAGACGAGCTCACAAACATTGGATCAACCCGGGGACCAATCCCTCCAGGCGTCTTCCTCGAAAGCATCATCCAGAGGTCAATCAAAACCAAACCACTCGCACCGGAAGCAGTCGCAGAGGACGACGACACAAGCAAACCAGCACAAGTGGCAGCTGCAAACCCTACAGATGACACGGGCAACGAAGCAGTCGAAGATGCAGAACCAGCCGCACCCGAAGGTCCAGCTTGGACAAAACCATTCCTTCGATTCCTAATTGAAGGTACCTTACCACAAGACGTCGCAGAATCTCGACGCATCATTCGACGATCGAAAGCGTTCACAGTAATCAACGGACAGCTCTACAAGCGCAGCATCTCTCATGTCCTCCAAAAGTGCATCGAGGAAGAAGACGGCAAAGCCCTGTTACTCGAGATCCATGAAGGCACTTGCGGGCATCACGCGAGCAGTCGCGCACTCGTGGCCAAAGTTTTTCGAGCAGGGTTCTACTGGCCAACCGCAATGAGTAACGCGGAAGACATTGTGCGACGCTGCATCGCCTGCCAAAAATTCGCCAACAGGCCGCACGCCCCAGCATCAGAACTCAAAACCATACCGTTATCCTGGCCGTTCGCCACTTGGGGACTCGACATGGTGGGTCCACTCAAGAAATCCTCAAAAGGAGGCCGAAGAAATCTACTAGTAGCAGTAGACAATTTCACCAAGTGGATCGACGCAATACCAATCACCAGCTCAACAGCCCTCACGACAGTTAACTTCATCAAGTCCATCATCTTCAGATTCGGCGTAGCGCATAACATCATCACAGAAAACGGTACAAACTTCACAGCAGCAGAATTTTAGAACTTCTACCAAGATTTGGGAATCAAAATCAACTACGCGTCAGTCACGCACCCGCAATCTAACGGCCAGGTGGAAAGGCAAACGGCTTAGTGTGCGGAGGAATAAAAAATCGGCTCCTCGTACCACTCGAACAAGCTGCAGGCAACTGGGTAGAAAAATTCCCCGCAGTAATGTGGAGCTTGCACACCACCCCGAACGCCTCAACCCAGTACACACCTTTCTTCATGGTATATGGGGCAGAAGCGGTGCTGCCACACGATTTAAAGTTCGGAGATCCCCAAATCTCGGGATACGAAGAAGAAGAGGCAAAAGAAGCACTACAGAATGATAAAGACACCGCAGACGAAGCAAGGGACACGGCCATAGCGAGGTCAGAAGGATACGAGCACAAACTACGCACGTACCAAAGCAGTCGCCTACGGACCAGAACTTTCCGCAAAGGAGATCTCGTCCTGCGATTAATTCAAGAAAAAGTACTAAACTTGCCCCGCAGTGGGAAGGACCCTTCATAATCTCGGAGGTCTGATATGGTGAGGATAGTTCTCTCACTTCTCTTTGGTTCCCCCAAGTGGAAGGTGAGATGTAGTGTAGCAGCAAATTTCCCTCGGTAAAGATAACAAGGTTTGTCTCCAGTAGGACTCGTAGAAATACAAGAAGGTGACAACGGCGCCGGAAATTGGGCGGTTGTCGTGACCTGCACACAGAAACAAATAACTTTGCTCCCAACGAGTATAGAGGAGTTGTCAATTCCTCCGGCCTTGTTGTTTACAAAGGATCAATGCAAGAGATAATAGTGCAACTGAAAGTAAGAACTGGAAATAAATTGAGGGTGTAAACAATGGTGTGAATATGGACCGGGGTCCCGTGATGTTCACTAGTGATGTCTCTCTTCCAAAAGACGATAAAAGTGCTAGCGAGGTAAACAAATCACAGCTGGGCAATTGACAGGATTATAAATGCACCTCAATGCTAACTATGCTACAAAAGAAAGGAAGAGGCTCAAAAGCAATGGGCTGTACGCCAAGGTAAGTACACCGAAATCCATCTGCATCTACTACGAATCATCCACCTTGAGATATCTATTCAGAACATCTCGCTGGTATTAAGTTGCGAATCCCACCCGAAGTGTAAACTCAAGGCAACAGACAACTGCATTAAAAGAACTTTGTGTAAAGTAAACAATCCTTGCACCCGCAGGTACAAGCACCGTTGTTTTATCCCTGGTGGAAAAAACACATCCCCTAGTCTCATGTTTCTGTCACTCAAGCTAGACATCAAGGGGTTGAACCCACAATCAAGCATAACGCTCCCTCTTGGAGTTGCAACAAATCACTTGGCCAAAGTAAAATACGGCAACGGAGAACATGCAAGAATTTACTAAAGAACACAAATATAAAAGAGAACCAAATATATTACTCATCACAATCTGAACATAATCGCATAATCCATCAGATCTCAGCAAACTCAGCATAGCAACACATAAGATTACAAAAGTGCCTCGATCATGTGAGGCAGCTCACGAGGTCTCGAAAGTGAAATCACAAAGAGGGGACAAGTACATCACATAGCTACTGGTCACGGACCCATGTTCCAAGGGGGACTACTCACGGCACATCCGGGAGGCATCCATGGCGATGGATGGTCTCCCGGAGGGGATTCCTCCTTCCGACAGGGTGCCAGGGCAGCTTCTCCTGGCAACCCCGATCTTGAAACGGCGGCGGCGGCGGTATAGAGAGGAGAACGGGAATAGAAGATCACTCTTAGGGGTTTCCATCACGGGGGTAAATATAGGCCAAAGGGGGCACCAAGAGGGGCCACGGGGCAACCAGGAGGGTGCCCGGCGCGGCTTAGGGTGGGGCCGCGCCAGGGACCCTTCTGGAGTCCATGTGGTGGCCCTCCCTTCCTTCCTTGGTGATTCCGGAGGCTTCCGGGACACTGATTTTTTATATAATTTTTCCGGAATTTTTGCAGCACTTTTAATGGCCGGAAAACCTGAAATACAAAAACAGCAGAAAGGAACTGGCAATTGGGTGCACTAAGTTAATAGGTTAGTCCAAATATGCTCAAAAGTGTATGAAAGTTCAAGCAAAACATGGCAAAGTCACACAAAACATGCATGGAGCAAGCAGAAATTATAGATACGTTTGGGACGTATCAACATCCCCAAGCTTAATTCCTGCTTGTCCTCGAGTAGGGAAATGATAACAAGCATATTTTCTGTGGCGACATGCCACACAACCATATAAGGACTTTTAAGTAAAGTAATCAAAGCATGCAATTCAATTCAAGTCTTAACAAGCAAGAGTATATATTAGTATTGACACAAGCAACAAAAGAACAAAAGGTGCAAGAGCTCTCGCTGTCCGTGACTCGAATGTCTCCAGATGGTGTTTGCGTGCAAGAAGAGGGATATGGGAATGCGAGATAAAAAAATTTCTTGAGAATTACTATCTACTAAAGTTTCACACTTGGTCTCCTTTGGATTCTTATCTGGACTCGTCCCCAGACCACTAGCCAGGTACAAGTCAAACTGATCCACTCCCTTTTGATATTTTGAGCACTCATGCAATGGATGAGCGTGAGCAAGAAAGTTGACACCTAAAAGGCGAAACAGAAAGAAGGTGGAGGAGGAACACAAAAAGGTGTGAAAGGCTCACATCAAAGAGCACAATCATAGGCGAGAGAAGGCCATATGACAGATATGATGTGAGGAGTAGGGATTGCCATGCAACGGATGCACATGTGAGCTAAAAGCTCTCGAAGGGAACTAGTGCGGGTGCATCTAACTTGCTTTCTCATGAAGACCTAGAGCTCTTTTGAGGAGGCTCGTCATTGGAATATACAATCCAATTTCTATAGTGTGAAGGGTCCCCACATAGCTATATGCATGTATGATGATCTCTATGGAGTACAAGGGATAGAGGATGAAGTACTAGTGTGGATCTCTCAAAAGGAATAGTAGTGTGCCCCCTTCTCTCTTTTTATTTGTCTTTTTCTCTTTTTTCTATTTTTTTGTATTTTTTGGGTGGCCTCAATGGCTCTTTCTATTTAACTCTCATTTGTCCTCTTTGGGATCTTTTGGTTTTGTCCTCTTTGGGATCTTTTCCTCACTTTAGGGGCAACACTCTATATTCTACAAGAATATAGGAGATCTTTCACACTTTACAAAGGTACTCACATAAAGAAGATGTAACTATCATGATGCAAATGTATGCCTCTGCTAGGGTAGCAGGATATGCAATGATACTAGCGCGTCATGTAGCAATGATTAGGGCAAGGCCCAACTAGCATGCGGCTCATCGATCAAGCAAGTAGTATGTATGACATGAAGATCAAGTCATGAGAAGGTGGATGTTGCATGGCAATGTATCTCGGAAAGGCTATGGAAATGCCTTGTAGGTAGGTATGGTGGCTGTTTTGAGGAAAGATATAAGGAGGCTTATGATGACAGAGCGTATCGTGCCAAGGGTTTGGATGCACCGGTGAAGTATGCGCCAACTCTCGAGATGAGAAAGGGCAATGCACGGTACCGAAAAGGCTAGAAAAAGTATAGGTGGGTGGAAGTGTCAACTTTCGAATACTCACATTAGTCCGAAGAACTCATGCACTTATTATCGGTAACTCTCAATCTAATCAGGAGGTTCACAAAGAAGACAAGTACCCCTAGGAGGAGTGTATGGGGGTTTGGTTATCCTTGCGCATCCTCGACTCATGGTACGTAAGTGTACTCTAATATTTGAACCCTCCAAAGGTTAGTGATCCATCTAGTATCTAGAGTTCTCAATAGGGGTTTTTTGGTTTTCGAAAATTACACGGATTGCCAAAAATACGACATCTATCACTAATAGGCTCATTCTCTTGACACCAAAAGTTCAAACATTACTCTAGTCAATACCTCAAAACTATTGCAAGTTACTACTACAAAGAGAATAGCAACTTCAACTACCTACTTTCTAGTCAAGACACAAAACTCAGTGCAACAGGCAACTCTCTAACAAGATAAAACATGCAACCTATAGAAAGTTCAACCTAAGACAAAACAAAATCTCTAGAAGAAAATTAAAGCACATCAACTAAACAGGGCAGCAGCTAAGAAAATAAAAAGAACAACTCACAGCTAAGAGAATAAGCATGCAAATCCTATGAGGATTTCTAGTTCAAACGGAGCGTGTTTCTCTCCCACACAAAAGAAATCTTGGGTCTAAATTGTTATAACAGCAAACAAAGCAAAAACAAACCTAAGAAAAGTAAAGAGCGAGACGCTCCAAGCATAGCACATAACGCATGAAGTGATAAAAATACAGTGCAACGAGGGACGGACTGATAATTTTTGATGAAGAAGGGGATGCGTGGGGCATCCCCAATCTTAGACGCTTGAGTCTCCTTGAATATTTATTGGGGGTTCACATGGGCATCCCCAAGCTTGAGAGTTTGACACTCCAGGATCTTCTTTCATCATCTTCCATCGCACACTTGAAAACTCCCTTCATACATAACTCATTGTAAACTGATTAGAGAAGTTAGTACCCTATTAAAATAATTTTTCTCTACTTCAAATAAAGATATTCTTGAAGAGCTACTGTTTCTCATGATTTCCAAAAAGTTTTTTCACAGAAAAAGCAAGCTTAAGGTTTGCAAAAAGTTAGGTGAGACAAAACATGGCAGAATCTGTGAAAAACAGAACATCAGTTGGTAAAGAATTTTTTAGGGGTACTTCTGCAACTCGAAAAAAAACTCAGAACATACGGAAGTTCCGTGATTGTATATAGAACGCTGTGTAAAAAATTCAGCTCAAAAAGCTAAACTGGTAATTTTCTACGATTTTTTCCGTCACGAGGACAGAATCTGTTTTCTGGACAACATGTCAAAACTTTCACTTCCCTTGTCATATGAGGCTATAATTGGCACAAAGCTTGAAAAGTAAAGATACAATGATGTTGCTACAGTAGTAACAATCAGCAAGACCACTAAGAAAAGGAGAAAAACAAAAAGGAAAACTTAAATTCGTTGCGGGCTGCCTCCCGAAAGCGCTTCTTTAAAGCCATTAGCTAGGCTTAAAGCAAAAGATCAAGTTGTATCAATTGATCCATCATCAAGATCATCAAAAATCTCTTCAATAGTACAACTAGTCTTAAGAGGTTTCTCAAATAAAGGCCGAATAAAAATTCTTCTAGGGATAAAATCAAAAGGAGGAAAATCAATTGGAGTTTCAAAATTAAAGATAGGTATCTCCTCCAAAGTCTTCACTGTTTCAACTCTTTTGGCCGTACGTGTGTCAGCTTTAGCTCGAGGAACCTTAGGGATGTAAACGAACTTGGGTTCATTTCTTTCCAGAGTTTCATCCTTTTTGGTTTTGATTGAGGAAAAGGTAGTTCCAAATGTTTCAATAACTTCCTCATCTTCTCTATCCTAGAAGACTTCTCATCAAGGCATTTAATAGTATCCAAAGTTTTGTTTTTTTTTGCATGGAGCTATCTAGCCTATTCAAATTCCCTTGAATCTTACGATCCAACTCATTTACTTTATCGATATTTTTTCAAGTTTTCCCATAATGTGAGCTAGACTAATGTCCTCCTTAATACTAGCAATGGGGAGACTTCCAACAAGATTTTCAATTATATTAAGGGCTTCCCAAACTGGAGCCTCTATAAAGTTCCCATTGATAACAGTGTCTAAAACAAACCTATTCCAAGAAGTAATCCCAACATAAAAATTTCTAAGTAGGATAGTAGTGGATTGCTTCTTGGTTGCCCTTTTTTGAGAATCATTAATTATATACCAAGCATCTTTCAGACTTTCACCACCTCTCTGAAAAGGTAAGTACTTCTGCCTCACCAAAGGCAAAAGGACCAGCCATAGTGGTAACTCCTAACAAGGTAACAGGTATTTTTGGTATTTTTTATAAGGGACACAACAGTAAAGACTAAAAAGCAAAGATAAAAGATAGTGTGCAACTCCCCTATCTTGTAGACTGGAGTCCCCGGCAACGGCGCCAGAAATTGGCTTGATACGGTGAGGATAGTTCGCTCACTTCTCGTTGGTTACCCCAAGTGGAAAGTGAGATGTAGCGTAGCAGCAAATTTCCCTTGGTGAAGATACCAAGGTTTGTCTCCAGTACGACTCGCAGAAATACAAGAAGGTGACAACGACGCCGGAAATTGGGCGGTTGTCGTCACCTGCACACAGAAACAAATAACTTTGCTCCCAACGAGTACAGAGGAGTTTTCAATTCCTCCGGCCTTGCTGTTTACAAAGGATCAACGCAAGAGATAATAGTGCAACTGAAAGTAAGAACTGGAAATAAATTGAGGGTGTAAACAATGGTGTGAATATGGACCGGGGTCCCGTGATGTTCACTAGTGATGTCTCTCTCCCAAAAGACGATAAAAGTGCTAGCGAGGTAAACAAATCACAGCTGTGCAATTGACAGGATTATAAACGCACCGCAATGCTAACTATGCTACAAAAGAAAGAAAGAGGCTCAAAAGCAATGGGCAGTACGCCAAGTTAAGTAGACCGAAATCCATCTGCATCTACTACGAATCATCCACCTTGAGATATCTATCCAGAACATCTCACTGGTATTAAGTTGCGAATCCCACCCAAAGTGTAAAATCAAAGCAACAGAACACTACATTAAAAGAACTTTGCGTAAAGTAAACAATCCTTGCACCCATAGGTACAAGCACCGTTGTTTTATCCTTGGTGGCAAATGCACATCCCCTAGTCTCATGTTTCTGTCACTCAAGCTAGACATCAAGGGGCTGAACCCACAATCAAGCATAACGCTCCCTCTTGGAGTTGCAACAAATCACTTGGCCAAAGTAAAAAATATGGCAACGGAGAACATGCAAGAATTTACTAAAGAACACAAATATAAAAGAGAACCAAATATATTACTCATCACAATCTGAACATAATCTCATAATCCATCAGATCCCAGCAAACTCAGCATAGCAACACAAAAAATTACAAAAGTGCCTCGATCATGTGAGACAGCTCACGAGGTCTCGAAAGTGAAAGCACAAAGAGGGGTGGAGTACATCACATAGATACTGGTCAAAGACCCATGGTCCAAGGGGGACTACTCACGGCACATCCGGGAGGCGTCCATGGCGATGAATGGTCTCCCGGAGGGGATTCCTCCTTCCGGTAGGGTGCCAGGGCAGCTTCTCCTGGCAGCCCCGATCTTGAAACGACGGTGGTGGCGGTACAGAGAGAAGAACGGGAATAGCAGATCGCTCTTAGGGGTTTCTGTCAAGGGGGGTAAATATAGCCAAAGGGGGCACCAAGAGGGGCCACAAGGCAGCCAAGAGGGTGCCCGACGCGGCCTAGGGTGGGGCCGCGCCAGGGAGCCTTCTGGAGTACCTGTGGTGGCACTCCTTTCCTTCCTTGGTGATTCCGGAGGCTTCCGGGACGCCGATTTTTTATATAATTTTTCCGGAATTTTTGGAGCACTTTTAATGGCCGGAAAACCTAAAATACAAAAACAACAGAAAACAGGAACTGGCAACTGGGTGCACTGAGTTAATAGGTTAGTTCAAATATTCTCAAAAGTGTATGAAATTTCAAGCAAAACATTACAAAGTCACACAAAACATGCATGGAGCAAGCAGAAATTATAGATACGTTTGGGACGTATCAAGGTCATAGGAGGAGGTGCATACAGGCTGAAGAACCCGAAGACCGACGAAGACGTGGGAAACTCGTGGAACGTGGCAAACTTGCGCCTGTTCTACCCATAGTTTACCCATAGGCACTATCAGCAGCATCGGTAGCAGCACCGATCGGCAACTCATGTAAAACTCGAAGCAATAAAAAGGTGTTGCCCAAATAATACCACTCAAAGCACTCGGGGGATCGAGCACAAACTCCCCCAGAGAGACGCTATCTTCACTCACACGATACTACTTAAAGCACTCAGGGCTCGAGCACAAACTCCCCTCGAGAGACGCTATCTTCGCTTACGCGACGCTACTTAAAGCACTCAGGGGCTCAAGCACAAACTCCCCCCGAGAGACGCTATCTTCGCTTACACGACGCTACTTAAAGCACCCGGGGCCTCGAGCACAAACTCCCCCCGAGAGACGCTATCTTCGCTTACGCGACGCTACTTAAAGCACTCGGGGGCTCGAGCACAAACCTCCCCTCGAGAGACGCTATCTTTGCTTACGCGACGCTACTCAAAGCACTCGGGGGCTCAAGCACAAAATCCCCCCAAGGAAACACTCTCTTCACTTACGGAACCACAGACAAAAAGCCTCGGGGCCTCAAGCATCGTATCGACCGCACAAGCCTCACTCAAAGTTTTTCCACAAAAGCATAATTTATTCCCCAAAGATAAGGACGAAAAGGCACCGAACGAAGAAAATTCTTCAGTCTTCACTTGATCACAAGTGATCACCTAAAGACTCAGGGGCTACTCCCATCGGGAGCGCTGCCGCGCACCCGATAATAATCTGGAGCAATCAAGGAGCCGCAAGAAAGAACATCATGGTCGAAGAAAAGCTCACAATCTATGTCCGACTCTACAAATCGAACGCAGCCTCGGGGGCTACTCCCATCGGGAGCGCTGCCGCGCACCCGATAGTTCTCATTACAAAGGACTCGAAGACAGTTCTCATTACAAAGGACTCGAAGACAGTTCTCGTTACAAAGGACTCGAAGACAGTTCTCATTACAAAAGTCTCGAATACCTCCAAGTTACATATATCAGCACAAAAGCTTTCGCTACACACCAAAGTTTACAAAGGGACTCGAGCGGTCGCCAAAAGGACTACAGTGCCAATCATCCTAGAGAAATATGTCTTCTACATGTGTGATCATGCTGAGATAATTGGCACTTTCGGCCCACAACTTGACGAGCATCATCACAGACAAAGTAAAAAACCTAGCCTGCGGAGAAGCAAGTCGCTGCCCTCCAGTTCTACAAGATGCCTTGCTTACCGACGCGAACGTTTGACGAACGGCTTGACGTCGAGCTCATCCTTAGAAAACTAGAAGAGCAAGCACCGCCAGCCGAGGAGTCAGCCGAAGATGAATCCACTAGAGAAGCAGGCAGAGGATTTCTCGACCCACTGATGTCTACGCACGCTTCTATTCTTGTAAACTATGTTGGGCCTCCAAGCGCAGAGGTATGTAGGACATCAGCAATTTTCCTCAAGTGGATGACATAAGGTTTATTGAACTCAGGGAAGTAGAGGTTGAAGATGATCTCTCTCAAGCAACCCTGCAATTAAGATACAAGGAGTCTCTTGTGTCTCCAACACACCTAATACAACTAGGAGTTGTATAGGTGCACTAGTTCGGCGAAGATATGGTAAAATACGAGTGATAGTGTAACAACCCAGATTTCACAAAAATTAAAAAAAATTGTTTTCGGTGTGAATTGTTTGATTGTCTGATTTGTTTGCGGTGTTTGCATCCCCGATTTATCGATCGGCGAGTATTTTTCCCCCTCTTATCTCGTACCGGACGGAGACCGACCTTGCCACCCTGACACCCGACCTTTGCGACACCGGGTTTCACCCGATCACCGTCGCGAAAACCGCACGAGACCAGCCGCAGCCAACGGAACGAAAAACCCCGTTTAATAATTAAACGGGATATTTTTTAGTGCGCCGGAAAGTGTTCTCGGAACGGTTCCAGCGCGAGGTGAACGCCTCCGGCTCGATGCGCTGATCGCGCAGTTCGAAGTTTTACCCGAATCGGAGGTCCTGCGGACCCCCGGCGGTCAAAAATGTGAGCACCACGCGCGCGAGAGAAAAACCGAGGATGTTTTTGTAAACTGCCAGCCACCTGGGCTATATAAAGACCACCACACTCCCACCTCTTTCTAGGGTTTCCCTAGCCACAAAATTGCAGCCACCCCCTCCACTTTGCCCCAAAAACACCCCCATTTTCGTCCAAACCCTAAATCTGAGATTTTGTTTGCCCCCTAGCGGATCTGGACCGTTGGATCGGCCGATCCAACGGCCCAGATCGGCTCTGGCCTCCACCTCTCTCTCCTCCCATCTCTCCACCGCGCCGCCAGCCGTGGAGCCGCTCGCCACCACCGCGTCCTCCGGCCAGCCGGCCGTCGGCCCTCCTCTCCCTCGCCCAGGTCTCCTCCTCCCCTCTCTCCTTTCCCCTTCCCTCTCCTCATGCGCCCTCCTCTCCCTCTGCAGGTCGGCGCCGCAGCCCCATGGCGCCATGGCCCGAGCCGAGAGGAGCTCGGCCGCCGCCACCGGGTGCGTCGCCGTCGCCGGATCCGGCGGGTTCCGCGAGGGCCCGCGTCGCCTGCCTCCTCCGCCCGCCCCCATTCCTGACCACGCCGAGCCGCTGGAGCCCGCCGCTCGACGCCGGCGTCGAGCCAGCCGCCGGCCACCGCGTCCCGGTCGGGATCGGGCACGGGAGCGAGCAGGCCAAAACCCCCCCCCCAACGGCCCAGCAACCGCGGCTCATGTCCTCTCCCCGCCAGCCTGGGCCGAGGCGCACTCGGTGAGCTGCCCCCTTTTGCTTTTTTTTCTTTTTTTTCCGGTTGGGCAGGCCCAGTGGCACAGATTCGGCCCGTATAGTTTTTTTTCTTTTCTGCTAGGTTTTTCTATTATAATTTGCAGATTATTGTTATATTTTTGCGATGCCCGTATCTTTTAAACCGTTAGTCGGATCGCGATGCGTAAAACATGAAAGTTGCTTAGTGTTTTGTGTAGATTAATAAAATGTGCTCCTTTTCCATGTTTGACTTTGTTTACATGTTGTGTGACTGCTAATTACATCACATGCCACTGTAAATTGTTTCTTTTCTAAATTTTTAACCGTTGCTCCGATTAAAATGTTTCTTATATGTAACTTGACTAGAATTGCATGTAGATTGTGTTTATGTTGTTCTTGGTTGCTAATAAAATAATAAAATATTGTTTAGGGGCAGAACAGTACCAAATGCAATAAATATCGTGGGGTCCGCAATAGTTTGCCATGTATAGTTTTTACCCCCCATTTAAAGTGACTAGATTAGATAGTTTATTTATGCTTCACCTCTTGAAATGTTTGTGTGCTATGACATGCTTGAGTGAGATGCCATGTTAACAACCGTTGGTTGGTCACTTGTAGCTAAAGAACTCGAAACACTTTAAACGTGCGGTATCGTCGTGTGTGATGAGTACTCCACTTAACCTGTTAGTAACCGCTCTCGACGGTAGGTGCGATGTCTCGTGTATTGCTTCTTGTTGATGCTTGATCGTGTTTCCATCGTAGTAATAGATGCTTGCTTGTTGATTCCTTTCCAGTGTTTATCCTCTTGTGTGCTTCCGCGGGTACCTCTCGGAGACGATGCGAGCTTGCGATCAACTACACCTTCGGAACCTGACTTATCAACACGCAAGGACTATACATTACTTATGATCCATTCTATTTCAACCAGCGGTTTGCATGCTAGTCTAGGTTAGGTTCGATGTTTGATCCTACCACATGTTTACAACCTCTTTCAAACCGATGCAGCCATGTCCCCTCCCAGCAAACCATGTACTGCTATGTTACTATTGCTCGTTGCTCAGCCCCTGCTTAGTATGCATGCTTAGGATGCTACGATGTTACCCTGTTACTCCTTGGTTTTGGCTATCACATTATTATAATATTGTTGATGATATGATTATTATAATGTTGACTATATTCGACGAAGGATGGAAGGTCTAGGCTATCCCGCCCCGATGCTTTGTTCCATTCGAGTCACTTAGGATCCGAGTTCCGGGTATTGGTTTTAAGACTGAGCGTGCCTAACCCCGTGCGGGATGCTATGGGGTCCCCTTGTTTTACCTAGCTAGCTTCAAACATTTCTAGTGGTGTCCCAAGCTGATTTTACCATTTGAAAACCGCATGCATAACTGGTCTGCAGCCAGTGGATTTAAAACAAGCCGGGCCAGTGGGATGGTATATCCTGTTGGTCCGAATCTGGAAGCTAGGGAGCCTTCCTGGGCGGGGTAGGTTATCCCGACCTCGTCCAGACGGTAGAGACCGATTCGAGAGCGCGGCCGGCTTTTGAGTTGGATGTCGACTCACCGGGGGCCACCCGGATTTGTGCGTTGTTAGTTAGAGGGACCTGTCGTTCCGGATCTCTTGGGACTAAATCATAAAATGGTTCCCTATCATGGGTAGCAACTGAGAGAGATGGGCGTGCGTGCGAAGCCTTGTAATGGGCAGTTGGTACACCCCTGCAGGGTTAAATCTTTTCGAGAAGTCGTGTCCACAGTTATGGACGACTTGAGACCTACTCCTTGTTCATAGAATACAACAACTGAGATAATCTTAATATAACTTGATCAATGTGTGTGTGCCTTGACTGCTTCTTCTTCGTCGGGATGCGAAGAGGAGGACAAGGATAGGATAGGTGTTATGTTTGTGTAGTAGTTGATAGCAAGACTTGTTGGAGGTGATTCCTCATCGAATGCTTGGCTTCTTGTCTTACTCTATAGATCGTTAGCCACTTCATAAATGCTAGTGCGGTAGCAACCTCACCACTTACCCCATCCTTACCGTAAACTACTAGTTGTCCTAGAATGACGAGTGATGAAGTCCTTGCTGGGTCAGATGACCACTACAGTTGGATGCTGAGTACTTCTGTACTCATGATACTACCCCCAAACTCTTTTCAGGGTTCTTGATCGACAACAGGTATGGTGATTGATGTTTCACGAGGAGACTCGACGACGACTAGTTAGGCGGATCCCGGCGGAGGGCCTGGACCTGTGTGGTTATGGGATCGATGATTTTCTTTTGCCACTAGGCATTTGATTGTAGTCTGTACTCAGATATGTACCTTCCGCTGTTGTATTGTATTAAGGCAGTTGTATGCCGATTGTATGAGATGTTGTATCCTTGTATCTGTAATGTTGTGATATCATGTTGGAAATCCGGGGCATATAACGGTGGGACCGATATGTGCTTCGTCCCCGGATCTGGATGGAAACATCTAGATCTGGAACAGTACCGCATATCGAGCCTTACAACTTGGTATCAGAGCCTTACTGACCGTAGGATCCCTTCTCTGGCCGAAGTCGAGTCTAGACAAAACTATTTTGTAGTTACTAAGTTAGTTATCGGAGAGTAGGAATCTTTTTACTCCTTACCCTTTCTCTGGTCAGGACAAGTGTCATAAGTGTTTTACCCGAGCCGCCGGAGCCCGCCGCTCGACGCCGGCGTCGACCCAGCCGCCGGCCACCGCGTCCCGGTCGGGATCGGGCACGGGAGCGAGCAGGCCAAGCCCCCACAACGGCCCAGCAACCGCGGCCCACGTCCTCTCCCCGCCAGCCTGGGCCGAGGCCCACTCGGTGAGCAGCCCCCTTTTGCTTTTTTTTTCTTTTTTTCCGGTTGGGAAGGCCAAGTGGCACAGATTCGGCCCGTGTAGTTTTTTTTCTTTTCTGCTAGGTTTTTCGATTATAATTTGCAGATTATTGTTATATTTTTGCGGTGCTCGTATCTTTTAAACCGTTAGTCGGATCGCGATGCGTAAAACATGAAAGTTGCTTTGTTTTTTGTGTAGATTAATAAAATGTGCTCATTTTCCATGTTTGACTTTGTTTACATGTTGTTTGACTGCTAATTACATCGCATGCCACTGTAAATTGTTTCTTTACTAACTTTTTAACCGTTGCTCCGATTAAAATGTTTCTTATATGTAACTTGACTAGAATTGCATGTAGATTGTGTTTATACTGTTCTTGCTTGATAATAAAATAATAAAATATTGTTTAGGGGCAGAACAGTACCAAATGAAATAAATATCGTGGGGTCCGCAATAGTTTGCCATTTATAGTATTTACCCCCCATTTAAAGTGACTAGATTAGATAATTTCTTTATGCTTCACCTCTTGAAATGTTTGTGTGCTATGCCATGCTTGAGTGAGATGCCATGTTAACAGCCGTTGGTTGGTCACTTGTAGCTAAACAACTCGAAACACTTTAAACGTGCGGTATCGTCGTGTGTGACGAGTACTCCACTTAACCTGTTAGTAACCGCTCTCGACGGTAGGTGCGATGTCTCGTGTATTGCTTCTTGTTGATGCTTGATCGTGTTTCCATCGTAGTAATAGATGCTTGCTCGTTGATTGCTTTCCAGTGTTTATCCTCTTGTGTGCTTCCGCGGGTACCTCTCGGAGACGATGCGAGCTTGCGATCAACTACACCTTCGGAACCCGACTTATCAACAGGCAAGGACTATACATTACTTATGATCCATTCTATTTCAACCAGCGGTTTGCATGCTAGTCTAGGTTAGGTTCGATGTTTGATCCTACCACATGTTTACAACCTCTTTCAAACCGATACAGCCATGTCCCCTCGCAGCAAACCATGTACTGCTATGTTACTATTGCTCGTTGCTCAGGCCCTGCTTAGTATGCATGCTTAGGATGCTACGATGTTACCCTGTTACTCCTTGGTTTTGGCTATCACATTATTATATTGTTGTTGATGATATGATTATTATAATGTTGACTATATTCGACGAAGGATGGAAGGTCTAGGCTATCCCGCCCCGACGCTTTGTTCCATTCGAGTCACTTAGGATCCGAGTTCCGGGTATTGGTTTGAAGACTGAGCGTGCCTAACCGCGTGTGGGATGCTATGGGGTCCCCTTGTTTTACCTAGCTAGCTTCAAACATTTCTAGTGGTGGCCCAAGCTGATTTTACCATTTCAAAACCGCATGAATAACTAGTCGGCAGCCAGTGGATTTAAAACAAACCGGGCCAGTGGGATGGTATATCATGTTGGTCCAAATATGGAAGCTAGGGAGCCTGCCCGGGCGAGGGTAGGTTATCCCGACCTCGTCCAGACGGTAGAGACCGATTCGAGAGCGCGGCCGTCTTTTGAGTTGGATGTCGACTCACCGGGGGCCACCCGGATTTGTGCGTTGTTAGTTAGAGGGACCTGTCATTCCGGATCTCTTGGGACTAAATCATAAAATGGTTCCCTATCATGGGTAGCAACTGAGAGAGATGGGCGTGCGTGCGAAGCCTTGTAATGGGCAGTTGGTACACCCCTGCAGGGTTAAATCTTTTCGTGAAGTCGTGTCCACGGTTATGGACGACTTGAGACCTACTCCTTGTTCATAGACAACAACAACTGAGATAATCTTAATATAACTTGATCAATGTGTGTGTGCCTTGACTGCTTCTTCTTCGTCGGGATGCGAAGAGGAGGACAAGGATAGGATAGGTGTTATGTTTGCGTAGTAGTTGATAGCAAGACTTGTTGGAGGCGATTCCTCATCGAATGATTGGCTTCTTGTCTTACTCTATAGATCGTTAGCCACTTCATAAATGCTAGTGCGGCAGCAAGCTCACCACTTACCCCATCCTTACCGTAAACTACTAGTTGTCCTAGAATGACGAGTGATGAAGTCCTTGCTGGGTCAGATGACCACTACAGTTGGATGCTGAGTACTTCTGTACTCATGATACTACCCCCAAACTCTTTTCAGGGTTCTTGATCGACAACAGGTATGGTGATCGATGTTTCACGAGGAGACTCGACGACGACTAGTTAGGCGGATCCCGGCGGAGGGCCTGGACCCGTGTGGTTATGGGATTGATGATTTTCTTTTGCCACTAGGCATTTGATTGTAGTCTGTACTCAGACAGGTACCTTCCGCTGGTGTATTGTATTAAGGCAGTTGTATGGCGATTGTATGAGATGTTGTATCCTTGTATCTGTAATGTTGTGATATCATGTTGGAAATCCGGGGCATATGACTTCGTCATATGTCGCGGTGGGACCGATATGTGCTTCGTCCCCGGATCTGGATGGAAACATCTAGATCTGGAACAGTACCGCATATCGAGCCTTACAACTTGGTATCAGAGCCTTACCGACCGTAGGATCCCTTCTCTGGCCGAAGTCGAGTCTAGACAAAACTATTTTGTAGTTACTAAGTTAGTTATCGGAGAGTAGGAATCTTTTTACTCCTTACCCTTGCTCTGGTCAGGACAAGTGTCGTAAGTGTTTTATTCTCGTCTTATCCCTTTCAAACTTTAGGATCACGAGAGTGTGGAGTTTCGGAACCATTACAATGCCTTGCTTGCAGCGTATTGTCTCGATTCCGATCTCAGGTTGGGAAATCCTGTAGTACCTTTAGTTCTTCCGACTCTGGTTTACATCTTGGTCATCCGTTGACTTCAGTCCTCTTTCCTAGTATCCTCGCTATTTGAGTGAGAATGCTTCTCTTGATCGTCGCCTGGTCTATTGTTCTTCCTCGTGACACCTGATGGTTTCGTTTTTCGACGTTCCCATCTCCCTGCTGAAAGTTTTCTCGACGGAGTTCGTCGTTCGACATGGAGCAGAGTCCCTTGTTGGTGGTGTTGAAGATTGTCGACTCTATTCTTTCCCCCTTCTCCTCTCGCCCGGATCGTCCTGGATCTCGGGACGAGATCCCTTGTTGGTGGTGTTGTATTGTAACAGCCCAGATTTCAAAAAAATTAAAAAAAAATTGTTTTCGGTGTGAATTGTTTGATTGTCTGATTTGTTTGCGGTGTTTGCATCCCCGATTTATCGATCGGTGAGTATTTTTCCCCCTCTTATCTCGTACCGGAGGGAGACCGACCCTTGCCACCCTGACACTCGACCTTTGTGACACCGGGTTTCACCCGATCACCTTCGCGAAAACCGCACGAGACCAGCCGCAGCCAACGGAACGAAAAACCCCGTTTAATAATTAAAACGGGATATTTTTTTTAGCGCGTCGGAAAGTGTTCTCGGAACGGTTCCAGCGCGAGGTGAACGCCTCCGGCTCAATGCGCTGATCGCGCAGTTCGAAGTTTTACCCGAATCGGAGGTCCTGCGGACCCCCGGCGGTCAGAAACGTGAGCACCGCGCGCGCGAGAGAAAAACCGGGGATGTTTTTGTAAACTGCCAGCCACCTGGGCTATATAAAGACCACCACACTCCCACCTCTTTCTAGGGTTTCCCTAGCCACAAAATTGCAGCCACCCCCTCCACTTTGCCCAAAAAACACCCCCATTTTCGTCCAAACCCTAAATCTGAGATTTTTTTTGCCCCCTAGCGGATCTGGACCGTTGGATCGGCTGATCCAACGGCCCAGATCGGCTCTGGCATCCACCTCTCTCTCCTCCCATCTCTCCACCATGCCGCCAGCCGTGGAGCCGCTCGCCGCCGCCGCGTCCTCCGGCCAGCCGGCCGTCGGCCCTCTCCTCCCGCGCCCAGGTCTCCTCCTCCCCTCTCTCCTTTCCCCTTCCCTCTCCTCATGCGCCCTCCTCTCCCTCTGCAGGTCAGCGCCGCAGCCCCATGGCACCATGGCCCGAGCCGAGAGGAGCTCGGCCACCTCCACCGGGTGCCTCGCCGTCGCCGGATCTGACGGGATCCGCGAGGGCCCGCGCTGCCGCGTCGCCTGCCTCCTCCGCCCACCCCCATTCCTGGCCACACTGAGCCGCCGGCGTCGAGCCAGCCGCAAGCCACCATGTCCCGGTCGGGATCGGGCACGGGAGCGAGCAGGCCAAGCCCCCCCAACGGCCCACCAACCGCGGCCCACGTCCTCTCCCCGCCAGCCTGGGCCGAGGCCCACTTGGTGAGCAGCCCCCTTTTGCTTTTTTTATTTTTTTCCGGTTCGGCAGGCCCAGTGGCACAGATTCGGCCCGTATAGTTTTTTTTCTTTTCTGCTAGGTTTTTCCATTATAATTTGCAGATTATTGTTATATTTTTGCGGTGCCCGTATCTTTTAAACCGTTAGTCGGATCGCGATGCGTAAACATGAAAGTTGCTTATTTTTTTGTGTAGATTAATAAAATGTGCTCCTTTTCCATGTTTGACTTTGTTTACAAGTTGTTTGAATGCTAATTACATCGCATTCCACAGTAAATTGTTTCTTTAATAACGTTTTAACCATTGCTCCGATTAAAATGTTTCTTATATGTAACTTGACTAGAATTGCATGTAGAATGTGTTTATGCTGTTCTTTCTTGCTAATAAAATAATAAAATATTGTTTAGGGGCAGAACAGTACCAAATGCAATAAATATCGTGGGGACCGCAATAGTTTGCCATGTATAGTTTTTACCCCCCATTTAAAGTGACTAGATTAGATAGTTTATTTATGTTTCACCTCTTGAAATGTTTGTGTGCTATGCCATGCTTGAGTGAGATGCCATGTTAACAACCGTTGGTTTGTCACTTGTAGCTAAACAACTCGAAACATGTTAAACGTGCGGTATCGTCGTGTGTGACGAGTACTCCACTTAACCTGTTAGTAACCGCTCTCGACGGTAGGTGCGATGTCTCGTGTATTGCTTCTTGTTGATGCTTGATCGTGTTTCCATCGTAGTAATAGATGCTTGCTCGTTGATTTCTTTCTATTGTTTATCCTCTCGGAGACGATGCGAGCTTGCGACCAACTACACCTTCGGAACCCGACTTATCAACAGGCAAGGACTATACATTACTTATGATCCATTCTATTTCAACCAGCGGTTTGCATGCTAGTCTAGGTTAGGTTCGATGTTTGATCCTACCACATGTTTACAACCTCTTTCAAACCGATACAGCCATGTCCCCTCCCAGCAAACCATGTACTGCTATGTTACTATTGCTCGTTGCTCAGCCCCTGCTTAGTATGCATGCTTAGGAGGCTACGATGTTACCCTATTACTCCTTGGTTTTGGCTATCACATTATTATATTGTTGTTGATGATATGATTATTATAATGTTGACTATATTCGACGAAGGATGGAAGGTCTAGGCTATCCCGCCCCGACGCTTTGTTCCATTCGAGTCACTTAGGATCCGAGTTCCGGGTATTGGTTTTAAGAATGAGCGTGCCTAACCGCATGTGGGATGCTATGGGGTCCCCTTGTTCTTGATCGACAACAGGTATGGTGATCGATGTTTCATGAGGAGACTCGACGACGACTAGTTAGGCGGATCCCGGCGGAGGGCCTGGACCCGTGTGGTTATGGGATCGATGATTTTCTTTTGCCACTAGGCATTTTATTGTAGTCTGTACTCAGACATGTACCTCCCGCTGTTGTATTGTAATAAGGCAGTTGTATGCCGATTGTATGAGATGTTGTATCCTTGTATCTATAATGTTGTGATATCATGTTGGAAATCCGGGGCATATGACTTCGTCATATGTCGCGGTGGGACCGATATGTGCTTCGTCCCCGGATCTGGATGGAAACATTTAGATCTGGAACAGTACCACATATCGGGCCTTACAGATAGGTGTGGCAAAGCAGGTAATATAAATCTATAATAAAAAGTGCAGCAAGGAAACAAGTGGTAAATGTGAGCACAAACGGTATTGCAATGGTGGAAACAAGGCTTAGGCTTCATACTTTCAGTAGTGGCAACTCCCAACAACATTAACATAGTCTAATCACATGATATTTCCCATAAAACATGCAATGGAGACGCACTCGTAGGTCATTCCTTTGTGGTCAAGAGGGGACGAGAATTATGTAGGGCTACAAAAGCACACCTCAGAGTTCATAGTTCTCAATCTATGGATTTCCCAATGTCACCGCGGCCATCTATAGAGAGTACCACAATCACCACAACATATCTCAAGGATATTCAAAGACAAGCACCAAAAGACTCTCAATCTTCAATCAACACACAAAAGAGGAAATCACTCATGAAAATATTCTTCTAACCCATGTCCAATAGACCGCTGTCACCATGGTCTCGGGGATTATACTAGATAAGATCAAGTGAGTACATCAAATCCAATACATAGAAGAAGGGGAAACATCATGGGATCACCCAAGATTAATATAGCCTATGATCACAGCGAAGATCACATCATGGGAGAGAGAATTGACCACATAGCTACTGGTAGAAACCTTAGCCCCAAGGAGGAACTACTCACACATGGACATGGTGAGAGAGAGAGAGAGAGAGAGTTGTTGATGGAGATGTGCAGCCTGGAGAAGATGAAGGAGACGGCGGCGGCGGCGGCGACGGCCACGGCCAGGTCCCTTGGGGGCAGTGGCCCTTGGCCCCTTCTTCTTCCTTGGAGATGGTGCTGCTGTGGAGATTGATCACCCCCTCAAGACGGCTGCCAAGGGGGAGGAAATTTCTAGGTGCCCTTTGACCTAGGTTTCCTCTCTTTATATAGACTCTCGGATTCCCGTCATCCAGAATACGTCTTCGGTATTTCGTGGCCAGAGGGAGCATCCGAACTCCGATTGGGCCGAATTTTATGTCTAAATCGACTGGAAAACAATTCCCTACAACTTTGTAGTTTTAATTTTTCCGTTTGAGTCCGTGTTCTAGCGTTTCCGAGGCGAGCTTTAAAACCTGCCTGGTGGGAACAGATTTCGGGAGAGTTAGAGTCCAACTCCTACAAGGCTTCTTTTTTTGATTTTTTTCCTTTATCCAAGTAATTCCTACACATAAAGTACAAAAACAAGAACTTGTGCACTCTTGCAACCATTAATAGGTTAGTTCCAAAATATGTTATAAAAAGATATGAAAGTGTATCAAAAGCATAGCAATATCACACAAAACATGCATGGAGCAAACATAAATTATAGATACGTTTGGGACGTATCAACATCCCGAAACTTAATTCCTGCTCGTCCTCGAGTAGGTAAATGATAACAAGCATAATTTTTGTGGTGACATGCTAGGAACCATATAAGAACTTTGAAAGTAAAGAAATCAATATATGTGATTCAATTCAAGTCATAACAGGCAAGAGTATATATTGGCATTGCAGCAAGCAACGAAAGAACATTAAGTGCAAGAGCTCTCGCTGTCCGTGACTCGAATGTCTCTAAATGGTGTTTGCGTGCAAGAAGAGGGGTAGAGAATACGAGAAAAAAGTATTATTGTGTTGAGAACTCAATCTACTAAAGTTTCACACTTGGTCTTCTTTGGAATCTTATCTTGACTCGTCCCCAGACCACTAGCCAGGTACAAGTCAATTTGATCCACTCCTTTTCGATATTTTGAGCACTCATGCAATGGATGAGCGTAAGCACGAGAGTTGACACTTAGGATGGCAAAGAGAGAAATATGACGGAGGAGGAAGACAAAAAGGGTGAGAACGGCTCACATCAATGAGGACAATCATAGGCGACAAGGTCAAATGATAGATATGATGTGAGGAGTAGGGATTGCCATGCAATGGATGCACATATGAGCTAAGAAAATCTCTCCAATGGAACTAGTGGCGGTGCATCCAACTTGCTCGCTCATGAAGACCTAGAGCTCTTTTGAGGAGGCTCATCCTTGAAATATGCAAGCCAAGTTCTATAGTGTGAAGGTCCCCACATAGCCATATGCATGAATGATCATCTCTATGGAGTACAAGGATAAGAGGGAGTACTAGTGTGGATCTTTCAAAATGATAGTAGTGTTGCCCCTTTCTCTCTTTTTATTTCTTTTTCTCTTTTTTTCTATGTTTTTTGTATTTTTTGGTGTCCTCAATGGCTCTTTCTATTTAACTCTCATTTGTCCTCTTTGGGATCTTTTGATTTGTCCACTTTGGGATCTTTTCCTCACTTAAGGGCAGCACTCTAATTTACAAGAGGGTATAGAAGATCTTTCACACTTTACAAGGTACTCAAAACATAAAGAAGATGTAGCTATCATGATGTATGCAATGTATGCCTCTGCCAGTGTAGCAGGAACATGTATGACATAAAGATAAAGTCATGAAGAGGTGGATGTTGCATGGCAATATATCTCGGAAAGGCTATGGAAATGCCTTGATAGGTAGGTATGGTGGCTGTTTTGAGGAAAGATATAGGGAGGTTTATGATGACAGAGCGTATCATGCCAAGGGTTTGGAAGTACCGGCGAAGGTGGACGCCAACTCTCAGAGTGAGAAGGAGGCAATGCACGGCACGGAAGAGGCTAGCAAATATGAGGAGATGGAAGTGTAAACTTTCAATACTTACATTAGTCTGAAGAACTCATGCACTTATTATCGGTAACTCTCAATTTAATAAGGAGGTTCACAAAGAGACAAGTACCCAGAGGAGGACTGTATGGGGGTTTTGTTATCCTTGCGCATCCTCGACTCATGGTACGTGAGTGTACTCTAATATCTGATCCCTCCAAAGATTAGCGATCCATCTAGTAGCTAGAGTTCTCAACTAGTTTTGTAGGTTTTGAAAATAAACACGGATTGTCCAAAATACGACACCTATCACTAATAGGCTAGAGCTCTTGACACCAAAAGTTCAAACATTACTCACATCAATACCTCAAAACTATTGCAAGTTACTACTAAAATTAAATAGCAACCTCAATTACCTACTTTCAAGACAAGACACAACTCAGTGCAACAACCAACTCTCTTAATAAGATAAACATGAAAACTAAAGAGAGTTCCAGCAACAAGTCCAACTCCTACAAGGCTTCTTTTTGTGATTTTTCCTTTATCCAAGTAATTCCTACACATAAAGTACAAAAACAAGAACGTGTGCACTCTTGCAACCATTAATAGGTTAGTTCCAAAATATTTTATAAAAAGATCTGAAAGTGTATCAAAAGCATAGAAATATCACACAAAACATGCATGGAGCAAGCAGAAATTATAGATACGTTTGGGACGTATCACCCACCAGAGCTGTCGCTGATCGTTTCCTCCCAGTACGGATCCGGACGATTGCCACCGGCATCAAACGCACGAACAGTGAGAGTATCTTCGCCATCAATACGACAGCAAAGGCTATCCTAGTCACGCAGATTCAACCGACAAGAAAACGCCCTCCAGCCAGATCCAAGAAAAATCAGGAATGAATTATCAACCTCCAGCTCCACCCAAGAAGAAGATCGAGCACACCCTTGAAGACGGAGCCAGAGACCCCTCAAATTGAGCTCAGAGACAATGGAGGCAAACGAGAACGGAAGAGGAACCCGGGCAGCGGCCCGGCTAAGAACACGCAAAAGGAAATCATAGCGCCAAACGCCCTCCTCCACGGAAGAAGAGGAAGGCGCCGACATAGCCCCACGGCATCCATCACGCGAAGAACGAGGTGTGCGGCCACCACGGTCGCGACGGCCACGACCTCAGCTAGTCACACCACCACCACGCTTGGGCGCCATATGAAGAAGAAGCAGCAGAGAAAGGTGAGAGAAGAATGGATGCCGAGGCCAGGAAAACAACATGAGGTATTTATAGCGCAACCCAGGGGCAAACCAGGAAAACACGCAAAATCCCAGGCGGCGCCATCATTAATACAAAGACCAACACGCTGGGCATTACGAATTCCAAGAGAAGATGCCTTCACACGGTCAACACTATTTAAAGGACACATCAAATCACGCGTGTTTCCCATACACGCATTGGAAATCCAACGGGCAGCGGCAGCGCGACGTCCAAGTCGTCATTATGACTGGCCAGGAGACGCGACGGATCGAAGACCAAGCGTCATCATCGGTCACCAAAGAGCATTATTATGATGCTTATCACCGTGACATCCCAAGAAGAACAGATCAACATAAAATCAATTGGAAAAGCAAAGACCACCTGTCTCTTGGTGCCAAAATATTCTGATTTCCGATCCAAAATCTTTTACTCCCATCGGGAGTACCCTTATTACAAACAGAGCAAGATCTAACAGAAGACAAAGGTGTGCTCGAGTGATCACTCGCACCAGCAGTAATCACGACATCTACAGAGTTTCGGGTGCTCCCTCACCCAGAATAAAAACATATACTCGAGTGACCACTCGCACTAGCGGAAACGACGCATCTACAGAGTTCGGGTGCTCCCTCACCTTGAAGACAACAAAGCGTTCGAGTGACTACTCGCAGGGCTCAACTAATATTTGACAATACAATCTACTCGCGCACTCGACGACTTTCCGAGTGGGTGCTTTATTATTTGATTTCTCGCCCGAGCTCGCAAAAGCTCCGCGAGTGACTACTAAATAGCTCACTTGATTGTTTGTTCCAAGTGGGTGCATCTCTAATTAGGCTCTGTGCCTCTATAAACAATAATGCATGGGCTGCGACTTGCTGTACCCAGATGCCACGCAAGCTTAGCGTGTAGGTAGGACCCCACTGTGCAGAAGGCTGGGCCGGGACTTGCCACAGCGCGACTTCACTCCCGACGCTTTCCATGCGCTTGCATGATAGAGAGATGACCGATAACGGACGCGTTAAGGCTATTTACTGGGGCCGACATCATTGATCCTATAAGACCTATAGCGGCATGAACTTTGCTAGACATCGGTCATTCCCAAGTTCGTGTCGAGGGACACGGGCTTGATTGGGCTACTGAGGTATTTTCCACTAGCGCAATTCACCAAGGCTCGACCAGTCGACTACTTTGCGCCCTTTCAGCTTAGCATCCCTCGAAATAACATTGTCATGGCTGAAACTGCCAACGACTCGCAGCCGCGCTGCGCATATGAAAGCAAAAGACGACTCGAGTCCCTGCGTGACTCTTCGAGTCCCCCAGGCACTCGGGGGCTACTGACGAGGGGGTGACCCCACGACTCCTGCGTATGAGGATACCTGGTGCATACGAAGACAAAGGCTCACTGGAGGTTTCTACAGGCCCACGACTGGCCCACTCTAGGCACCGACGTAGGAGTCCGCGACTAATATGGAAGTCAAGACTTGGCGTTCAAGGCAAGATTAGAATTAGGAAATTATCCTTGTAACCTGAGACGGACTCCCCGAGACCCAGCCTAGTATATAAAGGCTGGGAGGGGCGACGCCTCAATACATCACATCCACAATCAACACCTCTGGTATTGTGCGAACTCGCCCAGACTTCCATTGTAATCGCCCCCTCGCATAATACAATTGATCAGGAAGTGCTTCTCCTGTTAGCCGACGAGTATCGCCAACCTGTTCCTTCTCTATGATCTAACCCCGGGTCCCTGACCATGGGAGTTGCCGAGGCTGATCCTCGTCCATGGGGGAATCCCAAAGCTTGAACGTTTGACACTCCTGGATCTTCTTTCATCATCTTCCATCACATACTTGAAAACTCCCTTCATACGAAACTCATCATAAGCTGATTAGAGTGGTTAGTACCCATAATAAAATAATTTTTATCCACTGGAATAAATATTTTCATGAACATCTACTGTTTATCATGATTTCCAAAAAAAATTTGCAAAGAAAAAGCAAGCTTAAGATTGGCAAAATGATGAAAATGCAAAACGTGGCAAAATCTGTGAAAAACAGACCAGCAGGTAGTAAATATTTTTTTGGGGTACTTCTGCAACTCAAATAAAATAAACTCGGAACAGATGCTAGAAATCTAATTGTATAGAGCATAGATTTAAAAAAATTCAAATCAAAAAGATGATCTGGCGATTTATCGTGATTTTTTTCCGTCAAGCACACATACTCTGTTTCTGGACAGCATGTCACAACTTTTGAACTTTCTTGCAATCGGAGGCTGAAACTTGGCACAAAGCTTGAAAATAAAGATACAATGATGTTGCTACAGTAGTAAAAACCATCAAGACCGCTAAAACTGAAAGTACAAACATTTTGGGTTGCCTCCCAATAAGTGCTTTCTTTTATGCCTTTTAGCTAGGCATGATGCAAAATGATCAAGTTGTAACAGTTGAACCGTCATCAAGATCATCAAAAAGCTCTTCAATAGCACAACTAGTCTTAAGGGGACTTTCAAATAAAGGCCTAGTGTTAACACTTCTAGGAACAAAAGCAAAGATAGTAAGACCAATTGGAATTTCATTTCTGATTCTATTCAAGAGTGGTATCTCTTCCAAGGTCTTCACAGTTTCCACACCCCTGTCAATAGGTATATTTATTTTGGGGTGAGGAACATTGGGTTCGTAAACGAACTTAGGTTCCTTCTTTGCGGGGGTTTCTACCTTCTTAGTCTTCATGGAGGATAGAGTATTCCCTAAAGTTACAATAATATCCTCAATCTTATCAATCCTAGAAGGGTCCATATCATGAGATTTAAGGTTATCCAAAGTTGTATAAATTTTGTGCATGGAGCAATCAAGTCCATTTAAATTCCCTTGAATCCTACGATCTACTTCATTTATTTTACCCATGCTTGGCATATCTAGCTCTATCCTATCAA
This sequence comes from Bromus sterilis, assembly GCA_950022295.1. NCBI lineage: Eukaryota > Viridiplantae > Streptophyta > Magnoliopsida > Poales > Poaceae > Bromus > Bromus sterilis. The sequence goes on from OX465599.1 coordinate 221,920,154, forward strand.
GTTTACTCATAATGTGAGCTAAAATAATGTTCTCTTATGTACTAGCAATAGGTGGATTTCCAAAAAGATTTTCCATAACATTAAGAGATTCCCAAACTGGGGATTCTAAGAAATTCCTATTAATTGCAGTATCTAAAACAAACCTATTCCAAGAAGTAATACCAACATAAAAATTTCTAAGAAAGATAGTGGTGGATTGCTTCTTGATGGATCTATTTTGAGAATCATTGATTTTATACCAAGCATCTTTCAAACTTTCTCCACCTCTTTGTTTGAAGGTGAGAATCTCTCCTTCGGGTGCAACACCAAAGGAAAAGGACTTAGACATACTGACTAAACAAGGCAAAGTAACTATTTTTTTTGTGGTTTTTGGTATAAGACTCTAAAGAAAAAACTAGAAAGTAAACTAACAAGACTAACAAGAAAAGGTAAAAGATAGTGTGCAACTCCCCTATCTTGAAGATTGGAGTCCCCGGCAACGGCGCCAGAAATTCGCTTGATGGGTGTAGATAACACCTCCTTGCTGGTTACCCCAAGTAGAAGGTTATGATGTAGATAGCAGCAAATTTCCCTCAGTAAAGATACCAAGGTTGTCGAACCAGTAGGACTCCAAGGTCGACAATTAGGTGGCAAGAAAACAATGGCGCCGTCTACAACCCAAGGGTTGCTTACTTGACCTGGACCTGCACACACAACGAGTACAGAGAGGTTATCAATCTATCCGGCCTTGTCGATTACAAAGGATCAAACACAAGGGGAAAATAGTAGAGCTGATTGCAACTGAAAAGGAAATGAAGCAGTAAATAGATGAGGTGTAAAAAATGGTGGAAATATGGACCGGGGTCCCATGATGTTCACTAGTGATGTCTCTCTCCCAAAAGACGATAAAATAGCTAAGCTGGGTGAACAAATTACACATGGGAAATTGACAAAATTATAAACGCACCGCAATGCTAATTATGCTGCAAAGAAAGTTAGAGGCTCAAAAGTAAGGGCAGTAGGACAAGACAAGTAGACCGTAATCCAACTGCATCTACTTACTAATCATCCACCTTGAGATATCTATCCATAACATCTCGCTGGTATTAAGTTGGGAGCCCAACCCAAAGTGTAAACCCAAAGCAAAAGACAACTACATTTACGAACTTTGCGTAAGGTAAACAATCCTTGCAACCGCGGTTACAAGCACCGTTGTTTTCTCCCTGGTGGCAACAGCACATCCCCTAGTCTCATGTTTCTGTCACTCAAGCTAGAGATCGGGGGGCATGAACCCACAATCAGGAATAAATGCTCCCTCTTGGAGTTACTATCTACTACTTGGCCAAAGCAATAAAAAGCAACGGAGAACATGCAAGAATTACTCAAGAAGAAAATATAAAAGGAGAATCAAATATATAACTCATCAAAATCTGAACATAATCTCATAATCCATCGGATCCCAGCAAACACAACATAACAACAGCAGGAAAATTACATAGATTCCTTGATCATGTAGGGCAGCTCACAAGGGCTAATAATTGAAGCACAAGATTGGAGAGAAGACATCACATAGCTACTTGTCATGGACCCATGGTCCAAGGGGGACTACTCACGGCACATCCGGGAAGCGCTCATGTTGGTGGAGAAGCTCTCGGAGGTAAATCCTCCCTCCGGAAGGGTGCCGAGAAGAGGTCTTCTGGCGCTCCCGATCTTGGAAGCGAGACGACGGCGGGGCAGAGGTGAAAATCGCGATGTGGGGTTCCTCTTGAGGGTTTCCGTGACGGGGTGTAAATATTGGCCGAAAGGGGGCACCAGGGGGTGGCCCCTCCCCCAGGCGCCCTGGTGTTGCGGACAGGGAGGGGCCCACGCCACTTGGCCGCCTGGGTGGGGCCTGGCTCCCCTCTAGCCCTCCTTCGGTCTTTGTGAAACTTTTATTGCACTGATTTTTTATATATTTTTATTTGAATTTTTGGAGCTCTGTAAATATGGGTAAAAACCTGCAATTCACAGACATCAACAGACAGAAACTGGCACTGGGTGCACTGAGTTAGTAGGTTAGTCCAAATATGTGTAAAAATGTATCAAAGTGTAGCAAAACACATATCAATGTCACCTAAAAGAGCATGGAACAAGCAGAAATCTATAATACCTAAATAGTTCATCCCCACTAACCTATTTCTCTTAACATGCAAGCTATCCACATCATCAAGTAGGTCCACCTTTTTTCCACTAACTCTTCATGCACATACTTCCATTAAATACACATGCATATGCAACATATAAAAAATAAATATTAACCTCTTTATGCACTAATCCTCACGATTTAGAAGTAATTTTTTATAGAAAATTAAATTATGAGTTACCTCAAATTTTGTTTTTCTATGCAACATATTTTATGAATGCACATATGTAGTTGTTATCATTGTTTTAGTTTTACCTAACAATGTTATTTCCGTCTCATATCGTCTCATCGGTATATTCTCAAGGTACTAAAATAAAAATTACACTCATTTTTAGTTTCTTTATCAATTTTTAAAGATTTTTACTCTAAATAATATTTCTTTAAAAAAAGATTTAATAATCAAATTATATCCATTTTTATAATTTTCTCATATTTTAAAACATTAAATTATTTATTAACAGTTCCCGCAGCAACGCGCTGGGTGTCATCTAGTTATAGATATGTTTGGGACGAATAAGGCGCCAGAGATTAAGTTGCCGAATTGGAGATAAGGTTGACGTGGACCTGCAACAAAAGCAAATAACTTTGCTCCGAACGAGTCTAGAGAGGTTATCAAACTCTCCGACCTTGTCGCTGACAAATGATTAAACACAAGAGGATAGTAGTGGTGATTGCAACAGAAAGTAAAAGCTGGAAGTAAAGTGGAGGTATAAACAGTGGTGGAAATATGGACCGGAGTCTCTCCGAGGGTTTCCGGAGCGAGGAGGTAATATAGGCCGAAGGAGGCACCAGGGGTTGTCCCCACCTCCCAGGCGCTCTGGTGGCGCGGCCAGGGTGGGGCCGCGCCCCTGGCCACCTAGGAGGGGGGTGGCCCCTTCTGGCCCTTCTTCGGTGTTTCCGGAAGCTTCTTCTGAGCTGATTTTTATATGATTTTTGTGGAATTTCTGGAGCTCTGTAAATATGGGTAAAAACCTACAACTTACAGACATCAACATACATAAACTGGCACTAGGTGCACTGATTTAGTAGGTTAGTCCAAATATGTGTAAAAAAGTATGAAAGTGTAGCAAAACACATAGCAAAGTCACCTAAAAGAGCATGGAATAAGCAGAAATTATAGATACATTTGGGACATATCAACATCCCCAAGCTTAATTTCTGCTCTTCCTCGAGTAGGTAAATGATAACACAGATAATTTCTGTGGTGACTTGCTAACACACATATAAGAACTTCAAAGTAAAGCAAGTAAGATATGCAATTCAAGTCAAGACAATAACAAGCAAGAGTTTTGTGGGCACCCCGGACTATATGTCTGAAGCGACCAGCTGTGCATACTGCCATGCTCCCATGATCAGTGTGGCATGACGCACAACTCGACAATGGATACATCAGATCACATGTTCATACAATACCGAATACAAAGTCATACAACAACAAAGTCTTACACGGCCTCATCGGGCCGAAATAGCAACGGAATAAGCAAAAGCAGGATAAGTAGTAGTTGCACAATCCATAGGGTAGTTCAGAGCATAGCACGTCCTAGTAACTGTCGATAGCATCATCGTCAAATTCCTACTCCTCCAAGCCTGGCCGATTGAATAACCAGGGACAAAGCCATGAGTACATACAAAGTACTTGCAAACCACCTAAAGGAAGAAACAAAGTTTTGTATGCGAAAGTAATAGGACGGCTATATGGTGGAGTTTCTTATAGGGATTCCTAGCTACTCAATTTAAATTAAATTGGAAAACTTGTAATCTTAGCAAGTTTTATTTTCCCACAACGACATTGGTTTAATCTGGTCCAACCCTTCCAACAATATCAACAGCATCATCGTGAACCATAATCTTAGTACTAGAATTTCTCATCTATTTCCCCATGAAGTGTGGCCTCACTAGTTGTCCATGACCGTGGACTCCAGATACTCGAATAGATTTACACTCTGCAGAGGTTGTACACTTTACCCACACAATTCAATACATCCGTCGTGTCATCCACAAATCGTCATACCTCAGTATGCGGGTTTTGGATAATTGAACAAAACCGTTCACCATTAACCCTAATATGAGCTCCTACCCAATGAGTTTATTCCCTCAGTCTCCGATGGCAGGCCATGACTCTCTTGGGAACAATGTCTCCATGGAGTAGAGGGACTCACCGTGTATTCCGGCGCCTCGGGGATCCGCAGTCCCCTGGTTTGGTTCTCCCAATCTCTGGGAAGAATCCGGTTTCAAGGGACACATCCCTCATAGCAGTTGTGAGGTAGCTCATGTTAGATCCAACGGCTTCCGGTAAAGCCCTGTCCCATATCAGGGTAATGTGGTTGCACGGGAGGCTAGGTATTAGCGACACTTATAGAGAGTCCTTCAAGACTTTGAATATGTTCAACGATATTTCCAACAACCACAATCTTGGCCATCACATCTTCTTAAATGTATGCCATTTGCTTCGAGTGGAGCAAGATTAACCAAATTCTTAAGTTGCACTTAGTTCTTTAAAAAGGCTAGGGGACGGTCTTGATAGTACATCAAGATCATCGGGATTTTATTTCTTCTCTCCCAATAGGTAGGTTATGAGGGTATGTGGGCGTTTTACCTAATACAACTAATACAATCCCAACCCAAGATGATATAACATTATGATGATACATAACATGATACAAAAGAAAGTAGAAAATGTAGGACAAGGGTTTGAGTTTTTAAGATGACTCCTGGTACGGCTTCTTCGGCTTGGGAGGAGTCTTCTCTTACAACGTCAAGCGTTTCGTCTATGCGTTGCGGAAAAATATAAACACACATTACAATCACAGCAATCATACAAAGCATACAAGCAATAATCACTCAGACATAACCAAAGAAGTACAACAACATCACAACAAGAGCAACAACAAGATTGTAGCAATTTAAATATGGTTTATCTTAACATGATGATTATTACATAAGGTAGCAAGCAATTATATCACAAGTTGCTAATCAAGTAACAATTATTTTATTACCTTTAGTTTAACATGGGATTAAGCAAGCATTTAACACATATAGTAGCAAGCACAAAGAATTTAATACATGATTCAACATAATAAATATTTATGACTACATGATAGGATAACTTGGTTATTAGTAGGTGAAGCAATTTAACAAGATTAAACAATATTTCAACAAGCATGGAAAAATAGTTATTTTATTTTGAAACACCACATTCTTAAACGTTTACAATTTAACATGGGTATTATGATAATTATCATGAATTAACTAAGAGCAAGATTAAAGTTAAACAAGTCCTAACTAAAGGTGATGATCTTACTTATTTTATTTAATAAGTCATTTTTATTTTATTTACATTAACTAAATTCAATATAAATATCTACTGACCAAAGGTTATTTTAATAAAGTGCTAACAAATTAATATCACTAACATTAAAATTATGAAAATTAAACTAGCAAGCAAATTAATAACAAATTCTCACAATTTCAATTAAGCAAAGTTAAATTCTAACAATGCAGAAAAATAAAGTATAATACTAGAAACATCACAAAATTTGTTTCATATTTTTCTAACTCCTAATTGTTTTTATAGAATTATTTCTGTTAGGAATATATAACAAAAAGAAAAAAGATTTGCGCAGCCGACCCAGAGCTATCCAACGCCCACGGACATTTCTTTCCAGTGTGCCGAGCCCGAGAGTAAAGCGCTGGCAGTTTTTTTTCTCTTTTAAAGGAAACGAAGGGGTATGGGGGCCTCCTGGCCGTCGGATCCAAGCCTGATCTGACGACAGTGGGGCTTCTTCCCCACGGGCTCGTCCCGAGCGGTCGGCCTCCCAGTGTAACAGCCCAAAACTGACAAAATCCACAAAAAATGCATTTTTATTTTTCCCATTGGGGATGAAAATTTGCACAATGATTCCTTGCCAAAATCCATGTGACATAAAAATGCTCAAGCATTTTTCTGATCATGTAAAAGGATTTTCCCTTTTTTTTCTTTGCTTTCATTTCGTTCTTTGGTTCCTTGCCATTTTTCTCCAAGCCATCCTATTGATCCCCTCATTGAAATCTTCTGCAAATAATCATGTTTTGTCATGATTTTTGCCTTTTCAGAAAATGGGGTTGTAATTTAAATGGCTTTTAAATTAGTTTAATAGCCATTTTTATTACTTAAATAATATTGTCCCAAATCATTTTCTAAAAATCCTATAATTGCTAAGGATTCATAATCATATTGTTCTATGATTTTATAATATCCTTTGCTATTTATTTTACTGCCTATTTTGCTTTCATTTTAATAATGAATAAAATGCAAGAATGCTGAGAGCCATTTGGCCCAATCCTCTCTCCCCCTAAACCCAGCTCAACCGCAGCCCAACTCCCCCCGTAGTCCCACGTGTCATCCCCTTCCTCCTCTGCTTTTCCCTCTCCCTCTCCTCTCGACAGAAAAAGCAGAGAGGAGGAGCTCGCGTGGAGCCCCTCCTCCAGCCTCTCTCTCCCTCCCCCATATCTAGCCTCCCTCTCGCCCCTTCCCACTCGTCTAGGGTTCCCTCTCCTCGCGCCGCCATCTCCTCTCCTATCTTCTTCTCCTCCCTCCTATGTTTCTCTCTGAAGCCACCATGATCAGGAGCTCCACGAGCTCGTCCTCGACGCCAAGGGAGTTGACGTTGTAGGTTTGGAGAATTGCACAATTGTATTCATCCATGGGTTGTGTATATATACACGTACATCCCTAACTAATCACAAGATCTAATCCACGGTTTAAACAAACTACAAAATATACAGGAGATTAAACCGTGGGTAGATTGGATACTAGGGAAAGAGTACATGCGATAATAACTACTCTAACACCCCCCCGCAGCCGGAGCATCGTCGTTAACGATGCCAAGGCTGGATCGAAAATCTTCAAAGCTAGCCGTGGGTAGCCCCTTCGTCATGATGTCCGCAAGCTGTCCTGAAGTGGGAACATGGACAGCACGAAAGTGCCCGAGAGCAACCTTCTCGTGAACAAAGTGAATATCCAGCTCGATGTGCTTGGTTCTTCGATGGTGAACGGGGTTGGCGGAGAGATACACGGCGGAGATGTTGTCGCAGAAAACCACCGTAGCCTTGTCGATGGTGCAGTTTAGTTCACCAAGCAGTTGCCGTAGCCAACAACACTCAGCCACTGTGTTGGCCACCGAACGATATTCGGCCTCAGCGCTGGATCGAGATATGGTAGGCTGCCTTTTCGACGACCAAGAAATGAGGTTGTCTCCAAGGTACACACAGTAGCCCGAAGTCGATAGGCGGGTGCCCGGCAACCGGCCCAGTCGGCGTCCGAGTAGGCGGAGATGTCGAGTGTAGGTGATCCACAAAGAACCAGACCTTGCGTGGATATAGCGAAGAAGTGGCTTGACAAATCCCCAGTGCGTGTCTTTGGGCGCATGCATGTGTAAGCACACCTGACCGACGGCATAGGCAATGTCGGGTCGCGTCAAGGTGAGGTAATGTAATGCTTCGGCGATGCTGCGGTAGAACGCCGGGTCATGGAAGTCGACGCCATCCGAGGAGGAGACCTTGGGATTGGTGTCAATCGGTGTGGGAGCCGATTTGCATTCGGACATAGCTGCGCGGTCGAGAATCTCCTCTGCGTAGCGCTCTTGGGAGAGAAAGAACCTAGTTCGTGTCCGATGAATATTGACGCCAAGAAAGAAATGCAGAGGGCCAAGGTCCTTGAGTTTGAACTCGGAGTGTAAGTGGTCGATGATCCGGCGAAGAAATTCTGAAGACGATGCTATGAGAAGAATGTCATCAACGTACAAAAGCAAAAAAGCAGTGCCATTGCCTGTACGGAGCACGAACAAAGACGTGTCCGAGCGTGTGGTGACGAAGCCGGCGTGATGAAGGAAGTCCCCAATGCGTGAGTACCAAGCGCATAGTGCCTGACGTAGTCCATAAAGAGACTTGGACAACAAGCATACGTGATCCGGGTAATTTCCATCAATAAAACCTGTAGGTTGCTGTGAGTACACCTTCTCCGAGAGGACGCCATTGAGGAAGGCATTCGAGATGTCGAGCTGATGGACCGGCCAGTGGCGAGAGGAAACGATATGCAGCACTGTGCGGACAGTGGCCGGTTTAACAACCGGGCTAAAGGTCTCTCCAAAATCAACTCCAGGGCGCTGTGTGAAACCACGGACAACCCACACCGTGCTTTGTAACGATCAAGAGTACCGTAGAGGTTGAGTTTATGGCGAAACACCCATTTGCCGGTCACGATATTTGCACCGCGTGGTCGTGGAACAAGCGACCATGTACCATTAGCCGTGAGGGCAGCAAATTCGTCCTGCATGGCGACGAGCCAGTGTGGGTCACGAAGGGCAGCGCGTACTGACGTCGGCAATGGAGAGAGCGCAGGTTCAGTGGCCTCGGCAATTTGGGCGTTGTGATAACGCATGTTTGGCCGAAAGACACCCTGTTGAGCTCCAGTAAGCATGGAGGGCCAGGGCCGACGCTCATCAACAACATGGTGAGGGCGCGGGGCTGCAGTAGCTGCAGCAGGAGCTTGTGTGCCGGTGAAGCTTGCCGGCAAGAGACGAGGTCCAGCTGGTGGGTGGAGTGAAGTCTGATTTAAACCCTGAGGATGTAAAGCCCAACGCTAATGAACCCCAAAGTCTGAATCCCTGAACTCTATACCCTAACTTTGCTAATCCCGGTCATTTTTTAACCTTTAGGTCGTATCCAAACAGGGAAACAGCAGGATCGGGATGAGTTAATTTCTTGCAGGTGGCTCCCATGGTCGTTGCCGTCGCTCCTGTCCTGGTTCATGGAGCCACCAGCGATGCGCTTCGTCGGCATCTCGCCGTCCTCCTTGCAACGGTGCTGCAGGCGAAGGGGAGGCACCGGAGTCCTGAGCGATTCCAGTGATCGTGGAGGCGGCGTGCTGGGGCGTATCTGACGTGCACCACGCGTGGACGACGACTGCGTACACCCTTCAACGCCGAGGCATCGTCCCGACGCGTCGTGCGCGGTTCGTCCGCAACATTGAGCAGAACGAAGACACTGCCAGCCTGCTCCGCACCGCGACGCGCTAGACAACCGGCAGGCCAACCCCCAACGTGTACGTTTGAGCCTTGGGGCAGCTCATGGCGGCGCTAGGCACATCAGCGAACTACGACTGCAAGGACGCTTGTGAGTACAGCAGCATGCCTTCGGTTTCATCCACGCCGCCGCCGCCTGAAAATGATTGGAGCTCAGTCCCGTTCTTACATGCCTCCATGGATCATCGTCTGGCATGTGTAGTAAACATTTGTAGGCCATGATTTACTAATCGTCAGATTGGAGCGCACCCAAGCCGAAAGCCTCGTCCCACCGCCATGTACGCAACAAATCCACCTTCTACAGGTTCAACATCACGCCGCTGATCGCCATCGCCACTACCAGGTTCGTCACCGGCTACCTGAACCACGAGACACCGTGTACGGATGCCGCTGGCCACAAGCACCTCCTCCGCCAACGTCTTCCTCTTTTGAACAGCTTCTCGACTGAGAGCTGGAGGACCTGCGCATTACCATGGCGAGACCGCGCTGGTCAGATTCGACTATCCCAGCTTGCTGATGCCACGTCAGCAAATCCCCTTCAAGAAGTGGCTCAAGGTTTATCTAGATCGGGATCAGCAAGTTTGGGGTACAAACTTCAGGGATTTCAACGTGGGGGTTCATTTCAGTCGAGTACTACAACCTTAAGGTTTAAATCATACTTTACTCAGTGTGGTGTGTTGGATATGTGCCCTAGAGACAAATTAATAAAGATATTTGTCACATATCCGTTTTGTTCATAATACGTTTTATATTGTGCTATAATTGTATTACTTGAAAATACTAATACAGCTGTAGTATAAAACATGGTCCGTAGTTTAACTCGGGTAAACTATCTCATTGGGCAATTGATTGATCAATCTTTCCTGGTCATGGCGACACTTAAGTCCATTGACAATGAGGTCATATCGTTAAGGGGAATGATGTGATGGACGTACACCCACCTAAAGTATTGCAATGTGATCGAGTCACATAGTTCAGCGTTGCTATGACTTTGTAACGTATGGCTTAGTCCTTAGACCGTAACGATCATACGTAATTGTCATCTATGAGGAGACTTTGATTTGTATCCCACCGCCTGACTGAAATATGTTGGCTATAACGGTGCACTTTGGGTATTCCGAAATAGATGGTTGATAAGTATGTTAATAGATCAGAGCGGGATTTGTCAGTCCTTGTGACAGGACAGGTACTCTGGGCCCACTCGATGATATTGCGTCAACACCTTGCAAGGACGGGACTAGGTCACAAGAGATGCAATGATCATGGACGAGAGAAGTTGTTTGTTGTGAACAAGCTGTGAACACGGTATGTAGGATACCGACGATCAAACCTCGGACAAACAAAGTACCGCAGCACAAAGGGATTACGTCGTATCGTTAACGGTTTCCAAAAGCGATCGAAGTTCATTCGATGGAAGCGCAGGGGCTGTCAAGGATTGTAACCAGGTCCAACTGACTAGTCATTGGTCAATGAGAAGAGTCTCGACCATGTCTGCTGTTTCCCGGACCGTTAGGGTGTTACACTTAAGGCCAATCGATGCATAGAACAGTTACGGGATCAATCGGTGAATTAGGAGGAATCACCAGAATAGTTTCGGAGGAGGACGGAATGGTTTCCGGACATTCTGAATAGTTCAAAATAAAGTTTAATTGTTTCAATAATGTTTTATTATTTAATTATCTGAATTAAATATTTAAAACATATTAAATAAATTAAAAAAATGGGAAAAGGCTAAATGGGCCCATGGGGCCCATTAAGGGAGGAGGGGGTCTCCCCCCTTGGGCTTGGCGCCAAGGGTGGGGCCCACCACCCCCCTTGGCCGGCGCATTCCCCCCCCCCCTTGGGAGTTTAGTCCCACATGGGGGAGGGGAGGAGGATGGCACCCCCCCTTGGCCTATATAAGGAGGGGTAGACCCCCCTTTTTCCAACACACCAATATCTCCTTCTTCCTCCTTCTCCTTCCCGGAAGTGGACTCCCCTTGTTTGGAGTCTGCACCTGGATTGGAGTTCTCCACCATAAGGCAGGACGTCGTTCTGCTGGAGTCGGGATCCGTAGGCGTCTTTCTTCCGCTGCTCGCCTGGTTCGGGGCCCGGGAGGAACATCGATTGTACCGTACGTGTATAATCTCTTCGAGGCACTACACCTGTGGTGCTACTTCGTCGCTGGAGGTTTACCGGGAGTCATCCTCGCCGGTGGTGGTCTTCTACACGACAGGGAGGTCGTAGTTCCGAGTCTACGCCAGCCACATTCGCAAGAACGTTTCCCTCTTTCGGTCTTCAAAGGTATGAACGCCGATTCCCTCCGTTACTTTACATCACCATAGCATAGATCTTGGGTTCGGGTACCGTAGGTATGAAAATTTTGTGTTTTCTGCCCCGTATCCCAACAGTTGTATCATGAGCTAGCTATGCGTAGATGTATTGTACGGGTAGAACACATATAGGATGTGGGCATCGAATCTTCATTCGTTACCCTCCCACGTGTACTCATTTAGCGTTGCGGCAATGTTTGATGAAGCGGCCCCCGACCAACCTTACGCGTTTACGCGAGACTGGTTCCACGCTTGACATATGGCTTGTACCATATAAAGTGGCTGGGGGGTGTCTGTCTCTCTGCATTAGCGATGCGAAGATGTTTGCAACGGAGGGCCCCGACAGGGTTGTAATAGAGACGGATGGGAGACGGTGTTGTGGCATGTTTTTCGCAGGATAGAAACGGTTCTCTCTCTCGAAACCCCTAGCAGCCACGTAAAACTTGCAAAAAATAAAGTAGAAAGGCGTTTAACTTTGCTTTGCATGAAGGGGTGTCATAGGTTGTATGATTTACAGTTTTACTTCCTGTTTTATGCTAGTATGCTAGATATATCGACGGTAGCGCGAAACAGGACCATCTCTCACAATACCAACATTCTGTTCTCCCTTGGTGGGCACCGCCTGGAAGGTTCTCCAATATGGCTTGATGCTCCGTACATACCGGAGTTGTCCTACATATTCAACGGAGTTGGCATGAGGTTGGGTTCGGCAAGCCTGGCATATGCAGATATGGCCTTGCTGAACAGCTAACATCAAGGTTCGATTGGCAGGCTTGACGTATGTAGATGCGGGCCTGGAACATAGGAGACCGAAAGGTCGAGCACGAGTCACATGCCTGATGTGATTGGCTTAGAGGCCTACCTGGTTCGCATACTGATGGCTGTGACGATCGGGGGAGGTATGGGGGCTGGGATTGTGTAATCACTTAGTTAAATTGAGAGGTGTTTATCTAAGTGGGAGCTTTCTAGAATTTTGAGATTAAATTGAAACTCCACATTATGAACAAAAGTCTAAATATGTATCATTGTGAATCAACCTTGTAGATGGCAGCACCTCGCCCCTCGTTCAACTTAGGATCATTCCTAGAGAAAGATAAGCTAGAAACAGATGGGACAAACTTCACCAACTGGTTCCGCACCCTGAGGATTCTCCCCGTTCCCCTCAAGATGGCATACGTACTAGAGGGCGCGTTAGGTGACGCACCAGCAGATGATGCCAGTCAGGACGAGAAGAATGTCTATCTCTCCAGGACTGATGATTACAACTTTGTCCAGAGTGGCATGCTCTACTCCATGGAGGCTGAGCTGCAGAAACGCTTTGAGAGGATGGGTGCATATGAGATTATCACCGACCTCAAGGCGGTCTTCGCACCTCAAGCCAGGGCTGAACGGTACGAGGCTTCTGAAGCCTTCTTCTCAGCAAAGATGGACGAGCACAGCAGCGTGAGTGAGCACGTATTCAAAATGTCTGGCTACGTTCAGCGCTTGAATGCTCTGGAATGCCAGATTCCAGATGAACTTGCTGTTGATAGGGTGTTGCAGTCGCTTCTCACCTAGCTACAAAGGCTTTGTGCTGAACTACAACATGCAGGGGATGACCAAAACCCCTTCTGAGTTGTTCGCCATGCTGAAGAGCGCCGAGGTTGAGATCAAGAAGGAGCACGCCGTCTTCATGGTCAACAAGACCACTGACTTCAAGAATTCAAGCAGGCGGGAGAAGGCCAAGAGAGGTGGCCCCAAGATGGATGGCAAGTCAGTTGCCGCTCCTCCCAAGGCACCCAAGCCTAAACCCGGAGTGGAGTCTTCTACTGCAAGGGTGAAGGTCACTGGAAACGCAACTGCCCCAAGTACCTAAAGGACAAGAAGGCTGGCAAGGTCGCCAAGAGAGACGAAGGTATATTTGATATACATATTGTTTATCTTCTCTTGACAAGCGCCGGGAACACATCCTGGATACTTGATACAGGATCTGTCGCTCATATTTCTAATTCCATTCAGGGACTAAGGAATAGGAGACGCTTGCTCAAGGATGAAGTGACGATGCGCTTGGGGAATGGCTGTCAAATTGAAGTATTGGCAGTCGGCACGAAGCATCTTAGTCTCCCTTCGGGATTGGTTTTAGTTCTGAATAATTGCTACTATGTACCCGTGTTGAGTGTGAACATCGTTAGTGTCTCTTGCTTGAAGCGAGACCGCTATTCTTTTAAGTCTGATACAATTGGTTGTTCGATTTATAAGGATGAAATGTTTTATGTTCACGCACCGGAGTTGCATGGTTTATTCGTACTTGATCTCGATGGTGACGTGTGTCACATTAACAATATTGAGGCCAAAAGATTGAAGAATGATGAAGATCACATGAAGATGTGGCATTGCCGACTTGGTCATATTGGTATAAAGCGCATGGAGAAGCTCCATAAGGATGGAGTTCTTGAGTCATTGGATTTTGGATCCATTGATACATGTGAACCATGCCTCATGGGAAAAATGACAAGGACTCCATTTAATGGGATAATGGAGCGTGTGGATGACTTATTGGGGATCATACACACGGATGTATGTGGACCCATGAACGTCCCCACTCGCAATGGTCTTCGTTACTTCGTGACCTTTACTGATGACTTGAGCAGATATGGGTATATTTACTTGATGAAGCACAAGTCTGAAACCTTTGAAAAGTTCAAGGAATTTTAGAATGAGGTCGAAAATCAACTCGGAAAGAAAATCAAACACCTTCGATCGGATCGAGGTGGCGAGTATTTGAGTCACGAGTTTGGCAATCATCTGAAGTCTTGTGGCATAGTACCACAGCTTACGTCGGCAGGCACACCTCAGAGAAACGGTGTGGCTGAGCGACGTAATCGAACCCTATTAGATAGCGTACGATCGATGATGTCTCATACTGATTTGCCTGTGTCATTCTGGGGGTATGCATTAGAAACTGCCGCTCATATTCTTAATAGGGCACCATCCAAATCCGTAAAGACAACACCATTTGAAGAATGGCATGGCATGAAACCTAAGTTGTCTCACCTGAAGATTTGGGGTTGTGAGGTTTATGTTAGAAAACTACAGCCTGACAAACTTGAATCCAAGGCGGATAAGTGCATCTTTGTGGGCTATCCCAAGGAAACTTGTGGATACACCTTCTACAACAAGTCTGACAGCAAAACGTTTGTTGCCAAGACGGGACACTTTCTTGAGAAGGAGTTTCTCGCGAAAGAGTTGAGTGGGAGGAAAATAGACCTCGATGAAGTGACTGACCAATCACTCCAATTGGAAGAAACGACTACGGAAATTATTCTGGAACCATCTTCCACAGTGGGAGCTGAAGAGAATGGCCAGAACGACATTCATAACGATCATGACATTGATGATGATCATGATGAGAATGAAGAGGAACCTTTTATGCCCCGTAGGTCATCAAGAGTCCGTCAACCTACTGAGTTTTACGGACAGCTTGTGAATGCAATCTCGGTTGATGAGTCGGATGAACCTACAAGTTACAAAGAATCAATGGAGGGACCCGAGTCCGAGAAATGGCTTGAAGCCATGAAATCCGAAATAGACTCCATGTACACCAACAAAGTATGGACTTTGGTGGATATTCCCGAGGACCGCAAGGCCGTCGAGAATAAATGGATTTTCAAGAAAAAGACTGACGCAGACGGAAACGTATCTGTCTACAAAGCTCGACTTGTCGCGAAGGGGTTCCGACAAATTCAAGGAGTTGACTACGAGGAGACGTTCTCTCCTGTAGCGATGATAAAGTCTATTCGGATCCTACTAGCAATAGCTGCATATCATGATTACGAGATATGGCAGATGGATGTGAAAACTGCATTCCTAAATGGCAACATTGAGGAAGAGTTGTATATGATGCAACCAAAGGGGTTTGTCGATTCAAGGAACGCTGGTAAGGTGTGCAAGCTTCAACGGTCCATCTATGGGTTGAAGCAAGCATCTCGGAGCTAGAATCTTCGATTTGATGAGGTCATTAAAGCTTTTGGATTTGTCCAAAACGTCGAAGAGTTCTGCGTCTATAAGAAACTGAGTGGGAGCTCTGTAGCATTCCTTGTGTTATATGTAGATGACATATTACTAATAGGGACCGATAAGAAATTCTTAGAGGAAGTGAAGGAATATCTGAATGGACAATTTTCCATGAAGGACCTAGGTGAAGCTGCGTACATATTGGGGATTAAGATCTATAGAGATAGAACTAATCGACGGTTGGCCTTGAGTCAGAGCACTTATATTGACAAGATATTGAAAAGGTTCAGTATGGGTAACTCCAAGAGAGGCCTCTTGCCAGTTATAAAAGGTGTCAAATTAAGTGTGACTCAATGCCCAACCACGGCAAAAGAGAAGGAGGAGATGTCCTCAAAGCCCTATGCCTCAGCCATAGGTTCTCTCATGTATGCTATGTTATGTACCAGACCGGATTTAGCGCTGGCCATTAGTATGACTAATCGCTACCAGAGTAACCCGGGAATGGCTCACTGGACAGCAGTAAAGAACATCCTTAAGTACTTGAGAAGAACCAAGGATCTCTTTCTCGTTTATGGAGGAGTTGATGAGGAGCTCACCGTAAAGGGTTACGTTGACGCAAGCCTCGGCTCAGATTTAGATGACTCGAAATCCCAGACGGGATATGTTTTCATGTTGAACGGTGGTGCAATTAGCTGGAGGAGCGGAAAACGGTCAGTCGTCGCCCAATCTACAATGGAGTCGGAGTAAACTAGTGTAATTTGTACTCTAGTGCAAGTGGGAGACTGTTGGATATGTGCCCTAGAGACAAATTAATAAAGATATTTGTCACATATCCGTTTTGTTCATAATACATTTTATACTGTGCTATAACTGTATTACTTGGAAATACTAATACAGGTGTAGTATAAAACATGGTCCGTAGTTTAACTCGGGTAAACTATCTCATTGGGAAATTGATTGATCAAGCTTTCCTGATCATGGAGACACTTAAGTCCATTGACAATGAGGTCATATCGTTAAGGGGAATGATGTGATGGACGTACACCCACCTAAAGTATTGCAATGTGATCGAGTCACATAGTTCAGCGTTGCTATGAATTTGTAACGTATGGCTTAGTCCTTAGACCGTAATGATCATACGTAATTGTCATATATGAGGAGACTTTGATTTGTATCCCACCGCCTGACTGAAATATCCTGGCTATAACAGGGCACTTTGGATATTCCGAAATAGATGGTTGATGAGTATGTTAATAGATCAGAGCGGTATTTGTCAGTCCTTCTGACAGGACAGGTACTCTGGGCCCACTCGGTGATATTGCATCAACACCTTGCAAGGACGTGACTAGGTCAGATGCAATGATCATGGACGAGAGAAGTTGTTTGTTGTGAACGAGATGTGAACACGGTATGTAGGATACCGACGATCAAACCTCGGACAAACAAAGTACCGCAGCACAAAGGGATTATGTCGTATCGTTAACGATTTCCAAAAGCGATCGAAGTTCATTCGATGGAAGCGCAGGGGCTATCAAGGATTGTAACCAGGTCCAACTGACTAGTCATTGGTCAATGAGAAGAGTCTCGACCATGTATGCTGTTTCCCGGACCGTTAGGGTGTTACACTTAAGGGAAATCGATGCATAGGACAGTTACGGGATCAATCGGTGAATTAGGAGGAATCACCGGAATAGTTCCGAAGGAGGACGAAATGGTTTCTTGACATTTTGAATAGTTCAAAATAAAGTTTAAGTGTTTTAATAATGTTTTATTATTTAACTATCTGAATTAAATATTTAAAACATATTAAATAAATTAAAAAATGTGAAAAGGCTAAATGGGCCCATGGGGCCCATTAAGGGAGGAGGGGGTCTCCCGCCTTGGGCTTGGCGCCAAGGGTGGGGCCCACCACCCCCTTGGCCGGCGCACTCCCCCCCCCCCTTGGGAGTTTAGTCCCACATGGGGGAGGGGAGGAGGATGGCACCCCCCTTGGCCTATATAAGGAGGGGTAGACCCCCCTTTTTCCAACACTTCAATATCTCCTTCTTCCTCCTTCTCCTTCCCGGAAGTGGACTCCCCTTGTTTGGAGTCTGCACCTGGATTGGAGTTCTCCACCATAAGGCAGGCCATCGTTCTGCTGGAGTCGGGATCCGTAGCTGTCTTTCTTCCGCTGCTCGCCTGGTTCGGGGCCCGGGAGGAACATCGATTGTACCGCACGTGTATAATCTCTTCGAGGCACTACACCTGTGGTGCTAATTCGTCGCTGGAGGTTTACCGGGAGTCATCCTCGCCGGTGGTGGTCTTCTACACGACAGGGAGGTCGTAGTTTCGAGTCTACGCCAGCCACATTCGCAAGAACGTTTCCCTCTTTCAGTCTTCAAAGGTATGAACAACGATTCCCTCCGTTACTTTACATCGCCATAGCATAGATCTTGGGTTCGGGTACCGTAGGTATGAAAAATTTGTGTTTTCTGCCCCGTATCCCAACATGGTGATGCCGGGGATGCAGCAGGTGGAGGTCGGTGCGCTTCATGCACAGGGGGAGTCCGGTTCACGTTATGCACAGGTGGAGAGGAATCCGGCATGGTGGCCTCCCCGTCGATGGAGGTGGCTCTAGCAGTAGGGGAGGCCGCGCTCGTGGCGGCTGGAGCTGGCAAGGGACTCGTCCGGCTTGGTGCGATAGCTGGGGATGCCGCTGCTGTGGATGAGAGCTGCTCCATTTGTGACGCCGGATGTGATGTCGAGGGCGTCGCCGGTGTCGTTGGGGCAGCGGCCGGCGGAGTGCGGCAACGATAAGTCCGTGAAGGTACCGGAATGAGTTGTTGTATAGGTTGTTGTAGAGGATCATCACGCTTTGGAGATTCATTGTTCCTGAAAGGAAAAACATGCTCGTCGAAGTAGACGTGCCGTGAGATCAAAACGCGGCGTGATTCCGGATCATAGCAACGGTACCCACGGTGATCGGGAGGATAGCCCAGAAAGACACAAGGGACAGAGCGAGGAGCAAGTTTGTGTGGGGCGGTAGATGAAGTGTTTGGGTATCAAAGACAACCGAAAACTCTGAGATGATCATATGTGGGTGGTTTAGCAAACAAGAGCTCATGGGGAGTTTGACTCTGACGTGGTTTGCATGGACGCAAGTTAAGAACATATGTGGCGGTGCTAAGAGCTTCTGCCCAAAAACGCGGAGATAGATGAGCATGAAATAAAAGAGTCTGGACACTATCATTCAAAGTGCGCAAAATTCGTTCCACCCGACCATTTTGTTGGGAGGTGTATGGAAAAGATAGACGGAAACGAATACCGAGATTGGCAAAAAACAGGAGGGAAGAACGATTATCAAACTCACGACCATTATCTGTTTGAAAACTGAGAATAGGTTTCTGAAATTGTGTTTGGACAAAGGCATGAAATTCAGAGAGACGAGGAAAAACTTCAGATTTTTGGCGCAAAGGAAAGGTCCAAGTATAGTGTGAATAATCATCAAGAACTACTAAATAGTACTTATAACCAGAAACACTGTTGACTGGAAACGTCCATACATCACAATGAAGAAGTTCGAAAGCAAAGCTAGCCCTAGACTCTGAATCTTGGAAAGGTAGACGAACATGTTTGCCCAACCTACAAGCATGACAAGTGCTAGTAGGGGATTTATTCAACTAAAATAAAAATAAGAAATCGTGCGTGACAGAGAGTCACGTCTGGGATGCCCAAGCCGCTGGTGCCAAAGGTCGACGGTGGTGGTGATAAACGTTTGTGGAGATGAAGGTGGAGTAGCGACAAGGCGGTAGAGGTCTTCATCACTGTCACATCGCAGAATCACCGCCCGAGTTTGAAGGTCCTTAATGGAGAAACCAAAACGATCAAATTCCACGGTGATAGGATTTTGGCAAGTAAGTGCGCGAACAGAAATTAAATTTTTGATCAAGCTAGGTGTGACATGAATATTGCGAAGATGAACAGGATATGGTGAAGTAGAAAGAGATGTGTCACCGACGTGCGTGATGGGCAAGGATGCACCATTACCGACTGTGACACGAGAAGAAAGTTTGAAAGGGGAGAGATTGGAGACGATACCGGGTTTGTTGGCGAGATGGGCAGTTGCCCCTGTGTCCAGGATCCAATCTGAAGCACCACCGTGGGATTGCAACGACATGTTGTGGAGGGCAGCATGAAGAGGCGCCTGATCCCATGAAGTGGGTTGAGGGTTTGCCGGATATGGACAGTATCCAGCCGGAGCATAGTACCCAGGCTGGTTCCCAACAGAAGTTGTGTGCGCCTGTGTTGGAGGAGCACCGGGGCGAGGTCCAAGGAGCCCGACGCCTGGACCATGCACCCGCTGGTAAGGTGACCATGCCTGGAACATACCCGAGAGTGGATAGCCACCCGGATAGAACGGCGCATGGGCCGGAGGAGGACCAGCAGGAGGCGCAGGGTTGGGGGAGGCGCTGGTGGTGTTCTTCTTCTTCTTGTTGCTGCGATTCTTGTTGCGGTTGGTGTTGGCAGGAGCAGGAGCAGCATGACGGGCGGCCGGAGTTGAAGTAGTGCCGGCCGTAAGAAGAGCAGTCGGTGTGGGCTGGTGTGTACGACGGCCGAGCCGGCGCTCTTCCTGGATGAGAGCAGAACGAGCGCGGAAGAAATTGAGACCAACTGGGTTGATGGTGAGAGCAGCGATGCAATGACCGAACTCATCATTGAGCCCATTGATGAATGTGGTCAGCAGATCCTGATCGGTGACCGGAGAGCCGACGTCGCGCAAGGTGTCGGTGATGATTTTGAGCTTGCCGGAGTACGCCGTGATGGAGAGGTCGCCCTGAGTTAGATTATGGAAATCCTTCTGGGCGTAGATAGCGCGCTGCAGACGGTTGTCGAGGAAGAGATCGTGGATGGATGTCCAAGCACGTTCAGCCGTGTCAGCGGGCTGGATAACGATCTTCAGGATATCAATTGTAATGGTGGTGTAGAGCCAAGAGACAATGCATTGGTCGATCTGCGTCCAAGCCACGTCGTGAAGCATCATCTGGGCATCAACAAGACCATTGACAAGATCTGTGAGACCAAGCTTCTTGAAGGTGAGGTTGAAGTGGGTTTGCCAGATGAGAAAATTGGACTCCTTGAAGTCGAGAGTGACAGGAACATGGGCGCGTATGTTGATGAGTTGGATCGCAGCAAGGGATGGGCGAGCATCATTCACTACTAGGAGAAAGGCTAGTAGTAGCGCCCCATTTTGGCTTATCAGTAGCACCCTACGGCGCGCTACTGGTAGCACGCTACAGCTAACTTGTAGCAGCAGCGCGCACTGGAAACCGCTACTTCTACGTAGGGTTAGCAGTAGCGCCTCCTGGATTGGCCTCTACTAATAGATATAGAGGCAGCGCCTGCCTCTGTCAGGCGCTACTAGTAATATTTTTAAATATTTTCCTTTTCTGCCTATTTTCTCCTATTTGTTTGTACATGTTTCATAGTATAATGCACACAATAGTATCATCAATTTATAGACATACACACCTCAATATCTCATACACAGACAATAGTCTAAATCGATCATCTCATATATATTATCACATGATCATAATATCCAACACAAAGGTTAATAACGAACACAAATGCCAACTTTTCCTAGTTTAACTTTGCTAATATCCAACAACATAATGTTTAATAACAACTACGAACCAATCTACTGATCACCACCACAAGGTGAAATGAAAAAAACCCAAAAGACACCCCACATTCCATTATGTAATATGGAGAACAACTTGTCCATGTTTGATGTTCATCCGATTCACTATCCTTTTCCATCCTCTTATTCTTATGCAGCCATCATCTCCAGCTTCAGTGGAGTAGTCAGTGCTAAAGGAAAAACATATGAACTCAAATAGAAAAAGTAATGATTAAAAGTAG
This sequence comes from Bromus sterilis, assembly GCA_950022295.1. NCBI lineage: Eukaryota > Viridiplantae > Streptophyta > Magnoliopsida > Poales > Poaceae > Bromus > Bromus sterilis. Next base: position 221,941,582 of record OX465599.1, read on the forward strand.
GAAAATGATTCTAGCATATGTCACTACATTCCTTCTGCTCAAAAAAATTTATACTAACTAACAAATTAACAAAAACGAATATGGGATGATACAATCCCAATTAGTGCCTCATATTTAGATTGAACACATAAGCGTATCAGGGGGAGCGTGGTAGCTACCCAAGTAGGATGCACAAGTTCCGTACTTGTACATATCACAAGGGTAGCTGCACGCTCTCCCCCGATTTCACATTGTGTCAGAACGGTTTTAATCATCGGCATTTAAAACGAAAGGGAAAAAAGGATGAACTCGAATAAAAATGCAATATATCGGTTTTTGCCTCATACTTAGGTTGAACACACACAAACAACTACAGGGATGATGTTAGCGAGCCAAGTAGGATGCACAAGATTTGTTTGTGTATATCACAATGCTCGCTAACCCATCCCTGCTGTCACATGGTGTCACAACGGTTTTAATCATCGGCATTCTTAAAAAGGAACACACATATCGGTTTTTGCCTCATACTTAATTAGGTTGAACACACATAAACAACTACAGGGATGGCGTAAGCGAGCCAAGTAGGATGCACAAGATTCGTATTTGTGTATATCACAAGGCTCTCTTACCCATCCATGCTGTCACATGGTGTCACAACGGTGTTTTAATCATCGGCATATCAGTTTTTGTCTCATACTTACATTGGACACACACAAGTGATTTCAGGGATCGAGCCAGTGACCCAAGTAGGATGCACAAGTTCCGTACTTGTGCATATCACAAGGATCATTGGCCCATCCCTAACGTCACATAGTGTCACAATAATGTATTTTAATCATCGACATTCTAAAAAGAAGGAAAATAATGATGAACAATAATATCAGCGAATGCAACAATAATATTACTCATACATATATATCGAGTAATACAACGGTAAACAACGTGACTTGCGTAGTGCTTGGTCATACATATATATCACAAGACTCATACATATAATACATGACTGATAAAGTAAACAACGTCGGGTGCGGATGGTGGCCACCCAAAGAGAAGGAACCACCACAAACTCGTAGCTCGGGTGAGATCCCTGAAGAACTTTCCAGGTCCTCCATGACCCGGCGTCAAACGCCACCAAGTAGCGACGGACGTGCTCGTCCTCCTCCCTGACACGTCGGCGTACAATCCACTCGGGGGTCGGCTGCCTCTGCACCGACTGTGGCCCACGCGACTGCCACCAAAGAAGATCCGGGTCGACGACAGGACCCGGATTCCTCACTAAGCGGCGCGCCTCGGAGATCACCTCCTAGTGCCAGCCCGGGGGAGCCCAGTCCCGGACATCGCGCATCCCATCAAGCAGGTGCTCTCCGACGCGGCGACGACGGGGATGCGGGCCAGACATCGTTGCCGAGAACTTATTTAATATACAAAGTTTCATTAAAATGAACAAGTGAAAAATTTATACTAACTAACAAATTAACAAAATAAGACAAAAATACTTCCGGCAAAATTTTCGTTTCGACAAATTTAACTCCCGTTTCGACAAATCCCGGGCACTTGATATGTCCTACTTTTCTAGCACAAGTCACGTCAAAATCCACGGAAATTTTTGGCATGACACTTGCTAAAAAATGGACATATCGAGCGCCGGAAATTTGCCGGAACGGAAATTAATCGACATTCCGGCAAAACATTGGTCACTCATAACCCTGCAAACAATGATCCTAATTACTCAATATGCTAACAAAAGGACAATTTAAACTACACAAGCACCACACGCACATATTTAAACTAGAGGAGGATCACTAATGATCTTGTGTGCTGCTCAAGTTATAATATTTTTCCCTAGCAATAATATGAACCCTAACAATGCATCCATAGCAATAGCAATTTTTCATAGCAATATCAATTTTTTAAACCCTAACAATGCATGAGGTAGAGGTGGATGCGGGAGTGGGGAGGAGGCGAGATACCTCACCTGGGACGGAGGCGGCAACGGCGTGGAGTGTGTGGCGGCGATGGCGACGCCGTCGAGTGGAGGGCGGTGACTGGACGGCGGCGGGTCGGGGCGGTGGCGGGTCGGGGAGACGGCGCGGTCGGGGCGGCGGTGGGTCGGGGAGACGTCATGGTCGGGGCGGCGGCGGGTCGGGGCGACGGCGCGGTCGGGGCGGCGACGCGGGGGAAGAAGAGAAGGAGAGTGTGAGAGAGAGGAGAGGGTTAGGTTGATTATGTGCGATCCACTTTAACAGCAGCGGGCGACAGGTCGGGGGCGCTACTGCTACGGCACTAGTAGTAGCGCGCTTTACAGAAAAGCGCTACTACCGTAACTTGTCAGCTGGGTTTGGTGGCGACCACCTTTAGCAGTAGCGGGCGCACGTAAGAGGCGCTACTGATAGAGGCCTAGCAGTAGCGGGCACCCTTAGAAGGAGCTACTGCTAATTAGCAGTAGCGCCCTTAGGAGAGGGGCGCTACTGTTAAGCCTCTACCTATAAGCTTTTTCCTAGTAGTGATTGGCGGCAGCAGAGGCGAAGGAGTTGGTCTTGGCGAAGGAGGCGGCAGATGCATCTGAGTCGTGCTGCGAAGACATGTTGGAGAGGGAGGGGAAGCGGCTGCTGGTGGAGAGGGGCTGGGAGGTGCGGCGGCAAGGAGATGCAGGGGCGAGGTGAGGCGGCGGCACGGTCCAGCAGGGGCGGCGATTGGATCGGCGGGCGCTGCAGCGAGAGAGGGGAAGGAGTTGGGTGTGACGGAAGACTAGGAGATCGTAGGAAAAACTGAGACCATGTAGCTTTGGAGAATTTCACAATTGTATTCATCCATGGATTGTGTATATATACAGATACATCCCTAACTAATCACAAGATCTAATCCACGGTTTAAACAAACTACAAAATATACAGAAGATTGAACTGTGGGTAGACTGGATATTAGGGAAAGAGTACATGGGATAATAACTACTCTAACAGACGTCTTCCCCACCCTCAAGCGTGTCCACAAGACCATCTTGATGGAGGCCGGCGTGCCTCCATCGCGAGCCGGCGACGTCTTCCTCCTCTGCCTCCTCGTCGTTCGTGCCTGCATCCTCGTCCCCGAGCCAATCGTCGACTGCGCCCTCCTCTGCTTCCCCGTCAAGCCTGCTCTTCCCCGCCTGCGACCTCCCCGTTGTGAGCCTCCCGTTCCTCTGCTCGTTCCCGTAGCCGCGTCCGCCGTGCCGTTCCCGTAGGCCGTCGTCGCCGTGCAGGCCATGGCCGACGAGTCCATGTCATGCCCGGGCCGTGCGCGTGCATGGCATCCAAGGTGCCAGCTTTGGACACGCGCGCCTCCATGTTTTTGTTGTTATTGTCTGTAGGTGTGAAGTGCAGTTGCCGCTGTGGTTTTTCCGGCGAGGAAAGCTTGCCCCTTTGTGTTTTTACGGCCAGATCCCGGCGTGTATGCGCGCATGGATGTGCCGGCTAGCGTTGTAGAGTACCAGGTACGTCTCCGGAGTCGTGTGCTTGAGGCCAGCGTCGCCTGAAGTTGTGCGCGTGAGGTGGCTCCTGTCCGTCAGTACGTTACCGTGAGGCAGAACAGGTTTTCCGCCGTGATATTCCGGCGAGGCAAAGCCGCCGTCTTCGAGGCGCTGGGGAGAGCTCGAGCGCAAAATGAGTTCTTGGGTGTCCCATCTACGCACGACACCTCTCCGTAGAGTCGCCGGAACAGCGCAACCGACGCAATCGTCGCCGGCGTTTGCTTCTATCGTCCGCCGTTGCAAATTTAGTTTTGTCAGTGTTCTCGTGTTCAGTTTCGTCAGGTTCGCGATGCAGTCGTCGCAAGCCATGTGTGCTCCAGCGTGCGCGTATGTACGTGCCCCATCCCAGTGCACGCCGTTGTCCAGCAGGTGCACGCCCGCGCTCTGCTGCCCGTCTTCTCGCTGGTCGCTGGACTTCAGACCGTGAGACTTCAGCGTCCAGTTGTTCTTCAGTTTCGTCTTGCAAGTTTCAGAGTAGCGTCGCGCCTTGGCTTGTTTTATCTTCTGTCAGATCCGCGCTCTAACGTGATTAGTAGCAGTAGCGCAATGGTTGGGTGCCGTGGATGCAACCTTAAGGTGCTGTGTTTAAGTCCCATCATCCTCCTTTTTAGTTCTTGATTTTTTTCCTGTTTTTCTTCGCGCATGTATATCTTCTGAAGATCGGATTTTCCTGTTTTTCTTCGCGCATGTATATCTTCTGAAGATCGGCTTCAGTTTCGATATCATTTCTCCATTTAGGTTCGTTACTGGATGTGATCTGCTGCAGTGGTGTAGTGGCTTGGTTCTTGCGATCAATCCAGGGGGTTCGATCCCCGGCTTGAGCAAAGCCCCCCTCCCCTTTTGCTTCCTTCTTTATTATTTTTCTGCAGCATTGGTGTTGGGCTTGGCCCAGCTGCTGTTGTTGCCGTGGGCGCCCTTTCGGCCAACCTGCGAGGCTGTTGGGCCACTTCGGCGGAGGCCAGTCCAGGGAGGATTTTTTTCCCTTTATCTTTTGGAGTAAATTCAAAGATTATTTGAATTGAACCAAATCTGCCCCCTTTTTGCATTGCTTGTGCTATGTACATTTTTTGCCACCACTATATCATGTTATATATGGTTTTGGGGCAGAAAAATGATAGGAAGGTGATGGCGCTGTTCATTTTGTCAAATGGCCGTGCATTATTTGGTGATTGTGTGCTTTTTCACGTAACCTCTCACGATGTTGCATATGGTGCAACCTCCCATTCTTTTCTCACGTTCCGAGCATCGTAGCCCCTTCATTAACCGTAGCTTGCCGGTAGCATAGTCTTGCGCTTTATTTCATTGCTTGCAATAGATTGCATAGGATGCATCATATTATGCCATGGCATTAGCATCTATTATGCCATGTATATCTTCTGAAGATCGGCTTCAGTTTCGATATCATTTCTCCATTTAGCTTCATTACTGGATGTGATCTGCTGCAGTGGTGTAGTGGCTTGGTTCTTGCGATCAATCCAGGGGGGTCGATCCCCAGCTTGAGCAAAGCCCCCCCCCCTTTTTGCTTCCTTCTTTATTATTTTTCTGTAGCATTGGTGTTGGGCTTGGCCCAGCTGTTGTTGCTGCCGTGGGCGCCATTTCGGCCAACCTGCGAGGCTGTTGGGCCACTTCGGCCGAGGCCAGTTCGGGGAGGATTTTTCCCCCTTTATCTTTTGGAGTAAATTCAAAGATTATTTGAATTGAACCAAATCTGCCCCCTTTTTGCATTGCTTGTGCTATGTACATTTTTTGCCACCACTATATCATGTTATATATGGTTTTGGGGCAGAAAAATGATAGGAAGGTGATGGCGCTGTTCATTTTGTCAAATGGCCGTGCATTATTTAGTGATTGTGTGCTTTTGCACGTAACCTCTCACGATGTTGCATATGGTGCAACCTCCCATTCTTTTCTCACGTTCCGAGCATCGTAGCCCCTTCGTTAACCGTAGCTTGCCGGTAGCACAGTCTTGTGCTTTATTTCATTTCTTGCAATAGATTGCATAGGATGCATCATATGATGCCATGTCATTAGCATCTATTTAAATTGAGGAATCCCACCTTGAGGTTTATTCTCATGTGTGGGCACATCATATTATAGTATTTTTCATATGCCATGATCATGCATTTTTATACCTATAACATAAGAATCCTTCAGATTCATTAATCACCTTACTAATGCATATGAAGGTTGTCGGTAGCATTGCACCTATGCTTCCCGATGCTTCATTTAAACTTGCATATTCTTATGTTCATGCCATGCTATTAAAATGTCATGCATCATACCTGATCGTGCTTGATTGTTCATTGCTTGCTCATGATTGCTCTATAGTAATAGTGATATCCCGTTGATTGCCTTTCCAGTGTTTTCTTCTTGTGTGCTCCCGCGGTTACCTTCGAAGACGCTGCGAGTTGCAATCGACTTCACCTTCGGCTTCATCATCTCTCAGGTAAGGGGAGCATATATCATGCTTATAACTTTCAGCTCACTCGCGCCTAGGTGTAGGATAGAACGATTGCTTGATTCTACCACTTCATATTCATGTTTCTCAAATAAACCCAAACAGCCATGTCCTTCACATCCCAGCAAACCTTGTTCGGCTATGTTACTATTGCTTGCTGCTCAGCCACTTCTTAGTATGCATGCTAGGATTTTATCAACGGTTATCCTGTTACTCCTTGGATTGGGCTATCACATTATTATATTTATTGTGGATGATGTGATCATTATAATGTTGACTATATTCGACGAAGGATGGAAGGTCTAGGCTATCCCGCCCAGACGCTTTGTTCCATTAGAGTCACATAGGACCTGAGTTCCGGGTATTGTGTCTCTTAATGAGCGTGCCTAACCGCGTGTGGGATGTTATGGGGTCCCCTCTTCTTACCTACGTAGCTTCAACCATTTCTAGTGGTGGCCAAGCTGATTTACCATTTGAAAACCGTGTGTGTGTCTGTTGGGTCGCTCTTGGCAGACATTCTTTAAAAACAACCCGGACCAGTGGGGACATGGTTTCCCTGTTGGTCCACCTTTGGCCGGCGAGGGCCCGGGACCTCACGTGAGGTGTCCCGGTGAGACCGATCCGAGAGCGTGGACGGCTTTTGGATTGGGTGTCGACTCCCCGAGGGCCACGTGGATTTGTTCGTTGTTAGTTAGAGGGACCTGTCGTTTCGGATCTCTCGGAACTAAATCATAAAATGGTTGCCTGTGATGGGTAGCAACTGAGAGAGATGGACGTGCGTGCGGAGCCTTGTACTGGGCAGTTGCTACACCCCTGCAGGGTTAAATCTTTTTGAGAAGCCGTGTCCACGGTTATGGACGACTTGAGATCTACTCCTTGTTCATAGACAACAACAACTGAGATAATCTTAATAACTTGATCAACGTGTATGCCTTGACTGCTTCTTCTTCGTCGGGATGCGAAGGGGGGGACAAGGATAGGATAGGTGTTATGCTTGCGTAAGTAGTTGATAGCAAGACTTGTTCGAGGCGATTCCTCATCGAATGATTGGTTCTCATCTTATTCTAAAATAGACCGTTAGCCACTCATATATTGCTAGTGCGTCTGCAACCTCACCACTACCCCCATCTTACCCGTGAGAAGTTGGTTACAAGACTTTTGATATAGCTCACCTCTTTCTTTTCTCTTTTACGCACGTTATGCAAACGATCATGGACTTCAGTGGAGCTCGACGATCCTTCTTCTGGACGCCTTCGCGGAGACTCGACGACGACTAGTTAGGTGGATCCCGTCGGAGAGCCTGGACCCGTGTGGTTACGGGAATGGTGTGTTTTACCTTTGCTGATGGCCCGCTGGTACTTCTAAAATTAGTAGCAGATGGCCAGATGATATCATAGTAAAGCCATTTTTACTGACATTTGGTTTGCCCTATTGATAATTCACCATGCTAGAATGCTAATATTTACGAATAAGAGGATATTTAACAAGCGATCACCAATCAACTTTACTTCTCTTGGTCTACCACAACTTAATTAGAGAAATATGGTCATGAGGGTGACCAGACTAATCCCATTTCACTTGGGGTTAACTATAGCCATACTAAGATAATTAGTCGGATGTATCAGTAAATAATTCAACAAGAAATCGAGAAGAAAATACAGTGACATACCAGCATTACTATCATGGAATAGATAAGGATACATACTGGCAAGTAGATTGTAGGATTTGATACTTCAGGTTGCCATGTGTTCGAAAGGTGCACAACTCACCATTTCAATGTCCAACCTGTTCTGTAAGCTTGCCATTTTCATCACATTACTCAACAAATTGGAGGCTGTCCCATGAGAAAAAATCATCTGCATTATATTACTCAATAACTAACAATTCAACACAAATTCAAAATAATACTTAGCTTTTATTTAAGTGAAGTAACAACATGCAACTCAATCCAACGCAATATTACAGCAACAATATTACCATGACATAAAACCGGAACTAAAGAATTACAGAAGCAATATTACAAACTAAAGAATTACAAACTTTTCATAATGCAAAAATATGCATGGAACGTACCCTTGACTCCCTAAACTAAAACACTGGTTAATTAATCCCCTTGACTCTGCCGTATCGGACAAATTACCTCTGAGAGGCCACCAAGCTGGTTCCGAGGATGGTTTTGCTGACATAACAGCAAAGCGACGAAGAAAAGAGTTATTACGGCTGGCGATTATGTTGAACACTTCGTGCACGATCAACCTTCAACTTAACACATATATGAAAATCATATACTCCTACTTAGCTATTTAGACGGGAACAACCAATGCGGCATAAGAAATGAGAGAAAAACAATGCTTCACACGAATCATATAAACAGAAATGCTACCAGATGGAGGCTGATCCACCCAAACCTTGCCGGACTTCCCAAACTGCTTCTCGTGCACCTTGAAGGTAGTGGATAAAGTAAACCTGGGGCAACTCAGCACGCACTGGATGCTCGCCATGCACAACACACACGCATACCAGCTTAGCACAGAGAACAGAACACGCACACGCACACCCGCCTAGCACGCCAGCACGCACACGACGGCTGAACGCGGGATGCCGATGGTGGGAAGCAAATTCCCCGACAGAGAACACACACAAGGTCGCACACATGCACAAGCACGCACGCGCGCACCATGGGCTGCGACGGAGCTCCATCCCCTGCTGTCATCTTCACCACCGGCGGCCTAGTGCGCAGGCGCACCGGCGGCGGCCAAGCGCGGAGGGGGGCGCGCGAGGAGCGACGGAAGAGCGTCGCACGTGACGGTGGCGGCGGCAGCCTGCGTGGAGGCGCGCCGGCAGTGGCCAAGCGCGAAAGGGCGCGCGTGGGGAGCGCGTGGCGGCGATCTGGCGCAGAGGCGCGCCGGCGGTGGCCAAGTACAGAGGGGCGCGAACGCGCGTGAGCGTGCCCACGAGGGCGCCGTGGGGGCGGCGAGGAGGGCCGGTAGTTTTTTTTTTTGTTGCATTATTTGCGTGCCTGATTGGAGGGTCATTGGCATCGAGTTTTGATTTCTTTCTATCTGTGCGGACGTGGGAGGGACGGCAGAGTTTTCGTCTGCCATCTAAAATTACTAAACGTACTCTCGATGAAAGTTATTGTTATCTTGATCGTCAGATACAAATGAGTGGTCCGATCGTGTGGCTTTAATCACTCTGTGTTCTTCTGCGTGCGCTGATGGTGCACTTAGATAAAATTATGTTTACTCTTTTAATACTAATAATATATACTAGTAGAGATGACCCATTGTATCAAATAACGCAAAGTCCCAATTAAAACCATGTAATCGTGAAAATAACTTGCATTTTTAGAACCCAATCATCCGTGTAGTCATACTCTTTGAAATGTGAATGTGTAATGCGAAGCAACAAATGATTAAGCTAAGTTATGGGTTGGAAAGGAAGCACATTGTTTTGAAAAGTATAAGACAAAATGTGAAGTAAGAAATGATCAAGGTAAGTCATGGGTTGGAAAGGGAACACACTGTTGAGAAAAGCATAAGACATTGGTTTTCCATGTTGGTAGTTTCATAAGGTTTAACATAGGGACTAAACATTTGCAGCTGGGAACATATGTTTGGCCTAGTATAGAATACTTAAGAGGTTCTAGTGCCTCCTGCTATTACATTGAAGATATAAGTAGGTGTTCCAAAATATAACTTAGAAGTTTGGTTTGCGTGCTCCAGTGACAATTTTCTTCTGCTGCTGCAGCTGGAATTGTGATAACAAATAAGGTCAGCGTCTTCGTACGTCGATCTTTCTTCTGCTGGACTTGAAGATCTATTAATTAACAAGGTACTTTAATAAGAAAAGAACTGGTGACAGTTTAGTATATAAATCTAATTGGTATTTGTACCTGACTAAATTCTGTGAACGTTGACCCATAGTTTCCCTTTACGGGTGTGGAAGGAGAAGACGATTGCGGCCTTGAGAGATCTTTGCGGACTTGACAAATTGAAACCAATTTGTAGTGATAGTGGCTCTGTTGTCCTGTCCCTTCATCAAACACACGTCTTCCTCGACAGAGCCAGTTGAAAATATGATCCTCATATTTTTCATAGGTGATGAAATGTAGTTCATAAGGTACTTTTTTGTGAATGGAACAGACAAGTACTGCATGTTGACAAGGAAAACTTTGCCTGAATATTCGAATGCAAGAGAGTATTGGTATCTACATTGCATCATAAACAAGGTACTAACCATTCTTTTTCCTGGAGTGACAAATGTTCTTTTCATCTCACATACATAGTGCTTGATAGCAGGTTTTGCTGATTCAAAGAACTTACTAAGGCGCTTGATTTCGCCGTGGTTTTTCTAACTTTTCTGTGAAGACACATTTGGACTGAAAGGAAGCGGAAGCACGTGACTAAGGTCCTCTGTATGCAAGGAAATAAATCAAGGTAATGTTTATGGCAATAGAAGCAGTAAGTGTACAGGTTAATGTTCTTACCAATGACCATGTCTCTAGCACAGTGACAGCGGCCAGTGCATTGATCTGTGTTCTTGCGCTTTTTAGTTCGGCGATGATCCCCTTCATTAGTTGAATAAGGAATCTATTATTTTGAAAACAATTTGTGTCATGCGCGTTTCTCTAAAAGATGAAGCTGGATTAAAGGTGATATGAATTGCTGCTGATAATCAACTAAGACTAAAAACATGCAGGTTTGAAGGTGATGCAAAACTTAAGGCAGCCTTGGCTTTGAAGTTTACCTGAATGGAATTGTATTGGCTAGAAGTTTAATAGGGAACAAACCAAGGGCTTTTAAGTTTGTTAAATATTTATTTTACAAAATACATGTGTGAATTATAGAATTGTGGGTATTATATTTTGATCAAGTCCATGATAGTAGTTGCATGTTTATAAGTTACATATTGTCATCATCCGGCAGAACGATCGGATCATCCGCTCTTGCCCCTTTCATTTCACACTTGGTGAAAAGCTTCCTGACCTTATACAAATAAAAGTAGATATGTTACAGTAGGTAAGGTTAAAGGATGGAGAAAATATCCTAAGAAACTGGTCTGCATATAAATTTTTATTTCCAGGGAAAAGGATGGCATAATATTTGTGAAGGAACACATGAGAGCCTGAGTTAGTATTGCCTGATTCCCAAGAAAGAAATACAAGAATTGTACATATTATTTTTGTCGGGACCCGGGGTTAGCGTATGCAAGACTCGTTACAACACAATCATATGGAGAGCCGAGAACCGTACCCACTTGTCTAAGCAGACAAGGCCAAGCACAGAACGTTCTCGGAAATCATCGAATGTGAGGGGCATCCCATCCAGGCCGGATGATCCACTGAGATGGGTCCTCATCGTACGCACACAAGTCTAAATGATATAGGTGGTGAACTCCCATACTCATAGACAAGTCGCCTCAACCATACTATCGATTGTATCATAACCCTTACATAGACTTACTCCAGCCCGATCACTTAGTCGGGGTCTAGGGCGGGCTCGATCATACATCAAAGTGTGCACGTGACAGAGTCACGAGCAATCGCATCACGATGCCCCAAGCTGTGCACATCTAAGGGCTACTTGGTGTATAAAAGACCACCAGCCAGATCACAACTAAGGTCTCGAAAACCCATACTAAGACATGAAAGTTATAATCATACGCGCATCACACATGTCCAGTATGAACAGCAGGTATCATTGCAATTCTCTACGAAGTTTACAACTTTATTGATAACTCTTACAGAGTGCACACAGAGATCACAAGTCTGTGATCCAACACTACATCAAAACATGCGGAAGCAAAGTAGGTCTGAGTACAGACAAGTTTAACAAATGGCTTAGAGAAGCCTTATCTATAAACAAGCCCTTCCACGAGGGACCAGTCGTCTGACTGGGACTACACTAGCTTGGTCTTCAATCGTCGAGCTCCAGGAAGAATCCACCTTCGGGGCCAGTGGGTTCATCTAAAATATAGAATAAGCAAATGTGAGTACAAAGTCGTACTCAGCAAGACTTACGTAGAAGATATACTACTCATGCACATGTATCAAGGTAAAGGGAGGTGGGGTTCATAAGAAGAAATGTCAGCTTTGACTTGGCTAGTCCTGAAATACGAGTACCAGACTTGAGGTAAGAAGCGTACACGAGTCACTACATGTCTCCAACCAATTACACCACTATGGTGCCTTCCTCGACTTCCCCACGAGAAAGCACGCCACAGCACTCACGCTTATCTTGGCAAGTTTTATAAGTATCCAGTTCAAGTTGTCTAATAATCAGGCACAGCTTTCCAAGCAGTCCCTTACCGCGGACGCGGTTATTCGAATAGTTTTGTTAACCCTGCAGGGGTGTACCGCTACACACACATGACCATCAGTTACCGCATTTGGCCTCGACACCATTCAAGGGGTGTCGGCGAGGATGCTCACCACAACTGTTACCTCATAGCCGATCTAGTCCAAGAAAGCCGCCTACCTGGGTTGGCTACCACTATCGTGAAACCGACCGGTTTACCTAAGTGGACCCAGATGATGTGTGCGTGGTGCATAAGCCGGTCTCGGCTGATCCGTTCTCTCACTTAGCAGCCAGGTCACAAACCTACCAGAACTCCGAACTACTGCGACATCTGGACATCGAAAGGGATGAGTTAGTAGGTTGAGAGGGTCAGTGAGCCCAATGTGTGGTTGTACTCTTCATCTTGGATCACGACACAAGAACTCGGACTTAGGGCGGTGTTCAACGAGACAACCCACTGTGTACTCCTACACAGCCTCTCATCGTTCACCTTGTATTAGGGTAGATTCACCAACACATTTCCACCATCATCAACATGATTTCTACCATCCCGACTCACATAACAGCGATGTACTCCGCCGTTCATGGTGAATCGAGCTAGAGGAGGGTAGGGGTGCCGCGGCTTGAGTGGAAAAGCTCACCAGACGCTGGTGAACACGATGGAGCAGGCGTTGGAGGCGGGGAGGTTACGGTGGCGGCGAATTTAGCGGGGATCTTCACGGCAGCCGGCGAGGTCTCGGCGATGACTACGTCGGCTCAGGGGCGTCCGGTCTCTTTATCTGCTGCATGGCGACGGAGTCGAATACAAGGAAGCTTCTGGACAAGCTTTCAGGAGCTCTAGCTCGCAGTGGCCGCGTCTTCTACGGCGGGGCGCTGCGGCGAGGCTTCGGGCGGCGACGAAATCGAGCACGGGAGGAGGGGAAGAAGCTCTGGAGGGGGGATGGATCCGGGATAGACTTGGGCGCCTCCAGGACACGTAGAAGGCGGCGGGGAAGCAGCTGCATGGCCGGGGACATCACGGTGGCGTCGACGGCCTCGGCATGGCCGGCACGCAGCAGCGTGCTCGCTTGCCTGGGGAAGACGACAAGCTTGGGAGGTGGGCTGGACCGGGGGTGCGATGAGTTGGGCCGAAATGGCCAGGTGAGTTTCCTTTTTTTCTTTTTCTTTTTGTTTTCTTTTCTGTTAATTTGTTTTGTCGTGCTAAACAAATAGCTAGGCATTTTATTAAATGTTGAAACTTTTTATATGGCTTCACAACATAATAGGCTAGCCACTTGTAAAGATTGAACATTTTTAAAATTCAAATTATTTGAACTTTAATTCAAATAGGGGTTTAAATTTAAATCCATGCTCCTATTTGAATATTTGAAAAATCCATGAGCATGGGGTTGGTCCCAGATCACTTGATATGTGATCACACTCATTTATGGGAGTTTTCAAAAATAGAAAAGGAATTTTTGGAGTAACTTTATTTCTGGCCATTTGAATTAATTCATCTGGGGGTGGGTTCTTTCTCCCATTTGAGTTTGAATTTGAATTCCATTTGATTTTCTTTGATGAATGCAAGGTGAGTTTGATCCTAGCACATTAACTAACAGAGGGTTCTGACAATTTTACTGTAATCCCTGAGGTTAATTGAAGATTATGCTCACTATAAATTCAGGTTTCCAGATTAGGATTTCTTCTACTTCATAATATCCTAATTAGTACTGTTTTCTCTACCTGTGACACAGTTATCAAAAGTCGGTATATATAGGCAGGTTATGGATGCAGTGTTACATGTCTACCTGAGTCAAAGTTTACTTTATAGGTTGCATCTCCAAAATTAGAAGCAAGAAATAAAAAGTAAGCTAAAATCTTAGAAATAAGAAGGTGTTCATGTCGTCGTGGTGGTGACCTGGGAGGAGAACGCAGAGATCCGAACAGAAAAAGGACACCGACAGCCAGCAGCAGTGGATTGATGAAACCGGAGTAAGGTAGTTCCTAGCCAAATTCAGGGTATAATGACTGTAAGTTCTAGTAAAGGTTTTTTGTGCATTTAATTATTCACAAAGGATAAACTCTTACAACGAATCCTAGCGGGATGCTACATTCAGGATTTACGTGAGCCTAACGCCACCCACGGCTCCCACCTAAACCCATCAAGAACACACATCCATGACCTGTGATCTTCAGAAAAGGTCATGGCTGCATTTAACATTATTTTTAAGATGGCACAATATCCATAGATAAGCAACTGCTTCCCATAGCCAAATAAAGGAAATAAGGACTGTAACTTCTAGAAAAAAAATTCTATGCATTTGCCTTTTCACAAAGAAAACTCTCTTTTCATTTAATGGTTTGGACAGGACATCATCCATAAATAAGTAATAGCAATAACATAGATAGACATCATTTTCAAAAACAGACAAGATTCGATGTACGCAACTTTATTTTTAAGACAACACTGTATACATAAATGAGTAGCTACTGCTCCTAGCCAAATGCAGGGAATAAGAAGTACCATGAGTTCCAGAAAAGTATTTTCATGCATTTAACTTATCACAAAGCAAAATATCATTTCATTTAATGTTTTACACATCACAACATCCATAAATAAGTAATAGTGATAACATAGATAAACTTCATTTTTAAAAACTATACATAAAGGTTGCTGGCCAATCATTTCATAGCAGAAAACAAAAGCACCAAACCGTCCACGTGGGTGTTGATATAAGAAAAAACCTAGTACAATACAGAAAAGAAAGAAAACGACCAGCTTAGATTAATATAAACCTTGATGGCATGACCTCGCAGCCCGATTAATTTAACTAATAGTCCATGGCTAGAGAAAAGAACAACACCAACAATCATCCAAAGGGCCGACTGAAGCAAGACAAACAAAGATGAAAAGGAGATAACTTTACCAGGGAAGGTAGCAAAAGCACTCACTGCATAAATCTAGGTACATATGAAAATTAAGCACACAACACAGGATAGGGGAAATGAGAAAAGGGATTGACCCGTTCCGTAGATCTAGGACCACAGAGGCAGCAGACCGAACCGAGCACGCCGAACCAGGAAGGACGAAGATCATCACCTCCAGACAGCGAACCAACCTGCAAGCGCAAAGCGGGAAAAAAATAAATAGACTTGCCTAAACTAAAGAAATAAAAAGAATGGTCAATAACGCCTTGATAAGTACATGTATGCTTGTTGGAAAATCAGCCTAGATCACTACAGAAAATCAATTTCTCGCTTCCATTTTATCTTATCATTCATGTCAACAAATAACAAGGTAAAACTCTCAATTCATAATTGTATGATTTGGCTCCAATTAATATGAGCAAAATATTGCATACCTCACAGTAAATTTATGTAATATTGTTAATGATTTGAACCGCATCATCAAATCTCTGAAATAACTTGGACGATGCTCAGCTTGAGGAAGCGACAGATTGTTTAGAACAAAATCAATTATTGTCCTATAAGGGATCTTGACCAAAAACGGGGAAATATTTTGTAGCTTTGAAGGACATGAGATAAAGTCAATGGACTATTACTTTTAAAATAGGCGTGTTTAATCAAGTGTATGTAGTCAAGGGTGGTGTTCCTACGAATGAAGAAAAGGTAAATGCAAATTTTGTTTACTACAAAGAGAGAACTTACCTAAGCAGGTGGTAGAACCTGATTATTTGCGAACGATGCAGGACGTGGGGATAGAGGGTCACATATTTCTTCTATATCCATCGCTCCTTAGCTATGACAGCAGCATAGAACGACGATAAATTATATTTTAGATATTAACTTCACCCCTCTCGCTTCTCTTAGGTGCTTACTGAATTGTGAATCGTACACAGGGAAAAATCCATGGCAAAATAATTTTGCAAGGACCCAAGGTATATTTTTCTTGGGGGTGTGTTAAGAACAGTTTATGTGTTTTGCAGTACTTTGATATTCTAGTTTTTTGTACCAGGTATGTGAATGCAAAAAAGCAATGATGGTATTGCGGTAAGTATAAATTGCTAATCTGTACATCTTTTTCCTGTACGCTGCATTCATATTATCTTGGGTCCAAAAATAATGCATCTATCTAGACTTGCATCTAGTACTACAAGCTCGATTGCTAGTGAAAAAAGAATCATAACCTATCCTAGCAAGACTGCACATGTACTAATAGAAACTTAAGCTTTGGAAATTCAGATCATGGAGGCATAGGAGGAGGAGCGTGGATGGGGACCGGCTGCTGTGCCGGGAAGGATAATTTTGCCAAGCACAAAATCTGCGTAGAGCCACCATTGTTGGATCCTTCTCCCCTTTCCTCTCTTTTTATCCTTCCACTCCTGGCCAGCGCCCAAACCAGAGAAAGGACCAGAGCTACGATGGCTGGGGTGTATGGGAATCGCCGGATCCGCCCGGATCCAGATGCACTGGGGTCGCCGGAGCAGCGGTGAGGCGAGCTGGGGATGTGTAGGACGTTGGTGGCGCAAGAGGGCGTCAACGGCCCGCAAGCTCGAGGGTCTCCAATGGCTGCTCCTAACGATCAACGAGAGAGAGAGAGATGAGAGGGGAAGGAGGGAGGAGATGGAGAGGAGGAGTCGCACTGAGGGACGACCTGCAGGGGCGGTGGCGGCGCGGCTCGCCGGCCGGCCTATAGCAGCGTGGCCCACGGGCGATGGGGTTGGGGCCTCCACGACGAGGGCGCCAGGCTGCTCGAGAGAGAGAGAGAGAGAGGAGAGGAAGAGCAGGAGGCTGAGGCGTGGGGAGGAGAGGCTGCTGGGCGTCGGGCACGAGCTAGGGTTTCACATTGGTGCCCGACAGGTGCGGATAGATTGGTCAGAGCATTGAACGTTGCACAGCGAGCGAGCAGTAGATCCGACGGCTGAAGTAGGTTGCCCCTTGAGGAGCTCTGGGAGGCCTCCTTGTCTAGGGATTTTTATAACTTAAATTGTTCTCTCTGCTTTTATTCGCTTGGCAAACTTGTACTTCGGTTTTGTTTTAAATATGAAACAACTATTTAACCTTAAACTTCCTAAAAAGTCTATAATACTCCAGAATTATTATCCTATTTTAGTTAGAATTTTTAGGTAGTTTTTAATTATGTTTTTAATATATTACTACTATAGCTATAGTAATAAATCATTTAGCACTTTTAAAATCTTTTAATTAAATACCTTCTGCAATAGAGGTATTTTTAATTATTTAAAAAAATATTTTTTATGCAAGCAAAACTTTATTTGGTGAAACTATTAAGGATGCTAATTTGCTATGGTGGTTATTTGTTGATAGATCAATAGGTGTGGTACGTGCTAAAGAGTTTTATTGGTTGATTCTTTTTAGCATGACCAGGGAAAACAAAGCAGGGCATTAGCACAAGACACGAAGATAACAAGCCTGACATAGAAACAACACAAAGTATCAGGAAAGCATGGCAATTTCATTCGCATCACATCACATCACACTAAGCAAGGTTTTTGTTTACCCTAATTTTTTCCATTAATATAACAAGGCAATAAAGTTGGGATGTGACAAGTTTATATCTAGTACTGAAACTAGCAAAACATGAACATAAAGGTGCAAGAGCTCTCGCTGTCCGTGACTCGAATATCTCCAAATGGTGCTTGCGTGCAAGAAGTGGGATGTGGGTTTAGAGCATAAAAATACTATATAGTTTAATTGAGAACTCAATCTACTAAAACTTCACACTTGATCTCCTTCAGAATCTTATTTTGACTCGTCCCCAGACCACTAGTCAGGTACAAGTCAAACTGATCCTCTCCCTTTCAACTTTGATCACCCATGCAATGGATGAGCGCGATCAAGATATGTTGAAACTTAGGATGGAAAAGAGAAAAATGATGGGGAAGTAAGACAAAAATGTGTTAAAGGCTCACATCAATGAGGACAATCATAGGCGAGAGAAAGCCAAATGATAGATATGATGTGAGGAGTAGGGATTGCCATGCAACGGATGCACATAGAGCTAAGGTAAGCTCTCCAGTGGAACTAGCGGGGGTGCATCCAACTTGCTTGCTCATAAAGACCTAGAGCTCTTTTGAGCAGGCTCATCTTTGGAATATGCAAGCCAAGTTCTATAGTGTAAGGATCCCCACATAGTTATGCATGAATGATAATCTCTATGGAGTACAAATATGACAATGGAGTATGAGTGTGGATCTTTCGAAAGGAATAGTAGTGTTGCCCCTTCCCTCTTTTTATTTCTTTTTTCTCTTTTTTTGTATTTTTGTGGCCTCTTTGGCTCTTTCTATTTATCTCTCATTTTTCCTCTTTGGGATCTTTTAATTTTGTCCTCTTTGGGATCTTTTCCTGACTTAAGGGCAACACTCTATATTTTACAAGAATATAAAGAAGATCTTCACACTTTATGCAAATGTATGCCTCTGCCAGTGTAGCAGGATATGCAATGATACTAGCGCGTCATGTAGAAATTATAAGGGAAAGACCCAACTAGCATGCGGCTCCTCGATCAAGAAAAAGCATGTATGACATGAAGATCAAGTCATGAGATGGTGGATGTTGCATGGAAATGTATCTCGGAAAGGCTATGGAAATGCCTTGATAGGTAGATATGGTGGCTGTTTTGAGGAAGATATAAGGAGGTTTATGATGACAGAGCATATCATGCCAAGGGTTTGGATGCACCGGCGAAGTTTGCACCAACTCTCAAGATGAGAGAGGGCAATGCACGGTACCGAAGAGGCTAGCAAAATATGGAAGGTGGAAGTGCCAACAATCGAATACTCGCATTAGTCCGAAGAACTCATGCACTTATTATCGGTAACTGTCTACCTAATCAGGAGGTTCACAAAGAGACGAGTACCCCGAGGAGGAGTGTATGGGGGTTTGGTTATCCTTGCGCATCCTCGACCCATGGTACGTGAGGGTACTTTATATATTCCAACCCCTCCAGAGGTTAGCGATCCATCTAGTAGCTAGAGTTCTCAAATAATTTTTATAGTTTTCGAAAATAAGCACAGATTGCCCAAAACACAACACATATCACTAATAGGCTCAAGCTCTTGGCACCAAAAGTCCAAACATTACTCAAATCAATACCTCAAAACAATTGCAAGTTACTATTACACTTGTAATAGCAACCTCAGTTACCTACTCATGCAAGACACACAACTCAGTGCAAGAAGCCAACTCTCTAAACAAGATAAGCATGATAACTCAAGAGAGCTCCTAAAACAACCTAAATAAAATACCTTAAGAAGATAAGCATGAAAAATAAGATCTAAGCATGACAACTGCTATGAAAAGATAAAGAACACACACAAAAAGAAAGATAAGCATGCAATCCTATGTTGTGTTCTAGGGTGGAGTGGAGCATGTTTCTCTCCAAAAAAAGAAGGCTAGGGTTCAACTTGTTATGAACAGCAAGGAAAACTAAAAAAAAAACTAAAAAGTGAAGAGCGAGACGCTCCAAGTTTAGCACATAACACATGAAGAGATAAAAATATAGCATGGAGAAAGACGAACTAATGATTGTTGATGGAGAAGGGAATGCACGGGGGCGTCCCCAAGCTTAGACGCTTTAGTCTCCTTTGGCATTTCTTGGGGGTGCATGGGGGCATCCCCAAGCTTGAGCGCTTGACACTCCCGAATCTTGTTTCATCATCTTCCGTCGCATAAATGAAAACTCCCTTCATATGAAACTCATCATAAGCTAATTAGAGTGGTTAGTACCCATAATAGAGTAATTTCCCCCTACTGGATATAAAGATTTTCATGAAGAGATATTGTTTCTCATGATTGCCAAAAAGTTTTTGCAAAGAAACATCAAGCTTAAGGTTTGCAAAACGATGAAAACCAAAAACGTGGCAGAATCTGCGAAAAACAGACCAACAGGTAGTAAATAATTTTTTTGGGGTACTTCTGCAACTCAAATAAAAAAAACTCAAAACAAACGCCTAAAATATAATTGTATAGAGCACGATGTCAAAAACATTCGGATAAAAAATATGATCTGGTGATTTATGGCCAATTTTTCCGTCAAGCAGACATAATCTGTTTCTGGATAACATGTCACAACTTTTGAACTTTCTTGCAATCGGAGGTTAAAACTTGGCACAAAGCTTGAAAATAATGATACAATGATGTTGCTAAAGTAGTAACAAGCATCAAGACCACTAAAACTTAAAGTAAAAACAACTTGGGTTGCCTCCCAATAAGCGCTTTCTTTTATGCCTTTTAGCTAGGCATGACAATTTTAAAAGGTGCTCTCATAAGAATAAGGATTTGAAGGAAAAGAGAGCATCAAAAAGAAAATATGAAACATATTTAAGCCTAAACCAATTCCTATGCATAGGCATCTTATCAGAAAATAAATGAAAGAAGCACAAAGCGACAAGCATAGGAAGGTGGAAGAAGAACAACTTCAAAACTTCCAACAAAAAGAGAGGTGTATTAGTAGCATGGAAGTTTCTACGACCAATCTTTCCTGTCTCAAAATAATTTTCAGTAGCATCATAAACAACATCAAGAATATAGCTATCACATAAAGCATATTGTTCATGACCTACAAGCACACGTGTATTGTTTTCAACACAGTTTTTAGGATCATAAGATAAATTCAACCCATCATTGAGCCTTAATAAGAGAAAAATTCTTCGGAGTTGGAGATTTCAAAAGGATAATAGGACAATCACGTTTGGGCGCAATAGCAACAATTTCATTCTTAACATAAGGAACTATAGTAAGTTCATCTCCGTAAGCATCATCCATAGAGGCATCAAGGCCATCAACAAAGCAAGTGTCAAGTTTATCAGAATGGGAAGTATCAAGTGAGTCCTCGGAATGATATGATTCCTCATCATAGCAATCATTAGCCTATTCTTGGGCAGCAAATATTTTATTTTTAAGATCCTCAATATAATCATTTCAAATATAATTCTCAAAGCAATAAGCAAGGACTGCAAAGTTTTCAGATTTGTGAATAGTATCGTAATACTTTTTAATCAAAGAAGCAATCTCATAAGCATCCTTAAAAGCAACAAACTCTTCAATCTTGTCAACATCAAAGTAATCATAAACACCTTTAGCATAAGAAGATAGTATCTCATTCTCATTAAAATCACATTGGAAAGGAAGGTGTTTACGATCTATTTTAGAACATCAAGTAAACTCATAAATATGGCACAAATATTCAGCATAGCAATGAGAAGTTTGTATTTGATCCCATAAGTGTTTCCCTTTCTGAGATAAATGGTGTCGCGTATAATGAGCATGCTCATCCAATGATTTTCCCTCAACCAAGTCAGTTGGGTTTTTAGCGCGAGCACAAATAGATCGGAGACGGTCCAAGTGAAACATGTTCATCCAACCATATTTGGGTGGTTCCGCACCCATGGAGAGGATAGCATCACTAGGCAAAGAAAGACAAAAGAAAAAGGTAGCAACTATTATTTTGGTTTTCCATATAAGACTCAAAACCAAAAGCAAAAACTGGAAAGTAAACTAACAAGACTAAAAGGCAAAGGTAAAAGATAGTGTGCAGCTCCCCTATCTTGAAGATTGGAGTCCCCGGCAACGGCGCCAGAAATTTAGCTTGATGGCACTGTAGTAGTGCTCCTCGTTGGCTACCCCAAGTGGAAGGTCGAGAAGTAGCGTAGCAGCGAAATTTCCCTTTTGCGGTGGCTGTAAGGTTTATCGAATCCAGGAGGACTCCAAGGACGACAAGTAGGTGGTAAAGTGAACAATGGCGCCGTTCACAACTGAGGGTTGCTTACTTTACCTGGACCTGCACACAAAATCAAATAACTTTGCTCCCAACGAGTACAGAGAGGTTGTCAATCTCTCCTGCCTTGTCGTTTACAAAGGATTAAACACAAGAGGATAGTAGTGGTGATTGCAACAAAAATTTAAAGATGAAAGTAAAGCGGAGGTGTAAACAGTGTTGGAAATATGGATCGGTGTCTCTCCGAGGTTTTTCGGAGCGAAGAGGTAATATAGTCCGATGGGGGTACCAGGGGGTGTCCGCACCTCCCAGGCGCCCTGGTGGCGCGGACAGGGGTGGGCCCGCGCCCCCTGGCCTCCTGGGAGGGGGTTGGCCCCCCTCTGGCCCTTCTTCTGTGTTTTCGGAAGCTTCTTCTGCGCTGATTTTTTATCTAATTTTTGTGGAATTTTTGGAGTTCTGTAAATATGAGTAAAAACCTGCAACTTATAGACATTAGCAGACAGAAACTGGCACTGGGTGCACTGAGTTAGTAGGTTAGTCCAAATATGTGTAAAAAGGTATGAAAGTGTAGCAAAACACATAGAAAAGTCACCTAAAAGAGCATGGAACAAGCAGAAATTATAGATACGTTTGGGACGTATGAATAGACTACATACTGGTATGTTACCATTTTCCCTTCGTTACTTGCATCAGCATAACATAGGTCTTGGGTTTGGGCATCGCGTAGGTTAGAAAAAATATTGTTTTCTGCCCCGAGCCCCAACAGTGTATCATAGCAAGGCTATGCGTATATGTATTGTACGGATAGAACACATCTAGGATGTGGGCATCAATTCTCCAATTGTTACCCTCCCACGTGTACTCGTTTAGTATTCTGGCAATGTCGTGATGAAGCGGCCCCGACTGACCTTACGCGTTTACGCGAGCCTGGTTCCAAGTTTGACATATGCCATATAAGTGGTTGGGGGTGTCTGTCTCTCTAGCATTAGCGATGCGAAGACGTTTCCAACGGAGGGCCCCGACAGGGGTGTAATAGAGACAATTACCGAATTGGTGTTGTGATTGTATGTTCGTAGGCATAGAAACGGTTCTATCTCGAAAGCCCTATTAGCCACTGATACGTCCAAAACGTATCTATAATTTCTGCTTGCTCCATGCCTCTTTTGTGTGATATTGCTATGATATATATGAACTTCCATACACTTTTGATCATATTTGGACTAACCTATTAACTCAGTGCACCCCAGTGCCAGTTCCTGTTTTCTGCTGTTTTTCTATTTCAGGTTTCCCCCTTATTAAAAGTACCAGAAAAATTATGGGAAAAATATAGGAAAAATCAGCGTACCGGAAGCTTCGAGAAAAGCCCAAGAGGGCCCAGGGGGGCCCCAGGCGGCCAGTGGGCGCGGCCCCACCCCTGGCCGCGCTAGGGGGGCGCCTGGAGCCGTTGGCCCACCTCTGGCTGCCCCCTTTCGCCTATTTATTCCCCGTGACGATAAACCCTCGGGGACAGAACCCTTTTTCAAAATCTCTCCTCTGTTCCGCCGCCGCTGCGCTTCCAAGATCGGGAGCACCAGAAGACCTCTTCCCGGCACCCTGCCGGAGGGAGGAATCACCTCCGTGAGCTTCTCCACCACCATGGATGCTTCCCGGATGAACCGTGAGTAGTCCACCTTGGACCATGGGTCCATGATCAGTAGCTATGTGATGTTCTCCTCCCCTCTTTGTTCTTCATGGATTAGACCTCGTGAGCTGCCCTACATGATCGAGGAACATATGTAATCTTTCTGCTGTTGCTATGATGAGTTTGCTGGGATCCGATGGATTATGAGATTATGTTCAGATTGTGATTGAGTTATATATTTGATTCTCTTCTTTTATATTTATGTTCTTGAGTAACTCTTGCATGTTCTCCGTTGCTGTTTATTGCTTTGACCAAGTAGTAGGTAGTGACTCCAAGAGGGAGCGTTATGCATGATTGTGGGTTCATGCCCCCCGATGACTGGCTTGATGACAGAAACATGAGTCTAGGGGATGTGATGTTGCCACAAGGGGGAAAACAACGGTGCTTGTACTTGCGGGTGCAAGGATTGTTTACTTTACGCAAAGTTCTCTAATGCAGTTGTCCGTTGCTTTGAGTTTACACTTTGGGTGGGATTCACAACTTAATACCAGCGAGATGTTCTGGATAGATATCTCAAGGTGGATGATTAGTGGGTAGATGCAGATGGATTTCAGTCTACTTGTCTTGGCGTACTGCCCGAGCTTTTGAGCCTCTTCCTTTCTGTTTTGCATAATTAGCATTGGTTTGTGCACATAATCCTGTCAATTGCCCAGCTGTAATTTTTTTACCTCGCATGCCTATTTTATCGTCTTTTGGGAGAGAGACATCACTAGTGAACATCATGGGACCCCAGTCCATATATCCACCATTGTTTACGCTATCAATTTACTTTCAGTATTTACTATTTCGTAGCTATCACTATCTATCATTATTATCCTGTGCGTTTTATCCTTCGTAAATAACAAGGCCGGAGAAATTGACAACTCCTCTGAACTCGTTGGGAGCAAAGCTATCTAAGTGTATGCAGGTCCAGGAGAAGCAAGTGATTATCTTCAAACGGCGCCTCACTTGCCGAACCACCTACTTGTCGACCTTGGAGTCCTACGGGAGACAATCTTAAAACCTCGGTGTCTTCACCGAGGGAAACTTGCCGTTACGCTACATCTCACCTTCCACTTGGGGTAACCAACGAGGGTGAGAAGTTATCTCGTGTATCAGCCACGTAAAACTTGCAAAAGATAAAGTAGAGGTGTCTAAACTTTAATTCTTTCTTGCTGCTGCTATGGGTTCCTCTGAGAACACTAAGTTGTGTGACTTCACTAGTCACAACAACAGTGACTTTATCTGCACTCCTATTGCTACACCTGCTACTTCAGCACCTTCTTATGAGATTAAACCTGCTTTGCTGAACGTTGTTATGAAAGATCAATTCTCTGGTGCTAGAGATGACGCTGCTTTGCACTTAAATAATTTTATTGAGCTTTGTGATATGCAAAAGTACAAAGAAGTAGATGGTGATATTGGTAAGCTTAAGCTTTTTTCCTTTCTCCTTGAGGGATGAAGCTAAAATCTGGTTTCAATCCTTGCCTAAGAATAGCATAGATTCTTGGGATAAATGCAAGGATGCTTTTATCGGGAAGTACTACCCCCCTGCTAAGATTATCCAGTTGAGGAGCTTCATTATGAATTTTAAACAATTGGATAATGAACACGTTGCCCAAGCTTGGGAACACATGAAATCTCTTGTTAAAAATTGCCCTACGCATGGTTTGACTACTTGGATGGTTATCCAGACTTTTATGCAAGCTTGAACTTTACCTCGCGGAACTTGTTAGATTCGGCTGCGGGAGGAACCTTTATGTCAACTACACTTGGTGCTGCCACAAAACTTCTCGATGAGATGATGACGAACTATTCCCAATGGCACACCGAAAGAGTTCCAACAGGTAGGAAGGTAAACTCTATCGAGGAGATCTCCTCCCTAAATGAAAAGGCTGACTTGATCATGTCTTTACTTACTAAGCAATCTCCTATTGATCCTCAAAATGTTCCTTTAAATTCTTTGATTGCTCAGGATCAAGTAGATGTGAAATTTATCTCTAGAAACAACTTCAACAACAATGCTTATAGGAGTAACTTTGGTAGCGATCCTAGACCGTTACCCTCCAACAACTATGGGAACAACAACACTTATCCTAGCACCAAAAACTCCACTTATGAATTAGAGAGTATGCTTAAAGACTTTATCACTACTCAAAAAGCCTTCAACAAGAGTGTAGAGTAAAAACTAGACAAACTAGATACCCTCTCGTCGAAGGTAGACAATTTATCCCATGAAGTAGAATTTCTTAAAATTAGAACTTCTCCCCTTGAGGAGAGTAAGGTCACTCCTATAAATGCTATCCAATTGCAAATTAATGAAAACATTAGGATGATGGCTAAAATCAAAGAGAGATGGGCTAGAGAAAAGGAGGAAGAAGATAGAATTAAGAGCCTTCCTATACACCATTCTGTTGCTACTATCCAAGTGGTTGAGGATATCCAAACTCTTAGCACCCAATGCACCCCTAGTCCCATAGGACCTATTAATGGTGATGTTATGACCTCAACCGTAGAAGAAGAAATTCCTATGACTATAGAAGCTACCAAACAAGCGAGCCTAAAGGACACCACTACCACTTTACTTGATAGTAGTGACCTTGATTTTGATAATTGCACTCTTTCTGAAGTTATTCGTTTCCTTCACAAGATGTCTAGAGACCCCCACACTAGCACCCTTAATCTTGCCTTCACGGAGCATATCACTAATGCTCTCATCAAAGCTAGGGAGGAGAAGCTTAGGTTTATGTGATCTTGGAGATAGTACCTCTGTTATGCCCAAAAGAATGTATGATATATTTGAGTTGAAACATTTTGATGCTTGTTCTTTTGGTGTTCGTCTCGTCGATTCTTCCGTAAAGAAACCTTTGGGGAAGATAGATGATGTTCTTATCATTGTCAATGACAACTATGTTCCCGTTGATTTTACTATTATGGACATTGAATGCGAACCTTCTTGTCCAATTATTTTGGGACGTCCTTTTCTTCGCACCGTTGGTGCTGTTATTGATATGAAAGAAGGGATTATAAAATTCCAATTCCCTCTCAAGAAAGGGACGGAACACTTCCCTAGAAAAAAGATTAAGTTGCCTTTTCAGTCCGTCACACGGGCTAGTTATTTTCTTGAACAGACTTGATCTATTTGCATTAAGCCTAGCTAATGGCTTTAAAGAAGCACTTTCGGGAGGCAGCCCGCAACGAATTTAGGATTTCCTTTTTATTTTTCTTTTGTTTTTAGTGGTCTTGATGATTGTTACTACTGTAGCAACATCATTGTATCTTTACTTTTCAAGCTTTGTGCCTTTTATAGCTTCATACGATAAGGGGAGTGAAAGTTGTGACATGTTGTCCAGAAAACATATTCTGTCCTAGTGACTAGAAAAATCAGAGAAAATACCAGTTCATCTTTTTGAGCTGAATTTTTTACACATTGTGCTCTATACAATTACGAAACTTTCGTATGTTCTGAGTTTTTTTGATTTGAGTTGCAGAAGTATCCCTAAAAATTCGTTTCTACCTGCTGGTCTATTTTTCACAGGTTCTGTCCTGTTTTGCCTTTTCTTCGTTTTGCAAACCTTAAGCTTGCTTTTGCTTTGAAAAAACCTTTTGGCACTCTTGAAAAATAGTAGCTCTTCAAGAT
Source organism: Bromus sterilis (assembly GCA_950022295.1). Lineage (NCBI taxonomy): Eukaryota > Viridiplantae > Streptophyta > Magnoliopsida > Poales > Poaceae > Bromus > Bromus sterilis. Next base: position 221,968,799 of record OX465599.1, read on the forward strand.
TATCTTTATTTCCAGTAGAGAAAAAATTATTTTATTATGGGTACTAACCTCGCTAATCAGATTATGATGAGTTATGTATGAAGGGAGTTTTCAAGTGTGCGAGGGAAGATGATGAAAGAAGATTAAGAAGTGTCAAGCGTTCAAGCTTGGGTATTCCCCCATGCACCCCCAAGAAATATTCAAAGAGACTCAAGCGTCTAAGCTTGGGGATGCCCCCGTGTATCCCCTTCTCCATCGACAATTACCAGTTCGTCTCTCGTTTCACTATATTTTTATCGCTTCATGCATTATGTGCTATGCTTGGAGCGTCTCGCTCTTAGTTTTTGTTTTTAGTTTTCTTTAGCTTTGCTTTCTGTTCATAACAAGTTAGAGCCCAGATTTCTTTGTGTGGGAGAGAAACACGCTCCACTTCCAAAATTTAGAACACAACATAGGACTTTTTCCTGCTTATCTTTGTTGTGTTTGTTCTTTATCTTTCCATAGCTGCTGTCATGCTTTTCTCTTAGCTTTCATGTTTATCTTTTCAAAGAGCTTTTGTTTAGTTTGTTGCTGGAACTCTCTTGAGTTTTCATGTTTATCTTGTTTAGAGAATTTTCCTGTTGCACTAAGTTTTGTGTCTTGACTTGAAGTAGGTAATTGAGTTTGCTATTCCTTTTTTAGTAGTAACTTGCAATAGTTTTGAGGTGTTGTCTTGAGTAATGTTTGGACTGTTGGTGTCAAGAGCTTTAGCCTATTAGTGATAGATGTCGTATTTTTGGCAATCCGTGTTTATTTTCAAAAACCTACAAATTAGTTGAGAACTCTAGCTGCTAGTTGGATCACTACTCTTCTGAGGGGTCAAATATTAGAGTACACTCACGTACCATGAGTCGAGGATGCGCAAGGATAACCAAACCCCCATACACTCCTCCTCGGGGTACTTGTCTCTTTGTGAACCTCCTTATTAGGTTGAGAGTTACCGATAATAAGTGCATGAGTTATTCGGACTAATGTGAGTATTCAAAAGTTGACACTTCCACCTTCCCATATTTTGCTAGCCTCTCTTGTGCCGTGCATTGCTTTCTTCTCACTCCGAGAGTTAGCATTCACTTTCGCCGGTACATCCAAACCCTTGGCACGATACGCTCTGTCATCATAAGCCTCCTGATATCCTTCCTCAAAACAACCACCATACCTACCTATCAAGGCATTTTCGTAGCCTTTCCGAGATATATTTCCATGCAACATCCATCTTCTCATGACTTGATTTTCATGTCATACATGCTACTTGCTTGATCGATGAGCCGCATGCTAGTTGGTCCTTGCCCTAATCATTGCTACATGACGCACTAGTATCATTGCATATCCTGCTACACTGGCAGAGGCATACATTTGCATACATCATGATAGTTACATTTTCTTTATGATTCGAGTACTTTGTAAAGTGTGAAAGATCTTCTGTACTTTTTGTAATATATAGAGTGTTGCCCCTAAAGTGAGGAAAAGATCCCAAAGAGGAAAAAATTAATAGATCCCAAAGTGGACAAATTAAAAGATCCCAAAGAGGACAAATGAGAGTTAAATAGAAAGAGCCATTGAGGCCACCAAAAAAATACAAAAAAGAAAAGAAAAAAAGAGAAATAAAAAGAGAGAAGGGGGCACACTACTATTCCTTTTTGAGAAGATCCACACTCGTACTCCATCTTGTATCTTATACTCCATAGAGATTATCATTCATGCATATAACTATGTGGGGACCTTCACACTATAGAACTTGGCTTGTATATTCCAATGATGAGCCTCCTCAAATGAGCTCTAGGTCTTCTTGAGCAAGAAAGTTGGATGCACCCCCACTAGTTCCATTGGAGAGCTTTTAGATCACATGTGCATCCGTTGCATGGCAATCCCTACTCCTCACATAATATCTATCATTTGGCTTTCTCTCGCCTATGATTGTCCTCATTGATGTGAGCCTTTCACACCTTTTTGTCTTCCTCCTCCACCATATTCTCTCTTTGCCATCCTAAGTGTTAACTTTCTTGCTTACGCTCATCCATCGCATGAGTGCTCAAAATGTCGAAAAGGAGTGGATCATTTTGACTTGTACCTGGCTAGTGGTCTGGGGATGAGTCAAGATAAGATTCCAAAGAAGACCAAGTGTGACACTTTAGTATATTGAGTTCTCAACAATAAAAATACTTTTTCTCGTATATCCCTATCCCCTTTCTTGCACGCAAACACCATTTCGAGACATTCGAGTCACGGACAGCGAGAGCTCTTGCACCTTTATGTTCTTATGTTGCTTATTTCAATACTAGATATAGACTCTTTCCTGTTACGACTTGAATTGAATTGCATGCTTTGGTTACTTTACTTACAAAGTTCTTATCTGGTTGTTAGCATGTCACCACATAAATTATGCTTGTTACCATTTACCTACTCGAGGACGAGCAGGAATTAAGCTTGGGGATGTTGATACGTCCAAAACGTATCTATAATTTATCCTTGCTCCATGCCTCTTTTGTGTGATATTACTATGATATTGATGAACTTCCATACACTTTTGATCATATTTGGACTAACCTATTAACTCAGTGCACCCCAGTGCCAGTTCCTGTTTTCTGCTGTTTTTCTATTTCAGGTTTCCCCCTTATTAAAAGTACCAGAAAAATTCCGGGAAAAATATAGGAAAAATCTGCGTACCGGAAGCTTCGAGAAAAGCCCGAGAGGGGCCAGAGTGGAGCCAGGGGGGCCCCAGGCGGCCAGTGGGAGCGGCCCCACCCCTGGCCGCTCCAGGGCGCGCCTGGAGCCCCTGGCCCACCTCTGGCTGCCCCCTTTCGCCTATTTATTCCCCGTGACGAGAAACCCTCGGGGACGGAACCCTTTTTCGCGATCTCTCCTCTGTTCCGCCGCCGCTGCGCTTCCAAAATCGGGAGCACCAGAAGACCTCTTCCCGGCACCCTGCCGGAGGGAGGAATCACCTCCGGGAGCTTCTCCACCACCATGGATGCTTCCCGGATGAACCGTGAGTAGCCTACCTTGGACCATGGGTCCATGATCAGTAGATATGTGATGTTCTCCTCCCCTCTTTGTTCTTCATGGATTAGACCTCGTGAGCTGCCCTACATGATCGAGGCACATATGTAATCTTTCTACTATTGCTATGCTGAGTTTGCTGGGATCCGATGGATCATGATATTATGTTCAGATTGTGATTGAGTTATATATTTGATTCTCTTCTTTTATATTTATGTTCTTGAGTAACTCTTGCATGTTCTCTGTTGCTGTTTATTGCTTTGGCCAAGTAGTAGGTAGTGACTCCAAGAGGGAGCGTTATGCATGATCGTGGGTTCATGCCCCCCGATGACTAGCTTGAGTGACAGAAACATGAGTCTAGGGTATGTGTTGTTGCCACAAGGGGGAAAACAACGGTGCTTGTACTTGCGGGTGCAAGGATTGTTTACTTTACGCAAAGTTCTTTAATGCAGTTGTCCGTTGATTTGAGTTTACACTTTGGGTGGGATTCGCAACTTAATACCAGCGAGATGTTCTGGATAGATATCTCAAGGTGGATGATTAGTGGATAGATGCAGATGGATTTCGGTCTACTTGTCTTGGCGTACTGCCCGAGCTTTTGAGCCTCTTCCTTTCTGTTTTGCATAATTAGCATTGGTTTGTGCACATAATCCTGACAATTGCCCAGCTGTAATTTGTTTACCTCGCATGGCTATTTTATCACTACTAGGAGAAAGGCTAGTAGTAGCGCCCCTTTTAGGCTCATCAGTAGCGCCCCCCACCCGCTACTGCTAGCACGCTATAGCTAACTTGTAGCAGTAGCGCGCGTACGCACCCGCTACTACTACACCAGTAGCGCCACCCTTAGAGCCCGCTACTACTAATACCAGTAGCGCGTACATGTAACAGGCGCTACAGGTATTTATTTTTCATTTTCTGTTTCTTTTTCCCATCGTATTTTTGCTGTATTTGTACAGGTATTATACAATATAGTCTCATACACATACACAGGTTTTCTACAGAGTACAAATCTCATCATATCATACACATACAATAATCTGATGACCATATATATATATATCATCATGATCTCTCATATCCAACACAAATGATATCTCTCATCATGTCATCTCTAAAATAGAGATAGAAGTTGTCACAATATCTTAAATACATGCAACTACAAGCAAGTTTCATCATCCATCTAAACTATGATATATACTAGAAGAGCGGTCACTATGAGGAAGAGTGGAATTACGTAGTAGCTCATGAAGCGCCGCCTCCGATCTTTCTCTCGCGCTAGCGTAAATCTCAAGTAACTAGCTTCCACTTCCTCTCTGGTATTGAACCCTCTTTGGCTGCCGCCCGGGAACCGGTGCACTTGGGCCTGACACTCTGGCCACTCATCGTACACTCCTGGAACCTTCCCTATGTACACGACATAGCACTTCTTCTCCATCGATGATCTATGTACCTATTAGAGATGCATATTCATCATAGGAATTCAACAATAATACACAACATAATATACTTGAGCAACACGAAGACAAAAAGTTAGTGAATAGATGCAACATAAAGTAACATACATAATATAATATACACACGTTGTTCATGGTACCCCAACTAATTCACTAGCTAGCAAGCGTTACGCAAGTAGTTCAACATGACCGTTAAATTACATCACAAAGGTTTCATATCGCTTCCAAAAGTATAAATTCAACCGAGAAATCATCATCGGCATAGTCAATACACTAGAACTTCCATCCATCCATATCTGGGAGGACGCACCCTAGCTTATTGAACGGCGTAATGTCCAAAAGCTGCATTCCTACGCGAGTTTTAACATCAGCTCGCGATATTGGGCCGTGGTAGAACATCCCCTTCTTGTCGACGACTTCTTTCATGATGATGTTTGCAATATCCTTCAGGATGCGAAAGAACTCATCTCTTACTTTATAATCCGGTTCGGCTAAGTTTTTTGCCCATATCATGATATGATTGTCATCTTTGCTTGCCATGCGAAGACGTTGCTGATCCTTTCTGAACTCCATGAGATGGATGACATAGTATCCATCATTTGTACTTCCTTCCGGTTGATGGATATTGCAGAAGTTGGTTTTATGCGAGAAACACGGCGCGCCCTTCCTTCGTGACTTTTTCTCGATGTGGCCACCCCTCATGCCGAAGCCCTGGAGAGCGGAATCCAGAAGACTCATTACTTTGGTGTAGTCCTTCCTTTTGAAGTTCCTAGACGAGTCGAAATACACGGCATGGGAGACTCGCGGGAAAAGAACGATAAGGACGGCGTGCCCCTCGCTGCGCAAAATAAATGCACCTCAAATTAGCTAGCCTCCATATGAGCAAAGGAATGATTGAAATGTAAAGGCAATCGGGCAATGACTTACATTGGATGATAAGGCACGAGAACCATTTCCTTCTCCTTATTCATCAGCATCAAATTTTCGATGTACTCCCTAGCAGTTTTAAGTTCATAGTCACCGAGCGACAAGAAGGACTCATGCATGTAGTATGGATCTGCCACCGCGATTTGCGAGATTTCCTCTCTTTTGATGACAAAGCTCATATGGAGCGCAAAAAGGCGGACGATCGTAAAATCGAGCCGCCTAGTGAGGAACATCTCAAAGATGTGATCAAACCGCAGGAAGAACACTTCCGCAGGCGCCGTGTCGACGTAGCCCATGCCCGGAGGCACACACACTGCATAAAGTGGATATCCTGGATCCTTCGACGCGAGAAGGCTTTTCTCTGTCGACAGTACATGGTCGTACAGTCTCCTGAGATCCCCTGATATGCTCTCCAGCGGTTTCGGTGGGAGGATCGGCTCGCCCGCGACATGGATCAACGCCAAACCTTTCATCGGTACACGGTCTGCAAAACCGGTTGGCGGAACCGACTTGCTGCTAGAAGCATTGACAGCCTTTTTGGCAGCTAAGTCTTTCCTATTCGGTCTCTTCCTCGGCTTCTTCTGGGGGAGAGGTTGTGATGAGCCTTTCATAGCGCCCTTGATCGCCAACACAAGTGTTGTCGGGCTGAGCAAGGGTTGTTCATGCTGGTTTGAGGCGGCATCTGGAGGCGTGTCTTGCAAGGGTTGCACGAAGAGAGACTTCTTGCACTCAGACCTAGGATGCTCCTGCTCCGGCAGACTATCCATCTCCTCGTCCACATGCTCCTTATTGGCCGAGTCATATGGCTGACTCATCATTTCTACTTCCTGATTAATGAAGGCGGTGTTGAGGAATTGCATAGGGTCACCATCCTCGTCCATGACATCATCCATTGCTTGCTGGAGCACGGGGGCGAAATCACGATCCACTCTGCTTGGACCGCCTTCCTCGCGTCGCTCGCCGCTCTCACCTAGCATAACAGGCGGCACTAATAATTGCGGAGGCGGGGTGGTGGTGTTCATACCTTCTTGGGGATGTGTTGTCGTTGGTGTGGTCATCACAGCGGCCGACTCAACACGAAGAAGACCCTTCGGCCATAGGATGAAATAGCCCTTGCAGTCTGCAAGCCGCTTAGGGGTCTCGTCTTCCTCTCCCCCGAGTTGTACCGGTGGAGCCAAATCCTCGTGGCCCGGTTTGACACTCGCCACGGAAACCTTGAAAGTGGTATTGGGCATCTGCATGGTGTGGATCATCCGATCCGTGGGATTTATTATCGTTGCCTTTCCCACATCCACCGTCTGGCCATTGATCCTGTATAGTAAGGTGCATGGGGTTCTCTCGGCCTGCGAAAACATGTCTACGGCTCAGACATCCAAAAGCCAACGAAAAAGGGATATATTATAGATATGTTGGTGTGACGCGTAATTACCGTGAGGGCGTCGAGCTCAGCCAAAGGCGAAGGCCCGCCTAGCACGCCAGAGACAAAGGACGGGCTGCTATGAGCGGCTAATGGAGCATGTCCGGATGCGAGAGCAGGCGCCGCTGGTGCCATGTTCACCAAGTTGCTCCCGACGAAGCTAGTACGGGGAAAATCCGCTGCCGTTTTGTCTGGGTTTTGCTTCGTCCACTCGATAACAGCCGGGATCAAGGATGAAACCGAAGGTGCGAACTCACCTCTACAGGCAGCTAAAGCTGCATTGACTGCCGAGTTGATCATCTCTTGTTTGGTCGCTTGTTCGGTCTCAGCTGCTTTTTTCTCAACCGCAAGCTTCACCTTCTCGTCGATGTTGACCTGACTAAACTTCCTTCTCTGCCTTTTGGCCTCAGGGTCCTCGTGGTAGTAGTGCTTCCACTGGGCACCGTCTCCGACGCCGTGCACACGTCCATGCTGCGGCCGAGTGTCCAAAGCGAGGCCCTTCATTATGTTCAAGGCTCGGTTGAGATGGGTGTCCCACTTGGGCCTCATCGACGACTGAGACGATGAGTCGCTTTCGGCATCAAGCTTGTGTTGCTCTTTCTGCGAAAGAAATGTGGACCATTTACAAATGTTATTACAACGTGTATTCTGACTTGATAAGAAGCTAATATAAGGTGGAAAAAAATATTACCAGTAATCTCATCAATTCCCTCGTGGGCGCGTCCGTGGACCAAACCTTTTTCTTCGAGTCCCACTTGTAGCGGGCCCTGATGAAGTCATACTCCTGCGGGTCGGTGAACTCCGCCAAGGGGTCTGGGATCCCCGCGGCTTCACGTTCCGCGTCCTCCTTGTCCCATATGGGCCTTTTGCCAATGTAACCACGGCTTCCGAGGCGGTGTTTCCCCGTGTTCCTTTTCTGAAGCCCCTTGAATTTCGCGGACCTAAGCTTGGCTTCGTCGGTAGCACAAGTGTCCTTGAATTTTAAGAACTCAGCTTCCGTAAGTGATGGATTCTCCGCAAAAATCTTGGACAAAGGTTTGTTCTTCTCAATCAATCGTTTCACCCTCACTTTCCACGCGGACAATGCGTTGCTGAACTTGACCATGGCGGCGGCGTTTATGTCAGTCATGGCATCATCATCCCACGGAGTTTTGCTCTCATCCCGACCCGGGAACTTGAATCTGTTGTGCAGCTTCGTAAGGAGTAAATGTTCCATATTTGGTATACTCCTCAAGTCATAGTCGTTGATGCTCGCGGTTTCCCGTAGGATGCATCCGACTTGGTTGCCGTAGCACTTGCGAGCTTCTGCCGGCGCTATTGGCTCGAATTCGCCAGGAAGCATCTCTGTCACTAGCAGTTTGTCGATGCCGAGCTTGTTTGGTTTTCGTACCCTCTCCTTCTTCTTATTTGCTGGTTCATTAGTGGCTTCAGCGCCGCCGGTGTCGGTGGCGCCGGTGTCAGTGCCATCGGTGCCATCAGGAGTGCTGTCGGACTCGATTTCGGCGTCCGTCGCACTAGCGGCATTTGGACCTTTGTCTCGTAGCTGAGAAGACATATGGTCGAGGAAGGCGTGTTCATGCTGCTGGTAGTCAAAATCTTCATCTGCATCGGCTTCATCGTTGGTCGACATGTTTACTACGATATATTTAGCCTCCAAGTTTAATTCTCAAACTATAAAAAAGGACTAAATACCGTCCTAACAAATACCGGGCACTCGATATGTCATACTTTGTAGCACAAGTCATGTCGAAATTCACGGTAAATTTCGGCATGACCTTTGCTAAAAAGTGGACATACCGGGAACCTGAAATTTGCCGGAACGGAAATAAATCAACATTCCGGCAAAACATAGGCCCCTCGGATCCCTGCATATGGAAAAAAGAAGAAAATTCGTACACAATATCCCCTCTAGACAAAAGAACAATGCTAGCATACTAAGCTAAGCTAACAATGCAGATAACAGACATAAGAACAATACTAGCATAATAAGCTAAGCTAACAATGCTGCAAAGAACAATGCAGATAACAGGTATAATACTAAGCTAAAAGTTAAGATAAGATATGGTTGAGGCATTTCATCGAGCACCTCGTGTGCATGGCGCGCTGCTCGCGGTGGGGAGAAAGGGGCGCGGCGACGACGACGGCGGCCGGGGAGGAGTTCGAGAGGGAGATGAGGCTCGTTTACCTGGATACGGAGGCGGGGCCGCGGAGGCGTGGCGACGAGGGCGGCGGAGGCGCGGCAACGAGGGCGGGGAGGCGCGGCGACGACGACGGCGGCCGGGGAGGAGTTCGAGAGGGAGAGAGGGAGAGATAGAGGCCGGGAATGAAAAGAAGAACCCGCCCGACCGGTTTAAGTGAAAAATAGCAGTAGCGGGCCCTGTCAGCGCGCGCTACTACTAAGTGTAGAAGTAGCGGGCCCTGTCAGCGAGCGCTTGATGTCTACACACGCTTCTATTCTTGTAGACTATGTTGGGCCTCCAAGCGCAGAGGTTTGTAGGACAGCAGCAATTTCCCTCAAGTGGATGACCTAAGGTTTATCGAACTCAGGGAAGTAGAGGTTGAAGATGGTCTCTCTCAAACAACCCTGCAATTAAGATACAAGAAGTCTCTTGTGTCCCCAACACACCTAATACAACTAGGAGTTGTATAGGTGCACTAGTTCGGCGAAGAGATGGTAAAATATGGGTGATAGGTGTGATAAAACGAAGTAATATAAATATGTAATAAAAAGTGCAGCAAAGAAACAAGTAACAAAAGTGAGTGCAAATGGTGTAACAATGATGAAAACAAGGCCTAGGCTTCATACTTTCACTAGTGGCAACTCCCAACAACATTAACATAGTCTAATCACATGATATTTCCCATAAAACATGCAACGGAGACGTACTCGGAGGTCATTTCTTTGTGGTCAAGAGAGGATGAGAATTGTGTAGGGCTACAAAAGCACACCGCAGAGTTCGTAGTTCTCAATCTATGGATTTCCCAATGTCACCGCGGCCATCCAAAGAGAGTACCAAAATCACCACAACATATCTAAAGGATAGTCAAAGACAAGCACCAAGAGACTCTCAATCTTCAATCAACACACAAAAGAGGAAATCACTCATGAAAATATTCTTCTAACGCATGTCCAATAGACCGCTGTCACCATGGTCTCGGAGATTATACTAGATAAAGACAAGTGAGTACATCAAATCCAATACATAGAAGAAGGTGAAATATCATGGGATCATCCTAGATTAACATAGCCTATGATCACAACAAAGATCACATCATGGGAGAGAGAGAAACCACATAGATTAAGATATAAGACTGAGCCCCGAGGGGAACTACTCACACATGGACATGGTGAGAGGGAGAATTGTTGATGGAGAGGTGCAGCCCGGAGGAGATGAAGGAGACGGCGACGGCGGCGGCCACGGCGGCGGCGGCGCCCACGACCACGACCCCGGCCCTTGGGGGCAGCGGCCCTTGGCCCCCTTCTTCTTCCTTGGAGATGGTGCTGCTGTGGAGATTGATCTCCCCCTCAAGACGGCTGCCAAGGGGGAGGAAATTTTGTGGTGCCCTTTAACCTAGGTTTCCTCTCTTTATATAGACTCTCGGATTCCCGTCATCCAGATTATGTCTTCTGTATTTCGGGGTTTCTGGAAGCATCCGAACTCCGATTGGGCCGAATGTTATGTCTAAATCCACCGGAAAACAATTCCCTACAACTTTGTAGTTTTAAGTTTTTCCGTTTGAGGCCGTCTTCTAGCGTTTCCGAGGCGATCTTTAAAACCTGTCTGGTGGGGACAGATTTCGGGAAAGTTAGAGTCCAACTCTTACAAGGCTTCCTTTTGTGATCTTTCCTTTATCCAAGTAATTCCTACACATAAAGTAGACAAACAATAACTTGTGCACTCTTGCAACCATTAATAGGTTAGTTCCAAAATATGTTATAAAGATATATATGAAAGTATAGCAAAAACATAGCAATATCACACAAAACATGCATGGAGCAAGGATAAATTATAGATACGTTTTGGACGTATCAACATCCCAAGCTTAATTCCTGCTCGTCCTCGAGTAGGTAAATGGTAACAAGCATAATTTATGTGGTGACATGCTAACAATCAGATAAGAACTTTGTAAGTAAAGTAACCAAAGCATGCAATTCAATTCAAGTCATAACAGGAAAGAGTCTATATCTAGTATTGAAATAAGCAACATAAGAACATAAAGGTGCAAGAGCTCTCGCTGTCCGTGACTCGAATGTCTCCAAATGGTGTTTGCGTGCAAGAAAGGGGATCGGGATATTCAAGAAAAAATATTTTTGTGTTGAGAACTCAATCTACTAAAGCTTCACACTTGGTCTTCTTTGGAATCTTATCTTGACTCATCCCCAGACCACTAGCTAGGTACAAGTCAAAATGATCCACTCCTTTTCGACATTTTGAGAACTCATGCAATGGATGAGCGTAAGCAAGAAAGTTGGCACTTAGGATGGCAAAGAGAGAAAAGGTGGAGAAGGAAGACAAAAATGGTGTGAAAGGCTCACATCAATGGGGACAATAATAGGCGAGAGAAAGCCAAATGATATATATGATATGAGGAGTATGGATTGCCATGCAACGGATGCACATATGAGCTAAGGTAAGCTCTCCAATGGAACTAGTGGGGTGCATCCAACTTGCTTGCTCAAGAAGACCTAGAGCTCATTTGAGGAGGCTCATCATTGGAATATACAAGCCAAGTTCTATAGTGTGAAGGTCCCCACATAGCTATATGCATGTATGATCATCTCTATGGAGTAGAAGGATAAGAGGGAGTACTAGTGTGGATCTTTCAAAAGGATAGTAGTGTTGCCCCTTTCTCTCTTTTTATATATTTTTTTCTCTTTTTTCTCTTTTTTTTGTATTTTTTGGTGGCCTCAATGGCTCTTTCTATTTAACTCTCATTTGTCCTCTTTGGGATTATTTGATTTTTCCACTTTGGGATCTTTTCCTCACTTAAGGGCAACACTCTAATTTACAAGAGGGTATAGAAGATCTTTCACACTTTACAAGGTACTCAAAACATAAAGAAGATGTAGCTATCATGATGTATGCAATGTATGCCGCTGCCAGTGTAGCAGGAACATGTATGACATGAAGATTAAGTCATGAAGAGGTGGATGTTGCATGGCAATATGTCTCGGAAAGGCTATGGAAATGCCTTGATAGGTAGGTATGGTGGCTGTTTTGAGGAAAGATATAAGGAGCTTTATGATGATAGAGCGTATCATGCCAAGGGTTTGGATGTAACGGCGAAGGTGGACACCAACTCTCGGAGTGAGAAGAAGGCAATGCACGGCACGTGAGAGGCTAGCAAAATATGGGAAGGTGGAAGTGTCAACTTTCGAATACTCACATTAGTCCGAAGAACTCATGCACTTATTATCGGTAGCTCTCAATATAATAAGGAGGTTCACAAAGAGACAAGTACCCCGAGGAGGAGTGTATGGGGGTTTGGTTATCCTTGCGCATCCTCGACTCATGGTACGTGAGTGTACTCTAATATTCGACCCCTCAGAAAAGTAGTGATCCATCTAGCAGCTAGAGTTATCAACTAATTTGTAGGTTTTGAAAATAGACACGGATTGCCCAACATACGACACCTATCACTAATAGGCTAGATCTCTTGACACCAAAAGTTCAAACATTACTCACATCAATACCTCAAAACCATTGCAAGTTACTACTAAAATTAAATAGCAACCTCAATTACCTACTTTCAAGACAAGACATAACTCAGTGCAACAACCAACTCTCTTAACAAGATAAACATGAAAACTAAAGAGAGTTCCAGCAACAAACTAAACAAAATCCAAGGCTCTTGCTAAAGACAAACTAAGACTAAAACTAGACATGGCAGTAGCTACGAAAAGATAAAGAACACACAACAGCAAAAAGATAGGCATGAAGAATCCTATGATGTGTTCTAGATTTTGAAAGTGGAGTGTGTTTCTCTCCCACACAAAGTAAGACGGGATCTAACTTGTTATGAAAAGCAAGCAAAGTTAAAGAAAACTTATAATAAAACCTAAGAGCGAGACGCTCCAAGCATAGCACATAACGCATGAAGTGATAAAAATATAGTGAGACGAAGGACGGACTGATGATTGTTGATGGATAAGGGGATGCACGGGGGCATCCCCAAGATTAGATGCTTGAGTCTCCTTGAATATTTATTGGGGATGCATGGGTGCATCCCCAAGCTTGAGCGCTTGACACTCCCGGATCTTCTTTCATCATCTTCCATCGCACACTTGAAAACTCCCTTCATACATAACTCATCATAAGCTGATTAGAGAGATTAGTACCCTTAATAAATAATTTTTCCCCACTGGATATAAAGAATTATTGAAGAGCTACTGTTTCTCAAGATTTCCAAAAGGTTTTTGCAAAGAAAAAGCAATCTTAAGGTTTGCAAAAGTTAGGAGAGACAAAGCGTGGCAGAATCTGTGAAAAACAGAACAGCAGGTAGTAAAGAATTTTTTAGGGATACTTATGCAACTCAAATAAAAAAACTCAGAACATACGAAAGTTCCGTGATTGTATAGAGCACACTGTGTAAAAAATTCAGCTCAAAAAGATGAACTGGGAGTTTTCTGTGATTTTTCTTGTCACAAGGACAGAATCTGTTTTCTGGACAGCATGTCACAACTTTCACTTCCCTTGTCATATGAGGCTATAAATGGCACAAAGCTTGAAAAGTAAAGATACAATGATGTTGATACAGTAGTAACAATCATCAAGACCACTAAAAACATAAGGAAAAACAAAAAAAAAGAAATCCTAAATTCGTTGCGGGCTGCCTCCCGAAAGCGCTTCTTTAAAGCAATTAGCTAGGCTTAAGATTTTAGTGATGCTCTCATAGGAATAAGAGTTGAAGAACAAAAGAGAGCATCAAGAAGAAAATATCAAACACATTTAAGTCTAACATGCTTCCTATGAAAAGGGATCTTGTAGAGAAATAACTCATTGAAGCATAAAGATATTAGCATAGGAAGGCAAAAAATGTGCAACTTCAAAACCTTCAACATAAAGAGAGGGAACTTGATATTATTAAAATACCTATAAGCATATGTTTCACTCTCATAATAATTTCCAGTGGGATCATGAATAAACTCAACAATATAAGTATCACATAAAAAATTCTTATCATGATCCACATGCAAAAGGGTACTCTTACTCTCCACATAAGCATAATCATTCTCATTGGTAATAGTGGGAGTAGGACTATCATAAACAACTTGAACACTATAGATTAATTGTGTATTAGGAAGATGGTGTTCAACAAGGGAGTAATTCTCTACATGATTATGACAAGTTTCATAAGGATAATTTCTCCTTATGTCATAGGTACCTTTATAATCACTATAGATAGGAGTTATAACATCATCATAGTGGAGAAGAGCATTATCATTGCTAGCAACTATATTTGTAAACATGTTGTCTTTATTCTTACTAGCAAAAGAATTATCAATTACCACATCACTAATGGTTAAAGTACTTGCAATCCTATCATCCCCAAGCTTGGAGCTTTCCATATCATCACTCTCAGAGTTGGTACCAAAAAGATTTTCAAGGTCATAAGTAGCATTATCATCATTTTCCCAATCACAAAAAGTAACATGCATATCATAATCAAAATCATCTTCAATATTACCTACAGACTTATCTTCAAGATAATTATGAATGAAATCAAGCTCACCATCCTCCATAAATTTCTGTCCATTAGGATAAAAATCGATGCGAGGAATATGCTCAGGCCAGGTTGTTACCCATTCTTCTTCCTTCTTGCTCCTCTTCCTCCTCCTCTTCTTTTTCTTCTTATTCACCTTAGGAAGGAGTGGTTGGAGAGAAAGCTTCTCCACATATCCTGGTTTATCATTAGAAACAATAGGGGAAACTTGGGAGAAACTCTCCTTTCTAATATTTTTTATATAATCATTATCATGGCAATTAACAACACAATAGAGATGACAATTCTGCAAAGTGTTATTTATTCCCAAAGCATGAACATCTAGCCAAGAAATCTTTTCTGATAACTCTTCACACATCAAAAATAACATAAAATCATCATAAAGATCAGGGGTGATCATGTCATCACTCAACTGGCTAACAGTTATGTTTTGAAAGTACATGCACTGAAAATTGAAGTGACCCTTCATGCAGCAAAGTTCATAAGTAAAAGGATAAAGGTCACACAATTCTCTAGCAATTTCATTTAAATCTCTAACCCAAGTGATTGTTCTTTCATGCTTATGTTGCTTACAATACTTCTCTTCTTCAATCATAGGCCTTTCACAAGGTCTATCCACTCCACAAAAATTAACATGCTTATATAAAACTTCATTTTCAGGAATTGGATCATGCATGTTGCAATCATCATTAACAATTTCATTTTCTTTGCAAATCTCTTTAAAAGGTTCATGATGCTTGACCCAATTCTCCTTAGGCATATTAAGATGTGAAGAAAAAGATTTGAGGAAATCAACAAGGAGTTGAGAATCAAGTCCAAACTTAGCACTAAACTTATTAAAACTTGCCGTTTCAACAAAGGACTTAATGCAATCATGCTCATAAATTATACCTGGCTCTTTACCTTTGTCGATCTCCCAATCTTCAGTATTGTGTTGGATTCTTTCAAGGAGTTCCCATTTAGCATCAATCTTTTCGTTTGTGAAAGAACCCATCGAGGAAGCATCGAGGAAGTCTTTATCCTGTCGAGATAGCCTTGCATAAAAATTAGTAATAATCATATCTTTGGGGAGCCCATGGTTAGGACATTTTAGCATCAAAGTTTTCAGTCTCCCCCAATCTTGAGCTATGCTCTCTCCGTCATGAGGATAGAAATTATAAACATAATTCCTATTCTCATGGACTTCATGAAGAGGATAAAACTTGGAGTAAAAGAGAGACTGGATCTCTTCCCAATCCAGTAGGTGAGAATCATGTAGTAGCCTATACCATTCCAATGCTTTTCCTTTCAGTGACAAGGCAAATAATTTCCTCATGACTTCATCTCTTGTCAAACCTGAAATCTTAAATAACTCACAAAGTTCTGTAAGTTTCAACAGATGAACACTAGGATGGACTGTTCCATCCCCTGCATAATGATCATTCATAACTTTTTCAATTATCCCAAGTGGTATTTTGAATGGGATACATTCATTAGGTGGAGGATACTTCTCTACCACGGGTGTGGTAAAGCGGCCTCCCCGAAGCAGCAAACTAAGATTGCAGTTTTCCATAAGCCTAACTAGTGAAAATAAAAACAAGAAACGAAAATATTTAATTGCAAGATCTAAAGATATACCTTCAAGCACTCACTTCCCCGGCAACGACGCCAGAAATAGCTTGATGTCTACACACGCTTCTATTCTTGTAGACAATGTTGGGCCTCCAAGCGCAGAGGTTTGTAGGACAGCAACAATTTCCCTCAAGTGGATGACCTAAGGTTTATCGAACTCAGGGAAGTAGAGGTTGAAGATAGTCTCTCTCAAACAACCCTGCAATTAAGATACAAGAAGTCTGTTGTGTCCCCAACACACCTAATACAACTAGGAGTTGTATAGGTGCACTAGTTCGGCGAAGAGATGGTAAAATATGGGTGATAGGTGTGATAAAACGAAGTAATATAAATCTGTAATAAAAAGTGCAGCAAAGAAACAAGTAACAAAAGTGAGCGCAAACGGTGTAACAATGATGGAAACAAGGCCTAGGCTTCATACTTTCACTAGTGGCAACTCCCAACAACATTAACATAGTCTAATCACATGATATTTCCCATAAAACATGCAACGGAGACGTACTCGGAGGTCATTCCTTTGTGGTCAAGAGAGGACGAGAATTGTGTAGGGCTACAAAAGCACACCGCAGAGTTCGTAGTTCTCAATCTATGGATTTCCCAATGTCACCGCGGCCATCCAAAGAGAGTACCACAATCACCACAACATATCTAAAGGATAGTCAAAGATAAGCACCAAGAGACTTTCAATCTTCAATCAACACACAAAAGAGGAAATCACTCATGAAAATATTCTTCTAACGCATGTCCAATAGACCGCTGTCACCATGGTCTCGGGGATTATACTAGATAAAGACAAGTGAGTACATCAAATCCAATACATAGAAGAAGGAGAAATATCATGGGATCATCCTAGATTAACATAGCCTATGATTACAACAAAGATCACATCATGGGAGAGAGAGAAACCACATAGATCAAGATATAAGCCTTAGCCCCGAGGGGAACTACTCACACATCGACATGGTGAGAGGGAGAATTGTTGATGGAGAGGTGCAGCCCGGAGGAGATGAAGGAGACGGCGACGGCGGCGGCCACGGCCACGGCCCCGGCCCTTGGGGGCAGCGGCCCTTGCCCCCCTTCTTCTTCCTTGAAGATGGTGCTGCTGTGGAGATTGATCTCCCCCTCAAGACGGCTGCCAAGGGGGAGGAAATTTCGTGGTGCCCTTTGACCTAGGTTTCCTCTCTTTATATAGACTCTCGGATTCCCATCATCCAGATTACATCTTCTGTATTTCGGGGTTTCTGGAAGCATCCGAACTCCGATTGGGCCGAATTTTATGTCTAAATCCACCGGAAAAAAAATTCCCTACAACTTTGTAGTTTTAAGTTTTTCCATTTGAGCCCGTGTGCTAGCGTTTCCGAGGCGATCTTTAAAACCTGTCTGGTGGGGACAGGTTTCGGGAAAGTTAGAGTCCAACTCTTTCAAGGCTTCCTTTTGTGATCTTTCCTTTATCCAAGTAATTCCTACACATAAAGTAGAAAAACAAGAACTTGTGCACTCTTGCAACCATTAATAGGTTAGTTCCAAAATATGTTATAAAGATATATATGAAAGTATAACAAAAACATAGCAATATCACACAAAACATGCATGGAGCAAGCAGAAATTATAGATACTTTTGGGACGTATCAGCGCTACTGCTAAAATTAGCAGTAGCGGGCCCTGTCAGCGCACACTACTGCTAAACTTAGCAGTAGCGGGCCCTGTCAGAGCGCGCTACTGATATTTCTGGCATTTTTTCCCTCTTTTCATTTCCTTTTTAATTTTTTTCCCGAACAACGACCGATACAATTTATATAATGTATATTTAACAGCGGCAATATATAGTTTGACCAATCGATAACGCGATTAAAGTGCAAGTATAAAAAATAGATACATATATATATTACAACACACATTTAGTTTCTCAGTGTCGAGGACGTTTCTTAGTGATTAGCTTCTTTCCTTTTTTATTCGTTTCCGAATAATTTAGGCCCTCGTTGTGACTTTTCCTTTTCCATGGAGTACGATCTTTCATAGGTAATGTAGTCTTCATTCTTCTTTTGACATATGCTTCATCGTCGTTGTCATCTTCCCTCATCGGGTTGCCGTACTGGTCATAGTCTTCTATGTTGGTGACTCCATCCATTCTGACGATGTTTCTTTTGCCTCTCCTCACGACAACACGGCTGAGATTGCTCGGGTCGGTTATGTAGAAACATTGTGTCACGTGCTTAGCGTGTATCCATGGCTCATTTTTGGCGATGACGTTCACGGTAGCGCTCTTGGCGTCGGGTATAGACATAGTAGTGAAATACCGGTTTTCTCTTTCGACATTCTTAGCCCATCTGACACGGAACATCGTCGCATTGTGTAGTCCAGAGTAGTTAAGCTCCCAGATCTCTTCGACCCTTCCCTAATATCTTTTAGTTGAGCCGTTGTCGTCAGTCATGCATTCTATCGTCACCCCTGAGTTCTGGAAATCACTTTTCATATCTCTGGCCTCCGTATAGAAGTTTATCCGTTTATATCGTATGCCTGATAGGTGAGGAAGTTGACAGCAGGGCCATGTGCTAAGGCGTATATGAGCAATGCGTCTGTAGACCCCTCTTCCGGGGGATTGGCAAGAACATGCTCTTTGAACCAAGGCAAGAAAGTGGATTTGTGCTCTCTAGTAACTTCGGCGTCCGTCTTGCGTAGGCCCTGGTCATGGTACTTCTTGGCGATGGTTTCTTTGTGCAGTGTCACGAAAGGGTCTACCACGTCAAGATGTTGTGGCACTACTAAGTTTGCCCTGTCAAAGTCATTGCGTCGATCCGAGTGGTCGACATGCAGTTCCCTCCGACCGTTGGTGTGACCTTCTCCTCCGAGCCTCCCATGGTGCTTGTTAACGGGCAAACCAACAACAGGGACGTCGTCGTCTCTGTTGCTTAGATAATTCTCGCAGAAAGAGATGCACTCTTGTGTCAGATAGCCCTGTACGATGCTTCGATCTGGTCGGGACATGTTACGAATGAATCCTTTGATGACCCCATTCATCCTCTCGAACGGCATCATGTTGTGCAGGTATGACGGGCCAAGGTCGATGATGTCGTCCACAATGTGGACACACAGATGCACCATGACGTCAAAGAACGCGGGCGGGAAGTACATCTCGAGCTCACATAGTATGACAACAATCACTTCCTGTAGCCTTGTGAGCTGCTTCGAACTGATCGACTTTCGAGAGATAACATCGAAAAAATTACAGAAACCAGTAAGCGTGTCACGGACGTGCTTTTCCATTATCCCTCTAAGGGCAACCGATAGTATCTGCGTCATCATCACGTGACAGTCATGAGACTTCATCCCGCTGAACCTTTTTTTCTGCATGTCTAGATATCTGCTTATCTTCCCACAGTAACCGGAACTAACTTTTATTCCGGTAAGACACTTGAAAAATTGATCGATCTCCTTCGTATTGAAGGTGAAGCAAGAAGGGGGGCAATATTTCTCTTCCTTCTTCTTTACTTTTTTGCCCCGCCTGCTGTCCCCGCCTCTGTCTCCGTCTCTGTCTCGGCCGTTTTACGGGGCATGTGGAGATCTGCCCTTATTTCCAAATCTTCCAAGTCTCTTCTTGCCTTCGGCCCATCCTTGGTCTTCTCCGGCATGTTCATCAGTGTGCCAAGCAAACTCTCGAGAACATTCTTCGTGATATGCATTTGATCAAGACAATGAGGTGTATCGAGTTTGGGCCAGTACTCCAAGTCCCAGAAAACAGACCTTGTTTTCCATACCTTCAGCAGCGGCTCCGGTTTTTTCATCTTTCCAAGCGCGGGGCACTCTTTACAGTTTTTCAACAACTCATCAATTTCGGCGCCGCTCCTCTTACGTGGAGGTCCTCGATGCTCAGTCTCACCATTGAATAGATCTCCACGGTTTCTCCACGGGTCATTCTTCTTGAGCCATCTTCGATGCCCCATGCACACGATTTTTGCAGACCCACCATCTTTCGTTAGCTGCTGAGACGTTGTATCATCCATGCACCTCGTGCATCCGCAATTTCCATGGCACACCTGGCCTGATACATATCCGTAACCGAGATAATCGTGCACCGTCGTCAGCACCGCGGCTTTCATATAGAAATATTATTTTTCGAAAGCGTCCCATGTCTTGACTGGTGATTTCCATAACATTTCTAGCTCCTCTTTCAATAGCTCAAGATATAGATTAATATTATTTCCCGGCTGTTTTGGCCCTTGAATCAGAATGCTCATGTGTATATACTTTGTCTTCATGCACTTCCACGGGGGAATGTTGTACATCCATACAAACACGGGCCATGTGCTATGGTTGGTGTTCTTCTTGCCAAACGGATTCATGCCATCTGAACTCACGCCAAGCATGACGTTCCTTGGATCAAGATGAAATCCATATTCGGCGTTGAACGCTCTCCACTGGCTTCCATCCACAGGGTGTCTCATCTTCGGATCATCTCCATCATCGGGCACCTTCCTGACCGCGTGCCATCGCATGAGCTCAGCTTCCTTAGGATCTACGAAATAACGCTGTAGACGAGGAATGATCGGAAAGTACCATACAACTTTCTGAGGAGATTTCTTTCCGGCCTTCTTGTATCTATCAGCATTGCACACCGGACAACTGGTTTTTTCTGCGTTCTCGTTCCGATAAATGATGCAATCGTTGATGCATGCATGGTATCTAATGTGCGGCAGATCAAGAGGGCACACAATCTTCTTGGCCTCATCGACACTAGTAGGACAAAGGTTCCCCGGTGGAAGAACTGTCTTGTTTAGATACTTGAGATGATCATCGAGGCTTTTGTCGCTCCATTTTTTTTAGCCTTCATCTTTAGAAGTTCGAGCGTGAAACTCAAGCGGGTCACCTCAGGAGCGCAACCATCATACAATGGAGTTTTCGAGTCTACCTCCAGTTGCTCCAACTTGGCCTCCTCTCTAGAACCAGCTCTGTCGCTAGTCGTCTTCTGGCGAAGTAGGTCTCGAAAATGAGGGTCCCGCACGATTGAATTTAGTAGCGACGAAGGATCCGTCATGTCCGCATCTTCTCCGTCATGTTCGGCCTGATCTTCTCCGCCATTACCATGTGCGGCCTCTTCTCCTCCGTCATTTCCAGCGCCCTCTTCGTCTTCGGATCCATCAATCATCTCTTCATCCGCTTCCATGGGGTTATTGGTTGCACCGTCGATATCGTCATCATCATCTTTAGTTATCCATCGAGTATAGCCATCCATGAAACCATATCTAAGCAGGTGCGCCTTCAAACGTCCACCCTTAAAGGGGTCCAGCCAGACGCCTTCTTTGCATTTTCGACACAGACATAAAATCTCCTTTTCATTTTTTTCAATCATGTCGTCCACTACGGATTGCAAGTATCTATCCACCATCCTTCCACAAACCTTCATGGTCGCCTACGAGTTATACAAACAAAAGATTATAAAGACATGCATATGCATATCAAAGTCATACAAAAATTCGGCATGACCTTCCTAAAAATAGGACATATAGAGTTTGCCCGAAATTCGCCGAAACGGAAGTAAATCGACATTTCGGCAAAACATAGGCAAACTCTCATATCACACACCCATACACACACACACAAATATTTTCATTGATGCAAAGCACAATTTTTTACTCACATCTCATGCATCCACGTACCTAGCTAGCTAGCTAGTAATTAATTAAGAGAGAGAAAGTATATACCTTTTGTTAAAATATCACACTTGGGAGAAGCTTGCACTAGCTAGTGAGGGGAAGGAGACAAAGGTGAGAAAGAGAGTTAGCTAGATGCATTTATGCATGATATGTGGTGGTGGAGGAGGAGCAAATTAGAAGGAAAGAGAGAGATATTGCATTAATGAAGATGGTGTGTAGTGCATTAATGGAGATGGTGTAATGCATTAATGGAGATGGAGAAGAGGTAGGAGAAGGAATGAGGAAGAAGCAAGTGAGGGAGAGAGAGGAGGGGGGAGGGGGATGGTTGGTGAAAAGGTGGCTGCTGCGCCTTACCAGCAGCGCCTGTACCGCTACGGCGCTACTGCTATTTTGTTAGTAGTAGCGACCCTTTAGAGAACGCGCTGCTGCTATTTGCGGGCCTCTGGGTTAAGTTGGGTCCACTTTAGCAGCAGCGGGCGGAACGGAACAGCGCTACTGATAAGTAGATAGTAGTAGCGGGCTTTCCAGGGGGGCGCTGCTACTAGAACTTGTCAGCTGGGTTTGGTGGGGACCACCTTTACCAGTAGCGGGTCTACAGATGCGGCGCTACTGATACAGGCATATCAATAGCGGGCGTCCATATAGCGCGCTACTGCTAATTAGCAGTAGCGCCCGTCTTTAAAGGGCGCTACTGTTAAGCCTCTACCTATAAGCTTTTTCCTAGTAGTGTATCGTCTTTTGGGAGAGAGACATCACTAGTGAACATCATGGGACTTCGGTCCATATATCCACCATTTTTTATGCTATCAGTTTACTTTCAGTATTGACTATTTCGTAGCTATCACTATCTATCATTATTATCCTGTGCGTTTTATCCTTTGTAAACAACAAGGACGGAGGAATTGACAACTCCTCTGAACTCGTTGGGAGCAAAGCTATCTGTGTGTGTGCAGGTCCAGGAGAAGCAAGTGATTATCTTCAAACGGCGCCTCACTTGGCGAACCACTTACTTGTCGACCTTGGAGTCCTACAGGAGACAATCTGAAAACCTCGGTGTCTTCACCGAGGGAAACTTGCCGTTACGCTACATCTCACCTTCCACTTGGGGTAACCAACGAGGGCGAGAAGTTATCTCGTGTATCAGCCACGTAAAACTTGCAAAAGATAAAGTAGAGGCGTCTAAACTTTAATTTACAGGGGGGCATCATAGTTAGTATGATTTGGACTGTTGCATCCCGTTTTGCTTGTATTAGATATACAACGGTAGCATTATAGGATGATCCCTCACTAAATCCAACAAAGTGTCCTTCCTTAGTGAAGCACCATCTGGAAAGATCTCCATTATGGAGGCATCACGTTTCACACAGGTGTCAAACATATTAGCATTCACATGAGATGAGTGGAGCAAGCCAGAAACATGGCCTTACAATGCAACATATAATCACTACAATTATTGTGGCAAGTCTGGCATATGTCAATGATATGACCTCGGGACACAATGACCGAAAGGTCGAGCATGAGTCACATAGATGATGTGATTGGCATGATGGCCTACCTCGAGAATATACTGATGCCCATGACGATCGTGGGTGGTATAGTTCTCAAGGATCATGCAATCTCTAGAATAAACTACGAGGGATGTTTTATCTAAGTGGGAGTTCTAGAATTGTGTTAAAACATGAACTCCAATTATGAACTTAGTCTTCATGTCTTAGCAAATATCATTGTAGCGCCCGATCATCCATCCCTCAGCCTACAGTGTTTTAATCCTGCTTGTTACTAGTTGCTTTACTTTGCTGTTTTTACTTTTGTCGTTTTGCCATCAGGATTTCCATTCCCACCGCTACTACTATCACACTGTTGCTAATAAAAAATTGTTGCCAAGCAAGTATCTTTCAGGTGCGGCTGAATTGACAACTCAACTGTCAAAACTTATAAATATTCTTTGTCTCCCTTGTGTCGAATCTATAAATTAGGTTATTCTTACCCGCGAAGACTGTTGCGATCCCCTACACTTATGGATCATCACCTGCGCATTCATATATAGTCATAATCTCTTCATTCAGAGTTGTAAGTAAATAAAAGTGTGATATTCCATTAGAGTGTGTCCCTACCACTCAGGTGAAAAAGAGGCCAAAAGCGTCCACCAAAAAGAGACCAGAAAAAAGATAAAGTGCCCAAATAAAATAAAATATTTTGATGCACTTTCATATAATTTACAAAATATTTTAGACTAACCTATTACCTCATTTCCCAGATCCAATTTCTGTATGTTTTTTTCTGTGCATTGTAGAAAAAGGTGAAAATAATGTCCTCAGAAAATTCCAGAAAAAATTCTAAAAAATATTGATCATGGAAGACTCCATAAGACCAAAGGAGAGCCGGTGGGGGTCCACCCCCCCGTCCAGGCGGCCTCCTAGCGCGTCCCAAGGGGTGCCTTGTCCTCTGGCTTCCTGGTCCAAGGGGGCCACCAACAACACCCCCTTTGGCCTATATTTATCTCCCGCCTCGAAACCCTCAGAAAGTTCTCCGTTCCGCGAAATTCCTATTGTTCTTCCGCCGCCGCGATTCCGATCTCGGGATCGCCAGAAGGTCCTGTCCCGACACCCTGCCGGACGGAGGATTGACCTCTGGAGGCTTATCCATCACCATGATCGCCTTCGGGATGCGCCGTGAGTGGTCCCCCTTGGACCATGGTTCCATAACCAGTAGCTAGTTGATGTCTTCTCTCCAATCTTGTGCTTCAGTGTTTATCCCTTGTGAGCTGCCTATCATGATCAAGGCACCTATGTTATGATTCCTGTTTTACTATCTTGTCGTTGCTGGGATCCGATGGATTATCAGATTATGTTTAGATTGTGATGAGTAATATATTTGGTTTACCTTTATATTTATGTTCTTGAGTATTCTTGCATGTTCTCCGTTGCCGTGCATTATTTTAGCCAAATAGTAGATTGCAACTCCAAGAGGGAGCGTTATGCTTGATGGTGGGTTCATGCCTCCCGATGTCTAGCTTGAGTGACAGAAACATGAGACGAGGGAATGTGTTGTTGATTTTAGGGGTAAAACAACGGTGCTTATGACTGCGTGTTATAAGGATTGCTTACATTATGCATATAGTGTTAAGGAAGTTGTCTGTTGCTTTGAGCTTACAATTTGGTTGGGGTTCGCAACTTAATACCAGTGAGATGTTCTGGATCGATATCTTAAGGTGGATTATTAGTGAGTAGATGCTGATGAATAAACGATGTACTTTTTTGGTGTAATTCCCACGAAAAACAGACCCTTCGCAAAGACTAGTCTAGGGTTTGTGGGGGGGGGGGGCTATGAATCAATGGTTCCAAGGCGTGGAATCGATATAAGGGGAGGAGGGATGCTGGAATCCCAAAGCTGACCCTCAAACAACCGCCAGACTGCTCTACTGATCTTCTCTCTCTTCAGACTCACTGAACCTTCTCAAAGACTCCCTTTGCACTAAGAACACAATTCAGAACCCTCCTTCCCACAAGAAGGCAAACCTTCAAAATGATTGAATCTTCTTTCGCATCTCGAAGATAAGTTGTGGGCTATCCGAGAGAGTAGTTCAGGTGGTATTTCTATAGATAGTGTATTATCACCAATCAAGAAAAAGGGAAGAGTCTCAAGATAGTGGGTGTTCGCTTCTGGAAAAGAAGCAGGCTCAGGCTATCCATCCGACCATACAAGGAACATATTAAAGAAGAATGGAAGAGGAAGCGGATTGTGGAGATTACACTTCTTTCTATATCTACGCATTTACTTTTTTTTATCTACGTAGGTTCAAAACTTGGTCAATCTCTAGATCCCGTGGCTTGGAAATCTAGTGAATGATTACGTGATCTAAAGCTACAAGCCCTTGCATCTTCCTTCTTCTCATTTTTGGATGAATAAAGGTGATCCTTTGTGGGCGTATGTGATACGTCCCAAACATATCTATAATTTCTGCTCGTTCCATGCTTATACGGGTGATTTTGCTACATGTTTTGCTACACTTCCATACATTTTTCAACATATTTGGACTAACCTACTAACTCAGTGCCCCAGTGCCAGTTTCTGTCTGTTGTTGTCCGTGCATTGCAGGTATTTCCCTATATTTAGAGTGCTTGGAAAAATTCAGAAAATATATATAAAAAATCAGCAGTTCAGAAGCTTCCAGAAGCCCGAAGGAGAGCCGGAGGGGGGTGGCCCCCTCCCAGGCGGCCACCTGGCGCAGCCAGGGGGAGGCCACGCCAGGGACCCTCCTGGTGGGTCCAGGCCTCCCCCGGTGCCCTTGTTCCGCCTATATTTAGCCCTCGGGGTAAAAACACCCGAGAGGTCCTCCGTTACACAATTTTCCCCACTGTTCCGCCGCCGCCACGATCCCGAGATCGGGATCGCCCGTAGACCCTGTCCCGACACCCTGCTGGAGGGAGGATTGATCTCCGGGAGCTTCTCCACCACCATGAGCACTTCCCAGATGTGCCGTAAGTAGTCCACCTTGGACCATGGGTCCATGACCAGTATCTATGTAATGTTTTCTCTCCAATCTTGTGCCTCAATTCTTGCCCTTGTGAGCTGCCCTACATGGTCAAGTCATCTATGTATTAGTTCTGTTGTTGCTATGTTGTGTTTGCTGGGATCCGACGGATTATGAGATTATGTTCAGATTGTGATGATTTATATATTTGGTTTACCTTTTATGTTTTAGTTCTTGAGTATTCTTGCATGTTCTCCGTTTCTATTTATTTCTTTGGCCAAGTAGTAGATTGGAACTCCAAGAGGGATTTTTATGCATGTGGGTTCATGCCCCCCGATGTCTAGCTTGAGTGACAGAAACATGAGACTAGGTGATGTGTTGTTGCCACCAGGGAGAAAACAAGGGTGCTTGTAACTACGGTTGCAAGGAATGTTTACCTTACACATTTTTGTTAATGCAGTTGTCTATTTTTTTAGTTTACACTTTGGGTGGGGCTCACAACCTAATACCAGCGAGATGTTATGGATAGATATCTCAAGGTGGATTATTAGTCAGTAGATGCTGATAAATAAACGGTCTACTTGTCTTGGTGTACTGCCCATACGATTGAGCCTCTATCTTTCTTGTAGCATAATTAGCATTGTGGTGCGTTTATAATTCTGTCAATTTCCCAATTGTAATTTGTTCACCCAGCATAGTTATTTATCGTCTTTTGGGAGAGAGTCATCACTAGTGAACATCATGGGACCCCCTCCATATTTCCACCATCATTTACACTCAATCATTTACTGATTTTATTTCCTTTTCGTTGCAATCATCACTACTATTCCCGCTTCTGTTTTGACCCTTTGTAAAAAAAAAGACCGGAGAGATTGACAACCTCTCTGACTCGTTGGGAGAAAAGTTATTTTCTTTTGTGTGCAGGTCCAGGTTGAGTGAGCGATATCTATTCAGAAAGCGCGTCACTTACTCCACCACCTACTTGTTGATCCTTGGAGTCCTCCTGATTCGATAAACCTTATAGTCCTCGTGTAAGGGAAAATTGCTGCTACTACATCCTAACCTTCCACTTGGGGTAATCAACGAGGAGCACTACCGGTGCCATCAAGCAAATTTCTGGCGCCGTTACCGGGGACTCCAGTCTACAAGATAGGGGAGTTGTACGCTATCTTTTACCTTTGATTTTTAGTCTTGTTAGTTTACTTTCTAGTTTTTGCTTGACGCTATCACTATGGGTACTTATAAAAGTAACAGACCTTGTGAATACACTAGTTATGATGGGGAATTATGACCATGGCATGGTCTCCCGGGGAAGAAATCGGATCTTTGGTTTGAAGCTTCTCTGAAACGACCTCACACTTGGGAGGATGTCAAAACTGTTATAATAGGAAGTAAGTCAAACGTAGAAGATGACACCACAACTTTGATTAATATCAGAGAACTTGATTTTGATAATTGCACTCTCCCTGATGTTCAATAAATTTTTGCAAAGAATGGCCAAAGTTTCGGGGGGATGTCCCAATGCCATGACCCGGTATATAGAAGGACCGAGCCGACTCTCAAGATGAAGGCCTAGAAGAAGACTCGACTTGGACAGAGTCGTGATGCTGCAAAGCCAGAAGACCATAAAAGGAAATATCCTCACCTTGTATAATAAGGAAACCATGTTTGTAAATAGATTAGGACTCCATCTTTAGTCAGAGTCGGTTTCTTGTAACCCAAGGGACCCGGCGCCTTTATAAGCCGCCCCCCTTGGTCCGAACAGGACAACTCAAATTAAATCCTCTCGAGACATAGGCAGCGATTTAGCACCTTTGTATTCGAGAAGTCGACACCTCATAATAGAAAAGGAGGAGTAGGTCTTTACCTTTTGAGGGGCCGAAACCTGGGTAAATCTCGTGTCTTGTGTTCTCGCCGACCCGCTTCCTCAAAACCACCTCAAAGCAAAGGTCCCGCATTAAGTTCGAGGATATCTGCCGTGACTTTCCCACGACAGTTGGCGCCCACCTTGGGTCCTGTGCGTGCAGGTTACGCAATCTTGGAGAAAGCCCGGCTAGGTATGGACGATTTCAAAATCGATTGGATCGCCAGAAACCAGCACAAGGAATTTTGCATCTACAACACTACATGGGTCCCTCAGATCGATTCCATCGAATCAGTTCGTCAGGCCCCGTTCGGTCTCAACTGACACCTCATCAGAAGGCCGAAGGGATCTGAATCAGAATCTAACAAGACTGAAGGTCGACCGGGAGCCGACTCCAGGCATATTTTCATCTGAGTTGTCAGTAGATCTCAAAAGCCGGATCGGTCGGCCGAAACCCTAGACTGTGACAACCTGGAAGAGTTTTCCGATGATGAATCAATCTGTTTGATTAGAGAAAGCTGACTCAGGACTGAGACAGAAGAATATAATCCAGAACACCCTTGTTATCCAAAGGCCATGGAAGGGGACGACCCATCACACCTCCCAGAAAAAGTCTCTTTCTTAGACGAAGAAGATGTTGACTACGCAAGAACGACTAGTCCCTTGGGAGAAGCTCAACATGAAGAAACCCCAGAAAATCTCTCTGAGTTCAAGACCTCAACCAATCAAAATCAAGAACCGACTCCCAACAAGATATCAGATCACCAAAGACCTGAGACCGACTCAACGGCGGTCAGGGATACCCGAATCGTGTCACCTGCATCTTTTGTAGCCAGAGGAAGCCGACATGAGTGCCACGATAAGACGGATGAGCATAAAAAAAAATGCTTGGTCGCAAAGGAAAAAACCCGTGAACGCGAAGAACACGCTCATTCTCCACAGAGGAGTCAGCCGCGAGGAGCACAACCAAACACCGACTCCACGGATGCAGATGACCGACTCCGGCTCATGATTCACGTATTGGATCAAATGAAGATAGTAGTTGAAGACCTACAAGGACTCGTAGATGCAGCCACCAGATATGTTGATTCTGACGTAGCAAAAAATGAAGGAATTCAAAAGCAAAAGCAGGGCAGCACCGGAAAACGCAAGAGTATTGAGAACCCCGAAGGATACAACAGACCCAATTCGTGGAAATTAGGAAGTTCCACGAGGCCAGACAAGAAGAGTCATCCACATAACTCTGAGGAAGCCTTACAAGGACCTTGCCAAAAACATTCTCTAATTACAAGTATAAAGTTGTCCTGTGAAACCTGTCATCTCGTCAAATCGGCAGCCACGAGCTCGGTACTTATAAGAGCCGTGGGGAATGCACAGCTCCGTCACTTTCACACCTAGATGGTTCAGGAATATTCCTGGACGACGCGTTAAATAAAAAACAATTACACCGACTCTTATTTTTTCTGCCATTTTTTGCATAGCATTACATTCTTGCAATTCAAACTCCATGGAACCTGTAAGGACTGATCATCTCTTCCCTGGAACCAGGAATGTATATCGCGATATTTAGAGACCTTGCGGGCTTATGGTCTTTTAAACCTAAGCTTGAAAACCGAAGGACTCGGCATATACATGAAAATAGCCTACTATGGGTTATTTTGCCTGTAAACTGATGCAGACTCACACTTATATGACCTATGAAAGTGCAGTATATCGACCAGAGGGGGGTGAATGGGAGATTTTAAAATACCTTGAGGAATTCCGATTTCCTCAGGGCTGAGGCAATACGAAATTGAGGAAACTAGAACTCGATGAAGCACATAAATGTTACTGACGCACAGGCATGAAGATAAAGTAACCTATTGCAGAACTAAAGTATGACCGAGGCAAAGACTGAGGAATCAGACCAGAGAGATCTCAGAAATAAAGGCATCAGGATAAGTCATCAGTGCATAAACATAAAAGCTGAGGTTGAAGAAATAGCACCAGGGCACTGAAGACACAGACTTGATGAACCAGTTCGAGTTGCCGTGACAACTCTACATCTGATTGGAGAGGCTTAGATTGAACTCAGAAGACATAGTCTTCACCTTATTATCCTTGAACTAAAGTCCTCAGACTCCGTCCAATTACTCAGGTGAGTCTTCAAGGTAGACTCCCGAAACCTTCACATACTACGCTCACTCAGGGAAGTCACAATTGCATCTTGACTTCCTCAGAACGATGACTTCTACACCGGCTGGAAGATCACAGTCTTCAAGAGTAAAAATCTTTGGATCACTCGAACCGACTTCCTCAGAAATGCTCAACTACTCAGGCTGGTGGTTTTCCTCACTTAGGTTCTTCAGTTTCTTCAAAGGTGGGTTGCTCTCAAATGACAAGTGTCAGTTTTTCTCTTGGAGCAGCCAACCCACATATGGGGCTGGGGGCAGCTATTTATAGCTGGGGAGCAACCCCAGGTGAAAGGACATAAATGCCCATGCATGAAATTACTTTCATGCCCACCCTTCGGACCGTTGGCTGGACAGGTACCAGCGCTCTCCACGTGACACGTGGCACGGTCGAAACACTCTCATTTTCTTCAAGAGAACTGCACTGGCAGTTTTCTTGAGTCCTCAGCTGAAGACAAATTCCTCAGTGTCCTGAAGAACATCATCTCAGACACCCGAGGAATTGAACTTCTACTGCAGGAGATTTCTCTGGGTTTTCTTCAGGATTTCTAATTGAGCACTTCCTCAGAAATACATAACTCATTTTCCTCAACCCCTCCAACAGTGCGGTGTTTTCCTACGACTCAAGAAGTATAAAAAGTCTTAGCGAAGACTACGCTTCAACTTCGTATTCATCGCAAACGTCCTCAGGATCTTGTACTACTTCAGCTTCAGCCGAATGCTTCAGGATCCTGATTCCTCAGGATTTCGCACAACTTCAGTCTTCAGGAAACACACCGATTTATTCCATGTTCCTCAACATTTTGGGGGGTCGACAACGGTGGTTAACCTCATCCTCAGGGACTGTTCTCCTGTTTCTGCTCACAAACACATCAGTCCCTTAACCGTTTTGTCATAAAATACTCCAAAACCTCAAAGGGGGCACTAGATGCACTTACAATCTCCCCCTTTTTGGTGATTTGATGACAATCAGGTTAAAGCTTCAACGGGATAAAATAAGTAATTTTGAGGAATTAAAGTCTTGAAGAAAACTATTCATTGTTTCCGGATATTGAGATGCTCCCCCTGAGGATATGCATGTTTTGAAGACTTGGTAGAATATTTTTGAAAAACATGAGGAGCTCCCCCTATATCCCGGATTATTTGAAATAGTGCATCATATGAAATAACTGATAAATCAATAATAGCACTGAGTAAAGTGGTTTCTGAGGAATATCATGAGTAATAGATAAACTTGAGGAATATCATGAGGTAACTTAAAAGTATCAGAAACTACACAAAATATCAGTATACAACTCATTACAAAAACGATCTGAAGAACGAGAGTTGTAACTGAGGAACCCCATGAAAACCCGCTTGAAGACTACCGAATTTCTCCCCCTTTGTAATTAAATGAACAAAAAGGAGAGACTATAGGTAACGTCCCAAAAGTAGTGCCTTAGGTCTGAGTAGGGTCAGATCGAAGGCACGCCATTGCAGTGTGAGGACAAGCCGCAGTGTCTTCAACTTCTTCAGGGGAGAATTCTTGGGCTGAAGAGAAGGAGTCCATCGCCAGAGGTGGTGTCTTGCTCTTGGTGAACTGACGACGAGGCTGAATCTTAGGAAGCTTGGGTTGTCTAAGGCCAAGCTTGGCGAGATCTTCAGGAGTAATGACTTCAGTCAAAAGAGCATCAAGGCGCTGATATGTATGATGAGCATACTGATGAACTTTCTTCTGAGTAGTATGCATCTGCGCCATGTAGCTGACAATGTCTCCAATCTGTCGCTTCGTCCAGTCATGGTTGTGATCCAGTTTCTGATGTTGACTGATGAGGAGCTCACAGTCAGTCATGAGGCGAGTTTGAGTAGTTTCCTCAGTTGAGGCATGTGTGCGTTCCTCATGAGTGGTGCGAGACTGAGGCTGGCAAATGTTTCCACCAAGAGAATCCTGAGGCTGGCAAATGTTTCCACCAAGAGAATCCTAAGGTAGTACTTCCTCCTAGAAGGGCACTTTGCCCTTGTCATTGGAGTCAATTGTATGTTGAAGCACTTCAATTGGAGGAACATAAGTGCGATGATTAGCCTGATCAGGCTTGAAGTTGATGCCAGTCTTGGTGCAGATTAGCTTCATGATCCATGGAGCGTATGGTTTCAGAATATGAGGATTTTGAGCAGCATCCACCAAAGTCCTGAAGCAGAAGTCTGAGACATTAATGGGAGAAGACATGCAGAGGCTGTAAAAAATGTTCTTCATGATACCCACAACTTCCTCAGCAGTTGATTCATATCCCTTGATGGGGCAGAAAGACTTGGCCAATATACAGTACATTGTGCTGGGCAGATACTGAAGCTCAGAGGCGAGGAACTTGGTCCGGGGCGGGGCTTCATCAACATATTCATCAAATCATCCCTGAGAAGTGGCGCACCTTACGTGCTGGGAACTGAAGCGTCAGAGGGAGGGAGCTGAAGGATTTCAATAATCTCAGGCACAGAGGCAGTGTATTGCTGATGTTCAGTCATCCATTCTAGCACCCAGGTGTTGATGTCTTTCGGGTCCCCTGAGACATATAGGGTAGCGTAAAACTGAATCACAAGTTCTTCGTTCCAATGGATGCACCCGGAGCATAACTGAAGCAACTTGGCATGAAACAAGTCTTGCAGCACGTTGTTGAAGCAAGGAATGTCCTCCATTTTCATACGAGGAATGTGTTTATGAGGAAAAACCTTTTGTGCCATGTAAAGAACTAAGGCATAGTAGTTCTTCTGAGTAGCCGTCCAGAACCTCAGTAGCTTGCTTGGTGGAGGAGAATGATATAGATAATGAATCCCAGTCTGAAAGAAGCTCATGGCATTGAAGAATGCATTAGTGTTGAAGTTGGGTCGAGCATCAGCTTCAAGGTTGCGATAGAATGGATTCTTCTGCTTAGGACAGAGAGAGAGAGAGAGTAGAGGCTTGCTCCTGAGGAGTAGGTGAAGCTGAAGCAGAGGGTGGGGGCTGTGGAGGAGCCTGATCTTCAGTATGCGAATCAGGCACATGCTTCGGCGAGGTAGATGGCGCTGAGGGAAACGTAACTGATCGATCCTCAGAGCGATCTGGTGCAGCCTGAGTGTAAGCATTGGTGTTGTGCTTGGCTTCAGTCTCAGCCGCAGGGGGAGCAGTCTCAAGTTTAGCAGTTGTAGTAGCTGCAGTATCATTGTCATCAGCAACATTTGGATGCGCACTGGTGGCTTCAGGTTCATCAGCATCAGAAGCAGAGGACGATGCACCAACAGAGTCTTCAGAGTGCTAAGAGGTATCAGGAAGCACCTCGGTCACAGTGGGGGAGTGAGGCTCGAGTGAAAATATAGTATGAGTGGGGGAGTTCGCCAGCTCGTATTCCTCATCCATAACACGAGGAGTTCCAGTATCATCAATATCAACATCCATGTCTTCAATTTCAGTGATTATTGGTGGAGGTGGATACCGAAGTGTTGGAACAATGGGTGTAGCAGCGGCTGAGGCAAGTTCCTTTGATGGTGGGGTGAAGACGATGATGATGCGCTGAGTATTGGTAGGTGGAGTTGAAGCAGCAGTGGGTGGAACTGTGGTATCAGCTGCCCTTGATGCCGAAGGAGCAGATGAGAGCAGCGTCACATCAATGGGGTCCTCAACTGTGGGTTCCAGTGTGGGCCTCTTCGCAGCTGGTGGAGTTGAGGGCGGGGCATCGGGCATGCGCTTGAGGCCATGTGTGGGATCCTCAAGCGCTACATCAGATTTAGACGAGGCAGCAGGAGGTACTGGAGAGGCGGGTTGCTGAAGCTTCATCAAATTATTCATCTTCCGAGACATCCGTTCCTTGGATTTTCCTATGTAGGCACATTTGGCGGCATATTCAGTGTTGAGGCAATGAAACTCACATTGATGCTCGATGAACTCCTGAGGAGTAACATCCATGACAGGTTTCTTTTTAAAGTCACCGTGGACTTTCTTCAGTTGAGCCTTCAATCGTTTCTGAAGATCACGTTGATGTATCTCATTGATGAGGAACTGTTGAATGTAGAACTTGATGTCTTTAGGTATGTCCAAATCATCAAGAGGAGTATCAGGCTTGACGGACCAAATTTCAATATATTCTAAGATCTTCTTGGGATCAAGGAGAAGTGGGATTTCAGATCCTATGGCCTCAGCTTTGCATCTGGCTGCAGCACGCACATACTCAATCTTTTGTTCTTCAGTGGCCACAAAACCGGCCAAATCTTCAAACTCATCTTCATCATCAGAGCTGAAGTTAGTCTGATGAATGGCACCACGCATGGCTGTTTTGTTGGGTGAGGGCCGCGAGCCGCGTTGAAGGATAGTTTTGGTCTTCAGCTGAGGCTGAGGCATTGTGGTTGAGGCCTCAGGAGCACTGCCAGACTCATCAGTGCGAATTCGTGAAGCAGGAGCAGCACCGTCTGTTCGTTGGCATGAGGAACCCGGAGCATGAGGCTGTGCTGAGGACTTCTTTGAGGGTTTTATGCCAGGAGCTTTTCTGCGAGGCTGCCAATGCTGAGGTTGTGGCTGAAGTTGTGGTTGAGACGGAGCATCAGCCTGAGGTGGAAGTTGCACAGAGGCATCCAAGTCATGTGCCAGACTCTTAGCACGACTGGCAATTCTCTTGAGGTATTGCTGATAAGCGTCAGGAAAGTCATCAGGAGTCTTTAATGTTGTAGGATCAGGAGTGACACCTGGTTCAGGAGGAGGTCGAGCCTTGATACCCAAAGTCTTCAGAGGCGGATTGACTGCGAACACTTCCTCATGCTGAGGATTAATCCATTTATAAGAAGCCCAACGTTTGGCCCATTCCCTCGTGATTTTCTGAACCCTTAGCTTTCGTTCACCAGCATTTTCTCGTTCGGGAGTCTTAAGCTTCTCATAGAGCCCATGAGGCAAATCTTTAGCAGTATCAGTGAGCTTACGCCGAGGAGACATTTTCTTCAGTGGTGGAGACTGAGGAATGGTTCGTTCGAGCTGAGCTGCAAATGAAGTGAGACTATGAGAACCATATGATTCCTCAGCAGACATGTACCTGTGACAGAATTAAGTTGTGAGGGAAGTGGGGTACGGTTATATGCATTCATGAGGAACAGCCTGAGGAAAGTAAATCAACGAGGCATAGAAATAGGTCTCACAAAGCTTGCAATACTGTTGAGGAATGTAGGGGCATGAAGAAATGGGAAGAATCTTGAGGAAGCAACAGTACCGAGGAACAAGTAACTGAGACACAAGCGTACCAGAACTGAGGCGAATGCTGAGGAACCAAGAGTCAGTCTTCCCCGGCGATGGTGAACTCTGGCGACGATCGCACGCGAGCTTGAGGAGCTCAAGGGAGGCGACGCGAGAGAGAGAGAGAGAGAGAGGAGATGTGGGGGAAAGTAACCGCGGGTGGGTGTCTATTTATAGAGGGGTAAAAGCTGAGGGGTTGCGATTTTTGTGGAAGAGATTGCCCCTGACGTTTCGGGTTCTCAGTGGTTATCGCAATGATGGATAAGCACTTCGTGCGGTAAAATCGCAACCATTAAGTGAAAAGTATCGTAATGGATAATCCTCAACTTTGGGAAACTGAGGACAAAAAATTGTTGAGGAGAAAAACAAGAGCCTCAGGTTGAGGAATACAAGAGTCCCAAATGAAAGCATATGAAATAGAGAGAATGGATAAGTGAGCACAGAGGGACGGGTCCGATCACGTTCACCTAGATGAAGAAGTAAATGCTGAAGAACAAGAACTATAGGTGAACGTTGTTGAGGACAAAACAGTAAGCATCTACATGAAGGCTCAAATGAGAAAACTGAGGTAGTTCGTCATGAGTTGAGGAGTACGACGCATCGTGTGTTGTACATCAGGATTCTTCAATATTGTTTAAGCGTTAGGATGTGTGTCCATTCACTGGACATTTGAGGAATCTAAGATATTTAGCTCACACCTCAGGGTGCTAAAACGCTTCTCATTCAAAGGCTTAGTGAATATATCAGCAAGTTGGTCTTCAGTCTTCACGTGGCTGATGACGATGTCTTCCTTCAACACATGATCCCGAAGAAAGTGATACAGAATCTCAATGTGCTTCGTCCTCGAGTGCTATACTGGATTCTGAGAGATCTTGATGGCACTCTCATTGTCACATAGTAGTGGTACTTTCTTCAGGTTGATGCCGTAGTCCTTCAGAGTTTGCTTCATCCAAAGAAGATGTGATCAGCTTGCACCAGCAACGATGTATTCAGCTTCAGCAGTGGAGAGGGAGACACAGTTCTTCTTCTTCGATGACTAGCACACCAGAGAGCGTCCGAGGAAATGACATGTTCCTGAGGTAGACTTTCGATCCACTCGATCTCCAGCATAATCTGAGTCTGAGTACCCAACGAGATCCAGCTGTGTGCCTTTTGGATACCATAAGCCTAGTGACGGGGTGTGAGCCAAATATCGAAGAATTCGTTTCACCGCTTGGTGATGCGATTCCTTAGGTGCCGCTTGGAATCGGGCACACATGCAAACGCTCAACATTATATCAGGCCTAGATGCGCATAGATATAGCAGAGAACCTATCATGGAGCGATATACCTTTTGATCGTAGTCCTTTCCATTTTCATCAGGGCCGAGTTGTCCATTTGTAGGCATCGGTGTCTTGATACCCTTGCAGTCTTGCATCCCGAATTTCTTCAGGCACTCCTTGAGGTACTTCTCCTGAGAGATGAAGATGTCGTTGCGTTGTTGACGAATTTGAAGCCCTAAAAAAACTTCAGTTCACCCATCATGGACATCTGATGTTGTTCACTCATAAAAAATGCAAATTCTTCGCTGTATTTTTTGTTAGTGCATCCAAATATAATGTCATCAACCTATATTTGACATATGAATAGTGCATCATCATAGTGCTTAGTGAAAAGAATTGGATCGAGGGAACCAGATTTGAAGCCCTTACTGATGAGGAAATCCCTTAGTGTGTCATACCAAGCCCGAGGGGCTTGCTTCAGTCCATAGAGAGATTTCTTCAATCTGTAAACCATATCAGGATTCTTCGAGTCTTCAAAACCTGGGGCTTGAGCAACATATCTTCCTCGATATTACCATTGAGGAATGCACTTTTCACATCCATTTGATATAACTTGATATTATGATGATTAGAAAATGCAAGCATGATACGAATGGACTCAAGTCTAGGAACATGAGCGAAGGTTTCACCAAAGTCGATCCCCTCGTCTTGTGTGTAACCTTGTGCTACCAATCGAGCTTTGTTTCTGATGACTTGTCCATCTTCATCGAGTTTGTTGCGGTAGATCCACTTCGTGCCGATGACATTGTTAACTCGAGGATCATGCAGTTTGACTAGTTCCCAAACATCATTCAGTATAAACTGAAGAAGTTCGTCTTGCATCGTCTGAATCCATTCCGCTTCTTGGAATGCCTCATTGACTTTGGTGGGCTCTGAAATTGACACAAACAAGAAATGCCCACAAAAGTTAGCTATACGATTAGCTCTTGCACGAGTGAGAGGACCTGGTAGATTGACGTCGGCGAGGATTTTGTCCACTTGAACTTCATTCGCCACGCGAGGAAGACGAGGTTGATGATCTTGAGACGCATCGTTATCACTGTCATAAAATTCATTAGCATCAGCTTCAGGTGCTTCAGGGGTGTCAGGAGCCTCAGGATCAGGATCGTCATCAGGATTATTTGCTTCAGGATTTTGATGTTCTTCAGGAGCAGGAGGTATGTGCGTTTCTTCAGGATGGTCCACGGGTATGATATCACCAACACCCATCTTCTTGATCTGTTCTTCAGGTGGGGCTTCATCTAGATCAGGTGGCAGGTGCTCTATTTGCGAGCCGTCGGATTCATCAAACCGCACATCTACAGTTTCAACAATTTTATGATGACTAATATTGTAGACTCTGTAGGTGTGCGAGTTGATACCATAACCAAGCATGTAACCCTCACATGCTTTGGGTGCAATTTGGACTGGTGATGAGGATCACGAATCCAACATGGAGCACCGAATACTTTGAATAAACTCACATTGGGTTTCTTACCGACCATTATCTCATATGAGGTTTTCTTGAACAACTTGTGAAGATACACTCGATTGACGATGTGGCATGCAGTGTTGATTGCTTCAGCCCACCAAATGAGTGGTGTGTTGTACTCAACTAGCATCGTTCAAGCCATCTCGATGAGGGTCCGATTATTCCTCTCAACAACTCCATTTTGCTAAGGAGTGTAAGGCACTGGGAACTCATGAGTGATGCCCAAGTGATGACCCTCAACGTGAATCGATCTATTGTAGCATTTTCGATAAGTAAAAGTGTCGAACCCAACGAGGAGCGAAAGGTACTGATAGGCGATGGTGGACAAGGAATAACTACAAACACTGAAAGATAACTTTTTAGGGGTTTTCGATATAAGCAGCGATAAGATAAAAGCAAGCAAAGTAAATAGCACTGAGGAGCAGCAAGTGGCCCAATCCTTTTGAGCAAAGGATAAGCCTGGCAACTGAACTTATAAAGACTAAAGCTTTCTTGAGGACACATGGAGAGGTAGTCATGTGCTTTCGCCATACTCCGTATCGATAACAAGTGTTGTGCTGATAAGTGTTGAGTGGGTGGATCTATGCTAGCACACCTTCTAGACTAAGATAAGTGCACTCTTATGATTAAACATATTTCAAGCATCCACAAATACAAGATAGAAATTAAGGCAAAGCCTAACCACAACAATAAGATCAAGGATCCATTACTCCCTTGTGAAAAAGTGTTCAAACTGGGGTTCAGGTTTCTGTCACTCCGGCAACCCACCGTAAGCATTCTTCATACACAATGCATTCCCCTAGGTCCTTAAGAAGGCGAAGTGTTGAGTGTTCGACTCACACAACACCACTAGGAAAATAACAACACAACTTAAATACCAAACAACACAAATTACTTCAACATCATATGACTACTAACAACCAGACTTCTCCCATGTCCTCAAGAACTAAAGTAACTACTCAAAAGACAAAAAAGAGATCATGATCAGAGGTGATAAATATATGATAAAAAATCTGGACATAATGGTATTTCTCCAACAAAACTCAATAGCATTCACAACAAAGTAGTAATCAACAACGGTAGAGTAGAGAGGATAGATAGTACGGATTACAACACAAGATGAACTTGTGAGGTGAGATTGTATGGTGGTGGAGATGGTGCTGATGTTGGGGATGATGTTGATGATGGTCTCGATGATGCTCGTGACGATGGTGATGACGATGGAGATGATCTCCCCTTCTGGGAGGTGATCTCCTCGGAGGAATCTGCCCGCTGGAGAGACCTTTTCTTCTCTGTAGGTTTCCGCCACGGAGCGGCGGCGGAACTCTGGGAAAGCTTATCTTCTTAGGGTTTTCGTCTAACGAGGAGTATATAGGCCAGAGGGGGGAGCCGGGAGTGGCCCCAGGGCTCCAGGCGCTCTCCCGGCGCGGCCAGGGGTGGGGCCGCGCCATGTGGCCGCCTGGGGCTCCTGTGGCCTCCTCTGGCCCCTCTTCGGCGAGTCTTCGTGAATCTCCTGGAAAATACCCCCTGTCGATTTTCAGGTAATTTGGAGGTATTCTTCGTCAGCAACTCAGCGTCCACTTTTTACCGTTGAATCCTGCGTCTGCTGCTTCGGCACCGGAAAGTTGCAAACTGTGTATAATAAGCCAAAACAACATAAGAACATCATCGTAATGTGAAATATATCAATGAATAAGGATGAATTACGATATAAAATAGTGATGCATTTTGGACGTATCAACTCCCCCAAGCTTAGACCTCGCTTGTCCCCAAGCGAAAACTGAGCTCGGTAAACCTGTCCACAAGTTTAGAGAGTGAGGTGTCGATAAATAAAATACGGAAAAGAAGCATCATGATCTTTTCACCAAACTCAAACATCCTAAACAACAATCTCCAACTCATAAGGCCCTTATGAAAGAGTAATAACAATTATAATCAAAAGTAGGGCTAAGGAAACTCATCAAATCATGGCAAACAAGTCCTTTAGTCAAGGGACAACTAAAAGCTTTTACCTTTGCTCTTTCTCTTTATATTTTGAAGTGGTGATTTGGAACCTTTTGAAAGAACAAGCTATTAGTCATGAAGTGCAAATGCTAACACAAAGGAAGATGTTTGCTTGGCAAGTGATTTTGCAAACAACTTAGTTATCAAAATATAATGTCAACAATGATATGGAAAAACTTTAATGCATCATTATATGGATGAATCTTTATCAACATCAAGTGTCTGTTCTCTTTGGTAAAGGAGGAAGTAGGGAAAACTGACTCAACACAAAAGTAAAGGAACTAACAACCTTATTAAAGGAAAGCAGGGAAAACTCAATTGCTATCCTTAGATCAAACAGAATGAAAGCAAGTTCTGAGAGGTGCATGCTTTGTCAACGAATTCTAATAGATAACTCAATTGCTTCTCAGATTGGACGAGTTTCGAGGAACGGCTCCCAAACGGGGAAGATCACATCCCCACAATCTCCTTTGTTTGTCACTGCCAGAGTTTCCTGATTTCTCATGAACAAAGAGTGAAGGAGGGTTTGTATGTTGTATTATCTTTTGTGAGCTGGGCGCACTCATGCCAGTTGCTCCTCGTATTAGGGGTTTGCAGATTAGACATGCAATCCCGGGGTAAAACTTATCCAACTTAAGAAGGTCATGAATTAACTACTACTTCCTCATGAGCTAAAACAGGGGCACAAAACAGAAGATTTTGAACATCTAAGGATAACACAAAAGTTCTATGCTTTAGGAGTGGTAGTGGAATACCACGAATAGGAAAGTATGGTGGACTCAAATGGAAGGTACTGGTTTCAGGGTATGGATGCACAAGCAGAATTCCGCTTAGTACAGAGGTTTGGCTAGCAAAGGCTGTGAGAGAACAGACAATTGATGATGACTTGGATGCAAAGCAATATAAAGCATAAACATTAAAATAAGCATAGCACATCAAGTTGTCTTCCTTGTCAACATAACACTACAAGAATAATAACAAAGAGGGTTTGGCTATGTCGCTACTTTGAGAAAAATAACATGCTTGTTGTTATGACCAAAGCTATGTTTGCCAATATTAAATAAAGTTTTCAAAGCCATACCTGATATAAGGTCAATACTCCCCATAAGATTCATCAGAAGGTCGATTGCGTGAAGAGAATACCGAGTGCAGCGAAGGGATCAATAGACTTCTCATTAATATTCCATCATGGACGACTCCACACTCACGAATACATAACTCTCCAGAAAGGAGTGATAGACCTCAAAGCAAACACCTATTTTATAAGATAACTTCCCTAGACATGATACGACTCCACTTGACTTTAAAATGCATAGATAAAGATAAAGATACCGGGCACTCCCCCAAGCTTGGAACAAGCTAAGGGGAGGCCATTACCCGAGGAGATTTACTCCTCATCCTTTTTCTTGTTGGTCACGTACTCCTTGGCGAAGCACTTCCATGTCAGCTGTTCTCCAGTCTCAAAGGACATTCCCGTCTCCAAGATCATGGACTCAGCACCTAAACCCATGCGCAGAAACTTTAGTTCATACTCACAGTTCTGGGTCTACAGATCATAGATCTGTGCTTGGAGCCCATAAACTTTTTCTTCTAATGCGGCCAAACTTGACCACATCTCCTTCATCTCCTTGTGGGAAGCCTCTATCTCGTTCATGATGTCGAAGTTAGCTTCAACATCACGCTCCAACATCTTCTTGAACTTAAAGACCTCAGGTTCCACCTCCTTCAGCCGCTCCTCGGTGCTCCCCTCCTTGACTGGTCCCTTCAGATCCTCCTTGTGGAGGTCACCTTCCTCCACACGAAGGATCTGGGGATGCTTCTTCACCTCAGCGAGGTAAGGGTTGATGACATTGACGACGAACTTGTCCTTCAGGGAACTTGGGGAAGCCATGGCACCTAGGTTTAGCTGAAATTTTTCCTGGCAGAAACAACTCGAAAAGAAAACACACGAAATCGCGAGATACGTTGCTGGAACGATCCGGGCAAATATATAGCAAAAATTTCTGCACAGAAAGGAAGGTAACAGGTCAAAGCGGAGTCGGAGACGGGTTCCGGGGTGCCCAGGCGGCCTCCCAGCGCGGCCAGGGTTGGGGCCGCACCAGGGGGGGCGCATGGTCCCCCTGGAGCTGGTCTCCTGCTCCACTTAGGCCTCAAATGTTCTATATTTTGCAAAAACTCATAATCTGGAACTTTCATGGCGGTTTCACGATGTTTCCTTACCGTAATACACACCTTTCCTTATTCTGCTTCTGCTGGTGTCTGAAACAGGGCTGTAACATGTTCTTCATGAGACTTTGTGTATACCAAATCCACATCAACATTGACAGGATCTTCTGCTATGTAATGCTTAAGTCTTTTCCCATTCACCACTTGAGGTTTGGTGCCTTCAAAATTGTTAATCTTGATTGCACCTGAGCCGTACACTTCCTCAATATGAAATGGCCCTTCCCACCTGGAAAGTAGTTTACCTGG
Organism: Bromus sterilis; assembly: GCA_950022295.1. NCBI lineage: Eukaryota > Viridiplantae > Streptophyta > Magnoliopsida > Poales > Poaceae > Bromus > Bromus sterilis. The sequence goes on from OX465599.1 coordinate 222,011,601, forward strand.
ATAAAACCTGAAATGGGATCTAAACAACAAAACTTTATCACCAACATTAAATTCACGTTTCAGAATCCTCGTATCATGCCACTTCTTTACCTTTTCTTTGAACATTTTAGCGCTCTCGTAAGCTTCAGTTATCCACTCATCTAGAGAAGTCAAGTTCATGAGACGCTTTTCACCAGCTAACTTCGGATCAGCATTAAGCTCTCTAATAGCCCAGAAAGCTTTGTGCTCTAGTTCTAATGGCAAATGGCAAGCCTTTCCATAGACCATCTTATAGGGAAACATGTCCATGGGGTTTTTGTAAGCAGTTCTATACGCCCACAAAGCATCTCCTAACTTGTTTGACCAGTCCTTTCTATTTCTATTGACTGTCTTCTGTAAGATCAACTTGATCTCTCTATTGGTGAGCTCAACTTGCCCACTAGTTTGAGGGTGGTACGGTGAAGCAATTCTATGATTGACATCGTACTTGGCTAAAGCTTTTCTAAAAGCTCCATGTGTAAAATGTGAACCCCCATCAGTCATGAGGTACCTAGGTACTCCAAACCTAGGAAAAATTACATCTTTGAGCATTTTCAAAGATGTCTTGTGATCAGCACTTTCAGTGGGGATTGCCTCTACCCACTTGGTTACATAATCAAAAGAAACTAAAATGTGAGTGTACGAACCCATAAAATCAAAACCCCGGTAATCAAAAGGCTCGATCACTAGAGAGTAATTCATAGGCATCTCATTCCTCCTACTAATATTCCAACTCTCTGATACTTATCACAGGATAAAACATAATTTCTAGCATCTTTAAAGAGAGTAGGACAATAAAAACCTGATTGAAGAACCTTATGTGCGGTCCTCTCACCAGCATGATGTCCTCCATATGGACTATTGTGACATTGTTTGAGAATGTCCTTCTGTTCGTGTTCCGGTACGCATAATCTCACGATCCCGTCTGGACCTCTTTGAAAAGATGTGGGTCATCCCAAAAGTAATGCCTCAAATCATGAAAGAACTTCTTCCTTTGCTGAAATGTTAAACTTGGAGGCAAAAAATTTGCAACGATAAAGTTAGCGTAATCTGAAAACCAAGGATCAGAGAGAGATTGTACTTTAACAACAGCTAGCTGTTCGTCTGGAAAACTGTCGTTGACTGGAATGGAATCATGCGGTATATCTTCCATCCTTGAAAGATTATCCGCCACCGGATTGTCTGCTCCTTTCCTATCGACAATCTGCAAATAATATTCTTGAAGAAGGAGTACCCATTGGATGAGCCTTGGTTTGGCATCCTTCTTCTCCATAAGATACTTAATGGCAGCATGGTCAATATGAACAATAATCTTAGAATCAACAATATACTGCCTAAATTTATCACAAGAAAACACTACTGCCAAGAATTCCTTCTCAGTAGTATCCTAATTCTTCTGGGCACTATCAAGGGTTTTGCTAGCATAAGATATAACATTCAACTTTTTATCAACCCTTTGCCCTAAAACAGCTCCAACACCAAAATGACTAGCATCACACATAATTTCAAAAGGTAAATTCCAATCAGGTGGTTGTACTATAGGAGCGGTTATTAAAGCTTTCTTAAGAACTTCGAAGGCTTCCTTACAATCTTCATCAAAAAAAAAAGGAACGTCCTTCTGGAGAAGATTAGTGAGGGGTCTTGAAGTCTTAGAAAAGTCTTTAATAAATCTTCTATAGAAACCAGCATGACCGAGAAAACTACGAATACCTTTGATGTCCCTTGGGTAGGGCATCCTTTCAATTGCTTCGATCTTGGCCCTGTCCACCTCAATTCCCCTCTCGGAAATCTTGTGGCCAAGAACAATTCCCTCGTTGACCATAAAGTGGCACTTCTCCTAGTTAAGCACCAGGTTTGTCTCCTCACATCTCTTCAAAACCTTATTAAGGTTGTGGAGACAATGGTCAAAAGAGGTTCCATGGACGGAGAAATCGTCCATGAATACCTCCACAATTTCTTCACAAAAACCATGAAAGATAGTAGACATACACCTTTGAAAAGTAGCAGGGGCATTACATAAACCAAAAGGCATACGTCTGTAAGCATAAGTACCATAGGGACAAGTAAAAGTGGTCTTCTCTTGATCAACAGTGTTAACATGAATTTGAGAGAAGCCAGAATAACCATCAAGATAACAAAAGTGAGTATGTTTAGATAACCTTTCAAGCATTTGGTCGATGAATGGCAACGGGTAGTGGTCCTTCCTGGTTTCCTTGTTCAGCTTCTTGTAATCAATACACATTCGATATCCAATAATAATTCTCTGAGGTATTAGTTCATTCTTATCATTAGGAACCACAGTTGTTCCCCCTTTCTTTGGAACACAATGAACTGGGCTTACCCACTTACTATCGGCTATAGGGTAGATAATACATGCGGCTAGAAGCTTGAGAATCTCAGTCCTTAAAACATCCATCATTTTCGGATTCAACCATCGTTGATGATCAACAACTGGTTTAGCGTCAGGTTCAAGGTTGATGGTATGTGACAAATAGACGGACTAATCCTGTTAAGGTCATCAAGGGTATAGCCAATTGCACCTCGATGTTTGCGAAGTAATTCCAATAGACGCTCCTCTTCATACCCTAAAAGGTTAAAATTGATAATAACAGGATATACTTTCTTTTCATCTAAATAAGCATATTTGAGCGTATCGGGAAGAGGTTTAAGATCAAACACTGGATCTTCATTTGGTTGCGACAAAATTCCCAAAGGCTCAACTGGAAGGTTGTGCTTTAGGATAGCGGGTTGTCTTAAGAATATTTCATCCAGCTCATTCCTCTCCCGCATATGCAAATCATTCTCGTGGTCTTCCAAATATTGCTGCAAAGGATCATTAGGGGGAATAGCAATGGAAGCAATATCTTCAATAATCTTATCATTACTAGGAAAATCAGTACCACGAGGCTGCTTTGAGAACTTTGAAAAGTTAAATTCATAGGGCTCACCATTGAATTCAACAGAAACTTTACCTTTCTTGCAATCTATTATAGCTCCACAGGTTCTGAGAAAAGGTCTACCGAAAATAATGGGACAAAAATTGTCCCTTACTGAACCAAGTACTATAAAGTCGGTAGGATACTTTACCTTTCCGCATAGGACTTCAACGTCTCTCACAATTACGATAGGAGAGATAGTTGCTCTGTTTGCAAGATGAATAGTAACATCAACTTCTTCAAGTTCACAAGGTGAAATTTCACCCACGATCTCTTGATAAAGTGAATACGGGATATCACTAGCACTCGATCCCAAATCGCATAGCCCATAATAATTGTGATCTCCTATTTTGACAGATACTACTGGAGTACCTGAAATTCTTCTCTCACTCTTATTCATTATGCCTGTCACAAAAGATTGCTCCCTTATTCTTACGGGAAAATGGGGCTTTTCATATATAACTGCAGGCACAATAGGGTCAGCAACATGAATATCAATAGGTAATTCTTTGAAGGGTTTATGATGCTGACTCTTCTTCTTATTAGAAGAATCAATATGAGAGGCAAAATCCTTACAAAAATCAATCATTAGATGGGAATCAAGACCAATCTAAGAGCAAAAGGCATTAAAGGAATCAATTTTCACATAGCTCTCTATATAATCATGCTCATAATTTATAGTGGGTTCAATACCTTTATCTAATTCCCAATCTTCGGTATTCTTCTGGATCCTCTCAAGGAGATCCCATCTTTCTTCAACGCTTTTTGTCTGGAATATCCCACTAGAGGAGGCATCCAACATCTCCTTATCCTGACGAGAAATTCTATCATAAAAGTTTGTAAGTATAGTTTCCTTGGGGAGCTCATGAATAGGACATTTGAGCATTAGAGATTTCAATCTCCCCCAAGCTTGAGCGATGCTTTCTATGTCATGAGACCAAAAGTTATAGATATAATTCCTGTCTCGATGAATTTCATGAAGAGGATAAAACTTGGTATAAAAGAGAGACATAAGTTCATGCCAATCAAGCAAATGAGAGTTATCGAGAAGATTATACCAATCTGAAGCTTTATCTATAAGCGATACGGAGAACAATTTCTTCATGACAAACTCCTTCGATACACCTGCAAGCTTAAATAATGAACATAGTTGTGATAAATATAACAAGTGTTCACTGGGGTGTCTATCTCCTGCATAACGATTACCCAAAACACAATCGATAATACCAGCTGGTATTTTATAAGGCACAATTTCAGTAGGGGGAGGTACAACCACCACAGGTGTGGGGTGTTTCCCCATAAGCAACGATCCAATAGCTAGGTTGTCCATACAGACAAAGAACAGCAACAGCAAAATAAAAGCAACGATATAAAAAATTCCTTACCAGCTTCACTTACCGATAGTGCTATGCTCCTCGGCATCGGCGCCAGAAAACGTAGCTTGATGACCCTCAACGTAAAGGGGTCTATTGTAGCATTTTCGATAAGTAAGAGTGTCGAACCCAACGTGGAGCGAAAGGTACTGATAGGCGATGGTGGACAAGGAATAACTGCAAACACTGAAAGGTAACTTTTTAGGGGTTTTCGATATGAGCAGCGATAAGATAAAAGCAAGCAAAGTAAATAGCACTGAGGAGAAGCAAGTGGCCCAATCCTTTTGATCAAAGGATAAGCCTGGCAACTGAACTTATAAAGACTAAAGCGTTCTTGAGGACACATGGAGAGGTAGTCATGTGCTTTCCCCATACTCCGTATCGATAACAAGTGTTGTGCTGATAAGTGTTGAGTGGGTGGATTTATGCTAGAACACCTTCTAGACTAAGATAAGTTCACTCTTATGATTAAACATCTTGCAAGCATCCGCAAATACAAGATAGAAATTAAGGCAAAGCCTAACCACAACAATAAGATCAAGGATCCATTACTCCCTTGTGCAAAAGTGTGCAAACTGGGGTTCAGGTTTCTGTCACTCCGGCAACCCACCGTAAGCATTCTTAATACACAATGCATTCCCCTAGGTCCTTAAGAAGGGGAAGTGTTGAGTGTTTGACTCACACAACACCACTAGGAAAATAACAAAACCACTTAAATACCAAACAACACAAATTACTTCAACATCATATGACTACTAACAACCAGACTTCTCCCATGTCCTCAAGAACTAAAGTAACTACTCACAAGACGTAACAGAGATCATGATCAGAGGTGATAAATATATGATAAACAATCTGGACATAATGGTATTTCTCCAACAAAACTCAATAGCATTCACCACAAAGTAGTAATCAACAACGGTAGAGTAGAGAGGATAGATAGTACAGATTAAAACACAAGATAAACTTGTGAGGTGAGATTGGATGGTGGTGTAGATGGTGCTGATGTTGGGGATGATGTTGATGATGATCTCGATGATGCCCGTGACGATGGTGATGATGATGGCGATGATCTCCCCTTCAGGGAGGTGATCTCCTCGGCGGAATCTGCCCGCCGGAGAACCCTTTTCTTCTCTGTAGGTTTCCGCCACGGAATGGCGGTGGAACTCCGTGTAAGCTTCTCTTCTTAGGGTTTTCGCGTAACGAGGAGTATATAGGCCAGAAGGGGCAGCCGGGAGTGGCCCCAGGGATCTAGGCGCCCTCCCGGCGCGGCCAAGGGTGGGGCCGCGCCAGGTGGCCGCCTGGGGCTCCTGTGGCCCCCCTCTGGCCCCTCTTCGGAGAGTCTTCGTGAATCTCCTGGAAAATACCCCCCTGTCGATTTTCAGGTAATTTGGAGGTATTCTTCTTCAGCAACTCAGCGTCCACTTTTTACCGCTGAATCCTGCGTCTGCTGCTTCGGCACCGGAAAGTTGCAAACTTTGTATAATAAGCCAAAACAACATAAGAACATCATCGTAATGTGAAATATATCAATGAATAAGGATGACTTACGATATAAAATAGTGATGCATTTTTGACGTATCACCAAGTCGTCAAGGAATTCTTCCACACCGATGTTCTTGAACTCAGTGCCGTTGTCGCTTCGAATGTGCTTGATCTTCAGGTTGTAGTTGTTCATGACTCGCCGGGTGAAGCGCTTGAAGATTTATAGAGTTTCTGACTCATAAAGAAGAAAACTCACCCAAGTGTATCGTGAGAAGTCATCAACAATAACAAGACCATACATACTGCCTCCAAAGATTGAATACTTTGGAGGACCGAATAGATCCATGTGAAGTAATTCCAGAGGTCTTGTAGTCGTCACGATGGTCTTCGCTGGATGCTTGACCTTCATCATCTTTGCAGCTTCACAAGCGCCACATAGCTGGTCCTTGGAGAATCTTATTTCCTCAATCCCGAGGACATGTTTCTTCAGAACCAGTTTGTGGAGGTTTCTCATTCATGCGTGGACGAGTCTTCGATGCCATAGCCAGCACTCTAAAGCTCGAGCCATGAGGCAAGTGGCAACCTGAGGACCTTCAGAAAAATCTAAAATATACAGGTCACCTTTCCTAACTCCTTGAAAGACGATGGAGTGATCGCTAACCATATAAACAACACATCCATATTTTCTAAAGAGAACAACGAGGTCAAGATCACATAGCATGGACACAAACATCAGGTTGTATCCGAGGGATTCAATAAGCATGACTTTGTCAATGTGTTGGTCTCGAGAGATAGCAACTCTGACGAGACCCAATACCTTACTTTTACCTTTATCAGCAAAGGTGATGGTTTTCTTCGAAGAAGGACTCAGAGATGATTCCATGAGAAGGATTCTGTCACCAGTCATGTGATTTGTGCATCCACTGTCCATCACCCATTCAGTCTTTCCCTGCAAAGGAATTAGTATCTCATACAACAAGTTATGAGCCAGTCTCAGTTTGAAGAATTTATGGTTCCTCAGAATTAATTCCTCAGGATGTTCCTGAGGATTGATTCTTTGAAACCAAAAGATATAAATCTCCTTCAACTGACTCAAATGTTATTGTCCTGGGCATATGATCTGCAAAATTTATGATTGCCTCAGGACACGTCCCTACAAAGATGATCAGTTCTTCTTTATCACCCACATCTTAATGGGCGGTTTTGAAGTATATGAGGATTGATGAGAACGATGAGACCTAATGGGACGTGAGATGGTGGTATCACGATAAAAAAAAGAATAATCATTCTTATGAGGAGCTTCCCTGTGAACAAAATGGTTAGCTGAGACATAGTGATAATCATTTCCATTTGAGGTATCGTCCTCAGATGATACCCTTAGCTCATTTGCATCTGCATTCACGGGGAGGTTAGTGGTGAGGTCCTTCTGAACCCAGATCTGCTTGACTCGAGGACCATTACTGCAGTTAGTTCTGATGTATCTGGTGAATACCTCACCATTAACATCTTTAAATAGTTTATAGTTTGAGTCAAAAGACTCAATCACCACATCTGAGGAAACAGTATCATAACCAGATAAAGTATAGGGATCAGGAGGAGGCATCATTGCGAGAACCCAAGTGGTCTTTGGGTATTTTTCAGGTTTCCAGTAAGACCCATCGGCGTTGAGATTTCGAGTGAACCCGACACCTTCTTTCCTCGGATTCCTGTTGAGGATCTGTTTCTTGAGGATGTCACAAAGAATCTGATGCCCTTTCAGAATCTTGAACATACCGGTTTCCAGTAGACTCTTCAACCTAGCATTTTCTTCAGCAATGTCTATGGTACCCTCAGATGAGGGGTTAGATACCACAGAAGCAATTGAAATAGCAGAGTCTGAAGACATTGAAGAACTAGGTACATAAGTGATACGGTCATGTTCAATGCATTTTAAACAGGGAGGATTAAATCCTTCTTGTGGCATGATGATCTGTTGGGAGAGGATTGAATCATTTTCTTTCCTCAGATCGTCATGAGACATCCTCACCCTCTCAAGTTCTTGATTTCTCATGAGGAACTCATGAGCCAGCTTCTCATGGTCGGTGAGGAGTGCCTCATGACGATTGATTAAGTCATCAAACTTTGATTGAAGAATTTTTGATTCATCAGTCAATTTTTTAGTCTTCGTCATTTCCTCAACCAACATATCATCACTCTTGTTTAGTGAGGTCTGAACATTTTCATGTGCACTTTGTTGCTTAGATGCAAGTGTAGCAAGTTTAGCATAGTTTTCATCAGGTTCTTCATCTGATGGATCATCACATGAAGAGTAAGTAGATACCTTGGAGGACTTAGCCATGAAGCAGAAGGCAGGGGTGGTGTCTTCAGCTTCATCATCAACATGTGATGGATCAGATTCCTCAGTGCTGAAGATTGACTTGCAGACAAGCGATGTGGCAAGAGCGAGACCAGCCACACCCTCAGATTCTTCTTCCTCAGCATCAGGATCGGAACCAGATTCTTCAGAGTCCAATTCTTTGCTGAGATATGCGCGAGCCTTCCGGGAGTTGTTGTTCCTGTATCCAGCAGAATTTGAGAATCTTGAGGATTTCTTCTTTGTCTTTTCATCAGAACTGTCATCTTTCCCTTTCTTCTTCTTCTTCTTCTTATTCTTCTTCTTCTTCTTCAGTTTAGCTTCCTTTTCCCAGAGAGGACACTCAGCGATGTAATGCCCAGGTTTCTTGCATTTATGGCAGACTCTCTTTCTTGTCTCAACAGAGTCATCATCTTTGCTTCTTCTTGAGGAAGATCTTGAGGAATTTCCGAAGAGATTCTTCTTCGTGAATCTTTGAAACTTTCTGGTGAGGAGAGCAAGTTCCCGACTGAGGGTTTCAGTATCATCAGAATCAGTCTCAGACTCTTTATCAGAGAACACCTTTCGTGCCTTAGCTTTTAGCGCACGGACTTTTGGCGTGGAGCTGTATAAGTCTCGTTGCTTAGAGAGCTTCAGTTCATGAGCATTGAGACGCTCGAGAATGTCAGCAGGATCCAGAGTCTTGAAATCAGGCCTTTCATGAATCATCAGTGATAGGAACTGAAACGAGTCATCCAGAGACCTCAGTAGTTTCTTCACAACCTCATGATCTGTGATGTCAGCGGCACCCAGTGCTTGAAGTTCATTGGATATGTTAGTGAGTCTGTCAAATGTTTGTTGCACATGCTCGTTGTCTAGCCTCTTGAACCCGTTGAAGAGACTACGAAGTGTATCAACTCAAGAGTCTCGTGTGCAGAAACACCTTCGTTAACTTTTGACAGTCTTGTCCATATCTTCTTTGAAGTATCCAGACCACTGATACGGTTGAACTGAGCCTTATTGAGGTGGCCGCCAATAATGCTTCGAGCTTTTGCATCAAGCTACCAGTTCTTCTTGAAAACTTCAGGAGCAGTCATCAGAGTAGCTTCAGGAATGCCTTGATCAACAATATCCCACAGGTCCTTGTCAATGGCTTCAAGATGCATCCTCATCTTGTTCTTCCAGTACGGGTAGTCTGTCCCGTCGAAGATGGGGTAGTTTGAGGCAACGCTAATTGTACCAGAGGTCGACATAACTAAAACTCCAGGTGGTTAAACCGAATCACACAGAACAAGGGAGTACCTTGCTCTGATGCCAATTGAAAGTGTAGTATATCGACCAGAGGGGGGGGGGGTGAATGGGAGATTTTCAAATATCTTGAGGAATTCCGATTTCCTCAGGGCTGAGGCAATACGAAATTGAGGAAACTAGAACTCGATGAAGCACAAAAATGTTACTGAAGCACAGACATGAAGATATAGTAACCTATTGCAGAACTAAAGTATGACCGAGGCAAAGACTGAGGAACCATACCAGAGAGATCTCAGAAAGAAAGGCATCGGGATAAGTCTTCAGTGCATAAACATAAAAGGTGAGGTTGAATAAATAGCACCAGGGCACAGAAGACACAGACTTGATGAACCAGTTCGAGTTGCCGTGAAAACTCTACATCTGGTTTGAGAGGCTGAGATTGAACTCAGAAGACATAGTCTTCACCTTATTCCCCTTGAACTAAAGTCCTCAGACTGCGTCCAATTACTCAGGCAAGTCTTCAAGGTAGACTCCCGAAACCTTCACATACTGCGTTCACTAAGGGAAGTCACAATTGCATCTTGACTTCCTCAGAACAATGACTTCTACACCGGCTGGAAGATCACAGTCTTCAAGAGTAAAAAGCTTCGGTTCACTAAAACTGACTTCCTCAGAAAAGCTCAACTACTCAGGCTGATGGTTTTCCTCACTTAGGTTCTTCAGTTTTTTCAGAGGTGGGTTGCTCTCAAATGACAAGTGTCAGTTTTTCTCTTGGAGTAGCCAGCCACAAATGGGGCTGGGGGCGGCTATTTATAGCCGGGGAGCAACCCAGGTGAAAGGACATAAATTCCCATGCATGAAATTACTTTCATGCCCACCCTTCAGACCGTTGGCTGGACAGGTACCAGCGCTCTCCACGTGACATGTGGCACAGTTGAAACACTCTCATTTTCTTCAGGTGAACTGCACTGGCAGTTTTCCTGACTCCTCAACTGAAGACAAATTCCTCAGTGTCCTAAAGAACATCATCTCAGACACCCGAGGAATTGAACTTCTAATTCAGGAGATTTCTTTGGGTTTTCTTCAGGATTTCTAATTGAGCACTTCCACAGAAATACAGAACTCATTTTCCTCAAACCCTCCAACAGTGCGGTGTTTTCCTACGACTCAAGAAGTATAAAAATTATTAGCGAAGACTACGCTTCAACTTCATCTTCAGCGCGAACGTCCTCGGAAGCTTGTACTGCTTCAGCTTCAGCCGAATGCTTCAGGGTCCTGATTCCTCAGGATTTCGCACAACTTCAGTCTTCAGGAAACACACCGATTTCTTCCATGTTCCTCAACATTTTGGGGGGTCAACAACGATGGTTGACCTCATCCTCAGGGACTGTTCTCCTGTGTATGCTCACAAACACATCAGTCCCTTAACCGTTTTGTCATCAAATACTCCAAAACCTCAAAGGGGGCACTAGATGCACTTACAACCTACGTGACCCATTATAGAGTAAACATTAGCAAACCTTATGAGGGGTTTGATGAGTTTTACTCTATTAATCGAGAACGCTAGAATAAGTCACACAATGCTTTTTTATAGAGAAATTTTGACTCAAGCGCAATTGAGTGACCAGCATCTATTTTACGAGGCAGGCAGAATCATCCTATTCGAGGATCCAGTTTTGCATTGAACTCGTATTGTTAAAGGATGTTGAGACAGTCATGCGTACGGCCGACTTCTATATGAGTTCTTTATGTTTTTTTTCATCTTAAACATATTTCTTACGTTTTTAGCATATACACGTGTATCAAAAATAGACTATGTTAAACAAAAAACATCATAAGAATGGTTGAAAATTATGGTCTACCTTTAGTATGGTTCGACATGAGAGTAAATTAATCATGCCGACTCATGGGGGCTACACTTGAATTTTCCTACTATGATTCGACATGAGAGTAAATTAATCATGCCGACTCATGGGGGCTACACCTTGAATTTCGCTACTATTATTCAACATGAAAGTAAATTAATCATGCCGATTAATGAGGACTACACGTCAATCTCTTCCTCCCATTTTCTTAAAAATAAAATAAAATATGGACCAGATAAATATTTTAGCAAGCAAAAGCGTACCGACTTTTGTTGAAAGGACGCGATTACGCTTGTTAGAAGATCAATGGGAAATAATATGTAAAAAGTCGGTTCTCTAAATGCATCGACTCCTTCACAAGATGGAAATAACAAGCTTGCATCACCATAGAAGGCACAACCCTACATATCAGAAATATTACGACCAACCAAAGGAAAAGCAAGCAAAAACTTTTCAAAACCAATGGACGGTTTCCGCAAAAAATATCATCCAGGCATCCATAGGCCGCAAAGTAAAAACAATTCAATTGTATCACGAAAGATTCGCGCATACATCATGCACGAAAGCAAGTGATATTACAATAGGCCGATATTGGCATCCCAAATGTTTTTAGACGACTCTCCAAAAGACAAATAATGCATCCCTGGGCGTAGCAGCATAAAAACACATTCCCGAGCCGGCTACATGTTCAGGGTTGCACTGCAGCACCACCTGCAAGGTCTACAAGGTTACCATTGTCTTCATAAAATAGATCGGTAAAACCTTCAACCCTCAGATCGTCTTCCTCCGCACCTGAAGCTGGCTCGGTAGAAGTGGTTGGGTCTGCAGTCTTTGTTTTGGAAGGCGGGACTTCGGAAAATCTAACCGGCTCAGGGAGAGCAAGCATTCGCCTCTTGTTACGCTCATCATAGTCGGGTTCAAAATCAGATAGGTCGACTTCATCAGCAATTTTCGTCGCAAAAATGCGTGTCTCCTTGAAAATGTTGACATAGTTGACTTCTGTAAACTCCGTGTAAGTGCATCAAGTGCCCTCCCCTTGAGGTTTTGGAGTTTGATGACAAAACGGTTAAGGGACTGATGTGTTTGTGAGTATACATAGGGGAACAATCCCTGATGAGGTGTTTAACCACCAATGTCGACCCCCCAAAATGTTGAGGAACATTGAAGAAACGAATCTTTTCCTGAAGAACGTATTGGCGCAAAATCCTGAAGAAACATGATCCTGAAGAAGCAGGATCCTGAAGACTCCGAATCCTGAAGAAACAGGATCCTAAGACTTGGAATCCTGAAGAAACTGGATGCCGAAGAATTGACATCCTGAAGAAAGTTGCGCCATACTGAAGACATGTCAAGATGAAGATCAAGCTGAAGCGTAGTCTTCGTTAAGTCTTTTTCTTTCTTGAGTCGTAGGAAAACATCGTACTGTTGGAGGGGTTGAAGAAAACGAGTTCCGAAGGTCTGAGGAATTTCTCAACTAGGAATCCTGAAGAAAAACCCTGAGGAAATCTCCTGCAGTAGAAGTTCAGTCCTCGAGTGTCTGAGACGTTGTTCTTCAGGACACGGAGGTAACTAACTTCGGTTGAGGAGTCAGGAGATCGCCAGTGCGATTCTTCTGAAGATTGTGAGGAGAGAGAATACTTTGACCGTGCCACGTGTTGCGTGGTGAGAGGCTAGAACTTGTCTAGCAACGATCATATCCGAGGGCATCAGAGTAATTGCATGCATGGGCATTTATGTCCTTTCACAGGGGGTTGCTCCGCGGCTATAAATAGCCGCCCCCAGCCCCAGCTGTGGGTTGGATGCTCCGAGAGAAAAAATGACACTTGTCATTTGAGAGCAACCCACCTCATTGAAGACACTGAAGAACCTATGTGAGGAAAACCACCAGCCTGAGTAGTTGAGCATTTCTGAGGAAGTCGATTCGAGTGATCCGAAGCTTTTTACTCTTGAAGACTGTGATCTTCTAGCCGGTGTAGAAGTCTTCAGTCTGAGGAAGTCAAGATGCAATTGTGACTTCCCGGAGTGACTGAGTCTGTGAAGGTTTCGGGAGTCGACCTTGAAGACTCACCTGAGTTATTGGACGGAGTCTGAGGACTCTAGTTCAAGGAGAACAAGGTGAAGACTATGTCTTCTGAGCTGAATCTCAGCCTCTCCAACCAGATGTAGAGTTGTCACAGCAACTTGAACTGGTCTACCAAATCGATGTCTTCAAGCACTGGTGCTATCTCTTCAACCTCTTAAGCTTCAATACTTGCTATGTGACTTCTTCAGCTTCAGCTCTCCCTCTGCTCTAAGTCTTCATACTCTGCATCTGAAGCACTTCTGCTTACCTGATTTGAGTTATTTCTGTTGCATTGTGATGAGTTGCACTAATGATTACATTCTTTGAAGTTTTATTTCTTCATCATTTTGGTTACTTCTTCAGCTTCGTATTGCTTCAGTCCTGAAGATAACCATAAGCTGCAAGTAAAATTGAAAATCTCCCATTCACCCCCCTCTGGTCGATATATTGCACTTTCAATTGGTATCAGAGCAAGGTACTCCCTTGTTCTATGTGATTCGGTTTATCCATCTGGAGTTTTAGTTATGTCGACCTCAGATACAATGAGCGTTGCCCCAAACTGCCCCATCTTCGACGGGACAGACTATCCATACTGGAAGAACAAGATGAGGATGCATCTTGAAGCCATTGACAAGGATCTGTGGGATATTGTTGAACAAGGCATTCCTGAAGCAAATCTGATGACTGCTCCTGAATTTGTCAAGAAGAACTGGCAGCTTGATGCAAAAGATCGAAGCATCATTGGTGGTCATCTTAACAAGGCTCAGTTCAACCGTATCAGTGGTCTGGATACTGCAAAGAAGATATGGACAAGACTGTCAAAAGTCAATGAAGGAGTCTCTGCTCAACGAGACTCACGAGTTGATACACTCTGCAGTCTCTTCAACAGGTTCAAGAGGCTGGACAACGAGCACGTGCAACAAACCTTTGACATACTCACTGACATATCCAATGAACTTCAAGCACTGGGTGCCGCTGATATCACAGATCATGAGGTTGTGAAGAAACTACTGAGGTCACTGGATGACTCATTTGAGTTCCTATCGCTGATGATTCAAGAAAGGCCTGACTTCAAGACTCTGGATCCAGCTGACATTCTCGAGCGCCTCAGTGCTCATGAACTGAAGCTCTCTGAAAAACGAGATTTGTACAGCTCCACGCCTAAGGTCCGCGCGCTAAAAGCTAGAGCACGAAGAGTGTCCTCTGATGAAGAGTCTGAGGCTGATACTGATGATCCTGAAACCCTCAGCCGGGAACTTGCTCTCATCACCAGAAAGTTCTAAAGATTCACGAAGAAGAATCGCTTCGGAAATTCCTCAAGATCTTCCTCAAGAAAAGGCAAAGATGATGACTCTATCGAAGCAAGAAAGAGAGTCAACCACAAGTGCAAGAAACCTGGGCATTACATCGCTGAGTGTCCTCTATGGGAAAAATAAGCTAGGCTGAAGAAGAAGAAGGAGAAAGGGAAAGATGACAGTTCTGATAAAAAGACAAAGAAGAAATCCTCAAGATCCTCAAAGTCTACTGGATACAGGAATAGCAATTCCCGTAAGGCCCGCGCATATCTCGGCAAAGAATTGGACTCTGAAGAATCTGGTTCCAACCCTAATGCTGAGGAAGAAGAATCTGAAGAATCTGAAGGTGTGGCCGGTCTGGCTCTTGCCACGTCGCTTGTCTCCAAGTCAATCCTCAGCACTGAGGAATCTGGTCCATCACATGCTGATAATGAAGCCGAAGACACAACCCCTGCCTTCTGCTTCATGGCCAAGTCCTCCAAGGTATCTTCTTACTCATCATCAGATGATCCCTCTGATGAAGAACCTGATGAAAACAATGGTAAACTTGCTAAACTTGCATCTAAGAAACAACGCACACTTGAAAAGATCCAGATCTCACTAAACAAGAGTGATGATATGTTGCTTGAGGAAATGACGAAGACTCAAAAGTTGACTGATGAATCAAAAATTCTTTAGTCAAAGTTTGATGACTTGTTCAATCGTCATGAGGCACTCGTTACCGATCATGAGAAGCTGGCTCCTGAGTTCCTCATGAGGAGGCAAGAACTTGAACACGTGAGGATGTCTCACGATGATCTGAGGAAAGAAAATGATTCACTCCTCTCCCAACAAATCATCATGCCACAAGAAGGATTTAATCGTCCCTGTTTAAAATGCATTGAACATGACCGTATTATCTCTGTGCCTAGTTCTTCAATGTATTCAGACTCTGTTATTTCTATTTCTTCTGTGGTATCTAACCCCTCATCTGAGGATACCAGAGACATCATTGAAGAAAATGCTAGGTTGAAGAGTCTACTGGAAACCGGCATGTTCAAGAGTCTGAAAGGACATCAGATTCTTTGTGACGTCCTCAAGAAAAAGATCCTTAACAGGAACCCGAGGAAAGAAGGTGTCGCATTCACTCGTAAACTCAACCCTGATGGGTCTTACTAGAAACCTGAACAATATCCAGAGACCACTTGGGTTCCGGCAAAGATGCCTCCTCCTAATCCCTATACTTTATCTGGTTATGATACTTTTTCTTCAGATGTGATGATTGAGTCTTTTGACTCAAACTATAAACTGTTTAAGGATGTTAATGGTGAGGTATTCGCCAGATACATCGGAACTAACTGCAGGAATGGTCCTCCAGTCAAGCAGATCTGGGTTCAGAAGGACCTCATCACTAACCTTCCTGTGAATGCAGATGCAAATGAGGTGAGGGTATCATCTGAGGACGATAGCTCAAATGGAAATGATTATCGTCATGTATCAGCTAACCATTTTGTTCACAGGGAAGCCCCTCATAAGAATGCTTACTCATTTTCTTATCCTGATATCACCATCACACGTCCCATTAGGTCTCATCGCCCTCATCAGTCCTCATATACCTGAAAACCACCCATTAAGATGTGGGTGGTAAAGAAGAACCGATCATCTTTGCAGGGACATGTCCTGAGGCAATCATAAGTTTTGCAGATCATATGCCCAAGATAACATCATTTGAGTCAGTTGAAGGATATTTATATTGTTTGGTTTCATTGAATCAATCCTGAGGAACTTCCTGAGGAATTAATTCTGAGGAACCATAAAATCCTCAAACTGAGACTGGCTCATAACTGGTTGTATGATATACTAATTCCGTTGCAGGGAAAGACTGAATGGGTGATGGACAGTGGATGCACAAATCACATGACTGGTGACATAAGCCTTCTTATGGAATCATCTCTGAGTCATTCTTCAAAGAAAACCATCTTCTTCGCCGATAAAGGTAAAAGTAAGGTATTGGGTCTCGGCAGAGTGGCTATCTCTCGAGACCAACACATTGATAAAGTCATGCTTGTTGAGTCCCTTGGATACAACTTGATGTCTGTATCTATGATATGTGATCTTGATCTCGTTGTTCTCTTCGGAAAATAAGGTTGTGTTGTCTATATGGTTAGCGATAACTCCATTGTCTTCAGTGGAGTTAGGAAAGGTGATTTGTATATTGTAGATTTCTCTGAAGGTCCTCAGGTCGCTACATGCCTCATGGCACGAACCTCAGAGTGCTGGCTATGGCATCGAAGACTCGGCCACGCTGGAATGAGGAATCTCCAGAAGCTGGTACTGAAGAAACATGTCCTCGGAATTGAGGAAATCAGATTCACGAAGGACCGACTCTGTGGTGCTTGCGAAGCTGGAAAGATGACCAAGGCCAAGCATCCTGCCAAGACCATCATGACTTCTACTCGTCCTCTAGAAATTCTTCATTTGGACCTCTTCGGTCCTCCTAAGTACTCAAGCTTCGGAGGAAATTGCTATGGTCTTGTTATTGTTGATGACTTCTCACGTTACACTTGGGTGCATTTCCTCACTTTTAAGTCAGAAACCCAAGCTGTCTTCAAACGCTTCGCCAAGCGCGTCATGAATAACTACAACCAAAGATCAAGCACATTCGAAGTGACAATGGCACCGAATTCAAGAACTCTGGCGTACAGGAATTCCTCGATGAGATGGGCATCACTCATGATTTCTCGGCTCCATACACTCCTCAGCAAAATGGAGTCGTTGAAAGGAAGAACCGAACCCTCATCGAGATGGCTCGAATGATGCTTGCTGAATACAACACGCCTCTCATATGGTGGGCTGAAGCAATCAACACTGCCTGCCACATCGTAAATCGGGAGTATCTTCATAAGTTCCTCAAGAAAACTTCATACGAGCTAATGGTTGGTCAGAAACCCAATGTAAGTTACTTCAAGGTCTTCGGCGCACCTTGTTGGATCCGTGAGCCTCATCATCAATGTAAATTTGATCCTAAAGCCTATGAGGGCTTCATGATTGGCTATGGCCTCGAATTTCACACCTACAGAGTCTTCAACAAAAATCATCATAAGATTGTTGAAACTGTAGACGTGCGGTTTGATGAATCTGATGGCTCCCAAAGAGAGCACCTGCCACATGATTTAGATGAAGCTCCACCTGAAGAACATATCAAGAAGATGGGTGCTGGTGACATCATTCATGTGGATCATCCTGAAGAAACACACATACCTCCTGCTCCTGAAGAACATCCAAATCCTGATGCAAATAATCCTGATGACGATCCTGATCCTGAGGCTCCTGATACCCCTGAAGCTCCTGAAGCACCTGAAGCAGATGCAAATGAATCTGATAGCAGTGACGATGATGCGCCTCAAGATCATCCTCCTCGTCTTCCTCGCGTGGCGAATGAAGTTCAAGTGGACAGAATCCTCACCGACGTCAATCTACCAGGTCCTCTTACTCGTGCAAGAGCTAATCGTATAGCTAACTTTGTGGGCATTTCTCGTTTGTATCAATTTCAGAGCCCACCAAAGTCACCGAGGCATTCCAAGAAGTGGTATCGATTCAGGCGATGCAAGACGAACTTCTTCAGTTCAAACTGAATGATGTTTGGGAACTAGTCAAACGTCCTAATCCTCGAATTCACAATGTCATCGACACGAAGTGGATCTACCGCAACAAACTCGATGAAGATGGACAAGTCATCAGAAACAAAGCTCATCTCGTAGCACAAGGATACACACAAGTCGAGGGGATCGACTTCGGTGAAACCTTCGCTCCTGTTGCTAGATTTGAGTCCATTCGTATTATGCTTGCATTCGCTAACCATCATAATATCAAGTTATATCAAATGGATGTGAAAAGTTCCTTCCTCAATGGTAATATCGAGGAAGAAGTATATGTTGCTCAACCCCAGGCTTTGAAGATGCAAAGAAACCTGATATGGTGTACAGATTGAAGAAATCCCTCTATGGACTGAAGCAAGCCCCTCAGGCTTGGTACGACACACTAAGGGACTTCCTCATCAGAAAGGGCTTCAAATCTGGTTCCCTCGATCCAACTCTTTTCACAAAATGATATGATGATGCATTATTCATATGTCAAATCTATGTTGATGACATCATATTTGGATGCACTAACAAGAAATGCAGTGAAGAATTTGCATTCTTGATGAGCGAACAGTACAAGATGTCCATGATGGGAGAACTGAAGTTCTTCTTAGGGCTTCAAATTCGTCAACAACGCGAAGACATCTTCATCTCTCAGGAGAAGTACCTCAAAGAGTTCCTGAAGAAATTCGGGATGCAAGACTGCAAGGGTATCAAGACACCGATGCCTACAAATGGACAACTAGGCCCTGATGAAAATGGCAAGGACTACGATCAAAAGGTATACCGCTCCATGATAGGTTCTCTGCTATATCTATGTGCATCTAGGCCTGATATAATGTTGAGCGTTTGCATGTGTGCCCGATTCCAAGCGGAACCTAAGGAATCGCATCACCAAGCGGTGAAACGAATTCTTCGATATTTGGCTCACACCCCGTCGCTAGGCTTATGGTATCCAAAAGGCACACAACTGGATCTCGTTGGGTACTCAGACTTAGATTATGCTGGAGATCGAGTGGATCGGAAGTCTACCTCAGGAACATGTCATTTCCTCGGACGTTCTCTGGTGTGCTGGTCATCGAAGAAGCAGAACTGCGTCTCCCTCTCCACTGCTGAAGCTGAATACATTGTTGCTGGTGCTAGCTGCTCAAAGCTTCTTTGGATGAAGCAAACTCTGAAGGACTACGGCATCAACCTGAAGAAATTACCACTACTATGTGACAATGAGAGTGCCATCAAGATCTCTCAGAACCCAGCACAGCACTCGAGGACGAAGCACATTGAGATTCGGTATCACTTTCTTCGGGACCATGTATTGAAGGAAGACATCGTCATCAGCCACGTGAAGACTGAAGACCGACTTGCTGATATATCCACTAAGCCTTTGGATGAGAAACTATTTAGCACTCTAAGGTGTGAGCTAAATATCTTAGATTCCTCAAACGTCCAGTGAATGGACACACATCCTAACGCTTAAACAATATTGAAGAATCCTGATGTACAACACACAATGCGTCGTACTCCTCAAATCATGAGGAACTACCTTGCTAAGTGTGAAGAAATTAACGTGGAATTGACTCAAGATCCATACGAAAAGTGTATGGTATCAAGTGTCTCATTCCCTATAAGGTGGGTAGCGCCACCGCCCAAATTCCTCAGGACCTGTTGTTCCTCAGTTTCCTCAGTTAAAGGCTTCATTGCTGATGATTACCGTGTTTGTCCTCAACAACATTCACCTATAGTTTTTGTTCTTCAAGATTTGCTTCTTCAAATAGGTGAATGTGATCGGACCCTTCTCTCTGCGCTCACTTATCTATTCTTTCTATCTCATATGCGTTCATCTGGAAATCATGTATTCCTCAGCCTGAGACTATTAGTCTTCATCCTCAGCCTGAGACCATTTGTCTTAATCCTCAGCCTTTGTCCTCAAGTTCCTAAAACTACGGATTATCTGTTACGATTTTCTTCAATTTGTTGCGATTTTACCGCACATCGTGCTTATCCATCATTATGATATCCACTGAGGATCCCAACAATCAGGGCAATCTGGTCCACAAATTTCGCAACCCCTCAGCTTTCACCCCTCTATAAATAGCCCTCGCCCCCACGGTCATTTCCCCCCACCTCTTCTCTCCCTCTCGCGCCGCTGCCCTTGAGCTCCTCAAGTTCTCGTGCTAACGCCGCCGGAGTTCGCCGTCGCCGGAGAAGACAGACTCGTGGTTCCTCAGCATTTGCCTCAGTACTGGTACGCTTATTCCTCAATGGCTTATTTCTCAGTGGCTTATTCCTCAGTTCCTTATTCCTCAATACTGTTGTGTCCTCATGAACTCCAATTCTTCAGTATTGTTAGCTTTCTGAGAACTTACCTATGCCTCATTATGTTCCTCAGCCTATTCCTCATGAACGCATATAACCGTACCCCACTTCCCTCGCAACTTAATTATCTCACAGGTACAT
Source organism: Bromus sterilis (assembly GCA_950022295.1). Taxonomy (NCBI): domain Eukaryota; kingdom Viridiplantae; phylum Streptophyta; class Magnoliopsida; order Poales; family Poaceae; genus Bromus; species Bromus sterilis. Next base: position 222,032,295 of record OX465599.1, read on the forward strand.
GTCTGCTGAGAAATTGTATGGTTCTCATAGTCTCACTTCATTTGCAGATCAGCTCGAACGTACAATTCCTCAGTCTCCACCACTGAAGAAAATGGCTCCTCGGCGTAAGCTCACTGATACTGCTAAAGACCTGCCTCCTGAGCTCTATGAGAAGCTGAAGACTCCCAAACGTGAAACCGCGGATGATCGTAAGAAAAGGGTCCATAAGATCACGAGGGAATGGGCCAAGCGGTGGGTGGCATATCAATGGCTTAATCCTCAGCATGAGGAAATGTTTGTTGTCAATCCGCCGCTGAAGACTTTGGGTATCAAGGCTCGACCTCCACCTGCACCGGGAGTCACTCCTGATCCCACAACAATGCGCACCCCTGATGACTTTCCTGCTCCCTATCAACAATACCTCAAGCGCAGTGGCAGCCGAGTCAAGAATCTGGTCCGTGATTTGACAGCCTTAGTACAGCTTCCGCCTCAGCCACAGTCTCAGCCTCAGCCGAAGCCTCAACCTCAGGTTTAGCATCGCAAAAAGGCTCCTGGCATCAAGCCTTCCAAGAAGTCCTCAGCTCAAGCTCATGGTTCCTCATGTCAACGCACGGCCGGTGCTGCCCCCGCTTCAAGGATTCGAACTGATGAATCCGGCAGTGTTCCTGAGGCCTCAACCACAATGCCTCAGCCGCTGCTGAAGACCAAAACTATTGTTCCACGTGGCCCTCGGCCCTCACCAAAGAAAACTGCTATGCGAGGATCCATTCATCATACTCCTCAGAGCTCTGATGATGAAGATGAATTTGAAGACTTGGCCGGCTTCATCGCCACTGAAGAAGCCAAGATTGAATATGTGCGTGTTGTAGCCAGACGCAAAGCTGAAGCAACTGGGTCTGAAATCCCGCTTCTCCTTGATCCCAAGAAGATCCTGGAATACATCAAAATCTGGCCTGTCAAGCCTGATACTCCTCTTGATGATTTGGACATCCCTAAAGACATCAAATTCTATGTTCAACAGTTCCTCATCAATGAGATTCATCAACGCGATCTTCAGAAACAGTTGAAGGCTCAACTGAAGAAAGTCCAAAGTGACTTTAAAAAGAAACCTGTTACTGATATTACTCCTCAGGAGTTCATAGAGCATCAGTGCGAAGTTCAACGCCTCAACACTGAGTATGCAGCCAACCGTGCCTACATCGGCGAATCCAAGGAACGGATGTCTAAGCAGATGGCTAACTTGATGAAGCTTAAACAACCAAAGGCCTCAGTGCCTCCTGCTGCTTCAGTACCTCAGGCTGACCAGACTGAGGAACTTACCCAAAGCCTCAAGTGCAGGTCTGAGACAGATCCACCCAGTACTCCCCCAGCTGCCAAGAAGCCTTCTGTTGAAGCGCAAACTGATGAGCCCATCGATGCTAGGCCCATTTCTTCTGCTCCTCCTACTTCTAGAGCGCCTGAAGCATCTGCAACACCTCCTGCTGCTTCCATTCCTCAGGAAAATACTGAGTGCAGGCTGGTTGTGTCCACTCCACCTTCCAAGACACCTGCTTCAGCACTAGCCACCCCGATCATTTCAACACCTCTATCTCCCATTCCTCCAGTTATCACTGAAGCTGAAGAAATGGATGAAGATGTGGATATTGGTGACATGGGCACCCCTCGGGTGGTTGATGAAGTATATGAGCTGGAACACTTCAACTCGCCCTCTCACACCGTGTTCTCTCTGGAGCCTCATTCTCCCTCAGTTACAGTTGTTTTATCTGACACGTCTCAACACTCTGAAGCCTCTGTGGATGCCTCTGTCTCCTCTGGCACTGAAGAAACTGACCCTAAGGCCACTAGTGCCCGTACCACTGCTGATCCTGACGCTTCTGCTCCTGCCCCAGATACTCAGAATGTTGAAGCTGATCCCGTAGTTCCTGAAGCTCAACCCATGGATACTGAAGCTCGTGCTGCGGAGCCTAAAGCAGAAAACAACACCAATGCTCATCCTGAAGCAGAAAACAGTACCAATGCTCATCTTGAAGCTCCAAAGGATGAATCTGAAGATAAACAGGCCACATCACCTCGTCTTCCCAAGGACCTCAACACGTCTGTGCCTGAAGCCTCTGTAGCGGCTCCGCCTCAGCCTCAAGCCTCTCTTCAGATTGAAGTGCCTCAAGCACCTCCACCACCTCAAGGCCCAGTTCAAGCTCGGTCTTTGTGTCCGAAGCAGAAGCAACCATTCTTTCGTGACCTTGAAGCTCGTGAAACCCCAAGCTTCTATGCTACTGATTTCTTCAATGCCATGAGTTTCTTCCAAGAGGGGATTCAAAATCCTTATCATTCTGCTCCGCCTCGAAAGCTGCTGAGGTTCTGGACTACTACTCAGAAGAACTATTATGCTTCTGTTCTATATAAGCAAAACAAACTGTTTCCTCACAAGCATATTCCTCTAATGGATATGGAAGCCATTCCCTGCTTCAACAGTGTGCTTCAGGATCTGCATCATGCCCAGCTGCTTCAATTCTTCTCCGAATGCATCCACTGGAACGAAGAGCTTGTGCTTCAGTTTTATGCAACTCTGTATGTTTCCGGAGATCCTTTGGATATCACCACCTGGGTCCTCGAGTGCATGACTGAGCATCATCACTACACCATCACTGTTCCTGAAGAAATTGCCATTCTTGAGTTGCCTTAGTGCACTTCCTCAACTGCTTGCTCCTATGGGTCTCCAAATTCTTCGAGATGGCCTGATGAACATGCTTATGAAGCCTCAGGCACCTGAAGCCCCAGCTCGCACAAAGTTTCCAGTTTCTGAGCTTCTGTATCTGCCAAGCACGTTGTATCGGATTCTAGCGAAGTCCTTCTGTCCCATTAAGGGCTATGAATCCTCTGCTGAAGAAGTCGTTGGCATCATGAAGACCATCCTCCACAACCTCTGCATGTCTAGGTCAATCAACGTTCCTGACTTCTTCTTCAGAACTCTGGTGGATGCAGCACAAAATCCTCATATCCTGAAGCCTTACGCGCCATGGATCATGAAGCTCATCCGAGTCAAGACTGGCATTGATTTCCAACCTAATCACCCGAATCACAGGACCTATCTGCCGCCTGTCGAAGTGCTTCAGCATACGATTGCTTCTAATGATAAGGGCAAAGGCCTATTCTATGAAGAAGTTCTCTCGACCAATTCCCTCGGTGGAAACATTCGTCATCCTCAGTCTCGCACTACTGATGAAACCAGAACTCATGCCTCTACTGAGGACACGACTCAGGCTCGAGTGATGACAGACCGAGAGCTTCTGATTAGTCTTCATCAGAAGGTTGACCGAAATCATGATTGGGTGAAGCGTCATTTCTCTAAAATCCTCAGCTACATGGCTCAGACGCATTCTTCTGTGAAGAAAGTGCATCAGTATGCTCGTCATACATATCAACATCTCGATGCCTTGATGCGAGAAGTAATCACCCCCGCAGACATTGAAAAATTGGGTCTTCAAAAGCCTTAGCTTCCTGCCATCCGACCCCCGAGGCAATTCAGACGCTGCACAACTCCTCCTCCGGCCATGGACTCTTATTCTTCCAACCAAGAGATGACCGCTGAAGAAGCTGAAGACACAGCTGCCTGCCCTCACACTGCAACGGATTGCCTTAGGCGTGACTCACCTCAGCCTTGAAGCATCTTCAAAGGGGCGTTAGCTTCAGTTTTTCCCTTTTTGTTCATTTTATGACAAAGGGGGAGAAATCTGTTAGTCTTCAAGCGGGTTTTAGTTATGGGTTTCTTCAGTTACAACTCTCGTTCTTCAGATTTTTTTTGTAACGAGTTGTAAACTGTTATTTTGGTGTTTGCCTGATACTATTCCTCAGTTACCTCATGGTATTTCTTCAAGTTTATCATATATGCATGTGATTGTCTCTGCAAACACCTTTCTCAGTGTGTTGTTTAAATTCCTCAAACACTTCATAACATGCACTGCTTCAAAAATGCCTGGATATAGGGGGAGCTCCTCATATACCTCAAAATGCTTTAGATATTAAACATTCTTCAACTTATACGCATATCCTCAGGGGGAGCTTCATTATATCCAGCTTAATAAAAAAATGTTCTTCAAAGTTTTTATTCTTCAAACTCATAATTTTATCCCCATTGAAGTTTAACCTGATTGTCATCAAATCACCAAAAAGGGGGAGATTGTAAGTGCATCAAGTGCCCTCCCCTTGAGGTTTTGGAGTTTGATGACAAAACGGTTAAGGGACTGATGTGTTTGTGAGTATACACAGGAGAACAGTCCCTGATGAGGTGTTTAACCACCAATGTCGACCCCCAAAATGTTGAGGAGCATTGAAGAAACGAATGTTTTCCTGAAGAACGTATTGGCGCAAAATCCTGAAGAAACATGATCCTGAAGACTCTGAATCCTGAAGAAACTGGATCCCGAAGAATTGAGATCCTGAAGAAAGTTGCGCCATACTGAAGACATGTCAAGATGAAGATCAATCTGAAGCGTAGTCTTCGTTAAGTCTTTTTCTTTCTTGAGTCGTAGGAAAACATCGTACTGTTGGAGGGGTTGAAGAAAACGAGTTCCGAAGATCTGAGGAATTTCTCAACTAGGAATCCTGAAGAAAAACCCTGAGGAAATCTCCTGCCGTAGAAGTTCAGTCCTCGAGTGTCTGAGACGTTGTTCTTCAGGACACGGAGGTAACTAACTTCGGTTGAGGAGTCAGGAGATCGCCAGTGCGATTCTTCTGAAGATTGTGAGGAGAGAGAATACTTTGATCGTGCCACGTGTTGCGTGGTGAGAGGCTAGAATTTGTCTAGCAATGGTCATATCCGAGGGCATGAGAGTAATTGCATGCATGGGCATTTATGTCCTTTCACAGGGGGTTGCTCCGCGGCTATAAATAGCCGCCCCCAGCCCTAGTTGTGGGTTGGCTGCTCCGAGAGAAAAACTGACACTTGTCATTTGAGAGCAACCCACCTCATTGAAGACACTGAAGAACATATGTGAGGAAAACCACCAGCCTGAGTAGTTGAGCATTTCTGAGGAAGTCGGTTCGAGTGATCCGAAGCTTTTTACTCTTGAAGACTGTGATCTTCCAGCCGGTGTAGAAGTCTTTAGTCCGAGGAAGTCAAGATGCAATTGTGACTTCCCGGAGTGAATGAGTCTGTGAAGGTTTCGGGAGTCTACCTTCAAGACTCACCTGAGTTATTGGAGGGAGTCTGAGGACTCTAGTTCAAGGAGAACAAGGTGAAGACTATGTCTTCTGAGTTGAATCTCAGCCTCTCCAACCAGACGTAGAGTTGTCACAGCAACTTGAACTGGTCTACCAAATCGATGTCTTCAAGCACTGGTGCTATCTCTTCAACCTCTTAAGCTTCAGTACTTGCTATGTGACTTCTTCTGCTTCAGCTCTCCCTCTGCTCTAAGTCTTCATACTCTGCATGTGAAGACTTCTGCTTATCTGATTTGAGTTATTTCCGTTGCATTGTGATGAGCTGCACTAATGATTACATTCTGTGAAGTTTTATTTCTTCATCATTTTGGTTACTTCTTCAGCTTCGTATTGCTTCAGTCCTGAAGATAACCAAAATCTGCAAGTAAAATTGAAAATCTCCCATTCACCCCCCTCTGGTCGATATATTGCACTTTCACTCCGACCCATCTGCTTTGAGCTCAGGAAAACCATCTACCAAAATCTCGGGCTTCATGTCGGGATGATAGGACTTAGCAAGCGCTAAGCCAGACATCACCCCCAAACGACACGCTGAGCGCTTCGTTAAATTCACCCAAGTTGGTACAGTAGAAAAGGACTGCATACCTTGGGTGTAGTAAACAGCTTACCCTTAGCCGCCAAAATAGACTTTACAACACCTTCACATAGTTGTTTAAATAGCGTATATAGCGAGGTCAATTTCTTGCCCGGAGTTTCCTAAAGAATTGGATGTTGATTACCTATACCAGGGATTCCCGAGTCCGCAAGTATTGACAAAAGAACCAGATAATTTTTTTCACCCTAAAGATATCGACTTAAGAAATACGGATATTGCAAATTGACGAACACTCTCTTTTAGAGTAGTTAACCTTTTTTCCATTTCCTGAAATTTGGACTCAGCATTGTCAGCAGCCTGCTTCAGGATAGTTTGGGCATTCACATGCTGAGATTTTTCCATTTTCAGCTCCTCCTCTTTCTTCAGCAGCTCATCCTGCATTCGGCTGACCTCTTTGTCTGCATGCTGACGCTTCTCAGATTCAGCCTGCAACTTTTCTTCTAACAGCCGAGTCGCTTGACCGGCTTCGAAAGTCATAGCCTGCATAAGAAAACAAAGGCCTTGGTCATTACAAATATATAACCAGGTACTTGGAGCTACAATTGTTTCACAAACATGATTTGTATAAGTTTCGGGTCGATACACATATGACAACCCGACACTTGGGGGCTACATTGATACAACTATCCCTTGTAAACAAGACAATACACATACCTCATAACGTTGCTTGATCAACTAATCAAACCATTATGTTGATCAAGACGACTCATTGACTCCAAATACAAATCCTCAACAGAAGCTTCCTTGAGAGTCGCCACAAAAGGATGATCCATGGAATGTTTCGCCTTCACGACTGGAACCGGCTCTGCAGAACAATTCTCAGTCACAACAACATCCTCAACCAAAGCTTTGTCAGCTGTAGGGATCGGATTTGGATCATGAGAGTCGGCTGTCTCCTTAGAATGAGCGATCGGCTTTTCAGTTTCATTCCTGAGGGAGTCTTCCTTATGTACAGTTGATGGGCTCGGCTCAATAGGAGCTGCACTTTTCGTCTGATCTTCAGAAACCTCAGATACCTTCTTTGTGACAACCGATCCCTATGCTTCCAGAGAACCAGATTGCGCCTTACTTTTAGCTTGTTTCCTAAGAAGAAGAAACAATATCAAGATGACTGGAAATAAACAAGTAATTATGAAAACCTATAAACACTTACCCCCGGTTGATGGTTATGTTGCTAGGGAGCCGGACAAACGACTCCCCAGAAGAGGGATCAATTTCTTCGGACCGAGGCTGCCGAATAGGATTTCACTCAGCACCAACTTTTTGACGAAGTCGGCCTGGAGAATTAGGAAGTCCGGTATCAATGGGGGCAGCAGACTCGGAGCTACGAGTTCGCCTTTTCTTCTCCTTCTCCTACAAACAATATGAATATAAGATGAATGTCCTCATAAAGACAAATTGGAAAATTAGGGAAGGATACCTTTTTCTCTGGAAGTCGATTTTCCTCTGCCTTAGGAGAGCTGGCTCTTGCAGGAGGATTTACATCCTCATCTGCGTCTTCATCTACATCCTCATTCTCATCTTCATCTTCATCTCCATCCTCATCCTCATCACCTTCTTCCTCCGAGTCTTCCTGAAATGGATAAAGGCATATAAGAAGGTCGTTTCACGAAAGTGAAGATAAGTTATTACTCACAACCCGACTCGGGCTACGAACATCCGCCTCTTCGTCAACAATCAATGGTTCTGTCAGAACCCCAACTAGGGTAAGTGCTAGGGTTTGAGTGCCCCTTTGCATCATGTAAAAATTTCAAAATAAATTCAAATATGGGGAAAGCAGAAAGACCTAAAGGATTTAATTAAATGGCCAGACAAAAATTGTTTCCAAAAATTGCTCTGGTACTTTTGAAAAGTCTTATAAATATGCATGATCACATATAAAGTGAAGTGGGTCCCACTCCATGCACCAACATTTTTCAAATATTCCAAAAGAGGCTTGGAAATTAAATTAAAATCCAATTTGAATTTAAATTCAAATTGTTTGAATTTCAAAAATCACCAAAACTTGTGAGTGGCTAGTGGCTTGAACCCTAAGCCCACATAAAAGATTTGAGGATTTTTAAAAATGCTCTGGTATTTTATTTATTAGAGCAAACAAAATAGCAGAAAGCAAAATAGAAAGAAAAGAAAAAAAGGCAAAGGAGCCCACCCAACCAGCCCCCCCGGCCCAACTTACCTTCCCCAGCCCAGCCCACCTTCACCGTTGTCTTCTTCCTCCCCTTCCCCCAAAGCTGCTCGGTGGCGAGCCGTGGGCGCGCCGACGCCACCGAGGCACTTCGAGGCCACCCGGGGCCTCATCTACACGCCACCGCAACGCCTGGAAGCCCCCCATCGCTTCCCTCCTCTCTCTGCTTCCTCTGGCTCCATCTCCTCCGAGATCTCGCACACGCCCGAGCGCCTGACCTCACCGCCGTCTTCGGTTTGCGTGGCCATCGGCCGACCCAAGCATCGCCACCGTGTCCCTGACGTCCGCCGTGGAGCTCCACTTCACCTCGTCCCTCCAATTCGAGCATAGCGGCTTCGGAGACGACGACCGCCTCAAGAACTCGCCGCCGACCGCCGAGGACGCCGTCTTCAAATTCGTCGCAGCCACGGCTCCCCTGTCTCCGACGACTTCACCATCTTGTTCATGGTGAGGCTACGCTACGTTTCCCCCTTCTCCAGCTCTTCCCCGTGCCCGGTTTCTCCATCTCGCCGTCAACCGTGGTCCGACCGCCGCCATTGCTGTCGTTGCCATGGCCTGGGCCCTCCCCTCGTTGCCCAGATGGCACTGTTGGGTGCGGGAGCTCACGGGCTACTCGCTCTTACCAATAGAGCCCCTCCCCGTGCCCTAGAACGAGATCCCGGCGATGCTCTGGCGGCTACAGTGGCACCGCCGGCGAAGCCATGGCCATTAGGGCCTTAAACACTAACTAATCACCCTCTGGGGTCTATGACAGTGGGCCCCAGGCCCTTAACTAATCATTGTTAGTTTAAAACTAACAGGGATTAGCCCCTCTCTCACTGACCAGCCGACCCCACCAGTCATCCCCCCCTGACGTCACAGTGAGCTCAGCATGACGCAATAAACCAATTTTCCAGAGAATTTAAAATATTCCAGAAATTACAGAAAATTGAATAAACTTTGGAAAATCATAACTAATTCATATGAACTCCAAATTGGACAAATAATATATGAAAAATGATCAGCATAAAATTCTCTATCCAAATATGCAACTTTCAACCATGTTTGAGTTGATTTTAAAATGGGTCCAGTAGCTTTTGCTATTTGTCTTAATTGGAATTAATTCAAATTAATTTCAAATGCTTTTGTAAATTGAACCTTTGCAATACACCACATCTCACTTCAACATCAGAGGCATATCAAACACTTGAACACATGGTTTACAATGATCAAACATTAGCAAATGCAAGTTGACCTAATTTGAATAACATTTGGAGTTTGAATTTGAATTAATTTTCAAATCAACTTCAATTAAAATGTGGCAATTTGAATCTAGGTCACATCAACACCATTCACATCATGTGACAACCTAAACATGTGCTTGTGCATTCTATTACATTGTTGCCCCCCCTTTGTTGATGATTGTGCCGGTAACAGTGCTTCCGAGACGGTGATCACCCCCGAAGAAGAAGACCACCGATAAGACCCGTGTATCGTCAGCAAGGCAAGCAAACCCCATTGATCATGTCTATAAAATCCTATTTCCCTCTCAGTCTCGCTTATGCATGTTTAGGAGATCACCGAGACACGTTCTTTCGCATAGTTGAATCCATTCCGATGCATGACCTATCATTTTGTCACAGTATTAAGCAAACCACAATCCTAGCAGATATAGGAGTTGAATGTTGAGCATGTGGCCCCTGCAACTGTTACTGCTTATTACTGCTTAGTGATACCATGAGGATGTTATGTTTGTGAGTCGGGATGGAATGAACACAGTGATGCTGATGATAACGTGTTGGTGAATCCACCCTAAACAAAGGTGAACGATGAGAGGCTGTGTAGGAGTACACAGTGGGTTGTCTCGTTGAACACTGCCCTAGGCCCCGAGTTCTTGTTTTGTGATCCAAGACAAAGAGTATGACCACATGTAGGGTTTTATGGGAGGCCCGTTTGGCCTCTTTACGTACCCGATACGGTCCAGGAGTCACAATAGATTCGGGCTTTTCCATTTTGCATATGCATAGAAAAAGTATGAAGAAAAGGTTGCATCATATAGATATGTGGGTGGACCTGTGAGGCAGCGAAACCATCTGGCAGAGGTGGCGTCTCGGTCCCTTGCATTATTTGAGTCCGTTTCGTGGAACCGGCCGGACTCTCGAGCGGTGCCAAACTCAGGTAGTCGACTCCTGGATTAGAGAAGGTGATGTGAGGTTAGTGCTTGGTTTCATCCACGTCCGACACCTGCTTGAAGGGTGACGAGAACGAGACGATAAGTGATGACACGCGTGTGAAGATGTACACCCCTGCAGGGTTAATGAACTATTCGAATAGCCGTGTCCGCGGTTATGGACTACTTGGAGACCTCTACTTGATCATAGACAACTTGAATGGATAGTTATAAAATCCGCAAGATAAGCGTGAGTGCTATGGTGGGCTTCCTCGTGGGGAAGTCGAGGAAGTAACCATAGTGGTGTATTGTTTGGAGACTTGTAGTGGACTCGTGTACGCTTCTTACCTCAAGACTGGTACTCGTAGTTCAGGACTAGCCAAGTCAAAGCTGGCACTTCTTCATGATGAACCCCACCTCCTTTACCTTGAAACTTGAGCACGAGTAGTTTAGTTCTGATGTAAGTCTTACTGAGTACGACTTTGTACTCACGTTTGCTTATTCTATGTTTTAGATGAGAACCCGGACGTCGATGGAGTCACCGACCTGAAGCTCGACGTTGACCTTGGTAGTATAGTAAAGACAGCAGTTTGGTCCCTCGTGGATGGGCATGTATGTTTACAAGGCTTCTCTAAGCCATTTGTTAAACTTGTCTATACTCAGACCTAATTTGCTTCCGTTGGATGATGTAATGTTTGATCACATACATGTGATCTTTGTATGCTCTATGTGTATATCAATAAAGAGTACTTGTAGAGTTATGTGATGATACCTGCTGTTCATACTAGACATGTGTGATGCGTGTATGATTATAACATGCATGTCTTAGTATGGGTTTTCGAGACCTTAGTTGTGATCTGGCTGGCGGTCTTTTATACACCAAGTGGCCCTTAGATGTGCGCAGATTGGGGCATCGCGATGCAATTGCTCGTGGCTCTGCCACGTGCACACTTTGTTGTATGATCGAGCCCGCCCTAGACCCCGACTAAGTGATCGGGCTAGAGTTTGTTTATGTAAGGGTTATGATTCAATCGATAACATTGTTGAGGCGACTTGTCTATGAGTATGGGATTCACCACCCATAAGCATTTAGACTTGTGAGCGGACGATGAGGACCCATCTCAGTTGATCATCCGGCCTGGATGGGATGCCCCTCACGTTCAATGCTTTCCGAGAGTGTTCTGTGCTTGGCCTTGTCTGCTTAGACAAGTGGGTACGGCTCTCGGCTCTCCATGTGAATGCATCGTGACTGGAATTACATAAGCATACCCCGGGTCCCGACAGACTTGGTATCAGAGCAGGACTGTCTATAGGATTATCAAACCCTTGGTCGAAGTCGAGTCTAGCATTCTATAGTTATATAGTTACTCTGGGTATAAGGGAACAATGTAAGGCTTCTTTTTCTCCTTACCCTCATCGATCTGAGTTCTGAGTCACCCTTATCTTTTCTTCGGGATGATAGGACTAGGCTCATCTATGTCTTACTAGAACATCTCGTTGTTTGCTTCCTTGTAGCCGTAGGAAAGTTGTGTTCGGTTGTCTAGATTCGTTGTGCTTCCTATTTTGAGACTTCCTATGTAAGTGATGTTGTTATGTTGTGAGAATTTTCATTTCTCTTGCAATTACAACCGTTATGCTGTCCGAGTCATTCCAGGTTTCTTCATAATCTAATGCCTTTGCAAAATCCTTCTCTCCATTTTGGTTGTCCTTTTTGAAGAACTTCTAGGTGGCATGCCCGACAGTTCTCTAGAGTTTGTTGTAGGTTTTGTTCTAGAAACCTTTAGTGATTCATTTCCATCTTCTCCTCCCAGTTTAGAGGTCTTTTAGAAAGAAGAACCACACTAACCATCGTGTTGGGGTACTTTGCTACTCTGACATATCTGTTGTAGCCCCTAGTAAACCTTGGTCATCCTCTAGAAAGCTATCCAGAGATCCAACCCCTTAAACCTAGCCACCCGACAGGTGTGTAGATTTCATAGTGGATCTTATACCAGGCACAACCCCAATTTCCAGACGCCCATATAGAATGGCCCCACATGAGTTAGCTGAGCTAAAAATCCAATTTGAAGTGTTGTTGGCAAAAGGCTTCATCCGCCCTACCTCATCGCCATGGGGTTGCCCCGTTCTGTTCGTAACGAAGAAAGATGGAACAGAAAGGATGTGCGTAGACTATCGCCCGCTAAATTTAGCGACGATAAAGAACAAGTAACCATTTCCCAGGATCAATGATCTTTATGATCAATTTGCAGGATCCTCTGTCTTCTCCAAGATGGATTTGAGATTAGGCTATCATCAAATCAAAATCCGAAACGAGGACGTTCCCAAGAAAGGCTTTCACTACTCGTTATGGTCTTTACGAGTATACCGTCATGTCCTTCGGTCTGACCAATGCCCCGCCACTTTTTCACGCATGATGAACTTGATCTTCATGGAGTATTTGGACAAGTTTGTCGTGGTTTACCTCGATGACATCCTCATCTACTCGAAGAACGAAGAAGAACATGCCGAACACCTAAGGCTGGTATTGATGAAACTTAGAGAGCATCGCCTGTATGCTAAATTCTCCAAGTGTGAATTTTGGCTGCCAGAAGCGGCCTACTTAGGCCACGTGATTTCTGCAAAAGGCATTGCTGTGAATCCCGAGAGAGTTCAGGCCGTCCGTGACTGGACTCCACCTGAATCGGTTAAGCAAGTTAGGAGTTTTCTTGGCTTAGCAAGCTATTGTCGCCGCTTCGTCCAGAACTTTTCTAAAGTTGCAAATCCTCTAACTGAACTCCTCAAGAAAGATAATAAATTCCAATGGACTCCCAAGTGCGAGGAAAGCTTTCAAGAGCTAAAAGAGAAGATTGACTTCTGCACCCGTACTTGCGCCTCCAGACACGAAAAAGGGATTTTGAGATCTATTGTGATGCTTCACGACAAGGGTTAGGATGCATACTTATGCAAGATCGACATGTGGTAGCTTATGCTTCACGCCAGTTGCGGCCACATGAAGAGAACTATCCTACCCATGATCTTGAACTCGCTGCCGTAGTTCATGCCCTGACCACTTGGCGACATTACCTCCTTGGTAATCGTTGTGAGATTTATTCCGACCACCAAAGCCTCAAATACTTATTCACCCAGCCAAATCTTAATCTTAGGCAAAGACGCTGGATTGAGTTGATAAAAGATTATGACTTAGGAATTTCTTACACCTCAGGCAAAGCCAATGTCATGGCTGATGCACTAAGTCGTAAGTCGTATTGTAACAACCTCATGTTACAACAGTATCAACCACTTCTTCATGAGGAATTTCGAAAGCTCAACCTCGAGATTGTTCCTCGTGGATCTCTTTTCAACTTGGTGGCGAAACCAAACCTTGAGGATCAAATCATAGTTGCCCAAAGGCGTGCACGAGGTGTTCGCCGGATCAAGGAGAACATTGCTAGCGGAGTTGCTAAATGTTTCTCCACAGATAGTAAGGGAACGGTATTCTTTGGAAATCGTTTGGTAGTACCTAAGAATAGGGAACTAAGGCAACTCATCCTCAAAGAAGCCCATGACACACCCCTCTCAATTCATCCCGGTAGCAAAAAAATGTACCGAGATCTACACCAGAGATTTTGGTGGACTAGGATGAAGAGAGACATTGCTCGATTTGTTGCTGAATGTGATGTTTGTCGTTGCATTAAGGAAGAAAAACAAAGACCTACTGGCACACTTCAACCTTTGCCTATTCCCGAGTGGAAATGGGACAAAGTCGGTATGGACTTCATCACCGGCTTTCCAAAAACCCAGAAAGGAAATGATGCCATCTTCGTGGTCATTGACCGACTCTCAAAAGTTGCTCACTTCCTTCCAGTTCGCGAGTCTATAACTGCTAGCCAGTTGGCAGACTTATATGTCTCTAGAATTGTGTCTCTTCACGGTGTTCCTTTGGAATTCAATTCTGATCGTGGTAGCCTTTTCACCTCTAGATTCTGGGAAAGTTTTCAAAATGCTATGGGAACTCATCTCTCATTTAGTACAGCTTTCCATCCTCAGTCTAGCGGTCAAGTTGAAAGGGTTAATCAAATCGTGGAAGACATGCTCAGAGCTTGTGTTATATCTTTCGGAAAGAATTGAGGGAAATATCTTCCATTTGCCGAATTTGCTTATAACAATAGCTATCAATCTAGTCTGGACATGGCTCCCTTTGAATTCCTCTATGGCCGACGATGTTGAACACCCCTTAAACTGGTCAGAAACCGGTGAAAGACAATTCTTTGGACCGGTTATGATCATGGGAGCAGAAGAGCAAGTTCGCATTGTTCGTCATCGATTGAAAGCCGCACAGTCTCGTCAGAAAAGCTACTATGATCGTCATCATAGGCAAGAAAGCTACAATCTGGATGAGAAGGCTTACCTTCGGGTTACTCCTCTGAAGGGAACCCAAAGATTCGGTATCAAAGGAAAGTTGGCCCCACGTTACATCGGACCTTTCCGCATTATTGCTAGACGTGGAGAAGTTGCCTACCAACTTGAACTACCCCCGCACCTTTCCCGAGTAGATGATGTATTCCATGTGTCATAGCTCAGGCGTTGCTTCAAGGACCCCATCCGCGAAGTCGACCATGAAATGCTTGATCTCCAAGATGACCTTTCTTATCGAGAGTAACTTGTTCGTATTCTTGATTCAGCAGAGCGTGTCACTCTTCGTCAGAAAATCAAGTTCCTCAAAGTGCAATGGTCACATCACTCCGAGAAAGAAGCAACATGGGAAAGAGAAGACCGCCTTCGTGCCGAGTACCCCACCTTCCTCCCGACGACTTCTGAATCTCGGGACGAGATTCTTTTGAGTGGGGGCGAGTTGTCAGAACCCCAACTAGGGTAAGTGCTAGGGTTTGAGTGCCCCTTTGCATCATGTAAAAATTTCAAAAGAAATTCAAAAATGGGGAAAGCAGAAAGCCCTAAAGGATTTAATTAAATGGCCAGACAAAAATTGTTTCAAAAAATTGCTCTGGTATTTTTGAAAAGTCTTATAAATATGCATGATCACATATAAAGTGAAGTGGGTCCCACTCCATGCACCAAGATTTTTCAAATATTCCAAAAGGGGCTTGGAAACTAAATTAAAATCCAATTTGAATTTAAATTCAAATTGTTTGAATTTCAAAAATCACCAAAACTTGTGAGTGGCTAGTGGCTTGAACCCTAAGCCCACATAAAAGATTTGAGGATTTTTAAAAATGCTCTGGTATTTTATTTATTAGAGAAAACAAAATAGCAGAAAACAAAATAGAAAGAAAAGAAAAAAGGCAAAGGAGCCCACCCAACCGCCCCCCCGGCCCAACTTACCTTCCCCAGCCCAGCCCACCTTCACCGTTGTCTTCTTCCTCCCCTTCCCCCAAAGCTCCTCGGTGGCGAGCCGTGGGCGCGCCGACACCACCGAGGCACTTCGAGGCCACCCGGGGCCTCATCTACACGCCACCGCAACGCCTGGAAGCCCCGCATCGCTTCCCTCCTCTCTCCGCTTCGTCTGGCTCCCTCTCCTCTGAGATCTCGCACACGCCCGAGCGCCTGACCTCGCTGCCGTCTTCGGTTTGCGCGGCCACCGGCCGACGCAAGCATCGCCACCGTGTCCCTGACGTCCGCCGTGGAGCTCCACTTCACCTCGGCCCTCCAATTCGAGCATAGCGGCTTCGGAGACGACGACCGCCACAAGAACTCGCCGCCGGCCGCCAAGGACGCCGTCTTCAAATTTGTCGCAGCCACGGCTCCCCTGTCTCCGATGACTTCACCATCTTGTTCACGGTGAGGCTACGCTATGTTTCCCCTTCTCCAGCTCTTCCCCGTGCCTGGTTTCTCCATCTCGCCGTCAACCGTGGTCCGGCCGCCGCCATTGCTGTCGTTGCCATGGCCTGGGCCCTCCCCTCGTTGCCCAGATGGCACCGTTGGGTGCGGGAGCTCACGGGCTACTTGCCCGTACCAATAGAGCCCCTCCCCGTGACCTAGAACGAGATCCCGGCGTTGCTCCGGCGGCTACAGTGGCACCGCCGGCGACGCCATGGCCATTAGGGCCTTAAACACTAACTAATCACCCCCTGGGGTCTATGACAGTGGGCCCCAGGCCCTTAACTAATCACTGTTAGTTTAAAACTAACAGGGATTAGCCCCTCTCTCACTGACCAACCGACCCGACCAGTCAGCCCCCCTGACGTCACAGTGAGCTCAGCATGACGCAATAAACCAATTTTCCAGAGAATTTAAAATATTCCAGAAATTACAGAAAATTGAATAAACTTTGGAAAATCATAACTAATTCATATGAACTCCAAATTGGACAAATAATATATGAAAAATGATCAGCATAAAATTCTCTATCCAAATATGCAACTTTCAACCATGTTTGAGTTGATTTTAAAATGGGACCAGTAGCTTTTTCTATTTGGCTTAATTGGAATTAATTCAAATTAATTTCAAATGCTTTTGTAAATTGAACCTTTGCAATACACCACATCTCACTTGAACATCAGAGGCATATCAAACACTTGAACACGTGGTTTACAATGATCAAACATTAGCAAATGCAAGTTGACCTAATTTGAATAACATTTGGAGTTTGAATTTGAATTAATTTTCAAATCAACTTCAATTAAAATGTGGCAATTTGAATCTAGGTCACATCAACACCATTCACATCATGTGACAACCTAAACATGTGCTTGTGCATTCTATTACAATGTTGCCCCCCTTTGTTGATGATTGTGCCGGTAACAGTGCTTCCGAGACGGTGATCACCCCCGAAGAAGAAGACCACCGATAAGACCCGTGTATCGTCAGCAAGGCAAGCAAACCCCATTGATCATGTCTATAAAATCCTATTTCCCTCTCAGTCTCGCTTATGCATGTTTAGGAGATCACCGAGACACGTTCTTTCGCATAGTTGAACCCATTCCGTTGCATTACCTATCATTTTGTCACCGTATTAAGCAAACCACAATCCTAGCAGATATAGGAGTTGAATGTTGAGCATGTGGCCCCTGCAACTGTTACTGCTTATTGCTGCTTAGTGATACCATGAGGATGTTATGTTTGTGAGTCGGGATGGAATGAACACAGTGATGCTGATGATAACGTGTTGGTGAATCCACCCTAAATAAAGGTGAACGATGAGAGGCTGTGTAGGAGTACACAGTGGGTTGTCTCATTGAACACTGCCCTAGGCCCCGAGTTCCTGTTTTGTGATCCAAGACAAAGAATATGACCACATGTAGGGTTTTATGGGAGCCCCGTTTGGCCTCTTTACGTACCCGATCCGGTCCAGGAGTCACAATAGATTCGGGCTTTTCCATTTGGCATATGCATAGAAAAAGTATGAAGAAAAGGTTGCATCATATAGATATGTGGGTGGATCTGTGAGGTAGTGAAACCATCTGGCAGAGGTGGCGTCTCGGTCCCTTGCATTATATGAGTCTGTTTCGTGGAACCGGCCGGACTCTCGAGCGGTGCCAAACTCAGGTAGTCGACTCCTGGATTAGAGAAGGTGATGTGAGGTTAGTGCCTTGGTTTCATCCACGTTCGACACCCGCTTGAAGGGTGACGAGAACGAGATGATAAGTGATGACACGCGTGTGAAGATGTACACCCCTACAGGGTTAATGAACTATTCGAATAGCCGTGTCCGCGGTTATGGACTACTTGGAGACCTCTACTTGATCATAGGCAACTTGAATGGAGACTTATAAAATCCGCAAGATAAGCGCGAGTGCTATGGTGGGATTCCTCGTGGGGAAGTCGAGGAAGTAACCATAGTGGTGTATTGTTTGGAGACTTGTAGTGGACTCGTGTATGCTTCTTACCTCAAGTCTGGTACTCGTAGTTCAGGACTAGCCAAGTCAAAGCTGTTACTTCTGCATGATGAACCCCACCTCCTTTACCTTGAAACTTGAGCATGAGTAGTTTAGTTCTGATGTAACTCTTACTGAGGACGGCTTTGTACTCACGTTTGCTTATTCTATGTTTTAGATGAGAACCCGGACCCCGATGGAGTCACCGACCTGAAGCTCGACGTTGACCTTGGTAATATAGTTCCAGACAGCAGTCTGGTCCCTCGTGGATGGGCATCTATGTTTACAAGGCTTCTCTAAGCCATTTGTTAAACTTGTCTGTACTCAGACATAATTTTCTTCCGTTGTATGATGTAATGTTTGATCACAGACATGTGATCTTTGTATGCTCTATGTGTATATCAATAAAGAGTACTTGTAGAGTTATGTGATGATACCTGCTGTTCATACTAGACATGTGTGATGCGTGTATGATTATAACATGCATGTCTTAGTATGGGTTTTCGAGACCTTAGTTGTGATCTGGATGGAGGTCTTTTATACACCAAGTGGCCCTTAGATGTGCGCAGCTTGGGGCATCGCGATGCGATTGCTCGTGGCTCTGCCACGTTCACACTTTGTTGTATGATCAAGCCCGCCCTAGACCCCGACTAAGCTATCGCTGGAGTTTGTTTATGTAAGGGTTATGATTCAATCGATAACATGGTTGAGGCGAATTGTCTATGATTATGGGATTCACCACCCATAAGCATTTAGACTTGTGAGGGGACGATCAGGACCCATCTCAGTTGATCATCCGGCCTGGATGGGATGCCCCTCACGTTCGATGCTTTCCCAGAGTGTTCTGTGCTTGGCCTTGTCTGCTTAGACAAGTGGGTACGGCTCTCGGCTCTCCATGTGATTGCATCGTGACTGGAATTACATACGCATACCCCGGGTCCCGATAGGTTCCTTGTCAGTAAGCCACCATGGGTCTTTGGCCGGAAAAGGTAGGGCAGAAATTGGAGTATTAAACATGGCCAAATAGAGAAAGGTCGGTTTTTACATCAAAATCGACATACCTTTGGAGCCGGGTTATCAGCATAGAAGGGGGGATACCAACCATCGCGATATCCTTCTTACTTTCAGCAAGATACTGCTTGCAGGCATATACAAGAGTTGTCGATTCAGAAGGTGTCTGTGCATATCGCATGGGATCATCTATTCCTGAATATTCGCACAAAATCCGGTCTCTCACGCTGAGAGGTTGGATCTCCCAGTCGACCCATCACCGGACCAAATCAGAGGCCAAAATCCCATGGGCAAGTAAATCTTTCATTCGAGAAAGCAGGGGAGCAAGTTCTTCCCTTTGCTTGTCGTCTAGATAAGCATTCAGGCTCCCATTATAAACAAGCCGGTTATCACGGAAACCGGGAAGTGGATTTTCGTCCTCTGGGATCTTGAGTGTAACGACCCGATTCGCTAGGAATCCAAGTCTCTGTGCATTCTGTGCTATTCCCTGGATCAATAGCTAGCACACACAGTACATGATGTAATATCAAGAATAAACCACATGTCATATATATTACATCGAAGATCCAGTATTAAAATATAGCATAACTGCATAGCTCAAGGCTAGCTTACAAATAAAAATACAGCGGAAAACAATAAAAGATTCGTGGTGTCCATCAACTCCACCGGCATGTTGAGTATAGACATCGTAACCCTACCACGCATCACTTACTCGTCGTATAAAAACCTGCAACACCGAAGGTTACAACCCGAGAACGGGTCAGTACATCTGATTTGTACGGCAAGTCACACGAAAAAAGATATAACAGACCTACATCTACATGCAAGGATAAGTCTAAGGAAAGGCTTATGGTTTTATTTTGTAGAAAGCCAATTTTTCCCTCACATACTATACCTAATCAAATTTTAATTTATCTTGCTAGTCCTAAGTATGGTTGAATCGGGATACACCAATTCCAACCATTCCTTTATTAAAAGTTCCCACTCAAATTCTTATTAAGGTGAATTATCTGTCAAGACCATCCAACAACAATAATGCCCAGTTGCTCAAAGTTGTCCGTAACCGTGGAGACGGCTAATCATGATCACTTTTTACACTCTGCAGAGGTTTGTACACTTTCCTCATTGGACTCAACGCGAAGATTGACACATAGTCTTTCAGAAGAGGTTGCCTCCACCCTTTGGTAGCCGGTACAGCTATCATATCTACATCAGCTAGCTACCAGGGCCAGGTTCCCCACAACTTACTCAGCTAAGCCAGAGACCATATAGCTAGTGGTTGTACATGGAAGCTACTAGTCACACTGTTTGTCCGATCTTTTTGAGCCTGGACGGCGCCCACTGCGTTCAGAGGGTAGACACCATGACGCACCCGGTTCACCACCAAAACCACCATTCGGGAAGCATTTAGCCCTGGTCCCTCCTTAGACAAGGCATGAGCCCCAGGATGCATTCCCTGCCCGCCCAGAGGTGATTTCTATTTAAGTTTGCTAGTCAAGTCATTAATCCTCACAAAGCTCAATGATATACTCAACCCAATCCCCGTCTACAAAGCATAGTAGTATATAACAACCACGATCCTAGGGTGACAATGAAAATACAAGGTCAGAACATATGGCTATCCTACTAGGTTTTAAAGCATAACTAATATATAGTCCTACACATGCATAGAGTGATAACTTGCTACATGCATAATAAAAATATAGGTTGAAGTATGGTCAAAGTGTAACTTGCCTTTTCCATTCGGTGAAGTTCTTCCCTCTCGCGGTCCAGTGATCTCTACTCGTCACACTCCGAGCAAAACTATCACAAACGAAGGAACTCTAATAAGCAATCACACCACAAGGACAAAACAAAAGATCAACAAAACAATCACAAAGGTTTTAGCAACAAAACAAAAGCTTTGAAGTGCAAGGGTGTCGATGTGCTCGAAGTGATCGGTGGAACGTGAACTCGAGAGAGTCGACAGATAAATAACTATCGGTAAAGAATTTTGATCATGGACATTATGAATTCAAGGTGAATATCATGCCCACATGAAAAGTGTGTGAATCTTACCGATAACATGTCTCAAATGATCCGATATGCAAAAAGAATCTTGTGAAACGGAATAGTACAACGCAGGTCATAGCAGGTTCAAAATTGAATTGAATGTGAATTTAAACAGATCAAGAAACATTTGAATTTTTGTGTACACATGATATAGAAAGAAAGTACATGAAACGAATGATCCAACGCAAAAAGAATCACTCGATTTGGATCCACGGTTTAAAATATACGGACTCCGGGATTTAATTTGAATTTGAAATAAATTCAAATTCAAAAGTTTGCAAAGTGTGAAAAGTTGATTCCACGATAAGCTACGGAACAACACGAGCGCGTAGGAAAAAGTTTCACCTCAATCCGACGCACGGTGAAGGAGATATTGCGAGTACGGCGTCGGGGTCTTTTGTGCAAAAAGGACCTATTCACAATTATAATATCTTCGCAAAAAGCAATCGGGTCCTTGGTCCGGATCTGGCCGGAGTTGATATTTTTCCGGCGAACTCGCGAATTCCGATGAGGTGCAGGGGCGTTGGCCGACGATTCGCGGTGGAGGCGCGAAGGAGGGCGGTCGTCGGCCGAGGGCCATGGCGCCTGCGCGGGACCCGCGTTGGCGAGGGGGGCTGGCCGCGGTGGTCGCCGGCCGGGCGGGGTGACGGCGGCGGCGGGGCCGGTGAAGAGGAGGCAGGGGCGGCGCCCTGGCGCGGGAGGCGCGCAGCGGGACGACGCGACTGCTCCGGCGCGGCGGAGCACATGAGGTGGTCGTCCCGCGCAGCGGTCACCGGCACGGGGCGGCGCTTCGGCGCGGGAGCCAGCGGCGGCGACGGCGGTTCCGGTGAGCTGGGCCCCGCAACCTAGGGTTTTTATTCTTTTTTTTGATGAAAAAGAAAAATGCAAAAAGGATTTCCTAATTTCTATATATAGACGGATAGAAAAAAGAAAAAAAACAAGAAAACGGGTCCGAAAAGGACTCTACTGCGCTCGCGGGCGAAAATAAGCTATTGGGCCAGGGCTACATATTTTTTCTTTTTTCTAAAAACAGCAACTTCAAACAATTATTTAAAATCAACCGTAACTCAAAAAAAATGAAACAAAATCCTAAATTCATCAAATAACCTAAATAAAATTATGCAATGGACATATTTTCCAAAAAATAAGTAAAAATAAATACATTTTTCAATGGCCTTATTTAATTATAAAATATTTTAGAAATTCACAAAAATGTCAAATAATTATTTAAATAGTTTCCACTAAATTTTTCTGAAGAAGTCATTTTATCTTCTCTCATGTTATTATTATTTTGAATGGAAAATTATTTAAATAAATCCAATTAAATTAAAATAAAATCACATTAAAACATTTCCAACTTTCTTTTATAATGAAGGAGTCATATTACCTTCTCTCATTTTAATTTGTTGGATTTGTTTTAAATAATAAATTCCAAAACACCAACGGTGAATATTAGGGAAAGTCATTTTATTCCCTCTCTTTTTAATATTCAATAAACTCTAAAAAGTTTTAAATTCTAGAGAAAATCAAACACATCAAGAAAACAATCATTATCTATTTTATTTTATTAACATTCCAAAATTCGGAGAATTTTGGGATGTTACATTGACAGTGCAATAGAAAAATGACTTCTTCTATCCTTTCACGTGTGTGGATAAGATCAAGGATGGGAATATACTTCTCCGACGCCTTTTGATGGAAACTCCACCACACTCTATGAGTGGACCTCCGCTAAACTCAGTTTTTTTTGCCGTGAAAGAACTCGACAAATAGTGCTAGAGTCGGTTTGTTCTACAAGTACATTTCGCAAAATACTTGGAAGTGACAGATGTTCAGGATGGAGTTAGGTGCAAGATCTTGGGGGTGTAAGTCATAGGCAAACCAAAATTCCCTGAAAAACCTGGACCCGGGAGGACGGAATCCCTGGGTTATATAATCTGCAAAGACGATCACTTCACCTTCCTAAGTTTTAGGCTAAGTCTCCTTTCCTGGAGCTCGCCATTTGATTTCCGACTGAGGGAGAAGAACCCCAGTCTCCTCCAACTTATTTAATTTCAACTGGGTCATGTGAGAACCACTCCAATGGCTTACAATGTCTTGGAAGTCGGCTTCTTGAGTGCCTCTTTCATACTTTTAGGACCGGCTCTGGCCGTTTTCTTTACCATCATCACGGAAAAAGATCTGCTTTATAAAATATGATGAGTCGGTTGAGGATCGGCTAACTCAATGGTGTGATTTAAATTTGTGAGTCCGGTTTATCATAAACATGATTCACACAAAAGAAGGAAACAACTAGATCTACAAGACCTAGAAAAAGCTTACAAAAACGGGGAATTTCTCTCGGAACCCGCAACAGCGGAGACAATTTTTTACCTATCTACAAGCGGATATGAGATAAGAATGTGAGAAGGTAAACGTAACAAGCCTAGGGGCGATCTACGAATGAGGATCTAACTAATCTGTATCATCGTTAGGAGCTGCTACTAATTCATATTATTCCACCGAGCTTGAGGAAAATACGGTAATAGCGACCGAGAAAAATAGATCACGATGCAAAGATAGGAGATGCAGAGAGAGCTTACTTGCGAGATGGACAGGACCGACAAGGTATTGTATCTCTTCCGCGTGGCCGGAGTTGAAGGAGGCACGCGATGTAATGGGGAGGAAGCTCAAGAGTCTCGGCGTGAGAGCGAGAGGAAGATGAAGAAGAGATTGCGGCTGGAATAGAATAAAAAGAGGGGGAATCACAAAGGTCCATTTATAAGGACTCCACCAGCCGAGAATCGAGGCGCCGCAGCTCAAAAGAAAATCTCCTAGATCCTCGCAGCATTAAAAGAGCATGTTTGTTAATATAAGTGAGCGATCTAGGGAATCGGTTTTGAATCTCTACAATGAATGGAGGACAATATTTGCTACCATAAATGTGTTGGTAAAAGATTAAAGAAATTCGGCTTCTAAGAGTCGACATATGAAGAAAATCAAGAAGATTGTCAAGAAGCTGAAGCATCGCGCCAATCTTGGGGGCTAATGTCGGGGGGATGGCCCGATGCCATGACCTGGTATATAGAAGGACCGGGCCGACTCTCAAGGTGAAGGCCCAGAAGAAGACTCGGCTTGGACTGAGTCGTGATGCTGCAAAGCCTGAAGACCATGAAAGGAAATAGACTCACCTGTTATAATAAGGAAACCATGTTTTTAAATAGATTAGGAATCCATCTTTAGTCGGAGTCGGTTTCTTGTAACCCAAGGGACCCGGTCCCTTTATAAGTCGCTCCCCTTAGTCCAAAAATGACAACTCAAATTAGATCCTCTCGAGACATAGGCAGCGATTTAGCACCTTTGTATTCGAGAAGTCGACACCTCATAATAGAAAAGCAGGAGTAGGTATTTACCTTTAGAGGGGCCGAAACCTAGGTAAATATCATTTCTTGTGTTCTCGCCGACTCACTTCCTCGAAACCACCTCGCAACAAAGGTCCCACATTAATTTCTCTAATGAGGACATATGTCGTGACTTTCCCACGACACAAAGACCCCCCACACTAGTTCACTCAACATTGCCTTCATCGAGCATATCACTAATGCTCTTCTCAAATCTAGGGAGGAGAAGCTTAAATTAGAGGTTTCTATTCCTAGAAAACTAGAATATGGTTGGGATCCTATGGTCAAAATCAAAATGAATATTTTTTTCTTGCTTTTATTTATGTGATGTTGGAGCTAGTGCCTTTGTTTTACCCAAAAGAATGCATGACAAGCTTGAATTGAAACCTTTTGATCCTTGTTCTTTTGGTGTTCGCCTCGTTGATTCTTACGTAAAGAAACCTTTAGGGAGGATTGATGATATTCTTATAGTTGTCAATGATAATTATGTTCCCATTGATTTTCTTGTCATGGATATTGAATGTGATCCCTCATGTCCAATTATTTTGGGACGTCCTTTTCTCCTCACCGTTAGTGCTATCATTGGTTTGAAAGAAGGGACTATTAGATTCCAATTTCCCCTTAATAAGGGCATGGAACATTGTTGGGGTTCGGGGCAGATAACACAAATTTTTCATAACCTACGATACCCAATCCCAAGACCTATGTTATGGCAATGAAAGTAACGGATGGAAATAAGTTCACATACCAGTTTGTCGCCGTTTAAGCGGGAAACGTTCCCACGTGAACGTGGTTGGTGTAGTCGTATTGGCAATCCCCGATGCTGCACAGCTCCACGATGACTCCAGTAGCCACCTGATACGTCCCAAACGTATCTATAATTTCTGCTTGCTCCATGCATGATTTGTGTGACTTTGCCATGTTTTGCTTGAAATTTCATACACTTTTTATCATATTTGGACTAACCTATTAACTCAGTGCACCCAGTTGCCAGTTCCTGTTTTCTGCTGTTTTTGTATTTTAGGTTTTCCAGCCATTAAAAGTGCCAAATAAATTCCAGAAAAATCCAATAAAAAATCAGCGACCCGAAAGCTTCCCAAATAATCAAGAGAGGAGGGGGTGTACCCACCAGGGCCCCAAGAGGGTCCCTGGCGCGGCCCCACCCTAGGCCGCGCTAGGAGGCCTCCTGGCTGCCCTTTGGCCCCTCTCGGTGCCCCCCTTCACCTATATTTACCCCCCGTGACGGAAACCCCTAATATCGATCTACTATTACCGTTCTCCTCTCTGTTCCGCCGCCGCCGCCGTTTGAAAATTGGGGCTGCCAGGAGAAGCTGCCCCGGCACCCTACCGGAAGGAGGAATCCCCTCCGGGAGACCATCCATCGCCATGGACGCCTCCCGGATGTGCCGTGAGTAGTCCCCCTTGGACCATGGGTCTGTGACCAGTAGCTATGTGATGTACTCCTCCCCTCTTTGTGCTTCCACTTTCGAGACCTCGTGAGTTGCCTCACATGATCGAGGCACTTTTGTAGTTTTCTATGTTGCTATGCTGAGTTTGCTGGGATCTGATGGATTATGAGATTATGTTCAGATTGTGATGAGTAATATATTTGGTTCTCTTTTATATTTTTGTTCTTTAGTAAATTCTTTCATGTTCTCCGTTGCCGTATTTTACTTTGGCCAAGTGATTTGTTCCAACTCCAAGAGGGAGCGTTATGCTTGATTGTGGGTTCAGCCCCTTGATGTCTAGCTTGAGTGACAGAAACATGAGACTAGGGAATGTGCTGTTGCCACCAGGGATAAAACAACAGTGCTTGTACTTGCGGGTGCAAGGATTGTTTACTTTACGCATAGTTCTTTTAATGCAGTTGTCTGTTGCTTTGAGTTTACACTTTGGGTGGGATTCGCAACTTAATACCAGTGAGATGTTCAGGATAGATATCTCAAGGTGGATGATTCGTAGTAGATGCATATGGATTTCGGTCTACTTACCTTGGCGTACTGCCCATTGCTTTTGAGTCTCTTCCTTTCTTTCATAGCATAGTTAGCATTGCAGTGCGTTTATAATCCTATCAATTGCCCAGCTGTGATTTGTTTACCTCCCTAGAACTTTTATCGTCTTTTGGGAGAGAGACATCACTAGTGAACATCACGGGACCCCGGTCCATTTTCACACCATTGTTTACACCTTCAATTTACTTTCAGTCTTTACTTTCAGTTGCCACTACTATTATCTCTTGCGTTGATCCTTTGTAAACAGCAAGGCCGGAGGAATTGACAACTCCTCTATACTCGTTGGGAGCAAAGTTATTTTCTATGTGTGCAGGTCCAGCCAAAGTTACCAACCTCGCCGCCATTGTCCACTTTACCACCTTCTTGTATCTCTGCGAGTCCTACGGGAGACAAACCCTATCCTCTACATAGGGGAAATTCTGCTGCTACGCTACATCTCACCTTCCACTTGGGGTAACCAACGAGAAGCGAGAGAAGTATCTTCCTTGCTAGCATCAAGCAATTTCTTGCGCCGTTGCCGGGGACTCTAGTCTACAAGATATGGGAGTTTCACACTATCTTTTATCTTTTCTTTTTAGTCTTGTTAGTTTACCTTTCAGTTTTTACTTTTGTCTCCCTTATAAAAAATACCAAAAATACCTGCTGCTACTATGGGTTCCAATGAAAATACCAAGTTGTGTGACTTCACTAGTCACAACAAGAGTGACTTTATCTGCACTCCTATTGCTCCACCTGCCACTTCAGCACCTTCTTATGTAATTAAACCTGCTTTTCTTAATCTTGTTATGAAAGATCAATTCTCAAGTGCTGGAGAGGATGCTGCCTTGCACTTAAATAAATTTTTTGAGCTTTGTGATATGAAAAAGTACAAGGAAGTAGATGGAGACATCTTCAAGCTGAAGCTTTTTCCTTTCTCCTTGAGAGGAAGAGCCAAGGAGTGGCTGCAATCCTTACCTAAGAATAGTACCAATTCTTGAGACAAGTGTAAGGATGCTTTTATTGGGAAGTACTATCCCTCCTGCTAGAATTATCCAGTTGAGAAGTAACATTATGAATTTTAGGCAATTGGATAATGAACACGTTGCCCAAGCTTGGGAACGAATGAAATCTCTTGTTAAGAACTACCCTACACATGGTTTGACTACCTGGATGGTTATCCAAACTTTTTATGCATGCTTAAACTTTACCTCGCGGAATCTGTTAGACTCGGCCGCGGGAGGACCTTTCATGTCAACCACACTTGGTCCTTCCACGAAGCTACTTGATGAGATGATGTTGAACTACTCTCAGTGGCACACCGAACGATCTCCAACTGGTAAGAAGGTAAATTCTGTCGAGGAGATCTCCTCTCTTAATGAAAAGGTTGACTTGATCATGTCTCTACTTACCAAGCAAGCTCCTATTGATCCTCAGGATGTTCCTTTAAATTCCTTGGTTGCTCAAGAACAAGTTGATGTGAACTTTATCTCTAGAAACAACTTCAACAATAATGCTTCTAGGAGTAATTTTGGTAGCAACAATCCTAGACCTTTCCCATCCAACAACAATGGGAACAACAACACTTATCCTAGCACCAAAAACTCCACCTCTGAACTAGAGACCTTGCTCAAAGAATTTATCACTACCCAAAAGGCCTTCAACAAGAGTGTAGAAGATAAATTAGACAAATTATATATTCTCTCTTCGAAGGTAGACAATATAGCCCATGATGTTGAGATGCTTAAGATTAGAACTTCTCCCCCCGAGGAGAGGAAAACCACCCCTATGAATGCTATCCAAGTGCAAATTAATGAAAACATTAGGATGTTGGGAAAACTTAAAGAGAGATGGGATAGAGAAAAGGAGGAATAAGATGGAGTTAAGAGCCTTCCCACCTACCACACAGTAGCTACTATCCAAGTTGTTGAGGATGTCCAAACTATTAGCACCCATCACACCCCTAGTCCACCTGGACCTATCAATGGTGATGCTACCACCTCAACCATAGATGAAGAAACCTCTATGAACATAGAGGCTTTCAAACAAGTGAGCCTTAATGATATCACTACATCCTTCATATATAGTAGTGATCTAGACTTTGACAGCTGCACCTTACCTGAAGTTATTGGTTTCCTACACAAAATGTCTAGAGACCCCCACACTAGCACACTTAATCTTGCCTTCACAGAGCATATCACCAATGCTCTAATCAAAGTTAGGGAGGAGAATCTTAGACTAGAAGCCTCCATACCTAGGAAGCTAGAAGATGGTTGGGATCCTATGATAAAAATCAAATTGAATAACTTCTCTTGCTTTGCTCTTTGTGATGTTGGAGCTAGTACCTCCGTTTTGCCCAAAAGAATGTATGATATGCTTGAATTGAAACCTTTCAATCCTTGTTCTTTTTGTGTTCGTCTTATCAATTCTTCCGTAAAGAAACCTTTGGGGAAGATCGATGATGTTCTTATCATTGTCAATGATAATTATGTTCCTGTTGATTTTACTATTATGGACATTGAGTGTGACCCCTCTTGTCCAATTATTTTGGGACGTCATTTTCTTCGTACCGTGGGTGTTGTTATTGACATGAAAGAGGGGAATATCAAATTCCAATTCCCTCTCAAGAAATGGTTGGAACATTTCCCTAGGAAAAATATTAAGTTGCCTTTTGAGTCTGTCACACGGGCTAGTTATTTTCTTGATAAGACTTGATCTTTTGCTTTAAGCCTAGCTAATGGCTTTAAAGAAGCGCTTTCGGGAGGCATCCCGCAACGAATTTAGGTTTTACTTTTTGTTTTTCTTTTGTTTTTAGTGGTCTTGATGATTGTTACTACTATAGCAACATAATTGTATCTTTACTTTTCAAGCTTTGTGCCATTTATAGCCTCATATGACAAGGGAACTGAAAATTGTGACATGCTGTCCAGAAAACAGATTCTGTCCTCGTGACGGGAAAAATCATAGAAAATTACCAGTTCATCTTTTTGAGCTGAATTGTTTACACAGCGTGCTCTATACAATCACGAAACTTTCGTATGTTCTGCGTTTTTTGATTTGAGTTGCAGAAGTTCCCCTAAAAAATTCTTTACTACCTGTTGTTCTGTTTTTCATAGATTCTGCCACGTCGTGTCTCTCGTAACTTTTGCAAACCTTAAGCTTGCTTTTTCTTTGCAATTTTTTTTGGCAATCTTGAGAAACAGTAGCTTTTCAAGAATATCTTTATTTCCAGTAAGGGAAAAATTATTTTAATAGGGTACTAACCTCTCTAATCAGTTTACAATGAGTTATGTATGAAGAGAGTTTTCAAGTGTGCGATGGAAGATGATGAAAGAAGATCCTGGAGTGTCAAACGCTCAAGCTTGGGGATGCCCATGTGCACCCCCAATAAATATTCAAGGAGACTCAAGCTTCCAAGCTTGGGGATGCCCCCGTGCATCCCCTTCTTCATCAACAATTATCAGTTCGTCCCTCGTTTCACTATATTTTTATCACTTCTTGCGTTATGTGCTATGCTTGGAGCGTCTCGCTCTTTACTTTTCTTAGGATTGTTTTTGCTTTGTTTTCTCTCATAGCAAGTTAGACCCCAACTTTCTTTTGTGTGGGAGAGAAACACGCTCCGCTTGAACTAGAACTCGTCATAGGATTTGCATGCTTATTCTCTTAGTTGTGAGGTTTTTTATTTTCTTAGCTACTGCCCTGTTTAGTTATTGTGCGTTAGTTTTCTTCTAGAGCTTTTATTTTTTCTTAGGTTGAACTTTCTATAGGTTGCATGTTTTATCTTGTTAGAGAGTTTGCATGTTGCACTGAGCTTTGTGTCTTGACTAGAAAGTAGGTAGTTGAAGTTGCTATTCTCTTTGTAGTAGTAACTTGCAATAGTTTTGAGGTATTGACTAGAGTAATGTTTGAACTTTTGGTGTCAAGATCTCAAGCCTATTAGTGATAGATGTCATATTTTGGGCAATCCGTGTGATTTTCGAAAACCAAAACCCATGTTGAGATCTCGAGCTACTAGATGGATCACTAACCTCTGGAGGGTTCGAATATTAGAGTACACTCACGTACCATGAGTCGAGGATGCGCAAGGATAACAAAACCCCCATAAACTCCTCTGCGGGGTACTTGTCTCTTTGTGAACCTCCTGATTAGATTGAGAGTTACCGATAATAAGTGCATGAGTTCTTCAGACTAATGTGAGTATTCGAAAGTTGACACTTCCACCTTCCCATATTTTTCTAGCCTCTCCTGTGTCGTGCATTGCCTCCTTCTGACTCCGAGAGTTAGTGTCCACCTTCGCCAGTAAATCCAAACCCTTGGCATGATATGCTCTGTCATCATAAATCTCCTTATATCTTTCCTCAAAACATCCACCATACCTACCTATCAAGGCATTTCCATAGCCTTTCCGAGATACATTGCCATGCAACATCCACCTTCTCATGACTTGATCTTCATGTCATACATGCTACTTGCTTGATCGATGAGCCGCATGCTAGTTGGTCCTTTCCCTAATCATTGCTACATGACGCGCTAGTATCATTGCATATCCTGCTACCCTGGCAGAGGCATACATTTGCATCATGATAGTTACATATTCTTTATGTGAGTACCTTTGTAAAGTGTGAAAGATCTCCTATATTCTTGTAAAATATAGAGTGTTTCCCCTAAAGTGAGGAAAATATCCCAAAGAGGACAAAATCAAAGATCCCAAAGATGAAAAATGAGAGAAATAGAAAGAGCCATTGAGGCCACCAAAAAATACAAAAAAATATAAAAAAGAGAAAAATAAAAAAATAAAAAGAGAGAAGGGGGCACACTACTATTACTTTTGAGAGATCCACACTAAGTACTTCATCCTCTATCCCTTGTACTCCATAGAGATCATCATACATGCATATATCTATGTGGGGACCCTTCACACTATAAAACTTGGCTTGTATATTCCAATGATGAGCCTTCTCAACATAGCTCTAGGTCATCATGAGCAAGCAAGTTAGATGCACCCCACTAGTTCCCTTGGAGAGATTTTAGCTCACATGTGCATCCGTTGCATGGCAATCCCTACTCCTCACATCATATCTATCATATGGCCTTCTCTCGCCTATGATTGTCCTCATTGATGTGAGCCTTTCACACCTTTTTGTCTTCCTCCTCCACCTTCTTTCTGTTTCGCCATTTAGGTGTCAAATTTCTTGCTCACGCTCATCCATTGCATGAGTGCTCAAAATATCGAAAGGGAGTGGATCAGTTTGACTTGTACCCGACTAATAGTCTGGGGACGAGTCCAGATAAAATCCAAAGGAGACCAAGTGTGAAACTTTAGTAGATAGTAGTTCTCAACAACTATTTTTTATCTCGTATTCCCTATCCCCTTTCTTGCACGCAAACACCATTTGGATAGATTCGAGTCACGGACATCGAGAGCTCTTGCACCTTTTGTTCTTTTGTTGCTTGTGTCAATGCTAATATAGACTCTTGCTTGTTAAGACTTGAATTGAATTGCATGCTTTGATTGCTTTACTTAAAAGTCCTTATATGGTTGTGTGGCATTTCTCCACAGAAATTATGCTTGTTAGCATTTCCCTACTCGAGGACGAGAAGGAATTAAGCTTGGGGATGTTGATACGTCCCAAACGTATCTATAACTTCTTCTTACTCCATGCATGATTTGTGTGACTTTGCCATGTTTTGCTTGAACTTTCATACACTTTTTTTTATCATATTTGGACTAACCTATGAACTCAGTGCAACCAGTTGCCAGTTCCTGTTTTCTGTTGTTTTTGTATTTCAATTTTTCCGGCCATTAAAAGTGCCAAATAAATTCCAGAAAAATCCAATAAAAAATCAGCGACCCGGAAGCTTCCTGAATAATCAAGAGAGGAGGGGGGGGTGGACCCACCAGGGCCCCAGGAGGGTCCCTGGCGCGGCCCCACCCTAGGCCGCGCTAGGAGGCCTCCTGGCTGCCTGTGGCCCCTCTCGGTGCCCCCCTTCGCCTATATTTACCCCCTGTGACGGAAACCCCTAATATCGATCTGCTATTCCTGTTCTCATCTCTGTTTCTCCGCCGCCGTTTCAAGATCGGGGCTGCCAGGAGAAGCTGCCCCGGCGCCCTGCCGGAAGGAGGAATCCCCTCCGGGAGACCATCCATCGCCATGGACGCCTCCCGGATGTGTCTTGAGTAGTCCCCCTTGGACCATGGGTCCGTGACCATTAGCTATGTGATGTACTCCTCCCCTCTTTGTGCTTCCACTTTCAAGACCTCGTGGGCTGCCTCACATGATCGAGGCACTTTTGTAGTTTTCTATGTTGCTATGCTGAGTTTGCTGGGATCTGATGGATTATGAGATTATGTTCAGATTGTGATGATTAATATATTTGGTTCTATTTTGTATTTGTGTTCTTTAGTAAATTCTTGCATGTTCTCTGTTGCCGTATTTTACTTCGGCCAAGTGATTTGAGGGATTGTTATGCTTGATTATGGGTTCAGCCCCGTGATGTCTAGCTTGAGTGACAGAAACATGAGACTAGGGGATGTGTTGTTGCCACCAGGGATAAAACAACGGTGCTTGTACTTGCGGGTGCAAGGATTGTTTACTTTACACATACTTCTTTTAATGCAGTTGTTTGTTGCTTTTAGTTTACACTTTGGGTGGGATTCACAAATTAATACCAGCGAGATGTTTTGGATAGATATCTCAAGGTGGATGATTCGTAGTAGATGCAGATGGATTTCGGTCTACTTACCTTGGCGTACTGCCCATTGCTTTTGAGCCTCTTCCTTTCTTTTGTAGCATAGTTAGAATTGCAGTGCGTTTATAATCCTGTCAATTGCCCAGCTGTGATTTGTTTACCTCACTAGAACTTTTATTGTCTTTTGGGAGAGAGACATCACTAGTGAACATCACGGGACCCCGGTCCATATTCACACCATTGTTTACACCTTCAATTTACTTTCAGTCTTTACTTTCAGTTGCCACTACTATTATCTCTTGCGTTGATCCTTTGTAAAAAGCAAGGCCGGAGGAATTGACAACTCCTCTGTACTCGTTGGGAGCAAAGTTATTTGCTGTGTGTGCAGGTCCAGGCGAAGTTAGCAACCTCGGCGCCATTGTTCACTTTACCACCTTCGTGTATCTCTGCGAGTCCTACGGGAGACAAACCCTATCCTCTACATAGGGGAAATTCTGCTGCTACGCTACATCTCACATTCCACTTGGGGTAACCAACGAGAAGCGAGAGAAGTATCTTCCTTGCTAGCATCATCACCCGGTCCTTGAGACCGATAACGGGATTACGTCCCCGTCGGAACATTGTCGGTGAAGACGCTGCAATACGGCCACGATGATGAAGTAGCGCCACAAGTGTAGCGCCTCGTGGGATTACACACATACGGTGTACCCGACGTTCCTCCGGGCTCCGAACCAGAAGAGCAACGGAAAGAAGATGGATTCGGATCCCGATTCCAGCAGCACGAAGACATGCGTATGGTGGAGAAATCCCGAACCAAGAATAGACTCCAAACAAGGGGAGTCCACTCGAGGAAGGAGATAGGAGGAAGAGAGATGAGAAACTTGTCTCAAATTGGATGTGAAGAAAAGGGCGCCCTACCCCTCCTTATATAGGCCAAGGAGGGGGCAACCTCCCCTCAACTTTCCCATGTGGGACTAATCCCAAGGGGAGGGGGGGGGGGGCAGATGCGCCCTAGGGGGGCATGGGCCCCTTCATGGCGTCATGGCCCATGGGGGAAGACTCCCTCTTCCCGTAATGGGCCTCTTTAGGCCCATATGCCTTTTTCTTCTATTTTAACTATATTTAATTATATTTTAATATTTAATTCAGATAATTAAATAATAAAACATATTTAAACATTATTAAATAACATTTTGAACCTTTCAAAATTCCCAGAACAATTTCTGGCCTCCGTCGGAAACAATTCCGCTGTTCTCTCTTATTTCTCCGGTGATCCCGAATCAATCCTTAATGCGTCGAATACCCTTAAGTGTGACACCCTACGGTCTGGGAAACAACAGACATGATCAAGACACTCTCTTGATCAATGACCATCGATCAGACCTGGTTACAATCCTAGATGGCCCCTGCGCTTCCGTCGAATGAAACTTCATCGCTGTTGGATCCGTTTAACGTTGAGCATTATCTCTTTGTCCTATGGTACTTTGCTTGTCCGAGGTTTGATCGCCGGTATCCAATATACCTAGTTCATCCTCATTACTGACAAACATGTTTACTCGTTCCTGTGATATTACAACCCTCGTGACCTAGTCACATTATTGCAATCGTTATGATGTAATATCACCGAGTGGGCCCAGAGTACCTATCCGTCACTCGGATGGACAAATCCCGCTTTGATCTATTTGCATACTCATTAACGTATCTATTCGGAATACCCAAAGTGCACCTTTATGGCCAGCATATTTCAGTCAGGCGGTGCGTTAAAAATCAAAGCATTCTCATAGATAGTAATTACGTATGATCATTACGGTCAAAGGTTGTGGTCACTACGTTGTAGTTATCGCAATCTTGAACTTATGTGACTCGATCACATTGCAAAAGTTCTGGTGGGTGAGTGTCCATCATATCATTCTCCCAATGATACAACTCCATTGTCAACATCTTAATTGCTCATGATCATGAAACCTTGTTCATCAATTGCCTAATGGACTAGTATAATAGAGTTAACTAGGGACCTGGTTGTTTTATACCACACGTGTATTAATTTTTCCTCTTAATACAATTATAGCACAGTATAAAACATATTATTAACTTATGTAATATGCTAATAAACATATTTTATTTGCCTCTAGGGAACATTCCCAACAGTCTCCCACTTGCACTAGAGTACAAATAATCTAGTTGCATTTTCTATGGATCATAATCCATATCAAGTATATGGTCATTGATCATGCTTGCCTATGGAAAATGTTGTATCAACGGTCTGGGTACCATTCAGATCCGTATGTCCTTTGCAAATCATTAATGCCCCCTAGTTTGACATTCTTTCCATTATCCATTATAATGATGAGGTATATATATCTGGCGGTAGAGTGAGACTTCGTTTGTTGTGTTTCAGAAATGACATCCGGTCGGTTACGAGGACTTTCCCATAGTCATGCACACTGAAAATCACTCAGTCAGAAGTCGAACTTCTTAAGACAAAATATAACTCCTGCCACTTCTAAATCATCCACATCAATGTAGATTTAATCGTTAGTGCATTGTATGCAACTTTGATGTCTAACCATGTTTCTTTCAACTTAGGAATTCATTAATATGATATCTCAATTTTCTAGGTTAGTGTCACAACTTGAGACAGCATAACATTTATGGTCAAGTCCACTATCCTTTACAAATTAGAGATGTATCCTCAGTTCTCTCCAGACACTGAAGGATAAACTTTACTCTTTGTTCAATGATTTACTCATAATTAATATCACAACATGTTCTTATTATTAAGAACTTGGGTCACATTACGTCGAGTACACAACTCTGGTTTTTTATGGAAGAACCCATGACAGAGGCATAGAGGATGTAGCACATCCATTTCTTTCATTTAACATTGTTATTGTACTGAGATTAACTTGATACTTTTCTTGGACACATACAAGTAAGAACTACTTCTTGACTTGTCCCATTCTGAACTCCTTCAAAATCTTATCCAGGAAATTATTCCGACTCAATGTTATCAAACACGTTAATCTATCTTAATAGATTTTTCAATGCTCAACTTCATTCATGAAAGATTTCGGTAATCATTAATACCAACTACACCATTCTTAATATGTTATCCATATATGAGAATGTTTTAATGCTCCCACTCAAATATGTCATGCACATATTAATTTCAGGATAACACTCACATAGCTCCCACTCAAATATGTCAGTTACATCTAAGGTAAGGATAACATCCACATCGCTCCTACTCAAATATGTCAGACACATATAAGACTAGGATAATACTCCCATAGCTCCCACTCAAAATATGTCGTCCACATATTAAGTTTAGAAAACTATTAAGCTCCCACTCAGTTTCATGCGAATGCATGTTTCTCAATATTTTGGCTAAGTCCAAAATCACTTTGATCATCCATCAAATTGAGAATTCAGATTACGAGACACTAGTATCCATATGTTTTCAAAACACAGGATTTGAGGAAGTCACGGTATTGATAACAATTTGGATCAATCGTAGTGAATATCCCATTGACTCAAGCATCGCTACTTATTGTAGTCAACCTTTTGAATTTGTTAGAAACATACTTTACGACAAATCGATCTTGATGTCTTCTTTGATGTTCACATTTATTCCTTATAATTTGAAGTTATTGAGAATATCAAGTAAACTCCTTACTTAATAAGATTTAAGTAATCTTAAATGTGATTCAATATGGGATTTCATGGCTCATAGTCATATCTCGTACTTAGGTCCACCATCGCTTCTTCATAGTTTGTAGGTATGTCTTGTTCCATTAACTTGACAAGTGAATCATGAATATAATTTTGTACAAGGGGCAAATATGTATTCTTGAATCCTACTTTGTTTAGTAAAAGCTTTAACCGAAACATCATGATCATTATCATTAGTTTCTCCTCTAATTGTAGAGCTTTGGTTCCTGGAACATATTCCATTGCGCTACTCTGACATATGGAGGCAAGCTCAATTACCTTGGTTGAACTTTCACTTTTCTTCCATTAACACATTCATCTAGAACATTTCTTGATAAACACCAAAACACTTAGCAACACAAGTTTTGATCTTTTGGTTCTAGTTGTGAAAGATGCATCCATAGTTGTCTAAGGATACACTACAAATCTAATTTATCATATAAATCAAGCTTCCTAGAAACCATAACACAACATAACATATATATATATAGTGTTCGTTTCCACGAACTCAGATGGTTCCCTATACTGAAGCGAGTGTTTATATATTAAATTAATAACTCTAAAAAATAATAACGCAACTTGGTAAGAGATAACTTAGACCATACACTATTCAATAAAGTATGATTACAATGTTGATGCACATCAACAATATTGAAGTGTTCCAAGCATTGTAATTTGTGGAACAACTTTCACACAAGTCCGTATGCCCAAGGCTAACTCAAAACATTTGTCACTTTGATCAGATCGTAGGGACTTGTTTTTCTTGTTAATTTAATACCCATCTTCATTCTGAAATCCCTTTGATCAGATCAAATTATTTCAGACTCATGTTTCATTAGTGAATACACATATTCATCTAAGTCCACATATGAAGTTCACGAAATTGTAACATCCCAAAAAATTTTGAATATTGATTATCTTGTTTGAATTTTAGAGTAAATGAAAACTTTTCTTTTGAGTTTTTGTTTAAACCATTACAAACCATTTAATAAAATTGGATAATCATTTATCCAATAATGAAAATTTTGGTTGTGAACTTTATTCAAAATTCAAAGAATGATTTTCTTTCTTTTGTCTTTTTCAAACTTGGTAGGAACCACAATTAAATATTTTAGAGTGAGAATAAAATGATTTTCTCAAATTTATTGTGTTCCCATACTCATTTTCAAAATTTTATTTAAAAGTGGAGTTTATTTGATGTTGACGTTTAAGAGATATTTATATATTTCCAATAATTCAATTTATTAAAGGAGAGAAGATAATATGACTTCTCCCAAATTAGTGTTGGAAATATTTAACAATGCTCACTTGAATACTTGTTTATTTATTAATCATTTTTTGTATTTATAAAACCCTAAAACCTAATTTAGGGAATTTATTAGTGCTTTAAATGATTTTTTGTTGAAAAGAAAAACTATTTAAAAATATATTCAAAGAGGGAAATATATTTTCCTAAACTCTCTGTATTTTATTCGGTCTATATAATTTTTATGAGTTGCTAGATAATAGAAAACAAAAATCCTAAATCTATTGGGCCGAACCCATATCTTGTTTTCCTCTATTTCTCTTTTCTTTTCTTTTTGTCTTGGCCCTATCCTCCCGCTAAGGCCCATAGCGCTGGCCGTCTTCTTCCTTCCTCATTCTTTTCTGTGTACGTGAACGAACAGAAGATGAACACCATGAACCTGGACATCTTCCTCCCCTTCTTCTGCTTAATCCCTT
Source organism: Bromus sterilis (assembly GCA_950022295.1). Taxonomy (NCBI): domain Eukaryota; kingdom Viridiplantae; phylum Streptophyta; class Magnoliopsida; order Poales; family Poaceae; genus Bromus; species Bromus sterilis. The sequence continues at coordinate 222,070,788 of OX465599.1, forward strand.
GACCGATTCATTTCAGAACCTACACGAGAATTTGGGAGAAGTTTATGATGAATCCATTCAGGGAAAAAACCATCCTTTTTAATGCTTTAAATGCCCAGAAATATCTCCACGAACGCCATTAATACCTTCCAATTTTTTTGTGTGGATCTCCATGTATGGACCTTCCTAGCACCTATAAACTGGACCGTAGTTGAACATCGAAGTCCTCAGCCACCTCCACAAAAATCCCTCTCCAATTTTCCCCGTGCTATGAGCAATTGCTCGCCGGAGGCCGCCGTCCATTGACAATTTCGTTGCCATGAAAGGTATCTATTCCCTATTTCTTCCGCTAAACTCTTCTCCTCGAGGATGCGCACAAGTGTGACATGTTTTCCCTCTCAATTGCAAGGCTGGAACATGCCATACGCATCACCGTGCTCTCTATGCATTCTTCTCCACTCCGGCGACAGTTCTAGGCCAAACAATGGCGAGACCGAGGCTCTAACCTTGTCATGCTAGTTCACCAAGCTTTCCTCTACATCGTTCGGCTACTCGTTGATGCCGGGGACCTTATTTATCAAAGTCTAGTGAACTCTCCGGTAAACTCTATCCCCTGTTCATTGCATGTTTTTTTCCTGTTAAAAAAATCGAATGGGTACAGACCAATTAGAACTCGCCATGTGGCAGCTTAATGTTCAACCCGTAAATCGGATTTCGACAAATTTTATATCCCCGGATTCCTTAGAAAATGTACTTTATTATGGTCTAGTAATATTACACTTTTGATAATTCGAAATTTAACTCAAATTTATTTTTTCAATTTGAGTATATTTGATATAGATCTTATTCTATAATTTATTTGGAATTATTTTCTCCATCAAATTTGATCCTTAAAATAAAACTTTCTTTTTGGACATTTGTCACAATCTATCCATCATATTAATACTCTATTTTGACCTCAAACCTTTGTCTTAGCTTCCATTTAATTATATCTCTTTCTTTTATAAATTTTGTTATAAAAAAAATCAATCTTCTCAACAAGATCATCACGAGTTCTATCGGATCTTTTTGAATCCAATCCAAGAATGAATTTTCCTAGTCAAATATTCTTATGGACAAACCAATTGGGTTTGACATACTCACAATCCGTTTGAACTTATACTCAATGCTTCAATCCTAACTTGTGTCAATTTGATCCAATCCACGCAATATGATTTGCATCATATTTCCATAGAAGCCAACATTATCCTATCTCAACCAAGCCCCGCCATAGTAATTAGTTTATTAATAGTAACAACTAAAGATTTATGTTGTTAATTGTATTTCTATTTGGATTTGTGTTGTGTGTTGAAGTATTTCTCTTCTACCGTTAGATATATTGTAACGAGAAGGAGAGACGACTACGAGTAAAATATTTCATCTTCAGGATCCAGGCAAGTTACTCTTTTGGTCATACTCCCGTTATACCTATAATTTTCCTATGCATTGTAGTCCAACTTAAATATTATGCATTGGTAGGATTATATATTATACTATACTATTACACCCAGTAGTTCATTGAGGTAGGTCCAAACCTTATATCATTGTCGCCACCGTGTAGAATTATACTGCTTTGCTAAGTAGACGTGGATTGGGAAGTGATCCATTATGAGGTATGAGTGACTAAGTAGTAAAAAGGACCAAGATAATCTTAATGAACCACCTGCGTGGAACGGATGGGGGCACCCTGGAGGAACCAGTGGATTTTCCTGAGTGACCTGGAGATGGCCAGTAATCACTGCGGAATGCCACCCAGGCTTAAAGGGATCAATCATATTTTTCATAACTAGAAGTTTACGTGTGCAGCCACAAGCTATTATGGACTCTGGCATGGTTGATTAGTTGTGGTGACTCTTACTCGATGGTGCTACGAACGTAGTTATGAGTAGGTGGGATGGGCACCGCCAGAGTGAGGGAAACTCTTCTAAAAGACCATGTCTCGACCTTCCGGTTCTCATACAATGTGAAGTGTGATGAACTACAAAGGAGGTGGTCGAGTCTTGTGGGGAAAAGTGCACAAACCTCTGTAGAATGTACAAACTGATCATGATTAGCCGTGTCCACGGTTACAGACAACTTTGAGCATCTAGAAGTGGGAATGTTGACGGATCTCATCATCCTTATTTAATCAATCGGGTTTAATCAACTTTGGGAATAGATTGACTTGGAGAAACCAACTCAATCATATTATGAGCTTTGTAGTGCAGATATGGTACTCTTTGAGTAGGAAAAAATCATCTCTATGCAAATTGAAACTTAGATATTTTCCACCAGCCAAATTGCATGTAGAAGATAGGTCTGTTATATATTCTTTGGAGAGTAATTTGCCGTACATTCAAAGTACTGACCCATTTTGAGCTGTAACCTTCGGTGTTGCAGGATTGTATACGACGAGTAAGTGATGCGATGTAGGGTTATGATGTCTATACTCAACTTTGCCGTTGGTGTTGATGGGACTCCACATATATATTGATTGTTTCTGCTGTGTATTCTAGCCCAAGTCTATAAGGTAATAAATACCATGTATTTACGTTACTTTTTGACATGTGATTCATGGTATTTCATCGAGTACTGTGTGTGCTAGCATACTGATCCAGGGATAGCATAGAAGCACAATAGACTTGGTTCCCTTAGGGACCGGTTTGTTACCGCAATAATGAAATTCACTAGATATTGAAATACGATACATCACTGTGTATGATATTCAACAATCAGTACACACTCTGTTTTACCAGAACGCGAGGTTTTAGTCATCTCACCTAAAAGGGCATGGTTTGCATGTGTCAAGAGATCAAGTGTCTCAAAACTCCATCATACCATTCATGACTTAAACGGTAGTGGAATTATCAAGTTTGGATAATTCTTGGAATTACAATATTTCTTATAAATGATCAAACTACTATCATCAATATAAGAATAACTCATATAACCGTAATGTGACCATAAAAGATATCATTCATAAAATGAGAACAACTAACTTGTTTCTCACTAATATGAATAATTGTCTTCGCGAGATGCAAAACACACTAATAATGTTCACATTCAAACGATCATAAATTTATTCATATAATTAATCAAATGATAGATGTAGAGGGAGAGTGTTGTCGACCATCAACTATCTTGATCATCGTCAACACACATTGTCACCTCATCCCTTCCAAGACACTCTATAAGAAGTAAGTTCAAGCATCGAATACTTAATCAACCGCATTTAGTATTTTGTGGGGAAAGACATTTATAACTCGTATATCAACTATACCTTCTCCGTCAATGACTATTCCTGCATTGGTTCTACCTTCAAAGTTCATAACTTTAACCTTGACATCATGACAGGTGAACGATTCTACTTCATGACATAGTCTTTGTAGCTAGGAGGAAGCGGATGCCACTTCCCAGTTATCGCAAAATAACCAGTCATTCCGTAGTCCAAGTTATACACAAGGTGTTCATGTATCTTATACATTTTCCAAGTGACTTTCTCAGTAGGTTGTTCCTTCCACCATGGTTGAAAGAAACCCCGTCCATATACTCATATTCCATTACTCTGATTTGTGACCTAGTGCTTTCAAGTTCACCTAGCACGTCATACGTGTTGGTGTCATTAACATGCATTCACAATTCAGATTTCATAGAATGGAGTATGGTGTATTGGAAAGTCATTCATAAGTGATGGTGAGTACGATACTCATCATCATCTTCCTTAATTACGGAGTTATCATGTGTATCTCCTAGCAGTTCTCGTATTATGTTTAGCGAGTCATTACTAACGAGTATGTCTCTAACGGTGTTGGTAACAATCAATGAAGTAAGAACCATTTTCCTTAAGTTCTACATCATACTAAAAGAGCCATATTTATAAACATTTGGGTATGACATTATCTACATTGATATTTGCTAAGACATGAAGATTAAGTTCATAATATGGAGTTCATGTTTTCAAACAATTCTGGAACTCTCACTTGGACAAACATCCCTCATAGTTTATTCTAAGTGATTACACAATCCTTGAACACCATACATCCCCTGATCGTCACGGCCATCAGTATGTTGTTCAAGGTAGGCCATCATGCCAATCACATCATCTATGTGACTCATGCTCGACCTTTCGGTCTCTTGTGTCATGAGGCCATATCATATACATATGCCTGGCTCGCCACCGTACCCTATGTGATTTGTTGTTGTTTCATACAAGGCCATATCATATACATATGCCAGGATTGCTACACCCACCTCATTTGAACGCGAATATGTTTGACATCCGGTGACACGTGATGCCTCCATAATGTTGATCTTTCCAGGTGGTGCTCAATAGGGTAAGGACACTATGTTGGTTTTAGTGAGGGATCATCCTATAGTGCTACCGCTGTATATCTAACATATTAGACAAACAAGATGCAAAAATATAAATAATACTAACTATGATGCCCCCCTGCAAATTAAAGTTTAGACGCCTATACTTTATCTTTTGAAAGTTTTACATGGCTGCTAGGGCTTTCGAGATAGAACAGTTTCTATGCCTACGAACATACAACCACAACAACTCAACAATTGTCTCTATTACACCCCTGTCGGGGCCCTCCGGTGCAAACGTCTTGGCAAAGCTAATGTTAGAGAGACAGACACCCCCATCCACTTATATGGTACAAGCCATATGTCAAACGTGGAACCAGTCTCACGTAAACGCATAAGGTCGGTCGGGGCCGCTTCATCAGGACATTGCCGCAATGCTAAACGAGTACACGTGGGAGGGTAACAATTGGAGAATTGATGCCACATACTAGATGTGTTCTATCCGTACAATACATCTACGCATAGCCTTGCTCATGATACCACTGTTGGGGTTCGGGGCAGAAAACACAAATTTTTCATAACCTACGATACCCAATCCCAAGACCTATGCTATGGTGATGCAAGTAATGGATGGAAATAAGTTCACATACCAGTATGTAGCCGTTTAAGCGGGAAACGTTCCCGCGTGAACGTGGTTGGTGTAGTCATACCGACAATCCTCGATGCCGCGCAGCTCCACGATGACTCCAGTAGCCACCCGGTTCTTGAGACCGATGACAAGATTACGTCCCCGTCGGAACATTGTCGGTGAAGATGCCGCGATGCGGCCACGACGATGAAGTAGCGCCATAAGTGTAGCGCCTTGCGGGATTACACACATACGGTGTACCCGACGTCCCTCCGGGCTCCGAATCAGAAGAGCAGTGGAAAGAAGATGGATTCGGATCTCGATTCCAGCAGCATGACGGCGCGCGTATGGTGGAGAAATCCCCAACCAAGTATAGACTCCAAACAAAGGAAGTCCACTCGACGAAGGAGAGAGGAGTAAGAGAGATAATAAACTTGTCTCAAATTGGATGTGAAGAAAAGGGCACCCTACCCCTCCTTTCATAGGCCAAGGAGGGGGGAAACTTCCCCTCAACTTCCCATGTGGGACTAATCCCAAGGGGAGGGGGGGAAAATGCGCCCTAGGGGGGGCATGGGCCCCATCATGGTGTCACAACCCAAATTTAGGCAAGTGCTAGGGTTTGAGTTCCCTTTGCATCATGTGAAAAATTCAAAAAGAAAATCAAAAATGGGGAAAAGAAAGCCCTGAGAAATTAATTCAAATGGCCAGATAAAAATATTTTTCCAAAAACCATTTGAATATTTGGAAAATTCCTATAAATGATGGTGATCATTTTAAAAGTGGTTTGGGTTCATTCCCATGCCCATGGAATATTCAAAAATTCAAAAGGTGCCTTGGAAATTAAATTAAACTCCAATTTGAATTAAAATTCAAATTGTTTGATTTTCAAAAATCTCCAAAACTTGTGAGTGGCTAACTATATGCTTTGTAAGTCCATGTAAAAGTTTTTGGCATTTTATAATTTTCCTAGGTATTTATTTATCAAGGCACAACAAAAATACAGAAAGAAAAAGAGAAGAAAAGAAAAAAAGAGGAAACCCCAGGCTTTCGGCCCAACTTATGCCCCCACAGCCGAGGCCCACCCCTCCTCTTGTCGCCTTCCTCCCCGCCGAGCCAAGCAGCACGGTGGCGTGCATGCCGTGGCCTCCGACGCCGGCGAGGCCACGCAGCTGCACCCCGTGCCCTATCTCCTCGCCGTGGAGACCGCCAAGACGTCCCGAAGCTTATCCCCCTCTCCCTGGACCTCATCTCCCTTCTTCCTCGTCGTTTTTCTGCCGCAACCGAGAGCTCGACGGAGCGAGCCGCCGCGCCCACGTGGCCAACAGCCACCAGCCGCCACGCCACCGTGTCTAGCGTCTCCAGCACCGTCGTCTTCTTCGCCCTGGAGGAGGCCACGAGCCCGGACCCCCTCGAGCTGCCAGATTCGCCAACAACGTCGTCGCAGGAGCCGCGCGTTCAGCGTCATCGATTCGCCGCCTGCAGTGCTCCCTCGACCCCGCCGTGGACGCCATCGTCCTCCTAGCGCTCCGGTGAGAAGAACCCCCTATCCCCGGCCCTTCTCGCGAACGGATTCATCGTTCCCCTCTTCACCAGTGGCGGCCGCCGCCATTGCCGTCGCGGCCGAGCTCTAGAGCTCCCCTCGTGGCGCCCCGATGCCACCGTTGGATGCGCGAGGACGCGGGAGACATCCCAGTGCCCTCCCCTCCTTGTTCCGTGGCCTGTAGGAAACTCCGGCGAGGCGCCGCCGTGTACACAGCCGCCGGCGTCAAGACGGCCATTAGAGCTAACTTAATCACCCCCTAAGCTAACCCTACACCCACTGACAGTGGGCCCCATCCCCCTCTAATTGAAGCACAATTTAAATTAAACCCCGGGTTTAACCCGAGAGCCACTGACAGCATGGCCCCACTGGTTAGCCCCCCTGCTGACGCCATGCTGATGCAGTAAATTGAAAAGAATTAAAGAAATTCAAGAAATTATAGAAAATTGAATAAACTTTGGAAAATCATAACTAATTCATATGAACTCCAAATTGGACAAATAATATATGAAAAATGACCAGCATAAAATTTTCTATCCAAATATGCAACTTTCAACCATGTTTGAGTTGATTTTAAAATGGGACCAGTAGCTTTTCCTATTTGGCTTAATTGGAATTAATTCAAATTTAATTCAAATGCTAATTCAACTTGAACCTTTGCAATGAAAACTTGATTACTTGTACTTCAGAAGCATATCACACACATGATCACATGGTTTTCAAAGAACAAACAATAGCATTTGCAATTTGATTAAATTGAAATTCATATGTGGAGTTTGAATTTGCATTTCAAATGCAATACACTTCATTTAAATTGAATTTTCTACAAACCAGCACCATTCACATCATGTGACAACATAAACATGTGCTTGTGCATTCTATTACATTGTTGCCCCCCTTTGTTGATGTTTGTGCCGGTAACAGTCCCCCCGAGACGGTGATCACCCCCGAAGGAGAAGACCACCGTTAAGACCCGTGTATCGTCAGCAAGGCAAGCAAACCCCATTGATCATGTCTATAAAATCCTACTTCCCTCTCAGTCTCGCTTATGCATGTTTAGGAGATCACCGCGACACGTTCTTTCGCATAGTTGAACCCATTCCGATGCATGACCTATCATTCTGTCACCGTATTAAGCAAACCACAATCCTAGCAGATTTAGGAGTTGAATGATGAGCATGTGGCCCCTACAACTGTTACTGCTTTTGCTGCTTAGTGGTACAATGAGGATATTATGATTGTGAGTCGGGATGGAATGAACACAGTGATGCTGATGATATCGTGTTGGTGAATCCACCCTAAGCAAAGGTGAACGATGAGAGGCTATGTAGGAGTACACAGTGGGTTGTCTCGTTGAACACTGCCCTAGGCCCCGAGTTCCTGTTTTGTGATCCAAGACAAAGAGTATGACCACATGTAGGGTTTTATGGGAACCCCGTTTGGCCTCTTTACGTACCCGATCCGGTCCAGGAGTCACAATAGATTCGGGCTTTCCATTTGGCATGTGCATAGAAAAAGAATGAAGAAAAGGTTGCATCATATAGATATGTGGGTGGACTTGTGAGGCAGTGAAACCATCTGGCAGAGGTGGCGTCTCGGTCCCTTACATTATCTGAGTCCGTTTCGTGGAACCGGCCGGACTCTTGAGCGGTGCCAAACTCAGGTAGTCGACTCCTGGATTAGAGAAGGTGATGTGAGGTTAGTGCCTTGGTTTCATCCACGTCCGACACCCGCTTGAAGGGTGACGAGAACGAGGCGATAAGTAATGACACGCGTGTGAACATGTACACCCCTGCAGGGTTAATGAACTATTCGAATAGCCGTGTCCGCGGTTATGGACTACCTTGAGACCTCTACTTGATCAATAGATAACTTGAATGGATACTTATAAAATCCGCAAGATAAGTGTGAGTGCTATGGTGGGCTTCCTCGTGGGGAAGTCGAGGAAGTAACCATAGTGGTGTATTGTTTGGAGACTTGTAGTGGACTCATGTACGCTTCTTACCTCAAGTCTTGTACTCGTAGTTCAGGACTAGCCAAGTCAAAGCTGGCACTTCTGCATGATGAACCCCACCTCCTTTACCTTGAAACTTGAGCATGAGTAGTGTAGTTCTGATGTAAGTCTTGCTGAGTACGACTTTGTACTCACGTTTTCTTATTCTATGTTTTAGATGAGAACCCGGACCCCGATGGAGTCACCTTCGTGAAGCTCGACGTTGACCTTGGTAATATAGTTCCAGACAGCAGTCTGGTCCCTCGTGGATGGGCATGTATGTTTACAAGGCTTCTCTAAGCCATTTGTTAAACTTGTCTGTACTCAGACCTAATTTGCTTCCGTTGTATGATGTAATGTTGATCACAGACATGTGATCTTTGTATGCTCTATGTGTAAGTCAATAAAGAGTACTTTGTAGAGTTATGAGATGATACCTGCTATTCATACTAGGCATGTGTGCTGCGTGTATGTTTATAACATGCATGTCTTAGTATGGGTTTTCGAGACCTTAGTTGTGATCTGGCTGGCGGTCTTTTATACACCAAGTGGCCCTGAGATGTGCGCAGCTTGGGGAATCGCGATGCGATTTCTCGTGACTCTGTCACGTGCACACTTTGTTGTATGATCGAGCCTGCCCTAGACCCCGACTAAGTGATCGGGCTGGAGTAAGTTTATGTAAGAGTCAGGATTCAATCGATAACATGGTTGAGGCGACTTGTCTATGAGTATGAGATTCACCACCCATAAGCATTTAGACTTGTGAGCGGACGATGAGGACCCATCTCAGATGATCATCCGGCCTGGATGGGATGCCCCTCACGTTCGATGCTTTCCGAGAGTGTTATGTGCTTGGCCTTGTCTGCTTAGACAAGTGGGTACGACTCTCGGCTCTCCATGTGATTGCATCGTGACTGGAATTACATACGCTAACCCCGGGTCCCGACAGACTTTGTATCAGAGCAGGACTGTCTGTAGGATTATCAAACCCTTGGTCGAAGTCGAGTCTAGCATTCTATAGTTATATAGTTACTCTGGGTATAAGGGAACAACGTAAGGCTTCTTTTTCTCCTTACCTCATCGATCTGAGTTCTGAGTCACCCTTATCTTTTCTACGGGATGATAGGACTAGGCTCATCTATGTCTTACTAGAACATCTCGTTGTTTGCTTCCTTGTAGCCGTAGGAAAGTTGTGTTTAGTTGTCTAGAGTCGTTGTGCTTCCTATTTTGAGACTTCCTATATAAGTGCTGTTGAAAGGTTGTGAGGATTTCCATTTCTCTTACAATTACAGCCGTTATGCTGTCCGAGTCATTCCAGGTTTCTTCATAATCTGATGCATTTGCAAAATCCTTCTTTCCTTTTCGGTTGTCCTTTTAGAAGAACTTCTAGGTGGTATGCCCGATAGTTCTCTAGAGTTTGTTGTAGGTTTTGTTCTAGAAACCTATAGTGATTCAATTGCAGTTCTTCCTCCCAGTTTAGATGTCTTCTAGCCAGAAGAACCACACTAATCATCGTGTTGGGGTACTTTGCTACTCTGACATATCTGTTGTAGCCCCTAGTAAACCTTGGTCATCCTCTAGAAAGCTATCCAGAGATCCAACTCCTTAAACCTAGTCACCCGACAGGTGTGTAGAATTTATAGTTGATCTTATACCAGGCACGACCCCAATTTCCAGACGCCCATATAGAATGGCCCCACATGAGTTAGCTGAGCTAAAAATCCAATTTGAAGTGTTGTTGGCAAAAGGCTTCATCCTCCCTAGCTCATCGCCATGGGGATTTCCCCGTTCTGTTCGTAACGAAGAAAGATGGAACAGAAAGGGTGTGCGTAGACTATCGCCCGCTAAATCTAGCGACAATAAAGAACAAGTACCCACTGCCCAGGATCAATGATCTTTATGATCAACTTGCAGGATCCTTTGTCTTCTCCAAGATGGATATGATATTAGGCTATCATCAAATCAAAATCCGAAATGAGGACATTCCTAAAACGGCTTTTACTACTCGTTATGGTCTTTACGAGTACACCGTCATGTCCTTTGGTTTAACCAATGCCCCCGCCACTTTCTCACGCGTGATGAATTCGATCTTCATGGAGTACCTAGATAAATTTGTTGTGGTCTATCTCGATGACATTCTCATCTACTCGAAGAACAAAGAAGAACACGCCGAACACCTAAGGCTGGTATTGATGAAACTTAGAGAGCATCGCCTGTATGCTAAATTCTCCAAGTGTGAATTTTGGCTACCAGAAGTGACTTATTTAGGCCACGTGATTTCTGCGAAAGGTGTTACAGTCAATCCCGAGAGAGTTCAGGCCGTCCTTGACTGGACTCCACCTGAATCGGTTAAGCAAGTTAGGAGTTTTCTTGGCCTAGCGAGCTATTGTCGCCGCTTCGTCGAGAACTTTTCTAAAGTTGCAAAGCCTCTGACTGAACTCCTCAAGAGAGATAAGAAATTCCTATGGACTTCCAAGTGCGAGGAAAGCTTTCAAGAGCTAAAAAGAAGATTGACTTCTGCACCCGTACTTGCACCTCCAGACATCAAAAAGGGATTTCGAGATCTATTGTGATGCTTCACGGCAAGGGTTAGGATGCATACTTATGCAACATCGACATGTGGTAGCTTATGCTTCACGCCAGTTGCATCCACATGAAGAGAACTATCCTACCCATGATCTTGAACTCGCTGCCGTAGTTCATGCCCTGTTGGCGCCATAGCCCATGGGGGAAGACTCCCTCTTCCCCTAATGGGCCTCTTTAGGCCCATATGCCTTTTTCTTCTATTTTAATTATATTTAATTATATTTTAGTATTTAATACAGATAATTAAATAATAAAACATATTTAACATTATTAAATGACATTTTGAACCTTTTAAAATTCCGAGAACAATTTCTGGCCTCCGCCGGAAACAATTCTGGTGTTCTCTCTTATTTCTCTGGTGATCCCGAATCAATCCTTAATGCGTCGAACACCCTTAAGTGTGACACCTACGGTCCAGGAAACAACAGATATGATCAAGACACTCTCTTGATCAATGACCAATGATCGTACCTGGTTACAATCCTAGATGGCCCCTGGGCTTCCATCGAATGAAACTTCATCGCTGTTGGATCCGTTTAACGTTGAGCATTATCCCTCTGTCCTATGGTACTTTGCTTGTCCGAGGTTTGATCTTCGGTATCCAATATACCTAGTTCATCCTCGTTACCGACAAACATGTTTACTCGTTCCCGTGATATTACAACCCTCGTGACCTAGTCACATGATTGCAATCTTTATGATGTAATATCACCGAGTGGGCCCAGAGTACCTGTCCGTCACTCGGATGGACAAATCCCGCTTTGATCTATTTGCATACTCATTAACGTATCTATTCGGAATACCCAAAGTGCACCTTTATGGCCAGCATATTTCAGTCAGGCGGTGGGTTACAAATCAAAGCATCCTCATAGATAGTAATTACATATGATCATTACGGTCAAAGGATATGGTCACTACGTTGTAGTTATCGCAATGTTGAACTTATCTGACTCGATCACATTGCAACAATTCTGGTGGGTGGGTGTCCATCATATCATTCTCCCAACGATACGAATCCATTGTCAGCAGCTTAATTGCTCATGATCACGAAACCTTGATCATCAATTGCCCAATGGACTAGTATACTAGAGTTAATTAGGGACCTAGTTGTTTTATACCACACGTGTATTAATGTTTCCGCTTAATACAGTTATAGCACAGTATAAAACGTATTATGAACTTATGGAATATGCTAATAAACATATTTTATTTTCCTCTAGGGCACATTCCCAACAAACATTTCCCTAGAAATAAGATGAAGTTACCATTTGATTCTGTTACACGGGAAAGTTATTCCTTTAATATTGATAAAACTTTATCTTTTTGCATCATGCCTAGCTCAAAGGCATAAAAGAAAGCGCTTACTAGGAGGAAACCCAAAATGTTTTTTACTTTCATTCTTAGTGTTGTTGATTCATTCTACTACTGTAGCAACATCATTGTATCTTTATTTTCAAGCTTTGTGCCAAGTTTACCCTCTGATTGCAAGAAAAATCAAAAGTTGTGACATGCTGTCAAGAAAACAGATTATGTGTGCTTGACGGAAAAAATCTCCTAAAATCACTAGTTCATCTTTTCGATTTGAATTTTTTTGACAGTATGCTCTACACAATGGAGTTTCTGCCATCTGTATTGAGTTTTTTTGATTTGAGTTGCAGAAGTTCCCTTAAAAATTTATTTACTACCTGCTGGTCTATTTTCCCCAGATTTTGCCCTGTTTTATGATTTCACAGTTTTGCAAATCTTAAGCTTGTTTTTCTTTGCAATTTTTTTTGGAAATCTTGAGAAACAATAGATTTTTATGAAAATATTTATTTCCAGTAGATAAAAATTATTTTATTATGGGTACTAACCACTCTAATCATCTTATGATGAGTTTCGTATGAAGGGAGTTTTCAATTCTACGAAGGGAGAGAAAACACGCTCCACTTCACCCTAGAACACAACATAGGTTTCATGCTTATCCTTGTTGTGTGTTCTTTATCTTTTTGTAGCTGCTATCATGTTTAGCTCTTGTTTTCATGCTTATCTTTTTAAGAGCTTTTATTTAGATTGTTGCTTTTCGAACTCTCTTGAGTTTGCATGCTTATCTTGTTTAGAGATTTGGCCTGTTGCACTGAGTTTTGTGTCTTGACTTGAGTAGGTAATTGAGGTTGCTATTTAAGTATAGTAGTAACTTGCATTAGTTTTGAGATATTGATTTGAGTAATGCTTGGACTTATGTGTGTCAAGAGCTCAATCCTATTAGTGATAGTTGTCGTATTTTGGGCAATCCATGTTTATTTTCGAAAACTACAGAAAATTTAGTTGAGAACTCTAGCTACTAGATGGATCGCTATCCTCTGGAGGGGGTCTAATATATAGAGTACCCTCACGTACCATGGGTCGAGGATGCGCAAGGATAACCAAAACCCCATACACTCCTCCTCGGGGTACTTGTATCTTGGTGAACCTCCTGATTAGATAGAGAGTTACCGATAACAAGTGAATGAGTTTCTTTGACTAATGTGAGTATTTGATTGTTGGCACTTCCACCATCCATATTTTGCTAGCCTCTTCGGTGTCGTGCATTGCCCTTTCTTATCTTGAGAGTTGGTGCAAACTTCGCCGGTGCATCCAAACCCTTGGCATGATAAGATCTGTCATCATAAACCTCATTATATCCTTCCTCAAAACAGACACCACACCTACCTATCAAGGCATTTCCATAGACTTACTGATGCTAGAGAGAGATGATAACGACTTCTCGCCCTTCGTTGGTTACCCCAAGTGAAAGGTTGAGATGTAGCATAGCACCAAGATTTCCCTTGGCAAAGATACCAAGGTTAAAAGTGTCTCCCGTAGGACTCCTAAGTCGACAAGTAGGTGATAAGGAAACAATGACACCGTTTTAAGACTAAAGTTGCTTCCTTGACCTGGACCTGCACACACAAAAAATAGCTTTGCTCCCAACAAAGTTCAGAGAGGTTGTCAATCTCTTCAGCCTTGCTGTTTACAAAGGATCAACGCAACATGTAATAGATAATGATAATTGCAACTAGAAAGGAAAAGCAAGAAGTAAATTGAGGGTGTAAACAGTGGTGGAAATATGGACCGGGGTCCCATGATGTCCACTAATGATGTCTCTGTCCCAAAAGAGGATAAAACTGCTATGCGAGGTAAAAAAATCACAGCTGGGCAATTGACAGGATTACGGGCGCAAACCAATGCTAACTATGCTACAAAAGAAAGGAAGAGGCTCAAAAGCATGGGCGGTACGCCAAAATAAGTAGACCGAAATCCATCTGCATCTACTACTAATCATCCACCTTGAGATATCTATCCAGCACATCTCGCTGGTATTAAGTTGCAAACCCCACCCAAAGTGTAAACCCAAAGCAACAGACAACTACATTAAAAGAACTTTGCGTAAAGTAAACAATCCTTGCAACCGCGGTTACAAGCACCGTTGTCTTCCCCCTTGTGTCAACAACACATCCCCTAGACTCATGTTTCTGTCACTCAAGCTAGTCATCAGGGGCATGAACCCACAATCAAGCACAACACTCCCTCTTCGAGTCACTACCTACTACTTGGCAAAAGCAATAAAAAACAACAGAGAAGATGCAAGAATTACTCAAGAAAAAAAATATAAAAGAGTAGAACCAAATATATAAATTAATCTAAATCTGAACATAGTCTCATAATCCATCAGATCCCAGCAAACTCAGCATAGAAACAACAGAAAGAATTAAATATGTGCCTTGATCATGTAGGGCAACTCACAAGGTCTAATCCATGAAGAACAAAGAGGGGAGGAGAACATCACATAGCTACTGATCATGGACCCATGGTCCAAGGTGGACTACTCACGGATCAACCGGGAAGCGTCCATGGTGGTGGAGAAGCTCCCGGAGGTCAATCCTCCCTCCGGCAGGGTGCCGGGAAGAGCTCTTCTGGTGCTCCCGATCTTGGAAGCGCGGCGGCGGCGGAACAGAGGGGGGCAGCCAGGGGGGCCACCAAGGGTCCAGGCGGCCCCCTGGCGTGGCCCCACCCTAGGGCGCGCCGGGAGGGTGCCTAGGACCCTGGTGGGACCCCTCCGGCACCCTTCGGGACTCTAGAAGGTTCCCGTACGTTGATTTTTTATTGGATTTTTCCGGAATTTTTGGAGCATTTTTAATACGGGGGAAACCTGAAATAAAAAGACAGGAGAAAACAAGAACTGGCACTGGGGTGCACTGAGTTAATAGGTTTGTCCAAATATGATCAAAAGTGTATGAAAGTGTAGCAAAAGCATAGCAATATCACACAAAACATGCATGGAGGAAGCAGAAATTATAGATACGTTTGGGACGTATCAACATCCCCAAGCTTAATTCCTGCTCGTCCTCGAGTAGGTAAATGATAATAAGCATAATTTCTGCGGTGACATGCTACCAACCATAAAATAACTTTGTAAGTAAAGCAATCAAGTCATGTAATTGAATTCAAGTCATAACCAGCAAGAGTTTATATTAGCATTGAAACAAGCAACATAAGAACATAAAGGTGCAAGAGCTCTCGCTGTCCGTGACTCGAATCTCTCCAGATGGTGTTTCCGTGAAAGAATGGGGGATGGGAATACGAGAGAGAGAAAATATTTGTTTGTTGAGAACTCAATCTACTAAGGTTTCACACTTATTCTTCTTTGGAATCTTATCTTTACTCGTCCCCAGACCACTAGCCAGGTACAAGTCAATTTGATCCACTCCCATTCAATGGATGAGCGTAAGCACGAGAGTGGACACTTAGGATGGCCAAGAGAGAGAGAGAGAGAGAGATGGTGGATGAGGAATTCAAAAAAGGGTGTGAAAGGCTCACATTAATGAGGACAATCATAGGCGAGATAAAGCCAAATGATAGATATGATGTGAGGATTAGGGATTGCCATGCAACAGATGCGCATATGATCTAAGAAAAGCTCTCCAATGGAACTAGTGGGGGTGCATCCAACTTGCTCGCTCAAGAACACCTAGAGCTCATTTGAGGAGGCTCATCATTGGAATATAAAAGCCAAGTTCTAAAGTGTGAAGGTCCCCACATAGCTATATGCATATATGATCATCTCTATGGAGTACAAGGTATAAGAGGGAGTACGAGTGTGGATCTCTCAAGAGGAATAGTAGTGTGCCACTTTCTCGCCTTTTATTTTCTTTTTCTCTTTTTTCTATTTTTTGTATTTTTTTGGTGGCCTCAATGGCTCTTTCTATGTAACTCTCATTTGTCCTCTTTTGGATCTTTTAAAATTGTCCTCTTTGGGATCTTTTCCTCACTTAGGGGAAACACTATTTTACAAGAAGTATAGAAGATCTTTCACACTTTACAAGGTACTCAACATAAAGAAGATGAAGCTATCATGATGTATGAAAATTAATGCCTCTGCCAGTGTAGCAGGAACATGTATGACATGAAGATCAAATCATGAGAAGGTGGATGTTGTATGCCAATATATCTCCGAAAGGCTATGGAAATTCCTTGTTAGGTAAGCATGGTGGATGTTTTGAGGAAAGATATAAGGAGGTTTATGATGACAGAGCGTATCATGCCAAGGGTTTGGATGCACCGGCGAGGTGGACGCCAATTCTCGGAGTGAGAAGAGGGAAATGCACGGTACCGAAGAGGCTAGCAAATATGAGGAGGTGGAAGTGTCAACTTTCAATACTTACATTAGTTAGAGGAACTCATGCACTTATTATCGGTAACTCTCAATCTACTCAGGAGGTTCACAAAGAGACAAGTACCCCGAGGAGGAGTGTATGGGGGTTTGGTTATCCTTGCGCATCCTCGACTCATGGTACGTGAGTGTACTGTAATATCCGATCCATCCAAAGATTAGTGATCCATCTAGTAGCTAGAGTTCTCAACTAGTTTTTGTAGTTTTTTAAAATAAACACACATTTCCCAAAATACGACACCTATCACTAATAGGCTAGAGCTCTTGACACCAAAAGTTCAAACAATACTCACAACAATACATCAAAACTATTGCAAGTTACTATTACAATTGAATAGCAACCTCAATTACCTACTTTAAGTCAAGACACAACTCAGTGCAACAAGCCAACTCTCTAAACAAGATAAACATGAAAACTCAAGAGAGTTCCAGCAACAAACTAAACAAAAGCTCTTAAAAGATAAACATGAAAACTAAGAGCTAAACATGACAGCAGTTACGAAAAGATAAAGAACACACAACAAAAGACGGATAAGCATGAAAATCCTATGATGTGTTCTAGTTTAAAGTGGAGTGTGTTTCTCTCCCACACAAAGAAAGCCGGGTTCTAACTTGTTATGAACAGCAAGCAAAGCTAAGGAAAACTAAAAAGAAAACTAAAGAGCAAGACGCTCCAAGCATAGCACATAACGCATGAAGTGATAAAAATATAGTGGAATGAAGGAAGAAATAATGATTGTTGATGGAGAAGGGGATGCACGGGGGCATCCCCAAGATTAGATGCTTGAGTCTCCATGAATATTTATTGGGGATGCATGGGGGCATCCCCAAGCTTGAGCGTTTGACACTCCCGGATCTTCTTTCATCATCTTCCCTCGCACACTTGAAAACTCCCTTCATACATAACTCATCATAAGCTGATTAGAGAGGTTAGTACCCTTAATAAAATAATTTGCCTCTATTGGAAATAAATATTTTCTTGAAGGGATACTGTTTATCAAGATTGCCAAAATGTTTTTTCAAAGCAAAAGTGAGGAAAGGCAATACGTGGCAGAATCTGTGAAAAACAGACCAGCAGGTAGTAAATAATTTTTTCGGGGTACTTCTGCAACTCAAATCAAAGAACTCAGAACAGACGCTCGAAAGACAATTGTATAGAGCACGTTGTCAAAAAAATCAGATAAAAAAGATGATCTGGTGATTTTAGGAGAATGTTTTCTTCCAAGGACATAATCTATTTTCTGGACAACATGTCACAACTTTTGAACTTTCTTGCAATCGGCGGCTAAACTTGGCACCAAGCTTGAAAATAAAAATAAAATGATGTTGGTACAGTAGTAACAATCATGAAGACCATTAAAGAAAGAAGTAAAAACATCTTGGGTTAACTCCCAACAAGTACTTTCTCTTACGCCTTTAAGCTAGGCAAAAAGCAAAAAGAAAATTCACGTTGTATCAATTGAACCATCATTAAGATCATCAAAAAGCTCTTCAATTGTACAACTAGTTTTAAGAGGTCTTTAAAATAAATGCCTAATGAAGATACTTCTAGGGATAAAACCTAAAGGAATAAAATCAATTGGAGTTTCATTTATAAATTTATCTAAGAGGGGTATTTCTTCCAAAGTTTTCACGGTTTCAACTCCCTTGCCAATGAGTGGATTATTTTGAAGTCGGGGAATGTAGCAGCCCATGAGCAATAATAGAAATCAACATGAATTTGTACTTTGTCTGATGACCTTGTAACTTGGCATGATGCAAGAGTTTATCATTTCATGTGGTGATTTAAATTTTCATTGGGATTGGAGCCAATTTGAATTACTTTCAAATGCATCCAAGTTGGTTCAAGAGGAATGTTGCTTGAATTGTTCCATTTGCATTTGAGCTCCCCTAAACCTCAAACTTGGCATAGCCATTTCCTTTGCAATGTCAAGGGTTTTAAAAACCTGAACTCATTTTTTTCCATCACCAAAATGTGGCCTCTAGTTCAAAGTGTTTTGAATTTCAAAACGAGCTCCACTTTTTAGTTGTTGCAAAAATGCTCAAACCATTTTTGCAAATTGAGGAATATTGCAAGGAGTATTTTGCATATTTTTGTGCATTAAAATTCCTTGTAATCAACTCTAGAAAACTCCCTAAGCATTTCTTTTTTATTTATATGGAAAATGGACAGAGGTGTTCTCTTTTCTTTTCCTTCCAGACCGAAGCCCAACCCACCTGGGCCTCATCTCCCCGCAGCCCAGCTGGCCCTGTTTAGCGAAGCGGTACGCAGGGGCTTCCTTGGCCGTTCAATTCCCATCGGTCGCTCGTCTTTCATCGCCTTTCCACGCTGGAGAGGTCCTTGCCAGACTCCCTCTCACAGCCGCCTGGAGCATCGACGTCGATGCGTCCGACGTGGCTAGGAGGGCTCCCTCGTATTTAGTCCAAGCTCCCGAGCCCCCCAGGACCCCTAGGGTTCCTTTCCTCCCAGCAGTTCCCCCTCACCTCCGTCTTGATGGGTTCCCCCCTTTGATTTTGTTCCGCCTGAGTCCGGTGAGCTCCGGTGAAATTCGCCGCCGTCTCCCCAATTTCTTGACCATGCACTCGTCTGCACGGACCACATGCTAACCTCACCCCGTTTCCATGTTCAGATCGGAGCCCGATGAAGCGAGGCGACCCCGCAGTAGAGCAGGCCGCCGCGGACCTCTTCGTCCCCGACGACGTCCCAGAACCACTTCCTCCTATACGACTTGGTTGGGGCATTCCTTGCGACCCAGAAGGTGAGCTAGCGCCCGCGACTTTGCCCGTAGTCCTGCGTAGCCGTCTGTCCCCGGTAGCAGTAGGTGTTCCACCGCATTTGAGCGTCGCCGGCGTGGAATCCGAGCACGCCGTGCCATGGCATGCCTCGGATGTCCTCCCGCGTGCTCCTGGAGTGTCCAGAGCGTACCTTTGGCAAGCAAGGGCCAGCTTTCCTCGCATAGTGCGTTGGCACCGCCCGCGTCTGAATCTGTCTGCAACAGAAGTGCAGCGCCACCGGGAGTTTCAGTTGAAGTTGGCCACCTCTCCGGCGAGTTCAGGCTAGGGCAGGGGTACCCACGGGATCGTGGTCATGCCCACTAGGTTTTGGAAGTGACCCCATGGCCAAGGGCGCCCTATTCTCAACGTTTGGGTCGTCCAAAGGCGGGGCTTTTGTTTTCTGTCAGTCTGAAGTTCAGAGACACTCACCGCCGTGCTATTCCCGTGAGTTTTCAGGGAGATGGAGAGGAGATGGTGACCATGGCGTGCACCCCTGTGTAGATCAAGGTGCCCTCTCGGGTTTTCCTCATGGTGGGATGACCGGAGCACGTCTGTGTGCGATGCGAGGGTCACCGGAGTTACTCGCCGTGTCGGGTTCAGGTGTTCGAAGTTCAGTAAGAAGGGGAGCCAAGATTACCTTGGCTGATGCTCGTTTCTTTCAGAAAACGATTTGTAGCACAGTGGTAGGGGGTCGTGGAGTAGTGCAGCGTGGCTCGGGTTCGAGTCCCAGCCGGCGCCCCCATGTTTTTGCATTTTTGCAGTGGCTGACCGCCGGGGCCCACCTACCAATGGCGAGGAGCCTGGTGGGCTGGCCCAGAGAGAGAGAGAGAGAGAGAGAGAGGAGAGGTTTGGGCCAGTTCGGCCGAGAGCAGCCCACCTGGGGCAGAGCTCTCTTTTTCATTTCTTTTCCTTTTTCTTTTCTGTTTAAGTTTAAATTTTGATTTGAATTCAAATTCAAATCTAAATTTGAACTTTTATTCTTTTCTGCCACCAACATAGCATACCATATATGGTTTTGGGGTAGTTTTCCCCAAGGATCGGCATGGTGATATTGGTTTGGCCATTTGGGCATTTTACAAAATGAAGTGGTGCAATTTTGCACTCAGGCCCCTGTTCCTTTGGATTTTGCAAACTCTGTTTTGTAAAATTCAAAAAGGGTCATGTCCTATATGGTTTTGGGGCAGCAAGATACAAGGAATCAAATGGTGATGTCCATTTTGTGTTTTGAACAACTCAAAATTATACATGGTGCAAGCTCTGTTCACCATTTACACTCCCTGCCCCAAATGCATTTGTCTCCTTCAACTGTAGTGCATGTTGATCATGTTCATCTGATCATTCAAGTCTCTTCCATGTCATCTTGAGTTCATTTCATCCTTGAACCAGCCCATATCATATTTTAATATGCAAGTGACTGGATCCTTTTCTTCTGTTGCACCTTTATCCCGGTGTCAAGTTCACGGACACGTCTCCGTCTCCGGAATCGATGCTTTAATTTTCAAGCTGCATTTACTTTTGTTATCTTGCCTTGTTGATCATGCCATGCCATGTTGTCATGTTATTTACACCAAAATTAAGGCTATGAACAAAGCCATAAAATATAAGTAATTGCATATGAAGTTGTTGACGTGTCGTCAACACCTCCATTTAAATTTGACTAGATAGGGTCAGACCATGTCTATTAAACTTGATCATCTCATCCATGCTTGAGCATTGTTGGTCTCGATGTTTACTTGTCTGTTTTCCTTGCCGGTACCTTACGTTAGCACCTGAGACTGCCGAGGAGACTTAAGTGGAGATTTCCGACACCGAGCCCGAGGACCCTGCTACGTCTACTCCGTCGACTGATTACCCAGGAAAGGGGAAGATCTATACCATTACCTTATAACTTTCTGCCTACCTGCCTAGCTGTAGTCTAGAACGTTGTTTGAACCTATCCATTTTGCTTATGCCACAATTAAACCCAAACAGCCATGATCCCCACATCCCAGCAAAACATTGTATTGCTAAGTTACCGCTGTTCAGCCACTTCTTAGTATGATTAGGAAAACTTGCTGCTTTACCCTATACTATGGTTGGGATATCATGTTAGTAAATAAATTGGTTGATATTTATTATTATGATGTTAATTTATACTTGACGAAGGATGGGAGACCAGGTTGTTCCCGCCGGGTGTTTTGTTCCATTCGAGTCACCTAGGTCCCGAGTTCCGGGTATTGTATTTCTTGGCGAGCGTGCCTAAGCGTGTGTGGGATTCTATGGGGTCCCCTTGTCTTACCTACCTAGCTTCGAACAGTTCTAGTGGTGGCCTGAGCTGATTTTATTATTTGCAAATGTGTGTGTGCTTGGTTGGTACCCCAACAGTTTTCGAAACAACCCGGACAAGTGGAGACATAGTTCCTCTTGTTGGTCCACACTGGTGAGCTAGGTAAGTCCCCTGTTGTTCAGGTGAGGCTAAACCTGACCTTGGCCATACGGTAGAGACCGATTCGAGAGCGCGACCGGCTTTTGAGTTGGATGTCGACTCACCGGGGGCCACCCGAAATTGTGTGTTGTTAGTTAGAGGGACTCTGACGTTCCGGAGTTTCAGGCGTCTACATAGCCAAGCGGAAATCGGGCGTACATGCGAAGCCTATGATGGGCAGTTGGTACACCCCTGCAGGGTTAACATCAATTTGGATCATAATTAAAACTTGCCTAAGGTGTGTGTGCCTTGGTTGCCTTTCTTCGTCCAGGGGGACCGAGAGAGGATCATGGTTGTGTTATGTTTGTTGTAAGTAGGTGAATAGTTGACCTATGATACGATGTCACGTGCATTCTTGGATCTTACCTCTGCTCTAATAGAACGACAGCCACCATAAATGCTAGTGCGGCTGCAACCTTTCCAAATACTTTGTCTTATCCGTAGGAAGTTAGTTATCCTATAATGATATAATCTCACCCCTTGTTTCCTTTCTGCCTTTACTGTTTTGTCTGATCGGCCGCTGCAGTGGATTAATACCTAGACCCGAGCACTGGACGTTACTTCATGGAGGTGCCACCGGAGGAGGATGATGAGGAGGACTTCGCCCAGTAGATCCTATAGTTGGGTTCCGACGTTCCGTGGGTGGACTTGTTTATGTGTAGCTCTCTCTAGGGCCATTTGGATTTTGACCGTACTCGGTCGTGTTTTTCTTCCGCTTGTTGCATGATGTACTGTTGGGTCTACGGACCTCTGAGATGATGTAATAAATACCAGCGGCGATGTATGCCCTGGACTCTATATTTATGTCTTAGTATAAAGTTATTTGCTCTTATATTTTTTGTCGAGAATCCGATAGCGACACGAGTGTGAGTGTCGTGCATCGGTGGCCTTTTATGCGCTTCTAACTCGAGCAGGACGTGAAAGCGACTAACTTGAGTTAGTACCGCATCGGGGTCCTTAAAGTGAACCTTAGGGACATAATTGAACTTAGGTTCCTTCCTTGCCGGAGTTTCTACCTTTTTTGGTTTGATAGAGGAGAAAGTAGTTCCTAAAGTGTCAATGATTTCGTCAATCTTATCTATCCTAGAAGGATCCAAATCATGGGATTTGATGGTCTCCAAAGTTTGGATAATTTTATGCATGGAGCTATCAAGTCTATTCAAATTCCCTTTAATCTTACGATCCAACTCATTTATCTTAATTATGCTTGGTATTTCTAACTCTATCTTTTCAAGTTTTTTCATAGTGTGAACTAGAGTGATATCCTCTTGAATGCTAGCAACAGGGAGGATTCCAACACGAATTTCAATAACATTAATAGACTCCCATATTGGGGCTTCCAGGAAATTCCCATTGATAGCAGTATCTAGAACGAACCTATTCCAAGGAGTAATTGCAACAAAAAAGTTTCTAAGAAGGATAGTAGTGGATTGCTTCTTGGTGGCTCTTTTCTGAGAATCATTAATTCTATACCAAGCATCTTTTAAACTTTCACCACCTTTTTGTTTAAAGGTGAGAACTTCTGTCTCAACAAAGGCAAAAGGACCAGACATGATGACAACTACTAGCAAGGTAAATAATTTTTTTTTGGTTTTTGATAAAGGACACTAAGATAAAAACTGAAAGGTAAACTAACAAGACTAAAAAGCAAAGATAAAAGATAGCGTGCAACTCCCCTATCTTGAAGATTGGAGTCCCCGACAACGGCGCCAGAATTGCTTGATGCTAGCGAGATATGATAATGGCTTCTCGCCCTTCGTTGGTTACCCCAAGTGGAAGGTTGAGATGTCGCATAGCAGCAAGATTTCCATTGGCAGAGATACCAACGTTTAAAGTGTCTCCCATAGGAATCCAAGGTCGAAAAGTAGGTGGCAAGGAAACAATGACACTGTTTTTAAGACTAAAGTTGCTTCCTTGACCTGGACCTGCACACACAACAAGTAACTTTGCTCCCAACGAATTTTAGAGAGGTTGTCAATCTCTCCGGCCTTGCTATTTACAACGGATCAACGCAACAGATAATAGATAGTGATAATTGCAACTAGAAATTAAAATCATGAAGTAAATTGAGGGTGTAAAAAGTGGTGGAAATATGGACCGGGGTCCCATGATGTTCACTAGTGATGTCTCTCTCCCAAAAGACAATAAAACTGCTATACGAGGTAAACAAATCACAGCTGCGAAATTGACAAGATTACGGGCGCAAACCAATGCTAACTATGCTACACAAGAAAGGAAGAGGCTCAGAAGCATGGGCGGTACGCCAAAATAAGTAGACCGAAATCCATCTGCATCTACTACTAATCATCCACCTTGAGATATCTATCCAGAACATCTCGCTCGTATTAAGTTGCGAGCCCCACCCAAAGTGTAAACCCAAAGCAACAGACAACTGCATTAAAAGAACTTTGCGTAAAGTAAACAATCCTTGCAACCGCGGTTTCAAGCACCATTGTTTTCCCCCTTGTGGCAACAGCACATCCCCTAGACTCATGTTTCTGTCACTCAAGCTAGTCATCTGGGGGCATGAACCCACAATCAAGCATAACGCTCCCTCTTGGAGTCCCTACCTACTACTTGGCCAAAACAATAAACAACAACGGAGAACATGCAAGAATTAATCAAGAACAAAAATATAAAAGAGAATAACCAAATATATTACTCAATCAAAATATGAACATAGTCTAATAATCCATAAGATCCCAGCAAACTCAGCATAGCAACAACAGAAAGAATTACATATGTGCCTTGATCATGTAGGGCAGCTCACAAGGTCTAATACATGAAGAACAAAGAGGGGAGGAGAACATCACATAGCTATTGATCATGGACCCATGGTCCAAGGTGGAATACTGTGACGCCCCCAAAATCAATCCGTGTACAGTAATCATACACGCAGTGTACACAGCTGAGATTAGGGTGCCACGATGAGAATACCACAACACAACACTAAACACAAAAGGATAAACCAATATGTTACAAGATAAGGGGTCGCACGAACCCGAATATATAAGTTATACAAACCATACGATCTGAGTACAGACATAGTTAGTCAAGTTTTGCCTTAAGAAGTCTAGCACAAATAACATCAGAGATACAGATCAAAAAGGCAAGCCCTCCTGCCTGGGAGCCTCCAAAACTACTCCTGGTCCTGGTCAGCAGGGGTCTCAACATAGTAGTATCCGCCTCCGAGGTACTCCTGCTCCTGGGCTCCAACGTCGACTGCAGCGGCCGATCAGGCAAAACAAAAGGGGGGAAATAAAGCAAGGGTGAGTATCTAGTATACCTGCGAGTCTTACGTCCGCTACTAAGCATTTATGCATTTGTATCAAATGGAAAGGGGAGGCTGTATATAGTGGACTGCAAGGTAGAAATCAGAATAAGGATAAGAAGCTAGGCCTATCGAAGACTAGCATCTTTCGTCGAGTCTTGCAGCATGAGAAGAGAACAGACAACAGTTCATATAAAGCATAAAGGAACAACGCAGCATAAGCTGCTACAACATTGTATAAAAGTAAGTTGTAATATTTAACAATAATAAATGCCTCCGAGTTCCCTTCCTCGACATCCCTGCGAGGAAGAAGACCCGAAACCATATAGTTTAATAGTAGTAGTTTGTAGTGGTAAGATCCAGCTTCAACATAAAGCATCCTGTTACCATGGACACGGCTATTCGAATAGATTAAACTCCCTACACGGGTGCACTACTGTTCAGCCTGCACGCTCGGATCTCCAGGGTGGCGGGTGATGGCGGAGAAGTTGATAGGTTTAGTTGGGTTGCCTTCCCTGTCCACCGCGCCAATAAACGATTCTTGATAACCCACAAGTCTAGGGGATCAATTGTAGCTTCTCGATAAATAAGGATGTCGATCCGAACGAGGAGCAGAAGGTATTGACAAGTGACTCTGGATAAGGAAAAGGCTGCACACACTGAAAGGTAAACATTGAGGGGTTTTTGGTTTAAGCAATAGAAAGGTAAAAGACAAGAAAAGTAAACAGGGTAACTGAGGAGTAGCAAGTGGCGCAATTCTTTCACAAGGATAAGCCTAGGAACTGAACTTATAAAAGCTAAAGTGTTCTCGAGGGCACACGGGAGAGATAGTCAAGTTACTTTCACCATATTCCGCCAAGTAGTATGTATTGTATCGATAAGTGTCGGTGCGTGGATCAATGCTAGTACACCTTCTAGACTAAGATAAGTGCACTCTTATGATTACACACCTTGCAAGCATCCACAAATACAAGGTAGTAATTAAGGCATAATCCTAACAACAACATTACGATCGAGGATCCATAACTCCCTTGTGCAAAAGTGTGCGAACTGGGGTTCAGGTTTCTGTCACTCCGGCAACCCACCATAAGCATCCTTTGTGCACAATGTATTCCTCTAGGCCCATGAAAGTTGAAGTGTTAAGTGTTCGACTCACATAACACCACTAGAGAAATAACAACACAACTTAAGTATCAAGCAACACATAATACTTCAACTTCATATGACTACTAACAACTAGACTTCTCCCATGTCCTCAAGAAGTAAAGTAAATACTCACAAGGCATAAAATAGATCATGATTAGAGATGATAGATGGGTGGAAAACAATCTGGACACAATAATATTTCTCCAACAAAACTCAATAGCATTCACCACAAAGTAGTAATCAAAACCAACAGAGTAGAGAGGATAGATAGTACGGATTACAACACAAGTTGCAATTGTGCGATGAGATGGGATCGAGGTGGAGATGGTGCTGATGTTGGGGATGATGTTGATGATGATCTCGATGACGCTCGTGACGATGATGATGATGATGGCGATGATCTCCCTGTAAGGCTCGATATGCGGTACTGTTCCAGATCTAGATGTTTCCATCCAGATCCCGTGACGAAGCACATATCGGTCCCATCGCGACATATGACATAGCCATATGCCCCGGATTTCCAACATGATATCACAACATTACAGATACAAGGATACAACATCTCATACAATCGGCATACAACTTCCTTAATACATTACATCAGCGGAAGATACATGTCTGAGTACAGACTACAATCAAATGCCTACTGGCAAAGAGAAAAACATCGATCCCCATAACCACACGGGTCCAGGCCCTCTGTCGGGATCTGCCTAACTAGTCGTCGTCGAGTCTCCACGTGAAACGTTGATCACCATACCTGTTGTCGATCAAGAACCCTGGAAAGAGTTTGGGGGTAGTATCATGAGTACAGAAGTACTCAGCATCCAACTATAGTGGTCAACTGACCCAGCAAGGACTTCATCACTCGTCATTCTAGGACAACTAGTAGTTTATGGTAAGGATAGGGTATGTGGTGAGGTTGCTGCCGCACTAGCATTTATGAAGTGGCTAACGATCTAGAGAGTAAGATAAGAAGCCAAGCATTCGATGAGGAATCACCTCCAACAAGTCTGCTATCCACCTACTTATGCAAGCATAACACCTATCCTATCCTTGTCCTCCTCTTCGCATCCCGACGAAGAAGCAGCAGTCAAGGAACACACACGTTGATCAAGTTATATTAAGATTATCTCAGTTGTTGTTGTCTATGAACAAGGAGTAGGTCTCAAGTCGCCCATAACCGTGGACACGGCTTCTCGAAAAGATTTAACCCTGCAGGGGTGTACCAACTGCCCATTACAAGGCTCCGCACGCACGCCCATCTCTCTCAGTTGCTACCCATCATACGCAACCATTTTATGATTTAGTTCCGAGAGATCCGAAACGACAGGTCCCTCTAACTAACAACGCACAAATCCGGGTGGCCCCCGGGGAGTCGACACCCAATCCAAGAGCCGTCCACGCTCTCGGATCGGACTCTTCCGTATGCCCAAGGTCGGGGTTAGCCTCACCTATATAAGGGGACTTCCCTAGATCACCAGTGTGGAACAACAGAGAAACCATGTCTCCGATGGCCCGGTTTGTCTAAAACCTGCGAGGGGATCCACCAAGCACACACACGGGTTTTCAAATAGTAAATCAGCTCGGGCCGCCACTAGAAATGTTTGAAGCTAGGTAGGTAAGAAAAGGGGGCCCCATAGTATCCCACACGCGGTTAGGCACGCTCATCAAGAGACACAATACCCGGAACTCGGGACCTAGGTGGCTCGAATGGAACAAAGCGTCGGGGCGGGATAGCCTAGACCTTCCATCCTTCGTCGAATATAATCAAAATTATAATAATCGTATCATCCACACCAATATAATAATGTGATAGCCCAAAACCAAGGAGTAACAGGAGGTAATAGTCGTAGAATCCTAAGCATGCATACTAAGCAGGGGCTGAGCAACGAGCAATAGTAACATAGCAGTACATGGTTTGCTGGGAGGGGACATGGCTGTATCGGTTTTAAAAAGGCTATAATCATGTGGTAGGAACAAACATCGAACCTATCCTATACTAGCATGCAAACCGCTGGATGAAATAGAATGGATCATAAGTAATGTATAGTCCTTTCCTGTTGATAAGTCGGGTTCCGAAGGTGTAGTTGATCGCAAGCTCGCAACGTCTCTGAGAGGTACCCGCGGAAGCACATAAGACTGTAAACACTGGAAAACAATCAACAAGGAAGCATTTATTACTACGAGGAAAACACGAGAAAGCATCAACAAGAAGAAACACGAGACATCGCACCTACCATCGAGAGCGGTACTAACAATTTAAGTGGAGTACTCGTCACACACGACGATACCGCACATTTAGAATCGGTTCAAGTTGTTTAACTACACAAGGTGAGCAAAAGGTTTTTAACATGGCATATCACTCAAGCATGGCATAGCACACAAACATGACAAGAGGTGAAGCACAACATAAACTATCTATGCTAGTCAATTTAAGTGAGGCACAACCTAAACATGGCATACACTAAGTGTCGCACGACATTTAAAAGATTTGGTACTGTTCTTCCCTAAACCATATTTTAGGTTGGTTAATAACAACAAATAATAGCATAAACACAAAGTACACGAAAAACTAATCAAGTTACATATAAAGAACACCCCAAACGGTGTTACGGTTAAAAAGATACAAGCAAAACAAGTTACGGGCACAATCTGCCAAACATCAGGAAGCACACTTTAGAGCAATGCATAAACAGGACAATGAATGCAAACATGCTCACAAATGATATAAAACACTACTGGTCAAGGACTTAGTGAAAATCAGAGAAACATGGCAGAAACTGTTATTTTTATGCTGTATAAACAGGAGAAAAACTATATGCAAAAGTGCAGCAACATGACATAGCAATATATGAGCATGAGCTAGACATGCTGGTGATCAGGTACAAACAAGAATCAAGGTCATAGGCATAACACATCAAAAGATATTAAGCAAACAACATGGCATCGGAACGTTACAGACTTTGGGCTGTCAACAACAGTGGCATAGCAACTTTGGAGCAGAATATAACTATGACCAGAAATTCAAACATGAAAATACAATACATGTAATGGAAGTAGACATGATGCTTAACAGTATGCAAAAAGAATCAATGCAATAGGCATCATGGATGTGTCACAATCATCAATCAAAGTTGAAATAAAATAACATCAGCAGCACTTGACAGAATTTAACAGTAGTTAACAGTCTGATGCCCACTTCAACACAGATTATCAACATCAAGATGGCCTCAAATCAAAATTCTCACAAAAGACAGATTGAAGTACACGCAATTCTAAGCAATTTTTATTTTGGGCGCAACGTGATCCGAGCTACGGTTTACTCGCAAACTACGACGCAAAATTGAATCAGCAGCAATTTTCTCCAGACTGGCTCACCCATGGTCCTCGGCCCATCTCGCGGATCGGCTGGGCTCGGGTGGGCCGCGGTTGCCTGCCAGGCCGGCTCGGTGGCTGGGCCGCGCTGGACTTGGAGGAGCGCCGACCCACGTGCACTGGGAGGCCCAGCCGGTGCTGGAGGCTGACTTCGGGCTATTCCTCGAGGCGTGCCGTAGGAGGCGGCGTAGGGTGGTTGGCCGCGCCGGCGAGGGGCGGCGCCTCGGGCACGGGCCGGCCAGGGAAGGGGCGCGGCGGGCGGAGCCAACTCGGATCCGGCCGGATCCGGCTGGCCGCGGCCACCAAGCTCGGGCGGCGCGGGATCCATGGCGGCTCGGGGTGGCGGACCTCCATGGCGCGATGACGCCCTGGATGGTTCTACGAGGAAGAGATGGAGGCGGGTCAGAGAGAGAGGAGAGGGAAGAGAGGGAGGGAGAGAGGAGCCTGCGTGGCGTCGGCTCGCCAGCCAGCCTGCCGGAGCGCGAGCGGCGGTCGTGGCTTCCTCAGGCTGGCGGCGGCGCAGTGCGGGAGGAGAGAGGAGGTGGAGGCTAGGGGGTGACGTGCCACATCCAGGGACATCAGATCGGCCGATCTGACGGTCCAGAACCCATTGGGCTGGATCCCAGATCTGGATTTAGGGTTTGGTGCGAAAATTTGGGGATTTTTGGGGCAAATGGAGGGGGTGGCTGCAATTTTGTGGCTAGGGAAACCCTAGAAAGGGGTGGGAGTGTTTGGCTGGCTGTTTGCAAAAACATCCCCGTTTTTTCTCTCGCGCGCGCGGTGTTTACGTTCCTGACCGCCGGGGGTCCGCAGGACCTCCGATTTGGGTAAAACTTTGAACTGCACGATCAGCGCGTCGAGCCAGAGGCGTTCACCTCGCGCTGGAACCGTTCTGAGAACATTTCCGGTGCGCTATAAAAATATCCAGTTTACTTATTAAACGGGTTTTTTCCGTTCTGTTGTCTATGGATGGTCTCGTGCGGTTTTCGCGACGGTGATCGGGTGAAACCCGGTGTCGCAAAGGTCGAGTGTCAGGGTGGCAAGGGTCGGTCTCCGTCCGGTATGACATAAGAGGGGAAAAATAATCGCCGATCAATAAATCAGGGATGCAAACACCACAAACAAATCAGACAATCAAACAATTCACACCGAAAACAATTTTTTTAAATTTTTTTTGAAATCTGGGTTGTTACACTCCCCTTCCGGGAGGTGATCTCCCCGGCGGAGTCTTCCCGCCGGAGATGCATTTTTATTCTATGAAGGTTTCCACCACGATGTGGCGGCAAAACTCCGAAACTCCTCTTGTACTAGGGTTTTTACCCAGGGGGGTAATATAGGCCAGAGGGGGCACAAAGGTGGGCCACCAGGCATCCAGGAGGGTGCATGGCGCGCCCTAGGGGGGCCGCGCCAGGGACCCTTCTGGTTGCCTGGTGGTTCCCCTCGGGTCCCTCTTCGGTGAACTCCAGTGAATCTTCATAAAAATGATCTCCGTCAAATTTCATCGAATTTGGAGTTGATCTGATTCAGCAACTTGATGTCCACTTTTCACCACTGAATTATGCTTCTGCTGCATCGGCACCGGATAGTTGCAAACTGTGTAAAACAAGCCAAAAAAACATAAGAACAATACTTTAAAGTGGAATATATCAATGAATAGGGTTAAATTACAATATAAAATAGTGATGCATTTTGGACGTATCAACTCCCCCAATCTTAGACCTCGCTTGTCCCCAAGCGATTACTGAGCTCGGCAAACTTGTTCACAAGTTTAGAGAGTGAAGTCTCGATAAAAGAATACAGACAAGACACATCAAGATTTATCACCAAACTGAAGCATCCTCAACAGCAACCTCAACTCATAAGGTTCTTATGAGAAAGTAGTAACAATTATAACAAAGTAGGAGCAAGAAAACTCATCAAATCATAGCAAACATAGCCTTGCTCAAGGAACAACTAATAACTTTTACTTTTTTTCTTTCACTTATAATGGAACCAGTTGAAGCTTTTGAAAGAACATGTTAATAGTCAAGAAGTGCACATGTTAACACAAAGGAAGATGTTTACTTGGCATAAGCCTTGCAAACAACTTACTTATCAAAAGATAATGTGAACAAAGATTTAACATGCTAACTCTCAATGCAGCTTTATATGCAAGAATCTTTATCGACATCAAGTGTCTGTTCTCTCTCAGGAAGGAAGGAAGTAGGAAGGACTGAGTCAACACAAAATAAAGGATAAACCCCGTGCAAAAGGGTAAGCAGGGAAAACTCATGTGCCATCTCTAGATCAAACAGAATAAAACAGACTTTGGGAGGTGCATGATCCGTCAATGACAGCTGATAGATAACTCACTCACTTCATGATTTAGACAAGTTTCGAGGAACGACTCCCATGTGGGGATGATCACATCCCCTTAAATTCCTTTGTTTATCACTCATAAATGGGCGAAGGAACTTGTGTGTTAGTATTTATCTTTTACGAGATGGGCACTCATGCCAGTCCCTTGTCGTATTAGGGGTTTGCAGATTAGACATGCAATCCCAAGATAAAACTTGTCCAAATTAAGAAGATCATGGGTTACCCACCACTTCCTCATGAGCTGAATCAGAGGCACAAAACAGAAGATTTTGAACATGTAAAGATAGCACATAAATTATATAATTTAGGAGTGCTAGTGGAATACCACGAATAGGAAGGTATGGTGGACTCAAGTGGAAGATGTTGGTTTTAGGGTATCCAAGTACAAGCAGAATTCCGCTTGGTACAGAGTTTTGGCTAGCAAGGCTTTGAGAGACCAGACAATTGATGATGACTTGGATGCAAGCAATATAAAGCATAAACATTAAAACTAGCGTGGCACATCAAGTTGTCTTCCTTGTCAACATAACACTTCAAGCATAATAACACAAAGGTTTTGGCTATGTCGCTACTTTGAGAAAAAACATGCTTGTTGTTATGACCAAAGCTATACTTGCCAAGATTAAATAAAGTTTTCTAAGCCATACCTGATATAAGGTCAATACTCCCCATAAGAATCAGCTCATAATGTTGATTGCGTGAAGAGAATACCGAGTGCAGCGAATAAACCAATAGACTTCTCATTAATATTCCTTCATAGAAGACTCCACACTCACGGATACAAAACTCTCCACAAAAGGAGTGATAGACCTCAATGCAACACCTATTTCATAATGTAACTTCCCTAGAAATGATATGACTCTACTTGACTCCTAAAGACAAAGATAAAGATAAAGATACCGGGCACTCTCGCAAGCTTGGAACAAGCTGAGGGGGTGCCATTACCCGAGGAGATTTAGTCCTCATTCTTGTTCCTTTTGGTTCTTCAAGTCTCTGATTATGCGTCGTAGACATTGATTTTCAGCTTCCAAGATCTCCACTTGCGCTTTTAGCACACGGAAGTCTTCACAAAATTGGTTGGTGACGCGATAAGCTTCAGAAACGGTGGACGGCCTTTATGGATCCTCAAGCGAAGGAGTTGTTCCTGAAAGCTTAAGAGGAAAGTCATACTGAGGTTGGAAAATCCCCACCATGATGGGGTTGCTTGGACCTCCTTCCTTCTGAGTGGTAACGATCTTGACTTCTTTCCTCACGGAGCGCTCCATCTCCGCTTGCCTTGCGACAATTTCTTCTTCAGTGGCCCATCCGACGAACTTCCTTTGATTGTAGTCTTGCTGGAGTTGACGTAGACGACGACCCATGAAATATTCTCCGCTCGAATCACAAGAAGAAATCTCCAACAACAGCTTTTTACCCTGGCAGAAACAGACCGAGAAAGAAAACACGCGAAATCGAGAGATACGGTGCCGGGACTATCCGGGCAAATATATAGCGAAAATTTTTGCAATAGAAGGAAGGTTTCAAACCAAAGTGGGGTCGGAGTAGGAGTCCGGGGCACCCAGGAGGGTGCCCGGCGCGGCCAGGAGGGGGGGCGCCGGGAGGCCTCTTGTCCCCCCTGGAGCTCCTCTCCGGCTCCACTTGGGCTTGGAATTTTCCTAATTTTGCAAAAACTTTGAAAAGTAAACTTTTGTTGACGTTCTCGATGTTTCCTTACCGTAATTACATACCTTTTCTTATTCTTCTCCTGCCGGTGTCTGAAACTGGGCTGCAACATGTTCTTCATGAGTTCTTGTATATATCATGTTCACATCCACATTGATAGGATCACCTGCCATGTAATGTTTGAGTCGTTGTCCATTCACAACTTGAGGTTTCGTGCCTTCAAAATTGTTAATCTTGATTGCACCGTACCGATATACTTCTTTGATATGAAAAGGTCCTTCCCATCTGGAAAGTAGTTTACCTAGAGAAAACCTGAAACGAGATCTAAACAACAAAACTTTATCACCAACATTAAATTCACGTTTCAGAATCCTTTTATCGTGCCACTTCTTTACCTTTTCTTTGAACATTTTAGCGCTCTCGTAAGCTTCACTTCTCCACTCATCTAGAGAAGTCAAGTTCATGAGACACTTTTCACCAGCTAACCTTGGGTCAGCATTCAGCTCTCTGACAGCCCAGAAATCTTTGTGCTCTAACTCTGATGGCAAATGGAAAACTTTTCCATAGACCATCTTATACGGAGACATGCCCATGGGGTTTTTGTAAGCAGTTCTATACTCCCACAGAGCATCTCCTAACTTCTTTGACCAGTCCTTTCTAGAACTGTTTACTGTTTTCTGTAAGATCAACTTGATCTCTCTATTGGTGAGCTCAACTTTCCCACTAGTTTGAGGGTGGTACGGTGATGAAATTCTATGATCGACATCGTACTTGGCTAGAGCTTTCCTAAAATCTCCATGCGTGAAGTGTGACCCTCCATCTGTCATGAGGTACCTTGGTACACCAAACCTAGGAAAAATTACATCCTTGAGCATTTTCAAAGATGTCTTGTGATCAACACTCTCAGTGGGGATAGCTTCAACTCACTTGGTTACATAATCAACAGCAACTAAGATGTGTGTGTACTTGTGTGAAGGAGGAAAAGGACCCATAAAATCAAAACCCCAGCAATCGAAAGGTCCGATTACTAGTGAGTAATTCATAGGCATCTCATTTCTCCTGCTAATGTCACCAACTCTCTGAAACTTATCACAAGATAGAATGTACCTTCTAGTGGCCTTAAAAAGAGTAGGCCAATAAAAACCTGATTGTAGAACTTTATGTGCGGTCCTTTCACCGGCATGATGTCCTCCATAGGGACTATCGTGACATTGTCGAAGAATGTTTTTCTGCTCGTGCTCCGGTATACACCTTCTTACGATCCCGTCCACACCTTCTTTATAAAGATGTGGGTCATCCAAAAAGTAAGGCCTCAAATCCGTGAAGAATTTCTTCCTCTGCTGAAATGTAAAACCTGGAGGCAAAAACTTTGCAACGATAAAATTAGCATAATCGGAAAACCAAGGATCGGAATGAGATTTTACTTTTACAACAACAAGTTGTTCATCTGGAAAACTGTCGTTGACTGGAATAGGATCGTGCGGAATATCTTCTATCCTAGAAAGGTTGTCCGCCACCGGATTGTCTTCTCCTTTTCTATCAACAATCTGCAAATCAAATTATTGAAGAAGGAGTACCCATCTTATGAGCCTTGGTTTGGCATCCTTTTTCTGCATAAGATACTTAATGGCAGCATGGTCAATATGAATAATAACCTTAGAATCAACAATATACTGCCTAAACTTATCACAAGCAATCACCACTGCCAAGAATTCCTTCTCGGTAGTAGCATAATTCTTTTGAGCACTATCAAGGGTTTTGCTAGCATAGTGTATAACATTCAACTTCTTATCAACCCTTTGTCCTAAAACAGCTCCAACAGCAAAATCACTAGCATCACACATAATTTCAAAGGGAAAATTCCAGTCAAGTGGTTGTACTATAGGAGAGGTTATCAAAGGTTTCTTAAGGACTTCGAAGGCTTCCTTACAATCTTCATCAAATACAAAAGGAACTTCCTTCTGGAGAAGATTGGTGAGGGGTCTCGAGGTCTTAGAAAAGTCCTTGATAAATCTTCTATCGAAACCAGCATGACCGAGAAAACTACGAATACCTTTGATGTCCCTTGGATAGTGCATCCTTTCAATAGCTTCAATCTTTGCCTTGTCCACATCAATTCTCCTTTCGGAAATCTTGTGACCAAGAACTATACCTTCATTAACCATGAAATGGCACTTCTCCCAATTAAGCACCAAATTTGTTTCTTCACATCTCTGCAAAACTTTATTAAGATTGCGGAGACAGTGGTCAAAGGAGGTTCCATAGAAGGAAAATTCGTCCATGAAGACCTCCACAATCTCCCCACAGAAACCATGAAATATAGCAGACATACACCTCTGAAAAGTAGCAGGTGCATTACATAAACCAAAAGGCATACGCCTATAAGCATAATTACCGTAAGGACACGTGAAAGTGGTCTTCTCCTGATCCACGGTGTTAACATGAATCTGAGAGAAGCCAGAATACCCATCAAGATAGCTAAAGTGGGTGTTTTTATACAGCCGCTCCAGAATCTGATCAACAAAGGGCAGAGGATAGTGGTCCTTCCGGGTGGCCTTGTTCAACTTCCTAAAATCAATACACATTCTATATCCAATAAAAGTCCGCTGAGGTATTAGTTCATTTTTATCATTAGGAACAACAGTCATACCTCCTTTCTTAGGAACAAAATGAACTAGACTTACCCACTTACTATCAGCTATAGGATAGATGATACCTGCGGCTAGAGTTTTGAGAACCTCCGTCCTAACCACGTCCTTCACCTTTGGGTTCAACCGTCATTGATGATCAACAACCGGTTTAGTATCGGGCTCGAGATTGATAGTATTTTGGCAAATGGATGGACTGATACCCTTGAGATCATCAAGAGTATAGCCAATAGCACCTCGGTGTCTCAGGAGTGTCTCCAATAATCTCTCTTCTTCATACCCTGACAGGTTAGAATTGATAATAACAGGATATAATTTCTTTTCATCTAAATAAGCATACTTGAGATTATCGATAAGTTGTTTTAGATCAAACACCGGGTCTTCTTCTGGTTGCGAGAGGATTCCTAAAGGTTCAACAAGGAGGTTATTCTTCAGGATAGCAGGTTCTCTTAAGAATATGTCTTCTAGCTCATTCCTTTCCTGCATACGCATGTCATTCTCGTGGTCTTCCATAAATTGTTGCAAAGTGTCATCAGGAGGGATAGCGATAGAAGCAATTTCTTCAATAATTTTGTCATTACTAGACAAATCAGTACCACGAGGCTGCTTAGAAAATTTAGAAAAATTAAATTCATACGGCTCACCGTTGAATTCAACAGAAACTTTACCTTTCTTGCAATCTATTATAGCTCCACAAGTGCTGAGGAAGGGCCTACCAAAGATAATAGGGAAAAACTATCTTGCACTGAACCAAGTACAAGAATGTCAGTAGGATATTTTACCTTCCCGCAGAGTACTTCAACGTCTCTTACAATCCCAACTAGAGAGATTGTCTGTTTATTTGCAAGATGAATCGTGACATCTATGTCTTCGATCTCACACGGCTGAATCTCGTGCATGATCTCTTGATAAAGTGAGAAGGGAATAGTGCTGACAGTGGATCCCAAATCACATAGCCCATAGTAGTTATGCTCTCCTATTTTGACAGACACAACAGGTGTACTTGAAATTGGGCCTTTGTTCTTGGCTGTGACAATGTTAGTGGAAATAGCACAGAAACTAATACTAGATTCTTCAATATCATTGGTTACCAGATCCTTAACCATTGCAACTTGAGGCTTGACCTTGATCAGGTCCTCAGGTTCATCAGTGGTCCTTCCATTTTTGTTTAGAATACCTGTAACAAAAGAGTTCTCCTTTATCCTTGAGGGATAAGGAGGTTGTTCATACACAACTGCAGGTAAAACAGGATCAGTAAAATTAATCTCAATAGGTGACTCCTTGAAAGGTTTATGATGTTGACTCTCCTTCTTCTTAGAAGAATCAACATGAGAAGCAAAGTCCTTGCAAAAGTCAATAATTAGCTGGGAATCAAGACCAATTTTAGAGCAAAAGTTATTCAAGTAATCAGTCTTCACATAACTCTCAATGTAGTCATGCTCATAGTTTATAGCGGGTTCAACACCTTTATCAATTTCCCAGTCTTCAGTATTCTTCTGGATCCTTTCAATAAGATCCCATTTTTCTTCT
The DNA here is from genome assembly GCA_950022295.1 of Bromus sterilis. Taxonomy (NCBI): domain Eukaryota; kingdom Viridiplantae; phylum Streptophyta; class Magnoliopsida; order Poales; family Poaceae; genus Bromus; species Bromus sterilis. The sequence continues at coordinate 222,108,764 of OX465599.1, forward strand.
ATACTTCTGGTCTGGAATACCCCGCTAGAGGAGGCATCCAACATCTCCTTGTCCTGACGAGAAATCCTGGCATAAAAATTTGTAAGTATAATTTCCTTGGGGAGCTCATGGTTGGGACATTTGAGCATCAGGGACTTCAGTATCCCCCAAGCTTGAGCGATGCTCTCTCCGTCACGAGACCAAAAGTTGTAGATGTAGTTCCTATCTTGATGAATTTCACGAAGAGGATAAAACTTTGCATAAAAGAGAGACATAAGCTCTTGCCATTCAAGAAAATCAGAGTTATCGAGTAGCTCATACCAATCTAAAGCTTACCATTAAGTGATACGGAGAATAATTTCTTCATAACGAAATCCACCGTTATACCTGCAAGCTTAAATAAAGAACATAATTGTGACAAATATGGCAATTGTTCTCCCAGATTTCCTTCTCTTTTATAACGATTAGCAAAGATATAATCAATAATACAAGTTGGTATTTTATAGGGCACAATTTCAGTATTGGTAGGAGTGACCACCACAGTCGTGGGGCGACTCGTCACCAGCAACGAACCAACATTAGAGGGGTACATAAGGACTGAGGGTAGAAACAGCAAAAATAAAAACACCAACACAAAGTAAAGGTTTCCTTACCGGCTTCACTTACCAATAGCGCTACACTCCCCGACAACGGCGCTAGAAAAGCTCGTTGATGGCAGAGAAGTTGATAGGTTTAGTTGGGTTGCCTTCCCTGTCAACCGCGCCAATAAACGATTCTTGATAACCCACAAGTCTAGGGGATCAACTCTAGCTTTTCGATAAATAAGGATGTCGATCCCAACGAGGAGCAGAAGGTACTGACAAGAGACTCAGGATAAGGAAAAGGCTGCACACACTGAAAGGTAAATATGTAGGGGTTTTTGGTTTAAGAAATAGAAAGGTAAAAGACAAGCAAAGTAAACAGGGTAACTAAGGAGTAGCAAGTGTCCCAATCCTTTCACAAGGATAACCCTAGGAACTGAACTTATAAACGCTAAAGCGTTCTCGAGGGCACACGGGAGAGATAGTCAAGTTACTTTCACCATATTCCGCCAAGTAGTATGTATTGTATCGATATGTGTCGGTGGGTGGATCAATGCTAGTACACCTTCTAGACTAAGATAAGTGCACTCTTATGATTACACATCTTGCAAGCATCCGCAAATACAAGGTAGTAATTAAGGCATAAGCCTAACCACATCATTACGATCGAGGATCCATAACTCCCTTGTGCAAAAGTGTGCAAACTGGGGTTCAACGTTTCTGTCACTCCGGCAACCCACCATAAGCATCCTTTGTGAACAATGTATTCCTCTAGGCCCATGGAAGGTGAAGTGTTAAGTGTTCGACTCACATAACACCACTAGATAAATAACAACACAACTTAAATATCAAACAACACATAATACTTCAACTTCATATGACTACTAACAACTAGACTTCTCCCATGTCCTCAAGAACTAAAGTAACTACTCACAAGACATAAAAGAGATCATGATCAAAGGTAATAGATGGGTGGAAAACAATCTGGACACAATAATATTTCTCCAACAAAACTCAATAGCATTCACCACAAATGAGTAATCAACACCAACAGAGTAGAGAGGATAGATAGTACGGATTACAACACAAGTTGCAATTGTGCGATGAGATGGGATGGAGGTGGAGATGGTGCTGATGTTGGGGATGATGTTGATGATGATCTCGATGATTCCCGTGACGATGATGATGACGATGGCGATGATCTCCCCTTCCGGGAGGTGATCTCCCCGGCGGAATCTGCCCGCCGAAGATGGATTTTTCTTCTCTGTAGGTTTCCGCCACGAGGCGGCGGCAAAACTCCGAAACTCCTCTTGTTTCTAGGGTTTTGTCCCAGGGGGGTAATATAGGCCAGAGGGGGCACCGAGGTGGGCCACCAGGCATCCAGGAGGGTGCCTGGCGCGCCCTAGGGGGGCGCCAGGAACCCTTCTGGTTGCTTGGTGGGTCCCCTCGGGTCCCTCTTTGGTGAACTCCAGTGAATATTCATAAAAATGATCTCCGTCAAATTTCATCAAATTTGGATTTGATCTGATTCAGCAACTTGATGTCCACTTTTCACCACTGAATTCTGCTTCTGCTTTTTCGGCATCGGAAAGTTGCAACCTGTCTAAAACAAGCCAACACAACATAAGAACAATACTTTAAAGTGGAATATATCAATGAATAGGGCTAAATTACAATATAAAATAGTGATGCATTTTGGACGTATCAGCGGGCACCTTGTTAGGGTACGCTCCACCAAAGCTATCCGACATGACGCAGCCCATCCTAGGCTCAACAAAGAGGTCATCTGCCGGACTATATCCTATGCGCTCAGGGGTCTAGATCCCTCAACCTTCCACGCTCCTGCACGGTGCGAGTCTGGCCGGTGAAGCAAAAAGGAAATCCAAATACACCATCTGGACGAAGAAGACACACCACTTCCCGGCAATCTGGCCGCGGTACTGCTGACGTCTAAAGAGATTTCGGACAAAGTACGACGCAGGGGAGCCCATAATTCCTTATCCCACGTGAAGCTAGTGCGTACAGACCAACGGGCCTCTCAAGTCATCCACCGAACCATTTAGCATTTTATTTTTATCTCGCAGACAGTTGTTATCGCTGTCTGACTATCAACACAACGGACAACGAACAGCAACAAGGTCCACCAGTAACGTCGGGGCCTGCCCTGTCGTCCCGTCAAAGCGCGTGTTTACCAACAAGGTGAACCGTCTCCTTACCTTGTCTCGCATGTGCTCTTGGTAGAGCTCGACTTTTCGTGGTTTGGTAACTCTCGCGAGATACGAGCGGGGGCCAAGAACGCCAGTAACGTCAGTCGTACCCTCCCTGTCATTCCCGACGCAATACCTCTCGCGGGCACCGTTGGGTCACACGACTCTTACCTTTAAGGACACCAGTTGATTCAGGTGCCTACCATCAAGTGAAACTAGCAGGAATCACCCTCGATGGTACACATGAAGAGGATCGACCGAGACATCAGCGGGATGAACTAAAGAGGTAAACCTCGTATCATCCCGGTGATGCTACGCTACCAAGCCGACGAGAGTGAAATACGAGTCCATCCAATCGTAATTCAAACTCGAAGCGACTCGGCCGAGTCTCGCCGTTGTAGGTTCCCTAGGGCGTCTGCATTGATCCATACCTGTTGCAGTTATAATATTTGGTAATCCGCGTTCACTCACCGAAGTGATCACGGCCCTCTATTCTAAACCTAGCTAACAAAACGCAGGGCTCACTGCTGAATATAATATATATTTATAGGCAACATAGGATAAAGGAAGGTACATCAAGGGGCGACAATGACAGGCTATGCAAGTGAATAGGTAAGCAACATAGTAGAAGCAGTAACAATGCCTAGTGCAAGAAATGTACAAAAAGATAGGCAAAATCTGGGGAAGAGAATGGCTCTGCTTGACTGGAAGCTCGACGGTAGGGGTAGGGTCGTCGATGAAGTAGTCGTACCCAGCAGCGGTGTAGTCAGCGGAAGGAGCGGGGTCTATCGGAGATTAATGGGGGAGAAACAGTAAATACAAAGAAAACATAACAAACAGATGCATGACACGACAAAAGCAATGTTAAAGGTGTTCTAACGCAGTGCAATGCACGTTGTTCGGAGCGGTAATTCATCCGGGGATGAAATACCGCCTCCGGGTGATTATCGACCGACGACCCGGAGGGGGGAATGTCGATGTTCGTTGAGTTAGAGGGGTGTGGTTGGTATACGGATAGCACAATCGTATTCGTTATATGTGTTTGATCAATTTTCATGTATAAATTTTTTGAATCTGACTTACGGTTTAAAAGATATTCAATTTGAAAGTTTAAATCATTTTCTGAATTTATTTAATTCATTTATCCAAACATTATCCAAAACTGTAAAACCTGACCAGTGGGTCCCACTGGTCAGACTCACATTATTAATAATCCATTTTATTAAATGAAAATAGAGCCAGAGCCCACATGTCATACACTGGAATTCCTATTAATTTATCTTAATTAAATATCTGACGGAGGGGGCCCAGCATTCAGTGGAACTGGGTTAGTATTATCAGTTTAATTAATGCAAAGGTTATCTTAATGGGGCTGGCCCACATGTAAGTCTCACTGGGGTTATTTTTAGTTTAATTTAAAATGGAAGTTTTAATTAAGGGCCATGGCCCACTGTCAGTGTCATAGGTGGACAGATTAGTGGGTAACCACCCATCTGACACGTGAGCCCCACAGGACAGCCACACGGGGATCATGCCGGCGACGGCAGAACCGCCGGAGTTTGCCATGCACTCGATTCCGGCGACGAGGGCACGCGTGGACGGTCCTATTCGAAAGCATGGAGCCTTCCGCGTCGGTCTGTACTCATGGGGTGGCGGAAGGTGGTCGGAGATGAGCTCCCGCTCAACAATGGCGGCGGCAGTTATTGTCCAGAACAGGAACGTGACTGGGGTGCGAGATGATTGGTGTGCGCTAGTCAAATGGACGCCATGGCTCATCAGACGCGCCTGGATGCCAAACGCGCGCGCTGGGAGGTACAGGAGCTCGCGGTTGGCCGGCAATGGAGATGACCAGAGCACGCAAAAAGGAGAATGCAAGCACTTGGAGGCAGCCGAGGAGCTCACTGGCGGGGCGTAGGAGGTGGTAGTAGGCTTGAAGGAGGTCAGCTGCAGCCGGAATTGAACGGCGACGACGGCAGATGCAAAAGGGGGCCGGCGGCGATGGCAAGCGCACAACCCTTCCCGGCTTCGACTGACTACGTGCTTATACGAAGTCTTCGTCGAGGGAGCTCCCAGACAATCCTGTGTGCCAGGAGGTGGCTAGTGATTGCGTCCACGACGGGGCGCAGCGACAGACGCGCTCAGCAGAGCGAGGCGCAGAGGTAGGGCGGCGGCGTAAGAAAAGTGGGAACAGGCTAGGGTTCGTCCACAGCGAGGGGGCTCGTATAGTCCTCCAGGGCACCGTGGAAGCCCGACCGTGAGGCAAGGCAGTGCCCATGGCGGCCGGATGCGCTCCACGGCACAAGAGGAACAGGGAAGGGCCTCGCCCTAAGCGAGGGATACTCCCCTTTTATTTCCTGCTCTCCTGTTCTATTTGTATTATATTTTTATTTTTGTTGGTCCATCAAATGATTTTTATTAGACATGAGACTTTCTCCTATTTTTGTATTGCCCTATGTAGAAATGCTACAAAAAGTTTGGTGATTAAATAAATTCATTGGATTACTGTTGTTTATTTTAAAAGGGCTTTTTGTGCTGTTTTGGTACTGTTAATAATTGTTTGCAATATTTAGATATTGCAATAACTGATCATTGCAGGTTTATCATGGACCACTGGTTTTAAGGGATTTTACAAAAGTGGTTGCATAATTTTTGGACAAGTTTCATTTACAACATTATTTTTAATAGAAACCAAAGGGGTATTTGAATTTGTTTTGATTCAAAGTTGATCCAAGCATGATTAGCAACAGTGATTAGCAACAGTAATCTTCATTATCAAAAGTGTTACTGTTCCATAACACTGAGGTTATTACAAATCTCCCCCACTACAAGAATTCTCGTCCCGAGAATCTAAGAGGTATAGGGGAAAAGATGGGGTATTCTTCACGAAGACGATCTTCGCTTTCCCAAGTGGCTTCATCTTCAGAATAATTTGACCACTGAACTTTGAGAAGCTTGGTTGTCTTGTTGCGGGTTTTGCGTTCAGACTGATCGAGAATGCGGCTCAGATGTTCTTGATAAGTCAAGTCATGTTGCAATTCAATCAGATCATGTTCCACTTCACGAATATGGGCCTTAAAGCAGCGACGGAGTTGCGACACGTGAAAGACATCGTGGACTTGGGAGAGGTTTGACAACAACTCCAATCCGTATGCCACCGGTCCATTTCTAGAAAGGATACAGAATAGGCCAATGTAGCGAGGAGATAACTTGCCTTTGATTCCGAAACGATGAGTGCCCCTCGTGGGTGTGACACGGAGGTAAGCTTGTTCGCCGGGTTGATAGACCATTTCCTTGTGTTTGAGGTCATATTTGCTCTTCTGGCGGGACTGAGCAGCTTTCAAATGTTCAAGAATAACGCGAACCTGATCTTCGGTATGTTGTATAATGTCCGGACCAATGAGGGTTCGTTCCCCAGTTTCTGACCAATTCAGAGGGGTTCGACACTTACGTCCATAAAGCACTTCAAAGGGTGCCATCTACAGACTAGCTTGGTAGTTGTTGTTGTACGAGAATTCAGCAAATGGAATAGATTCCTCCCATTTCTTACCTAATGAATGACACAAGCTCGAAGCATATCTTCAGGCACTTGGTTGACTTGTTCGATTTGTCCTTGCGACTGGGGGTGACAAGCGGTGCTGAAGTTTAGGTGAGTGCCCATAGCTTCTTGGAAACTATCCCAGAACTTCGAGGTGAAAATATTGCCACGGTCTGAACTGATCTCCAACGGATACCGTGGAGGGACACAATTCTGTAAACATACAAGTCTACTAACTGACTAGAAGAGATCGTCTCCTTGACTAGCAGAAAGTGAGCAACCTTGGAGAAGCGGTCGATGACAACAAAGATAACATCATGACCCTTCTATGATCGCGGAAAACCGGTGACGAAGTCCATTTCAATCATGTCCCATTTCCATTCTGGAATAGAGAGTGGTTGCAGAGTTCCAGCAGGTCTTTGATGTTCTACTTTGATGCGACGGCAAACGTCACAGTCATCAACATAACGAGCAATGTGTTTCTTCATGCCAGTCCACCAGTACCGTTGACGAAGATCTTGGTACATCTTAGTGCTACCTGGGTGGATCGACAACGGGGTATCATGAGCTTCTTTCAAAACATACGGAGTAAAATTTAGATTGCCCTTTCTAGGAACAACTAAACGATTCTTTAAGTACAACGCTTGATCATCAACAAGCCTATAGACTGAGGGCTTTCCTGTGGCGAGATATCACTTCATCTTTTCGACATCCGAGTCGGCTTTTTGGATGAACTTGATGTCTTTGTTGAGGTCAACTTCAACAATGAGGGAATTCACATATCCCTATGGAACAATCTCAAGGTTCAGATGTCGAAGCTCTTCATACAGACGGGGTTGGTGTATTTGAACCTCAAGTTCACTACAATAGGATTTTCGGCTCAGGGCATCATCCATCACATTAGCTTTGCCAGGGGTGTAAGAAATTCCCATGTGGTAGTCGGTGATACGTCCAAATTGCATCACTATTTTATATAGTAATTCTTTCTTATTCATTGATATATTTCATTATATGATGCTATTCTTCTGTTGTTTTGGCTTATTTTACATAGTTTGCAACTTTCCGATGCCAAAGCAGCAGACGCAGGATTCAGTGGTAAAAAGTGGACGCTGAGTTGCTGAAGAAGAACACCTCCAAATTACCTGAAAATCGACGGAGAATGTTTTCCAGCAGGATCACGAAGACACGCAAAAGAGCGACCAGAGGGGGGCCACAAGGTGCCTGTAACACCCTCAGTTGCTTGTAACAGTAACCATCCTTACTGTTGATCATCACTGTTGATTCCCTGACCCTGTTCAAACTTTGTGATGCTAATGATCAAAACCTTGATGTGGGTGATCAACACCCCATGCACCATGTACTTGAGCCCTTGGAATAAAAACCCCAAAGTCAAAACCCCTAGAACCCCTTTTGGTGGATAATAAAAACTTGGTGGAAATTAAACCTTGCTCAAAAATCATGAAACCATTTTTGTTAATTGCCTAAAATCATTATAATCATGTTGGACCAACTTTGGTAAATTTTGGAGTTATGAAAAATCTCAAACAATTATAACAGTAGCTTATAAGGTCCTTTTTAATCATAAAATATTTAAAAGAAATATCCACTGAGTTTTAAAATGTACCAAACCTTTTGTGTCACCGACATGTGACATACACCTATTTTACAAACCACCAACACATTTAAATAAAATGCAGAAGCATTTATTTTAATTGCAGCAGTAAACAAAAGAAATACAGAAAAGAAAAGACAAAGAAAAATGGAAATGCTTAAAAAATCGCATGTGGGCAAAGCCCCTGGCCCAGCCCACCCCGGCCTATCTTCCTCACCTGCCACCTCCACCTCCCCCCACCTACTCCCCTACCCGGAGTGGACACGCCGTGGCCATGGCCACTGTCGCCGGCTCCCACCCCACCTTCCCCGTACCTGCTCCCTTCCCCCCTCCATGAGGATAAGGAGGAGGCCGAGGCCCCCTCCTCCCCCTCCTCCCCCTCCCCTGGCCACTTCCCCCGGGCGCCTCCCCTCATCCCTCTCCTCTGCCCGCGCGCAGGCCGCATGGCTCCATCGCCAGTGAGGCCACAGGCCGCCGTTCTCTGCTCCGAGACGCCGGGGAGGTCCACCTTCGTCGACTCCTTCGATCTTGAGGACCAGCTCGAGCCGAGGTGCAGCACGTGGCGCGAATCGAGTTCGTCTTCCCTCGACAGCCGCCGGCGTACATCTTCGATTTCGGCGCCACCGCCGCTCCTCGTCGCTCATCGGACCTCCGTGAGCCTCTTGGGTGAGCTGCTGCTACGATTCCCGTCCTCCCTTGCATTATTTCATCACCAGAATGCCCCCCTATTCGTAGCCACCATGGACGGAGCATAAGCTCCCTGGCCGCTCGCCGCAACTGCTGCGGTGCTGCTTGCCCCTCGCGTGCAGGCTAGCCCACGTAGGCCGCGCCCCTCCGCTGGTCGCCTCGTTGGCAGCCGTGCCCCCCCCCCCCCCCGCCCCCTTGGCCGGGCTCACGCCGCCGCGGTCTGCCCCGCCGGCGAGCACACCCGGTTTGGCCAGGGGCTAACCACCCCCCCACCCCCAACTCGCTGACGTGTGGGACATGCCTCCTAATCACCCCACTGATTAAATCAATAGAGATAACCCCCCTAAGTGACTTAAAGGTGGACCCTAGGCCTTTTAAAATAAATTAAACTGTTAATTATGCCACTGTGTGTATGGCACATGGGCCCCAGCTGTAAGCTATTAAAAATATATTGATTTATCACTCTTGAGTATGACATGTGGGCCCAGTGCCTATTTTAATTTAAGTAAAAGATTTATTAATAAACAGAGGCTGACATGTGGGTCCCACATGTCAGGCACTGTTTTGGATAATCTTGTGGATAATGTTTTGGATAATGTTGGAATTTAATAATAAAAGAAATTCTTTTTAAATGATTTAAACTTTGAAATTCAATATCTTTTAAACCGTAACTCAGATCCAAAAACTTTATACATGAAAATTGATCAGAAAAGTATAACGAATACGAATACGCTATCCGTATGTCTATCACACCCCTCTAACACAACGAACATCGAACCGTCCCCCTTCGGGCCGTCTGTCCGATAAACTGTCCGGTACTGTTAGAGTGCCCGGATGAATTTATTCCGAACACGAATGTTTCTCAGAATAGATCAACTAGCACGGATACACCCCCTTATGTTTGTCCGGTACCCACGACACCTCCGGCTTGTTCCTTCCCCCTCCGGACACCCTGTTCGGTAATCACCCGGAGCCGGTAGTTCATCCTCAGATGAATTTCTGTTCCGAGCAATGTGCATTGCACTGCATTAGAACACCGTTAACATTTCATCTGTCATTTCATGCATTTGTTTGTATATGCTTGATGTGTATTTACTGTTTCTTCCCCCCCTTAATCTCCGGTAGACCCCGCTGCTGTCGTCGACTACACCGCTGCTGAGTACGACTACTTCGTCGACGACCCTACCCCTACCGTCGAGCTTCCAGGCAAGCAGAGCCATTCTCTTCCCCAGATATCGCCTATCTTTCCGTACATTTCTTGCACTAGGCATTGTTACTGCTGCTGCTACGTTACAATCCTATTCAATTGCATAGCCTGTTTTTGCCGCCCCTTGATGTGCCTTCCTTTATCCTATGCTGCCTATTATTATTATGCATTATTTAGCAGTGAGCCCTGCGCATTGTTAGCTAGGATTAGATAGAGGGCCGTGATCACTCAGGGGAGTGAACGCGGATACAAATATTATAACTGCACAGGTACGGTACAATGCAGACACCGCCTCAGGCCCCCTAGCTCGGCTCTGCCGAGCCACCATCAAGTGTGAGCTATCAAGGAGTAATCCTTGTACTCCACTTGTTGCTGACTCTGTATAGCCACTCTAGGTACTTGAGTAACGGTTGTCCTTCAGGTAAGAAGTCGGGCGACCCAACGGTGCCCGCGAGAGGTATTGCGATGGGATGATAGGGAGGGTACGGCCAGTGTACCGGTGTGCTTGGCCCCTGATCGTTGGCCGCGAGAGTTACCAAACTATGAAAGTCGAGCTCCTCCAGGAGCACACGCAAGACAAGATAAGGAGACGGTTCACATTGTTGGTAACCGAAGTGGCTTGGTGGGACGACAGGGCAGGCACCGATGTACTGGTGGTCCTGGCTGCTGTCGTTGTCCGCGGGTCAGTTAAGTCGAGGCAACGATAACGGTTGTCACGAAGGTAATTAAAATGCTAAATGGTTCAGTGGATGTCTTGAGTTGGCTATATGCCATGTACGCACTACCTACCCGTGGGAATTACGATTTATGGGCTCCTCTGCTTCGTAGTGTCGTCGGAGGACTCTTCGGACGTCAGCAGTACTGCGGGCTGATTGCCGGGAAGTGGTGTTGTCTTATTTTCTCGCGCGGTGGTGTATTATTTGGATTTTCTTTAACTTCACCGGCCAGCCACGCACCGTGCAGGAGTACGTTCGGGTTGGGGTCCAAGGCCCGGCGTACTTAGGATTTAGATCGGTGGATGGCCTCTCTGTTGAGTTTGAAAGATGGGCTATGAAGTGTCGGATAGCCTCGGCGGAGCGTTCCCTAACAAGGTTCCCGCCACCCTGGAGATCCGTGCGTGTAGCGTAACACAAGTGCACCCCTATAGGGAAGTTTAATCTATTCGGATAGCCGTGTCCACGGTAACAGGACGCTTTATGCTGAAGCTAGATCTTACCACTACAAAATATTATTATTAAAATGTATGGTTCCGGGTTTTCTTCCTCGCGGGGATGTCGAGGAGGTGAACTCGGAGGCATTGCTAATTATTACAACTTATCATTATACAATGCTGCAGCAACTTCTGTTGCATTGTTACTTTATGCTTTATATAAACTGTTGGCTGATTCTTACCTCATGCTGCAAGACATCGTCGGAAGATGCTAGTCTTCGATAGGCCTAGCTTCTTACCCTTGCTCTGGATTTCTGTCTTTCAGTCCACTATATACATCCTCTTCTTTCCGTTGATACAATGCATAATGCTTAGTAGCGGACGTAAGACTTGCGGGTATGCTAGATACTCAACTTTGCTTTATTTCCCCCTTTTTCGCTTTGCCTGATCGGCCGCTGCAGCCGACATTGGAGCCCAGGAGCAGGAGTACCCCGGAGGCGACTACTACGACGTCGAGTTCCCCGTTGACCAGGAGTAGTTCGGTGGATCCCAGGCAGGAGGCCTCGCCTTTTCGATCTTTATCTCTGATGTGATTTGTGCTAGCCTTCTTAAGGCAAAACTTGACTAACTATGTTTGTACTCATATATTATGGCTTGTATGACTTATGTATTCGGATCCTCGTGATCCCTGGTATTGTATCATATTTGTTTATCCTTTTGTGTTTAGTGTTGTGCTGTGATATTCTCACCGTGGCACCCTAATCTCAGCCGTGTACCCTGCGTGTATGATTACTGTACACGGGTTGATTTTGGGGGCGTCACAGTGCCCAGGCGGCCACCTGGCGCGGCCCCACCCCTGGCCGCGCCGGGAGGGCGCCTGGACCCGCGGGGCCACTCCCGGCTCCCCCCTCTTTCCTATTTACCCCTCGTGATCCAAAAACCCTAAAAAGGGAGAGTTTCCGGAGTTCCGCCGCCGCTCCGTGGCGGAAACCTACAGAGAAGAAAAGCCATCTCTGGCGGCCAGATTCCGCCGGGGAGATCACCTCCCGGAAGGGGAGATCGTCGCCATCGTCATCACCATCGTCACAGGCTTCATCGAGATCATCATCAACATCATCCCCATCATCAGCACCATCTCCATCTTCATCCAATCTTGTCATAATTGCAACTCGTATTGTAATCCGTACTACCTATCCTCTCTACTCTATCGGTGTTGATTACTACTTTGTGGTGAATGCTATTGAGTTTTGTTGGAGAAATATTATTGTGTTCAGATTGTTTATCATCTATTTATCCCCACTGATCATGATCTCTTTTATGTCTTGTGACTAGTCACTTTAGTTCTTGAGGACATGGGAGCATTCTAGTTGCTAGTAGTCATATGATGTTGAAGTAATATGTGTTGGTTGGTATTTAAGTTGTGTTGTTATTTTCCTAGTGGTGTTGTGTGAGTCGAACACTCAACACTTCGCCTTATCAAGGACCTAGGGGAATGCATTGTGTATAAAGAATGCTTACGGTGGGTTGCCGGAGTGACAGAAACCTAAACCCCAGTTTGCACGCTTTTGCACAAGGGAACAATGGATCACCGATCGTATTGCTATGGTTAGGTTTTTGCCTTAATTACTATCTTGTATTTGCGGATGCTTGCAAGGTGTTTAATCATAAGAGTGCATTCATCTTAGTCTAGAGGATGCACTAGCATAGATCCACCCACCAAACACTTATCAACACAATACATAGTACCGATAGGGAATATGGCGAAAGCACATGACTACCTCTCCCGTGTGTCCTCAAGAACACTTTAGCTTTTATAAGTTCAGTTGCTAGGCCTCTCCTTTGCTAAGAAAGGATTGGGCCACTTTTTACTATCCAGTATATTTTACTTTGCTCGTCTTTACTTTCCTGTCGCTTACCGAGAAAACCCCTAAAAAGTTATCTTTCAGTGCTTGTAGTTATCTCCTTATCAAAGTCACTTTCTACTACCTTCTGCTCCTCGTTGGGTTCGACACTCTTACTTATCGAAAACACTGCAATAGATCCCTATACGTTGAGGTTCATCAGTCGGCTATTGACTGGAGCCATCTCTGCTGGCGGAGATTCAGGTCCGGTTGAGTAAAAAGGTACTTTAGGCTTTGGTGGTCGGTGTAGATCTCTCAACGATTACTGACGAGGTAATGTCACCACAGCTTCAATGCATAAATTACCGCTGCCAATTCAAGATCATGTGTTGGATAGTTTTCTTTGTGAGCACGCAACTGACGAGATCCATAAGCAATCACTTTGCGCTCTTGCATTAGGACACAGCCTAATCCTTGACGAGACGTGTCACAATATATCACGAAGTACTTCTGAGTATAAGGCGGAGCAAGCACTGGGGGAGAAGTGAGCTTGTCCTTCAGAGCTTGAAAACTTTCTTTGCATTTATCGGTCCACTCAAACTTGACGCCTTTGTGAAGCAGATTAGTCAGAGGCTTGGCAATCTTGGAGAACTTCTCGACGAAACGGAGGCAATAGCTGGCAAGGCCGAGGAAACTTCTGACTTGCTTGACAGTCTTGGGCAGAGTCCAGTGAAGAATAGCCTGGATACGTTCTGAGTTGACGGCAACGCCATCCTTGGAAATCACATGACCAAGGTTGGTTACTTCGGGAAGCCAAAACTCACACTTAGAATACTTAGCATAGAGTTTATGTTCTCGAAGCTTTTCCAGTATAAGACGAAGATGTTCACCATGTTCTTCTTCATTCTTGGAGTATATTAAGATATCATCCAGATAAACGACGACAAACTTGTCGAGATATTCCATGAATATATAGTTCATCAATCGGTAAAAGGTGACTGGGGCATTCGTCAAGCCAAAGGACATGACAGTGTACTCGTATGAACATAGCGAGTAATGAAGGCTATCTTCGGAATGTCCTCTTCACAAACTCGGATTTGGTGATAACCCAACCTCAAGTCGAGTTTAGAAAACACCTTGGATCCAGCAAGTTGATCATACAGATCATTGATACGAGGAAGCGAGTACTTGTTCTGTATCGTGGCCTGGTTGATAGGTCGGTAATCTTGTACCAAACGGTTCGTTCCATCACTCTTCTTGACAAAGAGAGAAGGTGCTCCCCAAGCAGAGCAACTTGCACGGATGAAGCCTTTGTCGAGTTCCATGTCGATCTCCTTCTTCAGCTCAAGGAGGTGGTGAGGCGGCATCTTATAGGGGCGCTTAGCAGTAGGGGGTATCCCCGGCAGTTCTTCTGGGAAGACGTCAGCAAAATCGCATACGACTGGAACTTTCTCAATTCCTTCCAGAGGTGCGGCATTCAAAGAATTCATCATATAGATCTGCGTTTCAGCATCTCGGGTAATTCGGGCGGTGTGGTTCACAACTTCCCCGGAGGGGTGAAAGAGTCGGACGACCTTATTGCCACAAAAGAGTGCGGCATCGTGAGCCTTCAACCAATCCATGCCAAGGATAAGGTCAATGGTGGAGGTCTTCAGAATGTGTGGAGAAACAGTGAATTCGAATCCCTCGATCCCGACGGTGAGGTTAGGTGCAACCATGTCAACACGACACTGGGTACCGGGAGTCCGGACTATTAAGGGGGTATGCCTCTTTTCATGTTGTATGCCTTAATTGAATGCAAATGCTCCGGACATGAATGAATATGATGCTCCTGAATCAAATAATATAGTAGCAGGTATTGCGTTAACGAGAAGGGTACCCATCACGGTAGTAGGTTGTTCCTGAGCTTCATCAATGTCAATGTGGTAAGCATGACCACAAGTGTGAGCAGAAGACCCAGTATTATAGTTGGGGGTCCTGTTGTTTCCACGGCCATTTCCGCGGCCAGCAGGGTGAACTACCAGTTGATTCTGTCGCTCGGGGCAGTCTCTGGAAATATGGCCTGGTTGATGGCACTTCAAGAACAGGCCATCTTAAGGATGGAGGGGTGCAGTCTCAGTCTTCGGCTGTCTCGACGGGGGCGGAGGCAGAGGGGGTACAACATACGACGGCCTTAGGGCAAGGGCAGGTGGACGATACATGCTGTGCGGAATACAGACACGTTGCTTATGTGTTGTGCCCGAAGATGAGCCAGCATCACGGGGGTGCTTCGGCGAACCCCCGAACTTAAGCTGAGCGGTTTCGAGAGTAATAGTCTGGTTCACCATGGTGGCGAAGTCGGGGAAGACGTGAAAAGCTAGTGCAAGCTGGAGATCTGAGTTGAGTCCATCACGGAACTTCTCTTGCCTACTTGCATCATTTGGGAGGTCACTTGCAACATAGCGGGAAAGGCGGAGGAATTCCCTCTGATATGCCTCAATAGTTTTATTTCCCTGAACCAGGTTGCGGAACTCGGCCTTCAGACGGTTCATGATCGCATGGGGGACATAATGAGCACGGAAAACAACCTTGAACTCATCCCAGGTGACGACAGTCCCTTCAGCTAGCAAGCTCTTGTGGGTGTCCCACCATTGAGCAGCGGGGCCACGCAGGAAATAAGTCTTGAAGGTGACGTAATCAGCAGCGTGCACCATAGAGAACTCCAGCTAACGAGTGATGTCACGAAGCCAATCATCGGCATCCAGCGACTGTTCAGGTTGATGGAGGATAGGGGGATTCAGACGCATGAAATCCTGCTGAGTAACCACAGGCGGTTGGTTCTGGATCTGGATCTGGTTCTGGTTCTGGTTCTAGTTCTAGTTCTGGAGCTGATCTATGACTCCTTGGATGAACACTTGGTTCATGTGAAACTGCTGCATCATCGCGGCCATGAAGTCTGGTGGCGGAGGTGGATCGTTGGCACCACGACCACGACGACGACCACCACGACCAGCCATCCTGCTAAAATTTAACAGGGGTATTTCAGCGATGAACATTTAATGAGATACCGGAAACAAGCATGAAGTAATTCGACAACGAAGAGGAGGCGCGGATATATAGGAGTAGTCATATAAGACATACACATCCACGCACGGAATCAATCAAAAAATCGGGCAGCATAACATCGTAGAAATTAAGGAAAAAGGACAAACTAGGCGACGCGCAGACCGCGGTAAGGAATACACGACGCGGCATAGCTTCCGCTGTGTCAATCACGCCGCAAGAAAACTGTTGGCGACATGAGTTTGTGCCAGAGAACGTGCGGCCTGCCCCGAATGAGAAAGGGATCTGCGGTCCGGGACCTGGGGTCAGAACTCCTGTGACACGACTCAATAGGGGGGTAAGCACTAGAACGCCGGGTGGAATCAAGAGAACGTGATCCTAATGTCAGAGTTTGTAAAACTTACCAGCAAGGATAAGAGAGAAGAGTCCCAGAGCATAGGTACGAAGAAAAGGATCCTAATACGATAGATATCACGACGGGGTGATATCGATGTGTGCACGTAAGCCAAACATTAAGTGAGCAAAATAGTTTTTTTCAAAGTCTAGAATAAACTTTGACCAAGGAGTGGGTGGGTGGCTTTCTGCAGGCAGTCGGCTCTGATACCAACTTGTGATGCCTCCAAAATCAATCTGTGTATAGTAATCATACACGCAGTTACACGGCTAAGATTAGGGTGCCACGGTGAGCATCTCACATCACAACACTATACACAAAAGGATAAACCAATATGTTACAAGATAAGGGGTCGCACGGACCCGAATACATAACTTATACAAACCAGAATATTTGAGTAGAGACATAGTTATTCAAGTTTTGCCTTAAGAAGGCTAGCACAAATAACATCAGAGATACAGATCGAAAAAGAAAGACCTCCTGCCTGGGAGCCTCCGAAATTACTCTTGGTCCTGGTCAGCGGGGGTCTCGACGTAGTAGTATCCGCCCCCGGGGTAATCCTGCTCAGTATCTAGTATACCCGCGAGTCTTACGTCCGCTACTAAGCATTTATGCATTTGTATCAAATGGAAAGGGGAGGCTGTATATATTGGACTGCAAGGTAGAAATCAGAATAAGGATAAGAAGCTAGGCCTATCGAAGACTAGCATCTTCCGACGAGTCTTGCAGCATGAGAAGAGAACATCCAACAGTTCATATAAAGCATAAAGTAACAATGCAGCAGTAGTTGCTGCAGCATTGTTTAATAGTAAGTTGTAATAATTAACAATAATAAATGTCTCCGAGTTCCCTTCCTCGACTTCCCTGCGAGGAAGAAGACCCGGAACCATACAATTTAATAGTAGTAGTTTGTAGTGGTAAGATCCACCTTCAGCATAAAGCGTCCTGTTACGGTGGACACGGCTATTCGAATAGATTAAACTCCATGCAGGGGTGCACTACTGTTCAGCCTGCATGCTCAGATCTCCAGGGGAGCGGGCACCTTGTTAGGGAACGCTCCACCAAAGCTATCCGACACGGCGCAGCCCATCCTAGGCTCAACAGAGAGGTCATCCGCCGGACTATATCCTATGCGCTCAGGTGTCTAGGTACCTCACAATTCCACGCTCCTGCATGGTGCGAGTCTGACCGGTGAAGAAAAAATCAAATCCAAATACACCGTCCGGACGAAGAAGACATACCACTTCCCGGCAATCAGGTCGCGGTACTGCTGACGTCTAAAGAACTTTCGGACAAACTACGATGTAAGGGAGCCCATAACTCCTTATCCCACGTGAAGGTAGTGCGTACAGACCAACGGGCCCCTCAAGTCATCCACCGAACCATTTAGCATTTTATTTTTATCTCACAGACAACCATTATCGCTGTCTGACTAACAACACAACGGACAACAAATATCAACAAGGTCCACCAGTAACGTCGGGGCCTGCCCTGTCGTCCCGTCAAAGCGCGCGGTTACCAACAAGGTGAACCGTATCCTTACCTTGTCTCGCGTGTGCTCTTGGTAGAGCTCGACGCAATACGAGCAGGGGCCAAGCACCCCAGTAACGTCGGTCGTACCCTCCCTGTCGTTCCCGACGCAATACCTCTTGCGGGCACCGTTGGGTCACCCGACTCTTACCTTTAAGGACACCAGTTGATTCAGGTGCCTACCATCCAGTGAAACCTGGAGGAATCACCCTCGATGGTACACTTGAAGAGGTTCGACCGAGACATAAGCGGGATGAACTAATGAGGTAAACCTCGATCATACCGGTGATGCTACGCTACCGAGCCGACGAGAGTGAAATACTAGTCCATCCACTCGTAATTCAAACTCGAAGAGACTCGGCAGAGTCTCGCCGTTGTAGGTTCCCTAGGGCGTCTACATTGATCCATACCTGTTGTAGTTATAATATTTGGTAATCCGCGTTCACTCACCAGAGTGATTACAGCCCGCTATTCTAAACCTAACTAACAAAGCGCAAGGCTCACTGCTGAATATAATATATATTTATAGGCAGCATAGGATAAAGGAAGATACATCAAGGGGCGACAATGACAGGTTATGCAATTGAATAGGTAAGCAACATAGCAGCAGTAGTAACAATGCCTAGTGCACGAAAAGTATGGAAAGATAGGCGATATCCGGGGAAGAGACTGGCTCTGCTTGCCTGGAAGCTCGACGGTAGGGGTAGGGTCGTCAACGAAGTAGTCGTACCCAGCAGCGGTGTAGTCAGCGACAGCAGTGGGGTCTACCGGAGATTAAGGGGGGGGGGGAGGAAACAGTAAATACAAAGCAAACATAACAAACAGATGCATGACATGACAGAAGCAATGTTAACTGTGTTCTAACGCAGTGCAATACACGTTGCTCGGAGCGGGAATTCATCCAGGGATAATATACCGGCTCCGGAGGGGGGAATGTCGATATTCGTTGTGTTAGAGGGGTGTGGTTCGTATGCGGATAGCGTAATCGTGTTCATTATATTTTTCTGATTAATTCTCCTGTATAAAGTTTTTGAATCTGACTTACGGTTTAAAAGATATTCAATTTGAAAGTTTAAATCATTTTAAATCATTTTCTGAATTTATTTAATTCATTTATCCAAACATTAGCCAAAACAGTACAACCTGACCAGTGGGTCCCACTGGTGAGCCTCACATTATCAATAATCCATTTTATTAAATTAAAATAGAGTCAGGGCCCACATGTCATACACTGGAATTCCTATTAATTTATCTTAATTAAATATCTGACAGAGGGGCCCCAGCAGTTAGTGGAACAGGGTTAGTATTATCAGTTTAATTAATCCAAAGGTTATCTTAATGGGTCTGGCCCACATGTAAGTCTCACTGGGGTTATTTTTAGTTTAATTTAAAATGACAGTTTTAATTAAGGGCCATGGCCCACTGTCAGTGTCATAAGGGGGCGGATTAGTGGCTAACCACCCATCTGACGCGCGGGCCCCATAGGACAGCCACACGGGGAGCACGCAGGCGACGGCTGAACCGCCGGAGTTGGCCGTGCACTCGATTCCGGCGACGAGGGCACGCGTGAACGGTCCTGTTCGAAAGCATGGAGCCTTCCGTGTCGGTTTGTATTGTCTAGAACGGGAATGCGACTGTGGTGCGAGACGATGGGCGTGCGCTAGTCAAATGGACGCCATGGCTCATCAGACGCGTCTGGATGCCAAACGCGCGCGCTTGGAGGTACGGAGCTCGCGGTTGGCCGGAAATGGTGATGACCAGAGCAGGAAAAAGGGAAAACGCGTCTAGGGGCTTATCGGGTAGCCGCTAGCACTTGGAGGCGGCCGAGGAGCTCACCGGCGGGGCGTAGGAGGTGGCAGTGGGCTCCGAGGAGGCCAGGTGCAGCCGAAATTGAACGGCGATGACGACGGATGCAGAAGGGGGTCAGCGGCGATGGCGAGCGCACAACCCATCCCAGCTTCGATTGGTTGTGCGCTTAGACGAAGTCTTCGCTGAGGGAGCTCCCAGACAATCCCGTGTGCTCGGAGGTTTCCAGTGGCCACGTCCATGGTGGCGGCGCAGCGACGGACGCGCTCGGCAGAGCGAGGCACAGAGGTAGGGCGGTGGCGTAAGAAGAGTAGGAAGAGGCTAGGGTTCGTCCACTGCGAGGGGGGGCTCTTATATGCCTCCAGGGCACCATGGATTCCCGACAGTGAGGCAAGGCAGTGCCCATGGCGACCGGATGCGCGCCACGGCCCAAGAGGAACACGGGAGGAAGAAGATACCGCTAGGGTGGGTTGGGCCGTGGGGTGGGCCTCGCCCTAAGCTAGGGATAGTCCCCTTGTGTCAACAACACATCCCCTAGACTCATGTTTCTGTCACTCAAGCTAGTCATCGGGGGCATGAACCCACAATCAAGCACAACACTCCCTCTTGGAGTCACTACCTACTACTTGGCAAAAGCAATAAACAACAATAGAGAAGATGCAAGAATTACTCAAGAAAAAAATATAAAAGAGTAGAACCAAATATATAACTTAATCTAAATCTGAACGTAGTCTCATAATCCATCAGATCCCAGCTAACTCAGCATAGCAACAGTAGAAAGAATTACATATGTGCCTTGATCATGTAGGGCAGCTCACAAGGTCTAATCCATTAAGATTAAAGAGGGGAGGAGAACATCACATAGGTACTGATCATGGACCCGTGGTCCAAGGTGGACTACTCACGGATCAACCGGGAAGCGTCCATGGTGGTGGAGAAGCTCCCGGAGGTCAATCCTCCCTCCGGCAGGGTGCCGGGTAGAGGTCTTCTGGTGCTCCCGATCTTGGAAGCGCGAAGGCGGCGGAACAGAGGCGAGATCACGAAAAAGGGTTCTGTCTTCGGAGGTTTTGGGGCGAAGGATAAATATAGGCGAAGGGGGGAAGCTAGGGGGCCACCAGGGGTCCAGGCGGCCCCCTGGCGTGGCCCCACCCTAGGGCGCTCTGGGAGGGTGCCTAGGACCCTGGTGGGTCCCCTCCGGCCCCCTTCGGGACTCTAGAAGGTTCCCGTACGTTGATTTTTTTATTGGATTTTTACGGAATTTTTGGAGCATTTTTAATACGGGGGAAACCTGAAATAAAAAGATAGGAGAAAACAAGAACTGGCACTGGAGTGCACTGAGTTAATAGGTTTGTCCAAATATGATCAAAAGTGTATGAAAGTGTAGAAAAAGCATAGCAATATCACACAAACACATGCATGGAGCAAGCAGAAATTATAGATACGTTTGGGACGTATCAACATCCCCAAGCTTAATTCCTGCTCGTCCTCGAGTAGGTAAATGATAACAAGCATAATTTCTGTGGTGACATGCTACCAACCATAAAAGAACTCTGTAAGTAAAGCAATCAAGTCATGTAATTCAATTCAAGTCATAACCAGCAAGAGTCTATATTAGCATTGAAACAAGCAACATAAGAACATAAAGGTGCAAGAGATCTCGCTGTCCGTGACTCGAATCTCTCCAGATGGTGTTTGCGTGCAAGAATGGGGGATGGGAATACGAGAGAGAGAAAATATTTGTTTGTTGAGAACTCAATCTACTAAGGTTTCACACTTATTCTTCTTTGGAATCTTATCTTTACTCGACCCCAAACCACTAGCCAGGTACAAGTCAATTTGATCCACTCCCATTCGATATTTTGAGCACTCATGCAATGGATGAGCGTAAGCACGAGAGTTGACACTTATGATGGCAAAGAGTGAGAGAGAGATATTTTACAATTGTCCTCTTTGGGATCTTTTCCTAACTTAGTGGCAAAACTATTTTACAAGAAGTATAGAAGATATTTCACACTTTACAAGGTACTCAACATAAAAAAGATGAAGCTATCATGATGTATGAAAATTTATGCCTCTGCCAGTGTATCAGGAACATGTATGACAAGAAGATCAAGTCATGAGAAGGTGGATGTTGTATGCCAATATATCTCCGAAAGGCTATGGAAATGCCTTGTTAGGTAAGCATGGTGGATGTTTTGAGGAAAGATATAAGGAGGTTTATGATGAAAGAGCGTATCATGCCAAGGGTTTGGATGCACCGGCGAGGTGGACGCCAATTCTCGGAGTGAGAAGAGGGAAATGCACGGTACCGAAGAGGCTAGCAAATATGAGGAGGTGGAAGTGTCAACTTTCAATACTTACATTAGTTAGAGGAACTCATGCACTTATTATCGGTAACTCTCAATCTACTCAGGAGGTTCACAGAGAGACAAGTACCCCGAGGAGGAGTGTATGGGGGTTTGGTTATCCTTGCGCATCCTCGACTCATGGTACGTGAGTGTACTCTAATATCCGATCCATCCAAAGATTAGTGATCCATCTAGTAGCTAGAGTTCTCAACTAGTTTTTGTAGTTTTTGAAAATAAACACATATTGCCCAAAATATGACACCTATCACTAATAGGCTAGATTTCTTGACACCAAAAGTTCAAACAATACTCACAACAATACATCAAAACTATTGCAAGTTACTATTACAATTGAATAGCAACCTCAATTACCTACTTTAAGTCAAGACACAACTCAGTGCAACAAGCCAACTCTCTAAACAAGATAAACATGAAAACTCAAGAGAGTTCCAGCAACAAACTAAACAAAAGCTCTTAAAAAGATAAGCATGAAAACTAAGAGCTAAAAATGACAGCAGTTACGAAAAGATAAAGAACACACAACAAAAGACAGATAAGCATGAAAATCCTATGATGTGTTCTAGTTTAAAGTGGAGTGTGTTTCTCTCCCACACAAAGAAAGCCGGGTTCTAACTTGTTATGAAAAGCAAGCAAAGCTAAGGAAAACTAAAGAGCAAGACGCTCCAAGCATAGCACATAACGCATGAAGTGATAAAAATATAGTGGAATGAAGGAAGAAATAATGATTGTTGATGGAGAAGGGGATGCACGGGGGCATCCCCAAGATTAGATGCTTGAGTCTCCTTGAATATTTATTGGGGATGCATGGGGGCATCCCCAAGCTTGAGCGTTTGACACTCCCGGATCTTCTTTCATCATCTTCCCTCGCACACTTGAAAACTCCCTTCATACATAACTCATCATAAGCTGATTAGAGAGGTTAGTACCCTTAATAAAATAATTTGCCTCTATTGGAAAGAAATATTTTCTTGAAGGGATACTGTTTCTCAAGATTGCAAAAATGTTTTTGCAAAGCAAAAGTGAGGAAAGGCAATATGTGGCAGAATCTGTGAAAAACACACCAGCAGGTAGTAAATAATTTTTTCGGGGTACTTCTGCAACTCAAATCAAAGAACTCGGAACAGACGCTCGAAAGACAATTGTATAGAGCACGTTGTCAAAAAAATCAGATAAAAAAGATGATCTGGTGATTTTAGGAGAATGTTTTCTTCCAAGGACAGAATCTATTTTCTGGACAGCATGTCACAACTTTTGTACTTACTTGCAATCGGCGGCTAAACTTGGCACAAAGCTTGAAAATAAAAATACAATGATGTTGGTACAGTAGTAACAATCATCAAGACCATTATAGAAAGAAGTAAGAACATCTTGGGTTAACTCCCAACAAGTGCTTTCTCTTACGCCTTTAAGCTAGGCAAAAAGCAAAAAGAAAAATCACGTTGTATCAATTGAACCATCATTTAGATCATCAAAAAGCTCTTAAATTGTACAACTAGTTTTAAGAGGTCTTTAAAATAAATGCCTAATGAAGATACTTCTAGGGATAAAACCTAAAGGCGGAAAATCAATTGGAGTTTCATTTATAAATTTATCTAAGAGGGGTATTTCTTCCAAAGTTTTCACGGTTTCAACTCCCTTTCCAATGAGTGGATTATTTTTAGGTCGGGGAATGTAACAGCCCAAGAGCAATAATAGAAATCAACATGAATTTGTACTTTGTCTGATGACCTTGTAACTTGGCATGATGCAAGAGTTTATCATTTCATGTGGTGATTTAAATTTTCATTGGGATTGGAGCCAATTTGAATTGCTTTCAAATGCATCCAAGTTGGTTTAAGAGGAATGTTGCGTGAATTGTTCCATTTGCATTTGAGCTCCCCTAAACCTCAAACTTGGCATAGCCATTTCCTTTGCAATGTCAAGGGTTTTAAAAACCTCAACTCATTTTTTTCCATCACCAAAATGTGGCCTCTGGTTCAAAGTGTTTTGAATTTCAAAAAGAGCTCCACATTTTAGTTGTTGCAAAAATGCTCAAACCATTTTTGCAAATTGAGGAATATTGCAAGGAGTATTTTGCATATTTTTGTGCATTAAAATTCCTTGTAATCAACTCTAGAAAACTCCCTACTCATTTCTGTTTTATTTAAATGGAAAATGGACAGAGGGGTTCTCTTTTCTTTTCCTTCCTAACCGAAGCCCAGCCCACCTGGGCCTCATCTCCTCGCAGCCCAGCTGTCCCTGTCTAGCGAAGCGGTACGCAGGGGCTTCCTTGGTCGTTCGATTCCCATCGGGTGCTCGTCTTTCATAGCCTTTCCATGCTGGAGAGGTCCCTGCCGGACTCCCTCTCACAGCCGCCTGGAGCATCGACGTCGATGCGGACGACGTGGCTAGGAGGGCTCCCTCATATTTAGGCCAAGCTCCCGAGCCCCCCAGGACCCCTAGGGTTCCTTTCCTCCCAGCTGTTCCCCCTCGCCTCCGTCGGGATGGGTTCCCCCCTTTGATTCTGTTCCGCCTGAGTCCGGTGAGCTCCGGTGAAATTCGCCGCCGTCTCCCCATTTTCTTGACCATGCGCTCGTCTGCACGGACCACATGCTAACCTCACCCCGTTTCCATGTTCCGATCAGAGTCCGGTGAAGTGAGGCGACCCCGCAGTAGAGAAGGCCGCCGCGGACCTCTTCGTCCCCGACGACGGCCACGAACCACTTCCTCCTCTACGGCTAGCGCCCTTGCGACCCAGAAGGTGAGCTAGCGCCCGCTGCTTTTCCCGTAGTCCTGCGTAGCCGTCTGTCCCCGGTAGCAGTAGGTGTTCCACCGCATTTGAGCGTCGCCGGCGTGGAATCCGAGCACGTCGTGCGATGGCATGCCTCGGGTGTCCTCCCGCGTGCTCCTGTAGTGTCCAGAGCGTACCTTTGGCAAGCAAGGGCCAACTTTCCTCGCATAGTGCGTTGGCACCGCCCGCGTCTGAATCTGTCTGCAACAGAAGTGCAGCGCCACCGGGAGTTTCAGTTGAAGTTGGCCACCTCTCCGGCGAGTTCAGGCTAGGGCAGGGGTACCCACGGGATCGTGGTGATTCCCTCTAGGTTTTGGAAGTGACCCCATGGCCAGGGGCGCCCTGTTCTCAACGTGTGGGTCGTCCAAAGGCGGGGCTTTTGTTTTCTGTCAGTCTGAAGTTCAGAGACACTCACTGCCGTGCTATTCCCGTGAGTTTTCAGGTGAGGTGGAGAGGAGATGGTGACCATGGCGTGCACCCCTGTGTAGATCAAGGTTCTCTCTCGGGTTTTCCTCATGGTGGGATGACCGGAGCACGTCTGTGTGCGATGCGAGGGTCACCGGAGTTACTCGCCGTGTCGGGTTCAAGTGTCTGCAGGTGTTCGAAGTTCAGTAAGAAGGGGAGCCAAGATTACCTTGGCTGATGCTCGTTTCGTTTCAGAAAACGATTCGTAGCACAGTGGTAGGGGGTCGTGGAGTAGTGCAGCGTGGCTCGGGTTCGAGTCCCAGTCGGCGCCCCCATGTTTTCGCATTTTTGAAGTGGCTGGCCGCCGGGGCCCACCTACCAGTGGCGAGGAGCCTGGTGGGCTGGCCCAGAGAGAGAGAGGAGAGGTTTGGGCCAGTTCGGCCGAGAGCAGCCCACCTGGGGCTGAGCTCTCTTTTTATTTTCTTTTCCTTTTTCTTTTCTGTTTAAGTTTAAATTTTGATTTGAATTCAAATTCAAATCTGAATTTGAACTTTTATTCATTTCTGCCACCAACATAGCATACCATATATGGTTTTGGGGTAGTTTTCCCCAAGGATCAGCATGGTGATATTGGTTTTGCCGTTTGGGCATTTTACAAAATGAAGTGGTGCAGTTTTGCACTCAGGCCCTTGTTCCTTTGGATTTTGCAAACTGTGTTTTGTAAAATTCAAAAAGGGTCATGTCCTATATGGTTTTGGGGCAGCAAGATACAAGGAATCAAATGGTGATGTCCATTTTGTGATTTGAACAACTCAAAATTATACATGGTGCAAGCTCTGTTCACCATTTACACTCCCTGCCCTAGATGCATTTGTCTCCTTCAATTGTAGTGCATGTTGATCATGTTCATCTGATCATTCAAGTCTCTTCCATGTCATCTTGAGTTCATTTCATCCTTGAACCAGCCCATAGCATATTTTCATATTCAAGTGACCGGATCCTTTTCTTCTGTTGCACCTTTATCCCGGTGTCAAGTTCACGGACATGTCTCCGTCTCCGGACTCGATGCTTTAATTTTCACGCTGCATTTACTTTTGTTATCTTGCCTTGTTGATCATGCCATGCCATGTTGTCATGTTATTTACACCAAAATTAAGGCTATGACCAAAGCCATAAAAATATAAGTAATTTCATATGAAGTTGTTGACGTGTCGTCAACAGCTCCATTTAAATTTGACTAGATAGGGTCACACCATGTCTATTAAACTTGATCATCTCATCCATGCTTGAGCATTGTTGGTCTCGATGTTTACTTGTGTGCTTTCCTTGTCGGTACCTTACGTTATCACCTGAGACTGCCGAGGAGACTTATGTGGAGATTTCCAACACCGAGCCCGAGGACCCTGCTACGTCTACTCCGTCGACTGATTACCGAGGAAAGGGGAAGATCTATACCATTACCTTATAACTTTCTGCCTACCTGCCTAGCTGTAGTCTAGAACGTTGTTTGAAACTATCCATTTTTCTTATGCCACAATTAAACCCAAACAGCCATGATCCCCACATCCCAGCTAAACATTGTATTGCTAAGTTACCGCTGTTCAACCACTGCTTAGTATGATTAGGAAAACTAGCTGCTTTACCCTATACTATGGTTGGGATATCATGTTAGTAAATAAATTGGTTGATATTTATTATTATGATGTTAATTTATACTTGACGAAGGATGGGAGACCAGGTTGTTCCCGCCGGGTGTTTTGTTCCATTCGAGTCACCTAGGTCTCGAGTTCCGGGCATTGTGTTTCTTGGCGAGCGTGCCTAATCGTGTGTGGGATTCTATGGGGTCCCCTTGTCTTACCTACCTAGCTTCAAACAGTTCTAGTGGTGGCCCGAGCTGATTTTATTATTTGCAAACGTGTGTGTGCTTGGTTGGTACCCCAACAGTTTTCGAAACAACCCAAACAAGTGGAGACATAGTTCCTCTTGTTGGTCCACACTGGTGAGCTAGGTAAGTCCCCTGCTGTTCAGGTGAGGCTAAACCTGACCTTGGCCATACGGTAGAGACCGATTCGAGAGCGCGACCGGCTTTTGAGTTGGATGTCGACTCACCGGGGGCCACCCGGAATTGTTTGTTGTTAGTTAGAGGGACTCTGACGTTCCGGAGTTTCAGGCGTCTACACAGCCAAGCGGAAACCGGGCGTACATGCGAAGCCTATGATGGGCAGTTGGTACACCCCTACAGGGTTAACATCAATTTGGATCATAATTAAAACTTGCCTAAGGTGTGTGTGTGCCTTGGTTGCCTTTCTTCGTCCAAGGGGACCGAGAGAGGATTAAGGTTGTGTTATGTTTTTTGTAAGTAGGTGAATAGTTGACCTATGACACGATGTCACGTGCATTCTTGGATCTTACCTCTGCTCTAACAGAACGATAGCCACCATAAATGCTAGTGCGGCTGCAACCTTTCCAAATAATTTGTCTTATCCGTAGGAAGTTAGTAATCCTGTAATGATATAATCTCACCCCTTGTTTCCTTTCTTCCTTTATTGTTTTGCCTGATCGTCCGCTGCAGTGGATTACTACCTGGACCCGAGCACTGGACGTTACTTCATGGAGGTGCCACCGGAGGAGGATGATGAGGAGGACTTCGCCCAGTAGATCATATAGTTGGGTTCCGACGCTCCATGGGTGGACTTTTTTATGTGTAGCTCTCTCTAGGGCCATTTGGATTTTGACCGTACTCGGTCGTGTTTGTCTTCCGCTTGTTGCATGATGTACTGTTGGGTCTCCGGACCTCTGAGATGATGTAATAAATACCAGCAGCGCTGTATGCCCTGGACTCTATATTTATGTCTTAGTATAAAGTTATTGGCTCTTATATTTGTTGTCAAGAATCCGATAGCGACACGAGTGTGAGTGTCGTGCATCGGTGGCCTTTTATGCGCTTCTAACTCTAGCAGGACGCTAAAGCGACTAACTTGAGTTAGTACTGCATCGGGGGCCTTACAGGGAACCTTAGGGACATAATTCAACTTAGGTTCCTTCCTTTCCGGAGTTTCTACCTTTTTTGGTTTGATAGAGGAGAAAGTAGTTCCTAAAGTGTCAATGATTTCGTCAATCTTATCTATCCTAGAAGGATCCAAATCATGGGATTTGATGGTCTCCAAAGTTTTGATAATTTTATGCATGGAGCTATCAAGTCTATTCAAATTCCCTTTAATCTTACGATCCAACTCATTTATCTTAATTATGCTTGGTATTTCTAACTCTATCTTTTCAAGTTTTATCATAGTGTGAACTAGAGTGATATCCTCTTGAATGCTAGCAACAGGGAGGATTCCAACACGATTTTCAATAACATTAATAGACTCCCATATTGGGGCTTCCAGGAAATTCCCATTGATAGCAGTATCTAGAACGAACCTATTCCAAGGAGTAATAGCAACATAAAAGTTTCTAAGAAGGATAGTAGTGGATTGCTTCTTGGTGGCTCTTTTCTGAGAATCATTAATTCTATACAAGGCATCTTTTAAACTTTCACCACCTTTTTGTTTAAAGGTGAGAACTTCTGTCTCAACAAAGGCAAAAGGACCAGACATGATGACAACTACTGGCAAGGTAAATAAAATTTTTGTGGTTTTTGATAAAGGACACTAAGATAAAAACTGAAAGGTAAACTAACAAGACTAAAAAGCAAAGATAAAAGATAGCGTGCAACTCCCCTATATTGAAGATTGGAGTCCCCAGCAACGACGCCAGAATTGCTTGATGCTAGCGAGATATGATAATGGCTTCTCGCCCTTCTTTGGTTACCCCAAGTGGAAGGTTGAGATGTAGCGTAGCAGCAAGATTTCCATTGGCAGAGATATCAACGTTTAAAGTGTCTCCCGTAGGAATCCAAGGTCGACAAATAGGTGGCAAGGAAACAATGGCACCATTTTTAAGACTAAAGTTGCTTGCTTGACCTGGACTTGCACACACAACAAGTAACTTTTCTCCCAACAAATTTTAGAGAGGTTGTCAATCTCTCCGGCCTTGCTATTTACAAAGGATCAACGCAACAGATAATAGATAGTGATAATTGCAACTAGAAATTAAAAGCATGAAGTAAATTGAGGGTGTAAAAAGTGGTGGAAATATGGACCGGGGTCCCATGATGTTCACTTGTGATGTCTCTCTCCCAAAAGACAATAAAACTGCTATACGAGGTAAACAAATCACAGCTGGGAAATTGACAGGATTACGGGCGCAAATCAATGCTAACTATGCTACACAAGAAAGGAAGAGGCTCAGAAGCATGGGCGGTACGCCAAAATAAGTAGACCGAAATCCGTCTGCATCTACTACTAATCATCCACCTTGAGATATCTATCCAGAACATCTCGCTCGTATTAAGTTGCGAGCCCCACCCAAAGTGTAAACCCAAAGCAACAGACAACTGCATTAAAAGAGCTTTGCGTAAAGTAAACAATCCTTGCAACCGCGGTTTCAAGCAACATTGTTTTCCCCCTTGTGGCAACAGCACATCCCCTAGTCTCATGTTTCTTTCACTCAAGCTAGTCATCTGGGGGCATGAACCCACAATCAAGCATAACGCTCCCTCTTGGAGTCACTACCTACTACTTGGCCAAAACAATAAACAGCAACGGAGAACATGCAAGAATTAATCAAGAACAAAAATATAAAAGAGAATAACCAAATATATTACTCAATCAAAATATGAACATAGTCTAATAATCCATAAGATCCCAGCAAACTCAGCATAGCAACAACAGAAAGAATTACATATGTGCCTTGATCATGTAGGGCGGCTCACAAGGTCTAATACATGAAGAACAAAGAGGGGAGGAGAACATCACATAGCTATTGATCATGGACCCATGGTCCAAGGTGGAATACTGTGACGCCCCCAAAATCAATCCGTGTACAGTAATCATACACGTAGTGTACATAGCTGAGATTAGGGTGCCACGGTGAGAATACCACAACACAACACTAAACACAAAAGGATAAACCAATATGTTACAAGATAAGGGGTCGCACGGACCTGAATATATAAGTTATACAAACCCTAATATCTGAGTACAGACATAGTTAGTCAAGTTTTGCCTTAAGAAGTCTAGCACAAATAACATCAGAGATACAGATCGAAAAGGCAAGGCCTCCTGCCTAGGAGCCTCCAAAACTACTCTTGGTCCTGGTCAGCAGGGGTCTCGACGTATTAGTATCCGCCTCCGGGGTACTCCTGCTCCTGGGCTCCAACATCGACTGCAGCAGCCGATCAGGCAAAACAAAAGGGGGGAAATAAAGCAAGGGTGAGTATCTAGTATACATGCGAGTCTTACGTCCGCTACTAAGCATTTATGCATTTGTATCAAATGGAAATGGGAGGCTGTATATAGTGGACTGCAAGGTAGAAATCAGAATAAGGATAAGAAGCTAGGCCTATCGAAGACTAGCATCTTCCGTCGAGTCTTGCAGCATGAGAAGAGAACAGACAACAGTTCATATAAAGCATAAAGTAACAATGCAGCATAAGCTGCTGTAGCATTGTATAAAAATAATTTGTAATAATTACCAATAATAAATGCCTCCGAGTTCCCTTCCTCGACATCCCTGTGAGGGAGAAGACCCGGAACCATACAGTTTAATAGTAGTAGTTTGTAGTGGTAAGATCCAGCTTCAGCATAAAGCATCCTGTTACCATGGACACGACTATTCGAATAGATTAAACTCCCTACACGGGTGCACTACTGTTCAGCCTACACGCTCGGATCTCCAGGGTGGCGGGTGATGGCGGAGAATTTGATAGGTTTAGTTGGGTTTCCTTCCCTGTCAACCACGCCAATAAATGATAATCGATAACCCACAAGTCTAGGGTATCAATTGTAGCTTCTCGATAAATAAGGATGTCGGTCCCAACGAGGAGCAGAAGGTATTGACAAGTGACTTTGGATAAGGAAAAGGCTGCACACACTGAAAGGTAAACATTTAGGGGTTTTTGGTTTAAGCAATAGAAAGGTAAAAGACAAGCAAAGTAAACAGGGTAACTGAGGAGTAGCAAGTGGCGCAATCCTTTCACAAGGATAAGCCTAGGAACTGAACTTATAAAAGCTAAAGCGTTCTCGAGGGCACACGGGAGAGATAGTCAAGTTACTTTCACCATATTCCGCCAAGTAGTATGTATTGTATCGATAAGTGTCGGTGGGTGGATCAATTCTAGTACACCTTCTAGACTAAGATAAGTGCACTCTTATGATTACACACCTTGCAAGCATCCGCAAATACAAGGTAGTAATTAAGGCAAAGCCTAACCACAACATTACGATCGAGGATCCATAACTCCCTTGTGCAAAAGTGTGCGAACTGGGGTTCAGGTTTCTGTCACTCCGGAAACCCACCATAAGCATCCTTTGTGCACAATGTATTCCTCTAGGCCCATGAAAGTTGAAGTGTTAAGTGTTCGACTCACATACCACCACTAGAGAAATAACAACACAACTTAAGTATCAAACAACACATAATACTTCAACTTCATATGACTACTAACATCTAGACTTCTCCCATGTCCTCAAGAACTAAAGTAACTACTCACAAGGCATAAAAGAGATCATGATTAGAGATGATAGATGGGTGGCAAACAATCTGGACACAATAATATTTCTCCAACAAAACTCAATAGCATTGATCACAAAGTAGTAATCAACACCAACATAGTAGAGAGGATAGATAGTACGGATTACAACACAAGTTGCAATTGTGCGATGAGATGGGATGGAGGTGGAGATGGTGCTGATGTTGGGGATGATGTTGATGATGATCTCGATGATGCCCGTGACGATAATGATGACGATGGCGATGATCTCCCTGTAAGGCCCGATATGCGGTACTGTTCCAGATCTAGATGTTTCCATCCAGATCCCGGGACGAAGCACATATCGGTCCCACCGCGACATATGACATAGCCATATGCCCTGGATTTCCAACATGATATCACAACATTACAAATACAAGGATACAATGTCTCATACAATCGGCATACAACTGCCTTAATACATTACATCAGCGGAAGATACATGTCTGACTACAGACTACAATCAAATGCCTACTGGCAAAGAGAAAAACACCGATCCACATAACCACACGGGTCCAGGCCCTCCGTCGGGATCCGCCTAACTAGTCGTCGTCGAGTCTCCACGTGAAACATTGATCACCATACCTGTTGTCGATCAAGAACCCTGAAAAGAGTTTGGGGGTAGTATCATGAGTACAGAAGTACTCAGCATCCAACTGTAGTGGTCAACTGACCCAGCAAGGAATTCATCACTCGTCATTCTAGGACAACTAGTAGTTTACGGTAAGGATGGGGTAAGTGGTGAGGTTGCTTCCGCACTAGCATTTATGAAGTGGCTAACGATCTAGAGAGTAAGATAAGAAGCCAAATTCGATGAGGAATCGCCTCCAACAAGTCTGCTATCCACCTACTTACGCAAGCATAACACCTATCCTATCCTTGTCCTCCTCTTCGCATCCCGACGAAGAAGAAGCAGTCAAGGCACACACACGTTGATCAAGTTATATTAAGATTATCTCAGTTGTTGTTGTCTATGAACAAGGAGTAGGTCTCAAGTCGTCCATAACCGTGGACACGGCTTCTCGAAAAGATTTAACCCTGCAGGGGTGTACCAACTGCCCATTACAAGGCTCCGCACACACGCCCATCTCTCTCAGTTGCTACCCATCATACGCAACCATTTTATGATTTAGTTCTGAGAGATCCGAAACGACAGGTCCCTCTAACTAACAACGCCCGGGGAGTGGACACCCAATCCAAGAGCCGGCCACGCTCTCGGATCAGACTCTTCCGTATGCCCAAGGTCGGGGTTAGCCTCACCTATATAACAGGGAACTTCCCTAACTCACCAGTGTGGACCAACAGAGAAACCATGTCTCCGATGGCCCGGTTTGTTTAAAAACTGCGAGGGGATCCACCAAGCACACACACGGGGTTTCAAATGGTAAATCAGCTCGGGCCACCACTAGAAATATTGGAAGCTAGGTAGGTAAGAAAAGGGGACCCCATAGTATCCCACACACGGTTAGGCACGCTCGTCAAGAGACACAATACCCTGAACTCGGGTCGTAGGTGACTCGAATGGAACAAAGCGTCGGGGCGGGATAGCCTAGACCTTCCATCCTTCGTCGAATATAATCAAAATTATAATAATCGTATCATCCACACCAATATAATAATGTGATAGCCCAAAACCAAGGAGTAACAGGAGGTAATAGTCGTAGCATTCTAAGCATGCATACTAAGCAGGGGTTGAGCAACGAGCAATAGTAACATAGCAGTACATGGTTTGCTGGGAGGGGACATGGCTGTATCGGTTTGAAAAAGGCTGTAATTATGTGGTAGGACCAAACATCGAACCTATCCTATACTAGCATGCAAACCGCTGGTTGAAATAGATTGGATCATAAGTAATGTATAGTCCTTGCCAGTTGATAAGTCGGGTTCCGAAGGTGTAGTTGTTCGCAAGCTCGCAACGTTTCCGAGAGGTACCCGCGGAAGCACATAAGACGGTAAACACTGGAAAACAATCAACGAGGAAGCATCTATTACTACGAGGAAAACACGAGCAAGTATCAACAAGAAGCATCACGAGACATCGCACCTACCGTCTAAAGCGATTACTAACAATTTAAGTGGAGTACTCGTCACACACGACGATACGGCACATTTAGAATCGGTTCAAGTTGTTTAACTACACAAGGTGAGCAAAAGGTTGTTAACATGGAATATCACTCAAGCATGGCATAGCACACAAACATGACAAGAGGTGAAGCACAACATAAACTATCTATGCTACTCCCTCCGATCCATAATAAGTGTCGCTCATCTAGTACAAAGTTTGTACTAGCTTAGTACAAAATGAGCGACACTTATTATGGATCAGAGGGAGTAGTCAATTTAAGTGAGGCACAACCTAAACATGGCATACACTAAGTGTCGCACGACATTTAAAAGATTTTGTCGGGACCCGGGGTTAGCGTATGCAAGTACAGCTAAGACATAGTCATATGGAGAGCCGAGAACCGTACCCACTTGTCTAAGCAGACAAGGCCAAGCACAGAACGTTCTCGGAAAGCATCGTACGTGAGGGGCATCCCATCCAGGCCGGATGATCAACTGAGATGGGTCCTCATCGTCCGCACACAAGTCTAATGATATGGGTGGTGAACTCCCATATTCAAAGACAAGTCGCCTCAACCATACTATCAACTATCTCAAAACTCTTACATAGACTTACTCCAGCCCGATCACTTAGTCGGGGTCTAGGGCGGGCTCGATCATACCACAAAGTATGCACGAGACGGAGTCTCGAACAATCGCATCGCGATGCCCAAAGCTGCGCACATCTAAGGGCCACTTGGTGTATGAAAGACCGCCAGCCAGAACACAACTAAGGTCTCGAAAACCCATACAAAGACATGCATGTTATAAACATACACGCAGCACACATGCCTTGTATGAACAGCAGGTACCATTGCAATTCTCTACAAAGTGTACAATTTTATTGATAACTCTTATAGAGTGCAAACAGAGATCACAAACATGTGATCCAACATTACAACACAAGCAGAAGCAAATTATGTCTGAGTATAGACAAGTTTAACAAATGGCTTAAGAAGCCTTATTTAAACACAAGCCCTCCACGAGGGAACCAGTCGTCTGACTGGGACTAGACTAGTTGTCTTCAGTCGTCCAGCTCGATGAAGAAGCCACCTTCGGGGTCAGTGGCATCATCTAAAACATAGATTAAGCAAACGTGAGTACAAAGTCGTACTCAGCAAGACTTACATAGGAGCTATACTACTCATGCACATGCATCAAGGTAAAGAGAGGTGGGGTTTCACTTGCAGAAATGCCAGCTTTGACTTGGCTAATCCTGAACTACGAGTACCAGATTTTGAGGTAAGAAGCGTACACGAGTCCACTACTTTCTCCAACCAATACACCACTATGGTGCCTTCCTCGACTTCCCCACGAGGAAGCACGCCATAGCACTCACACTTATCTTGGTGTGTTTTAGAAGTATCCGGTTCAAGTTATCTAATAATCAAGCTAAGCTTTCCAAGCAGTCCATAACCGCGGACGCGGCTATTCGAATAGTTTTGTTAACCTTGCAAGGGTGTACCGCTACACACACATGACCATCATTTACCGCCTTTGATCTCGACACCATTCAAGGGGTGCCAGCGAGGATGCTCACCACAACTGTTACCTCATAGCCGATCTAGTCCGAGAAAGCCGCCTACTTGGGTAGGCTACCACTATCGTGAACCCGGCCGGTTTACCGAAGTGGACCCAAGTGATGTGTGCGTGGTGCATAAGCCGGTCTCGGATGAGCCGTTCTCTCACTTAGCATCCAGGCCACAGACGTACCAGAACTCCAAACTATTGCGACATCTGGATATCGAAAGGGATGAGTTAGTAAGTTGAGAGGGGTCAGTGAGCCCAATGTGTGGTTGTACTCTTCATCTTGGATCACCACATAAGAACTCGTACTAGGGCGGTATTCAACGAGACAACCCACCGTGTACTCCTACATGGCCTCTCATCGTTCACCTTGTATTAGGGTCGATTCACCAACACTTTTCAGCCAACATCAACATGATCATTCCCATCCCGACTCACATCACAGTAACAACATGGTATCATACTAAGCATGCAATAAGCGATAAACATTTGCAAGGGCCACATGATATCAAACAACTCCTACATTTGCTAGGATTGTGGTTTGCTTACTACTGTGACAAAAATGATAGGTCATGCAAAGGAATGGGTTCATCTATGCGGTAGAAACGAATCATGGTGATCATGCTAACAATGCATAAGCGAGACATGAGAGGGAAGTGGGATTTTATCGACATGATCAATGGGGGTTTGCTTGCCTTGCTGACGAGGTTCGGGTTCGGGGTCTTCAACGTAGGGGGTGACCTCGGGCTCCGGTTCCACGTCTATCAGCAACATGACAATCATAGGATCAACATGATGTACAATGCACAATCACATGAATAAGATTGAAAGGGTGATGTTCATGGTACTGATGTGTTGAGCATTCCATTTAAATGGAGTATATTGCAAATTGAATTGCAAATTCAAACTCCACATTTGAATTCAATTGTATAAGATATGCCTCTGACGTGTGGTTGAATTATAACATAAATCCATGGTCCAAGTTGCAAGATCATTTGATTTGAATTTGAATTAAATTCAAATAAACCAAATGACATATGCTACTGGTCCCAATTTAAATTCAACTCAAACATAGTTGAAAGTTGCATATTTGGAAACATAATTTTCTCCTGATCATTTTTCATATATTATTTGTCCAATTTGGAGTTAATATGAATTTTCTATGAATTTCCAAAGTTTGGGGTATTTTCTGGAATTTCTGGAATTTCTTTAAATCAAATAATCTCTGGAAATTCATTTAAAATGATTTATTGCGTCAGTGCTGACGTCAGGGGGGGGGCTGACATGTGGGGTCACCTTGTCAGTGACTGTGTTAATTAACCCGTGGGTTAAATTAATCCAGTGGCTTAATTAAGCCACTGGGCCCACTGGTCAGTGACCCAGGGGGTCATTAACCGAGTAAATAACAGGGGGGCTTTGGGCTAACACGTCGGCGGCTCAACGCCGGCGACTGGAGTCACGGCGGCGCTGCTCGTTCTTCCTCTCCTGGCCTCCAAACTCTGCGCCGAGACCACCGTTCGAAAGCCCGTGAAGAGCCGCGTCGAAAGCACCACTTGTACGTCGCCGGGGAGGTCGCGTTCGTCGACTGCTTCGACCTTGGCGGTGACAGAACCACGGCGAGGTCGCAGTCATCGTTGTGGTGCACGGTTGGAGTCGATTCTGGGCTTGTTCGAACGCTAGCACGTGGAGGAGTCAAACGCGTGCACTGGGGGTTCACGACGAGCACTGGAGCGAGGAGGACGACGACCATGGCGGCGAGGTGCTCGGGTTCCCATGGCGGATCCGGCTAGAGGAAGCAATCGAGGGGGAAGAAAGAGGGGTTTCGCTTGCGAGCTCACCCTGAATCTAACTGGAGTGGTGGCTTGCTCGGGGAGGCGCTGGAGTTGCCGGAATTCGAAGTCGATCCACGGCGGCCGGCGATGAAGACGACGAAGCTAGCGAGCTCGTGGAGGCGTCCGGCTCCGATTCCTTTCGTAGGTCGATGAAGACGATGACGACGAACTCCCTGGACACCTTGGCTTGGCTCCTCGACGTTGATGGCCGCGAGTCCGCACGGCTGCGCTCCGGCTAGGCTACGGGTGCGCCGCTTTTCTTTGTGGAAAGGACGAACTAGAGGGCGAGGAAGGAGGGGAAAGTGACCTGGGCTTCTCCGGAACACGCGGGCGGCGAGAAGGAGGCAGGGGGGTCGCTGTGGAGCTGCCACCGCGACGGCCACGGCATGTCGGGCACGCAGCTGTGTGCTCGTGCCCGGGGAAGATGACAGGAGAGTTCCCCTGGTGGGCTGGGCCGGCTGGAAAGGTGGGCCTCGCCCCTGGCGAGAGGTAAGCTTCCTGCTCCTTTTTCTTATTTCCTTTTTTTGTTTTCTCTTCTGACATTTGTTCTGTTTAGCTAAGTAAAATAGCTAAACATTTTATTAAATGCTAAAAAAATTTATGTGGCCTCATAATAAAATAGACTAGCCACTCATAAAGTTTCAACATTTTTAAAATTCAAATAATTTGAATTTTAAATCAAATAGGGGTATTTGATTAATTCCAAGGCACTGTTTGAATATTTGAAAAATCTATAAGCATGGGGTGGGTCCCACATCACTTGATATGTGATCACACTCATTTATAAGACTTTTCAAAAATCTAACATGAATTTTTGGAAAAGATTTTTATCTGGCCTTTTGAATTAATTCATCTGGGGGGGGTTCCTTCTCCCATTTGCTTTTGATTTTGAATTTCCTTTGAATTCTTTCATGAATGCAGAGTGAAAAAGATCCTAGCACATTACCTAACAGAGGGTTCTGACAACTCGCCCCCACTCAAAAGAATCTCGTCCCGAGTGTCAGAAGTCTGTGGGAGGAAGGAGGGGTACTCGGCACTGAGACGGTCTTCTCTTTCCCACGTAGCTTCTCTTTCAGAGTGGTGTGACCATTGCACTTTCAGAAACCTAATCTTCTGAAGACGAGTGACACGCTCTGTGGAATCAAGAATACGAACGGGGTATTCTCGATAAGAAAGGTCATCTTGGAGATCAAGCGTTTCGTGGTCGACTTCGCGGATAGGGTCCTTGAAGCAACGCCTGAGTTGGGACACATGGAATACATCATGTACTCGGGAGAGGTGCGGAGGTAGTTCAAGTTGGTAGGCAACTTCTCCACGTTTAGCAATAATGCGGAAAGGTCCGATGTAACGTGGGGCCAATTTGCCTTTGATACCGAAACGTTGGGTTCCCTTCAGAGGAGTAACCCGAAGGTAAGCCTTCTCATCCAGATTGTAGCTCTCTTGCCTATGATGACGATCATAGTAGCTCTTTTGACGAGACTGGGCTGCTTTCAATTGATCATGAACAATGCGAACTTGCTCTTCTGCTTCCTTGATCATGTCCGGTCCAAAGAATTGTCTTTCACCGGTTTCTGACCAGTTTAAAGGTGTTCGACATCGTCGTCCATATAGGAGTTCAAAAGGAGCCATGTTCAGACTAGATTGAAAACTATTGTTATAAGCAAATTCGGCAAATGGAAGAGACTTCTCCCAATTCTTTCCGAATGAGATAACGCAAGCTCTGAGCATGACTTCAAGAATTTGGTTAACCCTTTCGACTTGACCGCTAGACTGAGGATGGAAAGCTGTACTAAAGGAGAGATGAGTTCCCATAGCATTCTGAAAGCTTCCCCAAAATCTAGAGGTGAAAAGGCTACCGCGATCAGAATTGATTTCGAAAAGAACACCGTGAAGGGATACAATTCTAGAGCTGTACAAGTCCGCTAATTGGCTAGCAGTTATAGACTCGCAAACCGGAAGGAAGTGAGCCGCTTTGGAAAGCCTATCTATGACAACGAAGATGGCATTGTTTCCTGTCTGGGTTCTTGGAAAGCCGGTGATGAAATCCATACCGACTTTGTCCCATTTCCACTCGGGAATAGACAAAGGTTGAAGTGTACCAGCAGGTCTTTGATGTTCTGCCTTGATGCGACGACAAACATCACATTCGGCAACAAATTGAGCAATGTCTCTCTTCATCCTAGTCCACCAAAATCTCTGGCGTAGATCTCGGTACATTTTTGTGCTACCGGGATGAATTGAGAGGGGTGTATCATGGGCTTCCTTGAGGATGAGTTGCCTTAGTTCCTTATTCTTAGGTACCACCAAACGATTTTCAAAGAATACCGTTCCTTTGCTATCTGTGGAGAAACATTTAGCAACTCCGCTAGCAATGTTCTCCTTGATTCGGCGAACACCTCGTGCACGCCTTTGGGCAACTATGATTTGATCCTCAAGAGTTGGTTTCGCCACCAAGGTAGAAAGATAGTCATGAGGAACAATCTCAAGATTGAGCTTGCGAAAGTCCTCATGAAGAAGTGGTTGATACTGTTGTAACATGAGGTTGTTACAATACGACTTACGACTTAGTGCATCAGCCATGACGTTGGCTTTGCCTGGGGTGTAAGAAATTACTACGTCGTAATCTTTTATCAACTCAATCCAGCGTCTTTTCCTGAGATTAAGATCTGGCTGGGTGAAAATATATTTGAGGCTTTGGTGGTCGGAATAAATCTCGCAACGGTTACCAAGGAGGTAATGTCGCCAAGTTGTTAGGGCATGAACTACGGCAGCGAGTTCAAGGTCATGGGTAGGATAGTTCTCTTCATGTGGCCGCAACTGGCGTGAAGCATAAGCTACCACATGTCGATCTTGCAGAAGTATGCATCCTAACCCTTGCCGTGATGCCTCACAATAGATCTCGAAATCCTTTTTGGTGTCTGGAGGTGCAAGTACAGGTGCAGAAGTCAATCTTATTTTTAGCTCTTGAAAGCTTTCCTCGCACTTGGGAGTCCATAGGAATTTCTTATCTTTCTTGAGGAGTTCAGTTAGAGGCTTTGCAACTTTAGAAAAGTTCTCGACGAAGCGAAGGCAATAGCTGGCTAGGCCAAGAAAACTCCTAACTTGCTTAACCGATTCAGGTGGAGTCCAGTCAAGGACGGCCTGAACTCTCTCGGGATTCACAGCAATGCCTTTTGCAGAAATCACGTGGCCTAAGTAGGTCACTTCTTGTAGCCAGAATTCACACTTGGAGAATTTAGCATACAGGCGATGCTCTCTAAGTTTCATCAATACCAGCCTTAGGTGTTCGGCATGTTCTTCTTCGTTCTTCGAGTATATAAGGATGTCATCGAGGTAAACCACGATGAACTGGTCCAAATACTCCATGAAGATCGAGTTCATCATGCGTGAGAAAGTGGCGGGGGCATTGGTTAAACCGAAGGACATGACGGTGTACTCGTAAAGACCATAACGAGTAGTAAAAGCCGTTTTGGGAATGTCCTCGTTTCGGATTTTGATTTGATGATAACCTAATCTCAAATCCATCTTGGAGAAGACGGAGGATCCTGCAAGTTGATCATAAAGATCATTGATCCTGGGCAGTGGGTACTTGTTCTTTATCGTCGCTAAATTTAGCGGGCGATAGTCTACGCACATCCTTTCTGTTCCATCTTTCTTCGTTACGAACAGAACGGGGCAACCCCATGGCGATGAGCTAGGGCGGATGAAGCCTTTCTCCAACAAAGCTTCCAGTTGGGTTTTAAGCTCAGCTAACTCACGTGGGGCCATTTTGTATGGGCGTCTAGAAATTGGTGCGGTTCCTGGGGCAAGATCCACTATAAACTCTACACATCTGTCGGGTGGCATGCCCGGCAGCTCTTCAGGAAAGACATCCGGGAAGTCACGAACCACCGGAATATCTTCAAGTTCGGGAAGGGGAAGTACATTCAAGGAATGCACTTGGGTTCTTGTTCTGGGTGAGGTATAGTTGACTGTTTTGCCTGAAGGGTGTGTGAGTTTCACGGATTTGCCTTTGCAATCCAGGTAGGCATTCTGTCTTGATAGCCAATCCATGCCAAGGATGACATCAATGTCTGAAGACTTGAGGGCTATGAGTGAAGCAAGGAATACTAAACCCTCAATTGCTATTTGATTACCATGGCTCACTCTATTAGTTTGCCATCTTGACCCTGGAGTTTGAATAATCATTGGAGTGGACAATTCAACAAAAGATAACTCATGACGAAGTGCATAACTTTCCGACATGAATGAATGAGATTCTCCTGGGTCGAAAAGAACGGAAGTAGGAACATAATTGACTGGGAGCGTACCAAGAATGACGTCAGTGGTGTCGTCAGTCTCTTCGGCGACGATCTGGTTCACACGTCCACGAGTGGCGGGAGGAGCGGGTTTGGCGGTGTAGACCTTCTGGGGTGGCTTGCCACGACCATTGCTGTTGTTGCCTCCGGCACGGGGTGGAGCATTCTGATGCTGGATCTGGTTCTGGGGACACTCGTGAGAGTAGTGGCCTGCCTGACCACATTTGTAACAGGCTCCGAAAACAGTGCGTGGAGCTGGGTTGTTTGGTGGAGCTGGGTGGAACTAGGTTGGTGGACGAGGCGCCACATAGGATGGCCTCGGTGGGTTCTTCTGGCGGAACATACTGTTTGGGATCCAGATCTTGCGCTTCTGAGAGCCGGAACTGGATGAACCGTCATCTCTAGGGTGTTTGCGGAAGTCGTTGGGGGTGTTCATGTCCTCGGCCTTGATGGCCTTGTTGACAAGGACCTGGAAGGTGGCAAAGTCATGAAGGTTGAGCTCACGACGGAGTCCAGTGTTGAGGCCACGACGGAACCTCTCTTGTTTCTTGGAGTCGGTGGAGACTTCTTCGGTAGCATAACGAGCCAGTCGGTTGAACTCACGACTAAACTCATCAACGGTCCTTCTGCCTTGAGTGAGGTTGCAGAACTCCTCACGCTTGCGGTCCATAAGACCCTTGGGAATGTGGTGCTCACGGAAGGACGTGCAGAATTCCTCCCAAGATGTAGGCGGTCCAACGAGACGCATATTCAGAAAGTTCTCCCACCAAGAGCTAGCTGCACCTTCAAGGTGATAGGTGGCATAGCTGACCTTGTCACCAGTTGCAACACGGCCTGCTTGGAGCTTCCTTTCGATGCTGTGAAGCCAGTCATCGGCGTCAAGGGGCTCGGTGGAGTAACTAAAAACCGGGGGATGAAGTCGGATGAAGTCGTTCAGGGACACCAACTCATTGTGCTGCTGAGTGGTGTTGCGTGCAATGACTTCCAACAGATGGTGAGAGTCTCGGCGGTTCCTCTCGACTTCCATCAGAACCTGTGCCATCGTGGGTGGGGGTGGAAGGTTGCCTTCCTCCTGGTTATTCCCACGACCTTGGTTACGACCAACCTGGCCACGGGTTCCTTGAGACATCCTGAAGGAAAAACCAAAGTCAAACAGAGTTGATTGGGAGAGTCTAAGCAAGGTATTGAAGTACTGGAAGGATTACAGAGCAAAGGAAGTAATCATCTTGACAACATGGTGATAAAAGCATACAAGCCATATATTCACAAGCAGTCATACAAGCCATACATCATTTTAGTACGAGCACCAAGCTAATACAAACGTGATGAAGATGATCCATCCTTCAGAGGCACTCTGACTTCCTATACATTATTTATCTAAGCCTCTGGAATCTTATACACCTTGCTTACAATATACTAAGATACTACTACATCATCACTAAGTAAGACCACAGGCGGTCTCACTCATCTCCATCTCCATAGTAGTCCTCATAAAAGTTACCCGCGTATCCCGGTAGCTGGAGGTGACCATCGGAAAACACGGAACCTTGTGGACCTTGATTTCCATTTGGGCAAGGATGGGGCCTAGGTCCAGCGTAGGGTGGAAGCAAAGGACCACGGGGTGGAAAAATGCCTCCAATCTCGGGCCAAGCAACTCGAGAAGGCATCCGAGTCCTCACTGGGTAGATAGCATCATGCTCAACTGATCCCACGCTCACAAAGGGTGCCAAAAGGGTCAGTGCTCGATACAGACGAACACGAGTGGCGTGGAGCTCGAAACGGAGAGCGCGTGCATCACGATCTCTGTCACTAGCAAACCTAGTAGTCATCTGAAGTGCGGGATCCTCTGCAGAGTGATC
Source organism: Bromus sterilis (assembly GCA_950022295.1). Taxonomy (NCBI): domain Eukaryota; kingdom Viridiplantae; phylum Streptophyta; class Magnoliopsida; order Poales; family Poaceae; genus Bromus; species Bromus sterilis. The sequence goes on from OX465599.1 coordinate 222,152,132, forward strand.
GGAGTAGAGTCCGGTGTAATATCCCTCCTCCTAGAAGTGCAGCAGGGATATAGCGGAAAGAGGTCTCTCTCAGCATAGTGTGCTCCTCTCTCAGTAGTGTCATACATGAGTATGCAGCATCCTGCACAGCCATGTTCTCGGTAACGCCAATTCCATGTCCAAAGTGGATAGGCTGGGTGACTCCAACGTGGTGCGGATAGATCCGGACAATGCAGTGGAACTGGGTCTGGTTGAAGTCGTGGAACTGCTCCTCGACTATATACTCAGGGTACCATCGATATCCCACATAGGACATCATCTCGATCAACGTGGCGGGATGGCCACGCACACCGAGGCACCTGGTCAAACGAACAATCTGCCGAGGGGGAAGATCTGCCATCTGAAACAGAAAGGAGTTTGCAAATGCATCAGATTATGAGATAAACCTGGAATGATTGGACAGCATAACGGCTGTAATTGTAAGAAATGACAATTTCTTTCAATCATGAAAAACAGCACTTACATAATACGATGTAAGAAATCAGCATTACAACAATGCTAGGAAACCGGACACAACTTTCCTACGGCTATAAGGAAGCAAACAACGAGATGTGCTAATCAGACAGAGGAGAGCCTAGTCCTATCTTCCCGTAGAATAAGATGAGGGTGACTCAGAACTCAGAACGAAGGGGGTAAGGAGAAAAAAGAAGCCTTACGTTATTCCCTTATATACCCAGAGTAACTATATAACTATAGCAAGCTAGACTCAACTTCGGCCAAGGCTACTAGTCCTACAGTCAGTCCTGCTCTGATACCAAGTCTGTCGGGACCCGGGGTTAGCGTATGCAAGTACAGCTAAGACATAGTCATATGGAGAGCCGAGAACCGTACCCACTTGTCTAAGCAGACAAGGCCAAGCACAGAACGTTCTCGGAAAGCATCGTACGTGAGGGGCATCCCATCCAGGCCGGATGATCAACTGAGATGGGTCCTCATCGTCCGCACACAAGTCTAATGATATGGGTGGTGAACTCCCATATTCAAAGACAAGTCGCCTCAACCATACTATCAACTATCTCAAAACTCTTACGTAGACTTACTCCAGCCCGATCACTTAGTCGGGGTCTAGGGCGGGCTCGATCATACCACAAAGTATGCACGAGACGGAGTCTCGAACAATCGCATCGCGATGCCCAAAGCTGCGCACATCTAAGGGCCACTTGGTGTATGAAAGACCGCCAGCCAGAACACAACTAAGGTCTCGAAAACCCATACAAAGACATGCATGTTATAAACATACACGCAGCACACATGCCTTGTATGAACAGCAGGTACCATTGCAATTCTCTACAAAGTGTACAATTTTATTGATAACTCTTATAGAGTGCAAACAGAGATCACAAACATGTGATCCAACATTACAACACAAGCGGAAGCAAATTATGTCTGAGTATAGACAAGTTTAACAAATGGCTTAAGAAGCCTTATTTAAACACAAGCCCTCCACGAGGGAACCAGTCGTCTGACTGGGACTAGACTAGTTGTCTTCAGTCGTCCAGCTCGATGAAGAAGCCACCTTCGGGGTCAGTGGCATCATCTAAAACATAGATTAAGCAAACGTGAGTACAAAGTCGTACTCAGCAAGACTTACATAGGAGCTATACTACTCATGCACATGCATCAAGGTAAAGAGAGGTGGGGTTTCACTTGCAGAAATGCCAGCTTTGACTTGGCTAATCCTGAACTACGAGTACCAGATTTTGAGGTAAGAAGCGTACACGAGTCCACTACTTTCTCCAACCAATACACCACTATGGTGCCTTCCTCGACTTCCCCACGAGGAAGCACGCCATAGCACTCACACTTATCTTGGTGTGTTTTAGAAGTATCCGGTTCAAGTTATCTAATAATCAAGCTAAGCTTTCCAAGCAGTCCATAACCGCGGACGCGGCTATTCGAATAGTTTTGTTAACCTTGCAAGGGTGTACCGCTACACACACATGACCATCATTTACCGCCTTTGATCTCGACACCATTCAAGGGGTGCCAGCGAGGATGCTCACCACAGCTGTTACCTCATAGCCGATCTAGTCCGAGAAAGCCGCCTACTTGGGTAGGCTACCACTATCGTGAACCCGGCCGGTTTACCGAAGTGGACCCAAGTGATGTGTGCGTGGTGCATAAGCCGGTCTCGGATGAGCCGTTCTCTCACTTAGCATCCAGGCCACAGACCTACCAGAACTCCGAACTATTGCGACATCTGGATATCGAAAGGGATGAGTTAGTAAGTTGAGAGGGGTCAGTGAGCCCAATGTGTGGTTGTACTATTCATCTTGGATCACCACATAAGAACTCGTACTAGGGCGGTATTCAACGAGACAACCCACCGTGTACTCCTACATGGCCTCTCATCGTTCACCTTGTATTAGGGTCGATTCACCAACACTTTTCAGCCAACATCAACATGATCATTCCCATCCCGACTCACATCACAGTAACAACATGGTATCATACTAAGCATGCAATAAGCGATAAACATTTGCAAGGGCCACATGATATCAAACAACTCCTACATTTGCTAGGATTGTGGTTTGCTTACTACTGTGACAAAAATGATAGGTCATGCAAAGGAATGGGTTCATCTATGCGGTAGAAACGAATCATGGTGATCATCCTAACAATGCATAAGCGAGACATGAGAGGGAAGTGGGATTTTATCGACATGATCAATGGGGGTTTGCTTGCCTTGTAGGAGATATGCCCTAGAGGCAGTAATAACAGTTATTTTGTATCTCCGAGTTTGTAATGAATGTTTATGTTCCATGCTATAACTGCAATGATTCTCGAGTCTGCAATATCCACGAGGCTCGGAGGGAAACTCATGTGCACGTGTGGTATAATAAACAGTAAAATGTATTCCTAGTCATGCCTCTAAGACTGGCTCATGTATTGCATGATGATCCTGTTTTCCTGATCATGGGCATGTCTATGCCGGCAATGTTGAGGGCACAATGTTAGAAGAACATTTGTGTTGAATCGACCCGAATTGATGTTATGCTATGAGATACATTCGTCACAAGTTAATGGTTAATAACACAGAGAAAGTTGTGCGTTTGCATAATTCCTTAGACCATGAGAGTATCGAGTTCCTTCGTACTTGCTTCGTGAACTTTGGGGTTTTGTTAAACGTCATCTGTAAAAGGGTGGCTATTACGGCAGCTTGCGGGTTCACGGAAAAGTATGACAAGGAACTAGGTAGCTCGAGATTGGGATTTGCTCCTCCGTCGTTGGAGAGATATTCTTAGGGCCCTCTCGGTGTTACGGTATCCACCATCGTCTGGCCAGACACAGTGTGATTTGATCACAGGGATGCCGGAACGCGGGAACGAGAAAAGAGAACAATACCAGGAACGAGGTAACTGGCATAGTGGACAAGTTGTTGATTCACGGGGATGCCAATAAGTCTCACCTCGGGTATTTGTAATATATCGCGAAGCAACAGGAATAGCACACAGCAACTAAAGGTTCACTCGAATAATTCTTCGTATGGGTATAGGGATCAATATGGATGTCCTCGGTTCCGCTATTGATCATTGATCGGAAAGTGTTCTGGTCATGTCTATACTTCATCGAACCTACAGGGTCACACGCTTAAGGGTCATCTATCTGTTGAATACTAGACAGGGAGTCTGAGATAAAGTCACCGGAAAGGTTTCGGAGACGGCGGAAAAGTTCCGAGAGAGAAAACCGAAAAGTTGTTTCGGGGTAAACCACTAAGCCGAAAAGGTTTCGGAGAGCACCTGGTAATTTTGGAGAGTGCCAGAATTGTTCTGGTAACTTCTAGAATTTTTCTGGAGAAAAGATTAAAATATTTTTTTCGGAAATATTTCGGAGCTGCCGGAAATGTTCCGGAGCTGCCGGAAATGCTTAGGTTGCTTTTCGCAGATGAAAATCACTAATCTGGAATTGTTTCGGAACGCGCCGAAAATCATTTTGGTGGGTGTTGGAATTATTCTAAGACCCACAAAAATATTTTCGGATTTTTCGGACGCGAAAAAGTGGTGTCATGAATAGTAAAAAGTACTACTTGAGATATTTTTGGAAAGCCTTCTAGAAGGACTTGGGAGCCAAGAAAGCCCCCTTGGGTTTCCTATAAATAGAGGTGTGAGGGCAGCCCCATATCCTTGATCCAAGCTCTCACTTGAGTTCTCATCACATGCCATGCAATTATCTGGCTTCTTCTCTCCCTCACACGAAAGAGTTTCGTAGAGCCGAAAGGCTGTCTGGGTTCCGGCAGGAACTAGTTCTGGACGGCGAAGCCCTGCTGGATAGCTGACACCGTATGTGTGCAACTTGGTAGAGAGGTCGTTGTTTCGATCTTAGTTCGAGTGTGCCTCCCGAAGGGCTGTCCGAGTTACAGATCGAGTTTCGAGGGTCCTCCCGAAGGGCTGTCCGAGTTACAGATCGAGTTTCGAGGGTCCTCCCGAAGGGCTGTCCGTGACATCGTCCGAGGGACTGTCCGACCGCCTCCCGGAGCGCTGTTCGTGGGGCACACGAGGGAATACATTCTCGCGGTTGGGAGGTTGTAAATCCTAGCTGCGGGGATCTGCACCGACGATCTTCATCGACTCTACTTCCCGCTGCGCTACGAGTCGGTAACGATCAGATCAAAACCTTGTATGCGTCTCCATAGTGGTCCTGGGCGTGCTCGCTATACCGAAAATTTTTGTTTTCTGTTGCGTTCCCCTACATGCCTTGCTGACGAGGTTCGGGTTCGGGGTCTTCAACGTAGGGGGTGACCTCGGGCTCCGGTTCCAATTCTATCAGCAACATGACAATCATAGGATCAACATGATGTACAATGCACAATCACATGAATAAGATTGAAAGGGTGATGTTCATGGTACTGATGTGTTGAGCATTCCATTTAAATGGAGTATATTGCAAATTGAATTGCAAATTCAAACTCCACATTTGAATTCAATTTAACCAAGTTGTATATGACATGGTTTGATCATTTTGAAAAATCTTCAATTGTATAAGATATGCCTCTGACGTGTGGTTGAATTATAACATAAATCCATGGTCCAAGTTGCAAGATCATTTGATTTGAATTTGAATTAAATTCAAATAAACCAAATGACATATGCTACTGGTCCCAATTTAAATTCAACTCAAACATAGTTGAAATGTGCATATTTGGAAATATAATTTTCTCCTGATCATTTTTCATATATTATTTGTCCAATTTGGAGTTAATATGAATTTTCTATGAATTTCCAAAGTTTGGGGTATTTTCTGGAATTTCTGGAATTTCTTTAAATCAAATAATCTCTGGAAATTCATTTAAAATGATTTATTGCGTCAGTGCTGACGTCAGGGGGGGGGCTCACATGTGGGGTCACCTTGTTAGTGACTGGGTTAATTAACTCGTGGGTTAAATTAATCCAGTGGCTTAATTAAGCCACTGGGCCCACTGGTCAGTGACCCAGGGGGTCATTAACCGAGTAAATAAAAGGGGGGCTTTGGGCTGACACGCCAGCGGCTAAACGCTGGCGACTGGAGTCACGGCTGCGCTGCTCGTTCTTCCTCTCCTGGCCTCCAAACTCTGCGCCGAGACCACCGTTCGAAAGCCCGTGAAGAGTCGTGTCGAAAGCACCACTTGTACATCGCCGGGGAGGTCGCGTTCGTCGACTGCTTTGACCTTGGCGGCGACAGAACCACGGCGAGGTCGCAGTCGTTGTTGTGGTGGACGGTTGGAGTCGATTCGGGGCTTGTTCGAACGCTAGCATGTGCAGGAGTCAAACGCGTGCACTGGGGGTTCACGACGAGCACTGGAGCGAGGAGGACGACGACCATGGCGGCGAGGTGCTCAGGTTCCCATGGCGGATCCGGCTAGAGGAAGCAATCGAGGGGGAAGAAAGAGGGGTTTCGCTTGCGAGCTCACCCTGAATCTAACTGGAGTGGTGGCTTGCTCGGGGAGGCGCTGGAGTTGCCGGAATTCGAAGTCGATCCACGGCGGCCGGCGATGAAGACGACGAAGCTAGCGAGCTCGTGGAGGGGTCCGTCTCCGATTCCTTTCGCAGGTCGATGAAGACGACGACGACGAACTCCCTGGACACCTTGGCTTGGCTCCTCGACGTCGATGGCCGCAAGTCCGCACGGCTGCGCTCCGGCTAGGCTACGGGTGCGCCGCTGTTCTTCGTGGGAAGGACGAACTGGAGGGCGAGGAAGGAGGGGAAAGTGACCTGGGCTTCTCCGGAACACGCGGGCGGCGAGAAGGAGGCAGGGGGGTCGCTGTGGAGCTGCCACCGCGACGGCCACGGCATGCCGGGCACGCAGCTCGTGGAGGCTGGCCCGGCTGGAAAGGTGGGCCTCGCCCCTGGCGAGAGGTAAGCTTCCTGCTCCTTTTTCTTATTTCCTTTTTCTGTTTTCTCTTCTGACATTTGTTCTGTTTAGCTAAGTAAAAGAGCTAAACATTTTATTAAATGCTGAAATTTTTTATGTGGCCTCATAATAAAATAGACTAGCCACTCATAAAGTTTCAACATTTTTAAAATTCAAATAATTTTAATTTTAAATCAAATAGGGGTATTTGATTAATTCCAAGGCACTGTTTGAATATTTGAAAAATCTATGAGCATGGGGTGGGTCCCACATCACTTGATATGTGATGACACTCATTTATAAGACTTTTCAAAAATCTAACATGAATTTTTGGAAAAGATTTTTATCTGGCCTTTTGAATTAATTCATCTGGGGGGGTTCCTTCTCCCATTTGCTTTTGATTTTGAATTTCCTTTGAATTCTTTCATGAATGCAGAGTGAAAAAGATCCTAGCACATTACCTAACAGAGGGTTCTGACAGATTTTGTACTGTTCTGCACTAAACCATATTTTAGGTTGGTTAACAACAGAAAATAATAGAATAAACACAAAGTACACAAAAAACTAATCAAGTTACATATAAAGAACACCCCAAACGGAGTTACGGTTAAAAAGATACAAGCAAAACAAGTTACGGGCACAATCTGCCAAACATAAGGAAGCACACTTTAGAGCAACACATAAACAGGATAATGAATGCAAACATGCTCACAAATGATATGAAATTAAAGTAGACATGGCAGAGAAGGCATGGCAAAAGGAATCATGCAAATAGGCATCATGAACAATTAATTATAGCCCAAGCAAAATGCCATAAAACATTACTGGTCAAGGACTTAGTGAAAATCAGAGAAACATGGCAGAAACTGTTATTTTTATGCTGTATAAACAGGAGAAAAACTATATGAAAAAGTGCAGAAACATGACATAGCAATATATGATCATGAACTAGACATGATGGTGATCAGGTACAAACAAGAATCAAGGTCATAGGCATAACAGAACAAAAGATATTAAGCAAACAACATGGCATCAGAACGTTACAGACTTAGTGAAAAACAGAGGTGGCTGTCAATAACAGCGGCATAGCAACTTTGGAGCAGAATATAACTATGACCAGAAATTTAAACATGACAATACAATACATGTAATGGAACTAGACATGATGCTTAACAGTATGCAAAAAGAATCAATGCAATAGGCCTCATGGATGTGTCACAATCATCAATCAAAGTTGCAACAAAATAACATCAGCAGCACTTGACAGAATTTAACAGTAGTTAACAGTCTGATGCCCACTTCAACACAGATTATCAACATCAAGATGGCCTCAAATAAAAATGCTCACAAAAGACAGATCTAAGTACACGCAATTCTAAGCAATTTTCATCTTGGGCGCAACGTGATCCGAGCTACGGTTTACTCGCAAACTACGACGCAAAATTGAATCAGCAGCAATTTTCTCCAGACTTAGAAAAATTTACAGAGGTAAAAAAAATAAAACAGACAGAAAAAAGGGGCGCTGGGCTGGCTCACTCTTGGGCCTCGGCCCATCTCGCGGATCGGCGGGGCTCGGGTGGGCCGCGGTTGCCTGCCAGGCCGGCTCGGTGGCTGGGCCGCGCTGGACTTGGAGGAGCGCCGGCCCACGTGCACTGGGAGGCCCAGCCGGTGCTGGAGGCTGGCTTCGGGCTATTCCTCGAGCCGTGCGGCAGGCGGCGGCGTAGGGTGGTTGGCCGCGCCGGCGAGGGGCGGCGCCTCGGGCACGGGCCAGCTAGGGAAGGGGCGCGGCGGGCGGAGCCAACTCGGATCCGGCCGGATCCGGCTGGCCGCAGCCACCAAGCTCGGGCGGCGCGCGCTCCATGGCGGCTCGGGGTGGCGGACCTCCATGGCGCGATGACGCCCTGGCTGGTTCTACGAGGAAGAGATGGAGGCGGGTCAGAGAGAGAGGAGAGGGAAGAAAGGGAGGGAGAGAGGAGGAGGTGTGGCGGCGTGGCGTCGGCTCGCCAGCCAGCCTGCCGGAGCGCGGGCGACGGTCAAGGCTTCCTCGGGCTGGCGGCAGCACAGTGCGGGAGGAGAGAGGAGGTGGAGGCTAGGGGGTGACGTGGCACATCCAGGTACGTCAGATCAGCCGATCTGACGGTCCAGAACCCATTGGGCTGGATCCCAGATCTGGATTTAGGGTTTGGTGCAAAAATTTGGGGATTTTTGGGGAAAATGGAGGGGGGTGGCTGCAATTTTGTGGCTAGGGAAACCCTAGAAAGGGGTGTGAGTGTGGTGGTCTTTATATAGCCCAGGTGGCTGGCAGTTTATAAAAACATCCCCAGTTTTTCTGTCGCGCGCGCGGTGTTTACGTTCCTGACCGCCGGGGGTCAGCAGGACCTCCGATTCGGGTAAAACTTCGAACTGCGCGATCAGCGCGTCGAGCCGGAGGCGTTCACCTCGTGCTGGAACTGTTCTGAGAACTTTTCTAGCGCGCTATAAAAATATCCCGTTTACTTATTAAACGGGTTTTTCCGTTCCGTTGGCTATGGATGGTCTCGTGCGGTTTTCGCGACGTTGATCGGGTGAAACCCGGTGCCGCAAAGGTCGAGTGTCAGGGTGGCAAGGGTCGGTCTCCGTCCGGTACGAGATAAGAGGGGAAAAATAATCGCCGATCAATAAATCGGGGATGCAAACACCGCAAACAAATCAGACAATCAAACAATTCACACCGAAAACAATTTTATTTTTTATTTTTTGTGAAATCTGGGCTGTTACACTCCACTTCCGGGAGGTGATCTCCCCGGCGGAATCTTCCCGCCGGAGATGCCTTTTTATTCTATGTAGGTTTCCGCCACGAGGTGGTGAAAAAACTCCGAAACTCCTCTTGTACTAGGGTTTTTACCCAGGGGGGTAATATAGGCCAGAGGGGGCACCGAGGTGGGCCACCAGGCATCCAGGAGGGTGCATGGCGCGCCCTAGGGGGGCCGCGCCAGGGACCCTTCTGGTTGCCCGGTGGTTCCCCTCGGGTCCCTCTTCGGTGAACTCCAGTGAATCTTCATAAAAATGATCTCCATCAAATTTCATCGAATTTGGAGTTGATCTGATTCAGCAACTTGATGTCCACTTTTCACCACTGAATTGTGCTTCTGCTGCTTCGGCACCGGATAGTTGCAAACTGTGTAAAACAAGCCAAAACAACATAAGAACAATACTTTAAAGTGGAATATATCAATGAATAGGGTTAAATTACAATATAAAATAGTGATGCATTTTGGACGTATCAACTCCCCCAATCTTAGACCTCGCTTGTCCCCAAGCGATTACGGAGCTCGGCAAACCTGTTCACAAGTTTAGAGAGTGAAGTCTCAATAAAAGAATACGAACAAGACGCGTCAAGATTTATCACCAAACTGAAGCATCCTCAACAGCAACCTCAACACATAAGGTCCTTATGAGAAAGTAGTAACAATTATAACAAAGTAGGAGCAAGAAAACTCATCAAATCATAGCAAACATAGCCTTGGTCAAGGAACAACTAATAACTTTTACTTTTTCTCTTTCACTTATAATGGAACCAGTTGAAGCTTTTGAAAGAACATGTTATTAGTCAAGAAGTGCACATGTTAACACAAAGGAAGATGTTTACTTGGCATAAGCCTTGCAAACAACTTAATTATCAAAAGATAATGTCAACAAAGATTTAACATGCTAACTCTCAATGCAGCTTTATATGCAAGAATCTTTATCGACATCAAGTGTCTGTTCTCTCTCAAGAAGGAAGGAAGTAGGAAGGACTGAGTCAACACAAAATAAAGGATAAACCCCGTGCAAAAGGGTAAGCAGGGAAAACTCATGTGCCATCTCTAGATCAAACAGAATAAAACAGACTTTGGGAGGTGCATGATCCGTCAACGACTGCTGATAGATAACCCACTCACTTCATGATTTAGACAAGTTTCGAGGAACGACTCCCATGTGGGGACGATCACATCCCCTTAAATTCCTTTGTTTATCACTCATAAATGGGCGAAGGAACTTGTGTGTTAGTATTTATCTTTTACGAGATGGGCACTCATGCCAGTCCCTTCTCGTATTAGGGGTTTGCAGATTAGACATGCTATCCCAAGATAAAACTTGTCCAAATTAAGAAGATCATGGGTTACCCACCACTTCTCATGAGCTGAATCAGAAGCACAAAACAAAATATTTTGAACATATAAAGATAGCACATAAATTATATACTTTAGGTGTGGTAGTGGAATACCACGAATAGGAAGGTATGGTGGACTCAAGTGGAAGATGTTGGTTTTAGGGTATCCAAGTACAAGCAGAATTCCGCTTGGTACAGAGTTTTGGCTAGCAAGGCTTTGAGAGACCAGACAATTGATGATAACTTGGATGCAAGAAATATAAAGCATAAACATTAAAACTAGCGTGGCACATCAAGTTGTCTTCCTTGTCAACATAACACTTCAAGCATAATAACACAAAGGTTTTGGCTATGTCGCTACTTTGAGAAAAAACATGCTTGTTGTTATGACGAAAGCTATACTTGCCAAGATTAAATAAAGTTTTCGAAGCCATACCTGATATAAGGTCAATAATCCCCATAATAATCAGCTCATAATGTCGATTGCGTGAAGAGAATACCGAGTGCAGCGAAGAAACCAATAGACTTCTCATTAATATTCCTTCATAGACGACTCCGCACTCACGGATACAAAACTCTCCACAAAAGGAGTGATAGACCTCAATGCAACACCTATTTCATAATGTAACTTCCCTAGAAATGATCTGACTCTACTTGACTCCTAAAGACAAAGATACCGGGCACTCCCGCAAGCTTGGAACAAGCTGAGGGGGTGCCATTACCCGAGGAGATTTACTCCTCATTCTTGTTCCTTTTGTTTCTTCAAGTCTCTGATTATGCGTCGTAGACATTGATTTTCAGCTTCCAAGATCTCCACTTGCGCTTTTAGCACACGGAAGTCTTCACAAAATTGGTTGGTGACGCGATAACCTTCAGAAACGTTGGACGGCCTTTGTGGATCCTCAAGCGAAGGAGTTGTTCCTGAAAGCTTAAGAGAAAAGTCATACTGAGGTTGGAAAATCCCCACCATGATGGGGTTGCTTGGACCTCCTTCCTTCTGAGTGGTAACGATCTTGACTTCTTTCCCCACGGAGCGCTCCATCTCCGCTTGCCTTGCAACAATTTCTTCTTCAGTGTCCCATCCGACGAACTTCCTTTGATTGTAGTCTCGCTGGAGTTGACGTAGACGACGGCCCATGAAATATTCTCCGCTCGAATCACAAGAAGACATCTCCAACAACAGCTTTTTACCCTGGCAGAAACAGACCGAGAAAGAAAACACGCGAAATCGAGAGATACGGTGCCGGGACTATCCGGGCAAATATATAGCGAAAATTTCTGCAATAGAAGGAAGGTTTCAAGCCAAAGTGGGTCAGAGTAGGAGTCCGGGGCACCCAGGAGGGTTCCCGGCGCGGCCAGGAGGGGGGGGGGGGCGCCGGGAGGCCTCTTGGCCCCCCTGGAGCTCCTCTCCGGCTCCACTTGGGCTTGGAATTTTCCTAATTTTGCAAAAACTTTGAAAAGTAAACTTTTATTGACGTTCGCGATGTTTCCTTACCGTAATTACAAACCTTTTCTTATTCTTCTCCTACCGGTGTCTGAAACTGGGCTGCAACATGTTCTTCATGAGTTCTTGTATATATCATGTTCACATCCACATTGATAGGATCACCTGCCATGTAATGTTTGAGTCTTTGTCCATTCACAACTTGAGGTTTCGTGCCTTCAAAATTGTTAATCTTGATTGCACCGTACCGATATACTTCTTTGATATGAAAAGGTCCTTCCCATCTGGAAAGTAGTTTACCTGGAGAAAACCTGAAATGAGATCTAAACAACAAAACTTTATCACCAACATTAAATTCACGTTTCAGAATCCTTTTATCGTGCCACTTCTTTACCTTTTCTTTGAACATTTTAGCGCTCTCGTTAGCTTCACTTCTCCACTCATCTAGAGAAGTCAAGTTCATGAGACACTTTTCACCAGCTAACTTTGGGTCAGCATTCAGCTCTCTGACAGCCCAGAAATCTTTGTGCTCTAACTCTGATGGCAAATGGCAAACTTTTCCATAGACCATCTTATACGGAGACATGCCCATGGGGTTTTTGTAAGCAGTTCTATACTCCCACAGAGCATCTCCTAACTTCTTTGACCAGTCCTTTCTAGAACTGTTTACTGTTTTCTGTAAGATCAACTTGATCTCTCTATTGGTGAGCTCAACTTTCCCACTAGTTTGAGGGTGGTACGGTGATGCAATTCTATGATCGACATCGTACTTGGCTAGAGCTTTCCTAAAATCTCCATGCGTGAAGTGTGACCCTCCATCTGTCATGAGGTACCTTGGTACACCAAACCTAGGAAAAATTACATCCTTGAGCATTTTCAAAGATGTCTTGTGATCAACACTCTCAGTGGGGATTGCTTCAACTCACTTGGTTACATAATCAACAACAACTAAGATGAGTGTGTACTTGTGTGAAGGAGGAAAAGGACCCATAAAATCAAAACCCCAGCAATCGAAAGGTCCGATTACTAGTGAGTAATTCATAGGCATCTCATTTCTCCTGCTAATGTCACCAACTCTCTGAAACTTCTCACAAGATAGAACGTACCTTCTAGTGGCCATAAAAAGAGTAGGCCAATAAAAACCTGATTGTAGAACTTTATGTGCGGTCCTTTCACCGGCATGATGTCCTCCATAGGGACTATCGTGACATTGTCGAAGAATGTTTTTCTGCTCGTGCTCCGGTATACACCTTCTTACGATCCCGTCCACACCTTCTTTATAAAGATGTGGGTCATCCCAAAAGTAAGGCCTCAAATCCGTGAAGAATTTCTTCCTCTGCTGAAATGTAAAACCTGGAGGCAAAAACTTTGCAACGATAAAATTAGCATAATCGGCAAACAACAACAAGTTGTTCATCTGGAAAACTGTCGTTGACTGGAATAGGATCGTGCGGAATATCTTCCATCCTTGAAAGGTTGTCCGCCACCGGATTGTCTTCTCCTTTTCTATCGACAATCTGCAAATCAAATTATTGAAGAAGGAGTACCCATCTTATGAGCCTTGGTTTGGCATCCTTTTTCTGCATAAGATACTTAATGGCAGCATGGTCAATATGAATAATAACCTTAGAATCAACAATATACTGCCTAAACTTATCACAAGCAATCACCACTGCCAAGAATTCCTTCTCGGTAGTAGCATAATTCTTTTGAGCACTATCAAGGGTTTTGCTAGCATAGTGTATAATATTCATCTTCTTATCAACCCTTTGTCCTAAAACAGCTCCAACAGCAAAATCACTAGCATCACACATAATTTCAAAGGGAAAATTCCAGTCAGGTGGTTGTAATATAGGAGCGGTTATCAAAGCTTACTTAAGAACTTCGAAGGCTTCCTTACAATCTTCATCAAATACAAAAGGAACTTCCTTCTGGAGAAGATTGGTGAGGGGTCTCGAGGTCTTAGAAAAGTCCTTGATAAATCTTCTATCGAAACCAGCATGACCGAGAAAACTACGAATACCTTTGATGTCCCTTGGATAGGGCATCCTTTCAATAGCTTCAATCTTTGCCTTTTCCACTTCAATCCCCTTTCGGAAATCTTGTGACAAGAACTATACCTTCGTTAACCATGAAATGACACTTCTCCCAATTAAGCACAAATTTGTTTCTTCACATCTCTGCAGAACTTTATTAAGATTGTGGAGACAGTGGTCAAAGGAGGTTCCATAGAAGGAAAAGTCGTCCATGAAGACCTCCACAATCTCCTCACAGAAACCATGAAATATAGCAGACATACACCTCTGAAAAGTAGCAGGTGCATTACACAAACCAAAAGGCATACGCCTATAAGCATAATTACCGTAAGGACACGTGAAAGTGGTCTTCTCCTGATCCGCGGTGTTAACATGAATCTGAGAGAAGCCAGAATACCCATCAAGATAGCTAAAGTGGGTGTTTTTAGACAGCCGCTCCAGCATCTGATCAATAAAGGGCAGAGGATAGTGGTCCTACCGGGTGGCCTTGTTCAACTTCCTAAAATCAATACACATTCTATATCCAATAAAAGTCCGCTGAGGTATTAGTTCATTTTTATCATTAGGAACAACAGTCATACCTCCTTTCTTAGGAACAAAATGAACTAGACTTACCCACTTACTATCAGCTATAGGATAGATGATACCTACGGCTAGAGGTTTGAGAACCTCCGTCCTAACCACGTCCTTCCTCTTTGGGTTCAACCGTCGTTGATGATCAACAACCGGTTTAGCATCGGGCTCGAAATTGATAATATTTTGGAAAATGGATGGACTGATACCCTTGAGATCATCAAGAGTATAGCCAATAGCACCTCGGTGTCTGCGGAGTGTCTCCAAAAATCGCTCTTCTTCATACTCTGAAAGGTTAGAATTGATAATAACATGATATAATTTCTTTTCATCTAAATAAGCGTACTTGAGCGTATCGATAAGTTGTTTTAGATCAAACACCGGGTCTTCTTTTGGTTGCGAGAGGATTCCTAAAGGTTCAACAAGGAGGTTATGCTTCAGGATAGCAGGTTCTCTTAAGGATATGTCTTCTAGCTCATTCCTTTCCTGCATACGCATGTCATTCCCGTGCTCTTCCATAAATTGTTGCAAAGTGTCATCAGGAGGGATAGCGATAGAAGAAATTTCTTCAATAATTTTGTCATTACTAGACAAATCAGTACCACGAGGCTGCTTAGAAAACTTAGAAATATTAAATTCATACGGCTCACCGTTGAATTCAACAGAAACTTTACCTTTCTTGCAATCTATTATAGCTCCACAAGTGCTGAGGAAGGGCCTACCAAAGATAATAGGGAAAAACTATCTTGCACTGAACCAAGTACTAGAAAGTCAGTAGGATATTTTACCTTCCCGCAGAGTACTTCAACGTCTCTTACAATCCCAACTAGAGAGATTGTCTATTTATTTGCAAGATGAATCGTGACATCTATGTCTTCGATCTCACACGGCTGAATCTCGTGCATGATCTCTTGATAAAGTGAGAAGGGAATAGCGCTGACACTGGATCCCAAATCACATAGCCCATAGTAGTTATGCTCTCCTATTTTGACAGATACAACAGGTGTACCTGAAATTGGGCCTTTGTTCTTGGCTGTGACAATGTTAGTGGAAACAGCACAGAAACTAATAGTAGATTCTTCAATATCATTGGTTACCAGATCCTTAACCATTGCAACTTGAGGCTTGACCTTGATCAGGTCCTCAGGTTCATCAGTGGTCCTTCCATTTTTGTTTAGAATACCTGTAACAAAAGAGTTCTCCTTTATCCATGAGGGATAAGGAGGTTGTTCATACACAACTGCAGGTAAAATAGGATCAGTAAAATTAATCTCAATAGGTGACTCCTTGAAAGGTTTATGATGTTGACTCTCCTTCTTCTTAGAAGAATCAACATGAGAAGCAAAGTCCTTGCAAAAGTCAATAATTAGCAGGGAATCAAGACCAATTTTAGAGCAAGAGGTATTCAAGTAATCAGTCTTCACATAACTCTCAATGTAGTCATGCTCATAGTTTATAGCGGGTTCAACACCTTTATCAATTTCCCAGTCTTCAGTATTCTTCTGGATCCTTTCAATAAGATCCCATTTTTCTTCTATACTTCTGGTCTGGAATACCCCGCTAGAGGAGGCATCCAACATCTCCTTGTCCTGACGAGAAAGCCTGGCATAAAAAATTGTAAGTATAATTTCCTTGGGGAGCTCATGGTTGGGACATTTGAGCATCAAGGACTTTAGTCTCCTCCAAGCTTGAGCGATGCTCTGTCCGTCACAAGACCAAAAGTTGTAGATGTAGTTCCTATCTTGATGAATTTCACGAAGAGGATAAAACTTTGCATAAAAGAGAGACATAAGCTCTTGCCATTCAAGCAAATCAGAGTTATCGAGTAGCTCATACCAATCTAAAGCTTACCTTTAAGTGATACGAAGAATAATTTCTTCATGATGAACTCCACCGTTACACCTGCAAGCTTAAATAAAGAACATAATTGTGACAAATATGGCAATTGTTCTCCCGGATTTCCTTATCCTGTATAACGATTAGCCAAGACATAATCAATAATACCAGTTGGTATTTTATAGGGCACAATTTCAGTAGGGGTAGGAGTGACCACCACAGTCGTGGGGCGGCTCGTCACCAGCAACGAACCTACATTAGAGGGGTACATAAGGACTGAGGGTAGCAACAGCAAAAATAAAAACAGCAACACAAAGTAAAGGTTTCCTTACCGGCTTCACTTACCAAAAGCGCTACACTCCCCGACAACGGCGCCAGAAAAGCTCGTTGATGGCGGAGAAGTTGATAGGTTTAGTTGGGTTGCCTTCCCTGTCAACCGCTCCAATAAATGATTCTTGGTAACCCACAAGTCTAGGGGATCAACTCTAGCTTTTCGATAAATAAGGATTTCGATCCCAATGAGGAGCAGAAGGTATTGACAAGTGACTCTGGATAAGGAAAAGGCTGCACACACTAAAAGGTAAATATGTAGGGGTTTTTGGTTTAAGAAATAGAAAGGTAAAAGACAAGCAAAGTAAACAGGGTAACTAAGGAGTAGAAAGTGGCCCAATCCTTTCAGAAGGATAACCCTAGGAACTGAACTTATAAAAGCTAAAGCGTTCTCGAGGGCACACGGGAGAGATAGTCAAGTTACTTTCACCATATTCCGCCAAGTAGTATGTATTGTATCGATAAGTGTCGGTGGGTGGATCAATGCTAGTACACCTTCTAGACTAAGATAAGTGCACTCTTATGATTACACATCTTGCAAGCATCCGCAAATACAAGGTAGTAATTAAGGCATAAGCCTAACCACATCATTACGATCGAGGATCCATAACTCCCTTGTGCAAAAGTGTGTGAACTGGGGTTCAACGTTTCTGTCACTCCGGCAACCCACCATAAGAATCCTTTGTGCACAATGTATTCCTCTAGGCCCATGAAAGGTGAAGTGTTAAGTGTTCGACTCACATAACACCACTAGAGAAATAACAACACAACTTAAATATCAAACAACACATAATACTTCGACTTCATATGACTACTAACAACTAGACTTCTCCCATGTCCTCAAGAACTAAAGTAAATACTCATAAGACATAAAAGAGATCATGATCAGAGGTAATAGATGGGTGGCAAACAATCTGGACACAATAATATTTCTTCAACAAAACTCAATAGAATTCACCACAAATGAGTAATCAACACCAGCAGAGTAGAGAGGATAGATAGTACGGATTACAACACAAGTTGCAATTGTGCGATGAGATGGGATGGAGGTGGAGATGGTGCTGATGTTGGGGATGATGTTGATGATGATCTCGATGATACCCGTGACGATGATGATGACGATGGCGATGACCTCCCCTTCCGGGAGGTGATCTCCCCGGCGGAATCTGCCCGCCGGAGATGGCTTTTTCTTCTCTATAAGTTTCCGCCACGAGGCGGCGGCGAAACTCCGAAACTCCTCTTGTTTCTAGGGTTTTTACCCCAGGGGGGTAAAATAGGCCAGAGGGGGCACCGAGGTGGGCCACCAGGCATCCAGGAGGGTGCCTGGCGCGCCCTAGGGGGGCGCCAGGAACCCTTCTGGTTGCTTGGTGGCTCCCCTCGGGTCCCTCTTCGGTGAACTCCTGTGAATCTTCATAAAAATGATCTCCGTCAAATTTCATCAAATTTGGATTTGATCTGATTCAGCAACTTGATGTCCACTTTTCACCACTGAATTCTGCTTCTGCTGCTTCGGCATCGGAAAGTTGCAAACTGTCTAAAACAAGCCAAAACAAAATAAGAACAATACTTTAAAGTGGAATATTTCAATGAATAGGGCTAAATTAAAATATAAAATAGTGATGCATTTTGGACGTATCAACGGGCACCTTGTTAGGGTACGCTCCACCAAAGCTATCCGACACGACGCAGCCCATCCTAGGCTCAACAGAGAGGTCATCCGCCAGACTATATCCTACGCGCTCAGGGGTCTAGATCCCTCAACCTTCTACGCTCCTGGACGGTGCGAGTCTAGCCGGTGAAGCAAAAAGGAAATCC
Organism: Bromus sterilis; assembly: GCA_950022295.1. Classification (NCBI taxonomy): domain Eukaryota; kingdom Viridiplantae; phylum Streptophyta; class Magnoliopsida; order Poales; family Poaceae; genus Bromus; species Bromus sterilis. The sequence goes on from OX465599.1 coordinate 222,170,664, forward strand.
AAATACACCGTCCGGACGAAGAAGACACACCACTTCCCGGCAATCTGGCCGCGGTACTGCTGACGTCTACAGAGATTTCGGACAAAGTACGACGCAGGGGACCCCATAATTCCTTATCCCACGTGAAGCTAGTGCGTACAGACCAACGGGCCTCTAAAGTCATCCACCGAACCATTTAGCATTTTATTTTTATCTCGCAGACAGCTGTTATCGCTGTCTGACTAACAACACAACGGACAACGAACAGCAACAAGGTCCACCTGTAACGTCGGGGCCTGCCCTGTCGTCCCTTCAAAGCGCGCGGTTACCAACATGGTGAACCGTCTCCTTACCTTGTCTCGCATGTGCTCTTGGTAGAGCTCGACTTTTCGTGGTTTGGTAACTCTCGCGAAATACGAGCGGGGGCCAAGCACGCCAGTAACGTCAGTCGTACCCTCCCTGTCATTCCCGACGCAATACCTCTTGCGGGCACCGTTGGGTCACCCGAATCTTACCTTTAAGGACACCAGTTGATTCAGGTGCCTACCATCAAGTGAAACCAGCAGGAATCACCCTCGATGGTACACATGAAGAGGTTCGACCGAGACCTCAGCGGGATGAACTAAAGAGGTAAACCTCGTATCATCCCGGTGATGCTACGCTACCAAGCCGACGAGAGTGAAATACGAGTCCATCCAATCGTAATTCAAACTCGAAGCGACTCGGCCGAGTCTCGCCTTTGTAGGTTCCCTAGGGCGTCTATATTGATCCATACCTGTTGCAGTTATAATATTTGGTAATCCGCGTTCACTCACCGGAGTGATCATGGCCCTCTATTCTAAACCTAGCTAACAAAGCGCAGGGCTCACTGCTGAATATAATATATATTTATAGGCAACATAGGATAAAGGAAGGTACATCAAGGGGCGACCATGACAGGCTATGCAAGTGAATAGGTAAGCAACATAGTAGAAGCAGTAACAATGCCTAGTGCAAGAAAAGTACAAAAAGATAGGCAATATCTAGGGAAGAGAATGGCTTTGCTTGACTGGAAGCTCGACGGTAGGGGTAGGGTCGTCGATGAAGTAGTCGTACCCAGCAGCGGTGTAGTCAGCGGCAGGAGCGGGGTCTACCGGAGATTAATGGGGGAGAAACAGTAAATACAAAGAAAACATAACAAACAGATGCATGACACGACAAAAGAAATGTTAAAGGTGTTCTAACGCACTGCAATGCACGTTGCTCGGAGCGGTAATTCATCCGGGGATGAAATACCGGCTCCGGGTGATTATCGACAGACGGCCCAGAGGCGGGAATGTCATGTTTGTTGTGTTAGAGGGGTGTGGTTGGTATACGGATAGCGCAATCATATTTGTTATATTTTTTTGATCAATTTTCATGTATAAAGTTTTTGAATCTGACTTACGGTTTAAAAGATATTCAATTTTAAAGTTTAAATCATTTTAAATCAATTTTTGAATTTATTTAATTCATTTATCCAAACATTATCCAAAACTGTAAAACCTAACCAGTGGGTCCCACTAGTCAGCCTCACATTATTAATAATCCATTTTATTAAATTAAAATAGAGCCAGAGCCCACATGTCATATACTGGAATTCCTATTAATTTATCTTAATTAAATATCTGACGAAGGGGGCCCAACAGTCGGTGGAACTGGGTTAGTATTATCAGTTTAATTAATCCAAAGGTTATCTTAATGGGGCTGGCCCACATGTAAGTCTCACTGGGGTTATTTTTAGTTTAATTTAAAATGGAAGTTTTAATTAAGGGCCATGGCCCACTGTCAGTGTCATAGGTGGGCAGATTAGTGGGTAACCACCCATCTGACACGCGAGCCCCACAGGACAGCCACACGGGGAGCACGCTGGCGATGGAAGAACCGCCGGAGTTTGCCGTGCACTCGATTCCGGCGACGAGGGTACGCGTGGACGGTCCTGTTCGAAAGCATGGAGCCTTCCGCGTCAGTCTGTACTCGTGGGGTGGCGGAAGGTGGTCGGAGATGAGCTCCCGCTCAACAATGGCGGCGGCAGTTATTGTCCAGAACGGGAACGCGACTGGGGTGCGAGATGATTGGTGTGCGCTAGTCAAATGGACGACATGGCTCATCAGACGCGCCTGGATGCCAAAACGCGCGCGCTGGGAGGTACAGGAGCTCGCGGTTGGCCGGCAATGGCGATGACCAGAGCACGCAAAAAGGAGAATGCGGCTAGGGGCTTATCGGCAGCCGCAAGCACTTGGAGGCGGCCGAGGAGCTCACTGGCGGGGCGTAGGAGGTGGTAGTAGGCTCGGAGGAGGTCGGCTGCAGCCGGAATTGAACGGCGACGACGGCAGATGAAAAAGGGGGCCGGCGGTGATGGCAAGCGCACAAGCCTTCCCGGCTTCGATTGACTACGTTCTTATACGAAATCTTCGTCGAGGGAGCTCCCAGACAATCCTGCGTGCCCGGAGGTGGCTAGTGGTTGTGTCCACGACGGGGCGCAGCGACAGACGCGCTCGGCAGAGCGAGGCACAGAGGTAGGGCGGCGTCGTAAGAAAAGTGGGAACAGGCTAGGGTTCGTCCACGGCACAAGAGGAACAGGGAAGGAAGAAGATACCAACACGGTGGGTTGGGCCGTGGGGTGGGCCTCGCCCTAAGCGAGGGATACTCCCCTTTTATTTCCTGCCCTCCTGTTCTATTTGTATTATCTTTTTATTTTTGTTGGTCCATCAAATGATTTTTATTAGATATGAGACTTTCTCCTATTTTTGTATTGCCCTATGTAGCAATGCTACAAAATTTTTGGTGATTAAATAAATTCATTGGATTACTGTTGTTTATTTTAAAAGGGCTTTTTGTGCTATTTTGGTACTGTTAATAATTGTTTGCAATATTTAGATATTGCAATAAATGCTCATTGCATGTTTATCATGGACCACTGGTTTTTAGGGATTTTACAAAAGTGGTTGCATAATTTTTGGACAAGTTTCATTTACAACATTATTTTTAATAGAAACCAAAGGGGTATTTGAATTTGTTTTGATTCAAAGTTGATCCAAGCATGATTAGCAACAGTGATTAGCAACAGTAATCTTCATTATCAAAAGTGTTACTGTTCCATAATACTGAGGTCATTACAAATCTCCCCCACTACAAGAATTCTCGTCCCGAGAATCTAAGCGGTAAAGGGGAAAAGATCGGGGTATTCTTCACGAAGACGATCTTCGCTTTCCCAAGTGGCTTCATCTTCAGAATAATTTGACCACTGAACTTTGAGGAACTTGGTTGTCTTGTTGCGGGTTTTGCGTTAAAACTGATCGAGAATGCGGCTCGGATGTTCTTGATAAGTCAAGTCATGTTGCAATTCAATCAGATCATGTTCCACTTCACGAATATGGGCCTTAAAGAAGTGACGGAGTTGCGACACGTGAAAGACATCGTGGACTTGGGAGAGGTTTGACGGCAACTCCAATCGGTATGCCACCGGTCCACTTCTCGAAAGGATACGGAACGGGCCAATGTAGCGATGAGATAACTTGCCTTTGATTCCGAAACGATGAGTGCCCCTCATGGGAGTGACACGGAGGTAAGCTTGTTCGCCAGTTTGATAGACCATTTCCTTGTGTTTGAGGTCATATTTGCTCTTCTGGCGGGACTGAGCAGCTTTCAAATGTTGAAGAATAATGCGAACCTGATCTTCGGTATGTTGTATAATGTCCGGACCAATGAGGGTTCGTTCCCCAGTTTCTGACCAATTCAGAGGGGTTCGACACTTACGTCCATAAAGCACTTCAAAGGGTGCCATCTGCAGACTAGCTTGGTAGTTGTTGTTGTACGAGAATTCAGCAAATGGAATAGATTCCTCCCATTTCTTACCTAATGAAATGACACAAGCTCTAAGCATGTCTTCAGGCACTTGGTTGACTTGTTCGACTTGTCCTTGCGACTGGGGGTGACAAGCGGTGCTGAAGTTTAGGTGAGTGCCCATAGCTTCTTGGAAACTATCCCAGAACTTCAAGGTGAAAATGTTGCCACGGTCTGAACTGATCTCCAACGGAATACCGTGGAGGGACACAATTTTGTAAACATACAAGTCTACTAACTGACTAGAAGAGATCGTCTCCTTGACTGGCAGAAAGTGAGCAACCTTGGAGAAGCGGTCGATGACAACAAAGATAGCATCATGACCCTTCTATGATCGCGGAAAACCGGTGACGAAGTCCATTTCAATCCTGTCCCATTTCCATTCTGGAATAGAGAGTGGTTGCAGAGTTCCAGCAGGTCTTTGATGTTCTACTTTGACGCGACGGCAAACGTCACACTCATCAACATAACGAGCAATGTGTTTGTTCATGCCAGGCCACCAGTACCGTTGACGAAGATCTTGATACATCTTGGTGCTACCTGGGTGGATCAACAACGGGGTATCATGAGCTTCTTTCAAAACATACGGAGTCAAGTTTAAATTGCCCTTGCTAGGAACCACTAAATGATTCTTGAAGTACAACGCTTGATCATCAACAAGCCTATAGAATGAGGGCTTTCCTGTGGCGAGATTTCACTTCATCTTTTCGATATCCGAGTCGGCTTTTTGGATGAACTTGATGTATTTGTCGAGGTCAACTTCAACAATGAGGGAATTCACATATCCCTATGGAACAATCTCAAGGTTCAGATGTTGAAGCTCTTCATACAGACGGGGTTGGTGTATTTGAACCTCAAGTTCACTACAATAGGCTTTTCGGCTCAGGGCATCATCCATCACATTAGCTTTGCCAGGGGTGTAAGAAATTCCCATCTGGTAGTCGGTGATACGTCCAAATTGCATCACTAGTTTATATAGTAATTCTTTCTTATTCATTGATATATTTCATGATATGATGCTATTCTTATGTTGTTTTGGCTTATTTTACACAGTTTGCAACTTTCCGGTGCCGAAGCAGCAGACGCAGGATTCAGCGGTAAAAAGTGGACGCTGAGTTGCTGAAGAAGAACACCTCCAAATTACCTGAAAATCGATGGAGGATGTTTTCCAGCAGGATCACGAAGACACGCAAAAGAGCGACTAGAGGGGGGCCATAGGGTGCCCAGGCGGCCACCTGGCGCGGCCCCACCCCTGGCCGCGCCGGGAGGGCGCCTGGACCCCCGGGGCCACTCCCGGCTCCCCCCTCTGGCCTATTTACCCCTCGTGATCCAAAAACCCTAAAAAGGGAGAGTTTCTGGAGTTCCGCCGCCACTCCGTGGCGGAAACCTACAGAGAAGAAAAGCCATCTCTGGCGGGCAGATTCCGCCGGGGAGATCACCTCCCGGAAGGGGAGATCGTCGCCATCGTCATCACCATCGTCACGAGCATCATCGAGATCATCATCAACATCATCCCCATCATCAGCAACATCTCCATCTTCATCCAATCTTGTCACAATTGCAACTCGTGTTGTAATCCGTACTACCTATCCTCTCTACTCTATCGGTGTTGATTACTACTTTGTGGTGAATGCTATTGAGTTTAGTTGGAGAAATATTATTGTGTTCAGATTGTTTATCATCTATTTATCCCCACTGATCATGATCTCTTTTATGTCTTGTGAGTAGTCACTTTAGTTCTTGAGGACATGGGAGCAGTCTACTTGCTAGTAGTCATATGATGTTGAAGTAATATGTGTTGGTTGGTATTTAAATTGTGTTTTTATTTTCCTAGGGGTGTTGTGTGAGTCGAACACTCAACACTTCTCCTTATCAAGGACCTAGGGGAATGCATTGTGTATAAAGAATGCTTACGGTGGGTTGCCGGAGTGACAGAAACCTAAACCCCAGTTTGCACGCTTTTGCACAAGGGAACAATGGATCACCGATCGTATTGCTATGGTTAGGCTTTTGCCTTAATTACTATCTTGTATTTGCGGATGCTTGCAAGGTGTTTAATCATAAGAGTGCATTCATCTTAGTCTAGAGGATGCACTAGCATAGATCCACCCACCAAACACTTATCAACACAGTACATAGTACCGATACGGAATATGGCGAAAGCACATGACTACCTCTCCCGTGTGTCCTCAAGAACACTTTAGCTTTTATAAGTTCAATTGCTAGGCCTCTCCTTTGCTAAGAAAGGATTGGGCCACTTTTTACTATCCAGTATCTTTTACTTTTCTCGTCTTTACTTTCCTGTCGCTTACCGAGAAAACTCCTAAAAAGTTATCTTTCAGTGCTTGCAGTTATCTCCTTATCAAAGTCACTTGCTACTACCTTCTGCTCCTCGTTGGGTTCGACACTCTTACTTATCGAAAACACTGCAATAGATCCCTCTACGTTGAGGGTCATCAGTCGGCTATTGACTGGAGCCATCTCTGCTGGCGGAGATTCAGGTCCGGTTGAGTAAACAGGTACTTCAGGCTTTGGTGGTCGGTGTAGATCTCGCAACGATGACTGACGAGGTAATGTCGCCACAGCTTCAATGCATAAATTACCGCTGCAAATTCAAGATCATGTGTTGGATAGTTTTCTTTGTGAGCACGCAACTGACGAGATCCATAAGCAATCACTTTGCGCTCTTGCATTAGGACACAGCCTAATCCTTGACGAGACGTGTCACAATATATCACGAAGTCCTTCTGAGTATAACGCGGAGCAAGCACTGGGGGAGTAGTGAGCTTGTTCTTCAGAGCTTGAAAACTTTCTTTGCATTTGTCGGTCCACTCAAACTTGACGCCTTTGTGAAGCAGATTAGTCAGAGGCTTGGCAATCTTGGAGAAGTTCTCGACGAAACGGCGGCAATAGCTGGCAAGGCCGAGGAAACTTCTGACTTGCTTGACAGTCTTGGGCAGAGTACAGTCAAGAATAGCCTGGATACGTTCTGGGTTGATGGCAACGCCATCCTTGGAAATCACATGACCAAGGTAGGTTACTTCGGGAAGCCAAAACTCACACTTAGAATACTTAGCATAGAGTTTATGTTCTCGAAGCTTTTCCAGTATAAGTTGAAGATGTTCACCATGTTCTTCTTCATTCTTGGAGTATATTAAGATATCATCCAGATAAACGACGACAAACTTGTCGAGATATTCCATGAATATATAGTTCATCAATCGGTAAAAGGTGACTGGGGCATTCATCAAGCCGAAGGACATGACAGTGTACTCATATGAACATAGCGAGTAATGAAGGCTATCTTCGGAATGTCCTCTTCACAGACCCGGATTTGGTGATAACCCAACCTCAAGTCGAGTTTAGAAAACACCTTGGATCCAGCAAGTTGATCATACAGATCATTGATACGAGGAAGCGGGTACTTGTTCTGTATCATGGCCTGGTTGATAGGTCGATAATCTTGTACCAACCGGTTCGTTCCATCACTCTCCTTGACAAAGAGAGAAGGTTCTCCCCAAGAAGAGCAACTTGCACGGATGAAGCCTTTGTCGAGTGCCATGTCGATCTCCTTCTTCAGCTCAAGGAGGTGGTGAGGCGGCATCTTATAGGGGCGCTTAGAAATAGGGGTATCCCCGGCAGTTCTTCTAGGAAGACGTCAGCAAAATCGCATACGACTGGAACTTTCTCAATTCCTTCCAGAGGTGCGGCATTCAAAGAATTCATCATATAGATCTGCGTTTCAGCATCTCGGGTAATTCGGGCGGTGTGGTTCACAACTTCGCCGGAGGTGTGAAAGAGTCGGACGGCCTTATTGCCACAAAAGAGTGCGGCATCGTGAGCCTTCAACCAATCCATGCCAAGGATAAGGTCGATGGTGGAGGTCTTCAGAATGTGTGGAGAAACAGTGAATTCGAATCCCTCGATCCCGACGGTGAGGTTAGGTGCAACCATGTCAACACGACACTGGGTACCGGGAGTCCGGACTATTAAGGGGGTATGCCTCTTTTCGTGTTGTATGCCTTAATTGAATGCAAATGCTCCGGACATGAATGAATGTGATGCTCCTGAATCAAATAATACAGTAGCAGGTATTGAGTTAACGAGAAGGGTACCCATCACGGTAGCAGGTTGTTCCTGAGCTTCATCAATGTCAATGTGGTAAGCATGACCACAAGTGTGAGCAGAAGACCCAGTATTATAGTTGGGGGTCCTGTTGTTGCCACGGCCATTTCCGCGGCTAGCAGTGTGAACTACCAGTTGATTCTGTCGCTGGGGGCAGTCTCTGGAAATATGGCCTGGTTGATGGCACTTCAAGCACAGGCCATCTTGAGGATGGAGGGGTGCAGTCTCAGTCTTCGGCTGTCTCGGCGGGGGCGGAGGCAGAGGGGGTACAACATACGACGGCCTTAGGGCAGGGGCAGGTGGGCGATACACGCTGTGCGGAATACAGACATGTTGCTTCCGTGTTGTGCCCGAAGATGAGCCAGCATCACGGGGGCGCTTCGGCGAACCCCCGAACATAAGCTGAGCGGTCTCGAGAGTGATAGTCTGGTTCACCATGGTGGCGAAGTCGGGGAAGACGTGCAAAGACAGTGCAAGCTGGAGATCTGAGTTGAGTCCATCATGGAACTTCTCTTGCCTACTTGCATCATTTAGGAGGTCACTTGCAGCATAGATCTGAGTTGAGTCCATCAGAGGCGGAGGAATTCCCTCTGATATGCCTCGATAGTTTTATTTCCCTGAACCAGGTTGCGGAAATCGGCCTTCAGACGGTTCATGATCGCATGGGGGACATAACGAGCACGGAAAACAGCCTTGAACTCATCCCAGGTGACGCCAGTCCCTTCAGCTAGCAAGCTCTTGTGGGTGTCCCACCATTGAGCAGCGGGGCCACGCAGGAAATAAGTGTTGAAGGTGACGTAATCAGCAGCGTGCATCATAGAGACTCCAGCTGACGAGTGATGTCACGAAGCCAATCATCGGCATCCAGCGGCTGTTCAGGTTGATGGAGGATAGGGGGATTCAGACGCATGAAATCCTGCTGAGTAACCACATGCGGTTGGTTCTGGATCTGGTTCTGGTTCTGGTTCTGGTTCTAGTTCTAGTTCTGGAGCTGATCTATGACTCCTTGGATGAACACTTGGTTCATCTGAAACTGCTGCATCATCGCGACCATGTAGTCTGGTGGCGGAGGTGGATCGTTGGCACCACGACCACAACGACGACCACCACGACCAGCCATCCTGCTAATATTTAACAGGGGTATTTCAGCGATGAACATTTAACGAGATACCGGAAACAAGCATGAGGTAATTCGACAACGAAGAGGACGAGCGGATATATAGGAGTAGTCATATAAGACATACACATCCACGCACAGAATCAATCAAAAAATCGGGCAGCATAACATCTTAGAAATTAAGGAAACAGGACAAACTAGGCGACGCGCAGACCGCGGTAAGGAATACACGACGCGGCGTAGCTTCCACTGTGTCAATCACGCCGCAAGAAAATTGTTGGCCACAGGAGTTTGTGCCAGAGAACGTGCGGCCTGCCCCGAATGAGAAAGGGGATCCGCGGTCCGGGACCTGGGGTCAGAACTCCTGTGACACGACTCAACAGGGGGGTAAGCACTAGAATGTCGGGTGGAATCAAGAGAACGTGATCCTAATGTCAGAGTTTGTAAAACTTACCAGCAAGGATAAGAGAGAAGAGTCCCAGAGCATAGGTACGAAGAAAAGGATCCTAATACCATAGATATCACGACGGGGTGATATCGATGTGTGCCCGTCAGCCAAACATTAAGTTAGCAAAATAGTTTTTTTCAAATTCTAGAATAAACTTTGACCAAGGAGTGGGTGGGTGGCTTTCTGCAGGCAGTCGGCTCTGATACCAACTTGTGATGCCCCCAAAATCAATCAGTGTATAGTAATCATACACGCAGGTTACACGGCTAAGATTAGGGTGCCACGGTGAGCATATCACAGCACAACACTAAACACAAAAGGATAAACCAATATGTTACAAGATAAGGGGTCGCACGGAACCGAATACATAAGTTATACAAACCATAATATTTGAGTAGAGACATAGTTATTCAAGTTTTGCCTTAAGAAGGCTAGCACAAATAACATCAGATATACAGATCGAAAAGGCAAGACCTTCTGCCTGGGAGCCTCCGAAACTACTCTTGGTCCTGGTCAGCGGGGGTCTCGACATAGTAGAATCCGCCCCCGGGGTAATCTTGCTCAGTATCTAGTATACCCGCGAGTCTTACGTCCGCTACTAAGCATTTATGCATTTGTATCAAATGGAAAGGGGAGGTTGTATATAGTGGACTGCAAGGTAGAAATCAGAATAAGGATAAGAAGCTAGGCCTATCGAAGACTAGCATCTTCCGACGAGTCTTGCAGCATGAGAACAGAACATCCAACAGTTCATATAAAGCATAAAGTAACAATGCAGCAGAAGTTGCTGCAGCATTGTATAATAGTAAGTTGTAATAATTAACAATAATAAATGTCTCCGAGTTCCCTTCCTCGACTTCCTTGCGAGGAAGAAGACCCGGAACCATACAGTTTAATAGTAGTAGTTTGTAGTGGTAAGATCCAGCTTCAGCATAAAGCGTCCTGTTACGGTGGACACGGCTATTCGAATAGATTAAACTCCATGCAGGGGTGCACTACTGTTAAGCCTGCACACTCAGATCTCCAGGGTAGCGGGCACCTTTTTAGGGAACGCTCCACCAAAGCTATCCGACCCGGCGCAGCCCATCCTAGGCTCAACAGAGAGGTCATCCGCCAGACAATATCCTATGCGCTCAGGGGTCTAGGTCCCTCACAATTCCACGCTCCTGCATAGTGCGAGTCTGGCCGGTGAAGAAAAAATCAAATCCAAATACACCGTCCGGACGAAGAAGACACCCCAATTCCCGGCAATCAGGTCGTGGTACTGCTGACGTATAAAGAGATTTCGGACAAACTACGATGAAGGGGAGCCCATAACTCCTTATCCCACGTGAAGGTAGTGCGTACAGGCCAACGGGCCCCTCAAGTCATCCACCGAACCATTTAGCATTTTATTTTTATCTCGCAGACAACCGTTATCGCTGTCTGACTAACAACACAACGGAAAACGAATATCAACAAGGTCCACCAGTAACGTCGGGGCCTGCCCTGTCGTCCCGTCCAAGCACGCGGTTACCAACAAGGTGAACCGTATCCTTACCTTGTCTTGCGTGTGCTCTTGGTAGAGCTCGACTTTTCGTGGTTTGGTAACTCTCGCGAGATACGAGCAGGGGCCAAGCACACCAGTAATGTCGGTCGTACCCTCCCTGTCGTTCCCGACGCAATACCTCTCGCGGGCACCGTTGCGTCACCCGACTCTTACCTTTAAGGACACCAGTTGATTCAGGTGCCTACCATCAAGTGAAACCAGGAGGAATCACCCTCAATGGTACACTTGAAGAGGTTCGACCGAGACATCAGCGGGATGAACTAATGAGGTAAACCTCGTATCATCCCGGTGATGCTACGCTACCGAGCCGACGAGAGTGAAATATGAGTCCATCCACTCGTAATTCAAACTCGAAGCGACTCGGAAGAGTCTCGCCGTTGTAGGTTCCCTAGGGCGTCTGCATTGATCCATACCTGTTGTAGTTATAATATTTGGTAATCCGCATTCACTCACCAGAGTGATCACAGCCCGCTATTCTAAACCTAACTAACAAAGCGCAAGGCTCACTGCTGAATATAATATATATTTATAGGTAGCATAGGATAAAGGAAGGTACATCAAGGGGCGACAATGACAGGCTATGCAATTGAATAGGTAAGCAACATAGCAGTAGTAGTAACAATGCCTAGTGCACGAAAAGTATGAAAAGATAGGCGATATCCGGGGAAGAGACTGGCTCTGCTTTCCTGGAAGCTCGACGGTAGGGGTAGGGTCGTCGACAAAGTAGTTGTACCCACCAGCGGTGTAGTCAGCGACAGCAGTGGGGTCTACCGGAGATTAAGGGGGGGGTGTAGGAAACAGTAAATACAAAGCAAACATAACAAACAGATGCATGACATGACAGAAGCAATGTTAACTGTGTTCTAACGCAGTGCAATGCACGTTGCTCGGAGCGGGAATTCATCCGGGGATGAAATACCGGCTCCAGGTTATTATCAACAGACGACCCGGAGGGGGGAATGTCGATATTCGTTGTGTTAGAGTGGTGTGGTTCGTATGCGGATAGCTTAATCGTGTTCATTATATTTTTCTGATCAATTCTCCTGTATAAAGTTTTTGAATCTGACTTACGGTTGAAAAGATATTCAATTTGAAAGTTTAAATCATTTTCTGAATTTATTTAATTCATTTATCCAAACATTATCCAAAACAGTACAACCTGACCAGTGGGTCCCACTGGTGAGCCTCACATTATTAATAATCCATTTTATTAAATTAAAATAGAGTCAGGGCCCACATGTCATACACTGGAATTCCTATTAATTTATCTTAATTAAATATCTTACAGAAGGGGCCCAGCAGTCAGTGGAACAGGGTTAGTATTATCAGTTTAATTAATCCAAAGGTTATCTTAATGGGTCTGTCCCACATGTAAGTCTCACTGGGGTTATTTTTAGTTTAATTTAAAATGACAGTTTTAATTAAGGGCCATGGCCCATTGTCGGTGTCATAAGGGGGCGGATTAGTGGCTAACCACCCATCGGACGCGCGGGCCCCACAGGACAGCCACACGGGGAGCACGCCGGCGACGGCTGAACCGCCGGAGTTGGCCGTGCACTCGATTCCGGCGACGAGGGCACGCGTGGACGGTCCTGTTCGAAAGCATGGAGCCTTCCGCGTCGGTCTGTATTGTCCAGAACGGGAACGCGGCTGTGGTGCGAGACGATGGGCGTGCGCTAGTCAAATGGACGCCATGGCTCACCAGACGCGTCTGGATGCCAAACACGCGCGCTGGGAGGTACGGAGCTCGCGGGTGGTCGGAAATGGTGATGACCAGAGCACGCAAAAGAGAAAACGCGGCTAGGGGCTTATCGGGCAGCCGCTAGCACTTGGAGGCGGCCGAGGAGCTCACCGGCGGGGCGTAGGAGGTGGCAGTGGGCTCGGAGGAGGCCAGGTGCAGCCAGAATTGAACGGCGACGACGACGGATGCAGAAGGGGGTCGGCGGCGATGGCGAGCGCACAACCCATCCCAGCTTCGATTGGTTGTGCGCTTAGACGAAGTCTTCGCCGAGGGAGCTCCCAGACAATCCCGTGTGCCCGGAGGTTTCCAGTGGCCGCGTCCATGGTGGCGGCGCAGCGACGGACGCGATCGGCAGAGTGAGGCACAGAGTTAGGGCGGCGGCGTAAGAAGAGTAGGAAGAGGCTAGGGTTCGTCCACGGCGAGGGGGGGCTCTTATATGCCTCCGGGGCACCATGGATTCCCGACAGTGAGGCAAGGCAGTGCCCATGGCGACCGGATGCGCGCCACGACACAAGAGGAACACGGGAGGAAGAAGATACCGCTAGGGTGGGTTGGGCCGTGGGGTGGGCCTCGCCCTAAGCTGGGGATAGTCCCCTTTTATTGCCTGCTCTCCTGTTCTATTTGTATTATCTTTTTATTTTTGTTGGTCTATCAAATGATTTTTATTAGACATGAGACTTGCTCCCATTTTTGTATTGCCCTATGTAGCAATGCTACAAAAAGTTTGGTGATTAAATAAATTCATTGGATTACTGTTGTTTATTTTAAAAGGGCTTTTTGTGCTGTTTTGGTACTATTAATAATTGTTTGCAATATTTAGATATTGCAATAAATGCTCATTGCAGGTTTATCATGGACCACTGGTTTTTAGGGATTTTACAAAAGTGGTTTCCTAATTTTTGGACAAGTTTCATTTACAACATTATTTTTAATAGCAACCAAAGGGGTATTTGAATTTGTTTTGATTCAAAGTTGATCCAAGCATGATTGGTAACAGTGATTAGCAACAGTAATCTTCATTATCAAAAGTGTTACTGTTCCATAACACTGAGGTGGTTACAACTACTCACGGATCATCTGGGAAGCGTCCGTGGTGGTGGAGAAGCTCCCGGAGGTCAATCCTCCCTCCGGCAGGGTGCCGGGAAGAGGTCTTCTGGTGCTCCCGATCTTGGAAGCGCGGCTGCGGAAGAACAGAGGCGGGATCGCGAAAAAGGGTTCTGTCTTCGGAGGTTTCCGGGCGAAGGATAAATATAGGCGAAGGGCGGCCCCACCCTAGGGCGCGACAGAGGGCGCCTAGGGCCCTGGTGCGTCCCCTCTGCCCCTGTCGGGACCCGGGGTTAGCGTATGCAAGTCCCGCTACGACATAGTCATATGGAGAGCCAAGAACCGTACCCACTTGTCTAAGAAGACAAGGCCAAGCACAGAACATTCTCGGAAAGCATCGTAGGTGAGGGGAATCCCATCCAGGCCGGATGATCAACTGAGATGGGTCCTCATCGTCCGCACACAAGTCTAAATGATATGGGTGATGAACTCCCATATTCACAGACAAGTCGCCTCAACCATACTATCGACTATCTCATAGCTCCTACATAGACTAACTCCAGCCCGATCACTTAGTCGGAGTCTAGGGCGGGCTTGATCATACAACAAAGTGTGCACGAGACAGAGTCTCGAGCAATCGCATCGCGATGCCCCAAACTGTGCACATCTAAGGGCCACTTGGTGTATAAAAGACCGCCAGCCAGATCACAACTAAGGTCTCAAAAACCCATACCAAGACATGGATGTTATAAAAATACGTGCAGCACACATGCCTTGTATGAACAGCAGGTATCATTGCAATTCTCTACAAAGTATACATTTTATTGATAGCTCTCACAGAGTGCACACAGAGATCACAAGCATGTGATCCAACATTACAACATTCAACGGAAGCAGATTAGGTCTGAGTACAGACAAACTTAACAAATGGCTTAAGAAGCCTTATTTAAACACAAAGCCCTCCACGAGGGAACCAGTCTGCTGACTGGGACTACACTAGCTTGGTCTTCAGTCGTCGAGCTCGAGGAAGAATCCACCTTCGGGGTCAGTGGGTTCATCTAAAACATAGAATAAGCAAACGTGAGTACAAAGTCGTACTCAGCAAGACTTACGTAGGAGCTATACTACTCATGCACATGTATCAAGGTAAAGAGGGGTGGGGTTTATAAGCAGAAGTGCCAGCTTTGACTTAGCTAGTCCTGAACTACGAGTACCAGACTTGAGGTAAGAAGCGTACACGAGTCCACTACATGTCTCCAACCAATTACACCACTATGGTGCCTTCCTCGACTTCCCCACGAGAAAGCACGCCATAGCACTCACTCTTATCTTGGGAACTTTTATAAGTATCCAGTTCAAGTTGTCTAATAATCAAGCTAAGCTTTCCAAGCAGTCCCTTACCGCGGACGCGGCTATTCGAATAGTTTTGTTAACCCTGCAGGGGTGTACCGCTACACACACATGACCATCAGTTACCGCCTTTGATCTCGACACCATTCAAGGGGTGTCAGCGAGGATGCTCACCACAACTGTTACCTCATAGCCGATCTATTCCAAGAAAGCCGCCTACCTGGGTTGGTTACCACTATCGTGAACCCGGTCGGTTTACCGAAGTGGACCCAGATGATGTGTGCATGGTGCATAAGCCGGTCTCGGCTGAGCCGTTCTCTCACTTAGCAGCGAGGCCACAAACCTACCAGAACTCCGAACTACTGCGACACCTGGACATCGAAAGGGATGAGTTAGTAGGTTGAGAGGGGTCAGTGAGCCCAATGTGTGGTTGTTCTCTTCATCTTGGATCACCACACAAGAACTCGGACTTAGGGCGGTGTTCAACGAGACAACCCACCGTGTAGTCCTACACAACCTCTCATCGTTCACCTTGTATTAGGGTAGATTCACCAACACATTTACACCATCATCAACATGATTGCTACCATCCCGACTCACATAACAGTATCAACATTGTAACACTCTAAGCATGCAATAAGCAGTAACAATTGTAGGGGCCACATGATATCAACCAACTCCTGTGATAAATGATAGGTCATGCAAAGGAATGAGTTCATCTATGCGGTAGAAAGGTAGCATGGTAATCATCCTAAACAATGCATAAGCGAGACTGAGAGGGAATTGGGATTTTTTCGACATGATCAATGGGGGTTTTCTTGCCTTGCTGACGAGGTTCAGGTTCAGGGTCTTCAACGAAGGGGGCAGCCTCCTGTTCCGGTTCCACCTCTACTAGACAAACAACAAACAAGGAAGCAAAGTAAATACAATGCACAAGCACATGGTTGAAGGTTGAGACTTGATGTCTATGCTTCTGATGTGTGAGGAATTTCCATTTAAAAAGAGTGTATTGCAAATGAATTGGAAATTCAAACTCCAATTTGAATTTAAAAGGAATTCATATGCATTGTTCTCTCTGTTCCCCCATTTTAAAATGGTCAAACATGAAAACAAAGTGCATATTCAGAATCCTTGCATTTTTCTGATAATTTTACATATATTATATGTTTAATTTGGAGTTAAAATGAATTAGTTATGAATTTCCAAAGTTTAATTCATTTTCTGGAATTTCTAGAATATTTTAAATAGAAAATCATTTACTGCATCAGCATGACCTCATGCTGGCGTCAGGGGGCCACTGACCAGGGGGTCCCACTTTAAGTGTCACTGTGTGTTAATTAAATCGTTTTAAAATGTTTTAAAACTAAATAGAGGAGATTAGCAGGGCTGGGCCCACATGTAAGTGTCTCGGGAGGGGGAGATTAGCATTAATCTAATGACGTCCACGTCATCTCGCCGGCGGCTAGTCGCCGGCGACGTCCAGATGTGGCGGCATCCACGGGGAGGGTGCTACTGTGCTCCGTTTGCTGCGCTGCGACCACAAGGAGGAAGCCCAGGCTCGCGCGCGTCGTCCTGAGCAAGAAGGCGTCCACGGAGAGGTCCGAGAGGACGGCGGCGACGAACTTGGCGGCGACAGAGAACTGGCGAGGTCGAAAGTGGGTCTAGAGGCCACGGCTTGAAGCTGTGATGGGTGCGTTCGATTGCTAGGGCACCTGGGAGTCAAACGCGCGCGCTGGACGAGACGATGGGGCACACGGGCGACCTCGTCGTCGTCCATGGCGGCGACGTGCTTCGGCAACCATGGCGGCCGTGGCTAGAGACCAAGAGAGGGGGCGCCAGGTGGGGGGAAATGAGCAGGAGCTCACCACAAACTCGATGGTGTGGTCAGCGGCCTCGGGTAGGGTCTGGTGGCGGCGAATCGACGAGGTGGTCCTCCGGCGACCGGCGGCTATTCGGTGAAGCTTGCGTCTCCTCTAGATCAAATCAAGATGCCATCTTCTGCGAGGCGATGAAGTCGACGACGACGAACGTGCGGGACAAGCTGGCTTGACCTCTAGGCCATGGTGGCCACGTCTTCCACGGAGGTGCGCTCCGGCGAGGCTTCGGGCGGTGGCCTAAACGAGCCCGGGAGGAAGGGAAGATGCTCTGGAGGGGGGGGGAATGGATAGGGGCGGCCGAGAGGCGTCTCCAGGCGAGAGGATAACCTCTGGGGAGGCAGGAAGCTTCCTGGCGCGCTCGCCGGCGACCTGCTTGCCTGCCTAGAGGGGGAAGAAGACGCATGTGCCCCCCCTGGGCTCGGCTGGGGTGCTGTTGGGCCAGGTACGGTTAGTTGGGCCCGAGGCCAGGTAAGCTTTTCTGTTTTTATTTATTTTCTGTTTTTCTTCTGCTATTTGTTTTGGTACTGCTAAATAAATAGCAAACCATTTTATAAAATGCTGAAACTTTTTATATGGCCTCATAAAATATTAGGCTAGCCACTTGTAAAGTTTGAACATTTTTAAAATTCAACTTATTTGAACTTTAATTCAGATAGGGGTGTAAATTTAATTCCATCCTCCCGTTTGAATATTTGAAAAATCCATGAGCATGGGGTTGGTCCCATATCACTTGATATGTGATCACCTTGTCTCGCGTGTGCTCTTGGTAGAGCTCGACTTTTCGTGGTTTGGTAACTCTCGCGAGATACGAGCAGGGGCCAAGCACGCCAGTAATGTCGGTCGTACCCTCCCTGTCGTTCCCGACGCAATACCTCTCGCGGGCACCGTTGGGTCACCCGACTCTTACCTTTAAGGACACCAGTTGATTCAGGTGCCTACCATCAAGTGAAACCAGGAGGAATCACCCTCAATGGTACACTTGAAGAGGTTCGACCGAGACATCAGCGGGATGAACTAATGAGGTAAACCTCGTATCATCCCGGTGATGCTACGCTACCGAGCCGACGAGAGTGAAATACGAGTCCATCCACTCGTAATTCAAACTCGAAGCGACTCGGAAGAGTCTCACCGTTGTAGGTTCCCTAGGGCGTCTGCATTGATCCATACCTGTTGTAGTTATAATATTTGGTAATCCGCATTCACTCACCAAAGTGATCACAGCCCGCTATTCTAAACCTAACTAACAAAGCGCAAGGCTCACTGCTGAATATAATATATATTTATAGGCAGCATAGGATAAAGAAAGGTACATCAGGGGGCGACAATGAAAGGCTATGCAATTGAATAGGTAAGCAACATAGCAGTAGTAGTAACAATGCCTAGTGCACGAAAAGTATGGAAAGATAGGCGATATCCGGGGAAGAGACTGGCTCTGCTTTCCTGGAAGCTCGACGGTAGGGGTAGGGTCGTCGACAAAGTAGTTGTACCCACCAGCGGTGTAGTCAGCGACAACAGTGGGGTCTACCGGAGATTAAGGGGGGGGGTAGGAAACAGTAAATACAAAGCAAACATAACAAACAGATGCATGACATGACAGAAGCAATGTTAACTGTGTTCTAACGCAGTGCAATGCACGTTGCTCGGAGCGGGAATTCATCCGAGGATGAAATACCGGCTCCAGGTTATTATCAACAGACGACCCGGAGGGGGGAATGTCGATATTCGTTGTGTTAGAGTGGTGTGGTTCGTATGCGGATAGCTTAATCGTGTTCATTATATTTTTCTGATCAATTCTCCTGTATAAAGTTTTTGAATCTGACTTACGGTTTAAAAGATATTCAATTTGAAAGTTTAAATCATTTTCTGAATTTATTTAATTCATTTATCCAAACATTATCCAAAACAGTACAACCAGACCAGTGGGTCCCACTGGTGAGCCTCACATTATTAATAATCCATTTTATTAAATTAAAATAGAGTTAGGGCCCACATGTCATACACTGGAATTCCTATTAATTTATCTTAATTAAATATCTGACAGAGGGGGCCCAGCAGTCAGTGGAACAGGGTTAGTATTATCAGTTTAATTAATCCAAAGGTTATCTTAATGGGTCTGGCCCACATGTAAGTCTCACTGGGGTTATTTTTAGTTTAATTTAAAATGACAGTTTTAATTAAGGGCCATGGCCCACTGTCGGTGTCATAAGGGGGCGGATTAGTGGCTAACCACCCATCTGACGCGCGGGCCCCACAGGACAGCCACACGGAGAGCACGCCGGCGACGACTGAACCGCCGGAGTTGGCCGTGCACTTGATTCCGGCGACGAGGGCACGCGTGGACGGTCCTGTTCGAAAGCATGGAGCCTTCCGCGTCGGTCTGTATTGTCCAGAACGGGAACGCGACTGTGGTGCGAGACGATGGGCGTGCGCTAGTCAAATGGACGCCATGGCTCACCAGACGCGTCTGGATGCCAAACACGCGCGCTGGGAGGTACGGAGCTCGCGGTTGGCCGGAAATGGTGATGACCAGAGCACGCAAAAGAGAAAACGCGGCTAGGGGCTTATCGGGCAGCCGCTAGCACTTGGAGGCGGCCGAGGAGCTCACCGGCGGGGCGTAGGAGGTGGCAGTGGGCTCGGAGGAGGCCAGGTGCAGCCAGAATTGAACGGCGACGACGACGGATGCAGAAGGGGGTCGGCGGCGATGGCGAGCGCACAACCCATCCCAGCTTCGATTGGTTGTGCGCTTAGACGAAGTCTTCGCCGAGGGAGCTCCCAGACAATCCCGTGTGCCCGGAGGTTTCTAGTGGCCGCGTCCATGGTGGCGGCGCAGCGACGGATGCGATCGGCAGAGCGAGGCACAGAGTTAGGGCGGCGGCGTAAGAAGAGTAGGAAGAGGCTAGGGTTCGTCCACGGCGAGGGGGGGGCTCTTATATGCCTCCGGGGCACCATGGATTCCCGACAGTGAGGCAAGGCAGTGCCCATGGCGACCGGATGCGCGCCACGTCACAAGAGGAACACGGGAGGAAGAAGATACCGCTAGGGTGGGTTGGGCCGTGGGGTGGGCCTCGCCCTAAGCTAGGGATAGTCCCCTTTTATTGCCTGCTCTCCTGTTCTATTTGTATTATCTTTTTATTTTTGTTGGTCTATCAAATGATTTTTATTAGACATGAGACTTGCTCCCATTTTTGTATTGCCCTATGTAGCAATGCTACAAAAAGTTTGGTGATTAAATAAATTCATTGGATTACTGTTGTTTATTTTAAAAGGGCTTTTTGTGCTGTTTTGGTACTGTTAATAATTGTTTGCAATATTTAGATATTGCAATAAATGCTCATTGCAGGTTTATCATGGACCACTGGTTTTTAGGGATTTTACAAAAGTGGTTTCCTAATTTTTGGACAAGTTTCATTTACAACATTATTTTTAATAGCAACCAAAGGGGTATTTGAATTTTTTTTGATTCAAAGTTGATCCAAGCATGATTGGTAACAGTGATTAGCAACAATAATCTTCATTATCAAAAGTGTTACTTTTCCATAACACTGAGGTGGTTACAACTACTCACGGATCATCTGGGAAGCGTCCGTGGTGGTGGAGAAGCTCCAGGAGGTCAATCCTCCCTCCGGCAGGGTGCCGGGAAGAGGTCTTCTGGTGCTCCCGATCTTGGAAGCCCGGCTGCGGAAGAACAGAGGCGAGATCGCGAAAAAGGGTTCTGTCTTCGGAGGTTTCCGGGCGAAGGATAAATATAGGCGAAGGGCGGCCCCACCCTAGGGCGCGACAGAGGGCGCCTGGGGCCCTGGTGCGTCCCCTCTGCCCCTGTCGGGACCCGGGGTTAGCGTATGCAAGTCCCGCTACGACATAGTCATATGGAGAGCCAAGAACCGTACCCACTTGTCTAAGAAGACAAGGCCAAGCACAGAACATTCTCGGAAAGCATCGTACGTGAGGGGAATCCCATCCAGACCGGATGATCAACTGAGATGGGTCCTCATCGTCTGCACACAAGTCTAAATGATATGGGTGATGAACTCCCATATTCACAGACAAGTCGCCTCAACCATACTATCGACTATCTCATAGCTCCTACATAGACTAACTCCAGCCCGATCACTTAGTCGGGGTCTAGGGCGGGCTTGATCATACAACAAAGTGTGCACGAGACAGAGTCTCGAGCAATCGCATCGCGATGCCCCAAACTGCGCACATCTAAGGGCCACTTGGTGTATAAAAGACCGCCAGCCAGATCACAACTAAGGTCTCAAAAACCCATACAAAGACATGGATGTTATAAACATACGTGCAGCACACATGCCTTGTATGAACAGCAGGTATCATTGCAATTCTCTACAAAGTATACATTTTATTGATAGCTCTCACAGAGTGCACACAGAGATCACAAGCATGTGATCCAACATTACAACATTCAACGGAAGCAGATTAGGTCTGAGTACAGACAAACTTAACAAATGGCTTAAGAAGCCTTATTTAAACACAAAGCCCTCCACGAGGGAACCAGTCTGCTGACTGGGACTACACTAGCTTGGTCTTCAGTCGTCGAGCTGGAGGAAGAATCCACCTTCGGGGTCAGTGGGTTCATCTAAAACATAGAATAAGAAAACGTGAGTACAAAGTCGTACTCAGCAAGACTTACGTAGGAGCTATACTACTCATGCACATGTATCAAGGTAAAGAGGGGTGGGGTTTATAAGCAGAAGTGCCAGCTTTGACTTAGCTAGTCCTGAACTACGAGTACCAGACTTGAGGTAAGAAGCGTACACGAGTCCACTACATGTCTCCAACCAATTACACCACTATGGTGCCTTCCTCGACTTCCCCACGAGAAAGCACGCCATAGCACTCACTCTTATCTTGGGAACTTTTATAAGTATCCAGTTCAAGTTGTCTAATAATCAAGCTAAGCTTTCCAAGCAGTCCCTTACCGCGGACGCGGCTATTCGAATAGTTTTGTTAACCCTGCAGGGGTGTACCGCTACACACACATGACCATCAGTTACCGCCTTTGATCTCGACACCATTCAAGGGGTGTCAGCGAGGATGCTCACCACAACTGTTACCTCATAGCCGATCTATTCCAAGAAAGCCGCCTACCTGGGTTGGTTACCACTATCGTGAACCCGGTCGGTTTAACGAAGTGGACCCAGATGATGTGTGCATGGGGCATAAGCCGGTCTCGGCTGAGCCGTTCTCTCACTTAGCAGCGAGGCCACAAACCTACCAGAACTCCGAACTACTGCGACACCTGGACATCGAAAGGGATGAGTTAGTAGGTTGAGAGGGGTCAATGAGCCCAATGTGTGGTTGTTCTCTTCATCTTGGATCACCACACAAGAACTCGGACTTAGGGCGGTGTTCAACGAGACAACCCACCGTGTAGTCCTACACAACCTCTCATCGTTCACCTTGTATTAGGGTAGATTCACCAACACATTTACACCATCATCAACATGATTGCTACCATCCCGACTCACATAACAGTATCAACATTGTAACACTCTAAGCATGCAATAAGCAGTAACAATTGTAGGGGCCACATCATATCAACCAACTCCTGTGACAAATGATAGGTCATGCAAAGGAATGAGTTCATCTATGCGGTAGAAAGGTAGCATGGTAATCATCCTAAACA
The DNA here is from genome assembly GCA_950022295.1 of Bromus sterilis. NCBI lineage: Eukaryota > Viridiplantae > Streptophyta > Magnoliopsida > Poales > Poaceae > Bromus > Bromus sterilis. Next base: position 222,193,405 of record OX465599.1, read on the forward strand.
ATGCATAAGCGAGACTGAGAGGGAATTGGGATTTTTTCGACATGATCAATGGGGGTTTGCTTGCCTTGCTGACGAGGTTCAGGTTCAGGGTCTTCAACGAAGGGGGCAGCCTCCTGTTCCGGTTCCACCTCTACTAGACAAACAACAAACAAGGAAGCAAAGTAAATACAATGCACAAGCACATGGTTGAAGGTTGAGACTTGATGTCTATGCTTCTGATGTGTGAGGAATTTCCATTTAAAAAGAGTGTATTGCAAATGAATTGGAAATTCAAACTCCAATTTGAATTTAAAAGGAATTCATATGCATTGTTCTCTCTGTTCCCCCATTTTAAAATGGTCAAACATGAAAACAAAGTGCATATTCAGAATCCTTGCATTTTTCTGATAATTTTACATATATTATATGTTTAATTTGGAGTTAAAATGAATTAGTTATGAATTTCCAAAGTTTAATTCATTTTCTGGAATTTCTAGAATATTTTAAATAGAAAATCATTTACTGCATCAGCATGACCTCATGCTGGCGTCAGGGGGCCACTGACCAGGGGGTCCCACTTTAAGTGTCACTGTGTGTTAATTAAATCGTTTTAAAATGTTTTAAAACTAAATAGAGGAGATTAGCAGGGCTGGGCCCACATGTAAGTGTCTCGGGAGGGGGAGATTAGCATTAATCTAATGACGTCCACGTCATCTCGCCGGCGGCTAGTCGCCGGCGACGTCCAGACGTGGCGGCATCCACGGGGAGGGTGCTACCGTGCTCCGTTTGCTGCGCTGCGACCACAAGGAGGAAGCCCAGGCTCGCGCGCGTCGTCCTGAGCAAGAAGGCGTCCACGGAGAGGTCCGAGAGGACGGCGGCGACGAACTTGGCGGTGACAGAGAACCGGCGAGGTCGAAAGTGGGGCTAGAGGCCACGGCTTGAAGCTGGGATGGGTGCGTTCGATTGCTAGGGCACCTGGGAGTCAAACGCGCGCGTTGGACGAGACGATGGGGCACACGGGCGACCTCGTCGTCGTCCATGGCGGCGACGTGCTTCGGCAACCATGGCGGCCGTGGCTAGAGACCAAGAGAGGGGGCGCCAGGTTGGGGGAAATGAGCAGGAGCTCACCACGAACTCGATGGTGTGGTCAGCGGGCTCGGGTAGGGTCTGGTGGCGGCGAAACGACGAGGTGGTCCTCCGGCGACCGGCGGCTATTCGGTGAAGCTTGCGTCTCCTCTGGATCAAATCAAGACGCCATCTTCTGCGAGGCGATGAAGTCGACGACGACGAACGTGCGGGACAAGCGGGCTTGACCTCTAGGCCATGGTGGACACGTCTTCCACGGAGGTGCGCTCCGGCGAGGCTTCGGGCGGTGGCGAAAACGAGCACGGGAGGAAGGGAAGAAGCTCTGGAGGGGGGGAATGGATAGGGGCGGCGGAGAGGCGTCTCCAGGCGAGAGGATAACCTCTGGGGAGGCAGGAAGCTTCCTGGCGCGCTCGCCGGCGACCTGCTTGCCTGCCTAGAGGGGGAAGAAGATGCATGTGCCCCCCCTGGGCTCGGCTGGGCTGCTGTTGGGCCAGGTACGGTTAGTTGGGCCCGAGGCCAGGTAAGCTTTTCTGTTTTTATTTATTTTCTGTTTTTCTTCTGCTATTTGTTTTGGTACTGCTAAATAAATAGCAAACCATTTTATAAAATTCTGAAACTTTTTATATGGCCTCATAAAATATTAGGCTAGCCACTTGTAAAGTTTGAACATTTTTAAAATTCAACTTATTTGAACTTTAATTCAGATAGGGGTGTAAATTTAATTCCATGCTCCTGTTTGAATATTTGAAAAATCCATGAGCATGGGGTTGGTCCCACATCACTTGATATGTGATCACACTCATTTATGAGACTTTTCAAAAATGCAAAAGGAAATTTTGGAGCAACTTTATTTCTGGCCATTTGAATTAATTCATCTCGGGGTGTTCCTTCTCCCATTTTAGTTTGAATTTGAATTTCATTTGATTTTATTTGATGAATGCAAGGTGACTTTGATCCTAACACATTACCTAACAGAGGGTTCTGACAGCCCCCCCCCTTCGGGACTCTCGAAGGTTCCCGTACGCTGATTTTTATTGGATTTTTCCGGAATTTTTGGAGCACTTTTAATACAGGAGAAACCTTAAATAAAAAGACAGCAGAAAACAGAAACACGCACTGGGGTGCACTGAGTTAATAGGTTAGTCCAAATATGATCAAAAGTGTATGAAAGTGTAGCAAAAGCATAGCAATATCACACAAAACATGCATGGAGCAAGCAGAAATTGTAGATACGTTTGGGACGTATAACTTACCGAGATACATTGCCATGCAACATCCATCATCTCATGACTTGATCTTCATGTCATACATGCTTTTGCTTCATTGAGGAGCCGCATGCTAGTTGGGCCTTTCCCTTATAATTTCTACATGACTCGCTAGTATCATAGCACATCCTGCTATACTGGCAGAGGCATACATTTGCATTCATGATGATAATTTTTCTGTTTTCTTTATGTATGAGTACTTCTTATAAAGTGTGTGGTCTCCTTTATATGTCCTTGTAAAATATAGAGTTTTGCTCTTAAAGTGAGGAAACGATCCCAAAGAAAACACAAATAAAAGATCCCAAAAGAGGACAAATTAAAAAATTCCAAAGAGAACAAATGAGACATAAACAGAAGGAGCCAATGAGGCCACAAAAAATAGAAAAAATAGAAAAAGAAAGAAAAAAGAAATAAAAAGAGAGAAAGGGGCAACACTACTATTCTTTTTGAAAGATCCACACTCGTACTCCAAAGTAATATTTGTACTACATAGAGAGTTTCATATCATTCATCCATAACTATGTGGGGATTCTTACACTATAGAACTTGGCTTGTATATTCCAATGATGAGCCTCCTCAATGAGCTCTAGGTCTTCGTGAGCAAGCGAGTTGGATGCACCCCCACTATTTCCATTGGAGAGCTTTCCAAAGCTCACATGTGCATCCGTCGCATGGCAATCGCTACTCCTCATATCATATCTATCATTTGGCTTTCTCTCGCCTATAATTGTGCTCATTTATGTGAGCATTTCACTCCTTTTTTGTCTTCCTTCCCCATAATTATTCTTTTTGCCATCCTAAGTGCCAACATATCTTGCTTGCGCTCATTCATTGCATGAGTGCTCAAATTCGAAAGGGAGAGGATCAGTTTGACTTGTGTCTGACTAGTGGTCTGGGGACGAGTCATAATACGATTCCGAAGGATACCAAATGTGAAGTTTTAGTAGATTGAGTTCTCAATTAAACTGTATAGTATTTTTATCCTCTAAACCCATCTCCCACTTCTTGCAAGAAACATCATTTGAAGACATTCGAGTCATGGACAGCGAGTGCTCTTGCACCTTTATGTTCTTACTTCGCTAGTTTCAATACTAGATATAGACTCTTGCTTGTTATTGACTTGAATTGAATCACATATCTTCCTTGTTGTACTTTGAAGTTCATATATGTGTTGGTAGCCTATCACCACAAAAAAATTATTTGTTATCATTTACCTGCTCGAGGACGAGCAGGAATTAAGCTTGGGGATGTTGATACATCCCAAACATATCTATAATTTCTGCTTGTTCCATGCTTATACGGGTGACTTTGCTACATGTTTTGCTACACTTTCATACCTTTTTCAACATATTTGGACTAACCTACTAACTCAGTTCCCTAGTGCAAATTTCTGTGTATTGTTATCCGTGCATTGCATGTATTTCCCAATATTTAAAGTGCTCGAAAAAATCCAGAAAAAAAATAAAAAAATCAGAAGTTCAGAAGCTTCCGGAAGCCCGAAGGAGAGCCGGAGAGGGTGGCCCACCTCCTAGGCGGCCACCTGGTGCGGCCAGGGGGGAGGCCACGTGATAGGGCATGTTTCCCCTTGGTTGGTTTTAGTGATTGATGGCAATACATTTGCAGATTAACCGTGTGCGATGAGAATTTCAGATAATTGTATTCATGGCACAAGGCGGTTATCTTCCCCTCGGTTGATGGAGCGTGAAGACGGAGTTTTCCTTTCGATTTCTTTTTGGCAAATTGAGTCGTAGGAAAACCGTACTATTAAGAGGGGATCCGTTGTGGAATGGTGGGTGGAATCATCACACATACACAATCTCTACACCCACATATTTTCCATTACGTCTTGGAGGGTTTTGAGTTGGTGGCATAGGCTCCCTGGTTCTGCCATAGTACCGTACTCACTACCGTAAGTCCACTGTACTCACGGTAGTGGGGCACGGTACTAAGCCTCGGTAGTACCGTGGGGAGGTAATACCGCTCCCAATGCGGTAGTACCGCACTCACTACCATAAGTCCTCTGGACTCGCTGTATTGGGGCACGACACTAGGCCTCGGTAGTACTGCACCATGGTAGTACCGTGGCCTAGTAACGCACTCACTACCGTAAGTCCTCTAGACCCATGGTAGTGGGGCAAGGCACTAGTCCTCGGCAGTACCGTGGAGCAGTAATCCCGCTCCCGATATGGTAGTACCGCTCCAAGAGAGGTAGTACCGTGGTTGGTGGGCTGCCAACGGCTGGTTCTTTGACCACCTATAAAAGGGGGTCTTCTTCCCCAAGTTGACTTACCTTACTTATTGCTCTCTGCTCCATTGACGCCCAAGCTCCATTCTTGCCCGTTCTCCCTCCCTAGCCATCAAAACATGTTGATTCTCTAGGGTTTGGAAGAGGAGTCACCGATCTACACTTCCACCAGACGATATTTGATTCCCCCCATTAATCGCTTGTGGATCTTGTTATTCTTGGGTGTGTTGGTGCCCTAGACAGAAGAGGTCACTGATGACCCACAAGTGTAGGGGATCTATCGTAGCATTTTCGATAAGTAAGAGTGCCGAACCCAACAAGGAGCAGAAGGTATTGACAAGTGATATTGAGATAGGAATAACTTCAAGTACTAAAAGGTACTCCCTCTGATCCATAATAAGTGTCACTCATCTAGTACAAAGTTTGTACTAGCTTAGTACAAAAAGTGTGACACTTATTATGGATCGGAGGGAGTAGCTTTTTATGGGTTTTCTGGTATAAGAACCAAAGAAATAAATGCAAGGAAAGTAAATTATGATAAGGTGCAACAAGTATCCCAATCCTTTTGAACACAAAGGATAGGCCAAAGGATCAAACTTATAATATCTAAAACATTCTTGAGGACACACATGAGAGATAGTCATGTTCTTTCGCCATATTTCGTCTAGTACTATGTTTTGTGTTGATAAGTGTTGTGTGGGTTAAACTATGCTAGTGCACTTTCTAGACTAAGATAAGTACACTCTTATGATTAAACCTCTTGCAAGCATCCGCAAATACAAGAGAGAAATTAAGGCAAAGCCTAACCATAGCAATAAACTTTAGGATCCGACAATCCCTCGTGCAAAAGTGTGTGAACTGGGGTTCAGGTGTCTGTCATTCCGGCAACCCACCATAAGCATACTTTATACACAATACATTTATCTATTTCCTTAAAAAGGTGAAGTGTTATGTAGTCGATGTACACACAACACCACTAGAAGAATAACACCACAACTTAAATATCAAACAAAACATATTACTTCAACATCATATGACTACTAACAACTAGACTTCTCCTATGTCCTCCAGAACTAAAGGATACTCACAAGACAATAAAAGAAATCATGATCAGAGGTGATAAATATATGATAAGAAATATGGTCATAACAATAATTCTCCAACAAAACTCAATAGCATTCACCACAAAGAGTAATCAACATCAATAGAGTAGAGGGAATGGATAGTGCATGTTACAAGTTGGATCGCAATGATGAGATGAGATGGGATGAAGATGGATATGGTGCTGGTGACGAGGGTGATGTTTATGATGATCTCGATGATGCCCGTGACAATGGTGATGACGATGAGGACGATCTACCCCTCCGGGAGGAGTTCTCCCCGGCGGAATCTGCCCGCCGGAAAGGTCTTTTCTACTCTGTAGGTTTCCGCCACGGAGCAGCGGTGGAACTCCAGAAACTCTTCTTGTGATGGGGTGTTTAGGTCACGACGATGATATAGGACAAAGGGGGGCACCAGGACTGGGCCCCACCTCCCAGGCGCCTGGGAGGCTGGTGGCCCCCCTCCGGGTGCCCTTCGGCTGGTCTTCGTCAATTCTTCAGAAAATTGCACCCGGTGAATTTCAGGTCATTTGGAGATGTGCTGATATGGCTAATTGATGTGCACTTTTCCCCGTCGATTCATGCGTCTGCTATTTCGGCGCCGGAAAGTTTTAAACTGTGAAAAACAAGCCAAAACACTATAAGAACATCATCATCATAATATGAAATATAATAATGAATAGAGGTAAATTATGATATAAAAGAGTGATGCATTTTGAACATATCAACTCCCCCAAGCTTAGACCTCTCTTGTCCCCAAGCGAATACTAAGCACGGTAAATGTAACAGCCGAGATTTTCACCCAAATTAAAAAAATTGTTGGTTGTGTTACTTTTTTTGATTGCCTTTATTGTTTGCAGTGTTTTCTTTGCCGATTTAGTAATTGGTGAAAATATTTTCCCCCTCTTTCTCGTATCGGATGCGCGACCGACCCTTCCCACCATGGCACACGACCTTTGCGACACCGTTTTTCACCCGAGCACCATCGCAACTTCCGGCACAAGACCAGCCATTGCCATCGAAATGAAAACCCCGTTTATTTAATAAACAAATTATTTTATTGGGCGTCGAAAAATGTTCTCGGAACGGAATCGAAGTGAGGTAGGACTGACGGGCTCGCCGTGCTGAGCGCGTGGTTCGAGATTTCGTCCGAACCGGAGGTCGTATTTACTCCCGACGGTCTGAAACGTGGAGTATCGGACGCGAGAGAGAAAACCCGAGGGCTTTTGCGTAAACCTGCCATGCAGGGCAGCCTATAAATAGACCACCACTCACCTAGCCCCTCTAGGGTTTCCCCCTTGTAAAAATTGTAGCCACGCCCCTCCTAAATTCCAGATCTGCCCAATCTGAGTCCAGATTTCCAAACCCTAGCTCTTGGGGAACCCAGAGCCGTCAGATCCTCCGATCTGTGGCTCTGGAGAGCCACGTCGCCATCCAGCAACCTCCCAGACGTCTGGGCCCTGCAGGGCTCGCACCACCACCGCCAGGCCTGCCCTGGGCCGGATCTGGGCCGCCGCCCCACACCACCCATGTAGGAGCCGCCGCCCTCTGCCTTGGCAACTACGGTGAGCCGCCACGCCAAGCCGACGACCTCCGCCGGCGCCCGTCATCATCACAGCGTGACCCATATCCCTGAGCCGCTTCTCGCGCTCGAATTCGAGCCTTGGACGTCATTCCCGCATGCTACGTGCCCCGGTCGCCGCGCGCATGCTCGCTGGTGTTGCTCCGGTCGTTCCCGTCGCAAACCACCACGACAGTTTGACTCGCCGTGTTGCGGTCGTTCGAACGGGCCCAGCGGCACTTGATCCCGTGCCCTGTGGTGCGAGCACGCTCATCGCCGACGCATCCTGGCCTCGCCGGCGATGGTCTGCACCCCTGCTAGGTGGCCCCCTCTCTGTCAGGGGGCTTATTAGCAGATGAGTCACTTACACCTGGGTCCCACCCCCCCTAATTAGTCTACTGATATGTTTAGTTAGAAAATAATCATGAGTGACTTACATGTGGGCCTGCACCACTTACCCCTTGGATTAGTTTAAAATAACTGATAATATATCACTGTTAGACTTACAGCTGGGTCCCACTAGCTTAATTAAATTAAAATGAAATTATGAATAGTAGCAAAGTGAATGACATGTGGGTCCAGTGCCCTATTTATAATTGAAAATGAATTGTTTCACTAACGAGAGGCTGACACATGGGCCCCATTGGTTAGGTTTGACCAGTCAAACTACACTGTTTTGGATAATGTTGGATTAAATTGATACAATAAATATAGAAATTCTTTTAATTGATTTAAAACTTTAGAAATTAATATCTTCTAATCCGTAACTCCCATGAAAATAATTTATACATGAAAGTTGCTCAAAAAAATGCCACGAATTAGAATACGCTATCCATACCCCCACCACACCCCTCTAACATACCGCACACGAGACTTTCCTCCCTCCGGATCGTCTGTCCAATAATCGCAACGTGTAAAACTGTCGGTTGATTTCCCGTTTCGTCTGCAACGTGTAGCACCGCGTTAGTTCACCCCTAGTATAATGTATTTCCATTTCTTGAATTTTTATTTCTATTATTGCAGTGTATTTATTGTTTCTCCCCCTCTCTTATTTTCCAGTAGTCCCGACGACCAGTGCCGATGCCCCTGTGATCGACTACTTCGTCGACGACCATAACCCTACTGCCGAGCTTCCAGGAAAGCAGAGCCATTCTCTTCCCCAAATATCACCTATCTTTTCCGTACATTTCTTGCACTAGGCATTGTGACTGTTGTTGCTACCTGGCTTACCTATTTAATTGCATAGCATGTCATTGTCGCCCCTTGATGTACCTTCATTTATCCTATGCTGCCTATAAATATATATTATATTCAGCTGTGAGCCCTGCGCTTTGTTTTCTAGGTTTAGAATAGCGGGTTGTGATCACTTTGGTGAGTGAACGCAGATTAAAAAATATTATAACCGCAACAGGTACGGATCAATGCAGACGCCCTAGGGAACCTACAACGGCGAGACTCTGCCGAGTCGCTTCGAGTTTGACTTACGAGTGGTTGGACTAATATTTCACTCTCGTCGGCTCGGTAGCGTAGCATCACCGGGATGATACGAGGTTTACCTCTTTAGTTCATTCCGCTGATGTCTCGGTCGAACCTCTTCAAGTGTACCATCGAGGGTGATTCCTCCTGGTTTCACTTGATGGTAGGCACCTGAATCAACTGGTGTCCTTAAAGGTAAGATTCGGGCGACCCAACGGTGCCCGCGAGCGGTATTGCGTCGGGAACGACAAGGAGGGTACGACCGACGTTACTGGCGTGCTTGGCCCCTGCTCGTATCTCGCGAGAGTTACCAACCCACGCAAAGTCGAGCTCTACCAAGAGCACACACGAGACAAGGTAAGGAGACGGTTCACCTTGTTGGTAACCGCGCGCTTTGACGGGACGACAGGGCAGACCCCGACGTTACTGGTGGTCCTAGTTGATGCTCGTTGTCCGTTGTGTTGTTAGTCAAACGGCGATAACGGTTATCTGCGAGATAATAATAAAATGCTAAATGGTTCGGTGGATGACTTGAGAGGCCCGTTGGTCTGTACGCACTACCTTCATGTGGGATAAGGAGTTATGGGCTCCCCTGCGTCATAGTTCATTCGAAAGCTCTTCAGACGTCAGCAGTATTTGGATTTTCTTTTGCTTCACCGGTGTAACATCCCAATTTTCTAAATTCGGATGTTAATAGATCATCATATGCATGTCATGCTGGAGTTTTGCATTGTTTGGATTTTATGAATATTTTAAACATTTTTCAACTTAAGGCAATTTTATTGGAGAGGATATAATATCACTTATCCTCATTTAAATAAGGTTGAAAAGTGTTGAAAATATTTTTGGATGTTTATAAACTATGTTATAGGAATTATAAATGACTTAAATTTATTTTTGGGATTTTTATAATTTTTATACGGAGTTTATTGCATAAAAAGTATTTATGAAAATTGCATAATAGCTGAAATAATAATTTCGGCAAAAACAATTTTTTTATTATTTTATTTTATTGTTGTGATATTTTTAAAATTCATATTTTATTGTTTAAAAAATTTCTGCGTAGTCGGTTGACCAAATAACTTTTTTTTTAAAACAAGTTTTCGTTTTGGGCCTTCCAGCGGCCTAGTCTGCTATTTTGCGCTACGTGCAATTCGGGCCCGACTCGGATTAGGGAAAAAATATTTTTTTGCTATATATAATTTTCGGTTTTTTCTATATATTTTTTAGAAACCCTAAATATTTTCGCCCACGGGACCCGCAGTTTGCCTCGCCCGCCCCGCTAGGCCGCCGCCTTGCGCCACCGCGACATGCCCCGTCGCCTCGCCGGGCCGGACATGGCCGCACCGCCGCCGCCACCTCCCCCACCGGGCCGGTGAGCCGAGCCACCCCGTGGTCCGTTAGATCCAGATCCAACGGCCACCAACAGATCGGGCCGGTTTTTTTTAGGGTTAGGGTTTTTTTTTCGGTTAACTCCGGTTTTGTTATACAGAAAACGCTCGTCGGAGTGGACGCCGTTCGCTCCGTAGCCGAGGACCTATTCGCGACAGAGAAGTTATTTTATTAGCGAATAGGCCCTTTTCCACATATTTCATCCTAGAACGGTATTTGCTATATCTTTTAAACCGTAGCTCCGTTTTAGGCGATTCTTTTTGCGTTGCGACCGTAGTGAAGTCTAGTTTACAATAGGATGCACTTTGCACTGTTACAATTTTCGAATTTGAATTTTGTACAAATTTAAGTTCAAACTTCTGGTGACCGTATCTTTTATACGGTGTATCCATTTTCGCCGATTCCAGTTGAGTTGGGATCGTGGCGACTTATAGTTATCGTTTAGCTACTGTTTAGTTGGTTTTATTATATCCATTTGGATTTTATACTGTTTCATTGTTTATGTGTTATATGTGTATTGAATGCAACCATTGTTTGATCGTGTAGACTGTCCGGAGTGCAATGCTTCGTTCTGTGAAGACTATGATCGTCAGGAATAGGATCAAGGCAAGTCATACTTTGACCATTTCACAACCTATATTTTTACTTATGCATGTAGCAATATCACCCTATGCATGTGTAGAAATGCTACTATATATTATTGTTGCAAACCTGGTAGGGGAGCCATATGATTTTATCCTGTTTTCTTAGACAACCTAGCACGTGCTTGTTATATATATTGTTATGCTTGTAGACGGGGATTGGTTTGAGATTTCATTGATCTGCGTAAGGATTTTAATGACTTGACTAGCAAACCTTAATTAGAATACACCTCTGGACGGGCAGGGAGTGCTTCCTGGGGGCTCGTACCTTATCTAAGGCGAGACCAGGTTGTACCCCTAATGGTTGTGAATGGTTTGCAGGGAAGGCATCATGGGGCCGTGCACCTTATCTAAGGAAATGCGCCCATGAGAGTTGACCCTAAGTGTGCGCCATCCAGGCTCAAAAAGATCGGACAGACTTAGTGACTAGTAGTTTCCATGTACGACCATTGGCTATATGGGCTCTGGCTCAGTCGAGTAGGTTGTAGGGAGCCTGGCCCTGGTAGCTAGCCGATGTAGATATGATAGGTGTATCGGCTACCAAATTTTGGAGGTGACCTCTTCTGAAGACTTCGTCTCAATCTTCGGGTTGGGTCCAGTGGGAAAAGCGTATAGACCTCTGCAGAGCGTACAAACTGATCATGATTAGCCGTGTCCCCGGTTATGGACAACTTTGAGGAACTAGGCATTACTGTTGTTGGATGGTCTTGACAGATGAAACACTTTAATAAAACTTGAGTGGGAAAGATTTTAGTAAAGGGTATGGGTTGGAACTGGTGTGGCTCAGTTCAACCTTATGTAGTAAGTTAAACTAAAATTTTGACTTAGGTAGATTAGGAAAAATCAGCTTTCTGCAAAACAAAACCTTAAGCCTTCCTTTGACTTACCTTGCATGTAGTAATAGGTCTGTTATATCCTTTTTCGTGTGACTTGCCGTACAAATCAGATTTACTGATCCGTTGTCGGGCAGTAACCTTCGGTGTTGCAGGTTTTTCAGACGACCAGTAAGTTGCGTTTAGGGTCGCGGGTCTTCACTCAGCATGTTCGCTTGTGGATGTTGATGGGACTCCTTGTTATTTTCTTTTACTTCCGCTATATTTATATTGAATAAGCTAGCCATGAGCTATGCAACTTGTTATTTATGTTACTCTGGATCGTACGTTGTACTCCCTCCGATCCATAAAAAGTGTCACACATTTTGTACTAAGTTAGTACAAACTTTGTACTAAGTGGGCGACACTTTTTATGGATCGGAGGGAGTAATAATGATGCACTTGTACTTTGATATACATCTATGATACTGTGTGTGCCAGCGAGTTCGATCCAAGGACTGGAACTTGATCATAGAGACTCCAATTCTATGTGAATTGGGTCGTTACGACCGGGCATCCACGCAACGTGCAGGAGCGTGAAGGGTGAGGGTTCCTAGACCCCTGATCGCATAGGATATAGGCCGGCGGATGGCCTCTCTGTTGAGCCTAGGATGGGCTGCGCCGTGTCGGATAGCTTTGGTGGAGCATTCCCTAACAAGGTGCCCGCCACCCTGGAGATCCGAGCGTGCAGGCTGAACAGTAGTGCACCCCTGCAGGGAGTTTAATCTATTCGAATAGCTGTGTCCACGGTAACAGGATGCTTTATGCTGAAGCTGGATCTTACCACTACAAACTACTACTAATAAACTGTATGGTTTTGGGTCTTCTTCCTCGCAGGGAAGTCAAGGAAGGGAACTCGGAGGCATTATTAATTGTTAATTATTACAACTTACTCTTATACAATGATGCAGCAACTTCTGCTACATTGTTACTTTATGCTTTATATAAACTATTGGTTGTTCTCTTCTTGTGCTGCAAGACTCGTTGGAAGATGCTAGTCTTCGATAGGCCTAGCTTCTTACCCTTATTCTGATTTCTACCTTGTATTCTACTATATACAGCCTCCCCTTTCCATTTGATAAAAAAGCATAAATGCTTAGTAGCGGACGTAAGACTCGCGGGTATGCTAGATACTCACCCTTGCTTTTATTTCCCCTTTATGTTTTGCCTGATTGGCCGCTGCAGTAGACGTTGGAGCCTTGGATTCCAGGAGCAGGAGATCCCCGATGCCTTCTACAACATCGAGTTCCCCGTTGACCAGGAATAGTTTGGAGGTTCCCAGTCAGGAGGCCGCGCCTTTTCGATCTGTTGTTATTTGTGCTAGCCCTCTTAAGGCAACCTTATATTCTTGTGTCTGTACTCAGATACTATTGCTTCCGCTAACTTTGTGCTTTCGAGATTTTGTATTCGAGCCCTCGTGGCCCCTGGCTTGTATTAAACATCTTGTATTTTTTTATTTGTAGAGTTGTGTTGTGATATCTCACCGTGAGTCCCTAATCTCGATCGTGTACCTTGCGTGTATGATTACTATACACGTTCTGATTTTGGGGGCGTCAAGATGTAGATTCTGTTTGTGCTATTGTTTGATGTTGTTAACCAATCTAAAATATGGTTTAGGGAAGAACAGTAACAAATGCTTTAATTGTCGTGGGGTACTTAGTGATATGCCATGTTTAGGATTGTGCCTCATTTAAATTGACTAGCATAGATAATTTACTTGATGCTTCACCTCTTGCCATGATTGTGTGATATGCCATGCTTGAGTGAGATGCCATGTTAACAACCTTTGCTCATTTTGTGTAGTTAAACAACTTGAACCATTCTAAATGTGCGGTACCGTCGTGTGTGACGAGTACTTCACTTAACCTGTTAGTAACCTTTCTCGACGATAGATGCGATATTGTGGTGTGTTGTCTCGTGTTGCCTTCTTGTTGATGCTTGCTCGTGATTTATTCGTATAATAGATGCTTGCTCGTTGATTTTCTTTCCAGTGTTTCCTTCTTGTGTGATCCGACGGTTATTCTCGGAGACGTTGGGAGCTTGCGATCGACTAAACCTTCAACGTCGTCTTCTCATCAGGTAAGGGGGAGCATATATCATGCTTATAACTTGCAGCTCACTTGTGCCTAGGTATAGGATAGAACGCTTGCTTGATCCTACCACCTCATATTTATGCCTCTCAAATAAACCCAAACAGCCATGTCCCCCACATCCTTGCAAACCATTGTTTGGGCATGTACCTTGCTTGCTTAACCACTGCTTCGTATGCATGCTTAGGATGCTATCAACTGTTATCCTGATACTCCTTCGATTTGGCTATCACATTATTATATTATTGTGGATGATATGATTATTATAATGTTGACTATACTCGATGAAGGATGGAAGGTCTAGGCTATCCCGCCCCGACGATTTGTTCCATTCGAGTCACCTAGGATCTGAGTTCCGGGTATTGGTTCTAAGACGGAGCGTTCCTAACCGCATGTGGGATGCTATGGGGTCCCCTTTTCTTACCTACCTACCTTCAAACATTTCTAGTGGTGGCCCAAGCTGATTTACCATTTGAAAACTGTTTGTGTGTGTCTGCCGGGTCGCTCCTAGCAGATTTTCTTTAAAACAACTTGGGCCAGTGGAGACATGGTTTCTCTTGTTGGTCCACCCTAGGGAGCTAGGGAGCTGACCACATGGTTTGGGTAGCTACCCGACCTCGTCCACGAAGTAGAGGCCAATTCAAGAGCGCGACCGGCTTTTGAGTTGGATTACAACTCACCGGGGGCCACCCGAATTTGTTCGTTGTTAGTTAGAGGGATTATGACGTCCGGTTCTCTCGGAACAACTCTTCAATGAGTGTCTTTAACGGGCCCAACTGATAGATCTTGGCATGCGTGCAGAGCCTTGTAATGGGAAGTTGGTTCACCCATGCAAGGTTAAATCTTTTCGAGAAGCCGTGTCCACGGTTATGGACGACTTGGAACCTACGTCTTGTTCATAGATAACACCAACTGAATCATAACTATAACTTGATCAACGTGTGAGTGCCTTGACTGCTTCATCTTCGTCGAGATGCGAAGATGAGGACAAGGATAGGATAGGTGTTATGTTTGCGTAAGTAGCTGATAGCAAGACTTGTTGGAGGCGATTCCTCATCGAATGATTGGTTCTCATCTTACTATAAATAGGCCGTTAGCCACTTATATAATGCTAGTGCGGCTGAAACCTCACCACTACCCCCATCTTACAGTGAGAAGTTAGTTACAGGACTTTTTGATATAGCTCACCCCTTTCTTCTCTCTTTTACGCACGTTATGCAATGATCTTGGACTTCAGAGGAGCTCGGCGACCCTTCTTCTGGACGCCTTTGCGGAGACTTGACGACGACTAGTTAGGTGGATCCCGACGGAGAGCCTGGACCCGTGTGGTTAAGGGAATGGTGTGTTTTACCTTTTCCACTAGGCATTTGATTGTATTCTTTACTCAGACATGTATTGTCCGTTGATGTAATGTATTAAGGCAGTTGTATGCCGATTGTATGAGATGTTGTACCCTTGTAGTTGTAATGTTGTGATATCATGTTGGAAATCCGGGGCATATGGTATTGTAATATGTCACGGTGGGACCGATATGTGCTTCGTCCCCAGATCTGGATGGAAACCTCTAGATCTGGAACAGTACCGCATATCGGGCCTTATAGTAAACCTGTCCACAAGTTTAGAGAGTGAATTCTCGATAATAAGAATACAGACAAGAAGCATCATAATTCCTCCTACTAAACTCAAGCATCGTCAACAGCAACCTCAACTCATATGGCCCTTGTGAAAAATTAATATCAAATACAATCTAAAGTAGGACCGAGAAAACTCATCAAATCATGGAAAACATGCCCTTTGGTCAAAGAACAACTAATAACTTTTAACTTTTGCTCTCTTATTTATATTTTGATGGGATCAATTGAAGCTTTTGAAAGAACATGTTATTAGTCAAGAAGTGAAAATGCTAACACAAAGGAAGATGTTTGATGTAGCAAGGCTCAAGAAACAACTTACTTATCTTAATGATAGTGTCAACAAAGATGTGATATGGCAATTCTCAATGAGACAATATAAAGGCATGCATCTTTGTCAACATAAAGTGTCTGCTCTTTGTGGGATAGAAAGAAGTGGGTTTGCTGACTCAACATAAAAGTAAAGGCTTAGCCCTTTGCAGAGGGAAGTAGGGAAAACTCATGTGTTGGAGATTTTATAGGTTTTGGAATCAATAAGATCATAAAATAATATTTTGGGAGGTGCATAATTCGTCAATGAATGCTAGTATATAACCCAATTACTTCTCATGCTGGACAATTTTCGAGGAATGGCTCATAAGTAGGGATGATCACATCCCCTTAGTCTCCTTTGTTTATCACTGCCAAAGTTTTCTGATTTCTCATGAACAAAGCGTGAAGGAGGGTTTGTTTGTTGTATTATATTTTACGAGCTAGACACACTCATGCTAGTTACTCCTCGTGTTGGGGGTTTGCAGATTAGACATGCAATACCAAGATAAAACATGTCCAGCATAAGAAGATCATGAATTACCTACTACTTCCTCATGAGCTAAAGTAGAGGCACAAAACAAGGGGTATACTATTTTTAAGTCTTAAAGATAGCACATGAATAATATACTTTAGGAGTGGCGGTGAAATACCACGAATAGGAAAGGTATAGTGGACTCTTTGGAAGGTTGAGGTTTCAAGGTATGGGTGCACAAGCAGTATTCCCGCTTAGTACAAGGTTTGGCTAGCAAAGGCTTTAAAAAGCAGACAAATGATGTTGACTTGGATGCAAAACAGTATAAAGTCTACATTAAGAATTGGCATGAAACATCAAGTTGTCTTCCTTGTCGGCGTAACACTTCAAGCACAAGAACATAAAGGTTTGGCTATGTCGCTATTAGAAAAACTCATGCTTGTTGTTATGACCAAAGCTATGTTTGCCAAGATTATATAAAGTTTTCAAAGCCATACCTGATATATAAGATCAATACTCCCATAAGAATCATCATATAAGATCGATTGTGTGAAGAGAGTACCGAGTGCAACGAAGAAACCAATAGACTTCTCATTAGTATTCCATCATAGACACTGCACACTCACAGATACATGACTCTCCTCAAAGGAGTGATAGACCTCAATGCATACACCTATTTTATAAGATAACTTTCCTAGACATGATAGGACACTCGACTTGACCACAAACCCCAAAGATAAAGATAAAGATGCCCGGCACTCCCCCAAGCTTGGAACAAGCTAAGGGGATTCCATTACCCATGAAGATTTCATTCTTTGTCTACTTGTTGCTCTTCAATTCCTCTATTATGCGTCGGAGGGTTTGGTTTTCAGCTTCCAACACAACCACTTGTACTTTAAGCACACAGAAGTATTCACAGAATTGGTTAGTAATTCAGTGAGCTTCGGATATAGCAGATGACACATGTGGGGTTTCAAGTGATGGAGAAGTTCCTGAAAGGTTTAGGGAAAGATCATGTCCAGGGTTAACAAACCCTACGAAGACGGGGTTGTTGGATCTTGATCCTCTCGCTGATGGATCTCCTTCCTACTAGATGGTGACCATCTTGACTTCCTCTCTCACGGAGCGCTCCATCTCCGCTTGTCTCGCGACAATTTCTTCCTTCGTGGCCCATCCAACGACCTTCCCTTGGTTGACGTCTTGCAGGACACGGCGAAGACGACGAACCATGTAGTCCTCTTCGCTTGAGTCACACGAAGACATCTCAAACAACGACCTCTTATCCTGGCAGAAACAGATCAAAAAGAGAACGCACGAAATCGCAAGATACGAAGTCGGAACGATACGGGCAAATATATAGGAAAAAAATTGTGACAAAAGGAAGGTAACAAGCCAAAGTGGGGTCGGAGACAGACTTCGGGTGGCCCAGGCGCCTCCTGGCGGGACCAGTGAGCAGGTCGCGCCACCAGGGTGCTTGGAGCCCCTGGAGCTTGTCTCCGACTCCACTTCGGCTCCGAATTTTCCTAATTTTTCAAAAACACGTAATACGGGACTTTTATGGATGTTCGCGAAGTTTTCTTACCGTATCACGTACCTATTCTTATTTTGCTTCTGCCGGTGTCTGAATCCGGGCTGCAACATGTTTTTCATGAGTGGTTGTGTGTATCGTATCCACATCAACATTGACAGGATCTCCTGCATGGTAATGCTACAATCTTTGCCCATTCACAACTTGAGGTTTGGTGCCTTCAAATTGTTAATCTTGATTGCACTGGAGTGGTATACTTCTTCAATGTGAAAAGTTCCTTCCCATCTGGAAAGCAATTTACCTGGAGAAAACCTGAAACGAGATAAACAACAAAACTTTATCACCAACATTAAATTCACGTTTCAAAATTCTCCTATCATGCCACATATTTACCTTTTCCTTAAACATTCTCGCGCTCTCGTAAGCTTCACTTCTCCACTAATCTAGAGAAGTCAAGTTCATGAGACGCTTTTCACCAGCAAGTTTTGGGTCAGCATTAAGATCTCTAATAGCCCAGAAATCTTTGTGCGCTAATTCTAAAGGAAAATGGAAAGCCTTGCCATATACCATTTTATAAGGAGACATGCCCATGGGATTTTTGTAAGCAGTTCTATACGCCCACAAGGCATCTCCTAACTTTTTGGACCAGTCCTTTCTAAAACTGTTCACTTTCTTTTGTAAGATAAACTTGATCTCCCTATTTGTAAGCTCAACTTGCCCACTCGTTTGAGGGTGGTAAGGTGAATCAATCCTATGGTTCACATCATACTTCACTAAAGCTTTTCTAAAAGCACCATGTATAAAATGTGATCCTACTTCGGTCATGAGGTACCTTGGTACACCAAACCTAGGAAAGATCACATGTTTAAGCATTTTCAAAGATGTCTTTGTTGGGAAACGTAGTAGAAAACAAAAAAAATCGTGCCTACGAATCAAGATACCAAGATCATCCAAGAAGATTGCATACAAGGTTTTAGGTCATGGCTCACAAACCGATGTAGCAGAAGTAGAGTTAGTGTAGCTCGTTGAAGTAGATCTCGCGGATCATCCCACAAACAGTCCCTCGATCAAGATCACCGAGGAAGAAGAAGCACCTCGATCCGTCCCACGCACAAGTCCCTCGAGCAAGTCCCTCGAACAAGATCTCCGAGGAAGAAGAAGCTCCTCGGAGAAGGACCAAAGATATGATCCCTCTATTAGTATCCACACGTTCCGTAGAAGAAATCCAGTAGCGCTCCGCCGTCTAGAGATGAACTCCACCGAGAAAACTAGAGGGAGAAAATCCTAACGGATTCCGATCTAGAACAGCGTCTAAACCGGGGTCTAATTGTGGAGCAACGGGGTTTAGAGGAGGGAGGGTGGCGCATAGGCCTTGGGGACAAGTTGTGCTGCGCCCCCCACCCCCTCCCCTCATTATATAGGTGGCTAGGAGGGCCCTTGGCCGAAATAAGGGGGGTGGAGTCCTTCCAGGACTCCTCCCTTGGTGGGAAAACTTTCCCCTAGGACTCCTTCCTTGTTGAGGAGTCCTTCCCACTTTGGAAAGCCTAGTCCTAATAGGACTAGGGCCAAATTTCGGCCAGCCCCTATAGGGAGCCTTGCCCCCCAAGTCTAAGGGTGGTGGGGCGCATATGTTACTGTCCGGAACCTTGTGGAACTTCTGGAAGCTTCCAGAACCTTCCATGACCTTCCAGGACCCGTCGGGACCATTCTCGGCCATTCCGGGACCTTCCGGGATGGTTTCGGGACATTCCGGAACCTTCTCGAACACTTCCAAGACCTTCCGGGACTGTTTTCGGACGTTCTGGAACTATCTGGATAGGTTCCGGGACGATCCGGGTCACGGTCTAGCTTGCCCGATACCCTGCGTCGGTTCGTCGGTCGTTTTCGGGACGTCCACCGATTACCCGGAAACTATTCCGGTTGATCCAGGACTTCCCCAGTACCATTATCATATGTTCCAGAACAACCTGGGAATATTCCAGAGTGATCCGGACATATCTATAAATACCCAGAACTTATTCTGGTGCCCTTATGAACAATTCCATTAATATCCGGAACTACTTCCGGTGCCCGTATGAACTATTCCGTTTTGCTTCCACTAAACCTTCTACCATTCCAGTATTCTAACAGACTACTACTCGTTAAGTGTGTGACCCAATAGGTTCGGTATAATGCGGACATGACTCAGAACATCTTCCGGACATAGGTCAACAGCCTTTTGTCAATAGCCAATAATGAACAGCGGAGCCATGGACACCCATGTTGACTCCCGCACATACACGAAGAAACTTCGAGTGAACCATTATGTTTAGTCATGTACCATTCCCTTTGCTTCGCGATATATGCCAAAGTTAGAGGAGATAAGTTTGGCACTCATGTGTAACAACTTCTTGAACACAAGCCACTCGTTATCCTCTTTGCTCGTTTGTCCCTTTTCTCGTTATCGTATTCCGGTATCCCCGTGACTGAATCACAATGCGTCTGTCCAGACTATAATGGATACCGTCATACCGAGTGGGCCCGAAGTGAATATCTTCTTCATCGTGAAGGAGAAAATCCCAATCTTGAACTATCACAGTTACTAGACACACTATCCAATGTACCCAGAACTTATTTTACTACTTCCCAGTAACGGGAAGATTCATCTAAGAACGAAAGCACATCTTCCTGTGTGAAGCAACTTGATACTCTCATGGTCTAAGGAATTACGTATATGACAACATTTCATGATATGACTTATAACGTTGTTACGATGTGATCTCTAAGTATATCATTCAATACTGGGGTCGGTTCAACATCATTGTTCTGCTAACAATATGTTCCCATTGCTACTGACATCCTTGTTACAAGAACAATGTCCATGATTAAGAAAACGTAATCATCAGTTAGCACATGAGCTGGTCTTAGAGGGCTAAACCAGGAACTCTTGGTGTTTACATTTCCACACATGCAAGTGGGTTTTCTTCTGAATCTCATAGTCAGGGTCATTGCAATTATAGCACAGAAATATAAACATTAATTACGAACATGGAAATATATATAATAACATTTTATTATTTCCTCTAGGGCATATTTCCAACAGTCTCCCACTTGCACTAGAGTCAATAATATTATCAGTGCTTGAGCACTTTACACCTATGGCATACGGTGTAATACATGCTTCATTTGTGGTATAGACTTCATCTACGAATCTGACGTTTCAGGCCCGTTTGTATCTTGCATATCTTCGCATTTTCACGCTATCATAAAATTCACTAATTTTATAAATTTAGCTTTGTATATGTTTGAATCATTTTGCAGGACCTTGGTTCCTTAGAATAAGTCATGAAATCATTCATCAATGTTCCATGAGCTTCAAGCATCTAGGAAACCATACCATGTTCATAAATGAACTGATGATTCAAAATACCCTCCCTTGTTACTTCTTTAAGCAACAATATACTTATCCTCTGTTATAGAATTCTCCACAGTATCTAACTTAACACAGTTCCTTCATACTGTGCCACCCTTACGTGTGAAACACATAATCCCAATTAAAATCTAAAATCGGTCGGAGTAAGTATGAAGACTGACTTGGTGTAACTGTTTTACATCAAAAATTCAGCTGGTGTAACTCATTACAACGATCTCTCCATTATCTCCATTTTCTGAGAAACATATCTTATCTTTCATAAGTTTAACTTTTCACTGTTTGTCCAATGAGCAACATCTTGATCACTTTGGTATCTTGCTCAAAACCTTTTGGAGCATTGGACATATCTGGTTGTTTTACATATTATGGTGTACATGATTTGTCCAAACACACAGGTGAGTGGATTCAATTCACGTGCTTTTGCTTATCTGTGTTCATGAACACCGATTTTTTCAAACAGCTTTTCACCATGACCTCGGCAAGAACATCCTTCTTGGCGTTTCATACTAAAGTACTTTAGTATCATATCAATATGTAGTGTTGGCTTTAGCATGATCAGGCACTTACTATCTTCATAGATCACTTTTCTCAATACTAATGCTATATTAGCCCAAGTTCTTCAACTGAAAACTATTTCCAATGAAGTTCTTATTCGTGCCAAGAAATTTACATCATTTCTAATCAACACTATGTCATCTACATAAGGTTTTAGAAATATCATTCAGCTCCCACTTACTTTCTTGAACATTCAAGCATCTTCGTTATTCCCGATGAAAACAAACTCTTTTGGCAATTTCATCATAACGAAAATTCCAACTCCATTGTGCTAGCTTCAGTCCATCACTGGATATCCAAGGCTTGCATCTATTTTAGCATCCTTTGAATCGACAAAACATTCTGGTCGTATCACATATATGTCCTTTGTTTTGACGTTCATTCTACCATATCCTATAAATGAGATATGTAGTAATTGCTAATATAACCCGAACTGACTAAAGCATCTCTACGGTCGAAACTATTTCGCCGTAGTCAACCTTTGAACTTGCTAGAGAACAATTTTCCAACGAGTTGAGATTTATGGATAAAACAATTTCGTCCGAATCAATTATAGATCCATATATATATTCTTCAGACTTTTAGTCTTTCGGAGGGTCTACCAAGTTCAAAAATTGACTTACTTCCATGGATACTATCTTGGATTATTTGGCATTTAGCCAAATCCCGGAGTCAGGGCCCATCAAACCTTCTTTGTATATCACAGGTTTATCATTGTCGAACAACAATATCTCGTTTTACATATCATGAATGTTTGTACGAGTTTTGTCTAACCTGTGTGGTTCAGCTGCGCACTTATTTGAAGATTCAAAAATCTTTAACAAGCTGCATTGTCCTCCCACTCACTCTTTTGCAAGAAACTATTTTCTTCAAAACACATTGTTCTTAACAGCAAACAGTTTTTCTTTTGTGTAGTGATAGAGGAATACCAAACCTTTTGGAATAACCTTAACAAAGTAGGACTTATCTGATTTGGTGTTTTGAGCATGTCAAACATACGTCTCATATACCCAAATTTTAAGAAAAGACAATATGGTTTTAACACTTCCATACCATATCTAATATGATGACATTTCAACAAATTTGATGGTGCTCTTTTCAGTGTAAAAGCTGTAGTCACTAACGCATAACTTTAATAAGTATAATGGAAATTTGATAAACGTCATGTTTGATCTTACCGTGTCATACATGGCTTGATTATGTCTCTCGAACACTTTACTCATAGTGGTGTTTTGAGAGGCACAAGTTATGACACATTTTCACAACTCATTAGACGTTCGCTAAACTTGTAACTCAAATATTACTTTCCACCATCCAATTTGCAGAAGCACTATTTCTTGTTACAATACACTTCTATTTCACTCTAAAATTCCTTGAACATTTCAAAAATTTGAGACGTATGTCTCCATTGAAAAGATATCCACATATTTACTTCAATTGATGAGTGAAGATAGAAAATCCACTGCACACAACTACACTTATTGGATTACACACATCATCATGTATGATTTGCAATAATTTAGTTGTCCGTTCATGCATGGCCTATCAACGGTCTTTTAGTCATATTACTTTTAGACATTGTATGCAAGCGTCAAGTGATTCATAATCATATGACTCAAAAGTCCATCACTTATGGAAATTATTCATGCATGTTATGTCACTTGTGACAAACTGCAATGCCACACACTAGGGGTATTTCTGTCAGTCTTGCATCGTTTAGCTTCAGTGTTATGGATGTTTAGCATTATTATCAAGATTCATAACATACAACCTATTCACAATAGAAGTATGGCCTTTATGTTATTCATAGCTTTGAATAACTCTTTTGCAATAAACAAGATTCAAAAATGATGTTTTGCCACAAGGCTAAAGTGTAGTAATAATTTACTCAACTCTAAAATGAATTATGAAGATAATCATAGAGTCAACACACAGTATAGTAAACCTTTTACCGTGTTCTCGTGTGTGTCAAAACTCATCATTAGCTAATCATAAAGGCCATAGTATTTCTTGCATCGACTTGCAATGATATGCAATCGAAGTGATATTCTAGTGATCAACAGTTTAATCACAATATACAAGAATTAAGATTAACCGCTTAATCATGATTCCCAAGAATTACATCTTTTGACCAGCAATGAATTCATCTATAACTTAGTATGACTTTCATTTCTGAGCTGGATATTCCAGTCTTCTTTCGCTTTGCCTTTATACGTATCATAGTTCTATTTCCAATGTCACTCCTACTCACAGAAGATCACAAATGATCAAGGGTGGCGCATGCCATGGACTTTCCGGCGTGAGAGTCTTACTAACATCCTTTGGACTTCCTTTCCCTTAATTCTCATCATCATATGATCGGTGTTCTTCTGGATCCCACAGTTATCAGTATTTTTTAGAGCACAGTGAACATTTTCACTAATGCTTACAATCATACATTGTACTAGATATCTTATATCCAACATTAATTGTCTTACTACTGAAAACAATTTTTCAGTTCCATGAATATAACATAACTATCCCAAACGTTTCGAAGTTCGGGTTTCATGGTGGTGAAGACAATGCACTTAGGTGTGGTGGAATTATAGCATTTTTTTATTATGGACGTAAGTCACATCATCCATAGCATCAGCGGGAGAGCATCAAAAATTAGCAATAGCACAAGCTCCTTCCCGACACTATTGAGGATAGTCCTCACAATACGGTACCAATCGTAAAGTTTTTACCAGATAATACCGTTAATCAAAATCAATTGGGAAGGTGGTAACGCGAGCCATTATTCTACAACGATAATGCAAATACTTAGACTTTGTTCATAATTAAGTTGCACTTGTGATTAATCAATTTAATTACTTAGTGTGCTCCCACTCTAGATCAATATCTCTCGTAATTGATGCTGGAGTGATTCAAGATCCGACCCAATCGTTCGCCATTGATGTGACATCACTGATGACTTAGACTGGACCGATAGGCCAACTTGCCAATCACGCCAAAGGTGATTCTTGTTCATCTTTCGATGGGCGTGTTCCGGTAGCAAACTTTTATCCAAACCGTCAAGACAACCAAGTGTAATTGCAGTGTGTTCTTAACACACCATCCTTTTATGCGTCACACCGTGTGCACCCATGTGACATGACCTGCTCCGATGTGAAACATAGTATAGACGGTGCTATAGTTGGAAGAACACTATCAACTTGATATTGTTTTGCGAGAGATCACCCTAATAAAATACGACTACCGCGCATCAAACAAGGGTGCATCAAAGGGATAAACATCACATGCAGTTCATAAAATATGTGATATAGTATAGCCCTTTGCTTCGTGAAGTCTTCGTTGTCTTCACGTCGTTGTGTAGAAGTCACCGTCTCCACCAACTTTCTCCTTGGCGCCGGTACCAACACCACGGCTTCCGGCATGTGCGTCGGGGTCCACCTCCGCATCGTAGATCATCACCTTGCATCTATCTATTGCTTTGCCTCGAGCTAATGAACAGTTCTGGCACGCAGGCCATAATTAAGTGACAATCATATGACTCCAGTCATCATGCCGTACCACGACACGCAGGTCGCGAATAAATATTACATAACATATAGCATCTCATACAAACACATTGCAAATCTTGAAGGCTACACCACATCACATGCACATTCTGCAAAAACGAGTTAGATCGCCATCTACACGGTTTGTTGCAACTTTTATCGTGGTTGATTAGCAGGTTACAAGAAAACGTTGTTCCCGATACAAACCAAACACGATACTTCATTGTTTCTAGTTTAACGTTTGGGGTGCGTGCAGCAACTAATGCCACAAGCCAAACTTCGTTCAACGCGTGACCCCCGTGTGGATTTGAGTTCATAAAATCCACAAGACCCTCCATGTTAAATCTTCTATTGCGAGATTAATATGAGATCTAAGGAGTTTGATGTAGACCATGATCAAGGCAACTAGCATCCTGAAAGCTGCATAGAGGGATCGATGGAAAACTCAATCCTTGTAGCAAAACCTCAACTTGCCATCAAGCATAGAAAAAATCACATGACACGGAAGCAACAAGAAAATCAATGCCTCACATCACACATATGATCTAGACCTAAACATGCATCTAATCAAGGATCGCTCATGATACCACTGTTGGGAAACGTAGTAGAAAACAAAAAAAAATCATGCCTACGAATCAAGATCCCAAGATCATCCAAGAAGATTGCATACAAGGTTTTAGTCATGGCTCACCATCCGATGTAGCAGAAGTAGAGTTGGTGTAGCTCGTTGAAGTAGATCTCGCGGATCGTCCCACAAACAGTCCCTCGATCAAGATCACCGAGAAAGAAGAAGAACCTCGATCCGTCCCACGCACAAGTCCCTCGAGCAAGTCCCTCGAACAAGATCTCCGAGGAAGAAGAAGCTCCTCGGAGAAGGACCAAAGATATGATCCCTCTATTAGTATCCACACGTTCCGTAGCAGCAATCCATTAGCGCTCCGCCGTCCAGAGATGAACACCACCGAGAAAACTAGAGGGAGAAAACCCTAACGGATTCCGATCTAGAACAGCGTCTAAACCGGGGTCTAATTGTGGAGCAACGGGGTTTAGAGGAGGGAGAGTGGCGCATAGGCCTTGGGGACAAGTTGTGCTGCGCCCCCCACCCCCTCCCCTCATTATATAGGTGGCCAGGAGGGCCCTTGGCCGAAATAAGGGGGGTGGAGTCCTTCCAGGACTCCTCCCTTGGTGGGAAAACTTTCCCCTAGGACTCCTTCCTTGTGAGGAGTCCTTCCCACTTTGGAAAGCCTAGTCCTAATAGGACTAGGGCCAAATTTCGGCCAGCCCCTATGGGGAGCCTTGCCCCCCCAAGTATAAGGGTGGTGGGGCGCATATGGTACTGTCCGGAACCTTGTGGAACCTTCTGGAAGCTTCCAGAAACTTCCATGACCTTCCAGGACCCGCCAGGACCATTCTCGGCCATTCCGGAACCTTCCGGGATGGTTTTGGGACATTCCGGAACATTCTAGAACACTTTCAAGACCTTCCGGGGCCGTTTTCGGACATTTCAGAACTATCTGGATAGGTTCCGGGACGATCCGGGTTACGGTCTAGCCTGCCCGATGCCCTGCGTCGGTTCGTCGGTCGTTTTCGGGGCGTCCACCGATTAACCGAAAACTATTCCGGTTTATCCAGGACTTCCCCAGTACCATTCTCATATGTTTCAGAACCACCTGGGACTATTGCAGAGTGATCCGGACATATCTTTAAATACCCAGAACTTCTTCTGGTGCCCTTATGAACAATTCCGTAAATACCCGAAACTACTTCCGGTGCCCGTATGAACTATTCCTGTTTGCTTCCACTAAACCTTCTACCATTCCAGTATTCTAACAGACTACTACTCGTTAAGTGTGTGACCAAATAGGTTCGGTATAATGCGGACATGACTCGGAACATATTCCGGACATAGGTCAACAGCCTTTTGTCAATAGCCAATAATCAACACCGGAGCCATGGACACTCATGTTGACTCCCGCACATACACGAAGAAACTTCGAGTGAACCATTATGTTTTGTCATGTACCATTCCCTTTGCTTCGCGATATATGAAAAAGTTAGAGGAGAGAAGTTTGGCACCCATGTGTAACAACTTCTTGAACACAAGCCACTCGTTATCCTCTTTGCTCGTTTGTCCCTTTTCTCGTTATCATATTCCGGTATCCCCGTGACTGAATCCCAATGCATCTGGCCAGAATATAATGGATATCGTCATACCGAGTGGGCCCGAAGTTAATATCTTCTTCATCGTGAAGGAGAAAATCCCAATCTTGAACTATCACAGTTACTAGACACACTATCCAATGTACCCAGAACTTATTTTACTACTTCCCAGTAACAGGAAGATTCATCTAAGAACGAAAGCACATCTTCATGTGTGAAGCAACTTGATACTCTCATGGTCTAAGGAATTACGTATATGATAACATTTCATGATATGACTTATAACGTTATTACGATGTGATCTCTAAGTATATCATTCAATACTAGGGTCGGTTCAACATCATTGTTCTGCTAACAATATGTTCCAATTGCTACGTACATCCTTGTTACAAGAACAATGTCCATCATTAAGAAAACGTAATCATCAGTTAGCACATGAGCTGGTCTTAGAGGCTAAACCAGGAACTCTTGGTGTTTACATTTCCACACATGCAAGTGAGTTTTCTTCTGAATCTCATAGTCAGGGTCATTGCAATTATAGCACAGAAATATAAACATTAATTACGAACATGGAAATATATATAATAAAACTTTATTATTGCCTCTAGGGCATATTTCCAACAGTCTTATGATGAGCGCTTTCAATGGGGATTGCCTCAACCCATTTGGTTACATAATCAACAGCTACTAAAATGTGAGTGTATTTGTGGGAAGGAGGAAAAGGACCCATAAAATCAAAACCCCAGCAATCAAAAGGCTCAATAACTAGAGAGTAATTCATAGGCATCTCATTTCTCCTACTAATATTAGCAACTCTCTGACATTTATCACAAGATAAAACATATTTTATAGCATCTTTAAAGATAGTAGGCAAATAAAAACCTGATTGGAGAACCTTGTGTGCGGTCCTCTCACCGGCATGATGTCCTCCATAGGGACTAGCATGAAAATCCCTCAATATATCCTTCTGCTCATGTTCGGGTATGCACCTTCTCACGATTCCATTCGCGCATTCTCTGAAAATGTGTGGGTCATTCCGAAAGTAATACCTCAAATTGTGGAAGAACTTCTTTCATTGCTGGAATGTTAAACCCGGAGGTAAAAACTTGGTAACAATAAAATTAGCATAGTCTGCAAACCAAGGATCAGAAATAGATTGTATCCTTAAAACAACTAACTGCTCATTGGGAAAGCTATCATTTAAAGGAATAGGATCATGTGGTATGTTCTCTATCTTGGAGAGGTTGTCCTCTATTGGATTGTCCGCTCCTTTCCTGTCAACAATCTTCAAATCAAATTCTTGAAGAAGAAGAACCCGACTGAAAAGTCTAGGTTTGGCATCCTTCTTCTCCATAAGATACTTAATAGCAGCATGGTCAGTATGAATAATGACTTTGGAATCAACAATATAGGGTCTAAATTTATCACAAGAAAACACTACTGCTAAAAATTCCTTTTCAGTAGTAGCATAATTCTTTTGAGCACTATCAAGGGTCTTGCTAGCATAATGTATAACATTCAACTTCTTATCAAACCTTTGTCCTAACACGGCTCCAACAACAATGTTACTAGCATCACACATAATTTCAAAAGGTAAATTCCAATCAGGAAGTTGGACTATAGGAGCGGTTATCGAAGCTTTCTTAATAACTTCGAAGGCTTCGTTACAATCTTCATCAAACACAAAAGGAATATCCTTCTGGAGAAGATTAGTGAGGGGTCTCGAAGTCTTAGAAAAGTCTTTAATAAATCTTCTATAGAAACCAGCATGACAGAGAAAACTATGAATACCTTTGATGTCCCTTGGATAGGGCATCCTTTCAATTGCTTCCATCTTGGCCCGGTCCACCTCAATTCCCCTTTCGGAAATCTTGTCGCCGAGAACAATTCCGTCACTGACCATGAAGTGGCACTTCTCCCAGTTGAGTACCAAATTTGTCTCCTCACATCTCTGCAAAAATTTATTGAGATTGTGGAGACAATGATCAAAAGAGGTCCCATAGACGGAGAAATCGTCCATGAATACCTCAACAATTTTTCACAAAAACAATGAAAGATAGCAGACATACACCTTCGAAAAGTAGCAGGGGCATTGCATAAATCGAAAGGCCTACGTCTATAAGCATAAGTACCAAAAGGACAAGTAAAAGTGGTCTTCTCTTGATCGGCAGTGTTAACATGAATTTGTGAGAAGCCAGAATATCCATAAAGATAGCAAAAGTGGGTGTGTTTGGATAACCTTTCAAGCATTTGGTCGATGAATGGCAAAGGATAGTGATCCTTCCTTGTCGCCTTGTTCAACTTCTTGTAATCAATACACATTCTATATCCAATAATAATTCTTTGAGGGATTAGTTCGTTCTTATAATTAGGAACAACAGTTGTGCCTCTGTAACAGCCCAGTTTTTGCAAAAATTAAAATTTTTGTTTTCGGTGTGAATTGTTTGATTACCTGATTTGTTTGCGGTGTTTGCATCCCCAATTTATCGATCGGTGATTATTTTTTCCCACTCTTATCTCGTATAGGACGGAGACCGACCCTTTCCACCCTGACACTCGACATTTGCGACACCGGGTTTCGCCCGATCACCGTCGCAAAAACCGCACGAGACCAGCCGCAGCCAACGGAACGAAAACCGCCATTTAATAATTAAACGGGTTATTTTTATAGTGCGCCGAAAAATGTTCTCGGAACGGTTCCAACGCGAGGTGAACGCCGCCAGCTCGACGCGCTGATCGCGCAGTTCGAAGTTTTACCCGAATCGGAGTTCCTGCGGACCCCCGGCGGCCAGAAACGTAAACACCGCGCAGGCGAGAGAAAAACCGGGGATGTTTTTGCAAACTTCCAGCCACCTGGGCTATATAAAGACCACCACACTCCCACCCAATTAGGGTTTACCCTAATGGAAAATTGCAGCCACGCCCCTGAGATTTGCCTCAAAATTCTGCCCACATCCTCCTCTTCCCGAAACCCTAATTCCTAAGCAATTTCGGCCATCAGATCTAGGGCTCAGATTGAACCCATCCAGCTCCCAGCTGGTTTGGGCCACACAGGGCCCTCCCCAGCCCGCTTCGGCGCCGCTCGGGCCTGATCTGGGTCTCGGAGCCTGCAGAACCGCCGCCGCCCGTGGAAGCACCGCCGGTCGCCACCGCCGAGCTCCGGCCATCTCGCCGCCGCCGAGCTCCGCCGTTGCGCCGCCGCCGCCCGGTGAGGCCTCCTCTTCCCGCGCCCCCTTCCCTCTCTCCTCCTCACCGCGCCGCTTTTCTGAGTACATAAGTTATACAAGCCATAATATCTGAGTACAGACATAGTTAGTCAAGTTATTCCTTAAGAAGGCTAGCACAAATAACATCAGAGATACAGATCGAAAAGGAAAGGCCTCCTCCCTGGGAGCCTCCGAAACTACTCCTGGTCCTGGTAAGCGGGGATCTCGACGTAGTAGTATCCGCCTCCGGGGTACTCCTGCTCCTGGGCTCCAACGTCGACTGCAGCGGCCGATCAGGAAAAACATAAAGGGGGAAATAAAGCAAAGGTGAGTATCTAGCATACCCGCGAGTCTTACATCCGCTACTAAGCATTGTGCATTTGTATCAATGGAAAAGGGAGGCTGTATAAATAGTGGACTGCAAGATAGAAATCAGAATAAGGATAAGAAGCTAGGCCTATCGAAGTCTAGCATCTTTCGACGATGTCTTGCAGCATGAGGTAAGAATCAGCCAACAGTTTATATAAAACAATAAAGTAACAATGAAGCAGAAGTAGCTGCAACATTGTATAATAGTAAGTTGTAATGATTAATAATAATAATGCCTCCGAGTTCCCTTCCTCGACTCCCTGCAAGGAAGAAGACCCGGAACCATACAGTTTAATAGTAGTAGTTTCTAGTGGTAAGATCCAGCTTCAGCATAAAGCGTCCTGTTATCGTGGACACGGCTATTCAAATAGATTAATCTTCCCTGCAGAGGTGCACTGGCGTGACTCTACGACGCTCGGATCTCCAGGGTGGCGGGAACCTTGTTAGGGAACGCTCCACCAAAGCTATCCGACACAAAGTAGCCCATCCTTCGGCAATCAACAGAGAGGTCATCCGCCGGACTATATCCTATGTACCCTAACCCGAACGTACTCCTGCACGGTGCGTGACTGGCCGGTGAAGAAAAATCAAAGCAAACACAAATACACCGCTCGAGCAAGAGAAGACAACACCACTTCCAGGCAATCAGCCCGCGGTACTACTGACGTCTGAAGACCCTCGAACGAGACTACGATGCACGGGAGCCCACACTCCTCGTCCCACGTGTAGGTAGTGCGTACAAGCCAAAAGGCTACTCAAGACATCCGCCGAACCATTTAGCATTTTAATTAACCTGCGCGACAACCGTTATCGTTGCCTCGACTTAACCAACCCGCGGTCAACGACAGCAGTCAGGACCACCAGTACATCGGTGCCTGCCCTGTCGTCCCACCAAGTCACTGCGGTTACCAACAAGGTGAACCGTCTCCTTACCTTGTCTCGCGTTTTCTCTTGGTAGAGCTCGACTTTTCGTAGTTTGGTAACTCTCGCGAGATACGAGTAGGGGCCAAGCACGCCAGTAACGTCGGTCGTACCCTCCCTGTCGTTCCCGACGATATACCGCTCGCGGGCACCGTTGGGTCGCCCGACTTCTTACCTTTAAGGACAACCGTTGTTTAGGACCCTATGGCGGTAAGACAAATTCAGCCTCGAGTGGAGTACAAGGATTACTTCTGGATAGCTCACACTTGAGGTGACTAGGCATAACCCAGATAGGGGCCTTTGGCGGTGTCTGCTTTGTACCGTACCTGTGCAGTTGTATATATTTTATCCGTGTTCACCCCACTGAGTGATCACGGCCCGCTATCTAGTCTTAGCTAACAATGCGCAGGGTTCACTGCTGAATATATGCATAATTATAACAGGCAGCATAGGATAAGAAAGGTACATCAAGGGGCGACAAAATCAGGCTATGCAATTGAAT
The DNA here is from genome assembly GCA_950022295.1 of Bromus sterilis. Taxonomy (NCBI): domain Eukaryota; kingdom Viridiplantae; phylum Streptophyta; class Magnoliopsida; order Poales; family Poaceae; genus Bromus; species Bromus sterilis. The sequence continues at coordinate 222,225,719 of OX465599.1, forward strand.
AGGTTTGTAATCGTAGGAGCAGCAGTAACAATGCCTAGTGCAAGAAAGTACGGAAAGGTAGGCGATATCTGGGGAAGAGAATGGCTCTGCTTGCCTGGAAGCTCGACGGTAGGGGCAGGGTCGTTGACGAAGTAGTCCTACCCGGCAGCAGTGTAGTCGGCGGTAGCAGCGGGGTCTACCAGAGAATAAAGGGGGGAGAAACAGTAAATACAAAGCAAGCATAAAAAAACAGATGAATAGCATGGCGTATGCAATGTTAACGGTGTTCTAACGCAGTGCAATGTACGTTGCTCGGAGCGGGAATTCATCCGGGGATGAACTACCGGCTCCGGGTGATTACCGGACAGGGAGTCCGGAGGGGAAGGGTTCATGCCGGAGGTGTCGTGGACATCCGAAAAAGATAACGGGGGTGTATCCGTGTTAGTTGAACCATTCCGGACAACTTTCGTGTTCGGAATAAATTCATCCGGCAGGTTTTTACCGGCACCGGGCATTATCGACAGACAACCCGGAGGGGGGAATGTCGATGATAGGTGTGTTAGGGGGGTGGGTTAGACATACGGATAGCGTATCTGTATTCGTTATATTTTTCTGATCAATTTTCATGTATAAAGTTTTTGAATCCGACTTACGGTTTAAAAGATATTCAAATTCAAAGTTTAAATCATTTTAAATCATTTTCTGAATTTATTTTATTTAATAAATAAACATTATCCACAAAGGGTTGACTGGTCAAACCTGACCAGTGGGTCCCACTAGTCAGCCTCACAGCTAATAAAAAAGGTTTTATTAATTTTAAAAATCCAGTGGACCCACATGTCAGTGACTGTTAATATTATCTAAATTATTTTAATCAATATATGACAGGTGGGGCCCAGGTGTCATACTCTGTTGTTTTAAAACTTCATTTATTTATCTAATAACCAGGGGGTTAAGTGGGGCTGGCCCACATGTAAGTCTCAGGGGTTTTTAACTCTGTTTTAATAAACAGTGGAGATTAGCTTAATTAGGGATTAGCTGGGGGGGGTCCACATGCCAGTGAGCCACACGGGCTGGCAGTTAGCCACTGCCACGCCGGCGTAGGGCAGTGCTCGCTGGAGGTGGCCGTTCGGCTGACTCAGGTCACGAGAGCGAGCGGGCCTGGGCTGGTTCGAACGGCCGCTACGCCCCGCATCGAGCTGAGCGGTTAGGGCGAGCCAAGGGGCACGGGACGCAACACCTCGTCGACAATGGCGGGAGGCGGAGCTCGGTCTTCCCGGCGGCGGTGCTACAACACGCAATGGCACAAGGAAAATGGGGGAAAAGGCGCAGGGGGCTCACAGGGGGCAGCAAGGCAGTTCAGTGGGCTCGAGGGAGCACCAGTGGCGGCGAATTCGGGGAGGCGATGCGGCGGCCGTGCCGGTGGAGGAAGACCGTGGCGTCGGCTGTGGTGCTTCGCATGTCGATTCCGCTATGGAATCGAAGGATTCGACGATGGTGGTCCTCTTGGACAACCCGGCGCGGACCGAGGTGGCCGGTGGCCACGCCGGAGACGGCGGCGCGGCGACGACGCGCCCACGGGCGGGCTCGGTTCGAGCAGGGAGACGACGAGGGGCGCGCGCGAGGGGGATCTGGAGGGGGCGGCTAGGGTTTTCAAGGCGCAGCGGGGCGTGGGAGGTCTTATCCACGCCGCGGGCCGTGGATGGCCGCCACGGCACGTCGGCCGGCCGTGGGATGGCCTCCACGCAAGGTGAACAGCGCCCCGGGGAAGAAGACAAGGTGAGGGGGGAAGTGGGCCGGGCCCAATGGAGTTGAGGGGGTGGGCTGAGGGGGGTTTTGTGCCCTGGGCGTAGTTTAGGCATTTCCCTTTTTTGTTTTCTTTTTTGTTTTCTTTTTTTCTTTGCATTTTGTTTAGCTAGGTTTAGATTTTTGCCAACAGTGAAACTTGCTCCAATAATATTGCAACACCATACAGAAGTGCCACAAAAAGAATTAGACTTTTATAATCTCTCTTGCATTTTTGTTTTATTAAAAAGACATTAAATCCCACTGGTTTGGCTACTGTTTGAATTGGTGGATTTATTTTATTGCTTAATAAATCCCCAAAACCATACGGATGTGATCCACTGATTTTTAGGCATTTTACAAAATTGCTTTCACAATTTTTGAACAAAGTTTTATTTCCACTTATTTTCAATATTCATCAAAAGGCATTTCAGGGTTTGTTTGAATTTTATTTCAAATGGCTTGGACTTTAGTTGGCCAATGAGGATCAAGGTCCATGGTTGAACTTTAGTTGCAACAATATCAAAGGAGAATTTGAATTTGAACTGAACCAGTTGATCAAACAAAAGTTTTGTACAGTAGAGATGAACAGTAACCCTGATTACTGTTCACTGACAGTGAGGGTGTTACAAATCTCCCCCACTACAAGAATTCTCGTCTCGAGAATTTAAGTGGTAGAGGTGAAAAGATCGGGGTATTCTTCACGAAGACGATCTTCGCGTTCCCAAGTGGCTTCATCTTCAGAATGATTCGACCACTTAACTTCGAGAAACTTGGTCGTCTTGTTGCGGGTTGGGCGTTCAGACTGATCAAGAATACGACTCGGGTGCTCTTGATAAGTCAAGTCTTGCTGCAGTTCAATCAGATCATGATCCACTTCACGAATAGGGTCCTTGAAGCAGCGTCGGAGTTGCGACACGTGGAATACATCGTGGACTTGGGGGAGGTTCGGCGGCAATTCCAATCGGTATGCCACTGGTCCACTTCGAGAAAGAATACGGAATGGACCAATGTAGCGAGGAGCTAACTTGCCTTTGATTCCAAAACGATGAGTGCCTCGCATCGGGGTGACACGGAGGTAAGCATTTCGCCAGGTTGATAGACCATTTCCTTGTGCTTGCGATCATAGCTGCTCTTCTGACGAGACTGAGCAGCCTTCAAGTGATCACGGATAACGCGAACCTGATCTTCGGCATGTTGAATAATGTCCGGACCAATGAGAGTTCATTCCCCAGTTTCTGACCAATTCAGAGGGGTTCGACACTTACGTCCATAGAGAACTTCAAAGGGTGCCATCTTCAGACTAGCCTGATAGTTATTGTTGTACGAGAATTCAGCAAATGGAAGAGATTCCTCCCATTTCTTACCGAATGAGATGACACAAGCTCGAAGCATATCTTCAAGCACTTGATGAACTCGTTCGACTTGTCCTTGCGACTGGGGGTGATAAGCGGTGCTGAAATTCAGGTGAGTGCCCATAGCTTCTTGGAAACTATCCCAAAATCTTGAGGTGAAAATGCTGCCTCGGTCGGAACTGATCTCCAACGGAATACCGTGGAGCGACACGATTCTGGAAACATACAAGTCTGCCAACTGACTAGCAGAGATCGTCTCCTTGACTGGCAGAAAGTGGGCAACCTTGGAGAAGCGGTCGATGACGACAAAGATAGCATCGTGGCCTTTCTGCGATCGGGGAAATCCGGTGACGAAGTCCATCTCAATCTTGTCCCATTTCCATTCAGGAATAGAAAGCGGTTGCAGAGTTCCAGCAGGTCTTTGATGTTCTGCCTTGACGCGACGGCAAACGTCACATTCAGAAACATATCGGGCAATGTCTTGTTTCATGTTGGACCACCAGTACCGCTGACGAATGTCTTGGTACATCTTGGTACTACCAGGGTGGATCGACAAAGGTGTATCATGAGCTTCTTTCATGACATCAGGGGCGTAACTCAGGTTTGCCTTCGCTACCGGAACCACTAAACGACCCTTGAAGTACACCGCATTATCATCATTTGCATCAATAGTGAAGAATGAGGGCTCTCCGCTGGCGACACGCCGCTTAATCTTCCAAATTTCAGAGTCATAATGTTGTACCGTCTTGATGCGGGTGTCGAGGTCTGGTTTTACCACCAGGGAGTTCACATATCCCCGCGGAACAACTTCGATGTTCAACTTGCGGAGCTCTTCATACAAAAGTGGTTGTTGTACTTGAACTTCAAGTTCACTACAGTAGGCTTTGCGGCTGAGGGCATCAGCCACCACATTAGCTTTTCCAGGGGTGTAAGAAATTCCCATGTTGTAGTCGGCTATTGTCTCGAGCCATCTCTGCTGGCGGAGATTCAGGTCTGGTTGAGTAAACAGGTACTTCAGGCTTTGGTGGTCGGTGTAGATCTCGCAACGATTACCGACGAGGTAATGTCTCCACAGCTTCAATGCATAAATTACCGCTGCCAATTCAAGATCATGTGTTGGATACTTATCTTCGTGAGCACGCAATTGACGAGAGCCATAAGAAATCACTTTGAGCTCTTGCATTAGGACACACCCTAATCCTTGACAAGATGTGTCACAATATACCACGAAGTCCTTCTGAGTATCAGGGGGAGCTAGCACTGGGGGAGAAGTGAGCATGTCCTTGAGGGCTTGGAAACTTTCCTGACATTTATCTGTCCACTCAAACTTGACGCCTTTGTGAAGTAGGTTAGTCAGAGGCCTGGCAATCTTGGAGAAGTTCTCGACGAAACGGCGGCAATAGCTGGCAAGGCCGAGGAAACTTCGGACTTTCTTGACAGTCTTGGGAGGAGTCCAGTCAAGAATAGCCTCGATACGTTCTGGGTTGATGGCAATGCCATCCTTGGAAATCACGTGACAAAGGTAGAGTTTGTGTTCTCGAAGCTTCTCCAGTATAAGACGAAGATGTTCAGCATGCTCCCCTTTGTTCTTGGAGTATATTAAGATATCATCCAGATAAACCACGACAAACTTGTCGAGGTTTTCCATGAATATATAGTTCCATCAACCGGGAAAAAGTGGCTGGAGCATTCGTCAAGCCAAAGGACATGACAGTGTACTCGTATGAACCATAGCGCGTAATGAAAGAGGTCTTCGGAATGTCCTCTTCACGGAATCGGATCTGATGGTAACCCAACCTCAAGTCGAGTTTCGAAAACACCGTGGATCCAGCAAGTTGATCATACAGATCGTTGATCCGGGGAAGCGGATATTTGTTCTGGATGGTGGCTTGGTTGATGGGTCGGTAATCTTGGACCAAACGATTTGTTCCATCGCTCTTCTTGACAAAGAGCGAAGGTGCTCCCCAAGAAGAGGAACTTGGGCGAATGAATCCTTTGTGAAGTGCTTCGTCGATTTCCTTCTTCAGTTCAAGGAGGTGCTGAGGTGGCATCTTATAGGGACGCTTGGCAATAGGGACGGTGCCGGGTTTCAGGTCGATGACAAATTCAACCTCACGGATCAGGGGTATTCCCGGGAGTTCTTCTGGGAAGACGTCGGGAAAATCACGAATGACTGGAACGTTCTCAATCCCGTCAAGAGATGAAACATTCAGAGCATTCATCATATAGATATGCGTTTCAGCATCACGGGTAATCCGGGTGGTGTAGTTAACAATCTCGCCGGAGGGGTGAAAAAGTTGGACAGAACTGGTGCCACAATACAGTGCGGCATCGTGGACTTTCAACCAATCCATGCCGAGAATGAGGTCTATGGTGGAAGACTTCAGGAGGATGGGGGAAGCAAGGAACTCAATTCCTTCAATTTCGACGATGGTTTTGGGCACTATCTTGGAGGTGTGGCAATGGCCTATCGGAGTGCGGACAACCATCGGTGGATCCATCTTTTCTATCATGAAGTTATGCGACAATGCAAATGCTTCTGACATGAATGAATGTGATGCTCCTGAATCAAATAAAACAGTAGCAGGTACTGAATTAACAAGAAGGGTACCCATCACGCTAGCAGGTTGCTCCTGAGCTTCTTCGACATTCATGTTGTAAGCATGTCCACGAGTGTGAGAAGAAGACCCAGTGTTATAGTTGGGGGTCCTCTTGTTGCCACGGCCATTTCCACGGCCAGCAGGGTGAACTACCAGTTGATTCTGTCGCTGAGGGCAGTCTCTGGAAAAGTGTCCTGGCTGATGGCACTTGAAGCACAAGCCATCTTGAGGACGGAGGGGTGCAGTCTCAGTCTTCGGCTGTCTCGGCGGGGGCGGAGGCAGACGAGGTGCAACATACGACGGCCTTGGTGCAGGGGCAGGTGGACGATACACACTGTGTGGAAGCCAAACGCGTTGCTTCTGTGTTGTGCCCGAAGATGAGCCAGCTTCACGGGGGTGCTTCTGCGAACCACCTAACTTAAGTTGAGCGGTCTCGAGAGTGATAGTCTGGTTCACCATGGTGGAGAAGTCGGGGAAGACGTGCAAAGCCAGTGCAAGCTGGAGATCTGGGTTGAGTCCATCACGGAACTTCTCTTGCCTACTTGCATCATTGGGGAGGTCACTTGCAGCATAGCGGGAGAGGCGGAGGAACTCCCTTTGATATGCCTCGACAGTTTTGTTGCCCTGAACGAGGTTGCGGAACTCGGCCTTCATACGGTTCATAATCGCCTGGGGGACATAACGAGCACGGAAGGTAGTCTTGAAGTCATTCCAGGTGACGACAGTCCCTTCAACTAGCGAGCCCTTGTAGGTGTCCCACCACTGAGCAGCGGGGCCACGCAGGAAATAGGACGCAAAGTTGACGTAATCAGCAGCGCTCACATTAGCGAACTCCAACTGACGGTTGATTTCACGAAGCCAATCATCAGCATCCAGCGGCTGTTCAGGTTGGTGGAAGAGAGGGGGATTGAGACGCATGAAATCCCGCAGAGTAACCACAGGCGGTTGGTTCTGGTGCTGGTTCTGGTTCTGATTCTAATTTTGGAGCTAGTCTATGACTCCTTGCATAAACACTTGGTTCATCTGAAACTACTGCATCATCGCGGCCATGTAGTCCGGCGGCGGAGGTGGATCGTTGGCACCACGACCACGACCACGACCACCACGACCAGCCATCCTGCTAGAATTTAACAGGGGTATTTCAGCGATGAGAATTTTAACGAGATACCGGAAACGAGTAATAGGTAAAGCGACAACAAAGAGGAGGCGCGAATATATAGGAGTAGTCATATAAGACATACACATCCACACATAGAATCAATCGAAAATCGGGCAGCGTAACGTCGTAGAAATTAAGGAAAAAGGACACACTAGGCGGCGCGCAGACCGTGGTAAGGATTACACGACGTGACATAGATTCCACTATGTCAATCACGCCGCAAGAAAACTGTTGGCCACAGGAGTTAATGCCAGAGGACGCGCGGCCTGCCCAGAAGGAGAATGGGATCCGCGGTCCGGGACCTGGGGTAGAACTCCTGCAACACGACTCAATCAATGGGGAAGCACCAAAACGCCGGGTGGAATCAAGAGAATGTGATCCTAATGTCATCTTTTGTAAAACTTACCAGCAAGGATAAGAGAGCAGATTCCCAGAGCATAGGTAAGGAGAAAAGGATCCTAATACCATAGATATCACACGTAGTGACATCGATGTGGGCCCGTAAGCCAAATATTAAGTTAGCAAAATAGTTTTTCAAAGTCTAGACTCAACTTCGACCAGGTAGTGGTGGGGTGGCTTCCTACAGGCAGTCGGCTCTGGTACCAACTTGTGACGCCCCTAAAATCAATCCGTGTACAGTAATCATACACGCAGGGTACACGGCTGAGATTAGGGTGCCACGGTGAGAATATCACAGCACAACACTAAACACAAAAGGATAAACCAATATGTTACAATAAAGGGGGTCACGCGGACCCGAATACATAAGTTATACAAGCCATAATATCTGAGTACAGACATAGTTAGTCAAGTTATGCCTTAAGAAGGCTAGCACAAATAACATCAGAGATACAGATCGAAAAGGCAAGGCCTCCTGCCTGGGAGCCTCCGAAACTACTCCTGGTCCTGGTCAGCGGGGGTCTCGACGTAGTAGTATCCGCCTCCGGGCTACTCCTGCTCCTGGGCTCCAACGTCGACTGCAGCGGCCGATCAGTCAAAACATAAAGGGGGAAATAAAGCAAAGGTCAGTATCTAGAATACCCGCGAGTCTTACGTCCGCTACTAAGCATTATGCATTTGTATCAACGGAAAAGGGAGGCTGTATAAATAGTGGACTGCAAGATAGAAATCAGAATAAGGATAAGAAGCTAGGCCTATCAAAGTCTAGCATCTTCCGACGATGTCTTGCAGCATGAGGTAAGAATCAGCCAACAGTTTATATAAAACAATAAAGTAACAATGAAGCAGAAGTTGCTGCAACATTTTATAATAGTAAGTTGTAATGATTAATAATAATAATGCCTCCGAGTTCCCTTCCTCGACTCCCTGCGAGGAAGAAGACCCGGAACCATACAGTTTAATAGTAATAGTTTCTAGTGGTAAGATCCAGCTTCAGCATAAAGCGTCCTGTTACCGTGGACACGGCTATTCGAATAGATTAATCTTCCCTGCAGGGGTGCACTGGCGTGACTCTACGACGCTCAGATCTCCAGGGTGGCGGGAACCTTGTTAGGGAACGCTCCACCAAACCTATCCGACACAAAGTAGCCCATCCTTCGGCAATCAACAGAGAGGTCATCCGCCGGACTATATCCTATGTACGCCGGGCTTTGGACCCTAACGCGAACGTACTCCTGCACGGTGTGTGACTGGCTGGTGAAGCAAAATCAAAGCAAACACAAATACACCGCTCGAGCAAGAGAAGACAACACCACTTCCCGGCAATCAGCCCGTGGTACTGCTGACGTCTGAAGACCCTCGAACGAGACTACGATGCAGGGGAGCCCACACTCCTCGTCCCATGTGTAGGTAGTGCGTACAATCCAAAAGGCTACTCAAGACATCCGCCGAACCATTTAGCATTTTAATTAACCTGCGTGAAAACCGTTATCGTTGCCTCGACTTAACCGACCCGCGGTCAACGACAGCAGTCAAGACCACCAGTACATCGGTGCCTGCCCTGTCGTCCCACCAAGTCCCTGCGGTTACCAACAAGGTGAACCGTCTCCTTACCTTGTCTCGCGTTTGCTCTTGGTAGAGATCGACTTTTCGTAGTTTGGTAACTCTCGCGAGATACGAGCAGGGGCCAAGCACGCCAGTAACGTCGGTCATACCCTCCCTTTTGTTCTCGACGATATACCGCTCGCGGGCACCGTTGGGTCGCCCGACTTCTTACATTTAAGGACAACCGCTGTCCAGGACCCTATGGCGGGAAGACAAAGTCAGCCTCGAGTGGAGTACAAGGATTACTCCTGGATAGCTCACACTTGAGGTGACTAGGCATAACCCAGATAGGGGCCTTTGGCGGTGTCTGCTTTGTACCGTACCTGTGAAGTTGTATATATTGTATCCGTGTTCACCCCCTGAGTGATCACGACCCGCTATCTAGTCCTAGCTAACAATGCGCAGGGTTCACTGCTGAATATATGCATAATTATAAAAGGCAGCATAGGATAAGAAAGGTACATCAAGGGGCGACAAAATCAGGCTATACAATTGAATAGGTTTGTAATCGTAGCAGCAGCAGTAACAATGCCTAGTGCAAGAAATTACCGAAAGGTAGGCGATATCTGGGGAAGAGAATGGCTCTTCTTGCCTGGAAGCTCAACGGTAGGGGCAGGGTCGTCGACGAAGTAGTCGTACCCGGCAGCAGTGTAGTCGGCGGTAGCAGCGGGGTCTACCGGAGAATAAAGGGGGGGGAGAAACAATAAATCCAAAAGAAATCATAAACAAACAGATGAATAGCATGGCGTATGCAATGTTAACGGTGTTCTAACGCAGTGCAATGTACGTTGCTCGGAGCGGGAATTCATCCGGGGATGAACTACCGGCTCCGGGTGATTACTGGACAGGGAGTCCGGAGGGGAAGGGTTCATGCCGGAGGTGTCGTGGACATCCGACAAAGATAACGGGGGTGTATCCGTGTTAGTTGAACCATTCCGGACAACTTTCGTGTTCGGAATAAATTCATCCAGCAGGTTTTTACCGGCACCGGGAATTATCGACAAACAACCCGGAGGGGGGAATGTCGATGATCTGTGTGTTAGGGGTGGGGTAGACATACGGATAGCGTATCCGTATTCGTTATATTTTTCTGATCAATTTTCATGTATAAAGTTTTTGAATCCGACTTACGGTTTAAAAGATATTCAAATTCAAAGTTCAAATCATTTTAAATCATTTTCTGAATTTATTTTATTTAATAAATAAACATTATCCACAAAGGGTTGACTGGTCAAACCTGACTGTTAATAAAAATGGTTTTATTAATTCTAAAAACCAAGTGGACCCACATGTCAGTGACTGATAATTATCTAAATTATTTTAATCAATATATGACAGGTGGGGCCCATGTGTCATACTCGTTGTTTTAAAACTTCATTTATTTATCTTATAACCAGGGGGTTAAGTGGGGCTGGCCCACATGTAAGTCTCAGGGGTTTTTAACTCTATTTTAATAAACAGTGGAGATTAGGTTAATTAGGGATTAGCTGGGGGGGTCCACATGCCAGTGAGCCACACGGGCTGGCAGTTAGCCACTGCCACGCCGACGTAGGGCAGTGCTCGCCGAAGGTGGCCGTCTGGCCGACTCAGGTCACGGGAGCGAGCGGGCCTGGGCTGGTTCGAAAGGCCGCTACGCCCCGCATCGAGCTGGGCGGTTAGGGCGAGCCAAGGGGCACGGGACGCAACACCTCGTCAGGAATGGCGGGAGGCGGAGCTCGGTCTTCCCGGCGGCGGTGCTACAGCACGCAATGGCGCAAGGAAAATGGGGGAAAAGGCGCAGGGGGCTCACAGGGGGCAGCAAGGCAGTTCAGTGGGCTCGAGGGAGCACCAGAGGCGGCGAATTCGGGGCGGCGATGCGGCAGCCGTGCCGGTGGAGGAAGACCGTGGCGTCGGCTGTGGTGCTTTCGCATGTCGATTCCGCTATGGAATCGAAGGAGTCGACGATGGTGGTGCTCTTGGACAACCCGGCGCGGACCGAGGTGGCCGGTGGGCACGCCGGAGACGGCGGCGCGGCGACGAGGCGCGCACGGGCGGGCTCGGTTCGAGCGAGGAGACGATGAGGGGCGCGCGCGAGGGGGATCTGGAGGGGGAGGCTAGGGTTTTCAAGGCGCAGCGGGGCGGGGGAGGTCTTATCCACGCCGCCGGCCGTGGATGGCCGCCACGGCACGCCGGCCGGCCGTGGGATGGCCTCCACGCAAGGTGAACAGCGCCCTGGGGAAGAAGACAAGGTGAGGGGGGAAGTGGGCCGGGCCCAATGGAGTTGAGGGGGTGGGCTGAGGGGGGTTTTGTGCCCTGGGCGTAGTTTAGGCATTTCCATTTTTTGTTTTCTTTTTTGTTTGCATTTTGTTTAGCTAGGTTTAGATTTTTTTCCAACAGTGAAACTTGCTCCAATAATATTGCAACACCATACAGAAGTGCCACAAAAAGAATTAGTCTTTTATAAACTCTCTTTCATTTTTGTTTTATTAAAAAGCCATTAAATCCCACTGGTTTGGCTACTGTTTGAATTGTTGGATTTATTTTATTGCTTAATAAATCCCCAAAACCATATGGATGTGATCCACTGATTTTTAGGCATTTTAGAAAATTGCTTTCACAATTTTTGAACAAAGTTTTATTTCCACTTATTTTCAATATTCATCAAAAGGCATTTCAGGGTTTGTTTGAATTTTATTTCAAATGGCTTGGACTTTAGTTGGCCAATGATGATCAAGGTCCATGGTTCATATTTTCTTGCAACAATATCAAAAGAGAATTTGAATTTGAACTGAACCAGTTGATCAAACAAAAGTTTTGAACAGTAGAGATGAACAGTAACCCTGATTACTGTTCACTGACAGTGAGGGTGTTACACGCCCAAAAGTAAAATTGTTTAGATTTGTGTGTACTTCAGTTCATCTTTTGTGAGCATTTTGTTTTGAGGCCATCTTTATGTTGTTAATCACTGTTGAAGTGGGCACTAGACTGTTAACTACTGCTAATTTCTGTTTATTGATGTTGATGTTATTTTTATTGCAACTTTGGTTGATGATTGTGTCACATCCATGAGGCCTGTGCTATTGATTCTTTCTTGTATGTGTTAAGCATCATGTGCACTGCAATTAGATGCATTACTTTTCCATGTTTGTCTGCTGTAGCTATATTAATTCTTGCTCCAAAGTGGTGACCCTGATGACATGTGTTGTTGTTTATATAAAGTTGCTACTTTGTTGCCCTATATCTTTTGAACCATGCATCCTATTGAGCATTGCAATATGTCTTTTTGATCTATGCCATGTCTACTTCCATTATATGTATTGCATTGTCATGTTTACATTCCTGGTCATAGTTATGTTCAGCTCCAAAGTTGCTATCCCGCTGTTTTTGACAGACACCTCTGTTTTTCACTAAGTCTGTAACTTTCCGATGCCATGTTCTACGCTTAATATCTTTTGATATGTGATGCCTATGACCTTGACCTTGATTCTTGTTTGTACCTGATCACCATCATGTCTAGTTCATGCCCATATATTTTTATTTCATGTTTCTGCACTTTTGCATATAGCTTTACCCATGTTTATACAACATGAAAATAACAGTTTCTGCCATGTTTTCCTGATTTTCACTAAGTCCTAGACCAATAATGTTTTATTGCATTTTGCATGGGCTATAATTAATTGTTCATGATGTCTATTTGCATGATTCCTTTTGACATACCATGCCTTCCATGTCTAATTTAGTTGCATATCATTTTTGTGCATGTTCACAACATTTTGCTTATTTATTTGTTGCTCTAAAGTGTGCTACCTGATGTTGGCAGATTGTGTTCCAAACTTGTCTCGCTTATATATTTTTAACCGCAACTCTGTTTGGAGTGTTCTTTATATGTATCATGATTAGATTTTCATGTACTTTGTGTTTACGATATTGTTTGATGTTGTTAATTAACCTAAAATATGGTTTAGGATAGAACAGTACCAAATGCTTAAATTTTCGTGGGGTACTTAGTGATATGCCATGTTTAGGTTGTGCCTCACTTAAATTGACTAGCATAGATAGTCCACCTTATGTTTCACCTCTTGTCATGTTTGTTTGCTATGCCATGCTTGAGTGAGATGCCATGTTAACAACCTTTACTCATGTTGTGTACCTAAACAACTTGAACCTTTCTAAATGTGCGGTATCGTCGTGTGTGACGAGTACTCCACTTAACCTGTTAGTAACCGCTCTCGACGATAGATGTGATTCCGTGTGTTGTCTCGTGTTGCCTTCTTGTTGATGATTTCTCGTGATTGATTCGTAGTAATAGATGCTTGCTCGTCGATTGCCTTTTCCAGTGTTTCCTTCTTGTGTGCTTCCGCGGGTACCTCTCGGAGACGTTGCGAGCTTGCGATCGACTACACCTTTGGTTTCGTCTTATCATCAGGTAAGGGGGAGCATATATCATGCTTATAACTTTCAGCTCACTCGCGCCTAGGTGTAGGATAGAACGATTGCTGGATCCTACCACTTCATTTCATGCCTCTCAAATAAACCCAAATATCCATGTCCTCCACATCCCAGCAAACCTTGTTCGGCTATGTTACTATTGCTCGCTGCTTAGCCACTACTTATTATGCATGCTAGGATGCTATCAACTGTTATCCTTAGCACCCAATGCACTCCATGGTCCCATTGGACCTATTAATGGTGATGCTAATACCTCAACCGTAGAAGAAGAAACTCCTATGAACATAGAGGGTTTCAAACAAGTGAGCCTAGATGACACTACTACCACCTTTGATAGTAGTGATATTGATTTTGATAGTTGCACCCTATCAGAAATTATTAGCTTGCTACACAAAATGTCTAGAGACCCCCACACTAGCACACTCAATCTTGCCTTCACGGAGCATATCACAAATGCTCTCATCAAAGATAGGGAGGAGAAGATTAGGATAGAAGCCTCCATACCTAGGAAGCTAGATGATGGTTGGGACCCTATGGTAAAAATTAAATTAAATAACTTCTCTTGCTATGCTTTATGTGACGTTGGAGCTAGTACCTCCGTCATGCCCAAAAGAATTTATGATATGTTTGAATTGAAACCTTTTGATTCTTGTTCTTTTGGTGTTTGTCTTGTCGATTCTTCCGTAAAGAAACCTTTGGGGAAGATCGACGATGTTCTTATCATTTTCAATGACAATTATGTTCCCATTGATTTCATTATTATGGATATAGAGTGTGAACCTTTATGTCCAATTATTTTGGGACGTCCTTTTCTCTGCACCGTTGGTGCTATCATTGACATGAAAGTGGGAATATAAAATTTCAATTCCCTCTGAAAAAGGGGATGGAACACTTCCCTAGAAATAAAATCAAGTTACCTTTTGAGTCCGTTACACGGGCTAGTTATTCTCTCTCTCTCTCTTGATAAAACTTGATTCTTCTTTTGCCTTATGCCTAGCTTAAAGGCGTAAAAGAAAGCGCTTGTTGGGAGGCAACCCAAGATGTTTTTACTTCCTGTTTTTAGTGGTCTTGATGATTTTTACTACTGTAGCAACATCATTTTATCTTTATTTTCAAGCTTTGTGCCAAGTTATAGCCTCATACGACAAGGGAAGCGAAAGTTGTGACATGCTGTCCAGAAAACAGATTCTGTCTTCGTGACGGGAAATATCAGATCAAATCGCCAGTTCATCTTTTTGAGCTGAATTTTTTACACAGCGTGCTCTATACAATCGCGGAACTTTCGTATGTTCTGAGTTTTTTTATTTGAGTTCCATAAGTACCCCTAAAAAAATTCTTTACTACCTATTGTTCTGTTTTTCACAGATTCTGCCACGTTTTGTCTCTCCTTACTTTTGCAAACCTTAAGCTTTCTTTTTCTTTGCAAAAACCTTTTGGCAATCTTGAGAAACATTAGCTCTTCAAGAATATCTTTATATCCAGTGGGGGTAAATTATTTTATTAAGGGTACTAACCCCTCTAATCAACTTATGATGAGTTATGTATGAAGGGAGTTTTCAAGTGTGCGAGGGAAGATGATGAAAGAAGATCCAGGAGTGTCAAGTGCTCAAGATTGGTGATGCCCCCATAAATCCCCAATAAATATTCAAAGAGACTCAAGCGTCTAAGCTTGGGGATGCCCCTGTGCATCCCCTTCTCCATCAACAATCATCAGTTTGTCCTTCGTCTCACTATATTTTTATCACTTCATGCGTTATGTGATATGCTTGGAGCGTCTCGCTCTTAGGTTTTATTTTTAGTTTTCTTTAGATTTGCTTGCTGTTCATAACAAGTTAGACCCCGTCTTACTTTGTGTAGGAGAGAAACACGCTCCACTTTCAAAATCTAGAACACATCATAGGATTTTTCATGCCTATCTTTTTGTTGTTGTGTGTTCTTTATCTTTTCGTACCTACTGCCATGTTTAGTTTTAGTTTTAGTTTGTCTTTAGAAAGAACCTGGGCTTTTGTTTATTTTGTTGTTGGAACTCTCTTTAGTTTTCATTATTATCTTGTTAAGAGAGTTGGTTGTTGCATTGAGTTGTGTCTTGTTTTGAAAGTAGGTAATTGAGGTTTCTATTTAATTTTAGTAGTAACTTGCAATAGTTTTGAGGTATTGATGTGAGTAATGTTTGAACTTTTGGTGTCAAGAGCTCTAGCCCATTAGTGATAGGGGTCGTATTTTGGGCAATCCGTGTTTATTTTCAAAAACCTACAAAACTAGTTGAGAACTCTAGCTACTAGATGGATCGCTAATCTTTGGAGGGATCGAATATTAGAGTACACTCATGTACCATGAGTCGGGGATGCGCAAGGATAACCAAACCCCCATACACTCCTCCTCGGGGTACTTGTCTCTTTGTGAACCTCCATATTAGATTGAGAGTTACCGATAATAAGTGCATGAGTTCTTCGGACTAATGTATGTATTGAAAGTTGACACTTCCACCTCCTCATATTTGCTAGCCTCTCTTGTGTCGTGCATTGCCTTCTTATCACTCCGAGAGTTGGCGTCCACCTTCGCCGGTACATCCAAACCCTTGGCATGATACGCTCTGTCATCATAAACCTCCTTATACCTTTCCTCAAAACAGCCACCATACCTACCTCCCAAGGCATTTCCATAGACATCCACCTCTTCATGACTTGATCTTCATGTCATACATGTTCCTGCTATACTGGCAGCGGCATACATTGCATACATCATGATAGCTACATCTTCTTTATGATTTGAGTACCTTGTAAAGTGTGAAAGATCTTCTATACCCTCTTGTAAATTAGAGTATTGCCCTTAAGTGAGGAAAAGATCCCAAAGTGGACAAAATAAAAGATCCCAAAGAGGACAAATGAGAGTTAAATAGAAAGAGCCATTGAGGCCACCAAAAAATACAACAAAATAGAAAAAGGAAAAAATAAATAAAAAGAGAGAAAGGGGCAACACTAATATCCTTTTGAAAGATCCACACTAGTACTCCCTCTTATCCGTGTACTCCATAGAGATGATCATTCATGCATATAGCTATGTGGGGACCTTCACACTATAGAACTTGGTTTTCATATTCCAAGGATAAGCCTCCTCAAAAGAGCTCTAGGTCTTCATGAGCGAGCAAGTTAGATGCACCCCCACTAGTTCCATTGGAGAGCTTTTCAGCTCATATGTGCATCCGTTGCATGGCAATCCCTACTCCTCACATCATATCTATCATTTGGCCTTCTCGCCTATGATTGTCCTCATTGATGTGAGCCTTTCCCACCTTTTTTTCTTCCTCCTCTACCATATTTCTCTCTTTTCCATCCTAAGTGTCAACTCTCGTGCTTACGCTCATCCATTGCATGAGTGCTCAAAATATCGAAAGGGAGTGGATCAAATTGACTTGTACCTGGCTAGTGGTCTGGGGACGAGTCAAGATAAGATTCCAAAGAAGACCAAGTGTGAAACTTTAGTATATTGAGTTCTCAACAAAAAAAATTCTCATATTCCCTATCCCTCTTCTTGCACGCAAACACCATTTGGAGACATTCGAATCACGGACAGCGAGAGCTCTTCCACCTAATGTTCTTTGGTTGCTTGTTTCAATTCTAATATAGACTCTTGCATGTTATGACTTGAATTGAATCACATACCTTGATTGCTTTGCCTTTCAAAGTTCTTATATGGTTGCTAGCATGTCACCATAGAAATTATGCTTGTTATCATTTACCTACTCGAGGACGAGCAGGAATTAAACTTGGGGATGTTGATACGTCTCAAACGTATTGATAATTTCTGCTCGCTCCATGCATGTTTTGTGTGATATTGCTATGATCTAGATACACTTTCATACACTTTTGATCATATTTGGACTAACCTATTAACTCACTACACCCCAGTGTCGGTTTCTGTTTTCTGCTGTTTTTCTATTTCAGTTTTCCCCCATATAAAAAGTGATCCAAAAATCCGGGAAAAACAGATAAAAAATCAGCGTATCGGAAGATTCCAGAGCCCCGAAGGAGGGCCAGGGGGCCACCACCAGGTGCCCAGGCGGCCACCTGGCGCGGCCAGGGGCCTGGCGCGCATGGAACCCTGGTGGCCCCCTGGCTTCCCCCCTTCTCCTATTTAATCTCCGTCAAGGGAAACCTCCGAGGACAGAACCCTATTTCGCAAACTCGCCTATGTTCCGCCGCCGCCGCGCTTCCAATATCGGGAGCATCGTCAGGACCCCTCCCGGAACCCTGCCAGAGGGAGGATCGACCTCCGGGATCTTCTCCTCCACCATGGACGCTTCCCGGATGTGCCGTGAGTAGTTTCCTTTGGACCATGGGTCCGTGATCAGTAGCTATGTGATGTTCTCCTCCCTTCTTTGTTCTTCATGGTTTAGACCTCGTGAGCTTCCCTACATGATCGAGGCACATATGTAATCTTTTTGCTTTTGCTATGCTGAGTTTGATGGGATCTGATGGATTATGAGATTATGTTCAGATTGTGATAGAGTAATATAATTGGTTCTTATCTTTTGTATTTTTGTTCCGAACTAATTCTTGCATGTTCTCCGTTGCTGTTTATTGCTTTGGCCAAGTGGTAGGTAGTAACTCCAAGAGGGAACATTATGCTCGATTGTGGGTACATGCCCCCTGACGACACGCTTGAGTGACAGAAATATGAGTCTAGGGGATGTGATGTGGCCACAAGGGGGAAAACAACGGTGCTTGTAACCGTGGTTGCAACGATTGTTTACTTTACGTAAAGTTCCTTTTAATGCAGTTTTCTGTTGCTTTGGGTTTACACTTTGGGTGGGGCTCACAACTTAATACCAGCGAGATGTTCTGGATAGATATCTCAAGGTGGATGATTAGTAGTAGATGCATATGGATTTTTGTCTACTTATTTTGGCGTACTGCCCATGCTTTTGAGCCTCTTCCTTTCTTTTGTAGCATAGTTAGCATTGCCGTGCATTTATAATCATGTCAATTGCCCATCTGTAATTTTTTTACCTCGCATGGCAGTTTTATCGTCTTTTGGGAGAGAGACATCACTAGTGAACATCACGGGACCCCGGTCCATATTCTCATCATTGTTTACACGCTCATTTATTTTCAAGATTTTACTTTCAGTTGTTATCATTATCATTATCCCTTGTGTTTGATCCTTTGTAAACAACTAGACCAGAGAGATTGACAACCTCTCTGAACTTCGTTGGGAGCAAAGTTATTTGTGTCTGTGTGCAGGTCCAGGTGAAGTAAGCAACCCTGAGGTTGTGAACGGCGCCATTTTTCACTTCACCACCTACTTATCATTATCAGGGTCCTACTGGATTGATAACCTCGGTATCTTCATTGAGGGAAATTTTCTTTTATCCTACATCTCACCTTCCACTTGGGGTAACAAATGAAGGGCGAGAAGCCATTATCACTTCCACGCCATCAACAACTAATAACTTTTACTTTTTCTCTTTCACTTTATAATGAAACAATTGAAGATTTTGAAAGAACATGTTATTAGTCATGAAGTGAAAATGTTAACACAAAGGAAGATGCTTGCTTGGCATGAGCTTTCACAAACAACTTAGTTTTCAAAAGATAATGTCAACAAGGGTGTGGCATGACAAAACTTAATGCAACATTATATGAATGAATCCTCATCAACATCAAGTGGCTGTTCTCTTTTAGAATAGAAGGAAGTGGGAAAAACTGACTCAACATAAAAGTAAAGGATAGGCCTTGTTAAAGGTAAGTAGGGAAAACTCATGTGCTATCCTTAAATCAAATAGAATGAAAACAAATTTTGGCAGGTGCATAGTTTGTCAATGAATGCTAATAGATAGTTTGACAAATTTCGAGGAACGACTCCCAAGTGGGGACAATCACATCCCCTTAATCTCCTTTGTTTATCACTGCCAAAGTTTTTGATTTCTCATTGACCAAGCGTGAAGGAGGGTTTGTTTTTTGTATTATCTTACGAGCTGGGCGCACTCATACGTCCAAAATGCATCACTATTTTGTATTGTAATTTAACCCTATTCATTGATATATTCCACTTTAAAGTATTGTTCTTATGTTATTTTGGCTTGTTTTACACAGTTTGCAACTCTCCGGTGCCGAAGCAGTAGAAGCAGAATTCAGTGGTGAAAAGTGGACATCAAGTTGCTTAATCAGATCAACTACAAATTCGATGAAAATTGACGGAGATCGTTTTTATGAAGATTCACGGGAGATCACCGAAGAAGGACCAGAGGGGACCCACCAGGAAACCAGAAGGGTGCCTGGCGCCACCCCCCCTAGGGCGCGCCAGGCACCCTCCTGGATGCCTGGTGGCCCACCTCGGTACCCCCTTTGGCCTATATTACCCCCTGGGTAGAAACCCTAAAAGAGGAGGAGTTTCGCCATTTCGCCGCCGCCTCGTGGAGGAAACCTACATAGAAGAAAAATCCATCTCCGGCGGGCAGATTCCGCCGGGGAGATCACCTCCCGGAAGGGGAGATCGTCGCCATCGTCACGGGCATCATCAAGGTCATCATCAACATCATCCCCAACATCAGCACCATCTCCACCTCCATCCAATCTCACCTCACAAGTTTAACTTCTGTTGTAATCCGTAGTATCTATCGTCTCTACTCTACCGGTGTGGATTACTGCCGTGTGATGAATGCTATTGACTTTTGTTGGAGAATTATCATTGTGTCCAGATTGTTTACCATATATTTATCCCCACTGATTATGATCTCTTTTATGTCTTGTGAGTAGTTACTTTAGTTTTTGAGGGCATGGGAGAAGTCTAGTTCTTGGTAGTCATATGATGTTGAAGTATTATGTGTTGTTCGATATTTAAGTTGTGTTGTTATTTTCTTAGTGGTGCTGTGTGAGTCGGACACTCAACACTTCGCCTTATTAAGGACCTAGGGGAATACATTGTGCATAAATGATGCTTATGGTGGGTTGCCGGAGTGACAGAAACCTGAACCCCAGTTCGCATACTTTTGTACAAGGGAGTTATGGATCCTCGATCGTAATGTTGTGGTTAGGCTTATGCCTTAATTACTACCTTGTATTTGCGGATGCTTGCAAGGTGTGTAATCATAAGAGTACACTTATCTTAGTCTAGAAGGTGTACTAGCATTGAACCACCCACTCAACACTTATCAACACAACACAAAGTGCCGATACCGAATATGGCGAAAGCACATGACTATCTCTCCCATGTGCCCTCGAGAACGCTTTAGCTCTTATAAGTTTAGTTCCTAGGCTTATCCTTGTGAAAGGATTGGGTCACTTTCTACTCCTCAGTTGCCCTGTTTACTTTGCTTGTCTTTTACCTTTCTGTTGCTTAAACCAAAAATCCCTAAATATTTACCTTTCAGTGTTTGCAGCCTTTTCCTTATCCAGAGTCACTTGTCAATACCTTCTGCTCCTCGTCGGATCGACATCCTTATTTATCGAAAAGCTACAATTGATCCCCTAGACTTTTGGGTTATCAAGAATCATTTATTGGCGCGGTTGACGGGGGAGGCACCCCAACTAAACCTATCAACTTCACCGCCATCAACGAGCTTTTCTGGCGCCGTTGCCGGGGAGTGTAGCGCTATTAGTAAGTGAAGCCGGTAAGGAAACCTTTACTTTGTGTTGTTGTTTTATTATTTTTGTTGTTGCTACCCTCAGTCATTATGGACCCCTCTACTTTTGGTTCGTTGCTGATGAGGAGCCGCCCCACGACTGTGGTGGTTACTCCTACCCCTACTAAAATTGTGCCCTATAAAATACCAATTGGTATTATTGATTGTGTCTTGGCTAATCGTTATACAGGAGAAGGACATCCAGGAGAACACCTACTATATTTGTCACAATTATGTTCTTTATTTAAGCTTGCAGGTGTAACGGTGGAGTTCTTCATGAAGAAATTATTCTCCGTATCACTTAAAGATAAAGCTTCAGATTGGTATAAGCTACTCGATAACTCTGATTTGCTTGAATGGCAAGATCTTATGTCTCTCTTTTATGCAAAGTTTTATCCTCTTCGTGAAATTCACCAAGACAGGAACTACATCTACAACTTTTGGTCTCGCGACGGAGAGAGCATCGCTCAAGCTTGGGGGAGACTGAAGTCCCTGATGCAAAAATATCCCAACCATGAGCTCCCCAAGGAAATTATACTAACAAATTTTTATGTCAGGATTTCTCGTCGGGACAAGGAGATGTTGGATGCCTCCTCTAGCGGGGTATTCCAGACCAGAAGTATAGAAGAAAAATGAGATCTTATTGAAAGGATTCAGAAGAATACTGAAGACTGGGAAATTGTTAAAGGTATTGAACCCACTATAAACTATGAGCATGACTACATTGAGAGTTATGTGAAGACTGATTACTTTAATACCTTTTGCTCTAAAACTGGTCTTGATTCCCAGCTAATGATTGAATTTTGCAAGGACTTTGCTTCTCATGTTGATTCTTCTAAGAAGAAGGAGAGTCAACATCATAAAACTTTCAAGGACTCACCTACTGAGGTTAATGTTACTGATCCTGTTTTACCTGCAGTTATGTATGAACAGCCTCCTTATCCCTCAAGGATAAAGGAGCACTCTTTTGTTACAGGTATTCTAAATAAAAATGGAAGGACCACTGATGAACCTGAGGACCTGATCAAGGTCAAGCATCAAGTTGCAATGGTTAAGGATCTGGTAACCAGTAATATTGAAGAATCTATTATTAGTTTTTGTGTTGTTTCCACTAACATTGTCACAACCAAGAACAAAGGCCCAATTTCAGGTACACCTGTTGTATTTGTCAAAATAGGAGATCATAAGTACTACGGGCTATGTGATTTGGGATCCAATATCAGCGCTATTCCTTTCACACTTTATCAAGAGATCATGCACGAGATTCAGCCGTGTGAGATCGAAGACATAGGTGTCACGATTCATCTTGCGAATAAGAAAACATTCTCTCCGATCGGGATTGTGAGAGACGTTGAAGTACTCTGCGGGAAGGTAAAATATCCTACTGACTTTCTTGTACTTGATTCAGTGCAAGATAATTTTTGCCCTATTATCTTTGGTAGGCCATTCCTCAGCACTTGTTGATACGTCCCAAATGTATCTATAATTTCTTCTTGCTCCATGCATGTTTTGTGTGATATTGCTATGTTTTTTATATATACTTTCATATATCTTTATAACATATTTTGGAACTAACCTATTAATGGTTGCAAGAGTGCACAAGTTCTTGTTTTTTTACTTTATGTGTAGGAATTACTTGGATAAAGGAAAAATCACAAAAAGGCCTTGTAGGAGTTGGACATTAACTCTTCCGAAATCTGTCCCCACCAGACAGGTTTTAAAGATCGCCTCGGAAAAGCTAGAAGACGGCCTCAAACGGAAAAACTTAAAACTACAAAGTTGTAGGGAATTTTTTCCGGTGGATTTAGACATAAAATTTGGCCCAATCGGAGTTCGGATGCTTCCAGAAACCCCGAAATACAGAAGACGTAATCTGGATGACGGGAATCCGAGAGTCTATATAAAGAGAGGAAACCTAGGTCAAAGGGCACCACGAAATTTCCACCCCCCCTTATTCGCAAAAAAAAGTAATTTCCTCCCCCTTGGCAGCCGTCTTGAGGGGGAGATCAATCTCCACAGCAGCACCATCTCCAAGGAAGAAGAAGGGCCCAAGGGTCGCTGTCCCCAAGGGCCGTGGCCGTGGGCGCCGCCGTCGCTGTCTCCTTCATCTCCTCTGGGCTGCACCTCTCCATCAACAACTCTCCCTCTCACCATGTCCATGTGTGAGTAGTTCCCCTCGGGGCTAAGGCTTGTATCTTGATCTATGTGGTTTCTCTCTCTCCCATGATGTGATCTTTGTTGTGATCATCGGCTATGTTAATCTAGGGTGATCCCATGATGTTTCCCCTTCTTCTATGTATTGGATTTGATGTACTCACTTGATCCTATCTAGTATAATCCCCGAGACCATGGTGACAGCGGTCTATTGGACATGGGTTAGAAGAATATTTTCATGAGTGATTTCCTATTTTGTGTGTGGATTGAAGATTGAGAGTCTTTTGGTGCTTGTCTTTGACTATCCTTTAGATATGTTGTGGTGATTGTGGTACTCTCTTTGGATGGCCGCGGTGACATTGGGAAATCCATAGATTGAGAACTACAAACTCTGAGGTGTGCTTTTGTAGTCCTACACAATTCTCGTCCTCTCTTGACCACAAAGGAATGACCTTCGAGTACGTCTCCATTGCATGTTTTATGGGAAGTAGCATGTGATTAGACTATGTTAATGTTGTTGGGAGTTGCCACTAGTGAAAGTATGAAGCCTAGGCCTTGTTTCCATCATTGTTACGCCGTTTGCACTCACTTTTGTTACTTGTTTCTTTGCTGGACTTTTTATTACAGATTTATATTACTTTGTTTTGCCACACCTATCACCCATATTTTACCATCTCTTCGCCGAACTAGTGCACCTATACAACTCCTAGTTGTATTAGGTGTGTTGGGGACACAAGAGACTTATTGTTTCTTAATTGCAGGGTTGCTTGAGAGAGACCATCTTCAACCTCTACTTCCCTGAGTTCGATAAACCTTAGGTCATCCACTTGAGGGAAATTGCTGCTGTCTTACAAACCTCTGCGCTTGGAGGCCCAACATAGTCTACAAGAATAGAAGCGTGCATAGACATAACTTGTGGAGCTATAATTGATTGCAAGAAAGGTAAAGTTTCTGTTGAATTCAACGGTGGGCCGTATGAATTTAATTTTTCTAAGTTTTCTAAGCAGACTCGTGGTACTTATTTGTCTAGTAATGACAAAATTATTGAATAAATTACTTCTATCGCTATTCCTCCTGATGACACTTTGCAGCAATTTATGGAAGACCACGAGAATGACATGCGTCTGCAGGAGAGGAATGAGCTAGAAGACATATTTTTAAGACAAAATCCTGTCCTGAAGCACAACCTCCCGGTTGAACCTTTAGGAATCCTCTCACAACCAAAAGAAGACCCGGTGTTTGATCTAAAACCACTTCCCGATACGCTCACGTACGCTTATTTAGATGAAAGGAAAGTATACCCTATTATTATCAATTCTAACCTTTCAGGGTATGAAGAAGAGCGACTATTGGAGACACTCCGCAGACACCGAGGTGCTATTGGCTATACTCTTGATGATCTCAAGGGTATCATTCCATCCATTTGCCAACATACTATCAATCTCGAGCCCGATGCTAAACCGGTTGTTGATCATCAACGACGGTTGAACCCAAAGATGAAGGACGTGGTTAGGACGGAGGTTCTCAAACTTCTAGCCGTAGGTATCATCTATCCCATAGCTGATAGTAAGTGGGTAAGTCCAGTTCATTGTGTTCCTAAGAAAGGAGGTATGACTGTTGTTCCTAATGATAAAAATGAACTAATACCTCAGCGGACTATTATTGGATATGAATGTGTATTGATTTCGGGAAGTTGAACAAGGCCACCCGGAAGGATCACTATCCTCTGCTCTTTATTTATCAGATGCTTGAGCGGCTGTCTAAAAACACCCACTTTTGCTATCTTGATGGGTATTCTGGTTTCTCTCAGATTCATGTTAACACTGCGGATCAGGAGAAGACCACTTTCATGTGTCCTTACGGTACTTATGATTATAGGCGTATGCCTTTTGGTTTGTGTAATGCACCTGCTACTTTTTAGAGGTGTATGTCTCCTATATTCCATGGTTTCTTTGAGGATATTTTGGAGGTCTTCATGGATGACTTTTCCGTCTATGGAACCTCCTTTGACCACTGTCTCCGCAATCTTAATAAAGTTTTGCAGAGATGTGAAGAAACAAATTTGGTGCTTAATTGGGAGAAGTGCTATTTCATGGTTAACGAAGTTATAGTTCTTGGTCACAAGATTTCCGAAAGGGGAATTGAAGTGGACAATGCAAAGATTGAAGCTATTGAAAGGATGCCCTATCCAAGGGACATCAAAGGTATTCGTAGTTTTCTCGGTCATGTTGGTTTCTATAGAAGATTTATCAAGGACTTTTATAAGACCTCGACACCCCTCACCAATCTTCTCCATAAGGAAGTTCCTTTTGTATTTGATGAAGATTGTAAGGAAGCTTTCGAAGTTCTTAAAAAAGCTTTGATAACCTCTCCTATAGTACAACCACCTGACTGGAATTTTCCCTTTGAAATTATGTGTGATGCTAGTGATTTTGGTGTTGGAGTTGTTTTAGGACAAAGGGTTGATAAGAAGTTGAATCTTATACACTATGCTAGCAAAACCCTTGATAGTTCTCAAAAGAATTATGCTACTACCGAGAAGGAATTCTTGGCAGTGGTGTTTGCTTGTGACAAGTTTAGGCAGTATATTGTTGATTCTAAGGTTATTATTCATACTGACCATGCTTCCATTAAGTATCTTATGTAGAAAAAGGATGCCAAACCAAGGCTCATAAGGTGGGTACTCCTTCTTCAAGAATTTGATTTGCAGATTGTCGATAGAAAAGGAGAAGACAATCCGGTGGCGAACAACCTTTCAAGAATGGAAGCCATTCCGCACGATCCTATCCCAGTCAACGATAGTTTTCCAGATGAACAACTTGCTTTTGTAAAAGTACAATCTCATTCCGATCCTTGGTTTGCAGATTATGCTAATTTTATCGTTGCAAAGTTTTTGCCTCTAGGTTTTACATTTCAGCAGAGGAAGAAATTCTTCACGGATTTGAGGCGTTACTTTTGGGATGATCCACATCTTTATAAAGAAGGTGCGGAAGGGATAGTAAGAAGGTGTATACCGGAGCACGAGAAGAAAGACATTCTTCGACAGTGTCACGATATTCCCTATGGAGGACATCATGCCGGTGAGAGGACCGCACATAAGGTTCTCCAATCAGGTTTTTATTAGCCTACTCTTTTTAAGGATGCTAGAAATTATGTTTTATCTTGTGATAAGTGTCAGAGAGTTCGTAACATTAGTAGGAGAAATGACATGCCTATGAATTACTCACTAGTAATCGAACCTTTCAATTGCTGGGGTTTTGATTTTATGGGTCCTTTTCCTCCTTCACACAAGTACACACACATCTTAGTTGCCGTAGATTATGTAACCAAATGGGTTGAAGCAATCCCAACTAAGAGTGTTGATCACAAGACATCTTTGAAAATGCTCAAGGATGTAATTTTCCCCAGGTTTGGTGTACCAATGTACCTCATGACAGATGGAGGGTCACACTTCACGCATGGAGCTTTTAGGAAAGCTCTAGCCAAGTACGATGTCAATCATAGAATTGCATCACCATACCACCCTCAAACTAGTGGGCAAGTTGAGCTCACCAATAGAGATATCAAGCTGATCTTACAAAAAATAGTGAACAGTTCTAGGAAGGACTGATCAAAGAAGTTAGGAGATGCTTTGTGGGCGTATAGAACTGCTTACAAGAACCCCATGGGCATGTCTCCGTATAAGATGGTCTATAGCAAAGCTTGCCATTTGCCATTAGATTTAGAGCACAAAGCTTTCTGGGCTGTCAGAGAGCCGAATGCTGACCCAAAGTTAGCTGGTGAAAAGCGTCTCATGAACTTGACTTCTCTAGATGAGTGGAGAAGTGAAGCTTACGAGAGTGCTAAAATGTTCAAGGAAAAGGTAAAGAAGTGGCACGATAAAAGGATTCTGAAACGTGAATTTAATATTGGTGATAATTTTTTGTTGTTTAGATCTCGTTTTAGGTTTTCTCCAGGTAAACTACTTTCCAGATGGGAAGGGCCTTTTCATATCGAAGAGGTATATCGGTCCACTGCAATCAAGATTAATAATTTTGAAGGCACCAAACCTCAAGTTGTGAATGGACAAAGACTCAAACATTACATGGCAGGTGATCCTATCAATGTGGATGTGAATATGATATACACAATATCTCATGAAGAACATGTTGCAGCTAAGTTTCAGACACCGGCAGGAGTAGAATAAGAAAAGGTATGTATTACGGTGAGGAAACATCGCGAACATCAATAAAAGTTTAATTTTCGAAGTTTTTTCAAAATTAGGAAAATTCCAAACCCAAGTGGAGCCGGAGAGGAGCTCTAGGGGGGCCCAGAAGGCCTCCCCCCCTCCTGGCCGCGCCAGGCACCCTCCTGGGAGCCCAGGACTCCAACTCCGACTCCACCTTGGCTTGAAACCTTCCTTCTGTTGCGGAAATTTTGCTATATATTTGCCCGGATCGTCCCGGCACCGTATCTCTCGATTTCGCGTGTTTTCTTCTCGAGTTGTTTCTGCCAGGACTAAAAGTTGATCTGTAGAGATGTCTTCTTGTGGCTCAAGCGGGGAGGACTTCTTGGGATGGCGTCTACGTCAAGTACAGAAGGGTCTTAATCAAGGAAAGCACATTGATTAGGCTACATAAGAAGAAATTGCCGCAAGCCAAGCGGAGATGGAGCGCTCCGTGAGAGAGGAAGTCAAGATTATCACTGCCCAACAGCAAGGAGGACCAAGCAATCCCATCATGGTGGGATCTGTCCAACCTCAATATGATCTTTCTCTTAACCTTTTAGGGCCCTCCAATTCACCGGAAGATCAACGCGCGCTTTCCACCATCTCCGAGGCCTACTGCATCACCAACCAACTCTGTGAAGATTTACGTGTACTAAAAATTCAAGTGGAAGTCTTGGAGTTAGAGAACCGAAACCTTCGCTGTGTCATCAGGGATTTGAAGAAACAACCACAACAGGATGAGGAGTAAATCTCCTCGGGTAATGGCACCCCCTCAGCTTGTTCCAAGCTTGGGGGAGTGCCCGGTATCTTTATCTTTATCTTTGTCTTTAGGAGTCAAGTAGAGTCGTATCATGTCTAGGGAAGTTAATTTATAAAATAGGTGTTGCATCGAGATCTATCACTCCTTTTTGTGCAGAGTTTTTGTATCCGTGAGTTTGGAGTCGTCTATGAAGGAATATTAATGAGAAGTCTATTGGTTTCTTCGCTGCACTCGGTATTCTCTTCACGCAATCGACATTATGAGCTGATTTTTATGGGGAGTATTGACCTTATATCAGGTATGGCTTCGAAAACTTTATTTAAATCTTGGAAAGTATAGCTTTGGTCATAACAACAAGCATGTTTTTTCTAAAAATGGCGACATAGCCAAAACCTTTATGTTATTATGCTTGAAGTGTTATGTTGACAAGGAAGACTACTTGATGTGCCATGCTAGTTTTAATGTTTTTGCTTATATTGCTTGCATCCAAGTCATCATCAATTGTCTGGTCTCTTAAAGCCTTGCTAGCCAAAAACTATGTACCAAGCGGAATTCTGCTTGTACTTCCATACCTTGAAACCAACATCTTCCACTTGAGTCCACCATACCTTCCTACTCGTGGTATTCCACTACCACTCCTAAAGTATAGAATTTATGTGCTATCTTTAGATGTTCAAAATCTTCTATTTTGTGCCTCTGATTAAACTCATGAGGAAGTGGTGGGTAACCCATGATCTTCTTAATTTGGACAAGTTTTATCTTGGGATTGCATGTAATCTGCAAACCCCTAATACGAGAAGGGACTGGCATGAGTGCCCAGCTCGTAAAAGATAATTACTAACACACAAGTTCCTTTGCCCATTTATGAGTGATAAACAAGGAACTTAAGGGGATGTGATCGTCCCCACATGGGAGCCGTTCCTCGAAACTTGTCTAAATCATGAAGTGAGTGAGTTATCTATCAGCAGTCATTGACGGATCATGCACCTCCCAAAGTCTGTTTTTATTCTGTTTGATCTAGAGATAGCACATGAGTTTTCCCTGCTTACCCTTTTGCACGGGGTTTATCCTTTATTTTGTGCTGAGTCAGTCCTTCCTACTTCCTTCCTTCCTGAGAGAGAACAGGCACTTGATGATTATAAAGATTCTTTCATATAAAGTTGCATTGAGAGTTAGCATGTTACATCTTGGTTGACATTATCTTTTGATGAGTAAGTTGTTTGCAAGGCTTATGCCAAGCAAACATCTTCCTTTGTGTTAACTTGTGCACTTCTTGACTAATAACATGTTCTTTCAAAAGCTTCAACTGGTTCCATTATAAGTGA
This sequence comes from Bromus sterilis, assembly GCA_950022295.1. NCBI lineage: Eukaryota > Viridiplantae > Streptophyta > Magnoliopsida > Poales > Poaceae > Bromus > Bromus sterilis. The sequence continues at coordinate 222,255,099 of OX465599.1, forward strand.
AAGAGCAAAAGTAAAAGTTGTTAGTTGTTCCTTGACCAAGGCTATGTTTGCTATGATTTGATGAGTTTTCTTGGTCCTACTTTATTATATTTTTTACTACTTTCTCATAAGAACCTTATGAGTTGAGGTTGCTGTTGAGGATGCTTCAGTGTGGTGAGAAATCTTGATGCTTCTTGACCGTATACTTTTATCGACACTTCACTCTCTAAACTTGTGAACAGGTTTGCCGAGCTCAGTAATCGCTTGGGGACAAGCGAGGTCTAAGCTTGGGGGAGTTGATACGTCCAAAATGCATCACTATTTTATATTGTAATTTAACCCTATTCATTGATATATTCCACTTTAAAGTATTGTTCGTATGTTGTTTTGGCTTCTTTTACATAGTTTGCAACTTTCCTGTGCCGAAGCAGCAGAAGCAGAATTCAGCTGTGAAAAGTGGACATCAAGTTGCTTAATCAGATCAACTCCAAATTCGATGAAAATTGACGGAGATCGTTTTTATGAAGATTCACGGGAGATCACCGAAGAGGGACCAGAGGGGACCCACCAGGCAACCAGAAGGGTGCCTGGCGCCCCCCCTAGGGCGCGCCAGGCACCCTCCTGGATGCCTGGTGGCCCACCTCGGTGCCCCCTTTGGTCTATATTACCCCCCTGGGGTAGAAACCCAAAAAGAGGAGGAGTTTCGCCGTTTCGCCGCCGCCTCGTGGCGGAAACCTACAGAGAAGAAAAAGCCATCTCCGGCGGGCAGATTCCGCCGGGGAGATCACCTCCCGGAAGGGGAGATCGTCGCCATCGTCATCATCATCGTCACGGGCATCATCGAGATCATCATCAACATCATCCCCAACATCAGCACCATCTCCACCTCCATCCAATCTCACCTCACAAGTTTATCTTGTGTTGTAATCCGTACTATCTATCCTCTCTACTCTAGCAGTGTTGATTACTGTCGTGTGATGAATGCTATTGAGTTTTCTTGGAGAATTATCATTGAGTCCAGATTGTTTACCATCTATTTATCCCCACTGATCATGATCTCTTTTATGTCTTGTGAGTAGTTACTTTAGTTCTTGAGGGCATGGGATAAGTCTAGTTGTTAGTAGTCATATGATGTTGAAGTATTATGTGGTGTTAGATATTTAAGTTGTGTTGTTATTTTCTTAGTGGTGTTGTGTGAGTCAAACACTCAACACTTCGCCTTATTAAGGACCTAGGGGAATACATTGTGCATAAAGGATGCTTATGGTGGGTTGCCGGAGTGATAGAAACCTGAATCCCAGTTCGCATACTTTTGTACAAGGGAGTTATGGATCCTCGATCGTAATGCTGTGGTTAGGCTTATGCCTTAATTACTACCTTGTATTTGCGGATGCTTGCAAGGTGTGTAATCATAAGAGTACACTTATCTTAGTCTTGAAGGTGTACTATCATTGATCCACCCACTCAACACTTATCAACACAACACACAGTGCCGATACGGAATATGGAGAAAGCACATGACTATCTCTCCCATGTGCCCTCGAGAACGCTTTAGCTCTTATAAGTTCAGTTCCTAGGCTTATCCTTGTGAAAGGATTGGGCCACTTGCTACTCCTCAGTTGCCCTGTTTACTTTGCTTGTCTTTTACCTTTCTGTTGCTTAAACCAAAAACCCCTAAATATTTACCTTTCACTGTTTGCAACCTTTTCCTTATCCAGAGTCACTTGTCAATACCTTCTGCTCCTCTTGGGATCAACATCCTTATTTATCGAAAATCTACAATTGATCCCTAAGACTTTTGGGTTATCAAGAATCGTTTATTGGCGCGGTTGACGGGGGAGGAACCCCAACTAAACCTATCAACTTCACCGCCATCACGCGCTCATGCCAATTCCTCCTCGTATTATGGGTTTGCAGATTAGACATGCAATCCTGGGGTAATACTTGTCCAGCTTAAGAAGATCATGAATTACCTACTAGTTCCTCATGAGCTAAACAAGAGGCGCAAAATAGACGATTTTGAACATTCAAGGATAACACATAAATTCTATATTTTTTGGAGTGGTAGGGAAATACCACGAATAGGAAGGTATGGTGGACTCATATGGAAGATATTGGTTTCAGGGTATGGATGCACAAGCAAAACTCTGCTCGGTAAAGAGTTTGGCTAGCAAAGGCTTAGAGAAAACAGGAATTGATGATGACTTAGATGCAAAGCATATAAATCATAAACATTAAGGCAGGAATAACACATCAAGTTGTCTTCCTCGTCAACATAACACTTCAAGCATAATAACATAAAGGTTTTGGCTATGTCGCTACTTGAGAAAACATGCATATTGTCATGACCAAAGCTATGTTTTCAAAAAATTTAAAAAAAATCAAACCCATACCTGATATAAGGTCAATACTCCCCATAAGAATCATCATATAAGGTCGATTGCGTGGAGGGAATACCAAGTGCAGCGAAGGAACCAATAGACTTGTCATTAATATTCCATCATAGACGACTCCACACTCACGGATACAAGACTCTCCACAAAGGAGTGATAGACCTCAATGCAAACACCTATTTCATATAATAACTTTCCTAGACATGATACGACTCTACTTGACTCTAAAAGACTAAGATAAAGATAAAGATACCGGGCACTCCCCCAAGCTTGGAACAAGCTAAGGGGATGCCATTACCCGAGGAGATTTCACTCCTCATTCTTGTTGTGGTTGATTTTTTAGATCCCTGATGACACGGAGAAGGGTTCGGTTTTCAGATTCAAGACTTCCACTTGTACTTTCAGTACACGGAAATCTCCATAGAGGTTATTGGTGATGCGGTAAGTCTTAGAGATGGTGGAAGTCATACGTTGATCTTCAAGTGAAGGGGTCGTTCCTGAAAGGTTAAGAGAAAGATCATAATGAGGTTGGACACCACCCACCATGATGGGGTTGCTTGATCTTCATCCTTGTGTTGATAGACCCCCTAGTTGCTGAGTAGTGATAATCTTTACTTCTTCTCTCACGGAGCGCTCCATCTCCGCTTGTCTTGCAGCGATTTCTTCTTCTTTAGCCCAATCAATGTACTTCCCTTGGTTGAGATCCTGCTGGACTTGGCGCAGACGTCGCCCCAAGAATTATTCTCCACTCAATCCATAGGAAGACATCTCTAAAAATAGCCTTTTTTCCTGACAGAAAACAACTCGAAAATAAAACACACGAAATCGCGAGATACAGTGCCGGAACTATCCGGGCAAATATATAGCAAAAATTTCTGCAGCAGAAGGAAAGTAACAAGCCAAAGCAGGGTCGGAGATGGACTCCGGGGTGCCTAGGCGGCCACCCGGTGCGGCCAGGAGGTAGGCCGCACCAGGGGGGCGTCTGGAACCCCTGGAGCTCTTCTCCGGCTCCACTTAGTCCTCGAATTTTCCTAATTTTGCAATAACTCGTAATATGGAACTTTTATGGCGGTTCGTGATGTTTCCATACCGTAATACATATCTTTTCTTATTTTTCTTCAGCTGGTGTCTAAAAGAGGTCTGCAACATGTTCCTCATGAGTTTTTGTGCGTATTAAATTTACATCAACATTGACGGGGTCCCCCGCCATGTAATGCTTGAGTCTCTGCCCATTCACAACTTGAGGTTTGGTGCCATCAAAATTGTTGATCTTGATTGCACCGGAGCGGTAGACTTCCTTGATATGAAACTGTCACAACCCTCTGTTAGGTATGTGCTAGGGATTAGCATCAACCTTGCATCATGTCAAAAATTTCAAAATGAAATTGAAATGGGAGAAGGAACCGCCCCTAGATGAATTTAATTTAAATGGCCATTTTAAAAGTTGCTCCCAAAATTCCTTTTTCATTTGTGAAAAGTATCATAATTGAGTGTGATCACATATAAAGTGATGTGGAATCAATCCCATGCTCATAGATTTTTCAAATATTCAATAGGAGCTTGGAATTAATCAAGTACCCCTATTTGAATTAGAATTCAAATATTTTGAATTTCAAAAATGTCCAAACTTTGGATGTGACTAGTCACTGGTCATGTAAAGCCATATAAAAGATTTGAGCATTTTATAAAATGTCTAGCTATTTTATTTAGCAAGAAAAAACAAAAGACAGAAAAGAAAAACAAAAAGAAAAAGGAAAAAGGGCTTACCTGCTTTCGGCCCAACTTAACCCCAGCCGACACAGGCCCACCTCCCCTCCTTGTTGTCTACCCTAGGCAGGGGCACGCACAGCTGCGTGCCGGCCATGTCGAGCGCCGACGTTCCCCTAGCCACGCAGCAGCCTCCCTGCTCCCCTCTTGGCGCCATGGAGACGTCCTCGACGCCGTGCTTCCATTCCCTCTAATCGCGGTCACTTTCCCCTTTCCCCTCACTCGATTTCATCGTCACCCGAGAACCTCCGTGGAGCACGCCGCCGTGTTCACGCGGCCACCATCGACGAGAGGCCACACCGCCAAGTCCATCATCTCCTCCGTTGTCTACAACGTCGTCGTTCCCAAGGAATCGAAGCCAGACGCCCCCACAAGCTCGCTAGCGTCATCGTCCCCAACTCCAGTTGTCGTTCGTCGCCATCAAATTACACTGTCGTTCCTGTCTCCCCAAGCTCGACACCACCACCAGAGCAACCCTTGTGAGCTCCTTCACCACCGCCAACCCTCCTCAGCGGCCCGTTTTTCCTCTAGCGCGATCCCCCATGGGAGCAGGATCTCATCGTCGCCATATCCACCGGTGAGGCTGCTCCCTTGCTCCATTGTCCTTGTCGTGCTCTCCATCGCGTAGCTGGCGTCTCCAGGAGCCCATTCATGACCCACAACCATAAGGTATCTATTGCAGCGTTTTCGATAAGTAAGAGTGTCGAACCCAACGAGGAGTGAAATGTATTGATAAGTGATTTTGGACAAGGAATAACTGCAAGCACTGAAAGATAACTTTTTAGGGGTTTTCGATATAAGCAACAATAAGACAAAAGCAATCAAAGTAAATGGTGCTGAGGAGCAGCAGGTGGCCCAATCCTTTTGAGCAAAGGATAAGCCTGGCAACTGAACTTATAAAGACTAAAGCATTCTTGAGGACACATGGAGCGGTAGTCATGCGCTTTCGCCATATTCCGCATTGATAACATGTTTTGTGTTTATAAGTGTTGAGTGGGTGTATCTATGCTAGCACACCTTCTAGACTAAGATAAGTGCACCCTTATGATTAAACAACTTGCAAGCATCCGCAAATACAAGGTATAAATTAAGGCAAAGCCTAACCACAGCAATACGATCAAGGATCCATTATTCCCTTGTGCAAAGGTGTGCCAACTGGGGTTCAGGTTTCTGTCACTCTGATACGTCCAAAACGTATCTATAATTTCTGCTTGCTCCATGCCTCTTTTGTGTGATATCGCTATGATATTGATGAACTTCCATGCACTTTTGATCATATTTGGACTAACCTATTAACTCAGTGCACCCCAGTGCCAGTTCCTGTTTTCTGTTGTTTTTCTATTTCAGGTTTCCCCCTTATTAAAAGTACCAGAAAAATTCCGGGAAAATATAGGAAAAATCAGCGTACCGGAAGCTTCGCGAAGAGCCCGAGAGGGGCCAGAGGGGAGCCAGGGGGCCCCAGGCGGCCAGAGGGCAGGGCCCCACCCTTGGCCGTGCTAGGGGTCGCCTGGAGCCCCTGGCCCACCTCTGGCTGCCCCCTTTCGCCTATTTATTCCCCGTGACGAGAAACCCTCAGGGAAGGAACCCTTTTTTGTGATCTCTCCTCTGTTCCGCCGCTGCCGCGTTTCAAAGATCGGGAGCACTAGAAGACCTCTTCCCGGCACCCTGCCGGAGGGAGGAATCACCTCCGGGAGCTTCTCCACCACCATGGATGCTTCCCGGATTAACCGTGAGTAGTCCACCTTGGACCATGGGTCTATGATCATTAGCTATGTGATGTTCTCCTCCCCTCTTTGTTCTTCATGGATTAGACCTCGTGAGCTGCCCTACATGATCGAGGCACTTATGTAATCTGTCTGCTGTTGCTATGTTGAGTTTGCTGGGATCCAATGAATTATGAGATTATGTTCAGATTGTTATTGAGTTATATATTTGGTTCTCTTCTTTTATATTTATGTTCTTGAGTAATTCTTGCATGCTCTTCGTTGTTGTTTATTGCTTTGGCCAAGTAGTAGGTAGTGACTCCAAGAGGGAGCGTTATGCATGATTGTGGGTTCATGCCCCCCGATGACTAGCTTGAGTGACAGAAACATGAGTCTAGGGGATGTGTTGTTGCCACAAGGGGGAAAACAATGGTGCTTGTACTTGCGGGTGCAAGGATTGTTTACTTTACACAAAGTTCTTTAATGCAGTTGTTTGTTGCTTTGAGTTTACACTTTGGGTGGGATTCGCAACTTAATACCAGCGAGATGTTCTGCATAGATATCTCAAGGTGGATGATTAGAAGGTAGATGCAGATGGATTTCGGTCTACTTGTCTTGGCGTACTGCCCATTATTTTGAGCCTCTTCCTTTCTGTTTAGCATAATAAGCATTGGTTTGCCCACATAATCCTATCAATTGCCCACCTGTAATTTGTTTACCTCGCATGGCTATTTTATCGTCTTTTGGGAGAGAGACATCACTAGTGAACATCATAGTACCCCGGTCCATATCTCCAACACTGTTTACACCTTCAATTTACTTTCAGTATTTACTTTTTCGTAGCTATCACTATCATTATTATCTCGTGCGTTTTATCCTTTGTAAACAACAAGGCCGGAGGAATTCACAACTCCTCTGTACTCGTTGGGAGCAAAGCTATCTGTTGTGTGTGCAGGTCCAGGTGAAGTTAGCAACCTAGGTTGTAAACGGCGCCATTGTTCACTTCACCACCTACTTGTCGATCTTGGAGTCCTACTGGTTCGATACTCAACCTTAGCATCTTCGCTAAGGGAAATTTTCCGCTACGCTACATCTCACCTTCCACTTGGGGTAACCAACAAGGGGCGAGTATTATCTCGTGTATCACACTCCGGAAACCCACCGTAAGCATTATTTATACACAATGTATTCCCCTAGGTCCTTAATAAGGCGAAGTATTGAGTGTTCGACTCACACAACAGCACTAGGAAAATAACAACACAACTTAAATATGAAACAACACATATTACTTCAACATCATATGACTACTAACAACAAGACTTCTCCCATGTCCTCAAGAACTAAAGTAACTACGCACAAGACATAAAAGAGATCATGATCAGAGGTGATAAATAGGTGGTAAACAATCTGGTCATAATGATATTTCTCAAACAAAACTCAATAGCATTCACCACAAAGTAGTAATCAACACCGGTAGAGTAGGGAGGATAGATAGTACGAGTTACAACGCAAGTTGCAATTGTGAGATGAGATTGGATGATGATGAAGATGGTGCTGATGTTGGGATGATGTCGATGATGATCTCGATGATGCCCGTGACGATGGTGATAACGATGGAGATGATCTCCCCTTCCGGGAGGTGATCTCCTCGGCGGAATCTGCCCGCCGAAGAGCCCTTTTCTTCTCTGTAAGTTTCCGCCACGGAGCGGCGGCGAAACTCCGTAAAAACTCCTCTTTTTAGGGTTTCCGGATGACGAAGAATATATAGGCCAGAGGGGGGAGCCTGGGGTGGTCCCAGGGCTCCAGGCGCCCTCCCGGCGCGGCCAGGGTGGGGCCGCGCCAGGTGGCCGCCTGGTCACCCTGTGGCCCCCCTTTGATCCCTCTTTTGCGTGTCTTTGTCAATCCTCTCAAAAACACCCTCCGTAGATTTTCAGGTAATTTGGAGGTGTTCTTCTTCAGCAACTCAGCGTCCACTTTTTATCGCTGAATCCTGCGTCTGCTGCTTCGGCACCGGAAAGTTGCAAGCTATGTAAAACAAGCCAAAACAACATAAGAACATCATCGTAATGTGAAATATATCAATGAATAAGGACGAATTACAATATAAAATAGTGATGCATTTTTGACGTATCACCCGTCCAGCTAGCGCATGGTCAAGCACGGGCTCTGCAGCGTCAACTACGTCAAGGTTGTGGCTCTGCCACCGCTAGGGCTTGACGTCGGCGACGCTCCGAAGATTCCCTGCACCCCTGCCTTGCACCATTCGATGCGTGACACTCCCAGCAAGCGAACGCACCTAGCCGCGCTTCAATTGGTGGCCGGAATCGTGAACCCGTGCAGCGCTGCCGCGGTTTTGGTCACCGGCGACTAACCGCCGGCGTGGCCAATGTGGCGTTCTTAAATAGCACTAAACCACCCCCTAACCCTCACTAACACTCGGCCCTAATGGCTTAATTAAGCCACTTTTAATTTGAATAAACCAGGATTTAACCCATTGTCACTAACATGCTGGCCCCACCAGTCAGAGCACCTCCCACGTCATGATGACCTCACTGTGACGCCATAATTTTATTTTCTATTTAAAAAATAATTCAGAAAAATCCAGAAAAAGGCTTAAACTTTGGAAATTCATAACTAATTCATTTTAACTCCAAATTGGACATATAATATATGTAAAATTATCAGAAAAATGCAAGGATTCTGAATTTGCACTTTGTTTTCATGTTTGACCATTTTAAACTCGGGGGACAGAAGAAAATTTGCATATGAACCCTTTTCAAATTCAAATTTGAAGTTGTTTTGCAAATCTTTCGCAATGCACTTCTTTTAAATGGAATGATCAACACATTGCAACCATGAACATCACATTATACAATTGATCATGTGATTGTACATTGTACCTTATGTTGATCACTTTGTTTGCATTGTTTGCTCGGATAGAAGTGGACCCGGAACCCGAGATCACCCCCTCTGTTGAAGATACCGTGTACGACTCTCGTCAGCAAGGCAAGCAAACCCCCATTGATCATGTCGATAAAAGCCCACTTCCCTCTCAGTCTCGCTTATGCATTATTTAGAATGATTACCATGATAGGTTTCTACCACATAGTTGAACCCATTCCTTTGCATGACCTATCATTTTATCACAATAGTACGCAAACCACAATCCTAAACAAGGTGAACGATGAGAGGTTGTGTGGGAGTACACAGTCGGTTGTCTCGTTGAACACTGCCCTAAGTCCGAGTTCTTGTGTGGTGATCCAAGATGGAGAGTACAACAACACATTGGGCTCACTGACCCCTCTCAACCTATTAACTCATCCCGTGTTGATGTCCAGATGTCGCAGTAGTTTGGAGTTATGGTAAGCTTGTGGCCTGGCTGCTAAGTGAGAGAACGGCTCAACCGAGACCGGATTTTGCACCACGCACACACTGTCTGGGTCCACTTCGGTAAACCGACCGGGTTGACGATAGTGGAAACCAACCCAGGTAGGCGGCTTTCATGGACTAGATCGGCTATGAGGTAACAGTTGTGGTGAGCATCCTCGCCGGCACCCCTTGAACGGTGAAGACACATGGCGGTAACTGATGGTCATGTGTGTGTAGCGGTACACCCCTGCAGGGTTAACAAAACTATTCGAATAGCCGCGTCGCGGTTATGGGCTACTTGGTTATCTGTGCTTGATTATTAGACAACTTTAACGGATAATTTTAAACTGCCAAGATAAGTGTGAGTGCTATGGTTTATTTTCTCGTGGGAAGTCGAGGAAGGATCCATAGTGGTGTATTTGTTTGGAAGACTTCGATAGATGGACTCGTGTACGCTTCTTACCTCATTCTAGTATTCGTAGTACAGGACTAGCCAAGTCAAAGCTGGCACTTCTTCATTGAAACCCCGCCTCCCTTTGGCTTGAAACTTGAGCATGAGTAGTATAGTTCTTACGTAAATCTTGGTGAGTACGACTTTGTACTCATGTTTTCTTATTTATGTTTTTAGATGAAACCACTGACCCCGAAGGTGGCTTCTTCCTGGAGCTCAACGACTGATCAAGCTAGTGTAGTCCCAGACAGAGATCTGGTCCCTTCTGGAAGGGCTTGTTTATAATAAGGCTTCTCTATGTCATTTGTTAAACTTGTCTGTACTCAGACCTAAGTTGCTTCCTCTTGTATGTTGTAATGTTGGATCACAGTATTGTGATCTCTGTGTGTACTCTATGAGAGTTAATAAAGTTGTAATCTTTGTAGATTTCATGCAATGTGTACGTGTTGTTTACACTGGACATGTATGCTACGTGTATGATTATAACGTGCATGTTTTAGCGTGGGGTTCGATAGCTTAGATGTGTTCTTGATGGCAGTCTTTTATACACCAAGTGGCCCTTAGATGTGCGTAGCTTGGGGCATCGCGATGCGATTTCTCGTGACTCTGTCACGTGGCACACTTTGTTGTATGATCGAGCCCGCCCGAGACCCCGACTAAGTGATCGAGCTGGAGTCTGTTTATGTAATTGTTATAATTCAATCGATAATGTGGTTGAGGCGACTTGTCTATGAGTATGGGATTTCACCACCCATAATGATTTAGACTTGTGAGCGGACGATGAGGACCCATCTCAGTTGATCATCCGGCCTGGATGGGATGCCCCTCACGTTTGATGCTCTCCGAGAGTATTCTGTGCTTAGCCTTGTCTGCTTAGACAAGTGGGTACGGCTCTCGGCTCTCCATATGATTGTGTTGTAACAGGAATTACATACGCAAACCCCGGGTCCCGACAGAAACGTTCCTTCCTATCTGGAAAGTAATTTACTTGGAGAAAACCTGAAACGAGATCTAAACAACAAAACTTTATCTCCGACATTAAATTCGTGTTTCAGAATCCTTCTATCATGCCACTTCTTTCCCTTCCCCTTAAACATTTTAGTACTCTCGTAAGCTTCACTTCTCCACTCATTTAGAGAAGTCAAGTTCATGAGATGCTTTTCACCGGCTAACTTTGGGTCGGCATTAAGCTCTCTAACAGCCCAGAAAGCTTTGTGTTCTAACTCTAACGGAAAATGGCAAGCCTTGCCATAGACCATCTTATAGGGATACAAGCCCATGGGGTTTTTTTAAGCAGTTCTATACGCCCAAAAATCATCTCCTAACTTCTTTGACCAGTCCTTCCTAGAACTACTAACTGTCATTTGCAATATCAACTTGATCTCTCTATTGGTGAGTTCAACTTGCCCACTAGTTTGAGGATGGTACGGTGAAGCAATTCTATGATTGACATCGTACTTGGCTAAAGCTTTTCTAAAAGCTCCATGCGCGAAGTGTGAACCTCCATCAGTCATGAGGTACCTTGGTACGACAAACCTAGGAAAATATACATATTTGAGCATTTTCAAAGATGTCTTGTGATCAGCACTTTCAGTGGGGATTGCTTCAACCCACTTGGTTACATAATCAACAGGTACTAAAATGTGAGTGTACTTGTGTGAGGGAGGAAAAGGACCCATAAAATTAAAACCCCAACAATCAAAAGGCTCAATCACTAGAGAGTAATTCATAGGCATCTCATTCCTCCTACTAATATTACCAACTCTCTGACACTTATTACAAGATAAAACATAATTTCTAGCATCTTTAAAGAGAGTAGGCCAAACCTGGTTGGAGAACCTTATGTGCGGTCCTCTCACCGGCATGATGTACTCCATAGGGACTATCGTGACATTGTCTGAGAATGTCCTTCTTCTCGTGCTCCGGTATGCATCTTCTCACGATCCCGTCTGGACCTTCTTTGAAAACATGAGGGTCATCCCAAAAGTAATGCCTCAAATCATGGAAGAACTTCTTCCTTTGATGAAATGTTAAACCTGGAGGAAAATACTTTGCAACGATAAAATAAGCATAATCTGCAAACCAAGGATCGGAGACAGATTGTCCTTTTACAACGGCAAGTTTTTCGTCTAGAAAGTTGTCATTGACTGGAATGGGATCATGCGGTATATCTTCCATTCTTGAAAGATTATCCGCTACCGGATTGTCTGCTCCTTTCCTATCAACAATCTGTAAATCAAATTCTTGAAGAAGGAATACCCACCGAATGAGTCTTGGTTTGTCATCCTTCTTATCCATAAGATACTTAAGGGAATCATGGTCAGTATGAATAATAACTTTAGAATCAACAATATAAGGTCTAAACTTATCACAAGCAAATGCTACTGCTAGGTATTCCTTCTCAGTAGTAGCGTAATTCTTTTGAGCACTATCAAGGGTTTTGCTAGCATAATGTATAACATTCAATTTCTTATCAACCCTTTGTCCTAAAATAGCTCCAACAGCAAAATCACTAGCATCACACATAATTTCAAAGGGCAATTTCCAATCAGGTGGTTGTACTATAGGAGCGGTTATTAAAGCTTTCTTAAGAACTTCGAAGGCCTCCTTACAATCTTCATCAATTACAAAAGTAACATCCTTCTGGAGAAGATTAGTGAGGGGTCTCGAAGTCTTAGAAAAGTCTTTAATAAATCTTCTATAGAAACCAGCATGACCGAGAAAACTACAAATACCTTTAATGTCCCTTGGATAGGGAATCCTTTCAATAGCTTCAATCTTCGCCTTGTCCACTTCAATTCCCCTCTAAGAAATCTTGTGACCAAGAACGATCCCTTCGTTAACCATGAAGTTGCACTTTTCCCAGTTTAAAACTAAATTCGTATCCTCGCATCTCTGCAAAACTTTATTAAGATTGTGGAGATAGTGGTCAAAGGAAGTTCCATAGACGGAGAAATCGTCCATGAAGACTTCCACAATCTCCTCACCGAATCAATGAAAAATAGCAGGCATGCATCTCTAAAAAGTAGCAGGTGCATTGCATAAATCAAAAGGCATACTCCTATAAGCATAAGTATTGTAAGGACACGTCAAAGTGGTCTTCTCTTGATCGGCAGTATTAACATGAATTTGAGAGAAGCCAAAGTACCCGTCGAGGTAGCAAATGTGGGTGTTTTTAGACAGCCTCTCTAGCATTTGATCGATGAAGGGCAGAGGATAGTGGTCCTTCCTGTTTTCTTTGTTCAACTTCCTGTAATCAATACACATTCTATGTCCAATAACAACTCTTTGAGGTATTAGTTCATTTTTATAATTAGGAACAACAGTCATACCTCCTTTCTTAGGAACACAATGAACTGGACTTACCCACCTAATATCAGCTATAGGATAGATGATACATGTGGCTAGAAGATTGAGAATTTCAGTCCTAACCATGTCGTTCATCCTTGGCTTCAACCGCCGTTGATGATCAACAACTGGTTTAGCATCAGGCTCGAGATTGATAGTATGTTGGCAAATAGATGGACTAATCCCCTTAAGGTCATCAAGGGTATAGCCAAGGGCACCACGGTGTCTGCAAAGTGTCTCCAATAGTCGCCCCTTCTTCAAATCATGAAAGGTTAGCATTGATAATAACAGGATATATTTTCTTTTCATCTAAATAAGCATACTTGAGCGTATCGGGAAGTGGTTTGAGGTCAAACACCGGGTCTTCTTTTGGTTGCGCTAGGATTCCTAAAGGTTCAACCGGAAGGTTGTGCTTCAGGATAGCAGTTTGTCGTGTGAAAATTTCATCTAACTCATTTCTCTCTTGCATATGCATATCATTCTCGTGGTCTTCCATATATTGCTGCAAAGGATCGTTAGGAGGAATAGCAATGTGACGAGGGGGTGACCCCACGACTCCTACGGATAAGCCTACCTGGTGTCCTTGAAGACAGAAGGCCCATGAAGATACAACCTCGGCCCACTAATTGGCACCGACGAAGGAGTCTGCGACTCACAAGGAAGGTGCGATAACCTGCCGTACGGAGCAAGCTAGGGTTAGGAAAGCTTAGCTGTAAACGTAGATGAACTCCCCAAGACCTAGCCCAGTATATAAGGGCTAGGAGGGGCGACGATAAGGGCAACGAATATCATCTGTAACCCTAGCCTTGAGCGCTCCAGCCTTGGCATCCCCTGTAATCGCATCTCCCCCATCAATAATATCGAGCAGGAGCGTGTCTTCTGTTTGCCGACGAACTATCGTTCAACCTGTGCCTCTCATGACTAACCCAGGGTCCCTGGCCATGGGATTTGCCGGGGTTGATCCCCGTCAATTGGCGCCGTCTATGGGAACTACACAGGTTGGGATCACGATCTCGGCGGTTCCGTCTTCAGCAAGCTACAACTCAAGGACAAGAATCAGATCTAGCCCACTCGAAGGATTCAAGATCACGGCGGACATCTCTGCCACCCCATCAAGACCGCTCGGGCTACAGTTGTGCCAGGACCGATACTACGGTAACGGTCAAGTGCAGCGTCAACGCCAAAGGAATCGAAGACCCAGAAGAACGGCGAGGGGCCTCTACGAAGGAATTCCACTCGACGAACCGCGACGCGCAGCGGAGGACTCGCAAATCTTTCGACAACCCACCACCGCCAGGGCACCCGCCGCACATCAAGACGATGACTACGAGATCGAAACCAGCGATCAGCAGAACCATCGCCAAGGAAGAAGTAATCGACGAACCAAAAGGTGCGCATGGGAGATCTACATCGAGGCTCCAATGAACGAGCCACGACACGCAGCCGCGCAACCGACGACCGCTCGACGACACGCCGTCGCACGAGCACCTGCCGTCAGCCAGGACAGCAACTCCGAGACACCGGTGGGAGAGTACTATGACCCAGATCGAAGGCCGGACGAATTCGCCAACCTCATCAAGAACCAAGACATGAGTCAAGGAATCGAAACAGACCCCCGCTTCCACGAACACCCGGAGGATCACGAGAAAATCTTCAGAATCTCAAGAAGGAAGAGGCACGTCAGATCTAGCAAACTCACAGCTAGAGAGCAGCTGGCAGGACCCTCCACAATCCACAGCTTCGAGGATGACTGGGGACGTGTCAGGTCAGGCCACACTTTGAGAGACTGCCGCCTGTTTAACGAGCTAGCCGACGACCTCAAGAAGGAGAAGCAGAAAGAAGACAGGAGCAACCGGCGACCCGAACAATCGCCACCCTCAAGCCCGGAAGGACGTCACAGCCCGCTGCAAGAACAGGTGCTCATGATCCAAGAGGGAAGGGTGCCGCAAGCACTAAGTGACGCCTACACCCTGCAAGCTAGAGCAGTCGAAAGCATCAACATAGTCGAAGTCTACCAGCTACATGGTACGGAGACCAGCATCACGTTCTCACAGGACGACCATCCACCCGCAGTCCCAAGACCGGGGCACGCGCCCCTGGTGCTCGATGCACAAATCGGAGGATACGACATGGATAGGGTCTTCATGGACGGAGGCAGCAGCATGAACATCATCTTCGCCAGCACCCTGCAAAAGATGTTGATCCCACGATCAGTATGGAGAAAATCGAGCACCGAGTTACACGGGGTAGTCCCAGGAGAAGCATCCACATCCCTCGGAGTCATCGAACTCGAAGTTGCCTTCGGCAACCGACGCAACTTCGCAAAGCACGTCCTCGAGTTCGAGGTACTCGACTGGAAATCGCAGTACCACGCCATATTGGGACGGCCAGCATTCGCGCAGTTCATGGCGGTCCCACACTACGCCTACCTCAATCTCAAGATGCCAGGATCAGCAGGAGTCCTCACGATCAACGGAAGCTTCATCAAATCAGATTAGTGTGATCGTGACTTCCACAGAATCTCCGACACATTCGGAGCCGAACAAGAACTCAGAGAAATATCCATGGTGACGGACAAGAGTACCTTCCCATTGGTGAACCGAAGCGAATCCAAGGAGTACGGACGCGACTTCAGCATCGACAGCGACACAGTCACTCACCAAGTGCACCCGACGGACCCGGACAAAACAGTCCGTGTGTACGCCCACCTACCAGAGGAGCAAGCCATCACCCGAATGCAAGAACCAACCGACGTCAAAGGAGTACAGCAGCTCACTGGAAAACTCGCAGCCCTAAGCCGCTTCATCAGCAGGCTGGAAGAACGCACGCTGCCTTTCTATCAGCTGCTCAGGAAAGGAGAGAAATTCGAGTGGACGGAGGAAGCCCGACAAGCATTCGCGGACCTGAAAAAGACACTCTCGACCCCACCAATCCTGGCGGTACCCAAGGAACGAGAGAAGCTATACCTCTACGTGGCAGCACGTAACAATGTAGTAAGTACAGCGCTCATTGTCGAACGCGCAGAAGAAGGCAAGGTCCAGAGCATCCAGAGACCAATCTACTACCTCAGCATGCTGTTGACCAAATCCCAGCAGCGGTACCCGCACTATCAGAAGCTACTACAGGCCATTGTCATGACCTCAAGAAAGGTGTCCCACTACTTCGACGAGCACCCTATCACAATTGTGAGTAGCGCACCACTCGCCGACATACTCAACAACCCTGGAGCGACTGGACGAGTCGCCGAGTGGAATATTGAGCTCAGCCCACTGGACCTGCAGTTCAAACACCCAACAGCCATCAAAGCCCAAGTACTCCCAGATTTCCTGGTCAAGTGGACGGAGGTTCAGACACCAGGCCCCCCAGACCTATCAAGTCCATGGTCAATGTTCTTCGATGGGTCCAAGAGACAACAAGGAGCTAGGGCAGGAGTTGTGCTCATCTCCCCTAAAGGAACAAAGCTGAAATATGTCCTCCCGATCAACTTCAGTCACGCCTCCAACAACGAAGCAGAATACGAGGCACTCCTCCATGGCATGCGCATGGCCAAAACATGCGGAGCCACTCGCCTCATAATTTACGGGGACTCCAATCTCGTCGTCCAGCAGACGATGAGAAACTGCGACGCAATAGTCGACAACATGACGGCCTACCAGAAGCTCTACAACGCACTCGAAGGAAGTTTCGATGGGTGCGAGCTCCACTACATCACCAGGGCCAACAACACATAAGCTGACGAACTCGCGAACATCGGTTCGACCCGAGGACCAATACCACCCGGCGTCTTTCTCGAAAGCATCAGCCGGAGATCCATCAAGGTACAGGCAGCAGCACCTGAAGCAGTCGTGGACGGCGAGGACGCAACAGACCTGGCGCAGGTGGCAAAGCAACCCCATCAGAAGGCACAAGCACCAGCACACCCGACAGCACAACTCCGACAGAGCTCAAAGGACTTGTCTGGGAAAAACCGTTCCTCCGATTCCTAATCGAAGGTACGCTACCGCAAGACGTGGCCGAAGCACGATGCATCAGCCGACGATCCAAGGCATTCACGGTGATCAACAAACAACTATACAAGCGCAGCATCACCCAGATACTCCAAAGGTGCATCGACGAAGAGGACGGCAAAGCCCTACTGCTCGAAATCCACGAAGGCACCTGCGGACACCATGCGAGCAGTCGAGTACTCGTGTCCAAAGCATTCCGAGCCGGGTTCTATTGGCCCACAGCCATGAAAAACGCAGAGGAAATCGTGCGATGTTGTGTCGCCTGCCAGAAATTCGCCAACAGGCCACACGCTCCCGCCTCAGAGCTCAAGACCATACCACTATCCTGGCCGTTCGCCACCTGGGGACTCGACATGGTGGGCCCACTCAAGAAATCATCAAAGGGCGGAAGAACACACCTGCTTGTCGCAGTCGACAAGTTCACTAAATGGATCGAAGCAGTGCCCATCACCAGCTCCACAGCCCTCACGGCTCTCAACTTCATCAAATCGATCATCTTCAGGTTCGGAGTGCCACACAACATCATCATGGACAACGGCACGAACTTCACAGCCGCAGAATTCCAGAACTTCTGCGAAGAACTGGGCATCAAAATCAATTATGCATCAGTCGCGCACCCGCAGTCCAACGGCCAGGTGGAAAAAGCAAATGGCCTTGTGTGCGGGGGAATCAAGAAACGGCTCCTCGCACCACTCGAGCAAGCCGCCGACAACTGGGTAGAAGAACTCCCCGCGGTCCTATGGAGCCTACGAACCACACCGAACACCTCGACCCAGTACACACCCTTCTTCATGGTGTACGGGGCAGAGGCAGTCCTACCACACGACCTCAAGTTCGGAGCACCTCGGGTCACCGGATACGAAGAAGAAGAAGCAGAAGAAGCACTACAAGACGACAAAGATACGGCTGACGAAGCAAGAGACACGGCCCTGGAAAAATCAGAGGGGTACCAGGACAAGCTACGCACCTACCAAAGCAGTCGCTTACGCACTAGAACCTTCAACAAAGGCGACCTAGTCCTACGGCTGATACAAGAGAAGGTCCATAAACTTTCCCCCCAATGGGAAGGACCATTTATAGTCTCAGAAGTCATCGGAGGTGGCGCTTACAGGCTGAAGAACCCGAAGACAGACGAGGACGTGGGTAACCCGTGGAACATAGCAAACTTGCGACTGTTCTATCCATAGTCCCCATTGGGAAGACATGACTGGCAACTCATGTAGCCGCTCGACCGCAATAAAATAAATGTTGCCAAATACTGCCATCTCAAAGCACTCGGGGGCTTAAGAATAAAATCCCCCCGAGAGACGCTATCGCCTACGCGATCTTAACCAAAGCACTCAGGGGCTTAAGAATAAAATCCCCCCGAGAGGCGCTATCGCCTACGCGATCTTAACCACAGCACTCGGGGGCTTAAGAATAAAATCCCCCCGAGAGACGCTATCGCCTACGCGATCTTAACCACAACACTCGGGGGCTTAAGAATAAAATCCCCCCGAGAGACGCTATCGCCTACGCGATCTTAACCACAACACTCGGGGGCTTAAGAAAAAATCCCCCCGAGAGACGCTATCGCCTACGCGATCTTAACCAAAGCACTCGGGGGCTTAAGAATAAAATCCCCCCGAGAAACGCTCTCGCCACTCAAGCGATCTTAAACACAAACACTCGGGGGCTTGAGCACAAAAACTCCCCCCGAGAAACGCTATAGTCGCTCACGCGACCTCTACATCCAAGCACTCGGGGGCTCGAGTACCACCTCCTCCCGAGAACCGCTCGCGCAGTCTGAAGCTTAAAACCCAAGCAAAAATACCCGGCCAGCCCCACCTGCTGAGAACAAGGCTCGAAAGACTTGGCTACAATCAGATGGAGCACCAAGTACTCTGAAGAAACTTTGGAGGGAGCACAAGACACAGACTCATTTAGTCTTCATCCGATCGCCAACGATCACCTAAAGACTCGGGGGCTACTCCCATCGGGAGCGCTGTCGCGCACCCGATAAAAGACAGAAATTAACGGAAGAACGAAAAGGGAAACAAATCTCAGCCTACGCTCGACCCTCCGACTCAAGCGTAGCCTCGGGGGCTACTCCCATCGGGAGCGCTGTCGCGCACCCGATACAACCCACAGTTTTAATTTTGGACGGACTCGACGACAGTTCCTGATCACCAAGGACTCGAACACAGTTCTCGGCTGCAGAAGGCCCAAAGATAAATTCCATCGCAAAGGCTCAAGCAGAGTTTACACCACAAGGACCATCTCCAGTACAAAAAGATTCAAAGTATGTTGGATAGAAGGCAGCTCCGATCACTCGAAGGCAATCCTCATTACATCGAGAACCAACCTAGTTACAAAAGACGCAAACAGTCCTACAGCATCAATCAACCAAGGAATTATGACTTCTACATGTGCGCCCATGCTGGGATGATTGGAACTAAGACAGCAAGCATCATCACAGACAAAGGAGGAGTCGAAGCAGCAGGCTCATGATGTCAATAACATAACAAAAGGGTGAAGCTCGACTTATTTTTCGATGCTCCACCAGCTTCTTCTCCTGCTCCACCAGCTTCTTCTCCAGCTGCAGCTGCACGCCTTCTTCTCCGGACATACAACCTCTTCTCCGAGTTGCCAGCGAAGATGAGGCCGCCTCCAGTTCTACAAGGTCGCCTGGCGCAACCGCTTGATCGACGGCTTGACGTCGATGTCTTCTTCGGAGCTGATGGAGACGGCACCACCACTTGAGGAGTCGCCAGAAGACAGAGCTGTAGAAGATGCAGGCGTAGAACTCCTCGACCTTGTGGAGCCGTCGCTGCTCGACTCCTGCCAGTGCGGATCCATGTTGTTGCCGCTTGGGTCAAACGCGCGGAAAATGACGGTGCTTTCGCCGTCAAAACGACAGCTGAGCATATCTCCATCCCGCAACTTCAACCGCCGAGCAAACACACTCCAACCAGAGCCAAGAAAAATCAAGCGGGAGCTATAAACCTCCAAGTAAACATAAGAAGGAGATTGACAGCTCCCTTGAAGATGCAGAAGCAAGCCATCTAAGCCACGTTCAGAGACAATGGCGGAAAAAGCAGAAGGAAGAAGAACGCGACTGGAGCTCTAGCCATGAACATGGAAAATATAATCATAGCGCCAGAAACCCTCCTCCAAGGGAGAGGAGGAAGGCACTGGCGCCGCACCATGGCGACCACCACGGCATGAGCGTGGTGCACGGCCACCACGGCCACGACGAACACGGCCACGACCAGCACCCCTCCTAGGAACCATGAGAAGAAGAAGAGAAGAAGGAAGAGGCAAAGCAGCAAGCTGGATGGAGGTGAAACGCTGTGGAAGAGAAAGGCTTATTTATAGAACAAAAATCTCCCAGCACGGAGAAGCCGAGACGACAGCAGCAATTAATTCAAAGACCAAACGTCGCAGATGTCCCAGATTCCAAGACCAGGATGCTTTCCCACGGGATGCACTGTGCGTGAGACACGTCAATTCACGCGTGTTTCCAACGCGTGTATCGGAAACTCAACCAGCGCCGCCGCACGCCACAGCGGTCATCATTATGACCGGTCATAAAGAAGTGACGGTTCACTGGCGGGGCATCCCTGACAGCCATCAAACAGAGGCATCGTTATCCTGACAAGCGGTGAAGAATACAAACAGACATCAAGGCTCAGAGATTCCATCTTTAAGATCTTTTTCCCAATGAAGAAAAACATCTTACTCCCATCCGGAGAGTACATCATAAGAGTCCCGGGTGCTCCCTCACCTGTAGATCAGCAATGCGCTCGAGTGACCACTCGCACTCACGAGAGTCTCGGGTGCTCCCTCACCTAAAGGCCAGCAATGTGCTCGAGTGACCACTCGCACTCACGAGAGTCTCGGGTGCTCTCTCAACCCGACGCAAGACAAACATGCATTCGCCAAGATCATACGGCGCTAAGAGTCTCAGGTGCTCCCTCACCTCAAGAACCGAAATGGCATTCGAGTGACTACTCGCAAAGAACTCCCCGTCTAAGCACTCAAAACAAGCTCCACGGGTGAACGAGTGAACAGCTCGCTTGATGTTTTGTTCCAAGCGGGTGCAATACTATTGGGCTCCGCGCCTCAAAAACACACATTCCTGGAACACGATACACTGTGCCCAGATGCCACGCAAGATTAGCGTGTAGGTAATACCCCTCTGCGAAGTTCGGCCGGGCTGGGAATTGCCGAAGAGCGATTTCACTCCCATCCTTTTCCATGCGCTGCGCATGATAGAAAAAGCCGGACGGACGCGCCTTAGGATATGCACATTACTGGCGGAAAATGAACACCGTAAGGCCTGAAGCGGCAGGACTTTTGCTCGACACCAGTGTTCCAAGCTCACGTCGAGGGACGTGGGTTTGATTGGGCTACTGCGGTATTTGCCCTAGTGCAATTCACCAAGGCTCGACCAGTCGACTCCTTGGGCCCTTTCAGCTTAGCATCCCTCGAAACACGTTTTGTCATGGCCACCAGGCTGCCAGCGACCCGCGGATGTACCGCGCATACCAATAACCGACAAATGAATGTACTCGAGTCCCTGCGCGACTCTTCGAGTCCCCCAGGCACTCGGGGGCTACTGACGAGGGGGTGACCCCACGACTCCTACGGATAAGCCTACCTGGTGTCCCTGAAGACAGAAGGCCCGTGAAGATACAGCCTCGGCCCACTAATTGGCACCGACGAAGGAGTCTGCGACTCACAAGGAAGGTGCGAGAACCTGCCGTACGGAGCAAGCTAGGGTTAGGAAAGCTTACCTGTAAACGTAGATGAACTCCCCGAGACCTAGCCCAATATATAAGGGCTAGGAGGGGCGACGAAAAGGGCAACGAATATCATCTGTAACCCTAGCCTTGAGCGCTCCAACCTTGGCATCCCCTATAATCGCATCTCCCCCATCAATAATATCGAGCAGGAGCGTGCCTTCCTGTTTGCCGACGAGCTATCGTCCAACCTGTGCCTCTCATGACCAACCCAGGGTCCCTGACCATGGGATTTGACAGGGTTGATCCCCGTCACAATGTAAGCAATATCTTCAATAATTTTATCATTACTAGGTAAATCAGTACCACGAGGTTGTTTGGAAAACTTTGAAAAGTTAAATTCATATGGCTCACCATTGTATTCAACATAGACTTTACCTTTTCTGCAATCTATTATAGCTCCACAAGTTTTTAGGAAAGGCCTACCAAAGATAATAGGGCAGAAACTATCTTGTACTGAACCAAGTACTAGAAAGTCGGTAGGATACTTTACCTTTCCACATAGGACTTCAACATCTCTCAAAATTCCATGGGAGAGATATTTTTTGTTTGCTAGATAAATAGTAACATCAACCTCTTCAAGTTCACAGGGTGAAATCTCACTCATGATCTCCTGATAGAGTGTATAGGGGATGGCGCTAACGCTTGACCCCAAATCGCATAGTCTGTAGTAATTGTGATCTCCTATTTTAACAGATACAACTGGCGTACCTGAAATTGGGCCCTTATTCTTGGTTGTAAAAATGTTAGTTGAAACATCACAAAAATTTATATTGGAATCTAAAACATCATTAGTAACTAAATATTTAACCACCACAACTTGAGGATCGACCTTGATCTGGTCCTCAGGTTCGTCAGTTCTTCTCTCACTTTTTTTATTATGCATGCCACAAAAGAGTGCTCCCTTATCCTTGCGGGAAAAGGGGCTTTTCATATATAACTACAGGAAGAATAGGATCAGCAACATTAATAGCAACAGGTATTTCTTTAAAAGGTTTATGGTACTGATCCTTCTCCTCCTTAGAAGAGTCAATGTGAGAGACAAAGTTCTTACAAAAATCAATCATAAGCTGGGAATCAAGACCAAATTTAGAGCAAAAGGTATTAAAGTAATCAGTTTTCACATAACTCTTGATATAATCATGCTCATCACTTATAACAGGTTCAATACCTTTATCAATTTCCCAGTCTTCAGTGTTCTTCTGGATCCTTTCAATGAGATCCCATCGCTCTTCAACGCTTCTCGTCTGAAATACCCCACTAGAGGAGGCATCGAACATCTCTTTATCCTGACGAGAAAGCCTGGCATAAAAATTTGTAAGTATGATATCTTTGGGGAGCTCATGAATAAGACATTTGAACATTAGGGACTTCAGTCTCCCCCAAGCTTGAGCGCTGCTTTCTCCATCACGAGACCAAAAATTATAGATGTGGTTCCTGTCTCGATGAATTTCATGAAGAGGATAAAACTTTGTATAAAAGAGAGACATAAGCTCTTGCCAATTAAGTAAATGTGAGTTATAGAGGAGCTTATACCAATCTTAAGCTTTATCTATAAGTGATACGGAGAATAATTTCTTCATGACGAACTCCATTGACACACCTGCAAGCTTAAATAATGAACATAGTAGTGATAAATATAGCAAGTGTTCACCTGGGTGTCTATCTCCTGCATAACGATTAGCCAAGACATAATCGATAATACCAATTGGTATTTTGTTAGGCACAATTTCAGTAGGTGTAGGAGTGACCACCATAGTAGCAGGGCATTTCCCCATAAGCAACGAACCAAGAGCAGAGGTGTCCATAAGGAAAAAGAGTAGCAACAGCAAAATAAAAATAGAAATATAAAAGCTTCCTTATGAGCTTCACTTACTAATAGCGCTACGCTCCCCGGCAACGGCGCCAGAAAACAGTACTTGATGACCCTCAACTGTAGGGGATTGATTGTAGCGTTTTCGATAAATAAGAGTGTCGAACCCAACGAGGAGCAGAAGGTATTGATAAGTCACTTTGGTAAAGAAATAACTGCAGGCACTGAAGGATAACTTTTTAGGGGTTTTTTATATAAGCGACGAGAACATAAAATCAAGCAAAGTAAAATATACTGAGGAGTATCAAGTGGCCCAATCCTTTTGAGAAAAGGATAAGCCTGGCAACTATACTTATAAAGGCTAAAGTGTTCTTGAGGACAAACGGGAGAGGTAGTCACGTGATTTCGCCATATTCCGTATCGATACTATGTTTTGTGTTGATAAGTGTTGAGTCGGTGGATCTATGCTAGTACACCTTCTAGACTAAGATAAGTGCACTCTTATGATTAAACACCTTGCAAGCATCCGCAAATACAAGGTAGAAATTAAGGCATAGGCCTAACCACAGCAATACGATCAAGGATCCATTATTCCCTTGTGTAAAAGCGTGCAAACTGGGGTTTAGGTTTCTGTCACTCCGGCAACCCACCATAAGCATTCTTTATACACAATGCATTCCCCTAGGTCCTTAATAAGGCTAAGTATTGAGTGTTCGACTCACACAACACCACTAATAAAATAAAAACACAACTTAAATATTGACCAACACATATTACTTCAACATCATGTGACTACTAACAACTAGACTTCTCCCATGTCCTCAAGAACTAAAGTAACTACTCACAAGACATAAAAGAGATCATGATCAGTGGGGATAAATAGATGATAAATCTGGACATAACAATATTTCTCCAACAAAACTCGATAGCATTCACCACAAAGTAGTAATCAACACCGGTAGAGTAGAGAGGATAGATAGTACGGATTACAACACAAGTTGCACTTGTGAGATGAGATAGGATGGTGGTGGAGATGGTACTGATGTTGGGGATGATGTTGATGATGATCTCGATTATGCACGTGACGATGGTGATGACGATGGCGATGATCTCCCCTTCCGGGACGTGTTCTCCCCGGCGGAATCTGCCCGCCGGAGATGTCTTTTCTTCTCTGTAGGTTTCTGCCATGGAGCGGCGGCGGAACTCGCGAAACTCCTCTTATTTTAGGGTTTTTGGATGACGATGAATAAATAGGCCAGAGGGGGAGCCGAGGGTGGCCCCAGGGGTCCAGGCGGCCACCCGGCGCGCCCCTGGTGGGGGCCGCGCCAGGGGGCACCTACGCACCTGGTGGCCCCCCTATGGTTCCCG
The DNA here is from genome assembly GCA_950022295.1 of Bromus sterilis. NCBI lineage: Eukaryota > Viridiplantae > Streptophyta > Magnoliopsida > Poales > Poaceae > Bromus > Bromus sterilis. The sequence goes on from OX465599.1 coordinate 222,280,081, forward strand.
TTTTACGTGTCCCCGTCATTCTTCTGGAAAACATCCTCCGTTAATTTTCAGGTAAATTGGAGGTTTTTTTATTTAGCAACTCTGTGTCCACTTTTTACCGCTGAATCATGCGTCTGCTGCTTCGGCATCGGAAAGTTGCAAACTGTGTAAAACAAGCCAAAACAGCATAAGAATAGCATCTCAACATGAAATATATCAATGAATAGGGGTGAATTACGATATAAAATAGTGATGAATTTTGAACGTATCAGGGAGCCGCGCCACCTGGGCGCCTAGGAGCCTGGTGGGCCCCCTCCGGGTACCCTTTGGTTGTTCTTCTTCAATTCTTCATAAAATTGCACCCAGTGGAATTTCAGGTCATTTGCAGATGTGCTGATATGGGCACTTGATGTGCACTTTTCCCCGCTGATTCCCGCGTCTGTTGTTTCGGCACCGACAAGTTGTAAACTATGAAAAACAAGCCAAACCACTATAATAACATCATCATAATATGAAATATATCAATGAATAGATGTAAATTATGATATAAAATACTGATGCATTTTGGACGTATCGGTCACCTCGAAGCCATATTCCATTGTGGTGAAGCTTCGTGGTTTGTTGGGAGCCTCCAATTAAGTTGTGGAGATTGCCCCAACCTTGTATGTAAAAGTTCGGTCGCCACCTTCAAGACTAATGCGTATTGGATCATGGCATCTTGCATTGGTAAGAGTGTGAGGAGAAATAGGGTGGCCCTCGTTGGCTTCGTGTGAGCATTGTGCTCCGCACCCTCTCCAAACGGAGACATACTTATCGATAGAGAAGGAACTTCGGCAACATATCCTTGTCTCCCGTGTTCCCTTTTACCTTTACTTTGTGCAAGTTATTTTCATTGCTTATATCTTGCTTGCTCACATAATGTTGCATTAGTTGGCATATAGGTTGCTCACTTAGATGCACATCTAGACAACCTATCTTTCTTGTTGAGCCTTAATTTGTTAAGAAAAGCTTAAAAATTGGTAGTCTCCTATTCACCCCCCCTCTCTAGTCGACATTTCGATCCTTTCAATTGGTATCAGAGCCTCGTCTCTTATTAAGGGCTTTACCACCTTAAGAGAATGTCGCAAGGGGATAAATCGGAAGATCTCAACTTAGGGGAGAGAACAGATGCTCCAGTTGTGGAGGAGCATGGGGGCGCCGAGGGCTTTACCAATACGTTCGCAAAGGATGACTCGTCATCTATTTCTCGTGCTGAGTATAAGGAAGGCATGTCCTCCATGAAATCTCACATGAGTGATATGTCGAACATGCTTCGGGTTCTAATGTCCCGTTTGCCCCCAACGGAAAACCACCACCAACATCACGCACAACATTCCAAAGTTGGGAGAGAGAGATGTCATCTCTCAAGCACATGATGATGGTAGTAGTGCTATACCTTCCATTCCTCTCACCGGGAATGGATCGGGTATACACGCCCTCATTCCCCCTCCGAACCTTTAGAAGTTACCCTATCCCGAACCTCATTTCACGCATGTAGGTCTACAACCCATTCTTGAAAAATATGAGTATCTGCTTTGTGCTTTCTGTATGAAGAATCACATGAGAGGCTCTTCGGAAGAATTGTGGACCATCACCGAAGAAGGATTTCATGTCCATGACCGCAAGAATATGACACCAAGAGAATGGTGGAACAACTCGCTCAACAATCATGCCTTGCTCATGATCCAAAAGGGGTTAAAATTTGAGCAAGAGAACCTTTTCCGGAATCTCACCACGGCCAAGGAGACATGGGATTTCCTTGAGAGGACAATGTTGGGAAGATCAAGCATTCGAAGCTCCAAGTTCGACAAAGTTCAAGATCAAGCCGACCATTTTGTCATGATTGAAGGAGAGTCTCCTGAAGATCTCTATCAAAGTCTTGTTGCTCTTGCTAACCTTATGACGGATCATGGGAGCATGTACACTGATGATGGTTGGATCAAGAGGAAGTTCATCACGACTATACTCCCCTTTAGACACTCCATCACTCAAGTCATTCGTCAAAGGCTGGACTTCAATTCCTTGACTGCTCAACAAGTCTTGGATGAGTTTGTCTCCATAGAAATCTTGAACTCCACAGCCGACATCAAGTTGGCCCGCCAAGGTATCAAAAAAATTCCATATCTTGCTTTGAAGGCCAAGGAAGTACAAGTGTGTGTTGAAGAGGATGAAGAACAAGTTGGCCCGGAAGATACCAAGTATGCATTCAATGAGCACATGGCTCTTGCATCAAGGCAATTTTGGGGCAACAAGAAGAACTTCAAGTCAAACTCAAGTAGCTTCAAGCCTAAGGGCCAAAGGATAAGGACATGTTTCAATTGTTGAAATGTGAGTCACTTCGTTGTGGATTGTCCGTATGAGAAGAGAGAAGACCATGGTGGCAAGCTTATCCGGAAGGACAAGTCCAAGTCACCATCAAACAAGACCTTTGTGAAGAAGAAGCCCCAGCGTACATTTGTGGATCATGAAGAATATCTCTCTGATGATTACGATGATGAAGGTGGTGAGATTGTGGCAACGGCTACCGTTGCTATCGTCACCAAGCCCCCTCCATCAACATCACTCTTTAACTCCCCCAAAGAGAATCCTCACATCATCCACAAGTGCCTTATGGCCAAGACTACCTCGGTAACTCCTCCCTCTAAACCATTTATTTCCACTAACCCATGTTTGTTGGATTGTGGGGAATAAAAGGAGGATACCAAGGAAAAGGAAGAAAATGAGTTTGAGCTCTTCATGTCAAAGATCAAAGGTGAGACCAAGAGGCACTTTGTGACCCTCTTGCAACAATTAGGTGGAGCTCATGCTCACATTGAGCAACTTGATGAAACCATCACCGAGATGAAAGGGCATAGTCGTGACTATGCGGATGAGATAGGAGAGCTATCTCAATCTCTTGAGGAAGAGCGTGAGCTTAAGGGGTCTCTCAAGGATACATATGCTATTGATATTGCTAAGCTAAAACTTGACCTTAAACATGACAATGCTATTGCTTGTGACCTCAAAACTAAAAATGAAGAACTAGTTGAGGCTCATGAAATACTTCTTGCAGATCATGAGGAAGTCGAAAAGGATCAAAAATCCTTAAACCATGAACTCATGACTCTCAAGAATTCACATGAGGAAGTAAACATTCAACTCGCGAAAGAGATTACTACTTTCCCTCCTATCATTGTTCTTGAGACACCAAGTTCGTCTAACACTTGTTGTGAGCATGCTCCTCTTGTTGAAGAAAACTCTAGATTGATGGCACAACTCGAGAAGTGACTTGTCTCTTGCATTCAAGGAGAGAAATCTCTTAATGATCTCTTGAGTTCTCAAAAGGAGGTCATTGGTAAGGAAGGTATTGGTTTTGGTGCTAGATCATCAAAGAAGAAGAAGAACAACAAGAATAAGAAGGGCAAGGTTTCCTCTCCCTCCAAGGAGATTATATTTGTCAAGGAAGGAGATAAGAGAAAAGAGAAAGTGGCAAAGGCATCCCCAATGACTTTGCCGGTCCTACTAACCCTTCTTATATTCTTGGTTGCACTAATGATGGGCATGTTTATGCCAAATTTATTGGTTTTTATGATGAATACATTGCATGGTCTATTTGGGTTCCTAAGACCCTATTTACTAACGCAAGAGGACCCATTCGTGAATGGGTCCCTAAACCCAAGCATTGATCTCATGTAGGTGGCGGATTTCAGTGGAGGTTCATGGATAATTGATAGAGGGGCTACAAGTCATATGACCAGAAGCAAGGACTTGTTGGTGGACATTGAATTTCAATCATCTCGTGACACCCTAGTCCAATTTGGTGATGCAAAAATGTCAAAGGTATTGGGTCACGACAAAGTAATCATTTCTTCGGATACAACTATTGGGAATGTTTTACTAGCCGAGACTTGTGCTTTCAATTTACTTTCCATTCGTCAACTTGCCAAGATGGTCCTTTGTACTTTGTTTGATGTGGACATGGTCACCGTGTTGTGGAGCAAAACTCTTAAAGTAGCCTTTGTTGGACATGTGGAGGACGGTATGTATGTGGTGGATTTCTCACGAGTCCCCACTAAAACCACCATATGTCTAATGGCTAAAGTTGACGTGGGATGGATTTGGCATCACCGTCTATCCCACATCAATATGAGGTCTTTGCAAACACTTCTTAAAGGTGAGCATGTCATTGGACTAACAAATGTTAGTTTTTCCAAAGATCTTGCTTGTAGGACTTCAATTGAAGCAAAGCTACATGAGAAGAAACATCCCGTCAAGAATATCATTACCACCAAGAGGCCTTTAGAGATCCTTAACATGGATCTCTTTGGTACCTCCCACATATGATAGTCTTGGAGGAAAGAAATATTTCTTGGTGATTGTGGATGACTATTCAAGATATACATGGGTCTATTTCTTCAAGAGGAAGAGTGAGACCCAACAAACTGTCATCGAGTTTGCCAATGAAGCCCAACGTCAACACAAGTCAATGATAGTGGCTATTCGGAGTGACAATGGAACCGAGTTCAAGAATTACACCTTGGATGAATTTCTTGGTGATGAGGGGATCAAACATCAATATTCCACTGCTTATACCCCTCAACAAAATGGTGTTGCAGAGAGGAAGAATCGCACTCTCATTGATGCGGAAAGAACCAAGATGGTGTAGTTCAAGAGTCCATACAACTTTTGAGCAGAGGCCATCAACACCGCTTGCCATGCAACCAACCGTCTTTATCTCCGAAAGATCTTGAACAAGACTCCCTATGAAATTATCACCGGAAATAAGCCCAACATCAAGTATTTTCGGGTCTTCGGTGTAAGTGTTTCATTCTCAAAAAGGGTGATCGTTTGTATAAATTTGAGTCAAAAACACATGAGGGTATATTTGTTCGTTATGCTTCAAATTCTCACGCGTATAGAGTCTACAACAATTCCTCCGGGCTTGTTGAAGAATCTAGTAAAATGGAGTTTGATGAATATAATGGCTCCCAAGTGGATCATAGTGATCTTTTGGTTGTAGATGATGAAATTCCTCCTCAAGCCATAAGAAGAATGGGTGTGGGTCATTTCCTAACCATTGAGGAACCCCTTGTGGTGGAAAGAGAAGGACAATGCTCTACTCATGTGGAGCCTTCATCTTCACAAGATAAACAAGCAAACCAAGAACAAAATGAAGGCCCTCCCCCAACCAAACAAGATCAAGGTCAAGATCAAATAATTGATGATGGTGGTTCACGAAATGATGACCAAGATCAAGTTCTCTCTCAAGGGAAAGCTCAAGATGATGAGAAAGTCCTTGATGGTGCTCAAGTTCCCGAAGATAACCCTCAAGAGGATTCTCAAGAATCACTTGAGGAAACTCTAGCACACCATGCGGATAAGATTGCATCCAAGCTTTCATCTAAAGATCATTCGGTGGATCAAGTGCTTGGAACCCTAAGAAGAGGGGCAACCACTTGTAACAGCCCGGGATTTTCACCCAAATTAAAAAAGATTGTATGTTGCTTTATTTTGTTGATTTCTAGCATTGTTTGTAGTATTTGCTTCGCCGATTTATTAATTGGTGAATATATTTCCCCCTCCTTCTCGTACCGGCATGCGTGACCGAACCTTTCCACCATGGCACACGACCTTTGGTGACACCGGGTTTCACCCGAGCACCGTCGCAACTTCCGGCACAGGACCAGCCATCGCCATCAGAACAAAAACACCGTTTATTTAATAAACGGATTATTTATGAGGCACCAGAAAATGTTCTTGAAACGGTATCGAAGTGAGGTATAAGTGAACGGCTCGCCGCGCTGAGCGCGTGGTTTGATATTTTGTCTGAATTGGAGGTCGTATGAACTCCCGACGGTCAGAAACATAATCACCGGACGCGTGAGAGAAACCAGGGGCGTTTTTATAAACCTGTCAACCAGCCATGCCACCACTCTCTCCTATCCCTTCTAGAGTTTCCCCAAACACATTTTCCAGCCACCCCCTCAAAAATCCCCTCCAAATTCTGCCCCAAGTCCTCCCAATCCCGAAACCCTAGATCCAGGGAAATTCCAGCCCTTGGATCTGCAGATCCGTGGCCAGGAGAGTGCCATGTCACCCCCAAACCCTCCACAGCCAGCCCCAGGCGAATCATCCCCCGCAAGGCCTGGAGCCGCCGCTGCGGGCCCGCGAGGCCCATCTGAGCGCCGTCGCCCCCGCGCCGTGCAGCCGCACGCCGACCGGCCTCCGCCGCCACCCGATCACCTCCTCCATCCGTCGTCCATCGCCGGCTGTAGCCGCGCCGCCGCCCGGTGAGCCCGCGCCAACCCCTCTCCACCTTCCTCTCCTCCTCACCCGTTCTACCACGCTTGTGCAAGACCCGCACCACCCGTGCCATGGCAGGCCGCCACCGGGAGCTCGCCTCGTCGACCAGTAGTCGAGCCGGCGGCCACCTTCGACCACCACCGCCCGGATCCGGCATAGGGGCGACCCGATCCGGTTCCTCCTCGACGCCCCGCACCCCGCGCCCTTCCGCCAAGCCGCCAGAGCCCGCCTCTCGTCGCCGGCGCGGCTAGCCGCCGCCGCTACTCTGTTCGGGTGCGGCACGAGGCCTCCTCCGCCGTTATGGGCCGGCGTGCCCCAGGCGGCCCAGCCACCGCGCCCGGCCCATGGCCTCCTCGGCCCGCGCTAGAACCTCGCCTAGCCCATGGTGAGGCCTTTTCCTTTTTTTCCCCTCTGAAATTTCTTCTAAGTCTGTTATAACCAATGTTGGGGATACCGCTTATCGTGAACTTATCGGTCGACCCAAGATAAGGGGTAAATCGGACGATTTATCGATATATCGGTCCATTAATAGGCATATCGGGCCATTTATCGGACAATTTATCTTATCGATGAGACACTGAGAAGGGATAAATCGGCCGATTTATCGGAATATCAAAAGATATTTGGAACAGTGGTTATAACTATTGCTGTGTACTGTTTTGCGATAATGTTTCTGGTAGATCTGTAGCTCGTATGACTTGGCGCCAAAATGAAAATTGTTGCTTGTGATGTGCTCTAACTTTTTTTCTTTAGTGAGTTAGTGATACGTCCAAAACATATCTATAATTTCTGCTTGCTCCATGCATCTTTTGTGTAATATTGCTATGATATTGATGCACTTCCATAAAATTTTGATCATATTTGGACTAACCTATTAACTCAGTGCACCCCTGACGATGGGGTGACCCCACGACTCCTGCGTGTGAGGATACCTGGTGCGTATGAAGATGGGAGGCCCGCTGGAAAGCCTCGACGGGCCCACGACTGGCCCAATCAAGCACTGACGTAGGAGTCCGCGACTGATATGGAAAGCGCGACTTGGCGTACAAGGCAAGACTAGAACTAGGAAACTATATTTGTAATCTAGTACGAATTCCCCGAGACCTAGCATAGTATATAAAGGTTGGGAGGGGAGACGTCTAGATCGGTCCAATACACAATCTACTCTCCTAGTCTAGCGAGAACTCGCCTTGGCCTCCCCTGTAATCGCCCCCTCACGCAATAATATCGAGCAGGAAGTGCTTCTCCTGTTAGCCGACGAGTATCGTCCAACCTGTTCCTTCTCTATGACTAACCCAGGCTCCCTGACCATGGGATTTGCTGGGGCTGATCCCTGTCAATTGGCGCTGTCTGTGGAAACTACACAGGTTGGAATCACGATCTCGGCGGTCCCGCCTTCAGCAAATCAAGACTCGAGGGCTAAAACCAGATCTAGCCCGCTCGAGACATTCAAGTTCACCACAAGGATCTCCATCGTCCCGTCATGATCACCTAGCCTGCAGTCGAATCAAGTCCAACACCCCAACGACCGCTAGATCCATCACCGACGGAAAGAACTCGACGACCCAGAAGACAAACGCGAGGACTCCACACGGGAACCCCACTCGAGGAGTCGCGGCGCGTGACAGAAGACTCGTCCACCAGTCGACGACCTGCCGCCGCCCGGACTCCCGCCACGCGACAAAATAGCGACCCCGAAACCCAGACCGGAGAATACTACGACCCGGACCGAAGACCAGATGAATTCGCCAACTTCATCCGGAACCAATCACTCAGCGACGGGATAGATCTTGACCCAAGATTCCAGAACCGAATAGAAGACCACTCGCAGATCTTCCAAATCTAAAGGAGAAGAAGGCACGCTGGCTCCAGTAAACTCATAGCCAAAGAGCAATTGGAAGGACATTGTGCGGTCCACTGTTTCGAAGACAGTTGGGGACACCTCAGAGCAAGCCACACCCTAGGAGATTGTCGCCTATTCACCGAACTCTCCAACAGCCTCAAAGAGGAAAAGCATCACGAAGCCAAGCGCACTCGAACAAGCGCGCAGTCACCAGCACCAAGTACAGAAAGGCAATACCCCACGTCCCATGGACGAATCTGTATGATCCAAGAAGGAAGACCCTCAAAAGCAAAGCAAGAAGCCTACACCCTGCAAGCCGAAGCAGCCGAAGTCCTAAAGATAGCAGAAATCTACCAACTGCGTGGCGCTGATACCAGCATCACCCTCTCTCAGAGCGACCACCCGCCCGCAGTCCCAAGGCCGGGGCACGCACCCCTGGTCCTCGAAGCCCAGATCGGAGGTTACGACATGGACAGGGTCTTCATGGACGGAGGCAGCAGCCTAAACATAATCTTTGCCAGCACCCTACGCAAGATGCTAATCCCACGATAAGTTTGGAAGAAGTCAGGCACAACAATATATGGCGTAGTTCCGGGCGAAGCAGCCGCCTCCATCAGAACAATCGAGCTTGATGTGATCTTCGGCAGCAAGCGCAACTTCGCAAAGCAAGTCCTCGAGTTCGAAGTGCTTGCCTGGCAGTCGCAGTATCACGCCATACTCGGGTGACCAGCGTTCGCGCAATTCATGGCGGTCCCGCACTATGCATATCTCAAGCTCAAGATGCCAGGACCTGCAAGAATCATCACAGTCAAGGGAAGCTTCACCAAATCGGACCAGTGCGACCGCAACTTCCACAAAGTCTCCGACACGTTTGGAGCCCAACAACAGCTCAAAGAAATAGCCATGGTAACAGACAAAAGCATATTTCCGCTGGCAAGCCGAAGCGAGTCAAAATAATTCGGCCGCGATTTCAGCGTCGACAGTGACACAATCACACACCAAGTCCACCCAACAGGCCCAGAAAAGACGGTCCGCGTACATTCCCACCTCCCAGAAGAACAAGCAACCACCCTCATAACCTTCCTTCATGAAGAGTGGAAAATTTTCGCCTGGTGCCCAGCCGACATGCCCGGAATACCGTGAGAATTTGCAGAACATGCGCTCCACATCAAGCCAAACACCAAGCCAATAAAGCAGGAGCTGTGACGATTCTCAGAGCCCAAACGCAGAGCAATCGGAGAAGAAATCAACCAACTACTCGACGCATAGTTCATCCGAGAGACGACGAAAGAAACCTGGATAGCAAACCCAGTCCTACTCCCTAAAAAGGACACTGAGGTACTGAGGATGTGCGTCGACTATGGGCCTGTCAACAAGCACTGCCCAAAAGACCACTTCCCCCTGCCGAGAATCAATCAAATAATCGACTCCACAGCAGGATGCGACCTCCTATCCTTCCTCGACGCATATTCAGAATACAATCAGATCAGGATGAGGGAAGAAGACGACGAGCACACCTCGTTCATCACCCCCTACGGCGTATTCTGCTATCAAACAATGCCCTTTAGCCTAAAAATGCAGGAGCCACGTACTAGCGAATGATACAAGCATACTTAAGAGACCAGATTGGCAGAAACCTCCAGGTCTATGTAGACGACATTTTCATCAAAACCTACAGCGCAAACACGCTACTCGATGATCTCCGTGAAACATTCGCGGCCCTCAACAAGTACAGAATCAATCTCAACCTAAAAAAAGTGTGTGTTCGGCGTCCTAGCCGGAAAACTACTCGGGTACATGGTCTCTTCCCGAGGAATCGAAGCAAACCCCGAAAAGGTCCAAGCAATCGCCAAGATGCAAAGGCCAACCAACATCAGAGGCGTGCAGCAGCTCACAGGAAAACTCGCAGCATTGAGCCGTTTCATCAGCAGGCTAGGAGAAAGGACCTTACCGTTCTACAAACTGCTGAGAAAAGGAGAAAATTTGAGTGGACCGAGGAATCCCGCAATGCATTCGTAGACCTAAAGAAAACCCTCTCGACCCCACCAATCTTGGCGGTGTCTAAAGAACAGGAGAAGTTGTACCTCTACATAGCAGCGCGGAGCACTGTCATGAGCACGGTGCTCGTCGTCGAGCGCGCAGAAGAAGGCAAAATACAGAGCATGCAAAGGCCAATCTACTACCTCAGGACGATGCTCACAAAGCCACAGCAACGGTACCGGCACTACCAGAAGCTCCTACTCGCCATTATCATGACCTCTAGGAAAGTATCACAGTACTTCGACGAACACTCCATCACAATCGTGAGCAGTGCACCACTCGCGGACATCCTCAACAATCCCGGAACGACCGGCCGAGTCGCTGAGTGGAACATGGAGCTCAGCCCGCGAGATCTGAAGTTCAAACACCCAACAGCAATCAAAGCCCAAGTACTCCCAGGCTTCCTGGTCGAGTGGGCAGAGGTACAAACACCAGGTCCCCCAGACCTATCCAACTCATGGACGATGTATTTCGACGGATCCAAAAGACAGCAAGGAGCCGGAGCAGGCGTTGTACTAGTCTCCCCCAAAGGAACGAAGCTCAAATAAATCCTCCAGATCAACTCCAGGAATGCCTCCAACAACGAAGAAGAATACGAGACACTACTCCACAGCATGCGCATGGCAAAAACTTGCGGCGCCACTCGCCTCTCGATCTATGGTGACTCCAACCTCGTCGTCCAGCAGGCGATGAGATACTGTAACCCAGTCGCAGACAACATGACAGCCTACCAGAAGCTCTATAACACACTAGAGGGAGGATTCGACGGCTGCGAACTCAACTACATCCCCAGAGCAAATAACACAGAAGCCGATGAACTTGCGAACATCGGATCGACTCGAGGACCAATACCACCAGGTGTTTTCCTTGAGAGCATCAACTAGAGATCAATCAAAGAAAAGCCAGCGAAACCCAAGGTAGTCGCAGAGGAAGATGACACAAATGAACCAGCACAGGTGGCAGCACCGAGCATAGCCGACGGCACAAGCAGCCAAGCAACTGAAGCCGAAGAACCAGCAGCACTCGAAGACCCAGACTGGGCAAAACCTTTCCTTCGATTCCTAATCGAGGGAACCCTACCACAAGACATTGCAGAAGCCCGACGCATCAGTCGACGATCTAAAGCATTCACAGTAATCAACAGACAGCTCTATAAGCACAGCATTTCTCAAGTCCTCCAAAAGTTTATAGATGAAGAAGATGGCAAAGCCCTACTGCTCGAGATCCACGAAGGCACCTGCGGACAACACGCGAGCAGTCGAGAACTCGTGGCCAAGTCCTTTCGAGCAGGTTTTTACTGGCCGGCCGCTATGAGAAATGCAGAGGATATCGTACGGCATTGCATCGCCTGCCAAAAGTTCGCCAGAAGGCCACATGCCCCAGCATCGGAACTCAAAATCATACCGTTATCATGGAAATTTTCCACATGCGGACTCGACATGGTAGGCCCACTCAAGAAATCCTCAAAAGGAGGACGAACACACCTACTAGTCGCAGTCGACAAGTTCACCAAATGGATCGAAGCAGTACCAATCACTAGCTCAACAGCCCTCACGGCAGTTAACTTCATCAAATCAATCATCTTCAGATTCGGAGTACCACACAATATCATCACAGACAATGGTACAAACTTCACAGCAGCAGAATTCCAAAACTTTTGTCAAGAGATGGGCATCAAAATCAACTACGCATCAGTCACACACCCACAGTCCAACGGCCAAGTGGAGAAAGCAAACGGCCTAGTATGTGGAGGAATAAAGAAATGACTCCTAGCACCACTAGAACAAGCCGCATGCAACCGGGTAGAAGAACTTCCCGCAGTACTATGGAGCCTGCGCACCACCCCAAACAGCTCAACCCAGTATACACCTTTCTTCTTGGTATACGGGGCAGAAGCAGTACTGCCGCACGACTTAAAATTTGGAGCTCCCAGAATCTCAGGATACGAAGAGGAAGAGGCAGAAGAAGCACTGCAGAACGACAAAGACACAGCAGACGAAGCACGGGACACAGCCATCAGAAGATCTGAAGGATACCAGGACAAACTGCGCACATATCAAAGCAGTCGCCTGCGGACCTGAACGTTCACCAAAGGAGACCTTGTGTTGCGGCTAATACAGGAAAAAGTGCACAAGCTTGCCCCGCAATGGGAGGGGCCTTTCATAATCTCGGAAGTCATAGGAGGAGGCGCATACAGGTTGAAGAACCCGAAAACCAATGAGGACGTGGGAAATCCATGGAACGTAGCGAACCTACGCCTGTTCTACCCAGAGTACTCTAGGCATTGGCAGAGACATCGGCAGCAGCGCCGATCGGCAACCCATGTAAAACTCGAAGAAATAAAATAATGCTTCCCAAACACTTTACTTAAAAGCACTTGGGGGCTCGAGCATAAACTCCCCCCGAGAGATGCTATCCTCGCTCATGCGACTATACTTAAAAGCACTCGAGGGCTCGAGCATAAAAACTTCCCCCGAGAGACGCTATCCTCGCTCATGCGACTATACTTAAAAGCACTCGGGGGCTCGAGCATAAAAACTCCCCCCGAGAGACGCTATCCTCGCTCATGCGACTATACTTAAAAGAACTCGGGGGCTCGAGCATAAAAACTCCCCCCGAGAGACACTATCCTCGCTCATGCAACTATACTTAAAAGCACTCGGGGGCTCGAGCATAAAAACTCCCCCCGAGAGATGCTATCCTCGCTCATGTGACTATACTTAAAAGCACTCGGGGGCTCGAGCATAAAAACTCCCCCCGAGAGACGCTATCCTCGCTCATGCGACTATACTTAAAAGCACTAGGGGGCTCAAGCATAAAAACTCCCCCCGAGAGACGCTATCCCCGATCATGCGACTATACTTAAAAGGACTCGGGGGCTCAAGCATAAACTCCCCCCGAGAGACGCTATCCTCGCTCATGCGACTATACTTAAAAGCACTCGGGGGCTCGAGCATAAACTCCCCCCGAGAGACACTATCCTCGCTCATGTGACTATACTTAAAAGCACTCGGGGGGCTCGAGCATAAAAACTCCCCCCGAGAGACGCAACCTCATCTGCAAAAACCAGGAAACCAGAACACAAGATCCCCTCCGACTCACCAGGAGATTTCCGCAAAAAAGAATCATATCGAAAAACGAAAAGTTCTTTAGTCTTCACCTGATCGCAAGCGATCACCTAAAGACTCGGGGGCTACTCCCATCGGGAGCGCTGACGCGTTGTAACAGCCCAGTTTTCACAAAAATTAAAATTTTTGTTTTCGGTGTGAATTGTTTGATTGTCTGATTTGTTTGCGGTGTTTGCATCCCCGATTTATCGATCGTGTCAGAACCCTCTGTTAGGTAATGTGCTAGGATCTTTTTCACTCTGCATTCATGAAAGAATTCAAAGGAAATTCAAAATCAAAAGCAAATGGGAGAAGGAACCCCCCCCCCAGATGAATTAATTCAAAAGGCCAGATAAAAATCTTTTCCAAAAATTCATTTTAGATTTTTGAAAAGTCTTATAAATGAGTGTGATCACATATCAAGTGATGTGGGACCCACCCCATGCTCATAGATTTTTCAAATATTCAAACAGTGCCTTGGAATTAATCAAATACCCCTATTTGATTTAAAATTCAAATTATTTGAATTTTAAAAATGTTGAAACTTTATGAGTGGCTAGTCTATTTTATTATGAGGCCACATAAAAAATTTCAGCATTTAATAAAATGTTTAGCTATTTTACTTAGCTAAACAGAACAAATGTCAGAAGAGAAAACAGAAAAAGGAAATAAGAAAAAGGAGCAGGAAGCTTACCTCTCGCCAGGGGCGAGGCCCACCTTTCCAGCCGGCCCAGCCCACCAGGGGAACTCCCCTGTCGTCTTCCCCGGGCACGAGCACACAGCTGCGTGCCCGGCATGCCGTGGCCGTCGCGGTGGCAGCTCCACAGCGACCCCCTGCCTCCTTCTCGCCGCCCGCGTGTTCCGGAGAAGCCCAGGTCACTTTCCCCTCCTTCCTCGCCCTCCAGTTCGTCCTTCCCACGAAGAACAGTGGCGCACCCATAGCCTAGCCGGAGCGCAGCCGTGCGGACTCGCGGCCATCGACGTCGAGGAGCCAAGCCAAGGTGTCCAGGGAGTTCGTCGTCGTCGTCTTCATCGACCTGCGAAAGGAATCGGAGCCGGACGCCTCCACGAGCTCGCTAGCTTCGTCGTCTTCATCGCCGGCCGCCGTGGATCGACTTCGAATTCCGGCAACTCCAGCGCCTCCCCGAGCAAGCCACCACTCCAGTTAGATTCAGGGTGAGCTCGCAAGCGAAACCCCTCTTTCTTCCCCCTCGATTGCTTCCTCTAGCCGGATCCGCCATGGGAACCTGAGCACCTCGCCGCCATGGTCGTCGTCCTCTTCGCTCCAGTGCTCGTCGTGAACCCCCAGTGCACGCGTTTGACTCCTGCACGTGCTAGCGTTCGAACAAGCCCCGAATCGACTCCAACCGTGCACCACAACGACGACTGCGACCTCGCCGTGGTTCTGTCGCTGCCAAGGTCGAAGCAGTCGACGAACGCGACCTCCCCGGCGACGTACAAGTGGTGCTTTCGACGCGGCTCTTCACGGGCTTTCGAACGGTGGTCTCGGCGCAGAGTTTGGAGGCCAGGAGAGGAAGAACGAGCAGCGCCGCCGTGACTCCAGTCGCTGGCGTTTAGCCGCCGGCGTTTAGCCGCCGGCGTGTCAGCCCAAAGCCCCCCTGTTATTTACTCAATTAATGACCCCCTGGGTCACTGACCAGTGGGCCCAGTGGCTTAATTAAGCCACTGGATTAATTTAACCCACGGGTTAATTAACCCAGTCACTGACAAGGTGACCCCACATGTCAGCCCCCCCCCTGACGTCAGCACTGACGCAATAAATCATTTTAAATGAATTTCCAGAGATTATTTGATTTAAAGAAATTCCAGAAATTCCAGAAAATACCCCAAACTTTGGAAATTCATAGAAAATTCATATTAACTCCAAATTGGACAAATAATATATGAAAAATGATCAGGAGAAAATTATCTTTCCAAATATGCAACTTCCAACTATGTTTGAGTTGAATTTAAATTGGGACCAGTAGCAGATGTCATTTGGTTTATTTGAATTTAATTCAAATTCAAATCAAATGATCTTGCAACTTGGACCATGGATTTATGTTATAATTCAACCACACGTCAGAGGCATATCTTATACAATTGAAGATTTTTAAAAATGATCAAACCATGTCATATACAACTTGGTTAAATTGAATTCAAATGTGGAGTTTGAATTTGCAATTCAATTTGCAATATACTCCATTTAAATGGAATGCTCAACACATCAGTACCATGAACATCACCCTTTAAATCCTATTCATGTGATTGTGCATTGTACATCATGTTGATCCTATGATTGTCATGTTGCTGATAGACGTGGAACCGGAGCCCGAGGTCACCCCCTACGTTGAAGACCCCGAACCCGAACCTCGTCAGCAAGGCAAGCAAACCCCCATTGATCATGTCGATAAAATCCCACTTCCCTCTCATGTCTCGCTTATGCATTGTTAGGATGATCACCATGATTCGTTTCTACCGCATAGATGAACCCATTCCTTTGCATGACCTATCATTTTTTTCACAGTAGTAAGCAAACCACAATCCTAGCAAATGTAGGAGTTGTTTGATATCATGTGGCCCTTGCAAATGTTTATCGCTTATTGCATGCTTAGTATGATACCATGTTGTTACTGTGATGTGAGTCGGGATGGGAATGATCATGTTGATGTTGGTAGAAAAGTGTTGGTGAATCGACCCTAATACAAGGTGAACGATGAGAGGTCGTGTAGGAGTACACGGTGGGTTGTCTCGTTGAACACCGCCCTAGTACGAGTTCTTGTGTGGTGATCCAAGATGAAGAGTACAACCACACATTGGGCTCACTGACCCCTCTCAACTTACTAACTCATCCCTTTCGATGTCCAGATGTCGCAATAGTTCGGAGTTCTGGTAGGTCTGTGGCCTGGATGCTAAGTGAGAGAACGGCTCATCCGAGACCGGCTTATGCACCACGCACACATCACTTGGGTCCACTTCGGTAAACCGGCCGGGTTCACGATAGTGGTAGCCTACCCAAGTAGGCGGCTTTCTCGGACTAGATCGGCTATGAGGTAACAGTTGTGGTGAGCATCCTCGCTGGCACCCCTTGAATGGTGTCGAGATCAAAGGCGGTAAATGATGGTCATGTGTGTGTAGCGGTACACCCTTGCAAGGTTAACAAAACTATTCGAATAGTCGCGTCCGTGGTTATGGACTGCTTGGAAAGCTTAGCTTGATTATTAGATAACTTGAACCGGATACTTCTAAAACACACCAAGATAAGTGTGAGTGCTATGGCGTGCTTCCTCGTGGGGAAGTCGAGGAAGGCACCATAGTGGTGTATTGGTTGGAGAAAGTAGTGGACTCGTGTTCTCTTCTTACCTCAAAATCTGGTACTCGTAGTTCAGGATTAGCCAAGTCAAAGCTGGCA
The DNA here is from genome assembly GCA_950022295.1 of Bromus sterilis. Taxonomy (NCBI): domain Eukaryota; kingdom Viridiplantae; phylum Streptophyta; class Magnoliopsida; order Poales; family Poaceae; genus Bromus; species Bromus sterilis. The sequence continues at coordinate 222,296,783 of OX465599.1, forward strand.
TTTTTGCAAGTGAAACCCCACCTCTCTTTACCTTGATGCATGTGCATGAGTAGTATAGCTCCTATGTAAGTCTTGCTGAGTACGACTTTGTACTCACGTTTTCTTAATCTATGTTTTAGATGATGCCACTGACCCCGAAGGTGGCTTCTTCATCGAGCTGGACGACTGAAGACAACTAGTCTAGTCCCAGTCAGACGACTGGTTCCCTCGTGGAGGGCTTGTGTTTAAATAAGGCTTCTTAAGCCATTTGTTAAACTTGTCTGTACTCAGACATAATTTGCTTCCGCTTGTGTTGTAATGTTGGATCACATGTTTGTGATCTCTGTTTGCACTCTATAAGAGTTATCAATAAAATTGTACACTTTGTAGAGAATTGCAATGGTACCTGCTGTTCATACAAGGCATGTGTGTTGCGTGTATGTTTATAACATGCATGTCTTTGTATGGGTTTTCGAGACCTTAGTTGTGTTCTGGCTGGCGGTCTTTCATACACCAAGTGGCCCTTAGATGTGCGCAGTTTGGGGCATCGCGATGCGATTGTTCGAGACTCCGTCTCGTGCATACTTTGTGGTATGATCGAGCCCTCCCTAGACCCCGACTAAGTGATCGGGCTGGAGTAAGTCTATGTAAGAGTTTTGAGATAGTTGATAGCATGGTTGAGGCGACTTGTCTTTGAATATGGGAGTTCACCACCCATATCATTAGACTTGTGTGCGGACGATGAGGACCCATCTTAGTTGATCATCCGGCCTGGATGGGATGCCCCTCACGTACGATGCTTTCCGAGAACGTTCTGTGCTTGGCCTTGTCTGCTTAGACAAGTGGGTACGGTTCTCGGCTCTCCATATGACTATGTCTTAGCTGTACTTGCATACGCTAACCCCGGGTCCCCACAGACTTGGTATCAGAGCAGGACTGACTGTAGGACTAGTAGCCTTGGCCGAAGTTGAGTCTAGCTTGCTATAGTTATATAGTTACTCTGGGTATATAAGGGAATAACGTAAGGCTTCTTTTTTCTCCTTACCCCCTTCGTTCTGAGTTCTGAGTCACCCTCATCTTATTCTACGGGAAGATAGGACTAGGCTCTCCTCTGTCTGATTAGCACATCTCGTTGTTTGCTTCCTTATAGTCGTATGAAAGTTGTGTCCGTTTTCCTAGCATTGTTGTAATGCTGATTTCTTACATCGTATTATGTAAGTGCTGTTTTTCATGATTGAAAGAAATTGTCATTTCTTACAATTACAGCCGTTATGCTGTCCGAGTCATTCCAGGTTTATCTCATAATCTGATGCATTTGCAAACTCCTTTCTGTTTCAGATGGCAGATCTTCCCCCTCGGCAGATTGTTCGTTTGACCAGGTGCCTCGGTGTGCGTGGCCATCCCGCCACGTTGATCGAGATGATGTCCTATGTGCGATATCGATGGTACCCTGAGTATACAGTCGAGGAGCAGTTCCACGAATTCAACCAGACCCAGTTCCACTGCATTGTCCGGATCTATCCGCACCACGTTGGAGTCACCCAGCCTATCCACTTTGGACATGGCTTTGGCGTTACCGAGAACATGGCTGTGCAGGATGCTGCATACTCATGTATGACACTACTGAGAGAGGAGCACACTATGCTGAGAGAGACCTCTTTCCGCTATATCCCTGCTGCACTTCCAGGAGAAGAGGGATATTACACCGGACTCTACTCAGATCACTCTGCAGAGGATCCCGCACTTCAGATGACTGCTAGGTTTTCTAGTGACAGAGATCGTGATGCACGCGCTCTCCGTTTCGAGCTCCACGCCACTCGTGTTCGTCTGTATCGAGCACTGACCCTTTTGGCACCCTTTGTGAGTGTGGGATCAGTTGAGCATGATGCTATCTACCCAGTGAGGACTCAGATGCCTTCTCGAGTTGCTTGGCCCGAGATTGGAGGCATTTTTCCACCCCGTGGTCCTTTGCTTCCACCCTACGCTGGACCTAGGCCCCATCCTTGCCCAAATGGATATCAAGGTCCACAAGCTTCCGTGTTTTCCGATGGTCACCTCCAGCTACCGGGATACGCGGGTAACTTTTATGAGGACTACTATGGAGATGGAGATGAGTGAGACCGCCTGTGGTCTTACTTAGTGATGATGTAGTAGTATCTTAGTATATTGTAAGCAAGGTGTTTAAGATTCCAGAGGCTTAGATAAATAATGTATAGGAAGTCAGAGTGCCTCTGAAGGATGGATCATCTTCATCACGTTTGTATTAGCTTGGTGCTCGTACTAAAACGATGTATGGCTTGTATGACAGCTTGTGAATATATGGCTTGTATGCTTTTATCACCATGTTGTCAAGATGATTACTTCCTTTGCTCTGTAATCCTTCCAGTACTTCAATACCTTGTTTAGACTCTCCCAATCAACTCTGTTTGACTTTGGTTTTTCCTTCAGGATGTCTCAAGGAACCCGTGGCCAGGTTGGTCGTAACCAAGGTCGTGGGAATGACCAGGAGGAAGGCAACCTTCCACCCCCACCCACGATGACACAGGTTCTGATGGAAGTCGAGAGGAACCGCCGAGACTCTCACCATCTGTTGGAAGCCATTGCACGCAACACCACTCAGCAGCGCAATGAGTTGGTGTCCCTGAACGACTTCATCCCCCGGTTTTTAGTTACTCCACCGAGCCCCTTGACGCCGATGACTGGCTTCGCAGCATCGAAAGGAAGCTCCAAGAAGGCCGTGTTGCAACTGGTGACAAGGTCAGCTATGCCACCTATCACCTTGAAGGTGCAGCTAGCTCTTGGTGGGAGAACTTTCTGAATATGTGTCCCGTTAGACCGCCTACATCTTGGGAGGAATTCTGCACGTCCTTCCGTGAGCACCACATTCCCAAGGGTCTTATGGACCGCAAGCGTGAGGAGTTCTGCAACCTCACTCAAGGCAGAAGGACCGTTGATGAGTTTAGTCGTGAGTTCAACCGACTGGCTCGTTATGCTACCGAAGAAGTCTCCACCGACTCCAAGAAACAAGAGAGGTTCCGTCGTGGCCTCAACACTGGACTCCGTCGTGAGCTCAACCTTCATGACTTTGCCACCTTCCAGGTCCTTGTCAACAAGGCCATCAAGGCCGAGGACATGAACACCCCCAACGACTTCCGCAAACACCCTAGAGATGACGGTTCATCCAGTTCCGGCTCTCAGAAGCGCAAGATCTGGATCCCAAACAGTATGTTCCGCCAGAACAACCCACCGAGGCCATCCTATGTGGCGCCTCGTCCACCAACCCAGTTCCACCCAGCTCCACCAAACAACCCAGCTCCACGCACTGTTTTCGGAGCCTGTTACAAGTGTGGTCAGGCAGGCCACTACTCTCGCAAGTGTCCCTAGAACCAGATCCAGCATCAGAAGGCTCCACCCCGTGCCGGAGGCAACAACAGCAATGGTCGTGGCAAGCCACCCCAGAAGGTCTACACCGCCAAACCCGCTCCTCCCGCCACTCGTGGACGTGTGAACCAGATCGCCGCCGAAGAGACTGACGACACCACTGACGTCATTCTTGGTACGCTCCCAGTCAATTATGTTCCTACTTCCATTCTTTTCGACCCAGGAGCATCTCATTCATTCATGTCGGAAAGTTATGCACTTCGTCATGAGTTATCTTTTGTTGAATTGTCCACTCCAATGATTATTCAAACTCCAGGGTCAAGATGGCAAACTAATAGAGTGAGCCATGGTAATCAAATTGCGATTGAGGGTTTAGTATTCCTTGCTTCACTCATAGCCCTCAAGTCTTCAGACATTGATGTCATCCTTGGCATGGATTGGCTATCAAGACAGAATGCCTACCTGGATTGCAAAGGAAAATCCGTGAAACTCACACACCCTTCAGGCAAAACAGTCAACTATACCTCACCCAGAACAAGAACCCAAGTGCATTCCTTGAATGTACTTCCCCTTCCCGAACTTGAAGATATTCCGGTGGTTCGTGACTTCCCGGATGTCTTTCCTGAAGAGCTGCCGGGCATGCCACCCGACAGATGTGTAGATTTTATAGTGGATCTTGCCCCAGGAACCGCACCAATTTCTAGACGCCCATACAAAATGGCCCCACGTGAGTTAGCTGAGCTTAAAACCCAACTGGAAGCTTTGTTGGAGAAAGGCTTCATCCGCCCTAGCTCATCGCCATGGGGTTGCCCCGTTCTGTTCTAACAAAGAAAGATGGAACAGAAAGGATGTGCGTAGACTATCGCCCGCTAAATTTAGCGACGATAAAGAACAAGTACCCACTGCCCAGGATCAATGATCTTTATGATCAACTTGCAGGATCCTCTGTCTTCTCCAAGATGGATTTGAGATTAGGTTATCATCAAATCAAAATCCGAAACGAGGACATTCCCAAAACAGCTTTTACTACTCGTTATGGTCTTTACGAGTACACTGTCATGTCCTTTGGTTTAACCAATGCCCCCGCCACTTTCTCACGCATGATGAACTCGATCTTCATGGAGTATTTGGACCAGTTCGTCGTGGTTTACCTCGATGACATCCTTATATACTCGAAGAACGAAGAAGAACATGTCGAACACCTAAGGCTGGTATTGATGAAACTTAGAGAGCATCGCATGTATGCTAAATTCTCCAAGTGTGAATTCTGGCTACCAGAAGTGACCTACTTAGGCCACGTGATTTCTGCAAAAGGCATTGTTGTGAATCCCGAGAGAGTTCAGGCCGTCCTTGACTGGACTCCACCTGAATCGGTTAAGCAAGTTAGGAATTTCTTGGCCTAGCCAGCTATTGCCGTCGCTTCGTCGAGAACTTTTCTAAAGTTGCAAAGCCTCTAACTGAACTCCTCAAGAAAGATAAGAAATTCCTATGGACTCCCAAGTGCGAGGAAAGCTTTCAAGAGCTAAAAAGAAGATTGACTTCTGCACCTGTACTTGCACCTCCAGACACCAAAAAGGATTTCGAGATCTATTGTGACGCATCACGGCAAGGGTTAGGATGCATACTTCTGCAAGATCGACATGTGGTAGCTTATGCTTCATGCCAGTTGCGGCCACATGAAGAGAACTATCCTACCTATGACCTTGAACTCGCTGCCGTAGTTCATGCCCTAACAACTTGGTGACATTACCTCCTTGGTAACCGTTGCGAGATTTATTCCGACCACCAAAGCCTCAAATATATTTTCACCCAGCCAGATCTTAATCTCAGGCAAAGACGCTGGATTGAGTTGATAAAAGATTACGACGTAGTAATTTCTTACACCCCAGGCAAAGCCAACGTCATGGCTGATGCACTAAGTCGTAAGTCGTATTGTAACAACCTCATGTTACAACAGTATCAACCACTTCTTCATGAGGACTTTCGCAAGCTCAATCTTGAGATTGTTCCTCATGACTATCTTTCTACCTTGGTGGCGAAACCAACTCTTGAGGATCAAATCATAGTTGCCCAAAGGCGTGCACGAGGTGTTCGCCGAATCAAGGAGAACATTGCTAGCGGAGTTGCTAAATGTTTCTCCACAGATAGCAAAGGAACGGTATTCTTTGAAAATCGTTTGGTAGTACCTAAGAATAAGGAACTAAGGCAACTCATCCTCAAGGAAGCCCATGATACACCCCTCTCAATTCATCCCGGTAGCACAAAAATGTACCGAGATGTACGCCAGAGATTTTGGTGGACTAGGATGAAGAGAGACATTGCTCAATTTGTTGCCGAATGTGATGTTTGTCGTCGCATCAAGGCAGAACATCAAAGACCTTTTGGTACACTTCAACCTTTGTCTATTCCCGAGTGGAAATGGGACAAAGTCGGTGTGGATTTCATCACCGGCTTTCCAAGAACCCAGAAAGGAAACAATGCCATCTTCGTTGTCATAGATAGGCTTTCCAAAGTTTCTCACTTCCTTCCAGTTCGCGAGTCTATAACTGCTAGCCAGTTAGCGGACTTGTACATATCTAGAATTGTATCCCTTCACGGTGTTCCTTTGGAAATCAATTCTGATCGCGGTAGCCTTTTCACCTCTAGATTTTGGGGAAGCTTTCAGAATGCTATGGGAACTCATCTCTCCTTTAGTACAGCTTTCCATCCTCAGTCTAGTGGTCAATTCGAAAGGGTTAACCAAATTCTTGAAGACATGCTCAGAGCTTGCGTTATCTCATTCGGAAAGAATTGGGAGAAGTCTCTTCCATTTGCCAAATTTGCTTATAACAATAGTTTTCAATCTAGTCTGAACATGGCTCCTTTTGAACTCCTATATGGACGACGATGTCGAACACCTTTAAACTGGTCAGAAACCGGTGAAAGACAATTCTTTGGACCGGACATGATCAAGGAAGCAGAAGAGCAAGTTCGCATTGTTCGTGATCAATTGAAAGCAGCCCAGTCTCGTCAGAAGAGCTACTATGATCGTCATCATAGGCAAGAGAGCTACAATCTGGATGAGAAGGCTTACCTTCGGGTTACTCCTCTGAAGGGAACCCAACGTTTCGGTATCAAAGGCAAATTGGCCCCACGTTACATCGGACCTTTCCGCATTATTGCTAAACGTGGATAAGTTGCCTACCAACTTGAACTACCTCCGCAACTCTCCCGAGTACATGATGTATTCCATGTGTCCCAACTCAGGCGTTGCTTCAAGGACCCTATCCGCGAAGTCGACCACGAAACGCTTGATCTCCAAGATGACCTTTCTTATCGAGAATACCCCGTTCGTATTCTTGATTCCACAGAGCATGTCACTCGTCATCAGAAGATTAGGTTTCTGAAAGTGCAATGGTCACACCACTCTGAAAGAGAAGCTACGTGGGAAAGAGAAGACCGTCTCAGTGCCGAGTACCCCTCCTTCCTCCCGCAGACTTCTGAATCTCAGGACGAGATTCTTTTGAGTGGGGGCGAGTTGTCAGAACCCTCTATTAGGTAATGTGCTAGGATCTTTTTCACTCTGCATTCATGAAAGAATTCAAAGGAAATTCAAAATCAAAAGCAAATGGGAGAAGAAACCCCCCCCCAGATGAATTAATTCAAAAGGCCAGATAAAAATCTTTTCCAAATCAAAAGCAAATGGGAGAAGAAACCCCCCCCCCCAGTGGTAAGTAGTTGATAGCAAGACTTGTTGGAGGCGATTCCTCATCGAATGCTTGGCTTCTTACCTTACTCTCTAGATCATTAGCCACTTCATAAATGCTAGTGCGGCAGCAACCTCACCACTTACCCCTTCCTTACCGTAAACTACTAGTTGTCCTAGAATAACGAGTGATGAAGTCCTTGCTGGGTCAGATGACCACTACAGTTGGATGTTGAGTACCTCTGTACTCATGATACTACCCCCAAACTCTTTTCAGGGTTCTCGATCGAGAACAAGTTTGGTGATCGACGTTTCACGTGGAGACTCGACGACGACTAGTTAGGCGGATCCCGGCGGAGGACCCGGACCCGTGTGGTTATGGGGATCGATGTTTTTCTCTTTCCCACTAGGCATTTGCTTGTAGTCTGTACTCAGACATGTATCTTCCGCTGTTGTATTGTATTAAGGCAGTTGTATGCCGCTTGTATGAGATGTTGTATCCTATATCTGTAATGTTGTGATATCATGTTGGAAATCCGGGGCATATGGCTTTGTCATATGTCGCGGTGGGACCGATATGTGCTTCGTCCCCGGATCTGGGTGGAAACACCTAGATATGGAACAGTACCGCATATCGGGCCTTACAACTTGGTATCAGAGCCTTACCGACCGTAGGATCCCCTCTCTGGCCGAAGTCGAGTCTAGACAAAACTATTTTGTAGTTACTAAGTTAGTTATCGGAGAGTAGGAATCTTTTTACTCCTTACCTTTGCTCTGGTCAGGACAAGTGTCGTAAGTGTTTTATTCTCGACTTATCCCCCTTCAAAACTTTAGGATCTCGAGTGTGTGGAGTATCGGAACCGTTACAATGCCTTGCTAGCAGCGTATTGTCTCGATTCCGAGCTCAGGTGGGAATTCTTGTAGTACCTTCAGCTTCTCCGGTTTCGGATATCATCTGGGTCGTCCTTTGCCCTCCCTCCTTTTACCGGTGTTTTCACGGCTTGCGTCGAAAAGCACTATCCCTTTGACCAGGTTTGACTGTCGTTCCTCCTCTTGACACCGACGGTTTCATTTTTCCGACGACGTCGTCTCTCTGCGGAAGTTTATCTCGACAGAAGTTCGACGTCGACATGGAGCAGAGTCCCTTGTTGGTGGTGTTGAAGATTGTCGACTTTATTTTTCACTCCCCCCCCCTCTCCCCGGATCGTCCTGGATCTCAGGACGAGATCCCATGTTGGTGGAGTTGTATTGTAACAGCCCAGTTTTCACAAAAATTAAAAATTTTGTTTTCGGTGTGAATTGTTTGATTGTCTGATTTGTTTGCGATGTTTGCATCCCCGATTTATCGATCGGCGATTCTTTTTCCCCCTCTTATCTCGTACCGCACGGAGACCGACCCTTGCCACCCTGACACTCGAACTTTGCGACACCGGGTTTCACCCGATTACCGTCGCGACACCGCACAAGTCCAGCCATCGCCACCGGATCGAAAACCCTGTTTATTTAATAAACGGATTATTTTATGGGGCGCAGAAAAAATGTTCTCGGAATGTCACCGCAGTGAGGTACGATCGACGGGCTCGACGCGCTGAGCGCGCGGTTCGAGATTTCGTCGGAATCGGAGTCCGTACGGAGTCTCGACGGTCACGAACGCGATCACCGGACGCGCGAGAGGGGTACCGAGGGCGTTTGCGTAAACTGGCCACCTAGTCTGCCATATATATAGACCACCACACTCCCCTAGGCCTTCTAGGGTTTCCCCCATGTAAAATATGCAGCCACCCCCCTACAAATTGCCCCCAAATTACGACCCTATCCCACCAAATCCAGAAACCCTAATCCCAAACGTTTTTGGTCGTCAGATCGCGAGATCTGGGGCTCTCAGCGCGCCACGTAGCTCCACAGCCAGCCACCTAGCCGCTCGGGCCCCGCAGGTCCTGGAGCCGCCGGCGCGGGCCCATCTCGGCCCGGGAAGACGCCGCCGCGCCCGAGCCTCTCCTCCTGAGCTCCGGTGAGGCTGCCGCCTCCACTCCGGCCGGCGAGCCGTCGCAGCCGCCAGGTCCGCCGCTCCCCCACGCGCCTCTCTCCTCCTCCCACCATCTCACCGTCTCCCTCTCACTCTACAGGACGCATCGCCGGCCGTCATCGCCATGGACGGGGCCGCATCCGTGCTCGAGCTGCCGCCGTCGGCTTCCTGCAACTCCTGCGTCGCCCGATGACCTCCGTCGCCGCCTGCCTGCCCTCCTCCGCCTGCCTCCCACTCGCCGGACTCCGGCGTCGCCGCCCCTCGCCGGCATGGCTGCAGCCGTCCCCGCTGTGCTCTCCCTCCGGTCCCGATCGGATCGGGAGCACGAGCCCGAGCAGCTCCCTCCAACCGCCTCCACAGGCCACGGCCCACCTGCCCCAGCGCGGCCCACCTCCCTCCAGGCCGGCCTCTCCAGCCACATGGGCCGAGCCCATCAGGGGTGAGGCCCGAGTCCTTTATTTTTATTTTTTTCCCTGTCTTATTTCTGTTATTTATTTATTTTGCTAAGTCTGGAGAAAACTGCTGCTGTTTCAATTTTGCAACGATGATAACGATTAATCCGTAGCTCGTATGAACGTGCCCCCAAAACGAAAGTTGCTCAGAATTGCATGTTCTTTAATTAATCTTTTGGGAGCATTTGCATTTGAGGTCATCTTGATTGTTTAATTGTGTGTTGAAGTGGGCATCAGGCCGTTAAACTGCTACAAATTCCTGTTAACTGCTGTTGTTTATCATTTTATTGCAACTTTGCATGATGATTGTGACTCATCCATGAGGCCTATTGCATTGATTCTTTCTCCTATTTTTTAAGCATCATGTGTACTTCATTTCCATGCTTTAACTTGTCATATTTGGGTGCTCTTGCTATATTAAATCTTGCTCCAAAGTGGTGATCCTGATGTTAATGTGCTGCTGTGCTGAAAACTGTTATTTTGTTGCAACTTCGGTCGACGAGTGTGTCGCGACCGTTTATCGGAATTGAGTGATTCCAATTGCATATTGTTAAGCGTCATGTCTACTTCCATCCCATGTATTACATTGCCATGATATGCTTGCTGGTCATATAGTTATTGAGCTCCAAAGTTGCTATGCTGCTGTTTTTGACAGCCACCTCTGTTTTTCTAACGTCACGATGCCATGTTGTTTGCTTAATATCTTTTGATCTATGATTCCTTTTTGCATGATTATTTTTGCCATGCCTTCCATGTCATGTCTAATTTAGTTCCATATCATTTGTGAGCATGTTTGCATTGATTATCCTGTTTATGGATTGCTCTAAAGTGTGCTTCGTGATGTTGGCAGTTTGTGCCCGTAACTTGTTTTGCTTGTATCTTTTTAACCGTAACTCCGTTTGGAGTGTTCTTTATATGTAACTTGATTAGTTTTTCGTGTAATTTGTGTTTATGCTATTGTTTGCTGCTGTTAACCAACCTAAAATATGGTTTAGGACAGAACAGTACCAAATCTTTTAATTGTCGTGGGGTACTTAGTGTTATGCCATGTTTAGGTTGTGCCTCGCTTAAATTGACTAGCATAGATAGTTTACTTTGTGCTTCACCTCTTGACATGTTTGTGTGCTATGCCATGCTTGCTTGAGTTGCCATGTTAACAACCGTTGGTTGATCACCTATAGCTAAGCAACTTGAACCACCGTAAACGTGCGGTATTCGTCGTGTGTGACCGATACCCCACTTAAACTGTTAGTAACCGTTCTCGATGATAGATCCGTATCACGTTGCTGTGTCGTGTGCTGTCTTCTTGATCTTGTATTGCTCCGTAGTAATAGAGTGCTTGCTCGTTGATTGCTTTCCAGTGTTTATCGTCTTGTGTGCTTCCGCGGGTACCTCTGGGAGACGATGCGAGCTTGCGATCAACTACACCTTCGGAATCCGACTTATCAACAGGCAAGGAATATACATTACTAATGATCCATTATATTTCAACCAGCGGTTTGCATGCTAGTCTAGGATAGGTTCGATGTTTGATCCTACCACATGTTTACAGCCTCTTTCAAACCGATACAGCCATGTCCCTTCCCAGCAAACCTTGTACTGCTATGTTACTATTGCTCGTTGCTCAGCCCTGCTTAGTATGCATGCTTAGGATGCTACGATGTTACCCTGTTACTCCTTGGTTTGGGATATCACATTATTATATTGTTTTTGATGATATGATTATTATAAATGTTGACTATATTCGACGAAGGATGGACGGTCTAGGCTATCCCGCCCCGACGCTTTGTTCCATTCGAGTCACCTAGGATCTGAGTTCCGGGTATTGGTTTTAAGACTGAGCGTGCCTAACCGCGTGTGGGATTTTATGGGGTCCCCTTTTCTTACCTATCTAACTTCAAACATTTCTAGTGGTGGCCCAAGCTGATTTACCATTTGAAAACGTGTGTGTGACTGGTGAGCTCCCAGCAGTTTTAAAACAACTTGGGCCAGCGGAGACATGGTTTCTCTTGTTGGTCCACCCCAGGGAGCTAGGGGGTTGTCCACATCTGTTTGAGCAACTAACCCGACCTCATCCAGACGGTAGAGGCCGATTCGAGAGCGCGGCCGGCTTTTGAGTTGGATGTCGACTCACCGGGGGCCACCCACATTTGTGCATTGTTAGTTAGAGGTACCTGTCGTTCCGGATCTCTTGGGACTAAATCATAAAATGGTTGCCTATCATGGGTAGCAGCTGAGAGAGATGGGCGTGCGTGCGGAGCCTTGTAATGGGCAGTTGGTACACCCCTGCAGGGTTAAATCTTTTTGAGAAGCCGTGTCCACGGTTATGAATGACTTGAGACCTACTCCTTGTTCATAGACAACAACAACTGAGATAATCTTAATATAATTTGATCAACGTGTGTGTGTGCCTTGACTTCTTCTTCTTCGTCGGGATACGAAGAGGAGGACAAGGATAGGATATGTGTTATGTTTGCGTAAGTAGTTGATAGCAAGACTTGTTGGAGGCGATTCCTCATCGAATTCTTGGCTTATTACCTTACTCTCTAGATCGTTAGCCACTTCATAAATGCTAGTGCGGCAGCAACCTCACCACTTACCCCTTCCTTACCGTAAACTACTAGTTGTCCTAGAATGACGAGTGATGAAGTCCTTTCTGGGTCAGATGACCACTACAGTTGGATGCTGAGTACCTCTGTACTCATGATACTACCCCCAAACTCATTTCAGGGTTCTCGATCGACAACAGGTATGGTGATCGACGTTTCACGTGGAGACTCGACGACGACTAGTTAGGCGAATCCCGGCAGAGGGCCTGGACCCGTGTGGTTATGGGGATCGATGTTTTTCTCTTTCCCACTAGGCATTTGCTTGTAGTCTGTTCTCAAACATGTATCTTCCGCTGTTGTATTGTATTAAGGCAGTTGTATGCCGCTTGTATGAGATGTTGTATCCTGTATCTGTAATGTTGAGATATCATGTTGGAAATCCGGGGCATATGGCTTTGTCATATGTCGCGGTGGGACCGATATGTGCTTCGTCCCCGGATCTGGGTGGAAACACCTAGATCTGGAACAGTACCGCATATCGGGCCTTACACGCGCACCCGATTAAAACTTGGAATAAAATAGCAACGGGAAAGGGCAGCCCAGGTAGACAAAAATCACAGCCTACGACTGATTCTACAAATCAAACATAGCCTCGGGGGATACTCCCATCGGGAGCGCTGCCGCGCACCCGAAGGACAATTTAATTACAAAGGAGTCAAAGACGGTTCTTCCCTACAAAGGAGTCGAGGACAATTTCCATTACAAAGTTGTCGAAAACAGTTCTTCCTTACAAAGGAGTCGAGGACAATTTCCATTACAAAGTTGTCGAAGACAGTTCTTCCTTAAAATGGGTCGAGGACAATTTCCATTACAAAAGGAGTCGAGGACAATTTCCATTACAAAGGGGTCGAGGACAGCTTTCATTACAAAAGAGTCAAAGGACAGTTATCGCTACAAAAGGACTCGAGCAACTACCAAACGGGTTACAACTATCCCAAGGAATTATGACTTCTACATGTATGCTCATGACGAGATAATTGGCACTTTCGTACCACAACTTGAGGAGCATCACCACAGACAGAGGAGCAACCCAGTCCGCGAAGAAGCAGGTCGCCGTCCTCGAGTTCTACAAGGTGCCTCGCCTACTGACGCAGCCGCTTGGCGGCCGGCTTGACGTCCAGCTCATCTTTAGAACTAGAAGAGCAAGCACCATCAGCCGAGGAATCGGCCGATGATGAAGTCACGGGAGAAGCAGGCGAACCACCACTCGACCCATCAGAATCGCCACTGCTTGTTTACTCCCAGTACGGATCCAGACGATTGCCACCAGCATCAAATGCGCGAACAGTAAGAGTATCTTCGCCATCAAAATGACAGCAAAGGCTATCTCTGTCACGCAGAATCAACCGACGAGAAAACACCCTCCAGCCAGATCCAAGAAAAACCAAGGATGAATTGTCGACTTCCAACTCCACCCAAGAAGAAGGCCGAGCGCATCCGTGAAGATGGAGCCAGAGACCCCTCAAATTAAGCTCAGAAGAATGGAGGCAAATGAGAATGGAAGAGGAATCCGGGCAGCGGTCCGGCTAAGAACACGCAAAAGAAAAGCATAGCGCCAAAAACCCTCTTCCATGGAAGAAGAAGAAGGCGCCGACGCAACACCACGACGTCCACCGCGTGAAGAGCAAGGCGTGCGGCCACCACGGCCACGGCGGCCACGACCTCGCCCAGTCACACCACCACCACGCTTGGGCGCCATATGAAGAAGAAGCAGAAGAGAAAGATGCGAAGAATGGATGCCAAGGACAGGCAACCACAGGAGGTATTTATAACACAATCCAAGGGCAAACCATGGAAAACACGCAGAAGCCCAGGCGGCGCCATCATTACATCAAAGACCAAACGGGTCGGGCGTTACGAATTACAAGACAAGATGCCTTCACACGGTCAGCACTATTTAAAGCACACGTCAAATCTCGCCGGTTTCCCATACAAGCCTTGGAAATCCAATAGGCACCAGGCAGCATGACATCCAAATCATCATTATGACGGGCCAGAAGACGCGACGGATCAAAGAAGCAAGCATCATCATAGGTCACCAAACAGGATGGCAATGCATATCAACGTGACATCTCAAGAGGGATGGATCAATATAAAAACAATTGGAAAGAACAAAAGACTCCAAAAGCTACCTATTTCTTGATGTCCAAATTTTCTGATTTTTAAAAATCTCTTACTCCCATCAAGAGTACCTTTATTCGAGTTCGGGTGCTCCCTCACCCAGAAGGTAAAGACATGCTCGAGTTATCACTCGCACCAGCAGAAACAACGTACTTTCAGAGTTCGGGTGCTCCCTCACCCTGAAGACAGTAAAGCATTCGAGTGACTACTCGCAAAAGACTCAACAAGTATTCGACAATATGATCTATCCGCGCACTCGACGACTTTCCGAGTGGGTGCTTTCTTATTTTCCTCGCCCGAGTTCACTATAAGCTCCGCGAGTGACTGCTAATAGCTCACTTGATTGTTTATTACAAGTGGGTGCGTCGGTAACCAGGCTCCGTGCCTCTACAAAACACAATTATGCCTGGGTTACGACACACTGTACCCAGATGCCACGCAAGCTTAGCGTGTAGGTAAGACCCCGCTGCGCAGAACGGCCGGGCCGGGACTTGCCGCAGAGTGATTTCACTCCCAACCTTTTTCATGCGCTCGCATGATAGAAAGAGTCGAGCGGACGCGCTCAGGCTATTTGCTTAGACTGGCAGCAATTGATCCTATAAGACCTGCAGCGGCATGAATTTGCTTGACACCAATCATTCCAAGTTCATGTCGAGGGACGTGAGCTTGATTGGGCTACAACCGTATTTGCCACTAGCGCAATTCACCAAGGCTCGACCAGTCGACTCTTTGGGCCCTTTTCAGCTTAGCAATCCCTCGAAATAGGTATTGTCATGGCTCAAAACTGCCAGCGACCCGCGGCAGTGCCGCGCCTACAAATAATAAAGCGCTGAAGAATTCGAGTCCCTGCGCGACTCTTCGAGTCCCCCAGGCACTCGGGGGCTACTGACGAGGGGGTGACCCCACGACTCCTGCGTGTGAGAATACCTGGTGCGTATGAAGATGGGAGGCCCGCTGGAAAGCCTCGACAGGCCCACGACTGGCCCAATCAAGCACCGACGTAGGAGTCCGCGACTGATATGGAAGGCGAGACTTGGTGTACAAGGCAAGACTAGAACTAGGAAACTATCTTTGTAATCTAGTACGAACTCCCCGAGACCTAGCCTAGTATATAAAGGCTGGGAGGGGAGACGTCTAGATCGGTCCAATACATGATCTACTCTCCTGGTCTAGCGAGAACTCGCCTTGGCCTCCCCTGTAATTGCCCCCTCACGCAATAATAACGAGAAGGAAGTGCTTCTCCTGTTAGCCGACGAGTATCGTCCAACCTGTTCCTTCTCTATGACTAACCCAGGGTCCCTGACCATGGGATTTTCTGGGGCTGATCCCCTTCAACCCCAGTGCCAGTTCCTGTTTTCTTTTTGTATTTCAGGTTTTCCCATTACTTAAAATGCCAGAAAAATTCCGGGAAAAATATAGGAAAAATCAGCGTACAGGAAGCTTCGGGAAGAGCCAAAGTGGGGCCCGAGGGGAGCCAGGGTGGCCCAGGCGGCCACCTGGCGCGGCCACCCCCTAGGCTGTGCCAGGGGGGCGCCTAGGGCCCCTGGTCTACCTCTGGCTGCCCCCCTTCGCCTACATATCTCTCTCGTCCCGAAACCCTCGAGGACAGAACCCTTTTTCGCGATCTCTCCTCTGTTCCTCCGCCGCAGCGCTTCCAAGATCAGGAGCACCAGGAGCCCTATTCCCGGCACCCTGTCGGAGGGAGTAACCACCTCCGGGAGCTTCTCCACCACCATGGATGCTTCCCGGATGAACCGTGAGTAGTCCATCTTGGACCATGGGTCCATGATCAGTAGCTATGTGATGTTCTCCTCCCCTCTTTGTTCTTCATGGTTTAGACCTCTGAGCTGCCCTACATGATCGAGGCACATATGTAATCTTTCTGTTGTTGCTATGTGATACACGAGAGAACTTCTCGTCCCTCGTTGGTTACCCCAAGTGGAAGGTGAGATGTAGCGTAGAAGCAAGTTTCCCCTAGCGAAGATGCTAAGGTTTAAAATATCGAACCCGTAGGACTCCTGGGTCGACAAGTAGGTGGTTCGGCAAGTGAGGCGCCGTTTGAAGATAATCACTTTCTTCTCCTGGACCTGCACACACACAGATAACTTTGCTCCCAACGAGTTCAGAGGAGTTGTCAATTCCTCCGGCCTTGTTGTTTACAAAGGATAAAACGCACGGGATAATAATGATAGTGATAGCAACTGAAAAGTAAATACTGAAAGTAAATTGATAGTGTAAACAGTGGTGGAGGTATGGACCTGGATCTCATGATGTTCACTATTGATGTCTCCGTCCCAAAAGACGATAAAACAGCCATGCGAGGTAAACAAATTACATCTGGGCAATTGACAGGATTATGTGCGCAAACCAATGCTAATTATGCAAAACAGAAAGGAAGAGGCTCAATAGCACGGGCGGTACGCCAAGACAAGTAGACCAAAATCCATCTGCATCTACCCACTAATCATCCACCTTGAGATATATATATCCAGAACATCTCGCTGGTATTAAGTTGCGAATCCCACCCAAAGTGTAAACTCAAAGCAACGGACAACTGCATTAAAGAACTTTGCGTAAAGTAAACAATCCTTGCACCCGCAAGTACAACCTTCGTTGTTTTCCCCCTTGTGGCAACAGCACATCCCCTAGACTCATGTTTCTGTCACTCAAGCTAGTCATCGGGGGGCATGAACCCACAATCATGCATAACGCTCCCTCTTGGAGTCAATACTTACTACTTTGCCAAAGCAATAAACAGCAACGGAGAACATGAAAGAGTTACTCAAGAACATAAATATAAAAGAAGAGAATCAAATATATAACTCAATCCCAATCTGAACATAATCTCATAATCCATCGGATCCCAGCAAACTCAGCATAACAACAGCAGAAAGATTAAATATGTGCCTCGATCATGTAGGGCAGCTCATGAGGTCTAATCCATGAAGAACAAAGAGGGGAGGAGAACATTGTAAGGCCCGATATGCGGTACTGTTCCAGATCTAGATGTTTCCATCCAGATCTGGGGACCAAGCACATATCGGTCCCACCGCGACATATGACGAAGTATGTCCCGGATTTCCAACATGATATCACAACATTACAGATACAAGGATACAACATCTCATACAATCGGCATACAACTGCCTTAATACAATACAATAGCGGAAGATACATGTCTGAGTATAGACTACAATCAAATGCCTAGTGGCAAAAGAAAATCATCGATCCCCATAACCACACAGGTCCGGGTCCTCCGCCGGGATCCGCCTAACTAGTCGTCGTCGAGTCTCCACGTGAAACGTCGATCATCGTACCTGTTATCGATCAGAACCCTGAAAAGAGTTTGGGGGTAGTATCATGAGTACATAAGTACTCAGCATCCAACTGTAGTGGTAAACTAACCCACGAAGGACTTCATCACTCGTCATTCTAGGACAACTATTAGTTTACGGTAAGGATGGCGTAAGTGGTGAGGTTGCTGCCGCACTAGCATTTATGAAGTGGCTAACTATCTAGAGAGTAAGATAAGAAGCCAAGCATTCAATGAGGAATCGCCTCCAACAAGTCTTGCTATGAACTACTTCGCAAACATAACACCTATCCTATCCTTGTCCTCCTCTTCGCATCCCGACGAAGAAGAAGCATTCAAGGCACACACACGTTGATCAAATTATATTAAGATTATCTCAGTTGTTGTTGTCTATGAACAAGGAGTAGGTCTCAAGTCGTCCATAACCGTGGACACGGCTTCTCAAAAAGATTTAACCCTGCAGGGGTGTACCAACTGCCCATTACAAGGCTCCGCACGCACGCCCATCTCTCTCAGTTGCTACCCATAACAGGCAACCATTTAATGATTTAGTTCCAAGAGATCCGAAACGACAGGTCCCTCTAACTAACAACGAACAAATCCGAGTGGCCCCCAGGGAGTCGACACCCAATCCAAAATCCGGCCACCCTCTCGGATCGGACTCTTCCGTATAGCTAAGGTCGGGGTTAGCCTCACCTATATAACAGGGGACTTCCCTATCTCACCAGTGTGGACCAACAAAGGAACTCTGTCTCTGCTGGCCCGAGTTGTTTTAAAACCACTAGCTGCAGACCAGTTACGCACACGGTTTCAAATGGTAAATCAGCTTGGGCCACCTCTAGAAATGTTGGAAGCTAGGTAGGTAAGAAGAGGGACCCCATAAAATCCAACACGCGGTTAGGCACGCTCAGTCTTAAAACCAATACCCGGAACTCGGATCCTAGGTGACTCGAATGGAACAAAGCGTCGGGGCAGGATAGCCTAGACCTTCCATCCTTCGTCGAGTATAGTCAACATTATAACAATCATATCATCAACAACAATAATAATAATGTGATATCCCAAACCAAGGAGTAACAGGGTAACATCGTAGCATCCTAAGCATGCATACTAAACAGGGGCTGAGCAACGAGCAATAGTAACATAGCAGTACAAGGTTTGCCAGCAAGGGAACTATGTCCTCACTGGTCCGGGTTGGTTTAAAAATTACTGGCAGCTGACCAGCACACACACGGTTTCAAATGGTAAATCAGCTTGGGCCACCACTAGAAATGTTTGAAGCTAGGTAGGTAAGAAAAGGGGACCCCATAAAATCCCACACGCGGTTAGGCACGCTCAGTCTTAAAACCAATACCCAGAACTCGGATCCTAGGTGACTCGAATGGAACAAAGCGTCGGGGCGGGATAGCCTAGACCTTCCATCCTTCGTCGAATATAGTCAACATTATAATAATCATATCATCAACAACAATATAATAATGTGATAGCCCAAACCAAGGAGTAACAGGGTAACATCGTAGCATCCTAAGCATGCATACTAAGCAGGGGCTGAGCAACGAGCAATAGTAACATAGCAGTACAAGGTTTGCTGGGAAGGGACATGGCGGTATCCGTTTGAAAGAGGCTGTAAACATGTGGTAGGATCAAACATCGAACCTAACCTAGACTAGCATGAAAACCGCTGGTTGAAATAGAATGGATCATAAGTAATGTATAGTCCTTGCCTGTTGATAAGTCGGGTTCCGAAGGTGTAGTTGATAGCAAGCTCGCATCGTCTCCGAGAGGTACCCGCAGAAGCACACAAGACGGTAACCACTGGAAAGCAATCAACGATCAATCATCTATTACTACGAAGCAAACACGAGCAAGCATCAACAAGAAGGCAACACGAGACATCGCACCTACCGTCGAGAGCGGTTACTAACAGGTTAAGTGGAGTACTCGTCACACACGACGATACCGCACGTTTACGGTGGTTCAAGTTGTTTAGCTACAGGTGATCAACAAAGTTGTTAACATGGCAAAGCACAGAAGCATGGCATAGCACACAAACATGGCAAGAGGTGAAGCATAAATAAACTACCTAAGCTAGTCAATTTAAGTGGGGTGAAATCCTAGACACGGCAAACTATTGCGGACCCCACGATAAAAATGAAATTATGTACTGTTTTGCCCTAAACATATTTTTTTTTATTAGCAAGAAAGAGCAGCATAAACACAATCTACATGCAATTCTAGTCAAGTTACATATAAGAAACATTTTAATCCGAGCAACGGTTAAAAAGTTATTAAAGAAACAATTTACGATGCCATGCAATGTAATTAGCAGTCAAACCATATGTAAACAAAGTCAGACATGGCAAAGAGGCACATTTTATTAATCTACACAAAAAACTAAGCAACTTTCATGTTTAAAGCGTTGCGATCCGAGCTACGAGTAAAAAGATACGGGCCTCGCAAAACTACACCGCAATCTGCCAATAATAATTAAAAAAACCTAGCAGAAAAGAAAAAAAAACTATACGGGCCGAAACAGAGCTGGGCCGAGCCCAACTAGCAGAAAAAAAGGAAAAAAAGGGGCTGCCTCGCCGAGTGGGACGTGGCCCAAGTGGCTGAGGAAGCCCGGCCAGGGAGGCCTTGGGCCGCGGCTGGTGTTGGGAGGCCGGCCCACCTGGCAGGCGACCGAACGGACGAGCACGCTCGTCCTCGTCCAGAACGAGCAAGGCAGCAGCAGCGGCGGTGCTTGGCTGCCGGCGAGGAGCAAGGTGACGCCGGGGTCGCAGGGAGGCCGGGGACCGTCGTGCGGCGGCGGATCCGGCGCGGGAGCAGCGAATCCGGTGGCTTCTCGGGCGGGGAGGCCAGGAGCATGGGGCGGTCGACTCGGACCTGCAGCCATGGCGGGCTGAGTTGCACGCAGAGTGAGAAGAGAGGGAATTAGAGGGGAGGAGAAGGAGAGGGAAGGGAGGAGGGAGGCAGGGGGCGCGCGGCGATACCTGGGGTGGCTGTTGTCGGCGGCGAGGCGGGCCGGTGGCCGGAGGAAGACGGCGGCGGCACGGACAAGGCGCCTCGGGCGGTTGGAGCATGGGCTTGCTGTGGAGGCCACGTGGACGGTTGGGAGCCCTCCGATCTGGATCTGACGGTCCAGCTCGAGGGTCTGGGCTAGGATTTCGGGATTTTGAGGCAGATTGGGCAGAAATGTGAATTTTTAGGGGGGTGGCTGCAATTCTGGACTAGGGAAACCCTAGAAAGGGGTTGGAGTGTGGTGGTCTTTATATAGCCCCGGTGGCTGGCAGTTTGCAAAAACATCCCCGGTTTTTCTCTCGCGCGCGCAGTGCTCACGTTTCTGACCGCCGGGGGTCCGCAGTATCTCCAATTCGGGTAAAACTTCGAACTGCGCGATCAGCGCGTCGAGCCGGAGGCGTTCACCTCGCGCTGGAACCGTTCCGAGAACACTTTCCGGCGCGCTATTAAAATATCCCGTTTAATTATTAAACGGGGTTTCTCGTTCTGTTGGTTGCGGCTAGTCTCGTGCGGTTTTCGCGACGGTGATCGGGTGAAACCCGGTGTCGCAAGGTCGAGTGTCAGGGTGGCAAGGGTCGGTCTCCGTCCGGTACGAGATAAGAGGGGGGGAAATAATCGACGATCGATAGATCGGGGATGCAAACATCGCAAACAATTCAGACAATCAAACAATTCACACCGAAAATGAATTTTTTTTAATTTTTCTAAAAACTGGGCTATTACAATACAACACCACCAACAAGGGATCTCGTCCCGAGATCCAGGACGATCCGGGGGGGAGGGGAAGGGCAAAAGAAGAGAGACGACGATCTTCAACACCACCAACAAGGGACTCTGCTCCATGTCGACGACGAACTTCCGTCGAGAAAACTTTCCGCAGAGAGATGGCGACGTCAAAAAAAAAACGAAACCATCGATGGATCACGAGGAGGAACGATAATTGAAAGCGACGATCAAAGGAAGCATTCTCACTGAAATCGTGAGGATACTAGGCAAGAGAACTAAATTCAATAGACGACCAAGATGTTATCCGGAATCTGAGAAGCTAAAGGTACTACAGGAATTCCCAACCTGAGATCGGAAATGAGACAATACACTGCAAGCAAGGCAATGTAACGGTTCCGAAACTCCACACACTCGAGATCCTAGAGTTTTGAAGGGGATAAGTCAAGAATTAAAACACTTACGACACTTTTCCTGACCAGATCAAGGGCAAGGAGTAAAAAGATTCCTACTCTCCGACAACTAACTTAATAACTACAAAATAGTTTTTTTCTAAACTCGACTTCGGCCAGAGAAGGGATCCTACGGTCGGTAAGGCTCTGATACCAAGTTGTAAGGCCCGATATGCGGTACTGTTCCAGATCTAGATGTTTCCATCCAGATCCGGGGACGAAGCACATATCGGTCCCACCGCGACATATGACGAAGTCATATGTCCCGGATTTCCAACATGATATCACAACATTACAGATACAAGGATACAACATCTCATACAATCGGCATACAACTGCCTTAATACAATACAACAACGGAAGATACATGTCTGAGTACAGACTACAATCAAATGCCTAGTGGCAAAAGAAAATCATCGATCCCCATAACCACACGGGTCCGGGCCCTCCGCCGGGATCCGCCTAACTAGTCGTCGTCGAGTCTCCACGTGAAACGTCGATCACCGTACATGTTCTCGATCAGAACCCTGAAAAGAGTTTGGGGGTAGTATCATGAGTACAGAAGTACTCAGCATCCAACTGTAGTGGTCAACTGACCCAGCAAGGACTTCATCTCTCGTCATTCTAGGACAACTAGTAGTTTACGGTAAGGAGGGGGTAAGTGGTGAGGTTGCTGCCGCACTAGCATTTATGAAGTGGCTAACGATCTAGAGAGTAAGATAAGAAGCCAAGCATTCGATGAGGAATCGCCTCCAACAAGTCTTGCTATCAACTACTTCAAAAACATAACACCTATCCTATTCTTGTCCTCCTCTTCGCATCCCGACGAAGAAGAGGCAGTCAAGGCACACACACGTTGATCAAATTATATTAAGATTATCTCAGTTGTTGTGTCTATGAACAAGGAGTAGGTCTCAAGTCGTCCATAACCGTGGACACGGCTTCTCGAAAAGATTTAACCCTGCAGGGGTGTACCAACTGCCCATTACAAAGCTCCGCACGCACGCCCATCTCTCTCAGTTGCTACCCATAACAGGCAACCATTTTATGATTTAGTTCCAAGAGATACGAAACGACAGGTCCCTCTAACTAACAACGAACAAATCCAGGTGGCCCCCGGGGAGTCGACACCCAATCCAAAAGCCGGCCACGCTCTCCGATCGGACTCTTCCGTATGGCTAAGGTCGGGGTTAGCCTCACCTATATAACAGGGGACTTCCCTAGCTCACCAGTGTGGACCAACAAAGGAACTCTGTCTGTGCTGGCCCGAGTTGTTTTAAAACCACTGGCTGCAGACCAGTTACGCACACGATTTCAAATGGTAAATCAGCTTGGGCCACCTCTAGAAATGTTGGAAGCTAGGTAGGTAAGAAGAGGGGACCCCATAAAATCCCACACGCGGTTAGGCACGCTTAGTCTTAAAACCAATACCCGGAACTCGGATCCTAGGTGACTCGAATGGAATAAAGTGTCGGGGCAGGATATCCTAGACCTTCCATCCTTCGTCGAGTATAGTCAACATTATAACAATCATATCATCAACAACAATAATAATAATGTGATATCCCAAACCAAGGAGTAACAGGGTAACATCGTAGCATCCTAAGCATGCATACTAAACAGGGGCTGAGCAACGAGCAATAGTAACATAGCAGTACAAGGTTTGCTGGGAGGGGACATGGCTGTATCGGTTTGAAAGAGGCTGTAAACATGTGGTAGGATCAAACATCGAACCTAACCTAGACTAGCATGCAAACCGCTGGTTGAAATAGAATGGATCATAAGTAATTCATAGTCCTTGCCTGTTGATAAGTCGGGTTCCGAATGTGTAGTTGATCGCAAGCTCGCATCGTCTCCGAGAGGTACCCGCGGAAGCACACAAGACGGTAAACACTGGAAAGCAATCAACGAGCAATCATCTATTACTACGAAGCAAAAACGAGCAAGCATCAACAAGAAGGCAACACGAGACATCGCACCTACCGTCGAGAGCGGTTACTAACAGGTTAAGTGGAGTACTCGTCACACACGACGATACCGCACGTTTACGGTGGTTCAAGTTGTTTAGCTACAGGTGATCAACAAAGTTGTTAACATGGCAAAGCACAGAAGCATGGCATAGCACACAAACATGGCAAGAGGTGAAGCATAAATAAACTACCTAAGCTAGTCAATTTAAGTGGGGTGAAATCCTAGACACGGCAAACTATTGCGGACCCCACGATAAAAATGAAATTATGTACTGTTTTGCCCTAAACATATTTTTTTTTATTAGCAAGAAAGAGCAGCATAAACACAATCTACATGCAATTCTAGTCAAGTTACATATAAGAAACATTTTAATCCGAGCAACGGTTAAAAAGTTATTAAAGAAACAATTTACGATGCCATGCAATGTAATTAGCAGTCAAACCACATGTAAACAAAGTCAGACATGGCAAAGAGGCACATTTTATCAAGTTGTTTAGCTACAGGTGATCAACAAAGTTGTTAACATGGCAAAGCACAGAAGCATGGCATAGCACACAAACATGGCAAGAGGTGAAGCATAAATAAACTACCTAAGCTACTCAATTTAAGTGCGGTGAAATCCTAGACATGGCAAACTATTGCGGACCCCACGATAAAAATGAAATTTGGTACTGTTTTTCCTTAAACATATTATTTTTTATTTTTATTAGCAAGCAAGAGAAGCATAAACACAATCTACATGCAATTCTAGTCAAGTTACATATAAGAAACATTTTAATCCGAGCAACGGTTAAAAAGTTATTAAAGAAACAATTTATGGTGCCATGCAATGTAATTAGCAGTCAAACCACATGTAAACAAAGTCAAACATGGCAAAGAGGCACATTTTATTAATCTACACAAAAAACTAAGCAACTTTCATGTTTAAAGCGTTGCGATCCGAGCTACGAGTAAAAAGATACGGGCCTCGCAAAACTACACCGCAATCTGCCAATAATAATTAAAAAAACCTAGCAGAAAAGAAAAAAAAACTATACGGGCCGAAACAGAGCTGGGCCGAGCCCAACTAGCAGAAAAAAAAGGAAAAAAAGGGGATGCCTCACCGAGTGGGCCGTGGCCCAAGTGGCTGAGGAGGCCCGGCCAGGGAGGCCTTGGGCCGCGGCTGGTGTTGGGAGGCCGGCCCACCTGGCAGGCGACTGAACGGATGAGCACGCTCGTCCTCGTCCAGGACGAGCAAGGCAGCAGCGGCGGCGGTGCTTGGCTGCCGGCGAGGAGCAAGGTGGCGCCGGGGTCGCAGGGAGGCCGGGGACGGTCGTGCGGCGGCGGATCCGGTGGCTTCTCGGGCGGGGCGACTCGGACCTGCAGCCATGGCGGGCTGAGTTGCACGCAGAGAGACAGAAGAGAGGGAATTAGAGGGGAGGAGAAGGAGAGGGAAGGGAGGAGGAAGGAAGGGGGCGCGCGGCGAGACCTGGGGTGGCTGCTGTCGGCGGCGAGGCGGGCCGGTGGCCGGAGGAAGACGGCGGCGGCACGGACAAGGCGCCTCGGGCGGTTGGAGCACGGGCTTGCTGTGGAGGCCGCGTGGACGGCTGGGAGCCCTCCGATCTGGATCTGACGGTCCAGATCGAGGGTCTGGGCTAGGATTTCGGGATTTTGAGGCAGATTGGGCAGATCTGTGAATTTTCAGGGGGGTGGATGCAATTCTGGACTAGGGAAACCCTAGAAAGGGGTGGGAGTGTGGTGGTCTTTATATAGCCCCGGTGGCTGGCAGTTTGCAAAAACATCCCCGGTTTTTCTCTCGCGCGCGCGGTGCTCACGTTTCTGACCGCCGGGCGTCCGCAGTACCTCCGATTCGGGTAAAACTTCGAACTGCGCGATCAGTGCATCGAGCCGGAGTCGTTCACGTCGCGCTGGAAACGGTTCCGAGAACACTTTCCGGCGCGCTATTAAAATATCCCGTTTAATTATTAAACGGGGTTTTTCGTTCTGTTGGTTGCGGCTAGTCTCGTGCGGTTTTCGCGACGGTGATCGGGTGAAACCCGGTGTCGCAAGGTCGAGTGTCAGGGTGGCAAGGGTCGGTCTCCGTCCGGTACGAGATAAGAGGGGGGAAAATAATCGCCGATCGATAGATCGGGGATGCAAACATCGCAAACAATTCAGACTTTCAAAAAATTCACACCGAAAACAATTTTTTTTATTTTTCTGAAAACTGGGCTGTTACAAACATCACATAGCTACTGATCATGGACCCATGGTCCAAGGTGGACTACTCACGGTTCATCCGGGAAGCATCCATGGTGGTGGAGAAGCTCCCGGAAGTGATTCCTCCCTCCGGCAGGGTGCCGGGAAGAGGTCTACTGGTGCTCCTGATCTTGGAAGCGCGGCGGCGGCGAAACAGAGGAGAGATCGTGAAAAAGGGTTCTGTCCCCGAGGGCTTCTCGTCACGAGGAATAAATAGGAGAAAGGGGGCAGCCAGAGGTGGGCCAGGGGCTCCAGGCGCCCCCCTGGCTCCCCTCTGGCCCCTCCTGGGATCTTCACGAAGCTTCCGGTACACTGACTTTTCCTATATTTTTCCCGGAATTTTTCTGGTACTTTTAATAAGGGGGCAACCTGAAATTGAAAAACAGCAGAAAACAAGAACTGGCACTAGGGTGCACTGAGTTAATAGGTTAGTCCAAATATGATCAAAAGTGTATGGAAGTTCATCAATATCATAGCAGTATCACACAAAAGGGGCATGGAGCAAGCAAAAATTATAGATACGTTTTGGACGTATCAACATCCCCAAGCTTAATTCCTGCTCGTCCTTGAGTAGGTAAATGATAACAAGCATAATTTCTGTGGTGACATGCTAACACCCATATAAGAACTTTGTAAGTAAAGTAATCAAATCATTCAATTCAATTCAAGTCATAACAGGCAAGAGTCTATATCTAGTATTGAAACATGCAACATAAGAACAGAAAGGTGCAAGAGCTCTCGCTGTCCGTGACTCGAATGTCTCCAAATGGTTTTTGTGTGCAAGAAAGGGGACAGGGATATACGAGAAAAAGTATTTTTATTGTTGAGAACTCAATCTACTAAGGTGTCACACTTGGTCTTCTTTGGAATCTTATCTTGACTCATCCCCAGACCACTAGCCAGGTACAAGTCAAAATGATCCACTCCTTTTCGACATTTTGAGCACTCATGCAATGGATGAGCGTAAGCAAGAAAGTTGACACTTAGGATGGCAAAGAGAGAATATGGTGGAGGAGGAAGACAAAAAAAAGTGTGAAAGGCTCAAATCAATGAGGACAATCATAGGCGAGAGAAAGCCAAATGATAGATATGATGTGAGGAGTAGAGATTGCCATGCAACAGATGCACATATGAGCTAAAATCTCTCCAATGGAACTAGTGGGGATGCATCCAACTTGCTTTCTCAAGAAGACCTAGAGCTCATTTGAGGAGGCTCATCATTGGAATATACAAGCCAAGTTCAATAGTGTGAAGGTCCCCACATAGTTATATGCATGAATGATGATCTCTATGAAGTACAAGATACAAGATGGAGTACGAGTGTGGATCTTCTCAAAAAGAATAGTAGTGTGCCCCCTCCTCTCTTTTTTTCTCTTTCTCTTTTTTTTTCTTTTTTCTATTTTTTTTTTGGTGGCCTCAATGGCTCTTTCTATTTAACTCTCATTTGTCCTCTTTGGGATCTTTTTATTTGTCCTCTTTGGGATCTTTTCCTCTGTTTAGGGGCAACACTCTATATATTACAAAAAGTATAGAAGATCTTTCACACTTTACAAAGTACTCGAATCATAAAGAAAATGTAAATATCATTATGTATGCAAATGTATGCCTCTGCCAGTGTAGCAGGATATGCAATGATACTAGCGCGTCATGTAGCAATGATTAGGGCAAGGCCCAACTAGCATGCGGCTCATCGATCAAGCAAGTAGCATGTATGACATGAAGATCAAGTCATGAGAAGATGGATGTTGCATGACAATGTATCTCGGAAAGGCTATGGAAATGCCTTGATAGGTAGGTATGGTGGTTGTTTTGAGGAAGGATATAAGGAGGCTTATGATGACAGAGCGTATCATGCCAAGGGTTTGGATGTACCGGCGAAGCTGGACGCTAACTCTCGGAGTGAGAAGAAAGCAATGCACGGCACATGAAAGGCTAGCAAAATATGGGAAGGTGGAAGTGTCAACTTTCGAATACTCACATTAGTCCGAAGAACTCATGCACTTATTATCGGTAACTCTCAATCTAGTAAGGAGGTTCACAAAGAGACAAGTACCCCGAGGAGGAGTGTATGGGGGTTTGGTTATCCTTGCGCATCCTCGACTCATTGTACGTGAGTGTACTCTAATATTTGACCCCTCAGAAGAGTAGTGATCCAACTAGTAGCTAGAGTTCTCAACTAATTTGTAGGTTTTTGAAAATAAACACGGATTTCCCAAAATACGACATCTATCAATAATAGGCTAAATCACTTGACACCAAAAGTCCAAACATTACTCAAAGAAATACCTCAAAACTTTTGCATGTTACTACTACAAAAAGAATAGCAACCTCAATTACCTACTTCAAGTCAAGACACAAAACTCAGTGCAACAGGCAAACTCTCTAAACAAGATAAACATGAAAACTCAAGAGAGTTCCAGCAACAAACTAAACAAAATCTCTTAAAAAGATAAACATGAAAACTAAGAGCAAAGCATGACAGCAGCTACGGAAAGATAAAGAACAAACACAACAAAGATAAGCATGCAAAGTCCTATGTTGTGTTCTAAATTTTGGAAGTGGAGCGTGTTTCTCTCCCACACAAAGAAAGCTGGGTTATAACTTGTTATGCACAGAAATCAAAGCAAAATAAAACTAAAAACAAAACCTAAGAGCGAGACGCTCCAAGATTAGCACATAACGCATGAAGTGATAAAAATATAGTGAGACGAGATACGAACTGATAATTGTCGATGGAGAAGGGAATGCACAGGGGCATCCCCAAGCTTAGATGCTTGAGTATCCTTGAATATTTCTTGGGGATTCATGGGGGCATCCCCAATCTTGAACGCTTGACACTTCTTAATCTTCTTTCATCATCTTCCCTCGCACACTTGAAAACTCCCTTCATACATAACTCATCATAATCTGATTAGCGAGGTTAGTACCCATAATAAAATAAATTTTTCTCTACTGGAAATAAATATAACCTTAAAGAGCTACTGTTTCTCAAGATTTCCAACAAGTTTTTTGCAAAGAAAAGGCAAGCTTAAGGTTTGCAAAACGAAGAAAAGGCAAAACAGGACAGAATCTGTGAAAAAACAGACCAGCAGGTAAAAACGAATTTTTTTAGGGGTACTTCTGCAACTCAAATCAAAAAACTCAGAACATACGAAAGTTTTGTAATTGTATAGAGCATGCTGTGTAAAAAATTCACCTCAAAAATGTGAAATAGGATTTTTCTCTCATTTTTCTAGTCACGAGGACAGAATCTGTTTTCTGGACAGCATGTCACAACTTTCACTTCCCTTATCGTATGAGGCTATAAAAGGCACAAAGCTTGAAAAGTAAAGATACAATGATGTTGCTACAGTAGTAACAATCATCAAGACCACTAAAAAAAGAAGAAAAACAGAAAGGAAAACCTAAATTCGTTGTGGGCTGCCTCCCGAAAGCGCTTCTTTAAAGCCATTAGCTAGGCTTAAAGATTATAGAAGATGCTCTCACAAAAATAAGAATTTGGAAGCAAAAGAGAGAATCAAGAAGCAAATATGAAACACATTTAATCCTAACCCACTTCCTATGCATAGGCATCTTGTAAGAAAATAAGTCGAAGAATCACAAAGTGACATGCATAGAAAGGTGGAACAGGAACAATTTCAAAACTTTCAACATGAAGAGAGGTGTTTTTGCAACATGGAAGTTTCTACATCCAAACTTTCCCCTCTCCAAGTAATTTTCAGTAGTATCATGAACAACATCAAGAATATAACTATCACATAAATAATGTTGTGCATGACCTACAAGCACACGTGTATAATTTTCAACACGGTCTTTAGGATCATAAGATAAATGCAACCCATCACATTGAGCCTTAATAAGAGCACAATTCTCCGGAATATGATTTTGAGATTTCAAAAGTATAATAGGAAAATGAAGTGTGGGTGAAATATAAAAAATTACATGCTTAACATGAGGAACTATAGAAAGTTCATCTCCGTAAGCATCATCCATAGTGGCATCACGGCCATAAGCATAGAAGGCATCAACTTCATCAAAAAGGGATATTTCAAAAGAATCCATGGGATCATAGCACTCATATAAGGTAAGATTCAAAGAGTTACTCTCATTATAAGGTAGACATGGATGGCTCCATTCTTCCTCCTTTTGTTCGTCACTCTCCTCCTCTTTTTCATCCAAGGAGCTTTCAGGTTCAACAATTTCTTCTTCCATAGAGTCCTGCAAAACATTAGTCTCTTCCTTTGGGGGAGAGACTCTCTCAAGATGATTAGTAATATAATAATTTGCATCGTAATTTTCCAAACAATAGTTAAGTATAGCAAGACTCTCAGATTTGTAAGGGGCATCATCAATATTTTTAAGAAGAGAAGTAATTTCATAGGCACCCTTATAAGCAACAAATTCTTCTATTTGCTCTGCATCATCAAAATCATAATTTCTCTTAGCATAAGAAGCTAAGGTTTCATCATCATTGTACTCACATTGGAAAGCAAGGTGTTTGTGCCTCATAAAGCAACAAGATTCATCCCTGCAGAAAGATATATTATATATTGAGCACAAGTTTCTAGCATAGTCATACAACTGGTGTATTTGTTTCCATAAGTGTATCCCCTTTTGAGACAAGCGGTGTTCCTTGTACCACTTTTGTTGATCCTCGGTGAATCCTCCATGCCAATAAGATCTGGTTTCAAAGAAGTCAGACATTGATTGTCAAGTAAGGACCTAGACATACTATTATTATTATTTTTGATAAAGGACGCTGAAGCAAAAAAATGAAAGGTAAACTAACAAGACTAAAAAGCAAAGAAAAAATATAGTGTGCAACTCCCCTATCTTTAAGAGTGGAGTCCCCGGCAACGGCGCCAGAAATTTGCTTGATACACGAGATAACTTCTCGTCCCTCGTTGGTTACCCCAAGTGGAAGGTGAGATGTAGCGTAGCAACAAGTTTCCCTTAGTGAAGATGCTAAGGTTTAAAGTATCGAACTCGTAGGACTCCTGGGTCGACAAGTAGGTGGTTCGGCAAGTGAGGCGCCGTTTGAAGATAATCACTTGCTTCTCCTGGACCTGCACACACACATATAACTTTGCTCCCAACGAGTTCAGAGGAGTTGTCAATTCCTCCGGCCTTGTTGTTTACAAAGGATAAAACGCACGGGATAATAATGATAGTGATAGCAACTGAAAAGTAAATATTGAAAGTAAATTGATAGTGTAAACAGTGGTGGAGGTATGGACCTGGATCTCATGATGTTCACTAGTGATGTCTCTCTCCCAAAAGACGATAAAACAGCCATGCGAGGTAAACAAATTACAGCTGGGCAATTGACAGGATTATGCGTGTAAACCAATGCTAATTATGCAAAACAAAAAGGAAGAGGCTCAAAAGCACGGGCGGTACGCCAAGACAAGTAGACCGAAATCCATCTGCATCTACCCACTAACCATCCACCTTGAGATATCTATCCAGAACATCTCGCTGGTATTAAGTTGCAAATCCCACCCAAAGTGTAAACTCAAAGCAACGGACAACTGCATTAAAGAACTTTGCGTAAAGTAAACAATCCTTGCACCCGCAAGTACAAGCACCGTTGTTTTACCCCTTGTGGCAACAGCACATCCCCTAGACTCATGTTTCTGTCACTCAAGCTAGTCATCGGGGGGCATGAACCCACAATCATGCATAACGCTCCCTCTTGGAGTCACTACCTACTACTTGGCCAAAGCAATAAAGAGCAACGGAGAACATGCAAGAGTTACTCAAGAACATAAATATAAAAGAAGAGAATCAAATATATAACTCAATCACAATCTGAACATAATCTCATAATCCATCGGGTCCCAGCAAACTCAGCATAGCAACAGCAGAAAGATTACATATGTGCCTCGATCATGTAGGGCATCTCACGAGGTCTAATCCATGAAGAACAAAGAGGGGAGGAGAACATCACATAGCTACTGATCATGGACCCATGGTCCAAGGTGGACTACTCACGGTTCATCCGGGAAGCATCCATGGTGGTGGAGAAGCTCCCGGAGGTGATTCCTCCCTCCGGCAGGGTGCCGGGAAGAGGTCTTCTGGTGCTCCCGATCTTGGAAGCGCGGCGGCAGAAGAACAGAGGAGAGATCGCGAAAAAGGGTTCTGACCCCGAGGGTTTCTCCTCGCGGGGGAATAAATAGGCGAAAGGGGGCAGCCAAAGGTGGGCCAGGGGCTCCAGACGCCCCCTGGCTCCCCTCTGGCTCCTCCTGGGCTCTTCGCGAAGCTTCCAGTACGCTGATTTTTCCTATATTTTTCCCGGAATTTTTCTGGTACTTTTAATAAGGGGGAAACCTGAAATAGAAAAACAGCAGAAAACAGGAACTGGCACTGGGGTGCACTGATGTAACAGCCCACATGTAATAAATGCAAACACCATGTATTTTACTTTCTCTGTTGGACTTGTAACTTGGCATGGTGGAGGTTTATATCTTGTCATGTGGTGATTTAAATTGGCATGGAGATGGGAGCCATTTTGGGTTGGTTTCTTTTGCATGCAAAGTGGCTCAAGAAGGGCAGTCATGGAATTTTCCTTGCCACATGCTTACTCCTCTTGATCCCAAACTTGACCTAGCCATTTCATTTCATGTGGCAAGGGTTTTAAAATCCTCAAGGCATTTTTGCCACCACCAAAAACAGTAGCCCTAGTTCAAAGTGTTTTGAATTCAAAAACAGGGCCACATTTTTGTTGTTGCAAAAATTGGTCAAACCAATTTTGAAAAATCTAGAAAAATGCAAGGATTAAGAATTTCAAACTCATGGAATTTTGAACCTTCTATTTTTCTCTCAAAAACTCTTCAAAGTCCTTTTCTATTTAATTTTAAATAGAAAAGGGTACTGTTTTGCTTGTGGAGATTTTTCGCTGCATGCAAAAATGATCAAACCAATTTTGGATGATCAAACATCTTTTTAGGGGTTTTCTAAAAATATTTGGAATATTTTTTCTGACCTCTAATCTTTTCCTTTTCTTTTTTTTCCTCTCTGGTGCTCTTTTTCATTTTGGAAAAGGGCCTGTTTTTCCATTCCTTCTCCCCTCCAACCCAGCTGGGCCGCCTGGACTCAGCCCACCCGAGCGCGCCCGTTCCTTTTTCTTTTATTTTCCTTTCGCCCCTCTCTCTCACTTCCAGCCGTGGCCCGCCTGTCATCCCCCTCCTCTCTTCCGCTTTCCCCCTGCACGCACATGGCGCCGTGGAGGAGAGGACCTCCTTCGTCCACGTCGCCCTCCTCCCTCTGCATATATAGGGTCCCCTCCCGGCTCCCCTAACCCTAGCTCTTCTTCCCCCTTGGACGCCGCCGCCTCTCCTGTTCCCTTCCTCTGCGTCCTCTCGAGCTCGCCATGGACAGGAGGTCCATGGCCTGAGCTCCCCCCCCCCCCCCCCGCAGCACGAACCCGTCGTCGTCCACGACGTCGACAGCGAGCATCCGGCGACCTTCCCCGAGCCTGTGCGATCCATTTTTCCCCCGCTGTGAGCTCGTTTTCCCTCCCCTGTTTCTTCAAGACCCGGTTCCGCCGTGGTTTTCCGTCGAGGCGTAGCTCCAATTCATAGCGCGGCGAGGTTATCTTAGCAGTAAAATGGGTTCACGGCACATCAGGCTACGGCCAGCGGGAGGCCACGGTGCCCTGGATGAGATGCGATGTCCGCCGGAAGTCATCGCACGCGGGAACTGAAGTCTGAACTTCGTCAGACAGTGGAAAGCCACCTCCTTTTCTTTCTTCAGACCACGCTCGATCTTCTCCTTTTCCGCGAGATGCAGACCACTGTAGCAGCACGAGGTCGATGCAGTGCAGCCGTCGTGTACCGGGGTCCTGGATCAACTCCAACGGGAGCAAGATCCCACCTTTCTGCCCGTCGACAGTCAACTGAACTTGGTTCAGTTTCGGTTTCAGTTCTGCCAACGCCCGTAGTTAGATCATCTTCAGTGCGTGTTGATATCTGTCACAACTCGTTCTTTAGCCGAGATGGTCGAGCGCTTGGCCTCGTAATCGCGGGGTTGCGGGTTCGAATCCCCCCCTGGGGTCGATTAAAACCCCCATTTTTGCTCCTTTTGGAGTTGGCCGTACTAGCCACTGGGCTCGGCCCATTTGCGTAGAGCACCAGGGGGCAGCGAGCAGCGATGGGCCGCTGGCCGAAGCCATCCCGAGCTGGCTGGACCGCCGTTTCTTTTTTTTCTTTTTTTATTTATTCTTTTCTTTCTGTTTTTATTTTAGTTCAAGTTTGAATTCAAATTCAAACTTGAACTCACCCCATCTGTTCAAACAGTGGCATCCCATATATGCATTTGGGGTAATTTGAGCTACTGATTACAGTGGTGATACTCATTTTGCAATTGGCCCTTTTTT
This sequence comes from Bromus sterilis, assembly GCA_950022295.1. NCBI lineage: Eukaryota > Viridiplantae > Streptophyta > Magnoliopsida > Poales > Poaceae > Bromus > Bromus sterilis. Next base: position 222,331,131 of record OX465599.1, read on the forward strand.
TTAATGAAGTTTGGTCAAAAGTACAATCAGCCCCCTGTATAATTCCTGTTCTGCCAAGTTTGGTCAAAAATTCAAATGGCCCATATCAAAAGTGTATGGAAGTTCATCAATATCATAGCAATATCACACAAAAGAGGCATGGAGCAAGCAGAAGTTATAGATACGTTTTGGACGTATCACTATGCTGAGTTTGCCGGGATCTGATGGATTATTTGACTATGTTGAGATTGTGTTTGAGTAATAATGGTTCTCCTCTTATATATTTATGTTCTTGAGTAATTCTTGCATGTTCTCCGTTGTTGTTTATTGCTTTGTCCAAGTAGTAGGTAGTAACTCCAAGAGCGAGCGTTATGCATGATTGTGGGTTCATGCCCCTGATGACTAGCTTGAGTGACAGGAACATGAGTCTAGGGGATGTGTTGTTGCCACGAGGGAGAAAACAACGGTGCTTGTACTTGCGGGTGCGAGGATTGTTTACTTTACGCAAAGTTCTTTAATGCAGTTGTCTGTTGCTTTGAGTTTACACTTTGGGGTGGGATTCACAACTTAATACCAGTGAGATGTTTTGGATAGATATCTCAAGGTGGATGATTAGTAGGTAGCTCCAGATGGATTTCGGTCTACTTGTCTTGGCGTACCGCCCATGCTTTTGAGCATCTTCCTTTCTTTGTAGCATAGTTAGCATTGGTTTGCGCACATAATCCTGTCAATTGCCCAGCTGTAATTTGTTTACCTTGCATGGCTATTTTATCGTCTTTTGGGAGAGAGACATCACTAGTGAACATCATGGGACCCCGGTCCATATTTCCACCACTGTTTACATCCGCTATTTATTTTCTGCTTTATTTCCTTTTCTGTTGCTACCGCTATCATTATTGTCCCGTGTGTTTGATCCTTTGTAAACAACAAGGCCGGAGGGACTGACAACCTCTTTGTACTCGTTGGGAGCAAAGTTATCTGTTGTGTGTGCATGTCCACGTCAACCGCCTAATTGTTGGCGCCGTTGTCACCTTCCTGTCGTTGTCGGAGTCCTACTGGAGACAAACCTTGGTATCTTCACCGAGGGAAATTTGTTGTTGTCTACATCTCAACCTTCCACTTTGGGTAACCAACGAGGGGCCAGAAGCCATCAAAGCTAATTTCTGGCGCCGTTGCGGGGGACTCAGAAGCGCAACAAAAGAGTGGTCCCGTCAACCGCATAATTTCCGGCGACGTTGTCGGGGACTCCACTCTTCAAGATAGGGGAGTTCCACACTATCTTTTATCTTTGCTTTTTAGTCTTTTTAGTTTACCTTTCAGTTTTTGCTTTAGTGTCCCTTATCAAAAATCAAAAAAAATTACCTTGCTTTTAGTTATCCTTTCTGTTTAGCCAAGCATGTTAGGATTTGGTGCCTTGAGGGAATCAGAGGTTCTAGATTTCTATCAAAGGGATGGGGAAAATATGAAGAAGGCATGGGACAGAATTTCTGATGCGCACAGGAGAATTATGCCTTGGATACCTATAAAAATTGTGCTTAGAAATTTTTACCATGGTCTTTTTAGATGGTACAAACACTCTCTTGATATTATAGCCGAAGGAGATTTCTTAGATTGCGATGAAGCTAGAGCTCTTGAAATTATACATGGTCTATCTAGTTACTTTGTTTATGATCATAGTTTTGATACTGTTATAGATAGACTTGCTACTATTGAAAAGATAATGGATGCTCTAGACTTGAGAGAAGTAAAGAAACCCAAGCCAAATAAGAAAGATGTTTATGAGATAGATGGTGACTGGGAACCCTTTGTTAGAATTAGCATCTCTAATCAAGACTTCCTTGCTTTTTGTGACATTGGATCCATGGTTTCTACTATGCCAAAAGTTGTTTATGATTCTTTAAAATATAACATGGAAAAATTGTCATCCTATCATGAACATGCTAATGGAGATATTTCTGAGATCTAGGGAAGGATAAAAGATGTACCAGTTACATTCCTTAAATTGATTGCAATGGTTGATTTCTTCGTCATGAAGCCAAACCAAGGAAACATAGTGCTTGGAAGGGATTTCCTCCGGGCCGTAAATGGCTTCATTGATATAGGTAAGGGACAAATACGCCTACGCGGGAAGGCAAAAGGTATGTACCCCTTTCCTAAAAGAAACAAGGATGAACTTCTTGAGGAACCATTTGAAGCGATTTACAACTCTGATTATTATTATGACTTTTGATTCCTTCTTTTTGCATCATGCCTAGCTTAAAGGCATAAAAGAAAGCGCTTTTGGGAGGCAACCCACAACGAATTAGGTTTATTTTTCTTTTGGTGTGTCTTGATGTTTGTTACTACAGTAGAAACATCATTGTATCTTTACTTTTCCGCTTTGTGCCAAGTTTAGCCTCCGATTGCAAGAAAGTTCAAAAGTTGTGACGTGCTGTCCAGAAAACAGATTCTCTCCTTGGACAGAAAAATTCGAATAAAATCACCAGATCATCTTTTTTATCTGAATTTTTTTGACAGCATGCTCTATATAATTGGATTACGAGCGTCTGTTCTGAGTTTTTTTTTTGAGTTGCAGAAGTGCCCCAAAAAATTATTTACTACCTGCTGGTCTGTTTTTCATAGATTTTGTCTTGTTTTGCCTTTTCTTCGTTTTGCAAACCTTAAGCTTGCTTTTTCTTTGCAAAAAAAATTTGGCGATCTTGAGAAATAGTAGCTCTTCAATAATATCCTTATTTCCAGTAGAGAAAAATTATTTTATTGTGGGTACTAACCTCGCTAATCAGATTATGATGAGTTATGTATGAAGGGAGTTTTCAAGTGTGCGAGGGAAGATGATAAAAGAAGATTCAGGAGGGTCAAACGCTCAATCTTGGGGATGCCCCCGTGCACCCCAAAGAAATATTCAAGAAGACTCAAGCATCTAAGCTTGGGGATGCCCCCATGCATCCCCTTCTCCATCAACAATTATCAGTTCGTTTTTCGTTCCACTATATTTTTATCACTTCATGCGTTATGTGCTATGCTTGGAGCATCTTGCTCTTTATTTCCTTTTTAGTTTTCTTTAGCTTTGCTTGCTGTTCATAACAAGTTAGAACCCAGCTTTCTTTGTGTGGGAGAGAAACACGCTCCACTTCACCCTAGAACACAACATAGGATTTGCATGCTTATCTTTGATGTGTGTGTTCTTTATCTTTTTCGTAGCTGCTGTCATGTTTAGCTCTTAGTTTTCCTGCTTATCTTTCTAAGAGCTTTTGTTTAGTTTTTTGCTGGAACTATCTTGAGTTTTCATGTTTATCTTGTTGAGAGAGTTTGCCTGTTGCACTGAGTTGTGTGTCTTGACTTGAAGTAGGTAATTGAGGTTGCTATTCAATTATAGTAGTAACTTGCAATAGTTTTGATGTATTGCCATGAGTAATGCTTGAACTTTTGGTGTCAAGAGCTTTAGCCTATTAGTGATAGATGTCGTATTTTGGGCAATCCGTGTTTATTTTCGAAAAACCTACAAAATTAGTTGAGAACTTTAGCTACTAGATGGATCACTAATCTTTGGAGGGATCGAATATTAGAGTAAACTCACGTACCATGAGTCAAGGATGCGCAAGGATAACCAAACCCCCATACACTCCTCCTCGGGGTACTTGTCTCTTTGTGAACCTCCTAATTAGATTGAGAGTTACCGATAATAAGTGCATGAGTTCTTCGGACTAATGTGAGTATTCGAAAGTTGACACTTCCACCTAGCCATATTTTTCTAGCCTCTTTGGTGCCGTGCATTTCCCTTTCTCACCTCGAGAGTTGGCGCATACTTCGCCGGTGCATCCAAATCCTTGGCACGATACGCTCTGTCATCATAAGCCTCATTATATCCTTCCTCAAAACAGCCACCATACCTACCTATCAAGGCATTTCCATATCCTTTTCGAGATACATTGTCATGCAACATCCACCTTCTCATGACTTGATCTTCATGTCATACATGCTTTTGCTTGATCGATGAGTCCCATGCTAGTTGGGCCTTGCCCTAACCATTGCTACATGACGCGCTAGTATCATTGCATATCCTGCTACACTGGCAGAGGCATACATTGGCATACTTCATGATAGTTTCATTTTCTTTATGTTGAGTACTTTTGTAAAGTGTGAAAGATCTTCTATACTTCTTCTAATATATAGAGTGTTGCCCCTAAAGTGAGGAAAAGATCCCAAAGAGGACAAAATCAAAAGATCCCAAAGAGGACAAATGAGAGTTAAATAGAAAGAGCCATAGAGATTATCATTCCTTTTGAGAGATCCACACTCGTACTCCATCTTATATCTTGTACTCCATAGAGATTATCATTCATGCATATAGCTATGTGGGGACCTACACACTATAGAACTTGCCTTGTATATTCCAATGATGAGCCTCCTCAAATGAGCTATAGGTCTTCTTGAGCAAGCAAGTTGGATGCACCCCCACTAGTTCCATTGGAGAGCTTACCTTAGCTCATATGTGCATCCGTTGCATGGCAATCCCTACTCCTCGCATCATATCTATCATTTGGCTTTCTCTCGCCTATGATTGTCCTCATTTATTTGAGCCTTTCACACCTTTTTTGTCTTCCTCCTCCATCATTTTTCTCTCTTTGCCATCCTAAGTGTCAACTTTCTTGCTCACGCTCGTCCATTGCATGAGTGCTCAAAATATCGAAAGGGAGTGGATCATTTTGACTTGTACCTGGCTAGTGGTCTGGGGATGAGTCAAGATAAGATTCCAAATAAGACCAAGTGTGAAACTTTAGTAGATTAAGTTCTCAACAATAAAAACTATATTTTATTCTCTTGTATATCCCGATCCCCTTTCTTGCATGCAAACACCATTTGGAGACATTCGAGTCACGGACAGCGAGAGCTCTTGCACCTTTATGTTCTTATGTTGCTTATTTCAATGCTAATATAGACTCTTGCCTGTTATGACTTGAATTGAATTACATGCCTTGATTGCTTTACTTAAAAGTTCTTATATGGTTGGTAGCATGTCACCACTGAAATTGTGCTTATTATCATTTACCTACTCGAGGACGAGCAGGAATTAAGCTTGGGGATGTTGATACGTCCAAAATGTATCTATAATTTCTGCTTGCTCCATGCATCTTTTGTGTGATATTGCTATGATATTGATACACTTCCATACACATTTGATCATATTTGTACTAACCTATTAACTCAGTGCACCCAAGTGCCAGTTCCTGTTTTCTTTTGTTTTTGTATTTCAGGTTTTCCCATTACTTAAAATGCCAGAAAAATTCCGGGAAAAATATAAGAAAAATCAGCGTAAAGGAAGCTTCGGGAAGAGCCAAAGTGGGGCCAGAGGGGATCCAGGGGTGGCCCAGGCAGCCACCTGGCGCGGCCACCCCCTAGGCCGCGCCAGGGGGGCGCCTGGGGCCCCTGGTCCACCTCTGGCTGCCCCCTTCGCCTATAAATCTCTCTCGTCCCGAAACCCTCGAGGACAGAACCCTTTTTCGCGATCTCTCCTCTGTTCCGCCGCCGCAGCGCTTCCAAGATCGGGAGCACCAGGAGCCCTCTTCTCGGCACCCTGCCAGAGGGAGGAACCACCCCCGGGAGCTTCTCCACCACCATGGATGCTTCCCGGATGAACCGTGAGTAGTCCACCTTGGACCATGGGTCCATGATCAGTAGCTATGTGATGTTCTCCTCCCCTCTTTGTTCTTCATGGTTTAGACCTCGTGAGCTGCCCTACATGATCGAGGCACATATGTAATATTTCTGATGTTGCTATGCTGAGTTTGCTGGGATCTGATGGATTATGAGACTATGTTCAGATTGTGTTTGAGTAATATATTTGGTTCTCCTCTTTTATATTTATGTTCTTGAGTAATTCTTGCATGTTCTCCGTTGTTGTTTATTGCTTTGGCCAAGTAGTAGGTAGTAACTCCAAGAGGGAGCGTTATGCATGATTGTGGGTTCATGCCCCTTGATGACTAGCTTGAGTGATAGAAACATGAGTCTAGGGGATGTGATGTTGCCACAAGGGAGAAAACAACGGTGCTTGTACTTGCGGGTGCAAGGATTGTTTACTTTACGCAAAGTTCTTTAATGCAGTTGTCTGTTGCTTTGAGTTTACACTTTGGGGTGGGATTCGCAACTTAATACCAGCGAGATGTTCTGGATAGATATCTCAAGGTGGATGATTAGTAAGTAGATGTACATGGATTTCGGTCTACTTGTCTTGGCATACCGCCCAAGCTTTTGAGCCTCTTCCTTTCTTTGTAACATAGTTATCATTGGTTTGCGCACATAATCCTGTCAATTGCCCAGCTGTAATTTGTTTACATTGCATGGCTATTTTATCGTCTTTTGGGAGAGAGACATCACTAGTGAACATCATGGGACCCCGGTCCATATTTCCACCACTGTTTACACCCGCTATTTATTTTTTGCTTTATTTCCTTTTCTGTTGCTACCGCTATCATTATTATCCCGTGCGTTTGATCCTTTGTAAACAACAAGGCCGGAGGGATTGACAACCTCTCTGTACTCGTTGGGAGCAAAGTTATCTGTTGTGTGTGCAGGTCCACGTCAACCGCCTAATTGCTGGTGTCGTTGTCACCTTCCTGTAATTGTCGGAGTCGTACTGGAGACAAACCTTGGTATCTTCACCGAGGGAAATTTGTTGTTGTCTACATCTCAACCTTCCACTTTGGGTAACCAACGAGGGGAGAGAAGCAATCAGTTAGTCCATTTGAGGTCATCTAGTTGGTGCAAATTCTTGATTAATACTGCTACTTAATGTTTACTGTTGTTCACTGTTATTTTTAGCAAAGTTTGGTTGATGTTTGCGTCACATCCATGATGCCTATGCTAGTGATTCTTGCATGTTCTTGTTAAGCATCATGTGTACTTCAATTATATGCATTCATTTGCCATGTTTACCTGTTGTAGCTATTTCATATCTTGCTCCAAAGTGATGTACCTGATAATCTGTGATGTTGTTTGTATAAAGTTGCCTACTTGAGTGCCTTATAGTTAGTGATCCATGCTTCTTATGCTTTAGCTCAAATGTAATGAATTGATCCTTTTCATGTATACTTTCATGCCATGTACTGCTATATCATGATATCCTTGCTGTTCATGTAGTTCTTGAGCTCTCAAAGTGCATACCTGTTGTTTTCTGTAACATACCCTGAAATTTCACGAAGTAACTAGACTAGTAGTATATTTTAGCATTTTGCATGGGTTACAATTATTACTTCTTGCTGCTCATATACATGAAACCTTGATTCCATGGCATGCTTGTCATGTCTACTGTTGGTCCACATCATTTTGGTGCATATTTGCAACCTGTAGCATGTTGGTTCATTGCTCTCAAGTGTGTTACCTGATGTTGGCAGACTGTGTTCATAACTTGTTGTATGCCCTTAGCTCGTCTCTTGAGTCATCTGATGGTAGTAACCTACCGTGGGCGACTGCTTCCTTTACCATTGCCATTGATTCCTTGGACAAGTATATTTTTTCTTTGTGTGGTCCGCCCGCCGCTGCAACCGGGGTTTGCTGCCTGCTGCGTGATGGCTGGCTGCCTTGACCGGGTGCTTGCTATTTGCTGCTTAGCGGCTGACTGCTTTTTTGATCGCTGGGCCCTTGTTCCACCGGGACTTTCTTTGGTATGGTCCCCGGTTCTCCTAGTTGTACGACCATCTGACTGGTGTTGCCGGGACCTGCCGCCATGTTGGTGGTTGGGGTGTCTTGACGAGTGCTCGGGTCGTCGACTCGCCCGTTGTTGCCTGACGCTGATGCGCCAACTTCTGCCATGAACACCTGCGATGGTGTCCTTGCCGTCTCCTTGCTGATACGTGCGATCGTGCTTCTCCATGCTGGGACTTTACTCGAGCGGTCATGAGTGGCGTGGAGCCGTGAGTTGGGTGGGTAGCTACGACCGCCAGATAGGTTGGCCGTGCGGGCGGCGTCTGCTACGGTCGTTGCTGCAAGTGTTGCCGTGGGCGCACGGGTGCCGTCGATGAGGCGAAGGGTACCCCAATGGTTGATGTAGATCTGATACGCTCCGAAGATCAGATTGACGCCGGAGTGTAGATTGGTGAAGACTGGCTTGAGGGCCGGGAGGTGGGTCGTGAATCCGAGGGACTCGAACAGGTTGGATCTTGCCGGAGTCGTCGAGTCGATGAGTGCTGATGATGATGAGGTCGCCGAGATCGCGTTCCCAACCTGCGCGGTTCCCACAAACGGGTATCAACCCCGGCAAATCCCATGGTTAGGGACCCTGGGTTAGTCATGAGATGCACAGGTTGGACGATAGCTCGTCGGCAAACAGGAAGGCTCGCTCCTGCTCGATATTATTAACGGGGGAGATGCGATTACAGTGGAGGCCAAGGCTGGAGCGCTCAAGTCTAGGGTTATAGGTGATATTAGATGTCTTTGGCGTCGCCCCTCCTAGCCCTTATATACCGGGCTAGGTCTCGGGGAGTTCATCTAGACTCAAATATTAAGTTAGAAAAATAGTTTTTCAAAGTCTAGACTCAACTTCGACCAGGTAGTGGTGGGGTGGCTTCCTACAGGCAGTCGGCTCTGATACCAACTTGTGACGCCCCCAAAATCAGACCGTGTACAGTAATCATACACACAGGGTACACGACTGAGATTAGGGTGCCACGGTGATAATATCACAGCACAACACTAAACACAAAAGGATAAACAAATATGTTACAATAGAGGGGGTCACGCGGACCCGAATACATAAGTCATACAAGCCATAATATCTGAATACAGACATAGTTAGTCAAGTTTTGCCTTAAGAAGGCTAGCACAAATCACATCAGAGATACAGATCGAAAAGGCGAGACCTCCTGCCTGGGATCCACCGAACTACTCCAGGTCAACGGGGAACTCGACGTCGTAGTAGGCGCCTCCGGGGTACTCCTGCTCCTGAGCTCCAACGTCGGCTGCAGCGGCCGATCAGGAAAAACAGTAAAGGAAATAAAGCAGGTGAGTATCTAGTATACCCGCGAGTCTTACGTCCGCTACTAAGCATTATGCATTGTATCAACGGAATGAAGAGGCGGTATATAGTGGACTTAAGACAGAAATCTAGAGCAAGGGTAAGAAGCTAGGCCTATCGAAGACTAGCATCTTCCGACGATGTCTTGCAGCATGAGGTAAGAATCAGCCATCAGTTTATATAAAGCATAAAGTAACAATGCAACAGAAGTTGCTGCAGCATTGTATAATAATAAGTTGTAATAATTAACAATGCCTCCGAGTTCAACTCCTCGACATCCCCGCGAGGAAGAAAACCCGGAACCATACAGTTTAATAATAATAGTTTCTAGTGGTAAGATCCAGCTTCAGCATAAAGCGTCCTGTTACCGTGGACACGGCTATTCGAATAGATTAATCTTCCCTGCAGGGGTGCACTTGTGTTACGCTACACGCATGGATCTCCAGGGTTGCGAGAACCTTGTTAGGGAACGCTCCACCGAGGCTATCCGACACTTCATAGCCCATCTTTCAAACTCAACAGAGAGGTCATCCGCCGGTCTAAATCCTAAGTACGCCGAGCCTTGGACCCCAACCCAAACGTACTCCTGCACGGTGCGTGGCTGGCCGGTGAAGTTGAAGCAAATCCAAATAAGACACCACCGCTCGAGCAAATAAGACAACACCACTTCCCGGCGCAGGCCGCGGTACTGCTGACGTCTGAAAAGTCCTCGGACGACATTAAGAAGCGGAGGAGCCCATAACTCGTAATTCCCACGGGCAGGTAGTGCGTACATGGCATATAGCCAACTCAAGACATTCACTGAACCATTTAGCATTTTAATTAACCTGCGTGACAACCGTTATCGTTGCCTCGACTTAACTGACCCGCGGACAACGACAGCAGCCAGGACCACCAGTACATCAGTGTCTGCCCCGTCGTCCCACCAAGTCACTGCGGTTACCAACAAGGTGAACCATCTCCTTACCTTGTCTCGCGTGTGCTCCTAGAGGAGCTCGACTTTCGTGGTTTGGTAACTCTCGCGGCCAACGACCAGGGGCCAAGCACACCGGTACACTGGTCGTACCCTCCCTGTCGTCCCGTCGCAATACCTCTCGCGGGCACCGTTGGGTCGCCCGACTTCTTACCTGAAGGACAACCGTTTACAGGATCCTAAGGTGGTAAGACAAAGTCAGCCTCGAGTGGAGTACAAGGATTACTCCTTGATAGCTCACACTTGAGGTGACTAGGCATAACCCAGATAGGGGCCTTTGACGGTGTCTGCATTGTACCGTCCTGTGCAGTTATTATATTTGTATCCGCGTTCACTCCCCTGAGTGATCACGGCCCTCTATCTAATCCTAGCTAACAATGCGCAGGGCTCACTGCAGAATAAAGCATAATATTAATAATAGGCAGCATAGGATAACGGAAGGCTAATCAAGGGGCGACAAAAACAGGCTATGCAATTGAATAGGATTGTAATCGTAGCAGCAGCAGTAACAATGTCTAGTGCAAGAAATGTACGGAAAGATAGGCGATATCTGGGGAAGAGAATGGCTCTGCTTGCCTGCAAGCTCGACGGTAGTAGTAGGGTCGTCGACGACGTAGTCGTACTCAGCAGCGGTGTAGTCGACGGCAGCAGCGGGGTCTACCGAAGATTAAGGGGGGGAAGAAACAGTAAATACACAGCAAGCATATACAAACAGATGCATGACATGATAGATGAAATGTTAACGGTATTCTAACGCAGTGCAATGCACGTTGCTCGGAACGGAAATTCATCTGAGGATGAACTACCGGCTCCGGATGATTACCGGACAGGGTGTCCGGAGGAGGAAGGATCAAGCCGGAGGTGTCGTGGTTACCGGACAAACATAAGGGGGGTGTATCCGTGTTAGTTGAACCATTCCGGACAACTTTCGTGTTCGGAATAAATTCGTCCGGGCACTCTAACAGTACCGGACAATTTATCGGACAGACGGTCCGGAGGGGGAATGTTCGATGTTCGTTGTGTTAGAGGGGTGTGATAGACATACGGATAGCGTATTCGTATTCGTTATATTTTTCTGATCAATTTCCTTGTATAAGTTTTTGAATCCGAGTTACGGTTTAAAAGTTATTAAATTTCAAAGATTAAATCAATTTAAATGATTTTCTGGATTTCTTTTATTATTTATTAAACATTATCCAAAACATTATCCACAACATTATCCAGAACGGTGCTGACATGTGGCACCCACATGTCAGCCTCTGTTATTTATAAAACATTTAATTAAATTAGAAAATGCCTCTGGACCCACATGTCATTGACTAATTAACTTAACTAAATAGTTTTAATTAAGTTTTATTAAATTTTTAAACTTAACCAAGGAGGGCCCGCATGTCAGTGACTGGGGCTACCCAGTCAGCATAGTTGACTGGTCAACCTAGTCAACTGGACCACGGGGGGCCACTGGCAGCGACCCAGGGGGGTTGCCCCAGGGGTGCCACGTCGGAGGCCACCGGCGGCTGGTCTCCGGCGAGCTCCCACACGGCGGAGCGCCCTGGAGCTGCTCGGGATTCGCCTACAGGGCACCAAATCGACCGTGGTCAGTTGCGTTCGAACGAGGGGACGACGGCGCGTCGATCTGAGGTGGTGGCGTCGCCGGAGGCGGCCGGAGTCGTCGACGGCGTCGAGTTTGGCGGCGGGTATCCTCGGACGTCGATGGCGATGGGGTTTTCTAACGCGGGGTGGGGCGGGCGTAAGCGCATTCGGTCCAGGGGAGCACGGGGAACGTGAGGGCACGCTTGGCGTGCCAAACGCGCGTACTGGACCGCGGCTGCGCCACGCACGGCGGCGACGGAGCTCGGCTCCAATGGCGTGACGAGCTACGGCGACGGGGAGGGCTAGGGGGGACACGGCTACGATGAAGGGGCTCACCGTGGGGGCGTAGCCGTTTAGAGTGGGCTCGGGGACGTCGTGGTGGCGCCGGATTTCCTCTGCGACGTCGCGGCGGACGGAGTTGGGGAAGGTGACCGTGTGCTCGGGGTGGAGGCTTCCGCCTCGATTCCTTGCGCTCGGAGACGAGGACGACGACGAGGAACACGCTGGACAGGTCTTCGGGGCTCGGGGAGGCTGTTGGCCGCGGCGGTTCACCACGGCGGCGAGGCTGCGCTCGGATGATTCTTTCCCCGACGATGGCAAGCTGCAGGGGGAGGGGAAAAGATGGTGGGCGTGTCCAGGAGGGAGGGGGCGTCGCCCTTATCGCCTCCGCGGCGGGAGGGGGCAGGTGGATGCGGGGCCAGCTCGCCAGCGTCGTGCCCACGTCCGGCGCCGTACGGGCAGGTGGGAGCAGGTGAGGGAGGAAGAAGACAACCGGGGGGTGGGCTGGGCTGCTGTGGGCCGTCGCCTCGGGCGACATTTAGCGTTTTCCTATTTGTTTTGTTTTCTGTTTATTCTATTTCTTTCTGTAATTGATTTATTAACCCTAGCATTTTTGTAAAAGGTTATTTGTGTTTGTAAATTAGGGTTACATATTACTAAGGTGCCACAAAAGTTTTTGCAGCAAAATGAAATCATTAGATATTTCTTTTAAATATTAAATGCCCAAAGTAGGGGTTTTAACCTACTGTTTAAATTGCTTGGAATTTTCTGTAACTCCAAAAATTACCAAAGTTGGTCCAACATGATTATAATGTTTTTAGGCAATTTACAAAAATAGTTCCATGATTTTTGGAACAACTTTATTTGAGCACTTTTGTTTTATTTTCCCTCTAAAGTAGTTTCAACTAGGGTTTGGTTTCTTGATGAGCAAGATGCATTGTGCTTTGGGTTTTGATTACCAACCAGCATGGTTTGAAAAGAGTAGAAGCAAAACTTGATTAGGGACAGGGGATAACAGTGATTAACAAACAGTGATGGTCAACAGTGATGATGATTTCTGTTACAGGAACTGAGGGTGTTACAAATCTCCCCCACTACAAGAATTCTCGTCCCGAGAATTTAAGGGGTAGCGAGGAAAAGATCGGGGTATTCATCGCGAAGGCGATCTTCGCGTTCCCAAGTGGCTTCATCTTCAGAATGATTCGACCACTGGACTTTGAGGAACTTGACGGTCTTGTTGCAGGTTCGACGTTCAGACTGATCGAGAATGCGGCTCGGATGTTCCTGATACGTCAAGTCCTGTTGCAGCTCAATCATATCATGTTCGACTTCGCGAATAGGGTCCTTGAAGCAGCGACGGAGTTGCGACACGTGGAAGACATCGTGGACTTGGGAGAGGTTCGGCGGCAATTCCAACCGGTATGCCACAGGTCCACTCCTGGAAAGGATACGGAATGGGCCAATGTAGTGAGGAGCCAACTTGCCCTTGATACCGAAGCGATGAGTGCCTCTCATGGGAGTGACACGAAGGTATGCATACTCGCCAGGTTGATAGACCATTTCTTTGTGCTTGCGGTCATAGTTGCTTTTCTGGCGGGACTGAGCGGCTTTCAGGTGTTCACGGATAACGCGAACCTGATCTTCAGCATGCTGTATAATGTCCGGACCAACGAGAGTTCGTTCCCCAGTTTCTGACCAATTCAGAGGGGTTCGACACTTACGTCCATAAAGAACTTCAAAGGGGGGCATCTTCAGACTAGCTTGATAGCTATTGTTATACGAGAATTCTGCAAATGGAAGAGATTCCTCCCACTTCTTGCCGAAGGAGATGACACAAGCTCGAAGCATATCTTCAAGCACTTGATTAACTCGTTCGACTTGTCCTTGCGACTGGGGGTGATAGGCGGTGCTGAAATTCAGATGCGTGCCCATAGCTTCTTGGAAACTATCCCAGAATCTTGAGGTGAAAATGCTGCCACGGTCTGAACTGATCTCCAGCGGAATACCATGGAGGGACACAATTCTGGAAAGATACAAGTCTGCTAACTGACTAGCAGAGATCGTCTCCTTGACTGGCAGAAAGTGGGCAACCTTGGAGAATCGGTCGATGACGACAAAGATGGCATCATGACCCTTCTGTGATCGGGGAAAACCGGTGACGAAGTCCATCTCGATCTTGTCCCACTTCCATTCAGGAATAGAGAGTGGTTGTAGAGTTCCAGCAGGCCTTTGATGTTCTGCCTTGACGCGACGGCAAACGTCACATTCAGAAACATATCGGGCAATGTCTTGCTTCATGTTAGACCACCAGAATTGCTGACGAATGTCTTGTTACATCTTGGTGCTTCCAGGATGAATGGACAACGGGGTATCGTGAGCCGCTCTCATGACCTTCGGGGTCATATCCAGGTTCTCATGCCTGCCCTTGCTGTGAGTAACCACCAAACGGTTCTGGTAGAACGCCGCACCTTTACTATCAATGGTGAAGGGTGAGGGTCTCCCATTGGCGATATCACGCTTAATCTTGTGTACGAAATCATCATAGAACTGTATACCCTTGACGGATTTGACGAGATCCGGTTCGATGACCAGGTTATTCGCATAACCTTAAGGAACAATCTCGAGGTTCAACTTTTGAAAGTCTTCATACAGAAGGGGTTGCTGCACCTGAACCTCAAGTTCAGAACAGTACGCTTTGCGGCTCAAGGCATCGGCCATCACGTTAGCCTTGCCAGGGGTGTAATGAATATCCATGTTAAAATCGGCTATTATCTCGAGCCATCTTTGTTGGCGGAGATTCAAGTCGGGCTGAGTAAACAAGTACTTCAGGCTTTGGTGGTCGGTGTAGATCTCGCAACGATTACCAACGAGGTAATGTCGCCACAGCTTCAATGCATAAATTACTGCTGCCAATTCGAGATCATGTGTTGGATATTTGTCTTCGTGAGCACGCAACTGACGAGATCCATAAGCAATCACCTTGCGCTCTTGCAATAGGACACAGCCTAATACTTGACGAGACGCGTCGCAATATATCACGAAGTCCTTCTGAGTATCAGGAGGAGCGAGCACCGGGGGAGAAGTTAGCTTGTCCTTGAGTGCTTGAAAACTTTCTTGACATTTATCTGTCCACTCAAACTTGACGCCTTTGTGAAGCAGATTAGTCAGAGGCCTGGCAATCTTGGAGAAATTCTCGACGAAACGGCGGCAATAGCTAGCGAGCCCGAGGAAACTGCGGACTTGCTTGACGGTCTTGGGAGGAGTCCAGTCCAGAATAGCCTGGATACGTTCTGGGGTGACGGCAATGCCATCCTTGGAAATCACATGTCCAAGGTAGGTTACTTCGGGAAGCCAGAACTCACACTTAGAATACTTAGCGTAGAGTTTGTGTTCTCGAAGCTTCTCCAGTATAAGACGAAGATGTTCAGCATGTTCTTCTTCATTCTTGGAATATATCAATATATCATCCAGATAAACCACGATGAAGTGGTCGAGGTACTCCATGAAAATATAATTCATCAATCTGGAGAAGGTGGCTGGAGCATTGGTTAAGCCAAAGGACATGACGCTGTACTCGTATGAACCATAGCGAGTAATGAAGGCAGTCTTCGGAATGTCCTTATCACGGACTCGGATTTGGTGATAACCCAACCTCAAGTCGAGTTTAGAAAACACCTTGGATCCGGCAAGTTGATCATACAGATCGTTGATCCCGGGAAGTGGGTATTTGTTCTGGATGGTGGCTTGGTTAATGGGCCGATAATCTTGAACCAATCGGTTTGTCCCATCGCTCTTCTTGACAAAGAGTGAAGGTGCTCCCCAAGCTGAGGAACTGGGGCGGATGAATCCTTTCTGAAGTGCCTTGTCGATTTCCTCCTTAAGTTCAAGGAGTTCATGTGGCGGCATCTTGTAAGGACACTTGGCAATAGGAACAGTGCCTGGCTTCAAGTCGATGACGAATTCAACTTCTCTGATCGGGGGTATTCCCGGCAGTTCTTCTGGGAAGACGTCGGGAAAATCGCGAACGACCGGAACGTTCTCGATGCCTTCGAGGGGGGCGACATTCAAAGCATTCATCATAAATATCTGTGTTTCGGCATTACGGGTAACTCGGGTGGTGTGGTTAACAATCCCGCCGGAGGGGTGAAAAAGTTGGACAGACTTGGTGCCACAATAAAGTGCGGCATCGTGAAATTTCAACCAGTCCATTCCCAGAATTAGGTCTATGGTGGAAGACATCAAGATTATGGGGGAAGCATGGAATTAAATTCCTTCAATTTCAACGATGGTTTCGGGCACGATCTTGGTGGTTCGGCATTGGCCTATCGGGGTGCGAACAACCATCGGTGGGTTCATCTTTTCCAATGCGAAGTTATGCGACAATGCAAATGCTTCCGACATAAATGAATGCGATGCTCCTGTATCAAATAAAACAGTAGCAGGTACGGAATTAACGAGAAGGGTACCCATCACGGTAGCGGGTTGTTGCTGAGCTTCTTCCACATTGACGTTGTTAGCATGACCACGAGCATAAGCGGCAGACCCAGTATTATAGTTGGGGGTCCGGTTGTTGCCACGACCATTTCCACGGCCAGCGGGGTGAACTACCAGTTTCTTCTGTTTCTGGGGGCACTCTCTGGGAAAATGCCCAGGTTGGCGGCACGTGAAGCATAGTCCATCCTGAGGACGGAGGGGTGTAGCATTGGGTGGTGCAGGCAGAGCTCTTGGTATCTGCGGGGGTGGAGGCAGACGGGGTGCAGCATAAGGCGGCCTTGGAGCAGGGACAGCTGAATGGGTCACACTGGTAGGGAGCCAGATACGACGCTTCTGCGTTGCGCCCGAAGATGAGCCAACGTCACGATAACGCTTCAGAGAGTTCTTGTGCTCCATCTGGGCAGTCTCGACGGTGATAGCCTTGTTCACCATGGTGGCGAAGTTGGCGAATTCATGAACGGCAAGAGCGAGCCTGAGTTCTGGGTTGAGGCCACGACGGAACTTCTGCTGCCTACGAGCATCAGTGGTGATCTCTCCTTCCGCATAGCGAGAGAGGTTGAGGAACTCGCGCTGATAGGCTTCAACAGTCATGTCGCACTGAGTGAGGTTACGGAATTCTTCCGCCTTACGATCCATGATCCCCTAAGGAATGTAGCGGGCGCGGAAAGCAGACTGAAAGTCATCCCAAGTGATGACTTCTTCAACTGGCAGGGAACGCTTGTGGGTGCTCCACCACTGAGCAGCGGCGCCTTTCAGATGATAAGACACAAAGTTCACGTAGTCGGCTGGATCGACATTAGCAGACTCCAGCTCGTGAGTGATGTCGCGAAGCCAGTCATCAGCATCCAGCGGCTGAACAGTGTTGCGGAACATAGTGGGGTTGAGGCGGGTGAAGTCGTGCAGAGTCACGGTGGCATGCTGATGGTGGTGCCCATTCTGATTCGGCTGGGGGAACTGAGCCATGATGTTCTGCATGAACTGACGATTCATCTCGAACTGCTGCATCATCGCGGCCATGTAATCCGGCGGCGGAGGTGGTTCGTTAGCAGCACGACCACGACCACCACGACCAGCCATCCTGCTAGAATTTAACAGGGGTATTTCAGCGATGAAAATTTAGCGAGAGACCGGAATCAAGCCTGAAGTAAAACGACAACGAAAAGGAGGCGCAGACATATAAAGGAGTAGTCATATAAGACATACACATTCGCACACCGAATCAATCGAAAATCGGGCATCATAACGTCGTAGAAATTAAGGAAAAAAGACTCTCTAGGCGGCGCGCAGACCGCGGTAAGGATTACACGACGCGACATAGATTCCACTATGTCAATCACGCCGCAAGAAAACTGTTGGCCACAGGAGTTGAGGCCAGAGAACGCGCGGCCTGCCCAGAATGAGAATGGGATCCGCGGTCTGGGATCTGGCGTACGACGCCTGAGACATGACTCAATCAATGGGGTGAAGCACCAAAAACGTCGGGTGGAATCAAGAGAACGTGATCCTAATGTCAGCTTTTGTAAAACATACCAGCAAGGATAAGAGAGCAGATTCCCAGAGCATAGGTAAGGAGAAAAGGATCCTAATACCATAGATATCACACGTAGTGATAGCGATGTGGGCCCGTAAGCCAAATATTAAGTTAGCAAAATAGTTTTTCAAAGTCTAGACTCAACTTCGACCAGGTAGTGGTGGGGTGGCTTCCTACAGGCAGTCGGCTCTGATACCAACTTGTGACGCCCCCAAAATCAGACCGTGTACAGTAATCATACACACAGGGTACACGACTGAGATTAGGGTGTCACGGTGATAATATCACAGCACAACACTAAACACAAAAGGATAAACAAATATGTTACAATAGAGGGGGTCACGCGGACCCGAATACATAAGTCATACAAGCCATAATATCTGAGTACAGACATAGTTAGTCAAGTTTTGCCTTAAGAAGGCTAGCACAAATCACATCACAGATACAGATCGAAAAGGCGAGGCCTCCTGCCTGGGATCCACCGAACTACTCCTGGTCAACGGGGAACTCGACGTCGTAGTAGGCGCCTCCGGGGTACTCCTGCTCCTGAGCTCCAACGTCGGCTGCAGCGGCCGATCAGGCAAAACAGTAAAGGAAATAAAGCAGGTGAGTATCTAGTATACCCGCGAGTCTTACGTCCGCTGCTAAGCATTATGCATTGTATCAACGGAATGAAGAGGCGGTATATAGTGGACTGAAGACAGAAATCTAGAGCAAGGGTAAGAAGCTAGGCCTATCGAAGACTAGCATCTTCTGACGATGTCTTGCAGCATGAGGTAAGAATCAGCCAACAGTTTATATAAAGCATAAAGTAACAATGCAACAGAAGTTGCTGCAGCATTGTATAATAATAAGTTCTAATAATTAACAATGCCTCCGAGTTCAACTCCTCGACATCCCCGCAAGGAAGAAAACCCGGAACCATACAGTTTAATAATAATAGTTTCTAGTGGTAAGATCCAGCTTCAGCATAAAGCGTCCTGTTACCGTGGACACGGCTATTCGAATAGATTAATCTTCCCTGCAGGGGTGCACTTGTGTTACGCTACACGCACGGATCTCCAGGGTGGCGGGAACCTTGTTAGGGAACGCTCCACCGAGGCTATCCGACACTTCATAGCCCATCTTTCAAACTCAACAGAGAGGTCATCCGCCGGTCTAAATCCTAAGTACGCCGAGCCTTGGACCCCAACCCGAACGTACTCCTGCACGGTGCGTGGCTGGCCGGTGAAGTTGAAGAAAATCCAAATAAGACACCACCGCTCGAGCAAATAAGACAACACCACTTCCCGGCGCAGGCCGCGGTACTGCTGACGTCTGAAAAGTCCTCGGACGACACTAAGAAGCGGAGGAGCCCATAACTCGTAATTCCCACGGGTAGGTAGTGCGTACATGGCATATAGCCAACTCAAGACATTCACTGAACCATTTAGCATTTTAATTAACCTGCGTGACAACCGTTATCGTTGCCTCGACTTAACCGACCCGCGGACAACGACAGCAGCCAGGACCACCAGTACATCGGTGTCTGCCCCGTCGTCCCACCAAGTCACTGCGGTTACCAACAAGGTGAACCGTCTCCTTACCTTGTCTCGCGTGTGCTCCTAGAGGAGCTCGACTTTCGTGGTTTGGTAACTCTCGCGGCCAACGACCAGGGGCCAAGCACACCGATACACTGGTTGTACCCTCCCTGTCGTCCCGTCGCAATACCTCTCGCGGGCACCGTTGGGTCGCCGGACTTCTTACCTGAAGGACAACCGTTTACAGGACCCTAAGGTGGTAAGACAAAGTCAGCCTCGAGTGGAGTACAAGGATTACTCCTTGATAGCTCACACTTGAGGTGACTAGGCATAACCCAGATAGGGGCCTTTGACGGTGTCTGCATTGTACCGTACCTGTGCAGTTATTATATTTGTATCCGCGTTCACTCCCCTGAGTGATCACGGCCCTCTATCTAATCCTAGCTAACAATGCGCAGGGCTCACTGCTGAATAAAGCATAATAGTAATAATAGGCAGCATAGGATAACGGAAGGCACATCAAGGGGCGACAAAAATAGGTTATGCAATTGAATAGGATTGTAATCGTAGCAGCAGCAGTAACAATGTCTAGTGCAAGAAATGTACGGAAAGATAGGCGATATCTGGGGAAGAGAATGGCTCTGCTTTCCTGCAAGCTCGACGGTAGTAGTAGGGTCGTCGACGACGTAGTCGTACTCAGCAGCGGTGTAGTCGACGGCAGCAGCGGGGTCTACCGGAGATTAAGGGGGGGAAGAAACAGTAAATACACAGCAAGCATATACAAACAGATGCATGACATGATAGATGAAATGTTAACGGTATTCTAACGCAGTGCAATGCACATTGCTCGGAACGGAAATTCATTTGAGGATGAACTACCGGCTCCGGATGATTACCGGACAGGGTGTCCGGAGGGGGAAGGATCAAGCCGGAGGTGTCGTGGTTATCGGACAAACATAAGGGGGGTGTATCCGTGTTAGTTGAACCATTCCGGACAACTTTCGTGTTCGGAATAAATTCGTCCAGGCACTCTAACAGTACCGGACAATTTATCGGACAGACGGTCCGGAGGGGGAATGTTCGATGTTCGTTGTGTTAGAGGGGTGTGATAGACATATGGATAGCGTATTCGTATTCGTTATATTTTTCTGATCAATTTCCATGTATAAAGTTTTTGAAACCGAGTTACGGTTTAAAAGTTATTAAATTTCAAAGATTAAATCAATTTAAATGATTTTCTGGATTTCTTTTATTATTTATTAAACATTATCCAAAACATTATCCACAACATTATCCAGAACAGTGCTGACATGTGGGACCCACATGTCAGCCTCTGTTATTTATAAAACATTTAATTAAATTAGAAAATGTCTCTAGACCCACATGTCATTGACTAATTAACTTAACTAAACAGTTTTAATTAAGTTTTATTAAATTTTTAAACTTAACCAAGGAGGGCCCGCATGTCAGTGACTGGGGCTGCCCAGTCAGCATAGTTGACTGGTCAACCCAGTCAACTGGACCACGGGGGCCCACTGGCAGCGACCCAGGGGGTTGCCCCAGGGGTGCCACGTCGGAGGCCACCGGCGGCTGGTCTCCGGCGAGCTCCCACACGGCGGAGCGCCCTGGAGCTGCTCGGGATTCGCCTACAGGGCACCAAATCGACCGTGGTCAGTTGCGTTCGAACGAGGGGACGACGGCGCGTCGATCTGAGGTGGTGGCGTCGCCGGAGGCGGCCGGAGTCGTCGACGGCGCCGAGTTTGGCGGCGGGTGTCCTCGGACGTCGATGGCGATGGGGTTTTCTAACGCGGGGTGGGGCGGGCGTAAGCGCGTTCGGCCCAGGGGAGCACGGGGAACGTGAGGGCACGCTTGGCGTGCCAAATGCGCGTACTGGACCACGGTTGCGCGACGCACGGCGGCGACGGAGCTCGGCTCCAATGGCTTGACGAGCTACGGCGACGGGGAGGGCTAGGGGGGACACGGCTACGATGAAGGGGCTTACCGTGGGGGCGTAGCCGTTTAGAGTGGGCTCGGGGACGTCGTGGTGGCGCCGGATTTCCTCTGCGACGTCGCGGCGGCCGGAGTTGGGGAAGGTGATCGTGTTCTTGGGGTGGAGGCTTCCGCCTCGATTCCTTGCGCTCGGAGACGAGGACGACGACGAGGAACAGGCTGGACAGGTCTTCGGGGCTCGGGGAGGCTGTTGGCCGCGGCGGTTCACCACGGCGGCGAGGCTACGCTCGGATGATTCTTTCCCCGACGATGGCGAGCTGCAGGGGGAGGGGAAAAGATGGTGGGCGTGTCCAGGAGGGAGGGGGCGTCGCCCTTATCGCCTCCGCGGCGGGAGGGGGCAGGTGGATGCGGGGCCAGCTCGCCAGCGTCGTGCCCACGTCCGGCGCCGTACGGGCAGGTGGGAGCAGGTGAGGGAGGAAGAAGACAACCGGGGGGGTGGGCTGGGCTGCTGTGGGCCGTCGCCCCGGGCGACATTTAGCATTTTCCTATTTGTTTTGTTTTCTGTTTATTCTATTTCTTTCTGTAATTGATTTATTAACCCTAGCATTTTTGTAAAAGGTTATTTGTGTTTGTAAATTAGGGTTACATATTACTAAGGTGCCACAAAAGTTTTTGCAGCAAAATAAAATCATTAGATATTTCTTTTAATTATTAAATGCCCAAAGTAGGGGTTTTAACCTACTGTTTAAATTGCTTGGAATTTTCTGTAACTCCAAAAATTACCAAAGTTGGTCCAACATGATTATAATGTTTTTAGGCAATTTACAAAAATAGTTCCATGATTTTTGGAACAACTTTATTTGAGCACTTTTGTTTTATTTTCCCTTTAAAGTAGTTTCAACTAGGGTTTGGTTTCTTGATGAGCAAGATGCATTGTGCTTTAGGTTTTGATTACCAACCAGCATGGTTTGAAAAGAGTAGAAGCAAAACTTGATTAGGGACAGGGGATAACAGTGATTAACAAACAGTGATGGTCAATAGTGATGATGATTTCCGTTACAGGAACTGAGGGTGTTACAATAGCATTGCACCCGCTTGGAACAAAACATCAAGCGAGTTGTTCACTCATTCACCCGAGGAGCTTTGTTTCGAGTGCTCAGTCCGGGGGTTTGTCGCGAGTGATCACTCGAATGCCGTTTCGGCTCTTGAGGTGAGGGAGCACCTGAGACTCTTCGCGCCGTATGGTCTTGGCGAATGCATTTTGTCTTACGTCGGGTTGAGGGAGCACCCGAGACTCTCATAAGTGCGAGTGGTCACTCGAGCACATGGCTAACCTTTAGGTGAGGGAGCACCTGGGACTCTTATGATGTACTCTCCCGATGGGAGTAAGATATTTTTTCTTCATCGGGAAAAAAGATCTGAGAGATGGAATCTGAGGGCCTTGATGGCGTACTCAGTACGCCTTGCTGTGATATGATGTTGGCGTGGTCTTCTGCAATTTTTTGACCGCTGCGGTCTATCGTGGGAAATGACTTGGCGATGTCCCGCCGAAATTTTCGCGTCGCGCGATCATGGTCCTCTTTTTGCGCGCGTAGTGGGCGGTGTTGTTACTGCGCCGGTTGGATTTTCCATACTTTTCGCCTCTGTATGGGGCCGTGCCACGTTTTACTGGGAAAAAAAGGTTGCATGGTGGGCCGTCTTGCTAGGCCCTTGGAGTTAAATACCATATGGTTGGGTAAATCGAATGTTTTACCCAGCCATTGCCTCCCTCCTCTTTCTCTGCTTCCTTCGTGTTCCTGAGCCTTCGTCTTT
Source organism: Bromus sterilis (assembly GCA_950022295.1). Lineage (NCBI taxonomy): Eukaryota > Viridiplantae > Streptophyta > Magnoliopsida > Poales > Poaceae > Bromus > Bromus sterilis. Next base: position 222,354,272 of record OX465599.1, read on the forward strand.
TCTCTTCTGCGTGCTACTGTGGGATCTATGTCCAAGCGCCCCCGTGCTGCTGTCGTGTCGGCCAAGATGTCCGGCAAGTGGGAGCGGTCCGCGTTCGGGGCTGGAGATCTGGATGCGATGGTTGCTGATGGCATGGTGGTTGCGGGCGATGTCCGTCTTCCTGGTGATGAATCGATTCCAGCGCCGGCGGCGGACGAGCGGGTATGCTTCCAGGCTTTCTTCCATCGTGGGTTTGCTCTTCCGTTGCATCCTTTCGTTCGGGGCTTGCTGTATTCCTATCGGCTCCAGTTGCATGATCTAACTCCCAATGGGATTTTGCACATTGCGTGTTTCATCACTCTTTGCGAGGCCTTCCTGGGGATTTACCCCCATTGGGGACTTTGGAGGCGCCTTTTTAATGTAAAAAGGACGAACTGTGAGTACGCCGTGGGTCGAGTAGGTATCTCCATTGGGGATAAAAATTCATATTTTGACTTGGAGAAGATCGATTCCGTTAGTGGATGGCGAAGAGGCTGGTTTTATCTGAAGGATCGCTTCGTACTTGGTCAGCAATTTGGTCTTGCTTCTTTCAATCCGGGTACGCGGGTGGCCAGACAGCCTTCGTGGTCTCATTCTTTGACCGAGGTGGAGTCGTCCGAGCTAACTCCGTTTTTGGAGAGGATTTCTGTGTTGAAGGATAACTTGACTGGTGGTCAGCTTATCTCTGTTTTTGTGGGGAGGCGGGTTCAACCGTTGCAGCATCGAGCTCGCCCTATGTGGCAGTACAAGGGACTCGGTGACTCGACGAGATGCTCGCCTGAAGAGCTAGAACTTGATGCCTTGCTGGCTCGTATCCAGCAAGTGACCAAGTGCTCGAGTATTTCCGAGATGCATCTTGTCCGTCCATATGCTTCTGATCATTCTCCACCGCCGGTTGGTGCCCGTGTTCATTCATTTGCCTGGACGAGTACCTAGTTTTGTTTTGTTGTTGGCATTGCTTGCCTTGCAGGGTCATGCTCCGGTGCCATGTAATCCTCCGCAGCCGGAGGACGCGGATATTCTTGAAGAGCCTGATGCTTCCGCAGCTGATAATACTGCGCCGGCTGTTAATGCTGAGATTTTGCTAGTGGAGACTGGAGATAGTGAAGACTCGAGTCCTTTTCGTGTGAAGCGCTCGCGCCCTTTGGATGCTGAAGATCATGTTGCGTTAGGTGATGAAGTCCCTCCTGCTGCTCCTGTTGCTAGGCCTTCCCCTTCGGCTGCTGCTCCGGCCCCTCCTCCCAAGAGGGCCAAGCTTGGGAGGCTGGGGCGTCCTCGCGCTGCGCGTGTCGGGTAAGAGTCTACCGGATTTGTGCCCGTTCCTTTTTCCTTGTTCTTGCGCCTGATAATGCTTTATTTTGTAGTGATGCGCCTACTCCGGCTGCTTCGTGCACCAGCGCAGCTGCTACTGATCTGAAGTCGACGAGTTCTGGGGCGGCAGCCAAGCATCTTGAGGACCTCTCGGCTGCCGCTGGCCAATCTGGGCCGGCGGCGACTCCTATCGTTTCGACTGCGGGTGTAGTTCCCGGTGTACCTTCTTCTGCGGCGCCTGGTGCTGCTGCTCCTGAGCCCAGGCCGACTGAACTTGGTCCTTCGTACTTTGGCCGTCTTGATCTGGCGATTGAAGACAAGTCCCGTGCTTTCGACCATGTCTCCAAGCTGGTAAGATGATTCGTGTCTGTGTTGTTTTATCATCGGGGGCACGGCAGTGCTCCCGATGGGAGTAGCCCTCGAGGCTAGAAGTAACTGTTTGCAGTTGCTTGTAGTCTTGTCTTTAATTAACACCTGATTGCCTGGTTCTTGCAGCCTGTTTTCCAGCACTGTGAGCGTTTGATTCTTGATGCTGAGCGTTGGCAACGGGCCCATGATTCTGCCCAGGATGCCTTATCTGCTATGGATGGTGAGTTTTATTTTTGCGCTGCTGAGCTTTTGGGCGCTTTGTCTTTTGTTCTGAGTACTGTCTTTTCTTGCAGGTCGTCGCCAGGCTGCCGAGAAACAAGCCGAAAAGGCGGAAAAGACGGTTTCCGTTCTCAAGGCTGCCTTGGCTTCCAAGGAGGCGGAGTTGCATGGTCAACATGAGGAGCTGGTTCGCCTTCGCCAGGCTGAGGACGCGCGTGCGCGGGTGGAGGCAGTCGAGGGCAAACGTCTTCGCGCCTTGGCGGGCTCGCTCGTGTGTAAGTTTTGTATTCAACCATTTCCGTTTCTATTGTCTTCCCGTGATGACGTTTCTTTGCTTGGTGCAGCTGTTGTAGGTGCGGAGCCGATGGAGGCTGCTGCGTTGGGGTCTGGGATTCTCCAAGGTGTTGTTGATGCTGTTGCAGATAATGTTGCAGTGGTCGAGGACGTCTGCGCCCGGGCTTCCAATCTTGTGGGTCTTGCGCACGAGCACCTTATGCCAGAGGGTACGAAGGTGCCTGATGGCCTGGGTGCTCGGGTTGCTGCGTTCGGCCCGGATGGGAAATATATGGTGGAACTGGTGGCGGAGAGTGTGGTGAGTGGTTCTTCCACGGCCCTGGTCGTCCTTATAGGGCATGGGGTTTCCTTTGATGATCCCTTGGTTGAGACCATCCCGCACTATTCTGGTGAGCAGGACGACCGAGCCGATAGGCTGTCTCGTCGCCTGCAACAAGTTGTAGATGCTCAGGGTCCCCTGTCGTAGGTGAGGGGGAGGCACAGTAGTGTTGCGCCGCTTTGAGACTTTGTCTGTAATTCGTGACTCCGTTGTGATGGTTGATCTTTTGCTACTTTTATCTGAGTGACTGCTTGGTTGTTCCTCTTGCTGTTTGTGATTTGTTTTGTTCATCCTGCGGTAGGCCACTCCGGGCGTTCTTCGTCCGTGGAGTTTGCTGAAGGATGACGCTCGCGAGGGTGCGTACGAGTCCGTTTGCTTGCGGCTGAAGGACGCTGAGCGGGATATTGTCCGACTGAAGGGATCTGTGGCCGTACAGCGTACTCGTCGCGAGCGTGCCGAGTCCGTGGTTGTGGGCCTTGCTTCGTGGGTGGTGAAGTTGTCCGACCTCCTGCGGGGTAAGTCTTGACTCTGCTTGGTTGCTTGATTCCGCATGGTGGGTTTTTGCCGTCTTTGTCTTGATCGTAGTTTTTGACTTTCGAAGTGCTGGCAGGGCGAACTCGGGATGAAGAGAGGGTCGTTCAGTCAGAGGTGTCGCGGCTTGATGATCCTAGTGTGCAGGCGAGCAATCCATTTTGGGCAGATGGGGCTCGTGCTCGAGCATTTTCTTTGCTTCGTTGCCGAGTTGAGCAGGTGCCGGAAGCTATCAGCTACTGCCAGCGGGTATTGGGCGGTATCCATGCTGAATTCTATCCGTTGGAGGTGGTTCCTTCATCCCTTGAGAGGCTTTGTCGCATATTTTCTCAGCCTGCCGAGTTACGTCGAGTGATGGGTCATCAGATTCGTGCTGGAGCCCGAGCTTCTTTGGGCTTGGTCCATAGTCATTGGCCAGGGGTGGATTTTGCTCAGGTGGTGGCGGGTCCTCCAGGTGGTAGGGATCATCCGATGAATGAGCACTACGTGACTGTAGATAGGCATGCGCACCAGGTTGTGAGGCGAGTTTGTGAAGAGAACGACCGCCATCTGCGTGCACTTATTAAGGCAAAGTTGGAGTCTAGAGATTAGGTGCTTCCCTTCGTTGTATATGCTTCTTCTTGGTTGTATATATGTTGTCTTGGAGGGTCGTCTGCATTTGTAGTTGCGGGGGGCGCCTCGGGGGGTGGCTGCTTCTGCGAGCCCCCGAGTGACAAGTTAATGTGCCGCGGTTGCGGAGGACGTCTCGGAGGGTGGCTGCTTCGGCAAGCCCCCGAGTGCCAAGTTAATGTGCCGCGATTGCGGAGGACGCCTCGGAGGGTGGCTGCTTCTGCAAGCCCCCGAGTGCCAAGTTAATGTGCCGCGATTGCGGAGGACGCCTCGAGGGTGGCTTCTTTGGCGAGCCCCCGAGTGCCAAGTTAATGTGTCGCGATTGCGGAAGACGCCTCGGGGGGTGGCTGCTTCGGCAAGCCCCCGAGTGCCAAGTTAATGTGCCGCGATTGCGGAAGACGCCTCGGGGGGGCTGCTTCGGCGAGCCCCCGAGTGCCAAATTAATGTGCCGCGATTGCGGAAGACGCCTCGGGGGGTGGCTGCTTCGGCGAGCCCCCGAGTGCCAAGTTAATGTGCCGCGATTGCGGAGGACGCCTCGGGGGGTGGCTGCTTCGGCGAGCCCCCAAGTGCCAGGTTTAGTGTGCCGCGATTGCGGAGGACGCCTCGGAGGGTGGCTGCTTCGGCAAGCCCCCGAGTGCCAAGAAATTTTGGGGAAAAATATTTATGTAATATCTTTCCTGCTGTCCCTTACAAAGAGTAGGAGGGCTCTGTTGAGGACAGGTCCCTTTTACTTAGAGCGATGATGTAGTGGCCTTTAAGGGCCTGGTAGCTTTGTCTCCCAGTGTCGGGTTTCTTCGGGCGATGTTCCTTTCCTTCTATGGGAGTGCTTCTTCTGCGAGTCCCGTGGTCCTACTGCCTTGGTGGGCTACGAATGCTTCTGCTATCTTGTGGAATTCTTTGTCGCAGCGGTCGGATCTGACGAAACTGCCGTTGATTGTGATGACCCCGTTTGGGCCTGGCATCTTCAGCTTGAGGTAGGCGTAGTGGGGTACGGCCATGAAGCGAGCGAAAGCTGGTCGCCCGAGGATTGCGTGGTATTGCGACTTCCAGTCGACCACTTCAAAGTCAAGTGTTTCCTTGCGGAAGTTTGTCGCGTTCCCAAAGACTACCTCCAGGCTTATCCTTCCGAGGGGGTAGACTGCTTTTCCTGGTACGATCCCGTGGAAGGTTGTGCCTGAGGACTTGAGTGCGTTGTTTTGGATGAAGCATGTCATCGAGTGTTCGGGTGAAGATGATGTTGATCCCGCTGCCGCCGTCCATGAATACTCGCGACATGTCGTAATTCCGATTCTGGCTTCGAGTACTAGAGCGGCGTGCCCTGGCTGGGGAACGACTGGCGGGTGGTCTTCCCGGGAGAAGGAGATTTCTGTCTCCGACCCGCGCAGGTACTCTGGGACGGACGGGTGTGCGGAGGTTGCTAGGAAGACTTGTCTGGTGACTTGTTTCTGCTGCTTGCTGGAAGGTATGCCTTCTTGTATCATGTAGATCCTCCCGTGGGCTTCTGGGTACTGGTTTTCTTCTTCTAGTGTCCTTTGTCGTTCCTGGATGACGGCCACCTGTCTTGTTGGCAGAGGGGGGGCTGGTGGCGCATCGTGGGCGACTGGCCCAACTGCTATGCTTGCGAGTGGTCGTGCTGTTGCGGCCGCGGAGCGACTTTTCTCCTCGTCCAACTCGTTGAAGCTTCTGCAATTCCTGAGGGTGTGGGATGATCTGAGCTCTCCTCGCTCGTTTCTGAATCCGTGTATGGAGCACGGTCCGTCGAGTTATTCTTTGGCGGAGCGGAATGCGCGAGTGCCGTCGCGTGGCTGCCTTGTCCTCCATTCTCGTCTCTGAGCCTGGGGCTCGTCTTCTGGGTTGTCTCGTCGCTGTGGTCTGTTGTCATCGCGGTGCCTGTCGTTCCGATCGTCCGATAAACCAGCGGCGACCATGTCAGGTCCTCTGTCGTTGTAGCAGTTCCGTCTGGGTCGCTTTCTTCTTCTGTCGTCTCCTCTATCTCCGTTGTAGTCGTAGTCGTACTCTGATTATGCAGTGTGGGTTTTTGTTTCATTACGAACGGAGTCTTCTCCGTCTGCCCAGCTGTTGGCTAGTTCTAACAGTCGTGCGAGTGTTCGGACTTTCATCTCTCCGAGCTGCTCCTTGAATTCAATGCGCTGAAGACCTCGCCTGAATGCGTCGATCGCACTTTCGTCCGAGATGTCTTCCGCTGAATTCTTGAGTATCGTCCATCGCTGGATGTATGCTCGCAGGGCCTCCCTTGTTCCTTGTTTGCATGCCCACAGCTCCTCGAGTGAGGTTGGTCGCTTGTATGTGGATTTGAAGTTTTCTATGAAGGCTCCTCGGAACTGGCTCCAAGAGTTGATGGATCTGCCCCGAAGGTTTTTCAGCCAATGTCGAGCGGAGCTCTCGGGCATGAGCTGCACGTACTGCATTACCGTGACATTGGTTCCTCTTTGGAACTTGACTGCCGTTAGGTAGTCGTCGAGCCATGCCTCCGGCTCCTCGAGTCTGTTGTACTTTAGTGTCGTGGAGTTTAGTTTGAACCCGTTTGGCATACGCGTCTCACGTATGGCACGTGTGAAGCAGAGTGCTCCACATGGCTCGATTTCCTCGTCGGCAGCCTCTTCATCCGAGTACTCCTCGCGTGCTGCACGTCTTCTCCTGCTGCGGTTGACTCTGTTCTGCGTGATGTCGTCTCGCGCATCTCGCCGAGTGCTGCGGCGCCTATTGTTGTCGTCGATGTCGTGTTTCTTGTACTTGTCGGGGCGCCTGCGCCTGTCGTCATTGCTGTCGTCGTCGTCGTCTGGTGAACTGGGGTCCCTGTCTGGTGTCCGCTCGCGAGTCTGCCGCTTTGCGCTGGATTTCTTGGGTACCGAGGCGTCGATAGCGTCCTTCATTATCTGCAAAGCTATGGAAGTGTAGCGATCCGTTTTTCCCTTTCTGCTTTTCTGGGCACGGGACAGGTAGTCCTGGGCGCTTATGAGTGGTTCTGCCGGAGTGAGGGGCTCCTCTTCATCATCGTCCTCCTCTGATCTGAAGTCATCTTCCAGTTTCTGCACTACTCTCGCCCTTTCTTTCTTCTGTAGGTTGTTGAGTTTCGATCTGTTGCGGATGGGGGAGTCGTGGCCTGGCGAGTCACTTCTGGGAAATTGTCTGCGACTGCTTTTCCTTTCGGGTTCCGCTTTTTCTTGCTTCTCCATGGCTAGGCGCCACTGTCTCATCTGTTGCGTTAAATCACCTGCTAACTTGTTGTATGCCCTTAGCTCGTCTCTTGAGGCATCTGATGATAGTAACCTGCCGTGGGCGACTGCTTCCTTTACCATTGCCATTGATTCCTTGGACAAGTATATTTTTTCTTTGGGTGGTCCGCCCGCCGCTGCAACCGGGGTTTGCTGCCTGCTGCGTGATGGCTGGCTGCCTTGACCGGGTGCTTGTTGTTTGCTGCTTAGCGGCTGACTGCTTTTTTGATCGTTGGGCCCTTGTTCCACCGGGACTTTCTTTGGTATGGTCCCCGGTTCTCCTAGCTGTACGACCATCTGACTGGTGTTGCCGGGACCTGCCGCCCTGTTGGTGGTTGGGTTGTCTTGACGAGTGCTCGGGTCGTCGACTCGCCCGTTGTTGCTTGACGCTGATGCGCCAACTTCTGCCATGAACACCTGCGATGGTGTCCTTGTCGTCTCCTTGCTGATACGTGCGATCGTGCTTCTCCATGCTGGGACTTTACTCGAGCGGTCGTGAGTGGCGTGGAGCCGTGAGTTGGGTGGGTAGCTACGACCGCCAGATAGGTTGGCCGTGCGGGCGGCGTCTGCTACGGTCGTTGCTTCAAGTGTTACCGTGGGCACACGGGTGTCGTCGATGAGGCGAAGGGTACCCCAATGGTTGATGTAGATCTGATACGCTTCGACGATCAGATTGACGCCGGAGTGTAGATTGGTGAAGACTGGCTTGAGGGCCGGAAGGTCGGTCGTGAATCCGAGGGACTCGAACAGGTTGGATCTTGCCGGAGCCGTCGAGTCGATGAGTGCTGATGATGATGAGGCCGCCGAGATCGCGTTCCCAACCTGCGCGGTTCCCACAAACGGGGATCAACCCCGGAAAATCCCATGGTCAGGGACCCTGGGTTAGTCATGAGATGCACAGGTTGGACGATAGCTCGTCGGCAAACAGGAAGGCTCGCTCCTGCTCGATATTATTAACGGGGGAGATGCGATTACAGTGGAGGCCAAGGCTGGAGCGCTCAAGGCTAGGGTTACAGGTGATATTAGATGTCTTTGGCGTCGCCCCTCCTAGCCCTTATATACCGGGCTAGGTCTCGGGGAGTTCATCTACGTTTACAAGTAAGCTTTCCTAAACCTAGCTTGCTCCGTACGGCAGGTCTTCGCACCTTCCTTGTGAGTCGCGGACTCCTACGTCGGTGCCAACTAGTGGGCCGAGGCTGTATCTTCATGGGCCTTCTACGTTCATGAACACCAGGTAGGCTCATCCGTAGGAGTCGTGGGGTCACCCCCTCGTCAGCCATGTCCTCCACATCCCAAAAAACCTTTGTTTGGCCATGTAACTTGCTTGCTTAACCACTGCTTAGTATGCATGCTTAGGATGCTACAACTGTTCCCCTGTTACTACTTGGATTGGGCTATCAAATTATTATATTGTGTTGGATGATATGGTTATTATAATGTTGACTATATTCGACGAAGGATGGAAGATCCAGGCTATCCCGCCCCGATTCTTTGTTCCATTCGAGTCACCTAGGTCCCGAGTTCCAGGTATTGTGTCTCTTGACGAGTGTGCCTAACCGCGTGTGGGATTCTATGGGGTCCCCTCTTCTTACCTACCTAGCTCCAAACAGTTCTAGTGTTGGCCCAAGCTGATTTACCATTTGCAAACGTTTGTGTGCGAGTTGAAAGGCCTCGCGGTTTTCAAAATAAACTGGGCCAGTGGGGACAGTGATTCCTACTGGTCCAAACCTGTTCGGCTGAGGACCCGGGCTCAGTTCGGCTGAGGATTCCGAGGCTTCCGAGGAGTCCAAGGGCGACGAAGAGGATTACGAGTAGTCCATCTCCTTGGGGCGCTAGGTCGCTCTCTACCTTTTTGGTGTCTCGATGACAAAGGGGGAGAGTTTAGGACTATGGTATTTGCAGCTACCCGGGTTGGCGACTCACAAGCGTGTTTTCTTGGTCTTATTTGCCTCGCTTGTGAACTCCGTTTTATTTGCATTTGGTTTTTAATTCGTCTTGTGAGACTTATTATATGTATGGTGTAAGACATATGCTATCCTATGTTTCGTACTCTTTATGTCTAGTTATGTGATGCTATCTTATGTTCCCTATTATCTTTATGCTCACATATTTGTTGTTGCTAGCTAGTATGGCCTAGTTTATAAAATATAGGGGGGTGTTCTTCCTAATGTGTGTGTCTTGCATTCCAAAGGAATATTTGAATTGGTGCACAAATCCAGGGGGAGCCCGTCTATATTTTGTAGATAAATGGCATGCTTTACATTCCCTGTTAATATATTGTGCAAATCTTGTGTTGTCATCAATACACCAAAAAGGGGGAGATTGATAGGGCATATTTCCCCTTGGTTGGTTTTAGTGATTGATGACAATACATTTGTGGATTAACCGTGTGCGATGAGCATTTCAGATAATTGTATTCATGGCACAAGACGGTTATCTTCCCCTCGGTTGATGGAGCTGTTGGGAAACGTAGTAGAAAACAAAAAAAATCGTGCCTACGAATCAAGATCCCAAGATCATCCAAGAAAGATGGTATACAAGGTTTAGGTCATTGCTCACCAACGGTTGCAGCAGAAAAAGAGTTGATGAAGCGGGTGGAAGTAGATCTCGTGACGCGTCTTACAATCTGTCCCACGATCTATCCCACGAACGAATCCCTCGAGCAATTCCCTCGAACAGATCTCCGAGGAAGAAGAAGAAGAAGAAGAAGAAGAAGAAGAAGAAGTTCCTCGAAGAAGGATCAAAGTTATGATCCCTCTACCGGTATCCACACATCCCGTAGCAGCAACCCAGCAGCGCTCCGCCGTCCAGAGAAGAACACCACCGAGAAAACTAGAGGGAGAAAACCCTAACGGATTCCGATCTAGAACAACGTCTAAACCGGGGTCTAATTGTGGAGCAACGGGGTTTAGAGGGAGGGAGGGTGGCGCATAGGCCTTGGGGATCAAGTGTGCTGCGCCCCCACCCCCTCCCCTCATTATATAGGTGGCAAGGAGGGCCCTTGGCCGAAATAAGGGGGGTGGAGTCCTTCCAGGACTCCTCCCTTGGTGGGAAAACTTTCCCCTAGGACTCCTTCCTTGTGAGGAGTCCTTCCCACTTTGGAAAGCCTAGTCCTAATAGGACTAGGGAAAAATTTCGGCCAGCCCCTATGGGGAGCCTTTCCCCCCCAAGTCTAAGGGTGGTGGGGTGCATATGGTACTGTCCGGAACCTTGTGGAACCTTCCATGACCCGCCGGGACCATTCTCGGCCATTCCGGGATGGTTTCGGGACATTCCAGAACCTTCTGGAACACTTCCAAGACCTTCCGGGACTGTTTTCGGACGTTCCGGAACTATCTGGATAGGTTCTGGGACGATCCGGGTTACGGTCTAGCCTGCCCGATGCCCTGCGTCGGTTCGTCGGTCGTTTTCGGGACGTCCATCGATTAACCGGAAACTATTCCGGTTGATCCAGGACTTCCCCAGTACCATTCTCATATGTTCCAGAACCACCTGAGATTATTCCAGAGTGATCCGGGCATATCTTTAAATACCCAGAACTTCTTCTGGTGCCCTTATGAACAATTCCATAAATACCCGGAACTACTTCCGGTGCCCGTATGAACTATTCCGTTTTTCTTCCACTAAACCTTCTACCATTCCAGTATTCTAACAGACTACTACTCGTTAAGTGTGTGACCCAATAGGTTCGGTATAATGCGGACATGACTCAGAACATCTTCCGGACATAGGTCAACAGCCTTTTGTCAATAGCCAATAATCAACAGCGAAGCCATGGACACCCATGTTGACTCCCGCACATACACGAAGAAACTTCGAGTGAACCATTATGTTTAGTCATGTACCATTCCCTTTGCTTCGCGATATATGACAAAGTTAGAGGAGAGAAGTTTGGCACCCATGTGTCACAACTTCTTGAACACAAGCCACTCGTTATCCTCTTTGCTCGTTTGTCCCTTTTCTCGTTATCGTATTCCGGTATCCCCGTGACTGAATCACAATGCGTCTGGCCAGACTATAATGGATACCGTCATACCGAGTGGGCCTGAAGTGAATATCTTCTTCATCGTGAAGGAGCAAATCCCAATCTTGAACTATCACAGTTACTAGACACACTATCCAATGTACCCAGAACTTATTTTACTACTTCCCTGTAACGGGAAGATTCATCGAAGAACCAAATCACATCTGCCTGTGTGAAGCAACTTGATACTCTCATGGTCTAAGGAATTACATATATGATAACATTTCATGATATGACTTATAACGTTGTTACGATGTAATCTCTAAGTATATCATTCAATACCGGGGTCAGTTCAACATCATTGTTCTGCTAACAATATGTTCCCATTGCTACTGACATCCTTGTTACAAGAACAATGTCCATGATTAAGAAAACGTAATCATCAGTTAGCACATGAGCTGGTCTTAGAGGCTAAACCAGGAACTCTTTGTGTTTACATTTCCACACATGCAAATGAGTTTTCTTCTGAATCTCATAGTCAGGGTCATTGCAATTATAGCACAGAAATATAAACATTAATTACGAACGTGGAAATATATATAATAACATTTATTATTGCCTCTAGGGCATATTTCCAACAGTCTCCCACTTGCACTAGAGTCAATAATATTATCAGTGCTTGAGCACTTTACACCTATGGCATACGGTGTAATACATGCTTCATTTGTGGTATAGACTTCATCTACGAATCTGACGTTTCAGGCCCGTTTGTATCTTGCATATCTTCGCGTTTTCACGCTATCATAAAATTCACTAATTTTATCAATTTAGCTTTGTATATGTTTGAATCATTTGGTAGGACCTTGGTTCCTTAGAATAAGTCATGAAATCATTCATCAATGTTCCATGAGCTTCAAGCATCTAGGAAACCATACCATGTTCATAAATGAACTGATGATTCAAAATACCCTCCCTTGTTACTTCTTTAAGCAACAATATACTTAGCCTTTGTTATAGAATTCTCCACAGTATCTAACTCAACACGGTTCCTTCATACTGTACCACCCTTACGTGTGAAACACATAATCCCAATTAAAATCGAAAATCGGTCGGAGTAAGTATGAAGACTGAATTGGTGTAACTGTTTTACATAAAAAATTCAGCTGGTGTAACTCATTACAACGAGCTCTTCATTATCTCCATTTTCTGAGAAAGATATGTTATCTTTCATAAGTTTAACTTTTCACTGTTTGTCCAATGATCAACATCTTGATCACTTTGGTATCTTGCTCAAAACCTTTTGGAGCATTGGACATATCTGGTTGTTTTACATATTATGGTGTACATGATTTGTCCAAACACACATGTGAGTGGAATTCAATTCACGTGCTTTTGCTTATCTGTGTTCATGAACACCGATTTCTGCAAACAGCTTTTCACCATGACCTCGGCAAGAACATCCTTCTTGGCGTTTCATACTAAACTACTTTAGTATCATATCAATATGTAGTGTTGGCTTTAGCATGATCAGGCACTTACTATCTTCATAGATCACTTTGCTCAATACTAATGCTATATTAGCCCAAGTTCTTCAACTGAAAACTATTTCCAATGAAGTCCTTATTCGTGTCAAGAAATTTACATCATTTCTAATCAACAATATGTCATCTACATAAGGTTTTAGAAATATCATTCAGCTCCCACTAACTTTCTTGAACATTCAAGCATCTTCGTTATTCCCGATGAAAACAAACTCTTTTGGCAATTTCATCACAACAAAAATTCCAACTCCATTATGCCAGCTTTAGTCCATCACTGGATATACAAGGCTTGCATCTATTTTAGCATCCTTTGAATCGACAAAACATTCCGGTCGTATCACGTATACGTCCTTTGCTATATTTCCCGGTAGGAACTTTGTTTTGACGTTCATTCTACCATATCCTATAAATGAGATATGTAGTAATTGCTAATATAACCCGAACTGACTAAAGCATCTCTATGGTCGAAACTATTTCGCCGTAGTCAACCTTTGAACTTTCTAGAAAACAATTTTCCAACGAGTTGAGCTTTATGGATAAAACAATTTCATCTGAATCAATTATAGATCCATATATATATTCTTCAGACTTTTAGTCTTTCAGAGGGTCTACCAAGTTCAAAACTTGACTTACTTCCATGGATACTATCTCGGATTATTTGGCATTTAGCCAAATCCCGGAGTCAGGGCCCATCAACGCTTCTTTGTATATCACAGGTTTATCATTGTCGAACAACAATATCTCGTTTTACATATCATGAATGTTTGTACGAGTTTTGTCTAACCTGTGTGGTTCAGCTGCGCACTTATTTGAAGATTCAACAATCTTTAACAAGCTGCATTTTCCTCCCACTCACTCTTTTGCAAGAAACTATTTTCGTCAAAACACACCGTTCTAAACAACAAACATTTTTGCTTTGGTGTAGTGATAGAGGAATACCAAACCTTTTGGAATAACCTTAACAAAGTAGCACTTATCTGATTTGGTGTTTTGAGCATGTCAAACACATGTCTCATATAACCAAATTTTAAGAAAAAGACAATATGGTTTTAACATTCCCATATCATATTTAATATGATGTCATTTCAACAGATTTGATGGTGCTCTTTTCAGTGTAAAAGTTGTAGTCACTAACGCATAACTTAATAAGTATAATGGCAAATTGATAAATGTCGTGTTTAATCTTACCGTGTCATACATGGCTTGATTATGTCTCTCGAACACCTTACTCATAGTGGTGTTTCGGGAGGCACAAGTTATGACACTTCTTCACAACTCATCATATGTTCGCTAAACTTGTAACTCAAATATTACTTTCTACAATCTAATTTGGAGAAGCATTATTTCTTGTTACAATACATTTCTATTTCAGTCTAAGTTTTCTTGAACGTTTCAAAGATTTCACACATATGTATCCATTGAACAGATATCCACATATTTACTTCAATTCATGAGTGAAGATAGAAAATCCACTGCACACAACTACACTTATTGGACTACACACATCATCATGTATGATTTGCAATAATTTAGTTGCCCGTTCATGCATGGCCTATCAATGGTGTTTTAGTCACATTTCTTTTAGACAATATATGCAAGCGTCAAGTGATTCATAATCATATGACTCAAAAGTCCATCACTTATGGAAATTCTTCATGCATGTTATGTCACTTGTGACAAACTGCAGTGCCACACACTTATGGTATTTCTGTTAGTCTTGCGACGTTTAGCGTCAGTGTTATGGATGTTTAGCATTATTATCAAGATTCATAACATACAACCTATTCACAATAGAAGTATGTCCTTTATTTTATTCATAGCTTTGAACAACTCTCTTGCAATAAACATGTTTCAAAATGATGTTTTGCAACAAGGCTAAAGTGTAGTAACGATTTACTTAACTCTAAAATGAATTATGAAGATAATCATAGAGTCAACACACAGTATAGTAAACGTTTCCGTGTTCTCGTGTGTGTCAAAACTCATGATTTAGCTAGTCATAAAGGCCATAGTATTTCTTGCATCGACTTGCGATGATATGCAATTGAAGTGATATTCTAGTGATCAACATTTTAATCACAATATACAAGAATTAAGATTAACCGCTTAATCATGATTCCCAAGAATTACATCTTTTGACCAGCAATGAATTCATCTATAACTTCGTATGACTTTCATTTCTGAGCTGGATATTCCAGTCTTCTTTCGCTTTGCCTTTATACGTATCATAGTTATATTTCCAATGTCACTCCTACTCACAGAAGATCACATATGATCAAGGGTGGCGCATGCCATGGAATTTTCGGCGTGTGAGTCTTACTAACATCCTTTGGACTTCCTTTCCCTTAATTCTCATCATCATATGATCGGTGTTCTTCTGGATCCCACACTTATTAGTTTTGTTTAGAGCACAGTGAACATTTTCACTAATGCTTACAATCATACATTGTACTAGATATCTTATATCCTATATCAATTGTCTTACTACTGAAAACAGTTTTTCAGTTCCATGAATGTCAATTAACTATCCCAAACGTTTCGAAGTTCGGGTTTCATGGTGATTACGACAATACACTTAGCTGTGGTGGAATTCCTAGCATTTTGGATTGATGGACATAAGACACATCATCCATAGCATCATCGGGAGAGCATCAAAAATTTGCGATAGGACATGGTCCTTCTCGGCACTATTGAGGATAGTCCTCACAATACGGTACCAATCGTAAAGTTTTTACCAGATAATATAGTTAATCAAAATCAATTGGGAAGGTGGTAACGCGAGCCATTATTCTACAACGATAATGCAAATACTTAGACTTTGTTCATAATTAAGTAGCACTTGTGATTAATCAATTTAATTACTTAGTGCGCTCCCACTCAGATCAATATCTCTCGTAATTGATGCTGGAGTGATTCAAGATCCGACCCAATCGTCCGCCATTGATGTGACATCACTGATGACTTAGACTGGACCGGTAGGCCAACTTGCCAATCACGCCAAAGGTGATTCTTGTTCATCTTTCGATGGGCGTGTTCCGGTAGCAAACTTTTATGCAAACCGTCAAGACAACCAAGTGTAATTGCAGTGTGTTCTTAACACACCCGCCTTTTATGCGTCACACCGTGTGCACCCATGTGACATGACCTGCTCCGATGTGAAACATAGTATAGACGGTGCTACAGTTGGAAGAAAACTATCAACTTGATATTGTTTTGCGAGAGATCACCCTAATAAAATACGACTATCGCGCATCAAACAAGGGTGCATCAAAGGGATAAACATCACAGGCAGTTCATAAAATTATGTGATATAGTATAGCCCTTTTCTTCATTGTCTTCACGTCGCTATGTTTGAAGTCACCGTGTCCACCAACTTTGTCCTTGGCGCCGGGAACATCACCACGGCTTCCGGCATGTGCGTCGGGGTCCACCTCCGCATCGTAGATCATCACCTTGCATCTATCTATTGCTTTGCCTCGAGCTAATAAACAGTTCTGGCACGCAGGCCATAATTAAGTGACAATCATATGACTCCAGTCATCATGTCGTACCACGACACGCAGGTCGCGAATAAATATTACAGAACATATAGCATCTCATACAAACACATTGCAAATCTTGAAGGCTATACCACATCACATGCACATTCTTAAAAAACGAGTTAGATCGCCATCTACACGGGTTGTTGCAACTTTTATCGTGGTTGATTAGCAGGTTACATGCAAACATTGTTCCCTATACAAACCAAACACGATATCTCATTGTTGCTAGTTTAACGTTCGGGGTGCGTGCGGCAACTAATGCCACAAGCCAAACTTCGTTCAACGCGTGACCCCCGTGTGGATTTGAGTTCATAAAATCCACAAGCCCCTCCATGTTAAATCTTCTATTGCGAGATTAAGATGAGATCCAAGGAGTTTGATGTAGACCATGATCAAGGCAACCAGCATACTGAAAGCAGCATAGAGGGATCGATGGAAAACTCAATCCTTGTAGCAAAACCTCAACTTGCCATCAAGCATAGAAAAAATCACATGACAGGGAAGCAACAAGAAAATCAATGCCTCATATCACACATATGATCTAGACCTAAACATGCATCTAATCAAGGATCGCTCTGATACCACTGTTGGGAAACGTCGTAGAAAACAAAAAAATTCGTGCCTATGAATCAAGATCCCAAGATCATCCAAGAAAGATGGCATACAAGGTTTAGGTCATTACTCACCAACGGTTGCAGCGGAAGAAGAGTTGATGAAGCGGGTGGAAGTAGATCTCGTGACGCGTCTTACAATCCGTCCCACGATCTATCCCACGAACGAATCCCTCGAGCAATTCCCTCGAACAGATCTCCGAGGAAGAAGAAGAAGAAGAAGAAGAAGTTCCTCGAAGAAGGATCAAAGTTATGATCCCTCTACCGGTATCCACACATCCCGTAGCAGCAACCCAGCAGCGCTCCGCCGTCCAGAGAAGAACACCACCGAGAAAACTAGAGGGAGAAAACCCTAACGGATTCCGATCTAGAACAACGTCTAAACCGGGGTCTAATTGTGTAGCAACGGGGTTTAGAGGGAGGGAGGGTGGCGCATAGGCCTTGGGGATCAAGTGTGCTGAGCCCCCCACCCCCTCCCCTCATTATATAGGTGGCCAGGAGGGCCCTTGGCCGAAATAAGGGGGATGGAGTCCTTCCAGGACTCCTCCCTTGGTGGGAAAACTTTCCCCTAGGACTCCTTCCTTGTGAGGAGTCCTTCCCACTTTGGAAAGCCTAGTCCTAATAGGACTAGGGAAAAATTTCGGCCAGCCCCTATGGGAGCCTTTCCCCCAAGTCTAAGGGTGGTGGGGCACATATGGTACTGTCCCGAACCTTGTGGAACCTTCCAGAACATTCCATGACCTTCCAGGACCCGCCGGGACCATTCTCGGCCATTCCGGGACATTCCGGAACCTTCTGGAACACTTCCAAGACCTTCCGGGACTGTTTTCGGACGTTCCGGAACTATTTGGATAGGTTCCGAGACGATCCGGGTTACGATCTAGCCTGCCCGATGCCCTGCGTCGGTTCGTCGGTCGTTTTCGGGACGTCCACCGTTTAACCGGAAACTATTCCGCTTGATCCAGGACTTCCCCAGTACCATTCTCATATGTTCCAGAACCACCTGGGAATATTTCAGAGTGATCCGGACATATCTTTAAATACCCAGAACTTCTTCTGGTGCCCTTATGAACAATTCTATAAATACCCGGAACTACTTCCGGTGCCCGTATGAACTATTCTGTTTTGCTTCCACTAAACCTTCTACCATTCCAGTATTCTAACAGACTACTACTCGTTAAGTGTGTGACCCAATAGGTTCGGTATAATGCGGACATGACTCAGAACATCTTCCGGACATAGGTCAACAGCCTTTTGTCAATAGCCAATAATCAACAGCGGAGCCATGGACACCCATGTTGACTCCCGCACATACACGAAGAAACTTCGAGTGAACCATTATGTTTAGTCATGTACCATTCCCTTTGCTTCGCGATATATGACAAAGTTAGAGGAGAGAAGTTTGGCACCCATGTGTAACAACTTCTTGAACACAAGCCACTCGTTATCCTCTTTGCTCGTTTGTCCCTTTTCTCGTTATCGTATTCCGGTATCCCCGTGACTGAATCACAATGCGTCTGGCCAGACTATAATGGATACCGTTATACCGAGTGGGCCCGAAGTGAATATCTTCTTCATCGTGAAGGAGAAAATCCCAATCTTGAACTATCACAGTTACTAGACACACTATCCAATGTACCCAGAACTTATTTTACTACTTCCCAGTAACGGGAAGATTCATCGAAGAACCAAATCACATCTTCCTGTGTGAAGCAACTTGATACTCTCATGGTCTAAGGAATTACATATATGATAACATTTCATGATATGACTTATAACGTTGTTACGATGTAATCTCTAAGTATATCATTCAATACCGGGGTCAGTTCAACATCATTGTTCTGCTAACAATATGTTCCCATTGCTACTGACATCCTTGTTATAAGAACAATGTCCATGATTAAGGAAACGTAATCATCAGTTAGCACATGAGCTAGTCTTAGAGGCTAAACCAGGAACTCTTGGTGTTTACATTTCCACACATGCAAATGAGTTTTCTTCTGAATCTCATAGTCAGGGTCATTGCAATTATAGCACAGAAATATAAACATTAATTACGAACGTGGAAATATATATAATAACATTATTATTGCCTCTAGGGCATATTTCCAACAGGAGCATGAAGATGGAGTTTTCCTTTCGATTTCTTTTTGGTGAATTGAGTCGTAGGAAAACATACTATTAAGAGGGGATCCGCTGTGGAATGGTGGGTGGAATCATCACACATACACAATCTCTACACCCACATATTTCCCATTGTGTCTTGGAGGGTTTTTAGTTGGTGGCATAGGCTCTCTGGTTCTGCCAGGGCAGTAGTACCGCTCTAGGAGCTGTAGTACCGCGCCACGGTAGTACCGCGGCCTAGTACCGTACTCACTACCGTAAGTCCACTAGACTCGCGGTAGTGGGGCACGGTACTAAGCCTCGTTAGTACCGTGGGTCGGTAGTACCGCTCCCAGTGTTGTAGTACCACTCCACGGTAGTACCGCGTTCTAGTAACGCACTCACTACCGTAAGTCCTCTGGACTCGCGGTAGTGGGGCAGGACACTAGGCCTCGGTAGTACCGCTCCCTGTACGGTAGTACCGCACAACGGTAGTACCGTGGCCTAGTACCGCACTCACTATCGTAAGTCCTCTGGAGCCACGGTAGTGGGGCACGACACTAGGCCTTGGCAGTATCGTGGAGCGGTAGTACCGCTCCCGGTATGGTAGTACCGCACCACGGTAGTACCGCTCCAGGAGCGGTAGTACCGTGTTGGTGGGCTGCTAACGGCTGGTTCTTTGCCCACCTATAAAAGGGGGTCTTCTTCCCCAAGTTGACTTACATCATTTATTGCTCTCTCCTCCATTGACGCCCAAGCTCCATTCTTGCCTGATCTCCCTCCCTAGCCATCAAAACTTGTTGATTCTCTAGGGTTTGGAAGAGGAGGCCCCGATTTACACTTCCACCAAAGGATATTTGATTCCCCCCCATTAATCCCTTGTGGATCTTGTTACTATTGGGTGCGTTGGTGCCCTAGACGGAAGAGGTCACCTCGAAGCCATATTCCATTGTGTTGAAGCTTCTTTGTTTGTTGGGAGCCTCCAATTAAGTTGTGGAGATTGCCCCAACCTTGTATGTAAAGGTTCGGTCGCCAACTTTAAGTCTACCGCGTAGTGGATCACTGCATCTTGCATTGGTAAGAGCGTGAGGAGAAACAGGGTGGCCCTCGTTGGCTTCGTGTGAGCATTGTGCTCCACACCCTCTCCAAACGGAGACGTACTTCTCGAAAGAGAAGGAACTTTGGCAACATACCCTTGTCTCCCGTGTTCCCTTTTACCTTTACTTTGTGCAAGTTATTTTCATTGCTTATATCTTGCTTGCTCACATAGTGTTGCATTAGTTGGCATATAGGTTGCTCACTTAGTTGCACATCTAGCTAACCTATCTTTCTTGTTGAGCCTTAATTTGTTAACAAAAGCTTAAAAATTGTTAGTCGCCTATTCACCCCCCTCCAGTCGACATTCCGATCCTTTCACCGCACCAGGGACCCGTTTGGTGGGGCCAGGCCTCCCCCAGTGCCCTCCTTCCGCCTATATTTAGCCCCCGGTGTAAAAACACCTGAGAGGTCCTCCGTTACGCGATTTTCTCCACTGTTCCGCCGCCACCGCGATCCCGAGATCGGGATCGCCCAAAGACCATGTCCCGGCACCCTGTCGGAGGGAGGATTGATCTCCCGGAGCTTCTCCACCACTATGAGCGCTTCCTCGATGTGCCGTGAGTAGTCCACCTTTGACCATGGGTCCATGACCAGTAGTTATGTGGTGTTTTCTCTCCAATCTTGTGCCTCAATTCTTAGCCCTTGCGAGCAAACCTACATGATCAAGGCATCTATGTATTAGTTCTCTTGTTGCTATGCTGTGTTTGCTGGGATCCGATGGATTATGAGATTATGTTCAGATTGTGATGAGTAATATATTTGGTTTACCTTTTATGTTTTAGTTCTTGAGTATTCTTGCATGTTCTCTATTGCTATTTATTGCTTTGGCCAAGTAGTAGTTTGGAACTCCAAGAGGGAGCGTTATGCATGATTGTGGGTTCATGCCCCCGATGTCTAGCTTGAGTGACAGACACATGAGACTAAGGGATGTGTTGTTGCCACCAGGGAGAAAACAACGGTGCTTATAACTGTGGTTGCAAGGAATGTTTACCTTACACATAGTTTGTTAATGCAGTTGCCTGTTGCTTTGAGTTTACACTTTGGGTGGGGCTCGCAACTTAATACCAGCGAGATGTTCTGGATAGATATCTCAAGGTGGATGATTAGTCGGTAGATGCTGATGAATAAACGGTCTACTTGTCTTGGCGTACTGCCCATACAATTGAGCCTCTAGCTTTCTTGTAGCATAATTAGCATTGCGGTGCGTTTATAATTCTGTCAATTGTCCAGCTGTAATTTGTTCACCCAACATAGGTATTTATCATCTTTTGGGAGAGAGACATCACTAGTGAACACCATAGGATCCCGGTCCATATTTCCACCATCGCTTACACCTCAAACATTTACTAAAAAAATTTCCTTTCCGTTGCAATCATCACTACTATTTCCGCTTGTGTTTTGATCCTTTGTAAACAACAAGACCGGAGAGATTGACAACCTCTCTGACTCGTTGGGATCAAACTTATTTGCTTTTGTGTGCAGGTCCAGGTTGAGTGAGTGATATCTATTCAGACGACGTGTCACTTATTCCACCACCTACTTGTTGATTCTTGGAGTCCTCCTGGTTCGATAAACCTTACAGTCCTTGTGCAAGGGAAATTTTCTGCTACTACATCCTAACCTTCTACTTGGGTAATCTACGAGGAGCACTATCAGTGCCATCAGTACGCAAGTTGTTCGATGAGGTCGCCGAAGTTGGCCAGGAGCCGCCGTCAACGGTAATGGGGAGAAGGGAGTCGCGGGACGGAGGGAGTAGTAGAATAGCGGGTTACCCAAAGGAGTAAGAGTTGAGTAGTTCATGGTGGATGATGAGTTTGGGCCAACGCTCCATTGATGTAATCTGTAAGCCTGTTTCTCCAAGATCTTAATGAAATGACACATAATTCTCTCGCGTGTTCTGAAAAAAAAATGATGCATAAGCTTAGGCTTAAAGAGTTGGTTGCAACGAAAAGAAAATAAGAAAAAGTACTTTCGAGTGTTTGATGTGCATGAGGATACTAAGAACATACGATCAGACATAAATATTGTCAAACCGCTAGGAAATGTATACGCCGTTGTAACACATGAGCAATTAACTAGTCATACTAGATCATGATGGGCACACGTTGTCGTGCCCATGCACTTTTACGATAAAATGTTATGTGATTTTAGAAACATGTAGCAATGTGAAGCATACGATACGCAAGACAATTTAGAAGAAAGAACGTGTAAAGTGAATATAATTTTCATTCGTAATAAATACAATTATGTTAATAGAATGCTCCGACATAAATTGAGGACATGCAAGTTATAACATGAACAAGAAAAAACATTGTACATCAACATAACTACTCTAGCCTCTCTCTATGGCCAACATTAGCATCCGTAGAATTCAAAATCAGTATTAGGGAGCATGCTTTGTCAAGTGTAAAGCAATGTGGCATGACACTTAAGAATCAAAATGGTTTAGCATCTTTAGTGAAACCATAGTAGTTATTCTGCATTACCCAATTCAAAGGTTGACAGTATATTATTAATGAAGGCCACAATGAAAAATTGACAAATTCAGTTGTTTGTTCGCTACTTGGTATGAACATTCCATCTATGAGCACTTAAAATGTGCACATTGCTGCAACCTTCCCTCGGTAGCATATTATTCTAATGGATAGTTATTTATTAATGAAATTACATGTTAAGCTAGTGTACATAATGTGGGAAAGCATAAAAATAATGAAACATTATCTCAAAAATAATATTAAAACATTATAATTAGTAAAGACATAATTTTAAGAAGCATGACACTTGTTACTACCATATATCATCATCAAACATTGGATGAGGCCAAAATTGGAAACTACTTGTATAGCATGAAAAACATTAAAATCAGTTTGATATCTGCATTTTGTTTACAGATAATCAAGTCCATATTTGGTCAATGGATTAAGTTTTCGTTTATGAGGTTACTAACTTGAAATCAAATGTATATAAATAACTAAATAAATTCATGGCACTTCACACATGATCTATCATCTATAATACCTAAATAATCCATCCTCACTAACTTATTTATCTTGACATCCAAGCTATCAACATCATCAAGCAGGTCCACCATGCAAAAACTATTTTTAACAAATCTTCATGAACATGCTCTCATTAACTCCGCATGCGCGTGCAACTAAATAAATAATAACTTTTTATGCGCTTATCCTCATGATTTATAAGAGATTTTTTTATAAAAAATCAAATTATGATTTATCTTATATTTTATTTTTAATGGACGTATATAATTATTTTACATTTAGCCAAGGGTTGAGATGTCTTCACTATCTCTACTTAACGTTTTTCTCATCAATATATTATCAAGGTAATAATTTAACAAAATAAAAACCACAATTATTTTGGATTTTCATCAATTTTTCTTAGATTTTTACTCTAAATAATATTTGTTTTAAAAATAAATTACAATCATATTAAACTATATTTAAGACATTTTTTTTAATATCAAATTATTACTTAATAATTCTCGCAGCAACGCGCGGGGTATCATCTAGTTTTCCTTATCCATGGATACATGATTCATCATTCCTGAAGGTACCCAAACCTGACCAAGTAAAAATATGAACTCGAAAAGATCTCTTAATGATCCAATTATAATATTACATTTATTGGTATCCATAAACGAACTAATAGAGGCACATGGGACCAGAGAATACTCCTTTAGTTTGTAGATTTTGGATTTATATCGACGAACATAAGAGTCTTGTAGTGTGGACCTACAACAAAAGGAGGTATCATAGTTCGACTACATCCCAATAAGAGACAATTATGATTAAGCTATACCAACGAGCATTGATGCAAATTGGGTGTTTATGTATGTGAACGTACTAAATAAAACTGACCTAGAAAACTGTAAAAGAACCAACTGAAGAATATTAGATCATTGTTATAATGCTATATTTTCATTAGGCGCCAATTTAAAAGGTCTAAATACTGAAATAGATGGAATAAAACCTTCCAATCTTCAGTAACTACATACCATATGACTTATGACTTCTTTCTTTCTTTTTATCATTTCAGACATTCTATGTAAAAAAAATATGTTATTTATACGGAAAATGTTGAGCTCTCTACCTTTCTCATCTCATAGTCCACAATTACAGGCCATGCTAGCTTCAAGGCAAGTGCGAAAATGGGATAGTATGAATGAAACCAAAACTCTCTCGAAAGATAATTAGATCATCTAAGCATTTTTATCTTTTCTTGACACCGATTGTGTGACACCCCCAAAATCAATCCGTGTACAGTAATCATACACGCAGGGTACACGGCTGAGATTAGGGTGCCACGGTGAGAATATCACAGCACAACACTAAACACAAAAGGATAAACCAATATGTTACAATAAAGGGGGTCACGCGGACCCGAATACATAAGTTATACAAGCCATAATATCTGAGTACAGACATAGTTAGTCAAGTTTTGCCTTAAGAAGGCTAGCACAAATAACATCAGAGATACAGATCGAAAAGGCAAGGCCTCCTGCCTGGGAGCCTCCAAAACTACTCCTGGTCCTGGTCAGTGGGGGTCTCGACGTAGTAGTATCCGCCTCCGGGGTACTCCTGCTCCTGGGCTCCAACGTCGACTGCAGCGGCCGATCAGGCAAAACAGTAAAGGAAATAAAGCAGGTGAGTATCTAGTATACCCACGAGTCTTACGTCCGCTACTAAGCATTATGAATTTGTATCAACGGAAGGGGAAGGCTGTATATATAGTGGACTGCAAGATAGAAATCAGAATAAGGGTAAGAAGCTAGGCCTATCGAAGACTAGCCTCTTCCGACGTTGTCTTGCAGCATGAGAAGAGAATCAGCCAACAGTTCATATAAAGCAATAAAGTAGCAATGAAGCAGAAGTTGCTGCAACATTGTATAATATAAGTTGTAATGATTAATAATAATAATGCCTCCGAGTTCACCTCCTCGACATCCCCGCGAGGAAGAAAACCCGGAACCATACAGTTTAATAATAATAGTTTCTAGTGGTAAGATCCAGCTTCAGCATAAAGCGTCCTGTTACCGTGGACACGGCTATTCGAATAGATTAAACTCCCTGCAGGGGTGCACTACTGTTCAGCCTGCACGCTCGGATCTCTAGGGTGGCGTGAACCTTGTTAGGGAACGCCCCACCGAGGCTATCCGACACGACGCAGCCCATCCTAGGCTCAACAAAGAGGCCATCCGCCGGACTATATCCTATGCGCCAAGGGGTCTAGGTCCCTCACCCTTGCACGCTCCTGCACGGTGCGAGTCTGGCCGGTGAAGCAAAAGCAAATCCAAACACACCTGCTGCAGCAAAAATACAAGACCACTTCCCGGCGATCAGGCCGTAGTACTGCTGACGTCTGAAGAGCTTTCGGACGAACTACGACGCGGAGGGCCCACACCGTAATCCCACGTGTAGGTAGTGCGTACAGACCAACGGGTCTCTCAAGTCATCCGCCGAACCATTTAGCATTTTAATTAACCTGTGTGACAACCGTTATCGTTGCCTCGACTTAACCGACCCGCGGTCAACGACAGCAGTCAGGACCACCAATACATCGGTGCCTGCCCTGTCGTCCCACCAAGTCACTGCGGTTACCAACAAGGTGAACCGTCTCCTTACCTTGTCTCGCGTGTGCTCTTGGTAGAGCTCGACTTTCGTGGTTTGGTAACTCTCGCGAGATACGAGCAGGGGCCAAGCACGCCAGTAACTTCGTCGTACCCTCCCTGTCGTTCCCGACAATATACCTCTCGCGGGCACCGTTGGGTCGCCCGACTTCTTACCTTAAGGACAACCGATGTTCAGGACCCTATGGCGGCAATACAAAGTCAGCCTCGAGTGGAGTACAAGGATTACTCCTTGATAGCTCACGCTTGAGGTGACTAGGCATAACCCAGATAGGGGCCTTTGGTGGTGTCTGCTTTGTTCCGTACCTGTGCAGTTGTATATATTGTATCCGTGTTCACCCCCTGAGTGATCAAGGCCCTCTTTCTAATCCTAACTAATAATGCGCAGGGTTCACTGCTGAATATATGCATAATTATAACAGGCAGCATAGGATAAGAAAGGTACATCAAGGGGCGACAAAATCAGGCTATGCAATTGAATAGGATTGTAATCGTAGCAGAAGCAGTAACCATGCCTAGTGCAAGAAAGTACGGAAAGATAGGCGATATCTGGGGAAGAGAATGGCTCTGCTTGCCTGGAAGCTCGACGGTAGGGGCAGGGTCGTCGACGAAGTAGTCGTACCCGGCAGCAGTGTAGTCGGCGGTAGCAGCGGGGTCTACCGGAGAATAAAAGGGGGGAAGAAACAGTAAATACAAAGCAAGCAATGTAAACATATGAATGACATGACAAATGTAAAGTTAACGATGTTCTATCGCAGTGCAATGCACGTTGCTCGGAGCGGGAATTCATCCGGGGATGAACTACCGGCTCCGGGTGATTACCGGACAGGGTGTCCGGAGGGGGAAGGGTTCATGCCGGAGGTGTCGTGGACATCCGACAAACATAAGGGGTGTATCCGGGTTAGTTGAACCATTCCGAACAACTTTCGTGTTCGGAATAAATTCATCCGGGTACTTTTTATCGGTACCGGGAATTATCGACAGACAACCCGGAGGTGGGAATGTCGATGATCGGTGTGTTAGGGGGGGTGGGTAGACATACGGATAGCGTATTCTTATTCGTTGTATTTTTCTGATCAACTTTCATGTATAAAGTTTTTCGATCCGATATACGGATTAAAAGATATTGATTTTATAAGTTTAATCAATTTTAAAACATTAAAAATCCTTTTCTATTTAATAATTCTTTTATTAATTTTAATAACATTATCCAGAACAGTGCTGACATGTGGGACCCACATGTCAGCCTCTGTTTATTAATAATTCAGTTTATTTAATTTAAATACCCCTGGACCCACATGTCATACACTAATATAAACAAAAACATTTTTATTAAAAACTCTGACAAGGGGGGCCCAGGTGTCATACTCAGGGGGGGGGGGTTTATTTCACTGGTTTTATTTTAAATGGGGGGTTAGGGGCTAATCCTCTGGGTGGGACCCAGAGGTCAGTGGGCTGGGGGGCTATTAGGGGGGGTTGCCCCCGGTTTAATCCCGTGCCTGCGCCCGTGCCCGTGCCGGGACAGAGCACGGTGAGGCCACGGTGGTGGCGAGGCGCACGCACAGGGGGGCGAAGGGGCTAGCCGGGGCGCGGGGTCGTGGCCACAGGCGGCTGGTCGTGTGCGTGCCCACACGGGGCTCGGCCAGAGCGCGCTGGTCGCGGGGCCGAGGCGCGACGAGCGCTTGCGCGTAGCCATGGTGGTCACAGCGGCGGTCGAGCGCGGCGGGAGGGGGCTATGGCGACTGAATCATTAGGGGCGAGGGGAGCGGGGGGAGGAGCTCACTGGGGGGCAGAGGAGCGGTCTGGGCGGCCGGGGGCGGTCGAGGCACGGCGAATCCCGAGGTGGGGAGGCGGCGACCGTGGCGGCGGGCGGCGTCAAATTCGTCGCACACGAAGCCTCCAAGCTCGATTCCGTGCGCGGAGGGATGGGGAGGACGACGACGGAGTTCCCGGACACGACGGCGGCGGACAATTTGGCGAGTGGCCGCGGCGTTCACGAGCAGGCGCCCATGGCGGCTCGGGATCCGCGATGAAGAAGACCCAGGAGAGCACGAGGGGGATGGGGATGGGCTAGGGTTTCCAGGGAGGGGCAGGGGGCGCTTGGGGTGGCCTTATCTCCGTCGACGACCGGTGGATGGCCGCCACGGCGGCGTCGCCGGCCGGTGAGCCGCGGGATGGCTGCCAGCGAGCCTCCCCGTACAGGGAGAGCTAGGCGGGCCGGGGGGAAGAGGTGGGCTGGCCCAGTTAGGTGGGCTTCGCCGAGGGGTTAGATTAGGTTAGCTTGGTTTCTCCTTTTTTTGTTTTCCTTTTTTTTGTTATTTCTGTTAGCATTTATTTAAACGGCTTAGGCATTTTTATATAATGCCATTTTGGTTCCATAATTAGTAGAGCATATTCCTAGAGTACCACAAAAAGTTTAGGGTTTTTCTAAACTCTTTTGCTAATTTATTATATTATTAAGTGAGAAATTGGCCTGGAATTGCTACTGTTATTAATTTTTTACAATTTTCAGTATCCCAATAAATACCAATGATCACATGGGCATGGTCCAATGATTATTTGGGATTTTATAAAAGTGGTTCCAAGATTTTTGGAAAAGATTTATTGTCACCATTTTTTTTTAATATTCAGCAAAAGGCATTTTAGGGTTTGCTTGAACTCCAATTCAAATGGCTTGTACTTGTTTTGATTCCAGATGATCAAGGTCCATGATCACCATGCATTCAAGAACATCAAAGTGGAATTTGAAATTTGAACTGTTCCAAGTTGATCAACAAAAGTTTTGAACAGTACAGATGAACAGTAACAGTGATTACTGTTCACTGACAGTGAGGGTGTTACAGATTGCCTTGGTACTTATGATATCACATATTATGGTAAATTTCTCATTATATAGAAGGTATGGAAACCATTTGAACGTGTCGAATTAATATACGCTTATGGGCATACATGAATTGTATGAGCCTAAATAGTTTCCCAAATTCTGTATGTGAAGGTCGGAAGTTTTTTTTTATCATATGAAAAAATCATCATGAACCTGACATGAATTGCCTAACTAAATGTACGGTTGTACTGTGATTCACATACTCAATTTTATTCAATAGGAAAAGGGCATGACAACACTTCTCAACATGAACTGAAAGGAAGATAATGTAAAGGAATATTCAGCCTTAACAATAGTCAATTTTGTTAGAAGAAGTTGAGGGAACATCTGATCAAAGATGTGGTTATTAATGTGTAACAATCAAGCTTTTTTTTAACGTAAAAACTTAGGATTGCATTAAACATAACGTAGCAGTATAGTGCAGATTACAGAAAGACCCATAGGATCTAAGAAATTACAACACGGTCCATATGAAATGCACAAAGGACCCTGACTAGAGAAAGTAAAACGCGATCGAATCCTAGATATCTTCTGCCCAGATTGAGCCTTGACGTTGCCGGGGATGAAACCACTTGGAACGCCATGACCTTCACAGCTTCGTCGCCGGCTACCACACCGGGAAGGAGAGCCGTGAAATCCGAACAACAACCAAACTGCCCTGTGGAGCTCATGCTTCATAGTTTTAAAATAAATAAATAAACCAAACTGCCTCCCTTTTTGCACATCGTCTGGGAGGAATAACAATATCCGCCCTTCGGCCAGAAGAAATGATGGTGGAGCGAGGATGGCAAGCAGCCAACCACCCACATTCTACGATTCCTCGCTACAAACGCCATCATTGATAAGCTCGAACCCAAACCGCACCCTTCAAATCTCCTGTTCTCCTCTTCTCCTTATCCACCACCACGGCGGCAGCCGGAATAGAAGAGGAACATAGGGAACAATTACAGACCAGGAAAGATTGGGTCACCTGATTACTAAAGAAGAAGAACTGGGGGATGGAAAACGGAGCAGCAGCGACCGAAGCAGCGTTGCGACATGGATCCGAACAAGGGGTTCCGACATAGGATCTACCAACAATCCCTGCATAGTCCTCCTCCTTGCCACCGTCAGAACGAGCTTGAGGAAGAAGAACCAGAGAGAAGGGAGCAGACATGGATCCGAACGCCCTATTATTCACCGGGAAAAGGAGAGAAAAAAAGAAACCCTACAACAGCTACTAGCCGGGCCTCTCTCCCTTTCATCGTCGGCCACCGTGGCTGCCGGCGACGGGAGAGAGAGAGGCCGGCGATGGGAGGGAGAGGCAGAGAAAACTAGGAGAAGGAGGTGGGGGAAGTGGCACGGGGGCCAGATTGGAAGACTCTAAACAATCAATCTTGGACCCAATGTTACGGATGTATTGTGATTTATATAATCGTGTTTTTTTTCCATAGGAAAAGGACACAACAACACTTCTAAACTGAAACTGAAAGGAAGATTATATAAAGGAAAATCCAGGCTTAACAATAGTCAATTGTGTTAGAAGAAATTGAGGGAGCACCTGAATATAGGAGTGCTCATTGATGTGTAAACAATCAAGCTTGGCCGCAATTTACAGATGTATTGTGATTTATATACTCGTGTTTCTTCCATAGGAACAGGGCACAACAACACTTCTGAACTAAAACTGAAAGGAAGATTATGTAAATGAAAATTCAGGCTTAACAATAGTCAATTTTGTTAGAAGAAATTGAAGGAGCACCTGAATAGAGGAGTGCTCATTGAACAATTAAGCTTGGACTAGATGTTAGGGATGTACTGTTATTTACATACTCTTTTTTCTGCAATAGGAACAGGGCACTGCGTCAGTTTAATACTAAAATTGAAAGGAAGATTAGAAAATTCAAGCTTAATAAATAGGAGTTCATTTTGTTCACCACAAATAACTCCAGGGGACGTTTTGAATATCAAATCAAATTTTTTGGAAGACGAGGCAATCCACAACTTGAAACACAAATTCCTGCAAGAACATGAATTCTAGAAGTCGATAGAAAAAAACACAAAGTAACTCATCTCAATAAACAATATATGTTATCAAGAACCCAAAGTAACTCATCTCAATAAACAATATATAGTAAGTATGACACGAGTGTGCAAGGCAAGCATGGTAGAGATCGCACCGCCTTAGAACACGTATGCGAAGTAAGGGAAATTTTCTGCCTCCACGACTGCATGCCCGACATCCCTAACTCGCAATGGTACGTCAGGTGCCACCAAGAGATCCCCCTCATGAGAATCATCTAGCTGTCAATGTCACCTCTAGAGTTGACTGTCAGCATCAGCATGGCCCCTGCAATGTACCACCACGACTTGGGATCTTCACTGAGCGCCCAACATGGCATTCAGATTTGACTGTCAGCATCAGCCACGTCATGGAGGATAGGAGGTGATGGCGAGTTGGGGACATGGCCATAGAGGGAAGTTAGAAGGGAAGGGAGAAGCGGTGGGTTTTCTGATGGGATCGACGGTGGATGCAGGAATTCGTTGGCATGAAGGGATGGCAGGAGTTGTCGGCGGCGCGGACGGCTAAGTTTTGCCTGGCTCGTGGGGAAAAAGAGGAAATATGTTTTCCTTTACAAGGGGCCAGCGTCGCACATGGTGGGGAAATACTGTGATCATGTTCGCATGAAGACAACGTTCCATATGCATCCAACGGTCAAAAAGGATTCTGACACGAGATTTCACAGCTGAAATCGCTAAGGGCGTGAGATTGCTCGATTTAGATTCAGTTTTACCATTCTAAATTTACCATCGTGAATGGCGCGCGTTGCTGCGCCCGTCCATTTGAAATGTTTTATTACATTTAAAAAATATTACATAAATTTAAATATTTTAATATTTTATTTAAAAAATGTATGAATAAATATATTTGTAGTGTAAATAAATTGCCATTTTTGTATAAGTTGCATTTTTTAACTTATTTATTTGGTACAGTTGGACAAGTTATGCTTTATGCTCATTTGAGATTTTGTGCATAATATTTTCCTCGATGCATTTACATATTACTGAATTTGCATTTTGAGGAATACATAGTACTGAACTTTTCAGTTCAGTTAATGAATAGATAGTACTGAACTTTTGTGTTTAGTATATTAAATAATGAGTTATTAAGTTGTGTATTAATTTCAGTTAATTAATATTTTTCTTTATGTTCCTTTGCATAATCGAGTACTTGCAACGACCTCAGGTTATTGAAATGTTAATTTATTTGCATTTATTAGTTTTAGTTAAATGTAAAGTTATTGCACATTCAATTTTTTCTTTGTTTTATTAAGTAGAGGCACCTTACTACGTTTCCTTCGGTCTTGGTTGTTGTGAGGAAATTTGTATCGAGCTAGGTGTGATTTTTAAAAAAATCTGTCGTAAATGGCTGGAGTTGCAAGAGGTATTTTTAAATTTATTTTCATTGTTAGATAATTTTTATTTATTATATTGCAGATTACATTAAGTAACTATATTGGTTCTTTATGTTTCTTGTTTATCATGCAGACAATCTTGAAGTTATCCGCTGATAGGGCATATTTCCCCATGATTGGTTTTAGTGATTGATGACAACACATTTGCGGTTTAACCGTGTGCCTTGAGTATTTCAGATAACTTAAGCCATGGCACAGGACGGTTATCATCCCCTCGGTTGACGGAACGTGAAGACGGAGTTTCCCTCTCGGATTCTTTTTTGGTGGTTGAGTCGATAGGAAATCCGTACTATTAAGAGGGGGATCCGCGGTGATATGATGGATGGAATCATCACACTACACTTTTCTCTGCACCCACATATCTTCTTGGCGCCTTCGGAGGAGTCAGTATAAGAGGTCATTCCAGCCTGGGTCTTCTGGGGCGGTAGTACCGCTTGGTGTGCGGTAGTACCGCTCACGCGGTAGTACCGTACCATCTGTGGTAGTACCGCAGTCTAGTGTCGCAACCACTACCGCAAACTCACTGGACTGAGCGGTAGTGGGCACGGCACTAGAGTGTGGTACTACGGTACCACGGTAGTACCGCACCCAGCGCGGTAGTACCGCAGTACGGTAGTACGGCAGTCTAGTGCCGCAACCACTACCGCAAACTCACTGGACTGAGCGGTAGTGGGCACGGCACTAGAGTGCGGTACTACGGTACCACGGTAGTACCGCACCCAGCGCGGTAGTACCGCGCTACGGTAGTACGGCAGGCTAGTACCGTAACCACTACCGCAAACTCACTGTCGAAAGCGGTAGTGGGCACGGCACTAAGCTGCGGTACTACGGTAGCGCGGTACTACCGCACCCACTGCGGTAGTACCGCGCCACGGTAGTACCGCTCTAAGAGCGGTAGTACCGTGGTTGGTGGGGGTCCAACGGCTGTTTATTGTGCCCCCTATAAAAGGGGGTCTTCTTCTCCATGGAGAGGTACCTCATTTATTGATGCTCCTCCATTGACGCCCAAAGCTTATTCTTGCCCGATCTCCCTCCCTAGCCATCAAAACTTGTTGATTCTCTAGGGTTTGGAAGAGGAGGCCCCGATCTACACTTCCACCAAAGGATATTTGATTCCCCCCATTATTCTCTTGTGGATCTTGTTACTCTTGGGTGCGTTGGTGCCCTAGACAGAAGAGGTCACCTCGGAGCCACATTCCATTGTGGTGAAGCTCCATGGTTTGTTGGGAGCCTCCAATTAAGTTGTGGAGATTGCCCCAACCTTGTATTGTAAAGGTTTGGTTGCCACCTTCAAGGCCACCGCGTAGTGGTTCACGGCATCTTGCATTGGTGAGAGCGTGAGGAGAATAGGGTGGCCCTCGTTGGCCTTCGTGTGAGCATTGTTCTCCACACCCTCTCCAAACGGAGACGTACTTCTCGAGAGAGAAGGAACTCCGGTAACATATCCTTGTCTCTGTGTTCTCTCTACCTTTACTTTGCAAGTTACTTCTCATTGCTTATATCTTGCTTGTTTTCTTGTTGTAGTTGTCTAGTTGTCATATAGGATCTCACCTAGTTGCATATCTAGACAACTTACTTTTCTTGTTGAGCCTAAACTTATTAAGGAGTCATAAAAATTGTTAGTCGCCTATTCACCCCCCCCCTCTAGTCGACATTCCGATCCTTTCAATTGGTATCAGAGCCTCGTCTCTTATTAAGGGCTTTACCGCCTTAAGAGGATGGCGACGGAGGGGAAAGACAAAGACGGTGAGTTGGTAGGTACTTCGGCCAATCCCTCCTTGGGGGAAAGTCCTAGTACCGCGGGACTCACGAACCCGTCTTTGAGGGATGACACAACCACCGTCTCTAGACATGAGTATAATGACGGCATGTCCGCCATAAAATCTCAAATGAATGAAATGACCTAATTGCTTAGAGCTCTCATGTCTAAGGCTCCCGAGGGGGGCAACGCCGTCATCACACCCAACACTCAAACGTTGGGAGGAGGAGAGTCGGTCTCTCAATCTCGTGATGATGGTAGGAATGGCAACCCTTTCATTCCCCTTCATGGGAATGGAGCGGGTGTCAATTCCGCGGTTGCCCCTCCCTCGAGCTATCACCCTTTACCTCTTCCCGAGCCTCATTTTGCACATGCAGGACCAATACCTATCCTTAACAAAGATGAGTATCCTATATGGGCATACCGTATGAAGAGGCACTTGAAGGGGTCATCGGAGGATTTGTGGCGAATTGTCCAAGAAGGCTTCCGTCCATATGATCGCCACAACATGACTCCAAGAGAACACCGTGACAACTTCATCAACAATCATGCTATAGTTGTCATTGGGAATGGCTTGAAGCCAGAGCAAGAAAATCTTGTCAGAAAGTGTGAAACGGCCAAGGAGTGTTGGGATCTTCTTGAAAGGACACTCATGGGAAGTGCAAGTATTAGAAGCTCCAAATTTGACAAGGTCCAAGACCAAGCCGATAACTTTGTCAGAAATGAAGGAGAGTCTTCCGAGGATGTTCATCGAAGGTTGGTTGCTCTTGCCAATGATATGACGGATCATGGAAGCAAGGACACCGATGATGATTGGGTCAAAAGGAAGTTCATCTCGGCTATGCTTCTCTATAAGGAGCATCTCACTCAAGTCATTCGTCAAAGACCGGATTTCCGTGACTTGACTTCCAACCAAGTCTTGGATGAATTTGTGGCCATGGAGATTTTGAATGACACGGCCAAGACGAAGATAACACGCCATGGAGGTCCTAAGATGCAATCCCTCGCCTTGAAGGCAAAGGAAGTTCATTTTGAGGAAGATGTTGATGAAGAGGATGTCGGTCCGGAAGACACCAAGTATGCTTACAATGAGCACATGGCTCTTGCATCAAGACAATTTTGGAGCAACAAGAAGAACTTCAAGTCCAACACTAGTAGCTTCAAGCCCAAGGGACAAAGAATAAGAACTTGCTTCAATTGTGGAAATGTGAGTCATTTCGTTGCGGATTGTCCATATGAGAAGAGAGAAGATCATGGTGGCAAGCTCATCCGGAAGGACAAGTCCAAGTCACCGTTGAATAAGAATTTTGTGAAGAAGAAGCCACAACGTGTGTTGCTGGCTCATGAAGAATACTTTTCCGATGATGAGGATGATGAAGAAGGTGGTGAGATTGTGGAAACCGCCACCGTCGCCATCGCCATGGAATCTCCCTCATCGCCTTCGCTCTTCAACTCCCCCAACGAAAATCCTCACATCATCCACAAGTGTCTCATGGCGAAGACCACTTCGGTAACTCCTCCCCTTAAACCATTTACTCCCACTAACCCATCTTTGTTGGATTGTGTGGAGGATAATGAGGAACCCAAGGTTCTAGAAGGAAATGAGTTTGAGCTTTTCATGAGCAAACTCAAAGGTGAGGCCAAGAGACACTTTGTGGCTCTCTTGGAGCAATTAGGTGGAGCTCATGCCCACATTGAGGAACTTGAGGAGTCCATCACTGAGTTGCAAGGTCATAGTCGAGTCTATGCGGATGAGATAGGAGAGCTATCTCAATCTCTTGAAGAAGAGCGTGAGCTTAAGTTGTCTCTCGAGGAGACATATGCTAGTGATACTTCTAAGCTCAAAGTTGATCTTAAACATGCTAATGCCATGGCTTGTGACCTAAAGACTAAAACTGATGAACTTGTGGAGGCTCATGAGAGACTTCTTGTGGATCATGAGAAAGTTGAAAAGGACCACAAGTCCTTAAAACACGAACTCATGGTCCTCAAGAAAGCACATGAGGAAACCTCCATTAAACTCACTAAAGAGATTAATACTTTTTCTCCTATTCTTATGAGAGAGAAACCTAGTTCCACTAATCCTTGTTGTGAGCATATCCCTCTTATTGAGGAAAACGCTAGGTTGAAGGCACAACTAAAGAAGGGACTTGTTTCTTGCATCCAAGGAGAAAAGAATCTCAATGATCTCTTGAGTTCCCATAAGGAGGTGATTGGCAAGGAAGGAATTGGGTTTGGTGCTAGTTCATCCAAAAAGAAGAACAAGAAAAGGAAGAACAAGAAGAAGAAAGGAAAAGCTCCCCCTCCCACAAAAGATGTGGCATTCGTGAAGGAAGGGGAGAAGCCTCAAGAGAAAGTGGCAAAGGTCAATGAGGGTGGTGTTGCCAAAAGGGGTGATGCCACTCCCAATGACTTTGCCGGACCAACCAATCCTTCTTATGCTCTTTGTTGCACTAACAATGGGCATTTCTATGCCAAATTTATTGGTTCTTATGATGAATATATTGCTTGGTCTATTTGGGTCCCTAAGACCCTTGTTACTAACGCGAGAGGACCCATTCGTGAATGGGTACCTAAAACCAAGCATTGATTCCATGTAGGTGGCGGCTTCCGGTGGTGGCTCATGGATACTTGATAGCGGGGCTACAAGTCATATGACCGGAAGCAAGGACATGTTGGTGGACATTGACTATGGACCTTCTCAAACCACCCGTGTCCAATTTGGTGATGCAAACACGTCTAAGGTATTGGGTCTCGGTAAAGTAATAATTTCTCCGGACTCGTCCATTGAGAAAGTATTACTCGTTGAGACTTGTGCCTTCAATTTACTCTCCGTTCGTCAACTTTCTATGACGGGTCTTTGTACCTTCTTTGATAAAGACTTGGTCACCTTGATGTGGAGAAAAACTCTTAAAGTAGCCTTTGTTGGACACGTGGAGGACGGTATGTATGTGGTGGACTTCTCCAAAGTTCCCACCAAAACCGCCATGTGCCTAATGGCTAAAGTTGATGTGGGATGGCTTTGGCACCGCCGACTAGCCCATGTCAATATGAGATCTTTGCAAACCCTCCTCAACGGTGATCATGTTGTGGGACTAACAAATGTTAGTTTTGCCAAAGATCGTGCTTGTAGGGCTTGTATTGAAGGAAAGCTTCACGAGAAGAAACATCCCGTCAAGAACATCATCTCCACCAAGAGGCCGTTGGAGCTCCTTCACATGGATCTCTTCGGGCCTCCATCCTATGATAGTCTTGGCGGACGGAAGTATTGTTTGGTGATTGTGGATGACTATTCAAGATACACATGGGTTTATTTCTTCAAGAGGAAGAGTGAGACTCAACAAACCGTCATCGATTTTGCCAATGAAGCTCAACGTCAACATAACTCAAAGATATTGGCTATTAGAAGTGACAACGGCACCGAGTTCAAGAACTATACCTTGGATGAATTTCTTGGTGATGAGGGGATCAAACATCAATATTCCGCTGCTTATACCCCTCAACAAAATGGTGTTGCGGAGAGAAAGAATCGCACGTTAATTGATGCGGCAAGGACAATGATGGCGGAGTTCAAAAGTCCCTACAACTTTTGGGCGGAAGCCATCAACACCCTTGTCATGCTACCAATCGTCTTTATCTCCGCAAGATCTTGAACAAGACTCCATATGAAATCCTTACCGGGAAGAAGCCCAACATCAAGTATTTCTGGGTCTTCGGGTGTAAGTATTTCATTCTTAAAAAGGGTGCCCGTTTGTCTAAGTTTGAGTCTAAGGCAATTGAGGGCATATTTGTTGGGTATGCTTCAAACTCTCACGCGTATAGAGTCTACAACAAGTCTTCCGGGCTTGTTGAAGAATCTAGCAATGTGGAGTTTGACGAACATAATGGCTCCCAAGTGGGGTAAAGTGATCTTAATGATGTAGGTGATGAAATTCCTCCGGAAGCCATAAGAAGAATGGGTGTGGGATTTTTCTTACCCATTGAGGAACCCCTTGTGGCGGAAGGATAAGGACAATGCTCTACTCAAGTGGAGCCATCACCTCCTCAAGATCAACAAGCCAACCAAGAACAAGATGAAGGCCCTCTCGTTACCGAACAAGATCAAGGTCAAGATCACATCAATGTTGAGGGTGTCGCACCCAATGATGACCAAGATCAAGTTCAAGTTCAAGGACAAACTCAAGATGTTGAGCAAGTCCTTGTTGATGCTCCCTCTTCCGAAGATGTTCCTCTCGAGCCATCTCAAGAGGCCATGGAGGAAGAAAGAGCACGTCGAGCACTCAAGATTGCATCCCGGTTAAAGTCTCAAGATCTCTCGGTGGATCAAGTGCTCAGAAGCATCAAGAAAGGGGTAACAACTCGTAGTCAATTGAGGAACTTTTGTGCCCATAATGCGTTTGTTTCTTGTGTTGAAACCCAAAAGGTTTTTGAGGCGCTTGAAGACCCGGATTGGCTTGAGGCCATGCATGATGAGCTCAACAACTTCAAGCGCAACAAGGTGTGGTCATTAGTGGAGAGACCCAAAGGTGATCATAATGTTATTGGGACCAAGTGGATCTTCAAGAACAAGCAAGATGCTAATGGGGTTGTCATAAGGAACAAGGCAAGGTTGGTGGCACAAGGTTTTTCCCAAGTCGAAGGTATTGACTACGGTGAAACTTTTTCCCCCGTGGCTCGCCTTGAGTCCATTCGTATAGCTCTTGCTTATGCTTCTCATCATAACTTCAAACTATATCAAATGGATGTGAAGAGTGTTTTTCTTAATGGTCCCATTAATGAGTTGGTATATGTCAAGCAACCCCTCGGGTTCGAGGACCCCAATTTCCCTAATCATGTCTATAAACTCGACAAGGCGCTCTATGGCCTAAAACAAGCCCCAAGAGCTTGGTATGATCACCTTACCGAGTTCTTAGTCGATTATGGGTTTCAAATTGGGAAAATCGATCCCACTCTTTTTACTAAGAGGGTTGGTGGGCAATTGTTCATATGCCAACTATATGTTGATGACATTATCTTTGGTTCGGTTAACCAATCTTTTAATGAAGAATTTTCTAAGCTAATGACCAACAAGTTTGAGATGTCCATGATGGGAGAGTTGGAGTTCTTCCTCGGCTTTGAAGTGAAGCAATTATCTAGGGGAACCTTCATCAACCAAGCCAAATACACTCAAGACATGCTCAAGAGGTTCAAGTATGATGGTCTTAAAGGAGCCAAGACCCCCATGCCACTCAAGTGTCAACTTGACCTCGACCCGAGCGGCAAAGAGGTAGACCAAAGGGAGTATCGTTCCATGATCGGTTCCTTGCTTTACCTTTGTGCACCTAGGCCGGATATCATGTTGAATGTGGGTATGTGTGCAAGATTTCAAGACGCACCAAAAGAGAGCCACATGGTGGCTGTCAAGAGAATCTTTCGATATTTGGTTCATACCCCAAACTTTGGCTTGTGGTATCCTAAGGGCTCAAGCTTCAATCTCATTGGCTACACGGATTCAGATTGGGAGGGAGACAAAGTGGAGAGGAAGTCCACTTCCGGAGGATGTCAATTCCATGGTAGGTCTTTGGTGAGTTGGTCATCCAAGAAGCAAAATTGCGTATCTCTTTCAACTACCGAAGTTGAGTATATTGCTGCCGCAAGTTGTTGTGCTCAATTATTGTGGATGAGGCAAACTTTAAATGATTACGGTGTCACTTGTGACAAAGTGTCTCTATTATGTGACAATGAAAGTGCTATCAAGATCGCCTACAACCCTGTTCAACATAGCAAGACGAAGCATATTGAAATTCGACATCATTTCATTCGAGACCATGTGAAGCGGGGTGATATTGATCTTTCATATGTGGGCACCGGAGATCAACTTGCGGATATTTTCACCAAGCCTTTGGATGAAGCAAGATTCCGAGAGTTAAGGCATGAGCTAAATATCATTGATTCGAGTAATGCGGTTTGAAGACTCGGCACACACACCCGATCTCAACAAGGTATCTAGCTTGGATGTAGGCATGGACATAGGGGGAGTGTTGCTTAATTAATGGGCAAACACTCCACCTATTATGCATAAAGAGAAACAATTCTTTCACTATGGTCACTTTCGGCGGCCTTTCTAGGTCACCCAAGGTGATAACGGTGCTTCAAAGAAGAGCATTGGCCATAAACCCAAGATACATCTTTGTGGAGTCATACCAAGTTAGCTCAAACATGGTGGCTTCGGCCATCGCCCCTCTTCGTTGGAGAGTGTTTGTGTTCTTGTGTCCGTTTTTCCCCTTTGTTTTGCGTTTTGGTCACTTCAAGATTGCTCTTTTGTTCGTGTGCTCTTTGATCATGAAGTGACCCTTCCCAGTCATGTTTTTTGTCTTGTCTCCATCCTAAGCCTTCCCCCCCTTTAACCGTCGCGCAAAAGTCCTCCTCGTTTGCCACCTTGGATGTGCTTTCTGCTTCCTGCGGTACTACCGCACCGGGAAGCGGTACTACCGTGCAAGAGGTACTACCGCGCCCAGTGCGGTACTACCGCAGTCTCGGGGAGAGTCAAAACCGAAGGGGTACGGGGAGTTGTCCCCATACCCCAGTCAGTTTCCCCTTCTCTCCTCTCTCGAAGCAGCAAGGCCCTCCCGCGGCGCCCTCCCCGGAGTGCCGCATCCGTGCTCCCCCTCCGTGTTCTCCTCCGGTGGGATCGATCCCCACCTCCTCCGTGTGCCATGGATCCCGGTATTGCCCCGTTTCTCCCGCGTGTTGGCTCGTGTTCTTGAGCTTTTGTGTTTAGGGCAATGCTTTTAGATCCACTAGGTTTTTGGCTATTCCTAGGCATTTTGAGGACATGGAAGGATTGCTAGATAGGCATAGAGTAGATTGGTTGGTGTGGTTGTGATTTGTGGAGGCACGGTAGTACCAGATCTCAGATCCGCGGTCTCAGTTGTCTGCACGGTACTACCGCAGTGTTACTGCGGTACTACCGCTCGAGCGGTACTACCGTAGTATTCTACGGTACTACCGTGGAGCGGTAGTACCGCATTAACCACGGTACTACCGTACCTCCAGAACCCGCAACCTGTATCACCTTCTCTGCTCTATTATTCATCTCCTGGACTTTTGCATCTCATTCTCTTGCCCTTTTTGTGTCTGTCTGTTTTGGGTTTGGTCAGGTGGTGGCTCTCGTTCGCACTTGAAGCGCAAGGCTCCAGCCAAGGGCAAAGCACCATACAGTTCATTGAAGAAGATCGCTCACCGAGAGAAGCCGAAGAGGAAGCCAGTGGTCGAACTCCCTCTGCCAGAGTACCGGGACTACCGTAGGGTCAATCCCTACAGGCAGCCTCGTGATCCATCCTTGATGAAGTCCAAGTTCTGGAACAAGGAGCAGCGTGATGTCTTCTACTTGCTCATATCTGACAGGAAGAACAAGTTTGTGCCCAATGTGAAGTCCGTCAGTCTGGCATACATGGAGCAGCATATGGACTACTTTGTTGATGCTCTTGCTCTGGTGGATCAGTTTGGACTTCGCCACATCATTTCCTTCAACAACCCTTTTGACGCTGATCTCGTGGCCCAGTTCTTCGCCACCGTCTTCTTCCATAATGATGAAGATAGGAACATCACCTGGATGTGTGATGATGATGTTCTCACTTGCAAGTGGAAGGTATTCATGGATCTTCTGCAGGTCCCCTACACCACTGCCAATGAGCCGGTGGGGCTGCGTCCTCACACCTCCGCCCCTGCTAAGAAGAAGAGTGAGTTGGCCCCCTATCAGACTCCTGTTGTCTAATATGATGCGAAGGGCAACGAGAAATACAAGTTGATGCTCTCCCCATTTCTGGATATTATGCACCGGATTTTCCGGACCTCTCTGTTCCCTCGGGTTGGCGATCTGGACAAGATCCATAGCTACTTGGTCAACATGATTCTTCTCTGCCAGGAGTACAGGGGGACGACGATGACTCTGGATATCTGCTCGATCATGTATGAGGAGCTCTACACTGCCGTTATGGAGCGCAAGGTCCCTATCTATGGGCCTTACCTTCAGCTGTTGTTTGAGAAGGTATGGAGTGACACTTATGAGGATCCTCTTCGGGTGGGGCATCTTACCAGGCATGAGGTGGTGCAGCTGCGGATTAAGGCCAACTGGGCTGGTGGTGAGGCTGCTGCTCAGGGTTCCCCAGTTGCTTCTGATGCGGAGATGGCTGATGAGGAGGGTGGAGCTGGTGAGGCTGATGAGCCTGCGGCTGGTGGTGGCAGCGTCCGCCGCACTCGCTCTGGTACGAGCTTTGGTGGCAGTGGGAGGTCTTCCTCCCAGGACTTGGAGCAGCCGGGTTGGGCTGCTAAGATCACTCGCAGGGTGAAGAAGTTGTTCTGCATGCAGTCTCACATGCAGCACAAGATGTATCTGGCTCACAAGAGGGAGAAGGAAAACCGCCAGCGTTAGAAGCTGTTCTACAGGCACCAATGCATGGAAGTGCAGTCCGGATCTGAAGGGAAAATCACTGAAGAGGATCAATGGATCTACCAGTTCAGCACATGGGAGATTGCCGAGGACACTACCGGCACGTCTGCCTCTGCTCCACCTGCTGATAAGACTGCTGAGGAGCCTGCTGAG
The DNA here is from genome assembly GCA_950022295.1 of Bromus sterilis. Taxonomy (NCBI): domain Eukaryota; kingdom Viridiplantae; phylum Streptophyta; class Magnoliopsida; order Poales; family Poaceae; genus Bromus; species Bromus sterilis. The sequence continues at coordinate 222,396,366 of OX465599.1, forward strand.
GAGTCAGAGGCGGGATCTTCGGATGAGTCTGATGATGATGATGACGAGTATCAGGTGGAGGAGTAGTCCACCACCGTGGGGCGTTACGTCACTCTCTGCCTTTTTGGCGTCTCGATGCCAAAGGGGCAGAGAGTTTAGGACCTCGATTTGCTTTCTTTCAGGGTTGTCGAGTCACAAGTGTGTTTCTGTGTTGCCTTTGCCTCCACTTGTGAACTCCGTGTGTTTGCTTTCGTTGTTCGTTTGCTTTGTGAGACCTTCGTGAAGCATGGTGTGAGACATACGCTACCCTTTGCTTAAAGTACTTTATATGTTGCTTATGCTATGCTTGTGCTAATTCTCGCTCATATAATTGTTGTTGGTAGCTTGTGTGGCATGGTAGATAAAATATAGGGGGAGTGTCCATTCTAATGTGTGTACCATGCAATCCAAAGGTTAATCTCAGGGTGCACACATCTAGGGGGAGCTAGCCTATATTTTGTGGCTCCATGCCATATGTTTCATTCCCTATTATCTTTTTGAGAAAATCGGTTGTTGTCATCAATACACCAAAAAGGGGGAGATTGATAGGGCATATTTCCCCATGATTGGTTTTAGTGATTGATGACAACACATTTGCGGTTTAACCGTGTGCCTTGAGTATTTCAGATAACTTAAGACATGGCACAGGACGGTTATCATCCCCTCGGTTGATGGAACGTGAAGACGGAGTTTCCCTCTCGGATTCTTTTTTGGTGGTTGAGTCCATAGGAAATCCGTACTATTAAGAGCGGATCCGCGGTGATATGATGGGTGGAATCATCACACTACACTTTTCTCTGCACCCACATATCTTCTTGGCGCCTTCGGAGGAGTCAGTATAAGAGGCCATTCCAGCCTGGGTCTGCTGGGGCGGTAGTACCGCTTGGTGTGCGGTAGTACCACTCACGCGGTAGTACCGTACCATCTGCGGTAGTACCGCAGTACGGTAGTACGTCAGTCTAGTGCCGCAACCACTACCGCAAACTCACTGGACTGAGCGGTAGTGGGCACGACACTAGAGTGCGGTACTACGGTACCACGGTAGTACCGCACCCAGCGCGGTAGTACCGCAGTACGGTAGTACGGCAGTCTAGTGCCGCAACCACTACCGCAAACTCACTGGACTGAGCGGTAGTGGGCATGGCACTAGAGTGCGGTACTACGGTACCACGGTAGTACCGCACCAAGTGCGGTAGTACCGCGCTACGGTAGTACGGCAGGCTAGTACCGTAACCACTACCGCAAACTCACTGTCGAAAGCGGTAGTGGGCACGACACTAAGCTGCGGTACTACGGCAGCGCGGTAGTACCGCACCCACTGCGATAGTACCGCGCCACGGTAGTACCGCTCTAAGAGCGGTAGTACCGTGGTTGGTGGGGGTCCAACGGCTGTTTATTGTGCCCCCTATAAAAGGGGGTCTTCTTCTCCATGGAGAGGTACCTCATTTATTGCTGCTCCTCCATTGACGCCCAAAGCTTATTCTTGCCCGATCTCCCTCCCTAGCCATCAAAACTTGTTGATTCTCTAGGGTTTGGAAGAGGAGGCCCCAATCTACACTTCCACCAAAGGATATTTGATTCCCCCCATTATTCTCTTGTGGATCTTGTTACTCTTGGGTGCGTTGGTGCCCTAGACGGAAGAGGTCACCTCGGAGCCACATTCCATTGTGGTGAAGCTCCATGGTTTGTTGGGAGCCTCCAATTAAGTTGTGGAGATTGCCCCAACCTTGTATTGTAAAGGTTTGGTTGCCACCTTCAAGGCCACCGCGTAGTGGTTCACGACATCTTGCATTGGTGAGAGCGTGAGGAGAATAGGGTGGCCCTCGTTGGCCTTCGTGTGAGCATTGTGCTCCACACCCTCTCCAAACGGAGACGTACTTCTCGAGAGAGAAGGAACTCTGGTAACATATCCTTGTCTCCGTGTTCTCTCTACCTTTACTTTGCAAGTTACTTCTCATTGCTTATATCTTGCTTGTTTTCTTGTTGTAGTTGTCTAGTTGTCATATAGGATCTCACCTAGTTGCATATCTAGACAACTTACTTTTCTTGTTGAGCCTAAACTTATTAAGGAGTCATAAAAATTGTTAGTCGCCTATTCACCCCCCCTCTAGTCGACATTCCGATCCTTTCATCCGCATTCCTCGCTAAGTTGTGTTAGATGAAATAATAAAAAAACTTGATGGAAGAAAAGCAGAGTATAATTTTTTTTTGCATGGAAGAAGATATCTATGTAACATAAGCACTGTTATTAGGACATATGAAGAAAATACATCTGGTAAATTAGAGCAAGTTTTTGGCATTTAGCAAACAGTATAGCAGATGCAGAAGAATCTGCAGCGATTGCTTTGATTGAGGTGTTGAAGGTTGTCTATAGATTTGAAATTGATGATGTTAATTTTTGTGAAAGGACCAGGAATGAGATATGCAAAGAACAGTTGCAAAAAGAATTGCTTGTTTGTAACGATCTGATACACAGACAATGTGAAGGAATTGAAAAGTTGAAGAAAGGCTGGAACATGTTGGCAGATGATATGGAATTTGTTCAGGAAGCTGTTAAAGATATGTGTGGAAGTGCACTTGCTGCGTTACCCAAAGCCAATTGTTATGCTCCAGAAAGTGATTTCATTAGTTCAGCATCCAATTTGGAAGATTGGATAAAGGGTAAAATATTTGAAAGTAGGTCTTACTTGATAGATAGTAACAATGAAGCTGAGTAATAGAGTTTATATGAAATACATGTCGTATGGATGTAGAATGATAGAATGGATTAAATAAATGTATATGGAGAAGCTGGATTAAATAAATATGAAGTGATTAACTTGCCTATACTTGTGCGTTGCACGTGCATTTGCTTGTCATTATTTTGGTGTTGTTATTCCCGCACCCTTGTTTTGCTGCTTATGCGCCTCTTCCAGATACATGAACGTCCATTCACTATTTCTAGTTATGTCTGCATTTTTTGAAGTCTCTGAGCTGTGAAAAGCTTCATGTATCCACCTTGCTATTCCTTTGACCATCAATGTTTTTTTTAGCAGTGAAGCTTTTATTTGGTTCGTACAAAAGCAGACTATATGCTATGATCGTTGCTCTTTTTGGACTCAAGTTTTGTTACTGTAAATTAGAACCTCAATTGTAGTATGGAAAATTAAGAGCATGGTCCTCTTAATATAGCTAAAACATGGATGATCTTTATTTCATATGAAAGTAACATTATAGCAGACTGCTTACATGGACTCGAGAACTAAATAAAATATTCAAAGATCCTATCACAAAAGGAAATCATATCCAATTGGCATCTAACACTTACCTCTCGAAGTCTTGTATAACCGAAGTGGTGACTCACATGATCTGAACAAACACATCCGGATACAGGGGCATCGTCCAGAAATGATGGAAATTGACACGAACAAAAGACAAATGAACCCCTTCGGACATCCACCCATGGCCATGAAGCGACTTAGCGTCTTCGTTGAAGGAAAAATACACGAACAAAGCTCCATCAGGACGAACAACAACACGGAAATTCCTACGATGAAAAGGAAAAAAACAAGAAGCGGTACAGCAGATTCGGCCTATTTAACCGGCTTGTTTGTACAAGCACTTGAACCAACTTCGGTTGCTGCGGGAGTGGACTAAACCTACGACCAGGAACACACACGAGCTGGTATCTGAACTTCATTTCTACAATCAAAACCAATAGTGTACACATACATGTATTTTCCTGGATATGCATACATAATGTTTGGTACAGTTTATATAGAGGTATGAAGATACTAAGCATGAAGGAGACGTGTACCCACTAAGGCATGAAAACATAGTAAATATTGCATTCATTGTCATTAATTAAAAACCAATAATAATAATGACTCAAACCATTAACGATCGGTAAGTAGCTGATTAGAAAAAAGGGTAAGAGGAATCCATTAATTTTCTCTACTGGAGAATGATATGAAGAATAAATTAATTTGTTTCTAGCAGTCATATTACCTTTAAGTGCGTCTGCATACTTCTCACTTAGGCCTTGTTCGGTTAATACCTCCCACAAAGGGATTGGAGAAGATTAGAGGGAATTGAGGTGGATTTTGACTTGTAGGGATTAAATCCCTGTCAATCTCCTCCAAACCCCTCCAAATCTCAACGAACCGAACAAGGCCTTAGAGGTAACCTTATTTGTCTAGTGGCATCAAGCAATGGTCCTGATTGTACTAATTTCTTTTGTTTTCTGAATTTAATACGGGCCAAACGATTTTTCTTTGCATGTCATCTTGTGTAATTAGGGAAAAAACAATCCACAAAATCGCTTTGCTCATTTATTGAAACAAACAGAAGATGTAGAGGCTTCGCCTCCCTCTATGACAGAATGGCTACGTTTTTTTCCGTATTCTAATATTACTTTTCTAATTGACTTGTTCCATACATAAGCATTTTGATATGTAAAATAGAGGAAGATGTACTGTCCTAAATTATGCAGAATAAAATGTAGGGAAATACAAATGTAATTATAAGTTATGGGTAATTACCTGCCCAAAAGCCAGGGAGATTATGAACCGATGAGAGAACAATTCACAATAGTAAGCTTTAGAATCTGACCGAATCAATAGAGTACGCGTACCATGAACATCACCTGGACATATTTTTTTGGTTAGTATGATAGGATATCAGATATGAGGACAATGTAATTGTTGGATGCAATTTAGAGAAAGTTTAATGCAATTTAAAGGAAACATACCAATGCTGAAAACGATGTTGTAGCGGGAGTGTAGAGAGTGGGCAAAAACTGGGAGAGGAGGAACCATTATATACTATTTCTGGGCATAGGAAGGAATTGCCGCATTACCAGCCATGAATACGCCATGATTGCGACCTTCAAGAGAGAGCAGGGCAGTTTCCAGCCATGATTGCGACCTTCAATAGAGAGCATGGCAGTTTCCAGCGATTGAATTCTTGGCATTTATGGCCAGTTCTTTTGGCGGCTTCTCCCAGAAGCTGCCCTCCCCACTTTCTCTGAGAAGCCGCCCAAAAAAAGTTAGGGAGGCTTGTGAAATGGCCTAACACGGGGCATTTCGAAAGCCTCCTTAACTTTTTAGGGCGGCTTCTTAGAGAAGCTGGGGGAGGGCAACTTTTGGGAGAAGCCGCCAAAAGAACTGGCCCTTAGGGCAGAATTGATACCTCATTGAATCGATTCCGCTGCTCAGGTCGCAAAATCCCCTTGAGAAAATCGCACAACTGGCCCTCCTGGATCGAAACGACGCCTTGCGTGGGCTCCTCACCTCCTCCATGGTCGATCCAGACCTCATCCCTTCCTGGCGCGGCTCCTCCTCGATCCGAACCTTCTCCGGTCGATTGGATCGTCCGCCGTGTTTTTCTTGCGAGCAGAATTGGCCGACACTGGAAGACGCTCGTGTGGATGGATGGACCTGTGAGGGGATCGGTCGCTCGCTCGGTCGTTCGCTGGGCTACGACCCAGTTAACCACGGTGCGCCGATTCGGCCCGTGGAGCAGCTGCTCATTAGGACAGCCAGCCCAATCCGTAGAACTTAGAGAAACATCTGAATTCAACGCTAAAAAACGCCCAAATCAAGAAAATGGCGGTCCAAAATTTAAATCGCTGTGAGGGCAGGGATTGTGCCTAGTTATAATGTCCTAAATTTACCATCAATTTCATTTATTTGTCTATATAAAATATTTAAATATTGATTATGATGATAACACACAACAAAACATGCCAATAGCTGCACACAACCTCTTCGGCTACTCAGATTGGCGATGGAAGCTTGGAGACGAAGACCCTTCTTCTTCCCTATCGGTATGATTTGTTGCTGTTGTTCTTCTCCTTCCTCTGCGCTGATGTTGAAGGGAGATACTGCTTTGCTCGGGCGGATGGCTCGGCCGCGGTGCTGGATAGGTCGGATGACTCGAGTTCTTTTCCTTTGGAAAGGGACACTTTTCGCGGTATTCAAAGCCAAAGATGGCAACGGCTGTTGCAGGTGTGTTGGATTAGTGTCCATACCCTCTCAGCGCTGGTGTCAAGGAAAGAGGAAGCAGCGTGGTGACAATTCTACCGTGGTTGAAGATGATGATCTGCTTGTGCCCGGTTACACATCTTGCTGTTGCAGGAGTTTTCTTTCAAGTTTCTGGGATGATGACAGAGGGCTCCGGAGATCTTCATGTGTTATGGTTGTGTTAGGGCGTTCTTGGTGTTCTTGGTTATCTATGTTTGTCTTTCTGTGTGCTTGCAAGGGTCAACAACTTTGTATTTTTCATGATTTGAATACAGAAAATGTCAAAAGAAAAAAAAAACCCTCTTCGGCCCGTCCCCAACCGGCGAAGCCATCTGCAGAACCCCAGAGAACTTCTCGAACCTTGTCGAAGCAAGTCTCAGCCCCTTTCTTCCTCTTCCCTATTGATTATTCCCTCAAAAACCTAGATCCCCAAACCCGCACGGCCACCTCCTCATGGATCATCCATGGCGCTTCCCTGCCGGCGTCGGCGCCGGCACCGACCTCTGCCCCGTCTGCACCGCGCCCCACTTCCCCTTTTGCCCGCCTCCACCTCTCCCGCCCCACCCCTTTCCCTACGATATCCACCCACCGCCGCCTCCTCCCTTGCCACAGTACCATGTCCCCTTCCACCCGCCGCCGCCACCGCCGATGTGGGCTCCTCCGGGGCCGCATCCCTACGATCTCCTCGATTCGGAAGGACCCCACAAGAGAATGCGCTTGGGCGAGGCGCCTTCGTTCGCGCCCTCTCCCTACCCGCCAGTGATGGGCACGGCTTCCGTGGAGGGAGAGCGGCTGCTCGGGCTGATCCGGGAGCATGGCCATGGCCGCTCTCAGCTGCCGCCTGCACAGTGGCATGGCGAACCGTATCCAGCCGATGGTTTCGGCTATGGGGGTTATCCTCCCCAAAATTATAATAATCCCTTTGCGCAGGGAGGTAATTTCACTGACTACGATCTCGTCAGAAGGATGCCACCTCCACCGATGCCCTTTGATAGGTATAATGCCTTAGATTCGGTAGGAGGATCTCAGGAGTATTTTGACCGTGATCACCATCACCGCCAGTTTCACCCTGAAGCATCGCCTGGTGCTCCACCACTTCCTCCTGTGCCTCAACATGCCGAGGCAGGAAACCATTATGATTCCCGCGATTGGCGTCATCATGGGGTTGTCGTGCCGCCACCTCCAGCTCCCCCAGTGCCTTCTACCCCAGATTACCATGGAATGCCACCTCTGCGGGCAGCAAACTCGTCATTGTTTCCTGTCCTTTCCAGTTCTCCGGCTACTACATCACTTCCACCTAGTGATAATACCTTGCATCAATCCTACCAGATGGCGAACACAAATTGTTACAATGGACCCAACCACAACGAGGTTCATTCTCCCTTTCTGCATGCACTTGGATGATTTGCTTATGATACACATTTGGCCACTCATAAGTCAGAAGCATTAACCATTATATATGTGTGTGTTTCTCCAGGGGGTAGAATTCATAGATCGATCACAATCAGAGCAGCGTTTGGGGGATAGAAGGCTAACACAAGACAAACATTCTTTTAACAACGCGGAAGTCAATATTGTTAATGCTTGTGACTTGTTCAAGCAGCCTCTTCGTGCTTCACGCCCTGATCATATTGTTATCATCCTGCGAGGACTTCCAGGTTATTTTGTTACCATTGTTATTGTTTCATCGTCATTAAGTAGTCTATTATTAAGTGCCACACAGTTCGCAATCTTAGTCAGTGAAATGACATTAGGTCTGATATGCGGTGGGGAGTGTTCAATCTTTTGATACTTTCATATAGTAAGCAGTGACCTCATCGTTGCAGTGTTCCTGTTGTCCTCTAAGGGTGCATGTTGCCTTTCTTGCATACGCATGAAACCCGGGCACATTACTTACTCGGGAGTTCCTTTATTTTTTGATCAAATTATATTCTATTTGATGAAATTTAACATCAATATGCATGATGAACTTCCTACTCCCTCCATTCACATATATATTTTGTTTCTAGAGAGATAAAAATGAACTTGTCTAAACTTTCTCCGCCAATACTTATAGAAGTATCTTCACTGTTTATATGAAGCAATATAGATGAAGTTTTCACAAAGTACCCCCATTGTGGCATGGTGCTGTATCTTATAAAATCCTGCGAAAATATCGTGATAAAGTACTACCTAAAGTTGAGTCTTCCTGACCGATTACTTTACAAAAATGACACATGTGTGGTGGGTAGGGGGTAGTTTACTGGCCACTCTCTACTATTTATAGTACCCCATAAATGATATGTTTATCTCCTGCCTCCCTTTGCATGCTTAGTACTACCTCTGTAAATTAATATAAGATGTTTCAGATATAGCTTGTGGAGGGAGTATTATGGTCTAATTTGGTGCACAAAATTATCTATTATTTCTCTGATAGGGCCAAATCATTTAATGTCAGTGCTTTACAATTGTTACAATTCTGACAAATATTAGAACTTGTAGGTAGTGGGAAGAGCTACCTTGCGAAGGTATTGCGTGATCTTGAAGTTGAGAGTGGTGGAAGTGCACCCAGAATTCACTCGATGGATGACTATTTCATGATTGAGGTTGAGAAGGTCAGTAGAAACTGAGCAGTGGACACAGCTTATTGCTTAATGTCGACCATTTATTTTTGGGCTTCAACTTTCACAAATGCTCATCGTGGTCCTGCTCTTTCTATGGATATTTTTTCTTGTAACTGATATTGTGCTAAATTGCTCTTAGAAGGTTGAACATAACGAAGGGTCTAAGTCTTCTACTGCATCCAAAGGCCGGAAACTGTTGACTAAGAAAGTGATTGAGTATTGTTATGAGCCTGAAATGGAGGAGGTGATGCATCTCATTTGTTGTTTGTTACTTCCTTTCTATCATGTTGAATGCAGTTGGCAATTGTTGGGAACCTGCTATAGCTAACTGTAGTATCGCCTGTTGATATGAACAAACATGCAAACATATTTGTTAATGCATTGATGCAATGCAACCTTATGTTAAAGAAATGCACTTCATACTTGTTGAGATATGGATATCAGGGGACCTTGCCAAGAGTTTACAGTGCATGTCTAGAGAATGAGATAGTATCTGAAATAGGCATTAATTGTAAGGTCAATGTAAGGTTCCCTACATAAAGCATTACTTGGATTGTGGATAGGAGCATAGGTATCAGCTGCCGTTTAAAAAGAAATGCTCCACAATAAGAAGTCTAATTTCTTCTCCATTTGACAGACTTACAGATCAAGCATGTTAAACGCGTTTAAGAAGACCCTTGATGAAGGGAATTTCACATTTGTGATCGGTATGAAGTTATTCTAATATTGTTAAATGATGCAACATTTTTTATGGTGACTCAACAATTTAGTTCGCATTGGTGATAACTGCTTTGGTTGTTTGCCTGCACATTATAGTCTGCCTCGTTTATTATGTCTTTGCTTGTAAGTTTCATGGAGTGTCGAATGAGTCCCCTTCCTATTTTTTCCTATGAAGATTCATCAACATCTTAATATGAATATCAAATGGTTTTCTCTCTATTAATTATCAAATAATTTGGCGGTCAGTTTGTGGGAATTATGGACATTGGTTCCCTAGAGAGTGTTTGGGTGCCCATTTGTCTCAGGGGTTTATATTCCTTATTGTTTAAAAACATTCAATTAAGCAACATTTTAGCTGTCGTCGCGACATATACAATGCACCAGGCGATGACTTTATTTTCACCAATGGCGGATGGATGCTGGATTGTGGTAACTGACATGTTTATTGCTGGTATCCCTGACCGTTTTAGTGGATGACCGCAATCTGCGGGTAGCCGATTTTGCTCAATTTTGGGCAAGCGCGAAGGTAAACTCTCAGTCTCTGTTGTGTCAACTGCGAGAATTTACTTTCCTTACCTCGAGCTTGTCTATATTTATACCACTCCGTTTCTGTTTTAAGAACAAGAGAGGTATTCCTGTTCAAAAACATGTTTTAGGGCCAACTGTCAATCAGGCAGTACTCAGGATGTACTACTATTTTGAAATTGCATATTAGTGTTGCATGTCTTAATTTATTTTGTTTGCCACATTAGTGATTTTCTTCTTCCTCCCTTTCTTCTTGAATGTGTTCTTTTAATCTATACTAGTTCTCATGTCGTATAGGCAGCCCCCCCACCCACACACACACAGGTAACATGGTATACCATGGCATACACAATAATATGCAACAATTTACCTAATTTAGAAACAAGCATAAACAAACGGGTCATCTCTCTCTGTGTGTGTGTGTGTGTGTGTGTGTTTCTGCGTGAGTATGTGTTTATGCCTGCGCATGAAGAGCACTCTCTTTTCTGGTCTTTCTTGTAACGGAGTGTACATGTTTTTGTTTATCACTGTGGATGCATATGCTAGCTGTTTATGTATTCTGTATGCACTATGCAGTGAACTACATACTGGAACGTGCTTTACATTTGTACGTACATGGTTTGCGTAACAGCCATCAAACATGTGGTTGCAACGGTTTGGTCAGTGATTGTTGTATATAGAGAATCAACTGTTGAGGTCCAAACCTTGCTGGATAAGGTCTTATGATTTTGAGGAAGCACTCTATTGCTCCACCTCAACGTTTGGAATTTGATTGTCTTCTAAACTGAAAATAAAAATATTTTTTGTTTTTTGGTAGTAGGTTCACTGATTCTGTTTTCTTTTATAGAGATCTGGATATGAGGTGTACTTGCTCGAGGCACCATACAAGGATCCAACAGTAAGTTCATGCAATATCACTAATAAGAAAGGTCTAACTTTGTTGTAAATATGTGCTTATGTCCTTCACACAGCTGCCAATTCTATCTTTGTTGAATAAATCATCGATCATCACTAATAAGAAAATGTGCGTAGTTGTCTAAGATTTATGCTCAGATAAAATAGGTTCCTTGTTACAGTGTAGACCATCTTATATATCTTGTGAAATATACAGGGCTGTGCTGCTAGGAATGTGCATGGGTTTACATTGGATGATATAAAAAAGATGACAGCTGACTGGGAGGAGGCTCCACCACTATATCTGCGACTAGATACCCATGTATGTTCTTGAGAGTATTCTTATGTTTTGCAATAGACTTTATATTAGATACACAGTTAATCATGTTTCTAATCATTGGCACCTGTATCTTCAGTCTTTATTCCATGATGACAATCTTCATGAGCATTCTATACAAGAGGTAACCCTATTTCACCAGTCATTTCTGAAGAGACCAACTTTCTCATGATATCTATTTGTCAAATAGGTTGATATGGACACAGAGGATACCGATGATGCTGCACTTAGCACCCAGGACGAAAGCTCAAAGAAGGCTATACCTGAACCAGCAGATAATGTACCCGATCAAGGTACATATTGATGACATATCCTTGGCCACAGTTTATCTTACGGTTTAAGCCTATCAAAATTTTGACGAAGCCCTGCAAAGTAATTTTTTCTCCGTACTCCCAACTGTAGAAACTAGAAAGCCCTGTAATTTGACTGGTCTTTTCTGTCGATGTATACATCTTGTCAACCCAGAGCTGGCTTTGCATGAATGAAACAAGCTCCATCACCTTGTCAGTATGCTTGCGATTTTGTTATCTCTGTCAACTTAGTTGTATAATCCAACTAACCTGACCAACTGTGGATCTCCTACCCAGAGTCCCACACACTTGTTAGAACCTGTGCCGTGCCAAACAAACTCCCACATGGGCAAGGGTGGAGTACTTGATGGATGACATTTTCATTATATTTTAATGAATCTTAGTGTGTACTTTTTTAGGGGTTTGTTTTCTAAATACCAGGGGACCCACATGGGCAAGGGTGGAGTACTCGATGGATGTTATTATCATTATAGTTTAATGAATCTTTGTGTGTACTTTTGTATGGGTTTGTTTTCTTAATACCAGGGGACAAGTGGGACTCGTCAGATGAAGAAGATTTAGATGGCATTAAGGAGCTAGGACAGAGCAAATGGTCAAACGATTTTGATGAGGGTACTGAGAAGTCCAAGCATGCAGATGGAAGTACACATACTCTTTCTGGGCTGGCCAAGACATATGGCACTTGTCGGAAAACACTTACTTGGGGTGATCGGGTATGACATTTGCTTTAGTGAAAGCTCAACATATTTCTTTCCTTGTGCTTTATTTATGTTTGATCCTTGGCTGCACTTGTTTCTCTGGAGTGCAAGAAAAAAAAATGTCATTATTAAAATCTAGTTTCTGAGCTACAAAAATATGGATTTGATTGGATACTTTGCATTTAGTTAATGAACCTTTGAAGATACTTTGATTATCGCTATATAGTCATGTGATTGTCCTTCACTCAAATCTGTGTTACACTATTTGTGTAAGATGGAAATACCATATTCCTTTTTTGTTATGCTCAATCTTCATTTCTTTTGCAGCTTGAGAAGGGTGGATTTTCTATTGGTGCGGCCAAAAGGAGACTCACCTCATCTTTAATCATAGGACCTGGATCAGGGTACAATTTGGTTAGTACTAACTCACTGGTAACGTTATGGCAGTTAAATGATTGCACTATTCTGTTAGTAGCACCTTACTTTCTGGTACTCCTGTTCATCATCTGCATATTTTGCCATACCTGCTAATATTTCGTACAAATCACTTCTTTGCATATAATCTGTTGCTTTCTATTTTTTGAAAGGCCTTTATTTAATTGAGTTTTATCTATCTTATCCGAGCCCCCTTTGGCAATTTTATTTAGGCGCAAACTTTATTGAAAATCATTGCTTGTAGGTCTCCAACCCCTTGGCTGAAGATAATTCCACAGGATTGAAGGATAAAGTAAACAATGAAACAAAAAAACGATTCAGTGAGCAACTTCGTGATGAAGGTCAATCGTTCAGGGCAGTCTTCGACAAGAGAAAACAGCGCATTGGGGTTTTCGACAACAGGAATGATGAGTAATCCGTGAGAAGAAAAGCCTCAGATGGCAAAATGCAGTTGTATGGGCCTCTGGGTATTCAGACGTGGCTCAGGGTCAAGCAGAAAACAGGCAGCTACGAATCACTAGCTTGTTGGTCCTGTTGCTCCATTGCCATATTGCAGTTCTAAGATTTGCAGGACACATATAGGCCTCTTTACTGCCTGCTACCAGTCCCCACAAGGTGCAGTTGAAGGAAGCATTAGTTTGTGTGCTTTTGCTGTTTGTACTCTCTTTTGGCCCACACGAAGAAGTGGCGAGAAGTTGGTTCCCTCTTGATTTGTTGTAGCTGCAAGCTCACTGAGATCTTTTGTCAGGGGCTTGCCATTTCAAGAGCAACCCCACACGATGTATTGGGAACACTGAATAATCACATCCATTTGATTTGGTGATTTTTCTGAGCACTATAGTTGGTTGTATATTGTATGATCTGTCAGTCAGTGCTTTTTGAACTTAGCAACGGCATGGAGCACATGTGGCGTGTAGCTTGCATCGTTTTTTGCCTTCTTGTCAATCAGGCTCATAGGATAGATTGAGGTGATATAAACCAAAAACTTTGATGTGCACTTCATTTGATAGCCTGGATGGGCCTTGCCTGCATTAGGGAAATGATTTGTGCTTAACATTTGGTAGTCTATGTTGGTTGCATCAAGAAAATTGTTTGTGCTTGGTGTTTGGTAGCTATGGTTTGCGTCGTTTTTTGCCTTCTTGTCAATCAGGCTCATAGGATAGGTTGAGGTGATATAAACCAAAAACTTTGATGTGCACTTCATTTGATAGCCTGGATGAGCCTTGCCTGCATTAGGGAAATGATTATTGCCTAACATTTGGTAGTCTATGTTGGTTGCATCAAGAAAATTGTTTGTGCTTGGTGTTTGGTAGCTATGGTTTGTGCCCTGTGTTTGGTAGCTTGTGTTGGTTGTGATGATGCAGTATATTGTGTTTGGTTGCGCACGGTTGCATAGACAGTGCTGAAGTGGCCTGATTAAGAGCTAATTACATGTGAACAGAAGTTATTATCGGTGGAGCATCATTATCATCAAGATTATCATTATCATTACTTGCATCATGCTCTTCACCGTCTTGAGTTTCAGCATCTGATATAGAATGTTCATCTTCTAAGCAGGTTCACTAGTAGGCAAAGTTTTAGTTTATTTTTTTTCTTTCTAGGTGAATTAGGTGCACTATCATTAACAAGTTGAGAATCTTATTCAATTATTTTAGGATGATCCTTACGATACAAAGGAACATGAGTAAATTTACCTCTAGTTTCTACACCATATGTATGTTTATGTTGTTTATGCTTATCCCTAAATAAATCTTGTGCAAATTTATAGACTTGTTCAAGTCGAGTTTGAATCATAGAAAAGTGTTTATATAGGTCTTGAACATCATTAACCATCTTTCCTAGCATATCATGCGATGTTGCTTAATAATAAAGTTATCTAACTCATCAAGGCATAAACTCGGAGACTTATCATAAGACATATCACCTTCATCAAACTATAAAGAGAATTTACCCCCATGTATATGGTTTTTAATAGGGGTAAATTCTACTACACGCGTTCCTAAATATAGGATGTATAGTTTTTTTTGAAAAGTCAAACTTTTTAACTTTGACCAAATTTATAATAAAAACTATCAACATGTACAACTTTAACTAAATACAATATAAAAATACATTTCAAGACGAATCTCGTGATACCGATTTGATATAATTGATGTTGATATATTTCTCTAAAAATCTGGTCAAAATTAAACAAGTTTGAATTTTCAAAAAAAATTATACGCCTATATTTAAGAACGGAGGGAGTACCTTTTTCTTTCATAGACTTCTTAGCTCTTGCATATCTCCTGGACTCGTAAATAGGATACCTTTCTTCTTTGGAGTCGACTTAAGAGGTGGTTCAGGAAGTGTCCAATCATCGATATTCTTAAATAGATTATCCAATAATTCTTGAGCTTGTTCAAATGTTCTTTCCCGAAAAACACAACCAACACAACTACCTAGGTAGTCCCTATATTAGACTGATTTATCTAGAAAAAATATATGCTTGAAGATTATTGCTACCTAGCTCTAACAACAAACTTTACAAAGTTGGGCATAAAGCTTGCAGGAGGACTGTTAGGAATACAAGGACCAGGACTAGAATCTATCTACACCTAACTATATATGCTGATCAAGAGGAGTATATATGACAGTGATCATGAGTATATATACACATAAGTAACTCACGGTTGCAGCAAGACTAAGAATCCTACCCGACCAAGGTTTGGTTTGTTCTCATGCTGCTCTCAACCGTGGTCGTGCCGAATAACCTTATCGCAGGCTTTCGCATGGTATCAACCTATCAAGAATTGGCGCACATGGCTACGATAAATAATCTCATCATTGGTGGACGTGTGGCTCCATGTTACGATGACTCCTCGTCTATGGCTGCGCCAAACGATCTCATCGCTGGAAGCCGTGTGGTATGATGCTACGAATACTTCTCTTCCATCGTCCCGCCAAGCGACCTCGTCGCCAACGGAAGCGCTATGGCGCTGAGGCCACGAGATTCCCGCACATACAATACACACCATTGCAGCTTAGCTTAAGTGCTTAACTAGGTCAATTTCATAACAAATTACATCTTACAAAACCTTCACAGAATGCTATGAAACTAATTACTAGAGAAAGGTTTTATTTGGTGAAAAACATCACATCAGTTTATCCATTGACTTACTAGCTATCCCCACCCCTCTATGTTTCTTTGTAGAAAGTTCAGCCTAAATCTTGGTGTTGAAAAAATCAAGGAATGAATGATTACTGGGACATCGATGAAGAGGAAGTTAGGTGAGACTGGGTGAGCTCCTCGAACTTGTAGTTCATGGGCAGGGAGATCCGAACCACGATGCCCCAAGTCAGCCACGACCTGCCCATCACATCACAACATTACCAAAAGTATAATGAAGGGAGGATGTGGGGGAAGAAAGAAAGAGGAGGCATATGATTGAAGCGGGGAAGCAAAGGATCAAGACAAAAACTCACATTGCGGCCCTTGTTTGTGGCCTGGGTGGTCGCCTACTTGTACACTGGTGGTGTGGCACCATCACACCAGATAACATGGCCATGGTTGTGACAGTCCAGACTCAATAGAAATGATAGACTACTCATATCGACAAGGTGCACCTTCTTTTTCAGGAGCCCATCAGGAAAGAACTTTCAAGTTACGCGTGCTTGGCTTGGTGTAGTCTTCGAATGGGTGACCGACAGGAAGTTGATCCCAGGTGCACACGAGTGAGGACAAAGTGTGCAGAAAAAACTAGTGTTGGTATGTGAGGACAGTCTAGATCCCAGGCGCACTAGCAAAGATTCAGTCGAAACCCGATAAGTTTGGCCAGGTGTCACAGTTGGTATCAAAGCCGACCCTGACGGTTAGACGCGTGTGTGGGTCAGTGAGGCTTACATGAGTTACATGTCGATGCCAGCACTGGCACGCACAAACATGTGCCAAGTGTTGGTATGTGAGGACAGTCTAGATCCCAGGCGCACTAGCAAAGATTCAGTCGAAACCCGATAAGTTTGGCCAAGTGTCACAGTTGGTATCAAAGCCGACCCTGACGGTTAGACGTGTGTGTGGGTCAGTGAGGCTTACATGAGTTATATGTCGATGCCAGCACTGGCGCGCACAAACATGTGCCAAAGGGGAACATTCCTGCTGGGCCGACGGGGACGCCGGTTCCTTTGAGGAGTGGTGTATGTGCCAACCCATACTCAATAGGAATGATAGACTACTCATATCAATTAGGTGCATGATGAGGATCGGCCTCGGCAAATCCCATGGTTAGGAACCCTGGGTTTGATCGTAAGAGAATGAGTGAAAGGTTGGCAATCTCGTCGGCTAACAGAAAACAGGGATTTACCCAGGTTCAAGGCCCTCGATCAGTAAAACCCCTACTTCCTGCTTGATGTATTATATGGTGGAGGCGGTTATAGTGGAGGTCTCGGTGAGATTTCTCTAGCCGAGGGTATTGCTATGCGAGATTGGATGCCCCAGACGTCCCCTCTCCCAGCCTTTATATACTAGGCTAGGTATCGAGTAGTCCGTCTAGGTTTACATAGATAGTAGCCTAATCTAGCTAGTCTTGGCGTTCACGTCTTGAAATCTATGTCGCCCTGGACTCCATGTCGGCGCAGCTGTCAGTGCTTCGGGTGGTCTGATCTTGGGCCAACCGAAGCTTCTAGTGGGCCTTCCGTCTTGACACGCACCAGGTACCCTCACGCTAAGAAATCGTGGGGGTATTCCCTCGTCAGTAGCCCCCGAGTGCCTGGGGGACTCGAAGAGTCGCACAGGGAATCCAATCTGCAATAGTGTGTGTCATTTTTGTGAGTTGTAATTTTATTTATAAGAGATAGTTTTGAGAGGGATGTTAAAATAAAGGGCCTGAGGCACTCCACGGGTCGAGCCTCAGTGAATTGCACTCGTGGAAAATAGCACAATAGCCCAGTCAAGCTCGATTCCCTCGACACGAACTTGGAAACGACTGGTGTCAAGCAAGGTCCATGCTGCTGGGGGCTTATAGGATCAATGCCGCCAGTTAAAGTACTGACTACGACCCTAACGCGTCCATTAGTGGTTAACTCTGTCATGCATCGAGCATGGAACGGTTGGAAGTGAAGTCGCGCTGTGGCAAGTCCCTGCGCGATCGACGGATCAACGGGGTCTTACCTACACGCAAGCTTGCGTGGCATCTGGGGTGCAGTGTATCACAGCCTAGGTCATCTGGTAGAGGCGTGTGGCCAATATAGAGTGCACCCACTCAGAAAACGATCGAGTGGACTTATAGTGTGAGCACCCGATGAGCTTTCGGGTGATCTCTCGAGGAACCGATATAGAGTGCACCCACTCGGAAAACGGTCGAGTGGACTTATAGTAGGGGCTAGTAAGCACTCAAGCCTTGAAGAGGTGTTGTTCTAAATACGCTGAGGGGAGTTGTAAGGCCCGATATGCGGCACTGTTCCAGATCTAGATGTTTCCATCCAGATCCGGGGACGAAGCACATATCGGTCCCACCGCGACATATGACAAAGCCATATGCCTCGGATTTCCAACATGATGTCACAACATTACAGATACAAGGATACAACATCTCATACAATCGACATACAAATGCCTTAATACAATACAACAACGGAAGATATATGTCTGAGTACAGACTACAAGCAAATGCCTACTGGCAAAGAGAAAAACATCGGTCCCATAACCACACGGGTCCAGGCCCTCCGCCGGGATCCGCCTAACTAGTCGTCGTCGAGTCTCCACGTGAAACGTCGATCACCATACCTGTTGTCGATCAGAACCCTGAAAAGAGTTTGGGGGTAGTATCATGAGTACAGAGGTACTCAGCATCCAACTGTAGTGGTCATCTGACCCAGCAAGGACTTCATCACTCGTCATTCTAGGACAACTAGTAGTTTACGGTAAGGATGGGGTAAGTGGTGAGGTTGCTGCCGCACTAGCATTATGAAGTGGCTAACGATCTAGAGAGTAAGGTAAGAAGCCAAGCATACGATGAGGAATCGCCTCCAACAAGTCTTGCTATCAACTACTTACGCAAACATAACACGTATCCTATCCTTGTCCTCTTCGCATCCCGACGAAGAAGAAGCAGTCAAGGCACACACACACGTTGATCAAGTTATATTAAGATTATCTCAGTTGTTGTTGTTTATGAACAAGGAGTAGGTCTCAAGTCGTCCATAACCGTGGAAACGGTTCTCGAAAAGATTTAACCCTGCAGGGGTGTACCAACTGCCCATTACGAGGCTCCGAACGCACGCCCATCTCTCTCAGTTGCTACCCATCACAGGCAACCATTTTATGATTTAGTTCCAAGAGATCCGAAACGACAGGTCCCTCTAACTAACAACGAACAAATCCGGGTGGCCCCCGGTGAGTCGACATCCATCTCAGGAGCCGGCCGCGCTCTCGATCTGGTCTCAACCGTCTGTCGCAGGTTTGGATAGCCGGTTAATCACACATGGGACACCGGGTCCTCAGCCGGACAAAGTGGGCCAGCAAGGGAACTAAGTCCTCACTGGTCCAGGTTGGTTTGTAAACAACTGGCGGCCGACCAGCACACACACGGTTTCAAATGGTAAATCAGCTTGGGCCACCACTAGAAATGTTTGAAGCTAGGTAGGTAAGAAAAGGGGACCCCATAAAATCCCACACGCGGTTAGGCACACTCAGTCATAAAACCAATACCCGGAACTCGGATCCTAGGTGACTCGAATGGAACAAAGCGTCGGGGCGGGATAGCCTAGACCTTCCATCCTTCGTCGAATATAGTCAACATTTTTTATAATCAACCTCAACAACAATAATATAATAATGTGATATCCCAAACCAAGGAGTAACCAGGGTAACATCGTAGCATCCTAAGCATGCATACTAAGCAGGGGCTGAGCAACGAGCAATAGTAACATAGCAGTACATGGTTTGCTGGGAAGGGACATGGCTGTATCGGTTTGAAAGAGGCTGTAAACATGTGGTAGGATCAAACATCGAACCTAACCTATACTAGCATGCAAACCGCTGGTTGAAATAGAATGGATCATAAGTAATGTATAGTCCTTGCCTGTTGATAAGTCGGGTTCCGAAGGTGTAGTTGATCACAAACTCGCATCGTCTCCGAGAGGTACCCGCGGAAGCACACAAGACGGTAAAAACTGGAAAGAATTCGACGAGCAAGCATCTATTACTACGAGGCAAACACGAGCAAGCATCAACAAAAAGGAAACACGAGACATCGCACCTACTGTCGAGAGCGGTTACTAACAGTTTAAGTGGGGTATCGGTCACACACGACGAATACCGCACGTTTACGGTTGTTCAAATTGTTTAGCTACAGGCGATCAACAAAGATTGTTAACATGGCATCTCACTCAAGCATGGCATAGCACACAAACATGGCAAGAGGTGAAGCATAAATAAACTACCCTAGCTAGTCAATTTAAGTGGGGTGAAATCCTAGACATGGCAAACTATTGCGGACCCCACGATAAATATTGCATTTTGTACTATTTTGCCCTAAACAATATTTTATTATTTTTATTAGCAAGCAAGAACAACATAAACACAATCTACATGCAATTCTAGTCAAGTTACATATAAGAAACATTTTAAACCGAGCAACGGTTAAAAAGTTATGGCAGTTACAGTTATAGTGGCAAGCAGTGTAATTAGCAGGTAAACAACATGTAACCAAGTTCAAACATGGCAACAAGCAACATTTTAATAATCTACGCGTAAAACGGAGCTACTTTCATGTAGAAAGCGTCTCCATCGGAGCTACCGGTGAAAAGTTACGGACAACGCAAAGTTATAACTAAATCTGCCTAAATAAAAAAACTAGAAAGGAAAAAAAACTCTAACGAGCCGAAACTACTGGGCCCAACAGTGCAGCAGCAAAATACAAAAAAGGAAAAAAAATAGCTCACCGAGCTGGGCCGCGCTGGAGGCCTGGCTGGGCCTCTGGGGGCGGGCAGGCCGGCTGGCTGTTGCTGGGCTACGGCTCGCAGGTGGGCCGTGGGGCGCGCCTGGCCCACGTGGCTGGCCTCCACACGCAGCGAGCGGCGGCCGTTCTTCGCTGGATCGAGCAGAGGAGCGCCGGCTGCCTCCTGCCGGCGATGAACTCCGGCAGCACGCGGCTCCGGCGAGGCCTGGAGAGGCGCGGGAGGAGGGGGAACGGCGCAGCATGGGGTGCGGCAGCAGGATCCTTGGAGCATCGCGGGGGAGGGGCGCCCGGCGGCTGCGAGCTCGGCTCGGGCGGCTGAGCCATGGCGTGGTCGTCCTCGCAGGAGAGAAGAGAGAGAGATAAGAGGAGGGAGAAGACCAGGGAAGGAGAAGAAGAGAAGGAGCGCGCGGGGAAGGACCTCACCGGCGGGGAGGCGCGGCTGCTCGCCGGCGCTGGCGGTGACCTCGGGTATGGCTTGGGCATGGGAGGTGCACGGGCGCGGAGGCCTGCGAGCGGTTCCACGGGGGAGACGTGGCGGCCTCTGGGCTGTCGGATCGCCAGATGTGACGGTCCAGAACTCATTGGGCAGAAAACTGAGAAAAATTGGGGGTGTGGCTGCAAAATTTGACTAGGGAAACCCTAGAAAGGGGTGGGAGTGTGGTGGTCTTTATATACCCCGGTGGCTGGCAGTTTGCAAAAACATCTCCGGTTTTTCTCTCGCGAGCGCGGTGCTCACGTTTCTGACCGCCGGGGGTCCGCAGTACCTCCGATTCGGGTAAAACTTCGAACTACGCGATCAGTGCGTCGAGCCGGCGGCGTTCACCTTGCGCTGGAACTGTTCCGAAAACACTTTCCGGCGCGCTATAAAAATAGCCCGTTTAGTTATTAAACGGGGTTTTTCGTTCCGTTGGCTGCGGCTGGTCTCGTGCGGTTTTCGCGACGGTGATCGGGTGAAACCCGGTGTCGCAAAGGTCGAGTGTCAGGGTGGCAAGGGTCGGTTTCCGTCCGATACGAGATAAGAGGGGGAAAAAATAATCGCCGATCGATAAATCGGGGATGCAAACACCGCAAACAAATCAGACAATCAAACAATTCACACCGAAAACAAAATTTTTAATTTTTGTGAAAACTGGGCTGTTACAATACAACACCACCAACAAGGGATCTTGTCCCGAGATCCAGGATGATCCGGGGGAGAGGGGGAAGGGGGAAAGAAGAGAGAGACGACGATCTTCAACACCACCAACAAGGGACTGTGCTCCATGTCGAACAACGAACTTCGTCGAGAGAAATTTCTGCAGAGAGACGACATCGTCGGAAAGACGAAACCGTCAGTGTCAAGAGGAGGAACGAGATCTAAAACCCGATCAAAGGATAGTGCTTTTCGACGCAAGTCATGAAAACACCGGCAAAAGGATGGATGGCAATGGATGACCCAGATGATAACCGAAATCAGAGAAGCTAAAGGTACTACAGGAATTCCCAAACCTGAGATCGGAATCGAGACAATACGCTGCAAGCAAGGCATTGTAACGGTTCCGAAACTCCACACACTCGAGATCCTAAAGTTTGAAAGGGGATAAGTCAAGATTAAAACACTTACGACACTTGTCCTGACCAGAGCAAGGGTAAGGAGTAAAAAGAATCCTACTCTCTGACAACTAACTTAGTAACTACAAAATAGTTTTTGTCTAGACTCGACTTCGGCCAGAGAATGGATCTTACGGTCGGTAAGGCTCTGATACCAAGTTGTAAGGCCCGATATGCGGTACTGTTCCAGATCTAGATATTTCCATCCAGATCCGGGGACGAAGCACATATCGGTCCCACCGCGACATATGACAAAGCCATATGCCTCGGATTTCCAACATGACATCACAACATTACAGATACAAGGATACAACATCTCATACAATCGGCATACAAATGCCTTAATACAATACAACAGCGGAAGATATATGTCTGAGTACAGACTACAAGCAAATGCCTACTGGCAAAGAGAAAAACATCGGTCCCATAACCACACGGGTCCAGGCCCTCCGCCGGGATCCGCCTAACTAGTCGTCGTCGAGTCTCCACGTGAAACGTCGATCACCATACCTGTTGTCGATCAGAACGCTGAAAAGAGTTTGGGGGTAGTATCATGAGTACAGAGGTACTCAGCATCCAACTGTAGTGGTCATCTGACCCAGCAAGGACTTCATCACTCGTCATTCTAGGACAACTAGTAGTTTACGGTAAGGATGGGGTAAGTGGTGAGGTTGCTGCCGCACTAGCTTTATGAAGTGGATAACGATATAGAGAGTAAGGTAAGAAGCCAAGCATACAATGAGGAATCGCCTCCAACAAGTCTTGCTATCAACTACTTACGCAAACATAACACGTATCCTATCCTTGTCCTCCTCTTCGCATCCCGACGAAGAAGAAGCAGTCAAGGCACACACACACGTTGATCAAGTTATATTAAGATTATCTCAGTTGTTGTTGTTTATGAACAAGGAGTAGGTCTCAAGTCGTCCATAACCGTGGACACGGCTTCTCGAAAAGATTTAACCCTGCAGGGGTGTACCAACTTCCCATTACGAGGCTCCGCACGCACGCCCATCTCTCTCAGTTGCTACCCATCACAGGCAACCATTTTATGATTTAGTTCCAAGAGATCCGAAACGACAGGTCCCTCTAACTAACAACGAACAAATCCGGGTGGCCCCCGGTGAGTCGACATCCATCTCAGGAGCCGGCCGCGCTCTCGATCTGGTCTCAACCGTCTGTCGCAGGTTTGGATAGCCGGTTAATCACACATGGGACACCGGGTCCTCAGCCGGACAAAGTGGGCCAGCCAAGAAACTATGTCCTCCTGGCCCTGGTTTGTTTGTAAACAACTGGCGGCCGACCAGCACACACACGGTTTCAAATGGTAAATCAGCTCGGGCCACCACTAGAAATGTTTGAAGCTAGGTAGGTAAGAAAAGGGGACCCCATAAAATCCCACACGCGGTTAGGCACGCTCAGTCTGAAAACCAATACCCGGAACTCGGATCCTAGGTGACTCGAATGGAACAAAGCGTCGGGGCGGGATAGCCTAGACCTTCCATCCTTCGTCGAATATAGTCAACATTTATAATAATCAACATCAACAACAATAATATAATAATGTGATATCCCAAACCAAGGAGTAACCAGGGTAACATCGTAGCATCCTAAGCATGCATACTAAGCAGGGGCTGAGCAACGAGCAATAGTAACATAGCAGTACATGGTTTGCTGGGAAGGGACATGGCTGTATCGGTTTGAAAGAGGCTGTAAACATGTGGTAGGATCAAACATCGAACCTAACCTATACTAGCATGAAAACCGCTGGTTGAAATAGAATGGATCATAAGTAATGTATAGTCCTTGCCTGTTGATAAGTCGGGTTCCGAAGGTGTAGTTGATTGCAAACTCGCATCGTCTCCGAGAGGTACCCGCGGAAGCACACAAGACGGTAAACACTGGAAAGCAATCAACGAGCAAGCATCTATTACTACGAGGCAAACACGAGAAAGCATCAACAAAAAGGCAACATGAGACATCGCACCTACCGTCGAGAGCGGTTACTAACAGTTTAAGTGGGGTATCGGTCACACACGACGAATACCGCACGTTTACGGTTGTTCAAATTGTTTAGCTACAGGTGATCAACAAAGGTTGTTAACATGGAATCTCACTCAAGCATGTCATAGCACACAAACATGGCAATAGGTGAAGCATAAATAAACTACCCTAGCTAGTCAATTTAAGTGGGGTGAAATCCTAGACATGGCAAACTATTGCGGACCCCACGATAAATATTGCATTTTGTACTGTTTTGCCCTAAACAATATTTTATTATTTTTATTAGCAAGCAAGAACAACATAAACACAATCTACATGCAATTCTAGTCAAGTTACATATAAGAAACATTTTAAACCGAGCAACGGTTAAAAAGTTATGGCAGTTACAATTACAGTGGCAAGCAGTGTAATTAGCAGGTAAACAACATGTAAACAAGTTCAAACATAGCAACAAGCAACATTCTAATAATCTACGCGCAAAACGGAGCAACTTTCATGTAGGAAGCGTCTCCATCGAAGCTACCGGTGAAAAGTTACGGACAACGCAAAGTTATAACTAAATCTGCCTAAATAAAAAAACCTAGAAAGGAAAAAAAACTCTAACGGGCCGAAACTACTGGGCCCAACAGTGCAGCAGCAAAATAAAAAAAAGGAAAAAAAAATAGCTCACCGAGCTGGGCCGCGCTGGAGGCCTGGCTGGGCCTCTGGGGGCGGGCAGGCCGGCTGACTGTTGCTGGGCTGCGGCTCGCAGGTGGGCCGTGGGGCGCGCTTGGCCCACGTGGCTGGCCTCCACGCGCAGCGAGCGGCGGCCGTTCTTCGCTGGATCGAGCAGAGGAGCGCCGGCTGCCTCCTTTCGGCGATGAACTCCGGCAGCACGCGGCTCCGGCGAGGCCTTGAGAGGCGCGGGAGGAGGGGGAACGACGCAGCAGGGGGTGCGACAGCAGGATCCTTGGAGCATCGCGGGGGAGGGGCGCCCGGCGGCTGCGAGCTCGGCTCGGGCGGCTGAGCCATGGCGTGGTCGTCCTCGCAGGAGAGAAGAGAGAGATAAGAGGAGGGAGAAGACCAGGGAAGGAGAAGAAGAGGAGGAGCGCGCGGGGAAGGACCTCACCGGCGGGGAGGCGCGGCTGCTCGCCGGCGTCGGCGCGCTCGCCGGCGCGGGCGTTGACCTCGGGTACGGCTTGGGAATGGGAGGTGCATGGGCGCGGAGGCATGCGGGCGGTTCCACGGGGGAGACGTGGCGGCCTCTGGGCCGTCGGATCGCCAGATCTGACGGTCCAGAACTCATTGGGCAGAAAACTGAGAAAAATTGGGGGTGTGGCTGCAAAATTGGACTAGGGAAACCCTAGAAAGGGGTGGGAGTGTGGTGGTCTTTATATAGCCCCAGTGGCTGGTAGTTTGCAAAAACATCTCCGGTTTTTCTCTCTCGCGCGCGGTGCTCACGTTTCTGACCGCCGGGGGTCCGCAGTACCTCCGATTCGGGTAAAACTTCGAACTAAGCGATCAGTGTGTCGAGCCGGCGGCGTTCACCTTGCGCTGGAACCGTTCCGAAAACACTTTCCGGCGCACTATAAAAATAACCCGTTTAGTTATTAAACGGGGTTTTTTGTTCCGTTTGCTGCGGCTGGTCTCGTGCGATTTTCGCGACGGTGATCGGGTGAAACCCGGTGTCGCAAAGGTCGAGTGTCAGGGTGGAAAGGGTCGGTCTCCGTCCGATACAAGATAAGAGGGGGAAAAATAATCGCCGATCGATAAATCGGGGATGCAAACACCGCAAACAAATCAGACAATCAAACAATCACACCGAAAACAAAATTTTTAATTTTTGTGAAAACTGGGCTGTTACAGGAGTGGCCACTCAAACCCTCGTGATGTGCATCGTTCTACCTTTTGCTCCATTTAGAAGTGGCTGAGTGCTTCCGATGGGAGTTTACTTGATGAAATCAAATCAAAATACGAGGCAAGTTTTTAGAGAAAAGAAAAGAAAAAAGCATCTCTTCCTTATTAGAGCGCCTGCGAGGGCATCGAACCATCCCGTCTATCCTGCAGAGACGTGAAAGGGCGTAATGATGCTCCTTGATGACGTATGTAAGATGACAGCGGTCTGTTGTGACCTGTCGCATCCGTTGGCAGTTATGATGATGTTTTGATTTGCGTGTTATTGGTTCTGCGTCCGTTCGCCTGTTCGATTTCCGAGGCAATGAGAAAACGTGAAATTTATTGAGGTTTTCAAGTGTTGCTGGATGCGAAGAGCCGCCTTTGTCTTGGAATCTATAGGGTTGCGTGCCCCGGTTTTTAATTTCTTGTATTGCGCCATTTCTTGTTTCGTTGAACTAGATGGACCCATTTACCCTTGAGGGGGGTGTATAAATATGGGTTATTGCTTCGCACTTGGCAATCCATCTTCTTCCCCTTGTTCTGTTCTCTGGTTTTTCCTCATGGCTCCAAAACGCCATGCCTTTGGTGCTTCAGATGCTGGTGCTGCGCATGGCGCCACCGGCCGTGGTTGTCGAGGCCGTGGTGCGCGTGTTGTACGTGGCGCCGCCGTTCGTGGCCGTCGAGGCCGTGGTGCGCGTACTCCCCGCATAGGACGTTACCATCGGGGGCATGGGGGATCTTCAAGGAGTTCTTCCACCGCAGTGGATGAGGGAGTTTGCGTCCATGATTTCGTTCTTTACATCCGTAGCCGTATTTCTAGCCGGATTCCTCTCCCTTCTTATTTTTCCTCTCTTGTTTCTGAGTTTAACTTGGATGGTCTCTGGCTACGCTTTCAAGGGTATCTGTATTGCCCACTGTGGGTTATGCTCCGGGTTGAGTTTTCATCCTTGGTTTTCTTGGAGACCGATTGGAGGGTGATTGCCCGCCAGTTTATTCTGCGCAAGGGTGACAAGCTCTGTTGCTGGTTTGATGGAGAAGAGACCCTCTCCATTAGGGCCGTTGACTCCAATGGAGATCGGCTGGAGCCTTCCTGGGAGAGCTCAAGCGACGACGACTCTAGAGGTGCGGGTGGTGCTTCCATTTCTTCTTCTTCTTCTTCTTCTTCTTCTTCTGTTGGTGGCTCGCCTTCCGCTTCTCACTCCCCCGACTCGTCAACTGGTGGTGGTGCTAGCTACTCCAGTTTTGAGAAGGACGCTGATGTCAAGCCGCCGATCAAGCGGGTGCGCCAATAGGACAAGGCTATCAAGCGTGTCCTTGTGTGCGTTTGTCTTCATAGACTTAGGGTTGTAAATTTTCCTTTGTCTATGATGATGCCGACATAGTGTAGAGTGCCAATTATCTCAGCATGGGTACACGTGTAGAAGTCATAATTCCTTGGAGTGTTGGCCTTGTAGTCCCTTTGGTGTAAAGAATCTCCGTTGTACGCCCTGTTGTAAGCCTTTGTGCAAATTACATATGCCAAAATCTTTCTGTGATGAGCTTATTAAGGTGCTTCTGGTCTTTGTCTTATTCTCCTTTTCGACTAGCCTCTAATTTATTGGGTGTGCGACAGCGCTCCCGATGGGAGTAACCCCCGAGGCTTAGGTCAATCGCCTGCGATTGAGCGAAGGCTTATAAATTATTGAGTCGTCTCGTCTATCCCTTGTTGTTGGGTCCGAACTTCGCGGCTTTGGATCCCCAAGTGAGGTGTGTCCATGGCTATGTAGATTCTGAGGCACTTGGACTTCTTGATATTATTTTGATGTTTTCTCTTAAGCCTCCTTTAGTCGTGGCGTGCTTGATGCAGCTTTCCCATTTTCTAATGCTTGTGCTTGCCAGCTGCTATTAATATATATGGAGGGGGATGGGGTGACAGCTCTCTGAATCCCCTGGGTGTCTTGGCATGGATACGTTTGAGGCGAGCAGTGTGGTTCTTGCTCATTATCCTAGTAATGAAATTGACGATATCGAAGGTACGACTGATTCTTTGAGGTGAGCTGCGCGACCCAAAGTGTTAAAAATATCGTGAGTGCGAATAATGCCTCGGGGTTGACTGAGTTTATACGTGCCTCCGAGTGCATGTAGGAGAACATGTCTCGAGTATGAATAGCACCTCATGGTTGGCTGAGTTGCACGAGCCCCCGAGTGCCGAGAAATATAGTGTCGCGAGTGCAACTAACGCCTCGGGGGCGGCCTGATTGTGCGAGCCCCCGAGTGCCAAAAAGATATATTGTTGCGAGTGCGAATAACGCCTCGGAGGCATCCAGGTTGCGCGAGCCCCTGAGTGCCAAAAAAAGATATATTGTCATGAGTGCGAATAACGTCTCAGAGGCGACCAGGTTGCGCGAGCCCCCGAGTGCCAAAAATATGTATTGTCACGAGTGCGAATAACGCCTTGGAGGCGGCCAGGTTGCGCGAGCCCCCGAGTGCCAAAAAGATGTATTGTCACAAGTGCGAATAACGTCTTGGAGATGGTCAGGTTGCGCGAGCGCCCGAGTGCCAAAAAGATATATTGTCGCGAGTGCGAATAACGCCTCGGAGGCGGCCATGTCGCGCGAGCCCCCGAGTGGCAAAAATATGTATTGTCGTATTCTTACACGAGTGGTTATGCAACCGTGTTTGAGCAATGCTTAAATTACTTGTTGAGAGGTACTAGATAAAATACATACGGGCAATCTATGGGTAAAAAAGGCGTAGGTTCGTTACGTTCTATGGATTGCCAACATCCTCGTCTGTCTTTGGGTTCTTTAGCCGGTAGGCTCCTCCGTCTATTACTTCAGATATTATGTAGGGTCCTTCCCACTGTGGGGAGAGTTTATGACCTTTTCTTGTTTCAATCGGAGAACAAGGTCTCCTACGTTAAATACCCTGGTGCGAAGTCGACTGCTTTGGTAGGTGCGTAGCTTCTCTTGGCAGTTCCCGAGGGTATGGCTTGCTCTGATCCGTCCTTCGTTGTCCTCGAAACAGTGGATCATGTAGAGCCTATCCAACTGCTCTTGGAGTGTAAGGTTGTTTGAATTGTCGTGTTTCTGCCATTTTTGATTCATGGGTCGGTTGCCGACGACTCGATACGTGCGCGAGTGGTTGCTCGAGCATGAGTGGTACCTGGGGCCCATCTTGATTCCATCGGGGATGCAGAAGTCTCGAATTTGCTCGGCGAGGTCGTGCGGCTCATCTGGGAGGTCGTAGCGCCCTGATGTTCTGCGGTGAGTGGTCAGGCTGTTGCCAGGAGTTTCCGCCTCATCGGGTGCTGGGTCGAGTGAAATTTTGATGTTGAATTCTGGCACCTTAGCTGATGTTGGCCTTGATTTTGTGGCTGCTGACTGAGCTTGGTTTGTGGATCGACGAGTGGTTCGCTGCTTGATGTAGTTTCGAAAGCCGTCGAAGACTTGAGCTTGATCCGCGTGTCGATCGAGTGCGCTCAATCGCGGGGCTGGAAGGCTTGCAATGAAGTTTAAGTTTCCGAGTAGATCGGTTCTTGCTTGGACCGTTGGTGAAGTCACCGATTTGCCGACTGTTGTTGATGGGACCACCGAGATCGTGATTCCAACCTGCGTCTTCCCCATGGTCGGTGCCAATTGACGAGGATCGGCCTCGAAAAATCCCATGGTTAGGAACCCTGGGTTTGATTGTAAGAGAACGAGTGCAAGATTGATGATCTCATCGGCTAACAGGAGACAGGGATTTACCCAGGTTCAGGCCCCTCGATCGATAAACCCCGACTTCCTACTCGATGTATTATATGGTGGAGGCAATTATAGTGGAGGTCTCGGCGAGATTGCTCTAGCCGAGGGTATTGCTATGTGAGATTGGATGCCCTAGACGCCTCCCCTCCCAACCTTTATATACTAGGCTAGGTCTCGAGGAGTCCATCTAGGTTTACATAAATAGTTGCCTAATCTAGCTAGTCTTGGCGGTCACTCCTTCAACTCCGTATTGTCTTGGACTCCATGTCGACGCATCCGTCGGTGCTTCGGGTGGGCTGATATTGGCCCAGCCGAAGCTTCTAGTGGGCCTTCCGTCTTGACACGCACCAGGTACCCTCACGCTAAGGAGTCGTGGGGGGGCATCCCCTCGTCAGTGCACCTTTTTTTTCCGGGAGCCCATCAGGAAATAACTTCCAGGTTAAGCGTGCTTGGAGTAGTCTTAGGGCGACTTACCAACTAGGAAGTTGATCCCAGGTGCGCACGAGTGAGGATAAAGTGTGCAAAACATATTAGTGTTGGTATGTGAGGATAGTCTGGATCCCAGGCGCATCGATCAGGATCCGGCAGGAAACCAATAGGTTTGGTCGGGGCTTTACAATGGTAACCCTCGCCTGTTACAACCATGGATCAACTACGCCACCATGGCTCGGGACAAAGAGGGGGCACAGTGGGTTAGATCAGATCGGACTGTGGCCGGGCGGGGAGGAGCACGACCCGTGCGGTGGGGAAGAGAGTTGCATGGCGCGGCGCGACTGCACGCTTTGGCTAGGGAGGGGAATTCTTCAGAAGGTAAGGAGATTTATTTTTCCTTGGCGGTGGAACATAAGAGATGACCTAATCTACCCCAAACCTCTCGCACGCCCTTTCTCCCATCCCTTTCCCACTACCCATTGTGCCCATCGTGCATGCCACGAAATAAAAGGTGCATTGCACAAAAAAGGTGCGAGAGGACATCTAGGTGGCAGCTGTAACAACCCGGGATTTTCACCCAAATTAATTTTTTTGCTTGTTGCGTTATTTTATTGATTGTCCATATTGTTTGCAGTGGTTGCTTCGCCAATTTATTAATTGGTGAATATTCCCCCCTCCTTCTCGTATCGTTTGCGAGTCCGGACCTTTTCCCCAATGGCACACGACCTTTTTGCGACACCGGGTGTTCACCCGATCACCGTCGCGACTTCCGGCGCAAGACCAGCCTTCACCATCGATGTGGAAACCCCCATTTATATTTAAATGGGTTATTTTATCGGGCGGGTTTTGACGTTTTCGGTTCTATGCGAAGCGATGTAGACGGCGTAAATTTAGTGCAACGAGGTGGTGGTTAGAATTTCATGCGATTCCGGCTTCGTTTAGTGGGTGATCGATCGGATGTGCCAGGCATAGTAGCCGGTGTAAGTTCAGTGGCGTATTTACAAAATGTCGTCCGCGCCATTACCTGACCTCCGATATTTCCCTCTTATCTATTAACCCTATCCCACCTAAAACCAAGCCCAAAATGCACTCTATGCAGTCCACTTTGTGGCCCAAAACATCCCTAACATCCACCTACTATAAATGGACAAGCCCCCTTCCAAATTTGGCTAAACCTAGCCCCTACCTCCCTCAGATTTCCGTGCCTAGCCTCTCCCCCGCCGCCACTTGCCTCCACCAGCCACCAACCCACCAGAGCCAGTCGCCTCGATCCGGTCCGTCAGATCCGGATTGGATGGCTCCGGACGTGCCACGTCACCAGATGCACCCGAGCTCCTCCCTCCCGTGGAGACTCCCGTGCGCGCCTAGCCCCGAGTGCTCCAACCCCGCCGCCGCCGTAGTCCGGCGATACCCCAGCCGTGCCGCCGCCCCAGCAGGTCATGCCCTCCTCCGCTGCGGCCCTTCTCCTTCCCTCCTCTCCTCCTCTCCTCTCACCTCTCTCCTTCTCTTCTCCCGTATAGCACAAGAAGCTGAAGCCACCATGGCCGGCGCCACGAAGCTCGCACCGCCATGGGACCTCGCCCCCGCCTGGCCAGCCACCGAATCCGGACGGCGCGACCCGGATCTGCCCTTCCCGGCTACCCCGTCAACATCTGCCGCCCCTGCCGGAGTCCGGCCACCGGCGCCCCCAGCCACCACGGTTGCCTCGTCGGGGGAACGAGGACGAGCCGCTGCTCGCGCCCGCGTGGGCCATCCTGGCTCCCATGGCCCAAATCCTTCGTCCCCGGCCCGCACCCTCCTTCCGCCTATGGGCGAAGCACCGCTATGCATCGCCTCCCTCCGCAGTTGGGCCGAGGCCCGCTAGGTGATCCTACCTCTTCTTTTTTTTTCTGCGCGCCAGGTGGGCTTGGCCTAGTAGTTCGCCGCTATGTAACGCCATGGGCGTCAGATAGTATCTGCACCGCCCCCTTTTAGGCCCAGTAGGGTCAGATTTGGCCCAATAATTGTTATAGCTATTTTCTTTTTTGCAAAATAAATGGCAGATTGTGTTGCGTTTTGCCGATGCTCGTATCTCGTGAACCGTTGCTCGGATGGAGACACTTTCTACATGAAAGTGGCTCCATTTTTTGCATAGGTTATGAAAATGTTGCTCTTTTCCATGTTTTAACTTGTCTACATGTTGTTTACCCGCTAATTACAACCCTTGCCACTATAAAATGTAACCGACCATAACTCTTTAACCGTTGCTCCGATAAAAATGTTCTTTATATGTATCTTGACTAGAATTGCGTGTAGATCTTGATTATGCTGCTCTTGCTTGCTAATAAAAATAATAAAATTGTGTTTAGGGCAGAATAGTACCAATTTCAATAATTATCTTTGGGTCCTTAATAGTTTGCCATGTATAGGTTTTACCCCCACTTAAAATGACTAGATTAGATTGTTTACCTTGTGCTTCACCTCTTGCCATGATTGTGTGCTATGCCGTGCTTGAGTGTGATGACATGTTAACAACCTTTTGCTCATCTTATGTAGCTAAAAAACTTGAACCATCGTAAATGTTCAGTATCGTCGTGTGTGACCGATACTTCACTTAACCTGTTATTAATCGCTCTCGACGGTAGATCCGTATCGTAGTGCGTTGCCTCGTGTTGCCTTCTTGTTGTTGCTTGCTCGTGATTGCTTGTAGTATAGATGCTTGCTCGTCGATTGCCTTTCTAGTGTTTCCTTCTTGTGTGCACCCGCGGGTACCCTCAGAGACGTTGCGAGCTTGCGATCGACTACACCTTCGGTTTCGTCTTCTCATCAGGTAAGGGGGAGCATATATCATGCTTATAACTTTCAGCTCACTTGTGCCTAGGCATAGGATAGAACGATTGCTTGATCCTACCACCTCATATTTATGCCTCTCAAATAAACCCAAACAAACATGTCCTCCAGATCCTAGCAAACCATTGTTTGGCCATGTACCTTGCTTGCTTAACCACTGCTTAGTATGCATGCTAGAATGCTATCAACTGTTATCCTGTTACTCCTTGGATTTGGGCCACCACATTATTATATTGTTGTGGATGATATGATTTTTATAATGTTGACTATATTCGACGAATGATGGAAGGTCTAGGATATCCTGTCTTGATGCTTTGTTCCATTTGAGTCACCTAGGACCCGAGTTCCGGGTATTGTGTCTCTTGACGAGCGTGCCTAACCGCGTGTGGGATACTATGGGGTCCCCTTTTCTTACCTACCTAGCTCCAAACATTTCTAGAGGTGGCCCAAGCTGATTTACCATTTGAAACCATGCATATATTTCTGCCGGGTCGCTCCTAGAAGATATCCATTAAAAGAAACTGGGCCAGCGGGGACATGGTTTCCTTGTTGGTCCACCCTTGGCTGGTGAGGGCCCATCCCCATGTGAGGTGTCCTAGTAACCCAAACCCAGTTGAGACGGAAGAGGCCGATCCGAGAGCACGACCGGATTTTGGATTGGGTGTCGACTCCCCGGGGCCCAGCGGATTTGTTCGTTATTAGCTAGAGGGACCTGTCGTTTCGGATCTCTCGGAACTAAATCATAAAATGGTTGCCTGTGATGGGTAGCAACTGAGAGGGATGGGCGTGCGTGCGGAGCCTTGTAATGGGCAGTTGGTACACCCCTGCATGATTAGATATTTTCGACATGCCGTGTCCACGGTTATGGATTACTTGAGACCTACTCTTTGTTCATAGAGAACAACAACTGAGGTAATCTTAATAACTTGATCAACGTGTGTGTGCCTTGACTGCTTCTTCTTCGTTGGAATGCGAAGGGGAGGACAAGGATAGGACATGTGTTATGTTTGCGTAAGTAGCCGATAGCAAGACTTGTTGGAGGCGATTCCTCATTGACTGCTTGGTTCTAATCTTACTCTAAATAGATCGTTAGCCACCTCATATATTGCTAGTGCGGCTGCAACCTCACCACTACCCCCATCTTACCGTGAGAAGTTAGTTACAAGACTTGTTGATATAGCTCACCCCTTTCTTCTCTCTTTTACGCATGTTATGCAACCAATCTTGGACTACAGAGGAGATCGATGACCCTTCTTCTGGAGGCCTTCACGGAGACTCGACGACGACTAGTTAGGCGGATCCCGGCGGAGAGCCTGGACCCGTGTGGTTATGGCAATGGTGTCTTTTACCTTTGCCATTAGGCATTTGATTGTAGTCTGTACTCAGACATATGTCTTCCGCTGATGTATTTTCTTAAGGCAGTTGTATGCCGATTGTATGAGATGTTGTATCCTTGTAGCTGTAATGTTGTGATATCATGTTGGAAATCCGGGGCATATGGCATTGTCATATGTCGTGGTGGGACCGATATGTGCTTCGTCCCTGGATCTGGATGGAAACATCTAGATCTGGAACAATTCTGCATATCGAGCCTTACATCAGCGGTGGGGCATCAGTTCGTGCTTTCTCAAGTTTGATGGCATATATGTGGCCTCAAGTCATGAGAAATTATTTTCCAACTTTACTTTTTACTAGATATTCATATTTCCCTAGAGTGTATTGTTCATTTCTTTTGTGTCCCTAGAGGAGGCCAATGAGATCTAGGTAAAGAACTTTACCCTAGGTAAAATGGTAGTTTCTAGTAGTGTTATGGAGATTTATAAGGCTGGTATCATGGCCGCAATACTGATGGCTTCGAGCCAGAATTTTTATGCAGACTTGTACTCCACCATCATTGTTCTTTCCAAATCCATAAGAGTATTATTCTTCCTATCTTCTACACCATTTTGTCGAGGGGTATACGAAGCAGAATATTGATGTTTGATCCCCTCATCACCAAGAAACTCATTCAAGGTGTAGTTCTTGAACTCGGTGCCATGGTCAATTCTTATTGCCAATATATTTGCATCATGTTGATGCTGGGATTCATTGGCAAACTCGATGACCTTTTGTTGGGTCTCACTCTTCTTCTTGAAAAATAAACCCATGTATATCTTGAGTAGTCATCCACAATAACAAATTTTTTTACTTCTTTCCACAAGACTATAAAATGTAGGAGGCCCAAAGAGATCCATGTAAAGGAGCTCCAAATGTTTTTTGAAGTGATGAAATTCTTGATGGTGTGTTGATGAGACACAAGTGTAGGGGATCGCAACAGTCTTCGCGGGTAAGAATAACCCATTTCATAGTTTTGACACAAGGGGGGCCAAAAGATATTTATTACCATTAGCACTATGTGTAGTAGGGACGGAGCTGAGCGATGTTCCATGGTCGGCGCATTTATTCCCCCGGCGTTTGTGATTTGGAAGACTCACGTATGTACACCAAATAGTATGATCCATTGTGTAGGTTTGTGCTTACCATGAACGGTCCTTCCCATGGTGAAGATAATTTATGCATGCCGCCCTTTTTCTGTATGAGGCGTAGCACTAAATCACCTTCTTGGAAATTTCGGCTTCTTATTCTTCGGCTGTGGTATCTCCGCAAGTCATGCTGATAAATTGCGGACTTGGCCGCGGCGAGATCGCGTTCTCCATGGAGGAGATGGCGAGAGTCTTGTCTTGCTTTGTCGTTGTCGGCTTCAACGTAAGCCATGACTCGGGGTGAGTCGTGTCTTATGTCACTTGGCAGAATTGCTTCAGCCCCGTAGACGATAAATAAGGGTGTATACCCGGTCGATCGGCTTGGAGATGTTCAGATACTCCATAACACGGAGGGAAGTTCGTCTTCCCAACAACCCGGGGACTGTTCTAAAGGGACGAGGAGTCGAGGTTTGATTCCTCGGAGGAGTTCCTGATTTGCGTATTCGGCTTGTCCATTGGACTGTGGGTGCGCTTCAGAGGCCAGGTCCAGTCGAATGTGTTCTTGTTGGAAAAATCGTTCCATGACTCCTTTCGACAAGTTGCTTCTGTTGTCAGTGACTATATTGTGTGGGTATCTGAATCGGAAGATGATTTTCTTCAGGAAATTTAGCGCCGTCTTTGCGTCGCATTTACTGACTGGTTCTACCTCCATCCATTTGGTGAATTTGTCGATTGTGTAAGAGCAAAGTTTTGCCCCCGTATGTTTTGGATATTGTTGGACAAGACAGTAGAGGAACTAACAATGTTTTGTAGTGTAAACAGTTGAATAGGTTCCTGAAGGACAAGCTAGGTGATAAAGCTTCAGGGAAGGTTTTCAAGTTATCGAAGCATTACCCCTTTAGCGAAGCTTAATCACGAAGGATGACCCCCAAAAATGAAGGTGTCCTGAAGCTCAACTCATTGAAGGAAATGAAGAAGACGACGCAAGATTTAGATGTTTTTGTGTAGTTCTTTTTCTGTTCTTTGAGTCATAGGACAAACCGTACTATCAAGAGGGGTCTTTAGTTTGTGGAAACCGAAGTTATTGAGAAAATGCTCAGATCAAATCTAAACCAAGTGAGAAGCCAGAGTGAAGAAATCTCATGTGCACTAAGTTAAGTTTCGGTAGCAAACACTTCGTTCTTTGGCTTCCAAAGTAGAACTAAGTCCGTGAGTCAACTTTACTTGTTCCGCAAGTAAAGTTGCGCAGTAATGACAAATCCGACCGTTGTGGACACGTGTCAAGCTGTCACTTCGGGTCACATTGGTCATTTTGCACCTCGGGATCGCCAACTATAAATACGCCGTCCCTCCTCCATTTGCGGGCGGCTGCTCTGAGAATATTCCTGAGAGAGATTGAAGAGGGCACCCCAAGAACGCCACCGAAGCAAAACCCAAAACCCAGAATACTGAAGCCTAAGTCCCATTGATCTGAGTAGAATCGAGATGACTTAGGTGAAATCTTACTAGCCTTTTTATCTTGGAGAACTGCAATTCTCCTAGACGGTTAGAGTGTCGACTTCAGAGAGCGAAGAGTAATTGTCGCCTAGAAGATCAAGTTTGTCAAAGGTTTCGGAGATTCCCTTGATAATGTACCCCGAGTCAAAACTGACCAAGCTCAAGGAGATTGGTGCAGTGGAGCAATGGACGGAGAGAGATTTGATCCAGGTGTTCAATCACCAGTCCCTCCAACCAGACGTAGCGGTTTGCAGAGCGTGAACTGGTCGAACAAACATCGCCGAGTCACAGTTCGTTTTACTTCAAGCATTTACCTTCCGCATTGCATTTGCTTCCTAGTTATGCTTCAATGTGTTTTGACTCACTAAATTTAGTTTCGCTTCCACTTTTACTTTCCTGTTCCGCTTTACTTATGCTTCACCTCAAAGTTTCAGTCGAAAATTTGAAGTGATCATTCACCCCCTCCCCCTCTGATCACATACTTGGACTTTCAATTGGCATCAGAGCTAGTCACTCCCTACACTCTGTGTGTTCTGGATTAACCTCCTGGAGTACTTTCAAGTATGTCTTTCGCAGTTATTCGCTCCGGCGAACCTATTCCTGTTTTCAATGGGAAGGACTATCCTTACTGGAAGGACAAGATGAAGATAAGTATCATGGCTATCAATTCAGCTGCCTGGCAAGTTGTCTTGAAAGGAGTCACAGTCAGGGATGAGAATGCCATCACTCCTGCTGAAGCAAAATTGATTGATCTTGATTCTGAAGTCTGGGTATTCATCACCAACCATTTGACTCCAGAGAAGTATCATGAAGTGAAGAATATCCCATCTGCCAAAGGTGTATGGGACTATCTGGAATATATTGGAGAAGGAGTATCCACTCAGAAAGATGCCAGAATTGACACTCTCCGAAGCAAATTCTATCGATTCAAGAGAAATGCGGGCGAAAAAGTCAACTCCATTTACAGCAGACTCACTGCTCTTGCAAATGAGTTGATTTCCCTCGGTGCTGATGACATCACTCCTCACACGGTTTTAAGAACTTTGCTTCGCTCATTGGATGATTCTTTTGATCACATTGTGCTGATGATCAAGGAAAGAACTGATTTCAGAAATCTTGTTGGCGCTGATATTCTTGAGAGACTCAATACTTTTGAAATGGAAGAAGATGAGAAACGTGACATAAATGGCTCTCGAAGAAGATCACATGCTCTAAAAGCAAAAGCTTCACATCATTCTTCACCCGAAGTTAGTTCTGCTTCCGGTGTCGAATCTGATGATCCTGCAAGCATTGGGAAGGATTTGGCATTAATCATGAGACGCTTCAACCGCTTCCAAAGAAAAGGTTTTTCTTCACCCAAGAAGAGTTACTCATCAAGGAACTCAAGTTACTCATCTCACCGTTCATCCTCAAGAAGCTCTCCATTGAAGGACAACTGCTGCTACAAGTGCAAGAAACTAGGTCATTACATTGCTAATTGCCCTCTATGGGAAGCTGAAAACAAATCAAAGCATTCACTCAGAGATTCTTCAAGCAAGTCCTACAGATCCTCCAGAAGCTATAAGTCCAAGAGACATGATTCCAGTTCAAGAACAGAAAAGAATAAAGATTCAGATGATGACAAGAAAAAGAAGTATCACAAGAAGCGTGAGAGTTCTTCTTCGAATACACATTCTTCTCGTCGAAGCAATTCTCACTGTGCCAAGGACTATCTGGGAAAGGAGATGAACTCTGAAGAATAAGCCTCCGGTTCTGAAGAAGAATTAGGCTCAAGATCCGCATCTGGCTCCGAGTCTGATGGTGTTGCTGGATTGGCATTTGCTCTGGTCAGTGCTTCGAGCTCAGTTTTCACCTACAACAGCAGTGAAGATGAAACTCCTGCATACTGCTTCATGGCTAAAGCAAAGGTATCTTCATCCAAAGTTACCTATGATACTTCTGATTGTTCTTCATATGACAGTGATTCCAAGATAAGCTACGCTAAACTTGCTAAAATGGCTTCAATCAAGAAGATGAACTTGATTCGCTAAGCAAAAGCATTAAGAAGTCAGAAACTCTGTTGATCGATGAGATAGATAAAAGTCAAACTTTAACTAATGAGCATGCTGCTCTGAAGGAGAAGTTTGAATAATTATCCTCTCGGCATGATCTTCTTTCAGTTGATTATGATAAGCTCACCTATGAATTTTTTCAGAGGAAAATGGATCTCAAAAAACAAAAAGAGGCTCATGAAGAGTTCGAAAATGTCAATATCTCTCTCACGGCTCAACAAGGTTCTGAAGCAAATCATAAAACTGATTTACCTTGCTTAACTTGTCTGGAACGAAGAAAAACTGATTCCAAAGGCAAAGATCCTATTATTATTGATGATACTAATGCCTCAGATGAGGAAAACTCTGCTATTACCGAGGAACTCCTCAGGTTGAAAGATTTGTTTAAAACATGTTTGTTCAAAAGTGTCCAGGGACACCAACACCTTTGTGATATCCTGAAGAAGGCACTCCTTCACAGGAATCCTAGGAATGAAGGTGTTGGCTTTGAAAGGAAGCTAAACCCAGATGGCACTTACTGGGAACCTGAGCAGTACCCAAAAAATGTATGGGTCCTAGCAAAGGATAAGCCTATAGATATTGCTAATCTTTCAGGTTATAACTTCAATATTGATAAGGCTATTGTTGATGAATCACTTGATTCTGACTACAAGCTTATCAAGAACCAGGAAGGAAAGGTTTCAGCCGAATACATTGGTGCCCCTCCAAAGAATGGTTTCTATAAGAGACAAATTTGGGTGCGCAAGTCACTCGTTGAGAAATTGCCTGCTAACCATTCTATGCAGGGAAAGTCTTCGGTACCACCGAAACACTTCTATTCTCTGGAAGAGAGAAATGATTCACTGGTGCCCGAATCAAATGTTCCTCAAAAGGAATACTATCGCACTGGTCGTTATACTTACCGTCACCGTGATAACAATGATAAGATTGCATATGCTCATTCATATCCTAACCCCTCGCAGAGGACTTACATTTATGGTGTACTTGATGGTACCCCTAAGCAATATAACCCTATTCGATTTGATATTGCTTCAACAAGTGCTTCCACCTCTTCTCAGTCACCTGCTCGTTTTTGGGTGGTTAAGAAGAACTAATTCTTCTGCAGGGCTATGTCTCCGGTAGATCCGAATGGGTCATGGACAGTGGTTGCACAAATCATATGACCGGAGACAGGGAGTTATTCACCGAAGAAAAACAATCTCAATCATCTCAGAAGTACATTACCTTCGGTGATAACAACAAGGGTAAAGTTTTAGGTTTGGGTAAGGTTCCATATCGAAAGATAAGCACATTGACAAGGTTATGCTAGTCCAATCTCTTGGTTATAATCTTATGTCTATTTCTAAGTTATGCGATATGGGTATGCTTGTTCTATTTTCTGCTTCGCGCTGTGTTGTCTTTTCACAGGATGACTATACGTTTGTCTTCGAGGGTTACCGAAAAGGAGATTTATACATTGTTGATTTTTCTTCGGGACCTGCTGTATCCACATGCCTAATGGCAAAAACTTCATCTGGTTGGTTATGGCATCGAATA
The DNA here is from genome assembly GCA_950022295.1 of Bromus sterilis. Lineage (NCBI taxonomy): Eukaryota > Viridiplantae > Streptophyta > Magnoliopsida > Poales > Poaceae > Bromus > Bromus sterilis. Next base: position 222,436,844 of record OX465599.1, read on the forward strand.
CTTGGTCATGAAGGGATGAGAAATCTTCAAAATCTAGTGAAGAATAATCATGTTATTGGTCTTAACGAAGTAAAATTCTATAAGGATCGTCTCTGCAGTGCTTGTGAAGTTGGTAAAATTACGAAGAAATATCATTCAGCGAAGACTATCATGACTACTACTCGTCCTCTTGAATTGCTTCATATGGATCTTTTTGGTCCCCAAAATTATGCAAGTCTGGGAGGAAACAAATATGGTCTCGTCATTGTTGATGATTTTTTCTCGTTATACTTGGGTTTTCTTTCTGGACGACAAGAGCAAAGTTGTTGAAATCTTCAAGTCATTTGCTAAGAGAGCTCAAACAGAATATGAATTATCCCTGAAGCATATCCGAAGTGATAATGGAACTGAATTCAAAAATACTCATATTGAAGAATTTCTTGATGATCATGGATTTACTCATGAGTTCTCTGATGCTTAGACACCTCAACAGAATGGTGTAGTCGAAAGGAAGAATAGAACTCTTATTGAAATGGCCAGAACTATGCTTGCTGAATACAAGACTCCTATCAGGTTCTGGGCCGAAGCAATTAACACCGCATGTCATATCATCAACAATGTTTACCTTCAAAAATTTCTGAAGAAGACTTCACATGAGCTTATCACTGGTAACAAGCCAAATGTTTCGTATCTTAGGGTATTTGGTGCTCCTTGCTTTATTAGAGATATGAATCATAGCTCCAAATTTTCCCCTAAGGCACATGAAGATTTTCTACTAGGTTATGGCTCAAATTCTCACACTTACAGAGTGTCTAACTCCCACTTTGGGAAGGTTATGGAAACTGTAAATGTGAGATTTGATGAAACTAATGGCTCTCAAAAAGAGCATTTGCCTCATGATCTAGATGAACCTCCTCTCGATGAAGTGATCAGGTCTATGGCTATTGCAGAAATTCACCCTGTTGAAGTAGTTTCTCATCAAACTATTCAAGATGATGATGATCCAATGTTCCCACACATATCCCGGGGTGCTAGAGATCAAAATCTTGAAGCTAATGATGAAGATGACGAAGAAGAACCTATTAACGAAGAAAATGCAGATCCTGAAGGAAATGCAGATCCGGAAGGAGATGATGGTCCTGAAGGAAATGATCCTGAAGAAGAACCAGAGCCACAAGTCATTGAAAATGCACTAACTCGAGTGCGAAGGAGAGTTGATGTTGATTCGATCCTCGAAGAAATTCAACAACCAGGTCGTCCCACAACTCGTTCTCGTACTCGATTGGCTAACTTCTATGGAAACTTTTCGTTTGTCTCCATGCTAGAACCTTCAAAGTTTGATGAAGCCATGAAGGATCCAGATTGGTTAACTGCTATGCTCGAAGAACTAAACCAGTTTGAGTGAAACAAAGTCTTGTCCTTAGTCGAAAGGCCTGATCCAACGAAGCACAACATCATTGGTACAAAGTGGATTTTTTGCAACAAGCAAGTTGAAGATGGTATTGTGGTAAGAAACAAAGCACGAATGGTAGCACAAGGATACACCCAAATTGAAGGTATCGATTTCGGCGAAACTTATGCTCCAGTTGCTCGTCTCGAGTCCATTCGTGTTATGCTTGCTTTTGAAAATTTCAATGGTATCCTACTTTATCAAATGGATGTGAAGAGTGCTTTTCTTAATGGATAAATCGAAGAAGAAGCGTATGGTATGCAACCTCCAGGTTTTGAAGACCCAAATAATCCTGACATGGTGTACAGGTTGCACAAGGCTCTTTATGGGCTGAAGCAAGCACCTCATGCTTGGTACGACACACTGAAGGACTTCCTTCTAAAGAAAGACTTCAAACCAGGAACAACTGACCCAACTCTTTTCACTCGATCTTATAATGGTGATTTGTTTGTCTGTCAAATATATGTAGATGATATTATTTTTGGCTGCACTAACATTGAAATCAACGAAGTATTTTCCAAAATGATGTCGAAAAAATATGAGATGTCAATGATGGGTGAATTGAAGTTCTTCCTTGGACTTCAAATCCGTCAATAGAAGAATGACACCTTTATTTCTCAAGAAAAATATCTCAAGGATTGCCTGAAGAAGTTTGGTCTCACTGATTGCAAAACAATTAAGACTCCAATGCCTACCAATGGCTTCCTTGATGCAGATGAAAAGGGCAAAGCCTTCGACCAGAAGAAATACCGGTCTATGATTGGCTCTCTTTTATATCTTTGTGCATCTAGACCTGACATTATGCTTTCAGTATGTATTTGTGCTCATTTTCAGGCCAATCCAAAGGAATCACATCATACTGCAGTAAAGCGGATTCTTTGGTATCTTGCTCACCCACCAACCTTGGGCTTGTGGTATCCCAAGGGAGCTCAGTTTGATCTTATTGGATATTCTGATTCAGACTGGGCCAGTGATCGTGTTGACAGGAAATCAACTTCAGGGACTTGTCATTTCCTTGGAAGATCACTTGTGTGTTGGGCTTCCAAGAAGAAAAACTGTGTATAAATATCTACTACTGAAGCCGAATACATTGCTGCTGGGTCATTCTGTACTCAAATACTTTGGTTGAAGCAAACAATGAAGGATTATGGTATTCATGTGAAGAAAATTCCTATTCTATGTGATAATGAGAGTGCAATCAAAATTGCTCACAATCCTGTGCAGCACTCTCGCACGAAGCATATTGACATTCACCATCATTTTCTTCGTGATCATGTGTCGGGACCCGGGGTTAGCGTATGCAAGTACAGTTAAGACATAGTCATATGGAGAGCCGAGAACCGCACCCACTTGTCTAAGCAGACAAGGCCAAGCACTGAACATTCTCGGAATGCATCGTACGTGAGGGGCATCCCATCCAGGCCGGATGATCAACTATGATGGGTCCTCATCGTCCGCCACAAGTCTAATGATATGGGTGGTGAACTCCCATATTCAAAGACAAGTCGCCTCAACCATACTATCGACTATCTCAAAACTCTTACATAGACTTACTCCAGCCCGATCACTTAGTCGGGGTCTAGGGCGGGCTCGATCATACCACAAAGTGTGCACGAGACGGAGTCTCGAGCAATCGCATCGCGATGCCCCAAGCTGCGCACATCTAAGAGCCACTTGGTGTATGAAAGACCGCCAGCCAGAACACAACTAAGGTCTCGAAAACCCATACAAAGACATGCATGTTATAACCATACACGCAGCACACATGCCTTGTATGAACAGTAGGTACCATTTCAATTCTCTACAAAGTGTACATTTTATTCATAACTCTTATAGAGTACACACAGAGATCACAAACATGTGATCCAACATTACAACATAAAGCGGAAGCAAATTATGTCTGAGTACAGACAAGTTTAACAAATTGGCTTAAGAAGCCTGATTCAAACATAAAGCCCTCCACGAGGGAACCGGTCTGCTGACTGGGACTAGACTAGCTTAACTTCAGTCGTCCAGCTCGATGAAGAAGCCACCTTCGGGGTCAGTGGCGTCATCTAAAACATAGATTAAGCAAACGTGAGTACAAAGGCGTACTCAGCAAGACTTACATAGGAGCTATACTACTCATGCACATGTGTCAAGGTAAAAGGAGGTGGGGTTCACTTGCAGAAATGCCAGCTTTGACTTGGCTAATCCTGAACTACGAGTACCATACTTTGAGGTAAGAAGCGTACACGAGTCCACTACTTTCTCCAACCAATACACCACTATGGTGCCTTCCTCGACTTCCCCACGATAAAGCACGCCATAGCACTCACACTTATCTTGGTGTATTTTAGAAGTATCCGGTTCAAGTTATCTAATAATCAAGCTAAGCTTTCCAAGTAGTCCATAACCGCGGACGCGGCTATTCGAATAGTTTTGTTAACCTTGCAAGGGTGTACCGCTACACACACATGATCATCATTTACCGCCTTTGATCTCGACACCATTCAAGGGGTGCCAGTGAGGATGCTCACCACAACTCTTACCTCATAGCCTATCTAGTCCAAGAAAGCCGCCTACTTGGGTTGGCTACCACTATCGTGAACCCGGCCGGTTTACCGAAGTGGACCCAAGCGATGTGTGCGTGGTGCATAAGCCGGTCTCGGGTGAGCCGTTCTCTCACTTAGCATCCAGGCCACAAGCCTACCAGAACTCCGAACTACTACGACATCTGGACATCGAAAGGGATGAGTTAATAGGTTGAGAGGGGTCAGTGAGCCCAATGTGTGGTTGTACTCTTCATCTTGGATCACCACACAAGAACTCGGACTTAGGGCGGTGTTCAACGAGACAACCCACCGTGTACTCCTACACAGCCTCTCATCGTTCACATTGTATTAGGGTCGATTCACCAACACTTTTCTACCATCATCAACATGATCACTACCATCCCGACTCACATCACAGTAACATCATGGCATCATACTAAGCATGCAATAAGCGGTAACATTTGCAGGGGCCACATGATATCATTCAACTCCTACATTTGCTAGGATTGTGGTTTGCTTACTACTGTGACAAAAGATAGGTCATGCAAAGGAATGGGTTCATCTATGCGGTAGAATCGTAACATGGTGATCATCCTATACAATGCATAAGCGAGACATGAGAGGGAAGTGGGATTTTATCGACATGATCAATGGGGTTTTGCTTTCCTTGCTGACGAGGTTCGGGTTCTGGATCTTCAGCGAAGGGGGTGACCTCTTGCTCCGGTTCCACCTCTACTCGACAAACAAAGCACGAAGTAGCAATCAATATGAATGCAATGCTCAAGCACATGATTGAATATTAATGCTTGAAGTACAAGTTTTGATGTGTGAGGCAATTCCTTTTAAGTGGAATATGTTGCATTTAAAATGCAAATTCAAACTCCACATTTGAATTCAACATTAACCAAGTTATATGTGATATAGTTTGATCATTTTTAATTACCTTCAAATGTGTATGATATGCCTCTGATGTGTAAGTGAAATGTAGCATGTTGCCATGGTTCAAGTTGCAAAATTATTTGAATTGAATTTGATTTAATTCCATTTAAATCAAATAGCAAATGCTACTGATCACATTTTAAATTCAACTCAAACAGAGTTGAAATTTGCATATTTGGAAAGATAATTTTCTCCTGATCATTTTTCATATATTATTTGTCCAATTTGGAGTTAATATGAATTTTCTATCAATTTCCAAAGTTTGGGGTATTTTCTGGAATTTCTGGAATTATTAAACTTATTTTTCTTTTCTGGAAAAGCATTACTGCGTCATTAATACATCAGCATGACATCAGGGGGTTTGACCTGAGTCAAACTGACAAGGGGTCCCACTGGTCAGCCTCTGTAGGGGTTAATCTGTTTTAATTAAAGATTTTGATTAACTTAGAGGGGGCTGGCCCCACCTGTCAGTGTCCCATGGCCTAACTAAACAGGGGTTAGTCCCCTAATTAACCCAGCCTACCGGCGGCTAGCCGCCGACGGCACTGGACACGGCGGCGTGGTCGCCGGAGTGACCAAACGGCCACGGGAGAGCACAGGGAGGACACCAATCGACTCAGCATCGTCTTCCGCATCATCTGGAGGCAACAGGGGGTCACGAGGTGGTCGGGAGAGGCGGCGGCGACGACTCCGGCGGAAACAGAGAACCGGCGAGGTTGTAGCCGAGGCTAGGGAGCACGGTTTGGGGTGATTTTGGTTGCGTTCGAAAACTGGGATGGCTAGGTGCCAAACGCACGCACGGGTGCAACGCCAGGGGCACTGAAAGGAGCTCCAGTTCGGCCATGGCGGCGAGCTTGCTCGGGATCCATGGCGGATTCGGTTGTGGGGCAAACGAGGCGCTGCAAACTTAGGGGAAAGGTGAAGAAGCTCACCCTGAAGCTAATGGAGAAGACGGTGAGGCCGGGGATGCTGTGTAGCCGAGGAATTTGACGACGGCGACTCACGGGTCCGGCGAGCTCTCGGTGAAGCTGGCGTCGATTGCTGAGGTGCTCGGGCTCGATTGCTTGAGGGGAACGATGAAGAGGCTTGCTGCGGTTCTCCTGGACACGGCGGCACGGCTCAGGGACGACGGTGGCTACGTGTTCTCGACGGAATGCTCCAAGGCGGTCTTCGGGCGGCGGTGAAATCGGGCGCAGGAGGAGGAGAAAGACGAAGGAGAGGAGGGGAATGGATCAGGACGGCTGCGCGGCGTCTCCAGCGAAGGGATAAGGCACGGGACAGGCAGGCAGCTGCCTGTCGTGCCAACGGCGGTCGCCGGCGAGGTGCCTGCCTGCCTGGAGGGAAGAAGACGCATGTAACCCCCTCCAGGTGGGCTGGGCCGGCCAGGTGGGCTGCGGGGGTTTAGCTGGGCTGAAACCAGGTAAGTTCTTTCTTTTCTTTTTCTCTCTGTTTAATCTTTCCTTTCTTTTTCTGTAATTTGTTTTGGCTCTGATAAAAAAATACCAAACCATTTTATTAAATGCTGAAAACTTTTACATGGCCTCATAATAATATAGACTAGCCACTCATAAACTTTCAACATTTTTAAAATTCAAATGATTTGAATTTTAAATCAAATAGGGGGATTTCTTTAATTCCAAGGTACTGTTTGAATATTTGAAAAATCTATGAGCATGGGGTGGGTCCCACATCACTTGAAATGTGATCACACTCATTTATAAGACTTTTCAAAACTCTAACATGAATTTTTGGAAAATATTTTTATCTGGCCTTTTGAATTAATTCATCTGGGGGGTGTTCCTTCTCCCATTTTGATTTTTAATTTGATTTCCAAGATTTCTTTTTGAAATTTTGACATGATGCAAAGGCACTAGATAACCCTAGCACATACCTAACAGAGGGATCTGACATCATGTTCAGCGTGAAGATATTGTGATTAGTCATGTCAAAACTATAGATCAACTGGCTGATATATTCACGAAACCATTGGATGAGAAAAGGTTCTGTGCGTTAAGGTGTGAGCTAAATATTTTGGATTCACGAAATGTACTGTAAGACCGAACCTTTACCTCCATGTATATATTCATTAACTTCGTTGGTTGTGTTTGGTTTCTTTAATTGTTTTTACTTCATTTTATTTATCTTTATTTTTGCTTGGATTTAGTCCTCCATGCTTACCACCTTTTGCTTCGCTTAGTTTTTCTTCGAGGTGATAAGTTTCGGACCCTACCCCCTCTGTTCTTTTTCCCTCTTATTCTATATGTCTAGAATGGTTGAGCACATTTGAAACGGAAAGTTTTTTTTGCTTCGAATGTCATTGTGTTCCGAATCAAATGCTTCCAACTTTTATCGAAGTTTTCCTCAAGACCAAGACATATTCTTCGGTTGTTGAGATCCCTTCTTATCCGGGTTGCTGATATTCCCTCGCGAAATGTCACGAAATCCTTGCCGCAGAATCCGGAGGGACGATCGCTGGGAGCCGTCCGATTTGATCTGACAACTCCTGTCAGACCATCCCTATATAAGGCAACCACCCCAGCGAATCGATTCATCACTTCATCCCCAACCGCTCCGAAACCCTAATCTCTCTCGCGCGCCGTCGTGCTCTTCATCTCTGTCGCCATTCTCGCCGCTTCATTGCCGGACTTCGCGCCGCCGTGGACTTCGCGCCGCCATCAAGCTCCTCCTCTGCTCATCATCGTCGTAGCTGCTCGACGACACCAAGTTAGGGTATGCAGAGCCCTCGATCCAATCTCCATCTCTTTGTTCATCCTCTTCTTGATTGGATCCGAGTTCTTAGTCTTGCTTTTCGGTTGATTTTGTTAGGTCTCTTTGATCCGTTGGGAAACTTGTTTTAGCAAGCAAAATCTTCCCATCTCAATTCAGGTTAGAAGTTAGGGTTTGATCCCATCTGTTCTGTGTTAAGGCGTGCAGTTTATCTTTGCTCAATTAATGTTGCTAAGTCTAGCTCAGAACAAACCGGAAATATCACCCCTATTCAACTGAATCTCTTCTCAAAATCATTATTTTGGTCGAAACTTTTGCTGTTGCTCAGACCATACTTGTCTTTTTCCCTCGCTACCTTTTGCTCTTTCATAGGATGTCTGAGGATCTATGCTTCGGTGATGAGTCGCCAGTACTTGATCACCTCAATGAAGCAGAACAGGCTGCTCCCAAGAGAAAAGGAGGCAGAACAAAGGAAACAAACAATGCTAGAGGCATTCCCGAGTCCATTCGGATTGAACTTGGATATGATACACCTCCGGAAGAAACCAAGGAACAGTGCAAGATTCGTCTGCAAAACATTTGCTGCTACTGGGCTATCAGGTGGTACAAATACAAGAGCATCCCTGACTGGAAATGGGCAATGCAGTTTGCCTTCAATCCACCCTTCTTATACACTTCAAACGTGTGTGGAAGGTACACTGAAGAAAATCGCCATTTGTACTATCAAGTTCCACCCAAATATCCTCACCCCAACACCCTCAAGACCTCAGATGACTATCCTGACGAGCAAGAGCGATTGAGACTCGCTGCCGAGAAGAAGAGACTCAAGGAAGCAAAGAAGGCAGCCAAGATAGCTGCCGCTGAAGCTCATGGAGTTGGCCCGAGCTCGAAGAAGAAGAAGAAACTTAAGAAGAAATCTGCTTCACCCCCTGATGCTTCCATCGATGACAAAGAGCAAGCAAGACTGGAACGAGCTGCTCTGGAAGACTCGATTCTTGATGAGTCAAATGCCGAAGCTGATGATGAATCATAATCGAAGCAGATGATGAGTCCCCCAAGAAGCAAAGGATTCGGCTTCCATTGAAGAAGAATCCAAGAGAGAAACCGGCTGCTAAGGGGATAAAAATTCAAGACCCCACAGATAAGCCCACAACTCTCCCCACCATTGACTTGTCCTATTTGGTGGTTGCGAATCCCTTGGCCTCCAAGCCATTGGCTGATGCCCTCAATTCTGAGAGGCGCTCGAAGCAGAGGCATGACCCTGGTAAGCTTCAACAAACTGCAAAGGCCGCTTCACCAGCGAAGCCTAAGCAGTCTGCGGCTTCAAATCCTTCAGGGAAGCGAAATCTCACTGAAGCTGAACTGCAACAGAAAGACCTCACGGAGGCACTTGAGCGAAACATTCTTGCCAGAGGATCTGCTGAGAAGCAAAAGGCCGCAGAAGAAGCTGCAAGAAAGAAAATGGAGCTAGACTCCGCCAAATTTGCTGCAGAGAAGGCTGAGACGAAGCGAAAGCTCGCCGAAGACGAGAAAAATGAAGAAAAGCCTGCTGCTGAAGCCAAACTGTTGGCTGAACACGAAGCTAAACGCAAGGCCTCACTAGAAGGTCTCAGAACAAAGAAGGCTGAGAAAGCATCCAGGGCTTCCCAGAAGAAGGCAGTAGTTGATATGACTCCCTCAACTGAAGCTATTCCACCAAAGCAGAAAGGCATCTCTATGCCTGAAGCTCAAGCTGAAGCTGATCGCCATAGTGAACATCAATCCCCTGATCCTCGTGAAGGCGAACTATGGGGTAAATTGGGCGTTACTGAAGCTCTTTGGAAGAAGTGTGCGGCAGCAGATCCTGAAGCTGTCGATCTCGGTCAAGTCTACATCTCAGGCTCCATCGAAGCAATGATCTCTACAATGATCAGTCAGCAGAAGGACTTGCATTCAAGAGATAGAGCCGAAGTTGAAAAGATTCACAACTATCAAAAGCGCGCTGAAGCTGAATCAGATGATGAATTCAAACAACACGCATTGAAGTTGCTTTAGAAGATGAAAGACGTCAACACCACCACCAAGGATAACATCAAAACCTACAAGGGAAATATTAAAGCTGCAGTGGATGAAATGGTGAAGAACCATAATGCTTCTATTATGGAAAGGGATTCCCGGAAGCGCAAGGCCCCACTGGAAGCTGAACCAGCTGCTGCAAAGCCTGTTGTAGCCAAGCCCTCTGACCCTTCTCCGAAGAAAAGAACCACCGAGAAATGGAAGGTCACTTTGGCCTCGGCTGCTGACATGGATACCAGTGATGAACCAACCAGCCAGCCGAAGGAAAATACTGAAGCAGTTCCCACTCCTGCTCCCAAACCAAAGCCTTCCCAGCCAAAACCTCCAGCTCCACCCACCAAAACCCCTACACCTCCTCCTACCAAATCCACTCCCAAGAAAACTCCCGTCACACACACACCCACTCCACCTCCAAAAGCTCCAACCCCAAGCGAACTCAAATCCCAACCCCGACACCTGCACCAACGGCTGCACCCATTCCACCCCGTGCACCCACACCCACACGTGCTCCATCCCTCGCACCGCAAAGAACTCCAACACCACCTGCTGCTCCCGCACCACCCCCATCAACTCACCCGGAAGCAAATGAACCCTCACCATCACACTCCAGAACGCGCAACTCACGTGATTATTCTTCTGCTCGCACTGTTCAAGAATCTGAAGCCAATGTGCCTCGCACCGAAGCACATGAAGATGAAGATGAGCAAGTGCAGATTCTGAATCCCTCGCAAGAGCAAGCCTTGATAGTCGCTCAGACTGCTGGCACTTCAAGAGCCAACCAAATAGCTCCTCTGCAAAGGATTCACGCTCGTTCGCGCCCCTGCCAAGACACCCAGCTTGAGTCCAATTACCCTCGTGAAACCTTTCCAATCTTCAAGGGCACTGGCTGTTCTTCAAGGCACGGTCCAGAATTTAGCTTGGAACAACATCAGAAGCGTCACCGTTTCTTTGGTTTCAGTCCATATGCTTCCGACCGAACTGCGGATGATCTTCGTTTCTGGACTGCGAAGCAACAAATATTATACACTAAGGTTTTCTGTCATCAAGGAGTTTTGTTTCGCCACAGGTATCTGGATATGCAAAGTCTTTCCACTGCCACTTGCTTTCAGAACATCACTGAAACCATTGATAATCCGAATCTGACTCGGCTGTTTGCTTTGAGCACTCCCTTCAATTCTGAACTCATTAAGCAATTCTATGCCACACTATATGTTTCTGGTGATGCAAATGAACCCCGCACATGGATACTGGAATGGATGATCCAAGGTGAAATCTTCAGTATGTCTTCCGCCGAGTTCATGGAGATAGTCAATATTCCAAGGCATACTGGCGAACTGGAAAAGATTCACTTAGAGCCAGATCTGACTGCAGAACAATTTGCTACTTTGTTGGATACTGAAGTCACTGCAAATTATTTTCCTGAAAACATTCACCCGAAGCATTCGAACTTCATTTCCAAGACTTGGTTCTATATCTTGTCCAACTCTTTGATTCCATTGAGTACTGCTTCAAAGGAATCCAATATTTATCCAGAGACAAGGCATGCGATTATGAAGCTCACTCATGGTATAGTATTTGACTTCGAGGACTGTTTCATTCGGAATTTGGTCCATGCAGCAGAACTGCCATTCACACTGAAGCCATATGCTCCTTGGCTGCAAGTTGTCTGTGATCATGGCCGCAACAAAGACTTTGTGGCTCGCCATCAGCCGAAGGTCTTCCTTCCTCCCGTGTGTGACACTTTGGAACTGCTGAGGAAACCCAATGACATATTTGCCACATATGTTGGAGTGCGCCATGAAGTCAATGAGCGCAATATCTCGAAGAAATTCCAGAAGGACTGCCACCACTTTGAAGTAAATCTTCGGTCGCAGCAAATGCTCGAAAACTTCATTGAAGAAAATCAGCGCCAGATGCAGTTCCTTGCTGATGAAATTAACCGCGTTGGCAACATTGCTCTCAACAACAATTAATATCTGCGACTGCTCAAACGATATTCCTGGAAGGGACTCCGGAAATTCAACTCAGTTAAAGGCCTTCGTAAAGAACACATTTACAAAGAGTATGAGCACCTCCAGCAAAACTTTTCCCGTGAGGATACAGTGGACCGCCCGAATCAAAAGTTTCCTCCCCTACACAAGATTGATGAAGTATTCTTCACCACTGAGCCAGAACCCATCAGGCCGGACACCGTCTCCGAAAATGACTCCATCACCTCGACGGACGACGACGGCCTCGACGACAGCGACCTCGACATCAACCTCATCACTCAGACGCGACTCGAAGCTCTTCCTTCGCCTGAGTCGGAAGAAGAATCTTCAGGAGATCAATCTTCGTCGGATGAGTCTTCGTCAAGCTCTGCTTCGTCGGGCTCCAAGGGTGCTGATGCCACGAAATAGATCTCTCGAACCTCTTCCCAACTTTTTGTCCAATCATTGACAAAAAGGGGGAGAATGAGGGCATCGATGAGTTAGATTTGCATCGGAGAAAGGGCTTTTGCTACTTTTGCTATTGCATTTTGCTTCACTTGGTTGAAGTTACAACAAACATTCCATTCCCTTCGATTGGGTTGTAACTTAAGTTTACTTTCGGTTATGCTACTCCTGTGCTACACTTAAGTCTTAATAACCCTTTTCTCGCAAGTACTGCTTCGTATCCTCTATCTTGCAGGTGGTTATTGTTTTCTAAGTCACAGGTCATTGGAAGCAATTGCACACATTTTTGGACATTTATCTTCAAATGCAATTGTCTTCACTAAGATATTTGTTTTGCTCTCCACCGAAGAAATTTCTCTCAAGCATTAACTGCGATCATATAAATCTTCGATGCTTTCATTCAGGGGGAGCCAAAAACTTCATACCTTAGAGTTTGTCCCATCTCTTCACAAAAACTTCAATATCTTTTATCGATGCCTGTTTTGTCAACAATAGTCCAAGAAAGGGGAGATTGTAGGAGCAAAGTTTTGCCCCCGTGTGTGTTTGATATTGTTGGACAAGACAGTAGAGGAACTAACAATGTTTTCTAGTGTAAACAGTTGAATAGGTTCCTGAAGGACAAGCTAGGTGATAAAGCTTCAGGGAAGGTTTTCAAGTTAGCGAAGCATTACCCCTTTAGCGAAGCTTAATCACGGAGGATGACCCCCAAAAATGAAGGTGTCCTGAAGCTCAACTCATTGAAGGAAATGAAGAAGACGACGCAAGACTTAGATGTTTTTGTGTAGTTCTTTTTCTGTTCTTTGAGTCATAGGACAAACCGTACTATCAAGAGGGGTCTCTAGTTTGTGGACACCGAAGTTATTGAGAAAATGCTCAGATCAAATCTAAACCAAGTGAGAATCCAGAGTGAAGAAATCTCATGTGCACTAAGTTAAGTTTCGGTAGCAAAGACTTCGTTCTTTGTCTTCCGAAGCAGAACTTAGTCCGTGAGTCAGCTTTACTTGTTCCGCAAGTTAAGTTGCGCAGTAATGACAAATCCGACCGTTGTGGACACGTGTCAAGCTGTCACTTCGGGTCACATTGGTCATTTCACACCTCGGGATCGCCAACTATAAATACGCCGCCCCTCCTCCATTTGCGGGCGGCTGCTCTGAGAATATTCCCAAGAGAGATTGAAGAGAGCACCCCAAGAACGCCACTGAAGCAAAACCCAAAACCCAGAATATTGAAGCCTAAGTCCCATTGATCTGAGTAGATTCGAGATGACTTAGGTGAAAGCTTACTAGCCTTTTTTTTATCTTGGAGAACTACAATTCTCCTGACGGTTAGAGTGTCGACTTTAGAGAGCGAAGAGTAATTGTCGCCTCGAAGATCAAGTTTGTCAAAGGTTTCGGAGATTCCCTTGATAATCTACCACGAGTCAAAACTGACCAAGCTCAAGGAGATTGGTGCAGTGGAGCAACAGACGGGGAGAGATTTGCTCCAGGTGTTCAATCACCAGCCCCTCCAACCAGACGTAGCGCTTTGCGGAGCGTGAACTGTTTGTTTTACTTCAAGCATTTACCTTCCGCATTGCATTTGATTCCCAGTTATGCTTCAATGTGTTTTGACTCACTGCATTTAGTTTCACTTCCAGTTTTACTTCCCTGTTCCGCTTTACTTATGCTTCACCGCAAAGTTTCAGTCGAAAATTTGAAGTGATCATTCACCCCGTCCCCCTCTGATCACATACTTGGACTTTCAGAATGCCACTAGGAGGTGGGTTTTTCTGTTTTTGGAAGGCCTAAAGGGGCCTACCATGTGCAGCCTCCATACATCAAATGACCGAGTTATCGGGATCATTCAGAGTTCTTGAGCCGATATGTGGTCCGGTTGAGCGTAGCGTTGACAACCATCACATTTTTTCACTATCTCCTCTGCGTTAGCGTGAGCCATCGACCAATAGAAACCATGTCTATAGGCTTTGGACACCAAGGAATGAGAGCCGGCGTGATAACCGCAGTCGCCTAAGTGTATCTCATTTAGGATTTCGCGTCCTTCTGCTATGGAAACGCATCGTTGGAAGATGCTAGTAGGGCTAAGTCGATGCAACTCGTCCTTGTGGATCACAAAAGATTTGCTACGTCTGACGATTTTCGAGCCAAGAACTCATCATCTGGTAATATCCCTCGTGTTTTGCAGTCCAAGTACGGTGTCACCCATTCTAGGGTTGCGTTGAGCACTGCCACCATGGCCAATTACGGGTGTAGTACCGCTATCTCTTCTTCGGTTGGGAGTCGAACAGAGGGGTGATCCAAGATATCCAGGAAGACAATGGGAGGTACCGGCTTGTGTTGCGATCCAAACCGTGAGAAGGCGTCGGCTGCTTCGTTGAGTTTCCTCTCTATGTGGTCAAACTGGTATCCTGTGAATAACACAGCATGCCTTGATACTTCTCGGCGATAAGCCGCCATCATCGGGTCCCTGGAGTCGCATGTTCCTGAAACTTGATGGGAGACTAGGTTGTAATTCCCTAGGCAGTGTATCCTAGTTATGTTCATCTCCAGGGCGAGTCGTAGGCCGTGCAATAACACTTTGTACTCAACCACATTGTTGATTAAGGGGAATCGTAGTTGGAGGACATAGCAAAAATTTTCTCCTTGGGGAGAGGTGATGACCACCCTGTCTCCGGATCCTTGCAGTTGTCGACTTCTATCGAAGTGTAGAGTCCAGGATTTTGTGGTTGGTTTTTCGGGTGGTATCTGTAATTCTGTCCAATCATTAATGAAGTCGACTAGATCTTGTGATTTGATGGCCATGTGGGGTTCGTACTTTATATATAGGCCCCTAGTTCTATGGCCCATTTTGCTATCTGACCAGTCGCTTCTCTATTATGTATGATATCTCGCAGGGGCGCTGAGCTGACGACCGTAACTGAGTGTTCTTGGAAGTAGTGCTTCAACTTCCGACTTGACATCAAGACGCCCAAGACCAGTTTCTTCCAATAGGATAGAGCTGTTTGGAGATGGATAGAACTCCACTGACATAGTAGGCGGGTCGTTGAATCAATTGGACTTTTCCTTCTTCCTTTCGTTCAACTACCACAGTGGCGCTGACGGTTTTTCTGTTGGCAACAATGTAGAGCAACATAGGTTCCTTTGGTCTTGGTGCTGCGAGGACTGGTGCTTTAGATAATTGGAGCTTCAGGGCCTCTAGAGCTTCGTCGGCCTCCTTGTTCCAGAAAATGTGTCTTTTTTTCTTTAAGAGCCAATAAATGGGAACAACTTTTTCGCCGAGTCGGCTTATGAACCTGCTGAGAGCGGTGATGCATCCGGTGATCTTCTGGACACCCCGAACGAAGGTCGGTTTTGACAAGGACATGATGACATTTATTTTTTCCGGGTTTGCCTCGATGCCCCGTTCTGATATGATATATCCCAAAAATTTCCCGGCTAGTACTCCGAAAGTGCATTTGGCCGGGTTTAGCTTCATTTGGTAAGTGCGGAGATTCGAAAATTATTCCTCCAAGTCCTTGATCAATGAGTCCACCTTCTCGGTTCTGATCACTCCTTTAGGCAGTTATGAACAATACGTTGGTACGTGGCTCTGATACGTCCCATACGTATCTACAATTTCTGCTTGTTCCATGCTCTTTTAGGTGACATTCCTATATGTTTTGCTACTCTTTCATAACTTCTTACACATATTTGTACTAACCTACTAACTCAGTGCACCTAGTGCCAGTTTCTGTCTGCTGATGTCTGTAAGTTGCAGGTTTTTACCCATATTTACAGAGCTCCAAAAATTCCACAAAAATCAGATAGAAATCAATGTGACGGAACCTTCCGGAATCACCGAAGAAATGCCAGAGGGCCCCAGGCCCCACCCAGGCGGCCAGGTGGCGTGACCCCCTCCCTGGTCGCGCCACCAGGGCGCCTGGGGGGATGGTCCACCCCCTGGTGCCCACCTTTGGCCTATTTGTACTCCTCGCTCCGAAAACCCTCGCAGAGAGCCCCGCATCGCGATTTTAACCTCTGTTCCGCTGCCGCCTCGCTTCCAAGATCGGGAGCACCATAAGACCTCTTCTGGGCACCCTGTCGGAGGGAGGATTGACCTCAGGGAGCTTCTCCACCACCATGAGCGCTTCTCGGATGTGCCGTGAGTAGTCCCCCTTGTGCCATGTGTCCATGACTAATATCTATGTGATGTCTTCTCTCCAATCTCATGCTTCAATTCTTAGCCCTTGTGAGCTGCCCTACATGATCAAGGCATCTATGCAATTCTTTCTGCTGTTGCTATGCTGTGTTTGCTGGGATCCGATGGATTATGAGATTATGCTCAAATTGTGATGAGTTATATATTTGGTTCTCCTTTATATTTTGTTCTTGATTAATTCTTTCATGTTCTCCATTGATTTTTATTGCTTTGGCCAAGTAGTAGATAGTAACTCGAAGAGGGAGCGTTATGCTTGATTGTGGGTTCATGCCCCCCGATGTCTAGCTTGAGTGACAAAAACATGAGACTAGGGGATGTCCTGTTGCCACCAGGGAGAAAACAACGGTGCTTGTAACCGCGGTTGCAAGGATTTTTTACCTTACGCAAAGTTTGTTAATGTAGTTGTCTGTTGCTTTGAGTTTACACTTTGGGTGGGGCTCGCAACTTAATACCAGCGAGATGTTCTGGATAGATATCTCAAGGTGGATTATTAGTGAGTAGATGTAGTTGGATTTCGGTCTTCTTGTCTTGGCGTACTTCCCATACTTTTGAGCCTCTAACTTTCTTTGCAACATAATTAGCATTGCAGTGCGTTTATAATTCTTTCAATTGCCCAGCTCTAATATTTTTACACAACTTAGCTATTTTATGGTCTTTTGGGAGAGAGACATCACTAGTGAACATCATGGGACCCCGGTCCATATTTCCACCACTGTTTACACCTACACTTAACTTCCCGCTTTTTCTTTCTGTTGCAATCACCATTACTTTCCACCCTTGTATTTGATCCTTTGTGAACAACAAGACCAAAGGGATTGAGAACCCCTCTGTACTCGTTGGGAGCAAAGTTACTTGTTGTGTGTGCAGGTCCAGGTCAAGTGAGTAATTATCTTCAAATGGTGCCTTTCTCGTTTGACCACCTACTTGTTCATCCTTGGAGTCCTTCTGGATTCGATAAACCTTACAGTTCTCGTGTAAGGGAAATTAGCTGCTATCTACATCTCCAACTTCCACTTGGGGTAACAAACGAGGAGCACTACTTTGGTGCCATCAAGCTAATTTCTGGCGCCGTTGTCGGGGACTCCACTCTTCAAGATAGGGGAGTTGCACACTATCTTTTACCTTTTATTTTTAGTCTTGTTAGTTTATTTTTCAGTTTTTACTTTTGATTTTTATATGAAAATCAAATAAATAGTTGCTATCTTTTTTCTTTGTCTTTCTGTGCCTACTGATGCTATCTTTACCATGGTTGTGGAACCACCCAAATATGGTAGGATGGACATGTTTCACTTGAATCGTGTTTGATCAATTTGTGCTCGCGCTAAAAACACAACCGACTTGGTTCAGGGAAAATCATTGGATGAGCATGATCATTATACGCGACACCGTTTATCTCGGGATCAAATACACGTTTCTTATTGCTATGCTGAATCTTTGTGCCACATTTATGATTTCACTTGCTGTTCTAGAATAGATCGTAAACACCTTCCTTTCCAATGTGAGTTTAATGAGAATGAGATCCTATCTTCTTATGCTAAAGGTGTTTGTGATTACTTTGATGTTGAAAATATTGAAGAGTTTGTTGCTTTTAAGGGTGCTTATGAGATTGCTTCTTTGATTGAAAAGTATTACGATACTATTCACAAATCTGAAAACTTTGCAGTCCTTGCTTATTGCCTTGAGAATTATATTTGCAATTATTACATTGAGGATTTTAAAAACAAAATGTTTGCTGCCCAAGAAGAGGCCAATGGTTTCAATGATGAGGAATCCTATGATTCCAAGGACTCACTTGGAAATATCCTTTTCTGAAGAACTTGATACTTGCTTTGTTGATGGCCTTGATGCCTCTATGGATGATGCTTACGGAGACGAACTTGCTATAGTTCCTTATGTTAAGCATGAAATTGTTGCTATTGCACCCACACTTGATTTTCCTATTATCCTTTTGAAATCTCCAACTCCGGAGAATTTTGCTCTTATTAAGGCTCAATGTGATGGGTTGCATTTATCTTATGATCCTAAAAACCGTGTTGAAAACAATACACGTATGCTTGTAGGTCATGAACAATATGCTTTATGTGATATTTATATTCTTGATGTTGTTCATGATGCTGCTGAAAATTATTCTGAGAGAGAAAAGATTGGTCGTAGAAACTTCCATGTTACTAAAACACCTCTCTTTTTGTTGAAAGTTTTGAAGTTGTTCTTCTTCCACCTTCCAATGCTTGTCGCTTTGTGCTTATTTAATTTATTTTCTTATAAGATGCCTATGCATAGGAAGTGGGTTAGGCTTAAATGTGTTTCATGTTTGCTTCTTCATGCTCTATTTTGCTTCAAATCCTTATTCTTATGAGAGCACCTTTTAAAATCATCATGCCTAGCTAAAAGGCATAAACGAAAGCACTTATTGGAAGGCAACCCAAAATGTTTTCACTTTCAATTTTAGTGGTCTTGATGCTTGTTACTACTGTAGCAACATCATTGTATCTTTATTTTCTAGCTTTGTGCCAAGTTTTAGCCTACGATTGCAAGAAAGTTCAAAAGTTGTGACATGTTGTCCAGAAACAGGTTCTATCTGCTTGACGGAAAAATTCACGCTAAATCACCAAATCATATTTTTGATGTGAATTTTTTTGACAGTATGCTCTATACAATTAGCTTTCTGGCGTTTGTTTTGAGTTTTTTATTTGAGTTGCAGAAGTACCCCTAAAAAATTATTTACTACCTGCTGGTATATTTTTCATAGATTCTGCCATGTTTTGCATTTTCATCATTTTGCAAATCTTAAGCTTGATTTTTATTTGAAAAAACCTTTTGGAAATCATGAGAAACAGTAGCTCTTCATGAAAATCTTTTTTTCCAGTGGAGAAAATATATTTTATTATGGGTACTAACCACTCTAATCAGCTTATGATGAGTTTCGTATGAAGGGAGTTTTCAAGTATGCAATGGAAGATGATGAAAGAAGATTCGGGAGTGTCAAGCGCTCTAGCTTGGGGATGCCCCCATGAACCCCCAAGAAAAATCCAAGGAGAATCAAACGTCTAAGCTTGGGATGACCCCGTGCATCCCCTTCTCCATAAAAAATCATCAGTTCGTCCTTCTCCATGCTATATTTTTATCTCTTCATGTGTTATGTGCTAAACTTGGAGCGTCTTGCTCTTTACTTTTTAGTTTGTTTTAGTTTTACTTGCTATTCATAACAATTTGGACCCTAGCCTTCATTGTTTGGGAGAGAAACACGCTCCACTCCACCCTAGAACACAACATAGGCTTGCATGCTTATATTTCTTTTTGTGTGTGTTCTTTATCTTTTCATAGCTGTTGTCATGCTTAGCTCTTAGTTTTCATGCTTATCTTTTTAAGAGATTTTACTTAGGATGCTTTATGAACTCTCTTGAGTTATCATTCTTATCTTGTTTCAATAGTTGGCTTGTTGCACTGAGTTGTGTGTCTTGCATGAGTAGGTAATTAAGGTTGCTATTATAAGTGCAGTAGTAACTTGCAATAGTTTTGAGGTATTGGTTTGAGTAATGTTTGGACTTTTGGTTCCAAGAGGTTGATCCTACTAGTGATAGGTGTTGTATTTTGGGCAATCCGTGCTTATTTTTGAAAACTACAAAAAATTAGTTGAGAACTCTAGCTACTAGATGGATCGCTAACCTCTGGAGGGGTTGGAATATATAGAGTATCCTCACGTACCATGGGGCGAGGATGTGCAAGGATAACCAAACCCCCATACACTCCTACTCGGGGTACTTGTCTCTTTGTGAACCTCCTGATTAGATAGAGAGTTACCGATAATAAGTGCAAGAGTTCTGCAGACTAATGCGAGTATTCGATTGTTGGCACTTCCACCTCCCATATTTTGCTAGCCTCTTCGGTACCGTGAATTGCCCTTTCTCATCTTGAGAATTGGTGCATACTTCGTTGGTGCATCCAAAACTTTGGCATGATACACTCTGTCATCATAAACGTCCTTATATCTTCCTCAAAACAGCCACCATACCTACCTATCAAGGCTTTTCCTTAGCCTTTCCGAGATACATTGCCAGGCAACATCCACCATCTCATGACTTGATCTTCATGTCATACATGCTTTTGCTTGATTGAGGAGCCGCATGCCAGTTGGGCCTTTCCCTTATAATTGCTACATGACGCGCTAGTTTCATTGCATATCCTGCTACACTGGCAGAGGCACATTTGCGTACATCATCATAGTTTTCATTTTTTATTTATGTTGAGTACTCCTTGTAAAGTGTCAAGATATTCTTTATGTTCTTGTAAAATATAGAGTGTTGCCCTTAAGTGAGGAAAAGATTCCAAAGAGGACAAATTAAAAGATCACAAAAGAGGACAAATTAAAAGATCCCAAAGAGGACAAATGAGAGATAAATAGAAAGATCCAATGAGGCCACAAAAATAAAAAAAATAAAAAAAAGAGAAAATAAAATAAAAAGAGAGAAGGGGACAACACTACTATTCCTTTTGAAAGATCCACACTCGTACTCCATTCTCATATTTGTACTCCATAGAGATTATCATTGATGCATAACTATGTGGGGATCCTTACAGTACACTATAGAACTTGGCTTGCATATTCCAAGGATGAGCCTCCTCAAAAGAGCTCTAGGTCTTCATGAGCAAGCAAGTTGGATGCACCCCCACTAGTTCCGTTGGAGATCTTACGTTAGCTCTATGTGCATACGTTGCATGGCAATCCCTACTCCTCACATCGTATCTATCATTTGGTTTTCTCTCGCCAATGATTGTTCTCAGTGATATGAGACTTTCACACCTTTTTGTCTTCCTTCCCCATCACTTTTCTCTTTGCCATCCTAAGTGCCAACATATCTTGATCGCGCTTATCCATTGCATGAGGGATCAAAGTCGAAAGGGAGAGGATCAGTTTGACTTGTGCCTGACTAGTGGTCTGGGGACGAGTCAAAATAAGATTCCGAAGGAGACCAAGTGTGAAGTTTTAGTAGATTGAGTTCTCAATTAAACTATATAGTATTTTTATGATCTAAATCCATCTCCCACTTCTTCCACGCAAATACCATTTGGAGACATTCGAGTTACGGACATTGAGAGCACTTGCACCTTTATGTTCCTGATTAGCTAGTTTCAATACTAGATATAGACTCTTGCTTGTTATTGTCTTGAATTGAATTGCATATCTTAGTTGCTTTACTTCAAAGTTCTTATATGTGTGTTAGCATGTCACCACATAAATTATCTGTGTTATCATTTACCTACTCGATGACGAGCAAGAATTAAGCTTGGGGATGTTGATACGTCCTGGTGCCCATTTGGCCTATTTTTACTCCTCGCTCCTAAAACCCTCGCAGAGAGCCCCACATCGCGATTTTAACCTCTATTCCGCCGCCGCCTCGCTTCCAAGACCAAGAGCACCATAAGACCTCTTTTGGGCACCCTGCCGGAGGGAGGATTGACCTCCGGAAGCTTCTCCACCACCATGAGCGCTTCCCAGATGTACGGTGAGTAGTCCCCCTCGGACCATGGGTCCATGAACAGTAGCTATGTGATACATTCTCTCCAATCTCGCGCTTCAATTCTTAGCCCTTGTAAGCTGCCCTACATGATCAAAGAATCTCTGCAATTCTTTCTGTTGTTGCTATGATGTGTTTGCTGGGATCCGATGGATTATGAGATTATGTTCAGATTGTGATGAGTTATATATTTGGTTCTCCTTTTATATTTTGTTCTTGAGTAATTCTTGCATGTTATCCATTGCTTTTTATTGCTTTGGCCAACTAGTAGATAGTAACTCCAAGCGGGAGCGTTATGCTTGATTGTGGGTTCATGCCCCCTAGGGTCTAGCTTGAGTGACAGAAACATGAGACTAGGGGATGTGCTGTTGCCACCAGGGAGAAAACAACAGTGCTTGTAACCGCAGTTGCAAGGATTGTTTACCTTACGCAAAGTTTGTAAATGCACTTGTCTATTGCTTTGAGTTTACACTTTGGGTGGGGCTCGCAACTTAATACCAGCGAGATGTTCTAGATAGATATCTCAAGGTGGATGTTAGTGAGTAGATGTAGTTGTATTTCAGTGTACTTGTCTTGGCGTACTTCTCATTATTTTGAGCCTCTAACTTTCTTTGCAGCATAATTAGTATTGCGGTGCATTTATAATTTTGTCAATTGGCCAACTTTAATTTGTTTACACAACTTAGCTATTTTATGGTATTTGCGGAGAGAGACATCACTAGTGAACATCATGGGACCCCGGTCCATATTTCCACCACTGTTTACACCTACACTTTACTTCCTGCTTTTTCTTTCTGTTCCAATCACCATTACTTTCCACCCTTGTGTTTGATCCTTTGTAAACAACAAGACCTGAGGGATTGACAACCCCTCTGTACTCGTTGGGAGCAAAGTTACTTGTTGTGTGTGCAGGTCCAGGTCAAGTGAGCAATTATCTTCAGACGACGCCTTTCTCGTTTGACCACCTACTTGTCGATCCTTGGAGTCCTTTGTAAGGCCCGATATGCGGTACTGTTCCAGATCTAGATGTTTCCATCAAGATCCAGGGACGAAGCACATATCGGTCCCACCACAACATATGACGAAGTCATATGGCCCGGATTTCCAACATAATATCACAACATTACAGATACAAGGATACAACACCTCATACAATCGCGTACAACTGCCTCAAATACAATACAACAACGGAAGATACATGTCTGGGTACATAATACAAGCAATTTCCTAGTGGCAAAGAGAAAACATTGATCCCCATAACCACACGGGTCCAGGCCATCCGCCGGGATCCGCCTAACTAGTCGTCGTCGAGTCTCCACGTGAAACGTCGATCACCATACCTGTTGTCGATAAAGAACCCTGAAAAGAGTTTGGGGTAGTATCATGAGTACAGAAGTACTCAGCATCCAACTGTAGTGGTCAACTGACCCAGCAAGGACTTCATCACTCGTCATTCTAGGACAACTAGTAGTTTACGGTAAGGAAGGGGTAAGTGGTGAGGTTGCTTCCGCACTAGCATTTATGAAGTGGCTAACGATCTAGAGAGTAAGATAAGAAGCCAAGCATTCGATGAGAAATCGCTTCCAACAAGTCTTGCTATCAACTACTTATGCAAACATAACACCTATCCTATCCTTGTCCTCCTCTTCGCATCCCGACGAAGAAGAAGCAGTCAAGGCACACACACACGTTGATCAAGTTGTATTAAAATTATCTCAGTTGTTGTTGTCTATGAACAAGGATTAGGTCTCAAGTCGTCCATAACCGTGGACATGGCTTCTCGAAAAGATTTAACCCTGCAGGGGTGTACCAACTGCCCATTACAAGGCTCCGCACGCATGCCCATCTCTCTCAGTTGCTACCCATTATAGGCAAACATTTTATGATTTAGTTCCGAGAGATCCGAAACGACAGGTCCCTCTAACTAACAACGAACAAATCCGGGTGGCCCCCGGTGAGTCGACACCCAACTCAAAAGCCGGCCGCGCTCTCGAATCGGTCTCTAATGTCTGTCTCGGGTTTGGATAGCCGGTTAATCACACATGGGAAACCGAGTCCTCAGCCGAACAAGGTGGGCCAGCAAGGGAACTATGTCCTCACTGGTCCGGGTTTGTTTAAAAATTACTGGCAGCTGACCAGCACACACACGGTTTCAAATGGTAAATCAGCTTGGGCCACCACTAGAAATGTTTGAAGCTAGGTAGGTAAGAAAAGGGGACCCCATAAAATCCCACACGCGGTTAGGCACGCTCAGTCTTAAAACAATTACCCAGAACTCGGATCCTAGGTGACTCGAATGGAACAAAGCGTCGGGGCGGGATAGCCTAGACCTTCCATCCTTCGTCGAATATAGTCAACATTATAATAATCATATCATCAACAACAATATAATAATGTGATAGCCCAAACCAAGGAGTAACAGGGTAACATCGTAGCATCCTAAGCATGCATACTAAGCAGGGGCTGAGCAACGAGCAATAGTAACATAGCAGTACAAGGTTTGCTGGGAAGGGACATGGCGGTATCCGTTTGAAAGAGGCTGTAAACATGTGGTAGGATCAAACATCGAACCTAACCTAGACTAGCATGCAAACCGCTGGTTGAAATAGAATGGATCATAAGTAATGTATAGTCCTTGCCTGTTGATAAGTTGGGTTCCGAAGGTGTAGTTGATCGCAAGCTCGCATCGTCTCCGAAGGTACCCGCGGAAGCACACAAGACGATAAACACTGGAAAGCAATCAACGAGCAAGCATATATTACTACGGGGCAAACACGAGCAAGCATCAACAAGAAGGCAACACGAGACATCGCACCTACCGTCGAGAGCGGTTACTAACAGGTTAAGTGGAGTACTCGTCACACACGACGATACCGCACATTTACAAGGGTTCAAGTTGTTTAGCTACAAGTGATCAACAAAGATTGTTAACATGTCAACTCAAGCAAGCATGGCATAGCACATAAATATGACAAGAGGTGAAGCATAAGATAAACTATCTATGCTAGTCAATTTAAGTGGGGCACAACCTAAACATGGCATATCACTAAGTGCTCCACGACAATTAAAACATTTGGTACTGTTCTGTCCTAAACCACATTTTAGGTTGGTTAACAGCAGAAAACAATAGCATAAACACAAAGTACACGAAAAACTAATCAAGTTACATATAAGGCACACTCCAAACGGAGTTACGGTTAAAAAGATATAAGCAAAACAAGTTACGGGCATAATCTGCCAACATCACGAAGCACACTTTAGAGCAATGCATAAACAGGATAATCAATGCAAACATGCTCACTAATGATATGGAACTAAAGTAGACATGACAGCGAAGGCATGGAAAAAAGAATCATGCAAATAGGCATCATAGATCAAAAGATATTAAGCATGCAACATGGCATCAGAATGTTACAGACTTAGAGAAAAACAGAGGTGGCTGTCAAAAACAGCAGCAGCACTTGACAGAATTTAGCAACAGTTAACAGTCTGGTGCCTACTTCTACACAGATTTGCACCATCAATATGACCTCAAAATAAATAACTTCCTAAAGATGAACTCTAGAGCACACAAAACACAACCAAAAAAAAAGAATCACTTCATTCCGACCTACGAGTCAACGGGAAATTACGTTGCAAAACAGTACGAGTAGCAGTTTTCTCCAGACTTAGCAAAAATAGATAAAAGAAAAAAAACAAACAAGGGAAAAAAGGGGCCTCACCCTAGTGGGCTCGGCCCACTGGCTGGTGGCTGGGCATGTGGAGGCGGCTTGGTCCGGCTGGGCCTGGCTCGCCCTGGTGGGCCGCTGGGGGCGCCTGGCCCACGCGATGGCTGGAGGAGGCCGCTCGGCCGTTCTCGACGAGGCATCCGTGGCTTCCGACGGCGCCGGGGAGGCTGCGGCCTCCGGCGAGTGGCGAGCGCGGCGAGGGAGGGCCAGGGGGCGAGGTCGAGGTGCAGGCGCGGAGGAGGCGCCGGCGGGGTCCTCCGGTGGCCGGCGCGGTTCGAAGCGGAGGGAGGCCGGTGAGCTCGGCCCGAGCTTGGCTCGGCCGTCCATGGCAGAAACGGCGCGGCGGCGCCCGCCTGGTTCCTGCAGGGGGAGAGGGAAGGGAGGAGGCGCAGAGGAGAGAAGGGCGCAAGGAGGAGGGTGGCCGACGGCGGCTCGGCTGGCCGGCCGGATACGGCGGCGGTGGGCTGGTGGCTCCATGGGCAAGAGAGAGGAGAGAGAGAGAGAGAGGAGGCTGGTGGATCTAGGCCGTTGGATCGGCCGATCCAACGGTCCAGATCGTAGGGAGGCTAGGGTTTGCTTGAAAATTGGCAAAATTGCGAAAATTGGGCTATTGTGAGGGGGGTGGCTGCAATTTTGTGGCTAGGGAAAACCTAGAAATGGATTGGGAGTGTGGTGGTCTTTATATGGCCCAGGTGGCTGGGAGTTTGCAAAAACATCCCCGGTTTTTCTCTCTCGCGCGCGGTGCTCACGTTTCTGACCGCCGGGGGTCCGCAGGACCTTCGATTCGCGTCAAACTTTGAACTGCGCGATCAGCGCATCGAGCCGACGACGTTCACCTCGCGCTGGAACCGTTCCGAAAAAACTTTCCGGCGCGCTATAAAAATATCCCGTTTAGTTATTAAACGGGGTTTTCGTTCCGTTGGCTGTGGCTGGTCTCGTGCGGTTTTTCACGACGTGATCAGGTGAAACCCGGTGTCGCAAAGGTCAAGTGTCAGGGTGGCAAGGGTCAGTCTCCGTCCGATACGAACTAAGAGGGGGAAAAATAATCGCCGATCGATAAATCGGGGATGCAAACACCGGAAACAAATCAGACAATCAAACAATTCACGCCGAAAACAATTTTTTTTTAATTTTTGTGAAACCTGGGCTGTTACAAAAGACGCGGCGGCCGGCCGCGGTCGGGAAGGCCCGTGGCCATGGCGCGGCAGCGGCGCCGGTCTCCTCGGATGCCTGAGGCGACCTATAGAGGGGAGTGGGCGGCCTCAGGAAGGCGAGGAGGAGGAGGAGAGGGCGAGACGGGTTAGGCGGCGGACTCCTCGGCCCGGGGCGGACGGCGGCGGGCTCGCGGGGCCTGGATCGGCCCGGAGGTGCTGGGAGGCTGCAGGTGCTGCGTGGCTCAGATATGAGCCGTTGGATCTCAGATCTGACGGCCCAGATCTGAGGAGGGGCTAGGGTTTCGATTTTTGGGGGCTATTTGGGAAGATCCGAGCAAACTCAGGGGGGTGGCTGCAATTTTGCGGCTAGTGAAACCCTAGAAAGGGGTGGGAGTATGGTGGTCTTTATATAGCCCAGGTGGCTGGCAGTTTGCAAAAACATCCCGGTTTTTCTCTCTCGCGCGCGGTGTTTACGTTTCTGACCGTCGGGGGTCCGCAGTACCCCCGATTCCAGTAAAACTTCGAATTGCGCGATCAGCGCGTCGATCCAGCGGCGTTCACCTCGCGCTGGAACCGTTCCGAGAACACTTTCCGACGCGCTATAAAAATAACCCGTTTAATTATTAAACGGGGTTTTTGTTCCGTTGGCTGCGTCTGGTCTCGTGCGGTTTTGCGACAGTGATCGGGTGAAACCCGGTGTCGCAAACGTCGAGTGTCAGGGTGGCAAGGGTCGGTCTCCGTCCGGTACGAGATAAGAGGGGAAAAATAATCGCCGATCGATAAATCGGGGATACAAACACTGCAGACAAATCAGACAATCAAACAATTCACACCGAAAACAAAATTTTTAATTTTTGTGAAATCTGGGCTGTTACATACTCCTTGATTCGGTAAACCTTACAGTCCTCATGTAAGGGAAATTAGCCGCTATCTACATCTCCACCTTCCACTTGGGGTAACCAACGAGGAGCACTACTTTGGTGCCATCAGGCTCCTGCGTTTTTTAGGCCAAATGATATCGATATGTAACAAAAAGATCCAAAGGGTGTGATAAATTATGTCTTCTCCTGGTCCTCGACGACCATCTTTATCTGGTGATAGCCGGAATATGCGTCCAGAAAGCTCAAAAGTTCATATCTTGCTTTAGAGTCGATTATTTGGTCTATCCGCGGCAAGGCAAAAGGATCCTTGGGGCATGCTTTATTGAGGTCGGTGTAATTGATGCACATGCGCTAGGTTCCGTTTTTCTTGAGAACCAGGACCGGGTTGGACAACCAGTCTGGATGGAATACTTCCACGATGAACCCGACATCTAGGAGCCGGGCTATCTCTTCTCCCATGGCTTCTCTTCTCTCACTGTTAAAACGTCGGAGAAATTGTTTGATTGGTTTCATCTTTGGGTCAGTATTAAGGTGGCACTCAATGAGTTCTCTTGGGACACCTGGCATGTCTGAAGGTTTCCATGCGAAGATGTCCCCATTCTCACGGATGTACTCAATGAGCGCGCTTTCCTATTTGTCAGGTAGTCCCATCCCAATGATGAATTTCTTGGAGGGGTCGCCTGGGACAAAATCAACTTTCTTTGTATCTTCTGCCGGCTGAAACTTAGGTTTGGAGTCGGGAGTCGGTGTTTTGAGAAGTGTTGGATTGGCCGGGTCTACCCTTTCCTTGTAGACTTCGAGTCCCAGTTGAGCGCATGCTTGTTCCGCGTACGTGGCGTCTTCCTTTTCGCAGGCCGCAATGACTTCTCGGCTTCCGTCAATGGTGATTACGCCACGAGGACCCGACATCTCGAGTTTGAGATATACATAGCACGAGCGAGCCATGAACTTATCATAGGCTGGCCTTCCAAATAATGCATGATAGGGGCTCTTAAAGTCTACGACCTCAAAGGGCAGTAATTCCGATCTGAAATTGGAGGTGCTTCCGAAGGCTACCTCGAGATACATTTTTCCCAGCGGGTGAGCCTATTTTCCGGGGACAATTCCGTGAAAGACTGTGGAAGAGGGTTGTAGCCACTTCCGAATCAGGCTCATCTTCTGAAAGGTTTTGAAGTAGAGTATGTTTATGCTCCTCCCTCCGTCCATGAGGAATTTTTCCAAGGTATAGCCGTAGACCTGGGGTGCCACCACAAGGGCTAGGGTTCCTGGGGAGTCGACCCGTGGGGGGTGGTCGTTCCTACTCCAGGTTATTATTTGCTCGGACCAGTTAAGCCATCTGGGAACCACCAGAGTGTGGGAGACCGGGAGGGTTTCGGCACGCTGCACGCTCTTCCTGTCCCTTCGACAACTGCTGGTGGTGAAAACATGATACGAGGCGACGCATGCGATCTCTTTGGGGTGTTCTCGGTAGCCGCGGTCCGATGAGGTCACTCCATGTCGACTTGAGTCGGTGATGAAGAGGTTTTGTAGATCGGTTTCGCGCGGGGTATCGGCCGGGTCTTCTGATCCCTTCTACGGATCTTTCTTCTGGGCCTTCCTTCTACGAGCCGACCCATAGGCCGACTACCTTCATCTTTAATATGGAGGCCCTCTTCCTAATATTGTCGGGTCTATAAATCATCCCCCTGACAAGTCTCTTTGTGCTTGTCTTTGACTATCCTTGAGATATATTGTGGTGATTGTGGTACTCTCTTTGGATGGCCGCGGTGACATTGGGAAATCCATAGATGAGAACTACGAACTGTAAGGTGTGCTTTTGTAGCCCTACATAATTCTTTTCCTCTCTTGATCACAAAGGAATGATCTCCGAGTACGTCTCCATTGCATGTTTTAGTGGAAATGTTTTTGGGAGTTGCCACTAGTGAAAGTATGAAGCCTAGGCCTTGTTTCTCACCATTGCAATACTTTGTGCTCACTTTTGTCACTGGCTACCTTGCTGTAATTTTTATTACAGATTTATATTACTTCGCTTTGCCACCCATATCACCCATATTTTACCGCCTCTTCACCGAACTAGTGCACCTATACAATTTGCCATTCTATTAGGTATGTTGGGGACACAAGAGACTTCTTGTTTCTTAATTGCAGGGTTGCTTGAGAGAGACCATCTTCAACCTTTACTTCCCTGAGTTCGATAAACCTTAGGTCATCCACTTGAGGGAAATTGTTGTTGTCCTACAAACCTCTACGCTTGGAGGCCCAACATAGTCTACAAGAATAGAAGCGTGTGTAGACATCAGTAGTATCTAAGTTCAAGGGACCTTATTTTCCTAAAGTTGAGGTATTAGCATCACCATTGATGGGTCCATTAGGTGGACTAGGGATGTGATGGGTGCTAAAGGTTTTGAGATCCTCAAAAACATGTATAGTAGCAAGTGTGGTGTGTGTAGGAAGGCTCTTAACTCTTTCTTCATCTTCTAAATATGAAACCACTTCAGGTTTAGCTGCCATTTGATTTATCAAAGTAGCCTGAGTGTGAGACATATTGGAAACTTGGGTTTCAGTGGTAGTGAGTCTAGTTTGGAGATTATAAATCTCACTATTCAGGCTCTCAAGTTGTCTGCTAATGTTTTGCAAAATAGAAGAATGCTCATCCAATTGTTTGGAGAAGGTCTTATTCTGTTCATACTGGGTGTGCCTGTAATTCTTTGGGCCTTCTCTACCTCTAAAAGTTTTTCATAACTAGGCATTCTTATATCAGTAGAGGTGTAACTATAGGAGTTGTTGTTCCCATAAGAGTTATTAGAGGTGAACGGTCTGGAATTGTTGCTACCAAAGTTACTCCTATAAGCATTATTGTTGAAGTTGTTCCTAGAAGTAAAGTTGACATCTACTTGTTCTTGAGCAGCTAAATAATTTAAAGGAACATCATGAGGATTAATAGGAGCTTGCTTAGTAAGTAAAGACATGATAAAGTTAACCTTTTCATTTAAAGAGGAGATCTCCTCAGCAGAGTTTACCTTCCTACCTATTGGAGGTCTTTCGGTGTGCCATTGAGAGTAGTTTGTCATAATCTCATCCAATAGCTTCGTGGTAGCACCAAGTGTGGTTGACATAAAATTTCCTCCCGCGGCCGAGTCCAACAGATTCTGCGAGGTAAAGTTCAATCCTACATACAAAGTCTGGATAACCATCCAAGTAGTCAAACCATTTGTAGGGAAATTCTTAACAAGAGATTTCATACGTTCCAAAGCTTGGGCAACGTATTCATTATCTAGTTGCCTAAAATTCATAATGTTACTTCTCAACTGGATAATCTTAGCAGGTGGGTAGTACTTCCCAATAAAAGCATCCTTGCACTTATCCCAAGAATCTATGCTATTCCTAGGCAAGGATTGGAGCCACTCCTTAGCTCTTCCTATCAAAGAAAAAGGAAAAAGATCTACTTCCTTATACTTTTGCAAATCACAAAGCTCAACAAAATAATTCAAATGCAAAGCAACAACATATCCAGCACCAAACAATTGTTCTTTCATAACTAGATTCAACAAAGCAGGTTTAATCTCATAGGAAGTCGCTTCAGTGGCGGGTGCAGCAATAGGAGTGCAAATAAAGTCTTTGTTGTTCTGACTAGTGAAGCCACACAACTTGGTGTTTTCAGAGGAACCCATAGTAACAGAAGAAAGCTAGAACAAAGCAACTATTTTTTTGTGGTTTTTGGTAAAAGACTCTAAAGCAAAGACTAGAAAGTAAACTAACAAGACTAAAAAGCAAAGGTAAATGGTAGTGTGGAACTCTCCTATCTCGTAGACTGGAGTCCCCGACAACGGCTCCAGAAATTTTCTTGATGGCTTCTTGCCCCTCGTTGGTTACCCCAAGTGGATGGTTGAGATATAGATAGTGGCAAATTTCCCTCGGTGAAGATACCAAGGTTTATCGAACCAGCAGGACTCCAAGAGATACAAGTAGGTGTCAACGGTGCCTGAAGTTTGCCGAATGGTTCAAGTTGATGCGGACCTGCACACATAATCAAATAACTTTGCTCCCAACGAGTAAAGATAAGTTGTCAATCTCTTGGGTATTGTTGTTTACAAAGGATCAAAACACAAGGGGAATAGTAATGGTGATTGCAATGGAAAGTAAATGAAAGCAGTAAATTGGAGCGGTGTAAACTATTATGGAAATATGGACCGGGGTGCCATGACTTTCACTAGTGATGTCTCTCTCCAAAACACGATAAACAACTATGCTGGGTGAATAAATTACAGCTGGGCAATTGACAGGATTATAAACGCACCGCAATGCTAATTATGCTACAAGAAAGCTACAGGCTCAATCGTATGGGAATTACACCAAGACGAGCAGACCGTTTATTCATCAACATCTACTCACTAATCATCCACCTTGAGATATCTATCCAGAACATCTCGCTGGTATTAAGTCGCGAACCCCAGCCAAACTGTAGGATCAAAGCAACATACAACTGCATTAACACTCTATGCGTAATATAAGCAATCCTCACAACAACACTTACAAGCACCACTGTTTTCTCCCTGGTGGCAACAACACATCCCCTAGTCTCATGTTTCTGTCACTCAAGCTAGACATCGGGGGGCATGACCCCACAATCATGCATAGCGCTCCCTCTTGGAGTTACTATCTACTACTTGGCCAAAGCAATGCAAAGCAACGTACAACATCCAAGAATACTCAAGAACTAATAATAAAAAGGTAAACCAAATATATTACTCATCACAATGTGAACATAATCTCATAATCCATCGGATCCCAGCAAACACATCATAGAAACACAAAAACTAATACATAATTGCCTTCATCATGTAGGGCAACTCACAAGGGATAATAATTGAGGCTCAAGATTGGAGAGAAAACACCATCTAGCTACTAATCATGGACCCATGGTCCAAAGGGAGCTACTCATGGCACATTCGGGAGGCGCTCATGGTGGTGGAGAAGCCTCCGGAGGTCAATCCTCCCTCCGGCGGGGTTCCGGGACAGCGTCTTCGGGCGATCCCGATCTCAGGATCATGGCGGTGGCGGAACTGTGGTGAAAATCGCGTAACAGGGCTCCTCTCTAGGGTTTTTGTGTCGAGGGAAATATATAGGAGAAAGGGGGGGGGGACCGAGGGGAGGCCCCACCTGACTAGGTGGCCAGGTGGCGCGGCCTCCCCCCTGTCCGCGCCGTGTGGCCGCCTGGCCAGGGGGTGGCCCCCTCCGGCTCTCCTTCGGGCTTCTGGAGTCTTCTGTCGTGCTAATTTTATGTGATTTTTCTGGATTTTTCCGAGCACTTTAATAATTGGTATTTTCCTGCAATGCACAGACAACAGCAGAAAGAAACTGGCACTGGGGCACTGAGTTAGTAGGTTAGTCCAAATATGTTGAAAAAGGTATGAAGTGTAGAAAAACATATAACAAGGTCACCAATATAAGCATGGAACAAGCAGAAATTATAGATACGTTTGGTACGTATCACCTGGTACTCGACCCCTGAGCCTCTGTGTCCCTCGCCAGATACTCATCTTGCTCAACCTCGGTGAGTGACCATCCGCGCCTGACATTATAATCAAACAAAAGAGGAGAAGGCAAAAGAACAGTATAGTCTGAAGTGTCATGAAATCTCATCATAAAGTTAAGGTTCCCCCAATGGGACCCTCCAGCAATAAACTCATGCCTCTCCATGGCATTAATATCAAGGCGTGAAAAGGGTAAAGGAAAATCATCATCACGCATAGGAAATTTAAGGTGCTCAACAACAAGTGAAGAGAAAATGCCTCCAAAGATAGGGCCCTTCTCGCCCTTAAAGTCGAGACGACGAGCAATCATAGCACCTATGTTATGCGTGTGGTCGCTGTCACGGCCGGCCGCCAGTACAGCAAGGTCCGGGGCACTAATGTTGCTCGTGTTGGAACGAGCTAACACCCCTCGAGCATTATAATACGCAAAATACCTGATGTAGGGAAATAGGATGCCTCGTATCTTGACTCGTTGAATATTCCTCGGGCTTACGCTACAAAGATAGTTGAGGAGGGCCTTGAGAGCGTAAGGCAACTCCTTCATCTTGCTCGTCTTCCCTTCGTTCCGCATACCTAAAATCTCACAAAACTCTGCCAACTTCATAGTTAATGCTTCCTCATAGTATCTAAATTCAATGGTGGGGTAAGGACCATCATTGAACTTAAACCAGTTGACAAAGTAATATGTAAGCTTAGGATATTGTCGCACCTCATGCGTTATATATGAGGCACGCCAAACCTGCATTCTCGCAAAGGTTAGTGAAATGTTCGCGAAAACCTGCTGCATTGAGGAAATCATAGCATGGGTATGACATGGTTTGCACAGTGTTCGTCTCGTTGAGCAGTCCCGGGTGCTCAACGCCATCGTTGTAACTTATGCTCGCACTTGGGTATGATGTAGAGGCTCTAGTAAGCATATCCGTGGGTGCAACTTGCTTTCCCACAAACCATCCTCAAACCTTTTTCATTATCCCCTAATCTGATTTTTTTAGCAAATTACAACAAGTGATAAATGACAAACAAGGAATGAAGCATACTACTTTACTCATTTCCTAGAAGCCTAAACATGCATCAAAACTTCAAAAATAAATTTCGAAACATGCATGCAAGCTCATATAGACAACCACCAAGAACTCCAAAAATACTCACATATAACTTTACCATTGAAAATTTTATTTGGAGGAGTGGAGGAGTCACATACCAAGGAACACATGCCCCAAATATCAGCTGAAACGACTGGCTATGAAGGAGATAGAAATCGCAACAAAGAGGCAAAGAACTCGAGCTCCAACATAAAAATAGAATTTTTTGGAGGAATAGAGAGGTAGGAAGAAGACTTACCTATTGGAGGGCCTTGGTGGGCCAAGGCGACCTAGTGGCGCGTCTAGGGGGGTGGTCGGGCCCTCTGTCCGCCTGGACCAGGGGTGTAACATCCCAATTTTTATAAATTTGGATGTTAATAGATAATCATATGCATGTCATGCTGGATTTTTAAATTATTTGGATTTTCTGAACATTTTAAACATTTTTCAACTTAAGGCAATTTATTGGAGAGGATATAATATGACTTATCCCCATTTTTAAAATGTTGGAAAATAGTTTAAAATATTTTTTGGAGACTTTTTTTAAATTTAATTTGGGGTTATGAATAACTTATAAAAATATTTTGGGAACTTATTTATGCTCCGGGAAATTTTAAAATCTTTTTGGAGTTTTTCGGTATTATTAAATTGCCGAAAAAGTATTTAAAAGTATTTAAAAATAAGTTGCAAAAGTTTTTATTTTTATTGAATATTTTGGTAATGCCAAAAATTCAATTTTATTGTGTTTAAAGTTTTGGTGAAAACAGAAATTAAAAATAATTATTCGTTAGTTTTATAAAACTGTTTTGGGCCTGCTGGGCCCTATTCTGTTTTTTTCTATTTTACGCCCAGTCGGTTTCGACTCAGTTTTGAAAAAAAATTCCGGGCGTGTCCATAAATACCCGCGGACCCGCGGGCGCTAGTGTTTCGCCCGAAACCCGAAACCCACGCCGCCGCCGTCGCCGTTCCGCCGCCGCCGCCGACTCGCCGCCGGGCACCGCCGCCGCCTCCCCAGCTCCTCGCCGCCCCCGCCAAGCCACGGGTTGCCACGCCGTGCCGCGAGCCGCCTCGCCTGGCTGGACATGGCCCCCGCCGCGCCGGGCGCGCCGCCGCCCATCGGGCCGGTTCGAGCCGAGCCGCGCCGTGGACCGTTGGATCTAGATCCAACAGCTACAAATAGATCGGGCCGGTTTTATTTTAGGGTTAGGTTTTTTTTCCTGTTAACCCGGTTTTGAACGATCGCCGGACCGTTCGCCGGAGTGTACGCCGTTCGCTCCGTAGCCGAGGACCTGTTCGCGGCAGAAAAGTTATTTTATTTACGATTAGGCCTTTTTTCATAGATTTCACCCTAGAACGGTATTTGCTATATCTTGTAAACCGTAGCTCCGTTTTAGGTGATTCTTTTTGCTTTGCGACCATAGTGAAGTCTAGTTTAAAGTAGGATGCACTTTGCACTGTTACAATTTTCAAATTTGAATTTTGTACAGATTTAAATTCAAACTTCCGGTGACCGTATCTTTTATATGGTGTATCCGTTTTCGCCGATTCCAGTTGCGTTGGGATCGTGGTGACATGTAGTTATCGTTTAGCTACTGTTTAGTTGGTTTTATTGCTGTTCATTTGGTTCTTTTACTGTTGCATTGTTTATGTGTTGCATGTGTATTGAATGCATTATTGTTGATCGTGTAGATTGTCCGGAGTGCAGAAAGGATCAGAAATAAGTGTTAGAGTACTTCAACACCGTTCAAGGAAAGTTTCACTTTTGGTTATGCTTCACTTTTGATTATGCACATACTATGTTTCTATGCATGTGAAGGTCGTTATGTTATGCTGAAACCTGGTAGGATAGCCACATGTTTTGATTGATCATTATATCCAACGTTGTTATGTTTTAGTATTTCTTGTGCTATGTGATTATATGCTTACTGTTGTAATGATAATCATGGGAGGAATTATTGTGTTATTCAAGTGTTGTGACAACATTATTGTTAGTAAAATAGTAACTTGCAATTGAGGTACTGTAGAGTGGTATTGCATCCTGAGTGCTCTGTAATATTCACGTACGATTTTATGTGTGGCATTGCACCCTGAGGGCTCTGCAATGTTCATTTGGTGTCTAGGTAGGTGGAACGGTATCCTGAGGGTTCTACAATGTTCACGATAGGGTGATGTTTCATCCTGAGGGCTCTGTAACAGTCACGAATGTGTTTGTAGTGGCATCGTATCCTGAGGGCTCTATGATGTCCACGAATAGGAGGTACGTGTGCAATTGTATCCTGAGGGCTCTACAATACTCACGAAACCATGATCCCGAGGGCTCTCATGGCTGCCATTAGAAATCCTATGATCCTGAGGGCTCTCATAGGCGGTTAGTTAGTTGTTGTCCTTTGTGGGTTGATATTAACTTGAGATGATAAAAATGTTGAGTAGTAAGTAGAAGTAAATGAATACCAACTTTATGTACAACAAACTAAGCTTGGTTCATGTTCTTCATTTGAAATTAGTTGTAGGATTTCTTTATCCCTTGTGTTACTTGCCATACAAATCAGATCTACTGACCCGTGTTCGAGCTGTAACCTTCGTGTTGCAGGTTTCTCAGAAGATTAGTGTGTTATGATAGGGTTGCGAGTCTACACTCATCATGTCGCTTGTGGATGTTGATGGGACTCCACGCTACTAGTTTGCTTCCGCTATAGTTATTGAATAAGCTAGCTTGAGCTATGCAAGTTGTCATTGGTTTTGAATTCTGGATCATACGATGTAATAATGATGCACTTGTACTTTGATATTCATCTATTATATTGTGTGTGCTAGCGAGTTCGATCCAGGGACTAGGACTTGATCACAGAGACTCCGATTCTATGTGAATTGGGTCTTTACAAGGGGTGGCCCCCTTGGTCAGCATCAGGCACTTCCGGGACTCTTTTTCCACAAAAAAATTTATTTTGGTTTTTCCAGATTTTTTCTAACAACTTCATTTTCGGCTAATTTTCGAGGTAGAGAAAGTTGCAGGACTTCCAGAAACTCGCAACAGTGGTCAAACTTATGAAGTCTCAAAAACATAATAGTAGGGAACATCAAATACAAGTGAAAACAAAAGCTAAAATGAATTGCACCCCTTTTTCTTTACATAGAACGGGTTTGTAAGGTCGATCAAGTCTTACTAGTAAAAAAATTCTATATCGAACAAAAGGTTTTAATTCTGAAAAGTAACTATTATACATTCACTTTTAAGGGCATTTTCCCCACCATAATAGTTTTATATATATGATGCACATGTAAAGGACAATCCCAATCTCCAATCTTGACGGTCTCAATATTTTCAATGGAATTAAGGCCATGCCTTTTATCGATCTTCTTTGGAAAATAAACCGTATGCTCTTTTTCATTAACATTGAAAGTAACCTTACCTTTGTTGCAATCAATAATAGCACCTGCAGTGTTAAGAAAAGGTCTTCCAAGAATTATGGGCATGCTAGACTGCTACCTTCTTCGGGCATGTCTAGCACAACAAAGTCAGTAAGAATCAAGCAATTAGCAACTTCAACAGGAACATCCTCACAAATACCAATAGGGATGACTGTAGACTTGTTAGCCATTTGGAGAGAGATATCTGTAGGTATTAGTTTGTATAAACAAAGCCTATTATAAAGGGAGAAAGGCATGACACTCACTCTTTCACCAAGATCACATAAAGCAGCTCTAACATAATTATTTTTTTATGGAGCAAGGAATGGTGGGTATACTGGTATATCCGAGATTCTCAGGAATCTTACCACTAAAAGAGTAATTAGCAAGCATAGTATAAATTGCCTCATTTGAAACTTTTCTTTTATTAGTAACAATATCGTTCATATACTTTGAATATGTAGGCAATTTAATAGCATCAGTCAAAGGGATTTCAAGAAAAAGAGGTTTCATCCATTCACAAACTTATTGTAATGATCTTATTCTTTAGTTTTGAGAGACTTGCATGCAAAGGGCATGGACTTCTTTACCCAAGACTCTCTTTCTTTGCCATGTTTTCTTTCAATGAAGTCTTCTTTAGTATACTTTTTAGGCTTGTCAGGTGCTTCTTCTTCTACTTCAGGTGGATCGTTCTTCTCATTACTATCAGGTTCAGCACCATCTTCAGTCTCAACATCAAAAATAAATATGCTATTAGGATCAACAATAGGTTCTTCATTAGCTACATGATCATTAGAATTTTCAGCCTCCTTATGTTTCTTCTTCGGAGAGCTAACAATACCTTCTTCCAACATTTGATAATCTTGTTCGACTCACTTTGGATGTTCCTCTGGATATAGAGGATCCTGGGTAAGTGTGTCACCTGGGTCTTAATACCATAAGCATGTGTATCAAATTTTTGGGAATTGTTAGCTAGCAAATCTGTTCGCACTTTAGAATTTTGTTCAAGCTGAGTTTGAACCATATGAAAATGCTTAACAAGTCCTTGAACATCATTAATAGTTCTTCCTAAAACATTGATGACGCGAGAGAGTATTTTCTTCTCGCCCCTTGTTGGTTACCCCAAGTGTAAGGTTGAGATGTAGTGTAGTAGCAAATTTACCTCAGTAAAGATACCAAGGTTGTCGGACTAGTAGGACTCCAATGATCGACAAGTAGGTGGCAAGAAAACAATGGCGCCGTTTACAACCCAAGGGTTGCTTAGTTCACCTGGACCTGCACACGACACAAATAAATTTGCTCCCAACAAGTTAGAGAGGTTGTCAATCTCTCCGGTATTGTTGTCTACGAAGGATCAAACACAAGGGGGGAAATAATAGTGGTGATTGCAACCGAAAGGAAATAAAGCAGTAAATATTTGAGGTGTAAACAGTGGTGGAAATATGGACCGGGGTCCCATGATGTTCACTAGTGATGTCTCTCTCCCAAAAGACGATAAAATAGCTAAGTTGGGTGAACAAATTACTGCTGGGAAATTGACATAATTATAAACGCACCGCAATGCTAATTATGCTGCAAAGAAAGTTAGAGGATCAAAAGTATGGGCAGTACGCCAAGAAAAGTAGACCATAATCCAACTGAAACTACTCACTAATCATCCACCTTGAGATATCTATCCAGAACATCTCGCTGATATTAAGTTGCGAGCCCCACCCAAAGTGTAAACCCAAAGCAACAGACAACTACATTAACAAACTTTGCGTAAGATAAACAATCCTTGCAACCGCGGTTACAAGCACCGTTGTTTTCTCCCTGGTGTCAACAACACATCCCCTAGTCTCATGTTTCTGTCACTCAAGCTAGACATTGGGGGGCATGAACCCACAATCAAGCATAAACGCTCCCTCTTGGAGTTACTATCTACTAATTGACCAAAGACATAAAAAGCAACAGAGAACATGCAAGAATTACTCAAGAACAAAATATAAAAGGAGAACCAAATATATAACTCATCACAATCTGAACATAATCTCATAATCCATCGGATCCCAGCAAACACAACATAGCAACAGCAGAAAGAATTACATAGATGCCTTGATCATGTAGGGTAGCTCACAAGGGAGAAGAATTGAAGCACAAGATTGGAGAGAAGACATCACATAGCTAATGGTCATGGACCCATGGTCCAAGGGGGACTACTCACGGTACATCCGGGAAGCGTCCATGGTGGTGGAGAAGCTCCTGGAGGTCAGTCCTCCCTCCGACAGGGTGCCGGTAAGAGGTCTTCTGGTGGTCCCGATCTTGGAAGCGCGGCGGCAGCGGAACAAAGGTGAAAATAGCGATGCAGGAGTCTCTCCGAGGGTTTTTGGAGCGAGAGGTAAATATAGGCCAAGGGGGGGCTTGGGCTCTAGGGGGTGGACCCACCACCCATGCGCTCTAGTGGCGCGGCCAGGAGGGGGGCCGCGCCAGGTGGCCGCCTGGGTGGGACGTAGCCTCCCTGTGGCAGTCCTTCGGTGATCCGGAAGCTTCCGTCCTGCTGATTTTTTCTCTGATTTTTGTGGAATTTTTGGAGCTATTTAAATATGGGTAAAAACCTACAATTCACAGACATAAACTGGCACTGGCTGCACTAAGTTAGATGGTCAGTCAAAATATGAGTAAAAAGATATGAAAGTGTAGCAAAACACATAGCAATGTCACCTAAAAGAGCATGGAACAAGAAGAAATTATAGATACGTTTGGGACGTATCAAACATCTAGAAATTTTTTGATAGCAAGAGAATTATCATTCAATTGATTTTGGATTCTTTCATTGAAATGACTCTGCTTCGTAATAAAGTTATCAAGCTCATCTAGACATTGATTAGGAGGCTTACCATAAGGAACATAACTTCCATCGAAATCTAAAAGAGTGTGTACCTCTACGATAGATGGATGAGTAATAGGATCACATAACTTCTCGATGGGAGTTAAATTCTTCACATCCTCAGCTTTAATACCTTTCTCTTTAATAGACTTCTTAGCTTCTTCAATATCTTCGTGGTTTAAAACAAGCGTAGTCCTCTTCTTTGGCGTTGGAGGAGGTTCAGGGATGGACCAATCATCATGATTCTTGGCTAACTTGCCCATTAATTCTTTGGCCTCATCAGGTGTTCTTTCCCTGAAAATGGAACCAACACAACTATCTAGATATGATCTAGATTCATCAGTTAGTCCACTATAAAATATATCAATAATCTCATTCTTAGGAATTCCGTGTCCCGGTCTAGCCTTGAGTAAGGTGCAATACCTCCCCCAAGCTTTAGGGAGGTGCTCATCCTGCAACTGTTTAAAATTATAAATTATTTGTACATCAGCATGTTTCATATGAGAAAAAAATATTTAGCAACAAAAGATTGAGCTATGTCTTGAGCACTCTTTATAGAACCATAGGGTAGTCCATCATACTGTCAGAACCCCAACTAGGGTAAGTGCTAGGGTTGTTGTGCCTTTGCACCATGTCAAAAATTCAAAAAGAAAATAAAAAATGGGGAAGCAGAAAGCCCTGAGAAATTATTTGAAATGGCTAGATAAAAATATTTTTCCAAAAATCATTTGGATGATTGGAAAATTCCTAGAAATGTTGCTGATCATTTTAAAAGCGGTTTGGGATCAATCCCATGCACATGGAATTTTCTAATATTCAAACAGTGGCTTTGGAAAATAAATAAACCCCTATTTGAATTAAAATTCAAATGTTTTGAATTTTAATAATATCCAAATTTTATGAGTGGCTAGCTATTTGTATCCTAAGCCCACATAAAAGATTTGGGTATTTTATAAAATGCTCTGCTATTTTTATTTGGGGCAAAACAAACAACAGAAAAGGAAAAACAGAAAGAATTAGAAAAGAGGAAACCCCCTGGCCATTCGGCCCAACTTACCTTTTCAGCCCAGCCCACCAGTGCCCCCGGTGTCGTCTTCCTCCCCGGCGCCCGAAGCAGCTCGGTGGCGAGCCGAGCGCCGTGGACGCCACCGAGGCCCTCTGGAGCCTCCTCTTCTCCCCCAGGACGCCACGCAGTCGCCTAGAAGCCGCCCGCACCCTTCCCCCCTCCGCTGCTTCCTCCCCTTCGTCACCGGCGAGATCCCCTCCGCACCCGAACAACCGAGCTCGCCGCCGTCCTTCGTTCGCGTGGCCACTCGTCGAACTGGAGAGCGCCACCGTGTCCAACATCATCCCCGGCGACGACTACGCCAAGCCGACGCACCAATTTGAGGCGAGATTGAGCGAGAGTGACGCGGGCTTCAAGTTTTTCGCCGCCGTCCGCCATGGATTCCGGCGTGCAATTCGCCATCACCAAGCCCTCTCCGGCCCCGCCGAGCTGCTCATACCGCTCCTGGTGAGCTTCCCTTCCACCCCGGCCTATCCGTGCTTCTTCTCGTGCGCTGCTTCGTCGTCGTCGTTAGAGGCAGTGGCCGGCCGCCGCAAAACTTCGACGCAGCCGTGGCCACAACCCTCCCCAAGTCCCCCAACCTGCACCTCTCGTTGCGGACGATCACGGGCGATGTTTTGGTGCAAGAACCGTGCCCTCCCGTGGCCTCTAGCTCACTCCGGCGACACTCCGGCGACACTCCGGCAGCACTCCGGTGACCCCGCCATTAGCCTAACCTAATGACCCTGCTAATCCACCCCCTCTGCCACAGACAGGTGGGTCCCCCTGGCCCTAACCCCTCTGTTTAGTTTAAACAGAGAGGGGTTAACTCCCACTGTGGCTGACAAGCCGACCCCACCCGTCAGCCCCCCTGTGACGTCACAGTGAGCTCAGCACGACGCAATAAAAAGAAAAGGAAATAGAAATGAATTAATTTATTCCAGAAAATTCCAGAAAATTGTTTAAACTTTGGAAATTCATAAGTAATTCATTTTAACTCCAAATATAACAAATAATATGTCTAAAATTATCAGAAAAATCCAAGGATTATGAATATGGGCTCTGTTTTCATGTTTGACCAATTAAAATTGGGTGAACAGTGCAAAACATCCATATGGCTTTATTTCAAATTCAAATTTGAAGCACATTTGCAAATGACTTTGCATTTGACTTCTTTTAAATGGAATTGTACCCACATTGTGACCAAGAACATCACCATTTCAATATTGATCATGTGTTTGAGCATTGCAAATAAATTTATACCTTGTTTGATTGTTTGCTCGATAGACGTGCAACCGGAACCGGAGGCCACCCCCTTCGTTGAAGACCCCCGATACTGGACCTCGTCAGCAAGGCAAGCAAACCCCATTGATCATGTCTATAAAATCCTACTTCCCTCTCAGTCTCGCTTATGCATGTTTAGGAGATCATCGATACACGTTCTTTCGCATAGTTGAACCCATTCCGATGCATGACCTATCATTTTGCCACCGTATTAAGCAAACCACAATCCTAGCAGATTTAGGAGTTGGTTGATGAGCATGTGGCCCCTGCAACTGTTACTGCTTTTGCTGCTTAGTGATACAATGAGGATGTTATAATTGTGAGTCGGGATGGAATGAACACAGTGATGCTGATGATAAACGTGTTGGTGAATCCACCCTAAACAAAGGTGAACGATGAGAGGCTGTGTAGGAGTACACAGTGGGTTGTCGCGTTGAACACTGCCGTAGGCCCCGAGTTCCTGTTTTGTGATCCAAGACAAAGAGTATGACCACATGTAGGGTTTATGGGAGCCCCGTTTGGCCTCTTTACGTACCCGATCCGGTCCAGGAGTCACAATAGATTCGGGCTTTCCATTGGCATATGCATAGAAAAAGTATGAAGAAAAGGTTGCATCATCCTAGATATGTGGGTGGACTTGTGAGGCAGTGAAACCATCTGGCAGAGGTGGCGTCTCGGTCCCTTACATTATCTGAGTCCGTTTCGTGGAACCGGCCGGACTCTCGAGCGGTGCCAAACTCAGGTAGTTGACTCCTGGATTAGAGAAGGTGATGTGAGGTTAGTGCCTTGGTTTCATCCACGTCCGACATCCGCTTGAAGGATGCCAAGAACGAGGCGATAAGTGATGACACGCGTGTGAAGATGTACACCTCTGCAGGGTTAATGAACTATTCGAATAGCCGTGTCCGCGGTTATGGACTACTTGGAGACCTTTACTTGATCATAGATAATTTGAATGGATACTTATAAAATCCGCAAGATAAGCGTGAGTGCTATGATGGGCTTCTTCGTGGGGAAGTCGAGGAAGTAACCATAGTGGTGTATTGTTTTGGAGACATGTAGTGGACTCGTGTACGCTTCTTATCTCAAGTCTGGTACTCGTAGTTCAGGACTAGCCAAGTCAAAGCTGGCTTTTCTGCATGTTGAAACCCCACCTCCCTTTACCTTGATACTTGAGCATGAGTAGTATAGATCTGATGTAAGTCTTGCTGAGTACGACTTTGTACTCACGTTTGCTCATTCTATGTTTTAGATAAGAACCGGACCCCGATGGAGTCACCGACCTGAAGCTCGACGTTGACCTTGGTAGTATAGTCCCAGACAGCAGTCTGGTCCCTCGTGGAAGGGCATGTTTGTTTTACAAGGCTTCTCTAAGCCATTTGTTAAACTTGTCTGTACTCAGACCTAATTTGCTTCCGTTGTATGATGTAATGTGATCACAGACATGTGATCTTTGTATGCTCTATGTGTATATCAATAAAGAGTACTTTGTAGAGTTATGTGATGATACCTTCTGTTCATACTAGGCATGTGTGCTGCGTGTATGTTTATAACATGCATGTCTTAGTATGGGTTTTTGAGACCTTAGTTGTGATCTGGCTGGCGGTCTTTTATACACCAAATGGCCCTTAGATGTGCGCAGCTTGGGGCATCGCGATGCGATTGTTCGTGACTCTGTCACGTGCACACTTTGTTGTATGATCGAGCCCGCCCTAGGCCCCGGCTAAGTGATCGGGCTGGAGTAAGTTTATGTA
The DNA here is from genome assembly GCA_950022295.1 of Bromus sterilis. Lineage (NCBI taxonomy): Eukaryota > Viridiplantae > Streptophyta > Magnoliopsida > Poales > Poaceae > Bromus > Bromus sterilis. The sequence goes on from OX465599.1 coordinate 222,481,409, forward strand.
AGAGTTAGGATCCAATCGATAACATGGTTGAGGCGACTTGTCTATGAGTATGGGATTCACCATCCATAAGCATTTAGACTTGTGAGCGGAGGATGAGGACCCATCTCAGATGATCATCCGGCCTGAATGGGATGCCCCTCACGTTCGATGCTTACCGAGAACGTTCTGTGCTTGGCCTTGTCTGCTTAGACAAGTGGGTACGGTTCTCGGCTCTCCATGTGATTGTATCGTGACTGGAATTACATATGCTAACCCCGGGTCCCGACAAACTTGGTATCAGAGCAGGACTGTCTGTAGGCTTATCAAACCCTTGGTCGAAGTTGAGTCTAGCATTCTATAGTTATATAGTTACTTGGGTATAAAGGGAACAACGTAAGGCTTCTTTTTTTCCTTACCCTCGTCGATCTAAGTTCTGGGTCACCCTTATCTTTTCTACGGGATGATAGGACTAGGCTCATCTATGTCTGACTGGAACATCTCGCTGAGTGCTTCCTTGTAGCCGTAGGACAGTCGTGGTCGTCCAGAGTCTTCATGTTTTTAGTTCCTTGAGGTAGTTCTGTCCAATCTCCTCGAGGTTGTCTTGTTTTCCATCCCGGTGTAGCCGTTATGCTGCCGGATTTATTCCGTGTTTCTATGAATCTTTTCCTTCGCATTATAATCCTTTCCGCCTTCATCATGTCTTGTTATCCTTGAATCCATCATTCAACCTGTTCTGATTGTTGATTTTTATCACACAGGATGTCAGGTGAAACTCGTAGTGCTGTTCGACGGAATCCAGACCGTGTTCAGAATCGAAATGATGATGAACCTCTACCATCGCCTTCTGCGGCGGAAATCATGATGGAAGCTGAGAAGAATCAACGCGATCAAACACGTCTTCTGGAGCTCATCGAGCAGAATACCTCACGTCATCGCAATGTGGTTGTGAGAATTCAGGACTTCATCCTCCTCAAGCCACCGGTATTCCGATGTTCTTCTGAGCCCCTTGAAGCTGATGATTGGCTCCGTTCCATCGAGCGTAAGCTTGACACTGCACATGTTGCTCCCGATGACCGAGTTGTTTTTGCGGTATACTTCTTGGAAGGTGCTGCTCTTCAATGGTGGGAGAACTATGTTGCTATGAAGCCAGATAGTCACGTAGTGACTTGGCAGGAGTTCTGTGTTGCCTTTCGAGGGTACCACATTCTGGATGAGTTGATGGAGCGCAAGAAGGAAGAGTTCTGCAGTTTGACTCAAGGAAAGATGTCCATCCATGAGTATGTGAGAGAGTTCAAACGTCTTGCCCGGTATGCCCAAGATGAGATCACCACCGATGCCAGAAAGCAGGCAAGGTTCCATAAGGGACTTAGCCCCATCCTTCGTCATGATCTCAACCTCATCGAATTTTCCACCTTTGAGGATTTAGCCAACAGATCCTTCAGAGTGAGCATGGCAATGAAATTTTCGAAGAGTCTCGCAAGCATGCTCTTGAGCTTGCTCCTTCTTCAAGTTCAGCCCCTCAGAAACGCCGAATTTGGATTCCAACCAGAGCCATACCTCAAAACCTTCTTCAGAGACCACCACCGAATATATGCCATCCACCTCAACACATTGTTCCTCCCAGGAATGATGGTGTGCAGTCAAGTAATCCTGCTCCCAGCAATTCAGGCAGGGTATGTTTCACGTGTGGTCTGATAGGCCATTACTTCCGACAGTGCCCTACAGTGTTGGTGGAACCACGTCGACCTAGTCACAAGCCTCCAAAGAAATCCACCACCAAGACCATCCCAGCAAAGCTTTCAGTCACAAGTAGTGGTTGTGTGAACAAAATCTCAGTTGAGGAAACCACTGCTGCTTCTGACGTCATCCTTGGCACACTCCCAGTCAATCATGTTCCCGCCTCCGTTCTTTTCGATCCAGGAGCTTCTCATTCATTCATGTCGGAGAGTTATGCACTTCGTCATGAGTTTCCCTTTGAAGAAATGTTTTCTCCAATGATCATTCAAACTCCTGGTTCAAAGTGGCAAACTAATAGAGTAAGCCATGGCAATCAAATTGCAATTGAGGGTTTAGTATTCCTTGCTTCACTTATATCCCTCAAGTCTTCGGACATTGATGTCATCCTAGGAATGGATTGGTTATCAAGGCATAATGCTTTCCTTGATTGTAAGGCCAAATCAGTTAAACTCACCCATCCTTCAGGCCAGATCATTGACTACACATCACCCAGCTCTAAAATCTAGATGCATACTTTTAATGTGCTTCCACTTCCAGACCTTGAAGATGTTCCGGTGGTTCGTGACTTCCCGGATGTCTTTCCTGAAGAGCTGCGGGGAATGCCACCCGACAGATGTGTAGAATTCATAGTGGATCTTATACCAGGCACAACCCCAATTTCCAGACGCCCATATAGAATGGACCCACATGAGTTAGCTGAGCTAAAAACCCAACTTGATGCTTCGTTGGCAAAAGGCTTCATCCGCCCTAGCTCATCGCCATGGGGTTGCCCCGTTCTATTCGTAACGAAGAAAGATGGAACAGAAAGGATGTGCGTAGAAAATCGCCCGCTAAATCTAGCGACGATAAAGAACAAATACCCACTGCCCAGGATCAATGATCTTTATGATCAACTTGCAGGATCCTTTGTCTTCTCCAAGATGGATTTGAGATTAGGTTATCATCAAATCAAAATCCGAAATGAGGACATTCCCAAGACGGCTTTCACTACTCGTTATGGTCTTTACGAGTATACCGTCATGTCCTTCGGTTTGACCAATGCCCCTGCCACATTCTCGCGCTTGATGAATTCGATCTTCATGGAGTACTTAGATAAATTTGTTGTGGTTTATCTTGATGATATTCTCATCTACTCGAAGAACGAAGAAGAGCACGCAGAACATCTTAGGTTGGTATTGATGAAACTTAGAGAGCATCGCCTTTATGCCAAGTTCTCCAAGTGTGAATTTTGGCTACCAGAAGTGACCTACTTAGTCCACGTGATTTCTGCGAAAGGTGTTGCAGTCAATCCCGAGAGAGTTCAGGCCGTCCTTGACTGGAGTCCACCTGAATCGGTTAAGCAAGTAAGGAGTTTTCTTGGCTTAGCAAGCTATTGCCTCCGCTTCGTTGAGAACTTTTCTAAAGTTGCAAAGCCTCTTACTGAACTCCTCAAGAAAGATAAGAAATTCCAATGGACTCCCATGTGCGAGGAAAACTTTCAAGAGCTGAAAAGAAGATTGACTTCTGCACCCGTACTTGCACCTCCAGACACCAAAAGGGATTTCGAGATCTATTGTGATGCTTCACGGCAAGGGTTAGGATGCATACTTATGCAAGATCTTCATGTGGTAGCTTATGCTTCACGCCAGTTGCGGCCACATGAAGAGAACTATCCTACCCATGATCTTGAACTCGCTGCCGTAGTTCATGCCCTGAAGACTTGGCGACATTACCTCCTTGGTAATCGTTGTGAGATATATTCCGATCACCAAAGCCTCAAATACATATTCACCCAGCCAGATCTTAACCTCAGGCAAAGACGCTGGATAGAGTTGATAAAAGATTATGACTTAGGAATTTCTTACACCCCAGGCAAAGCCAATGTCATGGCTGATGCACTAAGTCGTAAGTCGTATTGTAACAACCTCATGTTACAACAGTATCAACCACTTCTTCATGAGGAGTTTTGCAAACTTAATCTTGAGATGGTTCCTCATGGATTTCTTTCTACCTTGGTGGCGAAACCAACCCTTGAGGATCAAATCATAGCGGCCCAGAAACAAGATAATAGTATTCAAGAGATCAAGCAGAACATTGTTAGCGGAGTTGCTAAATGTTTTTCTGCAAATGATCAAGGAACGATATTCTTTGAAAATCGTTTAGTAGTTCCTGAGAATGAAAACCTAAAGCAACTGATCCTTAAGGAAGCTCATGACACTCCCCTCTCAATTCATCCCGGTAGCACAAAAATGTACCGAGATCTACGCCAGAGATTTTGGTGGAATCGGATGAAGAGAGACATTGCACAATTTGTTGCCGAATGTGATGTTTGTCGTCACATTAAGGCAGAACACCAAAGACCTGCTGGTACTCTTCAACCATTGTCTATTCCCGAGTGGAAATGGGACAAGGTCGGTATGGACTTCATCACCGGCTTTCCAAAAACCCAGAAAGGAAATAATGCCATCTTCGTTGTCATAGATAGGCTTTCCAAAGTTGCTCACTTCCTTCCCGTTCGCGAGTCTATAACTGCTAGCCAGTTGGCGGACTTGTATGTCTCTAGAATCGTGTCTCTTCACGGCGTTCCTTTGGTGATCAATTCTGATCGTGGTAGCCTTTTCACCTCTAGATTTTGGGAAAGTTTTCGAAATGCTATGGGAACTCATCTATCCTTTAGTACAGCTTTCCACCCTCAATCTAGCGGTCAAGTTGAAAGGTTAATCAAATCTTGGAAGACATGCTCAGAGCTTGTGTTATCACATTCGGAAAGAATTGGGAGAAATCTCTTCCATTTTCCGAATTTGCTTATAACAATAGCTATCAATCTAGTCTGGACATGGCTCCCTTTGAATTCCTCTACGGACGACGATGTCGAACACCCCTTAACTGGTCAGAAACCGGTGAAAGACAACTCTTTGGACCGGATATGATCAAGGAAGCAGAAGAGCAAGTTCGCATTGTTCGTGATCGTTTGAAAGCCGCTCAGTCTCGTCAAAAGAGCTACTATGATCGTCATCATAGAGAGGAGAGCTACAATATTGATGAGAAGGCTTACCTCCGGGTTACTCCTCTGAAGGGAACCCAAAGATTCGGTATCAAAGGCAAGTTGGCCCCACGTTACATCGGACCTTTCCGCATTCTAGCTAAACGTGGAGAAGTTGCCTACCAACTTGAACTACCTCCGCACCTTTCCCGAGTACATGATGTATTCCATGTGTGACAACTCAGGCGTTGCTTCAAGGACCCCATCCGCGAAGTCGACCATGAAGCGCTTGATCTCCAAGATGACCTTTCTTATCGAGAGTACCCTGTTCGTATTCTTGATTCCGCAGAGCGTGTCACTCGTCGTCAAAAGATCAAGTTCCTCAAAGTGCAATGGTCACATCACTCCGAGAAAGAAGCAACATGGGAAAGAGAAGACCGTCTCCGTGCCGAGTACCCCACCTTCCTCCCGACGATTTCTGAATCTCGGGACGAGATTCTTTTGAGTGGGGGCGAGTTGTCAGAACCCCAACTAGGGTAAGTGCTAGGGTTGTTGTGCCTTTGCACCATGTAAAAAATTCAAAAAGAAAATAAAAAATGGGGAAGCAGAAAGCCCTGAGAAATTATTTGAAATGGACAGATAAAAATATTTTTCCAAAAATCATTTGGATGATTGGAAAATTCCTAGAAATGTTGCTGATCATTTTAAAAGTGGTTTGGGATCAATCCCATGCACATGGAATTTTCTAATATTCAAACAGTGGCTTTGGAAATTAAATAAACCCCTATTTGAATTAAAATTCAAATGTTTTGAATTTTAATAATATCCAAATTTTATGAGTGGCTAGCTATTTGTATCCTAAGCCCACATAAAAGATTTGGGTATTTTATAAAATGCTCTGCTATTTTTATTTGGGGCAAAACAAACATAGAAAAGGAAAAACAGAAAGAATTAGAAAAGAGGAAACCCCCTGGCCATTCGGCCCAACTTACCTTTTTAGCCCAGCCCACCAGTGCCCCCGGTGTCGTCTTCCTCCCCGGCGCCCGAAGCAGCTCGGTGGCGAGCCGAGCGCCGTGGACGCCACCGAGGCCCTCTGGAGCCTCCTCTTCTCCCCCAGGACGCCACGCAGTCGCCTAGAAGCCGCCCGCACCCTTCCCCCCTCCGCTGCTTCCTCCCCTTCGTCACCGGCGAGATCCCCTCCGCACCCGAACAACCGAGCTCGCCGCCGTCCTTCGTTCGCGTGGCCACTCATCGAACTGGAGAGCGCCACCGTGTCCAACATTATCCCCGGCGACGACTACGCCAAGCCGACGCACCAATTTGAGGCGAGATTGAGCGAGAGTGACGCGGGCTTCAAGTTTTTCGCCGCCGTCCGCCATGGATTCCGGCGTGCAATTCGCCATCACCAAGCCCTCTCAGGACCCGCTGAGCTGCTCATACCGCTCCTGGTGAGCTTCCCTTCCACCCCGGCCTATCCGTGCTTCTTCTCGTGCGCTGCTTCGTCGTCGTCGTTAGAGGCAGTGGCCGGCCGCCGCAAAACTTCGACGCAGCCGTGGCCACAACCCTCCCCAAGTCCCGCAACCTGCACCTCTCGTTGAGGACGATCACGGGCGATTTTTTGGTGAAAGAATCGTGCCCTCCCGTGGCCTCTAGCTCACTCCGGTGACACTCCGGCAGCACTCCGGCCACCCCGCCATTAGCCTAACCTAATGACCCTGCTAATCCACCCCCTCTGCCACAGACAGGTGGGTCCCCCTGGCCCTAACCCCTCTGTTTAGTTTAAACAGAGAGGGGTTAACTCCCACTGTGGCTGACAAGCCGACCCCACCCGTCAGCCCCCCTGTGACATCACAGTGAGCTCAGCACGACGCAATCAAAAGAAAAGGAAATAGAAATGAATTAATTTATTCCAGAAAATTCCAGAAAATTGTTTAAACTTTGGAAATTCATAAGTAATTCATTTTAACTCCAAATATAACAAATAATATGTCTAAAATTATCAGAAAAATCCAAGGATTATGAATATGGGCTCTGTTTTCATGTTTGACCAATTAAAATTGGGTGAACAGTGCAAAACATCCATATGGCTTTATTTCAAATTCAAATTTGAAGCACATTTGCAAATGACTTTGCATTTGACTTCTTTTAAATGGAATTGTACCCACATTGTGACCAAGAACATCACCATTTCAATATTGATCATGTGTTTGAGCATTTCAAATAAATTTATACCTTGTTTGATTGTTTGCTCGATAGACGTGCAACCGGAACCGGAGGCCACCCCCTTCGTTGAAGACCCCCGATACTGGACCTCGTCAGCAAGGCAAGCAAACCCCATTGATCATGTCTATAAAATCCTACTTCCCTCTCAGTCTCGCTTATGCATGTTTAGGAGATCATCGATACACGTTCTTTCGCATAGTTGAACCCATTCCGATGCATGACCTATCATTTTGCCACCGTATTAAGCAAACCACAATCCTAGCAGATTTAGGAGTTGGTTGATGAGCATGTGGCCCCTGCAACTGTTACTGCTTTTGCTGCTTAGTGATACAATGAGGATGTTATAATTGTGAGTCGGGATGGAATGAACACAGTGATGCTGATGATAAACGTGTTGGTGAATCCACCCTAAACAAAGGTGAACGATGAGAGGCTGTGTAGGAGTACACAGTGGGTTGTCTCGTTGAACACTGCCGTAGGCCCCGAGTTCCTGTTTTGTGATCCAAGACAAAGAGTATGACCACATGTAGGGTTTATGGGAGCCCCGTTTGGCCTCTTTACGTACCCGATCCGGTCCAGGAGTCACAATAGATTCGGGCTTTCCATTGGCATATGCATAGAAAAAGTATGAAGAAAAGGTTGCATCATCCTAGATATGTGGGTGGACTTGTGAGGCAGTGAAACCATCTGGCAGAGGTGGCGTCTCGGTCCCTTACATTATCTGAGTCCTTTTCGTGGAACCGGCCGGACTCTCGAGCGGTGCCAAACTCAGGTAGTTGACTCCTGGATTAGAGAAGGTGATGTGAGGTTAGTGCCTTGGTTTCATCCACGTCCGACATCCGCTTGAAGGATGCCAAGAACGAGGTGATAAGTGATGACACGCGTGTGAAGATGTACACCCCTGCAGGGTTAATGAACTATTCGAATAGCCGTGTCCGCGGTTATGGACTACTTGGAGACCTTTACTTGATCATAGATAATTTGAATGGATACTTATAAAATCCGCAAGATAAGCGTGAGTGCTATGATGGGCTTCTTCGTGGGGAAGTCGAGGAAGTAACCATAGTGGTGTATTGTTTTGGAGACATGTAGTGGAGTCGTGTACGCTTCTTATCTCAAGTCTGGTACTCGTAGTTCAGGACTAGCCAAGTCAAAGCTGGCTTTTCTGCATGTTGAAACCCCACCTCCCTTTACCTTGATACTTGAGCATGAGTAGTATAGATCTGATGTAAGTCTTGCTGAGTACGACTTTGTACTCACGTTTGCTTATTCTATGTTTTAGATAAGAACCGGACCCCGATGGAGTCACCGACCTGAAGCTCGACGTTGACCTTGGTAGTATAGTCCCAGACAGCAGTCTGGTCCCTCGTGGAAGGGCATGTTTGTTTTACAAGGCTTCTCTAAGCCATTTGTTAAACTTGTCTGTACTCAGACCTAATTTGCTTCCGTTGTATGATGTAATGTGATCACAGACATGTGATCTTTGTATGCTCTATGTGTATATCAATAAAGAGTACTTTGTAGAGTTATGTGATGATACCTGCTGTTCATACTAGGCATGTGTGCTGCGTGTATGTTTATAACATGCATGTCTTAGTATGGGTTTTCGAGACCTTAGTTGTGATCTGGCTGGCGGTCTTTTATACACCAAGTGGCCCTTAGATGTGCGTAGCTTGGGGCATCGCGATGCGATTGTTCGTGACTCTGTCACGTGCACACTTTGTTGTATGATCGAGCACGCCCTAGACCCCGACTAAGTGATCGGGCTGGAGTAAGTTTATGTAAGAGTTAGGATCCAATCGATAACATGGTTGTGGCGACTTGTCTATGAGTATGGGATTCACCATCCATAAGCATTTAGACTTGTGAGAGGACGATGAGGACCCATCTCAGATGATCATCCGGCTTGAATGGGATGCCCCTCACGTTCGATGCTTACCGAGAACGTTCTGTGCTTGGCCTTGTCTGCTTAGACAAGTGGGTACGGTTCTCGGCTCTCCATGTGATTGTATCGTGACTGGAATTACATATGCTAACCCCGGGTCCCGACACATACCAAACTGTAGCACCTTACTTTAGGGAAAAAAGGAAATAGTTTTGTAACATAGTAATTTTGTATTTTTTCCACATTGGAAAATAAGCCACTCAACTTAGCAAGTTTAGTGAGGTGTGCGATAACATCTTTATTTTCTCTGCCATAAAAAGGGCCAACCTCAACCATAGACATAAGTGAAAGTTCAACAGAGAAATCAAAATCATCAACTTTAATGCAAATAGGAGAGGTGGAAAACTCAGGATCAGGAGCAAACTTATTCTTCATGGCATGCTTTTTAAGCAGCTTCGTAATAGCATCAGGATCTGCTGAATCATTACATTATACAAAGTCTTTAGCAAACTCATCATCAAGCTCAAATAATCATCATAAAAACATTTATCATTAAAATTACTCAAGTCAGGATAATAAGTGGATCTATCAAAAGGATAACGTGTGACAAAAGGAATTTCAACACCAGTTTCTGTTGAAGCTTTAGTAGTTTGAGAATCAAGAAAAGGACAAAGTGAACGAGTCTCATAAAGAGAAGTAGAAGCATCATCACAAGTATCAAAAATATTACCAGACTCAGTAGAAACAACATATGGTGGTGGTGAAACAAACTTGGTTATAACAGAGGGTGAATCAAGTGCAACACTAGTACTAAGAACGGTACCTTTCCTTGTAGTGGATGGTAATATCGGAACCTTGGGGTCTCCTTTCTTACCCATAGTGAATAAATTGCAGCAAGCAAAATAACTCCAAAGTAGACTTGTAAATAAAGCTATGCTCCCCGGCAACAGCGCCAGAAAATGGTCTTGATGACCCACAAGTGTAGGGGATCGCAATAGTCTTCGCAGGTAAGAATAACCCAATTTATAGATTGGACACAAGGGGAACCAATAGATATTTATAAGCTTTGCCAGTTGAGTTTTCAATTCAAATGCACCTGAAAGATACTGGCTTGGCAACAATTTATTAGTAGTAACAGTGGCAACGTAACTAGTGGTGGAAAATGGCGAAAGTAAAAAACAGCAAAGTAAAGCAACTAGTAACAAGTAGGATTAAAATAGTGTAGGCTGAGGGATGAATGATTGGGCGCTGCATGGATGAAATATATCATGTAGTAGATTTAACACGGGTCAAGTCTCACAGGAAACTAATGATCATCTAGGAACATATCAAACATTGACATGTATCCCAAAGGTAGTCGTGCGTTCTTGCCATAAGAACTTGCACAACATCTTTTGTCCTACCACCCCGCTACCAATGGGGCCAAAAGGAACTAATGGAGATTAAGGTGCTCCTGTCAAGGAGCACCGGAACAAAGCATTAACAATATGTGGATACATGTAATCCTCAAGTTATGGTCCATCCCCTTTGGTGTCCCAAGTTGTCACCATTGAGATTGCCGGTTCCAGACTATAACAAGCGCATACAACTTGTAGATAGAATCAACAACACAAATATACTCATGAAAATAAATAGTGTTCATATCTGAAATCATGGCACTCGGGCCCAAAGTGTCAAGCATTAAGATCAACAAGATGCAACAAAGATGATAAAACAAGAGTAGATGATAGGAAACAAGCCCCAACAATCTTACAAACTATTACAAGATCAATATCATCCAATCTCTACCATCCCCTTTGCCTACAACAGGGAATTACTCATACATGGATGGGGGAAACATGCCCCAACAATCTTACGAACTATCACAAGATCAATCTTATCCAATCTCTACCATCCCCTTTGCCTACAACAGGGAATTACTCACACATGGATGGGGAAAGATGGAGGGATGATGGAGTGGTGATGGTGACGATTTCCCCTCATCGAAGGCCAAAAAAGCCTCCAAATTAGCTCTACCGAGGAAGAACAGAGGTGGCGGCGGCTCCACGGTGGAAAACTAGAGTATGGGTGACTGTTTCAGGGTTTCCTCATCGCGAGTAAAAATATGAGCCAAAGGGGGGCCTCGGGGGTGGCCCCACTGGTCCAGGCCACCCTAGGGCGCGGCCTGGGGCTGGCCACCCTCCAGGTCTCCTTCCGGCTCCCAGCATCTTCTGGAATGTATGATTTTTGGGAATTTTCATGGAATTTTCCGGGATACTCTACTTTTCTCCTTTTCTGCAAAAAATCAGACATGGATGCAGCTCTGCTGAAAACAACGTCAGTTTGGGTTAGTTTCAGTGAAATCATGCAAGAATGAGGTCAAAACAATAACAAAAGTGTTTGGAAAAGTTGATATGTTTGACACGTATCATTTTTCTCTTTGCATGATGATTTCCTTCAATGCAAGCCCTACAAGCACGATCTATAGTAAAACTAACATTTGTTAGTCCAAGGATACAATCACCATTGAAGAGACTTTGCAAAGATGTCATAAAGCCATCCCACATCAACTTTATCCATTAGACAAGTCGCGGTCTAGGGCTTGTGAAAAGTTCACCACATACATATTGTTCTGACATGTCCAACAAAGACTACTTTAAGAGACTTTCCCCACAAGAGGGTAACCACATCCACATAAAAGAAAAGTGCAAAGGCCCATCTGTGACAACCCAAGTTTAGGTATGTGCTAGGGTTAGCAAGTAACTTTGCATCATGTGATTTTTTTTCAAAAGAAATCCAAATGGGGAAAAAGAAAATCCCTAAAGAATTTAATTCAAATGGCCAGAAAAAAATTTCTTCCAAAAATTCTTCTGGTATTTTTGAAAAGTCTTACAAATATGCATGATCACATATAAAGTGAAGTGGGTCCCGCTACATGCTCTAAGATTTTTCAAAAAGTCCAAAAAGGCTTGGAAAATAAATAATACCCCTATTTGAATTGAAATTCAATTTCAAAAATCTCCAAAACTTCGGAGTGGCTAGTTATATGTCACATAAGTCTAAATTAAAGTTTTGGGATTTTTATAAAATGTTTTGGTATTTATTTTTCCAGAACAAAACAAATGACAAAAATAAATTAAAAGAAAAGAAAAGGAAAGGGACAAAGCCCAGTGACTTGTAGCCCAACTAAGGGAGGTGGCCCAGCCCAGGGGCAGGGTCGTCTTCCTCCCAGCGCCAGGCAGGCTGGGAGCTGCGTGGCGACCATGTCGGCGTCGCCAGGCCACCCACGGCTCCACGCCGTGCCTATCCCGCGCCAAGGAGACGCCCAGAAGCCCCCGCTTCTTTTCCCCCTCTGGCAGCTCGCTTTCCTCGTCTCCCTCTATCGATTTCGCCGCCACCGACGGGAACCGGAGTTCACCGTCGTGGAAAGCTCGTCACCAGCCACCCCCCGACCTCCCCGTCCTCTCCAAAGAGACCAGAGTGAGCTCCTCTTTCGTTTGCCCCTCCCCGCGCTCCAAAACCCCGTCGGAAACCCCGATTCCACCGGAGCAGAGCCACGGTCGCCTCCTCGGTTGACGCCGCCGGCGAACACGGCTTCCCCGGTGAAGCTGCACTGCTCCAGAAGACGCACACGGCTGCGGGCTTTCGCCTGGTGGTCGCGCCTTGCCCTCCCGTGGTCTGGAGCGTACTCCGGCGAGCCCTCCGCCGCATCTGTGGTCGCCGCCGGCGAACGGTGACGTGGCCGATTGATTAGGGGATTAAAAACCCTCTAGTCCCCCTAAACCCAATGACAGGTGGCCCCCCTAGCCCCCTAACCCCTCTATTAGTTTAAACAGAGAGGGATTAATCCCCCTCTCACTAACCAGTGGGACCCAGCCGTTAGATCCCCCCTTGACGTCAGCCCTGCGTCACAGTGACGCGGTAATTGGAAATTGATTTAAAAGAAATCATAAAAAGACAGAAAATCATTTAAACTTTGGAAAATCATAGAAAATTCATACTAACTCCAAATTGGACAAATAATATATGTAAAATTATCAAAACAATGCAAGGATTATGAATATGGACTTTGTTTTAATGTTTGACCATTTTAAAATGGGTGAACAGAAGCAAATGTGTATATGGCATAATTTGAATTCAAATTTGAAGTTTGAATTTCTAAATTCTTTGCAATACACTTCAATTAAATTGAATATGCCACACACCAGTACCCTATACATCATGTCATAACTTATCATGTGCTTGTGCATTTTATTTCGATGTTGCCCCCCCTTTGTTGATGATTGTTCCGGTAACAGTGTTTCCGAGACGGAGGTCACCCTCGAAGAAGAAGACCGATAAACCAGTGTATCGTCAGCAAGACAAGTAAACCCCATTGATCATGTCTATAAAAACCCATTTCCCTCTCATTCTTGCTTATGCATTGATTAGGATGACCACCTTGTTATCGATTCTACCGCATAGTTGAACCCATATCCGATGTATGACCTATCATCTTGTCACAGTAGTAAGCAAACCACAATCCTAGCTGACCTAGGGGTTGATTTATATCATGAGGCCCCTGCAACTGTTACTACTTATTGCATGCTTAGAGTTTACAATGAGGATACTTTTGATGTGAGTCGGGATGGTAGTGAACATGGTGTTGATGAAGGTGAAACTGTGTTGGTGAATCCACCCTAATACAAGGTGAACGATGAGAGGTTGTGTAGGAGTACACAGTGGGTTGTCTCTTTGAACACCGCCTTAAGCCCGAGTTCTTGTATGGTAATCCAAGACAAAGAGTACAACCACACATTGGGCTCACTGACCCCTCTCGGCCCAATACCTCAATCCGTGTTGACGTCTAGGAGTCACACTAGTTCGGGACTTCCATTTGGCATATGCATAGAAAAAGAGTGAGTGAAATGTTGCATCATATAGATATGTGGGTGGATCCGTGAGGTAGTGAAACCATCCCCGGATGGCGTCTCGGTTGCCTACATTGTCTGAGTCCGTGTCGTTGATCCGGCCGGACTCTCGAGCGGATGTACTCAGATAGTCGACTCCTGGATAGACCGGTTGTGAGCGAAGTGTCGTGGTGAACATCCTCGCCGGCACCCCTTGAATGGTGACGAGACGTGGCGGTAACTGAGGGTCATGTGTGTGTAGTTTACTATCACAACCCCAAGTTAGGTATGTGCTAGGGTAAGCTTAGGCCTTTGCATCATGATAAAAATTTCAAAAAAAATTGAAATGGGAGAGAGAACACCCCCTAGATGAATTAATTCAAAAGGCCAGATAAAAAGTTTCTCCAAAAATTCCTTTTGCAATTTTGAACAGTCCTATAAATGAGTGTGATCACATATCAAGTGATGTGGGACCAACCCCATGCTCATGGATTTTTCAAATATTCAAACAGGAGCATGGAATTAAATTTAAACCCCCATTTGAATTAAAGTTAAATGTTTTGATTTTTAAAAAGTGCCAAACTTTATAAGTGGCTAGTCTAATATAATATGAGGCCATATAAAAAGTTTCAGAATTTTTAAAAATGCCTAGATATTTATTTTAGCATGGCCAACATATTACAGAAAAGAAAACAGAAAAAAAGAAACAAAAAACTTACCTGGCGCCTAGGCGAGGCCCACTTCTTATGGCCCAGTCCAGCCCACCTGGACTCCTCCATTGTCTTCTACCTCCCCGCGCCTCCAAGCTGCTCGGTGGAATGCCACCGAGACAGCCGAGCACGGTGTCGTCTCCCCAGCCTCCACCTGCCCCTCCCGAAGCTCCTAGACGAGCCACGCAGCTCCTGGACGAACCGCACGTCCATTCCCCCTCCTCTGGTTCATCCTCCCCCTCTCCCCTCGCCGTTCTGTTCGTCGCCCGAAGACTCACCAGAGCGCGCCGTCGTATCCACGCAGCCAACGGCGACGAGAAGCTGCGCCGACGTGTCCCTCGCCTCCGCCGTCCTCGACTACGCCTCCGTGCAGAAGGAATCAAGCCGAGACGCCGTGTAGCCGACGTCCCCTTCTTCGTGCTCGCCTCCGGCCGCCGTGCGCCATCGATGAATTCGTCATCGTCAAGGCAACCCCGACCTCGCCGTCGCGTTCTTTCCAACCGTGGTGAGCAGGCGCATCGATCCCCTCTGTTTCCCCGTTCCAATTCCTCCTCTACCCGAGCTGCCATGAGAGCCGGAACATGTAGCCGCCATGGTTGATGTTGAGGTCGCCTCAGTGCTCCATCGACTCAACCAGCGCGCGCATCATCATCCTGGAACTCTTGTGCGTCGAACGAGCCCCCCTTTGCCTCGCCCCGTGCCCGTTTTACGAGTGCAGCTCCAAGCCATAGCTCCGGTCGCCGCCACGGTTGAAGCTGGCGTCGCCTGCAGCCTCTCCGGCGACGCGTGAGTAACCCATTCGACGCGACTCATCGCGGGCTGTCTTATGGTGCTCTTGGCGCATCGATTGATGGCCGGGGACGCCTTCCCCGTACAGCACCGCCGTGCCCGTGGCCACCGGCGGCTAGCCGCCGGCGAGGCTCCTTAATTAGGGGTTAACCCCCCTGTTAGTTGACCCCAGGTCAATGACAGGTGGGCCCCCCCAGGCCTTAACCCCCTCTGTTTAATTTAAACAGAGGGATTAAGCCCTATGTCACTGACATCCCTGGCCCACCAGTCCGCCCCCCTGATGTCACAATGACATCATGCTGACGCAGTAAAACAATTAAATCAATTTATTTAATTTCAGTAATTCCAGAAAATTCCAGAAAATACCCAAAACTTCAATAATTCATAGAAAATTCATATTAACTCCAAATTTAACAAATAATATATGAAAAATGATCAAGAGAAAATAAGCTATCCAAATATCCAACTTTCAACTATGTTTGAGTTGATTTTAAATTATGACCACTAGCATTTGCTATTTGGTTTAAATGGAATTAAATCAAATTCATTTCAAATGCTTTTGCATTTTGAACCATAGCAACATACCACATTATACTTGAACATCAGAGACATTGTTCCAACTATACAACATCACTTCATGATCAACCTTTTCAAATGAACTTTCATGCATTCGAATGCATTTGAAATTCATCGATAAATCAAATGGAGTTTGAATTTGCGTTTCAAATGCAATATACTCCTTTTAAATGGAATGCTCAACACATCAGTACCATGAACATCACCATTACAATCTTATTCATGTGATTGTGCATTGTACTTTATGTTGATCCTATGATTGTCATGTTGCTGATAGACGTGAAACCGGAATCGGAGGCCACCCCCTTCGTTGAAGACACCATTGTCGAAACCTCGTCAGCAAGGCAAGCAAACCCCCATTGATCATGTCGATAAAATCCCACTTCCCTCTCATGTCTCGCTTATGCATTGTTTAGGATGATCACCATGATAACGTTTCTACCGCATAATTGAACCCATATCCTTTGCATGACCTATCATCTTGTCACAGTAGTAAGCAAACCACAATCCTAGCAGATGTAGGAGTTGGTTGATATCATGTGGCCCCTGCAACGGTTACTTCTTATTGCATGCTTAGTGGTACAATGAGGTTGCTTTTGATGTGAGTCGGGATGATAGTGAACATGGTGTTGATGAAAGTGAAACTGTGTTGGTGAATCTACCCTAATACAAGGTGAACGATGAGAGGCTGTGTAGGATTACACAGTGGGTTGTCTCGTTGAACACCGCCTTAAGTCCGAGTTCTTGTGTGGTGATCCAAGAAGAAGAGTACAACCACACATTGGGCTCACTGACCCCTCTCATCCTAGTACCTCACCCCGTTCGAACCCCAAGAGTCGCAGTAGTTCGAAGTTCTGGTAGGGCTGTGGCACGGTCTGCGAAGTGCATGAACGGCTTTTCAAGACCGGCTTGGGACCCTGCACACATCGTTTGAGGCTGTACTGGAACCTCGGCCGGACTTCCATACGGATCCCCCTCAGATAGGCGACTCTCTGGACTACAACGGAGCTGTCGGCGAAGTGTTGTGGTGAACATCCTCGCCGACACCCCTTGAATGGTGTCGAGGCCAAAGGCGGTAACTGATGAAACGTGTGTGTAGCGGTACACCCCTGCAGGGTTAAAAAAACTATTCGAATAGCCGCGTCCGCGGTTAAGGACTGATTGGAGAGCTGTGCTCGATTATTAGACAACTTGAACTGGATACTTCTAAAATACACCAAGATAAGTGTGAGTGCTATGGAGTGCTTTCTCGTGGGGAAGTCGAGTAAGGAACCATAGTGGTGTATTTGATTGGAGATGTAGTGGACTCGTGTACGCTTCTTACCTCAAGTCTGGTACTCGTAGTTCAGGACTAGCCAAGTCAAAGCTGGCACTTCTGCAAGTGAAACCGCACCTCCCTTTACCTTGATACATGTGCATGAGTAGTATAGCTCCTATGTAAGTCTTGCTGAGTACGACTTTGTACTCACGTTTGCTTATTCTATGTTTTAGATGAATCCACCGATCCCGATGGTGGCTTCTACCTGAAGCTCGAAGAATGAAGACTCAGACCAAGACCAAGCTAGTGTAGTCCCAGTCAGACGACTGTTCCCTCATGGAGGGCTTGTTTTTAGATAAGGCTTCTCTAAGCCATTCGTTAAACTTGTCTGTACTCAGACCTACTTTGCTTCCGCATGTTTGATGTAATGTTGGATCACAGACTTGTGATCTCTGTGTGCACTCTGTAAGAGTTATTAATAAAGATGTATACATTGTAGAGAATTGCAATGATACCTGCTGTTCATACAAGGCATGTGTGCTGCGTGTATGTTTATAACATGCATGTCTTAGTATGGGTTTTCGAGACCTTAGTTGTGATCTGGATGGCGGTCTTTTATACACCAAGTGGCCCTTAGTTGTGCGCAGCTTGGGGCATCGCGATGCGATTGTTCGTGACAACGTCACGTGCACACTTTGATGTATGATCGAGCCCGCCCTAGACCCTGACTAAGTGATTGGGCTGGAGTAAGTCTATGTAAGGGTTATAATACAATCGATAGTATGGTTGAGGCGACTTGTCTACGAGTATGGGAGTTCACCACCCATATCATTTAGACTTGTGTGCGGACGATGAGGACCCATTTCAGTTGATCATCCGGCCTGGATGGGATGCCCCTCACGTTCGATGCTTTCCGAGAACGTTCTGTGCTTGGCCTTGTCTGCTCAGACAAGTGGGTACGGTTCTCGACTCTCCATATGATTGTGTTGTAGCGAGGCTTGCATACGCTAACCCTGGGTCCTGACAGACTTGGTATCAGAGCAGGACTGACTATAGGATTATCAACCTTGGCCGAAGTCGAGTCTAGCCTTCTATAGTTATATAGTTACTCTGGGTATATAAGGGAACAACGTAAGGCTTCTTTTTCTCCTTACCCTCATCGATCTGAGTTCTGAGTCACCCTTACCTTTTCTACGGGAAGATAAGACTAGGCTCATCTATGTCTTACTAGAACATCTCGTTGATTGCCTCCTTATAGCCGTAGGATTGTTGTGGATGTCCAGAGTTTCCGTGTTTTGAGTTCCTTGAAGAAGTTCTGAACAATTTCTTCGAGGTTGTTTCATTTTCCATCCCGGTGTAGCCATTATGCTGCCCGATTTATCCCGTGTTTCTATGAGTCTTTACCTTTGCATTATGATCTTTTGCTCCTAATCATGTCCTCTTATCTTTGATTCCATCTTAGAACCTGTTCTGATTGTTGATTTTTATCACACAGGATGTCAGGTGGAACTCGTAGTGTTGTTCTTCGGAATCGAGACCGTGATCGGAATCGAAATGATGATGAACCTCCACCACCGCCTTCTGCGGCGGAAATCATGATGGAAGCTGAGAAGAATCGACGTGATCAAACACGCCTTGTGGAGCTCATCGAGCAGAATACCGCTCGTCAACGTAATGTGGTTGTGAGCATTCAGGACTTCATCATCCTCAAGCCACCGGTATTCCGATGTTCTTCTGAGCCCCTTGAAGCTGATGATTGGCTCCGTTCCATCAAGTGTAAGCTTGATACAACACATGTTGCTCCCGATGACCGAGTTATTTTCGCGGTATACTTCCTGGAAGGTGCTGCTCTTCAGTGGTGGGAGAACTATGTTGCAATGCAGCCAGATGGTCACGTAGTGACTTGGCAAGAGTTCTGTGTTGCCTTTCGAGGGTACCACATTCTGGATGAGTTGATGGAGCGCAAAAAGGAAGAGTTCTGCAATCTGAATCAAGGAGAGATGTCCATTCATGAGTATGTGAGGGAGTTCAACCGTCTTGCTCGTTATGCCCAAGATGAGATCACCACCGATGCCAGAAAGCAGGCAAGGTTCCGTAAGGGACTTAGCCCCATCCTTCGTCATGATCTCAACCTCATCGAATTTGCCACCTTTGAGGATTTAGTCAAAAGATCCTTCAGAGCTAAGCATGGCAATGAAGTTTTCGAGAAGTCTCGCAAGCATGCTCTTGAGGTTGCCCCTTCTTCAAATTCACGTCCTCTGAAGCGCATGATCTGGATTCCTAACAGTTTGATCCACCAAAACAACCCACCGAGGCCATCCCTTGTGCCGCCTCGTCCACCAGTTCCACCAAACAACCCAGCTCCCCGCACTATCTTTGGAGCCTGCTTTAGATGTGGCCAGCTGGTCACTATTCTCGTGAGTGCCCCGTCAATAAAATGCTCCACCCCATGCCAAAGGAAACCCCTTTGTTCGTGCCAAACCACCCCCGAAGGTTCCCACCGCTAAGCCTTCCACTTCCGCAAGTGTTGGACGTGTGAACCAAATCTCAGCTGAGGAAACTGATAGTACTTCTGACGTCATTCTTGGTATGCTCCCAGTCAATTTTGTTCCCACTTCTGTTCTTTTCGACCCAGGAGCATCTCACTCATTCATGTCGGAGAGTTATGCACTTCGGCATGATGTATCTTTTGAAGAAATGTTCACCCCTATGATCATTCAAACTCCTGGTTCCAAATGGCAAACTAATAGAGTAAGCCATGGCAATCAAATTGCAATTGAGGGTTTAGTATTCCTTGCGTCACTCATAGCCCTCAAGTCTTCAGACATTGATGTCATCCTTGGTATGGATTGGTTATCAGGACAACATGCTTTTCTTGATTGTAAATCCAAGTCAGTTAGACTTACACATCCTTCAGGCCAGACAATAGATTACTCCTCACCAAGAACACTAACCCAGGTGCATTCTTTGAATGTGCTTCCCCTTCCCGACCTTGAAGATGTTCCGGTGGTTCGTGACTTCCCGGATGTCTTTCCTGAAGAACTGCCGGGAATGCCACCCGATAGATGTGTAAAGTTCATAGTGGATCTTGCCCCAGGAACTGCCCCAATTTCCAGACGCCCATAAAAAATGGCCCCACGTGAGTTAGCTGAGCTTAAAACCCAACTGAAGCTTTGTTGGAAAAAGGCTTCATCCGCCCTAGCTCATCGCCATGGGGTTGCCCCGTTCTGTTCGTAACGAAGAAAGATGGAACAGAAAGGATATGCGTAGACTATCGCCCACTAAATCTAGCGACGATAAAGAACAAGTACCCACTACCCAGGATCAATGATCTTTATGATCAACTTGCTGGATCCACTGTCTTCTCCAAGATGGATTTGAGATTAGGTTATCATCAAATCAAAATCCGAAACGAGGACATTCCCAAAACGGCTTTTACTACTCGTTATGGTCTTTACGAGTACACCGTCATGTCCTTTGGTTTAACCAATGCCCCCGCCACTTTCTCACGCATGATGAATTCGATCTTCATGGAGTACCTAGATAAATTTGTTGTAGTTTATCTTGATGACATTCTCATCTACTCGAAGAACGAAGAAGAACATGCCGAACACCTAAGGCTGGTATTGATGAAACTGAGAGA
The DNA here is from genome assembly GCA_950022295.1 of Bromus sterilis. Taxonomy (NCBI): domain Eukaryota; kingdom Viridiplantae; phylum Streptophyta; class Magnoliopsida; order Poales; family Poaceae; genus Bromus; species Bromus sterilis. Next base: position 222,502,039 of record OX465599.1, read on the forward strand.
GCATCGCCTGTATGCTAAATTCTCCAAGTGCCAATTTTGGCTACCAAAAGTGACCTACATAGGCCACGTGATTTCTGCAAAAGGTATTGCTGTGAATCCCGAGAGAGTTCAGGCTGTCCTTGACTGGACTCCACCTGAATCGGTTAAGCAAGTTAGGAGTTTTCTTGGCTTAGCAAGCTATTGTCGTCGCTTCGTCGAGAACTTTTCTAAAGTTGCAAAGCCTCTAACTGAACTCCTCAAGAAAGATAAGAAATTCCAATGGACTCCCAAGTGCGAGGAATGCTTTCAAGAGCTAAAAATAAGATTGCACCTCCAGACACCAAAAAGGATTTCGACATCTTTTGTGACGCCTCACGGCAAGGGTTAGGATGCATACTTATGCAAGATAGACATGTGGTAGCTTATGCTTCACGCCAGTTGCGGCCACATGAAGAGAACTATCCTACCCATCACCTTGAACTCGCTACCGTAGTTCATGCCTTGACAACTTGGCGACATTACCTCCTTGGTAATCGTTGTGAGATCTATTCCGACCACCAAAGTCTCAAATACATTTTCACCCAGCCAGATCTTAATCTCAGGCAAAGACGCTGGATTGAGTTGATAAAAGATTACGACGTAGGAATTTCTTATACACCAGGCAATGCCAATGTCATGGCTGATGCACTAAGTCGTAAGTCGTATTGTAACAACCTCATGTTACAACAGTATCAACCACTTCTTCATGAGGAATTTCGAAAGCTCAACCTCGAGATTGTTCCTCGTGGATCTCTTTTCAACTTGGTGGCGAAACCAAACCTTGAGGATCAAATCATAGTTGCCCAAAGACGTGCACGAGGTGTACGCCGGATCAAGGAGAACATTGCTAGCGGGGTTGCTAAATGTTTCTCCACAGATAGTAAAGGAACGGTATTCTTTGAAAATCATTTGGTAGTACCTAAGAATAGGGAACTAAGGCAACTCATCCTCAAAGAAGCCCATGACACACCCCTCTCAATTCATCCCGGTAGCACAAAAATGTACCGAGATCTACGCCAGAGATTTTGGTGGACTAGGATGAAGAGAGACATTGCTCGATTTGTTGCCGAATGTGATGTTTGTCGTCGCATTAAGGCAGAACATCAAAGACCTGCTGGTACACTTCAACCTTTGCCTATTCCAGAGTGGAAATGGGACAAAGTCGGTATGGACTTCATCACCGGCTTTCCGAAAACCCAGAAAGGAAACGATGCCATCTTCATTGTCATAGATAGGCTTTCCAAAGTTGCACACTTCCTTCCTGTTCATTAGTCCATAACTGCTAGCCATTTAGCGGACTTGTATGTCTCTAGAATTGTATCCCTTCACGGTGTTCCTTTGGAAATCAATTCTGATTGTGGTAGCCTTTTCACCTCTAGATTTTGGGGAAGCTTCTAACATGCTTTGGGAACTCATCTCTCCTTTAGTACAACTTTCTATCCTCAGTCTAGCAGTCAAGTCGAAAGGGTTAACCAAATTCTCGAGGACATGCTCAGAGCTTGTGTTATCTCATTCGGAAAGAATTGGGAGAAGTCTCTGCCATTCGCCGAATTTGCTTATAACAATAGTTTTCAATCTAGTCTGAACATGGCTCCTTTTGAACTCCTTTATGGACGACGATGTCGAACACCTTTAAACTGGTCAGAAACCGGTGAAAGACAATTCTTTGGACCGGATATGATCAAGGAAGTAGAAGAGCAAGTTCTCATTGTTCGTGATCAATTGAAAGCCGCCCAGTCTCGTCAGAAAAGCTACTATGATCGTCATCATAGGCAAGAGCGCTACAATCTGGACGAGAAGGCTTACCTTCGGGTTACTCCTCTAAAGGGAACCCAACGATTCGGTATCAAAGGCAAGTTGGCCCCACGTTACATCGGACCTTTCCGCATTCTTGCTAAACGTGGAGAAGTTGCCTACCAACTTGAACTACCCCCGCACCTTTCCCGAGTACATGATGTATTCCATGTGTCACAACTCAGGCGTTGCTTCAAGGACCCCATCCGCGAAGTCGACCATGAAACGCTTGATCTCCAAGATGACCTTTCTTATCGAGAATGCCCTGTTCGTATTCTTGATTCAGCAGAGCGTGTCACTCGCCGAAAGAAGATCAAGTTTCTGAAAGTTCAGTGGTCACACCACTCTGAGAAAGAAGCCACGTGGGAAAGAGAAGACCGTCTCCGTGCCGAGTACCCCTCCTTCCTCCCGCAGACTTCTGAATCTCGGGACGAGATTCTTTTGAGTGGGGGCGAGTTGTCACAACCCCAAGTTAGGTATGTGCTAGGGTAAGCTTAGGCATTTGCATCATGATAAAAATTTCAAAAGAAATTGAAATGGGAGAGAGAACACCCCCCAGATGAATTAATTCAAATGGCCAGATAAAAAGTTTCTCCAAAAATTCCTTTTGCAATATTTAAAAGTCCTATAAATGAGTGTGATCACATATCAAGTGATGTGGGACCAACCCAAGGCTCATGGATTTTTCAAATATTCAAACAGGAGCATGGAATTAAATTTAAACCCCCATTTGAATTAAAGTTCAAATGTTTTGATTTTTAAAAAGTGCCAAACTTTATAAGTGGCTAGTCTAATATAATATGAGGCCATATAAAAAGTTTCAGCATTTTTAAAAATGCCTAGATATTTATTTTAGCATGGACAACATATTACAGAAAAGAAAACGGAAAAAAAAGAAACATAAAACTTACCTGGCGCCTAGGCGAGGCCCACTTCTTCTGGCCCAGTCCAGCCCACCTGGACTCCTCCCTTGTCTTCTACCTCCCCGCGCCTCCAAGCTGCTCGGTGGAATGCCACCGAGACAGCCGAGCACGGCGTCGTCTCCCCAGCCTCCACATGCCCCTCCCGAAGCTCCTAGACGAGCCACGCAGCTCCTGGACGAACCGCAAGTCCGTTCCCCCTCCTCTGGTTCATCCTCCCCCTCTCCCCTCGCCGTTCTGTTCGTCGCCCGAAGACTCACCGGAGCGCGCCGTCGTATCCACGCAGCCAACGGCGACGAGAAGCTGCGCCGACGTGTCCCTCGCCTCTGCCGTCCTCGACTACGCCTCCGTGCAGAAGGAATCAAGCCGAGACGCCGTGTAGCCGACATCCCCTTCTTCGTCCTCGCCTCCGACCGCCGCACGCCATCGACGAATTCGTCACCGTCAAGGCAACCCCGACCTCGCCGTCGCGTTCTTTGCAACCGTGGTGAGCAGGCTCATCGATCCCCTCTGTTTCCCCCTTCCAATTCCTCCTCTACCCGAGCTGCCATGAGAGCCGGAACATGTCGCCGCCATGGTTGATGTTGAGGTTGCCTCAGTGCTCCATCGACTCAACCAGCGCGTGCATCATCATCCTGGAACTCTTGTGCGTCGAACGAGCCCCCCTTTTCCTCGCCCCGTGCCCGTTTTACGAGTGCAGCTCCAAGCCGTAGCTCCGGTCGCCGCCGCGGTTGAAGCTGTCGTCACCTACAGCCTCTCCGGCGACGCGTGACTAACCCATTCAACGCGGCTCATCGCGGGCTGTCTTATGGTGCTCTTGGCGCATCGATTGATGGCCGAGGACGCCTTCCCCGTACAGCGCCGCCGTGCCCTTGGCCACCGGCGGCTAGCCGCCGGCGAGGCTCCTTAATTAGGGGTTAACCCCCCTGTTTGTTGACCCCAGGTCAATGACAGGTGGGGCCCCCCCAGGCCTTAACCCCCTCTGTTTAATTTAAACAGAGGGATTAAGACCTGTGTCACTGACATCCCTGGCCCACCAGTCAGCCCCCCCCCTGATGTCACAATGACATCATGCTGACGCAGTAAAACAATTAAATCAATTTATTTAATTTCAGTAATTCCAGAAAATTCCAAAAAATGCCCAAAACTTCAATAATTCATAGAAAATTCATATTAACTCAAAATTTAACAAATAATATATGAAAAATGATCAGGAGAAAATAAGCTATCCAAATATCCAACTTTCAACTATGTTTGAGTTGATTTTAAATTGGGACCAGTAGCATTTGCTATTTGGTTTAAATGGAATTAAATCAAATTCATTTCAAATGCTTTTGCATTTTGAACCATAGCAACATACCACATTATACTTGAACATCAGAGACATTGTTCCAACTATACAACATCACTTCATGATCAACCTTTTCAAATGAACTTTCATGCATTCAAATGCATTTGAAATTCATCGATAAATCAAATGGAGTTTGAATTTGCATTTCAAATGCAATATACTCCTTTTAAATGGAATGGTCAACTCATCAGTACCATGAACATCACCATTACAATCTTATTCATGTGATTGTGCATTGTACTTTATGTTGATCCTATGATTGTCATGTTGCTGATAGTCGTGCAACCGGAATCGGAGGCCACCCCCTTCGTTGAAGACACCATTGTCGAAACCTCGTCAGCAAGGCAAGCAAACCCCCATTGATCATGTCGATAAAATCCCACTTCCCTCTCATGTCTCGCTTATGCATTGTTTAGGATGATCACCATGATAACGTTTCTACCGCATAGTTGAACCCATATCCTTTGCATGACCTATCATCTTGTCACAGTAGTAAGCAAACCACAATCCTAGCAGATGTAGGAGTTGGTTGATATCATGTGGCCCCTGCAACGGTTACTTCTTATTGCATGCTTAGTGGTACAATGAGGTTGTTTTGATGTGAGTCGGGATGATAGTGAACATGGTGTTGATGAAAGTGAAACTGTGTTGGTGAATCTACCCTAATACAAGGTGAACGATGACAGGCTGTGTAGGAGTACACAGTGGGTTGTCTCGTTGAACACCGCCTTAAGTCCGAGTTCTTGTGTGGTGATCCTACAAGAAGAGTACAACCACACATTGGGCTCACTGACCCCTCTCATCCTAGTACCTCACCCCGTTCGAACCCCAAGAGTCGCAGTAGTTCGAAGTTCTGGTAGGGCTGTGGCACGGTCTGCGAAGTGGATGAACGGATTTTCAAGACCGGCTTGGGACCCTGCACACATCGTTTGAGGCTGTACTGGAACCTCGGACGGACTTCCATACGGATCCCCCTCAGATAGACGACTCTCTGGACTACAACGGAGCTGTGGGCGAAGTGTTGTGGTGAACATCCTCGCCGACACCCCTTGAATGGTGTCTAGGCCAAAGGCGGTAACTGATGAAACGTGTGTGTAGCGGTACACCCCTGCAGGGTTAACAAAACTATTCGAATAGCCGCGTCCGCGGTTAAGGACTGCTTGGAGAGCTGTGCTCGATTATTAGAAAACTTGAACTGGATACTTCTAAAATACACCAAGATAAGTGTGAGTGCTATGGAGTGCTTTCTCGTGTGGAAGTCGAGAAAGGCACCATAGTGGTGTATTTGATTGGAGATGTAGTGGACTCGTGTACGCTTCTTACCTCAAGTCTGGTACTCGTAGTTCAGGACTAGCCAAGTCAAAGCTGGCACTTCTGCAAGTGAAACCCCACCTCCCTTTACCTTGATACATGTGCATGAGTAGTATAGCTCCTATGTAAGTCTTGCTGAGTACGACTTTGTACTCACGTTTGCTTATTCTATGTTTTAGATGAACCCACCGATCCCGATGGTGGCTTCTACCTGAAGCTCGAAGACTGAAGACTCAGACCAAGACCAAGCTAGTGTAGTCCCAGTCAGACGACTGTTCCCTCGTGGAGGGCTTGTTTTTACATAAGGCTTCTCTAAGCCATTTTTTAAACTTGTCTGTACTCAGACCTACTTTGCTTCCGCATGTTTGATGTAATGTTGGATCACAGACTTGTGATCTCTGTGTGCACTCTGTAAGAGTTATTAATAAAGATGTATACATTGTAGAGAATTGCAATGATACCTGCTGTTCATACAAGGCATGTGTGCTGCGTTTATGTTTATAACATGCATGTCTTAGTATGGGTTTTCGAGACCTTAGTTGTGATCTGGATGGCGGTCTTTTATACACCAAGTGGCCCTTAGATGTGCGCAGCTTGGGGCATCGCGATGCGATTGTTCGTGACTCCGTCACGTGCACCCTTTGATGTATGATCGAGCCGGCCCTAGACCCCGACTAAGTGATTGGGCTGGAGTAAGTCTATGTAAGGGTTATAATACAATCGATAGTATGGTTGAGGCGACTTGTCTACGAGTATGGGAGTTCACCACCCATATCATTTAGACTTGTGTGCGGACGACGAGGACCCATTTCAGTTGATCATCCGGCCTGGATGGGATGCCCCTCACGTTCGATGCTTTCCGAGAAGGTTCTGTGCTTGGCCTTGTCTTCTCAGACAAGTGGGTACGGTTCTCGGCTCTCCATATGATTGTGCTGTAGCGAGGCTTGCATACGCTAACCACGGATCCCGACATTTACACCCCTGCAGGGTTAACAAAACTATTCGAATAGCCTCGTCCGCGTTCATGGACTACTTGGAAAGATGTGCCTGATTATTAGAGAACTTGAATGGATACTCTAAAACTCGCAAGATAAGCCTGAGTGCTATGGCGTGCTTCCTCGTGGGGAAGTCGAGGAAGTATCCATAGTGGTGTATTGGTTGGAGACTTGGTAGTGGACTCGTGTACGCTTCTTACCTCAAGTTTGGTACTCGTAGTACAGGACTAGCCAAGTCAAAGCTGGCACTTCTGCATGTTGAAACCCCACCTCCTTTTACCTTGAAACTTGAGCATGAGTAGTGTAGTTCTGATGTAAGTCTTACTGAGTGCGACTTTGTACTCACGTTTGCTTATTCTATGTTTTAGATGAGAACCCAGACCCCGATTTACACACCTTCCTGAAGCTCGATGTTGACTAAGTTAGTATAGTTCCAGACAGCAGTGTAGTCCCTCGTGGAAGGGCATGTATGTTGAACAAGGCTTCTCTAAGCCATTTGTTAATCTTGTCTATACTCAGACCTAAGTTGCTTCCGTTGTTTGTTGTAATGATGGATCATAGTTATATGATCTTTGTGTAATCCATGTGTAAGTCAATAAAGATATACTTTGTAGAGTTCATGCAATGTGTTCCTGCTGTTTACACTGGACATGTATGCTGCGTGTATGATTATAACATGCATGTCTTATTGTGGGGTTCGATAGCTTAGTTGTGTTCTTGCCGACGGTCTTTTATACACCAAGTGGCCCTTAGATGTGTGCAGCTTGGGGCATCGCGATGCGATTTCTCGTGACTCTGTCACGTGGCACACTTTGTTGTATGATTGAGCCCGCCCGAGATCCCGACTAGGTGATCGGGCAGGAGTCTGTTTATGTAAGTGTTATAATTCAAAATATAATATGGCTGAGGCGACTTGTCTATGAGTATGGGATTTCACCACCCATAATCATTTAGACTTGTGAGCGGGCGGTGAGGACCCATCTCAGTTGATCATCCGGCCTGGATGGGATGCCCCTCATGTTCGATGCTTTCCGAGAGTGTTCTGTGCTTGGCCTTGTCTGCTTAGACAAGTGGGTACGTCTCTCGGCTCTCCATATGATTGAGTTGTAACTGGAATTACATATGCAAATTCCGGGTCCCGACAGACTTGGTATCAGAGTAGGACTGTCTGTAGGATTATCAAACCCTTGGTCGAAGTCGAGTCTAGTATTCTATAGTTATATAGTTACTTGGGTATAAGGGAACAACGTAAGGCTTCTTTTTCTCCTTACCCTCATCGATCTGAGTTCTGAGTCACCCTTATCTTTTCTGCGGGAAGATAGGACTAGGCTCATCTATGTATTTTACTAGGACATCTCGTTATTTGCTTCTTTGTAGCCGTAGGACTGTTGCGGTTGTCTAGATACATCTTGTTGCTGGGTCCTTGGGGAAGTTCTGTCCAATCTCCTCAAGGTTGTTTCATTTTCCATCCCGATGTAGCCGTTATGCTGCCCGATTTATTCCGTGTTTCTAGGAATCATGTCCTCTTATCTTTGATTCCATCGTACAATCTGTTCCGATTGTTGATTTTTATCACCCAGGATGTCAGGTGGAACTCGTAGTGCTGTTCGTCGGAATCGAGACCGTGTTCGGAATCAAAATAATGATGAACATCCACCACCGCCTTCTGCGGTGGAAATCATGATGGAAGCTGAGCGGAATCGACGTGATCAAACACGCCTTTTGGAGCTCATTGAACAGAATACCGCTCGTCAGCGTAATGTGGTTGTCAGCATTCAGGATTTCATCCTCCTCAAGCCACCGGTATTCCGATGTTCTTCTGAGCCCCTTGAAGCTGATGATTGGCTCCGTTCCATTGAGAGTAAGCTTGACACGGCACATGTTTCTCCCAATGTCCGAGTTATATTCGCGGCATACTTTCTGGAAGATGCTGCTGCTAAATGGTGGGAGAACTATGTTGCGATGCAGCCTGATGGTCACCTAGTGACTTGGCAGGAGTTCCGTGATACCTTTCGAGGGTACCACCTTCTGATGAGGACATCTCTACTAATGTTACACCCACATCTTCACCAACTACACATACGGGACCAGTTACTAGAGCACGTGCACGTCAACTAAATTATCAGGTACTTTCGTTTCTTGCGAATCCTTCTAATGTTCATGAACATATGATGCTGCCTAAATTAGATACTTTTGTTTTGCTTATGAATGAAGGACCTAGCATGGACAAGAAGGACGGTCATTGGAGCGGGATCAAGCATGGAGAAGAAGGTGCGCGCGCGGGAAAGAACAATGGAGCTTCCAGTGGGGATTTTCGCACTTTGAAGCCACCATAAGGCATGCATGAAGGCTTGGACGAAATACATGAGATGCCACTTCATTATTTTCGTCCAAGAGCAATTATAGGTGCTGCGTCACCTTAATATTGGGCTGAGCCCATGTAATTTCGAAATACCACATTATAGGCTGTTTTTAGAGTCCGTATGTGTGGGGAAACCGAGTTAGGGTTGTTTTCGGACCCCACCTCCAAGGGGTCACGAAAATCCCCTCTGTTCCCCCATATATACAGCCCTTAGGGCGTCGTTTAGACTTGGGTTTTAATTAGATTTAAGTTAGCCATAGCCGCAACTTCGAGCTCTTCGTTTGTGTCATCCGACCAGGCCATGACCTCATTGGAACCCCAACTTTCGTAATCATTCATCTTATATTCGCAATATCCAGATTGCAATTCTTAGTTCTTGCTTGTTCTTCGATTGCTTGCAGGAATTAGACCTTCGTGGTCAGGTTGATCGTGCATCCGCGGGATCAATAACCTCTCGGAGTTGGTTTAGCGATCGCTAAGGCACAACGTCTTCGCACGTTCGTAGTCGGATCGTGAAAGTCGCCTCCACCATAATCGATCTCCACCATCTCATCGAAACATCGGGACACCTTCGCCTTTATCAAGTGGTATCAGATTTCCAGGTTGATCGGTGAGATTTACCAGGTTTCGTACTCTAGATTACTTCTGTTCTTCATACCTACAGTCCACGAAAAAGCCAAAATTTTTTTTTAGGGTTAGATCATCACGTCCCTAAACAGTCCGAGCCTTTGTCCAGTCTTCCTTACAGTAGTTTGCTTTGTTGAATTTGCGGTTGCATCGTTGTGTCGAGTTGCTGATCTTAGCGTCTAGTTCCCTTAGAGTTTCGAGTTCTGATCATAGTTTGTCACGCCGCCGCCGCACAGTACTACACCACCACGTTCCGCCAATCCGAGTCCAGATACACCACCACGTTCCGCCAAGCAGAGTCCATATACACCACCACGACCTACCAATCCGAGTTGAGTTCCATCACCCGTTCGGTTTGTGATCTCTCCGTAGCCAGATTAGTTTGAGTTGATTAGAGTCGGATTTCACCAATCTTTGTCGTACGTAGAAGAGGGTGATTTCCAAAAAAAAAAAAAAATTCCAGAGGGTGATTAGAGTCTGGCATGCTTTCCAGAGCAGTTTTTAGGCCAAAAATTTCAGGGGTGAAAAAATTTCGTGCCCACACGTTCCTTAGGTCCAGAAACTCATTTTGAGACGTTCGCCACCATAGTGATTTTTTCGCACTTTTTCAGCCACCGCAGTCCCGCATCGCAAAAAAAAAAGAGCAAAAAAAAAGAGAGAGAAAAAAAAATTCAGAGTGTGCTTCTCAGTTGTTTACGTGCCGCGCCGTGCTTTCGTTGGTGTTTTAGGCTCGCGTCTCTAGTATGGTCTAGCCTAGGATCAGCACAGTACCGACGTTGAGTGTTTATTCAGCTTTGCATCTCTGTTTTGATTACTGTTGAGATTTTCCTACCATACTTGTCAGCCTTCCTACAGCTCCACATATATTCTACATCGTGCGTTTGACACCTCCTGGCCATCGCTCCACCATATCTCTGAGAGTTTTGACCCGTTGGTTGTACATCACCACCTGCTGCTAGGTAAGAATCGGTAAGAACGAAAGAAAAGCTTGACGGATTTGTGCTTTCCACCACCCCACATCCCATTAGTAGAAGTAGGATCATATTACTGTGTGTTTTCTATTTCTGCTAACCATGCCAGGATCACATGATGAAGTGGCGCGGGATGCACCCGATTGGGAGAACATGACAAACAAGGAGCTACATGATAAATTTGCACAAATGATGTCTGAACATGTGAATGACATCGAGACCAGATTTACAGAGGCAATTGATGGCGTGGAAAAGATGATCGACACCAAGCTCGACGCCAAGTTTACTGAGTTGATCGCACGCCTACCTACACAGCCTGCTGCCGCTCCAGCACAGCCACAGCCACCGCCACTACCACGTGCACGACGTATTCTGTTTCCGAGAGGACAAGCTGCTGGTATTGGTGCTCCTGCTGCTGCTGCAGTACCTGCTGCTGCTGCTTCTGACGTCGGCCAGGACGACAACTACGAGGGTGATTACGAGGAGGAGGTGGAACAGGAAGCAGCCTATGAACAGCCAGCTGGACGTCCACGTCCCAACATTCGCCACGGTCGACACCAACCACCCCCTCAGGTACGTGATGATGAACATGTGCCTAAACTAAAATTGAATCTTAAGCCGTTTGAGGGTAGATATATTCCTGATGCTTATCTTACTTGGGAGTTAGAAACTGAACAACGCTTTACATGTTTACAATATCCTGAGAATAGACGTGTTACTGCTGCAGTTTGTGAATTCACGGGATTTGCATCTATTTGGTGGTTTGAACATTGTAGATTGCATGCTAATAATATTCCAACTACTTGGGCTGCTTTAAAAGATGCTATGCGTACTCGCTGGGTTCCTCCTTATTATCAACGTGAATTGTTACAAAAATTACAACGTTTGAGACAAGGAAAAAATTCTGTAGAGGAATATTATCAAGAATTACAAACTGGATTGATTAGATGTGGCCTAGTAGAGGATAATGAAGCTATGCTTGCACGTTTTATGGGTGGTTTAAACAGGGAGATACAAACTATTCTAGAATACAAGGACTTTGCTACTATCACTCGTTTGTTTCATCTTGCTTGTAAAGCTGAACGTGAAGTGCAGGATCGACAGGCCGCTATGAGACCTAACTTTTCTGCAGGACGAAATACATCATGGACATCGCGTGGAGCTTCTACATCCACACGTCCTGCTGCACCACCATCTACTTCAGCCGCTCATTCTTACAGGGAGCCACCAAAACAGCCAGCGCCACCATTCAAAGGTGCACAGAGTGGTCCAGCGGCGAGTTCTTCTTCATCCATGGCTTCCACAGGGCAAACACGAGATCGTGATATTAAATGTCGCAGGTGCCAAGGTGGAGGTCACTTCGCAAAAGACTGTCCCTCCAAGCGTGTGATGACTATTACGGCGGATGGTGGGTATGAGTCAGCGAGTGACTATGATGAGGAGACTTTAGTTCTCATTGCTCATGAGGAACAGGGTGCCCATGATGATGCTCATGATATAGAGTATATGGATCCTGATGATGCAGATAAATATGCTAGTTTGGTTGCTCAACGTGTGTTAAGTGTGCAGGTAACGAAGGCCGAGCAAAACCAGAGGCATAATTTGTTCCACACAAAGGGAGTGGTGAAAGAACGTTCGGTTCGCATCATCATTGACGGAGGGAGTTGCAACAACTTGGCTAGCATGGAGTTGGTGGAGAAGCTATCTCTCACCACAAGACCACACCCCCATCCGTACTATATTCAGTGGTTTAACAATAGTGGTAAGATTAAGGTAACGCGTTCTGTTCGTGTGCACTTTAGCATTGCTGCATATGCTGATTATGTTGATTGTGATGTGGTACCCATGCAAGCATGCTCTCTTTTACTTGGTAGACCATGGCAATTTGATAGGAATGTTGTACACCATGGTAGGACAAATCAGTTTACTCTGGTTCATCAGGATAAAAATATTGCTTTACTTCCTATGTCTCCTGAACAAATTGTGAAAGATGATCTTGCTAGAGCTAGTAAAGCTAAACAGGAGAAAAATAAGAGTGAAAATGAGATAGTAGCCAAAGAATTTGAGCAACAACATAAGACTAATAGCAAATCTTCTTCTGCTGTTTCTAATGAAATTAAATTGACTAGTCCAACTTTGCTTGCTACTAAGGTTGATATTTCAGATTTGGATGTTAGTCAATATGTGTGCTATGCTTTTGTGTGCAAACAAGCTTTGTTTTCATTTGAGGAATTGCCTCCTTCTTTGCCTCCTGTTGTCACTGACCTTTTGCAGGAATTTATTGACGTCTTTCCACAAGACGTACCACCGGGATTACCACCTATTCGAGGGATTGAGCATCAGATTGACTTAATTCCCGGTGCTTCGCTGCCCAACCGTGCGCCATACCGTACCAATCCGGAGGAGACGAAGGAGATTCAGCGTCAAGTACAAGAGCTACTCGACAAAGGTTACATACGTGAATCCCTTAGTCCTTGTGCTGTTCCTGTTATATTAGTGCCGAAAAAGGATGGAACATGGCGTATGTGTGTTGATTGTCGAGCCATTAATAATATTACTATTCGTTATCTTCATCCTATTCCTAGGTTAGATGCTATGCTTGATGAATTAAGTGGCTCTACCATGTTTTCCAAAGTTGATTTGCGTAGTGGATACCATCAAATTCGCATGAAATTAGGAGATGAATGGAAAACGGCTTTTAAAACTAAGTTTGGATTATATGAGTGGTTAGTCATGCCTTTTGGGTTAACTAATGCACCTAGCACTTTCATGAGATTAATGAACGAGGTTTTACGTGCTTTCATTGGACGATTTGTGGTAGTCTATTTGAATGATATATTGATTTATAGCAAATCTTTGGAGGAACATTTGGATCATTTACGTGCTGTTTTTATTGCTCTACGTAATGCACGTTTGTTTGGTAACCTTGGGAAGTGCACCTTTTGCACCGACCGAGTATCGTTTCTTGGCTATGTTGTTACTCTGCAGGGAATTGAAGTTGATAAAGCCAAGATCGAGGCGATTGAGAGTTGGCCGCAGCCCAAAACGGTCACACAAGTGAGGAGTTTTCTTGGCCTCGCTGGATTCTATAGGCGTTTTGTGAGAGATTTCAGCACCATTGCTGCACCTCTCAATGAGCTTACACGCAAGGATGTGCCTTTTACTTGGGGTACCGCATAGGAAGAAGCCTTCACGGTATTTAAAGATAAGTTAACACATGCTCCTTTGCTCCAACTTCCTGATTTTAATAAGACTTTTGAGCTTGAATGCGATGCTAGTGGTATTGGTTTGGGAGGTGTGTTATTACAAGATGCTAAACCTGTTGCATACTTTTCTGAAAAATTGAGTGGGCCTAGTCTGAACTATTCTACTTATGATAAGGAATTATATGCTCTTGTTCGGACATTAGAAACTTGGCAACATTATTTATGGCCCAAAGATTTTGTTATACATTCTGATCATGAATCTTTGAAACACATAAGAAGTCAAGCAAAACTTAATCGTAGACATGCTAAGTGGGTTGAATTTATTGAGACTTTACCTTATGTTATTAAACACAAGAAGGGGAAAGATAATATTATTGCTGATGCTTTGTCTCGTCGTTATACTATGCTTTCACAACTTGACTTCAAGATATTCGGTTTAGAGACAATCAAAGATCAATATGTACATGATGCGGAATTTAAAGATGTTTTGCAGAATTGTAGAGAGGGTGGAACATGGAACAAGTTTGTGCTTAATGATGGGTTTGTGTTCCGTTCTAACAAGCTATGCATTCCAGCTAGCTCTATTCGTCTTTTGTTGTTGCAGGAGGCGCATGGAGGAGGATTAATGGGACATTTTGGCGTGAAGAAGACGGAGGACGTACTTGCTACACATTTCTTTTGGCCAAAGATGAGACGGGATGTTGAGCGTTTTGTTGCTCGCTGCACTACATGTCAAAAAGCTAAGTCACGACTCAATCCTCATGGTTTATACATGCCTTTACCTGTACCTAGTGTTCCGTGGGAGGACATATCCATGGACTTTGTTTTAGGCTTGCCTCGAACAAAGAAGGGGAGGGATAGCATATTTGTTGTCGTGGATAGATTTTCTAAGATGGCACATTTTATACCATGTCATAAAAGCGATGATGCTGCTAATGTTGCTGATTTATTCTTTCGAGAGATTATTCGCTTACATGGTGTGCCCAATACTATTGTCTCGGATCGTGATACTAAGTTTCTTAGCCATTTTTGGAGATGCTTATGGGCTAAGTTGGGGACTAAACTACTTTTTAGTACTACATGTCATCCCCAAACTGATGGACAAACTGAAGTAGTCAATAGGACTTTGTCTACTATGCTTAGGGCTGTTTTAAAGAGTAACTTAAAAATGTGGGAAGAATGTTTACCTCATATTGAATTTGCTTATAATCGTTCATTTCATTCTACCACTAAAATGTGCCCTTTTGAGATTGTTTATGGTTTTCTACCTCGTGCACCTATTGATTTGCTTCCTCTTCCATCTTCGGAGAAGGTTAATTTTGATGCTAAGCAACGTGCCGAATTGATATTAAAAATGCATGAGTTAACTAAAGAAAACATTGAGAAAATGAATGCTAGATACAAGCTTGCTGGTGATAAGGGTAGAAAGCATGTTGTGTTTGAACCAGGAGATCTTGTTTGGTTACATCTACGTAAAGATAGGTTTCCTGATTTGCACAAGTCTAAGTTAATGCCACGAGCTGATGGTCCCTTTAAGGTTTTACAGAAAATTAACGATAATGCATATAAACTTGAGCTACCTGCAGATTTTGGGGTTAGTCCCACATTTAACATTGCAGATTTGAAACCTTATTTGGGAGAAGATAATGAGCTTCCGTCGAGGATGACTTCAATTCAAGAAGGGGAGGATGATGAGGACATCTCTACTAATGTTACACCCACATCTTCACCAACTACACATACGGGACCAGTTACTAGAGCACGTGCACGTCAACTAAATTATCAGGTACTTTCGTTTCTTGCGAATCCTTCTAATGTTCATGAACATATGATGCTGCCTAAATTAGATACTTTTGTTTTGCTTATGAATGAAGGACCTAGCATGGACAAGAAGGACGGTCATTGGAGCGGGATCAAGCATGGAGAAGAAGGTGCGCGCGCGGGAAAGAACAATGGAGCTTCCAGTGGGGATTTTCGCACTTTGAAGCCACCATAAGGCATGCATGAAGGCTTGGACGAAATACATGAGATGCCACTTCATTATTTTCGTCCAAGAGCAATTATAGGTGCTGCGTCACCTTAATATTGGGCTGAGCCCATGTAATTTCGAAATACCACATTATAGGCTGTTTTTAGAGTCCGTATGTGTGGGGAAACCGAGTTAGGGTTGTTTTCGGACCCCACCTCCAAGGGGTCACGAAAATCCCCTCTGTTCCCCCATATATACAGCCCTTAGGGCGTCGTTTAGACTTGGGTTTTAATTAGATTTAAGTTAGCCATAGCCGCAACTTCGAGCTCTTCGTTTGTGTCATCCGACCAGGCCATGACCTCATTGGAACCCCAACTTTCGTAATCATTCATCTTATATTCGCAATATCCAGATTGCAATTCTTAGTTCTTGCTTGTTCTTCGATTGCTTGCAGGAATTAGACCTTCGTGGTCAGGTTGATCGTGCATCCGCGGGATCAATAACCTCTCGGAGTTGGTTTAGCGATCGCTAAGGCACAACGTCTTCGCACGTTCGTAGTCGGATCGTGAAAGTCGTCTCCACCATAATCGATCTCCACCATCTCATCGAAACATCGGGACACCTTCGCCTTTATCACCTTCTAGATGAGTTAATGGAGAGCAAGAAGGAAGAGTTCTGCAATCTGAATCAAGGAGAGATGTCCATTCATGAGTATGTGAGAGAGTTCAACCATCTTGCTCGATATTCCCAAGATGAGATCACCACCGATGCCAGAAAGCATGCAAGGTTCCGTAAAGGACTTAGCCCTATCCTTCGTCATGATCTCAACCTCCTTGAATTTGCCACCTTTGAGGATATAGTCAGAAGATCCTTCCGAGCTGAGCATGGCAATGAAGTTTTCGAAGAGTCTCGCAAGCATGCCCGTGAGCTTGCTCCTTCTTCAAGTTCAGCCCCTCAGAAACGCCAAATTTGGATTCCGACTAGTGGCATACCTCAAAACCTTCTTCAGAGGCCACCATCCAATATATGCCATCCACCTCAACACATTGTTCCTCCCAGGAATGATGGTGTACAATCAAGTAATCCTGCTCCCAGCAATTCAGGCAAGATGTGTTTCACGTGTGGTCTGCTAGGCCATTACTTCCGACAATGCCCTACAGTGTTGGTGGTACCACGTCGTCCTAGTCATAAGCCTTCAAAGAAATCAACCACCAAAACCTTTCCCGCAAAGCCTTCAACCACTAGTAGTGGTTGTGTGAACCAAATCTCAGTTGAGGAAACTGTTGATACTTCTAACGTCATCCTTGGCACACTCCCAGTCAATCATGTTCCCGCCTCCGTTCTTTTCGATCCAGGAGCATCTCATTCATTCATGTTAGAGAGTTATGTACTTCGTCATGAGTTTCCCTTTGAAGAAATGTTTTCTACAATGATAATTCAAACTCCTGGTTCAAAGTGGCAAACTAATAGAGTAAGCCATGGCAATCAACTTGCAATTGAGGGTTTAGTATTGCTTGATTCTCTTATAGCCCTCAAGTCTTCAGACATTGATGTCATCCTAGGAATGGATTGGTTATCAAGACATAATGCTTTCCTTGATTGTAAAGCCAAGTCAGTTAAACTTACCCATCCTTCAGGCCAGACAATTGACTACACCTCACCCAGTTCTAGAATCCATATGCATACTTTGAATGTGCTTCCCCTTCCTGACCTTGAAGATATTCCGGTGGTTCGTGACTTGCCGGATGTCTTTCCTGAAGAACTGCCAGGAATGCCTCCTGACAGATGCGTAGAATTCATCGTAGATCTTATGCCAGGCACAACCCCAATTTCTAGACGCCCATACAAAATGGCCCCACGTGAATTATCTGAGCTTAAAATCCAACTTGAAGCTTTGTTGGCAAAAGGCTTCATCCGCCCTAGCTCATCGCCATGGGGTTGCCCCGTTTTGTTCGTAACGAAGAAAGATGGAACAGAAAGGATGTGCGTAGATTATCGCCCGCTTAATCTAGCGATGATAAAGAACAAGTACCCACTTCCGAGGACCAATGATCTTTATGATCAACTTGCTGGATCCTCTGTCTTCTCGAAAATGGATTTGAGATTAGGCTATCATCAAATCAAGATCCGAAATGAGGACGTCCCCAAGACGGCTTTCACTACTCAATATGGTCTTTACGAATTCACCATCATGTCCTTCGGTCTAACCAATGCCCCCGCCACTTTCTCGCGCATGATGAATTCGATCTTCATGGAGTACTTGGATAAATTTGTTGTAGTTTATCTTGATGACATTCTCATCTACTCGAAGAACGAAGAAGAACATACCGAACATCTTAGGCTGGTATTGATGAAACTTCGAGAGCATCGCCTTTATGCCAAGTTCTCTAAGTGCAAATTTTGGCTACCAGAAGTGACCTACTTAGGACACGTGATTTCTACGAAAGGCATTGCTGTCAATCCTGAGAGAGTTCAGGACGTCCTTGACTGGACTTCACCTGAATCGGTTAAGAAAGTTAGGAGTTTTCTTGGCTTAGCCAGCTATTGTCGCCGCTTCGTTGAGAACTTCTCCACAGTTGCAAAGCCTCTAATTGAACTCCTCAAGAAAGATAAGATATTCGAATGGACTCCCACGTGCGAGGAACGCTTTCAAGAGCTAAAAAGAAGATTAACTTCTGCACCCGTACTTGCGCCTCCAGACACCAAAAGGGATTTCGAGATCTATTGTGATGCCTCACGGTAAGGGTTAGGATGCATACTTATGCAAGATCGACATGTGGTAGCATACGCTTCATGCAAGTTGCGTCCACATGAAGAGAACTGTCCTAGCCATGATCTTGAACTCGCTGCCGTAGTTCATGCCCTGAAGACTTGGCGACATTACCTCCTTGGTAATCGTTGTCAGATCTATTCTGATCACCAAAGCCTCAAATACATATTCACCCAACCAGATCTTAATATCAGGCAAAGACGCTGGATAGAGTTGATAAAAGATTATGACTTAGGAATTTCTTTCACCCCAGGCAAAGCCAATGTAATGGCTGATGCACTAAGTCGTAAGTCGTATTGTAACAACCTCATGTTACAACATTATCAACCACTTCTTCATGAGGAATTTCGAAAGCTCAATCTCGAGATTGTTCATCATGGATTTCTTTCTAACTTGGTGGCGAAACCAACTCTTGAGGATCAAATTATAGTTGACCAAAGGCGTGCACGAGGTGTTCGCCGGATCAAGGAGAACATTGCTAGCGGAGTTGCTAAATGTTTCTCCACAAATAGCAAAGGAACTGTATTATTTGAAAATTGTTTGGTAGTACATAAGAATAGGGATCTAAGGCAACTCATCCTTAAAGAAGCCCATGACACTCCCCTCTCGATTCATCCCGGTAGAACAAAAAGGTACCGAGATCTACGCCAGAGTTTTTGGTGGACTAGGATGAAGAGAGACATTGCTCTATATGTTGCCGAATGTGATGTTTTTCGTCGCATTAAGGCCGAACACCAAAGACCTGCTGGTACTCTTCAACCTTTGCCTATTCCCGAGTGGAAATGGGACAAAGTCGGTATGGACTTCATCACCTTCTTTCCAAAAAGCAAGAAAGGAAATGATGCCATCTTCGTTGTCAATGATCGACTTTCCAAAGCTGCTCACTTCCTTCCAGTTCGCGAGTCTATAACTGCAAGCCAGTTAGCGGACTTGTATGTCTCTAGAATTGTGTCTCTTCATGGTGTTACTTTGGAAATCAATTCCGATCGTGGTAGCATTTTCACCACTAGATTTTGGGGAAGCTTTCAGAATGCTATGGGAACTCATCTCTCCTTTAGTACAACTTTCCATCCTCAGTCTAGCGGTCAAGTTGAAAGGGTTAACCAAATTCTCGAAGACATGCTTAGAGCCTGTGTTATCTCTTTCGGAAAGAATTGGGAGAAATCTCTTCCATTCGCCGAATTTGCTTATAACAATAGTTTCCAATCTAGTCTGAACATGGCTCCTTTTGAACTCCTCTGAAGGGTACCCAACGATTCGGTATCAAAGGCAAGTTGGCCCCACGTTACATTGTGTAAGGCCCGATATGCGGTACTGTTCCAGATCTAGATGTTTCCATCCAGATCCGGGGACGAAGCACATATCGGTCCCACCGCGACATATGACATAGCCATGTGCCCCGGATTTCCAACATGATATCACAACATTACAGATACAGGATACAACATCTGATACAATCGGCATACAACTGCCTTAATACAATACAACAGCGGAAGATACATGTCTGGGTACAGACTACAAGCAAATGCCTACTAGCAAAGAGAAAAACATCGAACCCATAACCACACGGGTCCAGGCCCTCCGCCGGGATCCGCCTAACTAGTCGTCGTCGAGTATCCACGTGAAATGTCGATCACCATACCTGTTGTCGATCAAGAACCCTGAAAAAAGTTTGGGGGTAGTATCATGAGTACAGAGGTACTCAGCATCCAACTGTAGTGGTCATCTGACCCAGCAAGGACTTCATCACTCGTCATTCTAGGACAACTAGTAGTTTACGGTAAGGAAGGGGTAAGTGGTGATGTTGCTGCCGCACTAGCATTTATGAAGTGGCTAACGATATAGAGAGTAAGGTAAGAAGCAAAGCATTCGATGAGGAATCGCCTCCAACAAGTCTTGCTACCAGCTACTTACGCAAACATAACACCTATCCTATCCTTGTCCTCCTCTTCGCATCCCGACGAAAAAGAAGCAGTCAACGCACACACACACGTTGATCAAGTTATATTAAGATCATCTCGGTTGTAGTTGTCTATGAACAAGGAGTAGGTCTCAAGTCGTCCATAACCGTGGACACGGCTTCTCGAAAAGATTTAACCCCTGCAGGGGTGTACCAACTGCCCATTACAAGGCTCCTCACGCACGCCCATCTCTCTCAGTTGCTACTCATCACAGGCAACCATTTTATGATTTAGTTCCAAGATATCCGAAACGACAGGTCCCTCTAACTAACAACGAACAAATCCGGGTGGCCCCCGGGGAGTCGACACCCAATCCAAATGCTGGCCACGCTCTCGGATCGGACTCTTCCGTATGACGCAGGTCGGATTGCCGGTAATCACACATGGGAAACCGGGTCCTAGCTGATCGAGTGGACAAACAGAGAAACAAAGTCTCCACTAGCCCAAGTTGTTTTAAAACAGCTGGGGGCCCAACCAAGCACACACACGTTTTCAAATGGTAAATCAGCTTGGGCCACCACTAGAAATGTTTGAAGCTAGGTAGGTAAGAAAAGGGGACCCCATAAAATCCCACACGCGGTTAGGCACGCTCAGTATTAAAACCAATACCCGGAACTCGGATCCTAGGTGACTCGAATGGAACAAAGCGTCGGGGCGGGACAGCCTAGACCTTCCATCCTTCGTCGAATATAGTCAACATTATAATAATCATATCATCAACAACAATATAATAATGTGATATCCCGAACCCAGGAGTAACTGGGTAACATCGTAGCATCCTAAGCATGCATACTAAGCAGGGGCTGAGCAACGAGCAATAGTAACATAGCAGTACAAGGTTTGCTGAGAAGGGACATGGCTGTATTGGTTTGAAAGAGGCTGCAAACATGTGGTAGGATCAAACATCGAACCTAGCCTAGAATAGCATGCAAACCGCTGGTTGAAATAGAATGGATCTTAAGTAATGCATAGTCCTTGCCTGTTGAGAAGTCGGATTCCGAAGGTGTAGTCGATCGCAAGATCGCATCGTCTCCGAGAGGTATCCGCGGAAGCACACAAGAAGGAAACACTGGAAAGCAATCAACGGTGCACCACTATTACTACGGAGCAACACAAGATCAAAGAGACAACACAAGGCACGGCAACGCGATACGGATCTATCATCGAGAACGGTTACTAACAGTTTAAGTGGGGTATCGGTCACACACGACGAATACCGCACGTTTACGGTGGTTCAAGTTGTTTAGCTACAGGTGATCAACCAACGGTTATTAACATGGCAACTCAAGCAAGCATGGCATAGCACACAAACATGTCAAGAGGTGAAGCACAAAGTAAACTATCTATGCTAGTCAATTTAAGTGAGGCACAACCTAAACATGGCATAACACTAAGTGCCGCACGATGATTAAAACATTTGGTACTGATCTTCCCTAAACCATATTTTAGGTTGGTTAACAGCAGCAAACAATAGCATAAACACAAAGTACACAAAAAACTAATCAAGTTACACATAAAGAACACTCCAAACGGAGTTACGGTTAAAAAGATATAAGGAAAACAAGTTACGGGCACAAACTGCTAACATCACGAAGCACACTTTAGAGCAATGCATAAACAGTATAATGGATGCAAACATGCTCACAAATGACTTGCAATTAAAGTAGACATGACATGGAAGGCATGGCAAAAAGAATCATGCAAATAGGCATCATAGACCAAAAGATATTAAGCAAACAACATGGCATCGCAAAGTAACAGACTTAGAGAAAAACAGAGGTGGTTGTCAAAAACAGCAGCATAGCAACTTTGGATCCATATAACTATATGACCAGCAAGCATATCATGGAAATGCAATACATGTAATGAAAGTAGACATGATGCTTAACAATATGCAATTGGAATCTCTCAATTCTGATAAACGGTCGCTAGACACTCGTCGACCGAAGTTGCAACAAAATAACAGTTTCAGCAACAGCAGCACAATAACATCAGGATCACCACTTTGGAGCAAGATTTAATATAGCTAGAGAACCCAAAAATGCCAAGTTAAAGCATGGAAATGAAGTACACATGATTCTTAACACATAGGAGAAAGAATCAATGCAATAGGCCTCATGGATTTGTTACAATCATCATGCAAAGTTGCAACAAAATATAAACAGCAGCACTTAACAGGAAAAAGTAGCAGTTTAACGGCCTGATGCCCACTTTAGCACACAATTACACAATCAATATGAGCTCAAATGAAAATGCTCACAAAAGATGAATTGAAGTACACGCAATTCTGAGCAACTTTCGTTTTGGGGGCACGTTCATCCGGGCTACGGTTTAATCGCAGATCTAATCGCAAAAACGTAACAGCAGCAAAATTTACAGGGACTTAGTCGTTTCAGCAGGTCAAATTCGCAGAAAAAAAAGGATCGGGCCTCTTCCTCACCATGGGCCTCAGGGCCCATCTGGCCTGGCGTTGCTGGGCTGCGGGTGGCCTGGCCTGGGCCGCTGTGGGCGCGCCGGCTGGAGGCCTGGCCTGGGCCGTGGCCCACGTGGCCGGATCGAGCGGTGAGGAGGCAGGGCTCGGCTCCTCCTCCCGAGCTTGATCAGGGGCGGCGGCGCTAGCTGCCGCCGGCGGCGCAAGGGGCTCCCGGCGATCAGGGGCGCGAGGAGGACGTGGGGAAAGGCTGGGGCGGCGGATCCGGCCGGCCCCTGCCAGATCCGAGTGGCGGGGAGGCCTCCATGGGACAGAGCATCCACCAGGGGGCGCGAGGCGTTGGGGCTCTGCCTCCCGTCCATGCTGGCGGCGCCGGACATCCTGCAACAGAGGGGAATGCGAGGGAAGGTGAGGGAGAGACAGCAGGGAAGAGAGAGGAGGGGTCGCGGGAGAAGGAGGGGCGCCGGTGGCGCGGCGGCGCACGCGGCGGCCGGCCGGAGTTGAAGGCGGCTCGGGAAGGTGAGGAGCTCCACGGGCGTGGGCTGGAGGAGAGAGGAGACATCCAGGGGGCGACGTGGCACGACCGGAGCCCTCCGATCGCCCGATCGGATGGCCGGGAGCAACTGGTGCCAGGGTTTCTGGATCTGGGGATCTGGGAGGCAAAACTGGGCAAAGTGGAGGGGGGTGGCTGCAAATTTTGTGGCTAGGGAAACCCTAGAAATGGGTGGGAGTGTGGTGGTCTTTATATAGCCCCGGTGGCTGGCAGTTTGCAAAAACATCATTGGTTTTTCTCTCGCGCGTGCGGTGCTCACGTTCTGACCGCCGGGGGTCCGCAGTACCTCCGATTCGGCTAAAACTTCGAACTGCGAGATCAGTGCGTCGAGCCGGTGGCGTTCACCTCACACTGGAACCGTTTCGAAAACACTTTCCGGCGCGCTATAAAAATATCCCGTTTAATTATTAAACGGGGTTTTCGTTCCGTTGGCTGCGGCTGGTCTCGTGCGGTTTTCGCGACGGTGATCGGGCGAAACCCGGTGTCGCAAAGGTCGAGTGTCAGGGTGGCAAGGGTCGGTCTCCGTCCGATACGAGATAAGAGGGGAAAAAATAATCGCCGATCGATAAATTGGTGGTGCAAACACCGCAAACAGATCAGACAATCAAACAATTCACACTGAAAACAAAAATTTTGATTTTTCTGAAAACTGGGCTGTTACACATTGTAACTTTCCACATTCTTGCTAAACGTGGAGAAGTTTCCTACCAACTTGAACTACCCCCGCACCTTTCCCGAGTACATGATGTATTCCATGTGTCACAACTCAGGCATTGCTTCAAGGACCCCATCCGCGAAGTCAACCATGAAACACTTGATCTCCAAGATGACCTTTCTTATCGAGAGTACCCCGTTCGTATTCCTGATTCCATAGAGCGTGTCACTCTTCGTCAGAAGATTAAGTTTCTGAAACTTCAATGGTCACACAACTCCAAGAAGGAAGCTACGTGGGAAAGAGAAGACCGCCTCCGTGCTGAGTACCCCACCTTCCTCCCGACAACTTCTGAATCTCGGGACGAGATTCTTTTGAGTTGGGGCGAGTTGTCACAACCCAAGTTTAGGTATGTGCTAGGGTTAGCAAGTAACTTTGCATCATGTGAATTTTTTTTCAAAAGAAATCCAAATGGGGAAAAAGAAAAGCCCTAAAGAATTTAATTCAAATGGCCAGACAAAAATTTCTTCCAAAAATTCCTTTGGTATTTTTGAAAAGTCTTACAAATATGCATGATCACATATAAAGTGAAGTGGGTCCCACTGCATGCTCTAAGATTTTTCAAAAAGTCCAAAATGGGCTTGGAAATTAAATAATACCCCTATTTGAATTGAAATTCAAATAATTTGAATTTCAGAAATCTCAAAAACTTGGGAGTGGCTAGTTATATGTCACATAAGTCCAAATTAAAGTGTTGGGATTTTTATAAAATGTTTTGGTATTTCTTTTTCCAGAACAAAACAAATGACAAAAATAAATTAAAAGAAAAGCAAAGGAAAGGGACAAAGCCCACTGACCTGCAGCCCAACTAAGGGAGGTGGCCCAGCCCACTGGCAGGGTCGTCTTCCTCCCAGCGCCAGGAAGGCTGGGAGCTGCGTGGCGACCATGCCGACGTCGCCAGGCCCCCACGGCTCCTCGCCGTGCCTATCCCGCGCCAAGGAGACACCTAGAAGCCCCCGCTTCTTTTCCCCCTCTCGCAACTCGCTTTCCTCGTCTCCCTTTTGCGATTTCGCCGCCACCGACGGGAACCGGAGTTCACCGCCGTGGAAAGCTCGTGGCCGGCGAGCTCCTCAGCCCCCGCCACCTTGTACAGCACGCGCAGTGTCCTCGTCTACATCCCCGAGTTGAAGGCCGAATTCGTCATAGACGACTCGCCGGAGCCGCGGACACCTCGCTGTTGATTCCGTCGTCACCAGGCACCCCGACCTCCCCGTCCTCTCCAAAGAGACCAGGGTGAGCTCCTCTTCCGTTTTCCTCTCCCCGCGCTCCAAAACTCCATCGGAAACCCCGATTCCACCGGAGCAGAGCCACGGTCGCCGCCTCGGTTGACGCCGCCGGCGAACACGGCCTCCCCGGTGAAGCTGCACTGCTCCAGAAGACGCGCACGGCTGCGGGCTTTCGCTTAGTGGTCATGCCTTGCCCTCCCGTGGCCTGGAGCGTACTCCGGCGAGCCTTCCGCCGCATTTGTGGTCGCCGCCGGCGAGTGGTGATGTGGCCGGTTGATTAGGGGATTAATCACCCTCTAATCCCCCCTAAAGCCAATGACAGGTGGGCCCCTGGCCCCCCTAACCCCTCTGTTAGTTTAAAAAGAGAGGGATTAATCCCCCTCTCACTGACCAGTGGGACCCAGCCGTGAGAGCCCCCCTGATGTCACCCCCGCGTCACTGTGACGCAGTAATTGGAAATTGATTTAAAAGAAGTCAGAAAAAGACAGAACATCATTTAAACTTTGGAAAATCATAGAAAATTCATACTAACTCCAAATTGGCAAATACTATATGTAAAGTTATCAGAAAAATGCAAGGATTATGAATATGTATTTTTTTTTCATGTTTGACCATTTTAAAATGGGTGAATAGAAGCAAATGTGTATATGGCATAATTTGAATTCAAATTTGAAGTTTGAATTTTCAAATCCTTTGCAATACACTTCAATTAAATTGAATACGCCACACACCAGTACCTTATACATCATGTCACAACTTATCATGTGCTTGTGCATTTTATTTCGATGTTGCCCCCCCTTTGTTGATGATTATTCTGGTAACAGTGTTTACGAGACGGAGGTCACCCTCGAAGAAGAAGACCGATAAACCAGTGTATCGTCAGCAAGGCAAGCAAACCCCATTGATCATGTCTATAAAAACCGATTTCCCTCTCAGTCTCGCTTATGCATTGATTAGGATGATCACCTTGTTATCGATTCTACCGCATAGTTGAACCCATATCCGATGTATGACCTATCATCTTGTCACATTAGTAAGAAAATCACAATCCTAGATGACCTAGGAGTTGATTGATATCATGAGGCCCCTGCAAATGTTACAGCTTATTGCATGCTTAGAGTTTACAATGCGGATACTTTTGATGTGAGTCGGAATGGTAGTGAACATGGTGTTGATGAAGGTGAAAATGTGTTGGTGAATCCACCCTAATACAAGGTGAACGATGAGAGGCTGTGTAGGAGTACACAGTGGGTTGTCTCGTTGAACACCGCCTTAAGCACGAGTTCTTGTATGGTAATCCAAGACAAAGAGTACAACCACACATTGGGATCAGTGACCCCTCTCGGCCCAGTACCTCAATCCGTGTTGACGTCCAGGAGTCACACTAGTTCGGGACCTGCATTTGGCATATGCATAGAAAAAGAGTGAGTGAAATGTTGCATCATATAGATATGTGGGTGGATCTGTGAGGTAGTGAAACAATCCCCGGATGGCGTCTCGGTTGCCTACATTGTCTGAGTTCGTATCGTTGATCCGACCGGACTCTCGAGCGGAGCTACTCAGATAGTCGACTCCTGGAATAGACCGGTTGTGAGAGAAGTGTCGTGGTGAACATCCTCGCTGGCACCCCTGGAATAGTGAAGAGACCTGGCGGTAACTGATGGTCATGTGTGTGTAGTTTACACCCCTGCAGGGTTAACAAAACTATTCGAATAGCCGCGTCCGCGGTCATGGACTACTTGGAAAGCTGTGCCTGATTATTAGACAACTTGAATGGATACTCTAAAACTCGCAAGATAAGCGTGAGTGCTATGGCGTGCTTCCTCATGGGGAAGTCGAGGAAGTATCCATGGTGGTGTATTGGTTGGAGACTTGGTAGTGGACTCATGTACGCTTCTTACCTCAAGTCTGGTACTCGTAGTATAGGACTAGCCAAGTCAAAGCTGGCACTTCTGCATGTTGAAACCCCACCTCCTTTTACCTTGAAACTTGAGCATGAGTAGTATAGTTCTGATGTAAGTCTTGCTGAGTACGACTTTGTACTCACGTGTGCTTATTCTACGTTTTAGATGAGAACCCAGACCCCGATGGAGACACCTTCTTGAAGCTCGACGTTGACTAAGTTAGTATAGTTCCAAACAATAGCCTGGTCCCTCGTGGAAGGGCATGTATGTTGAACAAGGCTTCTCTAAGCCATTTGTTAATCTTGTCTGTACTCAGACCTAATTTGCTTCTGTTGTTTGATGTAATGATGGATCATAGTTATATGATCTTTATGTACTCCATGTGTAAGTCAATAAAGATATACTTTGTAGAGTTAATGCAATGTGTACCTGCTGTTTACACTGGACATGTATGCCGCGTGTATGATTATAACATGCATGTCTTAGTGTGGGGTTCGATAGCTTAGTTGTGTTCTTGCCGGCGGTCTTTTTTACACCAAGTGGCCCTTAGATGTGTGAAGCTTGGGGCATCGCGATGCGATTGCTCGTGACTCTGTCACGTGGCACACTTTGTTGTATGATTGAGCCCGCCCGAGATCCCGACGAGGTGATCGGGCTGGAGTCTGTTTATGTAAGTGTTATAATTCAATCGATAATATGGTTGAGGCGACTTGTCTATGAGTATGGGATTTCACCACCCATAATCATTTAGACTTGTGAGCTGGCGGTGAGGACCCATCTCAGTTGATCATTTGGCCTGGATGGGATGCCCCTCACGTCCGATGCTTTCAGAGAGTGTTCTGTGCTTGGCCTTGTCTGCTTAGACAAGTGGGTATGACTCTCAGCTCTCCATGTGATTGAGTTGTGACTGGAATTACATATGCAAATTTTGGGTCCCGACACCATCTTAGCAATTTGACAAACGAAAAGTAAATTGTAAGCAAGGGTGTCAACATGCATCACATTCTCAATGAAGTTTCCGAAGAGAACGTCACTTTGCGAAGGCCCAATGCCTTAGACTTTGAAGAATCACCATATTATACATAGGTATTTCAAGATGAATGCAGTTTGAGATCCACCATTATGTCCTTGCTTCCGGTCATATGAATTGTAGCTCCACTATCAAGTATTCATGAACCACCATAGGAAGCAACCACGTACATGATTGGATTTATGTACCCATTCTTGAATGGGTCCTCTTTTGTTAGCAAAAAGGGTCTTAGGAACTCAAATAGACTATGCAATGTATTTATGATAAGAGGCAACAAATTTGGCATAAACATACACATCATTTTCACAACAAAGAACACAAGAAGGGTTGGAGCCACCAGCAAAGTTGGTAGGAGTGGCATTGCCCCTAATGGCACTACCACCCTCACTAGAGTTTGTATTCTTGTCATTGATATTCCACCCCTCCTTCACAAAGTTAATGCTTTTGGGAGGGGTAGCATCATTGGCCTTCTTCTTTTTGTTGTTGTTCTTCTTAGATGACTTGGCACCAAATCCAATGTCTTCCTTACCAATCACCTCCTTTTGGTTACTCGAAGAGATCATTGAGTGTTTTATTTGCTTGTATGCAAGAGACTAGTCATTTCTCAAATTGTACAGCGACGACGACAACAACTCGAGCGGGGATGATGAAGCCTCTCCACTCGTCAACTGGAGAGAGTCGAGGTGGAGTAGGAGGTGTCAGAGTCTGAGGTCGTCACTCGGCCTCTTTCCCAACCACTACTGGCTCTGCGGAGCTTGAAGTGGGTGAGAGGGAAACTAGAGTGGCTGGGCGCGGAATCCATCATCATCCTCGCCAGGACATTGCTTCCACCGGGAGTGGCTTCTATCCCATACCTCTGGGATCTTTTTCCCAGGCCTTCATGAAGTGTAGTCATCTGGATGGCAGACCTGTAGATCGAGATATACTTTTGCCAGAATTGCGACACACCGCCTGATAGGGGTGAATTAGTTCATGTATGGTGGTAGTTTGAGCCAATTGACCTCTTTATGTCAGTGATCCAAATGGAAGTGAATGGAATAGAAATGAGAAATGAGTGTGATGGAGCTGTTTTTCAAACCAAATTCGCGTGTATGTCCTGTGGTGTATGTACTTTGAGAACAATTTAATTACCTTAGTGATGAGGCGCTCTCGAGCGATGTTTGATACGTCCCAAATGTATCTATAATTTCTGCTTGTTCCATGCTCATTTGGGTGACATTGTTATGTGTTTTGCTACACTTTCATACCTTTTTACACATATTTGGACTAACCTCCTAACTCAGTGCACCCAGTGCCAGTTTCTGTCTGCTGATGTCTGTAAATTGCAAGTTTCAGTGCCCAAAAAAGTCCAAGAAAAATATATAAAAAATCAACGTAACGGAAGCTTACAGAAGCCCGAAGGAGAGCCAGAGGGGGGCCACCCCCCTCCCAGGCGGCCACCTGACACAGCCTGGGGTGGGGCCGCGCCCACAGGCCTCTTAGGAGGAGGACACCTCCCCCGGTGCCCCCTCGGCCTATATTTACTTCTTGATGCAGAAATGCTGAAAAGAGACCCCACATCGCAATTTTCACCTCTGTTTCGCCGCCGCCGCGATCCCGATATCGGGACCGCCAGAAGGCCTCGTCCCAGCACCTGCCGGAGGGAGGATTGATCTCCGGGAGCTTCTCCACCACCATGAGCGCTTCCCGGATGTGCCGTGAGTAGTCCCCCTTGGACCATGGGTCCATGACCAGTAGCTATGTGATGTCTTCTCTCCAATTTTGGGCTTCAATTCTTAGCCCTTGTGAGATGCCCTACATGATCAAGGCACTTATGAAATATTTCTGCTGTTGCTATGTTGTGTTTACTGGGACCTGATGGATTATGAGATTATGTTCCGATCGTGATGAGTTATATATTTGGTTCTCCTTTTATATTTTGTTCTTGAGTAATTCTTGCATGTTCTCCATTGTTTTTTTTTGCTTTGGACAAGTAGTAGATAGTAACTCCAAGAGGGAGCGTTATACTTGATTGTGGGTTCATGCCCCCCGATGTCTAGCTTGAGTGACAGAAACATGAGACTAGGGGATGTGTTGTTGCCACCAGGGAGAAAACAACGATGATTGTAACCGCGGTTGCAAGGATTGTTTACCTTACGCAAAGTTTGTTAATGCAGTTGTCTGTTGCTTTGGGTTTACACTTTGGGTGGGGATCGCAAGTTAATATCAGCGAGTTGTTCTGGATAGATATCTCAAGGTGGATGATTAGTAAGAAGATGTTGATGAATAAAAGGTCTACTTGTCTTGGCGTACAACTCATACTTTTGAGCCTCTAACTTTCTTGTGGCATAGTTAGCATTGCGGTGCGTTTATAATTCTGTCAATTGCCTAGCTGTAATTTGTTCACCCACCTTAGCTTTTTTATCGTCTTTTGGGAGAGAGATATCACTAGTGAATATCATGGGACCCCGGTCCATATTTCCACCATTGTTTACACCTCAACTCTTTACTGCTTTGTTTCCTTTAAGTTGCAATCACCATCAGTATTTCCACCATGCATTTGATCATTTGTAAACGAAAAGGCCGGAGAGATTGAAAACCTCTCTGAACTCGTTGGGAGCAAAGTTATTTTTCTATGTGCAGGTCCACATCAACCTTATCTCAAATTCGACAACTTAATCTCTGGCGCCGTTGACACCTACTTGAAGAATTCAGAGTCCTCCTGGTACGATAACCTTGGTATCTTCACCGAGGGAAATTGTCTGCGAGCTACATCTCAACCTTCCACTTGGGGTAACCAACGGGGGCGAGAAGACAGCTTCTTCGCTAGCATCAAGCTTGGGAATGTATGAAGTGAAATTATGAATTTTAGACAATTGGATAATGAACACGTTGCCCAAGTTTA
Organism: Bromus sterilis; assembly: GCA_950022295.1. Taxonomy (NCBI): domain Eukaryota; kingdom Viridiplantae; phylum Streptophyta; class Magnoliopsida; order Poales; family Poaceae; genus Bromus; species Bromus sterilis. The sequence continues at coordinate 222,533,034 of OX465599.1, forward strand.
TTTTATTTCTAGGAACAACTTTAATAATAATGCTTAAAGGAGTAATTCTGGTAGCAACAATCCTAGAACATTCGCATCCAACAACTATGGGAACAACAACACTTATCCTAGCACCAAAAACTCCACTCCTGAATTAGAGAGCATACTTAAGGACTTTATCACTTCTCAAAAAGCCTACAATAAGTGTGTATAAGAGAACTAGAAAAATAGATAGTCTCTCTTTGAAGGTAGACAAAATAGCTCATGATGTAGAGTTTCTTAAAATTATAAATTCTCCTCTTGACGAAAGAAAAACTACACCCATGAATGCTATTGAAGTGCAAATTAATGAGAACATTAGGATGCTAGCCAAACTTAAGGATAGATAGGCTAGATAAAAAGAAGAGGAAGATTGTATTAAGAGCATTCCTACACACACTACTATTGCTACTATACAAGTTGTTAAGGATCTCAAAACTTTTAGCACCCATGACATCCCTAGTCCCAATGGACCTATTAATGGTGATGCTAACACCTCAACTTTAGGACAAGAAGGTCCCTTGAATTTAGAGACTACCAAGAGAGTGAGATTAGATAACATCACCACCACTTTAATTAATGGTAGTGATATTGATTTTGATAATTGTAGTCTTTCTGAAGTTATCACTTTTTTGCAAAGAATGCCTAAAGACCCTCACACTAGTTCACTTAACATTGCCTTCACCGAGCATATTACCAATGCTCTTATCAAAGCTAGGGAGGATAAACTTAAGTTCAAGGTTTCTATTCCTAGAAAACTAGAAGATGGTTGGGATCCTATGGTCAAAATCAAATTGAATAATTTTTCTTGCTTTGCTTTATGTGATGTTGGAGCTAGTGCCTTGTTTTACCCAAAAGAATGTATGATATGCTTGATTTGAAACCTTTTGATCCATGTTCTTTTGGTGTTCCTCTTGTTGATTCTTCCATAAAGAAACCGTCGGGAAGGATTGATGATGTTCTTATTGTTGTCAATGGTAATTACGTTCCCGTTGATTTTCTTGTCATGGACATCGAGTGTGATCACTCATGTCCAATTATTTCTGGACGTCCTTTTCTCCACACCGTTGGTGCTATCATTGATATGAAAGAAGGACCATTAGATTTCCCCCTCAAAAAGGGAATGGAACACTTCCCTTGAAAGAAGATTAAGTTACCTTATGGGTCTGTTACACGGGCAAGTTATTCTTTTGGAGTTGATAAAACTTGATATTTTTTCATCATGCCTAGCTAAAAGGCATAAAATAAAGCGCTTATTGGGAGGCAACCCAAAACATTTTTACTTTAAGTTTTAGTGGTCTCGATGCTTGTTACTACTTTAGCAACATCATTGTATCTTTATTTTCAAGCTTTGTGCCAAGTTTTAGCCTCCGATTGCAAGAAAGTTCAAAAGTTGTGACATGCTGTCCAGAAACAGATTATGTCTGCTTGACGAAAAAATTCACCAAAAATCACCAGATCATCTTTTTGATCTGAATTTTTTTGACATTATGCTCTATACAATTGGCTTTCTGGCGTCTGTTCTGAGTTTTATGATTTGAGTTGCAGAAGTGCCCCCAAAAAAGTATTTACTACCTGCTGGTATGTTTTTCACAGATTCTCCCATGTTTTTAGTTTTCACCGTTTTGCAAATCTTAAGCTTGCTTTTTCTTTGCAAAAACTTTTTGGCAATATTGATAAACAGTAACTATTCTTGAAAATCTTTATTCTAGTAGAGAAAGATTATTTATTTATGGTTACTAACAACTCTAATAAGCTTATGATGAGTTTGGTATGAAGGGAGTTTTCAAGTATGCGAAGGAAGATGATGAAAGAAGATTTGGGAGTGTAAAAAGCTCAAGCTTGGGGATGACCCCATGCACCCCCAAGAAATATCCAAGGATACTCAAGCGTCTAAGCTAGGGGATGCCCCCGTGCATCCCCTTCTCCATCAACAATCATCAGTTATTCCTTCTCCATGCTATGTTTATATCTCTTCATGTGTTATGTGCTATGCTTGGAGGGTCTCTCTCTTTACTTTATAATTTTTTTAGTTTTTCTTGCTGTTCATAACAAGTTGGACCCTAACCTTCATTGTTTGGGAGAGAAACACGCTCCACGCCACCCTATAACACAACATAGGTTTGCTTGCTTATTATTTTTGTGTGTTCTTTATCTTTTCATAACTGCTGTCATGCTTAGCTCTTAGTTTTCATGCTTATCTTTTTAAGAGGTTTTATTTAGGTTTTTTGCTTTTGGGATTCTCTTGAGTTATCATGCTTATCTTGTTTAGAGAGTTGGTCTGTTGCACTGAGTTGTGTGTCTTGCATGAGTAGGTAATTGAGGTCGCTATTATAAGTGTAGTACTAACTTGCAATAGTTTTGAGGTATTGATTTGAGTAATGTTTGGAATTTTTGTGCCAAGATCTTGAGCCTATTAGTGATAAGTGACGTATTTTGGGAAATCCATGTTTATTTTCGAAAACTACAAAAAATAGTTGAGAACTCTATCTACTAGATGGATCGCTAACCTCTGGAGGGGTTGGAATATATAGAGTACCCTCACGTACCACGGGTCGAGGATGCGCAAGGATAACCAAACCCCCATATACTCCTCCATGTGGTACTTGTCTCTTTGTGAACTTCCTGATTAGATAGAGAGTTACCGATAATAAGTGCATGAGTTCTTCGGACTAATGCGAGTATTCGATTGTTGGAACTTCTACCTTCCATATTTTGCTAGCCTCTTCGGTACCATGCATTCCCTTTCTCATCTTGAGAGTTGGTGCAAACTTCGCCGGTGCATCCAAACCCTTGGCATGATACGCTCTGTCATCATAAACCTCCTTATATCTTCCTCAAAATAGCCACCATACCTACCTATCAAGGCGTTTCCATAGCCTTTCCGAGATATATTGCCATGCAACATCCATCATCTCAAGACTTGATATTCATGTCATAAATTCTCTTTCTTGATCATAGAGCCCCATGCTAGTTGGGCCATGCCCTTATCATTGCTACATGACGCTCTAGTATCTTTGCATATCCTGCTACACTGGCAGAGGCATACATTTGCATACATCATGATAGTTTTTCAGTTTTCTTCTTGTAAAGTGTGAAGATCTTCTATATTCTTGTAAAATATAGAGTGTGGCCCTTTGGTGAGGAAAAGATCCCAAAGAGGACAAAAATAAAAGATCCCAAAAGTGGACAAATTAAAAGATCCCAAAGAGGAAAATAGAAAGATCCAATGAGGCCACAATAATACAAAAAAATAGAAAAAGAAAGAAAAAAATAAAAAGAGAGAAGGGGGCAACACTAGTATTTGTTTTGAAAGATCCACACTTGCACTCCATAGTCATATGTGTACTCTATAGAGATCTTCATATCATTCATGCATAACTATGTGGGGATGCTTACACTATAGAACTTGGCTTGCATATTCTAAGGATGAGGCTCCTCAAATGAGCTCTAGGTCTTCATGAGCAAGCAAGTTGGATGCACCCCCACTAGTTCCATTGGAGAGCTTACGTTAGCTTATATGTGCATCCGTTGCATGACAATCCCTACTCCTGACATCATATCTTTCTCTCACCTTTGATTGTTCTCATTGATGTCAGGCTTTCACACCTTTTTTTCTTCCTTCCCCATCATTTTTCTCTTTTACATCGTAAGTGCCAACATATCTTCCTTGCGCTCATCCATTGCATGAGTGCTCAAAGTCGAAAGAGAGAGGATCATTTTGACTTGTGCCTGACTAGTGTGGGGACGAGTCAAAATAAGATTCCGAAGGAGACCAAGTGTGGAGTTTTAGTAGATTGAGTTCTCAATTAAACTATATAGTATTTTTTATGCTCTTAACCCATCTCCCACTTCTTGCACGCAAAAACCATTTGGAGACATTCGAGTCACGGACAGTGAGAGCTCTTGCACCTTTATGTTTTTACTTTGCTAGTTTCAATACAAGATATAGACTCTTGCTTATTATTGTTTTGACTTGAATTTTATATATTACTTGCTTTACTTTGAAGTTCTTATATGCGTGTTAGCATGTCACCACAAAATTTATCTGTGTTATCATTTACCTACTCGAGGACGAACAAGAATTAAGCTTGGGGATGTTGATACATCCCAAACGTATCTATAAATTCTGCTTGTTCCATGCTCATTTGGGTGACATTGCTATGTGTTTTGCTACACTTTTATACCTTTATACACATATTTGGAATAACCTACTAACTCAGTGCACCCAGTGCCATTTTCTGGCTGCTAATGTCTGTAAATTGCAGGTTTATAACCATATTTATAGTGCCCAAAAAATTCCAAGAAAAATATATAAAAAATCAGCGTAGCGAATGATTTCATAATGTAAGGCCCGCGATGCGGTACCATCTCGATGCTGTGAAGTCTCTGACGAAGTCCTCCCAAGTGATCACCGCATCGTCTCTGTTGGCCTTGTAGGTAGTGTACCAGCTGCCTGCTGCACCCTGAAGCTGGAAGGAGGCGAAGGTGACGTAGTCGACTGACCTGACGGTGTTCACATTGAAGTGCTTCTAGATCTCTGCCAGCCAATCATCCTCTTCCAGCGGGTCTCAGGCCTCTGATAACCTGGGGGGTTGATGGCGAGGAACTGCTGCAGGGTCGTGTGCTGTGGTCGATCGTTCCTCTGGGCGGTCTGGTTCTGGAGCAACTGCATGATCGCAGCCGTGCCCTGAGCCACTGCGGCCACAACCTCCCCAAGGATAGGGTTCTCCGGCAGTGGCATGTTCCCTCTCGGCATCCTGTATACAGGGACACTTATGAGAAAATGTTACAACAATTGATGAAACCACAAGAATAATGCAAAATTTTACAAAAAGACTTCCTCACGAGGTATGAGGAAGCCGAAAGATGAAAATTCCACTAAGGTGTCAGAACCCTTTGTTAGGTATGTGCTAGGGTTAGTTTAGTCCTTTGCATCATGTGAAAAATTCAAAAGAAATTCAAAAATGGGGAAAAGAAAAGCCCTAAAGAATTAATATAAAAGGCCAGAAATAAATCTTTTTCCAAAATTCTTTTGGATATGTTGAAAAATCCGAAAAATGAGTGTGACCATTTTAAAAGTGATTTGGGATTAATCCCATGCTCATAGATTTTTCAAAATCCAAACAATAGCTTGGAATTAAAGTTCAAATAATTTGAATTTGAAAAATTCCCAAACTTTATAAGTGGCTAGCTATATATATTGTGAGGCCATATAAAAATTTGGGGCATTTTATAAAATGCTCTGTTATTTTTTTAGCAGAGTAAACAAATGTCAGAAAAGAAAAAGAAAAGAAAAACAGAAAGGGGCCTTACCTGTTTTGGGCCCCACTCATCCCCCCTGGCCCAGCTGGCCCAGCCCAGCACACAGCACCCTTGTCGTCTACCCCCAAGCTGCTCTGTGGCGCGCTGGGAGGACACGGTCGATGCCACCGTGACGCCGGCAAGCTTCTAGGCCCCCCTGCCCCTCTCCTGGCGCCACGGAGACACCCATATCACGCCGCACCTTTCCCCCTTGCCCGTGGTCACCCTCCCCCTTTCCTTCTTCGTCTTCTCCGAGAGCACCCGAGAGACTGCCGGAGCACCGCCGTGAGCCCGCCCGGCCAGAGACGCCCAACGACCGCGAGAAGCTTTCCAGGAAGGTCGCCGTAGATGCAAGCCACGCCATGCAGAAGCTGGCCGGCCAATTCTGCCCCTGATGGTCGCAAGCCTCGTCAACATCTCGTCGGAGCCTCCGAATTACATCGACGATTCCTTCGTCACCAGGGCACCTTCGACCTCGCCGTCGCCTCCAACGCGTTCCTGGTGAATAGGCACTTCAAAAACATAAGCTCACTCCTCCTTTTGCACCTCCTAGGCAACCCCGCCATGGAAGCCGAAGCATGGACCCTCCATGGCCGACGAGGAGCAAGCTCCCGAGCCTCCCTGCCCTTACCGAGATGCGCATGGTGCTCCTGATTTCCCCACGGTCACGATGCCCTAGCCCACAGCCAAAACGCCCCACTGCCACGCTGTGTCCACGACAACAGAACTCCGGCCGCCGCCAAAGTTGAAGCCGGCGACGTTGACGACCTCCCAGGCGACGCGCAGCTAGCTCCCGAGAAGCGCACGTCCACGGGCTACAATTTGGTAGCCCTGGCGCTGCGTTTGGTTGCTGGAATCGCCGTCCAGTGCAGACGCTGCCGTGTTTTGGCGTCGCGGGCGGCAAACCGACATGGCCGGCGGGTTAAGGATAATCCCCCCCTAATTAACCCCTAGGGCCACTGCCAGGTGGGCCCCCTGGCCCCCTAACCCCTCTGTTAATTTAACAGAGAGGGATTAGCCCCCTGTGACACTAACCACAGGGCCCCACACGTCAGCCCCCCCTGACGTCACAGAGATGTCATGCCCACGCAATAAATCAGTTTTCTAATTAAAAAGAAAACAGAAATTGGCAGAAATTCAATTAAACTTGAAAAATTCATAGAATATTCATTTTTACTCCAAAGTAAACAAATAATATATGAAAAATTATCAGAAAAATGCAAGGATTTTGAATATGCAACTTGTTTCTATGTTTGACCATTTTAAAACGGGTGAACAGTAGCAAACATGCATATGGCATAATTTGAATTTAAATTTGAAGTTTGAATTTGCATTCAAAATGCAATACACTTCAATTAAGATGAATATGCCACAAACCAGTAGCATTTACATCATGTACAACCTTATCATGTGCTTGTGCATTTTATTTCATTGTTGCCCCCCTTTGTTGATGATTGTTCCAGTAACAGTGTATCCGAGACAGAGGTCACCCCTGAAGCAGAAGTTCGATAAACCAATGTATCGTCAGCAAGGGAAGCAAACCCCATTGATCATGTCTATAAAACCCAGTTCCCTCTCAGTCTCACTTATGCACGTTTAGGAGTTCACCATGATACATTATACCGCTGGTTGAACCCATTCCTTTGCATGACCTATCATTTCTGCCACAGTATTAAGCTAACCTCAACCTAGCAGATCTATTAATTGCTTGTGATCATCATGTGGCCATTCATCCATGTTATGCTTATTCTATGCTTAGGGTTGTGGAAGCATTGTTTCATCTTGGGTGATGAATTGATGTTCGTGGCAGCCATGTTCATGTTACTTGTGGTGAAAAAGGGTGTGGTGAATTTGACCTAAACAAGATGAACGATGAGAGGCTGTGTAGGAGTACACAGTGGGTTGTCTCGTTGAACACTGCCCTAGTCCCCGAGTTCTTGTGTTGTGATCCAAGACAAAGATTACTACCATATGTAGGGTTTTATGGGGACCCCGTTTGGCTTATTGACTCACTCCCGATCAAGTCCAAGAGTCACACTAGTTCGGGCTTTCGATTTGGCATATGCATAGAAAAAAAATGAATGAGAAGTTGCATCATTTAGATATGTGGGTGGACCTGTGAGGCAGTGAAACCATCTTCTAGGGTGGCGTCTCGGTCGCCTACATTTTCTGGGTCTGTATCGTGAACTGGCCGGACTCTCGAGCGCTAACCAACTCAGATAGTCGACTCCTGCATTAGAGAAGGTAAGGTGAGGTAAGTGCCTTGGTGATTATCGTCGTCCGACATCCTCTTGAAGGATGACGATTCCTGGGCGGTAAGTGATGACATGCGTGTGAAAAAGTACACCCCTGTAGGGTTAACAAACTATTCGAATAGTCGTGTCCGCGGCTATGGACTACTTGGAGACCTTTACGTGATCATAGACAACTTGAATGGATACTCTAAAACTCGCAAGATAAGCGTGAGCGCTATGGCGTGCTTCCTGGTGGGGAAGTCGAGGAAGTATCCATTGTGGTGTATTGGTTGGAGACTTGGTAGTGGACTCGAGTACGCTTCTTACCTCATTCTGGTACTCGTAGTACAGGACTAGCCAAGTCAAAGCTGGCACTTCTGCATGTTCTAACCCCACCTCCTTTACCTTTAAACTTGAGCATGAGTAGTGTAGTTCTGATGTAAGTCTTGCTGAGTACGACTTTGTACTCACGTTTTCTTATTCTATGTTTTAGATGAGAACCCAGCCCCCGATGGAGTCACCTTCCTGAAGCTCGACGTTGACCATTGTAGTATAGTCCCAGACAACAGTCTGGTCCCTCGTGGAAGGGCATGTTTGTTGAACAAGGCTTCTCTAAGCCATTTGTTAAACTTGTCTGTACTCAAACCTAATTTTCTTCCGTTGTATGATGTAATGTTGACCATAGACATGTGATCTTTGTATGCTCTATGTGTAAGTCAATAAAGAAGTACTTTGTAGAGTTATGTGATGATACCTGCTGTTCATACTAACATGTGTGATGCGTGTAGGATTATAACATGCATGACTTAGTATGGGTTTTCGAGACCTTAGTTGTGATCTGGCTGGCGGTCTTTTATACACCAAGTGGCCCTTAGATGTGCGCAGCTTGGGGCATCGCGATGCGATTGCTCGTGACTCTGTCACGTGCACACTTGTATGCTCGAGCCCGCCCTAGACCCCGACTAAGTGATCGGGCTGGAGTCTGTTTATGTAAGTGTTACAATTCAATCGATAATATGGTTGAGGCGACTTGTCTATGAGTATGGGATTTCACCACCCATAATCATTTAGACTTGTGAGCGGGCGATGAGGACCCATCTCAGTTGATCATCCGGCCTGGATGGGATGCCCCTCACGTACGATGCTTTCCGAGAGTGTTCTGTGCTTGGCCTTGTTTGCTTAGACAAGTGGGTATGACTCTCGGCTCTCCATATGATTGAGTTGTGACTGGAATTACATACGCATATTCAGGGTCCCGACACACTTGGTATCAGAGCATGACTGTCTGTAGGATTATCAAACCCTTGGTCGAAGTCGAGTCTAGCGTTCTATTGTTATATAGTTACTTGGGTAGAAAGGGAACAACATAAGGCTTCTTTTTCTCCTTACCTCATCGTTCTGAGTTCTGAGTCACCCTCATCTTTTCTACGGGAAGATAGGACTAGGCTTATCTATGTCTTACTCGACCATATCGTTGTTTGCTTCCTTATAGCCGTAGGAAAGTTGTGTTCGGTTGTCTAGGGTCGTTGTGCTTCCTATTCTGAGACTTCTTATGTAAGTGTTGTTGAAATGTTGTGAGGATTTCCATTTCTCTTGCAATTACAGCCGTTATGCTGTCCGAGTCATTCCAGGTTTCTTCATAATCTGATGCATTTGCAAAATCCTTCTCTCCGTTTCGGTTGTATTTCCATAAGAATTATTAGGTGGCATGCCCGATAGTTCTCTAGAGTTTGTTGTAGGTTTTGTTCTAGAAACCTATATTGATGCATTTGCAGTTCTTCCTCCCACTTTAGATGTCTTCTAGCCAGGATAAACACACTAACCATCGTGTTGGGGTACTTTGCTACTCTGACATATCTGTTGTAGCCCCTAGTAAACCTTGGTCATCCTCTAGGAAGCTATCCAGAGATCCAACCCCTTAAACCTAGCCACCCGACATATGTGTAGAATTCATAGTGGATCTTATACCAGGCACAACCCTGATTTCGAGACGTCCATGTAGAATGGCCCCACATGAGTTAGCTGAGATAAAAACCCAACTCGAAGCTTTGTTGGCAAAAGGCTTCATCCGCCCTAGCTCATCGCCATGGGTTTGCCCCGTTTTGTTTGTAACGAAGAAAGATGGAACCGAAAGGATGGGCGTAGACTATCGCCCGCTAAATCTAGCGACGATAAAGAACAAGTACCCACTGCCCAGGATCAATGATCTTTATGATCAACTTGCTGGATCATCTGTCTTCTCCAAGATGGATTTGAGATTAGGCTATCATCAAATCAAAATCCGAAATGAGGACATTCCCAAGATAACTTTCACTACTCGATATGCTCTTTACGAGTACACCGTCATGTCCTTCGGATTAACCAATGCCCCCGCCACATTCTCGCGCTTAATGAATTCGATCTTCATGGAGTACCTAGATAAATTTGTTGTGGTTTATCTTGATGACATTCTCATCTACTCGAAGAACGAAGAAGAGCACGCATAACATCTTAGGCTGGTATTGATGAAACTTCGAGAGCATCGCCTTTATGCCAAGTTCTCTAAGTGCGAATTTTGGCTACCAGAAGTGACCTACTTAGGCCACGTGATTTCTGCAAAAGTCATTGCTGTCAATCCCGAGAGAGTTTAGGCCGTCCTTGACTGGACTCCACCTGAATCGGTTAAGCAAGTTATGAGTTTTCTTGGCTTAGCAATCTATTGTCGCCGCTTCGTCGAGAACTTTTCTAAAGTTGCAAAGCCTCTAACTGAACTCCTCAAGAAAGATAAGAAATTCCAATGGACTCCCAAGTGCGAGGAGAGCTTTCAAGAGCTAAAAAGAAGATTGACTTCTACCCCCGTACTTGCACCTCCAGACACCAAAAGGGATTTTGAGATCTATTGTGACGCTTCACGGCAAGGGTTAGGATGCATACTTATGAAAGATCGACATGTGGTAGCATACGCTTCACGCCAGTTGCGTCCACATGATCTTGAACTCACTGCCGTAGTTCATGCCCTGAAGACTTGGCGACATTACCTCCTTGGTAATCGTTGTGAAATCTATACCGATCACCAAAGCCTCAAATACATATTCACCCAGCCAGATCTTAATCTCAGGCAAAGACGCTGGATTGTGTTGATAAAATATTATGAGTTAGGAATTTCTTACAACCCAGGCAAAGCCAATGTCATGGCTGATGCACTAAGTCGTAAGTCGTATTGTAACAACCTCATGTTACAACAGTATCAACCACTTCTTCATGAGGAATTTTGAAAGCTCAACCTCCAGATTGTTCCTCGTGGATCTCTTTTCAACTTGGTGGCGAAACCAACTCTTGAGGATCAAATCATAGTTGCCCAAAGGCGTGCACGAGGTGTTCGCTGGATCAAGGAGAACATTTCTAGCGAAGTTGCTAAATGTTTCTCCACAGATAGCAAAGGAACGTTATTCTTTGGAAATCGTTTGGTAGTACCTAAGAATAGAGAGCTAAGGCAACTCATCCTCAAAGAAGCCCATGACACACCCCTCTCGATTCATCCCGGTAGCACAAAAATGTACCGAGATCTACGCCAGATATTTTGGTGGACTAGGATGAAGAGAGACATTGCTCGATATGTTGCCGAATGTGATGTTTGTCGTCACATTAAGGCCGAACACCAAAGAATTGCTGGCACTCTTCAGCCTTTTCCTATTCCAGAGTGGAAATGGGACAAAGTCGGTATGGACTTCATCACCGGCTTTCCAAAAACCCAGAAAGGAAATGATGCCATCTTCGTTGTCATTGACCGACTTTCCAAAGTTGCTAACTTCCTTCCAGTTCGCGAGTCTATAACTGCTAGCCAGTTAGCGGACTTGTATGTCTCTAGAATGGTGTCTCTTCATGGTGTTCCTTTTGAAATCAATTCTGATCGTGGTAGCCTTTTCACCTCTAGATTCTGGGGAAGCTTTCAGAATGCTATGGGAACTCATCTCTCCTTTAGTACAACTTTCCATCCTCAGTCTAGTGGTCAAGTCGAAAGGGTTAACCAAATTCTCGAAGACATGCTCAGAGCTTGTGTTATCTCATTCAGAAAGAATTGGGAGAAGTCTTTTCCATTTTCCGAATTTGCTTATAACAATAGTTTCTAATCTAGTCTGAACATGGCTCATTTTTGAACTCCTCTATGGCCGACGATGTCGAACCCCCCTTAACTGTCAGAAACCGGTGAAAGACAACTTTTTGGACCGGATATAATCAAGGAAGCAGAAGAGAAAGTTCGCATTGTTCGTGATCGTTTGAAAGCCGCTCAGTCTCGTCAAAAGAGCTACTATGATCGTCATCATAGAGAAGAGAGCTACAATCTTGATGAGAAGGCTTACCTTCGGGTTACTCCTCTGAAGGGTACCCAACGATTCGGTATCAAAGGCAAGTTGGCCCCACGTTACATTGGACCTTTCCTCATTCTTGCTAAACGTGGAGAAGTTGCCTACCAACTTGAACTACCCCCGCACCTTTCCCGAGTACATGATGTATTCCATGTGTCACAACTCAGGCGCTGCTTCAAGGACCCCATCCGCGAAGTCGACCATGAAACACTTGATCTCCAAGATGACATTTCTTATCGAGAATACCCCGTACATATTCTTGATTCAGCAGAGCGTGTCACTCGTCGTCAGGAGATTAAGTTTCTGAAAGTGCAATGGTCACACCACTCTGAGAGAGAAGCCACGTGGGAAAGAGAAAACCGTCTCAGTGCCGATTACCCCTCCTTCCTCCCGCAGACTTCTGAATCCCGTGAGGGCGAGTTGTCAGAACCCTCTGTTAGGTATGTGCTCGGGTCAGTTTAGTCCTTTTCATCATGTGAAAAATTCAAAAGAAATTCAAAAACGGGGAAAAGAAAAGCCCTAAAGAATTAATATAAAAGGCCAGAAAAAAATCTTTTTCCAAAATTCTTTTGGATATGTTGAAAAATCCTAAAAATGAGTGTGATCATTTTCTAAGTGATTTGGGATTAATCCCAGTCTCATAGATTTTTAAAAAATCCAAACAGTAGCTTGGAATTAATTCAAAACCCCTATTTGAATTAAAGTTCAAATAATTTGAATTTTAAAAATTCCCAAACTTTATAAGTGGCTAGCTATATATATTGAGGACATATAAAAATTTGGGGCATTTTATAAAATGCTCTGTTATTTTTTTAGCAAAGTAAACAAATGTCAGAAAAGAAAAACAGAAAGGGGCCTTACCTGTTTTGGGCCCAAGTCATCCCCCCTGGCCCAGCTGGCCTAGCCCACCACCCAGCACCGTTGTCGTCTACCCCCAAGCTGCTCGGTGGCGCGCTGGGAGGACACGTCTGACGCCACCGCGACGCCGGCAAGCTTCTAGGCCCCCCTGCCGCTCTCCTGGCGCCACGGAGACACCCACATCACGCCGCACCTTTCCACCTTGCCCGTGGTCACCCTCCCCTTTCCTTCTTCGTCTTCTCCGCAAGAACCCGAGAGACTGCTGGAGCGCCGCCGTGAGCCCGCACGGCCAAAGACACCCAGCGGCCGCGAGAAGCTGTCCAGGAAGGTCGCCGTAGATGCAAGCCACGCCGTGCAGAAGCTGGCGGGCCAATTCTGCCCCTGATGGTCGCAAGCCTCGTCAACATCTCGCCGGAGCCTCCGGATTCCATCGACGATTCCTTCGTCACCAGTGCACCTTCGGCCTCGCCGTCGCCTCCAACGCGTTCCTGGTGAGCAGGCGCTTCAAAAACCTAAGCTCACTCCTCCTTTTGCACCTCCTAGCCACCCCCGCCATGGAAGCCTAAGCTTGGACCCGCCATGGCCGACGAGGAGCAAGATCCCATGCCTCCCTGCCCTTACCGAGATGCGCATGGTGCTCCTGATTTCCCCAGGGTCACGATGCCCTATCCCACGGAAAAAACTCCCCACTGCCACGCTGTGTCCACGACAACAGAACTCCGGCCGCCGCCAAAGTTGAAGCCGGCGACGTTGACGACCTCCCAGGCGACGCGCAGCTAGCTCCCGAAAAGCGCACGTCCACGGGCTACAATTTGGTAGCCCTGGCGCTCCGTTTGGCCGCCGGAATCGCCGTCCAGTGCGGACGCCGCCGTGTTTTGGCGTCACCAGCGGCAAGCCGACGTGGCCGGCGGGTTTTAAGGATAATCCCCCCTAACTAACCCCTAGGGCCACTGCAAGGTGGGCCCCCTAGCCCCCTAACCCCTCTGTTAATTTGACAGAGAGGGATTAGCCCCCTGTGGCACTGACCACATGGCCCCACACGACAGCCCCCCTGACGTCACAGAGATGTCATGCCCACGCAATAAATCTGTTTTCTAATTAAAAAGAAATCAGTAATTGGCAAAAATTCAATTAAACTTGAAAAATTCATAGAATATTCATTTTAACTCCAAATTAAACAAATAATATATGAAAAATTATCAGAAAAATGCAAGGATTATGAATATGCAACTTGTTTCTATGTTTGACAATTTTAAAATGGATGAACAATAGCAAACATGCATATGACATAATTTGAATTTAAATTTGAAGTTTGAATTTGCATTCCAAATGCAATACACTTCAATTGAGATGAATTTGCCACAAACCAGTAGAATTTACATCATGTACAACCTTATCATGTGCTTGTGCATTTTATTTCAATGTTGCCCCCCTTTGTTGATGATTGTTCCGGTAACAGTGTATCCGAGATGGAGGTCACCGATGAAGCAGAAGTTCGATAAACCAGTGTATCTTCAGCAAGACAAGAAAACCCCATTGATCATGTCTATAAAAACCCAGTTCCCTCTCAGTATCGCTTATGCATGTTTAGGAGTTCACCATGATACGTTCTACCGCTAGTTGAACCCATTCCTTTGCATGACCTATCATTTCTGCCACAGTATTAAGCTAACCTCAACCTAGCAGATCTAGGAATTGCTTGTGATCATCATGTGGCCATTCATCCATGTTATGATTATTCTATGCTTAGAGTTGTGGAAGCATTGGTCCATCTTGGGTGATGAATTGATGTTGGTGGCAGCCATGTTCATGTTACTTGTGATGAAAAAGGGTGTGGTGAATTTGACCTAAACGAGGTGAACGATGAGAGGCTGTGTAGAAGTACATAGTGGGTTGTCTCGTTGAACACTGCCCTAGGCCCCGAGTTCTTGTGTTGTGATCCAAGACAAAGACTACTACCACATGTAGGGTTTTATGGGGACCCCGTTTGGCCTATTAACTCACCCCCGATCAAGTCCAGGAGTCACACTAGTTCGGGCTTTCCATTTGGCCTATGCATAGAAAAAGAATGAATGAGAGGTTGCATCATTTATATATGTGGGTGGACCTGTGAGGCAGTGAAACCATCTTCCAGGGTGGCGTATCGGTTGCCTACATTGTCTGGGTCCGTATCGTGAACCGTCCGGACTCTCGAGCGGTAACCATCTCAGATAGTCGACTCCTGGATTAGAGAAGGTAGGGTGAGGTAAGTTCCTTGGTAATTATCCTCGTCCGACATCCGCTTGAAGGATGACGATTCCTGGGCGGTAAGTGATGACACGCGTGTGAAGAAGTACACCCCTGCAGGGTTAACAAACTACTCGAATAGCCGTGTCCACGGTTATGGACTACTTGGAGACCTTTACTTGATCATAGACAACTTGAATGGATACTCTAAAACTCGCAAGATAAGCGTGAGTGCTTTGGCGTGCTTCCTCGTGGGGAAGTCGAGGAAGTATCCATAGTAGTGTATTGGTTGGAGACTTGGTAGTGGACTCGTGTACGCTTCTTACCTCATTCTGGTACTCGTAGTACAGGACCAGCCAAGTCAAAGTTGACACTTCTGCATGTCGAAACCCCACCTCCTTTACCTTTAAACTTGAGCATGAGTAGTGTAGTTCTGATGTAAGTCTTGCTGAGTACGACTTTGTACTCACGTTTTCTTATTCTATGTTTTAGATGAGAACCCAGCCCCCGATGGAGTCACCTTCCTGAAGCTCGACGTTGACCATTGTAGTATAGTCCCAGACAGTAGTCTGGTCCCTCGTGGAAGGGCATGTTTGTTGAACAAGGCTTCTCTAAGCCATTTGTTAAACTTGTCTGTACTCAGACCTAATTTGATTCCGTTGTATGATGTAATGATGATCATAGACATGTGATCTTTATATGCTCTATGTGTAAGTCAATAAAGAAGTACTTTGTAGAGTTATGTGATGATACCCGCTGTTCATACTAGACATGTGTGCTGCGTGTATGATTATAACATGCATGACTTAGTATGGGTTTTCGAGACCTTAGTTGTGATCTGGCTGGCGGTCTTTTATACACCAAGTGGCCCTTAGATGTGCGCAGATTGGGGCATCGCGATGCGATTGCTCGTGACTCTGTCACGTGCACACTTTGTTGTATGATCGAGCCCGCCCTAGACCCCGACTAAGTGATCGGGCTGGAGTCTGTTTATGTAAGTTTTATAATTCAATCGATAATATGGTTGAGGCGACTTGTCTATGAGTATGGGATTTCACCACCCATAATCATTTAGACTTGTGAGCGGGCGATGAGGACCCATCTCAGTTGATCATCCGGCCTGGATGGGATGCCCCTCACGTATGATGCTTTCCGGGAGTGTTCTGTGATTGGCCTTATCTGCATAGACAAGTGGGTACGACTCTCGGCTCTCCATATGATTGAGTTGTGACTGGAATTACATACGCATATTCCGGGTCCCGACATAAGGTTAACCCGGAAAGTCCGAAAGCTAGGTGCTACTCGAATCCCCAAACCAAGATCATCTGAATCCAATATGATAATCTTCTAGCAAGGACACAACAATATATACGAGTGGTTGAAGACCTAAACGTTGAGACATCTGCCCTGAGCGGCCCGCCGAAGCGGTCTCCTGTAGGGGGAGGAACCACATCCAGAGGATGCCAACCATCCCTGTACAGGAGTTTCACCTGAGGTACGCCGTAAGCGAGGTGGAGCTATCAAGCTCATGTGGCGGCTCAGTGTTCTCAATGTACGCCAACCCTTCTTGTCGCTAGCAAAAAGTTATAGAGAAATCAGAGTCCCATGTAAACAAGAACCTAGTTTTGTTGAATAAGATGAGTTGCAGAGAAAAACATCGTTTCACTTCCTCACGGAAAAGGGGTGTAAGGCCCGATATGCGGTACTGTTCCATATCTAGATGTTTCCATCCAGATCCGGGGACGAAGCACATATCGGTCCCACCGCGACATATGACATAGCCATATGCCCCAGATTTCCAACATGATATCACAACATTACAGATACAGGATACAACATCTCATACAATCGGCATACATCTGCCTCAAATACATTACAGCAGCGGAAGATACATGTCTGGGTACAGACTACAAGCAAATGCCTAGTGGCAAAGAGAAAAACATTGATCCCATAACCACACGGGTCCAGGTCCTCCGCCGAGATCCGCCTAACTAGTCGTCATCGAGTCTCCAAGTGAAACGTCGATCACCATACTTGTTGTCGATCAAGAACCCTGAAAAGAATTTGGGGGTAGTATCATGAGTACAGAGGTACTCAGCATCCAACTGTAGTGGTCATCTGACCCAGCAAGGACTTCATCACTCGTCATTCTAGGAAAACTAGTAGTTTACGGCAAGGAAGGGGTAAGTGGTCAGGTTGCTGCCGCACTAGCATTTATGAAGTGGCTAACGATCTAGAGAGTAAGATAAGAAGCCAAGCATTAGATGAGGAATCGCCTCCAACAAGTCTTGCTATAAACTACTTACGCAAGCATAACACTTATCCTATCCTTGTCCTCCTCTTCGCATCCCGACGAAGAAGAAGCAGTCAAGGCACACACACGTTAATCAAATTATATTAAGATTATCTCAGTTGTTGTTGTCTATGAACAAGGAGTAGGTATCAAGTCGTCCATAACCGTGGACACGGCTTCTCGAAAAGATTTAACCCTGCAGGGGTGTACCAACTGCCCATTACAAGGCTCCGCACGCACGCCCATCTCTCTCAGTTGCTACCCATGATAAGCAACCATTTTATGATTTAGTCCCAAGAGATCCGGAACGACAGGTCCCTCTAACTAACAACGCACAAATCCTGGTGGCCCCCGGTGAGTCGACATCCAACTCAAAAGCCGGCCGCGCTCTCGAATCGGCCTCTACCGTCTGGACGAGGTCGGATAGGTTACCCAAACAGATGTGGACAACCCCCTAGCTCCCTGGGGTGGACCAACAAGAAAAACAATGTCTCCGCTGGCCCAAGTTGTTTGAAATCTGCCGGCCGCGGACCAGTCACACACACGTTTTCAAATGATAAATCAGCTTGGGCCACCACTAGAAATGTTTGAAGCTAGTTAGGTAAGAAGAGGGGACCCCATAAAATCCCACACGCGGTTAGGCACGCTCAGTCTTAAAACCAATACCCGGAACTCGTATCCTAGGTGACTCGAATGGAACAAAGCGTCGGGGCGGGATAGCCTAGACCTTCCATCCTTCGTCGAATATAGTCAACATTTATAATAATCATATCATCAACAACAATATAATAATGTGATATCCCAAACCAAGTAGTAACAGGGTAACATCGTAGCATCCTAAGCATGCATACTAACAGGGGCTGAGCAACGAGCAATAGTAACATAGCAGTACAAGGTTTGCTGGGAGGGGACATGGATGTATCGGTTTAAAAGAGGCTGTAAACATGTGGTAGGATTAAACATCGAGCCTATCCTAGACTAGCATGCAAACCGCTGGTTGAAATAGAATGGATCATAAGTAATGTATAGTCCTTGCCTGTTGATAAGTCGGGTTCCGAAGGTGTTGTTGACCGCATGCTCGCATCGTCTCCGAGAGGTACCCGCGGTAGCACACAAGAAGGAAACACTGGAAAGCAATCAACGGTGCACCACTATTACTATGGAGCAATACAAGATCAAGAAGACATCACATGAGACGGCAACGCGAAACGGATCTATCGTCGAGAACGGTTACTAACAGTTTAAGTGGGGTATCGGTCACACATGACGAATACCGCACGGTTACGGTGGTTCAAGTTGCTTAGCTACAGGTGATCAACCAACGGTTATTAACATGGCAACTCAAGCAAGCATGGCATAGCACACAAACAGTTCAAGAGGTGAAGCACAAAGTAAACTATCTATGCTAGTCAATTTAAGTGAGGCACAACCTAGACATGGCATAACACTAAGTGCCGCACGATGATTAAAACATTTGGTACTGTTCTGTCCTAAACCATATTTTTGGTTGGTTAACAACAGAAAAAAATATCATAAACACAAAGTACACGAAAAACTAATCAAGTTACATATAAAGAACACCCCAAACGGAGTTACGGTTAAAAAGATACAAGCAAAACAAGTTACGGGCACAATCTGCCAACATCACGAAGCACACTTAGAGCAATGCATAAACATGATAATCAATGCAAACATGCTCACAAAAGATATGAAATTAAACTAGACATGACAAGGAAGGCATGGAACAAAGAATCATGCAAAAAGGCATCACAGATCAAAAGATATTAAGCAAGCAACATGGCATCACAAAATAACAGACTTAGTGAAAAACTGAGGTGGCTGTCAACAACAGCAGCATAGCAACTTTAGAGCTAAAAATCTATATGACCAGTAATGCTAACATGAAGATGGAATACATGTAATGGAATTATACATGATGCTTAACAATATTCAATTGGAATCACTCAATTCCGATAAACGGTTGCGAAGCAATCGTCACCCGAAGTTGCAACAAAATAACAGTTTTCAGCACAGCAGCACAATAACATCAGGATCACCACTTTGGAACAAGATTTAATATAGCTAAAGCACCCAAACATGACAAGTTAAAGCATGGAAATGAAGTACACATGATGCTTAACACATAGGAAAAAGAATCAAAGCAATAGGCCTCATGGATGAGTCACAATCATCATGCGAAGTTGCAACAAAATAATAACAGCAGCACATAATGGCAATTTGTAGCAGTTTAACGGCCTGATGCCCACTTTAGCACACAATTACACAATCAAGGTGACCTCAAACGGAAAAACTTTCTACATACGAAAGCTAGAGCACGCAAAACTAAGGAACTTTCGTTTTGGGGGCACATTCATCGGAGCTACGGTTTAACGGGAAACTACCGCGCAAAAGCAGATTAGCAGCAATTGTTATCAGGACTTAGCAAATTTGAAAAAGAAAAGATACACAGAAAAAAAAGGGCTCAAGCCCTCACCATGGGCCAAGCCCATCTGGCCGGCTGGGGGCGCTGCAGGCTGGAGGAGGCGAGCGGGCCTGGCAGGAGGTGGTGGGCCGCTAGGGCATGGCCGACCCATGGCGGCGGCGTACGCACGCACGCGAACGGCCTGACCGGCTCAGGACCGCGGCGGCGGGTGCGAAGGCCGGCGGGGCTCCGGCCAGCATCCGGCGGCGCGGAGGGGAGGCTGTGGTGACCGGGATCAGGCGCGGTGACGAGATCCGGCCGGCGGCGGACCGGATCTGACCGGGAGTGGCGCGGCTGAGCCGTGCTCGACGGAGCTCGTCCCGACCTCAATGACGAGCGGCGGCGGCGTCCGGCCATGGCGCGGCGATGCCGGCGACCTACAGGAGGGAGAGAGAGATGGTGAGGAGCCGGACAAGGAGAGGAGAGACGCGGGAGGAGGAAGGAAGAGGGTGGCACGGTGGCCGGTGCGAAGCTCACTGGCGGGCGGATGCGGCGGGCGGAAGCGCGGCGGCGCAGGCTGGCGACGCCCAGATCGGGCCCGCGGCGGCGGTGGTTGGGCCCGCGGGGCCCGAACTGGGGAGATGGCTGGCTGGCTTCGGTTGGGCAGATCTGGGCCGTCAGATCCCAGATCTGACGGTCTGGATCTGATGGGGGCTAGGGTTTCGGCTGGTGGAGGGCTATTGGGCAGATTTGGGGAAATTTAGAGGGGGTGGCTGCAATTTTTCATTAGAGTAAACCCTAATTGGCTGGTTTGGGAGGTGGGGGTCATTATATAGGCTAGCTGGTCTGGCGGATGACGAAAATACCCCCGATGACCACCGGTTTTCTCTCTCGCGTGTCCGGCGATCGCGGTCGTGACCGCCGTAGGTGCATACGAACTCCGATTCGGACGAAACTTCGACCTACGCGCTCAGCGCGTCGAGCCCGTCGATCGTACCTCACTGCGGTGACATTCCGACAACATTTTTCGGTGCCCCATTAAATAATCCGTTTATTAAATAAACGGGGTTTTCGTTCCGGTGGCGATGGCTGGACTTGTGCCGGTTGCGACGGTGCTCGGGTGAAACCCGGTGTCGCAAAGGTCGAGTTTCAGGGTGGCAAGGGTCAGTCTCCGTCCGATACGAGATAAGAGGGGGAAAAATAATCGCCGATTGATAAATCGGCGATGCAAACACCACAAACAAATCAGACAATCAAACAATTCACACCGAAAACAAAAATTTTAATTTTTGTGAAAACTGGGCTGTTACAAGGTGGTGGGAGGGTGGGGTAAGAATAAAAAGAAAGAGTTCCTACTCTCCAATTTTTCCTTAGTAACTACAAAATAGTTTCTAGACTCGACTTCATCCAGTAAGGGGTCCTACAGCCAGTCCTTCTCTGATACCAAGTTGTAAGGCCCAGGATGCAGTACCATCTCGAGTTAGACGCTTTCACATCCGACTTGAGATGGGAGCGCATAACAAGCCACCGGCGCATGAAACTCGCACTCGTTTTGCTACCGGATTCTCGACAATAGGTAATAAGTGCATGAACATAAAGTAAGACATAAATATATGGATCCAAGGCATACAGTTGCCAATGGTATTATTACATCATTCAGAGACCTCACGGTCCAACAATACATCACATCATCACCTCAAAAGACACACACGTCCGAGTATAGACACGATGCAAATTTAACTAGAGAGGGCTACAAATAAACATGTCGTCCACCCGCGGATCATCGAAGCCCAACTGTAGGTCTACTGTGAGAAGTCGTCGTCGTCCTCATTTGGCGGAACCTCCCCAAAGTACTTGCCGGTGCTCGTGTCGAAGTAGCAGTCCGAAGATCCAATCGTTGTACATAAGTGAAAGAAAGACGCAAGGGGTGAGAATATCAATACAATATAACTAACTTCTCATGGTAAGGAAAGGATAGTGGTTGAGGTTGCAACCGCACTAGCATATATAAGTGGCTAACGATCTATATTTAGAGTAAGGAAAGATCCAAGAATGCGTTGATGATCGCATCAATAATGCTCTGCTCACCTACTTACGCCAAACATAACACAACCTTGTCCCCTCTTTGTCGCCCCAGACATAAGAAGAGCAATCAAGGCAACTCACACGTTGGCAATTTTAAACATGATTATGTTGATGTTATTCTATGAACAAGACGTAGGTTCTGAGTCGTCCATAACCGCGGACACGGCTTTTTGAAAATATTTAACCCTGCAGGGGTGTACCAACTTCCCATCATAGGCTTCGCATATACGCCCGGTTTCCGTTTGGTTGTGTGAAACACCTAAAACTTCGGTACGTCAGAGTCCCTATAACTATCAATGCACAATTCCGGGTGTCCCTCGGTCAGTCGGCATCCGACTCAAAAGCCGGCCGCGCTCTCGAATCGGCTCTACTGTATTGCTAAGGTCGGGTTTAGCCTCACCTGAAAAGCAGGGGGCTTCCCTAGCTCACCAGTGTGGACCAACAAGGGAGCCACGTCCCCGCCGGCCCAAATTGTTTTAAAACTGCTGGAGCGCAAACCAGACACACACACGGGGTTCAAATGGTAAATCAGCTCGGGCCACCACTAGAATCGTTTGGAGCTAGGTAGTTAAGACAAGGGGACCCCATAGAATCCCACACACGATTAGGCAAGCTCAAACAAAGAACCAATACCCTGAACTCGGATCCTAAGTGACTCGAATGAAATAAAACACCTGGCGGGAATAGCCCGGTATTTCATCATTCGTCAAATATAAGTTAACACCATATTAATAAATATCAACCAATTTCTGATAATAACATGATAATCCATCCAAGAAGAAATGTGTATAAGCACCAGGTAAGGGCCTACACATACTAAGCAATGGTTAAGCAAGAAAGGTACATAGCCAAACAAGGTTTGTCAGGATGTGGGGGATCATGGTTGTTTGGGATTATTTGAGAGGCACAATTATATGGTGGTAGGATCAAACAACCGTTCTAAGTACAGCTAGGCAAGCAAGCTGAAAGATATAAAGAATTATATAGTTCCCCCTTGCCTAGGTAAGTAGTCGACGGAGCAGACGTAGCAGGGTCCTCGGGTTCGGTGTCGGACAGCTCCACGTAAGACTCCTCGGCAAGCTCAGGGTCTAACGTATAGTACCGGCAAGGAAAAGCACCACAAGTAAGCATCGGGATCAAAGATGCACAAGCATGAATTACATGTCCAGGTTTAAGGCATGGTGTGACCCTAGCTAGTCAAGTTTAAATGAAGATCGTGACGACACTACAACGATGCTCCATATGAAATTATTAATTTAATGGCCTTGGTCATGAACTTAAGCTTAGGTGCAAGTGACATGGATTACATGAAATGGCATAATCATGAAGGAATAAAAGAATGCATAACAACGTTAAAGTAAACTATCGAATCCGGAGACTGAAAGTTTTCGACCAAAATTGACACCGGAAGGTTTCAAAGGAAGGTAAAGAATCAAGATGCATGAGGAAACAAAGACATAGAAAAGGAATACTTGAGGTGATAGTGATTAATACCATGTGACAACACGATAGTTTCATCATGTTTGCTTGAGTGGACAGGCAAGTGGAGACCCAAGTCATGATCTAAAGAAGAAGAAAAGATTTGGGCAATGTGGTGCATGGGTGAAGCATTACTCACATTTGTATTGAACAAAATACAAATGACCAGCACCTCTTTGCTAACACTCCAAAACTCTTGTTTCAACTAGATGGCATGGCCACCATGAGGGAATTGCAAAAGGTTTTGAAAGAAAATAATTTAAGGTGGCACACATATGGGAAACTCCACATCTCCTCCAATTTTATGTTGCCCAAAACATAAAAGGACGCCACCATCCAAGTCCTTGAATTTTTCTATGGCATGAACATGTATGACATGTTGGCATTTGAAATGGGATTCAACATCTACAAGGATTTGAATCTATTTGCTAAAAGAAAAGGAAAAAACTGACATGAAAAAAAAGAAGAGGGGCTCGGCCTCCAGCAGCACTGGGCCGTATCCAGCCCGTCTGGCCCAACCAAGGCCTCTCTGGCCTGGGTAGCAACCTACCATGGCCACGACCACTGGCAGGTGGGGCCTGCCTGTCAGCGAGCCAGCCCAAAAAATGGGCTTAAATTCCACGCGCCCCGTGGAATCGAACACACGACCACGAGGTCGACTCACAGCGAACCAACCAGCTGAACTAGGGAAGGGAGTATGGTACTACAGCGTACTGATACGAGGTGAGGTTAGCGCGCGGTTAATTGAAGAAAAGTGCAGGTGCACTGCACCTGCAGCAGACGGGGGCAGCCGACTCCGGCGACCACTGCGGCTGCTACCCTGCTCCGGGGACTCACCGGAGAGGTGCTGTGTGTGCAAGGGCCTACCACGGTTCCATTCTTGCATGGATCAAGAGCTCAAGGGTACAAGAGTCTCTCTCGTCGCCGGGAAATTTCACGGCGGCGACACGGCGCTGTTATGAAGAACACGGTTCAAATGCGCAACAGGAAACATACCTGGCCACCGGCGTCTACACGGCGGCACTCGTTGGGTAGCCGAGACCTCCACGTCCACGTACCCAACAGGGCTCGGACCCTATCTCTTCCACGGCGAGGCCACGCTCAAACGAAAACGCGGCAGCGCCACTTCACTTCTGCAACTCCGACAGGCGGCGAGATGGGCGAGCAAACAGAGCGCAAGGCGGCTCCTTGCTGCCATCCACGCGTCCAGAACGCACCTAGCGCATGCACGAGTACGCTCCGGGCACGCCATGGACATGGCGGCCACGGTGGCTCGTTGGCGACGGCACCTGACGGGCGAGAACTACGTCGTGCCTTGGGATCCTACGCTACACGCTACGACAGAAAGGGGAGGACCTTGAGGGCTCACCTAGAAGTGCTGAAGATGAGCTCGGGGCACGCAGATGCGGGGGAGAAGGTGCCCGTCGTCGGGGAAGACGACGCCCGTGGTGGAGGCCGACGACACGTGCTCGATTCGGGCACCTTGCTACGACCTGCGAGCAGGAAAGGCCGTGGATGAGCTTCACGATCACGCACGCAAGCGTAAGCTCGACGCCATGGCAGAACGGAAAGTAATTTGGGACCTCACCGGCGGGAACAAGGGAGGTGCAACGCGTTCATGGAGACGGTGGCGGCGGAAATTGGAGGGAGGGATGAGCTCCTAGGGTTGCAGGAGGGATGGGAGCCACGAGTTATAAGGGGGAGGCCCCTTAGCCACGTCGAAGGTCGGGCTGGCTGGAATGACGTCGCCGGCGTGAGATAGAGGAGAGGGTGACCTCGGCCATGGTGGAAATTCGATGCGCGAGGTCCCTCGGATGAAGATCTAACGGACAACATCAAGGCTGCGTACCGCTTCGCTGGCGCAGGCCAGATGGGCTGCTGGGAAGGAGAGGCAGGCCAAACAGGTTGGGCCTGGTTTCAACCTTCTCCAGAGAAAAAGAAAACCCAGGAAATTTCCCAAAATAAAAATACCTGGTTGCCTTAATATTTCTCCAGAAC
Organism: Bromus sterilis; assembly: GCA_950022295.1. Classification (NCBI taxonomy): domain Eukaryota; kingdom Viridiplantae; phylum Streptophyta; class Magnoliopsida; order Poales; family Poaceae; genus Bromus; species Bromus sterilis. Next base: position 222,558,297 of record OX465599.1, read on the forward strand.
AGAAAACAAAGGGGAAAAACATATAAAAATATATTTGGAATGCTTGCAATATTCCTGATTTTTAAAAATTGGTTTCAACCAATTTTGACCAAAAATAGTATTGAGCAAAATTTCAATTCAAAATCACTTTGAATTGCAACTCAAGTTGTTGGAGGGCTAAAAATGAGAGCAAGGTTTTTGAAATGCTTGGGAGGGAGAAAGATTTGGCTAGGCAAAGTTTGAAGCTTAGGGGAGTTGGCATGCAAATGGAAAAATTCACCCAACACCTTTCTTTAAGCACCAAGATTCATTTGAATTCAAATTCAAATGAGCCCAAACATGTATGGCATTCAAGATCACCACATAATATTACGATATCTTGCATGTGAACAAGTTTGATAGCCATTGGACAAAGTAAAATTACAACATGAGTAGTCATTTCACTGGTGGGCTGTCACACAGAAGCCCGAAGGAGAGCCGGAGGGGGACCACCCCCTCCTAGGCGGCCACCAGGCGCGGCCTGGGGTGGGGCCGCGCCCACAAGCCGCCTGGGAGGAGGACACCTCCCCGGTGCCCCTCTTGGGCACATATTTACTTCCCGATGCAGAAACCTTGAAAAGAGACCACGCATCATGATTTTCACCTCTGTTCCACCATCGTCGCGATCCGAGATCGGGACCGCAAGAATACCTTGTCCCGGCTTCCTGTCGGAGGGAGGATAGATCTCTGGGAGCTTCTCCACCACCATAAGCTCTTCCTGGATGTGCCATGAGTAGTCCCCCTTGGACCATGGGTCCATGACCAATATCTATGTGATGTCGCCTCTCCAATGTTGTTCTTCAATTCTTAGCCCTTGTGAGCTGACCTACATGATCAAGGCACTTATGTAATATTTCTGCTGTCGCTATGCTGTGTTTGCTGGGACCTGATGGATTATGAGATTATGTTCAGATCGTGATGAGTTATATATTTGGTTCTCCTTTTATATTTTGTTCTTGAGTAATTCTTGCATGTTCTACGTTGCTTTTTTTGATTTGGCCAAGTAGTAGATAGTAACTCCAAGAGGGAGCGTTATGCTTGATTGTGGGTTCATGCCCCTCGATGTCTAGCTTGAGTGACAGAAACATGAGACTAGGGGATGTGTTGTTGCCACCATGGAGAAAACAACGGTGCTTGTAACCGCGGTTGCAAGGATTGTTTACCTTACGCGAAGTTTGTTAATGCAGTTGTCTGTTGCTTTGGGTTTACACTTTGGGTGGGGCTCGCAAGTTAGTACCAGCGAGATGTTCTGGAAAGATATCTCAAGGTGGATGATTAGTAAGTAGATGCTGAGGAATAAATGGTCTACTTGTCTTGGCGTACTTCCCATACTTTTGAGCCTCTTTCTTTTGGCATAGTTAGCATTGCGGTGCATTTATAATTCTGTCAATTACTTAGCTGTAATTTGTTCACCCAGCTTAGCTATTTTATCATCTTTTGGGAGAGAGACATCATGGGACCCCGATACATATTTCCACCATTGTTTCCACCTCAACTCTTTACTGATTTGTTTCCTTTCATTTTCAATCACCATCATTATTTCCATCGTACGTTTGATCCTTTGTAAACGACAAGGCCGGAGAGATTGACAACCTCTCTGAAATCGTTGGGAGCAAAGTTATTTGTTTCTGTGTGTGTGTCCACGTCAACCTTATCTCCAATTCGGCAACTTAATCGTTGGCGCCGTTGACACCTACTTGAAGAATTCAGAGTCCTCCTGGTACGATAACCTTGGTATCTTCACAGAGGGAAATTTTCTACAAGCTACATCTCAATCTTCCACTTAGGGTAACCAACGAGGGGCGAGAAGAAGACAACTTCCTCTCTAGCATCAATGTTCCTCCACGAATGCGATGTTCCTTCGCGAATGCCTAGAAGTTGGTTCATGAGGCGGGGATTTCCGCAAGTGTGCTTCATGAGGAGCCTTTGTACCAGGGACCTTGGTGAGATGTCGTGTGCGAGATCATGCTCACGAGATAGATCTCAACCACTTTGGCTTTTTCGGAGCTCCTGGGACTGAACCTCGAGCGCAGACATCCATAGTATAGCCCCCGCTCGTGTGGTGCGCAGGGGCAATCAGCAAGCACGATGTGCTCGTGAAGCGCGAAAGAGTTGTTCGCAAAGAAAGATGCTCAACAAGCCGAAACACAAAAAGTGAGACTGACCAGTCATGCAAAGTTTTATTTCTCTCAAAAGTTAGTTTACACTAAAGAGGTAAAATGTTGTCGGCGCGGAGCACAGATCAACTTTGAGGATGGTCAGCCCGTCGGCACCCCCAAAATAAATTTTCCAATCGTGATGACCACGAGGCTTCCATCGGTGGTGGGCATAGAGCGCTTAATAAGTCTCAGGAGCGTGTACCGTGAGGGTCCAACTTGGTGTTTCCCATGCTGTTGGATATCTGGTATCACTGTGGGGGGGGGGGGTACTTCCTGAAGACTTCAGCTAATGGATAGTGAGCCTCTACCTGTGCCGATGGATAGCTTGTATCACGGGGGAGGACTTTCTAAAGACTTCAGCTAATAGATATTGAGCTTATGCCTGTGCCAATGGATAGCTTGTATCACGGGGGAGGACTTTCTGACCATATGCATTTGTACCGCATGATTATGGGTAGAACTTGCGAAGATGATGGATGTTCAAGCATTTGTACCAGCCGGGCTACACTGGGTCTAAAGACATTGACTACCCTGAAAGGGCCTTCCCACATGGGGGATAGTTTGTTGAGTTCCTCACGAGAGAGGATCCTCCTGAGGACGAGGTCCCCAACCTCGAGAGTACGAGGGCGTATGTTTCGGCTATGATAGCGCCCCAGTGTCTGTTGGTACCTTGCTGTGCGGATGGCGACCTGGCAGCGCGCTTCCTTGAGGAGGAGTGTGTCTTTTTCCATGAGATTTCCTTGGAGTGCTTTGTTGAAAGCGAGGAACCTTGGGGAGCCATACTTGATCTCGGCGGGGATGACTGATTCTGCTCCATAGACCATGAATAAATGCGTCTCGCTAGTGGGCTTCATTGTTGTGGTGTGGAATGACCATAGTACAGTATGGAGCTCGTCAAGCCAGTTCTTGCCGCATGCGGTGAGCTTCTTCTAGAGGCTTCAAGTCATGAGGCCCTTGAGGACTTCGGCGTTGCTGCGCTCAGCTTGTCCATTGCTCCTTGGGTGAGCCACGGAGGCATAGAAAATTTGTGTGCCGAGGTCGGCACTGTAGACCTTGAAGAGCCCGCTGGTGAACTGCGAGCCATTGTTGGTGATGATGCAGTTCGAGACGCCAAAGAGGCAAACGATGCCCATGATGAACTTGACAGCTGAGCCAACTGGGATGGTGCGGACAGGATCCACTTATGCCCATCTGGTGAACTTTTCAATGGTGACATAAAGGTAGCGGTATCCCCTACCGTCCGAGGAAAAGGGACCAATATGTCTAGACCCCATACGGCGAAGGTCCTAGAAAACGGGATGGTCTGGAGCCCTTGAGTAGGCTGCTGTATTTGCTTGGCATGGAACTGACATGCCTCGCCAGCCCTAACGAGCTCGGAGGCGTCTTGAAGCACAGTGGGCCAGTAGAAACCGTTGTTGAGTGCCATGCCAACGAGGGTGATGGAGGAGGAGTGGTAGCCGCATTCACCCCCGTGGATATCGGCGAGCAGCTCTTGCCCTTGCTTGGTGGAAATGCATTGCAGAGAGATCCCATTGGGCGTCTGCAGTATAGGTGCCCTTCATGAAGCTCGTACAGGGCGGACCGGTGGGCCCCGCGCTCGGCCGCCATGTCATCCATAGGAAGGGTCTTGTGCTCGATATAGGCCTGAATTTCACTCACCCACCAGTATTCTTGGGGTTCAACTTCCATGACCAGGCAGGCGCCAGAAGGAAAACCGCTATCCGGGCCTCCCGCGGGCGGTGGCGATGGCAGCTCCTCCTGGAGGTTGCCTGCGAAGGTTGTGGTAGAAGCTGCTAGCACTGCGGAGTTCACTGGAGTCTCTCTTCAAAGACCCCCGGGGTCTGAGGTTCATGCCGTGATTCCCTCCGAGCGAGGTCGTGTGCCTCTTGGTTCTCTCTTTGGCAATGTGCTTGATCCCCATCCAAGGAAACGCTTCTCGAGCTTGCGCACATCTTCTAGGTAGGAAGCCATGTGCTCGTCCTTCAAGGTGTATTGCTTGTTGAAGAAGTTGACCAGGAGTTGTGAGTCACCCTAATCTCAATGCACTTGATGCCCAGCTCAATGTCCGCCCTGAGGCCGGCAACGAAGCCTTCATATTCTGCGATGTTGTTGGATACCTTGCCACCCTTTTTGAAGCTGAGCTGCACTTGATACTTCCCAAACGTAATTTCTGCTTGCTCCATGCATGTTTTTGTGATATTTCTATGATCAAGATACACCTTCACACACTTTTGATCATATTTGGACTAACTTATTAACTTAGTGCACCACAGTGCCAGTTCCTGTTTTTTGCTATTTTTCTATTTCAGTTTTCCCCCATATTAAAAGTGCTAAAAAAATTCGGGAAAAATCAGATAAAAAATCAGCGTGAAGGAACCTTTCGGTGTCCCGAAGGGGGTCCAGGTGGGACCCACCAGGGCCCACGGCGCCTAGCTGGCGCAGCCAGGGTCTTGGCCGTGCCAGGGGGGCGCCTGGACCCCTGGTGGCCCCCCTGGCAGCCCCCCTACGCCTACTTATTCTCCGCCACGGGAAACTTCCGAAGACAGAACCCTTATTTGCGATCTCGCCTCTGTTCCGCCGCTGCCGCGCTTCCAAGATCGGGAGCACCGTCAGGACCCTTCCCGGCACCCTGCCGGAGAGAGGATCAATAGGATTAAAAACGCATCACAATGCTAACTATGCTACAAAGAAAGGACTAGTCTCAAAAGCATAGGCGGTATGCCAAAACAAGTAGACAGAAATCCAACTGCATCTACTACTAATCATACACCTTGAGATATCTATCCAGAACATCTCGCTGGTATTAAGTTGCGAGCCCCACCCAAAGTGTAAACGCAAAGCAACATACAACTGCATTAAAAAGAACTTTGCGTAAAGTAAAGAATCCTTGCAACCGCGGTTACAAGCACCGTTGTTTTCCCCCTTGTGGCCACAACACATCCCCTAGACTCATGTTTCTGTCACTCAAGCGTGTCATCAGGGGGCATGTACCCACAATCGAGCATAACGTTCCCTCTTGGAGTTACTACCTACCACTTGGCCAAAGCAATAAACAGTAATGGAGAACATGCAAGAATTACTTCGGAACAAAAATACAAAAGATAAGAACCAATTATATTACTCTATCACAATCTGAACATAATCTCATAATCCATCAGATCCCATCAAACTCAGCATAGCAAAATAATAAAGATTACATATGTTCCTCGATCATGTAGGGTAGCTCACGAGGTCTAAACCATGAAGAACAAAGAGGGGAGGAGAACATCACATAGCTACTGATCATGGACCCATGGTCCAAAGGAAACTACTCACGACACATCCGGGAAGCGTCCATGGTGGAGGAGAAGCTCCCGGAGGTCGATCTTCCCTCCGGCAGGGTGCCGAGAAGGGTCCTGACGGTGCTCCCGATCTTGGAAGCGCGGAGGCGATGGAACAGAGGCGAGATCGCGAAAAAGGGTTCTCTCTCAGGAGGTTTCCCGTGAAGGAGATTAAATAGGCGAAGGGGGTAGCTAGGGGGGCCACCAGGTGGCGCGGAAAGGCCCCTGGGCACCTGGTGGTGGCCCCCTGGCCCTCCGTCGGGGCTCTGGAAGCTTCCGGTACGCTGAGTTTTTATCTGATTTTTCCTGGATTTTTGGAGCACTTGGTCTTTTAAAACTGAAATAGAAAAACAGAAAAAAACAGAAACTGGCACTGGGGTGCACTGAGTTAATAGGTTAGTCCAAATATGATCAAAAGTGTATGAAAGTGTATCTAGATCATAGCAATATCACACTAAACATGCATGGAGCGAGCAAAAATGATCGATACGTTTGGGACGTATCAACATCCCCAAGCTTAATTCCTGCTCGTCCTCGAGTAGGTTAATGATAACAAGCATAATTTCTGTGGTGACATGCTAGCAACCATATAAGAACTTTGAAAAGTAAAGGAATCAAGGTATGTGATTCAATTCAAGTCATAACATGCAAGAGTCTATATTAGCATTGAAACAAGCAACGAAAGAACAATAGGTGCAAGAGCTCTCGCTGTCCGTGACTCGAATGTCTCCAAATGGTGTTTGCGTGCAAGAAGAGGGATAGAGAATACGAGAAAAAGGTATTTTTGTGTTGAGAACGCAATCTAATAAAGTTCCACACTTGGTCTTTTTTGGAATCTTATCTTGACTCGTCCCCAGACCACTAGACAGGTACAAGTCAATTTGATCCACTCCGTTTTCGATATTTTGAGCACTCATGCAATGGATGAGCGTAAGCACGAAAGTTGACACTTAGGATTGCAAAGAGATAAATATGGTGGAGGAAGACAAAAAGGGTGAGAAGGGCTCACATCAATGAGGACAATCATATGCGAGAAGGTTAAATGATAGATATGATGTGAGGAGTAGGTATTGCCATGCAACGGATGCACATATAAGCTAAAAAGCTCTCCAATGGAACTAGTGGGGGTGCATCCAACTTTCTCGCTCATGAAGACCTAGAGATCTTTTGAGGAGGCTCATCCTTGGAATATGCAAGCCAAGTTCTATAGTGTGAAGGTACCCACATAGCTATATGCATGAATGATCATCTCTATGGAGTACAAGGACAAGAGTGAGTACTAGTGTGGATCTTTCAAAAGGATAGTAGTGTTGCCCCTTTCTCTCTTTTTATTTATTTTTCTCTTTTTTTAAAACCTTTATTTTTATTTTTTGGTGGCCTTAATGGCTCTTTCTATTTAACTCTCATTTGTCCTCTTTGGGATCTTTTATTTTGTCCATTTTGGGATCTTTTCCTCACTTAAGGGCAACACTCTAATTTACAAGAGGGTATAGAAGATCTTTCACACTTTAGAAGGTACTCAAATCATAAAGAAGATGTAGCTATCATGATGTATGCAATGTATGCCTCTGCCAGTGTAGCAGGAACATGTATGACATGTAGATCAAGTCTGTTGCATGGCAATATATCTCGGAAAGGCTATGGAAATGCCTTGATAGGTAGGTATGGTGTCTATTTTGAGGAAAGATATAAGGAGGTTTATGATGACAGAGCATATCATGCCAAGGGTTTGGATGTACCGGCGAAGGTGGACGCCAACTCTCGGAGGGAGAAGGAGGCAATGCACATCACATGAGAGGCTAGAAAATATGAGGAGGTGGAAGTGTCAACTTTCAATACTTACATTAGTCCGAAGAACTCATGCACTTATTATCGGTAACTCTCAATCTAATAGGGAGGTTCACAAAGATACAAGTACCCCGAGGAGGTGTGTATGTGGGTTTGGTTATCGTTGTGCATCCTCGACTCATGGTACGTGAGTGTACTCTAATATTCGATCCCTCCAAAGATTAGCGATCCATCTAGTAGCTAGAGTTCTCAACTAGTTTTGTAGGTTTTTGAAAATATACACGGATTGCCCAAAATACGACACCTATCACTAACAGTCTAGATCTCTTGACACCAAAAGTTCATACATTACTCACATCAATACCTCGAAACTATTTCAAGTTACTACTAAAATTAAATAGAAACCTCAATTACCTACTCTCAAGACAAGACACGCCTCAGTGCAACAACCAACTCTCTTAACAAGATAAACATGAAAACTAAAGAGAGTTCCAGCAACAAACTAAACAAAAGCCAAGGCTCTTACTAATGACAAACTAAACAAAATCCAAGGCTCTTGCTAATGACAAACTAAAACTAAACATGGCAGTAGCTACGAAAAGATAAAGAACACACAACAGTAAAAAGATAGGCATGAAAAATCCTATGATGTGTTCTAGATTTTGAAAGTGGAGCGTGTTTCTCTCCCACACAAAGTAAGATGGGGTCTAACTTTTTATGAACATCAAGCAAAGATAAAGAAACTAAAAATAAAACCTAAGAGCGAGACGCTCCAAGCATACCACATAATGAATGAAGTGATAAATATATAGTGAGACGAAGGACGGACTGATGATTGTTGATGGAGAAGGGGATGCACGGGGGCATCCCCAAGCTTAGATTCTTGAGTCTCCATGAATATTTTTTGGGGATGCATGGGGGAATCCCCAAGCTTGAGCGCTTGACACTTCCGAATCTTCTTTCATCATCTTCCATCGCATACTTGAAAACTCCCTTCATACATAACTCATCATAAGCTGATTAGAGAGGTTAGTACCCTTAATAAAATAATTTTTCCCCACTGGATATAAAGATATTCTTGAAGAGCTGCTGTTTCTCAAAATTTCCAAAAGGTTTTTGCAAAGAAAAAACAAGCTTAAGGTTTGCAAAAGTAAGGAGAGACAAAACGTGGAAGAATCTGTGAAAAACAGAACAACAGGTAGTAGAGAATTTTTTTTGGGTACTTATGCAACTCAAATAAAAAAACTCAGAACATACGAAAGTTTCGTAATTGTATAGAGCATGCTGTGTAAGAAAATAATCTCAAAAAGATGAACTGGTGATTTGATCCGATATTTTCCGTTACGAAGACAGAATCTGTTTTCTGGACAGCATGTCACAACTTTCGCTTCACTTGTCATATGAGGCTATAACTTGGCACAAAGCTTGAAAATAAAGATACAATGATGTTGCTACAGTAGTAACAATCATCAAGACCACTAAAAACAGAAGTAAAAACATCTTGGGTTGCCTCCCAACAAGCGCTTTCTTTTACTCCTTTAAGCTACTCATAAGACAAAAGAAGAATCTAAGGTCTCCAAGATCGTCGGAATCATAAAAACCTTCAAATTGATTTTAAATAATCTCATTCTTCTTCTTCCTAGGAAAGAGGTACTTAACTTTTGCCTTACCGTGTAACTGTATGAATCCGTTACTAATATCAATGAAGCCTTTCATAGCTCGGAGGAAGTCCCTTCCAAGCACAATGTTGCTTTGGTTTGGCTCCATGACGAATAAATCCATCGGTGCAATCCTATGAAGGAATGTAACTTGGACTTCTTTTACCTTTCCTTTAACGTCTGAAATATCTCCATTATCATGTTCATGATAAGATGAAAATTTATCCATATCTAGTTTCAAAGAATCATAAACTAATTTTGGCATAGTAAAAACCACGGATCCAATGTCACAATAATCACGGAAGTCTTGGTTAGAGATGCTAATCCTAACAAAGGGCTCCCAATCATCATCTATCTCCAACATATATTTCTTGTTGGTCTCTACTTTTATCAAATCTAGAGCATTCATTCTTTCTTCAATAATGGCAAGTCTATCTATAACAGTATCAATACTACGATCATAAACAAAATAACTAGATAGACTATGCAAAATATCAAGAGCTCTAGCTTCATCACACTCTAAGAAGTCTCCTTCAGCTATAATATCAAGAGAGTGTTTACACCACTTAAAAATACCATGGTAAAAATTCCTAAGCACAATTTTTATAGGTATCCAAGGCATAATTCTTTTTTGTGCTTCAGAAATTCTGTCCCATGCCTTCATATTTTCTCCATCCCTTTGACGGAAATCGAGAACTTCCGATTCCCGCAAAGCACCAAGTCCTAACATGTTCATCTAAAAAAGGAGGACTACTAACAGCAAGATACATAATTTTTTGTGATTTTTGATATAAGACACAAAGATAAAAACAGAAAGGTAAACTAACAAGACAAAAAAGTAAAGGTAAAAGGTAGTGGGCAACTCCCCTATCTTATCACTCAGAGTCCCCGACAACGGCGCCAGAAATTTTCTAGATGGCTTGGAATTGATAATGGATTCTCACCCTTCATTGGTTACCCCAAGTGGAAGTGAGATGTAGGATAGCATAAAATTTCCCCTATGTAGAGGATAGGGTTTGTCTCCCGTAGGACTCCGGCAATGATAAGTAGGCGTCAGCGGCGCACCTGACGCGGACCTACACACAACACAATTAACTTTTCTCCCAACGAAGTTCAGAGAGGTTTTCAATCTCTCCATTCTTGTTGTTTACAAAGGATAAAAAACAAGGGATAATGATAATGATAACAACTAAAAGTAAAAGATATAAAATAAATGAGCGTGAAAACAATGATGAGAATATGGACCGGGGTCCCGTGATGTTCACTAGTGATGTCTCTCTCCCAAAAGACGATAAAACTGCTTGGCGAGGTAAACGAATTACAGACGTGCAATTGACAAGATTATAAACGCACCGCAATGCTAACTATGCTACAAAAGAAAGGAAGAGGCTCAAAAGCATGGGCAGTACGCCAAAATAAGTAGATCGAAATCCATCTGCACCTACTACTAATCATCCACCTTGAGATATCTATCCAGAACATCTCGCTGGTATTAAGTTGCGAGCCCCACCCAAAGTGTAAACCAAAAGCAACAGACAACTGCATTAAAAAGAACTTTGCGTAAAGTAAACAATCCTTGCAACCGCGGTCACAAGAACCGTTGTTTTCCCCCTTGTGGCCACATCACATCCCCTAGACTCATTTTTCTATCACTCAAGCGTGTCATCAGGGGGCATGCACCCACAATCGAGCATAACGTTCCCTCTTGGAGTTACTACCTACCACTTGGCCAAAGCAATAAACAGTAACGGAGAACATGCAAGAATTACTTCGGAACAAAAATACAGAAGATAAGAACCAATTATATTACTCTATCACAATCTGAACATAATCTCATAATCCATCAGATCCCATCAAACTCAGCATAGCAAAAGCAAAAAAATTACATATGTGCCTCCATCAAGTAGGGCAGCTCACGAGGTCTAAACCATGAAGAACTAATAAGGGAGGAGAACATCACATAGCTACTGATCACGGACCCATGGTCCAAAGGAAACTACTCACGACACATACGGGAAGCGTCCATGGTGGAGGAGCAGCTCCCGAAGGTCAATCTTCCCTCCGGCAGGGTGACAGGAAGAGTCCTGACGGTGCACCCGATCTTGGAAGCGCGGCGGCGGAACAGAGGCGAGATCGTGAAAAAGTGTCCTCTCTCCGGAGGTTTCTCGTGACGGAGATTAAATAGGCGAAGGGGGGGGGACAGCCAGGAGGGCCCCTGGCCGCGCCAGGTGGCCGCCTGGGCACCTGGTGGTGGCCCCCTGGCCCTCCTTCGGGGCTCTGGAAGCTTCTGGTACGTTGATTTTTAATCTGATTTTTCCCGGATTTTCGGAGCACTTTTTATATGGGGGAAAACTGAAATAGAAAAACAAAAGAAAACAGAAACTGGCACTAGGGTGCACTGAGTTAATATGTTAGTCCAACTATGATCAAAAGTGCATGAAAGTGTATCTAGATCATAGCAATATCACACAAAACATGCATGGAGCAAGCAGAAATTATCGATACGTTTGGGACGTATCAGTTGCCCACTACCTTTTACCTTTGCTTTTGAGTCTTGTTAGTTTACCTTGTATTTTTTATCTTTGTGTCTTATATAAAAAATTACAAAAAAATCTGCCACACTTTCTGCTACTATGGGTTCCACAGAAAACACCAAGTTGTGTGACTTCACTAGTCACAACAACCAAGACTTTATCTGCACTCCTATTTCTGTACCTGCCACTTCAGCTACCTCTTATGAAACTAAACCTTCTTTGCTAAACCTTTTTATGAGAGATCAATTCTCTGGTGCTGGAGATGATGCTACTTTACACTTGAACAATTTTTTTGAGTTATGTGATATGAAAAAGTATAAAGAAGTAGAAGGTGATGTTGTTAATCTCAAGCTTTTTCCTTTCTCCTTGGGGGAAGGAGCTAAAATTTGGTTTCAATCTTTGCCTAGGAATAGCATAGATTCTTGGGATAAGTGGAAATATGCTTTTATTGGGAAGTACTACGCACCTGCTGAAATTATCCAATTGAGGAGTAACATTATGAATTTTAAGCAATTGGATAATGACCACGTTGCCCAAGCTTTGGAACGTATGAAATCTCTTGTTAAGAAATTCCCTACACATGGTTTGACTACCTGGATGGTTATCATGAATTTTTATGCAGGCTTGAACTTTACCTCACGGAACCTGTTAGATCCGACCGCGGGGGCAACCTTTATGTCAACTACACTAGGTGCTGCCACTACTAGAGAAAGGGCTTATGGTGGCGCCCTTTTTAAGCCTTTAGTGGCGCATTATGGATGCGCCACTAAGGACAAGCCACTAATAAGGGCTTAGGGGTGGCGCATTCCGCATGCGCCACCCCTAAGACCCTTATGGGTGGCGCATTTCAGATTGCGCCACCCATAAGATTCCTTAGGGGTGGCGCATTACAGGTGCGCCACTACCTGTACAGAATATGCGCCACAAAATATTTATTACAAAAAACAAAAAAAATAATTTACAGAGAAAGAAAACAAAATACAGAAACAATTACATAAATGGAATCACAGAAATTATTACATAAATAGAAGCATTACAGAACTAGAGAAAGCATTACATGTTTTCGAGTATTGTTTACAAGTATCGAATACAAGCTATTACAAATGAAATAAAATAAAACCCTAAAACTGATCTTCGAGTATTGTTTTCTTCACTCCATCTTGATAATGTTGATCATTTTGATCGATCTGTTGCAGAAAACAATCTAGTGTGAATGACAATGGAATCAATGACCACATTTATTGTTTAAGCATATAGGAAGATACATACACACAACACAACTTAAATAAGAACTGATCAACTAAACTAGTAGCATAGCCAAAATGATGCATGATACATTTATACAAAGATGGAAAAGTGTTTGTGCGATAGAGATAAAGTTATTTAGAACACAAATCATCAATATTGTTCGGATCTAACAACGCTAAGCATGAGACAATGTAGCATGAAATTCACATCGATCGTCTCACTTGTGAGTCGGCTCAGGGAATGGGCGGCATCCTTCTTTCTTCATGAAAGGTCTTGTGTCACGCAAGGCCTTTAGGCGGGCTTCTATCTCCCCATGGGATGGTGCAATGTTGCAGGGGAAGATCGACCCCTTCATCTGTACTTCACGAAAGATGATACTCTCCACCTCCCCTTGGATGTGAAAGAACTCCTGCCTAAGATTTGCATTGGCGATTGCCGCCTTCCTTTCGGCCAACGCTTTGAGATGACTTGGCAGCGTAAAGTTGCGCTCTTCCTGTAAAATCGCCCTCATGTGATGGAGGGTGTAGTACACATCCCTCACATTGCTAGCCGGCTGCTTGACGCACAGGAACTGCGTTACGTGGTTGAACACGCTCACGCCAGGCTGATTCTTCTTACACTTGTGCTTCACGATCTTGCCTCCGGCTTCTTTGTAGCCGGCGAGAGAATCATCCAAAACTCTCATGATATACTTGTAATCTTTCTTCTTCACACTCCCCGAGTCTAAATACACGGCATGCGAGTGTTGCGGTGAAAAGCAGATGAGCACGCAATCTTGATCCTCACTGCATAATTAAAAAAATCCAAATGGAACGTTGGAAGAGGACAATGGAAGAAAGCTAAGAAAGCATATATGCTAAGGCGGCGAGCGAATGACTTACTAGGGAGAGTAGGTCATGAGAAATGAATCCTTGTCGGCGTTCTCTAGCATGAATTCTCTGATGTACTCCGCCGCAAGAGTCGCGTCCCCGTCGTCCATCAAGATGCTTTCACGCATGTAGAAGGGGTCCAATATCGCAACGCTCGGGGTCTTGTCTCTCCTGATACTCATAGAAAGGCTGAGCGAGAACAAATGGATAAGGCTATGGTCCAGCCGCTTGAGATCAAACAAATTGAAGATCTCTGAGAACCGCAGGATTATCATATCCGCGGGGACATTGTTGATGAAGCCCATGTTGAGTGGCACCTTGGCCATGAAAACTGGTACGAGGGATTCTTCTCTCGAAGAAGCATCTTCTCTAATGTCATAACACTATGATGCACACTCTGGATATCCAAAGTTGAAAGGTTCAGCATGTCATTAGGTAGCATCGCCCTACCCGCCACATGGATTTCAAACGAGAGATCCTTGGGTCTTGGTGGCCCGTCCTGAGCCCTGATCTACATCGGAGGTTGGCTGCTCGAAGCGTCCTTCTTTCTTTTTCGTCCCTTCTTCTTTTATGATTTCGAGCATCGGCCTTTATCTGCTCAGTGGCCGCCTTATGGAGTGTGGAAGGGATGAGAATAGATCTCATTGTGGCATCTGCTTGAGGCTCGGTGAAGGCGCAAGCTGCTGGAGACATCTCCTGAGAAGCAGCGAAGAGAGGTGTGGAGCAAGAAGGCTTAGCCGCAAGATCAGCTGGACCGCGAGCTTCCTCGTCATGTTGATAGGCTCCTTCAGCAGGAGGTATGAATAAGTCATCAGCATCATAAAAAGTGTGGATGAACTGGTCGGCGTTCATATCATCATCAAGATCGTCATCTTCTTGTTGTGCCCCGATGGGATCATGTGGCGCCGGCACGACGACTACCGGCGTTTTCCTTGGTGTGGTGCCCCCTTCCCCCATCATCAAACGCATTTGGGTCTTCGGCCAAAGGCATATTTGGCTGAAACAATCATTGAGGACTGCCGGCTTGTCCTTATCATATCCGGGGGGTGGAATGGGAGGTTCCACTCTTTCGTATCCCAAAATCATGAGAGAGATTTGAACCCTATGCATCTCCGGTGCGATCGGCCTATTGTTTATCACTCGATTTTGGGGTTGAAGGACTTTACCTTTGGCAACATCCTTCAACTCGCCGTCCACGACTTGTAGTAGAATGCATGGAGTGTCCTCCTGTGAAAGAGACATATGCATGTAGGGATCAGAGAGATGTCAGTAATAAAAGGCAAGGAGATGAAGTCCTCGTTTGAGTTGTGGACGCTTATAGTTACCTTGAGGGCGTCGAGGTCGGCCAATGAAGAGACCCCGCCGACGATGACAGGAATGCAAGAGACAGAGGGTGCGCTGCCTCCCGTGGCGTCGGTCGCCCTTTTTTCGCTACCGGCGGGTGCATTATTATTATGCCCCGATTGCTCGATCGTGGCTGGAGGATTCACCATCACATCCGGCACCGGCGCCACGGTGTTGGCGGCCGGAGTCGGTGCGAGAGCCACCAATATGGCCGGAGTCGGCGCGGGAGCCGGAGTCGGGACTGCGGAAGACGCGGTGCCCGAGTTGTTGCCGACCATGCTCGGGACCGGTATGGGCCCCTATCCACCACGCGCTTGCCAATTCGCGAGTGACTGCATCATATCAGGAAGGAGGGCGCTCATCGTCTTTGCCACTTCGTCCTGGACAAGCTGCGGAAGCATGTTCACTTTCTCCTCCAGTCCACGAACATAAGCGGCGTCTTCTTCGGTCCTTCTCGCCTTGCGCCCCCTCGAACCCGACTGCTCCGTCGGTTTCCCATAATATTCGGCCAATTTAGGTCCGCACCAAAGCCGACCACACGGCCGAATGACGATGGCTTCGTCGACACGTTCTCAACCTTCTTGACCTTGTTCATCGCCCTGTTAAAAGAGATGTCCCACGGGCCGGCCGGCTTAATAGACGACCCCTGCGATGAGGCCGCGGAGAATTCATCTTCCTGCACAAAGAATGTGAAACACTAAGAAGCTGAACTTTATGAACTAGAATTCAATCGACAAGGAAGTCGTATGGTAAACTACTTACCACGGCAGCCGTAAACTCCTGAATCTTAGGATCGAGAACTATGTTTGAGGTTTCTTTGTCCTTATAGCTCCAGGCCCTCACATAGAATTTGGTCTATGGATCAGCTTTGTATTTCTCAAAAGGGTTAGGTAGGCCCGCAGCGGCATACTCGGCATCCTCCTTGTCCCATTTAGGCTTGGAATGTCTGTAACCGCCGGCTCCGAGACGGTGGTTACCTATGATCTGCGCCCGCATCGCCTTGCCGTTTGCACTCACGGCCTTGGCGTCCTCGGACTCACACCTATCCTTGAAAAGGTCGTAGGTAGCTTCATCGATCATCGGCTCTTTCTCCTTGAGCTCCTCCCAGGATTTGCCGTGATCCATAATTGCCTCCTTCACCCGGGTTTTCCAACTGGACAAGGCTTTGCTCATCCTCCTGAGGGCCCATTTTTTACCTTGTTCCCTTTGAGGTTTTTGTTGTCGTACGGGTCCGGGAACTTGTATCGTCTGTGCAACTTGTCTAGAAGGAGCTGACAATAATGAGTGTTGTCATGATTCCTTAGGTTTGTTGTGGTGATCGGGACGGTGTTCCGGAGGATCGCCGCGACTTGACGGTCGTACCCTTCCGAAAAACGTTGGGGCTCGGTAGGAATCCCAACGGAGGTCACAACGGTAAACTCTTGCCTGATGGTGCCGACCTTGGTTGGTTTCTGATTCCGCTTGCTCGACTGGCTACCAACTGTGTTTGAGCCACCGGCATGATCATCCTTGTCGGCGGTGTTCCTCTCCCCTTCTGTACCCTCATCCTCCATGGCATCATCCTCCGATGAGTCGGACTCTGACTCTATCTCCTCCTCATAATCCTCCTCGCCTGGAAGTACTTCCTCTTCTCTCTGCTCCTCGACCTCCTCCTGGGAGTATTCCCAAAATTGCTTCCTTTTTTTTCCCGGCTGAGAAGAAGGACCGGCGTCGGCTCCGGTCGACATGTTTGCACTAGTACAATATTAATAAATGCAACTACTTAATTAATTAGCACAATAAATAAATGCAACTACTCTCATGTTAAGAAAAATAGCAAAGGTCATGCACGAATTCACGGAAAAATTCGGCATGACCTTTGCTATTTTTCTTAACATGAGAGTGCCCCATTCTCAACCGAAACGAAAGTTAGTCAACATTTCGGGAGAAAGGGGATAATGATTTGTACCTGCAGAAAAAAATGCCTACATATAGGCACAAGCAACATATATATATATATATATATATATATATTGCAGAACAATACATATTCTAGCAATGCACTAAACAGTGCATAAAAATATTGATAAGAAAAGCATCTTGTCAATGCACTAAAAACATCATTTAAAAACAACAGAAGCAGTAGCAACTACTTTTCACTTTTCTTGATCATTTACAACATATGCTATGCTAGAAGCCTAAAATTATATTCCATTGCTACCACACAAAACAGAAAACTTGTGTTCCATTAATAAGAACATATGCTATGCTTGCTGGTCTTCCTTTTCTCTCTTCTAAATTTATTAAAACAGACCCTACACAAATCTTGTATGTGCATTTTGTAAACTGTTAAAAGACACCAACTTTGCTTGATCATTGACATTGATCTATAACACAAATGGAGATGGACCCTACATGTGTTTGTTGTACATCAAGTGTACTATCATGCCAACCCTCCATGATGCATGATATGATCAAACAACATCAAGAACTTGTCTATCTAGTTGTCTGCTGCTATTTCGTTGCATACAAAAGAGGGTTCAACAAAATTTTACAACAACAGCAGTAGCAACTACTTGTCTATTCCATTGCTACCACACAAAACAAAAAACTTGTGTTCCATCGTAAACACCTTGCCACACCCATTTTTCTGTCATGAAAAGCAAAAGGAATAACCTCTCTTCATGAGTTTATTTTTTTTCATATCAAATTGCTTTACTAGTTAGTTTAAAATGGCATTTATCAAATTGCTCTCTTTGTTAACTATTGTTTTTTAGAGCAAAATTTAACCATTTTAGCAATGACATTGAGATATATCAATTGAAGAAAATTTATATTAGCATATATCAAGTGAAGAAAATTTCTAATGACAATTTATTTGAGCATATATCAATTTGAACAGTAAATTTAGTAATTGCTAGTTCTGATGACATCATTGACACTGTAATTACTGAAAAATTGGACCCTAGGCATCTGAAATTTTGGGGGGGGGGGGGGAGAAGGGGATCACCTGAGTGTTGCGGCTAGGATTCTGGGGCGGCGGATCCGGCATCGAGGGCGGCAACTCCGACGTCAAGGGGGTGTCTCCGGCGTCGAGGGCGGCAGCTCCGGTCGCCTAGGTCACGGGGTTGGGCCGATGGCTCTCGGGGACAGTGGAAGTCGTGGATGGGGGCACGGGGGCGGCGGTAGTCGTGGCCGTGGACGATGGCGGTCGTGGCCGGGGAAGGCGGCAGTCGGAGAGGGGGGGCTCAAACGGCGAGGGAGGCTTCGGTGACTTGAACGGCGAGGGCGCTGGGGGGATTGGGAGAGAATGGTGTGGGCACGATCAAGGGAGGGAGTAGGTTGGAGAATTTAAGGCATAGGGGTGGCGCACTTTGCATAAATGTGCCACCAAGTGGTTTCTTATGCATGGCGGATTTCTTAAAAATGCGCCACACATAAGGGAACACTTGGTGGCACATTTTGGAAAAATGCGCCACCCATAAGGAATTTCCATTTTGCCTAATATTTGAAATTGTACTAGTATTTTTCCATTCTACCATATTTTTGGTCCTTATTTTTTTTTCAATTTCCATTTTGCCATATGCAATTGTACTAGTATTTTGTACTCATTTTTTGAGATAAACAAGGATGATTTGTTAGTACCTCATACTTTTGTTTTTTAGTGTGATATATATGATCTCGTGGGCAACCAAATACTTTGATAAATTATGAACTGCAGATTAAATCCATGCATACACAAAGTGATCATGAATTACAAAATATTTTTCTTAAATTTGGAGCTAGCTATCTAGCTAGCATTTCCTCACAATCTTCTTCTTGGCCTTCTTTGTCGTGGTTCAATAATTTAGGCCCGGGACGCCTTCACTTTTCCTCTTGAACGGGAGACCTTTCTTCGGTAGGCTTGTGGTGTATGTATCCTGAGCGGCGTAGTCATCTTCCATCTTTGGGTTGCCGTACTTGTCAATGTCTTTCTCGTTGGCAACTCCATCCATTTCGATGATGTTTCTTTTGCCTCTCCTTACTACAATGTGGCTAGGATTTTGTGGATCAGTAATGATGAAGCATTGGTCCACTTGGCTAGCCAGTACCCATGGCTCATTTTTCGCGGTGACGTTTGCGCCGGCAGACTTGGATTTGGCTTCGGGTATAACCATGGTGGTGAAGTACCGGTCTTCTTTTACGATGCTCTTGGCCCATCTCACACGGAACATCAACACCTTCTCTCCACAGTAGTCGAGCTCAAATATGTCCTCGATCCTTCCATAGAATCTTTCCTTGATGTCATCGGTCTATAATATATCTGTTGCGCCTGAGTTCTGGTAATCTCAGTTATTGTCCTTTTCCTCCGTGTAGAATGTGTAGCCGTTGATATCATATGCTTCATAGGTCATCAGGTTGCGCGCAGCACCCTGTGACAAGGTGAATATTGTCGGGACCCGGGGTTAGCGTATGCAAGACCCGCTACAACACAATCATATGGAGAGCCGAGAACCATACCCACTTGTTTAAGCAGACAAGGCCAAGCACATAATGTTCTCGGAAAGCATCGAACGTGAGGGACATCCCATCCAGGCCGGATGATCAACTGAGATGGGTCCTCATCGTCCGCACACAAGTCTAAATTATATGGGTGATGAACTCCCATATTCATAGACAAGTCGCCTCAACCGTACTCTCGAATGTATTATAACACTTACATAGACTTACTCCAGCCCGATCACTTAGTCGGGGTCTAGGGCGGGCTCGATCATACAACAAAGTGTGCACGTGATAGAGTCACGAGCAATCGCATCGCGATGCCCCAAGCTGTGCACATTTAAGGGCCACTTGGTGTATAAAAGACCGCCAGCGAGATCACAAATAAGGTCTCGAAAACCCATACTAAGACATGCATGTTATAATCATACACGCAACACACATGTCTAGTATGAACAACAGGTATCATTGCAATTCTCTACAAAGTTTACAACTTTATTGATAACTCTTATAGAGTGCACACAGAGATCACGAGACTGTGATCCAACATTACAACAAGCATGCGGAAGCAAAGTAGGTCTGAGTACAGACAAGTTTAACAAATGGCTTAGAGAAGCCTTATCTATAAACAAGCCCTTCCACGAGGGACTAGTCGTCTGACTGGGACTACACTAGCTTGATCAGTCGTCGAGCTCCAGGAAGAATCCATCTTCGGGGTCAGTGGGTTCATCTAAAACATAGAATAAGAAAATGTGAGTACAAAGTTGTACTCAGCAAGACTTACGTAGGAACTATACTACTCATGCACATGTATCAAGGTAAATGGAGGTGGGGTTCATAAGCAGAAGTGCCAACTTTGACTTGGCTAGTCCTGAACTACGAGTACCAGACTTGAGGTAAGAAGTGTACACGAGTCCACTACATCTCCAACCAATTACACCACTATGGGTCCTTCCTCGACTTCCCACGAGATAGCACGCCATAGCACTCATGCTTATCTTGGCAAGTTTTATAAGTATCCTGTTCAAGTTGTCTAATAATCAAGCTAAGCTTTCCAAGAAGTCCTTAACCGCGGACGCGGCTATTCGCTAGTTTTGTTGACCCTGCAGGGGTGTACTACTACACACACATGTCATCACTTACCGCCTTTTGCGTGTCACCGTTCAAGTGGTGACAGCGAGGATGCCACCACAACACTTCACCCACATCTCCGTTCTATTCCAGAGAGTCGCCTATCTGAGGGGATACGTATGGAAGTCCGGCCGAGGTTCCAGTACAGCCTCAAACGATGTGTGCAGGGTCCCAAGCCGGTCTGAGTAGCCGTTCATCCACTTCGCAGACCGTTCCATGGCCCTACCAGAACTCCGGACTACTGCGACTTCTGGCGTTCGAACGGGGTGAGGTACTAGGTTGAGAGGGGTCAGTGAGCCCAATGTGTGGTTGCACTCTTCTTCTTGGATCACCACACAAGAACTCGGGCTTAAGGCGGTGTTCAACGAGACAACCCACTGTGTACTCCTACACAACCTCTCATCGTTCACCTTGTATTAGGGTAGATTCACCAACACATTTCCACCATCATCAACATGATTGCTACCATCCCGACTCACATAACAGTACCAACATTGTATCACTCTAAGCATGAAATAAGAATTAACAGTTGCAGGGGCCACATGATATCAACCAACTCCTACATTTTCTAGGATTGTGGTTTTGTTACTACTGTGACAAATGATAGGTCATGCAACGGAATGGGTTCATCTATGCGGTAGAAACGTAGCATGGTAATCATCCTAAACAATGCATAAGCGAGACTGAGTGGGAAGTGGGATTTTATCGACATGATCAATGGGGGTTTGCTTGCCTTGCTGACGAGGTTCGATAACGGTGTCTTCAACGAAGGGGGGTGGCCTCCGATTCTGGTTGCACGTCTATCGAGCAAAACTATAAACAAGGCATAAATTTATTTGCAATGCTCAAGAACATGATCAATATTGTAGTGGTGATGTTCATGGTCACAATGTGTTGGCAATTCCATTTAAAAGAAGCCAATTGCAAAGTCAATTGCAAATGCACCTCAAATTTGAATTTGAATTAAAGCCATATGGATGTCCACGGTTCACCCAATTTTAATTGGTCAATTTAAAGCCACTGTTCACACAATTTGAATTGGTCAAACATGAAAACAATGTCCATATTCACAATCCTTGGATTTTTCTGATATTTTTAGACATATTATTTGCTACATTTGGAGTTAGGATGAATTTTCTATGAATTTCCAAAGTTTAGCATATTCACAATCCTTGGATTTTGCTACATTTGGAGTTAGTGGGGGATTAGGCCTAATTAACTAGGCCTCGTCGGCGGTTAGCCGCTAGTGGCACCAGTGCGCGGCGGCGCACACACGGGAGTGTGCTCCCGTTGACCTGTGCGCACGGGGGGGGGGGGGTGGGTGGCAAGGGAGCTGCCAAAGCGTCGCCGGCGACAAGCTCAGGCGGCGGCTGGGCTCGGCCGAGGCAGTTATGGCGACGAGGGCTCGGGGAGGAGCGCGGAGAGGGGGGAAAAGTAGAGGGGCTCACGGCGGTGACGATGGTGAGCTCGGGGAGGCCGGGGAGGTGCTTGTAGCGGCTGAATCGGTGTCGTGGTCCACGGCGGCCGGCGGCAAGGCGGAGAAGCGGGCGTCGACTAGGGGCGTCCACGGTGCAATTTTTCGCTGGAGACGATGAAGACGACATCAGCGGTCCTCCTGGACACTCTGGCGAGGCTTGGAGGCGGCTGGGGGCACGAGGGCGCACGGCGGTGCTCTCCGGCGGGCTCGGGATGGTGATGAAAATGGCGAGGAGGAATAGTGGAGAAGACACAGGGGAGAGGGGATAGACTCGCGGGGCTCTGGGCTTCTCCGTGGCGCGAGAAGAAGACACGGGGGAGGCCAGGCAGGCAGGGAGCTGCTCGCCGGCGTCGGCATGCGCTCCAGCGAGCTTCTTGCCGCGCCGGGGAAGAAGACAAAAGGAGGGGGCAGGCCTGGGCCGTGGGAAGGTAAGTTGGGCCGAGAGGCCCAGGTAGGTGGGCTTCTTTCTTCTTTTTCTTTTTTTCTCTGTTTTCTTCAGCTATTTGTTTTCGTACTGCTAAATAAAATAGCAAACCATTTTATAAAATTCTAAAACTTTTTACATGGCCTCATAATATATTAGGCTAGCCACTTATAAAGTTTGGCACTTTTTAAAATTCAATTTATTTGAATTTTAAATCAAATAGGGGTTTTTGATTAATTCCAAGGTCCTGTTAGAATATTTGAAAAATCCATGAGCATGGGAATGCTACCATATCACTTTATATGTGCTCATACTCATTTATGAGACTTTTCAAAAATGCAAAAGGAATTTTTGGAGCAACTTTTATTCTGGCCATTTGAATTAAATTTATCTGGGGGTGTTGTCTCCCATTTCAATTTCTTTTTGAAATTTTTAACATGAATGCAATGTGGCTCTGGTCCTAGCACATAACTAACAGAGGGTTCGGACAACTCGCCCCCACTCAAAAGAATCTCGTCCCGAGATTTAGATGTTTGCGGAAGGAAGGAGGGGTACTCGGCACTGAGACGGTCTTCTCTTTCCCACGTGGCTTCTTTCTCAGAGTGGTGTGACCATTGTACTTTCAGAAACTTAATCTTCTGACGACGAGTGACACGCTCTGCTGAATCAAGAATACGAACGGGGTATTCTCGATAAGAAAGGTCAAGCGTTTCATGGTCGACTTCGCCGATGGGGTCCTTGAAGCAACACCTGAGTTGTGACACATGGAATACATCATCTACGTTTAGCAAGAATGCGGAAAGGTCCAATGTAACGTGGGGCCAACTTGCCTTTGATACCGAAACGTTGGGTTCCCTTCAGAGGAGTAACCCGAAGGTAAGCCTTCTCATCCAGATTGTAGCTTTCTTGCCTATGATGACGATCATAGTAGCTTTTCTGACGAGACTGGGTTGCTTTCAATTGATCACGAACAATGCGAACTTGCTCTTCTGCTTTGATACGTCCAAAACGTATCTATAATTTCTTCTTGCTCCATGCATGTTTTGTGTGATATTTCTATGATCTAGATACACTTTCATACATTTTTGATCATATTTGGACTAACCTATTAACTCAGTGCACCCCAGTGCCAGTTCCTGTTTTCTGCTGTTTTTCTATTTTAGTTTTCCCCCATATAAAAAGTGCCAGAAAAATTCGGGAAAATTCAGATAAAAAATCAGCGTGACGGAAGCTTCGAGAAGAGCCCGGGGGGGCCAGAGGGGAGCCAGGGGGGCCCAGGCGGGCACCCGGCGCGGCCCCACCCCTGGCCGCGCCAGGGGGGCGCCTGGGGCCCCTGGCCCACCTCTGGCTGCCCTCTTTCGCCTATTTATCCCCCGTTTACGGGAAAACCCCAGAAGCAGAACCCTATTCCGCGAAATCGCCTCTGTTCCGCCGCCGCCGCGCTTCCGAAGATCGGGAGCACCAGAAGACCTCTTCCCGGCACCCTGCCGGAGGGAGGACTGACCTCCGGGAGTTTCCTCTCCACCATGGATGCTCCCCGGATGTCTCGTGTGTAGTTTTCCTTGGACCATGGGTCCGTGATCAGTAGCTATGTGATGTTCTCCTCCCCTCTTTGATCTTCATTGTTTAGACCTCATGAGCTGCCCAACATGATCGAGGCACCTTTGTAATATTTCTGCTTTTGCTATGTTGAGTTTGATAGGATCTGATGGATTATGAGATTATGTTCAGATTGTGATTGAGTAATATATTTGGTTTTTATCTCTTATATTTTTGTTCCTAAGTAATTCTTGCATGTTCCCCGTTGCTGTTTATTGCTTTGGCCAAGTAGTAGGTAGTGACTCCAAGAGGGAGCGTTGTGCTAGATTGTGGGTTCATGCCCCCCGATGACACGCTTGAGTGACAGAAACATGAGTCTAGGGGATGTGTTGTTGCCACAAGGGGGAAAACAACGGTGCTTGTAACCGCGGTTACAAGGATTGTTTACTTTACACAGAGTTCTTTTTAATGCAGTTGTGTGTTGCTTTGGGTTTACACTTTGGGTGGGGTTCGCAACTTAATACCAGCGAGATGTTCTGGATAGATATCTCAAGGTGGATGATTAGTAGTAGATGCAGATGGATTTTGGTCTACTTACCTTGGCGTACTGCCTGTCCTTTTGAACCTCTTCCTTTCTTTTGTAGCATAGTTAGCATTGCGGTGCGTTCATAATCCTGTCAATTGCCTTTCTGTAATTTGTTTACGTCGCATAGCAATTTTATCGTCTTTTGGGGGAGAGACATCACTAGAGAACATCACGTATCCCGGTCCATATCCTTATCATTGTTTCCACGCTATATTTACTTTTCTGCATTTACTTTCCAGTTGCTATTATTATCCCTTGCGTTTTATCCTTTGTAAACAACAAGACCGGAGAGATTGACAACCTCTCTGAACTTTGTTGGGAACAAAGTTATCTGTGTCTGTGTGTAGGTCCGCGTCAGTTGCGCCGCTTACACCTACTTATCATCTCTGGAGTCCTATTGGAGACAAACCTTGGTATCTTTACCGAGGGAAATTTTCTTCTGTGCTCCATCACACCTTCCACTTGGGGCTCACCAACGAAGGGCGAGAAGACTACACACGTCAACCCTCGCGCCATCAAGAAAATTTCTGGCGCCGTTGCCGGGGACTCCAAGTGCTAAGATAGGGGAGTTGCACACTACCCTTTACCTTTGTTTTTTAGTCTTGTTAGTTTATCTTTAAGTTTTTATCTTTGTGTCTTTTATCAAAAACTACAAAGAAATCTGCCACACTTGCTGCTACTATGGGTTCCACTGAAAACACCAATTTGTGTGACTTCACTAGTCACAACAACCAAGACTTTATCTGCACTCCCATTGCCACACCTGCCACTTCAGCTACCTCTTATGAAATTAAACCTGCTTTGTTAAACCTTGTTATGAGAGATCAATTCTATGGTGCTGGAGATGATGCTTCTTTACACTTGAATAATTTTGTTGAATTATGTGCTATGCAAAAGTATAAGGAAGTAGAAGGTGATTTTGTTAAGCTCAAGCTCTTTCCCTTCTCTTTAAGGGGAGATGCTAAAATCTGGTTTCAATCTTTGCCTAGAAATAGCATAGATTCTTGGGATAAGTGCAAAGATGCTTTTATAGGGAAGTACTACCCTCCTGCTAAGATTATCCAATTGAGGAGTAATATTATGAATTTTAAGCAATTGGATAATGAACACGTGGCCCAAGCTTGGGGACGAATGAAATCACTTGTTAAGAAATGCCCTACACATGGTTTGACTACCTGGATGGTTATCCAGACTTTTTATGCAGGTTTGAACTTTACCTCGCGGAACCTGTTAGATTCGGCCACGGGAGGAACCTTTATGTCAACTACACTTGGTGCTGCCACGAAGCTTCTCGATGAAATGATGACCAATTATTCCCAATGGAACACCGAACGCGCTCCAACAGGTAGGAAGGTAAATTATGTCGAGGAAATTACCTCCCTCAATGAAAAAGTTGACTTAATTATGTCTCTACTTACAAAGCAACCCTCTATTGATCCTCATGATGTTCCTTTAAATTCTTTGGTTGCTCAAGAACAAGTAGATGTGAACTTTATTGCTAGAAAAAACTTCAACAACAATGCTTATAGGGGAAATTTTGCTAGCAATCCTAGACCGTTTCCATCCAACTATGGGAACAACAACACCTACCCTAGCAACAAGAACCCCTCTTCTGAATTAGAAAGCATGCTTTGAGACTTTATCACTACCCAAAAAGCCTCAACGAGAATGTAGAAGAGAAATTATCTAAAATAGATAATCTCTCTTTGAAGGTAGAAAGCTTAGCCCTTGATATTGAGATGCTCAAAATTAGAACCTCCCCCCTTGAGGAGAATAAGGCCACTCCTATTAATGCTATCGAGTTACAAATGAATGAAAACATAGGATGATGGCTAAACTTAAAGAAAGATGGGCTAGAGAAAAAGAGGAAGAGGATAGAATTATGAGCCTTCTACACACCACACAGTTGCCACTATCCAAATTGTTGAGGACACCCAAACTATTAGCACCCAATGCACTCCTAGTCCCGTTGGACCTATTAATGGTGATGCTAATACCTCAACCATAGATGAAGAAACTCCTATGAACATATAGGGTTTCAAACAAGTGAGCCTAGATGACACTACTACCACCTTTGATAGTAGTGATATTGATTTTGATAGTTGTACCCTCTCAGAAGTTATCAGTTTACTACAGAAAATGTCTAGAGACCCCCACACTAGCACACTAAATCTTGCCTTCACGGAGCATATCACAAATTCTCTCATCAAAGCTAGGGAGGATAAGCTTAGAGTAGAATCCTCCATACCTAGGAAGCTAGAGGATGGTTGGGACCCTATGATCAAAATTAAATTAAACAACTTCTCTTGCTATGCTTTATGTGATGTTGGAGCTAGTACCTCCGTTATGCCCAAAAGAATATTTGATATGTTTGAATTGAAACCTTTTGAGCCTTGTTCTTTTGGTGTTCGTCTTGTTGATTCTTCTGTAAATAAACCTTTAGGGAAGATCGACGATGTTCTTATCATTGTCAATGACAACTATGTTCCCGTTGATTTTATTGTTATGGATATAGAGTGTGAACCTTTATGTCCAATTATTTTGGGACGTCCTTTTCTTCGCACTGTTGGTGCGGTTTTTGACATGAAAGAGGGGAATATAAAATTCCAATTACCATTAAAATAGGGGATGGAACACTTCCCAAGAAAGAAAATCAAGTTACCTTTTGAGTCCGTTACTCGGGCTAGTTATTCTCTTTCTCTTGATAAAACTTGATTCTTCTTTTGCATTAAGCCTAGCTAATGGCTTTAAAGAAGCGCTTTTGGGAGGAAGCCCGCAACGAATTTAGGTTTTTATTTTTTCTTTTGTTGTGTCTTGATGATTTTTACTTCTGTAGCAACATCATTGTATCTTTATTTTTCAGCTTTGTGCCAAGTTATAGCCTCTTACGGCAAGGGAAGTAAAAGTTGTGACATGCTGTCCAGAAAACAGATTCTGTCCTCGTGACCAGAAAAATTCCACAAAAATCCCAGTTCATCGTTTTGATCTGAAATTTTTACACAGTATGCTCTATACAATTATGAAACTTCCGTATGTTTTGAGTTTTTTTATTTGAGTTGCATAAGTACCCCTAAAAGATTCTTTACTATCTTCTGTTCTGTTTTTCACAGATTCTGCCACGTTTAGTCTCTCCTAACTTTTGCAAACCTTAAGCTTGCTTTTTCTGTGCAAAAACTTTTTGGCACTCTTGAGAAACAGTAGCTCTTCAAGATTATCTTTATATCCAGTGGATAAAAAATATTTATTAAGGGTACTAGCCTCTCTAATCAGCTTATGATGAGTTATGTATGAAGGGAGTTTTCAAGTGTGCGATGGAAGATGATGAAAGAAGATCCAGGAGTGTCAAGCGCTCAAGCTTGGGGATGCCCCCATGCATCCCCAATAAATATTCAAGGAGACTCAAGCGTCTAAGCTTGGGGATGCCCCCGTGCATCCCCTTCTCCATCAACAATCATTAGTTCGTCCTTCGTCTCACTATATTTTTATCACTTCATGCGTTATGTGCTATGCTTGGAGCGTCTCGCTCTTAGGTTTTATTTTTAGTTTCTTTAGCTTTGCTTGCTATTCATAACAAGTTAGGTCCTGTCTTACTTTGTGTGGGAGAGAAACACGCTCCACTTTCAAAATTTAGAACACATCATAGGATTCTTCATGCCTATCTTTTTGCTGTTGTGTGTTCTTTATCTTTTCATAGCTACTGCCATGTTTAGTCTTAGTTTTAGTTTGTCTTTAGCAAGAGCCTTGGCTTTTGTTTTAGTTTGTTGCTGGAACTCTCTTTAGTTTTCATGTTTATCTTGTTAAGAGAGTTGGTTGTTGCACTGAGTTGTGTCTTGTCTTGAAAGTAGGTAATTGAGGTTGCTATTTAATTTTAGTAGTAGCTTGCAATAGTTTTGAGGTATTGATGTGAGTAATGTTTGAACTATTGGTGTCAAGAGCTCTTGCCTATTAGTGATAGGTGCCGTATTTTGGGCAATCCGTGTCTAATTTCAAAACCTACAAAACTAGTTGAGAACTCTAGCTACTAGATGGATCACTACTCTTCTGAGGGGTCGAATATCAGAGAACACTCACGTACCATGAGTCGAGGATGCGCAAGGATAACCAAACCCCCATACACTCCTCCTCGGGGTACTTGTCTCTTTGTGAACCTCCTTATTAGATTGAGAGTTACCGATAATAAGTGCATGAGTTCTTCGGACTAATGTAAGTATTGAGAGTTGACACTTCCACCTTCCCATATTTTGCTAGCTTTTCCCGTGCCGTGCATTGCCTTCTTCTCACTCCGAGAGTTGGTGTCCACCTTCGCCGGTACATCCAAACCCTTGGCATGATATGCTCTGTCATCATAAGCCTCCTTATATCTTTCCTCAAAACAGCCACCATACCTACCTATCAAGGCATTTCCATAGCCTTTCCGAGTTACATTGCCATGCAACTTCCACCTCTTCATGACTTGATCTTCATGTCATACATGTTCCCGCTACACTGGCAGCGGCATACATTGCATACATCATGATAGTTAGATCTTCTTTATGATTTTAAGTACCTTGTAAAGTGTGAAGATCTCCTTTACCTTCTTGTAAAATAGAGTGTTGCCCTTAAGTGAGGAAAAGATTCCAAAGTGGACACATTAAAAGATCCCAAAGAGGACAAATGAGAGTTTAATAGAAAGAGCCATTGAGGCCATTAAAAAAATACAAAATAATAGAAAAAGAGAAAAAGAAATAAAAAGAGAGAAAGGGGCAACACTACTATCCTTTTGAGAGATCCACACTACTCCCTTTATATCCTTGTACTCCATAGAGATGATCATTATGCATATAGCTATGTGGGGACCTTCACACTATAGAACTTGGCTTGCATATTCCAAGGATGAGCCTCCTCAAAAGAGCTCTAGGTCTTCATGAGCGACCAAGTTAGATGCACCCCCACTAGTTCCATTGGAGAGCTTCTTAGCTCATATGTGCATCCGTTGCATGGCAATCCCTAGTCCTCACATCATATCTATCATTTGGCATCTCTTGCCTATGAATGTCCTCATTGATGTGAGCCTTTCTCATCCTTTTTGTCTTCCTCCTCCACCATATTTCTCTCTTTGCCATCCTAAGTGACAACTCTCGTGCTTACGCTCATCCATTGCATGAGTGCTCGAAATATCGAAAAGGAGTGGATCAAATTGACTTGTACCTGGCTAGTGGTCTGGGGATGAGTCCAGATAAGATTCCAAAGAAGACCAAGTGTGAAACTTTATTAGATTGAGTTCTCAACAAAAAAAATACTTTTTTCTCGTATTCCCTATCCCCCTTCTTGCACGCAAACACCATTTGGAGACATTCGAGTCACGGAAAGCGAGAGCTCTTGCACCTAATGTTCTTTTGTTACTTATTTCAATGCTAATATAGACTCTTGCATGTTATGACTTGAATTGAATTTCTAACCTTGATTGCTTTACTTTTCAAAGTTCTTATATGGTTGCTAGCATGTCACCACAGAAATTATGTTGTTATCATTTACCTACTCGAGGACGAGCAGGAATTAAGCTTGGGGATGTTGATACGTCCAAAACGTATCTATAATTTCTGCTTTCTCAATGCATGTTTTGTGTGATATTGCTATGATCTAGATACACTTTCATACATTTTTGATCTTATTTGGACTAACCTATTAACTCAGTGCACCCCAGTGCCAGTTCCTTTTTTCTGCTGTTTTTCTATTTCAGTTTTCCCCCATATAAAAAGTGCCAGAAAAATTCGGGAAAATTCAGATAAAAAATCAGCATGACGCAAGCTTCGAGAAGAGCCCGGGAGGGGCCAGAGGGGAGCCAGGGGGGCCCAGGCGGCCACCCGGCGCGGCCCCACCCCTGGCCGCGCCAGGGGGGCGCCTGGGGCCCCTGGCCCACCTCTGGCTGCCCCCTTTCGCATATTTATCTGCCGTCACGGGAAAACCCCAGAAGCAGAACCCTATTCCGCGAACTCGCCTCTGTTCCGCCGCCGCCGCGCTTCCGAAGATCAGGAGCACTAGAAGACCTCTTCCCGGCACCCTGCCGGAGGGAGGATTGACCTCCGGGAGTCTCCTCTCCACCATGGATGCTCCCCGGATGTCTCGTGAGTAGTTTTCCTTGGACCATGGGTCCGTGATCAGTAGCTATGTGATGTTCTCCTCCCCTCTTTGATCTTCATTGTTTAGACCTCGTGAGCTGCCCAACATGATCGAGGCACCTTTGTAATATTTCTGCTTTTGCTATGTTGAGTTTGATAGGATCTGATGGATTATGAGATTATGTTCAGATTGTGATTGAGTAATATATTTGGTTTTTATCTCTTATATTTTTGTTCCTAAGTAATTCTTGCATGTTCCCCGTTGCTGTTTATTGCTTTGGCCAAGTAGTAGGTAGTGACTCCAACAGGGAGCGTTGTGCTAGATTGTGGGTTCATGCCCCCCGATGACACGCTTGAGTGACAGAAACATGAGTCTAGGGGATGTGCTGTTGCCATAAGGGGGAAAACAACGGTGCTTGTAACCACGGTTACAAGGATTGTTTACTTTACACAGAGTTCTTTTTAATGCAGTTGTCTGTTGCTTTGGGTTTACACTTTGGGTGGGGCTCGCAACTTAATACCAGCGAGATGTTCTAGATAGATATCTCAAGGTGGATGATTAGTAGTAGATGCAGATGGATTTCGGTCTACTTACCTTGGCGTACTGCCTGTGCTTTTGAACCTCCTCCTTTCTTTTGTAGCATAGTTAGCATTGCGGTGCGTTCATAATCCTGTCAATTGCCTTTCTGTAATTTGTTTACCTCGCATAGCAATTTTATCGTCTTTTGGGGGAGATACATCACTAGCGAACATCACGTATCCCGGTCCATATCGTTATCATTGTTTCCACGCTATATTTACTTTTCTGCATTTACTTTCCAGTTGCTATTATTATCCCTTGCGTTTTATCCTTTGTAAACAACAAGACCGGAGAGATTGACAACCTCTCTGAACTTCGTTGGGAACAAAGTTATCTGTGTCTGTGTGCAGGTCCGCGTCAGTTGCACCGCTGACACCTACTTATCATCTCTGGAGTCCTACTGGAGACAAACCTTGGTATCTTTACCGAGGGAAATTTGCTGCTGTGCTGCATCACGCCTTCCACTTGGGTCTCACCAACGAAGGGCGAGAAGACTACACACGTCAACCCTCGCGCCATCATGCTTCCATGATCATATCCGGTCCAAAGAATTGTCTTTCACCGGTTTTTGAACAGTTAAGGGGTGTTCGACATCTTCGTCCATAGAGGAGTTCAAAAGGAGCCATGTTCAGACTAGATTGGAAACTATTGTTATAAGCAAATTTGGCCAATGGAAGAGACTTCTCCCAATTCTTTCCGAATGAGATAACACAAGCTCTGAGCATGTCTTCAAGAATTTGGTTAACCCTTTCGACTTGACCACTAGACTGAGGATGGAAAGCTGTACTAAAGGAGAGATGAGTTCCCATAGCATTCTGAAAGCTTCCCCAAAATCTAGAGGTGAAAAGGCTACCACGATCAGAATTGATTTCCAAAGGAACACCATGAAGAGACACAATTCTAGAGACATACAAGTCTGCTAACTGGCTAGCAGTTATGGACTCACGAACGGGAAGGAAGTGAGCAACTTTTGAAAGTCTATCAACGACAACGAAGATGGCATCATTTCCTTTCTGGGTTTTTGGAAAGCTAGTGATGAAATCCATACTGACTTTGTCCCATTTCCACTCGGGAATAGGCAAAGGTTGAAGTGTACCAGCAGGTCTTTGATGTTCTGCCTTAATGTGACGACAAACATCCCATTCGGCAACAAATCGAGCAATGTCTGTCTTCATCCTAGTCCACCAAAATCTCTGGCGTAGATCTCGGTACATTTTTGTGCTACCAGGATGAATCGAGAGGGGTGTGTCATGGGCTTCCTTGAGGATGAGTTGCCTTAGATATCTATTCTTAGGTACTAGCAAACGATTTCCAAAGAACACTGTTCCTTTGCTATCTGTGGAGAAACATTTAGCAACTCCGCTAGCAATGTTCTCCTTGATCCGGCAAACACCTCGTACACGCCTTTGGGAAACTATGATTTGATCCTCAAGGGTTGGTTTCGCCACCAAGTTGAAAAGGGATCCACGAGGAACAATCTCGAGATTGAGCTTTCAAAATTTCTCATGAAGAAGTGGTTGATACTGTTGTAACATGAGGTTGTTACAATACGACTTACGACATAGTGCATCAGCCATGACATTGGCTTTGCCTGGGGTGTAAGAAATTCCTAAGTCATAATCTTTTATCAACTCTATCCAGCGTCTTTGCCTGAGATTAAGATCTGGCTGGGTGAATATGTATTTGAGGCTTTGGTGGTCGAAATAGATCTCACAACGATTACCAAGGAGGTAATGTCACCAAGTTGTCAGGGCATGAACTACGGCAGCGAGTTCAAGATCATGGGTAGGGTAGTTCTCTTCATGTGGACGCAACTGGCGTGAAGCATAAGCTACCACATGTCTATCTTGCATAAGTATGCATCCTAACACTTGTCGTGAAGCGTCACAATAGATCTCGAAATCCTTTTTGGTGTCTGGAGGCGCAAGTATGGGTGCAGAAGTCAATCTTCTTTTTAGCTCTTGAAAGCTTTCCTCGCACTTGGGAGTCCATTGGAATTTCTTATCTTTCTTGAGGAGTTCAGTTAGAGGCTTTGCAAATTTAGAAAAGTTCTCGACGAAGCGGCGGCAATAGCTTGCTAAGCCAAGAAAACTCCTAACTTGCTTAACCGATTCAGGTGGAGTCCAATAAAGGACGGCCTGAACTCTCTCGGGATTCACAGCAATGCCTTTTGCAGAAATCACGTGGTCTCAGTAGGTCACTTCTGGTAGCCAAAATTCACACTTGGAGAATTTAGCATACAGGCGATTCTCTCGAAGTTTCATCAATACCAACCAAAGATGTTCGGCATGTTCTTCGTCGTTCTTCGAGTAGATGAGAATGTCATCAAGATAAACTACAACAATTTTATCCAAGTACTCCATGAAAATCGAATTCATCATGCACGAGAAAGTGGCGGGGGCATTGGTTAAACCAAAGGACATGACGGTGTAATCGTAAAGACCATAACGAGTAGTGAAAGCCGTTTTTGGAATGTCCTCGTTTCTGATTTTGATTTGATGATAGCCTAATCTCAAATCCATCTTGGAGAAGACAGAGGATCCATCAAATTGATCATAAAGATCATTGATCCTGGGCAGTGGGTACTTATTATTTATCGTCGCTAGATTTAGCGGGCGATGGTCTACGCACATCCTTTATGTTCCATCTTTCTTCGTTACGAAAAGAACGGGGCAACCCCATGGCGATGAGCTAGGGCGGATGAAGCCTTTTGCCAACAAAGCTTCAAGTTGGATTTTAAGCTCAGCTAACTCACGTGGGGCCATTTTGTATGGGCGTCTGGAAATTGGTGCGGTGTCTGGCATAAGATCCACTATGAACTCTACACATCTGTCGGGTGGCATGCCCGACAGCTCTTCAGGAAAGACATCCGGGAAGTCACAAACCACCGGAATATCTTCAAGGTCGGGAAGAGGAAGCACATTCAAAGAATGCATCTGGGTTCTTGTTCTTGGTGAGGAATAATCTATTGTCTGGCCTGAAGGATGTGTAAGTCTAACTGACTTGGCTTTACAATCAAGAAAATCATTGTCTTGATAACCAATCCATAACAAGGATGACATCAATGTCTGAAGACTTGAGGGCTATGAGTGAAGCAAGGAATACTAAACCCTCAATTGAAATTTGATTGCCATGGCTTACTCTATTAGTTTGCCACTTGGAACCAGGAGTTTGAATAATCATTGGGGTGAACATTTCATCAAATAATATCTCATGCCGAAGTGCATAACTCTCCGACATGAATGATTGAGATGCTCCTAGATCGAAAAGGACAGAAGTGGGAACATAATTGACTGGGAGCGTACCAAGAATGACGTCAGAAGTACCATCAGTCTTCTCAGCTGAGATTTGGTTCACACGTCCAAGATTTGCGGAAGAAGATGGCTTGGTGGTGGAGACCTTCGGGGGTGGCTTGGCACGAACATTGGGGTTCCCTTTGGCATGAGGTGGAGCATTCTGATTTATGGGGCACTCACGAGAATAGTGACCAGGCTGGCCACACCTGAAGCAGGCTCCAAAGATAGTGCGGGGAGCTGGGTTGTTAGGTGGAGCTGGATGGAACGGATCTGGTGGACGAGGCGCCAAAAAGGATGGCCTCGGTGGGTTGTTCTGGCGGAACATGCTATTGGGGATCCAGATCTTGCGCTTTTGATGGCCTGAACTGGATGAACCATCATCTCTAGGGTGCTTGCAGGAATCCTCGGGAGTGATCATATCCTCCGCCTTGATGGCCTTGTTGACAAGGATATGGAATGTGGCAAAGTCATGAAAATTGATCTCACGACGAAATCCAGAATTGAGTCCAAAATTGATCATCTCTTGCTTCTTGGAGTCGGTGGAGACCTCCTCGAGAGCATAGCGGGCAAGACAATTGAATTACGGACTACACTCATCAACGGACCTTCTTCCTTGGGTGAGATTGCAAAACTCCTCTCTCTTGCGGTCCATGAGTCCCTTAGGAACGTGATGCTCGCGAAAAGCGTCACAGAACTCATTCCACGAAGTCAACTGTCCAGCTGGACGCATGTTCAGAAAGTTCTCCCACCAAGAGCTAGCTGCACCCTCGAGGTGGTAGGTGGCATAGTTGACTCTGTCACCATCTGAAACATGTCCAGAATGGAGCTTTCTCTCAATGCTGCGAAGCCAGTCATCAGCGTCAAGGGGCTCAGTGGAATAGCTGAAAACTGGGGGATGAAGCTGGATGAAGTCATTCAACGACACAAGCTCATTCCGCTGCTGGGTAGTGTTCCGAGCAATCACCCCCAACAACTCATGAGAGTCCCTTCGGTTTCTTTCAACCTCCATGAGAACTTGAGCCATCGTGGGTGACAGTGGAAGATTGCCTTCCTCCGGATCATCCGCACGAGGTTGGGCACGACCAAGGTGGCCACGAGTTCCTTGAGACATCCTGAAGGATAAGATCAATGTCAAACAGAGTTGAATGAGTTTGCAAATGCATCAGATTATGAAGATAACTGCAATGACTCGGACAGCATAACAGCTGTAATTGCAAGAGAAAACAACTTTCTAACAACAAAGAAACAACATTTACATACGATGTAAGAAATCAAGAAGCACAACCACTCTAGCAAACCGAACACAACTTTCCTACGGCTACAAGGAAGAAAACAACGAGATGTTCTAGTAAGACATAGATGAGCCTAGTCCTATCTTCCCGTAGAAAAGATGAAGGTGACTCAGAAATTAGATCGATGAAGGTAAGGACAAAAAAGAAGTCTTATGTTGTTCCCTTATATACCCAGAGTAACTATATAACTATAGAAGGCTAGACTCGACTTCGACCAAGGCTGAGAATCCTACAAACACTCCTGCTCTGATACCAAGTCTGTCGGGACCCAGGGTTAGCGTATGAAAGACCTACTACAACACAATCATATGGAGAGCCGAGAACCGTACCCACTTGTCTAAGCCGACAAGGCCAAGCACAGAACGTTCTCGGAAAGCATCGAACGTGAGAGGCATCCCATCCAGGCCGGATGATCAACTGAGATGGGTCCCCATCGTCCGCACACAAGTCTAAATGATATGGGTGATGAACTCCCATATTCATAGACAAGTCGCCTCAACCATACTCTCGATTGTATTATAACACTTACATAGACTTACTCCAGCCCGATCACTTAGTCAGGGTCTAGGGCGGGCTCGATCATACAACAAAGTGTGCACGTGAAAGAGTCACAAGCAATCGCATCGCGATGCCTCAAGCTGCGCACATCTAAGGGCCACTTGGTGTATAAAAGACCGCCAGCCAGATCACAAATAAGGTCTCGAAAACCCATACTAAGACATGCATGTTATAATCATACACGCAGCACACATGTCTAATATGAACAACAGCTATCATTATAATTCTCTACAAAGTTTACAACTTTATTGATAACTCTTACAGAGTGCATACAGATATCACGAGACCGTGATCCAACATTACAACAAGCATGCGGAAGCAAAGTAGGTCTGAGTACAGACAAGTTGAACAAATGGCTTAGAGAAGCCTTATCTATAAACAAGCCCTTCCACGAGGGACCAGTCGTCTGACTGGGACTACACTAGCTTGATCAGTCGTCGAGCTCCAGGAAGAATCCATCTTCGGGGTCAGTGGGTTTATCTAAAACATAGAATAAGCAAACGTGAGTACAAAGCCGTACTCAGCAAAACTTACGTAGGAACTATACTACTGATGCACATCTATCAAGGTAAAGGGAGGTAGGGTTCATAAGCAGAAGTGCCATCTTTGACTTGGCTAGTCCTGAACTACGAGTACCAGACTTGAGGTAAGAAGCATACACGAGTCCACTACATCTCCAACCAATTACACCACTATGGGTCCTTCCTCGACTTCCCACGAGAAAGCACGCCATAACACTCACGCTTATCTTGGCAAGTTTTATAAGTATCCAGTTCAAGTTGTCTAATAATAACCCTAAGCTTTCCAAGCAGTCCTTAACCGCGGACACGGCTATTCGAATAGTTTTTTTGACCCTGCAGGGGTGTACTACTACACACACGTGTCATCACTTACCGCCTTTTCCGTGTCACCGTTCAAGAGGTGACAGCGAGGATGCCACCACAATACTTCACCCATAGCTCCGTTCTAGTCCAGAGAGTCACCTATCTGAGAAGGATCCGTATGGAAGTCAGGACAAGGTTCCAGTACAGCCTCAAACGATGTGTGCAGGGTCCCAAGCCGGTCTGAGTAGCAGTTCATCCACTTCGCACACCGTGCCAAAGCCCTACCAGAACTCCGAACTACTACGACTTCTGGGGTTCGAACGGCGTGAGGTACTAGGTTGAGAGGAGTCAGTGAGTCCAATGTGTGGTTGCACTCTTCTTCTTGGATAACTGTCGGGGCCCGGGGTTAGCGTATGCAAGACCCGCTACAACACAATCATATGGAGAGCCGAGAACCGTACCCTCTTGTCTAAGCAGACAAGGCCAAGTACAGAACGTTCTCAGAAAGAATAGAACGTGAGGGGCATCCCATCCAGGCCGGATGATCAACTGAGAGGGGTCCTCATCGTCCGCACACAAGTCTAAATGATATGGGTGATGAACTCCCATATTCATAGACAAGTCGCCTCAACCATACTCTCGATTGTATTATAACACTTACATAGACTTACTCCAGCCCGATCACTTAGTCGCGGTCTAGGGCGGGCTCGATCATACAAAAAAGTGTGACACGTGACAGAGTCACGAGCAATCGCATCGCGATGCCCCAAGCTGCGCACATCTAAGGGCCACTTGGTGTATAAAAGACCGCCAGCCAGATCACAACTAAGGTCTCGAGAACCCATACTAAGACATGCATGTTATAATCATACACACATCACACATGTCCAGTATGAACATCAGGTATCATTGCAATTCTCTACAAAGTTTAAAACTTTATTGATAACTCTTACAGAGTGCACACAAAGATCACGAGACTGTGATCCAACATTACATCAAACATGCGGAAGCAAAGTAGGTCTGAGTACAGACAAGTTTAACAAATGGCTTAGAGAAGCCTTATCTACAAACAATCCCTTCCACGAGGGACCAGTCGTCTGACTGGGACTACACTAGCTTGATCAGTCATCAAGCTCCAGGAAGAATCAACTTCGGGGTCAGTGGGTTCATCTAAAACATAGAATACGCAAACGTGAGTACAAAGTCGTACTCAGCAAGACTTACGTAGGAGCTATACTACTCATGCACATGTATCAAAGTAAAGGGAGTGGGGTTCATAAGCAGAAGTGCCAGCTTTGACTTGGCTAGTCCTGAACTACGAGTACCAGAATTCAGGTAAGAAGCGTACATGAGTCCACTACATGTCTCCAACCAATTACACCACCATGGTGCCTTTCTTGACTTCCCCACGAGAAAGCACGCCATAGCACTCACGCTTATCTTGGCAAGTTTTATAAGTATCCAGTTCAAGTTGTCTAATAATCAAGCTAAGCTTTCCAAGAAGTCCTTAACCGCGGACGCTGCTAATCGAATAGTTTTGTTAACCCTCCAGGGGTGTACTACTACACACACGTGTCATCGCTTACCGCCTTTTGCGTGTCACCGTTCAAGAGGTGACAGCGAGGATGCCACCACAACACTTCACCCACAGCTCCGTTCTAGTCCAGAGAGTCGCCTATCTGAGGGGGGTTTGTATGGAAGTCCGGCCAAGGTTCCAGTACAGCCTCAAACGATGTGTGCAGGGTCCCAAGCCGGTCTGAGTAGCAGTTCATCCACTTCGCACACCGTGCCAAAGCCCTACCAGAACTCCGAACTACTGGGACTTCTAGGGTTCGAACGGGGTGAGGTACTAGGTTGAGAGGAGTCAGTGAGTCCAATGTGTGGTTGCACTCTTCTTCTTGGATAACTGTCGGGGCCCGGGGTTAGCGTATGCAAGACCCGCTACAACACAATCATATGGAGAGCCGAGAACCGTACCCTCTTGTCTAAGCAGACAAGGCCAAGTACAGAACGTTCTCAGAAAGAATAGAACGTGAGGGGCATCCCATCCAGGCCGGATGATCAACTGAGATGGGTCCTCATCGTCCGCACACAAGTCTAAATGATATGGGTGATGGACTCCCATATTCATAGACAAGTCGCCTCAACCATACTCTCGATTGTATTATAACACTTACATAGACTTACTCCAGCCCGATCACTTAGTCGCGGTCTAGGGCGGGCTCGATCATACAAAAAAGTGTGACACGTGACAGAGTCACGAGCAATCGCATCGCGATGCCCCAAGCTGCGCACATCTAAGGGCCACTTGGTGTATAAAAGACCGCCAGCCAGATCACAACTAAGGTCTCGAGAATCCATACTAAGACATGCATGTTATAATCATACACACATCACACATGTCCAGTATGAACATCAGGTATCATTGCAATTCTCTACAAAGTTTAAAACTTTATTGATAACTCTTACAGAGTGCACACAAAGATCACGAGACTGTGATCCAACATTACATCAAACATGCGGAAGCAAAGTAGGTCTGAGTACAGACAAGTTTAACAAATGGCTTAGAGAAGCCTTATCTACAAACAATCCCTTCCACGAGGGACCAGTCGTCTGACTGGGACTACACTAGCTTGATCCGTCGTCGAGCTCCAGGAAGAATCAACTTCGGGGTCAGTGGGTTCATCTAAAACATAGAATACGCAAACGTGAGTACAAAGTCGTACTCAGCAAGACTTACGTAGGAGCTATACTACTCATGCACATGTATCAAAGTAAAGGGAGTGGGGGTTCATAAGCAGAAGTGCCAGCTTTGACTTGGCTAGTCCTGAACTACGAGTACCAGACTTGAGGTAAGAAGCGTACATGAGTCCACTACATGTCTCCAACCAATTACACCACCATGGTGCCTTTCTTGACTTCCCCACGAGAAAGCACGCCATAGCACTCACGCTTATCTTGGCAAGTTTTATAAGTATCCAGTTCAAGTTGTCTAATAATGAAGCTAAGCTTTCCAAGAAGTCCTTAACCGCGGACGCTGCTAATCGAATAGTTTTGTTAACCCTCCAGGGGTGTACTACTACACACACGTGTCATCGCTTACCGCCTTTTGCGTGTCACCGTTCAAGAGGTGACAGCGAGGATGCCACCACAACACTTCACCCACAGCTCCGTTCTAGTCCAGAGAGTCGCCAATCTGAGGGGGGTTTGTATGGAAGTCCGGCCAAGGTTCCAGTACAGCCTCAAACGATGTGTGCAGGGTCCCAAGCCGGTCTGAGTAGCAGTTCATCCACTTCGCACACCGTGCCAAAGCCCTACCAGAACTCCGAACTACTGGGACTTCTAGGGTTCGAACGGGGTGAGGTACTAGGTTGAGAGGAGTCAGTGAGTCCAATGTGTGGTTGCACTCTTCTTCTTGGATAACTTTCGGGGCCCGGGGTTAGCGTATGCAAGACCCGCTACAACACAATCATATGGAGAGCCGAGAACCGTACCCTCTTGTCTAAGCAGACAAGGCCAAGTACAGAACGTTCTCAGAAAGAATAGAACGTGAGGGGCATCCCATCCAGGCCGGATGATCAACTGAGATGGGTCCTCATCGTCCGCACACAAGTCTAAATGATATGGGTGATGGACTCCCATATTCATAGACAAGTCGCCTCAACCATACTCTCGATTGTATTATAACACTTACATAGACTTACTCCAGCCCGATCACTTAGTCGCGGTCTAGGGCGGGCTCGATCATACAAAAAAGTGTGACACGTGACAGAGTCACGAGCAATCGCATCGCGATGCCCCAAGCTGCGCACATCTAAGGGCCACTTGGTGTATAAAAGACCGCCAGCCAGATCACAACTAAGGTCTCGAGAACCCATACTAAGACATGCATGTTATAATCATACACACATCACACATGTCCAGTATGAACATCAGGTATCATTGCAATTCTCTACAAAGTTTAAAACTTTATTGATAACTCTTACAGAGTGCACACAAAGATCACGAGACTGTGATCCAACATTACATCAAACATGCGGAAGCAAAGTAGGTCTGAGTACAGACAAGTTTAACAAATGGCTTAGAGAAGCCTTATCTACAAACAATCCCTTCCACGAGGGACCAGTCGTCTGACTGGGACTACACTAGCTTGATCAGTCGTCGAGCTCCAGGAAGAATCAACTTCGGGGTCAGTGGGTTCATCTAAAACATAGAATACGCAAACGTGAGTACAAAGTCGTACTCAGCAAGACTTACGTAGGAGCTATACTACTCATGCACATGTATCAAAGTAAAGGGAGTGGGGGTTCATAAGCAGAAGTGCCAGCTTTGACTTGGCTAGTCCTGAACTACGAGTACCAGACTTGAGGTAAGAAGCGTACATGAGTCCACTACATGTCTCCAACCAATTACACCACGATGGTGCCTTTCTTGACTTCCCCACGAGAAAGCACGCCATAGCACTCACGCTTATCTTGGCAAGTTTTATAAGTATCCAGTTCAAGTTGTCTAATAATCAAGCTAAGCTTTCCAAGAAGTCCTTAACCGCGGACGCTGCTAATCGAATAGTTTTGTTAACCCTCCAGGGGTGTACTACTACACACACGTGTCATCGCTTACCGCCTTTTGCGTGTCACCGTTCAAGAGGTGACAGCGAGGATGCCACCACAACACTTCACCCACAGCTCCGTTCTAGTCCAGAGAGTCGCCTATCTGAGGGGGGTTTGTATGGAAGTCCGGCCGAGGTTCCAGTACAGCCTCAAACGA
Organism: Bromus sterilis; assembly: GCA_950022295.1. Taxonomy (NCBI): domain Eukaryota; kingdom Viridiplantae; phylum Streptophyta; class Magnoliopsida; order Poales; family Poaceae; genus Bromus; species Bromus sterilis. The sequence goes on from OX465599.1 coordinate 222,600,265, forward strand.
TGTGTGTAGGGTCCCAAGCCGGTCTTGAAAAGCCGCTCATTCACTTCGCAGACCGTGCCACAGCCCTACCAGAACTCCGAACTACTGGGACTTCTAGGGTTCGAACGGGGTGAGGTAATAGGATGAGAGGGGTCAGTGAGCACAATGTGTCGTTGCACTCTTCTTCTTGGATCACCACAGAAGAACTCGGACTTAAGGCGGTGTTCAACGAGACAACCCACTGTGTACTCCTACACAGCCTCTCATCGTTCACCTTGTATTAGGGTAGATTCACCAACACATTTCCACCATCATCAACATGATCACTACCATCCCGACTCACAAAAGAGTAACCTCATTGTAACTCTAAGCATGCAATAAGCAGTAACAGTTGCAGGGGCCACATGATATCAACCAACTCCGACATCTTCTAGGATTTTGGTTTGCTTACTACTGTGACAAAATGATAGGTCCTGCAAAGGATATGGGTTCAACTATGCGGTAGAATCGATAACAAGGTGATCATCCTATTTCATGCATAAGCGAGAATGAGAGGGAAATGGGTTTTTATCGACATGATCAATGGGGGTTTGCTTGCCTTGCTGGCGAGATTCGGAAACATCGTCTTCAATGAAGGGGGTGGTCTCGGGTTCTGGCTCCACTTCTATCCGGACAAGCATGGAAAACATAGGATCAATATAAATGCAATGCTCAAACACATGATCAATGTTGTAATGTGATGTTCATGGTTGTAATGTGTTGACAATTCCATTTAAATGAAGTATATTGCGTTTGAGTTGCCAATTCAAACTCCATTTTTGAATTTAAAAGGGTTCATATGCATGTTTTCTTCTTTTCCCCCATTTTAAAATGGTCAAACATGAAAACAAAGTGCATATTCAGAATCCTTGCATTTTTCTGATAATTTTACATATATTATTTGTCCAATTTGGAGTTAAAATGAATTAGTTATGATTTTCCAAACTTTAATCATTTTCTGGAATTTAATCAAATCAAATAAGCTTTACTTCATCAGCATGAGGTCATGCTGACATCAGGGGGCCTCTGACCACTGGGACCCACATGTCAGTGGTTGTTCTGTTAATTAAAACGATTTAAATTAATTTGAGTTAACAGAGGGGATTAAGTAGGGGCTGGGCCCACATGTCATGGTCACTGGCAGGTGGGGCCAGGGGGATTAAGGGCTGGGGTTATGTGCTAATGGAGTGATCGTCGCCGACGAGGTCCTGCTCAGGCCGGAGCACGTCGGGATCGTGCTCTGGGCACGCGTTTGACGCGCTGCTAGCTCCGTTCACGAGCTGGGAGTTGCCCGCGTCGTTCTGGAGTGGAGCGGGTGGCTGGGGTGCACCGGAATGACGCCAGCGTCGTGCCTTTGCGGCGGCAGAGGCACGGGCTCGAGGCAAAGCTCGCCGTGGTGCTCTTCTTGAGCCAGCGATGCACGAAATCGTCGCAGAGGAGCAAGGCGGAGACGAAGGACATGGAGGCGGCGACGTTTGCATAGCAGAGGCCCATCGCCATGGTTCCCGGCAGCGTGGAGCTTCGGCTCTCATGGAGGCCATGGCTAGAGGACGAAATTTAGGGGGAAAAGATAGGGATTTTGATCCCGCTCTCATCAGGAACTCAGCAGAGCAGGCGGCGAGGTAAACGGCGGCGTGACAGCGACGAATTCGACGATGAGGTCTTGCGGGTCCGGCGGCGTCTCGGTGAAGATTCCGGTGACTCGAAGGCGATGCAGCTCCCGATCCTTTGCACAGAGACGAAGTCGACGTCGAGGAGTTCGCTGTACAGAGTTCTAGCGGCTAGGGTTGGCTCGGGCTGCGAGTTTCCACGGCCATGGCCTGCTGCTGCTCTCGGGGAAGCTTGCGAGAGAGAAGGAGAGGGATGGATAGGCACTGGACTGAGGGGGAAATGGTGCACGACGTGTTGGGGGTTCTCCAGGACACCGAGGAGAGGACACGGGGGCTCTGGAAGCTTCAAGGCGTCGCGGTGGCTTTGGTGCGCGCTCTGGCCGCCACCGAGCTGCTTCAGTGCTAAAGGTGGAAGAAGACTGGGATGCCCCTACTGGGCTGGGTTGGGCCAGAAGAAGGTGGGCTTCGCCCTAGGCGAGAGGTAAGTCTCTGCTCTTTTCTTTTTCTGTTTTTGTTTTCTGTCTTATGTTGGCCATGCTAAAATAAATAGCTAGGCATTTTTAAAAATGCTGAAACTTTTTATATGGCCTCATAATATATTAGGCTAGCCACTTATAAAGTTTGGCACTTTTTAAATATCAAATCATTTGAACTTTAATTCAAATAGGGGTTTAAATTTAAATCCATGCTCCTGTTTGAATATTTGAAAAATCCATGAGCATGGGATTGCTACCACATCACTTGATATGTGATCACACTCATTTATGTGACTTTTGAAAATTGAAAAAGGAATTTTTGGATCAACTTTTTATCTGGCCATTTGAATTAAATTCATCTGGGGGTGTTCTCTCTCCCATTTCAATTTCTTTTGAAATTTTTAACACGATGCAAAGTAGCTCTTAATCCTAGCACATACCTAACTTGGGGTTGTGACAATCACCACACAAGAACTCGGGCTTAAGGCGGTGTTCAACGAGACAACCCACTGTGTACTCCTACACAACCTCTCATCGTTCACCTTGTATTAGGGTAGATTCACCAACACATTTCCACCATCATCATCATGATTGCTACCATCCCGACTCACATAACAGTACCAACATTGTATCACTCTAAGCATGCAATAAGCAATAACAGTTGTAGGGGCCACATGATATCAACCAACTCCAACATTTGCTAGGATTGTGGTTTGCTTACTACTGTGACAAATGATAGGTCATTCAACGGAATGGGTTCATCTATGCGGTAGAAACGTAGCATGGTCATCATCCTAAACAATGCATAAGCGAGACTGAGAGGGAAGTGGGATTTTATCGACATGATCAATGGGGGTTTGCTTGCCTTGCTGACGAGGTTCGGGTTCGGGGTCTTCAACCACATGATAACGGTGTCTTCAATGAAGGGGGGTGGCCTCCGATTCTGTTTGCACGTCTATCGAGCAAACAAATAAACAAGGCATAACTTTATTTGCAATGCTCAAGCACATGATCAATATTGTAGTGGTGATGTTCATGGTCACAATGTGTTGTCAATTCCATTTAAAAGAAGCCAATTGCAAAGTCAATTGCAAATGCACCTCAAATTTGAATTTGAATTAAACCAATATGGATGTTTGACACTGTTCACCCAATTTTTAATTGGTTAAACATGAAAACAATGTCAATATTCACAATCCTTGGATTTTTCTGATATGTTTAGACATATTATTTGCTACATTTGGAGTTAGGATGAATTTTCTATGAATTTCCAAAGTTTAGCATATTTTCTGCCATTTTCTGAATTGATTTAAATAGAAAAGCACTTATTGCATCATGCTGATGTCATGCTGGCGTGTGGGGGGGCTGACATGTGGGCCAAGGCTGTCAGTGGCTGGGTTAATTAACCCGGTTAGTTTTAAACTAACCAGGGGGATTAGGGGGGCCTGGGGCCCACTGTCAGTGGCTGTAGGTGGGGGTTAGCGGAGGATTAGGCCTAATTAACTAGGCCTCGCTGGCGGTTAGCCGCCGGTGGCACCAGTGCGCTGCGGAGCACACATGGGAGGGTGCTTCCGGCCACCAAATGGCACGGGGAGGGCACCTAGATGCTCCCCGTGGTCGCCCGCGTCGACCTGTGTGCACGGGGGGGAGGGGCAAGGGAGCTGCCGGAGCGTCGCCGGCGACAAGCTCAGGCGGCCGCTGGGCTCGGCCGAGGAGATTACGGCGACGAGGGATCGGGGAGGAGCGCGTAGAGGGGGGAAAAGTAGAGGGGGGAAAAGTAGAGGGGCTCACGACGGTGACGATGGTGAGCTCGGGGAGGCCGGGGAGGTGCTGGCGGCGGCTGAATCGGTGTCGTGGTCCACGGCGGCCGGCGGCAAGGCGGAGAAGCGGGCGTCGACTAGGGGCGTCCACGGTTCAATTCTTCGCTGGAGACGATGAAGACGACATCGGCGGTCCTCCTGGACACTCTGGCGAGGCTTGGAGGCGGCTGGGGGCACGAGGGCGCACGGCGGTGCTCGGGATGGTGATGAAAACGGCGAGGAGGAAGAGTGGAGAAGAAACAAGGGAGAGGGGATAGACTCGCGGGGCTCTGGGCTTCTCTGTGGCGTGAGAAGAAGACACGGGGAGGCCAGGCAGGCAGGGAGCTGCTCGCCGGCGTCGGCATACGCTCCAGGGAGCTGCTTGCCCCGCCGGGGAAGAAGACAAAAGGAGGGGGCAGGCCTGGGCCGTGGGAAGGTAAGTTGGGCCGAGAGGCCCAGGTAGGTGGGCTTCTTTCTTCTTTTTCTCTTCTTCTCTGTTTTCTTCTGCTATTTGTTTTGGTACTTCTAAATAAAATAGCAAACCATTTTATAAAATGCTGAAACTTTTTACATGGCCTCATAATATATTAGGCTAGCCACTTATAAAGTATGGCACTTTTTAAAATTCAATTCATTTGAATTTTAAATCAAATATGGGTTTTTGATTAATTCCAAGGTCCTGTTTGAATATTTGAAAAACCCATGAGCATGGGAATGCTACCACATCACTTTATATGTGATCATACTCATTTATGAGACTTTTCCAAAATCTAAAAGGAATTTTTGGAGCAACTTTTATTCTGGCCATTTGAATTAAATTCATCTGGGGTGTTCTCTCCCATTTCAATTTCTTGTTGAAATTTTTAACATGAATGCAATGTGGCTCTGGTCCTAGCACATACCTAACAGAGGGTTTTGACAAATATCATATTTTCGTCCTCGGAAGCGTTCCTTCACGGGGGATTAGCACGAAGCTCATCTCTGAACCAAGTCATGAGACCGGAGTTGTGCTCTTTGATTAGACGTGGATCTCGGTCCGTTATCTGCATGCCCTGGTCACATACTTCTTCCTGATTACATCCTTGTGCTTTATTATCCAAGGATCGACCAACTGGATGTGTTGTAGCATGACTAGGTTTGCTCTTTCAAAGTCGATGTCTCGACCCTTGAAGTTGACATGCATTGCGCGGCTTCCCTCCTGGTGACCACACCCATCGATCCTGCCAAAGTGCTTGTTGACGGGCAGACCAACAGGGTTCTCGGTGTTGAGACAATTCATCCAAAAAGAGATGCACTCTTCGGTTAGAAAGCCCTTCGCTATGCTTCCATCTGGACGGGACCTGTTACGAACGTATTTTTTGATGTGTCCATTCATCCTTTCGAACGGCATCATGCTGCGAGGAAACGCAGGCCCGAGTTGGACGATATCCTCCACGACATGGATCAGTAGATGCACCATAATGTCGAAGAACGCGGGCGGGAAATAGATCTCAAGCTCGCATAGTATGAGCACGATCTCCTCCTGTATCCTTTTGAGTTGCGTAGCGCAAATCGACTTCCGAGAGATGACGTCAAAAAAGTTGCAAAGGCCAAACAATGGTTTAAAGACGTGCTCGTCCATTATCCCTCGGATCTCAACTGGGAGAATTTACGTCATCAGCACGGCACAGTCATGAGATTTCATCCCACTGAAACGCTGCTTCGCCTCGTCTAGGTATCTTCTTATCTTCCCCGCATAGCCGTTCGGAAATTTTACTCCTATGAGACAGTGGATAAACCGCTTGATCTCCTCCTCGCATAGAGTGAAGCATGCCGGTGGGCAGTGATCAATACCGGTCTTCTTCTTTGTCGCCCTTTTTCGTTTGCAAGAGTTTTGCGTTTCCATATCCTCCTCCTCCTCCGGCTCATCATCGTCGTCACTAGGGGGGAGAAGTTCCCTCTTGATGCCCATAAATTTCAAGTCATTCCTTGCTTTTGGCCCGTCCTTGGTCTTCTCGGACATGTTCAGCAGCGTGCCAAACAAGCTCTCGCACACGTTCTTTGTGATATGCATGAGATGAAGGCTATGAGGACTGCGGAGGAGACTCCAGTATTCCAAATCCCAGAAAACAGACCTCGCTTTACATACCCTCATCAACGGTTGAGTCTTCTTTTTTTTATTTCCCGGCGCAGGGCACTCTTTCCATGTTTTCGGCAAGTTGTCGATTTCTTCGCCGCTCCTTCGAGCTAGGGGTGCTCGGAGCTCCTCGCTTCCATCGAACAGATGTCCCTGTTTTCTCCACGCGTGTTTCTTGGGAAGCCACCTCCGAGACCCCTGGAACATGGTTTTTGAAGATCCGGGATCTTTTGGTAGCTGGCGGTACATTGTATTATCCATGCACCAAACGCATGCACAGAATCCTTGGACCACCTTCCCTAAGAAATATCCGTATCCGAGATAGTCGTGCACCGTCATGATCACCGCGGCTTTCATTGGGAAATATTCTTTTGCGGCGGCGTCCCACGTATTGACTCCTTCTTTCCATAACGTTTCTAGCTCCTCTTTCAACAGCTGCAGATATAGATTGAGGTCCGTACATGGTTGTTTCGGCCCTTGAACTAGCATACACATTGTTACGTACTTTTTCTTCATGCACTTCCAGGGAGGGAGGTTGTATATGCATACAAACACGGGCCAGGTACTGTGTGTGCTGCTCTGGCCGCCAAACGGATTGACTCCATCGGCGCTCACAACAATCCTGAGGTTCCTTGGTTCTTTCCCAAAATATGTGTATTCGAGGTCCAACGCAGTCCATTGGCTACCATCTGAAGGCTGCCTCAGCATGTCCTCATTTTCCGGATTCGGGTTCGGGTCATCCTCTTTTAGCTTCTTTCTATCTGCGTGCCAGGTCATGAGCTTTGCTTCATCGGGATCTACGAAATACCTCTGCAGACGAGGAGTGATCGGAAAGTACCATACCACTTTTCTAGGAACTTTCTTCCCTCTCTTGTATCGACTAACACCGCACACCGAACATGTGTTTTTATCTTCGTGCTCACCCCGATAGATCATGCAATCATTTATGCAGACGTGGTATTTAACGTGCGGAAGATCGAGAGGGCAAAGGACTTTCTTGGCCTCAGCGATACTAGTTGGGCACGTGTTGCCCTTCGGAAGACGATCGTGCCAGAATGCCATGTTATTATCGAAGCTTTTGTCGGTCCATTTGTGTTTTTCCTTCATGTCCATAGCCCCAAGTGTTACATTAAAGAGGGTATCCCCATCGTTGCAGCCTTCATACAACTTCGTAACCGCGTCTTTGTCGAGTTGCGCCATCTTGTCCTTCTCTCTAGCCGCACCTCTTGCATTCACCGCCTCGTTGACAAGCAGCTCTTGAACATGAGGGTCCCGCACCCAGCTTGAGTCCTCATGTCCGGCATCTTGATCTTAATGATCTGCTTCGGCATTTTCTTCATGATCATGTACGGGATGCTCTTCGTCTTCTCGCCCGTCGTTGTTGTCTGGTTGCCCTTCCTCATTTGCTGGCGCATTGATGTCCTCCTACTTACCTACTTCATCACTTATCTACCGTGTGTAGCCATCCATCAAACCATTACGCTTCAGGTGTCTTTCCAATATTCCGGAATTAGGCTCTGTCACGCACTGCAGTTTGCATCTCCGACACAGACATCTTATATCCGTCATATTATTCCATAGCATGTCGTTTGTCGCACATTGCATCCACCTAGTCACGGTGATATCGCTCATCATCTCGCGGAACATGATTGCCGGCGTGCATAGAGAGAGCAACACAATCGCGGAAAAATTTGGCATGACCTTCCCTAGTAATGCATGGGAGCATGCGGAGAGTGAGCCAGAAATTTGTCGAAACAGAAATGAATCAACATTTTGGCAAAACATTGGCAACTAAAGATTCACATATATATCAAACCACCATAAGCTTCACATATACACTTCACATATACATCAAAACACCATAAGCTTCACATATACATCAAACCTCCTCAAGCTTTCACATATACATCAAACCACCTCAAGCTTTCACATATACCTCAAACCACCACAAGCTTCCACATATATACTTCACATATACATCAAACCCAAGCTTCACATATACATCAAACCCCAAGCTAATAAAGGAAATTATGGGTGATAAATGGAAGAAAAGAGTTGGGGAGGAAGTCCACTTACTTTAATATAAAACAAAGTAGATTTTAAGCCAAGTATGGATGGATAAATGGAAGAAATGAGGTGGGGAGGAGGACAAAACCGAATAGATCTAGGTGAGAAGAGTATATCTAGTTTGAGAAGTGTGTGGAGTGAATGAGAGGTGGTAAGTGGGGTGGAGTAGATAAGGGTAGCTCCATACTTAGGGGTGGCGCATATATCATGTCAGTGGTGGCGCATATCACAATGCACCACCCCTAAGGTCCTTATAGGTGGCGCATTCCCAATATGTGCCACCCATAAGCTCTTAGGGGTGGCGCATTTCCAATATGCGCCACCCATAAGCTCTTATGGGTGGAGCATTAGAAAAACGCGCCACCTATAAGGATATTAGGGGTGGCGCATTTTGCCAAATGCGCCACATGTAAGAGGATACAGGGCTGGCCCACACTTATGGGTGGCGCATTTTATAATATGTGCCACCTCTAAGATCTTAGTGGTGGCGCATTTTTAACCAGTGCGCCACCCTTTATAACCTAGTGGTGCATTACATAAAAGATGCGCCACTAATAAGATTTCCATGTATAGGATTTTCTCTAGTAGTGTTCCACAAAACTTCTCGATGAGATGATGACCAACTATTCCCAATGGCACACCGAACGAGCTACAACAGGTAGGAAGGTAAACTCTGTCGAGGAGATTACCTCCCTAAATGAAAAAGTTGATTAATTATGTCTCTACTTACCAAGCAACCCTCTATTGATCCTCATGATGTTCCTTTAAATTCTTTGGTTGCTCAGGAACAAGTAGATGTGAACTTTATTGCTAGAAACAACTTCAACAATAATGATTATAGGGGCAATTTTTCTAGCAACCCTAGACCGTTTCCATCCAACTATGGGAACACCAACACTTATCCTAGCAACAAGAACCCCACTTTTGAACTGGAAAACATGCTTAGAGACTTTATCACTACCCAAAGAGCCTTCAACAAGAATGTAGAAGAGAAATTAGCTAAGTTAGATAATCTCTCCTTGAAGGTAGATAGCTTAGACCTTGATGTTGAGATGCTAAAAATTAGAACCTCTCCGCTTGAGGAGAGGAAGGCCACTCCTATTAATGCTATCCAATTAAAAATCAATGAAAATATTAGGATGATGGCTAAACTTAAAGAAAGATGGGCTAGAGAAAAAGAGGGAGAGGATAGAATGAAGAGCCTTCCTACACAACACACAGTTGCCACTATCCAAATTTTTTAGGACACCCAAGCTATTAGCACCCAACACACTCCTAGTCCCATTGGACCTATTAATGGTGATGCTAATACCTCAACCGTAGAAGAAGAAACTCCTATGAACATAGAGGGTTTCAAAAAAGTGAGCCTAGATGACACTACTACCACCTTTGATAGTAGTGATATTGATTTTGATAGTTGCACCCTCTCAAAAAAATTTAGCTTGTTACTACAAAATGTCTAGAGACCCCCACACTAACACACTTAATCTTGCCTTCATGGATCATATCACAAATGCTCTCATCAAAGCTAGGGAGGAGAAGCTTAGAATAGAAGCCTCCATACTTAGTAATCTAGACGATGGTTGGGACCCCATGATTAAAATTAAATTAAATAACTTCTCTTGCTATTCTTTATGTGACGTTGGAGCTAGTACCTCTGTCATGCCCAAAAGAATGTATGATATGTTTGAATTGAAACCTTTTGATTCTTGTTCTTTTGGTGTTAGTCTCGTTGATTCTTCCGTAAAGAATCCTTTGGGAAAGATCGACGATGTTCTTATAATTTTCAATGACAATTATGTTCCCGTTGATTTTATTATTATGGATATAGAGTGTGAACCTTTATGTCCAATTATTTGGGACGCCCTTTTCTTCGCACTGTTGGTGCTGTTATTGACATGAAAGAGGGGAATATAAAATTTCAATTCCTCTCAAAAAGGGACGGAACACTTCCCTAGAAATAAAATCAAGTTACCTTTTGAGTCCGTAACACGGGCTAGCTATTCTCTCTCTTGATAAAACTTGATTCTTCTTTCGCCTTATGCCTAGCTTAAAGGCGTAAAACAAAGCGCTTGTTGGGAGGCAACCCAAGATGTTTTTACTTCTGTTTTTAGTGGTCTTGATGATTGTTACTACTGTAGCAACATCATTGTCTCTTTATTTTCAGGCTTTGTGCCAAATTATAGCCTCTTAAGATAAGGGAAGCAAAAGTTGTGACATGCTGTCCAGAAAACAGATTATGTCTGCTTGACGAAAAAAATCTAAACAAATAACCAGTTCATCTTGTTGAGCTGAATTTTTTACACAGAATGCTCTATACATATGTGAAGCTTTCGTATGTTCTGAGTTTTTTTATTTGAGTTGCAGAAGTTCCCCGAAAAAATTCTCTACTACCTACTGTTCTTTTTTTCACATATTCTGCCACGTTCTGCCTTTCCTTACTTTTGCAAACCTTAAGCTTTCTTTTTCTTTGCGAACAACTTTTGTAAATCTTGAGAAACAGTATCTCTTAAACAATATCTTTATATACAGTGTGGAAAAATTATTTTATCAAGGGTAATAACCTCTCTAATTAGCTTGTGATGAGTTATGTATGAAGGGAGTTTTCAAGTGTGCGAGGGAATTTGATGAAAGAAGATCCGGGAGTGTCAAACGCTCAAGCTTGGGGATTGTAAGGTCCGATATGCGGTACTGTTCTAGATCTAGATGTTTCCATTCAGATCCGGGGACGAAGCACATATCGGTCCCACCTCGACATATGACAATGTCATATGCCCCGGATTTCCAACATGATATCACAACATTACAGCTACAAGGATACAACATCTCATACAATCGGCATACAACTGCCTTAATAGATTACATCACTGGAAGATACATGTCTGAGTACAGACTACAATCAATTGACTAGTGGCAAAGAGAAAATCATCGACCCCCATAACCACACGGGTTCAGGCACTCCGCCGGGATCCGCCTAACTAGTCGTCGTCGAGTCTCCACGCGAAACGTGGATCACCATACCTGTTTTCGAATACGAACCCTGAAAAGAGTTTGGGGTAGTATCATGAGTACATAAGTACTCAGCGTCCAACTGTAGTGGTCAACTAACCCAGCAAGGACTTCATCACTCATCATTCTAGGATAACTAGTAGTTCACAGTAAGGATGGGGTAAGTGGTGAGGTTGCTGCCGCACTAGCATTTATGAAATGGCTAACGATCCAGAGAGTAAGCTAATAAGCCAAGCATTCGATGAGGAATCACCTCCAATAAGTCTGCTATCAGCTACTTATGCAAACATAACCCCTATCCTATCCTTGTCCTCCACTTCGCATCTCGACGAAGAATAAGCAGTCAAGGCACACACACATTGATCAAGTTATTAAGATTATCTCAGTTGTTGTTTTCTATGAACAAGGAGTAGGTCTCAAGACGTACATAACCGGTCGTGGAAACGACTTCTCGAAAAGATTTAACCCTGCAGGGATGTACCAACTGCCCATTACAAGGCTCCGCATGCACACCCATCTCTCTCAGTCAGCCCCGTTAAAGACACTCATTGAAGAGTTTTTCCGAGAGATCCGGACGTCAAGTCCCTCTAACTAACAACACACAAATCCGGGTGGCCCCCGGGGAGTCGACACCCAATCCAAAAGTCGGCCACGCTCTCGGATCAGACTCTCCCGTCTGGACGAGGTCGGGGTAACTAACCCAAACCATGTGGGCAGCCCCGTAGCTTCTGATAACCCACAACTGCAGGGGATCGAGATAGTCTTCGCGGGTAAGATAACCAATTTATTGATACAACTCAAGGGGAGCCAAAGAATATCCACAAGATTTAACAGTGGAGTTGTCAATTCCACCGCACCTGAGATACACTTACTTGTAGCAATATATTAGTAGCAACTGCGATATGGAAGTGATGATAGCAACGGTAATAGTAAAACAGTGAAAGTAAACAACTAGTAACCAGCAGAATTAAAACAATGTAGTCTAGGGAGATGGATGGTTGGGAGCTGCATGGATAAGACACATCATGTAATCAACTTGGGGCAAGGCACACAGAAAAGCAAAGATCATCTAGGCATAAATCAAACATCAGGCATGTATCCCACAGGTAGTTGTACGTGCTTGCAATAAGAACTTCCACAACATCTTTTGTCCTACCATCCCGCTACGAACGGGGCCAAAAGGAACTTATGGAGATTAAGGTGCTCTTGTCAAAGAGCATCGGAACAAAGCATTAACAATCGATGGATACACAAAATCCTCAAATTATAGTCCATCCCCTTTGGTGTCCCAAGCTGTCACCTTTGGGATCGCCGATTCCGGACTATAACAGGTGCATACAACTCATAGATAAGATCAAGAACACAAATATATTCATGAAAACACAAAGGGTTCAGATCTGAAATCATGGCACTCGTGCCCAAAGTGACAAGCATTAAGAGCAACAAGTTGAAGCAAAGATGATAAACACCAATCTAGATGATAGGCAACATGCCCCCAACAATCTGATAAACTATTACATGATCTAACTCATCCAATCCCTACCATCCCCTTTGCCTACAGCAGGTAATTACTCACACATGGATGGAGAAGTCATGGAGGGATGATGGAGTGGTGATGGTGACGACGATGGCGATGATCTCCTCTCTCCGGAGGCCAAAACAACCTCCAGATTAGCCCTCCCGGAGAAGAACAGAGGGTGGCGGCGGCTCCGCGACGAGAACTGGGAAAACGAATTATGTTTTGGGGTTTTCGCGTCACGGGAATAAATAGGAGCATCGGTAGGGCACCAGAGGAGGGGGGAGGCCCCCAGGCGGCCAGAGGGCGCGACCCCACCCCTGGCCGCGCCACTGGTGAGCCTGGGGCCCCTAGGGCTCCCCTCTGGTCCCACTTCTGGCATCTGGCTCCTTCGGGTGCGTGGATTTTCTGGTATTTTCCTGGGAATTTTCTGGGACGTCCAAAAATCTATTTTCCTGCGCACAATAAAACCATACAGACAGCTCTGCTGAAAACAACGTTAGTCCAGGTTATTTTCGTCCAAATCATGCAATAATGAGGGCAAAACAATAGCAAAAGTGTTTGGAAAAGTAGATACGTTTGAGACATATCAACCCACCCAAGCTTAGCATATTGCTTGTCCTCAAGCAATTCAGCACAACGAACTGAACGCGACAAACAAAACTTTGACAAACTCTTTTGCTTCAAAAGATGTATATAAGCATGTACTATGAAAAGAATTTATCAAGTATCAAAACAATGCTATGAGGACAATGCACGAAGCAATCCTTCTTTAAAGTGCTCAATCTCAAACAACTAAAAGCAAATAATATGCTACTGAAAATCAAGACATGATTACAATGCACAAAGTTTGAACATACTAGAGTGGTATTCCGCTAGCCTCCATGAGTGAAGCAAAACATAAATGCAGAAACTCCTCCGGAGTTTTAAAGGAGACTAGAACTAAGAACTTCAGAATAAATAATACCACAATCATGCAAAAGACAATGTAATACTTTGGGAAAATGCACATTACACTCAGAATAACAATTATGCTCTCCTAGTTGGTGCTTTGAAGAAAGAAGGTGGAGACTCTCGAACCGTGGAGTTTGATGGAAAGGTTGAAAACCCATGGAAGGAAGCAAAGACTAAACTTGTACCAGAACTCTTGGTTTTGAAAACAGAGATAAAAAGGTGGTTTGGGATATGCATGCTTCGTCAACGAATGCTAGTAGACAACTCAATCGCCTCTTACGCTAGACATGTTTCGAGGAATGACTCCCAAGATGGAGACGATCACATCCCTGTAATCTCCTTTGTTTATCACTGCCAAAGTTTTCTGATTTCTCATAGACAAAGCGTGAAGGAGGGTTTGTTGGTTGTGATTATCTTTTGTGAGCTGGGCCCACTCATGCCATTCCCTCATCGTATTGGGGTTTGCAGATTAGACATGCTCTCCCGGGATAAAACATGTCTAACATAAGACGGTCATGAATTATCTACTACTTCCTCATGAGCTAAAACAGAGGCACAAAACAGGAATGCTTTTGAATAATTTCGAGATGGTACAAGAAAGTCTTCGTTAGGATGGCCGGTAAATACCAAATAGGAAGGTATGGTGGACTCATATGGAAAAAATGGTTTCAAGGTTTTTGGATGCACAAGCAGAAATCCGCTTAGTGTGAGCCAAGGCTAGACAAAGACTGGGAAGCGACCAACTAGAGAGCAATAACAACCATAATCATGCAGAGCGACAAAGTAACATTGAATCAGGCATGAAAATGATATGACTATTTTGAGATTCAAAGATCATCAAGGTATAGTGGACTTTTCAGTCATAAACATGTGTAAGCATGTGCCAAGTCAATCCAAGAATTCTCCAAAGGGAAATACCACTTCAGTATGCCAAACCATGAACAATGCAATGCATGTAAATCATTTCAACAACACATTATGTACTCTAGCTATTTGGGATTAGCCACAAGGAAAGCATGAACACTGGGGAAGCATTGTAAACAAAGCACTATGTCGCTACCAGCTGGTCTCTAAATCATAAGTACAAGCATATGTACAAAGGTGGAAACAAAAAGAGTTCATACCGGTTTTCCTTGTTGCATCCCTTTCGTCGATCTTCGTCATTACTTCCTTGTCACTTGCACGATCGAACGTAGGAAATATAATTAAGTGCAAACGCCATTACGGACTCGATCTGAACTCTGCAACAAAGCAAACTAAAGAGAGAAAAGAAAATATTTTTGGATTTTTCAAAGGTTAAACGAAAGAAAAAGAAAAGAGAAATCTTTTTGTTGTTTTTGCAAAATAAAAGAACAAAGAAGAACGGGAAAAAACTTCGAAAAGATCAAAGCAAACAAAATAAAACTGATAATACAATGGAAAGGTGAGAAGGGAACGTACTCCCCCAAGCTTAGGCTTTTGGCCTAAGTTGGTAGCAGCTACTGCCCCCAGGAGCCTCCTGCTCCGGGGTAAGGGTAATTCCAGGAGTCGTATGAGCCCTCCGGTGCGTACACCGAAGTCCTCGGGTCCTCCCATGAGGAAGGTCCTGCGCTCCAAGCGGAAGAAGATCCCTCGCCATGCTCGGTGAAGGTCTCTCCCTGGAAAGGTGGGAACTCACCGTGATCCTCCTCATCGGGCACAACCCCCTCCATGGGGTTATGCGGCTTGTAATTAGCCATGAACTCATCGAACTGAATTTCGTTGAAGGACCATCCGTTCCTGCGAGTGTTATTAAACAAAAGTGGTGCAGGTAGATGGATCTCACGAGTAATAGTCCTTTCAAACCTCAAAATATAATCAAGGTTACCTAACTAAGAAGTCATGGTAACAAACTTATGCCTTTTCATAGCCGCAAGATCGAGACTCGCGTATGAAAAGGGAACATCATCAGTATGCGGGGTGCGCTCAAGAGACTCAAGGATGAGTGTGGCGTAAACGCCACCATATAAATCGCCCTTGTTACTTTTCGTAACAAGACACCGAGCAATCAAGACACCCACATTATACTCATTCTTACCAGAGAGGGCGTTCCCATAAATGGCGAAGTCTGGTGCAGAACCATTGATCGTGTTGTCACGAGCCAACACCCCTCTAGCAATAAAATACGCAAAATACCTGAGGTGTGGAAACAAGATGCTGGAAATCTTCATGCGCCGAATGTCGGTCTCCTCGTGGAAGCAAAGGGAGTTGAAGAGGGTTCTCAACCCGGAAGGCTACATGGTCATCTTAGCTGTCTGACCAATGTTCGGCACACCTATTATATCACAAAACTGTGCCAAAGACATGGTTATGAGATCATTATAAAGTTTGAACTCAATGGTTCCAACATCATGGTTATAACAAAAATTGTTAAAAAAACAGGAGGTAAGCTTTTTGTATTGTACCACACGGCATAAAGCTAGCCGTGTCAAACCTGCATTAGCACAAAGGCCATAAAATTCCTCCTTAATTCCTGCAACTGTATGAAAATCATCGCACGAATACATCATTGCGCACGCTGGATTTGTTTCTTCCAACAGCTCCATGGGTACATGATCTTCATTGTAGCTCACCCTAACTACTGAGGGTGAAGCTGCATCTCTAGTGACTCGATCGGAGCGCTCGGGCTTCTTATTCCCAAGCCACCCCTTTGCTTTTCCAAAGAAACTCATTTCTGTAATTTTTTACAATTCACAAAAACAAGGATTTAAACAAAGTGAGTTGAGGCAAAATACTCTACTCACTTAACTAAGGCATAAACTTGCATCAAAACTTGTAAAATAAAATTCTACACATGCATGCAAGCTCATAAGAACAGCACCAAGAGCTACTAAATACTCACAAATGAGGCAACCAATCAAAAATCTAATTGGAGGGGTGAAGGAGTTACATACCAGGGAGTATTTTCCCAAAATCTCAGCTCAAATGATGGGTCGTAGAGAGAGATCGAAATTCTGGACGGAGAGCAGCAAGAATGCAAGAATAAAGTGCAGAACTCGTGTTTTTGGAGAGAGAGAGAAGGGAGGAGGAAGAAGACTTACCTGGCTTGCTGCCTTATGGGCCCCAGGCGCCCTGTGGGCGCGGCCAGGGGCCAGGCCCCGCCAGCTGGCCGCCTGGGCCACTGGTGGCCCCCCTGGTCAGCCCCAGGTACCTCCGGATCACTCCCGGCATGGAAATTTTTAAAATATTTTTTCTGGAATTTTTCTGACAACTTCACTGTTGAAATTTTTCGAAGTTCAAAAAGCTGCGAAACTCTCTGAAAACTTGAAACAATGATTAGAATTGTGAAGTTTCAAAAACATATAAACTTGGTACAGCAAGGAGAATAAAAGCTAAAGAAAATGAAAACATAACAAGCTCCACTTTTTACCTATATAAAACATGCTTACTAGCAAGGTTGATCAAGTCTTACCAACAAACCGGCGATATATAGAGAAAAAAGTCTCACCTCTCATGAAGTGATCATTGCACCTTTACTTTAATGGACATTGTCCCCACCATGATGGTTTTGTATTGGTGGTGCACATGTAGAGGACAATCCCATTCTCCAATCTTCACGGTCTCGATATTCTCTATAGAGTTGAGGCCATGCCTCTTGTCAATCTTCTTCAGAAAATACACCGTGTGTTCCTTGTCATTCACATTGAAAGTAACCTTTCCTTTATTACAATCAATAATAGCACCTGTGGTGTTAAGAAAAGTTCTACCAAGAATAATAGACATGCTCCCATCCTTGGGCATGTCAAGCACAACAAAATCAGTAAGGATTAAACAATTAGCAACTTCAACGGGAACATCCTCACAAATACCTATAGGAACAGTTGTTGACTTGTCAGCCATCTGAAGAGAGATATCTGTAGGGATTAGTTTTTCTAAACATAATCTCTTGTAAATAGAAAAGGGAATAACACTCACTCCTGCTCCAAGATCACATAAAGCAGTCCTCACATAATTATTCTTTATGGAACAAGGAATGGTGGGTATACCTAGATCACCAAGCTTCTCAGGAATCTTGACACTAAAAGAGTAGTTAGCAAGCATAGTGGATATTGCTTCATTAGGAACTTTTCTTTTATTTGTAACAATATCTTTCCTTGTGCTAACTTAATAGCATCAGTCAAAGGGATTTGAAGAAAAAGAGGTTTCATCCACTCATAGAACTTATTGTAATGCTCTTCTTCTTTGGTTTTGAGAGACTTACCTAGAAAGGGCATGGGTTTCTGCACCCATGGTTCTCATTCCTTCCCATGTCTTCTTGCGATAAAATCTTCTCTAGTGTATTTCTTGCGTTTGTCGGTTGCTTCTTCTTCTTGAACTTCGAGTGGATCATTCTTTTCACTATCCTTTTCTGGCTCAACACCGTCTTCAGTCTCAGCATCGGAGGTGGATATACTATTTGGATCATTGGAATTGTCAGCTTCTTTGTGCTTCTTCTTCTTCTGAGAGCTAACAATTTCTCCTTCCTTTATTTGAGAATCTTGCTCGATCCTCTTAGGATGCCCCTCCGGATAGAGAGGATCTTGAGTGCTAGTTCCCCCTCGGGTTTCAATCCCGAAGGCATGTATATCCTGTTTGGCATTATTAGCAAGCATATCTTTTTGCACACTAGAAATTTGATCAAGCTGAGTTTGAACCATATGAAAATGCTTCACAAGACATTTAACATCATTAACTGTTCTACCTAGAACATCAAGCAAACTTTTGATAGCAAGGGAATTATCATGCAACTGACTTTGTGTCCTCTGATTAAAGTGATTTTTCTTCATAATGAAATTATCTAGCTCATCTAAACATTGATCAGGAGGCTTACCATGAGGAATGTCACTTGCATTGAAATATAAAAGAGAGTGTACCTCTACCATATGAGGGTGAGTGATAGTCTCACACAACTTCTCAATAGGGGGTAGATTCTTCACGTCTTTGGTTTTAATACCTTTCTCTTTAATCGACTTCTTAGCTTCTTGCATGTCTTCAGGGCTTAGGACAAGCATGCCCCTCTTCTTTGGTGGTGGAGGTGGTTCAGGGACAGACCAATCTTCGTGGTTCTTGGCAATCTTGCCCATCAATTCTTCTGCATCGTCCGGCGTTCTTTTCCTGAAAACACAACCAGCACAACTATCCAAATAGGATCTAGATTCATCAGTTAGACCAGCATAAAATATATCAGTTAATTCATTCTTAGGGACTCCATGTCCCGGTCTAGCCTGGATCAGACTGCAATCCCTCCCCAAGCTTTAGGGAGATTCTCATCCTGCAACTATTTAAAGTTATAAAGTTTTCGTAAAGCAGCATGTTGCATATGAGTTGGAAAATACTTATTAACAAAAGACTGAGCTAAGTCTTCAGGACTCCTAATAGAACCACATGGTAGTGCATCATACCATGCCTTAGCACCTTCCTTTAAATAGAAAGGAAGTAGCTTAGTAACATATAAGTTTCGTATCTTCTCATCTGTAGTAAACAAGCCACCTAACTCAGTGAGTTTGGTCAAGTGTGCAATAGCATCATCATTTTCTCTGCCATAAAAGGGGTCAGCTTCAACCATAGATATAAGTTAAAGATCAACAGAGAAATTATAATCAGGATCATTGATGCATATAGGAGACGTAGCAAAAGTAGGATCAGGAACGGTCTTGTTCTTCAAGGAGTGTTTCTCGAGCAGCTTCTTAATAGCATCAGGGTCAGAGTCGTCAAACTCTGTTAGCTCCCTACATAAATCATCATCAAGTATAATATAATCATCATCAAGGAGTCTCTCCTTGAGTTTACTCAAATCGGGATAAGTGTAAGTCCCATCCAAAGGATAGCAAGTATCGGGAATTTCAATCCTAGATTTCTTGGCAGCAGCAGCAATCTGTTTCACAAGAGCGCGACTAAGTGAACCAATATCATCAAGAGTAGTAGAAGCATCATCAAAAGTATCGGACATGGTGACAGATTCAGTAGAGGCATCATGGGGTGGCGGTGAAGCAAACTTACTCATAACTGAAGGTGAATCAAGTGTAGTACTAGTGTTCAGAACAATACCTTTTCTCGTACGGGATGGTAAGATCGGGACCTTGGGGTCTTCTTTCTTACCCATAGCGGATAAATTGCAGAAGGTAAAATATGTCAAGTAGACTTGTGAATAAAGCTATGCTCCCAGGCAACCGCGCCAGAAAACAGGCTTGATAACCCACAACTGCAGGGGATCGAGATAGTCTTCACGGGTAAGATAACCCAATTTATTGATTCTACTCAAGGGGAGCCAAAGAATATCCACAAGATTTAACAGTGGAGTTGTCAATTCCACCGCACCCGAGATACACTTACTTGCAGCAATATATTAGTAGCAACTGCGATATGGAAGTGATGATAGCAACGGTAATAGTAAAACAGCGAAAGTAAACAACTAGTAACCAGCAGAATTAAAACACTGTAGGCTAGGGAGATGGATGGTTGGGCGCTGCATGGATAAGACACATCATGTAATCAACTTGGGGCAAGGCACATAGAAAAGCAAAGACCATCTAGGCATAAATCAAACATTAGGCATGTATCCCACAGGTAGTTGTACGTGCTTGCAATAAGAACTTGCACAATATCTTTTTTCCTACCATCCCGCTACGAACGGGGCCAAAAGGAACTTATGGAGATTAAGGTGATCTTGTCAAAGAGCATCGGAACAAAGCATTAACAATCGATGGATACACAGAATCCTAAAATTATAGTCCATCCCCTTTGGTGTCCCAAGCTGTCACCTTTGGGATCGCCGATTCCGGACTATAACAGGTGCATACAACTCATAGGTAAGATCAAGAACACAAATATATTCATGAAAACACAAAGTGTTCTGATCTGAAATCATGGCACTCGGGCCCAAAGTGAGAAGTATTAAGAGCAACAAGTTGAAGCAAAGATGATAAACATCAATCTAGATGATAGGCAACATGCCCCCAACAATCTGATAAACTAACACATGATCTAACTCATCCAATCCCTACCATCCCCTTTGCCTACAGTAAGTAATTACTCACACATGGATGGAGAAGTCATGGAGGGAGGATGGAGTGGTGATGATGATGAAGATGGCGATGATCTCCCCTCACAGGAGGCCAAAACAGCCTCCAGATTAGCCCTCCCGGAGAAGAACAGAGGCTGGCGGCGGCTCCGCGACGAGAATTGGGAAAACGACTTCTGTTCTAGGGTTTCTCATCACGGGAATAAATAGGAGTCGAAGTAGGGCACCAGAGGGGGGTGGACCCTCCCAGGCGGCCTCCCGGCGCGGCCAGGGGTGGGTCCGCGTCAGCAGGGCGCCTGGGGCCCCCCTGGCTTCCCTCTGGCCCCACTTCTGGCACAATGGTCCCTCGGGGGCGTGTTGGGCCACGGTGAGGCTTCGGTCGCGGCATGCTAGACGGGCGGAGGTGGATCTCATCCAGCCGGCGGCCGTTCCGGCGCAGCGGTGCACTGGCCGGCCTCCAGCGAGGCGGCGATTGGCAACGAGGAGGCCGGGGGCCTCGAGAACGAAGGGCGGGAGGGCGGCGGTGCATGGAGGCTTCCAACGAGGTCTTCAGGGCGGCGCGGCGTCGAGCGAGAGGGACGACGATGAGCTCGCCTGAGAGCCATGGTGCGGCGGCCTGCAACAGGGAAGGGAGAGGTGATGAGAGGGATAAGGGGAGGCGGTCACCGGAGCCAGGAGGGGCGCGGCTGTGCGCGTGGCCAACGGCGGGCGGCGCGGCCGTGGAGGAGCTTTGGGCTTCCTCTGGCGGAGGCAGCGGCGCGGCGGGCTGGCCGCGGCCCGGATCAGGCCCGTGACCGGCCGGCCGCGCCCTGTGGGGCCCGGCTCCCTGGTGGAGGCGGTTGGGGCTAGGTGGAGCTCATTTGGGCCGTCAGATCTCAGATCTGATGGCTGAGATTGAGGGAGAGCTAGGGTTTGGAGGGAGAGAGGGATTTGGGGAAGAATTTGGAGGGGTTAGAGGGGGTGGCTGCAATTTTTGCTAGGGGAAACCCTAGAAAGGGGTGGGAGAGTAGTGGTCTTTATATAGGTGGCCTGGCTGGCAAGTTTACGCAAACACCCTCGGGTTTCTCTTTCGTGCGCCCGATATTTCACGTTTCTAACCGCCGGGGGTCCATACGACCTCTGATTCGGGTGAAATCTTGAACCACGCGCTCAGCGCGGCGAGCCCGTCAGTCGTACCTCACTTCGATAGAGTTCTGAGAATATTTTCCGGCGCCTAATAAAATAATCCATTTAATTATTAAATGGGGGGTTTTCGTTCCGATGGCGATGGTTGGTCCTGTGCCGGGAGTTACGACGGTGCTCGGGTGAAACCCGGTGTCGCAAAGGTGATAACCCACAACTGCAGGGGATCGAGATAGTCTTCGCGGGTAAGAATAACCCAATTTATAGATTCGACTCAAGGGGAGCCAAAGAATACCCACAAGCTTTGACAATGGAGTTGTCAATTCCACCGCACCTGAGATACACTTACTTGCAACAAGATATTAATAGTAACTGCGATATGGAAGTGATGGTAGTAATGGAAGTGGTGGTGGTGAAACAGCGACAGTAAAACAACAAAAGCAAACAACTAGTAATCAACATAATTAAAAGCACTGTAGGCTAGGGAGATGGATGGTTGGGCGTTGCATGGATGAGATACTTCATGCATTTAACTTGGGGCAAGGCACACAGAAAAACAATGATCATCTAGGCATAAATCAAACATTAGGCATGTACCCCACAGGTAGTTGTACGTGCTTGCAATAAGAACTTGCACAACATCTTTTTTCCTACCATCCCGCTACGAACGAGGCCAAAGGAACTTATGGAGATTAAGGTGCTCCTGTAAAAGAGCACCGAAACAAAGCATTAACAATCAATGGATACACGGAATCCTCAAACTATAGTCCGTCCCCTTTGGTGTCCCAAGTTGTCAACTTTGGGATCGCCGGTTCCGGAATATAACAGGTGCATACAACTCATAGATAAGATCAAGAACACAAATATATTCATGAAAACACAAAGGGCTCAGATTGAAATCATGGCAGTCGGGCCCAAAGTGACAAGAATTAAGAGCAACAAGTTGAAGCAAAGATGATAAACACCAATCTAGATGATAGGCAACATGCCCCCAACAATCTGATAAACTATTACACGATCTAATTGATCCAATCCCTACCATCCCCTTTGCCTACAGTAGGGAATTACACACACATCAATGGAGAAGTCATGGAGGGATGATGGAGTGGTGATGGCGACGACGATGGCGATGATCTCCTCTCTTCGGAGGACAAAACAGCCTCCAGATTAGCCCTCCCGGAGAAGAACAGAGGGTGGCGGAGGCTCCGCGACGAGAACTGGGAAAACGACTTCTGTTCTGGGGTTTTCTCGTCACGGGAATAAATAGGAGCATCGGTAGGGCACCAGAGGAAGGGGGAGGCCCCCAGGCGGCCAGAGGGCGTGGCCCCACCCCTGGCTGAGCCAGGGGGGCGCCTGGGGCCCCCAGGGCTCCCCTCTGGTCCCACTTCTGGCATCTGGCTCCTTCAGGTGCGTGGATTTTCTGGTATTTTTCTGGGAATTTTCTGGGACGTCCAAAAATCCATTTTCCTGCGCACAATAAAACCATACAGACAGCTCTGCTGAAAACATCTTTAGTCCGGGTTATTTTCGTCCAAATCATGCAAGAATGAGGGCAAAACAATAGAAAAAGTGTTTGGAAAAGTAGATACGTTTGAGACGTATCAACTCCCCGAAGCTTAGCATATTGCTTTTCCTCCAGCAGTTCAGTTCAACGAACTGAACGCGACAAAAAAAACTTGACAAACTCTTTTGCTTCATTAGATGTATATAAGCATGTACTATGAAAATAGTTTAGAAGGTATTGAAAGAATGCTATAAGGACAATGCACGAAGAAATCCTTCTTTCATGTGAACAATCACAAACAACTAAAAGTAAATAATATGCTACTGAAAATCAACACAAGACTACAATGCACATAGATTGAACATATCAGAGTGGTATCTCGCTAGCCTCCATAAGTGAAGCAAAACATAAATGCAGAAACTCCTCCGGAGTTTTAAAGGAGACTAGAACTAAGAACTTCAGAATAAGTAGTACCACAATCATGCAGAAGACAATGTAGTACTTTGGGACAATGCACATTACAGTCAGAATGACAATTATGCTCTCATAGTTGGTGCTTTTAAGAAAGAAGGTGGAGACTCTCGAACCGTGGACTTTGATGGTATGGTTGGAAACCTGTGGTTGGAAGCAAAGACTAAACGTGTACCAGAGCTCTTGGTTTTGAAAACAGAGATAAAAAGTTTTTGGGAGGTGCATGATTCGTCAACGAATGCTAGTAGACAACCCAATCACCTCTTACGCTAGACATGTTTTGAGGAACGACTCCCAAGATGGGAACGATCACATCCACTTAATCTCCTTTGTTTATCACTACCAAAGTTTTCTTATTTCTCATAACAAAGCATGAAGGAGGGTTTGTTGGTTGTGATTATCTTTTGTGAGCTGGGCGCACTCATGCCAGTCCCTCCTTGTATTAAGGGTTTGCATATTGGACATGCAATCCCAATAAAACATGTCTAACACAAGAAGGTCATGAATCACCTACTACTTCCTCATGAGCTAAAGGAGAGGCACAACACAAGAGTATTTTTGAATAACTTCGAGATGGTACAAGAAAGTCTTCGTTAAGATGGCCGGTAAATACCACATAGAAAGTTATGGTGCACTCATATGGAATAACTGGTTTCAAGGATTTTGGATGCACAAGCAGAATTCCTCTTAGTGCGAGTGAAGGCTAGAAAAAGACTGGGAAGCGACCAACTAGAGAGCAATAACAGTCATAATAATGCAGAGCGACAAAGTAACATTGAATTAGGCATGAAAATGATACAACTATTCTGAAATTCAAAGATCATCAAGGCATACTAGAATTTTTAGTCATAAACATGTGTAAGCATGTGCCAAGTCAATCCAAGAATTCTCCGAAGGGAAATACCACTTCAGTATGCCAAACCATGAACAATGCAATGCATGTAAATCATTTCAACAACACATTATGCAATCTAGCTATTAGAGATTAGCCACAAAGAAATCATGAACAAACGGGAAAGCATTGTAAACATAGCACTATGTCGCTACAGGATGGTCTCTAAATCATAAGTACAAGAATATGTACAAAAGTAGAAAAAAAAGAGTTCATACCGGTTTTCCTTGTTGCATCCCTTCCGTCGATCTTCGTCATTACTGCCTTGTCACTTGCATGATCGAACGTAGGAAATATATAATCAAATGCCATCACGAACTCGAGCTGAACTTTGAAAAAGAAGCAAACTAAAGAGATAAAAGAAATCTTTTTGGATTTTTCAAAGGTTAAACGAAAGAAAAAGAAAAAAAATCTTTTTGTTGTTTTTGCAAAGAAATAATCAAAGAAGAATAGGAAAAAACTTCGAAAAGATCAAAACGAACAAATCATAAAACGGATAATACAATGGAAAAAGGGAGAAGGACACGTACTCCCCCAAGCTTAGGCTTTTGGCCTAAGTTGGTATCTGCTACTGTGGTCCCCAGGAGCCTCCTGCTCCGGGGTAATGGTAAGTCGAAGGGTTGTATGAGCCCTCCGGTGCCTACACCGAAGTCCTGGGATCCTCCCACGAAGAAGGCTCCGTGCTCCAAGCGGAAGAAGACCCTTCACCCCACTGGGTAACGGGCTCCTCCTCCTAATCATGCAAAACCCTCTCCATGGGGTTATGGAACTACTGCTGGGCCACGAACTCATCGAACTGGGTGACGTTGAAGGACCATCCGTTCATGTGAGTAGAATCAAACCAAAAAGGAGCAGGTAGACGGATCTCCCAAATATCGATTAGTCCAAACCTAAGAATATAAATAAGGTTACCAAACTCGGAAGTCATGGTAACAAACTCATGCCTCTTCATAGCAGTAAGGTCAAAGCTTATAAAAGGAAAATGCTCATCATCAGGATGTGGGGTGCGCCCAAGAGACTCAAGAATAAGTGTGGCATAGACGCCACCAAAGAGATCTCCCTTGTTGCCATTAAGGGCAAGTCACCGAGCAATCAAGGCACCCACATTATACGTAGTTTCCCCTGAGAGGGCACTTGCCAGGATAGCAATATCCGGCGCGGAAATGTTGCTCGTGTTGTCACGAGCTAATACCCCTCTAGCAATATAATATGAAAAATACCTGAGCTGGGGAAACAAGATGCTGGAAATTTTTGAACGTCGGATATCCCTTGTATCTTGACTGCAAAGAGAGTTGAAGAGCGTTCTCAGCTCGGTGGGCTGAGTGTTCATCTTCGCCGTCCGTCCAACGTTCGGCACACCTATTATTTCACAAAATCTTTCCAAAGACATGGTCAAAGGATCATTGTAAATTTTAAACTCAATAAGACCAGCATCATTGTTATATCCAAAACTGTTAATAAAACAGGAGGTGAGCTTACGGTATTGAGTAACACGGCATGTTGCAAGCCGTGTCAAACCTGCATTAGCACAAAGGTTATCAAACTCCTCCTTAATACCTGTCGTTTCAAGAAAATCGTTGCACGGAAACGTCATTGCCCGTGCTGGACTTTTATCTTCCAGCAACTCTAGGGGCACAACATCTTCATTGTAGCTTACCCTAGCAGCTGAGGATGAAGCTGCAGCTCTAGTTACTCTATCAGTGTGCTCGGGCTTCTTCTTCCCAAGCCATCCTTTTACTTTTCCAAAGAAAGTCATTTCTGAAATTTTTGACAATTCACAAAAACAAGAATTTAAGAAAGATGAGTTGGAGAAAACTATTCTACTCACTTCCCTAAGTCATAAACTTTCATCAAAACATGGAAAATAAATTTCTACACATGCTTGCAAGCTCATATGAACAACACCAAGAGCTACTAAATACTCACTAATGAAGCCACCAGTCAAATATCTAATTGGAGGGGTGGACGAGTCACATACCAGGGAGTATTTGCTCAAAATCTCAGATCGAATGATGGGCTGTAGAGAGAGATCGAAAATCGCCTCCAATAACAGCAAGAACGCAAGAACAAGTGAAAAACTCGTGCTTTTGGAGAGAGAGAGAGAGAGGGGAAGAAGAAATACCTGCAGGTGGGAACTGTGGGCGCGGCCAGGGGGCAGGTCGCGCCAGCTGGCCGCCTGGGCCACTGGTGGCCCCCTTGGTCAGCCCCAGGTGCCTCTGGGTCACTCTCGCCATGGAAATTTTTATTTTTATTTTTCTGGATTTTTTCTGACAACTTCACAATTGAAAAAATTTCGAGGTTCAAAAAGCCGCAAAACTTCCTGAAAACTTGAGATAGTGGTTAGCTACATGAAGCTTCAAAAATATAAAACTTCGGACCAGCAAGAAAGATAAAGCTAAAAGAAATGCAAACATAACAACCTCTACTTTTTACTTATATAAAACTCATTTAATAGCAAGGTTGATCAATTCTTACTACCAAACGAGCAATACATACAGCAAAAAGTTTCACTTACTATGAAGCATTCATGGTACCTTTACTTTAATGGATATTGTCCGCACCATAATGGTTTTGTATTTGTGGTGCACATGTAGAGGACACTCCCAATCACCAATCTTCACGGTCTCGATATTCTCTATAGAGTTGAGACCATGCCTCTTGTCCATCTTCTTCGGAAAATACACCGTGTGTTCTTTATCATTCACATTAAAAGTAACATTTCCTTTATTGCAATCAACAATAGCACCTGCAGTGTTAAGAAAAGGTCTACCAAGAATAATAGACATACTCCCATCCTCGGACATGTCAAGCACAACAAAAATCAGTAAGGATCAAATAATTAGCAACTTCAACGGGAACATCCTCACAAATTCCAATGGGTACGGCTGTTGACTTGTCAGCCATCTGAAGAGAGATATCTGTAGGCATTAGTTTCTCTAAACAAAGCCTCTTGTAAAGAGAGAAAGGCATAACACTTACTCCTGCTCCAAGATCACATAAATCTGTCTTGACATAATTATTCTTTATGGAGCAAGGAATGGTGGGTATACCTGGATCACCAAGCTTCTTAGGAATCTTGCCACTAAAAGAGTAGTTAACAAGCATAGTAGATATTTCTTCATTAGGAACTTTCCTTTTATTAGTAACAATATCTTTCATATATCTCGAATAGGGAGGTAACTTAATAGCATCAGTCAAAGGGATTTGAAGAAAAAGAGGTTTCATCCACTCACAAAACTTATTGTAATGCTGTTCTTATTTAGTTTTTAGAGACTTACCTGGAAAGGGCATGCGTTTCTGTACCCATGGTTCTCTTTCCTTCCCATGTCTTCTCGCGATGAAGTCTTCTCTAGTGTATATCTTGCGTTTGTCGGGTGCTTCTTCTTCTCGAACTTCGGGTGGATCATTATTTTCACCATCCTTTTCAGGCTCAGCACCGTCTTCATTCTCAGCATCGGAGGTAGATATACTATTTGGATCAATAACAAGCTCTTCACTTGCAATTGGATCATTGGATTTATCAGCTTCTTTGTGCTTCGTCTTCAGAAAACTAAAAATTTCTTCTTCCTTCATTTGAGAATCTTGCTCGATTCTCTTCGGATGCCCCTCTGGCTAGAGAGGATCTTGAGTGCTAGTTCCTCCTCGGGTTTTAATCCCGAAGGCCTGTATATCCTACTTGGCATTGTTAGCAGGAAAATCTTTTTGCACATTAGAAATTTGTTCAAGCTGAGTTTGAACCATATGAAAATGCTTCACAAGACATTTAACATCATTAATTGTTCTACCTAGAACATCAAGCAGACTTTTGATAGCAAGGGAATTATCATGAAACTGACTTTGGATCCTCTCATTAAAGTGACTATCCTTCATAATAAAATTATCATGCGCATCTAAACATTGATCGGGAGGCTTACCGTGAGGGATGTCACTTGCATTGAAATCTAAAAGAGAGTGTACCTCTACCATACGAGGGTGAGTGGTAGGCTCACACAACCTCTCAATAGGGGGTACATTCTTCACGTCTTTAGTTTTAATACTGACGGGGATCAACCCTGGCAAATCCTATGGTCAGGGACCCTAGGTTTCGTGTAGGAGGAAAGACAGCGACGTGGCCTGCACGTTGGTAGGATTCGGAGGTGACAAGCGACACATGGGGCACGATTTACCCAGCTTCAGGCCTCCGGAGGGAGAACCCTACATGCTGCTTGTCTGATCTTGTATTGATGATGATGTACAGAGGTGCCGTGAGGGTTTTGGTGGAGAGAGATTTTTCTAGTTCTATACGTGGGGATTTAGATGATGGGTTGTGATCTGTCTAGAGAGGTGCCCCTACCTCGCTTGATATAGATAGCCAGGTAGGGTTTACAAGAGTCCTAGTCAACTACAAGAAGGAGTCCTTGTCTTGCGCCTCAAGTCTTCGGCTTCACGTCTTATTCCATCATGTCGGTGTCCACGAGTGGGCCCCTGGTGGGCCGCCATCCATGACACGCACCAGGTACCCTCTCGTAGAGGAGTCGTGGGGTCACCCCCTCGTCAGTAGCCCCCGAGTGCCTGGGGGACTCGAAGAGTCGCGCAGGGACTCGAATCTGCAGTAGCCGCCGTAGTGCGTGTCGATCAGTTGCTGATGAGCAGTCGAAGATGTCGTGAGTATGCTCCCGATGGGAGTATTTGGATGAAGCATCGAAATTGCAGTCTGGTTCGTCTTCTTGTTTCATCGTCGGGTGGGGAGAAGTTGCCCAGTCGAGTGGTCGTCGGGTGCGCGTCAGCGCTCCCGATGGGAGTAGCCCCCGAGGCTATGTGCGACTCGTAGAGTCGTGCATAGGCTCAAGTTGTTTTTAAGCTAACCCCATCGTTCTTGTCAGCTGCGCGAGTAGTGCTCATCGGGTGCGCGTCAGCGCTCCCGATGGGAGTAGCCCCCGAGGATATGTTCGACTGCTTGCAGTCGAGCATAGACTCAAGACTTCTTCGTGGTCGAGTAATTTTCATCCGAGGAAGTGCTCGACTCGGGTCTTGCATCGTAGGCGTGAGTTTGTTGTAGATATCGGTCGTGGACGAGGAGGTTGGCATCGTCGCGTCAAGAGGGCGCCCAGCCCCCGAGCATCTGCTGAGAAGGAGAAAAAGGTGTAACTGTATTAAGGTGTACTTGTGCGAAAAACATTTGTAAGGTACGTGATTTGTAGACATTGCACTTTTGTCGAGTGGAAAATGTAGCTGCATATACGGTTTAAGCATGTCTTTTTGTGAGTAGGCCCTCCAGCAGCAAACTCCTGCCGGGTAACAGGGACGCGATGCCAGACTTGTTGAACCCGGAGACAAGAGCGACCTTTGGTACCCAGACTCACTACTTTGACAAATGCAAATAAACAACATATAAAACTGAGCATGATCCAAAGAATGATTTTGTAGTCCACAGATGTTTCTGCACGACTGCGTAGTCGTCTTTGGCGACTGATCAAGAATGTATAAAGGTTTTGGAAAATCATTGCATATAAGAGTGTAAAGAAAACTTAGTTGTAGGATCGACACGGCGGAGGATGTTGAAGATGAGCAATCGAGCAGTCGACGATGAGCAGTCGACGATGCGAGAACGGAGTCGGTATGACGGCGACTGCGACATTCAGCCCCCGAGTCCGCGAGCCCTGAGTGTTGAGGCGGCGGAGTTGCGTAGAAAAGTCGCCGTGATGAATTTAGCCGGCGAGTAACGAGAGGACTGGACGCGACGATTCCTACGCGATGGAGCTCGGTACGGGAGAGCCCGTACAAAGGAGCTCGGCGCAGGATGATTTATGTGCTTAGAGTCGACGGTGCGGCGAGTGACCGAGAAGGACTTGATGCGTCGGGCGGAGTCGACGTGACGAAATTTCGCGGCGTGTATCCGCACTGGAGCCGATGAAGTTTGATGTCGTTGTTGATGTCGAAAAAGTGGCAGCCCCCGAGCATCGAGTGCGCGTCGTGATTCGTCTGTGGTTGATGTAGAGGACGGAGTCGATGCCGTGGTCGTGGTCGATGTCGCGCCCGAAGCCGATGTTGAGGACGGAGTCGATGCCGCGGCCGCGGACGAGATATTGCCAGTTTGGATTGGATCGTGACGATCGATCTTCGAGTGCTTCACGTAGACGTGCGCAGTCGGATTCCGCAATCTGTTGTAGCGACGGTTTCGACTGCGTTTTTTCTTCTTCTTCTTCGATCTGGATCTTCATAATGAATCATTGTTAGTGTAGTCGCCGAGTCGTCGAGTTGTCGATTTCTCGTCGTGTGTTGTTGTTTTTGCGGCTTGAGTCGATGTAGAAACATTGGTGAGTCATCCATGGCATGTCGAGTTGGAGTAGAAGCCTTGTGGGTCAAGATTGAACCCGAATTCGCGAATGGAAATTCGCGATCTTGCGTAGATCCAAAAACGCGTTGCAGTGCGAGAGCCGCTGACAAAGATCTAACCGTTGGAATTTTCTGAAATTTTTTGTGCTGATGGGGGATTGAATCCCGCATGCTTTCACCGAAGAGATATTCAAGTTGATGTCGGATCCACTGTAAAGAATTTATTTGCTGGAGTCGCGCGGAGTTCTGTCAGATTCCGAGAGTGCTTCAGTGCGCGGGTCGCCGACGGAGATCCAGCTGTTGGAATTTGCTGAGATTTTCACAGATTTTCGAAAATTGGACTTCATATCTTTCTTCCGTAGGGATTGTCGAGATGAACTCCGAGTCGTCGTCGCGAGTGCCCGCAACACAAACGTTTTTTCTGTCCTGTAGGTTGCGCGTGAGCGCTTTTGTTGATGTCGATCTTCGAGTGGCACGCTCGAAAATTTTCTTGTTTTCTCCGTGAGCTTGATGTAGATCTTGATGTAGTTGTTGAAGAAGCCGAGATTGCGATGAACCCAACTTGAATAGATCCTTCCGACGTCGACGGGTCGTCGATTGTCGATGTAGGTTTGAGCCGCCGATCCGTGATTCCAACGCGCATGTCTTTCCACAGACGGCGCCAATTGACGGGGATCAACCCCGGCAAATCCTATGGTCAGGGACCATAGGTTTCTTGTAGGAGGAAAGACAGCGATGTGGCCTGCGCGTTGGTAGGATCTGGAGATGACAAGCGACACATGGGGCACAATTTACCAAGCTTCAGGCCCCCGGACGGAGAACCCTACATGTTTCTTGTCTGATCTTGTATTGATGATGATGTACAGAGGTGCCGTGAGGGTTTTGGTGGAGAGAGATTTGTCTAGTTCTATGCGTGGGGATTTAGATGATGGGTTGTGATCTGTCTAGAGAGGTGCCCCTACCTCGCTTTATATAGATAGCCAGGTAGGGTTTACAAGAGTCCTAGTCGACTACAAGCAGGAGTCCTTGTCTTGCGCCTCAAGTCTTCGGCTTCACATCTTATTCCATCATGTCGGTGTCCACGAGTGGGCCCCTAGTGGGCCGCCAGCCATGACATGCACCAGGTACCCTCTCGTAGAGGAGTCGTGGGGTCACCCCCTCGTCAAATACCCTTCTCTTTAATAGACTTCTTTGCTTGTTGCATATCTTCGGGGCTTAGGACGAGCATGCCCCTCTTTTTTGGTGGTGGAGGTGGTTCAGGGACGGACCAATCTCCGTGGTTCTTTGCAATCTTGCCCATTAATTCTTCTGCATCGTCCGGTGTCCTTTTCCTGGAAACACAGCCAGCACAACTTTCCAAATAGGATCTGGATTTATCAGTTAGACCAGCATTGAATATATCAATTAATTCATTCTTAGGGACTCCATGTCCCGGTCTAGCCTGGATCAGACTGCAATACCTCCCCCAAGCTTTAGGGAGGTGCTCATCCTGCAACTGTTTAAAGTTATAAATTCTTTGTAAAGCATCATGTTGCATATGAGCAGGAAAGTACTTATCAACGAAAGAGTGATCTAAGTCTTGAGGACTCTTAATGAAACCACATGGTAGTGCATCATACCATGCTTTAGCACCTTCCTTCAAAGAGAAAGGAAGAAGTTTAGTAACATAAGAGTTTCGTATCTTTTCATCTGTAGCAAACAGGCCACCCAACTCAGTGAGTTTGGTCAGGTGTGCAATAGCATCATCATTTTCTCTGCCATAAAAGGGGTCAACTTCAACCATAATTATAAGTGAAAGATCAACAGAGAAATTATAATCAGGATCATTGATGCATATAGGAGATGTAGCAAATTCAGGACTAGGACTCTTAATAGCACCAGGGTCAGAGTCGACAAAATCTGTTAGCTCCCTGAATAAATCATCATCAAGTATAATATAATCATCGTCAAGGAGTCTCTCCTTGATGTCATCTAAGTCTGGATAACCAAAGGTTTTGCAAGTAGGAATATAGGTAGCATGAGTCTCGGTCTCGGATTCCGCTGCAACCTTAGCAATCTGAGTTTCAATATAGTGACCAAGAAAACTATGATCATCAAGAGTAGTGGAAGCATCATCAAAAGTATCGGACATAGTAACGGATTCAGTAGAAGCATCATGTGCTGGAGGTGGAGCATACTTACTCATAACTGAAGGTGAATCAAGTGTAGCACTAGTGTTCAGAACAATACCTTTTCTTGTACGGGATGGTAAGATCGGGACCCTTTGGATAAATTGCGGCAAGTAAAATACTTCAGGTAGACTTGTGAATAAAGCTATGCTCCCCGGCAACGGCGCCAGAAAACAGGCTTGATAACCCACAACTGCAGGGGATCGAGATAGTCTTCGCGGGTAAGAATAACCCAATTTATAGAGTCGACTCAAGGGGAGCCAAAGAATACCCACAAGATTTGACAATGGAGTTGTCAATTCCACCGCACCTGAGATACACTTACTTGCAACAAGATATTAAAAGTAGCTTCGATATGGAAGTGATGGTAGTAATGTAAGTGGTGGTGGTGAAACAGCGACAGTAAAACAACAAAATCAAACAACTAGTAACCAGAAGCATTAAAAGCACTCTACGCTAGGGCGATGGATGGTTGGGCACTGCATGGATGAGATACTTCATGCATTTAACTTGGGGCAAGGCACACAGAAAAACAATGATCATCTAGGTATAAATCAAACATTAGGCATGTACCCCACAGGTAGTTGTACGTGCTTGCAATAAGAACTTCCACAACATCTTTTGTCCTACCATCCCGCTACGAACGGGGCCAAAAGGAACTTATGGAGATTAAGGTGCTCCCCTCAAACAGCACCGGAACAAAGCATTAACAATCAATGCATACACGGAATCCTCAAACTATAGTCCGTCCCCTTTGGTGTCCCAAGCTGTCACCTTTGGGATCACCGGTTACGTACTATAACAGGTGCATACAACTTGTAGATAGGATCAAGAACACAAATATATTCATGCAAACACATAAGGTTCAGATCTGAAAACACGACACTCGGGCCCAAAGTGACAAGCATTAAGAGCAACAAGTTGAAGCAAAGATGATAAACACCAATCTAGATGATAGGCAACATGCCCCCAACAATCTGATAAACTATTACATGATCTAACTCATCCAATCCCTACCATCCCCTTTGCCTACAACAGGGAATTACTCACACATGGAAGGAGAATTCATGGAGGGAGGATGGAGTGGTGATGATGATGAAGATGGCGATGATCTCCCCTCACCGGAGGCCAAAACAGCCTCCAGATTAGCCCTCCCGGAGAAGAACAGAATGTGGCGGCGGCTCCGCGACGAGAATTGGGAAAACGACTTATGTTCTGGGGTTTTCTTGCCACGGGAATAAATAGGAGTCGAAGTAGATCACCAGAGGGGGTGGACCCTCCCAGGAGGCCTCCCGGCGAGGCCAGGGGTGGGGTCGCGCCAGCAGGGCGCCTAGGGCCCCCCTTGCTGCCCTCTGGCCCCACTTCTGGCACAATGGTCCTTCGGGTGCGTGGATTTTCTGTGATTTTTCCTCGAATTTTCTGAGACACCTAAAAATCCATTTTCCTGCACACAATAAAACCATACAGACAGCTCTGCTGAAAACATCGTTAGTCTGGGTTAGTTTCGTCCCAAATATGCAAGAATGAGGGCAAAACAATAGCAAAAGTGTTTGGAAAAGTAGATACGTTTGAGACGTATCAAAAAGTCGTGTGCCATTGGGAAAAGGTTCGGTCCCGCATCCGATACGAGAAAGAGGGGGAAATATTCACCGATTAATAAATCAGCGAAGTAAATACTACAAACAATTATAGCAATCAGGAAAATAAAGCAACAACAAAAATTTAAATGGGATGAAAATCCCGAGCTGTTACAGGGATGCCCCCATGCATCTCCAATAAATATTCAAGGAGACTCAAGCGTCTAAGCTTGGGGATGCCCCCGTGCATCCCCTTCTCCATAAACAATCATCAGTTCGTCCTTCGTCTCACTATATTTTTATCACTTCATGCGTTATGTGCTATGCTTGGAGCGTCTCGCTCTTAGGTTTACTTTTTAGTTTTCTTTAGCTTTTCTTGCTGTTCATAACAAGTTAGACCCCAGGTTACATTGTGTGGGAGAGAAACACGCTCCACTCCAATCTAGAACACATCATAGGATTTTTCATGCTTATCTTTCTGATGTTTTGTCTTCTTTAACTTTTCGTAGCTACTGCCATGTTTAGTTTTAGTTTTAGCTTCTCTTTAGCAAGAGCCTTGGCTTTTGTTTAGTTTATTGCTGGAACTCTCTTTAGTTTCATGTTTATCTTGTTAAGAGAGTTGGTTGTTGCACTGAGTTGTGTCTTGTCTTGAAAGTAGGTAATTGAGGTTGCTATTTAATTTTAGTAGTAACTTGCAATAGTTTTGAGGTATTGTTGTGAGTAATGTTTGAACTTTTGGTGTCAAGAGCTCTAGCCTATTAGTGATAGGTTTTGTATTTTGGGAAATCCGTGTTTATTTTCGAAACCTACAAAACTAGTTGAGAACTCTAGCTACTAGATGGATCACTAATCTTTTGAGGGATCGGATATTAGAGTACACTCCTGTACCATGAGTCGAGGATGCGCAAGGATAACCAAACCCCCATAAACTCCTCCTCGGGGTACTTGTCTCTTTGTGAACCTCCTCATTAGATTGAGAGTTACCGATAATAAGTGCATGAGTTCTTCGGACTAATGTAAGTATTAAAAGTTGACACTTCCACCTCCTCATATTTGCTATCCTCTTCCGTACCGTGCATTGCCCTCTTCTCACTCCGAGAGTTGGCGTCCACCTTCGCCGGTACATCCAAACCCTTGACATGATACTCTCTGTCATCATAAACCTCCTTATATCTTTCCTCAAAACAGCCACCATACCTACCTATCAAGGCATTTCCATAGCCTTTCCAAGATATATTGCCATGCAACATCCACCTCTTCATGACTTGATCTTCATGTCATACATGTTCCTGCTACACTGGCAGAAGCATACATTGCATACATCATGATAGCTACATCTTCTTTATGTTTGTGTACCTTATAAAGTGTGAAGATCTTCTATACCCTCTTGTAAAATAGAGTGTTGCCCTTAAGTGAGGAAAAGATCCCAAAGTGGACAAAATAAAGGATCCCAAAAAGGAAAAATGAGAGTTAAGTAGAAAGATCCATTGAGACCACCAAAAATATAGAAAAAATAGAAAAAGAAATAAAAAGAGAGAAAGGGGAAACAGTACTATCCTTTTGAAAGATCCACACTAGTACTCCCTCTTATATTTGTACTCCATAGAGATGATCATTTATGCATATAGCTATGTAGGGATCTTCACACTATAGAACTTGGCTTGCATATTCCAAGGATGAGCCTCCTCAAAAGAGCTCTAGGTCTTCATGAGCGAGAAAGTTGGATGCACCCCCACTAGTTCCATTGGAGATCTTTTTCTAGCTCATATGTGCATCCGTTGCATGGCAATCCCTACTCCTCACATCATATCTATCATTTGGGCCTCTCTCGCCTATGATTGTCCTCATTGATGTGAGCCTTTCTCACCTTTTTGTCTTCCTCCTCCACCATATTTCTCTCTTTGCCATCCTAAGTGTCAACTTTCGTACTTACGCTCATCCATTGCATAAGTGCTCAAAATATCGAAAAGGAGTGGATCAAATTGACTTGTACCTGGCTAGTGGTCTGGTGACGAGTCAAGATAAGAATCCAAAAAGACCAAGTGTGAAACTCTAGTAGATTGAGTTCTCAATAAAAATACTTCTTTCTCGTATTCCCTATCCCCTTTCTTGCACGCAAACACCATTTGGAGACATTCGAGTCACGGACAGCGAGAGCTCTTGCACCTAATGTTCTTTTGTTGCTTGTTTCAATGCTAATATAGACTCTTGCATGTTATGACTTGAATTAAATCACATACCTTGATTGCTTTACTTTTCAAAGTTCTTATATGGTTGCTAGCATGTCACCACAGAAATTATGCTTGTTATCATTTACCTACTCGAGGATGAGCAGGAATTAAGCTTGGGGATGTTGATACGTCCCAAACGTATCTATAATTTATGCTTGCTCCATACATGTTTTGTTTGATATTGCTATGATCTAGATACACTTTCATACACTTTTGATCATATTTTTAGACTAACTTATTAACTCGGTGCACCACAGTGCCAGTTCCTGTTTTCTGTTGTTTTTTTTATTTCAGGTTTCCCCCATATTAAAAGTGCTCCAAAAATTCGGGAAAATCAGATAAAAAATCAGCGCAACGGAACCTTCCGCAATCACCTGGGTGGGGCCAGATGGCCACCACTAGGGACCAAGGCGGCCACCTGGCGCGGCCTAGGGTCTGGCCGCGCCGGGAGGGGCGCCTCGACCCCTGGTGGCCCTTCTGGCTGCTCCCCTTCGCCTATATATTCTCCGTGATGGGATACTTCCAAGGACAGAACCTTTTTTTGCGATCTCGCCTCTGTTCCTCCGCCGCCACGCTTCAAAGATAGGGAGCACCATCAGACTTCTTCCCGACACCCTGACGGAGGGAGGATCGACCTCCGGGAGCTTCCCCTTCACCATGGACGCTTCTCGGATGTGTCGTGAGTAGTTTCCCTTGGACCATGGGTCCGTGATCAGTGGCTATGTGATGTTGTCCTCCCCTCCTTGTTCTTCATGGTTTAGTCCTCGTGAGCTGCCCTACAAGATCGAGGCACATATGTAATCTTTCTGCTGTTGCTATGCTGAGTTTGCTGGGATCTGATGGATTATGAGATTATGTTTAGATTGTGATTGAGTAATATATTTGGTTCTTATCTCTTATATTGTTGTTCTTAAGTAATTCTTGCATGTTCTCCGTTGTTGTTTATTGCTTTGGCCAAGTAGTAGGTAGTGACTCCAAGAGGGAACGTTATGCTCGATTGTGGGTTTATGCCCCCCGATGAAACGCTTGAGTGACAGAAACATGAGTCTAGGGGATGTGCTGTTACCACAAGGGGGAAAACAACGCTGCTTGTAACCGTGGTTGCAAGGATTGTTTACTTTACGCAAAGTGCTTTTAATGCAGTTGTCTGTTGCTTTGGGTTTACACTTTTGGTGGGGCTCGCAACTTAATACCAGCGAGATGTTCTGGATAGATATCTCAAGGTGGATGATTAGTAGTAGATGCAGTTGGATTTCGGTCTACTTGTTTTGGCGTACCGCCCATGATTTTGAGCCTCGTCCTTTCTTTGTAGCATAGTTAGCATTGCGGTGTGTTTTTAATCCTGTCAATTGCTCAGATGTAATTTGTTTACCTCGCATAGAAGTTTTATCTTCTTTTGGGAGAGAGACATCACTAGTGAACATCACGGGACCCCGGTCCATATTCTCATCACTGTTTACACGCTCATTTACTTTCCTGCTTTTACTTTCTAGTTGCTATCATTATCTTTATTATTTGTTGCGTTGATTCTTTGTGAACAACAAGGCTGGAGAGATTGACAACCTCTCTGTACTCGTTGGGAAGAAAAGTTATTTGTGTTGTGTGCAGGTCCGCGTTAGTTGCGCTGCTGACACCTACTTATCATCTCCGAGTCCTACTGGAGAAAAACCTTGGTATCTTCACCGAGGGAAATTTGCCGCTATCCTACATCTCACCTTCCACTTGGGGTAACCAACAAGGGGAGATATATCCACCATCAGCACTGCATAGAATAGTTTCTTACCCATGGGGGAGGTGAGAACTGCGCCAGGCCATCCCCCACGCCCTTGCGAGGGAAAGCTCCATCGAAGTGGAGGACCCAGCCATAGGGATTTTCCACGCCCTCAGGGAGCTCCTCAGGAGGAAGATCTGTCCATTCGGCTGTGAAGTCAGCCAATGCGGTACCCTTGATGGTCCTGGTGGTCTGGAACTCTAGCTCGAATGGTTGCAGCTCGATGGCCGACTCGGCGACTCGACCTGTAGCCTTAATGTTCCGGAGGACTTGCTCCAATGGAAAAGATATGACTACCTTGATTGGGTGGCCTTGGAAGTAGTGTCGTAGCTTCCTCGACGCCATGAGGAGCGCGTAAAGGAGCTTCTGCTACATTGATATCGCTCACGAGCATCGCGAAGCATGGTACTAACGAAGTAGACCAGATGCTCGAAGAGACGTGAGGTTGTCGTGGTGGCACAATGTTCCTCCTGAGATTCATTAACAGACAGGTCCTGCCCTTCGGTGCTCGGCTCCTAATCTTGGAAGACCCGAGAGTCCTCATGATCGTGCTTCAAAAGGGTAGTCGGCTTGGGGTCCGACACAACAGAAGGCTCTTGAGGACCCTCTTTATCGGACTTTCCTAGCGTGGTTTCACCCTTCATGAATGTTGGCCCTTTCGGGAGGCTTCCTGAGCGCTTGGCCTTGGCGTGTGCGAGCTCCTCATGTTCCACGACCAGGGCCGTGCTGGATGAATGAGGGGTGGCCGCGCGGCATAGAAACAGTGGTTACCTTGGCCATGGTGCCACCATCACCGGAGGGCTGGTGTGGTACTTCTTGAGGTCCTCAAGGGCGGCGTCGGCTTCTGGAATCCACTCAAAGGGACCCGATCTCTTCATGAGATTGAAGAAGGGAATGGCCCTCTTGCCTAGATTGGAGATGAAATGCCCGAGGACTATTATGCATCCTGCCAGGCGTTGCATGTCTTTGAGACGGTGACATGGGCGGATCTCCTCGATGGCTGGAATCTTGTTTGGATTAGCCTCGATTCCCCGGTGGGGGACCAGGAATCCCAGTAGTTTACCTGAAGCAACACCAAAAACACACTTGGCTGGATTAAGCTTTTGCTTCACTTTGCGAAGGTTCGAGAATCCGTGGAGAGGGAGCTCGCTTCTCGGGTCTCGACCACGATGTCGTTGACATATGCTTCCGCGTTGACACCCATTTGGGATCCCAGCGCGGCCTGCATCAGCCTCTAGAACGAGGCTCCTGCACTCTTCAAACCAAAGGGCATGCATAGTAGCAGTACACCTGGCAAGGAGTGAGGAACACATTTTTTCCTCGTCTTCTTTGGCCATCTAGATCTGGTGATACCCTGAAAAGGCGTCCAAAAGGCATAAAAGCTCGCCCAAGCGCCGCATGTGTGGCGCCTCCAAGGGATGCACACGTACAATTGATACGTCCAAAATGCATCACTATTTTACATCATAATTCACCTCTATTCATTGATATATTTCATAGCATGGTGATGTTCTTATAGTGTTTTGGCTTGTTTTTCACAGTTTGCAACTTTCCAGTGCCGAAACAGCCGACACAGGAATCAGCGGGGAAAAGTGCACGTAGAGTCGAAATATCTGCAGATCTCCAAATGACCT
Source organism: Bromus sterilis (assembly GCA_950022295.1). Taxonomy (NCBI): domain Eukaryota; kingdom Viridiplantae; phylum Streptophyta; class Magnoliopsida; order Poales; family Poaceae; genus Bromus; species Bromus sterilis. The sequence continues at coordinate 222,640,533 of OX465599.1, forward strand.
GAAATTCACAAGGCATAACTTTTTGAAGATATAACGAAGACCGGCTAAAGGGCTCCAAGCGCCTTGGTGGCGCGCTGATACGTCCCAAACATATCTATAATTTCTGCTTTTTCCATGCACTTTTATGTGACATTGCTACATGTTTTCGTACATTTTTATATCATTTTACACATATTTGGACTAACCTACTAACTCAGTGCACCCAGTGTCAGTTTCTGTCTGCTGATGTCTTTAGTTGCAGTGATTTTTCCCCAATTTAAAATGCTCCAAAAATTCTAGAAAAAACAGAATAAAAATCAGCGTCACGGAAGCTTTCAGAACCACTAAAGGAGAGCCGGAGGGGGGCCACCCCCCTACCAGGCGGTTACGTGACGCGGCCCACCTCCTGGCCGCGCCACCAGGGCGCCTAGGAGGTGGGGCCACCCCCTAGTGCCCCCCTTCGGCCTATATTACACCCTCGTCCAGGAAACCCTTGAGGAGAATCCCGCATCGCGAAATACCTCTCTGTTCCGCCACCGCCGTGCTTCCAAGATCGAGAGCACCAGAAGACCTCTTCCCGGCACCCTGCCGGAGGGAGGATTGACCTCCGGGAGCTTCTCCACCACCATGGATGCTTCCCGGATGTGCCGTGAGTAGTCCCCCTGGGACCATGGGTCCATGACAAGTAGCTATGTGATGTCTTCTCTCCAATATTATTCTTCAATGTTTAGCCCTTGTGAGATGCCCTAAATGATCAAGGCATCTATGTAATTTTCCTGTTGTTGCTATGATGTGTTTGCTGGGATCTGATGGCTTATGAGATTATGTTCAGATCGTGATGAGTTTTATATTTGGTTTACCTTTTATATTTTGTTCTTGAGTAATTCTTGCATGTTCTCTGTTGCTTTTTATTGCTTTGGCCAAGTAGTAGATAGTAACTCCAGGAGGGAGCGTTATGCATGATTGTGGGTTCATACCCCCCGATATCTAGCTTGAGTGACAAAAACATGAGACTAGGGGATGTGTTGTTGCCACCAGGGAGAAAATAACGGTGTTTCTAACCACGGTTGCAAGGATTGTTTACCTTATGCATAGTTTGTTAATGCAATTATCTATTGCTTTGAGTTTACACTTTGGGTGGGGCTCGCAACTTAATACCAGCGAGATGTTCTGGATAGATATCTCAAGGTGTATGATTAGTGAGTAGATGCAGATGGATTTCAGTCTACTTCTCTTGGCGTGCTGCCCATACATTTCAGCCTCTTACTTTCAAGTAGCATAATTAGCATTGTGATGCGTTTATAATTCTGTCAATTGCCCAGCTGTAATTTGTTCACTCAGCTTAGATGTTTTATCATCTTTTGGGAGAGAGACATCACTAGTGAACATCATGGGACCCCGGTCCATATTTCCACCACTGTTTACACCTCCACTTTATTTACTGCTTTTACATTCAGTTGCTATCACTATCACTACTATCTACCCTTGCGTTTAATCCTTTGTAAACAACAAGGCCGGAGAGATTGGCAACCTCTTTGTACTCGTTGGGAGCAAAGCTATCTGTTGTGTGTGCAGGTCCACGTCAACTTTATCTCCATCCGGCAACTTAATATCTGGCGCCGTTGACACCTACTTGCAGAATTCGGAGTCCGCCGGAGACATAAACCTTGGTATCTTCGCTGAGGGAAACTTGATGTTGTGCTACATCTCAATCTTCCACTTGGGGTAACCAATGAGGGGCGAGAAGCCATCAAGCTAATTTCTGGCACCATTGTCAGAGACTCCACTCTTCAAGATAGGGGAGTTGCACACTATTTTTTATCTTTGCTTTTTAGTCTTGTTAGTTTACTTTATCGTTTTTATCTTAGTGTCGTTTATCGAAAATCACAAAAAAAATGTTTATCTTGTTCTTGCTTGCTACTGCTATTATGGGTTCCACTGAAAACACTAAGTTGAGTGACTTCACTACTCACAACAACAATGACTTTATCTGCACTCCTATTGCTACACCTGCCACTTCATCATCTTCTTATGAAATTAAACCTGCTTTGCTGAACCTTGTTATGAAAGATCAATTCTCAGGTGTTGGAGATGATGCTGCTTTACACTTGAATAATTTTGTTGAACTTTGTGATATGCAGAAGTATAAATAAGTAGAAGGTGATATTATTAAGCTTAAGCTTTTTTCTCTCTCCTTGAGAGGAGGAGCTAAAATCTGGTTTCAATCCTTGCCTAGGAATAGCATAGATTCTTGGGATAAGTGCAAGGATGCTTTTATTGGGAAGTACTACCCCCTGCTAAGATTATGCAGTTGAGAAGTAACATTATGAATTTTAAGCAATTGGATAATGAACATGTTGCCTAAGCTTGGGATCGCATGAAATATCTTGTTAAGAATTTCCCTACACATGGTTTGACTACTTGGATGCTTATCCAGACTTTTTATGCAGGTTTGAACTTTACCTCGTGGAATCGGTTAGACACGGTCGCGGGAGGAACCTTTATGTCATCTACACTTGGTGCTGCCATAAAACTATTATATGAGATGATGACAAACTATTCTCAATGGCACACCAAAAGAGCTCCAACAGGTAGGAAGGTAAACTCTGTTGAGGAAATCTCCTCCCTAATTGAAAAGGTTGACATGATCATGTCTTTAATTACTAAGCAAGCTCCTATTGATCTGCATGATGTTCCTTTGAATTCTTTGGTTGCTCAAGAGCAAGTTGATGTTAATTTTATTTATAGGAACAACTTTAATAATAATGCGTATAGGAATAATTTTCATAGCAATCCTAGACTGTTCCCACACAACTATGGGAACAAAAACACTTATCCTAGCACCAGAAACTCCATTCCTAGAGATAGAGATTCGCCTAGTTATGAGAAACTTTTAGAAATAGAGAAGGCTACTAAGAATTACATGCACACCCAATACCAACAAAATAAATCCTTCTCTAGACAATTAGATGAGCATTCTTGTATCTTGAAAAACACTGGGAAAAAACATGAGAGTCTGAACATTGATATCTCCAATCTTCAGACTAGGCTCACCACTACGGAAATCCAAGTTTCCAATATATCGCATACCAAGGATACTTTGATAAATCAAATGGCAGCCAAACCTGAAGTAGTTTCGTCTATACAAGAGGAAGAAAGAATTAAGAGCCTTCCTACACATACTATTGTCTCCACTATACAAGTTGTTGAGGATCTCAAAACTTTTAGCACCCAACACATCCCTAGTCCCACCGGACCTATTAATGGTGATGCTAATACCTCAACCTTAGGACAAGAAGTTCTTATGAATCTAGAGACTACCAAACCTATGAGCTTAGATGACATCACCACCACTATAATTAATGGTAGTGATCTTGATTTTGATAATTTTAGTCTCTCAGAAGTTATCACCTTTCTGTAAAGAATGGGTAAAGACCCCCCCACACTAGCACACTTAACATTGCCTTTACCGAGCATATTACCAATGCTCTTATCAAAGCAAGGGATGAGAAGCTCAAACTTGAGACTTCCATCCCTAGGAAGCTATAATATGGTTGGGATCCTATAGTCAAAAATAAATTGAATAACTTCTCTTGCTATGCTTTATGTGATGTTGGAGCTATTGCCTCCGTTATGCCCAAAAGAATGTATGATATGCTTAATTTGAAACCTTTTGATACTTGTTCTTTTGGTGTTTGTATTGTTGATTATTCCATAAAGAAACCTTTAGGAAGGATTGATGATGTGCTTATTATTGTCAATGATAATTATGTTCCTGTTGATTTTCTTTTCTTGGACATTGAGTGTGATCCCTCATGTCCAATTATTCTGGGACGTCCTTTTCTTCGCACCGTTGGTACTATCATTGACATGAAAGATGGAACCATTAGATTTCAGTTCCCCCTCAAAAAGGGAATGGAACACTTCCCTCAAAATAAAATCAAGTTACCTTCTGAGTCCGGTACACGGGCAAGCTATTCTTTTGATATTGACAAAACTTGATCTTCTTGTATCATGCCTAGCTAAAAGGCATAAAAGAAAGCACTTGTTGGGAGGCAACCAAAGATGTTTTACTTTCAGTTTTAGTGGTCTTGATGCTTGTTACTACTGTAGAAACATCATTGCATCTTTATTTTCAAGCTTTGTGCCAAGTTTTAGCCTCCGATTGCAAGAAAATTCAAAAGTTGTGACATGTTGTCCAGAAATAGATTTTGTCCCCTTGACGGAAAAATTGGCTATAAATCACCAGATCATATTTTTGATCTGAATTTTTTTGACAGCATGCTCCATACAATTGGCTTTCGTGCATCCGTACTGAGTTTTTTTATTTGAGTTGCACAAGTACCCCGAAAAAATTATTTACTACCTGCTGGTCTGTTTTTCACAAATTCTGCCACGTTTTGCGTTTTCTTCGTTTTGCAAACCTTAAGCTTACTTTTTCTTTGCAAAAACTTTTTTTCAATCTTGAGAAAAAGTAGATCTTCAAGAATATCTTTATTTCCACTGGAGAAAATTTATTTTTATCATGGGTACTAACCACTCTAATCAGCTTATGATGAGTTTCGTATGAAGGGAGTTTTCAAGTATGCGAAGGAAGATGATGAAAGAAGATTCGGGCGTGTCAAGCGCTCAAGCTTTGGGATGCCCCCATGCACCCCCAAGAAATTTCCAAGGAGACTCAAGCATCTAAGCTTGGGGATGCGCCCGTGTATCCCCTTCTCCATCAACAATCATCAGTTCGTCCTTCTCCATGCTCTATTTCTATTGCTTCATATGTTATGTGCTAGACTTGGAGCGTCTCACCCTTTAATTTTTAGTTTGTTTTAGTTTTTCTTGTTGTTCATAACAAGTTGGATCCTAGCCTTCATTGTTTGGGAGAGAAACACGCTCCACTCCACTGTAGAACACCACATAGGCTTGCATGCTTATCTTTCTTTGTGTGTGTTGTTTATCTTTTCATAGCCGTTGTCATGTTTAGCTCTTAGTTTTCATGCTTATATTTTTAAGAGCTTTTGTTTAGGTTGTTCTAGGAACTCTCTAGAGTCTTCATGTTTATCTTGTTTAGAGAGTTGGCTTGTTGCACTGAATTGTGTGTCTTGCATGACTAGGAAATTAAGGTTGCTATTACAAGTGTAGTAGTAACATGCAATAGTTTTGACGTATTGATTAGAGTAATGTTTGGACATCAAGGTGCCAAGAGCTTGAGCCTATTAGTGATATGTGTCATATTTTTGGAAATCCGTGCTTATTTTCAAAAACTAAAAAAAATTTGTTGAGAACTCTAGCTACTAGATAGATCGCTAACCTCTGGAAGGGTTGGAATATATAGAGTACCCTCACGTACCATGGGTGCATACTTCGTCGGTGCATACAAACCATTGTCATGATACGTTCTGTCATCATAAACCTCCTTATATCTTCCCCGAAACAGCCACCATACCTACCTATCAAGGCATTTCCATAGCTTTTCTGAGATACATTGCCATGCAACATCCACCATCTCATGACTTGATCTTCATGTAATACATGCTTTTTCTTGATCGAGGAGCCGCATGATAGTTGGGCTTTGCCCTTATTATTGATACATGATGCGCTAGTATCATTGCATATCATGCTAAACTGTCAGAGGCAAACATTTGCATACATCGCGATAGTTTTCATTTCTCTCTTTATGTTGATTACTTCTTATAAAGTGTGGAGATCTTCTATATTCTTGTAAAATATAGAGTGTTTCCCATAAGTGAGGAAAAGATCCAAAAGAGGAAAAATTAAAAGATCCCAAAGAGGACAAATTAAAAGATCCCAAAGAGGAAAAATGAGAGATAAATAGAAAGAGCCAAAGAGGCCAAAAAATACAAAAAAATAGAAAAAACAGAAAGAGAAAAAAAGAAATAAATAGAGAGAAGGGGGCAACACTACTATTCCTTTTGAAAAATCCACACTCGTACTCCATTGCTATATTTGTACTCCATAGAGATTATCATTCATGCATAACTCTACTAGGGAAAAGCTTATAGGTAGAGGCTTAACAGTAGCGCCCTTTAAAGACAGGCGCTACTGCTAATTAGCAGTAGCGCGCTATATGGACGCTCGCTATTGATATGCCTGTATCAGTAGCGCCTCATCTGTGGACCCGCTACTGGTAAAGGTGGTCCCCACCAAACCCAGATGACAAGTTTTAGTAGCAGCGCCCCCCTGGAAAGCCCGCTACTACTATCTACTTATCAGTAGCGCCCTTCCGTTACGCCCGCTGCTGCTAATGTGGACCCAACTTAACCCGGAGGCCCGCAAATAGCAGTAGCGCGTGACCTATTGGGTCGCTACTACTAAAAGAATAGCAGTAGCGCCGTAGCGGTACAGGCGCTACTGGTAAGGCGCAGCAGCCACCTTTTCCACCAACCATCCCCCTCCCCCCTCCTCTCTCTCCCTCACTTGCTTCTTCCTCATTCCTTCTCCTACCTCTTTTCCATCTCCATTAATGCATTACACCATCTCCATTAATGCACTACACACCATCTTCATTAATGAAATATCTCTCTCTTTCCTTCTAATTTGCTCCTCCTCCACCACCACATATCATGCATAAATGCATCTAGCTATCTCTCTTTCTCACCTTTGTCTCCTTCCCCTCACTAGCTAGTGCAAGCTTCTCCCAAGTGTGATATTTTAACAAAAGGTATATACTTTCTCTCTCTCTCTCTCTTAATTAATTACTAGCTAGCTAGGTACGTTGATGCATGAGATGAGATGTGATATGAGAGTTTGCCTATGTTTTGCCGAAATGTCGATTTACTTCCGTTTCGGCGAATTTCGGGCAAACTCTATATGTCCTATTTTTAGGAAGGTCATGCCGAATTTTTGTATGACTTTGATATGCATATGCATGTCGTTATAATCTTTTGTTTGTATAACTCGTAGGCGACCATGAAGGTCTGTGGAAGGATGGTGGATAGATACTTGCGATCCGCAGTGGACGACATGGTTGAAAAAAATGAAAAGGAGATTTTATGTCCTTGTCGAAAATGAAAAGAAGGCGTCTGGCTGGACCCCTTTAAGGGTGGACGTTTGAAGGCGCACCTGCTTAGATATGGTTTCATGGATGGCTATACTTGATGGATAACTGAAGATGATGATGACGATATCGACGGTGCAACCAATAACCCCATGGCAGCGGATGAAGAGATGATTGATGGATCCGAAGACGAAGAGGGCGCTGGAAATGATGGCGGAGAAGAGGCCGCACATGGTAATGGCGGAGAAGATCAGACCGAACATGACGGAGAAGAGCGGACATGACGGATCCTTCGTCGCTACTAAATTCAATCGTGCGGGACCCTCATGTTCGAGACCTGCTTCGCAAGAAGAAGACTAGCGACAGAGCTGGTTCTAGAGATGAGGCCAAGTTGGAGCAACTGGAGGTAGACTCGAAGACTCCATTGTATGATGGTTGCGCTCCTGAGGTGACCCGCTTGAGTTTCACGCTCGAACTTCTAAAGATGAAGGCTAAAAACAAATGGAGCGACAAAAGCCTCGATGATCATCTCATGTATCTAAACAAGACAGTTCTTCCCCCGGGGAACCTTTGTCCTACTAGTATCGATGAGGCCAAGAAGATTGTGTGCCCTCTTGATCTGCCGCACATTAGATACCATGCACGCATCAATGATTGCATCATTTATCGGAATGAGAACGCAGAAAAAACCAGTTGTCCGGTGTGCAATGCTGATAGATACAAGAAGGCCGGAAAGAAATCTCCTCAGAAAGTTGTATGGTACTTTCCGGTCATTCCTCGTCTGCAGCGTTATTTCGTAGATCCTAAGGAAGCTGAGCTCATGCGGTGGCACGCGGTCAGGAAGGTGCCGATGATGGAGATGATCCGAAGATGAGACACCCTGTGGATGGAAGCCAGTGGAGAGCGTTGAACGCCGAATATGGATTTCATCTTGATCCAAGGAACGTCATGCTTGGCGTGAGTTCAGATGGCATGAATCCATTTGGCAAGAAGAACACCAACCATAGCACATGGCCCGTGTTTGTATGGATGTACAACATTCCCCCGTGGAAGTGCATGAAGACAAAGTACATACACATGAGCATTCTGATTCAAGGGCCGAAACAGCCGGGAAATAATATTAATCTATATCTCGAGCTATTGAAAGAGGAGCTAGAAATGTTATGGAAATCACCAGTCAAGACATGGGACGCTTTCGAAAAAGAATATTTCTATATGAAAGCCGCGGTGCTGACAACGGTGCACGATTATCTCGGTTACGGATATGTATCAGGCCAGGTGTGCCATGGATATTGCGGATGCACGAGGTGCATGGATGATACAACGTCTCAGCAGCTAACGAAAGATGGTGGGTCCGCGAAAATAAGGTACATGGGGCATCGAAGATGGCTCGAGAAGAATGACCCGTGGAGAAACCGTGGAGATCTATTCAATGGTGAGGCTGAGCATCGAGGACCTCCACGTAAGAGGAGCGGCACCGAAATTGATGAGTTGTTGAAAAAATGGAAAGAGTGTCCCGCGCCTGGAAAGATGAAAAAACCGGAGCCGCTGCTGAAGGTATGGAAAACAAGGTCTGTTTTCTGGGACTTGGAGTACTGGCCCAAACTCGATACACCTCATTGTCTTGATCAAATGCATATCACAAAGAATGTTCTCGAGAGTTTGCTTGGCACACTGATGAACATGCCGGAGAAGACCAAGGATGGCCGAAGGCAAGAAGAGACTTGGAAGATTTGGAAATAAGGGCAGATCTCCACATGCCCCGTAAAATGGCCGAGACAGAGACGGAGATAGAGGCGGGGGACAGCAGGCGGGGCAAAAAAGTAAAGAAGAAGGAAGATAAATATTGCCCCCTTCTTGCTTCACCTTCAATACGAAGGAGATCGATCAATTTTTCAAGTGTCTTACCGGAATAAAAGTTAGTTCCGGTTACTGTGGGAAGATAAGCAGATATCTAGACATGCAGAAAATAAGGTTCAGCGGGATGAAATCTCATGACTGTCACGTGATGATGACGCAGATACTACCGGTTGCCCTTAGAGGGATAATGGACAAGCACGTCCGTGACACGCTTACTGGTTTCTGTAATTTTTTCGATGTTATCTCTAGAAAGTCGATCAATTCGATGCAGCTCACAAGGCTACAGGAAGAGATTGTTGTCATACTATGTGAGCTCGAGATGTACTTCCCGCCCGCGTTCTTTGACGTCATGGTGCATCTGTGTGTCCACATTGTGGGCGACATCATCGACCTTGGCCCGTCATACCTGCACAACATGATGCCGTTCGAGAGGATGAATGGGGTCATCAAAGGATTCGTCCGTAACATGTCCCGACCAGATGGAAGCATCGTACAGGGCTATCTGACACAAGAGTGCATCTCTTTCTGCGAGAATTATCTAAGCAACGGAGACGACGACGTCCCTGTTGTTGGTTTGCCCGTTAACAAGCACCATGGGAGGCTCGGAGGAGAAGGTCACACCAACGGTCGGAGGGAACTGCATTTCGACCACTCGGATCAACGCAATGACTTTGACAGGGCAAACTTAGTAGTGCTACAACATCTTGACTTGGTAGACCCTTTCGTGACACTGCACAAAGAAAACATCGCCAAGAAGTACCATGACCAGGGCCTACGCAAGACGGACGCCGAAGTTACTAGAGAGCAAAACTCCACTTTCTTGCCTTGGTTCATAGAGCATGTTCTTGTCAATCCCCCGGAAGAGGGGTCTATAGACACATTGCTCATATACGCCTTAGCACATGGCCCTGCTGTCAACTTCCTCACCTATCAGGCATACGATATAAACAGATACACGTTCTATACGGAGGCCAGAGATATGAAAAGTGATTTCCAGAACTCGGGGGTGACGATAGAATGCATGACTGACAACAACGGCTCAACTGGAAGATATTACGGAAGGGTCGAAGAGATCTGGGAGCTTAACTACTCTGGACTACACAATGCGACGATGTTCCGTGTTAGATGGGCTAAGAATGTCGAAAGAGAAAATCGGTATTTCACTACTATGTCTATACCCGACGCCAAGAGCGCTACCGTGAACGTCATAGCTAAAAATGAGCCATGGATACACGCTAAGCACGTGACACAATGTTTCTACATAACCGACCCGAGCAATCCTAGCCGTGTTGTCGTGAGGAGAGGCAAAAGAAACATCGTCGGAATGGATGGAGTCGCCAACATAGAAGACTATGACCAGTACGGCAACCTGATGAGGGAAGACGACAACGACGATGAAGCATATGTCAAAAGAAGAATGAAGACTACATTACCTATGAAAGATCGTACTCCATGGAAAAGGAAAAGTCACAACGAGGGCCTAAATTATTCGGAAACGAACAAAAAAGGAAAGAAACTAATCACTAAGAAACGTCTTCGACGCTGAGAAACTAAATGTGTGTTGTAATCTATATATGTACTCCCTCTGATCCATAATAAGTGTCGCTCATCTAGTACAAAGTTTGTACTAGCTTTGTACAAAATTAGCGACACTTATTATGGATCGGAGGGAGTATCTATTTTGTATACTTGCACTTTAACCGCGTTATTGATCGGTCAAATTATATATTGCCGCTGTTAAATATACATTATATAAATTGTATCGGTCGTTGTTCGGAAAAAAAATTAAAAAGGAAATGGAAGAGGGAAAAAAATGCCAGAAATATCAGTAGCGGGCCCTGTCAGCGCGCGCTACTGCTAAGGGTTAGCAGTAGCGGGCCCTGTCAGAGCGGGCTACTGCTAAACTTAAGCGGGTCACCTCTAAGTTTTAGCAGTAGCGGGCCCTGTCAGAGCGCGCTACTGCTAAACTTAGTAGTAGCGGGCCCTGTCAGCGCGCGCTACTGCTAAACGTAGCAGTAGCGCGCGCTAACAGGGCCCGCTACTGCTAAGTTCCACTTAAACCGGTCGGGCAGGCCTTCTTCTTTTCATTCCCCTCTATCTCTCCCTCTCGAACTCCTCCCCGGCCGTCGTCGTCGTCGCAGCGCCTCCCGGCCCTCGTCGCCTCGCCTCCGCCGCCCTCGTGACCTCGCCTCCCCGCCCTCGTCGCTGCACCTCCGCCGCCCTCGTCGCCTCGCCTCCGCGGCCGCCGTCGTCGTCAAGCCGCCACAGCCACCATCGATCTGCTCGGTAAGCCCCCCGCCCCCGTTTCCGCCCACGAAAGTGGTCTTGCATCCTGAACTCTCATGTCTTCCATCAAGAGGTGTGTCTGTGCGGCGAGCTAGAGATGCGACTCGAGCAACTAAAACATAATGTTACGGCCACCTAGACATTTTCATGACATTGAACAAACTACAATGTTTGAATAATTATCCAGGATGTCCCAGTCGCCGCCCGGCATGTCCGGGAAATGCTATTAGCTGTGGAGTTTGCACATTCACATTTGGGTGTTGGTTTAGATTAGTTAGGTCAAGGAGTGTCTCTTACTAGGCCGGCAAGGAGGTCAACCGTAGATTTTGCTTGCACATTTTGCATTTTCTGATCGAACGCTACTTTTGTCGCTCAACGACAATACATATGGAGGACAACACTAGCAAGCACCGTTGCAGAGGTAGTGCCTCTCGTATTGATTATGTTTTCTTTGGCAAAGCGGGGATAAGTATGAAAGGTGGCGCAGCATTTGATTGCTTAAGAGCTAAAGAGAATGGACACACAGCATTTTCCTAAACCGGGGATCAAAATAGTTATTAGGCAGTGTTGCTAGCTTCGATCCATAGACCTGCATAGTTTTAGTAGGCAGTAGCTTAATCACACTACTCCGATCAAAAGGCGCGACATATGATCCGATCGTGCCACCAGAAAACGCTAGACAGTATTAGGTATTTTCCTTACAAGAAAAAATGGCAGCTAGAGCTAGTGTTTGACATGACTGGTCGCTAGCTCACACATATATAAGTCTCATCTTTTCTTTCCTCTTTTGCGTCACAGCCAAAAACAGCACTATCACTCAAATTAAGTCCTCTCTTAATCTTACGGTCTACTGAATCAGCTGATTCCTAGTCTATCTATCCATACCAGCCAGAGTGAGTCCAAATGAAGAAGATTCTCTATAGTGATAAGCAAACACTTTGACTAAAAATGTAAAGCCTAAACAATCAAGCATGCAAAAAATTGGAATCACACCTTCTGCTTTATTGTTTTATTTTTTAAAATGCATACAATGTACTCTTAATAAAAATTTGATATCCTGCAAACTCTATTCTGTTTAGGAGTACAAAGTTTAACAGTACGAACATGCAAGGAACTGTGCAAGTTAATTGTGCAAAACAACAAGAGATCTTCTTTTTATTATTAGTAAAAAGTGAATCATCAGTAGGTCTGATCACTGTTGAACTACTCTACTTAGTGTAACTCTGAAGAGTTGTTCCGTCTAATTGTGTGCGTGGGTATATGCTTAATATTGTTTAGGAGTTTGTATGAACTTTTGGAGTTGAAAATGCAAATGAAATGATATTGTGTACGAATTTTCTTCTTTTTTCCATATGCAGGGATCCGAGGGGCCTATGATTTGCCGGAATGTTGATTTATTTCCGTCCGGCAAATTTCAGGTTCCCGATATGTCCACTTTTTAGCAAAGGTCATGCCGAAATTTACCGTGAATTTCGACATGACTTGTGCTACAAAGTATGACATATCGAGTGCCCGATATTTGATAGGACGGTATTTAGTCCTTTTTTTAGTTTGAGAATTAAACTTGGAGACTAAATATATCGTAGGAAACATGTCGACCAACGACGAAGCCGGTGCAAATGAAGATTTTGACTACCAGCAGCATGAACACGCCTTCCTCGACCATATGTCTTCTCAGCTACGAGACAAAGGTCCAAATGCCGCTAGTGCGACGGACGCGGAAATCGAGTCCGACAGCACTACTGATGGCACCGATGGCACTGACACTGGCGCCACCGACACCGGCGGCGCTGAAGCCGCTAATGAACCAGCAAATAAGAAGAAGGAGAGGGTACGAAAACAAAACAAGCTCGGCACCGAAAAACTGCTAGTGACAGAGGTGCATCCTGGCAAATTCGAGCCAATAGCGCCGGCGGAAGCTCGCAGGTGCTACGGCAACCAAGTCGGATGCATCCTACGGGAAACCGCGAGCATCAACGACTATGACTTGAGGAGTATACCAAATATGGAACATTTACTCCTTACGAAGCTGCACAACAGATTCAAGTTCCCGGATCGGGATGAGAGCAAAACTCCGTGGGATGATGATGCCATGACTGACATAAACGCCGCCGCCATGGTCAAGTTCAGCAACGCATTGTCCGCGTGGAAAGTGAGGGTGAAACGATTGATTGAGAAGAACAAACCTTGTCCAAGATTTTTGCGGACAATCCATCACTTACGAAAGCTGAGTTCTTAAAATTCAAGGACACTTTTGCTACCGACGAAGCCAAGCTTAGGTCCGCGAAATTCAAGGGGCTTCAGAAAAGGAACACGGGGAAACACCGCCTCGGAAGCCGTGGTTACATTAGAAAAAGGCCATATGGGACAAGGAGGACGCGGAACGTGAAGCCGCGGGGATCCCAGACCCCTTGGCGGAGTTCACCGACCCGCAGGAGTATGACTTCATCAGGGCCCGCTACAAGTGGGACTCGAAGAAAAAGGTTTGGTCCACGGACGCGCCCACGAGGGAATTGATGAGATTACTGGTAATATTTTTTTCCACCTTATATTAGCTTCTCATCAAGTCAGAATACACGTTGTAGTAACATTTGTAAATGGTCCACGTTTCTTTCGCAGAAAGAGCAACACAAGCTTGATGCCGAAAGCGACTCATCGTCTCAGTCGACGATGAGGCCCAAGTGGGACACCCATCTCAACCGGGCCTTGAACATAATGAAGGGCCTCCCTTTGGAAACTCGGCCGCAGCTTGGACGTGTGCACGGCGTCGGAGACGGTGCCCAGTGGAAGCACTACTACCATGAGGACCCTGAGGCCAAAAGGCAGAGAAGGAAGTTTAGTCAGGTCAACATCGACGAGAAGGTGAAGCTTGCGATTGAGAAAAAAGCAGCTGAGACCGAACAAGCGACAAAACAAGAGATGATCAAGTCGGCAGTCAATGCAGCTTTAGCTTCCTGTAGAGATGAGTTCGCAGCTTCGGTTTCATCCTTGATCCCGGCTGTTATCGAGTGGACGAAGAAAAATCCAGACAAAACGGCAGCGGAATTCCCCGTACTAGCTTCGTCGGGAGCAACTCGGTGAACATCGCACCAGTGGGGCCTGCTCTCGCATCCGGACATGCACCATTAGCCGCTCATAGCAGCCCGTCCTCTGTCTCTGGAGTTCTAGGCGGGCCTTCGCCTTTGGCTGAGCTCGACGCCCTCACGGTAATTACGCGTCACACCAACATATCTATAATATATCCCTTTTTCGTTGCCTTTTGGATGTCTGACGCCGTAGACATGTTTTCGCAGGCCGAGAGAACCCCGTGCACCTTACTATACATGATCAATGGCCAGACGGTGGATGTGGGAAAGGCAACGATAATAAATCCCATGGATCGGATGATCCACACCATGCAGATGCCCAATACCACTTTCAACGTTTCCGTGGCGAGTGTCAAACCGGGCCACGAGGATTTGGCTCCTCCGGTACAACTCGGGGGAGAGGAAGACGAGACCCCTAAGCGGCTTGCAGACTGCAAGGGCTATTTCATCCTATGGCCGAAGGGTCTTCTTCGTGTCGAGTCGGCCGCCGTGATGACCACACCAACGACAACACATCCCCAAGAAGGTATGAACACCACCACCCCGCCTCCGCAATTATTAGCGCTGCCTGTTATGCTGGGTGAGATCAGTGAGCGATGCGAGGAAGGGGGTCCAAGCAAAGTGGATCGTGATTTCTCCCCCGTGCTCCAGCAAGCAATGGATGATGACATGGACGAGGATGGTGACCCTATGCAATTCCTCAACACCGCCTTCATTAATCAGGAAGTAGAAATGATGAGTCAGCCATATGACTCGGCCAATAAGGAGCATGTGGACGAGGAGATGGATATTCTGTCGGAGCAGGATCATCCTAGGTCTGAGTGAAAAAAGTCTCTCTTCGTGCAACCCTTGCAGGACACGCCTCCAGATGCCGCCTCAAACCAGCATGAATACCCTTGCTCAGCCCGTCAACACTTGGGTTGGCGATCAAGGGCGCTATGAAAGGCTCATCACAACCTCTCCCCCAGAAGAAGCCGAGGAAGAGACCGAATAGGAAAGACTTAGCTGCCAAAAAGGCTGTCAATGCTTCTAGCAGCAAGTCGGTTCTGCCAACCAGTTTTGCAGACCGTGTACCGATGAAAGGTACGGCGTTGATCCATGTCGCGGGCGAGCCGATCCTCCCACCGAAACCGCTGGAGAGCATATCAGGGGATCTCAGGAGACTGCACGACCATGTACTATCGACAGAGAAAAGCCTTCTCGCATCGAAGGATCCAGGATATCCACTTTATGCGGTGCGTGTGCCTCCGGGCATGGGCTACGTCGACACGGCGCCTGCGGAAGTGTTCTTCCTGCGGTTTGATCACATCCTTGAGATGTTCCTCACTAGGCGGCTCGATTTTACGATCGTCCGCCTTTTTGCACTCCATATGAGCTTTGTCATCAAAAGAGAGGAAATCTCGCAAATCACGGTGGCAGATCCATACTACATGCATGAGTCCTTCTTGTCGCTCGGTCACTATGAACTTAAAACTGCTAGGGAGTACATCGAAAATTTCATGCTGATGAATAAGGAG
This sequence comes from Bromus sterilis, assembly GCA_950022295.1. Classification (NCBI taxonomy): domain Eukaryota; kingdom Viridiplantae; phylum Streptophyta; class Magnoliopsida; order Poales; family Poaceae; genus Bromus; species Bromus sterilis. Next base: position 222,656,273 of record OX465599.1, read on the forward strand.
AAGGAAATGGTTCTCGTGCCTTATCATCAAATGTAAGTCATTGCCCGATTGCCTTTACATTTCAATCATTCCTTTGCTCATATGGAGGCTAGCTAATTTGAGGTGCATTTATTTTGCGCAGCGAGAGCACGCCGTCCTTATCGTTCTTTTCCCGCGAGTCTCCCATGCCGTGTATTTCGACTCGTCTAGGAACTTCAAAAGGAAGGACTACACCAAAGTAATGAGTCTTCTGGATTCCGCTCTCCAGGGCTTCGGCATGAGGGGTGGCCACATCGAGAAAAAGTCACGAAGGAAGGGCGCGCCGTGTTTCTCGCATAAAACCAACTTCTGCAGTATCCATCAACCGGAAGGAAGTACAAATGATGGATACTATGTCATCCATCTCATGATGGAGTTCAGAAAGGATCAGCAACGTCTTCGCATGGCAAGCAAAGATGACAATCATATCATGATATGGGCAAAAAACTTAGCCGAACCGGATTATAAAGTAAGAGATGACTTCTTTCGCATCCTGAAGGATATTGCAACCATCATCATGAAATAAGTCGTCGACAAGAAGGGGATGTTCTACCACGGCCCAATATCGCGAGCTGATGTTAAAACTCGCGTAGGAATGCAGCTTTTGGACATTACGCAGTTCAATAAGCTAGGGTGCGTCCTCCCAGATATGGATGGAAGTTCTAGTGTATTGACTATGCCGATGATGATGTCTCGGTTGAATTTATACTTTTGGAAGCGATATGAAACCTTTGTGATGTAATTTAACGGTCATGTTGAACTACTTGCGTAACACTTGCTAGCTAGTGAATTAGTTGGGGTACCATGAACAACGTGTGTATATTATATTATGTATTTTACTTTATGTTGCATCTATTCACTAACTTTTTGTCTTCGTGTTGCTCAAGTATATTATGTTGTGTACTATTGTTGAATTCTTATAATGAATATGCATCTCTAATAGGTACATAGATCATCGATGGCAAAGAAGTTCTATGCCGTGTACATAGGGAAAGTTCCAGGAGTGTACGATGAGTGGCCAGAGTGTCAGGCCCAAGTGCACCGGTTCCTGGGCGGCAGCCAAAGAGGGTTCAATACCAGAGAGGAAGCGGAAGCTAGTTACTTGATATTTACGCTAGCGCGAGAGGAAGATCGGAGGCGGCGCTTCATGAGCTACTACATAATTCCACTCTTCCTCATAGTGACCGCTCTTCTAGTATATATCATAGTTTAGATGGATGATGAAACTTGCTTGTAGTTGCATGTATTTAAGATATTGTGATAACTTCTATCGCTATTTTAGAGATGACATGATGAGAGACATCATTTGTGTTGGATATGAGAGATCATGATGATATATATATGGTCATCAGATTATTGTATGTGTATGATATGATGAGATTTGTACTCTGTAGAAAACCTGTGTATGTGTATGAGACTATATTGTATAATACCCGTACAAATACAGCAAAAATACGATGGGAAAAAGAAACAGAAAAAATGAAAAATAAATACCAGTAGCGCCCTGTTACCTGTATGCGCTACTGGTATTAGTAGTAGCGGGCTCTAAGGGGGGGGCTACTGGTGTAGTAGTAGCGGGTGCGTACGCGCGCTACTGCTACAAGTTAGCTGTAGCGTGCTAGCAGTAGCGCGCCCTAGGGCGCTACTGATAAGCCAAAAGGGGGCGCTACTACTAGCCTTTCTCCTAGTAGTGTAACTATGTGGGGACCCTTACACTATAGAACTTGGCTTGCATATTCCAAGGATGAGCCTCCTCAAATGAGTTCTAGGTCTTCATGAGCAAGCAAGTTGGATGCACCCCCACTAGTTTTTTTGGAGAGCTTACCTTAGCTCATATGTGCATCCATTGCATGGCAATCCCTACTCCTCATATCATATCTATCATTTGGCCTTCTCTCTCCTATGATTGTCCTCATTGATGTGAGCCCTTCACACCTTTTTGTCTTCCTTCCCCATCATTTCTCTCTTTGCCATCCCAAGTGCTAATGTATCTTGCTCGCGCTCATCCATTGCATGAGTGATCAAAGTTGAAAGGGAGAGGATCAGTTTGACTTGTACCTGACTAGTGGTCTGGGGATGAGTCAAAATAAGACCCCGAAGGAGACCAAGTGTGAAACTTTAGTAGATTGAGTTCTCAATTAAACTATATTTTTTTATTCTCTAATACCATCTCCCATTGCTTGCACGCAAACACCATTTGGAGAAATTCGAGTCACGGACAGAAAGACCTCTTGCACCTTTGTGTTTATACTTTGCTATAATTAATACTAAGACTCTTTCTTGTTATTATCTTGACTTGAATTGCACATCTTACTTGCTCTACTTTGAAGTTCTTATATGCGTGTTAGCATGTCACCACAGAAATTATCTGTGTTATCATTTATCTACTCGAGGACGAGTAGGAATTAAGCTTGGGGATGTTGATAAGTCCCAAACGTATCTACAATTTCCGCTTGTTCCATGAAGTTTTATGTGACATTGATACATGTTTTGCTACACTTTCATATCATTTTACACATATTTGGACTAACCAACTAACGCGGTGCACCCAGTGTCAGTTTTTGTCTGCTAATGTCTTTAGTTGCAGTGATTTTTCCCTAATTTAAAATGCTCCAAAAATTCTAGAAAAATAAGAATAAAAATATGTGTCATGGAAGCTCACGGAACCACCAAAGGAGAGCCGGAGGGGGGCCACCACCCACCCAGGCGGCCAGGTGGCGCGGCCCACCTCCTAGCCGCGCCACCAGGGCGCCTGGGAGGTGGGGACACCCCCTGGTGCCCCCCTTCTGCCTATATTACGCCCTCGTACAAGAAACACTCGAGGAGAATCCCGCATCACGAAATACCTCTCTGTTTCGCCGCCGCCACGCTTCCAAGATCGGGAGCACCAGAAGACCTCTTCTCGTCACCCTGCCGGAGGGAGGATTGACCTCCGGGAGCTTCTCCACCACCATGGCCTCTTACCGGATGAGTCGTGAGTAGTCCCCCTTGGACCATGGATCCATGACCAGTAGCTATGTGATGTCTTCTCTCCAATCTTTTTCTTCAATGTTTAGCCCTTGTGAGCTGCCCTACATGATCAAGGCACTATGTAATTTTCCTGCTGTTGCTATGATGTGTTTGCTGGGATCCGATAGATTATGAGATTATGTTCAGATCGTGATGAGTTTTATATTTGTTTTAGCTTTTATATTTTGTTCTTGAGTAATTCTTTCATGTTCTTTGTTGCTTTTTATTGCTTTTGCCAAGTAGTACATAGTAAATCCAAGAGGGAGCGCTATGCATGATTGTGGGTTCATGCCCCCCCCCCCCGATGTCTAGCTTGAGTGACAAAACCATGAGACTAAGGGATGTGTTGTTGCCTCCAGGGAGAAAACAACGGTTCTTGAAATCGCGGTTGCAAGGATTGTTTAGCTTACACATAGATTGTTAATGCAATTGTCTGTTGCTTTGAGTTTACACTTTGGGTGGGGCTCGCAACTTAATACATGTGAGATGTTCTGGATAAATATCTCAAGGTGGATGATTAGTGAGTAGATGCAGATGGATTTCGTTCTACTTGTCTTGGCATACTTCCCATACATTTGAGCCTCTTACTTTCAAGTAGCATAATTAGCATTGCGATGCGTTTATAATTTTTTCAATTTCCCAGTGGTAATTTGTTCACCAAGCTTAGCTATTTTATCTTATTTTGGGAGAGAGACATCACTAGTGAACATCATGGGCCCCAGTCCATAGTTACACCACTGTATACACCTCCACTTTATTTACTGCTTTTACTTTTAGTTGATATCACTATCAGTACTATCTACCCTTGTGTTTAATCCTTTCTAAACAACAAGGCCGGAGAGATTGACAACCTCTCTGTAGTCGTTGAGAGCAAAGCTATATGTTGTGTATGCAGGTCCACATCAACTTTATCTCCATCCACAACTTAATATCTGGCGCCGTTGACATGTACTTGCAGAATTTGGAGTCCGCCGGAGACAAGCGAGGTCTAACCTTGGGGGAGTTGATATGTCCCAAATGCATCACTATTTTACATAATAATTCACCTCTATTCATTGATATATTTCATATTATAATGATGTTCTTATAGTGTTTTGGCTTGTTTTACACAGTTTGCACCTTTTGGGTACTGAAACATCACACGTAGGAATCAGCGGGGAAACATGCACGTAGAGTGGCAATATCTGCACATCTCCAAATAAACTGAAATTCACGAGGCATAACTTTCTGAAGATATAACGAAGACCGTCCAATGGTTAGCCGGCGGGGGTCCACCAGGGCTCTAGGCGCCCTGGTGGCGCCCGCTCCCCCTCCTTAGGCCGCGCCAGGTGGCCTCCTGAGGGGTGGGTCCCACCTCCGAAGCCCCCCTTTGGCCTATATCTCCCTCGTCACCTAAAAATCCCAGAACAAGAAGAGTTTCCAGAATTCCGCCGCCGCTCCGTGGCGGAAACCGACAGAGCAGAAAAGACCTTTTCGGCGGGAGATTCCGTCGGGGATAACTCCTCCCGGAGGGGGAGATCATCCTCATCATCATCACCATCGTCACGGGCATCACCCAGATCATCACCATCATCCCCGTCACCAGCACCATCTCCATCTTCATCCCATCTCATCTCACCATTGTAATCTGAGTTTTAACTTGCACTATTCATCCCCTCTACTTTACCGGTGTTGATTGCTCTTTTGTGGTGAATGCTATTAAGTTTTGTTGGAGAATTATTGTTATGAACAGATTGTTTATCATATATTTATCACCTCTGATCATGATCTCTTTTATGTCTTGTGAGTAGTTCCTTTAGTTCTTGAGGACATGGGAGAAGTCTAGTTGTTAGTAGTCATATGATGTTGAAGTAATATGTGTTGTTTGATATTTAAGTTGTGGTGTTATTCTTCTAGTGGTGTTATGTGAATGTCGACTACATAACACTTCGCCTTTTTAAGGACCTAGGATAATACATTGTGTATAAAGTATGCTTATGGTGGGTTGCCGGAGTGACAAAAACCTGAACCCCAGTTCGCACACTTTAGCACGTGGGAGTGTTGGATCCTAAAGTTTATTGGTATGGTTAGGCTTTTCCTTAATTTCTCTCTTGTATTTTCGGATGCTTGCAAAAGGTTTAACCATAAGAGTATACTTATCTTAGTCCAGAAGGTGCACTAGCATAGGTCCACCCACACAAAACTTATCAACACAAAACATAGTACTATACGGAATATGGCGAAAGCACATGACTACCTCTCCCGTGTGTCCTCAAGCACGTTTTAGCTCTTATAAGTTTGATCCTTCGGCTTATCCTTTGCACAAAAGGTTTGGGCCCCTTGCTGCACCTTAGCACCATGTACTTTACTTGCTTTTATTTCATTGTTGCTTATACCAGAAAACCCATAAAAAGTTACCTTTCAGTGCATGCAGCTATTCCTTTCTCAAAATAACTTGCCAATACCTTCTGCTCCTCGTTGGGTTCGACATTCTTACTTATCGAAAATTCTACGATAGATCCCCTACACTTGTGGGTCATCAACAAGGAGGAGCGTCGGGCGGCGGACTACTTGGTCCGGCGGCTCGGCCTGGAGGTGGAGTGGCGTCTAGGGTTGTGGTCTGACCCTGTACCCCTTCGGGGTGCGCCCTAGCCTTTATATAGGCGCCCGTGGAGTGGCCTCAACCCTTGAGGAAATCCAGACCGTCCATACATATTCCATTCGGATCACATCCGAATGGGCTCCATTCCCCTTAAGCGCACGACCCTATAGGTTCACGTACACATGGACACGACTCAGATCACATCCGGTTCGATAGTCGATAGGGGTTCCTAGAAGAACGTGTTGGCTCCCATATATGCGTAAAGTCATAAGACAAACCATTACAAAGTGTCATATGCAACATTATTTTTGTCTCACGATATATGTTGTCAAGCTCAAGGCAAGTACTTGTCACCCTTTTGATAGCTTGACCTCTCTTCTCGAAATAGTGATACAAATTCCTGAACCGGGTTAACACTTAACCCATGTCGCCTGGCCATGCTTTCTAAATCTTATCACTCGAGAGGGACCAGAGAATATCTCTCCATGGTGGAGGGGCAAATCCCATCTTGATCAATCATGTCTCGCGACATGTGTCATGACTCACCTGTAAGCTACCTTTATAACTACCTAGTTACGGTGTGGCGTTTGTTAGTCCCTAAGTGAGTCATTCCTCATCCCGAGAACATGCGAGGACCTTAGGTCTAGTACAGGGCATATACATTCTATTGAGACTAACAGATGACAATATCTCGCTGCGTCTCAAAGTGTCACTGAGTCCATACTATCGGGTAGCATCTCCATGCCCATGACTGGTGAAACATAGTCATCAACCGAATCTTATACTAGTCAAGGATATGTGTCCGCATAACCTTATCAATTAGGGACCATTAGAACAATCATCATAGAATATATAGTCTCACAAACAAGTCACATACTTATTGATACATATCAGTGATAATCTTCAAGGACAATACAAATAACTCATGAATACATAAGGAGATAACATCATAACATGATTGCCTCTAGGGCATATCTCCAATAGTATCCCACGTGTACTAGAGTCAGTCAGTTAGGCATCAAAGGCCCATGGCTCTTATGTGCGCCTCATGCTTCGGCGTCAGGAGAGGCTTCGTCAATAGATCAGCAACGTTTTCATCCGTGTGTACATTGCATAAATTTATATTACCATCCTCTACGAATTGTCGTATGAGATGATAACGCCTTTCTATGTGCTTGGATTTTTGGTGATGCCTCGGCTCCCTGGCATGTGCGATGGCACCACTATTATCACAATAGAGGTCCAACGGGTTTGCCGAGTCTGAAACCACACCAAGTAGGGAAATGAAATCCCGTATCCAAACACATTCCTTTGAAGCTTCATAAGCTGCAAGGTACTCGGCCTCTGTTTTAGAATCAACTAGCGTCTCTTGTTTGGAACTTTTCCACCTCACTGCACCTCCGTTAAGAATGAAAACATAACCAGATTGCGAATGAAAGTCATACCTATCGGTTTGGAAACTAGCATCGGTGTAACCCTTTACAGCAAGCTCATCCTCACCTCCATAAACTAGGAGCATATCCTTAGTCCTTTTCAGGATACTCTTAACTGTTATGTAGTGGCTCTCACCTGGATTGGCCTGGTATCTGCTCGTAGCACTTAGATAATAGGAAACATCTGGACGAGTACATACCATAGCATACATGATAGACTCGATAGCTGAATCATATGAAATCTTATCCATGCGTCTTTTCTCAGCAAAAGTCGATGGACCCTGAGTCTTGCTTAAATGAATGCCATGTGACATAGGCAAGAACCCTTTCTTATCCTCATGCACGTTGAACCTCCTCAACACCTTGTCAATATAAGTACTCCGTCTTAATCCAATAAACGTCCTTGATCTATCTCTATAGATCTTGATTCCCAAAATGTAAGCTGCTTCTCCCAAGTCCTTCATTGCAAAACTAGTTTTCAATGAGTCCTTGACAGCTTCAAGCATTGGAATGTCATTCCCAATGAGTAATATGTCATCCACATATAAGATTAGAAATACGATTGAGCTGCCACTAAACTTCTTGAACACACAAGGTTCCTTTTTGTTCTCGATGAAGTCAAACGATTTGACTACCTCTTTAAAACAAATATTCCTACTCCGAGATGCTTGCTTCAATCCATAAATGGATTTCTGAAGTTTTCATACTTTACTAGCATTCTTTGAATCGACAAAATCCTCGGGCTATATTGTATACACGTCCTCTTCTAGATTTCCGTTAAGGACAACCGTTTTGACATCCATTTGCCAAATCTCATAACCGAAATAGTCAGCTATAGCTAGAATAATCCGAACTGATTTAAGCATCGCTACAGGCAAGAAGGTCTCATTGTACTCAATTCCTTGAACTTGTCGAAACCCCTTCGCGACAAGTCGAGCTTTATCGATTTGAACATTTCCATCCATATCTGTTTTCTTCTTAAAGATCCATTTGCACTCAATGGTTCTTGCACCATTTTGCAGATCAACCAAGTTCCAAACTTGATTGTCATCCATGGACTTTAACTCGGATCTCATGGCCTCAAGCCATAACTCGGAATTTGGATCCACCATCGCTTCTGCATATGTCAAAGGCTCATCGTTGTCCAACAATAATACATTGCTTGCATTACGCATCCTTTCTGACCTTCGTGGTGCAGGTGCTACTTAAACCACGGGTTCACTGACTGGCTCTGCTGTAATGGCATTATTTGTCGTGTCTTCCCCGAGTGGTTTATCTCAAACCTCTTCGAGTTGCACCGTCCTCCCACTGGCCTTCCTAGTGAGAAAATCTTTCTCAAGGAAGGTACCGTGTCGAGCGACAAACACTTTGCCCTCTTGTCGGTTGTATAAGTAATACCCTAAGGTTTCCCTTGGATATCCCACGAATATGTACTTATCTGATTTGGGTGCGAGCTTGTCCGACTGAAGTTGCTTGACAAACGCTGCACAACTCCAAATCTTTAGAAAAGACAAACAGTGACGCTTCCCAGTCCATATCTCATATGGTGTCTTATCTACAGATTTATATGGTACTCTGTTTAGTGTGAAAGCTGCAGTTTCTAGAGCATAATCTCGAAATGCCAACGGTAGATCTGACTGGCTCATTATGGATCGAACCATGTCCAACAAGGTACGATTCCTCCTTTTTGATATGCCATTTCTCTGTGGCGTTCCAGGAGGAGTGAGTTGTTGAACAATTCCATGACTCTTCAGATGATCATCAAACACTTGACTCAGAAATTCACCTGCACGATCTAATCGTATAAGTTTGATCGTCTTGCCAAGTTAATTATCTACTTCATTCTGAAACTCCTTGTACTTTTCAAAGGTTTTTGACTTATGCCTCATCAAGTAGATATATCCATATATGCTCAATTCATTAGTGAAAGTCACGAAGTATTGGTAACCACCTATAGCAGTCGTGCTCATTGGTCCACACACATCAGTATGTATGAGTTCCTACTAGTCGGACGCCCTCTCGCAACTCTTTGCAAAAGGTGTCTTGGTCATCTTGTCGATTAGGCATGATTCGCATGTCTCGACTGATTCAAACTCAAACGAATTTAAAAGTCCATCATCATGGAGCTTCTTCATGCACTTTTCACTAATATGACCAAGCCGACAGTGCCAAAAGTAAGTTGTATTCAGATCATTAGGTTTAAGCCTCTTGACATTTATATTATTGAAATATTCACCTTCAAGATTCAAAATGAAGAACAGGCGCCAAGCCATAAAACATCTTTTTCAAATATATAGAACAATCATTGTCCTTAATAATGAACTCATAACCTTGTCTCATCAAACATGAGGCAGATATAATGTTTCATTTCAAAGATGGAACATAATGACAATTATCAAGCTCCATTAGAAATCCAGAAGGTAAATTAAGTTGCATGGTGTCGACGGCTAATGCAACAACTCTTGCTTTATTCCCGACGCGTATGTCAACTTCTCCTTTTGCGACATCCCTACTTCCTTTTAGTCCCTGCATCAAGTTGCAAATGTGAACAACCGATCCGGTATCATATACCCAAGAACTATTAGAAATGTCCGCAAGATAAATGTCAATAACATACACAACAAGTGTACCTGTAGATGTCGTACTCCCACTGCTCTTGCCCTTGTTGGCGAGCCACTTGTTGCAGTTCCTCTTCCAGCAACCATTCTCCTTGCAATAGAAGCAAACGGTCTCTGCATCAAGTACAGGCTTAGGCGTCGACGCTGGAGTCAGGATCACATCCTTGTCCTTGACATTTGCGTTAGCCTTCTTCTTAGTTCATGACTTCTTGAACTTGGTTGTGTTCTGCACCATCAACACTTGATGCGTGCCATTCTTAATGTCATGCTCTGCTATCTTAAGGATCCCATGCAATTCAGTGGGCTTATTTTCCATGCCATGCATATGAAAGTTCGTAATGAACGAGTTATAGCTTGGAGGAAGAGAACCCATAATTGTATCTGTAGCTGACTCAGTAGTCAACGGATGACCAAGACGATCCAAAGCTTGCATGTAACCCATCACTTTCATGACATGCGGGCTCAGTGGAGCACCCTCTTTCAGCTTGCAATCCATCAAGGATCGCTAGACATTGAACCTTTCAGTCCTAGACTGAACCTGAAACATGCCCTTAAGACTCTCGATCATATCGAAAGCCCTAATGTCTTCAAACTGATGTTGCATATCGGGCTCCATAGAAGCTAGCATGAGGCAGCTGATCTCAGTAGACTCATCCTTGAGTTTCTAATAGGCATTCTTAGCAGCAGTGGTTCCATTATTAGCCGGTTCCTCTGGAAGCGGTTCCTCTAAAACATTTTTCTTTTTATCATGCTTGAGAAAAATTCTCATATTTCTATACCAGGTTGTAAAGTTTGTTCCATTCAGTTTATCTTTCTCAAGGATGGATTTCAACACAAAATTGGTAACTGGAGCAGGTATTGCCATTGATCTACAACATAAAATGAAAAATACTAAGACATGTATTCATGAGGAGCAATTCATATTAAATGATTTAATAATATTAATCCCAGTAAGATCAACATCCCTCTTGTTGACACTAAGTGATTCAGGATCGGATGGAGCAAATTGACTAGTGAGATTTTGCATCACTGATAGCCGACTCGATCTACCCGTAAGAAACTCCTTACTAATTGCATCAACCATACGACTCCTATTTGTTGATGCACCTCACATACACACCAACTCCTATGCCCCGAAGCCCAAAACTATTTTGATAGCCTCGACAAGTTAACCAAGTGCTATGCGTGTAAGTGTCTAACACAAACCCATCACGCCAAGGAGATCTAGCACCACCCTAATTTTATAGGCCTACTACTAAATATACATGACATGTGATGTGCAGCAATTGGGGAGGCAATTTTACTTGACATTCTTTGAGGGATCATCCTACTTAAAACATCTACCATGTAAAATAAGGATGCATAAAGGGATAAACTTTCATAGGAAGTTTATACAAGTGATATGGTATAGCCCCTTTATCATAGCACATGGTGATCTCCATCTCCATGTGCGCGAACCTCCCATGGTGATCTCCATCTCCATGTACAGTTGTTCTCGTGGTGATCTCCATCTCCACACCATAGTGGCAACCGCCAAGTGTTACATAAGTTACTATGCTATTAAAAACTAATAGCTATGAAAGTAAATTAGATTACATGGCTTCACAAGTTGACACGCAGATCATTAATAGAATAATGAGACAACCATATGGCTCCAGCCGGTTGTCAAAACCATGACATGCATGTCATGAATAATAACATACACAATGGGCTATACCAGATCACAATCATTCCCTGCAAAAACGAGTTAGATGTTCTACTGCCGTTTAAATCTCTTTTAGCACTAGTCTAATTATGTCTGCGAAAAATTGCCAAACCAACTAAAATCGCTGATTTGTAGATAATTTCATCCCGCGACGTTTGGTAGGTCACGGAGCTCAATCGGAGTTTGTATGACCAAGTTATGGACATTCATAACAGAAACTACTCACAGATTTCTAGACAACACGGATCATATCCATGTCGTGTCCTGATCCGTGTCCCGGATGAATCACATAGTGATATCCGCGTGCTACAACAGGGTTTACGGCACACTATCTATCCAAATGGCGGATAACTGACCTCTAGGGATAAGTTGTGGAACGACCTAAGCACCTCGCTCCTCGGGACAGATCATAAAAACAAGAACCTCAAACATGCAAAACCAATCTGATCTACCATCACATGATCTAATCTACATATCTCCATATGAATTTCTATCAAGAATTCAACACCACGCAGCAGAGGATTTGATACCACTGTTGGGGTACGCGGTGCGCTACGCTAGCGTTGAATTAAAATTTCCTACCGTGCACAACCAAGATCTTGCCGCTGGAGAAGAACTATGTGATGAGGGATTACCACTAGACGCGCAGTCACGGCAACGGAAGGAGAGTTGGCGATGCGCGTCTACGGCTTCTCCTCGAATCCCTCGAACCGATCCCTCGTACCAATCCCACGAATGGAGTCTCGCGATCCGGTCCCGTGAACAGTTCTTCCAAGCACTGCAAGTGCAGCGCCTCCAAGGGATGCGCACGTACAAGGAGGAGCGCCTGGTGGCGGACTGCTAGGTCCGGCGGCTCAGCCTGGAGGTGGAGTGGCGGCTAGGTTTGTGGTCTGACCCTGTACCCATTCGGGGTGCGCCCTAGCCTTTATATAGGCGCCCGCGGAGTGGCCTCAACCCTTGAGGCAATCTGGACCCTCCATCCATATTCCATTTGGATCACATCTGAATGGTCTCCTTACCTCTTAAGCGTGCGACCCTATAGGTTCACGTACACATGAACACGACCCAGATCACATCTGGTTCGATAGTTGGTAGCAGTTCCTAGCAGAAGGTGTCGGCTCCCATATATGAGAAAGTCATAAGACGAACCATTACAAAGTGTCATATGCAACATTCCTTTTGCCTCACGATATATTTTGCCAAGCTCAAGGCGAGTACTTGTCACCCTTGTGATAGCTTGACCTCTCTTCTCAAAACAATGATATAGATTCCTGAACCGGGTTAACACTTAACCCATGTTGCATGGATATGCTTTCTAAATCTTATCACTCGAGAGGGCCTAGAGAATATCTCTCCATGGTGGAGGGGCAAGTCCCATCTTGATCAACCATGTCTCGTGGCATGTGTCATGACTCACCCGTAAGCTACTGACGAGGATTGATCTCGGCAAATCCCATGGTTAGGAACCCTGGGTTAGATCGTAGATGAGATGTGCAGGTTGGCGATACTCGTCGGCTAACAGGAGAACGCACTTCTTGCTCGATTGTATTATAATGGAGGCGATTACAATGGAAGTCGAGGCGAGTTCGCTCGGGACAGGGGGTATTGCTATGAGATTCGATGCCCTAGACGTCCCCTCTCCTAGCCTTTATATACTAGGCTGGATCGCAAGGAGTCCGCCTAGGTTTACAGAGAGGGTTTCCTAATCTATCTTCAGTCTTGGACGCCAAGTCGCGGTTTCCATGATCGTTGAGGACTCCTTATGGCGGTTGCCTCGAGTGGGCCAGGTGTGGGCCGGTCGAGGCTTCCAGCGGGCCCTCTAGCTTGATACGCACCAGGTACCCTCATCTGTAAGAGTCATGGGGTCACCCCCTCGTCAGTAGCCCCCGAGTGCTTGGGGGACTCGAAGAGTCTCGCAGGGACTCGAATCCATAATTGTCTTTATGCGTTCAGCGTAGCTGCAAGTCATCGGCTATTAGCCACAAAAGATAGTTTATTCGAGGGATGATATGCTAGAGAGGCCCAAGGTAGTCAACTGGTCGAGCCTTGGTGAATTGGTAGCAAACACCTCAACAGCCCAAAATCAAGCCGCATCCCTCGACACGAACTTGGGAAACAACCGATGACTAGCAAGTCCATGCCGCTACAAGTCTTATAGGATCAGTGTCTCCGGTCTCAGAAAATAGCCTTGACGCATCCGTCGTTGGCTCAACTTCTCCATGCTCTGCGCATGGGAAAACATTGGGAGTGAAGTCGCAGCTGTGGCAAGTCCCGGCCCGGCTAACTGCGTAGCGGGGTCTTACCTATGCGCTAAGCTTATACGGCATCTGGGGTGCAGTGTATCGCCGCCCTGGCATCATTTTTCTGAGGCACGGAGCCTAATTTAGATATGCATCCGCTTGGAAAACAAATCAAGCGGACGAGTGATACGTCTCAAACGTATCTATAATTTTTGCTTGTTCCATGCCCTTTTTGTGTCCTTGCTAAATATTTTTGCCATGCTTTTGAATCATTTCTTGGACTAACCTACTAATATAGAGCCCAGTGCCAGTTTCTGTCTGTTTTGTCTTTGCAATGCCGAAAAAAGTACAAAAATGAAGTTGCTCAGAAAATTCCCAAAAAATTACCAAAAAATATCTACATCAGAAGAGCCCTGCAGCCGGAGGATGGAGCCAGGAGGTGGCCCCAGGCCCCCTCCCGGCGCAGCCAGGGCCCACCCGCGTGGGGTGGCCGCCTAGGCGACCTGGGCATCGCCTCGGACTCCCCCTTTGCCTATAAAATCTCCCGTGATGCAAAACCCCGAGATATCCAACCCTTTTCTCAAGAAGCGCTCTCGATCACCGCCGCCATCAAAACCTAGCTTTGGGGGTCACCAGGATCCTGCTCCGGCACCCTGCCGGAGAGGGCCTTTGCCCCCGGGGCCATCTTCATCAACTCTTCTTCACCCCATGATGGATCGTTAGTAGTTCCTCCTTGGACTACGGGTTCTTAGCAGTAGTTTTTTGGTATCTTCTCCCCCTTGATCTTCAAATACAAAGTTCTCATGAGCTGCCCCACATGATTGAAATCCATATGATGTAATTGGTGTTGTGTTTTTGGGATCCGATGAATTTTTACCTTGTTCAGTCCTAAGAGGTTTATGAATTATTGTTGCTGCAATTTTGTTGTTCTTAATGCTTGTTACTAGTGCACGAGTAGCATGATTTCAGATCGGAGCACGTTATGGTTGCATGATTATAATTGTTGTTATAGATCTTATCTACGGTTGTATACACCTACTATAGTCCGGAACCGGCGATCCCAATGGTGACAGCTTCGGACACCAAAGGGGATGGGCTATAATTTGAGGATCACATGTATTCACAGAGTGCTAATAATTTACTCCGGTGCTCTTTGACAGGAGCACCTTAATCTCTGTAAGTTCCCTTTGTCCCCATTCGTAGCAGGACGGTAGGACAATAGATGTTGTGAAAGTTCTTATTGCAAGCACGTACAACTACATACGGAACACATGCCTACGTTTGGTTCTTAGACTAGGATTGCTCTGGTTTGTTTGGCTAGAGTTTGTGCAATTTTGTCAATTGCCCAACTGTAATTCGTTCACCCAACACCTGTCTTTTTACTTGGAGAGTTACCACTAGTGAAACCTTGAACCCCGGTCCATCTTTCATCTTTATTGCCTTCGTTGTTACTATTGCTCTCATCACTGCTGCTAATACTTTTTTACTACTTTGTGGTGTTGGTGATTGGGGAAGTCTCTAAGACTACACCCGTCAACACACTGTTGCTACTAAATATATTGTCTAGTGCTTTTTCAGGTGTGGTTGAATTGAAAACTCAACTGCTAAGGCTTATAAGTATTCTTTGGCTCCCCTTGTGTCGAATCAATAAATTAGGGTTATACCTACCCGCGCTGTTGCGATCCCCTACACTTGTGGGTTATCAAGGCTGTTTTCTGGCGCCGTTGCCGGGGACCATAGCTCTACTTATAAGTTCACTTGATAACTACACTTTATCTTATTATTCTGTTTTCTTACAATGGTTAAATTCTTTGAAACTAGATCTTATTGGCAAGGTGGATTCACGGAGGATCAACAAAAGTATTATAAGGAATACCGCTTGTCTGAAAAAGGAAAATTTATATGGAAAATTATATCTCAAGTTAATAGATATGCTAGAAACTTATGCTCTGATTATGATATATCTTATTGTTGTGATGAATCTTGTTGCTGCTTGTCCTTTAAACACATTCCCTTCCAATGTTGATGTAATGATAATGAAACCTTGGTATCTTATACTAGGGGACATTATGATTTCTTTGATGTAGCACAAATAGAAGAATTTGTTGTTTTTAAGGGTGCCTATGAAATTGCTTCCTTTGTTGAAAATATTGAAGAAGCCCCTTACAAACCTGAGAGTCTTGATATACTTAAATATTTCTTTGAGAATTTTAATAATGCTTATATTACTAACTATCTCAAAAGGTTCTCTCCACAAGAGGAAGAGACTAATGCTTTGCAGGACTCTACAGAAGAAATTGCTGAAACTGAAAGCTCATTGGATGAAAAAGAGGAGGAGAGTGACGAACAAAAGGAGGAAGAATGGAGTAGCTACCCATCTCTACCAATTAATGAGAGTAACTCTTTGACTCTTACTTCATATGATTGCCCTCCATGCTTACCTAAGGAGGCCGAATGCTATATTGATTGCTATGATCCTATTGAATCTTTTCAAATATCCCTTTTTGATGAAATTGATGCTTGTGGCCATGATGCCCCTATGAATGAGACTTGCAAGGATGATTTTTCTACTATTATTTATGATAGCCCTTGCTATTTTGATAAGTCTTATGATAACCCTTTATTTTTGCCTACTATGAATGTTCTGGATAATGAGGAGTTATGCTTAGAAAGTTTATATGATTATGTGCTAGTAGATCATGACAAGCATGCTTTGTGTGATGGTTATATTGTTGAGTTTGTTCATGATGCTACTGAAAATTATTATGAGAGAGGAAAATTTGGTTGTAGAAATTTTCATGTTAGGAAAACACATCTCTCCATGTTGAAAATCTTGAAGGTGCTCTTGTTTTACCTTCCTATGCTTGATACTTTGTGCTTCAGTTATTTATTTTCTTACAAGATGCCCATGCATAGGAAGCATGTTAGACATAAATGTGATTTATATTTGCTCCTTTGATGCTCTCTTTTGTGCTTCAACTTTTTATTCTTTTGTGAGCATCGTTACACTCATGCCTAGCTAATGGCTTTAAATAAGCGCTTCTGGGAGGCAGCCCAAAACGGATTAGGTTTCTTTTGATTTTGTTGTGTATTGGATGTTGTTACTACTGTAGCAACAACATTGTATCTTTATTTTCAAGTTTTGTGCCAAGTTCTAGCCTCTTATGATAAGGGAAGCAAAAGTTGTGACATGCTGTCCAGAAAACAGATTCTGTCTGCTTGACGGAAAAAATCAAAACAAATCACCAGTTCATATTTTGAGCTGAATATTTTGTACACAGAATGCTCTATACAATTGTGAAACTTTCATATGTTTTGAGTTTTCTTATTTGAGCAGCAGAAGTGCACCTGAAAAATCAATCTTTACCATATGTCCTGTTTTGGCAGATTATCTATTAGTGTACTAACAGCTCTAATAAGTTTATGAGAAGTTTTGTGTGAAGGAAGTTTTCGAGTGTGCGAAGGGAGATGATGAAAGAAGATTTAGGAGTGCCACAATCTTAAGCTTGGGGATGCCCCCGGCACCCCCACAAAATATTCAAGGAGACTCAAGCGTCTAAGCTTGGGGATGCCCCCGTGCATCCCCTTCTTCATCAACAATCATCAGTTCATCCTTCTCCACACTATATTTTTATTGCTTCACATGATATGTGATGTTCTTGGAGCGTCTGTATATTTTCTTTTAGTTTTGTTTTGTTTTGTTTGCTAGTCATTACAATGTCGGGCCCTACCATGCTTGATTGGGAGATATACACGCTCCACTTTATCATAGAACACTCTAGAGCTTCACTTATATCTGTTGAGTGTTAAATTTATCTACTGCCTGTTTTGCTAGCTCTTGTTCTTCACTTAGATCTTGTTTGAGATCATTTAATTTCTTTTGTAGAAAGTATAGAACTCTCGTGCTTCACTTATATTTGTTTAGAGAGTTATTTCTGTTGCATTGGTTTATATGTCTCATGGTATGTTTTATATGTGGTGTATAGGTAATCTAGATCACTAGGTCTAGCTTAGGATATCTTGCAATAGTTTTGAGGTATTGATTGAGTAATTATGAATGTTTATGCAATTGAGCTTGCACCCATTAGTGATAGGTGTCGCATCTTGGCTAACCGTGCCTTATTTTCGAAAACTATAAAAAATAGTTGAGAACTCTAGCTACTAAAAGGATCACTAATCTCTGCCGGGTTCGAATATTAGAGTACACTCACGTACCATGAGTCGATGATGCGCAAGGATAACCAAACCCCCAAACACTCCTCCTCGGGGTACTTGTCTCTTTGTGAATCTCCTGACTAGATAGAGAGTTACTCATAATAAGTGCATGAGTTCTTCGATTAATGCGAGTATTCGATTGTTGGCACTTCCACCTTCCCATATTTTTCTAGCCTCTTCGGTACCGTGCACTGCCCTTCTCGTGGGAGATGGTGCAAACTTCGCCGGTTCATCCAAACCCTTGGCATGATACGCTCTGTCATACATAAACCTCCTTATATCTTCCTCAAAACAGCCACCATACCTACCTATCAAGGCATTTCCATAGCCTTTCCGAGATATATTGCCATGCAACATCCATCGTTCTTCATGTTTATATGACTTATCCTTCATTTTCATATTGCCTTGCTGGTACACTGGCAGGGGCATTCATATAGAGTCATTACTTTTTGATTCAGATTTGTAAGTAAATAAAAGTGTGTTGATGTTCTTATAGAGTGTTGCCCCTACATTGAGGAAAGGAATAAAAGATCCCTAAGTGGACGAAATAAAAAAGAGAGAGAGAATAAAGAGCCATGGAGGCCACCCCAAAACAACAACAAAAAAAGTGAAAAATAATAAAAGAATAAAAAAGAGAGAGGGGGCAGCACTACTATCCTTTATTCCACACTTGTGCTTCAAAGTAGCACCCGTGCTTCATAGAGAGTTTCCATATAATTCTTCTATAACTATGTGGGGATCTATACACCATAGAACTTGGCTTGCATATTCCGAGGATGAGCCTCCTCAAAAGAGCTCTAGGTCTTCATGATCAAGCAAGTTGGATGCACTCCCACTAGTTCCATTGGAGGGCTTTCATACACTTATAGCTCTTGTGCATCCGCATGTTGCATGGCAATCCCCACTCCTCACACCATATCTATCATTTGGCTTTCTCCAACCTATGATTGTCCTCATTGGTGTGAGCCTTTCTCACTTTTTGACTTCCTATCCCCCTCATTTATTCTATTTTCCATCCTAAGTGCCAACGTATCTTGCTCGCACTCATCCATTGCATAAGTGCTCAAAGTCGAAAGTGAGAGGACCATTTTGACTGGTACCTGACTAGTGGTCTGGGGACGAGTCAAAATAAGATTCCAAAGGGACCATGTGTGAAATTTATTAGATTGAGTTCTCAACAACTATTCAGTATTTTTTACGCTCTAAACCATCCCCACTCTTAGCACGGGGACCCCGACTGAGACATTCTATTCACGGAAAGGAAGAGCTAAATTTTTTATATGTTCTCCATTGCTTACTTAATGTCAACTATAGAGTATTGCTTTATATCACTTTGTCTTTGGCTTATGTATCTTTATTACATTATATTGATTGCCTTTACTCCTAAGTAGCATGTCACATCAAAAATTATCTTTTTATCATTTACCTACTCGAGGACGAGCAGGAATTAAGCTTGGGGATGCTGATACGTCTCAAACGTATCTATAATTTTTGCTCGTTCCATGCCCTTATTGTGTCATTGCTACATCTTTTTGCCATGCTTTTGAATCATTTATTGGACTAACCTACTAATATAGAGCCCAGTGCTAGTTTATGTCTGTTTTTTCTTTGCAATGCAGAAAAAAGTCCAAAAATGAATTTCTCAAAAAATTCCCAAAAAATTACCAAAAAATATCTACATCGGAAGAGTCCTCCAGCCGGAGGACGGAGCCAGGAGGTGGCCCCAGGCCCCCAGGCGCCCTCCCGGCGCGGCCAGGGCCCACCCGCGGCGGCGTGGCCGCCTGGGCGACCTGGGCACCACCTCGGACTCCCCCTTTGTCTATAAAATCTCCCGTGACGCAAAAACCCGAGATATCCAACCCTTTTCTCCAGAAGCGCTCCCGATCTCCGCCGCCATCGAAACCTAGCTTCGGGGGTCACCAGGATCCTGCTCCGGCACCCTGCCGGACAGGGCCTTGGACCCCGGGGCCATCTTCATCAACTCTTCTTCACCCCATGATGGATCGTGAGTAGTTCCTCCTTGGACTACGGGTTCTTGGCAGTATCTTGTTGGTATCTTCTCCCCCTTGATCTTCAAATACAAAGTTCTCATGAGCTGCCCCACATGATTGAGATCCATATGATGTAATTGGTGTTGTGTTTATTGGGATCCGATGAATTTTTACCTTGTTCAGTCCTAAGAGGTTTATGAATTATTGTTGCTGCAATTTTGTTTTTCTTAATGCTTGTTACTAGTGCACGAGTGGCATGATTTCAGATCGGAACACGTTATGGTTGCATGATTATAATTGATGTTCTAGATCTTATCTACGGTTGTATGAACCTACTATAGTTCGGAACCGGCGATCCCAATGGTGACAGCTTGGGCCACCAAAGGGGATGGGCTATAATTTGAGGATCACATGTATTCATAGAGTGCTAATGCTTTTCTCCGGTGCTCTTTGACAGGAGCACCTTAATCTCCGTAAGTCCCCTTTGGCCCCGTTCGTAGCGGGACGGTAGGACAATAGATGTTGTGCAAGTTCTTATTGCAAGCACATACAACTACATACGGAACACATGCCTACGTTTGGTTCTTAGACTAGGATTGCTCTAGTTTGTTTGGCTAGAGTTTGTGCAATTTTGTCAATTGCCCAACTGTAATTCGTTCACCCAAGACCTGTCTTTTTGCTTGGAGAGTTACCACTAGTGAAACCTTGAACCCCGGTCCATCTTTTATCTTTATTGCCTTCATGGTTACTATTGCTCTCATCACTACTGCTAATACTTTGTTACTACTTTGTGGTGTTGGTGATTGGGGAAGTCTCTAAGACTACACCCGTCAACATACCGTTGCTACTAAATATATTGTCTAGTGCTTTTTCAGGTGTGGTTGAATTGACAACTCAACTGCTAAGGCTTATAAGTATTCTTTGGCTCCCCTTGTGTCGAATCAATAAATTAGGGTTATACCTACCCGCGAAGACTGTTGCGATCCCCTACACGTGTGGGTTATCAACGAGTAATAGTCACTCGCGGAGTACTGACGAACTCAGGAGAGTAATGGTCATCAAGTGGGCTGATCAAGTATGCTCCCATACAGCTCTTTAGAGTGCTCAGGGGAATAGGTTTCTTTAGGTGTTTTACCACGTTTTGTCTTTGAAATGCGAGTGATCACTCAAGCACCTCTTCATCTTCTAGGTGAGGGAGAACCCGAACTTTATAGATATAAAAATCCTTGGCGGGGTGAGTGAGTGCTCGCGTGCGTCGTAGCTTGCGGGGTGAGGGAGCACCCGAAGTCTATAGACATGCTTGCTCTTGATAGATGGGAATATCCACTCGCGTGTTCGAGTTTTAGCTTTTGTTCTGTTTTTGCAGAGATAGGATGCTCCCGATGGGAGTGAAAGTTTTGAGATTAAGATGAAAAGTTTAGTGAAAACAAACCTTTGACGGGCCATGAGGATGCGTACTCAACACATCTTGCTGGGAGATGACATTGCAGGGTTGTCTGACAAGTTGGGTGGTCATGCATACTAGGCTTGACGTGACGCGATGTCCTGCGGTAATTTCGCTTCGTGTGATGATGATCCTCTTTTTTCGTGCGGAGTGGGCAATGTGTTTACTGCGCCGGTTGAGTTTTCCATGCCTCACGATTGTGATGGGATCGGGCCACGTGGTTGGCCTCTGAGATCGACGGTGAGTGGATGGCCTTTGGGCGGTGGGTTAAATACCAAAGGGCTGAGTAAATTTAGGTTTACCCAGCGCCCGTCCTTTCTTGCCTCTTCTTCCTCTGCCTCTGCTTGTCATTTCTTCTTTGTGCCACTTGATTTGTTCTTCCTTTTGATTGTGCGGCTAGATCCATGTCCAAACGTCCTCGGAGCGCAGCGCAAGAGGCAACATGGATGACTGGGAGGTGGGAGCGTTCTATTTTCTCCACTGCTGTTCTGGATGTGCTGGTGGCTGATGGGCTTGTGGTGGAGGGTGCTGCTCGGATTCCTTGGGAAGAGGAGGTTCCCGCGCCTCGCCATGATGAACGGGTATGCTTCCAAAGCTTCTTTCTTCATGGCGTTTATCTTCCCGTTCATCCGTTCGTCCATGGGCTGTTCTTTGCGTATCAACTGCAGTTGCAAGATTTGACCCCTAACGGGATACTGTACATTGCGTGTTTTATTACGCTTTGTGAGATTTTCTTGGGGATTTATCCTCATTGGGGGCTTTAGAAACGCCTCTTCAATGTGAAGAGAATGAACTCTGAATATGCCATTGGGGGGTTGGCATTTCCATCAGGGAGAAAAGTGCCTACTTTGATCTGGAGAAGCTGGATTCCGTCTATACGTGGCGAAAGAGTTGGTTCTATCTGAAAGATCAGCACGTTGAGAGTCAACAGTTTGGGCTTGCCCCCTTCAATCCTATTGCGCGAGTGGCTAAGCGGTCATCCTTGTTGCATTCCCTGACTTCTGGGGAAGTAGCTGTTGTAGAGCCTTTAGTGCAAAAGCTTGCTTCTTTGAAGAAGGGGATAACTGGGGGCCAAATTATCTCCGTTTTTATGAAGAGGCATATCCAACCGCTACAGCATCGTGCGCATCCCATGTGGAGGTATACTGGGCCCGAGGACCCGACGAGGTGCTCTCCTGAAGACATTTCGGGTGATGACCTTCTCTTTCGGATCCAGCAGGTCACCAAGTGCACTAGTACTGGTGTGGCGAGCTCCATTCGTCCCTATGACGCCACGATTCCTTTGCCTGAGGTAACTATTTGAAGCTTTGCCGGTTTTGCTGAAGTTTGAGCGATGTCGGATGTTTTGTTTGGTGATATTTTTATTTGCAGGGCCATGTTTCCTTGTTGAAAAATCCACCCCAGCCTGAGGACGCGGAGATACTTGATGAACCTGATGCAGCCATGGGGGATCCTGTGCCTGTGGGTGGTGGCGATGCTTCTCATGCTGATACTGGTGAGTCAGCGGGTGCGAGTGTTGGTGGTAGACCGTCGGCTTATGACGACGAGGACGGACCAATGCGCTTCAAACGCAATCGTTTCTCGAGTGTTGCTGAGCCGACTTTGGAAGGTGGCGGGCTTCCACCATTCGCGCCTGTTGTTGTGCCCTTCCCCCCTTCGGCTACTCCGAAGAGGCGGAAATTTAGAGTTCTGCTTCGAGTCGGTGTTGCTCCGGTTGGGTGTGTAATTTCTCTTATCGGGATGGTTTATGCCGCTGGTTTTGAGTTTTGTTCTGATGGTGTATGTTTTTGAAGGACTGCTCCAGCTCCGGCTACCTCCTCAATGATCACTGCAGCTGCTGATCTCCTGTCGACTGATTCTGGTGCGGTGGTTGGTCCGTCGACTTCTGCTAGACCTCCTGCGGCTTCCGGTGCGGGTGAGAAGCCCGCGACTACTGCGTCTGGGTCTGCTGCTGCAACTGAAGGTGACTCTCCCCCGGACACGAAGCCCGCGGTTCCTGATGTGGCACCCCGGCTCAGAGGACCGGAACGCCCCGTGCACCAGCCCAGAGATCACGTCTTCTAGAACACGGCACTGATTGGTATAGAACTGAACAGCTTTCTATTACCGAAGATAGGAGTACACAAGGTCTATTAAAACGCTAGCGGAGACACAACTTACTCCTCAGGCTAGCCTCAGCTCTACATCAAGCACCAGCATAACTCTAGCAGCGGAATATCGACGGAAACGGAACAATAACGGCGATGGAGAACTCCAATCCACAGGGACACTAGCTGGGACACCTCCTAGCTCGCAAACACCGGGAACGTCGTCCTACGCATCCAAAGCACGGCCTGCAAATCTGGCATAACACGCCAGGTCAGTACATTGAATGTACTTGCAAGCTCACAACAACCATGCAACAAGGCAAAACAATAACATGGCAACAGTTTAAAGTATATTAGTGAATTAAACAGGTGAGCAACAATATCAGGCAAGCAGATAATCATCAAGCATATTAACAGCATTAATACTAAAGCACACACAATGGACCCCACATGATCGTCGCATGATCACGTGGCTTACCTCGGAATCCTTACAGACTCAAGCACCGGGTTACCTCGTGACCAAACCACTTCCACGGGTCATCGCATGACCAAACGGGTCATCGCACGACCATTCAACGGGTTAGGTGTCCTTCGCTACCACCCAACCAATCCACTCATCGGATGACCATCCACTTACCACAAACTTACCCCCGTGCTCATGTTGATCATAAGGTGTGAACTAGTACGAACTGTGTCCCATGACCGAGGACTCGGCTATTCGAATAGATTGTGACTATGCAGAATTTGTGCACGTTACCCACATTATGGAGTTCTTCCTCCATCCAGCACCCCGGTACTTGTCCCACAGGATCCTTGGAACTCGCACCACAGGAGTGAACTAGGACTTCTCCAACGAGACCAATGCTACCGAGTGTCCCTCTTACCGTATCACCGACATCACGTCTTGGGTAGCCCTGTGGTTAGGTGTCCTTCGTTACCACCAGAACCACCTGTGGTTAGGTGTCCTTCGTTACCACCAGAACCACTCTTAAACTTTGTCCAACACTGGACCGCGCGCATAACAACTCTAGCTGTCACGACTACCGCCGCCTGCCATATTAGGGAAGCACGAGCACGTAGCCCCCCCCTACTTGGTGATACAAATAAGAGATGCCCACCGGTAGACCGAATCAAGGCCTTCCCATACAAACAAATGTGGCTGCACGGATAAGTCCGGTTCGGTGTCACCTAATCAACTTGTCATGAAGCATGTCTCCAACAACAAACACAAGTATCAGGTGCAACATGAGTATCAAATCATAACAATGCATAGCATACTAGCATAACAATTACATATATGATCCAGCACATTTTAGATGGTGAACTTATCCGTGTTAACAAGATTAAGTTATCAACATGGAAGTATTATGAATTGAATTGAGCATAACTTCGGCATAGCATGAACTAACATAAAGATAACATGAGCAACTTAACATGATGTTGGTATGTGGTGGTTACGATGATGCATAGCATAGCATGGCAGTGACATGATCAAAGCATGGCATGGATGTAACATGGCAAAACATAGCAATAGCATATTCAAGGAGAGCATGATAACATCAACCATAGCATAGCAACATGATCATGGTCACCGATATAAGCATATCATCGAAAAACAATTTTAAAAGCACGTCAAAGCTTTTTAAAGGTGCAAAGGGTATTGTGGCTTGACTTTCACCAGAGGAGTGTGGAACACGCCCGGTCTTCGACACCAACAAAGCCCTGTAAAAGATTTCAAATAAAGCAACAAAGAAAAAGTCAAACATCATCTTTTGTTTGACAAGCAAATAATAACATCACAATATGGCAGGAAACCTATGCCAACACGAAGAGGAGCTCGATACGAAACCAACTCAAAAAGAATCAACCCGTTTGGACTTACGGTTGCGGAGATATCAACGAAACGGTGCCGGGGGGTGGTTTAGGTGGAAATACGCTTTCTAACAGAGAAAGCGTATTTTTGGATGAAGCAGATCGAAAATGCGACTTTGGTGTGGGAAGGCATATTTCGGGCTGGAGAAGTGAGGAATGCGCTTTCCACGGGGGAAAACGTGTTTTCTCTGAAAGGCGTCTCCAGCTAAACAAAACGGGCCTGGGGCCTCAAGCCGCTGACGACCGGGGGCCGTACGTCAGGCCTCTGTCTCCAACCTCCCGACGAGGAAGAGCAGAGCCGCGACCAGGCCAGGCTCGTCGCCGGCTGCCGGCGGAGAAGGGGGTCGCCGCCTGGGGAGCGGTGCGCGGCACGCTGGCTGCTCCTTCTGGTGTCCTCGGCACCGCGCGGAGTGGCCCGCCGTGCTGCCCTCCACTGGCCGTGGTGGCCACGGATGCGACGGGGAGGCGCAGGGGCGCGACTCAGGGGGGTCTGCGTTGGGGGCGCGGTGGCCTGGGGTGGCCGGGGCCGCGATCTGAGGGGATGAGGAGGTCGGAGGGGCCCGAATTCGGCCGGAGGGAAGAGGTGGCCACGGCAAGAAGAGCGACTCCGGCGAGCAATTGGAGAGAGGATGGGGGCCGGGAGCGGGCTAGGATGGAGTGGGGGAGGCGCTGGGGTGCTCTGGAGGGCTTGGCGAGCTCCCTTTTATAGGGGGAGAAGGATTCGAGCTCCCAGGCCGCGACAATGGCAGGCGGCCACGGCGTGGGCTAGCTGGCGAGCTCGAGGGGATTCCAGAGGAGGGCACGTGGAGCAAGCGTCTTCGCAAAGCCGTGCGGCGCGGGGAGACACGAGCTAGACGACGGGGACGTATTGGAGCACGAGGTGGACGTGACGGGCACGCGTGGAGCGCGGCCAGGGCACGCCAGGTGCTGCCAAGAGCATGGCCACAAAATTCACTGGTGCCCACAGTGGGTTTCTTCGTGGCCAAGGATGTCTACCGTGGAGTCCTTCGCACTCTGATCACTGTGGTATGATTGACTAGTCATTTGGGGCACTATGGTGATCTCTATCTCATCCTGAAGTTTGATGCAGCAAACTTTGAGCAGAAGCAAAGCTCACATGGGGTGGATTTGGATAGGACCAAGATGTCTTCTGGGCTAGGGGTACAAGGGACAAGGATTCTGTGGAGTTTGGGGTCAAACAAAACAATGTACATGGTACTTGCTTTGTAAATGTAGCAATGCTGCAGAAGGTGTTTGTGCTGTGGTGTGGCTTGTAAATTGCGCCCCTAGGCATGATATTCTGCATAGCTCAACCATACCCTAGGATGAGTGTGTACACCAAGTTTCATCTCATTTGGATCAGGCTAGCTAGCACTTCCTTTACAAATGTCCAATTGGACCAGAAATGCAATGTTGAAGCTAGCATCTCATAGGTTTAATGTAATTGGCTGAAAATTGGTGTAGCTTGGTTATTTGGCATGGTGCACATGTGTATACAATTTCATAGCCATTGGACACACATAACTAGCACTTGCTTCACAATGTGGCATACTGGTCAGAAATTTAAACATGATGGTGCACACACATGGGTGATTGGATTTGGCTCATATTTGGTTTTGTGGAGTTATTTGGTGGTAGGATCATGCTCCAAAAGTTTCAAGGCAAATGGGATCCCCTATCATGCACTTGCTTCACAATGCCCCCTTGCTGCACCCAAATTTTGGGAATTTATTGTGGGAGTTTGGCTAATCAAATGGTAGTGGAATTTGGTGGAGATCAACTATATGACCATATGCGATTGCACAAAAATTTTCACCAGCAATGGATCAAGGAAGATGGCACTCCCTTCACAAAGCTCCAATCTGCCCCCATCGATAAATGAATTTTTCTAGAGGAAAAATCCACTTGGGCTATGGAATGTTTTTGGAGAATTTGGCAAGATATGATGTCAATGACATGTGGTAATTATTTGGGGATTTATGTAGTAATATAATTAGGGGTTCCTTCACAAACCTCAAATAATTGGAATATTCCTTTTAATGGAAAAAGGAATATGTGGCTAGAATAAAATGGTTGCTTGGATGAGATGGGACAATGGAATGGCGTTGGAAAGGCTTGGATTCAAGGTCCACTTGATCATGGGAAGAAAATATGCTCAAGTTTCAAGTCCAACGAGGTGATCAAAATAAAATCCAATCGCACATCCAGAAATAAATCAGGAAAGTTTTTGGAAAAAGAAAGTTCCAAAATCCAGGGTGTCACAAACCTACCCCCCTTAGAAAAATCTCGTCCTCGAGATTTGGTTCTCAGGGAACCATCGCAAACTTACCGTCCTTAGGAAACTTGACGCTTCTCGGATTTCCCTTTTTCCGCATACTGTTCCCAGGGTAGCATCTAATATCTTTGCTGAGGGGGTTTACTTCACCCGATCCGTAGCTCTGACGGAATGTTCTTCCTTGATACCTCACATCCTTTCCTGCTGATTTCCATCCTCATATATTCTGACTTGTATGATAACAGGATGTCTTGTCATAGGCTGAATGCTGACGATACCCATGTTGTGTCTAGGGTACCTCGGGCGTTATTCGTGGTACGGTCTTGAATCTTTCGCATTGGCCTCTTCGACAAGAGCTTGGCCTTCATCGTAGTTGGTATCTCAGAATGTTTACTATCGGGACCTTGACTGACGGCACATGGGGTTGCCTTGCATTTCTTTTGGCTTGTCCACCGTGCTTCATTACTTCGGGGCGGAGCACAATTCTGGACATTTACTCATGCTGAGGTTTACCTGACTTGACTGCTCATTCCGGGTGGCGATGGGTCCTGATATGCTTTAATCCGGTTCTTATATTTAAAATGACGAGCTGAGCGGGTGACCTTTAATGAAGCAGACTGGGGTATATCGACAAGACGGACAATTCTGACTTGAGTAACTGCTCAGGCTAACTGGATCGGTACATGGTCCTTAGCCCATAGTGAATGAGCTTTCTTTGTGGTAGATATCCACGGTGGTCCACATGACTTCGCCTGATCGTGGAAAATTTGACTTGAGGTCCATAGCGTGCATCCCTTGGTCTTACCCGTCGGCTCGCAAGAGTTGCATACTTCTGACAACTTGCGAGGTGCCACGCTTGCTCAGATTGCAGCAAGGTTTGCCATCACCTTTTGTCTTTTGTTTCGTCCTGATAACCTTGGTTGCAATGAATGGGGTCTCCAGATTATTCTGCTCCGGGGCCTTGTCGGTCGTGAGGAGCTGACCATCATTATGGGAGCAGGATTCCATGCTCCTTGCTTCCTTTCTTCAGGGTGACTTTGTCAGTTTTTCTTCCAGGATGAGATGTTTATCCGCCTCTTCTGCTGACTTGTTTCCCGAGAGTTGCGGTTCTTCACTGTCGTTCATGTGCATAATTCTTCCTTGAGTACGAGCATGGTGGTATCCGCATCGGGGTAGCTTTCATACTTGATAAGGATACCCATAACCGTATGCGGGTCCTGACGAGGCTGAAGTCTTCACTGTCCTGCATAGATGGATTTCTGACAATACTGTTGCAGGTATGATGATGCTTCGAGGAAGACTGGTATCTTGTCCGCGAAGCTTGGGGTAGCTTGCTGGGGAAGGTTGGGTACCTTACCCCGGGAGCTTGCTCTGGTGGCGTATCAAGGAAGGCGGGGTGTCGTACACGGGAAGTTGCCTCTATAGCTTGCCGAAGAAGACTGGGTGCCTTGCCTTGGAAGCTTTCTTAATGACTTACTGACGAAGACGGGTTGTGTTGTCACGGAAGTTTGCCTCTGGCATTGTGGACATACCGGTCCCTTCTGCTGGAAGTTTCTGCGGAAATTCACTTTAGACGACCGAGTGGCTTGTGCAAGAGTCCACCCTTGTGGCATACCGAGCATGATCGAGTGTTTTTCACTGTAAGCTTATGTCGGTGGCTTGTGGAGGAAGGCTGACTGTCTTGGCTAAGAACATATCCCGGTAGCGTACTGAGGAAGGCTGATTGTAACAGCCCGCATTTAATAACTAGCAAACACCATGTATTTTTTACCTTGTCTGTTGAACTTGTAACTTTTCATGGTGGATGTTCATGATATTTCATGTGAGGATTTGAAGTTGCATTGGGATTGGAGCCCATATGCTTTGTGATCAAAGGTGATCTATGTGGTGCAAGTGACTTGATGATGCAGTTGTTCTGTCCACATGCCACCTTCCCTCAACCTCATTTTTGGCATAGCCATTTCTTTTGTCTTGGCAAGGATTGTCATCTTCTCAAATCTTTTTTTACAACATTCAAAAACATTAGCCCTAGTTCAAAGTGATTTTGAAATTCAAAAAGGAGCCACATTTTTTATTGTTGCCAAAATTGGTCAAACCAATTTTGTAAAATCCAGTAAAATGCAAGGATCAAGATTCTCAAGTTCATAGAATTTTGCACCTTGCTATTTTCTTCTCAAAAATTCCCTAAACGCCCTTTTCTATTTATTTTTAATAGGAAAGAGTACTTTTTGCCTTTGGGGATTTTTCCTTGCATCCAAAAATTGGCCAACCAATTTTGGATAACCAATCATGCAGCAAGGAGCCTAAAAATATATTGCAATGTATTTTTTATCCTTTTTTTCCTTTCTTCCTTTCTTTTCTTTGTTTTTTCTGTTTCCTTAAATTTCAAGGGCCTTTCTTCTTCTCCTTTTCTCTGAGGTGTGCTGGGAACAGCCCACTTGGGCCGGCCGAATCCAGCCCAACAGGAGGCAGCGCCTCCTTGTTTTTTTTCCTTCCTCCCTCTCTCAGCCAGCCGGGCCCGCCTGTCATCCCCCTCCTTCCACCTTTTTCCCCACGCACATGGCATGGCCATGGAAGGAGAGGAGCTCCTGGAGCCACGTCGCCCTCTCCCCCCTCCTATATCTAACCCCCTCTCTTTCTCCCGAACCCTAGCCCATCTTCCTCCTTCAAGCGCCGCCACCTCCTTCTCCCATCTTCTCCTCCTTCCTCCCCGTTCTGTCCTGAAGCCGCCATGGACAGGAGGTCCATGGCCTGAAGCCTTTCACCGCGTGGATCGTTATCGTCATGGACGCCGGCGACCACCTTCCCCGAGCACGCACGACTCCAACCGCCTCGCTGTGAGCACGATTCGCCCGTCCCCTTCCTCTGTTTCCCCACGGACAGGCGTTTGCCTCCGTGCTTTTCCGAGTAGGAGTAGTCCTCGTAGGCAGCGCGGCGAGGCGAGCTCTGCGGAAAAATGGGTCCTTGTTGGTCCCGGCTACGGTTAGTGGTGCGCCGGTGAGTATCCGGTGGGCCGTGGCTGATTTGAGGGACGCCGGATTTTCTCCGCGTGCAGCGGCTGCAGTTCTTCAGTTTCAGAGCAAGCCGCTGTCTTTTTGCTTCAGGTCGCGCCTCCCCCTAGTCCCTTCCTTCGATCTGCGAGGAAGACGAACGCCCAGTGGTAGTACGAGTTGATGTAGCGCTGCGTCGAGACCCTGGGTCTCGGGATCGCTCCATGGCAGAGCAAGGCGCCCCCTTTCTTCCCCTCTGTTTTGCCGCGAGTGAGCCGGGTTCAGTTCAGACTGAATTTCAGTTTCAGAGCGTGTCGCCCGCACTGCTAGCATAGCTAGCCTCCGAGTTGTATCCTGTTAGAGTGCTAGTCGTGGCCGAGTGGTGGCGCTCGGTGGTTTCGTCCTGAGGATCGGGGGTTCGAGTCCCCTAGGGTGCATTTTTGTCCCTTTTTTTCTCTTTTTTCCGGCTGGAGAGGTGGGCTCAGCCCATTGGGGTGTTCCCCTTGGCAGCAGCAGCAGCAGGCGAGCCCGAGCTGGGCCAGCTCGGCTAGCCAGCGACCTGGGCCTTTCGCCCGAGGCCAGCCCATGTGGGGTCTAGACCTTTTTTTCTTTCTTTTCCTTATTTTTTTCTTATTCATTTCC
Source organism: Bromus sterilis (assembly GCA_950022295.1). Lineage (NCBI taxonomy): Eukaryota > Viridiplantae > Streptophyta > Magnoliopsida > Poales > Poaceae > Bromus > Bromus sterilis. The sequence continues at coordinate 222,687,393 of OX465599.1, forward strand.
TTATCTGTTTAATTCAAATTTGAATTTTTTTTCAAATTCAACTCTGTTTTGAACTTGCATCTCAATTAGGGGCATCCCATATATTATTCTGGGGTAACTTGAGCCACTGATCGCAATGGTGATGCTCATTTTGCATGATACCCCCTCTACTAATGCAGTGGTGGTAATTATGCGAATAGACCCCTCTTTTCTGTTGAATTTTTTTTGCCAAGTACTATCCCAAATTTAAATATGGCATGCCATATATGGTTTTGGGGTAGGATAATGCAGGTATTCCAATGGTGATGTCCATGTGATGTTTTGTGCAACTCAAGTGGACATGGTGTGAAACACCTAACCATATCAACACTGCTTTCCATGTCTTGGCTTCTTTCAACTTCAGTGCATGTTGAACCTTGGTCATCTGTTCATTTCAAGTTTCTTTTCATATCATCTTCAAATATTTGCATCATCAAACCAGCCCTTAGAATATTGTTATATGAGAATGGCTGGTCTCCGATCTTCCTTTTGCAGCCTCCCTTGGTGTCAACTTCACCGACACTTGTCTGTCTCCGGAATCGATAGATTTATTTCGATGCATTCTTTATAATTGAGTATATGTTGTTGTTGATCATGTCATGTTGCCATGTTACTTACACCAAAAATAAGGCTAAGACCAAAGCCATGATTACGTAAATAAATTGCATATGAAGTCGTTGACGTGTCGTCACCACCTTCATTTAAATCCGACTAGATAGGGTCACATCATGTCATTTAAACTTGATCATACCATCCTTGCCTGTGCATTGTACCCATTACTTACGTGTGTGCCTTTTCCTTGCCGGTACCTTACGTTAGCACCTGAGACCGCCGAGGAGACTTACGTGGAGATTTCCGACACCGAGCCCGAGGACCCTGCTGCGTCTGCTTCGACGACCGATTACCCAGGCAAGGGGAAGATTCATACCATCACTTGATACCTTTCTGCCTACCTGCCTAGCTGTAGCCTAGAACGTTTGTTTGATCCTATCCACTATGAATATGCCATTCTCAAGACGAAACAGCCATGATCCCCACATCCCAGCAAAATATTGTATTTCTAAGTTACCGCTGCTCAGCCATTGCTTAGTATGAGTAGGAAAACTTGCTGCTTACCCCTATGCTATGGTTTGGAATATCATGTTATTTAAAGAAGTTGGTTGATATTTATTATTAATGATGTTAACTTATACTTGACGAAAGATGGGAGACCAGGTTGTTCCCGCCAGGTGTTTTGTTCCATTTGAGTCACCTAGGTCCCGAGTTCCGGGTATTGTGTTTCTTGACGAGCGTGCCTAATCGTGTGTGGGATTCTATGGGGTCCCCTTGTCTTACCTACCTAGCTTCATACAGTTCTAGTGGTGGCCCGAGCTGATTTACTATTTGCAAACGTGTGTGTGCTTGGTTGGTACCCCAGCTGTTTTCGAAACAACCCGTACCAACGGAGACATAGTTCCTCTGGTTGGTCCACACTGGTGAGCTAGGGAAGTCCCCTGATTTATAGGTGTGACTAAACCCGACCTTAGCCATACGGAAGAGGCCGATACGAGAGCTTGGCCGGCTTTTGGATTGGATGTCGACTCCCCGGGGGCCACCCGGAATTGTGTGTTGTTAGTTAGAGGGACTCTGACATTTCGGAGTTTCAGGCGTTTACCTAGCCAAGTGGAAACCGGGCGTACATGCGAAACCTATGATGGGCAGTTGGTACACCCCTGCAGGGTTAAATCATTTCGAAAAGCCGTGTCCGCGGTTATGGACGACTTGAGACCTACTCATTGTTCATAGAATAACATCAATTTGAATCATAACTACAACTTGCCTACCGTCTGAGTGCCTTGGTTGCTTTTCTTCTTCCAGGGGGGGCGAGAGAAGATCCAGGTTGTGTTATGTTTGACGTAAGTAGGTGGATAGCAGACTTATGACACGATGTCATGTGTATTCTTGGATCTTACCCTACTCTAATAGAACGATAGCCACCATATATGCTAGTGCGGCTGCAACCTTTACCTTTATCTTGTCTTACCGTAGGAAGTTAGTTATCCTGCAATGATATAATCTCACCCCTATTTTCCTTTTGTGCTTTTACTGTTTTGCCTGATCGGCCGCTGCAGTGGAGTACTTTCTTGACCCGAGCACTGGACGATACTTCGTGGAGGTTCCCCCGGAGGATGACGATGAGGACGACCTCGTTCAATAGACCCTACAATTGGGCTTCAACGATCCGTGGGTGGACTCTTTATGTGCAGCCCTCTCTAGGGAAATTTGGCTTTTGACTGTACTCGGTCGTGTTTGTCTTCCGCTTGTCGCATGATGTACTGTTGGGTCCACGGACCTCTGAGATAATGTAATAATTATCCAGTGGCGATGTATGCCCTGGACTCTATATATTTATGTCTTAGTTAAAGTTCTTGTTCTTATACTTGTTGTCGAGAATCCGGCAGTGACACGAGTGCGAGTGTCGTGAGTCGGTGGCTCTTTATGCGCTACTAACTTGAGCGGGACGCGAAAGCGAATAACTCGAGTTAGCACCGCATCGGGGGCCTTACACTGATACACGGTACAAGTCGGTTGTGCCTGGTACCTTGTCACGGAAGGCTGGGGTTCCTTCTATTCGAAGATTTCCCTCAATGATGTGGGAACAAAACTGACCACGGTGTCTGACAGGCTTCTGACTGCTGGCATATGAGGGGGAACCATTCTTCCGATCATCTGGGCTTCATGATATGTCTTGGCCATCTTCCGAAATATACTGAAATAATTTGTATTGCATCGGACTGTAGCTGGTGCTTGTCCTGCCTTGGGTGCATATGCTCGTGGGTCACAGTCTTTGATTATCTTTGCATGAATCTCTGCGGCTGTCATGGTTGATGCGAACTTGATTCAAGTGATGGCTTGGGTAGCATCCAATCGTGAGCCATAAGCTTCCCACGCAACTGGGTAAAAGTCCTGTTTGACTTGCTGATTTCCCGCATCATTGCGAACTTTAACTGTCTGAGTCTTCAGGTTGTTCTGGTTGAAGGCAAGATGGTTGCCATATGCTTCATACTTGACAAAAAGCGTGAGATGCGACCGGGTATGCGTCATTCATGCCTGGTTGATTTTCTTCATTTCTCTGTGGTCTTTCACTGATGGAATCTTCATGGCCATACGATTACCGGAGTAGTGCTGACTTGGTTCATTGAGGTAGAACTCATATGGGGTCGAATACTTCTGCTGCAAGCTGGTGTGGGTCCTTGACTTGGTGTCTTCACGCTTCTCTGCGGTATTGCATTGGTTCTTTGAGGTATGCAGGGGTTATGAGAAACTTTCCATTGGGGTGGAGAAAGTGACACCAAAGAACCAAACGAAAAACCGAAGAGAACCACGGGGCAAAAGCAAACAAGAAGCGGCTTTCTACTTCATCAGTTTCAGCGGTGGTCGATGACTATCCGGACTCCTTGCAAAGAAAACAGCGAATAACCCAGTAGCCACCAGAATGGTCTTTACAACTCAGATCTAGGACTTGTACTAGAAAAGCTCAAGCATTGCTCAGGAAGGCCGACCGAAATCAGCTTAGAGCATGAGGCAATGTTGATAAAAAGAATGCAGAGGTCCCCTAAGACGGCCGAGAAAACAGCTCAAAGCATAGGGTCTCCACTGCGAAAAGAAACTCAACAACTACCCAATACGGCCGAAAAGAAGCTCAGAACACAGGTCGGTTGTTTAAAATAGAAATGTAAAACAGGCATCCACTCCGGACGGCCGATGATGCATCAGCTCAGAACCAGACGTGGTGCCATTGCAGAACAACAAGCAAGGGTCCATCCAAGTCTTCTAACACCTGCCAAAACAGAGTTAGTAACTACCGAGGAAACGAACAAATAACCAACAACGAGAACCCACTAAGCAGGAAAAGCAATACTGAACAAGCACTGAGATCACACGCAGGATCTCAACTTATTGCTACGCACATCAACATGCAACAGGCAACATGCAACACTACTACTCATGCATCACGAACTACGCGAAGCTCAGGCGTTTTGATCTGACGACGGATTGTCGGGGGAGGCAGGAGTGGGCGGAGAAGTCGACAATGCCAAGGCTGCAGCAAGAGCTCTCATTGCATCCCTTGCATCACGGACTAGCTCGACGATGAGGGCGTACTGGGAGATCATGTAGCGGGACATGGTGATCACCGCCGCATCGGCTTCCGCCAGGGGGCGAGGAAACCTTACTTGCTGCGGAGTCGCACCCAAGGTGGGATAGAAATGAAAGGCGCGATTCTTATGCATCGCACTCTCCTGGTGGCGTAGGCCTAACAGGCCCGCCATCGCGGCAAGCTGAATGGCACGATCCGGGGTAGAAGCGGGTCCACCCTGGAAGTTGTAGGAGCGCACACCGATGGGGATGGTGGAGGTCATGTAGACGTTGGCACGGTACTCAAGCAGCTGCACTCCGATCGGCGTCTGGGAAACTTGGTACCTTGGAAGCTCTCCACTGGGGTAGAGAGTCCACCATACGTCTGCAAGGAGGTAATCAAAGTTGGTTGCGGACGAGGATCCTGTGTAGCCCACCAGATATTCCGCCATCTACACTCGTCAGATCAGATCGTTAGCAAAAACACACCGTCTATATGCAGCAAACAAATGCAGCAAGCAATAGCATCGCACAAGCAAGCTATACTCTAGCTCTAACGTCAATCTAACGTCCTTCTAACGTTCGCGCGGGCTAGCGGGTCCTACAGCCAGTCCTGATCTGATACCAACCGTTGTGGCACCCCGGCTCAGAGGACTGGAACGCCCCGGGCACCAGCCCAGAGATCACGTCTTCTGGAACACGGCACTGATTGGTATAGAACTGAACAACTTTCTATTACCGAAGATAGGAGTACACGAGGTCTATTACAACGCTAGAGGAGACACAACTTGCTCCTCAGGCTAGCCTCAGCTCTACACCAAGCACCAGCATAACTCTAGCAGCGGAATATCAACGGCAACAGAACAATAACGGCGATGGAGCACTCCAATCCACAGGGACACTGGCTGGGACACCTCCTAGCTCACAAACACCGGGAACGTCGTCCTATGCATCCAAAGCACGGCCTGCAACTCTGGCATAACACGCCAGGTCATTACATTGAATGTACTTGCAAGCTCACAACAACCATGCAACAAGGCAAAACAATAACATGGAAACAGGTTAAAGTATATTAGTGAATTAAACAGGTGAGCAGCAATATCAGGCAAGCAGATAATCATCAAGCATATTAACAGTATTAAGACTAAAGCACACACAATGGACCCCACATGATCGTCGCATGATCACGTGGCTTACCTCGGAGTCCTTACAGACTCAAGCACCGGGTCACCTCGTGACCAAACCACTTCCACGGGTCGTCGCATGACCAAACGGGTTATCGCACGACCATTCAACGGGTTAGGTGTCCTTCGCTACCACCCAACCAATCCACTCATCGCATGACCATCCACTTACCACAAACTTACCCCCATGCTCATGTTGATCATAAGGTGTGACCTAGTACGAACTGTTTGCCATGACCGAGGACTCGGAAATTCGAATAGATTGTGACTCTACAGAGTTTGTGCACGTTACCCACATTATGGAGTTCTTCCTCCATCCAGCACACCGGTACTTGTCCCACAGGATCCTTGGAACTCTCACCACAGGAGTGAACTAGTACTTCTCCAACGAGACCGATGCTACCGAGTGTCCCTCTTACCGTATCACCGACATCACGTCTTGGGTAGCCCTGTGGTTAGGTGTCCTTCCTTACCACCAGAACCACCTTTGGTTAGGTGTCCTTCGTTACCACCAGAACCACTCTTAAACTTTGTCCAACACTGGACCGCGCGCATAACAACTCTGGCTGTCAGGACTACCGCCGCCTGCCTAATCAGGGCAGCGCGAGCACGTATCCCCCCCTACTTGGTGATACAAATAAGAAATTCCCACCGGTAGACCGAATCAAGTCCTGCCCATACAAGAAAATGTGGCTGCACAGATAAGTCTGGTTCGGTGGCACCTGATCAACTTGTCACGAAGCATGTCTCCAACAACAAACACAAGTATCAGGTGCAACATGAGTATCAGATAAAAACAATGCATAGCATACTAGCATAACAATTACATATATGATCCAGCACATTTTAGATGGTGAACTTATCCGTGTTAACAAGATTAAGTTATCAACATGGCAGTATTATGAATGCAATTGAGCATAACTTCGGCATAGCATGAACTAACATAAAGATAACATGAGCAACTTAACATGATGTCGGTATGTGGTGGTTACGATGATGCATAGCATAACATGGCAGTGACATGATCAAATCATGGCATGGATGTAACATGGAAAACATAGCAATAGCATATTCAAGGAGAGCATGATAACATCAATCATAGCATAGCAACATGATCATGGTCACCGATATAAGCATATCATCGAACAACATTTTAGAAGAACGTCAAAGCTTTGCAAAGGTGCAATTGGTATTGTGGCTTGCCTTTCACCGGAGGAGTGTGGAACACTCCCGGTCTTCGACACCAACAAAGCCCTGTAAAAGATTTCAAATAAAGCAACAAAGAAAAAGTAAAACATCGTCTTTTGTTTGACCAGAAAATAATAACATCATAATATGGCAGGAAACCTAAGCCAACACGAAGAGGAGCTCGATACGAAACCAACGCAAAAATAATCAACCCGTTTGGACTTACGGTTGCGGAGATATCAACGAAACGGTGCCGGGGGGCTGGTTTAGGTGGAAATACGTTTTCTAAGAGAGAAAGCGTATTTTTGGCTGAAGCAGAGAGAAAATGCGCCTTTGGTGTGGGAAGGCGTATTTCGGGCTGGAGAAGTGAGGAATACGCTTTCCACGGGGGAAAACATGTTTTCTCTGAAAGGCGTCTCCAGCTAAACAAAACGGGCCTAGGGCCTCAAGCCGCTGACGGCCGGGGCCCGTACGCCAGGCCTGTGTCTCCAACCTCCCGACGAGGAAGAGCGGAGCCGCCGCCAGGCCAGGGTCGCCGCCGGCTGCTGGCGGAGAAGGGGCCGCCGCCTGGGGAGCGGTGCGCGGCACGCCGGCTGCTCCTTCTGGTGTCCTCGGCACTGCGCGGAGTGGCCCGCCGTGCTGCCCTCCACTGGCCGTGGTTGCCACGGCGAGGCGTAGGGGCGCGGCTCCAGGAAGGGTCTACGTCGGGGGCGCGGTGGCCTGGGGTGGCCGTGGCCGCGATCGGAGGGACCCGAATTCGGCCGGAGGGAAGAGGTGGCCGCGGCACGAAGAGCGACTCCGGCGAGCAATTGGAGAGAGGATGGGGGCTAGGAGCGGGCTAGGATGGAGTGGGGGAGGCGCTGGGGTGCTTTGGAGGGCTTGGCGAGCTCCCTTTTATAAGGGGAGAAGGATTCGAGCTCCCAGGCCGCGACAATGGCGGGTGGCCACGGCGTGGGCTTGCTGGCGAGCTCGAGGGGATTCCAGAGGAGGGCACGTGGAGCACGCGTCTGCGCAAAGCCGTGCGGCGCGGGAAGACACGAGCTAGACGACGGGGACGTACTGGAGCACGAGATGGACGTGACGGGCACGCGTGGAGCGCGGCCAGGGCACGCCAGGTGCTGCCAAGAGCATGGCCACAAAATGCACTGGTGCCCACAGTGGGTGTCTTTGTTTCCAAGGATGTCTACCGTGGAGTCCTTCGCACTCTGATCACCGTGGTATGATTGACTAGTCATTTGGGGCATTGTGGTGATCTCTATCTCATCCTGAAGTTTGATGCAGCAAACTTTGAGCAGAAGCAAAGCTCACATGGGGTGGATTTGGATAGGACCAAGATGTCTTCTGTGCTAGGGGTACAAGGGACAAGAATTCTGTGGAGTTTGGGGTCAAACAAAACAATCTACATGGTACTTGCTTTGAAAATGTAGCTACGCTGCAGAAGGTGTTTGTGTTGTGGTGTGGCTTGTAAATTGCTCCCCTAGGATTGATATTCTGCATAGCTCAATCATACACTAGGATGAGTGTGTACACCGAGTTTCATCTCATTTGGATCAGGCTAGCTAGCACTTCCTTTACAAATGTCCAATTGGACCAGAAATGCAATGTTGAAGCTAGCATCTCATAGGTTTGGTGTAATTAGTTGAAAATTGGTGTAGCTAGGTTATTTGGCATGGTGCACATGTGTATAAAATTTCATACTCATTGGACACACATAGCTAGCACTTGCTTCACAATGTGGCCCACTGGTCAGAAACTTAAACATGATGGTGCACACACATGGGTGATTCGATTTAGCTCATATTTGGTTTTGTGGAGTTATTTAGTGGTAGAATCATTCTCCAAAAGTTTCAAGGCAAATGGGATCCCCTATCATGCACTTTCTTCACAATGCCCCCTTGCTGCACCCAAAATTTGGGAATTTATTGTGGGAGTTTGGCTAATCAAATGGTAGTGGAATTTGGTGGAGATCAATGATATGACCATATGAGATTGCACAAAAAGTTTCACCAGCAATGGATCAATGAAGATGGAACTCCCTTCACAAAGCTCTAATCTGCCCCCACCGATAAATGAATTTTTCTATAGGAAAAATCCACTTGGGCTATGGAATGTTTTTGGATAATTTGGCAAGATATGATTTCAATGACATGTGGGAATTATTTGGGGATTTATGGAGCAATATAAATAGGCGTTGCTTCACAAACCTCAAATAATTGGAATATTCCTTTTAATCGAAAAAGGAATATGTGGCTAGAATAAAATGGTGGCTTGGATGAGATGGGACAATGGAATGGCGTTGGAAAGGCTTGGATTCAAGCGCCACTTGAGCATGGGAAGAAAATATGCTAAAGTTTCAAGTCCAACGAGGTGATCAAAATCAAATCCAATCGCAAATCCAGAAATAAATCAGGAAAGTTTTTGGAAAAAGAAAGTTCCAAAATCCAGGGTGTCACACCTGAGGAATATGTTTTGCAGAGAAAGGACCTCCCTGTTGAAGAGAAGGCCAAGTTCTTTGATTGCATGGCTGAACAGGTGTGTAATTTTCTTTACATCTGACTTGCATCGGGGGCGCGACAGCGCTCCCGATGGGAGTAGCCCCTGAGGCTGCGAGTAACCACTTGTCGTTGGTCGCGGTGTTGAGCTTCAATGTCTGTTTTTAATGTGCTTCTGATTGCCATTGGGGGCGCGGCAGCGCTCTCGATGGGAGTAGCCCCCGAGGCTGTGAGTAACCACTTTTGGTTGGTCGCAGTCTTAAACTTTATTGTCCCTTGCTTGATTCTGATTTCTGCGCTCCTTTCTTTTTCAGCCGTTGTTCCGTATGTGTGAGCAGGTGTTGGCTGATGCTGATCGTGCCCGGGGTGCTCCTGATGCGGCCCAGAATAGCTTGACTACTATGTGCCGTGAGCGACTTTCCTTCCGTGATGATTTGTGGCGTCCTTGCTTGCTTGGTGCTTGAGTGACCCTTTTTGATGTAGGTCGTAAAAATGCTGCTGAAAAGCGTGCTGCTGCCACGGAGAAAGAGCTTGCTTCGCTTTGAGGTTCCCTGGAGGCGAAGGAAAGGGATTTGCAGGAGCAGCGTGGTGAGCTCGAGCGGCTGCGGAGGCTGAGGAGAAGTTTCAACAGGTGGAAACTGCTTAGTGCAGTCGCCCTAGCGAGTGCCCTGGTGGGTAAGTAGGTTGCTCTGACTCTTCTTTTTTTCCTATGATTTTGTCTTAAGTTGTTTGTCATTGTAGCTTCTTGTTGGTGCAGGCGCCGTGAGTGTTGAGGTAGCGGCAGCTGCTTCTGAGGATTTGGGTGTTCTTCATGGTATTGTGGATGCCGTGTCAAGCGCGGCAGGTGCCGTGAAGGACATCTGCAGTTGCGCGTCGACTCTTCTGAAACTTCTTCATGAGCATATATATCCAAATGAGGAGAATCGTCCCGAGGGCCTTGACCTTCAGGTTGCTCTGTTTGGGCCAAACGGAGATAAGCTGGAGGGTTTAGTGCGCGAGACACTGGCGAGTGGGCTTGCGACATCCTTCGTTGTTCTTCTAGGGCACGGGGTTCCCATTGAGGATGCAAAGGTGGATTTCGTGCCTAGTTATACGGATGAGCAAAGTGCGCGAGCCACTCGACTTGCTCGCCAACTGCAACTTGTTGTAGAGGCCGATGGCCGTAAGTCTCAAGGTGTGGAGTAGGAGACTTTATTTATCTGAGTGGTGGGATGATATTTTTCTTGTAATGAGTGGCATTTGGAGCTGGAGATGCTGAATCTTGAACTTATTAGTGGATTGTCTTGATTTCTTCCATTGTATTGTCTTTTCCTTTGGATTGACTTCCTTTATCCTTTTGCGGTAGGCCACCCCGGGCGTTTCTCGGGCTTGGAAATTGCTGAAGGACGGCGATCACGAGAAAGCTTACGAGTCTGTCTGTTTGAGGCTTAAGGATGCAGAGAGTGAGACTAATTCCCTCAGGGGTGTTGTAGCGGTCCATCGCTCGAAACGTGCGCGTGCTGAGACTAACTTGAATGGCTTTGTTGCCTGGATGGGGAAATTGTCTGGTCCGTTGAAGGGTGAGGCCTCATGTTGGTGTTGCTCGATTGTCTGAGTGCTTTGTCTTGTGATTTTTGCTGATTTGTGCTCTTCTTTGCAAAGTGCTAGCGGGTCGATCTCGCGAGGAGGAGCCGGCTGTGAAGTCGGAGTTGTCGCGCTTGGATGACTCGGTCGTGCAAGCTAAGAATACCTTTTGGAGGGACAGGGCGTAGGCGCGGTTGTTTGTCGTGCTTCGACGGCGGGTTGGTCGGGTGCCCAAGGCTCTTGAGCACTGCTGTAAAGTACTTGGTGGTATTTCTCGGAGTTTTATCCCTTAGATCATGTCCCGTCTGTGCTTGAGAAGTTGTGTCGCGTGTTCTCCCAGCCTGCGAGTCTTTATCGAGTTGTAAATCATCAAATTCATGCGGGAGCTCGGTGTGCTTTCTCCTTTGTTCATAGTCATTGGCCGGGAGTAGATATTATGTTGGTTGCTTGAGGTCCTCCCCGTGGTCGAGATGAACCAATGGGCGAGCACTATGTGGCAGCGGATGAGGCCGCGAGTGTGGTTGTGAAGAAGGTGTGTGCAGAGAATGATCGTCTCGTGGGTTCCCTTTGTAAGGTGAAGTCGGAGCCTAAGGTGTAAATTTTAAAGGTCCTTGTAGATTCTTCCTTTTGTGGTGTAATATATTTTGTTGTCGGAAACCTTTATGGTCTTCTGTTGTCGGGTGCGGAGGTGATCTTTGAGCATTTGCCTTGTTCGGGCAGCTATTATGACCGAGCCTCCGAGTGCTGAGTTTTTAGTTGAGTAAGCAAGCCCCCGGGCGCCAAGTATGAGGTCGCGTAAACGAATAACGCCTCGAGGGTGGTTGCTGCGAGCAAGCCCCCGAGTGCCATGTATTAGGTCACGTAAGTGAATAATGCCTCCGGGAGGTGGCTGCTGCGAGCGAGCCCCCGAGTGCCATGTATTAGGTCACGTAAGTGAATAACACCTCGGGGGGTGGCTGCTGCGAGCGAGCCCCCGAGTGCCATGTAGTAGGTCGTGTAAGCGAATAACGCCTCGGGGAGTGGCTGCTGCGAGCGAGCCCCCGAGTGCCATGTATTAGGTCGCGTAAGCGAATAACGCCTCAGGGGATGGCTACTGCGAGCGAGCCCCCGAGTGCCATGTATAAGGCCGCGTAAGTGAAAACGCCTCGGGGGTGGCTGCTGCGAGCGAGCCCCCGAGTGCCATGTATGAGGTCGTGTAAGCCAATAACACCTCGGGGGTGGCTGTTGCGAGCGATCCCCTGAGTGCCATGTATGAGGTCTCATAAGCGAATAACGCCTCGGGGGGTGGCTACTGCGAGCGAGCCCCCGAGTGCCATGTATGAGGTCTCGTAAGCGAATAACGCCTCGGGGGGTGGCTGCTGCGAGCGAGCTTCCGAGTGCCGATTGTCATAATTTTGGGGAAAACATTTGAAATATTTCCCTGGTGTTCTTACATTAGGGGCTTGTGAAAGGATAGCCCTTTTATTTTGACTGATAGAAAAGTAAAGTTGCTACTAGGTTAGCTTGATGTCTTGTTGCGAGGGTCTGATTCGACGAGTCTTCGGTTGGTGCGCTGCCTTTTACTGGAGTGCTTGTTCTTTCTTGTCGACTCCTCGATTGTGATGTGCTCCGAAGGTTTTTGATATCTTATGGAATTCTATGTCGTAGCGGTCTGATCTGATGAAGCTGCCACTGATGGTGATGACTCCCCTTGGTCCTGGCATTATTAGCTTGAGGTACATGTAGTGCGGCACCGCCATGAAGCATGCGAAGGCTGGTCGGCTGAGGATGGCATGATACTTTGATTTCTATTCGACTACTTCGAAGTCTAGCGTCTCCTTCCTGAAGTTGCTTTCATTGCCAAAGACCACTTCCAAGCTTATTTTTCCAAGAGGGTAGACTGCTTTGCCTGGCACAATTCCGAGGGAAGTTGTGCCTGAAGTTTTGACTGATGAATTTTGGATGAACATCTCATCCCGGGTCTTGGTGAATATGATGTTGATTCCACTGCCGCCATCCATGAAGACTCGCGACATGTTGTAGTTTCCGATTCTTGCTTCAAGCACCAGTGTCACGGGTCCTGGGCGTGAGATGGTTGGCGGGTGGTCCTCTCTGGAGAAGGTGATGTTGGTCTCGGACCTGCGGAGGTACTCTGGTACTGCTGGGTGAGAGGATACTGCGAGAAAGACCTGTCTGGCGACTTGCTTTTGTTGCATGTTTGACGGTCTTCCTTCCTGGATAATGTAGATGCAACCGTGCGCCTCCGAGTATTCTTATTTTCCGTTAGGTGATGCACGCCGCTCTTAGATGGCTGCTACCTGTCTTGCTGGTGTTGCGGGTGGGGGTGGTGCGTTGTGGGCAATTGGCCCGACTGCCAAGCTTGCCAGAGGTTGTACTGTTGGGGCTATGGACCGGCTTTTTTCTTCTGAGAGCTCGGTGAAGCGCCTGCAGTTTGTGAGTGTGTGGCTTGATCTTAATTCTCCGTGCTCGTTCCTGAAACCATGTATTGTGCATGGCCCGTCTAGCTGGTATTTGGCCGAGCGGGATGTTCGTGCATCATCTGGTAGCTGTCTGGATCTCCAATCCCACTTTTGAGCGTGTGGTGGCTCTTCCTGGTTGTATCTTTGCTGCATTCTGTTGTTGTCGCGCTGTCTACTGTCTCTTTCTCCTGGGAAACTGGCCGCGACCATGTCGGGTCCTCTGTCATCATAAAAGTTGCGCCTGGGCCTTTTTCTTCTCCTGTCAAAACCTCTGTCTCCGTCGTAGTAGTCATAGTCGCGATCTGTGCGAGTCGTCGGGGCGTCCGATTCATTGCGCACGGAGTCTTCTCCGTTGGCCCAGTTGTTGGCGTGCTCTAGCAACTGCGCGAGTGTTTGGACTCTGAGCTGCCTGAGTTGCTCTTTGAAGTTTATGCGTTGTAAGCCTCTTCTAAACGCGTCGATTGCACTTTCGTCTGATATGTCTTCGGCTGAGTTTTTGAGTATGGTCCATCGCTGGATGTATGCCCTTAAATATTCTCTAGTTCCTTGCCTGCAGGCTCTTAGCTCCTCGAGTGAGGCGGCCGCTTGTAGGTTGACTTGAAGTTCTCGATGAAAGCGTTGTGGAAATGCTTCCAGGAGCTGTTGGAGCCCCGCTGTAGATTCTTTAGACAGTGTCGTGTCGAGCCCTCGAGCATGAGTTGTACATACTGCATTGTTGTGGTCTTTGTTCCTCACTATAATTTCACGGTTGTGAGGTAGTCATCGAGCCATGCTTCTGGTTCTTCTATTCTGTCGTACTTGTGGGTTGTGAAGTTTAATTTGAAACCTTTGGGCATGGGCGTCTCACGTATGTCTCAAGAAAAACATAGGGCTCCGCAGGGTTTGAGATATTCGTCGGATGCTTGCTCGTTCGAGTGATCTCCGCGAGCCGCGCGTCTGCTGTCTTCCTCGGGTGACTTTGTTCTGTGTGATGTCATCGCGTGCGTCCCGTCGTCCATCTCCGCTGCGAGGGTTGCCATGGTCGTACATGTCTTGATCTCTGTTTTTTTTGTGGCGCATGTGTCGATCTTCTCATTTGTTATCATCATCGTCGGGTGAGCTTGGCTCCATGTCGGGAGTCTTCTCGCGGGGTGCTCGCCTTGTGCTTGACTTTTTGAATGCCGAGGCAGTGATGGTGTCTCCCATTACCTTGAGTGCTCTCTCAGTATTGCGATCTGCGTTTTCTTTTTCGCCGCTTCTAGCGCGATGGAGGTATGCTTGGGCTGTGATTAGGGCTTCGACTGGCGTGAGCTGCTTTTCTTCTTCGTCGTCGTCTTCAAGCCGGAAATCATCATCTAATTTGCGAGCGACTTTCTTCTTGTTCGTACGTCGTAGGTTGCTGAATCTGGATTTGCGCCGAGAGGGCGAGCTGTGATCAGAGAGATCGCTCGAGTGCTCGGGTCATGTCTTGCGGGTGGTCCGCGAGTCATTGTCGGTCTTTCTTTGGTTTTCAAATTCGAGCCGCAGTCGTCTCGTCTTCTTGGTGACATCACTCGCAAACTTGTTGTAAGCTCTGAGCTCGTCACGAGTTGCATTCTCTAGGAGGAGTCTACCATGCTTTACTGCGTCTTTTACTCTCGTGATTGCCTCCTTGGACAGCTAGATTTTTAAGTGGGTTGATCTTGCCTTGTGGCTTCTGAGGCCGAGTGCCTGCTGCTTTCAGGTATGTCTTCATGTCTTCTGGTTTTTTTCTTGGTATGGTTCCTGGAGCGCCGAGGGTTACTGTAAGCTGACCAGTGCTGTCGGATCACTGTTTCTGTTGTTTGAGTGGGTTTCCCTGTGGCTGCTCGGGTCGTCTTCTCTGTCCTTTTCATCTGAAGTAGGCTCGTGGCTATCTGCCATGAATACCTGGAACGGCATCCGGGTCGCCAGCTTGGTCTTTTCCTTCATCTTTTCTTGCTTCGCGGATGCTAAGCTTGTGCGGCCACGAGTGGCGTCGTGGATCGGGCAGAGGTGGGTTTCCCGAAGGACTCGCAAAGTTGTTGGGTTGGTTGCCCGAAGGTTGAGCGGAGTCGTCGGGTGGGTTGCCCGAAGGACTCGCGGAACAGTCGGGTGGGGAGGCGTTGCCTTCTTGGTCGAGGTTGCCTTGGATGTTGTAGACGCTTCGAGTGCTCGAGTATCGTCTGTGAGGCGAAGGGTGCCCCAGTGGTTGGTGTGGATCTTGAGCGCTCCGAAGGTCAGATCCGTGCATGCACGGAGGTCAATGAAAACCGATCGCATGATGGGAAGATGCGCGATGAAGCCGAGGGACTCGAACAGATCTGCTTCTGTTCGAGTCGTGAAGGTGTCGACCACTAGGGTGGTCGACGAGACGTTGATTGCTGGTGACGGGGCCGCCGAGATTGTTTCTCCAACCTGCGTCTTCCCCACGATCGGCGCCATTTGACGAGGATTGACCTCGGCAAATCCCATGGTTATGAACCCTCGGTTAGATCGTAGAGGATATGTGCAGGTTGGCGATACTCATTGGTTAACAGGAGAAAGCACTTCCTGCTCGATTTTATTATAATGGAGGCGACTACAATGGAGGTCGAGGCGAGTTCGCTCGGGACCGGGGGTGTTGCTATGAGATTCGATGCCCTAGACGTCCCCTCTCCCTGCCTTTATATACTAGGCTGGGTCGCAAGGAGTCCGCCTAGGTTTACAAAGAGGGTTTCCTAATCTATCTTCAGTCTTGGACGCCAAGTTGCGGCTTCCATGACCGTCGAGGACTCCTTATGGCGATTGCCTCGATTGGGCCAGGTGTGGGCCGGTCGAGGCTTCCATCGGGCCCTCTAGCTTGATACGCACCAGGTACCCTCATTTGTAAGAGTCATGGGGTCACCCCCTCGTCAGCTACCTTTATAACTACCCAGTTACGGTGTAGCGTTTGATAGTCCCTAAGTGAGTCATTCCTCATCCCGAGAACATGCGAGGGCCTCAGGTCTAGGACATGGCATATACATTGTATTGAGACTAATAGATGACAATATATCGCAGCTTCTCAAAGCGGGTCTCTGTCCAACTCAGTGATCCCATCACTGGGTCCATACTATCGGGTAGCATCTCCTTGCCCATGACTTGTGAAACATAGTTATCAGCCGAATCATATACTAGTCAAGGATATGTGTCCGCATAACCTTATCAACTAGGGACCATTAGAACAATCATCATAGAATATATAGTCTCACAAAAAAGTCACATACTTATTGATACATATCAGTGATGATGTTCAAGGACAATAAAAATAACTCATGAATACATGAGGAGATAACATCATAACATGATTGCCTCTAGGGAATATCGTTAACACCTTCTGGCACACCTTATTGAGGTCGGTGAAGTCGATGCAGATGCGTTGGCCACCTGTATGTTTTGGGACCACAATAGGGTTAGCGACCCATTCAGGGTGGATGACCTCGCGGACGATTCCCACCTTCTCCATCTTCTTGACATTTTGCTTCATAGGCCTTGAGTTGGGGCACACCTCCAAGTGATGTTCTATCACCTCTCTTGGTACACAAACCATGTCCTCCAAGGACCAGGAGAATACATCTGGATTCTTTTGAAGAAAGCCGATGAGCGACTACTCCGCCTCCGAAGCCAGGCCCACTCCAATGGTGAAAGTGGGCTCAGTGCCGTCTTCGCTCAGGGGTACCTTCTTCGTCTCGGTGCGCCTCAAGGAGAACATGGGCCTCTTCCTGGAAGACGGCAGGATCACCTTCTCAACCTCGCCATTAGGAGCCGTCTGGGCTAGGGCAGCATCTTGCTGGCGATCTTGAGGGAGTCGATGGCATCATCTTCGTCACAGTGGACAACAATTGTGCCTGCACTGCTGGGAAGCTTGACGATTGACGAGGATTAGCCTCGGAAAATCCCATGGCCAGGGACCCTGGGTTAGATCGTAGAGAGGAACAGGTTGGCGATACTCATCGGCTAACAGGAGAAGCACTTCCTGCTCGATTGTATTATGTGAGGGGCGATTACAGTGGAGGTCTAGGCGAGTTCGCTCAAGACTGGAGGTGTCGATTGTAGATTGGATATCCTGAGGCGTCACCCCTCCCAGCCTTTATATACTAGGCTGGGTCTCAGGGAGTCCATCTCAGGTTACAAGGACGATTTCCTAAACTAGCTTCGTCTTGGACGCCAAGTCTTGACTTCCTTGTTGGTCGCAGACTCCTACGTTGGTGCTTTGAGTGGGCCAGTCATGGACCAGGACGAGGCTTCTATCGGGACTTCCGTCTTTGTACGCACCAGGTATCCTCACACGCATGAGTCGTGGGGTCACCCCCGAGTGCCTGGGGGACTCGAAGAGTCGCGCAGGGACTCGAATCCATCATCGCTTTCCTTCATATGCGCAGCGCGGCTGTGAGTCGTTGGCAGTTTAGCCATGACAATGTTTATTCGAGGGATGATAAGCTGAAAGGGCCCAAGGTAGTCGACTGGTCGAGCCTTGGTGAATTGCGCTAGTGGTAAATACCTCAGTAGCCCAATCAAGCCCGTGTCCCGCGACACGAACTTGGAAACGACCGGTGTCAAGCAAAGTCCATGCCGCTGCAGGCCTTACAGGATCGATGCCACCGGTCCCAGCAAACATCCTTAACGCGTCCGTTATCGTCTCATCTTTCTATCATGCAAGCGCATGGAAAACGTCGGGAGTGAAGTCGCGCTGTGGCAAGTCCCGGCCCGGCCGACTGCGCGGCGGGGTCTTACTTACACGCTAAGCTTGCGCGACATCTGGGGTACGGCGAGTCGCAGCCCATGCATCATTTTTTATAGGGGCACGGAGCCTAATTAGAGATGCACCCACTTGGAATAAACGATCAAGTGGACTATTAGTAGTCACTCGCGGAACTTTTGCGAGCTCGGGCGAGGAGTCGGTAAGAAAGCACCCACTCGGAAGGTCATCGAGTGCGTGGGCAGATTGTCTTGTCGGATATTAGTTGAATCTTGCGAGTAGCCACTCGAATGCTTCATTGTCTTCAGGGTGAGGGAGCATCCGAACTCTCTAGAGGTACCACTTTTTTAGTGCAAGTAATCACTCAAGCACATTATTGCCTTCTGGGTGAGGGAGCACCCGAAACTCAGTGGATGTAGCGATTACTGTTGGTGTGAGCGGTCACTCGAGCATTTCTTCGTCTTCTGGGTGGGGGAGCACCCGAACCCTCGAGGTTTTGGTCCTTTGCCCTGTTTTTAGTAAAGTCAAGGTACTCCCGATGGGAGTAAAAAATTTGGATCAAAAATCAGAATATTTGGCACCAAGAGATAGGTAGTCTTTGCCGGTCTTTATTTTTCCAGTTGCTTTTATCTTGTATCGTTCTTCTTGGGATGTTGCCGGGATAAGCATCGTAATAATGCTCTTTGGTGACTGATGTGGTGACGACGCTTGGTCTTCGAAGCGTCGCATCTCCTGACCAGTCATAATGACAACTTTGGACGCCGCGCTGCTGCTGTCCGTTGGATTTCCGAGGCATGTATGGGAAACACGCGAGATTTGATGTGTCCTTTATTAAATAATGTTGGTTGTGGAAAAGGAATATTGTCTTGGAATTTGTAACGCCCAGCGTGTTGGTCTTGAATTAATGATAGCGCCGCCTGGGCTTCTGCGTGTTTTCCTGGTTTGCCCCTGGGTTGCGCTATAAATACTTGTTGTTGTTTGCCTGGGCTCAGCATCTGTTCTTCTCCCATCTTTCCCTTCTTCTTCTTCCTTATATGGCGCCCAAGCGTGGTGGTGGTGTGGTTGGCCGAGGTCGTGGTCGACACGGCCGTGGTGGCCGCATGCCTCGTTCTTCGCACAATGGACGTCGTGCAGCTACGATGACGCCCTCTTCTTCTTACGTGGAGGAGGGTGTTTGGCGCTATGACTTCCTTCTGCGCGTTCTTAGCTGGACCGCTACTCGGATCCCTCTTCCGTTCTCCTTTGCCTCCATGATTTCTGAACTCAATTTCAGGGGGTTTGTGGCTCCAGCTTCAAGGGTGTGCTCGATCTCCTTCTTGGATGGAGCTGGTGGTTGATAGTTCATTCCTGATTTTTCTTGGATCTGGCTGGAGGTCGTTTTCGCGACGGCTGAACTTGCATGATGGGGATAGTCTTTTATGTCATTTTGACGGCGAAGATACTCACATCGTCCGCGCGTTTGATGCCGGTGGCAATCGCCTGGATCCGTACTGGCAGGAAACAAACAGTGACAGCTCTGGTGGGTCGAGGGATGCTTGTACTACTTCTCCTATGGCTTCATCTTCTGCCGACTCCTCGGCTGGTGGTGCTTGCTCTTCTAGTTCTAGGGAGGAGCTCGACGCTAAGCCACCTGTGAAGAGGGCGCGCCGGTAGGCAAGGTCACCAGGCTCAGGAAGGAGGTGAATTGCTTCTTCGCAGGCTTAGTTCTTACTTTGTCTGTGATGATGCTCGTCAAGATGTGGGCCGAAAGTGCCAATTATCTCAGCATGAGCACACATGTAGAAGTCATAATTCCTTGGGATGATTGGTATTGTAGTCCTTCTGGTAACTGCTCGAGTCCCTTTGTAAACTTTGGTATGTGGTGGAAACTTTGTACTGATATATCTCTGATATGTAACTTGAGTTCTTCGAGTCCTGTGTAATGAGAGTTGTCTTCGAGTCCTTTGTAATGAGAACTATCTTTTAGTCCTTTGTAATGAGAACTGTCTTCGAGTCCTTTGTAATGACAACTATCTTCGAGTCCTTTGTAATGAGGATTGTATTCGAGTCTCATAAGAATTGTCTTCGAGTCTTTTTGGAAAACTATCGGGTGTGCGGCAGCGCTCCCGATGGGAGTAGCCCCGGAGGCTACGTTCGATTTGTAGAGTCAGATGTAGACTTAGAGCTTTATTCAATCATGTTGTCCTTTCTTGCGACTGCTCAGTTGTTCCAGATTTTCATCGGGTGTGCGGCAGCGCTCCCGATGGGAGTAGCCCCCGAGTCTTTAGGTGATCACTTGTGATCAGGTGAAGAATAAGGAGTTTCTCTGTGCGATGCCTGCTTTATCCTTATCTTTGGGGAATAAATTGTGTTGATGCGGAAAAAAAATTGAGTGAGGTTATGCGGGCGAAGCGATGCCCTTCAGGGGAAGTTTGTGCTCGAGCCCCCGAGTCTTTTTATTTGTGGTCGCGTAAGCGAACCTAGCGTCCCTCGGGGGAAGTCTGCGCTCGAGCCCCCGAATTCTTTAAGTAGCATCGCGTAAGCGAAATAGTGTCTCTCGGGGGGAGTCTGCGCTCGAGCCCCCGAGTGCTTTAAGTAGCATCGCGTGAGCGAAATAGCGTCTCTCGGGGGGAGTCTGCGCTCGAACCCCCGAGTGCTTTAAGTAGCGTCGCGTGAGCGAAATAGCGTCTCTCGGGGGGAGTCTGCGCTCGAGCCCCCTAGTGCTTTAAGTAGAGTCGCGTAAGAGAAAAATAGCGTCTCTCGGGGGGAGTCTGTGCTCGAGCCCCCGAGTGCTTTTAAGTAGTAGTATTTTGGAAACACCTCTTTTATTGCTCCGGGTTTTACATGGGCTGCCGATCGGTGCTGCTACCGATACTTCCGAGAGCGCCTATGGGTAGACTATGGGTAGAACAGGCGCAAGTTTGCCACGTTTCACGGATTTCCCACGTCTTCGTCGGTCTTCAGTTTCTTCAGCCTGTATGCTCCTCCTCCTATGACCTCCGAGATTATGAAGGGTCCTTCCCACTGCGGGGAAATCTTGTGGACCTTTTCTTGTATTAGCCGCAGGACAAGATCTCCTTTCCGGAAAGTTCTTGTCCGCAGGTGACTGCTTTGGTATGTGCGTAGTTTGTCCTGGTATCCTTCTGACCTTGCTATAGTTGTATCCCTTGCTTCGTTTGTGGTGTCTTTGTCATCCTGGAGTGCTTCTTCTGCCTCTTCTTCTTCGTATCCCGAGATTCGGGGAGCTCCAAACTTTAGGTCGTGTGGCAGTACAACTTCTGACCCATATACCATGAAAAAAAGGTGTGTACTGGGTTGAGGTGTTGGGGGTGGTGCGCGGGCTCCACAGGACTACGGGGAGTTCTTCTACCGAGTTGCCTGCAGCATGTTCGAGTGGTGCGAGGAGCCGCTTTTTTATTCCTCCGCACACTAAGCCGTTTGCCTTCTCCACCTGGTCGTTAGATTGTGGGTGCACGACTGATGCGTAGTTGATTTTGATGCCCAAATCTTGGCAGAAGTTCTGAAATTCTGCTGCTATGAAGTTTGTACCGTTATCTGTGATGATGTTATGTGGTACGCCAAATCTGAAGATAATGGACATGATGAAGTTAACTGCCGTGAGGGTTGTTGAGCTGGTGATTGGTACTGCCTCAATCCACTTGGTGAACTTGTCCACTGCAACTAGGAGATCTGTTCAACCTCCTTTTGAGGATTTCTTGAGTGGGCCCACCATGTCGAGTCCCCAAGTGGCGAACGGCCAGGATAGTGGTATGGTTTTGAGTTCTAATGCTGGGGAGTTGTCAGATCCCTCTGTTAGGTATGTGCTAGGGTTAGCTAGTGCCTTTGCATCATGTCAAATTTTCAAAAAGAAATCTTGGAAATCAAATTCAAAATCCAAATGGGAGAAGGAACACCCCCCAGATGAATTAATTCAACAGGCCAGATAAAAATATTTTCCAAAAATTCATGTTAGAGTTTTGAAAAGTCTTATAAATGAGTGTGATCACATATCAAGTGATGTGGGACCCACCCCATGCTCATAGATTTTTCAAATATTCAAACAGTACCTTGGAATTAAAGAAATACCCCTTTTTGATTTAAAATTCAAATCATTTGAATTTTAAAAATGTTGAAAGTTTATGAGTGGCTAGTCTATATTATTATGAGGCCATATAAAAGTTTTCAGCATTTAATAAAATGTTTAGCTATTTTATTTAGCTAAACAGAACAAAGATCAGAAGAGAAAAACAGAAGGAAAAAGAAAAACAGAAAGTAGCCCACTTAGCTGGGCCACCCCGGCCCAACTTACCTCTTCCGCAGCCCAGCCCGCGAATCCCCTTGTCGTCTTCCACCCCGCGCTGCCAAGCAGCTCGGTGGCGAGGCGCCGACGCCGTGGACGCCACCGCGACGCCTTCGAGCGTCCAGGCCCCCCCCCCCCGAGCTTATCTCCTCGTCCAGACGCATCCTGGAGCCGCACTGCTTCGTTTCCCCCCCTCCTCTTCGTCTTCCTTCTCATCCTGCGCCCGATTTCACCGCCGCCCGAAGACCGCCGTGGAGCACGCCGTCGAGAACACGTAGCCACCGTCGTCCCCGAGCCGTGCCGCCGTGTCCAGGAGAACCGCAGCAGACGTCTTCGTCGTTCCCCTCAAGCAATCGAGCCCGAGCACCTCAGCAATCGACGCCAGCTTCACCGAGAGCTCGCCGGACCCGTGAGTCGCCGTCGTCGAATTCCTCGACTACACAGCATCCCCGGCCTCACCGTCTTCTCCATTAGCTTCAGGGTGAGCTCCTTCACCTTTACCTAAGTTTGCAGCGCCTCATTTGCCCCACATCTGAATCCGCCATGGATCCCGAGCAAGCTCGCCGCCATGGTCGTCGTCCTCCTCGCCCCCGTGCTTGTCGTGAACCCCCAGTGCACGCGTTTGACTCCCGCGTGTGCCAGCTTTCAAATGCAACCAAAATCACCCCAAGCCATGCTTCCTAGCCTCGGCTACGACCTCGCCGCCGTTCTGCTGCCGCCGGAGTCGTCGCCGTCGTCGCTCTCGACCACCCCGAGGACCCCCGTTGCCTCCAGATGATGCGCGAGACGTTGCTGAGTCGAATGGAGCCTTCCCCGTGCTCTCCCGTGGCCTCTGGATCACTCCGGTGACAACGTCGCCGTGCCCGTGCCACCGGCGGCTAACCGCCGGCGAGTTAACCCTAACCCACCCCTAATCACACCCCTAAACCCACTGACTACTGGGCCCCAACCCCTAATCCCTCCGTTTAATTAATTTTAACCACGGGATTAACCCCTATATCACAGACAGGTGGGACCCCTTGTCAGTTTGACTCGGGTCAAACCCCCTGATGTCATGCTGATGCAATAATGACGCAGTAATGCTTTTCCAGAAAATCAAAATGATTAAAAGAATTCCAGAAAATCCAGAAAATACCCCAAACTTTGGAAATTCATAGAAAATTCATATTAACTCCAAATTGGGCAAATAATATATGAAAAATGATCAGGAGAAAATTATCTTTCCAAATATGCAACTTTCAACTCTGTTTGAGTTGAATTTAAAATGGGACCAGTAGCATATGTCATTTGGTTTATTTGAATTTATTTCAAATTCAAATCAATTGAGTTTGCAACTTGGACCATGGATTTAAGATATAATTCAACCACACTTCAGAGGCATATCATACACATTTGAAGATAATTCAAAATGATCAAACTATATCACATATAACTTGGTTAATGTTGAATTCAAATGTGGAGTTTGAATTTGCATTTTAAATGCAATATATTCCACTTAAATGGAATTGCCTCACACATCAAAACTTATACTTCAAGCTTTAACATTCAATCATGTGCTTGAGCATTGCATTCATATTGATTGCTACTTCGTGCTTTGTTTGTCGAGTAGAGGTGGAACCGGAGCAAGAGGTCACCCCCTTCGCTGAAGATCCAGAACCCGAACCTCGTCAGCAAGGCAAGCAAAACCCCATTGATCATGTCGATAAAATCCCACTTCCCTCTCATGTCTCGCTTATGCATTGTATAGGATGATCACCATGTTACGATTCTACCGCATAGATGAACCCATTCCTTTGCATGACCTATCATTTTGTCACAGTAGTAAGCAAACCACAATCCTAGCAACTGTAGGAGTTGTTTGATATCATGTAACCCCTGCAAATGCTACTGCTTATTGCATGCTTAGTATGATACCATGATGTTACTATGATGTGAGTCGGGATGGTAGTGATCATGTTGATGATGGTAGAAAAGTGTTGGTGAATCGACCCTAATACAAGGTGAACGATGAGAGGCTGTGTAGGAGTACACAGTGGGTTGTCTCGTTGAACACCGCCCTAAGTCCGAGTTCTTGTGTGGTGATCCAAGATGAAGAGTACAACCACACATTGGGCTCACTGACCCCTCTCAACTTATTAACTCATCCCTTTCGAGGTCCAGATGTCGCAGTAGTTCGGAGTTCTGATAGGCTTGTGGTCTGGATGCTAAGTGAGAGAACGGCTCAACCGAGACCGGCTTATGCACCACGCACACATCGCTTGGGTCCACTTCGGTAAACCGGCCGGGTTCACGATAGTGGTAACCAACCCAAGTAGGCGGCTTTCTTGGACTAGATAGGCTATGAGGTAACAGTTGTGGTGAGCATCCTCGCTGGCACCCCTTGAATGGTGTCGAGATCAAAGGCGGTAAATGATGATCATGTGTGTGTAGCGGTACACCCTTGCAAGGTTAACAAAACTATTCGAATAGCCGCGTCCGCGGTTATGGACTGCTTGGAAACCTTAGCTTGATTATTAGATAACTTGAACCGGATACTTCTAAAACACACCAAGATAAGTGTGAGTGCTATGGCGTGCTTTCTCGTGGGGAAGTCGAGGAAGGCACCATAGTAGTGTAATTGGTTGGTGAAGGTAGTGGACTCGTGTACGCTTCTTACCTCAAGTCTGGTACTCGTAGTTCAGGATTAGCCAAGTCAAAGCTGGCATTTCTGCAAGTGAACCCCACCTCCCTTTACCTTGATACATGTGCATGAGTAGCATAGCTCCTATGTAAGTCTTGCTGAGTACGCCTTTGTACTCACGTTTGCTTAATCTATGTTTTAGATGACGCCACTGACCCCGAAGGTGGCTTCTTCATCGAGCTGGACGACTGAAGTTAAGCTAGTCTAGTCCCAGTCAGCAGACTGGTTTCCTCGTGGAGGTCTTTGTGTTTAAATAAGGCTTCTTAAGCCATTTGTTAAACTTGTCTGTACTCAGACATAATTTTCTTCCGCCTGTGTTGTAATGTTGGATCACATGTATGTGATCTCTGTTTGTACTCTATAAGAGTTATAAATAAAATGTACACTTTCTAGAGAATTGCAATGGTACCTGCTATTCATACAAGGCATGTGTGCTGCGTGTATGTTTATAACATGCATGTCTTTTTATGGGTTTTCGAGACCTTAGTTGTGTTCTGGCTGGCGGTCTTTCATACACCAAGTGGCCCTTAGATGTGCGCAGCTTGGGGCATCGCGATGCGATTGCTCGAGACTCCGTCTCGTGCACACTTTATGGTATGATCGAGCCCGCCCTAGACCCCGACTAAGTGATCGGGCTGGAGTAAGTCTATGTAAGAGTTTTGAGATAGTCGGTAGTATGGTTGAGGCGACTTGTCTTTGAATATGGGAGTTCACCACCCATATCATTTGACTTGTGTGCGGACGATGAGGACCCATCTCAGTTGATCATCCGGCTTGGATGGGATGCCCCTCACGTACGATGCTTTCCGAGAATGTTCAGTGCTTGGCCTTCTCTGCTTAGACAAGTGGGTGCGGTTCTCGGCTCTCCATATGGCTATGTCTTAACTGTACTTGCATATGCTAACCCCGGGTCCCGACAGGAGTTTGGCCTGCTGGCGAATTTTTGGCAGGCGATGCAGCATCGCACGATGTCTTCCGCGTTTTGCATTGCGGTTGACCAGTAGAACCCTTCTCAAAAGGCTTTGGCCACGAGTGCACGACTACTCGCATGGTGCCTGCAAGTGCCTTCGTGGATCTCGAGCAACAGGGCTTTGCCGTCTTCTTCCTCGATGCACTTTTGGAGGACTTGGGAGATGCTACGCTTGTAGAGTTGTCCGTTGATTATTGTGAATGCTTTAGATCGTCGAATGATGTGTCGGGCTTCTACGACGTCTTGTGGTAAGGTGCCTTGAATTAGGAATCTAAGGAACGATTTTGTCCAAGCTGGGCCTTTAGGTGTGGCTGGCTCTGCCTATTCGACTGCTTTGCTGCCTGCATCAGCGGTTGAGTTTGCAACCGCCACTTGTGTTGGTTCACTTGTGTTGTCATCCTCTGCGGCTGCTTCTGGCGCGAGTGCCTTGGTTTTGATTGATCTCTAGATGATACTTTCGAGGAAAACGCTTGGGGGAACTGGTCATCGAGTTGATCCAATGTTTGCGAGCTCGTCTGCTTCTGTGTTATTTGCTCTGCTGACGTAATTTAGCTCGCAGCTGTCAAATCCTCCCTCTAGAGTGTTGTAGAGCTTCTGATAAGCTATCATGTTTTCTGCGACTGCTTCACAGTCCCTCATTGCTTGCTGGACGACGAGGTTGGAGTCGCTGTAGATTGAGAGACGGGTGGCGCCGCAAGCTTTTGCCATGCGTATGCCATGGAGTAGTGCCTCGTATTCTGCTTCGTTATTTGAGGCATTGCTGAAGTTGATCTGGCGCACGTATCTGAGTTTGGCTCCCTTGCGAGAGATTAGTACGACGCCTGCTCCAGCTCCTTGATGTCTTTTTGATCCATCAAAGAACATCGTCCATGAGTTGGAGAAGTCTGGAGGGCCAGGTGTTTGCAGTTCTATCCACTCGACCAGAAAGTCTAGGAGTACTTGGGCTTTGTTTGACGTTGGATGTTTGAACTACAGTTCGCGGGGACTGAGCTCGATGTTCCATTTGGCGACTCGGCCAGTTGCTCCAGGGTTGTTGAGGATGTCTGCGAGTGGTGTGCTGCTCACAATCGTGATGAGGTGTTCGCCGAAGTAATGTGTTACTTTCCTTGAAGTCATGAAGATGGCATATATGAGCTTCTGGTAGTGCGGGTACCGCTGCTGAGATTTTGTGAGGATCACGCTGAGGTAGTAGATTGGCCTTTGTATGCTCTGGACTTTGCCTTCTTCCCCGCGCTCAACAATGAGCGTCGTACTGACTACGCTGCTGCGTGCCGCTATGTAGAGGTAGAGGGGTTCTCGCTCCTTGGGCACCACCAGGATTGGTGGTGTCGAGAGGGTCTTTTTTAGGTCTACGAATGCGTTGCAAGCTTCCTCAGTCCACTCAAATATCTCTCCTTTTCTGAGCAACTGGTAGAATGGTGGGGTCCTTTCTCTCAGCCTGCTGATGAAGCGACTCAGTGTTGCGAGTCTTCCTGTGAGTGGTTGTATGCCTTTGATGTTCACTGTCTCTTGCATCTTGGCGATTGCTTGGACTTTTTCAAGGTTCGCTTCGATTCCTTGGGCAGAGACCATGTATCCGAGCAGTTTTTCGGCTGGGACGCCAAACACACACTTTTTTGGGTTGAGCTTGATTCTGTATTTGTTGACTGCTGCGAAGGTTTTGCGGAGGTCGTCGAGTAGCGTGTTTGTTCTATAAGTTTTGATGACGATGTCGTCAACGTAGACTTGGAAGTTTCTGCCAATTTGGTCTCTTAAGCATGCTTGCATCATCCGTTGGTACGTGGCTCCGGCGTTTTTCAGTCCGAAAGGCATTGTCCTGTAGCAGAATACGCCGTAGGGTGTGATGAACGAGGTGTGTTCTTCGTCTTCTTCCTTCCTCTTGATTTGGTTGTATCCTGAGTAGGCGTCGAGGAAAGACAGGAGGTCGCATCCTGCGGTAGATTCCATTATCTGGTCTATCCTTGGCAGAGGAAAGTGGTCCTTTGGGTAGTATTTGTTGATGGTCCCTTAGTCAACGCACATCCGTAGTACGTCGGTGTCCTTTTTAGGTACCAAGACTGGGTTTGCGATCCAGGTGGCCTTCTTCGTCTCTCGGATGAATTGTGCGTCGAGTAGTCGGTTGTTCTCTTCTCCAATGGCTCTGCGCTTGGGTTCTGAGGATCGGCGCAACGCCTGCTTTACTGGTTTGGTGTTTGGATGTATGTGAAGCGCGTGCTCTCCAAACTCTCGTGGTATTCCGGGCATATCGGTCTGGCACCAGGCGAAAAAAATTCATTCTTCGCGGAGGAAGACCATGAGGCCAGTTGCTTGTTCTTCTGGGAGATGGGCGTAGATTCGGACCATCTTGTCCGGGTCCGTTGGGTGAACCTGGTGGGCGACTGTGTCGCTGTCGACGCTGAAGTCATGAGTAAATTCTTTTGATTCTCTTATGTTTTCCAGTGGAAAAATGCTATTTTCTGTCACCATGGCTATTTCTTCGAGCTGCTGCTGAGCTCCAAACGTGTCAGAAACTTCGTGAAAATCGCGGTCACATTGGTCTGATTTGATAAAACTCCCATTGACCATAATGACCCCTGAGGGTCCTGGCATCTTGAGCTTGATGTACGCATAGTGCGCGGGACCGCCATAAATTGAGCGAATGCGGGCCGTCCGAGTATGGCGTGGTATTGGGACTGCCAGTCGAGTACTTCGAACTTGAGGACTTTTCTTGCGAAGTTGCCTCTGCTGCCGAAGACGACATCGAGCTCAATTGTTTCGAGGGAGGCGGATGCTTCTCCTGGAACTACGCCGTAGAGTGTGACACCTGATTTCTTCCAGACTGACCGCGGAGTCAGCATCTTGAGTAAGGTGCTGGTGAAGATTATGTTTAAACTTCTTCCCCCGTCCATGAAAACTCTGTAATGTCGTATCCGCCGATCTGGGCGTCGAGGACCAGCGGTGCATGCCCTGGCCTTGGAATTGCGGGTGGGTGGTCACTTTGTGAGAAAGTAATGTTGGTCTCTGCGCCATACAGATGGTAGATTTCTGATGTTTTTAGGCCCTCGGCTGCTCATCTCTGCAGGGTGTGGGCGTCCTGTTTTGCTGTTGAGGGTCATCCTTCTTGGATCATGCAGACCCGTCCATGAGACATAGGGTATTGCTCTTCTGAATTGGATGCTGGCGGCTGCGCGGTTCCTCGAGCTTGTTTGGCTTCTTCTTGCTTCTCTTCCTTGAGGCTGTTGGAGAGTTCGGTGAACAGACGACAATCTCTCAGGGTGTGGCCTTCTCTAAGGTGTCCCCAGTCGTTTTCGAAAGAGTGGATTGTGCAGGGTCCATCCAGTTGTTCTTTGGTTGTGAGCTTGCTGGAGCCGGCGTGCCTTCTTCTTCTTGTGACTAAGAACGACTGTGAGTGGTATTCTGAACGGGAGTGGAACCTTGGGTCGAGCTCTATTCCGTTGTTGATCGAGTGGTTCCGAATGAACTTGGCGAACTCATCTGGTCTTTGGTCTGGGTCGTAGTACTCACCGGACAGATTTTTGGAGTCGTAGTCGTGTCCCGTGGCGGGTGTCCAGGTGGCGGCGGGTGCTCGAGTGGAGCCCAAAGCTGATGTGACACATTGCGGTTCCTCGAGTGGGATTTCTATGCAGACTTCTTGTAGTTGTTCCAGCGTCTTGGCTGGCTTCGTGGTCGCGGCTTGCGCTTGCCTTCTGGATCATTGAGTTCTTTTCCGCCGGTGACGACTTTGGTGGTCGCTAAAAGATCGAACTTGGCCTAGCTGCGGGCCGAGCGATCTTGGTGGTGCGATGGAGAGGTTCGCGATGAACTTGAGTTCTTCCAGTGGGTTGGGTCTTGCTCGAGCCCTTGAGTTGTGACTTGCTGGAGACGGGACCGCCGAGATCGTGATTCCAACCTGTGTAGTTCTCATAGATGGCGCCAATTGACGAGGATTAGCCTCGGCAAATTCCATGGTCAGGGTCCCTGGGTTAGATCGTAGAGAGGAACAGGTTGGCGATACTCGTCGACTAATAGGAGAAGCACTTCCCTCTCAATTGTAATATGCGAGGGGGCGATTACAGTGGAGGTCTAGGCGAGTTCGCTCAAGACCGGAGGTGTCGATTGTAGATTGGATGTCCTGAGGTGTCACCCCTCCTAGCCTTTATATACTAGGATGGGTCTCGGGGAGTCCATATCAGGTTACAAGGACGATTTCCTAAACTAGCTTCGGCTTGGACGCCAAGTCTTGACTTCCTTGTTGGTCGCAGACTCCTACATCGGTGCTTTGAGTGGGCCAGTCATGGACCCGACGAGGCCTCTATCGGGCCTTCCGTCTTTGTAAGCACCAGGTATCCTCACACGCAGGAGTCGTGGGGTCACCCCCTCGTCAACGATGTTATAGGCATGATGAAAAATGGTCATGAACTTGGAGAGTGCAGGGAAACCTGGAATGGCGTTGAAGGGAAGGTTGATGGGCGAGACATCGATGGTGATACGCTTGATCCGTCCAAAATGCATCACTATTTTACATCATAATTTACCTCTATTCATTGATATATTCCATTTTATGATGATGTTATTATAGTGTTTTGGTTTGTTTTACACAGTTTGCAACTTTCCGGTGCCGAAACAGTAGACGCAGGAATCAGCGGGGAAAAGTAAACGTAGAGTGGCCATATCAGCACATCTCCAAATGTCCTGAAAATCACGGGGAAGGAGTTTCAGAATATATAACGAAGACTGGTCGAGGGACACCCGAAGGGGGACCACCAGGGCTCCAGGCTCCCTGGTGGCGCGGCCCCCCCTTAGGCTGCACCACCTGGCCGCCTGGGGGTGGTCCCCACTCCCGATGCCCCCCTTTGGCCTTTATCGTCCTCGTGACCTAAAAACCCAAAGAACAGAGAGAGTTTCCGGAGTTCTGCCGTCGCTCCATGGCGGAAACCTATAGAGAAGAAAAGACCTTTCCGGCGGGCAGATTCCGTCGGGGAGAACTCCTCCCGGAGGGGGAGATCGTCCTCATCATCATCACCATCGTCACGGGCATCATCTAGATCATCATCTCCATCATCAACACCATCTCCATCTTCATCCCATCTCATCTCACCATTTCAATACAAGTTGTAACTTGCACTATTCATCCCCTCTACTCTATCGGTGTTGATTACTCTTTTGTGGTGAATGCTATTGAGTTTTGTTGAAGGATTATTGTTATGAACAGATTGTTTATCACATATTTATCACCTCTGATCATGATCTCTTGTATGTCTTCTGAGTAGTTCCTATAGTTCTTGAGGACATGGGAGAAGTTTAGTTGTTAGTAGTCACATGATGTTGAAGCAATATGTGTTGTTTGATATTTAAGTTGTGGTGTTATTCTTCTAATGGTGTTATGTGAACGTCGACTACATAACACTTTGCCTTTTTAAGGACCTAGGGTAATACATTGTGTATAAAGTATGCTTATGGTGGGTTGCCGAAGTGACAGAAACCTGAACCCCAGTTCGCACACTTTTGCACGAGGGAGTGTTGGTTCCTAAAGTTTATTGCTATGGTTAGGCCTTGCCTTAATTTCTCTCTTGTATTTGCGGATGCTTGCAAGAGGTTTAATCATAAGAGTGTACTTATCTTAGTCTAGAAAGTGCACTAGC
The DNA here is from genome assembly GCA_950022295.1 of Bromus sterilis. Lineage (NCBI taxonomy): Eukaryota > Viridiplantae > Streptophyta > Magnoliopsida > Poales > Poaceae > Bromus > Bromus sterilis. The sequence goes on from OX465599.1 coordinate 222,718,659, forward strand.
ATAGATTCACCCACACCACACTTACCAACACAAAACATAGTACTAGACGGAATATGGCGAAAGCACATGACTATCTCTCTCGTGTGTCATCAAGAAAGTTTTAGATTTTATAAGTTCAATCCTTCGGCTTATCCTTTGCACAAAAGGATTGGGCCCTTGCTGCACCTTAGCACAATTTACCTTCCTTGCAATTATTTCCTTGTTGCTTATACCAGAAAACCCATAAAAAGGTACCTTTCAGTACTTGCAGTTATTCCTCTCAAGATCACTTGTCAATACCTTCTGCTCCTCGTTGGGTTCGACACTCTTACTTATCAAAAGGGATACGATAGATCCCCTACACTTGTGGGTCATCAAGACCATTTTCTGGCACCGTTGCCGGGGAGTGTAGCGCTATTGGTAAGTGAAATTGGTAAGGAAACATTTATACTGTACGTGTTGTTTTTATAATGTCGTTGTTACTTTTAGTCCCTATGGACCACTCTTCTCTTGGTTCTTTTCTTGAGAGGAACCGCCCCACCATTAATGTGGTGGAGAAGGCTTCCCCACCTACTAAAATTGTGCCCTTCAAAATACCAGCTGGTATTGTTTATTATGTTTTGGCTAATCGATATGCAGGAGATAGACATCCGGGCGAACACTTTCTATATCTTTCACAACTATGCTCCTTATTTAAGCTTGCATGTATATCAATGGACTTTTTTATGAGAACATTATTATCTCTGTCATTAAAAGATAAGGCTTTGGGTTGGTATAGGCTTCTTGATAACTCTCATTTACTAAGTTGGCAAGAACTTATGCCTCTCTTTTATGCAAAGTTTTATCCCCTTCATGAATTACATCGAGATAGGAACTATATATATAAATTTTACTCTCGTGACAGAGAAAGCATCGCCCAAGCTTGGGGGAGGTTGAAGTCCCTAATGCTCAAATTCCCCAATTATGAGCTCCCCAAGGAAATTATTCTTACAAATTTTTATGCAAGACTTTCTCCTCGGGATAGAGAGATGCTCGATGCCTCCTCTAATGGGGTGTTCTGCACAAGAAGTGTTGAAGAAATGTGGGATCTTATATAAAGTATCCAAAAGAACACTGAAGATTGGGAGATCGATAAAGGTATTGAACCCGTTATAAATTATGAGCATGATTACATTGAGAGCTATGTGGAAACTAATTACTTCAATACCTTTTGTGCTAAGATTGGTCTTAATTCCCAACTTCTGATTTATTTTTGCAAAGACTTTGCCTCTCATATTTATTCCTCTAAAAAGAAGGAGGATCGGCATCATAAGCCCTTTAAGGAATTACCTGTTGATATTCATGTTGTTGGCCCTATTTTGCCTGCAGTTATATATGAAAATCCCCCTTTTCCCGATAGGATGAGGGAGCATTCTTTTGTGACAGGTATATTAAATAAAAGTGAGAGAAGGACTGATGAGCATGAGGACCTTATTAAGGTCGATCCTCAAGTTGCATTGTTTAAAGATCTTGTTACTAGTGATATTGGAGATTCCACTATAAATTTTTGTGCTGCTTCCACTAACCTTTTCACAGCCAAGAATAAAGACCCAATTTTAGGTACTCCAGTAGTATCTATTAAAATAGGAGATCACAATTATTACGGGTTCTGCGATTTGGGATTCAGTGCTAGTGTTATTCCTTATTCACTGTATCAAGAGATTATGAGTGAGATTTCACCTTGTGGACTTGAAGAGGTTGATGTTACTATTCATCTTGCAAATAGATAAACTATCTCCCCTATTGTAATTGTGAGAGATGTTGAAGTCTTATGTGGAAAGGTAAAATATCCTACCAACTTTTTAGTACTTGGTTCAATGCAAGATAGATTTTGTCCTATTATATTTGGTAGACCTTTTCTCAAGACTTTTGGGGCTATTATAGACTACAAGAAAGGAAAAGTATCTGTTGAATTCAATGGTGAGCCATATGAATTTAACTTTTCTAAATTCTCCAAACAAACTCGTGGTACTGATTTGCCTAGTAATGATAAAATTATTGAAGACATTGCCTCTATTGCTATTCCTCCTGACGATCCTTTCCAGCAATACATGGAGGACCACGAGAATGATATTCATATGCAGGAAAGAAATGAAGTGGATGAAACCTTCTCGAGACAACCTGCTATCCTGAAGCACAACCTTCTGGTTGAACCTTTAGGAATTTTATCACAACCCAAAGAAGACCCGGTGTTCGATCTAAAGCCTCTTCCCGATACGCTCAAGTATGCTTATTTAGATGAACAGAAAGTATATCATGTTATTATCAATTCTAACCTTTTAGGATATGAGGAAGAGCGATTATTTCAAACCCTTTGTAGACACCGAGGGGCTATTGGATATACTCCTGATGATCTCAAGGGAATTAGTCCGTCAATTTGTCAACATACTATCAACCTTGAGCCCGATGCTAAACTGGTTGTTGATCATCAATGACTGTCAATCCAAAGATGAAGGATGTTGTGAGGACAAAGATCCTCAAGCTCCTAGACGCAGGTATTATTTATCCTATATATGATAGTAAGTGGGTGAGTACAGTACATTGTGTTCCTAAGAAAGGAGGCACGATTGTTGTTCCTAATGGTAAGAATGAACTAATACCTCAAAGAATTCTTATTGGATATAGAATGTGTAATAATTAAAAGAAGTTGAACAAGGCGACGAGGAAGGATCACTATCCGTTTCCATTCATCGACCAAATGCTTGAAAGGTTATCCAAAAACACTCACTTTTTCTATCTTGATGGATATTCTGGCTTCTCTCAAATTCATGTTAACACTGCTGATCAAGGGAAGACCACTTTTACTTGTCCTTTTGGTACTTATGCATATAGACGTATGCCTTCAGTTTATACAATGCCCCTGCTACTTTTCAAAGGTGTATGTCTGCTATCTTTCATGGTTTTTTGTGAGGAAATTGTTGAGGCGTTCATGGACGATTTCTCAGGCTATGGAACCTCTTTAGACCATTGTCTCGACAACCTTAATAAAGTTTTGCAGAGATGTGAGGAGAAAAATTTTGTGCTCAACTGGGAGAAGTGCCACTTCATGGTCAACGAGGGGAACCCCGTTGAACATTTTTAGAATCCTCAAAAACCTAACAGAAAAAGAGTTAAGGGTGTTTGAAGATCTAGAGCCAAAAAATTTGAAAAAAAATCAAAACTTATTAGTGGCGCATTTGTATGAGATGCGCCACTAATAACAGAAAAAAAATAAAAAAAAAATTTAAAAAAAAGTTCAAAATAGGCTAGAGGACAGATCGGGAAGATTCAAAAAAAAGTAGCTAGTAACATAAAAAAATAAAAAAATTCATTTTTTTAAGTTCAAAATAGGCTTGCATTGGTTTCGAAAAAGTTCAAAATGACCGATCGAGAAGTTTCAAAAAAAGGTTAAAAAATTTAGCACACCCATGAACATCAACAAGGTCCTAGACATCAACATGGTTTAATAGGATTGATATGAGAGATATGCCAACAAGTGCTTGCTAAGTGAGCTGTGTGGGAGTTGAATAGAACCGAGAAGTTAAGCGTGCTAGGGCTGGAGTATTGTTAGGATGGGTGACCCTCCGGGAAGTTTGACCACGGAGGTTAGTTTGACCTAAGATTAAGCATAGTGACCGGTCATTAAGCATACTAACATGAGATTAAGAAAAAAATAAAAAAATCGTTATCAAGATCCAGATTCAAAATTCAAATTTTTTTAAAAATTAATAGTGGCGCATTTTCAGAATGCGCCACCCATAAGGGCTTATGGGTGGCGCATTTCGAAATGCGCCACCTATAAGGGTCTTAGGGGTGGCGCATTCCCCTAAGCCCTTATTAGTGGCCTGTAGTTAGTGGCGCATCTATAATGCGCCACTAAACGCAAAAAAAGGACGCCACTATAAGGGTATTCCCTAGTAGTGGGCTACAGGGAGCCCTGGTGGCGCGGCCTGCCTCCTGGTCGTGCCAGGTGGCCGCCTGGGCCACCACGAGCCCGTCTCCCCTTTGGTCCCCTAGTTTCCTTTCGGTGCAGAATTTTTTATATATATTTTCTCGGATCGTCTCGGCTTTGTATCTTGTGATTTCGTGTGTTCTCTTTTTGATTTGTTGTTTCCAGGAAAACTTTCAGCAAAACCTAGGTGCCATGGCTTCCCAAGTTCCCCCAAGGACAAGTTCCTCGCCAACGTCATCAACCCTTACCTCATAGAGGTGAAGAGGCATCCTAAAACACTTTGGGTGGAGGATGGTGCCCTTCACAAAGAATATATGAAGGGACCGATCAAGGAGGGGAGAACCAAGGCCAGGCTAGAAGAAGTGGACCAAGAAGTCTTCAAGTACAAGTTGATCATCGAGCGTGGTGTTGAGGCCAACATTGGCATCATCACCGAGCTAAAGAAGCAACATGAGGAGGAGATGAAGGAAGTGCGGGCCAGCATATACGCACTAGAGACCCAAGTGTTTGAGCTTCAAGGACTCATTTATGACCTACAAAACCAGAACTGTGAGTATGAACTAAAGTTTTTGTGGATGGGATTATCGGCTAAAAGAAGGATCCCGGAGACTGAAGAATCTTGTGTGGAGGGAGGACCTTTACCATGGAAGCTTTTCGCCAAGGATTACCTGAGGAACAAGAACAAGGATGATGAATGAAATCTTCATGGGTAATGGCATCCCCTTAGCTTGTTCCAAGCTTCCGGGAGTGCCCGGTGTCTTTATCTTTATCTTTGTCTTTTGTGGTCAAGTTTAGTGGCGTATCTTGTCTAGGGAAGTTATCTTATAAAATAGGTGTTTGCATTGAAGTCTATCACTCCTTAGTGGAGAGTCTTGTATCCGTGAGTGTGCAGTTGTCTATGATGGAATATTAATGAGAAGTCTATTGGATTCTTCACTGCACTCGGTATTCTCTTCACGCAATCAAACTTATATGCTGACTCTTATGGGAGTATTGATCTTATATATCATGTATGGCTTTGAAAACTTTATTTAATCTTGGAAAACATAGCTTTCGTCATAACAACAAGCATGAGTTTTTCTAGTAGAAACATAGCCAAAACCTTTATGTTCTTATTCTTGAAGTGTTATGTTGACAAGGAAGATAACTTGATGTTTCATGCCAATTCTTAATGTAGACTTTATATTGTTTTGCATCCAAGTCAACATCATTTGTCTTCTTTCAAAAGCCTTTGCTAGTCAAACCTTGTACTAAGCGGGAATACTGCTTGTGCACCCATACCTTGAAACCTCAACTTCCAAAGAGTCCACCATACCTTTCCTATTTGTGGTATTTCACCACCACTCCTAAATTATATTATTCATGTACTATCTTTAAACCTTCAAAGTAGTATATTCCTTGTTTTGTGCCTCTGTTTTAGCTCATAAGGAAGTAGTAGATAATTCATGATCTTCTTACGCTGGACAAGTTTTATCTTGGTATTGCATGTCTAATCTGCAAACCCCTAATACGAGGAGGAACTGGCATGAGTGCGCCCAGCTCACAAAAGATAATACCAACAAACAAACCCTCCTTCGCGCTTTGTTCATGACAACTCAGAAAACTTTGGCAGTGATAAACAAAGGAGATTAAGGGGATGTGATTGTCCCCACCGTGGGAGTCGTTCCTCGAAACTTGTCAAGCATGAGAAGTAATTGGGCTATCTACTAGCATTTGTTGACGAATTATGCACCTCCCAAAAACTTATTTTATGATCCTATTGATTTTAAAACCACTGAAATCTCTAACGCATGAGTTTTCCGTACTTCCCTCAGCGAAGGGATAAGCCTTTACTTTTATGTTGAGTCAGTAAACCCACTTCTTTCTATCCCAAAAAGAACAAACACCTTATGTTGATAAAGATGCATGCATTTATATTGTCTCATTAAGAATTGCCATATTACATCTTTGTTGACATTTTCATTAAGATAAACAAGTTGTTTGTTGAGCCTTGCTACACCAAACATCTTCCTTTGTGTTAGCATTATCACTTCTTGACTAATAACATGTTCTTTCAAAAGTTTCAAATGATCTCATCAAAATATAAAAGAAAGAGCAAAAGTTAAAAGTTATTAGTTGTTCTTTGACGAAGGACATATTTGCCATGATTTGATGAGTTTCATCGGTCCTACTTTTGATTGTAATTGATATTACTCTTTCATAAGGGCCATATGAGTTGAGGATGCTTGAGTTTAGTAGAAGAAATTATGATGCTTCTTGTCCGTATTCTTATTATCGACACTTTACTCTCTAACCTTGTCGACAGGTTTACCGAGCTCGGTATTCGCTTGGGGACAAGGGAGTTCTAAGCTTGGGGGAGTTGATACGTCCAAAATGCATCACTATTTTACATCATAATTTACCTCTATTCATTGATATATTCCATGTTATGATGATGTTCTTATAGTGTTTTGGCTTGAGTTACACAGTTTGCAACTTTCCGGTGTAGAAACAGCAGACGCAGGAATCAGCGGGGAAAAGTGAATGTAGAGTGGTCATATCAGCACATCTCCAAATGTCCTAAAAGTCACGGGGGAGGAGTTTCAGAATATATAACGAAGACTGGCCGACGGACACCCGAAGTGGGGCCACCAGGGCTCCAGGCTCCCTAGTGCCCCCCCCAGGCCGCACCACCTGGCCGCCTAGGGGGTGGGACCCACTCCCGGTCCCCCCTTTGGCCTATATCGTCCTCGTGACCTAAAAACCCTAGAAAAGAGAGAGTTTCCGGAGTTCCGCTACCGCTCCGTGGTGGAAACCTACAGAGAAGAAAAGACCTTTTCAGCGGGCAGATTCCACCGAAGAGAAATCCTCCTGGAGGGGGATATGATCCTCATCTTCATGACCATCGTCACGAGCGTCATCGAGATCATCATCACCATCATCTCCATCATTAGCACCATCTCCATCTTCATCCCATCTTATCTCACCATTGCAATCCAAGTTGTAACTTACACTATTCATCCCCTCTACTCTACTCTACCGGTGTTGATTACTCTTTTGTGGTGAATTCTCTTGAGTTTTATTGGAGGATTATTGTTATGACCAGATTGTTGATCACATATTTATCACCTCTGATCATAATCTCTTTTATTTCTTGTGAGTAGTTCCTTTAGTTCTTGAGGACATGGAAGAAGTCTAGTTGTTAGTAGTCATATGATGTTGAAGTAATATCTGTTGTTTGATATTTAAGTTGTGGTGTTATTCTTCTAGTGGTGTTATGTGAACATCGACTACATAACACTTTGCCTTTTTAAGGACCTAGGGGAATATATTTTGTATAAAGCATGCTTATGGTGTGTTGCCGGAGTGACAGAAACATGAACCCCAGTTAGCACACTTTTGCACGAGGGAGTGTTGGATCCTAAAGTTTTTTGCTATGGTTAGCCTTTGCCTTAATCTTTCTCTTGTATTTGTGGATTCTTGCAAGTGGTTTAATCATACGAGTGCACGACGGAGTGTACTTATCTTAGTCTAGAAAGTGCACTAGCATAGGTTCACCCACACAACACTTACCAACACAAAACATAGTACTAGACAGAATATGGCGAAAGCACATGACTATCTCTCTCGTGTGTCCTCAAGAACGTTTTAGCTTTTAGAAGTTTAATCCTTCGGCTTATTGTTTGCACAAGAGGATTGGGCCCTTTCTGCACCTTAGCACAATTTACCTTCCTTCCATTTAATTCCTTGTTGCTTATACCAGAAAACCCATAAAAAGTTATCTTTCAGTATTGCAGTTATTCCTATCTCAAGATCACTTGTCAATACCTTCTGCTTCTCGCTGGGTTCGACACTCTTACTTATCGAAAAGGCTACGATAGATTCCCTACACTTGTGGGTCATCAACGCTCTCTGTGTGGAAGTTCCCGTGAGTTTCGAAGGTGACAGGGAGAAAGACCTGTCCAAGGGGCAAGGCGGTCTCGCCCGTGATGCCAGAAAACGGCCGTGAAGGTGGCAGTCGCTCGCGAGGAAGGCACGGCTTCTTGAACACCTCTGGCAACATCACGTTAAGCCCAGCACCACCGTCGATGAGCGTCTTTGGGACCAGGGCGCCCCCGATGGTCGGAGTGCATACTAGATCAAGGGCGCCCGTATTCTTCGTGGGTCCGGGGTGGTCGCTGGAGTCAAAGGAGATGGGGTGTTGCGATCAACCGAGGGGCTGACTATGGCTCCCAGGTGAGCAGCGAACACTTCCCGAGTGGAATGCTTGTTGTGTCATGACAACGCAAGGGACTGGGATCCTCCCAGGATGTAAGCCAGCCCCCGAGTCCCACGAGGGTTTGCACCGAGTGTCTTCATCACCTGTTGGCTAGAGTGGCGTGCTGGGAGGCGCAAGAGCGCATGCCAGAGCCGGTGGAGGTCGATGGAGTAAATATCAGCGAGAAGGATGAACAGGGCGCTCCCATGGCATATTTGGGGCCGTAGAAGCTTCTCTAGTCGATGTTGGTGATGGCGTCGTTGTCGTGGACGGGCTAGTCCCGAGTGCGAGTGTCAGCGGCGTCACTGGGCCCTGCTCGGCCTCTGCCGCATCCGCCACAATTGGCACAATCTTGATCAGCGCGCGTCATGACCATGGCGATGCCGAGGTCGAAGACGCGAAGATGAAGCCCCCCTACGTGGCGCGCCAAATGTCGGAGAGATTTTTTTTGGAAGGTAATCTTCCAAAACCTTAGTTCGAACACGGGTGGCTTTGCATCACGATCTCGACGACGATGGTGAGGATGATCAGATCTGTGGCCAAATCAAGCAAGCATGCACACAAGGGACACAAGGAGCTACCCAGGTTCGGGCCACCGTGGTGGTGTAAAACCCTACTCCCGCATGTATGGGATTGCTCGTGTGGATATGATCACGGTGAGCTTACAAGCTTTGGGGGTTCGGAATGGCCGACCCCTTCTACGGTGCCTTGGCTAGCACTTAACTATCAAACCTTGGTCCTCTTCCTCCACATCTAGGAGCGAAGGGATGCCACATGGGCCATCACATTGTGGGAACAAACTTGTCCCTTATCCTGACTAAAGCTACCTGCTCCTGACCGGGTGGAGAGCATAGGGCGGTTGTTCATTTTTTTTATGCCCTCTCTTTGGAGTGGAGCGCTTCCGGAGCCAGGATGCCCTTCGGAGGGCTCGCGAAGCTTGGGCTGATGCAGGGCTTCACGAGCGATGTCTTGAGGAGAGGCGGCCGTCTTCAGGATTGCCTTGCAAAGTTGAGCCTCATGAAAGGGATCCTCTGGAGGAAAATCTTCGGGATGCAAGGATATTTTGGGTCTTAGGAACGACCCGAGGTACCCCAGTTCCTACTGGGCCGACGGGTGTTCGGAGGTTCTCATTGGGGGATTCTAAGAGAGAAGTTGATGTAGAGGAGGTGGTGACAATGTCAATGAATGATATTCCCACAACCTCACCACTTTTCTCCTATTCCTCCTCATCAGATAGATTCTCTTCTTGAACCAACACCACACGTCGAGGCTTATTCTTCAGGAGGTTCTTCTTCATAGGTCAATTGGTCTTGTACTTCGGGATAAGCTTGCGACCACTATCTTCCCTCTTCTCATAGGGGCAAGCCGCAACGAAGTGACTCATGTATCCACAATTATAACAAGTCCTCATCCTTTGACCCTTGGGCTTGAAGCCAGTTGAGTTGTCCTTGGAGTTGAATTTGGACTTGAAATTCCTCTTGTTTCCCCAAAAGGTCCTTGATGCTAGAGCCATGTTCTCATTAAAAGCATATTTTGCATCCTCTAGGCAACACTCCTCGTCTTCCTTTTCATCCCTTTCTTCATTCACTTGCACCATCTTGACCTTCGATGCAAGAGTAGGCTTCTTGATTCCACATGCTTGGAAAATAGTGTTGTCAGCGTTCTTCCTCAAGACCCCACAGATATGAATTCATTCAACACCTCCATAGATGACAAGGAGGTTAAAGTCTGGCCTTTGGCAAGATTAGGGAGGTTTGCTTGTCAAATGGTATGATTGCTTTGAGGAACTTTTGCTTGATCCATTTTTCATCCGCATCCTTGCCACCATGATCCCTCAAGGACACTGGTAGAAATCTTCTAAGGACTCGTCTTCATTCATGACAGACTAATCGGCTTGATCTTGAAGCACATCAGACCTGGAATGTTGGATGCTTGAGCTTCCCATGAAAGAGAAATGAGGTAACTCCCAAACTTCTTTGGCGGTGGCACACAAACGTATGAGTGTGAGGTGCGTAGGAGACAATCCCTACTGAATAGAGTGCAAGGCATATGAATTGAGTTGATGATCAACCACTTCCCTTGGAGTCAAGTTCCATGGATCAAATGGATAGAAACCATCTTCAATAACTCTCCATAGTTTTATCGAAGAGTTTTTGATGTGAGACCACATAAGATATACACAATTAGGATACTTATTCTTGTTCAAAAGTGGAGGATTACCCAAATGAATAATACCAGGCATAGGAAATGTCATGGGGCCATATGCAACCGATGGGGAAACCGCAACTTAGCACCAAAACCATTTTTCCATGGATAGGATTAGGAGCATCCTTACCACCACCATCTTGGCTTTGGGAAGTATCAAATTTCACTATCGAAGCATTTACTTCGGGAGCGGTGGTGGTGGGAACTTTTGGAGCATAGGAAGGCTTGAGATAAGATTGTAGCATACTATTCATCACACCAACCATGGAAGATTTAAGTGAGGTCATTCCTTCATTAAACACCACACGTGTGATGGGTAAAGTATCCATGCTAGCACCACCATACCCAAAGGGGTTAGACCGTCTCCAACCATTGGCCTCCCTAGCGAACCCAGCGATACCCTTCCTGAGGTTTCATCAGACGTAATTTCGTCTTGGGGGCCTCACGTTTCCAGTCGCCCCCCATAGTTCGGCCCCAAAACGCATAAAATTTCAAAGTCTTCTTTCCCGCTTCCAAAAAACAACATAGTTCGGCGATCAACATGCCACAATCGGCAGTTGAATGCAGGGGAAAAAACGATCGACGATGCGCTCTCAAACGGCATGTTCGTCTACCGTAGGGTCGGTAGAGCTCGGCGCATCCACGGGCAGATCTCCAAGCGTGGGCGGGGTGGACGTCGGCGGGGTGGTCACAGACAAAGTTGTTGCGGTCCGCGTGGCCTCAGGCGCTGTTGTTGCGGTTGATGTAGCCACGGGCGCAGCTGTGAGCGTGGTCACCGCCGGTCCAGACGTATGGGTCAAGATCAGGTTGCGCTCGCCATGAACCATGCCTTCACCTACAGGTCCATCATCGACACGTCGCGGTCATCAAGAACGCCAGATCGGTGTTTCTCTTCTTCGCGGCGACGTTGGTCCTGAGCAGGTCTAGTTTGACATCCTGCTTCGTCAAGAGCTCCGACCACCTCGCCTCAGACTTCTCCTCCCTAATGGCGGCGTGGCTCCTAGAGTCGACGATGCACTGCTCGATCGCCGACTGAAGCCGTTCGGCAGCGGGTCGTGCCCTTCGCCGCCTTGGCCTTCTTGTTGACGTCGGGACGCCCATCCAACGCAGCTGTGACCGGTGCGTCCGGGTTGTAGATGTCGTCCTTGGCCTTGGCGCTTCTCGCACCTCTAGAGCCTGGCGAAGACATGCAGGAACTTGAACTCGACATTGGTGTTGTCCTGGCAAAACATGTTGAACATGTGCACCATCTGCACAGGCGAAAAGCATTTGTCGGTGAAGCTCACGACGACAGATGGGACGGCAAGGACATACCTTTTGCTCGATGTTCGTGCCGCTCTCTGGCCGAGCAGCTACCTCCTCTACAATGGCATGCCACTTGTTGCAGGCTTGCTGGATGAGTGCCTAATGGTTGGACATCGATTTCGCGTTGTGATCCATGTAGATGCCGATGAACGCCGAGTCAACCAGCTTGCGCTCGTCGAACGCCGCCTTGACCCTCTTCCAGTAGGTGTCGGTGTTCTGATTTGCTTCGGTGATTGGGTCCAAGCTCACGGTCCTCCAGGCTTTGGCGAGGCATTCGTCTTCCTTGCCGTACTTTCTCTTTTTCCTTTGGCCGGTGGCTCCGCCACTTCTTCCTCTTCCACCTCCTACTCGGTGTCTTCCTGCTTGCCTCCATCCATCTCGCTGATGTCCGGCATCTCTTCTGGAGTGTATAACTCGGGGTATATAGCGGCGGAGGCGGTGGAGTCAGTCATGACTATGTCCTCCATCTCGGCTTGGCTTGGCGCGAAGGGCAGTGCCCCACAGCGCAGGGTCAGAGCGGTGGAGCTAGAGTATGTCGGCGAGTAGGCATGGGCATACTGCACATTGGGGCCGGCGATGAACGCGGACGGCGCGCGCGGATCAAGGGTGGTGAAGATGGAGGGGACGCGCGACGCGGCGGTGTGCGGGAAGGTCAGGTTGGGATCGAAGCCGCCATGCGCGATGATGTCGACGTAGTCCGGCGAGGAAGAGTACCCCCCCCCCACACACACACACATCGGCGTCGAGGGAGAGAAGTTGGTGGCCGATGACGCGACACTCTCCTCGCTGGAGGGGCGGAACTTCGGCGGAAGGAACGGGCGCGGCTCATATGCCATGGCCGCCGCGCGAGCTTTCTCTTGCTCCGCCGCTGCTACCGCATCCCTAGCTTTCTGGGCGACGAGCCTGTTCCGCCGTGCGGTGGTGGCCGCCTCCCAGCGGTCAACGCCTTCCTTCCAATAGGCATTCGATACGCCCGCAGCCTTGCCATCGGCGCTCTCACCTTCCTCGACTTCGGTAGTAGTGGATCGGTGGCAAGGCGAGGGGGCGTATTTCGTCTTCTTCAGCGGCATGGAGGTCGGATCTGGGTGAAATGGCGAGAGAAGCGGCCAGTGTCCTCGACAGTGCGGACCCACGCGAGTTTTCACTCGCCCGTGATCCCAGGAGACCCCGACACGCTGGGTTCGGCTTGGGTTCACTGGATGAATTTTCGGCCCAAAACGGCGATAAACGAGACTTTGGGGCGCGACTGACGAGGGGATGAACCCACGACTCCTATGAATGAGCCTACCTGGTGTCCATGAAGACAGAAGGCCCATGAAGATACAACCTCGGCCCGCTAATTGGAACCGATGTAGGAGTCTACGACTCACAAGGAAGGGGCGAAGACCTGCCGTACAGAGCAAGCTAGGTTTAGGAAAGCTTACCTGTAAACGTAGATGAACTCCCCGAGACCTAGCCCAGTATATAAGGGCTAGGAGGGGCGACACCAGAAGGAGGGATATCATCTGTAACCCTAGCCTTGAGCGCTCCAGCCTTGGCGTCCCCTGTAATTGCATCTCCCCCATCAATAATATCGAGCAGGAGCGTGCCTCCCTGTTTGCCGACGAGCTATCATCCAACCTGTGCCTCTCATGACTAACCCAGGGTCCCTGACCATGGGATTTGCCGGGGTTGATCCCCGTCAATTGGCGCCGTCCTTGGGAACTACACAGGTTGGGATCACGATCTCGGCGGTCCCGTCTTCAGCAAGCTACAACTCAAGGGCAAGAACCAGATCTAGCCCACTCGAAGGATTCAAGATCACGGCGGACATCTCTGCCACCCCATCAAGACCGCTCGAGCTACAGTTGTGCCAGGACCGATACTACGGTAACGGCCAAGTGCAGCGTCAGCGTCGAAGGAATCGACGACTCAGAAGAACAGTGAGGGGCCTCTACGAAGGAATTCCACTCGAAGAGCCGCGACGCGCAGCGGAGGACTCGCAAATATTTTGACAACCCACCACCGCCCGGGCACCCGCCGCACATCAAGACGATGACTACGAGATCGAAACCAGCGATCAGCAGAACCATCACCAAGGAAGAAGGAATCGACGACCCAAAAGGCGCGCATGGGAGATCTACGGCGAGGCTCCAATAAACGAGCCACGACACGCAGCCGCGCAACCGACGACCGCCCGACGACACGCCGTCACACGAGCACCTGCCGTCAGCCTGGACAGCGACTCAGAGACACCGGTGGGCGAGTACTATGACCCAGATCGAAGGCCGGATGAATTCGCCAACCTCATCAAGAACCAAGACATGAATCGAGGAATCGACAACGACCCCCGCTTCCACGAACACCCGGAGGATCACGAGGAAATCTTCAGGATCTCGAGAAGGAAGAGGCACGCCGGATCTAGCAAACTTACGGCTAGAGAACAGCTGGCAGGACCCTGCACGATCCACAGCTTCGAGGATGACTAGGGACGCGTCAGGTCAGGTCAGGTCACACTTTGAGGGACTGCCGCCTGTTCAACGAGCTAGCCGACGACCTCAAGAAGGAGAAGCAGAAAGAAGACGGGCGCAACCGGCGACCCGAACAAGCGCCGCCCTCAAGCCCGGAAGGACGTCATAGCCCGCTGCAAGAACAGGTGCTCATGATCCAAGAAGGAAGGGTACCGCAAGCACGAAGCGGCGCCTACACTCTGCAAGCCAGAGCAGCCGAGAGCATAAACATAGTCGAAGTCTACCAGCTACATGATACGGAGACCAGCATCACGTTCTCACAGGACGACCATCCACCCGCAGTCCCAAGACCGGGGCACGCGCCCCTGGTGCTCGACGCACAAATCGGAGGGTACGACATGGATAGGATCTTCATGGACGGAGGCAGTAGCATGAACATCATCTTCGCCAGCACCCTACAAAAGATGCTGATCCCACAATCAGTATGGAGAAAATCGAGCATCGAGTTACACGGGGTAGTCCCAGGAGAAGCAGCCACATCCCTCGGAGTCATCGAACTCGAAGTTGTCTTCGGCAACCGACGCAACTTCGCAAAGCACGTCCTCGAGTTCGAGGTACTCGAGTTCGAGGTACTCGACTGGCAATCGCAGTACCACGCCATATTGGGACGGCCAGAATTCGCGCAGTTCATGGCGGTCCCACACTACGCCTACCTCAAGCTCAAGATGCCAGGATCAGCCGGAGTCCTCACGATCAACGGAAGCTTCATCAAGTCAAATCAATGAAACACATTCGGAGCCGAGCAAGAACTCAGAGAAATAGCCATGGTGACGGACATGAGTACCCTCCCATTGGTGAACCGAAGCGAATCCAAGGAGTACGGACGCGACTTCAGCATCGACAGCGACACAGTCACTCACCAAGTGCACCCGACGGACCCGGACAAAACAGTCCGCGTGTACGCCCACCTACCAGAGGAGCAGGTGACGGCTCTCGTCGCTTTCCTTCGAGACGAGTGGGAAATATTCGCCTGGTGCCCAGCCGACATGCATGGGATACCACGCGAATTCGCGGAACACGCCCTACGCATCAAGCAAAACACGAAGCCGGTGAAGCAAGCGCTGAGACGATTCTCGGAGCCCAAGCGCAGAGCAATCGGGGAGGAAGTCAACCGGTTACTCGACGCATAGTTCATCCGAGAAACGAAGAAAACCACCTGGATAGCCAACCCAGTGCTGGTGCCCAAGAAAGACACGACCGTGCTGCGCATGTGTGTCGACTACGGACCAGTCAACAAGCATTGCCCGAAGGACCACTTCCCCCTGCCTAGAATCGATCAGATAATCGACTCGACAGCAGGGTGCGATCTACTTTCCTTTCTTCACGCTTACTCAGGATACAACCAGATCAGGATGAAGGAAGAAGACGAAGAGCACACATCGTTCATCACCCCCTATGGAGTATTCTGCTACAGGACCATGCCCTTCGGACTCAAAAACGCAGGCGCCACTTATCAGCGAATGATGCAGGCCTGCCTGAAGGAGCAAATCGGAATGCAAGTCTATGTGGACGACATCGTCATCAAGACCTACGAAGCAGACACACTACTCGACGACCTTCGTGAAACCTTCGCGGCGCTCAACAAATACAGAATCAAGCTCAACCCAAAGAAGTGCGCATTCGGCGTACCGGCGGGGAAGCTGCTTGGCTATATGGTCTCCACCCGAGGAATCGAGGCAAACCCTGAGAAATTCCAAGACATCACCCGAATGCAAGAACCAACCAACGTCAAAGGAGTACAACAGCTCACTGGAAAGCTCGCAGCCCTAAGCCGCTTCATCAGCAGGCTGGGAGAATGCACGCTGCCTTTCTATCAGCTGCTCAGGAAAGGAGAGAAATTTGAGTGGACGGAGGAAGCCCGATAAGCATTCGCGGATCTGAAGAAAACACTTTTGACCCCACAAATCCTGGCGGTACCCAAGGAACGAGAGAAGCTATACCTCTACGTGGCAGGACGTAACAGTGTAGTAAGCACAGCGCTCATTGTCGAACGCGCAGAAGAAGGCAAGGTCCAGAGCATCCAGAGACCAATCTACTACCTCAGCATGCTCCTAACCAAATCCCAGCAGCGGTACCCACACTACCAGAAGCTACTATTGGTCATCGTCATGACCTCGAGAAAGGTGTCCCACTACTTCGACGAGCACCCTATCACAATCGTGAGCAGCGCACCACTCGCTGATATACTCAACAACCCTGGAGCGACCGGACGAGTCGCTGAGTGGAACATTGAGCTCAGCCCACGGGACCTGCAGTTCAAGCACCCAACAGCCATAAAAGCCCAAGTACTCCCAGATTTCCTGGTCGAGTGGACGGAGGTTCAGACACCAGGCCCCCCAGACCTATCAAGTTCATGGTCAATGTTCTTCGATGGGTCCAAGAGACAACAAGGAGTTGGGGCAGGAGTTGTGCTCATCTCCCCTAAAGGAACCAAGCTGAAATATGTCCTCCAGATCAACTTCAGTCACGCCTCCAACAACGAAGCAGCATACGAGGCACTCCTCCATGGCATGCGCATGGCCAAACCATGCGGAGCCACTCGCCTCATAATTTACGGGGACTCCAATCTCGTCGTCTAGCAGACGATGAGAAACTGCAACGCAATAGCCGACAACATGGCGGCCTACCAGGAGCTCTACAACGCACTCGAAGGAAATTTCGACGGGTGCGAGCTCCAATACATCACCATGGACAACAACACAGAAGCTGACGAACTCGCAGACATCGGTTCGACCCGAGGACCAATACCACCCGGCGTTTTTCTCGAAAGCATCAGCCGAAGATCCATCAAGGTACAGGCAGCAGCACCTGAAGTAGTCGTGGACGGCGAGGACACAACAGACCTGGCGCAGGTGGCAGCAGCAACCCCATCAGAAGGCACAAGCACTAGCACACCCGACAGCACAGCCCCGACAGAGCTCGAAGGACCTGTCTGGGAAAAAGCGTTCCTCCGATTTCTAATCGAAGGTTCTCTACCGCAAGACGTGGCCGAAGCACGACGCATCAGCCGACGATCCAAGGCATTCACGGTGATCAACAAACAACTATACAAGCGCAGCATCACCCAGATACTCCAAAGGTGCATCGACGAAGAAGACGGCAAAGCCTTACTGCTCGAAATCCACGAAGGCACCTGCGGACATCATGCGAGCAGCAGAGTACTCGTGTCCAAAGCATTCCGAGCTGGGTTCTATTGGCCCACAGCCATGAAAAACGCAGAGGAAATCGTGCGACACTGTGACGCCTGCCAGAAATTCGCCAACAGGCCACACGCTCCCACCTCAGAACTCAAGACCATAACATTATCCTGGTCGTTCGTCACTTGGGGACTCGACATGGTGGGACCACTCAAGAAATCATCAAAGGGCGGAAGGACACGCCTACTCGTCGCAGTCGACAAGTTCACTAAATGGATCGAAGAAGTGCCCATCACCAGCTCCACAGCCCTCACGGTTGTCAACTTCATCAAATCGATCATCTTCAGGTTCGGAGTGCCACACAACATCATCACGGACAACGGCACGAACTTCACAGCCACAGAATTCCAGAACTTCTGTGAAGAACTAGGCATCAAAATCAATTATGCGTCACTCGCGCACCCGGAGTCCAACGGCCAGGTAGAAAAAGCAAACGGCCTTGTGTGCGGGGGAATCAAGAAACGGCTCCTCACACCACTCGAGCAAGCCGCCGGCAACTAGGTAGAAGAACTCCCCGCGGTCCTATGGAGCCTACGAACCACACCAAATACCGCGACTCAATACACCCTTCTTAATGGTGTACGGGGCAGAGGCAGTCCTACCACACGACCTCAAGTTCGGAGCACCTCAGGTCACCGGGTACGAATAAGAAGAAGCAGAAGAAGCACTGCAAGACGACAAAGATACGGCAGACGAAGCAAGAGATACAGCCCTGGCAAAATCAGAGGGATACCAGGACAAGCTACGCACCTACCAAAGCAGTCGCTTGCGCACTAGAACCTTCAACAAAGGTGACCTAGTCCTTCGGCTGATACAAGAGAAGGTCCATAAACTTGCCCCCCCCCCCAATGGGAAGGACCATTCATAGTTTCAGAAGTCATCGGAGGTGGCGCCTACGGGTTGAAGAACCCGAAGACAGACGAGGATGTGGGCAACCCATGGAACGTAGCAAACTTGCGACTGTTCTATCCATAGTCCCCATCGGTCAAGACATGACTGGCAACTCATGTAGCTGCTCGACCGCAATAAAGAAAATATTGCCCAAATACTGCCATCTCAAAGCACTCGAGGGCTTAAGAATAAAATCCCCCCGGGAGACGCTATCGCCTGCGCGATCTTAACCAAAAAGCACTCGGGGGGCTTAAGAATAAAATCCCCCCGAGAGACGCTATCGCCCAAGCGATCTTAACCAAAAAGCACTCGGGGGCTTAAGAATAAAATCCCCCCGAGAGACGCTGTCGCCTACGCGATCTTAACAAAAAAGCACTCGGGGGCTTAAGAATAAAATCCCCCCGAGAGACGCTATCGCCCAAGCGATCTTAACCAAAAAGCACTCGGGGGCTTAAGAATAAAATCCCCCCGAGATACTCTATCGCCTGCGCGATCTTAACCAAAAAGCACTCGGGGGCTTAAGAATAAAATCCCCCAGAGAGACACTATCGCCCAAGCGATCTTAACCAAAAAGCACTCAGGGGCTTAAGAATAAAATCCCTCCGAGAGACGCTATCGCCACTCAAGCGATCTTAAACTCAAACACTCGGGGGGATCGAGCACAAAACCTCCCCCCGAAAGACTCTATCGTTGCTGACACGACCTCTACATCCAAGTACTCGGGGGCTCGACCACCATCTCCCCCCGACAGACTCTATCGTCGCTGACGCGACCTCCACATCCAAGTACTCGGGGGCTCGACCACCATCTACCCCCGAAGACCGCTCGCGCAGCCTGAAGCTTAAAAAAAATACCCGGCCAGCCTCACCTGCCGAGAGCAGGGCTTGAAAGACTTGGCCACAATCAGATGGATCACCAAGCACTCTGAAGAAACTTTGAGGAAGCATAGGACACAGACTCATTTAGTCTTCACCCGATCGCCAACGATCACCTAAAGACTCAGGGGCTACTCCCATCGGGAGCGCTGTCGCGCACCCGATAAAAGACATAAACTAACGACAAGGGAAACAAATTTTAGCCTATGCTCGACCCTCAGATTCAAGCGTAGCCTCGGGGGCTACTCCCATCGGGAGCGCTGTCGCGCACCCGATAGAACCCATAGTGCAATGCTTGGATGGAATCGAAGAAAGCTCCTGATCGTCAAGGACTTGAACACAGTTTTCGGTTGCATAAAGGCCCAAATATAAATTCCATTGCAAAGGATCAAGTACAGTTTACATCATAAAGGATCGTTTTCAGTACAAAAAGGACTCAACTGCATTTGGATAGAAGGCAGCTCCTGTTACAAGAGGGAATCACCCAAGGAATTAAGCCTTCTACATGTGTGCTCATGAGGGGCAATCGACCCTAGTAAAAGAGCATCACCACAGACAAAGGAAAAGCAAGCCAGCTGAGGATGTCAATGAAATAACAAAAGAGTGAAGCTCGACTTATTTGTCGATGCTCCACCAGCTTCTTCTCCAACTGCAGCTGCACGCCTTCTTCTCCGGACGTGCAGCCTCTTCCCCGAGTTGCCAGCGAAGATGAGGCCGCCTCCAGTTCTACAAGGTCGCTTGACGCGCTCGTTTAACCGATAGCTTGACATCGAGGTCCTCTTCAGAGCCAGAGGAGGAAGCAGTTGAAGACGGTTCACCACCACCACCCGAGGAGTCGCCAGAATACGGAGCCGTAGAAGATGCAGGAGTAGGACTCCTCGACCTTGTGGAGCTGTCGCTGCTCGAATCCTGCCAGTGCGGATCCATGCTATTTCCGCTCGGATCGAACGCGCGGACAGTGACAGTGCTTTCGCCGTCAAAACGACAGCTGAGCATATCGCCATCTCGCAGATTTAACCGCCGAGCAAACAAACTCCAACCAGAGCCAAGAAAAATCAAGCGGGAGCTATCAACCTCCAAGTCAACATAAGAAGGAGATCGACAGCTCCCTTGAAGATGCAGAAGCAAGCCATCCAAGCCACGATCAGAGACAATGGTGGAAAAAGCAGAAGGAAGAAGGACGCGACTGGCGCTCCGGCCACGAACATGCAAAAGACAATCATAGCGCCAGAAACCCTCCTCCAAGGGAGAGGAAGAAGGCACTGGCGCCTCACCATGGCGACCACCAAGGCATAAGCGTGGTGCACGGCCACCACGGCCACGACGAACACGGCCACGACCAGCACCCCGCCTAGGAACCATGAGAAGAAGAAGAGAAGAAGGAAGAAGCAAAGGAGCAAGCTGGATGGAGGTGAAACGCAATGGAAGAGAACGCCTTATTTATAGAACATAAAACCTCCCAGCACGGAGAAGCCGAGACGACAGCAGCAATTAATTCAAAGACCAAACGACGCAGACGTCTCAAATTCCAAGACCAAGATGCTTTCCCACGGGACGCACTGTGCATGAGACGCATCAATTCACGCGCGTTCCCAACGCGCGTATCGGAAACCCAACCAGCGCCTGCCGCACGCCACAGCGGTCATCATTATGACTGGTCACGAAGACGTGACGGGTCACTAGCGAGGCATCCCTGACAGCCATCAAGCAGAGGCATCGTCATCCTGACAAGCGGCGAAGAAAACCAACGGACATCAAAGCTCTGAGATTCTATCAGATCTTTTTCCCGACGAAGAAAAACATCTCACTCCCATCGGGAGAGTACATCATAAAGAGTCTCAGGTGCTCCCTCACCTGAAGGTCAGCAATGTGCTCGAGTGACCACTCGCACTCATGAGTCTCGGGTGCTCCCTCAACCCGACGCAAGACAAACATGCATGCGCCAAGATCATACGGCGCTACGAGTCTCAAGTGCTCCCTCACCTCAAGAGCCGAAATGGCATTCGAGTGATTACTCGCAAAAAACCCCCCGTCTGAGCACTCGAAACAAGCTCCTCGGGTGAATAAGTGAACAACTCGCTTGATGTTTTGTTCCAAGCAGGTGCAATGCTATAAGGCTCCGCGCCTCAAAAACACACATTCCTGGAACACGACACACTGTGCCCAGATGCCACGCAAGATTAGCGTGTAGGTAAGACCCCGCTGCGAAGTTCGGCCGGGCTGGGACTTGCCGAAGAGCGATTTCACTCCCAACCTTTTCCATGCGCTGCGCATGATAGAAAAATCCGGGCGGGCGCGCCTTAGGCTATACACATTACTGGCGGCAAATGAACACCGTAAGACCTGAAGCGGCCGGACTTTTTCTCGACACCAGTGTTCCAAGCTCACGTCGAGGGACGTGGGTTTGATTGGGCTACTGTGGTATTTGCCCTAGTGCAATTCACCAAGGCTTGACCAGTCGACTCCTTGGGCCCTTTCAGCTTAGCATCCCTCGAAACAGGTTTTGTCATGGCCACCAGACTGCCAGCGACCCGCGGATGTGCCGCGCATACCAATAACCGACAAATGAATGTACTCGAGTCCCTGCGCGACTCTTCGAGTCCCCTAGGCACTCGGGGGCTACTGACGAGGGGTTGACCCCACGACTCCTACGGATGAGCCTACCTGGTGTCCATGAAGACACAAGGCCCATAAAGATACAACCTCGGCCCGCTAATTGGCACCGACGTAGGAGTCTACGACTCACAAGGAAGGGGCGAAGACCTGCCGTACGGAGCAAGCTAGGGTTAGGAAAGCTTACCTGTAAACGTAGATGAACTCCCCGAGACCTAGCCCAGTATATAAGGGCTAGGAGGGGCGACACCAGAAGGAGGGATATCATCTGTAACCCTAGCCTTGAGCGCTCCTGCTTGGCGTCCCCTGTAATCGCATCTCCCCCATCAATAATATCGAGCAGGAGCGTGCCTCCCTGTTTGCCGACGAGCTATCATCCAACCTGTGCCTCTCATGACTAACCCAGGGTCCCTGACCATGGGATTTGCCGGGGTTGATCCCCGTCAGCGACTGGGTGAAAAACTTCCATCCGGCGAGAAAAAAAGGCGCTCTTGGGGGCCTGTTGGAGATGCTCTTAGTCTCGGGTTGTTCTATCCACGTCCTCTTTAGGAGGTAAAGCCTGTAATAAAGTGACTTCGTGGATATTTGGAGCCCTTATTCGGCTATCTTGAATGACTTCTTTCTGCTGGCGCATCGGATCGGCTTAATTATTTTTTGAAGCTAAGTAATCATAGAACAATCGTTCTACAGCATTTTCATTAATATGGCACATATTCTGTACACATAGTCTAAGGGATGCAAACAAAGTGGCACATATTCTTGCTAGACGTTCTTTCTATAATGATTCTGTAATTTCCTGGGAGGATGATCCACTAGGATTTTTGCTAGCTGAATTTATTAGTGATGTCACCACTATTTGATATTAATAGTGTGCCTATTTTATTTTTTAAACTCTCTTCCTTCTACCTCTCTCCAACTCATGTTCGAGAATTCTGTGCCAAATCCCAGCGAGACGTTGTGGAGACTTGCATGAAAGCATAACCCAGGTCAATCCAGTGAGAGGCTGTGACATGAACATCCTTAGAATAGAAATTCTAGAGAATGTTGGCAACACCATTTGTCTTGTCCGGGGAGTGTGGGTCACCTCACCCTTGTGTGCTAATAATACCACCTCCACGGCCATCCTCCTATGTATATATGGCTTGTCCTCCCTTGCAACGCGAGCTATAGTGTTGTCCCCCGGCCTCTCTCTCTATGTGGAGCTACCCAGACAATCAATCCTACCATAGCACAAGATAGAGAGAGAGAGAGAGAGCGTTAGTTGTCCATGGATCGGAATCTCCAATGGAGTCTGCTCCTGTTGGCGGCGGCGTTCCTGGCTGCGGCCGCGGTGGCGAGCGCCAACCCGGCGTACAACCCGGACCCCTACAGCATCGTGGACAGCTTCAACCGCGCCGTCCATAGGAATGCATTGTTCTTGTTCCATCTATCCTAAACTTGCACCATTGGTTTGGTAGTGAGTCCATGGTAGATGAATGAAATGAACATGTGATGATGCATGCAGGTCGACTAGCCCCCGTCGCGAGCTGTCGTCGGAGAAGAAGCAAAGGTACAAGGGCCCGTGCTTGGCGACGAACCCCATCGACCGGTGCTGGCGCTGCCGCAAGGACTGGGCGACGGACCGGCAGCGGCTGGCGCGTTGCGCCAAGGGCTTCGGCCGCGGCGCCACCGGCGGCCTCAAGGGCAAGATCTACATCGTCACCGACCCGGACGACACGGACTTCACCAACCCGCGGCCCGGCACGCTCCGGTGGGGCGTGGTGCAGGTGGAGCCGTTGTGGATCATCTTCGCCAGCGATATGATCATCACCGCCACCCAGGAGATCACCATCCAGAGCGACAAGACCATCGACGGCCGCGGCGCGCAGGTGCACGTCGCCTACGGCGGCGGGCTCACCATACAGCACCAGAACAACGTCATCATCCACAACCTCCACGTGCACGACATCAAGCACACGGACGGCGGCAACGTGTCGGTGACCGCCACCCACTCCACCATCCGCACCCGCGCCGACGGCGACGGCGTCTCCATCTTCAACGCCACCAACGTGTGGATCGACCACCTCTCCATGTCGCTCTGCGAGGACGGCATGATCGACGTCGTCGCCGCCTCCACCGCCATCACCATCTCCAACTGCCACTTGACAAACCACAACGACGTCATGCTCTTCGGCGCCGACGACAACAAGCCCGAGGACAAGATCATGCAGGTCACCGTCGCCTTCAACCACTTCGGGAGGGGGCTGGTGCAGAGGATGCCCCGATGCCGCTACGGATTCTTCCACGTCGTCAACAACGACTACACGCACTGGCTCATGTACGCCATTGGAGGCAGCAGTGCACCCACCATCATCAGCCAGGGGAACCGCTACATCGCACCACCAAACATGGCAGCCAAGCAGGTACCTTCTACATTTCATATTTAGATAAATCTAGATACATTCATATTTAGATAGATAAATCTGAGTGCACCCAACATTTATATTCGCAGGTGACCAAGCGCGACTATGCGCCGGAATCGGTGTGGAAGAACTGGGTGTGGAGATCGGAGGGCGACCTGATGATGAACAACGCCTTCTTCCAGGTGTCCGGCGGCCAAATAAGCCAGAAGCTCAACAAGAAGGACCTCATCAAGCCCAAGCCAGGGGAATATGTCACCAGGCTCACCCGTTTCGCCGGCACCTTGGCGTGCAAGCCCGGCTGTGCCTGCTGATCGTCGCCGTCACCGTCGCCCTATTATACCTGTGAGGCAGAGGAGCCGCCGCCGCAGCCGCACGCTTATATGTCGTCGTCGTCGCCGGCCACACGCCCAAGGGAAGACAAGCGACAACAACCCATCTTAATCTTAATGCTAGACAACATGGCCATACGCATAGAGGAATGGAGGAGGGTCTGCTGCTCTCTGTTTTGTGTAATCATTTGTACGTATTACTACTCGGTTTTTCTTTCTTCACAGGAAAATAGGAATTGTGTACCTATATTATTATATAAATACATGTACGTTATCAGCATGAATGTACTCAAACCACTCTTGTTTATCAATCAGCTTCTTTCATCAACATTCCAATTTTCTCTTCTAGGCAAAATTTCAGATGAATTTACTACTGTACTGTAGTAGGGACATGTCAACAACACAGTTACGATGACATTCCATATTAGAAAGGTTCGGGGTGAACACACAGAAACTCTGCTTCTTCAGATGATGGTAGACAAGAAAATTAGGTACATGTCCCAGCCTAATTTCAGATGCCCTCTTTCAACGCATAAACTCTGCCTCCGAAAGATGGTGGCAATCTACTTATCGCCGCATCGATTTCCTGAAAAAAGCACATGTGGTATTAGGACTCTACTGCAGATTCTTTTTTACGAAAGATAATTCTGGGTGTTTGATTATGGGGTCAAGAGGATTTACATACAAATCATGTAAAGTTGCATACAGGGGATCTTCACAGAGCAAGGCAAATGCAGTACGATAAATAGATAAACTGATATGCTGTACTTTTTATTATTATTATCATCAACATGTGCTTTGTCACAGGGAGTTCAGAATATAAAGGGTTGCACATCTTCTATATCACTAAAAGCTCCCTAGGATTGGAGATCTCTCATTCAATTGAGGGCTTCGATTTTAATTGGGTGCTTGATTTTGACTTGGTCTTAGCCCTGGGCTTCTCTCGATGGATGGGCCCTTTGGTAAATGCCATGATGGTGTGGGCCTCATACATATATTAAACTAGAAGTATACCCCGCGCGTTGCTGCGGGAACTGCTATGAAAACTATATGCATAAATAAAATGTATAAAAGTATGATACATTAAGTTGTCTAAGTGAAGATGCAACAGAAACATGTGTGTATTAAAAATTATTAGGGTGGACAATAAAATAATTAAAATATGGTTGATATGGAGATTGCATATAGAGATTAATAAATATATTAGTTGAGATGAGATGGACAATTGATTGGCTAAGAAATGGATAATGTGGATAGCTTGTATGTGAAGAGACAATTTAATGACCTAAGTGGGTGACATGGATAATTGATTGGCTAAGAGAATAGATGATGTGGATAGCTTGCATGTTGAGATAGACAACTTAAATGATCTATAGTGGGGTTTTTTATTATAAGAAGTATAGATCTGCTAGGATTTGATTTTTCTTCCTTTTCTAAAATTTTTACTGCATCTCTGGCATTTACAGCTGCTAGGCAATCAAAATATATCAAGTTGCTATTTATACCTCTCTGTCGCCACTGAGCCGCCAGCATACTCGGTCCTTTTTGTCACCTATCCATGGGGCAGCTCCGTCTAGAAGAGGAGAGAAAGGCATGGGTCTAGAGCAGCGGATATTGCCGTTGGTCTACAGCCTGAAGATGCCACTCTTGCCTAGCGCAAGCATGGCGTACTCGGCGGTGGCGCTTGCATCATTCAATGTCGACACATACTACTCCAGCACGAGAGGCTCTAGCTCATGGAAAGCGCGCACCGGCTTCAGTTGATGGGGGTGTCATCCTAACTCGTGAGATTCGATGTTGATGGGGTGTTTAGTCGGTGGGTTCTGGGAGACGTGTTTCCATTTTGATTTGGTGGATTTTTTGGGTAATGGTTGTTGCATTGGTGCACAGGTGCTACAGTTCGTTCTTGCGTCGGGAAGCGTGGTGCGGATCTGTCTCTTTATTAGGGGAGGCATCTCAAGGTTTTGTCTATTGTTGTTGTTGCTCTACGTTTGTTGGTTGGACCTTAGGACGATCGCTCCATTTAAAAACAATAGGGACATCATTAGCTAAGCAAACAAAAATGAGCAATTACCAGTGAGACTCTCGGAGGCAAAGCGGCGCGGCAAAGCACGCATACGCTTCTAGTAATTGGTAATGTTGCTTAACATAAAAGCTAGGACTAACATGTGGAGTCAAAGCATCCTTAGCATGAGTGAAATTGGGACAAATAAGCCAGTAAAGGAGTTAAAATAGACTTGAAACAACAGATAAAATTTGAATAATAAGCTATAGCGTTTCAACAGAGAGAACTGAAGCAATAGATATTAGCCCACCTCTGCTGTATAACGAGCCGAAAAGTGAATTAGTAGAATGGCTCTGTTCTCAAACTTATCAGAGTGACTCTCAATCTGCAAAATCATCATGTAAACTGAAGCGTAAGCAAGAAATTAATACTATTTTCTTAGTATTATTTGAGAATATCCATTTTTACTAGGTGATATTTCTTTCCTTTGACAGATAGAAAATAATCAAAGTAGCCGTGGAATAACCTCAAACAAGTGCATGTGCCCATATTCTCTTGCATGCTCAATCGAGACAGAGCCATCAAGAAAAGTACTCTGAAAGTTTGAACAACAGGACAGTATATCAATAATAGGAATAAATCGAAACTCATGAGAGGAAAATAACAGGAAAGCTTTTCAGCAGAAGAAGTGCAACATGTTTCGCCGATTAATTTCAGCTAACCGGTAGAATGAGTTTTGTTTTTCTAGATGCGGTAAGTTATGTTTCCAACATAACTGTAGCCAGCTTGGATGCAGTCAGATTTGTCTATACAGACAAAAACTGCTTGCTATTGTTAGAAAACATGGAAGTTGGTTATGTACTGATAAAGCAGTAAGATACAGTACCTCCACCACGAGAATTTTTGCTTTCAATACATCCGCATTATCAGGATCAAGAATGAAATCTGACATTGTGTCCCCAGTAAAAGCGACCTCGGGTGTTGCTACTGTATAAGTAATCTGCAAGAGCATAGATTGGAAAATCGCAATCACATATCACATCAGCAACTCTCAGTAGAATCTAATTTACTTGTGTTTACTTATCCCTATGAAATATTGATGTCCACCAAGACAGACAGACCTCCACACCTGATAGCTTCAACCTTTTAATCTCACTCCCTGGGAGGCCAAGATAGTCCTGCTTGAGCTTTTGCTTCGACGAGTATATCAGGTACCCCTAGAACCAAGCCATTGCAAAAATGCTCACGAATCAACCAGGAGAGGAGATGCACAATTCCAATAGCTGAAGCAAGTTCCCTCACCTGGCTGGGTATGACATGGTAGGTCTTGAAGGTCCTGACCTTGAGATCCCTCCTGAGCTCGTACTCCTCGCCAACGTCGAGTGGGATGAGGGTGTGCTTGAGCTCGGACTGGTCCATGGCGCGGTGCACGTCGAAGAGCCGCTCCACGAGCTCCCTGAGGTACTTGGGGACGAAGATGGTGGGCGGGCGCAGCCTGTAGAGCCCCCGCGTGGCCACGTACATGGGGAGGCCCCCGATGTGGTCGAGGTGCGCGTGGGAGATGAACAGGAAGTCCTGCGACACGGCGCGCTGCGGGCACCGGCCTATGTCGAAGGCGAGACTCAGCGTCGGGAAGATGACGCAGGTCTCCTGCCCGCCGATGGAGATGCCCTCCACGGGGTACCCCTCGATTTCCAGCCGCGCCTTCGCCTTATGCTTTACAGCTGGGGAGGGGCTTGGAGGAGAAGGGGCCGTGGAGGTCGCCGCCTCGTCCGACTTGCCGCTCTTCGCCATGCCACCGCCGCCGCCGCCGCCGCCGGGTAGAGGTAGGATCGTTGGTGGATGGCGGAGTTACAGAAGGGCCCCTCCCTTGTCCTTCCCCGTAAATCTTTAAAACTGACACAAAATTTCCAACAGTGATTTTTAAAACCGACACACAGTATTCGTTCGCTGATTCATCAAACGCTGATAAAAGAACCATCCATCAAAACAATCCCCTATATGTCCGCCTTTGATTTTTCTAAGTTGGAAGCACTCAAATTTTAAATTTAAATAATAATTTAATGTACTTAAATAAAATCATTTAAGTTTGAATTCAATTCGTAAATATGTTTTAGTGTCTCACTTAACTATTCAGAGATGTTCAATCAGATCTTTCTTGAATTTCTTATGAGTTACTCAAAGTTAAATTTATGTATACATTTAGACGAACCCATAAAATGTGGTTGGGTTTTGATATGAAAATTGAATAGGATCACTCATCTTTACTCCTAAATGCTCAGTTCATACGTCGTCACCGTCGTATCCTGACACCCCCTCCCCTTCCGCCTATGCGCTCGTACAACCTTCCAAACACAACACGGAAAGAAATCGCCCTCCCTCGATTAACTCGATCAAGAAAGGAAGGAACTCATGCATGGACCGTCAATTCCCCCCCCCCTCCCCCGCTCTATTCAATTCCTTTTGCCATAAATCTCGGATCTGATCTTTGCACCGACGCGCTCGTATTTGTATGGAGATCAAGCAGCTCACATCCACGAAGGAGGAGGAGGCGCCCATCGCGATGACCCCTCTGGTTAGGTTGGGGAAGCAGTCGTCGGATGGTGGGGATGGTGGCGGCGCCGACGAAGCGACGGATCTCGGATGCATGGCCTGCAGGACCTGTTTGCGCGCAGACCTAGGAGAGCATGCCCTATTCATTCTCTCTTTCCGCTTCGACCCCTCTCTAATCTCGGATGGCGACGCCATGTCAAGGGCGAGGGCGGCGCTGCGTCAACAGCTGCGGAGTAGAGGATAAATGGTGGCTCCGCGATCGAACAGAGATCAAGGTCGCCACGTCCTGATCCTATCTTTCTCTCTTCCTGCTTCAGCCTCTCTATTTTATCAGACGTCAATGAGAGCACTGAACATGACGTGCTTACCACAGCTCGGTCGTAGTTGCGCTGAAGGCGTGTGCGGTGCGGCTGAGCAGACCAAGTACTAGGATGTGGGGAGGGCCAACAATTTGGATCAAAGGTGAGTCCATATCGATCCCCTTCTTCATTTTTCTCTTGTTCCTGCCCATGAGTTTCAGAGTTGTGCATCTGTGTGTCCTTGTGGTTGAGCGATCCCCTTCTTCATTTTTCTCTTGTTCCTGCCCATGAGTTTCAGAGTTGTGCATCTGTGTGTCCTCGTGGTTGAGTGATTCAGGTGTACGCGTGAGTGAGCCGAAGGCTAGTGCAGAACAAGCCTTTAGCACTGGTTCGTCAGGGGATTTAGTACCTGTAAGGCCCGATATGCGGTACTGTTTCAGATTCGGACGTTTCCGCCCGAACCCGAGGACGAAGCACATATCGGACCCACCGCGACATATGACGAAGTCATATGCCCCGGATTTCCAACATGATATCACAACATTACAGATACAGGATACAACATCTCATACAATCGGCATACAATTGCCTCAAATATAATACAACAGCGGAAGATACATGTCTGAGTACAGACTACAAGCGAATGCCTACTGGCAAAGAGAAAAGCATCGATCCCATAACCACACGGGTCCAGGCCCTCCGCCGGGATCCGCCTAACTAGTCGTCGTCGAGTCTCCACGTGAAACGTCGATCACCATACCTGTTGTCGATCCAGAACCCTGAAAAGAGTTTGGGGGTAGTATCATGAGTACAGAGGTACTCAGCATCCAACTGTAGTGGTCATCTGACCCAGCAAGGACTTCATCACTCGTCATTCTAGGACAACTAGTAGTTTACGGTAAGGAAGGGGTAAGTGGTGAGGTTGCTGCCGCACTAGCATTTATGAAGTGGCTAACGATCTAGAGAGTAAGATAAGGAGCCAAGCATTCGATGAGGAATCGCCTCCAACAAGTCTTGCTATCAACTACTACGCAAACATAACACCTATCCTATCCTTGTCCTCCTCTTCGCATCCCGACGAAGAAGAAGCAGTCAAGGCACACACACACGTTGATCAAGTTATATTAAGATTATCTCAGTTGTTGTTTTCTATGAACAAGGAGTAGGTCTCAAGTCGTCCATAACCGTGGACACGGCTTCTCGAAAAGATTTAACCCTGCAGGGGTGTACCAACTGCCCATTACGAGGCTCCGCACGCACGTCCATCACTCTCAGTTGCTACCCATTATAGGCAACCATTTTATGATTTAGTTCCAAGAGATCTGAAACGACAAGTCGCTCTAACTAACAACGAACAAATCCGGGTGGCCCCCGGTGAGTCGACATCCATCTCAGGAGCCGGCCGCTCTCTCGATCTGGTCTCAACCGTCTATCGCAGGTTTGGATAGCCGGTTAGTTCTCTTATGAGACCGGGTCCTCAGCCGGACAAAGTGGGCCAGCCAAGAAACTATGTCCTCCTGGCCCTGGTTTGTTTGTAAACAACTGGCGGCCGACCAGCACACACACGGTTTCAAATGGTAAATCAGCTCGGGCCACCACTAGAAATGTTTGAAGCTAGGTAGGTAAGAAAAGGGGACCCCATAAAATCCCACACGCGGTTAGGCACGCTCAGTCTTAAAACCAATACCCGGAACTCGGATCCTAGGTGACTCGAATGGAACAAAGCGTCGGGGCGGGATAGCCTAGACCTTCCACCCTTCGTCGAATATAGTCAACATTATAATAATCAATATCATCAACAACAATATAATAATAATGTGATATCCCAACCCAAGGAGTAACAGGGTAACATCGTAGCATCCTAAGCATGCATACTAAGCAGGGGCTGAGAAACGAGCAAAAGTAACATAGCAGTACAAGGTTTGCTGGGAAGGGACATGGCTGTATCGGTTTGAAAGAGGCTGTAAAAATGTGGTAGGATCAAACATCGAACCTAACCTATACTAGCATGCAAACCGCTGGTTGAAATAGAATGGATCATAAGTAATGCAAGTCCTTGCCTGTTGATAAGTCGGGTTCCGAAGGTGTAGTCGATCGCAAGCTCGCATCGTCTCCGAGA
This sequence comes from Bromus sterilis, assembly GCA_950022295.1. Classification (NCBI taxonomy): domain Eukaryota; kingdom Viridiplantae; phylum Streptophyta; class Magnoliopsida; order Poales; family Poaceae; genus Bromus; species Bromus sterilis. The sequence continues at coordinate 222,750,148 of OX465599.1, forward strand.
GGTACCCGCAGGAGCAAACAAGAAGTAAACACTGGAAAGCAATCAATGGTGCACCACTATTACTACGGAGAAAACACGGGCAAGCATCAACAAGAAGTAACACGAAACATCGCACCTACCGTCGAGAGCGGTTACTAACGATTTAAGTGGAGTACTCGTCACACACGACGATACCGCACATTTACGGTGGTTCAAGTTATTTAGCTACAGGTGACCAAACAACGGTTATTAACATGGCAACTCACTCAAGCATGGCATAGCACACAAAAATTTCAAGAGGTGAAGCACAAAGTAAACTATCTATGCTAGTCAATTTAAGTGAGGCACAACCTAAACATGGCATAACACTAAGTGCCGCACGATGATTAAAAGATTTGGTACTGTTCTGCCCTAAACCATATTTTAGGTTGGTTAACAACAGAAAACAATAGCATAAACACAAAGAACACGAAAAACTAATCAAGTTACATATAAAGAACACCCCAAACGGAGTTACGGTTAAAAAGATACAAGCAAAACAGTTTATGCACACATGCTGTATAAACAGGGGTAAATCTATATGCAAAATTGCAGCAACATGACATAGCAAAACATGGGATGAAAGTAGACATCATGCTTAACAATATGCAACTGGAATCACTCAATTCCGATGAATGGTTGCGAAGCAATCGTCATCCGAAGTTGCAAAAAAATAACAGTTTCAGCAATAGCAGCACAATAACATCAGGATAGCTACTTTGGAGCAAGAAATAAACATGATGCAGCAAGCAAATATGGCATGTGAATGCATGAAACTGAAGTAGAAACATTGCTTAACGCAACGCAACAGGAATCAATGCAATAGGCCTCATGGATTTCTTACAATCATCATGCAAAGTTGCAACAAAATAATAACAGCAGCAAAAGAACAGGAAAAGTAGCAGTTTAACGGCCTGATGCCCACTTTAGCACACATTTACACAATCAAGATGAGCTCAAATGAAAATTCTCACAAAAGATTCTGAGCAACTTTCGTTTTGGGGGCAACGTCATCGGAGCTACCGTTTAACGGGAAATTACAGCGCAAAATTCAATTAGCAGCAGTTTTTATCAGACTTAGCAAAAATTCCAGCATCTGAGCAAAACACATAAAAAAAGAAAAGGGGGCCTCACCCCACTGGGCCAGGCCCAACTGGCTGCTGGGCTCAGATCTGGCCGGCTGTGGGCTGGTTCGCTGCTGGGCTGGGGGCGCGGCCCACGTGGCCGTCGGAGGGGCTGGAGCAGCCGGCTCGGGCAGCTCGTCCCTCCCGAGCGGAAGCTGCGGCGGCGGCTGCGGTGGCCTGCCGGCCGGCCACCGGAGCGGAGTGAGGCGGGGCGCGGACGGGGGGAGGCTGGAGCAGAGGAGGCCGGTGCAGGAGCGGCGCTGGAGGCGGGGGCCGGCGCGGGCTCACCGGTCAGTGCGGCGGACGGACAGGGAGGAGCTCGAGCTCCTCGAGCTTGGTTCCATGGCGGGCGGCAACCTGCTGCGTAGAGGGAGGAGAGGCGGGTGAGAGGGAGGAGAAGGGAAGGGAGGCACGGGGGAGAGGAGAGGGAGGCGACCCGGCTTGCTGCTGGTCGCCGGCGGCGGAGAGGCGGCCGGCCGGAGGCGGCCGGCCGGAGGCGGCGGCTCCTCCATGGCGTGGAGCTCGGCCGGATGGGCCCGGGCGGGCCTGGAGGCGGCCCTGCGGGGCCCGGGCGCCTGGGGCTGGAGGTTGGGGGAGCTGGGGCGTGATCTGAGCCCTCAGATCTGGATCTGATGGTCCAGATCGGGGGCTGAGATTAGGGTTTCGGTGGAGGGGATTTTGGGGGTAAAATCTGGTATTTTGGAGGGGGGTGGTTGCGAAAATTTCTTAGGGAAACCCTAATTTCCAAGGGGGGAGGTGAGGGGTCATTATATAGGGCAGGCTAGGTGGAAGGATGACGAAAATACCCCCGATGACCTCCGGTACCCCTCTCGCGCGTCCGGTGATCGCGTTCGTGACCGCCGAGACTCCGTACGGACTCCGATTCCGACGAAATCTCGAACCACGCGCTCAGCGCGTCGAGCCCGTCGATCGTACCTCACTGCGGTGACATTCTGACAACATTTTCCGGCGCGCTATAAAAATATCCCGTTTAATTATTAAACGGGGTTTTTTGTTCCGTTGGCTGCAGCTGGTCTCGTGCGGTCTTCGCGACGGTGATCGGGTGAAACCCGGTGTCGCAAAGGTCGAGTGTCAGGGTGGCAAGGGTCGGTCTCCGTCCGATACGAGATAAGAGGGGGAAAAATAATTGCCGATTGATAAATCGGGGATGCAAACACCGCAAACAAATCAGACAATCAAACAATTCACACCGAAAACAAATTTTTTTAATTTTTGTGAAATCTGGGCTGTTACAGTACCAGTTTTGTGAAGCGGTACTAAAGAATCGGTACTAAAGGTCCAGACCTTTAGTACCGGTTCGCCTAGAACCGGTGCTAAAGTGTCTGCCTGTCTGCCACGTGTTGGCGAGGGCTAGGGGGGTCTTTAGTACCGGTTTGTGATACAAACCGGTACTAAAAGTTTAGTGGTTTAAGGGTTTATTTATTCTTAGATTTTGGGGTTTAATGGTTTATTGATTAATTGGGTTTAGGATTTACTTGTTTGTTTTACGCTATTACATATTATACAATGCATATACATAGTAGAATTTCTCGTACCACCAGCATATATATAGCATGCATACAGTACACATGTGTATACAATTTGGTATATTACACAGTTTCACCTATACAATTGCATATCATATTCTACCCGCGGCCATATCGGATGTACGGGAATTCTCCGTTGGTAGATATGACTTGCTGAAGAACAAATCCCACTAATTCCTCTTGAAGTGCTTGAATTTTTTCCTCTATTTGGAGTTGATCCCCGCTTCTCCCTTATCTTATTTAAAGATGAAGATCAATATATTAGCGAATGTTAATTCTAAATAGTGCATCATGGTAAGAACAAAGTCTAAATAGTATTTACGTACCATCAATGATTTACTAGCAAGCCTTTCGGTTATAAATCGAATGTTCTGCATCACTATGTAAGCACATGGTTCAACCCCCTCTTTCTACCTCATACACTTCAGAAAAATAGAATTCAATTAGATAAATAATCAAGCACATGATAATGGTATATTGAAACTAGAATTAAAGAGAATGTTTTCACACAAATTTATCATAGTGCCACGTCAGGTTCTCCTTCCATAAACCGGCCTCGTCTTTTTTGAACTTTTCCCAAACTCTGTCGTCAAAGAAAATGAATAAAGGAGTTATTAACTACTTGATATATAACAGGAAGTGGACACTAAAGAAGCCTACATGGTGTGATAATGATTAAAATTACCTGTCGAACATATCCTTCACGGATTTGTACTCGCTAATATCTTTACGTAGTGAGTCCATTACTATAACTTTTCCTTCGTCAACTTGAATATCTATCAGGATGAAGTGATAACTACGCACACATGCACGTATGTAAAAGCGGGTATGCAACTCATCACTTATAACAATGCAACATCGAGTAAGCAATACTATAATTTATAGTACAAAATAATGACACTCACTTGAAGTTGTAAGGAAGTAGTATATGTGTGTTGGTATGGAGTTCCTTCAAATACTTTAGCACGATCATGTATGTGTCTTTTAGGTTCCATTCTATTGTCCTTTCATGTACGGTATTTGGGTCAATGAACCCAATGTCATAGTATCCATCTCTTTTCATTTCGAAAATCTTCATTCTGCGTTACCACACAAAAGAATATTAGTGAGAATAATTAATTACAGTCAATGACGAACGGGCTGAGGTAGAGACTTAAAATACAGAGAAAGAAATCACTTACAGACAATAGCAACTGGCGAGGGATTTGTCGAGTGCTTTTTGATAGAATAACTGAAATAATTCTTTATTTGCAATCCACATATCAATTCCATGGTGAAAATATTCTTTCTTGACTCGGAACATGGTGCCCTCTAGCTTGAACGGGATAACTTCGCTCTTGTACCACTGATGCAAATTGCGCATTTGCGTTGGTAGAAGCTTCTCCTCTTCTTTATTGTAACAGCCCAAAACTGACAAAATCCAAAAAAAATTGCATTTTTATTTTTCCCATTGGGGATGAAAATTTGCACAATGATTCATTGCCAAAATCCATGTGACATAAAAATGCTCAAGCATTTTTCTGATCATGTAAAAGGATTTACCCTTTTTCTTTTCTTTTCTTTCATTTCTTTCTTTGTTTCCTTGCCATTTTTCTCCAAGCCATCCTGTTGATCCCCTCATTGAAATCTTCTGCAGATAATCATGTTTTGCCATGATTTATCCCTTGCCCAACTTCCAAGATTTTGCCTTCTCAGAAAATGGTGTTGTAATTTAAATGGCTTTTAAATTAGTTTAATAGCCATTTTTATTGCTTAAATAATATTGTCCCAAATCATTTTCTAAAAATCCTATAGTTGATGCGGATTCATAATCATATTTGTATATGATTTTTGGAATTCCTTTGCATTTTCCTTTTAGACTTTTTCTCTGCTGTCTTTTTTTTAAAGGATCAATGCAGAGAACCATTGGGCCCAACTCCTTCTTCCTCCCATCCCACCTATCCAAACCCCCTAGCCCCAGCCCAACCGAGCCTCTCTCTTTCTCTTTTTTTTCTCTCCTCTCCTTCCCTCACGTGGAGGCCCCCCCTCACAGCCATGGCGTGAGGCAGAGAGGATGGGGTGGAGCCCCTCCTGCAGCCTCTCTCTGTCAGAACCCTCTGTTAGGTAATGTGCTAGGATCAAAGTAACCTTGCATCATGTCAAAATTTTCAAAAGAAATCTTTGAAATCAAAATCAAAAGCAAAATGGGAGAAGGAACACCCCCCAGATGAATTAATTCAAAAGGCCAGATAAAAATCTTCTCCAAAAATTCATGTTAGATTTTTGAAAAGTCTTATAAATGAGTGTGATCACATATCAAGTGATGTGGGACCCATCCCATGCTCATAGATTTTTCAAATATTCAAACAGTGCCTTGGATTTAAAGAAATACCCCTATTTGATTTAAAATTCAAATCTTTTGAATTTTAAAAATGTTGAAACTTTATAAGTGGCTATTCTATATATTTATGAGGCCATATAAAGTTTTCAGCATTTAATAAAATGTTTAGCTATTTTATTTAGCTAAACAGAACAAATGTCAGAAGAGAAAACAGAAAGAAAAAGAAAACAGGAAAGTGGCCCACTTACCTGGGCCACCTCGGCCCAACTCACCTCTCCCGCAGCCCAGCCCGCGAAACCCCCTTGTCGTCTTCTACCCCGCGCTGCCAAGCAGCTCAGTGGCGAGGCGCCGACGCCGTGGACGCCACCGCGACGCCTTCAAGCTTCCAGGCCTCCCCAGGCCTTATCTCTTCGTCTGGACGCATCCTGGAACCGCCCCAGTTCATTCCCCTCCCTCCAGGACCACCTCCCCTTCCTCTCTCGCCCGATTCGTCGCCGCCCGAGAAGCACGCCGGAGCGCCGTCGAGCCCCCGCGTAGCCATCGACACCGAGAAGCCCCCGGAGCCTGTCCATCGTCTTCACCGCCGTCTTCTTCGTCGAGCAGTGCAAGGAATCGAGCCCGGAGCCCGCGTAGATGCCGGATTCTTCCTCGAGTTCACGCCGGCCACCGTGAAGAACTTCATCAATTCCGTCGCCGTTGAGCCACCCCAGCCATCGCCACCACCTCTACTGAGTTCCTGGTGAGCTCACGACCGAAATCCCCAACTTTCCCCCTTCGATTGCTTCCTCTAGCCTTGGCCGCCATGAGAGCCGAAGCTCCTCGCCGCCGGGATCCATGGCGACGTCCAACCGCTACGAAATCGAACCCGCCATGTTGTCCATCATGTTCCCCGTGCTCCTCCTCTTCGAACCAGCCCAACCCCGCTTCAATCCGTGCTTTGTAGCGATTTCCCGATCACGGCCGTAGCTAGGTCGCCGCAAAAGTTGACGCCGGCGAGCGTACAGTGCACCCCAGCTCTTGGAATCGGTCTCATTCGACGCGCATCAGCAAGGGCTTCGATCTGGTGGTCTTGGCGCTCCAAATCGTCGACGGAATCATGATCCCGTGCAGCGCCGCCGCGGCTCCACTCGCCGTCGTTTAGCCGCCGGCGTGTCAACCAAACCCCTCCCCCCTAATCACCCGGCTAATGACCCCCTGGGTCACTGACCAGTGGGCCCAGTGGCTTAATTAAGCCACTGAATTAATTTAACCCCACGGTTACTTAAACCCAGCCACTGACAGGTGGGACCCCCTTGTCAGCCCCCCCTGATGTCAGCCTGACGCAATAAATCATTTAAATTAAAAGAATTCCAGAAATTCCAGAAAATACCCCAAACTTTGGAAATTCATAGAAAATTCATATTAACTCCAAATTGGACAAATAATATATGAAAAATGATCAGGAGAAAATTATCTTTCCAAATATGCAACTTTCAACTATGTTGGAGTTGATTTTAAAATGGGACCAGTAGCATATGTCATTTGAATTATTTGGAATTAATTCAAATTCAATTCAAATGATTTGGCAACTTGAACCATGGAATTATGCTACAATTTAACCACACTTCAGAGGCATATCATACAGATTTGAAGAAGATTCAAAATGATCAAACAATGTCACATGCAACTTGGTTAATTTGAATTCAAATGTGGAGTTTGAATTTGCAATTCAATTTGCAATATACTCCATTTAAATGGGATTGCTTCACACATCAAAGCATGTACATCAAGATTCAAACTTCCATCATGTGTTTGTGCATCGTATTTACTACGCTACTTTGCTTATTGTTTGTCGAGTAGAGGTGGAACCGGAGCAGGAGGCTACCCCCTTCGTTGAAGACCCCGAGCCCGAACCTCGTCAGCAAGGCAAGCAAACCCCCATTGATCATGTCGATAAAATCCCACTTCCCTCTCATGTCTCGCTTATGCATTGTTTAGGATGATCACCATGCTACGTTTCTACCGCATAGACGAACCCATTCCTTTGCATGACCTATTATTTTTGTCAGTAGTAAGCAAACCACAATCCTAGCAAATGTAGGAGTTGTTTGATATCATGCGGCCCCTGCAAATGTTTATCGCTTATTGCATGCTTAGTATGATACCATGTTGTTACGATGATGTGAGTCGGGATGGTAGTGATCATGTTGATGATGGTAGAAAAGTGTTGGTGAATCGACCCTAATACTAGGTGAACGATGAGAGGTTGTGTAGGAGTACACGGTGGGTTATCTCGTTGAACACCGCCCTAGTACGAGTTCTTGTGTGGTGATCCAAGATGAAGAGTACAACCACACATTGGGCTCACTGACCCCTCTCAACTTACTAACTCATCCCTTTCGATGTCCAGATGTCGCAATAGTTCGGAGTTTTGGTAGGATTGTGGCCTGGATGCTAAGTGAGAGAACGGCTCATCCGAGACCGGCTTATGCACCACGCACACATCACTTGGGTCCACTTCGGTAAACCGGCCGGGTTCACGATAGTGGTAGCCTACCCAAGTAGGCGGCTTTCTCGGACTAGATCGGCTATGAGGTAACAGTTGTGGTGAGCATCCTCGCCGACACTTCTTGAACGGTGTCGAGTACAAAGGCGGTAAATGATGATCATGTGTGTGTAGCGGTACACCCCTGCAGGGTTAACAAAACTATTCGAATAGCCGCGTCCGCGGTTATGGACTGCTTGGAAAGCTTAGCTTGATTATTAGATAACTTGAACTGGATACTTCTAAAACACACCAAGATAAGTGTGAGTGCTATGGCGTGCTTTCTCGTGGGGAAGTCGAGGAAGGCACCATAGTGGTGTAATTGGTTGGAGAAAGTAGTGGACTCGTGTACGCTTCTTACCTCAAGTATGGTACTCGTAGTTCAGGACTAGCCAAGTCAAAGCTGGCATTTCTGCAAGTGAAACCCCACCTCCTTTTACCTTGATACATGTGCATGAGTAGTATAGATCCTATGTAAGTCTTGCTGAGTACGACTTTGTACTCACGTTTTCTTAATCTATGTTTTAGATGAGACCACTGACCCCGAAGGTGGCTTCTTCATCGAGCTAGACGACTGAAGACCAACTAGTCTAGTCCCAGTCAGACGACTGGTTCCCTCGTGGAGGGCTTGTGTTTAAATAAGGCTTCTTAAGCCATTTGTTAAACTTGTCTGTACTCAGACATAATTTGCTTCCGTTTGTGTTGTAATGTTGGATCACATGTTTGTGATCTCTGTTTGCACCCTATAAGAGTTATCAATAAAATTGTACACTTTGTAGAGAATTGCAATGGTACCTGCTGTTCATACAAGGCATGTGTGCTGCGTGTATGTTTATAACATGCATGTCTTTGTATGGGTTTTCGAGACCTTAGTTGTGTTCTGGCTGGCGGTCTTTCATACACCAAGTGGCCCTTAGATGTGCGCAGCTTGGGGCATCGCGATGCCATTGTTCTAGACTCCGTCTCGTGCACACTTTGTGGTATGATCGAGCCCGCCCTAGACCCCGACTAAGTGATCGGGCTGGAGTAAGTCTATGTAAGAGTTATGAGATAGTCGATAGTATGGTTGAGGCGACTTGTCTTTGAATATGGGAGTTCACCACCCATATCATTAGGCTTGTGTGCGGACGATGAGGACCCATCTCAGTTGATCATCGGGCCTGGATGGGATGCCCTTCACGTACGATGCTCTCTGAGAACGTTCTGTGCTTGGCCTTGTCTGCTTAGACAAGTGGGTACGGTTCTCGGCTCTCCATATGACTATGTCTTAGCTGAACTTGCATACGCTAACCCCGGGTCCCGACAGACTCATATTCAGAAAGTTCTCCCACCAAGAGCTAGCTGCACCTTCAAGGTGATAGGTGGCATAGCTGACCTTGTCACCAGTTGCAACACGGCCTGCTTGGAGCTTCCTCTCGATGCTGCGAAGCCAGTCATCGGCGTCAAGGGGCTCGGTGGAGTAACTGAAAACCGGGGGATGAAGTCGTTCAGGGACACCAAATCATTGCACTGCTGAGTGGTGTTGCGAGCAATGACTTCCAACAGATGGTGAGAGTCTCGGAGGTTCCTCTCGACCTCCATCAGAACCTGAGCCATCGTGGGTGGGGGTTGAAAGTTTCCTTCCTCCTGGTCATTCCCACGACCTTGGTTACGACCAACCTGGCCACGGGTTCCTTGAGACATCCTGAAGGTGAAAAACCAAAGTCAAACAGAGTTGATTTGAAGAGTCTAATCAAGGTATTGAAGTACTGGAAGGATTACAGAGCAAAGGAAGTAATCATCTTGACAACATGGTGATAAAGCATACAAGCCATATATTTACAAGCTGTCATACAAACCATACATCGTTTTAGTACAAGCACCAAGCTAATACAAACGTGATGAAGATGATACATCCTTCAGAGGCACTCTGACTTCCTATACATTATTTATCTAAGCCTCTGGAATCTTAGACACCTTGCTTACAATATACTAAGATACTACTACATTCTCACTAAGTAAGACCACAGGCGGTCTCACTCATCTCCATCTCCATAGTAGTCCTCATAAAAGTTACCCGCGTATCCCGGTAGCTGGAGGTGACCATCGGAAAACACGGAGGCCTGTGGACCCTGATATCCATTTGGTCAAGGATGGGGCCTAGGTCCAGCGTAGGGTGGAAGCAAAGGACCACGGGGTGGAAAGATGCCTCCAATCTCAGGCCAAGCAACTCGAGAAGGCATCTGAGTCCTCACCGGGTAGATCGCATCAAACTCAACTGATCCCACGCTCACAAAGGGTGCCAAGAGTGTCAGTGCTCGATACAGACGAACACGGGTAGCATGGAGCTCGAAACGGAGAGCGCGTGCATCACGATCTCTGTCACTAGCAAACCTAGCAGTCATCTGAAGTGCGGGATCCTCTGCAGAATGATCTGAGTAGAGTCCGGTGTAATATCCCTCTTCTCCTAGAAGTGCAGCAGGGATATAGCGGAAAGAAGTCTCTCTCAGCAAAGTGTGCTCCTCTCTCAGCAGGGTAATACATGAATATGCAGCATCCTGCACAGCCATGTTCTCGGTAACGCCAATGCCATGTCCAAAGTGGATAGGCTGAATGACTCCAACGTGGTGCGGGTAGATCTTGACAATGCAGTGGAACTGTGTCTGGTTGAAGTCGTGAAACTGCTCCTCGACGGTGTACTCAGGGTACCATCGATATCCCACATAGGACATCATCTCGATCAACGTGGCGGGATGGCCACGCACACCCGAGGCACCTGGTCAAACGAACAATCTGCCGAGGGGGAAGATCTGCCATCTGAAACAGAAAGAAGGAGTTTGCAAATGCATCAGATTATGCGATAAACCTAGAATGACTCGGACAGCATAACGGCTGTAATTGTAAGAAATGACAATTTCTTCCAACATGGAAACAACACTTACATACGATGTAATAACACAGGGAGCATAACCACTCTAACAAACCGATCACAACTTTCCTACGGCTACAAGGAAGCAAACAACGAGATGTTCTAATCAGACAGAGGAGAGCCTAGTCCTATCTTCCCGTAGAATAAGATGAGGGTGACTCAGAACTCAGAACGAAGGGGGTAAGGAGAAAAAAGAAGCCTTACGTTATTTCCTTATATACTCAGAGTAACTATATAACTATAGCAAGCTAGACTCAACTTCGGCCAAGGCTACTAGTCCTACAGTCAGTCCTGCTCTGATACCAAGTCTGTCGGGACCCGGGGTTAGCGTATGCAAGTCCAGCTAAGACATAGTCATTTGGAGAGCCGAGAACCGTACCCACTTGTCTAAGCAGACAAGGCCAAGCACAGAACGTTCTCGGAGAGCATCGTACGTGAAGGGCATCCCATCCAGGTCGGATGGTCAACTGAGATGGGGCCTCGTCGTCCGCACACAAGCCTAATGATATGGGTGGTGAACTCCCATATTCAAAGACAAGTCGCCTCAACCATACTATCGACTATCTCATAACTCTTACATAGACTTACTCCAGCCCGATCACCTAGTCGGGGTCTAGGGAGGGCTCGAGCATACCACAAAGTGTGCACGAGACGGAGTCTCGAACAATCGCATCGCGATGCCCCAAGCTGCGCACATCTAAGGGCCACTTGGTGTATGGAAGACCGCCAGCCAGAACACAACTAAGGTCTCGAAAACCCATACAAAGACATGCATGTTATAAACATACACGCAGCACACATGCCTTGTATGAACAGCAGGTACCATTGCAATTCTCTACAAAGTGTACAATTTTATTGATAACTCTTATAGGGTGCAAACAGAGATCACAAACATGTGATCCAACATTACAACACAAACGGAAGCAAATTATGCCTGAGTACAGACAAGTTTAACAAATGGCTTAAGAAGCCTTATTTAAACACAAGCCCTCCACGAGGGAACCAGTCGTCTGACTGGGACTAGACTAGTTGGTCTTCAGTCGTCCAGCTCGATGAAGAAGCCACCTTCGGGGTCAGTGGTCTCATCTAAAACATAGATTAAGCAAACGTGAGTACAAAGTCGTACTCAGCAAGACTTACATAGGATCAAATAATATATGAAAAATGATCAGGAGAAAATTATCTTTCCAAATATGCAACTTTCAACTATGTTTGAGTTGATTTTAAAATGGGACCAGTAGCATATGTCATTTGAATTATTTGGAATTAATTCAAATTCAATTCAAATGATTTGGCAACTTGAACCATGGAATTATGCTACAATTTAACCACACTTCAGAGGCATATCATACAGATTTGAAGAAGATTCAAAATGATCAAACAATGTCACATGCAACTTGGTTAATTTGAATTCAAATGTGGAGTTTGAATTTGCAATTCAATTTGCAATATACTCCATTTAAATGGGATTGCTTCACACATCAAAGCATGTACATCAAGATTCAAACTTCCATCATGTGTTTGTGCATCGTATTTACTTTGCTACTTTGCTTATTGTTTGTCGAGTAGAGGTGGAATCGGAGCAGGAGGCTGCCCCCTTCGTTGAAGACCCCGAGCCCGAACCTCGTCAGCAAGGCAAGCAAACCCCCATTGATCATGTCGATAAAATCCCACTTCCCTCTCATGTCTCGCTTATGCATTGTTTAGGATGATCACCATTCTACGTTTCTACCGCATAGATGAACCCATTCCTTTGCATGACCTATCATTTTTGTCACAGTAGTAAGCAAACCACAATCCTAGCAAATGTAGGAGTTGTTTGATATCATGCGGCCCGTGCAAATGTTTATCGCTTATTGCATGCTTAGTATGATACCATGTTGTTACTATGATGTGAGTCGGGATGGTAGTGATCATGTTGATGATGGTAGAAAAGTGTTGGTGAATCGACCCTAATACTAGGTGAACGATGAGAGGCTGTGTAGGAGTACACGGTGGGTTATCTCGTTGAACACCGCCCTAGTACGAGTTCTTGTGTGGTGATCCAAGATGAAGAGTACAACCACACATTGGACTCACTGACCCCTCTCAACTTACTAACTCATCCCTTTCGATGTCCAAATGTCGCAATAGTTCGGAGTTCTGGTAGGATTGTGGCCTGGATGCTAAGTGAGAGAACGGCTCATCCGAGACCAGCTCATCCGAGACCGGCTTATGCACCACGCACACATCACTTGGGTCCACTTTGGTAAACCGGCCGGGTTCACGATAGTGGTAGCCTACCCAAGTAGGCGGCTTTCTCGGACTAGATCGGCTATGAGGTAACAGTTGTGGTGAGCATCCTCGCCGACACTTCTTGAACGGTGTCGAGTACAAAGGCGGTAAATGATGATCATGTGTGTGTAGCGGTACACCCCTGCAGGGTTAACAAAACTATTCGAATAGCCGCGTCCGCGGTTATGGACTGCTTGGAAAGCTTAGCTTGATTATCAGATAACTTGAACTGGATACTTCTAAAACACACCAAGATAAGTGTGAGTGCTATGGCGTGCTTTCTCGTGGGGAAGTCGAGGAAGGCACCATAGTGGTGTAATTGGTTGGAGAAAGTAGTGGACTCGTGTACGCTTCTTACCTCAAGTCTGGTACTCGTAGTTCAGGACTAGCCAAGTCAAAGCTGGCATTTCTGCAAGTGAAACCCCACCTCCCTTTACCTTGATAAATGTGCATGAGTAGTATAGATCCTATGTAAGTCTTGCTGAGTACGACTTTGTACTCACGTTTGCTTAATCTATGTTTTAGATGAGACCACTGACCCCGAAGGTGGCTTCTTCATCGAGCTGGACGACTGAAGACCAACTAGTCTAGTCCCAGTCAGACGACTGGTTCCCTCGTGGAGGGCTTGTGTTTAAATAAGGCTTCTTAAGCCATTTGTTAAACTTGTCTGTACTCAGACATAATTTGCTTCCGTTTGTGTTGTAATGTTGGATCACATGTTTGTGATCTCTGTTTGCACCCTATAAGAGTTATCAATAAAATTGTACACTTTGTAGAGAATTGCAATGGTACCTGCTGTTCATACAAGGCATGTGTGCTGCGTGTATGTTTATAACATGCATGTCTTTGTATGGGTTTTAGAGACCTTAGTTGTGTTCTGGCTGGCGGTCTTTCATACACCAAGTGGCCCTTAGATGTGCGCAGCTTGGGGCATCGCGATGCGATTGTTCGAGACTCCGTCTCGTTAACACTTTGTGGTATGATCGAGCCCGCCCTAGACCCCGACTAAGTGATCGGGCTGGAGTAAGTCTATGTAAGAGTTATGAGATAGTCGATAGTATGGTTGAGGCGACTTGTCTTTGAATATGGGAGTTCACCACCCATATCATTAGGCTTGTGTGCGGACGATGAGGACCCATCTCAGTTGATCATCCGGCCTGGATGGGATGCCCTTCACGTACGATGCTCTCCGAGAACGTTCTGTGCTTGGCCTTGTCTGCTTAGACAAGTGGGTACGGTTCTCGGCTCTCCATATGACTATGTCTTAGCTAGACTTGCATACGCTAACCCCGGGTCCCGACACTCTCCCCTCCCCTTTATGTAGCCTCCCCCTCCCTCTCTTTCCCCTCCTCTAGGGTTCCCCCAAGCCGCCGCCTCCATCTCCTCTCTTCTTCTCCTCCCTCCTTTGTCTCTCCCTGAAGCCACCATGATCAGGAGCTCCATGAGCTCTTCCTCGACGCCAAGGAAATTGACGTCCTCCACACCTTCGTGCGTGTCCACAGGACCATCGTGATGGAGGCCGGCGTGCCTCCAACGCAAGCCGGCGTCGTCTTCCTCCCCTGCCTCCTCGTCGTCCGCGCCTGCATCGTCGTCCCCGAGCCCGAGATCGACGACCTCGAGCCCCGCTGTGAGCGCCGTCCCTTCCCTCCTTCTTTTCCCACGCGCGTAGGACGCTGCAGCCTCCATGTTGCATGTTCTGTCCGCTGAGTCCTCGTAGCCGCTCCGTGCTCCCAGTCGTGTCATGTCGCCGCCTGTGTGAGCCCTCGTGCTGTTCCCGGCAGCCCAGTGCACGCCCAAGGCCCCTAGCCACGTCCAGGTGGCCCATGCCCGCCTGGTTCCCCCTGCAGTAGCGCTGCACTTATTTGTCGCCGGCGTACTGAAGATGCATCTTCAGATTCGTCAGTTGTTCTCTTATTTCAGTCAAGTTTAGAGTTATCCCGCGCAAGCTGGCTCTTTAGATGTCCGTTTGCTTTCCAATCATAGCAGCATCAGTAGCGCAGTGGCTTGGGTGCCGGGGTTGTAACCGTGAGGTCGTGGGTTCGAATCCCCTTCAGCGCAAGATGACTTTTTTTCCATCTGTTATTTTTCCTGCAGTGTGCAGGTCGGCCTGTTGAATTCGTCAATAAGCGCCGCCTATGTTTCTTCTTCGTTCAGGTTCGACTTATAGCACGAGTAGCAGCACTAGCCCAGTGGCAGCGCCCCACTGGTTCTATCGGTGAGGTCCCTGGTTCGACTCCCCTCGGGGACGAGTTAAGCCATTCTTTTTCGTGTTTTGCTTCTTCAGTTTTGGATAGTTGCGCTGGTTAGCTGATCCAGCGTTAGTCTCCTTTTGTGTCGATCAGCAGCAGCTACCCATTGGTGTGGGCGGTTGGGTGTGACCAGGAGGTCTTTGGGTCAAATCCCATAGGGGCAAGGAGCTCCCTTTTGCCTCTTTTCTTTTGCAGATTCTTTTATATATGCCTCGTTTTGTTTTTGCTAGTGCTATGTGCATACCTGCTCCGGACATATGATGCTATATATGCTTTTGGGGCAGAATTTCGTGAGGAAGACAATGGTGCGGTTCATTTTATCGTATGGGCATGCGTTATTTGAAGAACGTGTATTTTTGCACATGATACCTCTCGCGATGATGCACCGGGTTCTTTTCTCCCAATATTTTCCGTTGTGTTGCGTTCCATACTTGTAAATGGGCCACCTTGGCATGTTGTTGCCATATATGCTTGAGTGGGTCCCACGAGACATGTGTGCCAACAATTCCCTTTCAATTATCATGAGATACATGCATAGTCCAATTGTTGTTATCTTGTGATCCTCGTATGTTGTTGAACACCCCATGCCAACAACTTGTCGCACCCCTCACTGTGATGTTGTACACTTGTTCCATAGGTGATACAACATCACTTCCCCTCCTTCGTTGGCACTCATCTCTTGTTTCGAGCATCGTAGATCTCGCGATGACCGTAGTTTTCGGTAGCGTTGTCCCTCTCTTTATTTTATTGTTTGCAGTAGAATGCATTAGGTGCATCATACACCATGCCATGTCATTGCATCTATGATTATGTTAAGGAATCCCATCCTGAGGTTATCCTCGTGTGTGGGTAATTCTTGTTGATATTATTTTCTAGTCTTTTGCACATGCCATGATCATGCATCATAATAATTATAACATAAGGATTCTTCGGATCCGTAACTCACCAACGTAATGCATATGAAGGTTGTCGGTAGCATAGCACCATTGCTTCCCGATGCTTCTTTTAAACTTGCTCGTTCTTATATTCATGCCATGATATTAAAATGACACGCATCATACATGACCATGCTTGTTTGTTTATTGCTTGCTCGTGATTGCTCCGTAGTGATAGTGTATCACCGTTGATTGCATTTCCAGTGTTTACTTCTTGTGTGCTCCCGCGGATACTCTCGGAGCCGATGCGAGTTTGCGATCAACTACACCTTCGGGACCCGACTTATCAACAGGCAAGGAATATACATTACTTATGATCCATTCTATTTCAACTAGCGGTTTGCATGCTAGTATAGGTTAGGTTCGATGTTTGATCCTACCACATGTTTACAGCCTCTTTCAAACCGATACAGCCATGTCCCCTCCCAGCAAACCATGTACTGCTATGTTACTATTGCTCGTTGCTCAGCCCCTGCTTAGTATGCATGCTTAGGATGCTACGATGTTACCTCCTGTTACTCCTGGGTTTGGGATATCACATTATTATATTGTTGTTGATGATATGATTATTATAAATGTTGACTATATTCGACGAAGGATGGAAGGTCTAGGCTATCCCGCCCCGACGCTTTGTTCCATTCGAGTCACCTAGGATCTGAGTTCCGGGTATTGGTTTTAAGACTGAGCGTGCCTAACTGCGTGTGGGATTTTATGGGGTCCCCTTTTCTTACCTATCTAGCTTCAAACATTTCTAGTGGTGGCCCAAGCTGATTTACCATTTGAAAACGTGTGTGTGACTGGTGAGCTCCTAGCAGTTTTGAAACAACTTGGGCCAGCGGAGACATGGTTTCTCTTGTTGGTCCACCCCAGGGAGCTAGGGGGTTGTCCACATCTGTTTGGGCAACTAACCCGACCTCATCCAGATGGTAGAGGCTGATTCGAGAGCGCGGCCGGCTTTTGAGTTGGATGTCGACTCACCGGGGGCCACCCGGATTTGTGCGTTGTTAGTTAGAGGGACCTGTCGTTCCGGATCTCTTGGGACTAAATCATAAAATGGTGGCCTATCATGGGTAGCAACTGAGAGAGATGGGCGTGCATGCGGAGCCTGGTAATGGGCAGTTGGTACACCCCTGCAGGGTTAAATATTTTCGAGAAGCCATGTCCACGGTTATGGACAACTTGAGACCTACTCCTTGTTCATAGACAACAACAACTGAGATAATCTTAATATAACTTGATCAACGTGTGTGTGCCTTGATTGCTTCTTCTTCGTCGGGATGCGAAGAGGAGGACAAGGATAGGATAGGTGTTATGTTTGCGTATGTAGGTGGATAGCAGACTTGTTGGAGGCGATTCCTCATCGAATGCTTGGTTTCTTATATTACTCTCTAGATCGTTAGCCACTTCATAATGCTAGTGCGACAGCAACCCCACCACTTACCCCATCCTTACCGTAAACTACTAGTTGTCCTAGAATGACGAGTGATGAAGTCCTTGCTGGGTCAGATGACCACTACAGTTGGATGCTGAGTACCTCTGTACTCATGTTACTACCCCCAAACCCTTTTCAGGGTTCTTGATCGACAACAGGTATGGTGATCGACATTTCACGTGGAGACTCGACGACGAATAGTTAGGCGGATCCCGGCGGAGGGCCTGGACCCGTGTGGTTATGGGGATCGATGTTTTTCTCTTTGCCACTAGGCATTTGCTTGTAGTCTGTACTCAGACATATATCTTCCGCTGTTGTATTGTATTAAGGCAGTTGTATGTCGATTGTATGAGATGTTGTATCCTTGTATCTGTAATGTTGTGATATCATGTTCGAAATCCGGGGCATATGGCTTTGTCATATGTCGCGGTGGGACCGATATGTGCTTCGTCACCGGATCTGGATGGAAACATCTAGATCTGGAACAGTACCGCATATCGGGCCTTACAACTTGGTATCAGAGCCTTAACGACTGTAGGATCCCTTTGCTGGCCGAAGTCGAGTCTAGACAAAAACTATTTTTGTAGTTACTAAGTTAGTTATCGGAGAGTAGGATTCTTTTTACTCCTTATCCCCTACCTCTGGTAAGGAAGTGCGATGTAATGTTTTCTCCTGTCTGAATGGCTAGATATTGTTCAACACTGATACCCGCCGCTCTAGCAGCCTCTTTTTGTTATTCGACGGTTGGTATCATCTCCTGATGCTCGGTACTCACCTTGAGCGGGGCTATCGATTGCACTGTCTGTTCTCCAAGCTAGGGAACAGTTTTCCGCAGGACACCTGACGCCACCCGGACACCCGCCGCGGGACAAGACAGCAACTCTGAAACCCAGATCGGCGAGTACTACGACCCAGATCGAAGACCAGACGAATTCGCCAAATTCATCCGGAACCACTCAATCAATGACGGAATAGAACTTTGATCCAAGGTTCCACTCTCGCTCAGAATACCACTCGCAGTCGTTCCAAGTCATGCGAAGAAGAAGGCACGCCGGCTCAAGCAAACTCTCAGCCAAAGAACAACTGGATGGACCATGTACAATCCATTGTTTCGAGGACGACTGTGGGCGCCTCCGAGCAAGCCACACCCTAAGAGAATGTCGTCTATTCACTGAACTCTCCAACAGTCTCAAGGAGGAGAAGCATCGCGAAGACAAACGGACCCGAGTAACCGAGCAGTCGCCAGCACCAAACACGAAAGAGCAATATCCCACGTCCCACGGATGAGTCTGCACGATCCAAGAAGGGTGACCCTCCAAAGAAAAACAGGACGCTGATACATCCAAAACGTATCTATAATTTCTGCTTGATCCATGCATCTTTTGTGTGATATTGCTATGATATTGATGCACTTCCATACACTTTTGATCATATTTGGACTAGCCTATTAACTCAGCGCACCCCAGTGCCAGTTCCTGTTTTCTGCTGTTTTCGTATTTCAGGTTTTCCCATTACTTAAAGTGCAAAAAAAATTCTGGGAAAAATAAAGGAAAAATCAGCGTACAGGAAGCTTCGGGAAGAGCCAAAGTGGGGCCAGAGGGGAGCCAGGGGTGGCCCAGGCGGGCACCTGGCGCGGCCACTCCCTACGCCGCGCCAGGGGGGGCGCCTGGGGCCCCTAGTCCACCTCTGGCTGCCCCCTTCGCCTATATATCTCTCTCGCCCCGAAACTCTCGAAGACAGAACCCTTTTTCGCGATCTCTCCTCTGTTCCGCCGCCACAGCGCTTCCAAGATCGGGAGCACCAGGAGCCCTTTTCCGGCACCCTACCGGAGGGAGGAACCACCTCCGGGGGCTTCTCCACCACCATGGATGCTTTCCGGATGAACCGTGAGTAGTCCACCTTGGACCATGGGTCCATGATCAGTAGCTATGTGATGTTCTCCTCCCCTCTTTGTTCTTCATGGTTTAGACCTCGCGAGCTGCCATACATGATCGAGGCACATATGTAATCTTTCTGCTGTTGCTATGCTGAGTTTGCTGGGATCCGATGGATTATGAGACTATGTTCAGATTGTGTTTGAGTAATATATTTGATTCTCCTCTTTTATATTTATGTTCTTGAGTAATTCTTGCATGTTCTCCGTTGCTGTTTATTGCTTTGGCCAAGTAGTAGGTAGTAACTCCAAGAGGGAGCGTTATGCATGATTGTGGGTTCATGCCCCCTGATGACTAGCTTGAGTGACATAAACATGAGTCTAGGGGATGTGTTGTTGCCACAAGGGAGAAAACAACGGTGCTTGTACTTGCGGGTGCAATGATTGTTTACTTTACACAAAGTTCTTTAATGCAGTTGTCTGTTGCTTTGAGTTTACACTTTGGGTGGGATTCGCAACTTAATACCAGCGAGATGTCCTGGATAGATATCTCAAGGTGGATGATTAGTAGGTAGATGCAGATGGATTTCGGTCTACTTGTCTTGGCGTACCGCCCAAGCTTTTGATCCTCTTCCTTTCTTTGTAGCGTAGTTAGCATTGGTTTGCGCACATAATCCTGTCAATTGGCCAGCTGTAATTTTTTTACCTCGCATGGCTATTTTATCGTCTTTTGGGAGAGAGACATCACTAGTGAACATCATGGGACCCCGGTCCATACTTTCACCACTTTTTACGCCCGCTATTTATTTTCTGCTTTATTTCCTTTTCTGTTGTTATCGCTATCATTATTATCCCGTGTGTTTGATCCTTTGTAAACAACAAGGCCGGAGGGATTGACATCCTCTCTGTACTCGTTGGGAGAAAAGTTATCTGTTGTGTGTGCAGGTCCACGTCAACCGCCTAATTGCTGGCACCGTTGTCACCTTCCTGTCGTTGTCGGAGTCCTACTGGAGACAAACCTTGGTACTTCACCGAGGGAAATTTGCTGTTGTCTACATCTCAACCTTCCACTTTGGGTAACCAACAAGGGGCAAGAAGCCATCAAAGCTAATTTCTGGCGCCGTTGCCAGGGATTCCACTCTTCAAGATAGGGGAGTTGCACACTATCTTTTATCTTTGCTTTTTAGTCTTGTTAGTTTACCTTTCAGTTTTTTCTTTAGTGTCCCTTATCAAAAAAATCAAAAAAATAGTCACCTTGCTTGCTGCTGCTATGGGTTCCACCGAGAACACCAAGTTGTGTGACTTCACTAGTCATAACAACAGTGACTTTATCTGCACTCCTATTGCTCCACCTGCCACTTCAGCGCCTTCTTATGAGATTGAACCTGCTTTGCTGTACCTTGTTATGAAAGATCAATTCTCCGGTGCTGGAGATGATGCTGCTTTGCACTTAAATAATTTTGTTGAGCTCTGTGATATGCAAAAGTACAAAGAAGTAGATGGTGATATTGTTAGGCTTAAGCTTTTTCCTTTCTCCTTGAGAGGAGGAGCTAAAATATGGTTTCAATCCTTGCCTAGGAATAGCATAGATTCTTGGGATAAGTGCAAGGATGCTTTTATTGGGAAGTACTACACCCCAGCTAAGATTATCCAATTGAGGAGTAATATTATGAATTTTAAGAAATTGGATAATGAGCACGTTGCCCAAGCTTGGGAACGCATGAAATCTCTTGTTAAGAATTGCCTTACGCATGGTTTGACTACTTGGATGGTTATCCAAACTTTTTATGCAGGCTTGAACTTTACCTCGCGGAACTTGCTAGATTCGGCCGCGGGAGGAACCTTTATGTCAACAACACTTGGTGTTGCCACAAAACTACTCGATGAGATGATGACCAACTATTCCCAATGGCACACCGAAAGAGCTCCAACAGGTAGGAAGGTAAACTCTGTCGAGGAGATCTCCTCCCTAAATGAAAAAGTTGACTTGATTATGTCTCTATTTACCAAGAAATCTCCTATTTATCCTCATGATGTTCCTTTAAATTCTTTGATTGCTCAAGATCAAGTAGATGTGAACTTTATTTCTAGAAATAACTTCAATAACAATGCTTATAGGAGTAATTTTGGTAGCAATCCTAGACCGTTCCCCTCCAACAACTATGGGAACAACAACAATTATCCTAGCCCCAGAAACTCTACCCCTAGAGGTAGAGACATGCCTAGTTATGAGAAACTTTTGGAAATAGAGAAGGCCACTAAGAACTACATGCACACCCAATATGAACAAAATAGGACCTTCTCTAGACAATTAGATGAGCATACTTCTATCTTGCAAGACATTGGTAGACAACTAGAGAGTCTGAACATTAAGATTTCTAACCTTCAGACTAGGCTCACCACCACGGAAACCCAAGTTTCCAATATGTCTCACACACAGGCTACTTTGATAAACCAAATGGTAGCTAAACCTGAAGTGGTTTCGACTATAAAGGAGGAAGAAGATAGAATTAAGAGCCTTCCTACACACCATACCGTTTCTACACTATCCAAGTTGTTGAGGATATCCAAACTCTTAGCACCCAATGCACCCCTAGTCCCATAGGACCTATTAATGGTGATGCTATGACCTCAACCGTAGAAGAAGAAACTCCTATGACTATAGAAGCTACCAAACAAGTGAGCCTAAAGGGCAGCACTACCACTTTACTTGATAGTAGTGACCTTGATTTTGATAATTGCACCCTTCCTTAAGTTATTGGTTTCCTTCACAAGATGTCTAGAGATCCCCACACTAGCACACTTAATCTTGCCTTCACGGAGCATATCACTAATGCTCTCATTAAAACTAGAGAGGAGAAGCTTAGGGTAGAAGCCTCCATACCTAGAAAGCTAGAAGATAGTTGGGATCCTATGATTAAAATTAAGTTGAATAACTTCTCTTGCTATGCTTTATGTGATGTTGGAGCTAGTACCTCTGTTATGCCCAAAAGAAGGTTTGATATGTTTGAATTGAAACCTTTTGATCCTTGTTCTTTTGGTGTTCGTCTTGTTGACTCTTCCGTAAATAAACCTTTGGAGAAGATCAATGATGTTCTTATCATTGTCAATGACAATTATGTTCCCGTTGATTTTACTATTATGGACATTGAATGTGAACCATCATGTCCAATTATTTTGGGACACCCTTTTCTTCGCACCGTTGGTGCTTTCATTGATATGAAAGAAGGGAATATAAAATTCCAATTCCCTCTCAAGAAAGGGATGGAACACTTCCCTAGAAAGAAGATTAAGTTACCTTTTGAGTCCGTTACACGGGCTAGCTATTCTCTTACTCTTGATAAATTTGATTTTCTCTTCTTGCATCATGCCTAGATTAAAGGCATAAAAGAAAGCACTTTTGGGAGGCAGCCCACAATGAATTAGGTTTATTTTGCTTTTGTTGTGTCTTGATGTTTGTTACTATAGTAGCAACATCATTGTATCTTTACTTTTCAGCTTTGAGCCAAGTTTAGCCTCCGATTGCAAGAAAGTTCAAAAGTTGTGACGTGCTGTCCAGAAAACAGATCCTATCCTTAGACAGAAAAATTCGAATAAAATCACCAAATCATATTTTTGATCTGAATTTTTTTGACAGCGTGCTCTATATAATTGGCTTTCGATCATCGGTTCTTATTTTTTGTATTTGAGTTGCAGAAGTGCCCCAAAAAAATTATTTACTATCTGCTGGTGTGTTTTTCACAGATTCTGTCCTGTTTTTCCTTTTCTTCGTTTTGCAAACCTTAAGCTTGCTTTTTCTTTGCAAAAACTTTTTAGAGATCTTGAGAAACAGTAGCTCTTCAATAATATCCTTATTTCCAGTAGAGAAAATTATTTTATTGTGGGTACTAACCTCGCTAATCAGATTATGATGAGTTATGTATGAAGGGAGTTTTCAAGTGTGCGAGGGAAGATGATAAAAGAAGATTCAGGAGGGTCAAACGCTCAAGCTTGGGGATGGCCCCGTGCACCCCCAAGAAATTTTCAATAAGACTCAAGCATCTAATCTTGGGGATGCCCCCATGCATCCCCTTCTCCATCAACAATTATCAGTTCGTCTTTCGTTCGACTATATTTTTATCACTTCATGCGTTATGTGCTATGCTTGGAGCGTCTTGCTCTTTATTTACTTTTTATTTTTCTTTAGCTTTGCTTGCTGTTCATAACAAGTTAGAACCCAGCTTTCTTTTTGTGGGAGAGAAACACGCTCCACTTCACCGTAGAACACAACATAGGGTTTTCATGCTTATCTTTGTCGTGTGTGTTCTTTATCTTTTTCGTAGCTGCTGTCATGTTTAGCTCTTAGTTTTCATGCTTATCTTTTTCAGAGATTTTGTTTAGTTTGTTGCTGGAACTCTCTCGAGTTTTCATGTTTATCTTGTTTAGAGAGTTTTCCTGGTGCACTGAGTTGTGTGTCTTGACTTGAAGTAGGTAATCGAGGTTGCTATTCAATTGTAGTAGTAACTTGCAATAGTTTTGAGGTATTGACATGAGTAATGTTTGAACTTTTGGTGTCAAGAGATTTAGCCTATTAGTGATAGATGTCGTATTTTGGGCAATCCGTGTTTCTTTTCGAAAAACCTACAAAAATAGTTGAGAACTTTAGCTACTAGATGGATCACTAATCTTTGGAGGGATTGGATATTAGAGTACACTCACATACCATGAGTTGAGGATGCGCAAGGATAACCAAACCCACATACACTCCTCCTCGGGGTACTTGTCTCTTTGTGAACCTCCTAATTAGATTGAGAGTTACCGATAATAAGCGCATGAGTTCTTCGGACTAATGTGAGTATTCGAAAGTTGACACTTCCACCTAGCCATATTTTTCTAGCCTCTTCGGTACCGTGCATTGCCCTTTCTCACCTAGAGAGTTGGCGCATACTTCGCCGGTGCATCCAAATCCTTGGCATGATACGCTCTGTCATCATAAGCCTCATTATATCCTTCCTCAAAACAGCCACCATACCTACCTATCAACGCATTTCCATAGCCTTTCCAAGATACATTGCCATGCAACATCCACCTACTTATGACTTGATCTTCATGTCATACATGCTTTTGCTTGATCGATGAGCCGCATGCTAGTTGGGCCTTGCCCTAATCATTGCTACATGACGCGGTAGTATCATTGCATATCCTGCTACACTGGCAGAGGCATACATTTGCATACTTCATGATAGTTTCATTTTATTTATGTTGAGTACTTTTGTAAAGTGTGAAAGATCTTCTATACTTCTTGTAATATATAGAGTGTTGCCCCTAAAGTGAGAAAAATATCCCAAAGAGGACAAAATCAAAAGATCCCAAAGAGGACAAATGAGAGTTAAATAGAAAGAGGCATTGAGGCCACCAAAAAAAATACAAAAATAGAAAAAAAGAGAAAAAGAAATAAAAAGAGAGAAGGGGGCACACTACTATTCCTTTTGAGAGATCCACACTCGTACTCCATCTTATATCTTGTACTCCATAGAGATTATCATTCATGCATATAGCTATGTGGGGACCTTCACACTATAGAACTTGGCATGTATATTCCAATGATGAGCCTCCTCAAATGAGCTCTAGATCTTCTTGAGCAAGCAAGTTGGATGCACCACCACTAGTTCCATTGGAGAGCTTACCTTAGCTCATATGTGCATCCGTTGCATGGCAATCCCTACTCCTCACATCATATCTATCATTTGGCTTTCTCTCGCCTATGATTGTCCTCATTGATGTGAGCCTTTCACACCTTTTTTGTCTTCCTCCTCCATTATTTTTCTCTCTTTTCCATCCTAAGTGTCAACTTTCTTGTTCACGCTCATCCATTGCATGAGTGCTCAAAATATCGAAAGGGAGTGGATCATTTTGAGTTGTACCTGGCTAGTGGTCTGGGGATGAGTCAAGATAAGATTCCAAAGAAGACCAAGTGTGAAACTTTAGTAGATTAAGTTCTCAACAATAAAAACTATGTTTTACTCTCTCGTATATCCCTATCCCCTTTTTTGCACGCAAACACCATTTGGAGACATTCGATTTACGGACAGCGAGAGCTCTTTCACCTTTATGTTCTTATGTTGCTTGTTTCAATGCTAATATAGACTCTAGTCTGTTATGACTTGAATTGAATTACATGCCTTGATTGCTTTACTTCAAAGTTCTTATATGGTTGGTAGCATGTCAGCACAGAAATTATGCTTGTTATCATTTACCTACTCAAGGACGAGCAGGAATTAAGCTTCGGGATGTTGATACGTCCAAAACGTATCTATAATTTCTGCTTGCTCCATGCATCTTTTGTGTGATATTGCTATGATATTGATGCACTTCCATACACTTTTGATCATATTTGGACTAACCTATTAACTCAGTGCACCCCAGTGCCAGTTCCTTTTTTCTGTTGTTTTTGTATTTCAGGTTTTCCCATTACTTAAAGTGCCAAAACAATTCCGAGAAAAATATAGGAAACATCAGCCTACAGGAAGCTTCGGGAAGAGCCAAAGTGGGGCCAGAGGGGAGCCAGGGGTGGCCCAGGCGGCCACCTGGCGCGGCCACCCCCTAGGCCGCGCCAGGGGGGCGCCTAGGGCTCCTCGTCCACCTCTGGCTGCCCCCTTCGCCTATATATCTCTCTCGTCCCGAAACCCTTGAAGACAGAACCCTTTTTCGCGATCTCCCCTTTGTTCCGCCGCCTCAGCGCTTCCAAGATCGGGAGCACCAGGAGCCCTCTTCCCGGCACCCTGCCGGAGGGAGGAACCACCTCCGGGAGCTTCTCCACCACCATGGATGCTTCTCGGATGAACCGTGAGTAGTCCACCTTGAACCATGGGTCCATGATCAGTAGCTATGTGATGTTCTCCTCCCCTCTTTGTTCTTCATGGTTTAGACCTCGTGATCTGCCCTACATGATCGAGGCACATATGTAATCTTTCTGCTGTTGTTATGATGATTTTGCTGGGGTCTGATGGATTATGAGACTATGTTCAGATTGTGTTTGAGTAATATATTTGATTCTCCTCTTTTATATTTATGTTCTTGAGTAATTCTTGCATGTTCTCCGTTGTTGTTTATTGCTTTGGCCAAGTAGTAGGTAGTAACTCCAAGAGGGAGCGTTATGCATAATTGTGGGTTCATGCCCCCTGATGACTAGCTTGAGTGACAAAAACATGAGTCTAGGGGATGTGTTGTTGCCACAAGGGAGAAAACAAAGGTGCTTGTACTTGCGGGTGCAAGGATTGTTTATTTTACACAAAGTTCTTTAATGAAGTTGTCCATTGCTTTGAGTTTACACTTTGGGTGGGATTCACAACTTAATACCAGCTAGATGTTCTGGATAGATATCTCAAGGTGGATGATTAGTAGGTAGATGCAGATGGATTTCGGTCTACTTGTCTTGGCGTACCGCACAAGCTTTTGAGCCTCTTCCTTTCTTTGTAGCATAGTTAGCATTGGTTTGCGCACATAATCCTGTCAATTGCCCATCTGTAATTTTTTTACCTCGCATGGCTATTTTATCGTCTTTTGGGAGAGAGACATCACTAGTGAACATCATGGGACCCCGTTCCATACTTCCACCACTGTTTACGCCCGCTATTTATTTTCTGCTTTATTTCCTTTTCTGTTGTTATCGCTATCATTATTATCCTGTGCGTTTGATCCTTTTTAAACAACAAGGCCGGAGCGATTGACAACCTCTCTGTACTCGTTGGGAGAAAAGTTATCTGTTGTGTGTGCAGGTCCACGTCAATCGCCTAATTGCTGGCACCGTTGTCACCTTCCTGTCATTGTCGAAGTCCTACTGGAGACAACCCTTGGTATCTTCATCGAGGGAAATTTGCTGCTGTCTACATCTCAACCTTCCGCTTTGGTTCACCAACGAGGGGCGAGAAGCTATCAGACGCCCACACACTGCAAGCCCGAGCAGCCGAGGGCCTCCAAACAGTCGAAATCTACCAACTATATGGCGCAGAAACCAACATTACCTTCTCGCAAAGTGACCACCCAACCACAATTCCAAGACCAGGACACGCACCACTGGTGATCAACGCTCAGATCGGTTGCTACGACATGGGAAAAATCTTCATGGACGGAGGAAGCAGCTTAAACATAATCTTCACCAGCACCCTGCACAAGATGCTGATTTCGCGGCCAGTCTGGAAAAAATTAGGCGTCTCAATCTACCGTGTAGTACCAGGAGAAGCAGCCACCTCCCTCGGAGCAATCGAGCTCGATGTCATCTTCGGAAACAAGGGCAACTTCGCAAGAAAAGTCCTCGAGTTCGAAGTACTCGACTGGCAGTCCCAGTACCACGCCATACTAGGACGACCTGCATTCGCACAATTCATGGCGGTCCCGCACTACGCTGATAC
The DNA here is from genome assembly GCA_950022295.1 of Bromus sterilis. Lineage (NCBI taxonomy): Eukaryota > Viridiplantae > Streptophyta > Magnoliopsida > Poales > Poaceae > Bromus > Bromus sterilis. Next base: position 222,777,742 of record OX465599.1, read on the forward strand.
GTCCCAAACGTATCTATAATTTCTGCTTCCTCCATGCATGTTTTGTGTGACTTTGCCATGTTTTGCTTGAACTTTCATACACTTTTGAGAATATTTGGACTAACCTATTAACTCAGTGCACCTAGTTGCCAGTTCCTGTTTTCTGCTGTTTTTGTATTTCAGGTTTTCCGGCCATTAAAATTGCTCCAAAAATTCCGGAAAAATTATATAAAAAATCAGCTTCCCGGAAGCCTCCGGAATCACCAAGGAAGGAAGGGAGGGCCACCACAGGGACTCCAGAAGGGTCCCTGGCGCGGCCCCACCCTAGGCCACGCCGGGCACCCTCCTGGCTGCCCTGTGGCCCCTCTCGGTGCCCCCTTTGGCCTATATTTACCCCCCGTGACGAAAACCCCTAAGAGCGATATGCTATTCCCGTTCTCCTCTCTGTACCGCCACCGCCGCCTGACGAGGGGGTGACCCCACGACTCCTACGGATAAGCCTACCTGGTGTCCATGAAGACAGAAGGCCCATGAAGATACAGCCTCAACCCACTAATTGACACCGACGTAGGAGTCTACGACTCACAAGGAAGGTGTGAAGACCTGCCGTACGGAGCAAGCTAGGGTTAGGAAAGCTTACCTGTAAACGTAGAGGAACTCCCCGAGACCTAGCCTAGTATATAAGGGCTAGGAGGGGTGATACCAAAAAGGATATAATCTGTAACCCTAGCCTTGAGCGCTCCAGCCTTGGCATCCCCTGTAATCGCATCTCCCCCATTAATAATATCGAGCAGGAGTGTGCCTCCCTGTTTGACGACGAGCTATCGTCCAACCTGTGCCTCTCATGACTAACCCAGGGTCCCTGACCATGGGATTTGCCGGGGTTGATCCCCGTCAATTGGCGCCGTCTGTGGGAACTACACAGGTTGGGATCACGATCTCTGCGGTCCCGTCTTTAGCAAGCTACAACTCAAGGGAAAAAACCAGATCTAGCCCACTCGAAGGATTCAAGATCACGGCGAACATCTCTGCCACCCCATCAAGACCGCTTGAGCTACAGTTGTGCCAGGACAGATACGACGGTAACGGCCAAGTGCAGCGTCAGCGCCGAAGGAATCGACGACCGAGAAGAACGGCGAGGGGCCTCTACGAAGGAATTCCACTCGACGAACCGCGACGCGTAGCGGAGGACTCGCAAGTCTTTCGACAACCCACCACCGCCCGGGCACCCGCCGCACATCAAGACGATGACTACGAGATCGAAACCAGCGATCAGCAGAACCATCGCCAAGGAAGAAGGAATCGACGACCCAAAAGGCGCGCATGGGAGATCTACGGCGAGGCTCCAATAAGCGAGCCACGACACGCAGCCACGCAACCGACAACCGCCCGACGACACGCCGTCACACGAGCACCTGCCGTCAGTCAGGACAGCGACTCGGAAACACAGGTGGGCGAGTACTATGACCCAGATCAAAAGCCGGATGAATTCTCCAACCTCATGAAGAACCAAGACATGAGTCGAGGAATCGACAACGACCCCCGCTTCCACGAACACCTGGAGGATCACGAGCAAATCTTCAGAATCTCAAGAAGGAAGAGGAACGCCGGATCTAGCAAACTTACGGCTAGAGAACAGCTGGCAGGACCCTGCACGATCTACAGCTTCGAGGATGACTGGGGACACGTCAGGTCAGGTCACACATTGAGAGACTGCCGCCTGTTCAACGAGGTAGCCGACGACCTCAAGAAGGAGAAGCAGAAAGAAGACAGGTGCAACTGACGACCCGAACAATCGACGCCCTCAAGCCCGAAAGGATGTCACAGCCCGCTGCAAGAACATGTGCTCATGATCCAAAAAGGAAGGGTACCGCGAGCACAAAGCGACGCTTACACCCTGCAAGCTAGAGCAGCCGAGAGCATGAACATAGTCGAAGTCTACCAGCTACATGATACGGAGACCAGCATCACGTTCTCATAGGACGACCATCCACCCGCAGTCCTAAGACCAGGGCACGCGCCCCTGGTGCTCGATGCACAAATCGGAGGATACGACATGGATAGGGTCTTCATGGACGGAGGCAGCAGCATGAACATCATCTTCGCTAGCACCCTGCAAAAGATGCTGATCCCACGATCAGTATGGAGAAAATCGAGCACCGAGTTACACGGGGTAGTCCCAGGAGAAGCAGCCACATCACTCGGAGTCATCGAACTCGAAGTTGTCTTCGACAACCGACGCAACTTCGCAAAGCACGTCCTCGAGTTCGAGGTACTCGACTGGCAATCGCAGTACCACGCCATATTAGGACGGCCAGCATTCGCGCAGTTCATGGCGGTCCCACACTACGCCTACCTCAAGCTCAAGATGCCAGGATCAGAAGGAGTCCTCACGATCAACGGAAGTTTCATCAAATCAGATCAGTGTGATCGTGACTTCCACAGAATCTTGGACACATTCGGAGCCGAACAAGAACTCAGAGAAATAGCCATGGTGACGGACAAGAGTACCTTCCCATTGGTAAACCGAAGCGAATCCAAGGAGTACGGACGCGACTTCAGCATCGACAGCGACACAGTCACTCACCAAGTGCACCCGACGGAACCGGACAAAACAGTCCGCGTGTGCGCCCACCTACCAGAGGAGCAGGCGACGGCTCTCGTCGCTTTCCTTCGTGACGAGTGGGAAATATTCGCCTAGTGCCAGCCGACATTCCTGGGATACCACGCGAATTCGCGGAACACGCCCTACGCATCAAGCAAAACACGAAGCCGGTGAAGCAAGCGCTGAGACGATTCTTGGAGCCCAAGCGCAGAGCAATCAGAGAGGAAGTCAATCGGTTACTCGACGCCCAGTTCATCCGAGAAACGAAGAAAGCCACCTGGATAGCCAACCCGGTGCTGGTGCCCAAGAAAGACACGACCGTGCTGCGCATGTGTGTCGACTACGGACCAGTCAACAAGCATTGACCGAAGGACCACCTCCCCCTGCCTAGAATCGATCAGATAATCGACTCGATAGCAGGGTGCGACCTACTTTCCTTTCTTGACGCTTACTTAGGATACAACCAGATCAGGATGAAGGAAGAAGACGAAGAGCACACATCGTTCATCACCCCATATGGCGTATTCTGCTACAGGACCCATGCCCTTCGGGCTAAAAAACGCAGGCGCCACTTAACAGCGAATGATGCAGGCCTGCCTGAAGGAGCAAATCGGAAGAAACGTGCAAGTCTATGTGGACGACATCGTCATCAAGACCTACGAAGTAGCCACACTACTCGATGACCTGCGCGAAACCTTCGCGGCGCTCAACAAATACAGGATCAAGCTCAACCCAAAGAAGTGCGCATTCGGCGTACCGGCGGGGAAGCTGCTTGGCTATATGGTCTCTGCCCGAGGAATCGAGGCAAACCCTGAGAAAGTCCAAGCCATCACCCGAATGCAAGAACCAACTGATACGTCCAAATTGCATCACTATTTTATATAGTAATTCTTTCTTATTCATTGATATATTTCATGATATGATGCTATTCTTACGTTGTTTTGGCTTATTTTACACATATCGCAACTTCCCGGTGCCGAAGAAGCAGACGCAGGATTCAGCGGTAAAAAGTGGACGCTGAGTTGCTGAAGAAGAACACCTCCAAATTACCTGAAAATCGACGGAGGCTGTTTTCCAGAAGGATCACGAAGACACGCAAAAGAGCAACCAGAGGGGGGCCACAGGGTGCCCAGGCGGCCACCTGGCGCGGCCCCACCCTGGCCGCGCCGGGAGGGCGCCTGGACCCCCGGGGCCACTCCCGGCTCCCCCCTCTGGCCTATTTACTCCTCGTGATCCAAAAACCCTAAAAGAGGGAGAGTTTACGGAGTTCCGCCGCCGCTCCGTGAAGGAAACTTACAGAGAAGAAAAGCCATCTCTGGCGGGCAGATTCCGCCGGGGAGATCACCTCCCGGAAGGGGAGATCGTCGCCATCGTCATCACCATCGTCACGGGCATCATCGAGATCATCATCAACATCATCCCCATCATCAGCACCATCTCCATCTCCATCCAATCTTGTCTCACAATTGCAACTCGTGTTGTAATCCGTACTATCTATCCTCTCTACTCTATCGGTGTTGATTACTACTTTGTGGTGAATGCTATTGAGTTTTGTTGGAGAAATATTATTGTGTCCAGATTGTTTATCATCTATTTATCCCCACTGATCATGATCTCTTTTATTTCTTGTGAGTAGTTACTTTAGTTCTTGAGGACATGGGAGAAGTCTAGTTGCTAGTAGTCATATGATGTTGAAGTAATATGTGTTGGTTGATATTTCAGTTGCGTTGTTATTTTCCTAGTGGTGTTGTGTGAGTCGAACACTCAACACTTCGCCTTATCAAGGACCTAGGGGAATGCATTGTGTATAAAGAATGCTTACGGTGGGTTGCCGGAGTGACAGAAACCTAAACCCCAGTTTGCACGCTTTTGCACAAGGGAACAATGGATCACCGATCGTATTGCTATGGTTAGGCTTTTGCCTTAATTACTATCTTGTATTTGCGGATTCTTGCAAGGTGTTTAATCATAAGAGTGCATTAATCTTAGTCTAGAGGATGCACTAGCATAGATCCACCCACCAAACACTAATCAACACAACACATAGTACCGATACGGAATATGGCGAAAGCACATGACTACCTCTCCCGTGTGTCCCCAAGAACACTTTAGCTTTTATAAGTTCAGTTGCTAGGCCTCTCCTTTGCTCAGAAAGGATTGGGCCACTCTTTACTATCCAGTATCTTTTACTTTGCTCGTCTTTACTTTCCTGTCGCTTATACCAAGAAAACCCCTAAAAAGTTATGTTTCAGTGCTTGCAGTTATCTCCTTACCAAAGTCACTTGCTACTACCTTCTGCTCCTCGTTGGGTTCGACACTCTTACTTATCGAAAACACTGCAATAGATCCCTCTACGTTGAGGGTCATCAAGCTATGTTTTCTGGCGCCGTTGCCGGGGAGTGTAGCGCTATTAGTAAGTGAAGCTGGTAAGGAAGTTTTTATATTTCTGTTTTTAGTTTTGTCGTTGCTATTTTTGTCCTTATGAACACCCCTACTCTTGGATCGTTGTTCTTGGGGAGCCGCCCCACAACTAAGGTAGTTACTCCTGCCCCTACTGAAATTGTGCCTTATAAGATACCTTCTGGTATTATCGATTATGTCTTAGCTAATCGCTACGCAGGAGACAGACATCCAGGTGAACACTTGCTATATTTATCACAACTATGTTCATTATTCAAGCTTGCAGGCGTGTCACTGGAGTTCGTTATGAAGAAATTATTCTCCGTATCGCTTACAGAAAAAGCTTCAGATTGGTATAAGCTCCTCGATAACTCACATTCTCTCAATTGGGAAGAGCTTATGTCTCTCTTTTATACAAAGTTTTACCCTCTTCATGAAGTTTACCGAGACAGGAATTACATCTATAACTTTAGGTCTCGCGACGGAGAGAGCATCGCTCAAGCTTGGGGGAGACTTAAATCCCTAATGTTCAAATGTCCTATCCATAAGCTCCCCAAAGATATTATACTTACAAATTTTAATGCCGTGCTTTCTTGTCAGGATAAGGAAAGGTTGGATACCTCCTCTAGCGGGGTATTTCAGACAAAGAGCGTTGAAGAAAGATGGGATCTCATCGAAAGGATCCAGAAGAATACTGAAGATTGGGAAATCGATAAAGGTATTGAAACTGCTATAAATTATGAGCATGATTATATAGAGAGCTATGTGAAAACTGATTATTTTAATACCTTTTGCTCTAAGATTGGTCTGGACTCCCATCTAATGATTGATTTTTGTAAGAACTTTGCTTCTCATGTTGATTCTTCTAAGATGAAGAAGGATCAGTACCATAAGCCTTTCAAAGAAGTGCCTATTGATATTCACGTTGCTGATCCTATTTTGCCTGCAGTTATATATGAACATCCCCCTTTTCCTTCAAGAATAAGGGAGCACTCTTTTGTGACAAGCATCATAAATAAAAGTGAGAGAAGAACAGGCGAACCTGAGGACCAGATCAGAGTCGATCCTCAAGTAGCTATGGTTAAAGATTTAGTTACTAATGATGTTTCAGATTCTATTATAAATTTTTGTGCTGTTTCAACTAACATTGTCACAGCCAAGAATAAAAGCCCAATTTCAGGTACACCAGTTGTATCTGTTAAAATAGGAGATCACAATTATTATGGACTATGTGATCTGGGATCAAGTGCTAGCGCGATTCCTTATTCGCTTTATCAAGAGATCATGAGTGAGATTTCACCCTGTGAACTCGAAGAGATCGATGTTACTATTCATCTTGCAAACAAAGCCACCATCTCTCCTATTGGGATTGTGAGAGATGTTGAAGTCCTATGCGGAAAGGTAAAGTACCCTACAAACTTTCTCGTACTTGGTTCAGTATAAGATAGTTTTTGTCCTATTATTTTTGGTAGACCTTTTCTCAGAACTTGTGGAGCTATTATAGATTGCAAGAAAGGTAAAGTTTCTGTTGAATTCAATGGTGAGCCATATGAATTTAACTTTTCTAAGATTTCCAAGCAGCCTCGTGGTACCGAATTACCTAGTGATGATAAAATTATTGAAAGTATTGCTTCTATTGCTATTCCCTCTAATGATCCTTAGCAGCAATACATGGAGGACCACGAGAATGATACTCGTATGCAGGAAAGAAATGAAATTGATGAAATCTTCTTGAGACAACCTGCTATCCTGAAGCACAACCTCCCGGTTGAACCTTTAGGAATTTTATCCAAACCAAAAGAAGACCCGGTGTTTGATCTCAAACCTCTCCCCGATACTCTCAAGTATGCTTATTTAGATGAAAAGAAAGTATATCCTGTTATTATCAATTCTAACCTTTCAGGATATGAAGAAGAGAGATTATTGGAGACACTCCGTAAACACCGAGGTGCAATTGACTATACCCTTGATGACCTTAAGGGAATTAGTCCATCTATCTGTCAACATACTATCAACCTTGAGCCCGATGCTAAACCTGTTGTTGACCATCAACGACGGTTGAACCCAAAGATGATGGATGTTGTGAGGACCGAAATCCTCAAGCTTCTAGCCGCAGGTATTATCTACCCTATAGCCGATAGTAAGTGGGTAAGTCCAGTTCATTGTGTTCCTAAGAAAGGAGGGACAACTTTAGTCCCTAATGATAAGAATGAACTAATACCTCAGAGAATTATTACTGGATATAGAATGTGCATTGATTACAGGAAGCTAAACAAGGCAACCAGGAAGGACCACTAACCGCTGCCCTTTATTGATCAGATGCTTGAGAGGCTGTCCAAAAACACCCACTTCTGCTATCTTGACGGGTACTCTGGCTTCTCTCAAATTCATGTTAACACCGCCGATCAAGAGAAGACCACTTTGACTTGTCCTTATGGTACTTATTCTTATAGGCGTATGCCTTTTGGTTTATGCAATGCACCTGCTACTTTTCATAGATGTATGTCTGCAATATTTCATGGTTTCTGTGAGGAGATTGTGGAAGTCTTCATGGATGATTTCTCCGTCTATGGAACTTCCTTTGACCACTGTCTCCACAATCTTAATAAAGTTTTGCAGAGATGCGAGGATACAAACTTAGTTCTAAATTGGGAAAAGTGCCACTTCATGGTTAACGAAGGAATCGTGCTTGGCCACAAGATTTCCGAAAGGGGAATTGAAGTGGACAAGGTGAAGATTGAACCTATCGAAAGGATGCCCTATCCAAGGGACATTAAAGGTATTCGTAGTTTTCTCGGTCATGCTGGTTTCTATAGAAGATTTATTAAAGACTTTTCTAAGACCTCGAGACCCCTCACTAATCTTCTCCAGAAGGATGTTCCTTTTGTATTTGATGAAGATTGTAAGGAGGCTTTCGAAGTTCTTAAGAAGGCTTTAATAACCGCTCCTATAGTACAACCGCCTGACTGGAATTTGCCCTTTGAAATTATGTGTGATGCTAGTGATTTTGCTGTTGGGGCTGTTTTAGGACAAAGGGTTGACAAAAAGTTGAATGTTATTTATTATGCTAGTAAGACCCTTGATAGTGCTCAAAAGAATTATGCTACTACTGAGAAGGAATTCTTAGCAGTAGTGTTTGCTTGTGATAAGTTTAGGCAGTATATTGTTGATTTTAAAGTTATTATTCATACTGACCATGCTGCCATTAAGTATCTTATGACGAAGAAGGATGCCAAACCAAGGCTCATCAGATGGGTACTTCTCCTTCAAGAATTTGATTTGCAGATTGTTGATAGAAAAGGAGCAGACAACCCTATAGCGGACAATCTTTCAAGGATGGAAGATATACCGCATGATCCCATCCCAGTCAACGACAGTTTTCCAGACGAACAACTTGCCGTTGTTAAAGTACAATCTCTTTTCGATCCTTGGTTTGCAGATTATGCTAATTTTATTGTTGCAAAGTATTTGCCTCCAGGTTTAACATTTCAGCAAAGGAAGATGTTCTTCCACGATTTGAGGAATTACTTTTGGGATGACCCTCATCTTTTCAAAGAAGGTCCAGACGGGATCGTGAGAAGATGCGTACCGGAACACGAGCAGAAGGACATTCTCAAGCAATGTCACGATAGTCCCTACGTAGGACATCACGCTGGTGAGAGGACCGCACATAAGGTTCTCCAATCAGGTTTTTATTGGCCTACTCTCTTTAAAGATGCTAGAAATTATGTTTTAGCCTGTGATAAATGCCAGAGAGTTGGTAATATTAGTAGGAGGAATGAGATTCCTATGAATTACTCACTAGCGATTGAGCCTTTTGATTGCTGGGGTTTTGATTTTATGGGTCCTTTTCCTTCTTCGCACAAGTACACTCACATATTAGTTGCTGTTGATTATGTGACCAAGTGGGTTGAAGCAATCCCCACTGAGAGTGCTGATCACAAAACATCTTTGAAAATGCTCAAAGATGTGATTTTCCCTAGGTTTGGTGTACCTAGGTATCTCATGACTGATGGAGGATCACACTTCACGCATGGAGCTTTTAGAAAAGCTTTAGCCAAGTACGATGTCAATCATAGAATTGCGTCACCGTACCATCCTCAAAGTAGTGGGCAAGTTGAGCTCAGCAATAGAGAGATCAAGTTGATCTTGCAAAAGACAGTTAACAGAAATAGGAAAGACTGGTCAAGCAAGTTAGGAGATGCTTTGTGGCGTATAGAACTGCTTAGAAAAACCCCATGGGCATGTCTCCCTATAAAATGGTCTATGGCAAGGCTTGCCATTTGCCATTAGAGTTAGAACACAAAGCTTTCTGGGCTGTTAGAGAGCTTGATGCTGACCCAAAGTTAGCTGGTGAAAAGCGTCTCATGAACTTGACTTCTCTAGATGAGTGGAGAAGTGAAGCTTACGAGAGCGCTAAAATGTTCAAGGAAAAGGTAAAGAAGAGGCATGATAGGAGGATTCTGAAACGTGAATTTAATGTTGGTGATAAAGTTTTATTGTTTAGATCCCGTTTCAGGTTTTCTCCAGGTAAACTACTTTCCAGGTGGGAAGGGCCATTTCATATCGAAGAAGTCTACCGGTCTGGTGCAATTAAGATTAACAATTTTGAAGGCACCAAACCTCAAGTTGTGAATGGGAAAAGACTCAAGCATTACATGGCGGGAGATCCCGTCAATGTTGATGTAAATATAATACGCACAACAACTCATGAAGAACATGTTGCAGCCCTGTTTTAGACACCGACAGAAGCAGAATAAGAAAAGGTATGTATTACGGTAAGGAAACATCGCGAACCGCCATAAAAATTCCATATTATGAGTTTTTGCAAAATTAGGAAAATTCGAGGCCTAAGTGGAGCCGGAGACGAGCCCTAGGGGGCCCAGGCGCCCCCCCTAGCGCGCCCTACCTCCTGGCCGCGCCCGGAGGCCGCCTGGGCACCCAGGAGTCCGTCTCCGACCCCACTTTGGCTCGTTACCTTCCTTTTGTTGCAGAAATTTTTGCTATATATTCACCCGGATCGTTCCGGCAACGTATCTCACGATTCCGTGTGTTTTCTCTTCAGTCTGTTTCTGCCAGGGTAAAAAGCTATTGTTAGTGATGTCTTCTTGTGGCTCAAGTGGAGAGGACTTCATGGGACGACGCCTTCGTGAAGTTCAGAAAGATCTCAACCAAGAGAAGTACATAGATTGGGCCACAGAAGAAGAAATCGCTGAAAGGCGAGCGGAGATGGAGCGTTCCGTGAGGAAAGAAGTCAAGATTATCACCGCCCAACAACCAGGGGTTCCATCAACACAAGGAGGAAGATCAAGCAACCCCATCATTGTGGGGAGTGTCCAACCTTATTATGATCTTTCTCTTAACCTTTCAGGAATGGCCCCTACACTTGAAGATCAACGTACGATTTCTACCATCTCCGAAGCTTACCGCATCACCAATCAACTGTGTGAAGATTTCCGTGTACTAAAGGTGCAAGTGGAGATCTTGGAGAAGGAAAACCAAACCCTTCGTCGTGTCATCAAAGATTTGAAGAATCAACAACAACAAGAATGAGGAGTAAAATCTCCTCGGGTAATGGCATCCCCTCTGCTTTTTCCAAGCTTGGGGGAGTGCCCGGTATCTTTATCTCTATCTTAGTCTTTTAGAGTCAAGTAGAGTCGTATCATGTCTAGGAAGTTTATTATATGAAATAGGTGTTTGCTTTGAGGTCTATCACTCCGTCTGTGGAGAGATTGTATCCGTGAGTGTGGAGTCGTCTATTACGGAATATTAATGAGAAGTCTATGGGTTCCTTCACTGCACTCGGTATTCTCTTCACGCAATCGGCATCATATGACGATTCTTATGGGGAGTATGGACCTTATATCAGGTATGGCTTTGAAAACTTTATTTAAATTTTGGATAACATAGCTTTGGTCTTGACAACATGCATGTTTTCTCAAGTAGCGACTTAGCCAAAACCTTTATGTTATTATGCTTGAAGTGTTATGTTGACAAGGAAGACAACTTGATGTGTTATGCTTACCTTAATGTTTATGCCTTATATGTTTTGCATCTAAATTAGCATCAATTGTCTGTTCTCTCAAAGCCTTTGCTAGCCAAACTCTTTGCCAAGTAGATTTCTGCTTGTGCATCCATACCCTGAAACTTTTACCTTCCATGTGAGTCCACTATACCTTCCTATTCGTGGTATTCCCCTACCAGTCCTATAAGTATAGAATTTATGTGTTATCCTTAAATGTTCAAAATCTTCTGTTTTGTGCCTCTTGTTTAGCTCATGAGGAAGTAGTAGGTAATTCATGATCTTCTTAAGTTGGACAAGTTTTATCCCGGTATTGCATGTCTAATCTGCAAACCCATAATACGAGGAGGAACTGGCATGGGTGCGCCCAGCTCGAAAGATAATATAACAAACAAACCCTCCTTCACGCTTGGTCTATGAGAAATCAGAAACTTTGGCAGTGATAAACAAAGAAGATTAAGGGGATGTGATCGTCCTCACTTGGGAGCCATTCCTCGAAACTTGTCCATCTTGAGAAGTAATTGAGCTATCTATTAGCATTCGTTGACAAAATATGCACCACCCCAAAATCTATTTTTATTCTGTTTGATTTAAGGATAGCATATGAGTTTTCCCTGCTTGCCCTGAACAAGGCCTTTCTTCCACCTTCATGTTGAGTCAGTTTTCCCACTTCCTTCTTTTCCCTAAGAGAACAGACATTTGATGTTGATGAGGATTCATCCATATAGAGCTGCATTAAGTTTTTCCATGCCATATCCTTGTTGACGTTATATTTTGATAAGTAAGTTGTTTGCGAAAGCTTTTGCCTAGCGAGCATCTTCCTTCGTGTTAGCATTTGCACTTCATGACTATTAACATGTTCTTTCAAAAGCTTCAAATTGTTTTTAGTTGTCCTTTGACCAAGATTATGTTTGCCATAATTTGATGAGTTTCCTCAACCCTACTTTTGATTATAATTGTTATTACTTTCTCATGAGGGCCTTATGAGTTGAGGTTGCTGTTGAGGATGCTTGAGTATGATGAAGGAACTTTGATGCTTCTTGTCCGTATTCTATTTATCGACACTTCACTCTCTAAACTTGTGGACAGGTTTACCGAGCTCAGTATTCGCTTGGGGACAAGCGAGGTCTAAGCTTGGGGGAGTTGATACGTCCAAATTGCATCACTATTTTATATAGTAATTCTTTCTTATTCATTGATATATTTCATGATATGATGCTATTCTTCTCTTGTTTTGGCTTATTTTACACAGTTTGTAACTTTCCGGTGCCGAAGCAGCAGACGCAGGATTCAGCGGTAAAAAGTGGACGCTGAGTTGCTGAAGAAGAACACCTCCAAATTACCTGAAAATCGACGGAGGCTGTTTTCCAAAAGGATCACGAAGACACGCAAAAGAGCAACCAGAGGGGGGCCATAGGGTGCCCAGGTGGCCACCTGGCGCGGCCCCACCCCTGGACCCCCGGGGCCACTCCCGGCTCCCCCCCTCTGGCCTATTTACTCCTCGTGATCCAAAAACCCTAAAAGAGGGAGAGTTTACGGAGTTCCGCCGCCGCTCCGTGGCGGAAACCTATAGAGAAGAAAAGCCATCTCTGGCGGGCAGATTCCGCCGGGGAGATCACCTCCCGGAAGGGGAGATCGTCGCCATCGTTATCACCATCATCACGGGCATCATCAAGATCATCATCAACATCATCTCCATCATCAGCAACATCTCCATCTCCATCCAATCTTGTCTCACAATTTCAACTCGTGTTGTAATCCGTACTATCTATCCTCTCTACTCTATCGGTGTTGATTACTACTTTGTGGTGAATGCTATTGAGTTTTGTTGGAGAAATATTATTGTGTCCAGATTGTTTATCATCTATTTATCCCCACTGATCATGATCTCTTTTATGTCTTGTGAGTAGTTACTTTAGTTCTTGAGGACATGGGAGAAGTCTAGTTGCTAGTAGTCATATGATGTTGAAGTAATATGTGTTGGTTGATATTTCAGTTGCGTTGTTATTTTCCTAGTGGTGTTGTGTGAGTCGAACACTCAACACTTCGCCTTATCAAGGACCTAGGGGAATGCATTGTGTATAAAGAATGCTTACGGTGGGTTGCCGGAGTGATAGAATCCTAAACCCCAGTTTGCACGCTTTTGCACAAGGGAACAATGGATCACCGATCGTATTGCTATGGTTAGGCTTTTGCCTTAATTACTATCTTGTATTTGTGGATGCTTGCAAGGTGTTTAATCATAAGAGTGCATTCATCTTAGTCTAGAGTATGCACTAGCATAGATCCACCCACCAAACACTTATCAACACAGCACATAGTACCGATACGGAGTATGGCGAAAGCACATGACTACCTCTCCCGTGTGTCCTCAAGAACACTTTAGCTTTTATAAGTTCAGTTGCTAGGCCTCTCCTTTGCTCAGAAAGGATTGGGCCACTCTTTACTATCCAGTATCTTTTACTTTTCTCGTCTTTACTTTCCTGTCGCTTATACCAAGAAAACCCCTAAAAAGTTATGTTTCAGTGCTTGCAGTTATCTCCTTACCAAATCACTTGCTACTACCTTCTGCTCCTCGTTGGGTTCGACACTCTTACTTATCGAAAACACTGCAATAGATCCCTCTACGTTGAGGGTCATCACCAACCAACGTCAAAGGAGTACAACAGCTCACTGGAAAACTCGCAGCCCTAAGCCGCTTCATCAGCAGGCTGGGAGAATGCACGCTGCCTTTCTATCAGCTTCTCAGGAAAGGAGAGAAATTCGAGTGGACGGAGGAAGCCCGACAAGCATTCGCGGACCTAAAAAAGACACTCTCGACCCCACCAATCCTGGCGGTACCCAAGGAACGAGAGAAGCTATACCTCTACATGGCAGCACGTAACAGTGTATTAAGCACAGCGCTCGTTGTCCAACGCACAGAAGAAGGCAAGGTCCAGAGAATCCAAAGACCACTCTACTACCTCAGCATGCTCCTAACCAAATCCCAGCAGCGGTACCCGCACTATCAGAAGCTACTACTGGCCATCGTCATGACCTCAAGAAAAGTGTCCCACTACTTCGACGAGCACCCTATCACAATCGTAAGCAACGCACCACTCGCTGACATACTCAACAACCCTGGAGCGACTGGACGAGTCGCCGAGTGGAACATTGAGCTCAGCCCACGGGACCTGCAGTTCAAGCACCCAACAGCCATCAAAGCCCAAGTACTCCCAGATTTCCTGGTCGAGTGGACGGAGTTTCAGACACCAGCCCCCCCAGACCTATCAAGTTCATGGTCAATGTTCTTCGATGGGTCCAAGAGACAACAAGGAGCTGGGGCAGGAGTTGTGCTCATCTCCCCTAAGGGAACAAAGCTGAAATATGTCCTCCAGATCAACTTCAGTCACGCCTCCAACAACGAAGCAGAATACAAGGCACTCCTCCATGGCATGCGCATGGCCAAAACATGCGGAGCCACTCGCCTCATAATTTACGGGGACTCCAATCTCGTCGTCCAGCAGACGATGAGAAACTGCAACGCAATAGCCGACAACATGGCGGCCTACCAGGAGCTCTACAACGCACTCGAAGGAAATTTCGACGGGTGCGAGATCCACTACATCACCAGGGACAACAACAGAGAAGCCGACGAACTCGCGAACATCGGTTCGACCCGAGGACCAATACCACCCGGCGTTTTTCTCGAAAGCATCAGCCGAAGATCCATCAAGGTACAGGAAGCAGCACCTGAAGCAGTCGTGGACGGCGAGGACGCAACAGACCTGGCGCAGGTGGCAGCAGCAACCCCATCAGAAGGCACAAGCACCATCACACCCGACAGCACAGCCCCGACAGAGCTCGAAGGACCTGTCTGGGCAAAACCGTTCCTCCGATTTCTAATCGAAGGTATGCTACCGCAAGACGTGGCCGAAGCACGACGCATCAGCCGACGATCCAAGGCATTCACGGTGATCAACAAACAACTATACAAGCGCAACATCTCCCAGATACTCCAAAGGTGCATCGACGAAGAGGATGGCAAAGCCCTACTGCTTGAAATCCACGAAGGCACCTGCGGACACCATGCGAGCAGCAGAGTACTCGTATCCAAAGAATTCCGAGCCGGGTTCTATTGGCCCACAGCCATGACAAACGCAGAGGAAATCGTGCGACGCTATGTCGCCTGCAAGAAATTCGCCAACAGGCCACACGCTCCCGCCTCAGAGCTCAAGACCATACCGCTATCCTAGACGTTCGCTACCTGGGGAGTCGACATGGTGGGACCACTCAATAAATCATCAAAGGGCGGAAGGACACACCTGCTCGTCGCAGTCGAAAAGTTCACTAAATGGATCGAAGTAGTGCCCATCACCAGCTCCACAGCCCTCAGGGCTGTCAACTTCATCAAATCGATCATCTTCAGGTTCGGAGTGCCACACAACATCATCACGGACAACGGCACGAACTTCACAGCCGCAGAATTCCAGAACTTCTGCGAAGAACTGGGCATCAAAATCAATTACGCATCAGTCGCGCACCCGCAGTCCAACGGCTAGGTAGAAAAAGCAAACGGCCTTGTATGCGGGGGAATCAAGAAACGACTCCTCGCACCACTCGAGCAAGCCGCCGACAACTGGGTAGAAGAACTCCCCGCGGTGCTATGGAGCCTACAAACTACACCAAACACCATGACCCAGTACACACCCTTCTTCATGGTGTACGGAGCAGAGGCAGTCCTACCACATGACCTCAAGTTCGGAGCACCTCGGGTCACCGGATGCGAAGAAGAAGGAGCAGAAGAAGCGCTGCAAGACGACAAAGATAAGGCTGACGAAGCAAGAGACACTGCCTTGGCAAAATCAAAGGGGTACCAGGACAAGCTACGCACCTACCAAAGCAGTCACTTACGCACTAGAACCTTCAACAAAGGCAACCTAGTCCTACGGCTGATACAAGAGAAAGTCCATAAACTCGCCCCCCAATGGGAAGGACCATTTATAGTCTCAGAAGTCATCGGAGATGGCGCCTACAGGCTGAAGAACCCGAAGACAGACGAGGACGTGGGTAACCCATGGAACGTAGCAAACTTGCGACTTTTCTATCCATAGTACCCATCGGTCAGACATGACTGGCAACTCATGTAGCTGCTCGACCGCAATAAAGAAGATGTTTCCCAAATACTTCCATCTCAAAGCACTCGGGGGCTTAAGAATAAAATCCCCCCGAGAGACGCTATCGCCTACGCGATCTCAACCAAAAAGCACTCGGGGGCTTAAGAATAAAATCCCCCCGAGAGACGCTATCGCCTACGCGATCTCAACCAAAAAGCACTCGGGGGCTTAAGAATAAAATCCCCCCAAGAGACTCTATCGCCTACGCGATCTCAACCAAAAAGCACTCGGGGGCTTAAGAATAAAATCCCCCCGATAGACGCTATCGCCTACGCGATCTCAACCAAAAAGCACTCGGGGGCTTAAGAAAAAAATCCCCCCGAGAGACGCTATAGCCTACGCGATCTCAACCAAAAAGCACTCGGGGCTTAAGAATAAAATCCCCTCGAGAGACACTATCGCTACTCAAGCGATCTTAAACACAAACACTCGGGGGCTCGAGCACAAAAACTCCCCCCGAAAGACTCTATCATCGCTCACGCGACTTCTACATCCAAGTACTAGGGGGCTCGAGCATCATCTCCTCCCGAAGACCGCTCGAGCAGTCTGAAGCTTAAAAAGCCCAAGCAAAAATACCCGTCTAGCCACACCTGCCGAGAGCAAGAAGAACATGGCCACAATCAGATGGAGCACCAAGTACTCTGAAGAAACTTTGGAGGAAGCACAGGACACAGACTCATTTAGTCTTCATCCGATCGCCAACGATCACCTAAAGACTCGGGGGATACTCCCATCGGGAGCGCTGCCGCGCACCCGATAAAAGAAAGAAACCAAACGACAAGGGAAACAAATTTTAGCCTACACTCGACCCTTCGACTCAAGCGTAGCCTCGGGGGCTACTCCCATCGGGAGCGCTGTCGCGCACCCGATAGATCCCACAGTTCAAAGTTTGGACGGACTCGAAGACAGCTCTCGATCGCAAAGGACTCGAACACAGCTCTCGGTTACAAAGAAATCGAAGACAGCTCCTGATCGCCAAGGACTTGAACACAGTTTTCGGTTGTGTAATGCCCAAATACAAATTCCATTGCAAAGGATCAAGCACAATTTACATCATAAGGGTCATTTTCAGTACAAAAAGGACTCAACTACATTTGGATAGAAGGCAGCTCTTGTTACAAGAGGGAATTACCCAAGGAATTAAGACTTCTACATGTGTGCTCATGAGGGGTAACCGACCCTAGTAAAAGAGCATCACCACAGACAAAGGAAAAGGAAGCTAGCTGAGGATGTCAATGACATAACAAAAGGGTGATACTCGACATATTTGTGGATGCTCCACCAGCTTCTTCTCCTGCTCCACTAGCTTCTTCTCTAGCTGCAGCTGCACGCCTTCTTCTCCGGACGTGCAGCCCCTTCCCCGAGTTTCCAGCGAAGATGAGGCCGCCTCCAGTTCTACAAGGTCGCTTGACGCGCCCGCTTGATCGACGGCTTGACGTCGATGTCCTCTTCGGAGCTGATGGAGACGGCACCACCACCCGAGGAGTCACTAGAAGATGGAGCTGTAGAAGATGCAGGCGTAGGACTCCTCGACCTTGTGGAGCTATCGCTTCTCGACTCCTGCCAGTGTGGATCCATGCTATTTCCGCTTGGATCGAACGCGCAGACAGTGACAGTGCTTTCGCCGTCAAAACGACAGCTGAGCATATCGCCATCTCGCAGATTCAACCGCCGAGCAAAAAAACTCCAACCAGAGCCAAGAAAAATCAAGCGAGAGCTATCAATCTCCAAGTCAACATAAGAAGGAGATCGACAGCTCCTTTGAAGATGCAGAAGCAAGCCATCCAAGCCAAGTTCAGAAACAATGGTGGAAAAAGCAGAGGGAAGAAGGACGCGATTGGCATTCTGGCCACGAACACGTAAAAGAAAGTCATAGCGCCAGAATCCCTCCTCCAAGGGAGAAGAGGAAGGCACTGGCGCCATACCATGGCGACCACCACGACATGAGCGTGGTGTACGGCTACCACGACCACGACGAACGCGGCCACGGCCAACACCCCTCTTGGGAGCCATGAGAGGAACAAGAGAGGAAAGAAGAGGCAAAGCAGCAAGCCGGATGGAGGTGAAACGCTGTGGAAGAGGAAGGCTTATTTATAGAATAAAGATCTCCCAGCACGGAGAAGCCGAGACGACAGCAGCAATTAATTCAAAGACCAAAACGTCGCAGACGTCTCAGATTCCAAGACCAAGATGCTTTCCCATGGGACGCACTGTGCATGAGACGCGTCAACTCACGCGCATTTCCAACGCACGTCTCGGAAACCCAACCAGCGCCGGCCACACACCACAGCGGTCATCATTATGAACGGTCATGAAGACGTGACGGTTCACTGGCGAGGCATCCCTGACAGCCATCAAGCAGAGGCATTGTTATCCTGACAAGCGGCGAAGAAAAAAAACGGACATCAAAGGCTCAGAGATTCCATCTTTCAGATCTTTTTCCCGATGAAGAAAAACATCTTACTCCCATCGGGAGAGTACATCATAAGAGTCCCAGGTGCTCCCTCACCTAAAGGTCAGCAATGTGCTCGAGTGACCACTCGCACTCATGAGAGTCTCGGGTGCTCCCTCAACCCGACGCAAGATAAACATGCATTCGCCAAGATCATGCGGCGCTAAGAGTCTCAGGTGCTCCCTCACCTCAAGAGCCGAAATGGCATTCGAGTGACTACTCGCGAAAAACCTCCCGTCTGGGCACTCGAAACAAGCTCCACGGGTGAATGAGTGAACGACTCGCTTGATGTTTTGTTCCAAGCGGGTGCAATGCTATAAGGCTCCGCGCCTCGAAAACACACATTCCTGGAACACGATACACTGTGCCCGGATGCCACGCAAGATTAGCGTTTAGGTAAGACCCCGCTGCAAAGTTCGGCCGGGCTGGGACTTGCCGAAGAGCGATTTCACTCCCAAACTTTTCCATGCGCTGCGCATGATAGAAAAAGCAGGGCGGACGCGCCTTAGGCTATGCACATTACTGGCGGCAAATGAACACCGTAAGACCTGAAGCGGCCGGACTTTTGCTCGACACCAGTGTTCCAAGCTCACGTCGAGGGACGTGGGATGATTGGGCTACCGTGGTATTTTCCCTAGTGCAATTCACCAAGGCTCGACCAGTCGACTCCTTGGGCCCTTTCATCTTAGCATCCCTCGAAACAGGTTTTGTCATTGCCACAAGACTGCCAGCGACCCGCGGAAGTACCGCGCATACCAATAACCGACAAATGAATCTACTCGAGTCCCTGCGCGACTCTTCGAGTCCCCCAGGCACTCGGGGGCTACTGACGAGGGGGTGACCCCACGACTCCTACGGATAAGCCTACCTGGTGTCCATGAAGAAAGAAGGCCCATGAAGATACAGCCTCGGCCCACTAATTGACACCGACGTAGGAGTCTACAACTCACAAGGAAGGTGCGAAGACCTGCCGTACGGAGCAAGCTAGGGTTAGGAAAGCTTACCTGTAAACGTAGAGGAACTCCCCGAGACCTAGCCTAGTATATAAGGGCTAGGAGGGGCGACACCAAAAAGGAGGAATATCATCTGTTACCCTAGCCTTGAGCGCTCCAGCATTGGCATCCCCTGTAATCGCATCTCCCCCATTAATAATATCGAGTAGGAGCGTGCCTCCCTGTTTGCCGACGAGCTATCGTCCAACCTGTGCCTCTCATGACTAACCCAGGGTCCCTGACCATGGGATCTGCCGGGGTTGATCCCCGTCACCGCCGTTTCAACATCGGGGCTGCCAGGAGAAGCTGCCCCGGCACCCTGCCGGAAGGAGGAATCCCCTCCGGGAGACCATCCATCGCCATGGACGCCTCCCGGATGTGCCGTGAGTAGTCCCCCTTGGACCATCGGTCCGTGACCAGTAGCTATGTGATGTACTCCACCCCTCTTTGTGCTTTCACTTTCGAGACCTCGTGAGCTGCTTCACATGATCGAGGCACTTTTGTAATTTTCTGTGTTGCAATGCTGAGTTTGCTGGGATCTGATAGATTATGAGATTATGTTCAGATTGTGATGAGTAATATATTTGGTTCTCCTTTATATTTGTGTTCTTTAGTAAATTCTTGCATGTTGTCCATTGCCGTATTTTACTTTGGCCAAGTGATTTGTTGCAACTCCAAGAGGGAGATTTATGCTTGATTGTGGATTCAACCCCTTGATGTCTAGCTTGAGTGCTAGAAACATGAGACTAGGGGATGTGCTGTTGCCACCAGGGATAAAACAACAGTTCTTGTACCTGCGGGTGCAAGGATTGTTTACTTTACGCAAAGTTCTTTTAATGCAGTTGTATGTTGCTTTGAGTTTACACTTTGGGTGGGATTCGCAACTTAATACCAGCGAGATGTTCTGGATAGATATCTCAAGGTGGATGATTCGTAGTAGATGCAGATGGATTTCGGTCTACTTACCTTGGCGTACTGCCCATTGCTTTTGAGCCTCTTCCTTTCTTTTGTAGCATAGTTAGCATTGTGGTGCGTTTATAATCTTGTCAATTACCCAGCTATGATTTGTTTACCTCGCTAGCACTTTTATCGTCTTTTGGGAGAGAGACATCACTAGTGAACATCATGGGACCCCGGTCCATATTCACACTATTGTTTACACCCTCAATTTACTTTCAGTTCTTACTTTTAGTTGCACTATTATCTCTTGTGTTGATCCTTTGTAAACAACAAGGCCAGAGGAATTGACAACTCCTCTGTACTCGTTGGGAGCAAACTTATTTGTTTCTGTGTGCAGGTCACGACAACCGCCCAATTTCTGGCGCCGTTAGCCCGAAGTAATTTCTGGCACCGTTGTCACCTTCTTGTATTTCTGCGAGTCCTACTGGATACAAACCTTGGTATCTTCACCGAGGGAAATTTGTTGCTACGCTACATCTCACCTTCCACCTGGGGTAACCAACAATAAGTGAGAGAACTATCCTCACCGTATCAAGCCAATTTCGGGCGCCATTGCCGGGGACTCCAGTCTACAAGATAGGGGAGTTGCACACTAGCTTTTATCTTTTCTTTTTAGTCTTGTTAGTTTACCTTTCAGTCTTTACTTTTGTGTCACTTATCAAAAATACCAAAAATACATGTTACCTTTCTTGTGTGGTCAAGTATGTTAGGTGTTGGTACTATGAGGGAATCCGAAGTTTTGGATTTCCATCAAAGGAACGGGGAAAATATGAAGAAGGCATGGGACAAAATTTCTGAAGCACATAAGGCAAATATGCCTTGGTTAGCTATAAGAATTGTGCTTAGAATTTTTTACTTTGGCCTTTTTAAGTGGTGTAAGCACTCTCTTGATCTTATAGCTGAAGGAGACTTTTTAGAGTGTGATGAAGCTAGATCTCTTGAAATTATACATAGTTTATCTAGTTATTTTGTTTATGATGGTCTTGATACTGTTATAGACAGAATTGCTATTATTGAGAAGAAGCTTGATGCTCTAGACTTAAAAGAAGTAGAAAAACCAAAGCCTCCTAGAGAGGAGATTTTGGAAATAGAAAATGACTGGGAGACTTTTGTTAAGATTGTTATCTCTAATCAAAACTTCCTTGCTTTTGTGACATTGGATCTACAGTTTCTATAATGCCAAGCTTTATTTATGATTCTTTGTACCTTGCAAGCATGGACATATTTCCATCTTTTCATGAACATTCTAATGGTGATATTTCTGAGATCCAGGGAAGATTAAAATATGTCCAAGTCATGTTTCTTGAAAGGAGCGTAGAAATTGACTTTGCCATCATGAAAGCCAATCAAGGAAATATAGTGCTTGGAAGGGACTTCCTCCGAGCCATGAAAGGCTTCATTGATATAGGTAAAGGGAAAATACGCTTGCGTGGTAAAGCAAAAGGTATGTACCTCTTCCCCCGGAAGAACAAGGATGAGCTTATTGACAACCCTTTTGAAATCCTTGGTGAACCTTCCGATGATTTTGGAGAACTTTGATCCGATTCTTTTGCTTTAAGCCTAGCTAATGGCTTTAAAGAAGCGCTTTCGGGAGGCAGCCCGCAACGAATTTAGGTTTTACTTTTTGTTTTTCTTCTGTTCTTAGTGGTATTGATGATTTTTACTACTTTAGCAACATCATTGTATCTTTACTTTTCAAGCTTTGTGTCAATTATAGCCTCATATGACAAGGGAAGTGAAAGTTGTGACATGCTGTCCAGAAAACAGATTCTGTCCTCGTGACGAAAAAAATCGTAGAAAATTACCAGTACATCTTTTTGAGCTGAATTTTTTACACAGAGTGCTCTATACAATCACGGAACTTTCGTATGTTCTGAGTTTTTTTATTTGAGTTGCAGAAGTACCACTAAAAAATTATTTACTACACATTGTTCTGTTTTTCATAGATTCTGCCACGTTTTGTCTCTCCTAACTTTTGCAAAACTTAATCTTGCTTTTTATTTGCAATTTTTTTTGGAAATCTTGAGAAATAGTAGCTCTTCAAGAATATCTTTATTTTCAGTAGAGGAAAATTATTTTAATACGGTACTAACTTCTCTAATCAGTTTACAATGAGTTATGTATGAAGGGAGTTTTCAAGTGTGCGATGGAAGATGATGAAAGAAGATCCTGGAGTGTCAAACGCTCAAGCTTGGGGATGCTCATGTGCACCACCAATAAATATTCAAGGAGACTCAAGCATCTAAGCTTGGGGATGCCCCCGTGCATCCCCTTCATCATCAACAATTATCAGTTCGACCCTCGTTGCAATATATTTATATCACTTCATGCGTTATGTGCTATGCTTGGAACGTCTCACTCTTTACTTTTCTTAGGTTTGTTTTTGCTTTGTTTGCTGTTATAACAAGTTAGATCCAAGCTTTATTTTGTGTGGGAGAGAAACACGCTCCGCTTGAACTAGAACTCCTCATAGGATTTTCATGCTTATTCTCTTAGTTGTGAGTTGTTCTTTTTCTTTTCTTAGTTGCTTCCCTGTTTAGTTGTTGTGCTTTAGTTTTCTTCTAGAGCTTTTGTTTTGTCTTAGGTTGAACTTTCTATAGGTTTCATGTTTTATCTTGTTAGAGAGTTTGCCTATTGCACTGAGTTTTGTGTCTTGACTAGAAAGTAGGTAGTTGAAGTTGCTATTCTCTTTGTAGTAGTAACTTGCAATAGTTTTGAGGTATTGACTAGAGTAATGTTTGAACTTTTGGTGTCAAGAGCTCGAGCCTATTAGTGATAGATGTCGTATTTTGGACAATCCGTGTGATTTTCTAAAACCAAAAAAAAACCTGTTGAGAACTCTAGCTACTAGATGGATCACTAACCTCTGGAGGGTTCGAATATCATAGTACACTCACGTACCATGAGTCGAGGATGCGCAAGGATAACCAAACCCCCATACACTCCTCCTCGGGGTACTTGTCTCTTTGTGAACCTCCTGATTAGATTGAAAGTTACCGATAAGAAGTGCAGGATTTCTTCGGAATAATGTGAGTACTCGAAAGTTGACACTTCCACCCACCTATACTTTTTCTAGCCTCTTCGGTACCGTGCATTACCCTTTCTCATCTCGAGAGTTGGCGCATACTTCGCCGGTGCATCCAAACCCTTGGCACGGTATGCTCTGTCATCATAAGCCTCCTTATATCTTTCCTCAAAATAGCCACCATACCTACCTACAAGGCATTTCCATAGCCTTTCCGAGATACATTTCCATGCAACACCAACCTTCTCATGACTTGATATTCATGTCATACATGCTACTTGCTTGATCGATGAGCCTCATGCTAGTTGGGACTTGCCCTAATCATTGCTACATGACGCGCTAGTATCATTGCATATCCTGCTACCCTGACAAAGGCATACATTTGCATCATGATAGTTACATCTTCTTTATGTGAGTACCTTTGTAAAGTGTGAAAGATCTCCTATATTCTTGTAAAATATAGAGTGTTGCCCCTAAAGTGAGGAAAAGATCCAAAAGAGGACAAAATCAAAAGATCCCAAAGAGGACAAATGAGAGAAATAGAAAGAGCCATTGAGGCCACCAAAAAAGTAAAAAAAATAGAAAAAAGAGAAAAATAATAAAAAGAGAGAAGGGGGCACACTACTATTCCTTTTGAGAGATCCACACTAGTGCTTCATCCTCTATCCCTTGTACTCCATAGAGATTATCATACATGCATATAGCTATGTGGGGACCCTTCACACTATAAAACTTGGCTTGTATATTCCAGTGATGAGCCTCCTCAAACGAGTTCTAGGTCTTCCTGAGCAATCAAGTTGGATGCACCCCCACTAGTTCCCTTGGAGAGCTTTTAGCTCACATGTGCATCCGTTGCATGGCAATCCCTACTTCTCACATCATATCTATCATATGGCCTTCTTGCCTATGATTGTCCTCTTAGATGTGAGCCTTTCACACCTTTTTGTCTTCCTCCTCCACCTTCTTTCTGCTTCGCCTTTTAGGTGTCAACTTTCTTGCTCACGCTCATCCATTGCATGAGTGCTCAAAATATCGAAAGGGAGTGGATCAGTTTGACTTGTACCTAGCTAGTGGTCTGGGGACGAGTCCAGATATGAATCCAAAGGAGACCAAATGTGAAACTTTAGTAGATAGTAGTTCTCAACAATATATATTTTATCTCGTATTCCCATATCCCTCTTCTTGCATGCAAACACCATCTGGAGACATTCGAGTCACGAACAGCGAGAGATCTTGCACCTTTTGTTCTTTTGTTGCTTGTGTCCATACTAATATAGACTATTTCTTGTTAAGACTTGAATTGAATTGCATGCTTTGATTGCTTTACTTAAAAGTCCTTATATGGTTGTGTGGCATGTCACCACAGAAATTATGCTTGTTATCATTTCCCTACTCGAGGACGAGCAGGAATTAAGCTTGGGGATGTTGATACATCCCAAACGTATCTATAATTTATGCTTGCTCCATGCAAGTTTTGTGTGACTTTGCCATGTTTTTCTTGAACTTCCATACACTTTTGAGCATATTTGGACTAACCTATTAAATCAGTGCACCCAGTTGCCAGTTCCTGTTTTCTGCTGTTTTTGTATTTCAGGTTTTCCGGCCATTAAAAGTGCTCCAAAAATTCCGGAAAAATTATATAAAAATCAGCGTCCCGGAAGCCACTGGAATCACCAAGGAAGGAAGGGAGGGCCACCAAAGGGACTCCAAAAGGGTCCCTGGCGCGGCCCCACCCTAGGCCGCGCCGGGCACCCTCCTGGCTGTCCTGTGGCCCCTCTCGGTGCCCCCTTTGGCCTATATTTACCCCCCGTGACGGAAACCCCTAAGAGCGATCTGCTATTCCCGTTCTCCTCTCTGTACCGCCGCCGCCGCCGTTTCAAGATCGGGGCTACCAGGAGAAGCTGCCCCGGCACCCTGCCGGAAGGAGGAATCCCCTCCGGGAGACCATCCATCGCCATGGACGCCTCCCGGATGTGCCGTGAGTAGTCCCCCTTGGACCATGGTTCCGTGACCAGTAGCTATGGGATGTACTCATCCCCTCTTTGTGCTTTCACTTTCGAGACCTCGTGAGCTGCCTCACATGATCGAGGCACTTTTGTAATTTTCTGTGTTGCTATGCTAACTTTGCTGGGATCTGATGGATTATTAGATTATGTTCAGATTGTGATGAGTAATATATTTGGTTCTCTTTTATATTTGTGTTCTTTAGTAAATTCTTGCATGTTCTCCGTTGCCGTATTTTACTTTGGCCAATTGATTCGTTGCAACTCCAAGAGGGAGCGTTATGCTTGATTGTGGGTTCAACCCCTTGATGCCTAGCTTGAGTGACAGAAACATGAGACTAGGGGATGTGATGTTGCCACCGGGATAAAAATACGGTGCTTGTACCTGCGGGTGCAAGGATTGTTTACTTTACGCAAAGTTCTTTTAATGCAGTTGTATGTTGCTTTGAGTTTACACTTTGGGTGGGATTCGCAACTTAATACCAGTGAGATGTTCTTCATAGATATCTCAAGGTGGATGATTCGTAGTAGATGCAGATGGATTTCGGTCTACTTACCTTGGCGTACTGCCCATTGCTTTTGAGCCTCTTCCTTTCTTTTGTAGCATAGTTAGCATTGTGGTGCGTTTATAATCCTGTCAATTAACCAGCTGTGATTTGTTTACCTCGCTAGCACTTTTATCGTCTTTTGGGAGAGAGACATCACTAGTGAACATCATGGGACCCCGGTCCATATTCACACTATTGTTTACACCCTCAATTTACTTTCAGTTCTTACTTTCAGTTGCACTATTATCTCTTGTGTTGATCCTTTGTAAACAGCAAGGCCAGAGGAATTGAAAACTCCTCTGTACTCGTTGGGAGCAAACTTATTTGTTTCTGTGTGCAGGTCACGACAACCGCCCAATTTCTGGCGCCGTTAGCCCGAAGTAATTTCTGGCACCGTTGTCACCTTCTTGTATTTCTGCGAGTCCTACTGGAGACAAACCTTGGTATCTTCACCGAGGGAAATTTGTTGCTACGCTACATCTCACCTTCCACTTGGGGTAACCAACGATAAGTGAGAGAACTATCCTCACCGTATCAAACGCATACCTCAAGCTCAAGATGCCAAGACCATCAGGGGTCATCACGGTCAATGGAAGCTTCATCAAATCAGAACAGTGCGACTGTGACTTTCATGAAGTTTCTGACACATTTGGAGCCTAGCAACAGCTCGAACAGATATCCATGACAACGGACATAAGCATATTTCCACTAGAAAGCAGATGTGAGTCAAAAGAGTTCAATCGTGACTTCAGCGTCGACAGCGACACAGTCACCCACCAAGTTCACCCAACGGACCCGGACAAGACGGTTCGAATCTACGCGCACCTCCCAGAAGAACAAGCAGCCGCCCTCATGGCCTTCTTCCGCCAAGAGTGGCAAATTTACGCCTGGTGCCCGGCTGACATGCCCGGAATACCACGAGAGTTTGCAGAACACGCGCTGCATATACGTCCAAACACCAAACAAGTAAAGCAGGCGTTGCGCCGATTGTCAGAAACCAAGCTTAGAGCCATCGGAGAAGAGATCAATCGACTACTCGATGCACAATTCATTCGAGAGACGAAGAAGGCCACCTGGATCGTAAACCCAGTCTTGGTACCCAAAAAGGATACCAACGTACTACGGATGCGCGTCGACTACGGGCCCATCAACAAACATTTCCCGAAGTACCACTTTCCCCTGCCAAGGATAGACTAGATAATCGACTCCACTGCAGGGTGCGACCTTCTATCTTTCCTCTGTGTTATATGCCCTTCGGATTGAAAAATGCAGGAGCCACGTACCAACGGATGATGCAAGCGTGCCTGACAGATCAAATCGACAGAAACATCCAAGTCTATGTCGACGACATCGTCATCAAAACACACAGCGCAGGCACACTACTCGACGACCTCCTCGAAACCTTCGCCGCGCTCAACAAATACAGAATCAAGATCAACCCAAAGAAGTGCATGTTCGGCGTCCCCATCGAAAAATTACTCAGATACATGGTCTCCAGTCGAGGAGTCGAAGCAAACCCTGAAAAAGTCCAAGCAATCGCCAAGATGCAAGAACCAGTCAATATCCGGGGCGTACAGCAACTCACAGGAAAACTCACAGCACTGAGCCGCTTCATCAGCAGGTTGGGAGAAAGGACCCTACCATTCTACTAGCTGCTCAGAAAAGGAGAAAAATTCGAGTGGACTGAGGAAGCCAGCAACGCATTCGCAGACCTAAAGAAGACCCTCTCGACACCACCAATCATGGCGGTGCCCAAGGAGCAAGAACCACTCTACCTCTACATAGAGGCACGCATCAGCGTAGTCAGCACGACGCTCGTCGTCGAGAGCATGGAAGAAGGCAAAATCCAGAGCATCCAAAGGCCAATCTACTACCTAAGCATGGTCCTCACAAAATCTCACCAGCGGTACCCGCACTACCAGAAGCTCGTATATGCCATCGTCATGACTTCAAGGAAGTAACACACTACTTCCACGAGCACCGCATCACGATCGTGAGGAGCGCACCACTCGCGGACATCCTCAAAAATCCCGAAGCAACTGGAATAGTCGTCTAATGGAACATCGAGCTCAGTCCTCGCGATCTACAATTCAAGCACCCAACGGCGATCAAAGCCCAAGTACTCCCAAACTTTCTTGTCGAGTGGGCAGAAGTGCAAACACCAGGCCCCACAGACCTGTCCAACTCATGGACAATGTTCTTCGACGGGTCCAAAAGACAACAAGGAGCTGGAGAAGGCTTCTATCTAATCTCCCCCAAAGGAACCAAACTCAGATACATACTTTATATCAACTTCAGCAATGCCTCAAACAACGAAGCAGAATACGAGGCACTACTCCATGGCATGCGCATGGCGAAAGCTTGCGGAGCCACTCGCCTCTCCATCTACGGCGACTCCAACCTCGTCGTCCAATAGAAAATGAGAGACTGTGAAGCAGTCGCATAAAACATGATGGCTTACCAGAAGCTCTACAACACCCTGGAAGGAGGATTCGACGGCTGCGAGCTAAACTACATCCCCAGGGCAAATAACACAGAGGCAGACGAGCTCGCAAACATTGGATCAACCCGAGGACCCATCCCTCCAGGCGTTTCCCTAGAAAGCATCAGCCAGAGCTCAATCAAAACCAAGGCACCCGCATCAGAGACAGTCGCAGAGGACGACGATGCAAACGATCCAGCACAAGTAGCGGCGGCGAACCCAACAGATGACACAGGCAACGAAGCAGCCGAAGAAGCAGAACCAGCCGCGCCCAAAGGCCCAGCTTGGACAAAGACGCTCCTTCGATTCTTAATCGTGGGCACCCTACCACAAGACGTCGCAGAAGCTCGACGCATCAACCGACAATCTAAAGCATTCACAGTAATCAACGGACAGCTTTACAAGCGCAACATCTCTCAGGTCCTACAAAAGTGCATCGAGGAGGAAGACGGCAATGCCCTATTGCTCGAGATCCACGAAGGAACTTGCTGACACCATGCGAGCAGTCGCGCACTTGTGGACTAATCCATTCGAGCAGGGTTCTACTGGTCAACCGCAATGAAAAATGCGGAAGACATCGTATGTAGCGACCCGGTCCCGAAGGGAACCAAGTCTACTGTGCTTCTGTGCTATCCCTGGATCAGTATGCTAGCACACACAGGTACTCGATGAAATACCATAGTATCACATGTCATAAATTAACGTAAATACATGGTATTTATTACCTTACAGCCCTTGGGCTAGAATACACAGCAGAACAATCAATATACAAGTGGAGTCCCATCAACGCCAACGGCAAAGTTGAGTGTAGACTTCACGACCCTATATCGTATCACTTACTCATCGTATAAAATCCTGCAACACCGAAGGTTACAGCCCGACAACGGGTCAGTACATTTGAATGTACGGCAAATCATATCCCAGAAAGAAGTAAAATTTCCTACAATACATGCAATTTGGCTGGTGGAGCTTCTACATTTATTTTTGCAAAAAGCTAATTTTTCCTTATAGAATAATAATAACTAAGTTCTACCATAGCATACGATTGAGATGGGAAACCCCACTCAATCTATCCCAAAGTGATTAACCCAATAAGTTAATTAAAGATGATGAGAAAAATCAATATTTCCACAACTAGTTGCTCAAATTGTCCATAACCGGGGACACGGCTAATCGATTAGTTTTACACTCTGCAGAGGTTTGCGCACTTTTCCCCACAAGACTCGATCGCCTCCTTTGTAGTTCGTCACACTGCATGGTGTATGAAAACTGGAAGATCGAGACATGGTCTTTCAGAAGAGTTTCCCTTACTCCGGTAGCACCCATCCCACCTACTCACAACTACTTTCGTAGCGCTACCTAGTAAGAGTCCCTACCACTGATCAACCAAGCCAGAGCCCATAGTAGCTTGTGGCTGCACACGTAAGCTTCTAGGCATGTCAATACAAACAGTCCCTTTGAGCCTGGGTGGCTTTCCGCAGTCATCACTGGCCACCTCCAGGATGCTCGCAACCATCCCACCCAGGTAGTTCATTAACTTTATCTTGGTCCTAATTACTACTTTATCTCTCATACCTCATAATGATTCACTTCCCAATCCACGTCTACTTAGCATAGCAATATCCTATTATACGATGGTGACAAAGATGTAAGGATCAGACCTACCACAATGAACTACTGGGTGCAATAACATAGCATAACCTCTCATGCAATCTAAAGAAGAAGAACTAATGCATTGAAAACATAGGTAATAGGAAGTATGGTCAAAGATATGACTTGCCTTGAATCTTGATGAAGTTATTCGCGCTCATAATTCCGACAATTCTACTCGTCACACTCCGAGCAATCTATCGTAACCAAGCACACAAGGTTGCACACAATCAATACACAAACAAAGGCAAAACAAGGTTCATGAAATCCAAAAGAAAAACCAAATAAAAGTTTTTGCAAAACAGATCATGATTGACTTCAAAAGTGGGTTGTAACGTGTCTAGAATATAGGGTTTAGCTAGGGTTTTAGTTTGCAAAAAGAATCAATCAAATCCGAGTTGTAAAAGAAAAGATACGATCAAAAGAAACTTGATTTTGAAACTGATCAGATTTGAATATTTTCGAAAATACCAAAACAAACTTTATGTTTGAACTGAAAAGAGGGCTTCGAAATAAAACCGTGGGCTTTGGAATCACGCAAAACGGATCTACGAGTAAAAAGATATTACTAGAACAGCTTTGCATAGGATTTAGGAATTTTTTTGATCGAACGGAAAAATAATTTTCTCAAAACTTGGATCTACAGTACACAATATTTAGAGGGTTTCAAAACAACGATTTGGCCGCTTGTTTCATCTAAAACGGAGCAACGGATAAAAAATTACGGCGCTTTTACTAACCGCGACGTGTAGATTAGACGCGACGAAGACGACAATTCCGGCGATCTTCAGCGTCAACGAGGACGTCTACTATGTAGGGCTTGATTAGAAGATCACAACGGTGGTGGTGATGATCTCCAACGTCGTCCATACGGGCGTGGTAACGCGGTGAACCGAGCGCGCTCCGATGAACTCCCGCGGTACGCGTACAATTTGGGGATCAATCTTGCGCAAGAAAAGAAGAGGGGAAAAGATGTCAATTAGAAGCACAACGAAGAGAAGAGTCGGTGTGCAGAATTTGGGGTCAAGGGAGGCTCACCGGTGACGAAATTCGTCCAACAATAGAGCTCCGTTGAACCTAGATCTACCCCGAAATTAGCTCGATTTGGAACGGTTTGCTGCGAAATTTTTGTGAGGAATCGGCGGAGAGGAACATGTTGTATTTAAGGGACAAGATTTCGTGGGCAGGGGATTAACGGGAAGAGAGATCGGGACGAACACGGGACGGCGGCGGCCTCTGTTCGTGTCCGCCATGGACACGTACAGAAATCTCCTGTGCGCTCGTGCGGTCAGTGAGAGGAGCGCTACGTGGCCCAGGGCGGCTGGGCTGGCTGGGCCGAATTCGGCCTGGCTGGCCCGTCCCAGTTTTTTTTTTTTTTGCGAATTGTTTTAAAAAAAAAAGGTATAGGAGTATTTTTAATATAATAAAAATAGCCCCGAAAAAAAAAACCTCTTATTTTTTCAAAATAATAAAAAAATACGTAAAACGTAAGTACGTTTATATAAATATATACGTACTTTTCTTTAAACTTCAAAGAGTTTTATAAAATAAAATATAAGTCGGAAAAATACGAAATAAAATTCTAAAATCTTAGAAAAACGTAAATGATATTTTCAATAAGTTATTTATAGAAAATAAAATAAAGAAAAACTTCATTCAAGAAATTCAAATAAATCCATAGCAAGGTTTTAAATCATTTTCAATGAAATTGAAGAAGTCATGTTATCTTCCCTCATTTAATTTTTTTTATTTTAAATAAAATAAAAGTATTCAAAATAAGATCCAATAAAATAAAAATGAAAACTTTTATTTGAAAAATTTCCCATCTTTATTTATTTATTGAAGGAGTCATATTACCATACCACTATCCTGGCCGTTCGCCACCCCGGGGACTCGATATGGTGGGGTGTGACGCCCCCAAAATCAGACCGTGTACAGTAATCATACACGCAAGGTACACGATCGAGATCAGGGACTCACGGTGAGATATCACAACACAACTCTACAAATAAAATAATATAGGCTGTTTAATACAAGCTAGGGGCCACGAGGGCTCGAATACAACAGCTCGAGAGCAAAAAAGACAGCGGAATTAATAGTATCTGAGTACAGACACAAGGATACAAGGTTGCCTTAAGAAGGCTAGCACAAATATCAACAAAAATCATAAAGGCGAGGCCTCCTGCCTGGGAACCTCCAAACTACTCCTGGTCAAAGGGGAACTCGACGTCGTAGAAGGCATCGGGGATCTTCACGTTGCGGTGATTGGCATCGGGGAACTCCTGCTCCTGGACTCCAAGGCTTCAACGTCAACTGCAGCGGCCGATAAGGCAAAACAAGAAGGGGGAAATAGAGCAAAGGTGAGTATCTAGCATACCCGCGAGTCTTACGTCCGCTACTAAGCATTTATGCATTTGTATCAAATGGAAAGGGGAGGCTGTATATAGTGGACTGCAAGGTAGAAATCAGAATAAGGATGAGAAGCTAGGCCTGTCGAAGACTAGCATCTTCCGACGAGTCTTGCAGCATGAGGTAAGAATCAGCCAACATTTTATATAAAGCATAAAGTAACAATGCAGCAGAAGTTGCTGCAGCATTGTATAATAGTAAGTTGTAAATATTAATAATTATCAATGCCTCCGAGATCCCCTCCTCAACTTCCCTGCGAGGAAAATAAACCGGAACCAACAGTTTAATAGTAGTAGTTTGTAGTGGTAGGATCTGGCTTCAGCATAAAGCGTCCTGTTACCGTGGACAAGGCTATCCGAATAGATTATCTTCCCTGCAGGGGCTGCACTAGTGTTATCCTACACGCTCGGATCTCTAGGGTGGCGTACACCTTATTAGGGAATGCCCCACCGAGGCTATCCGACACAACGCAGTCCATCCTACGACTCATCAGAGAGGTCCCCGCCGGTCTACAGCCCTAAGGGCAAGGGGGTCATGGGCCTATCACCCCTTGCTCTCCGGGTTGTTGTGAGGAGGGTGAATTCCAGCGCCGCAGCGCGATTCGTCCCTGCCACAATGCTGAGTTGGACGTCTTTCAGAGCTTTCGAACAAGGCTACGTCACGGAGGAGCCCATAACTCGTAATTCTCAAGTATAGGTAGTGCGTACAAGCCAAAAGGCTACTCAAGTCATCCGCCGAACCCGTTAAGCATTTTATTAATTTTCTGTCGAGACAACCGTTATCGTTGCCCCTTATTGAATGAGTCGCGGACAATGACAGTAGGCAGGACCACCAGTAACATCGGTGCCTGCCCTGACGTGCCACCAACTCGTGCGGTTACCAAACAAGGTGAACCGTCTCCTTACCTTGTCTCGCGTTTGCTCCGAAGAGCTCGACTTTCGTACAACAGAATATCTATCGGCCATGAACAGTACCAGGCCCGCCGCACACCGGTGGAATACACCTGACATGTCGTTCCGCTAAGATACCCTGCACGGGCACCGTTGGGTCACCCGACTCCTTACCTGTAAGGACACCAGTTGATTCGAGTGCCTACCATCAAGTGAGACCAGGAGGAATCACCCTCGATGGTACACTTGAAGAGGTTCGACAGAGACATCAGCGGAATGAACTAAAGAGGAATATTCTCGTATCACCCCGGTGGTGCCGAGACACCAGCGGAATGAACTAAAGAGGAATATTCTCGTATCATCTCAGTGATGCTACGCTACTGAGCCGATGAGAGTGAAATACGAGTCCGTCCACTCGTAAGTCAAACTCGAAGCGACTCGGCAGAGTCTCGCCGTTGTAGGTTCCCTAGGGCGTCTTCATTGATCCGTACCTATTGCAGTTATAATATTTTGTAACCCGCGTTCACTCACCAGAGTGATCACGACCCGCTATTCTAAACCTAGCTAACAATGCGCAGGGTTCACTTATGAATATTATATATATTTATAAGGAACTCTCTTGAGTTTTCATGTTTATCTTGTTTAGAGAGTTTGCCTGTTGCACTGAGTTTTGTGTCTTGACTTGAAGTAGGTAATTGAGGTTGATATTCAGTTGTAGTGGTAACTTGCATTAGTTTTGCAATATTGCTATGAGTAATGTTTGGACTTTTGGTGTCAAGAGCTTTAGCCTATTAGTGATAGATGTCATATTTTGGGCAATCCGTGTTTATTTTCAAAACTTACAAAACTAGTTGAGAACTTTAGCTACTAGATGGATCACTACTCTTTGGAGGGATCGAATATTAGAGTACACTCACGTACCATGAGTCGAGGATGCGCAAGGATAACCAAACCCCCATACACTCCTCCTTGGGGTACTTGTCTCTTTGTGAACCTCCTTATTAGATTGAGAGTTCTAGTAATAAGTGCATGAGTTCTTCGGACTAATTTGAGTATTCGAAAGTTGACACTTCCACCTACCCGTATTTTTCTAGCCTCTCATGTGTCGTGCATTGCCTCCTTCTCACTCCGAGAGTTGGCGTCCACCTTCGCCAGTACATCCAAATCCTTGGCACGATACGCTTTGTCATCATAAACCTCCTTATATCCTTCCTCAAAACAGCCACCATACCTACCTATCAAGGCATTTCCATAGCCTTTCCGAGATATATTGCCATGCAACATCCACCTTCTCATGACTTGATCTTCATGGCATACATGCTTTTTCTTGATCGATGAGCCGCATGCTAGTTGGGCCTTGCCCTAATCATTGCTACATGACGCGCTAGTATCATTGCATATCCTGCTACACTGGCAGAGGCATACATTTTCATTTTCTTTATGATGAGTACTTTTGTAAAGTGTGAAAGATCTTCTATACTTGTAATATATAAAGTGTTGCCCCTAAAGTGAGGAAAAGATCCCAAAGAGGACAAAATCAAAAGATCCCAAAGAGGACAAATGAGAGAAATAGAAAGAGCCATTGAGGCCACCAAAAAAATAGAAAAAAGAGAAAAAGAAATAAAAAGAGAGAAGGGGGCACACTACTATTCCTTTTGAGAGATCCACACTCGTACTCCCTCTTGTATCTTGTACTCCATAGAGATTATCATTCATGCATATAGCGATGTGGGGACCTTCACACTATAGAACTTGGCTTGTATATATTCCAATGATGAGCCTCCTCAAATGAGCTCTAGGTCTTCTTGAGCAAGCAAGTTGGATGCATCCCCACTAGTTCCATTGGAGAGCTTACCTTAGCTCATTTGTGCATCCGTTGCATGGCAATCCCTACTCCTCACATCATATCTATCATTTGGCTTTCTCTCGCCTATGATTGTCCTCATTGATGTGAGACTTTCTCACCTTTTTTGTCTCCTCCTCCACCATATTCTCTCTTTGCCATCCTAAGTGTCAACTTTATTGCTTACGCTCATCCATTGCATGAGTGCTCAAAATATCGAAAAGGAGTGGATCATTTTGACTTGTACCTGGCTAGTGGTCTGGGGATGAGTCAAGATAAGATTCCAAAGAAGACCAAGTGTGAAACTTTAGTAGATTAAGTTCTAAACAATAAAAACTATGTTTTACTCTCTCATATATCCCTATCCCCTTTCTTGCACGCAAACACCATTTGGAGACATTCGAGTCACGGACAACGAGGGCTCTTGCACCTTTATGTTCTTATGTTGCTTGTTTCAATGCTAATACAGACTCTTTCTTGTTATGACTTGAATTGAATTACATGCCTTGATTGTTTTACTTAAAAGTTCTTATATGGTTGGTAGCATGTCACCACAGAAATTATGCTTGTTATCATTTACCTACTCGAGGACGAGCAGGAATTAAGCTTGGGGATGTTGATACGTGTCGGGACCCGGGGTTAGCGTATGTAATTCCAGTCACGATACAATCACATGGAGAGCCGAGAACCGTACCCAGTTGTCTAAGCAGACAAGGCCAAGCACAGAACGTTCTCGGTAAGCATCGAACGTGAGGGGCATCCCATTCAGGCCGGATGATCAACTGAGATGGGTCCTCATCGTCCGCTCACAAGTCTAAATGCTTATGGGTGGTGAATCCCATACTCATAGACAAGTCGCCTCAACCATGTTATCGATTGAATCTTAACTCTTACATAGACTTACTCCAGCCCGATCACTTAGTCGGGGTCTAGGGCGGGCTCGATCATACAACAAAGTGTGCACGTGACAGAGTCATGAACAATCGCATCGCGATGCCCCAAGCTGCGCACATCTAAGGGCCACTTGGTGTATAAAAGACCGCCAGCCAGATCACAACTAAGGTCTCGAAAACCCATACTAAGACATGCATGTTATAAACATACATGCAGCACACATGCCTAGTATGAACAGCAGGTATCATCACATAACTCTACAAAGTACTCTTTATTGACTTATACATATAGAGCATACAAAGATCACATGTCTGTGATCAACATTACATCATACAACGGAAGCAAATTAGGTCTGAGTACAGACAAGTTTAACAAATGGCTTAGAGAAGCCTTGTAAACAAACATGCCCTTCCACGAGGGACTAGACTGCTGTCTGGGACTATGCTACCAAGGTCAACATCGAGCTTCACGAAGATGACTCCATCGGGGTCCGGTTCTCATCTAAAACATAGAATAAGCAAACGTGAGTACAAAGTCGTACTCAGCAAGACTTACATCAGAACTACACTACTCATGCTCCAGTATCAAGGTAAAGGAGGTGGGGTTCAACATGTAAAAGTGCCATCTTTGACTTGGCTAGTCCTGAACTACGATTACCAGAATTTGAGGTAAGAAGCTTACACGAGTCCACTACATCTCTAACCAATACACCACTATGGTTACTTCCTCGACTTCCCCACGAAGAAGCACACCATAGCACTCACACTTATCTTGGTGTATTTTAGAAGTATCCAGTTCAAGTTGTCTATGATCAAGTAGAGGTTTCCAAGTAGTCCATAACCGCGGACACGGCTATTCGAATAGTTCATTAACCCTGCAGGGGTGTACATCTTCACACGCGTATCATCACTTATCGCCTCGTTCTTGGCATCCTTCAAGCGGATGTCAGACGTGGATGAAACCAAGGCACTAACCTCACATCACCTTCTCTAATCCAGGAGTCGACTACCTGAGTTTGGCACCGCTCGAGAGTCCGGCCGGTTCCACGAAACGGACTCAGATAATGTAAGGGACCGAGACGCCACCTCTGCCAGATGGTTTCACTGCCTCACAAGTCCACCCACATATCTAGGATGATGCAACCTTTTCTTCATTCTTTTTCTATGCGCATGCCAAATGGAAAGCCCGAATCTATTGCGACTCCTGGACGGATTGGGTATGTAAAGAGGCCAAACGGGGCTCCCATAAAACCCTACATGTGGTCATACTCTTTGTCTTGGATCACAAAACAGGAACTCGGGGCCTAGGACAGTGTTCAACGAGACAACCCACTGTGTACTCCTACACAGCCTCTCATCGTTCACCTTTGCTTAGGGTGGATTCACCAACACGTTTCACTTTCATCAACACCACTGTGTTCATTCCATCCCGACTCACAATCAAAACATCCTCATTGTATCACTAAGCAGCAAAAGCAGTAACAGTTGCAGGGGCTTCATGATATCATACAACTCCTATGTCAGCTAGGATTGTGGTCTGCTTAATACTGTGGCAAAATGATAGGTCATGCATCGGAATGGGTTCAACTATGCGAAAGAACGTGTCTCGGTGATCTCCTAAACATGCATAAGCGAGACTGAGAGGGAAATAGGATTTTATAGACATGATCAATGGGGTTTGCTTGCCTTGCTGACGAACACGGTTCTTAACGGTGGTCTTCTTCTTCGGGGTGATCACCGTCTCGGAAAAGCTGTTACCGGCACAATCATCAACAAAGGGGCAACATTGAATTGAAATGCACAATCACATGATTATGTTGTTCATGATGTGAAAGGTATTGGTTTGATCTAGGTTCAATTTGCCACATGTTAATTGAAGTTGATTTGAAAAGTTAATTCAAATTCAAACTCCCAATGGTATTCAAATTAGATCAACTTGCATTTGCTAATGTTTGATCATTGTATACCATGTCATCATGTGTGGGATAATCTTCTGAAGTACAAGTGATCATATGTGCATTGCAATGGTTAAAATTTGAATTGGATTTGAATTAAATTTGAATTAATTCCATTTAAGCCAAATAGCAAAAGCTACTGGTTCCATTTTAAAATCAACTCAAACATGGTTGAAAGTTCCATATTTGGATAGAGAATTTTATGCTGATCATTTTTCATATATTATTTGTCCAAATTGGAGTTAAAATGAATTAGTTATGAATTTCCAAAGTTTAAGCAATTTTCTGGAATTTCTGGAATTACTTTAATTCTTTTCTATTTCTGGAAATTCTTTACTGCATCAGCATTGCGTGGGGATGACGTCAGGGGGGGGGCTGACTGGTGGGTCCCTGCTGTCAGCCTCAGGGGGGGTTTTAACCCGGTTTAAAATAAAACCAGAGGGGTTAACAGGGCTGGGGCCCCACATGTCATCGACACTTGAGGGGGATTAGTGGGGCTGGTTAGCTCTAATGGCGCCGGCTTGACGCCGGTGACCTTCCAGACGGCGGCGCCCCGCCGGAACTTCGCCGGAATGCGATTCCAAGTGCGGGAAGGGCAAAGGAGGGCACGGGAGGGTGCTTCTGTTGGGAAACGTAGTAGAAAACAAAAAAATTCGGTCGACGAATCAAGAACCCAAGATCATCCAAGAAGATTGCATACAAGGTTTTAGGTCACGGCTCACCAACTGATGTAGCGTAAGTAGAGTTGGTGAAGCTCGTGGACGTAGTGGAAGTAGATCTCGCAAGTTCTCCCACGAACAGTCCCTCGATCAATCCCACGAACAAGTCCCGCGATCTAGTCCCACGGACAAGTCCCATGAACAAGCTCCTCAAAGAAGGGTCGAAGGTACGACCCCACCATTAGTATCCACACATCCCGTAGCAGCAATCCAGCAGCGCTCCGCCGTCCAGAGATGAATGCCACCGAAAAAACTAGAGGGAGAAAACCCTAACGGATTCCGATCTAGAACAGCGTCTAAATCGGGGTCTAATTGTGGAGCAACGGGGTTTAGAGGAGGGAGGGTGGCGCATAGGCCTTGGGGATTGATTGTCTGTGTCTTCCCCCACCCTTGGCTCACCTTATATAGGTGGCCAAGGGGCCTAGGGCGCAGCTCAAGGAGGTTTGGGAGTCCAACTTGGACTCCCAAGCCTTCCAAACCTACACATACCTTCCCACCGGAAACCTTCCATAATGGTATTTGGAAATCCCACCTGGAGGATCTTCCACCCCTTTTTGGTGCGCCCCCACCACCTGGCCGGCCAGGGCAGCCTAGGTGGCTTGCCCCCCAAGGCCAAGGGCGTAGGGCAGTGGGTGGTACTGCCCGGAACCTTCCGGAACCTTCTAGAAGCTTCCATGACCTTCCGGGACCTACCGGGGCTGTTTCGGGACATTCCGGACACTTTTGGAGCACTTCCAATACCTTCCGGAACCTCTAACGAATGTTCCGGAGCCATATAAATGGGTTTCGGAGCCATCCGGGCAAAGGTTATTATGTCCGGTGAACACAACATATTGTTTAAACTGTCCACCGATCACCGAAACTATTCCGGTTGATCGTAAACTTTCCCATTACCATTTTCATATGTTCCGGAACCACCTGGGACTACTCCAGAGTGATCCGGACATATCCTTAAATACCCAAAACTACTTTTGGTGCCCTTATGAACTATTTCATAAATCCCCGGAACTACTTCCGGTACCCGTATGAACTATTCTTCTTTGCTTCCACTAAACCTTCTACCATACTAGTATTCTAACAGACTACAGCTCGTTAAGTGTGTGACCCAATAGGTTCGGTATAATGCGGACATGACTCAGAACATCTTCCGGACATAGGTCAACAGCCTTTTGTCAATAGCCAATAATCAACAGCGGAGCCATGGACACCCATGTTGACTCCCGCACATACACGAAGAAACTTCGAGTGAACCATTATGTTTAGTCATGTACCATTCCCTTTGCTTCGCGATATATGACAAAGTTAGAGGAGAGAAGTTTGGCACCCATGTGTAACAACTTCTTGAACACAAGCCACTCGTTATCCTCTTTGCTAGTTCGTCCATTTTCTCGTTATCGTATTCCGGTATCCCCGTGACTGAATCACAATGCGTCTGGCCAGACTATAATGGATATCGTCATACCGAGTGGGCCCGAAGTGAATATCTTCTTCATCGTGAAGGAGCAAATCCCATTCTTGAACTATCACAGTCACTAGCCACACCATCTGACATACCCAGAACTTATTTTACTACTTCCCATTTACGGGAGGATTCATCTAAGAACCAAAGCATGTCTTCCTGTGTGAAGCAACTGGATACTCTCATGGTCTAAGGAATTACGTATATGATAACATTTCATGATATGACTTATAACGTAGTTACGATGTGATCTCTAAGTATATCATTCAATACTGGGGTCGGTTCAACATCATTGTTCTGCTAACAATATGTTCCCATTACTACTGACATCCTTGTTACAAGAACAATGTCCATGATTAAGAAAACGTAATCATCAGTTAGCACATGAGCTGGTCTTAGAGGCTAAACCAGGAACTCTTGGTGTTTACATTTCCACACATGCAAATGAGTTTTCTTCTGAATCTCATAGTCAGGGTCATTGCAATTATAGCACAGAAATATAAACATTAATTACGAACGTGGAAATATATATATAATAACATTTTATTATTGCGTCTAGGGCATATTTCCAACAGTCTCCCACTTGCACTAGAGTCAATAATATTGTCAGTGCTTGAGCACTTTACACCTATGGCATACCGGTGTAATAAATGCCTCATTTGTGGTACAGACCTCATCTTTGGATCTGACGTTTCAGGCCCGTTTGTATCTTGCATATCTTCGCGTTTTCACGCTATCATAAAATTCACTAATTTTATCAGTTTAGCTTTGTATATGTTTGAATCATTTGGTAGGACCTTGGTTCCTTAGAATAAGTCCTGAAATCATTCATCAATGTTCCATGAGCTTCAAGCATCTAGGAAACCATACCATGTTCATAAATGAACTGATGATTCAAAATACCCTCCCTTGTTACTTCTTTAAGCAACAATATACTTAGCCTCTGTTATAGAATTCGCCACAGTATCTAACTTTAACACAGTTCCTTCATACTGTGCCACCCTTATGTGTGAAACACATAATCCCAATTAAAATCGAACACCGATCGGAGTAAGTATGAAGACTGAATTGGTGTAACTGTTTACATCAAAATTCAGCTGGTGTAACTTGTTACAACGAGCTCTTCATTATCTCCATTTTCCGAGAAACATATCTTATCTATCATAAGTTTAACTTTTCACTGTTTGTCCAATGATCAACATGTTGATCACTTTGGTATCTTGCTCACAACCTTTTGGAGCACTGGACATATCTGGTCGTTTTACATATTATGGTGTACATGATTAATCCAAACACACATGTGAGTGGAATTCAATTCATGTGTTTTGCTTATCTGTGTTCATGAACACTGATTTCCGCAAACAACTTTTCACCGTGACCTCGGCAAGAACATCCTTCTTGGCGTTTTCATACTAAACTACTTTAGTATCATGTCAATATGTAACGTTGGATTTAGCATGATCAAGCACTTACTATCTGCATAGATCAATGTGCTCAATACAAATGCTATATTAGCCCAAGTTCTTCAACTGAAAACTATTTCCGATGAAGTCCTTATTCGTGTCAAGAAATTTATATAATTTCCAATCAACAATATGTCATCTACATAAGATTTTAGAAATATCATTCAGCTCCCACTTACTTTCTTGAACATTCAAGCATCTTCGTTATTCCTGATGAAAACAAACTCTTTTGGCAATTTCATCATAACGAAAATTCCAACTCCATTATGCTAGCTCCAGTCCATCACTGGATATCCAAGGCTTGCATCTATTTTAGCATCCTTTGAATCCACAAAACATTCCGGTCGTATCACGTATACGTCCTTTGTTATATTTCCATGTAGGAACTTTGTTTTGACGTTCATTCTACCATATCCTATAAATGAGATATGTAGTAATTGCTAGTATAACCCGAACTGACTAAAGCATTTCTACGGTCGACACTATTTCGCCGTAGTCAACCTTTGAACTTGCTAGAAAACAATTTTCCAACGAGTTGAGCTTTATGGATAAAACAATTTCATCCGAATCAATTATAGATCCATATATATATTCTTCAGACTTTTAGTCTTTCCGAGGGTCTACCAAGTTCAAAACTTGACTTACTTCCATGGATACTATCTCGGATTATTTGGCATTTAGCCAAATCCCGGAGTCAGGGCCCATCAACGCTTCTTTGTATATCACAGGTTTATCATTGTCGAACAACAATATCTCGTTTTACATATCATGAATGTTTGTACGATTTTTGTCTAACCTGTGTGGTTCAGCTGCGCACTCCTCTGAAGATTCAACAATTTTTGACAAGTTGCACTGTCCTCCCACTCACTCTTTTGTAAGAAACTATTTTTCTTCAAAACACATTGTTCTTAACAGAAAACAGTTTTGCTTTTGTGTAGTGATAGAGGAATACCAAAACTTTTGGCATAACCTTAACAAAGTAGCACTTATCTGATTTGGGGTTTTGAGTATGTCAATCATATGCCTCATATACCCAAATTTTAAGAAAAGACAACATGGTTTTAACAGTCCATACCACATCTAATATGGTGTCATTTCAACAGATTTGATGATGCTCTTTTCAGTGTAAAAGCCGTAGTCACTAACGCATAACTTTAATAAGTATAATGGCAAATTGATAAACGTCATATTTGATCTTACCGTGTCATACATGGCTTGATTACATCTCTCGAACACTTTACTCATAGTGGTGTTCCGGGAGACGCAAGTTATGACACTTCTTCACAACTCATCAGACGTTCGCTAAACTTGTAACTCAAATATTACTTTCTACAATCTAATTTGCAGAAGCTTTATTTTCTTGTTACAATGAATTTCTATTTCACTCTAAAATTCCTTAAACATTTCAAAGATTTCAGAAGTATGTCTCTATTGAACAGATATCCACATATCTACTTCAACTCATGAGTGAAGATAGGGAATCCACTGCACACAACTACACTTATTGGACTACACACATCATCATGTATGATTACCAATGGTTTAGTTGCCCGTTCATGTATGGCCTATCAACGGTGTTTTAGTCACATTACTTCGAGACAAAGATCGCAAGCGTCAAGTGATTCATAATCATATGACTCGAAAGTCCATCACTTATGGAAATTCTTCATGCATGTTATGTCACTTGTGATAAACGGCAGTGCCACATCTATGTGGTATTTCTGTCAGTCTTGCGACGTTTAGCATCAGTGTTATGGATGTTTAGTATTATTATCAAGATTCATAACATACAACCTATTCATAATGGAAGTATGGCCTTTACGTTATTCATAGCTTTGAACAACTCTCTTGCAACAAACATGATTCAAAATGATGTTTTGCAACAAGGCTAAAGTGTAGTAACAATTTACTCAACTCTAAAATGAATTATGAAGATAATCATAGAGTCAACACACGGCATAGTAAACCTTTTACCGTGTTCCCAAGCGTGTCAAAACTCATCATTAGCTGGTCATAAAGGCCATAGTATTTCTTGCATCGAGTTGCAACAATATGCAATCGATGTGATATTCCGGTGATCAACAGTTTAATCACAATATACAGAATCCACAATTAACTGCTTAATCATGATTCCCAAGAATTACATCTCTTGACCAACAATGAATTCATCTATAACTCCGTATGACTTTCATTTCTGAGCTGGTTATTCCAGTCTTCTTTCGTTTTGCCTTTATACGTATCATAGTTCTATTTCCAATGTCACTCCTACTCACAAAAGATCACACATGATTAAGGATGGCACAGGCCATGGAATTTCCGGCGTGTAAGTCTTACTAACATCCTTTGGACTTCTTTCCCTTAATTCTCATCATCATATGATCGGTGTTCTTCTGGATCCCATACTTATCAGTTTTGTTTAGAGAACAGTGAACATTTTCACTAATGCTTACAATCATACATTGTACTAGATATCTTATATCCAACATTAATTGTCTTACTACTGAAAACTTATTTTTCAATTCCATGAATATAACATAACTATCCCAAACTTTTCGAAGTTCGGGTTTCATGGT
This sequence comes from Bromus sterilis, assembly GCA_950022295.1. NCBI lineage: Eukaryota > Viridiplantae > Streptophyta > Magnoliopsida > Poales > Poaceae > Bromus > Bromus sterilis. The sequence continues at coordinate 222,822,220 of OX465599.1, forward strand.
GGTGAAGACAATGCACTTAGCTGTCGTGGAATTCTAGCATTTTGGATTATGGACATAAGTCACATCATCCATAGCATCAGCGGGAGAGCATCAAAAATTTGCGATAGGACAAGCTCCTTCTCGACACTATTGAGGATAGTCCTCACAATACGGTACCAATCGTAAAGTTTTTACCAGATAAAACAGTTAATCAAAATCAATTTGGGAAGGTGGTAACGCGAGCCATTATTCTACAACGATAATGCAAATACTAAGACTTTGTTCATAATTAAGTTGCACTTGTGATTAATCAATTTAATTACTTAGTGCGCTCCCACTCAGATCAATATCTCTCGTAATTGATGCTGGAGTGATTCAAGATCCAACCCAATCGTCCGCCATTGATGTGACATCACTGATGACTTAGACTGGACCGGTAGGCCAACTTTCCAATCACACCAAAGGTGATTCTTGTTCATCTTTCGATGGGCGTGTTCCGGTAGCAAACTTTTATCCAAACCGTCAAGACAACCAAGTGTAATGCGCTGTGTGTTCTTTTAACACACCCGCCTTTTATGCGTCACACACGTGTGCACCCATGTGACATGACCTGCTCCGGTGTGAAACATAGTATAGACGGTGCTACAGTTGGGAGAACACTATCAACTTGATATTGTTTTGCGAGAGATCACCCTAATAAAATACGACTACCGCGCATCAAACAAGGGTTCATCAAAGGGATAAACATCACAGGCAGTTCATAAAATTATGTGATATGATATAGCCCTTTGCTTCGTGAAGTCTTCATTATCTTCACGTCGTCGTGGTTGAAGTCACCGTGTCCACCAACTTTGTCCTTGGTGCCGGGACCAACACCACGGCTTCCGGCATGTGCGTCGGGGTCCACCTCCGCATCGTAGATCATCACCTTGCATCTATCTATTGCTTTGCCTCGAGCTAATAAACAGTTCTGGCACGCAGGCCATAATTAAGTGACAATCATATGACTCCAGTCATCATGCCGTACCACGACACGCAGGTCGCGAATAAATATTACATAACATATAGCATCTCATACAAACACATTGCAAATCTTGAAGGCTATACCACATCACATGCATACTCTGCAAAAACGAGTTAGATCGCCATCTACACGGGTTGTTGCAACTTTTATCGTGGTTGTTAAGCAGGTTTACAAGGCAAACGAGAAACCCTAGACAAAACAAAAACACGATACTTCTTTTGTTGCTAGTTTAACATACGGGGTGCGTGTAGCAACTAATGCCACAAGCCAAACTTCGTTAAATGCGTGACCCCCGTGTGGATTTGAGTTCATAAAATCCATAAGCCCGTTCATGTTAAATTTTCTATAGCAAGACTAGGATGAGATCCAAGGAATTTGATGTAGTCCATGATCAAGGCAACCAGCATACTAAGAGCAGCATAGAGGGATCATGGCAAAACTCAAACCTTGTAGCAAAATCACATCATGCCGTCGAGCAAAGAAAAGATCACATGATAGGGAAGCAAACAAGAAAATCAATGTGTCATATCAACATATGATCTACCTAAACATGCATCTAATCAAGGATCGCTCATGATACCACTGTTGGGAAACGTAGTAGAAAACAAAAAATTTCGGCCTACGAATCAAGAACCCAAGATCATCCAAGAAGATTGCATACAAGGTTTTAGGTCACGGCTCACCAACCGATGTAGCGGAAGTATAGTTGGTGAAGCTCGTGGACGTAGTGGAAGTAGATCTCGCAAGTTCTCCCACGAACAGTCCCTCGATCAATCCCACGAACAAGTCCCGCGATCTAGTCCCACGGACAAGTCCCATGAACAAGCTCCTCGAAGAAGGGTCGAAGGTACGACCCCTCCATTAGTATCCACACATCCCGTAGCAGCAATCCAGCAGCGCTCCGCCGTCCAGAGATGAACGCCACCGAAAAAACTAGAGGGAGAAAACCCTAACGGATTCCGATCTAGAACAGCGTCTAAATCGGGGTCTAATTGTGGAGCAACGGGGTTTAGAGGAGGGAGGGTGGCGCATAGGCCTTGGGGATTTATTGTCTGTGTCTTCCCCCACCCTTGGCTCACCTTATATAGGTGGCCAAGGGGCCTAGGGCGCAGCTCAAGGAGGTTTGGGAGTCCAACTTGGACTCCCAAGCCTTCCAAACCTACACATACCTTCCCACCGGAAACCTTCCATAATGGTATTTGGAAATCCCACCTGGAGGATCTCCCACCCCTTTTTGGTGCGCCCCCACCACCTGGCCGGCCAGGGCAGCCTAGGTGGCTTGCCCCCCAAGGCCAAGGGCGCAGGGCAGTGGGTGGTACTGCCCGGAACCTTCCGGAACCTTCTAGAAGCTTCCAAGACCTTCCGGGACCTACCGGGACTGTTTCGGGACATTCCGGACACTTTTGGAGCACTTCCAATACCTTCCGGAACCTCTAACGAATGTTCCGGAGCCATCTAAATGGGTTTCGGAGCCATCCGGGCAAAGGTTATTATGTCCGGTGAACACAACATATTGTTTAAACTGTCCACCGATCACCGAAACTATTCCGGTTGATCGTAAACTTTCCCATTACCATTTTCATATGTTCCGGAACCACCTGGGACTACTCCAGAGTGATCCGGACATATCCTTAAATACCCAAAACTACTTTTGGTGCCCTTATGAACTATTTCATAAATCCCCGGAACTACTTCCGGTACCCGTATGAACTATTCTTCTTTGCTTCCACTAAACCTTCTACCATACTAGTATTCTAACAGACTACTGCTCGTTAAGTGTGTGACCCAATAGGTTCGGTATAATGCGGACATGACTCAGAACATCTTCCGGACATAGGTCAACAGCCTTTTGTCAATAGCCAATAATCAACAGCGGAGCCATGGACACCCATGTTGACTCCCGCACATACACGAAGAAACTTCGAGTGAACCATTATGTTTAGTCATGTACCATTCCCTTTGCTTCGCGATATATGACAAAGTTAGAGGAGAGAAGTTTGGCACCCATGTGTAACAACTTCTTGAACACAAGCCACTCGTTATCCTCTTTGCTAGTTCGTCCATTTTCTCGTTATCGTATTCCGGTATCCCCGTGACTGAATCACAATGCGTCTGGCCAGACTATAATGGATATCGTCATACCGAGTGGGCCCGAAGTGAATATCTTCTTCATCGTGAAGGAGCAAATCCCATTCTTGAACTATCACAGTCACTAGCCACACCATCTGACATACCCAGAACTTATTTTACTACTTCCCATTTACGGGAGGATTCATCTAAGAACCAAAGCATGTCTTCCTGTGTGAAGCAACTGGATACTCTCATGGTCTAAGGAATTACGTATATGATAACATTTCATGATATGACTTATAACGTAGTTACGATGTGATCTCTAAGTATATAATTCAATACTGGGGTCGGTTCAACATCATTGTTCTGCTAACAATATGTTCCCATTACTACTGACATCCTTGTTACAAGAACAATGTCCATGATTAAGAAAACGTAATCATCAGTTAGCACATGAGCTGGTCTTAGAGGCTAAACCAGGAACTCTTGGTGTTTACATTTCCACACATGCAAATGAGTTTTCTTCTGAATCTCATAGTCAGGGTCATTGCAATTATAGCACAGAAATATAAACATTAATTACGAACATGGAAATATATATATAATAACATTTTATTATTGCCTCTAGGGCATATTTCCAACAGCTTCATGCTCGTCCGCGTCGAGCTGTGACACCAGGGGGTCTCCAGGGGCTTCGAGGCGACGGCTACGACAAAAGGCGCGGCAGCCTTGGACTGACCTCGCCGGAATCCCGATTCGGGCACGGATTCAAGCGGCAAGAGGAGGGGAAATGCGCGCCTGCTCACCCTGGTTGCAGAGACGGACTCGAGGAAGCCGGAGGAGCTGCGGCCGCGGCGGATTCGACGACGAGCTCTTGCGGGTTCAGCGGCGGCTCGGCGAAGAGGACGACGTGCTCGGGGCTCCTGGCTTCGATTGCTTGCACACGGCGATGAAGACGATGACGGCGCGCGTCCTGGACAAGGTGGCAGCGGCTGAGGAGGAGGGTGGCCACGGGTCTCCACGGTGTTGCTCCGGCGTGCTTCGGGGCGGCGCTGAAATCGCGAAGAGGAGAGGGGGAGGAGGTCCAGGGAGAGGGGGAAGAGGTGGGGCGGCTCTGGGCGAGCTGCGTGGCGCCCGCGGAGAGAAGAGGGGGCTCCAGGGGCCTCGGTGGCGTCCACGGCGCTCGCCACCGAGCTGCTTCCCGTCGGTGAGGAAGACGACAGAGGAGGCTGCGGGCTGGGCCAGGCGGTGGGCTCGAGGGGGATGAGTTGGGCTGAAAGCCTGGGTTTCTCCCTTTTTATTTCTTCTCTGTTTTTCCTTTTCTGTTTATTTGTTTTGCCCCAAATAAAATAGCAGAGCAATTTTGTAAAATTCCCAAACATTTTTACAAATCCTAGGTGACCAGTAGCAAGTCACTTGTAGAGTTTGAGCATTTTTGAAATTCAATATATTTTGAATTTCAATTCAAATAGGGTTATTTTAATTTCCAAAGCCACTGTTTGAATATTAGAAAAATCCATGTGCATGGAATTGATCCCAAATCACTTTTAAAATGATCAGCAATATTTCCAGGAATTTTCCAATCATTCAAAAGATTTTTGGAAAAATATTTTTATCTGGCCATTTGAATTAAAATTTCTAGGGCTTTTCTTTCCCCATTTTGAATTTCTTTTTGAATTTTTGCATGATGCAAAGGGCTCAAACAAACCTAGTACTTACCCTAGCTGGGGTTCTGACAACTCGCCCCCACTCAAAAGAATCTCGTCCCGAGATTCAGAAGTCGTCGGGAGGAAGGTGGGGTACTCGGCACGGAGACGGTCTTCTCTTTCCCAGGTTGCTTCTTTCTCGGAATGATGTGACCATTGAACTTTAAGGAACTTGATCTTCCTTTGGCGAGTGACACGCTCTGCTGAATCAAGAATACGAACAGGGTATTCCCGATAAGAAAGGTCATCTTGGAGATCAAGCGTCTCATGGTCGACTTCACGGATGGGGTCCTTGAAGCAACGCCTGAGTTGTGACACATGGAATACATCATGTACTCGGGAAAGGTGAGGGGGTAGTTCAAGTTGGTAGGCAACTTCTCCACGTTTAGCGAGAATGCGGAAAGGTCCGATGTAACGTGGGGCCAACTTGCCTTTGATACCGAATCTTTGGGTTCCCTTCAGAGGAGTAACCCGGAGGTAAGCCTTCTCATCAATATTGTAGCTCTCCTCTCTATGATGACGATCATAGTAGCTCTTTTGACGAGACTGAGCGGCTTTCAAACGATCACGAACAATGCGAACTTGCTCTTCTGCTTCCTTGATCATATCCGGTCCAAAGAGTTGTCTTTCACCGGTTTCTGACCAGTTAAGGGGTGTTCGACAGCGTCGTCCGTATCGGAATTCAAAGGGAGCCATGTTCAGACTAGATTGATAGCTATTGTTATAAGCAAATTCGGCGAATGGAAGAGATTTCTCCCAATTCTTTCCGAAAGAGATAACACAAGCTCTGAGCATGTCTTCCAAGATTTTATTAACCATTTCAACTTGACCGCTAGACTGAGGATGGAAAGCTGTACTAAAGGATAGATGAGTTCCCATAGCATTCTGAAAACTTTCCCAAAATCTAGAGGTGAAAAGGCTACCACGATCAGAATTGATCATCAAAGGAACACCGTGAAGAGACACGATTCTAGAGATATACAAGTCCGCTAACTGGCTAGCAGTTATAGACTCGCGAACCGGAAGGAAGTGAGCAACTTTTGAAAGTCGATCAATGACCACGAAGATGGCATCATTTCCTTTTTGGGTTTTTGGAAAGCCGGTGATGAAGTCCATACCGACCTTGTCCCATTTCCACTCGGGAATAGACAAAGGTTGAAGAGTGCCAGCAGGTCTTTGGTGTTCTGCCTTAATGCGACGACAAACATCACATTCGGCAACAAATTGTGCAATGTCTCTCTTCATCCGGGTCCACCAAAATCTCTGGCGTAGATCTCGGTACATTTTTGTGCTACCGGGATGAATTGAGAGGGGAGTGTCATGAGCTTCCTTAAGGATCAGCTGCTTTAGGTCTTCATTCTCAGGAACTACCAAACGATTTTCAAAGAATATCGTTCCTTGATCATTTGCAGAGAAACATTTAGCAACTCCGCTAGCAATGTTCTGCTTGATCTCTTGAATACTACTATCTTGTTTCTGGGCGGCTATGATTTGATCCTCAAGAGTTGGTTTCGCCACCAAGTTGAAAAGAGATCCACGAGGAACAATCTCGAGATTGAGCTTTCGAAATTCCTCATGAAGAAGTGGTTGATACTGTTGTAACATGAGGTTGTTACAATACGACTTACGACTTAGTGCATCAGCCATGACATTGGCTTTGCCTGGGGTGTAAGAAATTCCTAAGTCATAATCTTTTATCAACTCTATCCAGCGTCTTTGCCTGAGATTAAGATCTGGCTGGGTGAATATGTATTTGAGGCTTTGGTGGTCGGAATAGATCTCACAACGATTACCAAGGAGGTAATGTCGCCAAGTCTTCAGGGCATGAACTACGGCAGCGAGTTCAAGATCATGGGTTGGATAGTTCTCTTCATGTGGCTGCAACTGGCGTGAAGCATAAGCTACCACATGTCGATCTTGCATAAGTATGCATCCTAACCCTTGCCGTGAAGCATCACAATAGATCTCGAAATCCCTTTTGGTGTCTGGAGGTGCAAGTACGGGTGCAGAAGTCAATCTTCTTTTTAGCTCTTGAAAGCTTTCCTCGCACTTGGGGGTCCATTGGAATTTCTTATCTTTCTTGAGGAGTTCAGTAAGAGGATTTGCAACTTTAGAAAAGTTCTCGATGAAGCGGCGGCAATAGCTTGCTAGGCCAAGAAAACTCCTAACTTGCTTAACCGATTCAGGTGGAGTCCAGTCAAGGACGGCTTGAACTCTCTCGGGATTGACTGCAACACCTTTCGAAGAAATCACGTGGCCTAAGTAGGTCACTTCTGGTAGCCAAAATTCACACTTGGAGAACTTGGCATAAAGGCGGTGCTCTCTAAGTTTCATCAATACCAACCTAAGATGTTCTGCGTGCTCTTCTTCGTTCTTCGAGTAGATGAGAATGTCATCAAGATAAACCACAACAAATTTATCTAAGTACTCCATGAAGATCGAATTCATTAAGCGCGAGAATGTGGCGGGGGCATTGGTTAAACCAAAGGACATGACGGTGTACTCGTAAAGACCATAACGAGTAGTAAAAGCCGTTTTTGGAATGTCCTCGTTTCGGATTTTGATTTGATGATAGCCTAATCTCAAATCCATTTTGGAGAAGACAGAGGATCCTGCAAGTTGATCATAAAGATCATTGATCCTGGGCAGTGGGTACTTGTTCTTTAGCGGGCGATAGTCTACGCACATCCTTTCTGTTCCATCTTTCTTCGTTACGAACAGAACGGGGCAACCCCATGGCGATGAGCTAGGGCGGATGAAGCCTTTTGCCAACGAAGCATCAAGTTGGGTTTTGAGCTCAGCTAACTCATGTGGGGCCATTCTATATGGGCGTCTGGAAATTGGGGTTGTGCCTGGTATAAGATCCACTATGAATTCTACACATCTGTCGGGTGGCATTCCCGGCAGCTCTTCAGGAAAGACATCCGGAAAGTCACGAACCACCGGAACATCTTCAAGGTCTAGAAGGGGAAGCACATTCAAAGTATGCATCTGGATTTTAGAGCTCGGTGATGTGTAGTCAATGGTCTGGCCTGAAGGATGGGTGAGTTTGACTGATTTGGCTTTACAATCAAGGAAAGCATTTTGCCTTCATAACCAATCCATTCCTAGGATGACATCAATGTCCGAAGACTTGAGGGCTATAAGTGAAGCAAGGAATACTAAACCCTCAATTGCAATTTGATTGCCATGGCTTACTCTATTAGTTTGCCACTTTGAACCAGGAGTTTGAATGATCATTGGGGAAAACATTTCTTCAAAAGGGAATTCATGACGAAGTGCATAACTCTCCGACATGAATGAATGAGAAGCTCCTGGATCGAAAAGAACGGAGGCGGGGACATGATTGACTGGGAGTGTGCCAAGAATGACGTTAGAAGCATCAGTGGTTTCCTCAACTGAGATTTGGTTCACACAACCACTACTTGAGGATGAAGGCTTTGCTGGAAAGGCTTTGGTAGTTGGTTTCTTTGGAGGTTTGGGTCGAGAATGACGTGGTGCCATCAAGACCTGAGGGCATTGACGATAGTAATGGCCTGGAAGACCACACTTAAAGGATACCCTGTCTGAATTGCTGGGAGTGGGATTACTTGGTTGCACACCATCATTCCGGGGTGGAATAATGTGTTGGGGTGGATGGCATATATTTGGTGGTGGTCTCTGGAGAAAATTTTGAGGTATGGCTCTGGTTGGAATCCAAATTCGGCGTTTCTGAGGGGCTGAACTTGAAGAAGGAGCAAGCTCAAGAGCATGCTTGCGGGACTCTTCGAAAATTTCATTGCCATGATCAGCTCTGAAGGATCTGTTGGCTAAATCCTCAAAGGTGGCAAATTCGATGAGGTTGAGATCATGACGAAGGATGGGGCTAAGTCCCTTGCGGAACCTTGCGTGCTTTCTGGCATCGGTGGTGATCTCATTTTGGGCATACCGGGCAAGACGGTTGAACTCTCTCACATACTCATGCATGGACATCTCTCCTTGAGTGAGATTGCAGAACTCTTCCTTCTTGCGCTCCATCAATTCATCCAAAAGGTGGTACCCTCGAAAGGCATCACGGAACTCCTGCGAAGTCACTACGTGACCATCTGGCTGCATAGCAACATAGTTCTCCCACCATTCAGCGGCAGCACCTTCCAGAAAGTATGCCGCGAATATAACTCGATCATCGGGAGCAACATGTGCAGTATCAAGCTTACGCTCGATGGAACGGAGCCAATCATTAGCTTCAAGGGGTTCAGAAGAACATCGGAATACCGGTGGCTTGAGGAGGATGAAGTCCTGAATGCTCACAACCACATTGCAATGACGGGCGGTATTCTGCTCGATGAGCTCCAGAAGGCGTGTTTGATCACGTTGATTCTTCTCAGCTTCCATCATGATTTCCGCCGCAGAAGGCGGTGGTGGAGGTGCATCATCATTTCGATTCCGAACACGGTCTCGATTCCGACGAACAGCACTACGAGTTCCATCTGACATCCTGTGTGATAAAATCAACAATCAGAACAGGTTGAATGATGGGTTCAAGGATAACAAGACATGATGAAGGAGGAAAAGATTGTAATGCAAAGGCAATGATCCACAGAAACTCGGGATAAATCGGGCAGCATAACAGCTACACCGGGATGGAAAATGAAACAACCTTGAAGAGATTGGACAGAACTTCCTCAAGGAACTCAACAGAACGATGAGTCTGGACGACCCCAACAATCCTACGGCTAAAAGGAAGCACTCAACGAGATATTCTAGTCAGACATAGATGAGCCTAGTCCTATCATCCCGTAGAAAAGATAAGGGTGACCCAGAACTCAGATCGATGAGGGTAAGGAGTAAAAAGAAGCCTTACGTTGTTCCCTTATATACCCAAGTAAATATATAACTATAGAATGCTAGACTCGACATCGACCAAGGGTTGCTAATCCTACAGACAGTCCTGCTCTGATACCAAGTCTGTCGGGACCCGGGGTTAGCGTATGTAATTCCAGTCACGATACAATCACATGGAGAGCCGAGAACCGTACCCACTTGTCTAAGCAGACAAGGCCAAGCACAGAACGTTCTCGGTAAGCATCGAACGTGAGGGGCATCCCATTCAGGCCGGATGATCAACTGAGATGGGTCCTCATCGTCCGCTCACAAGTCTAAATGCTTATGGGTGGTGAATCCCATACTCATAGACAAGTCGCCTCAACCATGTTATCGATTGAACCTTAACTCTTACATAGACTTACTCCAGCCCGATCACTTAGTCGGGGTCTAGGGCGGGCTCGATCATACAACAAAGTGTGCACGTGACAGAGTCACGAACAATCGCATCGCGATGCCCCAAGCTGCGCACATCTAAGGGCCACTTGGTGTATAAAAGACCGCCAGCCAGATCACAACTAAGGTCTCGAAAACCCATACTAAGACATGCATGTTATAAACATACACGCAGCACACATGCCTAGTATGAACAGCAGGTATCATCACATAACTCTACAAAGTACTCTTTATTGACTTATACATATAGAGCATACAAAGATCACATGTCTGTGATCAACATTACATCATACAACGGAAGCAAATTAGGTCTGAGTACAGACAAGTTTAACAAATGGCTTAGAGAAGCCTTGTAAACAAACATGCCCTTCCACGAGGGACCAGACTGCTGTCTGGGACTATGCTACCAAGGTCAACATCGAGCTTCACGAAGATGACTCCATCGGGGTCCGGTTCTCATCTAAAACATAGAATAAGAAAACGTGAGTACAAAGTCGTACTCAGCAAGACTTACATCAGAACTACACTACTCATGCTCCAGTATCAAGGTAAAGGAGGTGGGGTTCAACATGTAAAAGTGCCATCTTTGACTTGGCTAGTCCTGAACTACGATTACCAGAATTTGAGGTAAGAAGCTTACACGAGTCCACTACATCTCTAACCAATACACCACTATGGTTACTTCCTCGACTTCCCCACGAAGAAGCACACCATAGCACTCACACTTATCTTGGTGTATTTTAGAAGTATCCAGTTCAAGTTGTCTATGATCAAGTAGAGGTTTCCAAGTAGTCCATAACCGCGGACACGGCTATTCGAATAGTTCATTAACCCTGCAGGGGTGTACATCTTCACACGCGTATCATCACTTATCGCCTCGTTCTTGGCATCCTTCAAGCGGATGTCAGACGTGGATGAAACCAAGGCACTAACCTCACATCACCTTCTCTAATCCAGGAGTCGACTACCTGAGTTTGGCACCGCTCGAGAGTCCGGCCGGTTCCACGAAACGGACTCAGATAATGTAAGGGACCGAGACGCCACCTCTGCCAGATGGTTTCACTGCCTCACAAGTCCACCCACATATCTAGGATGATGCAACCTTTTCTTCATTCTTTTTCTATGCACATGCCAAATGGAAAGCCCGAATCTATTGCGACTCCTGGACGGATTGGGTATGTAAAGAGGCCAAACGGGGCTCCCATAAAACCCTACATGTGGTCATACTCTTTGTCTTGGATCACAAAACAGGAACTCGGGGCCTAGGACAGTGTTCAACGAGACAACCCACTGTGTACTCCTACACAGCCTCTCATCGTTCACCTTTGCTTAGGGTGGATTCACCAACACGTTTCACTTTCATCAACACCACTGTGTTCATTCCATCCCGACTCACAATCAAAACATCCTCATTGTATCACTAAGCAGCAAAAGCAGTAACAGTTGCAGGGGCTTCATGATATCATACAACTCCTATGTCAGCTAGGATTGTGGTTTGCTTAATATTGTGGCAAAATGATAGGTCATGCATCGGAATGGGTTCAACTATGCGAAAGAACGTGTCTCGGTGATCTCCTAAACATGCATAAGCGAGACTGAGAGGGAAATAGGATTTTATAGACATGATCAATGGGGTTTGCTTGCCTTGCTGACGAACACGGTTCTTAACGGTGGTCTTCTTCTTCGGGGTGATCACCGTCTCGGAAAAGCTGTTACCGGCACAATCATCAACAAAGGGGCAACATTGAATTGAAATGCACAATCACATGATTATGTTGTTCATGATGTGAAAGGTATTGGTTTGATCTAGGTTCAATTTGCCACATGTTAATTGAAGTTGATTTGAAAAGTTAATTCAAATTCAAACTCCCAATGGTATTCAAATTAGATCAACTTGCATTTGCTAATGTTTGATCATTGTATACCATGTCATCATGTGTGGGATAATCTTCTGAAGTACAAGTGATCATATGTGCATTGCAATGGTTAAAATTTGAATTGGATTTGAATTAAATTTGAATTAATTCCATTTAAGCCAAATAGCAAAAGCTACTGGTTCCATTTTAAAATCAACTCAAACATGGTTGAAAGTTCCATATTTGGATAGAGAATTTTATGCTGATCATTTTTCATATATTATTTGTCCAAATTGGAGTTAAAATGAATTAGTTATGAATTTCCAAAGTTTAAGCAATTTTCTGGAATTTCTAGAATTACTTTAATTCTTTTCTATTTCTGGAAATTCTTTACTGCATCAGCATTGCGTGGGGATGACGTCAGGGGGGGGGGGCTGACTGGTGGGTCCCTGCTGTCAGCCTCAGGGGGGGTTTTAACCCGGTTTAAAATAAAACCAGAGGGGTTAACAGGGCTGGGGCCCCACATGTCATCGACACTTGAGGGGGATTAGTGGGGCTGGTTAGCTCTAATGGCGCCGGCTTGACGCCGGTGACCTTCCAGACGGCGGCGCCCCGCCGGAACTTCGCCGGAATGCGATTCCAGGCGCGGGAAGGGCAAAGGAGGGCACGGGAGGGTGCTTCATGCTCGTCCGCGTCGAGCTATGACACCAGGGGGTCTCCAGGGGCTTCGAGGCGACGGCTACGACAAAAGGCGCGGCGGCCGTGGACTGACCTCGCCGGAATCCCGATTCGGGCACGCATTCAAGCGGCAAGAGGAGGGGAAATGCGCGCCTACTCACCCTGGTTGCAGAGACGGACTCGAGGAAGCCGGAGGAGCTGCGGCCGCGGCGGAATCGACGACGAGCTCTTGTGGGTTCAGCGGCGGCTCGGCGAAGTGGACGACGTGCTCGGCGGCTTGCACACGGCGATGAAGACGATGACGGCGCGCGTCCTGGACAAGGTGGCAGCGGCTGAGGAGGAGGGTGGCCACGGGTCTCCACGGTGGTGCTCCGGCGTGCTTCGGGGAGGCGCTGAAATCGTGAAGAGGAGAGGGGGAGGAGGTCCAGGGAGAGGGGGAAGAGGTGGGGCGGCTCTGGGCGAGCTGCGTGGCGCCCGCGGAGAGAAGAGGGGGCTCCAGGGGCCTCGGTGGCGTCCACGGCGCTCTCCACCGAGCTGCTTCCCGTCGGTGAGGAAGACGACAGAGGAGGCTGCGGGCTGGGACAGGCGGTGGGCTCGGGGGGGATGAGTTGGGCTAAAAGCCTGGGTTTCTCCCTTTTTATTTCTTCTCTGTTTTTCCTTTTCTCTTTATTTGTTTTGCCCCAAATAAAATAGCAGAGCAATTTTGTAAAATGCCCAAACATTTTTATAAATCCTAGGTGACCAGTAGCAAGTCACTTGTAGAGTTTGAGCATTTTTGAAATTCAATATATTTTGAATTTCAATTCAAATAGGGTTATTTTAATTTCCAAAGCCACTGTTTGAATATTAGAAAAATCCATGTGCATGGAATTGATCCCAAATCACTTTTAAAATGATCAGCAACATTTCTAGGAATTTTCCAATCATTCAAAAGATTTTTGGAAAAATATTTTTATCTGGCCATTTGAATTAAAATTTCCAGGGCTTTTCTTTCCCCATTTTGAATTTCTTTTTGAATTTTTGCATGATGCAAAGGGCTCAAACAAACCTAGTACTTACCCTAGCTGGGGTTCTGACAATACGTCCAAAACGTATCTATAATTTCTGCTTGCTCCATGCTTCTTTTGTGTGATATTGCTATGATATTGATGCACTTCCATACACTTTTGATCATATTTGGACTAACCTATTAACTCAGTGCACCCCAGTGCTAGTTCCTGTTTTCTGCTGTTTTTGTATTTCAGGTTTTCCCATTATTTAAAGTGCCAGAAAAATTCCGGGAAAAATATAGGAAAAATAAGCGTACAAGAAGCTTCGCGAAGAGCCCGAGAGGGTCCAGAGGGGGGCCAGGTGTTTCCCATGCGACCACCTGGCGCGGCCACCCCCTAGGTCGCGCCAGGGCGGCGCCTGGGGCCCCTGGTCCACCTCTGGCTGCCCCCCTTCGCCTATTTATTCCCCGTGACGAGAAAATCTCGAGGACAGAACCCTTTTTTGCGATATCTCCTCTGTTCCGCCGCCTCCGCGCTTCCAAGATCGGGATCACCAGGATCCCTCTTCCCGGCACCCTTTCAGAGGGAGGAATCACCTCTAGGAGCTTCTCCACCACCATGGATGCTTCCCGGATGAACCGTGAGTAGTCCACCTTGGACCATGGGTCTATGATCAGTAGCTATGTGATGTTCTCCTCCCCTCTTTGTTCTTCATGGTTTAGACCTTGTCAGCTGCCCTACATGATCGAGGCACATATGTAATCTTTCAACTGTTGCTATGCTGAGTTTGCTGGGATCCGATGGATTATGAGACTATTTTCAGATTGTGTTTGAGTAATATATTTGATTCTCCTCTTTTATATTTATGTTCTTGAGTAATTCTTGCATGTTCTCCGTTGTTGTTTATTGCTTTGGCCAAGTAGTAGGTAGTGACTCCAAGAGGGAGCGTTATGCATGATTGTGGGTTCATGCCCCCTGATGACTAGCTTGAGTGACAGAAACATGATTCTACGGGATGTGCTGTTGCCACAAGGGAGAAAACAACGGTGCTTGTACTTGCGGGTGCAAGGATTGTTTACTTTACGCAAAGTTCTTTAATGCAGTTGTCTGTTGCTTTGAGTTTACACTTTGGGTGGGATTCGCAACTTAATACCAGCTAGATGTTCTGGATAGATATCTCAAGGTGGATGATTAGTAGGTAGATGCAGATGGATTTCGGTCTACTTGTCTTGGCGTACCGCCCAAGCTTTTGAGCCTCTTCCTTTCTTTATAGCATAGTTAGCATTGGTTTGCGCACATAATCCTATCAATTGCCCAGCTGTAATTTGTTTACCTCGCATGGCTATTTTATCGTCTTTTGGGAGAGAGACGTCACTAGTGAACATCATGGGATCCCGGTCCATATTTCCAATACTGTTTACACCCACTTTTTATTTTCTGCTTTATTTACTTTTCCGTTGCTATCACTATCATTATTATCCCGTACGTTTGATCCTTTGTAAACAACAAGGCCGGAGGGATTAACAACCTCTCTGAACTCGTTGGGAGCAAAGTTATTTGTTATGTGTGCAGGTCCATGTCAACCGCCTAATTGCTGGCGCCGTTGTCACTTTCCTGTCGTTGTTGGAGTCCTACTGGAGACAAACCTTGGTATCTTCACCGAGGGAAATGTGCTGCTGTCTACATCTCAACCTTCCACTTTGGGTAACCAACGAGGGGCGAGAAGCCATCACTCGCACCACTCGAACAAGCCACAGACAACTGGGTAGAACAACTCCCCGCAGTCCTGTGGAGTTTGCGCACTACCCCCAACACTTCAACCCAGTACACACCTTTCTTCATGGTGTACGGAGCAGAAGCGGTACTACCGCACGACCTAAAGTTTGGAGACCCCTGAATCTCGAGATACGAGGAAGAAGAGGCAGCAGAAGCGCTCCAGGATGATAAGGACACCGCAGATGAAGCAAGGGACACAACCATAGCAAGGTCAGAAGGATACCAGGACAAACTGCGCACATACCAAAGCAATCGCCTGCGGACCAGAAGTTTCCGCAAAGGAGATCTCGTCCTGCGACTAATACAGGAAAAAGTGCACAAACTTGCCCCGCAGTGGGAAGGACCCTTCATAATCTCCGAGGTCATAGGAGGAGGCGCATACATGCTAAATAATCCGAAGACCGACGAAGACGTGGGAAACCCGTGGAACGTGGCAAACTTGCGCCTTTTCTACCCATAGTCTACTCATAAGCCCCAGCAGGAGTATCAGCAGCAGCACCGATTGGCAGCTCATGTAAAAACTCACAAGCAATTAAAGGTGTTGCCCAAATAATACCACCTAACAACACTCGGGGCTCGAGCACAAACTTCTCCCGAGAGACGCTATGTTCGCTTACGCGACGCTACCTAAAAGCACTCGGGGGCTCGAGCACAAACTCCCCCCGAGAGACGCTATCTTCGCTTACGTGACGCTACCTAAAAGCACTCGGGGGCTCGAGCACAAACTCCCCCCGAATGACGCTATCTTCACTTACGCGACACTACCTAAAAGAACTCAGGGGATCGAGCAAAAACTCCCCCCGAGATACGCTATCTTCGCTTACGTGACACTAGCTAAAAGCACTCGGGGGCTCGAGCAAAAACTCCCCCCGAGAGACGCTATCTTCTCTTACGCGACGCTACCTAAAAATACTCGGGGGATCGAGCACAAAACTCCCCCCCAGAGACGCTATTCAGGCAAGTTTTAAAGCTAAGTACAAAGCAAGACAGAAAAATTCCTTAGTCTTCACGTGATCACAAAATGATCACCTAAAGACTCGGGGGCTACTCCCATCGGGAGCGCTGCCGCGCACCCGATGAAAATTTAGAACAGCTAAGAAGCTACCAGAAAGGACGGTCCAGGTGAATAAAAACTCATAGGCTCCGTCTGATTCTACAAATCAAACAAAGCCTCGGGGGCTACTCCCATCGGGAGCGCTGCCGCGCACCCGACAAACCTATACAATGGAGTCGAAGACAATT
This sequence comes from Bromus sterilis, assembly GCA_950022295.1. Classification (NCBI taxonomy): domain Eukaryota; kingdom Viridiplantae; phylum Streptophyta; class Magnoliopsida; order Poales; family Poaceae; genus Bromus; species Bromus sterilis. The sequence continues at coordinate 222,838,799 of OX465599.1, forward strand.
CTTCATTACAAAGGAGTCGAGGACAATTCTTCATTACAAAGGAGTCAAAGATAACTTTCCATTACAAAGGAGTCGAGGACAGTTCTCATTACATCAGGACTCGACCAGCTATCAGACGGGTTACAATACCAATCATCCCAGAGAATTATGACTTCTACATGTGTGCTCATGCTGAGATAATTGGCACTTTCATCCCACAACCTGACGAGCATCACCACAGACAAAGTAGCAACTGAGCCTGTGAAGAAGCAAGACGCCACCCTCAAGTTCTACAAGGTGCCTCTCCTACTGACGCACTCGCTTGACGACCGGCTTGACGTCCAGCTCATCCTTAGAACTAGAAGAGAAAGCACCACCAGCCAAGGAGTCGGCCGAAGATGAGAGTCACAGGAGAACCAGGCGAACCACCCCTCGACCCATCAGAACTGTCACTACATGTTTCCTCCCAGTATGGATCCAGACGATTGCCACCGGCATCAAACGCACGAACAATGAGGGTATCTTCACCATCAAAACGACAGCAAAGGCTATCCCCATCACGCAAGTTTAGCTGCTGTGAAAACGACCTCCAGCCAGCATCAAGAAATATCAAGAAGGAGCCATCAACAGAAAGCTCAACCCAAGCAGGAGGCCGAGCGCACCCCTGAAGCCGAAGCCACAGACCCCTCAGATTAAGCTCAGAAATCATGGACGCAAATGAGAATGGAAGAGGGATCTGAGTAGAAGTGCGACTAAGAATGCGCAGAAGGAAGTCATAGCGCCAAACACCCTCATCCGCACAAGACGAAGAGGGCGTCACCGCAGCTCCACGGTGCCCACCACGAGAAGAGCGAGGAGTACGGCCACCACGACCGCGCCGTCCATGACCTCGGACAGACGCACCACCACCCCGCTTGGGAGCCATAAGAAGAAGAAGAACAAGATGGGAGAAGAATGGATGACCAAGCCCAAGCAAAACGCAATGGGTATTTATAGCGCAGCCCAGGGGAAAACCAAGAAAAAATGCAAAAGCTCAGGAGGCGCCATCATTAATACAAAGACCAAACACGTCAGGCGTTACGAATTCCAAGACAAGATGCCATCACGCGGTCAGCAATATTTAAAGGACGCGTGAAATATTGCCTATTTACCATACACACCTTGGAAATCCAACGGGCACCAAGCAGCACAACGTCCAAGTCGTCATTATGACTGGCCAGAAGACGCGACGGATCAAAGACCAAGTATCATCATAGGTCACCAAATAGCATGACAACACCTATCAACACGACACCCCAAGAAGGACGGATCAAGATAAAAAATATTGAAAAAAACAAAAGACTCGCAAAGGTTACCTACCTCTCAGTGCCAAAATATTCCGATTCCAAAATCTTTTTACTCCCATCGGGAGTACCTTTATTCGATTTTGGGTGCTCCCTCAGCCATAAGGCAAAGGAGTGCTCGAGTGACCACTTGCACCAGTTGAATTTACATCAACTACAGAGTTTCGGGTGCGCCCTCTCCCAGAAGACAAAACATGTGCATAGTGATCACTTGCACTAGCAGAAACGACGTACCTTCAGAGTTCGGGTGCTCCCTCACCCCGAAGAAAGCAAATCAATCGACTGATTATTCACAAGGACTCAACAACTACTCGATGATATATACTACTCATTGATGTCTACGCACGCTTCTATTCTTGTAGACTATGTTGGGCCTCCAAGCACAGAGGTTTGTAGGACAGCAGCAATTTCCCTCAAGTGGATGACCTAAGGTTTATCGAACTCAGGGAAGTAGAGGTTGAAGATGGTCTCTCTCAAGAAACCCTGCAATTAAGATACAAGAAGTCTCTTGTGTCCCCAACACACCTAATACAACTAGGAGTTGTATAGGTGCACTAGTTCGGCGAAGAGATGGTAAAATACGAGTGATAGGTGTGGCAAAGCAAGGTAATATAAATCTGTAATAAAAAGTGCAGCAAGCAAACATGTGACAAAAGTGAGCACAAACGGTGTAACAATGGTGGAAACAAGGCCTAGGCTTCATACTTTCACTAGTGGCAACTCCCAACAACATTAACATAGTCTAATCAAATGATATTCCCCATAAAACATGCAATGGAGACACACTCGGAGGTCATTCCTTTGTGGTCAAGAGAGGACGATAATTATGTAGGGCTACAAAAGCACACCTCAAAGTTCGTAATTCTCAATCTATGGATTTCCCAATGTCACCGCGCCCATCCAAAGAGAGTAGCACAATCACCACAACATATCTCAAGGATAGTCAAAGACAAGCACCAAGAGACTCTAAATCTTCAATCAACACACAAAAGAGAAAATCACTCACGAAAATATTCTTCTAACCCATGTCCAATAGACCGCTGTCACCATGGTCTTGGGGATTATACTAGATAATATCAAATGAGTACATCAATCCAATACATAGAGGAAGGGGAAATATCATGGCATCATCCTAGATTAACATAGCCTATGATCACAACGAAGATCACATCATGGGAGATAGAATTGACCACATAGCTACTAGTAGAAACCTTAGCCCCGAGGGGAACTACTCACACATGGACATGGTGTGAGAGAGAGTTGTTGATGAAGAGGTGCAGCCCAGAGGAGATGAAGGACACGGCGGCGGCGGCGGCGACGCCCACGGCCACGGCGGTGGCCACGGACCTTGGGGGCAGCGACCCTTGGCCCCCTTCTTCTTCCTTGGAGATAATGCTGCTGTGGAGATTGATCTCCCCCTCAATACGGCTGCTAAGGGGGAGGAAATTTCGTGGTGCCCTTTGACCAAGGTTTCCTCTCTTTATATAGACTCTCGGATTCCCGTCATCTAGATTACGTCTTTGGTATTTCGGGGCTACAGGGTGCATCCGAACTCCGATTGGGCCGAAGTTTATGTCTAGATCCTTCGGAAAAAAATTCCCTACAATTTTGTAGTTTTAAGTTTTTCCGTTTGACGTCGTCTTCTTGAGTTTCTGAGGCGATATTTAAAATCTGTCTGGTGAGGACAGATTTCGGGAGAGTTAGCAACTCCTACAAGGCTTCTTGTTGTGATTTTTCCTTTATCCAAGTAATTCCTACACATAAAGTAAAAAAACAAGAACTTGTGCACTCTTGCAACCATTAATAGATTAGTTCCAAAATATGTTATAAAAAGATACGAAAGTGTATCAAAAGCATAGCAATATCACACAAAACATGCATGGAGCAAGCAGAAATTATAGATACGTCTGGGACGTATCAACATCCCCAAGCTTAATTCCTGCTTGTCCTCGAGTAGGTAAATGATAACAAACATAATTTCTGTGGTGACATGCTAGCGACCATATAAGAACTTTGAAAGTAAAGCAATCAAGATATGTGATTCAATTCAAGTCATAACAGGCAAGAGTGTATATTAGCATTGAAACAAGCAACGAAAGAACATTAGGTGCAAGAGCTCTTAGCTGTCCGTGACTCGAATGTCTCCAAATGGTGTTTGCGTGCAAGAAGGGGGATATGGGAATATGAGATTTTTTTTGTTGAGAACTCAATCTACTAAAGTTCCACACTTGATCTTCTCTGGAATCTTATCTTGACTCGTCCCCAGACCACTAGCCAGGTACAAGTCAATTTGATCCACTCCCTTTCTATATTTTGAGCACTCATGCAATGGATGAGTGTAAGCACGAGAGTTGACACTTAGGATGCCAAAGAGAGAAATATGGTGGAGGAGGAAGACAAAAAGGATGAGAAAGGCTCACATCAATGAGGACAATCATAGGCGAGAGGGTCAAATGATAGATATGATGTGAGGAGTAGGGATTGTCATGCAACGGATGCACATATGAGCTAAAAACAAGCTCTCCAATGGAACTAGTGGGGGTGCATCTAACTTGCTCGCTCATGAAGATCTAGAGCTCTTTTGAGGAGGCTCATCCTTGGAATATGCAAGCCAAGTTCTATAGTGTGAAGGTCCCCACATAGCTATATGCATGAATGATCATCTCTATGGAGTACAAGGATAAGAGGGAGTACTGGTGTGGATCTTTCAAAAGGATAGTAGTGTTGCCCCTTTCTCTCTTTTTTATTTATTTTTCTCTTTTTTGTATTTTTTATTTATTTTTTGGTGGCCTCAATGGCTCTTTCTATTCAACTCTCATTTGTCCTCTTTGGGATCTTTTATTTTGTCCACTTTGGGATCTTTTCCTCACTTAAGGGCAACACTCTAATTTACAAGAGGGTATAGAAGATCTTTCACACTTTACAAGGTACTCAAAACATAAAGAAGATGTAGCTATCATGATGTATGCAATGTATGCCTCCGCCAGTGTAGCAGGAACATGTATGACATGAAGATCAAGTCATGAAGAGGTTGATGTTGCATGGCAATATATCTCGGAATGGCTATGGAAATGCCTTGATAGGTAGGTATGGTGGCTATTTTGAGTTAAGATATAAGGAGGTTTATGATGACAGAGCGTATCATGCCAAGGGTTTGGATGTACCGGCGAAGGTGGACGCCAACTCTCGGAGTGAGGAGGTGGAAGTGTCAACTTTCAATACTTACATTAGTCCGAAGAACTCATGCACTTATTATCGGTAACTCTCAATCTAATAAGGAGGTTCACAAAGAGACAAGTATCCCGAGGAGGAGTGTATGGGGGTTTGGTTATCCTTGCGCATCCTCGACTCATGGTACGTGAGTGTACTCTAATATCAGACCCCTCAGAAGAGTAGTGATCTATCTAGTAGCTAGAATTCTCAACTAGTTTTGTAGGTTTTGAAAATAAACATGGATTGCCTAAAATACGACACCTATCACTAATAGTCTAGAGCTCTTGAAACAAAAAGTTCAACATTACTCACATCAATGCCTTAAAACTATTGCAAGTTACTACTAAAATTAAATAGCAACCTTAATTACCTACTTTCAAGACAAGACACAACTCAGTGCAACAACCAACTCTCTTAACAAGATAAACATGAAAACTAAAGAGAGTTCCAGAAACAAACTAAACAAAATCCAAGGCTCTTGCTAAAGACAAACTAAAACTAAAACTAAACATGGCAGTTGCTACGGAAAGATAAAGAACACACAACAACAAAAAGATAGGCATGAAAAATCCTATGACGTGTTCTCGATTTTGAAAGTGGAGTGTGTTTCTCTCCCACAGAAATTAAGACGGGGTCTAACTTGTTATGAACAGCAAGCAAAGCTAAAGAAAACTTAAAAATAAAACCTAAGAGCGAGACGCTCCAAGCATAGCACATAATGCATGAAGTGATAAAAATATAGTGAGACGAAGGACGAACTAATGATTGTTGAGGGACAAGGGGATCCACGGGGCATCCCCAAGCTTAAACGCTTGATTCTCCTTGAATATTTATTGGAGATGCATTGGGGCATCCCCAAGCTCGAGCGCTAGACACTCCCGGATCTTCTTTCATCATTTTCCATCGCACACTTGAAAACTCCCTTCATACATAACTCATCATAAGCTGATTAGAGAGGTTAGTACCCTTAATAAAATAATTTTTCCCCACTGGATACAAAGATATTCATGAAGAGCTACTGTTTCTCAAGATTTCCAAAAGGTTTTTGCAAATAAAAAGAAAGCTTAAGGTTTACAAAAGTAAGGAAAGGCAAAACGTGGCAGAATGTGTGAAAAACAGAACAACAGGTAGTAAAGAAATTTTTAGGGGTACTTCTGCAACTCAAATAAAAAAACTCAGAACATACAAAAGTTCCGTGATTGTATAGAGAACGTTGTGTAAATAATTCAGCTCAAAAAGATGAACTGGTGATTTTATATGATTTTTCCCGTCACGAGGACAGAATCTGTTTTCTGGACAGCATGTCACAACTTTCACTTCCCTTGTCATATGAGGCTATAACTTGGCACAAAGCTTGAAAATAAATATAAAATGATGTTGCTACAGTAGTAACAATCATCAAGTCCACTATAAACAGAAGTAAAAACTCAAAGTAAATATAACAAGGGTTGTCTCCCTAGAGCTCTTTCTTTATAGCCATAAAGATAGGCTTAATATTTTGATGATGCTCTCGTAGGAATAAGAGTTGAAGAACAAAAAAGATCATCAAGAAGAAAATACCAAACACATTTAAGTCTAACATGCTTCCTATGCAAAGGTGCAACATCCCAATTTTCTAAATTCGGATGTTAATATATCATCATAAGCATCTCATGCTGTTTCCGCATTTTCTGGAGTTTTAAAAAATATTTTAAACATTTTTCAACACATGACAGTTCACTGGAAAGGATATAAAAGGACTTATCCCCACTTTTAAATTGTTGGAAAATAGTTTAAAATATTTTTGGGAGACTTTTTAAATATACTTTGGGGTTATAAATAATTTCTAAAAATATTTTGGGAATTTGTTTATGCTCCGGAAAAGTTTTAAAATCATTTTTTTGGAGTTTTCCGGTATTTTTAAATTGCCAGAAAAGTATTTTAAAATATTTAAAAATAAGTTGCAAACTTTTTATTTTTATATAATATTTTGGTAAAGCCAAAAGTTCAATCTTATTATTTTAAAAATATTGGCGAAGACGGAAATTAAAAATAATATTCCGTGATTTTTCTAAAATTATTTTGGGCCTAACGGGTCGTTCTGTTTTTTTTTCGCCTCACCGAATTTGTGTTTATTTCGGATTTTAAAAAAAATCTGGGTCGGGTTATAAAACCTGCGGACCCGTGGGGAGTTAGGGTTTTTCTCCCGATCCGCCGGCCCGCGAACCCGCGCCGCCGCCGCTGTCAACTCCGGCGACCGTAGGAGCGCCGCCGCGGTAAGAGCCGTCGGCCACCCCGCGCCTCCCATCGCCGCCACCTCGCGCCCCACGGCCGCCGCAGGCCGCTTCCGCGCCGCCGGCTGGCCGGCCGAGCCGCCGTCGCCGCCGGATTCCGGCGAGATCCGGTTTCGGATCCGCGCAGGGACCAGATCGCTTTTTTTAAGTTATTATATTTACAGATCGGTCCTTTTCGCAGTTTATACCCCGAAATCGCCCGGTACCGTTTTCGCGAGTACTTTTTAACCGTAACTCGGAATTGAGTGATTCCAGTTGCGTTACGACTGTGGTGAAAGTTTATAGCCATTAGACCAACTTTTACAAAAGTTTGAAGTTTTCAAATTTGAATCCCAAACAAATCCAAATTTGAACTTCCGGTAGCCGTATCTTTTTAACGGTGCGCCCGTTTGCGCCGTTTCTTTTTGCGTTGGTTTTATTTTTTCGAGTACTTTAAGTTTAGCTTCTGTTAGTCAAGTTTTTCTACTGTTCTTTGTATGTTTATTACTGTTTGTGCATAATTGTATTGAATATATGTTGATTGGTGCTATGTTTGCTCGTATAGATTGTCCGGAGTGCGCCGCCTCGTTTTGTGAGGATTGTGACCGTCAGGAACAGGAAGAAGGCAAGTGATGCTTTGACCATACTCATACCTATAATTTTCTATATGAATTATGTTAAGAATATCACCCTATTGCATGATAGGTAGTTTACTTTACTGTTGCTGCAAAACCAGTTAGGATAGCCACATGTCTTGACATGTATTTGTAGACCAACCTATCACGTGATGTTACTTTATTGCTTTGCTTTGTAGACGTGGTTTGGGTTGTGTAAATTCATGGAGTGCATGTGAGCTATTTAATAATTTGTGTAGCAACATTATAATAAATAGAAATCACCTCTGGACGGGCAGGGAGTGCTTCCTGGGGGCTCGTGCCTTATCTAAGGGCGAGACCAGGTTGTACCCCTAATGGTTGGTTTTGGTGGTTGACAGTACGTCATGGTGCTACCCTCTGAACGTAAGTGGGCGCCGTCCAGGCTCAAAAAGATCAGACATACTTGGTGACTAGGAGCTTCCATGTACAGCCGCTGGCCATATGGGCTCTGGCTTAGTTGAGTATGATTTAGGAAGCCTCTCCCGTGCAAAGCTAGCAGATATAGATGTGATAGGTGGTACCGGCTTGCCGTTGGGTGTAGGTGACCTCTTCTGAAAGACTTCGTCTCAATCTTCGGGTTGAGTCCAGCGGGGAAAGTGTACTAACCTCTGCAGAGTAAAAACTAATCATGATTAGCCGTGTCCTCGGTTATGGACATCCTTGAGCTACTAGACATTACTGTTACTGGAGGATCTTGACATATGAATCACCATAATAATTTGAGTGGGCAAGATTAAATATAGGGTGTGGTGTTGGAACTGGTGTGCCAAGTTCGATCTTAAGTAGTAAGTTCAACTTAAAACTTTGACTAGTTTAGTTTAGGAGAAAATTGGCTTTCAGTAAAACAAAACCATAAGCCTTTCCTTTAACTTACCTTGCATGTAGTTGTAGGTCATTTATATAAACTTTTCCGTGTCACTTGCCGTACAAATCAGATGTACTGACCCGTTGTCGGGCTGTAACCTTCGGTCTTGCAGGTTTTTCAGACGACCAGTAAGGTGCGTTTAGGGTTGCGAGTCTACACTCAGCATGTTCTCTTGTGGCTGTTGATGGGACTCCACGTTACTTTCTTTTGATTCCGCTATATTTATATTGAATAAGCTAGCCTTGAGCTATGCAACTTGTTATTTATTTTATTCTGGATCATACGTTGTAAGGATGATGCACTTGTACTTTCATATACATCTATGATACTGTGTGTGCCAGCGAGTTCGATCCATGGACTGGCACTTGAGCACAGAGACTTCGATTCTATGTGAATTGGGTCGTTACAGATGGTATCAGAGCAGTGTGTTGACTGTAGGACGTGACCCTAGAAAATGGATTAGAAAAGCCATAGGAATAAAAATATTACTTTACATCACTCTGTCTTGTACTTACTTACCTTCTCTATCTCGTATTCATACCTGTTCTAATCTTGCCTTACCTCTCTTTGATTATAGATGACCACTTTGTCATACCGTGCTATGGCGTTTGGACCTGAGCTCAGGGGGATTTGCCACTACCTGAACATCTACGCGCCAGTCTTTCAGTCGGGCATAGTGGAGACAAGGGGAGCTGATTACTACTGGCAAGTGGAGACTTTTATCCTAGGAAGCATGAAGAATGAGGAAAGGGTGATCACAGAGTCATTCGAGGTGCATGCCCAGGAGAAGGAGCAGTGTGTGCGCATAGCCGCTCACATAGCTCTTGGACGCATTGTTGAGACATATGCCACCCAGCTAAAGGGTACAGTGTACGCGGAGATGGCCAAGATCCTTCCATCAGGGAATATATGGCCAAAGAAGTTCAGGTATGTGCCTGGGGCCATTTGTCCAGGTACAACCAGCTACATCATCTAGAGCCTGGAGAAGCACATCCACTGCCTGGAGAAGGACACTCAGTCAGAACTGTACACCATCACTGAGCTGCAGCAGAAGAACACCAGGATCAAGAGGGACAACAACAAGCTGAAGAAGGAGAGGTTGGAGATGCAAGCAGAGATAACGAGGCTGAAGGAGAAGATGAAGGCCAATGGGATTGAAGAACTAGAAGAGGAACCAGAAGTAGAGACCTCGGCAGAAGAAGAGGAGCCGAGTCCCAAAAGGCGCAACCGCATTAGCGGGCGCGAATACCGCATGCTGTTTAGCAAAGACAACATTCGAAATTACTTCACCGGAAATTAGTTTGCTATCGTTATCGTGTTAGCGTATTTGACCATGTCGACTTATTCGGTATGGCAATACTAGGTTGCTTGATATACTCTATATTATTCGTGGTTGTTTTGAGGATCTTATATCAGTTATACAATATATTTTAAACTATATGGTGTGATATGTGATGGTTTTTCGTATGAGTGCATTGGTTGATGATTGTTATATGCTTGATGCTATGGTGATGTTGTTTGGGGAAGTTGATTGGTGATATATGTATTGTATATATAATGCTTGCCATTATCATCATAAGCATATGGGGTAGGATATATTTCCCTAGCTACTTTCTGTCTACGACTTACCTATTCTTGCCCAACAGATGCTGCCGAGACGTGATCCCACGGGGAATGAGAACAACAACAATGGAGTGCCAACTTACATGCAGCAGCTACTTCAAGGACAATCTCAGTTGATCCAGTTGCTCACTCAGAACATGGGCAACAACAACAATGCGCCACCACCACCACCTGTGGACACGCTTGCGAGGTTCCTAAGGTTGAATCCTCAGAGGTTCTCTAGCACTCCTGAGCCCATAGTGGCAGATGAATGGATTCGTTCAGTGGGACGGAACATGGAGACAGTTGGATGCACTGAGGCAGAGAGGGTGAGGTTTACCTCACATTTTCTCGAGGGTCCTGCCGCAGCATGGTGGGACAACTACTTGGTGACTTATCCCATCGACACCATCACTTGGGCGCAGTTTCAGTCTGCTTTTCACGCCGCACATGTTTCAGCAGGCGCCATGAGCTTGAAGAAGAAGGTGTTCCGCAGTTTACGACAGGGAGGCCATTTAGTGGCCGAGTATGTTGAGGTGTTCAACAAGCTTGCAAGATATGCTCCAGATGATGTCAGGAATGATGCAGCAAGGTAGGATAAGTTCTTGGAGGGGCTGAATGATGAGTTGGGAGTCCATTTGACAGTGGCTACCTTTGCTAACTGCCAGGGGATCATAGACAAGGCTATTGTGTTGGAAGGCAAGCAGCAGGCCATTGAGAACCACAAGAGGAAGTACAACAACAACAATGGTGGCAAGTATAACTCTGGACCGCATCATAAGACACGTACTTCTTATGGTGGCAATGGAGGACATAACCATGGACCTAACCACAATGGTGGGAATGGCCATGTTCACGGTGGAGGACACAACCATCATGGTGGAAATGGTCACAACCATAATGGCCACAACCACCACAATGGGCACAAGAATGGCAATGGCAATGGAAATGGCAATGGGAAAGGAAATGGAAATGGAGAGAACTACAGCCAGAACCGTCAAGTGGTGAAGGCTCAGAAGGACCTTAGTCGAGTTCAGTGTTTCAAGTGCAGGAAGATGGGACACTACTCCAACATGTGCCCGGAGAACAAGGACAACAATGGGAATTCTGGAGTTAGCAAGCCCAATCCTTTCAACAAGGGGCATGTGAACCATGTCAACGTGGAGGAGATCTATGATGAGCCTGATGCTGTGATTGGTAATTTCTTTATCAATTCAGTACCCGCACTTGTTCTTTTTTATTCTGGTGCATCGCATTCTTTCATATCGAGGGTATTTTTGGATAAGCATGAGTTACCTACCGTAGTTCTTAAGTCATCTATGCTCAGAAGTTCACCGGGAGCGGAGATGTCAGCTAGTTTGGGATGCTATCAGTTGACCCTAGCCATAGGGAAGCCTGTTTTTCCTACAGATGTGATTGTATTGAAGTCACAAGGTTTGGATATTATATTAGGCATGGATTGGCTAGCCAAGTACCAAAGTGTTATTGATTGTTCCAGTCGGTCTATCACTCTCCGTACACCGAATTGGCAGAAGATCAGATATGTGTCCAAGTATAAGCATCAACACGCTCAGGTGAATTCTCTTAAGGGGGGTAGCCTAGATGATGTGCGTGTTGTGAGGGATTATCCGGATGTGTTTCCAGATGAGTTGCCAAGCATGCCACCGGATAGGGAGATTGAGTTCCTTATTGATTTAATACCAGGCACTGGGCCTATTGCTAAGAGACCGTATAGGATGCCCGCTAATGAACTTGCAGAGTTGAAGGAACAGATTAGAGAGTTGCAGGCAAAGGGGTTCATTCGCCCAAGCTCGTCACCTTGGGGATCTCCAGTGTTGTTTGCTGAGAAGAAGGATGGAACCCAGAGGATGTGTGTTGATTACCGTTCTCTGAATGATGTTACTATCAAGAACAAGTATCCGTTACCTGTGATTAATGATCTATTTGACCAGTTGGAGGGAGCTTGTGTATTCTCTAAGATTGATCTTCGTTCGGGCTATCATCAAGTGAAGATTCGGGAGAAGGATATTCCGAAGACTGCTTTTACTACAAGGTATGGGTTGTATGAGTATACCGTTATGTCTTTTGGATTGACTAATGCTCCTGCATACTTCATGAATATGATGAATAAGGTGTTTATGGAGTTCTTGGATAAATTCGTTGTGGTGTTCATTGATGATATGTTGGTGTATTCCAAGAATGAGCAAGAGCATGAGGCACATCTGCGTTTTGTATTGGAGAAGCTCAGGGAGCACAAATTGTATGCCAAGTTCAGCAAGTGTGAGTTTTGGTTGAAGGAGGTAGGATTCCTTGGACATGTTGTGTCAGGAGAAGGAGTAGCTATGGACCCATCCAAGGTTTCAACAGTTACGGAATGGGAGACACCCGCGACAGTTGGAGACATTCACAGTTTCTTGGGTCTTGCAGGATATTATAGGAGGTTCATTGAGAATTTCTCCAAGCTTGCAAAACCAATGACTGAGCTGTTGAAGAAAGAGAATAAGTTTGTTTGGAGTGAGGCATGTGAAACCAGCTTTCAGGAGTTGAAGAAACGGTTAGTGACTGCACCTGTTTTATGTTTGCCTGATATACATAAGGATTTCCAAGTATATTGTGATGCATCTCGTCGAGGACTTGGTTGTGTTTTGATGCAAGGGGGTAGAGTTGTTGCTTATGCTTCACGTCAGCTTAAGAACCATGAGAAGAACTATCCTACACATGATTTGGAGTTAGCTGCAGTTGTTCATGCATTAAAGACATGGAGGCAATATCTTGTTGGTAATCATTGTGATGTTTTTACTGATCATAAGAGTTTGAAGTATATCTTTACTCAGAAGGAGTTGAATCTCAGGCAGAGTAGATGGCTGGAACTTATTAAGGATTATGATTTGAATGTGCAGTATCATCCTGGTAAAGCAAATGTGGTTGCTGATGCATTGAGCCATAAGAGTCATATCAATGTTGCTAATGTTGAGGATATGCCACGTGAGTTATGTGAGTAGTTCAAGAATCTCAGGTTGGAGATAGTTCCTAAGGGATATGTGGCAACATTGGAAGTGAAGCCAAATCTGTTGGAAAAAATCAGAGAAGCTCAGAAGGGTGATGCAGAAATTGAGGAGATAAAGGTGAATATGACTGAAGGGAAAGCAGAGGGTTTCCGTGAGGATGAGCATGGAGCCATCTGGTTTGAGAAGCGCATTTGTGTACCCCAAGATGCAGAGGTCAGGAAGTTGATTCTCCAGGAGGCACATGATTCACCATATTCTATTCATCCCAGGAATGCCAAGATGTATTTGGACTTGAGGGAGAGATTTTGGTGGCCTAGCCTGAAGCGAGAGATAGCCCAGTATATTGCATTGTGTGATGTTTGCCAGAGAGTCAAAGCTGAGCTTCAGAAGCCAGCAGGATTGTTGCAGCCTTTGCCTATACCAGATTTGAAGTGGGATCAGATAGGTATGGACTTTATTACTGGTTTACCCAGGAATCGGTCAGGATATTATTCTATTTGGGTGATTGTTGATCGTTTGACCAAGGTTGCTCACTTCATTCCAGTAAAGACAACTTACAACAGTGCCAAGCTAGCCAAGATTTATATGTCCAGGATCGTGTGTTTGCATGGAGTTCCAAGCAAGGTTGTGTCTGATAGAGGTACTCAGTTTACTTCGACGTTTTTGCGTCAGTTGCATGAGACCTTGGGCACTAGGCTGGAGTTCAGTACAGCGTTCCATCCTCAGACAGATGGGCAGACCGAGAGAGTCAATCAGATCTTGGAGGATATGTTGAGAGCTTGTGCGTTGGATTATGATTCGAGTTGGGATGACAACTTACCGTATGCTGAGTTCTCGTACAACAACAGTTACCAGGCTAGTCTTCAGATGGCACCATTTGAGTTACTGTATGGCAAAAAGTGCAGGACTCCGTTGATGTGGGATGAGGTAGGGGAGCGTCAGTTGTTTGGACCAGACCTGATCAGAGATGTTGAAGAGAAAGTCAAGTTGATCCGTGATAGACTGAAGATAGCACAGTCCAGGCAGAAGAGCTATGCAGATGTGAAGCGCAAGGATGTAACCTATGAGGTTGGAGACCGTGCGTATCTCAGAGTTTCACCAATTCGCGGAATCAAGAGGTTTGGAATCAAGGGCAAGTTAGCACCACGTTTTGTGGGGCCTTACAAGATCTTGGAGCGCCGAGGAGAGGTAGCTTATCAGTTGGAGTTGCCAGAAGCTTTGTCAGGAGTTCATGATGTGTTTCACGTATCCCAGTTGAAGAAGTGTCATGCAGAGATGGCAGATATTCCTTTGAGAGATACAGTGCCACTTGAGGCAATTCAGCTGGAGAGTGACTTGACTTATGAGGAGAAACCTGTGAAGATTCTGGAGACTGCAGAGAGAGTTACTCGCACCAAGACGATCAGGCTATGCAAGGTTCAGTGGGATCATCATACCGAAGAGGAAGCAACTTGGGAGCGGGAAGAAGATCTGAAGCAAGACCACCCGCATCTCTTTGCTAGCCAGCCCGAATCTCGAGGACGAGATTCATCTTAAGGGGATAGGTTTGTAACATCCCAACTTTCTAAATTCGGATGTTAATAGATCATCATATGCATCTCATGCTGTTTCCGCATTTTCTGGAGTTTTAAAAAATATTTTAAACATTTTTCAACACATGGCACTTTGCTGGAGAGGATATAAATGGACTTATCCCCACTTTTAAATTGTTGGAAAATAGTTTAAAATATTTTTGGGAGACTTTTTAAATTTACTTTGGGGTTATAAATAATTTCTAAAAATATTTTGGGAATTTATTTATGCTCCGGAAAAGTTTTAAAATCATTTTTTGGAGTTTTTCGGTATTTTTTAAATGCCAGAAAAGTATTTTAAAATATTTAAAAATAAGTTTCAAAGTTTTTATTTTTATTTAATATTTTGGTAAAGCCAAAAGTTCAATCTTATTATTTTAAAAATATTGGCGAAGACGGAAATTAAAAATAATATTCCGTGATTTTTCTAAAATTATTTTGGGCCTAACTGGTCGTTCTATTTTTTTTCCGCCTGACCGAATTTGTGTTTATTTCGGATTTAAAAAAAATTCTTGGTCAGGTTATAAAACCCGCGGACCCGCGGGGAGTTAGGGTTTTTCGCCCGATCCGCCGACCCGCGAACCCGCGCCGCCGCTGCCCGTTTCGCCGCCCGCCGCTGCCGTCAACTCTGGCGACCGCCGGAGCGCCGCCGCCCGTCGCCTCGCCGCCGCGGTAAGAGCCGCCAGCCACCCCGCGCCTTCCACCGCCGCCACCTCGCGCGCCACGGCCGCCGCCGGCTGCTAGCCGCCGCGCCGCCGGATTCCGGCGAGATCCGGTTTCGGATCTGCGCAGGGACCCAATCGCTTTTTTTAAGTTATCATATTTACAGATCGGTCCTTTTCGCAGTTTAGACCCCGAAATCGCCCGGTACCGTTTTCGTGAGTACTTTTTAACCGTAACTCGGAATTGAGTGATTCCAGTTGCGTTGCGACTGTGGTGAAATTTTCTAGCTAGTAGACCAAGTTTTACAGAATTTTGAAGTTTTCAAATTTGAATCCCAAACAGATCCAAATTTGAACTTCCGGTAGCCGTATCTTTTTAACGGTGCACCCGTTTGCGCCGTTTCTTTTTGCCTTGGTTTTATTTCGTCGAGTATGTTAAGTTTAGCTTCTGTTAGGCAAGTTTTTCTACTTTTCTTTGTATGTTTATTACTGTTTGTGCATAATTGTATTGAATATATGTTGATTGGTGCTATGTTTGCTCGTATAGATTGTCCGGAGTGCGCCGCCTCGTTTTGTGAGGATTGTGACCGTCAGGAACAGGAAGAAGGCAAGTGATGCTTTGACCATACTCATACCTATAATTTTATATATGCATTATATGAAGAATATCACCCTATTGCATGATAGGTATTTTACTTTACTGTTGCTACAAAACCAGTTAGGATAGCCACATGTCTTCACTTGTATTTGTAGACCAACCTAGCACGTGCTATTACTTTATTGCTTTGCTTTGTAGACGTGGTTTGGGTTGTGTAAATTCATGGAGTGCATGTGAGCTATTTAATAATTTGTGTAGCAACTTTATAATAAATAGAAATCACCTCTGGACGGGCAGGGAGTGCTTCCTGGGGGCTCGTGCCTTATCTAAGGGCGAGACCAGGTTGTACCCCTAATGGTTGGTTTTGGTGGTTGACAATACGTCATGGTGCTACCCTCTGAACGTAAGTGGGCGCCGTCCAAGCTCAAAAAGATCAGACATACTTGGTGACTAGGAGCTTCCATGTACAGCCGCTGGCCATATGGGCTCTGACTTAGTTGAGTATGATGTAGGAAGCCTCTCCCGTGCAAAGCTAGCAGATGTAGATGTGATAGGTGGTACCGGCTTGCCGTTGGGTGTAGGTGACCTCTTCTGAAAGACTTCGTCTCAATCTTCGGGTTGAGTCTAGCGGGGAAAGTGTACTAACCTCTACAGAGTAAAAACTAATCATGATTAGCCGTGTCCTCGGTTATGGACATCCTTGAGCTACTAGACATTACTGTTACTGGAGGATCTTGACATATGAATCACCATAATAATTTGAGTGTCCAAGATTATATACAGGGTGTGGTGTTGGAACTGGTGTGCCCAGTTCGATCTTAAGTAGTAAGTTCAACTTAAAACTTTGACTAGTTTAGTTCAGGTGAAAATTGGCTTTCAGCAAAACAAAACCACAAGCCTTTCCTTTGACTTACCTTGCATGTAGTTGTAGGTCCTTTATATAAACTTTTCCGTGTCACTTGCCGTACAAATCAGATGTACTGACCCGTTGTCGGGCTGTAACCTTCGGTGTTGCAGGTTTTTCAGACGACCAGTAAGGTGCGTTTAGGGTTGCGAGTCTACACTCAGCATGTTCGCTTGTGGCTGTTGATGGGACTCCACGTTACTTGATTTTGCTTCCGCTATATTTATATTGAATAAGCTAGCCTTGAGCTATGCAACTTGTTATTTATTTTATTCTGGATCATAAGTTGTAATGATGATGCACTTGCACTTTGATATACATCTATGTTACTGTGTGTGCCAGCGAGTTCGATCCAGGGACTGGCACTTGAGCACAGAGACTTCGATTCTATGTGAATTGGGTCGTTACAAAAGGGATCTTGTAGAGAAATAACTCATTGAAGCATAAAGATATTAGCATAGGAAGGCAAAATAAGTGCAACTTCGAAAATTTCATCATAGAGAGAAGGAACTTGATATTATTGGAATATCTATAAGCATATGTTCCCCTCTCATAGTAATTTTCAGTGGGATCATAAATAAAATCAAAAATATAAGTATCACATAAAACTTTCTTATCATGATCCACAAGCATAGAAAATTTATTACTCCCCACGTAAGCAAAATCCTTCTCATTAGTATTAGTGGGAGCAAACTCAAAAAAATAACTATCACATGAATCATTGTTATCATGATACACTTGCAAACATTTATTATTTGTAGCATAAGTGTCATCACAATAATCATCATAGATAGGAGGCAAAGTATCATCAAAATAAATTTCCTCATCAAAACTTGGGGGGCTAAAAAGTTCATCTTCATAAAACGTAGCATCCCCAAGCTTATAGCTTTGCATGTCATTAGGATCAAAGGTATTCAGAGAAGACATACTAATAACATTTCTACTATCATGAGTGTTGTGCAAATAGTAAAGCTCCATAGGATTTTTTATTTTCTCTTCAAACACTTCATGTCCCAACTCAAGGTAGAGCTCATAAAGCTCTCTCATAATATTTTTGTTGTTTTCCATAAGCCTAACTGGTGAAAATAAAAACAAGAAACGAAAAGATTTAATTGCAACATCTAAAGATATACCTTCAAACACTTACCTTCCCGGAAACGGCGCCAGAAATAGATTGATGTCTACGCACGCTTCTATTCTTGTAGACTATGTTGGGCCTCCAAGCGCAGAGGTTTGTAGGACAGCAACAATTTCCCTCAAGTAGATGACCTAAGGTTTATCGAACTCATGGAAGTAGAGGTTGAAGATGGTCTCTCTTAAGCAACCCTGCAATTAAGATACAAGAAGTCTCTTGTGTCCCCAACACACCTAATACAATTAGGAGTTGTATAGGTGCACTAGTTCAGCGAAGAGATGGTAAAATACGAGTGATAGGTGTGGCAAAGCAAGGTAATATAAATCTGTAATAAAAAGTGCAGCAAGAAAACATGTGACAAAAGTGAGCACAAACGGTGTAACAATGGTGGAAACAAGGCCTAGGCTTCATACTTTCACTAGTGGCAACTCCCAACAACATTAACATAGTCTAATCAAATGATATTCCCCATAAAACATGCAATGGAGCCGCACTCGGAGGTTATTCCTTTGTGGTCAAGAGAGGACGATAATTACGTAGGACTACAAAAGCACACCTCAAAGTTCGTAGTTCTCAATCTATGGATTTCCCAATGTCACCGCGGCCATCCAAAGAGAGTACCACAATCACCACAACATATCTCAAGGATAGTCAAAGACAAGCACCAAGAGACTCTCAATCTTCAATCAACACACAAAGGAGGAAATTACTCATGAAAATATTCTTCTAACCCATGTCCAATAGACCGCTGTCACCATGGTCTCGGGGATTATACTAGATAATATCAAGTGAGTACATCAATCCAATACATAGAGGAAAGGGAAATATCATGGAATCATCCTAGATTAACATAGCCTATGATCACAACGAAGATCACATCATGGGAGAGAGAATTGACCACATAGGTACTAGTAGAAACCTTAGCCCCGAGGGGAACTACTCACACATGGACATGGTGTGAGAGAGAGTTTTTAATGGAGAGGTGCAGCCCGAAGGAGATGAAGGAGACGGCGGCGGCGGCGGCGACGGCGACGCCCACGGCCACGGCGGTGGCCACGGCCCTTGGGGGAAACGACCCTTGGCCCCCTTCTTCTTCCTTGGATATGATGCTGCTATGGAGATTGATCTTCCCCTCATGACGTCTGCCGAGGGGGAGGAAATTTCGTGGTTCCCTTTGACTTAGGTTTCCTCTCTTTATATAGACTCTCGGATTCCCGTCATCCAGATTACGTCTTCGGTATTTCGGGGCTACAAGGAGCATCCGGACTCTGATTGGGCCAAATTTTATGTCTAGATCCACCGGAAACAAATTCCCTACAACTTTTTAGTTTTAAGATTTTCCGTTTGACGCCTTATTCTAGTTTTTTCGAGGAGATATTTAAAATCTGTCTGGTGGGGACAGATTTTGGGAGAGTTAGCAACTCCTACAAGGCTTCTTTTTGTGATTTTTCCTTTATTCAAATAATTCCTAAACATAAAGTACAAAAATAAGAACTTGTGCACTCTTGCAACCGTTAATAGGTTAGTTCCAAAATATGTTATAAAAAGATATGAAAGCGTATCAAAAGCATAGCAATATCACACAAAACATGCATGGAGCAAGCATAAATTATAGATACGTTTGGGACGTATCACCCGCACACTCGACGACTTTCTGATGAGGACATCCCTACTAATGTTACACCCACATCCTCACCAACTACACATATTGGACCAGTTACTAGAGCACGCGCACGTCAACTAAATTATCAGGTACTTTCATTTCTTGCGAATCCTTCTAATGTTCATGAACATATGATGCTTCCTAAATTAGATACTTTTGTTTTGCTTATGAATTAAGGACCTAGCATCGACAAGAAGGATGGTCATTGGAGCGGGATCAAGCATGGAGAAGAAGGTGCGCACGCGGGAAAGGACAATGGAGCTTCCAGTGGTGATTTTCGCACTTTGAAGCCACCATAAGGCGTGCATGAAGGCTTGCACGAAATTGATACGTCCAAAACGTTTCTATAATTTCTGCTTGCTCCATGCCTCTTTTGTGTGATATTGCTATGATATTGATGCACTTCCATACAATTTTGATCATATTTGGACTAACCTATTAACTCAGTGCACCCTAGTGCCAGTTCATGTTTTCTGCTGTTTTTCTATTTAAGTTTTCCCCCATATTAAATGTGCTCCAAAAATTCGGGAAAAATCCAATAAAAAATCAGCGCTTCGGAAGCTTCGGGAATCACCAAGGAGGGGCCAGAGGGGACCCACCAGGGCCCCAGGCGCCCTCCCGGCGCGCCCTAGGGTGGGGCCGCGCCAGGGGGCCGCCTGGACCCCTGGTGGGCCCCCTGGCTGCCCCCTTCGCCCATATATTCTCCGTGACAGGAAACTTCCGAGGAGAGAACCCTTTTTCGCGATCTCTCCTCTGTTTCGCCGCCGCGCTTCCAAGATCGGGAGCACCAGGAGACCTCTTCCCGGCACCCTGCCGGAGGGAGGAACCACCTCCGGGAGCTTCTCCACCACCATGGATGCTTCCCGGATGAACCGTGAGTAGTCCACCTTGGACCATGGGTCTATGATCAGTAGCTATGTGATGTTCTCCTCACCTCTTTGTTCTTCATGGATTAGACCTCGTGAGCTGCCCTACATGATCGAGGCACATATGTAATCTTTCTGCTGTTGCTATGCTGAGTTTGCTGGGATCTGATGGATTATGAGACTATGTTCAGATTGTGTTTGAGTAATATATTTGATTCTCCTCTTTTATATTTATGTTCTTGAGTAATTCTTGCATGTTCTCCATCGTTGTTTATTGCTTTGGCCAAGTAGTAGGTAGTGACTCCAAGAGGGAGCGTTATGCATGATTGTGGGTTCATGCCCCCTGATGACTAGCTTGAGTGATAGAAACATGAGTCTAGGGGATGTGTTGTTGCCACAAGGGAGAAAACAATGGTGCTTGTACCTGCGGGTGCAAGGATTGTTTACTTTACGCAAATTTCTCTAATGCAATTGTCTGTTGCTTTGAGTTTACACTTTGGGTGGGATTCGCAACTTAATACCAGCGAGATGTTCTGGATAGATTTCTCAAGGTGGATGATTAGTAGGTAGATGCAGATGGATTTCGGTCTACTTGTTTTGGCGTACCGCCCAAGCTTTTGATCCTCTTCCTTTCTTTATAGCATAGTTAGAATTGGTTTGCGCACATAATCCTGTCCATTGCCCAGCTGTAATTTGTTTACCTCGCATGGCTATTTTATCGTCTTTTGGGAGAGAGACATCACTAGTGAACATCATGGGTTCCCGGTCCATATTTCCAATACTATTTACACCCACTATTTATTTTCTGCTTTATTTACTTTTCCGTTGCTATCACTATCATTATTATCCCGTACGTTTTATCCTTTGTAAACAAAAAGGCTAGAGGGATTGACAACCTCTCTGAACTCGTTGGGAGAAAAGTTATCTATTGTGTGTGTGCAGGTCCACGTCAACCGCCTAATTACTGGCGCCGTTGTCACCTTCCTATCGTTGTTGGAGTCCTATCAGAGAAAAACCTTGGTATCTTCACCGAGGGAAATTTGCTGCTGTCTACATCTCAACCTTCCACTTTGGGTAACCAACGAGGGGCGAGCACTTCTCGCGACATCAGAAATACACGAGATGCCCCTTCATTATTTTCGTCCAAGGGCAATTATAGGTGCTACGTCACCTTAATATTGGGTTGGCCCCATGTAATTTCGAAATAATACCTTATAGGCTGTTTTTAGAGTCCTTATGTGTGGGGAAACCGAGTTAGGGTTGTTTTCGGACCCCACCTCAAAGGGGTCACAAAAATCCCCTCTGTTCCCCCAAATATACAGCCATTAGGGCGTCGTTTAGACTTGGGTTTTGATTAGATTTAAGTTAGCCATAGCAGCAACTTCGAGCTCTTCGTTTGTGTCGTCCGACCAGGCGAAGACCGCATTGGAACCCCAACTTTCGTCAGTCATTCATGTTATATTCGCAATATCCAGATTGCAATTCTTAGTTCTTGCTTGTTCTTGTCGATTGCTTGCAGGAATTAGAGCTTCGTGGTCAGGTTGATCGTGCATCCGCGGGATCAATAACCTCTTGGAGTTGGTTTAGCGATCGCTAAGGCGCAACGTCTTCGCACATTCGTAGTCGGGTCGTGAAAGTCGTCTCCACCAGAATCGATCTCCACCATCTCATCGAAACATCGGGACACCTTCGCCTCTATCACTTTCCGAGTGTGCGCCTCCTTATTTTCCTCGCCCAAGTTCGTGAAATAGCTTCGCGAGTGACCGCTAATAGCTCACTGATTGTTTATCCCAAGTGGGTGCATCTCTAATCAGGCTCCGCGCCTCTGTACAAAACAATGCATGGGATGCGACTTGCTGTACCCAGATGCCACGCAAGCTTAGCGTGTAGGTAGGACCCCGTTGAGCAGACGGCCGGGCCGAGACTTGCCACAGCGCGACTTTATTCCCGACATTTTCCATGCGCTCGCATGATTGAGAGATGAGCCGTTAACGGACGTGTTAAGTCTATTTACTGGGACCGGCAGCATTGATCCTATAAGACCTACAGCGGCATGAACTTTGCTAGACACCGGTCGTTCCCAAGTTCATGTCGAGGGACACGGGCTTGATTGGGATACTGAGGTATTTTCCACTAGCGCAATTCACCAAGGCTCGAACAGTCGATTACCTTGGGCCCTTTCAGCTTAGCATCCCTCGAACTAAAACATTTGTCATGGCTACAGCTTCTAGCGACTCGCAGTCGCGCTACGCTTATAAAAGTGGACGTGGATGAATTCGAGTCCCTGCGCGACTCTTCGAGTCCCCCAGGCACTCGGGGGCTACTGACGAGGGGGTGACCCCACGACTCCTGCGTGTGAGGATAGCTGGTGCACACGAAGACAAGAGGCCCGCTAGAAGCTTCGAAAAGCCAATGGCTGGCCCGCTCCAAGCACCGACGTAGGAGTCCGCGATCAATATGGAAGTCATGACTTGGCGTTTAAGGCAAGGATAGAATTAGGAAAACACCCTTGTAAACCTGAGACAGACTCTCTGAGACCTGGCCTAGTATATAAAGGCTATGAGGGGGGACGTCTCAGGATATCCAATCTACAATCATCACCTCTAGTCTTGCGCGAACTCGCCTTGACTCCCAGTGTAATATCCCCCTCGCATAATACAATCGAGTAGGAAGTGCTTCTCCTGTTAGCCGACGAGTATCTCCAACCTGTTCTCTCTATGATCTAACCCAGGGTCCCTGATCATGGGATTTGCCGAGGCTGATCCTCGTCAGTGCCGGTGGAGGTTTCGGTGCGAAGTGCAGCTTCACTTCTCTATCCGATATGGCCTGGTTTTCGTCGTCACTCCTATCCCAGGGTAACGTCGGTGGAATCTTCATGGGTTTATCCTTCTTTGCTTTCTTCTTCGGTGGACTCTGCTGACGCGACGTAGGTTGACTTGATTGTCGTGTTTGCCTTTGGGGTGGTTGTGTCTTCGGAGGCTCCGTCACGGGGGGAGCTGGTGGCGGACTCGTCTGACGTGACGGAGTCGCGCTGCGCTCCATCTCGGGGAGGGGTTGTGCTGGACTCGGCTGAGTCCCATTGCGCTCAATCTCCGGGGGTGGTGGTGGTGCTGGACTCGGCTGACGCAACGGAGTCGCGCTGCGCTCCATCTCGGGGAGGGGTTGTGGTGGACTCGGCTGAGTCGCGCTGCGCTCCATCTCCTGGGGTGGTGGTGGTGAACTCGACGTTGAACGCATTGGACTTGACACCTTGTCTGGAAATATGATGCCTTATTTTCTCCATAGATAGATACCACTTTGTTTGGCTTCTCTGAGGGTCTGGTGCCCTTCACCTCCAGGAATATCAAGGAATAGTTCTTGATATGCTGACACAACTTCATCCACCCCGACACGAGCATAGCCAGTTGGAATCGGATTGCCGTGGTAGGTTTCTTCAGGTGGATTCGGTAAAGCATAGCCGTCCGCCACCTTAATGGATATATTGTCCATTTTGAAGACTAGCTCGCAACGTTTCATCTCTTTGATATCATCCACGGGGTAGTGACCATCATCGACCCCCCGTGGAGCCCACGCTGCTTTTAGGCATAGATGGGACGGTACAATCCAATGCTGGATCTATTGGTGGATCATGAGTGGACGTCCTTAGCTGCAGTTGTTGGCTAAGTGACTCGCACTTCTCCTGCGTCTGCTTGATAGCTTGTTCCATCCTATCAAAACGGTTTGTTACCTGCGCCTTCTTTCTTGAACAGCTTTGGTAGCTCTCATTAAACTCTGAAAACCCCTCATACCACGGAACAACGCCTACGCCTCGCGTTCGGCCCAGGTGTTCAGGATTCTTGAGGGCGCGTGTAAGCTCGTCGTTCTCTCTGTCGGGCTTGAAAATCCCCTTTCTAGCATCAGCAATTGCATCCAGTAACCCCTGATCGGCTCCTTTAAGAGTTTCCTTTATAATTACCTTCCCTGTCTTTGTGTCCAACTTTCCACCATGCCCAAAAAACCAAGTCCTGCACCTGGGTGGAAAAAACATTGTTACTGGAGTGACCCCTGCATCAAGCAGCGTCTTCTCAAATGCATCCCACTTAGGCGCCGCGGACTTGTAGCCACCTCTCCCCATGGTATGGAAAATCTATTTTTTCTCAAAATTCTTCTTGTTTATTTCCGACAGACGTTTAGGCTCTTCTGATTCCTTGTACTCCACAAATTTGTCCTAGTGAGCTTCTACCTTCGCTAGTGCTCCAGTGAAAATTGGAGTCTTCTTATCATTAGCGACGTATTTCTCCCATGCCCTTATCTTTCAACTTTGGAATTGTGTGGCCATCTTCCTAAGAGCAGCATGCTTGACTTCTGGTGTGAAATCATCTGGTAGGGTGAAATATGATATGACCTTATCCCAAAGCTTTCCTTTTGCTCTATCGCTGACAAAATTCTTGTCACCTTCCTTTGGCTGATGCCATTCTTGAATGCTGATCGGGATTTGGTCTCTAACAACTACTCCTCGTATAGATGTCCATTTCTTCACGTGAGCTAGATGACCGATCGGCTCGCCACTCGAACTGACCTCATCGATGTTGTACTTTACACCATCCCGCGGCAATTTGGCCGGGCCACGTTTTTCTTTGCTTGAAGAAGATTTGCTCGATCCGGGTTGCTAAAAGAAGAAATATTTGTTAATTGATTGGTGACAAATCAATTATTAGTATATTTAATGATCACAGGAGGCCATGTATATTTATATATATACCTCGGCGGACTTTGTTGTTAATTGAAGATCATTTTCTTCGTCTCTTTCCTTGAACATTCCCTCATCGGAATCGTTCAGATATTGTGAGCCGTCATCATGAGCATCGGCGTCGGCGATAATTTCGTACATATCGTCTTCCTGCTCTCTGCCGCTATTGAACACGTCGTCCATAGCTTAACTAATATCGAAGAGATGCAGAAAAAGATAAAACAATAATATTAGAATAATAATCCAGTTCAACATCTCGAATAAAACAAGATATATATATACAGAAAAGTAACATCTCAACTAATCAAGTTCACATGCAACAATAATATTAGAATAATAATCCAGTTTACATCTCGAATAATCTAGTTCACATATATATGCAACAATAATATATCTCGAATAGCTAATACAGTAACCGACGTCGACTCCGGCAGGCGGTACACACCCAAAGAGAAGGAACCATCACCCACTCATAGCTAGGGTGAGATCACTGAAGAACCTGCCAGGTACTGGAGTAGCCGGCGTCCAACGCCACAATGTAGCGACGGACGTGCTCGTCCTCCTCCCTGACACGTTGGCTGTAACAGCCCAGATTTCATAAAAATAAAAATAATTGTTTTTGGTGTGAATTGTTTGATTGTCTGATTTGTTTGGGGTGTTTGCATCCCCGATTTATCGATCGGCGATTATTTCCCCCCCTCTTATCTCGTACCGGACGGAGAACGACCCTTGCCACCCTGACACTCGACCTTTGCGACACCGGGTTTCACCCGATCACCGTCGCGAAACCCGCTTGAGACCAGCCGCAGCCAACGGAACGAAAACCCCGTTTAGTAATTAAACGGGTTATTTTTATAGCGCACCGGAAAGTGTTCTCGAAACGGTTCCAATGTGAGGTGAATGCCGCTGGCTCGACGCGTTGATTGAGCAGTTCAAAGTTTTACCCGAATCGGAGGTCCTGCGGACCCTCGGCGGTCAGAAATGTGAGCACCGCGCGCGCGAGAGAAAAACCGGGGATGTTTTCGCAAACTGCCAGCCACCTGGGCTATATAAAGACCACCACACTCCCACCTCTTTCTAGGGTTTCCCTAGCCACAAAATTGCAGCCACCCCCCTGAAATTGCCCCAAAATTGCTCCCAAAGCCTCCAAACCTGAAACCTAGCTCAGATCTGTTTGGAGCCGTTCGATCGCGAGATCGGAGGGCCGTGGATGCGCCACGTCAGCGCCTGGCCTCCTGTCTCTCTCCTCCAGCCCAACCGCGCCAGCCCGTGGAGTAGCCGCCGCCCGGCACCTCCGGCCAGCCGCCGCCGGCGACCACCATGGTTGCCTCGCCGCACCTCCTCCTCCACGCCTCTCTTTCCCTCTCCCCTGCTCTCTCTCTCTCACCCCTTCCTCCTCTCTGCTTCTGGCAGCCCGAGGCCAGGAGCTCGCCGCGAGCCGGAGCGCCACCGGCCGCCATGGAGCTCGCTGCCCCACGCCCGAAGCTCGCGCCATCCCAATCCACGCGGGTCCCGCCCCGTTGACGACCGCAGCCACCGGATCCGCCGCCTCCTCGCCTCCTCCGGCCGGCCTGCACTCCGCCGCCCGCCGCCGAGCATTGGTCGCCGCCACCGCGACCTCGATCCAGTCGGGATCGGGCGCGAGACGAGGCGCCGCCGCCGTTCGTGGGCCGGCCTGCCCCCACGACCCACAATCGGCCATGGCCCAGCCGCCAGCCGCCTCCAGTGGGCCGAGCCCAGCTAGGGGTGAGGCCCGCATTTTTTCTGCTTTATTGTTTTTCCTGTTATTTCTCTAAGTTTGAGTTCAAACTGCTGCTGACCCTGTTTTGCAACGCAATTTCCCGTTGACTCGTAGCTCCGAATGAAGTGATTCTTTTTTTGTACTGTTGTGCTCTATGTGCTCTAGCATCCACCTTTTGTGAGCATTTGCATTTGAGATTATCTTGAATATGAAATTGTGTGTTGAACAGGGCACCAAATCGTTAAGTTGCTAATCTGCTGTTAACTACTGCTGCTGTTATTTTGTTCAAACTTTGGGTGATGCTTGTGTCAAATCCATGAGGCCTATTGCATTGATTATTTTTCCTATGTGTTTAGCATCATGTGTACTTCATTCCCATGCTTTAACTTGTCATGTTTGGATGCTTTAGCTATATTAAATCTTGCTCCAAAGTGGTGACCCTGATGTTAATGTGCTGCTGTGCTGAAACTGTTAATTTGTTGCAACTTCGGGTGACGGTTGCGTCGCAACCGTTTATCAGAATTGAGTGATTCCAATTGCATATTGTTAAGCGTCATGTCTACTTCCATTATATGTATTGCATTGTCATGATATGCTTTCTGTTTATATAGTTATTGAGCTCCAAAGTTTCTATCCCGCTGTTTTTGACAGCCACCTCTGTTTTTCTCTAAGTCTGTAACATTCCGACGCCATGTGGCATGCTTAATATCTTTTGATCTATGATGCCTTTTTGCATGTTTCTTTTTGCCATGACTTACCTGTCATGTCTACTTTAATTGTATATCATTTGTGAGCATGTTTGCATTCATTATGTTGTTTATGCAATGCTCGAAAGTGTGCTTCCCGATGTTGGCAGATTGTGTTCCAAACTTGTTTTTCTTGTATCTTTTTAACCGTAACTCCGTTTGGAGTGTTCTTTATATGTAAATTGATTAGTTTTTTGTGTACTTTGTGTTTATGCTATTTTTTGTTGTTGTTAACCAACCTAAAATATGGTTTAGGGCAGAACAGTACCAAATATTTTAATGGTCATGGGGCACTTAGTGATATGCCATGTTTAGGTTGTGCCTCACTTAAATTGACTAGCATAGATAGTTTATCTTATGCTTCACCTCTTGACATGTTTGTGTGCTATGCCATGCTTGAGTGAGATGCCATGTTAACAACCTTTGTTGATCACCTGTAGCTAAACAACTTGAACCTTTCCAAATGTGCGGTATCGTCGTGTGTGACGAGTACTCCACTTAATTTGTTAGTAACCGCTCTCGACGGTAGGTACGATGTCTCGTGTTGCCTTCTTGTTGATGCTTGCTCGTGTTTGCTTCGTAGTAATAGATGCTTGCTTATTGATTGCTTTCCTGTGTTTATCCTCTTGTGTGCTTCCGCGGGTACCTCTCGGAGACGATGCGAGCTTGCGATCAACTACACCTTCGGAACCCGACTTATCAACAGGCAAGGACTATACATTACTTATGATCCATTCTATTTCAACCAGCGGCTTGCATGCTAGTATAGGTTAGGTTCGATGTTTGATCCTACCACATGTTTACAGCCTCTTTCAAACCGATACAGCCATGTCCCCTCCCAGCAAACCATGTACTGCTATGTTACTATTGCTCGTTGCTCAGCCCCTTCTTAGTATGCATGCTTAGGATGCTACGATGTTACCCTGTTACCCATTGGCTTGGGATATCACATTATTATATTGTTGTTGATGATATGATTATTATAAATGTTGACTATATTTGACGAAGGATGGAAGGTCTAGGCTATCCCGCCCCGACGCTTTGTTCCATTCGAGTCACCTAGGATCTGAGTTCCGGGTATTGGTTTTAAGACTGAGCGTGCCTAACCGCGTGTGGGATTTTATGGGGTCTCCTTTTCTTACCTACCTAGCTTCAAACATTTCTAGTGGTGGCCCAAGCTGATTTACCATTTGAAATGTGTGTGACTGGTCCGCGGCCGGCAGATTTCAAAAAACTTGGGCCAGCGGAGACATGGTTTCTCTTGTTGTTCCACCCCAGGGAGCTAGGGGGCTGCCCACATCTGTTTGGGTAGCTAACCCGACCTCGTCCAGATGGTAGAGGCCAATTCGAGAGCGCGGCCGGATTTTGAGTTGGGTGTCGACTCACCGGGGGCCACACGGATTTGTGTGTTGTTACTTAGAGGGACATGTCGTTCCGGATCTCTCGGGACTAAATCATAAAATGGCAACCTGTGATGGGTAGAAACTGAGAGAGATGGGCGTGCGTGCGGAGCCTTGTAATCGGCAGTTGGTACACCCCTTCAGGGTTAAATCTTTTCAAGAAACCGTGTCCACGGTTATGGATGACTTGAGACCTACTCCTTGTTCATAGACAACAACAACTGAGATAATCTTAATATAAATTGATCAACGTGTGCGTGTGCCTTGACTGCTTCTACTTCGTCGGGATGCAAAGAGGAGGACAAGGATAGGATAGGTGTTATGATTGCGTAAGTATTTGATAGCAAGACTTGTTGGATGCGATTCCTCATCGAATGCTAGTCTTCTTATCTTACTCTCTAGATCGTTAGCCACTTCATAAATGCTAGTGCAGCAGCAACCTCACCACTTACCCCATCCCTACCGTAAACTACTAGTTGTCCTAGAATGACGAGTGATGAAGTCCTTGCTGGGTCAGATGACCACTACAGTTGGATGTTGAGTACTTCTGTACTCATGATACTACCCCCAAACTCTTTTTAGGGTGCTTGATCGACAACGGGTATGGTGATCGACGTTTCGCGTGGAGACTCGACGACGACTATTTAGGCGGATCCCGGTGGAGGGCCTGGACCTGTGTGGTTATGGGATCGATGTTTTTCTCTTTGCCACTAGGCATTTGATTGTAGTCTGTACTTAGACATATATCTTCCGCTGTTGTATTGTATTTAAGGCAGTTGTATGCCGATTGTATGAGATGTTGTATCCTGTATCTGTAATGTTGTGATATCATGTTGGAAATCCGGGGCATATGACTTCGTCATATGTCGCGGTGGGACCGATATGTGCTTCGTCCCCGGATCTGGATGGAAACATCTAGATCTGGAACGGTACCGCATATCGGGCCTTACATTGGCGCACAACCTCCTCGGGGGCCGGCTCCCTCTGCACCGATTGTGGCCCATGCGACCGCCACACAAGAAAATCTTTGTCGACGACAAGACCCGGATCCCTCACCAAGCGGCGCGCCCCGGAAACCACCTCCCAGTTCCAGCTCGGCGGAGCCCAGTCCCGGAAATTAAAAATCCCGTCAACAAGCCCCGCAGCACGACGGTAACGAGGATGCGGGCCCGGCATTGTCGCCGAAAACTTATTAATGAAACTAAAAACAATATATACAACATTAATGAAACGTACTAACAAAATTTCAAATTTGCATACAACATTATTTCCAACAATGAATACATAAGTATATAATGTAGCAAAAACTAGAAAAATTACAACTAAAATTAATAATCATTGTCAAAACCGCTCAAAACATTTCACATGTCAAACCGCTCAAAATTACAAAAAAAATTCCACATGTCAAAGCGCTCAAATTTTTCGATTGCAATTTTTTTGTACATGTCAAACCGCTCAAGAAATTTTACAAAAGTGGGACCCATATGTCATTGACCCACTTTGGGTTTTCTACAATTTGGCTAAGTCTAAGAATGTCAGAACCCTCTGTTAGGTAATGTGGTAGGGTAAGCTTAGGCCTTTGCATCATGTTAAAATTTTCAAAAGAAATCAAAATGGGAGAAGGAAAACCCCCCAGATGAATTAATTCAAAAGGCCAGATAAAAATCTTCTCCAAAAATTCATGTTAGATTTTTGAAAAATCTTATAAATGAGTGTGATCACATATCAAGTGATGTGGGACCCACCCCATGCTCATGGATTTTTCAAATATTCAAACAGTGCCTTGGATTTAATAAAAAACCCCTATTTGAGTTAAGATTCAAATTATTTGAATTTTAAAAATGTTCAAACTTTACAAGTGGCTAGCCTAGTATATTGTGATGCCACATAAAAAGTTTCAGCATTTAATAGCCTAGCTATTTATTTAGCCCAGCAAAATAAAAGACAGAAAAGAAAACAAAAAAGAAAAGAAAAAGGACTTACCTGGCCGAAGTGGCCCAACTCATCGCCCAGCGGCCCACCAGCCTGGCCGAGCCCGCGAGCTCGTCTATCGTCTTCTTCAAGCTGCTCGGTGGCGAGCCGAGAGCGCGCAGCGGCCGCCACCGCGACGTCGAGGACGTTCCAGACGTCCCCGAGCCCTATCCTTGCGCCACGGTGACGCCTAGGAGCCGTGCATCCTTCTCCTCCTCTCGCCACAGTCTCTCCCGCCCCCTGTGCGTTTCCCCAAACCAACCGAGCGCCGCCGCAGTTCGTCGTCGACGGGAAACGCAGCCAACGCCGGAGCTAGACCAGAAGAGCTTGTCCATCATGCGCAGCGTCGTCGACTTCCTCGATCTGAAGAAGATGGAGGTCTAATCGAGCCCGAGGCCGTCGCAATCCTCGCCATCGTCTCGCCGGAGCCGCCGCACATCGTCGTCAAATTCGTCGCCTACAGACCCTCCCCGACCTCTCCATCACCACCAGCACACTCGTGGTGAGCTTCTAATTCCACCTAGCTATCCCAGGGTCTCCCTCCCGTACTCTGTCGCCGTTTTCCATGAGGAACGAAGATCACCGCCGCCATGAACGACGAGGAGGAGGTTCCAGTACCCCTCCGCCACCCCCGTGATGTCCAACGTGCTCCTGGCACCTCCAGGAGTCGTTTGATGCAGCGCTAGCTCAAGCTCTCCCCTCGCAGCGATTTTTCCGTCGAGCCCGAGCCACGGCCGCCGCTAGGGCACGTCGCCGGCGAGGCTGCAGTGCCCCCCATGATTCCCCGTTTGCACAAGGTGGTGCGGCCGAGCACGGGAAGCCTTCTGGTGGTCTCGGCGTGCAAAATGGTGGACGGGAGCACCGTTTCCTTGGACGCCGCCGCGTCTGCGAGTCGCCGCTGACTCATCGCCGGCGAGATGACGTGGCCGGCGTCGTTAGCACTAACCCCACCCCACTAATGACCCACTAACCCACTGACAAGTGGGCCTAGGCCACTAACTAATTCCTGGTTAGTTTAAACTAACTGGGTTAGTTAACTAACCCACTGATAGCCTAGGACCACCTGTCATCGCCCCCCCCCTCACACGCCAGCATGACGTCAGCCTGGCGCAATAAGTCGATTAAAATGATTAAATCAATTACAGAAAATCCAGAAAATTCCAGAAAAATAGCCAAACTTCAATAAATCATAGAAAATTCATATTAACTCCAAATTGGACAAATAATATATGAAAAATGATCAGGAGAAAATAACCTATCCAAATATACAACTTTCAACTTTGTTTGAGTTGAATTTAAATTGGGACCAGTAGCATTTGTCATTTGATTTATTTGGAATTTATTCAAATTTAATTCAAATGCTTTTGCAACTTTGACCGTGGAAACATGCTACATTTCAACCACACATCAGAGGCATATCATACACATTTCAAAGTGATTCAAATTGATCAAACAATGTCACATGTAACTTGACTAAGTTTGAATTCAAATTGGAGTTTGAATTTGCAATTCAATTTGCAATATACTCCATTTAAATGGAATTGCTTCACACATCAAAGCATATACATCAAGTTTCAACCTTCCATCAAATGTAGGACTTCCTCGATCTGAAGAAGATGGAGGTCTAATCGAGCCCGAGGCCGTCGCAATCCTCGCCATCGTCTCGCCGGAGCCGCCGCACATCGTCGTCAAATTCGTCGCCTACAGACCCTCCCCGACCTCTCCATCACCACCAGCACACTCGTGGTGAGCTTCTAATTCCACCTAGCTATCCCAGGGTCTCCCTCCCGTACTCTGTCGCCGTTTTCCATGAGGAACGAAGATCACCGCCGCCATGAACGACGAGGAGGAGGTTCCAGTACCCCTCCGCCACCCCCGTGATGTCCAACGTGCTCCTGGCACCTCCAGGAGTCGTTTGATGCAGCGCTAGCTCAAGCTCTCCCCTCGCAGCGATTTTTCCGTCGAGCCCGAGCCACGGCCGCCGCTAGGGCACGTCGCCGGCGAGGCTGCAGTGCCCCCCATGATTCCCCGTTTGCACAAGGTGGTGCGGCCGAGCACGGGAAGCCTTCTGGTGGTCTCGGCGTGCAAAATGGTGGACGGGAGCACCGTTTCCTTGGACGCCGCCGCGTCTGCGAGTCGCCGCTGACTCATCGCCGGCGAGATGACGTGGCCGGCGTCGTTAGCACTAACCCCACCCCACTAATGACCCACTAACCCACTGACAAGTGGGCCTAGGCCACTAACTAATTCCTGGTTAGTTTAAACTAACTGGGTTAGTTAACTAACCCACTGATAGCCTAGGACCACCTGTCATCGCCCCCCCCTCACACGCCAGCATGACGTCAGCCTGGCGCAATAAGTCGATTAAAATGATTAAATCAATTACAGAAAATCCAGAAAATTCCAGAAAAATAGCCAAACTTCAATAAATCATAGAAAATTCATATTAACTCCAAATTGGACAAATAATATATGAAAAATGATCAGGAGAAAATAACCTATCCAAATATACAACTTTCAACTTTGTTTGAGTTGAATTTAAATTGGGACCAGTAGCATTTGTCATTTGATTTATTTGGAATTTATTCAAATTTAATTCAAATGCTTTTGCAACTTTGACCGTGGAAACATGCTACATTTCAACCACACATCAGAGGCATATCATACACATTTCAAAGTGATTCAAATTGATCAAACAATGTCACATGTAACTTGACTAAGTTTGAATTCAAATTGGAGTTTGAATTTGCAATTCAATTTGCAATATACTCCATTTAAATGGAATTGCTTCACACATCAAAGCATATACATCAAGTTTCAACCTTCCATCATGTGATTGTGCATTGTATTTACTTTGATACCTTGCTTGTTGTTTGTCGAGTAGAGGTGGAACCGGAGCAGGAGGCTGCCCCCTTCGTTGAAGACGCCGAACCCGAACCTCGTCAGCAAGGCAAGCAAACCCCCATTGATCATGTCGATAAAATCCCACTTCCCTGTCATGTCTCGCTTATGCATTGTTTAGGATGATTACCATGATGCGTTTCTACCGCATAGATGAACCCAATCCTTTGCATGACCTATCATTTTGTCACAGTAGTAAGCAAACCACAATCCTAGCAAATGTAGGAGTTGATTGATATCATGTGGCCCCTGCAATTGTTACTGCTTATTGCATGCTTAGAGTGATACCATGATGATACTTTTATGTGAGTCGGGATGGTAGTGATCATGATGATGATGGTAGAAAGGTGTTGGTGAATCTACCCTAATACAAGGTGAACGATGAGAGGCTGTGTAGGAGTACACGGTGGGTTGTCTCGTTGAACACCGCCCTAAGTCCGAGTTCTTGTGTGGTGATCCAAGATGAAGAGTACAACCACACATTGGGCTCACTGACCCCTCTCAGCTTACTAACTCATCCCCTTCGATGTCCAGATGTCGCAGTAGTTCGGATTTTTGTAGGTATTGTGGCCTGGTAGCCAAGTGAGAGAACGGCTCATCCGAGACCGGCTTTCGCACCACGCACACATCGTCTGGGTCCACTTCGGTAAACCGGCCGGGTTCACGATAGTGGAAGACAACCCAGATAGGCGGCTTTCGTGGACTAGATCGGCTATGAGGTAACAGTTGTGGTGGCATCCTCGCTGTCATCTCTTGAACGGTGATACGCAAAAGGCGGTAACTGATGACACGTGTGTGTAGCGGTACAACCCTGCAGGGTTAACAAAACTATTCGAATAGCCGCGTCCGTGGTTAAGGACTACTTGGAAAGCTTAGCTTGATTATTAGACAACTTGAACTGGATACTTCTAAAACACACCAAGATAAGCGTGAGTGCTATGGTGTGCTTCTCGTGGGGAAGTCAAGGAAGTAACCATAGTGGTGTAATTGGTTGAACAGATGTAGTGGACTCGTGTATGCTTCTTACCTCAAGTCTGGTACTCGTAGTTCAGGACTAGCCAAGTCAAAGCTGGCACTTCTGCAAGTGAAACCTCACCTCCCTTTACCTTGATACATGTGCATGAGTAGTATAGCTCCTATGTAAGTCTTGCTGAGTACGACTTTGTACTCACGTTTTCTTATTCTATGTTTTAGATGAACCCACCGACCCCGATGGTGGCTTCTACCCGAAGCTTGAAGAATGAAGACTCAGACCAAGACCAAGCTAGTGTAGTCCCAGTCAGACGACTGGTTCCCTCGTGGAGGGCTTGTTTTTAGATAAGGCTTCTCTAAGCCATTTGTTAAACTTGTCTGTACTCAGACCTACTTTGCTTCCGCTTGTCTGTTGTAATGTTGGATCACATGCTTGTGATCTCTGTGTGCACTCTGTAAGAGTTATCAATAAAGATGTATACTTTGTATAGAATTGCAATGATACCTGCCGTTCATACTAGACATGTGTGCTGCGTGTATGTTTATAACATGCATGTCTTAGTATGGATTTTCGAGACCTTAGTTGTGATCTGGCTGGCGGTCTTTCATACACCAAGTGGCCCTTAGATGTGCGTAGCTTGGGGCATCGCGATGCGATTGTTCGAGACTCTGTCTCGTGCACACTTTGTGGTATGATCGAGCCCGCCCTAGACCCCGACTAAGTGATCGGGCTGAAGTAAGTCTATGTAAGGGTTATAATACAATCGATAGTATGGTTGAGGCGACTTGTCTATGAGTATGGGAGTTCACCACCCATATCATTTAGACTTGTGTGCGGACAATGAGGACCCATTTCAGTTGATCATCCGGCCTGGATGGGATGCCCCTCACGTTCGATGCTTTTCGAGAACGTTCTGTGCTTGGCCTTGTCTGCTCAGACAAGTGGGTATGGTTCTCGGCTCTCCATATGATTGTGTTGTAGCGAGGCTTGCATACGCTAACCCCGGGTCCCGACAGACTTGGTATCAGAGAAGGACTGACTGTAGGATTATCAGCCTTGGCCGAAGTCGAGTCTAGCCTTCTATAGTTATATAGTTATTCTGGGTATATAAGGGAACAACGTAAGGCTTCTTTTTCTCCTTACCCTCATCGATCTGAGTTCTGAGTCACCCTCATCTTATTCTACGGGAAGATAGGACTAGGCTCAGCTATGTCTGGTTAGAACATCTCGTTGTTTGCTTCCTTATAACCGTAGGAAAGTTGTGTCCGGTTTCCTAGCATTGTTGTAATGCTGATTTCTTACATCGTATTACGTAAGTGCTGTTTCTACATTGCAAGAAAAGAAATTTCTTACAATTACAGCTGTTATGCTGTCTGAGTCATTCCAGGTTTCTTCAAAATCTGATGCATTTGCAAAATTCTTCCCTCCTTTTCGGTTTTCCTTTTAGAAGAACTTCTAGGTGGCATTCCCGACAGTTCCATAGAGTTTGATGTAGGTTTTCTTCTAGAAACCTATAGTGATTCAATTGCAGCTCTTGCTCCCACTTTGGATGTCTTCTAGCGAGAAGAACCACACTAACTATCGTGTTGGGGTACTTTGCTACTCTGACATATCTGTTGTAGCCCCTAGTAAGCCATGGTCCTCCTCTAGGAAAACCATCCAGTAACCCAACTCTTTAAACCTAGCCACCCGACAGATGTGTAGAATTCATAGTGGATCTTGCCCCAGGAACCGCACCAATTTCTAGACGACCATACAAAATGGCCCCACGTGAGTTAGCTGAGCTTAAAACCCAACTGGAAGCTTTGTTGGAAAAAGGCTTCATCCGCCCTAGCTCATCGCCATGGGGTTGCCCCGTTCTGTTCGTAACGAAGAAAGATGGAACAGAAAGGATGTGCGTAGACTATCGCCCGCTAAATTTAGCGACGATAAAGAACAAGTACCCATTGCCCAGGATCAATGATCTTTATGATCAACTTGCAGGATCCTCTGTCTTCTCCAAGATAGATTTGAGATTAGGTTATCATCAAATCAAAATCCGAAACGAGGACATTCCCAAAACGGCTTTTACTACTCGTTATGGTCTTTACGAGTACACCGTCATGTCCTTTGGTTTAACCAATGCCCCCGCCACTTTCTCACGCATGATGAATTCGATCTTCATGGAGTACTTAGATAAATTTGTTGTAGTTTATCTTGATGACATTCTCATCTACTCGAAGAACGAAGAAGAACATGCCGAACACCTAAGGCTGGTATTGATGAAACTTAGAGAGCATCGCCTGTATGCTGAATTCTCCAAGTGTGAATTTTGGCTACCAGAAGTGACCTACTTAGGCCACGTGATTTCTGCAAAAGGCATTTCTGTGAATCCCGAGAGAGTTCAGGCCGTCCTTGACTGGACTCCACCTGAATCAGTTAAGAAAGTTAGGAGTTTTCTTGGCCTAGCCAGCTATTGTCGTCGTTTCGTCGAGAACTTTTCTAAAGTTGCAAAGCCTCTAACTGAACTCCTCAAGAAAGATAAGAAATTCCTATGGACTCCCAAGTGCGAGGTAAGCTTTCAAGAGCTAAAAAGAAGATTAACTTCTGCACCCGTACTTGCACCTCCAGACACTAAAAAGGATTTCGAAATCTATTGTGACGCATCACGGCAAGGGTTAGGATGCATACTTCTGCAAGATCAACATGTGGTAGCTTATGCTTCACGCCAGTTGCGGCCACATGAAGAAAAATATCCTACCCATGACCTTGAACTCGTTGCCGTAGTTCATGCCCTAACAACTTGGCGACATTACCTCCTTGGTAATCGTTGTGAGGTCTATTCCGACCACCAAAGCCTCAAATACATATTCACCCAGCCAGATCTTAATCTCAAGCAAAGACGCTGGATTGAGTTGATAAAAGATTACGACGTCGGAATTTCTTACACCCCAGGCAAAGCCAATGTCATGGCTGATGCACTAAGTCGTCAGCCTTATTGTAACAACCTCATGTTACAACAGTATCAACCACTTTTTCATGAGGAATTTTGCAAGCTCAATCTTGAGATTGTTCCTCATGGCTATCTTTCTACCTTGGTGGCGAAACCAACTCTTGAGGATCAAATCATAGTTGCCCAAAGGCGTGCACGAGGTGTTCGCCGGATCAAGGAGAACACTGCTAGCGGAGTTGCTAAATGTTTCTCCACAGATAGCAAGGGAACGGTATTCTTTGAAAATCGTTTGGTAGTACCTAAGAATAGGGAACTAAGGCAACTCATCCTCAAAGAAGCCCATGACACACCCCTCTCGATTCATCCCGGTAGCACAAAAATGTACCGAGATCTACGCCAGAGATTTTGGTGGACTAGGATGAAGAGAGACATTGCTCAATTTGTTGCCGAATGTGATGTTTGTCGTCGCATTAAGGTAGAACATCAAAGACCTGCTGGTACACTTCAACCTTTGTCTATTCCCGAGTGGAAATGGGACAAAGTCGGTATGGACTTCATCACCGGCTTTCCAAAAACCCAGAAAGGAAACAATGCCATCTTCGTTGTCATAGATAGGCTTTCCAAAGTTGCTCACTTCCTTCCGGTTCGCGAGTCGATAACTGCTAGCCAGTTAGCGGACTTGTACGTCTCTAGAATTGTATCCCTTCACGGTGTTCCTTTGGAAATCAATTCTGATCGCGGTAGCCTTTTCACCTCTAGATTTTGGGGAAGCTTTCAGAATGCTATGGGAACTCATCTCTCCTTTAGTACGGCTTTCCATCCTCAGTCTATTGGTCAAGTCGAAAGGGTTAACCAAATTCTTGAAGACATGCTTAGAGCTTGTGTTATCTCATTCGGAAAGAATTGGGAGAAGTCTCTTCCATTCGCCGAATTTGCTTATAACAATAGTTTTCAATCTAGTCTGAACAGGGCTCCTTTTGAACTCCTATATGGACGACGATGTCGAACACCTTTAAACTGGTCAGAAACCGGTGAAAGACAATTCTTTGGACCGAACATGATCAAGGAAGCAGAAGAGCAAGTTCGCATTGTTCGTGATCAATTGAAAGCAGCCCAGTCTCTTCAGAAAAGCTACTATGATCGTCATCATAGGCAAGAGAGCTACAATCTGGATGATAAGGCTTACCTTCGGGTTACTCCTCTGAAGGGAACCCAACGTTTCGGTATCAAAGGCAAGTTGGCCCCATGTTACATCGGACCTTTCCGCATTATTGCTAAACGTGGAGAAGTTTCCTACCAACTTGAACTACCCCCGCACCTTTCCCGAGTACATGATGTATTCCATGTGTCCCAACTCAGGCGTTGCTTCAAGGACCACATCCGCGAAGTCGACCATGAAACGCTTCATCTCCAAGATGACCTTTCTTATCGAGAATACCCCGTTCGTATTCTTGATTCCGCAGAGCGTGTCACTCGTCGTCAGAAGATTAGGTTTCTGAAAGTGCAATGGTCACACCACTCTGAGAGAGAAGCTACGTGGGAAAGAGAAGACCGTCTCAGTGACGAGTATCCCTCCTTCCTCCCGCAGACTTCTGAATCTCGGGACGAGATTCTGTTGAGTGGGGGCGAGTTGTCAGAACCCTCTGTTAGGTAATGTGCTAGGGTAAGCTTAGGCCTTTGCATCATGTTAAAATTTTCAAAAGAAATCAAAATGGGAGAAGGAAAACCCCCCAGATGAATTAATTCAAAACGCCAGATAAAAATCTTCTCCAAAAAATCATGTTAGATTTTTGAAAAGTCTTATAAATGAGTGTGATCACATATCAAGTGATGTGGGACCCACCCCATGCTCATGGATTTTTCAAATATTCAAACAGTGCCTTGGATTTAATCAAAAACCCCTATTTGAGTTAAGATTCAAATTATTTGAATTTTAAAAATGTTCAAACTTTACAAGTGGCTAGCCTAGTATATTGTGATGCCACATAAAAAGTTTCAGCATTTAATAAAATGCCTAGCTATTTATTTAGCCCAGCAAAACAAAAGACAAAAAAGAAAACAGAAAAGAAAAGAAAAAGGACTTACCTGGCCGAAGTGGCCCAACTCATCGCCCAGCGGCCCACCAGCCTGGCCTAGCCCGCGAGCTCGTCTGTCGTCTTCTTCAAGCTGCTCGGTGGCGAGCCGAGAGCACGCGGCGTCCGCCACCGCGACGTCGAGGACGTTCCAGACGTCCCTGAGCCCTATCCTTGCGCCACAGTGACGCCTAGGAGCCGTGCATCCTTCTCCTCCTCTCGCCACAGTCTCTCCCGCCCCCTGTGTGTTTCCCCAAACCAACCGAGCGCCGCCCCAGTTCGTCGTCGACGGGAAACGCAGCCAACGACGGAGCTAGACCAGAAGAGCTTGTCCATCATGCGCAGCGTCGTCGACTTCCTCGATCTGGAGAAGATGGAGGTCTAATCGAGCCCGAGGCCGTCGCAATCCTCGCCATCGTCTCGCCGGAGCCGCCGCACGTCGTCGTCAAATTCGTCGCCTACAGACCCTCCCCGGCCTCGCCATCACCACCAGCACACTCGTGGTGAGCTTCTAATTCCACCTAGCTATCCCAGGGTCTCCCTCCCGTACTCTGTCGCCGTTTTCCATGAGGAACAAAGAGCACCGCCGCCATGAACGACGACGAGGAGGTTCCAGTACCCCTCCGCCACCCCCGTGATGTCCAACGTGCTCCTGGCACCTCCAGGAGTCGTTTGATGCAGCGCTAGCTCAAGCTCTCCCCTCGCAGCGATATTTCCGTCGAGCCCGAGCCATGGCCGCCGCTAGGGCACGTCGCCGGCGAGGCTGCAGTGCCCCCCATGGTTCCCCGTGTGCACAAGGTGGTGCGGCCGAGCACGGGAAGCCTTCTGGTGGTCTCGGCGTGCAAAATGGTGGACGGGAGCACCGTTTCCTTGGACGCCGCCGCGTCTGCGAGTCGCTGCTGACTCATCGCCGGCGAGATGACGTGGCCGGCGTCGTTAGCACTAACCCCACCCCATTAATGACCCACTAACCCACTGACAACTGGGCCCAGGCCACTAACTAATTCCTGGTTAGTTTAAACTAACCGGGTTAGTTAACTAACCCACTGATAGCCTAGGCCCATCTGTCAGCCCCCCCCCACACGCCAGCATGACGTCAGCCTGGCGCAATAAGTCGATTAAAATGATTAAATCAATTACAGAAATTCCAGAAAATTCCAGAAAAATAGCCAAACTTCAATAAATCATAGAAAATTCATATTAACTCCAAATTGGACAAACAATATATGAAAAATGATCAGGAGAAAATAACCTATCCAAATATCCAACTTTCAACTTTGTTTGAGTTGAATTTAAATTGGGACCAGTAGCATTTGTCATTTGATTTATTTGGAATTTATTCAAATTTAATTCAAATGCTTTTGCAACTTTGACCATGGAAACATGCTACATTTCAACCACACATCAGAGGCATATCATACACATTTCAAAAGGATTCAAATTGATCAAACAATGTCACATGTAACTTGACTAAGTTTGAATTCAAATTGGAGTTTGAATTTGCAATTCAATTTGCAATATACTCCATTTAAATGGAATTGCTTCAAACATCAAAGCATATACATCAAGTTTCAACCTTCCATCATGTGATTGTGCATTGTATTTACTTTGATACCTTGCTTGTTGTTTGTCAAGTAGAGGTGGAACCGGAGCAGGAGGCTGCCCCCTTCGTTGAAGACGCCGAACCCGAACCTCGTCAGCAAGGCAAGCAAACGCCCATTGATCATGTCGATAAAATCCAACTTCCCTCTCATGTCTCGCTTATGCATTGTTTAGGATGATTACCATGATGCGTTTCTACCGCATAGATGAACCCAATCCTTTGCATGACCTATCATTTTGTCACAGTAGTAAGCAAACCACAATCCTAGCAAATGTAGGAGTTGATTGATATCATGTGGCCCCTGCAATTGTTACTGCTTATTGCATGCTTAGAGTGATACCATGATGATACTTTTATGTGAGTCGGGATGGTAGTGATCATGATGATGATGGTAGAAAGGTGTTGGTGAATCTACCCTAATACAAGGTGAACGATGAGAGGCTGTGTAGGAGTACACGGTGGGTTGTCTCGTTGAACACCGCCCTAAGTCCGAGTTCTTGTGTGGTGATCCAAGATGAAGAGTACAACCACACATTGGGCTCACTGACCCCTCTCAGCTTACTAACTCATCCCCTTCGATGTCCAGATGTCGCAGTAGTTCGGATTTTTGTAGGTATTGTGGCCTGGTAGCCAAGTGAGAGAACGGCTCATCCGAGACCGGCTTTCGCACCACGCACACATCGTCTGGGTCCACTTCGGTAAACCGGCCGGGTTCACGATAGTGGAAGACAACCCAGATAGGCGGCTTTCGTGGACTAGATCGGCTATGAGGTAACAGTTGTGGTGGCATCCTCGCTGTCATCTCTTGAACGGTGACACGCAAAAGGCGGTAACTGATGACACGTGTGTGTAGCGGTACACCCCTGCAGGGTTAACAAAACTATTCGAATAGCCGCGTCCGCGGTTAAGGACTGCTTGGAAAGCTTAGCTTGATTATTAGACAACTTGAACTGGATACTTCTAAAACACACCAAGATAAGCGTGAGTGCTATGGTGTGCTTCTCGTGGGGAAGTCGAGGAAGTAACCATAGTGGTGTAATTGCTTGAAGAGATGTAGTGGACTCGTGTATGCTTCTTACCTCAAGTCTGGTACTCGTAGTTCAGGACTAGCCAAGTCAAAGCTGGCACTTCTGCAAGTGAAACCTCACCTCCCTTTACCTTGATACATGTGCATGAGTAGTATAGCTCCTATGTAAGTCTTGCTGAGTACGACTTTGTACTCACGTTTGCTTATTCTATGTTTTAGATGAACCCACCGACCCCGATGGTGGCTTCTACCCGAAGCTTGAAGAATGAACACTCAGACCAAGACCAAGCTAGTGTAGTCCCAGTCAGACGACTGGTTCCCTCGTGGAGGGCTTTTTTTTAGATAAGGCTTCTCTAAGCCATTTGTTAAACTTGTCTGTACTCAGACCTACTTTTCTTCCGCTTGTCTGTTGTAATGTTGGATCACATGCTTGTGATCTCTGTGTGCACTCTCTAAGAGTTATCAATAGAGATGTATACTTTGTATAGAATTGCAATGATACCTGCTTTTCATACTAGACATGTGTGCTGCGTGTATGTTTATAACATGCATGTCTTAGTATGGATTTTCGAGACCTTAGTTGTGATCTGGCTGGCGGTCTTTCATACACCAAGTGGCCCTTAGATGTGCGTAGCTTGGGGCATCGCGATGCGATTGTTCGAGACTCTGTCTCGTGCACACTTTGTGGTATGATCGAGCCCGCCCTAGACCCCGACTAAGTGATCGGGCTGAAGTAAGTCTATGTAAGGGTTATATTACAATCGATAGTATGGTTGAGGCGACTTGTATATGAGTATGGGAGTTCACCACCCATATCATTTAGACTTGTGTGCGGACGATGAGGACCCATTTCAGTTGATCATCCGGCCTGGATGGGATGCCCCTCACGTTCGATGCTTTTCGAGAACGTTCTGTGCTTGGCCTTGTCTGCTCAGACAAGTGGGTATGGTTCTCGGCTCTCCATATGATTGTGTTGTAGCGAGGCTTGCATACGCTAACCCCGGGTCCGGACAGACTTGGTATCAGAGCAGGACTGACTGTTGGATTATCAGCCTTGGCCGAAGTCGAGTCTAGCCTTCTATAGTTATATAGTTATTCTGGGTATATAAGGGAACAACGTAAGGCTTCTTTTTCTCCTTACCCTCATCGATCTGAGTTCTGAGTCACCCTCATCTTATTCTACGGGAAGATAGGACTAGGCTCAGCTCTGTCTGGTTAGAACATCTCGTTGTTTGCTTCCTTGTAACCGTAGGAAAGTTGTGTCCGGTTTCCTAGCATTGTTGTAATGCTGATTTCTTACATCGTATTACGTAAGTGCTGTTTCTACATTGCAAGAAAAGAAATTTCTTACAATTACAGCCGTTATGCTGTCCGAGTCATTCCAGGTTTCTTCAAAATCTGATGCATTTGCAAAATTCTTCCCTCCTTTTCGGTTTTCCTTTTAGAAGAACTTCTAGGTGGCATTCCCGACAGTTCCATAGAGTTTGATGTAGGTTTTCTTCTAGAAACCTATAGTGATTCAATTGCAGCTCTTGCTCCCACTTTGGATGTCTTCTAGCGAGAAGAACACACACTAACTATCGTGTTGGGGTACTTTGCTACTCTGACATATCTGTTGTAGCCCCTATTAAGCCATGGTCCTCCTCTAGGAAAACCATCCAGTAACCCAACTCTTTAAACCTAGCCACCCGACAGATGTGTAGAATTCATAGTGGATCTTGCCCCAGGAACCGCACCAATTTCTAGACGCCCATACAAAATGGCCCCACGTGAGTTAGCTGAGCTTAAAACCCAAATGGAAGCTTTGTTGGAAAAAGGCTTCATCGGCCCTAGCTCATCGCCATGGGGTTGCCCCGTTCTGTTCGTAACGAAGAAAGATGGAACAGAAAGGATGTGCGTAGACTATCGCCC
Source organism: Bromus sterilis (assembly GCA_950022295.1). NCBI lineage: Eukaryota > Viridiplantae > Streptophyta > Magnoliopsida > Poales > Poaceae > Bromus > Bromus sterilis. The sequence goes on from OX465599.1 coordinate 222,883,122, forward strand.
GTTAAATTTAGCGACGATAAAGAACAAGTACCCATTGCCCAGGATCAATGATCTTTATGATCAACTTGCAGGATCCTCTGTCTTCTCCAAGATAGATTTGAGATTAGGTTATCATCAAATCAAAATCCGAAACGAGGACATTCCCAAAACGGCTTTTACTACTCGTTATGGTCTTTACGAGTACACCGTCATGTCCTTTGGTTTAACCAATGCCCCCGCCACTTTCTCACGCATGATGAATTCGATCTTCATGGAGTACTTAGATAAATTTGTTGTAGTTTATCTTGATGACATTCTCATCTACTCGAAGAACGAAGAAGAACATGCCGAACACCTAAGGCTGGTATTGATGAAACTTAGAGAGCATCGCCTGTATGCTAAATTCTCCAAGTGTGAATTTTGGCTACCAGAAGTGACCTACTTAGGCCACGTGATTTCTGCAAAAGGCATTTCTGTGAATCTCGAGAGAGTTTAGGCCATCCTTGACTGGACTCCACCTGAATCAGTTAAGCAAGTTAGGAGTTTTCTTGGCCTAGCCAGCTATTGCCGTCGCTTCGTCGAGAACTTTTCTAAAGTTGCAAAGCCTCTAACTGAACTCCTCAAGAAAGATAAGAAATTCCTATGGACTCCCAAGTGCGAGGAAAGCTTTCAAGAGCTAAAAAGAAGATTAACTTCTGCACCCGTACTTGCACCTCCAGACACTAAAAAGGATTTCGAAATCTATTGTGACGCATCACGGCAAGGGTTAGGATGCATACTTCTGCAAGATCGACATGTGGTAGCTTATGCTTCACGCCAGTTGCGGCCACATGAAGAAAAATATCCTACCCATGACCTTGAACTCGCTGCCGTAGTTCATGCCCTAACAACTTGGCGACATTACCTCCTTGGTAATCGTTGTGAGGTCTATTCCGACCACCAAAGCCTCAAATACATATTCACCCAGCCAGATCTTAATCTCAAGCAAAGACGCTGGATTGAGTTGATAAAAGATTACGATGTAGGAATTTCTTACACCCCATGCAAAGCCAATGTCATGGCTGATGCACTAAGTCGTAAGTCGTATTGTAACAACCTCATGTTACAACAGTATCAACCACTTTTTCATGAGGAATTTTTCAAGCTCAATCTTGAGATTGTTCCTCATGGCTATCTTTCTACCTTGGTGGCGAAACCAACTCTTGAGGATCAAATCATAGTTGCCCAAAGGCGTGCACGAGGTGTTCGCCGGATCAAGGAGAACATTGCTAGCAGAGTTGCTAAATGTTTCTCCACAGATAGCAAGGGAACGGTATTCTTTGAAAATCGTTTGGTAGTACCTAAGAATAGGGAACTAAGGCAACTCATCCTCAAAGAAGCCCATGACACACCCCTCTCGATTCATCCCGGTAGCACAAAAATGTACCGAGATCTACGCCAGAGATTTTGGTGGACTAGGATGAAGAGAGACATTGCTCAATTTGTTGCCGAATGTGATGTTTGTCGTCGCATTAAGGCAGAACATCAAAGACCTGCTGGTACGCTTCAAACTTTGTCTATTCCCGAGTGGAAATGGGACAAAGTCGGTATGGACTTCATCACCGGCTTTCCAAAAACCTAGAAAGGAAACAATGCCATCTTCGTTGTCATAGATAGGCTTTCCAAAGTTGCTCACTTCCTTCCGTTTCGCGAGTCTATAACTGCTAGCCAGTTAGCGGACTTGTACGTCTCTAGAATTGTATCCCTTCACGGTGTTCCTTTGGAAATCAATTCTGATCGCGGTAGCCTTTTCACCTCTAGATTTTGGGGAAGCTTTCAGAATGCTATGGGAACTCATCTCTCCTTTAGTACGACTTTCCATCCTCAGTCTAGCGGTCAAGTCGAAAGGGATAACCAAATTCTTGAAGACATGCTCAGAGCTTGTGTTATCTCATTCGGAAAGAATTGGGAGAAGTCTCTTCCATTCGTCGAATTTGCTTATAACAATAGTTTTCAATCTAGTCTGAACATGGCTCCTTTTGAACTCCTATATGGACGACGATGTCGAACACCTTTAAACTGGTCAGAAACCGGTGAAAGACAATTCTTTGGACCGGACATGATCAAGGAAGCAGAAGAGCAAGTTCCCATTGTTTGTGATCAATTGAAAGCAGCCCAGTCTCTTCAGAAAAGCTACTATGATCGTCATCATAGGCAAGAGAGCTACAATCTGGATGAGAAGGCTTACCTTCGGGTTACTCCTCTGAAGGGAACCCAACGTTTCGGTATCAAAGGCAAGTTGGCCCCACGTTACATCGGACCTTTCCGCATTATTGCTAAACGTGGAGAAGTTTCCTACCAACTTGAACTACCCCCGCACCTTTCCCGAGTACATGATGTATTCCATGTGTCCCAACTCAGGCGTTGCTTCAAGGACCACATCCGCAAAGTCGACCATGAAACGCTCGATCGCCAAGATGATCTTTCTTATCGAGAATACCCCGTTCGTATTCTTGATTCCGCAGAGCGTGTCACTCATCATTAGAAGATTAGGTTTCTGAAAGTGCAATGGTCACACCACTCTGAGAGAGAAGTTACGTGGGAAAGAGAAGACCGTCTCAGTGCCGAGTATCCCTCCTTCCTCCCGCAGACTTCTGAATCTCGGGACGAGATTCTGTTGAGTGGGGGCGAGTTGTCAGAACCCTCTGTTAGGTAATGTGCTAGGGTAAGCTTAGGCCTTTGCATCATGTTAAAATTTTCAAAAGAAATCAAAATGGGAGAAGGAAAACCCCCCAGATGAATTAATTCAAAAGGCCAGATAAAAATCTTCTGCAAAAATTCATGTTAGATTTTTGAAAAGTCTTATAAATGAGTGTGATCACATATCAAGTGATGTGGGACCCACCCCATGCTCATGGATTTTTCAAATATTCAAACAGTGCCTTGGATTTAATCAAAAACCCCTATTTGAGTTAAGATTCAAATTATTTGAATTTTAAAAATGTTCAAACTTTACAAGTGGCTAGCCTAGTATATTGTGATGCCACATAAAAAGTTTCAGCATTTAATAAAATGCCTAGCTATTTATTTAGCCCAGCAAAACAAAAGACAAAAAAGAAAACAGAAAAGAAAAGAAAAAGGACTTACCTGGCCGAAGTGGCCCAACTCATCGCCCAGCAGCCCACCAGCCTGGCCCAGCCCGCGAGCTCGTCTGTCGTCTTCTTCAAGATGCTCGGTGGCGAGCCGAGAGCGCGCGGCGTCCGCCACCGCGACGTCGAGGACGTTCCAGACGTCCCCGAGCCCTACCCTTGCGCCACAGTGACGCCTAGGAGCCGTGCATCCTTCTCCTCCTCTCGCCACAGTCTCTCCCGCCCCCTGTGCGTTTCCCCAAACCAACCGACCGCCGCCCCAGTTCGTCGTCGACGGGAAACGCAGCCAACGACGGAGCTAGACAAGAAGATCTTGTCCATCATGCGCAGCGTCGTCGACTTCCTCGATCTGGAGAAGATGGAGGCCTAATCGAGCCCGAGGCCGTCGCAATCCTCGCCATCGTCTCGCCGGAGCCGCCGCACGTCGTCGTCAAATTCGTCGCCTACAGACCCTCCCCGACCTCGCCATCACCACCAGCACACTCGTGGTGAGCTTCTAATTCCACCTAGCTATCCCAGGGTCTCCCTCCCGTACTCTGTCGCCGTTTGCCATGAGGAACGAAGAGCACCGCCGCCATGAACGACGACGAGGAGGTTCCAGTACCCCTCCGCCACCCCCGTGATGTCCAACGTGCTCCTGGCACCTCCAGGAGTCGTTTGATGCAGCGCTAGATCAAGCTCTCCCCTCGCAGCGATTTTTCCGTCGAGCCCGAGCCACGGCCGCCGCTAGGGCACGTCGCCGGCGAGGCTGCAGTGCCCCCCATGGTTCCCCGTGTGCACAAGGTGGTACGGCCGAGCACGGGAAGCCTTCTGGTGGTCTCGGCGTGCAAAATGGTGGACGGGAGCACCGTTTCCTTGGACGCCGCCGCGTCTGCGAGTCGCCGCTGACTCGTCGCCGGCGAGATGACGTGGCCGGCGTCGTTAGCACTAACCCCACCCCACTAATGACCCACTAACCCACTGACAACTGGGCCCAGGCCACTAACTAATTCCTGGTTAGTTTAAACTAGCCGGGTTAGTTAACTAACCCACTGATAGCCTAGGCCCACCTGTCAGCCCCCCCCCTCACACGCCAGCATGACGTCAGCCTGGTGCAATAAGTCGATTAAAATGATTAAATCAATTACAGAAAATCCAGAAAATTCCAGAAAAATAGCCAAACTTCAATAAATCATAGAAAATTCATATTAACTCCAAATTGGACAAATAATATATGAAAAATGATCAGGAGAAAATAACCTATCCAAATATCCAACTTTCAACTTTGTTTGAGTTGAATTTAAATTGGGACCAGTAGCATTTGTCATTTGATTTATTTGGAATTTATTCAAATTTAATTCAAATGCTTTTGCAACTTTGACCGTGGAAACATGCTACATTTCAACCACACATCAGAGGCATATCATACACATTTCAAAATGATTCAAATTGATCAAACAATGTCACATGTAACTTGACTAAGTTTGAATTCAAATTGGAGTTTGAATTTGCAATTCAATTTGCAATATACTCCATTTAAATGGAATTGCTTCACACATCAAAGCATATACATCAAGTTTCAACCTTCCATCATGTGATTGTGCATTGTATTTACTTTGATACCTTGCTTGTTGTTTGTCGAGTAGAGGTGGAACCGGAGCAGGAGGCTGCCCCCTTCGTTGAAGACGCCGAACCCGAACCTCGTCAGCAAGGCAAGCAAACCCCCATTGATCATGTCGATAAAATCCCACTTCCCTCTCATGTCTCGCTTATGCATTGTTTAGGATGATTACCATGATGCGTTTCTACCGCATAGATGAACCCAATCCTTTGCATGACCTATCATTTTGTCACAGTAGTAAGCAAACCACAATCCTAGCAAATGTAGGAGTTGATTGATATCATGTGGCCCCTGCAATTGTTACTGCTTATTGCATGCTTAGAGTGATACCATGATGATACTTTTATGTGAGTCGGGATGGTAGTGATCATGATGATGATGGTAGAAAGGTGTTGGTGAATCTACCCTAATACAAGGTGAACGATGAGAGGCTGTGTAGGAGTACACGGTGGGTTGTCTCGTTGAACACCGCCCTAAGTCCGAGTTCTTGTGTGGTGATCCAAGATGAAGAGTACAACCACACATTGGGCTCACTGACCCCTCTCAGCTTACTAACTCATCCCCTTCGATGTCCAGATGTCGCAGTAGTTCGGATTTCTGTAGGTATTGTGGCCTGGTAGCCAAGTGAGAGAACGGCTCATCCGAGACCGGCTTTCGCACCACGCACACATCGTCTGGGTCCACTTCGGTAAACTGGCCGGGTTCACGATAGTGGAAGACAACCCAGATAGGCGGCTTTCATGGACTAGATCGGCTACGAGGTAACAGTTGTGGTGGCATCCTCGCTGTCATCTCTTGAACGGTGACACGCAAAAGGCGGTAACTGATGACACGTGTGTGTAGCGGTACACCCCTGCAGGGTTAACAAAACTATTCGAATAGCCGCGTCCGCGGTTAAGGACTGCTTGGAAAGCTTAGCTTGATTATTAGACAACTTGAACTGGATACTTCTAAAACACACCAAGATAAGCGTGAGTGCTATGGTGTGCTTCTCGTGGGGAAGTCGAGGAAGTGACCATAGTGGTGTAATTGGTTGAAGAGATGTAGTGGACTCGTGTACGCTTCTTACCTCAAGTCTGGTACTCGTAGTTCAGGACTAGCCAAGTCAAAGCTGGCACTTCTGCAAGTGAAACCTCACCTCCCTTTAGCTTGATACATGTGCATGAGTAGTATAGCTCCTATGTAAGTCTTGCTGAGTACGACTTTGTACTCACGTTTGCTTATTCTATGTTTTAGATGAACCCACCGACCCCGATGGTGGCTTCTACCCGAAGCTTGAAGAATGAAGACTTAGACCAAGACCAAGCTAGTGTAGTCCCAGTTAGACGACTGGTTTCCTCGTGGAGGGCTTGTTTTTAGATAAGGATTCTCTAAGCCATTTGTTAAACTTGTCTGTACTCAGACCTACTTTGCTTCCGCTTTTCTGTTGTAATGTTGGATCACATACTTGTGATCTCTGTGTGCACTCTGTAAGAGTTATCAATAAAGATGTATACTTTGTAGAGAATTGCAATGATACCTGCTGTTCATACTAGACATGTGTGCTGCGTGTATGTTTATAACATGCATGTCTTAGTATGGGTTTTCGAGACCTTAGTTGTGATCTGGCTAGCGGTCTTTCATACACCAAGTGGACCTTAGATGTGCGCAGCTTGGGGCATCGCGATGCGATTGTTCGAGACTCTGTCTCGTGCACACTTTGTGTTATGATCGAGCCCGCCCTAGACCCCTACTAAGTGATCGGGCTGGAGTAAGTCTATGTAAGGGTTATAATACAATCGATAGTATGGTTGAGGCGACTTGTCTATGAGTATGGGAGTTCACCACCCATATCATTTAGACATGTGTGCGGACGATGAGGACCCATTTCAGTTGATCATCCGGCCTGGATGGGATGCCCCTCACGTTCGATGCTTTCCGAGAACGTTTTGTGCTTGGCCTTGTCTGCTCAGAAAAGTGGGTACGGTTCTCGGCTCTCCATATGATTGTGTTGTAGCGAGGCTTTCATACGCTAACCCCGGGTCCCGACAAAGAATTCAAAACATTTTTAGCAGTTATCAAATGGTTATTGCTAGTGATTTATAAATCCTATAAATTAGTACCCTATATCAAAGTTGATTAGTTTTATGTGGTCTTTAAAGTGGTACAAGTTTCAACCTAAAAACATTTCATTTACGTAACTAAAACATTGCTTAAACAGTGGTTAAAGTGTCACATAATGTTCATTCCAGAAATTTTTAAAAGATGCCAAGTTTGCTAGATAGTTGCTATTGATCCATAGTTCAAATGGGTATACTTCCTATAGGGGATTTGTTCTACAACAAGAGTGTAATAATGCTATTGATCCATAGTTCAAAGTAGCTATGAACACTACAGTGCAGCGGTGGTGCAACGGCGACAGAGATGCCGCGGGCGTGCGCATGCGGGCACAGGAGGCTGCGGGGTGGCGCTGGACAGAGCGCGGCCAGAGCAGGGCTATGTCCATGGCGGCCCACAGCGGCGCTCGAGGGACTTGCGGCGGGGAGAGGTGCGGGCCGGTCAGGGGGAAGAGGGACAGAGCTCACCAGAATGACGTTGATGGAGAGGGCGATGGGGACGACGGAGCGCAGTAGCCTGGCGGCGAGGGTGACGACGACGGCGGAGCGCAGCAGCAGCCTGGTGCCGTCTTCGATCTGAGCGCGATGGTTTGCCCTCGCGAGGGGGTGGGGGTTATATGGCATAGCCCTTTAGCACCGGTTTAAGCTAGCAACCGGTACTAAAGACCCTTTAGCACCGGTTGGTAGCACAAACCGGTGCTAATGCTCCCCAATTTTCACAATTTTTCGGGCAATTTTTCTGCGGGAAGAGGGGAGACCTTTAGCACCGGTTGGTATAACAAACCGGTACTAAAGATATATATTTTATATTTATTATTAATTGTTTATAGATTTTGTCTAGCTATTAGAATAGTTCGACATTTTTAATGAATCTTTTTTCTTTAGATTAAAAAATAATTATAAACATTCTGTTAGTGGTAGTGGTTTTCAAATTTAAATAGTTTCAAGTTGAATTTTTTTTCAAATACTAGTTTGTGAAATACTTTGTTAAATAGTCAAAATAAATCATTAAATGCATGAAAAATAGCAAATGAATTTAGAAAGGTTTGAAATTTTAGTATGTGGATTTGAGTGGTGCATGCTGAATGCAAAAAAAGTCCTGAGTTGAAATAAGTTTAAAAAAATGAAATTCCTTTGTAACAGATGAGCTTTCCTCTGAAACCATCATACTTCGAAAGAGATGGTCCAGTTTGTACACGAAGTGCATCCATTTTTTGCCCTAACCCTCTCAACTTTTGCACACATGTTATGTGGGCCAAATGATGATACCATGCCAAGTTTTAACCTTTTCTGAGTTCATTTGTATTGCTTTCCAATTTCAGGGTCATTTAGCTTAAAATAAATCATTAAATGCATGGAAAATAGCAAATGAATTTAGAAAGCTTTGAAATTTTAATATCTGGCTTTGAATGGTGCATATTGAATGCACAAAAAGTCTTGAGTTGAAATAAGTTAAAAAATGAGATGCCTTTGTAACAGATGAGTTTTCGTCTGAAACCCTCGTACTTCGAAAAAGATGGTCTAGTTTGTACACGAAGTTGATACGTCCAAATTGCATCGCTATTTTATATTGTAATTCATCCTTATTCATTGATATATTTCACATTATGATGATGTTCTTATGTTGTTTTGGCTTATTTTACACAGTTTGCAACTTTTCGGTGCCGAAGCAACAGACGCAGGATTCAGCGGTAAAAAGTGGATGCTGAGTGGCTGAAGAAGAATACCTCCAAATTACCTGAAAATCGACGGGGGTTATTTTCCAGAAGATTAACGAAGACTCGCCTAAGAGGGGCCAGAGGGGGACACAGGAGCCCCAGGCGGCCACCTGGCGAGGCCCCACCCCTGGCCGCACCGGGAGGGCGCCTGGAGCCCTGGGGCCACTCCCGGCTCCCCCCTATGGCCTATATACTCCTCGTTACGCGAAAACCTAAAAAGAGAGAAGTTTTACGGATTTCCGCCGCCACTCCATGGAGGAAACCTACAGAGAAGAAAAGGGCTCTCAGGCGGGCAGATTCCGCCGAGGAGATCACCTCCCGTAAGGGGACATCATCGCCATCGTCATCACCATCGTCACGGCCATCATCGAGATCATCATCAACATCATCCCCAACATCAGCACTATCTCCACCACCATCCAATCTAACCTCACAAGTTTATCTTGTGTTGTAATCCGTACTATCTATCTTCTCTACTCTATCGGTGTTGATTACTACTTTGTGGTGAATGCTATTGAGTTTTTTTGGAGAAATATCATTATGTCCAGATTGTTTATCATATATTTATCACCTCTGATCATGATCTCTTTTATGTCTTGTGAGTAGTTACTTTAGTTCTTGAGGACATGGGAGAAGTCTAGTTGTTAGTAGTCATATGATGTTGAAGTAATTTGTGTTGTTTGATATTTAAGTTGTGTTGTTATTTTCCTAGTGGTGTTGTGTGAGTCGAACACTCAACACTTCGCCTTATTAAGGACCTAGGGGAATACATTGTGTATTAATAATTCTTATGGTGGGTTGCCGGAGTGATAGAAACCTGAACCCAGTTTGCACACTTTTGCACAAGGGATTAATGGATCCTTGATCTTATTGCGGTGGTTAGGATTTGCCTTAATTTCCATCTTGTATTTGCGGATGCTTGCAAGATGTTTAATCATAAGAGTGCACTTATCTTAGTCTAGAAGGTGTGCTAGCATAGATCCACCCACTCAACACTTATCAGCTCAACACTTGTTATCGATACAGAGTGCGGCGAAAGCACGTGACTACCTCTCCAAGTGTCCTCAAGAACACTTTAGTCTTTATAAGTTCAGTTGCCAGGCTTATCCTTTGCTCAAAAGGATTGGGCCACTTGCTTCTCTCCAGTGCTATTTACTTTGCTTGCTTTTATCTTATTGTTTCTTATACCAAAAACCCCTAAAAAGTTATCTTTCAGTGCTTGCAGTTATTCCTTGTCCAAAATCACTTATCAATACCTTTCGCTCCTTGTTGGGTTCGACACTCTTACTTATCGAAAACGTTGCAATAGATCCCTTTACGTTGACGATCATCAGAAGTGCATCCATTTTTTTTGTAACCCTCTCAACTTTTGCACACATGTTATGTGGGTCAAATGATGATACCATGCCAAGTTTCAACCTTTTCTGAGTTCATTTGTATTGCTTTCCAATTTCCAGGTCATTTAGCTCAAAATAAATCATTAAATGCATGAAAAATAGCTAATGAATTTAGAAATGGTTGAAATTTTAGTATGTGGCTTTGAATGGTGCATATTGAATGCAAAAAAAGTATTGAGTTGAAATAAGTTTAAAAATGAAATGCCTTTGTAACAGATGAGTTTTCGTCTGAAACCCTCATATACTTCGAAAGAGATGGTCCAGTTTGTACACGAAGTGCATCCAGTTTTTTCCGTAACCCTCTCAACTTTTGCACACATGTTATGTGGGTCAAATGATGATACCATGCCAAGTTTCAACCTTTTCTGAGTTCATTTGTATTGCTTTCCAATTTCAGGGTCATTTATCTCAAAATAAATCATTAAATGGATGAAAAATAACAAATGAATTTAGAAAGGTTTGAAATTTTAGTATGTGGATTTGAATGGTGCATATTGGATGCACAAAAAGTATTGAGTTGAAATCAGTTTAAAAAAATGAAATGCCTTTGTAACAGATGAGTTTTCGTCTAATACCCTCGTACTTCGAAAGAGATGGTCCAGTTTGTACACGAAGTGTCCAGTTTTTGCCGTAACCCTCTCAAATTTTTCAAACATGTTATGTGGGTCAAATGATGATACCATGCCAAGTTTCAACCTTTTCTGAGTTCAAATGTTATGGTCGCATGGTGGCGGCGGCGAAGGAAACTTAAAACATTCAACAAAGTAACATATCAAACCTAGAACATTTTATTTTGAAACATAAGAAAACTACTCCTCTTCGTCATCGGAAAAATCGTCTTCGGTGACGTCGGAGTTGATTTCATCCTCGAGCGCTATCCACCGGGGGTCACCGACGGGCTAGTTGGCGGCGCCTCTGACCAGTGCCGCCTTCGCCATCGCCTTGGTCGCCCGCCCTCCTCCCTCCATTCATGACGCTCGCGCCTCCTCTCCGCGCTCTCAGCCGCCAGCCTCGTCCATTGTTCCGCCTACTCCGCGGCTTCACGGTGATGGCTCGCGTACCAATCCTGCACGGAGCGCTGGTCCTGCTCCGAGACGAGGCCGAGCACCGCTCGTCGATGATGGAGGCGGTGGTCCTCTGCAGTGAGGAGGCGTGGCGCATCTGACATGTCCGCCGCCTCTTCCACGTTACGGCAGTTGCGAAAATTCATCTCCGCGTGCGGGCGGGCGAGCCTCCACGCCGCAACGTCGTACGTGTGTGAGGCTGAAGATGCATGGTAGAATGTGCTCAGCCACACGCGCACGTTATTGGCGCAGGTGATCACCACCGTGTATGTGCCGTCGAGGCGCCCGCGGACGCCGTGGTAGCGGGGGTGGATTCGGCGGCGGGGCGGCATGGTGGCGCGGAAGGGGAAAGAGTACGTGCACGAGAAGAGAACTAGTAGCGACTGGCCTTGCGTGGAGTCCTCTTCCATGCGCTTTTAACCGTACACAATTCTGAATCCAACCAATCAGGAAGAAGCACATGGATCGCGTGTTTCTTTCAAGCGCTTGTGAGTCGTTGGATCAGGCTTGTCGTTTCCTATTAAAATAAATCATTAAATGCATGGAAAATAGCACATGATTTTAGAAAGCTTTGAAATTTTAGTATGTGGCTTTGAACGGTTCATGAATGAAAAATAAAAACAAAAAGTATAGCAATTTCATTATAGGACGTCAACGGAAGAATACTCCTTATCCTGTACACAGTCAAGTCAATTTTCAGACGGAGCACGCTTGGTTGGCAGATCTGGCAAGTCTACCGACCAGGCGGGGATCGTCTGTAATACCCGTACGGGATTTTTGTCCCATACGGGTTTACAGACGGTCCCCGCCTCGTGGGCACATCTGGCAAATATGCCAACCAAACGAGCTCCGTCCAAATTTTTTCCGGACAGAGTACAGGATACAGATAAATTTCTCCATTTACGTCCTTTAGTGAACTTGTTATGCTACGATAAGTCCACGCAGACCCGTGCTTATAAACAGGTCTAACTCCACTTCGGCTAGCGCGGTGGTACTAATTTTAGCGGTGGAACCGTGGTTACAGGGCCCTTTAATACCGGTTCTAGGTACCAATCGGTACTAAAGGGTCACAAAACTTAGTTAGTGGTTAGTTACGGAAGGGAGAGATCTTTAGTACCGGTTGGATTCACAAACCGGTACTAAAGGTTCCTACAATTAGTCCCACCTCGCTAGCCGAAGTGGAGTTAGACCTGTTCATAAGCGGCGGCATGATACGTCTCGAACGAATCGATACTTTCTGCTCGCTCCATGCATGTTTTGTGTGATATTGCTATGATCTAGATACACTTTCATACACTTTTGATCATATTTGGAATACCTACTAACTCAGTGCACCCCAGTGCCAGTTTCTGTTTTCTGCTGTTTTTCTATTCCAGTTTTCCCCCATATAAAAAGTGCTCCAAAAATTCGGGAAAAATCAGATAAAAAATAAGCGCAATGGAAGCTTCCGGAAGAGCCTGGGTGGGGCCAGAGGGCCACCACCAGGGGCTCGGGCGTCCAACTGGCGCGGCCAGGGGCCTAGACGCGCCAGGGGGGCGCCTCGATCCCTGGTGGGCCCCCTGGCTGCCCCCCTTCTCCTATTTATTCTCCGTCACGGGGAAACTCCGAAGACAGAACCCTATTTCGCAAATTCTCTTCTGTTCTGCCGCCGCCGCGCTTCCAAGATCGGGAGCACTGACAGGAACCTTCCCGGCACCCTGCCGGAGGGAGGATCGACCTCCGGAAGCTTCTCCTCGACCATGGACGCTTCCCGGATGTGCCGTGAGTAGTCTACCTTGGACCATGGGTCCATGATCAGTAGCTATGTGATGTTCTCCTCCCCTCATTGTTCTTCATGGTTTAGACCTCGTGAGCTGCCCTACATGATCGAGGCACATATGTAATTCTTTCTTGTTTTGCTATGCTGAGTTTGAGGGGATCTGATGGACTATGAGATTATGTTCAAGATTGTGATAGAGTAATATAATTGGTTCATATCTTTTGTATTCTTGTTCCAAAGTAATTCTTGCATGTTCTCCATTGCTATTTATTGATTTGGCCAAGTGGTAGGTAGTGACTCCAAGAGGGAACATTATGCTCGATTGTGGGTACATGCTCGATTATAAACGCAACGCAATGCTAACTATGCTACAAAAGAAAGGAAGAGGCTCAAAAGCAATGGGCAGTACGCCAAGGTAAGTATAACGAAATCCATCTGCATCTACTACGAATCATCCACCTTGAGATATCTATCCAGAACATCTCGCTGGTATTAAGTTGCGAATCCCACCCAAAGTGTAAACTCAAAGCAACAGACAACTGCATTAAAAGAACTATGTGTAAAGTAAACAATCCTTGCACCCGCAAGTATAAGCACCGTTGTTTTATCCCTGGTGGCAACAGCACATCCCCTAGTCTCATGTTTCTGTCACTCAAGCTAGACATCAAGGGGCTGAACCCACAATCAAGCATAACGCTCCCTCTTGGAGTTGCAACAAATCACTTGGCCAAAGTAAAATACGGCAACGGACAACATGCAAGAATTTACTAAAGAACACAAATAAAAAGAGAACCAAATATATTACTCATCACAATCTGAACATAATCTCATAATCCATCAGATCCCAGCAAACTCAGCATAGCAACATAGAAAACTACAAAAGTGCCTCGATCATGTGAGGCAGCTCACGAGGTCTCGAAAGTGGAAGCACAAAGAGGGGAGAGGTACATCACATAGCTACTGGTCACGGACCCATGGTCCAAGGGGGACTACTCACGGCACATCCGGGAGGCGTCCATGGCGATGGATGGTCTCCCGGAGGGGATTCCTCCTTCCGCCAGGGTGACGGGGCAGCTTCTCCTGGCAGCCCCGATCTTGAAACGGCAGCGGCGGAACAGAGATGAGAACGAGAATAGCAGATCGATATTAGGGGTTTCCGTCACGGAGGGTAAATATAGGCGAAGGGGGGAACCGAGAGGGGCCACAGGGCAGCCACGAGGCCTCCTGGCCCGGCCTAGGGTGGGGTCGTGTCAGGGACACTCCTGGGGGCCTGGTGGGTCCACCTCCCTCCTCTCTTGATGATTCGGGAAGCTTCCGGGTCGCTGATTTTTTATTGGATTTTTCCGGAATTTATTTGGCCCTTTTAATGGCCGGAAAACCTTAAATACAAAAACAACAGAAAAAAAGGAACTAGCAACTAGGTGCACTGAGTTAATAGGTTAGTCCAAATATGATAAAAAGTGTATGAAAGTTCAAACAAAACATGGCAAAGTCACACAAATCATGCATGGAGCAAGCATAAATTATAGATACGTTTGGGACGTATCAACATCCCCAAGCTTAATTCCTGCTCGTCCTTGAGTAGGGAAATGATAACAAGCATAATTTTTGTGGTGACATGCCACACAACCAAATAAGGACTTTTAAGTAAAGCAATCAAAGTATGCAATTCAATTCAAGTATTAACAAGCAAGAGTCTATATTAGCATTGACACAAGCAACAAAAGAACAAAAGGTGCAAGAGCTCTCGCTGTCCGTGACTCGAATGTCTCCAGATGGTGTTTGCGTGCAAGAAAGGGGATAGGCAATACGAGATAAAAATAGTTGTTGAGAACCACTATCTACTAAAGTTTCACACTTAGTCTCCTTTGGATTCTTATCTGGACTCGTCCCCAGACCACTATTCAGGTACAAGTCAAACTGATCCACTCCCTTTCAATATTTTGAGCACTCATGCAATGGATGAGCGCGAGCAAGAAAGTTGACACCTAAAAGGCAAAATAGAAAGAAGGTGGAGGAGGAAGACAAATAAGGTGTGAAAGGCTCACATCAATGAGGACAATCATAGGCGAGAGAAGGCCATATGATAGATATGATGTGAGGAGTAGGGATTGCCATGCAACGGATGCACATGTGAGCTAAAATCTCTCCAAGGGAACTAGTGGGGGTGCATCATTGGAATATACAAGCCAAGTTTTATAGTGTGAAGGGTCCCCACATAGATATATGCATGTATGATAATCTCTATGGAGTACCAGGGATAGAGAATGAAGCACTAGTGTGGATCTCTCAAAAGGAATAGTAGTGTGCCCCCTTCTCTCTTTTTATTATTTTTCTCTTTTTTCTATTTTTTTACTTTTTTGGTGGCCTCAATGGCTATTTCTATTTCTCTCATTTGTCCTCTTTGGGATCTTTTGATTTTGTCCTCTTTTGGATCTTTTCCTCACTTTAGGGGCAACACTCTATATTTTACAAGAATATAGGAGATCTTTCACACTTTACAAAGGTACTCACATAAAGAAGATGTAACTATCATGATGCAAATGTATGCCTCTGCCAGGGTAGCACGATATGCAATGATACTAGCGCGTCATGTAGAAATGATTAGGGAAAGGCCCAACTAGCATGCGGCTCATCGATCAAGCAAGTAGCATGTATGACATGAAGATCAAGTCATGAGAAGGTGGATGTTGCATGGCAATGTATATCGTAAAGGCTATGGAAATGCCTTGATAGGTAGGTATGGTGGCTGTTTTGAGGAAAGATATAAGGAGGTTTATGATGACATAGCGTATCGCGCCAAGGGTTTGGATGTACCGGCGAAGGTGGACGCCAACTCTCGGAGTGAGAAGGAGGCAATGCACAGCACAGGAGAGGCTAGAAAAATATGGGAAGGTGGAAGTGTCAACTTTCGAATACTCACATTAGTCCGAAGAACTCATGCACTTATTATTGGTAACTCTCAATCTAATCAGAAGGTTCTCAAAGAGAAAGTACCCCGAGGAGGAGTGCATGGGGGTTTGGTTATCCTTGCGCATCCTCGACTCATGGTACGTGAGTGTACTCTAATATTCGAACCCTCTAGAGGTTAGTGATCCATCTAGCTAGAGTTCTCAACAGGGGTTTTGGTTTTCGAAAATCACACGGATTGCCCAAATACTACATCTATCACTAATAGGCTCGAGCTCTTGACACCAAAAGTTCAAACATTACTCTAATCAATACCTCAAAACGATTGGAAGTTACTACTACAAAGAGAATAGCACCTTCAACTACCTACTTTCTGGTCAAGACACAAAACTCAGTGCAACAGGCTAAATCTCTAAACAAGATAAAACATGCAACCTATAGAAATTTCAACCTAAGACAAAACAAAAGCTATAGAAGAAAACTAAAGAACAATAACTAAACAGGGAAGCAGCTAAGAAAAGAAAAAGAACAACTCACAGCTAAGAGAATAAGCATGAAAATCCTATGAGGAGTTCTAGTTCAAGCGGAGCGTGTTTCTCTCCCACACAAAAGAAATCTGGGGTCTAACTTGTTATGAACAGCAAACAAAGCAAAAACAAACCTAAGAAAAGTAAAGAGCGAGGCGCTCCAAGCATAGCACATAACGTATGAAGTGATAAAAAATAGTGCAATCGAGGGACGAACTAATAATTGTTGATGAAGAAGGGGATGCACGGGGGCATCCCCGAGCTTAGACGCTTGAGTCTCCTTGAATATTTATTGGGGATGCATGGGGGCATCCCCAAGCTTGAGCGTTTGACACTCCAGGATATTCTTTCATCATCTTCCATCGCACACTTGAAAACTCCCTTCATATATAACTCATTGCAAACTGATTAGACAGGTTAGTACCGTATTAAAATAATTTTTCCCTTACTGGAAATAAAGATATTCTTGAAGAGCTACTATTTCTCAAGATTTCCAAAAAGTTTTTCCAAAGAAAAAGCAAGCTTAAGGTTTGCAAAAGTAAGGAGAGACAAAATGTGGCAGAATCTATGAAAAACAGAACAGCAGGTAGTAAATAATTTTTTAGGGGCACTTCTGTAACTCAAATAAAAAAACTCAGAACATACGGAAGTTCCTTGATTGTATAGAGCACGCTGTGTAAACAATTCAGCTCAAAAAGATGAACTGGGATTTTTCTACGATTTTTCCCGTCACGAGGACAGAATCTGTTTTCTGGACAGCATGTCACAACTCTCACTTCCCTTGTCATATGAGGCTATAAATGGCACAAAGCTTGAAAAGTAAAGATACAATGATGTTGCTACAGTAGTAACAATCATCAAGACCACTAAAAACAAAAGAAAAAACAAAAAGGGAAACCAAAATTCGTTGCAGGCTGCCTCCCGAAAGCGCTTCTTTAAAGCCATTAGCTAGGGTTAAAGCAAAAGATCAAGTTGTATCAATTGATCTATCATCAAGATCATCAAAAACCTCTTCAATAGTACAACTAGTCTTAAGAGGTTTCTCAAATAAAGGCCGAATAAAAATGCTTCTAGGGATAAAATCAAAAGGAGGAAAATCAATAGGAGTTTCAAAATTAAAGATAGGTATCTCCTCCAAAGTCTTCACTGTTTCAACTCTTTTGGCAATAGGTACGTCAGCTTTAGCTCGAGGAACCTTAGGGACGTAAACGAACTTGGGTTCCTTTCTTGCCGGAATTTCATCCTTTTTGGTTTTGATTGAGGAAAAGGTAGTTCCTAAAGTTTCAATAACTTCCTCAATCTTTTCTATCCTAGAAGACTTCTCATCAAGGGATTTGATAGTCTCCAAAGTTTTGATAATTTTTTGCATGGAGCTATTTAGCCTATTCAAATTCCCTTGAATCTTATGATCCAACTCATTTATCTTATCGATACTTGGCTTCTCTAACTCTATTTTTTCAAGTTTTCTCATAATGTGAGCTAGAGTAATGTCCTCCTTAATACTAGCAATGGGGAGACTTCCAACAAGATTTTCAATAATATTAAGGGCTTCCCAAACTGGAGCCTCTATAAAGTTCCCATTGATAGCTGTGTCTAAAACAAATCTATTCCACTAAGTAATCCCAACATAAAAATTTCTAAGAAGGATAGTAGTGGATTGCTTCTTGGTGGCCCTCTTTTGAGAATCATTAATTCTATACCAAGCATCTTTCAGACTTTCACCACCTCTATGAGTAAAGGTAAGTACTTCTGCCTCACCGAAAGAAAAAGGACCAGCCATAGTGGTAACTACTCGCAAAGTAACAGGTATTTTTCGTATTTTTTATAAGGGACACAAAAGTAAAAACTGAAAGGTAAACCAACAAGCACCACTAGAATCTACTAGTTTGACGTCGTTTTTTTCTTTGCCGTCAACATTTTTTCGTGCCTGACGGCAAAGAGAAGGTTTGCCATCAGCTGCAGACAACAAAGAATGGCTGACGGCAAAGACGCCTTTGTCGTGCGCTTTTTTTAGCTGACGGCAAAGATGCCTCTGCCGTCCGCTTTTTTTTAGCTGACGGCAAAGACCGCCTTTGCCGTCCGCTTTTTTTTGGCTAACGGCAAAGACGCCTTTGCCATCCGATTTTGTATTGGCTGATAGCAAAGATAGCTATAGGCATAATGGTTGTATCGAGTTTTATTTTTTTTGAAAATGCAAGCCATGTCTAAATAACATGAAATTTGGTGTGGTGGTTGTCTATGATCCCTAGAGAATGTGGAAAAAATATTTATTTATTTCAAATTATTAAACTTGTTAATTTCTTAAAATATACAAATGTTTGCTTGTTTCCTATTGGCTGAGGCAGCCCTCCCACGGATCGATGACGTGGCAGGAGAGCCACCCCACCCCACCACACCCACCCACCAACCGCACCCCTCCTTCCCATCGGCCCCGCCACGTCCACCCACCAACCGCACGCCCCCTTCCTCTCTCTCCTTGTCCTCTCGTTCGACAAGCCGGCTGCTCCTGCCTCCCAAGGTCGCTGGCCGCCCTACCTCCCCAACCCCGGAGGACGCCCGTGCCTGCCAGCTCGCCGGCGCCCCTGTCTCCCCAACCCCGTCGGCCGCCCCGCCTCCCCAATCCTCTCGGCTGCCCCTGCCTCCCCATCTCGACAACGGCAGTGCCTCCCCAACCGCGTGGACCGCCCCTGACTCCCCAGCTCGTCGGCTGCCCCGCCCCGCCGGTTGCCCTGCCTCCCCAACCCCGCCGGCCTCCCCAACCTCCCCAACCCCGTTGAGCGCCCCTACCTCCCCAGCGCGCCGACCTCCCTGCCTCCCAGCTCCTCGACCGCGCCTCCCCTACCTCGCCAGCCGTGCCTCCACTGCGACGCCGCGCCTCCCTCCCCAACCCCGCGTCTCTAGCTCACTGACCGTGCCACCTTGCCTCGCTGAGTTTCCGGTCATCCTACCTCGCCGGCCACGCCTCCCCAGAACGAGAACGACAACGAGAACGATAACGAGAACGGGAAAGGGAACGAGAACGAGAACATTTTTGTAAGAAAATAAATCATTGCCGTCCGCTAAATAGACAATAAAGTGTTATCGGGCCCAGCTATAAACAGATTCCTAGAATCAGTACGTTTCCGTCAGCCGGTTACAAAGACTGACGGCAAAGCCTTTGCCGTCGGTCGATTTTTGACTGACGGCAAAGAACGTCTTTGCCGATAAAATCGTGGACGACTGCTTTGCCGTCAGGGTTTCATGCCTTTACCCGTCAGCTATGGCTGACGGCAAACCAGCAGATTCCAGTAGTGAAGACTAAAAAGCAAAGATAAAAGATAGTTTGAAACTCCCCTATCTTGTAGACTGGAGTCCCTGGCAACGGCGCCAGAAATTGCTTGATGCTAGCAAGGAAGATACTTCTCTCGCTCCTCGTTGGTTACCTCAAATGGAAGGTGATATGTAGCGTAGCAGCAGAATTTCCCCTATGCAGAGGATAGGGTTTGTCTCCCGTAGGACTCGCAGAGATACAAGTAGGTGGTAAAGTGAACAATGGCGCCGAGGTTGCTAACTTCGTCTGGACCTGCACACACAGCAAATAACTTTGCTCCCAACGAGTACAGAGGAGTTCTCGATTCCTCCGGCCTTGCCGTTTACAAAGGATCAACGCAAGAGATAATAATAGTGGCAACGGAAAGTAAGAACTGAAAGTAAATTCAAAGTGTAAACAATGATGGAAATATGGACCGGGGTCCCATGATGTTCACTAGTGATGTCTCTCTCCCAAAAGACGATAAAAGTGCTAGAGAGGTAAATAAATCACAGCTGGGCAATTGACAGGATTATAAACGCACCGCAATGCTAACTATGCTACAAAAGAAAGGAAGAGGCTCAAAGTCAATGGGCAGTATGCCAAGGTAAATAGACCGAAATCCATCTGCATCTACTACGAATCATCCACCTTGAGAAATCTATCCAGAACATCTCGCTGGTATTAAGTTGCGAATCCCACCCAAAGTGTAAACTCAAAGCAACATACAACTGCATTAAAAGAACTTTGCGTAAAGTAAACAATCCTTGCACCCGAAGGTACAAGAACCGTTGTTTTATCCCTGGTGGCAACAGCACATCCCCTAGTCTCATGTTTCTATCACTCAAGCTAGACATCAAGGGGCTGAATCCACAATCAAGCATAAAGCTCCCTCTTGGAGTTGCAACAAATCACTTGGCCAAAGTAAAATACGGCAATGGACAACATGCAAGAATTTACTAAAGAACACAAATACAAAAGAGAACCAAATATATTACTCATCACAATCTGAACATAATCTCATAATCCATCAGATCCCAGCAAACTCAGCATAGCACATAGAAAACTACAAAAGTGCCTCGATCATGTGAGGCAGCTCACGAGGTCTCGAAAGTGGAAGCATAAAGAGGGGAGAGGTACATCACATAGCTACTGGTCACGGACCCATGGTCCAAGGGGGACTACTCACGGCACATCCGGGAGGCGTCCATGGCGATGGATTGTTTCCCGGAGGGGATTCCTCCTTCCGGCAGGGTGCCGGGGCAGCTTCTCCTGGCAGCCCCGATCTTGAAATGGCGGCGGTGGCGGAACAGAGAGGAGAACGGGAATAGCAGATCGATATTAGGGGTTTCCGTCATGGGGGGTAAATATAGGCGAAGGGGGGCACCGAGAGGGGCCACATGGCAGCCAGGAGTCCTCCTGGCGCGGCCTAGGGTGGGGCCGCACCGGGGACCTTCCTAGGGCCCTGGTGGATCCACCCCCCTCCTCGCTTGATGATTCGGGAAGCTTATGGGTCAGTGCCAGCCCTGGCGTATGGCCGGAGGGGCGACGGCCCAAGGCCCAAGCCGAAGGGGGGCCCATGATCTATACTGTCTACATAGAGTACCCAATAAAAATTAGACAAAAAAAATTACGAAACACGCTAGGAGTCTAGGTCTCTCGGACGCATGGTTCGAGCTCGGCTAAATCGTCGGTTCATCTTCGTCTCGCTGCTCGCCATTAGCCGCCAGGCCCTGCTCGCCCCCTCGCCTGTCGCCTCGGCCGGCGGCTTCCACGCCTGCACCGCTGCAGGCGCCCCTACCCCCTGTCCCTGTTGCCCCTGTGCGGCTCGCGGCTGGGGCTGAACCAGTTTTTGGTGACTGGTTGTAGCAGCCGCTGTCCGATGCATCTGTGTACCGTACGTGATCCATCCAACAGGCATCAACCAACTCATTCATCTCCTATTTTTTGATTTTGTAAATTGTGAACAGTATTTGGTAGTTTATTTTATTTTGTTGTTGTATGTATTCAACTATTCATCCATGATCCTAATTTTTTATCATTATGTGTACATGTCTAGGGTTTCAATTACTCAAAGGTACTTTGAATTTTTTTTCTTGATCGAAGCACTTTAGTATTATTATTGTCGATGTAATCGGTCGAATTTGGGTATTGTTAAGGTAATCATGTCATGTTAGTTTTATTTTCCTATCCTTTTAGAATTTCAATTGTAACATGATGATGTGTAATTAAAAACTTACTCTTAATATTATGCAAATAAAGATAATTATGTTATGTCAGTATCTCACACATATACATATATACTTCCTCCGTTTCAAATTAGATTACTTCCATTTGTTCACATGTGTACTGCATATATGAACAAATGGAAGTCATCTATTTTAAAATGGATGAAGTATGATCTTAGAATATACGGGCCCACGTCGTCGGGTTCGCCTAGGGCCTTCGAAAACATAGGACCGGCCCTGTTCTGGGTCGCTGGTTTTTTAATGGATTTTTCTGGAATTTATTTGGCACTTTTAATGGCCGGAAAACTTGAAATACAAAAACAGCAGAAAAACAGGAACTGGCAACTGGGTGCACTAAGTTAATATGTTAGTCCAAATATTATAAAAAAGTGTATGAAAGTTCAAGCAAAACATGGAAAAGTCACACAAATCATGCATGGAGGAAGCAAAAATTATAGATACGTTTGGGACGTATCAACACGCTTGAGTGACACAAACATGAGTCTAGGGGATGTGTTGTGGCCACAAGGGGGAAAACAACGGTGCTTGTAACCGCGGTTACAAGGATTGTTTACTTTACGCAAAGTTCTTTTTAATGCAGTTGTCTGTTTCTTTGGGTTTACACTTTGGGTGGGGCTCGCAACTTAATACCAGCGAGATGTTCTGGATAGATATCTCAAGGTGGATGATTAGTAGTAGATGCAGATGGATTTTGGTATACTTATTTTGGCGTACTGCCCATGCTTTTGAGCCTCTTCCTTTCTTTCGTAGCATAGTTAGCATTGCGGTGCGTTTATAATCCTGTCAATTGCCCTTCTGTAATTTGTTTACTTCGCATAGCAGTCTTATCGTCTTTTGGGAGAGAGACATCACTAGTGAACATCACGGGACCCCGGTCCATATTCTCATCACTGTTTACACGCTCATTTACTTTCTTGCTTTTTTACTTTCAGTTGCTATCATTATCATTATCCTGTGTTTTTGATCCTTTGTAAACAACAAGACCGGAGAGATTTACAACCTCTCTGAACTTCGTTGGGAGCAAAGTTAATTGTGTTGTGTGCAGGTTTGCGTCAGGTGCGCCGATGAGACCTACTTATCATCGCCGGAGTCCTACTGGTCGATACTCAACCTCGGTATCTTCACCGAGGGAAACTTACTGCTACGTTGCATCTTACCTTCCACTTGGGGTAACCAACGAAGGGCGAGAAGCAATCCTCTCTCGCGTATCACCGCACACGTGTAATTACTGTGGCATAGCAAACTTACTAAAGAGCGTAGACGGTGGAATTCATCCTTAGGCGGATATTCAGTCTTATTTATTCGGGAGGTGGACCTTTCTTTGTTAAGGACATCAGCTCTGTTTAACAGACAAAGGTCCAGCTCCCGAATGCACAAGACTGTATAGAGGCCAGCGGAGAATTCTTTCGTTGACGATCTATAATGAATTTTCTATTCTTTTTGTTTTTATATTTTTTTGCATATCTTTATAACCTTTGGCAGTGAAGGTCTCGCGACCAATCATGGAGAAGCACACGGATCGTGTGTTTCTTTCAAGCGCTTGTGAGCTGTTGGATCAGTTGGATCAGCACTATAACGATGTACTAGTACCGGTTCGTGTTTGCAACCGGTGCTAAAGAGGCACACGACCCCTATATATAGCCCACTTCTCGGACATGTTCGACACTCGGTGTGTACGGATTCAAATCAGTTGGATACCCTGCATACAGCCTGACGGTGCATTTGATATGCGGGCACTCACGAGCCACAGTAGGGTTGTATGCAGGAGAACTGTGTGTTTTGTTGATGTGTATCTAGAAATATTTTAGTTCATCGACCGAATACAAATCATTCGGATTCGCCTGGTTGTGGCCCGACGGTGCCTTTGATATGCGGGCACTCACGAGCCACACCGTCGGGCTGTAAGCTGGCGAAACCGTGTGTTTTGTCGATCTTATAATATATATAGCTAGAAATCTTTCAGTTCATCGACCAAATACAAATCATGTTGGCATTGAAACCGGTCACATCCTAGAGAGTGGTATATATATAAAACTATTTCTTCACGTGTTTCCCTTTCTTTTTGCACCGTAAACATGGACAATCTTCATCATTTAACAAGATACTTGAGTCAGTCTTCACTTTGAAGGGAGGAATTTCATGAAACTTTTCATAATCATCTGACATGTCTGTCTTGTCCTCCACTCCCACGAGATTTCTTTTCCCTGAAAGAACTATGTGGAGCTTTGGCTCACCGTATGATGTATGTGCTTCCTTATCTTTCCTTTTTCTTGTTTTTCTAGACATGTCCTTCACATAGAAAATCGGAGCCACATCATTGGCTAGGACGAATGGTTCGTCTCTGTACCCAAGATTGTTGAGATCCACTGTTGTCATTCCGTACTGCGGGTCTACCTTTACCCCTGTCAGATTGAACCATTTGCACCGAAACAAAGAGACCCTAAAATCAGGTCCATAGTCAAGTTGTCGGGACACGGGGTATGCGTATGTAATTCCAGTCACAATTCAATCACATGGAGAGCCGAGAGCCGTGCCCACTTGTCTAAGCAGACAAGGCCAAGCACAGAACACTCTCGGAAAGCATTGTACGTGAGGGGCATCCCATCCAGGCCGGATGATCAACTGAGATGGGTCCTCATCGCCCGCTCACAAGTCTAAATGATTATGCGTGATGAAATCCCATACTCATAGACAAGTCGCCTCAACCATGTTATCGATTGAATCATAACCCTTACATAAACAAACTCCAGCCCGATCACTTAGTCGGGGTCTAGGGCGGGCTCGATCATACAACAAAGTGTGCACGTGACAGAGTCACGAGCAATCGCATCGCGATGCCCCAAGCTGCGCACATCTAAGGGCCACTTGGTGTATAAAAGACCGCCAGCCAGATCACAACTAAGGTCTCGAAAACCCATACTAAGACATGCATGTTATAAACATACACGCAGCACACATGCCTAGTATGAACAGCAGGTATCATCGCATAACTCTACAAAGTGTATCTTTATTGACTTACACATAGAGCATACAAAGATCACATGTCTGTGATCAACATTACATCATACAACGGAAGCAAATTAGGTGTGAGTACAGAAAAGTTTAACAAATGGCTTAGAGAAGCCTTGTAAACATACATGCCCTTCCACGAGGGACCAGACTGCTGTCTGGAACTATACTATCTTAGTCAACGTCGAGCTTCAGGAAGGTGACTCGATCGGGGTCTGGGTTTCCATCTAAAACATAGAATAAGCAAACGTGAGTACAAAGTCGTACTCAGCAAGACTTACATCAGAACTACACAACTCATGCTCAAGTTCCAAGGTAAAGGGAGGTGGGGTTTCAACATGCAGAAGTGCCAGCTTTGACTTGGCTAGTCCTGTACTACGAGTACCAGACTTGAGGTAAGAAGCGTACACGAGTCCACTACCAAGTCTCCAACCAATACACCACTATGGTTACTTCCTCGACTTCCCCATGAGGAGCACACCATTGCACTCACGCTTATCTTGCGAGTTTTAGAGTATCCATTCAAGTTGTCTAATAATCAGGCACAGCTTTCCAAGTAGTCCATGACCTCGGACGCGGCTATTCGAACAGTTTTGTTAACCCTGCAGGGGTGTACCACTACACACACATGACCATCAGTTACCGCCAGGTCTCGGCACCCTTCAAGGGGTGTCAACGAGGATGTTCACCACAACACTTCGCCCACAGCTCCGTTCTAGCCCAAGGAGTCAACTGTCTGAGTTCCAAACCCAACTGGAGTTTCGGCCGAGGTTCCAGCCAGGACTCAAACCATGTAGGCACGACTGACAAGCCCACCTCGACGGATGGTTCTCCGCTTGACAAGCCATGTTCTACAAGCCCTACCATGAATGCCACATTTCATTTCCTTTATCTTTCTATGCATATGCCGAATGGAAAACCCGAACTAGGTGTGACTCCTGGACTTGGATCGGGGTGAGTTACTAGGTTGAGAGGGGTCAGTGAGTCCAATGTGTGGTTGTACTCTTTGTCTCGGATTACCATACACGAACTCAGGCTTAAGGCGGTGTTCAAAGAGACAACCCACTGTGTACTCCTACACAGCCTCTCATCGTTCACCTTGTATTAGGGTAGATTCACTAACACTGTTTCACTTTCACCAACAACATGTTCACCATTATCTCGACTCACATCAAAAGCATCCTCATGGTAAATTCTAAGCATGCAATAAGCAGTAATAGTTGCAGGGGCCACATGATATCAATCAACTCCTATGTCAGCAAGGATTGTGGTTTGCTTACTACTGTGACAAGACGATAGGTCATGCAGCGAATATGGGTTCAACTATGCGGTAGAATCGATACAAGGTGATCTCCTAAACATGCATAAGCGAGACTGAGAGGGAATTGGGATTTTATAGACATGATCAATGGGGTTTGCTTGCCTTGCTGACGATACACGGGTTTACCGATCTTCTTATTCGGGGGTGATCACCGTCTCGGAAAATCTGGTACCGGAAACAATCATCAACAAAGGGGGAAACTTCGGAAGTAAATGCACAAGCAGATGATAAGGTTGTCCATGATGTGTATGGTACTGGTTTGTTAACAATTCAATTTAATTGAAGTGTATTGCAAAGGATTTGCAAATTCAAACACCAAATTCAAATTCAAATTAATCCATATGCATGTTTGCTACTTTTCACCCATTTTAAAATGGTCAAACATGAAAACAAATTGCATATTCATAATCCTTGCATTTTTCTGATAATTTTTCATATATTATTTATTAAATTTGGAGTTCGGATTAAAAAGTTATTGAATTTCAAAGTTTACTCTAATTTCTGGAATTTTCTGGATTTTAAATTAAATAGAAAATAACTTATTGCGTCATGCTGGTGTCATGCTGACGCAGGGGGGCGCTGACCAGTCAACCTGACACGCGGGGCCCATCTGTCATTGTCTCTGGGGTTAATCCCGTTTTAATTAAACTAACAGTGGGTTGTTAGGGGGACTGGCCCCACCTGTCATTGACCCTAGGGTTAATTAGGAGGGGGGTTTAGACATAAGTGGCCGGCGGCTTGATGCTGGCGCCACTGGGCATGGCGGCGGCTCGCCGGAGCAGTGCTACGGGACACGGGAGACTACGGGGAGGGCACTGGAGTGTGCCTCGCGTGCTCCCGCATCAAGTGGGGCCAACAAAGGGTCTTGGGGACGCTCCAGTGCACGACGACTTCAACCGTGGCGGCGGACGGAGCCACTGGAGAGGGGGGCACGGGTTACGGGCTACGGCGAGATGCGCGAAGGAGCTGGGGCGAACGGGGAGCTCACCCTGGTGCTATTGGAGCCGACGGGGAGGCCGAAGGGTGGCCGGACCGGGTGTAATCGCTCGCCGGCGTCCGCAGTGCCCGGCGGCAAGACCTTGAAACTGGCATCGTCTCCGGGGCCGTTGGGGCTCGATTGAGAGCGGGGATCGATGAAGGGGACAGCTGCGGGTCTTCTGGACAACTTGAAGCGGCGCGGGGAGTACGGTGGCCACGCGGACTCACGGTGGCCGGCGACGAGGAGCTACGGGCAGCGTCGAATACGGCGTGGGGAGAGGAGGAGATCGAGCCAGAGGAGGGGGAAAAGAAGCGGGGGGCTTCTGGCTGCTGCGTGGCGCCAGGAGAGGACAGGGGAGGGCCTAGAAGGCCCTCGTCGTCGCGGTGGCGTCACCGGCTTGCTCCCAGGCTGCCACCGAGGAGCTTGGGGAAGAAGACAAGCTGGGGGTGGGCTGGGCCGAGCTAATGGGCCAGGGGGGATGAGTTGGGCCAGATGCCCAAGGGTACTTCCCTTTTTCTTTTTCTTTTACTTTTATTTTTGTTAATTTGTTTTTCCCTAGTAATTAAATACCTAGGCAATTTATAAAATGCCCAAAACTTTTACGTGGACTTGTAATGCATATAGCTAGCCACTTATAAAGTTTGGGGATTTTTGAAATTCAAATCATTTGAATTTCAAATCAAATAGGGTATTTAATTAATTTCCAAGCCCTATTTGGAATTTTTGACAAATCTTGGTGCATGCAGTGGGACCCACTTCACTTTATATGTGATCATGCATATTTATAAGACTTTTCAAAAATACCAGAGGAATTTTTGGAAGCAATTTTTATCTGGCCATTTAATTAAATTCTTTAGGGCTTTTCTTTTCCCCATTTTTGAATTTCTTTTGAAATTTTCACATCATGCAAAGGATCAACAAGCCCTAGCACTTAACTAACTTGGGATTGTGACAACTCGCCCCCACTCAAAAGAATCTCGTCCCGAGATTCAGAAGTCGTCGGGAGGAAGGAGGGGTACTCAGCACGGAGGCGGTCTTCTCTTTCCCAGGTTGTTTCTTTCTCGGAGTGATGTGACCAATGCACTTTCAGAAACCTGATCTGCTGACGACGAGTGACACGCTCTGCAGAATCAAGAATATGAACAGGGTACTCTCGATAAGAAAGGTCATCTTGGAGATCAAGTGTTTCATGGTCGACTTCGCGGATGGTGTCCTTGAAGCAACGCCTGAGTTGTGACACATGGAATACATCATGTACTCGGGAAAGGTGCGGGGGTAGTTCAAGTTGGTAGGCAACTTCTCCACATTTAGCTAGAATGCGGAAAGGCCTGATGTAACGTGGGGCCAACTTGCCTTTGATACCGAATCTTTGGGTTCCCTTCAAAGGAGTAACCCGAAGGTAAGCCTTCTCGTCCAGATTGTAGCTTTCTTGCCTATGATGACGATCATAGTAGCTTTTCTGACGAGACTGAGCGGCTTTCAATCGATCACGAACAATGCGAACTTGCTCTTCTGCTTCCTTGATCATATCCGGTCCAAAGAATTGTCTTTCACCGGTTTCTGACCAGTTTAGGGGTGTTCGACATATTCGTCCATAGAGGAGTTCAAAAGGATCCATGTTCAGACTAGATTGGAAACTGTTGTTATAAGCAAATTCGGCAAATGGAAGAGACTTCTCCCAATTCTTTCCGAAAGAGATAACACAAGCTCTGAGCATGTCTTCAAGAATTTGGTTAACCCTTTCAACTTGACCGCTAGACTGAGGATGGAAAGCTGTACTAAAGGATAGATGAGGTCCCATAGCATACTGAAAGCTTCCCCAGAATTTAGAGGTGAAAATGCTACCACGATCAGAATTGATTTCCAAAGGAACACCGTGAAGAGACACAATTCTAGAGACGTACAAGTCCGCTAACTAGATAGCAGTAATAGACTCGTGAACGGGAAGGAAGTGAGCAACTTTTGAAAGTTGGTCTATGACAATGAAGATGGCATCATTTCCTTTCTGGGTTTTTGGAAAGCCGATGATGAAGTCCATACCGACTTTGTCCCATTTCCACTCGGGAATAGGCAAAGGTTGAAGAGTACCAGCAGGTCTTTGGTGTTCTGCCTTAATGCGACGACAAACATCACATTCAGCAACAAATCGAGCAATGTCTCTCTTCATCCCAGTCCACCAAAATCTCTGGCGTAGATCTCAGTACATTTTTGTGCCACCGGGATGAATCGAGAGGGGTGTGTCATGGGCTTCTTTGAGGATGAGTTGCCTTAGTTCCCTATTCTTAGGTACTACCAAACGATTTTCAAAGAATACTGTTCCTTTGCTATCTGTGGAGAAACATTTAGCAACTCCGCTAGCAATGTTCTCCTTGATCCGGCGAACACTTCGTGCACGCCTTTGGGCAACTATGATTTGATCCTCAAGGGTTGGTTTCGCCACCAAGTTGAAAAGTGATCCACGAGGAACAATCTCGAGGTTGAGCTTTCGAAATTCCTCATGAAGAAGTGGTTGATACTGTTGTAACATGAGGTTGTTACAATACGACTTACGACTTAGTGCATCAGCCATGACATTGGCTTTGCCTGGGGTGTAAGAAATTCCTAAGTCATAATCTTTTATCAACTCTATCCAGCGTCTTTGCCTGATATTAAGATCTGGCTGGCTGAATATGTATTTGATGCTTTGGTGGTCGGAATAGATCTCACAACGATTACCAAGGAGGTAATGTCTCCATGTCTTCAGGGTATGAACTATGGCAGCGAGTTCAAGATCATGGGTAGGATAGTTCTCTTCATGTGGACGTCACTGGCGTGAAGCATAAGCTACCACATGTCGATCTTGCATAAGTATGCATCCTAACCCTTGCCGTGAGGCGTCACAAAAGATCTCGAAATTCCTTTTGGTGTCTGGAGGCGCAAGAACGGGTGCAGAAGTCAATCTTCTTTTTAGCTCTTGAAAGCTTTCCTCGCACTTGGGAGTCCACTGGAATTTCTTATCTTTCTTGAGGAGTTCAGTCAGAGGCTTTGCAACTTTGGAGAAGTTCTCAACGAAGCGGCGACAATAGCTTGCTAGGCCAAGAAAACTCCTAACTTGCTTAACCGATTCAGGTGGAGTCCAGTCAAGGACGGCCTGAACTCTCTCGGGATTGACAGCAATGCTTTTTGCAGAAATCACGTGGCCTAAGTAGGTCACTTCTGGTAGCCAAAATTCACACTTGGAGAAATTGGCATACAAGCGATGCTCTCGAAGTTTCATCAATACCAGCCTAAGATGCTCGGCATGTTCTTCTTCGTTCTTCGAGTATATAAGTATGTCATCGAGGTAAACCACGACGAACTTGTCCAAATACTCCATGAAGATCGAGTTCATCATGCGTGAAAAAAGTAGCAGGGGCATTGGTTAGACCAAAGGACATGACGGTGAACTCGTAAAGACCATAACGAGTAGTGAAAGACGTTTTTGGAATGTCCTCGTTTCGGATCTTGATTTGATGATAGCCTAATCTCAAATCCATCTTGGAAAAGACAGAGGATCCAGCAAGTTGATCATAAAGATCATTGATCCTGGGAAGTGGGTACTTGTTCTTTATCGTCGCTAGATTTAGCGGGCGATAGTCTACGCACATCCTTTCTGTTCCATCTTTCTTCGTTACGAACAGAACGGGGCAACCCCATGGCGATGAGCTAGGGCGGATGAAGCCTTTTGCCAACAAAGCTTCAAGTTGGATTTTAAGCTCAGCTAACTCACGTGGGGCCATTTTGTATGGGCGTCTAAAAATTGGGGCGGTTCCTGGGGCAAGATCTACAATGAATTCTACACATCTGTCAGGAGGCATTCCTGGCAGTTCTTCAGGAAAGACATCCGGGAAGTCATGAACCACCGGAATATCTTCAAGGTCAGGAAGGGGAAGCACATTCAAAGTATGCATCTGGGTACTAGAGCTCGGTGATGTGTAGTCAATGGTCTGGCCTAAAGGATGGGTAAGTTTAACTGACTTGGCTTTACAATCAAGGAAAGCATTCTGTCTTGATAACCAATCCATACCTAGGATGACATCAATGTCTGAAGACTTGAGGGATATGAGTGAAGCAAGGAATACTAAACCCTCAATTGCAATTTGATTACCATGGCTTACTCTATTAGTTTGCCACTTTGAACCAGGAGTTTGGATGATCATTGGAGAAAACATTTCTTCAAAGGCGAATTCATGACGAAGTGCATAACTCTCCGACATGAATGAATGAGAGGCTCCTGGATCGAAAAGAACGGAGGCGGGAACATGATTGACTGGGAGCGTACCAAGGATGACGTCATAAGCATCAATTGCTTCCTCAACTGAGATTTAGTTCACACAACCAGCAACAGTGGCTAAGGACTTTGCTTGCAAGGAGTTGGAGGTTGATTTCTGTGAAGACTTAGCTTTGGAAGACTTGGGTGGGGTGGCATCATGTCTTGGACGAGGATCAACTTTCACCGACAAAGAACATTTCCGTGCGATGTGGCTAGGCTGACCACACTTGTAGCAAACTCTGGTGTCAGGGGGTGGAGCAATGATGGCAGGCTCACTACCATAGTGGTTGGGATCCGTGTTTGGTGGAGGAGGTTGAGGCACCATATAGGATGGCCTTGCAAAAAGGTGTGAAGGAATAGCACTAGTTGGAATCCAAATCTGGCGTTTCTGAGGGGCCGAACTAGAAGATGGAGCAAACTCACGTGCATGCTTGCGAGACTATTCGAACACCTCATTGCCATACTCAGCTCTGAAGAATCTATTGACTAAATCCTCAAAGTTGAAAAACTCATGAAGATTGAGATCATGACGAATAACAGGGCTAAGTCCCTTGCGGAACCTTGCTTGCTTCCTGGCATCAGTGGATATCTCCTCTTGGGAATAACGAGCAAGATGGTTGAACTCGGTCATATACTCGTGGATGGACCTATCTCCCTGAGTAAGATTGCAAAACTCTTCCTTCTTTCTTTCCATCATCTCATCCAGAATGTGGTACCCTCGGAAGGCATCAAGAAATTGCTGCGAAGTCACTAAGTGACCATCAGGTTGCATTCCAACATAGTTCTCCCACCATTCACCAGCAGCACCTTCCAAGAAGTATACCGCAAACATCACACGATCATTGGGAGCAACATGCACCGTCTCAAGCTTACGCTCGATGGAACGGAGACAATCATCAGCTTCAAGGGGCTCGAAGGAACATCGAAATACCGGTGGCTTGAGGAGGATGAAATCCTGAATGCTGACAACCACATTGCGCTGACGAGCGGTATTCTGCTCGATGAGCTCCAGAAGGCGTGTTTGATCACGTCGATTCCGTTCAGCTTCCATCATGATTTCCGCCGCATAAGGCAGTGGAGGAGGTTCATCATTACTTCGATTCCGATCACGGTCTTGATTTCGAAGAACAACACTACGAGTTCCACCTGACATCCTTGAGGAGATTGGACAGAACTTCTTCAAGGAACTCAAAGACACGAAGACTCTGGACAACCACAACAATCCTACGGCTACAAAGAAGCACTCAACGAGATGTTCTAGTAAGACATAGATGAGCCTAGTCCTATCGTCCCGTAGAACAATATGAGGGTGACTCAGAACTCAGATCGATGAGGGTAAGGAGAAAAGGAAGCCTTACGTTGTTCCCTTTATACCCAAGTAACTATATAACTATAGAATGCTAGACTCGACTTCGACCAAGGGTTTGATAAGCCTACAGACAGTCCTGCTCTGATACCAAGTCTGACGGGACCCGGGGTATGCGTATGTAATTCCAGTCACAACTCAATCACATGGAGAGCCGAGAGCCGTGCCCACTTGTCTACGCAGACAAGGCCAAGCACAGAACACTCTCGGAAATCATCGTACATGAGGGGCATCCCATCCATGCCGGATGATCAACTGAGATGGGTCCTCATCACCCGCTCACAAGTCTAAATGATTATGGGTGGTGAAATCCCATACTCATAGACAAGTCGCCTCAACCATGTTATCGATTGAATCATAACCCTTACATAAACAAACTCCAGCCCGATCACTTAGACGGGGTCTAGGGCGGGCTCGATCATACAACAAAGTGTGCACGTGACAGAGTCACGAGCAATCGCATCGTGATGCCCCAAGCTGCGCACATCTAAGGGCCACTTGGTGTATAAAAGACCGCCAGCCAGATCACAACTAAGGTCTCGAAAACCCATACTAAGACATGCATGTTATAAACATACACGCAGCACACATGCCTAGTATGAACAGCAGGTATCATCACATAACTCTATAAAGTGTATCTTTATTGACTTACACATAGAGCATACAAAGATCACATGTCTGTGATCAACATTACATCATACAACGGAAGAAAATTAGGTCTGAGTACAGACAAGTTTAACAAATGGCTTAGAGAAGCCTTGTAAACATACATGCCCTTCCACGAGGGACCAGACTGCTGTTTGGAACTATACTATCTTAGTCAACGTCGAGCTTCAGGAAGGTGACTCCATCGGGGTCTGGGTTTCCATCTAAAACATAGAATAAGCAAACGTGAGTACAAAGTCGTACTTAGCAAGTCTTACATCAGAACTACACTACTCATGCTCAAGTTTCAAGGTAAAGGGAGGTGGGGTTTCAACATGCAGAAGTGCCAGCTTTGACTTGGCTAGTCCTGTACTACGAGTACAAGACTTGAGGTAAGAAGCGTACACGAGTCCACTACCAAGTATCCAACCAATACACCACTATGGTTACTTCCTCGACTTCCCCACGAGGAGCACACCATAGCACTCACGCTTATCTTGCGAGTTTTAGAGTATCCATTCAAGTTGTCTAATAATCAGGCACAGCTTCCCAAGTAGTCCATGACCGCGGACGCGGCTATTCGAATAGTTTTGTTAACCCAGCAGGGGTGTACCGCTACACACACATGACCATCAGTTACCGCCAGGTCTCGGCACCTTTCAAGGGGTGTCGACGAGGATGTTCACCACAACACTTCGCCCACAGCTCCGTTCTAGCCCAAGGAGTCAACTGTCTGAGTTCCAAACCCAACTGGAGTTCCGGCCGAGCTTCCAGCCAGGACTCAAACCATGTAGGCACGACTGACAAGCCCACCTCGACGGATGGTTCGCCGCTTGACAAGCCATGTTCTACAAGCCCTACCATGAATGCCACATTTCATTTCCTTTATCTTTCTATGCATATGCCGAATGGAAAACCCGAACTAGGTGTGACTCCTGGACTTGGATCGGGGTGAGTTACTAGGTCGAGAGGGGTCAGTGAGCCCAATGTGTGGTTGTACTCTTTGTCTCGGATTACCATACAAGAACTCGGGCTTAAGGCGGTGTTCAAAGAGACAACCCACTGTGTACTCCTACACAACCTCTCATCGTTCACCTTGTATTAGGGTAGATTCACTAACACAGTTTCACTTTCATCAACACCATGTTCACCATCATCCCGACTCACATCAAAAGCATCCTCATGGTAAACTCTAAGCATGCAATAAGCAGTAACAGTTGCAGGGGCCACATGATATCAATCAACTCCTATGTCAGCTAGGATTGTGGTTTGCTTACTACTGTGACAAGACGATAGGTCATGCATCGGATATGGGTTCAACTATGCTGTAGAATCGATACAAGGTGATCTCCTAAACATGCATAAGCGAGACTGAGAGGGAATTGGGATTTTATATAAATGATCAATGGGGTTTGCTTGCCTTGCTGATGATACACAGGTTTACCGATCTTGTTCTTCGGAGGTGATCACCGTCTCGGAAAAGCTGGTACCGGAAACAATCATCAACAAAGGGGGGGCAACTTCGGAAGTAAATGCACAAGCACATGATAAGGTTGTCCATGATGTATATGGTACTGGTTTGTTAACAATTCAATTTCATTGAAGTGTATTGCAAATGATTTGCAAATTCAAACTCCAAATTCAAATTCAAATTAAGCCATATGCATGTTTGCTACTGTTCAACCATTTTAAAATGGTCAAACATGGAAACAAATTGCATATTCATAATCCTTGCATTTTTCTGATAATTTTTCATGTATTATTTATTAAATTTGGAGTTAGGATTAAAAAGTTATTGAATTTCAAAGTTTACTCTAATTTCTGGAATTTTCTGGATTTATATTAAATAGAAAATAACTTATTGCGTCATGCTGGTGTCATGCTGACGCAGGGGGCGCTGACCAGTCAACCTGACATGTGGGGCCCATCTTTCATTGTCTCTGGGGTTAACCCCGATTTAATTAAACTAACAGTGGGTTATTAGGGGGACTGGCCCCACCTGTCATTGACCCTAGGGTTAATTAGGAGGGGGGGGTTAGGCCTAAGTGGCCGGCGGTTGACGTCGGCGCCACTGGGCACGGCGGTGGCTCGCCGGAGCAGTGCTATGGGACACGGGAGACTACGGGGAGGGCACTGGAGTGTGTCTCGCGCGCTCCCGCGTCAAGTGGAGCCAACAGAGGGTCTTGGGGACGCTCCAGTGCACGACGGCTTCAACCGTGGCGGTGGCCGGAGCCACTGGAGAGGGGGGCACAGGTTACGGGCTACGGCGAGATGCGCGAAGGGGATGGGGCAAACGGGGAGCTCACCCTGGTGCTATTGGAGCCGACGGGGAGGCCGAAGGGTGGCCGGACGGGGTGGAATCGCTCGCCGGCGTCCGCAGTTCCCGGCGGCAAGACCTTGAAACTGGCATCGTCTCCGGGGCCATTCGGGCTCGATTGAGGGTGGGGATCGATGAAGGCGACAGCTGCGGGTCTTCTGGACAACTTGAAGCGGCGCGGGGAGCACGGTGGCCACGCGGGCTAACGGTGGCTGGCGACGAGGAGCTACGGGCGGCGTCGAATTCAGCGTGGGGAGAGGAGGAGATCGAGCCAGAGGAGGGGGGAAAGAAGCGGGGGGCTTCTGGCTGCTGCGTGGCGCCAGGAGAGGGCAGGGGAGGGCCTACAAGGCCCTCGTCGTCGTGGTGGCATCGCCGGCTTGCTCCCAGGCTGCCACCGAGGAGCTTGGGGAAGAAGACAAGCTGGGGTGGGCTGGGCCGAGCTAATGGGCCAGGGGGGTGAGTTGGGCCAGATGCCCAGGGGTACTTCCCTTTTTCTTTTTCTTTTACTTTTCTTTTCTATTAATTTGTTTTGCACTAGTAATTAAATACCTAGGCAATTTATAAAATGCCCAAAACTTTTATGATGACTTGTAATGCATATAGCTAGCCACTTATAAAGTTTGGGGATTTTTGAAATTCAAATAATTTGAATTTCAAATCAAATAGGGTATTTAATTAATTTCCAAGCCCTATTTGGAATTTTTGAAAAATCTTGGTGCATGCAGTGGGACCCACTTCACTTTATATGTGATCATGCATATTTATAAGACTTTTCAAAAATACCAGAGGAATATTTGGAAGCAATTTTTATCTAGCCATTTAATTAAATTCTTTAGGGCTTTTCTTTTCCCCATTTTTGAATTTCTTTTGAAATTTTCACATGATGCAAAGGATCAACAAGCCCTAGCACTTACCTAACTTGGGGTTGTGACACAAGTTCCCATATCTCCTCTATGTAACCATAATATGTGACCTTTTGATTATTGTTGATTGTATCATCAAAGCGTACACGACTGTTTTGGTTGGTGCTCTTTTCATCTTGGGCGATCATGTAAAATGTATTCCCATTTATCTCGTACCCTTTGAAAGTCCTTACAGTCAAAGATGGTGTGCCGGAAAACAAGTACAACTCCTCTTCAATAGTCTTGTTATCCGTGAGATGATTTTGCAACCAACCGCTGAAAGTCCTCATGTGTTCCTTCTTACTCCAGGCTTCAGACTTCTCCAGGTGTTGAAAGCGTAGAATATTCTCATGTTGAATGATATACGGGGCCACCAAGGAAGAATTATGTAGAACAATATTGTGTGCTTTCTTCCAAGAATCCGCGTCCCTACATCTTATTGGGTTCGGTCCTAGCGTGCCTTTTCCACCCATTCTCCCCTCATGTCGCGATTCAGGAACCCCAATCGGCTTAAACTCAGGAATAAAGTCAACACAAAACTCAATGAACTCCTCTGTTTGATGGCCCATGGAGATGCTTCCTTCTGGCTTAGCATGGTTACGAACATATTTCTTTAAGACTCCCATGAACCTCTCAAAGGGGAACATATTGTGTAGAAATACAGGACCCAGAATTGCAATCTCGTCGACTAGGTGAACCAGGACGTGCGTCATAATACTGAAAAAGGATGGTGGGAACACCAACTCAAAACTGACAAGACATTGGACCAAATCATTCTGTAACCTTAGTAGGCTTTATGGATCGATTACCTTCTGATAAATTGCATTGAGGAATGCACATAGCTTCACAATCGCTAATCGAACATTTTCTGGTAGAAGCCCCCTCAATGCAACCGGGAGCAGTTGCGTCATAATCACGTGGCAGTCATGAGACTTTAGGTTCTGAAACTTTTTCTCTGTCATATTTATTATTCCCTTTATATTCGACGAGAAGCCAGATGGGACCTTGATACTGAGCATGCATTCAAAAAAGATGTCCTTTTCTGCTTTGGTAAGAGCATAGCTGGCTTCACCCTCGTACTGCTTTGGATGCATGCCTTCTTTTTCGTTCATATGTCTCTTGTCCTCTCGTGCCTCAAGTGTATCTTTTCTCTTCCCATACACGCCCAACAAGCCTAGCAGGTTCACACAAAGATTCTTCGTCACGTGCATCACGTCGATTGCAGAGCGGACCTCTAGGTCTTTCCAATAGGGTAGGTCCCAAAACATAGATTTCTTCTTCCACATGGGTGCGTGTCCGTCAGCATCATTCGAAACAGATTCCGCCAGAACCCTTTCCAAAGATTACTTGTTCTGGTAAATCCTTGACCATATCAAGTATATCATCACCAGTACGGCGGACAGGCTTCTTCCGGTGATCTGACTCGCCTTTGGAATGCTTGCCTTTCTTTCTTAAGGGATGATTGGTCGGAAGAAATCGACGATGTCCCAGGTACACATTCTTATTGCAGTTGGGCAAATATATACTTTCAGTCTCATCTAAACAGTGCGTGCATGCCTTGTATCCCTTATTTGTATGTCCTGAGAGGTTACTAAGAGCAGGCCAATCATTGATGGTTACAAGCAGCAACGCTCGTAGGTCAAATTCCTCCTGTTTGTGCTCATCTCACACACGTACACCTGGTTTAGCCCATAACAGTAAAAGTTCTTCAACTAATGGCCTTAGGTACACATCAATGTCGTTGTCGGGTTGCTTAGGGCGTTGGATGAGCACTGGCATCATAATGAACTTCCGCTTCATGCACATCCAAGGAGGAAGGTTGTAGATACATAGAGTCACGGGCCATGTGCTATGATTGCTGCTCTCCTCCCCAAAAGGATTAATTCCATCTGCACTTAAACCAAACCATATGTTCCTGGGGTCCTTTGCAAACTTGTCATTTTCCTTTTCCATTCTCTCGATTTTTCTCCATTGTGACCCATCAGCGGGGTGTCTCAAATTCCCATCTTTCTTACGGTCTTCATTGTGCCATCGCAACAACCTGGCATGCTCTTTGTTTCTGAACAGACGTTTCAGCCGTGGTATTATAGGAGCATAGAACATCACCTTGGCAGCAACCCTCTTCCTAGGGCGCTCGCCCTCAACATCATCAGTGTCATCTCGTGTTATCTTATAGCGTAATGCACCACATACCGTACATTCATTCAAATTCTCGTACTCACCACGGTAGAGGATGCAGTCATTAGGACATGCATGTATCTTGTGCACCTCTAGTCCTAGAGGGCAGACAAGCTTCTTTGCTTTATAAGAACCATTAGGAAATTCGTTATCCTTTGGAAGCCTCTTCTTAAATATTTTCAGTACCTTCCCAAATCCCTTATCAGGTATACCATACTCTGCCTTCCATTGCAAAAATTCCAGTGCGGCACCGAGCTTTGTGTTTCCCTCTTCGCAATTTGGGTACAATCCTTTTCTGTGATCCTCTAACATGCGATTGAACTTCAACTTCTCCCTTTCACTTTCGCATCCTCTCTGTGCATCAACAATGACATGGAGAAGCTCATCATCGGGCTCATGTGATGCCTTTTCTTCAGCTTCTTGTTCTTCATTCACTTGTTCTTCATTCTCTAGTTCTTCATTCTCTTCCCCTATTGTACCACCGTATTCAGGGAACCCAGGATACCTGTCATCATCCTCATCTTCTTCATTCTCTTCCATCAGAACCCCTCTTTCTCCGTGCTAGGTCCAACAGTTATAGCCGAACATGAAACCATGCTGAAACAGATGGAGGTGAATATCTTTTGAGTCAGAGTAGGTCTTATTATTTTTGCAGACACGACATGGACAAGACATAAAACCATCCCGCTTGTTAGCCTCAGCCACTTCCAGAAAACTATGCAAGCCATTAATGAAATCCCTAGAGCGTCGGTCTTCGTACATCCATTGCCGACTCATCTTCATAATGACACAACACTGAAAAGACAAAATTAATACAAGTTCATATACATAAATTGATCATACATAAAGTTTGTTCATTACATAAAGTTGATAATACTAAAGTTCATACACAATTATTCTCATAAAAAATATAAAACTATCTATCTAAAGCATTTAAATGCAACAATAAATGCGATCAAAATCGCAAGAAAAGTAATAATTCCTCCAACAGCATAATGATACCAAACCTCTTTTCTAATGGCATATTTTCTAATTTTCCTAATCTTCATGCGCATTGCATCCATTTTGTTCTTGTGATCACCGACGACATCGGCCACATACAACTCCAATATCATCTTCTCTTCTTCAACTTTTTTCAATTTTTCTTTCAAATACTCGTTTTCTTTTTCAACTAAATTTAACTTCTCAACAAGAGGGTCGGTTTCAATCTCCGGTTCACATACCATAACCATCGCACTATGTATAACAAACAATCATACAAGTAAGAAAATTAGACAAGTATCCATCTAAATCATACAAATAATATTTCTTAAATAAAAATGATAATAAAAACATAGAGGCTCAACAAGGTGGTGCTGGGGAAGGGACGATGCGGACGATCAACGGTGGTAACTACGTGTGCGGGAAGGCACTAAGCAATCACTACAAATATGCATACTAAGAAATTAACTTGAGCTCAAAGTGCATATAAATCCAATAAACTTCACATATCACTAGCTCCCAAACTAAAATCCATAAATCTATACATATAGAACATTGCACAAGCTAATCTAGCAAAGATGAGAGAGGACAAAGTTTCTAACCTTTGTGAACACTTGGATGTAGATGAGTTTCTTCAAATCTTCACAAATCTTGGCAACAATGGAGTATGAGCTCGAGCAAGAGAGAAGAGAAAATGAGAACAAAGAAAGATGAGCCTGTGGTCGTGTTGGGGACGAAGCTCGCTATATAGTGGTATCTTTAGATATGTGCTAAAGGTTCTAGCTACCCCCCCCCCCAGCCCAACGGCAACCTGCCACCACACATGTAGCACCGGTTTGTACTACGTGTGTGGTGGCAGGTTGCCGTTGGGCTGGGGCCCACCAAATGAACCGGTTCAAAAGCTCCAGCCTCACGAACCGGTGCAATTGGTCCAGTAGAACCGGTTTGTGTTTGGACCCTGGCATTTGCTCATATCCAAAGGCCTATTTTGCACTAGTGTTGGCAAGTGGCAAGTGCCAACTACCTGTAGCGCTTGTTGCTCTTGCATTCCAGAATGTTTACTAGGATCTTAATTCTTTCACTTGTGTTTGACACAACCATGATTCATTGGATGTTTTGACACACGAGTTGTGTTGTGAAATTAATTTGACGCAGATTGCAATTTCAGTGGAGGTATGATTTTTAGATCAAGTGGAGAAAAATAAATCTTCTGCATTTTTGTTCGACACAAATTTATGTCATGCGTCTCATAGCAGATTGATTAAAACCATTCTAAACACACACATTTAGAATTGCTGGATGAATAATTCTTTCTTGCAGCTTGAAAAAAATCCTTAATAGATATAAATTTTAAAAAGGGTTACTCCTATTTTTTAATTATTTAATTTATCAAGATCTTGGACCAAATGTTTAGGAGGCTTGCTTCAGTGCTCCCCCCTGGCGAAACTTTAAGACTCTGTTTTTCCCCCACGTCGGGCCCGCCTAGCCCATACCCAAGCCCTATATAGACCCACATCTGGGAAGCCACCGTGGCGCACGACTCAAGCCACCGTGGCGCATGATCCCACCACGCGTGTGCTCCTCGTATCAATTAGGTTACTCGCACGATCGAAGCCTGCCGTAGTTAGGGCCGTCCTTGGGGACTCCTCGTTGAGCGGCGTCGTTCTTGTCTCCGGTGATCTGTTGCGTCTTCCCCGGCTTCCTCCAGAGGACCAAGGTACGCATACCACGGCATCATCCTCTCGACTCCATCGAACTGCCTGTCCCCCGCGTATACCTGATTCTCGCGCGTGCTACTCGTATGAATTAGGTTACTCGCACCGTGATCGAAGCCTGCCCTAGATAGCGCCGTCCTTCAGGACTTGTCGTCGAGCGGCGTCGTTCTCGTCTCCGGTGATCTGTTGCGTCTTCCCCGGCTTCCTCTAGCGGACCAAGGTAAGCATATCGCGACATCATCCTCTCGCCTCCATCGAACCGCCTGCCCTCCGCGTATAACTGATAATCTTTGTCGCTAGGTTTTCAAGATCGTAGATAGTCGGCTACCCAGCTCGTCGGCAAATCTTACGAAATGGCCGACCTAGTGATCTATAACGGTATCAAGGAAGATGAAGGGCGTTTGGATAGTTCGGCAGGCTATAGTTCTGATAGTGGAGACTCGTCAGACGATTCTAGTTCAGAGTATGGAGATAATTCAGTGCGTGAGAACGACGTGGAAGGTGCTAATGCGAGGTTCATGTTTCGATGTCTTATTATGATGTTATAATGTTCTTTGAGTGAGTGATTTTGGCTCATACTTTGTATTGATTTTTGTAGATAAAGATCGATGGTGACAGTGTGAACAACAACAATGAGGTTTCGGTAGAGGAATACATTAATGGGGTATGTTGACATCATTTTATGTGTGATAAACAACCAATCCTCATGATGAAATGATAACGTATTATTCAAACTTTCAGCTATTTCCGGAAGATAGTGATGCAAATGACTATTACGGTGATTCCGTCATGGAGAGTGGTTACGAAGAAGATACACTAGACACACATGATTCAGGGGAGTCCTCGGTTAATATGAGTGAGGTATGCATCCTCACCAGTAGCTGAGAAAAAAATTCAAATTATGCATATCAATGGATTGATTCATAATAACATCTTACAATTAATGCAACTGTTCTGTATGTGTAGGTGACAGAGGTTGGTAGTAATGAAAAATTCATTATGAGAGGCCATGCAGAAGACAAGAGGGAAACAGTATGGAAGATAATGCAAATGACTTTTATTGCTGAACCAGCTGCTTATGTGTTCTACAACAACTACGCAAGAGATAATGGATTTAGCATTAGGAGGGATAAGATTCGGAGGAGCAAAGGTGGTTCGAGAGAATGGAGGTTCAGGCGATATGTATGTTCAAAGGAAGGGAAACGTGACCCAAAGTTGTGTACCGGTGAGGGACGCTCCCGTAGGCTCAGAGGACTGTCTCGTTGCGGATGCAACGCGCATCTTACCATAAAATTTGATAAAGAGAACATGGTTTGGTATGTTTCAAGTTTTGATGACAATCACAATCACACACTAGCAAGTCAGGATGAGGTACCATTTCTTTGGTCACATAGAAAAATCAATGAGTACCAGAAAGCTGAGATACAATCTTTGGTAGCTCAAGGGGTAAGAAAGAGTGCGATCATGGATTCATTTATTGGCAAAAGTGGATGGTACGGCGGTGTAGGGTTCGTCAGGCAGGATCTGTACAACTCCTGTGCCAAGGAGAAGAGGAAGCTGCTTTCACAAGGTG
Organism: Bromus sterilis; assembly: GCA_950022295.1. NCBI lineage: Eukaryota > Viridiplantae > Streptophyta > Magnoliopsida > Poales > Poaceae > Bromus > Bromus sterilis. Next base: position 222,926,115 of record OX465599.1, read on the forward strand.
ATGGTTCCACTGTCATAGGTATTATGATGACCCGGAAGAAGAATGACCCCAGTTTTTTGTTCGAGCGCGAGTTAGATGCCGAAGGACGTATGAACAGAATGTTCTGGTGTGATGCCCAATCCCGTCAAGATTATAATGATTTCGGTGATGTGATGGTTTTTGACAGCACGTATAAGATGAATAGGTACGGCATGCCTTTCATACCTTTTGTTGGTTTAAACCATCACCGGAAGACAACAGTTTTTGGATGTGGCATTGTTTCAGATGAGACCGAAGAGACGTATGTGTGGCTGCTAAGAACATTCCTTAAAGCAATGTGTCAGCGGAAGCCAAAGAGTGTAATCACGGATGCCGACAATGCGATGATCAAATCTATTCTGAAAGTCCTACCTGATGTGTGGCACCGTATTTTCTCTTGGCATGTTGAAAAGAATATGAAGATACACCTTTGTCACAAGTCACTAAATGAGTTCAGAAGTCTGTTGTACTACACCACGTCGACTAACATGTGGGAGGAAAGATGGCACGCGTTTGTAAGGAAATGGCAGACGAAATCCACAAAAACTTGGTTAAGGCGTATGTACAGGAAGAGGAGGCTGTGGGCGGCCTCGTATCTGGCCGGAGGATATTGGTTAGGGATGAAAAGTAACCAAAGGAGTGAGAGTTTGAACTCATGTCTTCACCTACACCTTTTCGGAGAAATGACCCTAGCGGATATGGCTGTGCACTTCGAGGTTTCCAATGTCCGTATCCGTGAGAACAAGGCACGTGATGATTGCACAGATTCACAGACTTTACCGGTGCCGGTTACTAGCTCCAAGGAACTTGAGATAGCTGCTGCCAAAGTATTCACTGCAACAAACTTTTACATGTTGCAAGATGAGCTCAAGAAAATCAGCGGCATAGAAATTTTAGAACGAAACATTGGGGGAGAGTCGGTGACGTTCTTGGTGGCATGGAGAAATAACCACAAGAGTAAGTTTTACGTGCAATATAGACCTAATTTGGATGATGTGATTAGTTGCAGCTGCAAAAGGATGGTTCGAAAGGGTCTTCCTTGCAAGCATATTCTCCACGTACTGAAGGTCCTCAAATTTACTGAGATACCGAAATGTGTTGTTCTTCGTCGATTCTCAAAAGATGCCAGGGGCGGCATGCCTGCTAGGCGGCAGAGCGACCTGTTTGCATTTGGTTGGTTTGGGGCAGCTGAACGAATGAGATATAGCCAGGTAAGTGTTTTAGTGTCACAAGCTTTGCATGCTTCATGTAGACACCCGGCGTTGTTCCAACAGCTGCAAGACAGTTTAAGGGACATAATTACTAAGAGCTATGAGTATGATGCAGCCTCAGCTGGGCAGAGTAGTTTTGCAAGGAAAAAGACAGAAAATACTGAAAGCATCCTACCTATAGTTGGGGATCCTATTAAAGTATCTTCAAAAGGTGCTCCAAAGAAAAGCAGTAAACAAGTGCATGACAACCTCGTTGTGACCAAAAATGGCCGACCACTATCATTCGACCAGATCAAAAACCGGTGCGGCGCTTGCAGAGAGCGAGGACACAACGGACGCAGCAAGAGATGCAAGTTAAACCAGAAGTAAGCAATATATGTTCTCTTTATTCAAAAAAATCAATATTTCAAATTTTACAATACTAATATATAAGTGCTTGACCTTTTTTCTTTACATGTCCAGGATTGTGGAAGAGCTACAACAATAGAAGAGCTACATTGCTGGTGGACATGCAATAGCATTTTACTAAGACTACCTATGTTTTTTATAAGATGTATTTCATACAATATGGTATTGCGACAGACAGAATAAGTGTAATGCTTTCAGAATTATTACATAAAATGATGTGCATTGCTCATCACCAAATATACGTGCTTTCACCAAAATTTTGTTCCTGGCGGTAATCTCGTGTTGATTATGCGTCAGGATCCTCCTTGGATCAGACGCCAGGATCCTCCTCGGATAGGCCGTCTCGGCAGGCACGTGCACAGAACGGAAGCGGGACCCATAGGCCCATGCACATGTGCAGCCGTTCACGTCCCAGGCCTGGCCCGCGGGGCCATTCGAGCGGGGCGTGATCGCCTCTGGCGTGACGCGCGCGCGGTGAGTGCAGGCGACCAGGCACGTGCGGTGAGTGGAGGCGACCAGGCGCGCACGGTGGTTACCATATACATAAAATAACGGGCCAGAACCCTAAAGATCCAAAATTCCAAATCTACTACGCGACGATGACTGGCGGCGAAAAAGGGAGACACGGCGCCGTCCCTTCGCAAGGACCTGTCGCCGGTGACTGCGTGCCTGCGGATCCCTGGCCCCGCATCCCCGACTCGCGCGTGTTCCCGCAGGAAGTATGGCAGCGCGGAGAGCCAGAGATGCGCCCTGCCCGTGGGCGTGCCGTCATTGCGTGCACGGTTGGCATGGCTTCTTTGGAGAAGGAGTTCCGCAATTGTGCATTGTATGCCACGCTGCTTGGAGATGCTCGTGTCCTAGCGACGCCGGCGGCACTGGCTGCGGCATTGGTGCTCACTGCGCCGTCCATCGGGTGAAGGTACAGGTTGCTTGCCCACCATATAAATTTTTCCTACAATTCGAGTCAGAGGCCGACTGCACTCGTGTGGTGCACGTGTTGGAGAAGTTCAAGTGCGTAGGAGCTTGGGTTAGTTTCCAGCGGTGGCATCGATCATCTCGTGGTACAAAGGCGAATTTCAAGTACAAGGCGCTGCTCAGTTTGGAGGGGATCCCGGAAGAGTGCTGGGATCATGACACTGTCAACTTAGTCCTCTCTGGTGTGGACGGTGAGCTAATACAAATGCTCCCGGTTAGTGATAAGTGGGTGCTTCCCTTAACTGCGTGGCTACGCAATCCTAGTGATGTACCCAAGGTGTTGACTGTGTCTATTCCTGCACCACCTAATGAAGAATGGAAGCCAGACTCGGACGATGAGAATTTGCATTCGCCTCCTGTACCCAGCTCTCCAAGAGACCGTGCAACTTTTGAATTTTCAGTTATCATTCATGTGAAGGAGGTCGTTGATCATGGTCCTTTGCTAGTTGAAGATTTGCATGACGAGGCAAGATAGATGGCACTGGGCCAGGTCCATATGGCAGTGCATAAAGTTATTCCTTGTGTCATTTTTATTGTAATTTTTTTGAACAAAAGAAGGCTACCCTTCCGATTTAATAAAAAGAAATCATATGTCTTGATATTACAGGCAGCAGAAAATAAAAAGGAAACCAGACACCCCCATTTTTCGAGTATGAGGACATAGAGGATTGCACCTCCAGGAACCCATCCCCCATCTCCAAATCATGTGCTCACTACCCATGATGCAAGAGCTACCAACTAGAAAGCCTTCTAAGGCAGAAAAGTAAACTAGATAAGCGAAGTATAATGAGTGCATTACAGGGGGAAATTTTTGCCAACGAGAGCAAAATAAAGAACAGGCATCCCAAAAACAGGACCAACTGTTGGGGTTGTTTCAGCATCGACGGTTTAGTCGCCATCTTCACTGTCTTCTTCCTCCTCCAACTTTAGTCTTGTATCCGTCCTGAACCACCCTTTGGTCTTGTGGTTTTGTCTGTAAAACAGACCAATCAGAGATCAAATTAGCCACGAAATGAACAGGCACACTGGGATCAGTGACTTTGTCATTTTCAAAAATAGCTTTATTTCTTAATTTACAAATAGTCCAAATAATAGCTGATATTCCAACTAGCATATTCTTTTTCAAAATCCCCCTGAACCTATTGATCCAGGGTCCTAATAAATCCTCCACATTTTCAGGGTTTCTAGGAATGTTAAAAGCAAACCTCATGATGGTCCACATCATTTTTGCCAAGGAACACTCAAAAAACAAGTGATTAATATTTTCATCATTACCACAAAAAACACAACAAGCACTCCCCTGCCAATTCCTTTTGATCAGGTTATCTTTTGTTAGGATCGCATTTCTATTGACTAGCCATAGGAAAAAAATTATTCTGTATGGGATTTTTACTTTCGAAAAAAAATTGTGGGTAGGTGACCCCATCTTCTACCAGATACCTGTACATAGACTTAACAGTATATCTCCTGTTTTTTGTTAAGAGTCCAAATAATTCACTTGTTTTATCTATCTCATCTAGCTGAGTTAGAATTAGTTTTTTAAGATCTCTGTACCACGCAATGCCTTCGTCAATGCCTTCTCTGATTAGCCAAGCATTTTCAAATTTAAAAATTGGGTCCAGTCTAGGTAAATCTCCAGACCAAACAAAAAGGGGAACATGGTCAGACAGATCTGTCCCAACCCCACATACAATGGTTAAGGGGTAATTATCATCCCATTCTACATCACATAGAACTCTGTCCAATTTTTCAAAGGTAGGGATTTCCTGGTTATTTCTCCAAGTATATTGTCTCCCATTAAGTGGTATAATTAACTCCTAATAAAAGCCCTCCAGATTTCCCTCTGGAGGGAACATGATGCCAATGGAAATCTCTACCAGCACACAACTTCTATCTATCATTTTCTGTTTCACACATTTCAGCATTTTCTTACTGTATTTGCCATTGCATTCACTAAGATCAACGCCATCTCTAGCACCACAAGAATGACTGAGATACTTATTAACAGTGATATGGAACTTACTCGCATTGCAGCTATGTACATCATCTCTAGAGCTCTCCCCTGCCAGCATCCAGAATCGGCTGCCGGCCGGGGAGCAACTCAAGAGCGGGGCGGCTGATCGGCCCCCTTTGCCAGCCGCGGAGAGCGACGCGGTCCCACCGCCGTCAGTCGTGGGGAATGGCGGGAAGAGCTTGTACTCCCCCCCCCCAAATCCCGACGAACTGCACTTTTAATCCTCTTCTTCTTTCCAGCACCAGAACTTTCCTGCACTGCATCCTCTCCTTCCATCTTCACATCCACGATCAACGGATTCATCCTCTCCCAGCTCTCCAGATCTATTGGCAGCTCCGCCTCTCCCCTCACCGGAACCTTCTGCAGATTTCCCCTCAGCATCACCATGTCTTCTTCCAGATTCATCTCCTGATCTACCATAATCGGCTTGCGAGAGCACCCAGGCGCCTCCAAATCCTCTTGTGGTTCCACTACAATCGGTCTGTGGGAGCTGCCAGGCGCTGAGTTCCCCCATATGGTGCGCCTGGATTTGTACTCCTTCCATCTCTCTCTCTGTTCTGGATCCGCAGATGTGGCTTCCTCCATGGCCCAGACCAGAGCCTGCACCGCCTACACTCTTCCTGTTGGAAACATGCGGGTCAACTCCGACGGATTCGCCCTGACCATGGCCACCACCGATTCCCGGTACAGGTCTTGCATGTTCAAGAACCAAGAGCACACCTCCAGCGCCTTCCGCAATCGCACTGGATCTCCCGCCGCAAACTGCTCGGCCAGCATCACAGCTCTCGGATCTCGATCCATGGTGGTCTAGTGCGGCGGCACGAAGAGAAGAAGGAGGAAGGGGGGAATTGGTTTGTGCAAGTCAGTTTCGCTTGGCCGCACGTTTTGTGTCCTTCCCACACGCCCCCTTGCCTCCCATACCCCACCTCTCAGTCGGACATGGCGGATTTCGATCCTTTTATTGTAATGTTAGGTCTATGATCAGTTTGAATGTGAACAAATGGATCTGCTTCTCAAATCGATCTCAATTATTGTACTTATGAGAAATCAAATAAAAGACATTTTTTTCTTGAGTTTAACTGAGTGTGCTCTTAATTATTGTGCAATGCAATGTAATCCCTTCTCTAGTGAAGGGAATGTATCCACTTCATTCCACGGGGATAAAAACCACGCCTGGTACTGGTGGAAAAATTCCACCAAAAAAAGTACTTGTGGACAAATTCGAGCAAAGTATTTCAATCCAAACTCCGGTAGGAAAACCCGCTGTGTCTAGATAGTACACCACGGGACGAAAAACCTACCACTACCTACCGCCTAAACTACATAAGGCTCCTCATTTGATCATTTTCTCTGAGAGGGTGACGACCGTCTTTTTAACTTCCTCGAGATTGTTTGTACTTGATAGAAGAATTTGGGAAGCTTTAAGACTCCTAGAGGCGTTCACCTTTTCCTACAAAAAATATATTTATTTAAAACATGGACAGTTATATATGAAGGAACAAATTAAGTAGATGTTTAAGAATCCATCAAAAACGAACCTGGTTTACTTCTGCAGTCCAACGATCCCCATCCCAGTGTTCCATGCACTCCATCACGAAAAGTCCACACGAGTTACTGCAATAAAATTATTGGAAAAATAAGTTATGCTAATTCACTATCCTTGCTATAACGCAAATAATAACATGCACCAGAAACTCAGTCATCTATTTGCTTTGGCATATCATCAACTTGTACAATTGGCCTAACACGTCAGGATAGTTGGTATTCAAAATGATGCTTGCGTCCAGTATGTCATCTGCGATGGATGTTATCTGAAATATTTTGAACTTTAAGTCAAATGCATAAAATCATATTGTCGGACTTGGAACTAAATATGATTTGACACGTCAGGATAGGTGGCATTCAAAAGGATGCATAAAATCATACCAGTTCATTGACTACGCTTTGTATCTAACTTAATTCATATCAAGAGTCCAGAACTTGGAACTGCTCCTTTGGTGTATGCATAACAACAATCGCCCAGTGACTATTGGCTATATTCAGCGGGAAGTATGCCTACACATGGGGAGGGAAATCAATTTATTAGCATTCATTATTACCATGTACATGTTGTGCATTGTGCGTACATGCAATGTTTACCTTATCACGGATGAAATATTCCTCTGTAACTCTTAGAACAAGTCCATTCTTCTCAGCAGGAATGGTCTGCTTTGACTTTCGAGGTTTATACCCATTTTTATGCTAACTTAACAGGAATCCTGTCCTCCATGCCGTAGATAAGTGTCGGTCATCTCCAACACGTAGAGACAAATCCTCAATGTAAGCATCAAGAACCTGCAAGGAATAACGGTTTTTTGTCAACGGAATCAATATTGTGAAGAGACTAGTTTAGTAGTAGTTAACTGTATGACTTACTTTTTCCGATAACCACTTATGGTGGAGGATAGCCTTAAGTCTTCTCCTGTCCACTGAATCATTATGGGCATTCAGATAAACCTCTAGTTCCGCATTGTCCTTGTGATTTGCCACTGTTTCAACGTAGTGCACCGCCGCAGAAATAAGAACCGCTGATAACGCCGAGGAGCCTTCAGGCATATCATTTTCCGTGCCAAACAAACCTGCAAGACATATCATATGTTGTTCGTTAGTAATCTCATAGATGCAACAAAGATATATTAAAAACACTCCTCAATTAATAATAATGTCATGGCCAGTACCTTTCTTGATACCACTACGAGTCTGACGCTTTACAGGTTTTTGAATCACATATGAATCATAGCGAACCGGTACCTTCGACTGCCGTTTTTCATGTTCTTTCTTACTCCCGCCTGATTTACCACCGCGACGAACCGTGCGTAGGGCGGCTTGCAATATCTCTTTCTGCACCTCCGGTGAAGAGATAGGCACATCCGGTGCGTAAGGAAATTCCTCATCATGCAAAGTCCATAGATCTTCGGGAGTGCCATTGCCTTCCCATCCTTTCTGCTTTATCTTATATTTCTCTTTGGCAGGTGTGAGAAAGTCTTTCATGACATTGGGTTCTAATTTGACAGGTGCAATATAACAAGCATTCTTCTCTTGCTCTTCAAGCGACTCACTTCCTGGCTTGTACATAAATTCTTTTTTTTCTTGTTTGACTTGCCCATGTCCGGGGCCATTCTGGTAAGACTCGCCTACATCCTCGTCTTCAACATCCTGGGACAAACAATCTGCTGATGGTTTGTATGCGACGCCAGTCTTATTCATAATTGAAAGAACATTCTGCAATTGAAAATGAAAGTCATGTGTTGTTTCAATTGAAAAACTGTATCTACAATCTTTATAACATATCGTGTGCTTCACCTGAGGAATAAGTTGGATGTCTCCTCTAAAGTCCCTCATCTCCTGGATGAGCTGTTTGAGCAGAATATCAGTTTGTGAATCTTTTCTGAGGACAGTCTTACGCGGTTGGACTTGTCTCTTGGAAGACTGTCCCTTGTGCCTAGAAAGATGAGGTGACTTTGTTGATGGCTCATTCCTATACTCCTCCGTTATATTATCTTCAATCTGCAGATTAATAATGTTAAGAAACTAGTAAGTAGGTATGAATTACTATATGCACAAAATAAGTATGGATTGCACAGAACGCATAACCTTCACACGGCCAAGACCGACACCACGCCCATTGTCCGCGTCATATGTATCTCGCTTATTTGCGGCCGCCTCGGTCCAGTTCCTCATAAGGGGACGAGAGGACACACCCATAGCTAATGAAGGCTCGTCCTATGGCTGCACCTTCTCCCAATAGAGATACTGCATACAAAAAAATAGTACAACTTAGATTCATAATTTTAATGCATTTGGGAATTTCATGTGATGGGAAACCATAGTGTACCTGCAGTAGTGGAAAGTTCCCTTTCGGCCACTGCCTAATCTTTCTACCTTTCTTGACAAACTTGATGTTAGCCATAAGATAACCTAGTGTGAACGCATTCCAATTAATTTTATTAATCCGCACAACATCATCAACTAACGCGTACATCTGCTTCTGAACAATCTTAGTAGTTGATGGCGCCAACACTGTCCCCAGTAGCACGAGGACGGACATACGAACGAAATCATCATCTGCAGCTTCATTTGTCATAATATATTCGATCAAGTCGTCGATATTGATATTGCCAGTTGTTTTGCTCAGAAAGTATGGTGGGATACGATCCTTTGCCACCTCTCCTTCCTCATCTAAGATAGATGAGGCGCTCAGTCCTGTATTGTTAAGCCCCGTGATGCACTCAACATCAACTGAAGTTAATGAAATTTTGCCAACACGTTCTTCAATGATGAATTTCCCAGAGGATAATTCATAGGCCTCCAACATATAGCTAAGCAAAGTAGTTCGCATCTTGATTGGGGGTATCTGCATCATACACCGCAGTGATGTGCTGCCAAGTTTGCCACGCTGGTCGACAGTCATAGATGCAACTAGTTTACACCACTTCTCTACATTGCAAGCAATTTCCTCGAGAGGGTCCTCCATTCTGCAAAAAAAAGACATGATGCATGAACACATAAAATTGTCCATGTTACATGTGCTAAAATAAAACATAGTACCTGCGTTCCGGTGTGAAGGGCTTACTACACCTTACAGTGCGACCAAGGTGCAAAGCTAGAGGATGAGCTTCAAATTTCTTGTATTATCAGTGATCCTTTTTTTTAATGCAGGCAATTAAAATGGCAATCAAAGGGACATAGAAGCCCACAGAATAGGATAGGAGGCTAGCACCGCATGCTACAGCTGCATGCATATCACATCTATTAAACTAATCTAACTAAACTAAATTAAATATGTCTTTCATGTCCAGATCGCACAGGTTCAAGGCTTATGAATTGGTTGCTATACGAACTAAACCAACACTGCTCCGAAACCAAACATACGTATGCGGCGAAACATGTGGATTAGGAGGAGGGAATAGGGCGGGTAACATACAGATCGCTCGATGGAGTTGACGCCGACGTGCGGAGTTGCTGTCTATGAGCACCGACAGAGGTCGCCGCCGACATGCGGAGTTGCCGCCTATGACCACCGACGACGGAAAATACTGCTGTGGACTCAGGGTTTGGAGAGGTGGATCGGATCTATTAGGAGTGTGTTTAGGTTATCACGTCGCACGACCTCCGTGAAAGACGCAACCTACCGAATTTACCGTATATATCACGCATGCAGGATGGGCCCGGCTGCTTCCACCTTGGGCAGTGAGACCAGGCGTCGACCGCGTGGGCAGCCCCTATTCGTAGCGGCCCAGTGAAAAAACACTTATTTTGTGTTAATCTCAAAAACAAATTGATTTTCAAATGATAATGTAGAAAATGCAAAACCCATAGGAAATGTTTGGAATTTTGCATGTGTGGTTGGTATGGTGTAGTTAAGCCGTGCAAAAAAGTTGGGATCATTCTGAGTGTTTGAAGATAAACTTGCTTCACAAAGTGGAAGTCGTAGGAGAAAGGTTCCGGTGTGGAGTGCGCGGTGATGCACACATTAGTCATCATGGGTGCATGATGGATTGGGGTGTTCATAAGTTGTTGCCTTTCATGTAGGAGCTTTAACCAACCAACCTCTACCCCAGTGAGTGAAAGTCTAGGGGGGTAGACCGTCGGGGGCCATTTTCCGGGATTTTCGGACCGGAAAAATGAATTATGTGTAAATAATGTAAAATTTGCATACAATTGTGCATTTCATGCTGTTTTGATCATGTGAGTCCATAAAAAAATATGGGTTGATTTCATGAATGTGAAAAAATGGAGGCGCTCCGATACGGAGCCTTCCGGGCTAGTCTGGGACCCTCTTTTTAGACAAGTGGTTTTTTTGACCAACTCAGAATTATCCCAAATTTCGGTGGTCACTTGTTGATGCCATTTAAGGGATACATGCCAAGTTTCAACCATTTTGAACAAATGTGGCAAGATTTGTCGCTACTGGCCGTTTTACAGGCATTTCAGGAGGAAAAAACTGTAGAAAATGCAAAACCCATAGGAAATGTTTGGAATTTTGCATGTGTGGTTGGTATGGTGTAGTTAAGCCGTGCAAAAAAGTTGGGATCATTCTGAGTGTTTGAAGATGGACTTGCTTCACAAAGTGGAAGCCGTAGGAGAAAGGTTCCGGTGTGGAGTGCGCGGTGATGCACACATTGGTCATCATGGGTGCATGATGGATTGGGGTGTTCATAAGTTGTTGCCTGTCATGTAGGAGCTTTAACCAACCAGCCTCTACCCCAGTGAGTGAAAGTCTAGGGGGGGTAGACCATCGGGGGCCATTTTCCGGGATTTTTCGACCGGAAAAATGAATTATGTGTAAATAATGTAAAATTTGCATACAATTGTGCATTTCATGCTGTTTTGATCATGTGAGTCCATAAAAAAAATATGGGTTGATTTCATGAATGTGAAAAAATGGAGGTGCTCCGATACGGAGCCTTCCGGGCTATCTAGGACCCTCTGTTTAGACAAGTGGTTTTTTTGACCAACTCAGAATTATCCCAAATTTCGGTGGTCACTTGTTGATGCCATTTAAGGGATACATGCCAAGTTTCAACCATTTTGAACAAATGTGGCAAGATTTGTCGCTGCTGGCCGTTTTACAAGCATTTCAGGAGGAAAAAATGTAGAAAATGCATAACCCATAGAAAGTGTTTCATATTTTCGCATTATTCTTAGTGTTTCAATATGCCAGAAAAACATATTCTGGTCCAGCACATAAGATGTAAATAAGTATTGTAAACGAAATTACACGACAACTTGGTTCAACTAAGTGACTGGAATAATGTATGTTATCATTGTTGACTTCAGAGATGATAAACAAGAAGCTTAAGACCATCCCGGCTTCCTCGGAACCGGAACACATAGTTTTCACCAACTCTCATATCAATCTTCTTCACAAAATCCATCCAGTTTGTTGTTAACATGACACCACTTGTCAGTTTTCCTTTCACCTTTGACTTGCTCATTACAACCTTAACTTTCAGTAGTTCTGTATTATTGGAATAGACTTGAATGAATCCTGGTAGTTGAAGATGTGGTACAATGTGCTGCATGCTGAAGCTCCTCGAAAAGTACTGCATGCATCATGAATTTTTCTATGTCAATCCCTGAAGTAGTAATGTATATGTGACAAGTCATATGTAGTGAAAATGAAATCTTTACCATTTTTCCTTTGCCTTTGACTATATTTGATTTATTGATTGTGCACACATAGAATGGTTTTCTTGGCAGGTGCTTATCAACCATCGCCTTGAGTGTAGCAAATTCTGCATCATCCATCGATACGCGGTTGCCGTACTGGCAGAAACATTCAAAGTCTTCCTCGTCATTAATTCCAGGACCTTAAGAAAACACAATCGAACGTAAGCAGGAGGAGTACAATTAACTGAATTTAATGCATACGTATTTTATGAATGATATTCACCTCTTATGTGCTGCTTTCCACCCGGCAAACGAGAAGCACTAAGACGATGAGCCCGAGCAGACATCACCACCTGTCTCAAGATCATTATGCAACGCCAGGATAATTAGGTTAACCTACATCTTAATGGTTGCAATATAGGAGACAGCGGGAGGATCATCTAGTGTACGACAGCGGACTACTGAAGGCGAGAACATACCTGATCCATGTGCGTATGCGGTCTCCGATGATGACTATAGGAGTAGATCGTGATGGTCGTCTGCCGGCGGAGGTGTTGAAGATGACCAAGATGCGCTCTAGGTCGTCGAGGGGTCATGGATTACGTGGTTACGTGATTTGCGGGACGAAATCCTACCTTTATGACATATCGACAACTAACCCTAGATTGTGGTGCGCGGTTGGGCTGGCCCATGTACGTCTGACGGCACGATCAAAAAAACAATTGCATATACCGCTCAAAAAAAGTCTATTCCATATATTTTTTGGGCAACTACCCCTATTTCAAATTTTAATTATTTTGATAAAATCATCTTAAACTCCATCAAAACTCATGTGTACTATTTTTCATTGCCACTAGTACATAAATGATGACTCCATGCAAGGGTATTCCTTTTTTTTACTTATTTTTCAATTTTTTTGTTTTTTTTTAACTGGCCAAATTTGAGACCATACAATTTAGTTGAAAGGTTCAAAAAATTTGAAAGGTAAGAACATTTCCATGATATTACCACCACTTGCCTACCTAAATATGATTTTTTGGAAAAGATTTAAACACAAGATCAAGGACTTGTATTTCAAATTTGAATTAATCTGGGAAAATCATCGTAAACTCCATTAAATGTGGGAAATTAGCTACACATGGAGAAAATTCACAAAATTTGGGCACCATCCCTCAAATATGATATAGTTTGTGCGAAAATTGTCTGGTTGCACTTTTGGCAATTATTTGAAAGGTTTGGAATTTTATTAAAATAAAATGAAACAAAAGTTGCATGACATTGTTTCCCATGCCAACATGCACCAATGCTCCAAGTTTGGGGTTAATATCAGAAACCATGCCATGGGATTGCTCAAAAACTAGCTCCTTTGGCTTGAAACCTATAGATGTTCATACCTGATACACCTCGTTGTGAAGGATCATTTTCAAAAGTTTATGAAAACTCAAGTCTAATATTTTTCACGGCAAGTAGTACATAAATGATGACTCCATGCAATGGGATTTGTTTTTCTGACTTTTTTTCAATTTTTTGAATTTTTCCAAAAACTGGCCAAATTTGATAGCATGGCAATTACTTGAAAGGTTTGGATTTTTTTAAAGTAACAACTTTTCTATGATATACGCACTACTTCTCTACCCCAAAATGATTTTTTGGAAAACATTTAAACACAATATCAAGGACTTGTAGTTCAAATTTGAATTACTCTGGGAAAATCATCGTAAACTCCATTAAATAAGGGAAATTAGCTGCACATGGAGAAAATTCATAAAATTTGGGCACCATCCCTCAAATATGACCTAGTTTGTGTGAAAATTGTCTGGTTGCACTTTTGGCAATTATTTCTTGCACCTCCTTCACAAAAAGTTGCTTCTGTAGGGCAAAAAAAAAAGAAAAATGATTTTTTTTAAAACAAAATGAAACAAAAGTTGCATGACATTGTTTCCCATGCCAACATGCACCAATGCTCCAAGTTTGGGGTCAATATCAGAAACCATGCCATGGGATTTCTAAAAAACTAGCTCCTTTGGCTTGAAACCTATAGATGTTCATACCTGATACAACTCGTTGTGAAGGATCATTTTCAAAAGTTTATGAAAACTCAAGTCTAATATTTTTCACGGAAACTAGTACATAAATGATGACACCATGCAATGGGATTCCTTTTTTTGACTTTTTTCATTTTTTTTCATTTTTTTCAAAAATCAGCCAAATTTGAGACCATGGCAATTACTTGAAAGGTTTGGAATTTTTGAAAAGTAACAACTTTTCTATGATATAAGCACTACTTCTCTACCCCAAAATGATTTTTTGGAAAACATTTAAACACAATATCAACCACTTGTAGTTCAAATTTGAATTACTGTGGCAAAATCATCGTAAACTCCATTAAATGTGGGAAATTAGCTACACATGGAGAAAATTCATAAACTTTGGGCAGCATCCCTCAAATATGATCTAGTTTGTGTGAAAATTGTCTGGTTGCACTTTTGGTAATTATTTCTTGCACCTCCTTCACAAAACGTTGCTTCTATAGGGCAAAAAAAAAGAAAAATGAACTTTTTTAAACAAAATGAAACAAAAGTTGCATGACATTGTTTCCCATGCCAACATGCACCAATGCTCCAAGTTTGGGGTCAATATCAGAAACCATGCCATGGGATTGCTCAAAAACTAGCTCCTTTGGCTTGAAACCTATAGATGTTCATACCTGATACACCTCGTTGTGAAGGATCATTTTCAAAAGTTTATGAAAACTCAAGTATAATATTTTTCACGGCAACTAGTACATAAATGATGACTCCATGCAATGGGATTTGTTTTTCTGACTTTTTTTCAATTTTTTTGATTTTTTTCAAAAACTGGCCAAATTTGATAGCATGGCAATCACTTCAAAGGTTTGGAATTTTTGAAAAGTAACAACTTTTCTATGATATAAGCACTATTTCTCTACCCCAAAATGATTTTTTGGAAAACATTTAAACACAAGATCAACCACTTGTAGTTCAAATTTGAATTACTCTGGGAAAATCATCGTAAACTCCATTAAATGAGGGAAATTAGCTACACATGGAGGAAATTCATAAACTTTGGGCACCATCCCTCAAATACGATCTAGTTTGTGTGAAAATTGTCTGGTTGCACCTTTGGCAAGTATTTGATGCACCTGTGTGAAAATTATTAGCTACACATGCATTTTTAAGCCAAAGGAGGTAGTTTGAACATACGTGGCATATTTACAACATGCCTCATATGCATTTTTGAATGAACATATATATGCATTTTTGAAATGAACTGGTTCAAACTATCATATTGTACTAAGGTTTGTAATTTTTTAAAAGTAAGAACTTTTCGATGATATAAGAACAAATTGTGTACCTAAATATGATTTTTTCCAAAAAATCATAACACAAGATCAAGGACTTGTAGTTGATTCTCTAGTGGAAAAAAAATGGCAAGTGATTTTTTTAATCAAAATGTAACCTAGAATGCTCAGATTGAAGTCTAATGCCAACATACAAATATGTGCCAAACAGAGAACTTAGAACATACTAGCTAACATTCATTAATAAGTAGAGCAACGAAGTTCACCATTCTCCACGCATAATGTTGCCAACAACCACACATAAACATAGTACTTCGGTACGACCTAATAGTTCACGACTACGTCACTACACATTCATCAGCAAAATACAGAAGCTAATACATATGAAGATGATGCCTTAGTTGTCGTAGTAAGTCAGCACACTCAGGAGTGCAGCATGATGACCCTGCTCACAAACATTTTTAGCACCAATACCCTTAGAGACAGCCCTGACATGCGCTAGCAGTCCAGACCTAAGGCCATCCCTAGGGACACCAATGCCTCCAGTATGGTACTTGCAAAAAGTAGCGACCCCATCTGTTTAGGTAGGCACTACATCCCTCCTTCCAGAGCTGCTCCTCCACCTGCGCCGTGAAGGACTTGTAGTTGTACTTCTCGACGTCAGGCAGCTGGCCTTCAGAGTCAAATACAAATTGTACTGCACAAAGCCAACATCAAACAAACATGAATTTTTTTAGTATTCATCCATCATCCATCTCATGACCAGGACAATAATATCACCTGCATGTTTTAACAAACTCACCGGTTCATCGTCATCGCTGCTCTCCGAGTCAGAATAGGGTTGCTTCCTCTTCTCGCCTCTCTTGGCAACCTGTTTCAGGAACAGGGGGAATCAAGTTATATTATAGCACACAATTATCATAAAATTATTAAAGACCAAGCATGCACGATATGGAAAATGACCAAGCAATGAACTTGTAGGTGAACTAATTATAGAATATCTATTTGAACGATATGGAAAATGATTTAGCTGTACTACATATTATGAAACACTCCTAAAAAACAATGTACTTTAATGATTCCACTAACTAACAAAGTGGAATCAACAAATAGCTGTCAGAAATATATAAGTATCCTAGTTAGTACTACCAAAATGTAAGACCAAATGCATATTTTAAATACTGATGACAGAAATATATAACTGTCCTACCACATTATTAAACCGGTGTTAAAAAGGATGTACACTGTCCTAGCTCATTACAAATGGAGTTAATTGCAAACATCCAAATTTGAGAGATATAAATGAATGGATGTATCTGCAATTATAAATGAATGTTAATTTGATAAATCTAAATGGATGTTATCTGCAATTATGAATGGATGTTATTTGCAAAGAACTAATTACTGATGACATAAATATATAACTGTCCTAGCTATTATGAAACACTTTTTAATAAAGAAAAGATGTACAATCAGGCACAGTTCATATGAATGATCCAAGAAACTAATTGGTTATCTGCAATTATAAATGGATGTTAATTGCAAAGATCTAATTTATAAATGGGTGTCAATTGCAAAGATATAATTTATAAATGGATTTGAATTGCAAAGATCTAAATTATAAATAGCAAAATCAAGGATAATTAAAGAAGGGGTAAATGGAAAATGCTAATTTAAAAATAGATGTCAATAGCTATTATGAAACAATAATTAAAGCTGAGATAACTGATACACACAGATAACAATCAATACATAATTAAAGAACTAGTTATCAAACAGTAATTAAAAGAGCACTGGGTAAATCTTAAACACTTTCTTACAATGAACCAACATAGATGCATTCACACTACCAACCAAAACCAACAATAGCACTTAAAAAAGTCACTTTATTACAGTGAATGGACTGTATTTTACCAAATTATCTACAATTGGATATGAATATGGCTTCACAATATCAGAGCTAACATAAATCAGTGTGTAAATAAAATATCACAATTGTGCACAAGTTCAGGTTTTAAATATGCATATCTATTTCAAAAAACAATTTCATTACATTCAAATACAGATAAATCACAATCAAGGATTAAGCAAGCTAGCACATAATCTTTTCAGGTTTAACCAACACAACTTCAGGTTAAACAAATGCATATCTATTTCCATACAACCATATCATTTCATTCAAAATCACTTATATCACAAGCATGGATTAACAAAACTAGCACATAATCTTAAGGTTTAACTAGCACAAGTTCAGATTTAAACAAATGCATATCTATTCCATTCAAGACCACTATCCAGCATGCATCTCAACAAGATGAATAAACATGATATTGAAGATCCAGAATAGAGAGAGATGCCAAGGTTAAAATTGGAGATGAAGAAACATAACATTCCTTAAGTTCAAGGGAGGAACAACAAATATCAAGTAAACAGAGCCTAGGATATATTCTTCAGCAACTTCCATCTTCAATCCCATTTCTTCATTCTAATTCATTTATCTTAAAAGCATGGATTAACCAAACTAGCACATAATCTTTCCAGGATTAAGTTGCACAAGTTCAGTTAAAAAATGCATACATATGTTGATACAACAATTGAAATCCAAGAACCAAAGTTAACTTACTAAACTACTCCTACTGAAATATTTGACAACTGTGTATGCCACCAAACCAGCAATCAGGGCTTAATACTGAACAAAAGTACAGTGAACTTTGCTGTAATCAAAAAAATGGGAAACCCTAACGTTCCCGCCCGCGACGCTCACTCAAGCAAGTTTGACGTAAATCGAACTGCACAATACGAAACCCTAACGTTCCCGTCCCGTGACGCTCACGCAAGTAAGTTTGGGGTAAATCGAAATACACAATACGAACCCTAACAAAAAAGAGCAGACGAAACCACCGATGGATCTACAAGATGCTCACCAGGCGCTGCTCCGATGGGCCTGCGTCGGCGCCCGCGGCGGTGGAAATGTCCGCGGCCACCACGGCGCCCGCGGCCTCTGCTTCCTCCGCCGCCACTAGGGCGGTGGCCGCTGCAAACTCCGCCTCCGCCGCTACAACCTCCGCCTTGGCCACTGCAACCCTTGCCTCCGCCGCTTTGAGTGCGCTTGCTGCCGACATTGCGCCTAGATCTCGTCGGAGACTAGGAGAGGAATGGGCGGTGGAGAGGTGGTTTTTTGCCGAATTGGGGGAGAATGAGAGTGTGCGGGTGGAGAGGTTAGGGGGAATCCTTTTATACGGATTGACGGTTCGGTTCTCGTGTGAACGCACCGATCCGCCCACGCCGACGCTTCCGTTTCTCTCCTCTTTTTGTTTTCTTCTTCACATAATGCCACGTCCGCTCCGTCTCACGGTACAGTCAGCACTACACGTCGGCTCCGGTACGAAATACCTCAGCCCCGCGCGGCCCGTATGGGTTTAATACAAATAAAGAGACCCGCCGCGGCCCTAATTGCGAAGGGTTATCATCTAATCACATCCGTCCGTGCTTATTTGAGCCTGCTCGCTTTCACCAAGGGGGGAGCACCGGAGCAGAAGTGAATGTTCAGAAACATGTTTGTGTTACCTAAAATGCTAACAAGTTGTGAAGTGATGCCTACATGTATTTGTCTATCTAACAAACAGGGTCATGTCAGGTACTTACTCAGATGATCCTTGGTTGAGATATATAAACCACTAGCAGTAGCAAGATATAAACTTGTTAGATTGTGAACGGTTGGCTTATGTACTCCTCTACTATCCTACTACGGTGAGGGGATGGAACAAGCTTGTCTGGATGCACCACAAAAGCAGCCACGCCCGGCCCAACCGCTCGTCATCTCCCATGGCATGCAGCAGGCGTTGCCGCTCGAGTTTGCCATCGAGGTAAACTGGTAAGCGAGATCGGCGTCACTCTCTAGCGAGGTGCTGAAGAGGAGCTCCTTCATGTTGACGATCTGGAAAGTGTTGCTCCTCTTTCCGTTGCATCTGGTTTCATCATCGTCGATCTATCAGTAAGTGTCCATCCTCCTGCAATTGTTAGACGAATTGTCCTTTGAGATGGTATGCCTGCTATTTATGATGCAAGGATGGGACATGGAGGATAAACCTTTTAAGTAATAAAGCACCATTTATTGAAAATGGGAAATGAAGAACGGAGGAGAAGAGTTGGCCTTTAGGGGAGTTGTAGGAGGCGCAAGTGCGCAACACGCTGAGTGCTGACAGCTTCTGGTTACCCGTATGATAAGTGCCCTAGATTGATAATATTTCTTCGTGGAGAGTGGGATGATGGATGATACATGGTTAAATAGCAATATTTTCATAGTCGGACTACCCAGGTAATGAGCAAGGGGCTCAAAAGTGACAAGAAGCGGGCCTTCTTAGTGTTGAGGAATTTTTTATTATTGACGTGGATGAGGATACTTGGATGAGTATGTATCAGTAACAATATCCGCATGCCATTTTATGTATTTACACTAAATTGGTGGGGATTGATATAGGAGTATTATGTATTTCTGAAATATACTTCCTTCTCTTTAGGCATACCACAATTTTATGCTCTTCCTTTCGCTATGTATACTTTCTTTTAACTATGCTTCTATTTTTCTACAGTTCTTCTTGTACTTCTGACAAAATATGCTTAGCTATTTCAGGCATCAACGCAAATACACAACTATGTAAGCCTACTCTCGAATCAATGAAGGTACAAAATTAGTGTTTTCTGATATGGTGGTGTTGAAGTAACAAGTCAGGTAGTAGTAGAATTTTAGGGAGCACCTAGGCAAACTGGTGATCTCTGTCAGGGTATATTTTGAACAAAAATGGCCACCTTATTTGTTGGATTATTTGAAGATCATGGCATATTATGGTTTCTTCGTGGCCCTAACAATGCCATGTTTGATTAACAGATTGGTGGTTATTAGCCACTTGAAGTTAATGCGACAGGAAAGAGTGGCCTTTTCTTTTCCTTTCACAAATTAGTCACAAATTGTATCCCCTTTGTAGCCCACAATTCTATATATGTATTATAGTATATAATATATTTTTAATGTGGTTTCATGTTTCACTTTTCTTTCTTGTATCCCTTCGTTCAACCTTTCCTGTATGGTAATCTGTCACCTTAATTTACTTACCTTTTGAATTAATTTCATTTTGATTTACTTACTATCAAACTTCTAATCAAACATTGAGTAAATCATGTGCATGATTTGATAAATATTTATGGATAGTTAATCATAAGCTAACATGGTATAATTTTTAAATCCCGTTGCAACACACGATACTTTGAAAATGCCGATACAAACTCATTGACGTAACTATGATGAACCGGATTGAAAACTCATCGAGTTTTACACAATATGAAGAGATGCATACAAATAATTTTTCTTCTTTGTATATTTGTTACATATGCTAATACAAAATGTGTAGTTCTATTATGTTTATTTTTACAGATTATGAGAGAGATGGAGATTGATTATATCGATGTTTAAAAATAATCCATCCATAAAGGTTCCAAGGCGATGTCACTGGAAGAAGTCAAAAAATCAACGAGTTCTTGTAAAATATATATATGAAACTGGAAAAATATTAAAAGGCCCGTACCAACGCACGGGCATTCTACTAGGTAGTAGTAATTGTACTGCATGTTGGTGGAGTTGAGAATTGTTGTTAAATTTTTGTAAGTGCTAGCAGATATTAATTCCAAATTATTTAGGTTTGGTCCTTTACTCTTTATTTATTGGTGAAGATAGAAGTTATTCTTGTTTTTAAATACATTGAGCAGGGAATGAGAGATCTACTGTACGGTATTGTTGCTTGAGAGTGGACATCCTGCACACAGCGGCACCTGCTCCGGACATGTGTTAAAAAATTACTGGTAGAGAACAAACATGGGCCCCAGGTAGTACCAAGTGTTTAAAAACAAGAATTAAATAGACAAATATGCAGGTCCCCGCGAGGAGTTATTTTTCTACACATATGCCTTTCCATGCCAGTGCTCCATCGGTGCTCGCGGTGAGCTCTCCGATGACGTCTGTTATGTTCAAGCTTGTGCACAAGCTGATAGAGATGACATCCAAAATCTGTCCAGTGCTTAACCGAAACCAGGACCGTCGAGAGCTTGAACTGCCGCCGCCTTTTTCTCTGACAAAGCTTGGGTTGGTCCAAATCAGTCGTCGCGGCCGCCGACTGGCAAACTCATTCTGCTCCGGCTCGAAGTACAGTGTGATTTGACAGGACGAGAAATGGAGCTCTTGTAGTCAAGTTCCCCGGCGAGATGAGCGAGAAATGGAGCTCCTACAGTCCAGTTCTCCGGCAAGCCACACCGATGTAGTCGTACAGTCCATTTGCGTCTAAATCCAAGTCGACATGGATTCACACACAAGCTTTTCGACGAGCATCTCTCCCTCTTAGCCTGAACAAATGCACCGCAGCCAGCGACAGCCGTTCCCCCGAGAAAAACCTGTGGCCTCTATGGCGAAGAAGCAGAAGCAGCGTGGTGCCGCGGCTCACTCCAGCAAACAGCTCAAGAGGACTGCAGAGTAAAAGTCGTTGCATCAGTAACTACGGCCCGACATATAATGTAGTCTCATTTGTATTTGCCTTGTATACTTCAAATAATTAATTTGCTGCAGCCTATCCCACCTGCACGTGGACCAACAAAAGTTGGGCACCTGCCTGGAGCAGCTGCCGCCAGGTTCATCTGATGAATTTCCGTTGTTGCTGCTACTATTTTCTTTTGCTGGTAAAGATGTATGTGTGTGTGAGAGAGAAAGAGAGAGAGGGGGGAGACTTTATGCTATGTAGCGAGAGGGAGAGGGAGAGAGAGAGCGCGATGGATGGATGGAGAAATACAACGTGAATTGTTACATTGTTTGTTGAGTGAGGAAAAGCACTGATTCGTTTGAGAGTATCAATGTATTTTGGTTTACCTGCAAAAGCACCGTTAATGTAACATGGTACGGTCACATGTTGAAAAATCCAGACCAGTCTTTCATTTTTAATTGTCATGTGAAGGGTTGTTCAGACCAACGATAAAGATAGTCGTGTTTTACACAAAAGTTGAAGCTACTGATGTGCCCGTTTGATGTTCGAAAATGCACGAACGAATAAAGGAGAAATGAGCTTGAATTTTGAAAGCGATTATAATCATTTGTATACTTTATTTATATGCATTGTAGCCCGTAGCAACGCACGGACAGTCTACTAGTATTTTTAAATTATATCTTTATCCTCATCATCCGCGATTATATTGTGCATGATCACACAATACGGCATCACCTTTTACAAGGTCTTCAAATAAATTATATCTTTACATTCTTAAGAAGTTGATCCCACTACTACTTAGGCTGCTCCCAATGCTCCACCTTGGATGGGTGCTAAACATGCACTAGTAGAAAATAGGCTATAGCCGTACTGCTGCTACTGGCAGACGAAAAAAAGTGTACACCAGCGGTATTACCGCTGGCGAACGAAATAATTTATACGCCAATGATACTTTTGTTACCGCTGGCGTATAAATGTTTTTGTACGCCAAAGATAGGTATAGGCCAAGTATAATCGGTGCGACTAACTACCGCTGGCGTACAGATATTGTTGTCCGCCAGAGGTAAGAAATTAGTTCTGGGGTACAAAATGTGGGATACGGCAAGGGTAACTTGCACGCTCCTTCTCTCTCCTCCTTATCCTCTCGCAACGTACAATACATGCCATCTCTCCCTCCTCGATCCCCTTTCTCTCTCCCCACAAGGCATCTCGATCTTCTTTCTCTCTCGCGTGCACCAAACCCTAGCCCCTCCCCACCGGTCCTAATGGCCAGCCACCACCGCCCCCTCCACGCCCTCCTCGGCGGCGGTGCGGGTACGCACTCACTCCCACTACCCCTCCTCTTCCCTCTCGATTCCGGCGATCTACGAGACTGACTTACCCTTCCCCACCGCTCCTCGCCATCCAGTCGCCGACCTGCTCCTCTGGAGGAGGAGGAACGCCTCCGCGGCGGCCGTCGCGGGCGCCACGCTGACGGTGGTTCCCACCCCTCTCCTCAGCGACCCGCGCCCTCCCCCCTCCCCCCTACGTCTCCGGCAGCGAGGACCACCCGACCGTCTCCAGTGAGCCTCTCCCTCCTCCTCCGGTGCCCCCTTCCCTACCCGCCGCGTGGTTGCCGCCGCCGGCCGCCGTTTCCGCGTCCTAACCGCTTTGTTTGGGTTGGCCTGTGTGCGCAGGTGTTCTGGGAGCCGCTCGCGCCTGGCGCCGGGATGGAGGCGGCGGTGGGGGCGCGCCGGTCGCCGCCCGGGTCTCGCCGTCGGGGCGTCCACGTGGTGAGGTGAGCACTCCCTCCGCGGCCCTGTTCCTTCTCCTGCCTTCCTTCCTTCCTTCCTACCCTGCGTTAAACTTGCGCTGTCAAAAGAGGTCCTCGTAATGATCTGCTTTTCCCCTTCCTTTTGCACAACTTTACCAACCGAGACCAGCCTAGTGACTCCTCGAGTGCGTGCGCGACATTGTTGTACCCATGGAACTTGAAATTTTGTTTTGTCTGACGGTGACAGCGCCGCCCGGTCGACGAATCGGTTCGGGAAATGTCTCTATCTCCTTTCCTGTTAGTGATGCGAGATGGTTCCGGACGACAGAATGTGTGGTTCTTAGAGCGTTTTCGTGGTCTCAAACTGAACTGCCACCTGGTGTGTGTGTGTGTGTGTGTGTGCCTTCTGTTTTGCTTGGACATCGACTGGTTTGCAGCAAGGTGGTTTAACCGGGTTTGTCCTGTAAATCTGGGATAATTTTGTAGTATTATTTGTTGTTTTTTTATGTTCTTTTCGTGAAGCTAGTAACTCGTAGTTGTTTTTTGTGTTCCATGTGAATCTGTTATAAATCGGGCCGATTGCTTTGAGATGATTTTCCATGTCTTGGATCTACAACTGACCGCTAGTTCGAGTATGCTATGAAGATTTTGTTATGCAGTTGGTTCAGATTTGATACTTTGTGCACTTTGTCTTTGTGCATTAAAGGATGGTGGTAGTACAATGTTTACGATATTCATTTATTGAAGCAAATAGTAGTAACTAATTTCCATTAGCTTTCTTTGTGGCTCTTTTGGTCGTTTGGCTGTCAAGTTCCCGAAGAACAAATCATATAGCCATCCTTTGAATACCGGGATGAACTGCCAAGTCATTAGAAAGTTTTTAAGTAGCGATGATTGTCAGACAGTTTTAAAGAACCACTATGACACACCCTTCCTCACATGACACAGTAGCACTAGAACATATAGTCTAAATCACCCTATAGACAATCTTCTAATCTCCTTTTCTTCAAAATAGAAGAGAGAATTCAACAAGCATTCAAAGATGAAGTTTTTTGAAAAGTTTGTGTTGCCGTTTAAGTTTTTAAAGCCCTCTTATGTTTCTGTGTATGAGATGCTCTAGGCAATGCACATCCAGTATGCAGTTCTTATAGCTCCAGCTAACTTTGTTTGTCCACAAATTAATGGCATCGATGTTGCATGTCTCTGATCAACAAAATTAATTTCTTGAAGTTTAACCTCGATGGTTCTATGTGGTATTCGCTTGCCTACTGTAATACCCTTCCCCTGTTAGCATTTAGAAGGATATAACCTGGCCTTTTCATGTATATTAGAATTGTTTTACTCAAAGAGTACCATCTTTACATTACCGGATGATACCCTCTGGGGCACTCCCTCAGTTGATGTTGCCACCAAGGATAACTTGGAGAAGCTTGTCAATGTTGCTAAAGAAACCTGTCTCACGAGCAAATTGGAGACTGGGCAGATGGTGCCTGGTTGTAGTGACACACAGGTGACCAATGAGGAAGCTCTCAAGAGGTGAACTTTTCACCCCCTATCAGGTTATTATAATTGCAGTACACATCTACTTATGAGCTAATTAGCAGCTTATTTCCAGATTTGCAAAGTTGTTGTCTGATGAAAAGCGAATTCGCCAAGCAAGATTGCCAAAATGAAGTCCGGTCTCTTTTATGTTAATGCTCGGTCAGAGAGAAATTTTCTCTCCATGACATACCCCAGTTAGCAATTTGTTCATATTTTTGTTGAAGTTTCATTGCAACATAGTTAAATAAATGTGTAGTGTGGCATATAGATTACTATAATTTGATAATGCTAGGCTCTGTTGGCTTTAGATATGTAATTTTTTAATAAGACTAAGCATTTAATGATTGTTCTGTTGTGTTATCAATTTTACTAGTTTTATGTCAGCCGACAACTTCTGAAGGGTTTCAGGACTACCATGCAGCCGACACGTTCAGAATAAAGAGATTGTCGCAGCTGCTGCATGGAACCTGTACCGGTATTATTTCACTTTGTACGTAGAAATAGTTAAACCTATCTCTCCTTATATTATCAAGCAAGTGAGATGCCTTTTCAAGAAGATTGCTTTGCTCATTAGCAGTTTTGTGAGGTTTTGTTGTTGGGATCAGGAGAGACATCCAATTCCTATTGGGTATGCTCTTGCATTATTGGTTGTAGTGTATCAACACATGTATAAGTCCCTGGAGCTTATATTTACTGTGCATTCCACTTGTTTTTATTTTAGGCTCTGTTATTATTACCACGCACCTGATTTGTCTGCATATCAGACATGGAATATTGTTGCAAGTGCCATGATGTTTTTCTGTTTATGTGTTTCATCCTTTATTCATTCCCGCTTTCATATTGTACATGGCAAACATCTACACGGCTAAGCGGCGATGACGACATCAACACACGGTCGTGGTAGCGACACAAAGCTGCGGCACAACGACATCAACACGGGCTACTGTGGCCATATCGACATGGGGTTGCAGCAGCGGCGAGGCATCAACACAAGGCTACAACAACAACGACATCGACACAAGGCTACAACAACAACAACATCGACATGGACTTATATTTATTGATGTAATGATGTATTTAAACTCCTGAATAATCACCTATATGAATGTATTGGATAAATAGATTAAGTAATGTGGTTTTTATTTTTTTTAATTCCTAATTACTTACTATTGGCGTACCAAACAAAGTGTATGCCAGTAGTGTTAATTTTTTTAACTCATAAATTGTTACTAGTGGCGTACAAGTGTACGCCAGTGGTATTTATACTACTAGTGGCGTACTGAATAAAACGTACGCCAGCGGTAACTGCTACTAGTGGCGTACCATTTGTACGCCAGCGACAACTCCTTTACCGCTGGCGTACAAATGGTACGCTAGTGGTACCTATTATCACTGGCGTCACATAAGATGGCGTACGCTTGCCTGCCTGCGGTAATAAAAAACCGTACACCAGTAGTAGGCTATTTCCTACTAGTGATGTCAACAAGGCAAAAAAATCCTATGTGGCATCCTAATTAAGAGGAGAGAGGAGAGTTTTGTGACCCTAGGAGGACATGGTGATAGCCACGGGAACCTAGACAAAACATTAAAAATGGAGGAAACTAGCCTATGCATGCAAGACTTTAGTTGCTAAACCATTAAATGAAGGAAGCTTAGCAACAACAAGCTAAGCACCAATGGCCCTGTTTGGATACTCTAACTCGATTAGAGGTTAGAGTTAGATTTTAACTCTAATCTAACCCAAAACTAACTCTAACCAAAGAGGTGTTTGGATGGTGGGGTTAGATTGGCAATAAATGTACCATTCCAATCATTTGACTACTTTATTCAGAATTTTGTATGATGGAGATAGTGGAAAAAGTAACTTTTTCTAGGCCCCACACAACTCTAACCCAAATAAGCACCTCTTAGGTGGGTTAGATTTTTTGGATGGGTTAGATGCATCTAACCAACTCTAACCCTCCTGTTTGGATGTTTTGGGGTTAGTTTGATACAATCTAACCAACTCTAACTCTAACCCATGATCCAAACAAGGCCAATGCATTGGAGACTATGGTTGCTTAGCATATTTAATGCTTCTAGCACCTCACTTAGCACCTTTGCATTGGAAGAAACCTTATTCTCTCGTCATATACATTATCCACTTCATCATTATGCATTTAGTTTGCAAAAACAACGAATTATTTCCAACCTTTCTAGCCAACCACGTCGCCACATTTATTTTCACATGCACCATAGTTATTTCAATTCATTCTCCCCGGTCAGCCTAAACGTCATCTTTTCAAGCCAGCAAACTGCATATTCCTTCTCCCCATATACTACCTCCGTCACAGTTTACAGGGCGCGCGCGTATCCTTAGATTGCTAATTTAACCAATATAACACAAGATCTATATTATAAAAATTATGTCATTTGAAAATATAACATCTGAAGTTTATTATGATATATTTTTTATAACATAGATCTTCTTTTATGTTGGTTAAATTGACGATCTAGGGATACGCGCATACACTATAAACTGAGACGGAGGTAGTACAACATGTGAGCAGTCATTTGAAAACCTTTCACCTCCTGTACGAGTATCTTTTATTCCCCCCTCCCAACTGTCCCCTTTATATAATAGAAGCACCTTCCGTTGTCCCATCTCACGTTCTTCTTCACGGTGTCCTTCCTACGATTTCTCTGCTACTGCATACAATAATTGCAAAAGGCTGCATGCCTTCCACATATCCCTTTCATGTGCACAAACGATCTAGAGTTTCTAGCGTTATGATCATTGTTGTTAACATAATCTTTTCTTACCTTGTTATTGTTAGTTATTGCTATTAACTCTAACAGATCTCGGCCTGATCTTGCTTCTTGTTGTGCAAGACATGAGCTGTTTGTAAGCTATATATAGCAACGTATTCATGCTAATGAAATCAGTTGCCCCATTCCAAGTCTCCTCCTCCGTACGTAGCTTAGGCTCCTTCATGGTATCAGGTTTTTAGATCAATCTCCACCCCTTCCGCCGCCGCCACCCCTTCCACAGCCGCCATGAGCTCGTACGGTGGCTCCTCCTCCTTCTTGGACTCCGACGACGGCTCCGACGACGAGCGCTTCGGTATCCCCGTGGCAACTCAAACTCTTCCCACCCCTCAGCTGCAGGCTCTCCGCATCCGTGACCACGTCCTAGTCACGTTGGATTACGAGAAGGAGAACTACGGTCTCTGGAGCCATCAATTCCTCACCGCCCTCTCCAAGTTCGGGCTGAAGGATCACGTCGACGGCTCCCCTGCCCAGGGTACCTTCGATTGGGTGCTCAACGACTTCGCCATCGTCTCGTGGTATGACGCCACCGTCACGCCGTCCACCTTGGCGATCGTGGAGGTCCGCAACGCCACCGACGTCTCCCTCTGGCGCGCCATCCGCAACGTCTTCCGTGACAACCGTGACACCCGTGCCACCTTCCTCCGCGACGAGTTTCACAGCTTCAACCAAGGTGATCTCTTTGTCGTTGACTACACCTCTAAGATGAAGCTCATGGCAGACACGCTCGGCGACCTCGGCTCCTGCGTCAAGAATCGCGAGCTCGTCCACAACGTCCTCCTCGGCCTCGACTCCCGTCTCCAGCACGCCGTCCCGCACATGACGCGCGGCCGTCTACCCACCTTCATCAAGCTTCGCTCTTTCTTGCTCTTGGAGGAGCAGCGCCTCGGCCGCCAGGCGCGCGTCGTCGCCCACAACGCGCTTCTCGCCCAGGCCCACCTTGCGTTCCAGGCTGCCGGCGTCCCCATGCCGGCCTACACCAACCCCGGCCCGCCCTCCTACTTCAACCCGGCGCCGGTGGGGCTCTACAGTGCAGGCGCTGGCCACGCCGGCCATGCCGGCCCTTCCAATGCCCCCGGTCAAGGCAAGAAGAAGCAGAAGAAGAAGGAGGCCGCTCTCGGTGCCGCGGGTCCCCACCCCGGCGCTCGTCCGTCCGCTCCACGCCAGTCCACACCAACAACAGTCGCCGGCACGTTCCAGGGCATCCTCGGCCCTCGTCCGTCCGCCCCAACCGCGCCACACGGCCTCGCCGTCCACGCCGCACCGGCTGCATCGACTGCTTCCCCGCCTCAGTGGGACCAGTCGGCTCTCATCGCTGCGCTGAACCAGATGGCTCTTCAAGCCCAACCAGGACACGACGGCGAGTGGGTCCTCGACAGCGGCGCCTCGTCTCACATGGGCTCCGGTTCTTGTATACACGTCTCCCCTCGTCCTCCAAACTTTCTCTCATCTATCATTGTTGGTGATAGGTCTTCTCTACCTATCACCGGCACTGGTTCCGTTCACCTTCAAACACCCACTCGCCCTCTTTCCCCTTCTCAACATTCTTATTTCTCCCAAACTCATAAAAAATCTAGTGTATGTCCGTGCTTTTACACGTGATAATTTTGTTTCAATTGAATTTGACCCTTTCGGCTTTTCTATCAAGGATTTGGCAACGGGACGGGTGATTCACCGATGTAACTCCACCGGCGACCTCTACCCCTTCGTGCAGCCGTCTACATGCTTTGTCGCCACCGTCTCTGCAGCTTTGTGGCATCAACGGCTCGGACACCCCGGCCTTGAAGCATTGGCCAACGCCTCCAAATATTTCAAGTTCAGTTGCAATAAAAGTTTGCCCACGCACTGTGATGCATGTCGTTTGGGCAAACACACTAGGCTCCCTTTTTCTTCCTCCACTACCAAAATTTCTGCTGCTTTTGAGCTTTGTCATTGCGATTTATGGACAAGTCTTGTTTTAAGCATCTCAGGTCTTCAATATTACCTTGTTATCTTAGATGATTTTACGCACTTTGCTTGGACATTTCCCATTCGTAAAAAGTCTGAAGTTCACCATCTTCTCGTTGCGTTTTATGCTTATGTTCGTACGCAATTTTCGTCCTCCATTAAAGCTTTTCAGACCGACAATGGACTAGAATTCGACAACACTGCAAACCGCGCTCTTTTTACAGCCAATGGCACCCTCCTTCGCCTCACCCGCCCATACACATCCCCACAAAACGGCAAGGCCGAGCGTATCCTTCGAACACTGAACGACGGTGTTCGTACCCTCCTCATACATGCGTCCATGCCACCCACGTGGTGGGCCGAGGCCCTCGCCACCTCCACCTACCTCCTAAATCGCCGCCCATGCAAAGCCCAAGCCATCACCACCCCCTATGAGCTCCTCTATGGCCGTACTCCGGATTTTCGGTCCCTTCGAGTTTTTGGTTGTCTATGCTACCCTAATCTTACCGCTACAGCCCCTCAAAAACTCGCCCCCCGCTCGCTCCCTTGCGTTTTTCTCGGTTATCCAGATGGACGTAAAGTCTATCGGTGTTATGATCCAGTTTCTCGGCGCATCATATTTTCACGACATGTTACTTTTGTGGAAAAAGTGTTCCCTTTCAGCTCTCTGGACTTCAGCATCGACCCCGCCTCTCCATCGAGCGACTGCGACGACGAACTCCCTCCGGTTCACGTCGATCACGTGGCGCCCGCTGCATGCCACAGTGACAGGCCATGCAGCCCATTGCTGCATGGATTGTCCTCGAGACGCAGCTCCGCTCGTGACGGGACGTGCAGCCCTTCTGGCTCCACTTCACCAACCGGCCGCGGGCCGTCTTCTTCGACTGATGACACAACGCCCTCGTCCACGGCCCGCGACCCATCATCCGCTCCAGGGTCCGCCACGTCTTCGACGCGCGGCTCGGCTTCTTCGACGGCGGACACCGCCCCCTCCAGCTCGGCTTCGCCCGGCGCACCGTCGCCCCCTCCCGCGCCGCCAACACGTCATCACATGATCACTCGTGCTCGGCACGGCCTCTTCCAGTCGAACCCTCGCTACGCCCATGTCGCCACCACACAGGTGTCGCCCCTCCCATCCTCCGTACGGGAGGCTCTCCGCGACTCCAATTGGCGCGCCGCGATGCAAGAGGAGTTTGATGCCCTCTCGTCGAACAACACTTGGACGCTGGTCCCTCGGCCTCCTCACACCAACATCGTCACCGGCAAATGGGTCTTCCGGCACAAGACACGCGAAGACGGCTCCCTCGAGCGGTACAAGGCTCGTTGGGTCGTTCGTGGCTTTTCCCAACGACCTGGCCTCGACTACGGCGAAACCTTCTTGTCGGTCGTCAAACCGGCAACGATCCGCACGGTGCTCACCCTCGCGAGCTCACGCAACTGGCCTGTTCATCAGCTAGACGTGAAAAACGCCTTCCTCAACGGCATCCTCGACGAACAGGTCTACTGCTACCAGCCGGCTGGCTTCGCCGACGCTCTTCGCAAGGACCACGTCTGCAAGCTCGTCAAGTCCCTCTATGGCTTGAAGCAAGCACCTCGGGCCTGGTTCAAGCGCTTCGCCACCTTCGCCGTCACCGTCAGCTTCAGTGCCTCTCGTTCTGACGCCTTGTTGTTCATACTTCGGCGGGGCACCGACATGGTGTACCTCCTGCTGTACGTCGACGACATCGTCTTGACGGCTTCCTCCTCGGCGCTCCTCCGCGGTCTCATCGACAAGCTCATGCTCGAGTTCGCGATGAAGGACTTGGGGCCACTCCACTACTTCCTCGGGATTCGTGTCCGCCGCACGCCTCGTGGTTTCTTCCTCAGCCAGGAGCAATATGCCGAGGAGGTTCTCCGGCGCGCCGGCATGGTCCAGTGCAAGATCGCGACCACACCCGTCGACACCCTACCCAAGGTCGCATCCGACGCTGGTGCCCCGGTTGATGATCCCTCCGAGTATCGCAGTCTCACCGGCACTCTCCAGTACCTGACCATGACGCGTCTTGATCTTGCGTATGCCGTGCAGCAAGTCTGCCTACACATGCACGATCCGCGTGATGGTCATCTCGCCATCGTCAAACGCATTCTCCGATACGTCCGTGGAACCACGAGCTCCGGTCTTCTGCTACCCAGTTCTTCCCCACTCGACATCGTTGCATACTCGGATGCGGACTGGGCAGGCTGCCCGGATACCCGACGCTCCACCTCCGGCTACTGCGTCTACCTCGGCGGTGCTCTCGTGAGATGGTCCTCCAAGTGCCAATCCACTGTCCCGCGCTCCAGCGCGGAGGCCGAGTATCGCGCCGTTGCCAATGCCGTTGCTGATTGCGTTTGGCTACGGCAACTACTCGACGAGCTCGGTTCCCCTCCCTCCAAAGCCACGGTGGTCTTCTGTGATAATATCTCCGCAGTGTACATGTCTACCAATCCAGTGCATCATCGACGAACGAAGCATATTGAGTTAGACATTCACTTCGTGCGCGAGAAAGTGGCTCTCGGCGAACTTCGGGCCGTTCATGTGCCTACTACTCAGCAATTGGCTGATGTCATGACCAAAGGACTTCCTACGGCGTCGTTCCAGTCATTCCGGTCCAGTCTATGCGTTTTGCCGAGCGACAACGTATCGACTGCGGCGGGGTGTTAACATAATCTTTTCTTACCTTGTTATTGTTAGTTATTGCTATTAACTCTAACAGATCTCGGCCTGATCTTGCTTCTTGTTGTGCAAGACATGAGCTGTTTATAAGCTATATATAGCAACGTATTCATGCTAATGAAATTAGTTGCCCCATTCCAAGTCTCCTCCTCCGTACGTAGCTTAGGCTCCTTCAATTGTGTTTGGCGTCTGGTCAAGATAGCAGATCATATCAAGAGCACGGTGAAGTGTTTAAATACCACCAAGGTTTGACTTCATCTCCGAGGACGGCGGCAAGGAATTCTTCATTCACCAGTCCTCCCTCAGGTCTGCTGATAGCTTCCACAATCTCAACGAGGGCTAATCTGTTGATTTCTTCGTAGGTTTCGGCGACGGAGTGCAAGACCTACCAGATGATTTGAATCCCTTTGGACCAAACCCATGTGCGTGTTGCTTTTTACCTCCCATTTCCTTCTTGATTATCAAACAACTTACACCAGCCGTATCATTAGATGTAGATCGTGTAATGTTCCTTGCTCTACTTTTAGGAATAAGAAAGATGTTGTGAGAAGCTATAAATGAATGGATCCTTGTAACGGAAGTTTGAATGATTTCTGTACTAAGAGCAACTCTAGTGGAACCCGTATCCGTCGCGGACCCGTATAATAACCCCTAGTTTAAGGGTCCGCGACGGAAAAACGTCCAGAACGGAGCTCGTAAAAATGGTCGGCCCGTAAAAAAAATTAAGGGGCGCAGCAAATCGTCCCCCTCGACCCATAGAAACAAGGGTCCTTGCCCCGACCCCGAGCACGTCCCGTATCCGCCAAAAATGGTTGGCGCGACGAACATTTTAGTCGCGCGCTCTCTCCTCCCCCTTCCCCCTCCCGGTCGCCAGCTGCGCCGCCGCCGCGCCGCCGCTGATTTCGGCATGGTTTCACCGCCCCAAGCCAGAAACGAGTCGCCAGACGCCGGATCCCCCGCCCGCCGAGCCCGTAGCCGGAAGGGAAGCTCCTCCCGCACCGGATTCGCCGCCGGTCAAGCACTAGCCGGAAGGGGAGCACCGCCCGCAAGATTCTCCGCCGTCGCGTTTTGCCAAACTTCCTCCCGCCAGTGAGTTCTCTCCCGTCGTCGCCTTTGCCAAGCTCCCTCCCGCCGTCGCATTTGATTAATTGGTTGCGACTTTTGTAGATGGATTTGACCCCATGCGAGGAATTTTTGCTCGAGGATTCTTCGTCGTCCGACGACTCGGATATGGAGTCGCTCCTCGAGAGTCACAGGCAACAAATGGTGGTGGTGGTTCTCGCCGTGCACGAACTAGAAGAGAGGAAGAAGAAGAAACGTCGTGGTTCCACGGTCGGCCGCCTTTGCATCCCTCGCAACCGCGCCCTTGGAAACGAGATGTTGATGAGGGATTACTTCTACGAGTCGCCAACATACCCGCCGCATCTCTTCCGACGAAGGTACCGTATCGTCGATCTCTCTTCGTAAAGATTGTAGAAGCATGCGAGGCCAATTCAAAATATTTTACCCAACAGAGAGATGCCACCCCACTTGCTTGGATACTCACCGTACCAAAACATCCCCGCAGCAATGAGAGGCATTGCTTATAGAGTTCCGGTAGACTATACCGATGAGTATCTTCACATTGGCGAAGATACTACAATGAAGTCAGTGTGTAGGTTTACAAAAGTGATGATCCGTGTCTTCGGCCCCGTTTATCTTCGGGTACCTAATGAAGAAGACACGGTACGGTTGATGGCAACAAATGAGAAATGAGGTTGGCCGGGTATGCTAAGAATCCTAGATTGTATGCATTGGACTTGGAAAAAATTGCCCAAAGGCATGACATGGGCAGTATTATGGCAAGGGTGGTGATGCAACCATTGTGCTTGAGGCGGTTGCATCAGAGGATTTATGGATTTGGAATTGCTTTTTTGGTTTTCCGGGTACCCTCAGTGACATCAATGTATTGCAGAGGTCACATTTGTTTGCTAGGCTTGCTAATGGTGATGCTCCAGCTTGCAACTACACAGTGAATGGGCATGCATATACAAAAGGGTACTATCTTTGTGATGGCATTTATCCTTCTTGGTCTACATTTGTCAAAATCATCTCAAATCCTATCAATAGGAAGCAAGCTTTATTTACCAAGGCACAAGAGGGGTTCCGAAAGGAAATTGAAAGATCCTTCGGTGTTTTGCAAGCTAGGTTTGCCATTGTTCGTGGTCCTGCTCAGTTTTGGGACAAGAAAAATCTCCAAAACATAATGACATGTTGTGTCATTCTACACAACATGATCATTGAAGATGAGAGAGACTTGAATTTGAGACTTGTCTACGACAATGTGGGTACTCGTGTGAAGCCGGATAGAAACCCTGACCGTATACAAGCATTTCTTCAGACATACCGAGAGATAGAAGATAGCAACACCCACACACAACTTTAGCAGGACCTTGTTGAGCATATTTGGTCTAGGCATGAGCAATAATTTTTTATATTATATTATTTTATTTGGAACAATTTTTGTATTGTTGATTCAAAACATTGTTGTAATAATTTGGATGGTGTTTGTAATATTTATTATCAACATTTGTATTGAGAATGTGCTGAAATTATTGTTTAAGGTTTACGATAAAGGTCCAGTTCAGCTGCGCGCAGAACGGAACCCGCAAACCGGACCCTTAAAAAGGAATATTTGAGAATATTCCTTTTTAAGGGTCCGGTTTGCGGGAATGGCAGCCGATTCCGGCCCTTATTGTGTGCTTTTCTCGACTCGTATCACGCGTTTAAGGGTCCGCGGAATATAGGTTCCACTAGAGTTGCTCTAAGTATTTTGTTTCCATGCTTGAGAGACAACCATGGATGGATTTGTCTGATCTGACAAAAAATGCAGAAGAAACTCATAATAGTGACACCGCATCCTTCTCAGGTTCCCCACTCCCTGTATGGGACATGCATTATGTCCTAATCTCGCCCTTGTCTTTTCTCTCTCTCTCCCTCTCTATTCCCCATAAATTTATTCAATAATATGCTTCTGTTATGTAGATATGTGCAAAATGATTTACTTGGGAGAAGTTTGATTTACCTTCTATTTGTGCGGCAACCGACATCTCCTTGACTCAGACCGTTGTGGCTTGCCAATTAAACCCAATAATATTCCTGATGTTTATTTTTGTAGATGTTTTATCTATGTCGGCATGGTCTTTAATGAAAATAAATCAAGGTAATCTTATACTCCACTGTCTACTCAATGAGTGCGGATTTTGTACCAACACAAGCAATATATGTCATACTCATATCATTCATTCGTGCATTGAGATCTACGTTGCACCTAAGAAGTTTTATTTGGTGGACATTGTTAATTAAAAAAATCACCACATCAACATGAACCGTACCCGGATATTCTACTGGTGTGCACAAAAATATTAGTATGACTTTATGCAATCCATGATGCATGACTGCACAGATCTCGAAGCAACATGTTTTTTAATGAATGATGTGGATATGACATGTATCGCTTGTGTAGGTACATATACATTTCCTTCTACTCAATTTGTCAAATTTTATTGCAGTCATGCATAAAAAAATAATTAGTTCATATAGCAGCTCATAATTTGCGATTTTGGAAACGAAGGAATTCAATAATTTTACCCTATTTTTCTTATGGATTCTCAATTCTCATTTATATATTTAACATGATCATAAGAATAATATCCGAGGTCTCTTATTGATAGGCATGATATTTGCTCATAACGTTTGATGATTAGTTTTGCCACCATTCATTGTTCGTACAATAGCTGATTGTTACTAAAGCTTTGCTGTATATTTATATTATTGCTACATGTCCTATATGTAGGTTTTTCTCCATTTTATGTCGACAAGTTAGTTGATGAAAAGCGAAGTAGGCCAACAATCTCGCTTAAGTGTATACTATGGTTGCCTGCCATTGTTTTCCTAAGTCTAATGTGTACATAAAAAAAGCCCGCGATTTCAACAGTTTTTTGCCAAGTGCTAAATATACTGACACATTAGTAAGAGTCTTATGCCCATGGTCTTATTACTTCTAATCTATGCTCATATTTCCTCTTATGCTCATGCACTAAAACCATCTCTTTTGTATCGGCCATCCTATATTACTTCAGAGTAAGATATACATGTGGAGCTCAAACTCTAGCAAA
This sequence comes from Bromus sterilis, assembly GCA_950022295.1. Taxonomy (NCBI): domain Eukaryota; kingdom Viridiplantae; phylum Streptophyta; class Magnoliopsida; order Poales; family Poaceae; genus Bromus; species Bromus sterilis. Next base: position 222,962,641 of record OX465599.1, read on the forward strand.
GAAAGATTGAAGCACGCAAGTAGACATGCTAGACATGGTGTATAATTTTTTGTTATGTACAGTATTAGGACAATAAAAATATATTGGTTGGGTTGTTTGTTGTAAATATATTTATATCATTATCTCCATCAATATCTCCCCCATTCAACAGATTATGTGTATTAAATTAATTTTTATATATGGTTTTGTTGTCCCACTCAGTTTATTTAAATCTTGACATTGTTTTGGTTTAGATATATACCTATCTAAGTGTGTTTGGATGGCATGAAGCGAATTACTATTCATAAACCATACATCTAATAATTGTTGAAAATTTGTGATGAGCAATGAATGCCTTACTCAATTGTTTCAAAAAAAATTTGACAAGCTGTGTGTAACTTGCAGGATTGAAACAACATAAGCTATCATTTTGCAATTGTGGTTTGCGTGAGCTCACAAGCATCCCACTTGAGTGGTAAAATTCATTTTCATTGTTTCATTTATTTGTCTTCTAAGAAGATACCTTTTGATTTTGTACATTTTGGTATACTAATTTCCCACAGCAGCACGCGCGGTGTTATTTAGTTTTTGCAAGTAATCGAACAACTACAAAACGGATTTGGAGCATTTCAAAAGCCCTCTTCACATCTAGCTCATTATCTTTGGGCAAAGTGAACCTTTTCTGACCAACTGGCTCAGAAATGATCTTGACGAAGGTCGCCCACGAAGAATGGTGGCACATGTTGTACTCACTCCCATTAGCATTATAGTTGCACGAAGGAGCTTGTCCTTCGGGTAGCCTTGCAAACAATGGAGACTATTACAACATATTTATATCATTGTGGGACTCAAACATGCCAAAAAAAGTTTGCCAAATACAAGAATTCATGTTATGTAACTACTTCAGGAATGATGGTGGGCTTCTTAACATGGCTCTGATATTTTCCCTGTGGAGCATATGAGCAGTTCTTTAATCTCTAGTGCATGTATTAAAGAGATTCAAGCATACCTGGCCATCCTCTTGCTTCTTAGAGTTCCATGAATCTTTTGGTGCCTGCGATGGTTGGTTCTCTCAAGTACTAAGGTCCAAACACCTTGATCACCATAGTAGAAAATCTAACCATGGCATGTGTGTATGTGCTTTCAGGCATCCGGAGGTATTCATCCCATGAATCTACAGTTGTGCCATATGCAAGCCTATATAATGCAGCCTGTAATTCTCGTAATCAGGTCCAAACACCTTGATCTCGGAATCCAGTTGCTCCTACGATAACCTTCTTTAAGATGAAGTAGTGATACATCTCCAACATATCTAAAATTTTAGATTTTTTCGTGCTATTATAGAATCATTTCCATGTACTTGTTTTAGCATCATATATCATTTATATTACATTTTTATTGGATTAACCTATTAATCGATTGCCCAAACTAATTGTTGTTTTCTACATATTTTTGTACTTTACAGAAAATTCTATTTTTCGGACATAAAAAATACATTAGGATTTTTCCAGATTTTTCTGGAGCGGTTAGGCACCTGAGGGCCACTAGTCGATGACCAGGGAGGCCGCACGACCTCCTGGCTCTACCTAGGGGCACCATCTACCCATGCAGCCCCTGCATCGCATATGTCAATTCCTTCGTCTAAAATCACTATACATTCCAAAACCATAGAATTTGTCTACACAGCTCTATTTCCGCCGCCGCACGATCTTCAACCTCGGCGAATCAATCTAGAGGATGATTCTAACGTGTTGTACGAGGGGGATCGATCGCTCGAGATTTCTAAATCTTCCTTGCTGCCTACATAATGATGGGTACTTTTCTCATACCTTCGGGTACATGGCTTATACAATCATTGTTTAACATGATTAATGTTGGATTTTCCAATATATTCACCCCAATCTAATCACTAATGAGTAATAAATATGAGAGATTGCATGTCGGTCTATTTATTAGGCTAGAAATCATGTAAAGGAAGGAAAGTATCAAATGGAGGTGCCAAAGGAGGACTAGGAGCGCGTAACAACATATGGCACAATCCCTCTATGATCGTACCCGATGCCTACGGATCTAGGAGGTCCCTACCGAACAATCTTTATAAAGGGTCTCAACCCTATTCTTAACAAGAGTAGAATTAGAGAGCATTGAAAATACGATACTATAAGCCCTTTTTCCCTTAAAAAAGAGTACGAGAATGATGTCCTGAATAGAAGAAGCGTGAATAGGAAGATTTTGGATTCCTTTTGTTACTTTTTTGTAAGCAAAGGATGCCCAAATATGCCATAAAATTATCAATAGATAAATATTTATTGGATACCTACCTTATCCATGTTTATTTTTTACATAAACCCCACAGCCCTGCTTTCTACCATTCTATGAAAGAATGAAGAGACTTTATCCATAAAACAACTCCTAAATTTATTTTTGATAGACCTATTTAATCTGATTCTTTCTAGAATTAAGTAGTCCTTACTTTAGTGTACGTAGGTAATGTACGATAAGAAAATGAGAATTAGGAAGTCTTTGTATTGTTTCGTGGAGTCCCTTCTTAAATCTTAGATTGAAAAAAAAGAATGCCCCTTAGGGACCCTTCTTTGGATACCAAGATTTCTGACATCTTAGCCTCGTATTTTAAAATTCTCAAATCGAATCAATTAAGAACCAATTCAAATTCATATAAAAAGAATAAGGAAACACTACCTCGCCCCTATTGATAACCATTTTGGCCACTACCGCCAAAACAAACCCTAGTTTTAGGATAGAACTATGGTATGGTTTCTCCAAACTCGGTATTGGCAGGCCTAGTTACTCTCTTGCCCGAACTTATGCAAAATAAAAATTTATCGAATTCGAGAAGTACTATAAAAAACCGTAAGTAATTTATTGATCAAGCGATACGAAGAAACATCAACCAAATAATCCATCATCCATCTACAACCACCACCATCATTCCCATCTCATTCTCCATCTCCACCGTCATTATCCATCACTTAGCCATATTTTTAATCATGTATCACAACAAACAAAAGTTGTATATGAGATTGTATCAATCAATCATATTCTCTTATTAGCAATGTTTTCTCTTTGTGATCTAGTAGCCATGTGTGAGTAATTCACCTAGGCAATGGGTTGAGGCATAAACCTTGCAACCATATGTATATTTGTGATTTAGTATTATTGAGGACTTTGAATCCAACATGTTCTTTCATGATCTTACAATTGAGTTATCTTGTATCTTCTTCTCGTTCTAAGATCTTGCCAGTACCCCGAATCCCTTGGATCGCTCATGGAGGAGGTAATAAGCAAGGATGTGTGGATCGCTATATTGAATGCCAATGACAGAAAAGATTAACATGGTAGCATATAAGCAATTCTTTGGGGACTTTGAGGTGTGGTCATTAAAGTACCAATGTTTTTTCTGGTTTATCTTAATAATTGAGGTAACTCCAGTGCGACGGTAAGGGCCAATAGTTGGAAAATTGACTCATGATGCAGATTATGAACTAGTACTATGTTTAATATCAAGACATCAACACGGGTGTCCACCAATACTATGTTTAATATCAAGACAAGATCTCGATAAAAAATATATGGTTGTAAGTATCAAGACCTCAACCCATGCATATTTTCTATTATTAATACTAATAAGCATTATGTTGTGTGTTTAAGATCCAGGACTAAAACTAAAGATAATCGCCATTTCTTGTAAGTTTAAGATAATTGACAACAGAACATAAGCTCTCCTGGATTCTATATTAAGAGTAATTCATTAGGGAAAAAGTGGAAAACTGTATACATCCAAAACCGGATCAAAAGGTAATCAAATACCTTATCGAGGAATCTGCCAGATTTATCTCCAACGGTATTCAATAAATATCTTTCTCTATTTGTCCGTGGAAAGGCAAATAGTTTTAAAAAAATCTCAATATCGCAATATCTAGAAAGGTAAATACTATTTTTAAATGAGATATGAAAAAAGTTATTTTGAAAACCTCTTCCCCAATGTAACAGCCCAGATTTCACGAAAATTAAAAATTTTGTTTTCGGCGTGAATTGATTGATTGCCTGATTTGTTTGCGGTGTTTGCATCCCCGATTTATAGATCGGCGATCATTTTTCCCCCTCTTATCTCGTACCGGACGGAGACCGACCTTTGCCACCCTGACACTCGACCTTTGCGACACCGGGTTTCACCCGATCACCGTCGCGAAAACCGCACGAGACCAGCCGCAGCCAACGGAACGAAAACCCCGTTTAATAATTAAACGGGTTATTTTTATAGCGCGCCGGAAAGTGTTCTCGGAACGGTTCCAGTGCGAGGTGAACGCCTCCGGATCGATGCGCTGATCGCGCAGTTCGAAGTTTTACCCGAATCGGAGGTCCTACGGACCCCCGGCGGTCAGAAACGTAAACACCGCGCGCGCAAGAGAAAAACCGGGGATGTTTTTGCAAACTGCCACCTCCTTCTAGGGTTTCCCTGGCTAAAAATTGCAGCCACCCCCCTCTGAATTTTCAGATCTGCCTAAACCAGCCCCAAAAATTCGAAACCCTAACTCCTGGGCTATCCAGAGTCGTCAGATCCTCAGATCTGTGGCTCTGGAGAGGCCACGTCACCTCCAGCCGGATCCAGCCGCGCCCGGGCCCCGCAGGGCCGGGATCCCGCCGCCAAGGCCCGCCTAGGCCCGGATCTGGCCGAGCTCACCTCCGCCGCCCGCTCCTCCTTGCTCCGGCCGTCGCCGGCAGCTGTGCCGCCGCCCGGTGAGCGGGCCACCTCGCCGCGCCCTCCTCCTCCCCCGTCTCGCGTCACTTCTCCCTCTCTCTGTCCAGGGAGCTCCAAGCCGCGCCATGAAGGGAAGCCCGACGAGCTCGTCGTCTCGCACCATTGGAGCCGCCTCCGAGCTTGCCGCGCCCCATCTGCTCGCCTGCGGTCTCCCCTCGCCTAGAACCGCCCCTCGCGCCGGATCCGCGCCGGCCTCCTCCACCGCCTAGCCCTCCCCTCACCGGAGCACAGCGGGCGCCGCCGCCGGTGGCCACCCGAGTCGGCCGCTCGTCCTTCCGAGCCGGTTGGAGATGCCCGCATGGGCTCGACCTGCAGCCGCGGCCTAGCGCCCCAGCACAGCCTCCACTCCAGCAGCCGCCTTGGGCCGGCCCATGGTGAGCTCCCTTCTGTTTTTTTATTTTTTTTCCTGTTGCGAGTTGGGCCAAGCCCAGTAACAGTAGCTTTCGGCCCGTTAGATGTTATTTTTCCTTTTTAGTTTATTTTTTTGGCAGATTGTATTTTATTTTTGCGGTGCCCGTATCTTTTTTAACGGTAGCTTGGATCGCGACGCTTTAAACATGAAACTTGCTTAGTTTTTTGTCTAGTTTAATAAAATGTGCTCCTTTGCCATGTTTGCAATTTTTTACATGTTGTTTTCCTGCTAATTACATGCCATGCCACTGTAAACTGTAATTGCAATAACTTTTTAACCGTTGCTCCGATAAAAATGTTTCTTATATGTAACTTGACTAGAATTGCATGTAGATTGTGTTTATGCTGTTCTTGCTTGCTAAATAAAATAATAAATATTGTTTAGGGCAAAACAGTATCAAATTCCATTTTATCATGGGGTCCGCAATAGTTTGCCATGTTTTGGTTGTGCCTCACTTAAATTGACTAGAATAGATAGTTTATCTTATGCTTCACCTCTTGCCATGTTTGTGTGTTATGCCATGCTTGAGTGATATGCCATGTTAACAACCTTTTGCTCACCTTGTGTAGTTAAACAACTTGAACCATCGTAAACGTGCGGTATCGTCGTGTGTGACGAGTACTCCACTTAAATTGTTAGTAACCGCTCTCGATGGTAGGTGCGATGTCTCGTGTTGCTTCTTGTTGATGCTTGCTCGTGTTTGCCTCGTAGTAATAGATGCTTGCTCGTTGATTGCTTTCCGGTGTTTACCGTCTTGTGTGCTTCGCGGGTACCTCTCGGAGACGATGCGAGCTTGCGATCAACTACACCTTCGGAACCCGACTTATCAACAGGCAAGGACTATACATTACTTATGATCCATTCTATTTCAACCAGCGGTTTGCATGCTAGTCTAGGTTATGTTCGATGTTTGCTCCTACCACATGTTACAGCCTCTTTCAAACCGATACAGCCATGTACCCTCCCAACAAACCTTGTACTGCTATGTTACTATTGCTCGTTGCTCAGCCCCTGCTTAGTATGCATGCTTAGGTGCTACGATGTTACCTCCTGTTACTCCTTGGTTTTGGGCTATCACATTATTATATTGTTGTCGATGATATGATTATTATAATGTTGACTATATTCGACGAAGGATGGAAGGTCTAGGCTATCCCGCCCCGACGCTTTGTTCCATTCGAGTCACCTAGGATCCGAGTTCCGGGTATGGTTTTAAGACTGACTGCTCACCTATTTGCTTAGAGAAGGCTTTGTTTTGTTCAAACTGGGTGTGCATATAGTTCTTAGTAGCTTTCTCTATTTCTACCAATTTCTCATAGCTAGGTAGGTCTCAATTCGTATAAGCAGGATTATAGGAGGTGTTGCTAGGGTAGGTGTTGTTGTTCCCATAGTTGGATGGAAACGGTCTAGGATTGCTAGCAAAATTACCCCTATAAGCATTGTTGTTGAAGTTTTTTCTAGCAATAAAGTTCACATCTACTTGTTCTTGGGCAACCAAAGAATTTAAAGGGACATCATGAGGATCAATAGAGGGTTGCTTGGTAAGTAGAGACATAATTAAGTCAACTTTTTCATTTAGGGAGGTAACTTCCTCGACAGAATTTACCTTCCTATCTGTTGGAGCGCGTTCGTTGTGCCATTGGGAATAATTGGTCATCATCTCATCGAGAAGCTTTGTGGCAGCACCAAGTGTAGTTGACATAAAGGTTCCTCCCACGTCCGAATCTAACAGGTTCCGCGAGGTAAAGTTCAAGCCTGCATAAAAAGTCTGGATAACCATCCAGGTAGTCAAACCATGTGTAGGGCATTTCTTAACAAGAGATTTCATTCGTTCCCAAACTTGGACAGCATGTTCATTATCCAATTGCTTAAAATTCATAATGTTACTCCTTAATTGGATAATTTTAGCAGGTGGGTAGTACTTCCCTATAAAAGCATCTTTGCACTTATCCCAAGAATCTATGCTATTCCTAGGCAAAGATTGAAACCAAATTTTAGCGTCTCCCCTTAAAGAGAAAGGAAAGAGCTTGAGCTTAACAATATCACCTTCTACTTCTTTATACTTTTGAATATCACATAATTCAACAAAATTGTTCAAGTGTAAAGCAACATCATCTCCAGCACCAGAGAATTGATCTCTCATAACAAGGTTTAGCAAGGCAGGTTTAATTTCATAAGAGGTAGCTGAAGTGGCAGGTGTGGCAATGGGGGTGCAGATAAAGTCTTGGTTGTTGTGACTAGTGAAGTCACACAACTTGGTGTTTTCAGTGGAACCCATAGCAGCAGCAAGTGTGGCTGGTTTTTTTTGTGATTTTTGATAAAAGACACAAAGATAAAAACTGAAAGGTAAACTAACAAGACTAAAAAACAAAGGTAAAGGGTAGTGTGCAACTCCCCTATCTTAGCACTCGGAGTCCCCGGCAACGGCGCCAGAAATTTGCTTGATGGCGCGAGAGTTGACGGGTTGTCACAACCCCAAGTTAGGTATGTGCTAGGGTAAGCTTAAGCCTTTGCATCATGTTAAAAAAATTTCAAAAAGAAATCAAAATGGGAGAGAGAACACCCCCCAGATGAATTAATTCAAAAGTCCAGATAAAAAGTTTCTCCAAAAATTCCTTTTGCATTTTTGAAAAGTCTTATAAATGAGTGTGATCACATATCAAGTGATGTGGGACCCACCCCATGCTCATAGATTTTTCAAATATTCAAACAGGAGCATGGAATTAAATTTAAACCCCCATTTGAATTAAAATTCAAATGATTTGATTTTTAAAAAGTGCCAAACTTTATAAGGGGCTAGTCTAATATAAGATGAGGCCATATAAAAAGTTTCAACACTTTTAAAAATGCCTAGCTATTTATTTGCTAAGCTAAACAAAATTGCAGAAAAGAAAAACAGAAGAAAAGAAAAAAAAGAAACTTACCTGGGAAAAGGGGCCCAACTTGTCGCCCCGCAGCCCAGCCAGCCTGGCCCAGCCCACCCCTCCTTGGCGTCTTCCTCCCCGCCAGCCGAAGCAGCTCGCTGTCGAGCATGCCACGGCCGGCGACCGCCACGACGACGCCCTCGGTGTTCCAGGCGTCTCCAAGCCTCCTCTTCTCGCCACGGAGACCAGGAAATACTGCCGCGTCACTTCCCCCTCCTCTCGAACGCTCTCCTGCCCCCGACACGGTTCCCCCAAATCGGCAGAACGCCGCCGGAGTTCATCGCCGTGAGAAGCCGCAGCCACCGTCGACGAGAAGGACAACCACCATGTCCATCGTGTGCAGCGTCGCCGTTTACCCCGATCTGGAGAAGATGGCATCCTAATCGAGCCCCAGGACGACGCACGCTTCACCGAGAGCTCGCCGGACCCGCAAGTCGCCGTCGTCGATTACTCCGGCCACAGACCCTCTTCGACCACGCCACTGCCTCCGTTGAACTCACGGTGAGCTCACGGTTCACCCGAACCTTTCCTTCGTCTCCCTCCTCCTCTCTAGCAAAATCCGCCATGGGAGCCAGAGCTTCTCGCCGCCGGGATCCATGGCGACGCCCGCCTGTAACAAAATCGAGCTCACCTCCTTGTCAGTCGTCTTCGCCACGCTCCACTGCGTCGATTTATCCCTTTGCTGCTTCAAGTGGAGCTCCACATCAAGCTTTGCCTCGAGCCCGAGCCACGGCCGCCGCTAGGGCTTGACGCCGGTGTCGCTCCGGTGAGTTCCAGCCCCCCTGGATGGCTCCATGCGATGCGGCTCGGTCCCAGCTCGCGTTTGGTGTAGCCGGCGCGTCAAATGCGTGCCCAGAGCGCGTTCCCGTGCACTCCGGCGTGCTCTGGTTCGCCGGAGCCTCGTCGCCGGCAGCGCTGACGTGGCCGCCATTAGATTAGGTGCTAATGACCCCCTGGTGAGACTGACCCGTGGGCCCAAGGCCACTAACTAACCCCCCTGGTTAGTTTAACTAACCGGGTTAATTAACCCTCCCACTGACACCCCGGCCCCACTGGTCAGCCCCCTGCTGACGCCATGCTGGTGCAGTGCTGACGCAGTAAAACAATTAAATCAATTTATTTAATTCCAGAAAATAGCTTAAACTTCAATAAATCATAACTAATTCATTTTAACTCCAAATTGGACAAATAATATGTCTAAAACTATCATAAAAATACAAGGATTCTGAATATGCAACTTGTTTCTATGTTTGACCATTTTAAAATGGGTGAACAGTAGCAAACATGCATATGGATCCTTTTCAAATTCAAATTTGGAGTGAATTTGCAAATGATTTTGCAACACACTTCTTTTAAATGGTTTCATCCACATATCAGAGACATTGTTCCAACTATACCACATCACTTCATGATTAACCTTTTCAAATGAACTTTCATGCATTCAAATGCATTTGAAATTCATCGATAAATCAAATGGAGTTTGAATTTGCGTTTCAAATGCAATATACTCCTTTTAAATGGAATGCTCAACACATCAGTACCATGAACATCACCATTACAATCTTATTCATGTGATTGTGCATTGTACTTTATGTTGATCCTATGATTGTCATGTCGCTGATAGACGTGCAACCGGAATCGGAGGCCACCCCCTTCGTTGAAGACACCGTTGTCGAAACCTCGTCAGCAAGGCAAGAAAACCCCCATTGATCATGTCTATAAAATCCCACTTCCCTCTCAGTCTCGCTTATGCATGTTTAGGAGATCACCTTGTATCGATTCTACCGCATAGTTGAACCCATATCCTTTGCATGACCTATCATCTTGTCACAGTAGTAAGCAAACCACAATCCTAGCAGATGTAGGAGTTGGTTGATATCATGTGGCCCCTGCAACTGTTACTTCTTATTGCATGCTTAGTGGTACAATGAGGTTGCTTTTGATGTGAGTCGGGATGATAGTGAACATGGTGTTGATGAAAGTGAAACTGTGTTGGTGAATCTACCCTAATACAAGGTGAACGATGAGAGGCTGTGTAGGAGTACACAGTGGGTTGTCTCGTTGAACACCGCCTTAAGTCCGAGTTCTTGTGTGGTGATCCAAGAAGAAGAGTACAACCACACATTGGGCTCACTGACCCCTCTCATCCTAGTACCTCACCCCGTTCGAACCCCAGAAGTCGCAGTAGTTCGGAGTTCTGGTAGGGCTGTGGCACGGTCTGCGAAGTGGATGAACGGCTTTTCAAGACTGGCTTGGGACCCTGCACACATCGTTTGAGGCTGTACTGGAACCTCGGCCGGACTTCCATACGGATCCCCCTCAGATAGGCGACTCTCTGGACTAGAACGGAGCTATGGGCGAAGTGTTGTGGTGGCATCTTCGCTGTCACCTCTTGAACGGTGACACGCAAAAGGCGGTAACTGATGACACGTGTGTGTAGAGGTACACCCCTGCAGGGTTAACAAAACTATTCGAATAGCCGCGTCAGCGGTTAAGGACTGCTTGGAAAGCTTAGCTCGATTATTAGACAACTTGAATTGGATACTTCTAAAATACACCAAGATAAGTGTGAGTGCCATGGCGTGCTTTCTCGTGGGGAAGTCGAGGAAGGCACCATAGTGGTGTAATTGGTTGAAGAGATGTAGTGGACTCGTGTACGCTTCTTACCTCAAGTCTGGTACTCGTAGTTCAGGACTAGCCAAGTCAAAGCTGGCACTTCTGCAAGTGAAACCCCACCTCCCTTTATCTTGATACATGTGCATGAGTAGTATAGTTCGTACGTAAGTCTTGCTGAGTACGACTTTGTACTCACGTTTGCTTATTCTATGTTTTAGATGAACCCACCGACCCCGATGGTGGCTTCTACCTGAAGCTCGAAGAATGAAGACTCAGACCAAGACCAAGCTAGTGTAGTCCCAGTCAGACGACTGGTTCCCTCGTGAAGGGCTTGTTTATAGATAAGGCTTCTCTAAGCCATTTGTTAAACTTGTCTGTACTCAGACCTACTTTGCTTCCGCTTGTCTGTTGTAATTTTGGATCACAGACTGGTGATCTCTGTGTGCACTCTGTAAGAGTTATCAATAAAGTATATACTTTGTAGAGAATTGCGATGATACCTGCTGTTCATACTAGACATGTGTGCTGCGTGTATGTTTATAACATGCATGTCTTAGTATGGGTTTTCGAGACCTTAGTTGTGATCTGGCTGGCGGTCTTTCATACATCAAGTGGCCCTTAGATGTGCGCAGCTTGGGGCATCGCGATGCGATTGTTCGAGACTCTGTCTCGTGCACACTTTGTGGTATGATCGAGCCCGCCCTAGACCCCGACTAAGTGATCAGGCTGGAGTAAGTCTATGTAAGGGTTATAATACAATCGATAGTATGGTTGAGGCGACTTGTCTATGAGTATGGGAGTTCACCACCCATATCAGTTAGACTTGTGTGCGGACGATGAGGACCCATCTCAGTGGATCATCCGGCCTGAATGGGATGCCCCTCACGTTCGATGCTTTCCGAGAACGTTCTGTGCTTGGCCTTGTCTTCTTAGACAAGTGGGTACGGTTCTCGGCTCTCCATATGATTGTGTTCTAGCGAGGCTTGCATACGCTAACCCCGGGACCCGACACGGGTATAGTCTTCTCTCCCTTCGTTGGTGAGACCCAAGTGGAAGGCGTGATGCAGTACAACAGCAAATTTCCCTCGGTAAAGATACCAAGGTTTGTCTCCAGTAGGACTCCAGAGATGATAAGTAGGTGTCAGCGGCGCAACTGACGCGGACCTGCACACAGACACAAATAACTTTGTTCCCAACGAAGTTCAGAGAGGTTGTCAATCTCTCCGGTCTTGTTGTTCACAAAGGATCAAACACAAGGGATAATGATAGCAACTGAAAGTAAAAGAAGAAAAGTAAATGAGCGTGGAAACAGTAATGAGGATATGGACCGGGATACGTGATGTTCACTAGTGATGTCTCTCCCAAAAGACGATAAAACTGCTATGCGAGGTAAACAAATTACAGAAGGGCAATTGACAGGATTATGAACGCACCGCAATGCTAACTATGCTACAAAAGAAAGGAAGAGGCTCAAAAGCACGGGTAGTACGCCAAAATAAGTAGACCGAAATCCAACTGCATCTACTACTAATCATCCACCTTAAGATATCTATCCAGAACATCTCGCTGGTATTAAGTTGCGAGCCCCACCCAAAGTGTAAACCCAAAGCAACAGACAACTGCATTAAAAAGCACTTTGCGTAAAGTAAACAATCCTTGCAACCGCGGTTACAAGCACCGTTGTTTTTCCCCTTGTGGCAACAACACATCCCCTAGCGTGTCATCGGGGGGCATGAACCCACAATCGAGCATAACGTTCCCTCTTGGGGTTACTACCTACTACTTGGCCAAAGAAATAAATAGCAACGAAGAACATGCAAGAATTACTTAGGAATAAATATATAAAATATAAAAACCAAATATATTACTCAATCACAATCTGAACATAATCTCATAATCCATCAGATCCCATCAAACTCAGCATAGCAACAGCAGAAAGATTACAAAAGTGCCTCGATCATGTAGGGCAGCTCAGGAGGTCTAAACCATGAAGAACAAAGAGGGGAGGAGAACATCACATAGCTACTGATCACGGACCCATGGTCCAAGGAAAACTACCCACAAGACATCCGGGAAGCATCCATGGTGGGGAGGAGACTCCCGGAGGTCAACCCTCCCTCCGGTAGGGTGCCGGGAAGAGGTCTTCTCGTGCTCCCGATCTCGGAAGCGCGGCGGCGAAACAGAGGCGAGATCGCGAAAAAGGGTTCTATTTTCTGAAGTTTCCCGTGACGGAGAATATATAGGCGAAGGGGGGCAGCCAGAGGTGGACCAGGGGCCCCAGGCGCCCCCCTGGCGCGGCCAGGGGTGGGGCCGCGCCGGGTGGCCGCCTGGGCCACCCCTGGATCCCCTCTGGCCCCACGCGGGCTCTTCGCGAAGCTTCCTGTACGCTGATTTTTCCTATATTTTTCCCGGAATTTTTCTGGCACTTTTTATATGGGGGAAAACTGAAATAGAAAACCAGCAGAAAACAGGAACTGGCACTGTGGTGCACTGAGTTAATAGGTTAGTCCAAATATGATCAAAAGTGTATGAAAGTGTATCTAGATCATAGCAATATCACACAAAACAAGCATGGAGCAAGCAGAAATTATAGATACGTTTTGGACGTATCAGTGCCTTGACTGCTTCTTCTTCGTCGGGATGTGAAGAGGAGGACAAGGATAGGATAGGTGTTATGTTTGCGTAAGTAGTTGATAGAAAGACTTGTTGGAGGCGATTCCTCATCGAATGCTTGGCTTCTTATCTTACTCTCTAGATCGTTAGCCACTTCATAAATGCTAGTGCGGCAGCAACCTCACCACTTACCCCATCCTTACCGTAAACTACTAGTTGTCCTAGAATGACGAGTGATGAAGTCCTTGCTGGGTCAGTTGACCACTACAGTTGGATGCTGAGTACTTCTGTACTCATGATACTACCCCCAAACTCTTTTCAGGGTTCTTGGTCGACAACAGGTATGGTGATCGACGTTTCACGTGGAGACTCCACGACGACTAGTTAGGCGGATCCCGGCAGAGGGCCTGGACCCGTGTGGTTATGGGGATCAATGTTTTTCTCTTTGCCAGTAGGCATTTGCTTATAGTCTGTACCCAGATATGTACCTTCCGCTGATGTATTGTATTTAAGGCAGTTGTATGCCGATTGTATGAGATGTTGTATCCTTGTATCTGTAATGTTGTGATATCATGTTGGAAATCCGGGGCATATGGCTATGTCATATGTCGCGGTGGGACCGATATGTGCTTCGTCCCCGGATCTGGATGGAAACATCTAGATCTGGAACAGTACCGCATATCGGGCCTTACACCCAACCTTAACCGCCACCAAGGTCTCCTTCATGCCTTCGCCTCGAGACCCCTCCTTTGTCCCGTCCAGCATTCTTGGTGATGGCTAGAGCAGCAGGGACTTGCCCCTTTCATTTATATTTCTAGTAGGTCATCTTTTTTCTCCTTATACTTTCGTTATCTAGCGAGATCGATGTGGTGATCATAACCTTAGTTTGACGACATTCGATCAAGCATTGATGAAGGGCTTGTGAGGATAGGTGTTGTCAGATTGGCTGTCTCTCTTCAAATCTGGGATATATATATGTGTCACTCAAATGGAAGCAGTTGTTTAGCTCTTGATGTGGTGACTTTGACCTCTTCTTTTGTTTTTTCGATATCATGGTTCAGTTTCTACAACCGTTTAGACTGATAGTGAAGGATTTCAAATCTGTGTTGCATAGGATGATGCCTCGATTGATATTCTTTCAGAGATTACTAGATGTCATTTATAGCAACGAGTGATTATTATAGTTTTTAAAACTTGATATAGCGAGATGGTTGGAGGGGTGACCTTTTATTATTATCGATTTAGTGTATTTTTTTTAACTATTATAGATGACATACAATTGAAGAAAGAAGACAACGAGTATAAACACTGATATCTCGCTTAAGCGTGCTTAAGCCTTGAGCGGAGCCCAACCGTCTAGTCCTCATTTGCGATTAAGTTAGACTTACTTGCACGGTTGCACTTAAGAATGCATTTTGGTTAAAAATGACAAGGTGAAGGCAAAACGTTCACTAAGCGCCTAGTGCCTAATCCAACCTTGAGTATAAATTTGCATGCCATTTTATTTTTGATGGGCAGTTGTATGCTTTGTTGTCTTTACGTTATAGTGACTACTTTATATAGTAACTATCAAATATTCTCTTCGTTTTATATTAATTATCTCTGAAGTATATGTATCAAAATGTGTTTAAATGTTAGATACATCCATTTCAAAAAGTAAAATGTATTTTTAGATCCTTCTCCTCTAAAAAGAAGAACAAGAACGACATATGTTTTTTAAGGGGAAAAAACATGGTATGACCTTGCGGTACATTAGTAACGAGTGAAGGGTCGAAATGAAAGAATATCCCGAGGGGGCTTTGTATGCCACCAGCACAGCACAACGAGCGTTTTCAGTTCGGTGTCCGCCGTCGTATATCACTATCACTAGTCCACGACCCGCCGGCGACGTGGGATTGATCGCCCTACATCAACCGAGATCGAATAGATTTCCTGGCTTCCTCCGTCAACATCGCCGCCCGATCTACCGACCTGCGCCGCCACCCTAGTTCCGGAGGTACGCCGGAGCTCGACCTTCTCCCTCCCCGGCATTGCAGGATAGAGGTGTTAGCCTTTCTTACCAAAATTGGACTCACAAGCCTCCAATTCAAATACTGCAAATACATCCCCTTTCTGCCCTACCGGCCGCCGCCCCGTCCCTAACCTCAAAATCCTAGCTCGCCCTAAACCGTGGCACCCGCCGCCGCTGCCCGCCGTCCTGTGCTAGAGTTCGTCTTCCGAAGCGGCGGAGGCGCAGGAGGGCCCGTCTAGGTCAGACCTCACCGGCCGGCACGCTGTGTTCACAACTCGCCTACTATGCTACTACTACTAATATCAGTTCATTTTCCATTTCGTTTTTTTTTGGTTGTCTCAACCTCTATGGCGCACGATCGATCGAGTCCAGCCCATCTTATAGGGAAGGGCAATCCTTGTGTGTACTATACTCCTACTACACAATGATTGCTTGGCTAATAATAGGGGGGATTAGTTGATTTGATGATGGCCACCTGTGGTTTAATTAGTCTATTTTTTATTTGGGAGGAGGAACCGGGCTGGGGCCTGATGGTGTGGTTTATGGACCATCACCATCACCACATGGCAACTTGGTCTTGTGTCCGTTAGAGTTTGACGGCGTTGATTAACCCGATCGAACGGTCGGTCCACCGTCCATGTCCACATGTGGTGGCGGTTTCCACACCTCAAGCGCTCGACCGTTCTTTTTTGGCATTTATAAGGCTTTATTCGGGCTGTGCATATCTAACATTTTGTATTTGAATTGCATGGCATGTCTTCACTGTTTATTTAATGTTGTAAGCGATGTTTTATCTTCTTCACGGTGTGGTGAATGTTTTCTAGTTGTGGCTGAGTCTCTAACATGCTAGCATTTCTATTATTGAGATCTTCGGTGAGCTTTCATCTAAAATTTAGTACAAAATTGGGATGCGCTTCAATATTTCTACGCTATCATAGTTTTTTTTGTGTGGAGCACTGTCATAGTACTTGATGTGCCTCGCTTATAATTTTTTCAAGTGCATGTATTTTTTATGTTGATTTCTTCTGTAGATATTTCAGAGTTCAGGAACTCCCATCTGTTCCCTAGTTGAGCCAAAAGAAGATTTTAATGCAATGAAAAAAATTAAAGGCTGCAGTCAATCCCTCGCCACACCCAGGGATCGAACCTGGATGTGTACGCTGTCTTTGCCCACCACCACAACCATTGCGGGTTACCTTGATATATTGAAATTTATATTATTTCAGTACTTCGGTTCTATGTTATACTGTTGTATGGTAATGTGAATATAAAAGCTTGGTTATACTTGCCTGCAAATACTCCCATATTATATAGATGTTTGATATGTCCATAAAACATTTCCTTTTAATTTTTAACTAGCAAACACACTTTTGTTCCATGCACTTACTTTATTTCTTTATAAGGATCTGGTCCTGATTTCTCTCGTTTTCTCCTGGGATATACGCTTGCATAGGTTGATATAAACAGCAAGAGGGCATCACATTGTACCTGAAAGCGCCAAAGAAGTACAGACTGCAACACAAGCGATGGGATGTAATAGTCGGAAAAACAAGGCTGCGCTGGAGCAAGAACAAACTACTTTACCCGGTAAAAAGAAGTGCTTTGCTTGTAAAGAGACATCACACAGTTTGGATCAATGCAGGATTAAAGACAAACTGGGTACTGTGGCCCAGCTATTTGGACATTCTACAAGGTTCCCATTCTTCATGATTCAACCTTCAAAGGAAGTTATCGAAAATGAAAAGTTCTACCATCACTGCCTGCTGATCACATCTAATACCTGTAACTTGGACCCGGCAAGAGTGAAAACTGAACTAAATAAGTTCTGGAAGCTGATTGATGACTGGGATATAAGGAGACAAGGTAGACAGAACTTCGTAGCATCCTACAACTCAGAGGATGACCTACTAAGGTGCTTAAAGCCTCCCAATGTAGAAATATTTCTGGATGAAAAGGAGGTGAATTTCACTGTAGCAAGGCGGGATGAAGGTGATGGGGAAAAGCTTGACTTGACCAGAGAGTGGCTTTTGGTCTATGGGGTCCCAGGTGCATACAGAAACTGGAAGGAGCTATATCAAGTGGCATCTGCAGTTGGAGTCTTGCTTGAGGTGGATGAGGAAAGTTTGGAAAGTGGAGATAAGGAGCCTATTAGATTGAGGATAGCATTAGGAAGTCTTGTTGGTGCTCCGTTCTCTTACCACTTTGTGTTTGGATGGTCTTCTAGACTAGTTGAGTTCATGATTGAAGACAAAGTAAGAAGGATAGAAGGGCAATTGAAGGAATTAGAAGAACGGAATGGTAGCGTCATGAAGGAATATGAAGACATAAGCGAAGAAGGTATTGAGGTACCTCCAGAAACATTGAATGAAAGAAGGGATTTAGAGGGCACTGTAGATTTTGCAGGCAATTATTCTTTGGATTTCAAAAGGTGCTCAGGCAAGGAACGTAAAGAAGAACTGAAGATCACAGAAACAGCTACATTGCTGGAAGTGGCGAAGTTCATTGCAGAGTTAAGAGATGATGAAGAGATCAAAGAAAACAGCGCAAGTGCTATAGCAGCCACCACAACGAACTCGAAGAAAGCAGCAAAAGGGGAGCAACCCACAAGTGAAAGCTCAACAAGAGGTGATCATATGTCGGGTTTGGAAGATTGTTCAGACAAGGAACATCAAAAGAAACTGAAGACCTGTGACACGGCTACATTGCTGCAAGTGTCGAAGTTCACTGAAGAGTTAAGAACTGACGGAGAGATCAAAGAAAACAATGGCAGTGCTATGGTGGGAACCAGAGCGAAATCTGAGAAAGCTACAGAAGAAATTCCAGAAGCTGAAGGTGGGCAATGCACAAGCGGAAGTTCAACTTCAACGAGCTTGATTGAAGGGGTCTTCAGAGGTGAGTGAAAACTGCACATTTGTGAACTTTGCTGTCCTATATTTATCAAATTTGCTATGAGAAACTCCTTTCCAAATCACATTAAAAGGAAAACACTTACAAGAACATGGACTAAAATTGTTTATGTAAATGGAAATAAACGAATTCTCGGTTCTTGAATAATATAGTAAAAAGTATCATGTATGTTGTGAATCTTCTGGGCACAATAACAATTGGTTGACACTTCGTTTGCTGACATCATTTATGATCTACCCATGAAGGTATACACAAGCCACCTATAAAACATGTGTACATAAGAAGAGGTCGGAAGCCAAAAGGATCGCCAGAAGGATCTACTTTGTTTGCTGACATCAGTTCTGACAGTGTCCATGAAGGCATACAGAAGCCGACTATAAAAAATGTACAAGAGAGAAAAGATCCCAAGCAAAAAGGATCCACAGAGGGGCAAGTTGCTCCAAAGGAACTGAACGAAGGACTGAACCTAGGGAGCAGCAGTCATGCCACAAGGATTGCAACTTCAACATGCAATATGTTGGACTCAAAAAGTTTGTTGGAAAAGGAACATGAGAAAGAAATGAAAATGGTAGAAACAGGTTTACTGGGGAAAGAGCCAGAGTCAACTGAAGAATTTGGAGATGGATATAATAAAGACAACAATGTGAGGACCAGCACAACGTACTATACGGGAAACAAAACAGCAGCAAAGACTCTGGGAGCTGAAGGAGCACAATCTATCAAGGGAAGTTCAGCATGCATGATTAGAGTAACTCAGACAAAAGGTGAGTCAAAATCCAATGTGCATACAATTGTTATACCTGTATACCTTCAAGCCTGTTCTGGCTAAGTCTTCTAACACAATTTAGAAGGAAAACACCCAAATGGCATTTGACTACCAGTCTCTATAGAAGAAAAGAAAAAAGTGATTTTCAATTTTTGAGTGGCACAGTTGGGAATATAGGAATAGGGGTGTACACCAACACGTGGACTGTAGAGAGCAGTGCAATATAATAGCCTTACTAATTGTGTTGGGGCATGCGTTTACATGAATATAATGAACCCATCTTACGTTACTGCTTTACAAAAGAAGCTTACATAGGGTAAGAATATGAACTTGAACACAAGAAGGTTAAAACAGATGAAATACAAAAACAACTAGGGGGATGTGAGATGAGTTATTCAGAAAGCAGTAACTGCTTTACTGATTTGTGGAGGGAACATAACCCTGATAGACAAAATAGCCATTTAGAAATTAGAAGAATTTGACTATTGAATACATCGTTTTACTGTCTTCAACATTTTATATATTGATTAATTTCTAATCCATCACATCGATTCGTTTTGAAAAACATTGGTTTTGATATGACTGTGTAAAAAAGTATAGGGGTTTAGTTCCAATTCTTTTGCTATAGAAGTTTGGCAATGTTTCTGATGGAACGGGGTAAACATCCCTGCTTTATTGAAGCTTTGGGTTAGAAGATATTTTGCATTTTTGCTAACACATACTTTGTTTGCGCTATCTCTGTAGGCGTTGATGTGGCTGCAACGACACTAGAAGGAGCTCAGTTTAATGGAAAGCAGCCTGTTTCTGAGATGACGACAGAGTATGTGATCTGATATTTTGCTTCTCTCTATTTGTTTCTCTTGTCTTACTGTTTCATTTATATTTATGGATTTTGATTACTTCCAACATAACATGGTATAGGCTAACTCAATTGTACAAGGGGTTCGACACATATAATAAAATCTATGACAGTTTCGTTGAGATGGGTCTTCGAGAAAATCTGCTGAAAGGAATATATACATATGGTAATTCCTACTTTGTATGTTACTATGTTGAGATGCTTATTTGCATATACAATTGTTTCTTGAATCCACTTGTATTATAGTGAAGTCTTAATGCGATTTGTTTGAAGGTCTGGAGAAGCCTTCTGCAGTCCATCAACGAGGAATTGTTCCATTGTGCAAGGGACTGGATGTTATCCAGCAGTCACTGTCTGGAACAACTGTGACGCTTGCCTGTGGAGTTCTGCAGCGACTTGATTATCGATCTACGGAATGCCAAGCTTTGGTTCTTGTACCAACACGTGACATGGCTCAGGAGACGGAGAAAATTATTGAAGCACTTGGTCAGTGGCTAGGTGTAAAAGCTCATGCTTGTTTTGGAGGAACTAGTATTCATGAGGACCAGCAAATTCTGTCGAACAGCACTCAGGTCATTGTCGCTACTCCTGGTCGCGCTCTTGACATGCTGAGAAGACGAGCGCTCTGCCCAGATAACATCAGAATCTTTGTCTTGGATGAGGCAGATGAAATACTCGCAGGAGGTTTGAAGGACCAGGTTGGTTTTACATCCTCATACCAGCTCAGTCGTGTAGTAATCACAATGGTTGCCAAACTTTCCTTGTCCGAATCATTCTTGTTCTATTTGATTTGAAACTCTAAAAATAGATCTTGTTAAGATCATGCATATCTTTGGTGGCATCTATTTTCATAGCTTGTGACCATCCATCTTCCGTGCAGGTCTATGATATTATCCAGCTTCTCCCAACCAAAATCCAGTTCGGAGTATTCTCTACCACCATGTCCCATGAAGCTCTTGAACTTTGCCGGAAGTGCATGAATAAGCCTATGAAGGTCATGGTGCCGAAAGATGAAGAGCTTGAGGGTATTAGCATTAAGCAGTTCTATGTTGGAGTTGAGAAGGAAGAATCAAAGTTTGATAAATTATGTGGTCTTTTTGACACCATGGCGGTCACGCGAAGCATCATCTTTGTCAACGCACGTCGGAAGGTCAAGGCACTGGCGGAAAAGATCAGAGGCAGGGGGTACACTGTTTCGGCAAGCCATGGTGGTATGGACCAGCACGTGAGAGATGTTGCCATCCAGGATCTCCAGTCCGGGTCATCTCGTGTCCTCATCACCACCGACCTTCGTGGCGCGGATGCATTACAGGTCCCTGTTGTCATCAACTACGATCTGCCAACACAACCAGTACAATACCTTCGCCATGTGCGACGAAGTGGAGAGCATGGTGTCACTATCAGCTTCGCCGCTCGTGCTGATGAGCGTGTCCTGTCTGACATCCAGCAGTTCTGCAACACTCAGATAGGGGAGTTGCCCTCCAACGTTGCTGACCTCCTGTGAGCGACTCTGTAATTGGTTATGGTTGTGCAGATGGCTGGCTAGCTAAACTCTTTTCCTGCTATCTTTGCCTTGGCTGCATTTTGTTGAATTGTGGGAATTCGTCTGATGGGATTGTAACTTGTTGAGTTATCCGGTATTATGTCATGGTGGTTAGATTCTGAATGTGGTGGAAATGGTTGCTTGAAATGTTTTGTTAGTTCATCAGTTGTATATGCTATTGTTGTTATATTGTGTTAGTGCACATCACCACATATGCTGCTAGTGAGCAACGTTATGTACACAGGTTACATAACGTTGACTGAACCAGATTGCATAGCAGGTTACGATTGGGTGTGAACGTGTAGGTCACCTATAAGCTCTGGTTCCACATATGGACTGATGAAACAGTCGGCATTTTAGCGGGCTCACGAAAAAACGAAAGGGAAGCAACAGCAGCTGCGGTGGTGATCTCTCCTTGGGATGCTGGGATTCGATCACTGAAGAAAGATCTCGAGGTATCTCAATTTATGATGAAGTTGAGAACAACAGGCAGGCCTTCCCCACCTACATAGCCATGGAGATTACTGTTGGGTTCATGGCACATTTGGATGCAAAAGAATAATCTTATCTTTTATAATAAACCTCCATCCATCACATCATGGAGAAGCAATCTTCAGAAAGATCTTAACCTTCTAGACTATAGAATAAAAAAGAAACATAGAGACTTTAAAATTATGGATTAACAACTTCCTATAATTTTATTATGGATTGTGACATACCTAAAGCTGGGATAGGTTGATTGTAATTTTTAAAAGTTATGCATTAATAATACTGTAGAACGCTTTATTTTACAGTCAATTCTTTCAAAAAAAAAAGCTTCGGCTGCGCACCAGCCCAACTGGACTTTAAAGGAGTCGGGCAAAAGAACGCGCTTTAGCAGTTCCCTTCTTTTCTTATAATACTAGTTAATTTTTTTCTTATAATACTAGTTAATTACTCGTGCGTTGCCATGTAAAATATATTTTGGATTTGCTAAAGCACATCTAGATGTGATTTAGCTATAGCACATCTAAGTCCAGAAACGTAGATCAATCGCGCTAAGATTTGTGACTTTTTCGTTCGCTGGAGTGGCTGCGCCGTCCCACGCAGGAAGAGTTTCCCGTCTCTCTATATGATTTTCATCAGCTTCTTTGTCTCTGTCTGGCTCTGGCCCAACTTGTCCTAGGTTATTTTTCTGTTTTATTTTTTTATGGGCTTATGTGTGGACAGGACCACACTGCATGGATCACCATGGAGACACGTTTTTACCGCGCATATGCGAGCTGTGTGAGTGGCGCATGAACCCTCAAAAAAGCTTGAGTTGTTGTTCAAAAGAAAAATATTTTATTGCCCCAAGTGCTGCAGATCCTTGTTGTACGTGGTGATATTTTTTTATTTTTATCTTTGTGGGTATTTTTTGTGGGACCCGGTCATTTATTCATTTTAAGTTCATGAAATTTATTTAATTTAGATTATCTTCAATATGTGGGGCTACACATTTTTTTGAGGGCGTCCAATTGCAATCCCGACAACTAACTTGCAACTAGGTTAACATTTTTTGTTATTTTTTGTGTTTTTCCTTTTTATTTTTTTATATAAATTTACGACGCAAACAACAAAGTCACAACTAATCTAAGTATACCACATTCACACCTGCCCAGTTGCAAGTCTGACAACTAACTCGCAACTGATGAGGTGCGATTGCAAGCCCAACAACTAACCCGTAACCGATGGCACCCTTGCAAGACCGTCAACTAACTCGCAACCCAGGGCGCCCTCAGTTGCAAGCACGACAACTAACTCGCAACTGAGAGCGCCCAGTTGCAAGACCGATAACTAACTCACAACTGAGGTCACCCAGTTGCAAGCACTACAACTAACTCGCAACTGAGGGCGCCCAGTTGCAAGCCCGACAACTAACTCGCAACTGAGGGCGTCTAGTTGCAAGTCGGACAACTAACTCGCAACTAAGGATGTCTAGTTGCAATCCCGACAACTAACTCGCAACTAGGTTAACCTTTTTTGTTATTTTTGTATTTTTATATAAATTGCGACACGAACAATAAAGTCGCAACTAACCTAACTACACCACCTTCACATCCCCCCAGTTGCAAGCCCAACAACTAACTCGCAACTGAGGGCGCCCAGTTGCAAGCCCGACAACTAACTTGCAACCGAGGGCTCCCAGCTGGAAGACCGACAACTAACTTGCAACTGAGGATGTCCAGTTGCAAGCCCGACAACTAACTCGCAACTAGGTTAACATTTTGTTGTTATTTTTGTATTTTTCTCTTTTTTATATAAATTGCGACACGAACAATAAAGTCGCAACTAACCTAACTACACCACTTTCACATCCGTCCAGTTGCAAGTCCGACAACTAACTCACAACTGAGGGGTGCATGATATTGATTTGTGAGAAATCTTAACCCTTAATTGCATTATGGCGATCCATGTACTGTAGCACAATTAGACGGGCTGTTAGAAGAAGGAAAATACACTCTCTGGTCATGCATGCTGATGTTTTCAAGGATATCATTGTTGACTTCTTCCTGTCGAAGATGGATCATTAATCAGAGACACGTGCGCGTGTATACAGATCAGTATAGTACTAGCTAGGATAGATCGAACGCTTCGTCCTATCGCGGACTGAACTCGTATACAACGATGCATGTGCTTCGTACAAAGGATAGCGAATAAAGGATAACCACAAAAAATAAAGACAAATCGTGCGGGGCTGAGAAAAAAACGCTCATATCAGTTTTTAGATGTGCTCTATCTTAGAGCACATCTAAATGTGTCCTAGACAGACCCAATATATTTAGTATCATGATTTTTGTTTTATTTTCATCATGTATTGACAAACATGGTGTCTTCCTCCCGCCCTTCTGGCAACTACCACATGTACGTAGCATATGGATCATGAAGCCAACATGCTACAATGACAAAAGCCACCGTCAGTCCTAAACATTATAGCTTTTTATAGCTAAATCACTTAGACACAATATCCACCATTAGTCCTAAACGTTATAGCTTTCGTAGCTCATACACCCCCACCATACTCTACTAACAAATTGAATATATCACTCTTGGATTGGAACTTGCATCGGCCTTTTTTTTGAGCATATCACAAATCGATCCCATAATTGCTGGAACTTGGTACGTAGCCGCCACCACCCTCTCTCTCTCTCTCTCTCTATCTATCTATCTATCTATCTATCTATCTATCTATCTATCTATCTATCTATCTATCTATCTATCTATCCTCGCCGCTCTTGGACAAGGCCATGCGCCGCCCGTAACGGGGGCGGTGGGGATCTGATCCCCCGGCGTTCTCATGGGCCACCGACGGGGATCCTCTCATGGAAGGCGGTGGTGGTTTTTGGACCATCAAGTGTGGTGACCAGGGTAGTGTTCCCTCATCGGGCCGCGGCGGCGGCCATCTTCATATTCGAAGGGTCAGCGAGGATTGGTCTTCGGTGTGCTCTCGGGCAATGGATGGTGGTGGTCGGGGATCCGATCCTCGTTCAGATCCATCTCGGCGTCGCCCTTGGTCGGCCGACGGCGCGTGGAGGGGTCGATGAGGGGCTGTTGAAGGTCATCTACTGGTGTTTCATTGGCTGCACGTGTGTTAACGTCGCGTCCCCGTACGGATCCAGCCAGCTACAAAGTCTGGGTGCCACAAATGCCAATGACAATCATGTCAAATTCGGTCACGGTGAACGATGGCGGTGTCTTTGACGTCGTTCCCTTGTCGAGGTCACCTTACTCGGGTTGCTCTGGGGGAAACTCTAAATCTAGGTCTCACAAATCAGATGATGTTGATGTTTGTGGTGTTGTTTTCCCTCCTAGGGGCATCGTTTTGGTGCATGTGTTGGTTCGAGGGGCCAAGAGGAGGTATAGTGTTGCATCTACCGCATCGACGATGGTGGATCTCGGTGGCATGAGCGGTCGAGTCTCAACGATGCATGTGTGTAGGGATGGGAGCTCCATTTGGCATCGTGGTGGCGCCAATGGAAGTTGGGCCTATCAAGGTCAATGTGTTGATCCCTCCCGAAGATGGGACGTCGGAAGATGACGGCGATGGATTCTAGTGTGTGTGTGCATACGGTGCACGCTGAAGGTCTGCTAGATCGTTGGGTGCTTTTGACTCGTCGTCTCACGGCTTAGTGAGGTCATTGGGTTAGATTGTATATGCTGGTGCGAGATCAAAGCACATCATCAAGCTTGTAGGTATTATGATAGAGGTTGCTAAAAAAGTGGCTTTGAATTTGTCGTGAGTATGCTCCTGATGGGAGTTTGACTGTATGGGGGACTCGAAGAGTCGCGCAGGGACTCGAATCCATAATCACTTGTCTTCATGCATGCAGCTCTGCTGCGACTCGTCGGCTGTTAGCCACAAAAGATAGTTTATTCTAGGAATGATAAGCTAGAGAGGCCCAAGGTATTCGAATGTTCGAGCCTTGGTGAATTGGTAGCAAACACCTCAAAAGAACAAATTCAAGCCGCGTCCCTCGACACGAACTTGGAAAACAACCAGTGCCTAGCAAGTCCATGCCGCTGCTGGTCTTATAGGATCACTGCCGCCGGTCTGAGAAAATAGCCTTGACGCGTCCGCCATGGGCTCAACTTCTTCATGCATGGCGCATGGAAAGCATCGATAGTGAAGTCGCAGCTGTGGCAAGTCCCGGCCCGGCCGACTGCGCAGTGGGGTCTTACCTACGCGCTAAGCTTGCGCGGCATCTGAGGTGCAGTGTATTGCTGCCCAGGCATCATTTTTCTGAGGCGCGGAGCCTAATTTAGACGCGCACCCACTTGGAAAACAAATCAAGTGGGCGAATAGTAGTCACTCATGGAGTATTGATGAACTCAGGCGAGGAGTCGATAAGAGCTGCACCCACTCGGATGGTCGTCGAGTGGGATGATCATGTATGCACCCTTACAACACTCGAGTGCTTGGGCGGATTGTTCTCTTGCATGTTTGATCAAGTCTTGCTTTTAGTGCGAGTAGTCACTCGAGCACTTCATCATCTTCTGGGTGAGGGAGCACCCGAACTCTGTAGGTGCATATGTTCTTGTCGGTTAGTGCGAGTAGCCACTCGAGCACATCGTCGTCTGCTGGGTGAGGGAGCACCCGAACTCTGGAGATTCATTTGCTCTTGTTTGTAGGGGAATTGATATGGAATTCACCCACTCGGAAAACAGTCGAGTGGACTAATAGTGTGAGTACCCACGGAGCATCTGTGTGCTCAGACGGGGGTCCGTTTTCTCGTTCTTTATGCCTTGTATCATTGTGCGAGTATTCACTCGAGCACTTTTCAGTATGGACGAGTAAGCACTCAAACCTTCCGGGAGTGCTTCAGGTTGCTTGATACTCGGAGAGTGAGCACTCGATGTTTCATAGAGTGCTTCATGTTGTTTGAGAGTAATCACTCGAATCTTCGGAGAGTGCTTTTGTATCATTGTGCGTGTAGTCACTCGAGCACTTTTTAGTATGGGAGAGTAAGCGCTCGAACCTTCCGAGAGTGCTTCAGGTTGCTTGATACTCCAAGAGTGAGCACTCGATCTTTCAGAGAGTGCTTCGTGTTATTTGAGAGTGATTGATACGTCCAAAACGTATCTATAATTTCTTCTTGCTCCATGCCTCTTTTCTGTGATATTGCTATAATATTGATGAACTTCCATACACTTTTGATCATGTTTGGACTAACCTATTAACTCAGTGCACCCCAGTGCCAGTTCCTGTTTTCTGCTGTTTTTCTATTTCAGGTTTCCCCCATATTAAAAGTGCTCCAAAAATTCGGGAAAAATCCAATAAAAAATCAGCGATCAGGAAGCTTCCGGAATCACCGAGGGGGTGGGGGGTGGGGGCAGAGGGGACCCACCAGGGCCCCAGGCGCCCTCCCGACGCGCCCCAGGGGGCCGCCTGGACCCCTGGTGGACCCCCTGGCTGCCCCCCTTCGCCTATTTATTCCCCGTGACGCAAAAACCCCGAGACGGGAACCCTTTTTCGCGATCTCTCCTCTGTTCCACCGCCGCCGCGCTTCCAAGATCGGGAGCACCAGAAGACCTCTTCCCGGCACCCTGCCGGAGGGAGGAATCACCTCCGGGAGCTTCTCCACCACCATGGATGCTTCCCGGATGAACCGTGAGTAGTCCACCTTGGACCATGGGTCTATGATCAGTAGCTATGTGATATTCTCCTCCCCTCTTTGTTCTTCATGGATTAGACCTCGTGAGCTGCCCTACATGATCGAGGCACTTATGTAATATTTCTGCTGTTGCTATGCTGAGTTTGCTGGGATCTGATGGATTATGAGATTATGTTCAGATTGTGTTTGAGTTATATATTTGATTCTCCTATTTTATATTTATGTTCTTGAGTAATTCTTGCATGTTCTCCGTTGCCGTTTATTGCTTTGGCCAAGTAGTAGGTAATGACTACAAGATGGAGCGTTATGCATGATTGTGGGTTCATGTGTCGGGACCCGGGGTTAGCGTATGTAATTCCAGTCATGATACAATCACATGGAGAGCCGAGAACCGTACCCACTTGTCTAAGCAGACAAGGCCAAGCACAGAACGTTCTCGGTAAGCATCGAACGTGAGGGACATCCCATTCAGGCCGGATGATCATCTGAGATGGGTCCTCATCGTCCGCTCACAAGTCTAGATGCTTATGGGTGGTGAATCCCATACTCATAGACAAGTCGCCTCAACCATGTTATCGATTGAATCCTAACTCTTACATAGACTTACTCCAGCCCGATCACTTAGTCGGGGTCTAGGGCAGGCTCGATCATACAACAAAGTGTGCACGTGACAGAGTCACGAGCAATCGCATCGCGATGCCCCAAGCTGCGCACATCTAAGGGCCACTTGGTGTATAAAAGACCGCCAGCCAGATCACAACTAAGGTCTCGAAAACCCATACTAAGACATGCATGTTATAAACATACACGCAGCACAAATGCCTAGTATGAACAGCAGGTATCATCACATAACTCTACAAAATACTTCTTTATTTACTT
Source organism: Bromus sterilis (assembly GCA_950022295.1). NCBI lineage: Eukaryota > Viridiplantae > Streptophyta > Magnoliopsida > Poales > Poaceae > Bromus > Bromus sterilis. The sequence continues at coordinate 222,991,061 of OX465599.1, forward strand.
ACACATAGAGTATACAAAGATCACATGTATGTGATCAACATTACATCATACAACGGAAACAAATTAGGTCTGAGTACAGACAAGTTTATCAAATGGCTTAGAGAAGCCTTGTAAACATACATGCCCTTCCACGAGGGACCAGACTGCTGTCTGGAACTATACTACCAAGGTCAACGTCGAACTTCAGGAAGGTGACTCCATCGGGGTCCGGGTTCTCATCTAAAACATAGAATAAGCAAACGTGAGTACAAAGTCGTACTCAGCAAGACTTACATCAGATCTATACTACTCATGCTCAAGTTTCAAGGTAAAGGAGGTGGGGTTCAACATGCAGAAGTGCCAGCTTTGACTTGGCTAATCCTGTACTATGAGTACCAGACTTGAGGTAAGAAGCGTACACGAGTCCACTACCAAGTCTCCAACCAATACACCACTATGGGTACTTCCTCGACTTCCCCACGAGAAAGCACGCCATAGCACTCACGCTTATCTTGCGAGTTTTATAAGTATCCATTCAAGTTGTCTATGATCAAGTAAAGGTTTCCAAGTAGTCCATAACCGCGGACACGGCTATTCGAATAGTTCATTAACCCTGCAGGGGTGTACATCTTCACATGCGTGTCATCACTTATCGTCTCATTCTTGTCACCCTTCAAGCGGGTGTCGGACGTGGATGAAACCAAGGCACTACCCTCACATCACCTTCTCTAATCCAGGAGTCGACTACCTGAGTTTGTCACCGCTCGAGAGTCCGGCCGGTTCCACGAAACGGACTCAGATAATGCAAGGGACCGAGACGCCACCTTTGACAGATGGTTTCACTGCCTCACAGGTCCATCCACATATCTATACATAAATCAAATGGAAAGACCGAATCTAGTGTGACTCCTGGACCGGATCGGGTACGTAAAGAGGCCAAACGGGGCTCCCATAAAACCCTACATGTGGTCATACTCCTTGTCTTGGATCACAAAACAGGAACTCGGGGCCTAGGGCAGTGTTCAACGAGACAACCCACTGTGTACTCCTACACAGCCTCTCATCGTTCACCTTTGTTTAGGGTGGATTCACCAACACGTTATCATCAGCACCAATGTGTTCATTCCATCCCGACTCACAAACATAACATCCTCATTGTATCACTAAGGAGCAAAAGCAGTAACAGTTGCAGGGGCCACATGCTCATCATTCAACTCCTAAATCTGCTAGGATTGTGGTTTTCTTAATACGGTGACAAAATGATAGGTCATGCATCGGAATGGGTTCAACTATGCGAAAGAACGTGTCTCGATGATCTCCTAAACATGCATAAGCGAGACTGAGAGGGAAGTAGGATTTTATAGACATGATCAATGGGGTTTGCTTGCCTTGCTGACGATACACGGGTCTTAACGGTGGTCTTCTTCTTCGGGGGTGATCACCGTCTCGGAACGTCTGTCATCGGAGGCAATCATCAACAAGGGGGGACAACTTCGAAAGTAAAAATGCACATACACATGATAAGGTTGTCCATGATGTGAAAGGTACTGGTTTGTAGCATATTCAATTTAATTGAAGTATATTGCATTTGAAATGCAAATTCAAACTCCAAATTCAAACTCCAAATTCAATTTCAAATTAAGTCATATACACATTTGCTTCTGTTCCCCCATTTTAAAATGGTCAAACATGAAAACAAATTTCATATTCTTAATCCTTGCATTTTTCTGATAATTTTTCATATATTATATGTTTAATTTGGAGTTAGTATGAATTTTCTATGATTTATTGAAGTTTTAATCAATTTCTGGATTTTCTGGAATATAATTAATTCTCTGGAAATTGGTTTATTGCATCAGCATGATGCAATGCTGATGTCACAAAGGGGCTGACATGTGGGGCCAGGGTGTCAGTGAGAGGGGGTTAATTAAGCTCTGTTTAATTAAAATTTGATTTGATTTGGGGGGGGGGGGCTGGCCCCACCTGTCAGTGGCTTAGGCCAAACTAAACAGGGGGTTAGCCCCCTAATTAACTGGGCTGGCCGGCGGTTAGCCGCCGGTGGCCACGGGAGGCGGCGGCGCCTCGCCGGAATGGCGCTCCAAGGCACCAGGGGGCTCGCGAGGGGCACCAATCGGCTGCCCATGGTCTCGCGCACCCAGTGGTGCAGGCCAGGGACCTCGGGGCGGTCTAGAGCCATGCCGGCGACGAGGAGCGTGGCGGCCGGGCTCGGGCTCAGGTGGAAACGGCGATAGAGGCCACGGGGAGAAGAACTGAGGGCACGGGCGTGCAGCCCGCGGCGTTGTGCAGCGAAGGGAGTAGGAGGGGGTCAAAGGCGTGGTCTCGGGCCACGGCTACGTCGTCGGGCGCGGAGGTCGGACTACTGTCGACGGTGACAAGATGAAATCGGGCACGTGAGATGACACGGGAAGGGGAGACGTGAGCAGAGGCTCACCAGGAGCTCGAAGACGGGGAGGTTCAGCAGGTGGCGAATTCGTCGTCGGAAAACATGGCGGCCGGCGGCGAGTTCTTGAGGCGGGCGTCGTCTCTGTGGCTCCTCGGCTCGATTGGGTGCTCCAGGCGACGTAGGCGACGGTGGTGGATCTTCTGGACACCAAGGCGGGGTGAAAGAGGCCGGTGGCCACGGTGTGCGCGCTGCTGTGCTCCGGCGACTCTCTGCCGTCGACGGAAACGAGCGGAGGAGGGGCGGAGGAAGAACCAGAGGAGAGGGATAGGCTCGGGGGGGGGGGGGGGTTTCTGGCGTTGCGTGGCGTGAGGAGGGAGGCAGGGGAGGCCTAGACGGCTCTCCACGTCGAGGTGGCCGTCGGCGTGCGCTGTCTTGTACTTGTTGGGAGCAAAGCTATCTGGTGTGTGTGCAGGTCCACGACAACCGCTAATCTCTGGCGCCGTTGTCACCTTCTTGTCGTTATCGGAGTCCTAATGGAGACAAACCTTGGTATCTTCACCGAGGGAAATTTGCTGCTGTCTACATCTCAACCTTCCACTTTGGGTAACCAACGAGGGGCGAGAAGTAAACTCTCGTGACATCAGTGATCACTCGAATCTTCAGAGTGCTTCGGGTTGCTTGAGAGTGATCACTTGAATCTTCAGAGAGTGCTTCGTGTTTCTTGACAGTGATCACTCGAATCTTGAGAGTGTTGTTGCTTCGGATTCCGAGTGCTATTGCTTGAGACTCCGGGAGTGCTATTTCTTGAGATTCCATAAGTGATATTGCTTGAGACTCCGAGAGTGCTATTGCTTGAGACTCCGAGCGTGAGCACTTGATTTCGAGGGTGCTTTAGGTTTCTTGATACGCCTATAGTGAGCACTCAAATTTTTTGAGAGTGCTTCAGGTCTCTTGATCTGGCTCTGCTCGAGTCGCCGATGTCTCGAGTTCTTCTTTTCGTAGGATGAGCAAGCAGTGCTTTGTCGGGTGCGTGCCAGCGCTCCTGATGGGAGTAGCCCCCAAGGCTATGTTCGACTCATAGAGTCGGGCATAGTCTTGAGTTTTTTGTTAAGCTAACCCCGTCTTCTTGTTTGGTCGGCGTGATGAAGTTCGTCGGGTGCGCGGCAGCGCTCCCGATGGGAGTATCCCCCGAGGCTATGTGCGACTTGTAAATTCAGGCATAGGCTCGAGTTGTTCTGGAGCTAACCCCGTCTTCTTGTTTGATTGGCGTGATGAAATTCATCGGGTGCGCGGTAGCACTCCCGATGGGAGTAGCCCCCCAGGCTATGTGCGACTTGTAAAGTCGGGCATAGGCTCGAGTTGTTCTGAAGCTAACCCCGATGTCGATGGCTTGGCATGTATGGTGCAGCCGCCGAGTGTTGGGTGCATGGCGAGTGGTCGTAAAGGACTCGGCGCGATGGGCGGAGTCGTCTTGACGAAGTTGCGGTGTGTGGCTGAGAAGCAGTCGATGTGCCGATACCTGCACGATGGAGCTCAGTACGGGATGGCCCGTACGATGGAGCTCAGTACGGGATGGACCGTACGATGGAGTTCTGTAAGGCCCCCGATCCGGTACTATCTCGAGTTAGTCGCTTTCGCGTCCCACCTGAGATAGAAGCGCATAAGTGGCCACCGACGCACGATACTCACGCTCGTATCGCTATCGGATTCTCGACAACAGGTAAATGAAGCATGAACAACTAAGACATAAATATATATAAGTCTAGGGCATACACTCACCGCTGGTATTTATTACATCATCTCAGAGATCATAAGATCCATCAGTACATCATAACATCAGGCGGAAGACACACACGACCGAGTACGGTCAAAATCCAAATGGCCCTAGAGAGGGCTGCACATAAACAAGTCCACCCACGGAACGTCGGAACCCAACTATAGGATCTACTGAGTGAAGTACTCCTCATCGTCCTCCTCCGGTGGCACCTCCACGAAGTAACGTCCAGTGCTCGGGTCGAGGTAGTAATCAACTGCAGCGGCCGATCAGGCAAAACATAAGAAGGGAAAAGAAAAGCAAGAGGTAAGAATATATCAATGCAGTAAAACTAACTTCTCACGGTAAGGAAAGGTAGTGGTTGAGGTTGCATCCGCGCTAGCATATGTGAGTGGCTAACGAACCATTTGAGTAAGGGAAGATCCAAGAACTTACGTTGACAACATGTCATAGGTCTGCTATCCACCTACATACACAAAACATAACACAACTTTGTCCCCTCTTTGTCGCCCCGGACGAAGAAGAGCAATCAATGCAACTCACACGTTGGCAACTTTTTAGCATGATTAAGTTGATGTTATTCTATGAACAAGGAGTAGGTATCAAGTCGTCCATCATCGCGGACACGACTTTTCGAAAAGATTTAACTCTTCAGGGGTGTACCAACTGCCCATCATAGGCTTCGCATGTACGCCTGGTTTCCACTTGGATGTGTTAACGCCTGAAACTACGGAACGTCAGAGTCCCTCTAACTAACAACACACAATTTTGGGTGGCCCCCGGTGAGTCGACATCCAACTCAAAAGCCGGCCGCGCTCTCGAATAGGTCTCTACCGTATGGCCAAGGTCGGGTTTAGCCTCACCTGAACAGCAGGGGACTTCCCTAGCTCACCAGTGTGGACCAACAAGAGAAACCATGTCTCCGCTGGCCTGGGTTGTTTCAAAAACTGCTGGGGTACCAACCAAGCACACACATGTTTGCAAATAGTAAATCAGCTTGGGCCACCACTAGAACTGTTTGAAGCTAGGTAGGTAAGACAAGGCAACCCCATAGAATCCCACACACGATTAGGCACGCTCATCAAGAAACACAATACCCGGAACTCGGGACCTAGGTGACTCAAATGGAGCAAAACACCTGGCGGGAACAACCCGGTCTCCCATCCTTCGTCAAATATAAATTAAAATTAACAATACATATCAACCAATTTCTGATAATAATATGATATTCCACCAAGCAGCAAAGGGTATAAGCAGCAGGTTAAGGGCCTGCACATACTAAGCAATGGTTAAGCAATAAAGGTACATAGCCAAACAAGGTTTTGCTAGGATGTGGGGGCATGGCTGTTTGGGTTTAATTGAGAGGAAAAAAGTATATGGTGGTAGGATCAAGCAATCGTTCTAAATATAGCTAGGCAAGCGAGCTGAAAGCTATAAAGAATGATATATAAACCCCCTTGCCTGGGTAATCAGTCGACAGAGAAGACGTAGCAGGGTCCTCGGGCTCGGTGTCGGAAATCTCCACGAAAGTATCCTCGGTAGTCTCAGGTGCTAACGTAAGGTACCGGCAAGGAAAAGCACACAAGTAAACATCGAGACCAAAAATGCTCAAGCATGGATGGGATGATCAAATTTAATTAGACATGGTGCGACCCTAGTTAGTCAAGTTTAAATGAAGGTGTTGACGACACGCCAACAAACTCCATATGCAATTATTAATATTTTTATGGATTTGGTCATAGCCTTAACTTTGGTGTAAATAACATGGCAACATGGCATGGCATGAACAACAATAACAAGTTATACACAATAATAAGGACAACGTGAAAATAAATCATCGATTCCGGAGACGGAGAAGTGTCGGTCAAATTGACACCGGAAGGTTCAATAGAAGAAATGGATCCCAGACACTTGCATATGAAAATATGCTAGGGCTGGTTCATGGAGGCAAAGGATCAGAGATGACATGGCCCTTTTGAATTTGCAAACCAAGTTGGCAAATTGAAAGATCCGGGGGGCCTTTATGAAAAATTGACAACACCTCAATAATTTAAGGCTTAGTTTACAAAATAGACCTCACCATGGGCTTCATTGGGAAATTCTACCCCAAAATGATATATGGTATGACATGTATGAGGCAGAAAGGTCCAAACATTCAAACAGATTTGAATTTGAATTCAAATCAAATTTGGAGGGAAAACAGAAAAGGACAAAAGGAAAAGAAAAAGAAAAGGGGAGGACCAGCACCTTGGGCTAGTTTCGGGCACAAAAGGCCTAGCCTCTCCTGTCGGCCTGGCCCATCAGTGGCTCAACCCACTGACTCGTGGGTCCAGGGCGTCAGCCTCAGCTAAAAAAAATGCAAAAATGGGGGCGCCGGCTGGGACTCGAACACGAGCCGCGATGTTCTTCTCCACGGCCCCTACCACTGCGCTACGAATCGTTTTCTGAAACGACTCGAGAAGCAGCAAAGGTAAGGTTTGCCCCCACTTTACTGAGCTTCAACGCCCGACGGCGGCGACGAAACGCGGGGGTGCCGGCCTCGTCGGCACGGCTCCGGAAGCACCGCGCTTGCTTGGAAAAACGAGCTGGTACATCCAGATACACCTGGATGCACCGCGTGGCCACGGTGGCGCACCAGCTCGCTCTCTATCCCCACCGTAAACGCACGGCGGCGACGGGTTCAGACACCTGCACGACAGGTTCAGAGACAGTAGCGCGAGGCTCTGCTCCGACGACAAGGGTGTCGCGTGCACGGACCTAGGGCCTTGCTGCTGCGTACGGGGCTGGGCACGGATCACCTACGCACACACACGCCACAGGATTTGGCCCCTCGCTCAACTCCGGCGAGGCTAGCCTCGTCTGAATATTGCGCCGGCGCACTGGACTTCTGCAACTACTTCAGACAGCGGCAACACGGGGACTACACGGATGCAAAGGGGCACCTTTGAGGCCAAAGGCGTGGCCAGAGCATGCCTAGAGCCTGCACGAACTCACCCAGGCACGCCATGGACAAGGCGGCCACGGTGGTTCGACGGCGACGGCTACGCGCGGAGACAGGCGACGAGCAACGGCTCGGGGACCTACGCTACTCGCCGCGGGAGGAACAAGAGGGCCTCGAGGTTCACCTTGGGGTTGCTGGTGACGTGCTCGAAACACCGGAAGCAGAGGAGGAGGACGGCCGTCGTCGGGGAAGACGCTGGCTGTGGCGGAGCTCGTCGAGGCGCGGATTGAATCGGGCACCGCGCGGGAAATTCCTGGAAGGGGAGACCGCGGGTGAGCTGGGAGGTCGCGCACACGAGCGCATGGTCAGAATCACGGTGGGACGGAGGCGAATTGAACCTCACCGGCGGGGAACAGGGGAGGTGCCCCTGGGCCCTGGCGGGGGCGGCGCGAAGAAATCGAAGGGGGGAACGGGGAGCCTAGGGTTCGTGGAGCCCGGAGGCGCACTCGCTTTATAGAGGGAGCCCCTCCTATCCACGCTGGCTGGCATCAGCGTCGATGCCCGTCGCCGGTGTGAGAGAGGAGGAGGAGGGGACCTCAGCCAGCGTGGAAAGGCGATGAAGGAGGGCCACCCGATGAAGATCGTACGGCCGAAGACGCCTCCGCGTACCGCTTCGCTAGATGGGGCCATGTGGGCTGCGGGGGAGTGGGGCGAGGCCTGCTGGGCTGGGCCTGGCAGGCCCTCTGCCTCCAAAATAAAAGAAAAGGGAATTTTCCATTTTTTAAAAACATAAAATGTCCAAGAGTTTTCCAGAGCAAACCATGAGGGAGAAAAACATATGAAAATATGTTTTGGGATCCTTTCAATATTCTCCAATTTATAAAATTGGTTTGGCCATTTTTGGAGCAACTAAAATGTGGGGGCATCTTTGAAATTCAAACTCACTTTGAACCGTGGCCCACATTTTTGGAGGTGGCAAAAATGGTGCAAGGTTTTTGAAATGCTTGGGAAGGGGAAAGAATTGGCTATGCCAAGTTTGGGTCAAGGGGAGCCCACATGCAACATGGAAAATTCCTCAAACACCTTTCTTGAACCAACTTGCATGAATTCAAAAACAACTCAAATGAGCTCAAAACTCCTTGGCATTTTAAATTATCACATGGAATTACATCCTCTTGCAGCATAACAAGTTTCAAAGCCATTGATGAAAGCAAAATTACATCATGAAAACATAATTTGCTCTTGGGCTGTTACAACACTCCCCCACCAACTCAGGATCTCGTCCCGAGATCTAAGCCTGAAACAACTCTGGATAATCGGAACGGAGATGATATTCATGCTCCCACATTGCTTCCTTCTCTGAATGATGTGCCCACTGCACCTTCATGAACTTGACGGTCTTTTTGCGAGTCTTGCGCTTGGACGTCTCAAGAACACAGACCGGACGCTCTGAGTAGGAAAGGTCTGCACTCAGCTGGATCTCGCCCAAGTCAACGGCCTGCTCTGGCTGCTTGAAGCACTGCTTTAGCTGGGACACATGGAACACGTCATGCACCATGGACAGACTCTCTGGAAGCTCAAGCCGAAAGGCGAGAGGTCCTCTAGTCTCAAGGATGCGGAAAGTTCCAACAAATCTTGGAGTGAGCTTTCCTTTGATGCCAAAGCGGTGAGTTCCCCTCAATGGAGACACTCTCAGGTACGCCCAATCACCAATCTGAAAAGCTACACCATGGTGCCTCTTGTCATAGTAGGCCTTCTACCTTGACTGTGCTGTCTTGAGGCGTTCTCGGACAATCTTCACTTTATCCTCTGCCTCCTGGATCACATCTAGACCGAACAACTTCCTTTCTCCCGTTTCGAACAGTTCAAAGGTATCCTGCACTTCCGCCCATACAAGACCTCAAAAGGTGTTGCCTGTAGACTTGCCTGGTAGATGTTGTTGTAAGAAAACTCAGCATACAGCAAGCATTCTTCCCACTTCATGCCAAAGGAAATGACACAGGCTCGAAGCATGTCCTCGAGGATTTGGTTCACGCTCTCGACCTTCCCACTAGTTTGAGGGTGATAAGAAGTACTGAACAACACTGTCGTACCAATTGCCTTTTGAAATGCCTGCCAGAACTTGGAGGTGAAAAGACTGCCTCTATCAGAACGAATCTTCTTGGGAATGCCATGCAAAGATACAACTCTTGCGGTATACAAATCCGCCAACTGAGCTGCTGAAATGGAGTCCTTCACTGGAAAGAAGTGGGCAACTTTGGAAAGATTGTCAATGACAACAATGATGGCATTGTTCTTCTTCTGCGACAAAGGAAAGCCTGTGATGAAATCCATCTCTATGTGATCCCACTTCCACTCCAGAATCTCAAGTGGCTGAAGAAACCCTGCATGCTTCTGGTGTTGTGCCTTCACTCTCCTGCACACATCACACTACAACACGAAAAGGGCAACATCCCGCTTCATACGAGTCCACCAAAAGATTTGCTTGAGGTCTTGATACATCTTGGTACTGCCAGGGTGAATCGATAGCTTGGAATCATGGGCCTCCTTCATGATGACATCTCTGAGATCTCCCTCCTTGGGAACAACAACTCTCTCCTCAAAGAACACAGTGCCGTCATTATGCACTGAAAAGCAACCGTATTTGGGAACTGAGGCGGCAATACCCTGTTTGATCTTTTGTATCATTGAGCTTCCATACTGAGCTTCACGGATCTTCTCATGGATAGTGGGCTCTACCACAAGGTTGGCAAGGTAGCCTGCTAGAACTAGCTCGAGATTGAGCCTGCGAAAGGGCTCACACAAATCTGGGTGGATCTTCTGCACATGGATATTATTCAATCGCCCTTGCGGCTCAGCACGTCAGCTATGACATTCGCCTTCTCAGGCGTGTACAGAATATCAACTGTGTACTCAGTAATGGTTTCAAGCCATCTTCTTTGCCTCAAGTTCAGATTTGCCTGAGTGAACAAGTACTTCAGACTCTTGTGGTCGGTGAAGACATCCACCTTCCTCCCTAAGAGGAGGTGTCACCAAGTGATCAAGGTGTGCACAACTGCTGCAAGCTCCAATTCGTGTGTGGGAAACTTCCTCTGACTCGTCTTCAACTACCGTGAGGTATAAGCCACAATATTTCTGCCTTGCATCAAAACTCTGCCTAGACCTTGCAAGGAAGCATCACAAAACACCTGAAAAGGTTGTGACTCATCTGGCGGCGTGAGAATTGGTGCTTTGGTCAACTTCCTCTTCAGATCCTCGAAGGCTGACTGGCAAGCCGATGACCAAGTGTATCGTTTGGCTTTGCACAACAATTCAGTCATTGGCTTTGCTATTTTGGAGAAATTCTGCACAAACCTCCTGCAATAGCTGGCGAGGCCGAGAAAACTCCTTAGCTGCTTCACATTCTTCAGCGGAGCCCACTCTTGAATAGTGCGGACTCACTTTGAATCAACCGAAATACCCTCAGCGGAAATGGCATGGCCAAGAAAATTGACCTTGTCGAGCCAAAACTCACACTTGGAGAACTTGGCATAGTACCGGTGCTCTCTCAGCTTCTGCAGCACCAGGCGAAGATGTTTCTCATGTTCAGCCTATGACTTGGAATACAAAAGAATGTCGTCGAGGTAGAGGATGACAAACACATCGAGCCACTGTTGGAACAAATAGTTCATAACTCTCATGAATGTTGGAGTGGCGTTTGAGAAGCCAAAAGTCATGACTATGAACTCATACAGCCCATAACGTGTGCTGAACGCGGTCTAGGGAATGTTCTCTTCACGAACACGGATTTGATGATACCCCATCCTCAAGTCAAGCTTCGAAAACACCTTTGCCCCATTCAACTGTTCAAACAAATCGTTAATGTGGGGTAAAGGGTACTTGTTCTTGATGGTCTTCTTGTTGATGCCGCGATAGTCCTGGACCAAGCGGCTAGTCCCATCTTTATTCTGCACAAACAAAGCTAGTGCACCCCAAGGGGAAGTGCTCGCGCGGATAAAACCTCCTTCCTCCAACTCTGTCAACTGCTTCTTGAGTTCAATCAACTCCTTCGAACACATCTTGTTCGGATGCCGAGAAATCGGCTGAGTACCAGGCTCTAGCTCAATAACGAACTCAATAGCTCAAACTAGGGGAATTCCTGGCAACTCCTTTGGAAAGACGTCTGGAAACTCACAGACTACTTTGACTTCTTCGAGCAAAGGTGCGACTCCTGCATTCAAAGTATACAACAGTGCTGCTCCTGCCATTGAGCCACAAGTGTAAAAGATTTCTGCGCTTGAATCATGTGTCAACTTCACGGATCGTGAAGGACAATCAATGTTGGCTTTGTGCTGCACAAGCCAATCCATGCCCAAGATGACATCAATATCAGAACGGGGAAGCAAGATCAAAGAGGCGGAGAACGTGAGACCCTGGATCTGAATCTGTACATCAGGAACTTTGACAGCTGAACTCAACTTAGAGCCCAGGGTAGATATATCCATAGGCGACGGCATCATCTCCGACTTTAGATCATGTGCACGTGCAAAGGACTTGGAAACGAAGGAGTGAGAAGCTCCGGAATCGAACAACACGGTCGCAGGAACTGAACTAACAAGCAACCTACCAATCACAATCTCAGAAGACTGTTGAGAATCTGTCATCATGACGTTGTTCATGCGAACTGCACGTGGTTGTGCCCTCACCATCGCAGTGCTCGGAGTAGAGCGAGGTGGGGGCGGTGGGAGCCGAGCAAAGCGCGGATCGGTGCACTTGGGAGAAGTGTGATCCGGATCTCCACACTTGTAGCAGATCACGCCTGAGATGGGCTGGGGCTGCGGTCTGGGTGGCCTCGCGTGTGGTGGTGTAGAGCGAGGGACCTGCTGAACTGGGACGGTAGGGCGGGAAAAAGTGCGAAAAAGTGCCCCCCTCGGCTGGAACTTCTCCCTTTGTGGTGGCGCCTCTGTGACCCAAGTCTTTGCCTTCTTGTGGACCATTGTTGTGGAGCTGTACTCTTTCTGGCGCTTTCTGTCTGCATCCCACTCTGCTCTGGCTGACTCCTGGCGGATAGCCGAATCCACGGACTTTGAGAACAGCGTAGGGTTGCACTGGGTGAGCGCATACTTGATCTTTGTGCTGAGACCCCCACGGAACCTGGCAATCCGCTTGGCCTCTGTGGAGACCTCCTCAGGAGCGTACCTGGCGAGCCTGATGAAGGCCTGGTTGTACTCCTGGACTGACCTGTCACCCTGTCTCAGAGCCAAGAACTCCTCTCACTTCCTGTCCATCAAGCCACTCGGAATATTGGCTGCTCTGAAGTCTGTGACGAAGTCTTCCCACGTGATCACATCATCACCTTTGTTGGCCTTGTAGGTATCGTACCAGCTGGCTGCTGCACCCTGAAGCTGGAAGGAGGCGAAGGTGATGTAGTCGACTGACCTGACGGTGTTTGTGTTGAAGTGCTTCTTGATCTCTGCTATCCAGTCATCCGCTTCCAGTGGGTCTCGAGCCTCTAAGAACCTGGGGGGTTGATAGCAAGGAACTGCTGCAAAGTCGTGTGCTGTGGTCGATCATTCCTCTGGGCAGTCTGGTTCTGGAGCATCAGCAAGATCGCAGCTGTGCCCTGAGCCACTGCAGCCACAACCTCCCCAAGTATAGGGTTCTCCGGCGGCGGCATGTTCCCTCTCGGCATCCTGTATACAGGAACACTTATGAGAACATGGCAGAAATATCGATGAAACCAGAAGATAAAATAATATTGACAACAAAACTTCCTCACGAGGTATGAGGAAGACGAAAGCTGAATATCCACCAAGGTTAACCCGGAAAGTCCGAAATCTAGATGCTACTTGAATCCCCAAACCGAGATCATCCGAATCCAAGATAATAATCTACTAGCGAGCACACAACAATATATACGAGTGGTTGAAGACCTGAACGTTGAGACATCTACCATGACCGGGCTGCCGAAGTGGTCTCCTATAGGGTGAGGAACCACATCCGGAGGATGCGAACCATCCATGTATAGGAGTTTCACCTGAGGTACGCCGTAAGCGAGGTGGAGCTGTCAACCACAAGTGTCGGCTCAGTGTTCTCAACGTATGCCAACCCTTCTCGTCGCTAGAAAAAAGATTATAGAGGAATCGGAGCCTCATGTAATCGAGAACCTAGATTTGTTTTGAAAGGATAAGTTGCAGAGAGAAAAAAACGTTTCACTTCCTCACGGAAAAAGGGGTGGGAGGGTGGGGTAAGAAGAAAAAGAAAGAGTTCCTACACTCCGATTTTCCTTAGTAACTACAAAATAGTTTCTAGACTCGACTTCGGCCAGTAAGGGGTCCTATAGTCAGTCCTGCTCTGATACCAAGTTGTAAGGCCCCCGATGCGGTACTATCTCGAGTTAGTCGCTTTCGCGTCCCACCTGATATGGAAGCGCATAAGTGGCCACCGACGCACGATACTCGCACTCGTATCGCTATCGGATTCTCGACAACAGGTAAATGAAGCATGAAGAACTAAGACATAAATATATATAAGTCCAGGGCATACACTCGCTGCTGGTATTTATTACATCATCTCAGAGATCATAAGATCCATCAGTACATCATAACATCATGCGGAAGACACACACGACCGAGTACGGTCAAAATCCAAATGGACCTAGAGAGGGCTGCACATAAACAAGTCCACCCATGGAACGTCGGAACCCAACTATAGGATCTACTGGGCGAAGTCCTCCTCATCTTCCTCCTCTAGTGGCACCTCCACGAAGTAACGTCTAGTGCTCGGGTCGAGGTAGTAATCAACTGCAGCGGCCGATCAGGCAAAGCATAAAAAGGGAAAAGAAAAGCAAGAGGTGAGAATATATCAATGCAGTATAACTAACTTCTCACGGTAAGGAAAGGTAGTGGTTGAGGTTGCATCCGCGCTAGCATATGTGAGTGGCTAACGAATCATTAGAGTAAGGGAAGATCCAAGAACTTATGTTGACAATGTGTCATAGGTCTGCTATCGACCTACTGACGCAAAACATAGCACAACCTTGTCCCCTCTTTGTCGCCCCGGACGAAGAAGAGAAATCAAGGCAACTCACACGTTGGCAACTTTTTAGCATGATTAAGTTGATGTTATTCTATGAACAAGGAGTAGGTCTGAAGTCGTCCATAACCGCGGACACGGCTTTTCGAAAAGATTTAACCCTGCAGAGGTGTACCAACTGCCCATCATAGGCTTCGCATGTATGCCTGGTTTCCACTTGGATGTGTTAACGCCTGAAACTCCGGAACGTCAGAGTCCCTCTAACTAACAACACACAATTTTGGGTGGCCCCCGGTGAGTCGACATCCAACTCAAAAGCCGGCCGCGCTCTCGAATAGGTCTCTACCGTATGGCCAAGGTCGGGTTTAGCCTCACCTGAACAGCAGGGGACTTCCCTAGCTCACCAGTGTGGACCAACAAGAGAAACCATGTCTCCGCTGGCCCGGGTTGTTTCGAAAACTGCTGGGGTACCAACCAAGCACACACACACGTTTGCAAATAGTAAATCAGCTTGGGCCACCACTAGAACTGTTTGAAGCTAGGTAGGTAAGACAAGGGGAACCCATAGAATCCCACACACGATTAGGCACACTCATCAAGAAACACAATACCCTGAACTCGGGACCTAGGTGACTCAAATGGAGCAAAACAGCTGGCGGGAACAGCCCGGTCTCCCATCCTTCGTCAAATATAAATTAACATCATAACAATAAATATCAACCAATTTCTGATAATAGTATGATATTCCACCAAGAAGCAAAGGGTATAAGCAGCAGGTTAAGGGCGTACACATACTAAGAAATGGTTAAGAAAGAAAGGTACATAGCCAAACAAGGTTTTACTAGGATGTGGGGGCATGGCTGTTTGGGTTTAATTAAGAGGAAAAAGTATATGTTTGTAGGATCAAGCAACCGTTCTAAATACAGCTAGGCAAGCGAGCTGAAAGCTATAAAGAATGATATATAAACCCCCTTGACTGGGTAATCAGTTGACGGAGCAGACGTAGCAGGGTCTGATACGTCCAAAACGTATCTATAATTTATGCTTGCTCCATGCTTCTTTTGTGTGATATTGCTATGATATTTATGCACTTTCATAGACTTTTGATCATATTTGGACTAACCTATTAACTCAGTGCACCCCTGTGCCAGTTTCTGTTTTCTGCTGTTTTTGTATTTCAGGTTTTCCCATTATTAAAAGTGCTCAGAAAATTCCGGGAAAAATATATAAAAATCAGCGTTCTAGAAGAGTCCTCCAGCCGGAGGATGGAGCCCTGGGCTGGCCCACAGCCCCCAGGCGCCCTCCTGGAACGGCCAGGGGCCCACCCGCGCCGGGTGGCCGCCTGGGCGACTGGTGGCCCCCCGATGCCCCCTTTGGCTCCTATTTATTCTCCCGTCGCAAAAACCCTGATTCCAGAACCCTTTTTTCCAGAAGCAATTCTGATCTCCGCCGCCATCGACACAAAGTTTCGGGGGACCATAATTCCTGTGCCAGCACCCTTCCGGGACGGGGAAGTGCCCCCGGATTCATCTCCATCGACGTTGCTTCCTCCTTCCATCATGCGGGAGTAGTTCCTCCTCGGGGCTGAGGTTTCTACCAGTAGTTATGTGGTCTTCTCTCTCTCGCATGATGTGATCTTCATTGTGATCATAGGCTATGTTAATCTAGGATGATCCCATGATGTTTCCCCTTCTTCTATGTAGTGGATTGGTGTACTCACTTGATCTTATCTAGTATAATCCCCGAGACCATGGTGACAACGGTCTATTGGACATGGGTTAGAAGAATATTTTCATGAGTGATTTCCTCTTTTGTGTGTGGATTGAAGATTGAGAGTCTCTTGGTGCTTGTCTTTGACTATCCTTTAGATATGTTGTGGTGATTGTGGTACTCTCTTTGGATGGCCGCGGTGACATTGGGAAATCCATATATGCGAACTACGAACTCTGAGGTGTGCTTTTGTAGCCCTACACAATTCTCGTCCTCTCTTGACCACAAAGGAATGACCTCCGAGTACGTCTCCATTGCATGTTTTATGGGAAATATCATGTGATTAGACTATGTTAATGTTGTTGGGAGTTGCCACTAGTGAAAGTATGAAGACTAGGCCTTGTTTCCACCATTGCAATACCGTTTGCGCTCACGTTTACTACTTGTTTTCTTGCTGCACTTTTTATTACAGATTTATATTACCTTGCTTTGCTACACCTATCACCCATATTTTACCATCTCTTCGCCGAACTAGTGCACCTATACAACTCCTAGTTGTATTAGGTGTGTTGGGGACACAAGAGACTTCTTGTATCTTAATTGCAGGGTTGCTTGAGAGAGACCATCTTCAACCTCTACTTCCCTCAGTTCGATAAACCTTAGGTCATCCACTTGAGGGAAATTGCTGTTGTCCTACAAACCTCTGCGCTTGGAGGCCCAACATAGTCTACAAGAATAGAAGCGTGCGTAGACATCAAGCTATTTCTGGCGCCGTTGCCGGGGAAGTAAGTGTTTGAAGGTATATCTTTAGATCTTGCAATTAAATCTTTCCGCTTCTTGTTTTTAGTTTCACTAGTTAGGCTTATGGAAAACCGCACTCTTAGTTCATTGCTTGGGGAAGGCCGCTTTAGCACACCCGTGGTAGAGAAGTCTCCTCCACCTACTGAATGTATCCCGTTCCAAATACCACTTGGGATAATTGAAATAATTAGGAATGATTGTTATGATGGAACAGTCAATACTAGTATTCATTTGTTGAAACTTACAGAATTTGTGAGTTATTTAATATTTCTGGTTTGACAAGAGATGCATTCATGAGGAAATTATTTGCCTTGTCACTGAAAGGAAAAGCATTGGAATGGTATAGGCTAGTAGATGATTCTCACCTACTGGATTGGGAAGAGATCCAATCTCTCTTTTACTCCAAGTTTTATCCTCTTCATGAAGTCCATGAGAATAGGAATTATGTTTATAATTTATATCCTCATGACGGAGAGAGCATAGCTCAATCTTCGGGGAGACTGAAAACTTTAATGCTAAAATGTCCTAACCATGGGCTCCCCAAAGATATCATTATTACTAATTTTTATGCAAGGCTCTCTCGACAGGATAAGGACTTGCTCGATGCTTCCTCTATGGGTTCTTTCACAAACGAAAAGATTGATGCTAAATGGGAACTCCTTGAAAGAATTCAATGCAACACTGAAGATTGGGAGATCGACAAAGGTAAAGAGTCAGGTATAATTTATGAGTATGGTTGCATTAAGTCCTTTGTTGAAACTGCAAGTTTTAATAAGTTTAGTGCTAAGTTTGGGCTTGATTCTCAACTCCTTGTTGATTTCGTCAACTCTTTTGCTTCACATCTTAATATGCCTAAGGAGGATTGGATCAAGCATCATGAACCTTTTAAAGAGATTTGCAAAGAAAATAAAAATTTCATGATGATTGCAACATGCATGATCCCATTCTTGAAAATGAAGTTTTATATAAGTATGTTAGTTTTTGTGGAGTGGATAGACCTTGTGAAAGGCCTATGATTGAAGAAGAGAAGTATTGTAAGCAACATAAACATGAAAGAACAATCACTTGGGTCAAATATTTAAATGAAATTGCTAGAGAACTGTGTGACCTTTATCCTTTTACTTGTGAACTTTGTGGTATAGAGGGTCACTTTAATTTTCAATGCATGAACTTTCAAAACATAACTGTTAACCAGTTGTGTGATAACATGATCACCCCTGATCTTTATGATGAACTTATGTTATTTTTGATGTGTGAAGAGTTATCAGAAAAGACTTCTTGGCTAGATGTTAATGCCTTAGGAATAAACAACACTTTGCAAAATTTCCATCTCTATTGTGTTGTTAATTGCCATGAAAATGATAAGTAGATTAGCAAGGAGGGAACTTTACCAAAGTATAAAAGTGTCTCTTATATTTCTACTAAGAAAAAGGAGAGTTTCTCCCAAGTTTCCCCTATTGTTTCTAATTATAAACGAGGATATATGGAGAAACTTCATCTCCAACCACTCCCTCCTAAGGTGAATAAGAAGAAAAAGAAGAGTAGGAGGAAGAGGAGCAAGAAGGAAGAAGAATGGGTATCAACCTCGCCTGAGCATATTCCTCGCATCAATTTTTATCCTAACGGATATAAATTTATGGAGGATGGTGAGCTTGATTGCATTCATTATTATCCTGATGTTAAGTCCGTAGGCACTATTGAAGATGATTTTGATTATGATATGCATGTTACTTATTGTGATTGGGAAGATAATGATAATGCCACTTATGATCTTGAAAATCTTTTTGGTGCCAACTCTGAAAATGATGATATAGAAAGCTCTAAGCTGGGGATGATAGGATTGCAAGTCCTTTACCCATTAGTGATGTGGTAATTGATAATTATTTTGCTAGTAAGAATAAAGACAACATGTTTACAAATATAGTTGCTAGCAATGATAATGCTCTTGTCTACTATGATGATGTTATAACTCCTATCTATAGTGATTGTAAAGGTACCTATGACATAAGGAGAAATTATCCTTATGAAACTTGTCATAATCATGGTGGGGATTACTCCCTTGCTGAACACTATCTTCCTAATACACAATTAATCTATAGTGTTCAAGTTGTTTATGATAGTCCTACTCCCACTATTACCAATGAGAAAGATTATGCTTATGTGGAGAATAAGAGTACCTTTTTGCATGTGGATCATGGTAACAATGCTTTATGTGATACTTATATTGTTGAGTTTATTCATGATCCCACTGGAAATTATTATGAGAAGGGAACACATGCTTATAGATATTTCAATAATATCAAGTTCCCTCCCTTTATGTTGAAGGTTTTGAAGCTGCACTTGTTTTGCCTTCCTATGCTTATTGCTTTGTGCTTCAATAAATTATTCTATTGCAATATTCCTATGCATAGGAAGCATGTTAGGCTTAAATTTGTTTTGTATTTGCTTCTTGATGCTCTCTTTTGTTCTTCAACTCTTATTCCCGCGAGAGCATCATTAAAGTCTTAAGCCTATCTTTATGGCTATAAAGAAAGAGCTCTAGGGAGACAACCCTTGTTATCATTACTTTCAGTTTGTTCTTTTAATTTTTAGTGGTCTTGATGTTTGTTACTACTATATCAACATCATTGTATCTTTATTTTTCAACTTTGTGCCAATTTTAGCCTCTGATTGCAAGAAAGTTCAAAAGTTGTGAAATGCTATCCAGAAAACAGATTCTGTCCTTGGACAGAAAAATTCGAATAAAATCACCAGATCATCTTTTTGACCTGAATGTTTTTGACAGCGTGCTCTATACAATTAGCTTTCGAGCGTCTGTTCAGGTTTTTTATTTGAGTTGTAGAAGTGCCCCAGAAAAATTATTTACTACATGCTGGTCTGTTTTTCACAGATTCTGCCCTGTTTTGCCTTTTCTTCATTTTGCAAACCTTAAGCTTGATTTTTATTTGCAAAAACTTTTTGGAAATCTTGAGAAACAGTAGCCCTTCAATAATATCTTTGTTGCCAGTAGAGAAAAATTATTTTATTGTGGGTACTAACCTCTCTAATCAAATTATGATGAGTTATGTATGAAGGGAGTTTTCAAGTGTGCGAGGGAAGACGATAAAAGAAGATTCAGGAGTGTCAAACGCTCAAGCTTGGGGATGCCCCCATGCACCCCCAAGAAATATCCAAGGAGACTCAAGCATCTGAGCTTGGGGATGCCCCCGTGCATCCCCTTCTCCATCGACAATTATCAGTTCGTCTCTCGTTTCACTATATTTCTATCACTTCATGCGTTATGTGCTATTCTTGGAGCGTCTCGCTCTTAGGTTTTGTTTTTAGTTTTCTTTAGCTTTGCTTGCTGTTCATAGCAAGTTAGAGCCCAGCTTTCTTTGTGTGGGAGAGAAAAACGCTCCACTTCCAAAATTTAGAACACAACATAGTACTTCTTCCTTCTTATCTTTGTTGTGTTTGTTCTTTATCTTTTCGTAGCTGCTGCCATGCTTTGCTCTTAGCTTTCATGTTTATCTTTTAAAAGAGCTTTTGTTTAGTTTGTTGCTGGCACTCTCTTGAGTTTTCATGTTTATCTTGTTTAGAGAGTTTGCATGTTGCACTGAGTTTTGTGTCTTGACTTGAAGTAGGTAGTTGAGGTTGCTATTCTTTTTGTAGTAGTAACTTGCAAAAGTTTTGAGGTGTTGTATTGAGCAAAGTTTGGACTTTTGGTGTCAAGAGATTTAGCCTATTAGTGATAGATGTCGTATTTTGGGCAATCCGTGTTAATTTTCAAAAAGCTACAAATTAGCTGAGAACTCTAGCTACTAGATGGATCACTACTCTTTGGAGGGATAGAATATTAGAGTACACTCACGTACCATGAGTCGAGGATGCGCAAGGATAACCAAAACCCCATACACTCATCCTCGGGGTACTTGTCTCTTTGTGAACCTCCTTATTAGATTGAGAGTTACCGATAATAAGTGCATGAGTTCTTCGGACTAATGTGAGTATTCGAAAGTTGACACTTCCACCTTCCCTTATTTTGCTAGCCTTCCCTGTGTCGTGAATTGCTTTCTTCTCACTCCGAGAGTTAGCGTCCACTTTCGCCGGTACATCCAAACCCTTGGCACGATACGCTGTGTCATCATAAGCCTCCTTATATCCTTCCTCAAAACAGCGACCATACCTACCTATCAAGGCATTTCCATAGCCTTTCCGAGATACATTTCCATGCAACATCCATCTTCTCATGACTTGATCTTCATGTCATACATGCTACTTTCTTGATCGATGAGCCGCATGCTACTTGGGCCTTGCCCTAATCATTGCTACATGACGCGCTAGTATCATTGCATATCCTGCTACACTGGCAGAGGAATATATTTGCATACATCATGACAGTTACATTTTCTTTATGATTTGAGTACTTTGTAAAGTGTGAAAGATCTTGTATACTTTTTGTAATATATAGAGTGTTGCCCCTAAAGTGAGGAAAAGATCCCAAAGTGGACAAATTAAAAGATCCCAAAGTGGACAAATTAAAAGATCCCAAAGAGGACAAATGAGAGTTAAATAGAAAGAGCCATTGAGGCCACCAAAAAATACAAAAAAAGAAAAAAAAGAAAAAGAGAAAAAAAGAAAAATAAAAAGAGAGAAGGGGGCACACTACTATTCATTTTTTTGAGAGATCCACACTCGTACTGCGTCTTGTATCTTGTACTCCATAGAGATTATCATTCATGCATATAACTATGTGGGGACTTTCACACTATAGAACTTGGCTTGTATATTTTAATGATGAGCCTCCTCAAATGAGCTCTAGGTCTTCTTGAGCATGCAAGTTGGATGCACCCCCACTAGTTCCATTGGAGAGATTTTAGCTCATATGTGCATCCGTTGCATGGCCATCCCTACTCCTCACATCATATCTATAATTTGGCTTTCTCTCGCCTATGATTGTCCTCATTGATGTGAGCCTTTCACACCTTTTTGTCTTCCTCCTCCACCTTATTCTCTCTTTGCCATCCTAAGTGTCAACTTTCTTTCTTACGCTCATCTATTGCTTGAGTGCTCAAAATGTCGAAAAGGAGTGGATCATTTTGAATTGTACCTGGCTAGTGGTCTGGGGATGAGTCAAGATAAGATTACAAAGAAGACCAAGTGTGACACTTTAGTAGATTGAGTTCTCAACAATAAAAATACTTTTTTCTCGTATAACCCTATCCCCTTTCTTGCACGCAAACACCATTTGGAGACATTCGAGTCACGGACAGCGAGAGCTCTTGCACCTTTATGTTCTTATGTTGCTTATTTCAATACTAGATATAGACTCTTGCCTTTTATGACTTGAATTGAATTACATGTCTTGATTGCTTTACTTACAAAGTTCTTATATGGTTGTTAGCATGTCACCAGAGAAATTATGCATGTTATCATTTACCTACTCGAGGACGAGCAGGAATTAAGCTTGGGGATGTTGATACGTCCAAAACGTATCTATAATTTCTTCTTGCTCCATGCTTCTTTTGTGTGATATTGCTATGATATTGATGCACTTCCATACACTTTTGATCATATTTGGACTAAGCTATTAACTCAGTGCACCCCAGTGCCAGTTTCTGTTTTCTTCTGTTTTTGTATTTCAGGTTTTCCCATTATTAAAAGTGCTCAGAAAATTCCGGGAAAAATATATAAAAATCAGCGATCTAGAAGAGTCCTCCAGCCAGAGGATGGAGCCCTGGGGTGGTACACAGCCCCCAGGCGCCCTCCTGGTGCGGCCAGGGGTCCACCCGCGCATGGTGGCCGCCTGGGCGACTGGTGCCCCCCCGATGCCCCCTTTGGCTCCTATTTATTCTCCCGTTGCGAAAACCCTGATTCCAGAACCCTTTTCTCCAGAAGAAATTCCGATCTCCGCCGCCATCGCCACCAAGTTTCGGGGGATCAGAATTCCTGTGCCGGCACCCTGCCGGGACGGGGAAGTGCCCCCGTATTCATCTCCATCGACGTTGCTTCCTCCTTCCATGATGCGGGAGTAGTTCCTCCTCGGGGCTGAGGTTTATACCAGTAGCTACGTGGTCTTCTCTCTCTCCCATGATGTGATCTTCATTGTGATCATAGACTATGTTAATCTAGGATGATCCCATGATGTTTCCCCTTCTTCTATGTATTGTATTGGTGTACTCACTTGATCTTATCTAGTATAATCCCCAAGACCATGGTGACAGCGGTCTATTGGACATGGGTTAGAAGAATATTTTAATGAGTGATTTCTCTTTTGTGTGTGGATTGAAGATTGAGAGTATCTTGGTGCTTGTCTTTGACTATCCTTTAGATATGTTGTGGTGATTGTGGTACTCTCTTTGGATGGCCGCGGTGACATTGGGAAATCCATAGATGCGAACTAAGAACTCTGAGGTGTGCTTTTGTAGCCCTACACAATTCTAGTCCTCTCCTGACCACAAAGTAATGACCTCCAAGTACGTCTCCATTGCATGTTTTATTGGAAATATCATGTGATTAGACTATGTTAATGCTGTTGGGAGTTTCCACTAGTGAAAGTATGAAGCCTAGGCCTTGTTTCCACCATTGCAATACCGTTTGCGCTCACGTTTACTACTTGTTTGCTTGCTGCATTTTTTATTACAGATTTATATTACCTTGCTTTGCTACACCTATCACCCATATTTTACCATCTCTTCGCCGAACTAGTGCACCTATACAACTCCTAGTTGTATTAGGTGTGTTGGGGACACAAGAGACTTCTTGTATCTTAATTGCAGGGTTGCTTGAGAGAGACCATCTTCAATCTCTACTTCCCTGAGTTCGATAAACCTTAGGTCATCCACTTCAGGGGAATTGTTGTTGTCCTACAAACCTCTGTGCTTGGAGGCCCAAAATAGTCTACAAGAATAGAAGCATGCGTAGACATCATGGTCCTCGGGCTCGGTTTCGGAAATCTCCACGAAAGTCTCCTCGACAGTCTCAGGTGCTAACGTAAGGTACCGGCAAGGAAAAGCACACAAGTAAACATCGAGACCAAAATTTCTCAAGCATGGATGTGATGATCAAATTTAATTAGACATGGTGCGACCCTAGTTAGTCAAGTTTAAATGAAGGTGTTGACGACACGCCAACAAACTCCATATGCAATTATTAATATTTTATGGCTTTGGTCATAGCCTTAACTTTGGTGTAAATAACATGGCAACATGGCATGGCATGAACAACAATAACAAGTTATTAACAATAATAAGGACAACGTGAAAATAAATCACCGATTCCGGAGACGAAGAAGTGTCGGTGAAATTGACACCGGAAGGTTCAACAGAATAAAAGGATCCCAGACACTTTCATATGACAATATGCTAGGGCTGGTTCATGGAGGCCAAGGATCAGAGATGACATGGCCCTTTTGAATTTGCAAACCAAGTTAGTAAATTGAAAGATCTGTGGGGCCGTTATGCAAAATTGACAACACCTCAATAATTTAAGGCTCAATTTACAAAATAGACCTCACCATGGGCTTCATTGGGAAATTCTACCCCAAAATCATATATGGGATGACATATTTGAGGCAGAAAAGTCCAAACCATTGAAACAGATTTGAATTTGAATTCAAATCAAATTTGGAGGGAAAACAGAAAAGGAAAAAAAGGAAAAGAAAAAGAAAAGGGGAGGCCCAGCACCTTGGGCTGGTTTCGGGCACAAAATGCCCAGCCTCTCCTCTCAGCCTGGCCCATCAATGGCTCAACCCACTGACTCGTGGGTCCAGGGCGTCAGCCTCAGCTAAAAAAATGCAAAAATGGGGGCGCCGGCTGGGACTCGAACCCGAGCCGTGCTGTTCTTCTCCACGGCCCCTACCACTGCGCTACGAATCGTTTTCTGAAATGACTCGAGCAGCACCAACGGTAAGGTTTGCCCCCCACTTAACTGAACTTCAACGCCCGATGGCGACGAAGAAACACGGGGGTGCTGGCCTCGCGGGAACGGCTCCGGCAGCACCGCGCTTGCTTGGAAACACGGGCTGGTTCATCCAGCTACACCTGGATGCACCACGTGGCCATGGTGACACACCAGCTCGCTCGCTATCCCCACCGTAAACGCACGGTGGCGACGGGTTCAGACACCTGCACGACAGGTTCAGAGACAATAGCACGGGGCTCCGCTCCGGCGACAAGGGTGTCACGTGCACACACCTAGGGCCTTGCTGCTGCATACGGGGCTGAGCACGGATCACCCACGCACACACACGCCACGGCGTTTGGCTCCTCGCTCAACTCCGGCGAGGCTAGCCTCGTCTAAATATCGCGGTGACGCACTGGACTTCTGCAACTACTTCAGACAGTAGCAACACGGGGACTACACGGACGCAAAGGGGCACCTTTGAGGCCAAAGGCGTGGCCAGAGCACGCCTAGAGCCTGCACGAACTCACCCCGGGCACGCCATGGACAAGGCGGCCACGGTGGTTCGACGGTGACAGCTACTCGCAGAGACAGGCGACGAGCAACGACTCGGGGACCTACGCTACGCGCTACGGGAGGAACAAGAGGACCACGAGGTTCACCTTGGGGTTGCTGGTGACGTGCTCAAAACACCAGAAGCAGAGGAGGAAGACAGCCGTTTTCGGGGAAGACGCTGGCCGTGGAGGAGGTCGTCGAGGCGCGGATTGAATCAGGCACCGCGCGGGAAATTCCTGCAAGGGGAGACCGCGGGTGAGCTTGGAGGTCACGCACGCGAGCGCATGGTCAGAAACACGGCGGGATGGAGGCGAATTGTACCTCACCGGCGGGGAACAAGGGAGGTGCCCCTGGACCCTGGCTGCGGCGGCGCGAAGAAATCGAAGGGGGAACGGGGAGCCTATGGTTCGTGGAGCCCGGAGGCACGCTCGCTTTATAGAGGGAGCCCCTCCTGGCCACGCTGGCCGGCATCGACGTCGATGCCCGTCGCCGGTGTGAGAGAGGAGGAGGAGGTGACCTCAGCCAGCGTGGAAAGGCGATGAAGGAGGGACGCCCGATGAAGATCGTACGGCCAGAGACGCCTCCGCGTACTGCTTCGCTGGATGGGGCCATGTGGGCTGCGGGGGAGTGGGGCGAGGCCTGCTGGGCTGGGCCTGGAAGGCCCTCTTCCTCCAGAACAAAAGAAAAGGGATTTTTCATTTATTAAAAACAGAAAATGTCCAAGAGTTTTCCAGAGCAAACCACGATGGAGAAAAACATATGAAAATATGTTTTGGGATCCTTGCAATATTCTCCAATTTATAAAATTGGTTTGGCCACTTTTTGAGCAACTAAAATGTGGGGCCATCTTTGAAATTCAAACTCACTTTGAACTGTGGCCCACATTTTTGGAGGTGGCAAAAATGGTTCAAGGTTTTTGAAATGCTTGGGAAGGGGAAAGAATTGTCTATGCCACATTTGGGGTCAAGGGGAGCCCACATGCAACATGGAAAATTCCTCAAACACCTTTCTTGAACCAACTTGCATGAATTAAAAAACAACTCAAATGAGCTCAAAACTCCTTGGCATTTAAAATCATCACATGGAATTACATCCTCTTGTAGCATAGAAAGTTTCAAAGCCATTGATGAAAGCAAAATTACATCATGAAAACATAATTTGCTCTTGGGCTGTTACAAGTTCGGCGCAGGAGAATTGGCGTGATGGCGACTCTGTATTTGTGTCATCAATTTTCTGCAAAATCGGTGCGTGTGCAGCCCCTGAGTCTTTCAGTTGTCTCGAGAGGTCAGATGTACTCTTTGCTGCAAGCAGATGTAAGCTAGCTCACGAGTGTCTAGTTTGACCGGATCACCGGAGCAAGTTAAAAATATGAGAAACAGTTTTTTTTGACTCGTAGTAGAGGCACTACTGGAAACAGGTTCTTTACCGACCGCCATGGCAGTCGGCAAAGGGCACAAGGACGGTCGGCAAAGGCTTTGCCGACCGCAAGTGGTCGGCAAAGAATTCGGCACCGATTTGGCCGGTAGAGACCTTCTTTGCCGTCCGCATCAAATCGACGGACGGTAAAGAATGTTTCCGTCGGCCCCGTAGCTCAAGCAGACGGCAAAGTATCTGGACGGCAACGCCATCCACTCGGTCCCGTTAGACATCTAACGGTAGGCTTTGCCGACTTCCTGCGGTCGGCAAAGATATAGCACCTCAGCCTGCTCCAATTTCTTTGCCGACTGCTTGCAGTCGGCAAAGCGACCATATGGCTAGCCGGTGCTCCCAAGTTGTACAGTCTGTTGACACGTGGCTTCTTTGCCGACTGCCTACGGATGGCCAATGTCTTTGCCGACCGCTTGCGGTCGGCAAACTGTCCTTACTTTTCCATTTTTTGGATTTTTTAAATTCCAGCATTTTTATAAAACAGATACATATGTATATATACAATTGCATATCACATCATTTATATGTCTGCTAGCATCACATCATATATATCGACATATCACATACACTAGCAAAGTCCATATCACATCATAGAGTCCACAGATCACATCACAATATATGTCCAGACAAGTGCACAGATCGCAATGAAGCAAAAAAGACTAGCAAGTGCACATATACAAGTCCAAAGTACGATCACAAAGAAGCTACAAAAGTCCATCCAAGAAGCAAGGCTGCAAAATGTAATCAAAGTGATGTTAGATATGAGAAAAAACTAAAAATTGTAGTAAACTAAGTAAATAAGGATTGGTATATATGAACTACCAAAATCATGAAAAAAACTACACTAGCTAACTAAGGAGGAGGAAAATAAGATGAAGAAGGAGAAGAAAAAGTATAAGAGGAACAAAAGAAGAGAAGAAAAGGATTTGGTAAGAAGGAGAAGAAGATGAATAAGATGGACAAGATGAAGATGAAGATAAAAAAGATGAAGAAGATGTGAAGGAGATGAAGAAGATGAAAATGGAGAAGATGAGAAGGAGAAGGAGAAGGAGAAGATGAATGAGAAGGAGATGAAGAAAATGAAGAAGATGAGAAGGAGAAGGAGAAGATGAATGAGAAGGAGATGAAGAAGAAGAAAATGAAGAAGATGAGAATGATTGGGATAGCTAAGCTATTAATGTCTTTTTTGAGCTAACTAAGTTAAATATATGTCTTTTATGAGCAAAATAAAGAAATTATGGCATTTATGAGCTAACTAAGCTAACTATGTCATTATTGAGCAAAACCAAGATAAGTTAATGTCATTTTGGAGCTAACTAAGCTAACTATGTCATTTCTAGCATTTATGAAGCTAACCATGCATTGTTTAAGATAATTAATCATTTATCAATCAAATGAACCAAAAAAATAGAGAAGAACGTACCGGATTCGACATCACGGTTGAGTATCACTAGGTTGGTTTCTCGGGCTAGGATCGGGAGAAGGGTTATGCGACGCAACTGCGGAATTATGCTGTACCAAAGATCAATTGCAATATCTGGTTAGCATGACGAAACTAATTTTTAAGAGTGAGCAATAATGATCATTGAAATGAAAAGTACCGTTCCCACAGGAGTAGGGATCGTCGGCATAGGCGGAGGGGTACGACCTTGGCTCTCGAACATAGTCTGCATATTTGTTTTCGAGGAGTCAACAATATTTGTTAGTACTTAAACAAACATACACTCACGATTTGACTAATATGCACAAGTAACTTACCGCAAAGAGGTCATAGATGGCCTTGTTTGCCGCCTCATTTCGTGCCCTCTCCTCCTCTAACATCCTTCGGGTCCTCTCCTCTGCTAACGCCAGATCTTCCGCTGCCTTCCTGTCTCTCTCCGCCAATAGCTCTTGGGTTGCATGTCTCTCTTTCTCAAGAGCAGCCTACAACCACCTCATTAGAAATGTAATCATCGGTCCGCAAACAGAAGAATGTAAGACTGAAGTATGAGTCCGCATAGCTAACCTCGATGGCGAGATCAACTGGCCGCGCGCGAGTCCGTATAGCAGGAGAGGAGCTTGTTTGGCGCGCCTTGATTTGAGGGAGAGTGTAAGGACAACGGATTAACCCATCACCCATGGCAATCGCGCCATGGGGCCTCCCGCCACCAGATATCATCAACACCTCCGTGTCAATAGGCTCCTTCACCGGATCATACGCCTCCCCGAACTTCTCCAATGCCACGTCCTTGTATTTCTCGAGCTTATCACGGGCGGAAATGTTGGTGTACTCTTTTGGATCGACGTCCCCTTCAGCCAAGGACTTGGTCTTCTTGTACGAGGCCCTATTGGCCATGGAATAGGCGTCGTACAACTCTGGTACCGGCTTATTATGAAAATCCGCCTACAAGACAAAGCAAAGTATTAGTACAGGACACAAACTCGCATGAAGAAGAAATTGCATAAAGAATGAAGAAAACCACATACCCATTTTTCACCGTAAGCAAACAAGTTGGCACTGCCTTGATGGTGTGCCACACCAACCATCTTTGCCTGTCGAGCCTTGCCATCATTGTGGACTGCTAACCACTTCTCCGAGCACCACTCATCCACCATCACGGTCCAACAATCCATCTTGTCCGCACACCATCTCGGGGGCACCTAAGTTAGTGAAGAGAAAATTGAGCACTAGGCCTAGGAATGAAATCAAGGAATATACAACCCTTAAGAATAGGCTATACCTCCATGTACTTATCCTTCTTAAGATAAATGACTCGGCACTGCGCCTTGGTCTTCGGGATACCATG
This sequence comes from Bromus sterilis, assembly GCA_950022295.1. Lineage (NCBI taxonomy): Eukaryota > Viridiplantae > Streptophyta > Magnoliopsida > Poales > Poaceae > Bromus > Bromus sterilis. Next base: position 223,020,334 of record OX465599.1, read on the forward strand.
CTTGGCATAGTAGTCACGAACTGCTTGAACACGCGTCTCGTGTCTTTGGTTCTTCAATAGGCGCTTGCACTCGTTCCGAAGCACCAATTTTGCCTCCTCCTCCATGCCCTCCTCCACCTTGTAGTACGTCTGCAATTTCACGAGACAATGCTGATGAGTGCAATAACTAGAGATATTGTAAAACAAATATTGTCTACAAGATAAATTACCCAAAAGCCATTGATCACCATGTCAGCCCTGGTTTTGCAAACGACATCATTGATGGTCGTATTGGACGGGGCCGTGGCAGCCTCGTAGTGGTCCCAAGTGACTCCTGGCTCCGGAACCCGGTTCTCACCGGGCAACTGAACCAGCCCCGGAAAATTGTGTTTTAGTAGCACACCCAGGACATGGTTGGGCTTGCGTACATTCTTGGCATGTGTCCAACCCCTACATTATGACAAGAAAAAGCCATTAGTATTTGTTGGAACATGACATCATAAGGTACAAAACGAGTAACTTCACTTACTTCTCCCCGTGAGGTGTAACCAACGTCCTCTGCTCGCGAGTTGCCGGTAGATCCGGGAGCCGTGTAGCACCATTAAATCTGCCATGGCCTTCAATGTTGTGTCCAGTTTGCAAGATGTATTGTTTCTTGAACTCACACATAGGGATTGCGGTATAAAGACACGCTCTTTCAATGTGTGCAGTTCTTAGCACAGTTTTAAAATAGTATGTTCGTGACAAACTTTGTTACTACGAGATCACTACAAAATTTCTAATTTTAATCTGCTAAAAAGTGGATATAAATATATTCATCTTACTTATCCGGTGACGTATTTCCTCCTCCTGAGTTCTTATCAGTCTCTATGTTCTCTTACAAGACTATTAGAATCAAATTTATTTTGACCTTGCTGTGTACAACATGTCTACATGTGTACATTACTGAAGGAGATGCCTTATACGACACCATGCTCAGATGATAATTTGGATTGCTACTACTGCTACAATGAACCATCAATATAATTAACCTCACGCTAAGCACTACAGATTTACACGGGCTTTCAAACGGAGCCTAACCTCTATTGTCTCTGCTAGCTAAGTTCACAAATTATTTCAGATTTGGCTTCTCGATTTATGTTGGCACTTTGCACCACGGTTGTCTCTGCTATAGCTAATAAGTTCAGAAATTGGCACTTGGCACTTGGATTACTAAGTTCACTCTCCTTTACGCCTGGAAGGAACGACCTGGTGGCAAATATTATGAGTATTTTTGCTTGAAAACCTGAACATAGCAGCAACTGCAAGGGCTTCAATCCTAATCGTTTTACCACGCAGGATTTCTCTTCTGTGTATTTCCACAAATGTTTCTTTCAGAACATATGTGCCTTTCAGGATTCACTTCTATTGTTTTCGTTAAGTTTAGCATTTTTCCATATAATGCATAGCGTGTTAATACTTTTTTATATCTTGCAGCAGTTTTTTTCTGAAACAAATATCTTGCAGCAGGTAGTCATGCATGTTACATCGATTGGTTATTTCAGTAACATTTATGCAGAAACTATCCGGCTGAATTGTACTGTTGATGTGGGATTATTTTTGTATCAAGCAGTCCACACAGAATTATGGTTCTACATCATATATCTCTGTTCCAACTGTTCCATTATCGTGTGGTGATGGATTGAGTGTAGTACCATAAAATAGATTGGCAAGGATGATGAAACGATGAACATGTAGCTTGCTCAACTGGTGACAGCTAAGCTTGCTCTTTGGTCATTTAGAGTTTTAAATATATATATTTCTCCATTGTTCCTATGAAGAGTGGATGGTGATCCACTAATCAGGTTCAAACAACAAAATAAAAGAACTAGGCATTGGCTTTTATTCTTCGCAAATTATATTTATAACTAGGATAGGATCCCTTGGTGTTTTATTTATTACAATTCCAATAAGTTATTCCAAACATATACATGGATAATATACCATTTGTGAATTATCTAAATTCATTAGAAAGAGTGGTGTGCCAAAGATTGTCTCATCTACCTACTAGCGTTGGCATGGTGAAAGAAAGTTGTACAACATTAATTATTGCATTTGTACTTCAAACTCTCAAAATTGTACAAGCATTCGTTGCCGCAAAGCACACTGGGTACTTAGCAAAGAGATTTTATATTTTGCAAAGAACGTGCAATGCAGCGGTGGAGTCATGGGCGTACAGAGAAGAAGAAGGGAACAAGCTTCACTCACAGTCAGAGGAGCGCGACGAGGACGAAGAGCAGGAGCGCGGCGAAGGAGTACTTGAGTGCGGCCGCGAAGATGGAGGCTCGCCGGCGAGGGACAGAGAGTGCAGCAGCTGGGGCGGTGGTCGGGCTCGTCGCCGCTGCGGTCCTTGACGGCGGCGGATCTTTTCGGGCCGCCGTGAGGAGGGGAGGGGGAGGGGAAGGGATGGGAAGGGGCGGTGGTGGGGTTGGCGACGAGGGGCGGCTGGCGGCGAGGGGCGGCGGCGAGGGGCGGTGCGGTTTGGGAGACGTTCGTGGGGGGAGAGAGAGGGTGAGCCCGTTAGGGGTTTTTTTTAGAACAGCCCGTTAGGGGTTAACGGGGTTAGCCTCTTTGCCGACTGCGTCTGATTTCTTTACCGTCCGCCTACCCAAAGCATACGGCAAAGCACCTTAGTGCACGTGATCGAATGTTTACCGTCCGCTATTCTTCTCTTTGCCGCCTGCCTTTATAAAACGGACGGCAAAGAATTAAAATACCGACAGTTCATTGTTTGCCGTCCGTGTTTAGGTCAGCGGACGGCAAATTATCTCTTTGCCATCCGCCCCGATGAAAAACAGTCGGCAAAGAAAAAACTGATGGTAAAGAACTTGTTTCCAGTAGTGAGGGACTTAGTGTTTTGTGATCCTTTGTAGGTGCGGTGTGGGCGTAATTGATGCTGCGGCCATAGTCGGTGCGGCGGACGGAGTTGGCGCCGCGACCGTAGTCGATTTAGCGGACGGGGTCGATGCCGCGATCGTGGTCGCTGTAGAGGACGGAGTCGACTGCGCGGTAGTGGTCGATGCAGGTGACGGAGTCGATGCCGCGGCCGTAGTCGATGTAGGTGAAGGAGTCAACGTCGCGACCGGAGTCGATGCCGCGACTGTGGTCGATGCAGAGGATGGAGTCGACGCCGTGGACGTGGTCGATGTATCTCCCAAAGGTTATGTAGAGGCCGGAGTCAATGTAGTGGATGGAGTCGATATGATGGCGACTGCGACGTTTCAGCCCCCGAGTCCACCAGCCCCCCAGTGTTGAGGTGGAGGGGTCGCGTGTCATAGTTGACGTGATGGAGTTGCGTGGTGAGGTTCTTTCGTCTAGATTGATGGTCTTCTGAGGTGTGCTCCCGAGGACGCCGAGGGTGATGGTTGGCTGGTGCCGCTTCACTGTATCTTCCAATGATGGTGGGTGTGCTTTCTTTGTTGGGGCCGACGGTCGCGCCTTTGTCGGCTGATTTTTTGGTCGATTCATCATTTACACCAGGAACTGTGTGATGCGTCGAGGCAGGGTTTCGCTGCTGCCGCGGATTTCCCGCCGAGTGCTTCGTCGTCGTCGTCGTTGTTGTTTTTCGTCGTTGACGTGGTCATTGAAGAGGGTTGTCTTGTGTAGGGTTGCGTGGTCGACATCATGGGTCGCTGAGCGGGCGATTGATGCGATCAATGAAATTTCTGCGTCGATCTTGGACGTCACCGGCGTCGAGGTTGATGTCGAGCTTGGCCTTGCGAGTGATGATTGGGCTCGATCCGGTGAGTCTTCTTCTGATGGATGGATGGTTCTCCTTCGTATTGACTTGGATGGACGGATACATATGTTGATACGCAGTAGTGGTATTCTCTTGATGGGTGCCTTGACGAAAGCGATGTAGGCCGTGGCAGCATCTTTGGACATGTCGACCCTTAGCATTGAATGAGGTGGTGTGGCACGACGTGATGAAGGTACACGGCGAGGTGTCGAGAGGACTCATCGCGGCGATGCCTGCGCGATGGAGCTCGGTATGGGGGAGCCCATACAAAGGAGCTCGGCGCAGGATGATTTGTGTGATTGTAGTCGACGGTGCGGCGAGTGACCGAGAGGGACTCGACTGTAACATCCCAAGAGCAATTCTTGTAATCATCATGTAATTTTGCTTTGTGATTTGACTTCCAAACTTGACATGGTGCTAGATGTTGCAAATTCATGTGATGATTTTAAATGCCAAGAAGTGTTGAGTTCATTTGATTTGCTTTTGAATTCAAACAAAGTAGTTCAAGAAGGGTGTTTGAGGATTTTTTTTCCATGTTGCATGCATGCTCCCCTTGACCCCAAACTTGGCATACCCATTTCTTTTCCCTTCCCAAGTGTTTTCAAACCCTTGCTCCATTTTTTCCAACTCTAAAAATGTGGGCCATAGTTCAATCTAGTTTGAATTTCAAAAATGGCCCCACGTTTTAGTTGTTCCAAAAATGGCCAAACCAATTTTGTAAATTGGAGAATATTGAAAGGATCCCAAAACATATTTTCATATCTTTTTCTCTTTTATGGTTTTCTCTGAAAAACTCTTGGATTTTCTGTTTTTGTTAAATGGAAAAGTCCTTCTCTTCATTTTTTTGGAAGCAGAGGACCTTCCAGGCCCAGCCCAGCAGGCCTCGCCTCACTTCTTCGCAGCCCACCTGGCCCGTGCCACCGAAGCGGTACGCGGGGGCAACGGTGGCCGCTGGATCACGATCGGGCGACCCTGGGTCGTCGTCTTTACAGCGTGTCCAGGGTCCCCTCCCTCTCTCTCTCACAGCCGGCGGAGGGCATCGACGTTGATGCAGCCGACGTGGCCAGGAGGCTCCCCTCCTTTATATCCCGAGCCCCAGCGCCTCCCGGGAGTCCTAGGGTTCCTTTTCCCCCACCAATTCCTCCTCGCCGCCGCCAGGATGCACGCCCCTCTTCCTCCCTGTTCTGCCTGATTCCGGTGAGAACCCGAGCAATTTGCCGCCGTGCACCCGAATCCTTGAACGTGGGTTTGCACTCATCTCCACATGCGCGTTGTTGATCCGTTCCCGGTCGCAGGTAGCAGAGAGGGGCACGGAATCGCAGGGAGACGTGAACGTCGCCGAGGAGATCTACACCGCGTCATCGTCCCCGAGATCGTCTTCTTCCTCTACGGCAAGGCCGGGGCACGCGACGTGACCCACAAGGTGAGCACGAGCCCTTCCCTTTGCCCGTAGTTTTGCGTAGCTCCAGGTCCACGTTAGCAGTAGCTTGTCCACCGCGTAGCTCGTCGCCGGCAAGAAGTTCGTGATCACCGTGCCCGTGGTGCATCTCGGACGGCATCCTGCATGCGCTAGGAGCGTCCAGAGCGTGTCTTTGGCGCCCAAGGAGATCCCTTTTCGTGTATCTAAGATGGCATCGCCCGCGTCTGAACTGTGGGTGTGTATCTGTCAGACGCCGCCGTGAAGTTCAGGCGAGCCTGGCCTCCCCTCCGGCGATGTCCAGGTCGGGGTCAGGGCACCCACGCGTTCGTGGAACTTCCCTCTCGAGTATGCAAATGATCTTGTGGCCGGAGGCTCCGTGTGCTAGACGCACGGGTCGCCTGAAGTTGGCTGCGCTGCCGGGTGTCTGAAGTTGAAGAGGAGGCTCGTCGCCGTGCTATTCCCGGCCAGATTCCGACGAGGTCGTGAGGAGTAGGACACCGTGGCCTGTGTGCCCGTATAGATGGAGGTGCCAGCTTGAGCTTCCCCTTAATGGCTTGCTCTGAGCGTGGCTGCAGGCGAGGCGACGTTCTCCGGAAGCTGTTGCCGGCGTCGGGGTTCAGTCCTCTGTCAGAGCGCAGTGGTCGCCAGGGTTAAGTTAACCTGTCACCTACCCCCTTTCGTTCATAAAATCGTTCGTAGCGCAGTGGCAAGGGGCAGTGGAGATAAGCAGCGCGCCTCGGGTTCGAGTCCCAGCCGGCGCCCCCAATTTTTGCATTTTAGCAGAGGCTGACTTCTGGGTCCCGCATATCAGCGGCCTAGGCTGTCCAATTCGAGTGGGCTGAGCCCACTGCAGTCCAGACGAGAGGAAGTTGGGCCGGTTGTGCCCGGGGCCAGCCAATGGTGTTGTGTCTCCCTTTTTTCGTTTTTTCCTTTTCTTTTGTTTTCCCTCCAAAATTGATTTGAATTCAAATTCAAATATGTTTTTAAATGACTTGGGCATTTTGACCTCAAACATATCATCCCATATATGAATTTGGCGTAGAATTTCCCACTGAGGGCCATGATGAGGTCCATTTTGTAAATTGAGCCTTAAAATATTGAGGTGTTGGAAATTTGCATTAAGGCCCTTTAGTTCTTTTGAATGCGCAAACTGTGTTTTGCTATTTCAACTTGAGTCATGTCATATGATTTTGGGGCAACAAGATCCAAGTAATTCAATGGTGATATCCATTATTTGTTTTGTGCAACACAAAAATGGACTTGGTGCACAAGCACTTATAACCATTCAATTTATTTTGCCCTCCAATGCTTTGTCTTTCTTTCAACTTCAGTGCATGTGAATCTTGTGCTTTTGATCCTTCAAGCTCTTTTCCATGTCATCTTGAATCCTTGCATCCATGAACCAGCCCCTAGCATATTGTCATATGCAAGTGGCTGGGATCTTTCTCTTCTGTTGAACCTTCCCGGTGTCAAATTCACCGACACTTCTCCGTCTCCGGAATCGATAGATTTATTTCATGATGCTTATTATTGTAAACTTGTTGTTATTGTTTGATGCCATGTCATGTTGCCATGTTATTTACACCAAAATTAAGGCTATGACCAAAGCCAGCAAAATATTAATAATTGCATATGGAGTTTGCTGACGTGTTGTCAACACCTTCATTTAAATTTGACTAGATAGGGTCACATCATGCCTGTTAAACTTGATCATCTCATCCATGCTTGAACATTGTTGGTCTCGATGTTTAGTTGTGTGCTTTTCCTTGCCGGTACCTTACGTTAGCACCTGATATTGCCGAGGAGACTTTCGTGGAGATTTCCAACACCGAGCCCGAGGACCCTGCTACGTCTGCTCCGTCGACTGATTACCCAGGCAAGGGAGTTTATATATCATTCTTTATAGCTTTCATCTCGCTTTCCTAGCTGTATTTAGAACGGTTGCTTGATCCTAGCACCATGTACTTTTGCCTCTCAATGAAACCCAAACAGCCATGTCCCCACATCCTAGCAAAACCTTGTTTGGCTATGTACCTTGCTTGCTTAACCATTGCATAGTATGTGTAGGCCCTTAACCTGCTGCTTATACCCATTGCTGCTTGGTGGAATATCATGCTATTATCAGAAATTGGTTGATACTTATTATTATGATGTTAATTTATATTTGACGAAGGATGGGAGACCGGGCTGTTCCCGCCAGGTGTTTTGTTCCATTCGACTCACCTAGGTCCCGCGTTCCGGGTATTGTGTTTCTTGACGAGCGTGCCTAATCGTGTGTAGGATTCTATGGGATCCCCTTGTCTTACCTACCTAGCTTCAAAAAGTTCTAGTGGTGGCCCGAGCTGATTTACTATTTGCAAATGTGTGTGTGCTTGGTTGGTACCCCAGCAGTTTTTGAAACAATCCGGACCAGCGGAGACATAGTTCCTCTTGTTGGTCTGCACTGGTGAGCTAGGGAAGTCCCCTGCTGTTCAGGTGAGGCTAAACCCGACCTTAGCCATACGGTAGAGGCCAAATTGAGAGCGTGGCCGGCTTTTGAGTTGGATGTCGACTCACCGGGGGCCACCCGGAATTGTGCGTTGTTAGTTAGAGGGACTCTGACGTACCGGAGTTTCAGGCGTTTACCCATCCAAATGGAAACCGGGCGTACATGCGAAGCCTATGATGGACAGTTGGTACACCCCTGCAGGGTTAAATCTTTTCAAAAATCCGTGTCCGCGGTTATGGACGACTTGAGACCTACTCCTTGTTCATAGAATAACATCAATTTAATCATTCTTTAAAACTTTCCAACGTGTGAGTTGCCTGGATTGCTCTTCTTCGTCCGGGGCGACAAATAGGGGACAAGGTTGTGTTATGTTTTGCGTAAGTAGGTGGATATAAGACTTACGACACGTTGTCAACGAGTTTTGGATCTTCCCTTATTCTAATAGATCGTTAGCCAATATATGCTAGTGCGGCTGCAACCTCAACCACGACTTTTCCTTACCGTGAGAAGTTAGTTATACTGCATTGATATATTCTCACCTCTTGCTTTTCTTTGACCTTTTATTGTTTTGCCTGATCGGCCGCTGCAGTTGAGTACTACCTCGACCCGAGAACTGGATGTTACTTCGTGGAGGTGCCACCGGAGGAGGACGATGAGGAGGACTTCGCCCAGTAGATCCTATAGTTGGCTTCCGACGTTCCGTGGGTGGACTTGTTTATCTTTAGCCCTCTCTAGGGCCATTTGAATTTTGACCGTACTCGGTTTTGTGTTTCTTCCGCATGATGTTATGATGTACTGTTGGGTCTTATGATCTCTGAGATGATGTAATAAAATACCAGTGGCGAGTGTATGCCCTGGACTTATATATTTATGTCTTAGTTGTTCATGCTTCATTTAACTGTTGTCGAGAATCCGATAGCGATACGAGTATGAGTATCGTGCGTTGGTGGCCACTTATGCGCTTCTATCTCAGGTGGGACGCGAAAGCGACTAACTCGAGATAGTAACGCATCGGGGACCTTACATCGACGCACTGGGCGGAGTCGACGTGACGGAGATGCGCGGCGTGTATCTGTTGGATATATGCTCTAGAGGCAAATAATATATGATTATTCCAATATATCTAAATAAGTTCATGACCAGTTTCATATTGTGCTGGAACTGTATCAGTGAAACAATGATACAGGTGTGGTATAGAAACAACCAGAGTTCCTAGTCAGCCTCTCATGATGACTAGTTTATCGTCAACTGATGATTGTGGTTTCACGATCATGGACTATCAAGTCAATTGACGGTAAGGTCACCTCATTCAATGAATGACGTGATGAACATTACCCAATGCAAGCATTGCAACATGATCAAATCGTAAAAGTTCAGTGTTGTAATTACAGAACGTAGTAGCCTGTTCATTTGACCGTGAGATCACGCATAATTGCTATCTTTTGAGGATGCTTTGAGTGCATTAACCGTCACACTGAAATATGGTGACCATAAAGGTGTATCTTGGGCTATCCGATGGGATATGTTGAGGAGTGTTGATTCAAGAGCGGGATTTGTCAATCCATATAATGGAAAGATACTTCATGGCCAACTCGGTGAGATTGCATCCATAAAGCTGCGCAGCGTGTGACTAGGTCACAAGGATGAATATCACGGAACGAGTGAATAAAGATTTGCAGGTAACAAGATAGAACTAATGCATTGGATGCAGTTGATCGAATCTTGGACTAATCTAGTATCGCATGACAAAGGGAATGGTATACAACGTGAACGGTCCAATCGGTTACTTCCGGAATACACAGAGGTCATTATGGGCATCCAGGTCCCGCTATTGATCATTGACCGTAGCCTTTGTCTCGGTCATGACTGGAGTGTTCTCGGACCGTAGGGTAACACACTTAAGGGCTCGATGAATATCGGAGACCTATTCGGAACTATCGGAGTTACCGGAGAAGAGAGAAAGACGTACCGGAAAAGTTCCGTGTTGGTCCGAAGGTTGTTCGGAGTGAGCTGGAAGGAGTTCCGGATCATCGGGAGATGAAATAATATGTATTATTTATTAATTAAGTGAATTAATAATTAATAACATTTTATTTATAATTAAAAAGTGCAATGGGCCATCTTTGGGAAAGAAGCCCATTAAGGGAATAAAGGAAAAAAATAAAAAAAAAGAGAGAGGGAGACGCCATGGGCCCTAGGGCCCATGATGGGTGCGCCCCCTCCTCCCTTGGCCGGCCACCTCCCCCTAGCAAGGGACTTTAGTGCCACCTTGCTAGGGGAGAGGGGTTGACTCCCTCCCCTCTGCCTATATATAGATGGGCAGGGTGCACATATTTAATACACATAAATTCGTGAGAAAATAAATATTACTCCGAATTGAGATCGGTTTTCACCGGTCTTCTCCCCTCTCCCGTCTCTCTCAAGCCGGGGTCCCCTTATCTGGAACCTGTGCTGGGATTGAGGCTTCTCCACTATACGCACGCCGTCGTGCTGCTGAAACTCTGGTTTCGGAGGTCTACTTCCGCCACCTTCGCTGGATCGTAGAACGGAGGTTGTCATCGAGTCCGTACGTGTTCGAGTACTACGAGGTGATGCACGTGCGCACTACCACCAACAGGGTGCTAACACAGCCAGGGGGCTGTGAAAGGTTTACGGCTTCATCAACCACGTTTGTGGGAACGTTTCCCGCGCAACGGACTACACCCCGAGGTATGTTATTCCGCAAGTCTTTCCGTTACAGCATTACAGCTAGATAGATCTTGGGTTAAGGGCGACGCTAGTTAGAAAAATTATTGTTTTCTGCTGCGAGACCCAACAGTATCCGCACTGGAGACGATAAATTTGATGTTGTTTTTGATGTCGGAAAAACGCCAGCCCCCGAGCAACAAGTGTGTGTCAAGGGGTTCATGATTCGTCCGCTCCGTGCGGAATCAGTCGATTGTTCTTTGTGTGATGTCGTTGTAGTGGCGTTAGTCGATGCCGTGGCTGGATTCGATGTCGAGGAAAAAATCGACGCCGTGGCTGTAGTTGATGTAGAGGGTGGAGTCGACGCCTCACACGTAGTCGATGTAGAGGACGGAGTCGACACCGCGGCTTTAGTCGATGTAGCAGCGACCGTAGTTGATGTAGAGGACGAAGTCGACGCCGCGGCCGTAGTTGATGTAGAGGCCGTAGTCGATGTAGAGGACGGAGTCGACAGTGCGCCCAAAGTTGATGTAGAGGACAGAGTCGTCGCCGCGACTGTAGTCGATGTAGCGGACGGAGTCGATGTGATGGTGACTGCGATGTTCAGCCCCCGAGTCCTTGAGCCCCCGAGTCCGCGAGCCCCCGAGTGTTGAGGCGGCGAAGTTGCGCAGCGAAGTTGTCGTGATGAATTTATCCGATGAGTGATGAGAGGACTCGACGCGGCGATTCCTGAGCGATGGGGCTCGGTATGGGAGAGCCCATACAAAGGAGCTCGGCGCAGGATGATTTGTGTGGTTGGAGTCCACGGTACGGCGAGTGACCGAGAGGGACTTGACGCGTCGGGCGGGGTCGACTTGTCGAAGTTTCGTTACGTGAAGCCCTTGTTGTACTAGCACAAGTTGATTTAGAAATCTTGGCGAGTCATCCATGGCATGTTGAGTTGGAGTAGAAGCCTTGCAGGTCGACATTGAACCCATATTCGGAATTGGAAATTCACGATCTCGCGTAGATCCAAAAACGCGTTGCAGTGCGAGAGCTGTTGTCGAAGATCTAACCGTTGGAATTTTCTGATATGTTTTGTGCTGATGAGGGATTGAATCCCGCATGCTTTCACCGGAGGGATCTTCAATTTGATGTCCAAGCCAATGTCACGATTTTTTGTGCTGGAGTCGCGCTGAGTTCCGTCAGATTCTGAGAGTGCTTCAGTGCGCGGGTCACCGAGGGAGATCTAGCTGTTGGAATTTTCTGAAATTTTTACAGATTTTCGAAAATTCAATTCCGAATCTTTCCAACGAAGGGATCGTCTAGATGAGTTCTGAGTCTCCGTCGTGAGTGTCCGCAATGCAGACGTTCTTCCTGTCCTATAGGCTGCGCGTGAGCATTTTTGTTGAGATCGATCTTCGAGTGACGCACTCGAAAATTTTCTTGTTTTCTTCGTGATCTTGATGTACATCTTGATGAAGATGTTGGAGAAGTCGAGATTGCGATGAATCCAAGTTGGATTGGGCCTTCCGAGTTGACGGATCGTCGATTGCTGATGTAGTTTGGAGCCATCGAATCCGTGATTCCAACGCGCATGTCATTCCCACAGACGACGTCAATTGACGAGGATTAACCTCAGCAAATCCTAGAGTTAGGTACACTAGGTTTCGTATAGGAGGAAGGAGTGCGACGTGGCCATGCGTTGGAGAATTCGGACGGCAGACAAGCGACACATGGGGGACAATTTACCCATCTTCAGCCCCCCGGTGGGAAAACCCTACATGTTGCTTGTTTGATATTGTATTGATGATGATGTACAGGGGTGCCGCGAAGGCTTTTGGTGGAGAGAGATATGTCTAGTTCTAGGCGTGGAGATTAAGTTATCTAGAGAGGTGCCCCTTCCTCGCTTTATATAGATAGCCAGGTAGGGGTTTACATGAGTCCTAATCAACTACAAGTAGGAGTCCTTGTCTTGCACGTCAAGTCTTGGGCTTCATGTCCTATTCCATCATGTCGGTGTGCACGAGTGGGCCTCTAGTGGGCCACCAACCATGACACGCACCAGGTACCCTCACAGAGAGGTGTCGTGGGGTCACCCCCTCGTCACTTCGTGCGAGAGTGTTGCACTGGATTGTGAGCAATTTTGATGGCATTCTCATTAACACATAGAAGGGGAATTTTCTTCACATGAATACAATAATCTTTCAGCGTCTGCTTGAGCCATCAACATTATATTCGGCTTCAGCAGTAGATATTGATACACAGTTTTGCTTCTTCGAAGCCCAACACACAAGATATATACAAAGGAAATGACAAGTGCCCGAGGTAGATTTGTGATCAACTCGATCACCTGCACTGTCCGAATCAGAATACCCAATAAGATCAAACTGAGCACCTTTGGGATACTGCAATCCCAAAGAAGGTGTGTGAGCTAGATATCGAAGGATTCACTTAACAACAATATGATGTGATTCTTTTGTATTCGCCTGAAATCGAGCAGAAATACATACTGAAAGCATAATGTCAGGTCTAGATGCACATAGATATAAAAGAGAACCAATCATAGACCGATATTTCTTCTGATCGAAGGGTTTCCCCTTCTCATCTGCATCAAGAAACTCACTGGTTGGCATAGGTGTCTTGATAGTTTTGCATCCAGTGAGGCCAAACTTCTTCAGGCAATCCTTAAGATATTTCTCCTGAGATATGAGTGTCCCATTCTTCTGTTGATGAATCTGAATTCCGAGGAAGAACTTCAATTCACCCATCATAGTCATTTCATATTTCTTCGACATCATTTTGGAAAATTATTCGTTGATATCAGGGTTAGTACAACCAAAGATAATATCATCTACATATATTTGACACACAAATAAATTACCATTATAGGAGCGAGTGAAAAGAGTTGGGTCAATTGTTCCTGGTTTGAATCCCTTCTTGAGAAGAAAATCTTTAAGAGTTTCATACCAAGCATGAGGTGCTTGCTTCAACCCATAAAGAGCTTTGTACAACCTATACACCATGTCAGGATTATTCGGGTCTTCAAAACCTCGTGGTTGCATAACATACACTTCTTCCTCGATTTCACCATTAAGGAAAGCACTTTTGACATCCATTTGATATAGAAAAATACCATTGTAGTTTGCAAAGGCAAGCCTAACACGAATGGATTCGAGATGAGCTACTGGAGCATAAGTTTCACCGAAATCAATACCGTCAATTTGGGTGTAACCTTGTGCAACCAGTCGTGCTTCGTTTCTTACCACAATACCATCTTCGTCTTGCTTGTTGCGAAAAATCAACTTTTTATCAATGACATTATGCTTCATGGGATCGGGTCTCTCAACTAGGGACCAGACTTTGTTTCTCTCGAACTAGTGAAGTTCTTCGATCATAGAAGTTAACCAGTCTGAGTCCTTCAGGGCTTCATCAAATTTTGATGGTTCTAGCATGGAGACAAACGAGAAATTTGCACAAAAGCTAGCCAAAGGAGTTCGAGATCGAGTAGTGGGACGACCTAGTTGACGAATGTCTTCGAGGACCGAATCAACATCAACTCTTCTTTGGACTCGAGATAATGCTACTTCGTTTGCTTGTGGCTCAGGATCTTCTTCGGGATCAGCTTGTCCTTCGGGATCAGCATTTACTTCGTTCATGGGTTCTTCTTCGTCTTGTCCATCATTGTCTTCAGGATTTTGATTTTCGGCGCCCCAGGCTATGTGTGGAAATATTGGATCATCATCATGCTTGTTGTCTTGTCGAGGATTTCCTTCGACAGGGCAAATGTCTCCAATTGCCATGGATCTGATCACTTCATCCAGAGGAGGTTCATCTAGATCATGAGGTAAATGTTCTTTTTGAGAGCCATTAGTTTCATCAAACCTCACATTTACAGTTTCCATAACTTTCCCAATGTGAGAGTTATAAACTCTGTAAGTATGAGAATTTGATCCATAACTTAGAAGAAAACCTTCATGTGCCTTAGGGGAAAATTTAGAGCTATGATTCATATCTCTAATAAAAAATGGAGCACCAAACACCCTAAGGTACGAAACATTAGGCTTGTTACAAGTGATAAGCTCATGTTAAGTTTTCTTCAAGAACTTATGAAGGTAAACCTTGTTGAAGATATGGCATGCAGTGTTAATTACTTCGGCCCAGAACCTGATAGGTGTCTTGTATTCAGCAAGCATAGTTCTGGCCATCACAATAAGAGTGTGATTCTTTCTCTTAAAAACATCAATAAGAGAATTCATGAGTAATACCATAATCATCAAGAAAATCTTTTATATGTGTATTCTTGAATTCAGTTCCATTATCACTTTTGCTTCACTTTCAATTCATATTCATTTTGAGCTCTCTTTGTGAATGACTTGAAAATCTCAACAACTTTTCTCTTGTCATCTAGAAAGAAAACCCAAGTGAAGCGAGAGAAATCATCAACAATAACGAGACCATACTCTTTACCTCCTAGGCTAGCATAATTTTGGGGACCAAATAGATCCATATGAAGCAATTCAAGAGGACGAGTAGTAGTCATGATTGTCTTCGCTGAATGATGTTTCTTTGTAAGCTTCCCTGCTTCACAGGCACTACAAAGATGATTCTTGTCGAATTTTACTTCACTGAGTCCAATGACATGATTCTTCTTCACTAGAGTTTGAAGATTTCTCATCCCTACATGACCAGGTCTTCTATGCCATAACCATCCTGGCGAAGCTTTGGCCATTAAGCACGTGGAGACAGCAGGGCCCGAAGAAAAATCCACAATGTATAAATCTCCTTTTCGGTAGCCCTAGAAGACAAATGTATAGTCATCCTGTGAAAATACAACACAACACAAAGCAGAAAACAATACAAGCATACCCATATCACATAGTTTTGATATTGACATGAGATTATATCCAAGAGATTGGACTAGCATAACTTTGTCAATATGCTTATCTTTAGATATAGCAACCATACGCAAACCAATAACTTTACCCTTGTTGTTGTCACCGAAGGTAATGTACCTTTGAGAGGATTGAGTGAGTTTTTCTTTGGTGAACAACTCTTTGTCTCCGGTCATATGATTACTGCAACCACTGTCCATGACTGATGACCCTCAACTGTAGGGGATAATTTGTAGCATTTTCGCGGGTAAGTTAACCCAATTTATTGATTCGACACAAGGGGAGCCAAAGATTATTTATAAGCTTCGACAGTTGAGTTGTCAATTCAACCGCACCTGAAATATACTTGCTTGCAACAAAATATTAATAACAACGGTGGTATGATATTGATAGTGATAACAGCGAAAGTAAAACAGCGAAAAGTAACAACTAGTGACCAATAGGATTAAAAATATTGTAGGCTAGGGAGATGGATGGTTGGGCGCTGCATGGATAAGAGTGAACATGTAATAGATTCTAACACGGGGCAAGGCACACAGGAAAACAATGATCATCTAGGAAAATATCAAACATTAGGCATGTATCCCGTAGGTAGTTGTGCGTGCTTGCAATAAGAACTTGCACAACATCTTTTGTCCTACCATCCCGCTACGAACGGGGCCAAAGGGAACTTATGGAGATTAAGGTGCTCCTGTCAAAGAGCACCGGAACAAAGCAAGGAACTTAATGGATACATGGAATCCTCAAATTATGGACCATCCCCTTTGGTGTCCAAAGCTGCCACCTTTGGGATTGTCGGTTCCATACCATAATAGGTGCATACAACTCATAGATAGGATCAAGAACGTAAATATACTCATGAAAACACAAGTGGTTCAGATCTGAAAACATGGCACTCGGGCCCAAAGTGACAAGCATTAAGAGCAACAAGTTGTAGCAAAGATGATAAAAACCAAAGTAGATGATAGGCAACATGCCCCCAACAATTTGACGAACTATTTGTAAGGCCCGATATGCGGTACTGTTCCAGATCCAGGTGTTTCCACCCAGATCCGGGGACGAAGCACATATCGGTCCCACCGCGACATATGGCAAAGCCATATGCCCCGGATTTCCAACATGATATCACAACATTACAGATACAAGGATACAACATCTCATACAATCGGCATACAACTGCCTTAATACAATACAACAGCGGAAGATACATGTCTGAGTACAGACTACAATCAAATGCCTAGTGGCAAAAGAAAATCAACGATCCCCATAACCACACGGGTCCAGGCCCTCCGCCGGGATCCACCTAACTAGTCGTCGTCGAGTCTCCACGTGAAACATCGGTCACCATACCTGTTGTCGATCAAGAACCCTGAAAAGAGTTTGGGGGTAGTATCATGAGTACAGAAGTACTCAGCATCCAACTGTAGTGGTCATCTGACCCAGAAAGGACTTCATCACTCGTCATTCTAGGACAACTAGTAGTTTACGGTAAGGAAGGGCTAAGTGGTGAGGTTACTGCCGCACTAGCATTTATGAAGTGGCGAACGATCTAGAGAGTAAGATAAGAAGCCAAGCATTCGATGAGGAATCGCCTCCAACAAGTCTTGCTATCAACTACTTACGCAAACATAACACCTATCCTATCCTTGTACTCCTTTTCCCATCCCGACGAAGAAGAAGCAGTCAAGGAACACACACCCATTGATCAAGTTATATTAAAAATTGTCTCAGCTGTTGTTGTCTATGAACATGGAGTAGGTCTCAAGTCGTCCATAACCGTGGACACGGCTTCTCGAAAAGATTTAACCCTGCAGGTGTGTACCAACTGCCCATTACGAGGCGTCGCATGCTCGCCCATCTCTCTCGGTTGCTACCCATCATAGGCAACCATTTTATGATTTAGTTCCAAGAGATTCGAAACGACAGGTCCCTCTAACTAACAACGAACAAATCCGGGTGGCCCCCGGGGAGTCGACACCCAATCCAAAAGCTGGCCACGCTCTCGGATCGGACTCTTCCGTATGGCCAAGGTCGGGTTTAGTCTCACCTATATAATAGGGGACTTCCCTAGCTCACCAGTGGACCAACAGAGGAACTTTGTCTCTGCTGGCCCGAGTTGTTTGAAAACTACTGGCAGCTGACCAGCATACACACGGTTTCAAATGGTAAATGAGCTTGGTCCACCTCTACAAATGTTTGAAGCTAGGTAGGTAAGAAGAGGGGACCCCATAAAATCCCACACGTGATTAGGCACGCTCAGTCTTAAAACCAATACCCGGAACTCGGATCCTAGGTGACTCGAATGGAACAAAGCGTCGGGGCGGGATAGCCTAGACCTTCCATCCTTCGTCGAATATAGTCAACATTTATAATAATCGTATCATCAACAACAATATAATAATGTGATATCCCAAACCAAGGAGTAACAGGGTAACATCGTAGCATCCTAAGCATGCATACTAAGCAGGGGGTGAGCAACGAGCAATAGTAACATAGCAGTACAAGGTTTGCTGGGAAGGGACATGGCCGTATCGGTTTAAAGAGGATGTAAACATGTGGTAGGATCAAACATCGAACCTAACCTAGACTAGCATGCAAACCGCTGGTTGAAATAGAATGGATCATAAGTAATGTATAGTCCTTGCCTGTTGATAAGTCGGGTTCCGAAGGTGTAGTGGATCGCAAGCTCGCATCGTCTCCGAAGGTATCCGCGGAAGCACACAAGACGATAAACACTGGAAAGCAATCAAAGAGCAAGCACTCTATTACTACGGGGCAACACAATATCAAGAAGACAACACACGACACGGCAACGCGATACGGATCTATCGTCGAGAACGGTTACTAAGAGTTTAAGTGGGGTATCGGTCACACACGACGAATACCGCACGTTTACGGTGGTTCAAGTTGCTTAGCTACAGGTGATCAACCAACGGTTATTAACATGGCAACTCAATCAAGCATGGCATAGCACACAAACATGGCAAGAGGTGAAGCAGAAAGTAAACTATCTATGCTAGTCAATTTAAGTGGGGCACAACCTAAACATGGCATAACACTAAGTGCCGCACGATGATTAAAACATTTGGTACTGTTCTTCCCTAAACCATATTTTAGGTTGGTTAACAAAAAAAAACAATAGCAGAAACACAAAGTACACGAAAAACTAATCTAGTTACATATAAGGCACACTCCAAACGGAGTTACGGTTAAAACGATATAAGAAAAACAAGTTACAGACATCACGAAGCACACTTTAGAGCAATGCATAAACAGGATAATCAATGCAAACATGCTCAAAAATGAGATACAATTAAAGTAGACATGACAGGTAAGGCATGGCAAAAAGAATCATGCAAAAAGGCATCATAGATTAAAAGATATTAAGCATGCAACATGGCATCATGACGTTACAGACTTAGAGAAAAACAGAGGCGGCTGTCAAAAACAGAAGCATGGCAACTTTGGAGCAGAATAACTATATGACCAGCAAGCATAATATGACAATGAAATACATGTAATGGAATTAGACATGATGCTTAATAATATGCAATTGGAATCACTCAATTCAGACAGTTTAACAGCAGCAGTTGCAATTAACGATCTGATGCCCTGATTAGCACACAATTACACAATCAAGATGACCTCAAATGCAAATGCTCACAAAATATGAATTAAAGTGCACACAATTATAAGCAACTTTTGTTTTGGGGGCACGTTCATCGGAGCTACGGATCAACGGGAAATTATGTCGCAAAATTGAATACATCACACAATTTTCCCGAATTAGAAAAACAATAGCAGGGTCTAGTCAGAAAAAAAGGAGGGACGGGCCTCACCCCTGATGGGCTCAGCCCATCTGGCCTGAAGGCTGGCCTGGACGGGCTGGATCTGGCCGCTCGGGGGCGCGCTGGGCTGGGCCTTGGGGAGGCTGCGGTGCAGGCCGGCCCACCTGGGTCTCCAGCGATGGCTGGATTGGGAGGCCGCTGTGCCCGTCGCAGAGGACGGCAGTGCCGGCGTGGCTGGCTCTCGCCGGCCAGGGGGCGAGCGGATCCAGGCGCGGGCGGAGGAGGCAGACGACGCGGCGGCTCGATCCGCGCGGAGCTCGCCGGATCCGGCGACGGTGAGGCGTCCGACGGCCTCCGAGGTGGTGGCGAGCTCCACGGGCGGCGGATTATGGAGGGCTCGGGCGGCGGCTCGGACCTGCAGCAGAGGGAGGAGAGGGAAAGTGAGACGAGGAGAGGGTGGAGGAGAGAGAGAAGGGAGGTGGCCGGGGCGAGCAGTGGGGACCGGTGGCGGCTCGCCGGCCGGAGCGAGGTGGCGGAGGCTTCCATGGTTGGTGGCTTGGGATGGAGAGAGAGAAGAGGTGGGTGGCTGGGTGCTCCCTGGGCCGTCGGATCGCGAGATCTGACGGTCCAGGATTGATCTGGCTAGGGTTTGGACGAGAAATGGGCTAAAATGCGAAAAAATGGGCAGATCTGGGGGTGGTGGCTACAGTTTTGTGCTAGGGAAACCCTAGAAAGGGGTGGGAGTGTGGTGGTCTTTATATAGCCCCGGTGGCTGGCAGTTTGCAAAAACATCCCCGGTTTTTCTCTCGCGCGCGCGGTGCTCACGTTTCTGACCGCCGGGGGTCCGCAGTACCTCCGATTCGGGTAAAACTTCAAACTGCGCGACCAACGCGTCGAGCCGGAGGCGTTCACCTCCCGCTGGAACTGTTCCGAAAACACTTTCCGGCGCGCTATAAAAATATCCCGTTTAATTATTAAACGAGGTTTTCGTTCCGTTGGCTGCGGCTGGTCTCGTGCGGTTTTCGCGACGGTGTTCGGGTGAAACCCGGTGTCGCAAGGTCGAGTGTCAGGGTGGGAGGGTTGGTCTCCGTCCGATAAAAGATAAGAGGGGGGAAATAATCGCCGATCGATAAATTGGGGATGCAAACAGCGCAAACAATTCAGACAATCAAACAATTCACACTGAAAACAAAATTTTTAATTTTTGTGAAAACTGGGCTGTTACAATACAACACCACCAACAAGGGATCTCGTCCCGAGATCCAAGACGATCCGGGGGAGAGGGGAAGGGGGAAAGAAAAGAGAGTCGTCGATTCTTCAACACCACCAACAAGGGAATCTGCTCCATGTCGACGTCGAACTTCTGTTGAGAAACTTTCCGGAGAGAGGATGGCATAGTCGGAAAACGAAACCATCGGGTGGCAAAAGAAGGAACGATAGTTGAAAGAGACGATCAAGGGAAGTATTCTCACTGTAATCGTGAGGATACTAGGCAAGAGGAATGAAGTCAACGGATGACCGAGATATAAACCAGAGTCGGACAGACTAAAGGTACTACAGGATTTCCCAAAACAGAGTCGAGACAATACACTGCAAGCAAGGCATTGTAACGGTTCCGATACTCCACACACTCGAGATCCTAAAGTTTGAAGGGGGATAAGTCGAGAGTAAAACACTTACGACACTTGTCCTGACCAGAGCAAGGGTAAGGAGTAAAAAGATTCCTACTCTCCGATAACTAACTTAGTAACTACAAGATAGTTTTTGTCTAGACTCGACTTCGGCCAGAGAGGGGATCCTACGGTCGGTAAGGCTCTGATACCAAGTTGTAAGGCCCGATATGCGGTACTGTTCCAGATCCAGGTGTTTCCACCCAGATCCGGGGACGAAGCACATATCGGTCCCACCGCGACATATGACAAAGCCATATGCCCCGGATTTCCAACATGATATCACAACATTACAGATACAAGGATACAACATCTCATACAATTGGCATACAACTGCCTTAATACAATACAACATCGGAAGATACATGTCTGAGTACAGACTACAATCAAATGCCTAGTGGAAAAAGAAAATCAACGATCCCCATAACCACACGGGTCCAGGCCCTCCGCCGGGATCCACCTAACTAGTCGTCATCGAGTCTCCACGTGAAACGTCGGTCACCATACTTGTTGTCGATCAAGAACCCTGAAAAGAGTTTGGGGGTAGTATCATGAGTACAGAAGTACTCAGCATCCAACTGTAGTGGTCATCTGACCCAGCAAGGACTTCATCACTCGTCATTCTAGGACAACTAGTAGTTTACGGTAAGGAAGGGGTAAGTGGTGAGGTTGCTTCCGCACTAGCATTTATGAAGTGGCTAACGATCTAGAGAGTAAGGTAAGAAGCCAAGAATTCGATGAGGAATCGCCTCCAACAAGTCTTGCTATCAACTACTTACGCAAACATAACACCTATCCTATCCTTGTCCTCCTCTTCGCATCCCGACGAAGAAGAAGCAGTCAAGGAACACACACCCGTTGATCAAGTTATATTAAAAATTGTCTCAGCTGTTGTTGTCTATGAACAAGGAGTAGGTCTCAAGTCGTGTGACGCCCCCAAAATCAGACCGTGTACAGTAATCATACACACAGGGTACACGACTGAGATTAGGGTGCCACGGTGATAATATCACAGCACAACACTAAACACAAAAGGATAAACAAATATGTTACAATAGAGGGGGTCACGCGGACCCGAATACATAAGTCATACAAGCCATAATATCCGAGTACAGACATAGTTAGTCAAGTTTTGCCTTAAGAAGGCTAGCACAAATCACATCAGAGATACAGATCGAAAAGGCGAGGCCTCCTGCCTGGGATCCACCGAACTACTCCTGGTCAACGGGGAACTCGACGTCGTAGTAGGCGCCTCCGGGGTACTCCTTCTCCTGGGCTCCAACGTCGGCTGCAGCGGCCGATCAGGCAAAACAGTAAAGGAAATAAAGCAGGTGAGTATCTAGTATACCCGCGAGTCTTAAGTCCGCTACTAAGCATTATGCATTGTATCAACGGAAAGAAGAGGCTGTATATAGTGGGCTGAAAGACGGAAATCCAGAGCAAGGGTAAGAACCTAGGCCTAACGAAGACTAGCATCTTCCGACGATGTCTTGCAACATGAGGTAAGAATCAGCCAACAGTTATATAAAACATAAAGTAACAGTGCAGCAGAAGTTGTTGCAACATTGTATAATAATAAGTTGTAATAATTAACAATGCCTCCGAGTTCACCCCCTCGACATCCCCGCGAGGAAGAGAACCCGGAACCATACAGTTTAATAATAGTTTCTAGTGGTAAGATCCAGCTTTAGCATAAAGCGTCCTGTTACCGTGGACACGGCTATTCGAATAGATTAATCTTCCCTGCAGGGGTGCACTTGTGTTATGCTACACGCACGGATCTCCAGGGTGGCGGGAACCTTGTTAGGGAACGCTCCACCGAGGCTATCCGACACTTCATAGCCCATCTTTCAAACTCAAAAGAGAGGTCATCCGCCGGTCTAAATCCTAAGTACGACGGGCCTTGGACCCCAACCCGAACGTACTCCTGCACGGTGCGTGGCTGGCCGGTGAAGTTAAAGCAAATCCAAATAAGACATCACCGCGCGAGGAAATAAGACAACACCACTTCCCGGCAATCAGCCTGCAGTACTGCTGACGTCTGAAGAGTCCTCGGACGACACTAAGAAGCGAAGGAGCCCATAACTCGTAGTTCCCACGGGTAGGTAGTGCGTACATGGCATATAGCCAACTCAAGACATTGACTGAACCATTTAGCATTTTAATTAACCTGCGTGACAACCATTATCGTTGCCTCGACTTAACCGACCCGCGGACAGCGACAACAGCCAGGACCACCAGTACATCGGTGCCTGCCCCGTCGTCCCACCAAGTCACTGCGGTTACCAACAAGGTGAACCGTCTCCTTACCTTGTCTCGCGTGTGCTCCTAGGGGAGCTCGACTTTCGTAGTTTGGTAACTCTCGCGGCCAACGAGCAGGGGCCAAGCACACCGGTACACTGGTCGTACCCTCCCTGTCGTCCCGTCGTAATACCTCTCGCGGGCACCGTTGGGTCGCCCGACTTCTTACCTGAAGGACAAACGCCGTTCAGGACCCTATGGCAGTAAGACACAGTCAGCCTCGAGTGGAGTACAAGGATTACTCCTAGATAGCTCACACTTGAGGTGACTAGGCATAACCCAGATAGGGGACTTAGACGGTGTCTGCATGTACCGTACCTGTGCAGTGATAATATTTGTATCTGCGTTCACTCCCCTGAGTGACCACGACCCGCTATCTAATCCTAGCTAACAATGCGCAGGGCTCACTGCTGAATAATGCATAAAATAACAGGCAGCATAGGATAAAGGAGGTACATCAAGGGGGGGGGCAAAAACAGGCTATGCAATTGAATAGGATTGTAATCGTAGCAGAAGCAGTAACAATGCGTAGTGCAAGAAATGTACGGAAAGGTAGGCGATATCTGGGGAAGAGAATGGCTCTGCTTGCCTGCAAGCTCGACGGTAGTAGTAGGGCGTCGACGACGTAGTCGTACTCAGCAGCGGTGTAGTCGACGGCAGCAGCGGGGTCTACCGGAGATTAAGGGGGGAAGAAACAGTAAATACACAGCAAGCATATACAAACAGATGCATGACATGATAGATGAAATGTTAACGGTATTCTAACGCAGTGCAATGCACGTTGCTCGGAATGGAAATTCATCTGAGGATGAACTACCGGCTCTGGATGATTACCGGACAGGGTGTCCGGAGGGGAAGGATCAAGCCGGATGTGTCATGGTTACCGGAACAACATAAGGGGGGTGTATCCGTGCTAGTTGATCTATTCCGAGAAACATTCGTGTTCGGAATAAATTCATCCGGGCACTCTAACAGTACCGGACAATTTATCGGACAGTTGGCTCGGAGGGGGAATGTTCGATGTTCATTGTGTTAGAGGGGTGTGGTAGACATACGGATAGTGTATTTGTAATCGTTATATTTTTCTGATCAATTTTCATGTATAAAGTTTTTGAATCCGAGTTACGGTTTAAAAGTTATTGAATTTCCAAGTTTAAATCAATTTAAATGATTTTCTGGATTTCTTTTATTATTTATTAAACATTATCCAAAACATTATCCAGAACAGTGCTGACATGTGGGACCCACATGTCAGCCTCTGTTATTTATAAAACATTTAATTAAATCAGAAAATGCCTCTGGACCCACCTGTCAGCCACTGGAATTTCTTATTAAATCTTTTAAATAATAAACTGACAAAGGGGGCCCAGGTGTCATTGACCCAGCACTAATTAAACCTTTTTATTAATCCAGTGATTATCCTAATGACTACGGCCCACATGTCAGTGGCTGAAAGTTATTTCCATTTTAATTAACCAGAGAGATAATTAACCGGGGCTGGGCCCACTGTCAGTGGCTCACGGGGGATTAGCTTAACGCTAATCACACCACTGACGAGGGGGCCCCGTATGGCAGCCTCACCGGAGGGTCACCGGAGCCCGCCGCCGGCGAGGTCGTCGGGGAGCTCGCCACAGGGCACCGTTGGGCATGCCGCCGGTCGCGTTCGAACCGCAGGAGAACGACGCTTCGACCTGGACTTGTTTCACGAGCGGGGACGCACCGAGGCGATGGCTAGGTCAACCGCGGCGGAACCGAGCTCGGGCGTCAATGGCGTATCGTGATTCGTGAGGCAAACGAGCAGTCTAACGCGTCAAATTGGAAGTGCAGTCCAGCAGCAACTCGTGCACGCCAAAATCGTGAGCTAGGGCGATCTGTGGGCACGACTGCGGCGACAGACCGCGGCGGCCGGAACTAGCAGAAGGGGGCTTTCGCGTTGGGACCCTACGGGCTTCAAAGGGCGGTTGGCGACGGCTGAGAAGCTCACCGGGGAGGTGTTGAGGGAGGAAGCGGGCTCGGTGAGGGCGCACGGGTTCGATTGCTCCAGGGGGATGACGAGGACGACACGGGCGCACACTCCGGACAGCTCGGACAGGCGAGAGGGCGTCAGTGGCCACGGTGGTTCACCGGGGTGACCACGGCGGCGTCGGGTGGGGTTTTTCCCCGTCGATGGCGAGCTGCAGGGGGAGGGGAAAAGGTGTTGGGCGTGTCCAGGAGGGAGGGGGCGTCGCCCTTATCGCGTTGACGCCGGGAGGGAGCAGGTGGAGGCGGGTCCAGGCTGGCAGCGGCGTGCCCACGGCGGCCACCGTACGGGGCAGGTGGGAGCAAGTGGGGGAGGAAGAAGACAAGGGTGAGGTGGGTTGGGCTGGGGTGGGCCTCGCCCCAGGTGAGCTTTAAGCCTCATTTTATTTTGTTTTGTTTTCTGTTTGCTTTATTTCTTTTCTGTAATTGATTTATTAACCCTAGCACTTTTTTTTAAAATATTATTGGTGTTTGTAAATTAGGGTTACATCTTACTGAGGTGCCACAAAAGTTTTTGCAGCAAAAGAAATTCATTAGATATTTATTTTAAATATTAAATGCCCAAAGCAAGGGTTTTAACCTACTGTTTGAATTGTTTGGAATTTTCTGTAACTTCAAAAATTAGCAAAGTTGGTCCAACATGATTATAATGATTTTAGGCAATTTACAAAAATAGTTTCATGATTTTTGGAACAACTTTAATTGAGCACATTTGTTTTAATTTTCATTCAAAGTAGTGTAACTAGGGTATAGTTTCTTGATGAGGGAGATGCATTGGGATTAGGGTTTTGATTACCAACCAGCATGGTTTGAAAAGAGCAGAAGCAAAGTTTGATTAAGGACAGGGGATAACAGTGATTAACAAACAGTGATGGTCAACAGTGGTGATGATTACTGTTACAGAAACTGAGGGTGTTACAAATCTCCCCCACTACAAGAATTCTCGTCCCGAGAATTTAAGTGGTAGCGAGGAAAAGATCGGGGTATTCATCGCGAAGGCGATCTTCGTGTTCCCAGGTGGCTTCATCTTCAGAATGATTCGACCACTGAACCTTGAGGAACTTGACGGTCTTGTTGCGGGTTCGACGTTCAGACTGATCGAGAATGCGGCTCGGATGTTCTCGATAAGTCAAGTCTTGCTGCAGCTCGATCATATCATGCTCCACTTCGCGGATAGGGTCCTTGAAGCAGCGACGGAGTTGCGACACGTGGAAGACATCGTGTACTTGGGAGAGGTTCGGCGGCAATTCCAACCGGTATGCCACGGGTCCACTCCTGGAAAGGATATGGAACGGGCCAATGTAGCGAGGAGCCAACTTGCCCTTGATACCGAAGCGATGACTGCCCCTCATGGGAGTGACACGGAGGTAAGCGTATTCACCAGGTTGATACTCCATTTCACGGTCTTTGCGGTCATAGTTGCTCTTCTGACGAGACTGTGCAGCCTTGAGATTTTCTTGCACAATGCGAACTTGTTCTTCAGCTTCTTGGACAAGATCCGGTCCGAAGTAGGGTCGTTCCCCAGTTCCTGACCAATTCAGGGGGGTTCGACATTTACGTCCGTATAGAACTTCGAAGGGGGGGCATCTTCAAGCTAGCCTGATAGCTATTGTTGTACGAGAATTCTGCGTACGGGAGGGCATCCTCCCATTTCATGCCGAAAGAAAGGACACAAGCGCGAAGCATGTCTTCCAGCACTTGATTAACTCGTTCAACTTGGCCTTGCGACTGGGGGTGATAAGCGGTGCTGAGATTCAGACGAGTCCCGAAAGCTTCCATGAAACTATTCCAGTATCGTGAGGAGAAAATGCTGCCACGGTCTGAACTGATCTCCATCGGAATACCGTGAAGTGACACAATTCGGGAGATATACAAGTGTGCTAACTGACTAGCAGTGATCGTCTCCTTGACCGGCAGGAAGTGTGCAATCTTGGAGAATCGGTCGATGACGACAAAGATGGCATCGTTACCTTTCTGTGACTTAGGAAAACCGGTGACGAAGTCCATTTCGACTTTGTCCCACTTCCAATCAGGAGGAGGGAGTGGTCGCAACCAACCAGCAGGTTTCGGATGTCCGGCTTTGACGGGACTGCAAACGTCACATTGAGAAACATAGCGGGCGATGTCTTGCTTCATGTAAGGCCACCAGTACCGTTGACGAAGGTCTTTATACATCTTGGTACTGCCAGGGTGGATTGACAAGGGAGAATTATGGGCTTCTTCCATGATATCTGGACCACAGTTAATGAGGGGCGGACTCACAGGAACTACTAAGCGGCCCTTGAAGTACACAGTATCACCATCATTAGCATCAATGGTAAAATAGGAGGGCTTTCCTTCGGCGATGTCCTGCTTGATCTTCACAATGTCAGGGGCCAGAGATTGTCTACTCTTGATGAGGGCGTCGAGTTTTGACTCGAGAACCAGGTTATTGACGTAACCTTGAGGAACAATCTCAAGGTTCAACTTGCGAAACTCTTCATACAGAAGTGGTTGCTGCACCTGAACCTCAAGTTCAGAACAGTAAGCTTTGCGGCTCAAGGCATCGGCCATCACATTGGCCTTGCCAGGGGTATACGAAATATCCATGTTGAAGTCGGCTATTGTCTCGAGCCATCGTTGTTGACGAAGATTCAGGTCTGGCTGAGTAAACAGGTACTTCAGACTTTGGTGGTCGGTGTAGACCTTGCAACGATTACCGACGAGGTAATGTCGCCACAGCTTCAGTGCATAAATTACTGCTGCGAATTCGAGATCATGTGTTGGGTATTTGTCTTCGTGAGCACGCAACTGACGAGAGCCATAAGCAATCACCTTGCGCTCTTGCAATAGGACACAACCTAATCCTTGACGAGACGCGTCGCAATATATCACGAAGTCCTTCTGAGTATCAGGGGGAGCGAGCACTGGGGGAGAAGTTAGCTTGTCCTATAGTGCTTGAAAACTTTCTTGACATTTATCTGTCCACTCAAATTTGACGCCTTTGTGAAGCAGATTAGTCAGAGGCCTGGCAATCTTGGAAAAATTCTCGACGAAACGGCGGCAATAGCTAGCGAGCCCGAGGAAACTGCGGACTTGCTTGACGGTCTTGGGAGGAGTCCAGTCAAGAATAGCCTTGATACGTTCTGGGGTGACGGCAATGCCATCCTTGGAAATTACATGTCCAAGGTAGGTTACTTCGGGAAGCCAGAACTCACACTTAGAATACTTAGCGTAGAGTTTGTGTTCTCGAAGCTTCTCCAGTATAAGACGAAGATGTTCAGCATGTTCTTCTTCATTATTGGAATATATCAATATATCATCCAGATAAACCACGACGAACTGGTCGAGGTACTCCATGAAAATATAATTCATCAATCAGGAGAAGGTGGCTGGAGCATTGGTTAAGCCAAAGGACATGACGGTGTACTCGTATGAACCATAGCGAGTAATGAAGGCAGTCTTCGGAATGTCCTCATCACGGACTCGGATTTGGTGATAACCCAACCTCAAGTCGAGTTTAGAAAACACCTTGGATCCGGCAAGTTGATCATACAGATCGTTGATCCGGGGAAGCGGGTATTTGTTCTGGATGGTGGCTTGGTTAATGGGCCGATAATCCTGGACCAATCGGTTTGTCCCATCGCTCTTCTTGACAAAAAGCGAAGGTGCTCCCCAAGCTGAGGAAATGGGGCGAATAAATCCTTTCTGAAGTGCCTTGTCGATTTCCTCCTTAAGTTCAAGGAGTTCATGTGGCGGCATCTTGTAAGGACGCTTGGCAATAGGAATAGTTCCTGGCTTCAAGTCGATGACGAATTCAACTTCTCTGATCGGGGGTATTCCCGGCAGTTCTTCTGGAAGACATCGGGAAAATCGCGAACGACTGGAACGTTCCCGATGCCTTCGAGGGGGGCGGCATTCAAAGCATTCATCATAAATATCTATGTTTCAGCATTACGGATAACCCGGGTGGTGTGGTTAACAATCTCGCCGGAGGGGTGAAAAAGTTGGACAGACTTGGTGCCACAATAAAGTGCGGCATCGTGAAATTTCAACCAATCCATTCCCAGAATGAGGTCTATGGTGGAAGACATCAGGATTATGGGGGAAGCATGGAATTCAATTCCCTCAATTTCAACGATGGTTTCGGGCACTACCTTGGTGGTTCGGCATTGGCCTATCGGGGTGCGGACAACCATCGGTGGGTTCATCTTTTCCAATGCGAAGTTATGCGACAATGCAAATGCTTCCGACATGAATGAATGCGATGCTCCTGTATCAAATAAAACAGTAGCAGGTACGGAATTAACGAGAAGGGTACCCATCACGGTCGCAGGTTGTTGCTGAGCTTCTTCAACATTGACGTGGTTAGCATGTCCACGAGCATAAGCGGCAGACCCAGTATTATAGTTGGGGGTCCTATTGTTGCCACGACCATTTCCTCGGCCAGCGGGGTGAACTACCAGTTGCTTCTGTTTCTGGGGGCACTCTTTGGAAAAATGCCCAGGTTGGCGGCACGTGAAGCATAATCCATCCTGAGGATGGAGGGGTGTAGCATTGGGTGGTGTAGGCAGAGCTCTTGGCAACTGCGGTGGCGGAGGCAGACGGGGTGCAGCCTAAGACGGCCTTGGAGCAGGGACAGCTGAATGAGTCACACTGGTAGGGAGCCAGATACGACGCTTCTGAGTTGCGCCCGAAGATGAGCCAACGTCACGATAACGCTTCAGAGAGTTCTTGTACTCCATCTGGGCAGTCTCGACGGTGATAGCCTTGTTCACCATGGTGGCGAAGTTGGCGAAATCATGAACGGCAAGAGCGAGCCTGAGTTCTGGGTTGAGACCACGACGGAACTTCTGCTGCCTGCGAGCATCAGTGGTGATCTCTCCTTCCGCATAGCGAGAGAGGTTGAGGAACTCGCGCTGATAGGCTTCAACAGTCATGTCGCCCTGAGTGAGGTTACGGAATTCTTCCGCCTTACGATCCATGATCCCCTGAGGAATGTAGCGGGCGCGGAAGGCAGACTGAAATTCATCCCAAGTGATGACTTCTCCAACTGGCAGGGAACGCTTGTGGGTGCTCCACCACTGAGCAGCGGCGCCTTTCAGATGGTAAGACGCAAAGTTCACATAGTCGGCTGGATCGACATTAGCAGACTCCAGCTCATGAGTGATGTCGCGAAGCCAGTCATCAGCATCCAACGGCTGAACAGTGTTGCGGAACATAGTGGGGTTGAGGCGGGTGAAGTCGTGCAGAGTCACGGTGGCATGCTGATGGTGGTGCCCATT
Source organism: Bromus sterilis (assembly GCA_950022295.1). NCBI lineage: Eukaryota > Viridiplantae > Streptophyta > Magnoliopsida > Poales > Poaceae > Bromus > Bromus sterilis. Next base: position 223,050,600 of record OX465599.1, read on the forward strand.
CTGATTCGGCTGGGGGAACTGAGCCATGATATTCTGCATGAACTGTAGGTTCATCTCGAACTGCTGCATCATCGCGGCCATGTAATCCGGCGGCGGAGGTGGGTCGTTGGCAGCACGACCACGACCACGACCACCACGACCAGCCATCCTGCTAGAATTTAACAGGGGTATTTCAGCGATGAAAATTTAACGAGATACCGGAATCAAGCCGGAAGTAAAACGACAACGAAAGGGAGGCGCAGATATGTATAGGAGTAGTCATATAAGACATACACATTTACACACAGAGTCAATCGAAAATCGGGCAGCGTAACGTCGTAGAAATTAAGGAAAAAGGACTCACTAGGCGGCGCGCAGACCGCGGTAAGGATTACACGACGCGACATAGATTCCACTATGTCAATCACGCCGCAAGAAAACTGTTGGCCACAGGAGTTGATGCCAGAGAACACGTGGCCTGCCCAGAATGAGAATGGGATCTGCGGTCTGGGATCTGGCGTACGACGCCTGCGACACGACTCAATCAATGGGGGGAAGCACCAAAAACGCCGGGTGGAATCAAGAGAACGTGATCCTAATGTCAGCTTTTGTAAAACTTACCACCAAGGATAAGAGAGCAGATTCCCAGAGCATAGGTAAGGAGAAAAGGATCCTAATACCATAGATATCACACGTAGTGACATCGATGTGGGCCAGTAAGCCAAATATTAAGTTAGAAAAATAGTTTTTCAAAGTCTAGACTCAACTTCGACCAGGTAGTGGTGGGGTGGCTTCCTACAGGCAGTCGGCTCTGATACCAACTTGTGACGCCCCCAAAATCAGACTGTGTACAGTAATCATACACACAGGGTACACGACTGAGATTAGGGTGCCACGGTGATAATATCACAGCACAACACTAAACACAAAAGGATAAACAAATATGTTACAATAGAGGGGGTCACGCGGACCCGAATACATAAGTCATACAAGCCATAATATCTGAGTACAGACATAGTTAGTCAAGTTTTGCCTTAAGAAGGCTAGCACAAATCACATCAGAGATACAGATCGAAAAGGCAAGGCCTCCTGCCTGGGATCCACCGAACTACTCCTGGTCAACGGGGAACTCGACGTCGTAGTAGGCGCCTCCGGGGTACTCCTGCTCCTGGGCTCCAACGTCGGCTGCAGCGGCCGATCAGGCAAAACAGTAAAGGAAATAAAGCAGGTGAGTATCTAGTATACCCGCGAGTCTTACGTCCGCTACTAAGCATTATGCATTGTATCAACGGAAAGAAGAGGCTGTATATAGTGGGCTGAAAGACAGAAATCCAGAGCAAGGGTAAGAAGCTAGGCCTAACGAAGACTAGCATCTTCCGACGATGTCTTGCAGCATGAGGTAAGAATCAGCCAACAGTTATATAAAACATAAAGTAACAATGCAGCAGAAGTTGCTGCAGCATTGTATAATAATAAGTTGTAATAACTAACAATGCCTCCGAGTTCACCCCCTCGACATCCCCGCGAGGAAGAGAACCCGGAACCATACAGTTTAATAATAGTTTCTAGTGGTAAGATCCAGCTTCAGCATAAAGCGTCCTGTTACCGTGGACACGGCTATTCGAATAGATTAATCTTCCCTGCAGGGGTGCACTTGTGTTACGCTACACGCACAGATCTCCAGGGTGGCGGGAACCTTGTTAGAGAACGCTCCACCGAGGCTATCCGAAACTTCATAGCCCATCTTTCAAACTCAACAGAGAGGTCATCCGCCGGTCTAAATCCTAAGTACGACGGGCCTTGGACCCCAACCCGAACGTACTCCTGCACGGTGCGTGGCTGGCCGGTGAAGTTAAAGCAAATCCAAATAAGACATCACCGCGCGAGCAAATAAGACAACACCACTTCCCGGCAATCAGCCCGCAGTACTGCTGACGTCTGAAGAGTCCTTGGACGACACTAAGAAGCGGAGGAGCCCATAACTCGTAGTTCCCACGGGTAGGTAGTGCGTACATGGCATATAGCCAACTCAAGACATTCACTGAACCATTTAGCATTTTAATTAACCTGCGTGACAACCGATATCGTTGCCTCGACTTAACCGACCCGCGGACAGCGACAGCAGCCAGGACCACCAGTACATCGGTGCCTGCCCCGTCGTCCCACCAAGTCACTGCGGTTACCAACAAGGTGAACCGTCTCCTTACCTTGTCTCGCGTGTGCTCCTGGGGGAGCTCGACTTTCGTAGTTTGGTAACTCTCGCGGCCAACGAGCAGGGGCCAAGCACACCGGTACACTGGTCGTACCCTCCCTGTCGTCCCGTCGTAATACCTCTCGCGGGCACCGTTGGGTCGCCCGACTTCTTACCTGAAGGACAAAGGCCGTTCAGGACCCTATGGCGGTAAGACAAACTCAGCCTCGAGTGGAGTACAAGGATTACTCCTTGATAGCTCACACTTGAGGTGACTAGGCATAACCCAGATAGGGGACTTAGACGGTGTCTGCATGTACCGTACCTGTGTAGTGACAATATTTGTATCCGTGTTCACTCCCCTGAGTGACCACGGCCCTCTATCTAATCCTAGCTAACAATGCGCAGGGCTCACTGCTGAATAATGCATAAAATAACAGGCAGCATAGGATAAAGGAGGTACATCAAGGGGGGGGCAAAAACAGGCTATGCAATTGAATAGGATTGTAATCGTAGCAGCAGCAGTAACAATGCCTAGTGCAAGAAATGTACGGAAAGGTAGGCGATATCTGGGGAAGAGAATGGCTCTGCTTGCCTGCAAGCTCGACGGTAGTAGTAGGGTCGTCGACGACACAGTCGTACTCAGCAGCGGTGTAGTCGACGGCAGCAGCGGGGTCTACCGGAGATTAAGGGGGGAAGAAACAGTAAATACACAGCAAGCATATACAAACAGATGCATGACATGATAGATGAAATGTTAACGGTATTCTAACGCAGTGCAATGCACGTTGCTCGGAACGGAAATTCATCTGAGGATGAACTACCGGCTCCGGATGATTACCGGACAGGGTGTCCGGAGGGGAAGGATCAAGCCGGAGGTGTCGTGGTTACCGGAACAACATAAGGGGGGTGTATCCGTGCTAGTTGATCTATTCCGAGAAACATTCGTGTTCGGAATAAATTCATCCGGGCACTCTAACAGTACCGGACAATTTATCGGACAGTCGGCTCGGAGGGGGAATGTTCGATGTTCATTGTGTTAGAGGGGTGTGGTAGACATACGGATAGCGTATTTGTATTCGTTATATTTTTCTGATCAATTTTAATGTATAAAGTTTTTGAATCCGAGTTACAGTTTAAAAGTTATTGAATTTCCAAGTTTAAATCAATTTAAATGATTTTCTGGATTTCTTTTATTATTTATTAAACATTATCCAAAACATTATCCAGAACAGTGCTGACATGTGGGACCCACATGTCAGCCTCTGTTATTTATAAAACATTTAATTAAATCAGAAAATGCCTCTGGACCCACCTGTCAGCCACTGGAATTTCTTATTAAATCTTTTAAATAATAAACTGACAAAGGGGGCCCAGGTGTCATTGACCCAGCACTAATTAAAGCTTTTTATTAATCCAGTGATTATCCTAATGACTACGGCCCACATGTCAGTGGCTGAAAGTTATTTCCATTTTAATTAACCAGAGATATAATTAACCGGGGCTGGGCCCACTGTCAGTGGCTCACGGGGGATTAGCTTAACGCTAATCACACCACTGAAGAGGGGGCCCCGTATGGCAGCCTCACCGGAGGGTCACCGGAGCCCGCCGCCGGCGAGGTCGACGGGGAGCTCGCCACAGGGCACCGTTGGGCACGCCGCCGGTCGCGTTCGAACCGCAGGAGAACGGCGCTTCGACCTGGACTTGTTTCACGAGCGGGGACGCACCGAGGCGATGGCTAGGTCAACCGCGGCGGAACCGAGCTCGGGTGTCAATGGCGTATCGTGATTCGTGAGGCAAATGAGCAGTCTATCGCGTCAAATTGGAAGTGCAGTCCAGCAGCAACTCGTGCACGCCAAAATCGTGAGCTGGGGCGACCTGTGGGCACGACTGCGGCGACAGACCGCGGCGGCCGGAACTAGCAGAAGGGGGCTTTCGCGTTGGGACCCTACGGGCTTCAAAGGGCGGTTGGCGACGGGTGAGAAGCTCACCGGGGAGGTGTTGAGGGAGGCAGCGGGCTCGGTGAAGTCCTGGCGTCGCCGGAATCGGACGACGACCTCCGCGGCCAGAGGAAGACGACGACGACTGCGTCGTATGGAGGGAGCACGGGTTCGATTGCTCCAGGGGGATGACGAGGACGACACGGGCGCACACTCCGGACAGCTCGGACAGGCGAGAGGGCGTCAGTGGCCACGGTGGTTCACCGGGGTGACCACGGCGGCGTCGGGTGGGTTGTTCCCCGTCGATGGCGAGCTGCAGGGGGAGGGGAAAAGGTGTTGGGCGTGTCCAGGAGGGAGGGGGCGTCGCCCTTATCGCGTCGACACCGGGAGGGAGCAGGTGGAGGCGGGTCCGGGCTGGCAGCGGCGTGCCCACGGCGGCCACCGTACGGGGCAGGTGGGAACAGGTGGGGGAGGAAGAAGACAACGGTGAGGTGGGCTGGGCTGGGGTGGGCCTCGCCCCAGGCGAGCTTTAAGCCTCATTTTATTTTGTTTTGTTTTCTGTTTGCTTTATTTCTTTTCTGTAATTGATTTATTAACCCTAGCACTTTTTTTTAAAATATTATTGGTGTTTTTAAATTAGGGTTACATCTTACTGAGGTGCCACAAAAGTTTTTGCAGCAAAAGAAATTCATTAGATATTTATTTTAAATATTAAATGCCCAAAGCAAGGGTTTTAACCTACTGTTTGAATTGTTTGGAATTTTCTGTAACTTCAAAAATTAGCAAAGTTGGTCCAACATGATTATAATGATTTTAGGCAATTTACAAAAATAGTTTCATGATTTTTGGAACAACTTTAATTGAGCACATTTGTTTTAATTTTCATTCAAAGTAGTGTAACTAGGGTATAGTTTCTTGATGAGGGAGATGCATTGGGATTAGGGTTTTGATTACCAACCAGCATGGTTTGAAAAGAGCAGAAGCAAAGTTTGATTAAGGACAGGGGATAACAGTGATTAACAAACAGTGATGGTCAACAGTGGTGATGATTACTGTTATAGAAACTGAGGGTGTTACAAGTCATCCATAACCGTGGACACGGCTTCTCGAAAAGATTTAACCCTGCAGGGGTGTACCAACTGCCCATTACGAGGCGTCGCATGCTCGCCCATCTCTCTTGGTTGCTACCCATCATAGGCAACCATTTTATGATTTAGTTCCAAGAGATCCGAAACGACAGGTCCCTCTAACTAACAACGAACAAATCCGGGTGGCCCCCGGGGAGTCGACACCCAATCCAAAAGCTGGCCACGCTCTCGGATTGGACTCTTCCGTATGGCCAAGGTCGGGTTTAGTCTCACCTATATAACAGGGGACTTCCCTAGCTCACCAGTGTGGACCAACATAGGGACTCTGTCTCCGCTGGCAGCTGACCAACACACACACGGTTTCAAATGGTAAATCAGCTTGGGCCACCTCCAGAAATGTTTGAAGCTAGGTAGGTAAGAAGAGGGGAGCCCATAAAATCCCACACGCGATTAGGAACGCTCAGTCTTAAAACCAATACCCGGAACTCGGATCCTAGGTGACTCGAATGGAACAAAGCGTCGGGGCGGGATAGCCTAGACCTTCCATCCTTCGTCGAATATAGTCAACATTTATAATAATCATATCATCAACAACAATATAATAATGTGATATCCCCAACCAAGGAGTAACAGGGTAACATCGTAGCATCCTAAGCATGCATACTAAGCAGGGGTTGAGCAACGAGCAATAGTAACATAGCAGTACAAGGTTTGCTGGGAAGGGACATGGCTGTATCGGTTTAAAGAGGCTGTAAACAAGTGGTAGAATCAAACATCGAACCTAACCTAGACTAGCATGCAAAACGCTGGTTGAAATAGAATGGATCATAAGTAATGTATAGTCCTTGCCTGTTGATAAGTCGGGTTCCGAAGGTGTAGTGGATCGCAAGATCGCATCGTCTCCGAAGGTACCCGCGGAAGCACACAAGACGATAAACACTTGAAAGCAATCAACGAGCAAGCACTCTATTACTACGGGGAAACACAATATCAAGAAGACAACACACGACACGGCAACGCGATACGGATCTATCGTCGAGAACGGTTACTAACAGTTTAAGTGGGGTATCGGTCACACACGACGAATACCGCACGTTTACGGTGGTTCAAGTTGCTTAGCTACAGGTGATCAACCAACGGTTATTAACATGGCAACTCAAGCAAGCATGGCATAGCACACAAACATGGCAAGAGGTGAAGCAGAAAGTAAACTATCTATGCTAGTCAATTTAAGTGGGGCACAACCTAAACATGGCATAACACTAAGTGTCGCACGATGATTAAAACATTTGGTACTGTTCTGCCCTAAAACATATTTTAGGTTGGTTAACAACAGAAAACAATAGCATAAACACAAAGTACACGAAAAACTAATCAAGTTACATATAAGGCACACTCCAGACGGAGTTACGGTTAAAAAGATATAAGCAAAACAAGTTACGGGCTCAATCTACCAACATCACAAAGCACACTTTAGAGCAATGCATAAACATGATAATCAATGCAAACATGCTCACAAATGATATACAATTAAAGTAGACATGACAGGTAAGGCATGGCAAAAAGAATCATGCAAAAAGGCATCATAGATCAAAAGATATTAAGCATGCAACATGGCATCGTGACGTTACAGACTTAGAGAAAAACAGAGGTGGCTGTCAAAAACAGCAGCATGGCAACTTTGGAGCAGAATAACTATATGACCAGCAAGAATAATATGACAATGCAATACATGTAATGGAATTAGACATGATGCTTAAGAATATGCAATTGGAATCACTCAATTCCAACGTACGGTTGCGAAGCAACCGTCTCCCGAAGTTTCAATCAAGCAACAGTTTTCAGACAGTTTAACAGCAGCAGTTGCAATTAACGATCTGATGCCCTGATTAGCACACAATTACACAATCAAGATGACCTCAAATGAAAATGCTCACAAAATATGAATTAAATGGCACACAATTCTGAGCAACTTTCGTTTTGGGGGCACGTTCATCGGAGCTACGGATCAACAGGAAATTACGTCGCAAAATTGAATACAGCACACATTTTTCCAGACTTAGAAAAAAAATAGCAGGGTCTAGTCAGAAAAAAAGGAGGGACGGGCCTCACCCCTGATGGGCTCAGCCTATCTGGCCTGAAGGTTGGCCTGGCTAGCTTGGACGGGCTGGATCTGGCCGCTCGGGGGCGCGCTGGGCCGGGCCTTGGGGAGGCTGCGGTGCAGGCCAGCCCACCTGGGTCTCCAGCGACGGCTGGATTGGGAGGACGCTGTGCCCGTCGCAGAGGACGGCGGCGCCGGCGTGGCTGGCTCTCGCCGGCCAGGGGGCGAGCGGATCCAGGCGCGGGCGGAGGAGGCAGACGACACGGCGGCTCGACCCGCGCGGACCTCGCCTGATCCGGCGACGGTGAGGCGTCCGGCGGCCTCCGAGGTGGTGGCGAGCTCCACGGGCGGCGGACCATGGAGGGCTCGGGCGGCGGCTCGGACCTGCAGCAGAGGGAGGAGAGGGAAAGTGAGAGGAGGAGAGGGTGGAGGAGAGAGAGAAGGGAGGTGGCCGGGGCGAGCAGTGGGGACCGGCGGCGGCTCGCCAGCCAGAGCGAGGTGGCGGCGGCTTCCACGGTTGGTTGCTTGGGCTGGAGAGAGAGAAGAGGTGAGAGAGGAGGTGGGTGGCTGGGTGCTCCCTGGGCCGTCGGATCGCGAGATCTGACGGTCCAGGATTGATCTGGCTAGGGTTTGGACGAGAAATGGGCTAAAATGCGAAAAACATGGGCAGATCTGGGGGTGGTGGCTACAGTTTTGTGCTAGGGAAACCCTAGAAAGGGGTGGGAGTGTGGTGGTCTTTATATAGCCCCGGTGGCTGGCAGTTTGCAAAAACATCCCCGGTTTTTCTTTCGCGCGCGCGGTGCTCACGTTTCTGACCTCCGGGGGTCCGCAGTACCTCCGATTCGGGTAAAACTTCGAACTGCGCGACCAACGCATCAAGCCGGAGGCGTTCACCTCGCGTTGGAACCGTTCTGAAAACACTTTCCGACGCGCTATAAAAATATCCATTTTAATTATTAAACGGGGTTTTCGTTCCGTTGGCTGCGGATGGTCTCGTGCGGTTTTCGCGACGGTGATCGGGTGAAACCCGGTGTCGCAAGGTTGAGTGTCAGGGTGGAAGGGTCGGTCTCCGTCCGATTCAAGATAAGAGGGGGAAAAATAATCGCCGATCGATAAATCAGGGATGCAAACACCGCAAACAAATCAGACAATCAAACAATTCACATTGAAAACAAAAAAAAATATTTTTGTGAAAACTGGGCTGTTACACTATTACATGATCAAACTCATCCAATCCCTACCATCCCCTTTGCCTACAGCAGGGAATTACTCACACATGTGAAGAGAAGTCATGGAGGGAGGATGGATTGGTGATGGTGATGATGATGGCGACGATCTCCCCTCTCCGGAGGCCAAATGAGCCTCCCGATCGGCCCTCCCGAGGAAGAACAGAGGGTGGCGGCGGCTCCGCGACGGGTTCTGGAAAAAACGACTTATGTTTCGGGGTTTTCCCATCACGGCAGTAAATAGGAGTCGAGGTAGGGAACCAGAGGCGGTGGGAGTCTCCCAGGCGGCTAGCTGGCGCGGCCAGGGGTGGGGCCGCGCCAGCAGGGCGCCTGGCCCCCCTGGCTGCCCTCTAGCCCCACTTCTGGCTCCTGGCTCCTTCGGGTGCGTGGATTTTTTGTGATTTTTCCTGGAATTTTCTGAGACACCTAAAATCCATTTTCCTGCACACAATAAAATCATACAGGCAGCTCTGCTGAAAACAGCGTTAGTCCGGGTTAGTTTAGTTCAAATCATGCAAGAATGAGGGCAAAACAATAGCAAAAGTGTTTGGAAAAGTAGATACGTTTCAGGCGTATCAATGACCCATTCGGATCCACCGGAGACATAGCCCTACAAAAGAATTAGTTCTTCTTAACCACCAAAAAACGAGCAGGTGACTGAGAAGGAGCAGGTGCACCAGTAGATGCAGCGGAATAAAAGCAAGTAGGATTGTATCTACAGGGAGGACCATCAAGCACACCATAAATGTAATTCCTCTGCGAAGGGTTAGGGTAAGTGTGAGCATAGGCAATCTTATCATTGTTATCACGATGGGGAAAACCATTACGATCAACACGATAGTATTTCTTTTGAGGAACATTAGATTCGGGAACCAAAGGATCATTTCTCTCTTCGAGAGAATAGAAATGTTTCGGTGGTACCGAAGATTTTACCTGCATAAAATGGTTAGCAGGAAGTTTCTCAATGAGTGACTTGCGCACCCAGATTTGTCTCTTGTAGAAACCATTCTTTGGAGGGGTACCAATGTATTCGGCCGAAACCTTTCCTTCTTGATCTTTGATAAGTTTGTAGTCAGAGTCAAGTGACTCAAAAACAACGACCTTATCAATTTTGCGGTTAAAACCTGAAAGGTTAGCAATACCAATGGGATTTTCCTTCGCGAAAACCCACACAGTTTTTGCATACTGCTCAGGCTCCCAGTATGTGCCATCAGGGTTTAGCTTCCTTTCGAAACCAACACCTTCCTTTCTCGGATTCCTGTGAATTAGAGCCTTCTTTAGGATATCACAGAGGTACTTGTGTCCTTGAACACTTTTGAACATACCTGTTTCAAACAAGTCTTTCAACCTGAGGAGTTCCTCGGTAACAGCAAAATTTTCCCCATCCGAGGGATTAGTATCATCAATAACCATAGGTTCTTTTACTTTGTTCAGTTTAGAGTTAGACTCAGTTTTACTTCCGTCCAAACAAGTTAAGCATGGTGAAGCAAAATCAGTTTTAGCTTCGGAACCTTGTTAAGCCATGAGAGACAGAGATTCACATTTTCCAATTCTTCATGAGCCTCTTTCAGTTTCTTGAGAGCCATTTTCCTTCGAAGAAATTCATAGGTAAGCTTCTCATAGTACACTGAAAGAAGATCATGCCGAGTGGACAGTTCCTCAAACTTCTCCTTCAGATCAGCATGCTCATTAGTTAAAGTTTGACCTTTCTCTATCTCACCGATCAACAGGGTTTCTGATTTCTTAATAGTTTTGCTAAGTGAATCAAGCTCATATTTTTGGATAGAAGCAATTTTAGCAAGTTTAGCATAACAAATTCTAGAGTCACTATCATATGAGGAGCCATCAGAAGTATCATAGGCAACTTTGGAGGAATATACCTTGTCCTTGGCCATGAAGCAGTAGGCAAGAGTTTCATCTTCACTGCTCTAGTTGGTGAAGAATTAGCTCAAAGAAGATTTCGAAGCGGGAGTCAAAGCGAATGCAATTTCAGCAACACCATCAGATTCTGAGCTAGAACCAGATCCTGATCTTGATTCTTCTTCGGATCCAAATGCTTATTCTTCGGAGTTCATTTCCTTCCCCAGATAAGCTTTGGCCTGATGAGAGATGCTTCGACGAGATGAATAAGTCTTCGAAGATGAGCCCTCACGCTTCTTGTGATACTACTTCTTCTTGTCATCATTAGAATCATTTTTCTTCTCTCTTATGTGTCTTGATTCATGTTTCTTTGGCTCATAGCTTTTGGATTATTTGTGAGACTTTCTAGTTGACCTGCTGTGTAAATGCTTCGGTTTGTTTTCAATTTCCCATAGAGGACAATCAGCAATGTAATGGCCTGGCTTCTTGCATTTGTAACAACAGTTGTCTTTTGTTTGCGAGCTTATTGAGGACGGGCAGTGAGAGGAATTGCTTTTGTGCCTTGATGAATAATTCTTCTTCGGTGAAGAAGAGCTTTTTCTTTGGAAACTATTGAAGCGCTTCATGATTAGAGCCAAATCCTTTCCAATGCTTGCAGGATCATCTGATTCACCACCAGAGACAGAACTGGCATCTGGAGAAGAATGGCACAAAGATCTTGCCTTGAGGGCATGTGTTCTTCTTCGAGATCCACTGACATCACGTTTCTCATCTTCTTCCATCTCAAAGGTTGTGAGTCTCTCAAGAATGTCCGCATGGACAAGAGTTCTGAAGTCAGTTCTCTATTTCATCATCAACACAAGGTGAGCAAAGGATTCATCCAGAGATCGAAGCAAAGTTTACAACCATGTGGCTGGTGACATCAGTTGCACCAAGGGAGGTCAATTCATTCGCTAACACATTGAGTCTGTTGTAGATAGTACCAACCTTTTCACCTTCATAGCGCTTGAACCGATGGAATTTGCTTCAGAGCGTGTCAATTTGAGCATCTTTCTGTGTAGAGACACCTTCTCCAATCTTCTCAAGATAGTCACAGACACCTTTGGCAGAGGGGATATTCTTCACTTCATGATATTTCTGAGGAATCAAGTGATTTGTGATGAATACCCAAACTTTCAAATCAAGTGCTAGTTTCTTCATCTCATCGGGAGTAAGAGCATCTTTATTCACGACTTGAACTCTAGTCTGAACAACTTCCCAGGAAGCTTTATCAATGGAGACAATGTTTCTCATCATCTTGTTCTTCCAGTATGAGTAGTCGGTTCCATTGAACACAGGAATAGGTTCGCCAGAGCGAATAGATGCAAACGACATACTTGCGGTACCATTGAACACATGAATAGGTTCGCCGGAGCGAATAGATGCAAATGACATACTTGGCAACACTCCAGGTGGTTAGTTCAAAACACGCAGAGTGTAGGGAGTGCCTAGATCTGATACCAATTGAAAGACCAAGAATGTGATCAGAGGGGGAGGGGGTGAATGATCACTTCAAAATTTTCGACAGAAACTTCAAAGTGAAGAAAAAGGGCAGCAAAGGAAGAACAACAGAACATATAACTGTGAAGCTAAACTAGACAGTGAAGAAAAACATAATGAAGCAGAACATAACGAAGCACAACATTGAAACTAAAAGTAATGAATGTAAGTGCTGAAAGTAAAACGAGCCTTAGTACGCAACGATGTTTGTTTGACCAGTTCACACTCTACAAAGTGCTACGTCTGGTTGGAGGGACTTGTGATTGAACACAGGAGCTAACCTCTCTCCGTCCGTTTCTCCACTGCACCAATCTCCTTGAGCTTGGCCAGTTTTGACTTGTGGTAGATTATTGGGGAAATCTCTGAAACCTTTGACAGACTTGAACTTCGAGGCGACAATTACTCGTCACTCTCTGAAGACGACTCTCTAACCGTCTAGGAGGCTTGCAGTCCTCCAAGATAAAAAAAGCCTAGCAAACTTCCACCTAAGTCATAGTGGATCAGCTCAGATCAATAGGACTTTTGATTCGGTGGGTGTCTTTTTGGTTTAGCTTCGGTATCTTTTTTGGGATGCTCTCTGCAATCTCTCTTTGGGAATAATCACTAAGCAGCCCACCGCAAATGACGGAGGGGGCGGCATATTTAGAGGTGGCGATCCCAAGGTGCGAAATGACCGATCTGACCCTAGGCGATAGCTTGACGCGTGTCCACAACGGTCGGATTTTTCATTAATGCGCAACTTTACTTGCGGAACAAGTAAAGCTGACTCACAACCTGAGTTTCGATTCGGAGGCGGAAAGTATGAAGCCTTTTCCACCGAAGCTTAACTCAGCACTTATGAGATTTCTCCTCTGTAGCTCTCACTGGGTTTAGATTCGAACTAAGCATTTTCACAGTGACTTCGGCTTTGACTTACTAACCCCTCTTGATAGTACAATTTTTCTTATGAGTCAAAGAATAGAAAAAGAACTACACAAAAACTACTAAGTCATGTGTCGTCTTCTTCATTTCCGTCGATGAGTTATGCTTCAGGACACCATAACTTTTTAGGGGTCACCCATCGTGATTAATCTTTGCCTCCAAGGAATTATGACTTCTACATATGTGACCATGCTGGGATAATTGGCACTCTACGCCACGCCAGGCATCATCACAGACAAAGGAAAAATTTCTACCCTAAGTCTACATGGTGAAGCTCGACTTATGGCGAGCTTGTTGGCCTTGTCCTACTGGCGAAATCGCTTGATCAGAGGCTTCACATCAGCGTTCTTCTCAAAACTGGAGTAGCTATCACTACCACCACTAGTCGACGACTCGAAGGAGCGAGGACCTTCAGTCAACTAGCCAGCAGAAGAAACGGAAGAGACACCCACGCTCCCGGAGACACCATCTCTCGAGCTCTCCCAGCAAGGATACAGTCAATTTGCATTAGATTCAAAGGCCCTAATCGAGAGGGTCTCCTCCCCGTTAAAGCGACAGTAGAGGTTTTCACCCTTGCACAGATTAAACTGGTAGGCGATCACTCTCCAACCCGAAGCAAGGATAAAGATTCCACCCGAAGAATCACCCAGAGCGGGCAGTAGGGATAGACTTGGAGGTGTAGCCAAAGACCATCAAGACCAAGTTCAGAATTAGCAGCATAAAAATAAGAAGGCAGAGGAATCCGGCCAGAGATCTGGCTACAGATATGAAGAATGAAATCCTGGACACAAGCGCCCTCATCCACGGCTGTGCCGGATGAACTCACATGTCCTTGGCAGCAACGCGATGTACGAGGAGCACACACACCGCGGGCTCGACGGCCACGAACGGAGGCTCCACGTGCAGCACGAGCACCTCGGCCCCGACGGCCACAGATGGGGACGCCATGCACGACACCAACCACAGAAGCACCACGGGCACGTCGCTTTGGTGCCATGAGACAGAAATAGAGGACAGGAGAACGGAAGGAAAATGGCCTGCCAAGAGCAAGGGAAGGCCCCATATATATACACCCCCTCGGGGATAAAAGAGTCCACTCAGATCCAAGAAATACGAAATGACGCAGCATGCAAAATCAAAAATCCGGCGCATGCAATCCCACAGATTCCAAGACAGGGCGCCTCTTCGCGTCAAGCAGCATTTAAAACGGCAGTCAATTGCGTGTTTCCTTACGGCCTTAGAAATCCAACAGACGACAGAAGCGCAAAACCGATGACGCGCTAACCAAAGCGTCATCATAACTGCCAACGAACGCGACGGTTCACAGCAGACCACTATTACATGTCATCAGGAAGACATCACTACGCCCTTTCACATCCCAGCAGCTTAGATGGGACTGTAGGGGAACGCAACAGAAAACAAAAAATTTCGGTATAGCGAGCACGCCCAGGACCACTATGGAGACGCATACAAGGTTTTGATCTGTTCGTTACCGACTCGTAGCGCAGCGGGAAGTAGAGTCGATGAAGATCGTCGGTGCAGATCCCCGCAGCTAGGATTTACAACCTCCCAACCGCGAGAATGTATTCCCTCGTGTGCCCCACGAACAGCGCTCCGGGAGGCGGTCGGACAGTCCCTCGGACGATGTCACGGACAGCCCTTCGGGAGGACCCTCGAAACTCGATCTGTAACTCGGACAGCCCTTCGGGAGGACCCTCGAAACTCGATCTGTAACTCGGACAGCCCTTCGGGAGGCACACTCGAACTAAGATCGAAACAACGACCTCTCTACCAAGTTGCACACATACGGTGTCAGCTATCCAGCAGGGCTTCGCCGTCCAGAACTAGTTCCTGCCGGAACCCAGACAGCCTTTCGGCTCTACGAAACTCTTTCGTGTGAGGGAGAGAAGAAGCCAGATAATTGCATGGCATGTGATGAGAACTCAAGTGAGAGCTTGGATCAAGGATATGGGGCTGCCCTCACACCTCTATTTATAGGAAACCCAAGGGGGCTTTCTTGGCTCCCAAGTCCTTCTAGAAGGCTTTCCAAAAATATCTCAAGTAGTACTTTTTACTATTCATGACACCACTTTTTCGCGTCCGAAAAATCCGAAAATATTTTTGTGGGTCTTAGAATAATTCCAACACCCACCAAAATGATTTTCGGCGCGTTCCGAAACAATTCCAGATTAGTGATTTTCATCTGCGAAAAGCAACCTAAGCATTTCCGGCAGCTCCGGAACATTTCTGGCAGCTCCGAAATATTTCCGAAAAAAATATTTTAATCTTTTCTCCAGAAAAATTCCAGAAGTTACCAGAACAATTCTGGCACTCTCCAAAATTACCAGGTGCTCTCCGAAACCTTTTCGGCTTAGTGGTTTACCCCGAAACAACTTTTCGGTTTTCTCTCTCGGAACTTTTCCGCCGTCTCCGAAACCTTTCCGGTGACTTTATCTCAGACTCCCTGTCTAGTATTCAACAGATAGATGACCCTTAAGCGTGTGACCCTGTAGGTTCGATGAAGTATAGACATGACCAGAACACTTTCCGATCAATGATCAATAGCGGAACCGAGGACATCCATATTGATCCCTATACCCATACGAAGAATTATTCGAGTGAACCTTTAGTTGCTGTGTGCTATTCCTGTTGCTTCGCGATATATTACAAATACCCGAGGTGAGACTTATTGGCATCCCCGTGAATCAACAACTTGTCCACTATGCCAGTTACCTCGTTCCTGGTATTGTTCTCTTTTCTCGTTCCCGCGTTCCGGCATCCCTGTGATCAAATCACACTGTGTCTGGCCAGACGATGGTGGATACCGTAACACCGAGAGGGCCCTAAGAATATCTCTCCAACGACGGAGGAGCAAATCCCAATCTCGAGCTACCTAGTTCCTTGTCATACTTTTCCGTGAACCCGCAAGCTGCCGTAATAGCCACCCTTTTACAGATGACGTTTAACAAAACCCCAAAGTTCACGAAGCAAGTACGAAGGAACTCGATACTCTCATGGTCTAAGGAATTATGCAAACGCACAACTTTCTCTGTGTTATTAACCATTAACTTGTGACGAATGTATCTCATAGCATAACATCAATTCGGGTCGATTCAACACAAATGTTCTTCTAACATTGTGCCCTCAACATTGCCGGCATAGACATGCCCATGATCAGGAAAACAGGATCATCATGCAATACATGAGCCAGTCTTAGAGGCATGACTAGGAATACATTTTACTGTTTATTATACCACACGTGCACATGAGTTTCCCTCCGAGCCTCGTGGATATTGCAGACTCGAGAATCATTGCAGTTATAGCATGGAACATAAACATTCATTACAAACTCGGAGATACAAAATAACTGTTATTACTGCCTCTAGGGCATATCTCCTACAGACTCCCACTTGCACTAGAGTCATAATCCAGTTACATGGCTTCCCTAACACCAATGGCTATCCGGTGCTGCTCATGCTTTGCTCGTGGTAGAGGCTTTGTCATCGGGTCTGACACGTTCAGATCCGTGTGAACTTTGCGTACTTTCACTAAACCCGCTTCGACATGATGTCGAATGAGTTTATATTTGCGTTCAATATGTCTTGTCTTATGGTGCGAACTTGGCTCCCTTGCCTGAGCCACGGCGCCACTATTATCACAATAGATCTCCACCGGGTCCAGAGCACTTGGAACCACACCAAGGTCTTCAAGAAATTGCTTGATCCATACCGCCTCTTTGGAGGCTTCTGAAGCAGCAACATATTCCGCCTCTGTCGTAGAATCCGCCACAGTCTTTTGTTTGGAACTTTTCCAATCAACTGCGCCGCCGTTCAATATGAAAACATAGCCTGATTGAGATTTGAAGTCATCTGGGTCAGTCATGAAGCCTGCATCAGTGTAACCACTTACAATGAGCTCTTCATCACCTCCGTACACAAGGAGTAAATCCTTGGTCCGTTTGAGGTACTTAAGAATACCCTTGACTGCGGCCCAGTGTTCCAATCCTGGATCACTTTGGTACCGGCTGCTAACACTTAGCGCATATGAAACGTCCGGTCTTGTACATAGCATGGCATACATAATAGAACCAACTGCCGAGGCATATGGAACATCATTCATTTGTACTCGCTCATCGAGAGTCCGAGGACACTGATTCTTGCAAAGCACTGTGCCAGGTGACATGGGGAGTAGGCCTTTCTTGGAGTTCTCCATGTTGAACCTTTTCAACACCTTGTCAATGTACGTGCTTTGGCTAAGCGCTATTAGGCGTCTTGATCTATCTCTATAGATCCTAATGCCCAATACATATGCCGCTTCGCCTAAGTCTTTCATTGAAAAACTCCTTTTCAATGAGTCTTTTATTTCGCTAAGGAAATTCACATCATTTCCAATCAACAATATGTCATCCACATACAAGATTAGAAATGCTTTTGCGCTCCCACTAAACTTCTTGTAAACACAAGATTCTTCGTCATTCCTGATGAAGCCAAACCGTTTGACTACTTCATCAAAATGAATGTTCCAGCTCCTTGATGCTTGCTTCAGACCATAAATGGCTTTCTGAAGCTTGCATACCTTTTTAGCATCCTTATGAATGACAAAACCTTCTGGCTGTATCATGTATACATCCTCTTTGAGGTTTCCATTTAGGAAAGCCGTTTTGACGTCCATCTGCCATATTTCATAGTCGAAATAAGCAGCAATTGCTAGTAATATCCGTACAGACCTAAGCATAGCTACTGGCGAGAACGTCTCGTCGTAGTCCACTCCTGGAACTTGCGTGAACCCTTTCGCGACAAGTCTAGCTTTGTGGATAGTAATGTTACCATCCGCGTCCGTCTTTCTTTTGAAAATCCATTTACAACCAATGGGCTTTACGCCTTCTGGAAGTTCTTCCAAGTTCCAAACTTGGTTTTAGTACATGGACTCCATCTCGGATTTCATGGCTCTGTGCCATTCCCTTGAGCTGGGGCCCGCCATCGCTTCTTTGTAGTGCGCAGGTTCATCGTCTTCAAGAATGAAGATTTCATCATGAAACCACTCAGGTGGCTGGACAGCCCTACCTGATCTACGCGGTTCAGTTACAACATTGTCTGAAGTTTTTGCATTATATGCGACAACTTCCGGCTCGGTTGTAGGGATAATTTGCGGAATTACTTCCGGTTCTTTAGCCATAGCAACGGTCGCCGAAGATTCACTAATCTCATTAAGTTGTACTGTCCTCCCACTTACTTCTTTGGCGAGAAACTCTTTCTCAAGAAAGACTCCGCTTTTAGCGACAAACACTTTGTGCTCGGAGGGTAGGTAGAAGGAATACCCAATTGTTTCTTTTGGATAACCTACAAAGTTACATTTGTCTGATCTGGGATCGAGTTTGGTTGGTTGTAAACGTTTTACAAGTACCTCACATCCCCAAATTTTAAGGTGCGACAAACTGGGTTTCTTCCCATTCCACATCTCATGTGGTGTCGTTTCAACAGACTTAGACGGTGCTCGGTTTAGTGTGTGAGCGGCAGTTTCTAGTGCGTGACCCCAAAAAGATATCGGCAGATCTGTAAGAGACATCATCGACCTTACCATGTCTAACAAGGTTCGGTTACGTCTTTCCGATACTCCATTTTGCTGTGGAGTTCCGGGAGGCGTAAGCTGTGAAACGATTCCACGGTCACTTAGATGTTGGCCAAACTCATGACTAAGGTATTCGCCTCCGCGATCAGACCGCAGAAACTTAATCTTTTTGTCACGATGATTTTCTACCTCATTCTGAAATTCCTTGAACTTTTCAAAGGTTTCTGACTTATGCTTCATCAAGTAGATGTAGCCATACCGACTTAAATCATCAGTAAAAGTCACGAAGTAGAAATACCCACCCCGTGCGGCTGTGCTCATTGGACCACATACATCACTATGTATTATTTCCAATAATTCACCCGCCCGTTCAGGATGACCCTTGAACGGCATCTTGGTCATTTTTCCCATTAGACAAGCTTCACATGTGTCAAATGATTCAAAATCAAAGGACGGTAAAACTCCATCTCTTTGGAGTCTTTGCATGCGTTTCTTTCCGATGTGGCCAAGCCGACAGTGCCACAAATAAGTGGTTGTGGTATCAACCTTCTTAAGGCGTTTAGCATTCATGTTAAAGACATCATTTTCACATTCAAGATTTAGTATGAAAAGGCCCCCAACAATGGGTGCAAATCCATAAAACATATCCTTACAATAAAGTGAACAACCATTGTTCTCAGACTTGTACGAATACCCATCGTGTACTAAACATGATCCAGAGATAATGTTTCTACACAATAGTGGAACAAAATAACATTTATTTAGCTCTAAGATAAATCCTGAAGGGAGACGTAGAGGCATAATGCCGACGGCTTGAGCGGCGATCCCAGCGCCGTTCCCGACGCGCATCATGACTTCATTCTTTGCTAGCTTGCGGACCTTCTGCAGTCCCTGTATCGAGTTGCAAATGTGAGCAACCGATCCGGTATCAAATACCCAAGACTTAGAATTTTCGCTAGCAAGCAAAACATCAATGACATTAACTTGTATAACAATTATACCTTTTCCGGTTTTCCCGGACTTCTTATCGGCCAGATACTTCTTGCAGTTTCTCTTCCAGTGTCCTGTGCCCTTGCAGTAGAAGCACTCAGTTTCATTCTTGGCTCCGCCCTTAGAGTTGCTTTGGGAGCCGGTCTTACCGGCACCCTTGCCCTTCTTTGGCTTGCCTTTCTTTTTGAAACTGGCGGTTTTATTCACAAGCAACACTTGCTTGTGATTTTTCCGCAGTCCTTCTTCCACAGTTTTCAGCATGGCGAGCACCTCTTCTGGTGTTTTCTCCATCCCACTCATGTTGTAATTCATGACAAAACCGTTGTAAGACGGGGGGAGTGAAGAAAGCATCATGTCCATCATATGGGATGCTGGAATTGGAAATTCCAGGGTTTTAAGCCTTTCAGCATAGCCAATCATTTTGACTATGTGTTCGCCAACTGAACCGCCCTCAGCCATCTTTAAATTCATCAAGATATTCATGATATCAAAACGTTCAGACCTTGCGGTTTCCTTGTACAGAGCATCCAATTCCCGGATCATATCACGGGGTTTATGGAATTCAAAACGTTTTTGGAGCTCTGGACTCATGCAAGCTAGCATGAGGCACTGTACTGCGTTGTGATCATCATCCTGAGTGGCCCAGACATTTTGTTCATCTTCCGAGGCACCTGCCGCCGGTTTAGCTGGAAGAGCCTTTTCAAGCACATAGATTTTCTTAGCGCTCCTGAGGACAATCCTCAGGTTACGGACCCAGTCCGCATAGTTGTTTCCAGTCGCAGCTAACTTTTCTTTCTCTAACAATGGCCCCAAGTTGAAAGCGGTGTTGCGAGCCATTTGATCTACAACGGTAAACACAAGTTTCACTTAGACTTTGTTCATAATGATTTTTGCACTAGTGAATAAACAATTTTATTCTAAAGTGTGCTCCCACTTAAATCAATATCTCTCAAAATTGATTATGAGTGATTCAAGATCCAAATATCAATACAACGCCATAGAATCATCATCTCATGACGAGGATTTTGATTTGGTAGGCCAACTTGCCGATCACATCTCTATGTGACTCTTGTTCATCTTTCGATGCGTGTGTTCCGAGCTCAGGACGATCCTGCCATGAACGTCAAGACAACCAAGTGATCCTGCTGCGAGGTCTGACCTCACCCGCCTTACATTTCTCCAATCGTTCGTACCCATGCATCCATGGCGCACCCCGAGAGTATAGATGCTGTGACGGCGCTACACTTGGGAGAACACTAACTACTTGATATTTTAAGTGAGAGATCACCCTAATAAAAAGCGACTACCGCGCAATCAAGAAGGGTGCAACATAAGGGATAAACATCCCATGCAATTCATAATAGCATGATATGGTATAGCCCCTTCTGACGGAGAAGTCAAGTATTTCTTCGTCTTTGGCATTTGCGTCGGAGTTCACCTTCGCGAAGATTGCCACCACCTTGTCGATGCACCAAATAATATTGCTATCTTTATAGCAAATGAATAAGTGCATTACCTAAGGTTGACACGCAGGTCATTAAAGTGACAATCATATGGCTCCAGCCATCATGCCGAATCATGACACGCAGGTCATGTTAATAAATTTACATTATATAGTCATCTCATACATAATCGAATTAATATGAGCTTTGCTATACCACATCACATGCACATCCTGCAAAAACAAGTTAGACGCCTCTAAACCGGTTTATGCAAAATTTTATTTTACGTGGCTTCTAAGGTTTTGACTTAAACCGCAACTACCAACGTTTTATCATCAAGTATGATTATTCAAGTCACTAGATTAACATTGCGGGGTGTATGAAGCACGAGATAATAAAATCTCGAACCCCATACTGAACTTCGTCATACGCGTGATCCCCGTGCAGATCATATCTGCATTGCCCTTTAGTCTGCGAATTTCATCTTTCTTTTGACTATGGCGGAACCCAAAGAACTGATAGCACTTCGTTGATCAATCAGGATCGCGGATTGCCAGAACTTTGTAAAATTCCACCATGCTGTCTCGAGATCAGAAATACGCAAATTCTAGGGAAGCAACAAGAATATGGGGTAACAGATTTCATCTGCCACCCGCATAAATAATTTTCAGCAATAGATCTGATCTACTCCAAAATTATATTATGCAATACCCATACATCTCCATGTATTCTAGATCATAACATGCATCTACGCATAGCACGGCTCTGATACCACTGTAGGGGAACGCAACAGAAAACAAAAAAATTCGGTATAGCGAGCACGCCCAGGACCACTATGGAGACGCATACAAGGTTTTGATCTGTTCGTTACCGACTCGTAGCGCAGCGGGAAGTAGAGTCGATGAAGATCGTCGGTGCAGATCCCCGCAGCTAGGATTTACAACCTCCCAACCGCGAGAATGTATTCCCTCGTGTGCCCCACGAACAGCGCTCCGGGAGGCGGTCGGACAGTCCCTCGGACGATGTCACGGACAGCCCTTCGGGAGGACCCTCGAAACTCGATCTGTAACTCGGACAGCCCTTCGGGAGGACCCTCGAAACTCGATCTGTAACTCGGACAGCCCTTCGGGAGGCACACTCGAACTAAGATCGAAACAACGACCTCTCTACCAAGTTGCACACATACGGTGTCAGCTATCCAGCAGGGCTTCGCCGTCCAGAACTAGTTCCTGCCGGAACCCAGACAGCCTTTCGGCTCTACGAAACTCTTTCGTGTGAGGGAGAGAAGAAGCCAGATAATTGCATGGCATGTGATGAGAACTCAAGTGAGAGCTTGGATCAAGGATATGGGGCTGCCCTCACACCTCTATTTATAGGAAACCCAAGGGGGCTTTCTTGGCTCCCAAGTCCTTCTAGAAGGCTTTCCAAAAATATCTCAAGTAGTACTTTTTACTATTCATGACACCACTTTTTCGCGTCCGAAAAATCCGAAAATATTTTTGTGGGTCTTAGAATAATTCCAACACCCACCAAAATGATTTTCGGCGCGTTCCGAAACAATTCCAGATTAGTGATTTTCATCTGCGAAAAGCAACCTAAGCATTTCCGGCAGCTCCGGAACATTTCTGGCAGCTCCGAAATATTTCCGAAAAAAATATTTTAATCTTTTCTCCAGAAAAATTCCAGAAGTTACCAGAACAATTCTGGCACTCTCCAAAATTACCAGGTGCTCTCCGAAACCTTTTCGGCTTAGTGGTTTACCCCGAAACAACTTTTCGGTTTTCTCTCTCGGAACTTTTCCGCCGTCTCCGAAACCTTTCCGGTGACTTTATCTCAGACTCCCTGTCTAGTATTCAACAGATAGATGACCCTTAAGCGTGTGACCCTGTAGGTTCGATGAAGTATAGACATGACCAGAACACTTTCCGATCAATGATCAATAGCGGAACCGAGGACATCCATATTGATCCCTATACCCATACGAAGAATTATTCGAGTGAACCTTTAGTTGCTGTGTGCTATTCCTGTTGCTTCGCGATATATTACAAATACCCGAGGTGAGACTTATTGGCATCCCCGTGAATCAACAACTTGTCCACTATGCCAGTTACCTCGTTCCTGGTATTGTTCTCTTTTCTCGTTCCCGCGTTCCGGCATCCCTGTGATCAAATCACACTGTGTCTGGCCAGACGATGGTGGATACCGTAACACCGAGAGGGCCCTAAGAATATCTCTCCAACGACGGAGGAGCAAATCCCAATCTCGAGCTACCTAGTTCCTTGTCATACTTTTCCGTGAACCCGCAAGCTGCCGTAATAGCCACCCTTTTACAGATGACGTTTAACAAAACCCCAAAGTTCACGAAGCAAGTACGAAGGAACTCGATACTCTCATGGTCTAAGGAATTATGCAAACGCACAACTTTCTCTGTGTTATTAACCATTAACTTGTGACGAATGTATCTCATAGCATAACATCAATTCGGGTCGATTCAACACAAATGTTCTTCTAACATTGTGCCCTCAACATTGCCGGCATAGACATGCCCATGATCAGGAAAACAGGATCATCATGCAATACATGAGCCAGTCTTAGAGGCATGACTAGGAATACATTTTACTGTTTATTATACCACACGTGCACATGAGTTTCCCTCCGAGCCTCGTGGATATTGCAGACTCGAGAATCATTGCAGTTATAGCATGGAACATAAACATTCATTACAAACTCGGAGATACAAAATAACTGTTATTACTGCCTCTAGGGCATATCTCCTACAGGGACGGCTCGACGCTCTCGCAGATTGTTCTGACAAGGGAAAGATGCTCTTCTAAGTTTTTCTCCTCTTGCTTTGATTCCATCAAATAAACTCCCTTCGGGAGCACTATGTCATTGCTAAAGACAGAGCAAAAGATAGCACGGCAGACGCTACGAGGGTCTTGAGTGGCTACTCCCCTCAAATATTCAGAACAACACATCTACAAGGCTTGAGCACTTACTCGCCCCTACTACAAGGTGCTCGAGTGACTACTCGCGAGAAGATGCACGACGAAAGAGATGAACCCCCTTGGCACTCATACGCTCCCCGGGTGCCAAGACTACAATCCCACTCAATTGTCTTCCGAGTGGGTACTTTCTACACTAATGCCTCGCCTGAGTACTCGGACGCTCCACGGGTGCTCATACTATAATTCCAATCGATTGTTTTCCGAGTGGGTGCATTCTGATCTGGCAACGCGCCCCTACTAAACGACCTGGGCTACGATACATTGCACCCCAGATGCCGTGCGAGCTAACATGTAGATAAGACCCCGCTGATCTGTCGGACGGGCCGGGACTTGCCACAGCACGACTTCACTCCCGACGGTTCCATACTCAGTGCATGATTGAAATTTAACCACTAACGGACGCGTTAGGGTCGTATTCAGTACGGTAAACTGGCGGCATTGATCATATAAGCCCTCCGCGGCATGGACCTTGCTTGACACCAGTCGTTTCCAAGCTCGTGTCGAGGGACTCGACTTTAATTGGGCTATTGTGGTATTTTCCGCTAGCGCAATTCACCGAGGCTCGAGAAGTCGAGTGCCTTGGGCCCTTTAATCTTAGCATCCCTCCTAAAATTTCTCATTAAATATGTATGGCTTACAGCTTGCCAAACGACACGCACTACTACGGCTACTGCAGGTTCGAGTCCCCCAGGAACTCGGGGGCTACTGACGAGGGGATGGCCCCACGACTCCTCGGCATGAGGGTACCTGGTGCGTGTCCAGGCAGAAGGCTCACTGGAAGCTTCCGCTGGCTCAAGATCATCCCACTCGAAGCACAGACGCCTGCGCCTACATGGAGTTCAAGGCGGTTCGGAGTCCAAGGCGTTCCTGCCAATACTAGCTATATTAGACAGTTTCCTTTGTAAACCTAGACGGACTCCTTGCGACCCACCCTAGTATATAAAGGCTGGGAGAGGGGACGTCTAGGGCATCCAATCTCGCGTAGCTCCACCTTCGGCAAGGGCACTCTCTCCGAGACCTCCACTGTAATCGCATCCATGATATTACAACAGAGCAGGAAATAGGGGCTTTACCGATCAAGGGCCCTGAACCTGGGTAAATCCCTGTCTGCTATTAGCCGACGAGTATCGCCAACCTGCATTCTCTCTCTACGATCTAAACCCAGGGTTCCTAACAATGGTATTTGCCGAGGCCGATCCTCGTCAATGAGGCACACACTATTTAAAATAACTTTTCATGGTTATTTTTCTCCTTTTTAGAACGCCAATGATTAAAACAGATTGTGGCACTATATGTGATATCGTGGATGGTCAAGTGAGCCTTGTGATATGCACAAGTAAACTTGTGCATTCTACTTGGCTCACTTGCATCGTCCCTAAAGTTGCTTGTGTGTGTCCAATGTAAGAATGAGGCGTTATTTAAAATTTCTTCTCATGATTACTTCCTCTTTTTTAAGATTGTCGATGATTAAAACCGTTGTGACAGCAGGTGATATGGGGTGGCCCGATCTTCTCAGTAAGCGTATGATGAATATGAGGGCGATGATAGATAACTTGTATGTAGCCGGTGAACTCTCCTCACTAGATCCCTGTTGCCAATACGACAACTCTCTACCCTTTGGATATTCACAACTTCACACACTTGCGCAACATAGCCGTCGACCATGAGACGGTGATTTGCAATCTACTAATTCCCAGTGGAACAACATATCACACAGAACTTGCAGTAGCGAAACTTCAGATCGATACGAATTGAAGTTGATGATTCAAGTTGAATGCTTGGAAGCAAATTTCTGAACTAGGGTTTATCTAAAACATGGTCTAACCCTAAAACTCGTAGGGGTCCTGTATTTATAAGCTAGGGGTTCCAAACGGGGATACAAGGGCCACAGCCCTAACTCTGCGCGCAGGCAGTCCCGCAAGGTCGGACGTCCGACTCATAAGTCGGACGGTCCGTGTAACAACCCAAAAATGACAAAATCCAGAAAAATTTGCCCTTTTATTTTTCCCATTGGGGATAATAATTTGCACATTTAATCTTTTCCATAATCCATGTGACGGAAAAATGACCAAGAATTTTTCATGTTATGCAAAAGGACTATTTCCATTTCTTTTCTTTCTTCCTTTTCTGGCCTTTGCCATTTTCTCATTGCTTCGTCTTTGACCCCCTAAGCTACACCTTTGGTATTTTAACATGTTGTGCCATGATTAAAGCCCCTGCAAAATCCCAAGATTTCAGCCCTTCTAGAAAATGGGGTTGTATTTCAAATTGCATTTGAAATAATTTAAATGCCTTTTGAATTATTTAAACATATTTGACCCAAATGATTTTCTAAAAATCCTAAAGTTGCAAAGGATCCATAATAATATTTTTATATGATTTTTGGAATACGTTTGCCATTTCTTTTATCCATTTTTGTGGTCTCTTTTGTAAAAAAGAATAAAACGCGGAAATTGGTAGAGGTCATTGGATCTCTTCTCTCCAACCAGCCCACCTCCTATTCCCCCAGCCCAAAAACCTAGCCCAGCCCAACTTCCCCTCCTTTTTTTCCTCGCACCTGGAGGACCCCTCCTCTCTCTCACGACCATGGCGTGAGGGAGGATGTGGAGCCCTCCTGCAGCCTCTCTGGCGCCCCCTCTTTGTCACACCCACGCCGCAGGAAGGATCGGCGGCTAGGGTTCCGGTGAGATCGGCTCAATTCAAACCAGAGGATAAGAGAGAGAGAGAGAGAGAGAGAGAGAGAGAGTAGAGGACGCGAGAGACGTGAAGTAGGGGATGAGCTCAGAGGAAAGCTTATCGAAGAAATGTCTGTTACAACTTCAACCACACTCCACAGCCCACTCATGCTTATAACGGTGCACCTCTACTTGCTTACTCATCCCACACATTCAAATACACATGGCCCACCGGCCCACTCCTTCCCGCCTTGCATACATACCACCGCTACTTGTTCAGCGTCAGGGTCTCGACTCTGACAGGCCCCTCCCCTTGAGTTTCAGCCTGTCCCCAGGCTGGTGCTCGCGGATATCGCAACTTGAGACTGTTGTAATCCTCACAAGTAGTTGATGCCTCCGGAATCGTGTACCATTTACTCAATACTTGGAGATGTGCGGCGTTACCTTTTTTCATGAGGCGTTTGTCCAGTATTTCTTCAAGGAAAACCCCAGGTGAAGCCAGATCAATTGGAACCAACAGGGTTTGCAACATAGGTGAATGATCTGGGATGTGAGACTTCAATTGGGAGACATGAAACACCGGATGCACCAAGCTCCCTGATACGTCCCAAATGTATCTATAATTTCTGCTTGCTCCATACATGATTTGTGTGACTTTGCCATGTTTTGCTTGAACTTTCATACACTTTTTATCATATTTGGACTAACCTATTAACTCAGTGCACCCAGTTGCCAGTTCCTGTTTTCTGCTGTTTTTGTATTTCAGGTTATCTCGCTATTAAAAGTGCCAAATAAATTCAGGAAAAATCCAATAAAAATCAGCGACCCGGAAGCTTCCAGAATAATCAAGAGAGGAGGGGGGTGGACCCACCAGGGCCCCAGGAGGATCCCTGGCGCGGCCCCACCCTAGGTCGCGCCAGGAGGCCTCCTGGCTGCCCTGTGGCCTCCTGCCCTGCTACCGCCCGTGACGGAAACCCCAAATATCGATCTGCTATTCCCGTTCTCCTCTCTGTTCCGCCGCTGCAGCCGTTTCAAGATCGGGGCTGCCAGGAGAAGCTGCCCCGACACTCTGCCGGAAGGAGGAATCCCCTCCGGGAGACCATCCATCGCCATGGACGCCTTCCGGATGTGCCGTGAGTAGCCCCCCTTGGACCATGGGTCCGTGACCAGTAGCTATGTGATGTACTCCTCCCCCTCTTTGTGTTTCCACTTTCGAGACCTCGTGAGCTGCCTCACATGATCGAGGCACTTTTGTAGTTTTCTATGTTGCTATACTGAGTTTGCTGGGATCTGATGGATTATGAGATTATGTTAAGATTGTGATGAGTAATATATTTGGTTCTCTTTTATATTTGTGTTCTTTAGTAAATTATTGCATGTTCTCCTTTGTCGTATTTTACTTTGGCCAAGTTATTTGTTGCAACTCCAAGAGGGAGCGTTATGCTTGATTGTGGGTTCTACCCCTTGATATCTAGCTTGAGTGACAGAAACATGAGACTTGTGGATGTGCTGTTGCCACCAGGGACAAAACAACGGTGCTTGTACTTGCGGGTGCAAGGATTGTTTACTTTACGCATAGTTCTTTTAATGCAGTTGTCTGTTGCTTTGAGTTTACACTTTGGGTGGGATTCGCAACTTAATACCAGCGAGATGTTCTGGATAGATATCTCAAGGTGGATGATTCATAGTAGATGCAGATGGATTTCGGTCTACTTACCTTGGTGTACCGTCCATTGCTTTTGAGCCTCTTCCTTTCTTTTGTAGCATAGTTAGCATCGCGGTGTGTTTATAATCCTGTCAATTGCCCAGCTGTGATTTGTTTACCTCGCTAGCACTTTTATCGTCTTTTGGGAGAGAGACATCACTAGTGAACATCACGGGACCCCGGTCCATATTTTCATCATTGTTTACATTTTCAATTTACTTTCAGCTCTTACTTTTCGTTGCCACTATTATTATCTCTTGCGTTGATCCTTTGTAAACAGCAAGGCCGGAGGAATTGACAACTCCTCTGTACTCGTTGGGAGAAAAGTTATTTGCTGTGTGTGCAGGTCCAGGCGAAGTTAGAAACCTCGACGCCATTGTTCACTTTACCACCTTCTTGTATCTCTGCGAGTCCTACGGGAGACAAACCCTATCCTCTACATAGGGGAAATTCTGCTTCTACGCTACATATAACCTTCCACTTGGGGTAACCAACGAGAAGTGAGAGAAGTATCTTCCTTGATAGCATCAAGAAATTTCTGGCGCCGTTGCCGGGGATTCCAAGGTACAACAAGTAGACTGGTCCCGTCAACTCCCTAGCCAGAAAGAAATTTTTGGCGCCGTTGCCGGCGACTCCAGTCTATAAGATAGGCGAGTTGCACACTATCTTTTATCGTTGCTTTTTAGTTTTGTTAGTTTACCTTTCAGTTTTTACTTTTTTGTCCCATATCAAAAATACCAAAAATATCTTTTACTTTGCTAGTAGTTACCACTATGGCTGGTCCTTTTGCTTTCGGTGAGGCAGAAGTACTTACCTTTAGTCAGAGAGGTGGTGAAAGTCTGAAAGATGCTTGGTATAGAATTAATGATTCTCAAAAGAGGGCCACCAAGAAGCAATCCACTACTATCCTTCTTAGAAACTTTTATGTTGGGATAACTTCTTGGAATAGGTTTGTCTTAGACACTTCTATTAATGGGAACTTTGTAGAGGCTCCAGTTTGGGAAGCCCTTAATATTATTGAAAATATTTTATTTTTGGAAGTCTCCCCATTGCTAGTATTAAGGAGGACATTACTATAGCTCACATTATGGGAAAACTTGAAAAAATAGAGTTAGAGATGCCAAGTATCGATAAGGTAAATGAGTTGGATCGTAAGATTCAAGGGAATTTGAATAGGCTAAATAGCTCCATGCAAAAAATTATCAAAACTTTGGACACTATCAAATCCCTTGATGAGAAGTCTTCTAGGATAGAAAAGATTGAGGAAGTTATTGAAACCTTAGGAACTACTTTTTCCTCAATCAAAACCAAAAAGGAGAAAACGCCGGCAAGAAAGGAACCCAAGTTCATTTACGTCCCTAAGGTTCCTCGAGCTAAAACTGACGTACCTTTTGCCAAAAGAGTTGAAACAGTGAAGACTTTGGAGGAGATACCTATCTTTAAATTTGAAACTCCAATTGATTTTCCTCCTTTTGATTTTATCCCTAGAAGCATTTTTATTCTTCCATTATTTGAGAAACCTCTTAAGTCTAGTTGTACTATTGAAGAGCTTTTGGATGATCTTGATGATGGATCAATTGATACAACTTGATCTTTTGCCTTAAGCCTAGCTAATGGCTTTAAAGAAGCGCTTTCGGGAGGCAGCCCGCAACGAATTTAGGTTTTCCTTTTTATTTTTATTCTGTTTTTAGTGGTCTTGATGATTGTTACTACTGTAGCAACATGATTGTATCTTTACTTTTCAAGCTTTGTGCCATTTATAGCCTCATATGACAAGGGAAGTGAAAGTTGTGACATGCTGTCCAGAAAACATATTATGTCCTCGTGATGGGAAAAATCGTAGAAAATTACCAGTTCATATTTTTGATCTGAATTTTTTACACAGCGTGCTCTATAGAATCACGAAACTTGCGTATGTTCTGAGTTTTTTTATTTGAGTTGCAGAAGTATCCCTAAAAAATTCTTTACTACCTGCTGTTCTGTTTTTCACAGATTCTGCCACGTTTTGTCTCTTCTAACTTTTGCAAACCTTAAGCTTGCTTTTTTCTTTGCAAAAACTTTTTGGCAATCTTGAGAAACAGTATCTATTCAAGAATATATTTATTTCCAGTAAGGGAAAAATTATTTTAATAGGGTACTAACCTCTCTAATCAGTTTACAATGAGTTATGTATGAAGGGAGTTTTCAAGTGTGCGATGGAAGATGATGAAAGAAGATTTTGGAGTGTCAAACGCTCAAGCTTGGGGATGCCCATGCATCCCCAATAACTATTCAAGGAGACTCAAGCGTCTAAGCTTGGGGATGCCCCTGTGCATCCCCTTCTTCATCAACAATTATCAGTTCGTCCCTCGTTTCACTATATTTTTATCACTTCATGCGTTATGTGCTATGCTTGGAGCGTCTCGCTCTTTACTTTTCTTAGGTTTGTTTTTGCTTTGTTTTCTGTAGTAACAAGTTAGACCTTAGATTTCTTTTGTGTGGGAGAGAAACACGCTCCGCTTGAACTAGAAATCCTCATAGGATTTGCATGCTTATTCTTTTAGCTGTGAGTTGTTCTTTTTATTTTCTTAGTTGATGCCCTGTTTAGTTGTTGTGCCTCAGTTTTCTTCTAGAGCTTTTGTTTTGTCTTAGGTTGAACTTTCTATAGGTTTCCTGTTTATCTTGTTTAGAGAGTTTGCCTGTTGCACTGAGTTTTGTGTCTTGACTAGAAAGTAGGTAGTTGAAGTTGCTATTCTCTTCGTAGTAGTAACTTGTAATAGTTTTGAGGTATTGACTAGAGTAATGTTTGAACTTTTGGTGTCAAGAGCTCGAGCCTATTAGTGATAGATGTCATATTCTGGGCAATCCGTTTGATTTTCGAAAACCAAAACCCCTGTTGAGAACTCTAGCCACTAGATGGATCATTAACCTCTGGAGGGTTCGAATATTAGAGTACACTCACGTACCATGAGTCGAGGATGCGCAAGGATAACCAAACCCCCATACACTCCTCCTCGGGGTACTTGTCTCTTTGTGAACCTCCTGATTCGATTGAGAGTTACCGATAATAAGTGCATGAGTTCTTCAGACTAATGTGAGTATTCGAAAGTTGACACTTCCACC
The DNA here is from genome assembly GCA_950022295.1 of Bromus sterilis. Classification (NCBI taxonomy): domain Eukaryota; kingdom Viridiplantae; phylum Streptophyta; class Magnoliopsida; order Poales; family Poaceae; genus Bromus; species Bromus sterilis. Next base: position 223,081,935 of record OX465599.1, read on the forward strand.
TTCCCATATTTTTCTAGCCTCTCTTGTGCCGTGCATTGCCTCCTTCTCACTCCGAGAGTTGGCGTCCACCTTCGCCGGTACATCCAAACCCTTGGCACGATACGCTCTGTCATCATAAACCTCTTTATATCTTTCCTCAAAACAGACACCATACCTACCTATCAAGGAATTTCCATAGCCTTTTCGAGATACATTGCCATGCAACATTCACCTTCTCATGACTTGATATTCATGCCATACATGCTACTTGCTTGATCGATGAGCCGCATGCAAGTTGGGCCTTGCCATAATCATTGCTACATGACGCGCTAGTATCATTGCATATCCTGCTACCCTGGTAGAGGCATACATTTGCATCATGATAGTTACATCTTCTTTATGTGAGTAGCTTTGTAAAGTGTGAAATATCTCCTATATTCTTGTAAAATATAGAGTGTTGCCCCTAAAGTGAGGAAAAGATCCCAAATAGGACAAAATCAAAAGATCCCAAAGAGGACAAATGAGAGAAATAGAAAGAGCCATTGAGGCCACCAAAAAAATACAAAAAATTGAAAAAAGAGAAAAGGAAAATAAAAAGAGAGAAGGGGGCACACTACTATTCCTTTTGAGAGATCAACACTAGTACTTCATCCTCTATCCCTTGTACTCCATAGAGATTATCATTCATGCATATGGCTATGTGGGGACCCTTCACACTATAGAACTTGGCTTGTATATTCCAATGATGAGCCTCCTCAAACGAGCTCTAGGTCTTCTTGAGAAAGCAAGTTGGATGCACCCCCCCCACTAGTTCCCTTGGAGAGCTTTTAGCTCACATGTGCATCCGTTGGATGGAAATCCCTACTCCTCACATCATATATATCATATGGCCTTCTCTCTCCTATGATTTTCCTCATTGATGTGAGCCTTTCACACCTTTTTGTCTTCCTCCTCCACCTTATTTCTGTTTCGCCTTTTAGGTGTCAACTTTCTTGCTCACGCTCATCCATTGAATGAGTGCTCAAAATATCGAAAGGGAGTGGATCAGTTTGACTTGTACCTGACTAGTGGTCTGGGGACGAGTCCAGATAAGAATTCAAAGGAGACTAAGTGTGAAACTTTAGTAGATAGTGGTTCTCCACAACTATTTTTTATCTCGTATTCCCTATCCCCTTTCTTGCAAGCAAACACCATTTGGAGACATTCGAGTCACGGACAGCGAGAGCTCTTGCACCTTTTGTTCTTTTGTTGCTTGTGTCAATGCTAATATAGACTCTTGCTTGTTAAGACTTGAATTGAATTGCATGCTTTGATTGCTTTACTCAAAAGTCCTTATATGGTTGTGTGGCATGTCGCCACAGAAATTATGCTTGTTATCATTTCCCTACTCGAGGACGAGCAGGAATTAAGCTTGGGGATGTTGATACGTCCCAAACGTATCTATAATTTTTGCTTGCTCCATGCATGATTTGTGTGACTTTGCGATGTTTTGCTTCAACTTTCATACACTTTTTATCATATTTGTACTAACCTATTAACTCGGTGCACCCAGTTGCCAGTTTGTGTTTTCTGCTGTTTTTGTATTTCAGGTTTTCCGGCTATTAAAAGTGCCAAATAAATTCCGGAAAAATCCAATAAAAATCAGCGACCCGGAAGCTTCCCGAATAATCAAGAGAGGAGGGGGTGGACCCACCAGGGCCCCAAGAGGGTCCCTGGCGCGGCCCCACCCTAGGTCGCGCCAGGAGGCCTCCTGGCTGCCCTGTGGCCCCTCTCGGTGCCCCCCTTCGCCTATATTTACCCCCCGTGACGAAAACCCCTAATATCGATCTGCTATTCCCGTTATCCTCTCTGTTCCACCACCGCTGCCGTTTCAAGATTGGGGCTTCCAAGAGAAGCTGCCCCTGCAACCTGCCGGAAGGAGGAATCCCCTTCGGGAGACCATCCATCGCCATGGACGCCTCCTAGATGTGCCGTGAGGAGTCCCCCTTGGACCATGGGTCCGTGACCAGTAGCTATGTGATGTACTCCTCCACTCTTTGTGCTTCCACTTTCGAGACCTCGTGAGCTGCCTCACATGATCGAGGCACTTTTGTAGTTTTCTATGTTGCTATGCTGAGTTTGCTGGGATCTGATGGATTATGAGATTATGTTTAGATTGTGATGAGTAATATATTTGGTTCTCTTTTATATTTGTGTTCTTTAGTAAATTCTTGCATGTTCTCCGTTGCTGTATTTTACTTTGTTCAAGTGATTTGTTGCAACTCCAAGAGGGAGCGTTATCCTTGATTGTGGGTTCAGCCCCTTGATATCTAGCTTGAGTGACAGAAACATGAGACTAGGGGATGTGTTGTTGCCACCAGGGACAGAACAATGGTGCTTGTACTTGCGGGTGCAAGGATTGTTTACTTTACGCATTGTTCTTTTAATGCAGTTGTCTGTTGCTTTGAGTTTACACTTTGGGTGGGATTCACAACTTAATATCAGCCAGATGTTCTGGATAAGTATCTCAAGGTGGATGATTTGTAATAGATGCAGATGGATTTCGGTCTACTTACCTTGGCGTACTTCCCATTGCTTTTGAGCCTCTTCCTTTCTTTTGTAGCATAGTTAGCATTGCGGTGCGTTTATAATCCTTTCAATTGCCCAGCTATGATTTGTTTACCTCGCTAGCACTTTTATCGTCTTTTGGGAGAGAGATGTCACTAGTGAACATCACGGGACCCCGGTCCATATTTCCATCATTGTTTACACTTTCAATTTACTTTCAGCTCTTACTTTCCATTGCCACTATTATTATCTCTTGCGTTGATCCTTTGTAAACAGCAAGGCCGGAGGAATTGACAACTCCTCTGTACTCGTTGGGATCAAAGTTATTTGTTGTGTGTGCAGGTCTAGGCGAAGTTAGCAACCTCGGCGCCATTGTTCACTTTACCACCTTCTTGTATCTCTGCGAGTCCTACGGGAGACAAACCCTATCCTCTACATAGGGGAAATTCTGCTGCTACGCTACATCTCACCTTCCACTTGGGGTAATCAACGTGAAGCGAGAGAAGTATCTTCCTTGCTAGCATCACTCCTGTGCGACAATTCCAGGCGGTACGCCGCAGTTCCCACCCGCTCCGTGATTTTGAATGGCCCGAAAAACTTGAATGCCATCTTTGGACAGGGATGATTGACCACTAAGGGCTGAACATATGGATGAAGGCATAAGTACACTTGCTCACCTACAGAGAACTCCCTGTGCGAGCGCTTGCGATCCGCATACTGCTTGTACTTGAGCTGGGCTCGCGCCAGATGTTCTTTTAACAAAGCTGTATGATCCGTTTGGGTGGAAATCCATTGTTGCACATCAAGATTCAGAGAAGTGCTGAGAGACGGCAAATTGCCCGGCCTTGGATCGTGCCCATACAAAGCCTTGTACGGTGGACACCCCAATGAGGAATGGAAAGAAGAATTGTACCAGAATTCCGCCTGCGCAATCCAAGAAAACCATTTTGCTGGAGTGTCGTGAACAGCGCAGCGCAGATACATCTCCAAGCACTTATTGACCTGTTCCGTCTGACCATCTGTTTGAGGATGATAGGTGGTACTCATCTGTAACTCAGTGCCCCACACACGAAAGAGCTCTTTCCAGAATGCGCTCGTGAAGATCTTGTCCCTATCAGAGACAATGGACAATGGCAGACCATGCAGACGCACAATGTGGTTCAGGAATACCTTGGCCACTGATGATGCCGTAAAAGGATGTTTTAGTGGCAGAAAATGGGCCACTTTAGTGAAACAATCCACGACCACCAAAATGGCATTGTATCCTTCCGATTTGGGCAAACCTTCCACGAAATCCATGCTGATGGACTGCCAAGGGCCATCAGGTATAGGTAAAGGTTGCAGCAGCTCTGGCTTCTTGCACTGTTCATGTTTGGCCTGCTGGCAGATTTTGCATTGCTTTACAAAATTCTCCACATCCGGTTCCAAATGAGGCTAACTGAACAATTGTTTGAGCCTGTGATAAGTGGCCAACACTCCAGAATGCCCCCCCCCGACTGGAGTAGAATGAAAGGCTTGAATCAGTTTGGTCTGTAAGCCAGCATTAGCCCCGATCCAAATATGATCGTTATGCCGAATTAATCCATTGTGCAGGGAATAGTCAGTAATGGCATCTGCTTTAATGGCCAGTTTTCTTAACATCTCCTGAGCCTGAACATCCACGGTATAGGAGTTTAACACTTCCTGAATCCAGACCGGCTGTGGAGAAGAAACTGTGTGAACTGGTAACAAATGCGCTACTCGAGACAATGGATCATCCAATGTATTTTCAACTCCTTTTTTATACTGAATAGAAAACTGTAATCCCACCAGTTTAGTCATGGCCTTCCTTTGTAATTCAGAGGTCAAATTCTGATCACTCAGATGACATAAGCTTTGATAGTCAATTTTGATGATGAAATGCCCTCTGCTTAAGTATTGTCTCCACTTTTCAATGGCCATCATAATTGCCAAAAACTCCTTTTCATAAATAGACAATTGTTTATTCTTGACCCCTAATGCTTTACTGTAAAAAGCAATTGGGTCACCCAGCTGAGTCAACACAGCTCCAACCCCTGTGTCACAAGCATCTGTTTCGATGCCGAAGGGCTGAGAAAATTCAGGCAAAGCAAGAACTGGAGTGGAGGCCATTGCTTGCTTCAGGTGATCAAATGCAACAGTAGCTTCATCTGTCCACTGAAAGGCTTGTTTCCGCAGCAGCATGGTCAACGGCTTAGCAATAATGCCATAATTTCTCACAAATTTTCTGTAATATCCTGTGAGACCTAGGAAACCTCTCAATTCAGTGATGTTGTTGGGCACAGGCCATGCCACCATAGCACTAGTCTTGGATGGATCAGTACTCACGCCCTTATCTGAAATAATATGGCCCAAATATTCCATTTATTTCTGAGCAAAAGCACACTTATTCCTCTTCACAAATAGTTGAGCCTTCTGAAGGGCAGTGAAGACCAACTTTAAATGTTGGATATGGTCCTCCAATGTTTTACTGTATATGAGAATATCATCCATGAAGACCAACACAAATTTCCTCCAGTAATCAGACAGAGTGAAGTTCATGACACACTGAAAAGAGGCTGGAGCAGTGGCTAACCCAAATGGCATAACTCGGAACAGAAACAATCTATGATGAGTTCTAAAAGTTGTTTTGTGCTCATCTTCAGGAACCATTCGAATTTGGTGATACCCCGCTGTGAGATCTAATTTGGAAAACCATTGAGTGCCAGCTAATTTTTCCAATAATTCATCCACCACTGGCATGGGAAACTTTCTTTTTATGGTCAGAGAATTAAGTTTTCTGTAATCTACACAAAATCTCCAGGAACCATCTTTTTTCTTAACTAACAACACAGGTGAAGCAAATGGACTAATGCTAGGTGTAACCAGGCCAGCAGAGATCATTTCAGAAACCTGTCACTCAATCTCATCCTTTTGTAGTGGAGAATATCTGTATGGTCTAGAATTGACTGGTGTAGCCCCAGGAATTAAATTAATAGCATGATCGAATGCTCTCTAAGGAGGTAATTCCTTAGGAGTACTGAACACCTCTGAAAATTCTTTTAACACCTCGTCAACCTGAGCCGACACCTGAGGTGTGTCCTGCACGACCACATAATGAAACAATGCCACGGCCCAAATTCGTTGCCCTTATCCCACTTCAGCAGTTGATCAGCAGTCGTTTCAGAAACTGGAGCCACTCTATTCAGCAACACTCCTTGCAGTTTTACTGTCTGCCCATTGTACTGAAACTGAATCCACTTGTCCAACCAGTGACACTGCATCACTCCCCATTTTTCTAACCAGTCCATGCCTAGTATGATGTCATAGTTTCCCAAGATTAACACTCGCATAGGAGCTGAAAAATTGTGACCTTGCACCCACCAAGTCAGATTAGGGACATAGTCCGTGCACTGAATTTGCTCTCCATTGGCCACTTTCACTGACAGAGGTGCGGCCATTTGCACAGGTGTGACCTGAATTCTATCCAACAAGGCTGAGTTCACAAAGGTGTGGGTGATGCCTGAATCCAGCAAAATCGACACCACCTGATTGCCAATCAGTGCCCGGAGTTGAATTGTTTTAGGATGTGGGGCCCCTGACACGGCTTGCACTGAAATTGTAGCACACTCATCCTGGGAATCCGATAACAAGGCATCTAAAACTGCATCTGATATGATCTCATGAGGATCCATCATTTCAGTGGCCTTCAGTTGTGATGTAGGTGCCCTTGGTGCTGCACACACATGTCCTGGCAAAAACTTCTCACCACATCCATAGCACAACCCATTTTCCCTCCTGTACTCCTTGAGTTGTTTGGCTTTCCACAGTTCCCCCGGAGCAAAATCAGTACTTCTCTCAGGCTTATTGTAAGTGCTTCGAGGAAATGTCGATTTCAGTCCTCGTGCAGATGATTGCAAGCCTTCCTGGACCAGAGCATACGACACCGTGCAAGCTACTGTCTCTGGTAGCTGCATCTCCACGGCAGCACGCAGCTCTTCCTTGAGACCCATCACAAAACGAGTTACCAGGAAGGTGACACTAATTTGGGGCTCATACAATCTGATGTTATATACCAACTGATAGAACTGAACCTTGTACTCCTCCCCTGTTCCTCTTTGTCGTACCAGTAGAAAGGATTTCATAAGCCCCCGATGAATGTTCACATCAAACTCCTCTGTGATCGCCGCAGCAAACTGCTCCCAAGTTGGCCAAGTGCCACTATGCTTGAAAGCCTGAAACCAATGTGCAGCGTTCCCCACTAAATTCAGAGAAGCAGAAGTGACCTTGAAATTGTCAGATATGTTGTAGAGCTGAAAGAAGGAATCACACTGATCTAACCTGATGCGCACCCCCGATCCATCAAACTTGGGGAAATCCATTTTGGGTGCCCAATTTCTCCTCCCTGTCATCTCCTCTTGTTGAACCCTAATGACCGCTTGTCCCCATCCCTGCAGAAGGTGTCCAGATGCTCCTCGCGGTAGGTGGACAGTGGGAGGTGGTGGAGTTGCACCCAACAATTCTGCCGACGCACTGGAGGACGTTGAATTCGTCCCCAATTCGTGCGCCCCCGGTCGCTCAGATCTCATGCTCTGAACCTGTTCCTGTTGAAGCCGACCCAGCGTCTCGGAGGACAGGTTTACCTTCACTTTCACCTGGTCCAGACGACGCGCCTGCTCCACCAACTGCGTGTCCAGCGAATCCAATCGCTCCTCAATGCGCTCCACGCCGGCAAACTCGCTCTGCTCTGCACGGAGCTCCGTGAACTCCTTGAGCATCAGGGCATGAAACACCTCCATGGAATCCGTCAGGTGCCGCGTCTGGGCGCTGGTTTTAAACGGCGCCGTGGTGTCCGCTAGTTCGCACAACCCACCTCAGGTCCGTAATTACGCAAATCAAACCCGAAGGTGATCTGCGACCTTCCCCTCGGATTTGCCGGGTACGAGCGAGCGCCAAACCACACCCAAGGACCGGTGAATCTGATACCAGACTGTCACACCCAAGCCGCAGGAAGGATCGGCGACTAGGGTTGCGGTGAGATCAGCTCAATTCAAACCAGAGGGGAAGAGAGAGAGATAGAGAGAGAGAGAGAGTAGAGCACGCGAGAGACGTGAGGTAGGGGATGAGCTCAGAGGAAAGCTTATCAAGGAAATGTCTGTTACAACTTGAACTACACTCCACAGCCCACTCGTGCTTATAACGCTGCACCACTACTTGCTTACTCAGCCCACACATTCAAATACACACGGCCCACCGGCCCACTCCTTCCCGCCTAGCATACACACCACCGCTACTTGTTCAGCGTCAGGGTCTCGACTCTAACACTCTTTTAATCCCCTCCCCCCCGCAGGAACCCTATCCCCTCTCATCTTCATCCCCAGCGCCGCCATCTCCTTCTCCTCCCATGCTTCTTCTCCCTCCTCTCTTTTCTTTGATACCCACCATGGACAGGGAGCCAAGCTCCCAATTTTGAGTCGCCGTCCAAGGCCACGCGACCGTCATGAGCCCCAAGGAATTCAGAAGGGGGCCGGCGAGCCTTGAGCCGCCCTGCATCCACGTCTTCGTCGAGCCGCCGTCCTTGCCGTCTCCGTCGAGCCGCGAGCCGACATCGTCACCCACGTCTTCATCACCTGGACCTCCTCTGCGTGTTCTTCTCCGAGCCGACGTCTTCTTCCCCGCCGATCCCGGCGTCGTCACCGACTCACAACCGTCGTCCTCGAGCCCGATCGACGACGCCAGCAACCCCCCTATGAGCCGCCCGTCTCTCCCCTATCCCGTGTAGCCCGCGTAGGCCTTCTTCGTGATCGCCGTGTACCAGCTGCGCCCCGTGCTCCCCAAGTTGATGTACGTGCTCCCTCCCGTGCGGCCAGGACACGCCTTTGCCTCCTCAGTCAATCCCCGTGCCTCCCCTGGACAATGCTGCAGCCGTCGTGGTACTGAAGATCGACTTCAGTTTCGACAGGTGCGGCAAAGGGGCGGCTTTTTCTTCAGAGTTTCAGATCGCGCCAACTCCTAGTATTTTTAGATGTAATTTCGTTTTCTGCTGTGATATCTACAATAGCGTAGTGGTCTGAGCTCCTTGCTTGATGATACGTCCAAAACGTATCTATAATTTTTGCTTGCTCCATGCCTCTTTTGTGTGATATTGCTATGATATTGATGAACTTCCATACACTTTTGATCATATTTGGACTAACCTATTAACTCAGTGCACCCCAGTGCCAGTTCCTGTTTTCTGTTGTTTTTCTATTTCAGGTTTCCCCCTTATTAAACGTACCAGAAAAATTCCAGGAAAAATATAGGAAAAACAGCATACCGGAAGCTTTGAGAAAAGCCCGAGAGGGGCCAGAGGGGAGGCAGGGGGGCCCCAGGCGGCCAGTGGGCACGGACCCACCCCTGGCCGCGCCAGGGGGGCGCCTGGAGCCCCTGGCCCACCTCTGGCTGCCCCATTTCGCCTATTATTCCCCGTGACGAGAAACCCTCGGGGACGGAACCCTTTTTCACGATCTCTCCTCTGTTCCGCCGCCGCTGCGCTTCCAAGATCGGGAGCACCAGAAGACCTCTTCTCGGCACCCTTCCGGAGGGAGGAATCACCTCCGGGAGATTCTCCACCACCATGGATGCTTCCCGGATGAAGCGTGAGTAGTCCACCTTGGACCATGGGTCCATGATTAGTAGCTATGTGATGTTCTCCTCCCCTCTTTGTTCTTCATGGATTAGACCTCATGAGCTTCCCTACATGATCGAGGCACATATGTAATCTTTCTGCTGTTGCTATGCTGAGTTTGTTGGGATCCGATGGATTATGAGATTATGTTCAGATTGTGATTGAGTTATATATTTGATTCTCTTCTTTTATATTTATGTTCTTGAGTAACTCTTGCATGTTCTCCGTTGCTGTTTATTGCTTTGGCCAAGTAGTAGGTAGTGACTCCAAGAGGGAGTGTTATGCATGATTGTGGGTTCATGCCCCCAAATGACTAGCTTGAGTGACAGAAACATGAGTCTACGGGATGTGATGTTGCCACAAGGGGGAAAACAACGGTGCTTGTACTTGCGGGTGCAAGGATTGTTTACTTTACGCAAAGTTCTTTAATGCAGTTGTCCGTTGCTTTGAGTTTACACTTTGGGTGGGACTCGCAACTTAATACCAGCGAGATGTTCTGGATAGATATCTCAAGGTGGATGATTAGTGGGTAGATGCAGATGGATTTCGGTCTACTAGTGTTGGCATACTGCCCGTGCTTTTGAGCCTCTTCCTTTCTGTTTTGCATAATTAGAATTGGTTTGCGCACTGTCGGGGGATTGGTACCCGGGTAGGCTCACCCAAGCGAAAGCAACCTTTCAAGACAAGGATGGACCGATTGGGCAGCAGCTGGGCCGAGATGGGCAGGCGTACGGCCAATTGCTCCAAGGCAATCAACCGTATCGAATGCCAACAGTCGGCCCAGGCGCAACCGGTCCACCCTTTCGTCACCAAGATGATTATCCGATTGGCCCTCAGCTGGGCCGAGGTAGGCATCAGCACGGCCGATTGCCCAGAGCAATCGACCTTGCCGAGAACCACCAGTCGGCCCAGGCGCAATCGGTACAACCTACTACCCCTGGAGAAGTTGACCCCGAGATCAGTTGAGGGTACAAGTACGAGGTCATAAATGCGCAATCCCGGGAGATCGGGGTGGCAGAGAAGCCAAGTCACATTGAAGATCTAGCAGAGATGCGGTGTCGACCTCTCCGCCGATTCCGCGGACAGGACGACAAGACCGCACCTCCTAGATCCACTGTTCACCATCATGCCCTACGAGTCTACAGCATGGGCCGCCGCTCGTCGGGTCTGGATCACCTGGAGAGGAGCAGTCGGTGGGACCCAGCCGATTAGAGGATGACAGCTGGGCCCAATCGGCAGTGAAGTTACCAATTTACCCCGGGCTCACACTATAAGAGCCCGGGGTACCCCTCCTACGTGGGGGACGATCCACACATTCGCACCATTACTCACAACTCACTCAGTTCATTTACTGCTTATAGTTCCTCCCCAGGGAAGCAGGAGAGGACCTTGCCCACGGCGGCTCTCACCTTCCCCTGAGTAGATAGAGAAGCAGTTATTGTAGCTCAGTTCCATTGATATAGAAGAGACAAGAAGGAGTAGGGGTGTTATCTCTCCAGAGAGCCCCGAACCTGGGTACATCATGCTGTCCGTCACCGTGTTTGTGCCCAACCCGATTCCGGCACCATCGACATCTTCTTCCTCGCGTCTTCCCCTCACATTAGCCATCCCCATGGCATCTGCCGTCACATATCGACGACAGTTGGCGCCCACCGTGGGGCAGACCGAGGCGTCGACTGGAGTAAAGATCCGGACGGGATTTTCCGCTGCATCAGGTGGTCGCCACGCCTCTGGCCTGATTCTTAGGCGTGGGGCAATCGACTACGTGGTGGACTACTCGGCGCGGTACGGGGCCGGTGCGCCCCTGCCGCCCAGTGTGTCACTGCAAGCGGGCAGTCATCGCCTCTTCATCGGCAGCTTCCCCGAGGCATATCCCAGGGAGATACGCATCTTCTCGTGCGTCACGGATCCGCTCTCGACCAGGGGCTGCACCGTAGAACCCGGCGGAGAGGATGGCCGTGTGCACGCAACCTTCATGATGGCTGGGGCTTCTTCATCAAGCAACCGCGGTGCAGCGAGTGCAGCTAGGAGGGACAAGGAGGCAGCTGACGCCGCAGAGAGAGTCGGCACCAGCACGTTGCGGGATGTGTTGTACACACTCGTGAACAGGAATGGTGATCATGATCAAGTTCACACTGAGCTGGAGACAGCAAGGCTAGCCCTCGCTCGCAGGGCCAAGCAAGTGCTGGCAGAAGAGCGGAGGCTAGGAGCTATCACAAGGGAGTACAACGCGGCGCATGCCGGACCGCGTCGGCCGATTGAGCCCGCAGTCTTAGAAGACCTGAGAAGCCGAGGTCGGGCAGTCCATCAGCAACTGTCGGGAGCCGAGCAACCGGAGCGGCCGAGGAGGCCGGCGCAGCCGGAGCAGCCAGCGCAGTCGGCATTCATCCAGAGGCCGACGTACAGCACGCCGGACAAGAACCTGAGAGCCGCCGAGAAGATAGCAATCGAGCTAGCAGACCTAGAGGGAGATGAGCGGCGAGAGCAGTCGCGCCGAATGCGCGAGCTGTTGGCAGCCGCAAAGTAGCAGAGGCTGGTGGAAATGGAGAATCCGAATGCAGTACCTGGGGCATCAAGAGGAACTGTGAGGTCGATTCCGGAAGCTAGCCAGCGACCGAATGCATCGCGCCAGAACAGGCACCAACCGGCCCCATCTCGGCACGAGAGCAGGGTCAGAAGCAATCGGCCACCCCCAGCGGCAAGCAGAAGAGTTGAAGAGCCAGCTGTTAACAGCAGGCGCAATGACATGGCTCAGCAGTCGGCACCTAGACCAGCAATCAGCGCCCGACTTGGCCCTCGCCAAATCGGTCAGAATGACGCCAGGCATCAGCTCCTGGAGAAGGAAGCTCAAGAAGATGAAGAAGGAGAGGCTGGCCCGGCGTGTTTCGGTCATCGCATTCGGACCGAGAAGTTTCCCAAAGGCTTCACGCTGCCGAGAGACACACCCAAGTACAATGGTTCTGTGAAGCCAGAAGATTGGTTGTCCGATTACCTGACCGCGGTTCGCATTGCGGGGGGCAGTCGGCGCGTGGAAGTCCGCTATGCACCGTTGATGTTGCAGGGTTCAGCTCGGACTTGGTTGAATAGTCTGCCCAAGGACAGTGTAAATTGTTGGGAGGATTTCACAAGTGCATTCATTCACAACTTCACGAGCACATATGAGCGGCCCAACCTCCCGCGGCAGTTGGCTCTTTGTGTGCAAGGCAAGGATGAACCCCTCCGAGATTACTTATCTCGGTGGATCAAGTAGAAGAATTCATGTGAAGGAGTCCATGAGATCTAGGCCATTCAGTACTTCACGGATGGATGCCTGACCGATTCAATGTTGAAGCACAAGTTGCTCCGCAAGGATTTCACATCGCTCGCTGAGCTCATGAAGGTGGCCAACTCGTTTGTTGTGTCCGATTCTGCGATGCGTCCTATCCAGCTCGGAGTTGGAGGTGTCATTCAGTCACCAGGGGCTCCGCAGTCGGACACAAGGAACCAAGGCATCAGTCAGAAGGAAAGAAGAGAGAACAACCGCAACAACAACAAAAACCAGCAGAATAATGGCAAGCGCAAGGATGAGAAGCCAGACACTCAGTACGGCAGTCGGCAGGTGCCCGCTGTTCAAAATGAAGAAGATCCAAGGGCTGCAGGAGGCAATCGAAAGATGAGACCCAATGTGAGGCCCCCGAGGCAGATGAAGCCCAAGTACACGTTTGATGATATGTTGGATGCACCGTGCAAGTTGCACGGCACTCCTGGTAGGTCGTCTGCGCATACCACTCGGCAGTGTGATTCGTGAGAAGGATTGCGAAGGGAGAAGCTTTACCACCTCCACCCCCACCACCACCCCAGAACAGAGGACCACCTCAGCATCAGAACCAGTTCCCGCGACAAGACGCCGCTTACATGATTTTCACCAGCGAGTCCACCGACAAGGGAAGTCGGAGAGCCCGAGCTCAAGAAGTCAATGCCACCATGCCACCGATTCCTCAGTTCATGCATTGGTCCGAGTGTCCCATATCCTGGGACAGAGCAGATCACCCGACCATCTTGCCGAATCCAGGAAATTATACGCTTGTGGTCGATGCTCTATTCGCAGGACCAAGATTTTCATGCAAGTTCTCCCGAGTGCTCGTCGATGGAGGACGCACAATCAACATTCTGTACAGAGATACCTTGATCAAGCTAGGGCTCACCGAGAAGGATCTGGAGCGCAGTCGGACGACTTTCCATGGGATTGTCCCTGGGTTGTCTTGCACCCCCATGGGCCGCATTCGGCTGGACGTCATATTTGGCACAGAGGAGAACTTCAGGAGGGAGCCGATTTGGTTCGAGGTCGCCGACCTCAGCAGTCCTTATCATGCTCTGTTGGGATTGCCCGCATTTGCCAAGTTCATGTTCAACGCACAGCAGACTTACCTCAAGATGAAGATCCCAGGGCCAAACGGCGTCATCACTGTCACCGGGGACTTCAGGAAGTCCCTCGAGTGCACGTCGGCTGGCGGCAGTTTGGCTGACTCCCAAGTGGTTGAAACAGAGAAGCGTTTGATGGCGCAAGGGTTGACGGGTGTAGTCTTCTCGCCCTTCGTTGGTGATCCCCAAGTGGAAGGCGTGATGCAGCACAGCAGCAAATTTCCCTCGGTAAAGATACCAAGGTTTGTCTCCAGTAGGACTCCAGAGATGATAAGTAGGTGTCAGCGGCGCAACTGACGCGGACCTGCACACAGACACAGATAACTTTTTTCCCAACGAAGTTCAGAGAGGTCGTCAATCTCTCCGGTCTTGTTGTTTACAAAGGATAAAACGCAAGGGATAATAATAGAAACTTGAAAGTAAATGCAGAAAAGTAAATATAGCGTGGAAACAATGATAAGGATATGGTCCGGGATACGTGATGTTCACTAGTGATGTCTCTCTCCCAAAAGACGATAAAATTGCTATGCGAGGTAAAAAAATTACAGAAAGGCAATTGACAGGATTATGAACGCGCCGCAATGCTAACTATGCTACAAAAGAAAGGAAGAGGTTCAAAAGCACAGGCAGTACGCCAAGGTAAGTAGACCGAAATCCAACTGCATCTACTACTAATCATCCACCTTGAGATATCTATCCAGAACATCTCGCTGGTATTAAGTTGCGAGCCCCACCCAAAGTGTAAACCCAAAGCAACAGACAACTGCATTAAAAAGAACTCTGCATAAAGTAAACAATCCTTGTAACCGCGGTTACAAGCACCGTTGTTTTCCCCCTTGTGGCAACAACACATCCCCTAGACTCATGTTTCTGTCACTCAAGCATGTCATCGGGGGGCATGAACCCACAATCCAGCACAACGCTCCCTCTTGGAGTCACTACCTACTACTTGGCCAAAGCAATAAACAACAATGGGGAAGATGCAAGAATTACTTAGGAACAAAAATATAAGAGATAAAAACCAAATATATTACTCTATCACAATCTGAACATAATCTCATAATCAATCAGATCCTATCAAACTCAACATAGCAATAGCAGAAATATTCCAAAAGTGCCTCGATCATGTTGGGAAGCTCACGAGGTCTAGACAATGAAGATCAAAGAGGGGAGGAGAACATCACATAGCTACTGAGCACGGACCCATGGTCCAAGGAAAACTACTCACGAGACATCCGGGGAGCATCCATGGTGGAGAGGAGACTCCCGGAGGTCAATCCTCCCTCCGGCAGGGTACCGGGAAGATGTCTTCTGGTGCTCCCGATCTTCGGAAGCGCGGCGGCGGCGGAACAGAGGCGAGTTCGCGGAATAGGGTTCTGCCTCTGGGGTTTTCCCGTGACGGGGGATAAATAGGCGAAAGGGGGCAGCCAGAGGTGGGCCAGGGGCCCCAGGCGCCCCTCTGGGGCGGCCAGGGGTGGGGCCGCGCCGCGTGGCCGCCTGGGCCCCCTGGCTCCCCTCTGGCCCCTCCCGGGCTCTTCTCGAAGCTTCCATCACGCTGATTTTTTATCTGAATTTTCTCGAATTTTTCTGGCACTTTTTGTATGGGGGAAAACTGAAATAGAAAAACAGCAGAAAACAGGAACTGGCACTGGGATGCACTGAGTTAATAGGTTAGTACAAATATGATCAAAAGTGTATGAAAGTGTATCTAGATCATAGCAATATCACACAAAACATGCATGGAGCAAGCAGAAATTATAGATACGTTTTGGACTATCAACATCCACAAGCTTAATTCCTGCTCGTCCTCGAGTAGGTAAATTATAACAACATAATTTCTGTGGTGACATGCTAGCAACCATATAAGAACTTTGAAAAGTAAAGCAATCAAGGTTAGAGATTCAATTCAAGTCATAACATGCAAGAGTCTATATTAACATTGAAACAAGTAACAAAAGAACAAAAGGTGCAAGAGCTCTCGTTGTCCGTGACTCGAATGTCTCCAAATGGTGTTTGCGTGCAAGAAGGGGGATAGGGAATACGAGAATAAAGTATTGTTTTGTTGAGAACTCAATTTACTAAAGTTTAACACTTGGTCTTCTTTGGAATCTTATCTTGACTCGTCCCCAGACCACTAGCCAGGTACAAGTCAATTTGATCCACTCCTTTTCGATATTTCGAGCACTCATGCAATGGATGAGCGTAAGCACGAGAGTTGACACTTAGGATGGAAAAGAGAGAAATATGGTGGAGGAGGAAGACAAAAAGGATGAGAAAGGCTCACATCAATGAGGACAATCATAGGCAAGAGATGCCAAATGATAGATATGATGTGAGGAGTAGGGATTGCCATGCAACGGATGCACATACGAGCTAGGAAGCTCTCCAATGGAACTAGTGGGGGTGCATCTAACTTGCTCGCTCATGAAGACCTAGAGCTCTTTTGAGGAGGCTCATCCTTGGAATATGCAAGCCAAGTTTTATAGTGTGAAGGTCCCCACATAGCTATATGCATAATGATCATCTCTATGGAGTAGAAGGATATAAAGGGAGTGCTAGTGTGGATCTCTCAAAAGGATAGTAGTGTTGCCCCTTTCTCTCTTTTTATTTCTTTTTTCTCTTTTTTATATTTTTTTGTATTTTTTTGGTGTCCTCAATGGCTCTTTCTATTTAACTCTCATTTGTCCTCTTTGGGATCTTTTAATGTGTCCACTTTGGGATCTTTTCCTCACTTAAGGGCAACACTCTATTTTACAAGAAGGTATAGGAAATCTTCACACTTTACAAGGTACTCAAAATCATAAAGAAGATGTAACTATCATGATGTATGCAATGTATGCCGCTGCCAGTGTAGCAGGAACATGTATGACATGAAGATCAAGTCATGAAGAGGTGGAAGTTGCATGGCAATGTAACTCGGAAAGGCTATGGAAATGCCTTGATAGGTAGGTATGGTGGCTGTTTTGAGGGAAGATATAAGGAGGCTTATGATGACAGAGCGTATCATGCCAAGGGTTTGGAAGTATCGGAGAAGGTGGACACCAACTCTCGGAGTGAGAAGAAGGCAATGCACGGCACGGGAAAGGCTAGCAAAATATGGGAAGGTGGAAGTGTCAACTCTCAATACTTACATTAGTCCGAAGAACTCATGCACTTATTATCGGTAACTCTCAATCTAGTAAGGAGGTTCACAAAGAGACAACTACCCAGAGGAGGAGTGTATGGGGGTTTGGTTATCCTTGTGCATCCTCGACTCATGGTACGTGAGTGTTCTCTGATATTCGACCCCTCAGAAGAGTAGTGATCCATCTAGTAGCTAGAGTTCTCAACTAGTTTTGTAGGTTTTGAAAATAAACACGGATTGCCCAAAATACGACACCTATCACTAATAGGAAAGAGCTCTTGACACCAAAAGTTCAAACATTACTCACATCAATACCTCAAAACTATTGCAAGCTACTACTAAAATTAAATAGCAACCTCAATTACCTACTTTCAAGACAAGACAACACTCAGTGCAACAACCAACTCTCTTAACAAGATAAACATGAAAACTAAAGAGAGTTCCAGCAACAAACTAAAACAAAATCCAAGGCTCTTGCTAAAGACAAACTAAAACTAAGACTAAACATGGCAGTAGCTATGAAAAGATAAAGAACACACAACAGCAAGAAGATAGGCAGGAAAAATCCTATGATGTGTTCTAGATTTTGAAAGTGGAGCGTGTTTCTCTCCCACACAAAGTAAGAAAGGACCTAACTTTTTATGAACAGCAAGCAAAGCTAAATAAAACTAAAAATAAAACCTAAGAGCGAGACGCTCCAAGCATAGCACATAATGCATGAAGTGATAAAAATATAGTGAGACGAAGGACGAACTGATGATTGTTGATGGAGAAGGGGATGCACGGGGGCATCCCCAAGCTGAGACGCTTGATTATCCTTGAATATTTATTGGGGATGCATGGGGGCATCCCCAAGCTTGAGCGCTTGACACTCCTGGATCTTCTTTCATCATCTTCCATCGCACACTTGAAAACTCCCTTCATACATAACTCATCACAAGCTGATTAGAGAGGTTAGTACCCTTAATAAATATTTTTTCTCCACTGGATATAAAGATATTCTTGAAGATATACTGTTTCTCAAGAGTGTCAAAAAGTTTTTTCAAAGAAAAAGCAAGCTTAAGGTTTGCAAAAGTTAGGAGAGACAAAACGTGGCAGAATCTGTGAAAAACAGAACAGCAGATAGTAAAGAATTTTTTAGGGGTACTTATGCAACTCAAATAAAAAAACTCAGAACATAAGGAAGTTTTGTAATTGTATAGAGCATACTGTGTAAAAATTTCAGCTCAAAAATATGAACTGGGATTTTTCTGGAATTTTTCTGGTCACGAGGACAGAATCTGTTTTCTGGACAGCATGTCAGAACTTTTACTTCCCTTGCCGTAAGAGGCTATAACTTGGCACAAAGCTGAAAAATAAAGATACAATGATGTTTCTACGGAAGTAACAATCATCAAGACACAAGAAAATCAAAAATAAAACTCCTAAATTCGTTGCGGGCTGCCTCCCGAAAGCGCTTCTTTAAAGCCATTAGCTAGGCTTAATGCAAAAGAAGAATCAAGTTTTATCAAGAGAAAGAGAATAACTAGCCCGAGTAACGGACTCAAAAGGTAACTTGATTTTATTTCTAGGGAAGTGTTACATCCCCTTTGTAAATGGGAATTGGAATTTTATATTCCCATCTTTCATGTCAATAACCGCACCAACAGTGCGAAGAAAAGGATGTCCCAAAATAATTGGACATAAAGGTTCACACTCTATATCCATAACAATAAAATCAACGGGAACATAATTGTCATTGACAATGATAAGAACATCGTCGATCTTCCACAAAGGTTTCTTTACGGAAGAATCAACAAGACGAACACCAAAAGAAAAAGGCTCAAAGGGCTTCAATTCAAACATATCAAATATTCTTTTGGGCATAACGGAGGTACTAGCTCCAACATCACATAAAGCATAGTAATAGAAGTTATTTAATTTAATTTTGATCATAGGGTCCCAACCATCCTCTAGCTTCCTAGGTATGGAGGCTTCTACTCTAAGCTTCTCCTCCCTAGCTTTGATGAGAGCATTTGTGATATGCTCCGTGAAGGCAAGATTAAGTGTGCTAGTGTGGGGGTCTCTAGACATTTTGTGTAGCAAACTGATAACTTCTGAGAGGGTGCAACTATCAAAATACATATCACTACTATCAAAGGTGGTAGTAGTGTCATCTAGGCTCACTTGTTTGAAACCCTCTATGTTCATAGGAGTTTCTTTTTATACGGTTGAGGTATTAGCATCACCATTAATAGGTCCAACGGGACTAGGAGTGCATTGGGTGCTAATAGTTTGGGTGTCCTCAACAATTTGGATAGTGGCAACTGTGTGGTGTGTAGGAAGGCTCTTAATTCTATCCTCTTCCATAGGGATAACTTCTAGCTTGGTTGCCATTTGATTTATCAAGGTAGATTGGGTGTGGGACATATTCGAAACATGGGTTTCGGTGGCGGTAAGTCTAGCCTGGAGATTAGAAATCTCACTGTTCTGGCTATCAAGTTGTTCACTAATGTTTTGCAGAATGGTAGTATGCTCACCTATTTGCTTAGAAAAAGCTTTGTTTTGTTCAAACTGGGTGTGCATATAGTTCTTAGTAGCTTTCTCTATTTCTACAAACTTCTCATAGCTGGGTAGGTCTCTTTTCGTATAAGCAGGATTATAGGAATTGTTGCTAGGGTAAGTGTTGTTGTTCCCATAGTTGGATGGAAACGGTCTAGGATTACTAGAAAAATTTCTCCTAAAATCATTGTTGTTGAAGTTGTTTCTAGCAATAAAGTTCACATCTACTTGTTCTTGAGCAACCAAAGAATTCAAAGGAACATCATGAGGATCAATAGAGGGTTGCTTGGTAAGTAGAGACATATTTAAGTCAACTTTTTCATTGAGGGAGGTAATTTCCTCGACAGAATTTACCTTCCTACCTGTTGGAGCGCGTTCGGTGTGACATTGGGAATAATTGGTCATCATTTCATCGAGAAGCTTCGTGGCAGCACCAAGTGTAGTTGACATAAAGGTTCCTCCCGCGGCCGAATCTAACAGGTTCCGCGAGGTAAAGTTCAAGCCTGCATAAAAAGTCTGGATAACCATCCAGGTAGTCAAACCATGTGTAGGGCATTTGTTAACAAGAGATTTCATCCGTTCCCAAGCTTGGGCAACGTGTTCATTATCCAATTGCTTAAAATTCATAATATTACTCCTCAATTGATAATCTTAGCAGGAGGGTAGTACTTCCCTATAAAAGCATCTTTGCACTTATCCCAAGAATCTATGCTATTTCTAGGCAAAGATTGAAACCAGATTTTAGCATCTCCCCTTAAAGAGAAGGGAAAGAGATTGAGCTTAACAACATCACCTTCTACTTCCTTATACTTTTGCACATCACATAATTCCACAAAATTATTCAAGTGTAAAGCAGCACCATCTCCAGCACCAGAGAATTGATCTCTCATAACAAGGTTTAGCAAAGCAGGTTTAATTTCATAAGAAGTAGCTGAAGTGGAAGGTGTGGCAATGGGAGTGCAGATAAAGTCTTGGTTGTTGTGACTAGTGAAGTCACACAACATGGTGTTTTCAGTGGAACCCATAGTAGCAGCAAGTGTGGCAGATTTTTTTGTAGTTTTTGATAAAAGACATAAAGATAAAAACTGAAAGATAAACTAACAAGACTAAAAAACAAAGGTAAAGGGTAGTGTGCAACTCCCCAATCTTAGCACTTGGAGTCCCCGGCAACGGCGCCAGAAATTTGCTTGATGGCGCCAGGGTTGACGGGTGTAGTCTTCTCGCCCTTCGTTGATGAGCCCCAAGTGGAAGGAGTGATGCAGCACAGCAGCAAATTTCCCTCGGTAAAGATACCAAGGTTTGTCTCCAGTAGGACTCCAGAGATGATAAGTAGGTGTCAGCGGCGCAACTGACGCGGACCTGCACACAGACACAGATAACTTTGTTCCCAACGAAGTTCAGAGAGGTTGTCAATCTCTCCGGTCTTGTTGTTTACAAAGGATAAAACGCAAGGGATAATAATAGCAACTTGAAAGTAAATGCAGAAAATTAAATATAGCGTGGAAACAATGATAAGGATATGGACCGGGATACGTGATGTTCACTAGTGATGTCTCTCTCCCAAAAGACGATAAAATTGCTATGCGAGGTAAACAAATTACAGAAAGGCAATTGACAGGATTATGAACACACCACAATGCTAACTATGCTACAAAAGAAAGGAAGAGGTTCAAAAGCACATGCAGTACGCCAAGGTAAGTAGACCGAAATCCAACTGCATCTACTACTAATCATCCACCTTGAGATATCTATCCAGAACATCTCGCTGGTATTAAGTTGCGAGCCCCACCCAAAGTGTAAACCCAAAGCAACAGACAACTGCATTAAAAAGAACTCTGCGTAAAGTAAACAATCCTTGTAACCGCGGTTACAAGCACCATTGTTTTCCCCCTTGTGGCAACAGCACATCCCCTAGACTCATGTTTCTGTCACTCAAGCATGTCATCGGGGGGCATGAACCCACAATCTAGCACAACGCTCCCTCTTGGAGTCACTACCTACTACTTGGCCAAAGCAATAAACAGCAAAGGGGAACATGCAAGAATTACTTAGGAACAAAAATATAAGAGATAAAAACTAAATATATTACTCTATCACAATCTGAACATAATCTCATAATCAATCAGATCCTATCAAACTCAACATAGCAATAGCAGAAATATTACAAAAGTGCCTCGATCATGTTGGGCAGCTCACGAGGTCTAGACAATGAAGATCAAAGAGGGGAGGAGAACATCACATAGCTACTGAGCACGGACCCATGGTCCAAGGAAAACTACTCACGAGACATCCGGGGAGCATCCATGGTGGAGAGGAGACTCCCGGAGGTCAATCCTCCCTCCGGCAGGGTACCGGGAAGATGTCTTCTGGTGCTCCCGATCTTCGGAAGCGCGGCGGCGGCGGAACAGAGGAGAGTTCGCGGAATAGGGTTCTGCCTCTGGGGTTTTCCCGTGACGGGGGATAAATAGGCGAAAGGGGGCAGCAAGAGGTGGGCCAGGGGCCCCAGGGGCCAGGGGTGGGGCCGCGCCGGGTGGCCGCCTGGGCCCCCCTGGCTCCCCTCTGGCCCCTCCCGGGCTCTTCTCGAAGCTTCCGTCACGCTGATTTTATTATCTGAATTTCCCCGAATTTTTCTGGCACTTTTTTTATGGGGGAAAACTGAAATAGAAAAACGGCAGAAAACAGGAACTGGCACTGGGGTGCACTGAGTTAATAGGTTAGTCCAAATATGATCAAAAGTGTATGAAAGTGTATCTAGATCATAGCAATATCACACAAAACATGCATGGAGCAAGCAGAAATTATAGATACGTTTTGGACGTATCAGCGTCAGCTCGGCAAAGTGATAGCAATGGCGCAAGCACAGAACAAGAATCCACTCCCAGTCGGCCCAGCCAAGAGAGCAGATGAGGAATCGGCTTTTCAGTCGGCTAAGGACAGCAAAAAGGTTGCTCTAGATCCCTCCGACTCAACCAAGGTCGTTGTAGTCGGAGCTGGACTTAGCGACAAATAGGAAAGCGAGCTCGTCGAGTTTCTCCGTGAGAATCGGGACGTCTTCGCATGGTCTCCACAAGACATACCTGGTGTGCCGAGAGAACTCGCCGAGCACAAGCTGCACATTTGGCCAGGCTCGAAGCCGGTCAAGCAACCCCTGAGACGTTTTTCTGAAGATAAGAGAAGGGCAATCGGTGAAGAGATTGCGAAGCTGCAAACTGCAGCTTTCATCATGGAAATGTTTTACCCCGAGTGGCTGGCGAATCCAGTCCTCGTCATGAAGAAGAACAAGACCTGGCGCATGTGTATCGATTACACTTGCCTGAAAAAGGCGTGCCCGAAAGATCCGTTTGCTCTTCCCCGTATTGATCAAGTGATTGATTCTACGGCCGGCTGCGAGCTTTTGTCTTTTCTGGATGCCACAGATGGCTATCACCAGATCAAACTTGTTGTAGAGGATCAAATAAAAACTGCATTTATAACCCCTTTCGGGGCTTATTGTTATATCACCATGCCTTTAAGTTTGAAGAACGGAGGTGCCACTTATCAGCGCACAATTCAGAGGTGTACACACTCCCAACTCGGAAGAAATCTCCACGTCTATGTGGATGATCTCGTAGTGAAGTCGGCCAAAGTAATCACACTCCTAGATGACCTCCGAGAGACATTTGCAAATCTGAGAACTTACCAGATCAAGCTCAATCCTGAGAAGTGTGTTTTTGGGGTCCAAGCCGGCAAGCTCTTGGGATTTCTCGTTTCCGAGAGAGGAATCGAATGCAATCCTGAGAAGATAGCCGCAATCGAGCGAATGGAGCAACCCAAGAACCTGAAGCAAGTACAGAAGTTCACCGGTTGCCTCACATCACTCAGCCGGTTTCTCAGTCGGCTGGGTGAAAAAGCAATCCCGTTGTATCAGCTGATGAAGAAGACGGAGAAATTCACCTGGACACCTCAAGCAAGCGAAGCATTCCGAGAGCTCAAGCGCATGCTCTCCACTGCGCCGATTCTGGCTGCCCTGATTGAGAAGGAGCCAATGATGTTGTACATTGCGGCAACCAATCGGGTGATCAGTGCAGTTATGGTGATGGAGCGGCCCGAGAAGGACAAGGCACAGCAGATTCAGCGGCATGTGATTTATATCAGTGAAGTGCTCTCGGCGTCCAAGCAGAACTACCCTCACTACCAGAAGATGTGCTATGGAGTGTATATGGCGGCCAAGAGATTGAAGCCGTATTTTCAAGCCCGCTTGGTCACGGTCATCAGCTCGGCTCCATTGGCCGACATCATAGGAAGCAGAGATGCGACCGGAAGAGTGGCGAAATGGGAAATTGAGATCGCCAACCATGGCATCCAGTACGAGCCGAGAACAGCAATCAAGTCGCAAGCATTGGCTGATTTCCTGGTGGACTAGGCTGAAACTCAATATATGCCATCCGTCCCAGGATCGGACTTCTGGCGAATGCATTTTGATGGATCCAAGATGAAGAGCGGCCTAGGGGCTGGCATAGTGCTTACTTCACCAAGAGGAGATCAACTATACTATGTACTCCAGATTCACTTTGCAGCATCAAACAACGTTGCAGAGTACGAAGCCCTTGTGCATGGTGTCAAGCTGGCCAAGGAAATCGGCATTCGGAATATTGAGTGCTTTGGTGACTCCGATTTGGTGGTACAGCAGTACACAGGCACCTGGGATGCAAAGGATGCAAATATGGCAAGCTACCGTTTTCTAGTGCAGCAAATCAGTGGGTACTTTGAAGGATGTGAGTTCCACCATGTGCCGAGAGCAAACAACAAAGTAGCAGATGCATTTTCCAAACTCGGCTCAACAAGGCAAGCTATCCCACCAGACGTATCAATTGAGCACATCAGGAAGCCATCCATCATGCCATCCCCAGAATCCGAGTCCATCTTCATCTCGGAGACTGACCTTGAAGCGTTGAAGAAGGCAAAAGAAGCTCAACTGGAAAAAATTCCAACTCTGAAGAAGCATTCAAGCGCCCAAGGTGCTTCAGTCTCAGCAGAGCCGACAGCACTAGGGACTGCCGATTGCAGACCAGGGGCTGCCGAGTGCAGCAAGAAGAACAAGGCAAAAGGGAAACAAGCAGATGCAGCACCAGACGGCACAGCCTCAGGAGAGCCAATGACATCAGGCACTGCCGATTGCATTGAAGAAGTTCCAGCTACAGATGAGCAGTCGTCACTAGGGGCTGCCGAATGCGTGCCAGGCGCCGCAGTAGGCAGTGCAGAGACAGAAGTCGAGATGACAGAGGCTCAAGAGGCCAAAGTCCAAGAGGCCGATGGCCAGCAAGCCGAGATCCAAGAAGAGGTTGCACCCCAGCAAGCAGTAGTAATGGTAGTCGTCAGTGCGCCATCATGGGCACAGCCGATTAGAGATTTCCTAGCAGACGGAGTCCTTCCAGAAGACGAAACCGAGTCAAGACAAATCAGTCGCCGATCTTGGGCATACACAATAATCAACAACGAGCTAGTGCGCAAGAGTGCAACTGGTGTCTTTCAGAGGTGTGTAGAAGAAGATAGAGGCTTGGAGTTGCTCAGAGACATCCATCAAAGTGAATGCGGTCATCACGCATCAGCAAAAGCCATTGCCAGCAAAGCTTTCCGGCATGGTTTCTATTGGCCGAATGCGCTTGCAGCGGCTGAGAACTTGGTGAAATATTGCAAGGGCTGCCAGCGGTTCAAGGAAAAAAGTCATCAGCCAGCATCAGCATTGAAGACAATCCCAATTGCATGGCCATTTGCGGTGTGGGGTTTGGATATGGTTGGTCCATTCAAGAGGGCCCAAAGTGGCATGACACATCTCCTGGTTGCAGTGGACATGTTCACCAAGTGGATTGAAGCCCGCCCGATCAAGAAGCTTGATGGTCCGACTGCGGTCCGCTTTGTGGCCGACATCGTGTGCAGATATGGCGTTCCCAATAGCATCATCACAGACAACGGCACCAATTTTGCAAAGGGCGCACTGGCTCGGTATGCGTCTCTGCAGGGCATTCAGCTCGATCTTGCGTCTGTGGCACATCCTCAGTCAAATGGTCAAGTAGAAAGAGCAAATGGCCTCATCCTCTCGGGTATCAGACCCCGATTGGTGGAGCCACTTGAGAGGGCACCTGGAGCTTGGATTGAAGAACTCCCAGCAGTATTGTTCAGCTTAAGGACCACACCAAATAGGTCGACTGGATTCACTCCTTTCTTCCTAGTGTATGGGTCAGAAGCAATCATCCCTTCCGACATCGAGTTTGATTCACCTCGGCCTGCCTTGTATACCGAAGAAGAAGCCAAGCTAGCACGAGAAGACGGCGTCGATCTCAAGGAAGAAGCCTACTTGCTGGCCTTGTCCAGATCAGCAATCTACCAGCAGAAGTTGCGGCACTACCACAGAAAGAAGATTCGTCCTCTCGCATTCCGAGAGGGTGACATGGTGCTACGCCGAATTCAGAAGTCAGATGGGCAGCACAAGCTATCCTCACCCTGGGAGGGACCTTTCGTCATCAGCCGCGCACTCAAGAACAACTCGTACTATTTGATCGACTGCACCAAGGGCACTCGGCATAAGGACATGTCAGGAGTAGAAACAGAGCGGCCGTGGAACGCCGGGCTTTTATGCCTGTTCTATAGTTGAGCGGCAGAAATTTATGTACGCCATTCGGCAAACGATCAGTAAAGCTATCATGCCTCTGAAAAAGAGCATTCGATTACCTTTGCATAATTTCATTCGAAAAGCTAGCCCAAGTCGGCAACGCTTAGTCATACCCGAGACGTGAGTAACGCACTCGTGGACTGACCGACCACGAGGTCAGAAAAATAAGCCAACGAGGCACGGGGACTACGGGCTGGCACTCAACTTAGCACCTGACTTGAGCACAAGTCACGAAATTGGTTGTGGCATTGAGAAGGGCAGCGGTTGGGGCAGTCGGCATTACAAATTCCGAGAAACAAATCGAAACGCTCTAAAAAGGGCATAGCCGATAAAGTCAGTTACCGATTGTGTTGCAGACCGGTGCATCGAGCACGGCAGCGGGCAATCGGCTCCTAACATTGCAGAATCCTTTGCGTTAAATCTTGTCGTGTAAATTCGAAAAAGCTTATCGAACCTTGGCTGGAAATCAACCTTCGATCCGATTGCAGACCGCATGTCGACAGCAACATGGACAAGGCATGACACCCCCAAGTGCAAACCGATAAAAGAAACTGACAAAGACGCAAAGTCGATCGCACAAATAAAACTCGCAGCGAGCAATCGGATTGCATAAGAGATAACAGGCCTAAGGCCGAATAAGTTCATTACATCGAAACCACACCCAGTGGGTGTCGGTGGAATTAAAACCATGTCTTACAAGAAACTATTCTGAAAGTAAAAATAAAGATAAGGCCGATCAGAAGTCGGCGGCAGAGGTAGAGGGCGTCGGCGGCGGCACGGCTCAAGAAGTAGGGGCAGTTGATGGCGCAGATCTCGCAGTCGGAGCAGTCGGATCGGCCTGCGCAGTGGCGGCATTCGGCTCCGACTGCGCGTCAGTAAATGTAGCTCCAGTTTGCTTGGATCTCGGAGAAGTATGGGAAGAACCGATGTCAGAAAGCTCATCGGCCAGGCCATAGATGGTAGTTGCTACCAGTGGGTTCCCTCCCTCGTCGAGATATGGAGTGTAGTCATAGGGAGAAAACCAGTTCACCATGGTGTTGGCTAGCCGATTCACCTCGGTATAAGTCTTCTCAAGCAAACGGCCGCATTCTCTCTGAGGCTGTAGAGTTGGGGAAGCTTCACTTGTGGGTACCAGCTCAGCATAGTTTGAAGAGCAGTCTCCGCACCAGTCCGACTGGCGGAATTGAGCAAGACGTCGATCCGACGAGGGATGGCCTTCAGAAGAATCCGAGTCTGCTCGGTGGTAGTATTCGGAGCCTCTCCCTTGTCAGAGTCTTCTTCGTCCAGAGTCTCAGACTCGCGGGTCTCGGCGGAGGAGCCGGCAACATGCTTCATCCTCTGGAGTCCGACCTTGAGCTCAGTCGGCGACCACAGCAACTCGGCAATCTTCAGAATGCCAAGTTTGAAAGATAGTGAAATCCCCTTGATGACAGGAATGCGAGCTTCTGTGCCAATCAGATATTCGTGCCGAGTCCAGACATTATCATCAAGTTGGCAGGTCCCTCCGGCCGCGACGGTCTCCGCTCGGGATTTGGCCACGGCTGCATAAGCGGCTGCTTCAGATTCAGGCCAGGCCTCTGCATCACGAAGGAAAGTATGAGTAATAACTCAGAAGAGCAAAGCAGTCGGAAAGTGCAGTCGGATGAAGGAAACACTTACCGCTAAGGAGGACGTCCATCTCGGTCATTGTGTCACAAAAACCCTTGGCTCGACGGCGCAGTCGGGTTGTCTCTTCATAATTGTGCTTCTCCAACTCCGCATATTTGGCAATGTGCTCGTCGCGATCTTTCCGGATGGAGTCTCGGGCTGCGACGGCATCATCCCTCTCGGCTTGCATCGCTTCTCGGGGGCCACGGCTGCATCTCGTTCGGCGCGGAGTGATTCGCCAGCAGCAGTCACGGCAGCCAAGTCGTCTGAGTGTTTCGTCTTCAGAACAGCCAGCTCGGAGCGGAGGTTTTGGATGGTCCGAGTCAAATCGGTTTCCACACCCTGCAGTCGGGTCGTCTCTTGCTTAGCTGCGGCGAGTGCGGGCCCTTGCTGATTGAGTTCAATGGTCAATTCGGCGATTCGGCCCCGAAGGTCATCCACCATGGGAACAGAAACTAGAGGAAGACATAAAGATGTTAGTACAAGAGAAGTGATCAACCAAAGGGAAGATAGAAGTAATGAAGAGGTTACCTTTCAGCTTATTGATCTCGGCCGACTGGTTGTTGACCTCGATCTGGGCCTGAGCGAGGGTTCGAAGGCTGGCGGCGTAGGCTTCGAGGAGTTTCTCGAAGACATCGCGTCGTTCCTCCATAACAGTCTAAGAAGAAAAACAAGATGAACTTTAGAGACACAGCAGCCAAAAGAAGATCCGAATCGATTGCAAGCAATCGGCCTGAATCTCGGGGACTACACCCAGTGGGTGCGCTTGCGCGCACCCACCGGAAGAAAAGTCTCCCGATTGGAGGAAGGCAGGAGAAAAAGCAAAGAGCATAAAAGATCCGAACCGATTGCTAACAATCGGCCCGAATCTCGGGAACTACACCCACCGGAAGAAAAGTCTCCTGATTGGAGGAAGGAAGGAGAAAAAGCAAAGAGCATAAAAGATCCGAACCGATTGCTAACAATCGGCCCGAATCTCAGGGACTACACCCAGTGGGCGCGCTTGCGCGCACCCACCGGAAGAAAAGTCTCCCGATTGGAGGAAGCCATAAAGGAAAGTTGAAGAACTTACCGCATGATGGCGGTCGAGCAACTGGAGGTCCTTGGCCATGGCGGTGGCGAAGTCGTTCACCCGGTTGTAGGCCACCGTCAGGGGACCCTCAGAGGAAACCGAGGAGCGGCGTGAAGCATCAGGCTCGGCGCCGACATGTCTGGTGCGAGAGTACTCGGCCCGGAACTGGTCCATCGAGCGCATCAAGATTATGGACGCAGAAGAGGTCGGCGGCGGCGGCGGATCTTGAATCACAACGGCAGAGGAAGTGACCGGTGGCGGCGATGTCACCGGAAGGCCGGAGGCATCCAGTTGTGGCTGCGACAAAATCGGGAAAGTCGAGGTTGAAGGACCTGTCGCCAAAATCGGCGAGGTAGTTGTCATAATCGGCGACATGGTCGTCGCGATCGGCGAAGTGGTCGTCAGGATGGGCGAGGAGATAGTTGTAACAGGGGCGGAGACTGGGTCGGAGCGTAGTGGCGGAGATGGAGCAATCGGACCTGACCGATCGCGCTCCTTCGCCACCAATAACTCCCTGGTCGGCCATGCTCTTGGAGGTCTTGGAGGCAGTGGCGGAAGCAGGAGTTTTCTGGGAAGTTCCGAGGCGGGCTTTCTTGGTGGCGCGCTCGGTATCCTTGGAGGTTCGATGTAAAGCCGTTTGCCGTTTGCGAATCATAGAAGCAGACGCGGCGGGGGAGATGACTGCGCCGGCATGGGCAGGAATGCCGGCATCGATGTCATCAAGACCAATCGGCTTCCTGAAAAAAGAAAGAAGAGAGGAATCAATATAAGAGAAGACAGTGAGATTCAAAGCATGAAGATAAGTGCATACCCGATTGTTCTCGGTGCGCCCGTTGGCATCCGACATCTCAGCGGGGCGACGTTCAGAGAGGCTTGACCAATCGGCACTCGAGCGGCCGTCACCTGAGGCTGTTTGCCTTTGAAGGCAGTCGGCGCCATCTTAGCGGCCTTGCTGGAAGCGGCACCAGCGGAGGAGCTGGTCGCCGAGACGCGTTTGGTCGGCACCTTCGGAGGCTTGGCGTGAGGAGCTGCATCATAATTACCAACCTTTGAGACACTATCGTCATCGCTCCATTCGGCCAGAAATTGCTCAAGGGAAGGGTCAGGCGTACCCCCTTGAGCCGCAGTTCGGGTGTCGGCGTTCTTGGGGTCGCCGGCCTCGGCGTCGGCATCGTCAGCAGGATCTTCGGACTCGGAGGACTCCCCAGAGGATTCACCGTCATCGGCGTCGTCATCTTCGGATTCGGAGGGAGGAGCTTCACCATTGTACTCGAAGTCCGCGGGGTCATCTTCCTCGCGGTCGGGGGCGTACGTGCCGGTCACCTGCCCGTCTTCCATCAAGTCGGATCGAATGAAATGTTGAGCAAGAAGAAGAAAGTTATCAGAGAAGCTAAGTATGAGGAAAAAGCAATCGGAGAAAAGGAGCAGTCGGAGCATACCACAGGTGGTTTCTGTTGGCGGTTGAGGTACTCAAGGCCGAAGCGGAAAGGGTCGGGCAAAGGACTGGATGTGATAGTCTTCAACCTAGTGCAGAGGTCTTCGGTTTTCACTCGCCATGTGCAGAGCCGAGTGGGATCTCGGGGGCCCGACATATCGCAGAGGTGGTGCAATCAGCGCTGTAGAGGGAGCACTCGGGCTTGAAGCCAAGCAGCTGCAAGGTCAGTCGGCAGGAGTCCCTCCTTCTCCAGTTGGGCAATCCTGGCGACTTGGGCATCAACGTCTCAGTCTCCGACACCATACTTCAGCGACCATTGATGTTTCTCAGTCGGCCGGGCGAGGGAGAACTCGGGCAAGTTCAGGAGATCGGGGCCTTGATCGGGCGATTTGACGTAGAAGAAGGTGGACTGCCAGTACTTGCAGGATTGGACGATCTTGGGACTTTTGTACTTATGCTTGCCGGCTGCGACAAGGCAACTGCCGCAGTCGGTCATGTCAGTCGGAAATGTCGGCTCGCCACCTTCCGTGGCAGACGGCACCACAGCTCCCGTCCGAGCATTGTGAGCTCGGAGGTTGAAGAACCGCTTCCAGAGAGCGATGCTTGGGCGGCAGCCGAGATACCCTTCGCACAGCATGGCGAAGCAGGAGAGGATCATGATGAAGTTCGCCGCGAGATGATGCGGTTGCAGGCGATGAAAGTCGAGGAAATCTCGAAATAAGGTGCTGGCGGGGAGTCCGAATCCACGCTCAAAGTGAGCGAGGAAGACAACCCTCTCGCCAGCACGTGCGTTGGGCACGAGCTTGGCGCCGGGAGCACGCCATTGGACCTCGGCCGGCATCTTGCGGGCGCGAACCAGAGCTTGGATGGCACCGACGGTGACAGTGGAGCCCTTCCAGCACCCGCGGCTGGCCTGGGAGGTGTCTCGCCGGGGCGCCATGGAGTTTGCGGGTGGAAAGAGAAGGAGGACAAGGAACGCAAGAGCAGCGGTGAGATGTTACCGCGGCGGCGGAGTAGCACGCGAGTGCGCGGCCGGAGCGGGTCCCGTGCGCGGAGGCGGAGCCGCGAGCACGACGGAGAGCTTCGGGCGGAACAGCAATGGCGCGTGCGAAGAGCAAGAGGCGGAGGAGGAAGAAGGCGTCTGAGAGAAGGAGGAGTCCAAGCCCCCCCCCCCTGTGGCTTATATGGGCGGCGGGGGAGGGGAGTGGGATCCAGCTATGGCTGTGTGGCTCGGTGTGGCCTAGACCACAGGAAGTCCAACCGGCAAATCGGCGCAAGAGATCCCAGCGTGGGAGCCGAGGCGTGCGACGTGGGGGTCGAAGCCTGCGGTTACGTCAAATCGCGCGTGGGTCGTGGGTCCCAGCCCATTGACTGCACCCCGGAAGAATCGGAGGTAACCGTTGGAAGGCAATCGGCGAGGGATATTATTCTCAAAAAGTGAAGACAGAAGTCGGAGACGATTCAAATCAAATCGGACGAAATCAAGTCGGCCCAGGCGCAATCGGTACAACCTACTACCCCTGGAGAATTTGACCCCAAGATCAGTCGAGGGTACAAGTACGAGGTCATAAATGCGCAATCCCGGGAGATCGGGGTGGCAGAGAAGCCAAGTCACATTGAAGATCTGGCAGAGATGCGGTGTCGACCTCTCCGCCGATTCCGCGGACAGGACGACAAGACCGCACCTCCTAGCTCCACTGTTCACCATCATGCCCTACGAGTCTACAGCATGGGCCGCCGCTCATCGGGTCCGGATCACCCGGAGAGGAGCAGTCGGTGGGACCCAGCCAATTAGAGGATGACAGCTGGGCCCAATCGGCAGTGAAGTTACCGATTTACCCCGGGCTCACACTATAAGAGCCCGGGGTACCCCTCCTGCGTGGGGGACGATCCACACATTCGCACCATTACTCACAACTCACTCAGTTCATTTACTGCTTATAGTTCCTCCTCAGGGAAGCAGGAGAGGACCTTGTCCACGGCGGCTCTCACCTTCCCCTGAGTAGATAGAGAAGCAGTTATTGTAGCTCAGTTCCATTGATATATAAGAGACAAGCAGGAGTAGGGGTGTTATCTCTTCGGAGAGCCCCGAACCTAGGTACATCGTGGTGTCCATCACCGTGTTTGTGCCCAACCCGATTCCGGCACCATCGACATCTTCTTCCTCGCGTCTTCCCCTCACATTAGCCATCCCCATGGCATCTGCCGTCACATATCGACGACACGCACATAATCATGTCAATTGCCCAGCTGTAATTTTTTTACCTCGCATGGCTATTTTATCGTCTTTTGGGAGAGAGACATCACTAGTGAACATCATGGGACTCCGGTCCATATATCCACCACTGTTTACACTATCAATTTACTTTCAGTATTTAATATTTCGTAGCTATCACTATCTATCATTATTATCCTGTGTGGTTTATCCTTTGTAAACAACAAGGTCGGAGGAATTGACAACTCCTCTGAACTCGTTGGGAGCAAAGCTATCTGTGTGTGTGCAGGTCCAGGAGAAGCAAGTGATTATCTTCAAACGGCGCCTCACTTGCCGAACCACCTACTTGTCGACCTTGGAGTCCTACGGGAGACAATCTTAAAACCTCGGTGTCTTCACCGAGGGAAACTTGTCGTTACGCTACATCTCACCTTCCACTTGGGGTAACCAACGAGGGCGAGAAGTTATCTCGTGTATCAAGAAAATTTCTGGCGCCGTTGTCGGGGACTCCACTCTTCAAGATAGGGGAGTTGCACACTATCTTTTATCTTTGCTTTTTAGTCTTGTTAGTTTACCTTTAAGTTTT
Organism: Bromus sterilis; assembly: GCA_950022295.1. Classification (NCBI taxonomy): domain Eukaryota; kingdom Viridiplantae; phylum Streptophyta; class Magnoliopsida; order Poales; family Poaceae; genus Bromus; species Bromus sterilis. The sequence continues at coordinate 223,114,795 of OX465599.1, forward strand.
TGCTTTAGTGTGTTTTATCAAAAATCAAAAAAATAGTTACCTTGCTAGTAGTTATCATTATGTTTGCTCCTTTTGCCTTTGGTGAGTCAGAAGTGCTTACCTTTAAACAAAGAGGTGGTTAAAGTCTAAAAGGTGCCTGGTATAGGATTAATGATTCTCAAAAAAGAGCCACCAAGAAGAAAACCACTATTATCCTTCTTAGAAATTTTTACGTTGGAATTAATTCTTGGAATATGTTTATTCTAGATACTGCTATCAATGGGAATTTCATAGAAGCCCCAGTTTGGGAAGCTCTTAGTGTTATGGAAAATCTTGTTGGAAATATCCCTGTTGATAGTTTTCAAGAGAACATTACCCTAGCTCATATTATGAAAAAACTTGAAAAGATGGAGCTAGAAATGCCAAGTATTAATAAGATAAGTGAGTTGGATCATAAGGTTCAAGGGAATTTGAATAGACTAGATAGCTCCATGCATAAAAATTTCAAAACCTTGGAGACCATCAAAGCCCATGACCTGGACCCTTCTAGGATTGATAAGATTGAGGAAATCATTGATACTCTAGGAACTACTTTCTCCTCAATCAAAACCAAAAAGGTGGAAACTCCGGCAAAGAAGGAACCTAGGTTCGTTTACGTTCCAAAGGCTCCTCGTTCCAAAAATAATTTATCCATTGCCAAAGGAGTTGAAACCGTGAAGACTTTGGAAGAGATACCTCTCTTTAAGATAAATGAGACTCCACTTGATTTTCCGCCTTTTTATTTTATTCCTATAAGTATCTTTATTAGGCCTTTATTTGAAAAGCCTCTTAAGAGTGGTTGTATTATTGAAGAGCTTTTTGATGATCTTGATGATGGTTCAATTGATACAACTTGATCTATTTGCATTAAGCCTAGCTAATGGCTTTAAAGAAGCGCTTTCGGGAGGCAGCCCGCAACGAATTTAGGATTTCATTTTTATTTTTCTTCTGTTTTTAGTGGTCTTGATGATTGTTACTACTGTAGCAACATCATTGTATCTTTACTTTTCAAGCTTTGTGCCTTTTATAGCCTCATACAATAAGGGGAGTGAAAGTTGTGACATGCTGTCCAGAAAACAGATTCTGTCCTCGTGACTAGAAAAATCAGCGAAAAATCCCAGTTCATCTTTTTGAGCTGAATTTTTTACACAGAGTGATATATACAATTACGAAACTTTCGTATGTTCTGAGTTTTTTAATTTGAGTTTCATAAGTATCCCTAAAAAATTCGTTTCTACCTGCTGGACTGTTTTTCACAGGTTCTGTCCTGTTTTGCCTTTTCTTCGTTTTGCAAACCTTAAGCTTGCTTTTTCTTTGCAAAAACCTTTTTGCACTCTTGAAAAACAGTAGCTCTTCAAGATTATCTTTACTTCCAGTAGAGAAAAAATTATTTTATTATGGGTACTAACCTCGCTAATCAGATTATGATGAGTTATGTATGAAGGGAGTTTTCAAGTGTGCGAGGGAAGATGATGAAAGAAGATTAAGAAGTGTCAAGCGTTCAAGCTTGGGGATGCCCCCATGCATCCCCAAGAAATATTCAAGTAGACTAAAGCATCTAAGCTTGGGGATGCTCCCGTGCATCCCCTTCTCCATCGACAATTATCAGTTCGTCTCTCGTTTCACTATATTTTTATCGCTTCATTCGTTATGTGCTATGCTTGGAGCGTCTCGCTCTTAGGTTTTGTTTTTAGTTTTCTTTAGCTTTGCTTGCTGTTCATAACAAGTTAAATCCCAGCTTTATTTGTGTGGGAGAGAAATACGCCCCACTTCCAAAATTTAGAACACAACATAGGACTTTTTCTTGCTTATCTTTGCTGTGTTTGTTCTTTATCTTTCCATAGCTGTTGTCATGCTTTTCTCTTAGCTTTCATGTTTATATTTTCAAAGAGATTTTGTTTAGTTTGTGGCTGGAACTCCCTTGAGTTTTCATGTTTATCTTGTTTAGAGAGTTTGCATGTTGCACTGAGTTTTGTGTCTTGACTTGAAGTAGGTAATTGAGGTGGCTATTCTTTTTGTAGTCGTAACTTGCAATAGTTTTGAGGTGTTGTCTTGAGTAATGTTTAGACTTTTGGCATCAAGAGCTTTAGCCTATTAGTGATAGATGTCGTATTTTGGGAAATCCGTGTTTATTTTCAAAAACCTACAAATTAGTTGAGAACTCTAGCTGCTAGTTGGATCACTACTCTTCTGAGGGGTCAAATATTAGAGTACACTCACATACCATGAGTCGAGGATGCGCAAGGATAACCAAACCCCCATACACTCCTCCTCGGGGTACTTGTCTCTTTGTGAACCTCCTTATTAGATTGAGAGTTACCGATAATAAGTGCATGAGTTCTTCGGACTAATGTGAGTATTCGAAAGTTGACACTTCCACCTTCCCATATTTTGCTAGCCTTTCCTGTGCCGTGCATTGCTTTCTTCTCACTCCGAGAGTTGGCGTCCACCTTCGCCGGTACATCCAAACCCTTGGCACGATACGCTCTGTCATCATAAGCCTCCTTATATCCTTCCTCAAAACAGCAACCATACCTACCTATCAAGGCATTTTCATAGCCTTTCCGAGATATATTGCCATGCAACATCCATCTTCTCATGACTTGATTTTCATGTCATACATGCTACTTGCTTGGTCGATGAGCCGCATGCTAGTTGGGCCTTGCCCTAATCATTGCTACATGACGCGCTAGTATCATTGCATATCCTGCTACACTGGCAGAGGCATACATTTGCATACATCATGATAGTTACCTTTTCTTTATGATTCGAGTACTTTGTAAAGTGTGAAAGATCTTCTATACTTTATGTAATATACAGAGTGTTTCCCCTAAAGTGAGGAAAAGATCCCAAAGAGGACAAAATTAAAATATCCCAAAGTAGACAAATTAAAAGATCCCAAAGAGGACAAATGAGAGTTAAATATAAAGAGCCATTGAGGCCACCAAAAAAATACAAAAAATAGAAAAAGAAAACAAAAGAGAATAAAAAGAGAGAAGGGGGAAAACTACTATTCCTTTTTGAGAAGATCCACACTCGTACTCCATCTTGTATCTTGTACTCCATAGAGATTATCATTCATGCATATAACTATGTGGGGACCTTCACACTATAGAACTTGGCTTGTATATTCCAATGATGAGCCTCCTCAAATGAGCTCTAGGTCTTCTTGAGCAAGCAAGTTGGATGCACACCCACTAGTTCCATTGGAGAGCTTTTAGCTCACATGTGCATCCGTTTCATGGCAATCCCTACTCCTCACATCATATCTATCATTTGGCTTTCTCTCACCTATGTTTGTCCTCGTTGATGTGAGCCTTTCACACTTTTTTGTCTTCCTCCTCCACCATATTCTCTCTTTGCCATCCTAAGTGTCAACTTTCTTGCTTACGCTCATCCATTGCATGAGTGCTCAAAATGTCGAAAAGGAGTGGATCATTTTGACTTGTACCTGGCTAGTGGTCTGGGGATGAGTCAAGATAAGATTCCAAAGAAGACCAAGTGTGACACTTTAGTAGATTGATTTCTCAACAATAAAAATACTTTTTATCGTATATCCCTATCCCCTTTCTTGCACGCAAACACCATTTGGAGACATTCGAGTCACGGACAGCGAGAGCTCTTGCACCTTTATGTTCTTATGCTGCTTGTTGCAATACTAGATATAGACTCTTGCATGTTATGACTTGAATTGAATTTCATGCTTTGATTACTTTACTTACAAAGTTCTTATATGGTTGTTAGCATGTCACCACAGAAATTATGCTTGTTATCATTTACCTACTCGAGGACGAGCAGGAATTAAGCTTGGGGATGTTGATACGTCCAAAACGTATCTATAATTTCTGCTTGCTCCATGCCTCTTTTGTGTGATATTTCTATGATATTGATGAACTTCCATACAATTTTGATCATATTTGGACTAACCTATTAACTCAGTGCACCCCAGTGTCATTTCCTGTTTTCTGTTGTTTTTCTATTTCAGGTTTCCCCCTTATTAAAAGTACCAGAAAAATTCTGAGAAAATATAGGAAAAATCAGCGTATAGGAAGCTTTGTGAAAAGCCCGAGAGGGGCCAGAGGGGATCCAGGGGGGCCCAGGCGGCCAGTGGGCGCGGCCCCACCCTTGGCCGCGCCAGGGGGCGCCTGGAGCCCCTGGCCCACCTCTGGCTGCCCCCTTTCGCCTATTTATTCCCCGTGACGAGAAACCCTCGGGGACGGAACCCTTTTTCGCGATCTCTCCTCTGTTCTGCCGCCGCTGCACTTCCAAGATCGGGAGCCCTAGAAGACCTCTTCCCGGCACCCTTCCGGAGGGAAGAATCACCTCCGGGAGCTTCTCCACCACCATGGATGCTTCCCGGATGAACCGTGAGTAGTCCACCTTGGACCATGGGTCCATGATCAGTAGCTATGTGATGTTCTCCTCCCCTCTTTGATCTTCATGGATTAGACCTCGTGAGCTGCCCTACATGATCGAGGAACATATGTAATCTTTCTGCTGTTGCTATGCTGAGTTTGCTGGGATCCGATGGATTATGAGATTATGTTCAGATTGTGATTGAGTTATATATTTGATTCTCTTCTTTTATTTTTATGTTCTTGAGTAACTCTTGCATGTTCTCCATTGTTGTTTATTGCTTTGGCCAAGTAGTAGGTGGACTCCAAGAGAGAGCGTTATGCATGATTGTGGGTTCATGCCCCCTGATGACTAGCTTGAGTGAAAAAAACATGAGTCTAGGGATGTGTTGTTGCCACAAGGGGGAAAACAACGGTGCTTGTACTTGCGGGTGCAAGGATTGTTTACTTTACGCAAAGTTCTTTAATGCAGTTGTCCGTTGCTTTGAGTTTACACTTTGGGTGAGATTCACAACTTAATACCAGAGAGATGTTCTGGATAGATATCTCAAGGTGGATGATTAGTGGGTAGATGCAGATGGATTTCGGTCTACTTTTCTTGGCGTACCGCCCGTGATTTTGAGCCTCTTCCTTTCTGTTTTGCATAATTAGCATTGGTTTGCGCACATAATCCTGTCAATTGCCCAGCTGTAATTTGTTTACCTCGCATGGCTATTTTATCGTCTTTTGGGAGAGAGACATCACTAGTGAACATCATGGGACTCCGGTCCATATATCCACCACTGTTTACACTATCAATTTACTTTCAGTATTTACTATTTCATAGCTATCACTATCTATCATTATTATCCTGTGCGTTTTATCCTTTGTAAACAACAAGGCCGGAGGAATTGACAACTCCACTGAACTCGTTGGGAGCAAAGCTATCTTTGTGTGTGCAGGTCCAGGAGAAGCAAGTGATTATCTTCAAACGGCGCCTCACTTGCCGAACCACCTACTTGTCGACCTTGGAGTCCTACTGGAGACAATCTTAAAACCTCGGTGTCTTCACCGAGGGAAACTTGCTATTACGCTACATCTCACCTTCCACTTGGGGTAACCAACGAGGGCGAGAAGTTATCTCGTGTATCACTTGCATCCGAGAGGAGCTGGGTTCAAGTCCCAGCAGCCTCCTTTTAATTACATGTGTTTTCCTGTTTTGCTGCGCGTGTGTAGTTTCCCAGGTTCAGTTAGCACTCCGGCTGCTTCTTAGTTCTTCAGTTTGGTTCCAATTCATGGCAGCAATAGTTACGCAGTGGCTTGGGCGCCTGGGTCTCAACCGTGAGGTCGTGGAATCAAATCCCCAGTTGCGCAAGGCGCGCCTATTTTTGTATCTTTTCAGTTTCAGTTAACGCCATGTACATGCCTCATATTGGATTAGTTTTGTTCATTGTTACAAGTCATCTAACTGGTGCAGTGGTGGTGCCTCATGGGTTGCACCTCGTAGGTCCCTGGTTCGATCCCCCTTGGGAATGAATTGAACACCATTTTTATGTTGTTTTTGCTGCTGCGTGTAATGGGCTCGGCCCAGTTGCAAATCTTGCCTGTGGGCGCTCTCAATAGAGCACACCCGCGAGGGTTTGGGCCAGATTTGGCCGAGACCAGCCCGTGGAGGTTTTCCCTCCATTTCCTTTTTTTGGTTTATTTCAAATCTGTTTGAATCCTTTTGAAATCTTCCCTTTTTGCATTGTTTGTACCATGTGCATCCTTGCTTCAAATAAATCATGTCATACATGATTTTGGGGTAGAAAAATATGTAGAACGAGATGGTTCTGTTCATATTTCCATTTGAGCTAGCATTATGTGGCGATGGTGCATTTTGCACATAACCCCCTCATGTGTTGCACTTGGTTTCCCGTGTTTCGAGCACCATAGTTCCGCGATGACCGTAGCTTGCCGGTAGCGTTGTCTCGCTCTTTATTTCATTGCTTGTAATAGATTGCATTAGGTGCATCATATTGCCATGTCATTTTCATTTATTTAATTTAAGGAACCCCATCTCGAGGTCTATATTCGTGAGTGGGCAATTCTTGTTCATGCCATGTTCTACATTCCTTGCTCTTTCCATGAGCATGCATCGTAATAATTATAACATAAGGATCCTTCAGATCCGTAATTCACCTATCTAATGCATATGAAGGTCGTCGGTAGCATTGCACCCTTGCTTCCCGATGCTTCATTTAAATTTGTGTGTTCTCATGCTCAAGCCATGCTATTAAAGTGTCATGCATCATACTTGGTCGTGTTTTTTGTTCATTGCTTGCTCGTGATTGCTCCGTAGTGATAGCGGTATCCCGTTGATTGCTTTCCATTGTTTACTTCTTGTGTGCTCCCGCGGGTATTCTCGGAGACGTTGCGAGATTGCGATCACTACACCTTCGGCTTCGTCTTCTCATCAGGTAAGGGGGGGCATATATCATGCTTATAACTTTCAGCTCACTCGCGCCTAGGTGTAGGATAGAACAATTTATTGATCCTACCACTTCATATTCATGCCTCTTAAATAAACCCAAACAGCCATTTCCTCCACATCCCTGCAAACCTTGTTCGGCTATGTTACTATTGCTCGTTGCTCAGCCACTGCTTAGTATGCATGCTAGGATGCTATCAACTGTTTGTCCTGTTACTCCTTGGATTTGGGCTATCACCTTTATTATATTGTTGTGGATGATATGATTATTATAATGTTGACTATACTCGGCGAAGGATGGAAGATCTAGGCTATCCCGCCCCGATGCTTTGTTCCATTCGAGTCACCTAGGTCCCGAGTTCTAGGTATTGTGTCTCTTGACGAGCGTTCCTAACCGCGTGTGGGATGCTATGGGGTCCCTCTTCTTACCTACCTAGCTTCAAACATTTCTAGTGGTGACCCAAGCTGATTTACCATTTGAAACCGTGTGCGTAACTGGTCTGCAGCCAGTGGATTTAAAACAAACCGGACCAGTGGGGTGGTATATCCTATTGGTCCACACTTGGCCGGCGAGGGCCCGGGCATGGTATTTGCCACGGTAACCCAAACCCAGTTGAGACGGAAGAGACCAGGACGAGAGCGTGGTCGGCTCCTGAACTGGATGTCGACTCCCCGGGGACCACCCGGATTTGTTCGTTGTTAGTTAGAGGGATTATGACATCTGACTCTCGGAACAACTCTTCAATGAGTGTCTTTAACGGACCCAACTGAGAGAACCAGCGTACATGCGGAGCTTATAATGGGTAGTTGGTACACCCCTTCAGGGTTAAATATTTTCGAGAAGCCGTGCCCACGGTTATGGACGACTTGAGACCTACTCCTTGTTCATAGACAATAAAAACTGAGATAATCTTAATAAACTTTATCAAAGTGTGTGTGCCTTGATTGCTTCTTCTTCGTCGGGATACGAAGGGGAGGACAAGGATAGGATAGGTGTTATGTTTGCGTAAGTAGCTAATAGCAAGACTTGTTGGAGGTGATTCCTCATCGAATGCTCGGTTCTCATCTTACTCTAAAATAGATCGTTAGCCACTCATATATTGCTAGTGCGACTGCAACCTCACCACTACCCCCATCTTACCGTGAGAAGTTAGTTACAAGACTTGTTGATATAGCTCACCCCTTATTTTCTCTTTTACGCACGTTATGCAAACAATGTTGGACTTCAGAGTAGCTCGACGACCCTTCTTCTAGACGCCTTCGCGGAGACTCGACGACGACTAGTTAGGAGGATCCCGGCGGAGAGCCTGGACACGTGTGGTTACGGGAATGGTGTGTTTTACCTTTGCCATTAGGCATTTGATTGTAGTCTGTACTCAGACATGTATCTTCCGCTGATGTAATGTATTTAAGGAAATTGTATGCCGATTGTATGAGATTTTGTATCCTTGTAGCTGTAATGTTGTGATATCATGTTGAAAATCCGGGGCATATGGCATTGTCATATGTCGCAGTGGGACCGATATGTGCTTCGTCCCCGGATCTGGATGGAAACATCTGGATCTGGAACAGTACCGCATATCGGGCCTTACAGTCCGGGCTGGGGTCTGACGGTCTGGCTTAGGGTCGGGTGGTCTGATTAATTATGGTCCCTCGGGTTCCTCGGGTTGTAATTATTCAGACGGTCTAGGGTGCAGTCCGGACGGTCCGGCTTGAGGTCGGACGGTCTGGGGTAGCCTCCGAATGGTCCGACTGTCGTCAGGTCTTCGCGTCTTCGGGACATAATTATTCGGACGGTCCGGCTGATGCTCCGGTCGTCCGGCTTGGGGCCCGGACGGTCCGGCTTGCAGCCCGAACGTCCAACTCCTTGAGTTGGTTGTCCCTTCCCTTCGTCTTCTCGCGAACCGTCTCCTCGTGCAACTTGCCCTTGTCCCATGTCTCCTTCTTGCATGACTCCTTGGTACCTGATAACACATATACACAAAGACTTAGGAAGTATAAAATCCTCATTAAGGAAAACATCAGATTCTATGAGGAATAAGTTCACCTGTTGTTCTAGTAACTTTGCACAGGCTCTTGTAATAGGTCTGATTCTGATTTCACTGGACTTATCCATTATTGGTTCTTCAGGAGTTGTTGTAGGTGCTAAGGTAGTAGGGATGTCCTCATCATCTCCCCCCCCCCTTCAAAAGGCGTCGACCTCGACGCTCCAAGGTCGTCTCCATCATAAGGTGACAAATCAGCAACGTTGAAGCTGTTGCTAGCACCTCCAAACTCGGAAATAGGAATTTCAATCGAGTAGGCATTATCATTGATCTTGTCTAACACCTTGTAAGGACCAGCACCACACGGCTTCAACTTGGAATTCCGCAACCCTGGAAATCTATCCTTGCGCAAATGCACCCAAACCATATCTTTAGGCTGGAATAGAACTTGTTTCCGTGACTGGTTCCTTGCAGCAGCAACATTCTTGCCTTGTTTCTCAATAGCCTCTCGTGTCATCTCATGTATCTTCTTCACATAATCTGCTCGTTTGGATGCCTCCATATTAACTCGTTCCTGCAATGGAAGAGGCAGCAAATCAAGAGGTGTAATAGGCTTGAAACCATATACTATTTCAAAAGGACAAAGGTGAGTAGTAGTTTGTACTTCCCTGTTATAAGCAAACTCTACATGTGGCAAACACTCTTCCCATTCGCGCAGATTTTTCTTGATCATAGCTCGCAGCAATTGTGACAATGTTCTATTCACCACCTCCGTGTGACCATCAGTTTGGGGATGACATGTAGTGTTGAACATCAACTTAGTTCCCAACTTTCCCCAAAGTGTCTTCCAGAAGTATCTCACAAACTTCACATCCCTGTCGGAAAAAATTGTCTTGGGTACTCCATGCAAGCGTACAATCTCCCTGAAAAACAAGTTAGCAACATGCGACGCATCGTCGCTCTTATGGCATGCAATAAAATGTGCCATCTTGGAAAATCTATCCACTACCACAAATATACTATCATGACCATGTTTAGTGCGTGGCAATCCTAACACAAAATCCATACTAATATCTTCCCAAGGTGTGGTAGGATCCGATAGTGGAGTATACAAACCGTGAGGCTTCAGCTTGGACTTGGATGTGTTGCATACAATGCAGCGCCGAACAAACATGTCCACATCACGCCTCATCCTGGGCCAATAAAAATTATCAGCAAGCATGAGTAGTGTCTTCTCATGCCCAAAGTGACCCATCAATCCTCCTGCATGTGATGCCTGCAACAATAACAAACGCACAGACGATTCTGGAACATAAAGTTTTTTTTATAGAAAGACTGTAATGAAATCCACCATAGTTTAATAGGTGCAACAAACCCCAAATTGCAAGTACCATGCCTTGAACCTGGGTGGGTGGGAAGGCACCAGCCCCTTCCCACAACTAGGCTATGCCTTAGTCTGCAAAAATAGATTGCCATGCATATCTGTCATATGCATTCTTGGCTAGCCGGTGGTCTCAATTTTCTTTAATCTATGGGTTTGTAAGCTGAGTGTGCGTGCCGCACACAGTACCACCACAACACGAAACACCACCTCTCGGCGATCATGTGTTGGGTGTGCCAAATCATGATCAGTTGCATATAAATCACACAAACTCTCTAATCCAAGAATTTTAACATCAAGATGTGTCAATAACATATTCTTCCTAGATAGAGCATCAGCAACAACATTATCTTTCCCTTTCTTATGGTTAATGATGTAGGGAAAAGACTCAATGAACTCAACCCACTTAGCAAGACGCCTATGCAAGTTAGATTGAGCTTTCAGATATTTCAAAGCTTCATGATCAAAAAGTATGATAAATTCTTTTGGCCACAAATAATGTTGCCAAACCTCAAGAACTCTAACAAGTGCATATACCACTAGCATCATAAACAGGATAATTCAATCTAGCACCAGAAAGCTTCTCACTAAAATAAGCTATAGGTCTACCTTCTTGCATCAAAACACCACCAATGCCTTTATAACTAGCATCACATTCAATCTCAAATTGTTTAGAAAAATCTGGTAATGCAAGTAATGGTGCAGAAGTAAGAAAACGTTTCAGTTCATCAAATGCAAGGTCTTGGGTAACGCCCCAAACAACAGGCACAGATTTCTTTGTCAACTCATTCAACGGTGCAGCAATAGTACTAAAGTCTTTCACAGAACGTCTATAAAAACCATCTAAGCCGTGAAAACTTCGTACTTGACTAACATTCATGGGAGTAGGCCAATTTTGAATTGCTTCAATTTTATAAGAATCTACTTCTACCCCATGCTTAGATACAACGTATCCCAGAAATATGACCTTATCTTTTGCAAATGTACACTTCTCAAGATTAGCATATAATTTAGCATCACGCAACACTTGCAAAACTTGTCTAATATGCTCAGCATGTTCAAAATCATTGGGGCTGTAAATAAGTATATCGTCAAAATACACAACCACAAAACGTCCAATAAACTCACGCAAAACATGGTTCATTAATCTCATGAAAGTAATAGGAGCATTAGTAAGAGCAAAAGGCATAACTAACCACTCATATCAACCAAACTTAGTTTTGAAAGCAGTTTTCCATTCATCCCCTTCTTTCATCCTAATTTGATGATATCCACTACGCAAATCAATTTTAGAGAAAATATCAGCACCACTCCATTCATCAAGCATATCCTCTAAACGTGGAATAGGATGGCGATATCGAATAGTGATATTATTTATAGCTCGACAATCTACGTACATACGCCATGTACCATCTTTCTTAGGAACCAAAATAACAGGAACAACACAAGGGCTAAGACTGACACGAATATACCCTTTGTCCAGAAGCGCTTGTACTTCTTGTTGAATTTCCTTCGTCTCTTGGGTATTGGTCCTGTATGGTGCCCGGTTGGGAAGAGTAGCACCCGAAATAAGATCAATTTGGTGCTCAATACCACGCAAGGGTGGTAATGCCGCTGGTACCTCCGCCGGAAACACATCATCATAGTCCTGCAAAATAGTAGACACAGTAGGCGAAAGAGGATGATTATCATTAGAAAGCAAAACCTTGCCTTTGTACATAAGCACAAGTGGCACGGTTGTAGGATCCTCACTAAATTCTCTCATGTCTTCTTTGGTGGCTAATGTAAGCAAGCTAGTCTCTCTCGCACTTTTCGTTATATTATCACTCACAACTATTACATTGTTCTCACGTGTAGGTCCGAAATTCACCTCTACTTTCTGAAGAGACTCATTCAAAAATTGCTGTGGGGGCATAGGATGGAGATTAACTTTCTTGCCCTTGAACTCCAAATGATATGTATTGGCTCGGCCATTGTGTTGCACATGGCGGTCATATAACCATGGCGGTCATATAACCATGGCGACCAGCCTTCGCCGACCTTCGCACCGGCATCAACCTAACCTTCGGCGGGTACCAAATCTACATCAACCATTGGGGCACTCTTCGCCTCACGGATCGCGCTCGAGCACCCGCAGCAACAATCGTTACCACAATAGCAGTCGAAGACGAAGCTCCCGCCCACGCGGCAACTCCGCGAGTCAGCCGCGACTCCCACCCCAACATCAAACACTGCATCACTCGCGACTACTCGAGTGGATTCCCAACATGGAAGAAACGCATCACAGACGTGACCGGGCCAGCAACCAGGGCACCGTTCCAGGTGTTCATGGCAAACACCCGCGAGCCAACCTCAGACAACAAAGGACAAGACGATGAACCGAGCAGTCATAGAGACGCACGCTCAAACAGCAAAAGCAGTGATCCTGACAAAGCCGGACAGATCACTGTCACCCTTGGAGAACCAGGAACCATACCAAGAAAAGAATTCAAGAGACAGGAGCATAGCAACCGCAAGATCGACGAGCCATAAAGCAGCAGGCGCCAGATCTCAGAAGCAGTAAAAGAGGACCAACCCATAGAGAAAATATACCTATCCAAAGAAGCAATCACCAGAGTAAAAGACGCAGTGAAGCGTGGAAAACTAGTCCCAGAGAACGCAACTCGCGACAAGCTTAGAGCATACCACAAGCTAGAGAGTGATATCACCAAGAAAACAAGACAGCAGCGACTAGAGCTGGAGAAACAAGGAAAAATCGCCATCGACTCGAGGACCAACCGCAAAGCACTGCCCGAAAGCGACTCCTCCGACTACGGCTCCCCCGCCCGAGGCAAATCTAGATTCAGCAACTTGAGAGGACATCGACTCGAGGAAAAATCGCCATCGACTCGAGGAAAAATCGACATTGACTCGAGGACCAACCGCAAAGCACTACCCGAAAGCGACTCCTCCGACTACGGCTCCCCCGCCCGAGGTAAACCAAGAAAACAAGAATAAAGTTGCCCGCAAACTAGACGATGACTTCAGGCTTGAAGAGGACGATCAAGAAGAAGAGCAACTCACACCAGCAGAAGCCCTCGTAACTGCCCAGGCATATATATCTCGTGCTCAGAAAGGCAGAAAAGGCGCAGCAGATCGCAATATGATGATGGCACTCAAGGTGATGACGGACGCCATCACCGCCTCGGCACCCAAAAAAGCAAGCACAAGACGAGCGCCTCACGAACAGACACCGGACATGGACCCCAGCTCACCAGATGACGACGAAGACGACAGCAACGATGACTGGCACAAGCGCTCAAACAGAAGAAAAGACCATGACAGGGACAACAACGACAACCGACATAGCAACAATCGACGAGACGCACGCGACGACATCACACAGAACAAAGTCAACCAAGGAAGACGCGGACGCGGATCCCACGAAGAGTACTCAGACGAGCTCGCATCCGACGAAGACATAGAACCATGCGGCGCACTATGCTTCACGTGATCCATACGCGAGACGCGGATGCCGAAAGGCTTCAAACTAAACTCCACAACGCACAAATATGACGGACTTGTAGAACCAGAGGCATGGCCCGATGACTACCTAACAGCCGTCAAGTTCAAACGAGGAACCAACATCACGGCAATGTAGTACGTACAGCTCATGCTCGAGAGCTCGGCGCGACACTGGCTGAAGAACCTACCACGAGGATCGATCAGTTCCTGGAAGCAGTTTCGCAGCGCCTTCATCGAGAACTTAGCATCACTCGAAGAGCTAAGAGCATGTAGGCAAGGAACCAGAGAGTCCCTGCGAGCATACATCCAGCGGTGGACCATACTCAAAAACTCAGCTGAGGACATATCAGACGAAAGTGCGATCGATGCATTCAAAAGAGGCCTACAACGCATTGACTTCAAAGAGCAACTCGGGCAGACGAAGGTCCGAACACTCGCGCGGTTACTAGAACAAGCCAACAACTGGGCTGACGGAGAAGACTCCATTCGAAACGAGTCAGACATCCAGTCAGCACGCCCAGAACGCGACTACGACTACTACACCGGAGACAGAGGGTACGACAGAAGAAGAATGCGCTCCAGGCGTAACTTCTACGACGGCAGAGGACCCGATATGGTCGCGGCCGGTTTCCCAGACGATAGAGAAGGCAAACATCGAGACGACAGCAGAATGCAGCGGAGGGACAACCAAGAAGAAGCACCCCAAGTCCAGAAAAGAGACTGGAGATCAAGGCAGCCACGAGACGACACCCGAGCATACCGCTCGGCCAAGGAACAGCTCGATGGGCCCTGCACACTACATGGGTTCAAAAACGAGCGCGGAGAGCTCAGATCAGGATACACCCTAAGAAACTGCAGATGCTTCACCGAGCTTTCAGAAGAAAAAAGTCGGTCTACAGCACCAGCAGCACAACCTCTCGCAAGCATAGCAGTCGGAACAATCGCCCACAATGCACCACCCGCACCCGCAGCACCAGCAAGACAGGTGGCAGCCATCCAAGAGCGGTGCTCGACACCCGACGAAGAAGAAAAGTACCCAGAAGCACACGGTCGAATCTATATGATCCAAGAAGGAAGACCATCAAATAGACAACAAAAGCAGGTCACCAGACAAGTCTTCCTAGCAGTCTCCTCGCACCCTCCCATCCCAGAATACTTGCGTGGATCGGAGACTGACATTACCTTCTCATGAGAAGATCACCCGCCAGCCATCCCGCGCCCAGGACACACCGCGCTGGTACTCGAGGAAAGAATCGTAAATTACGACATGTCGCGAGTCTTCATGGATGGCGGCAGCGGAATCAACATCATATTCACCCAAACCCTGGAGAAAATTCTCATCCAAAATTCAGCACTAAAGACTTCAGGCACAACCTTCCACGGAATCGTGCCAGGCAAAGCAGTTTACCCCCTCGGGAAAATAAGCCTGGAAGTGGTCTTTGGCAATGCGAGCAACTTCCGCAAGGAAATGTTAGACTTTGAAGTGGTCGACTGGAAATCACAGTACCACGCCATCCTCGGCCGACCAGCCTTCGCACGCTTCATGGCAGTACCACACTACGCCTACCTCAAGCTAAAAATGCCAGGCCCGTGTGGCGTCATCACAGTCAGCGGCAGCTTCATCAAATCCGATTGCTGCGACAGAGAGTTCCACAAGATATCAAAAATCTTTGGATCACTCCTAACCCACGGAGTCGCCTCACAAGAAGAAGAAGTACTCCCTTAGAAGCCAAAGAAGCAACCAGAGGACTCGCCGGCACCACACGCCAAAGACTCAAGTTATCTTAGCAGCAACCTTACATTCGTTAGGGCTGTCAAGCCATCGACCAAAATAAAAGGTTGTCTTCAACAGCCCCCTTGTGTAAAGAACAACCGGAAAGATACCGCAAATATTTTTCCAAAAAGAGTGCTTACACGACTTGAAAATTTGCACTCGGGGGCTCGCTCGCAGCAGCCACCCCCCGAGGCGTTATTCGCTTATGCGACTTGAAAATTGGCACTCGGGGGCTCGCTCGCAGCAGCCACCCCATGAAGCGTTATTCACTTACGCGACTTGAAAATTGGCACTCGGGGGCTCGCTCGCAACAGCCACCCCCCGAGGCGTTATTCGCTTACGCGATTTGAAAATTGGCACTCGGGGGCTCGCTCGCAGCAGCCACCCCCTGAGGTGTTATTCGCTTACGTGACTTGAAAATTGGCACTCGGGACTCGCTCCCAGCAGCCACCCCCCGAGGCGTTATTCGCTTACGCGACTTGAAAATTGGCACTCTGGGGCTCGCCCGCAGCAGCCACCCCCCGAGGCGTTATTCGCTTACGCGACTTGAAAATCAGCACTCGGGGGCTCGCTCGCAGCAGCCACCCCCGAGGCGTTCCTCGCTCAAGACTTGGAAACCAAAAAGACTCGCTCGCACCGCACGACTCAGCCTCCCAACACTCAGGGGATTCATTCATAACAGATCAGCAAAATAAACCAAATACAAAGGAAATAGCAGCACACGCCGTCCAGCAGAAGAAGACAACCTACAACTCAAAGAAGAACCTACAAAAACCAAGCAAAGCCTAATCTCCAGGCTCTGATTTCACCTTGCACAGAGCACCCAGACGACGATCATTCTCTTCGACTACCCACTTCACAACTTGGCTCGCAGGCTTGTCCGCTATGGAGTAATGGTCATCCATCGGCTGAGCCGACAACCAGGAGGACCTTGAGCCGCCAGCATAATATCTACACCAGGCCAATGACTATGGAAAAAGGCAAAGGCACAGCGAACTCCCGCATGAATCTGGTGATTTACTACGCGGCGAAGCTACGCATGCTGAGAGAACACCCGGCAAAGCCTCTCAAGCGATGATGGAACAGGAGTCAGCGGATAAAATTCAGAGAAAATCCCACCAAGTACCCCGCAACAGTACTCAAGAGCCCGCGGCACCCTTTCAACCCGCCGCCAAAAAATGGCGAACACTCGAGCACGCGCCCTATCCATCCAAAAGGGATTGTTCGCCTGCACGACTGGGTCATCCAACCTCAACAACTCCGACTGCACGGCCTCCTCCTCCTCCTCGCGAGATCGCCCAGCCAACACTTCGTAAAGAAGAGCAATAATCAGCAGCAAGCACAAGGGAAATACCTCGCACAGTCGAGCAGTCGAAGGAAGACAAACTCACCCTTCAGAAGATCAGACAACTTCACCACCCAAGCAGCTAGGCTATCCACAGCAGCTTCAGCACGTTCACGTTTGGAGCGCTGGACGGCGACAGCACCCTTGAGACGTACAATCTCACGCTCAGCATCTTTTAGCCTCAAACAAAAAGACTCATAGGAACCCTCGCGAGCACCTTCCTTCAGAAAATTCCAAGCCCGAGAAACGCCCGGGGTGGCCTACCGCAAAGGAAACAAGTCAAAATAAAAAGGACAACAAGCAACGCAAAAAGAACAGAGCAATTTTCACCAATTAAAGGATTCACCATCCCACAGGAGGCCCATTACAACTCAATTTCCAATACAGGACACCAAAAAACCAGTTCCCCCTACTCCTCGCCCTGAGAATTACGGTTATCAGCCTCGACAACCAGTTGCAGCTGGAGGGCAAGCCGAGTGGCTCGAGCACTCTGCTTGTCTGTATAATCAAGCAGGCTATCCACCATGGAATCCTCAATAGGAACACCATGCCCCAGAAGAACAACGAAAGACGTGGCAAGCCCACTCACCACGTTCTCACGAACCAAGCCCTCCAGTTGATCACCGTCCGGTCCGAAGGCAGCAATCAGAGAGTCAAGACCCTCTGGCCTCTTCTCCTCATCTGGGAACATATGCTCATGGAGAAGCATCAGGAGAGTCGAAGCCCGAGCACAGACATCCCTCACGGCTCCAGCAGCACCTGACACAGCGTCCATAGCGCCACAAAGAGTGCTCGATTCTGCTGCAGCTGCCTCCACCGCCTCAACACCCGTGGAGCCTACAAAAAGCGGGAAGATTCAGTATTTAGAAATTCAAGAGAAGAACCAATCCTAAAGAAAATAAAAGGAACAGTCTACTTACCAGCCAAAGAACCCGCCAAGTCATGCAGGCGCTCGCACTCAACCTTCTCCACCCGCAGGAATTGCTCCTCCACTCGCTGCAACCGCTCGAGCTCGCCACGCTGCACCTGCAGGTCCTTTTCCTTGGACTCCAAAGCGTCCCGAAGCTCAGAGAGTTCCTTTTACGCAGCCTCGGCCCACTTCTCAGCACTCTTCTTGTGACCTGCGGAGAGGATATCAGTCAGGTAACCAATCAACAGCCAAACAAAGATCAAAGAAGGAAAAAGAAGCTCATGTCTCATGGTGGTCAAGCTCCCATGGGCCGAGTCATGAGCACGTCGCTACAGATCAACATCGGTCAGCACACGCTCAC
Organism: Bromus sterilis; assembly: GCA_950022295.1. Taxonomy (NCBI): domain Eukaryota; kingdom Viridiplantae; phylum Streptophyta; class Magnoliopsida; order Poales; family Poaceae; genus Bromus; species Bromus sterilis. The sequence continues at coordinate 223,132,877 of OX465599.1, forward strand.
ATATCCGGAACAAAGGCTGAATTCAAGTAAAATGCACATGTCAAAGCCAAGACAAGGAGAAAATCAAGTCCAAAGGCTGCAACAAATCACAAGCGATTGCTCGCAGCCTCGAGGGATACTCCCATCGGGAGCACTGCCGTGCCCCCAATATCACACAAAAATCAATAAAAGAGAAAAACAAATCTACGACTGCAACCAATCACAAGTGATTGCTCCCAGCCTCGGGGGCTACTACCATCGGGAGCGCGGTCGCGCTCCGATACAGTTCAGAAGGACAAGGAATTCCATACATGCTCCGCCATGCGATCAAAAAACTTGGCCATATCCTCAGCAAAGAGATCCCGCCGCTCCAAGTAGTGCTCCTCAGGAACTGCAGGTTTAGTATCTGGGAGAGAGACCCCCTCAGTAGCAGCTGCAGATCCCCTGGATGGAACAGTCGCAGGAGTCGTCCCTGCACCTGAAGCTACAGGAGTCGCCGAAGGAATTAGCCGATCAATCGCCGCACCTGAGTCACTCGGCTGATTAGCCGCCGCGCCAGAATCGGTTGACCGAAGATCAACAGCAAAAGTACTCGTAGAGGAAGCAGCCGGAACAGGAGCAGTACTGAAAGTGACATATCATCAGAACAGGAGACAAAAACAAACAGCAAAGCCACCCAAGGAAAGTTATACAAAACCGGCAGGCGTAGCGCCCGGACGTAGCAACATCCCATACTTGCGCCTCTTTGGAGCAGCCGAAGGAGGGCACGGAGCAGCAGATGGCGCGGCTGGTGGAAAATCATCACCGCCACCCGCTGCATCACGGTCACTCGCACTCAAGGAGCGATTGCGTTTGATACGCAAAGGACTCGAACCCTCACCGTCGTCAGCAGATGACGGTTTTCCACCCGCGGACTCGCCAGCATCAGCACCCGAAGCACCCCCATCACCCGCGGGCACATGACCAACATCAGCAGCATCAGGCTCATCAAGTATTTCAGCATCCTCAGGTTGCGCCGGATTGTTCAACAAAGGAGTATGATCCTGCAAGCCAGAACATCATCAATAATCAGCAGACACTAGTCAAAATTACAAAAAAAATCAAGACAAGTACCTAGGGGAGAGGTAAATCAGCAGCGTAAGGACAGATGAGGCTTTCCTCCCCAATACTCGTACAGTTCGTAACTTGCTAGACCCGAGACAAAAGGTCACCATCAGAGAACTCCTCAGGCGAACACCTGGTCGACTCATCGGGTCCAGTATATTGCCACATGGGACGCACCAGATACTGAATCGGTTGGACGCGTCTTCTCACAAACACAGAAATAAGTTGGCCGCCAGTTAACTCGTCCTTCAAAGCAGAAATCTTTTGCACCAACGGCTCAACAAGAGACACCTCGCGAGCAGACAGAGGATGCGCCCACGAGGATCGCTTAACCACTCGCGCAACAGGATCGAAAGGAGCAAGACCAAATTGCTGCCCATCAACGCGCCGATCCTTCAGAAAAACCCAGCTCTTCCGCTATGTATAGACAGAATCCAATTTTTCCAGATCAAAGTAGGCAGCCTTATCTTTAATGGAAATACCCACGCCCCCAATGGCATATTCAGAGTTCATTCTCTTCACATTGAAGAGGCGTTTCCAGAGCCCCCAATGGGGATAGATTCCTAAAAAACCTCACAGAGCGTGATAAATCAGGCAATGTGCAGGATCCCATTGGTGGTCAAGTCATGCAGTTGCAACTGATAGGCAAAAGGTAACCCCCGGATGAATGGATGAACTGGAAGCGCAAACCCACGAGGGAAGAAGCTCTGAAAGCATACCCGGTCATCAGGATTTGGCGCGTGAACCTCCTCATCCCCAGGAATCCGAGATGCACCATCTACCACCATGTCGTCCGCTACCAAGTCATCCAGATCTGCAGCTCCGAAAGCAGATGGCTCCCATCTACCGGTCATCCTCGTCGACTCCTGCGCTGCACTTCCAGGGCGCTTGGACATGGATCTCACCACGAAACCGCACAAAGTGAAGAGGCGGGAGGCAAAGAACATAAGAAGGAAGAAGAAGAAGAAGAAGAAGAAGAACAGGTAGGGGAAGACGATGGTTGGGTAAAACCTAAATCCACCCACCCACCCCCACCCCCCGGTATTTAACCAACAGCTGCGGAACGCCCAATCACCGTTAATCTTGGAACCCCGCGAGACGTGGCACGATCCCACGATAGTCGAGAAGCATGGAAAACTCAATCGGCGCAGTAACCATACCGCCCACTACGCGCGAAAAAAGAGGGCCATAATCACACAGTGCGAAATTTTCGGGCAGCATAGCATCACGTCGCTTCCATTCACACGACACAGTCACCCAACTTGACTGGCAGCCCTGCAACGTCACATCTCAGCAACGCGTATTGAGTACGCATCCTCGGTCAGAATCCCGCTCCTCACAGTTTTTTCTAAAATCTTTTACTCCCATCGGGGGTACCTTTATTAAAACAGAGTAAGATCTAAAAATCTCGAGAGTTCGGGTGCTCCCTCACCCAGAAGGCAAAGATGTACTCGAGTGATCACTCGCACCAACAGTAATCACGACATCTATAGAGTTTCGGGTGCTCCCTCACCCAGAAGACAAATATGTACTCGAGTGACCACTTTCCCTAGCAGAGACGGCGCATTTTCTGAGTTCGGGTGCTCCCTCAACTTGAAGACATCAAAGAATTCGAGTGACTACTCGCAAAACTCAACTAGTATTCGGAAATATAATCTACTCGTGCACTCGACGACTTTCTGAGTGGGCACTTTCTTATTTTTCTCGCCTGAGTTCGCAAAAACTCCGCGAGTGACTACTAATAGCTCGCTTGATCGTTTATTCCAAGTGGGTGCATCTCTAATTAGGCTTCGCGCCTCTATAAAAATGATGCCTAGGCTGCGACTTGTTGTACCCAGATGACACGCAAGCTTAGCGTGTAGGTAGTACCCTAATACGTCCAAAACGTATCTATAATTTCTGCTTGCTCCATGCTTCTTTTGTGTGATATTGCTATGATATTAATGAACTTCCATAAAATTTTGATCATATTTGGAGTAACCTATTAACTCAGTGCACCCCAGTGACAGTTCCTGTTTTCTGCTATTTTTGTATTTCAGGTTTTCCCATTATTTAAATTGCCAGAAAAATTCCGGGAAAAATATAGGAAAAATCAGCGTACAGGAAGCTTCGAGAAAAGCCCAGGTGGAGCCAGAGGGGTTTTGATGGTACGAATTAACGCCCCCTCGTTGGTTACCCAAGTGGAAGGTTGAGATGTAGATAGCAGCAATTTCCCTTAGCGAAGATGCTAAGGTTGAGTATCGAACCAGTTGGACTCCAACGGATACAAGAAGGTGGTCAAGTGAACAATGGCGTCGTTCACGACCTAAGGTTGCTTACTTCACCTGGACCTGCACACACAGCAAATAACTTTGCTTCCCAACGAGTACAGAAGAGTTGTCAATTCCTCCGGCCTTGTTGTTTACAAAGGATAAAACGCATGGGATAATAATGATAGTGATAGCAACGGAAAATGAAATAAAGCAGTAAATTGATAGCGGGTGTAAACATTGTTGGAAATATGGACCGGGGTCCTATGATGTTCACTAGTGATGTCTTTCTCCCAAAACGCGATAAAATAGCCATGCGAGCTAAACAAATTACGGCTGGGAAATTGACAGGATTATGTGCGCAAACCAATGCTAACTATGCTATAAAGAAAGGAAGAGGCTCAAAAGCACGGGCAGTACGCCAAGACAAGCAGACCGAAATCCATCTGCATCTACCTACTAATCATCCACCTTTAGATATCTATCCAGAACATCTCGCTGGTATTAAGTTGTGAACCCCACCCAAAGTGTAAACTCAAAGCAACAGACAACTGCATTAAAGAACTTTGCGTAAAGTAAACAATCCTTGCACCCGCAAGTACAAGCACCGTTGTTTTCCCCCTAGTGGCAACAACACATCCCCTAGACTCATGTTTCTGTCACTCAAGCTAGTAATCAGGGGGCATGAACCCACAATCATGCATAACGCTCCCTCTTGGAGTCACTACCTACTACTTGGCCAAAGCAATAAACAGCAACGGGGAACATGCAAGAATTACTCTAGAACATAAATATAAAAGAGGAGAATCAAATATAGTACTCAAACACAATCTGAACATAGTCTCATAATCCATCGGATCCCAGCAAACTCAGCATAGCAACAGCATAAAGATTACATATGTGCCTCGATCATGTAGGGAAGCTCACGAGGTCTAAACCATGAAGAACAAAGAAGGGAGGAGAACATCACATAGCTACTGATCATAGACCCATGGTCCAAGGTGGACTACTCACGGTTCATCAGGGAAGCATCCATGGTGGTGGAGAATCTCCGGAGGTGATTCCTCCCTCCGGCAGGGTGTCGGAAGAGGTCTTCTGGTGCTCCCGATCTTGGAAGCGCGATGGCGGCGGAACAGAGGAGAGATCGCGAAAAAGGGTTCCCGTCACGGGTGTTTCACGTCACGAGGAATATATGGGCGAACGGGGGCAGCCAGGGGGGCAACCAGGGGTCCAGGCGGCCCCCTGACACAACCCCACCCTAGGGCGCGCCGGGAGGGCGCCTGGGGCCCTGGTGGGTCCCCTCTGCCCCCCCCCCCCCTAGGTGTTTCTCGAAGCTTCCGTATCGCTGATTTTTTATTGGATTTTTCCCGAATTTTTGGAGCACTTTTAATATGGGGGAAACCTGAAATAGAAAAACAGCAGAAAACAGGAACTGGCATTGGGGTGCACTGAGTTAATAGGTTAGTCCAAATATGATCAAAAGTGTATGGAAGTTCATCAATATCAGAGCAATATCACACAAAAGTGGCATGGAGCAAGCAGAAATTATAGATACGTTTTGGACGTATCAGGGGCCAGGGGTGGCCCAGGCGGCCACCTGGCGCCGCCACCCCCTAGGTCGCGCCAGGGGGGCGCTTGCGGCCCCTGGTCCACCTCTTGCTGCCCCATACGCCTATTTATTCCCCGTGACGAGAAACCCTTGGGGACAGAACCATTTTTCGCAATCTCTCCTCTGTTCCGCCGCCGTCGCGCTTCCAAGATCGGGAGCACCAGGAGCCCTCTTCCCAGCACCCTGCCGGAGGGAGGAACCATCTCCGGGATCTTCTCCACCACCATGGATGCTTCCCAGATGAACCGTGAGTAGTCCACTTTTGACCATGGGTCTATGATCAGTAGCTATGTGATGTTCTCCTCCCCTCTTTGTTCTTCATGGTTTAGACCTCGTGAGCTGCCCTACATGATCGAGGCACATATGTAATCTTTCTGCTGTTGCTATGCTGAGTTTGCTGGGATCCGATGGATTATGAGACTATGTTCAGATTGTGTTTGAGTAATATATTTGATTCTCCTTTTTTATATTTATGTTCTTGAATAGTTCTTGCATTTTCTCCGTTGCTGTTTATTGCTTTGGCCAAGTAGTAGGTAGTGACTCCAAGAGGGAGCGTTATGCATGATTGTGGGTTCGTGCCCCCTGATGACTAGCTTGAGTGACAGAAACATGAGTCTAGGGGATGTGTTGTTGCCACAAGGGATAAAACAACGGTGCTTATACTTGTGGGTGCAAGGATTTTTTACTTTACGCAAAGTTCTTTAATGCAGTTGTCTATTGCTTTGAGTTTACACTTTGGGTGGGATTCGCAGCTTAATACCAGCGAGATGTTCTGGATAGATATCTCAAGGTGGATGATTAGTAGGTAGATGCAGATGGATTTCGGTCTACTTGTCTTGGCGTACCGCCCAAGCTTTTGAGCCTCTTCCTTTCTTTATAGCATAGTTAGCATTGGTTTGCGCACATAATCCTGTCAATTGCCCAACTGTAATTTGTTTACCTCGCATGGCTATTTTATCATCTTTTGGGAGAGAGACATCACTAGTGAACATCATGGGATCCCGGTCCATATTTCCAATACTGTTTACACCCACTATTTATCTTCTTCTTATTTACTTTTCTGTTGCTATCACTATCATTATTATCCCGTGCGTTTGATCCTTTGTGAACAACAAGGCCGGAGGGATTGACAACCTCTCTGAACTCGTTGGGAGCAAAGTTATCTGTTGTGTGTGCAGGTCCACGTCAACCGCCTAATTGTTGGCGCCGTTGTCACCTTCCCGTCGTTGTTGGAGTCCTACTGGAGACAAACCTTGGTATCTTCACCGAGGGAAATTTGTTGTTGTCTACATCTCAACCTTCCACTTTGGGTAACCAACGAGGGGCGAGAAGCCATCATACCCCGCTGCGCAGACGGCCAGGCCGGGAATTGCCACAGCGCGACTTCATTCCCGATGTTTTCCATGCGCTCGCATGATAGAGAGATGAGCCGATAACGGACGCGTTAAGGCTGTTTACTGGGACCGGCAGCATTGATCTTGTAAGACCTGCAGCGGCATGAACTTTGCTAGACACCGGTCGTTCCCAAGTTCGTGTCGAGGGACACGGGCTTGATTGGGCTACAGAGGTATTTGCCACTAGCGCAATTCACCAAGGCTCGACAAGTCGACCACCTTGGGCCCTTTTAGCTTAGCATCCCTCGAAATAAACATTTGTCATGGCTAAAGATGCCAGCGACTCGCAGCCGCGCTGCGCATATGAAAGCAAACGAAGATGAACTCGAGTCCCCCAGGCACTCGGGGGCTAATGACGAGGGGGTGAACCCACGACTCCTGCGTGTGAGGATACCTGTTGCATACAAAGACAAGAGGCCCGCTGGAAGTTTCGACAGGCCCACGACTGGTCCGCTCTGAGCACCGACGAAGGAGTCCGCGATCAATATGGAAGTCAAGACTTGGCGTTCAAGGCAAGGCTAGAATTAGGCAATCGTCCCTGTAACCTGAGATGGACTCCCCGAGACCCAGCCTAGTATATAAAGGCTGGGAGGGGGGACGCCTCAGGACATCCAATCTACAATCAACACCTTTGGTCTTGCGCGATTGTAACACCCCCAGATCCAGTACAGTAATCACTACAGTGATTCTTCTGTTCATGGTCATCACTGTTGCTAATCCAGCCATGATCACCTTGATCATAGCTCTGTCAGAATCCCACCCTGATAAAATTTTCAAATTTGTGTGGACTATAGAATTGCTCCAGGGAATTTTGGGTGGATGATAACCATCTTGCAAATACCTAAACCATTTTAACCTTAGTCATTAGGGTAATAACAAGCCAAGGATAATTATGAAAACCCTAGAGTTGGCATATCAAAAATTTCATGGAATTTAAAATGGAAATGAAATCATAGTAAACAAAAATGATGGAATCAAATTATAAAATGCCTAACAATCATTAGGCCATGATTATATAGCAATGGTTATTTTATTAAAATGGTATAGTAATATTAAGGAATAATAAATGAAATAAAACAATACCTTTAGGAAACTATTAAATTGCCATGGAATAAAATAAACAAGTGCAAATCTTAAATGAACAAAAATTGTGAAACCAATTTTATAAAATGCCTAAATAACAGTAGGCTATATTAAAGTGAAATGGGATTTTATTACCATGTTTAAAAATGATAAACAAATAATACCAGTGGTCAAACAATGACATTTAATGCCTTTTAAATAAAACAAAATACTAAAAGATTTTTATTAATGCCCAAACTTTTTGTGGCACTTAACTATGATGCAACAATAATGTTGGAACAAATTTTATGTTGGAGAAAACTGTAAAAGACTTTAAACTAATTACAAACAGAACAAACCGAAAACAAAAATAACAAAAAAATACAAAAGGAAAACAAAAGAAACCTAATCTAACGCCCTGGGCGAGGCCCACCCCCCCCCCACCTCTCTCCTCTCTTCCCCTCCCCTGTATCCCTCCCCCACCACGGCGACAGTGCCATGGCAGAGGAGCACTGTCGCCGGCGGGGCCCCACCCACCTGCCCTACCTGCTCCTCCCCCTCTACAAGAGGGTAAGGATGGGGTCGAAGCCACCACCCCTCCTCCTCCCCACCCCAAGCCCCCCGCCTCCTCTCTGTTCCCCGGCCGCGTGCCCGTGGCCGTGTCGTCGTCGGCCGCGTGGCCGAAAAGCCCCAACTGCCGCGGCGCCATGTCCGGCCGCCCCGAGGGCCTCGACTCCGTCTCCTACCGCCACCAATCGAGCCGAGCCGCCCTGCTCCGCCCGAATCACGCGCCCCTTCCCTCCACGGCCGCCGGATCCCGGCGACAAGTGCGTCGCCGCCGCTGCACCAACGGCCTCCTCGAGCACCTCATCTGCACTCTTTGAGCTGCGCCATCGATTTCCCCCCTCCCCTCCTCTAATTCGTCGCTGTTTGGATCCATTGCCGCCGTCTCCGAGCTCGCCCGCCATAGCCGGGAGCACGGGCCTCCCCGGGCGCTCACTGTCGCCGCTGCCAGGCGGCTTGCCGGGGCCGCGCGCTGGCTGCGCTCTGTCCACGCCCCTGGCTTGACCCGCGCGCCCGCTGTCCCCCTCCCCAGCCCCGGCGTGGCTTCGCCGTGCCCACGGCCTCGCCGTCGGCCTCTCACCGCCGGCGCAGGCTAATTAACCAGGGGCTAACCCCACTGGAAAAGGGGGCCCACCCCCCCCTAAGCCCCGTACAGCCCCCACACCCCTCTAACATACCGCACACGGGACATTCCCCCTCCGATTGCACTGTCCGGTAATCACCCGGTGCCGGTAAAACTTGCCGGATGAAAATGTTTTGTATATGAAAGTTGTTCAGAATGGATCAACTAGCACAGATACACTACCCACATGTCTGTTAGATGTCTCTAACACTGCAGACATGGAACCTTCCCCTCCGGATCATCTGTCCGGTAATCAACCGGTACTGATGAGTCATCCCCGGATAACATTCCCGCTCCGCCTAAAATACTTAACACTGTGTTAGAGCTCCGTTGCTTTGTATCTACTATGTCTTGCATTTGTATTTCTATTATTGTTGTGTATTTATTGTTTCTCCCCTCTTTATTCTCCGATAGACCCCGACGCTGCCGCCGACTACATCGTTGCCGAGTACGACTACTTCGTCGACGACCGTACCCCTCTCGTCGAGCTTCCAGGCAAGCAGAGTCATTCTCTTCCCCAGATATGGCCTATATTTCCGTACATTTCTTGCACTAGGCATGGTTACTGCTGCTGCTATGTTACAATCCTATTCTATTGCATAGCCTGTTTTTGTCGCCCCTTGATGTACCTTCCTTTATCCTATGTTGACTTATAAATATATATAATATTCAGCAGTGAACCCTGCGCATTGTTAGCTAGGTTTAGAATAGCGGGCCGTGATCACTCTGGTGAGTGAACGCGGATTACAGAATATTATAACTGCAACAGGTACGGATCAATGCAGACGCCCTAGGGAACCTACAACGGCGAGACTCTGCCGAGTCGCTTCGGGTTTGACTTACGAGTGGACGGACTCGTATTTCACTCTCGTCGGCTCAGTAGCGTAGCATCACTGGGATGATACGGGGGTATTCCTCTTTATTTCATTCCGCTGGTGTCTCGGCACCACCGGGGTGATACGAGAATATTCCTCTTTAGTTCATTCCGCTGATGTATCTCTCGAACCTCTTCAAGTGTACCATCGAGGGTGATTCCTCCTGGTTTCACTTGATGGTACGCACTCGAATCAACTGGTGTCCTTAAAGGTAAGGAGTCGGGTGACCCAACGGTGCCCGCGCAGGGTATCTTAGCGGAACGACAGGTCAGGTGTATTCCACCGGTGTGCGGCGGGCCTGGTACTGTTCGTGGCCGACAGATATCCTGTTGTATGAAAGTCGAGCTCTTCGGAGAAAACGCGAGACAAGGTAAGGAGACGGTTCACCTTGTTGGTAACCGCACGAGTTGGTGGGACGTCAGGGCAGGCACCGATGTTACTGGTGGTCCTGACTAATGTCGTTGTCCACGACTCATTCAATAAGGGGCAACGATAACGGTTGTCTCAACAGAAAATAATAAAATGCTTAATGGGTTCGGCGGATGACTTGAGTAGCCTTTTGGCTTGTACGCACTACCTATACATGGGATTACGGTGTGGGCCCTCCGCGTTGTGGTATCGTTTGAAAGCTCTGAAAGACGTCCAGTTCATCATTGTGGCGCGGACTGATCTGCATCCATGATAGAGTTGCGTGGTATCCACCGTCCTCACTACGACCCGGAGAGTGAGGGATGATAGGCCCATGACCCCCTTGCACTTAGGGCTGTAGACTGGCGGGGACCTCTCTGATGAGCCGTAGGATGGGCCTCGGCATGTCGGATAGCCTCGGTGGGGTGTTCCCTAACAAGGTGTACGCCACCCTGGAGATCCGAGCGTGTAGTATGACACCAGTGCACCCCTGCAGGGAGTCTAATCTATTCTAATAGCCGTGTCCACGGTAACAGGACGCTTTATTCTGAAGCCAGACTCTACTACTACAAACTACTACTATTAAACTGTTGGTTCCGGGTTTTCTTCCTCGCGGGGAAGTCGAGGAGGGGATCTCGGAGGCGCTTATATTTATTAATAATTACAACTTACTATTATACAATGATGCAGCAACTTCTGCTGCATTGTTATTACATTCATGCTATTGAACTGTTGGCTGATTCTTACCTCATGCTGCAAGACTCGTCGGAAGATGCTAGTCTTCGATAGGCCTAGATTCTTATTCTTGCTCTGACTTCTATCTTGCAGTCCACTATATATAGCCTCCCCTTTCCATTTCATACAATGCATAAATGCTTCGTAGCGGACGTAAGACTCGCGGGTATGCTAGATACTCACCTGCTTTATTTCCCCTTTTTGTTTTGCCTGATCGGCCGCTGCAGTCGACGTTGGAGCCCTGGAGCAGGAGATCCCCGATGCCGACCACCGCAACATGAAGATCCCCGATGCCTTCTACGACGTCGAGTTCCCCTTTGACCAGGAGTAGTTTGGAGGTTCCCAGGAAGGAGGCCTCGCCTTTTCGATCGAGTGTTGATTTTGTGCTAGCCTTCTTAAGGCAACCTTGTATCCTTGTGTATGTACTCAGATACTATTGCTTCCGCTGACTTGTGCTCTCGAGCTGTTGTATTCGAGCCCTCGTGGCCCCTGGCTTGTATTATACAGCTTGTATTATTTTATTTGTAGAGTTGTGTTGTGATATCTTACCGTGAGTCCCTAATCTCGATCGTGTACCTTGCGTGTATGATTACTGTACACGGTCCGATTTTGGGGGCGTTACAGCGATCTCGCCTAGACTTCCATTGTAATCGCCCCCTCTCTTAATACAATCGACAGGAAGTGCTTCTCCTATTAGCCGACGAGTATCGCTAACCTGTTCCTTCTCTATGATCTAACCCAGGGTCCCTGACCATGGTATTTGCCGAGGCTTATCCTCGTCACCTGGTATGGGCCTATCTCAAAGTTCACGCGCACCATATGATTCACCTTCATCTCACCAATGTCACTCAACCATTGGACATAATATGGATTCAGGTGAGGTAAGTATTCCAGATTTAGCTTGGCACGTAAATCCTTGCTTGTGAGGTTGCGGCAGCTACCTCCATCAATGATCATTTTGCAAGCTTTGTTTGGACCAACTAACGCCTTGGTTTGGAACAGATTGCAGCGCTGAGAATTAGCATGTGGCTGCACAGTGAGAGCACGTTGTGAAACAACAATTGTAGGAGCATGTGATGGAAAAGCATCCATGCCTTCTTCACTATTGTATCCCTCGTTATTGAATGCGGAAGGGTCTTCATCATCACCGGTTTCATACTCGCTGGTTTCTTCATTCACAAGCTTGACCTTTCTATTGGGACAATCTCTTTTAAAGTGACTCGGATTACCGCAAGCATGGCAAGTCACCTCTCGACTACAAGTTGTAGACATATTAGAACCTGCACTAGGGGAAAGTGCAGATGGCTTCTTGGCCATAGAAACATTGGAGGCTGGCTTGGAATATGAAGACGAAGGACGGCTAGAAGCACTCGGGCTCTCCATAGGCGAGGATGGTGTCCTTGGAGAAAACCTGCTAGATGGTGCATATCTTGACTTCAGTTGTGCCTCTTCTGCAAGCTGAGATTCATCCTATCTTGCAAGATGTAATAGATCATTCATATTATATTATTGGTGGTGCCGCACAATACTTTTGATGTGAAATTTCAGCCCATGGAGAAAACGTTGCATAGTCATCTCAACCTCTTCACGAACTCGTGCGTGTTGCAGCAACATCTCCATCTCCATATAATAGGCATCAACGGACATAGTACCTTGCTTCAATTGTTGCAATTTATCAAAAACTGTCCGCAAGTAATTAGTGGGAACAAAACGAGCTTTCATTTTTGCCTTCATATCACGCCATGTACGTATAGGATGTCCATTGGTTTCTTGTATCTCGGTCAAAACGCTCTCCCACCAACGCAAAGCATAACCATCAAACTCGGAGGAAACAATCTTGATCTTCTTATCCTCGGAATAATCATGCAAACGCCATAATTTCTCCATCTTAAGCTCCCATGTGAGGTACTCTTCCAAATCCATGGAACCATCAAATTTGGGAATTGAAAATTTAGGCTTGCTCAAGATATCTTCTTCCTGGATGGGTATACGCCGCGCACCCAACCCAAGTTGTGGTTGGAGAAACTGCCCTTGACCACCACGCCCACGGCCATGATTGGCCCTCATGTTGTCATTGTCACCATGGACACTACCATCATCTTCATGGCCTTCCTATTGAAGTTGGTCAATGGTAGCTTTCATCCCATTAACTGACGTCGTCAATTGTTGTATGCTTTCTTGGAGAGCAATGAGTTGTGTTTGCATAGTGGTGACAGTGGCCTCCGTGCCATCCACTTTCATTTGGACTGCTTGCATATTAGTATCAACATTGTCCGCAGTTTTAGTGAGCATCTCCGTTAAGTGATCACGAAGACCTTCATAGGCCTCCCAAGTAACCGGAGCATCCTTAGCATGTTTTTTCATCACATCAAAACCACTTTGAGACATGATTAGTAGGTTAGTGCACTAAATCAAAATCTTTTGGTGGACACTCACAACTCACTCAAAACTGACAAGAAAAGGTGAATCTTACCGATCCAAAGTGAATAGCAATGCGTACCCGTTCGGATGGAGGACTAGTGCAAGGATGTGATGAAGTGAATACCCGAGTGAAAGAGTGAACACATGACAAAGAAGGATATATGTGGTGGAGCTATAGGCATGGCACCCTAACTACACCGAAGTCAAGTCCTAATACTGATCGTGTGATACAAACCCAAGGAAAAACTCACACAGTGGAGACAAAAAGAAGTCAGGCCTCTCAAAAGATAACCACTTTGATATTTCCCTTCTAGCTCTTGTATATCTCTCTTGCACTCTTTTGATAACGCTTTTTGATCACGCTTCCTTTTTTTAATCTTTTCTCTTTGTCTCTCTTTTTTTTATTTTTCTGACTCTATTCTACACTTGTCAAAATTTCTATAGTACTGCTACAGTAATTTTGGTTTGCTACAGTAAAAAATTTCTTTAGGCCACAATATGTCGCACCGCGGAGAAATTTTCAAGGAAAGAACACACGAAACAGCAAACTAACACAATGACTCCGATGCAATCTAAGTTATGGCAAAACTAGAAACCCTAATATTTTTGTATGGCTTTTTCTGGATAGGACGAAAACAAAATCAATCTAAAGGATGGATTTGGTGGATGCTTGCCGAGGAAACACTGGAAATCTGATACCAAGATGACATGGGGTGGCCCGATCTTCTCAGTAAGCGTACGGTGAATATGAGGGCGATGATAGATAACTTGTATGTAGCCGATGAACTCTCCTCGCTAGATCCGTGTTGCCAATGTGACAGCTCTCTACCCTTTGGATATTCACAACTTCACACACTTGCGCAACGTAGCCGTCGACCAGGGGACGGTAATTTGCAATCTACTAATTCCCAGTGGAACAACAGATCACACAGAACTTGCAGTAGCCAAACTTCAGATCGATACGAATTGAAGTTGATGATTCAAGATGAATGCTTGGAAGCAAATCTCTGAACTAGGATTTATCTAAAACGTGGTCTAACCCTAAAACTCGTAGGGGGGTCATGTATTTATAAGCTAGGGGGTCCAAACGGGGATACAAGGATCGCAGCCCTAACTCTGCGTGCAGGCAGTCGTTCAAGGTCGAAAGTCCGGCCCATAAGTCGGACTGTCCGGGCTGGGGTCGGACGTTCCGGCTTAGGGTCGGACGGTCCGATTAATTAAGGTCCCTCGGGTTCCTCGGGTTGTAATTATTCGGACGGTCCGGGGTGCAGTCCGGACGGTCCGGCTTGAGGTCGAACGGTTCGGGGTAACCTCCAGACGGTCCGACTGTCGTCAGGTCTTTGGGACGTAATTATTCAGGCGGTCCGGCTGATGCTCCGGTCGTCCGACTTGGGGCCCGGACGGTCCGGCTTGCAGCCCGGACGTCTGACTCCTTGAGTTGGTTGCCCTTCCCTTCGTCTTCTCACGAACCATCTCCTCATGCAACTTGCCCTTGTCCCATGTCTCCTTCTTGCATGACTCCTTGGTACCTGATAACACATATACACAAAGACTTAGGCAGTATAAAATCCTCATTAAGGAAAACATCATATTCTACGAGGAATAAGTTCACCTGGTGTTCTAGTAACTTTGCACGGGCTCTTGTAATAGGTTCGATTCTGATTTCACTGGACTTATCTAGTATTGGTTCTTTAGGAGTTGTTGTAGGTGCTAAGGTAGTAGGGATGTCCTCATCAGCAGGTTTGGTTGAGTGAGCCTTGTGATATGCACAAGTACGGAACTTGTGCATCTTACTTGGCTTGCTCGCTCCATCCCTGTAGTTTCTTGTGTATGTCCAATGTAAGTATGAGGCACAAATCATATTATTTTCATGATTACTTTTGTACTTTTCATGATATGTGTGTTGACTTTCTAGTATTGGTCGTCAATTAATTAATCTTTTGAATTATGAACACAGAAAATGTCTGACAACGACCATAGGATCCCCGAGTGCAATGATTGTGACGACAACTCAGGTCGCTGCGACAATCCGGTGTTGGATGGGGATGAAGAAAGATACTTCTCCCTCGCGCTTAGGTGGGGCTTCGAAAATCTAACGGTATGCAACTTCTCCGACGCGTTCTTCTTATTTAAGCATTCTTGACTTAAGTTTTTTTTTTATGTGTAATTTATTTTTTATAATTCAACTAGCGCATGCCCCCTATGCAAGACCTCATGTCTGTGACAAGGTCCAAGTAAATTATTAGCGCGAGAATGAAACGAAAGAAGTTAAACTTAAGACGAAACATGGTATCATTTTACAGGTTAAGGTCTTTAATGAAAAAGATTCCACATTTTTTGCTTACTCAAATTGGTATGCACTATGCAAGGCATGTGCATTTGAGGAGGATATGAAAATAACATTTGATCTTGGACGTCATCGTCGAAGCACTGGTATTTTTCTTGATGAAGACCTTTGGGTGCTAGTGGGCGACATGAAGCCAGTTCTATCTTCATATGAGTTTCTTAAACAAATTTGACTTATTTCCTTCCTTATTTCCTTGCATCCAAAGGTTGACAACTTATTTATAATTGCCAGCTTATATCAATGCTTTGAAGGATGTACGAAAGATGTTTCATAATACCTTTTGAATCGTGGCTTGGAGCTAACATTGGACGAACAAGATGATTTCATCGAAGTTCTTAAAAGTTTACCTATGGTTGCAGACTTTTATAATGTTGGCGCATATTATACACCATATGTGTCATTTGTTCTCAAGTTGTTGAAGCATCAAATTCATGATATTAGCTTGGTAATATTTTTACTATTCTTTCACTAGTACATATTTTTTAGAAATGCATTCTTATTAAGTATACTGCATTACTAACTATGTTACAAATATGTTCTTTAACAAAGGATCCCGAAAGCCGTTGTGCCTAGGTGGATGCCTGACAGAGGCGAGTTCACAATTTGTTGTGCACAGCCATGAGGTGAATCTTTTAAACATGACTACTCAACTGAAAGTGGAACAAATGGCTCTGTAAGAATCAAAGGATGGAGAAATATAGTAGTTCGGCAGAATCCAAAAGTTGGAGACAAGTTGTTCTCTATTCTACATAATGGAGCAGGAGGTGTTTTTTGGTTTTTTTTTATTTTACCTTTGCTTGAGGAGTAGGTCGTACTTCCTCCGTTCCATATTAAGTGTCGCTAAAATGGATGTATCTATCACTGAAATACATCTAGATAAATCCATTTCTACGACAGTTATTATGAAACGGAGGGAATACTAGCTAGTCATGTGCTCGTAGTAGGTCCTAGCTAGTAGTAGTCGATGTGAACAATTAGGATCATGATGACAAGAGACATCATTTGTGTTTGACTATTGTACATGTGCTCGAGATGATGACAAGAGACATCATTTGTGTTGGATCATAACATGATGATATATATGATGATCGATAAGACTATTGTATGTGTATGAAATGATGAGATTTTTATGTATATAATATGATGAGATTATTGTGTGTATGTTATGATATATACTATATATTATATAAAACCTGTACAAATAAGGAGAAAATACGCAGGAATAAATCACTACTAGCAAAACCATATATGCCTAGCAGTGGCGCACCAGTTCGAACACTAGTGGCGCACCTTACTCCATTACCAGGGGTGCACCCATGGGTTAGCAATGGCGCACCATGTGGTGTGCCACTGGTATTTGAATTAACAATGGCACACTCACGATTACTAACCATTACTACTGGCATGTTAATAGTGGCACACCGATAGTGCGCCACTAATAGAAATATTAGGAGCGCCACTAATAGCCTTTTTTTCTAGTAGTGTAACATAAGCCCATCTTTCGGAAAGTACTCTTCTGCTCATGGGAGCATTTTCTCTCTCATGAACAATAAAATCAAAAAATAGAAAAAATAGAAAAAAAAACAAAAAAAATGCTTCAAATGTTTGCAAAATTTCATCATGAAACAACATTTGTGGGAATCGTTGCCACAAAAATCATCACTTCAAAATGATTTCAAAAATAGTATTTTTGAAGCATCGATTTTGTTTTTTTCACGACTTTCACAAATGTTGTTATAAGATGAAATTTTGCAAACAATCAAAACATTTTTAAATATATATCACAAAAATTTGAAAATTGCATTTTTTTTTACTATTCACAAGAAAGAAAATGCTCCCAAGAGTAGATAATCCACAGTCCCATCTTTCACACTACAATCAGAATCATTGACCTAATATTATAATTAAATTTTAGTTAGTCTGATATAGAAGGTTGATTTCAAACAGAACCAAAAATGAAATAAAATACTCCCTCCATTCTTGAATATAAGGTGCATAGTTTCTTTTAAAATGTCAAACTTAGTTAACTTTGACAAGATTTGTAGATAAATATATTGATATAAATTGTAAAAAAAAATATCATTAGATTCATCTTGAAACATATTTTCATATTGTGATATTTTTTGCTATAAGTTTGGCCAAAGTTACAAAAGTTTGACTTTTTTTTTAAACTATACACCTTATATCAAGGAACGGAGGGAGTATGATATAACATATTCTGTAGTTATTAGCTTTCACTCCAAAGGATGTTGAATATCACTAAAGTTTCTTCCTAATCACTACTATTAAAAGTGATTATGTGATTGTGATGGTAAGTCATCATCGTCATAATGGTTCCTCGTTGTAAGGCCCGATATGCGGTACTGTTCCAGATCTAGATATTTCCATCCAGATCCGGGGGCGAAGCACATATCGGTCCCACCGCGACATATGACAATGCCATATGCCCCGGATTTGCAACATGATATCACAACTTTACAACTACATGGATACAACATCTCATACAATCGTCATACAACTGCCTTAATACAATACAACACCGGAAGATACATGTCTGAGTACAGACTACAATCAAATGCCTACTGGCAAAGAGAAAAAACATCGATCCCCATAACCACACGGGTCCAGGCCCTCCGTCGGGATCCGCCTAACTAGTCGTCGTCGAGTCTCCACAAGAAACGTCGATCACCATACCTGTTGTCGATCAAGAACCCTGAGAAGAGTTTGGGGTAGTATCATGAGTACAGAAGTACTTAGCATCCAACTGTAGTGGTCAACTGGCCCAGCAAGGACTTCATCACTCGTCATTCTAGGACAACTAGTAGTTTACGTTAAGGATGGGGTAAGTGGTGAGGTTGCTGCCGCACTAGCATTTATGATGTGGCTAACGATCTAGAGAGTAAGATAAGAAGTCAAGAATTTGATGAGGAATCGCCTCCAACAAGTCTTGCTATGAACTACTTACGAAAACATAACACCTATCCTATCCTTGTCCTCCTCTTCGCATCCCGACGAAGAAGAAGCAGTCAAGGCACACACACGTTGATCAAGTTATATTAAGATTATCTCAGTTGTTGTTGTCTATGAACAAGGAGTAGGTCTCAAGTCGTCCATAACCGTGGACACAGCTTCTCGAAAATATTTAACCCTGCCGGGGTGTACCAACTGCCCATTACAAGGCTCCGCACGCACGCCCATCTCTCTCAGTTGCTACCCATCAGAGGCAACCATTTTATGATTTAGTTCCGAGAGATCCGAAACGACAGGTCCCTCTAACTAACAACGCACAAATCCGGGTGGCCCCCGGGGAGTCGACACCCAATCCAAGAGCCGGTCGCGCTCTCGGATCGTACTCTTCCGTATGGCCAAGGTCGGGGTTAGCCTCACCTGAACAGTAGGGGACTTCCCTAGCTCACCAGTGTGGACCAATAGAGAAACCATGTCTCCGCTGGCCCGGGTTGTTTAAAAACTGCGAGGGGATCCACCAAGCACACACACGGGGTTTCAAATGGTAAATCAGCTCGGGCCACCACAAGAAATGTTTGAAGCTAGGTAGGTAAGAAAAGGGGACCCATTAGTATCCCACACGCGGTTAGGCACGCTCGTCAAGAGACACAATACCCGGAACTCGGGTCCTAGGTGACTCGAATGGAACAAAGCGTCGGGGCGGGATAGCCTAGACCTTCCATCCTTCGTCGAATATAATCAACATTATAATAATCATATCATCCACAACAATATAATAATGTGATAGCCCAAATCCAAGGAGTAACAGGAAGTAATAGTCGTAGCATCCTAAGCATGCATACTAAGCAGGGGATGAGCAACGAGCAATAGTAACATAGCATTACATGGTTTGCTGGGAGGGGACATGGTTGTATCGGTTTGAAAGAGGTTGTAAGAATGTGTAGGATCAAACATCGAACCTAACCTAGACTAGCATGCAAACCGCTGGTTGAAATAGAATGGATCATAAGTAATGTATAGTCCTTGCCTATTGATAAGTCGGGTTCCGAAGGTGTAGTTGATCGCAAGCTCGCATCGTCTCCGAAAGGTACCCGCGGAAGCACATAAGACGGTAAACACTAGAAAGCAATCAACGAGCAAGCATCTATTACTACGAGGCAAACACGAGCAAGAATCAACAAGAAGCAACACGAGACATCGCACCTACCGTCGAGAGCGGTTACTAACGATTTAAGTGGAGTACTCGTCACACACGATGATACCGCACATTTAGAATCTGTTCAAGTTGTTTAGCTACACAAGGTGAGAAAAAGGTTGTTAACATGGCATATCACTCAAGCACGGCATAGCACACAAACACGGCAAGAGGTGAAGCATAAGATAAACTATCTATTCTAGTCAATTTAAGTGAGGCACAACCTAAACATGGCATATCACTAAGTGCCCCACGACAATTAAAACATTTGGTACTGTTCTGCCCTAAACCATATTTTAGGTTGGTTAACAGCAGAAAACAATAGCATAATCACAAAGTACATGAAAAACTAATCAAGTTACATATAAAGAACACTCCAACCAGAGTTACGGTTAAAAAGATACAAGCAATACAAGTTTGGAACACAATCTGCCAACATCGGGAAGCACACTTTTGTAACACCCTCACTGTCAGTGAACATTAAATCACTGTTACTGTTCATCACTACTGTTCAAAACTTTTGTTTGATCAACTTGGAACAGTTCAAATTCAAATTCCACTTTGATGTTCTTGAATGCATTGTGATCATGGACCTTGGTCATGTGGAATCAAAGCAATATCAAACTCAAAGCAAACTACCTTTGAATTGAGATCAAATCAATTGCCCTTTGGTGGAATAATAAAAACAAGGTGAAAATAAAACATTGTCCAAAAATTGTGCTACCACCTTTATTAAATTACTAATATTCAGTGGAGCATGTATCACCAAGTTGGAGATTTAATTAATCTCTAAATAATTCTAAACAAATCAAAACAGAGGCCAAAACCCTAATTTAATAATTTAATATTTAATGCAAATATTAAATGACTTTTAAAAGTGCCCAAATCTTTTGTGGCACCAACCTTAGGTAAATACTAAATTATGGGACACATCCCATATTTTACAAAAATGCCTAAGTGGGTGAATCAAATATAAAACAGAAATAAACCAAAAAGAAAAGAAAACGAAAAAAATAGATAAAACCTAGCCTACCCCAAACCCCCCTGTTCCCCCCAGCCCATCTCCCCCTCCCATCCCGTTGTGGCCCAGCCCATCCCCCCTGGGGCCTTCCCCTTCCTCGCTACAGGGAAAGCAGGGGCGTGGCATCCATTCCCGGTGCCACGCCGTCGAGCCCCCTCCGTGTCCGGCATCCGGCGGCTGGCCGGCGGCTACAAGAGGGCCAAACCCCCCGGCGAAAACCCTAACCCTAGCCGTGTCATTCCCGTTCCCCTCTCCTACCTCGCGTCGCGCCCTGCTTCTCATCCGCTTGACCTCGACCGCGCGGCCGTGGTCACAGCTCCATGGACGGCGTGGCCACCGAGCCCCCCAGCCCGCGCCACCAAGTCCGGTAGCTCCGGCGTGATCCGCAGCAGCTATCCCCCTCCCAATTGAGCCAGGACGCCTCCACGACGGCGCTATCGACATCTTCCTCCGCCACAGTCACCACGACTCCGGCGCCCGATTCTCCCCCCCTCCAGCGATCCCCTCGAGCCCAGACCCCTTCCCTACCTTCGTGGTGAGCACCGCCTCACTTCCCCTCCCCACCGTGCTCCGTTAGCGCACTAGATGTCGTCCACCACCGCGCGCAGCTCCGACCGCCGCCGGTTGTGCCCATGGCCGCGGGCTCGGGCGCTCCTGACCCGCGCTCCCTGCGCCCCGTGCGTGCCCGCCTGGCCTACCCCGCACACATGGCCGCACCGCCGCTCCACTCCCTGCTGCGGTCCTCCCTCGCCGGAGTGGCCCTCTGGCTCGCCGCCGATGGAGTCGGCCGTGGCATAGGCCACTGACCAGTGGGCCTTTCCCCCCCCCCTAACTAAAAGATTAAAACTAATCTAATTAACCCCCTAATTGCTCTCTGTTTAAAATAATCAGAGAGATAAATTCCCCCTGGGTCTATTACAAGTGGGCCCCTGGCCTTTTATTTAGATTAGAAATTGTTTTTGTTAAAATTGTTAGAATGACATGTGGGCCACCCCCACCATTTTAATTAACAAAATTGTTTTATTAGAATTGGGTCACTGACATGTGGGAGCCCCATGTCAGTTGACCAGTCAAACTGTTGTGGATAATGTTTCTGTTAATTAATAAAAATAATTTAAAAATGATTTAGAAAATGATTTAAAATGCTTAAAACTTTAGAAAATCATAGAAAATAAACCGTAGCTCAGATCAAAAAACTTTGTACATGAAAATTTATCAGAAAAGTATAATGAATACGAATATGCTATCCGTATGTCTGCCACACCCCCCTAACGCATCGAACATCGACACCCCCTCTCCCGGGCTGTCTGCCGGTAATTTCCGGTACCGATAAAAATTGCCCGGATCAAAAATACTTTGCATACGAAAGTTGCTCAGAACGGATCACATAATGAAAATATGATACCCATACCTTCACCACACCCCTCTAACATACCGAACGTCGAACCGTCCCCCTCCGGACCGTCTGTCCGATGATTTGTCCGATACTGTTAAAGTATCCGGATGAATTTATTCCGAACACGAAAGTTGTTCGGAATAGATCAACTAACACAGATACACCCCCCTTGTCTTTGTCGGATGTCCGCGACACCTCCGGCATGTTACCTTCCCCCTCCGGTCGCCCTGTCCGGTAATCACCCGGAGCCGGTAGTTCATCCCCGGATGAATTCCCGCTTTGAGCCTGATACATCGTACTGCGTTAGCCCACCGTTATCTTTGCATACATCATGCCATGTATTTGTTTGCTATGATTGCTTTGTGTTTACTGTGTTTATTACTGTTTATTCTCCGGTAGACCCCGCTGCTACCGCCGACTACACTGCTGTCGGGTACGACTACTTCGTCGACGACCCTACCCCTACCCGCGAGCTTCCAGGCAAGCAGATCCATTCTCTTCCCCAGATATCGCCTACCTTTTCCGTACTTTCTTGCACTAGGCATTGTTACTGCTGCTGCTACGATTACAATCCTATTCAATTGCATAGCCTGTTTTTGTCGCCCTTGATGTACCTCCTTTACCCTATGCTGCCTATTATAATTATGCATTATACAGCAGATAGCCCAGCGCTTTGCTAGACAAATAGGATTAGATAGCGGGCCGTGATCACTTTGGGAGCGATCGCGGATACATTAATTATAACTGTTGCAGGTACGGAACAAAGAAGACACCGCCAAAGGCCCCTATCTGGGTTATGCCTAGTCACCTCAAGTGTGAGCTATCCAGGAGTAATCCTTGTACTCCACTCGAGGCTGACTTTGTCTTGCCGCCATAGGGTCCTGGACAGCGGTTGTCCTTAAAGGTAAGAAGTTGGGCGACCCAACGGTGCCCGCGGGCGGTATATCGTCGGGAACGACAGGGAGGGTACAACCGACGTTACTGGCGTGCTTGGCCCCTACTCGTATCTCGCGAGAGTTACCAAACCACGAAAGTCGAGCTCTACCAAGAGCACACGCGAGACAAGGTAAGGAGACGGTTCACCTTGTTGGTAACCGCAGTGACTTGGTGGGACAACAGGGCAGGCACCGATGTACTTGTGGTCCTGACTGCTGTCGTTGACCGCGGGTCAGTTAAGTCGAGGCAACGATAACGGTTGTCACGCAGGTTAATTAAAATGCTAAATGGTTCGGCGGATGACTTGAGAGGCCCGTTGGTCTGTACGCACTACCTTCACGTGGGATAAGGAGTTATGGGCTCCCCTGCGTCGTAGTTTGTCTGAAAGTTCTTCAGACGTCAGTAGTACCGCGGCCTGCGCGGGGAAGTGGTGTCTTCTTTCATCCGGACGGTGTGTTTTTGGATTTGCTTTTGCTTCACCGGCTAGCCACGCACCGTGCGGGAGCGTGCAAGGGTGAGGGTCCTAGACCCCTTGGCGCATAGGATATAGTCCGGCGGATGGCCTCTCTGTTGAGCCTAGGATGGGCTGCGTCGTGTCGGATAGCCTCGGTGGGGCGTTCCCTAACAAGGTTCACGCCACCCTGGAGATCCGAGCATGCAGGCTGAACAGTAGTGCACCCCTGCAGGGAGTTTAATCTATTCGAATAGCCGTGTCCACGGTAACAGGACGCTTTATGCTGAAGCTGGATCTTACCACTAGAAACTATTACTATTAAACTGTATGGTTCCGGGTCTTCTTCCTCGCAGGGAGTCGAGGAAGGGAACTCGGAGGCATTATTATTATTAATCATTACAACTTATATTATACAATGTTGCAGCAACTTCTGCTTCGTTGTTACTTTATGCTTTATATGAACTGTTGGTTGTTTCTCTTCTCATGCTGCAAGATACGTCAGAAGATGCTAGACTTCGATAGGCCTAGCTTCTTACCCTTATTCTGATTTCTATCTTGCAGTCCACTATATACAGCCTCCCCTTTCCGTTTGATACAATGCATAATGCTTAGTAGCGGACGTAAGACTCGCGGGTATGCTAGATACTCACCTTTGCTTTATTTCCCCTTTTTGTTTTGCCTGATCGGCCGCTGCAGTCGACGTTGGAGCCCAGGAGCAGGAGTACCCCGGAGGCGGATACTACTACGTCGAGACCCCCGCTGACTAGGACCAGGAGTAGTTTCGGAGGCTCCCAGGCAGGATGCCTTGCCTTTTCGATCTGTATCTCTGATGTTATTTGTGCTAGCCTTCTTAAGGTAAAACTTGACTAACTATGTTTGTACTCAGATATTATGGCGTGTATAACTTATGTATTCGGGTCCGCGTGACCCCCCTTTATTGTAACATATTGGTTTATCCTTTTGTGTTTAGTGTTGTGCTATGATATTCTCATCGTGGCACCCTAATCTCAGCCGTGTACCCTGCGTGTATGATTACTGTACACGGATTGATTTTGGGGGCGTCACAACTTTAGAGCAATGCATAAACATAATATTGAATGCAAACATGCTCACAAATGATATGCAATTAAAGTAGACATGGCAGGGAAGGCATGGCAAAAGGAATCATGCAAATAGGCATCATGAACAACTAGTTATAGCCCATGCAAAATGCAATAAAACATTACTGGTCAAGGACTTTGTGAAAATCAGAGAAACATGGCAGAAACTGTTATTTTTATGCTGTATAAACAGGAGCAAAACTATATGCAAAAGTGCAGCAACATGACATAGCAATATATGAGCATTAACTAGACATGATGGTGATCAGGTACAAACAAGATTCAAGATAATAGGCATCACAGATCAAAAGATATTAAGCAAACAACATGGCATCGAAAAGTTACAGACTTAGAGAAAAATAGAGGTGGCTATCAAAAACAGCAGCATAGCAACTTTGGAGCTAAACATATCTATGACCAGAAATGCAAACATGACAATACAATACATATAATGGAAGTAGACATGATGCTTAACACACACAAGAAAAGAATCAACATCATAGGCCTCATGGATGTGTCACAATCATCAACCAAAGTTGCAATAAAATAACAGCAGCAGCACACTAACAGGAAATAATAGCAATTAACAGCCTGATGCCCACTTCAACACAAGTTATCAACATCAAGATGGCCTCAAATCAAAAAGCTCACAAAAGGTGAACTGAATTACACACAATTCTAAACAATTTTCCTTTTGGGCGCAACGTCATTCGGGCTACGGTTTGATCGCAATCTATGTTGAAAAATTGAATCAGCAGCAAAATTCCAGGGACTTAGAAAATTTACAGGGTGCTAGGGAAAAAACAGAGGCAATAAAAAAAGGGGGAGGTCTGGCTCACCTAGTGGGCTCGGCCCAGCTGTGGTGGAGGGGTGGCTGAGCCGGGCCAGGGAGGCCGACTGGGCCTGGCGCTGGTGGTGGGCCGCTGGGCCGTGGAGCTCTGGTGGCCTGGGCCGCGTGGACAGGCCGGCCCACGCGCGGCGGCTGGCTCCCGTCGCCCGATCCGATCGGGATCGACCGCGGTGGCCGTGCCGGCGGCTGATGGCCAGAGAGTGTTAATACTCTTCAAGCCTCGTTGGTTACCCCAAGTGCAGAGTGAGATATAGTGCAGCGGCAAGTTTTCCCTTGGCAAAGATACCAAGGTTTGTCTCCCGTAGGACTCCGAAGGATACAAGAAGGTGGTAAAGTGAACAATGGCACCGAGGTTGCTAGCTTCATCTGGACCTACACGCAGATACAAATAACTTTGCTCCCAACTAGTACAGAGGAGTTGTCAATTCCTCCGGCCTTGCTGTTTACAAAGGATCAACGCAAGAGATAATAATAGTGGCAACTGAAAGTAAAGACTGAAAGTAATAAGGGTGTAAACAGTGATATGAAGATGGACCGGGGTCCCGTGATTTTCACTAGTGATGTCTCTCTCCCAAAAGATGATAAAAGTTCTAGCGAGGTAAACAAATCACAGTTGGGCAATTGACAGGATTATGAAGGCACCGCAATGCTAACTATGCTGCAAAGAAAGGAAGGGCTCAAAAGCAATGGGCAGTACGCCAAAGTAAGTAGACCGAAATCCATCTGCATCTACTACGAATCATCCACCTTGAGATATCTATCCAAAACATCTCGCTGGTATTAAGTTGCGAATCCCACCCAAAGTGTAAACTCAAAGCAACAGACAACTACATTAAAACAACTATGCGTAAAGTAAACAATCCTTGCACCCGCAGGTACAAGCACCGTTTTTTTATCCTTGGTGGCAACAGCACATCCCCTAGTCCCATGTTTCTGTCACTCAAGCTAGACATCAAGGGGCTGAACCCACAATCGAGCATAACGCTCACTCTTGGAGTTGCAAATAAAATACTTGGCCAAAGCAAATACCGCAACGGAGAACATGCAAGAATTTACTCAAGAACAAAATATAAAAGAGAATAACCAAATATATTACTCATCACAATCTGAACATAGTCTCATAATCCATCAGATCCCAACAAACTCAGCATAGCAACAGCAGAAATTACATAGATGCCTCGATCATGTCAGACAGCTCACGAGGACTCGAAAGTGGAAGCACAAAAGGGGGAGAGATAGATCACATAGCTACTGGTCACGGACCCATGGTCCAAGGGAAACTACTCACGGTACATACGGGAGGCGTCCATGGCTATGGAGGGTCTCCCGGAGGGGGTAGCTTCTCCCGGCAGGGTGTCGGAGAAGCTTCTCCAGGCAGCCCCGATATAGAAATGGCGGCGGCGGAACAGAGGAGAGATCGCGAAAAAGGAGTCTGTATTAGGGGTTTCCACCCCGAGGGGTAAATATAGTCGAAGGGGGCGTCGAGGGGACCCACGAGGCAGTTAGGAGGGTCCCTGGCGCGGCCCAGGGTGGGGTCTTGCCGCCTCCCCTCCTGGCTGCCTGGTGGTGGCCCCCTTCCCTCTCTTGGTGATTCCGTAAGCTTCTGTTGCGCTGATTTTTTATATATTTTTCCCGGAATTTTTGGAGCACTTTTAATGGCCGGAAAACCTGAAATACAAAAACAGCAGAAAACAGAAACTGGCAACTGGGTGCACTGAGTTAATAGGTTAGTCCAAATAGGTTCAAAAGTGTATGAAAGTTCAAGCAAAACATGGCAAAGTCACACAAAAAATGCATGGAGCAAGCAGAAATTATAGATACGTTTGGGACGTATCAACATCCCCAAGCTTAATTCCTGCTCGTCCTCGAGTAGGTAAATGATAACAAGCATAATTTCTGTGGTGACATGCCACACAACCATAAAAGGACTTTTAAGTAAAGCAATCAAAGTATGCAATTCAATTCAAGTCTTAACAAGCAAGAGTCTATATTAGCATTGACACAAGCAACGAAAGAACAAAAGGTGCAAGAGCTCTCGCTGTCCGTGACTCGAATGTCTCCAGATAGTGTTTGTGTGCAAGCAAGGGATAGGGAAATACGAGAGAGAGAAATAAGGTTGTTGAGAACAACTATCTACTAAAGTTTCACACTTGGTCTCCTTTGGATTCTTATCTGGACTCGTCCCCAGACCACTAGACAGGTACAAGTCAAACTGATCCACTCCCTTTCGATATTTTGAGCACTCATGCAATGGATGAGCGTGAGCAAGAAAGTTGACACCTAAAAGGCGAAACAGAAAGAAGGTGGAGTAGGAAGACAAAAAGGTGTGAAAGGCTCACATCAATGAGGACAATCATAGGCGAGAGAAGGCCATATGATAGATATGATCTGAGGAGTAGGGATTGCCATACAACGGATGCACATGAGAGCTAAAATCTCTCCAAGGGAACTAGTGGGGTGCATCTAACTTGCTTGCTCAATAAGACCTAGAGCTCGTTTGAGGAGGCTCATCATTGGAATATACAAGCCAAGTTCTATAGTGTGAAGGGTCCCCACATAGCCATATGCATGATGATGATCTATATGGAGTACAAGGGATAGGAGATGAAGTACTAGTGTGGATCTCTCAAAAGGAATAGTAGTATGCCCCCTTCTCTCTTTTTATTTCTTTTTCTCTTTTTCTCTTTTTTTATTTTTTCCGTGGCCTCAATGGCTCTTTCTATTTAACTCTCATTTGTCCTCTTTGGGATCTTTTGATTTTGTCCTCTTTGGGATCTTTTCCTCACTTTAGGGGCAATACTCTATATTTTACAAGAATATAGGAGATCTTTCACACTTTACAAAGGTACTCAACTAAAGAAAATGTAACTATCATGATGCAAATGTATGCTTCTTCCAGGATAGCAGGATATGCAATGATACTAGCGCGTCATGTAGCAATGATTAGGGCAAGGCCCAACTAGCATGCGGCTCATCGATCAAGCAAGTAGCATGTATGACATGAAGATCAAGTCATGAGAAGGTGGATGTTGCATGGCAATGTATCTCGGAAAGGCTATGGAAATGCCTTGTAGGTAGGTATGGTGGCTGTTTTGTGGAAAGATATAAGGAGGCTTATGATGGCATAGCGTATCGTGCCAAGGGTTTGGATGCACCGGCGAAGTATGCGCCAACTCTCGAGGTGAGAAAGGGCAATGCACGGTACCGAAGAGGCTAGAAAAAGTATATGTGGGTGGAAATGTCAACTTTCGAATACTCACATTAGTCCGAAGAACTCATGCACTTATTATCGGTAACTCTCAATCTAATCAGGAGATTCACAAAGAGACAGGTACCCCGAGGTGGAGTGTATGGGGGTTTGGTTATCCTTGTGCATCCTCGACTCATGGTACGTGAGTGTACTCTAATATTCGAACCCTCTAGAGGTTAGTGATCCATCTAGTAGCTAGAGTTCTCAACAGGGGTTTTTTGGTTTTCGAAAAACACACGGATTGCCCAAAATACGACATCTATCACTAATAGGCAAGAGCTCTTGACACCATAAGTTCAAACATTACTCTAGTCAATACCTCAAAACTATTGCAAGTTACTACTACAAAGAGAATAGCAACTTTAACTACCTAGTTTCAGTCAAGACACAGAACTCAGTGCAACAGGAAAACTCTCTAACAAGATAAAACATGCAACCTATAGAAAGTTCAACCTAAGACAAAAGAAAAGCTCTAGAAAAACTAAAGCAGTACAACTAAACAGAAAAGCAGCTAAGAAAAGAAAAAGAACAGCTCACAGCTAGAAAAAATAAGCATGCAAATCCTATGAGGAGTTCTAGTTCAAGCGGAGCGTGAATCTCTCCCACACAAAAGAGTAAGTTGGGGTCTAACTTGTTACTACAGCAAACAAAGCAAAAGAAAACTAAAAACTAAACCTAAGAGCGAGACGCTCCAAGAAAAGCACATAACGCATGAAGTGATAAAAATATAGTGCAACGAGAGACGAACTGATAATTGTTGATGAAGAAGGGGATGCACGGGGGCATCCCCAAGCTTATACGCTTGAGTCTCCTTGAATATTTATTGGGGGTGCACATGGGCATCCCCAAGCTTGAGCATTTGACCCTCCTGAATCTTCTTTCATCATCCTCCATCGCGCACTTGAAAACTCCCTTCATACATAACTCATTGTAGGCTGATTAGAGAGGTTAGTACCCTAATAAAATAATTTTCCTCTACTGCAAATAAAGATTTCCAGGAATAGCTACTGTTTCCCAAGATTGCCAAAAGGTTTTTTGCAAAGAAAAAGCAAGCTTAAAGTTTGCAAAAGTGAAGAGAGACAAAACGTGGCAGAATCTGTGAAAAAACAGAACAGCAGATAGAAACAAATTTTTTTAGAGGTACTTCTGCAACTCAAATCAAAAAACTCAGAACATACGGAAGTTTCGTAATTGTACATACCACGCTGTGTACAAAATTCAGCTCAAAAATATGAACTGGTATTTTTCTCTGATTTTTCTAGTCACGAGGACAGAATATGTTTTCTGGACAGCATGTCACAACTTTTACTTCCCTTGCCGTATGAGGCTAAACTTGGCACAAAGCTTGAAAGGTAAAGATACAATGATGTTGCTACAGTAGTAACAATCATCAATACCACTAAGAACAGAACAAAAGCAAAAAGAAAAACCTAAATTCGTTGCGGGCTGCCTCCCGAAAGCGCTTTCTTTTATGCCTTTAAGCTAGCCATGAAGATTATAAAAGATGCTCACGTAAGAATAAGGATTTGAAGCAAAAGAGAGCATCAAGAAGCAAACATGAAACACATTTAAGCCTAACCCACTTCCTATGCATAGGCATCTTGTAAGAAAATAAATCAAAGAAGCACAAAGTGACATGCATAGGAAGGTGTAACAAGAACAACTTCAAAACTTTCATCATAAAGAGATGTGTTTTTGTAACATGAAAGTTTATACAACCAAATTTTCCTCTCTCAAAGTAATTTTCAGTAGTATCATGAACAACGTCAAGAATATAACTATCACATAAATCATGTTGTTCATGACCTACAAGCACACGTGTATAGTTTTCAACACGGTCTTTACGATCATAAGATAATTGCAACCCATCACATTGAGCCTTAATAAGAGCACAATTCTCCAGAATATGAGTTGGAGATTTCAAAAAGATAATAGGACAATCAAGTGTGGGTGCAAAAGCAAAAATTTCATGCTTAACATGAGGAACTATAGAAAGTTCATCTCCGTAAGCATCATCCATAGTGGCATCACGGCCATAAGCATAGAAGGCATCAACTTCATCAAAAAGGGATATTTCAAAAGAATCCATAGGATCATAATACTCATATAAGGTAAGATTCAAAGTGTTATCTCATTAGAAGGTATACCTGGATATCTCCATTCTTCCTCCTTTTGTTCGTCACTCTCCTCCTCTTTTTCATCCAAGGAGCTTTCAGGTTCATAAATTTCTTCTTCCATAGAGTCCTGCAAATCATTATTCTCTTCCTTTGGGGAGAGATTCTCTCAAGATGATCAGTAATGTAATAATTTGCAACGTAATTTTCCAAACAATAGTTAAGTAAAGCAAGACTCTCAGATTTGTAAGGGGCATCATCAATATTTTTAAGAAGAGAAGTAATTTCATAGGAAACCTTATAAGCAAAAAATTCTTCTATTTCCTCTGCATCATAAAAATCATAGTTTCTCTTAGCATAAGAAGCTAAGGTTTCATCATCGTTGTACTCACATTGGAAATAAAGGTGTTTGTGCCTCATTTAGCAACAAGATTCATCCCTGCAGAAAGATATATTACATATTGAGCACAAGTTTCTAGCATACTCATACAGCTGATGTATTTGTTTCCATAAGTGTATCCCCTTTTGAGACAAGCGGTGTTCCTTGTACCACTTTTGTTGATCCTCGGTGAATCCTCCATGCCAATAAGATCTAGTTTCAAAGAAGTTAGACATTGATTGGCAAGTAAGGAACTAGACATAAAAAAAATGATTTTTGATACAGGACACTAAAGATAAAAACTGAAAGGTAAACTAACAAGACTAAAAAGCAAAGATAAAAGATAGTGTGCAACTCCCCTATCTTGTAGACTGGAGTCCCGGGCAGCGGCGCCAATAAACTTGCTGATGGCAAGAGAGTGTTCATACTATTCAAGCCTCGTTGGTTACCCCAAGTGCAGAGTGAGATATAGTGCAGCGGCAAGTTTTCCCTTGGCAAAGATACCAAGGTTTGTCTCCCGTAGGACTCCGAAGGATACAAGAAGGTGGTAAAGTGAACAATGGCGCCGAGGTTGCTAGCTTCACCTGGACCTGCACACAGATACAAATAACTTTGCTCCCAACGAGTACAGAGGAGTTGTCAATTCCTCCGGCCTTGCTGTTTACAAAGGATCAACGCAAGAGATAATAATAGTGGCAACTGAAAGTAAAGACTGAAAGTAATAAGGGTGTAAACAGTGATATGAAGATGGACCGGGGTCCCATGATTTTCACTAGTGATGTCTCTCTCCCAAAAGACGATAAAAGTGCTAGCGAGGTAAACAAATCACAGTTGGCAAATTGACAGGATTATGAATGCACCGCAATGCTAACTATGCTGCAAAGAAAGGAAGGGCTTAAAAGAAATGGGCAGTACTCCAAAGTAAGTAGACAGAAATCCATCTGCATCTACTAAGAATCATCCACCTTGAGATATCTATCCAGAACATCTCGCTGGTATTAAGTTGTGAATCCCACCCAAAGTGTAAACTCAAAGCAACAGACAACTACATTAAAAGAAATGCGTAAAGTAAACAATCCTTGCACCCGCAGGTACAAGCACTGTTGTTTTATCCCTGGTGGCAACAACACATCCCCTAGTCTCATGTTTCTGTCACTCAAGCTAGACATCAAGGGGCTGAACCCACAATCGAGCATAACGCTCTCTCTTGGAGTTGCAAATAAAATACTTGGCCAAAGCAAATACCGCAACGGAGAACATGCAAGAATTTACTAAAGAACAAAATATAAAAGAGAAGAACCAAATATATTACTCATCACAATCTGAAAATAGTCTCATAATCCATCAGCTCCCAACAAACTCAGCATGGCAACAGCAGAAATTACATAGATGCCTCGATCATGTGAGGCAGCTCACGAGGACTCAAAAGTGGAAGCACAAAAGGGGGAGAGATAGATCACATAGCTACTGGTCACGGACCCATGGTCCAAGGGAAACTACTCACGGTACATACGGGAGACGTCCATGGCTATGGAGGGTCTCCCGGAGGGGGTAGCTTCTCCCGGCAGGGTGCCGGAGCAGCTTCTCCAGGCAGCCCTGATATAGAAACGGCGGCGGCGGCGGAACAGAGGCGAGATCGCGAAAAAGGAGTCTGTATTAGGGGTTTCCACCCAGAGGGGTAAATATAGGCGAAGGGGGGCGTCGAGGGGACCCACGAGGCAGTCAGGAGGGTGCCTGGCGCGGCCCAGGGTGGGTCCGCGCCACCTGCCCTCCTGGTTGCCTGGTGGTGGCCCCCCTTCCCTCTCTTGGTGATTCTGGAAGCTTCTGTTGCGCTGATTTTTTATATATTTTTCGCGGAATTTTTGGAGCACTTTTAATGGCCGGAAAACCTGAAATACAAAAACAGCTGAAAATAGAAACTGGCAACTGGGTGCACTGAGTTAATAGGTTAGTCCAAATAGGTTCAAAAGTGTATGAAACTTCAAGCAAAACATGGCAAAGTCACACAAAACATGCATGGAGCAAGCAGAAATTATAGATACGTTTGGGACGTATCAGCGGCCGGCGGCGCTCCGGCAAGGGCGTCGCGAGGGCGGGAGGCGGCACAGTGCGGTGTAGGAGGTGTGGTGGAGCCGGCAGCGGCGAGCTCGGCCTTCGGGTGGCCGGGGCCGGAGTGGAGGCGGAGGAGCTCGGGCGAGGCTCCCGTGGCGGCGGACCATGCCGACCATGGCGCGGCTATGGCTGTTGTCGACGGACCCAGCGAGGAGGAGAGGGAGGTGAGGCCAAGGAGAGGGAGGCGCGGGGAGAGGAGGAGACGGGGAGATGGCCGGCGCGGCGGCATGCTGCGGTCGCCGAAGTTGCGACGGCGGTCGGCGTGGAGGCGACGGGCGGCGCGGCCAGATGGGCTTCGCAGGCCCACGGCGGAGGCGCTCGGCCCGGCGGGGCCCGATTCGGGCTGGAGGTGGCTGGTGGGATCTAGGACGCGATCTAAGCCGTTGGAGGCCAGATCCGACGGTCGGGATCGCCTGAACGCTAGGGTTTCGAGGTGGAGGGGCTTTTGGGAGAAAATTTGAGTAAAGCTGGGGGTGTGGCTGCAATTTTGATGCTAGGGAAACCCTAGAAAGGGGTGGGAGAGTGGTGGTCTTTATATAACCCAGGTGGCTGGCAGTTTGCAAAAACATCCCCGGTTTTTCCCTCGCGCGCGCGGTGTTTACGTTTCTGACCGTTGGGGGTCCGCAGGACCTCCGATTCGGGTAAAACTTCGAACTGCGCGATTAGCGCGTCGAGCCAGCGGCGTTCACCTCGCGTTGGAACCATTCTGAGAAAACCTTCCGGCGCGCTATAAAAATAACCCGTTTAATTATTAAACGGGGTTTTTCGTTCCGTTGGCTACGGCTGGTCTCGTGCGGTTTTCGCGACGGTGATCAGGTGAAACCCGGTGTCGCAAAGGTCGAGTGTCAGGGTGGAAAAGGTCGGTCTCCATCCGGTACGAGATAAGAGGGGGGAAATAATCGTCGATCGATAAATCGGGGATGCAAACACCGCAAACAAATTAGGCAATCAATCAATTCCCACCGAAAACAAAATTTTTTATTTTTGTGAAATATGGGCTGTTACAATACAACACCACCAACAAGGGATCTCGTCCCGAGATCCAAGATGATCCGAGGGAGAGGGGGGAGAAAAGAGATTCGACAATCTTCAACACCACCAACAAGGGCCTTTGCTCCATGTCGAACGACGAACCTCCATCGAGAAACTTTCCGTAGAGAGACGACATCGTCGAAAATACGAAACCATCGATGTCAAGAGGAGGAACGACAACGAAAACCAGATCAAGGGATAGTGATTTTCGACGCAAGTCATAAAAACACTGGGCAAAAGGATGGATGGCAATGGATGACCCAGATGATACCCAAAATCGGAGAAGCTAAAGGGTACTACAGGAATTCCCAAACCTGAGATCGGAATCGATACAATCCGCTACAAGCAAGGCATTGTAACGGTTCCGATACTCCACACACGCGAGATCCTAGAGTTTTGAAGGGGGTAAGGCGAGAGTAAAACACTTACGGCACTTGTCCTGACCAGAGCAAGGGTAAGGTGTAAAAAGATTCCTACTCTCCGACACCTAACTTAGTAACTACAAAATAGTTTTTGTCTAGACTTGACTTCGGCCAGAAAAAGGATCCTACGGTCGGTAAGGCTCTGATACCAAGTTGTAAGGCCCGATATGCGGTACTGTTCCAGATCTAGATATTTCCATCCAGATCCGGGGGCGAAGCACATATCGGTCCCACCGCGACATATGACAATGCCATATGCCCCGGATTTCCAACATGATATCACAACGTTACAGCTACATGGATACAACATCTCATACAATCGGCATACAACTGCCTTAATACAATACAATAGCGGAAGATACATGTCTGAGTACAGACTACAATCAAATGCCTACTAGCAAAGAGAAAAACATCGATCCCCATAACCACACGGGTCCAGGCCCTCCGCCGGGATCCGCCTAACTAGTCGTCGTCGAGTCTCCACGTGAAATGTCGATCACCATACCTGTTGTCGATCAAGAAACCTGAAAAGAGTTTGGGGGTAGTATCATGAGTACAGAAGTACTCAGCATCCAACTGTAGTGGTCAACTGACCCAGCAAGGACTTCATCACTCGTCATTCCAGGACAACTAGTAGTTTACGGTAAGGATGGGTAAGTGGTGAGGTTGCTGCCGCACTAGCATTTATGATGTGGCTAACGATCTAGAGAGTAAGATAAGAAGCCAAGCATTCGATGAGGAATCGCCTCCAACAAGTCTTGCTATGAACTACTTACGCAAACATAACACCTATCCTATCCTTGTCCTCCTCTTCGCATCCCGACGAAGAAGAAGCAGTCAAGGCACACACACATTGATCAAGTTATATTAAGATTATCTCAGTTGTTGTTGTCTATGAACAAGGAGTAGGTCTCAAATCGTCCATAACCGTGGACACGGCTTCTCGAAAAGATTTAACCCTGCAGGGTGTACCAACTGCCCATTACAAGGCTCCGCACGCACGCCCATCTCTCTCAGTTGCTACCCATCATAGGCAACCATTTTATGATTTAGTTCCGAGAGATCCGAAATGACAGGTCCCTCTAACTAACAACGCACAAATCTGGGTGGCCCCCGGGGAGTCGACACCCAAGCCAAAAGCCGGTCGCGCTCTCGGATCGGACTCTTCCGTATGGCCAAGGTTGGGGTTAGCCTCACCTGAACAGTAGGGGACTTCCCTAGCTCAACAGTGTGGACCAATAGAGAATGGATCATAAGTAATGTATAGTCCTTGCCTGTTGATAAGTCGGGTTCCAAAAGTGTAGTTGATCGCAAGCTCGCATCGTCTCCGAAAGGTACCCGCGGAAGCACATAAGACGGTAAACACTGGAAAGCAATCAACGAGCAAGCATCTATTACTACGAGGCAAACACGAGCAAGCATCAACAAGAAGCAACACGAGACATCGCACCTACCGTCGAGAGCGGTTACTAACGATTTAAGAGGAGTACTCGTCACACACGACGATACCGCACATTTAGAATCGGTTCAAGTTGTTTAGCTACACAAGGTGAGCAAAAGGTTGTTAACATGGCATATCACTCAAGCATGTCATAGCACACAAACACGGCAAGAGGTGAAGCCTAAGATAAACTATCTATTCTAGTCAATTTAAGTGAGGCACAACCTAAACATGGCATAACACTAAGAGCCCCACGACAATTAAAACATTTGGTACTGTTCTGCCCTAAACCATATTTTAGGTTGGTTAACAGCAGCAAACGATAGCATAAACACAAAGTACATGAAAAACTAATCAAGTTACATATAAAGAACACTCCAAACGGAGTTAGGGTTAAAAAGATACAAGCAATACAAGTTTGGAACACAATCTGCCAACATCGGGAAGCACACTTTATAGCAATGCATAAACATAATATTGAATGCAAACATGCTCACAAATGATATGAAATTAAGGTAGACATGGCAGGGAAGGCATGGTAAAAGGAATCATGCAAATAGGCATCATGAACAACTAGTTATAGCCCATGCAAAATGCAATAAAACATTACTGGTCAAGGACTTTTTGAAAATCAGAGAAACATGGCAGAAACTGTTATTTTTATGTTGTATAAACAGGAGCAAAACTATATGCAAAAGTGCAGCAACATGACATAGCAATATATGAGCATTAACTAGACATGATGGTGATCAGGTACAAACAAGAATCAAGATAATAGGCATCACAGATCAAAATATATTAAGCAAACAACGTGGCATCGGAAAGTTACAGACTTAGAGAAAAACAGAGGTGGCTGTCAAAAACAGCAGCATATCAACTTTGGAGCTAAACATATCTATGACCGGAAATGCAAACATGACAATGCAATACATATAATGGAAGTAGACATGATGCTTAACGCACACAAAAAAGAATCAACATCATAGGCCTCATGGATGTGTCACAATCATCAACCAAAGTTGCAATAAAATAATAGGAGCAGCACACTAATAGGAAATAATAGCAATTAACAGCTTGATTCCCACTTCAACACAAGTTATCAACGTCAACATGGCCTCAAATAAAAAAGCTCACAAAAGGTGAACTGAAGTACACACAATTCTAAACAATTTTCCTTTTGGGCGCAACGTCATCCGGGCTACGGTTTGATCGCAATCTACGTTGCAAAATTGAATCAGCAGCAAAATTCCGGGGACTTAGAAAAAATTACAGGGTGCTAGGGAAAAAACAGAGCAAATAAAAAAAGGGGGGGCGGTCTGGCTTACCCAGTGGGCTCGGCCCAGCTGTGGTGGAGGGGTGGTTGAGCTGGGCCAGGGAGGCCGACTGGGCCTGGCGCTGGTGGTGGGCCGCTGGGTCGTGGAGCTGCGGTGGCCTAGGCCGCGTGGACAGGCCGGCCAACGCGCAGCGGATGGCTCCCGTCGCCCGATCCGATCGGGATCGACCGCGGTGGCCGTGCAGCCGGCCGGCGGCACTCCGGCGAGGGCGTCGCGAGGGCGGGAGGCGGCACAGGGCGGTGTAGGAGGTGTGGTGGAGCCGGCGGCGGCGAGCTCGGCCTTCGGTTGGCCGGAGCCGGAGTGGAGGCGGAGGAGCTCAGGCGAGGCTCCCGTGGCGGCGGACCATGCCGACCATGGCGCGGCTGTGGCTGCTGCCAGCGGACCCTGCGAGGAGGAGAGGGAGGTGAGGCCATGGAGAGGGAGGCGCGGGGAGAGGAGGAGGCGGGGAGATGCCCGGTGACGGGGATCAACCCCGGCAAATCCCATGGTCAGGGACCCTGGGTTAGTCATGAGATGCACAGGTTGGACGATAGCTCGTCGGCAAACAGTAAGGCTCGCTCCTGCTCGATATTATTGATGGGGGAGATGCGATTACAGTGGAGGCCAAGGCTGGAGCGCTCAAGGCTAGGGTTACAGGTGATATTAGATGTCTTTGGCGTCGCCCCTCCTAGCCCTTATATACCGGGCTAGGTCTCGGGGAGTTCATCTACGTTTACAAGTAAGCTTTCCTAACCCTAGCTTGCTCCGTACGGCAGGTCTTCGCACCTTCCTTGTGAGTCATGGACTCCTACGTCGGTGCCAGCTAGCGGGCCGAGGTTGTATCTTCATGGGCCTTCTGTCTTCATGGACACCAGGTAGGCTTATCCGTAGGAGTCGTGGGGTCACCCCCTCGTCAGTAGCCCCTGAGTGCCTGGTGGACTCGAAGAGTCGCGCAGGGACTCGAGTACATTCATTTGTCGGTTATTGGTATGCGCGATTCATCCGCGGGTCGCAGGCAGTCTGGTGGCCATGAAAAAACCTGTTTCGAGGGATGCTAAGCTGAAAGGGCCCAAGGAGTCGACGGGTCGAGCCTTGGTGAATTGCACTAGGGCAAATACCTACAGTATCCCAATCAAACCCACGTCCCTCGACGTGAGCTTGGAACACTGGTGTCGAGCAAAAGTCCGGCCGCTTCAGGTCTTACGGTGTTCATTTGCCGCCAGTAATGTGCATAGCCTAAGGCGCGTCCGCCCGGCTTTTCTATCATGCGCAGCGCATGGGAAAGGTTGGGAGTGAAATCGCTCTTCGGCAAGTCCCAGCCCGGCCGAACTTCGCAGCGGGGTCTTACCTACACGCTAATCTTGCGTGGCATCTGGGCACAGTGTGTCGTGTTCCAGGAATGTGTGTTTTTGAGGCGCGGAGCCTTATAGAATTGCACCCGCTTGGAACAAAACATCAAGCGAGCTGTTCACTCATTCACCCGAGGAGCTTTGTTTCGAGTGCTCAGTCGGGGGTTTTTTGCGAGTAATCACTCGAATGCCGTTTCGGCTCTTGAGGTGAGGGAGCACCTGAGACTCTTAGCACCGTATGGTCTTGGCGAATGCATGTTTTTCTCACGCCGGGTTGAGGGAGCACCCGAGACTTTCATAAGTGCGAGTGGTCACTCGAGCACATGGCTGACCTTTAGGTGAGGGAGCACCCGGGACTCTTATGATGTACTCTCCCGATGGGAGTAAGATGTTTTTTCTTCATCGGGAAAAAGATCTGAGAGATGGAATCTCAGGGCCTTGATGTCTGTTTGGTTTTCTTCGCCGCTTGTCAGGGATAGCGATGCCTCTGTTTGATGGCTGTCAGGGATGCTCTGCCAGTGAACCGCCACATCTTCATGACCGGTCATAATAATGGTCGTTGTGGCATGCGTCAGGCGCCGGTTGAGTTTTCGATACGCGCGTTGGAAACGCGCGTGAATTGACGCGTCTTGCGCACAGTGCGTCCCGTGGGAGAGCATCTTGGTCTTGGAGTCTGAGACGTCTGCGACGTTTAGTCTTTGAATTAATTGATGCTGTCGTCTTGGCTTCTCTGTTCTTGAGGATTATTGTTCTATAAATAAGCCTTTCTCTTCCACAGCGTTCCGCCTCTATCCATCTTGCTGCTTTGCCTCTTCCTTCTTCTCTTGTTCCTCTCATGGCTCCCAAGCGGGGTGTTGGTCGTGGCCGTGTTCGTCGTGGCCGTGGTGGTCGTACACCACGTTCATGCCTTGGTGGTCGCCATGGTGCGGCGCCAGTGCCTTCCTCTTCTCCCTTGGAGGAGGGATTCTGGCGCTATGACTTTCTTTTACATGTTCGTGGCCAAAGTGCCAATCACGTTCTTCTTCCTTCTGCTTTTTCCGCCATTGTCTCTGAACGTGGCTTGGATGGCTTGCTTCTGCATCTTCAAGGGAGCTGTCGATCTTCTTCTTATGTTGACTTGGAGGTTGATAGTTCCCGCTTGATTTTTCTTGGCTCTGGTTGGAGTTTGTTTGCTCGGCGATTGAATTTGCGAGATGGGGATGTGCTCAGCTGTCGTTTTGACTGCGAAAGCACTGTCACTGTCCGCGCGTTCGACCCGAGCGGCAACAGCATGGATCCGCGCTGGCAGGAGTCGAGCAGCGGCAGCT
This sequence comes from Bromus sterilis, assembly GCA_950022295.1. Lineage (NCBI taxonomy): Eukaryota > Viridiplantae > Streptophyta > Magnoliopsida > Poales > Poaceae > Bromus > Bromus sterilis. The sequence goes on from OX465599.1 coordinate 223,172,884, forward strand.
CCACAAAGTCGAGGAGTCCTTCGCCTGCGTCTTCGACTGCTTCTTCCTCCAGGGACTCTTCTGGTGCTCGTGGTGAGCCGTCTTCAACTGCTTCCCCCTCTGGCTTTGAAGAAGACCTCGATGTCAAGCCACCGGTTAAACGAGCGCGGCAGGCGACCTTGTAGAACTGGAGGCGGCGGCGTCATCTTCGCCGGCAGCTTGGGAGGAGCTGGAGAAGAAGCTAGAGGAGCAGGAGAAGAAGCTGGTGGAGCATCGTCTTCAATGGCTCCGCAAATAAGTCGAGCTTCACCTTTTGTTATGCCATTGACATCATGAGCCTGCTTCTTCGACTCCTCCTTTGTCTGTGATGATGCTCTTGTACTAGAGTCGATTACCCCTCATGGGCACACATGTAGAAGTCATAATTCCTTGGGTGATTCCCTCTTGTAACAGGAGCTGCCTTCTATCCAAATGTAGTTGAGTCCTTTTTGTACTGAAGATGATCCTTATGATGTAAACTGTGCTTGATCCTTTGCAATGGAATTTATATTTGGGCCTTTATGCAACCGAAATCTAAGTTCGAGTCCTTGACGATCAGGAGCTGTCTTCGATTTCTTTGGAACTGAGAGTTGTGCTCGAGTACTTTGTGACCGAGAGTTGTCTTCGACTCCGTCCAATACTTTGCATTGTGGGTTCTATCTGGTGTGCGACAGCGCTCCCGATGGGAGTAGCCCCCGAGGCTACGCTTGAGTCGAAGGGTCGAGCGTAGGCTAGAATTTGTTTCTGTTTCTGTCTTTTATCGGGTGTGCGGCAGCGCTCCCGATGGGAGTAGCCCCCGAGTATTTAGGTGATCATTGGCGATCGGGTGAAGACTAAATGAGCCTGTGTCCTGTGCTTCCTCCAAAGTTTCTTCAGAGTACTTGGTGCTCCATCCGATTGTGTCCATGTCTTTCGAGCCTTGTTTTCAGCAGGTGGGGCTGGCCGGGTATTTTTGCTTGAGCGTTTTTTAAGCTTCAAACTGCGTGAACGGTCTTCGGGAGGCGATGGTCCTCGAGCTCCCGAGTGCTTGGATGTAGGGGTCGCGTGGGTGACGATAGCGTCCTTCGGGGGGATTTCTTGTGCTCGAGTCCCCGAGTTTTTTGATGAAGATCGCGTAGGCGATAGCATCTCTCGGGGGATTTTGCTCTTAAGCCCCTGAGTGCTTTGGTTAAGATCGCGTAGGCGATAGCGTCTCTCGGGGGGATTTTATTCTTAAGCCCCCGAGTGCTTTGATTAAGATCGCGTAGGCGATAGCGTCTCTCGGGGGGATTTTATTCTTAAGCCCCCGAGTGCTTTGAGATGGCAGTATTTGGGCAGCATTTATTTTATTGCGGTCAAGCGGTTACGTGAGTTGCCAGTCATGTCCGACCGATAGGGGCTATGGATAGAACAGTCGCAAGTTTTCTACGTTCCATGGGTTGCCCACGTCCTCGTCTGTCTTCGGGTTCCTCAGCCTGTAGGCGCCGCCTCCGATGACTTCTGAGACTATGAATGGTCCTTCCCATTGGGGGGCAAGTTTGTGGACTTTCTCTTGTATTAGTCATAGGACTAGGTCACCTTTGTTGAAGGTTCTAGTGCGCAATCACCTGCTTTGGTAGGTACGTAGTTTGTCTTGGTACCCCTCTGATTTTGTCAGGGTTGTGTCTCTTGCTTCGTAAGCCGTATCTTTGTCATCTTGTAGTGCTTCTTCTGCTTCTTCTTCTTTGTATCCGGTGACCCGGGGTGCTCCGAACTTGAGGTCATGTGGTAGGACTGCCTCTGCCCCGTACACCATGAAGAAGGGTGTGTACTAGGTCGCGGTGTTTGGTGTAGTACGTAGGCTCCATAGGACCGCGGGAGCTCTTCTACCCAGTTGCCTGCGGCTTGCTCGAGTGGTGCGAGGAGTCGTTTCTTGATTCCCCCGCAGACAAGTCCGTTTTCTTTTTCCACCTGGCCGTTGGACTGCGGGTGCGCGACTGATGCATAATTGATTTTGATGCTCAGTTCTTCGCAGAAGTTCTGAAATTCTGCGGCTGTGAAGTTCGTGCCGTTGTCCGTGATGATGTTGTGTGGCACTCCGAATCTGAAGATGACCGACTTGATGAAGTTGACAGCCGTGAGGGCTGTGGAGCTGGTGATGGGCACTGCTTCAATCCATTTAGTGAACTTGTCGACTGCAACGAGCAGGTGTGTCCTTCCGCCCTTTGATGATTTCTTGAGTGGGCCCACCATGTCGAGTCCCCAGGTGGCGAACGGCCAGGATAGTGGTATGGTCTTGAGCTCTGATGCGGGAGCGTGTGGCCTGTTGGCGAATTTCTGGCAAGCGACACAATGTCGCACGATTTCCTCTGCGTTTTTCATGGCTGTGGGCCAGTAGAACCCAGCTCGGAATGCTTTGGACACGAGTACTCGACTGCTCGCGTGGTGCACGCAGGTGCCTTCATGGATTTCGAGCAGTAGGGCTTTTCCGTCCTCTTCGTCGATGCACCTTTGGAGTATCTGGGTGATGCTGCGCTTGTATAGTTGTTTGTTGATCACCGTGAACGCCTTGGATCGTCGGCTGATGCGTCGTCCTTCGGCTACGTCTTGTGGTAGCGTGCCTTCGATGAGGAATCGGAGGAACGGTTTTGTCCAGATGGGTCCTTCGAGCTCTGTCGGAGCTGTGCTATCGGATGTGCTTGTGCTTGTGCCTTCTGATGGGGTTGCTGCTGCCACCTGCGCCATTTCTGTTGCGTCTTCGCCGTCCACGACTGCTTCTGGTGTTGCTGCATGTACCTTGATGGATCTCCGGCTGATGCTTTCGAGAAAAACGTCGGGTGGTACAGGCCCCCGGGTCGAACCGATGTTCGCGAGCTCGTCAGCTTCTGTGTTGTTGTCCTTGGTGATGTAGTTGAGCTCGCAACCGTCGAAACTTCCTTCGAGTTCGTTGTAGAGCTTTTGGTAGGCCGCCATGTTGTCGGCTATTGCGTTGCAGTTTCTCATCGTCTGCTGGACGACGAGATTTGAGTCCCCGTAAATTATGAGGCGAGTGGCTCCGCATGTTTTGTCCATGCGCATGCCATGGAGGAGTGCCTCGTATTCTGCTTCTTTGTTGGAGGCGTGAATGAAGTTGATCTGGAGGACATATTTCAGCTTTGTTCCTTTATGGGAGATGAGCACAACTCCTGCCCCAGCTCCTTGTTGTCTCTTGGACCCATCGAAGAACATTGACCATGAGCCTGATAGGTCTAGGGGGCCTGGTGTCTGAACCTCCGTCCACTCGACCAGGAAATCTGGGAGTACTTGGGCTTTGATGGTTGTTGGGTGCTTGAACTGCAGGTCCGTGGGCTGAGCTCAATGTTCAACCTTTCTTGAGGTCATGACGATGGCCAGTAGTAGCTTCTGATAGTGCGGGTACCGCTGCTGGGATTTGGTCAGGAGCATGCTGAGGTAGTAGATTGGTCTTTGGATGCTCTGGACCTTGCCTTCTTCTGCGCGTTCAATAACGAGCACTGTGCTTACTACACTGCTACGTGCTGCCACGTAGAGGTATAGCTTCTCTCGTTCCTTAGGTACCGCCAGGATTGGTGGGGTCGAGAGTGTCTTTTTCAGGTCCGCGAATGCTTGGCGGGCTTCCTCCGTCCACTCGAATTTCTCTCCTTTCCTGAGCAGCTGATAGAAAGGCAGCGTGCGTTCTCCCAGCCTGCTAATGAAGCGGCTTAGGGCTGCGAGTTTTCCAGTGAGCTGTTGTACTCCTTTGACGTTGGTTGGTTCTTGCATGCGGGTGATGGCTTGGACTTTCTCAGGGTTTGCCTCGATTCCTCGGGCAGAGACCATATAGCCAAGCAGCTTTCCCGCCGGTACGCCGAATGCGCACTTCTTTGGGTTGAGTTTGATTCTGTATTTGTTGAGTGCCGCGAAGGTTTCGTGCAGGTCGTCGAGTAGTGTGGTTGCTTTGTAGGTCTTGATGACGATGTCGTCCACGTAGACTTGCATGTTTCTTCCGATTTGCTCCTTTAGGCAGGCCCTGCTGTTGAGTCGATTATCTGATCGATTCTAGGAAGGGGGAAGTGATCCTTCGGGCAATGCTTGTTGACTGGTCCGTAGTCGACACACATGCGCAGCACGGTCGTGTTTTTCTTGGGCACCAGCACTGGATTGGCTATCCAGGTGGCTTTCTCCGTTTCTCGGATGAACTGAGCGTCGAGTAACCGGTTGACTTCCTCTCCGATTGCTCTGCGCTTGGGCTCCGAGAATCGTCTTAGCGCTTGCTTCACCGGCTTCGTGTTTTGCTTGATGCGTAGGGCGCGTTCCGCAAATTCGCGTGGTATCCCAGGCATGTCGGCTGGGCACCAGGCGAATATTTCCCGCTCGTCTCGAAGGAAAGTGATGAGAGTCGTCGCCTGCTCCTCTGGTAGGTGGGCGTACACGCGGACTGTTTTGTCCGGGTCCGTCGGGTGCACTTGGTGAGTGACTGTGTCGCTGTCGATGCTGAAGTCGCGTCCATACTCCCTGGATTCGCTTCGGTTCACCAATGGGAAGGTACTCTTGTCCGTCGCCATGGCTATTTCTCTGAGTTCTTGTTCGGCTCCGAATGTGTCGGAGATTCTGTGGAAGTCACGATCACATTGATGAAGCTTCCGTTGATCGTGAGGACTCCTGATGATCCTGGCATCTTGAGCTTGAGGTAGGCGTAGTGTGGGACCGCCATGAACTGCGAATGCTGGCCAATATGGCGTGATACTGTGATTGCCAGTCGAGTACCTCGAACTCGAGGACGTGCTTTGCGAAGTTGCGTCGGTTGCCGAAGACAACTTCGAGTTCGATGACTCCGAGGGATGTGGATGCTTCTCCTGGGACTACCCCGTGTAACTCGGTGCTTGATTTTCTCCATACTGATCGTGGGATCAGCATATTTTGCAGGGTGCTGGCGAAGATGATGTTCATGCTGCTGCCTCCGTCCATGAAGACCCTATCCATGTCGTACCCTCCTATTTGTGCATCGAGTACTAGGGGCGCGTGCCCCGGTCTTGGGACTGCGGGTGGATGGTCGTCCTGTGAGAACGTGATGCTGGTATCCGTGTCATGTAGCTGGTAGACTTCGACTATGTTTATGCTCTCAGCTGCTCTAGCCTGCAGGGTGTGGGCGTTGCGTTGTGCTTGCGGTACCCTTCCTTCTTGGATCATGAGCACCTGTTCTTGCAGCGGGCTGTGACGTCCTTCCGGGCTTGAGGTCAGCGATTGTTCGGGTCGTCGGTTGCGCCTGTCTTCTTTCTGCTTATCCTTCTTGAGGTCGTCGGCTAGCTCGTTGAACAGGCGGCAGTCTCTCAAAGTGTGACCTGACCTGACGCGTCCCCAGTCATCCTCGAAGATGTGGATCGTTCAGGGTCCTGCTAGCTGCTCTCTAACCGTGAGTTTGCTAGATCCGGCGTGCCTCTTCCTTCTTGAGATTCTGAAGATCTGCTCGTGATCCTCCGGGTGTTCGTGGAAGCGAGGGCCGGTTTCGATTCCTCGACTCATGTCTTGATTCTTGATGAGGTTGGCGAATTCATCCGGCCTTCGATCTGGGTCGTAGTACTCGCCTACAGGTGTCTCGGAGTCGCTGTCTTGGTTGGCGGCAGGTGCTCGCGCGACGGCGTGTCGTCGAGTGGTCGTTGGTTGTGCGGCTGCGTGATGTGGCTCGTTCATTGGGGCCTCGCCGTAGATCTCCCATGCGCGCATTTTGGGTCGTCGATTCCTTCTTCCTTGGCGGTGGTTCTGCTGATCGCTGGATTTGATCTCGTAGTCATCGTCTTGATGTGCGGCGGGTGCCCGAGCGGTGGTGGGTTGTCGGAAGATTTGCGAGTCCTCCGCTGCGCGTCGCGGTTCGTCGAGTGGAATTCCTTCGTAGAGGCCCCTCGCCATTCTTCTGGGTCGTCGACTCCTTCGGCGCTGGCGCTGCACTTGGCCGTTACCGTAGTATCGGTCCTGGCACAACTGTAGCTTGAGCGGTATTGATGGGGTGGCAGAGATGACCGCCGTGATCTTGAATCCTTCGAGTGGGCTAGATCTGGTTCTTGCTTTTGAGTTGTAGCTTGCTGAAGACGGGACCGCCGAGATCGTGATCCCAACCTGTGTAGTTCCACAGACGGCGCCAATTGACGGGGATCAACCCCGGCAAATCCCATGGTCAGGGACCCTGGGTTAGTCATGAGATGCACAAGTTGGACGATAGCTCGTCGGCAAACAGAAGGCTCGCTCCTGCTCGATATTATTGATGGGGGAGATGCGATTACAGTGGAGGCCAAGGCTGGAGCGCTCAAGGCTAGGGTTACAGGTGATATTAGATGTCTTTGGCGTCGCCCCTCCTAGCCCTTATATATCGGGCTAGGTCTCGGGGAGTTCATGTAAGTTTACAAGTAAGCTTTCCTAACCCTAGCTTGCTCCGTACGGCAGGTCTTCACACCTTCCTTGTGAGTCGTGGACTCCTACGTCGGTGCCAGCTAGCGGGTCGAGGTTGTATCTTCATGGGCCTTATGTCTTCATAGACACCAGGTAGGCTTATCCGTAGGCGCGGCGGCGTGATGCGGTCGCCGGAGTTGCGACGGCGGCCGGCGTGTAGGCGACGGGCAGCGAGGCCAGATGGGCTTCGCGGGCCCTCGGCGGAGGCGCTCGGCCCGGCGGGGCCTGATTCGGGCTGGAGGTAGCTGGTGGGATCTGGGACACGATCTAAGCCGTTGGAGGCCAGATCCGACGGTCGGGATCGCCTGAACGCTAGGGTTTCGAGGTGGAGGGGCTTTTGGGCGAAAATTTGAGTAAAGCTGGGGGTGTGTCTGCAATTTTTATGCTAGGGAAACCCTAAAAATGGGTGGGAGAGTGGTGGCCTTTATATATCCCAGGTGGCTGGCAGTTTGCAAAAACATCCCCAGTTTTTCTCTCGCGCGCGCGGTGTTTACGTTTCTGACCGCCCGGGGTCCGCAGGACCTCCGATTCGGGTAAAACTTCGAACTGCGCGATCAGCGCGTCGAGTCGGCGGCGTTCACCTCGCGTTGGAACCATTCCTAAAACACCTTCCGGCGCGCTATAAAAATAACCCATTTAATTATTAAACGGGGTGTTTCGTTCCGTTGGCTATGGCTGGTCTCGTGCGGTTTTCGCGATGGTGATCGGGTGAAACCCGGTGTCGCAAAGGTCGAGTGTCAGGGTGGCAAAGGTCGGTCTCCGTCCGGTACGAGATAAGAGGGGGGGGATAATCGCCGATTGATAAATCAGGGATGCAAACACCGCAAACAAATCAGGCAATCAATCAATTCACACCGAAAACAAAAAATTTATTTTTTGTGAAATCTGGGCTGTTACACTCGTCCCCTTCTCCTGCATGACAAAAAGAACCTGAAAAAACTTAAACGGTAAAACAACCATGATTCACGTGCACACGTCCCACGCCTCATCTCCCCCAAACCTCAACCCCCTCGCTACCGGTCAAATCTCTCCCCTAATAAAAATCAACATCACCAACTTCATCTTTTGTCACTCAATGTGGCCATGTCGATGAGAACATATGGCTCCTTCTCTCCTTTGCCTCTCGTAGTGATCTGTGCTCCGCGTGTGAGATGCATCCCCTTGCTCTGAGATGGCTTCCGCAGTGGATAGATAAATCGACAACACCACAACTACGTCCTCACTGAGGCCCATGGCCTAACTCCAATTTCCTTCTCATCGAAGCCATCAACGAGGACCAAGGTCATCGACCTGCGACAACATGCTTACATTGGCTCGACTAGATGTCTGATATAGGTCTTGAACCGGCACCACTACCTTTATTTATGAAGGAACAAGATGACCATAGTAAAGGATGGCTAGATCCACCCAATCCTCCACACGGCCATGCCAGCTTTTAAAATTTTGGTCTCTGGGGGTATGAAATGCAGCAAGATTACCTCCCATGCAAGGAAATCGGTGCATCATCTTCATCGCCTATGACACTTGTGGCAAGGGATCAGCGGGATTACAAGGATGTGTGGATGGCCAAAACCCGGACTTGAGGACACCCTTTGCCTCAGTCGACGACACCGTCACAGCTTCATGATAACAAGTTTTCCCTCGATGAAGAACCGAGGTTATCAAACTGGAAGGAGCTCTCACGCTTGATAAGTCAAACATAATCTGCACACAAGCAACAACCAGGCTTTTGTCCCCAATAGATGGCAGGAGGGTTGCCAATCCCCTTGTCTTGCTAGTTACAAGATTAAATGGCAATTGTATTTGAACTGCAATAAAATGGAACAACAACAAAGTAAAAATAGAACGTAGTAAATATATGATGAGAATGGACCCAGGGACCATAGCAACCACAAGTGACATCTCTCTCAAAGCAGCAAGATGTGGTAAATAAATTACAGTTGAGCAATTGACATATTACTATATTCATGGCTATGATCGTTCATGTCATAATTTAATATAGGCATTACATTTGTGACAACTACATGTTGTTACTCCAGACACTTTTATTATTATTACTCCGCTCCCAAGACCGCTATCCAGCATGCATCTTGAAGTATTAAGTTTACAAGAGAGAAAGTAATGCATAAAGCAAGATGACATAATGTATACATGAAGAAGTTATGCATTATAACAAAACCCCGTAGTTTTACCCTTAGTGGCAGCAATACAAATACTTGTCTTGTCCCAAATAAGGACACTAGGATATAGAGCACCGCAAGATTGGACCCACTACAATGCACCACCCCCTCTGAATCCTAAGCTTCAACTATGGATCCTAAGGTCTTAAGAAAACATGACTTCGAGCATTCCAAGTGGTTTGGGTTGCTACCAAACAAAGCATGCAGTGGCGTCGTTCAATGGTCCTATCAAGTCGGTCTGATAGACATCAATGGGTAGGGGTCGCCATGTCGCATCCGCTCCAGAGCGACATGAATGCGAGGAGAGTTTTGGAATGAAACATGCATCGAGGGTTTTGGGTGGGATTAGGCAATCCAACGCCAAATGGGGAGGTCCAAACACCCGCAAACCTCCCCCTCAACCTCTTCCCCCGGTTTGCTTTTGAATTGTGGGAATTCAGACGTTTGGATCGGTCCATGGACTTTTGATGATGAAAAGTGTCTGGATTGCAAATCGATCATTTAAGGGTAGTTTGGTGCATGACGTTGTAGTTTCCCTTAGGACTTTTTCAATGGATTGGTGCTTAAAAGAAATGCTAAGTGCATAAAGAGTAAAGCAATTAAATTCCTCAATGGGTGCTTAGTTTGTTATAGTTAAATATTTTTCATAGGTCCATGTAATTGACATTATTATATATGAGCTCTCCAAATGCAATTTCTCTTAGCATATTTACCATAAAAACTAAAGAAACAGCTAAACCAATGCATTTCTTTTTAAGGGTAGTGTCTAAATTTCAAAGTTTAAGACTCATGCATACATGTGATTAGTCCAACAAATTTTTTGGCTATGGCCATATACAAGGGTTGCGTGTTAGCTAAACTATAACCTACATCTTCCTTTTCATTAACTACTACTAGAAGGGTTGGGCGCGCTTTGCTGCGCCGTTAATGTTGTTGGATTTTTCAAACAAATTTTATTCCCTTTATTTTAAATATAAATTCTATTAGTTTTCAAAAATAAACCTCTTTAAAGTTTGAACAAATTTACAAAAAAAATATTGATATCTATAATATCAAATTAGTATCATTAGATTCATCATGAAATGCATTTTTATATTTTATATTTAGCTATGTGCATTTGACACTTTTTTGGTTTTGAACTTGATCAAAGTTAAATAACAATTCACTTTTCAAAAAAATGCACCTTATATTTTGGAATTGTGAGAGTATTTAGTTTGGCAAGTGGGAAGATAATGGAGTGTGTTATTTATTTAGTTATAATGCGGGTTTTTATGGGACTTTTATGCTATGATTCTGCGTTATCTGCTAATCAAGTCAGTTCATGAATATAGTTAATGCAGATAACACAGAATATAGTTGTGCTATAATATCGCCTTTCATGCACAAATATAGTTAATGAGGACCCTCCAACTCAGTTGTGAGATGTTGCATTTCTCAAAAGAGCAGGTTTAGACATGATGTGATTCAACATCTGTTCTCAATGTGTGGATGGGTGTATGTGCAGATTGAAGAACAATGTCACATCAACTGAAGACAATATGGATGATTGCAATCCTTGCCAAGTAAGACAATTCTATGACCATAGATCCTCGGATGATAAGCACTCGTTAAAAAATTGCTTGCTTGAGGTGGATTGGCTACTCAAAGGGCCAACATGGACACCAAGACTATCTGCTAGATCTCCAAGATATCCCTACAATGGTGAGAGAGATATAATTTAATAAAAAATAGGTCACAATGAAACTGTTCATTATTGCCATTGTTGAGGTGTGGTATTGATTTGCCGAGAAGCTTGAGGGAGAGATTATTTTCTGATAACAATGTAATGTGTGTGCAAGAGCAACCGTACGTTGTCCTAACTGAATTTGGTCATTTCCCTCTCAATGCCAATGTGAATGCAAATAACAAGAAATCCAAAATTGAACATAAATCCTGTTAGTAAATGAAAGCCCAAACCATACAATCTAATGTACCAATTAATAATCAGAGGTTCAACAACATAGAAATTCGCAAGGCTTAGTTTGACTAAGTTAAGTCTGTACATTTTGCAAGGCTTGGGTTTGCCAAGTGTACGCCTGCAACATATATATCACCTTAATTTTATCTGGCTCCTTTTCAGGTTTTGCCATATTGTTAGCACTGTGGTCTGTAAAGAACTATTATTAAATAGGTCCGTAAAAACTACACTTGCAAGCCTTTACACCCATTTTTAGAAGGAAAATGTTTATATATCATTGAAAAATGCCTAGTTTCCTCATTGGCAATGAAAACCTCGTTTCAAAAATCTCTTCGGTTGGCGAAAACTTAGCTTTAGGATACATTGAGTGAATTTAGTTTCCCTCAGCGAACGGCCGTGGCGTTGGCAGTTTGGCTGAATGATTGTTGAGTAGCAGGCTAGAAGTGATTGTAAATTTGATGAGAATTTAACAACATGGGAAAGCCCACACTTACGCTAGCAGCGCAGGCAAACACGATTCACTCATACATGGATGAATCATATAAAACCATTGTTAGTGAGTCAACAACTAAATTGTGAAACTGAATGTACGAACGTACAATAAAATTTAGCACAACAGTGTCTACAATTGATCTGCATATGTACATGTAAAATTGGGGGTTTACCTAGCCCATGTACTTCTAAAGGTGTCTGGCGACGACGGGCCGGCTGGCTGATGGTGAGGCGCCGTTGGTATTGGGTGCGCCCTGCTCCCCTCCCTGCCCCACCCCCCATGCGCCACAACGGCGATGTGCGCAATCTGCACGCGCTCCCCGCTCCCCTCCATGGACATCACCTCTCCTCCCTCGTCTCCCTCTGCAACCGCCGCCTTGCCGCACATATCGTTGGATGGCCTTCCACAGCCGTGACGGATTCGCTAGCTTTGACCACAAAAGACCGCGTCCATCACAGGCTACGTATGTACCACAATGTCGTTGGCATAATAGGCCCACAAAATGAGCCAGCGAAAGAATCCGATGACTAAGTCAAAATTGATGGACTGCAGCAATCTCAATTGATTCCTAGGAGTTCTACCCCTAGGGGCTTTAGTAAATTAAAAGATATCATATCAACAAAATACCTATGATAATATGGTAAGAAATAAGCATTGAAACTGTCCTTTCAAGTCATGAAAGTATTCTCTTACCTCTTCAATTGCTTTGTCATATTTTGTTCCTATACAACATGCTTAGAGCATCTACAGTTAAACTTGCCTAATTTGACCTCTTAAATGTCCTATCATCCTTTTTTTCCCTCCACAACCGTTTTACTCAATTGCAAACCACTAAATCAGTACAACATAAAAACAACAAACATAATTCATAGATCAACTAGGTCGTTACATAGGGGAATATGCATGTCATCGTACTATCAAATTTTTGCATGTTCTACTACCTATGACTATGAAGAATGTTCATCTACAACTGCCCATACCCTTTCCCTTCCCCTTCTCCTCGACATACCGATCAAGTACGCAATACAGGTCAAGTAGGATGTGACTCTACCGATGTTGTTCTGCTATGTCACAAAGGAAGGGTTTAGTCGGTAGACGGTGAGACAGGGGATGGATGGAGGTTGGTGGATGGATGTTATGCCAAACATGAGCGCGCATGTCCTTGCTAAATTTCTCACGTTGGTTGACTGAATGTGGGAGATACCCCTTAGCGATGGACAAGACAAGGTCTACTAGGCCTGGGAGGGCGACGGATTGCGGGCAAGATGGGGTTCACTGGGGCCACGCAGATCAGGCGATCCAAGGCCCCGACGACTTGCAAGATCTTCACCTGACTCGCCGCGCAAGGTAGATGTTGGACAACGAACAAACTCGCGTGATGTGGAATGTTGCACCCGGCGGCCTACCCTTTCTCTGATCAGGAGCCCAAGCCGATTGATCACATTCTGCTAGGTTTGAGTATCGCTGATGATGGGGACAGCAAGTGGTGGACCTCTATCCACACTATGTGCGCAGATGCATCACAACTAAACGTGGCAATGGTTGGGTACCTGAACTGTAGCCGAACTGAAACCATGCGCTGAATTCATACAAACCAAACCAAACTACTTCACGGAAACGTGCAATGGAACCAAACCCAAACTGAACCATATAATTTTCCCACCCAAACTAAACTGATACGAGGAACCGTGGTTTTAGCCTATGGGTGTAGAGCAGTTATCTGATAGCTGAACGAGGCCCTCGAGATGTGCTCGTAGCGGCGGGAGCTGGCTCGCCGGAGAACGAGCGGTGGGGACGAGAGATGGACGGCGCCTGTCCCACACCAACGGCGGTGAACCCTGAGCCCAACACGGGGAATACTAAGAGGATGACGGGCTGGATGGCAACATCCTGAACAGAGCTTAGAGGCGACGACCTGGTTCATCCATGAGGAGCTCTGCCCCTGGTGGGAGGTGGATCCGCCGGATCTTCTTGGACGTCGTCGACGGGAGATGGCCAAGCCTTGCGTCCATCTCGACATTGTTGTGATTCACAACAATGTGCCCCCCCCCCCCTTTCCTTCAGCAAGCACAGTGCTTCGACGAATCCTTTGCAAGGGGCGAAACTAGACTACAACCAAATTGCTTAGAAAGGTCGGGTGGACTAGTGGCGACTGGCGAGTGATCAGCATGCGGCCGTGCGATTTTAGCGTTGCCTTCTATGCGACTGATGCATCATTCCATGACACATCTTGAAAAAGGTTCAAGATCGGAGATGAAGGTGTGCAACTGATGCATCATTCCATGACACATCCTTGAAAAGGGTTCACAATAGGAGATGAAGGTGTCTGATGCAGCGCTGTTCATTGCACCAATGGTAGGGCAGTCAGGGCACACACCACTGAGGGCTTGCCCCTTTGACATGATCCAAGCACAAACATCATTTACGGCCTTGGCACAGCATGCCTTCGCTTCTCATCAGCTAGATTTTAATGAAGTGCTCAAGTTTGCAACATCCATACCAGGAATCTTCAGTTCATTCATAGTATGGCCACATTTTAAGACAGAAAAATCATGTTATTTTACACCCACCAGACAGCATTCTGGGCAATAACAACCAACGATGACTATATACATAACGTACCATGTCAAAATGCATCAAGGAAATCAACAGTCAACCAGAAGCTAAAACCAGATCGTTTAAAGGGTTACCTACATATAAGCTCAGACGGCACCAGCTGCTTGCGAACACAAACACAATATATTGTTCTATCACGCAAACACTGTTCCTACCACGAAAGGCTTGTTCTCAGGGAATGTTTCTAACGCTCTGCATTTGGAAACTAAAGAATACAACACAGATTTAATGTGTAGCCGCTACACCAAACTACGGGCAGGCTCAGCAACAAAGATTACACTTGTCCCTGGTTACGACTTTAATTCAACAAATCCAAAAATGTTCTGATGCCTCTGATTAGGTAACCCAAGATGAATGCCGAACTTCTAGGAGATCCCATGGAGATGTGTGCGCTTATTGCATCCTAGAAAAAACCTGCACGGATTTGTACTCATTTCCCATAGGGATGGTACCTGCTAGAACCCCGACCACCTGCACCCCCACCGGCAGCTCCACCTGCCCCTGCCCCTGCCCCTGCTCCTGCTCCTGCTCCGCCGTAACTACCATATCCACCAGCACCGTAGCCACCTGGGGCGCCACCAACATAAGCACCACCTCCATAGGCACCACCGGCATAGGGACCACCTCCGTAAGCACCCCCACCATAGGCACCACCACCATATGCTCCGTATGCACCATAAGCACCTCCGTACATAGAGCCACCATAGCCACCACCATAACCAGCCCCAAACCCAGCATTGCTTCCATAGGCGGCAGCGGCGGCGCCATAGCCTCCTCTACCATAACCATATCCGGTGCTATCATAATAACTTCCTGCAGCAGCAGATCGCTGAGCACCACCATAGCCATAGCCTCCACCACTGCCACCGCTGCTACTGCCACCACCGGCAGCAGCTCCACCACTACGGTAAGAACTACGGTAACCACTGCCCGCATGACTAGATCTCCCATTACTACTGTGATCACCTCCATGTTTCTTTGGTTCAGCCTTCTTTATTTCAACCTGTAAAGAAAATTACTCTGAATGTCAACTAAAAGCACTATCAAGATAACAGCTCAATGTTAGGGAAAACAAAGTCTTCTATCAGGGAGTAGATGCATCTGGTTAAAAGTTTCCAATCCATCTGTCCAAGCAAGAAAATGCTAGTAATGAAAAAAATCTCTAGGTATTAAAACATGCACAATACAGTTGGCAGCAACACCACAAGATAAACCACAATCATCAACATTTAGAAGGGATACTAAGCTCCATTCACAATTTTGGACCACATCCCATAACAGAGCAGTTAGGTGCAGAAATGCTCATGTGCGTTCATAATGGAACTCAGAACAACTACTCCCTCCGATCCATAACAAGTGTCGCTCATTTTGTACTAAGCTAGTACAAACTTTGTACTAGACAAGCGACACTTATTATGGATCGGAGGGAGTACTAAACAAAGAGGTTTGGAAACACAGGAGATACCAACCTGCTTCCCACCGAGATCACGCATTCTTCCCTCTGATATGACCCTTTCGACAGAATCCTCACTTTCAAAAGTGACAAAACCAAAACCTCTTGAACGCCCAGTGCTGTGATCCACCATTATCTGATGTTCAACTACCTTGCCATACGAGGAAAAGTGGTCCCTCAAATCATCTGAAATTACAAAGTTTGTAAGTTCTCACATAACCAAACTGGGCTCGAGGTAATTTATTTGTAACTAATACCTTCCGTTAGTGTTGATGGTAGCCCCCCAACAAAGATCTTTCTTGTCTTGGGGCCATCTTTAGAGGACATCTCTTCCCTCGGAACTGTCCTTTTGACTTCAACCTGAATTTTTAATAAATTTGGAGAGATAAAGAGAAGCTGAAAGATTTAACTCAACTGCGCAACTAATAACTAAGAATAAACTGTACACAGAGGTCCCACATAACGGCCAATCTAGATCAAGATATCCTACCGTTCTTCCATCTATATTGTGTTCATCCTCCAAAACCTTGTCTATTACAGATGGATCAGAAAATGTAACAAATCCAAATCCACGAGGCATCTTAGTATGCTTGTCCTTCATAATTACAGAATCAGTTATAGCCCCATACTTTCCAAAATGCTTGGAGAATGATTCTACATACAAACAAATAAACCATTCACAATTGTCAATTGGGGAAAGAAAATTAACTGGACTGCTAAAAAGAAACCAGAGAGTATTGAAGAAATAGAAGAGTGGTTGTCCCTAGGTAGAAACATTTCATATAAAAGCAGCAAAGAATAGCTACCCTACTCAGAAACCAAGAAAGCAATTGATACACAAACAGCACTGGTGTAACCCATTCTTAAAAAACAATAGTGCCTACTTTCATTTAAGAATTGTCAATATACCAATGCATGAATCAAATGCATATTTACTGCATTCACAGGAGACTACTGTGCACAATATAAGAGTGAAAATTCATAAGATAACTCATAAATAAGAAATACAGGAGATGCAAAGATGAAAAAGAGTTGCCGTTGCCAAGTACCCCCACCGTTCGGAAATACTTGACATGGTTTTAGTTTAAATTTGAACTATAACCATGCCAAGTATTTCTGAACAGAGGGAGTATCTTTTATCCAAATATACATATACGCTACTAATAACAAGATGAACTTGGTGCAGGATGCGGATAGATACGATTAAATGCACTGATACCAAATTTTCTGTTCCTCTTCTGTATAATTTAACCATATTCTTGTATTAAATGAAATTAAAAATCAGATAGCACTGATGCACAAGTGGTTCAGTAACTAGTTTGCAGAAACTATAGGATTGAGGACTGCAGTGTAACACAGATACAGAATTTTCTGTTTGGAAGAGACTACAAACGAATGCAATAATCAAACTATGTTGAAGCATGAAGTCAAACAGTGCAAAATAAATTATAAACAGCTATCCTTCAGCAGACGTTAAGAACCAAAAAAAACAAAGTCCAAACTCGACCAGTATGCACATGAGTTTTACAACCCATGTACCCGAGACATCATTTTTCTCGGTTACCTGATTGACAAAAGATTGGTAGGTAGACATTCTGCCCATACATATTATGTAAGTAATTCGCATTACCTGTGACATTACGACACTTAAAACCCAAAACAAGCACAAAACATTTGAATAAGATCCTCAAACTGCAAAAACAGTGATTGACCTCTTCTGGATGCATCAACATCTCATATTAGAAAGTTTGCTGCAGTGTTCTCAAAGAACAGCGCTTTTCACAATTGAGATGAACGGCAGTTTGAGATAATTTTCTCTTAAGATTTTCAATCAAGATGATGCATCTAACAAAGGCCACATCACTTAGTTCATCTTTAACTCAAAAGGAGGTGAGTTCAACAATTAAGGATTGGCATTCGAACTAACGTAACATAAATAGACATGAGCAACTACTAAGTAGTAGAAAGAAGAAGAAAACAAAAGCCGTCCTATACCTTCAGTTGTCTCCCATGCAACGCCTCCGACGAAAATCTTCCTGCAAAGGCTACAAACATCAGCACACCAACACTCCTCGAATCCATCCACAAAAAACGAAAGGCATGAGTTCAAATCACTTACCCCGACGAGTCGCCCGCTCTCCCGTCATCCCCACCGGCGTCACCATATCCAAGAACATCGCCCCCATCTCGCCTCCCCCTCCTCCCCGGGTGGCCCTCCTCCTCGTCGACCTCCTCCACTTCTTCGACCTCCTCCTCGTAGCCGTTCATGGCGTGCTGGTTGTCCTCAGGGTACCCCGCCATGCCACCAGCTCGCAGCCGCCGCCTGCAACAGCCAGCGGAATCTGAGCAGACACGCGAAGGAAAGAGGAAACCCTAGCCCGCGGCCGGGGAGAGGGCGCGAGGGTCAGAAGGGATGGGATTACCTGTGCCGGAATCAGGGCAATCTGGTGGTAGGGTTTGGGGATGGAGCAAACCCTAGGAGCGCTGCCTCTGGTGCGGGTTTAGAGGGAGGTGTGAGGAGAGGAAAAACGGAGGCGGCGCGAGGTCAAGTCCAACGCGGAACTGGCTCCGCGGAGGCCTTATAAAGTCGCGCATCACATGAGCAAAACGAAAAGGATTCTTTCCCTTTTTTTCTTTGGCTGCGTACTCCTTTATTTTTTACTGCAATATTTGCGGTATCTTTGCAACATTTGCAGTACTTTCGTAACTTTGTTGGTATATAGATGCAACATTTTTTATTTTTTGTGTTTTTTGCAGCAAAAGAATTATGGCTAATCACTTTATAACTTTTTCGTTGTAGCAAAAACTCTTAACGATAGTAGCCAAAACATACGACAGTGAAAGCAAAAATTTAAAACGGTTGCAACATTGTGTGTAACAAAAACATACAACGGTAGTAGCAAAACATACAACGGTTGTAGCAGACAAAAGTAATGGTTGCAACAAAATTCATCGTCACTGTCGTCGAGGTCGTAGTTCCGCAGTGGTGATGTAGCAAAAATCTTGGCCGGTAGTAGCAAAAACATAAAACGGTAGAAACAAAACGGTTCACTGGTTGCAACATTACATACTCAGATATTACCCCTGTACATTGTGCGTTGTAGCCAAAACACCAGTTTGTTCCTTTGCAGCAAAAATATGATATGGTTGTAGCAAAAATATAATATGGTTGTAGCAAATAAAAAATGATGGTTGTGCACATGGCTGTTCATGGCCATGGCGGCCATGGCCGGCGATGTGGGGGCAAGGGAAGGTGCGGGCTCGTCGAAGGAGGACCAGGGCGGGCGCGGTTGGTCGGGAAGGCGTCGGATCTGGGCAGAGGGAGAACGCCGGCGAGATCCCAGGAGCACAGCGACGAGCTCGTTAAGCCATGGCCATGGCGGCGGGCGGCGGACGGCGGCGCGTGGCCT
Organism: Bromus sterilis; assembly: GCA_950022295.1. NCBI lineage: Eukaryota > Viridiplantae > Streptophyta > Magnoliopsida > Poales > Poaceae > Bromus > Bromus sterilis. The sequence goes on from OX465599.1 coordinate 223,191,410, forward strand.
CGAACATGGCGGCGGGGCGGCGACGCGAGAACGTGGCCAGAACGGCGGGCAGGCGACGCAAGGACCCTCAGCGATGGGCAGCGGCAAGGGCGCGGGTCTACTCTAAAACGAAGGAGGAAGAAGGAGTGGTCGGGGCGACCAGCAAAATCGCTTAGCCGGTCGACCGGATGTCAACATTAGCCTTTTTCTTTTTTCTTTTTCTCAACTACGACGCTTTCATAGACTGCATCGTACTGTATATTGGTTTCGGCTCACATATGTAATTTTACATTTAGCGCACATCGGCTTCCGCAGGGGATGGAGACATCGTCTGGCGACGGCGCGAGGGATGGGGGTCCTGACTCGCCGCGGCGGGCTAGGGCTCGACTGGAGGAGGCGCTCGAGAAACTTGGCATCACCGACAAGGAAGCGACTCCGCTAGTCATCGACGACAGGGAAGATGGAGGTGCTAAGCAGTGCCTCGTGGCTGGGAAAGTTCTGCATCGGAGCCTCTTCCATATACAAACTATTGCTAGCGCTCTCCGTCCTGCATGGGGAAACCCTAGGGGTTTACAGTTCAGGACGATGGGGGCAAACACTTTTGTGGCTGAGTTCGGTGATCAGCGCGACCGCGATCGTATCTGGGCAGGATCACCATGGCATGTGAGCAAGCATGCGGTAATTCTAGCAGATTTTGAGGACAGTATGAGGCCTGATGAGGTACAGTTTGAACGGCTCCATCTATGGGTTAGGGTCCCAAATCTTCCCTATAACTTGCGTAATGACAATTGGGGAAAGCTTATTGCACAGCAGATTGATAAACAAGCCACTAGTATCCACTTTGATCATGTCAGTGGCTACCTGCGTGCAAGGATCTCTCATGAGGTTAACAAACCGTTGAGACGGTGGATTATGATTGAATCCGCGAAGAGGAAAAAGACAGATATGTATGACATACAATATGAAGAAGTGCCACACTTCTGCTTCTCGTGTGGAAAGCTTGGTCATTCTGAGTTGTTCTGTCCTACTCCGGGGCCAAGGGATGAGAAGGGTGACTTACCTTTCGGTCCTAAACTGCGGGCTGATGATAAACGTAAGGCTACATCCGGAGAAAGTACAAGCAAGGATCAATTTTCTGGGACAGGTGGTCAGAAAGAGTCTCGGAACTCGAGTAACACTGGCAAGGGGTGAAAGGGCATGTGCCCTTATGTTTGGTTTTGGTAATTGATGACAATCTGTATGGACTAATGGTTTCCTTGATTTATACTTTAAGGTTTGTTCATAGGCAACGCTTGAAGATCATATGGTGACTTCAAGGTTGTAGGATGAAGATGTCGTGTTGACCAAGGTGTTCTTCATGGAGCTATCCAAAGATTGGTTAAGGTGATGTGTGCAAGGTTAAGAGGAGCATCACGAAGATATCATATGCTTGGAGCTTGCCGACCATTTGGTGATAATGGTCGTGTGAAGTTGTTCTGGCCCCCGGTAGTACCGTGGGGCGGTAGTTGTTGGGATACGGGGCAGAAAACACAAATTTTTCACACCTACGGTACCCGAACCCAAGATCTATGCTATGGCGATGTAAAGTAACGGAGGGAATCGGTGTTCATACCTTTGAAGACCGAAAGAGGGAAACATTCTTACGAACGTGGTTGGCGTAGACTCAGAACTACGACCTCCCTGTCGTGTAGAAGACCACCACCGGCGAGGATGACTCCCGGTAAACCTCCAGCGACGAAGTAGCACCACAGGTGTAGTGCCTCGAAGAGATTATACACGTACGGTACAATCAATGTTCCTCCCGGGCCCCGAACCAGGCGAGCAGCGGAAGAAAGATGGCTACGGATCCCGACTCCAGCAGAGCGACGGCCTGCCTTATGGTGGAGAACTCCAATCCTGGTGCAGACTCCAAACAAGGGGAGTCCACTTCCGGGAAGGAGAAGGAAGAAAGAAGGAGATTTGGTGTCTTGGGAAAAGGGGGGTCTGCCCCTCCTTATATAGGCCAAGGGGGGGGGGGGGTGTGATCCTCCTCCCCTCCCCCATGTGGGACTAAACCCCCAAGGGGGGGGGAGGTGCGCCGGCCATAGGGGGGGATGGGCCCCATGGGCCCATATAGCCTTTTTCCCATTTTTTTAATTTATTTAATATGTTTTAAATATTTAATTCAGATAATTAAATAATAAAAACATTATTAAAACAATTAAACTTTATTTTGAACTATTCAAAATGCCCGGAAACCATTCCGTCCTCCTCCGGAACTATTCCGGTGATTTCTCTTATTTCACCGATTGATCCCGTAACTGTCCTATGCATCGATTGCCCTTAAGTGTAACACCCTAACGGTCCGGGAAACAGCAAACATGGTCGAGACTCTTCTCATTGACCAATGACTAGTCAGTTGGACCTGGTTACAATCCTTGACAGCCCCTACGCTTCCATCGAATGAACTTCGATTGCTTTTGGAAACCGTTAACGATACGACGTAATCCCTTTGTGCTGCGGTACTTTGTTTGTCCGAGGTTTGATCGTCGGTATCCCACATACCGTGTTCACATCTCGTTCACAACAAACAACTTCTCTCGTCCATGATCATTGCATCTCTTGTGACCTAGTCACGTCCTTGCAAGGTGTTGATGCAATATCACCAAGTGGGCCCAGAGTACCTGTCCTGTCACAAGGACTGACAAATCCCGCTCTGATCTATTAACATACTCATCAACCATCTATTTCGGAATACCCAAAGTGCTCCGTTATAGCCAGCATATTTCAGTCAGGCGGTGGGATACAAATCAAAGTCTCCTCATAGATCGTGATTACGTATGATCATTACGGTCTAAGGACTAAGCCATACGTTACAAAGTCATAGCAACGCTGAACTATGTGACTCGATCACATTGCAATACTTTAGGTGGGTGTACGTCCATCACATCATTCCCCTTAATGATATGACCTCATTATCAATGGACTTAAGTGTCGCCATGATCAGGAAAGCTTGATCAATCAATTGCCCAAGGAGATAGTTTACCCGAGTTAAACTACGGACCATGTTTTATACTACACCTGTATTAGTATTTCCAAGTAATACAGTTATAGCACAGTATAAAACGTATTATGAACAAAACGGATATGTGACAAATATCTTTATTAATTTGTCTCTAGGGCACATATCCAACAGTGTCCCACTTGCACTAGAGTACAAATTACACTAGTTTACATCAGGTATGTATCTAACACCAATGGTCTCTCGGTGTTCTTCAAACTTGCCCTGTGGAAGAGGTTTAGTCATCGGGTCTGCTGCGTTCAGATCCGTATGTATCTTGTGAATCCTAGTGTGTCCATCCCTGACGTAGTCTCGCGTCACATGGAACTTTCGGAGGATGTGCTTGGCTGTAGAGTGAGTTCTTGGCTCCTTCGCGTTAGCAATGGCACCCGTGTTATCGCAGAAGATCCCCACGGGGTCAGTGCAACTGGGAAAGACGCCAAGCTCGATCACGAACTTCTTCAGCCACAGCGCCTCGTTTGACGCTTCGCAAGCGGCAATATACTCCGACTCCATTGAAGATTGAGCCGTCGACTGACTGTTTGCCGCTCCTCCAGCTAATTGCGCCACCGTTCAACATGAAAACATATCCCGTCTGGGATTTCGAGTCATCTAGATCTGAGCCGAGGCTTGCGTCAACGTAACCTTTTACGGTGAGCTCCTCATCAACTCCTCCATAAACGAGAAAAAGATCCTTGGTTCTTCTTAAGTACTTAAGGATGTTCTTTACTGCTGTCCAGTGAGCCATTCCCGGGTTACTCTGGTAGCGATTAGTCATACTAATGGCCAGCGCTAAATCCGGTCTGGTACATAACATAGCATACATGAGAGAACCTATGGCTGAGGCATAGGGCTTTGAGGACATCTCCTCTTTCTCTTTTGCTGTGGTTGGTCATTGAGTCACGCTTAATTTGACACCTTTTATAACTGGCAAGAGACCTCTCTTGGAGTCATCCATTTTGAACCTTTTCAATATCTTGTCAATATAAGTGTTCCGACTCAAGGCCAACCGTCGATTAGGTCTATCTCTATAGATCTTAATCCCCAATATGTACGCAACTTCACCTAGGTCCTTCATGGAAAATTGTCCATTCAGATATTCCTTCACTTCCTCTAAGAATTTCTTATCGTTCCCTATTAGTAATATGTCATATACATATAACACAAGGAATGCTACAGAGCTCCCACTCAGTTTCTTATAGACGCAGAACTCTTCGACGTTTTGGACAAATCTAAAAGCTTTAATGACCTCATCAAATCAAAGATTCCAGCTCCGAGATGCTTGCTTCAACCCATAGATGGACCGTTGAAGCTTGCAAACCTTACCAGCGTTCCTTGGATCGACAAACCCCTCTGGTTGCATCATATACAACTCTTCCTCAATGTTGCCATTTAGGAATGCAGTTTTCACATCCATCTGCCATATCTCGTAATCATGATATGCAGCTATTGCTAGTAGGATCCGAATAGACTTTATCATCGCTACAGGAGAGAACGTCTCCTCGTAGTCAACTCCTTGAATTTGTCGGAAACCCTTCGCGACAAGTCGAGCTTTATAGACAGATACGTTTCCGTCTGCGTTAGTCTTTTTCTTGAAAATCCATTTATTCTCGACGGCCTTGCGGTCCTCGGGAATATCCACCAAAGTCCATACTTTGTTGGTGTACATGGAGTCTATTTCGGATTTCATGGTTTCAAGCCATTTCTCGGACTCGGGTCCCTCCATTGCTTCTTTGTAACTTGTAGGTTCATCCGACTCATCAGCCGAGATTGCATTCACAAGCTGTCCGTAAAACTCAGTAGGTTGACGGACTCTTGATGACCTACGGGGCATAAAAGGTTCCTCTTCATTCTCATCAGGATCATCATTAATGTCATGATTGTTATGAATGTCGTTCTGGCCATTCTCTTCAGCTCCCACTGTGGAAGATGGTTCCAGAACAATTTCCGTAGCCCTTTCTTCCAATTGGAGTGATTGGTCAGTCACTTCATCGAGGTCTATTTTCCTCCCACTCAATTCTTTCGCGAGAAACTCCTTCTCAAGAAAGTGTCCCGTCCTGGCAACAAACGTTTTGCTGTCAGACTTGTTGTAGAAGGTGCATCCACAAGTTTCCTTGGGATAGCCCACAAAGATGCACTTATCCGCCTTGGATTCAAGTTTGTCAGGCTGTAGTTTCCTAACATAAGCCTCACAACCCCAAATCTTCAGGTGAGACAACTCAGGTTTTGTGCCATGCCATTCTTCAAATGGTGTTGTCTTTACGGATTTGGATGGTGCCCTATTAAGAATATGAATGGCAGTTTCTAATGCATACCCCCAGAATGACACAGGCAAATCAGTATGAGACATCATCGATCGTACACTATCCAATAGGGTTCGATTACGTCGCTCAGCCACACCGTTTCTCTGAGGTGTGCCTGCCGGCGTAAGCTGTGGTACTATGCCACAAGACTTCAGATGATTGCCAAACTCGTGACTCAAATACTCGCCACCTCGATCCGATCGAAGGTGCTTGATTTTTCTTCCGAGTTGATTTTCGACCTCATTCTGAAATTCCTTGAACTTTTCAAAGGTTTCAGACTTGTGCTTCATCAAGTAAATATACCCATATCTACTCAAATCATCAGTAAAGGTCACGAAGTAACGAAGACCATTGCGAGTGGGGACGTTCATGGGTCCACATACATCCGAGTGTATGATCCCCAACAAGACATCCGCACGCTCCATTACACCATTGAATGGAGTCCTTGTCATTTTGCCCATGAGGCATTGTTCACATGTATCAAGGGATCCAAAATCCAATGACTCAAGAAGTCCATCCTTATGGAGCTTCTCCATGCGTTTTATACCAATATGACCAAGTCGGCAATGCCACATCATCATGTGATCTTCATCATTCTTCAATCTTTTGGCCTCAATATTGTTAATGTGACACACGTCACCATCGAGATTAAGTACGAATAAACCATGCAACTCTGGTGCGTGAACATAAAACATTTCATCCTTATAAATCGAACAACCAATTGTATCAGACTTAAAAGAATAGTGGTCTCGCTTCAAGCAAGAGCCACTAACGATGTTCACACTCAACGCGGGTACATAGTAGCAATTATTCAGAACTAAAACCAATCCCGAAGGGAGACTAAGATGCTTCGTGCCGACTGCCAAGACCTCAATCCGACAGCCATTCCCCACGCGCATCGTCACTTCATCTTTGAGCAAGCGTCTCCTATTCCTTAGTCCCTGAATGGAATTAGAAATATGAGCGACAGATCCTGTATCAAATATCCAGGATGTGTTCCTAGCGCTTGTCAAGATAAGATCAACAATATGTATATCAAATATACCTTCGTCTCTCTTGGCGACCTTGCCAGCCTTCTTGTCCTTTAGGTACTTGGGACAGTTGCGTTTCCAGTGACCTTCACCCTTGCAGTAGAAGCACTCCACTCCGAGTTTAGGCTTGGGTGCCTTGGGAGGAGCGGCAACTGACTTGCCATCCCTCTTGGGGCCACCTCTCTTGGCCTTCTCCCGCCTACTTGTCTTCTTGAAGTCAATGGTCTTGTTGACCATGAAGACGGCATGCTCCTTCTTGATCTCAACCTCGGCGCTCTTCAGCATGGCGAACAACTCAGAAGGGGTTTTGGTCATCCCCTGCATGTTGTAGTTCAGCACAAAGCCTTTGTAGCTAGGGGGAAGCGACTGCAACACCCTATCAACAGCAAGTTCATCTGGAATCTGGCATTCCAGAGCATTCAAGCGCTGAACGTAGCCAGACATTTTGACTACGTGCTCACTCACGCTGCCGTGCTCGTCCATCTTTGCTGAGAAGAAGGCTTCAGAAGCCTCGTACCGTTCAGCCCTGGCTTGAGGTGCGAAGACCGCCTTGAGGTCGGTGATAATCTCATATGCACCCATCCTCTCAAAATGTTTCTGCAGCTCAGCCTCCATGGAGTAGAGCATGCCACTCTGGACAAGGTTGTAATCATCAGTCCTGGAGAGATAGACATTCTTCTCGTCTTGACTGGCATCATCTGCTGGTGCATCACCTAACGCGTCCTCTAGTACGTATGCCATTTTGAGGGGAACGAGGAGAATCCTTAGGGTGCGGAACCAGTTGGTGAAGTTTGTCCCATCTGTTTTTAGTTTATCTTTCTCTAGGAATGATCCTAAGTTGAACGAGGGGCGAGGTGCTGCCATCTACAAGGTTGATTCACAAGGATACATATTTAGACTTTTGTTCATAATGTGGAGTTTCAATTTAATCTCAAAATTCTAGAAAGCTCCCACTTAGATAAACACCTCTCAATTTAACTAAATGATTACACAATCCCAGCCCCATACCTTCCCCGATCGTTACGGCCATCAGTATGCGAACCAGGTAGGCCTGTAAGCCAATCACATCAGGCATGTGACTCGTGCTCGACCTTTTGGTCTTCTGTGTTCCAGGCCCGCATCTACATACTTCAAGCCTGCCAATCGGACCTTGATGTTAGCTATTCAGCAAGGCCATATCTGCATATGCCAGGCTTGCCGAACCCAACCTCATGCGAACTCCGTTTAATATGTAGGACAACTCCGGTATGTACGGAGCATCAAGCCATATGGGAGAACCTTCTAGGCGGTGCCCACCAAGGGAGAACACAATGTTGGTATTGTGAGAGATGGTCCTGTTTCGTGCTACCGTCGATATATCTAGCATACTAGCATAAAACAGGAAGTAAAACTGTAAATCATACAACCTATGATCCCCCTTCATGCAAAGCAAAGTTAAACGCCTTTCTACTTTAGCTTGTGCAAGTTTTACGTGGCTGCTAGGGGTTTCGAGAGAGAGAACCGTTTCTATCCTGCGAAAAACATGCCACAACACCGTCTCCCATCCGTCTCTATTACACCCCTATCGGGGCCCTCCGTTGCAAACATCTTCGCATCGCTAATGCAGAGAGACAGACACCCCCCAGCCACATTATATGGTACAAGCCATATGTCAAGCGTGGAACCAGTCTCGCGTAAACGCGTAAGGTCGGTCGGGGGCCGCTTCATCAAACATTGCCGCAACGCTAAATGAGTACACGTGGGAGGGTAACGAATGAAGATTCGATGCCCACATCCTATATGTGTTCTATCCGTACAAAACATCTACGCATAGCTAGCTCATGATACCACTGTTGGGATACGGGGCAGAAAACACAATTTTTTCACACCTACGGTACCCAAACCCAAGATCTATGCTATGGCGATTTAAAGTAACGGAGGGAATCGGTGTTCATACCTTTGAAGACCGAAAGAGGGAAACGTTCTTACGAACGTGGTTGGCGTAGACTCAGAACTACGACCTCCCTGTCGTGTAGAAGACCACCACCGGCGAGGATGACTCCCGGTAAACCTCCAGCGACGAAGTAGCACCACAGGTGTAGTGCCTCGAAGAGATTATACACGTACGGTACAATCGATGTTCCTCCCGGGCCCCGAACCAGGCGAGCAGCGGAAGAAAGATGGCTACGGATCCCGACTCCAGCAGAGCGACGGCCTGCCTTATGGTGGAGAACTCCAATCCTGGTGCAGACTCCAAACAAGGGGAGTCCACTTCCGGGAAGGAGAAGGAAGAAAGAAGGAGATTTGGTGTCTTGGAAAAAGGGGGGTATACCCCTCCTTATATAGGCCAAGGGGGGGGTGTGATCCTCCTCCCCTCCCCCATGTGGGACTAAACCCCCAAGGGGGGGGAGGTGCGCCGGCCATAGGGGGGATGGGCCCCATGGGCCCATATAGCCTTTTTCCCATTTTTTAATTTATTTAATATGTTTTAAATATTTAATTCAGATAATTAAATAATAAAAACATTATTAAAACAATTAAACTTTATTTTGAACTATTCAAAATTCCCGGAAACCATTCCGTCCTCCTCCGGAACTATTCCGGTGATTTCTCCTATTTCACCGATTGATCCCGTAACTGTCCTATGCATCGATTGCCCTTAAGTGTAACACCCTAACGGTCTGGGAAACAACAGACAATGTCGAGACTCTTCTCATTGACCAATGACTAGTCAGTTGGACCTGGTTACAATCCTTGACAGCCCCTACGCTTCCATCGAATGAACTTCGATCGCTTTTGGAAACCGTTAACGATAGGACGTAATCCCTTTGTGCTGCGGTACTTTGTTTGTCCGAGGTTTGATCGTCGGTATCCCACATACCGTGTTCACATCTCGTTCACAACAAACAACTTCTCTCGTCCATGATCATTGCATCTCTTGTGACCTAGTCACGTCCTTGCAAGGTGTTGATGCAATATCACCGAGTGGGCCCAGAGTACCTGTCCTGTCACAAGGACTGACAAATCCCGCTCTGATCTATTAACATACTCATCAACCATCTATTTTGGAATACCCAAAGTGCTCCGTTATAGCCAGCATATTTCAGTCAGACGATGGGATACAAATCAAAGTCTACTCATAGATCGTGATTACGTATGATCATTACGGTCTAAGGACTAAGCCATACGTTACAAAGTCATAGCAACGCTGAACTATGTGACTCGATCACATTGCAATACTTTAGGTGGGTGTACGTCCATCACATCATTCCCCTTAATGATATGACCTCATTGTCAATGGACTTAAGTGTCGCCATGATCAGGAAAGCTTGATCAATCAATTGCCCAATGAGATAGTTTACCCGAGTTAAACTACGGACCATGTTTTATACTACACCTGTATTAGTATTTCCAAGTAATACAGTTATAGCACAGTATAAAACGTATTATGAACAAAACGGATATGTGACAAATATCTTTATTAATTTGTCTCTAGGGCACATATCCAACAGTAGTACCGCTCCCAGTGCGGTAGTACCGTGCCACAGTAGTACCGCGGGCAAGTACCACACTCACTACCGTAAGTCCACTGGACTCTGCGGTAGTGGGCACGGAACTGGGCTTCAGTAGTACCGTGTGGCGGTAGTACCGCTGCCGGTGCGGTAGTACAGCACCACGGTAGTACCGCTCTCCGAGCGGTAGTACCGTGGTTGGTGGGCTGCCAACGGGTTCCAACGGCTGGATTCGTGGGGGACTATAAAAGGGGGTCTTCTTCCTCCTTTGTCTCCACCGGTTTTGTGCAAGTTCTTCCCCCCATTGTTGACCTCTTTGAGCTTGCTTACTCTCTTCCCCTCCTATGATTCTTTCTCCTTTTTGAGGGAAAAGAGAGAGGAGGTCTAGATCCACATTCTCCACCAAGCCATCTCTCCTCTAAGTGAGGGGAACCTTGTGGATCTAGATCTTGGAGTTCTTCGTGTTCTCCTTGTTCTTCCTTTCATACTCCTCCATAGCTTTTGTTGCTTTGGTGGGATTTGAGAGTGGAGGACTTGAGCACTTCGTGTGCTCTTGCCATTGCATTTGGTGCATCGGTTTGAGTTCTCTTCGAGGATTCGTTGTAGTAAGTGAAGTTGAGAAGATAGCTACTCTTGAGTGCATTGGCACTCTAGAGCTTGTACCTCGTGGGTGCATTGGCACCTAGAGGCTCATGGTTGCGGATCTTAATCATTGTGGTGGAAAGCTTCGGGACGCTACGGGAGCCTCCAATTCGGTTGTGGAGATAGCCCCGAGTATTTGTACGGGTTCGGTGACCGCCCTCAAGGGTCGCCATTTGTACGGGTTCGGTGACCGCCCTCAAGTGTCCTAATAGTGGAATCACGACATCTTGCATTGGTAAGAGTGTGAGGAGAAATAGGGTGGCCCTCGTTGGCTTCGTGTGAGCATTGTGATCCTCACCCTCTCCAAACGGAGACGTACTTCTCGCAAGAGAAGGAACTTCGGTGAAAAATCCTTGTCTCCATCGGCTCCACTTGCGGTTATCTCTACCCTTACTTTGAGCAAGCTTATTACATTGTTTATCTTGTGCTTGCTCATATTATTGTGCATTGTTTGTCCCATAGGTTGTTCTTCTAGTCAACCTATTTACTTGTGCACCTACTTTGTGATAGCCATAGTGCTCTTGTCATATTTCTTGCTATCACATAGTTGTTTATCTTGCTTAGTATAAGTTGTTGGTGCACATAGTTGAGCCTAGCTTGTTTAGGTTTCTTGCTTGGCAAATTAAACGTTAAGTTTTATTCCGTATTTGTTCAAGCCGAAACCGTAATTATTTTAAACGCCTATTCACCCCCCCTCTAGGCGACATCCACGTCCTTTCAAGGGGAACGCTGAAGTCAACTCTTCTATGAAAGACAAGAACAAGAACAAGAGGAAGGAAGTTCCCAAGCAAGTGTATAGGCGTGTGGACAAGCAACCGCTCCTGTGGACTGATGGAACTGTGGGCACTCTAGAACCCGGCAACGGGTCACAGGGAACGGGTGACGATCCGTCTGCTTCTGGGGATGAACATGATGAGGACTACAATCCTAAGAAAAATAAACCCAGTCCTGAGGACTCGGCAACGTCTGAAAGGCGCTGCCCATCCCAATGATTTGCATCAGTTGGAACTGCCGGGGGCTTGGGAACCCCGAGGCAGTTCGCGAGCTTCGCTGCTTAGTGAAGCAAGAAGTGCCCGCCCTGCTATTCATCATGGAAACAAAAATCAGGGCTAGGAGAGTGGAAGACATGCGATACCAACTTGGTTTTGCAGGTTGTTTCGCGGTTGACAGTGATGGCCTAAGTGGTGGTATAGGATTGTTCTGGTCGAAGGATATTGATGTTGAACTAAAAAACTTTAGTACTAGTCACATTGATGTGAGGGTACGGACCAAAGATATCTCTGGGAATGTGTGGCGATTCACAGGTTTTTATGGAGCTCCAAAGGTTGCGGATCGGCAACATAGTTGGAGGTTCCTTCGAACGCTTCATGCTATACCGCATGAGCGATGGCTTTGCATGGGTGACTTTAATGAAACCTTGTACGGCGATGAACACTTCAGTCGAGCAGCTAGACCGGAAAGACAAATGAGAGCATTCCGCGAAGTTGTGAATGAAGTTGCCTTCCAAGACCTTGTATGGTCTGGTATGGCGTATACATGGGACAATCGGCAAGATGGAAACAAGAATGTCAAAGCTCAAATTGACAGAGTTTTTGCTAATGAAGCTTTCCGTCAGCTATATAGGCACATTCAAGTGCGACACGTCAGTGCGATTAAATCTGACCACTACTTTGTTGTGACCGAGATTTCTGAAAATATGAACAAGCATGGTGCCCATCAATCGAAGCAATTTCGTTATGAGAATGTTTGGCAAACTCATACTCAATATGAGCAGCTGGTTACGGAGACATGGCCATGACAACACCGTGCGCCGGGACTGCAAGGAATTGTTGAGTCTCTTGATGCGCTTTAACGGGAACTTGTACCGTGGGGAGCGCGAGAGTTTGGCAGTCTGACCCGCACAGCGAGGAAGCTGCGCAAGAAGCTGGATAGTATAAGGCTATATTCTGTACGCCGTGGCCCATCGGATGAGGAAAAAGCAGTCGCTTCTAAGCTGTGTGAAGTCCTCAAGAAGGAGGAAATATGGTTACGGCAACGCTCACGTATTTTGTGGCTGCAGGCCGGAGACCGCAATTCTGGCTACTTTCAGGCACAGTCGAAACAACGGCAATGTACAAATAAAATTGCTGGCTTACAAAGGGCCGATGGAACTCTGTGCGTTGATGAGACTGAAGATAAGCGAGAAATACAAAGCTTTTATCAGAACCTCTATTCATCACAAGGGTCGGCGGTAGCAAACGAGATTCTTGAATTTATTCCGAGCAAAGTTACAGCCCAGATGAATGAGAATCTTGATAGACCGTTTGAAGCTAAGGAGATCCATGATGCTTTATTCCAGATGGCAGCTTCAAAGGCCCCTGGTGTTGACGGCTTTACAGCCGGATTTTTCCAACGACACTGGCAACTATTGAAAGATGATGTAACGGCTGCAATTTTTTGATTCCTTAATGGTGGCGATCTTCCGGCTAGGTTAAATGACACTTCGATCACTCTAATACCAAAAGTTCGCCACCCCCAGACTATCTCCCAGTATCGTCCAATAGCTTTGTGTCATGTTCTTTACAAGATAGGAGCTAAAACAGTAACTAACCGGATGAGGGGATGCATGGATGAGATCATTAGCGAGGAACAGAGAGCTTTTGTTCCAGGACGCTTGATTACGGACAATATTCTTGTCGCCTTTGAAAGTGTTCATGCTTTGCGGAGGCGAAAGAAGGGGAAGAATTTTTCATGTGCTGTAAAATTAGACATGATGAAGGCATACGACTGGGTGGAATGGCACTACTTGGAATCAGTTCTTTGGAAATTGGGTTTCAGTCACTCTCTCATCAGATTAATCATGAAGTGTGTTTCATCTATGCGATTCTCGGTTCGTGTTAATGGAGAACTCCTTCCATACTTCTCACCAACACGAGGGTTGAGACAGGGAGACCCCATGTCCCCCTTTCTCTTTCTGTTTTGTGCAGAAGGCTTTTCTTCCTTGCTCAAATATTTCGGCGCACATATTGACAGAGGAGTAAGGGCAAGCTTTCATGCACCTTGGGTTAATCATCTTCTATTTGTGGATGATAGCCTTATTTTTCTTGATGCCAATCCTTCTAGTGCAGCGAGACTCAATGACATTCTGCCAATCTATGGTGAGGCCTCAGGACAAAGTGTCAACAAGGAGAAGAGTGCAATATTCTTCAGTTCAAATACACCACACCATGTTCGGCAGACTGTGAAGCACACTCTTGGCATTCATGTAGAGACGTTCAGTGATCGGTATCTCGGCCTCCCCACTGCGGTCGGGCGGATCTCTAGTGGTACTTTCGACCATATTGCAGAAAGAGCTCGAAGCAAAATGCAAGGATGGTCTGAAAAATTATTTGCATGTGCAGGTAGGGAGGTTTTGCTCAAAACGGTGATCCAAGCTATTCCTACATATAGTATGAGCTGCTTTCTATTGACCAAAAAAGTTTGTAAAAGCCTGACTTCCATCATGGCTAAATATTGGTGGAGCAGCTCCATTGACCGACGATCGCTTCATTGGGTCTCTTGGAGAGATCTGTCTACACCAAAATGTCGTGGTGGCATGGGTTTTCATGATCTTCGTATGTTTAATCTGGCATTATTAGGCAAGCACAGATGGTGAATCATGACTAACCCAGGAAGTCTTTGCAGCCGGGTCTTGAAAGGACGGTATTTTCCAACCTGTGATTTTATGCAAGCTACAACACCTCGTGCTGCATCGGCGACCTGGCGGGCTATCATTGCTGGGAGGGAGGCACTCCTGGCTGGCGACGTAAAGAGGGTGGGTGATGGTTCTACGATCAATGTCTGGACTGATCGATGGATCCCAACGACCCGCACTAGATCGCCGGTTCTCAAACCGGTTGGTTCTACACTGGTTCATGTTAGCGAACTCATTGATAATGAAAATTGAACATGGAACAGACAATTGGTTTAGGAGACTTTCATTGCGCCAGATGCGGAGGCAATTCTTAATATTCCTTTAAGACGTGGCGGCGGTGATGATCTACTGGCCTGGGCACATGAGAGAACAGGTACCTACACTATGAAATCAGCGTATCGAGCTCTGGAGACTCAAAACGAACTTTTTGTTCTTGATGAAGGGCACGTTACCGAATCTTCAATGAACGAGCAACAGTTGTGGAAGACTCTGTGGTATCTCAAAGTGGTTCCCAAGGTCCGAGTGTTCTGGTGGAGGGTCTTACACGACATACTTCCAGATGAAGCCACCATGAAATACCGACACCTTAGGGAGATCAGTTTATGCAAACTTTGCCTAGCAAAGGAGGAGACACTTGAGCATGCGTTGATGCATTGTTCTCATGCTCGCAGTTTCTGGGAGCAAGCTCGCTTGGTTGTGGACATCAAACTCCCAAGATTACATCCTAAAACTTGGTCTAAGGACATACTGTGTGATCCTATGTTCACTAGCCGAGAGAGATCTTTCATCATAACTATTATGTGGTCGATCTGGACTTCCAGGAACAGGTGGACTCACGATACGGATAAGTTTGACCCTGCACAATCCATCAGGCTTACCCGGGATACACTGGCATTGCTGGATGTCCCTCGACAGCAGGCATAGATTTTTCTAGGACATGGATGGCACCCTCCAGATCAAGGCCACATAAAGATCAATACAGACACTGCTGTTTTTCGTGATGGAAATGTCAGTGGTGCTGGTGGAGTAGCTCGTTCCTCTGCTACAATATTGGGTGCTTGGTCTAAACCTCACCCTGGAGTTACTGATCCCATGATAGCGGAGAGCCTCGTTCTCCGAGATGGTGTCATTTATGCAAATCTTCAAGGCCTGACACACGTGATCATGGAGACCGACTGCCTGGAGGTTTTCAACCTCTGGAATACTCACCACAATGACCGTTCCGTTGTGGCACCATTACTGTTAGAAATTGCAGAGTTATCTACTGCTTTTACTTCTTTTGTAATTCAACATGTTAGTAGATCAGCTAACGTTCCAGCACATTTGTGTGCCAAGCGTGCTTGCACCTTGTCTGGAACTGAAAGCTGGCTTATCGAGACTCCTGGCTTCTTGATTAGTAGCCTTTTGGCTGATAATCCGGCAAGCACTTTTGTTTAATAAAGCTCTGAAATTCGCCTAAAAAAATTACATGCATTCCATACACTTCTCTGCAAAACCTAGTTAAACAAATACAGGTAAAAAATATATGCATGTTGTTTGGTTATCTGCATCGAGACTGACTGCATGAACGAGCTACAATTGACACGTTGTTTGGTTGCATGGGTTGCATCACATGCACAAATCATACGATGTTTGGTGGTAATCTGCACAATGGTGCTATCATCACTTTTTCCTAGTGGTGGCTATACCATACACGAACATAGTCTCAATCCTAACTACTGGCAAATGTAAGTTCAAATACAACACACAAATAGCAAAATAGGTGAAAGGTTCATCGATGTCGAATTAATGGTCGGCCTCTTCTTATTGTGATGTTGCTCCGTGTCTTCTTCTGATGTTGTTGCTGCTATTCTTCTGTTGTTGTTCTTGCTGCTGCTGATGCTGATGTTCCTCTCTATTGCTGGTCTTGCTCTTCTTCTTTTTCAGATCCTTGTCTGCCTTCTATTATCCCACATTATATGTGCTCACTTCATCCTTTTGTTCTTCCAGCCTTCGTTGTCAAATGCCTCAACACCATGGCTGATGCTGACAACATCGGAAAGCTAAACATCCTCCTCCTCCGGCATGTGTTTATCAACACCCCATTGCAGGATCTGGTTATGCAGAATACAACAGGCAATAACAAGTTTAACCTGAGTGGGAAAAGCATGGAATGGCTTCTGATCCAAGATCTTCCACCTATCCTTCAGATCTCCAAATGTCCTCTCAACTGTAACTCTAAGGCTGAAGTGTCTGAGGTTAAACAGTTCATGCAAAGTCCTAGGATAGTTCCTATTGGATAAGTCGTTCAGATGGTACCTAGTTTTCCTGAAGGGTGGAAGAACACCTGGATGACAAGCATGTGACGCCCCCAAAATCAATCAGTGTATAGTAATCATACACGCAGGGTACACGACTGCGATTAGGGTGCCACGGTGAGAATATCACAGCACAACACTAAACAAAAATAAGATAACTCTGATATTACAAACCAGGGATCACGAGGATCCGAATACATAAGTTATACAAGCCATAATATCTGAGAATAGACATAGTTAGTCAAGTTATGCCTTAAGAAGGCTAGCACAAATATCATCAGAGACACAGGTCGAAAAGGCGAGGCCTCCTGCCTGGGATCCACCAACTACTCCTGGTCAATGGGGAACTCGACGTCGTAGTACTCGCCTCTGGGGTACTCCTGCTCCTGGGCTCTAACGTCGACTGCAATGGCCGATCAGGCAAAACAAAAAGGGGTAAATAAAGCAAAGGTGAGTATCTAGCATACCCGTGAGTCTTACGTCCGCTACTAAGCATTTATGCAATTGTATCAAATGGAAAGGGGAGGCTGTATATAGTGGAATGCAAGGTAGAAATCAGAATAAGGATAAGAAGCTAGGCCTATCGAAGACTAGCATCTTCCGACGAGTCTTGCAGCACGAGGAGAAAATAGCCAACAGTTTATATAAAGCATAAAGTAACAATGCAGCAGAAGTTGCTGCAACATTGTATAATAGTAAGTTGTAATAATTAACAATGCCTCCGAGATCACCTCCTCGACTTCCCTACGAGGAAGCAAACCCGGAATGACGAGGGGGGTGACCCCACGACTACTGCGTGCAAGGATACCTAGTGCGTATGAAGACAGAAGACCCGCAAGTAGCATTGATGGGCCTGCGGCTGGCCCAATCAAAGCAGCGACGTAGGAGTCCACGACTAATATGGAAGGCACGACTTGGCGCACAAGGCAAGGCTAGGGTTAGGAAACTATCTCTGTAATCTAGGACGGATTCCCCGAGACCTAGCCTAGTATATAAAGGCTGGGAGGGGAGACGTCTCGATATCCAATATCCAATCTACTCTCCTGTCTTGCGAGAACTCGCCTTGGCCTCCCTTGTAATCGCCCCCTCACGCAATAATATCGAGCAGGAAGTGCTTCTCCTGTTAGCCGACGAGTATCGTCCAACCTGTTCCTTCTCTATGATAAACCCAGGGTCCTTGACCATGGGATTTGCGGAGGCTGATCCTCGTCAATTGGCGCCGTTTGTGGGAAGCACACAGGTTGGAATCATGATCTTGGCGGTTCCATCGTCAGCAAATCACGACTCGAGGGCTAGAGCCAGATCTAACCCGCTCGAGGAGTTCAAGTTCAACACAAGCATCTCCATCGCCCCACCAAGATCTCTTAGTCTGCAGACGAATCAAGCCCAACATCTCGACAACTGCCAGATCCACCGCCGACGGAAAAGAACTCGACGACCAAGAAGACAAGCGCGAGGACTCTACGCGTGAACCCCACTCGAAGAGTCGCAACGCGTGATAGAAGACTCACCAGCCACTCGACGACCCGCCGCCACCCGGATTCCCACCGCGCGACAAGACAGCGACTCCGAAACCCAGACCAGAGAGTACTACGAACCAGATCGGAGGCTAGATGAATTCGCCAACTTCATTCAGAACCAGTCGCTCAGCGATGGGATAGAGCTTGACCCAAGATTCCACGACCGGTCAGAAGATCACTTGCAGATTTTCCAAGTCTTAAGGAGAAGAAGGCACGCCGGCTCCAGTAGGCTGATAGCCAGAGAGTAACTGGAAGGACCTTGCACGATCCACTGTTTTTAAGACGGGTGGGGACGCCTCAGAGCAAGCCACACCCTAGGAGATTGTCGCTTATTCACCGAACTCTCCAACAACCTCAAGGAATAAAAGCAACGTGAAGCCAAGCGCACCCGAAGAAACGCGCAGTCACCGGCACCAAGTAAAGAAAGGCAATACCCTACGTCCCATGGACAAGTCTGCATGATCCAAGAAGGAAGACCCTCAAAAGCAAAGCAGGACGCCTACACTTTGCAGACCCGAGCAGCCGAGGGCTTAAAGACAGCAAAAATCTACCAACTGTGTGGCGCAGAGACCAACATCACCTTCTCTCAAAGCGACCACCCGCCCGCAGTCCCGAGGCCGGGGCATGCACCCCTGGTCCTTGACGCCCAGATCGAAGGCTACGACATGGTCAGAGTCTTCATGGACGGAGGCAACAGCCTAAACATAATCTTCACCAGCACCCTACACAAGATGCTGGTCCCACGATCAGTTTGGAAGAAGTCAGGCACCACAATATATGGCGTAGTTCCAGGCGAAGCAACAACCTCCATCGGAACAATCGAGCTCGACGTCATCTTCGGCAGCAAGAAACTTCGCAAGAAAAGTCCTCGAGTTCGAAGTACTCGACTGGAAATCGCAGTACCACGCCATACTCGGGCGACCAACGTTTGCACAATTCATGGCGGTTCCGCACTACGCATATCTCAAACTCAAGATGCCAGGACCCGCAGGAGTCATCACAGTCAATGGAAGCTTCACCAAATCGGACCAGTGCGATCGCGACTTCCACAAAGTCTCCGACACGTTTGGAGCCCAACAACAACTCGAAGAAATAGCCATGGTGACGGATAAAAGCATTTTTCCACTGGCGAGCCGAAGCGAGTCAAAAGAATTCGGCCGCGATTTCAGCGTCGACAGTGACACAATCACCCACCAAGTTCACCCAACGGACACAGAGAAGACGGTCCGCGTATACGCCCACCTCCCAGAAGAACAAGCAGCCGCCCTCATAGCCTTCCTTCGTGAAGAGTGGAAAATCTTCGCCTGGTGCCCAGCCGACATGCCCGGAATACCGCGAGAATTTGCAGAACACGCGCTCCACATCAAGCCAAACACTAAGCCAGTAAAGCAGGCGCTGCGACGAACCCAAGCGCAGAGCAATCGGAGAGGAAATCAACCGACTACTCGACGCACAGTTCAACCGGGAGACGAAGAAAGCAACCTGGATTGCAAACCCAGTCCTGGTCCCTAAAAAAGACACTGACGTACTGAGGATGTGCGTCGACTACGGGCCTGTCAACAAGCACTGCCCGAAAGACCACTTCCCCTACCAAGAATCGACCAGATAATCGACTCTACAGCAGGATGCGAACTCCTATCCTTCCTCGATGCATACTCATGATACAATCAGATCAGAATGAAGGAAGAAGATGAAGAGCACACCTCGTTCATCACCCCCTACGGCGTGTTCTGCTACAAAACAATGCCCTTTGGTCTAAAAAATGCCGGAGCCACATACCAACGAATGATGCAAGCATGCCTGAGAGACTAAATTGGCAGAAACGTCCAGGTCTACGTAGACGACATTGTCATCAAAATCTATAGTGCAAGCACGCTACTCAACGACCTCCGCGAAACATTCGCGGCCCTCAACAAGTACAGAATCAAGCTCAACCCAAAAAAGTTTCTGTTCGGCGTCCCAGCCGAAAAACTACTCGGGTACATGGTTTCCGCCCGAGGAATCGAAGAAAACCCCGAAAAGGTCCAAGCAATCGCCAAGATGCAAGAGCCAACCAACATCAAAGGCGTGCAGCAGCTCACAGGAAGACTCGCAGCATTGAGCCATTTCATCAGCAGGCAAGGAGAAAGGACCTTACCATTCTACCAGTTGCTCAGAAAAGGAGAAAAAAATCTAGTGGACCGAGGAATCCCGCAATGCATTCGTAGACCTAAAGAAAACCCTCTCGACTGCACCAATCTTGGCGGTGCCCAAAGAACGGGAGAAACTGTACCTCTACATAGCAACGCGCAGCAGCGTAGTCAGCACGACGCTCGTCGTCGAGCGCGCAGAAGAAGGCAAAGTCCAGTGCATACAAAGACCAATCTACTACCTAAGCATGCTCCTCACAAAGCCCCAACAACGGTACCCGCACTACCAGAAGCTCCTGCTCGCCATCATCATGACCTCAAGAAAAATATCGCACTACTTCGACAAACACCCCATCACAATCGTGAGCAGTGCACCACTCGTGGACATCCTCAACAACCCCGGAGCGACCGACCGAGTTGCTGAGTGGAACATCGAGCTCAGTCCGCGAGATCTGCAGTTCAAGCACCCAACAGCAATCAAAGCCCAAGTACTCCCAGACTTCCTGGTCGAGTGGACAGAGGTCCAAACACCCGCCCCCCCAGATCTGTCCAACTCATGGACGATGTTCTTCGACGGGTCCAAAAGACAGCAAGGAGCCAGAGTAGGCGTCGTACTAGTCTCCCCCAAAGGAACGAAGCTCAGATACGTCCTCCAGATCAACTTTAGCAATGCCTCAAACAACGAAGCAGAATACGAGGCACTACTCCACGGCATGCGCATGTCAAAAACTTGGTGCGCCACTCGCCTCTCAATCTACGGCGACTCCAATCTCGTCATCCAGCAGGCGATGAGGGACTGTGACGCAGTCGCAGACAACATGATGGCCTACCAGAAGCTCTACAACACACTAGAGGGAGGATTCGATGGGTGCGAACTCAACTATGTCTCCAGAGCAAATAACACGGAGGTTGACGAGCTCGCGAACATCGGATCGACTCGAGGACCAGTACCACCAGGCGTTTTCCTCGAGAGCATCAACCAGAGATCAATCAAAGTAAAGCCAGTGGCGCACGAGGCAGTCGCAGAGGCCGACGACACAAATGAACCAGCGCAGGTGGCGGTCGCGAGCACAACCGACGACACCAGCCGCCAAGCAATCGAAGTCACAGAGCCAGCCGCACTCGAAGACCCAGCCTGGGCAAAACCGTTCCTTCGATTCCTAATTGAAGGTACTCTACCACAAGACGTCGCAGAAGCCCGACGCATCAGTCGACGATCCAAAGCATTCACAGTAATCAACAGACAGCTATACAAGCGCAGCATCTCTCAGGTCCTCCAAAAGTGTATCGACGAAGAAGACGGCAAAGCCCTACTGCTCGAGATTCACGAAGGCACCTGTGGGCATCACGCGAGCAGTCGCGCACTCGTGGCCAAGGCCTTTCGAACAGGGTTCTACTGGCCGACCGCCATGAGAAATGCGGAAGATATCGTGCGGCGTTGCATCGCCTGCCAAAAGTTCGCCAGCAGGCCACACGCCCCAACATCAGAACTCAAAACCATACTGATGTCCTGGCCATTCGCCACCTGGGGACTCGACATGGTGGGTCCACTCAAGAAATCCTCAAAAGGAGGACGAACACACCTACTAGTCGCAGTCGACAAGTTCACCAAATGGATCGAAGCAGTATCAATCACCAGCTCAACAGCCCTCACGACAGTTAACTTCATCAAGTCAATCATCTTCAGATTCGGCGTACCACATAACATCATCAAATATAATGGTACAAACTTCACAGCAGAAGAATTCCAAAACTTTTGTCAGGAGCTGGGCATCAAAGTCAACTATGCATCAGTCGCGCACCCACAATCCAACGGCCAAGTGGAGAAAGCAAACAACCTAGTATGCGGAGGAATAAAGAAACGACTCCTTGCACCACTAGAACAAGCCACAGGCAACTGGGTAGAAGAACTTCCCACGGTACTATGGAGCCTGCTCACCAGCCCAAACAGCTCGACCCAGTATACACCTTTCTTCATGGTATACGGGGCAGAAGTAGTGCTGCCGCACGACTTAAAATTTGGAGCTCCCCGAATCTCAGGGTACGAAGAGGAAGAGGCAAAAGAAGCACTGCAGAACGATAAAGACACAACAGACGAAGCACGAGACACATCCATAACAAGATCTGAAGGATACCAGGACAAGCTGCGCACATATCAAAGCAGTCGCCTGCGGACCAGAACTTTCAGCAAAGGGGACCTCGTCTTGCGGCTGATACAAGAAAAAGTGCACAAACTCGCCCCGCAATGGGAAGGGCCATTCATAATCTCGGAAGTCATAGGAGGCGGCACATAAAGGTTGAAGAACCCGAAGACCGATGAAGACGTGGGAAATCCATGGAACGTAGCGAACCTACGCCTGTTCTACCCATAGTCCCCCAGGCATTTCAGCGGCATCGGCAGCAGTACCGATTGGCAACCCATGTATAACTCGAAGAAATAAAATGGTGTTGCCCAAACATTATCACTTAAAAGCACTTGGGGGCTCGAGCAAGAACTCCCCCGAGAGACGCTATCTTCGCTCACGCGACCTTACTTAAAAGCACTCAGGGGCTCGAGCAAGAACTCCCCCCGAGAGACGCTATCTTCGTTCACGCGACCCTACTTAAAAGCGCCCGGGGACTCGAGCAAGAACTCCCCCCGAGAGACGCTATCTTTGCTCACGCGACCTTACTTAAAAGCACTCGGGGACTCGAGCAAGAACTCCCCCTGAGAGACGCTATCCTCGCTCACGCGACTTTACTTAAAAGCACTCGGGGGCTCGAGCATGAACTCCCCCCGAGAGACGCTGCCCTTGCTCACGCGACTTTACTTAAAAGCACTCGGGGACTCGAGCATAAAATCCCCCCGAGAGACGCTATCCTCGCTCATGCGACCTTACTTGAAGACACTCGGGAACCGGAACACAGGATCTCCTCGAAGCACAAAGAGTTTTTTCACAAGAGAATCGCATCGGAAAATTCAAAGTCCTTTAGTCTTCACCTGATCGCAAACGATCACCTAAAGACTCGGGGGCTACTCCCATCGGGAGCGCTGACGTGCACCCGACAAAAACCTGGAATAAATTAAAACAGCCACAAGAAAGGACATCCCAGTTAGACAAAAGCTCGCAACCTACGCCTGATTATACAAATCAAACGTAGCCTCGGGGGCTACTCCCATAGGGAGCACTGACGCGCACCCGATAAAACCTATATAAAGTAGCCGAAGAAAATTTTCTATTACAAAGGAGTCGAAGACGATTTCCATTACAAAGGAGTCGAAGACAATTTTCCATTACAAAGGAGTCGAGGACAATTCTCATTACAAAAGGACTCGAGTAGCTACCAGGAGGGTTACAATACCAAGTATCCCAGGGAATTATGACTTCTACATGTGTACTCATGCTGAGATAATTGGCACTTTCATCCCACAACCTGACGAGCATCACCACAGACAAAGTAGAAACTGAGCCTGCGAAGAAGCAAGTCACCGTCCTCCAGTTCTACAAGGTGCCTCGCCTACTGACGCACCCGCTTGACGACCGACTTGACATCCAGCTCATCCTTAGAACTAGAAGAGCAAGCACCACCAGCCGAGGAGTCGGCAGAAGATGAATTCACAGGAGAAGCAAGCGAACAACCCTCGACCCATCAGAACTGTCACTGCTTGTTTCCTCCCAGTATGGATCCAGACGATTACCACCGGCATCAAACGCATGAACAATGAGGGTATCTTAACCATCAAAACGACAACAAAGACTATCCCCATCACGCAAGTTTAGATGCTGTGAAAACGGCCTCCAACCAGCATCAAGAAAAATCAAGAAGGAGCCATCAACAGAAAGCTCAACCCAAGCAGGAGGTCGAGCGCACCCCTGAAGTCGAAGCCATAGACCCCTCAGATTAAGCTCAGAAATCATGGAGGCAAATGAGAATGGAAGAGGGATCCTGATACGTCCAAAATGTATCTATAATTTCTGCTTGCTCCATGCTTCTTTTGTGTGATATTGCTATGATATTGATGCACTTCCATACACTTTTGATCATATTTGGACTAACCTATTAACTTAGTGCACCCCAGTGCCAGTTTCTGTTTTTTGCTGTTTTTGTATTTCAGGTTTTCCCATTATTAAAAGTGCTCAGAAAATTCCTGGAAAAATATATAAAAATCAACGTTCTAGAAGAGTCCTCCAGCCGGAGGATGGAGCCCTGGGGTGGCTGATACGTCCCAAACGTATCTATAATTTCTGCTTGCTCCATGCATGTTTTGTGGGACTTTGCCATGTTTTGCTTGAACTTTCATACACTTTTGAGCATATTTGGACTAATCTATTAACCCAGTGCACCCAGCTGCCAGTTGCCGTTTTCTGCTGTTTTTGTATTTCAGGCTTTCCGGCCATTAAAAGTGCTCCAAAAAATCCGGAAAAATCAGATAAAAAATCAGCGACCCGGAAGCTTTCGGAATCACCAAGGTAGCAGAGGGGGGCCACCACCAGGAGACCAGGAGGGTCCCTGGCGCGGCCCCACCCTAGGCCGTGCCAGGAGGCCTCCTGGCTGCCTGGTGGGTCCCCTCAACACCCCCTCCGCCTATATTTAGCCCTCGGGGTGGAAACCCCTAATATCGAAGTACTTTTTCCAGAAGCGATTCCGATCTCCGCCGCCATCGCCAAAAAGCTTCGGGGGACCAGAATTCCTGTGCCGGCACCCTGCCGGGACGGGGAAGTGCCCCCGGATTCATCTCCATCGACGTTGCTTCCTCCCTCCATGAAGCGGGAGTAGTCCCTCCTTGGGGCTGAGGTTTCTACCAGTGGCTATGTGTTCTTCTCTCTCTCCCATGATGTGATCTTCGTTGTGATCATAGGCTATGTTAATCTAGGGTGATCCCATGATATTTCCCCTTCCTCTATGTATTGGATTGATGTGCTCACTTGATCTTATCTAGTATAATCCCCGAGACCAATGTGACAGCGGTCTATTGGACATGGGTTAGAAGAATATTTTCATGAGTGATTTCCTCTTTTGTGTGTTGATTGAAGATTGAGAGTCTCTTGGTGCTTGTCTTTGACTATCCTTGAGATATGTTGTGGTGATTGTGGTACTCTCTTTGGATGGCCGCGGTGACATTGGGAAATCCATAGATTGAGAACTACGAACTCTGAGGTGTGCTCTTGTAGCCCTACATAATTCTCGTCCTCTCTTGACCACAAAGGAATGACCTCCGAGTACGTCTCCAATGCATGTTTTAGTGGAAATATCATGTGATTAGACTATGTTAATGTTGTTGAGAGTTGCCACTAGTGAAAGTATGAAGCCTATGCCTTGTTTCCATCATTGTTACATCGTTTGTTCTCACTTTTGTCACATGTTTGCTTGCTGCACTTTTTATTACAGATTTATATTACTTTGTTTTGCCACACCTATCACCCATATTTTACCATCTCTTCGCCGAACTAGTGCACCTATACAACTCCTAGTTGTATTAGGTGTGTTGGGGACACAAGAGACTTCTTGTATCTTAATTGCAGGGTTGCTTGAGATAGACCATCTTCAACCTCTACTTCCCTGAGTTCGATAAACCTTAGGTCATCCACTTGAGGGAAATTGCTGTTGTCCTACAAACCTCTGTGCTTGGAGGCCCAACATAGTCTACAAGAATAGAAGCATGCGTAGACATCAAGCTATTTCTGGCGCCGTTGCCGGGGAGGTAAGCGTTGAAGGTATATCTTTAGATCTTGCAATTAAATCTTTTCGTTTGTTGTTTTTACTTTTTACTAGTTATGCTTATGGAAAACTGCACTCTTAGTTCGCTATTTGGGGAAGGTCGCTTTACCACACCCGTGGTAGAGAAATCTCCTCCACCTACTGAATGTATCCCGTTCAAAATACCACTTGGGATAGTTGAAATAATTATTAATGATTGTTATGATGGGACAATAAATCGTAGTATTCATTTGTTGAAACTTACAGAACTTTGTGAGTTATTTAAGATTTCAGGTTTGACAAGAGGTGAAGTCATGAAGAAATTATTTTTCTTGTCACTGAAAGGAAAAACATTGGAATGGTATAGGCTACTAGATGATTCTCACCTACGGGATTGGGAAGAGACCCAATCTCTCTTTTACTCCAAGTTTTATCCTCTTCATGAAGTCCATGAGAATAGGAATTATGTTTATAATTTCTATCCTCATGACGGAGAGAGCATATCTCAAGCTTGGGGGAGGCTGAAAACTTTAATGCTAAAATTTCCTAACCATGGGCTCCCCAAAGATATAATTGTTACTAATTTTTATGCGAGGCTCTCTCGACAGGATAAAGACTTGCTCAATGCTTCCTCTATGGGTTCTTTCACAAACGAAAAGATTGATGCTAAATGGGAACTCCTTGAAAGAATTCAACGCAATACTGAAGATTGGGAGATCGACAAAGGTAAAGAGTCAGGTATAAATTATGAGTATGATTGCATTAAGTCCTTTGTTGAAACTGAAAGTTTTAATAAGTTTAGTGCTAAGTTTGGGCTTGATTCTCTACTCCTTGTTGATTTCCTCAAATATTTTGCTTCACATCTTAATATGCCTATGGAGAATTGGATCAAGCATCATGAACCTTTTAAAGAGATTTGCAAAGAACATGAAATTGTTCATGATGATTGCAACATGCATGATCCAATTCCTGGAAATGAAGTTTTATATAAGCATGTTAATTTTTGTGGAGTGGATAGACCTTGTGAAAGGCCTATGATTGAAGAAGAGAAGTATTGTAAGAAACATAAGCATGAAAGTACAATCACTTGGGTCAAAGATTTAAATGAAATTGCTAGAGAATTGTGTGACCTTTATCCTTTTACTTGTGAACTTTGCTGTATAGAGGGTCACTTTAATTTTCAATGCATGAACTTTCAAAGCATAACCGTTAATCAGTTGTGTGATAACATGATCACTTCTGATCTTTATGATGAACTTATGTTATTTTTTATGTGTGAAGAGTTATCAGAAAAGACTTCTTTGCTAGATGTTAATGTCTTAGGAATTAGCAACGCAAAATTGCCATCTCTATTGTGTTGTTAATTGCCATGAGAATGATTACATAAGTAAGATTAGAAAGGAGGGAACTTTACCAAAGTATAAAAATTTCTCTTATATCTCTACTAATAAAAAGGAGAGTTTCTCCCAAGTTTCCTCTATTGTTTCTAATGATAAACTAGGATATGTGGAGAAACATCATCTTCAACCACTCCCTCCTAAGGTGAATAAGAAGAAAAAGAAGAGGAGGAGGAAGAGGAGCAAGAAGGAAGAAGAATGGGTATCAACCTGGCCTGAGCATATTCCTCGCATCAATTTTTATCCTAACGGGCAGAAATTTTTGGAGGACGGTGAGCTTGATTGCATTCATTATTATCCTGATGTTAAGTCCATAGGCACTATTGAAGATGATTTTGATTATGATATGCATGTTGCTTTTTGTGATTGGGAAAATGATGATAATGCTACTTATGACCTTGAAAATCTTTTTGGTACCAACTCTGAGAGTGATGATATGGAAAGCTCCAAGCTTGGGGATGATAGGATTGCAAGTCCTTTAACCATTAGTGATGTGGTAATTGATAATTCTTTTGCTAGTAAGAATAAAGACATCATGTTTACAAATATAGTTGCTAGCAATGATAATGCTCTTCTCTACTATGATGATGTTATAACTCCTATCTATAGTGATTTTAAAGGTACCTATGACATAAGGAGAAATTATCCTTATGAAACTTGTCATAATCATGGAGGTAATTACTCCCTTGTTGAACACCATCTTCCTAATACACAGTTAATCTATAGTGTTCAAGTTGTTTATGATAGTCCTACTCCCACTATTACCAATGAGAAAGATTATGCTTATGTGGAGAGTAAGAGTACCCTTTTGCATGTGGATCATGGTAACAATGCTTTATGTGATGCTTATATTGTTGAGTTTATTCATGATCCTACTGGAAATTATTATGAGAAGGGAACATATTCTTATAGATATTTCAATAATATCAAGTTCCCTCTCTTTATGTTGAAGGCTTTGAAGTTGCACTTATTTTGCCTTCCTATGCTAATATCTTTATGCTTCAATGAGTTTTTCCTCTACAAGATCCCTTTGCATAGGAAGCATGTTAGACTTAAATGTGTTTGTTATTTGCTTCTTGATGCTCTCTTTTGTTCTTCAACTCTTATGCCTTATTCCTATGAGAGCATCATTAAAATCTTAAGCCTATCTTTATGGCTATAAAGAAAGAGCTCTAGGGAGACAACCCTTGTTATCTTTAGTTTGAGTTTTTACTTTCAGTTTTTAGTGGTCTTGATGATTGTTACTACTGTAGCAACATCGTTGTATCTTTATTTTCAATCTTTGTGCCAAGTCTAGCCTCTGATTGCAAGAAAGTTCAAAAGTTGTGACATGCTGTCCAGAAAACAGATTCTGTCCTTGGACGAAAAAATTAGCCTAAAATCACCAGATCATCTTTTTGATCTGAATTGTTTTGACAGCATGCTCCATACAATTGACTTTCGAGCGTATGTTCTGAGTTTTTTGATTCGAGTTGCAGAAGTACCCCTAAAAAATTCTTTACTACCTGCTATTCTGTTTTTCACAGATTCTGCCACGTTTTGTCTCTCCTAACTTTTGCAAACCTTAAGCTTGCTTTTTCTTTGCAAAAACTTTTGGCAATCTTGAGAAACAGTAGATCTTCAAGAATATCTTTATATCCAATGGGGAAAAATTATTTATTAAGGGTACTAACCTCTCTAAATCAGCTTATGATGAGTTATGTATGAAGGGAGTTTTCAAGTGTGCGATGGAAGATGATGAAAGAAGATTCCGGAGTGTCAAGCGCTCAAGGTTGGGGATGCACCCATGCATCCCCAATAAATATTCAAGGAGACTCAAGCGTCTAAGCTTGGGGTTGCCCCCGTGCATCCCCTTCATCATCAACAATCATCAGTTCGTCCTTCGTCTCACTATATTTTTATCATTTCATGCGTTATGTGCTATGCTTGGAGCGTCTCGCTCTTAGGTTTTACTTTTAGTTTTCTTCAGCTTTGCTTGCTGTTCATAACAAGTTAAATCCCATCTTACTTTGTGTGGGAGAGATACACGCTCCGCTTGAACTAGAACTCCTCATAGGATTTGCATGCTTATTCTTTTAGTTGTGAGTTGTTCTTTTTCTTTTCTTATCTGCTGCTCTGTTTAGTTGTAGTGCTTTAGTCTTTCTAGAGCTTTTCTTTTGTTTTAGGTTGAAATTTCTATAGGTTGCATGTTTTATCTTCTTAGAGAGTTTGCCTGTTGCACTGAGTTTTGTGTCTTGACTAGAAGTAGGTAGTTGAAGTTGCTATTCTCTTTGTAGTAGTAACTTGCAATAGTTTTGAGGTATTGACTAGAGTAATGTTTGAACTTTTGGTGTCAAGAGCTCGAGCCTATTAGTGATAGATGTCATATTTTGGGCAATCCGTGTGTTTTTTGAAAACCAAAAACCCATGTTGAGAACTCTAGCTACTAGATGGATCACTAACCTCTGGAGGGTTCGAATATTAGAGTACACTCACGTACCATGAGTCGAGGATGCGCAAGGATAACCAAACCCCCATACATTCCTCCTTGGGGTACTTGTCTCTTTGTGAACCTACTCATTAGATTGAGAGTTACCGATAATAAGTGCATGAGTTCTTCGGACTAATGTGAGTATTCGAAAGTTGACACTTCCACCTAGCCATATTTTTCTAGCCTCTTCGGTACCGTGCATTGCCCTTTCTCACCTCGAGAGTTGGCGCATACTTCGCCGGTGCATCCAAATCCTTGGCACGATACGCTCTATCATCATAAGCCTCATTATATCCTTCCTCAAAACAACCACCATACCTACCTATCAAGGCATTTACATAGCCTTTCCGAGATACATTGCCATGCAACGTCCACCTTCTCATGACTTGATCTTCATGTCATACATGCTTTTGCTTGATCGATGAGCCGCATGCTAGTTGGGCCTTGCCCTAATCATTGCTACATGACGCGCTAGTATCATTGCATATCCTGCTACACTGGCAGAGGCATACATTTGCATACTTCATGATAGTTTCATTTTCTTTATGTTGAGTACTTTTGTAAAGTGTGAAAGATCTTCTATACTTCTTGTAATATATAGAGTGTTGACCCTAAAGTGAGGAAAAGATCCCAAAGAGGACAAAATCAAAAGATCCCAAAGAGGACAAATGAGAGTTAAATAGAAAGAGCCATTGAGGCCACCAAAAAAATAGAAAAAATAGAAAAAAGAGAAAAAGAAATAAAAAGAGAGAAGGGGGCACACTACTATTCCTTTTGAGAGATCCACACTCGTATTCCATCTTATATCTTGTACCCCATAGAGATTATCATTCATGCACATAGCTATGTGGGGACCTTCACACTATATAACTTGGCTTGTATATTCCAATGATGAGCCTCCTCAAATGAGCTCTAGGTCTTCTTGAGCAAGCAAGTTGGATGCACCCCCACTAGTTCCATTGGAGAGCTTACCTTAGCTCATATGTGGATCCGTTGCATGGCAATCCCTACTCCTCACATCGTATCTATCATTTGGCTTTCTCTCGCCTATGATTGTCCTCATTGATGTGAGCCTTTCACTCCTTTTTTGTCTTCATCCTCTCCATCATTTTTCTCTCTTTGCCATCCTAAGTGTCAACTTTCTTGTTCACGCTCATCCATTGCATGAGTGCTCAAAATATCGAAAGGGAGTGGATCATTTTGACTTGTACCTGGCTAGTGGTCTGGGGATGAGTCAAGATAAGATTCCAAAGAATACCTAGTGTGAAACTTTAGTAGATTAAGTTCTCAACAATAAAAACAATGTTTTACTCTCTCGTATATCCCTATCTCCTTTCTTGCACGC
The DNA here is from genome assembly GCA_950022295.1 of Bromus sterilis. NCBI lineage: Eukaryota > Viridiplantae > Streptophyta > Magnoliopsida > Poales > Poaceae > Bromus > Bromus sterilis. Next base: position 223,222,406 of record OX465599.1, read on the forward strand.
AAACACCATTTGGAGACATTTGAGTCACGGACAACGAGAGCTCTTGCACCTTTATGTTCTTATGTTGCTTGTTTCAATGCTAATATAGACTCTTGCCTGTTATGACTTGAATTGAATTTCATGCCTTGATTGCTTTACTTAAAAGTTCTTATATGGTTGGTAGCATGTCACCACAACAATTATGCTTGTTATCATTTACCTACTCGAGGACGAGCAGGAATTAAGCTTGGGGATGTTGATACGTCCAAAACGTACCTATAATTTCTGCTTGCTCCATGCATATTTTGTGTGATATTGCTATGATATTGAATGCACTTCCATACACTTTTGATCATATTTGGATTAACCTATTAACTCAGTGCACCCCAGTGCTAGTTCCTGTTTTCTGCTGTTTTTGTATTTCAGTTTTCCCATTACTTAAAGTGCCAGAAAAATTCTGGGAAAAATATAGGAAAAATCAGCGTACATGAAGCTTCGGGAAGAGCCAAAGTGGGGCCAGATGGCAGCCAGGGGTGGCCCAGGCGGCCACCTGGCGCGGCCATCCCCTAGGCCGTGCCAGGGGGGGAGCCTAGGGCCCCTGGTCCACCTCTGGCTTCCCCCCTTCGCCTATATATCGTCTCGAAACCCTCGAGGACATAACCCTTTTTTGCGATCTCTCCTCTGTTCCGCCGCCGCATCGCTTCCAAGATCGGGAGCACCAGGAGCCCTCTTCCCGGCACCCTGCCGGAGGGAGGAACCACCTCCGGGAGCTTCTCCACCACCATGGATGCTTCCCGGATGAACCGTGAGTAGTCCACCTTGGACCATGAGTCCATGATCAGTAGCTATGTGATGTTCTCCTCCCCTCTTTGTTCTTCATGGTTTAGACCTCGTGATCTGCCCTACATGATCGAGCCACATATGTAATCTTTCTATTGTTGCTATGTTGAGTTTGCTGGGATCTGATGGATTATGAGACTATGTTCAGATTGTGTTTGAGTAATATATTTGATTCTCCTCTTTTATATTTATGTTCTTGAGTAATTCTTGCATGTTCTCCGTTGCTGTTTATTGATTTGGCCAAGTAGTAGGTAGTAACTCCAAGAGGGAGCGTTCTGCATGATTGTGGGTTCATGCCCCCTGATGACTAGCTTGAGTGACAGAAACATGAGTCTAGGGGATGTGCAGTTGCCACAAGGGAGAAACAACGGTGCTTGTACTTGCGGGTGCAAGGATTGTTTACTTTACGCAAAGTTCTTTAATGCAGTTGTCTGTTGCTTTGAGTTTACACTTTGGGTGGGATTCGCAACTTAATACCAGCGAGATGTTCTGGATAAATATCTCAAGGTGGATGATTAGTAGGTAGATGCAAATGGATTTCAGTCTACTTGTCTTGGCGTACCGCCCAAGCTTTTGAACCTCTTCCTTTCTTTGTAGCATAGTTAGCATTGGTTTGCGCACATAATCCTGTCAATTGCCCAGATGTAATTTGTTTACCTTGCATGGCTATTTTATCATCTTTTGGGAGAGAGACATCACTAGTGAACATCATGGGACCCCGGTCCATATTTCCACCACTGTTTACACCTGCTATTATTTTCTGCTTTATTTCCTTTTCTGTTGCTATCGCTATCATTATTATATCGTGCGTTTGATCCTTTGCAAACAACAAGGCCGAAGGGATTGACAACCTCTCTGTACTCGTTGGGAGCAAAGTTATCTGTTGTGTGTGCAGGTCCACGTCAACCGCCTAATTGCTGGCGCCGTTGTCACCTTCCCGTCGTTGTCGGAGTCCTACTGGAGACAAACCTTGGTATCTTCACCGAGGAAAATTTGCTGCTGTCTACATCTCAACCTTCCACTTTGGGTAACCAACGAGGGGCGAGAAGACATCAGTTGCGACACGTGGAATACATCGTGGACTTGGGAGAGGTTCGGCGGCAATTCCAATCGGTATGCCACTGGTCCACTCCTGGAAAGGATACGGAACGGGCCAATATAGCGAGGAGATAACTTGCCTTTGACCCCGAAACGATGTGTGCCTCTCATCGGAGTGACACGAAGGTAAGCTTGTTCGCCGGGTTGATAGACCATTTCCTTGTGCTTGCGGTCATAGTTGCTCTTCTGGCGAGACTGAGTGGCCTTCAAGTGTTCACGGATAATGCGAACCTGATCTTCAGCATGTTGTATAATGGCCGGACCAATGAGAGTTCGTTCCCCAGTTTCGGACCAATTCAAAGGGGTTCAACACTTACGTCCATAAAGAACTTCAAAGGGTGCCATCTGCAGACCAGCTTGATAGCTATTGTTGTACGAGAATTCAGCAAACGGAAGAGATTCCTCCCATTTCTTACCGAATGAAATGACACAAGCTCAAAGCATGTCTTCAAGCACTTGGTTAACTCGTTCAACTTGGCCTTGCGACTGGGGGTGATAAGCAGTGCTGAAATTTAGGTGAGTGCCCATAGCTTCTTGGAAACTATCCCAAAATCTTGAGGTGAAAATGCTGCCACAGTCTGAACTGATCTCTAACGGAATGCTGTGGAGGGAGACAATTCTGGAAAGATACAAGTCTGCTAACTGACTAGTAGAGATCGTCTCCTTGATTGGCAGAAAGTGGGCAACCTTGGAGAATCGGTCGATGACGACAAAGATAGCATCGTCGCCTTTCCGCGATCGGGGAAAACCAATGACGAAGTCCATTTCAATCTTGTCCCACTTCCATTCAGGAATGGAGAGTGGTTGAAAAGTTCCAGCAGGTCTCTTATGTTCTGCTTTCACGCGACGGCAAACGTCACACTCGTCAACATGTCGAGCGATGTCTTGCTTCATGTTAGACCACCAGTACCGCTGATGAAGGTCTTGGTACATCTTGGTACTACCAGGGTGAATGGACAAAGGATTATCATGAGCTTCTTTCATGACGCGCGGGGTCAAGTTCAGATTGGGCTTACTTCTAGGGACCACTAATCGATTCTTGAAGTACAACATACCATCATCAGCAACAGTGAAGAATGTGGGCTTTCCTCTAGCGATATACTTCTTAATCTTCTCGACATCAGAGTCACATGTTTGTATCCACTTTATGGTGCTGTTGAGGTCCGGTTCAACAACCAGGTTATCCACATATCCCTGAGGAACAATCTCGAGGTTTAGCATTCGTAGCTCTTCATACAGAAGTGGCCGTTGTACTTGAACTTCAAGTTCACTACAGTAGGCTTTGCGGCTCAAGGCATCGGCCATCACATTGGCTTTGCCAGGGGTGTAATGAATATCCATGTTGAAATCGGCTATTGTCTCGAGCCATCTTTGTTGGCGGAGATTCAGGTCTGGCTGAGTAAACAAGTATTTCAGGCTTTGGTGGTCGGTGTAGATCTCGCAACGATTACCGACGAGGTAATGTCGCCACATATTCAATGCATAAATTACCGCTTCCAATTCGAGATCATGCGTTGGATAATTTTCTTCGTGAGCACGCAACTGACGAGAGCCATAAGCAATCACTTTGCGCTCTTGCATTAGGACACAACCTAATCCTTGACGAGCAAGTATATCACGAAGTCCTTCTGAGTATCAGGGGGAGCAAGCACCGGAGGAGAAGTGAGCTTGTCCTTGAGAGCTTGGAAACTTTCTTGACATTTGTCTGTCCACTCAAACTTGACACCTTTGTGAAGCAGATTAGACAGAGGCTTGGCAATCATGGAGAAGTTCTCGACGAAACGACGACAATAGCTGGCGAGTCGAGGAAACTTCTGACTTGCTTGACAGTCTTGGGGGGAGTCCAATCCAGGATAGCCTGAATACATTCTGGGTTGACGACATTGATGACCCACAACCGTAAGGGATCTATTTCAGCGTTTTCAATAAGTAAGAGTGTCTAACCCAACAAGGAGCGAAAGGTATTGATAAGTGATTTTGGACAAGGAATAACTGCAAGCACCGAAAGATAACTTTGTAGGGGTTTTCGGTATAAGCAACAATAAGACAAAAGCAAGCAAAGTAAATGGTGCTGAGGAGCAGCAGGTGGCCCAATCCTTTTGAGCAAAGGATAAGCCTGGCAACTAAACTTATAAAGACTAAAGCGTTCTTGAGGACACATGGAGAGGTAGTCATGCGCTTTCGCCATATTCCGCATTGATAACATGTTTTGTATTGATAAGTGTTGAGTGGGTGAATCTATGCTATCACACCTTCTAGACTAAGATAAGTGCACCCTTATGATTAAACAACTTGCAAGCATCCGCAAATACAAGGTAGAAATGAAGGCAAAGCCTAACCACAGCAATACGATCAAGGATCCATTATTCCCTTGTGCAAAAGTGTGCAAAACTGGGGTTCAGGTTTCTGTCACTCCGGCAACCCACCGTAAGCATTATTTATACACAATGTATTCCCCTAGGTCCTTAATAAGGCGAAGTATTGAGTGTTCGACTCACACAACACCACTAGGAAAATAACAACACAACTTAAATATCAAACAACACATATTACTTCAACATCATATGACTACTAACAACACGACTTCTCCCATGTCCTCAAGAACTAAAGTAACTACTCACAAGACATAAAAGAGATCATGATCAGAGGTGATAAATAGGTGGTAACAATCTGGTCATAATGATATTTCTCCAACAAAACTCAATAGCATTACCACAAAGTAGTAATCAACACCGGTAGAGTAGAGAGGATAGATAGTACGATTTACAACGCAAGTTTCAATTGTGAGATGAGATTGGATGAAGATGAAGATGGTGCTGATGTTGGGGATGATGTCGATGATGATCTCGATGATGCCCGTGATGACGGTGATGACGATGGCGATGATCTCACCTTCCGGGAGGTGATCTCCTCGGCGGAATCTGCCCGCTGGAGAGCCCTTTTCTTCTCTGTATGTTTCCGCCACGGAGCGGCGGCGGAACTCCGTAAAAACTCCTCTTTTTAGGGTTTCCGGATGACGAAGAATATATAGGCTAGAGGGGGGAGCCTGGGGTGGTCCCAGGGCTCCAGGCGCCCTCCCGGGGTGGCCAGGGTGGCGGCCGCGCCAGGTGGCCTCCTGGGCACCCTATGGCCCCCTCTGGTCCCTCTTTTGCGTGTCTTCGTCAATCCTCTCAGGAACACCCTCCGTAGATTTTCAGGTAATTTGGAGGTGTTCTTCTTCAACAACTCAGCGTCCACTTTTTATCGCTGAATCCTGCGTCTGCTGCTTCGGCACCGGAAAGTTGCAAACTGTGTAAAACAAGCCAAAACAACATAAGAACATCATCGTAATGTGAAATATATCAATGAATAAGGACGAATTACGATATAAAATAGTGATGCATTTTGGACGTATCAACTCCGTCGAGCTTAGACCTCGCTTGTCCCCAAGCGAAAACTAAGCTCGGTAAACTTGTCCACAAGTTTAGAGAGTGAAGTGTCGATAAATAGAATACGGACAAGAAGCATCATGATTTATTCACATAACTCAAACATCCTCAACAACAATCTTCAACTCATAGGGCCCTTATGAAAGAGTAATAACAATTATAATCAAGAGTAGGGCTAAGGAAACTTATGAAATCATGGCAAACATGTCCTTTGGTCAAAGAACAACTAATAGCTTTTACTTTTGCTCTTTCTTTTTATATTTTGATGAGATCAATTGAAGCTTTTGAAAGAACATGCTGTTAGGCACGAAGTGAAAATGTTAACACAAAGGAAGATGTTTGCTTCAGCCAGGCTTAACAAACAACTTACTTATCAAATGATAATGTCAACAAGGATGCGGTATGACAGATCTTAATGCAGCTTTATATGAATGAATCCATGTCACATCAAGTGTCTGCTCTCTTTAAGAATAGAAAGAAGTAGGAATAACTGACTCAACCTAAAACTAAAAGATAGGCCCTGCTCTAGGGAAGTAGGGAAAACTCATATGCTATCCTTAAATCAAACAGAATGAAAACAAGTTTTGAGAGTTGCATGATTTGTCAAAGAATGCTAATAGATAACTCAATTACTTCTCAAATTGGACAAGTTTCGAGGAACGACTCCCACACGGGGACGATCACATCCCCGCAATCTCCTTTGTTTATCACTACCAAAGTTTTCTGATTTCTCATGAACAAAGCGTGAAGGAGGGTTTATTTGTTGTATTATATTTTATGAGCTAGGCGCACTCATGCCAATTCCTCCTCGTATTAGGGGTTTGCAGATAGACATGCAATCCCGAGATAAAACTTGTCCAACTTAAGAAGATCATGAATTAACTATTACTTCCTCATGAGCTAAAACAGGGGCACAAAATAGAATATTTTGAACATTTAAGGATAACACATAAATTCTATACTTTAGGAGTGGTAGTGTAATACCACGAATAGGAAGGTATGGTGGACTCATATGGAAAATATTGGTTTCAGGGTATGGATGCACAAGCAGAATTCCGCTTAGTACAGAGGTTTGTCTAGCAAAGGCTTTGAGAGAACAGACAATTGATGATGACTTATATGCAAAGCAATATAAAGCATAAACATTAAAATAAGCATAGAACATCAAGTTTTCTTCCTTGTCAACATAACACTTCAAGCATAATAACATAAATGTTTTGGCTATGTCGCTACTTTGAGAAAATCATGCTTATTGTTATGACCAAAGCTATGTTTGCCAAGATTAAATAAAGTTTTCAAAGCCATACCTGATATAAGGTCAATACTCCCCATAAGAATCATCATAAGGTCGATTGCGTGAAGAGAATACCGAGTGCAGCGAAGGAATCAAAAGACTTCTCATTAATATTCCATCATAGACGACTCCACACTCACGGATACATAACTCTCCAAAAAGGAGTGATTGACCTCAATGCAAACACCTATTTTATAAGATAACTTCCCTATTCATGATACGACTCTACTTGACTCTAAAAGACAAAGATAAAGATACTGTAAGGCCCGATATCATTCTCACCGCGACATATGACATAGCCATATGCCCCGGATTTCCAACATGATATCACAACATTACAGATACAAGGATACAACATCTCATACAATCGGCATACAATTGCCTTAATACAATACAACAACGGAAGATACATGTCTGAGTACAGACTACAATCAATTGCCTAGTGGCAAAGAGAAAAACATCGATCCCCATAACCACACGGGTACAGGCCCTCCGCCGGGATCCGCCTAACTAGTCGTCGTCGAGTCTCCACGTGAAACGTCGATCACCGTACCTGTTGTCGATCAAGAACCCTGAAAAGAGTTTGGGGGTAGTATCATGAGTACAGAAGTACTCATCATCCAACTGTAGTGGTCAACTGACCCAGCAAGGACTTCATCACTCGTCATTCTAGGACAACTAGTAGTTTACGGTAAGGATGGGGTAAGTGGTGAGGTTGCTGCCGCACTAGCATTTATGAAGTGTCTAATGATCTAGAGAGTAAGATAAGAAGCCAAGCATTCGATGAGGAATCGCCTCCAACAAGTCTTGCTATCAACTACTTACGCAAGCATAACACCTATCCTATCCTTGTCCTCCTCTTCGCATCCCGACGAAGAAGAAGCAGTCAAGGCACACACACGTTGATCAAGTTATATTAAGATTATCTCAGTTGTTGTTGTCTATGAACAAGGAGTAGGTCTCAAGTCTTCCATAACCGTGGACACGGCTTCTCGAAAAGATTTAACCCTGCAGGGGTGTACCAACTGCCCATTACAAGGCTCTGCACGCACGCCCATCTCTCTCAGTTGCTACCCATGATAGGCAACCATTTTATGATTTAGTCCCAAGAGATCCGGAACGACAGGTCCCTCTAACTAACAACGCACAAATCCGGGTGGCCCCCGGAGAGTCGACATCCAACTCAAAAGCCGGCCGCGCTCTCGAATCGGCCTCTACCGTCTGGACGAGGTCGGGTTAGCTACCCAAATAGATGTGGGCAGCCCCCTAGCTTCCAGGGGTGGACCAACGAAGGAACTCTGTCTCCGCTGGCCCGAGTTGTTTGAAAATCTGCCGGGAGCTCACCAGTCACACACACGGTTTTCAAATGGTAAAACCAGCTTGGGCCACCACTAGAAATGTTTGAAGCTAGATAGGTAAGAAAAGGGGACCCCATAAAATCCCACATGCGGTTAGGCACGCTCAGTCTTAAAACCAATACCCGGAACTCGGATCCTAGGTGACTCGAATGGAACAAAGCGTCGGGGCGAGATAGCCTAGACCTTCCATCCTTCGTCGAATATAGTCAACATTTATAATAATCATATCATCAACAACAATATAATAATAATGTGATAGCCCAAACCAAGGAGTAACAGGGTAACATCGTAGCATCCTAAGCATGCATACTAAGCAGGGGCTGAGCAACGAGCAATAGTAACATAGCATTACATGGTTTGCTGGGAGGGGACATGGTTGTATCGGTTTGAAAGAGGCTGTAAACATGTGGTAGGATCAAACATCGAACCTATCCTAGAATAGCATGCAAACCGCTGGTTTAAATAGAATGGATCATAAGTAATGTATAGTCCTTGCCTGTTGATAAGTCGGGTTCGGAAGGTGTAGTTGATCGCAAGCTCGCATCGTCTCCGAGAGGTACCCGCGAAAGCACACAAGACGATAAACACTGGAAAGCAATTAACAAGCAAGCATCTATTACTACGAAGCAAACACGAGCAAGCATCAACAAGAAGGCAACACGCGACTTCGCACCTACCGTCGAGAGCGGTTACTAACAGGTTAAGTGGAGTACTCGTCACACACGACGATACCGCACGTTTACGGTGGTTCAAGTTGTTTAGCTAAAGGTGATCAACAAAGGTTGTTAACATGGCAACTCAAGCAAGCATGGCATAGCACACAAACATGACAAGAGGTGAAGCATAAATAAACTGTCTAATCTAGTCACTTTAAGTGGGGGGTAAAACCTATACATGGCAAACTACGGTGGACCCCACGATAAAAATAGAATTTGGTGCTGTTTTGCCCTAAACAATATTTTATTATTTTATTAGAAAGCAAGAGCAGCATAAACACAATCTACATGCAATTATATTCAAGTTACATATAAGAAACATTTTAAACCGAGCAACGGTTAAAAAGTTATTAGATAAACAAGTTACAGTGGCATGCAATGTAAATAACATTAAAACGGCAAGTTAACAAGTTAAAACATGGAAACAGAGCACATTTTATTAAACTACACAAAACTCTAAGCAACTTTCAAGTTAAGATCGTCGCAATCCGAGCTACGGGTTAGAAGTTACAAGCATCGCCAGAATAATCACAATCTGCCATTTATTAAATGCAGAAAAAAGACTAAAGCATGTACTGGGCTAAAACTATAGCTAATGGGCCTTACTGATCGAGCGCTGAACTACTAATCAACGCCTACGGGCGCCACATAGAGACATGGGCCGAACCCAGCTTGGAACAGAAAAAAAAGGGGAATGGAGTCTCATCGCGTGGGCCTGGCCCATGACGGCTTGGGCGACGCATAGCAGAAACTCGCCTCTGGGCGAGATCCAAGCCGCGGGCGAGATGGGCCAAGGGGCCAGGAGGCGCTGGGCCGCGGAGCGTGTGGTGGCCCACCATGGGTGCTGCGGGCGTGCTGGATCGGGGCAGGGACGACGTCCCACGCAGGAGGTCGCCGGCGGTGGCGGTTCCTCGCAGAAGGAGCGCGACAGGGGGCGAGGACGGCCGGGAACGGGGGAGGCGCGGCGGATCCGGCCTGGATCCGGTCGCCGACGGGATTGTGGGCGGCCCGTCGAGGTCCATGGGGCGGTGCGTCAAGATTTCTCACGGCATGGCCATGGTGGCTAGCTTCATCCGGCGCGGCGGCCTGCAATGGGAAGAGAAGGAGGCGGGGTCAGAGAGAGGGAAGAGGGAGAGGAAGGAGAGGGGGGCGCGGGGTGAGAGAGGAGGCGGCGTGGCTGCTGCGGCTCCCGGTTCGGCCCGGAGCGGCTGGAGGTAGGTGGGAGGTCCAGGGGGACACGTGGCGGCTTCTGAGCCGTCAGATCTGAGATCTGACGGTCCAGATCAGAGGAGAGGCTAAGGTTTGGGCGAAAATGGGGTAATTTTGGAGAAAAATTCCAGATCTGGGGGCTGGTGGCTGCTATTTTGGCTTAGGGAAACCCTAAGTGGGGGTGGGAGAGTGGTGGTCTTTATATAGCCCAGGTGGCTGGCAGTTTGCAAAAACATCCCCGGTTTTTCTCTCTCGCGCGCGGTGTTTACGTTTCTGACCGCCGGGGGTCCGCACGACCTCCGATTCGGGTAAAACTTCGAACTGCGCGATCAGCGCGTCGAGCCGACGGCGTTCACCTCGCGTTGGAACCGTTCCGAGAACACTTTCCGGCGCGCTATAAAATATCCCGTTTACTTATTAAACGGGATTTTCGTTCCATTAGCTGCGGCTGGTCTCGTGCGGTTTTCACGACGTGATCGGGTGAAACCCGGTGTCGCAAATGTCGAGTGTCAGGGTGGCAAGGGTCGGTCTCCGTCCAATACGAGATAAGAGGGGGAAAAATAATCGCCGATCGATAAATCGGGGATGCAAACAGCGCAAACAAATCAGACAATCAAACAATTCACACCGAAAACAAATTTTTTTAATTTTGCAAAATCTGGGCTGTTACAGATACCGGGCACTCCCCCAAGCTTGGGACAAGCTAAGGGGATGCCATTACCCAAGGAGATTTCACTCCTCATTCTTGTTCATGTTGATCACGTAGTCCTTGGCAAAGCGCTTCCATGGCAGCGGTTCTCCAGTCTCATATGAAGCTTCAGTCTCCAAGATCCTGCACTCAGCACCCAAACCCGTGCGCAGAAACTTTAGTTCATACTAATAGTTCTGGTTCTGCAGATCATAGATCTGCCCTTGAAGCTCGAACACTTTTTCTTCCAGCTCGTTGATGCTTGACAACATCTCCTTCATCTCCTTCTTGAAATGTGCCATCAACTCGTTGATGATGTCAAAGTTAGTTTCAATACCACGCTCGACGATCATCTTATACTTGAAGACTTCTTGCTCCACTTCTTCTAGCCTGGCCTGGAAACTCCCCTCCTTGATAGGTCCCTTAAGATCTTCTTGATGGAGGACACCTTCCTCCATCCGAACAACCTGAGGGTGCTTCTTCACCTCAGCGAGGTAAGGGTTGATGACGTTGACGACGAACTTGTCCTTGGGGGAACTTGGGGAAGCCATGGCACCTAGGTCTAGCTGAAAGATTTTCTCGCAGAAACAGATCTAAAAGAAAACACACGAAATCGCGAGATACATTGCCGGAACAATCCGGGCAAATATATAGCAAAAATTTCTGCACAGAAAGGAAGGTAACGAGCCAAAGTGGGGTCGGAGACGGACTCCTGGGTGCCCAGGCGGCCCCCCGGCGCGGCCAGGGGGTAGGCCGCGCCAGGGGGCGCCTGGACCCCCTAGAGCTTGTCTCCAGCTCCACTTAGGCCTCAAATTTTCCTTATTTTACAAAAACTCATAATATGGGATTTTTTATGGCGGTTCGCGATGTTTCCTTACCGTAATACATACCTTTCCTTATTCTGCTTCTGCTGGTGTCTGAAACAGAGCTGCAACATGTTCTTCATGAGTTGTTGTGTATAGCAAATCGACATCAACATTGACAGGGTCTCCTGCTATGTAATGCTTAAGTCTTTGCCCATTCACAACTTGAGGTTTGGTGCCTTCGAAATTGTTAATCTTGATTGCACCCGAGCGGTAGATTTCTTCAATATGAAATGGCCCTTCCCACCTGAAAAGTAGTTTACCTGGAGAAAACCTGAAACGGGATCTAAATAACAAACTTTATCACCAACATTAAATTCACGTTTTAGAATCCTCCTATCGTGCCACTTCTTTACCTTTTCCTTGAGCATTTTAGCGCTCTCGTAAGCTTCACTTCTCCACTCATCTAGAGAAGTCAAGTTCATGAGACACTTTTCACCAGCTAATTTCGGGTCAGCATTAAGCTCTCTAATAGCCCAGAAAGATTTGTGTTCTAATTCTAATGGCAGATGGCAAGCCTTGCCATAGACCATCTTATAGGGAGACATGCCCATGGGGTTTTTGTAAGCAGTTCTATACGCCCACAAAGCATATCCTAACTTATTTGACCAATCTTTTCTATTTCTATTAACTGTCTTCTGTAATATCAACTTGATCTCTCTATTGGTGAGCTCAACTTGCCCACTAGTTTGAGGGTGGTACGGTGAAGCAATTCTATGATTGACATCGTACTTGGCTAAAGCTTTTCTAAAAGCTCCATGCATAAAGTGTGAACCGCCGTCAGTCATGAGGTACCTGGGTACTCCAAACCTAGGAAAAATTACATCCTTGAGAATTTTCAAAGATGTCTTGTGATCAGCACTTTCAGTGGGGATTGCCTCTACCCACTTGGTTACATAATCAACAACAACTAAAATGTGAGTGTACTTGTGCGAGGGAGAAAAAGGACCCATAAAATCAAAACCCCAGCAATCAAAAGGCTCAATCACTAGAGAGTAATTCATAGGCATCTCATTCCTTCTAATAATATTACCAACTCTCTGACACTTATCACAGGATAAGACATAATTTCTAGCATCCTTAAAGAGAGTAGGCCAATAAAAACCTGATTGAAGAACCTTATGTGTGGTCCTCTCACCGGCATGATGTCATCCATATGGACAATCGTGACATTGTCTGAGAATGTCCTTCTGCTCGTGTTCCGGTATGCATATCCTCACGATCCCATATGGACCTTCTTTGAAAATATGTGGGTCATCCCAAAAGTAATGCCTCAAATCGTGGAAGAACTTCTTCCTTTGCTGAAATGTTAAACCTGGAGGCAAAAACTTTGCAACGATGAAGTTAGCATAATCTGTAAACCAAGGATCGGAGAGAGATTGTACTTTTACAACAACTAGCTGTTTGGCTGGAAAACTGTCGTTGACTGGAATGGGATCATGCGGTATATCTTCCATCCTTGAAAGATTACCTGCCACCGGATTGTCTACTCCTTTCCTATCGACAATCTGCAAATCAAATTCTTGAAGAAGGAGTACCCATCGGATGAGTCTTGGTTTGGCATCCTTCTTTTCCATAAGATACTTAATGGCAGCATGGGCAGTATGAATAATAACCTTAGAATCAACAATATACTTCCTAAACTTATCACAAGCAAACACTACTGCTAAGAATTCCTTCTCAGTAGTAGCATAATTATTTTGAGCACTATCAAGGATTTTGCTAGCATAATATATAACATTCAATTTCTTATCAACCCTTTTCCCTAAAATAGCTCCAACAGCAAAATCACTAGCATCACACATAATTTCAAAAGGTAAATTCCAATCAGGTGGTTATACTATAGGAGCGGTTATTAAAGCTTTCTTAAGAACTTCGAAGGCTTCCTTACAATCTTCATCAAAAATAAAAGGAACATCCTTCTGGAGAAGATTAGTGAGGGGTCTTGAAGTCTTAGAAAAGTCTTTAATAAATCTTCTATAGAAACCAACATGACCGAGAAAACTACGAATACCTTTGATGTCCCTTGGATAGGGCATCCTTTCAATTGCTTCGATCTTGGCCCTGTCCACCTCAATTCCCCTCTCAGAAATCTTGTGGCCAAGAACAATTCCCTCGTTGACCATAAAGTGGCACTTCTCCCAGATAAGCACCAAATTTGTCTCCTCACATCTCTGCAAAACTTAATTAAGGTTGTGGAGACAATGGTCAAAAGAGGTTCCATAGACGGAGAAATCGTCCATGAATACCTCCAAAATTTCTTCACAAAAACCAAGAAAGATAGCAGACATACACCTTTGAAAAGTAGCAGGGGCATTACATAAACCAAAAGGCATACGCATGTAAGCATAAGTACTATAGGGACAAGTAAAACTGGTCTTCTCTTGATCAGCAGTGTAACATGAATTTGAGAGAAGCCAGAATAACCATCAAGATAAAAAAAGTGAGTATTTTTGGATAACCTTTCAAGCATTTGGTCGATGAACGACAACGGGTAGTGGTCCTTCCTGGTTTCCTTGTTCAGCTTCCTTTAATCAATACGCATTCTATATCCAATAATAATTCTCTGAGGTATTAGTTCATTCTTATCATTAGGAACCACAGTTGTACCTCCTTTCTTTGGAATACAATGAACCGGGCTTACCCACTTACTATCAGCTATAGGGTAGACAATACCTGCGGCTAGAAGCTTGAGAATATCAGTCCTTACAACATCCATCATTTTCGGATTCAACCGTCATTGATGATCAACAACCGGTTTAGCATCAGGCTCAAGGTTGATGGTATGTTGACAAATAGATGGACTAATCCCCTTAAGGTCATCAAGGGTATAGCCAATTGCACCTCGATGTTTGCGAAGTACTTCCAATAGTCGCTCTTCTTCATACCCTGAGAGGTTAGAATTGATAATAATAGGATATACTTTCTTTTCATCTAAATAAACATATTTGAGTGTATCGGGAAGCGGTTTAAGATCAAACACTGGATCTTATTTTGGTTTCGATAAAATTCCCAAAGGCTCAACCGGAAGGTTGTGCTTTAGGATAGCAGGTTGTCTTAAGAATATTTCGTCCAGCTCATTTCTCTCCTGCATATGCAAATCATTCTCGTGGTCCTCCATATATTGCTGTAAAGGATCATTAGGAGGAATAGCAATGGAAGAAATATCATCAATAATATTATCATTACTAGGCAAATTAGCACCACGAGGCTGCTTAGAGAACTTAGAAAAGTTAAATTCATATGGCTCACCATTGAATTCAATAGAAACTTTACCTTTCTTGCAATCTATTATAGCTCCACAAGTTCTGAGAAAAGGTCTACCGAAAATAATAGGACAAAAATTATCCCTTACTGAACCAAGTACTAGTAAGTCGGTAGGTTATTTTACCTTTCCGCATAGGACTTCAACGTCTCTCACAATTCCGATAGGAGAGATAGTTGCTCTGTTTGCAAGATGAATAGTAACATCAACTTCTTCAAGTTCACAAGGTGAAATCTCACCCATGATCTCTTGATAAAGTGAATACGGGATAGCACTAGCACTCGATCCCAAATCGCATAGCCCATAATAATTGTGATCTCCTATTTTAACATATAGTACTGGAGTACCTGAAATTGGGCCTTTATTCTTGGCTGTGACAAGGTTAGTGGAAACAACAAAATTTTTTATATTGGAATCTAAAGCATCATTAGTAAAAAAATCCTTAACCAATGCAACTTGAGGATCGACCTTGATCTGGTCCTCAGGCTCATCAATTCTTCTCTCACTTTTATTTATTATGCCTATCACAATATAGTGCTCCCTTATCCTTGCGGGAAAAGGGGGATTTTCATATATAACTGCAGGCAAAATAGGGTCAGCAACATGAATATCAATAGGCAATTCTTGGAAGGGTTTATGATGCTGATCCTTCTTATTCCTAGAAGAGTCAACATGAGAGGCAAAGTCCTTACAAAAATCAATCATTAGATGGGAATCAAGACCAATCTTAGAGCAAAAGGTATTAAAGTAACCAGTTTTCACATAGCTCTCTATATAATCATGCTCATAATTTATAGTGGGTTCAATACCTTTATCCATTTCCCAATCTTCGGTATTCTTCTGGATCCTTTCAATCAGATCCCATCTTTCTTCAACACTTTTCGTCTGAAATACCCCACTAGAGGAGGCATCCAACATCTCCTTATCCTGACGAGAAAGTCTAGCATAAAAAATTTGTAAGTATAATTTCCTTGGGGAGCTCATGAATAGGACATTTGAGCATTCGGGATTTCAATCTCCCCTAAGCTTGAGCGATGCTTTCTTCGTCACGAGACCTAAAGTTATAGATATAGTTTCTGTCTCGATGAATTTCATGAAGAGGATAAAACTTGGTATAAAAGAGAGACATAAGCTCTTGCCAATCAAGCAAATGTGAGTTATCGAGAAGCTTATACCAATCTGAAGCTTTATCTATAAGCGATATAGAGAAAAATTTCCTCATGACAAACTCCATTGATACACCTGCAAGCTTAAATAGTGAACATAGTTGTGACAAATATAGCAAGTGTTCACCGGGATGTCTGTCTCCTGCATAACGATTAGCCAAAACACAATCGATAATACCAGCTGGTATTTTATAAGGCACAATTTCAGTAGGGGGAGGAACAACCACCACAGATGTGGGGCGTTTCCCTGCAAGCAACGATCCAATAGCTAGGTTGTCCATATAGACAAAGAGCAGGAACAGCAAAATAAAAGTAGCAATATAAAAATTTCCTTACCAGCTTCACTCACCAATAGCGCTATGCTCCCTGGCAACGGCGCCAGAAAACGGTACTTGATGACCCACAACCGTAAGGGATCTATTGCAGCGTTTTCGATAAGTAAGAGTGTCGAACCCAACGAGCAGCGAAAGGTATTGATACGTGATTTTGGATAAGGAATAACTACAAGCACTGAAAGATAACTTTTTAGGGGTTTTCAGTATAAGCAACAATAAGACAAAAGCAAGCAAAGTAAATGGTGCTGAGGAGCAGCAGGTGGCCCAATCCTTTTGAGCAAAGGATAAGCCTGGCAACTGAACTTATAAAGACTAAAGCGTTCTTGAGGACACATGGAGAGGTAGTCATGCGCTTTCGCCATATTCCGCATTGATAACATGTTTTGTGTTGATAAGTGTTGAGTGGGTGGATCTATGCTAGCACACCTTCTAGACTAAGATAAGTGCACCCTTATGATTAAACAACTTGCAAGCATCCGCAAATACAAGGTAGAAATGAAGGCAAAGCCTAACCACAACAATACGATCAAGGATCCATTATTTCCTTGTGCAGAAGTGTGCAAACTGGGGTTCAAGTTTCTGTCACTCCGGCAACCCACCGTAAGCATTCTTTACACACAATGTATTCCCCTAGGTCCTTAATAAGCGAAGTATTGAGTGTTCGACTCACACAACACCACTAGGAAAATAACAACACAACTTAAATATCAAACAACACATATTACTTCAACATCATATGACTACTAACAACAAGACTTCTCCCATGTCCTCAAGAACTAAAGTAACTACTCACAAGACATAAAAGAGATCATGATCAGAGGTGATAAATAGGTGGTAAACAATCTGGTCATAATGATATTTCTCCAACAAAACTCAATAGCATTCACCACAAAGTAGTAATCAACACCGGTAGAGTAGAGAGGATAGATAGTACGAGTTACAACGCAAGTTGCAATTGTGAGATGAGATTGGATGAAGATGAAGATGGTGCTGATGTTGGGGATGATGTCGATGATGATCTCGATGATGCCCGTGATGATGGTGATGACGATGGCGATGATCTCCCCTTCCGGGAGGTGATCTCCTCGGCGGAATCTGCCCCCTGGAGAGCCCTTTTCTTCTCTGTAAGTTTCCGCCACGGAGCGGCGGCGGAACTCCGTAAAAACTCGTCTTTTTAGGGTTTCCGGATGACGAAAAATATATAGGCTAGAGGGGGGAGCCTGGGGTGGTCCCAGGGCTCCAGGCGCCCTCCCGGCGCGGCCAGGGTGGCGGCCGCGCCAGGTGGCCGCCTGGGCACCCTGTGCCCCCCCTCTGGTCCCTCTTTTGTGTGTCTTCGTCAATCCTCTCAAAAACACCCTCCGTAGATTTTCAGGTAATTTGGAGGTTTTCTTCTTCAGCAACTCAGCGTCCACTTTTTATCGCTGAATCCTGCGTCTGCTGCTTTGGCAGTGGAAAGTTGCAAACCGTGTAAAACAAGCCAAAACAACATAAGAACATCATCGTAATGTGAAATATATAAATGAATAAGGACGATTTACGATATAAAATAGTGATGCATTTTGGACGTATCAGGCATTGCCATCCTTGGAAATCACGTGACCAAGGTAGGTCACTTCGGGAAGCCAGAACTCACACTTAGAATAGTTAGCATAGAGTTTGTGTTCTCGAAGCTTTTCCAGTAAAATACGAAGATGTTCAGCATGCTCTTCTTCATTCTTGGAGTATATAAAGATATCATCCAGATAAACCACGACAAACTTGTCGAGATATTCCATGAATATATAGTTCATCAATAGGGAGAAAGTGGCTGGAGCATTGGTTAAGCCAAAGGACATGACAGTGTACTCGTATGAACCATAGCGAGTAATGAAGGCGGTCTTCGGAATGTCCTCCTCATGGACCCGGATCTGATGGTAACCCAATCTCAAGTCGAGTTTCGAGAACACCGTAGATCCAACAAGTTGATCATACAGATCATTGATCCGAGGAAGCGGATACTTGTTCTGTATTGTTGCCTGGTTGATAGGTCGGTAATCTTGGACTAAACGGTTCATGCCACCGCTTTTCGTGACAAAGAGAGAAGGTGCTCCCCAAGTAGAGGAACTGGGGCGAATGAATCCTTTTTGAAGTTCCTTGTCGATTTCCTCCTTAAGTTCAAGGAGTTCGTGTGGCGGCATCTTGTAAGGACGCTTGGCAATAGGAACAGTGCCTGGTTTCAAGTTGATGGCGAATTCCACCTCTTTGGTTGGGGGTATTCCCAGCAGTTCTTCTGGGAAGACGTCGGGAAAATCGCGAACGACCGGAACGTTCTCAATCCCTTCCAGAGGTGAGACATTCAAAGCATTCATCATAAAGATATGCGTTTCAGCATCACGGGTAATTAGGGTGGTGTGGTTAACAATCTCGCCGGAGGGGTGAAAAAATTGGACAGAACTGGTGCCACAATACAGTGCGGCATCGTGAACTTTCAACCAATGCATTCCCAGAATGAGGTCTATAGTGGAGGTTTTCAGGATGATGGGGGACACAAGGAATATAATCCCTTCGACGTCAATGGTGACATTGTGTACCATCATGGAGGTTTGGCAACGACCTCCAGGGGTGCGGACAACCATCGGTGGGTTCATCTTTTCAAACGTTATGTTACGTGATAACACAAATGCTTCCGACATGAATGAATGCGATGCTCCTGAATCAAATAAAATAGTAGCAGGTGCGGAATTAACGAGAAGGGTACCCATCACTGTAGCGGGTTGTTCCTAAGCTTCTTCAACATTAATGTTGTAAGCATGTCCACGAGCAGCAGACCCAGTGTTATAGTTGGGGTTCCTGTTGTTGCCACGACCATTTCCGCGGCCAGCTGGGTGAACTACCAGTTGCTTCTGTTTCTGGGGGCACTCTCTGGAAAAATGTCTAGGTTGGCGGCACGTGAAGCATAATCCATCCTGAGGACGAAGGGGTGCAACATTGGGTGGTGGAGGTAGAGCTCTTGGCATCTGTGGTGGCGGAGGCAGACGGGGTGCAGCATAAGACGACCTTGGAGTAGGGGCAGGTGAATGGGTCACACTGTGAGGGAGCCAGATGCGACGCTTCTGTGTTGCGCTCAAAGATGAGCCAACGTCACGATAGCGTTTCTGCGTGTCCTTGAACTCCATGTAGGCAGTCTCGACGATGATAGCCTTGTTCACCATGGTGGCGAAGTTGGCAAAAGCATGAACGGCAAGAGCGAGCCTGAGGTCTGCATTGAGTTCACGGCGGAAATTTTGTTGCTTGCGAGCATCAGTGGTGATCTCTTCTTCCGCATAGCGAGAGAGGTTGAGGAACTCGCGCTGATAGGCTTCAACAGTCATGTTGTCCTGAGTGAGGTTGCAGAATTCTTTCCGCTTGCGATCCATGATCCCCTGAGGAATGTAGCGGGCGCGGAAGGCAGACTGAAATTTATCCCAGGTGATGACTTCTCCAACTGGCAGTGAACTCTTGTGAGTGCTCCAGCACTGAGCAGCGGCGCCTTTCAGGTGATAGGACGCAAAGTTCACATAGTCAACTGGATCGACATTAGCAAACTCCAGCTCATGAGTGATGTCGTGAAGCCAGTCATCAGCATCCAACGGCTGAACAGTGTTGCGGAACATAGTGGGGTTGAGGCGGGTGAAATCGTGCAGAGTGACTACGGCATGCTGATGGTGGTGCCCATGTTGGTTCGGCTGTGGGAACTGAGCCATGACATTCTACATGACCTGACGGTTCAGCTCAAACTACTGCATCATCGCAGCCATGTAATCCGGCGGCGGAGGCGGATCGTTGGCAGCACGACCACGATCACGACCACCACGACCAGCCATCCTGCTAGAATTTAACACGGGTATTTCAGCGATGAAAATTTAACGATATACCGGAATCAAGCATGAGGTAAAGCGACAACTAAGAGGAGGCGCGGATATATAGGAGTAGTCATATAAGACATACACATCCACACACAGAGTCAATAAAAAATCGTGCAGCATAACATCATAGAAATTAAGGAAAAATGACACACTAGGCGGCGCGCAGACCGCGGTAAGGAATACACGACGCGACATAGCTTCCGCTAAGTCAATAAAACCGCAATAAAACTGTTGGCCACAGGAGTTTGTTCCAGAGAAAACGCGGCCTACCACGAGTAAGGGAATCCGCGGTCCGGGACCTGGGTCAGAACTTCTGCGACACGACTCAACAAAGGGGTAAGCACCAGAACGCGGGGTGGAATCAAGAGAACGTGATCCTAATGTCAGAGTTAGTAAACCTTACCAACAAGGATAAGAGAGCAGAGTCCCAGAGCATAGGTACGGAGAGAAGGATCCTAATACCATAGATATCACGACGGGGTGATATCGATGTGGGCCCGTAAGCCAAACATTAAGTTAGCAAAATAGTTTTTCAAAGACTAGACTCAACTTCGACCAAGTAGTGGTTGGGTGGCTTCCTACAGGCAGTCGGCTCTGATACAACTTGTGACGCCCCCAAAATCAATCCGTGTACAGTAATCATACACGCAGGGTACACGACCGAGATTAGGGTGCCACGGTGAGAATATCACAGCACAACACTAAACACAAATAAGATAACTCTGATATTACAAACCAGGGATCACAAGGATCTGAATACATAAGTTATACAAGCCATAATATCTGAGTACAAACATAGTTAGTCAAGTTTTTTCCTTAAGAAGGCCAGCACAAATATCATCAGAGACACAGATCGAAAAGGCGAGGCCTCCTGCCTGGGATCCACCAAACTACTCTTGGTCAACGGGGAACTCGATGTCGTAGTAGTCTCCTCCGGGGCACTCCTGCTCCTGGGCTCCAACGTCGACTGCAGCGGCCGATCAGGCAAAACAAAAAGGGGGAAATAAAGCAAAGGTGAGTATCTAGCATACCCGCGAGTCTTACGCCCGCTACTAAGCATTTATGCAATTGTATCAAATGGAAAGGGAGGCTGTATATAGTGGACTGCAAGGTAGAAATCAGAATAAGGGTAAAAAGCTAGGCCTATCGAAGACTAGCATCTTCCGACGAGTCTTGCAGCATGAGGAGAGAATAGCCAACAGTTTATATAAATCATAAAGTAACAATGCATCAGAAGTTGCTGCAACATTGTATAATAGTAAGTTGTAATAATTAACAATGCCTCCAAGATCACCTCCTCGACTTCCCTGCGAGGAAGCAAACCCGGAACCAACAATTTAGTAATAATAGTTTGTAGTAGTAGGATCTGGCTTCAGCATAAAGCGCCCTGTTACCGTGGACATGGCTATTCGAATAGATTAATCTTCCCTGCAGGGGTGCACTTCTATTACACTACAACGCACGGATCTCCAGGGTGGTGTACACCTTGTTATGGAATGCCCCACCGAGGCTATCCGACACAAAGTAGCCCATCCTTCAAACTCAACAGAGAGGCCATCCGCCAGTCTACATCCTAAGTACGCAGGGCCTTGGACCCCAACCCTGACGAACTCCTGCACGGTGCGTGGGTGGCCGGGAAGCAGTAGCAAAAACAACACAGCTCGAGCAAACAAGACACTGCACTTCCCGGCAATCATCCCGCGGTACTGCTGACGTCTGACGACTCTTTGAACGAGACAACGATGCAGAGGAGCCCATAACTCATTATCGCACGTGTAGGCAACGCGTACAAGCCAAAAGGCTACTTAAGTCATCCGCCGAACCCTTAGTCATTTTATTATCTCGCGGACAACCGTTATCGTTGCCCGACTAGTTAACACAACGGACAACGAACAACAGCCAGGACCACCAGTACATCGGTGTCTGCTCTATCGTCCCGTCAATGCGCACGGTTACCAACAAGGTGAACCGTCTCCTTACGTTGTCTCGCGTATGCTCCTGGAGGAGCACGACTTTCGTGGTTTGGTAACTCTCGCGACCAACGAACATGTTCCAAGCACACCGGTACACTGGTCGTACCCTCCCTGTCGTCCCGTCGCAATACCACTCGCGGGCACCGTTGGGTCACCCGACTTCTTACCTTTAAGGACCACCGAGGTAGGGGCCTTTGGCGGTGTCTGCATTGTACCGTACCTGTAGCAGTTGTAATATATTGCATCCGCGATCACTCCCAGAGTGATCACGACCCGCTATCTAAACCTAGTAACTAACAATGCGCAGGGCCAACTGATGAATATAATATATATTTATAAGGCATCATAGGATATAGGAAGGTACATCAAGGGGCGACAAAAACAGGCTATGCAATTGAATAGGATTGTAACGTAGCAGTAGCTACAATGCCTACTGCAAGAAATGTACAGAAAGATAGGCGATATCTGGGGAAGAGAATGGCTCAGCTAGCCTGGAAGCTCGGCAGTAGAAGCAGGGTCGTCGACATAGTAGTCATACCCAGCAGCGGTGTAGTCGACAGCACCGGGGTCTACCGCAGAATAAAGCGGGAAGAAACAGTAAATACAAAGCAAACATATGCAAACAGATACATGACATGACAGATGCATTGTTAACGGTGTTCTAATGCAGTGCAATGCACGTTGCTCGAAGCGGGAATTCATCCGGGGATGAAATACCGGCTTCGGGTGATTATCGACAAACGACCCAGAGGGGGATGTCGATATTCGTTGTGTTAGAGGGGGTGGTTGACATACAGATAGCGTATTCTTAATCCTCGTATTTTTCTGATCAATTTTGATATATAAATTATTTTAATCCGACTTACAGTTTAAAAGATATTTAAATTCAAATTTTAAATCAATTTCTAAATTTAATTTATTAATTGAATAACATTATCCAGAATTAAATACTGACTAGTGGGTCCCACTGGTCAACCACACAATAAATAAATTAGTTTAATTAAATCTAATTAACAGTGGGGTCCCACATGTCATAGTAACATATTAGTTAAATTAATTAAACTATGTAATTCAGGTGGGCCTTAGGTGTCACAGACACACACGTAATTAACTGATTAATTATCTAGGGATTAATTAAAGTGGCAGGGCCCACATGTAATAGGCCCAGGGGGTGTTTCTATTTAATTTAATTAGGGGGGGTTTAACAGGGGGTGGCCCACTGTCAGTGGCCCATTAGCCACTGATGGCGAACCTGACGGGGAGGGTCCACGGGAGGGGGCGTGGCCGAGCGCGTTCGATCCGGGGGAGCATGGCACGTCGAACGGTGGTGGTCTCCTCACCGGGACTCGCTGGAGCAACGTCGACGACGAGGGAGGCGGCGGCCGTGCCTCGGGTGAAGACAACGACGACGATTTAGAGCGCGGAGTTGTGCGTGCACTAGTGTAATGGGTGCGTGCGTGGGAGAGGAGTGCAACGGCACGAGCGGCATGCCAAACGTGTGCGCTAGGATGCCGTGGGGAGCTCGCCGGCGGCGAGGCAGTTCTGCCCTAATGGCAATGACGAGCCGGGCGAAAGCTAGGGGGGCATGGGGAGTTGGGGGCGGTAGCCCTGCTGATCAGGAGCACGACGAGGTGGCGAGCAGGCTCGGGGCGAGGCGGGGCGGCCGGAATTGCTCGTCGATGCGGGGGAAGCTGCGGAGGGAACGGTGATGTAGCGCATGAGGAGGACCGCCCGGGCTCGATTCCTTTGGCGTGAAGAAGAGGACGGCTATGAGGAACCGCCTCGACACTGTGTCTTGACGGCACGGGGTCAGTGGCCGCGGTGGAGCACGACGGCGGCGACGAGGGGCTCCGGATCTCTTTTCGCCCGACGATTGCGGCGCGAGGAGGAAGATGGCGGGGGCTAGGGTCTGTCTAGGGGCATGAGGGGGCTTGGGGCAGCTCTTATCGCCGGCGTCGAGCCACGGGATGGCCTCCATGGCGTCGGCCGTCGCCGTGGCCGGCATGGATTCTCGCCACGCACGGTGAGCAGTGAAGGGGTAAGGGAAGGCCAGGTGTGGGCCTGGTGGGCCGCATGGGTGGCTGGGACAGTGCACTATGCACTTAGTGCACTGGGCCAACAGGCCTTTTCTTTTATTTCTTTTTCTATTTCTGTTCTTTTCTTTTTCTATTTAATTTAGCATCTTTTATATTTTTGTAAAATATGTAATATGTTTCTTAGTTAGCATTGCACTATATAACAGTGCCACAAAAAGATTTGGCCAGTAATAAATTCATTTACCTATTGTTATTTATTTTAAAGCATTAAATGGTGCTTATTAGCCACTGTTTTAATTTCTTCTATATATTCATCCTTTCGTAAAATGTTCATTTCAACTTTTGTGATGACCTACTGATTATTAGTTATTTAACAAAAGTGGTTGCAATATTGTTGGACAAGTTTTATTTTGCACTTTGTTTTTATTATCAATTCAAAAGGGTTTTGGGCTTTGGTTTTGAATTGCAAGTGATCAAGGTACATTTGGCACAT
The DNA here is from genome assembly GCA_950022295.1 of Bromus sterilis. NCBI lineage: Eukaryota > Viridiplantae > Streptophyta > Magnoliopsida > Poales > Poaceae > Bromus > Bromus sterilis. The sequence goes on from OX465599.1 coordinate 223,247,031, forward strand.
GGCTTTCAATCTCAACCACCATGATTAGGGATATGCTCAAATACAATGTTGATCAAAGCAAGATTAGCAACCGTAATGATCATTATCAGAAGTGATTACTGTTACAGATACTGAGGGTGTTACAAAGCATATTCAACATTGGTGGCAAGAGAGTGTTATACTCTTCAAGCCCTCGTTGATTACCCCAAGTGCAGGGTTGGATATAGTAGAGTAGCGGCAAGTTTTCCCTTGGCAAAGATACCAAGGTTTGTCTCCCGTAGGACTCCGAAGGATACAAGAAGGTGGTAAAGTGAACAGTGGCGCCGAGGTTGCTACTTCACCTGGACCTGCACACAGATACAAATAACTTTGCTCCCACCGAGTACAGAGGAGTTGTCAATTCCTCCGGCCATGCCATTTACAAAGGATCAACGCAAGAGATAATGATAGTGGTTACTGAAAGTAAAGACTGAAAGTAAATTGAGGGTGTAAACAATGATATGAAGATGGACCGGGGTCCCGTGATTTTCACTAGTGATGTCTCTCTCCCAAAAGACGATAAAAGTAAATTGAGGGTGTAAACAATGATATGAAAGGATTATGAAGGCACCGCAATGCTAACTATGCTGCAAAGAAAGGAAGGGTTCAAAAGCAATGGTGAAAGGGCATGTGCCCTTATGTTTGGTTTTGGTAATTGATGACAATCTTTATGGACTAATGATTTCCTTGAGTTATACTTTAAGGTTTGTCCATAGGCAACGCTTGAAGATCCTATGGTGGCTTCAAGGTTGTAGGATGAAGATTTCGTGCTGACCAAGGTGTTCTTCATGGAGCTATCCGAAGATTGGTCAAGGTGATGTGTGCAAGGTCAAGAGGAGCATCACGAAGATATCACATGCTTGGATCTTGCCGACCATTTGGTGATAATGGTTTTGTGAAGATGTGCCTAAAAGAGGCTCACCCGTAATGGAGTATGGGGGAGCTATCTACAAGTCTTCATCGAGCCGGCGGAATCAAGGAAGATGTTCCAACTTGAGGCGGGCATGATCGTCATCATCAAGATCAAGTGGATTATGCGCAAGACAAAGGTTTGAATAGATAGGTGTCTAGTTTACCGGTCTCTTGGTAGTAGTTAGGAGACCGTGTTATAGGCGAGGCCGGGTCATTCGTGGAGAGCTCAAACTTTTTGCATCCTTGGCATCATCTTTATTGGTTCTTGTTTGGCTTTTCTCTTTGTGGGTTTTGGAGCTTGTGGTCTTCTTCATGACAAGCCTTGTTCATTGAAAACGGATTTCATATGCATCTTCTCTTATGATTTTCGATGCGGGAGATTTGCCGGTTATTCTTGGTTAGAGGTTTCACACCTCTATGTGTTTGGCATTTCTCCCTTGCCACTTCTAAATATTTTCAGTCGTGATTAGGCAGCTCTATTCGTTAGCTTTCCATCAAGCTTGAGTTTGCCTTAATCGGAGTTCATTTGCAAAAGTTGTGGCAGTTCAGGGTTTTGCCTGTGTCTTTGGAGTTCATCTGTTGTGTGGCCTGGGCTCCCTGGTTCTGCTGGGGCGGTAGTACCGCTTGGGGTGCGGTAGTACCACTCATGCGGTAGTACCGCACCCACTGCGGTAGTACCGCGCTACGGTAGTACGGCAATCTAGTATCGTAACCACTACCGCAAGCGTACTGACCGAGCGGTAGTGGGCACGGCACTAAGCTGCGGTACTACGGCAACGCGGTAGTACCGCACCCAGCACGGTAGTACCGCACTACGGTAGTACGGCAGGCTAGTACCGTAACCACTACCGCAAGCGTACTGACTAAGCGGTAGTGGGCACGACACTAGGCTGCGGTACTACGGCAGTGCGGTAGTACCGCACCCACTGCGGTAGTACCGCACCACGGTAGTACCGCACCACGGTAGTACCGTGGTTGGTGGGCTGCCAACGGGTTCCAACGGCTGGATTCGTGGGAGACTATAAAAGGGGGTCTTCTTCCTCCTTTGTCTTCACCGGTTTTGTGCAAGTTCTTCCCCCCATTGTTGACCTCCTTGAGCTTGCTTACTCTCTTCCCCTCCTATGATTCTTGCTCCTTTTTGAGGGAAAATAGAGAGGAGGTCTAGATCCACATTCTCCACCAAGCCATCTCTCCTCTAAGTTAGGGGAACCTTGTGGATCTAGATCTTGGAGTTCTTTGTGTTCTCCTTGTTCTTCCTCTCATATTCCTTCATAGATTTTGTTGCTTTGGTGGGATTTGAGAGTTGGGGACTTGAGCACTTCGTGTGCTCTTGCCATTGCATTTGGTGCATCGGTTTGAGTTCTCTCCGAGGATTCTTTGTAGTGAGTGAAGTTGAGAAGATAGCTACTCTTGAGTGAATTGGCACTCTAGAGCTTGTACCTCGTGGGTGTGTTGGCACCTAGAGGCTTGTTGTTACGGAGCTCAATCATTGTGGTGGAAAGCTTCGGGACGCTACGGGAGCCTCCAATTCGGTTGTGCAGATTGCCCCGAGCATTTGTACGGGTTCGGTGACCGCCCCCAAGGGTTGCCATTTGTACGGGTTCGGTGACCGCCCTCAAAGTGTCCTAATAGTGGAATCACGGCATCTTGCATTGGTAAGAGCGTGAGGAGAAATAGGGTGGCCCTCGTTGGCTTCGTGTGAGCATTGTGCTCCTCACCCTCTCCAAATGGAGACGTACTTCTCGCAAGAGAAGGAACTTCGGTAACAAATCCTTGTCTCCATCGGCTCCACTTGCGGTTATCTCTACCTTTACTTTGAGCAATCTTATTACATTTTTTATCTTGTGCTTGCTCATATTATTGTACATTGCTTGTCCCATAGGTTGTTCTTCTAGACAACCTATTTACTTGTGCACCTACTTTGTGATAGCCATAGTGCTCTTGTCATATATCTTGCTATCACATAGTTGTTTATCTTGCTTAGTATAAGTTGTTGGTGCACATAGTTGAGCCTAGCTTATTTAGGTTTCTTGCTTGGAAAATTAAACGTTAAGTTTTATTCCGCATTTGTTCAAGCCGAAACTGTAATTATTTTAAGCGCCTATTCACCCCCCCTCTAGGCGACATCCACGTCCTTTCAAATGGGCAGTACGCCAAGGTAAGTAGACCGAAATCCATCTGCATCTACTACGAATCATCCACCTTGAGATATCTATCCAGAACATCTCGCTGGTATTAAGTTGCGAATCCCACCCAAAGTGTAAACTCAAAGCAACAGACAACTGCATTAAAAGAACTTTGTGTAAAGTAAACAATCCTTGCACTCGCAAGTACAAGCACCGTTGTTTTATCCCTAGTGGCAACATCACATCCCCTAGTCTCATGTTTCTGTCACTCAAGCTAGACATCAGGGGGCTGAACCCACAATCAAGCATAACGCTCCCTCTTGGAGTTGCAAATAAAATACTTGGACAAAGCAAATACCGCAACAGAGAACATGCAAGAATTGACTAAAGAACAAAGTATAAAAGAGAAGAACCAAATATATTACTCATCACAATCTGAACATAGTCTCATAATCCACCAGATCCCAACAAACTCAGCATATCAACAACAGAAATTACATAGATGCCTCGATCATGTGAAGCAGCTCACAAGGACTCGAAAGTGGAGGCACAAAGAAGGGAGAGATAGATCACATAGCTACTGGTCACGGACCCAAGGTCCAAGGGAAACTACCCACGGTACATACGGGAGGCGTCCATGGCTATGGATGGTCTCCCGGAGGGGGTAGCTTCTTCCGGCAGGGTGCCGGAGCAGCTTCTCCAGGCAGCCCCGATCTTGAAACGGCGGCGGCGGAACAGAGGCGAGATCGCGAAAGAGGAGTCCGTCTTAGGGTTTTCCACCCGAGGGGTAAATATAGGCGAAGGGGGGTGTCGAGGGGACCCACAGGGCAGCCAGGAGGCCCCCTGGCGCGGCCTAGGGTGGGGCCGCGCCAGGGACCCTTCTGGAGTCCCTGTGGTGGCCCCCCTCCGCTTCTTTGGTGTTTCTGGAAGCTTTTGCGACGCTGATTTTTTATCTGATTTTCCTGGATTTTTTGGAGCACTTTTAATGGCCGGAAAACCTGAAATACAAAAACAGCAGAAAACAACAACTGGCAGCTGGGTGCACTGGGTTAATAGATTAGTCCAAATATGCTCAAAAGTGTATGAAAGTTCAAGCAAAACATGGCAAAGTCACACAAAACATGCATGGAGCAAGCAGAAATTATAGATACGGTTGGGATGTATCAAACATCTCCTAGCTAGAACTTGCCACCCCCCCGATATTGCTGATCCTTCCCAGCCAAAAACTGGATATGTGAACTTCGGATCGAAGTCAGCAGCAACAAGCACATTATGGCTAGTGCTTTCTACCCATGTATGTTGCAGATTGTGACCTCGACACTCTTGGAGTGGCATGAGTGACATCTATTGCCCCAACGCAATCCTGAAATGGTATGACAACATGGTGTTATGATTATAGCAAAACAATACAAGCATACAAGGCATGAACTACATATTGTAAGTGTGCACCTTTAAAGTATGGATACCATCTTTGGCTACCATGAATCTTGATAGGAGTGTGGGCGGTTGGTGACTTGATCATCTCTCCTATGAGTTCACCAAAACATACAACACTTGCTTGAAGTACCTGGAAATTTCCTCCATTGATCTCATGAACGTGTTGTGTATAACCCTGAACCTCTGGTTATGACCAACAACATGGAGGAACATGGCCACTTGCTCATCCACGGTGGTGTTGACGCTATCTTGAAGCGCCCCCTCGTCCTGAAAGTCTCCACAAGCCTGGAAAAAGGTGTTATACTCATTCAAAGCATCCACAGAGCCTCGGTGGCGTTGTAGTTGTAGATGTAGTTCAGATTGGCAATCATCTCCCGATCCCGGGGGCACATTGGAGCATAGTTGTTGTGACGCTGATGATGACGACGAACACCTCTCTCCTGGATCAACATGATCCATGCCTGAATCACAATTATGAGTGTTCCTGACTGACCTACCAGGTGAATCCGTGCTCGCATAGCCTAGTCGACATGGAGGGTGCGTTCAACAATGGGCAAATCGATCCTACCTTTCCTAACACCCGACCTAACAAAGGAGGGAGGGGGATCCATGGTACTTACCGGGTTTGGAGTGAAGGGGGCATGGATGAGTCGAGGAGGGCCATACGGTGGCCAAGACGAAGGTGAGGAGCATCTCCACTTGCTGCAGCTTGCGCATATCTGAGTCGTCGCCGCATCCACCACCGATGCTTGCGCAGATCTGATTCGCCGCCGCCGGAGCTAAGAATACAGGAGGTCTTTGTCTAAGCGTTAGTGGTGAGCTAATGAGTGGGGGTGAGGCTAGATTCGACGCCTTCGAGCCTCTGTCGATTTCCATCTCCCACCATCCGCACGCGATTTCGCGTTGCACCAGCTCGTGCGTGTTGCATCCACTCGATGACTTTACCCAGCTTGGTTGGCTGGAGAGTGACGATTCGGCCATTCCCAACGGGCCGGGCTGGGAGGTGCTTTGAGGTTCGTGCAATGCGGGCCAGATAGTGAATGCAGACAACCAAACAGGCCAAAATCTTTTCGCGCGGGCCTGGTTGGGTTGTATGCGAGCAACCAAACACGTCCTTCTAGTATGTGCGGTTAAATTGGGTCTTCAATTGGGTCTAGTTGAATGAAAAAAGATCAAAACTATGTTATGCATGTTGTTGGTAGCCGTATTAGTGATCATTTTTTATAAATTGGTGGTGATTATACCACCAATGGCAATACATATAAGCATGCATGATATCTAAGCAAACAATATTATTAACAGTAGAACATATCACAACATGAAATCTAAATCTGCAAGATAATTAACAATACAACATAACACATGTTAAGAAATCATTATATGCAGCTCAACGATAACAAACTTTATTAGCAATTTGAAATTAACACATACTAACACATCCAGACAAAACCTAATACGAGATAGAAACTAGTCATCAGTGGAATGAAAAGCTTGTTTGTGCTTATGACACCTGATCACCATTTCGACGCCCTCTTCTTGGAAGACGACCAGCTTCAGGGTAATGGGATTGGTATGCTTGAATATGACAAGGTAGTTGATCCTGATCTGGTGAACAACAGCGAAGGGGGCCAACCCTTGCTAATGGTGAGCTAGTCGTTCACATTTCGGACTATCATCCTCCAGATGTAGCCGGTGTTCGTTCTCGAACTCCTCTAGGGCCAATGGTGGTTTCTTGGTGAACAAATTTGGCAAAGTGAGCACAGGTCCCAGGTCCAGTCTAAAACTTTGTAGCCCAATGACTGGGAGGGTGACGACACCGTCCCCTCCAGCCCCTTGATACGTCTCAAACGTATCTATAACTTTTTCTTGTTCCATGCTTGTTTGTGTGACATTGCTATATGTTTTGATGCACTTTCATATCCTTTTACAACATTTCTGGGACTAACCTCTTAACCTAGTGCAAAGTGCCAGTTTATGTATGTTATTGTCCGTGCATTGCAGAAAAAGGTGAAAAATCAATATCACCGGACAAATCCATAAAATCACACAAATTCTAATGTGAAGAAAGCTTAGATATGCTCAAAGGTGGGTCAGGGGGAGCCACCCTTGGTGCCCGGTTTCGCCTCTATTTATTCTCCGTCTCCCGAAAACCCTGAGGGAGGACTTCTTTTCCATGTTTTCGCCAATGTTCCGCCGCCATCGCGATCCCGAGATCGGGATCAATAGAAGTTCATGTCCCATCATCCTGCTGGAGGGAGGATTGATCTCCGGAGTCTCCTCCATCACCATGATTGCCTCCGAGATGCTTCATGAGTAGTGTTGGGGTTCGGGGCACAAAACAATATTTTCTCATAACCTACGATACCCAATCCCAAGACTTATGCTATGGCGATGCAAGTAACGGATGGAAATAGGTCACATAACAGTATGTAGTTGATACGTGAGAGATGATAATTGCTTCTCGCCCTTCGTTGGTTACCCCAAGTGGAAGGTGAGATGCAGCGTAGCGGCAAGTTTCCCTTGGTGAAGATACTAAGGTTGAGAGTATCGACTAGTAGGACTCCGGAGATGATAAGTAGGTGTCAGCAGCGTAACTGACATGGACCTGCACACAGACACAAATAATTTGCTCCCAATGAAGTTCAGAGAGGTTGTCAATCTCTCCAGTCTTGTTGTTTACAAAGGATCAACACACAAGGGATAATGATATTGATAGCAACTGAAAGTAAAAGCATAAAAGTAAATAAGTGGGTAAACAATGAAGAGAATATGGACCGGGGTCCCGTGATGTTCACTAGTGATGTCTCTGTCCCAAAAGACGATAAAACTGCTATGCGAGATAAACAAATTATAGATGGGCAATTTACAGGATTATAAACGCACCGCAATGCTAACTATGCTACCAAGAAGGGAAGAGGCTCAAAATCATGGGCAGTGCGCCAAAATAAGTAGACCGAAATCCATCTGCATCTACTACTAATCATCCACCTTGAGATATCTATCCAAAACATCTCGCTGGTATTAAGTTGCGAGCCCCACCCAAAGTGTAAACACAAAGCAACAGACAACTGCATTAAAAAGCACTTTGCGTAAAGTAAACAATCCTTGCAACCGCGGTTACAAGCACCGTTGTTTTCCCCCTTGTGGCAACAACACATCCCCTAGACTCATCTTTCTGTCACTCAAGCGTGTCATCAGGGGGCATGAACCCACAACCGAGCATAATGTTCCCTCTTGGAGTTACTACCTACTACTTGGCCAAAGCAATAAACAACAACGGAGAACATGCAAGAATTACTTAGGAACAAAAGTATAAAAGATAATAACCAAATATATTACTCTATCACAATCTAAACATAATCTCATAATCCATCAGATCCCATAAAGCTCAGCATAGCAACAACAGAAAGATTACATATGTGCCTTGATCATGTAGGGAAGCTCACGAGGTCTAAACCATGAAGAAAAAAGAGGGGAGGAGAACATCACATAGCTACTGATCACGGACCCATGGTCCAAAAGAAACTACTCACGGCACATCCGGGAAGCGTCCATGGTGAAGGGGAAGCTCCCGGAGATCGATCCTCCCTCCGATAGGGTGCCCGATCTTGGAAGCGCAGCGGCGGCGGAACAAAGGTGAGATCACGAAAAAGGGTTCTGTCTTCGGGGGTTTCGCGCCACGGGGAATAAATAGGCGAAGGGGGGCAGCTAGGGGGGCCACCAAGAGTCTAGGCGCCCCCTGGTGCGGCCAGACCCTAGGCCGCGCCAGGAGGCCGCCTGGGTCCCTGGTGGCGGCCCCCCGGCCCTCCTTCGGGGTTTCGGAAGCTTCCGTTGCGCTAATTTTTTATCCGATTTTCCCGAATATTTGGAGCACTTTTAATATGGGGGAAACTTGGAATAAAAAAACCCAGCAGAAAACAGAAACTGGCACTGGGGTGCACTCAGTTAATAGGTTAGTCCAAATATGATCAAAAGTGTATTAAAGTGTATCTAGATCATAGCAATATCACACAAAACATGCATGGAGCAAGCAGAAATTATAGATACGTTTGAGACGTATCAACATCCCCAAGCTTAATTCCTGCTCGTCCTCGAGTAGGTAAATGATAACAAGCATAATGTCTGTGGTAACATGCTAGCAACCATATAAGAACTTTGAAAAGTAAAGCAATCAAGGTATGTGATTCAATTCAAGTCATAACATGCAATAGTCTATATTAGCATTGAAAGAAGTAACAACAGAACATTAGGTGCAAGAGCTCTCGCTGTCAGACACTCGAATGTCTCCAAATGGTGTTTGCTTGCAAGAAGGGGGATAGGGAATACGAGAAAAAAATATTTTTGTTGAGAACTCAATCTACTAAAGTTTCACACTTGGTCTTCTTTGGAATCTTATCTTGACTCGTCCCCAGACCACTAGCCAGGTACAAGTCAATTTGATCCACTCCTTTTTGATATTTAGAGTACTCATGCAATGGATGAGCGTAGGCACGAGAGTTGACACTTAGGATGGCAAAGAGAGAAATATGGTGGAGGAGGAAGAAAAAAAAGGTGAGAAAGGCTCACATCAATGAGGACAATCATAGGTGAGAAGGCCAAATGATAGATATGATGTGAGGAGTAGGGATTGCCATGCAACGGATGCACATATGAGCTGAAATGCTCTCCAATGGAACTAGTGGGGGTGCATCCAACTTGCTTGCTCATGAAGACCTAGAGCTCTTTTGAGGAGGCTCTTCCTTGGAATATGCAAGCCAAGTTCTATAGTGTGAAGGTCCCCACATAGCTATATGCATAAATGATCATCTCTATGGAGTACAAGGATAAGAGAGAGTACTAGTGTGGATCTTTCAAAAGGATAGTAGTGTTGCCCCTTTCTCTATTTTTATTTTTCTCTTTTTTCTCTTTTTTGTATTTTTTGGTGGCCTCAATGGCGCTTTCTATTTAACTCTTATTTGTCTTCTTTGAGATCTTTTATTTTGTCTACTTTGGGATCTTTTCCTCACTTAAGGGAAACACTCTAATTTACAAGAGGGTATAGAAGATCTTTCACACTTTACAAGGTACTCAAATCATAAAGAAGATGTAGCTATCATGATGTATGCAATGTATGCCGCTGCCAGTGTAGCAGGAACATGTATGATATGAAGATCAAGTCATGAAGAGGTGGATGTTGCATGGCAATATATCTCAGAAAGGCTATGGAAATGCCTTGATAGGTAGGTATGATGGATGTTTTGAGGAAAGATATAAGTAGGATTATGATGACAGAGCATATCATGCCAAGGGTTTGGATGTACCAGCGAAGGTGGACGCCAACTCTCGGAGTGAGAAGAAAGTAACGCACGACACGGGAGGGGCTAGCAAATATGAGGAGGTGGAAGTGTCAACTTTCAATACTTACATTATTCCGAAGAACTCATGCACTTATTATCGGTACCTCTAAATCTAATAAGGAGGTTCACAAAGAGACAAGTACCCCGAGGAGGAGTGTATGGGGGGTTTGATTATCCTTGCGCATCCTCGAGTCATGGTACGTGAGTGTACTCTAATATCCAATCCCTCCAAAGATTAGTGGTCCATCTAGTAGCTAGAGTTCTCAACTAGTTTTTGTAGTTTTTGAAAATAAACACAGATTGCCCAAAATACGACATCTATCACTAATAGGCTGGAGCTCTTGACACCAAAATTTCAAACATTACTCACAACAACACCTCAAAACTATTGTAAGTTACTACTACAATTGAATAGCAACCTCAATTACCTACTTAAAGACAAGACACAACTCAGTGCAACAACCAACTCTCTTAACAAGATAAACATGAAAACTAAAGAGAGTTACAGCAACAAACTAAACAAAAGCCAAGGCTCTTGCTAAAGATAAACTAAAACTAAAAATGGCAGTAGCTATGGAAAGATAAAGAACACACAACATTAAAAATATAGGCATGCAAAATCCTATGATGTGTTCTAGATTGGAGTGGAGCATGTTTCTCTCCCACACAAAGTAAGCTGGGATCTAACTTGTTATGAACAGTAAGCAAAGCTAAAGAAAACTACAAATAAAACATAAGAGCGAGACGCTCCAAGCATATCACATAACGCATGAAGTGATAAAAATATAGTGAGACGAAGGACGAACTGATGATTGTTGATGGAGAAGGGGATGCACGGGGGCATCCCCAAGCTTAGACGCTTGAGTCTCATTGAATATTTATTGGGGATGCATGGGGGAATCCCCAAGCTTGCGCGCTTGACACTGATAACCCACAAGTGTAGGGGATCGCAACAGTCTTCGCGGGTAAGAGTAACCCAATTTATTGATTCGACACAAGGGGAGCCAAAGAATACTTATAAGCCTTAGCAGTTGAGTTGTCAATTCAACCACACCTGAAAAAGCACTAGACAAGATATAAGTAGCAACGGTGTGTTGACGGGTGTAGCCTTTAAGACTTCCCCAATCACCAACACCACAAAGTAGTAACAAAGTAGTAGGAGCAGCAAATAAAGTAAAAGTAACAACGAAGGCAATGAAGGTGAAAGATGGACCGGGGTTCAAGGTTTCACTAGTGGTACCTCTCTAGGCAAAAGAACAAGGTGCTGGGTGAACAAATTACAGTTGGGCAATTGACAGAATTGCACCAACTCTAGCCAAAGAACAAACTAGAGCATCCTAGTCTAAGAACCAAACGTAGGCATGTGTTCCGTATGTAGTTGTACGTGCTTGCAATAAGAACTTTGCACAACATCTTTTGTCCTACCATCCCTCTACGAACGGGGCCACTTAAGGAACTTATGGAGATTAAGGTGCTCTTGCGGCGGAGCACCGGAACAAAGCATTAACACTCTATGAACACATGTGATCCTCAAATTATAGCCCATCCCCTTTGGTGTCCCAAGCTGTCACCATTGGGATCGCCGGTTCCGGACTATAATAGGTGCATACAACCGTAGATAAGATCTAGAACACCAATTATAATCATACAACCATAACGTGCTCAGATCTGAGATCATGCTACTCGTGCACTAGTAACAAGCATTAAGAACAACAAATTGCAGAAAAAATAATTCATAAACCTCTTAGGACTGAACAAGGTAACAATTCATCGGATCCCAACAAACACAACACCAATTACATCATATGGATCTCAATCATGTAGGGCAGCTCATGAGAACATTGTATTGAAGATCTAGGGGGAGAGAATACCACATAGCTACTGCCAAGAACCCGTAGTCCAAGGAGGAACTACTCAAGAAGCATCATGGGGGAAGGAGAGTCGATGAAGATGGCCCCGGGGGCCAAGGCCCTCCCCGACAGGGTGCCGGAGCAGGATCCTGGTGACCCCCGAAGCTAGTTTTCGATGGAGGCGGAGATCGGAATCGCTTCTGGAAAAAGTACTTCGATATTAGGGGTTTCCTCCTCGGGGGTAAAAATAGGGGCCAAAGGGGGCACCAAGAGGGGCCACCAGGCAGCCAGGAGGGTGCCTGGCGCGGCCTAGGGCTGGGCCGCGCCATGGACCCTTCTGGAGTCCTGGTGGTGGCCCTCCCTTCCTTCCTTGGTGTTTCCGGAGGCTTCCGGAACGCTGATTTGTTATATAATTTTTCTGGAATTTTTGGAGCACTTTGAATGGCCGGAAAACCTGAAATACAAAAACAGTAGAAAACAGGAACTGGCAACTGGGTGCACTGAGTTAATAGGTTAGTCCAAATATGCTTAAAGTGTATGAAAGTTCAAGCAAAACATGGCAAAGTCACAAAAAACATGCATGGCACAAGCAGAAATTATAGATACGTTTGGGAAACTTTCATACACTTTTGATCATATTTGGACTAACTTATTAACTCAGTGCACTCTAGTGCCAGTTCCTGATTTCTTCTGTTTTTCTATTTCAGGTGTCCACCGTATTAAAAATGCTCCAAAAATTCTAGGAAAATACAATAAAAAAATCAGCACTTCGGAAGCTTCAAGAATCACCGAGGAGGGGCCGAAGGGGACCCACCAAGGCGCCAGGCGCCCTCCCGGCGCGCCCTAGGGTGGGGCCACGCCAGGGGGGCGCCTGGACCCCTGGTGGCCCCTCTGGCAGCCCCCTTCGCCTATTTATTCTCCGTCACGGGGAATCTCCGAAGACAGAATCCTTTTTCGCGATCTTGCCTCTGTTCCGCCGCCGCCGCGCTTCCAAGATCGAGAGCGCCAACAAACCTCTTCCCGGCACCCTGCCGGAGGGAGGATTGACCTCTGGGATCCTCTCCTCCACCATGGATGCTTCCCGGATGATCCGTGAGTAGTCTACCTTAGACCATGGGTCCGTGGTCAGTAGCTATGTGATGTTCTCCTCCCCTCTTTGTTCTTCATAGATTGGACCTTGTGAGCTGCCCTACATGATGAAGGCACATATGTAATTTTTCTGTTGTTGCTATGCTGAGTTTGCTGGGATCTGATGGATTGTGATACTATGTTCAGTTTGTGATTGAGTAATATATTTGGTTCTTGTCTTTTATATTTTTGTTCTTGAGTAATTCTTTCATGTTCTCCGTTGCTTTTTATTGCTTTGGCCAAGTAGTAGGTAGTGACTCCAAGAGGGAACGTTATGCTCGATTGTGGGTTCCTGCCCCCTGAAGACTAGCTTGAGTGACAGAAACATGAGTCTAGGGGATGTGATGTTGCCACAAGGGGGAAAACGACGGTGCTTGTGACCGCGATTGCAATGATTGTTTACTTTACGCAAAGTTCTTTTAATGCAGTTATCTGTTTCTTTGGGTTTACACTTTGGGTGGGGCTCGCAACTTAATACCAACGAGATGTTCTGGATAGATATCTCAAGGTGGATGATTAGTAGTAGATGCAGTTGGATTTCGGTCTACTTATTTTGGCGTACCACCCATGATTTTGAGCCTCTTCCTTTCTTTGTAGCATAGTTAGCATTGCGGATAATTTTTAATCCTGTCAATTGCCCAGCTGTGATTTGTTTACCTCGCATAGCAGTTTTATCGTCTTTTGGGAGAGAGACATCACTAGTGAACATCACGGGACCCCGGTCCATATTCTCATCACTTTTTACACGCTCGATTTATTTCCTGCTTTTAGTTTCCAGTTTCAATTACTATCATCCTTTATCCCTTGCGTTTGATCCTTTGTAAACAACAAGGCCGAAGAGATTGACAACCTCTCTGAACTTTGTTGGGAGCAAATTTATTTGTGTCTGTGTGCAGGTCCACGTCAACCGCCTAATTTTTAGCGCCGTTGTCACCTACTTGTCGCTTTCGGAGTCCTACGGGAGACAAACCCTATCCTCTACTAGGGGAAATTTGTTGCTATCCTACATCTCACCTTCCACTTGGGGTAACCAACGAAGGGCGAGAATCCATTATTATCTCTCGCACATCATGCAAATTTCTGGCGCCGTTGCCGGGGATTCTGAAGATCGACAAGAAGCTTGGACCCCGTCAACTCCCATGCCAGAAGCAAATTGTAACGACCCAATTCACACAGAATTGAAGTCTCTGTGCTCAAGTTCCAGTCCCTGGATCGAACTCGCTGGCGCACACAGTATTATAGATGTATATCAAAGTACAAGTGCATCATTATTACAACGTATGATCCAGAGTAAATAAATAACAAGTTGCATAGCTCGAGGCTAGCTTATTCAATATAAATATAGCGGAAGCAAAAGCAAATAACATGGAGTCCATCAACAGCCACATGCGAACATGCTGAGTGTAGACTCGCAACCCCTAACGCACCTTACTGATCGTCTGAAAAACCTGCAACACCGAAGGTTACAGCCCGACAACGGGTCAGTACATCTGATTTGTACGGCAAGTGACACGGAAAAGTTTATATAAAGGACCTACAACTACATGCAAGGTAAGTCAAAGGAAAGGCTTATGGTTTAGTTTTGCAGAAAGCCAATTTTCTCCTGAACTAAACTAGTCAAAATTTTAAGTTGAACTTACTACTTAAGAATAATCTGGCACACCAGTTCCAACTCCACACCCTTATTTAATCTTGCCCACTCAAATTATTATGGTGATTCATATGTCAAGATCCTCCAGTAACAGTAATGTCTAGTAGCTCAAGGATGTCCATAACCGGGGACACGGCTAATCATGATTAGTTTTTACTCTGCAGAGGTTAGTACACTTTCCCCGCTGGACTCAACCCGAAGATTGAGACGAAGTCTTTCAGAAGAGGTCACCTACACCCAACGGCAAGCCGGTACCACCTATCACATCTACATCTGCTAGCTTTGCATGGGAGAGGCTTCCTACATCATACTCAACTAAGCCAGAGCCCATATGGCCAGCGGCTGTACATGTAAGCTCCTAGTCACCAAGTATGTCTGATCTTTTTGAGCCTGGACGGCGCCCACTGCGTCAGAGGGTACTCTCCATGACGTACTGTCAACCACAAAACCAACCATTAGGGGTACAACCTGGTCTCGACCTTAGATAAGGAACGAGCCCCCAGGAAGCACTCCCTGCCCGTCCAGAAGTGATTTCTATTTATTAAACATATGCTACACAAGTTATTAAATAGCTCACATTCACTCCATGAATTTACACAACCCAAACCACGTCTACAAAGCATAGCAATAAAACAACAACACGGCTAGGTTGATCTATGGTAGACAAGTCAAGACATATGGCTATCCTAACTGGTTTTGCAGCAACAGAATAATAAACTACCTATCATGCAATAGGGTGATATTTCTTAACATAATGCATATAGAAAATATAGGTATGAGTATGGTCAAAGCATCACTTGCCTTATACATTCGATGAAGATCTTCGCTCTCACGTTCCAGTCAACTCTATTCGTCACACTCCGAGAATCTATCGCAACGAAGGAACTCAAATAAGCAATCACATCACAACGAGACAAACAAAAGATCAATAACACAAACACAAAGGTTTTAGCAACAAAACAAAAACCTTAAAGTGCAAAGGTGTGGATGTGCTCGAAGGTGATCGGTGGAACGTGAACTCGAGAGAGTCAACAGATAAAGAGTTGTCGATACAAGAGTATGATCAAGGCATTATGAATTCAAGGTAAAGATCATGGCAATATGAATGGTGTGTGGATATTGCCGATAGGACGTCTCATATGATCCAATATGCAAAAAGAATCACGTGAAACGGAATACTACAACACAGGTCATAGCGAGTGCAAAATTGATTTGAATTTGAATTTAAACAGATCAATAAACTTGTGTTTTCATGTACACATGATATAAACATAAGGTACATGGAACGAGTGATCCAACGCAAAAAGAAACGGCGCAAACGGGCGCACCGGTAAAACGTTACGGCTGCCGGAAGTTTAAATTTGGATCAGCTTGGGATCCAAATTTAAAAACTTCAAACTTCTGTAACACTAGGTCTACTGGCTAGGAAATTTCTACACGGTCGCAACGCAACTGGAGTTGCCCAATTCCGAGTTACGGTTAAAGAGTAGTCGCGAAAACGGTATCGGGGTGACACCGGGGTGCTCTACTGTAAAAAGGACCCGTATGTAAATAAATTTTTTCTGAAAAACGCGATCGGGTCCACGGGCGGTTTGGATCCAGATCTGGATAATTTTTTTTTCGAAAACGCGTTTGACTTTTTTTTCCTATCTCTTCTCCATGCAGCACGGGGAGCCATGGTCATGGCTTGGCCAGCAGGAGGCCTCGGCCCGGCTTGGCTCCAGCCGGCGCCAACTCCGGCGAGCAGGGGCGGCCGGCGGGCGTGGCGGTGGGCGGCGGGGCCGGGCGCTCGGAGGCGGGGCGGCGCAGGGGCGCGCGGCGCACGGGGCGGCCGTGGGGCGCGGGCGCGTGGGCAGCGGCCCATGGCGCGGCGGCGGCGGCGCTCCGGCGAGCGGCGGCGGTGCAGCTAGGCGGCGGCGTGGTGGTGCTAGGGCACGGGGACGGCGCTACACGGCGGCTCACCTCGAAACGGCGAAAAAAACGTAACTCCGGCGAACTTTCGCGGTGGTCCGGCGAAACTCCGGCGATGACGTCGTCGATGATGTCGCCGGCGGCGGGTCCCGCGGATATGTTTAGGCTAACCCTAAAAACGCTAAGCGAAAACAATTTAGTCCTAATCGGGGCTATTTATAGCCAGCCCCTAATCTTTTTTTAAAACCGAGATAAATACAAAATCGGTCTGCGGGAAAAAAAACAGAACAGGCCCATTAGGCCCAAAACAATATTAGAAAAAACACGGAAATTTATTTTAAAATTCCGTGTTCGCCAATATTTTTAAAATAATAAAATTGAATTTTTGGCTTGACCAAAATATTAAAATAAAATAAAAACTTTGCAACTTATTTTTAAATATTTTTTAAATACTTTTCTGGCATTTCAAAAATACCGAAAACTGCGAAAATTGAAATAAAAACTTTTCCGGAGCATAAGTAAATTCCAAAAATATTTTTAGAAAATATTTATAACTCGATGGTAAAATTAAAAAGTCTCTCAAAAATATTTTAAACTATTTTTCAACAAATTAAAAATGGGGATAGTCCTTTTATATCCTCTCAAAGGAATTTCCTTGAGTTGAAAAATGTTTTGAGTATTCAAAAGAATTCCAATTAAGATTTAAAACCTTTTCCAAACTTTTAATAAGTTGAAGGAGTCATATTACCTTCCCTCATTTTATTTTGTTGGTTTTGTTTTTAAATAATAAATTCCAAAACACCAACGGTGAATATTAGGGAAAGTCATTTTATTCCCTCTCACTTTAATATTCTTTTCAACACCAAAAGTTTTTAAATCCCAGAGAAAATCAAACACACCAAGCAAACAATCATTATCTATTAAACTTTATTAACATTCCAAAATTCGGAGAATTTTGGGATGTTACACAAATTTCTGGTGCCGTTGCCGGGGACTCCAATCTACAAGATAGGGGAGGTGCACACTATCTTTTACCTTTGCTTTTTAGTCTTGTTAGTTTACCTTTCAGTTTTTATCTTAGTGTCCTATATCAAAAACTACAAAATTTCTGGTGCCGTTGCCGGGGACTCCAATCTACAAGATAGGGGAGTTGCACACTATCTTTTACCTTTGCTTTTTAGTCTTGTTAGTTTACCTTTCAGTTTTTATCTTAGTGTCCTATATCAAAAACTACAAAAAAATATTTACCTTTCTAGTAATTGTCATTATGTCTGGTCCTTTTGCTTTTGTTGAGACAGAAGTGCTCACCTTTAAACAAAAAGGTGGTGAAAGTTTTAAAGATGCTTGGTACAGAATTAATGATTCTCAGAAAAGATCCACCAAGAAGCAGTCCACTACTATCCTGCTTAATTTTTTTTATGTTGGAATTACTCCTTAGAATAGGTTCGTTCTAGATACTGCTATCAATGGGAATTTCCTAGAAGCCCCAATTTGGGAGTCTCTTAATGTTATTGAAAATCTAGTTGGAAATCTCCCTGTTGCTAGTATACAAGAGGATATCACTGTAGCTCACATTATGAAAAAACTTGAAAAGATAGAGTTAGAAATACCAAGTATATGTAGGATAAATGAGTTGGATCGCAAGATTCAAGGGAATTTGAATAGACTTGATAGCTCCATGCATAAAATTATCAAAACTTTGGAGACCATCAAATCCCATGATATGGATCCTTCTAGGATAGATAAGATGAGGAAGTCATTGAAACTTTAGGAACTACTTTCTCCTCAATCAAACCAAAAGGGTAGAAACTCCAGCAAGAAGGGAACCTAAGTTCAATTATGTCCCAAAGGTTCCCCGACCTAAAACTAATACAACCATTGCCAGGGATTGAAACCGTGAAAACTTTGGAAGAAATACCCCTCTTAGATAAATTTATAAATGAAACTCCCATTGATTTTCCGCCTTTTGGTTTTATCCATAGAAGTATCTTCGTTAGGCCTTTATTTGAAAGACCTCTTAAAACTAGTTGTACAATTGAAGAGCTTTTTGATGATCTTGATGATGGTTCGATTGATACAACATGATTCTTATTTTTTGCTTTCTGCCTAGCTTAAAGCCGTAAAAGAAAGCACTTGTTGGGAGGCAACCCAAGATGTTTTTACTTTTGTTTTTAGTGGTCTTGATGATTGTAACTACTGTAGCAACACCATTGTATCTTTAATTTCAAGCTTTGTTCCAAGTTTAGCCTCCGATTGCAAGAAAGTTCAAAAGTTGTGACATGCTGTCCAGAAAACTAATTTTGTCCTTGGACGGAGAAATTAGCCTAAAATCACGAGATCGCCTTTTTGATTTGAATTTTTTGAGAGCGTGCTCCACACAATTTTTTTTTGAGCGTCTGTTATCAGTTTTTTGATTTGAGTTGCAGAAGTACCCCGAAAAAATTATTTACTACCTGTTGTTCTGTTTTTCACAGATTCTGCCACGTTTTTCCTTTCCTTACTTTTCCAAACCTTAAGCTTGCTTTTTATTTGCAAAACCTTTTTGGCAATCTCGAGAAACGGTAGCTGTTCAAGAATATATTTATTTCCAGTAGAGGAAAATAATTTTATTAAGGGTACTAACCTCTCTAATCAGCTTATGATGAGTTATGTATGAAGGGAGTTTTCAAGTGTGCGAGGGAAGATGATGAAAGAAGATCCGGGAGTGTCAAGCGCTCAAGCTTGGGTATTCCCCCATGCATCCCCAATAAATATTCAAGGAGACTCAAGCGTCTAAGCTTGGGGATGCCCCCGTGCATCCCCTTCTCCATCGACAATCATCAGTTCGTCCTCCGTCTCACTATATTTTTATCACTTCATGCGTTATGTCCTATGCTTGGAGCGTCTCGCTCTTAGGTTTACTTTTTAGTTTTCTTTAGCTTTGCTTGCTGTTCATGACAAGTTAGAACCCAGCTTACTTTGTGTGGGAGAGAAACACACTCCACTTCAAATTAGAACACATCATAGGATTTCCATGCTTATCTTTCTTCTGTTGTGTGTTCTTTATCTTTTCGTAGCTGCTGCCATGCTTAGCTCTTAGTTTTCATGTTTATCTTTATCAAAAGATTTAGTTTAGTTTGTTGCTGTAACTCTCTTTAGTTTTCATGTTTATCTTGTTAAGAGAGTTGGTTGTTGCACTGAGTTGTGTCTTGTCTTTAAGTAGGTAATTGAGGTTGCTATTCAATTGTAGTAGTAACTTACAATAGTTTTGAGGTGTTGTTGTGAGTAGTGTTTGAAATTTTGGTGTCAAGAGCTCCAGCCTATTAGTGATAGATGTCGTATTTTGGGCAATCTGTGTTTATTTTCAAAAACTACAAAAACTAGTTGAGAACTCTAGCTACTAGATGGACCACTAATCTTTGGAGGGATTGGATATTAGAGTACACTCACGTACCATGAGTCGAGTATGCGCAAGGATAAACAAACCCCCATACACTCCTCCTCGGGGTACTTGTCTCTTTGTGAACCTCCTTATTAGATTGAGAGTTACCGATAATAAGTTCATGAGTTCTTCGGACTAATGTAAGTATTGAAAGTTGACACTTCCACCTCCTCATATTTGCAAGCCTCTTCGGTACCGTGCATTGCCCTCTTCTCACTCCGAGAGTTGGCGTCCACCTCGCCGGTGCATCCAAACCCTTGGCATGATACGCTCTGTCATCATAAACCTCCTTATATCTTTCCTCAAAACAACCACCATACCTACCTATCAAGGCATTTCCATAGAATTTCCGAGATACATTGCCATACAACATCCACCTTCTCATGACTTGAACTTAATGTCATACATGTTCTAGCTACACTGGCAGATGCATACATTTGCATACATCATGATAGCTACATCTTCTTTATGTTGAGTACCTTGTAAAGTGTGAGAGATCTTCTATACTCCTTGTAAAATAGAATGTTGCCCTTAAGTGAGGAAAAGATCCCAAAGAGGACAAATTTAAAAGATCCCAAAGAGAACAAATGAGAGTTAGATAGAAAGAGCCATTGAGGCCATCAAAAATAGAAAAATAGAAAAAAGAGAAAAAATAAAATAAAAAGAGAGAAAAGGGGCAACACTACTATTCCTTTTGAAAGATCCCCACTCGTACTCCCTATTATATCTTGTACCCCGTAGAGATGATCATATATGCATATAGCTATGTGAGGACCTACACACTATTGAACTTGGCTTGCATATTCCAAGGATGAGTTTCCTCAAACGAGCTCTAGGTCTTCTTGAGCGAGCAAGTTGGATGCACCCCCACTAGTTCCATTGGAGAGCTTTTCTTAGCTCATATCTGCATCCGTTACATGGCAATCCCTACTCCTCACATCATATCTATCATTTGGACTTCTCACCTATGATTGTCCTCATTGATGTGAGCCTTTCTCACCCTTTTTGTCTTTGTCCTCCACCATATGTCTATCTTTGCCATCCTAAGTGTCAACTCTCGTGCTTACGCTCATCCATTGCATGAGTGCTCAAAATATCAAAATGGGGTGGATCAAATTGACTTGTATCTGGCTAGTGGTCTTGGGAAGAGTCAAGATAAGATTCCAAAGAAGACCAAGTGTGAATCTTTAGTAGATTGAGTTATCAACAAATACATATTTTTTCTCGTATTCCCATCTCCCACTTCTTGCACGCAAACACCATCTGGAGACATTTGAGTCACGGACAGCGAGAGCTCTTGCACCTTTATGTTCTTATGTTGCTTGTTTCAGTGCTAATATAGACTCTTGCCTGTTATGACTTGAATTGAATTACATACCTTGATTGCTTTACTTTCAAAGTTCTTATATGGTTGTTAGAATGTCACCACATAAATTATGCTTGTTATCATTTACCTAATCGAGGACGAGCAAGAATTAAGCTTGGGGATGTTGATACTTCCCAAAAGTATCTATAATTTCTGCTTGCTCCATGCATGTTTTGTGTGATATTGCTATGTTTTAGATACACTTTCATCCACTTTTGGTCATATTTGGACTAAGTTATTAACTCAGTGCACCCTAGTGCCAGTTCCTGTTTTCTGCAGTTTTTCTATTTCAGGTTTCCCCGTAGTAAAAATGCTCCAAAATCTCTGGGAAAATACAATAAAAAAAATCAGCGCTTCGGAAGCTTCGGGGATCACCGAGGAGGGGCCGGAGAGGACCCACCAGGGCCCCAGACGCCCTCCCGACGCGCCCTAGGGTGGGGCCGTGCCAGGGGGGCGCCTGGAACCCTGGTGGCCCCTATGGCTGCCACCTACGCCTATTTATTCTCCGTCACGGCGAAACACCAAAGACAGAACCCTTTTTCGCGATCTCGCCTCTATTCTGCCGCTGCCACGCTTCTAAGATCGGGAGCGCCAGCAGACCTCTTCTCGGCACCCTGTCGGAGGGAGGATTGACCTCCGGGAGCCTCTCCTCCACCATGGACGCTTCTCGGATGATCCGTGAGTGGTCTACCTTGGACCATGGGTCAGTGATCAGTAGCTATGTGATGTTTTCCTCCCCTCTTTGTTCTGTATGGATTAGACCTTGTGAGCTGCCCTACATGATCAAGGCACATATGTAATTCTTTCTGCTGTTGCTATGCTAAGTTTGCTGGGATCTGATGGATTATGAGACTATGTTCACTTTTTGATTTAGTAATATGTTTGGTTCTTATATTTTATATTTTTGTTCTTGAGTAATTCTTCCATGTTCTCCGTTGTTGTTTATTGCTTTGGCCAAGTAGTAGGTAGTGACTCCAAGAGGGAACGTTATGCTCGATTGTGGGTTCATGCCCCCTGATGACTAGCTTGAGTGACAGAAACATGAGACTAGGGGATGTGTTGTTGCCACAAGGGGGTGCTTGTGACTGCGGTTGCAAGGATTGTTTACTTTACTCAAATTTATTTTAATGCAGTTCTTTGTTGCTTTGGGTTTACACTTTGGGTGGGGCTCGCAACTTAATACCAGTGAGATGTTCTGGATAGATATCTCAAGGTGGATGATTAGTAGTAGATGCAATTGAATTTCGGTCTACTTATTTTGGCGTACCGCCCATGCTTTTGAGCCTCTTCCTTTCTTTGTAGCATAGTTAGCATTGCGGTGCGTTTTTAATCCTGTCAATTGCTCAGCTATGATTTGTTTAACTCGCTGATGTCACGACAGTTTACTTCTCGCCCCTTGTTGGTTACCCAAAGTGGAAGGTTGAGATGTAGACAACAGTAAATTTCCCTCGGTGAAGATACCAAGGTTTATCTCCAGTAGGACTCCGATAACGACAAGAAGGTGACAACGGCGCGAGAGATTAGCGGTTGTCGTGGACCTGCACACACACCAGATAGCTTTGCTCCCAACGAGTACAAAGGGGTTGTCAATCCCTCCGGCCTTGTTGTTTACAAAGGATAAAACGCACGGGATAATAATGATATCGATAGAAACGGAAAAATAATAAAGCAGTAAATTGATAGAGGGTGTAAACAGTATTGGAAATATGGACCGGGGTCCTATGATGTTCACTAGTGATGTCTTTCTCCCAAAATACGATAAAATAGCCATGCGAGGTAAACAAATTACAGCTGGGCAATTGACAGGATTATGTGCGCAAACCAATGCCAATTATGCTATAGAGAAAGGCAGAGGCTCAAAAGCATGGGAGGCACACCAAGACAAGTAGACTGAAATCCATCTGCATCTACCTACTAATCATGCACCTTGAGATATCTATCCAGAACATCTCGCTGGTATTAAGTTGCGAATCCCACCCAAAGTGTAAACTCAAAGCAACAGACAATTGCATTAAAGAACTTTGCGTAAAGTAAACAATCCTTGCACCCGCAAGTACAAGTACCGTTGTTTTCCCCCTTGTGGCAACAACACATCCCCTAGACTCATGTTTCTGTCACTCAAGCTAGTCATCGGGGGGCATGGACCCACAATCATGCATAACGCTCCCTCTTGGAATCACTACCTACTACTTGGCCAAATCAATAAACAAAAACGGAGAACATGCAAGAATTACTCAAGAACATAAATATAAAAGAGGAGAATCAAATATATAACTCAAACACAATCTAAACATAATCTCATAATCCATCGGATCCC
Organism: Bromus sterilis; assembly: GCA_950022295.1. NCBI lineage: Eukaryota > Viridiplantae > Streptophyta > Magnoliopsida > Poales > Poaceae > Bromus > Bromus sterilis. Next base: position 223,270,504 of record OX465599.1, read on the forward strand.
AGAAAACTCAGCATAGCAACAACAGAAATATTACATAAGTGCCTCGATCATGTAGGGTCGTTCACGAGGTCTAATCCATGAAGAACAAAGAGGGGAGGAGAACATCACATAGCTACTGATCATAGACCCATGGTCCAAGGTAGACTACTCACGGTTCATCCGGGAAGCATCCATGGTGGTGGAGAAGCTCCCGGAGGCGATTCCTCCCTCCGGCAGGGTGCCGGGAAGAGGTCTTCTGGTGCTCCCGATCTTGGAAGCGCAGCGGCGGCGGAACAGAGGAGAGATCGCGAAAAAGGGTTCCCCTCTCGGGGTTTTTGCGTCACGGGGAATAAATAGGCAAAGGGGGGCAGCCAGGGGGGCCACCAAGGGTCTAGGCGCCCCCCTGGTGTGGACCCACCCTGTGGCGCGCCGGGAGGGCGCCTGGGGCCCTGGTGGGTTCCCCTGTGGCCCCCCCTCGGTGATTCCAGAAGCTTTCTGATCGCTGATTTTTTATTAGATTTTTCCTGAATTTTTGGAGCACTTTTAATATGGGGGAAAACTGAAATAGAAAAATAGCAGAAAATAGGAACTCTCACTGGGGTGCATTGAGTTAATAGGTTAGTCCAAATATGATCAAAAGTGTATGGAAGTTCATCAATATCATAGCAATATCACACGAAAGAGGCATGGAGCAAGCAGAAATTATAGATACGTTTTGGACGTATCAACATCCCCAATCTTAATTCCTGCTCGTCCTCGAGTAGGTAAATGATAACAAGCATAATTTCTGTGGTGACAGGCTAACAACCATATAAGAACTTTTAAGTAAGCAATCAAGGCATGTAATTCAATTCAAGTCGTAACAGGCAAGAGTCTATATCTAGCATTGAAATAAGCAACATAAGAACATAAAGGTGCAAGAGCTCTTGCTGTCCGTGACTCGAATGTCTCCAAATGGTGTTTGCGTGCAAGAAAGGGGATAGGGATATACGAGAAAAAGTATTTTTGTGTTGAGAACTCAATCTACTAAAGTTTCACACTTGGTCTTCTTTGGAATCTTATCTTGACTCATCCCCAGGCCACTAGCAGGGTACAAGTCCAAATGATCCACTCCCTTTCGACATTTTGAGCACTCATGCAATGGATGAGCGTAAGCAAGAAAGTTGACACTTAGGATGGCAAAGAGAGAATAAGGTGGAGGAGGAAGACAAAAAGGTGTGAAAGGCTCACATCAATGAGGACACTCATAGGCGATAGAAAGCGAAATGATAGATATGATGTGAGGAGTAGGGATTGCCATGCAAAAGATGCACATATGAGCTAAGGTAAGCTCTCCGATGGAACTAGTGGGGGTGCATCCAACTTGCTTGCTCAAGAAGATCTAGAGCTCATTTGAGGAGGCTCATCATTGGAATATACAAGCCAAGTTCTATAGTGCGAAGGTCCCCACATAGCTATATGCATGAATGATAATCTCTATGGAGTACAAGATATAAGAGGGAGTACGAGTGTGGATCTCTCAAAAGGAATAGTAGTGTGCCCCCTTCTCTCTTTTTATTTCTTATTTTCTTTTTTTTCTCTTTTTTTGGTGGACTCAATGGATCTTTCTATTTCTCTCATTTGTCCTCTTTGGGATCTTTTAATTTGTGTCCACTTTGGGATCTTTTAATTTATCCACTTTGGGATCTTTTCCTCACTTTAGGGGCAACACTCTATATATTACAATAAGTATAGAAGATCTTTCACACTTTACAAAGTACTCAAATCATAAAGAAGATTTAACTATCATGATGTATGCAAATGTATGCCTCTGCCAGTGTATCAGGATATGCAATCATACTAGCGCGTCATGTAGCAATGATTAGGGCAAGGCCCAACTAGCACGCGGATCATCGATCAAGCAAGTAGCATGTATGACATGAAGATCGAGTCATGAGAAGATGGATCTTGCATGGCAATATATCTCGGAAAGGCTATGGAAATGCCTTGGTAGATAGGTATGGTGGCTGTTTTGAGTAAGGATATAAGGAGGTTTATGATGACAAAGCATATCGTGCCAAGGGTTTGGATGTACCGGCGAAGGTGGACGCTAACTCTCGGAGTGAGAAGAAAGTGATGCACGACACATGAGAGGCTAAAAAAATATGGGAAGGTGGAAGTGTCAACTTTAGAATACTCACATTAGTCCGAAGAACTCTTGCACTTATTATCGGTAACTCTCAATCTAATAAGGAGGTTCACAAAGAGACAAGTACCCCGAGGAGGAGTGTACGGGGGTTTGGTTATCCTTGCGCATCCTCGAATCATGGTACGTGAGTGTATTCTAATATTCGACCCCTCATCAGAAAAGTAGTGATCCATCTAGTAGCTAAAGTTCTAAACTAATTTTGTAGGCTTTGAAAATAAACACGGATTGCCCAAAATACGACATCTATCACTAATAGGCTAAAGCTCTTGACACCAAAAGTCCAAACATTACTCACAACAATACCTCAAAACTATTGCAAGTTACTACTACAAAAGAATAGCAACCTCAATTACCTACTCCAAGTCAAGACACAAAACTCAGTGCAACAGGCAAACTCTCTAAACAAGATAAACATGAAAACTCAAGAGAGTTCCAGCAAAAAACTAAACAAAATCTCTTTGAAAATATAAGCATGAAAACTAAGAGCTAAACATGACAGCAGCTATGAAAAGATAAAGAACACACACAACAAAGATAAGCATGAAAAAGTCCTATGTTGTATTCTAGATTTTGGAAGTGGAGCGTGTTTCTCTCCCACACAAAGAAAGATGGGTTCTAACTTGTTATGAACAGCAAGCAAAGATAAAGAAAACTAAAAATAAAACCTAAGAGCGAGACGCTCCAAGCATAGCACATAACGCATGAAGCGATAAAAATATATTGAGACGAGAGACGAACTGATAATTGTTAATGAAGAAGGGGATGAACGGGGGCATCCACAAGCTTAGACGCTTGAGTCTCCTTGAATATTTATTGGGGATGCATGGGGGAATCCCCAAGCTTGAGCGCTTGACACTCCTGAATCTTCTTTCATCATCTTCCCTCGCACACTTGAAAACTCCCTTCATACATAACTCATCATAATCTGATTAGCGAGGTTAGTACCCATAATAAAATAATTTTTTCTCTACTGTAAATAAAGATACTCTTGAAGAGATACTGTTTCTCAAGAATGCCAAAAAGTTTTTGCAAAGAAAAAGCAAGCTTAAGGTTTGCAAAATGAAGGAAAGGCAAAACAAGACATAATTTGTGAAAAACAGACCAGCGGGTAGAAACGAACTTTTTAGGGATACTTCTGCAACTCAAATCAAAAAACTCAGAACATACGAAAGTTCTGTAATTGTATAGAGCATGCTGTGTAAAAAATTCATCTCAAAAAGATTAACTTGGATTTATCCATGATTTTTCTAGTCACGAGGACAAAATCTGTTTTGTGGACAGCATGTCACAACTTTCACTTCCCTTGTCATATGAGGCTATAAATGGCACAAAGCTTGAAAAGTAAAGATACAATGATGTGCTACAATAGTAACAATCATCAAGACCACTAAAAGCAGAAGGAAAACAAAAAGGAAATCCTAAATTCGTTGCGGGCTGCCTCCCGAAAGCGCTTCTTTACAGCCATTAGCTAGGCTTAATGCAAATAGATCAAGTTGTATCAATTGAACCATCATCAAGATCATCAAAAAGCTCTTCAATAATACAACCACTCTTAAGAGGTCTTTCAAATAAAGGCCTAATAAAGATACTTCTAGGAATAAAGGAGAAAGATGGAAGATCAATTGGAGTCTCATTTATTCTATTAAAGAGAGGTATCTCTTCCAAAGTCTTCACAGTTTCAACCCCTTTGGCAATAGATAGATTATTTTTTAAACGGGGAGCCTTTGGGACGTAAACGAACCTAGGTTCCTTCTTTGCCGGAGTTTCCACCTTTTTGGTTTTGATTGAGGAGAAAGTAGTTCCTAGAGTGTCAATGATTTCCTCAATCTTATGAATCCTAGAAGGGTCCAAGTCACTGGATTTGATGGTCTCCAAGGTTTTGAAAATTTTATGCATGGAGATATCTAGTCTATTCAAATCTCCTTGAACTTTACGATCCAACTCACTTATCTTATTAATGCTTGGAATCTCTAGCTCTATCTTTTCAAGTTTTTTCATAATAGGAGCTAGGGTAATGTCCTCTTGAATGCTAGCAACAGGGAGATTTCCAACAAGATTTTCCATAACACTAAGAGCTTCCCAAACTGGGGCTTCTAAGAAATTCCCATTGATAGCAGGATCTAGAATAAACCTATTCCAAGAAGTAATTCCAACATAAAAGTTTCTAAGAAGGATAGTAGTGGATTGCTTCTTGGTGGATCTTTTTTGAGAATCATTAATTCTATACCAGGCATCTTTAAGACTTTCACCACCCCTTTGTTTAAAGGTGAGCACTTCTGCTTCACCAAAGGCAAAAGGACCAGACATAATGACAACTACTAGCAAGGTAACTATTTTTTATTTTATTTTTGATAAAGGACACTAAAGCAAAAATTGAAAGGTAACAAACAAGACTAAAAATCAAAGATAGAAGATAGTGTGCAACTCCCCTATCTTGAAGAGCGAAATCCCCGGCAACGGCGCCAGAAATTGCTTTGATGTCACGAGAGTTTACTTCTCGCCCCTCGTTGGTTACCCAAAGTGGAAGGTTGAGATGTAGACAGCAGCAAATTTCCCTCGGTGAAGATACCAAGGTTTGTCTCCAGTAGGACTCCGATAACGGCAAGAAGGTGACAACGACGCCAGAGATTAGCGGTTGTCGTGGACATGCACAAACACCATATAAATTTGCTCCCAACGAGTACAAAGGGGTTGTCAATCCCTCCGGCCTTGTTGTTTACAAAGGATAAAACGCATGGGATAATAATGATAGCGATAGCAAAGGAAAAATAATAAACCAGTAAATTGATAGAGGGTGTAAACAGTATTGGAAATATGGATCGGGGTCCTATGATGTTCACTAGTGATGTCTCTCTCCCAAAAGACGATAAAATAGCCATGCGAGATAAATTTTTTACAGCTGGGCAATTGACACGATTATGTGCGCAAACCAATGCTAATTATACTATAGAGAAAGGCAGAGGCTCAAAAGCATGGGCGGTACGCCAAGACAAGTAGATCGAAATCCATCTGCATCTACCTACTAATCATCCACCTTGAGATATCTATCGAGAACATCTCGCTGGTATTAAGTTGCGAATCCCACCCAAAGTGTAAACTCAAAGCAACAGACAACTGCATTAAAGAACTTTGTGTAAAGTAAACAATCCTTGCACCCGCAAGTACAAGCACCGTTGTTTTCCCCCTCGTGGCAACAACACATCCCCTAGACTCATGTTTCTGTCACTCAAGCTAGTCATAGGGGGGGCATGAACCCACAATCATGCATAACGCTCCCTCTTGGAGTCACTACCTACTACTTGGCCAAAGCAATAAACATCAATGGAGAACATGCAAGAATTACTCAAGGACATAAATATAAAATAGGAGAATCAAATATATAACTCAAACACAATCTGAACATAATCTCATAATCCATCGGATCCCAGCAAACTCAGCATAGCAACAGCAGAAATATTACATAAGTGCCTCGATCATGTAGGGAAGCTCATGAGGTCTAATCCAAGAAGAACAAAGAGGGGAGGAGAACATCACATAGCTACTGATCATAGACCCATGGTCCAAGGTGGACTACTCACGGTTCATCCGGGAAGCATCCATGGTGGTGGAGAAGCTCCCGGAGGTGATTCCTCCCTCCGACAGGGTGCCGGGAAGAGGTCTTCTGGTGCTCCTGATCTTGGAAGCGCAGCGGCGGCGGAACAGAGGAGAGATCGCGAAAAAGGGTTCCCCTCTCGGAGTTTTGCGTCACGGGGAATAAATAGGCGAAGGGGGGGGGCAGGCAGGGGGGCCACCGGGGGTCCAGGCGCCCCCCTGGCGCGCCCCAGGGAGGGCGCCTGGGGCCCTGGTGGGTCCCCTCTGCCCCCCCTCGGTGATTCCGGAAGCTTCCTGATCGCTGATTTTTATTGGATTTTCCCGAATTTTTGGAGCACTTTTAATATGGGGGAAACCTGAAATAGAAAAACAACAGAAAACAGGAACTGGCACTAGTGTGCACTGAGTTAATAGGTTAGTCCAAATATGATCAAAAGTGTATGGAAGTTCATCAATATCATAGCAATATCACACAAAAGAGGCATGGAGCAAGAAGAAATTATAGATACGTTTTGGACGTATCACTCGCATAGCAGTTTTATCGTCTTTTGGGAGAGAGACATCCCTAGTGAACATCACTGGACCCCGGCCCATATTCTCATCACTGTTTACACGCTTAATTTCTTTCCTGCTTTTACTTTCCAGTTGAAATTACTATTAGCCTTTGTCCCTTGCATTTGATCCTTTGTAAACAACAAGGCCGGAGAGATTGACAACTTCTCTGAACTTCGTTGGGAGAAAAGTTATTTGTGTCTATGTGCCCGTCCACGTCCACCGCCTAATTTCTAGCGCCGTTGCCACCTACTTGTCATTTTCGGAGTCCTACGGGAGACAAGCCCTATCCTCTACATAGGGGAAATTTTCTGCTATCCTACATCTCACCTTCCACTTGGGGTAACCAATGAAGGGTGAGAAGCCATTATCATCTCTCGCACATAAATGCGCTGAAAATCGACGAGGGATATTTTCCAGAAGATTAACGAAGCTTCACGGAAAAGGGTCCAGAGGGCGGCCACCAGGTGCCCAGGTGCCCCCCTGGCGCGGCCCACACCAGGGGCGCGCCGGAAGGCCGCCTAGACCCTTGGGGACACTTCTGGCTCCCCACTTTGTCCTATATATTCATCGTCATCTAAAAACCCTAATAAGGGAGGAGTTTTGCGAGTTCCGCCGCCGCTCCGTGGCGGAAACCTACAGAGAAGAAAACACATCTCCGACGGGACGATTCCGCCGGGGAGAACACCTCCCGGAAGGGGAGATCATCGCCATCGTCATCACCATCATCACGGGAATCATCGATATCATCATCAACATCATCCCCAACATCAGCACCATCTCCATCTTCACCCTACCTCATCTCACAATTGCAACTTGTGTTGTAATCCATACTATCTATCCTCTCTACTCTACCGGTGTTGATTACTCTTTTGTGGTCAATGCTATTGAGTTTTGTTGGATAAATATTGTTATGTCCAGATTGGTTATCATCTATTTATCACCACTGATCATGATCTCTTTTATGTCTTGTGAGTAGTTACTTTAGTTCTTGAGGACATGGGAGAAGTCTAGTTGTTAGTAGTCATATGATGTTGAAGTAATATGTGTTGTTTGATATTTAAGTTGTGTTGTTATTTTCCTAGTGGTGTTGTGTGAGTCGAACACACAACACTTCACCTTTCTAAGTACCTAGCGGAATGCATTGTGTATAAAGGATGCTTACGGTGGGTTGCCGGAGTGACAGAAACCTGAACCCCAGTTTGCACACTTTTTCACAAGGGAATAATGGATCCTTGATCGTATTGCTATGGTTAGGCTTTTGCCTTAATTTCTACCTTGTATTTGCGGATTCTTGCAAGGTGTTTATTCATAAGAGTGCACTTATCTTAGTCTAGAAGGTGCACTAGCATAGATCGACCCACTCAACACTTATCAACACAAAACATAGTATCAATACGGAATATGGCGAAAGCACGTGACTACCTCTCCCGTGTGTCCTCAAGAACGATTTAGCCTTTATAAGTTCAGTTGCTAGGATTATCCTTTACTCAAAAGGATTGGGCCACTTGTTACTCCTCATTACCTTTTAGTTTGCTTGCTTTTACCATCTCGTTGCTTATACCGAAAACCCCCTAAAAAGCTATCTTTCAGTGTTTGCAGTTATTCCTTTACCAAAGTCAATATCAATACCTTCTGCTCCTCGTTGGATTCGACACTCTTACTTATCAAAAACGCTACAATAGATCCCCTACAGTTGAGGGTCATCAAGTAGTATTTTCTGGCGCCGTTGCCGGGGAGCGTATCGCTATTAGTAAGTGAAGTTGGTAAGGAAACTTTTATATTTCTGTTTTTATTTTACTGTTGCTACCTTTTGTTCTTATGGACACCTCTACTCTTGGTTCGTTGCTTTTGGAACGCCCCATTACTGTGGTGGTCGCTCCTACCCCTACTGAAATTGTGCCTTATAAAATACCAAATGGTACTATCAATTATGTCTTGGCTAATCATTATGCAGGAGACAGACATCCAGGTGAAAACTTTCTATATTTATCACAACTATGTTCATTATTTAAGCTTGCAGGTGTATCAATGGAGTTTGTCATGAGGAAATTATTCTCCGTATCACTTATAGATAAAGCTTTAGATTGGTATAAGCTCCTCGATAACTCACATCTGCTTAATTGGCAAGAGCTTACGTCTCTCTTTTATACAAAGTTTTATCCTCTTCATGAAATTCATCGAGACAGGAACTACATATATTACATTTGGTCTCGCGACGGGGAGAGCATCGCTCAAGCTTGGGGGAGACTGAAGTCCCTGATGCTCAAATGTCCTATTCATGAGCTCCCCAAGGATATTATACTTACAAATTTTTATCCCAGGCTCTCGTCAGGATATGGAGATGTTGGATGCCTCCTCTAGTGGGGTATTTCAAACAAGAAGCGTTGAAGAGAGATGGGATCTCATTGAGAGAATTCAGAAAAACACTGAAGACTGGGAAATTGATAAAGGTATCAAACCCGTTATAAATAATGATCATGTTTATATTGAGAGTTATGTGAAAACTGATTATTTTAATACCTTTTGCTCTAAGATTGGTCTTGATTCCCAGCTAATGACTGATTTCTGTAATAACTTTGCCTCTCATATTGACTCTTCTAAGGAGGAGAAGGATCAGTACCATAAACCCTTTAAAGAATTACCTGTTGCTTTTAATGTTACTGACCCTATTTTGCCTGCAGTTATATATGAAAAAAAACCTTTTCCCTCAAGGATAAGGGAGCACTATTTTGTGTCAGGCATAATAAATAAAAGTGAGAGAAGAACTGACGAGCCCGAGGAACAAATCAAGGTCGATCCTCAAGTTGCGGTTGTTAAAGATCTGGTTACTAATGATGTTTTAGATTCTGAAATAATTTTTTGTGCTGTTTCCACTAACATTGATAAAACCAAGAATAAAGGCCCAATTTCATGTACACCAGTTGTATCTGTTAAGATAGGAGATCACAACTATTACGGGCTATGTGATTTGGGATCGAGTGTTAGCGCCATTCCCTATTCACTCTATCAGGAGATCATGGGTGAGATTGCACCCTGTGAACTTGAAGAGGTTGACGTTACTATTTATCTAGCAAACAAATAAAGTATCTCTCCCATTGGAGTTGTGAAAGATGTTGAAGTCCTATGTGGAAAGGTAAAGTATCTTACCGACTTTCTAGTACTTGGTTCAGTGCAAGATAGTTTTTGCCCTATTATCTTTGGTAGGCCTTTCCTCAAAACTTGTGGAGCTATAATAGATTGCAGGAAAGGTAAAGTTTCTGTTGAATTCGATGGTGAGCCATATGAATTTAAATTTTCTAAGTTCTCTAAGCATACTCGTGGTACTGATTTACCTAGTAATGATAAGATTATTGAAGATATTGCTTCCATTGCTATTCCTCCTAATGATCCTTTGCAGCAATATATGGAAGACCACGAGAATGATATGCATATGCAAGAAAGAAATGAGTTAGACGAAATATTCTCAAGGCAAACTGCTATCCTGAAGCACAACCTTCCGGTTAAACCTTTAGGAATCCTTGCACAACCAAAAGAAGACCCGGTGTTTGATCTCAAACCACTTCCCGATACGCTCAAATACGCTTATTTAGACGAAAATAAAATATATCCTGTTATTATCAATGCTAACCTTTCAGAATTTTAAGAAGAACAATTATTGGAGACAATTCGCAGACACCGTGGTGCCCTTGGCTATACCCTTGATGACCTTAAGGGGATTAGTCTATCAATTTGCTAACATACTATCAATATCGAGCCCGATGCTAAACCAGTTGTGGATCATCGACGACGGTTGAACCCAAGGATGAAGGACGTGGTTAGGACTGATATTCTCAAGCTTCTAGCCGCAAGTATCATCTATCCTATAGATGATAGTTAGTGGTTAAGTCCAGTTCATTGTGTTCCTAAGAAAGGAGGTATGACTGTTGTTCCTAATGATAAAAATGAACTAATACCTCAAAGAGTTGTTATTGGATACATAATATGTATTGATTACAGGAAGTTGAACACGGCAACCAGGAAGGACCACTACATGCTGCCTTTCATCGATCAAATGCTAGAGAGGTCGTCCAAAAACACCCACTTTTGCTACCTCGACGGGTAGTCTAGCTTCTCTAAAATTCATGTCAATACTGCCGATCAAGAGAAGACCACTTTCACGTGTCCTTACGGTACTTATGCTTATATGTGTATGCATTTTTGTTTATGCAATGCACCTGTGATACGTCCAAAATGCATCACTATTTTACATAGTAATTATCCCTATTCATTGATATATTTCATGTTATGATGCTATTCTTATGTTGTTTTGGCTTGTTTTACACAGTTTTCAACTTTCCGATGTCGAAGCAGCAGACGCATGATTCAGCGGTAAAAAGTGGATGCAGAGTTGCTGAATTGGAAGACCTCGAAATTACCTGAAAATCGACAGAGCCCGTTTTCCAGAAGAATGACGAGGACACGCAAAACGGAGACCAGAGGGGGGACACCAGGAGCCTAGGCGCCCCCCTGGCGCGGCCCCACCCCTGGCACGCCGGGTGGCCGCCTGGACCCCTGGGGCCACCCCAGGCTCCCCCTCTGGCCTATTTATTCATCATCGTCCGAAAACCCTAAAAAGAGAGGAGTTTCGCGAGTTCCGCAGCCGCTCCTTGGAGGAAACCTACAGAGAAGAAAAGACATCTCCGCCGGGAAAATTCCGCTGGGGAGAACACCTCCCAGAAGGGGAGATCATCGCCATCGTCATCATCATCGTCACGGGCATCATCGAGATCATCATCAACATCATCCCCAACATCAGCCCCATCTCCACCACCATCCTATCTCATCTCACAATTGCAACTTGTGTTGTAATCCGTACTATCTATCCTCTCTACTCTACCGATGTTGATTACTACTTTGTGGTGAATGCTATTGCGTTTTGTTGGAGAAATATCATTATGTATAGATTTTTTATCATCTATTTATCCCTACTGATCATGATCTCGTTTATGTCTTGTGAGTAGTTACTTTAGTTCTGGAGGACATGGGAGAAGTCTAGTTGCTAGTAGTCATATGATGTTGAAGTAATATGTGTTGTTTGATATTTAAGTTGTGTTGTTATTTTCCTAGTGGTGTTGTGTGAGTCGAACACTCAACACTTTTCCTTATTAAGGACCTAGGGGAATTCATTGTGTATAAAGGATGCTTACGGTGGGTTGTCGGAGTGACATAAACCTGAACCCCAGTTTGCACTCTTTTGCACAAGGGAACAATGGATCATCGATCGTATTGCTATGGTTAGGGTTATGCCTTAATTACTATCTAGTATTTGTGGATGCTTGCAAGATGTTTAATCATAAGATGGCACTTATCTTAGTCTAGAAGGTGTACTATCATAGATCCACCCACTCAACACTTATGAACACAACACATAGTATCGATACGGAGTATGGCGAAAGCACGTGACTATCTCTCCCGTGCGTCCTCAAGAACGCTTTAGCCTTATTAAGTTCAGTTTCCAGGCTTATCCTTTGCTCAAAAGGATTGGGCCACTTGTTACTCCTCAGTACCTTTTACTTTGCTTGCTTTTACCTTCTTATTGCTTATACCGAAAACCCCCTAAAAAGTTATCTTTCAGTGCCTGCAGTTATTTCTTTACCAAAGTCACTTACCAATACCTTCTGCTCCTCGTTGGGTTCGACACCCTTATTTATCGAAAACGCTACAATCAATCCCCTACAGTTGAGGATAATCAAGTACTGTTTTCTGGCGCCGTTGCCGGGGAGCGTAGCGCTATTAGTAAGTGAAGATGGTAAGAAAGCTTTAATATTTCTGTTTTTATTTTGCTGTTGCTACTTTTTGTCCTATGGACACCTCTACTCTTGGTTTGTTGCTTTTGGGGAGACGCCCCGCTACTATGGTGCTCACTTCCACCCCTACTGAAATTGTGCCTTACAAAGTACCAACTGGTATTATCGATTATGTCTTGGCAAATCGTTATTCAGGAGACATACACCCAAGGGAACACCTACTATATTTATCACAACTATGTTCATTATTCAAGCTTGCAGGTGTGTCAAGGGAGTTAATTATGAAGAAATTATTCTCCGTATCACTTATAGATAAAGCTTCAGATTGGTATAAGCTTCTCGATAACTCACATTTGCTTAGTTGGCAAGAGCTTATGTCTCTCTTTTATACAAAGTTTTATCCTCTTCACGAAATTCATCGAGACAGGAACACCATATATAACTTTTGTCCTCGTGACGGAGAGAGAATCACTCAAGCTTGGGGGAGACTGAATTCCCTAACATTCAAATGTCCTATTCATGAACTCTCCAAAGATATTATACTTACGAATTTCTATGCAAGGCTTTCTCGTCAGAATAAGGAGATGTTGGATGCCTCCTCTAACGGGGTATTCCAAACATGAAGCGTTGAAGAAAGATGGGATCTCATTGAGAGGATCCAGAAGAACACTTAAGACTGGGAAATTGATAAAGGTATTGAACCCGCTATAAATTATGAGAAAGATTATATTGAGAGCGATGTGAAAACTGATTACTTTAATACTTTTTGCTCTAAGATTGGTCTTGATTCCCAGCTTATGATTGGTTTTTGTAAGAACTTTGCCTCTCACATTGACTCTTCTAAAGAAGAGAAGGATCAGTATCATAAACCCTTTAAAGAATTACCTGTTACTATAAATGTTGGTGACCCTATTTTGCCTGCAGTTATATATGAAAAGCCCCCTTTTCCCACAAGGATTAGGGAGCACTCTTTTGTGACAGGCACAATAAAGAAAAGTGAGAGAGGAACTTACGAGCCTGTGGACCAAATCAAGGTCGATCCTCAAGTTGCGGTGGTTAAAGATCTAGTTACTAATGATGTTTTAGATTCCAATATAATTTTTTGTGCTGTTTCAACTAACATTGTCACAACCAGGAATAAGGGCCCAATTTCAGGTACACCAGTTGTATATGTTAAAATCGAAGATCACAATTATTACAGGCTATGCGATTTGGAATCGAGTGCTAGCGCTATTCCGTATTCACTCTATCAGGAGATCATGGGTGAAATTTCACCTTGTGAACTTGAAGAGGTTGATGTTACTATTTATCTAGCAAACAAAGAAACTATCTCTCCCATTGGGATTGTGAGAGATGTTGAAGTCTTATGTGGAAAGGTAAAGTATCCTACCGACTTTCTAGTACTTGGTTCAGTACAAGATAGTTTCTGCCCTATTATCTTTGGTAGGCCTTTCCTCAGCACTTGTGGAGCTATAATAGATTGCAGAAAAGGTAAAGTTTCTGTTGAATTCAATGGTGAGCCATATGAATTTAACTTTTCTAAGTTCTCCAAGCAGCCTCGTGGTACTAATTTACGTAGTGATGATAAAATTATTGAAGATATTGCTTGCATTGCTATTCCTCCTAATGATCCTTTGCAGCAATATATGGAAGTCCACGAGAATGATATGCATATGCATGAGAGAAATGAGTTAGACGAGATATTCATAAGACAAACTACTATCCTGAAGCACAACCTTCCGGTTGAACCTTTAGGAATCCTAGCACAACCGAAAGAAGACCCGGTGTTTGACCTCAAACCACTTCCCGATACGCTCAAGTATTCTTATTTAGATGAAAAGAAAATATATCCTGTTATTAGCAATGCTAACCTTTCAGGATTTGAGGAAGAGCGACTATTGGAGACACTTCGCAAACACCGTGGTGCCCTTGGATATACCCTTGATGACCTTAAGGGGATTAGTCCGTCGATTTTCCAACATACTATCAATCTCGAGCCCGATGCTAAGCCAGTTGTTGATCATCAACGACGGCTGAACCCAAGGATGAAGGACGTGGTTATGACTGAAATTCTCAAGCTTCTAGCCGCAGGTATCATCTATCCTATAGATGATAGAAGGTGGGTAAGTCCCGTTCATTGTGTTCCTAAAAAAGGAGGTATGACTGTTGTTCCTAATGGTAAAAATGAACTCATACTAGGAAGGACCACTACCCGCTGCCCTTCATCGACCAGATGCTTGAGAGGTTTTCAAAAAACAACCACTTTTGCTATCTTGACGGGTACTCTGGCTTCTCTCAAATTCATGTTAACACTGCCGATCAAGAGAAGACCACTTTCACGTGTTGATGACCCTCAACTGTAGGGGATCGTTTGTAGCGTTTTCGATAAATAAGAGTGTCGAACCCAACGAGGAGCAGAAGGTATTGGTAAGTGACTTTGGCAAAGAAATAACTGCAGGCACTGAAAGATAACTTTTTAGGGATTTTCGGTATAAGAAACAAGAAGGTAAAAGCGAGTAAAGTAAAAGGCATTGAGGAGTAAAAAGTGGCCCGATCCTTTTGAGCAAAAGATAAGCCTGGCAACTGAACTTAATAAGAGCTAAAGCGTTCTTGAGGACACATGGGAGAGATTGTCACGTGCTTTCGCCATATTACGTATCGACACTATGTGTTGCATTGATAAGTGTTGAGTGGGTGGATCTATGCTAGCACACCTTCTAGACTAAGATAAGTTCACTCTTATTAAACATCTTGCAAGCATCCGCAAATACTAGATAGTAATTAAGGCAAAAGCCTAACCATAGCAATACGATCGATGATCCATTGTTCCCTTGTGCAAAAGCGTGCAGACGGGGGTTCAGGTTTCTGTCACTCCGGCAACCCACTGTAAGCATTCTTTATACACAATGAATTCCCCTAGGTCCTTAATAAGGCGAAGTGTTGAGTGTTCGACTCACACAACACCACTAGGAAAATAACAACAGAACTTAAATATCAAATAACACATATTACTTCACATCATATGACTACTAGCAACTAGACTTCTCCCATGTCCTCAAGAACTAAAGTAACTACTCACAAGACATGAAAGAGATCATGATCAGAGGGGATAAATATATGATAAACAATCTGGACACAATGATATTTCTCCAACAAAACTCAATAGCATTCATCAAACGGTAGTAATCAACACCGATAGAGTAGAGAGGATAGATAGTACGGATTACAACACAAGTTAAACTTTTGAGGTGAGATGTGATGAAGATGGAGATTGTGCTGATGTTGGGGATGATGTTGATGATGATCTCGATGATGCCCGTGACGATGGTGATGATGATGCGATGATCTCCCCTTCCGGGAGGTGTTCTCCCCGGCGGAATCTTCCCGCCGAAGATGTCTTTTCTTCTCTGTAGGTTTCCGCCATGGAGCAGCGGCGGAACTCGCGAAAATCCTCCTCTGTTAGGGTTTTTGGGTAACGAGTGACATATAGGCCAGAGGGGGGGAGCCGGGAGTGGCCCCAGGTGTCCAGGCGCCCTCCCGGCGCGCCCCAGCTGGCCTCTTGGGCACCCTAGTGCCCCCCTCTGGCTCCTGTTTTGCGTGTCCTCGTCATCCTTCTAGAAAATAGCCTCCGTCGATTTTCAGGTAATTTGGAGGTCTTCTGCTTCAGCAACTCAACGTCCATTTTTTACTGCTGAATCCTGCGTCTGCTGCTTCGGCATCGGAAAGTTGGAAGCTGTGTAAAACAAGCCAAAACAACATAAGAATAGCATCATAACATGAAATATATCAATGAATAGGAAAGAATTACTATATAAAATAGTGATGCATTTTGGACGTATCAACTCCCCCAAGCTTAGACCTCGCTTGTCCCCAAGAGAATACTGAGCTCTGTAAACCTGCCCACAATTTAGGGAGTGAAGTGTCGATAAATATAATACGGGCAAGACGCATCATGATTTCTTCACCAAATTCAAGCATCCTCAACAACAACCTCAACTCATAAGGTCGTTATGAGAAAGTAATAACAATTATAATCAAAAGTAGGGTTGAGAAAACTCATCAAATTATGGCAAACATATCCTTGGTCAAAGGACAACTAATAACTTTTACTTTTGCTCTTTCTCTTTATAATGAAACAATTTTAAGGCTTTGAAAGAACATGTTATTAGTCATGAAGTGAAAATGTTAACACAAAGCAAGATGCTTGCTTGGCATAAGCTTTTGCAAACAACTTACTTATCAAAAGGTAATGTCAATAAGGATGTGGCATGGCAAAACTTAATGCAACATTATATGAATGAATCTTCATCAACATCAAGTGTCTGTTCTCTTTGAGAAAAGAAGGAAGTGGGAAAACTGACTCAACATAAAAGTAAAAGAAAGGCCTTGTTGTAGGCAAACAGGGAAAACTCATGTGCTATCCTTAAATCAAACAGAATGAAAACAAATTTTTAGAGGTGCATAGTTTGTCAACGAATGCTAATAGATAGCTCAATAACTTCTCAAGCTGGACAAGTTTCGAGGAACGGCTCCCAAGTGGGGACGATCACATCCCCTTAATCTCCTTTGTTTATCACTTCCAAAGTTTGTGATTTCTCATAGACCAAGCGTGAAGGAGGGTTTGTTTGTTGTATTATCTTACGAGTTGGGTGACTCATGCCAGTTCCTCCTCGTATTATTGGTTTGCAGATTAGACATGCAATCGCGGGGTAAAACTTGTCCAACTTAAGAAAATCATGAATTACCTACTACTTCCACATGAGCTAAACAAGAGGCACAAAACATAAGATTTTGAACATTTAAGGATAACACATAATTCTATACTTTTAGGAGTGGTAGGGGAATACCACGAATAGGAAGGTATGGTGGACTCATATGGAAGATATTGGTTTCAGGGTATGGATGCACACAAAGAAATCTGCTAGGCAAAGAGTTTGGCTTGCAAGGGTTTTGAGAGAACAGACAATTGGTGCTAACTTAGATGCAAAACATATAAAGCATAAACATTAAGGTAAGCATAACACATCAAGTTCTCTTCCTTGTCAACCTAACACTTCAAGCATAACAACATAAAGGTCTTGGCTATGTCGCTACTTGAGAAAACATGCATGTTGTCATGACCAAAGCTATGTTTGCCAAAATTTAAAGAAACTTTTGAAAGCCATACCTGATATAAGGTCAATACTCCCCATAACAATCATCATATAAGGTTGATTGCGTGAAGAGAATACCGAGTGCAACAAAGGAACCAATAGACTTCTAATTAATATTCCATCATAGATGAATCCACACTCACGGATACAAACTCTCCACAAAGGAGTGATAGACTTCAGTGCAAACACCTATTTCATATAATAACTTCCATAGACATGACACGACTCTACTTGACTCTAAAAGACTAAGATAAAGATAAAGATACCGGGCACTCCCCCAAGCTTGGAACAAGCTAAGGGGATGCCATTACCCGAGGATATTTACTCCTCATTCTTGTTCCTGTTGATCACATAGTCCTTGGCGAAGCGCTTCCATGGAAGAGGTTCTCCCGTCTCATGAGAAGCTTCAGTCTCCAAGATCCTGCTTTCAACACCTAAACCCGTGCACAGAAACTTTAGTTCATACTCACAGTTCTGGTTGTGCAGATCATAAATCAGCCCTTGGAGCTCATCAATTATTTCTTCTGCTACGGTGATGCTTGACCAAATCCCCCTCATCTCCTTCTTGTAGAACCTCTTCAGCTCGTTGATGAGGTCGAAGTTAGCTTCAACACCCCGCTCAACCATCTTCTTGTACTTGAAGACTTCTTGCTCCACTTCTTCTAGCCTGGCCTCGATGCTCCCCTCCTTCACAGGTTCCTTTAGATCTTCTTGGTGAAGAACAACGTCCTCCAACCGGACGGTTTGAGGATGCTTCTTCACCTGAGAGAGGTAAGGGTTGATGACGTTGACGACGAACTTGTACTTGGGTGAACTTGGGGAAGCCATGGCACCTAAGTCTAGCTAAAAGATTTCCTGGTAGAAACAACACGAAAAGAAAACACACGAAATCGCGAGATACGGTGCCGAGACCATCCGTCCAAATATATAGCAAAAATTTCTGCAAAAAAAGGAAGGTAAAGAGCCAAATTGGGGTCAGGGACGGACTCCGGGGGTGCTTAGGCGGCCTCCCGACGCGACCAGGAGGTAGGCCGCGCCAGGGGGTCGCCTGGCCCCCCTGGAGCTCCTCTACGGCTCCTATCAGGCTTCGAATTTTCCTAATTTTGTAGAAACTCGTTATGGAACTTTTATGGCGGTTCGCGATGTTTCCTTACCGTAATACATACCTTTTCTTATTCTGTCCTGCTGGCGTCTGGAACAGGGCTGAACCATATTCTTCATGAGTTGTTGTGTGTATTAAATTCACATCAACATTGACGGGGTCTCCCGCCATGTAATGCTTGAGTCTTTGCCCATTCACAACATGGGGTTTGGTGCCATCAAAATTGATAATCTTGATTGCACCAGAGCGGTATACTTCTTCGATATGACATGGCCCTTCCCATCTGGGAAGTAGTTTACCTAGAGAAAACCTGAAACGAGATCTAAACAACAAAACTTTATCACCAACATTAAATTCACGTTTCAGAATCCTTCTATCATGCCACTTCTTTACCTTTTCCTTAAAGATTTTAGCACTCTCGTTAGCTTTACTTCTCCACTCATCTAGAGAAGTCAAGTTCATGAGACGCTTTTCACCGGCTAACTTTGGGTCAACATTAAGCTCTCTAACAGCCCAGAAAGCTGTGTGTTCTAACTCTAATGGCAAATGGCAAGCCTTGCCATAAACCATCTTATAGGGAGACATGCCCATGTGATAGAGGCGAAGGTGTCCCGATGTTTCGATGAGATGGTGGAGATCGATTTTGGTGGAGGCAACTTTCACGATCCGACTACGAACGTGCGAAGACGTTGCGCCTTAGCAATCGCTAAACCAACTCCGAGAGGTTATTGATCCCGCGGATGCACGATCAACCTGACCACGAAGGTCTAATTCCTGCAAGCAATCGAAGAACAAGCAAGAACTAAGAATTGCAATCTGGATATTGCGAATATAAGATGAATGATTACGAAAGTTGGGGTTCCAATGAGGTCTTGGCCTGGTCGGATGACACAAACGAAGAGCTCGAAGTTGCGGCTATGGC
This sequence comes from Bromus sterilis, assembly GCA_950022295.1. Lineage (NCBI taxonomy): Eukaryota > Viridiplantae > Streptophyta > Magnoliopsida > Poales > Poaceae > Bromus > Bromus sterilis. The sequence goes on from OX465599.1 coordinate 223,289,780, forward strand.
TAACTTATATCTAATTAAAACCCAAGTCTAAACGACGCCCTAAGGGCTGTATATATGGGGGAACAGAGGGGATTTTCGTGACCCCTTGGAGGTGGGGTCCGAAAACAACCCTAACTCGGTTTCCCCACACATACGGACTCTAAAAACAGCCTATAATGTGGTATTTCGAAATTACATGGGCCCAGCCCAATATTAAGGTGACGCAGCACCATTAATTGCTCTTGGATGAAAATAATGAAGTGGCATCTCGTGTATTCCGTCCAAGCCTTCATGCATGCCTTATGGTGGCTTCAACGTGCGAAAATCCCCACTGGAAGCTCCACTGTACTTTCCCCTGCGCGCACCTTCTTCTCCATTCTTGATCCCGCTCCAATGACCATCCTTCTTGTCCATGCTAGGTCCTTCATTCATAAGCAAAACAAAAGTATCTAATTTAGGCAGCATCATATGTTCATGAACAATAGAAGGATTCGCAAGAAACGAAAGTACCTGATAATTTAGTTGACGTGCACGTGCTCTAGTAACTGGTCCAGTATGTGTAGTTGGTGAGGGTATGGGTGTAACATTAGTAGGGATGTCCTCATCATCCTCCCCTTCTTGAATTGAAGTCGTCCTCGACGGAAGCTCATCATCTTCTCCCAAATAAGGTTTCAAATCTGCAATGTTAAATGTGGGACTAACCCCAAAATCTGCAGGTAGCTCAAGTTTATATGCATTATCATTAATTTTCTGTAAAACCTTAAAGGGACCATCAGCTCGTGGCATTAACTTAGACTTGCGCAAATCAGGAAACCTATCTTTTCGTAGATGTAACCAAACAAGATCTCCTGGTTCAAATACAACATGCTTTCGACCCCTATCACCAGCAAGCTTGTATCTAGCATTCATGAGCTCAATGTTTTCTTTAGTTAACTCATGCATTTTTAATATCAATTCAGCACGTTGCTTAGCATCAAAATTCACCTTCTCCGAAGATGGAAGAGGCAGCAAATCAATAGGTGCACGAGGTAGAAAACCATAAACAATCTCAAAAGGGCACATTTTAGTGGTAGAATGCACTGAACGATTATAAGCAAATTCAATATGAGGTAAACATTCTTCCCACAGTTTCAAGTTACTTTTTAAAACAGCCCTAAGCATAGTAGACAAAGTCCTATTGACCACTTCAGTTTGTCCATCAGTTTGGGGATGACATGTAGTACTAAAAAGTAGTTTAGTCCCCAACTTAGCCCATAAGCATCTCCAAAAATGGCTAAGAAACTTAGTATCACGATCCGAGACAATAGTATTGGGCACACCATGTAAGCGAATAATCTCACGAAAAAATAAATCAGCAACATTAGCAGCATCATCGCTTTTATGACATGGTATAAAATGTGCCATCTTAGAAAATCTATCCACGACCACAAATATGCTATCCCTCCCATTCTTTGTTCGAGGCAAACCTAAAACAAAGTCCATGGATATGTCCTCCCACGGAACACCAGGTACAGGTAAAGGCATGTATAAACCATGAGGATTGAGTCGTGACTTAGCTTTTTGACATGTAGTGCAGCGAGCAACAAAACGCTCAACATCCCGTCTCATCTTTGGCCAAAAGAAATGTGTAGCAAGTACGTCCTCCGTCTTCTTCACGCCAAAGTGTCCCATTAATCCTCCTCCATGCGCCTCCTGCAACAACAAAAGACGAATAGAGCTAGCTGGAATGCATAGCTTGTTAGAACGGAACACAAATCCATCATTAAGCACAAACTTGTTCCATGTTCTACCCTCTCTACAATTCTGCAATACATCATTAAATTCCGCATCATTTACATATTGATCTTTGATTGTCTCTAAACCGAAAATCTTGAAGTCAAGTTGTGAAAGCATAGTATAACGACGAGACAAGGCATCAGCAATAATATTATCTTTCCCCTTCTTGTGTTTAATGACATAAGGGAAAGTCTCAATAAATTCAACCCACTTAGCATGTCTACGATTAAGTTTTGCTTGACTTCTTATGTGTTTCAAAGATTCATGATCAGAATGTATAACAAATTCTTTGGGCCATAAATAATGTTGCCAAGTTTCTAATGTCCGAACAAGAGCATATAATTCCTTATCATAAGTAGAATAGTTCAGACTAGGCCCACTCAATTTTTCAGAAAAGTAAGCAACAGGTTTAGCATCTTGTAATAACACACCTCCCAAACCAATCCCACTAGCATCGCATTCAAGCTCAAAAGTCTTATTAAAATCAGGAAGTTGGAGCAAAGGAGCATGTGTTAACTTATCTTTCAATACCGTGAAAGCTTCTTCCTGTGCGGTACCCCAAGTAAAAGGCACATCCTTGCGTGTAAGCTCATTGAGAGGGGCAGCAATGGTGCTGAAATCTCTCACAAAACGCCTATAGAATCCAGCGAGGCCAAGAAAACTCCTCACTTGTGTGACCGTTTTGGGCTGCGGCCAACTCTCAATCGCCTCGATCTTGGCTTTATCAACTTCAATACCCTGTGGAGTAACAACATAGCCAAGAAACGATACTCGGTCGGTGCAAAAGGTGCACTTCCCAAGGTTACCAAATAAACGTGCATTACGTAGAGCAATAAAAACAGCACGTAAATGATCCAAATGTTCCTCCAAAGATTTGCTATAAATCAGTATATCATCAAAATAGACTACCACAAATCGTCCAATGAAAGCACGTAAAACCTCGTTCATTAATCTCATGAAAGTGCTAGGTGCATTAGTTAACCCAAAAGGCATGACTAACCACTCATATAATCCAAACTTAGTTTTAAAAGCCGTTTTCCATTCATCTCCTAATTTCATGCGAATTTGATGGTATCCACTACGCAAATCAACTTTGGAAAACATGGTAGAGCCACTTAATTCATCAAGCATATCATCTAACCTAGGAATAGGATGACGATAACGAATAGTAATATTATTAATGGCTCGACAATCAACACACATACGCCATGTTCCATCCTTTTTGGCACTAATATAACAGGAACAGCACAAGGACTAAGGGACTCACGTATGTAACCTTTGTCGAGTAGCTCTTGTACTTGACGCTGAATCTCCTTCGTCTCCTCCGGATTGGTACGGTATGGCGCACGGTTGGGCAACGAAGCACCGGGAATTAAGTCAATCTGATGCTCAATCCCTCGAATAGGTGGTAATCCCGGTGGTACGTCTTGTGGAAAGACGTCAATAAACTCCTGCAAAAGGTCAGTGACAACAGGAGGCAAAGAAGGAGGCAATTCCTCAAATGAAAACAAAGCTTCTTTGCACACAAAAGCATAGCACACATATTGACTAACATCCAAATCTGAATTATCAACCTTAGTAGCAAGCAAAGTTGGACTAGTCAATTTAATTTCATTAGAAACAGCAGAAGAAGATTTGCTATTAGTCTTATGTTGTTGCTCAAATTCTTTGGCTGCTATCTCATTCTCACTCTTATTTTTCTCCTGTTTTGCTTTACTAGCTCTAGCAAGATCACCTTTCACAATTTGTTCAGGAGACATAGGAAGTAAAGCAATATTTTTATCCTGATGAACTAGAGTAAACTGATTTGTCCTACCATGGTGTACAACATTCCTATCAAATTGCCATGGTCTACCAAGTAAAAGAGAGCATGCTTGCATGGGTACCACATCACAATCAACATAATCAGCATATGCAGCAATGCTAAAGTGCACACGAACAGAACGCGTTACCTTAATCTTACCACTATTGTTAAACCACTGAATATAGTACGGATGGGGGTGTGGTCTTGTGGTGAGAGATAGCTTCTCCACCAACTCCATGCTAGCTAAGTTGTTGCAACTCCCTCCGTCAATGATGATGCGAACCGAACGTTCTTTCACCACTCCCTTTGTGTGGAACAAATTATGCCTCTGGTTTTGCTCGGCCTTCGTTACCTGCACACTTAATACACGTTGAGCAACCAAACTAGCATATTTATCTGCATCATCAGGAGTCATATACTCTATATCATGAGCATCATCATGGGCACCCTGTTCCTCATGAGCAATGAGAACTAGAGTCTCCTCATCATAGTCGCTCGCTGACTCATACCCACCATCCGCCGTAATAGTCATCACACGCTTGGAGGGACAGTCTTTTGCGAAGTGACCTCCACCTTGACACCTGCGACATTTAATATCACGATCTCGTGTTAGCCCTGTGGACGCCATGGATGAAGAAGAACTCGCCGCTGGACCACTCTGTGCACCCTTGAATGGTGGCGCTGGCTGTTTTGGTGGCTCCCTGTAAGAATGAGCGGCTGAAGTAGATGGTGGCGCAGCAGTACGTGTGGATGTAGAAGCTCCACGCGATGTCCATGATGTATTTCGTCCTGCAGAAAAGTTAGGTCTCGTAGCGGCCTGTCGATCCTGCACTTCACGTTCAGCTTTACAAGCAAGATGAAACAAACGAGTGATAGTAGCAAAGTCCTTGTATTCTAGAATAGTTTGTATCTCCCTGTTTAAGCCACCCATAAAACGTGCAAGCATAGCTTCATTATCCTCTACTAGGCCACATCTAATCAATCCAGTTTGTAATTCTTGATAATATTCCTCTACAGAATTTTTTCCTTGTCTCAAACGCTGTAATTTTTGTAACAATTCACGTTGATAATAAGGAGGAACCCAGCGAGTACGCATAGCATCTTTTAAAGCAGCCCAAGTAGTTGGAATATTATTAGCATGCAATCTACAATGTTCAGACCACCAAATAGATGCAAAGCCCGTGAATTCACAAACAGCAGCAGTAACACGTCTATTCTCAGGATATTGTAAACATGTAAAACGTTGTTCAGTTTCTAACTCCCAAGTAAGATAAGCATCAGGAATATATCTACCCTCAAACGGCTTAAGATTCAATTTAAGTTTAGGCACATGTTCATCATCGCGTACCTGAGGGGGTGGTTGGTGTCGACCATGGCGAATGTTGGGACGTGGACGTCCAGCTGGCTGCTCATAGGCCGCTTCCTGTTCCACCTCCTCCTCGTAATCACCCTCGTAGTTGTCGTCCTGGTTGACGTCAGAAGCAGCAGCAGCAGCAGTAGCAGCAACTGCAGCAGCAGGAGGAGCACCAATACCAGCAGCTTGTCCTCGCGGAAACAGAATACGTCGTGCACGTGGTAGTGGCGGTGGCTGTGGCTGTGCTGAAGGTAGGCGTGCGATCAACTCAGTAAACTTGGCGTCGAGCTTGGTGTCGATCATCTTCTCCACGCCATCAATCGCCTCTGTAAATCTGGTCTCGATGTCCTGCACCTGTTGAGACATCATACGTGCAAATTTATCATGTAGCTCCTTGTTTGTCATGTTCTCCCAATCGGGTGCATCCCGCGCCACTTCAACATGTGATCCTGGCATGGTTAGCAGAAATAGAAAACACACAGGAATATGATCCTACTTCTACTAATGGGATGGATGTGGGGTGGTGGACAGCACAAATCCGTCAAGCTTTTCTTACGTTCTTACCGATTCTTACCTAGCAGCAGGTGGTGATGTACAACCAACGGGTCAAAACTCTCAGAGATATGGTAGAGCGATGGCCAGGAGGTGTCAAAACGCACGATGTAGAAAATATGTGGAGCTGTAGGTAGGCTTGACAAATATGGTAGCAAAAAGATCAACAGTAATCAAAACAGAGATGCAAAGCTGAATAAACACTCAACGTCGGTACTGTGCTGATCCTAGGCTAGACCGTACTAGAGACGCGAGCCTAAAACACCAACGAAAGCACGGCGCGGCACGTAACAACTGTGAAGCACACTCTGAATTTTTTGTTCTCTCTTTTTTTTTTTTTTTTTGCTTTTTTTTTTTTTTTTTTTGGAAATCACCCTCTTCTACGTACGACAAAAGATTGGTGAAATCCGACTCTAATCAACTCAAAACTATTCTGGCTACGGGGATATCAGGAACCGTACTGATGGTGGAACTCAACTCGGACTCGTGAGACGTGGTGGTGTATATGGACTCTGCTTGGCGGAACGTGGTGGTGTATCTGGACTCGGATTGGCGGAACGTGGTAGGATGACTACTGGTGCGGCGGCGACGTGGCAAACTGTGATCAGAACTCGAAACTCTAAGGGAACTAGACGCTAAGATCAGCAACTTGACACAACGATGCAACCGTAAATTCAACAAAGCAAGTACTGAAAAGAAAACTGGAGAAAGGCTAGGACTGTCTTGGGACGTGATGATCTAACCCTAATTTTTTTTGTTGGCTTTTTCGTGGACTGTAGGTATGAAGAACAGAACCAATCTAGACTATGAAAACTGGTAAATCTCACCGAGAAACCTGGAAATCTGATACCACTTGATAGAGGCGAAGGTGTCCCGATGTTTCGATGAGATGGTGGAGATCGATTTTGGTGGAGGCAACTTTCACGATCCGACTACGAACGTGCGAAGACGTTGCGCCTTAGCAATCGCTAAACCAACTCCGAGAGGTTATTGATCCCGCGGATGCACGATCAACCTGACCACGCAGGTCTAATTCCTGCAAGCAATCGAAGAACAAGCAAGAACTAAGAATTGCAATCTGGATATTGCGAATATAAGATGAATGATTACGAAAGTTGGGGTTCCAATGAGGTCTTGGCCTGGTCGGATGACACAAACGAAGAGCTCGAAGTTGCGGCTATGGCTAACTTATATCTAATTAAAACCCAAGTCTAAACGACGCCCTAAGGGCTGTATATATGGGGGAACAGAGGGGATTTTCGTGACCCCTTGGAGGTGGGGTCCGAAAACAACCCTAACTCGGTTTCCCCACACATACGGACTCTAAAAACAGCCTATAATGTGGTATTTCGAAATTACATGGGCCCAGCCCAATATTAAGGTGACGCAGCACCATTAATTGCTCTTGGACGAAAATAATGAAGTGGCATCTCGTGTATTCCGTCCAAGCCTTCATGCATGCCTTATGGTGGCTTCAACGTGCGAAAATCCCCACTGGAAGCTCCACTGTACTTTCCCCTGCGCGCACCTTCTTCTCCATTCTTGATCCCGCTCCAATGACCATCCTTCTTGTCCATGCTAGGTCCTTCATTCATAAGCAAAACAAAAGTATCTAATTTAGGCAGCATCATATGTTCATGAACAATAGAAGGATTCGCAAGAAACGAAAGTACCTGATAATTTAGTTGACGTGCACGTGCTCTAGTAACTGGTCCAGTATGTGTAGTTGGTGAGGGTATGGGTGTAACATTAGTAGGGATGTCCTCATCACCATGGTTTTTTAAGAAAATAGGCATTTCCAAAATACAAATACACATAATTTAATATGCTAGAGACAGAAAATAAATATTCAACAAAAAGAGAACAATAAAATTCAAAATTTAATTTAAGTCTCCCACTTGCTTTTGTTTGATCTTCTATTTTTAGATTTTCCCTTTTAGGAAAAATCTAATTCTTTTCATCTCTCAAACTCTAGGAAAAATTTCCTACCATAATTTTTTTTTCTTTCATTCCTGTGTGAAGAAATCTCCTTTTATTTTATTTTTTTTCAAACCGAATGGGCTTAGCTCAATCTATTTTTTTTCCTTCTTTATTTTCTTTTCTACCTGGGCCTTGGCCCATTAGCTTCACTGATGGCTAACGAACCCTTCTTCTTCCTCCACCCGTTCACGCACTCATTCACTCACGTTATTATCAAAAAAGGAGAAACGTACACACCCATGATACACACCCCTCCTCTAATTTCCTTTAATTGCTGCGGTTTCCAAACCTGGTGATATATAGAGATGCATCACTATCAGCTCTTCCAATTCCTTCACTTCCCTGCCCTCTCCCTTCCTCATTCTCTCCAGAAACTCTCTCCAAGGAATGGTGCTCCATGGACGCCGATCTTCGATCCTGTTGATGCAGATCATCCTCATCCGCACGCTTGCGCCAGAACACTCTACTCCTTGCTGCCACTCCATTTAGGGAAGAAAGAGCTCGATTCGTTGAACACATGCGGAGAATTTTACATGTACGCGCACACTGTTCGTCGAGTTCATCGCATGATTCCATCAAATTCGGTGAGCCTCTATCCAATTCCTTTTGCACGTGTTCTTAACGTCACTCGTAGAATCTCCTGGACAACACGATTCAACCTATCTATATCATTGGCCGCGCGCACCAAAAATCGGTGACCATCCAAGGACATCATCATGTTTTCCGCAATTTTTGTTTCTCGAATGCCTTCATACTCAATAGATGAAATGATTCATGTGATCTTAGAACCCCACCATGAAGTTAGATTGCTTGTTTGGTCAATAGAAATTTAGTGTAGATTTTATTTAGTCGTTCGTGTTAATTAATTTTTTTAATATAGTTTGTATCGTTTCATGTAGATAATTTCGTAGATCATGTAGTAGTGTGATATATCTTTCTATTAGTTCTTATGAATGATTTTAATGTGTAGTAGTTGATCGGTGAACTTTGTGTTAGTATGATATTATTTCACATGTTCGTGATATGATTACGAGTCGCTCGTAATTATTTCATAATCCTAGGAATTATATATTTTTACTAGATTTATTTTACCTTCTTTACAATTGTGAAATTAGTTGTATGTTTTGTTATGGATTGATAATTGGGTTACCATGTATACTCATATTTTATTCTTGGTACGGGTTCTTGTGAATTATCGTCATGTTTAATATTTGTATATTTAATCTAGATTTGATTATGTTATTAAATTTATTTTGTGTGTTGTTTCATGTTGATAATGTTAAACATATTTTGTAGTCCTTGCTTGTGCATGTATAGAATTAGTAATGTTGTTATGATTTTAAATCCATAGAATTGCTATGAGCGTTACTTGATTTATTTAAATTTGATTTACATATTTATTTTCATCATGTTACATGTTTGTTTTGTTGATTTCGACTCATGCCATGCTCTAGGTGTTGTTTATTTTAAATTATATGTGTTACCTAGTTGGTCATGAATTGGTATGTTATCTCATGACCTAGTCTTAATATTTGTTGTAGGCCTATTGTTAGCATTTAGATTATGAGTTATATCACGTATAGAGAATTAGATATCATTACTTATGTATGGTATGAGAGTAGCACATTACTTTTTCTTGTATCACTTGTTTCTTAAGATGTTTTTATCCATTATTTCATGGCTACTTATCTTACATTAAAGATTAGTGTTGCGTTGCTTGTCGAATATATGATTTTAGCTTATACCTTTACCTTATTGTTGTTAGCATACTTATTTGTTGCGTTTGTTTACCTAGAACAATATATATGAATGCATAGATTACCATGCCATGATAGCACTTGCTTAAATAAATATGCATGTTTGATCGTGTTCCCACGTGTTATAATATTGCTAGTATGTACGATAAGATGTCATAAATTATTAGTCTCGCTTTTGGAGAGATACATGTTAGTGGTTTATTGATCTCTATTTATATACGTAGTAGCTCTTTTGATTAATCAATATCATGCCATGTATGATGTTGTGATTGTATAAGTAGAATACATATGGTGTACCAAATTGTATTGCATGATGCCTAGTTGAATATCTTATGTCTTTGCATGCGTAGGATATACTAAATAGAATTGCATGTCATATTGTCACTCATGTAGTTTATTGCATGTTGATTTCGCTAATGTCATGTTCTAGTTATTTACTTGCCTACATGCTCATTAAGGTTTCTCAATGTGCTTATATATTATAACTAGCATGATAGTATTGTGTGCTATTGTCATGCTTCCTTGTTCTTACATGCCATAACTAGTATTATAGAGTTGTGTGATATTTCCATGCTTGATGTTTTTTTAAGTAATATCATCTAAGTTATATTATGGTTATGAGTTATATTGTATTGGTAGCATAGTGTGACATCTCCTGTGATCATCATCTCCATGCTTAGCATCCTATGTTGTTTATCTTATATTTTATTTATCGCATGCCTAAGCCTAGACATCATGTCATGATAGTAATCTTTCATGTCTTATCATGTTTCTTGTGTTGTACTAGAGTACTTAGTTTCTTGTTTTTTAGATGATTACCTATGTTTCATGCTAGTATCATGAGTTCTTTAATACTTGTTGATATGAGTCATCTTATGCTTAGGACGAGTTATATATGATGTTACTAGAATTTTGCTTTGACCATACAATTAGTGTGTGCATCATTCTTGGTTATTTAAGCATATAGTAGTAATAATATTGGTAGTAGTTTTTGGTTATTGGTTTTCTTGTTATAAAGAGCATACCCTAGTTACTTTTCTCATGACAAATTGTATGTTTGATGATGCTTGTATTATTAGTTAAGACATCTTCATGATTATTTATTTACATACCTTGTATGATATATGTCTTATTATTTAGTTGTTGTATTGTGTTTGTTGGTTGACTCTTGTTATAGATATGTTTGCTAATAGTTGTCGCGATTGATGTTTGATTATACTTGGTGTAACCATTATAAGTATTTAGATTATATCTAAATATTTATTTGTGGTTAACTTTTACCTTCGTCATGCCAAGTTCTGATTATGTAGTTATAATGCATAGTGTGGTTTCATTCCATCTGTATTGATGTCATTCTGTTGTTATATAGTAGTTTCCTATAAAGTTAGTCATGATGCATAGTGGGCACTACTACTTGCAAGTATCATAGTTCTTGTTAGAACACTAGTCTTGATCATCGAGCCTTCCTAGCCATATCAATCCAATATTCATTGAATCCTCTCAATTTATCTTTCTATCGTTCTATCTTGGTTGAAATCTCCATCCCGATCAGTATCTTGCTACCCATCCAACCTTGCTCTATTTTGGATATTATTTGGATTTACTTTTGCTTCGGTATTTATTTATTTTCATTTGCTATCGTTACGACGAGTAGGGAGTGACGATGTTGGACATGGACAGATTCAAGTTACCGAAGATGGACTCAACAACGAAGGCATGCTTCCTCTTTGATCATGTTTATCCTATGTTTTACAAAATTGCATTGTATTTTGTAACCACTATATGCATGCTATTTTATCTCGTAGCTAGCGTGTCGATTGACACATTACCGTGATCTGCTTGTCGCCTATTTACTTGACACCTGAGTAGAACTATATAGTAATCTAGTAGAGTAGAAATGCTTAGCGATGCTAATTATTCTATAGGTGCTTATCTGAATGATCTTCGGATCATTAACACTTGAAACTTGTTACTGAGCTCGCTGAGCTAGGCCGGTTGGCCATTGTTGACTTCCTCTACTCTCTTCTACTCTGGCTGAAACTTACCATCTAAATACTGGCGCGGGCGACAACTGGATCAAGGATTGAAGGAGCAATTGGCTGCCCTTCATGAGGTGAAGGGGGCAATCCGTCTTCCGTGCCGCATGAGGCCCAATAAGTCTTGGATTTGAAGATTGTGACAACCGTACAACCACATGCTATATGGGCACTGGCTTGGTTAATTAGTTAGTTCATCCTTATTATGGTCATCGTCGTACCGCAGATGGGATTGCTGCCTTGCGAGGAGAACCTCGGCACAAAAGGGGGCAAGGACTGTGAACTGCGGTTACTACCTTGTGAAACCTAGTGGGCATGTCACAGTAAGGGTGGGTCTAATGAAATACCTCGTCGCAATATCCCTTCCGGTATATAAAATAGTGTACTACGCCAGCGACGGCTGGTGGCAACAAGACGAGATTGTGTCGTGTGGGTAAAGGGTACAACCTCTGCAGAGTGTAAAACTATTCGAATAGCCGTGTCCACGGTCATGGACGACACATGAATCTTTCTTGACATACGGGAACCTGTCTTGCTTATTCCCTCTTTGCCCCTATTCTTGGAACCTATGAAGGATGTGAGTGGATCGAGGATCCTCACGTGGTGAAAGTTATGATGGAAAATTCTTGTTTTTGTCTAAAACCGCTTATCAAATTATTATGCTTTTTGAAAAAAAATTAGCTTTTATGCAAAAGAACCATACAACCTTCCTTTGAAGCCTCATGTAGTTACTAGGACCTTTCCCGGCAGGCATGTTGAGTACGAAATGTACTCATGGCAATAATTTTGTTGAACAGAGTTCCATGAAGACGAAGGTGATGATTACGACTACTTGGCGATCCATAGGAGTGAGGTCACGTGGACTACATCTACTACCTGTGGCTGAGATGGAGTCTCTACGCATTTTACTTTCCGCTGTATCCTGATTGTAACAAATGTCATGAGACATTTTATATGTATGCCTTATGGCAGATTATGGTACTTGTAAAATCTTTATGTATTCTGCAATGATACCATTTCGCTGTGTTGTCAACAATGATCCTGGGATTGACAATTAAACACAGGAGGGTTTGGAAATTATTTCCGGGTTCTCGCAGAAGTGGTATCAGAGCTGATGTCGACCTAGTCGCGTGACCTTAGTTAGAAATGGAAAGCCTTAGGAACTATTTTGATAAGAAAACTATTCCTCAAAAAAACATTCTCGTAGTCTTCTTCTTCACTATTGCTCTTCCTATTTTCCTATTTTATCCCATTCAAAGAAAGTTTAAAATCTACTTCTCTACCATCTTCTTCATAGTTGTGAAACCCTTTCCCCGCCCATGGTTTGGAAAGTCAGAAGCTTCACAAGACATGCCAAGATTTTCAACATCACTTCAACCCCGAAACTCGGAGTAGCAATATTTTGCCGAGAGAAGACACCTCGAGACCTCAAGAATTTCTTTGAAGATTTCCCAAGATTTATTATGACCTTCCATATAGGATTAGGTTGGTTAACACCCTTGTAGTGGTAGAGCTCGTATATTATAGACGCAAAACCTTATTTTGTGTGTGAGTATCGATTGCATATTTTTCTTGTGGCATTTTTCTATGCAGTCATACTAAAATCATATTTACCAAAACTATGTGCTTTTGAGTTTTATTTTGATAGCTCCATGGATATCTTGGTGTTTATCTTTCATTTGTCTTATGTGGTATATCTCCTTCTTGTGTAGGATTCTTTACTCATGTTATGCTCTTTCCCTCTTCTCTATAAACCCTGGAGGACACTTTGAGAGGAAATAAGCTGCCACATTTTTCTTGAAGGTATACTATCAATGTGAACCCTATGGAAACCTCTTTTAAGGGGGGTAGTCGACGATGCTTGGTGTCAACATCAAAGATTTCAAGACCTTCATATGCAATAAAGTTGAAGATTTCAATAACTTCACTACACCTAGTATAAGTGTAACCTGAAGGAAAGATCAATGAGCTATCCGCACCAAGTCTCGACCTAAAAAAGAAGGATTTTTTTGAAGAATGTTCAACAACTTAGAGAAGCTCTTAGATTGCCAACACCAAGACCGAAGGAATACTTCAAAGCCTTGAGCAAGCTAGAGATAGTATCGACAAAAGAAGTATCTCCAATCAAGATCCAAAGCCGCCCATCACTAAGTTCAGAATTGATCATGTTACCAGATGATTCTAAGAGGAACTATGTCGAAGTTGAAGCTAACACAAACCCATTCTCTTTAGTCAGCCTAAATCTCGGGGACGAGGTTTCTTTTAAGGGGAGTAGATTTGTAACATCCCGATGCTCGGAATGTTTAAGAAAAAGTTTTCCAAAAATCCGGACCAGAAAATTTGTTTATTTTATTTTTGTTATTAAAAGCTTAAATTGAGTTTTCATAATTTTGAAGGATTTAATTTGAACTAATGCCAACTTAAATTAAATTTTGAATTTTATTGTTCTCTTTTTGTTGAATATTTATTTTCTGTCTCTAGCATATTAAATTATGTCTATTTGTATTTTTGAAATTTATTTGATTTTGTTTGATCTTCTATTTTTAGATTTTCCCTTTTAGGAAAAATCTAATTCTTTTCATCTCTCAAACTCTTGGCAAAATTTCCTACCATACATTTTTCTTCTTTCATTCCTGCGTGAAGCAATCTCCTTTTGTTTTATTTTTTTTCAAACCGAATGGGCTTAGCTCAATCTATTTTTTTCCTTCTTCATTTTCTTTTCTACATGGGCCTTGGCCCATTAGCTTCACTGATGGCTAACGAACCCTTCTTCTTCCTCCACCCGTTCACGCACTCATTCACTCACGTTATTATCACAAAAGGAGAAACGTACACACCCATGATACACACCCTGTTGGATATGTGCCCTAGAGGCAAATTAATAAAGATATTTGTCACATATCTATTTGTTCATAATACGTTGTATACTATGCTAGAACTGTATTAAGCGGAAACATTAATACACGTGTGGTATATAACAACCTGGTCCCTAGTTAACTCAGGCATACTAGCTCATTGGGTAATCGATGATCAAGGTTTCCTGATCATGAGATGTGAACTGTCAATTGATAATGAGGTCATATCATTAGGAGAATGATGTGATGGACACACACCCACCTATAGCATTGAAGTGTGATCAAGTCACATAGTTCAGCATTGCGATGACTTAATAACATAGTGACTCAATCCTTAGACCGTGATGATCATACATAATTGCTATCTATTAGGATGCTTTGAGTACATCAACTGTTACACTGAAACATGGTAACCATAAAGGTGTGTCTTGGGTAATCCGAAGTAGATATGTTGAGGAGTATGAAATAGATCAGAACGGGATTTGTCCATCCGAGTGACGGATAGGTACTCTGGGCCCACTCGGTGATATTGCATCAACAACTAGCTAGTGACTAGGTCACATGAGATGTAATATGCATAGACGAGTAAACATGTTTGTTAGAGACGAGGGAGAACTAGGTATTGGATACCGACGATCATACCTCGGACAAACATAGTACCGCAGCACAAAGGGATCAAGTCATATTGTTAACGGTTCAACGACGAAGAAGTTTATTCGATGGAAGAGCAGGGGCACATCAAGGATTGTAACCAGATCCCACATGATGGTCATTGTTCAGAGAGTGTCTCGATCATGTCTAATATTTCCCAAACCGTAGGGTGTCACATTTAAGGGCAATCGATGCATTAAGCACAGATTCAGGATCATCGGTGAAATAAGAGAGAACACCGGAATTGTTTCGGGAGATGCCGGAAGCTGTTCCGGATATTTGAAAGGTTCAAAATAAAGTTTATTGATGTTTAAATATGTTTTATTATTTAATTTACAGTATTAAATATTAAAAAGGATTTAAATATTAATTAAAAAGGTGGAAAAGGCATATGGGCCTAAAGAGGCCCATGAGGGGAGAAGGGGGTTTCCCCCCTTGGCCCATGGCGCCAAGGGAGGGGCCTTGGCCCCCTCCCTATCCGCACCCTTCCCCCCCCTCTGGGAGTTTAGTTCCACATGGGGGAGGGGAGGAGGTTCCCCCCTCCTTGGCCTATATAAGGAGGGGTAGGGTGCCCTTTTTCATCCATCCTATTGAGTTCTTTCTCTCTCTCTTTCTCCGACCTAGAGCGGACTCCCATTGTTTGGAGTTTGCACCTGGTTGGGGGTTTCACCATCATCCGAACGACGTCGCGCTGCCGGAATCGTGATACGGATCAGTCTTCTTTCCGCTGCTCTTCTGGTTCGAAGCCCGGAGGGACATCGGTTGCACCGTACGTGTGTAATCCCGCGAGGCACTACACGTGGTGTGCTACTTCATCGTCGGAGGTTCTTCAACACGACAGGGAGGTCGTAGGATCAGAGTCTACGCCAACCACGTTCGAGGAACGTTTCCCTCTTTCGGTCTTCAAAGGTATGAACACTGATTCCTTCCGTTACATACATCAGCATAGCATAGATCTTGGGTTTGGAAATCGTAGTTGGAAAAATTATTGTTTTCTGCCCCGTTCCCCAACAGTGGTATCATGAGCAAGGCTATGCGTATATGTATTGTACGGGTAGAACACATCTTGGATGTGGGCATCAATTCTCCAATTGTTACCCTCCCACGTGTACTCGTTTAGCGTTGCGGCAATGTACTGATGAAGCGGCCCCGACCAACCTTACGCGTTTACGCGAGACTGGTTCCACGCTTGACATATGGCTTGTACATATAAGTGGCTGGGGGGTGTCTGTCTCTCTAACATTAGCGACGCGAAGACGTTTGCAACGGAGGGCCCCGACAGGGGTGTAATAGAGACGATTGAAGCATTGGTGTTGTGGCTTGTTTTCACAGGATAGAAAGCGGTTCTCTCTCGAAACCCCTTAGCAGCCACGTAAAACTTGCAAAAGATAAAGTAAGGCGTTTTAACTTTAATTTGCATGTAAGGGGGATCATAGCATGTATGATTTACAGTTTTACTTCCTGTCTTGCTAATATGCTAGATATGCGACGGTAGCATGATAGGATAATCTCTCACTATAAAAACCAACCAAGTGTCTTTACCCTAGTGAGCACCACCTGGAAAAATCTCCATTATGGAGGCATCGCGTGTCACACGGGTGTCAAACATATTTGCGTTCAAATGAGGTGGGTGTAGCAAGCCTAGCATGTCCAGAAACATGGCCTTGTATGACACATCAAGAAATCACTTAGGGTATGGTGGCTAGCCTGGCATGTGTAGACATGGCCTCGGGACACAATGACCGAAAGGTTAAGCATGAGTCACATAACCGATGTGATTGGCATGATGTCCTACCTTAAACACATACTGATGGTCGTGTCACACGGGGGAGGTATGGTGTTCTAGGATTGTGTAATCACTTAGTAAAACTTTGAGGGATGTTTAACTGAGTGGGAGTTCTAGAATTGTTTTAAAAATTGAACTCCAATTATGAACAAAGTCTAAATATGTATTTTGCAAATAACCATTGTAGATGTCTGCACTTTCGCACCCCACATTTAACTTAGGGTCATTCCTAGAGAAAGATAAACGGAAAACCGATGGGTCAAACTTCACGTCCTGGTTCCGCACTCTGAGGATTCTCCTCATTCCCCTCAAAATGTCCTATGTACTTGAGACTGCATTAGGTGATGCACCAGCAACTACAGCTACTCTGGCTGAGAAGAATGTCTACCTCATTAAGTCGGATGATTCCTCCCTTGTCCAAAAGGGTATGCTCTATGCCATGGAGGCTGAACTGCATAAACGGTTTGAGAGCCTCAGTGCTTATGAGATAATCACTGACCTCAAGACCACCTTTGCACCTCAAGCCAGGGTCGAGAGAAATGAAGTTTCTGAAGCTTTCTTTTCGGCAAAGATGGAAGAGCACAACAGCATGACTGAGCACGTAATCAAAATGTCTGACTACGTTCAACGCCTAAATGACCTGGAATTTAAGATTCCGGATGAAATGGCGATTGATAGGGTGTTGCGTTCGCTGCCCCCTAGCTACGAGAGTTTTGTGTTGAAATAAAACATGCAAGGAATGGTTAAGAACCTTTCTGAGTTGTTCACCATACTCAAGATTGCTGGAATGGAAATCAAGAAGGAGCATAGCTGCACCAAGTACTTAGAAGATAAGAAGGCCGGCAAGGTTGCTGGAAGAGAGATGGATATATTTGATATACATGTTATTGATGTTTCCCTAACAAGTGCTCGGAGCAACGTCTGGATATTTGATACCGGATCAGTTGCTCACATCTGTAACTCCCAGGAGGGGCTACAGAATAAACGACTCTTGCGGAAGAATGAAGTGACGATGCGCGTTGGAAACGGTTCCAAGGTTGATGTAATGTCCATTGGCACACTTCATCTCAATCTCCCTTCGGGATTGATTCTTGTTTTGAATAACTGTTATTATGTACCCGCGTTGAGTATGAACATTGTGAGTGGGTCTTGCTTAATGCAAGACCATTATTCTTTTAAATCTGAGACAACTGGTTGTTTGATTTATAAGAATAATGTCTTCTATGTTCATGCAGCGGTGCGTAATGGTTTATTCTTAATGGATCTCGAATATCATGACTCCCACATCAATAACATAGAGGCCAAAAGATTAAAGCCTAGTAACGAAGAACACATGACGATGTGGCATTGTCGTCTTGGTCATATTGGCATAAAACGCATGAAGAAGCTCCATTCTGATGGACTTCTGGAGTCATTAGATTTTGGATCTCTTGACACGTGCGAGCCATGCCTTATGGGCAAAATGACAAGGACTCCATTCAATGGAATAATGGAGCGTGCGGCAGAATTATTGGGAATCATACATACTGATGTATGTGGACCAATGAATATCACCACACGCAATGGATTTCGTTACTTCGTGACCTTCACGGATGACTTGAGTAGATACGGGTATATCTACTTAATGAAACATAAGTCTGAAACCTTTGAAAAGTTCATGGAATTTCAGAGTGAGGTCGAGAATCAACTCGGAAAGAAAATCAAGAACCTTCAATCCGATCGAGGTGGCGAGTATTTAAGTCACGAGTTTGGCACTCATCTGAAGACTTGTGGCATTGGACCACAACTTACGCCAGCTAGAACACCTCAGCGAAACGGTGTGTCCGAGCGACGTAATCGTACACTATTGGATAGTGTGCGGTCAATGATGTCTCATACCGACTTACCTACATCATTCTGGGGGTATGCATTAGAAACTGCCACTTACGTTCTTAATAGGGTACCGTCCAAATCCGTGAAGACAACACCGTTTGAAGAATGGTTTGGCAAGAAGCCAATGTTGTCTTACCTGAAAATTTGGGGTTGTGAGGCTTACGTTAGGAAACTTCAGCCTGAAAAACTTGAATCTAAGGCGGAGAAATGCATCTTTGTGGGATATCCAAAGGAAACTGTTGGATACACCTTCTACAACCAGACTGGGGGAAAAACGTTTGTCGCCAAGACTGGACGCTTTCTTGAGAAAGAGTTTCTCTCGAAAGAATTGAGTGGGAGGAAAATAGACCTCAACGAGATGATTGACCAATCACTCCAAGTGGAAGACATGGCAATGGAAGTTGCTCCGGAACCACCTTCCGTAGTGGGAGCTGAAGACAACGGTCATCATGATATTCATAACGATTGTGACATACATGATGATCTTGATCAAGATGAAGAGGATCCTATTGTACCCCGCAGGTCATCAAGAGTCCGAAATAAAGTTGATTTTTACGGACAGCTTGTCAATGCAGTCATGTTAAATGAACCTGACGAACCTGCGAACTACAAAGAAGCAATGGAGGGACCCGAGTCCGAGAATTGCTGGAAGCCATGAAATCCAAGATAGACTCCATGTATGCCAACAAAGTATGGACTTTGGTAGATATTCCCGAGGACCGAAAGGCCGTCGAGAATAAGTGGATATTCAAGAAAAAGACTTACGCAGACGGAAACATATCTGTCTATAAAGCTCGACTTGTCGCAAAAGGTTTCCGACAAGTTCAAGGAGTTGACTTCGAAGAGACTTTCTCTCCCGTAGAGATGCTGAAGTCTATCCGTATATTACTAGCAATTGCTGCCTATCATGATTATGAAATATGGCAGATGGATGTTAAAACCGCGGTCCTTAATGGTAACATTGAGGAAGAGTTGTACATGGTACAATCGGAAGGTTTTATTGATCCTAAGGACGCTGGTAAGGTATGCAAACTTCAACGGTCCATTTATGGGTTGAAGCAAGCATCTCGGAGCTGGAATCTTTGATTTGATGAGGTGATCAAAGCATTTGGATTTGTCCAAAATGTTGAAGAATTCTGTGTTTATAAGAAAGTGAGTGGGAGCTCTGTATTATTCCTAGTACTATATGTGGATGACATATTGTTGATGTAACATCCCAAAATTCTCCGAGTTTTGGAATGTCAATAAAATTAAATAGATAATTATTGTTTCCTTGATGTGTTTGATTTTCTCTGGGATTTAAAACTTTTTGGAGTATATTGAATATAAAAAGAGAGGGAATAAAAGGACTTTCCCTAATATTCATAATTGGTGTTTTGGAACTTATTATTTAAAACAAAACCAACAAACAAAATGAGAGAAGGTAATATGACTCCTTCAACAAATTAAGAGGTTGGAAAATGTTTAAATCATTATTGGAATTCTTTTGAATATTCAAAACATTTTTAAACTAAAGGAAATTCATTGAGAGGATATAAAACGACTTATCCCTTTTTAAATAAAGTTGGAAAATATTTAGAATATTACTTTAAAGTTTTTAAAATTTATTATGAGTATTATAAATAACTCTAAAATTATTTTAGGGATTTTATAATGCTAAGAGAGTTTTTTATTTCATTAAAATGATTTATTAAATATTTTAAACGAGTTGAAAAAGTATTCCAATGGGATATTTTTATTTTACCAAATTATTTATTGGTGTGTCAATTTTAAAATTTATATTTTATTATTTAGAAATGGTTTGTCAATGCTTTTGACCAAATAAAATATTTTTAATAATTTATTGGATTTATTTGATTTATGAAAAGTATTTTATATTTAAATAAATTATTTAGAAAATGTTTTTATTTTTATTTACCTTTTTGGAAAATATTTTCATTGTATAATTTTCTTTGTATTATTTGATGAATTTAGAAATTTATTTCATATTTTTCTGATGAGTATTTATTTTCCTACAATTGTTTGAAGTTTCGGTATTTAACGAAAAAGGAAAAAATTCGTAGCCCGGCCCAGTAGATTGTCTCCGCACACGAGCGCATTAGAGTCCCAGTCGGACCCAGTTTATTTTTTTTTCGTTTTTCCTTCTCAGCCTATATATAGAAATTAGAAAATCTTTTTTTGGTCTTTTTCTTTTTCTTTCGAAAAAAAACGAAGCCCTAGCTGCGGGACCCGCGGGCCGCCGCCACCGCCGGGCCCCGCCTAGGCAGCCGCCGCCGGAGCTCGCCGCCACCCCACGGCCGGGCCCCGCCTAGGCGCCCACCGCCGGAGCTCGCCGCCACCCCACGCCGGTGCCGCGCCCACCGCCGGAGCTCGCCGGCCACCACGCCGGAGCCGCCACGGCCGAGCCGCCGCCGCGCCACCAGGGCGCCACGCCGCGCGCCTCCACGCGAGCCGCCGCCCGCCGCCTCGTCGGTGCCGCCCCACACCGCCTCCATCGCCTCCCACCTCGCCGGCCACCACCTCCTCGCCGGAGCATGCCCCTGCACTTCGCTGGAATTCGCGAGTTCGCCAGAAAACAAGGTCAACTCCGGCCAGATCTGGGCCAGGGACCCGATCGCTTTTTCTGGAGAAAAGATAATTGCGGATCAGTCCTTTTGGCAGAAAAGACCCCGACGCCGTACGTACAATATCTCCTTCACCGTGCGACGGATTGAGGTGAAACTTTTTCCTACACGCTCGTGTTGTTCTGTACTTTAGCATGGAATAGTTTTTTGCACACTTTGCACACTTTTGAATTTGAATTTATTTCAAATTCAAATTCAAATCCCGGAGGCCATATCTTGTAAACCGTTGATCCAAATCGAGTGATTCCTTTTGCGTTGGATCACTCGTTCCATGTACCTTCTGTTATATCATGTGTACACAAAAATTCAAATGTTTCTTGATCTGTTTAAATTCAAATTCAATTCAATTTTGCACTTGCTATGACCTGCGTTGTAGTATTCCGTTTCACGTGATTCTTTTTGCATATCGGATCACTTGAGACATGTTATTGGTAAGATTCACACACTTTCCATGTGGGCATGTTATTCACCTTGAATTCATAATGTCCATGATCACATTTCCTCACCGATGAATCTGTATCTATTGACTCTCTCGAGATCACTTCCACCGATTACCTTCAAGCACATCGACACCTTTGCACTTCAAAGCCTTTTTTTTGTTGCTAGAACCCTTAGTGATTGTTTTGTTGATCTTTTGTTTTGTCCTTGTGATGTGATTGCTTATTCGATTTCCCTCGTTTGCGATAGATTTGCTCGGAGTGTGACGAGTAGAGTTGACTGGACCGTGAGAGCGAAGAACTTCACCGAATGGACAAGGCAAGTTACACTTTGACCATACCTCAACCTATATTTTCTATTATGCATGTAGAAAATTATCACTCTATGCATGTGTAGGTTTATATATTAGTTATGATTTAAACCTAGTAGGATAGCCATATGTTCTGAACTTGTATTTCATTGTCGCCCTAGGATCGTGGTTGTTATATACTGCTTTTGCTTTGTAGACGGGGATTGGTTGAGTTATCATTGAGCTATGTGAGGATTAATGACTTGACTAGCAAACTTAAATAGAAATCACTTCTGGACGGGCGGGTTGCATCCCGGTGGCTGTGCCTTGTCTAAGGACAGTGCCGGGGTTAAATGCACCTAATGGTTGTTTTGGTGGTGAACCGGGTGCGACATGGTGTCTACCCTCTAAACGCAGTGGGCGCCGTCCAGGCTCAAAAAGATCGGACAGATAGTGTGACTAGTAGCTTCCATGTACAACCACTGGCTATATGGGCTCTGGCTTAGATGAGTAAGTTGTGGGGAACCTGGCCCTGGTAGCTAGCTGATGTAGATATGATAGGTGTACCGGCTACCAAAGGGTGGAGGCAACCTTTTCTAAAAGACTATGTCTCAATCTTCGGGTTGAGTCCAGTGGGGAAAGTTTACAAACCTCTGCAGAGTGTAAAAACTGATCATGATTAGCCGTGTCCACGGTTACGGACAACTTTGAGCAACTGGGCATTATTGTTGTTGGATGGTCTTGACAGATATTTCACCTTAATAAGAATTTGAGTGGGAACTTTTAATAAAGGGATGGTTGGAATTGGTGTAGCCCGATTCAACCATACTTAGGACTAGCAAGATAAATTAAAAATTGATTAGTTGTAGTATGTGAGGAAAAAATCAGCTTTCTGCAAAATAAAACCATAAGCCTTTCCTTTGACTTATCCTTGCATGTAGATGTAGGTCTGTTATATACTTTTTCGTGTGACTTGCCGTACAAATCAGATGTACTGACCCGTTGTCGGTCTGTAACCTTCGGTGTTGCAGGATTGTATACAACGAGTAAGTGATGCGATGTAGGGTTACAATGTCTATACTCAACTTGCCGGTGGAGTTGATGGACGCCACGAAGCTCTATATTGTTTTCCGCTGTGTTATATTTGTAAGCTATCCTTGAGCTATGCAGGTATGCTTTATTGTAGTATTGGATCTTCGAGGTAATATATATATGACATGTGGTTTTTTCTTGATATTACATCGTGTACTGTGTGTGCTAGCTATTGATCCAGGGACTAGCACAGAATGCACAGAGACTTGGATTCTTAGCGAATCGGGTCATTACAGTTGATAGGCAATGATGTAAAATTTCTGGAGAGCGTGAAGGAATACTTAAATGGACAGTTTTCCATGAAGGACCTAGGTGAAGCTGCGTATATATTAGGCATTAAAATCTATAGAGATAGATCAAAACGCCTATTAGCACTGAGTCAGAGAACTTACCTTGAGAAGATATTGAAAAGGTTCAATATGGATAACGCCAAGAGAGGCCTCTTGCCCGTTATGAAAGGAAGTAAATTTAGTGTGACTCAATGCCTAGCAACAGCAAAAGAAAGGGAGGAAATGTCCTCAAAGCCCTATGCTTTAGCCATAGGTTCTATCATGTATGCTATGCTGTGTACTCGACCAGATGTGGCCCTAGCGGTTAGTGTGACTAATCGTTACCAAAGTAATCCAGGAATGGATCATTATATTGCAGTAAAGAATGTCCTTAAGTACTTACGAAGAACTAAGGACCTGGTTCTCGTCTATGGGGAATGTGAAGAAGAGCTTGCCATAATAGGTTACGTCGATGCTAGTCTTGGTACTGATCTCGATGACTCGAAATCTCAGACGGGATACGTATTCATGTTGAATGGTGGTGCGATTAGCTAGAGGAGAGGCAAGCAGTCAGTCGTCTCCCGATCTACGATGGAGTCGGAGTATATTGCCGCTTCCGAAGCGTCAAATGAAGCGCATTGGCTGAAGAAGTTCGTTATCGAGCTTGGCGTATTCCCTAGTTGCACTGACCCCGTTAGCATTTATTGCGACAATACGGGTGCCATTGCTAACGCAAGGGAGCCGAGGACTCACTCTACAACCAAGCATATTCTCCGACGTTTCCATGTGACGCGAGACTACGTCAAGGATGGTCATACTAGGATTTGCAAAATACATACGGATCTGAATCCGTCAGACCCAATGACTAAACCTCTTCCACAGGGCAAGTTTGAGAAACACCGAGAGACTATTTGTGTTAGATACATACCTGATGTAAACTAGTGTAATTTGTACTCTAGTGCAAGTGGGAGACTGTTGGATATGTGCCCTAGAGGCAAATTAATAAAGATATTTTTCACATATCTATTTGTTCATAATACGTTGTATACTATGCTAGAACTTTATTAAGCGGAAACATTAATCCACGTGTGGTATATAACAACCTGGTCCCTAGTTACCTCAAGCATACTAGCTCATTGGGCAATCGATGATCAAGGTTTTCTGATCATGAGATGTGAACTGTCTATTGACAATGAGGTCATATCATTAGGAGAATGATGTGATGGACACACACCTACCTATAGCATTGCAGTGTGATCAAGTCACATAGTTCAGCATTGCGATGACTTAATAACATAGTGACTCAATCCTTAGACCGTGATGATCATACATAATTGCTATCTATTAGGATGCTTTGAGTACATCAACCGTTACACTGAAACATGGTAACCATAAAGGTGTGTCTTGGGTAATCCGAAGTAGATATGTTGAGGAGTATGAAATAGATCAGAACGGGATTTGTCCATCCGAGTGACGGATAGGTACTCTGGGCCCACTCGGTGATATTGCATCAACAACTAGCTAGTGACTAGGTCACATGAGATGTAATATGCACAGACGAGTAAACATGTTTGTCAGAGACGAGGGAGAACTAGGTATTGGATACCGACGATCATACCTCAGACAAACATAGTACCGCAACACAAAGGGATCAAGTCATATTGTTAACGGTTCAACGACGAAGAAGTTTATTCGATGGAAGCGCAGGGGCACATCAAGGATTGTAACCAGATCCCACATGATGGTCATTGGTCAGAGAGTGTCTCAATCATGTCTACTGTTTCCCGAACCGTAGGGTGTCACACTTAAGTGCAATCGATGCATTAAGGACAAATTCGGGATCATCGGTGAAATAAGAGAGAACACCGGAATTGTTTCAGGAGGTGCCGGAAGATGTTCCGGATATTTTGAAAGGTTCAAAATAAAGTTTATTTATGTTTAAATATGTTTTATTATTTAATTGACAGAATTAAATATTAAAAATGATTTAAATATTAATTAAAAAGGTGGAAAAGGCATATGGGCCTAAAGAGGCCCATGAGGGGAGAAGGGGGTTTCCCCCCTTGGCCCATGGCGCCAAGGGAGGGGCCTTGGCCCCCTCCCTAGCCGCACCCTTCCCCCCTTTGGGAGTTTAGTCCCACATGGGGGAGGGGAGGAGGTTCCCCCCTCCTTGGCCTATATAAGGAGGGGTAGGGTGCCCTTTTTCATCCATCCCATTGAGTTCTTTCTCTGACCTAGAGCGGACTCCCCTTGTTTGGAGTTTGCACCTGGTTGGGGGTTTCACCATCATCCGAACGCCGTCGCGCTGCCAGAATCGGGATATAGATCAGTCTTCTTTCCGCTGCTCTTCTGGTTCGGAGCTCGGAGGGACATCGGTTGCACCGTACGTGTGTAATCCCGCGAGGCACTACACGTGTGGTGCTACTTCATCGCCGGAGGTTCTTCAACATGACAGGGAGGTCGTAGGATCAGAGTCTACGCCAACCACGTCGACGAATGTTTCCCTCTTTCGGTCTTCAAAGATATGAACACCGATTCCTTCCGTTACATACATCAGCATATCATAGATCTTGGGTTTGGGAATCGTAGTTGGAAAAATTATTGTTTTCTGCCCCGTTCCCCAACACACCCTCCTCTAATTTCCTTTAATTGCTGCGGTTTCCAAACCTGGTGATATATAGAGGTGCATCACGATCAGCTCTTCCAATTCCTTCACTTCCCTGCCCTCTCCCTTCCTCATTCTCTCCAGAAACTCTCTCCAAGGAATGGTGCTCCATGGACGCCGATGTTCGATCCCGTTGATGCAGATCATCCTCATCCGCACGCTTGCGCCAGAACACTCTACTCCTTGCTGCCACTCCATTGAGGGAAAAAAGAGCTCGATTCGTTGAACACACGCGGAGAATTTTACATGTACGCGTACACTGTTCGTCGTGTTCATCGCATGGTTCCATCAAATTCGGTGAGCCTCTATCCAATTCCTTTTGCACGTGTTCTTGACGTCACTCGTAGAATCTCCTGGACATCACGATTCAACCTATCTATATCATTGGCCGCGCGCACCAAAAATCGGTGACCATCCAAGGACATCATCATGTTTTCCGCAATTTTGGTTTCTCGAATGCCTTCATACTCAATAGATGAAATGATTCATGTGATCTTAGAACCCCACCGTGAAGTTAGATTGCTTGTTTGGTCAATAGAAATTTAATGTAGATTTTATTTAGTCGTTCGTGTTAATTAATTTTTTTAATATAGTTTTGTATGGTTTCATGTAGATAATTTCATAGATCATGTAGTAGTGTGATATATCTTTGTATTAGTTCTTATGAATGATTATAATGTGTAATAGTTGATCGGTGAACTTTGTGTTAGTATGATATTATTTCACATGTTCGTGATATGACTACGAGTCGCTCGTAATTATTTCATAATCCTAGGAATTATATATTTTTACTAGATTTATTTTACCTTCTTTACAATTGTGAAATTAGTTGTATGTTTTGTTATGGATTGATAATTGGGTTACCATGTATACTCATGTTTTATTCTTGGTACGGGTTTTTGTGAATTATCGTCATGTTTAATATTTGTATATTTAATCTAGATTTGATTATGTTATTAAATTTATTTTGTGTGTTGTTTCATGTTGATAATGTTAAACATATTTTGTAGTCCTTGCTCGTGCATGTATAGAATTAGTAATGTTGTTATGATTTTAAATCCATAGAATTGCTATGAGCGTTACTTGATTTATTTAAATTTGATTTACATATTTATTTTCATCATGTTACATGTTTGTTTTGTTGATTTTGACTCATGCCATGCTCTAGGTGTTGTTTATTTTAAATTATATGTGTTACCTAGTTGTTCATGATTTGGTATGTTATCTCATGACCTAGTCTTAATATTTATTGTAGGCCTATTGTTAGCATTTAGATTATGAGTTATATCACGTATAGAGAATTAGAGATCATTACTTATGTATGGTATGAGAGTAGCACATTACTTTTTATTGTATCACTTGTTTCTTAAGATGTTTTTATCCATTATTTCATGGCTACTTATCTTACATTAAAGATTAGTGTTGCGTTGCTTGTCGAATATATGATTTTAGCTTATACCTTTACCTTATTGTTGTTAGCATAATTATTTGTTGTGTTTGTTTACCTAGAACAATATATATGAATGCATAGATTACCATGCCATGATAGCACTTGCTTAAAGAAAGATGCATGTTTGATCGTGTTCCCACGTGTTATAATATTGCTAGTATGTACGATAAGATGTCATAAATTATTAGTCTCGCTTTTGGAGAGATACATGTTAGTGGTTTATTGATCTCTATTTATATAAGTAGTAGCTCTTTTGATTGATCAATATCATGCCATGTATGATGTTGTGATTGTATAAATAGAATACATATGGTGTACCAAATTGTATTGCATGACGCCTAGTTGAATATCTTATGTCTTTGCATGCGTAGGATATACTAAATAGAATTGCATGTCATATTGTCACTCATGTAGTTTATTGCATGTTGATTTCGCTAATGTCATGTTCTAGTTATCTACTTGCCTACATGCTCATTAAGGTTTCTCAATGTGCTTATATATTATAACTAGCATGATAGTATTGTGTGCTATTGTCATGCTTCCTTGTTCTTACATGACATAACTAGTATTATAGAGTTGTGTGATATTTCCATGCTTGATGTTTTTGTTAAGTAATATCATCTAAGTTATATTATGGTTATGAGTTATATTGTATTGGTAGCATAGTGTGACATCTCATGTGATCATCATCTCCATGCTTAGCATCATATGTTGTTTATCTTATATTTTATTTATCGCATGCCTAAGCCTAGACATCATGTCATGATAGTAATCTTTCATGTCTTATCATGTTTCTTGTGTTGTACTAGAGTACTTAGTTTCTTGTTTTTTTAGATGATTACCTATGTTTCATGCTAGTATCATGAGTGCTTTAATACTTGTTGATATGAGTCATCTTATGCTTAGGACGAGTTATATATGATGTTACTAGAATTGTGCTTTGACCATACAATTAGTGTGCGCATCGTTCTTGGTTATTTAAGCATATAGTAGTAATAATATTGGTAGTAGTTTTTGGTTATTTGTTTTCTTGTTATAAAGAGCATACCCTAGTTACTTTTCTCATGACAAATTGTATGTTTGATGATGCTTGTATTATTAGTTAAGACATCTTCATGATTATTTATTTACATACCTTGTATGATATATGTCTTATTATTTAGTTGTTGAGTTGTGTTTGTTGGTTGACTCTTGTTATAGATATGTTTGCTAATAGTTGTCGCGATTGATGTTTGATTATACTTGGTGTAACCATTATAAGTATTTAGATTATATCTAAATATTTATTTGTGGTTAACTTTTACCTTCGTCATGCCAAGTTGTGATTATGTAGTTATAATGCATAGTGCGGTTTCATTCCATCTGTATTGATGTCATTCTGTTGTTATATAGTAGTTTCCTATATAGTTAGTCATGATGCATAGTGGGACTACTACTTGCAAGTATCATAGTTCTTGTTAGAACACTAGTCTTGATCATCGAGCCTTCCTAGCCATATCAATCCAATATTCATTGAATCCTCTCAATTTATCTTTCTATCGTTCTATCTCGGTTGAAATCTCCATCCTGATCAGTATCTTGCTACCCATCCAACCTTGCTCTACTTTGGATATTATTTGGATTTACTTTTGCTTCGGTATTTATTTATTTTCATTTGCTATCGTTACGACGAGTAGGGAGTGACGATGTTGGACATGGACAGATTCAAGTTACCGAAGATGGACTCAACAACGAAGGCATGCTTCCTCTTTGATCATGTTTATCCTATGTTTTACAAAATTGCATTGTATTTTTTAACCACTATATGCATGCTATTTTATCTCGTAGCTAGCGTGTCGATTGACACATTACCATGATCTGCTTGTCGCCTATTTACTTGACACCTGAGTAGAACTATATATTAATCTAGTAGAGTAGAAATGCTTAGCCATGCTAACTATTCTATAGGTGCTTATCTGAATGATCTTTGGATCATTAACACTTGAAACTTGTTACTGAGCTCGCTGAGCTAGGACGGTTGGACATTGTTGACTTCCTCTACTCTCTTCTACTCTGGGTGAAACTTACCATCTAAATACTGGCACGGGCGACAGTTGGATCAAGGATTGAAGGAGCGATTGGCTCCCCTTCATGAGGTGAAGGGGGAAATCCGTCGTCCGTGCCGCATGAGGCCCAATAAGTCTTGGATTTGAAGATTGTGACAATCGTACAACCACAAGCTATATGGGCACTGGCTTGGTTAATTAGTTAGTTCATCCTTATTATGGTCTTCGTCGTACCGCAGATGGGATTGCTGCCTTGCGAGGAGAACCTCGGCACAAAAGGGGGCAAGGACTGTGAACTGCGGTTACTACCTTGTGAAACCTAGTGGGCATGTCATAGTAAGGGTGGGTCTAATGAAAGACCTCGTCGCAATCTCCCTGCCGGTATACAAAATAGTGTACTATGCCAGCGACGGCTGGTGGCAACAAGACGATATTGTGTCGTGTGGGTAAAGGGTACAACCTCTGCAGACTGTAAAATATTCGAATAGTCGTGTCCACGGTCATGGACGACACATGAATCTTTCTTGACATACGGGAACCTGTCTTGCTTATTCCCTCTTTGCCCCTATTCTTGGATCCTATGAAGGATGTGAGTGGATCGAGGATCCTCACGTGGTGAAAGTTATGATGGAAAATTCTTGTTTTCGTCTAAAATCACTTATCAAATTATTATGCTTTTTGAAACAAAATTAGCTTTTATGCAAAAGAACCATACAACCTTCCTTTGAAGCCTCATGTAGTTACTAGGACCATTCCCGGGAGGCATGTTGAGTACGAAATGTACTCATGGCAATAATTTTGTTGAACAGAGTTCCATGAAGACGAAGGTGATGACTACGACTACTATGGCGATCCATATGAGTGAGGTCACGTGGACTACATCTACTGCCTGTGGCTGAGATGGAGTCGCTACGCATTTTACTTTCCGCTGTTTCCTGATTGTAACAAATGTCATGAGACATTTTATATGTATGCCTTATGGCAGATTATGGTACTTGTAAAATCTTTATGTATTATGCAATGATACCATTTCACTGTGTTGTCAACAATGATCCTGGGATTGACAATTAAACACAGGAGGGTCTGGAAATTATTTCCGGGTTCTCACACCGGATTATCTGCTCCTTTCCTATCAACAATCTGGAAATCAAATTCTTGAAGAAGGAGTACCCACCTGATGAGTCTTGGTTTGGCATCCTTCTTTGCCATAAGATATTTAAGAGCAACATGATCAGTATGAATAATGACTTTTGAATCAACAATATAAGGCCTAAACTTATCACAAGCAAACACTACTGCTAAGAATTCCTTCTCAGTACTAGCATAATTCTTTTGAGAACTATCATGGGTTTTGCTAGCATAATGTATAACATTTAATTTCTTATCAACCCTTTTTCCTAAAACAGCTCCAACAACAAAATCACTAGCATCACACATAATTTCAAAGGGCAATTTCCAATCAGGTGGTTGTACTATAGGAGAGGTTATCAAAGCTTTCTTAAGAACTTCGAAAGCCTCCTTACAATCTTCATCAAATACAAAAGGAACATCCTTCTGGAGAAGATTAGTGAGGGGTCTCGAGGTCTTAGAAAAGTCTTTAATAAATCTTCTATAGAAACCATCATGAACGAGAAAACTACGAACGCCTTTAATGTCCCTTGGATAGGGCATCCTTTCAATAGCTTCAATCTTCGCCTTTTCCACTTCAATTCCCCTCTCGGAAATCTTGTGACCAAGAACGATCCCTTCGTTAACCATGAAGTGGCACTTTTCCCAGTTTAAAACTAAATTTGTGTCCTCGCATCTCTGCAAAACTTTATTAAGACTGTGGAGACAGTGGTCAAAGGAAGTTCCATAGACGGAGAAATCGTCCATGAAGACTTCCACAATATCCTCATAGAAACCATGAAAAATAGCAGACATGCATCTCTGAAAAGTAGCAGGTGCATTGCATAAACCAAAAGGCATACGCCTATAAGCATAAGTACCGTTAGGACACGTGAAAGTGGTCTTCTCTTGATCGGGAGTGTTAACATGATTTTGAGAGAAGACAGAGTACCCGTCAAGATAGCAAAAGTGGGTGTTTCTAGACAACCTCTCAAGCATCTGATCGGTAAAGGGCAGCGGGTAATGGTCCTTCCTGGTCGCCTTGTTCAACTTCCTGTAATCAATACACATTCTATATACAATAACAACTCTTTGAGGTATTAGTTAATTTTTATCATTAGGAAAAACAGTCATACCTCCTTTCTTAGGAACACAATGAACTGGACTTACCCACCTACTATCAGCTATAGGATAGATGATACCTGTGGCTAGAAGCTTGATAATCTCACTCCTAATCACATCCTTCATCCTTGGGTTTAGTCGTTGTTGATGATCAACAACTGGCTTAGCATCGGGCTCGAGATTGATAGTGTGTTGGCAAATCGATGGACTATTCCCCTTAAGGTCATCAAGGGTATAGCCAAGGGCACCACGGTGTCTGCGAAGTGTCTCAAGTAATCACTCTTCCTCAAATCCTAAAAGGTTAGCATTGATAATAACATGATATATTTTATTTTCATCTAAATAAGCGTACTTGAGCGTATCGGGAAGTGGTTTGAGGTCAAACACCGAGTCTTCTTTTGGTTGTGCTAGGATTCCTAAAGGTTCAACCGGAAGGTTGTGCTTCAGGATAGAAGTTTGTCTTGTGAATATTTCATCTAACTCATTTCTCTCTTGCATATGCATATCATTCTCGTGGTCTTCCATGTATTGCTGCAACGGATCATTAGGGGAATAGCAATGGAAGCATATCATTCTATATCACTAGGTAAATAGTAACCACGAGGCTGCTTAGAGAACTTAGGAAAGTTAAATTCATATGGCTCACCACTGAATTCAACAGAAACTTTACCTTTTTTGCAGTCTATTATAGCTCCACAAGTTCTGAGGAAAGGCCTACCAAAAATAATAGGGCAAAAACTATCTTGCACTTAAGCAAGTACTAGAAAGTCGGTAGGATACATTACCTTTCCACATAGGAATTCAACATCTCTCACAATCCCAATGGGAGAGATAGTTTCTTTGTTTGCTAGATAAATAGTAACATCAACCTCTTCAAGTTCACAGGGTGAAATCTCACCCATGATCTCCTGATAGAGTGTGACGCCCCCAAAATCAATCCGTGTACAATAATCATACACGCAGGGTACACGGCTGAGATTAGGGTGCCACGGTGAGAATATCACAGCACAACACTAAACACAAAAGGATAAACCAATATGTTACAAAACGAGGTATCATGAGGATCCGAATACATAAGTCATACAAGCCATAATATCTGAGTACATGCATAGTTAGTCAAGTTTTGCCTTAAGAAGGATAGCACAAATGACATGAGAGATACAGATCAAAAAGGCGAGGCCTCCTGCCTGGGATCCATCGAACTACTCCTGGTCGACGGGGAACTCGACGTCGTAGTAGTCGCCTCCGGGGTACTCCTGCTCCTGGGCTCCAACGTCGGCTGCAGCGGCCGATCAGGCAAAGCGAAAAGGGGAAAATAAAGCAAAGGTGAGTATCTAGCATACCCGCGAGTCTTACGCCCGCTACTAAGAATTATGCATTGTATCAACGGAAAGAAGAGGCTGTATATAGTGGACTGCAAGATAGAAATCAGAATAAGGGTAAGAAGCTAGTTCTATCGAAGACTAGCATCTTCCGACGAGTCTTGCAGCATGAGGTAAGAATCAGCCAACAGTTTATATAAAACATAAAGTAACAATGCATCAGAAGTTGCTGCAACATTGTATAATAATAAGTTATAATAATTAGCAATGCCTCGAGTTCCCCTCCTCGACATCCCCGCGAGGAAGAAAAACCCGAAACCAACAATTTAATAGTAGTAGTTTGTAGTGATAGGATCTGGCTTCAGCATAAAGCGTCCTATTACCGTGGACACGGCTATTCGAATAGATTAAACTCCCTGCAGGGGTGCACTGGTGTCATACTACACGCTCGGATCTCCAGGGTGGCGTACACCTTGTTAGGGAACACCCCACCGAGGCTATCCGACACGCCGGGGCCCATCCTACAGCTCATCAGAGAGGTCCCCGCCGGTCTACAGCCCTAAGTGCAAGGGGGTCATGGGCCTATCACCCCTCGCTCTCCGAGTCGTTGTGAGGCGGGAGATCCGTACACCACAGGTGACGATCAGTCCTGGCCACAATGCTGAACTGGACGTCTTTCAGAGCTTTCGAACGAGACCACAACGCGAAGGGCCCACACCGCAATCCCACGTATAGGTAGTGCGTACAAGCCAAAAGGCTACTCAAGTCATCCGCCGAACCCGTTAAGCATTTTTTTAATTTTCTGCCGAGACAACCGTTATCGTTGCCCCTTATTGAATGAGTCGCGGACAACGACAACAGTCAGGACCACTAGTAACATCGGTGCCTGCCCTGACGTCCCACCAACTCGTGCGGTTACCAACAAGGTGAACCGTCTCCTTACCTTGTCTCGCGTTTGCTCCGAAGAGCTCGACTTTCGTACAACAGGATACCTGTCAGCCAGGAACAGTACCAGGCCCGCCGCACACCGGTGGAATACACCTGACCTGTCGTTCCGCTAAGATACCCTGCGCGGGCACCGTGGGGTCACCCGACTCCTTACATGTAAGGACAACCGTGGTTCAGTACCCTAGGACGGCTATACAGAGTCAGCAACGAGTGGAGTACAAGGATTACTCCTCGATAGCTCACACTTGAGGTGGCTCGGCAGAGCCGGAGTAGGGGCCTGAAGCGGTGTCTGCTCTGAACCATACCTGTAGCACTTGAAATGTAACGTATCCGCATTCACTCCCAGAGTGAACATGGCCCGCTATCTAATCCTATGAATAACAATGCGCAGGGTTTACTGCTGAATATAATGTATATAAAAGGCAGCATAGGGTCAAGGAAGGTACATCAAGGGGCGACAAAAACAGGCTATGCAATTGAATAGGATTGTAACGTAGCAGCAGCAGTAACAATTCCTAGTGCAAGAAAAGTACGGAAATATAGGTGATATCTGGGGAAGAGAATGGCTCTGCTTGCCTGGAAGCTCGACGGTAGAGGTACGGTCGTCGTCGACGTAGTCGATCTCAAGGGGCAGCAACAGCGGACGTCGGGACTATCGGACAAAAAGAGTGGGGGAAGAAACAATAAATACACAACAATAACATCAATACAAATACATGACATGGAAAACGCAGTGTTAGGGGTGAACTAACGCAGTGCTACACGTTGCAGACGAAACGACAATTTTAACCGGCAATTTTTACCGGCTCCGGGCGATTACCGGACAGACGGCCTGGAGGGGGGGAATGTCGATGTTCTTTGTGTTAGAGGGGGGTGGTTGACATGCGGATAGCATATTCGTATTCGTTGTATTTTTCTGATCAATTTACATGTATAAAGTTTTTTTATCTGACTTATGGTTTAAAAGATATTAATTTTTAAAGGTTTAAATCATTTTAAAAGAATTTCTGGATTTTCTTTTATTATTAAAATAGAAACATTATCCACAGAGAGTTTACTGGTCAAACCTGACATGGGGGTCCCACATGTCAGCCTCACATTTTAAATAAATCATTTTATTTAATTAAAACAGTTGGGTGGCCCACATGTCAGTGACTAATTTTTATAATTCTATTTATTTAAAAATGTCTTACAGGTGGGGCCCATACTTCATTGACTAGTAGTCTTTTTAAAAATTTGATTTAACTAATAGACCAGAGGGGCCCACTAGTCAGTCTATCACTAACATTTTTATTAGCAGTTAACCAGGGGATTAGTTCCCCACTAATCTAATCTGGGGGGGGGTGTGGCCCACTGGCCAGAGAGCTAGCCCACGGCTGGAGCTCAAGCTCGCCGGCGGTGAGGGGCCCGGGGCAAGCCGTTCCGGCGAGGGGGCACGACGAGGAGGGAGCGCAGCCGCGCGGGGAGGGGCAGGGCGTGGGGCGACGCGGGGCAGGAGCGCCCGGCCGAGCTCGTCGAGCTCGAGCCCACTGCAATGGTGGCCGGCGGGCACGGCGGCCATGGGGGTGACGGCCACGGGCGGAAAATCGAGAGGGGAAGGGGGAATGGGTGCGGATCACGGTGGGGAAGCTGATGGCAAGCTCGGTTATGGCCGGGGATGACCGGAGTCGACGAATCCGGCGAGGGGAGGCGGCGGCCGTGGGTGGGGAGGGGCTCGACTGCGATGGGGAGGGGTGTCCCGGCGTCGATTGGCTTCTCGCGGAGGTGAAGAGGAGGACGGGGAGGCGCTTGGGCGCGGTGGCTCGGTCTGGCGTGGCCGTTGGCCACGACCACGGTGGCGACGCGGTGACGGCGGCCGCGGCTGCTCCCGCGCGGGGACGAGGCAGAACGCGAGGGAGGGAGGTGCGGCGCGAGGAGGAAGAGCGGTGGGGAGAGGCTAGGGTTTCCATGGAGGGCAGGGGCCTTTAACCTCGACGGAGGTGGCCTTGATGGTCGCCACGGAGGCGTCGGCCATGGCGATGGCGCCACGGTACCCCCCTGTGAACAGGGGGTTAAAGAAAGGGGGCGCCCGGGTGGGCTGGGCTTGGCCCAATGGGAGGGGAGGGGTTTTTGCCCCCCCCCTTGGGCGTTAGATAGGTTTTTTATAATTTTTGTTTTCTTTTATTTTCTGTATTTTCTTTTCTGTTTGTATTTATTTTAGTTAGCATTTTGGAAATTTTGTAAAATATGGAACTTGTCCCATAATTAGCATTTCACATTGATAGAGTGCAACAAAAAGTTTGAGGGCAAAAGAAATTCATTTAATATTGATTTTTATTATGCAACTAGTGAAAGGGGCTATTTTAGCACTAGTTTGAATTGTTTGCAATATTTAAATATTGCAATAAATATCCAATGTTGGTTTAACATGGTCCACTGATTTTTATGCATTTAACAAAATTGGTTTCACAATTTTTGGACAAAGTTTTATTTTGCACTTTGTTTCCATTATCAATTCAAAGGGGTTTTTGACATGATCAGACGCAAGGAGGATCAAAGAAGGATTAACAACAGTAATTTGTCTTAAACAAAAGTAATCACTGTTACATGACACCGAGGGTGTTACAAATCTCCCCCACTACAAGAATTCTCGTCCCGAGAATTTAAGTGGCAGCGAGGAAAAGATCGGGGTATTCATTGCGAAGGCGATCTTCTCGTTCCCAAGTGGCTTCATCTTCAGAATGATTCGACCACTGAACCTTGAGGAACTTGACGGTCTTGTTGCGGGTTCGACGTTCAGACTGGTCGAGAATGCGGCTCGGATGCTCTTGATAAGTCAAGTCTTGTTGCAGCTTGATCATATCATGCTCCACTTCTCGAATAGGGTCCTTGAAGCAGCGACGGATTTGAGACATGTGGAAACATCGTGCACTTGGGAGAGGTTCGGCGGCAATTCCAATCGGTATGCCACTGGTACACTCCTGGAAAGGATACGGAACGGGCCAACATAGCGAGGAGCCAACTTTCCCTTGATACCGAAGCGATGAGTGCCCCTCATGGGAGTGACACTGAGGTAGGCGTATTCACCAGGTTGATACTCCATTTCCTGGTATTTGCGGTCATAGTTTCTCTTCTGGCGGGACTGAGCGGCCTTCAAATGTTCACGAATGACATGAACTTGATCTTCCGCTTGCTGAATAATATCCGGGCCAATGAGTGCGCGTTCCCCAGTTTCTGACCAACTCAGAGGGGTCCGACACTTACGCCCATAGAGAACTTCATAGGGGGCCATCTTCAGTCTAGCGTGGTAGCTATAGTTATAAGAGAACTCGACCAACGGAAGAGATTCCTCCCATTTCTTACCGAAGGAAATAACGCAAGCTCGAAGCATGTCTTCCAACACTTGATTGACTCGTTCAACTTGGCCTTGTGACTGGGTGTGATAAGCGGTGCTAATATGCAGAATAGTCCCCAAAGCTTCTTGGAAACTCCGCCAATATCTTGAGGTGAAAAGGCTACCACGATCAGAACTGATCTCCAACGGAATACCGTGGAGCGACATAATTTCGGAGATATACAATTCCGCTAACTGAGCAGCCGTGATCTTCTCCTTGAATGGTATAAAGTGAGCAACCTTGGAGAAACGGTCGATGACGACAAAGATAGCATCGTTACCTTTCTGTGATCGGGGAAAACCGGTGACGAAGTCCATCTGAACTTTGTCCCACTTCCATACAGGAATTTCAGGTGGTTGTAGAGTTCCAGCGGGTTTTTGATGTTCACCCTTGACGCGACGACAAACGTCACATTCAGAAACATATCGGGCAATGTCTTGCTTCATGTTGGGCCACCAGAATTGCTGACGAATGTCTTGGTACATCTTGGTGCTTCCAGGATGAATGGACAACGGGGTATCATGAGCCGCTTTCATGACCTTCGGGGTCATATCTAGGTTCTCATGCCTGCCCTTTCTATGAGTAACCACTAAACGGTTCTGGTAGAACGCCGCACCTTTGCTATCAATGGTGAAGGGTGAGGGTCTCCCATTGGCGATCTCGCGCTTAATCTTGTGTACGAAATCATCATAAAACTGTATACCCTTGACGGATTTGACGAGATCCGGTTCGATAACTAGGTTATTTGCCTAACCTTGAGGAACAATCTCGAGGTTCAGCTTTTGAAACTCTTCATACAGAGGTGGTTGTTCTAGTTGAACCTCAAGTTCACTACAGTAAGCTTTACGACTCAAAGCATCGGCCATAACATTAGCCTTGCCAGGGGTGTAATGAATATCCATGTTGAAATCGGCTATTGTCTCGATCCATCTTTGTTGGCGGAGATTCAGGTCTGGCTGAGTAAACAAGTACTTCAGGCTTTGGTGATCGGTGTAGATCTCGCAACGATTACCAACGAGGTAATGTCGCCACAGCTTCAATGCATAAATTACTGCTGCCAATTCGAGATCATGCGTTGGATAATTATCTTCGTGAGATCGCAACTGACGAGAGCCATAAGCAATCACGCGGCGCTCTTGCATTAGGACACAACCTAATCCTTGACGAGACGCGTCACAATATATCACGAAGTTCTTTTGAGTATGAGGCGGAGCAAGCACTGATGGAGAAGTGAGCTTGTCCTTGAGAGCTTGAAAACTTTCTTGAAATTTATCTGTCCACTCAAACTTGACGCCTTTGTGAAGCAGACTAGTCAGAGGCTTGGAAATCTTGGAGAAGTTCTCGACGAAACGGCGGCAATAACTAGCGAGGCCGAGGAAACTTCTGACTTGCTTGACGGTCTTGGGAGGAGTCCAGTCAAGAATAGCCTGGATACGTTCTGGGGTGACGGAAACGCCATCCTTGGAAATCACATGACCAAGGTAGGTTACTTCGGGAAGCCAGAACTCACACTTGGAATACTTAGCATAGAGTTTGTATTCTCGAAGCTTTTCCAGTATAAGACGAAGATGTTCAGCATGTTCCTCTTCATTCTTGGAGTATACCAAGATATCATCCAGATAAACCACGACAAACTTGTCGAGGTATTCCATGAATATATAGTTCATCAATCGTGAGAAGGTGGCTGGAGCATTGGTCAGGCCAAAGGACATGACGGTGTACTCGTATAAACCATAGCGAGTAATGAAAGCGGTCTTCGGGATGTCTTCTTCGTGGACCCGGATCTGATGGTAACCCAACCTCAAGTCGAGTTTCAAAAACACCGTAGATCCAGCAAGTTGATCGTACAGATCGTTGATCCGAGGAAGTGGATACTTTTTCTGTATTGTGGCCTGGTTGATAGGTCGGTAATCTTGGACCAAACGGTTCGTTCCATCGCTCTTCTTGACAAAGAGCGAAGGTGCTCCCCAAGAAGAGGAACTAGGACGGATGAAACCTTTGTGGAGTGCCATGTCGATCTCCTTCTTCAGTTCAAGGAGGTGGTGAGGCGGCATCTTATAAGGGCGCTTAGCAATTGGGACGGTGCCAGGCTTCAAGTCGATGACGAATTCGACATCTCTGATCGGGGGTATTCCCGTCAGTTCTTCTGGGAAGACGTCGAGAAAATCGCAAACAACTGGAACGTTCTTGATCCCTTCAAGAGATGAGGTATTCAAAGCATTCAGAGCATATATCTGTCCTTCGGCATGTTGAGCTGTTCGGGCCGAGTACAGAATCTTCTTGCCAGAAGGGTGCGTGAGCTGAACTGTCTTAGTGGCACAGTGGATATGGGCATCACGTGCCCCCAACCAATCCATACCGAGGATGACATCAATGTTGGACGACTTGAGGATAATAAGAGGAGCCGGGAACAACAGACCCACAATTGCAATGGTGGTATCGGGGCTCATCATGGTGGCACAACTCTGAGATCCAACGACATTTACCGCTAAAGGAGTGGCCAAGGGTTCCATAGCTAACCCATGCAGTTGAGCAAACGGCTGGGACATAAATGAATGCGACGCCGGAATCAAAGAGAACAGAAGCTGGCACTGAATTGACGAGAAGGGTACCCACTACCATTCATGGGGACTCACGAGCTTCTTCCATCTTGACATGGGTGACGTGAGCACAACTAACAACAGACGTCTTGGCATTACCATTTCTAGGACGACGGTTCCGGCAACTCTTCTTACGGCCAACAGGGGGATGTGGTCCATGCTGAGGCTGAACTGGGCGACAGTCGGGAGCACAGTGCATGGGTTGTCTAGTCTGAATCGGCAGCTGTCTCGGTGGCGGAGGCAGACGAGGTGCAACATAAGACGGCCTTGGCGTTGGGGCAGGTCGGTGGTGGACATTGTGTGGGATATAGACTCGAAGTTTCTGAGTGGGTCTTTCCGAGGATGGGCCAACATCTCGAGTACACTTGAGGGATTCCTGGTGATCAGCCAGAGCAGTTTCAACTTGGAAAGCCTTGCTGACGAGCGTCGCAAAGTCTTCGAAATCATTAGCAGCTAGTGCGAGCTTCATATTGGGATGCAATCCTTCACGGAATTTCTGCTGCTTGCGAGCGTCGGTGTCGACGTAATCCTCAGCATAGCGAGACAGTTCAAGGAATCTCCTATGATATTCAACAATAGTTGTCGTGCCTTGTCTAAGTTTGAGAAAATCCTCCTTCTTCTGGTCCATTAGCCACCAAGGAATGTGCAATGCAAGGAAGGCTAACTAGAATTCTTGCCAAGTGGTCACAGTCCCAGCAGGCAGCACACGCCTGTGGCTTTCCAACCATTGAGCGGCTGAACCCTTCAGATGAAATGCCGCGAACGTAACATAACTGGTCGGGGCAACATTAGCTGACTCCATCTCGAAGAAGATTTCACGGAGCCAATCATCAGCATCCATCGGATTGGTGGAGTTGCGGAAAAAAGACGGGTTGAGGCGCACGAACTCTTGCAGTGTGATTGGGGCATTCTGGTTTGGAAGTCGGGCCATTACTCCGGCCATGAACTGACGGTTCAGAACAAACTGCTCACGGTTCAGTTCAAACTATTGCATCATTGCGGCCAAATAAGGCGGAGGTGGGGGATCGTCTGCCTTCCTGCCTGAACAGCAAGGGTTAGTTCAGAAAATGCATATGCAAGGATAAGGAGTCATACTCGATGCAGTACAAGCAATGAACGAGAAGTGCGGTAGATACACAATAGTAGTCATAAAGACATACAAATCATTGCACACAGTCGGTCAAATCGGACAGCGTAACATCGTAGAAATTAAGGAAAAAGGACTCAGTAGGCGGCGCGCAGACCGAGGTAAGGATTGCACGACGCGACATAGATTCCACTATGTCAATCACGTCGCAAGAAAACTGTTGTCCACAGGAGTTAATGCCAGAGGACGCGCGGCCTGCCCAGAATGAGAATGGGATCCCCGGTCTGGGACCTGGGGTAGAACTCCTGCGACACGACTCAATCAATGGGGTAGCACCAGAACTTCAGGTGCAATGAAGAGAACGTGATCCTAATGTCAGAGTTTGTAAAACTTACCAGCAAGGATAAGAGAGCAGATT
Source organism: Bromus sterilis (assembly GCA_950022295.1). Lineage (NCBI taxonomy): Eukaryota > Viridiplantae > Streptophyta > Magnoliopsida > Poales > Poaceae > Bromus > Bromus sterilis. The sequence goes on from OX465599.1 coordinate 223,331,032, forward strand.
CCCAGAGCATAGGTAAGGAGAAAAGGATCCTAATACCATAGATATCACACATAGTGACATCGATGTGGGCCCGTAAGCCAAATATTAAGTTAGCAAAATAGTTTTTCAAAGTCTAGACTCAACTTCGACCAGGTAGTGGGTGGGTGGCTTCCTACAGGCAGTCGGCTCTGATACCAACTTGTGACGCCCCCAAAATCAATCTGTGTAAAGTAATCATACACGCAGGGTACATGGCTGAGATTAGGGTGCCACGGTGAGAATATCACAACACAACACTAAACACAAAAGGATAAACCAATATGTTACAAAACCAGGGATCATGAGCATCCGAATACATAAGTCATACAAGCCATAATATCTGAGTACAGACATAGTTAGTCAAGTTTTTCCTTAAGAAGGCTAGCACAAATGACATTAGAGATACAGATCGAAAAGGCGAGGCCTCCAGCCTGAGATCCACCGAACTACTCCTGGTCGACGGGGAACTTGACGTCGTAGTAGTCGCCTCCGGGGTACTCTAGCTCCTGGGCTCCAACGTCGGCTGCAGCGGCCGATCAGGCAAAGCGAAAAGGGGGAAATAAAGCAAAGGTGAGTATCTAGCATACCCGCGAGTCTTACGTCTGCTACTAAGCATTATGCATTGTATCAACGGAAAGAAGAGGCTGTATATAGTGGGCTGCAAGCTAGAAATCAGTATAAGGGTAAGAAGCTAGGCCTATCGAAGACTAGCATCTTCCGACGAGTCTTGCAACATGAGGTAAGAATCAGCCAACAGTTTATATAAAACATAAAGTAACAATGCAGAAGAAGTTGCTGCAGCATTGTATAATAATAAGTTGTAATAATTAGCAATGCCTCCGAGTTCCCCTCCTCGACATCCCCGCGAGGAAGAAAAATCCGAAACCAACAGTTTAATAGTAGTAGTTTGTAGTGATAGGATCTGGCTTCAGCATAAAGCGTCCTGTTACCGTGGACACGGCTATTCGAATAGATTAAACTCCCTGCAGGGGTGCACTGGTGTCATACTACACGCTCGGATCTCCAGGGTGGCTTACACCATGTTAGGGAACACCCCACCGAGGCTATCCGACACGCCGAGGCCCATCCTACGGCTCATCGAGAGGTCCCTGCCGGTCTACAACCTTAAATGCAAGGGGGTCATGGGCCTATCACCCCTCGCTCTGCGGGTCGTTGTGAGGCGGGAGATCCGTACACCACAGGTGACGATCAGTCCCGGCCACAATGCTGAACTGGACGTCTTTCAGAGCTTTCGAACGAGACCACAACGCGGAGGGCCCACACCGTAATCCCACGTATAGGTAGTGCGTACAAGCCAAAAGGCTACTCAAGTCACCCGCCGAACCTGTTAAGCATTTTATTAATTTTCTGTTGAGACAACCGTTATCGTTGCCCATTATTGAATGAGTCGTGGACAACGATAGCATTCAGGATCACCAGTAACATCGGTGCCTGCCCTGACGTCCCACCAACTCGTGCGGTTACCAACAAGGTGAACCGTCTCCTTACCTTGTCTCGCGTTTGCTCCGAAGAGCTCGACTTTCGTACAACAGGATACCTGTCGGCCACGAACAGTACCAGGCCCGCCGCACACCGGTGGAATACACCTGACCTGTCGTTCCGCTAAGATACCCTGCGCGGGCACCGTGGGGTCACCCGACTCCTTACCTGTAAGGACAACCGTGGTTCAGTACCCTAGGACGGCTATACAGAGTCAGCAACGAGTGGAGTACAAGGATTACTCCTCGATAGCTCACACTTGAGGTGGCTCGGTAGATCCGGAGTAGGGGCCTGAAGCGGTGTCTGCTCTGAACCGTACCTATAGCAGTTGAAATGTAGCGTATCCGCATTCACTCCCAGAGTGAACACGACCCGCTATCTAATCCTATGACTAACAATGCGCAGGGTTTACTGCTGAATATAATGTATATAAAAGGCAGCATAGGGTCAAGGAAGGTACATTAAGGGGCGACAAAAACAGGGTATGCAATTGAATAGGATTGTAACGTAGCAGCAGCAGTAACAATGCCTAGTGCAAGAAAAGTACGGAAAGATAGGCGATATCTGGGGAAGAGAATGGCTCTACTTGCCTGGAAGCTCGACGGTAGAGATACGGTCGTCGTCGACGTAGTCGATCTCAGGGGGCAGCAGCAGCGGACGTCGGGACTATCGGACAAAAAGAGAGGGGGAAGAAACAATAAATACACAGCAATAACATCAATACAAATACATGGCATGGCAAAGACAGTGTTAGGGGTGAACTAACGCATTGCTACACGTTGCAGACGAAACGAGAATTTTAACCGACAATTTTTATCGGCTCCGGGCGATTACCGGACAGACGGCCTGGAGGGGGGGAATGTCGATGTTCGTTGTGTTAGAGGGGGGTGGTTGACATGCGGATAGCGTATTCGTATTCGTTGTATTTTTTTGATCAATTTACATGTATAAAGTTTTTTCATCTGACTTACGGTTTAAAAGATATTAATTTTCAAAGGTTTAAATCATTTTAAAAGAATTTCTGGATTTTCTTTTATTATTACAGAGAGTTGACTGGTCAAACCTGACATGGGGGTCCCACATGTCAGCCTCACATTTTAAATAAATCATTTTATTTAATTAAAACAATTGGGTGGCCCACATGTCAGTGACTAATTTTTATAATTCTATTTATTTAAAAATGTCTTACAGGTGGGGCCCATACGTCATTGACTAGTAGTCTATTTAACAATTTAATTTAACTAATAGACCAGAGGGGCCCACTAGTCAGTCTATCACTAACATTTTTATTAGCAGTTAACCAGGGGATTAGTTCCCCACTAATCTAATCTGGGGGGGGGGGTGTGGCCCACTGGCCAGAGAGCTAGCCCACGGCTGGAGCTCAAGCTCGCCGGCGGTGAGGGGCTCGGGGCAAGCCGTTCCGGCGAGGGGGCACAACAAGGAGGGAGCGCAGCCGCGTGGGGAGGGGAAGGGCGTGGGGCGACGTGGGGCAGGAGCGCTCGGCCGAGCTCATCGAGCTCGAGCCCACTGCAATGGTGGCCGGCGGGCACGGCGGCCATGGGGGTGACGGCCACGGGCGGCAAATCGAGAGGGGAAGGGGGGGGGAATGGGTGCGGCTCACGGTGGGGAAGCTGATGGCGAGCTCGGTTATGGCCGGGGATGACCGGAGTCGACGAATCCGGCGAGGGAGGCGGCGGCCGTGGCTGGGGAGGGGCTCGACTGCGATGGTGAGGGGTGTCCCGGCGTCGATTGGCTTCTCGCGGAGGTGAAGAGGAGGCCGGGGAGGCGCTTGGGAGTGGTGGCTCGGCCTGGCGTGGCCGTTGGCCACGGCCTAGGTGGCGACGCGGTGACGGCGGCCGCGGCTGCTCCCGCGCGGGGACGAGGCAGAACGCGAGGGAGGGAGGTGCGGCGCGAGGAGGAAGAGCGGTGGGGAGAGGCTAGGGTTTCCATGGAGGGCAAGGGCCTTTAACCTCGACGGAGGTGGCCTTGATGGTCGCCACGGAGGCGCCGGCCATGGCGATGGCGCCACGGTACCCCCCTGTGAACATGGGGTTGAAGAAAGGGGGCGCCCGGGTGGGCTGGGCTTGGCCCAATGGGAGGGGAGGGGTTTTTGCCCCCCCTTGGGCGTTAGATAGGATTTTTCTAATTTTTGTTTTCTTTTATTTTCTGTATTTTCTTTTCTGTTTGTATTTATTTTAGTTAGCATTTTGGAAATTTTGTAAAATATGGAACTTGTCCCATAATTAACATTTCACATTGATAGAGTGCCACAAAAAGTTTGAGGGCAAAAGAAATTCATTTAATATTTATTTTTATTATGCAACTAGTGAAAGGGGCTATTTTATCACTAGTTTGAATTGTTTGCAATATTTAAATATTGCAATAGGTATCCAATGTTGGTTTAACATGGTCCACTGATTTTTATGCATTTAACAAAATTGGTTTCACAATTTTTGGACAAAGTTTTATTTTGCACTTTGTTTCCATTATCAATTCAAAGGGGTTTTTGACATGATCAGATGCAAGGAGGATCAAAGAAGGATTAACAACAGTAATTTGTCTTAAACAAAATTAATCACTGTTACATGACACCGAGGGTGTTACATAGAGTGAATAGGGAATAGCGCTAGCACTGCATCCCAACTCGCATAGCCCATAATAATTGTGATCTCCTATTTTGACAGATACAACTGGTGTACTTGAAATTGGGCTTTTATTCCTGGCTATGACAATGTTAGTTGAAACAACACAAAAATTTATAATGGAATCCGAAACATCAGTAGTAACTAAATCTTTAACCACCGCAACTTGAGGATCGACCTTGATCAGGTCCTCAGGTTCGTGAGTTCATCTCTCACTTTTGTTTATTATGCCTATCACAAAAGAGTGCTCCCTTATCCTTGTAGGAAAAGGGGGCTTTTCATACGTAACTGCAAGAAAAATAGGGTCTGCAACATTTATATCAACATGTAATTCTTTAAAGGCTTTATGATACTGATCCTTCTCTTCTTTAGAAGAGTCAATGTGAGAGGCAAAGTTCTTACAAAAATCAATCATAAGCTGGGAATCAGGACCAATCTTAGAGAAAAAGGTATTAAAATAATCAGTTTTCACATAGCTCTCAATGTAATCATGCTCATAATTTATAGCGGGCTCAATACCTTTGTTGATTTCCTAGTCTTCATTGTTCTTCTGGATCCTCTCAACGAGATCCCATTTTTCTTCAATGCTTCTTGTTTGAAATATCCCGCTAGAGGAGCCATCCAACATCTCCTTATCCCGACGAGAAATCCTGGCTTAAATTTTTTTAAGTATAATATATTTGGGGAGTTCATGAATAGGACATTTGAACATTAGGGACTTCAGTCTTCCCCAAGCTTGAGCGATGCTCTCTCCGTCACGAGACCAAAAGTTATAGATGTAATTCCTGTCTCGATGAATTTCATGAAGAGGATAAAACTTTGTATAAAAGAGAGACATAAGCTCTTGCCAATTAAGTAGATGTGAGTAATCGAGGAGCTGATACCAATCTGAAGCTTTATCTATAAGTGATACGGAGAACAATTTCTTCATAAAAAAAAATCCCTTGACACACCTGCAAGCTTGAATAATGAACATAGTTGTGATAAATATAACAGGTGTTCACTTGGATGTCTGTTTCCTGCATAATGGTTAGCCAAGACATAATCGATAATACCAGTTGGTATTTTGTAAGGCACAATTTCATTTGGGGTAGGAGTGACCACCACAGTTGTGGGGCGTTTCCCCATAAGCAACGAACCAAGAGTAGAGGTTTCCATAAGGACAAAGAGCAGCAACAGCAAAACAAAAAAATAAATATAAAAACTTCCTTACCAGCTTCACTTACTAATAGCGCTACGCTCCCCGACAACGGCGCCAGAAAACATTACTTGATGACCCTCAACTGTAGGGGATATTTTTTAGCGTTTTTGATAAATAGGAGTGTCGAACCCAACAAGGAGCAAAAGGTATTGGTAAGTGAGTTTGGCAAAGAAATAACTGCAGGCACTGAAAGATAACTTTTTAGGGGATTTTTGGTATAAGCAACAAGAAGGTAAAAGCGAGTAAAGTAAAAGGCACTGAGGAGTAAAAAGTGGCCCGATCCTTTTGAGCAAAGGATAAGCCTAGCAACTGAACTTAATAAGAGCTACTGCGTTCTTGAGGACACATGGGAGAGATTGTCATGTGCTTTCTCCATACTCCGTATCGATACTATGTGCTGTGTTGATAAGTGTTGAGTGGGTGGATCTATGCTAGCACACCTTCTAGACTAAGATAAGTGCACTCTTATGATTAAACATCTTGCAAGCATCCGCAAATACAAAGTAGTAATTAAGGCAAAAGCCTAACCATAGCAATACGATCGATGATGCATTGTTCCCTTGTGCAAAAGCGTGCAAACTGGGGTTCAGGTTTCTGTCACTCCGGCAACCCACCGTAAGCATTATTTATACACAATTCATTCCCCTAGGTCCTTAATATGGCGAAGTGTTGAGTGTTCGACTCACACAACACCACTAGGAAAATAACAACACAACTTAAATATCAAACAACACATATTACTTCAACATCATATGACTACTAGCAACTAGACTTCTCCCATGTCCTCAAGAACTACAGTAACTACTCACAAGGCATAAAAGAGATCATGATCAGAGGGGATAAATATATGATAAACAATCTATACACAATGATATTTCTCCAACAAAACTCAATAGCATTCATCACACGGTAGTAATCAACACCAATAGAGTAGAGAGGATAGATAGTACAGATCACAACACAAATTAAACTTGTGAGGTGAGATGGGATGAAGATGGAGATGGTGCTGATGTTGGGGATGATGTTGATGATGATCTCGATGATGCCCGTGATGATGGTGATGACGACGGTGATGATCTCCCCTTCCGGGAGGTGTTCTCCCCGGTGGAATCTGCCCGATGGAGATGTCTTTTCTTCTCTGTAGGTTTCCGCCACGGAGCGGCAGCGGAACTCGCAAAACACCTCCTCTTTTAGGGTTTTTGGGTAAAGATTGTTATATATGCTAGAGGGGGGAGCCAGGAGTGGCCCCAGGTGTCCAGGCGCCCTCCCGGCGCGCCCCAGGTGGGGGCCGCGCCATGTGGCCGCCTGGGCACCCTATGGCCCCCCTCTGGCTTCTGTTTTGCTTGTCCTCGTCATCCTTCTGGAAAATGGCCTCCGTCGATTTTCAGGTAATTCGGAGGTCTTCTGCTTAAGCAACTCAGCGTCCACTTTTTACCGCTGAATCCTGCGTCTGCAGCTTCGGCATCGGAAAGTTGGAAACTGTGTAAAACAATCCAAAAAACATAAGAACAGCATCATAACATGAAATATATAAATGAACATGAAATAATTATTATATAAAATAGTGATCCATTTTGGACGTATCAGGTGTCCTTACGGTACTTATGCTTACAAGAATATGCCTTTTGGTTTATGCAATGCACCTGCTACTTTTCAGAGATGCATGTCTGCTATTTTTCATGGTTTCCGTGAGGAGATTGTGGAAGTCTTCATGGACGATTTCTCTGTTTATGGAACTTCCTTTGACCTCTGTCTCCACAATCTTAATAAAGTTTTGCAGAGATGTGAGGACAAAAAATTAGTTTTAAATTGGGAGAAGTGCCACTTTATGGTTAACAAAGGGATCGTTCTTGGTCACAAGATTTCCGAGAGGGGAATTGAAGTGGACAAGGCGAAGATTGAAGCTATTGAAAGGATGCCCTATCCAAGGGACATTAAAGGTATTCATAGTTTTCTCGGTCATGCTGGTTTCTATAGAAGATTTATTAAAGACTTTTCTAAGACTTCGAGACCCCTCACTAATCTTCTCCAGAAGGATGTGAATTTTGTATTTGGTGAAGATTGTAAGGAGGCTTTCGAAGTTCTTAAGAAAGCTTTGATAACCGCTCCAATAGTGCAACCACCTGACTGGAAATTACCCTTTGAAATTATGTGTGATGCTAGTGATTTTGCTGTTGGAGCTATTTTAGGACAAAGGGTTGATAAGAAATTGAATGTTATACATTATGCAAGCAAAACCATTATAGTGCTCAAAAGAATTATGCTACTAGTGAGAAGGAATTTTTAGCAGTAGTATTTGCTTGTGATAAGTTTAGACCTTATATTGTTGATTCTAAAGTTATTATTCATACTAACCATGCTGCTCTTAAGTACCTTATGGTGAAGAAGGATGCCAAACCTAGCCTCATCCGGTGGGTACTCCTTCTTCAATAGTTTGAATTACAGATTGTTGATAGGAAAGGAGCAGACAATCCGATGGCGGATAATATTTCAAGAATGTAAGATATACCGCATGACCCCATCTCAGTCAACAATAGTTTTCCAGATGAACAACTTTCCGTTGTAAAAGTACAATCTCTTTCCGACCCTTGGTTTGCATATTATGCTAATTTTATCGATGCAAAGTATTTGCCTCCAGGTTTAACATTTCAGCAAAGGAAGAAGTTCTTCCATGATTTGAGGCATTACTTTTGGGATGACCCTCATCTTTTCAAAGAAGGTCCGGACGGGATCGTGAGAAGATGCATACCGGAACACGAGCAGAAAGACATTCTGAGACAATGTCACGATAGTCCCTATGGAGGACATCATGCCGGTGAGAGGACCGCACATAAGGTTTTCCAATCATTTTTTTATTGGCCTACTCTCTATAAAGATGCTTGAAATCATGTTTTATCTTGTGATAAGTGTCAGAGAGTTGGAAATATTAGTAGGAGGAATGAGATGCCTATGAATTACTCTCTCGTGATTGAACCTTTTGATTGCTAGGGTTTTAATTTTATGGGTCCTTTTCCTCCCTCACACAAGTACACTCACACTTTAGTCGTTGTTGATGATGTAACCAAGTGGGTTGAAGCAATCCCCACTGAGAGTGTTGATCACAGGACATCTTTGAAAATGCTCAAAGATGTAATTTTCCCTAGGTTTGGTGTACCAAGGTACCTCATGACTGATGGAGGATCACACTTCACGCATGGAGCTTTTAGAAAAGCTTTAGCTAAGTACGATTTCAATCATAGAATTGATTCACCGTACCATCCTCAAACTAGTGGGCAAGTTGAGCTCACCAATAGAGACATCAAGTTGATCTTGCAAAAGACAGTTAACAGTTCTAGGAAGGACTGGTCAAAGAAGTTAGGAGATGCCTTGTGGGCGTATAGAATTGCTTACAAGAACCCCATGGGCATGTCTCCCTATAAGATGGTCTATGGCAAGGCTTGCCATTTGCCATTAGAACTAGAACAAAAAGCTTTCTGGGCTGTTAGAGAGCTTAATGCTGACCCATAGTTGGCCAGTGAAAAGCGTCTCATGAACTTGACTTCTCTAGATGAGTGGAGAAGTGAAGCTTACGAGAGTGCTAAAATGTTCAAGGAAAAGGTAAAGAAGTGGCATGATATAAGGATTTTGAAACGTGAATTTAATTTTGGTGATAAAGTTTTGTTGTTTAGATCTGATTTTAGGTTTTCTCCAGATAAATTAATTTCCAGATGGGAAGGGCCATTTCATATCGAAGAAGTCTACCGCTTCGGTGCAATCAAGATTAACAATTTTGATGGCACCAAACCTCAAGTTGTGATTGGGAAAAGACTCAAGCATTACATGGCGGGAGACCCAGTAAATGTTGATGTAAATTTAATACACACAACAACTCATGAAGAATATGTTGTAGAACGGTTTTAGACACCAGCAGAAGCAGAATAAGAAAAGGTATGTATTACGGTAAGGAAACATAGCGAACCGCCATAAAAGTTCCATATTATGGGTTTTGCAAAATTAGGAAAAATTGAAGCCTGATTGGAGCCGGAGAGGAGGTCCAGGGCGCCCAGGTGCCCCCCAGGCGCGACCTACCTCCTGGCCGTGCCGGGAAGCCGCCTGGACACCCTGGAGTCCGCCTCCGACTCCGCTTTGGCTCGTTGCCTTCCTTCTGTTGCAGAAATTTTTGCTATAAAATTTCCCGGATAGTCCCGGCACCGTATCTCACGATTTCGTGTGTTTTCTTCTCGAGCTGTTTCTGCCAGGAAATCTTTTAGCTAGACCTAGGTGCCATGGCTTCCCCAAGTTCCCCCAAGGACAAGTTCGTCGTCAACGTCATCAACCCTTACCTTGCTGAGGTGAAGAAGCACCCTCAAACCGTCCGGTTGGAGGACGGTGTTCTTCACTAAGAAGATCTAAAGGAACCTGTCAAGGAGGGAAGCATCGAGGCCAGGCTTGAAGAAGTGGAGCAAGAAGTCTTCAAGTATAAGAAGATGATTGAGCGTGGTGTTGAAGCCAACTTCGACCTCAGCAACGAGCTGAAGACGTTCTACAAGAAGGAGATGAGGGGGATGTGGTCAAGCATCACCGCATCTTAAGAAATAATTAAAGAGCTCCAGGGGCTGATTTATGATCTGCACAACTACAACTGTGAGTTTGAACTAAAGTTTCTGCGCATGGGTTTAGGTGCTGAAAGCAGGATCTGGGAGGCTGAAGCATCTTATGAGACGGGAGAACCTCTTCCATGGAAGCGCTTCGCCAAGGACTACATGATCAACAGGAACAGGAATGAGGAGTAAATCTCCTCGGGTAATGGCATCCCCTTAGCTTGTTCCAAGCTTGGGGGAGTGCCCGGTATCTTTATCTTTATCTTAGTCTTTTAGAGTCAAGTAGAGTCGTATCATGTCTAGGGAAGTTATTATATGAAATAGTTGTTTGCATTGAGCTCTATCACTCCTTTGTGGAGAGTTTGTATCCGTGAGTGTGGAGTCATCTATGATGGAATATTAATGAGAAGTCTATTGGTTCCTTCATTGCACTCGGTATTATCTTCACGCAATCAACCTTATATGATGATTGTTATGGGGAGTATTGACCTTATATCAGGTATGGCTTTGAAAACTTTCTTTAAATTTTGGCAAACATAGCTTTGGTCATGACAACATGCATGTTTTCTCAAGTAGCGACATAGCCAAAACCTTTATGTTGTTATGCTTGAAGTATTATGTTGACAAGGAAGACAACTTGATGTGTTATGCTTACCTTAATGTTTATGCTTTATATGTTTTGCATCTAAGTTAGCACCAATTGTCTGTTCTCTCAAAACCCTTGCAATCCAAACTCTTTGCCTAGCAGATTTTTGCGTGTGCATCCATACCCTGAAACAAATATATTCCATATGAGTCCACCATACCTTCCTATTCGTGGTATTCCCCTACCACTCCTAAAATTATAGAATTATGTGTTATCCTTAAATGTTCAAAATCTTCTGTTTTGTGCCTCTTGTTTAGCTCATGTGGAAGTAGTAGGTAATTCATGATCTTCTTAAGTTGGACAAGTTTTACCCCGGGATTGCATGTCTAATCTGCAAACCAATAATACGAGGAGGAACTGGCATCAGTCGCCCAGCTCGTAAGATAATACAACAAACAAACCCTCCTTCACGCTTGGTCTATGAGAAATCAGAAACTTTGGCAGTGATAAACAAAGGAGATTAAGGGGATGTGATCGTCCCCACTTGGGAGCCATTCCTCGAAACTTGTCGAGCTTGAGAAGTAATTGAGCTATCTATTAGCATTCGTTGACAAACTATGCACCTCCCAAAATTTGTTTTCACTCTGGTTGATATAAGGATAGCACACGAGTTTTCCCTACTTTCCTATAACAAGGAATTTATTGTACTTCTATGTTGAGTCAGGTTTTCCTACTTATTTCTTTTCCCAAAGAGAACAGACACTTGATGTTGATGAAGATTAATTCATATAATGCTGCATTAAGTTTTGCCATGCCACATCCTTGTTGACATTATCTTTTGATAAGTTGTTTGCGAAAGCTTATGCCAAGCAAGCATCTTCCTTTATGTTAGCATTTTCACTTCATGACTAATGACATGTTCTTTCAAAATCATCAAATTGTTTCATTATAAAGAGAAAGAGCAAAATTAAGAGTTATTAGTTGTCCTTTGACCAAGGATATGTTTGCCATGATTTGATGAGTTTCCTTAGCCCTACTTTTGATTATAATTGTTATTACTTTCTCATAAGGACCTTATGAGTTGAGGTTGCTGTTGAGGATGCTTGAGTTTGGTGAATAAATCATGATGCTTCTTGTCCGTATTCTATTTATCGACACTTCACTCTCTAAATTTGTGGACAGGTTTACCGAGCTCAGCATTCGCTTGGGGACAAGCGAGGTCTAATCTTGGGGGAGTTGATACGTCCAAAATGCATCACTATTTTATATAGTAATTCATCCCTATTCATTGATATATTTCATGTTATGATGCTATTCTTATGTTGTTTTGGCTTGTTTTACACAGTTTGCAACTTTCCGATGCCGAAGTAGCAAACGCAGGATTCAACGATAAAAAGTGGATGCAGAGTTGATGAATCAGATGACCTCCAGATTACCTGAATATCGACGGAGCCCGTTTTCCAGAAGAATGACAATGACACACAAAACAGAGACCAGAGGGGGCCACCAGGAGCCCAGGCACCCCCCCTGGCGCGGCCCCACCCCTGGCCGCGCCGGGTGGCTTCCTGGACCCCTGGGGCCACCCCAGGCTCCCCCTCTGGGCTATTTATTCATTCTCGTCGGAAAACCCTAAAAAGAGAGGAGTTTCGCGAGTTTCGCCGCCGCTTCGTGGCGGAAACCTACATAGAAGAAAAGACATCTACGGTGGGCAGATTCCGCCGGGGAGAACACCTCCCGGAAGGGGAGATCATCGCCATCGTCATCTTCATCGTCACGGGCATCATCGCGATCATCAGCAACATCATCCCCAACAGCAGAACCAACTCCAAAACCATCCTATATCATCTCGCAATTGCTACTTGTGTTGTAATCCGTACTATCTATCCTCTCTACTCTACCGGTGTTGATTACTACTTTGTGGTGAATGCTATTGAGTTTTGTTGGAGAAATATCATTATTTCCAGATTGTTTATCATCTATTTACCCCCACTGATCATGATCTATTTTATGTCTTGTGAGTAGTTAGTTTAGTTCTTGAGGACATGGGAGAAGTCTAGTTGCTAGTAGTCATATGATGTTGAAGTAATATTTGTTGTTTGATATTTAAGTTGTGTTGTTATTTTCCTAGTGGTGTTGTGTGAGTCGAACAAACAACACTTCGCATTTGTAAGGACCTAGGGGAATGCATTGTGTATAATGGATGCTTACGGTGGGTTGCTGGAGTGACAGAAACCTGAACCCACGTTTGCACACCTTTTATTTGCGGATGCTTGCAAGGTGTTTCATCATAAGAGTTCACTTATATTCGTCTAGAAGGTGTACTAGCATAGATCCACCCACTCAACACTTATGAACACAACATATAGTATTGATACGGAGTATGGCGTGTGTCCACAAGAACGCTTTAACCTTATTAAGTTCAGTTTCCAGGATTATCCTTTGCTCAAAAGGATTGGGTCACTTGTTACTCCTCAATACCTTTTAGTTTGCTTGATTTCACCTTGTTGCTTGTACCAAAAATCCCCTAAAAAGTTATCTTTCAGTGCCTGCAGTTATTTCTTTACCAAAGTCACTTACCAATACCTTCTGCTCCTCGTTGGGTTCGACAATCTTATTTATAGAAAACGCTACAATCGATTGTGACGCCCCCAAAATCAATCCGTGTACAGTAATCATACACGCAGGGTACACGGCTGAGATTAGGGTGCCACAGTGAGAATATCACAGCACAACACTAAACACAAAAGGATAAACCAATATGTTACAATAAAGGGGGTCGCGCGGACCCGAATACATAAGTTATACAAGCCATAATATCTGAGTACAGACATAGTTAGTCAAGTTTTGCCTTAAGAAGGCTAGCACAAATAACATCAGAGATACAGATCGAAAAGGCAAGGCCTTCTGCCTGGGAGCCTCCGAAACTACTCCTAGTCCTGGTCAGCGGGGGTCTCGACGTAGTAGTATCCGCCTCCAGGGTACTCCTGCTCATGGGCTCCAACGTCGACTGCAGCGGCCGATTAGGCAAAACATAAAAGGGGGAAATAAAGCAAAGGTGAGTATCTAGTATACCCGCGAGTCTTACGGACGCTACTAAGCATTATGCATTGTATCAAATGGAAAGGGGAGGCTGGATATAGTGGGCTGCAAGATAGAAATCAGAATAAGGGTAAGAAGCTAGGCCTATCGAAGACTAGCATCTTCCGACGATGTCTTGCAGCATGAGAAGAGAAACAGCCAACGGTTCAATAGCAGAAATGTAATAACAATGCAACAGAAGTTGTTGTAGCATTGTATAATAGAAAGTTGTAATAATTAATAATAATAATGCCTCCGAGTTCCCTTCCTCGACTCCCTGCGAGGAAGAAGACCCGGAACCATACAGTTTAATAGTAGTAGTTTCTAGTGGTAAGATCCAACTTCAGCATAAAGCGTCCTGTTACCGTGGACACGGCTATTCGAATAGATTAAACTTCCCTGCAGGGGTGCACTGGCGTGACTCTACGACGCTCGGATCTCTAGGGTGGCGTACACCTTGTTAGGGAACACCCCACCGAAGCTATCCGACACAAAGTAGCCCATCCTTCGGCAATCAACAGAGAGGTCATCCGCCAGACTATATCCTATGTACGCCGGGCTTTGGACCCTAACCCGAACGTACTCCTGCACGGTGCGTGACTGGCCGGTGAAGCAAAATCAAAGCAAATACAAATACACCACTCGAGCAAGAGAAGACAACACCACTTCCCGGCAATCAGCCCGCGATACTGCTGACGTCTGAAGACCCTCGAACGAGACTACGATGCAGGGGAGCCCACACTCCTCGTCCCACGTGTATGTAGTGCGTACAAGCCAAAAGGCTACTCAAGACATCCGCCGAACCATTTAGCATTTTAATTAACCTGCGTGACAACCGTTATCGTTGCCTCGACTTAACTGACCCGCGGTCAACGACAGCAGTCAGGACCACCAGTACATCGGTGCCTGCCCTGTCGTCCCACCAAGTCACTGCGGTTACCAACAAGGTGAACCGTCTCCTTACCTTGTCTCGCGTGTTCTCTTGGTAGAGCTCGACTTTTCGTAGTTTGGTAGCTCTCACGAGATACGAGCAGGGGCCAAGCACGCCAGTAACGTCGGTCTTACCCTCCCTGTCGTTCCCGACGCAATACCGCTCGCGGACACCGTTGGGTCTCCCGACTTCTTACCTTAAGGACAACCGTGCTCAGGTACCTAGAGCGGCTATACAAAGTCATCAACGAGTGGAGTACAAGGATTACTCCTTGCTAGCTCACATTTTAAGGTGGCTCGGCAGAGCCGAGATAGGGGGCCTTAGGCGGTGTCTGCATTGTACCGTACCTGTGCAGTTGTATATATTGTATCCGTGTTCACTCCCCTGAGTGGTCACGGCCCGCTATCTAATCCTAGCTAACAATGCCCAGGGCTCACTGCTGAATAATGCATAAGTAATAATAGGCAGCATAGGAAAAAGGAAAGGTACATCAAGGGGCGACAAAATCAGGCTATGCAATTGAATAGGATTGTAATCGTAGCAGCAGCGGTAACAATTCCTAGTGCAAGAAAGTACGGAAAAGTAGGAGATATCTTGGGAAGAGAATGGCTCTGCTTGCCTGGAAGCTCGATTGTCGGGGTACGGTCGTCGACGACGTAGTCGTACTCGGCAGCGGTGTAGTCAACGACAGTCTCGGGGTCTACCAGAGATTAAGGGGGGAGGAAACAGTAAATACACAGCAATAATATACAAACATATGCATGACATAACAGATGAAATGTTTACGGGGTTCTAACGCAGTGCAATGTGTGATGCTCGGAGCGGAAAATCATCCGGGGATGAATTACCAGCTCCGGGTGATTACCGGACAGGGTGTCCGGAGGGGGGGGGAAGGATCAAGCCAGAGGTCCCGTGGACATCCGACACATGTGTGGTTGGTGTATCCGGGGTAGTTGATCTATTCCGAACAAATTTCGTGTTCGGAATAAATTCATCCGGGTACTCTAACAGTACCGGACAGTTTATCGGACAGACGGTCCGGAGGGGTGTCGGTTAGATGTTCGGTATGTTAGAGGGGGTGGTAGATCAACTGATACCGTATTCGTATTCGTTGAATTTTTCTGATCAAAAATGATATATAAAATATTTTAATCCGAGTTACGGATTAAAAGATATTAATTAAACAATTTTTATTCAATTTTAAATTCAATTAAGTCATTTAATTAATTCCTTTATTAATTCCTTTATTCAATTATTATTTATTTTAATTAACCGACCAGTGGGTCCCACTGGTCAGTGACTAATTAATTAATCAATTTAATTTAACTAATTAACCAGGGGGTGTGGCCCACATGTAAGTGACACATAGGTTAGTTAGCAATTTTTAATGAATCTAAAACTGGGTAGGGCCCACATGTCATATACACAATAGTTTAATTAGGCATTTTAATTAATCTAATGGGCATGGGGCCCACTTGTCATAGTGAGGGGGGTTATTTCTTTTCAGTTTTATTTAGCAAGTTAATTAAGTGGGGGGGGCTGGTCCCACCTGGCAGTGAGCCAAGGGCTGGTCATTAGCAATACAGTGGGGATTAGCCCCACTGCTAATCAAATCACGCCGGCGGTGGCCTACACAGTGGCGACGGCGAGGCCACTGGCTAACCCGGCGGCCAAAATGCGAGGGGAGGGGGAGGGGTCGAACGGGGTGATCTCCCCGCACCCACTGGTGAGGCTGGGGCGGTTAGGGGGCGCCGGAGCCGAGCTCCCTATCTTCAATGGCGGGGGCGGGCTCGACCTCTACGGCGACGGCGAGCACGGCGGGAGAAGGGGAGGATCCAGAGGGCGGGGGAGGGCGCTCACATCATTTGTAGGGGAGGCAGAGGCTCGGGGGGGGGGGGGGCGCCGGGGTGAGCTCGTGCTGGTGCGGGGTGACCGGCGGCAGCAACTCCACGACGGGGCGGCGACGGAGGCGGACGTCAGGGAGGGGGCAACGGGGGGAAACTGGGAGGGGGGCTCAATAGGGTTCTTGCGCAGGGGGGGGGCGCTTTGTAGTCGCCGGGGAGGGGCGGGATGGCCGCCACGGCGGCTCGGCGGCGTCTGCCCGCGCGATGCGCACCACGCCATGCCATCCCTCTCCTCCACTGTAGCGAGGAATGGGATGGGGGCGCCAATTGGGCTGTGGCTGGAGGCCCAGGTGGTGGGGGGGGGGGGTTTGGTGGCTGGGGGCGCTACGGGCTGGGGGTGGCCCAGGGGGAGAGGGGGGTTAGGCTAGGTTCGGTTTACCTTTTTTTGTCTTCTGTTTTTATTTATTTTAAATATTTTAGCACCTTTTTAAATTATGTCACATGGCCCATAATTATCATTGCAAATGGCTAGAGTGCCACAAAAAGTCTTGTGCCCAAATAAAATATTTTAATATTTTAATTAAATATTAAATGACTAAAATGGACTTTATTAGCTATTGTTTGAATTATTTGAATTATTTGAATTATTTCTTAGGTCACAAAATTACCCAAGTTGGTGTGACATGAACCACTTATTGTAACGCCCCGACCACACCCACCGGTTCCCGGCGTACGCCTGGCGGGATCTAGACTGTCCCCACAGACTAACACTAGTCTTTCCTACGCACTTTGTCCTCACTCGTGCGCACCCGGGAACAACTTCCCGGTCGGTCACCCATCCTCAATTCGCTCCAAGCCAAGCACGCTTAACTTTGGAGTTCTTTGGATCTGGGCTCCCGGAAAAGAAGGTGCACCTTGTTGATACGAGTAGTCTTTCATTCCTACTAAGCCAGGATGTCACATACACCCCCACTCAAAGGAACCGATGTCCTCATCGGCCCACAGGAACGTTCCCCCTTGGCACACGTCTGTGTGTCCAGTGCCGACACATGTTCCACATGTTCGCGCAACTGACCCACACACGCCCGTGTAACCGCGAGGGTCGGCTCTGATACCATTTGTAACGCCCCGGCCACACCCACCGGTTCCCGGCGTACGCCTGGCGGGATCTAGACTGTCCCCACAGACCAACACTAGTCTTTCCTGCGCACTTTGTCCTCACTCGTGCGCACCCGGGAACAACTTCCCGGTCGGTCACCCATCCTCAAATCGCTCCAAGCCAAGCACGCTTAACTTTGGAGTTCTTTGGATCTGGGCTCCCGGAAAAGAAGGTGCACCTTGTTGATATGAGTAGTCTTTCATTCCTACTAAGCCAGGATGTCACACTTATTATTAGTGAGTTTATAAAAGTGGTTTGAAAATTTTTGGGCAAAGTTTATTTGCCACTTTTATTTTTAATTTCCAGTTCAAAGGTTTGTAGGGTTTGACCTGGGTCCAGTTGATCAAGGTGTATAGGGCATGGAGTTTTGATTCCCCAACACCATGAATTTGAATATATCAGAGAAGGTTTGATCAAGGCAAGTTTCAGTGACAGTGATTAACAACAGTAATCTGGAACAGTAAATTTTATTAACAAGGGATACCAAGTCTGTCGGGACCTGGGGTTAGCGTATGCAAGTCCCGCTACGACATAGTCATATGGAGAGCCGAGAACCGTACCCACTTGTCTAAGCAGACAAGGCCAAGCACAAAACGTTCTCGGAAAGCATCGTACGTGAGGGTCATCCCATCCAGGCCGGATGATCAACTGAGATGGGTCCTCATCGTCCGCACACAAGTCTAAATGATATGGGTGATGAACTCCCATATTCATAGACAAGTCGCCTCAACCATACTATCGACTATCTCATAACTCTTACATAGACTTACTCCAACCCGATCACTTAGTCAGGGTCTAGGGCGGGTTTGATCATACATCAAAGTGTGCGCGAGACAGAGCCTCGAACAATCACATCACGATGCCCCAAGCTGCGCACATCTAAGGGCCACTTGGTGTATAAAAGACCGCCAGCCAGATCACAACTAAGGTCTCGAAAACCCATACAAAGACATGCATGTTATAAACATACACGCAGCACACATGCCTTGTATGAACAGCAGGTATCATTGCAATTCTCTACAAAGTATATACTTTATTGATAACTCTTACAGAGTGCACACAGAGATCACCAGCATGTGATCCAACATTACAAAAGACAAGCGGAAGCAAAGTAGGTCTGAGTACAGACAAGTTTAACAAATGGCTTAGAGAAGCCTTATCTAAAAACAAGCCCTCCACGAGGGAACCAGTCGCCTGACTGGGACTACACTAGCTTGGTCTTGGTCTGAGTCTTCAATCTTCGAGCTTCAGGTAGAAGCCACCATCAGGGTCGGTGGGTTCATCTAAAACATAGATTAAGCAAACGTGAGTACAAAGTCATACTCAGCAAGACTTACGTAGGAGCTATACTACTCATGCACATGTATCAAGGAAAAGGGAGGTGGGGTTTCACTTGCAGAAGTGCCAGCTTTGACTTGGCTAGTCCTGAACTATGAGTACCAGACTTGAGGTAAGAAGCGTACACGCATCCACTACATCTCTTCAACCAATTACAACACTATGGTTACTTCCTCGACTTTCCCACGAGAAAGCACACCATAGCACTCACGCTTATCTTGGTGTGTTTTAGAAGTATCCAGTTCAAGTTGTCTAATAATCAAGCTAAGCTTTCCAAGCAGTCCTTAACCGCGGACGCGGCTATTCGAATAGTTTTGTTAACCCTGCAGGGGTGTACCGCTACACACATATGACCATCAGTTACCGCCTTTGGCCTCGACACCATTCAAGGGGTGTCGGCGAGGATGTTCACCACAACACTTCGCCCACAGCTCCGTTCTAGTCCAGAGAGTCGCCTATCTGAGGGGGATCCGTATGGAAGTCCGGCCGAGGTTCCAGTACAGCCTCAAAGGATGTGTGCAGGGTCCCAAGCCGGTCTTGAAAAGCCGTTCATCCACTTCGCAGACCGTGCCACAGCCCTACCAGAACTCCGAACTACTGCGACTCTTGGGGTTCGAACGGGGTGAGGTATTAGGATGAGAGGGGTCAGTGAGCCCAATGTGTGGTTGTACTCTTCTTCTTGGATTACCATACAAGAACTCGGACTTAAGGCGGTGTTCAACGAGACAACCCACTGTGTACTCCTACACAGCCTCTCATCGTTCACCTTGTATTAGGGTAGATTCACCAACACATTTCACTTTCATCAACACCAAGTTTATCATCATCCCGACTCACATCAAAATCAGCCTCGTTGTATCACTAAGCATGCAATAAGCAGTAACAGTTGCAGGGGCCACATGATATCAACCAACTCCTACATCTGCTAGGATTGTGGTTTTCTTACTACTGTGACAAAATGATAGGTCATGCAAAGGATATGGGTTCAACTATGCGATAGAAACGTTATCATGGTGATCATCCTAAACAATGCATAAGCGAGACATGAGAGGGAAGTGGGATTTTATCGACATGATCAATGGGGGTTTGCTTGCTTTGCTGACGAGGTTCGGGTTCGGGGTCTTCAACGAAGGGGGCAGCCTCCTGTTCCGGTTCCACCTCTACTCGACAAAAAACAAACAAGGTAGCAAAGTAAATACAATGCACAAACACATGGTTGAAGTTTGAAACTTGATGTATATGTTTTGATGTGTGAAGCAATTCCATTTAAATGGAGTATATTGCAAATTGAATTACAAATTCAAACTCCAATTTGAATTCAAAATTAGTTAAGTTGCATATGAAATTGTTTGATCAAGTTAAAACTTTTTGAAAAGTGTAAGATATGCCTCTGATGTGTAATTGAAATGTAGCATGTTGCCATGGTTCAAGTTGCAAAAGTATTTGAAATGAATTTGAATTAATTCCATTTAAATCAAATAGCAAATTCTACTGATCACATTTTAAATTCAACTCAAACAAAGTTGAAAGTTGGATATTTGGATAGCTTATTTTCTCCTGATCATTTTTCATATATTATTTGTTAAATTTGGAGTTAATATGAAAAAGTTATTGAATTTCAAAGTTTAATTTATTTTCTGGAATTTTCTCTCTTTTCTTTATTTCTATTAATCTCTTGAAAAAGATTTATTGCATCATGCTGACGCAGGGCTGACGTGTGGGGGGGGGGCGCTCACAGGTGGGTCCGGCTTGTCAGTGACACATGGTTTAATCCCTCTGTTTAAAATAAACAGAGGGGGGGTTAAGGCCTGGGGGCCCCACCTGTCATTGACCTGGGGTCAACTAACAGGGGGGCTTAGCCCCTAATTAGCGTGCCTCGCCGGCGGCTAGCCGCCGGTGGCCACGCGCATGGCGGCGCTGCACGAGGAAGGCGTTCTGGTGCACGGGAGAAAGCAGGGAGAGCACAGCTGGGCTCCATGAGGACGTGCGCGTCACGTGGAGGCATGCGGGGTTCGCGAGGAGGCTCGGCAGCACGAGTACGACGGCGCGGCGGCGGCTGGAGCTCGGGTCGTCATTGAGCTCGGCGATACAAAGGGAAAGGGGAGGCATGGATGAGCGCAGGAGCACCGTGAGCTCACCGTGATCGCGTGGAGCTGCTCGGCGGGGCTGGGGAAGCTTTGGGCGTCGAGTAATCGCTCGTCGGAGAAGAGGTTGGCCGGCGGTGAACTCCTGAAGCTGGCGTCGTCCTGGCTGGCTTCCGGCTCAAATTGATGTTGCAGATCTAGCGAGCAGTCGACGGTGAAGCTCTTGGACAAGGTCTCGAGGCCGGAGGGGCTTGCTGGCCACGGCGGTGCACGGCCGTGCCCGGCTAGGGTTTCGGGTACGCGCGTTTGGATCGCTGGAGAGGAAGGAGGAGAGCGTGCGCGAGGGGGGAAGTGGCCTGGGCGTCTCCAGAAGGTGGCGTGGCGAGAAGATAGCCCTCCCGGGAGGCAGGCAGCTGCCTGGCGCGCCCACGGCGCTCACCGGCGACCTGCCAGCCTGCCTGTCCAGGGAGGAAGACGCATGTGCCCCCCTGGTGGGCTGGGCTGGGCTGCTGCTGGGCCAGGTACAGGTAAGTTGGGCCTCTTATCTCTCTTCTCTGTTCTTTTTATTTTATTTAATTATGTTCTATTTGTTCTGCCTAGATAAAAATACCTAGGCATTTTATTAAATGCCCAAATTTTTATGTGGCCTCATAAAATATAGAGCTAGCCACTCATAAAATTTGAGCACTTTTAAAATTGAAATAATTTGAATTTTAATTCAAATAGGGTATTTATTTAATTTCCAAGCCCCTTTTTGAATATTTGAAAAAATCTTGGTGCATGCAGTGGGACCCACTTCACTTTAGATGTGATTATGCATATTTATAAGACTTTTCAAAAATACCAGAGGAATTTTTGGAACAAATTTTTGTCTGGATATTTGAATTAAATTATTTAGGGCTTTTCTTTTCCCCATTTTTGAATTTCTTTTGAAATTTTCACATGATGCAAAGGGCACAAGCAACCCTCGCACTTACCCTAGTTGGGGTTCTGACAACTCGCCGCCACTCAAAAGAATCTCGTCCCGAGATTCAGAAGTCTGCGGAAGGAAGGAGGGGTACTCGGCACGGAGGTGGTCCTCTCTTTCCCAAGTTGCTTCTTTCTCGGAGTGATGTGACCATTGCACTTTGAGGAACTTGATCTTCTGACGACGAGTGACACGCTCTGCTGAATCAAGAATACGAACAGGGTACTCTCGATAAGAAAGGTCATCTTGGAGATCAAGCGTTTCATGGTCGACTTCGCGGATGGGGTCCTTGAAGCAACGCCTGAGTTGTGACACATGGAATACATCATGTACTTGGGAAAGGTGAGGAGGTAGTTCAAGTTGGTAGGAAACTTCTCCACGTTTAGCGAGAATGCGGAAAGGTCCGATGTAACGTGGGGCCAACTTGCCTTTGATACCGAATCTTTGGGTTCCCTTCAGAGGAGTAACCCGAAGGTAAGCCTTCTCGTCCAGATTGTAGCTTTCTTTCCTATGATGACGATCATCGTAGCTTTTCCGACGAGACTGGGCGGCTTTCAATTGATCACGAACAATGCGAACTTGCTCTTCTGCTTCCTTGATCATGTCCGGTCCAAAGAATTGTCTTTCACCGGTTTCTGACCAGTTTAAAGGTGTTCGACATCGTCGCCCATAAAGGAGTTCAAAAGGAGCCATGTTCAGACTAGATTGAAAACTATTGTTATAAGAAAATTCGGCGAATGGAAGAGAATTCTCCCAATTCTTTCCGAATGAGATAACACAAGCTCTGAGCATGTCTTCAAGAATTTGGTTAACCCTTTCGACTTGACCGCTAGACTGAGGATGGAAAGCCGTACTAAAGGAGAGATGAGTTCCCATAGCATGTTGGAAGCTTCCCCAAAATCTAGAGGTGAAAAGGCTACCACGATCAGAATTGATTTCCAAAGGAACACCGTGAAGGGATACAATTCTAGAGACGTACAAGTCCGCTAACTGGCTAGCAGTTATAGACTCGCGAACTGGAAGGAAGTGAGCAACTTTGGAAAGCCTATCTATGACAACGAAGATGGTATTGTTTCCTTTCTGGGTTTTTGGAAAGCCGGTGATGAAGTCCATACCGACTTTGTCCCATTTCCACTCGGGAATAGGCAAAGGTTGAAGTGTGCCAGCAGGTCTTTGGTGTTCTGCCTTAATGCAACGATAAACATCACATTCGGCAACAAATCGAGCAATGCCTCTCTTCATCCTAGTCCACCAAAATATTTGGCGTAGATCTCGGTACATTTTTGTGCTACCGGGATGAATTGAGAGGGGTGTGTCATGGGATTCTTTGAGGATGAGTTGTCTTAGTTCCCTATTCTTAGGTACTACCAAACGATTTCCAAAGAATACCGTTACTTTACTATCTGTGGAGAAACATTTAGCAACTCCGCTAGCAATGTTCTCCTTGATCCGGCGTACACCTCGTGCACGTCTTTGGGCAATTATGATTTGATCCTCAAGGTTTGGTTTTGCCACCAAGTTGAAAAGAGATCCACGAGGAACAATCTCGAGATTAAGCTTTCAAAATTCCTCATGAAGAAGTGGTTGATACTGTTGTAACATGAGGTTGTTACAATACGACTTACGACTTAGTGCATCAGCCATGACATTGGCTTTGCCTGGGGTGTAAGAAATTCCTAAGTCATAATCTTTTATCAACTCAATCCAACGTCTTTGCCTGAGATTAAGATCTGGCTGGGTGAATATGTATTTGAGGCTTTGGTGGTCGGAATAGATCTCACAACGATTACCAAGGAGGTAATGTCGCCAAGTTGTTAGGGCATGAACTACGGCAGCGAGTTCAAGGTCATGGGTAGGATAGTTCTCTTCATGTGGCCGCAACTGGCGTGAAGCATAAGCTACCACATGTCATCGTAATGTGGTTGTGAGCATTCAGGACTTCATCTTCCTCAAGCCACCGGTATTACGATGTTCTTCTGAACCCCTTGAAGCTGATGATTGGCTCCGTTCCATCGAGCGTAAGCTTGACACTGCACATGTTGCTCCCGATGACCGAGTTATTTTCGCGGTATACTTCTTGGAAGGTGCTGCTCTTCAATGGTGGGAGAACTATGTTGCAATGCAGCCAGATGGTCACGCAGTGACTTGGCAAGAGTTCTGTGTTGCCTTTCGAGGGTACCACATTCTGGATGAGTTGATGGAGCGCAAGAAGGAAGAGTTCTGCAATCTGAATCAAGGAGAGATGTCCATTCATGAGTATGTGAGGGAATTCAACCGTCTTGCTCGTTATGCCCAAGATGAGATCACCACCGATGCCAGAAAGCAGGCAAGGTTCCGTAAGGGACTTAGCCCCATCATTCGTCATGATCTCAACCTCATCGAATTTGCCACCTTTGAGGATTTAGTCAACAGATCCTTCAGAGCTGAGCATGGCAATGAAGTTTTTGAGAAGTCTCGCAAACATGCTCTTGAGCTTGCCCCTTCTTCCAGTTCACGTCCTCAGAAACGTATGATCTGGATTCCTATAAGTTTGTTTCCCCAAAACAACCCACCGAGGCCATCCCTTGTGCCGCCTCGTCCACCAGCTCCACCAAACAACCCAGCTCCCCGCACTATCTTTGGAGCCTGTTTCAGATGTGGCCAGCCTGGTCACTACTCTCGTGAGTGCCCCGTCAACCAAAATGCTCCACCCCATGCCAAAGGAAAACCCACTTTTCGTGCGAAACCACCCCCGAAGGTTTCCACTTCCAAGCCATCCACCTCAGAAAATCTTGGATGTGTGAACCAAATCTCAGTTGAGGAAACTGATGGTACATCTGACGTCATTCTTGGTACGCTCCCAGTCAATTTTGTTCCTACTTCTGTCCTTTTCGATCCAGGAGCATCTCACTCATTCATGTCGGAGAGTTATGCACTTCGGCATGAGATATCCTTTGATGAAATGTTCACCCCTATGATCATTCAAACTCCTGGTTCCAAATGGCAAACTAATAGAGTAAGCCATGGCAATCAAATTGCAATTGAGGGTTTAGTATTCCTTGCTTCACTCATAGCCCTCAAGTCTTCAGACATTGATGTCATCCTTGGTATGGATTGGTTATCAAGACAATGCTTTTCTTGATTGTAAAGCCAAGTCAGTTAGACTTACACATCCTTCAGGCCAGACAATATATTACACCTCACCCAGAACAAGAACCCAGGTGCATTCTTTGAATGTGATTCCCCTTCCCGACCTTGAAGATGTTCCGGTGGTTCGTGAATTCCCGGATGTCTTTCCTGAAGAGCTGTCGGGAATGCCACCCGACAGGTGTGTAGAATTCATTGTAGATCTTGCCCCAGGAACCGCACCAATTTCTAGACGCCCATACAAAATGGCCCCACGTGAGTTAGCTGAGCTTAAAAAACAACTGGAAGCTTTGTTGGAAAAAGGCTTCATCCGCCCTAGCTCATCGCCATGGGGTTGCCCCGTTCTGTTCGTACCGAAGAAAGATGGAACAGAAAGGATGTGCGTAGACTATCGCCCGCTAAATCTAGCACCGATAAAGAACAAGTACCCACTGCCCAGGATCAATGATCTTTATGATCAACTTGCTGGATCCTCTGTCTTCTCGAAGATGGATTTGAGATTAGGTTATCATCAAATCAAAATCCGAAACGAGGACATTTCAAAAACGGCTTTTACTACTCGTTATGGTCTTTACGAGTACACCGTCATGTCCTTTGGTTTAACCAATGCCCCCGCCACTTTCTCACGCATGATGAATTCGATCTTCATGGAGTACTTAGATAAATTTGTTGTGGTTTATCTCGATGACATTCTCATCTACTCGAAGAACGAAGAAGAACATGCCGAACACCTAAGGCTGGTATTGATGAAACTTAGAGAGCATCGCCTGTATGCTAAATTCTCCAAGTGTGAATTTTGGCTACCAGAAGTGACCTACTTAGGCCACGTGATTTCTGCAAAAGGCATTGCTGTGAATCCCGAGAGAGTTTAGGCCGTCCTTGACTGGACTCCACCTAAATCGGTTAAGCAAGTTAGGAGTTTTCTTGGCCTAGCCAGCTATTGCCGCCGCTTCGTCGAGAACTTTTCTAAAGTTGCAAAGCCTCTAACTGAACTCCTCAAGAAAGATAAGGAATTCCTATGGACTTCCAAGTGCGAGGAAAGCTTTCAAGAGCTAAAAAGAAGATTGACTTCTGCACCCGTACTTGCACCTCCAGACACCAAAAAGGATTTTGAGATCTATTGTGACGCATCACGGCAAGGGTTAGGATGCATAGTTCTGCAAGATCGACATGTGGTAGCTTATGCTTCACGCCAGTTGCGGCCACATGAAGAGAACTATCCTAACCATGACCTTGAACTCGCTGCCGTAGTTCATGCTCTAACAACTTTGCAACATTACCTCCTTGTTAATCGTTGTGAGATCTATTCCGACCACCAAAGCCTCAAATACATTTTCACCCAGCCAGATCTTAACCTCAGGAAAAGACGCTGGATTGAGTTGATAAAAGATTATGACTTAGGAATTTCTTACACCCCAGGAAAAGCCAATGTCATGGCTGATGCACTAAGTCGTAAGTCGTATTGTAACTACCTTATGTTACAACAGTATCAACCACTTCTTCATGAGGAATTTCGCAAGCTCAATCTTGAGATTGTTCCTCATGGTTATATTTCTACCTTGGTGGCGAAACCAACACTTGAGGATCAAATCATAGTTGCCCAAAGGCGTGCACGAGGTGTACGTCGGATCAAGGAGAACATTGCTAGCGGAGTTGCTAAATGTTTCTCCACAGATAGTAAAGGAACGGTATTCTTTGAAAATCGTTTGGTAGTACCTAAGAATAGGGATCTAAGGCAACTCATCCTCAAAGAAGCCCATGACACACCCCTCTCGATTCATCCCGGTAGCACAAAAATGTACCGAGATCTACGCCAGAGATTTTGGTGGACTAGGATGAAGAGAGACATTGCTCAATTTGTTGCCGAATGTGATGTTTGTCGTCGCATTAAGGCAGAACATCAAAGACCTGCTGGCACACTTCAACCTTTGCCTATTCCCGAGTGGAAATGGGACAAAGTCGGTATGGACTTCATCACCGGATTTCCAAAAACCCAGAAAGAAAACGATGCCATCTTCGTTGTCATAGATAGGCTTTCCAAAGTTGCTCACTTCCTTCCCGTTCGCGAGTCTATAACTGCTAGTCAGTTAGCGGACTTGTATGTCTCTAGAATTTTATCCCTTCACGGTGTTCCTTTGGAAATCAATTCTGATCGTGGTAGCCTTTTCACCTGTAGATTATGGGGAAGCTTTCAGAATGCTATGGGAACTCATCTCTCCTTTAGTACAGCTTTCCATCCTCAGTCTAGTGGTCAAGTCAAAAGGGCTAACCAAATTCTTGAAGACATGCTCAGATCTTGTGTTATATCATTCGGAAAGAATTGGGAGAAGTCTCTTCCATTTGCCGAATTTTCTTATAACAATAGTTTTCAATCTAGTCTGAACATGGCTCCTTTTGAACTCCTTTATGGACGACGATGTCGAACACCCCTTAACTGGTCAGAAACCGGTGAAAGACAATTCTTTGGACCGGACATGATCAAGGAAGCAGAAGAGCAAGTTCGCATTGTTCGTGATCAATTGAAAGTCGCACAGTCTCGTCAGGAAAGCTACTATGATCGTCATCATAGGAAAGAAAGCTACAATCTGGATGAGAAGGCTTACCTTCGGGTTACTCCTCTGAAGGGAACCCAACGATTCGGTATCAAAGGCAAGTTGGCCCCACGTTACATCAGACCTTTCCGCATTCTTGCTAAACGTGGAGAAGTTGCCTACCAACTTGAACTACCCCCGCACCTTTCCCGAGTACATGATGTATTCCATGTGTTCCAACTCAGGCGTTGCTTCAAGGACCCCATCCGCGAAGTCGACCATGAAACGCTTGATCTCCAAGATGACCTTTCTTATCGAGAATACCCCGTTCGTATTCTTGATTCCGCAGAGCGTGTCACTCGTCGTCAGAAGAGCAAGTTTCTGAAAGTTCAGTGGTCACACCACTCTGAGAGAGAAGCCACATGGGAAAGAGAAGACCGTCTCACTGCCGAGTACCCCTCCTTCCTCCCGATGACTTCTGAATCTCGGGACGAGATTCTTTTGAGTGGGGGCGAGTTGTCACAACCCCAAGTTAGGTATGTGCTAGGGTAAGCTTAGGCCTTTGCATCATGATAAAAATTTCAAAAGAAATCAAAATGGGAGAGAGAACACCCCCCAGATGAATTAATTCAAAAGGCCAGATAAAAAGTTTCTCCAAAAATTCCTTTTGCATTTTTGAAAAGTCTTATAAATGAGTGTGATCACATATCAAGTGATGTGGGACCCACCCCATGCTCATAGATTTTTCAAATATTCAAACAGGAGCATGGAATTAAATTTAAACCCCCATTTGAATTAAAGTTCAAATGATTTGATTTTTAAAAAGTGCGAAACTTTATAAGTGGCTACTCTATTATAATATGAGGCCATATAAAAAGTTTCAGCATTTTTAAAAATGCCTAGCTATTTATTTTAGCATGGCCAACATATTACAGAAAAGAAAAAGAGAAGAAAAAGGGAAAAGAAAACCCCAGCCCACCCCACAGGCCACTGGCCCAACTTGTCTTTCTCCGACCCAGCCAGCCCACCAAGCCTTGTCGTCTTCCTCCATGAGGGGCATCTGTCGAGGCCACGCAGCTGCTCCCCTGGCCATCTCCTCGCGCCTGGAGAAGCCCCTCGAAGCCCCATGTCCATTCCCCCTCCTCTGGCTCTCTCTCCACGCTCTCCCTCACCGAATTTCTCCGCACCCGAGACCTCACCGGAGCACGCCGTCGTGGACTTCGCGGCCACCTTGCGCAACTGCCCCAACAGCCATGTCCAGTGACCTCACCGTTTTCTTCTTCTTCGACTCGCAGCGGATCAAGAGCCCGGGTGCCATGTAGACGACGCCAGCGCCACCACATCGCCGCCGGCCGCCGTGAACCTCTCGCCGGATTGCGCCACCGTCTGGCCTTCCCCGACCTCGCCGAGTCCTCCTTTCGAACCGGGGTGAGCTCCTTTGTTTTTCCCCTAAGCTAGCGCGCCTCCCCGTGGTCAGAATCGCCGAGCCCGCCTGTGCAGTACTCCGGCCGCCGCCGTCCCTCGACGCCTGTGAGGCTCCGCTGCTTCCCAGCCTTCCCCGTGGGCACGAGGTGGTGCGGGCAAGCACGAGGAGCACGCCCGTGCCCTCGGCTTGGTCAACCGTGCCCTGATCCGTTGTCCCCGTGTGCGCCGCCGTGCGGTTTGGTCGCCGGCGGCTAACCGCCGGCATGATCTGACGTGGCCGGCCACTTAGGCTTAACCCACCCCCCTAATCCCCCTAGGGCCAATGACAAGTGGGCCCCCTGGCCCCCTAACCCCTCTGTTTAGTTTAAACAGAGAGGGGATTAACCCCTAGACACTTACAGGTGGGCCCCTGTTGTCAGCCCCCCCTGTGACATCAGCATTGCATCATGCTGATGCAATAAACCTTTTTCCAGAGAATTCAAATAATCCAGAAAAATCCATAAAATCATTTAAACTTTGAAAATTTATAGAAAATTCATACTAACTCCAAATTGGACAAATAATATGTCTAAAATTATCAGAAAAATACAAGGATTATGAATATGCAATTTTTTTTCATGTTTGACCATTTTAAAATTGGTGAACAGTAGCAAACATGCATATGGATCCTTTTCAAATTCAAATTTGGAGTGATTTTGCAAATGATTTTGCAACACCCTTAATTCCAATGGATTCATCCACACATCAGAAGCTTTATCTCAACTATACAACATCACTTCATGATCAACATTTTCAAATGAACTTTCATGCATTCAAATGCATTTGAAATTCATCGATAAATCAAATGGAGTTTGAATTTGCATTTCAAATGCAATATACTCCTTTTAAATGGAATGCTCAACACATCAGTACCTTGAACATCACCATTGCAATCTTGTTCATGTGATTGTGCATTGTACATTATGTTGATCCTATGATTGTCATGCTGCTGATAGAAGTGGAGCCGTAAACCGAGATCACCCCCTTCGTTGAAGACCCCGTGACTGAACCTTGTCAGCAAGGCAAGCAAACCCCCATTGATCATATCTATAAAATCCCAATTCCCTCTCATGTCTCGCTTATGCATTGTTTAGGATGATCACCATGATAATGTTTCTACCGCATAGTTGAACCCAT
The DNA here is from genome assembly GCA_950022295.1 of Bromus sterilis. NCBI lineage: Eukaryota > Viridiplantae > Streptophyta > Magnoliopsida > Poales > Poaceae > Bromus > Bromus sterilis. Next base: position 223,361,218 of record OX465599.1, read on the forward strand.
ATCCTTCGCATGACCTATCATCTTGTCACAGTAGTAAGCAAACCACAATCCTAGCAAATGTAGGAGTTAGTTGATATCATGTGGCCCCTGCAACTGTTACTGCTTATTGCATGCTTAGTGGTACAATGAGGTTGCTTTTGATGTGAGTCGGGATGATGGTAAACATGGTGTTGATGAAAGTGAAATGTGTTGGTGAATCTACCCTAATACAAGGTGAACAATGAGGACCTGTGTAGGAGTACACAGTGGGTTGTCTCGTTGAACACCGCCTTAAGTCCGAGTTCTTGTGTAGTGATCCAAGAAGAAGAGTACAACCACACATTGGGCTCACTGACCCCTTTCATCCTAGTACCTCACCCCGTTCGAACCCCAAGAGTCGCAGTAGTTCGGAGTTCTGGTAGGGCTGTGGCACGGTCTGCGAAGTGGATGAAAAATTAACGGCTTTTCAAGACCGGCTTGGGACCCTGCACACATCGTTTGAGGCTGTACTGGAACCTCGGCCGGACTTCCATACGGATCCCCCTCAGATACGCGACTCTCTGGACTAGAACGGAGCTGTGGGCAAAGTGTTGTGGTGGCATCCTCGCTGTCATCTCTTGAACGGTGACACGCAAAAGGCGGTAACTGATGACACGTGTGTGTAGCGGTACACCCCTGCAGGGTTAACAAAACTATTCGAATAGCCGCGGCGGCGGTTAAGGACTGCTTGGAAAGCTTAGCTTGATTATTAGACAACTTGAACTGGATACTTCTAAAATACACCAAGATAAGTGTGAGTGCTATGGCGTGCTTTCTCGTGGGGAAGTCGAGGAAGTAACCATAGTGGTGTAATTGGTTGAAGAGATGTAGTGGACTCGTGTACGCTTCTTACCTCAAGTCTGGTACTCGTAGTTCAGGACTAGCCAAGTCAAAGCTGGCACTTCTGCAAGTGAAACCCCACCTCCCTTTACCTTGATACATGTGCATGAGTAGTATAGTTCCTATGTAAGTCTTGCTGAGTACGATTTTGTACTCACGTTTGCTTAATCTATGTTTTAGATGAACCCACCGACCCCGATGGTGGCTTCTCCCCGAAGCTCGAAGAATGAAGACTCAGACCAAGACCAAGCTAGTGTAGTCCCAGTCAGACGACTGGTTCCCTCGTGGAGGGCTTGTTTTTAGATAAGGCTTCTCTAAGCCATTTGTTAAACTTGTCTGTACTCAGACCTACTTTGCTTCCGCTTGTCTGTTGTAATGTTGGATCACATGCTTGTGATCTTTGTGTGCACTCTGTAAGAGTTTTAACAAAGATGTATACATTGTAGAGAATTGCAATGATACCTGCTGTTCATACTAGACATGTGTGCTGCGTGTATGTTTATAACATGCATGTCTTAGTATGGGTTTTCGAGACCTTAGTTGTGATCTGGCTGGCGGTCTTTTATACACGAAGTGGCCCTTAGATGTGCGCAGCTTGGGGCATCGCGATGCGATTGCTCGAGACTCCGTCTCGTGCACACTTTGATGTATGATCGAGCCCGCCCTAGACCCCGACTAAGTGATCGGGCTGGAGTAAGTCTATGTAAGGGTTATAATACAATCGATAGTATGGTTGAGGCGACTTGTCTATGAGTATGGGAGTTCACCACCCATATCATTTAGACTTGTGTGCGGACGATGAGGACCCATTTCAGTTGATCATCCGGCCTGGATGGGATGCCCCTCACGTTCGATGCTTTCCGAGAACGTTCTGTGCTTGGCCTTGTCTGCTTAGACAAGTGGGTACGGTTCTCGGCTCTCCATATGATTGTGTTGTAGCGAGGCTTGCATACGCTAACCCCGGGTCCCGACAGACTTGGTATCATTACTGTTCCCCAACACTGAGGGTGTTACATCAATCCCCTACAGTTGAGGGTCATAAACCTGCTACTTTTCAGAGATGTATGTTTGCTATTTTGATGGTTTATGTGAGGAGATTTTGGATGTCTTCATGGACGATTTCTCCGCCTATGGAACTTCCTTTGACCACTGTCTCCACAATCTTAATAAAGTTTTGTAGAGATGCGAGGATACAAATTTAGTGCTAAATTAGGAAAAGTGCCACTTAATGGTTAAAGAAGGGATCGTTCTTGGTCACAAGATTTCTGAGAGGGTAATTGAAGTGGACAAGGCGAAGATTGAAGCTATTGAAAGGATGCTCTATCCATGGGACATCAAAGATATTCGTAGTGTTCTCGGTCATGCTGGTTTCTATAGAAGATTTATTAAAGACTTTTCTAAGACTTCGAGACCCCTCACTAATCTTCTCCAGAAAGATGTTCCTTTTGTATTTGATGAAGATTGTAAGGAAGCCTTCGAAGTTCTTAAGAAAGCTTTAATAACCGCTCCTATAGTACAACCACCTGATTGGAAATTGCCCTTTGAAATTATGTGTGATGCTAGTGATTTTGATGTTGAAGCTGTTTTAGGACAAAGGGTTGATAAGAAGTTGAATGTTATACACTATGCTAGCAAAACCCTTGATAGTGCTCACAAGAATTATGCTACTACTGAGAAGGAATTCTTAGCAGTAGTGTTTGCTTGTGATAAGTTTAGGCAGTATATTGTTGATTCTAAAGTTATTATTCATACTGATCATGCTTCCCATAAGTATCTTATGGAGAAGAAGGATGCCAAACCAATGCTCATCCGATGGGTACTCCTTCTTCAAGAATTTTATTTGAAGATTGTCGATAGGAAAGGAGCAGACAATACGGTGGCGGATAGTCTTTCAAGGATGGAAGATATACCGCATGATCCCATCCAAGTCAACGATAGTTTTCCATACGAACAACTAGCCGTTGTAAAAGTACAATCTCTCTCCGATCCTTGGTTTGCAGATTATGCTAATTTTATCGTTGAAAAGTATTTTCCTTCAGGTTTAACATTTCAGCAAAGGAAGAAGTTCTTGTACGATTTGAGGCATTACTTTTGGGATGACCCTCATCTTTTCAAAGAAGGTCCAGACGGGATCTTGAGAATATGTATACCGGAACACGAGCAGAAGGACATTCTCAGACAATGTCATGATAGTCCCTATGGAGGACATCACGCCGGTGAGAGGATCACACATAAGGTTCTCCAATCAGGTTTTTATTGGCCTACTCTCTTTAAGGATGCTTGAAATTATGTATTTTCTTGTGATAAGTGTCAGAGAGTTGGTAATATTAGTGGGAGGAATGAGATGCCTATGAATTACTCTCTAGTGATTGAGCCTTTTGATTGCTGGGGTTTTGATTTTATGGGTCCTTTTCCTCCTTCACACAAGTACACTCACATTTTAGTAGTTGTTGATTATGTAACCAAGTGGGTTGAGGCAATCCCCACTGAGAGTGCTGATCACAAGACATCTTTGAAAATGCTCAAAGATGTAGTTTTTCGTAGGTTTGGTGTACCAAGAAACCTCATGACTGATGGAGGTTCACACTTCATGCATGGAGCTTTTAGAAAAGCTTTAGCCAAGTACGATGTCAATCATAGAATTGCTTCACCGTAGCATCCTCAAAGTAGTGGGAAAGTTGAACTCACCAATAGAGAGATCAAGTTGATCTTACAAAAGAAAGTTAACAGTTCTAGGAAGGACTGGTCAGAGTAGTTAGGAGATCTGAAACGTGAATTTAATGTTGGTGATATTTTTTTGTTGTTTAGATCTCGTTTCAGGTTTTCTGCAGGTAAACTACTTTCCAGATGGGAAGTTCCATTTCATATCGAAGAATTCTACCTCTCTGGTGCAATCAAGATTAACAATTTTGACGGCACCAAACCTAAAGTTGTGAATGGGCAAAGACCCAATCATTACATGGCAGGAGACCCTTACAATGTTGATGTAAATTTGATACACACAAGAACTCATGAAGAATATGTTGCAGCCCTGTTTCAGACACCAGCAGAAGCAGAATAAGAAAAGGTAGGTATTACGGTAAGAAAACGTCGCGAACATCAATAAAAGTTCCATATTACGAGTTTTTGCAAAATTAGGAAAATTTGAAGCCTAAACGGAGTCGGAGAGGAGCTCTAGGGGGCCCAGGCGCCCCCAGGCGCGGCCTACCTCCTGGCCGCTCCAGGATGCCGCTTGGGCACCCCGCAGTCCGTCTGTGAACCCACTTTGGCTTGTTACTTTCCTTCTGTTGGAGAAATTTTTGCTATATATTTTCCCGGATCGTCCCGGCACCTTATCTCGCGATTTCTTGTGTTTTCTTTTTGAGTTGTTTCTGCCAGGAGATCTTTCAGCTAGACCTAGGTGCCATGGCTTCCCCAAGTTCCCCCAAGGACAAGTTCGTCATCAATGTCATCAACCCTTACCTCGCTGAGGTGAAGAAGCACCCTCAAACCGTTCGAGTGGATGATGCTGTCGTCCACCAAGAAGATCTAAAGGAACCTGTCAAGGAGGGGAGAATCCAGGCTAGGCTGGAAGAACTGGAGCATGAAGTCTTCAAGTACAAGAAGATGGTCGAGCATGGTGTTGAAGCCAACTTCGACATCAGCAGCGAGATGAAGGCACACTACAAGAAGGAGATGAAAGAGATGTGGTCGAGCATGACCGGACGGGAAGAGAAATTGGTTGAACTCCAATGGCAAATTTATGATCTCCATAACCAGAATTGTGAGTATGAACTAAAATTTCTACACATGGGTTTAGGTGCTAAGTGCAGGATCTTGGAGACTGAAGCCTCATATGATACCAGCGAACCTCTTCGATGGAAGTGCTTCACGAAGGACTACGTTGTCAATAGGAACAGGAATGATGAGTGAAATCTCCTCGTTTAATGGCATCCCCTTAGCTTGTTCCAAGCTTGGGGGAGTGCCCGGTATATTTATCTTTATCTTCGTCTTTTAGAGTCAAGTAGAGTCGTATCGTGTCTAGGGAAGTTATTATATGAAATAGTTGTTTGCATTGAGCTCTATCACTCCTTTGTGGAGAGTCTTGTATCCGTGAGTGTGGAGTCATTTATGATGGAATATTAATGAGAAGTCTATTGGTTCCTTCGCTGCACTCGGTATCCTCTTCACGCAATCGACCTTATACGATGATTCTTATGGGGAGTATTGACTTTATATCAGGTATGGCTTTGAAAACTTTATTTTAATCTTGGCAAACATAGCGTTGGTCATAACAACAAGCATGATTTTCTCAAGTAGCGACATAGCCAAAACCTTTATGTTATTATGCTTGAAGTGTTATAATGACAAGGAAGACAACTTGATGTGTTATGCTTACCTTAATGTTTATGCTTTATGTGCTTTGCATGTAAGTCATCATCAATTGTCTGTTCTCTCAAAGCCTTTGATAGCCAAACCCTGTACTACGCAGATTTCTGCTTGTGCATCCATACCCTGAAACCAATATCTTCCATATGAGTCCACCATACCTTCCTATTCGTGGTATTTCCCTACCACTCTTATAAGTATAGAATTCATGTGTTATCCTTAAATGTCCAAAATCTTCTATTTTGTGCCTCTGGTTTAGCTCATGAAGAAGTAGTAGGTAAGTCATGATCTTCTTAAGTTGGACAAGTTTTACCCTAGGATTGCATGTCTAATCTGCAAACCATTAATACGAGGAGGAACTGGCATGAGTGCACCCAGCTCGTAAGATAATATAACAAACAAACCCTCCTTCACGCTTGGTCTATGAGAAATCAGAAACTTTGGTAGTGATAAACAAAGGATATTAAGGGGATGTGATCGTCCCCACTTGGAAGCCGTTCCACGAAACTTGTCAAGCTTGAGAAGTAATTGAGCTATCTATTAGCATTCATTGACAAACTATGCATCTCCATAACTTGTTTTTATTCTGTTTGATTTAAGGATAGCACATGAGTTTTCCCTACTTCCCTTTAACAAGGGCCTGTCCTTTACTTTTATGTTGAGTCAGTTCATCCTACTTCCTTCTATTCTTAAAGAGAACAGACACTTGATGTTGACAAGGATTCATTCATATAATGTCGCATTAAGTTTTGTCATGCCACATCCTTGTTGACATTATCACTTGATAAGTAAGTTATTTGCGAAAGCTTACTCCAAGCAAACATCTTCCTTTGTGTTAGCATTTTCACTTCATGACTAATAACATGTTCTTTCAAAATCTTCAAATTGTTTCATTATAAAATGAAAGAGAAAAAGTCAAAGTTATTAGTTGTCCTTTGATAAAGGATATGTTTTCCATGATTTGATGAGTTTCCTCAGCCCTACTTTTGATTATAATTGTTACTACTTTATCATAAGGGCCTTATTAGTTGAGGTTGTTGTTGAGGATACTTGAGTTTGGTGAAGAAATCATGATGCTTCTTGTCCGTATTGTATTTATCGACACTTCACTCTCTAAACTTGTGGACAGGTTTACCGAGCTCAGTATTCGCTTGGCGACAAGCGAGGTCTAAGCTTGGGGGAGTTGATACGTGCAAAATGCATCACTATTTTATCGTAATTCACCCCTATTCATTGATATATTTCATGTTATGATGTGATACTTATGTTGTTTTGGCTTGTTTTACACAGTTTGCAACTTTCCGGTGCCGAAACAGCAGATGCAGGATTCAGCGGAGAAAATTGGACATTGAGTTGCTGAAACAGAAGATCTCCAAATGCGCTGAAAATCGACGGGGGATATTTTCCAGAAGATTAACGAAGCTTCACCGAAAAGGAGCCAGAGGGGGGCCACCAGGTGCCCAGGCGCTCCCTGGACCCCTGGGGCCACTCCCGGCTCCCCCCTTTGGCCCATATATTAATCGTCATCTAAAAACCCTAAAAGGGAGGAATTTCACGAGTTCCGTCGCCGCTCCGTGGCGGAAACCTACAGAGAAGAAAAGAAATCTCCGGCGTGCAGATTCCGCCGGGGAGAACGCCTCCAGAAAGGGGAGATCATTGCCATTGTCATCAACATCATCACGGGCATCATCGAGATCATCATCAACATCATCCCCGACATCAGCACCATCTCCATCTTCATCCTACCTCATCTCCCAATCGGAACTTTTGTTGTAATCCGTACTATCTATCCTCTCTACTCTTCCGGTGTTGATTACTCTTTCGTGGTGAATGCTATTTAGTTTTGTTGGAGAAATATTGTTATGTCCAGATTGGTTATCATCTATCTATCACCACTGATCATGATCTCTTTTATGTCTTGTGAGTAGTTACTCTAGTTCTTGAGGACATGTGAGAAGTCTAGTTGTTAGTACTCATATGATGTTGAAGTAATATGTGTTGTTTGATATTTAAGTTGTGTTGTTATTTTCCTAGTGGTGTTGTGTGAGTCGAACAAACAACACTTCGCATTTGTAAGGACCTAGGGGAATGCATTGTGTATAAAGGATGCTTACGGTGGGTTGCTGGAGTGACAGAAACCTGAACCCCAGTTTGCACACTTTTGCACAAGGGAATAATGGATCCTTGATCGTATTGCTATGGTTAGGCTTTTGAATTAACTTCTACCTTTTATTTGCGGATGCTTGCAAGGTGTTTAATCTTAAGAGTGCACTTATCTTAGTCTAGAAGGTGCACTAGCATAGATCCACCCACTCAACACTTATCAACACAAAACATAGTACCGATACGGAATATGGCGAAAGCATGTGACTACCTCTCCCGTGTGTCCTCAAGAAAGATTTAGCCTTTATAAGTTTAGTTGCTAGGCTTATCCTTTACTCAAAAGGATTGGGCCACTTGTTACTCCTCGGTACCTTTTAATTTGCTTGTTTTTACCTTCTCGCTGCTTATAGAGAAAACCCCCTAAAAAGCTATCTTACAGTGTTTGCAGTTATTCCTTTACCAAAGTCACTTATAAATACCTTCTGCTCCTCGTTGGGTTCGACACTCTTACTTATCGAAAATGCTACAATAGATCCCTGATACGTCCCAAACGCATTTATAATTTCTGCTTGCTCCATGCATGTTTCGTGTGATATTGCTATGTTTTATATAAACTTTCATACACTCTTGATCATATTTGGACTAACCTATTAACTCAGTGCACCCCAGTGCCAGTTCTTGTTTTCTGCTATTTTTCTATTTTAGTTTCCCCCCGTATTAAAAATGCTCCCAAAATTTCGGGAAAATACAATAAAAAATCAACGCTTTGGAAGCTTCGGGAATCACCGAGGAGGGGCCAGAGGGGACCCACCAGGGCCCCTCGCTGCCCCCCTTCGCCTATTTATTCTCTGCCACGGGAAACCTTCAAAGACAGAACCTTTTTTCGTGATCTCGCCTCTGTTTCTCCGCCGCCGCGCTTCCAAGATCGGGAGCGCCAACATACCTCTTCCCGGCACCCTGCCGAAGGGAGGATTGTCCTCCGGAAGCTTCTCCTCCACCATGGATGCTTCCTAGATGATCCGTGAGTAGTCCACCTTGGACCATGCGTCCATGATCAGTAGCTATGTGATGTTCTCCTCTCCTCTTTGTTATTCATGGATTAGACCTTGTGAGCTGCCCTACATGATCAATACACATATGTAATTTTCCTTCTTGCTATTGCTATGCTGAGTTTGCTCGGATCCGATGGATTATGAGGCTATGTTCAGATTGTGATTGACTAATATATTTGGTTCTTATCTTTTATATTTTTGTTCTTGAGTAATTCTTGCATGTTCTCTGTTGCTATTTTTTGCTTTGGCCAAGTAGTAGGCAGTGACTCCAAGAGGGAGCGTTATGCTTAATTGTGGATTCATGCCCCCTGATGACTAGCTTGAGTGATAGAAAAATGAGTCCAGGGGATGTGATGTTGCCACAAGGGGGAAAACAACGGTGCTTGTAACCGCGGTTGCAAGGATTGTTTACTTTACGCAAAGTTCTTTTTAATGCAGTTGTCTGTTGCTTTGGGTTTACACTTGATACGTCCAAAACGTACCTATAATTTCTGCTTGCTCCATGCCTCTTTTGTGTGATATTGCTATGATATTGATGAACTTCCATACACTTTTGATCATATTTGGACTAAACTATTAACTCAGTGCACCCTAGTGCCAGTTCCTGTTTTCTGTTGTTTTTTATTTCAAGTTTCCTCCTTATTAAAAGTACCAGAAAAATTTCGGGAAAAATATAGGAAAAATCAGCATACCGGAAGCTTCGAGAAAAGCCCGAGAGGGGCCAGAGGGGAGCCAGGAGGGACCAGGCGGCCAGAGGGCGCGGCCAGGCCCCTGGCCGCGCCAGGGGGCGCTTCCAAGATCGGGAGCACCAGAAGACCTCTTCCCGGCACCCTGTCGGAGGGAGGAATCACCTCCGGGAGCTTCTCCACCACCATGGATGCTTCCCGGATGAACCGTGAGTAGTCCACCTTGGACCATGGGTCCAGGATCAGTAGATATGTGATGTTGTCCTCCCCTCTTTGTTCTTCATGGATTTGACCTCGTGAGCTGCCCTACATGATCGAGGCACATATGTAATCTTTCTACTGTTCCTATGCTGAGTTTGCTAGGATCCGATGGATTATGAGATTATGTTCAGATTGTCATTGATTTATATATTTGATTCTCTTCTTTTATATTTATGTTCTTGAGTAACTCTTGCATGTTCTGCGTTGCTGTTTATTGCTTTGGCCAAGTAGTAGGTAGTGACTCCAAGAGGGAGCGTTATGCATGATTGTGGGTTCATGACCCCCGATGACTAGCTTGAGTGACATAAACATGAGTCTAGGGGATGTGTTGTTCCACAAGGGGGAAAACAACGATGCTTGTACTTGCGGGTGCAATGATTGTTTACTTTACTCAAAGTTCATTAATGCAGTTGTCTGTTTCTTTTGAGTTTACACTTTGGGTGGGATTCGCAACTTAATACCAGCGAGATGTTCTGGATAGATATCTCAAGGTGGATGATTAGTGGGAAGATGCAGATGGATTTTGGTCTACTTGTCTTGTCGTACTGCCCGTGCTTTTGAGCCTCTTCCTTTATGTTTTGCATAATTAGCATTGGTTTGCGCACATAATCCTGTCAATTGCCCAGCTGTAATTTGTTTACCTCGCATGGCTATTTTATCGTCTTTTGGGAGAGAGACATCACTAGTGAACATCATGGGACCCAGGTCCATATTACCAACACTTTTTACACCTTCAATTTACTTTCAGTATTTACTTTTCCGTAGCTATCACTATCATTATTATCCCGTGCGTTTTATCATTTTTAAACAACAAGGCCGGAGGAATTGACAACTCCTCTGAACTCGTTGGGAGCAAAGCTATTTGTTGTGTGTGTAGGTCCAGGTGAAGTTAGCAATCCTTAGATTGTTAAATGGCGCCAATTATTCACTTCACCACCTACTTGTATCTGTTGGAGTCCTACGGGAGACGATCTTTTCAACCTTGGTATCTTTACAAAGGGAAATTTGTCGCTACGCTACATCTCACCTTCCACTTGGGGTAACCAACGAGGGACGAGAAGCTATCTCGTGTATCAAGCAAATTTATGGCGCCGTTGCCGGGGACTCCACTCTTCAAGATAGGGGAGTTGCACACTATCTTTTATCTTTGCTTTTTAGTCTTGTTAGTTTACCTTTCAGTTCTTGCTTTAGTGTCTTTTATCAAAAATCAAAAAAATAGTTATCTTGCTTTTAGTTATCCTTTCTATTTAGTCAAGCATGTTTGGATTTGGTTCCTTGAGGGAGTCTGAGGTCTTATACTTCCATCAAAGGGATGGAGAAAATATGAAGAAGGCTTGGGATAGAATTTCTGATGCACATAGGAGAGTTATGCCTTGGATACCTATAAAAATTGTGCTTAGAAATTTTTACCATGGTCTTTTTAGATGGTGCAAGCACTCTCTTGATATTATATCTGAAGGGGATTTCCTAGCTTGTGATGAAGCTAGAGCTATTGAAATTATACATGGTCTATCTAGTTACTTTGTTTATGATCATAGTTTTGATACTGTTATAGATAGACTTGCTACTATTGAAAAGAGGTTGGATGCTCTAGACTTGAAAAGGCAAAGAAACCCCAGCCAAATAAGAAAGATGTTTATGAGATAGATGGTGACTGGGAACCTTTTGTTAGAATTAGCATCTCTAACCAATACTTCCTTGCCTTTTGTGACATTGGATCTATGGTTTCTACTATGGCAAAAGTTGTTTATGATTCTTTAAAATTTAATATGGACAAATTATCATCCTATCATGAACATGCTAATGGAAATATTTCTAAGATCCAGGGAAGGATAAAAGAGGTACCACTGACATTCCTTAAAGGGATTGCAATGGTTGATTTCTTTGTCATGAAGCCAAACCAAGGAAACATAGTGCTTGGGAGGGATTTCCTCCGAGCCATGAAAGGCTTCATTGATATAGGTAAGGGACAAATACACCTACGCGGGAAGGCAAAAGGTGTGTACCCCTTTCCTAAAAGAAACAAGAATGAACTTGTTGAGGAACCATTTGAATCATATTACAACTCCGATTATTATGATGATCTTTGATTCCTTCTTTTTGCATTAAGCCTAGCTAATGGCTTTAAAGAAGCGCTTTCGGGAGGCAGCCCGCAACAAACTTAGGATTTCATTTTTGTTTTTCTTCTGTTTTTAGTGGTCTTGATGATTGTTACTACTGTATCAATATCATTGTATCTTTACTTTTCAAGCTTTGTGCCTTTTATAGCCTCATACGACAAGAGAAGTAAAAGTGGTGACATGCTGTCCAGAAAACAGATTTTGTCCTTGTGACTAGAAAAATCAGAAAAAAATCCCAGTTCACCCTTTTGAGCTGAATTTTTTACACAGCGTGCTCTATACAATTACGAAACTTTCGTATGTTCTGAGTTTTTTGATTTGAGTTGCAGAAGTATCCCTAAAAACTTCTTTACTACCTGCTGGTCTGTTTTTCACAGATTCTGTCCTGTTTTTCCTTTTCTTCGTTTTGCAAACCTTAAGCTTGCTGTTCCTTTGCAAAAACTTTTTGGAAATCTTGATAAACAGTAGATCTTCAAGGTTATCTTTATTTCCAGTAGAGAAAAATTATTTTATTATGGGTACAAACCTCTCTAATCAGATTATGATGAGTTATGTATGAAGGGAGTTTTCAAGTGTGCGAGGGAAGATGATGAAAGAAGATTAAGAAGTGTCAAGCGTTCAAGCTTGGGGATGCCCCCATGCATCCCCAAGAAATATTCAAGGGGACTCAAGCGTCTAAGCTTGGGGATGCCCCCATGCATCCCCTTCTCCATCGACAATTATCAGTTCGTCTCTCGTTTCACTATACTTTTATCACTTCATGCGTTATGTACTATTCTTGGAGCGTCTCGCTTTTAGGTTTGGTTTTTAGTTTTATTTAGCCTTGATTTCTATTCATAACAAGTTAGAACCCAGCTTTCTTTGTGTGGGAGAGAAACACGCTCCACTTCCAAAATTTAGAACACAACATAGGACTTTTTCCTGCTTATCTTTGCTCTGTGTGTTCTTTATCTTTTCATAGCTGCTGTCATGTTTTGCTCTTAGCTTTCATGCTTACCTTTTCAAAGAGCTTTTGTTTAGTTTGTTGCTGTAACTCTCTTGAGTTTGCATGTTTATCTTGTTTAGAGAGTTTGCCTATTGCACTGAGTTTTGTGTCTTGACTTGAAGTAGGTAATTGAGGTTGCTATTCTTTTGTAGTAGTAACTTGCAAAAGTTTTGAGGTGTTGTTTTGAGTAATATTTGGACTTTTGGTGTCAAGAGCTTTAGCCTATTAGTGACAGATGTCGTATTCTGGGCAATCCGTGTTTATTTTAAAAAAACCTAAAAATTAGTTGAGAACTCTAGCTACTAGATGGATCACTACTCTTCTGAGGGGTCGAATATTAGAGTACACTCACGTACCATGAGTCGAGGATGCGCAAGGATAACCAAACCCCCATACACTCCTCCTCGGGGTACTTGTCTCTTTGTGAAACCTCCTTATTAGATTGAGAGTTACCGATAATAAGTGCATGAGTTCTTCGGGCTAATGTGAGTATTCGAAAGTTGACACTTCCACCTTCCCATATTTTGCTAGCCTTTCCTGTGCCGTGCATTGCTTTCTTCTCATTCTGAGAGTTAGCGTCCACCTTCGCCGGTACATCCAAACCCTTGGCACGATACGCTTTGTCATCATAAGCGTCCTTATATCCTTCCTCAAAACAGCCACCATACCTACCTATCAAGGCATTTCCATAGCCTTTCCGAGATATATTGCCATGCAACATCCATCTTCTCATGACTTGATCTTCATGTCATACATGCTACTTGCTTGAATGATGAGCCGCATGCTTGTTGGGCTCTGCCCTAATCATTGCTACATGACGCGCTAGTATCATTGCATATCCTGCTACACTGGCAGAGGCATACATTTGCATACATCATGATAGTTACATTTTCTTTATGATTTTAGTACTTTGTAAAGTGTGAAAGATATTCTATACTTTTTGTAATATATAGAGTGTTGCCCCTAAAGTGAGGAAAAGATCCCAAAGTGGAAAAAATCAAAAGAGCCCAAAGAGGATAAATTAAAAGATCCCAAAGATGACAAATGAGAGTTAAATAGAAAGAGCCATTGAGGCCACCAAAAAATACAAAAAAATAAAAAAAATAGAAAAAGAAGAAAAAAAAAGAGAAAAAAGAGAAATAAAAGAGAGAAGGGGGCACACTAATATTCCTTTTTAGAAGATCCACACTCATACTCCTTCTTACATCTTGTACTCCATAGAGATTATCATTCATGCATATAGCTATGTGGGGACCTTCACACTATAGAACTTGGCTTGTATATTCCAAAGATGAGCCTCCTCAATTGAGCTCTAGGTCTTCTTGAGCAAGCAAGTTGGATGCACCCCTACTAGTTCCATTCGAGAGCTTACCTTAGCTCATATGTGCATCCGTTGCATGGCAATCCCTACTCCTCACAACATATCTATCATTTGGCTTTCTCTCGCATATGATTGTCCTCATTGATGTGAGCCTTTCACAACTTTTTATCTTCCTCCTCCACTATATTCTCTCTTTGCCATCCTAAGTGTCAACTTTCTTTCTTACGCTCATCCATTGCATGAGTGCTCAAAATGTCGAAAAGGAGTGGATAATTTTGACTTGTACCTGGCTAGTGGTCTGGGGATGAGTCAAGATAAGATTCCAAGGAAGACCAAGTGTGAAACTTTAGTAGATTGAGTTCTCAACAATAAAAACACTTTTTCTCATATATCGCTATCCCTTTTATTGCACGCAAACACCATTTGGAGACATTGGAGTCACGGACAGCGAGAGCTCTTGCACCTTTATGTTCTTATGTTGCTTGTTTCAATACTAGATATAGACTCTTGCCTGTTATGACTTGAATTGAATTACATGCCTTGATTGCTTCACTTAAAAGTTCTTATATAGTTGTCAGCATGTCACCCCAGAAATTATACTTGTTATCATTTACCTACTCGAGGACGAGCAAGAATTAAGCTTGGGGATGTTGATACGTCCAAAACGTATCTATAATTTCTGCTTGCTCCATGCCTCTTTTGTGTGATATTTCTATGATATTGATGAACTTCCATACACTTTTGATCATATTTGGACTAACCTATTAACTCAGTGCACCCCAGTGCCAGTTCCTGTTTTCTGTTGTTTTTCTATTGTAGGTTTCCCCCTTATTAAAAGTACCAGAAAAATTCCGGGAAAAATATAGGAAAAATAAGCGTACCGGAAGCTTCGAGAAAAGCCCGAGAGGGGCCAGAGGGGAGCAAGGGGGCCAGGAGGCCAGAGGGAGCGGGCAAGCCCATGGCCGCGCCAGGGGGGGGGCTAGAGCCCCTGGCCCACCTCTGGCTGCCCCCTTTCACCTATTTATTCCCCGTGACGAGAAACCCTCGGGGACGGAACCATTTTTCTGGATCTCTCCTCTGTTCCACCGCCGCCACGCTTCCAAGATCGGGAGCACCAGAAGACCTCTTCCCGGCACCCTTCCGGGGGGAGGAATCACCTCCGGGAGCTTCTCCACCACCATGGATGCTTCCCGGATGAACCGTGAGTAGTCCACCTTGGACCATGGGTCCATGATCAGTAGCTCTGTGATGTTCTCCTCCCCTCTTTGTTCTTCATGGATTAGACCTCGTGAGCTGCCCTACATGATCGAGGCACATATGTAATCTTTCTGCTGTTGCTATGCTGAGTTTGCTGGGATCTGATGGATTATGAGATTATGTTCAGATTGTGATTGAGTTATATATTTGATTCTCTTCTTTTATATTTATGTTCTTGAGTAACTCTTGCATGTTCTTCGTTGCTGTTTATTGCTTTGGCCAAGTATTAGGTAGTGACTCCAAGAGGGAGCGTTATGCATGATTGTGGGTTCATGCCCCCCGATGACTAGCTTGAGTGACAGAAACATGAGTCTAGGGGATGTGTTGTTGCCACAAGGGGGAAAACGGTGCTTGTACTTGCGGGTGCAAGGATTGTTTACTTTAAGCAAAGTTCTTTAATGCAGTTGTCTGTTGCTTTGAGTTTACACTTTGGGTGGGATTCACAACTTAATACAAGCGAGATGTTCTCGATATATATCTCTAGGTGGATGATTAGTGGGTAGATGCAGATGGATTTCGATCTACTTGTCTTGGCGTACCTCCCATGCTTTTGAGCCTCTTCATTTCTGTTTTGCATAATTAGCATTGGTTTACGCACATAATCCTGTCAATTTCCCAACTGTAATTTGTTTACCTCGCATGGCTATTTTATCGTCTTTTGGGAGAGAGACATCACTAGTGAACATCATGGGACCCAGGTCCATATTACCAACACTGTTTACACCTTCAATTTACTTTCATTATTTACTTTTCCGTAGCTATCACTATCATTATTATCCCGTGCGTTTAATCCTTTGTAAACAACAAGGACGGAGGAATTGACAACTCCTCTGAACTCGTTGGGAGCAAAGCTATTTGTTGTGTGTGCAGGTCCAGGTGAAGTTAGCAATCCTTAGATTGTTAAACGGCGCCAATTGTTCACTTCACCACCTACTTGTATCTGTTGGAGTCCTACGGGAGACGATCTTTTCAACCTTGGTATCTTTACCAAGGGAAATTTTCCTCTACGCTACATCTCACCTTCCACTTGGGGTAACCAACGAGGGACGAGAAGCTATCTCGTGTATCAACACTTTGGGTGGGGCTCGCAACTTAATACCAGCGAGATGTTCTGGATAGATATCTCAAGGTGGATGATTACTAGTAGATGCAGATGGATTTCAGTCTACTTATTTTGGCGTACTGCCCATGCTTTTGAGCCTCTTCCTTTCTTTTGTAGCATAGTTAGCGTTGCGGTGCATTTATAATCCTGTCAATTGCCCGTCTGTAATTGTTTTACCTCGCATAGAAGTTTTATCGTCTTCTGGGAGAGAGACATCACTAGTGAACATCACGGGACCCCGGTCCATATTCTCATCATTGTTTACACGCTCATTTATTTTCTAGCTTTTACTTTCAGTTGTTATTATCATTATCCCTTGTTTTTTATCCTTTGTAAACAACAAGACCGGAGAGAGTGACAACCTCTCTAAACTTCGTTGGGAGCAAAGTTTTATCGTCTTTTGGGAGAGAGACATCACTAGTGAACATCATGGGACCCTGGTCCATATTCTCATCACTTTTTACACGCTCAATTTATTTTCTGTTTTTACTTTCTAGTCCGAATTATCACTACCCATTATCTGTTGCATTGATCCTTTGTAAACAGCAAGGCCGGAGAGATTGACAACCTCTCTGTACTCATTGGGAGTAAAGTTACTTGTTATGTGTGCAGGTCTAGGTTAAGGGAGTAATATCTCAAACGACGCGTTGCTTGCTTCACCACCTACTTGAAGTTATCGGAGTCCTACGGTGTAACATCCCAAAATTTTCTAAATTTTGGAATGTTAATAAATTAATTATAATGATGATTGTTTGCTTGTTACGTTTGATTTTCAGTAGTATTTAAAACTTTTGGAGTTGAATTGAATATTAAAAATGAGAGGGAATAAAAGGACTAATATTCATTGTTGGAGTTTTGGAATTTAGTATTTTAAACAAGTCCAATAAATTAAAATGAGAGAAGGTAATATGACACCTTCATTATAAAAGAAAGTTAGAAATGTTTTAATGTGATTTTATTTTAATTTGATTGGACTTATTAAAATAATTTTCCATTCAAAATAATAATAACTTGAGAGAAGATAAAATGACTTCTTCAGAAAAATGGAGTGGAAATTATTTAAATAATTATTTGAGGTTTTTGTTGATTTTTAAAATATTTTATAACTGAATAAAGTCATTGGAAAAAGGTAATTATTTTTATTTATTATTTTGGAAAATATTTTCATTGCATAATTTTCTTTAGGATATTTGACGAATTTAGGATTTTGTTTCATATTTTTCGAAGTTACGGTTGATTTTATTTAATTGTTTGAAGTTTGAGTGTTAATAGAAAAAAAGAAACCGTAGCCCGGCCGGCCCACAACTACGCCTCGCCCGCGAGTGCATTTTGAGTCCAAGACGGACCCGTTTTATTTTTTTTCCTCCTCTGCCTATAAATAGAAATCCAGAATTTTTTCCTATCTCTTTTTCCTTTTTCTTCAAAAAAAATGGAAACCCTAGTGGGACTCGCGGGACAGCCGCCGCCGTCGGGCCCCACCGCCTTGCCGGAATTCGGTCGCCTCCGGACCGCACCGCCCATCGCGCCGCTCGCCGGAGCTACGGCCACCGCCACGCCGCTGGCCGCCTCCTCTCCCGCGTCGCGCCACCCAAGCCGCCGGCCGCCTCCTCCCTCGCCCGTCGCGCCACCCGCCGACAGGCTGCCCGCACCAGCCGCCGCCGCTCTACCAGGCCCATGCGCCACCACGCCGGCGCCGGTGACTCGCCCCTCACCAGCCGGCCGCCTCCACCGGCCCTTGCCGGAGCCCGAGCACCGCCGACGCCGCTGGGCCACACCTCACCGGAGCGCAAGCCGCCGCTCGCCGGAGTACTCCGGTCAACTCCGGCCAGATCCGAACCAAGGACCCGATTGCTTTTTGCGAAGATATTATAATTGCGAATAGGTCCTTTTTGCAGAAAAGACCCCGGCACCGTACTCGCAATATCTCCTTCACCGTGCGTCGGATTGAGGTGAAACTTTTTCCTACACGTTCATGTTGTTATGTACTTTAGCATGAAGTCAAGTTTGCACACTTTGCACACTTTTGAATTTGAATTCAATTCAAATTCAAATTCAAATTCAAATTCTGGAGGTCGTATCTTATAAACCGTGGATCAAAATTGAGTGATTCTTTTTTGCGTTGGATCACTCGTTCCATGTACTTTCTGTCTATATCATGTGTACACAAAAATTCAAATGTTTCTTGATCTGTTTAAATTCAAATTCAATTCAAATTGGAACTTGTTATGACCTGTGTTGTAGTATTCCGTTTCTTGTGATTCTTTTGGCATATCGGATCACTTGAGACATGTTATCGGTAAGATTCACACACTTCTCATGTGGGCATGATATTAACCTTGAATTCATAATATCCATGATCACAATTACTTACCGATGAATCTTTATCTGTTGAATCTCTCGAGTTCACTTCCACCGATCACCTTCGAGGACATCTACACCTCTGCACTTCAAAGCTTTTTGTTTTGTTGCTAAAACCCTTTGTGTTTGTTTGTTGATCTTTTGTTTGCCTTGTGATGTGATTTCTTAGTCGAGTTCCTTCGTTTGCGATAGATTTCTCGGAGTGTGACGAGTAGATTTGACTGGACCGTGAGAGCGACGAACTTAACCGAATGGAAAAGGCAAGTTACACTTTGACCATACCTCAACCTATATTTTCTATTATGCATGTAGCAAATTATCACTCTATGCATGTGTAGGTTTATATATTAGTTATGATTTAAACCTAGTAGGATAGCCATATGTTCTGAACTTCTATTTCATTGTCGCCCTAGGATCGTGGTTGTTATATACTGCTTTTGCTTTGTAGACGGGGATTGGTTGAGTTATCATTGAGCTATGTGAGGATTAATGACTTGACTAGCAAACTTAAATAGAAATCACCTCTGGGCAGACAGGGAATGCATCCTGGGGCTCGTGCCTTGTCTAAGGAGGGACCAGGGCTAAATGCTTCCCGAATGGTTGTTTTGGTGGTGAACCGGGTGCGTCATGGTGTCTACCCTCTGAACGCAGTGGGCGCCTTCCAGGCTCAAAAAGATCGGATAGACAGTTTGACTTGTAGCTTCCATGTACAACCACTGGCTATATGGGCTCTGGCTTAGATGAGTAAGTTGTGGGGAACCTGGCCCTGGTAGCTAGCTGATGTAGATATGATAGGTTTACCGGATACCAAAGGGTGGAGGCAACCTCTTCTGAAAGACTATGTCTCAATCTTCGGGTTGAGTCCAGTGGGGAAAGTGTACAAACCTCTGCAGAGTGTAAGAACTGATCATAATTAGCCGTGTCCACGGTTACGGACAACTATGAGCAACTGGGCATTATTTTTGTTGGATGGTCTTGACAGATAATTCACTTTAATAAGAATTTGAGTGGGAACTTTTAATAAAGGGATGGTTGGAATTGGTGTAGCCCGATTCAACCATACTTAGGACTAGCAAGATAGATTAAAATTTGACTATTTGTAGTATGTAAGGGCAAAATTGGCTTTCTGCAAAACAAACCATAAGCTTTCCTTTGACTTATCCTGCATGTAGAAGTAGGTGTGTTATATATCCTTTTTCGTGTGACTTGCCGTACAAATCAGATGTACTGACCCGTTGTCGGGCTGTAACCTTCGGTGTTGCAGGATTTTATACGATGAGTAAGTGATGCGATGTAGGGTTACGATGTCTATACTCAACTTGCCGGTGGAGTTGATGGACTCCAAGAAGCTCTTTATTGTTTTCCGCTTTATTTTATTTGTAAGGTAGCCTTGTGCTATGCAGGTATGCTTTATTGTAACACTGGATCTTCGATGTAATATTTATGACATGTGGTTTATTCTTGATATTATATCATGTACTGTGTGTGCTAGCTCTTGATCCAGGGACTAGCACAGAATTCACAGGGACTTGGATTCTTAGTGAATCGGGTCGTTAAATACGGGAGACACTCTAAACCTTGACATCTTTGCCAAGGGAAATTTGCTGCTATCCTACATCTAGCCTTCCACTTGGGGTAACCAACAAGGAGTCAATATCAAGCAAATTTCTGGCGCCGTTGCCGGGGACTCCAATCTTCAAGATAGGGTAGTTTCACACTATCTTTTACCTTTGATTTTTAGTCTTGTTAGTTTACCTTTCAGTTTTTATCTTTGTGTCCTTTATCAAAAATCACAAAAAAAAATGTTTGTCACACTTGCTGCTACTATGGGTTCCACTGAAAACACCAAGTTGTGTGACTTCACTAGTCACAACAACAATGGTTTTATCTGCACTCCTATTTCTACACCTGCTACTTCAGCTACCTCTTATGAAATTAAACCTGCCTTGCTGAACCTTGTTATGAGAGATCAATTCTCCTGTGGTGGAGATGATGCTGCTTTACACTGCAATAATTTTGTTGAACTCTGTGATATGAAAAAGTATAAAGAAGTAGAAGGTGATATTGTCAAGCATAAGAATTTTCCTTTCTCCTTGAGGGAAGGAGCTAAATTTTGGTTTCAATCCTTGCCTATGAATAGCATAGATTCTTGGGATAAGTGCAATGATGCTTTTATTGGGAAGTACTACCCACCTGCTAAAATTATCCAATTGAGGAGTAACATTATGAATTTTAAGCAATTGGATAATGAACACATTTCCCAAGCTTGGGAACGAATGAAATCTTTTGTTAAGAAATGCCCTACACATTGTTTGACTACTTGGATGGTTATCCAGACTTTTTACGCAGGCTTGAACTTTACCTCGTGGAACCTGTTAGATTCGACCACGGGAGGATCCTTTATGTCAACAACATTTGGTGCTGCCACAAAACTCCTAGATGAGGTGCTGACCAATTATTCCCAATGGCACACCAAACAAGCTCCAACAGGTAGGAAGGTAAACTCCGTCGAGGAGGTTTCCTCCCTAAATGAAAAAGTTGACTTGATTATGTCTCTACTTTACAAGCAATCTCCTATTGATCCTCATGATGTTCCTTTAAATTCTTTGGTTGCTTAAGAACAAGTAGATGTGAACTTTATCTCTAGAAACAACTTCAATAATAATGCTTATAGGGGTAACTTTGCTAGCAATCCTAGACCGTTCCCATCCAACTATGGGAACAACAACAATTGTCCTAGCAACAAGAACCCCACCTCTGAATTAGAAAGCTTTCTGAAAGAATTTATCACTACCGAAAAAGCCTTCAACAAGAGTGTAGAGGAAAGATTAGACAAATTAGATAATATCTATTTGAAGGTAGACAACTTAGCCCTTGATATTGAGATGCTTAAAATTAGAACTTCTCCCCTCGAGGAGAGGAAGGCCACTCCTATTAATGCTATCCAATTGCAAAATAATGAAAACATTAGGATGATGGCTAAACTTAAATAAAGATGGTCTAGAGAAAAAGAGGAGGAGGATAGAATTAAGAGCCTTCCTACACACCACATTGTTGCTACTATCCAAGTTGTTGAGGATACCCAAACTTTTAGCACCCAACACTCCTAGTCCCATTGGACCAATTAATGGTGATGCCATTACCTCAACCATAGAAGAAGAAGCTCCTATGAACATAGAGGCTTTCAAACAAGTGAGCCTAGATGACACCACTACCACCTTTGATAGTAGTGACATTGATTTTGATAGTTTCACCCTCTCAGAAGTTATTAGCTTACTACATAAAATGTCTAGAGACGCCCACACTAGCACACTAAATCTTGCCTTCACGGAGCATATCACTAATGCTCTCATTAAAGCTAGGGAGGAGAAGCTTAGAGTAGAAGCCTCCATACCTAGGAAGCTAGAAGATGGTTGGGATCCTATGATCAAAATTAAATTGAATAACTTCTCTTGCTATGCTTTATGTGATGTTGGAGCTAGTACCTCCGTTATGCCCAAAAGATTGTATGATATGTGTGAATTGAAACCTTTTGATCCTTGCTCTTTTGGTGTTTGTCTCATTGATTCTTCCGTATGGATACCTTTGGGGAAGATTGACGATGTTCTTATCATTGTCAATGACAATTATGTTCCCGTTGATTTTACTACTATGTACATAGAGAACCTTTATGTCCAATTATTTTGGGACGCCCTTTTCTTCGCACCGTTGGTGCCGTTATTGACATGAAAGAGGGGAATATAAAATTTCAATTACCTCTTAAAAAGGGGATGGAACACTTCCCTAGGAAGAAGATTAAGTTACCTTTTGAGTCCGTTACACGGGCTAGCTATCATGTTTCACTTGATAAAACTTGATCTTTCTGCTTCTTGCCCAGCTTAAAGGCGTAAAAGAAAGCGCTTGTTGGGAGGCAACCCAAGATGTTTTTTTCTTTTGATTTTAGTGGTCTTGATGATTGTTACTACTGTAGCAACAACATTGTATCTTTATTTCCAAGCTTTGTGCCAAGTTTAGCTTCTGATTGCAAGAACTTCTAAAGTTGTGACATGCTGTCCAGAAAACAGATTATGTCCTTGGACAAAAAATTCGCCTAAAATCACCAGATCAACTTTTTTATCTAAATATTTTTGACAGCGTGCTTATACAATTGGCTTTCGAGCATTTGTTCTGAGTTTTTTTATTTGAGTTGCAGAAGTACCCCAAAACAATTATTTACTACCTGCTGGTCTGTTTTTCACAGGTTCTGCCACGTTTTTCCTTTCCCCACCTTTGCAAGACTTGCGCTAGCTTTTTCTTTGCCATTTTTTTGCAATATTGAGAAACAGTAGCCCTTCAAGAAAATTCTAGTACAGGAAAATTATTTTATTAAGGGTACTAACCTCTCTAATCAGCTTATGATGAGTTATGTATGAAGAGAGTTTTCAAGTGTGCGAGGGAAGATGATGAAAGAAGATCCGAGAGTGTCAAACGCACAAGCTTGGGGATGCCCCCATGCATCCCCAATAAATATTCAAGGAGACTCAAGCATCTAAGCTTGGGGATGCCCCCATGCATCCCCTTCTTCATCAACAATCATCAGTTCGTCCTTCGTCTCACTATATTTTTATCACTTCATGCTTAGGTGCTATGCTTGGAACGTCTCACTCTTAGGTTTACTTTTTAGTTTTCTTGAGATTTGTTTGCTATTCATAACAAGTTAGAACCCATCTTACTTTGTGTGGGAGAGAAACACGCTCCACTTCAAACTATAACACATCATAGGATTTCATGCTTATCTTTCTTTTGTTGTGTGTTCTTCATCTTTTCGTAGCTGCTGCCATATTTAGCTCTTAGTTTTAATGTTTATCTTTTCCAAGAGCTTTAGTTTAATTTGTTGCTGGAACTCTCTTTAGTTTTCATGCTTATCTTGTGAAGAGAGTTGGTTGTTTCACTGAGTTGTGTCTTGTCTTTAAGTAGGTAATTGAGGTTGCTATTCAATTGTAGTAGTAACTTGCAATAGTTTTGCGGTATTCTTGTGAGTAATGTTTGAACTTTTGGTGTCAAGAGCTCTAGCCTATTAGTGATATGTGTCGTATTTTGGGTAATCCGTGTTTATTTTCAAAAACTACAAAAACTAGTTGAGAACTCTAGCTACTAGATGGATCACTAATCTTTGGAGGGATCGGACATTAGAGTACACTCCCGTACTATGAGTCGAGGATGTACAAGGATAACCAAACCCCCATACACTCCTCCTCGGGGTACTTGTCTCTTTGTGAACCTCCTTATTAGATTGAGAGTTACCGATAATAAGTGCATGAGTTCTTCAGACTAATGTAAGTATTGAAAGTTGACACTTCCACCTCCTCATATTTGCTAGCATCTTCGGTACCGCGCATTGCCCTCTTCTCACTCCGAGAGTTGGCATCCACCTTGCCGGTGCATCCAAACCCTTGGCATGATACGCTCTGTCATCATAAACCTCCTTATATCTTTCCTCAAAACAGCAACCATACCTACCTATCAAGGCATTTCCATAGCCTTTCCGAGATATATTGCCATGCAACATCCACCTCCTCATGACTTGATCTTCATGTCATACATGTTCCTACTACACTGGCAGATGCATACATTTGCATACATCATGATAGCTACATCTTCTTTATGTTGAGTACCTTGTAAAGTGTAAAGATCTTCTATACCTCTTGTAAAATAGAATGTTGCGCTTCAGTCAGGAAAAGATCCCAAAGAGGAAAAATTTAAAAGATCCCAAGAGGAAAAATGAGAGTTAAATAGAAAGAGCCATTGAGGCCACCAAAAAATACAAAAAAATAGAAAAAATGAGAAAAATAAAATAAAAAGAGAGAAGGGGGCAACACTACTATTCCTTTTGAAAGATCCACACTCATACTCCCTTTTATCCTTGTACTCCATAGAGATGATCATATATGCATATAGCTACGTGGGGACCATCACACTATAGAACTTGGCTTGTATATTCGAGTGATGAGCCTCCTCAAATGAGCTCTAGGTCTTCTTGAGTGAGCAAGTTGGTTGCACCCCCACTAGTTCCATTGGAGAGCTTTTCTTAGCTCATATGTGCATCCGTTGCATGGAAATCACTACTCCTCACATCATATCTATCACTTGGCCTTCTCTTGCCTATGATTGTCCTCATTGATGTGAGCCTTTCACACCCTTTTTGTGTTCCTCCTTCACCATATCTCTCTCTTTGCCATCCTAAGTGTCAACTCTCGTGCTTACGCTCATCCGTTGCATGAGTGCTGAAAATATCAAAAGGGATTGGATCAAATTGACTTGTACATGGCTAGTCGTTTGGGGACGAGTCAAGATAAGATTCCAAAGAAGACTAAGTGTGAAACTTTAGTAGATTGAGTTCTAAACAAATACATATTTTTTTCTCGTATTCCCATCTCCCACTTCTTGCACGCAAACACCATCTGGAGACATTCGAGTCACGGACAGCGAGACCTGTTGCACCTTTATGTTCTTACATTGCTTGTTTCAATGCTAATATAGACTCTTGCCTGTTATGACTTGAATTGAATTAAATACCTTGATTGCTTCACTTACAAAGTTGTTATATGATTGTTAGCATGTCACCACAGAAATTATGCTTGTTATCAATGACCTACTCGAGGACGAGCAGGAATTAAGCATGGGATGTTGATACGTCCCAAACGTATCTATAATTTCTTCTTGTTCCATGCATGTTTTGTGTGATATTGCTATGTTTTATATACACTTTCATACACTTTTGATCATATCTAGACTAACGTATTAACTCAGTGCACCCTAGTGTCAGTTTCTGTTTTCTGCTGTTTTTCTATTTTAGTTTTCCCCCGTATTAAAAATGCTCCAAAAATTCCGGGAAAATACAATAAAAAAATCAGCGCTTCGGAAGCTTCGGGAATCACCGAGAAGGGTCCAAAGGGGACCCACCAGGGCCCCAGGCGCCCTCCCGACGCGCCCTAGAGAGAGGCCGCGCTAGGGGGGCGCCTGGACGCATGGTGGCCCCCTGGCTGCCCCCCTTGCCTATTTATTCTCCGCCCCGGGAAACCTCCAAAGATAGAACCATTTTTCGCGATCTCGCCTGTGTTCCACTGCCGCGCTTCTAAGATCGGGAGCGCCAGCAGACCTCTTCCCGGCACCCTGCCGAAGGGAGGATTGACCTCCGGGAGCTTCTCCTCCACCACGGATGCTTCCCAGATGATCCGTGAGTAGTCCACCTTGGATCATGGGTCCATGATCAGTAGCTATGTAATGTTCTCCTCTCCTCTTTGTTCTTCATGGATTAGACCTTGTGAGCTTCCCTACATGATCAAGGCACATATGTAATTCTTTCTGCTATTGCTATGCTGAGTTTGCTAGGATCTGATGGATTATGAGACTATGTTCAGATTGTGATTGAGTAATATATTTGCTTCTTATCTTTTATATTTTTGTTCTTGAGTAATTCTTGCATGTTCTCCGTTGCTGTTTATTGCTTTGGCCAAGTAGTAGGTAGTGACTCCAAGAGGGAGCATAATGCTTGATTGTGGGCTCATGCCCACTGATGAATAGCTTCAGTGACAGAAACATGATTCTAGGGGATGTGTTGTTGCCACAAGGGGGAAAAGAACGGTGCTTGTAACCGCAGTTGCAAGGATTGTTTACTTTACGCAAAGTTCTTTTAATGCAGTTGTCTGTTGCTTTGGGTTTACACTTCGGGTGGGGCTCGGAACTTAATACCAGCGAGATGTTCTAGATAGATATCTCAAGGTGGATGATTAGTAGTAGATGCAGATGGATTTCGGTCTACTTATTTTTTTGTACCGCCCATGCTTTTGAGGTTCTTCCTTTCTTTGTAGCATAGTTAGCATTGGTTTGCGCCCGTAATCCTGTCAATTGCCCAACTAAGATTTGTTTACCTCGCATAGAAGTTTTATCGTCTTTTGGGAGAGAGACATCACTAGTGAACATCATGGGACACTGGTCCATATTCTCATCACTTTTTACACGCTCAATTTATTTCCTATTTTTACTTTCCAGTCGCAATTATCACTACCCATTATCTGTCGCGTCGATCCTTTGTAAACAGCAAGGCCGGAGAGATTGAAAACCTCTCTATACTCGTTGGGAGCAAAGTTACTTGTTTTGTGTGCAGGTCCAGATTAAGGGAGTAATATCTCAAACGACCCGTTGCTCGCTTCACCACCTACTTGAAGTTATCAGAGTCCTACAGGAGACACTCTAAACCTTGGCATCTTTGCCAAGGGAATTTTGCTGCTATCCTACATCAAACCTTCCACTTGGGGTAACCAACGAGGTGTCAGTATCAATCCCCTACAGTTGAGGGTCATCAAGTACTGTTTTCTGGTGCTGTTGCCGGGGAGCATAGTGCTATTAGTAAGTGAAGCCGGTAAGGAAACTTTTGTATTTATGTTTTTATTTTCCTATTGCTACCTTTTGTCCTTATGGACACCTCTACTCTTGGTTCGTTTCTTTTGGGGAAACGCCCCACTACTGTGGTGGTCACTCCTACCCTACTGAAATTGTGCCTTAGAAAATACCAACTGGTATTATCGATTATGTCTTGGCTAATCGTTATGCAGGAGACAGACATCCAGGTGAACACTTGTTATATTTATCACAACTATGTTCATTATTTAAGCTTGCAGGTGTATCAATGGAGTTTGCCATGAGGAAATTATTCTCCGTATCACTTATAGATAAAGCTTCAGATTGGTATAAGCTCCTCGATAACTCACATCAGCTTAATTGGCAAGAGCTTATGTCTCTCTTTTATACAAAGTTTTATCATATTCATGAAATTCATCGAGACATGAATTACATCTATAACTTTTGGTCTCGCGACAGAGAGATCATCACTCAAGCTTGGGGGAGACTGAATTCCCTAATGCTCCAATGTCCTATTCATGATCTCCCCAAGGATATTATACTTGAAAATATTTATGCTAGGCTTTCTCGTCAAGATAATGAGATGTTGGATGCCTCCTCTACTAGGGTATTTCAAACAAGAAGCGTTGAAGAGAGATGGGATCTCATTGATAGAATTCAGAAAAACACGGAAGACTGGGAAATTGATAAAGGTATTGAACCCGTTATAAATTTTGAGCATGATTACATTGAGAGTTATGTGAAAACTGATTATTTTAATACCTTTTGCTCTAAGATTGGTCTTGATTCCCAGCTAATGACTGGTTTCTATAAGAACTTTGCCTCTCATATTAACTCTTCTAAGGAGGAAAAGGATAAGTACCATAAACCCTTTAAAGAATTGCCTGTTGCTATTAATGTTACTGTCCCTATTTTTCCTGCAGTAATATATGAAAAAAAAAATCCCGAAAGGATAAGAGAGCACTCTTTTCTGACAGGCATAATAAATAAAAGTGAGAGAAGAACTGGT
Source organism: Bromus sterilis (assembly GCA_950022295.1). Taxonomy (NCBI): domain Eukaryota; kingdom Viridiplantae; phylum Streptophyta; class Magnoliopsida; order Poales; family Poaceae; genus Bromus; species Bromus sterilis. Next base: position 223,389,098 of record OX465599.1, read on the forward strand.
ATTATAAAGGATGCTTACGGTGTGTTGCCGGAGTGACAGAAACCTGAACCCCAGTTTGCACACTTTTGCACAAGGAAATAATGGATCCTTGATCGTATTGCTATGGTTAGAATTTTGCCTTATTTTCTACCTTGTATTTGCGGATGCTTGCAAGGTGTTTAATCATAAGAGTGCACCTACCTTAGTCTAGAAGGTGCACTAGCATAGATCCACCCACTCAACACTTATCAACACAAAACATAGTACCGATATGGAATATGGCGAAATCACGTGACTACCTCTCCCGTGTGTCCTCAAGAACGCTTTAGTCATTTATAAGTTCAGTTTCTAGGCTTATCCTTTGCTCAAAAGGATTGGGCCACTTGTTACTCCTCAGTACCTTTTAGTTTGCTTGCTTTTAGCTTCTCGTTGCTTATACCGAAAACCCCCTAAAGAGTTATCTTTCAGTGTTTGAAGTTATTCCTTTACCAAAGTCACTTATCAATACCTTATGCTCTTCGTTGGGTTCGACACTCTTACTTATCGAAAAAGCTACAATTGAACCCCTACAGTTGAGGGTCATCAAGTACTGTTTTCTGGCGCCGTTGCCGGGGAGCGTAGCGCTATTAGTAAGTGAAGCTGGTAAGGAAACTTTATATTTCTGTTTTTATTTTGCTGTTGCTACCTTTTGTTCTTATGGACACCTCTACGCTTGGTTCGTTGCTTTTGGGGAAACGCCCCATTACTGTGGTGGTCACTCCTACCCCTACTGAAATTGTGCCTTATAAAATACCAACTTGTATTATCAATTATGTCTTGGCTAATCATTATGCAGGAGACAGACATCCAGGTGATCACTTGCTATATTTATCACAACTATGTTCATTATTTAAGCTTGCAGGTGTATCAATGGAGTTTATCATGAGGAAATTATTCTCCGTATCACTTACAGATAAAGCTTCAGATTGGTATAAGCTCCTCGATAACTCACATCTGCTTAATTTGCAAGAGCTTATGTCTCTCTTTTATATAAAGTTTTATCCTCTTCATGAAATTCATCGAGACAGGAACTACAGCTATTACTTTTGGTCTCGCGACGGAGATAGCATCGCTCAAGCTTGGGGGATACTGAAGTCCCTAATGCTCAAATGTCCTATTCATGAGCTCCCCAAGGATATTATACTTACAAATTCTTATGACAGGCTTTCTCGTGAGGATAAGAAGATGTTGGATGCCTCCTCTAGTGGGGTATTTCAAACAAGAAGAGTTGAAGAGAGATGGGATCTCATTGAGAGAATTCAGAAAAACACTGAAGACTGGGAAATTGATAAAGGTACGGAACCCGTTATAAATTATGAGCATGATTATATTGAGAGTTATGTAAAACTGGTTATTTTAATACCATTTGCTCTAAGATTGGTCTTGATTCCCAACTGATGACTGATTTCTGTAAGAACTTTTCCTCTCATATTGACTCTTATAAGGAGGAGAAGCATCAGTACCATAAACCCTTTAAAGAATTACCTGTTGCTATTAATGTTACTGTCGTTATTTTGCGTGCAGTTATATATGAAAAAAAAACTTTTCCCGCAAGGATAAGGGAGCACTCTTTTGTGACAGGCATAATAAATAAAAGTGAGAGAAGAACTGAGGAGCCTGAGGAACAGAGCAAGGTCGATCCTCAAGTTGCGGTGGTTAAAGATATAGTTACTAATGATGTTTTAGATTCTGAAATAAATTTTTGTGCCGTTTCCCTTAACATTGTCACAACCAAGAGTAAAGGCCCAATTTCAGGTACACCAGTTTTATCTGTTAAGATAGGAGATCACAACTATTATGGGCTATGTGACTTGGGATCGAGTGTTAGCACGTTACCACTAACATTATTTCCACCGTGCGTTTGATCCTTTGTAAACGACAAGGCCGGAGAGATTGACAACATCTCTGAAATTGATGGGAGCAAAGTTACTTGTCTCGTGTGCAGGTCCAGGTCAAGTAAGAAACCTTAGGGTTATAAACGGCGCCATTGTTTCCTTGCCACCTACTTGCAGAGTTTGGAGTCCTCCTAGTACGATAACCTTGGTATCTTGATCAAGGAAAATTTGTTGATACGCTACATCTCAACCTTCCACTTGGGGTAACAACGAGGGGCGAGAAGCCATCAAGGTAATTTTTTGCGGCGTTGCCGGGGACTCCAATCTACAAGATAGGGGAGTTTCACACTATCTTTTACCTTTTCTTTTTAGTATTGTTAGTTTACTTTCTAGTTTTTTCTTTAGAGTCTTATACCGAAAACCACAAAAAATATTAGTTGCTTTGTTCTTGCTTGCTGTTGTTACTATGGGTTCCACTGAAAACACCAAGTTGTGTGACTTCACTAGTCACAACAACAATGACTTTATGAGCACTCCTATTACTCCACCTGCCACTTCAACACCTTCTTATGAAATCAAACCGTCTTTGCTAAATCTTGTTATGAAAGAACAATTCTTCGGTGTTCGAGATGCTGCTACTTTGCACTTAAACAATTTTGTTGAGATTTGTGATATGCAAAAGTACAAAGAAGTAGATGGTGACATTGTAAAACTTAAGATTTTTCCTTTTTCTTTAAGAGGAGGAGCTAAGGTATGGCTTCAATCCTTGCCTAGGAATAACATAGATTCTTGGGATAAGTGCAAGGATGATTTTAATGGGAAGTACTACCCAGCTGCTAAGATTATCCAGTTGAGAAGTAACATTATGAATTTTAAACATATGGATAATGAACACGTTGCCCAAGCTTGGGAACACATGAAATCTCTTGTTAAGAATTTCCCTACACATGGTTTCACTACTTGGATGGTTATCCAGACTTTCTATGTAGGATTGAACTTTACCTCGCGGAATATGTTGGACTCGGCCACGGGAGGAACCTTTATGTCAACTACACTAGGTGCTGCCACAAAGCTATTGGATGAGATGATGACAAATTATTCTCAATGGCACACCGAAAGAGCTCCAACATGTAGGAAGGTAAACTCTGTTGAGGTGATCTCCTCTTTAAATGAAAAGGTTGACATGACCATGTCTTTACTTACTAAGCAAGCTCCTATTGATCCTCGCGATGTTCCTTTAAATTCTTTGGTTTCTCAAGAAAGAGAGCAAGTTGATGTTAATTTTATTTCTAGGAACAACATTAATAATAATGCTTATCGGAGCAATTTTGGTAGCAACAATTCTAGACCGTTCCCATCCAACAACTATGGGAACAACAATACTTATCCTAGCACCAAAAATTCCACTTCTGAATTAGAGAGCATGCTTAAGGACTTTATCACCTCTCAAAAGGCCTTCAATAAGAGTGTACAGAGAAACTAGAAAAACTAGATAGTCTCTCTTTGAAGGTAGACAACATAGCTCATGATTGATACGTCCCAAACGTATCGATAATTTATGCTCGCTCCATGCATGTTTTGTGTGATATTGCTATGATCTAGATACACTTTCATACACTTTTGATCATATTTGGACTAACCTATTAACTCAGTGCACCCTAGTGCCAGTTTCTATTTTCTGCTGTTTTTCTATTTCAGTTTTCCCCCACATAAAAAGTGCTCCAAAAATCTTGGAAAAATCAGATAAAAAATCAGCGTATCGGAAGCTTCCAGAGCCCCGACGAGGGCCGAGGGGCCACCACCAGGTGCCCAGGAGGCCACCTGGCGCGGCCAGGGGCGCGGACTAGACTCCTGGTGGCCCCCCTGGCTGCCCCCTTCGCCTATTTAATCTCCGTCACGGTAAACCTCCGAAGACAGAACCCTTTTTCGCGATCTCTCATCTGTTCCGCCGCCGAGCTTCCAAGATCGGGAGCACCGTCGGGACCCTTCCCGGCACCCTACTAGGATCGACCTTCGGGAGCTTCTCCTCCAGCATGGACGCTTCCTGGATGTGTCGTGAGTAGTTTCCTTTGGACCATGGGTCCGTGATCAGTAGCTATGTGATGTTCTCCTCCCCTCTTTGTTCTTCATGGTTTAGAACTCGTGAGCTGCCCTACATGATCGAGGTACATATGTAATCTTTCTGCTGTTGCTATGCTGAGTTTGATGGGATCTGATGGATTATGAGATTATGTTCAGATTGTGATAGAGTAATATAATTGGTTCTTACCTTTTATATTTTTGTTCCGAAGTAATTCTTGCGCGTTCTCCGTTGCTTTTTATTGCTTTGGCCAAGTGGTAGGTAGTAACTCCAAGAGGGAACGTTATGCTCGATTGTGGGTATATGCCCCCTGATGACACGCTTGAGTGACAGAAACATGAGTCTAGGGGATGTGATGTGGCCAGAAGGGGGAAAACAACGGTGCTTGTAACCGCGGTTGCAAGGATTGTTCACTTTATGCAAAGTTCTTTTTAATGTAGTTTCCTGTTGCTTTGGGTTTACACTTTGGGTGGGGCTCGCATCTCAATACCAGCGAGATGTTCTGGATAAATATCTCAAGGTGGATGATTAGTAGTAGATGCAGATGGATTTCGGTCTACTTATTTTGGCGTACTGCCCGTGCTTTTGTGCCTCTTCCTTTCTTTTGTAGCATGGTTAGCATTGCGGTGCGTTTATAATCCTGTCAATTGCCCGTCTGTAATTTGTTTACCTCGCATAGCAGTTTTATCGTCTTTTGGGAGAGAGAGACATCACTAGTGAACATCACGGGACCCCAGTCCATATTCTCATCATTGTTTACACGCTCATTTATTTTATAGCTTTTACTTTCAGTTGTTATTATCATTACCCCTTGTTTTTTGATCCTTTGTAAACAACAAGACCGGAGAGATTGACAACCTCTTTGAACTTCGTTGGGAGCAAAGTTATTTGTATCGTGTGCAGGTCCAGGAGAAGCAAGTGATTCTTTTCAGACGGCGCATCACTTGCCGAACCACCTAATTATCATTGCGGGAGTTCTACGGGAGACAAACCCTATCCTCTACATAGGGGAAATTTACTGCTATCCTACTTCTCACCTTCCACTTGAGGTAACCAACGAAGGGCGAGAAGGACAAGGTAAATAAGTGGAATGATAGAAGGATTCTGAAACGTGAATTTAATGTTGGTGATAAAGTTTTGTTGTTTAGATCTCGTTTCAGGTTTTCTCCAGGTAAACTACTTTCCAGATGGGAAGGGCTATTTCATATCGAAGAAGTATACCGCTCTGGTGCAATCAAGATTAACAATTTTGATGGCACCAAACCCCAATTTGCGAATGGGCAAAGACTCAAGCATTACATGGCGGGAGACCCCGTCAATGTTGATGTGAATTTAATACACACAACAACTCATGAAGAATATGTTGCAACCCTGTTTCAGACGCCAGAAGGAACAGAATAAGAAAAGGTATGTATTACGGTAAGGAAACATAGCGAACCGCCATAAAAGTTCCATATTACAAGTTTCTACAAAATTAGGAAAATTCGAAGCCTGATCGGAGCCGGAGAGGAGCTCCTGGGGGCCCAGGCGCCCCCTGGCACGTCCTACCTCCTCGCCGCGCCGGGAGGCCGCCTGGGCACCCCGGAGTCCGTCTCCGACCCCGCTTTGGCTCGTTACCTTCATTTTGTTGCAGAAATTTTTGCTATATATTTTCCCGGATAGTCCCGACACCGTATCTCGTGATCTCGTGTGTTTTCTTTTCAAGTTGTTTCTGCCAGAACAAAAAGATATTTTTAGAGATGTCTTCTTGCGGCTCGAGCGGAGAAGAATTTTTGGGGCGACGTCTGCGCCAAGTCCAGCAGGATCTCAACCAAGGGAAGCATATTTATTGGGCTACAAAAGAAGAAATCGCTGCAAGGCAACCGAAGATGGAGCTCTATATGAGAGAGGAAGTCAAGATTATTACTGCCCAACAACAAGGAGGTCCAAGCAATCCCATCATGGTGGGATCTATCCAAGCTCAATATGATCTTTCTCTTAACCTGTCGGGAACTCACCCTTCATTTGAAGATCAATGTACAATCTCAACCATCTTCGAGGCCTACCGCATCACCAATCAACTTTGTGAAGATTTCCGTGTACTGAAAGTACAAGTGGAACTCTTGGAATTAGAAAATGGAACCCTTCTCCGTGTCATCAGGGATCTGAAGAATGAACAACAACAGGAATGAGGAGTAAATCTCCTCAGGTAATGGCATCCCTTAAGCTTGTTCCAAGCTTGGGTGAGTGCCCGGTATCTTTATCTTTATCTTAGTATTTTAGAGTTAAGTAGAGTCGTATCATGTCTAGGGAAGTTATTATATGAAATAGGTGTTTGCATTGAGGTCTATCACTCCTTTATGGAGAGTTTGTATCCTTGAGTGTGGAGTTGTCTATGATGGAATATTAATGAGAAGTCTATTGGTTCCTTGGCTGCACTCGGTATTCTCTTCACGCAATCGACCTTATATGATGATTCTTATGGGGAGTATTGACCTTATATCATGTATGGCTTTGAAAACTTTCTTTAAATTTTGGCAAACATAGCTTTGGTCATGACAACATGCATGTTTTCTCAAGTAGCGATATAGCCAAAACCTTTATTTTTTTATGCTTGAAGTGTTATGTTGACAAGGAATTCAACTTGATTTAGCATCAATTGTCTGTTCTCTCAAAGCCTTTGCTAGCCAAGCACTGTACTAAGCAGATTTCTGCTTGTGCATCCATACCCTGAAACCAATATCTTCCATATGAGTCCACAATACCTTCCTATTCGTGGTATTCCCCTACCACTCCTAAAAGTATAGAATTTATGTGTTATCCTTAAATGTTCAAAATCTTCTGTTTTGTGCCCCTTGTTTAGCTCATGAGGAAGTAGTAGGTAATTCATGATCTTCTTAAGTTGGACAAGTTTTACCCCGGGATTGCATGTCTAATCTTCAAACCCATAATACGAGGAGGAACTGGCATGAGTCTCCCAACTCGTAAGATAATACAATAAACAAACCCTCCTTCACGCTTGGTCTATGAGAAATCAGAAACTTTGGCAGTGATAAACAAAGGAGATTAAGGGGATGTGATCGTCCCCACTTGGGAGCCGTTCCTCGAAACTTGTCCAGCTTGAGAATTAATTGAGCTATCTATTAGCATTTGTTGACGAACTATGCACCTCTCAAAATTTGTTTTCATTTTGTTTGATTTAAGGATAGCACATGAGTTTTCCCTGCTTGCCTACAACAAGGCCTTTCTTTTACTTTTATGTTGATTCAGTTTTCCCACTTCCTTCTTTTCTTAAAGAGAATAGACACTTGATGTTGATGAAGATTCATTCATATAATGCTGCATTAAGTTTTGCCATGCCACATCCTTGTAGACATTATCTTTTGATAAGTAAGTTGTTTGCGGAAGCTTATGCCAAGCAAGAATCTTCCTTTGTGTTAACATTTTCACTTCCTGAATAATAACATGTTCTTTCAAAGCCTTCAAATTGTTTCATTATAAAGAGAAAGAGAAAAATTAAAAGTTATTAGTTGTCCTTTGACCAAGTATATGTTTGCCATAATTTGATGAGTTTTCTCAGCCCTACTTTTGATTATAATTGTTATTACTTTCTCATAAGGACCTTATGAGTTGAGGTTGGTGTTGAGGATGCTTGAGTTTGGTGAAGAAATCATGATGCTTCTTGTCTGTATTCTATTTATCGAAACTTCACTCTCTAAACTTGTGGACAGGTTTACCGAGCTCAATATTCGCTTGGGAACAAGCGAGGTCTAAGCTTGGGGGAGTTGATACGTCCAAAATGCATCACTATTTTATATAGTAATTCTTTACTCTTCATTGATATATTTCATGTTATGATGCTATTCTTATGTTTTTTTGGCTTGTTTTACACAGTTTGAAACTTTCCGATGCCAAAGCAGCAGACGCAGGATTTAGCGGTAAAAAGTGAACGCTGAGTTGCTGAAGCAGAAGACCTCCAAATTACCTGAAAATTGACGGAGGCCATTTTCCAGAAGGATGAAGAGGACACACAAAACAGGAGCCAGAGGGGGGCCACAGGGTGCCCAGGCGGCCACCTAGCGCGGCCCCACCTGGGGCGCGCCGGGAGGGCGCCTGGACACCTGGGGCCACTCCCGCCCCCCCCCCCCCTCTGGCCTATATATCACTCGTTACCCAAAAACCATAAAGAGGAGGAGTTTCGAGAGTTCTGCCGCCGCTCCGTGGCGGAAACCTACAGAGAAGAAAACACATCTCCGTCGAGCAGATTCTGCCGGGGAGAACACCTCCCGGAAGGGGAGATCATCGCCATCGTCATCACCATCGTCACAGGCATCATCCAGATCATCATCAACATCATCCCCAACATCAGCACCATCTCCATCTTCGTCCCGTCTCACCTCACAAGTTTAACTTGTGTTGTAATCTGTACTATCTATCCTCTCTACTCTATCGGTGTTGATTGCTACCTTGTGATGAATGCTATTTAGTTTTGTTGAAGAAATATCATTGTGTCCAGATTGTTTATCATATATTTATCCCCTTTGATCATGATCTCTTTTATGTCTTGTGAGTAGTTACTTTAGTTCTTGAGGACATGGGAGAAGTCTAGTTGCTAGTAGTCATATGATGTTGAAGTAATATGTGTTGTTTGATATTTCAGTTGTGTTGTTATTTTCCTAGTGGTGTTGTGTGAGTTGAACACTCAACACTTTCCTAGTAGTCATTATGTTGTTGTATTCACAACACATGTTTTTATGGTGGAATCATATGTCATATGTCATATGATATCACATGTCCAATGACATGGTGTATCCCTATTCTTCCATTAAAACATTGCTTGTGATATTTGGGTTTTTCATCCATTATATAATTCCTAGCCACAAGAACATGTTTCTTGTCTAGAACATTATTCCAACTCTACTTTGGTTCATCAGACATATCTCAATCTATCATTATAGATTCCAACGTGTAATGCGTTAGTACTTCATATAAAACAAGATTCTTGCAATCTTATGTTTATCTGCCGTACTCTATATATATAATAATGCATAGATGTATATGAGACGGTTCTCCATATACGCATATCAAAGCATGTTTATATATACACGAGATCATTCTCAACACATATCAATGCATATATGTTTTAGATAATGATTATGCTCCCACTCAAATATATCCATCATATATATTTGTGGTTCAGCTTTCATTAAGCTACTCTTTATTCTTATGTCTTACGTAACAATACTTCTCCCAAAGCTCCCACTCAGAAAATGCCCTCTGCATTCCAAGTTTCTAGGAAGTCTTCAAAGCTCCCACTTAGTTTCATAAAAAATTGCATGTCTACTCAATATTTTGATCATTCCAAAATCACTTGATCAAATCAAGGTTGAGAGTTCCCGTCTTGAGGTACTATAATCCATCTTTTCAATGAAATAACTTTCGTTACACCGTTTGCAATTCACTCTTCAAATCGTAAGTTTTGAGAGAGATGCAATTTCAGGCTATGGCCTTGTTATAGTATAAATAAAATATTTTATTGATCAAAGCATTCCTACGCTTCTGTAGTCAATTATTATTGAATTTTGGTCATAACAGTTTAATGAACCAAATGATGTCTTTTGTTTGTTACATAATTCTCGATAATTTTTCTGTTTATCGGGAATACGAAATAACTGATTTATTCCAGAGGACGTGAGCCATCCTCTATGTAACTCAATATTATTTCATTTCTCCTCGTGTTTTAGGCTACCATCATTCTTTTGCATTTTTTAAGCAGTTTTATTCCTTTTGTTTTATTAAGAAGACTCATGATTATTGTTCTGTACAGAACGTATTCATGAAAACCTTCTAAATTTAACAAAGGCTTTAACTCATACGCCATGATCATTATCTGTGGCATACTTCCTCCTTTTACAGAGTTGTCACAACGAAACATGTTTCCGTTACATCACTCTGATATTACGAAGGCAAGGTCTAGTACCCTGGTTAAAGTTTCCACTATCTCCCATTGGCTTCTGTGTCCAGAACCTTCCTCTCGTATTACCAATCCAGCAATACCAGATTTTCTATTCGGGAGAATGTGTTATTTTAATTGCTTGCAACTCTTACTACAAAGAAATTCTTCTTTAGAAACTTTCTAACACCATCAACTTTTGGAGTCATCTGTCTCACTAGGTTCGGGATGGTTTCCTTATTCATGAAGTGGGTGTTTTTAACTTAATGAATTAAACAATCTTGTTCGATAATATTAGTGCAAGGGGAAAACATTTAGACCATACTAAACTTTAGTATGATTAAGAATGGTTTTAAGTGGCTAAGCACTTTAAAATTTTATCAGTATTTGTGGCTTTATTTTCCACAAGTCTCCCATCATGTCAACTTTTATACTTATCACTTAGATCATAGCATAGTGATTCGTATCCTTATATTCTACTTCATACTGTGATTCCTGAATCTCAGTTTTATGATGTCTATTGAATACAATGTTCAATTAAATCATATGAAGTATTTAATGATAATACATGTGCTTAATTAATACATCATTTATGTATAATGATTAGCACAAGTTCTACTTGCTAGAACTTTGTCATCTCAAATGCAGAAGTTAATAGATCGTGTATCTAATGACTTCATCAATTATGAATTCATATTATGCAATTAAATCATGACTTCCTTGTCATTGGCCATCTTATTTGATAATAAATGCACAAGTTAATAGATCGTGTATCTAATGACTTCATCAATTATGAATTCATCTCATGCAATTAAATCTAGTTATGACTTTTGACTTGTTGTTATTCAAGACAACTTTATCATTAAACATTGAATATCACTTGACAATAAACAACGAACCGCAAAGAAGAGAAGCGTGACGATGGATCCCTCCCACCCCCACATCGCCACCCCTAAACCCTAGCCACCTCACCCAAGATCCTTGTTGATTGGGCCTTTACATCAACTTTTGGCTCCGATCATCGTCTCCGATGTCTAGTTCGCGTTGCATTCATAGACATCTCATGGCGGTTTATGCAGCCCTCCAGATGGGTTTGGATCTGTCTCCTGGTCAGGAGTTTGCCGAGGAGGTTCGACGCACTTGCTTCTCTACGGTTCATCCTAATAAACACTCTGGTCACTTCACCATGGTGGCGGCTTTTGGTCGTACATCTTTCAAGTTGACGGAAGATTTGGCTGCGGTGGCTCTGGAATCCATCACCAGTGGCCGATGTGATGCACTCAAAGGGCCTCAATGGAGCTATGAGTTCAAGCTCTGGCAGAAATAGTGCAAGGAAGAATAGACTCTTATTAGTCCTACAAAGAAACATGCTCAAGCTAGGATGAATGCCGTACGTTCTCTTCCCAATAAATCCACGATGAAGGCAGGTCCATCTAAGTCTAAATCTATACGTTTTGCCACTATCATTGACTATGATGCTTGAAAGAGTTACAATATGCGTGTGAAACCGGAGGTACATAACTAGTTGCTTGAGGCTGGCTACGAGTTGCTCTTCGATGAATGTCCGCCGCCGTCACCGCCGCTCCGGTGATTCAATTTGGGATGGTTCCGGTTTCCTTGGGTCTGTTAGTAGATCTCGGATCTTCAGGAACGGACAATATGCAACGGGATCTCCTTCCAACCTTGATAAATGTGCCTCCCCACACGTGGCGGACCGGCTCATAACCAAATCCAGAATATCTCATCAACAGACGCAGCTGGTGTAAAATTAAATAGATAATGATTGTTTGCTTGATGTGTTTGATTTTCTCTGGGATTTAAAACTTTTTGGAGTTTATTGAATATTAAAATGAGAGGGAATAAAATGACTTTCCCTAATATTCATTGTTGGATTTTTTTTTGGAATTTAATATTTAAAATAAATCTAATAAATTCAATGGAGAGAAGGTATTATGACTCCTTCGATATAAAAGAAAGATTGGAAATGTTTTAAATATTATATTACTTTAATTGGAGTTATTTAAATAATTTTTCCATTCAAAAATAATTATAATTGAGAGAAGATAAAATGACTTCTTCAGAAAAAGTGATTGGAAATTATTTAAATAATAATTTGACCTTTTTGTTGAGTTTTGATTATTTAATAACTAAATAAAGACATTTAAAAATTTATTTATTTTTATTTATTTTATTTTGGAATTTTGTCCATTGCATAATTTTCTTTAGATTATTTAATGAATTTAGGTTTTTGTTTCGTATTTTTTCGAGTTACGGTTGATTTTTACCAATTGTTTGAAATCTCGATTTATTAAAAAAAACTGTAGCCGGCCGGCCCACAACTACGCTTCGCCCACGAGCACAATTTGAGTCCTAGACGGACCCGATTTAGTTTATTTCTCTGCGTCTACAAATAGAATTAGGATTTCTTTTTTTACTTCTTTTCTTTTTCTTCCAGTTAAAAAAACGAAAACCTAGTCGCCGGGACCCGCGGGCCACCTTGCCGCCGCCGGGCCCCGCACGCCGCCGTTCTCGCCGGAGCGCACCGGCCGGCCGCCTGCCGGAGTTCGCCGCCACCACCGCGCCCGCTCCCTCGCCGGGCCGCCGCACCGGAGGCCACCCGCGCCACATCGCCGCCACGGCCGCGCCACCTCTGCCCCCCGGACGTCCTTCGCCACCGCGCCGGCCACCCACTGCCGCCGCCGCGCGGCCAAGACGGAGCCGCCCCGCCCAAGGCCATCTCGTCGGAGCCGCAGGCCAAGCCGCCGCCGCATGGACACGCCGGCGCCGCCCCGTGCGCACCATCCCGGCCGTCGCCTCCCCACTGCCCCTCGCCGGGCCCCACACCTCGCCGGAGCACAGCTCGCCGCAGAAGCCGAGTTCGCCGGAGTCAAAGCGGTCCATATCGGGGTCAACCGCTCCAGGGACCCGATCGCTTTTCTGGAAAAAAAATTATTCGCGGATTAGTCGTTTTGGCAGAAAACACCCCGGCGCCGTACCCGCAATATCTCCTTCACCGTGCGTCGGATTGAGGTGAAACTTTTTGCTGCACGCTCATGTTGTCCTGTAATTTACCATGGAATAAACTTTTGCACACTTTGCACACTTTTGAATTTGAATTTATTTCAAATTCAAAATTCAAATTCCGGAGGTCGTATCTTTTAAACCGTTGATCCAAATCGAGTGATTCTTTTTGCGTTGGATCACTCGTTCCATGTACTTTATGTCTATAGCATGTGTACACAAAAATTAAAATGTTTCTTGATCTGTTTAAATTCAAATTCAATTCAATTTTGCACTTGCTATGACCTGCGTTGTAGTATTCCGTTTCACGTGATTCTTTTTGCATATCGGATCACTTGAGGCATGTTATCGGTAAGATTCACACACTTGTCATGTGGGCATGATATTAACCTTGAATTCATAAATTTCCATGGCCACAACTACTTACCGATGAATCTTTAACTGTTGACTCTCTCGAGTTCACTTCCACCGATTACCTTCGAGCACATCGACACTTGTACCGTGTCAAGCCTTTTTGTTTTGTTGCTAAAACCTTTGTGTTTGTCTGTTGATCTTTTGTTTGGTCCTTGTGGTGTGTTGCTTATTCGAGTTCCTTCGTTTGCGATAGATTTGCTCGGAGTGTGACGAGTAGAGTTGACTGGACCGTGAGAGCGAAGAACTTCACCGAATGGAAAAGGCAAGTTACACTTTGACCATACCTCAACCTATATTTTGTATTATGCATGTAGCAAATTATCACTCTATGCATGTGTAGGACTATATATTAGTTATGATTTAAACCTAGTAGGATAGCCATATGTTCTGACCTTGTATTTCATTGTCGCCCTAGGATCGTGGTTGTTATATATTGCTATTTCTTTGTAGACGGGGATTGGTTGAGTTATCATTGATCTATGTGAGGATTAATGACTTGACTAGCAAACTTAAATAGAAATCACCTCTGGGCGGGCAGAGAATGCATCCTGGGGCTCGTGCCTTGGATAAGGAGGGACCAGGGCTAAATGCTTCCCGAATGGTTGTTTTGGTGGGAAACCAGGTGCGACATGGTGTCTACCCTCTGAACGCAGTGGGCGCCGTCCAGGCTCAAAAAGATCGGACTGACAGTGTGACTAGTAGCTTCCATGTACACCCACTGGCTATATGAGCTCTGGCTTAGATGAGTAAGATGTGGGGAACCTGGCCCTGGTAGCTAGCTGATGTAGATATGATAGGTGTACCGGCTACCAAAGGGTGGAGGCAACCTCTTCTGAAAGACTATGTCTCAATCTTCGGGTTGAGTCCAGTGGGGAAAGTGTACAAACCTCTGCAGAGTGTAAAAACTGATCATGATTAGCCGTGTCCACGGTTACGGACAACTTTGAGCAATTGGGCATTATTGTTGTTGGATGGTGTTGACAGATATTTCACCTTAATAAGAATTGTGTGGGAACTTTTAATAAAGGGATGGTTGGAATTGGTGTAGCCCGATTCAGCCATACTTAGGACTAGCAGGATAAATTAAAATTTGATTAGTTGTAGTATGTGAGGGGAAAATCAGCTTTCTGCAAAACTAACCATAAGCCTTCCATTGATATATCCTGCATGTAGTTGTAGGTCTGTTATATATACTTTTTCGTGTGACTTGCCGTACATTCAAATGTACTGACCCGTTGTCGGGTTGTAACCTTCGGTGTTGCAGGATTGTATACGACGAGTAAGTGATGCGATGTAGGGTTACGATGTCTATACTCAACTATGCCGGTGGAGTTGATGGACGCCACGAAGCTCTTTTTTTTCCGTTGTATTCTATTTATAAGCTAGCCTGGAGCTATGCAGGTATGCTTTACTGCAATACTAGATCGTCGATGTAATATATATGACATGTGGTTTATTCTTGATATTACATCATGTACTGTGTGTGCTAGCTATTGTTCCAGGGACTAGCATAGAATGCACAGAGACTTGGATTCTTAGCGAATCGGGTCGTTACAGCTGGATTCGAATCAGGCTACCACATCAGTTGTGCCTTCCATAGATGCTTTTGAAGCCATGGTGGATGACATGGTGGCCCGTATCATGACCTGCTCCATATGCAATGTTTAGGGCCACCTGTCATCGTCCTTCCCTACTACCTGGGTCTGCATGGCCTGCAACCGTGTGGGCCACCGTCGACGGGACTGCGATGCGATAGCACGTAAGGAAGGACGCGTATGGAGACTTGTTCCCACGCAACTACGCATTGAGTCCACACCGGATTCATCACCTCTTATTGAGTCTCACGCCACCTCATCTTCCTGCCCTGTCGCTTGAAGCGTCTCCATCGAGAAAACCCTCCCTGCCGATTCCGCTTTGCCACCCCAAATCGACCTCACTGCTCCGCCGAGCAACTGCTGCCAATATCCTCCAGCTCACATGGCGGTATACGAGCTTGACCCTCTCCGCTTCCTGCCCGCCGACCACAACATCATCGATGGTGGTCCAACCCGTCTACCGCTCACCTTCGTCACGGCGGGCGTCAGGCCGGAGAGACGCCACGAGGACTTCATGATGGCTGAGGTTATGCCCCCACCTCCACCTGCGGCATTGAGGCAAACCAGAGAGGAAGTGGTTGACTTCCTTCAAGCCCGCGGCATCATGGTCCGCACCGTGCAACCTTGGTTCCTTGGCGTCGGGCTATTCCAAGTCCGAGAGTCAGCCGTCAGGTACTCGCTCACCCAACATGCCCCCTTCGATCTTGGAGATAGATTTGTCCGGTTCTACAACCATGACCAAGGAGAAGGGTTTCGTGGTGCGGACGACTACCGTACGGGCTGGCTTATGCTCATTGGGGTGCCGCTAGACTATAGGAACACCAAGAATCTGTCAGAGGCAATTAAAACTTTTAGAAAATTTCATTCTTGGAACTCTGAGGATCCCTATTTGGTTCGTTCCATGGTGCACGCTTCATTCCCTTCAACTTCATTGGTGTCGCGGGATGTTATGTTCAGCGACTACGCTGAATGGGGAGGCAATCGGGTCAACTGGACGGCGGCCTACTATGTGTTGGGAGATGACTGGGCTAATCAGATGCCGCAAGATGAGGATCCCATGCCCCTCAATGTCAACCGCCACCCTCTGCCTGGGCAGCTCGTACCTGAGAACGTTCCATGGGTTCTCCCTCCGTATCCGGCATTGGGTTGGAAGAACGTCCCTGCGGCTCTGGCCAACAATGAGCCGGTGGCACACAACTATCCCCCGGGCTGGGGGAATGCATTGTAGGGAGAGGATGCACACCCTGAGGATGCTCAGCCAGAACAACATGATGCACCAGAACAAGATCAACAATCCATGGTCCTGGACCATCCTGACATGTCGGACTCGGTCGAGCAGCCGGTCCTGGAGGTCATTCATGTTCAGGATGATGAAGTGCAGGTTCAGAAGCCACCTGTTGTGGAGGAACCTATCCTGGCATTGGTTCCATACATACCACCCCAAATTCCCCCACAACAAGTTTATGTGGGGATGATCAAAATTGTTGTTGGTCCGGAGCTCCCTCCGGAGATGGTCTGGAACAGAGCCTTTTTCCAGACTGCTGCCTGAACTCTGCACTTTGCAGGTTCCCAAGAATCTGAAGCTCAGTCTGGTGCTGCCCCTGGTCTGCTCCAAGAGGTCCTGGAGCATGGCTTTTGATGAAAATTCCTTGGAGTTCTCCATCTCCTACATTTAAGAGGATGAGCATGAAATTTCTCCTTCCCAGCCTCTGTTGGAGCTCCCTAAGGAAATCACCTCCTCCATCCCTCCTCTGGTAGCAGCGGCTAAAACCAGGCGCATAAAAAGGTCAACTCCAGTGGTGGACACCTCTGTCAGGCGCTGCACTCGCAACACAGCCAAGCGTGATGGTTTCAAGGCGGGAAACCTCACTAAACTCCCCTTGGCTCCAAAAACAAAGAAGCCCAGGAGCAAGCCCATCCCCATGGTGCTGCCAGCTCCAACACCAGATGCATCCCAAGGCCCAGCACAGGACGAGGTACCCGTGGTTCCTCCCACACCTATCAAGGTCATGCAGGTGATCGGCATCGAGATGCAGATTGATCCATCTCTGCTGACCAAGGAGAAGCTTATGGCGACTTCAACGTCTACTGATGCACAAGATGCTGATGTTGATGTTTAGTTTTCCGTTATGCTTCTGGGTTTGGAAAGCCCATAAATTGGCAAGTTGTGTTACAGTTGGGCAGTGCTTTTTTGGCCCATGGTTATACTTTTGGTTGTGGACGTTAGCTGTAATGTTTACAGTTATCTTTCTACCTCTCTACTTTGTTTTATATGGATCATATATCTACAACTAGAGATTGGAAAGTGCTTTGCTGGAATGTTCGAGGTCTTAATTCTGCTTCGAGACAACGAGCTATTCGAGAGAAGATTGAGGAAAGCCAATGTGTTGTTGTTTTCTTGCAGGAAACCAAGTGTTAAACCATTGAACACAACTTTATCCGGTCATTTTGTCCCAGACGATTTGATCAATTTTCTGTTGTTCCCTCGAGGGGCGCATCTGGTGGAATTCTAACCATCTGGAATTCTAGCATTTTTTATGGAATGCTAGTGGATACAAAAGATTTTGGGCAGGTGATTCAATTCTCCTCTGCACACAATGCAGAATTCTGGAATTTTGTTAATGTATATGGCCCAGGTGAGCAGCACAATAGGGATTTATTTGTGGATTGGCTATATCACCCGAATATTCCTTTTGATGCTAAGTGGCTGCTGCTTGGAGATTTTAACTTCATTAGGTCAATGGAGAACAGGAACTTACCTGGGGGTGATGTGAATGACATGTTTATCTTCAATGGGATAATTGTACGCTTGGGTCTTCTGGAACTACCCCTCAAAGGAAGGATATTTACCTGGTCCAACATGCAGGATGATCCTTTATTGGAGCAGCTGGACTGGTTTTTCACATCTGCAAATTGGATTTCAGATTACCCTTCCTCACAAGTGCTTCCATTGGCCAAAACTACTTCTGATCATGTGCCTTGTGTTGTGGTCATCAATACCACTATTCCAAAGGCACTTATTTTCAGATTTGAGAACTTCTGGGTGGAGATGGCTGGTTTCATGGACTATGTCAAAAACTCTTGGGAGGTGCCCTCCAATAAATCCCACCCTGTGGCAATCTTAGTGGAAAAATTCAAGAGACTGAGAAGGGCTCTTAAGCACTGGAAGAAGAATTTTTCCACTACTAAAGTGTTGATATCCAAATGCAATAGGGTAATCTTCATTTTCGATTATCTGGAAGACATTAGAAGGCTTACTGTTCCTGAGTCCAATTTCAGGAATATTGTTAAAGTGCATCTTGAGAAACTACTACACTGGCAACATCTGTACAGGAAGAAGAGATGCACACAGAGATATATCAAGGTGGGGGAGGATAATTCCAAGTTTTTTCAAGCAATGGCCTCTGAGAGGCATAGGAGGAATTCTATTGATTCTCTGCAGTTGGCTGATGGTACCTCATGCTCCAATCATGATATCCTGGCAGCTTCTTTCTAGACTACATTTAGAAACAGGATGGGAGTGGCCAAGGGCATTGTCATGTCCTGTGATTTGAATGCTCTACTGGTTCCTGTGGAGGGACTGGATCCCCTAGTGGCTCCTTTTGATAAAAAGGAGATGGATGACACAATCAAATTCATGACCTCTGATAAATCTCCTGGACCTGATGGTTTCAATGGTAAATTCCTTAAGTCATGCTGGTCTCTCACAAGTCCTGATTTTTACAGCCTTGCTGAGGATTTCCATAGTGGAGATGCTGATCTAGAGGGTCTAAATAGTGCCTTTATCACTTTGATCCCCAAGAAAAATAATCCTGAAACTGTGAATGATTTTAGACCAATCTCTCTTACTAGTGTGGAGATTAAATTTCTCACCAAAATGGCAGCAAACAGACTTCAGAAGGATATCTGAAGGCGTATTCATAAGAATCATTATGGGTTCATCAAGGAAAGATCAATTCAGGTCTGCATTGCATGGACCCTGGAATACTTACATCAGTGCCATCAGTCCAAGAGACCTTTGATTTTGATCAAAATTGACTTTGAGAAGGCTTTTGATTCCATTGATCATGAAGCCATTTTGGAAATTCTGAAACACAAAGGCTTCCCTCAATGTAGAGTGTGGGTGCAACATCTCTTGCACAGTGGCTCCTCTGATGTTCTGTTAAACGGCATCCCAGGTAGACAGTTCAAGTGCAAGAGAGGGGTCAGGCAGGGTGAGCCTTTATCTTTCTTCTGGTGACTGATCTTCTGCAATCAGTGGTGAATGATCTGCTTAGGAGAGGGCAGCTCAGTTTACCTATACCCTCCAATGACCCTGACTTTCCCATTGTGCAATATGCTGATGACACCATTCTGGTGATGCCTGCTGAAGGGCAGCAAGTTCTTAAGCTGAAAGAGGCCCTGAGGAGTTTTTCTGAGTCCACTAGCCTGGATATCAATTATAAAAAAATCCTCCATGATACCTATAAACATTGATGATGCTTCTGTGACTCAATTGGTTGCAGCTTTTGGTTGTCAAGTGGGGAAACTCCCTTTCACATATTTGGGTTTGCCTGTGGGTACCACCAGGCCCAAGATTGTAGATCTTCTATCCTTGGTTGAGTGCATGGAGAGGACACTTACTGCTAGCTCATGTTTCCTAAATCAAGGGGGTAAACTTCAACTACTCAATTCTGTCATCTCCTTCATGCCCATTTATTTCCTCTGCTCCTTGCACATCCCTGCTGGAATCATCAAACAGCTTGAAAGGATTCAAAGACAGTGCATTTGGAGGAAGTATGGCCAAGATTCACGTAAATCTCTGGCTACTTGGGAGCTAGTTTCCAGACAAAAGAATAAAGGTGGGTTGGGTATTCTCAACCTGCAGCTCCAGAATCAGTCACTCCTGATGAAGCATCTGAATAAGTTCTATAATAAGGGGGATGTGCCCTAGGTTTCTCTGATCTGGAACACATACTATAATCAAAGAGTTCCCCATGCAACTGAACTTTCTGGCTCTTTCTGGTGGAAAGATGTGGCCAAGAATATGGACAGTTTTGTGGGTATTTCCAGGATCAAAATTGGGTCTGGGGAGACAGTACTACTGTGGAATGATTTCTGGATTGATCACACTAATGCTACTCTGGCATAGAAGTTTAGAAAGATGTTCTCCTTCTCAAAAGACCCACTCATCTCTGTGCAGGAGGCTCTGGCTACTCCAAACCTCATAGTGCTTTTCAACTTACCAGTCTCTGCACATGCTTTTCAAGAGTTGAATGAACTGTAGGATATCTTCCAGAAGCATAGATCTGATGAAATCAAGGACTGCTGGACCTGGAGGTTGGGCAACAAGGGACAGTACACTTCTAAGAAATTCTACACTATGGTGCATGCTCCTATTCAATCAAACCCTCTCCTAAATTGGATTTGGAAATCTTGCTGCACCCTAAAGATCAAGGTTTTTTCCTGGCTGGTGATTCATACGTTCAAAACATATCTATAATTTCTGCTTGCTCCATGCCTCTTTTGTGTGATATTGCTATGATATTTATGAACTTCCATACATTTTTGATCATATTTGGACTAACCTATTAACTCAGTGCACCCCAGTGCCAGTTCTTGTTTTCTGCTGTTTTTCTATTTCAGGTTTCCCCCATATTAAAAGTGCTCCAAAAATTCAGGAAAAATACAATAAAAAATCAGCGCAGAAGAAGCTTCGGGAATAACCGAGGGGGGGCCAGAGGGGACCCACCAGTGCCCCAGGCGCCCTCCCGGCGCGCCCTAGGGTGGGGCCGCGCCAGGGGCCGCCTGGACCCCTGGTGGCCCCCCTGGCTGCCCCCCTTCGCCTATATATCCCTCGTGATGTGAAACCCCCGTGACGGGAACCCTTTTTTGCGATCTCTCCTCTGTTCCGCCGCTGCCGCACTTCCAAGATCGGGAGCACCAGAAGACCTCTCCCCGGCACCCTGCCGGAGGGAGGAATCACCTTCGGGAGATTCTCCACCAACATGGATGCTTCCCGGATGAACCGTGAGTAGTCCACCTTGGACCATGGGTCTATGATCAGTATATATGTGATGTTCTCCTCCCGTCTTTGTTCTTCATGGATTAGACCTTGTAAGCAGCCCTACATGATCGAGGCACATATGTAATCTTTCTGCTGTTGCTATGCTGAGTTTGTTGGGATCCGATGGATTATAAGACTATGCTCAGATTGTGTTTGAGTAATATATTTGATTCTCCTCTTTTATATTTATGTTCTAGAGTAATTCTTGCATGTTCTCTGTTCCTGTTTATTGCTTTGGCCAAGTAGTAGGTAGTGACTCCAAGAGGGAGCGTTATGCTTGATTGTGGGTTCATGACCCCTAATGACTAGCTTGAGTGACAGAAACATAGGGGATGTGTTGTTGCCACAAGGGGGAACACAATGGTGCTTGTACTTGCGGGTGCAAGGATTGTTTACTTTACGCAAAGTTCTTTAATGCGGTAGTCTGTTGCTTTGAATTTACACTTTGGGTGGGATTCGCAACTTAATACCAGCGAGATGGTCTGGATAGATATCTCAAGGTGGATGATTAGTAGGTAGATGCAGATGGATTTCGGTCTACTTGTCTTGGCGTACCTCCCATGCTTTTGAGCCTCTTCCTTTCTTTATAGCATAGTTAGCATTGGTTTTCGCACATAATAATGTCAATTGCCCAGCTGTAATTTGTTTACCTCGCATGGCTATTTTATCGTCTTTTGGGAGAGAGACATCACTAGTGATCTTCATAGGACCCCGGTCCATATTTCCAACACTGTTTACACCCGCTATCAATTTATTTCTTTATTTCCTTTTCCGTTGCTATCACTATCATTATTATCCCGTGCGTTTTATCCTTTGTAAATAACTAGGCCGGAGGAATTGACAATTCCTCTGTACTCGTTGGGAAGAAAAGTTATTTGCTGCATGTGCAGGTCCAGGAGAAGCAAGTGATTATCAAACGGCGCATCACTTGCCGAACCACCTACTTGTATCTGTTGGAGTCCTACTGGTTCGATACTCAACCTTAGCATCTTCGCTAAGGGAAATTGCTGCTATCTACATCTCAACCTTCCACTTTGGGTAACCAACGAGGGGGCGTTAATTCGTACCATCAAAAGCAATTTCTGGCGCCGTTGCCGGGGACTCCACTCTTCAAGAGAGGGGAGTTGCACACTATCTTTTATCTTTGCTTTTTAGTCTTGTTAGTTTACCTCTCAATTTTTTCTTTAGTGTCCCTTATCAAAAATCTAAAAAATATATAGTATGTCTAGTCCCTTACTTGCCAATCAATGTCTGACTGCTTTGAAACCAGATCTTATTGGCATGGAGGATTCACCGAGGATCAATAAAAGTGGTACAAGGAACACCGCTTGTCTCAAAAGGGGATACACTTATGGAAACAAATACATCAGTTGTATGAGTATGCTAGCAACTTGTGCTCAATATATAATATACCTTTCTGCAGGGATGAATCTTGTTGCTTTATGAGGCATAAACACCGTGCTTTCCAATGTGAGTACAATGATGATGAAACCTTAGCTTCTTATGCTAAGAGAAACTATGATTTTTATGATGCAGAGCAAATAGAAGAATTTATTTCTTATAAGGATGCCTATGAAATTACTTCTCTTCTTAAAAATATTGATGATGCCCCTTAAAAATCTGAGAGTCTTGCTATACTTAATTATTGTTTGGAAAATTACGAGTTAAATTATTATATTACTGGTCATCTTGAGAGAATCTCTCCCCCAAAGGAAGAGACTAATGTTTTGCAGGACTCTATGGAAGAAGAAATTGTTGAACCTGAAAGATCCTTAGATGAAAAAGAGGAGGAGAGTGAAGAACAAAAGGAGGAAGAATGGAGCCATCCATGTCTACCTTCTAATGATAGTAACTCTTTGACTCTTACCTTATATGATTGTTATGATCCTATGGATTCTTTTGAAATATCCCTTTTTGATGAAGTTGATGCCTTCTATGCTTATGGCCGTGATGCCACTATGGATGATGCTGAAAAAATGAACTCTCTATAGTTCCTTATGTTAAGCATGAAATTATTGCTATTGCACCCACACTTGATTGTCCTATTATCCTTTTGAAATCTCCAACTCATATTCTGGAGAACTGTGCTCTTATTAAGGCTCAATGTGATGGGTTGCATTTATCTTATGATCCTAAAGACCGTGTTGAAAATTATACACGTGTGCTTGTAGGTCATGCACAACATGATTTATGTGATAGTTATATTCTTGATGTTGTTCATGATACTACTGAAAATTACTTTGAGAGGGGAAAGTTTGGTTGTAGAAACTTCCATGTTGCAAAAACACCTCTCTTCATGTTGAAAGTTTTGAAATTGTTCCTGTTCCACCTTTCTATGCATGTCACTTTGTGTTTCTTTGATTTATTTTCTTACAAGATTCCTATGCATAGGAAGTGGGTTAGGCTTAAATGTGTTTCATATTTTCTTCTTGATGCTCTCTTTTGCTTCAAAATTCTTATTCTTGTGAGAGCATCTTTTATAATCTTTTTTCCTAGCTTAAAGGCGTAAAAGAAAGCGCTTGTTGGGAGGCAACCCAAGATGTTTTTATTCTGTTTTTAGTGGTCTTGATGATTGTTACTACTGTAGCAACATCATTGTATCTTTACTTTTCAAGCTTTGTGCCAATTATAGCCTCACATGACAAGGGAAGTGACGGGAAGAATCACAGAAAAATCCCAGTTCATCTTTCTGATCTGAATTTTTTACAAAGCGTGATATATACAATTACGGAACTTTCGTATGTTCTGAGTTTTTTTATTTGAGTTGCAGAAGTATCCCTAAAAAATTCTTTACTACCTGCTGGTCTGTTTTTCACAGATTCTGTCCTATTTTGCCTTTCCTTCATTTTGCAAACCTTAAGCTTGCTTTTTCTTTGCAAAAACTTTTTGGCAATCTTGAGAAACAGTAGCTCTTCAAAAATATCTTTGTTTCCAGTAGAGAAAATAATTCTTTTATTATGGGTACTAACCTCGCTAATCAGATTATGATGAGTTATGTATGAAGGGAGTTTTCAAGTGTGCGAGGGAAGATGATGAAAGAAGATTCAGGAGTGTCAAGCGCTCAAGCTTGGGGATGCCCCCATGCATCCGCAATAAATATTAAAGGAGACTCAAGCGTCTAAGCTTGGGGATGCCCCCGTGCATCCCCTTCTTCATCAACAATTATCAGTTCGTCTTTCGTTTCACTATTTTTCTATCACTTCATGCGTTATGTGCTATGCTTGGAGCGTCTCGCTCTAAGGTTTTATTTTTAGTTTTCTTTAGCTTTTCTTGCTGTTCATAACAAGTTAGAACCCAGCTTTCTTTGTGTGGGAGAGAAACACGCTCCACTTCCAAAATCTAGAACACAACATAGGATTTTTCATGCTTATCTTTGTTGTGTGTGTTCTTTATCTTTTTCATAGCTAATGTCATGTTTAGCTCTTAGTTTTCATCCTTATCTTTTCAAAGAGCTTTTGTTTAGTTTGTTTCTGGAATTCTCTTGAGTTTTCATAATTTTCTTGTTTAGATAGATTGCCTGTTGCACTGAGTTTTGTGTCTTGACTTGAAGTAGGTAATTGAGGTTGCTATTCTTTTGTAGTAGTAACTTGCAATAGTTTTGATGTATTGTTTTGAGTAATGTTTGGACTTTTGGTGTCAAGAGCTTTAGCCTATTACTGATAGATGTCGTATTTTGGGCAATCCGTGTTTATTTTCAAAACTTACAAAATTAGTTGAGAACTTTAGCTACTAGATGGATCACTACTCTTCTGAGGGGTCGAATATTAGAGTACACTCACGTACCATAAGTCGAGGATGCGCAAGGATACCCAAACCCCCATACACTCCTCCTCGGGGTACTTTTATCTTTGTGAAACCTCCTTATTAGATTGAGAGTTGCCGATAATAAGTGCATGAGTTCTTCGGACTAATGTGAGAATTCGAAAGTTGACACTTCCACCTTCCCATATTTTTCTAGCCACTCCTGTGCCGTGCATTGCTTTCTTCTCACTCCGAGAGTTAGCGTCCACCTTCGCCGGAACATCAAAACCCTTGGCATGATATGCTCTGTCATCATAAACCTCCTTATATCCATCCTCAAAACAGCCACCATACCTACCTATCAAGGCATTTCCAAAGCCTTTCCGAGATACATTGTCATGCAACATCCACCTTCTCATGACTTGATCTTCATGTCATACATGCTACTTGCTTGATCGATGAGCCGCATGCTAGTTGGGCCTTGCCCTACTCATTTCTACATGACGCGCTAGTATCATTGCATATCCTGCTACCCTGGCAGAGGCATACATTTGCATACATCATGATAGTTACATTTTATTTATGATTTGAGTACCTTGTAAAGTGTGAAAGATCTTCTATAAGTTTTTTAATATATAGAGTGTTGCCCCTAAAGTGAGGAAAAGATCCCAAAGTGGACAAATTAAAAGATCCCAAAGAGGAAAAATGAGAGAAATAGAAAGATCCATTGAGGCCACCAAAAATACAAAAACTAGAAAAAAGAGAAAAACAAATAAAAAGAGAGAAGGGGGCACACTACTATTCCTTTTGAGAGATCCACAGTCGTACTCCCTCTTATATCTTGTACTCCATAGAGATTATCATTCATGCATATAGCTATGTGGGGACCTTCACACTGTAGAACTTGGCGTGTATATTCCAATGATGAGCCTCCTCAAATGAGCTCTAGGTCTTCTTCAGCAAGCAAGTTGGATGCACCCCCACTAGTTCCATTGGAGAGCTTATCTTAGCTCATATGTGCATCCGTTGCATGGCAATCCTTACTCCTCACATCATATCGATCATTTGGCTTTCTCTCGCCTATAATTGTCCTCATTGATGTGAGCCTTTCACACCTTTTGTCTTCCTCCTCCACCATATTCTCTATTTGCCATCCTAAGTGTCAACTTTCTTGCTTACGCTCATCCATTGCATGAGTGCTCAAACTGTCGAAATGGAGTGGATCATTTTGACTTGTACCTGGCTAGTGGTCTGGGGATGAGTCAAGATAAGATTCCAAAGAAGACCAAGTGTGAAACTTTAGTAGATTGAGTTCTCAACACAAAAATACTTTTTTATCTCGTATATCCCTTTCCCCTTTCTTGCACGCAAACACCATTTGGAGACAACCGAGTTAAGGACAGCGAGAGCTCTTGAACCTTTATGTTCTTATGTTGATTGTTTCAATACTAAATATAGACTCTTGCCTGTTATGACTTGAATTGAATTACATGCCTTGATTGCTTTACTTAAAAGTTCTTATATGGTTGTTAGCATGTCACCACAGAAATTATGCTTTTATCATTTACCTACTCGAGGACGAGCAGGAATTAAGCTTGGGGATGTTGATACGTCCAAAACGTATTTATAATTTCTGCTTGCTCCATGCCTCTTTTGTGTGATATTGCTATGATATTGATGAACTTCCATACAGTTTTGATCATATTTGGACTAACCTATTAACTCAGTGCACCCCAGTGCCAGTTCCTGTTTTCTGCTGTTTTTCTATTTCAGGTTTCCCCCATATTAAAAGTGCTCCAAAAATTCGGGGAAAATACAATAAACAATCAGCGCAGAAGAAGCTTCGTGAATCACCGAGGGGGGGCCAGAGGGGACCCACCAGGGCCCCAGGCGCCCTCCCGGCACGCCCTAGGGTGGGGCCGTGCCAGGGGGCCGCTTGGACCCCTGGTGGCCCCCCTGGCTGCACCCCTTCGTCTATATATCCCTCGTGACGTGAAACTCCCGTGACGGGAACCCTTTTTCGTGATCTCTCCTCTGTTCCGCCGCCGTCGCGCTTCCAAGATCGGGAGCCCCAGAAGACCCCTTCCCGGCACCCTGCCGGAGGGAGGAATCATCTCCGGGAGCTTCTCCACCACCATGGATGCTTCCCGGATGAACCGTGAGTAGTCCACCTTGGACCATGGGTCTATGATCAGTAGCTATGTGATGTTCTCCTCCCCTCTTTGTTCTTCATGGATTAGACCTCGCGAGCTGCCCTACATGATCGAGGCACATATGTAATCTTTCTGCTGTTGCTATGCTGACTTTTCTGGGATCCGATGGATTAGGAGACTATGTTCAGATTGTGTTTGATTAATATATTTGATTCTCCTCTTTTATATTTATGTTCTAGAGTAATTCTTGCATGTTCTCCGTTGCTGTTTATTGCTTTGGCCAAGTAGTTGGTAGTGACTCCAAGAGGGAGCGTTATGCATGATTGTGGGTTCATGCCCCCTGATGACTAGCTTGAGTCACAGAAACATGAGTCTAGGGGATCTGTTGTTGCCACAAGGGGGAAAATAACGGTGCTTGTACTTGCGGGTGCAAGGATTGTTTACTTTACGCAAAGTTCTTTAATGCAGTTGTCTGTTGCTTTGAGGTTACACTTTGGGTGGGATTCGCAACTTAATACCAGCGAGATGGTCTGGATAGATATCTCAAGGTGGATGATTAGTTGGTAGATGCAGATGGATTTCGGTCTACTTGTCTTGGCGTACCTCCCGTGCTTTTGAGCCTCTTCCTTTCTTTATAGCATAGTTAGCATTGGTTTGCGCACATAATCATGTCAATTGCCCAGCTGTAATTTGTTTACCTCGCATGGCTATTTTATCATCTTTTGGGAGAGAGACATCACTAGTGAACATCATAGGACCCCGGTCCATATTTCCAACACTGTTCACACCCGCTATCAATTTACTGCTTTATTTCCTTTTCCGTTGCTATCACTATCATTATTATCCCGTGCGTTTTATCCTTTGTAAACAACAAGGCCGGAGGAATTGAAAACTCCTTTGTACTCGTTGGGAAGCAAATTTATTTGTTGTGTGTGCAGGTCAGGGAGAAGCAAGTGATTATCAAACGACGCATCACTCACTTCACCACCTACTTGTATCTGTTGGAGTCCTACTGGTTCGATACTCAACCTTAGCATCTTCGCTAAGGGAAATTGCTGCTATCTACATCTCAACCTTCCACTTTGGATTCATTCATGACCTCACACTGCTTAGTTATAGAATTAAGCCTAGATTTAAGGATGAGTTACTTAGATGGATAGAGTTTCTGCCCCCCTGAAGGGGTATATTTTTGAAGCTTTTGTTGTACGTTTGTAAATATGGTGGCTAAAGTAATAAAATGCTGGGGGTGCTTTACCCTTCAGTCTTAAAGCTTCAAAAAAATATTGATGTTTTATAAATGCTTCTATCATAACATCAATCAAGACGTAATCAAAGTATAAGCACACTTTATTCATTAAATTGAAACAACTGATTTGTCTCATACATGAATAACTTTGTTTCGCGAGATGCAAGACATACTACTAAGTGTTCATACTAAAACGATTACATAATATTTATCTAATACTCTAAGTATATTCCTATGATAGATGTCTTGGTGAAATCTTGCTGGCCATCAACTGTCTTGGTTGCCATCAATCCTCGATCACACCTTTTCCCGTCCATGCAGGTCCTGTTTTCGTAAAACAGAATAAGTATCAGATACTCATTAACTACAAGTGTTGTATAAAGGGAACAAAACATTTATAACAAGTATATCAAATATATACATTCTTCATCAACAACTTCTCCTTCAATGGGTTCAACCTCCAAGTGTTGGAGTTGATCCATGAACTCAGAGAATCCGAGGCTTTCACCTCTTCCGACGTAGCCATGGACACAATCTGTATAACTTGGTGGAAGCGAGTGCATGATACGTCCAAAACGTATCTATAATTTCTGTGTAACATCCCAATTTTTGTAATAATTTGGATGTTAATAGAATCATTTGTGCATACTTTTTTTCCCATTTGCATATTGGATCTTTTGGATTTTCTTTCCAATTTATTTTAACCCAATAAAAAAAATCAAGAGAGAAGATAACATGACTTCTTCAACATAAAAAAAAGGGTTAAGCAAATATTGGAGCATTTATTTTATTTTAATAAAGCATTTCGGGAATTTAATAAATCCAAAAAAAATTGGAATTTATTAATTTTTCCAAAATGACTTTATAAATAAATTTTCGCATTTTATAAAATTGCATTGAGCTAGGAATATTTATCCTAGGCTTTATAAATATATATATATATATATATATTTGTTGAGGTTTTATTAGAGTTTTATTAAAATTATTTTTGAAATATATTTTTATAGTATTTAATTTTAACAATGAAAATTTTACAATATTTTCTTATATATTTATAAGATTTTTTTTAAATTTATTACGTATTTTTTAAGGCATTTTTTGTTAAAAAAAATTCCAGCCGCCAGGCCAGCCAGGTTGGCCGGCCCAGCCAAGCCATGCCCCCAGCGCCCCGTCCTCCCGTACGTGCATGCGCACGCGCAGCAGCACGCAGCTGCAGCGCCATGAGCGCAGCCAGCCATGCCGCCCTTCCTTCTTCCTTCCTTCCTTCCTTCCTTCCCCGCATACCACGCACCTTCCTTCTCCGCCCCGACACCATTAAAGCCCCCATTAATCCTCCATTAAAGAGTTCGCCCGAATTTTCGCACTTGCCGGTTTTCGACGCCGGGAGCACGCATCTGGACACCCCCTCCCCCTATATAAATCACCCCTGCGTGCCCCTCCTCCCACTCGTCCAAAGCCCCCAAAAATCTTGCCCAAAGTCGCACCGTAGCTCGCGTATTTGCTCGCCGAAGTTCGCCAGTCAAGCTCCGCCTCGGCGTCGATCACGTCGCCGGTAAGCCGTCTTGAGACCCCAAACTCTGGAAATCGGTTGCCCTCGTCGTTGCGCATCTTATGGACAAAATTTTGCCTCTTCTCATGCACCACAGCAGCGCCCCGGAGCTCGCGCGTCCACCGGAGTTCGCCGGAGTTCACCGCCGCCCCGCCACGTCGTAGCCACGCCGGAGACCGCCGCCACCACCCCGCGCTTCCCCACGCCGAGCCGCCCCTCCCCGACACCTCCCTCGCCGCCGCCCCACGAAGAAGACGCCGACGGCCACGTACAGTACGCGTACGTTTCTTCCTGTGTAGAAGAAGATGAAAAAAAACGTTTTATTTATTTATTTGTTTATTTATTTTAGAGCATTCACTAGATTAGAATTTTAGCCCTAGTATTTTTACTCGTTTATTAGTTTTAGACGAAACCAAATCCTGCGTTTATTTTTTTCATCCCTCTATCGCGTGGAAACCTATTTTTGAAAATTTTGGAATTTTAATATGAGTTTGAATGTATTTAAATTCAAACTTCGTTTGACCATAATTTTATAAACGTAGCTCGGTTTTGACTGATTATTTTTGCAAATCGAAACTCTAAATTATCGCTATCACTTAGGACTTTCATCAACAAGTTTCACACAAATTTTGTTCCGTTTTACAAAACCTTTTTCATTCCTTTTCTTTTCAAGATTTGTCGAAACTTTGTTTTCGTTTCTTTTGTATTATGTTTTGATTGGATGCACTTGTTTGTTTGCGATAGATTGCCCCGAGTGCGAAGCGGAATATTTCCAGTCCTTAGAGTTTGACCAGCTGCAGCTAGGCAAGTCTACCTTTGATCATTTTTCACTTTACCTATGTTTTATTGCATGTAGTACCCCTTTCTTAGAACGCATAAGTAGAAGTTTACTTTCTCGCAAACCCAGTAGTTCAATTTCTGGTAGGTTTAACTTGTCACCATCGTGTAGGAAATTGTAGTGCTATGTTATTGTAGACGTGGATTGGGGAGTGAATTCACGATGAGATGAGTGACTTTGTAGTAAATCAGGACCAAGTTAAACTCAATGAACTACCTGGGTGGAATGGTTGGAGGCACCCTGGAGGAACCAGTGGAGATGCCTAAGTGACCTGGAGATGGCCAGGGATCACTGCGGAAAGCCACCCAGGCTTAAAGAGATCTTATCATATTGTCATTTTCTAGAAGCTTAAGTGTGCAGCCACAAGCCATTATGGGCTCTGGATTGGTTAATTAGTAGTAGTGACTCTTGCTAGGTGGTGCTACGAACGTAGTGTTGGTAGGTGGGATGGGAACCGCCAGAGTAAGGGAAACTCTTCTAAAAGACCATGTATCGACCTTCCCGTTTCCATACAAAGTGTAGTGTGGCAAATACCAATGGAGGTGGTCGAGTCTTGTGGGGAAAAGTGCACAAACCTCTGCAGAGCGTATAAATCTAATCGATTAGCCGAGTCCCCGGTATTGGACAATTTGAGCGTCTAGCTATGGTAATTTTGAGAAATCTCATCATCTTTAATTAATCATTTTGGGCATAATTACCATGGGTTGTCTTGTGCTTATTATTTTGTTGAGTTTAATTTTAGGAACACTTATTCTATAGGGAAAAATTTAGCTTTATGCAAATTGAAACGTAGAAGCTCCACTAGCCAAATGCATGTATTGTAGGACTTCATTTTCTTCTCCTTGGTATAACTTGCCGTACATTCAAAGTACTGACCCTATTTGGATTGTACGATTGTTGCAGATTACTCTGACGGTGATTAAGGTGCGAATAGGTTATTGTCCTATACTCAACGTTTTGCCGTGGAGTCGGATGGACCACTACTACTACTATTGCTTCCACAGTTTTGATGGCCTTAAGCCATACTAATGTAATAATTTTTCTTTATTTTGAACTCTCCGATGTAATAAGATACATGTGATTTATTCTGTTATTCATCGAGTACTGTGTGTGTCAGCAAGTAGATCCAGGGACTGGCACAGATCACAGAGACTTGGTCCCATTCGGGATCGGGTCGTTACAAGATGGCATCAGAGCACATGTTGACTGTAGGACGTGACCTTAGAAATGGAAAAGCCATAGGACAAAATTTTATTTTGCAAACCTTCTACTTTTCGTTGTTCTCGTATCCTTGTCTATTCAAATCTAACTTCTCTCTTTTAAAAATATAGATGTCGACTGCCATGACCCGCTTCACCCAGCCCGATGAGACCATGCCTTTTGGGCGACGCCTGACGAAGATCACCAAGTACCTGAACATTGGCCTGCCCAGTTTTACTGGAACCCTCAGGACCTCGACGCCAGAAGATAGATGTTGGAGGATCAACGTCCACATTCCAGGACGCATCTTCGGGAAGAACATCAAGCCTATTGACTTCTTCTTGGAGGAACCAACTTGGAGTTTGGGCCAGAGCATCGCAGCACACACCTCCCTTGGACACATCCGCGAGGAATACAAAGAGGATCTCAAGGGAACCACCTTCATGGCATGTGGACGTCGGGATCACCATGGAGAGATTGTGCGCACCGTTGAGGATGACACTATATCATCCTATATCCAAGACCTGGAGAAGCACATCCGCAGCTTGGAGAAGGTGATGCACCGTGGCATGAAGACCTCCAGGAAGCTGGCCATCCGCCAAGAGGAGCTGGAGGAGGAACTCAAGGAAACTCGTGAAGGGTACGAGGATGAAATCGACACGCTACTGAAGAAGCATAAAGAAGTGAAGCGCCTGCTAGAAGAAGCCGAAGAGAAGCTTGACCATGGAGAAAACATCCAGGACGACAACTCTGATGGAGATTTCGTCAGCCAGGATAAGGATCATGAGGGGTCATAGGACGTTGAGATGAGCGAGTCCTCAACCGACTCGAATTAGTTACAGACCACCATCATAGATGATTATCCTTAGCTACTCGAGTAGAGTTTCGATCTATCAATTTTTTTTGTTACCATGTCGACTTTGTGACATGGATTATCTTAGGTTGCTTGTTTGAAACTTGATTTGAGTGAATTGAATTGAAACTTTGCTATCATTTTTGCATATGGGTAGTGTTTTCCCCTTAGGCATTTCTCCCTCTATATCTCATCTATTCTAACCCAACAGATGCCGCCAAGAAGGGACCCTTCCGGAAGTGGATCAGGAAGTGGAATCCCCGGCCTAGAGCAGTTGCTTCAGACCCAAAACAAGTTGATGCATCTTCTGATGCAGAACATGAACACCAACAACAACGCACCACCACCTCCACCACCACCGCCTCCGGTGGATAGTCTCACCCGTTTCCTGAGATTGAACCCACCATTGTTCTCAAGCAGCCCAGAGCCGATTGTTGCTGATGATTGGCTTCGTAATATGGGAAGGAAGCTGGCAACCGCTGGATGCACTGATGGGGAGAAAGTGAGGTTCGCCTCGCACCAGCTGGATGGACCTGCAGCCGCATGGTGGGATAACTATACCACCACATACCCCATGGCTAATGTGACTTGGGATCAGTTCCAGCAGGCCTTCCGCACGGCTCATGTCTCAGCTGGAGCTATGAGTCTCAAGAAGAGGGAATTCCGCAACTTACGCCAAGGAGGTCGTTCAGTGGCAGAATATGTGGAGGAGTTCAACAAGCTGTCCCGTTATGCTCCAGGAGATGTGGCCTCGGATGCCGCTAAACAAGAGAAGTTTCTGGAGGGACTAAATGATGAGCTTGGCGTTCAACTGACGGTGGCAACTTTTACTAATTATCAAGAGATGGTGGACAAGGCTATCATTCTTGAAGGCAAGTATCAGATAATGGAGAATCGCAAGAGGAAGTACGGTCAGGGAAAGTTTCACTCTGGAGCTCAGCAGAAGCCCCGTCCTGCACCATTCTCAGGATATGGTGGATTAGGACACAACCATTCAATCCACATTGTTGGAAAAATCCGCGAGGCTCAGAAGACGGACAAAGGCATTGCTGAGATAAAGGAAAGTATGGGCAAAGGAAAGGCCAAAGGATTTCGTGAGGATGAACATGGAACCTTATGGTTTGAACAACGTATTTACGTGCCCAATAACCCGGAGATCAGAAAGCTGATTCTTCAGGAAGCTCATGATTCGCCTTACTCCATACACCCAGGCAACACCAAGATGTATTTGGACTTGAAGGAAAAATTCTGGTGGACCGGTATGAAGAAGGATATTGCGGAATATGTAGCAGTGTGTGATGTATGTCAGAGAGTGAAGGCAGAACATCAGAAGCCGGCCGGGTTACTTCAGCCTTTGCCGATACCCGATTGGAAATGGGACAAACTTGGCATGGATTTCATCACTGGATTACCCCGGACTCGATCAGGATATGATTCTATCTGGGTAGTGGTGGATCGTTTGACTAAGGTAGCTCACTTCATCCCCGTGAAAACCACCTATACGAGTGCAAAGCTGGCAAAGATATATATGTCGAGAATCGTATGTCTGCATGGAGTCCCGAAGAAGATTGTGTCAGATAGAGGCACTCAGTTCACCTCAAAATTCTGGCACCAGTTGCATGAAACCTTGGGGACCAGACTGGAATTCAGCACGGCTTTTCACCCGCAGACAGATGGGCAGACAGAGAGAGTAAATCAAATTCTGGAAGACATGTTGAGAGCTTGTGCACTAGATTATGGATCCAGTTGGGATGATAATTTACCTTATGCAGAGTTCTCATATAACAACAGTTACCAAACTAGTTTCAAGATGGCCCCGTTTGAAGCCCTCTATGGAAGAAGGTGTAGAACACCGTTAATGTGGGATGAAGTTGGAGATCGTAAATTGTTTGGACCAGAGTTGATTAAGGATTCCGATGAGAATGTAAAATTGATTCGTGATAGA
This sequence comes from Bromus sterilis, assembly GCA_950022295.1. Lineage (NCBI taxonomy): Eukaryota > Viridiplantae > Streptophyta > Magnoliopsida > Poales > Poaceae > Bromus > Bromus sterilis. The sequence continues at coordinate 223,423,564 of OX465599.1, forward strand.
TTGAAGATAGCCCAATCCAGGCAGAAGAGTTACGCAGATGCAAAACGCAAGGAGGTAATATACGAAGTGGGAGATCGAGCATATCTTCGTGTGTCCCCACTTCGAGGAATCAAGAGATTTGGAGTCAAAGGGAAACTAGCACCACGGTTTGTGGGGCCATACAAAATAGTGGAATGCAAAGGAGAGGTTGCATACAAGTTGGAATTGCCTGAAGCATTGTCTAGAGTTCACGATGTGTTTCACGAATCCCAGCTGAAGAAGTGTCACGCAGAGATGGACGATATCCCGTTGAGAGACACGGTACCCTTGGAAGCAATTCAATTGGGGAGTGACTTGACCTACGAAGAGAAGCCGGTTAAAATTCTTGACACCAAGGACAGAGTCACTCGTACCAAGGTTATCAAGTTCTGCAAGGTTCAGTGGAGTCACCACACTGAGGAAGAAGCCACTTGGGAGCGAGAAGAAGAACTCAAGCAGGACCACCCACACCTTTTTGCTGGCCAACCCGAATCTCGAGGGCGAGATTCATCTTAAGGGGGGTAGGTTTGTAACATCCCAATTTTTGTAAAAATTTGAATGTTAATAGAATCATTTGTGCATACTTTTTTTCCCATTTGCATATTGGATCTTTTGGATTTTCTTTCCAATTTATTTTAACCCAATAAAAAAATCAAGAGAGAAGATAACATGACTTCTTCAACATAAAAAAAGGGTTAAGAAAATATTGGAGCATTTATTTTGTTTTAATAAAGCATTTCGGGAATTTAATAAATCCAAAAAAAATTTGGAATTTATTAATTTTTCCAAAATGACTTTATAAATAAATTTTCGCATTTTATAAAATTGCATTGAGCTAGGAATATTTATCCTAGGCTTTATAAAAATATATATCTATATATATATATATATTTGTTGAGGTTTTATTAGAGTTTTATTAAACTTATTTTTGAAATATATTTTTATAGTATTTTATTTTAACGATGAAAAATTTACAATATTTTCTTATATATTTATAAGAATTTTTAAAATTAATTACGTCTTTTTTTTGAGGTATTTTTTGTTAAAAAAAAATTCCGGCCGCCAGGCCAGCTAGCTGGCCGGCGCCCAGCCAAGCAATGCCCCCAGCGCCCCGTCCTCCCGTACGTGCATGTGTACGTGCATGCGCGCGCAGCAGCACGTGCAGCAGCACGCAGCTGCAGCGCCATGAGCGCAGCCAGCCATGCCGCCCTTCCTTCTTCCTTCCTTCCTTCCTTCCTTCCTTCCCCGCATACCCCGCACCTTCCTTCTCCGCCCCGACACCATTAAAGCCCCCATTAATCCTCCATTAAAGAGTTCGCCGGAATTTTCGCACTTGCTGGTTTTCGACGCCGGGAGCACGCATCTGGACACCCCCTCCCCCTATATAAATCACCCCTGCGTGCCCCTCCTCCCACTCGTCCAAAGCCCCCAAAAATCTTGCCCAAAGCCGCACCGTAGCCACGCCGGAGACCGCCGCCACCAACCCGCGCTTCCCCACGCCGAGCCGCCCCTCCCCGACACCTCCCTCGCCGCCGCCCCACGAAGAAGACGCCGACGACCACGTACAGTACGCGTACGTTTCTTCCTGTGTAGAAGAAGATGAAAAAAAAACGTTTTATTTATTTGTTTGTTTATTTATTTTAGAGCATTCACTAGATTAGAATTTTAGCCCTAGTATTTTTACTCGTTTATTAGTTTTAGACGAAACCAAATCCTGCGTTTATTTTTTTCATCCCTCTATCGCGTGGAAACCTATTTTTCAAAATTTTGGAATTTTAATATGAGTTTGAATGTATTTAAATTCAAACTTCGTTTGACCATAATTTTATAACCGTAGCTCGGTTTTGACCGATTATTTTTGCAAATCGAAATTCTAAATTATCACTATCACTTAGGACTTTCATCAACAAGTTTCACACAAATTTTGTTCCGTTTTACAAAACCTTTTTCATTCCTTTTCTTTTCAAGATTTGTCGAAACTTTGTTTTCGTTTCTTTTTTATTATGTTTTGATTGGATGCACTTGTTTGTTTGCGATAGATTGCCCCGAGTGCGAAGCGGAATATTTCCAGTCCTTAGAGTTTGACCAGCAGCAGCCAGGCAAGTCTACCTTTGATCATTTTTCACTTTACCTGTGTTTTATTGCATGTAGTACCCCTTTCTTAGAATGCATAAGTAGAAGTTTACTTTCTCGCAAACCCAGTAGTTCAATTTGTGGTAGGTTTAACTTGTCACCATCGTGTAGGAAATTGTAGTGCTATGTTATTGTAGATGTGGATTGGGGAGTGAATTCACGATGAGATGAGTGACTTTGTAGTAAATCAGGACCAAGTTAAACTCAATGAACTACCTGGGTGGAATGGTTGGAGGCACCCTGGAGGAACCAGTGGAGATGCCTAAGTGACCTGGAGATGGCCAGGGATCACTGCGGAAAGCCACCCAGGCTTAAAGAGATCTTATCATATTGTCATTTTCTAGAAGCTTACGTGTGCAGCCACAAGCCATTATGGGCTCTGGCTTGGTTAATTAGTAGTAGTGACTCTTGCTAATCGATTAGCCGAGTCCCCGGTATTGGACAATTTGAGCGTCTAGCTATGGTAATTTTGAGAAATCTCATTATCTTTAATTAATCATTTTGGGCATAATTACCATGGGTTGTCTTGTGCTTATTATTTTGTTGAGTTTAATTTTAGGAACACTTATTCTATAGGGAAAAATTTAGCTTTATGCAAATTGAAACGTAGAAGCTCCACTAGCCAAATGCATGTATTGTAGGACTTCATTTTCTTCTCCTTGGTATAACTTGCCGTACATTCAAAGTACTGACCCTATTTGGGTTGTACGATTGTTGCAGATTACTCTGACGGTGATTAAGGTGCGAATAGGTTATTGTCCTATACTCAACGTTTTGTCGTGGAGTCGTATGGACCACTACTACTACTATTTCTTCCGCAGTTTTGATGGCCTTAAGCCATACTAATGTAATATTTTTTCTTTATTTTGAACTCTCCGATGTAATAAGATACATGTGATTTATTCCGTTATTCATCGAGTACTGTGTGTGTCAGCAAGTTGATCCAGGGACTGGCACAGATCACAGAGACTTGGTCCCATTCGGGATTGGGTCGTTACATTCTGCTTGCTCAATGCCTCTTTTGTGTGCTATTGCTATGATATTGATGAACTTCCATACACTTTTGATCATATTTGGACTAACCTATTAACTCAGTGCACCCCAGTGCAAGTTCCTGTTTTCTGTTGTTTTTCTATTTCAGTTTTCCCCCATATTAAAAGTGCTCCAAAAATTCAGGAAAATCCAATAAAAAACCAGCGTACAGAAGCTTCGGGAATCACCGAGGGGGGCCAGAGGGGACCTACCAGGGCCCAAGGCGCTCTCCCGGCGCGCCCTAGGGTGGGGCCTCTCCAGGGGGCCGCCTGGACCCTTGGTGGCCCCCCTGGCTGCCCCCCTTCGCCTATATATCCCTCGTGACGTGAAACCCCCGTGACGGGAACCCTTTTTCGTGATTTATCCTTTGTTCCGCCGTCGCCGCGCTTCCAAGATAGGGAGCACCAGAAGACCTCTTCCCGGCACCCTGCCGGAGGGAGGAACCACCTCTGGGAGCTTCTCCACCACCATGGATGCTTCCCGGATGAACCGTGAGTAGTCCACCTTGGACCATGGGTCTATGATTAATAGCTATGTGATGTTCCCTTCCCCTCTTTGTTCTTCATGGATTAGACCTCGTGAGTTGCCCTAGATGATCGAGGCACATATGTAATCTTTCTGATGTTGCTATGCTGAGTTTGCTGGGATCCGATGGATTATGAGATTATGTTCAGATTGTGTTTGAGTAATATATTTGATTCTCCTCTTTTATATTTATGTTCTAGAGTAATTCTTGCATGTTCTCCGTTGCTGTTTATTGCTTTGGCCATGTAGTAGGTAGTGACTCCAAGAGGGAGCGTTATGCATGATTGTGGGTTCATGCCCCCTGCTGACTAGCTTGAGTGACAGAAACATGAGTCTAGGGGATGTGTTGTTGCCACAAGGGGGAAAACAACGGTGCTTGTACTTGCGGGTGGAAGGATTGTTTACTTTACGCAAAGTTCTTTAATGCAGTTGTCTGTTGCTTTGAGTTTACACTTTGGGTGGGATTCGCAACTTAATACCAGCGAGATGGTCTGGATAGATATCTCAAGGTGGATGATTAGTAGGTAGATGCAGATGGATTTCTGTCTACTTGTCTTGGCGTACCGCCCATGCTTTTGAGCCTCTTCCTTTCTTTATAGCATAGTTAGCATTGGTTTGCGCACATAATCATGTCAATTTCCTAGCTGTAATTTGTTTACCTCGCATGGCTATTTTATCGTCTTTTGGGAGAGAGACATTACTAGTGAACATCATAGGACCCCGGTCCACATTTCCAATACTGTTTACACCCACTATCAATTTGCTGTTTTATTTACTTTTCCGTTGCTATCACTATCATTATTATCCCGTGTGTTTTATCCTTTGTAAACAACAAGGCCGGAGGAATTGACAACTCCTCCGTACTCGTTGGGAAGCAAAGTTATTTTTTGTGTGTGCAGGTCCAGGTGAAGTTAGCAACCTCGGTTGTAAACGGCACCATTGTTCACTTCACCACCTTCTTGTATCTGTTGGAGTCCTACTGGTTCGATACTCAACCTTAGCATCTTCACTAAGCTAAATTTCCGCTACGCTGCATCTCAACCTTCCACTTTGGGTAACCAACGAAGGGGCGTTAAATCGTACCATCAGTGCAACACTATGTATATCACAGGATCATTTTTGGTCCAGTAGTCAAAGTCATTTACGAGGCTCAGATGCATCTCATTCATCTCGGCGACGTGCGTTGTCAAACATGAGTTCTCTTCCATCTTTGTAGATAGAAACTTACTTTCTAACTCAAATATGGCTATTCTGAACTACCGCATGTAGAATGAATTCAAAATATCAATCATGTCAAACATGTCCATATCCTGATATTGTTCACGTAAGATTTGCGGAATGCAAACTTCTATGACACTCTTTGCCATGGCATCAGTCCTTCGACGATACTCGTAATGAATCATTACTTGCTCATCCATGTTGTTCACCGGAGGATTTCCCACTGGCTCTTTTGTTATGAACAAGTGGTTTTCTCTCTTGAGCACACTCCTAAGGCATAAGTACGAACTAATGAAATTTGACCAATCATCTTCAAGTTCTTCACCACGTAAGAAAGAAACTAATTGATGATATTGTGTCATTTCCATTTTCGACAAACATAATTGCAAGGAAAAAACAATTAAGACTAGTTCACAACAATGAGTTCACAATAATCATATTATAAATGAGCTCACATTAAAACAATCATCCCTAACAAGTTTTAGTGATTACATGATCCAGATTCACTATCCTCCCTCGAATATCCCTTGGCCAAAGGATTAGTTTCAAAGGTAGAAAACTACTTGTGCGATCACATCATGCATGTGACTCATGCTCAATCTTTCGATCTCTAGTATTCCGAGGCCATATCTACATATGCTAGGCTCACCAAATTGACCTCTGTGTTATATGCTGCTAAGCAAGGTCATATCTACATATGCTAGGCTTTCCAAACCCAACCTCATGCGAACGTTGTTGATTATGTGTGACACCCGATGTTCGGTGTGTCAGCCATAAGGGAGAACCTTCCAGGTGGTGCACACTTTGGTAGAATACTTGTGTTTGGCATTTGTTAAGGGATCATCTTATATCATGCTACCGTCGTGTATCCTATACTAGCAAGTTTTAAGATGTTTGACTATGGTGGCACTAAGTCTACAGTGTCTCCATTTGGGTTTGTTTTATCAAGATGAACGGTTGCTACTTTCTAGTAACACATAGAAAAGCTATCACTACATCAAGATCAAACAAACGATAGCCCCCAATAGCAATATAAAGTTAGACGCCTCTATTCTGTATATTGCATGTTTTATGTGGCTGCTAGGGCTTTCATAGACAAACTGATTTTAGCCTACGAGTCAGCCACAACACTGATTAGATGATTGTCTCTATTACACCCCATATGGTGACCTCCGTTGCAAATTCCACATCCGCTAAAGTAAAAGAGACAGACACCCCCAGAGCCACTTTTATACGGTACAAGCTGTATGTCAAGCATGGAACCAGTCTCGCGTAAGCGTACGCGTAAGGTCGGTCGGGGGCCGCTTCATCAAACAATGCCACAAATATGAACAAGTGCACGTGAGCGGGTAACAATCAATGAATCAACTCCCACATCCCGATGTGTTCTATCCGTACAGTAATACTAAGCATAGACCTAGCTCATGACACCACTGTTTGGGTCCGCAGCAGAAAAAATAATTTTTCTAACTAGCGTTCCCAATTGCCCTAGATATATCTAGCCGTATTACCGTAACGAAGAGACTTGCGGATAACATACCGCGGGGTGTAGTCCATTGCGCGGGAAACGTACCCGCAAACATGGTCGATGTAGTCGATCGAAGTTCATAGCCCCCTGGCTGTGTTAGCACCATGTCGGGTGGAGTGCCACACATGTAGCACCTCATAGTACTCGCACACATACGGAACTCAGTGATGACCTCCGATCTCCGATCCAACGAAGGTGGCGGAAGTAGACCTCCGAAACTAGAGTTTCAGCAGCACGACGACGTCTATTCATTGGAGAAGTGTCAATCCCACTATAGGATCCAAACAAGGGGATCCCACCGTGGAAGAGACGAGGGAGTGGAGAAGACCGGAGAAAACTGATCTCAATTCGGGATTATATTTATTTCTCCAAGAATGTCTGAGTATTAAATAAAGCCACTCACCACATCTATATATAGGGGGAGGGAGGGGAGTCAACCCCCCTCCCTTAGCAATGTGGGACTAAAAGTCCCTTTGCCAAGGGTGTGGCCTGCCAAGGAAGGGAGGGGGTGGCCGGCCAAGGCAATAATAAAATGTTATTATATATATTTCCATGTTCGTAATTAATATTTATATTTCTGTGCTATAATTGCAATGACCCTGACTATGAGATTCAGAAGAAAACTCATTTGCATGTGTGGAAATGTAAACACCAAGAGTTCCTGGTTTAGCGACTAAGACCAGCTCATTTTCTAACTGACGATTACGTTTTCTTAATCATGGACATTGTTCTTGTAACAAGGATATCAGTAGCAATGAGAACATATTGTTACCAGAACAATGATGTTGAACCGACCCCAGTATGGAATGATATACTTAGAGATCACATTGTAACAACATTATAAGTCATATCATGAAATGTTATCATATAATTTATTCCTTAGACCATGAGAGTATCGAGTTGCTTCACGCAGGAAGATATACTTTGGTTTTTAGATGAATCTTCCCGTTACTGGGAAGTAGTAAAATAAGTTCTGGGTACATCGGATAGTGTGCTAGTAACTGTGATAGTTCAAGAATGGAATTTTCTCCTTCACGACGAAGATATATTTACTTCGGGCCCACTCGGTATGATGGTATCCATTATAGTCTGGCCAGACGCATTGTGATTTAGTCACGGGGATACCGGAATACGATAACGAGAAAAGGGACAAACAAGCAAAGAGGATAATGTCTGGCTTGTGTTCAAGAAGTTCTTACACATAGGTTCCAAACTTATCTCTCTGACTTTGTCACGTATCACGAAGAAAATGGAATGGTACATGAGTAAACATAATGATTCACTCAAAGTTTCTTTGTGTATGTGCGGGAGTCAACATGGGTGTCCATGGCTCCACTGTTGATTATTGGCTATTGAAGAAAGGCTCTTGACCTATATCCGGAAGATGTTCTGAGTCATGTCCGTATTATACCAAACCTATTGGGTCACACACTTAACGAGCAGTAGTTTCTTAGAATACTGGAATGGTAGAAGGTCTAGTGGAAGACAAATAGAATACTTCATACGGGCACCGGAAGTAGTTCAGGGTATTTATGGAATTGTTGATAAGTGCACCAGAAGTAGTTCTGGGTATTTAAGGATATGTCCGGATCACTCTGGAATAGTCCCAGGTGGTTCCATAACATATGACAATGGTACTGGGGAAGTCCTGGATCGACCGGAATAGTTTCCGGTTAATCGGTGGACGTCCCGACAAACTTACGTGTTCATCAGATTTCTTAGACTGTAACTCAGATGGTCCCGGTACCTATCCAGATAGTACCGGAACGTCCAAAAATGGTCCCGAAAGGTCTTAGAGGTGTTCCAGAAGGTTCCGGAATGTCCCGAAAGCATCCCGGAGGGTCCCGGAATGGCCGAGAATGGTCCCAGAGGGTCCTGGAAGGTTCCACAAGTTTCCTGACAGTACCATATGCGCCCCACCACCCTTAGCCTTGGGGTCAAGGCACTCCAGGGGGGTTGGCCGAAATCTCGTGGAGGGGGCGCCCTACTTGGGGAGGAGTCCTCCTTGGACTCAGACTCCCCGGTGGGAAGGTCTCCCTTTGGGAGTAGGAGTCCCAGGGGGACTCCACAAGCCCCCGGTCGGCCAAGACAGCCCCCTGGCCACCTATATAATGAGGGGAGGGGGTGGGGCGCAACACATCAAACCCAACGGCCCCTACGCCACCCTCGCTCCCTCTAAATCCCATTGCTCCACTTTTAGACCCCGGTTTAGACGATGTTCTAGATCGGGATCTGTTAGGGTTTTCTCCCTCTAATTTTCTCGATGGCGTTCTTCTCTGGACGGCGGAGCGCTGCTGGATTTCTCCTACGGGATGTGTGGATACTAATGGAGGTGTCATGCCTTCGACCCTTCTTTGAGGAGCTTGTTCATGGGACTTATCTACAGGACTAGATCGCAGGACAGTTTGAGGGATCGATATCCTCGCGGTGGAGAGGTCATTGAAATTTCTAGCTGCGGGGATCTGCATCGAAATTCTTCACCAACTCTACTTCCGCTACATCGGTTGGTGAGCCATGACCTAATACCTTGTATGCAATCTTCATAGATGATCTTTGCTGATTGCTACGTAGGCCGATTTTTTTTTGTTTTCTACTGCGTTTCCAAACAGTGGTATCATGAGCAATCTATGAGTAGATGCTTGTTTAGGTCTATATCATATGTGTGATATGAGGCATTGGTTTTCTTGTTGCTTTCCTGTCATGTGATTTTTTCTGTGCTCGATGGCAAGTTGAGGTTTTGCTACAAGGATTGAGTTTTCCATCGATCCCTCTATGCTGCTTTCAGTATGCTGGTTGCCTTCATCATGGTCTCCGTCAAACTTCTTGGATCTCATATTAATCTCGCAATAGAAGATTTAACATTGAGGGACTTGTGGATTTTATGAATTCTAATCCACACGGGGGTCACGCGTTGAACAAACTTTGGCTTGTGGCATTAGTTGATGCACGCACCCCGAACGTTAAACTAGCAACAATGAAGTATCGTGTTTGGTTTGTATAGGGAACAACGTTTTCATGTAACCTGCTAATCAACCATGCTAAAATTTGCAACAACCCGTGTAGATGGCGATCTAACTTGTTTTTGCAGAGTATGCATGTGATGTGGCATAGCCTTCAAGATTTTCAATGTGTTTGTATGAGATGCTATTTGTTTTGTAATATTTATTCGCGGCCTACGTGTCGTATTACAGTGATGTGCGAGAGATGATAATGGCTTCTCGCCCTTCGTTGGTTACCCCAAGTGGAAGGTGAGATGTAGGATAGCAGTAAATTTCCCCTATGTAGAGGATAGGGTTTGTCTCCCGTAGGACTCCGAATGTGACAAGTAGGTGACAACGGCGCTAGAAATTAGGCGGTTGACGTGGACCTGCACACAGACACAAATAACTTTGCTCCCAACGAAGTTCAGAGAGGTTGTCAATCTCTCCGGCCTTGTTGTTTACAAAGGATCAAACGCAAGGGATAAAGGATAATAGTAATTACAACTGGAAAGTAAAAGACAGAAATAAATTGAGCGTGTAAACAGTGATGATAATATGGACCGGGGTCCCATGATGTTCGCTAGTTATGTCTCTCTCCCAAAAGACGATAAAACTGCTATGCGAGGTAAACAAATCACAGCTGGGCAATTCACAGGATTAAAAACGGACCGCAATGCTAACTATGCTACAAAGAAAGCAAGAGGCTCAAAAGCATGAGCGGTACGCCAAAATAAGTAGACCGAAATCAATCTACATCTACTACTAATCATCCACCTTGAGATATCTATCCAGAACATCTCGCTGGTATTAAGTTGTGAGCCCCACCCAAAGTGTAAACCCAAAGCAACAAACAACTGCATTACAAAAACTTTGCGTAAAGTAAGCAATCCTTGCAACCGCGGTCACAAGCACCGTTGTTTTCCCCCTTGTGGCAACAGCACATCCCCTAGACTCATGTTTCTGTCACTCAAGCTAGTCATTAGGGGGCATGAACCCACAATCGAGCATAACGTTCCCTCTTGGAGTCACTTCCTACTACTTGGCCAAAGCAATAAACAGTAACGGAGAACATGCAAGAATTACCCAAGAACAAAAACATAAAAGATAAGAACCAAATATATTACTCAATCACAAACTGAACATAGTCTCATAATCCATCAGATCCTAGCAAACTCAGCATAGCAACAGCAGAAAGAATTACATATGTGCCTTGATCATGTAGGGCAGCTCACAAGGTCTAATCCATGAAGAACAAAGAGGGGAGGAGAACATCACATAGTTACTGATCACGGACCCATGGTCCACGGTAGACTACTCACGGATCATCCGGGAAGCGTCCATGGTGGAGGAGAGGTTCCCGGAGGTCAATCCTCCCTCCGGCAGGGTGCCGGAAAGAGGCCTGCTGGCGCTCCCGATCTTGGAAGCGCGGCGGCGGCGGAACAGAGGCGAGATCACGAAAAAGGGTTCTGTCTCCGGAGTTTCCCCGTGACGAAGAATAAATAGGCGAAGGGGGCAGCCATAGGGGCCACCAGAGGTCCAGGCGCCCCCTGGCGTGGCCCCACCCTAGGGCGCCTAAGGCCCTGGTGTGTCCTCTCTGACCCCTCCTCGATGATTCCCAAAGCTTCCGAAGCGCTGATTTTTTAATTGTATTTTCCCAGAATTTTTGGAGGATTTTTAATATGGGGGAAACCTGAAATAGAAAACCAACAGAAAACAGAACTGGCACTGGGGTGCACTGAGTTAATAGGTTAGTCCAAATATGAACAAAAGTGTATGAAAGTGTATCTAAAACATAGCAATATCACACAAAACATGCATGGAGCAAGCAGAAATTATAGATACGTTTGGGACGTATCATACGGCATGATGACTGGAGTCATATGATTGTCACTTAATTATGTCCTGCGTGCCAGAATTGTTTATTAGCTCGAGGAAAAGCAATAGATAGATGAAATGTGATGATCTACGATGCGGAGGTGGACCCCGACGCACATGCCGGAAGTCGTGGTGATGGTCCCGGCGCCAAGGACATAGTTGGTGGACACGATGACTTCCACCACCATGACGTGAAGACAACGAAGACTTCACGAAGCAAAGGGCTATATTATATCACATAATTTTATGAACTGCCTGTGATGTTTATCCCTTTGATGCACCCTTGTTTGATGCACGGTAGTCGTATTTTATTAGGGTGATCTCTCGCAAAACAATATCAAGTTGATAGTGTTCTTCCAACTGTAGCACCATCGATACTATGTTTCACACCGGAGCAGGTCATGTCACATGGTTTCACACGGTATGACGCATAAAAGGAGGGTGTGTTAAGAACATACTGCATATTACACTTGGTTGTCTTGACGGTTTGGATATAAGATTGATACCGGAACACGCCCATCGAAAGATGAACAAGAATCATCTTTGGCGTGTTTGGCAAGTTAGCCTACCGTACCAATCTAAGTCATCAGTGATGTCACATCAATGGCGGACGATTGGGTTGGATCTTGAATCACTACAACATCAATTACGAGAGATATTGATCTAAGTGGGAGCGCACTTAGTATTTAAATTGATTAATCATAAGTGCTACTTAATTATGAATAAAGTCTAAGTATTTGCATTATCGTTGTAGAATAATGGCTCACGTTACCACCTTCTCGATTGTTTTTTTTAACTATATAATCTTGTAAAAACTTTACAATTGGTACCATATTGTGAGGACTATCCTCAATAGTGCGGAGAAGGACCATGTCCTATCGCAAAAAAATTATGCTCTCCTGTTGATGCGATGGATGATGTGACTTACGTCCATAATCCAAAAGGCTAGAATTCCACCACAGCTAAGTGCATCGTCTTCACCACCATGAAACCCGAACTTCGAAATGGTTGGGATAGTTATGTGATGTTCATGGAACTGAAAGTTTGTTTTCAGTAGTAAGACAATTGATGTAGGATATAAGATATCTAGTACAATGTATGATTGTAAGCATTAGTGAAAGTATTCACTATGCTCAAACAAAAATGATAAGTGTGGGATCCAGAAGAACACCGATCATATGATGATAGAAATAAAGGGAAAGGAAGTTCCAAAGGGTGTTAATAAGACTTACACGCCAGATGATGGACTTTTTAGTCATATGATTATGAATCACTTGACGCTTGCTTATTTTGTCTTGAAGTAATGTGACTAAAACACCGTTGATAGGCCATACATGAACAGGCAACTAAGTTATTGCAAATCATACATGATGATGTGTGTAGTCCAATAAGTGTAGTTGTGTGCATTGGATTTTCTATCTTCACTCACGAGTTGAAGTAGATATGTGGATATCTGTTCAACTGAGACTTACCTCTGGAATCTTTCAAATGTTCAAGGAATTTTAGAGTGAAATAGAAATTCATTGTAGCAAGAAAATAATGCTTCTGCAAATTAGATTGTAGAAAGTAATATTTGAGTTACAAGTTTAGCGAACGTCTGATGAGTTGTGAAGAAGTGTCATAACTTGCGCCTCCCCAAACACCACTAAGAGTAAAGTGTCCGAGAGACGTAATCAAGCCATGTATGACACGGTAAGATCAAATATGACGTTTATATATTTTCCATTATACTTATTAAAGTTATGCGTTAGTGACTATGACTTTTACACTGAAAGAGCACCATCAAATCAATTGAAATGGTACCATATTAGATATGGTATGGACTGTTAAAAACCATATTGTCTTTTCTTAAAATTTGGGTATATGAGACATATGTTTGACATACTCAGAGTCCCAAATCAGATAAGTTCTACTTTCTTAAGGTTATTCCAAAACGTTCGGTATTCCTCTATCACTACACCAAAACAAAATTGTTCGTTGTTGAGAACAGTGTGTTTTGAAGAAAATAGTTTCTTGCAAAAGAGTGAGTGGGAGGACAATGCAACTCTTCAAGATTGTTGAATCTTCAGAGAAGTGCGCAGCTGAACCACACAAGTTAGGAAAAACTCGTACAAATATTTATGTTATGTAAACGAGATATTGTTGTTCAACAACGATAAACCTGTGATATACAAAGAAGCGTTGATGGGCCCTAACTCCGGGATTTGGCTAAATGCCAAATAATCCGAGATAGTATCCATGGAAGTAAGTCAAGTTTTGAACTTGGTAGACCCTCCGAAAGACTAAGAGTCTGAAGAGTATATAATTGGATCTATAACTAATTCGGATGATTTTTTTTATCCATAAAGCTCAACTTGTTGGAAAGATGTTTTCTAGCAAGTTCAAAAGTTGACTACAGCGAATTAGTCTCGACAGTAGAGATGATTTAATCAGTTTGGGTTATACTAGCAATTACTACATATCTCATTTATGGGATATTGTAGAATGAACGTCAAAACAAAGTTCCTGCACGGAAATATAACAAAGTACGTATGTCTGATACAACCGGAATGTTTTGTCTATTCGAAGGATGCTAGAACAGATGCAAGCCTCAGATATCCAGTACTGGACTGAAGCCAGCAAAATGGAGTTGGAATTTTCATTGTGATGAAATTTCTAAAAGAGTTTTTGTTCATCAGGAATAACGAAGATGCTTGAATATTCAAGAAAGTAAGTGGGAGCTGAATAATATTTCTAAAACCTTATGTAGATGACATATTGTTGATTAGAAATAATGTAAGTTTCTTGACATGAATAAGGACTTCATTATAAATAGTTTTCAGCTTAAGTACTTGGGCTAATATAGCATTAGTATTAAGCACAATGATCTATGTATATAGTAAGTTCCTGGTCATGATAAAGCCAACATTACATGTTGACAAGATACTAAAGTAGTTTAGTATGAATACGCCAAGAAGGATGTTCTTGCCGAGGTCATGGTGATTTTTTTCCAGAATTCGGTGTTCATGAACATAGTTAAGCAAACACATGAATTGAATTTCACTCACCTCTGGATTAATCATGTACACCATAATATGTAAAACAACCAGATATGTCCAGTGCTCCAAAAGGTTTTGAGCAAGATACCAAAGTGATCAAGATGTTGATCATTGGACAAACAGTGAAAAGTTAAACTTATGCAAGATAAGATATGTTTCTTGGGAAATGGAGATAATGAAGAGCTTGTTGTAATGAGTTACACTAGCTGAATTTTGATGTAAACAGTTACACCAATTTAGTCTTCATACTTACTCCGACCGATTTTCAATTTTAATTGGGATTATGTGTTTCACACGTAAGGGTGGCGCAGTATGGAGCAACTTTGTCAAGTTAGATACTGTGGCGAATTCTATAACAGAGGCTAAGTATATAGTTACTTAAAGAAGTAACAAGGAGGGTATTTTGAATCATAAGTTCATTTACGAAGTTGGTATGGCTTCCTAGATGTCTATGTTCATGGAACATTGATGAATGATTTCATGACTTATTCTAAGGAACCAAGGTCCTACCAAATGATTCAAAAATATACAAAGCTAAACTAATAAAATTAGTGAATTTTATGATAGCATAAAAATGCGAAGATATGCAAGATACAAATGGGCCTGAAACGTCAGATCCGAAGATGAAGTCTATACCACATATGAAGCATGCATTACACCGGTATGCCATTGGTGTAAAGTGCTCAAGCACTGACAATATTATTGACTCTAGTGCAAGTGGGAGACTGTTGGAAATATGCCCTAGAGGAAATAATAAAATGTTATTATATATATTTCCACACTCGTAATTAATGTTTATATTTATGTGCTATAATTGCAATGACCCTGACTGTGAGATTCGGAAGAAAACTCATTTGCATGTGTGGAAATGTAAACACCAAGAGTTCCTGGTTTCGCCTCTAAGACGAGCTCATGTGCTAACTGATGATTAGGTTTTCTTAATAATGGACATTGTTCTTGTAACAAGGATGTCAGTAGCAATGAGAACATATTGTTAGCAGAACAATGATGTTGAACCGACCCTAGTATTGAATGATATACTTAGAGATCACATCGTAACAACGTTATAAGTCATATCATGAAATGTTATCATATACGTAATTCCTTAGACCATGACAGTATCGAGTTGCTTCACGCAGGAAGATATACTTTGGTTATTATATGAATCTTCCCATTACTGTGAAGTAGTAAAATAAGTTATGGGTACATCGGATAGTGTGTCTAGTAACTGCGATAGTTCAAGACTGGGATTTTCTCCTTCACGATGAAGAGATATTTACTTAGATCCCACTCGGTATGATGGTATCCATTATAGTCTGGCCAGATGCATTGTGATTTAGTCACGGGGATACCGGAATACGATAACGTGAAAAGTGACAAACGAGCAAAGAGGATAACAGGTGGCTTGTGTTCAAGAAGTTGTTACACATAGGTGCCAAACTTCTCTCCTCTGACTTTGTCACATATCGCGAAGCAAATGGAATGGTACATCACTAAACAGAATGGTTCACTCGAAGTTTCTTCGTGTATGTGTGGGAGTCAACATGGGTGTCCATGGCTCCGCTGTTGTTTATTGGCTATTGACAAAAGTGTGTTGACCTATGTCCAGAACATGTTCTGAGTCATGTCCATATTATACCGAACGTATTGGGTCACACACTTAACGAGCAGTAGTCTGTTAGAATACTGGAATGCTAGAAGGTCTAGTGGAAGCTTATAAAACCTTCTTCGAGGAGCTTGTTCCGGGACTTGTCAGCAGGACTATATCGCGGGACGGTTCGAGGGATCAATATCCTCGCGGTTGTGAGGTCATTGAAATTCCTAGCTGCGGGGATCTGCACCGACATTCTTCACCAACTCTACTTCCGCTACATCGGTTGGTGAGCCATCACCTAAAACCTTGTATGCAATCTTCATAGATGAGCTTGGGTGATTGCTACGTAGGCCGAATTTTTTTGTTTTCTACTGCGTTTCCCAACACATGGCGCCTCCCCTTCCTTTTTTTTATTTTTCCTTTTTCCCTTTTATTCCACTAATGGCTTCTTTCATAAATAAGTCCCATTGCACTTTTTAAGTATAAATAAAATGTTTTTAATTATTTATTCATTTAATTAAGAAAAAACATATTATTTCTTCTCCTGGTGATCCGGAACACCTTCCAGCTCACTCTGAACATCCTTCAGACCAACACGGAACATTTCCGGTATGTCTTCACTTATTCTCCGGTAACTTCTATAGTTCCCAAAAGGTCTCCGATAACATCGAGCCCTTAAGTGTGTTACCCTACGGTCCGAGAACACTCCAGTCATGACCGAGATGAGGCTACGGTCAATGATCATCAGCGGGACTTCGATGCCCATAATGACCCCTGTGTATTCCGGATATTAACACCGATTGAACCGTCACGTCGTATCGCATTCCCTTTGTCATCGATACTAGATGAGTCCGAGATTCGATCAATGACATCCTATGTCTAGTTCTATCTTGTTACCGACAAATCTTATTTCACTCGTCCCGTGATATTCATCCCTGTGACCTAGTCACACGGTGCACAGCTTTATGGATGCAATCTCACCGAATGGGCCCTTAGTATCTTTCCATTACATGGATTGACAAATCCCGCTGTTGAATCAATACTCCTCAACATATCCCAACGGAATACCCAAGATACACCTTTATGGCCAGCACGTTTCAGTCAGGCGGTGGATGTAGGTCAAAGCATCCGAGAAGATAGTAATTATGCATGATCTCACGGTCTAAGGAACGGTCTACTATGTTCTTAATTACAACACTAAACCTTTATTATTTGATCAAGTTGCAATCGTTACGTTGGGTAATGTTCATCACATCATTCATCTAATGAGGCGACCTCACAGTCAATTGAATTGATTGTCCATGATCGAGAAACCATGTTCATCAGTTGACCATGAACTAGTTATATAGAAAGAGGCTAACTAGGAACATTGGTTAACAAAATTACGGTCTATTGCAACAAAATTTATTGCTACAACTATCTTTCGTTCATCGCAATAAGATCAACATATTTCCACAGTTTTGTTTCATCGCGCTACGTACTCCTTTTGTTGCAATAGAAGGCACGTATTGCCACAAGCTATATCAATGTTGTAATATGGTAGTCATATTGTGTAATACCCTCAGTATCTGTAACAGTAATCACTGTCCCTGTGGATAATTACTGTTGCTAATCACTGTTGTTCCCTGTCCTTAATCAAACTTTGTTCTAATCATATTCAAATCCATGATGTGTGGTGGTCAAAACTCAAGGCCCCATGTGCTTTGATCACTTGGAATCAAACCCAAACCCTAAACATTTTTAAATGAAAATAAAAACAATGTGGCAAATTAAACCTTGGCCAAAAATTATGAAACCAATTTTGTAAAATGCCACAAATCAATAGAACCATGTTGGACCAACTTGGGTATTTTTGTGAGCCATGAATTAATCCAAACAATTCCAACAGTAGCCTAAAAAATCCCACCTTGAGCATTTATTAAATAAAAGAAATAGCAAAGGGATTTATTTTGCCTCCAAACTTTCTGTATCATTGCTATAGGGTGTAACTCTAAATTGCAAACACCTAAAGTGTTTTACAAAAATACAGAGGTATTATTTTATTTGCACAAGAGTTAATAGAAAAACAAAACCAACAGGAAATCGAAAAAAAGCTAAACGTCGCATGGGGCGACGGCCCACCCCGGGCCCCATCTTCTCCAACTGCCCCCATCCCATCCCCACCTGGCCCCGTCGCCGTGGCAAGCTCGTTGTGGCTGGCGTCTCTCCGGCCGCCCCCACATCCATTGTGCCGTGGAGGGGATAAGGTCGAGCCCCAGCCTCCCCCTGGACACCCCCGCCTCCATTTTCCCCTCCTCCTCCTCTCGCAGTCGTCGGGTGAAAAGCTCCCAAGCGCCGCCGTCGCCATTGCAGTGGCCTTGCGTGGCCACTGTCCATGCCGAGTGTCGCCTCTTTGTCCACCGGGTGCGCCGTCGTCGACTACGTCGACTACTGTGACGAATCAAGCCGGGAGCCCTTCCACGTCGCGCCACGCCATCGTTCCCCTTCTTCGCCGCCGACACGTTGAGGAGCGATTCCGGCCACCCTGACCCTCCCCCGAGCCCACTCCCCGCCCCTACGCCCTCCTGGTGAGCTCCTCCACCTTCGCCACCTCCCCGTAGAGTTCCCCGTGCCCCGTAGCCGCCGCTGCCATGAGGGCTTTTCCTCACCGCCGCCAGCGAGCTCGCCCATCGCGGCCTGGCTCGCGCATTTGGCGCGATGTGCACGTCATATTGCTCCCCTTCCTCCCAGGAGACGAACCCGCTAGCGCATGCTCACTGTAACCCGTAGACTCGAGCTCCTCGTCGACGCCATTTCCACTGCCGCCGCCGCGCACGTTGCCGTCGTCGCTCCGGCGCGTCTCCGGCGCCACCACCACCACCAAACGACGCGCCACTCTCCCCCGGTTCGAACCCAACAAGCCGCAACCCCTCCCGTGGCGTGTGTTCAGAAAGGGCTCGACCTCGCCGTCGGTCGTCGTCGCCGGTGAGCCCTGGGTCATTGCCAAGTGGCCCCCACCTGTTAGGGGGTGATTAGCACTAACCCCCCCTGAGTCTATTACAACTGGGCCCAGACCCCCTCTAATAGCCTATTTAAATTAAGCAGAAAACAAACCCCACCCCCCACTGACCTGTGGGCCCTGCCCCTTTACTTGAGTAGCCGCATAGACTTGGTGGGACGACATAGACTTGGTAACCGCATAGACTTGGTGGGACGATAAGGTACACACGCAAGATAAGGTAAGGAGTCGGTTCACCTTGTTGGTAACCGCATAGACTTGGTGGGACGACAGGGCAGGCACCGATGTACTGGTGGTCCTGGCTGCTGTCATTGTCCGCGGGTCAGTTAAGTCGAGGCAACGATAACGGTTGTCCCGCGAGTTAATAAAATGACTAATGGTTCGGTGGATGACTTGAGTAGCCTTTTGGCTTATACGCGCTGCCTACACGTGGGAATTACGAGTTATGGGCTCCCCTGCTTCGTAGTCTCGTCTGAGGACTCTTCAGACGTCAGCAGTACCGCCGGCTGATTGCTGGGAAGTGGTGTTGTCTTATTTGCTCGCGCGGTGTTGTCTTCTTTGGTTTGCTTATGCTTCACCGGCCAGCCACGCACCATACAGGAGTACGTCGGGGTTGGGGTCCAAGGCCCTGCGTACTTAGGATTTTGACCGGCGGATGACCTCTCTGTTGAGTTTGAAAGATGGGCTACGAAGTGTCGGATAGCCTCGGTGGGTCATTCCCTAACAAGGTGTACGCCACCCTGGAGATCCGTGCGTTGTAGTGTAACGGAAGTGCACCCCTGCAGGGAAGATTAATCTATTCGAATAGCCGTGTCCACGGTAACAGGACGCTTTATGCTGAAGCTGGATCTTACCACTACAAACTATTGATATTAAACTGTATTGTTCCGGGTTTTCTTCCTCGCTGGGATGTCGAGGAAGGGATCACGGAGGCATTGCTAATTATTACAACTTACTATTATACAATGCTACAGCAACTTCTTCTGCATTGTTACTTTATGCTTTATATAAACTATTGGCTATTCTCTCATGCTGCAAGACTCGTCGGAAGATACTAGTCTTCGATAGGCCTAGCTTCTTTCCCTTATTCCGATTTCTACCTTGTAGTCCACTATATATAGCCTCCCCTTTCCATTTGATACAATGCATAATTGCTTAGTAGCGGACGTAAGACTCGCGGGTATGCTAGATACTCACCCTTGCTTTATTTCCCCCTTTTCGTTTTTCCTGATCGGCCGCTGCAGTCGACGTTGGAGCCCAGGAGCAGGACTACCCCGGAGGCGACTACTACGACGTCGAGTTCCCTGTCGACCAGGAGTAGTTCGGTGGATCCCAGGCAGGAGGCCTCTCCTTTTCGATCTGTATCTCTGATGTCATTTGTGCTAGCCTTCTTAAGGCAAAACTTGACTAACTATGTTTGTACTCAGATATTATGGCTTGTATAGCTTATTTATTCAGATCCTCGTGATCCCTGGTTTGTAATATCATATTTATATTATTTGTGATTAGTGTTGTGCTGTGATATTCTCACCGTGGCACCCTAATCTCAGCTGTGTACCTTGCGTCTATGATTACTGTACAGGGATTGATTTTGGGGGTGTCACATATTGCGATAGTTGTGTCATGTTGCGGGAATTCATCATTTTGTTGCAGTAGAGACTAGGTATTGCAACAAACTAACTCTTTGTGGAAATATTCTTGCATATATTGCAACGATTCTAACATGTGGTGCTAGTCATAGAAATTGTTGCAAAATAAATGGCTTCGTATTGCAACAAAACATGTATTGGTTGTAATATGGCAACATTTTGCGTCACCTTCATTGTGTTGCAATAACTATCACACATTGCGACAAATTGTGCAATCATGGTAAGATGTATGACATATTGCAACAATCCCTTAGTATTGCGAAAAAGTAATTAGAGTATTTATTAATTGCATCAATTTTACTTAACCAAAATAATTAACAAAGTTTCTAAGTGGATAGAATACATTTTTCTAATAGAAATACCAATTTTACTTATCTGATAGGAATGCCTATTTTATTTTTAAACTATGGTGTTTTCTTCCAAAAACTAGGTCCTTTGAGATAGAAATCAAAAACAAATTGGTCATGCTGCGAAAATTGTCAAATCCAAATTTGTATCCGAATTTGACTGAGGTGGCCTTTGTTTGGGCTTTAGCTACGGATTCATGGACTCTAGGGTTGTAAAATTCCGAATCGCTAACATAAAAAACAGCTAGCTAAATATTGATTCCTACAATTCTACTACCAGCCAGCCTGGAGCCGAAAGCAACAAAACAGTTGATTCCAGAGATTCCGAAGTTATTTTCCAATCACCCCAAATGCCTCCCCGTTATTACAGCTCAAATGCCCCTCAAGCGAAAAAACAGATCCGAGTACCGATCTTCCCTCTTCCTCTCATTTCTTCTCCACCCATACGAGGAAGGCATTACATCGACAGGCTATGGAGGGTGATCCCTAGGGTTCCGGCGGCTCTACGGCGGCCATCGGCGGCAAAGGATGCTAGATCCGAGCACGCCGACCTCGAGCAACTGTCCTCCGCCTTGCGCCGGAACTGCAGAGCCTCACCTGCTGCCCCTTAAGATCTGACCCTGCCACGCATGAGCGGCCGGACTCCGGCCACCATCCTCTGTGTGCGTGCGTCGTCCCCAAGTTCAGCCTGCTCGCCCCCTACGTCCAACTTTTCCACGCCCAGACCTACAACGCCCAAACCTTTATCTGATTTGGATCTCTTATTATTATTTCTCTACTGTTCGTGGTTAGGGAAAATCAGTATCTACCATGCCAAAAATATTTTGATGGAAGTTTTAACTAGTCAAATTTATAAAAAAGAAAGAGAGCTACACCTCCCCCATACTTGATGATGGAATGAAATGGACGCAATGTTGCTAATGATAGATGGAACGAGAAACTTCTTTCCATACTTGAGGCAAAATAAAAGGTATCGTAGACCGTCAAATGATAGATGGTTAAGGGAACAAAAGTGTAAGCAAAAAAGCATTAATATGGTTGGCATGGGAGATATTGAGAGACCTTTACCGTTCACCGTTGACTGGAAAGTTGCACTTCTCAAAAGAATTTTATTTCTGTTTTCAAACCAAGAGCTCTGGGACATGTTTAGTCTTTGCTTCCAACCACGGGTTTTCAACCTTGCCATAAAAAATCCACGGTTCGAGAGTGTCCCCTTATTTCTTCAAAGCACCAACTATTGAGAGCATAATTGTCATTCTTGGTGTAACATGCATTGTCCCAAAGTACCACATGTCTTCTGCATGATTGTGATATTTCTTATTCTAAAATTCTTAGTTCTAGTCTCCTTTAAAACTCCGGAGGAGTTTCTGCATTTATGTTTTGCTTCACTCATGGAGGCTAGCGAGATACCACTCTAACATGTTCAAGCTATGTGCATTGTGATCTTGTCTTGATTTTCAGCAGCATATTATTTACTTTTGGTTGTTTGTGATTGATCACTTGAAAGAGGGATTGCTTCTTGCATTGTCCTCATAGCATTGTTTCAACACCTTCTAAACTCTTTACGTAGTACATGCTGATATACATCTTATGAAGCAAAAGAGTTTGTCAAAGTTTTCTTTGTCGCGTCCAGTTCGTTGAACTGAATTGCTTGAGGACAAGCAATATGCTAAGCTTGGGGGAGTTGATACGTCTCAAACGTATCTACTTTTCCAAACACTTTTTCTATTGTTTTGACCTCATTCTTGCATAATTTGAACTAAACTAACCCGGACTGGCGCTGTTTTCAGCAGAGATGCCTGTATGGTTTTATTGTGTGCAGGAAAATGGATTTTTAGGTATCTCGGAAAATTCCAGAAAATTCAGGAAAAATCCACGCACTATGTCATAGTTCCACAGGACCGAAACCTGACTCTCCTTTACCTTCTTATCTCCGAGGTTATTCCCCGCGCTTGACCTCGTATGCGATTCAAGAGTCACCTATCTTGTGATATAAAGCACGGTATCAGACGTCGTGCTTATGCCTGATGCTCCGAACCCCTTTTCATCCTCTGTCATCGACATCGAATGCATGTCTATCCACTTGAAACTTCTCATACCTCCTTTTGTTACTCTCGATGTGTTCCCCTGAGTTTAAACTCGGAAGATACTTTGTACCCCAGTCCCTCAGACAACCTCGGTTGATTAACCTTGTACCGATCCGACCCCCTTAAGTTTGTCCTCCTACCCTATCCGTAAGTACGATGAAGACCCCGAAGGAAGAATGACAACTTCGACATAATTCCCTGATGCACAGAAGTCAAGACAACACCATTGAGGATTAAATTCTTCGAGGAGAACAAACATGACCAAGAAGACTCGTTAAAGTTTTGCAACCGAACCTTTTCCCTTACCCTATCCCTTAAATCTCGGGACGAGATTTCTTGTAGTGGGGGAGAATTGTAACGCCCCGGGTGTCAAGTAACGGTAATCACCTTGGTTGTAACAGTAATTGGTTTAGGTAATGCCAAGTCATTGTGATTAGCAATGCTTGATCATACCTCGTTTAAATTCCCACTCAAATAAAAATTCAAAACAAAAGTGGAAAATAAAGTTGTAAAAAAATTTGTTGAAAAATATTCATTAACTTCCAAATAATTAGTAAGCTTTGGAAAACTAGAAAACAACATATATCAAAATGTTTAGATGTTCTAACCTAATTAAAACAGTAATGAAAACATCACCATTTAGTCATTTTCTAATTAAATAAATTTCAAGTGAAATTTATTGTGTCCGAAACTTTTTGTGGCAGTGATATAAAATACAATACATTTAGTGGGACCAGTTGCACATTTGTTAAAAATCAATTACATTTAGTGGTAACAGAAACCAGAAAAGAGAAGACGAAGGAAATTAACCTAATTCTATATTGCGCCCTGGGCAATCCTCAGCCGGCCCAGTCCAACAAAAGCCTTCTCCCTCCTCTGAACAGGGAGTAGGCAGTGGTTGTTCATGGCAGCCATCCCACGACCATGGTCGTGGCCGTCGGCGTGTCGGCCATCCACCGGGCCCACTAGCCTATAAGAGCTCCCCTCTGCCTTGGACAAACTCTAGCCCCGTTCCTTTCTCCCTTTGCGTCGTTCGCCTCGTCCCCTTCTCACGCCCGAGCACGGTGTGGCCGCACTACCGTCGCTGCGGCCTCGTCGATGACGCGCCCCCAGGCCACCCCGAGCTGCGCCACCATGTCCTGAAGGACCGCCATGCTCGACTACTTCACCTACGACGAAGAACGCGAGCTCAATGCTACCAAACCGTCGGGATCGGCTTCGTCTTCTACCTACGTCCGTCGCAGTCGTCGTCGTTGTACCACTGCTACGGTCCGCCTTCAGCTTCCTTGACCGCGCCCCTGTGCTCGATGTGATCTTCTCTGCCGATTCCCCTATTTTTCCTCTTTGATCCGTGCCTATTTATACCGTGGATTGACGTAGCCCGAGCTCCCGGCCATGTCCGTGCCCCTGCTGCTCTTGCTAGCTACTTTGTTGCTCCTGCCGCTGGAGTGGCTGCATGTTACTGTGTCGCTGCTGCCGGCCGCGCCCTGCCCTTCGCCGGCGCCGCTGGCCACGCCTGCTATCATCCGCCCCCGCCCCCTCCCCCTTCGTTGCGGCTGGCCACGGCCATGCCCGACCAAGGTTGTGCGTGTGCGTTCGTGTGCGTGTGTTGTGTGTGCATACGTGTGTGCATGAGCGTGGTGTGTGTGCGCTCAAGTGTGTGGCCGCCCCTGAGCTTGCTGCTGCTTGTGTCCATGGCTACGCTCTACCTCCCCCAAGCGCCTGCTGCTGGCGCTGCTTGCAGGTGCCGCTGCTGACTGCGTTGCTACTGCAGCAGTTGAAGATGCACTGCTGGTATTTGCACCTATTGCTGCTAACACTAGCTGTTGTACCACTTTTGGCAGCACCAAAACAACAACAAAACCAAGTTTAACATGGATACAATTTATATGGACATGTAGTACACTTGACAAGGATCAATTATCTCCACTGGATCAAACTAAGATAATGCCTAGATTAATTCCGATGAAAATCACAAAAGGCAACTTTCTGTAGTTTTTGGAATCACTGTCTAATAGCACTCTTCGCACCAAGTTTTGGTCGAGTAAATGAACCCTAATAAATTTGGCTTCCGTACCAGATTCAAGATCACAGAAAATTGTTCGACTTTGATATAAGACACTAACTCGGCGGATGAGCGAAACCCTAAAATGTAGCCCCCCCCCAAGATAGCTAGATGATGTTTAAACAACGATTCTCAGACTGGTGGGACCCACTGGTCAGATTGACCGGTCAACTACTGTTGTGGATAATGTTGCATTTAAATGATTAAAGAAATCTAGAAATTATATAAAAAGCTTTAAATATTAGAAATTCAATATCTTTTAAACCATAACTCAGATGGAAAAACTTTGTACATGAAAATTGACCAGAAAAATACAACGAACAAGAATACACTATCCATACGCCCACCACACCCACTCTATCTTACCGAACATGGAACATTCCCCCTCCGGATCGTTTGTCGATAATCACCCGGAGCTGGCAGTTCATCCCCGGATGAATTCCCGCTCCGAGCAATACACCTTGTACTGCGTTAGAACAAAACCAACACCCTCTTTGCCATGTCTTGTATCTGTATTGCTATTATTGACGTGTACTTATTGTTTCTTCCCCCCTTCTTATTGTCTGGTAGCCTCGGCGGCTGCTGTCGATGCCTCTGTGAACGACTACGTCGTCGACGACCGTACCCCTACTGTCGAGCTTTCAGGCAAGAAGTGCTCCTTCACCTCTCCCACATATAGCATATCTGTCGATATTTATCTATTGGACTAGGCATTGCTGCTACTATGTTGCTTTTCTATTCATTGCATAGCCCGTCATTGTCGCCCCTTGTTGTACCTTCCTTTATCCTATGCTTCCTATTAAATATACATATATATTATTCAACAGTTAGCCATGCGCATAGTTAGTCAACTAGGATTAGATAGCGGGTCGTGATCACTCTGGGAGTGAACGCAGATACAATATATTATTCCTGCAACAGGTACGGTACAGAGAAGACGCACAAGGGAACCTACAACGGTGAGACTCTGCCGAGTTGCTTCAAGTTCGAATTAGGAGTGGATGGACTCGTATTTCACTCTCATCGTCGTCTCGGCAGCGTAGCATCACCGGGGTGATACAAGGATATTCCTCTTAAGTTCATTCCCGTTGATGTCTCTGTCGAACCACTTCAAGTGTACCATCGAGGGTGATTCCTCCTGGTTTCACTAGATGGTAGGCACCTGAATCAACTGGTGTTCTTAAAGATAAGAAGTCGGGTGAACCAACGGTGCCCGCGAGTGGTATTGCGAAGGGACAAGAGGGAGGGTACACCGACGTACTGGTGGGCTTGGACCTTGATCATTGTCCGCGAGAGTTGCCAAACCACGAAAGTCGAGCTCTTCCAAGAGCACACGCGATATAAGGTAAGGAGTCGGTTCACCTTGTCGGTAACCGCAGAGCTTTGACAGAACGACAAGGAAAGCCCCGATGCATTGGTTGTCCTGACTGTTGTTCGTTGTCTGTTGTGTGAATTAGTCGGGCAACGAAAACGGTTGTCCGCGAGATAATAAAATGACTAAGGGTTCAGTGGATGACTTGAGTGGCTTTATGCTAATACGCGCTGCCTACACATGGGATAACGAGTTATGGGTTCCCCTGCTTCGTAGTCTCGTTCGAGAACTCTTCAGACGTCAGCAGTGTCGTGGGCTGATTGCCGAGAAGTGGTGTGTCTTTTTCGCTCGAGCGGTGGTATTTTCTTTTTCTTCACCGGTCAGTCACGCAGCATGCAGGAGTACGTCAGGGTTGGGGTCCAAAGCCCTGTGTACTTAGGATTTAGACTGGCGGATGGCCTCTCTGTTGAGTTTGAAGGATGGGCTACGGAGTGTTGGATAGCCTCGATGGGGCATTCCATAACAAGGTGTACGCCACCCTGGAGATACGCGCGTTGTAGTGTAACAGAAGTGCACCCCTACAGGGAAGATTAATCTATTCGAATAGTCGTGTCCACGGTAACATGACGCTTTATGCGGAAGCCAGATCCTACTACTACAAACTACTACTATTAAACTGTTGGTTCCGGGTTTTCTTCCTTGCAGGGAAGTCGAGGAAGTGATCTCGGAAGCATTGATAATTATTACAACTTACTATTATTCAATGCTGCATCAACTTATGTTGCATTGTTATTACATTCATTCTTTTATAACTGTTGGATATTCTCTTCCCGTGATGCAAGAATTGTCGGAAGATGCTAGTCTTTGATAGGCCTAGCATATTCCCTCTGACCCTGGTACTTCTATCATACAGTCCACTATACAACCTCTTCCTCCATTTTGATAAATGCGTAGTATTCTGAGTTTAAGTCTCGCTGAGTGTGCTAGATACTCACCCTTGCTTTATCCCCCCCTTTGTATTATATACCCGGATTGCTGCAACCATACGCTGGAGCCCAGGAGAAGGAGTACCCCGGAGGCGCCTACTACAACGTCGAGTTCCCCGTCGACCAGGAGTAGTTCGGAGGTTCCTAGGCAGGAGGCCTTGCCTTTTCGATCGAGTGTTGATTTTGTGCTAGCCTTCTTAAGGCAACCTTGTATTCTTGTGTCTGTACTCAGATACTATTGCTTCCGCTAACTTTGTGCTCTCGAGTTGTTGTATTCGAGTCCTCGTGGCCCCTGGCTTGTATTATACAACTTGTATTATTTTATTTGTAGAGTTGTCTTGTGATATCTTATCGTGAGTGATCTCGATCGTGTACCTTGCGTGTATGATTACTGTACATGATCGTAAATCGGGAGCATCACAATTGGGTTCAGATTCAATTGGTATTTCTTCTAATTTGTTTGTGAGTGTAGGAAGCGACCATGTGTTGATTGCTACTTGTATCCTATCATGCCTTGATCTGGATCTTTGATATAATTTGGACAACCTTATGTTTTGTCACCCTTTGGTGTGCCTTCTTGGTTTACTTAGTGTTTTGTCCAAATTGTATTTCATATTGGTTCTTGAAAGTCTTGTGCATGCATATTTTCTATATGTGTAGTTCCGATGCCACGCTTTCTTTCTTTGATTCTATATATAGGTTAAACTTCATTCACTTATTTATTGGCTAATATGTGCATGAAATTCAATTTAATGTCCATATGCACTTATTCTTGTGAAATTTTTCATATGTATTATTGTTCCTCTAACTCTTGGGTCCCAGTGAGTTTGGGTACCATTTTGTTTGTGAATGTTGTTCTAGGAACTTTGGAGATGCATTGGAGGATCGTATCATTCTCAAGGAAGGTGTTGGTACCATGTGCCTTTTGGAGTCAAACTTGGACGATCAATGAAGCTTTATCTACTAAATCATTCCCATGTTATGTCGGTAACAAGTATCTACATCATGCATACATTTCTTGCATTCAACCTTGTGTAGGTTGCATCATGGCATGCCATGTTGGGGCATGCGTTAAGCTACACTAGTTCTAAATTAAAATTTCTACGACATACAACCAAGATCTTGTCGCTGGAGAAGAACAATGTGATAAGGGATTACCACTAGATGCGCAGTCACGGCAGCGGAAGGAGAGTTGGCGATGCGCGGCGGCGGCTGCTCCTCGTGAATCCCACGAACCGATCCCTCGAACAATCCCGAGAGTTATCCCGCAAAATGATCCGTCCCAAGTACCGCAGGTGCGGCGCCTCCAAGGGATGCATGCGTGCAAGGAGGAGCGCCTGGAGGCGGACTGCTAGGTCCGGTGGCTTGACCTGGAGGTGGAGTGGCAGCTACGATTGTGGACTGACCCGTACCCCTTCAGGGTTCTCCCTAGCCCTTATATAGGCGCCCGTGGAATGGCCTCAACCCTTGAGGCAATTCAGACCCTCCATCCAACATCCATTCGGATCACATCCGGATGGGCTCCTATCCCCTTAAGCGCGCGACCCTATAGGTTCACATACACATGGACACGACCGGATCACATCTAGTTCGATAGCCGGTAGCGGTTCCTAGCAGAACGTTCCGGCTCCCATATATGCGTAAAGTCATAAGACGAACCATTACAAAGTGTCATATGCAACATTCCTTTTTCCTCACGATATATGTGGTCAAGCTCAAGGCGAGTCTTGTCACCCTTGTGATAGCTTGACCTCTCTTCTCGAAACCGTGATATAGATTCCTGAACCGGGTTAACACTTAACCCATATACCATGGACATGCTTTATGAACCTTATCACTTGAGAGGGCCCAGAGAATATCTCTCCAAGATGGAGGGGAAAATCCCATCTTGATCAACCATGTCTCGCGACCTGTATCATGACTCGTCCGTTAGCTACCTTTATAACTACCCAGTTACGGTGTAGCGTTTGATAGTCCCTAAGTGAGTATTCCTCATCCCGAGAACATGCGAGGACATCAAATCTAGGACATGGCATATACATTGTATTGAGACTAACAAATGACAGTATCTCGCTGCATCTCAAAGTGGGTCTCTGTCCAACTCAGTGATCCCATCACTAAGTTCATACTATCGGGTAGCATCTCCATGCCCATGACTTGTGAAACATAGTCATCAACCGAGTCATATACTAGTCAAGGATACGTGTCCGCATAACCTTATCAACTAGGGACCATTAGAACAATCATCATAGAATATATAGTCTCACAAACAAGTCACATACTTATTGATACATATAAGTGATGATGTTCAAGGACAATACAAATAACTCATGAATACATATAAGGAGATAACTTCATAACATGATTGCCTCTAGGGCATATCTCCAACATGCCATTCTTCATTTGCAATTGTTTTGGTTCTTGAATTGTTCTAGAATTGCAAGATATATTCTTTGTTGCGATACATGTTTCCTTGTTCAAAGCATCCCAACTATCTCTTGTTCCCTTGTTGCTAGTTGTGATGACTTTGATGGTTCTGTGTGTGGATTTCATTAATGTACAATGAGATAATATTAAGCCAAAGTCTATGCTTTCAATTAAATATCTTATTGGTATATTTATGATCACCGTTAGGAGATATTGTTCTTTCCTTTTGTAACTATTTCGTATGTACATGCTTCTTTGTGGATATTTCATCTACCTAGAAACTCATACATTCGAGAGAAGTTACATCTACTGGATATCCTTTTTCTTTCATGTCCACATTTTTCTTCTCGTTTTAATTCTTTGGTGGTTACAGGAAAGCTTGTTTCTTTGAGTTTGTGTCTTAATTCTATTCATCTTAGTTCACTCATTTGGTGGTAAAGATTGTATTCCTCATGCTTGTATTGATGAGCCCATTATTTTATGTCTTCACCATGGGGTTTTCACAAGCCTTGATTTTATTTTGCATTTCATTAAGCATGTGACCCATTTTCTTGTTGTGTGTGTGACCTTCTTAACTTATGTTGCAAGGACATGTCTTGCACCTTGAGTCTCATCTCTTCAAGACTATGTTGATGCTTAACGAGCATCATTATATTAGTCTTATCAAGTTCTTTTCCATGGCTCATACACATCTTTTCGGTTGAGCCCATTCCAATGATTATCGCTTTTGCTTGTTGCTCAACCATTTGTTTGTTGCAAGTGTTGCACTTTGTCTCATATCCTTGCACGCTTGCACTTGTGTTGTGTTTCTATTGATTTTTGGGCAGTATGATCCAATTTTCGCGCACTTTGTATTCTAATACGAGAATTCTAAAATAGTGCACAAATCTTGGGGAACTTCTCTATTTTCTTTAGAACACTCCTATGCTCAAATCATAATATCTTATAGTCATTTGAATTATTGGATCTTTTGATTACCTTCATTTGTTTTGTTAAGACTTTGTGCCATATCATACTTTTTCAATCTTTGGATCCCCAATATAGTTTATTTTCCCACCAACTATGTATCTTTGGATGTGTGTATTTTATTCCACTCATATCTTGAGAAATGACCCTTTTTGGGAGGAACACATGCTATATTGGCCTTCTAAGTCTTTCTGCCCATTTTGGCAATAGATGCCAATGGGGAGAAGTTTAGAGGGTTTAGTTTGAGGAGGTTCATGCTTTGGTTTTGTTCTTAAGCATTTCCCTCCTCGCGCATGCATATTTCCTTTGCATGATTTGCTTAATTCATTATATAAACCCTCTTAATGTGATTTTCATCAATTACCAAAATGGGGGAGATTCAAAGGGCATATGCCCTCATGTTTGGTTTTGGTAATTGATGACAATCTATATGGACTAATGGTTCCCTTGAGTTATACTTTAAAGTTTGTACATAGGCAACGCTTGATCGATCATACGTTAGCTTCAAGGTTGAAAGATGAAGACTATGTATTGACCAAGTTGTTATTCATGGAGTTATCCAAAGATTTGTCAGTTTGTCGTGTGCAAGTTCAAGAGGATCATCACGAAGATATCACATGCTTGGAGCTTGTCGGCTATTTGTTGATAATAGTGTTATGAAGATGTTCAAAAAGAGGCTAATGGAGTACGGGGAAGCAATATACTAGTCTTCATCAATCCGACGCAACCAAGAAAGGTGTTCCAACTTGAGGAGGGAATGATCGTCATCATCTAGCTCAAGTGGATTATGCGCAAGACAAAGGTTTGAACTTGTTAGGTTTATAGTTTACCGATCTCATGGTGTTAGTTAGGAGACCGGGTTTAGGCTAGGCCACATCATTCGTGGAGAGCTCAAACCTTTGCATCATTGGCACCATCTTTATTGGTTCTTGTTTGGCTTCTCTCTTTGTGAGTTTTGGAGCTTTTGGTCGTCTTCATTACAAGCTCTTGTTTATCAGAAACGGATTTCATATGCATCTTTATTATGTTTTTTATGTTGGAGTTCTTGTCGGTTCTTATCTTTTGAAGGTGTCACCTTCTACCTTGTTGTAATTTTAACCTTTGCATAATTTGCAACATTTCTTTTATTTGATCTTGGGTGGTTATCTATGTGAGGACCTTGAGCTTTTCCATAGCTTTAAAACAAACCCAAGATCATCAAAATCGGAGTTTGTATCGCAAAGTTATGTTTGTTTTTGTCGTGATGTTTTCGGCCTGAGAGGTAGTACTGCCCAGAGAGAGGTAGTAACGCCCGGAGAGAGGTAGTACCACCCGAAGAGGTAGTACCGCCCAGAGAGAAGTAGTACCGCTTTCTACTACCGCTTAGAAAAAGCTCTCTGGACTCCGAGAGGAAGTAGCACGGATGTTAATATTCGGTAGTACCGCTCTTAGCGGTAGTACCACTCTTAGTACCGCCCATACCTCTGTTTTTCTGCTCTGTTTTTGTACAGGGCGGTAGTATCACTCGGGGAGCAGAAAACTGCACATAACGGTTCGATTCTTGGGGACCTATAAAAGGGGTCTTCTTCCCCATTGTCCCCAATGTTCTTGAGCTCGTTTTTCACCTCCATTGTTGACCTCTTCTAGCTTGAGATCTTTCTATTTTTTCCATGATTCTTGCTCCTTTTTGAGTGAAAAGAGAGAGGAGATCTAGATCTACACTCTCCACCAAGTCAACTCTCCTCTTTGTGAGGGGAACCTTTATGGATCTAGATCTTGGAGTTCTCCTTGTTCTTCCTGTCATATTCCTACATAGTTTTTGTTGTTTTGGTGGGATTTGAGAGTGAGGGACTTGAGCACGTCGTGTGTTCTTTCCATAGCATTTGGTGCATCAGTTTGAGTTCTCTCAGAGGACTCTTTGGAGTGGAAGTTGAGCATTGAGGAGTTTGTTACTCTTGAGTGCATTGTCACTCTAGAGCTTGTACTCTTGAGTGCATTAGCCTCTAGAACTCGTTCCTCTTGGGTGTGTTGGCCCCTAGAGGCTTTTTGTTGTTGCGGAGATCAATCATTATGGTGTAATGCTTTAGGACACTACGGGAGCCTCCAATTAGGTTGTGGAGATAGCCTCGAGCATTTTTACGTGTACGGTGACCGCCCCCAAGGGTTGCCAATTGTACGGGTTCGGTGACCGTCGTGAAGTGTCCCATAGTGGATCACGACATCTCGCATTGGTGAGAGCGTGAGGAGAATAGGGTGGCCCTAGGTGGCCTTCCTGGTGAGCATTGTGCTCCACACCCTCTCCAAACGGAGACGTACTTCTCGCAAGAGAAGGAACTTCAATAACACATCCTTGTCTCCATCGGCTCCACTTACGGTTACTCCTACCCTTACTTTGAGAAGGCTTATTACCTTGTTTATCTTGTGCTTTCTCATATTGTTGTTGCATTGCTTTTCTGATAGGTTTCTCACCTAGTTGAACATCTAGACAACCTATTTACTTGTGCACCTACTTTGTGATAGCCATAGTGTTCTTGTTACATATATTCCTATCACATAGTTGTTTATCTTGCTTAGTATAAGTTGTTGGTGCACATAGTCGAGCCTAGCTTATTTAGGTTTCTTGCTTGGCAAATTAAACGTTAGTTTTATTCCGCATTTTTTCAAGCCTAAACCATAATTATTTTAAGCTCTATTCACCCCCCCCTCTAGGCGACATCCACGTCCTTTCACCCATTGTATTTGTAAGGGGTTTATTGACCACCTTTGAGGTCATCCGCTAGTGGTTGGGAATCGCCTTCGTGGTGATATCTCAAGTGGAGAATAGGGTGAGCCTTCGTGGCGTTCGTATGTCTTTGTGCTAACATCCATCCATTCAATGGTGAGTAGATTCTCTCCAAGGAAGTGAACATCAGAATAAATTATTGTCTCGGCTTCATTCAGTTATACCTTACATTTTTTCCCTTACTAGCATTTACCTTGTTATTTACTACCTCACTTACCACAAATTTTGTGTTTCTTGCTCTCCTTTATTAGTTAGTGTCATCTTTGCAATTGTTAGGCTCACAACATCTTTGCCTACCTGTAACAGCCCAGTTTTCATAAAAATTAAAAAAAATTGTTTTCGGTGTGAATTGTTTAATTGTCTGATTTGTTTGCAGTGTTTGCATCCCCGATCTATCGATCGGCGATTATTTCCCCCCCTCTTATCTCGTACCGGACGGAGACCGACCCTTGCCACCCAGACACTCGACCTTTGCGACATCGGGTTTCACCCGATCACCGTCGCGAAAATCGCGCGAGACCAGCCGCAGCCAATGGAACGAAAAACCCCGTTTAATAATTAAACGGGTTATTTTTATAGCGCGCCGGATAGTGTACTCGGAACGATTCCAGCGCTAGGTGAACGCCGCCGGCTAGACGCGCTAATCGCGCAGTTCGGAGATTTACCCGAATCGGAGGTACTGCGGACCCCCGGCGGTCAGAAACGTAAAACATCACTCGCGCGAGAGAAAAACCGGGGATGTTTTTGCAAACTGCCAGCCACCTGGGTTGTATAAAGACCACCACACTCCCACCTGTTTCTAGGGTTTCCCTAGGCACAAAATTGCAGCCACACCCCCAGATTTGCTCTAATTTTCTCCCAAAACCCCTCCAATTCTGAAACCCAAGCCCCTGGGTAGCCCAGAGCCGTCGGATCGCAGATCGGAGGGCTCCCGAGCGGCCACGTCGCCACCCACCTCTCTCTCTCTCCTCTCACCTCCTGCCCATGGGGAATCCGCCGCGAGCCGCCTCCTCCGCCGACCGCGCCGCCGCGCCCTCGTCCTCCGGCGAGCAACGTCGCGCTGCCGGCGACCAGCAGCAGGCCAGCCCCGCCGCTCCTTTCCCCCTCTACCCTTCTCTCCTCCTCACTTCCCTCCTCTCCCTCGCAGCTCACAGACGCCGGCCCGCCATGGCCATGAAGAGATGGAGCTCGCCGCGGCCACCCTGCGCCTTGCCTCGCCTCCACGGCCGCCCGATCCGACAGGATCTGCGCCGCCGCGCCCGATCCGCGCGCCCCCTAAAGCCTCCGGCCTCGTCAACCTCCCTTGCCGGAGAAGCCCCGTAGCTCCGCCGCCGCCTGTGTCTCTCCTCGGGGTCGAGAAGAACCCCCATGCCTCCAGTCGCACCGACTGGGCCTCCCGAGCAAGTGGGTCGCGCAACGCCCACGGCCCAGCAGCCGCACTCGGACTGCCAGCC
Source organism: Bromus sterilis (assembly GCA_950022295.1). Lineage (NCBI taxonomy): Eukaryota > Viridiplantae > Streptophyta > Magnoliopsida > Poales > Poaceae > Bromus > Bromus sterilis. The sequence goes on from OX465599.1 coordinate 223,458,558, forward strand.
CACAGCAGCTCCTCGCGCCCAGGGCGAGGCCAAGCTATGCCTCTCTCACCTTCGCCAGTTGGGCCAGGCCCACACGGTGAGCGCACCCCCATATTTTTCTTTTTTTTTCTGCTGCACATCAAGTTGGGCCGGCCCAGTATTTTTTTTACTGTTATGTGACGCCCCGAGCGAGATTTAGCTATTTTGCGCCCGCCGCTGTTAAGGCCCAATGGCACAGATTCGGCCCAGTAATGTTTTTTTTTTGCTTTCCTGGGCTTATTAAATTGCAGATTGTTTTAGATTTTTGCGGTGCCCGTATCTTTTAAACCGTAGCTCCGATCGCGACGCTTTAAACATGAAACTTTCTTAGAATTGTGTCTAGTTTTATAAAATATGCTCCTTTGCCATGTTTGACTTTGTTTACATGTTTTTTTCCTGCTAATTACACTGCTTGCCACTGTAAACTGTAGCTGCCATAACTTTTTAACCGTACCTCTGTTTAAAATGTTCTTTATATGTAACTTGACTAGAATTGCATGTAGATTGTGTTTATGCTGCTCTTGCTTGCTAATAAAAATAATAAAATATTGCTTAGGGAAAAATAGTACCAAATATTATAATTATCGTGGGGTCCGTAATAGTTGCCATGTATAGGTTTTACCCCCCACTTAAAGTGACTAGATTAGATAGTTTATTTATGCTTCACCTCTTGCCATGATTATGTGATATGCCATGCTTGAGTGAGATGCCATGTTAATAACCTTTGCTCACCTGTAGCTAAACAACTCGAACCATCGTAAAATGTGCGGTATCATCGTGTGTGACGAGTACTTCACTTAAAATGTTAGTAACCGCTCTCGACGGTAGGTGCGATGTCTCGTGTTGCCTTATTATTGTTGCTTGCTCATGATTTCTTCGTAGTAATAGATGCTTTCTCGTCGATTGCCTTTTCCAGTGTTTATCCTCTTGTGTGCTTCCGCAGGTACCTCTCGGAGATGATGCGAGCTTGCGATCAACTACACCTTCGGAACCCGACTTATCAACAGGCAAGGACTATACATTACTTATGATCCATTCTATTTCAACCAGCGGTTTGCATGCTAGTATAGGTTAGGTTCGATGTTTGATCCTACCACATGTTTACAACCTCTTTCAAACCGATACAGCCATGTCCCCTCCCAGCAAACCTTGTACTGCTATGTTACTATTGCTCGTTGCTCAGCCCCTGCTTAGTATGCATGCTTAGGATGCTACGATGTTACCCTGTTACTCCTTGGTTTTGGGCTATCACATTATTATATTGTTGTGGATGATATGATTATTACTAATGTTGACTATATTCGACGAAGGATGGAAGGTCTAGGCTATCCCGCCCCGACGCTTTGTTCCATTCGAGTCACCTAGGATCCGAGTTCCGGGTATTGGTTTTAAGACTGAGCGTGCCTAACCGCGTGTGGGATTTTATGGGGTCCCCTTTTCTTACCTACCTAGCTTCAAACATTTCTAGTGGTGGCCCAAGCTGATTTACCATTTGAAAACCGTGTGTCTGTCTGTTGGGTCGCTCCTGGCAGATATTCTTTAAAATAACTTGGGCTAGCTGAGACATGGTTTCTCTGTTGGTCCACCCCAGGGAGCTAGGGGGCTGCCCACATCTGTTTGGGTAGCTAACCCGACCTCGTCCAGACGGTAGAGGCCAATTCGAGAGCGCGACCGGCTTTTGAGTTGGATGTCGACTCACCGGGGGCCACCCGGATTTGTGCGTTGTTACTTAGAGGGACCTATCTTTCCGGATCTCTTGGGACTAAATCATAAAATGGTTGCCTATCATGGGTAGCAACCGAGATATATGGGCGTGCGTGCGGAGCCTTGTAATGGGCAGTTGGTACACCCCTGCAGGGTTAAATCTTTTCGAGAAGCCGTGTCCACGGTTATGGACGACTTAAGACCTACTCCTTGTTCATAGAAAACAACAACTGAGATAATCTTAATATAACTTGATCAACGTGTGTGTGCCTTGACTGATTCTTCTTCGTCGTGATGCGAAGAGGAAGACAAGGATAGGATAGGTGTTATGTTTGCGTAAGTAGATGATAGCAAGACTTGTTGGAGGAGATTCCTCATCGAATGCTTGGCTTCTTACCTTACTCTCTAGATCGTTAGCCACTTCATAAATGCTAGTGCGGCAGCAACCTCACCACTTAACCAATCCTTTCCGTAAACTACTAGTTGTCCTAGAATGACGAGTGATGAAGTCCTTGCTGGGTCAGATGACCACTACAGTTGAATGCTGAGTACTTCTGTACTCATGATACTACCCCCAAACTCTTTTAGGGTTCTTGATCGACAACAGGTATGGTGATCGACGTTTCACGCGGAGACTCGACGACGACTAGTTAGGCGGATCCCGGCGGAGGGCCTGGACCCGTGTGGTTATGGGGATCGATGTTTTTCTCTTTACCCTGTTACTCCTTTGTGTTGGGTTATCACATTATTATATTGTTGTGGATGATAATATTATTACTAATGTTGACTATATTCGACGAAGGATGGAAGGTCTAGGCTATCCCGCCCCGATGCTTTGTTCCATTCAAGTCACCTAGGATCCGAGTTCCGGGTATTGGTTTTAAGACTGAGCGTGCCTAACCGCGTGAGGGATTTTATGGGGTACCCTTTTCTTACCTACCTAGCTTCAAACATTTCTAGTGGTGGCCCAAGCTGATTTACCATTTGAAAACCGTGTGTGTGTCTGTTGGGTCGCTCCTGGAAGATATTCTTTAAAATAACTTGGGCCAGCTAAGACATGGTTTCTCTGTTGGTCCACCCCAGGGACCAAGGGGGCTTCCGACATATGTTTGGGTAGCTAACCCGACCTCGTCCAGACGGTAGAGGCCAATTCGAGAGCGCGACCGTCTTTTGAGTTGGATGTCGACTCACCGGGGGCCACCCGGATTTGTGCGTTGTTAGTTAGAGGGACCTATCTTTCCGGATCTCTTGGGACTAAATCATAAAATGGTTGCCTATCATGGGTAGCAACCGAGAGATATGGGCGTTCCTGCGGAGCCTTGTAATGGGCTGTTGGTACACCCCTGCAGGGTTAAATCTTTTCGAGAAGCCGTGTCCACGGTTATGGACGACTTGAGACCTACTCCTTGTTCATAGAAAACAACAACTGAGATAATCTTAATATAACTTGATCAACGTGTGTGTGCCTTGACTTCTTCTTCTTCGTCGTGATGCGAAGAGGAGGACAAGGATAGGATAGGTGTTATGTTTGCGTAAGTAGATGATAGCAAGACTTGTTGGAGGCGATTCCTCATCGAATGCTTGGCTTCTTACCTTACTCTCTAGATCGTTAGCCACTTCATAAATGCTAGTGCGGCAGCAACATCTCCACTTAACCAATCCTTTCCGTAAACTACTAGTTGTCCTAGAATGACGAGTGATGAAGTCCTTGCTGGGTCAGATGACCACTACAGTTGGATGCTGAGTACTTCTGTACTCATGATACTACCCCCAAACTCTTTTTAGGGTTCTTGATCGAAAACAGGTATGGTGATCGACGTTTCACGCGGAGTCTCGACGACGACTAGTTAGGCGGATCCCGGCGGAGGGCCTGGACCCGTGTGGTTATGGGGATCGATGTTTTTCTCTTTACCCTGTTACTCCTTTGTGTTGGGCTATCACATTATTATATTGTTGTGGATGATATGATTATTACTAATGTTGACTATATTCGACGAAGGATGGAAGGTCTAGGCTATCCCGCCCCGATGCTTTGTTCCATTCGAGTCACCTAGGATCCGAGTTCCGGGTATTGGTTTTAAGACTGAGCGTGCCTAACCGCGTGTGGGATTTTATGGGTTCCCATTTTCTTACCTACCTAGCTTCAAACATTTCTAGTGGTGGCCCAAGCTGATTTACCATTTGAAAACCGTGTGTGTGTCTATTGGGTCGCTCCTGGCAGATATTCTTTAAAATAACTTGGGCCAGCTGAGACATGGTTTCTCTGTTGGTCCACCCTAGGGAGCTAGGGGGCTGCCCACATCTGTTTGGGTAGCTAACCCGACCTCGTCCAGACGGTAGAGACCAATTCGAGAGCGCGGCCGGCTTTTGAGTTGGATGTCGACTCACCGGGGGCCACCCGGATTTTTTCGTTGTTAGTTAGAGGGACTTGTCGTTCCGGATCTCTTGGTACTAAATCATAAAATGGTAGCCTATCATGGGTAGCAATCGAGAGAGATGGGCGTGCGTGCGGAGCCTTGTAATGGGCAGTTGGTACACCCCTGTAGGGTTAAATCTTTGCGAGAAGCCGTGTCCACGGTTATGGACGACTTGAGACCTACTCCTTGTTCATAGACAACAACAATTGAGATAATCTTAATATAACTTGATCAACGTGTGTGTTCCTTGACTGCTTCTTCTTCGTTGGGATGCGAAGAGGAGGACAAGGATAGGATAGGTGTTATGTTTGCGTAAGTAGCTGATAGCAAGACTTGTTGGAGGCGATTCCTCATCGAATGCTTGGCTTCTTACCTTACTCTCTAGATCGTTAGCCACTTCATAAATGCTAGTGCGGCAGCAACCTCGCCACTTACCCAATCCTTTCCCTAAACTACTAGTTGTCCTAGAATGACGAGTGATGAAGTCCTTGCTGGGTCAGATGACCACTACAGTTGGATGTTGAGTACTTCTGTACTCATGATACTACCCCCAAACTCTTTTCAGGGTTCTTGATCGACAACAGGTATGATGATCGACGTTTCATGCGGAGACTCGACGACGACTAGTTAGGCGGATCCCGGCGGAGGGCCTGGACCCGTGTGGTTATGAGGATCGATGTTTTTCTCTTTGCCAGTAGGCACTTGATTGTAGTCCGTACTCAGACATGTACCTTCCGCTGGTGTATTTTATTTAAGGCAGTTGTATGCCGATTGTATGAGATGTTGTATCTTTTTATCTGTAATGTTGTGATATCATGTTGGATATCCAGGGCATATGGCTATGTCATATGTCGCGGTCGGACCGATATGTGCTTCGTCCCCGGATCTGGATGGAAACATCTAGATCTGGATCGATGTTCTGCCAGATTTTTTGGTGTGTTTATATAGTCCAATGCTATAACTCTAGAGTTCCTCATAAATCTGACAGATTTCAATCTCCTTCTCACATGTCTCAATGATTTTTTTATTATCCTTAGAACTATTTACCTTGACGATCAAAAAAGGTTTTACTTATCATTTGATTATCACAATTCATTAGGATAGCTAGTATTGGTTTTTCAACCACCGAAAAGTCTATCAAGAACCATTCATCCCCTCCACCAACTTCAACAACCCGAGGGATTAAGTGTACATAACTCAAAATTCCATCAATGGATTCTATGTGAAATGCCACGATTATCCATCAAAACATAAACTTTTGGTGAGAATTTGATGAAAGATCTTTGATCTACAATATTTACCGATATTGGGTAACAAATGCCAAAAATTTCGCAGAAAATCGAGCGTGGAAAAGAAGAAGAAGAGATAGAGATTCGTAGTCTTCATCCTAAGAGGGTCTGAAGAAAGATGGTTCTATCGCACCACGTTCAATGGCCACTCTTCATGCACCACATCATCCAAATTGATTTCTTTGACCAAAGCTACCCCGAAAAGCTCCTCTTCATCCTGATATAGACGAGGCATTAGAGCATCTCCAATAGATGTTGTGTTTGTATAAATAACTAACTTATACAACACTTGGGGGCTAAAAACAATGATCCAATAGGTGTTGTATATGTAAAAAAAATTGCAACACCAGTTCAAAGTGTTGTATATTTTTTTATGTTGGTGTTTCAAGTATACAACACTTTGGCTTGGTGTTGTAAAACCAGCAGCCACGCGCGAACGGCCAACCTGTCCTGGGAAAATCACGCCAGATGTCCTCATAGAGAACTTGATTGTAGGACTTAGCTACGAGTGCGTCAAGGAGGGAGAGTCGATCGGTGGAGATTCGATTCATAGATTGGGACAAGGGAGACATGGTAATTACCCAGGTTCGGCCCCTCGATGAGGTAAAGACCTACTTCCTGCGTTTCTTGTATTATATGTGGAAGATCTCGATTACAAGGGAGCTAGGGTTCGTCGGTGTCTCAAGAACTATGCTAGATTTATTCGCCTCTAGGACGTCCCAAGGCCTCGACTTATATACACGCCGAGTCCTAGGGTTTTACAACGAAACCGACTATCAATAAGGTAGAGTCCTATTCTATCTCTTTGATGACTTTTATTGTTCTTCAAGGTAGCTTGGACTCCTTCCTTCTTGGTGTCGATCTTCATCTTATAGGTCGGTTCGACTTGCAGGCCGAGCCTTTCTTCTAGGTCATCTCTTCTATGAGCTGGCCCATAGGCCGACTCTTTCTTCGTCTTGGTCGCGGAGGCCTTCTTTCCTATTTCTTCTGGGTCTATGAGTTATCCCCCCGACAGTATACCCCAAGATTGGCGCAAATCCGGCTTTAGGGAAACCTTCTCTTCAGGAATGAGATGCTTCATGGAGCCAGAAAAACGAGTCAAAGGAACCTCTTAGGGTACACGTGTCGCTTGACTCCTGATGATTATATCCATAAAATCTTGCATGCAATATTTTTCCTCACACATAAACCGAGGCGCCACCCTTACTGTCCCGTCTCATCGTGCGCAAGGATCAAGGGGCCTCCATTTATTCAAAATGCGGGGTTTTCGCACTGTTGGTTGGATCGGGGTCATCATGAATAGGATCTACCTTTCCCTTCGTTCTTCACATCCTCTTCTCATCCTTCTCCTTCCTCCTCCGCATGCTTAAGAGTTATGAGGGAAGGCACCGTACCTTGCGGATTTCCTTAATTGGGTGACAAATCTCCCCCGTTCTAATCAACAAGGGTCCTGCGCCAATACTTGTAAGTTTTCCCTTTTAGCTGAACTCTTGTTCGCCCATTTCTTCTCCAATCTTGGACCACTTGATTCGTAATTTCTTAGTGGTTTTAAGTATTCTTAGCATATCCTTATTTGTCTGAATTAATATATGGATTATGTCTTCATCCCAGCGAAATCGGGGTCGAATTTAACCGTGAAATCCATCCATGGCTGATTTATGCTATTTTTACTCCTCACTTGGAGTTAAACTGTAGGTTTTTAATCTTTTAATCTGCTGTTTTATTTTGATGTATGCCCCAGACGAATTTTTACAATGTCGGGGATCGTTGCCACCAAAAAGACTGAGATGGCCAAAAAGAGGGGAGTCGCCGGGACAGTCGAGTCTTAGGCCAAAGCTACTATGAACGCCGACTGGGTCGGGACTTCAGTAGGCTTAGAACGGCTCTTCGAGCTGCAAGCTTGTGGCTTACTCCCTTCTCAAAAGTGTCACAACCCCAAGTTAGGTATGTGCTAGGGTTAGCAAGTAACTTTGCATCATGTTAAAAATTTCAAAATGAAATTGAAATGGGAGGGAGAACACCCCCCAGATGAATTTAATTCAAATGGCCATTTTAAAAGTTGCTCCAAAAATTCCTTTTGCAATTTTGAAAAGTCCCATAAATGAATATGATCACATATCAAGTGATGTGGAGCCAATCCCATGCTCATGGATTTTTCAAATATTCAAACAGGAGCATGGAATTAATCAAAAACCCCTATTTGAATTTGAATTCAAATATTTTGAATTTCAAAAATGTGCAAAATTTGGGTGTGACTAGCCACTGGTCATGTAAAGCCATATATATATATATATTTAGCATTTAGTAAAATGCCTAGCTATTTATTTAGCACAGCAAAACAAATTGCAGAAAAGAAAATAGAAGAAAAATAAAAGAATGACTTGCCTGGCAAGAGGCCCAACTCAAGCCTAGCCGTCCCAGCAGCAGGCCCAGCCCACCTCTCTCCTTGGCGTCTTCCTCCCCGCGCTCACAAGCTGCTCGGTGGAATGCATGCAGCATGCCACTGCGCCGCCAATGAGCTCCCCGCCACCTCCTGCTTCCCCGCGCCACGTATCGACGCCTGGAGACGTCCCGAAGCGCCCTCAGTCATTTCCCCCTCTCCCCTGCCCTTCCCGTGCTCTCCCTCGCCGATTTGCAACACCGCCCGAGAACGCCGCCGCCCACCGTCGTGCCCCCGCGTGGAGAACGAGGACTAGGAGAGCCACCGTGTTGTCCATCGTCTTCATCGACGTCGGCTACGCCAAGACGTAGAAGATGGTGAGCAAGGAGCCCACCTAGCGGCCGGAATCACGCTTGCGCCATCGCCGGAGCCTAGGAACCTCGACGTCGAATTCATCGACGTCACGCCACCAATCGCCCCACCGTCTTCGCCATTGAGCACAGGGTGAGCTTCTCCCCGTTTCCGCCAAGCTTGCGCGGCCCCTCCCGTCCTCTATCCACGGCTGCCATGGGAGCCGAGCTCCGTCGCCGCCATGGATGACGCTGCGCTCGTTCCCGTGCACCCCAGTCCGCGCCAAGATGCTCGTTGTACTCCTGTTTTCTCTAGGACCCCAACGTGTCTCTCCGTTCTCATTTTGGTGCACGCTAGCGACCTCCTCGCCGAAACAGAACCACGGCCTCCACCGTCTTCAACGCCGGCGACGACTCCGGCCATCCCCGAGACCCTGGCCTACTCCCCTCGACGCGCGGGAGCACGAGGGTCACAACGGTGCACTCAGCGCACCAAATAAGCCCCTGGAACACCGTCCCGTGCGGGTGTCGTCGTGCTGTAGTCACCGGCGACGTGCCGACGTGGCAGGATTAGCTTAAACTAATCCTTCACGTAGGGTCACTGCCATGTGGGCGCTGCCCCCCCCTAAACCCCCTGTTAGTTTTAATTAAAAGGGATTACTCCCTGTGCCACTGACAAGGTGACCCCACATGTCAGCGCCCCCCCCCCACGTCAGCCTTGCGTCAACATGACGCAATAAATTGTTAAATCATTTAAAATAATCTAGAAAAGGCAGAAAATGAATTAAACTTTGGAAATTCATAACTAATTCATTTTAACTCCAAATTAAACATATAATATATGTAAAATTATCAGAAAAATGCAAGGATTCTGAATATGGACTTTGTTTCCATGTTTGACAAATTTAAATTGGGTGAACAGAAGAAAACATGCATATGAACCCTTTTAAATTCAAATATGGAGTTTGAATTTGCAACTCAAATGCAATACACTTCATTTAAATGGAATTGGCAACACATCAGCACCCCTTACACCATGTTATAACATTTGATCATTTGATTGTGCATTGCCTTTATATTGATTGCTTGTTTGTGTTGTTTGCTATCGAAAGAGGTGGAGCCGGAACCCGAGATCACACCCTTCGTTGAAGACACCGTGTGTGAACCTCGTCAGCAAGGCAAGCAAACCCCCATTGATCATGTCGATAAAATCCCACTTCCCTCTCAGTCTCTCTTATGCATGTTTAGGATGATTACCATGATACGTTTCTACCGCATAGATAAACCCATTCCTTTGCATGACCTATCATTTTGTGACAGTAGTAAGCAAACCACAATCCTAGCAGACGTAGGAGTTGATTGTTATCATGTGGCCCCTGCAACTGTTAATTCTTATTGCATGCTTAGAGTTACAATGAGGTTACTCTTTTGTGAGTCGGGATGGTAGTGATCATGTTGATGATGGTGGAAATGTGTTGGTGAATGTACCCTAATACAAGGTGAACGATGAGAGGCCGTGTAGGAGTACAAAGTGGGTTGTTGATGGCGGTGAAGTTAATACGTTTAGTGGGATTGCATCCCCTGCTAACTGCGCCAATAAACGATTCTTGATAACCCACAAGTCTAGGGGGTCAATTGTAGCTTTTCAATAAATAAGAGTGTCAAACCCAACGAGGAGCAGAAGGTGCTGATAAGTGACACTGGGTAAGGAAAGACTGCACACACTCAAAGGTAAATATTTACGGAGTTTTGGTTTAAGCAACAGAAAAGTAAAAGACAAGCAAAGTAAACAGGGTAACTGAGGAGTAGCAAGTGGCCCAATCCTTTCACAAGCATAAGCCTAGGAACTAAACTTATAAAAGCTAAAGCGTTCTCGAGAACACATGGGAGAGATAGCCAAGTTACTTTCACCATACTCCGCCAAGTAGTATGTATTGTGTTGATAAGTGTTGGTGGGTGGATCAATGCTAGTACACCTTCTATACTAAGATAAGTGTACTCTTATGATTACACACCTTGCAAGCATCCGCAAATACAAGGTAGTAATTAAGGCATAAGCCTAACCACAGCATTACGATCAAGGATCCATAACTCCCTTGTGCAAAAGTGTGCGAACTGGGGTTCAGGTTTCTGTCACTCCGACAACCCACCATAAGCATCCTTTGTGCACAATGTATTCCTCTAGGCCCATGAAAGGTGAAGTGTTAAGTGTTCGACTCACATAACACCACTAGAGAAATAACAACACAACTTAAGTATCAAACAACACATAACACTTCAACATCTTATGACTGCTAACAACTAGACTTCTCCCATGTTGTCAAGCACTAAAGTAAATACTCACAAGACATAAAAGAGATCATGATCAGAGGTGATAGATGGGTGGCAAACAATCTGGACACAATGATATTTCTCCAACAAAACTCAATAGCATTCACCACAAAGTAGTAATCAACACCAACAAAGTAGAGAGGATAGATAGTACGGATTACAACACAAGTTGCAATTGTGAGATGAGATGGGATGGAGATGGAGATGGTGATAATGTTGGGGATGATGTTGATGATGATCTCGATGATGCCCGTGACGATGATGATGATGGCGACGATCTCCCCTTCCGGGAGGTGATCTCCCCGGCGGAATCTTCCCGCCGGAGATGGCTTTTCTCCTCTGTAGGTTTCCGCTCCGTGGCGGAGGCGAAATACAGAAACTCTTCTCTTTTTAGGGTTTCTACCCCAGGGGGCTCTTATAGGCGAGAGGGGGCACCGAGGGGGGCCACCAGGCATCCAGGAGGGTGCCTGGCGCTGCCAGGAGGGGGGTCGTGCCAGGCACCCTTCTGGCTGCCTGGTGGGTCCCCTCACCTCCATCCTCGGTGATCCCCAGTCAATCTTCATAAAAACACTCCACGTAAATTTTCATCGCATTTGGACTTGATCCGATTTAGCAACTTGGTGTCCACTTTTCACCGCTGAATTCTGGTTCTGCTGCTTCGTCACCGGAAAGTTGTAAACTGTGTAAAACAAGCCAAAACAACATAAGAACAATACTTTAAAGTGGAATATATCAATGAATAGGATGAAATTACAATATAAAATAGTGATGCATTTTGGATGTATCAACTCCCCCAAGCTTAGACCTCGCTTGTCCCCAAGCGATTCCTGAGCTCGGTAAACCTGTCCACAAGTTTAGAGAGTGAAGCGTGATAAAATAATACGGACAAGAAGCATCAAGATTTCTCACCAAACTGAAGCATCCTCAACAGCAACCTCAACTCATAAGGTCCTTATGAGAAAGTAGTAACAATTATAACAAAGTAGGACCTGGAAAACTCATCAAATCATGGCAAACATAGCCTTCGTCAAGGTACAACTAATAACTTTTACTTTTGCTCTTTTCACTTATAATGGAACCAGTTGAAGCTTTGGAAAGAACATGTTATCAGTCAAGAAGTGCACATGTTAACACAAAGGAAGATGTTACTAAGCATAAGCTTTTGCAAACAACTCACTTATCAAAAGATAATGTCAACAAAGATGTAACATGCTAACTTTCAATGCAGCTTTGTATGAAAGAATCTTTATTAACATCAAGTGTCTGTTCTCTCTCAAGAAGGAAGGAAGTAGGAAGGCCTGACTCAGCACAAAATAAAGGATAAACCCCTTGCAAAAGGGTAAGCAGGGAAAACTCATGTGCCGTCTCTAGATCAAACAGAATAAAAACAGGCCTTTGGGAGGTGCATGATCCGTCAACGACTGCTGATAGTTAACTCACTCACTTCATGATTTGGACAAGTTTCCAGGAACGGCTCCCATGTGGGGACGATCACATCCCCTTAAATTCCTTTGTTTATCACTCATAAATGGGCGAAGGAACTTGTGCGTTAGTATTTATCTTTTATGAGATGGGCACTCATGCCAGTCCCTTCTCGTATTAGGGGTTTGCAGATTAGGCATGAAATCCCAAGATAAAACTTGTCGAAATTAAGAATATCATGGGTTACCCACCACTTCCTCATGAGCTGAATCAGTGGCACAAAACAGAAGATTTTGAACATCTAGAGATAGCACATAAATTATATACTTTAGGAGTGGTAGTGGAATACCACAAATAGGAAGGTATGGTGGACTCAAGTGGAAGATGTTGGTTTCAGGGTATGGAGGTACAAGAAGAATTCTGCTTAGTACAGAGTTTTGGCTAGCAAGGCTTTGAGAGAGCAGACAATTGATGACAACTTAGATGCAAGCAATACAAAGCATAAACATTAAAACTAGCATGAAACATCAAGTTGTCTTCCTTGTCAACATAACACTTCAAGCATAATAACACAAAGGTTTTGGCTATGTCACTACTTTGAGAAAAACATGCTTGTTGTTATGACCAAAGCTATAATTGCCAAGATTTAAATAAAGTTTTCGAAGCCATACCTGATATAAGGTCAATACTCCCCATAAGAATCAGCTCATAATGTCGATTGCGTGAAGAGAATACCGAGTTGTGACGCCCCCAAAATCAGATCGTGTACAGTAATCATACACACAGGGTACACGACTGAGATTAGGGTGCCACGGTGGTAATATCACAGCACAACACTAAACACAAAAGGATAAACAAATATATTACAATAGAGGGGGTCACGCGGACCCGAATATATATAAGTCATACAAGCCATAATATCTGAGTACAGACATAGTTAGTCAAGTTTTGCCTTAAGAAGGCTAGCACAAACCACATCAGAGATACAGAACGAAAAGGCGAGGCCTCCTGCCTGGGATCCAGAGTACTACTCCTGGTCCACGGGGAACTCGACGTCGTAGTAGGCGCCTCCGGGGTACTCCTGCCCCTGGGCTCCAACATCGGCTGCAGCGGCCGATCAGGCAAAACAGTAAAGGAAATAAAGCAGGTGAGTATCTAGTATACCCGCGAGTCTTACGTCCGCTACTAAGCATTATGCATTGTATCAACGGAAAGAAAAGGCTGTATATAGTGGACTGAAGACAGAAATACAGAGCAAGGGTAAGAAGCTAGGCCTAACGAAGACTAGCATCTTCCGACGATGTCTTGCAGCATGAGGTAAGAATCAGCCAACAGTTTATATAAAGCAATAAAGTAGCAATGAAGCAGAAGTTACTGCAACATTGAATAATAATAAGTTGTAATAATTTACAATGCCTCCGAGTTCACCTCCTCGACATCCCCGCGAGGAAGAGGACCCGGAACCATACAGTTTAGTATTAATAGTTTCTAGTGGTAGGATCCAGCTTCAGCATAAAGCGTCCTGTTACCGTGGACACAGCTATCGATAGATCAATTCTTCCCTGCAGGGGTGCACTTGTGTTACGCTACACGCACGGATCTCCAGGGTGGCGGGAACCTTGTTAGGGAACGCTCCACCGAGGCTATCCGACACTTCATAGCCCATCTTTCAAACTCAACAGAGAGGTCATCCGCCGGACTATATCCTATGTACGCGGGGCTTTGGACCCTAACCCCGACGTACTCCTGCACGGTGCGTGACTGGCCGGTGAAGTCAAATCAAAGCAAATACAAATCACACGCCGCGGCAAATAAGACAACACCACTTCCCGGCAATCAGCCCGCGGTACTGCTGACGTCTGAAGAGTTCTCGGACGACACTAAGAAGCGGAGGAGCCCATAACTCGTAGTTCCCACGGGTAGGTAGTGCGTACATGGCATATAGCCAACTCAAGACATTCACTGAACCATTTAGTATTTTAATTAACCTGCGTGACAACCGTTATCGTTGCCTCGACTTAACCGACCCGCGGACAACGACAGCAGCCAGGACCATCAGTACATCGGTGCCTGCCCTGTCGTCCCACCAAGTCACTGCGGTTGCCAACAAGGTGAACCGTCTCCTTACCTTGTCTCGCGTGTGCTCCTGGAGGAGCTCGACTTTCGTGGGTTGGTAACTCTCGCGGCCAACGATCAGGGGCCAAGCACACCGGTACACTGGTCGTGCCCTCCCTGTCGTCCCGTCGCAATACCTCTCGCGGGCACCGTTGGGTCGCCCGACTTCTTACTTGAAGGACAACCGTTTACAGGACCCTAGGGCGGTAAGACAAAGTCAGACTCGAGTGGAGTACAAGGATTACTCCTTGATGGCTCACACTTGAGGTGACTAGGCATAACCCCGATAGGGGTCTTCGACGGTGTCTGCATTGTACCGTACTTGTGCAGTTATAATATTTGTATCCGCTTTCACTCCCCTGAGTGATCACGGCCCTCTATCTAATCCTATCTAACAATGCGCAGGGCTCACTGCTGAATAATGCATGATAATAATAATAGGCAGCATAGGATAAAGGACGGCACATCAAGGGGCGACAAAATCAGGCTATGCAGTTGAATAGGATTGTAAACGTAGCAGCAGCAGTAACAATGCCTAGTGCAAGAAATGTACGGAAAGATAGGCGATATCTGGGGAAGAGAATGGCTCTGCTTGCCTGCAAGCTCGACGGTAGTAGTAGGGTCGTCGACGACGTAGTCGTACTCAGCAGCGGTGTAGTCGACGGCAGCAGCGGGGTCTATCGGAGATTTAAAGGGGGGAGAAACAATAAATACACAGCAATAATATACAAACATATGCATGACATGACAGATGAAAAGTTAACGGTGTTCTACCGCAGTGCAATGGAATAGGCTCGGAGCGGGAATTCATCTGAGGATGAACTACCGGCCCCGGGCGATTACCGGACAGGGTGTCCGGAGGGGGAAGGATCAAGCCGGAGGTGTCGTGGTTATCGGAACAACATAAGGGGGGTGTATCCGTGCTATTTGATCCATTCCGAACAACTTTCGTGTTCGGAATAAATTCATCCGGGCACTCTAACAGTACCGGACAATTTATCGGACAGACGGTCCGGAGGGGGAATGTTCGATGTTCGTGGTGTTAGAGGGGTGTGTCAGACATACGGATAGCGTATTCGTATTCGTAGTATTTTTCTGATCAACTTTCATGTATAAAGTTTTTGAAACCGAGTTACGGTTTGAAAGTTATTGAATTTCAAAGTTTAAATCAATTTAAATGATTTTCTGGATTTCTTTTATTATTTATTTAAACATTATCCAAAACATTATCCACAACATTATCCAGAACAGTGCTGACATGTGGGACCCACATGTCAGCCTCTGTTATTTATAAAACATTTAATTAAATTAGAAAATGCCTCTGGACCCACATGTCAGTGACTCAATTTTATTTAGTTAATTAATCTAAATCATTTAGTTTTATTAATCCAGGGGGACCCACCAGTCAGTGACTGGGGTTGCCCAGTCAGCACAGTTGACTGGTCAACCCAGTCAACTGGTCCACGGGGACCCACTGGCAGTGACCCAGGGGGGTTGCCCCAGGGGTGCCACGTCAGGGGGCGCCGGCGGCTAGTCGCCGGCGAGCCCAGCACGGCGGAGGCCACAGGAGGGCGTCGGGATTCGGCTAGGGGGCACCATTCGCCTCGGGGCTTGGTGCGTTCGAACCGGAGGACAGCGCCGCGTCGAATGGGGGTGGTGGCCTCGCCGGAAGGTGACCGGAGCGACGACGGCGACGTGCGCAGCGGCGGAACCGAACGGGGCGAGGAGGACGACGACGTCCTAGCGCACGGGCACGAAGGGGAGCTAGCGCGTTCGACTACTGGGGGCAGCGCGAGTGCAGTGACGCGCTTGGCCTGCCATACGCGGGCTCCAGGCCACGGCGGCGACCTCGCGGACGGCGACGAGCTTCGGCTCCAATGGCGCGGGAGGCTACTGCGAACGGGAGAGGGAACGGGGCGTTGCCGGTGGTAGGTGTGCTCACCAGGAACGCGTTGAGGCTGGCAGCGAGCTCGACGGAGGTGCGAGGTTGCCGGAATTGGTCGCGGATCCCGCCGGAGCCGAAGGCGAAGACGACGAAGTAGAGCTCGACGTGGTGGACTAGGGCTCGATTCCTTGCGGGCCTTGACGAAGACGACGATGGCGCGGCTCCTGGACAACTCGGTGAGGCGTCGCGAGCACGTTGGCCGCGCTTGGCCACGGCAATGGCGACGACGGCGCTCGGGAAAGCTTTCCCCGAAGCGTGGGAGGCGAGGAGGAGGGGAATGGAGGTGGGAGGATGTCCAGGAGGTGGCTGGTGGCGTCCTTATCGCGTTTGCGCCGGGAGGGAGCAGGTGGAGGCGGGGTCGGCTTGACAGCGTCGCGGCGAGCTCGGCGCCGTACGGGAGCAGCTGGGAGGGTGGTTGGGGAAGAAGACAAGGAGGGGGGTTGGGCTGGGATGCGGTGGGCCTCGCCCTGGGCGGGGTTTAGCATTTTTCCAATTTGTTTTGTGTTGCTGCTTAACCCATTTCTTTCTGTTAATTAATTTATTCACCCTAGCAATTTTGTAAAAGGTTATTAGTGTTTGTAAATTAGGGTTACATATTACTAAGGTGCCACAAAAAGTTTTGCAGCAAAATAAATTAATTGGATATTTCTTTTAAATATTAAATGCCCAAAGTAGGGGTTTTAACCTACTGTTTGAATTGTTTATAATTTTCTGCAACTCCAAAAATTACCAAAGTTGGTCCCACATCATTGTAATGATTTTAGGCAATTTACAAAAATAGTTCCATGATTTTTGGAACAACTTTATGTGAGCACTTTTGTTTTAACTTCCATTTGAGGTAGTTTCAACTAGGGTTTGGTTTCATAATGAGAAAAATGCATTGGGCTTTGTGTTTTGATTACCAAACAGCATGGTGTGAAAAGAGCTGAAGCAAAGTTTGATTAGCGACAGGGGATAACAGTGATTAGCAAACAGTGATAGTCAACAGTGATGATGATTACTGTTACAAGCATCTGAGGGTGTTACAAATCTCCCCCACTACAAGAATTCTCGTCCCGAGAATTTAAGTGGTAGCGAGGAAAAGATCGGGGTATTCATCGCGAAGGCGATCTTCGCGTTCCCAAGTGGCTTCATCTTCAGAATGTTTCGACCACTGAACCTTGAGGAACTTGACGGTCTTGTTGCGGGTTCGACGCTCAGACTGATCGAGAATGCGACTCGGATGTTCTCGATAAGTCAAGTCTTGTTGCAGCTCGATCATATCATGCTCAACTTCGCGGATAGGATCCTTGAAGCAGCGCCGGAGTTGCGACACATGGATGACATCGTGGACTTGGGAGAGGTTCGGCGGCAATTCCAACCGGTATGCCACGGGTCCACTCCTGGAAAGGATACGGAACGGGCCAATGTAGCGAGGAGCCAACTTGCCCTTGATACCGAAGCGATGAGTGCCCCTCATGGGAGTGACACGGAGGTAAGCGTATTCACCAGGTTGATACTCCATGTCACGTTGTTTGCGGTCATAGTTGCTCTTCTGGCGAGACTGAGCGGCCTTCAAATGTTCACGGATGACGTGAACTTGGTCTTCAGCTTGCTGAATAATATCCGGGCCAATGAGTGCACGTTCCCCAGTTTCTGACCAACTCAGAGGGGTCCGACACTTACGCCCATAGAGAAATTCATAGGGTGCCATCTTCAGACTAGCGTGGTAGCTATAGTTATACGAGAACTCGACCAACGGAAGAGATTCCTCCCATTTCTTACCGAAGGAAATAACGCAAGCTCGAAGCATGTCTTCCAACACTTGATTGACTCGTTCAACTTGGCCCTGTGACTGGGGGTGATAAGCGGTGCTGAGATGCAGAGTAGTCCCCAGAGCTTCTTGGAAACTCCTCCAATATCTGGAGGTGAAAAGGCTGCCACGATCTGAACTGATCTCCAACGGAATACCGTGGAGCGACACGATTTGGGCGATATACAATTCCGCTAACTGAGCCGCCGTGATCTTCTCCTTGACTGGTATAAAGTGAGCAACCTTGGAGAACCGGTCGATGACGACAAAGATAGCATCGTTACCTTTCTGTGATCGGGGAAAACCGGTGACGAAGTCCATCTGAACTTTGTCCCACTTCCATACAGGGATTTCAGGTGGTTGTAGTTTTCCAGAGGGTTTTTGATGTTCCCCCTTGACGCGACGACAAACGTCACATTCAGAAACATATCGGGCAATGTCTTGCTTCATGTTGGGCCACCAGAATTGCTGACGAACGTCTTGGTACATCTTGGTGCTTCCAGGATGAATGGACAACGGGGTATCGTGAGCCGCTTTCATGACCTTCGGGGTCATATCCAGGTTCTCATGCCTGCCCTTGCTGTGAGTAACCACTAAACGGTTCTGGTAGAACGCCGCACCATTACTATCAACGGTGAAGGGTGAGGGTCTCCCATTGGCGATATCGCGCTTAATCTTGTGCACGAAATCATCATAGAACTGTATACACTTGACGTTTTTGACGAGATCCGGTTCAATGACCAGGTTATTTGCACAACCTTGAGGAACAATCTCGAGGTTCAACTTTTGAAAATCTTCATACAGAGGTGGTTGTTGTAGCTGAACCTCAAGTTCACTACAGTAAGCTTTACGGCTCAGGGCATCAGCCATCACATTAGCTTTGCCAGGGGTGTAATGAATATCCATGTTAAAATCGGCTATTGTCTCGAGCCATCTTTGTTGGCGGAGATTCAGGTCGGGCTGAGTAAACAAGTATTTCAGGCTTTGGTGGTCGGTGTAGATCTCGCAACGATTACCAACGAGGTAATGTCGCCACAGCTTCAATGCATAAATTACTGCTGCCAATTCGAGATCATGTGTTGGATACTTGTCTTCGTGAGCACGCAACTGACGAGAGCCATAAGCAATCACCTTGCGCTCTTGCAATAGGACACAGCCTAATCCTTGACGAGACGTGTCGCAATATATCACGAAGTCCTTCTGAGTATCAGGGGGAGCGAGCACCGGGGGAGAAGTTAGCTTGTCCTTGAGGGCTTGAAAACTTTCTTGACATTTATCTGTCCACTCAAACTTGACGCCTTTGTGAAGCAGATTAGTCAGAGGCCTGGCAATCTTGGAGAAATTCTCGACGAAACGGCGGCAATAGCTAGTGAGTCCGAGGAAACTGCGGACTTGCTTGACGGTCTTGGGAGGAGTCCAGTCAAGAATAGCCTGGATACGTTCTGGGGTGACGGCAATGCCATCCTTGGAAATCACATGTCCAAGGTAGGTTACTTCGGGAAGCCAGAACTCACACTTAGAATACTTAGCGTAGAGTTTGTGTTCTCGAAGCTTCTCCAGTATAAGACGAAGATGTTCAGCATGTTCTTCTTCATTCTTGGAATATATCAATATATCATCCAGATAAACCACGATGAACTGGTCGAGGTACTCCATGAAAATATAATTCATCAATCTGGAGAAGGTGGCTGGAGCATTGGTTAAGCCAAAGGACATGACGGTGTACTCGTATGAACCATAACGAGTAATGAAGGCAGTCTTCGGAATGTCCTCATCACGGACTCGGATTTGGTGATAACCCAACCTCAAGTCGAGTTTAGAAAACACCTTGGATCCGGCAAGTTGATCATACAGATCGTTGATCCGGGGAAGTGGGTATTTGTTTTGGATGGTGGCTTGGTTAATGGGCCGATAATCTTGGACCAATCGTTTTGTCCCATCGCTCTTTTTGACAAAGAGCGAAGGTGCTCCCCAAGCTGAGGAACTGGGGCGAATGAATCCTTTCTGAAGTGCCTTGTCGATTTCCTCCTTAAGTTCAAGGAGTTCATGTGGCGGCATCTTGTAAGGACGCTTGGCAATAGGAACAGTGCCTGGCTTCAAGTCGATGACGAATTCAACTTCCCTGATCGGGGGTATTCCCGGCAGTTCTTCTGGGAAGACGTCGGGAAAATTGCGAACGACTGGAACGGTCTCAATGCCTTCAAGGGGGGCGGCATTCAAAGCATTCATCATAAATATCTGTGTTTCAGCATTACGGGTTACTCTGGTGGTGTGGATAACAATCTCGCCGGAGGGGTGTAAAAGTCGGACAGAGCTGGTGCCACAATACAGTGCGGCATCGTGAAATTTCAACCAATCCATGCCCAGAATTAGGTCTATGGTGGAGGTCTTCAGAACGATGGGGGAAACAAGGAATTCCATCCCTTCAATTTTAATGATGGTTCCGGGCACTATCTTGGAGGTGTGGGCATGGCCTATCGGGGTGCGGACAACCATCGGTGGGTTCATATTCTCAAGCGTAAAGTTATGCGACAATGCAAATGCTTCCGACATGAATGAATGTGATGCTCCAGTATCGAATAAAACAGTAGCAGGTACGGAATTATTGAGAAGGGTACCCATCACGGTAGCGGGTTGTTGCTGAGCTTCTTCAACATTGATGTTGTTAGCATGACCACGAGCATGAGCAGAAGACCCAGTATTATAGTTGGGGGTCCTGTTGTTGCCACGACCATTTCCGCGGCCAGCGGGGTGAACTACCAGTTGCTTCTGTTTCAGGGGGCACTCCCTGGAATAATGCCCAGGTTGGCGGCACGTGAAGCACAATCCATCCTGAGGACGAAGGGGTGGTGCATTGGGTGGTGCAGGCAGAGCTCTTGGCATCTGTGGTGGCGAAGGCAGACGGGGTGCAGCATAAGACGGCCTTGGAGCAGGGACAGCTGCGTGGGTCACACTGGTAGGGAGCCAGATACGACGCTTCTGCGTTGCGCCCGAAGATGAGCCAACGTCACGATAACGCTTCAGAGAGGTCTTGTGCTCCATCTGGGCAGTCTCGACGGTGATAGCCTTGTTCACCATGGTGGCGAAGTTGGCGAAATCATGAACGGCAAGAGCGAGCCTGAGTTCTGGGTTGAGGCCACGACGGAACTTCTGCTGCCTGCGAGCATCAGTGGCGATCTCTTCTTCCGCATAGAGAGAGAGGTTGAGGAACTCGCGCTGATAGGCTTCAACAGTCATGTCACCCTGAGTGAGGTTGCGGAATTCTTCCGCCTTACGGTCCATGATCCCCTGAGGAATGTAGCGACCGCGAAAAGCAGACTGAAATTCATCCCAAGTGATGACTTCTCCGCCTGGCAGAGAACGCTTGTGGGTGTTCCACCACTGAGCAGCGGCGCCCTTCAGATGGTAAGACGCAAAGTTCACATAGTCGGCTGGATCGACATTAGCAGACTCCAGCTCGTGAGTGATGTCGCGGAGCCAGTCATCAGCATCCAGCGGCTGAACAGTGTTGCGGAACATAGTGGGGTTGAGGCGGGTGAAATCGTGCAGAGTCACGGTGGCATGCTGATGGTGGTGCCCATTCTGATTCGGCTGAGGGAACTGAGCCATGATATTCTGCATGAACTGACGATTCATCTCGAACTGCTGCATCATCGCGGCCATGTAATCCGGCGGCGGAGGTGGGTCGTTGGTAGCACGACCACGACCACGACCACCACGACCATCCATCCTGCTCGAATTAACAGGGGTATTTCAGCGATGAACAACTTAACGAAAATACCGGAAACGAGTAAGAGGTAAAGCGACAACAAGGAGGAGGCGCGGATATATAGGAGTAGTCATATAAGACATACACATCCACACATAGAATCAACCGAAAATCGGGCAGCGTAACGTCGTAGAAATTAAGGAAAAAGGACTCTCTAGGCGGCGCGCAGACCGCGGTAAGGATTACACGACGCGACATAGATTCCACTATGTCAATCACGCCGCAAGAAAACTATTGGTCACAGGAGTTGATGCCAGAGAACGCGCGGCCTGCCCAGAATGAGAATGGGATCTGCGGTCTGGGAACTGGCGTACGACGCCTGCAACACGACTCAATCAATGGGGGATGCACCAGAAAAAACGCCGGGTGGAATCAAGAGAACGTGATCCTAATGTCAGCTTTTGTAAATCTTACCAGCAAGGATAAGAGAGTAGATTCCCAGAGCATAGGTAAGGAGAAAAGGATCCTATTACCATAGATGTCACACGTAGTGACATCGATGTGGGCCCGTAAGCCAAATATTAAGTTAGCAAAATATTTTTTAAAGTCTAGACTCAACTTCGACCAGGTAGTGGTGGGGTGGCTTCCTACAGGCAGTCGGCTCTGATACCAACTTGTGACGCCCCCAAAATCAGACCGTGTACAGTAATCATACACACAGGGTACACAACTGAGATTAGGGTGCCACGGTGGTAATATCACAGCACAACACTAAACACAAAAGGATAAACAAATATATTACAATAGAGGGGGTCACGCGGACCCGAATATATATAAGTCATACAAGCCATAATATCTGAGTACAGACATAGTTAGTCAAGTTTTGCCTTAAGAAGGCTAGCACAAACCACATCAGAGATACAGAACGAAAAGGCGAGGCCTCCTGCCTGGGATCCACAGTACTACTCCTGGTCCACGGGGAACTCGACGTCGTAGTAGGCGCCTCCGGGGTACTCCTGCCCCTGGGCTCCAACATCGGCTGCAGCGGCCGATCAGGCAAAACAGTAAAGGAAATAAAGCAGGTGAGTATCTAGTATACCCGCGAGTCTTACGTCCGCTACTAAGCATTATGCATTGTATCAACGGAAAGAAAAGGCTGTATATAGTGGACTGAAGACAGAAATACAGAGCAAGGGTAAGAAGCTAGGCCTAACAAAGACTAGCATCTTCCGACGATGTCTTGCAGCATGAGGTAAGAATCAGCCAACAGTTTATATAAAGCAATAAAGTAGCAATGAAGCAGAAGTTACTGCAACATTGAATAATAATAAGTTGTAATAATTTACAATGCCTCCGAGTTCACCTCCTCGACATCCCCGCGAGGAAGAGGACCCGAAACCATACAGTTTAGTATTAATAGTTTCTAGTGGTAGGATCCAGCTTCAGCATAAAGCGTCCTGTTACCGTGGACACGGCTATCGATAGATCAATTCTTCCCTGCAGGGGTGCACTTGTGTTACGCTACACGCACGGATCTCCAGGGTGGCGGGAACCTTGTTAGGGAACGCTCCACCGAGGCTATCCGACACTTCATAGCCCATCTTTCAAACTCAACAGAGAGGTCATCCGCCGGACTATATCCTATGTACGCGGGGCTTTGGACCCTAACCCCGACGTACTCCTGCACGGTGCGTGACTGGCCGGTGAAGTCAAATCAAAGCAAATACAAATCACACGCCGCGGCAAATAAGACAACACCACTTCCCGGCAATCAGCCCGCGGTACTGCTGACGTCTGAAGAGTTCTCGGACGACACTAAGAAGCGGAGGAGCCCATAACTCGTAGTTCCCACGGGTAGGTAGTGCGTACATGGCATATAGCCAACTCAAGACATTCACTGAACCATTTAGTATTTTAATTAACCTGCGTGACAACCGTTATCGTTGCCTCGACTTAACCGACCCGCGGACAACGACAGCAGCCAGGACCACCAGTACATCGGTGCCTGCCCTGTCGTCCCACCAAGTCACTGCGGTTGCCAACAAGGTGAACCGTCTCCTTACCTTGTCTCGCGTGTGCTCCTGGAGGAGCTCGACTTTCGTGGGTTGGTAACTCTCGCGGCCAAAGATCAGGGGCCAAGCACACCGGTACACTGGTCGTGCCCTCCCTGTCGTCCCGTCGCAATACCTCTCGCGGGCACCGTTGGGTCGCCCGACTTCTTACCTGAAGGACAACCGTTTACAGGACCCTAGGGCGGTAAGACAAAGTCAGACTCGAGTGGAGTACAAGGATTACTCCTTGATGGCTCACACTTGAGATGACTAGGCATAACCCCGATAGGGGTCTTCGACGGTGTCTGCATTGTACCGTACTTGTGCAGTTATAATATTTGTATCCGCTCTCACTCCCCTGAGTGATCACGGCCCTCTATCTAATCCTATCTAACAATGCGTAGGGCTCACTGCTGAATAATGCATGATAATAATAATAGGCAGCATAGGATAAAGGAAGGCACATCAAGGGGCGACAAAATCAGGCTATGCAGTTGAATAGGATTGTAAACGTAGCAGCAGCAGTAACAATGCCTAGTGCAAGAAATGTACGGAAAGATAGGCGATATCTGGGGAAGAGAATGGCTCTGCTTGCCTGCAAGCTCGACGGTAGTAGTAGGGTCGTCGACGACGTAGTCGTACTCAGCAGCGGTGTAGTCGACGGCAGCAGCGGGGTCTATCGGAGATTTAAAGGGGGGAGAAACAATAAATACACAGCAATAATATAAAAACATATGCATGACATGACAGATGAAAAGTTAACGGTGTTCTACCGCAGTGCAATGGAATAGGCTCGGAGCGGGAATTCATCTGAGGATGAACTACCGGCCCCGGGCGATTACCGAACAGGGTGTCCGGAGGGGGAAGGATCAAGCCGGAGGTGTCGTGGTTATCGGAACAACATAAGGGGGGTGTATCCGTGCTATTTGATCCATTCCGAACAACTTTCGTGTTCGGAATAAATTCATCCGGGTACTCTAACAGTACCGGACAATTTATCGGACAGACGGTCCGGAGGGGGAATGTTCGATGTTCGTGGTGTTAGAGGGGTGTGTCAGACATACGAATAGCGTATTCGTATTCGTAGTATTTTTCTGATCAACTTTCATGTATAAAGTTTTTGAAACCGAGTTACGGTTTGAAAGTTATTGAATTTCAAAGTTTAAATCAATTTAAATGATTTTCTGGATTTCTTTTATTATTTATTTAAACATTATCCAAAACATTATCCACAACATTATCCAGAACAGTGCTGACATGTGGGACCCACATGTCAGCCTCTGTTATTTATAAAACATTTAATTAAATTAGAAAATGCCTCTGGACCCACATGTCAGTGACTCAATTTTATTTAGTTAATTAATCTAAATCATTTAGTTTTATTAATCCAGGGGGACCCACCAGTCAGTGACTGGGGTTGCCCAGTCAACACAGTTGACTGGTCAACCCAGTCAACTGGTCCACGGGGACCCACTGGCAGTGACCCAGGGGGGTTGCCCCAGGGGTGCCACGTCAGGGGGCGCCGGCGGCTAGTCGCCGGCGAGCCCAGCACGGCGGAGGCCACGGGAGGGCGTCGGGATTCGGCTAGGGGGCACCATTCGCCTCGGGGCTTGGTGCGCTCGAACCGGAGGACAGCGTCGCGTCGAATGAGGGTGGTGGCCTCGCCGGAAGGTGACCGGAGCGACGACGGCGACGTGCGCAGCGGCGGAACCGAACGGGGCGAGGAGGACGACGACGTCCTAGCGCACGGGCACGAAGGGGAGCTAGCGCGTTCGACTACTGGGGGCAGCGCGAGTGCAGTGACGCGCTTGGCCTGCCATACGCGGGCTCCAGGCCACGGCGGCGACCTCGCGGACGGCGACGAGCTTCGGCTCCAATGGCGCGGGAGGCTACTGCGAACGGGAGAGGGAACGGGGCGTTGCCGGTGGTAGGTGTGCTCACCAGGAACGCGTTGAGGCTGGCAGCGAGCTCGACGGAGGTGCGAGGTTGCCGGAATTGGTCGCGGATCCCGCCGGAGCCGAAGGCGAAGACGACGAAGTAGAGCTCGACGTGGTGGACTAGGGCTCGATTCCTTGCGGGCCTTGACGAAGACGACGATGGCGCGGCTCCTGGACAACTCGGTGAGGCATCGCGAGCACGTTGGCCGCGCTTGGCCACGGCAATGGCGACGACGGCGCTCGGGAAAGCTTTCCCCGAAGCGTGGGAGGCGAGGAGGAGGGGAATGGAGGTGGGAGGATGTCCAGGAGGTGGCCGGTGGCGTCCTTATCGCGTTTGCGCCGGGAAGGAGCAGGTGGAGGCGGGGTCGGCTTGCCAGCGTCGCGGCGAGCTCGGCGCCGTACGGGAGCAGCTGGGAGGGTGGTTGGGGAAGAAGACAAGGAGGGGGGGTTGGGCTGGGCTGCGGTGGGCCTCGCCCTGGGCGGGGTTTAGCATTTTTCCAATTTGTTTTGTGTTGCTGCTTAACCCATTTCTTTCTGTTAATTAATTTATTCACCCTAGCAATTTTGTAAAAGGTTATTAGTGTTTGTAAATTAGGGTTACATATTACTAAGGTGCCACAAAAAGTTTTGCAGCAAAATAAATTAATTGGATATTTCTTTTAAATATTAAATGCCCAAAGTAGGGGTTTTAACCTACTGTTTGAATTGTTTATAATTTTCTGCAACTCCAAAAATTACCAAAGTTGGTCCCACATCATTGTAATGATTTTAGGCAATTTACAAAAATAGTTCCATGATTTTTGGAACAACTTTATGTGAGCACTTTTGTTTTAACTTCCATTTGAGGTAGTTTCAACTAGGGTTTGGTTTCATAATGAGAAAAATGCATTGGGCTTTGTGTTTTGATTACCAAACAGCATGGTGTGAAAAGAGCTGAAGCAAAGTTTGATTAGGGACAGGGGATAACAGTGATTAGCAAACAGTGATAGTCAACAGTGATCATGATTACTGTTCAAGCATCTGAGGGTGTTACACGAGTGCATGGAAGAAACCAATAGACTTCTCATTAATATTCCTTCATAGACGACCCCACACTCACGGATACAAAGCTCTCCACAAAAGGAGTGATAGACCTCAAAGCAACACCTATTTCATAAAGTAACTTCCATAGACAGGATACGACTCTATTTGACTCCTAAAGAAAAAGATAAAGATAAAGATACCGGGCACTCCCCCAAGCTTGGAACAAGCTGAGGGGGTGCCATTACCCGAGGAGATTTACTCCTCATCTTGTTGTGGTTGTTTCTTCAGATCCCTGATGACACGGCGAAGGGTTCGGTTCTCTGACTCCAAGACTTCCACTTGTACTTTTAGTACACGGAAATCTTCAAAGAGTTGGTTGGTGATGCGGTAGGCCTCGAAGATAGTGGAAAGCATGCGTTGATCTTCAAGTGAAGTGGAGGGCCCTGAAAGGTTAAGAGAAAGATCATAGTGAGGTTGGACAGATCCCACCATGATGGGATTGCTTGGACCTCCTTGTTGTTGGGCAGTGATAGTCTTGAATTCCTCTCTCTCGGAGCGCTCCATCTCCGCTTGTCTTGCGGCAATTTCTTCTTAGGTAGCCCAATCAACGTGCTTCCCTTGATTAAGATCCTTCTGGACTTGACGTAGACGCCATCCCAAGAAGTCCTCTCCGCTCGAGCCACAAGAAGACATCTCTAATAATCAACTTTTAGTCCCGGGAGAAACATCTCGAGAAGAAAACACGCGAAATCGAGAGATACGGTGCCGAGACTATCCGGGCAAATATATAGCAAAAATTTCTGCACCAGAAGGAAGGTTTCAAGCCTAGGTGGAGTCGGAGTCCAGGGCACCCAGGAGGGTGCCTGGCGCGGCCAGGAGGGGGTCCGTGCCAGGAGGCCTCCTGGCCCCCTGGAGCTCCTCTCCAGCTCCACTCGGTCTTGGAATTTTCCTAATTTTGCAAAAACTTTGAAAAGTCAACTTTTATTGATGTTCGCGGTGTTTTCTTACCATAATTCATACCTTTCCTTATTCTGCTCCTGTCGGAGTCTGAAACTGGTTGCAACATGTTCTTCATGAGTCTTTGTATATATCATGTTTGCATCCACATTGATTGGATCACCTACCATATAATGTTTGAGTCTTTGTCCATTCACAACTTGAGGTTTGGTGCCTTCGAAATTATTGATCTTGATTGCACCAGACCGATATACTTCTTCGATATGAAAAGGTCATTCCCATCTGGAAAGTAGTTTACCTGGAGAAAACCTGAAACGAGATCTAAACAACAAAACTTTATCACCAACATTAAATTCACGTTTCAGAATTCTTTTATCGTGCCACTTCTTTACCTTTTCCTTGAACATTTTAGCGCTCTCGTAAGCTTCACACCTCCACTGATCTAGAGAAGTCAAGTCCATGAGACGCTTTTCACCAGCTAACTTTGGGTCAGCATTTAGCTCTCTGACAACCCAGAAAGCCTTGTGCCCTAACTCTAATGGTAAATGGCAAGCCTTGCCATAGACCATTTTATACGGAGACATGCCCATGGGGTTTTTGTAAGCAGTTCTATACGCCCACAATGCATCTCCTAACTTCTTTGACCAGTCCTTTCTAGAACTGTTTACTGTCTTCTGTAAGATCAACTTGATCTCCCTATTGGTGAGCTCAACTTGCCCACTAGTTTGAGGGTGGTACGGTGATGCAATCCTATGATTGACATCGTACTTGGCTAGAGCTTTCCTAAAAGCTCCATGCGTGAAGTGTGACCCTCCATCTGTCATGAGGTACCTTGGTACTCCAAACCTAGGAAAAATTACATCCTTGAGCATTTTCAAAGATGTCTTGTGATCAGCACTCTTAGTGGGGATTGCTTTAACCCACTTGGTTACATAATCAACAGCAACTAAGATGTGTGTGTACTTGTGTGAAGGAGGAAAAGGACCCATAAAATCAAAACCCCAACAATCGAAAGGTTAGATCACTAGTGACTAATTCATAGGCATCTCATTTCTCCTGCTAATGTTACCAACTCTCTGACACTTATCACAAGATAGAACGTACCTTCGTGCGTCCTTAAAAAGAGTAGGCCAATAAAAACCTGATTGTAAAATTTTATGTGCGGTCCTTTCACCGGCATGATGTCCTCCGTAGGGACTATCGTGACATTGTCGAAGAATGTCCTGCTGATCGTGCTCCGGTATACACCTTCTTACGATCCCTTCCGCACCTTCTTTGTAAAGATGTGGATCATCCCAAAAGTAGTGCCTCAAATCCGTGAAGAATTTCTTCCTCTGCTGAAATGTAAAACCTGGAGGCAAAAACTTTGCAATGATAAAATTAGCATAATCTGCAAACCAAGGGTCGGAATGAGATTGTACTTTTACAACAGCAAGTTGTTCATCTCGGAAACTGTCGTTGACTGGGAATAGGATCGTGCGGGATATCTTCCATCCTTGAAAGATTATCCGCCACCGGATTGTCTTCTCCTTTTCTATCGACAATATGTAAATCAAATTCTTGAAGGAGTACCCATCTAATGAGTCTTGGTTTGGCGTCCTTTTTCTGCATAAGATACTTAATGGCAACATGGTCAGTATGAATAATAACTTTAGAATCAACAATATACTGCCTAAACTTATCACAAGCAAACACCACTGCCAAGAATTCCTTCTCGGTAGTAGCATAATTCTTTTCAGCACTATCAAGTGTCTTGCTGGCATAGTGGATTGCATTCAACTTCTTGTCAACCATTTGTCCTAAAACAGATACAACATCAAAATCACTAGCATCACACATAATTTCAAAGGGAAAATTCCAGTCAGGTGGTTGTACTATAGGAGCGGTTATCAAGGCTTTCTTAAGAACTTCAAAAGCTTCCTTACAATCTTCATCAAATACAAAAGGAGAATCCTTCTGGAGAAGATTGGTAAGGGGTCTCGAGGTCTTAGAAAAGTCATTGATAAATCTTCTATAGAAACCAGCATGACCTAGAAAACTACGAATACCTTTGATGTCCCTTGGATAGGGCATCCTTTCAATAGCTTCAATATTTTCCTTGTCCACTTCAATTCCCCTTTCGGAAATCTTGTGTCCAAGAACTATCCCTTCGTTAACCATGAAATGGAACTTCTCCCAATTGAGCACCAAATTCGTTTCTTCACATCTCTGGAAAACTTTATTAAGATTGTGGAGACAGTGGTCAAAGGAGTTTCCATAGACGGAAAAGTCTTCCATGAAAACTTCTACAATCTCCTCACAGAAACCATGAAATATTGCAGACATACACCTCTTAAAAGTAGCAGGTGCATTACACAAACCAAAAGGCATATGCCTATAAGCATAAGTACCGTAAGGACACATAAAGGTGGTCTTCTCTTGATCCGCGGTGTTAACGTGTATCTGGGAGAAGCCAGAATACCCATCAAGATAGCAGAAGTGGGTTTTTTTAGACAGCCGCTCGAGCATCTGATCAATAAAGAGCAGAGGATAGTGGTCCTTCCTCGTGGCCTTGTTCAACTTCCTGAAATCAATACACATTCTATATCCAATAATAGTCCTCTGAGGTGTTAGTTCATTTTTATCATTAGGAACAACAGTCATACCTCCTTTCTTAGGAACACAATGAACGGGACTTGCCCACTTACTATCAGCTATAGGATAGATGATACCTGCGGCTAGAAGTTCGAGAACCTCCGTCCTAACCACGTCCTTCATCTTTGGGTTCAACCGTCGTTGATGATCAACAACTGGTTTGCCATCGGGCTCGAGATTGATAGTATATTGGCAAATGGATGGACTAATACCCTTGAGATCATCAAGAGTATAGCCAATAGCACCTCGGTGTCTGCGGAGTGTCTCCAATAATCACTCTTCTTCATACCCTGAAAGGTTAGAATTGATAATAACAGGATATACTTTCTTTTCATCTAAATAAGCATACTTGAGCGTATCGGGTAGTGGTTTTAGATCAAACATCGGGTCTTCTTTTGGTTGCGAGAGGATTCCTAAAGGTTCAACCGGGAGGTTGTGCTTCAGGATAGGATTTTGTCTTAAAAATATGTCTTCTAGCTCATCCCTCTCCTGCATATGTATGTCATTCTCGTGGTCTTCCATAAATTGCTGCAAAGTATCATCAGGAGGAATAGCAATAGAAGCAATTTCTTCAATAATTTTGTCATTACTTGACAATTCAATACCACGAGGCAGCTTGGAAAACTTAGAAAAATTAAATTCATACAGCTCACTGTTGAATTCAACAGAAACTTTACCTTTCTTGCAATCTATTATAGCTCCACAAGTGCTTAGGAAGGGCCTACCAAAGATAATAGGGCAAAAACTATCTTGCACAGAACCGAGTACAAGAAAGTCAGTAGGATATTTTACCTTCCCGCAGAGTACTTCAACATCTCTCACAATCCCAACTGGAGGGATTGTTTGTTTATTTGCAAGATGAATCGTGACATCAATGTCCTCGATCTCACACGGCTGAATCTCGTGCATGATCTCTTGATAAAGTGTGAAGGGAATAGCTCTGACGCTAGATCCCAAATCACATAGCCCATAGTAATTATGATCTCCTATTTTGATAGATACAACTGGTGTACCTGAAATTGGGCCTTTGTTCTTGGTTGTGACAATGTTAGTGGAAACAGCACAAAAACTAATAGTGGATTCTTCAATATCACTGGTTACCAGATCCTTGACCATTGCAACTTGAGGCTTGACCTTGATCATGTCCTCAGGTTCGTCAGTGGTCCTTCCGTTTTTTTTTAGAATACCTGTAACAAAAGAGTGCTCCTTTATCCTTGAGGGATAAGGAGGCTGTTCATACACAACTGCAGGTAAAACAGGATCAATAACATTAATCTCAATAGGTGACTCCTTGAAAAGTTTATGATGTTGACTCTCCTTCTTCTTAGAAGAATCAATATGAGAAGCAAAGTCCTTGCAAAAGTCAACCATTAGTTGGGAATCAAGACCAATTTTAGAGCAAAAGGTATTAAAGTAATCAGTATTCACATAACTCTCAATGTAGTCATGCTCATAGTTTATAGCGGGTTCAATACCTTTATCAATTTCCCAGTATTCAGTGTTCTTCTGGATCCTTTCTAAAAGATCCCATTTTTCTTCCATACTTCTGGTCTGGAATACCCCGCTAGAGGAGGCATCCAACATCTCCCTGTCCTGACGAGAAAGCCTGGCATAAATATTTGTAAGTATAATTTCCTTGGGCAGCTCATGGTTTGGGCATTTGAGCATCAGGGACTTCAGTCTCCCCCAAACTTGAGCGATTCTCTCTCCGTCGCGAGACCAAACGTTGTATATGTAGTTCCTGTCTTGGTGAATTTCACGAAGAGGATAAAACTTTGCATAAAAAAGAGACATAAGCTCGGGCCATTCAGGCAGATCAGAGTTATCGAGTAGCTTATACCAATCTGAAGCTTTATCTTTGAGTGATACGGAGAATAGTTTCTTCATGACGAACTCCATCGTTACACCTGCAAGCTTAAATAAAGAACATAATTGTGATAAATATAGCAGGTGTTCTCCCGGATGTCCTTCTCCTGTATAACGATTAGCCAAGACATTATCAATAATACCAGATGGTATTTTATAGGGCACAATTTCAGTAGGGGTAGGAGTGACCACCACAGTTGTGGGGCGGCTCCTTACCAGCAACGAACCAACAGTAGAAGAGTCCATAAGGACTGAAGGTAACAACAGAAAATAAAGGTTCCTTACCGGCTTCACTTACCAATAGCGCTACACTCCCCGGCAACGGCGCCGGAAAAGCTCGTTGATGGAGGTGAAGTTAATAGGTTTAGTGGGATTGCCTCCCCTGTTAACCGCGCCAATAAACGATTCTTGATAACCCACAAGTCTAGGGGATCAATTGTATCTTTTCGATAAATAAGAGGGTCGAACCCAACGAGGAGCAGAAGGTGCTGATAAGTGACACTGGATAAGGAAAGGCTGCACACACTCAAAGGTAAATATTTAGGGGTTTTTGGTTTAAGCAACAGAAAAGTAACAAAGTAAACAGGATAACTGAGAAGTAGCAAGTGGCACAATCCTTTCACAAGGATAAGCCTAGGAACTAAACATATAAAAGCTAAAGCGTTCTCGAGAACACATGGGAGAGATAGCCAAGTTACTTTCACCATACTCCGCCAAGTAGTATGTATTGTGTTGATAAGTGTTGGTGGTGGATTAATGCTCGTACACCTTCTAGAATAAGATAAGTGTACTCTTATGATTACACACCTTGCAAGCATCCGCAAATACAAGGTAGTAATTAAGGTATAAGCCTAAACACAGTGTTGCGATCAAGGATCCATGACTCCCTTGTGAAAAAGTGTGCGAACTTGGGTTCAGGTTTCTGTCACTCCGGCAACCCACCATAAGCATCCTTTGTGCACAATGTATTCCTCTAGGCCCATGAAAGGTGAACTGTTAAGTGTTCGACTCACATAACACCACTAGAGAAATAACAGCACAACTTAAGTATCAAACAACACATAACACTTCAACATCTTATAACTACTAACAACTAGACTTCTCCCATGTTCTCAAGAACTAAAGTAACTACTCACAAGACATAAAAGAGATCATGATCAGAGGTGATCGATGGGTGGCAAACAATCTGGACACAATGATATTTCTCCAACAAAACTCAATAGCATTCACCACAAAGTAGTAATCAACACCAACAGAGTAGAGATGATAGATAGTACGAATTACAACACAAGTTGCAATTGTGAGATGAGATGGGATGGAGATGGAGATGGTGCTGATGTTGCGGATGATGTTGATGATGATCTCGATGATGCCCGTGACGATGATGATGATGATGGTGACAATCTACCCTTCCGGGAGGTGATCTCCTTGGCGGAATCTTCCTGCCGGATATGGCTTTTCTCCTTTGTAGGTTTCCGCCCCGTGGCGGCGGCGAAACACGGAAACTCTTCTCTTTTTAGGGTTTCTACCCCAGGGGGGTCTTATAGGCGAGAGGGGCACCGAGGGGGGCCACTAGGCATCCAGAAGGGTGTCTGGAGCGGCCAGGAGGGGGGCCGCGCCAGGCACCCTTCTGGCTGCCTGGTGGGTCCCCTCACCTCCATCCTTGGTGATCCCCAGTCAATCTTCATAAAAACACTCCCCGTAAATTTTCATCGCATTTGGACTTGATCTGATTCAGCAACTTGGTGTCCACTTTTCACCGCTGAATTCTGGTTCTACTGCTTCGGCACCGGAAAGTTGTAAAATGTGTAAAACAAGCCAAAACAACATAAGAACAATACTTTAAAGTGGAATATATCAATGAATATGATGAAATTACAATATAAAATAGTGATGCATTTTGGACGTATCAGTTGTCTCGTTGAACACCGCCTTAAGCCCGAGTTCTTGCGTGGTGATCCAAGACGAAGAGTACTACC
Organism: Bromus sterilis; assembly: GCA_950022295.1. Lineage (NCBI taxonomy): Eukaryota > Viridiplantae > Streptophyta > Magnoliopsida > Poales > Poaceae > Bromus > Bromus sterilis. The sequence continues at coordinate 223,492,477 of OX465599.1, forward strand.
ACATGTTGGGCACATGGACCCCCGCTCAACCTACTAAATCACCCCTTCTCAGTTCAATGAGTCGCAGTAGTTCGGAGTTCTGGTAGGTATGTGGCACGGTCTGCGAAGTGGAAGAACAGCTATTCAGACCGGCTTGGGACCCTGCACACATCTTCTGGGACCACATCGGTAAACCGGCCGGGTTCACGATGTGGAATCCAGCCCAGATAGGCATCTCCATTGGACTTTGAGGTTGTTGTGAGGTAAAATTTGTGGAAATTATCCTCGCCGACACCCGCTTGAAGGGTGATGAGATCCCGGCGGTAACTGATAGTTTCATGTGTGTAGCAGTACACCCCTGCAGGGTTAATAAACTATTCGAATAGTCGCGTCCACGGTAAGGGACTACTTGGAAAGATGTGCCTTATTATTAGACAACTTCAAGGGATACCTATAAAACTTGCGAAGATAAGTGTGAGTGTTATGGCGTGCTTTCTCGTGGGAAGTCGAGGAAGGCACCATAGTGGTGTAATTGGTTGGAGACATGTAGTGGACTCGTGTACGCTTCTTACCTCAAGTCTGGTACTCGTAGTTCAGGACTAGCCAAGTCAAAGCTGGCACTTCTGCTTATGAACCCCACCTCCCTTTGCCTTGATACTTGAGCATGAGTAGTATAGTTCCTACGTAAGTCTTGCTGAGTACGACTTTGTACTCACGTTTGCTTATTCTATGTTTTAGATGAACCCAATGACCCCGAAGGTGGATTCTTCCTCGAGCTCGACAACTGAAGAACAAGCTAGTGTAGTCCCAGTCAATAGACTAGTTCCCTCGTGGAGGGCTTGTGTTTAAATAAGGCTTCTTAAGCCATTTGTTAAACTTGTTTGTACTCGGACCTACTTTGCTTCCGCTTGTTTGATGTAATGTTGGATCACGGTCTTGTGATCTTTGTGTGCACTCAGTAAGAGTTATCAATAAAGTTGTAAACTTTGTAGAGAATTGCAATGATACTTGTTGTTCATACTAGACATGCGTGTTGCGTGTATGATTATAACATGCATGTCTTAGTATGGGTTTTTGAGACCTTAGTTGTGATCTGGCTGGCGGTCTTTTATACACCAAGTGGCCCTTAGATGTGCGCAGCTTGGGGCATCGCGATGCGATTGCTCGTGACTCTATCACGTGCACACTTTGTTGTATGATCGAGCCCGCCCTAGACCCCGACTAAGTGATCAGGCTGGAGTAAGTCTATGTAAGTGTTATAATAAAATCGAGAGTATGGTTGAGGCAACTTGTCTATGAGTATGGGAGTTCACCACCCATATCATTTAGACTTGTGTGCGGATGATGAGGACCCATCTCAGAGTATCATCCGGCCTGGATGGGATGCCCCTCACGTTCGATGCTTTCCGAGAATGTTATGTGCTTGGCCTTGTCTGCTTAGACAAGTGGGTACGGTTCTCGGCTCTCCATATGATTGTGTTGTAGCGGGACTTGCATACGCTAACTCCGGGACCCGACAAAAAAGTCTATCGGGTGGCGGTTTCCTCTCAATGAGACTAGGCCTCAACCCAAGGAAGACGAGGTTGTAGTATTTGCGGATCACGTAACTCGAGGTTTCCGTCCTCTCGGGTCTCGTTTCTTCAGGAGTCTTTTGAATTTCTTCGGGTTGTGCCCTCAAGATTTATCGGCCAACTCTGTTTTGAATATCGGTAACTTCAAAGTTTTCTATGAAGTGTACCTTCAAGTGGAGCTGTCAATTCCTTTGTTCCAAGAATTTTTCTATGGTAACAAACAAACCGAAGGGAGCGGGGGACGTCCCGTGGAATGCAGAGTTGTCTCCATTCAACGATGTGCTCGCCGTAACTTTCCGAAAATGAAACTCCATAGTCGGGTCAAGGAATGGCAGAGGTCCTTTTTCTATTGCAAAGATACTAGCCCAGAGGGTGAGCCATCGTTGCCTGGTTTTCGTGAAGATCGGCTTACATATTCTCCAGTCCTGAATTCATGGTCCAGCATGGAAGATAAGAAGAAGCTTGAACCAGTTCTCTGGCGGGTTGATGCCATTTTATTCCATGGCTGAAGTACCATTGATCTAGTGAAGTGTTGGGTCGGATTGCAGATCTAGCCCTTAAGTGTACATTCCGGACTCTTGTGTGAGTATTATGGTCTGGGAGATGACATGAGTTTTTCTCAAGTAGCTTTAGGGACGACTGGAGTGATTCAGTCCTTGAAGAGACTCCTTGGAGAGCGAGTTGCAGCAATCAATCAAGTAGGCCTGAATCCCTTCTGGGATCGTAACCGAGCTCCTCAGGTTTCATATTTTGTTTTTCCGAACCTTGATGAAGTGCAACTTTCTTACTGTTTCTATACTTTTATAGGTCGATGATCCATGGTGGTCGACAACTCGTTCATCGACTTATGTCGAGAGAATCGAAGAGGATGATGACGAGTCGGAAAGGGTCCGTTTTCTTTTCCTTATTCGCCTATCCCTTGTGTTGGCCTTTGGAATCACAACGATGACCATAATAGTTGATTTCTCAGGAGGAACAAGAGGATGACGGGGCTGACTCTCCGACTAGCGACAGAAGGGAGTCGGATGTAACCCCTTTGGATGAAAAGGTATTTATTCTAATAGGCCTTTGTGCCCATGTTTTTGTACTTTTGGGGCAATTCCTTCTACTCATCAACCTTATAGGTGGCGAGAGGAAATAAACATTGTCGTGAGAAGAGCTTGGCTTCTTCTTCGAGCGCGAGCCCCCAGCTTATTGATAGGGAGGTTCGGGCTTGGTTGTCGAGTTATGGGGACCCTACTTTAAGCAGGGGCAGTAGTTGAGTCAGAGCATCATTGTCCGATGAGTCGGAAGACGAGGATTTTGATGATTTCAAAGTGGCCATTGGGAAACTTATCTTCTTCCCACTAGTTCTTATATGCTAGTCGTTGTACGTCTTAGCAAGTTCTTGTTTGGTCACGCAGGTGGTGGGTCATACGAGATGAGCCTTCTGATTTGAAGGACGTGGTTTCCTTTCCCGCTGCCGGCCCTTCGCCAACTGGGCGGGGAACCGCCTTTAATGTTGGTGAGGCCACTATCTCAGGGACTAGTTGCTTGGTAAGTGATCATGCTTTGATAATGAAAGCAGGGTTGTTGGTTGCTTCTTTAGGAAAGGCACCCACCCTAGGGGAAGTGTCTTTTCCTAGCATGTACACGGGTGTGATGACCCGGTTCAGCAAACAACAAAACTTTCTCGTAAAGATGAAGCGTGCTTATGAGGTATTCTAGCCCCCATAATTTAGCGTAAGTGATTTTTGTCACTTGAGGTGAATCGCTATATGAGCAAGGTAAGGTGCCTAGATTTTTGTCGTAATTGTGTCGAAACTTGTGCCTTTGTAGGCTTTTGTGTCGCAGTCGGCTGAGGCGGAAACTCAACTGCGGGAGAAACTAGCCGCTGAAACGAGCCGGCGAGAAAAACTGAAAGCGAGGTTGCGCAGCTGCGTGCTGGGCACCTTCGGGACTTGGGTATGCTGAGAGCTGATTATGGCTTCTCGCCCCTCGTTGGTTACCCCAAGTGGAAGGTTGAGATGTAGTACAGCAGCAGATCTCCCCTAACGTAGGGGATAGGGTTTATGTCTCCAGTGGGACTCCAACAACGACAAGTAGGTGGTTAGGCAAGTGACGCGTCGTTTATGATAATCACTTGCTTTTCCTGGACCTGCACACACAACAGATAACTTTGCTCCCAACGAGTACAGAGAGGTTCTCAATCTCTCCGGTCTTGTTGTTTCCAAAGGGTCACACCATGTGGGGCCCCTCTGGCCCCCCTTCAGGACTCTGGAAGCTTCCGGTATGCTGATTTTTAATATATTTTTCCCAGAATTTTTCTGGCACTTTAAGTAATGGGAAAACCTAAAATAAAAAGACATCAAAAAACCGAAACTGGCACTCGTGTGCACTGAGTTAATAGGTTAGTCCAAATATGATCAAAAGTGCATGAAAGTGTATCAAAAGCATAGCAATATCACCCAAAACATGCATGGATCAAGAAGAAATTATAGATACGTTTGGGACGTATCAACATCCCCAAGATTAATTCTTGCTCGTCCTCGAGTAGGTAAATGATAACAAGCATAATTTATGTGGTGACATGCTACCAACCATATAAGAACTTTAAGTAAATTAATCAAGGCATGTAATTCAATTCAAGTCATAACAAGCAAGAGTCTATATTAGCATTGAAACAAGCAACATAAGAACATAAAGGTGCAAGGGCTCTCGCTGTCCATGACTCGAATGTCTCCAAATGGTGTTTGCGTGAAAGAAGGGGGATGGGAATACGAGAGAGAAAAACATAATAAAAAATTTTGTTGAGAACTCAATCTACTAAAGTTTCACACTTAGTCTTCTTTGGAATCTTATCTTGACTCGTCCCCAGGCCACTAGCCAGCTACAAGTCAAATTGATCCACTCCCTTTCGACATTTTGAGCATTCATGCAATGGATGAGCGTAAGAAAGAAAGTTGACACTTAGGATGGCAAAGAGAGAGATATGGTGGAGGAGGAAGACAAAAAGGTGTGAAAGGCTCACATAAATGAGGACAATCATAGGCAAGAGAAAGCCAAATGATAGATATGATGTGAGGAGTAGGGATTGTCATGCAACGGATGCACATATGAGCTATGGAAAGCTCTCCAATGGAACTAGTGGGGGTGCATCCAACTTGCTTGCTCAAGAAGACCTAGCGATCATTTGAGGAGGCTCATCATTGGAATATACAAGCCAAGTTCTATAGTGTAGAAGGTCCCCACATAGCTATATGCATGTATGATCATCTCTATGGAGTACAAGATACAAGAGGGAGTACGAGTGTGGATCTCTCAAAAGTAATAGTAGTGTTCCCCCTTCTCTCTTTTTATTTTCCTTTTCTCTTTTTTTCTATTTTTTGTATTTTTTTTGGTGGCCTCAATGGCTCTTACTATTTCTCTCTCATTTTTCCTCTTTGGGATCTTTTAAATTTGTCATATTTTGGATCTTTTCCTCACCTAGGGGAAACACTCTATTTGACAAGAAGTATAGAAGATCTTTCACGCTTTACAAAAGTACTCAGCATAACGAAGAAGTTATCATGATGTATGTGAATGTTGCCAGTGTAGCAGGATATGCAATGATACTAGCGCGTCATGTAGCAATGATAAGGGCAAGGCCCAACTAGCATGCGTCTCATCGACCAAGCAAAATCATTTATGCCATGAAGATCAAGTCATGAGAAGGTGGATGTTGCATGGCAATATATCTCAGAAATGCCTTGATAGGTAGGTGTAACGCCCCGGGTATCACACTACAGTAATCACTTGTGATTAGCGCCAAGTCATCATGATTATGCACTAAGAAAAACAATTAAGAAAAAAAATCAACTCCAATTCAAATTTGCAAATGCTATTCAAGATAAAACTTTTCGAATAGATTAAACCAAAATAAATAAATATATTATTCATATTGTATGTAACCCCAAGGCAATTATCAAAATGAGAACAATATGTTGGGGATTATTAAATTGCATTGGAAAAATTAAATGAAAGTGATATATAAAAGTTGCATCAAAGGTTATGGAAAAATATTTATAAACTACCTAATAATCAGTTGGTCAATATAAAATAGAGTTGGGGATTTATAAAATTATTTAAATGATTTTAACAAATCCAAACAGTAGTTAAAACAACCCTTTTTAATCCTTTACTATTATATAAAATTCAAAAGGTTTTATTAGTGGCCCAAACTTTTTGCAGCATGGTAATAGTGTGCAACAATGATATTGGTGTTGGTTTTGCATTTTACAAAATTCAATTGAGGGATAAACTAAATAGAAACTAAATAAAAAGGAAAAGCAAAAACAGAAAAAGAAATAGGGCTATCATTCGCCCTAGGCAACATCCTACCCAGGCCCAACCCCCCCCCCCAGCCCAACCTCCTTCTCCCCTTTTTCTTCTTCCCCCTTCCCTTGTTCCCCCTGCGTGTCACACATCCATGGCGCCCTGGCCATGGATGCCCACCACGTGCCCCCCCCTTGCTGGTTGAAGGTTGCGCCCCGCACCCAAACCCTAGCCCGCCCCATTTTCCCTCTCGCTCGCTCCCTCCCTCCTTCCCCTCGGCGCCCGAGCGCTGCCATGGATGCCGCTGGGTGGAGCTCCGCGGCCGTCGCCGCCACCACCACATCTGCTACGAGTCCTCCTCTGAGCCCCCTGGCCACACCGCTACCCCTCTGTGAGCTCCTCCTGCATCTTCCCCTCGCCCCACTGTCGAATCAAAGTCGTGGCCGCCGCCCTTTGCCCGCCATGGACGCGCCGGCCGCACCTCTAGCTCCCCTGGTCGCGCTCTCTGCCACTCCCGCCGGCCGTTGCGCTCCCCACTGCGCCTCCGTCCCGCTCCGCCATCACAGCCCTCTCCCCTCGCCCCGTTGGCCGGCCTCGCCGTCGCCCGTCGCTCCTTGGCTGCGCCGCCGCGCGCCAGTGGACGCCCGCGCTTACGTGCGTGCGCCCCGCCGCCCCTGGTGGAGGTCGCCGCCGCCCCACTCCGGCCGGCTGTGCTCGCCTCCGGCCGCGCTGTCGCCGGCGCGGCTGCTGGCCCAGGCCGCCGGCACCCCCTGTACCCATGCGGGCGAGCGTGCCCAGCGTGGGGAACAGCTGGGGCACTGCCAGGTTGGGGCCACCCCACTTGCAAAAAAATGATAAAAAGAAATAAGTAAAGGAATTAAACCAGAGAGACCACCCCCCCCTTACAATCACACGTGGGCCCAAGCCCTCTAATTAACCTAATAGCTAAACTAATTAAACTGTTAGTTAGTCTATTACAGGTGGACCCTAGCCCTTGTTAAATAAATAGAAAAGATTTAATTAAGAATCAGTGAATGACAGTTGGGCCCCACTAGTTAAACTAAATTAAATTAGATGTTTTGATTGCTGCTGTGTATGACCATAGGGTTCCACCTGTGAGGGTTGACTGGTCAACAACACTGTTCTGGATAAGGTTATATTAAATAATTAAAGAAATTCAGAAAATGAATATTAAACTGATTAAATCTTTGAAATTTAATATCTTTTAAACCGTAATTCAGATTCAAAAAATTTATACATCAAAGTTGCTCAGAAAAATATGATGATCACGAATACGCTATCTCTATGTCGACCACCCCCTCTAACACAACGAACATCAACACCCCCCTTTGGGTTGTCTTTCAATAATTCCCGGTACCGGTAAAACTTTTCGGATGAAAATGTTCTGAACATGAAAGTTGTTCAGAATGGATCAACGATCACGGTTACACTATCCACACGTCAGTCAGATGTATCTAACACTGCAGACATGGAACCTTTTCCCTCGGATCATCTGTCCGGTAATCAACCGGTACCGATGAGTCATCCCCGGATAAACCCCCGCTCCGCCTAAAAATACTTAACACTGCGTTAGAGCCCCATTTCTTTGTATCTGCTATGTCTTACCTTTGTATTGCTATTATTGTTCTGTATTTACTGTTTCTCCCTCCCCCTTATTCTCCGGTAGACACTGTTGCTGCCGCCGACGACACCGTTGCCTAGTACGACTACTACATCGACGACCGTACCCCTACCGTCAAGCTTCCAGGCAAGCAGAGCCACTTTCCTTCCCCAGATATCGCCAACCTTTTCCGTACATTTCTTGCACTAGGCATTGCTGCTGCTGCTACGTTACAATCCTATTCAATTTCATAGCCTGTTTTTTCGCCCCTTGATGTACCTTCCTTTATCCTATGCTTCCTTATAAATATATATATAATATTCAGCAGTAAACCCTGCGCATTGTTAGCTAGGTTTAGAATAGCGGGCCGTGATCACTCTGGTGAGTGAATGCGGATTACAAAATATTATAACTGCAACAGGTATGAATCAATGCAGACGCCCTAGGGAACCTACAACGGCGATACTCTGCTGAGTCGCTTCGAGTTTGACTTACGAGTGGAATGGACTCGTATTTCACTCTCGTCGGCTCAGTAGCGTAGCATCACCAGGATGATACGAGAGTTACCTCTTTAGTTCATTCCACTGATGTGTCTGTCGAACCTCTTCAAGTGTACCATCGAGGGTGATTCATCCTGGTTTCACTAGATGGTAGGCACTCGAATCAACTGGTGTCCTTACATGTAAGGAGTCGGGCGACCCAACGGTGCCCACGCAGGGTATGTTAGCGGAACGACAGGTCAGGTGTATTCCACCGGTGTGCGGCGGGCCTGATACTGTTCATGGCCGAGAGGTATCCTGTTGTACGAAAGTCGAGCTCTTCAAAGAGCAAACGCGAGACAAGGTAAGGAGACGGTTCACCTTGTTCGTAACCGCACGAGTTGGTGAGACGGCAGGGCAGGCACCGATGTTACTGGTGGACCTGACTGTTGTCGTTGTCCACGACTCACCCAGAAATGGGCAACGATAACGGTTGTCCCGACAAAAAATAATAAAATGCTTAACGGTTCTGGCGGATGACTTGAGTGGCCTTTTGGCTTGTACGCACTACCTATACGTGGGAATTACGAGGATGGGCTCCTCCGCAACGTAGCCTCGTTCGAAAGCTCTGAAAGACGTCCAGTTCAGCATTGCGGCACGGTCGGATTGCGCCGATGGCGCTGGAATTCACCGTCCTCACAACGACCCGGAGAGCGAGGGGTGATAGGGCCATGACCCCCTTGCCCTTAGGGTTGTAGACCGGCGGGGACCTCTCTGATGAGTCGTAGGATGGACTGCGTTGTGTCGGATAGCCTCGGTGGGGTGTTCCCTGACAAGGTGTACGCCACCCTAGAGATCCGAGCGTGTAGGGTAACAGTAGTGCAGCTCCTGCAGGGAGGATAATCTATTCGAATAGCCATGTCCACGGTAACAGGACGCTTTATGCTGAAGCCAGATCCTACCACTACAAACTACTACTATTAAAATGTTGGTTCCGGGTTTTCTTCCTCGCGGGGATGTCGAGGGAGGGAACTCGGAGGCATTGTTAATTATGATTACAACTTATTATTATAGAATGCTGCAGCAACTTCTGCTGCATTGTTATTTTCATTACTATTATATTAACTGTTGGCTAATTCTTACCTCATGCTGCAAGACTCGTCGGAAGATGCTAGTCTCCGATAGGCCTAGATTCTTATCATTATTCTGATTTCTACCTTGCAGTCCACTATATACAGCCTCCCCTTTCCATTTGATACAAATGCATAATTGCTTAGTAGCGGACGTAAGTCTTGCGGGTATGCTAGATACTCACCCTTGCTTTATTTACCCCCTTTTGTTTTGCCTGATCGGCCGCTGCAGTCGACGTTGGAGCCTTGGAGTCCAGGAGCAGAAGATCCCTGGTGCCTGTTTCATCGTGGAGTTCCCCCTCGACCAGGAGTAATTCGGAGGTTCCCAGGAAGGAGGCCTCACCTTTTCGATCGTTGTTGTTTTTGTGCTAGCCTTCTTAAGGCAATCATGTGTACCTTGTGTCTGTACTCAGATACTATTGCTTCCGCTAACTTTGTGCTCTCGAGCTGTTGTATTCGAGCCCTCGTGGCCCCTGGCTTGTATTAAACAACTTGTATTATTTTATTTGTAGAGTTGTGTTGTGATATCTCACCGTGGCACCCTGATCTTGATCGTGTATCTTGAGTGTATGATTACTGTACACAGTCCGATTTTGGGGGCGTCACAAGTTGGTATCAGAGCCGACTGCCTGTAGGAACCCCCTTCCAACTCCTTGGTCGAAGTTGAGTCTAGTCTTTGCAAAACTACTTTACTAATAATGTCGTCTGTCTTATGGGCCCACGTCGCAAAACTGGGTGGAATTAGGATCTTTTTCTCCGCATATTTACTCTAGGACTCTGATCTCTCTTCTCTTTCGGGTTAAAGATTTTGCTAACACTAACTCTAGGATCTCGTGGTCGCATCTACTCGGAGAGCCCTTCACCCAAGATGGTCCCTTGCTTCACCTGAAGATTCTGAAGATTACTCTCCGATAAACTCCCGAGAACCTACGTGTTCATCGCCTTGCATTCCCCTGCCACCGATAAGTCCGTATGGATAATTACATCCACCTCCCGATCTGGAAATCATATTTCCCTTGTACTTAAACATCGAATTTTTCTGATGCTTCTATCACCCGATGCCTTTGCATTCTTTCTCCTTCTGGTTGAGTGTCGATACTCACATCAGATTCTTTGCGAACCATCCGACCTTTGGTAGATTGTTATCCGACTAATCTTACATGGCTTCTTCCATGTGTCAATTGGATTCATCGTGTGAAATACCAACCCTGCCCCGGATGATTTGTGTTATTATCGACAACCTCCCTTGGCTCCCTGCCAATACAACTTGGTCGTGTATATCATGCTCTGCTTTCCCTTGGGAAAGATATATACCTGATACTTGTGTATCATCACATTTTTCCCTTCCATTGGTCTGTTTAACCTTCCTTGTAATGTGTTTTATCTGAGCAATGATAATCCCCTGCTTATGTAAACACTTCGATGTACTACTCTGTTGGTACAACCTGTTACTATCGTGGATAACATTTTTGGTTACCGACGATGGACGAGAGCTTTGTCAAGTGGTTATCTTTGTCCACTGCCCTTGTTACCGACGTTGTTGCTGAGATAACTGACGAAATGTTCTCTGACAAACCTTGCATCACGATCGTTTGGTATGTCACCACCCTTCTTATTCAATGTGGGGCCATAACCCACAGTTCCACGGAACTGAAACCTGACTCTCCTTTACTTTCCTGTTTCGGAAGTTATTCCTCTTGCTTGACTTCGTATACAATTCACGAGTCATATACCCTGTGATCTTCAGTCCAATATCAGACTCAGTGCTTATGCCTGATGCTATGGACCCCTCTTTCATCATCCGTCATCGGCATCGAATGCATGCCTATCCGCTTGAAATTTCTCATACCTTCTTTTGTCTCTCTCGATGCGTTCCCTAAGTTTATATCCGGAAGTGATACTTTGTACCACATTCCCTCGGACAACTCGGTTCATTAACCGGGAACCAATCTGACCCCCCTTAAGTATTTCCTCCTACCCTAACCGTAGGCACGATGAAGACCCCGATGAAAGGATGGCAACTCGCCGAGGTGCACCGATGCAGGAAAATGAAGACAACAACGTGAAGGCTTAACTTCATCGAGAAGGACAACAAGAACCAGAAGATTTGTTAGAATACGAAACCAAAACTTTCACCCTTGCACTACCATTTAATTCTCGGGACGAGAATTCTTGTAGTGGGGGAGATTTTTAACGCCCCGGGTATCACACTACAGTAATCACTTGTGATTAGCGCCAAGGCATCATGATTATGCACTAAGAAAAACAATTAAGAAAAAATTTCAACTCCAATTAAAATTTGCAAATGCCAGTCAAGATAAAACTTTTCGACTAGATTAAACCAAAAAAATTTATTATTCATATTGTAAGTAACCCCAAGGCAGTTATCAAAATGAGAACAATATGTTGGGGATTATTAAATTGCTTTGGAAAAATTAAATGAAAGTGATATATAAAAGTTGCATCAAAGATTATGGAAAAATATTTATAAACTACCTAATAATCAGTTGGTCAATATAAAAGAGAGTTGGGGATTTATAAAATTATTTAAATGATTTAACAAATCCAAACAGTAGTTAAAACAACCCTTTTTAATCCTTTACTATTATATAAAATCCAAAAGGTTTTATTAGTGGCCCAAACTTTTTGCAGCATGGTAATAGTGTGCAACAATGATATTGGTGCTGGTTTTGCATTTTACAAAATTCAATTGAGGGATAAACTAAACAGAAAAAGAAATAGGGCTATCATTCGCGCTAGGCAACAGCCTACCCAGGCCCAACCCCCCCCCCCCCCCCCCCGCCCAGCCTCCTTCTCCCCTTTGTCTTCTTCCCCCCTTCCCTTGTTCCCCCTGCGTGTCACACATCCATGCCGCCCTGGCCATGGATGCCCACCACGTGCCCCCCTTGGTGGTTAAAGGCAGCGCCCCGCACCCCAATCCCTAGCCCGCCCCATTTTCCCTCTCGCTCCCTCCCTCCCTCCTTCCCCTCAGCGCCCGAACGCTGCCATGGATGCGGCTGGGTGGAGCTCCGCGGTCGTCGCCGCCGCCACCACCTCTGCTACGAGTCCTCCTCCGAGCCCTTTGGCCACACTGTTGCCCCTCTGTGAGCTCCTCCTGCATCTTCCCCTCGCCCCATTGTCGAATCGAAGTCGTGGTCGCCGCCCTTTGCCCTCCGTGGACGCCATGGATGCGCCGGCCGCACCTTTAGCTGCCCTAGCCGCGCCCTCTGCTACTCCCGCCGGCCGTTGCGCACCCCACTGCGCCGCCGCGCCCCTCCGCCGTCATTGCCCCCTCCCCTCGCCCCGTTAGCCGGCCTCTCCGTCGCCCGTGGCTCCTTGGCTGCGCCGCCGCACGCCATTGGACGCCCCCGCGTACGTGTGTGCGCCCCGTCGCCCCTGGTGGAGGTCGTCGCCGCCCCACTCCGGCCGGCTGTGCCCAGCTCCGGCCGCCGCTGCCACCGGCGTGGCTGCTGGCCCAGGCTGTCGGCACACCCCTGTACCTGTGCGGGGAGCGTGCCCGTCGTGGGGAACATCTAGGGCACTGCCAGCTTGGGGCCACCCCACCTGCAAAAAAAATGTTAAAAAGAAATAAGTAAAGGAATTAAACCAGAGAGACCACCCCCCTTACAATGACACGTGGGCCCAAGCCCTCTAATTAACCTAATAGCTAAACTAATTAAACTGTTAGTTAGTTAGTCTATTACAGGTGGACCCTAGCCCTTGTTAAATAAATAGAAAAGATTTAATTAAGTATCAGTGAATGACAGTTGGGCCCCACTAGTTAAACTAAATTAAATTAGATTTTTTTATTATTGTTGTGTATGACCATAGGGTTCCACCTGTTAGGGTTGACTGTTCAACAACACTGTTCTGGATAAGGTTATATTAAATAATTAAAGAAATTCAGAAAATGAATATTAAACTGATTAAATCTTTGAAAATTAATATATTTTAAACTGTAATTCAGATTCAAAAACTTTATACATCAAAGTTGCTCAGAAAAATATGACAATCGCGAATACGCTATCTGTATGTCAACCACCCCCTCTAACACAATGAACATCGACACCCCCCCTTCGGGCCGTCTGTCGATAATTCCCAGTACCGGTAAAACTTTTCGAATGAAAATGTTCTGAACATGAAAGTTGTTCTGAATGGATCAATGATCACGGATACACCATCCACATGTCAGTCAGATGTCTCTAACACTGCAGACATGAAACCTCCCCCCCCCGGATCATCTGACCGGTAATCAACCGGTACCGATGAGTCATCCCCGGATAAATTCCCGCTCCGCCTAAAAATACTTAACACTGCGTTAGAGCCCCGTTGCTTTGTACCTGCTATGTCTTACCTTTGTATTTCTATTATTGTTGTGTATTTACTGTTTCTCCCTCCCCCTTATTCTTCGTTAGACCCCGTTGCTGCCGCCGACGACACAGTTTCCTGGTACGACTACTACATCGACGACCGTACCCCTACCTTCGAGCTTCTAGGCAAGCATAGCCATTTTCCTTCCCCTGATATCGCCTACCTTTTCCGTACATTTCTTGCACTAGGCATTGCTGCTGCTGCTACGTTACAATCCTATTCAATTGCATGGCCTGTTTTTGTCGCCCCTTGATGTACCTTCCTTTATCCTATGTTGCCTTATAAATATATATATATATATATATATATATAATATTCAGCAGTAAACCCTGCGCATTGTTATCTAGGTTTAGAATAGTGGGTCGTGATTACTCTGGTGAGTGAATGCGGATTACAAAATATTATAACTGCAACAGGTACGGATCAATGCAGACGCCCTAGGGAACCTACTACGGCGAGACTCTGCCGAGTCGCTTCGAGTTGGACTTACGAGTGGAATGGACTCGTATTTCACTCTCGTCGGCTCAGTAGCGTAGCATCACCGGGATGATACGAGGGTTACCTCTTTAGTTCATTCCGCTGATGTCTCTGTCGAACCTCTTCAAGTGTACCATCGAGGGTGATTCCTCCTGTTTTCACTTGATGGTAGGCACTCGAATCAACTGGTGTCCTTACAGGTAAGGAGTCGGGTGACCCAACGGTGCCGGCGCAGGGTATCTTAGCGGAACGACAGGTCAAGTGTATTCCACCGAGAGGTCTCCTGTTGTACGAAAGTCGAGCTCTTCAAAGAGCAAACGCGAGACAAGGTAAGGAGACGTTTCACCTTGTTGGTAACCGCACGAGTTGGTGGGATTTCAGGGCAGGCATCGATGTTACTGGTGGACCTGACTGCTGTCGTTGTCCGCGACTCACCCAGAAAGGGGCAACGATAATGGTTGTCCTCACAGAAAATAATAAAATGCTTAACGGTTATGGCGGATGACTTGAGTAACCTTTTGGCTTGTACGCACTACCTATACGTGGGAATTACGAGTATGGGCTCCTCCGCAACGTAGCCTCGTTCGAAAGCTCTGAAAGACGTCCAGTTCAGCATTGCGGCATGGTCGGATCGCGCCGATGGGGCTGGAATTCACCGTCCTCCCAACGACCCGGAGAGAAAGGGGTGATAGGCCCATGACCCCCTTGCCCTTAGGGCTATAGACCGGCGGGGCCTCTCTGATGAGTCGTAGGATGGACTGTTTTGTGTCGGATAGCCTTGGTGGGGTGTTCCCTGACAAGATGTACGCCACCCTGGAGATCCGAGCGTGTAGTGTAACAGTAGTGCAGCCCCTGCAGGGAAGATAATCTATTCGAATAGCCGTGTCCACGGTAACAAGACGCTTTATGTTGAAGCCAGATCCTACCACTACAAACTACTACTATTAAATTGTTGGTTCCGGGTTTTCTTCCTCGCGGGGTTGTCGAGGCTGGGAACTCGGAGGCATTGTTAATTATGATTACAACTTATTATTATACAATGCGACAGCAACTTCTGCAGCATTATTACTTTCATTACTATTATATTAACTGTTGGCTGATTCTTACCTCATGCTGCAAGACTCGTCGGAAGATGCTAGTCTTCGATAGGCCTAGCTTCTTATCCTTATTCTGATTTATACCTTGTAGTCCATTATATACAGCCTCCCCTTTCCATTTGATACAAATGCATAATTGCTTAGTAGCGGACGTAAAACTCGCGGGTATGCTAGATACTCACCCTTGATTTATTCCCCCCCCTTTTGTTTTTCCTGATCGACCGCTGCAGTCGACGTTGGAGCTTTGGAGTCCAGGAGCAGAATATCCCCGCTCCTTGTTTCATCGTGGAGTTCCCCCTCGACCAGGAGTAGTTCGGAGGTTCCCAGGCAGGAGGCCTCGCCTTTTCGATCGTTGTTGTTTTTGTGCTAGCCTTCTTAAGGCAATCATGTGTACCTTGTGTCTGTACTCATATACTATTGCTTCCGCTAACTTTGTGCTCTCGAGCTGTTGTATTCGAGCCCTCGTGGCCCCTGGCTTGTATTAAACAGCTTGTATTATTTTATTTGTAGAGTTATGTTGTGATATCTCACCGTGGCACCCTTATCTCGATCGTGTACCTTGAGTGTATGATTACTATACACGGTCCGATTTTGGGGGCGTCACAGTAGGTATGGTGGCTGTTTTGAGGAAAGATATAAGGAGGTTTTTGATGACAGAGTGTATCATGCCAAGGGTTTGGATGCACCGGCGGGAAGGCGCCAACTCTCGGAGTGAGAAATAGCAACGCATGGTACCGAAGAGGCTAGCAAATATGAGGAGGTGGAAGTGTCAACTTTCAAATACTTACATTAGTCCGAAGAACTCATGCACTTATTATCGGTAACTCTCAATCTAACCAGGAGGTTCACAAAGAGACAAGTACCCCGACGAGGAGTGTATGGGGGTTTGGTTATCCTTGCGCATCCTCGACTCATGGTACGTGAGTGTACTCTAATATCCGATCCCTCCAAAGATTAGTGATCCATCTAGTTGCTAGAGTTCTCAACTAGTTTTTGTAGTTTTTTCAAATAAACACAGATTGCCCAAAATACGACATCTATCACTAATAGGCTAGAGCTCTTGACACCAAAAGTTCAAACATTACTCACAACAATACCTCAAAACTGTTGCAAGTTACTACTATGATTGAATAGCAACTTCAATTACCTACTTCAAGTCAAGACACACAACTCAGTGCAACAAGCCAACTCTCTAAACAAGATAAACATGAAAACTCAAGAGAGTTCCAGCAACAAACTAAACAAAAGCTCTTAAAAATATAAGCATGAAAACTAAGAGCTAAACATGACAGCAGCTACGAAAAGATAAAGAATACACACCAAAAGAAAGATAAGCATGAAGATCCTATGATGTGTTCTAGTTCAAAGTGGAGCGTGTTTCTCTCCCACACAAAGAAAGTTGGGTTCTAACTTGTTATGAACAGCAAGCAAAGCTAAATAAAACTAAAAATAAAGTAAAGAGCAAGACCCTCCAAGCATAGCACATAACGCATGAAGTGATAAAAATATAGTGGAACGAAGGATGAACTGATAATTCTTGATGGAGAAGGGAATGCACGGGGGCATCCCAAGCTTAGATGCTTGAGTCTCCTTGGATATTTCTTGGGTGCATGGGGGCATCCCCAAGCTTGAGCGCTTGACACTCCCGAATTTTCTTTCATCATCTTCCTTCACATACCTGAAAACTTCCTTCATACGAAACTCATCATAAGCTGATTAGAGAGGTTACTACCCATAATAAAATAATTGGCCTCTGCTGGAAATAAAGATATTCTTGAAGGCCTACTATTTTTCAAGACCGCCAAAAGGTTTTTGCAAAGAAAAAACTAGCGCAAGACTTGCAAAACTGAGGAAAGGCAAAACGTGGCAGAATCTGTGAAAAACAGACCAGCAGGTAGTAAATAAAAATTTTGGGGTACTTCTGCAACTCAAATCAAAAAACTCAGAACAAATACTCGAAAGTTAATTGTGTAGATCACACTGTCAAAACAATTCAGATCAAAAGGATGATCTGGTGATTTATCGTGAATTGTTTCGTCCAAGGACAAAATCTGTTTTCTGGACAGCATGTCACAACTTTTGAACTTTCTTGCAATCGACCGCTAAACTTGGCACAAAGCTTGAAAATAAAGATACAATGATGTTGCTACATTAGTAAAAATCATCAAGACCACTAAAAATAGAAGGAAAAACATCTTGGGTTGCCTCCCAACAAGCGCTTTCTTTTACGCCTTTGAGCTAGGAAAAAAGCAAAAAGATCAAGTTGTATCAATTGAACCATCATCAAGATCATCAAAAAGCTCTTCAATTGTACAACTAGTTTTAAGAGGTCTTTCAAATAAAGGTCTAATGAATATACTTCTAGGATAAAATAAAAAGGCGGAAAATCAATTGGAGTTTCATTTATACATCTATCTAAGAGAGGTATTTCTTCCAAAGTTTTCACAGTTTCAACTCCTTTGGCAATAAGTGGGTTGTTTTTGGGTCGAAGAACCTTAGGGACGTATGCGAACTTAGGTTCCTTCTTTGCCGGAGTTTCTACCCTTTTGGTTTTGATTGAGGAGAAAGTAGTTCCTAAAGTGTCAAAGATTTCCTCAATCTTATCTATCCTAGAAGGATCCAAATCATGGGATTTGATGGTCTCCAAAATTTTGATAATTTTATGCATGGACCTATCAAGTCTATTCAAATTACCTTGAATCCTACGATCTAAATCATTTACCTTATTGATGCTTGGCATTTATAGCTCTATATTTTCAAGTTTTTTCATAATGTGAACTAGGGTAATGTCCTCTTGAATGCTAGCAACAGGGAGATTTCCAACAAGATTTTCAATAACATTGAGAGATTCCCAAATTGGGGCTTCTAGGAAATTCCCATTGATAGAAGTATCTAGAACGAACCTATTCCAAGGAGTAATTCCAACATAAAAGTTTCTAACCAGGATAGTAGTGGATTGCTTATTGGTGGCTCTTTTTTGAGAATCATTAATTCTATACCGAGCATTTTTCAGAATTTCACCACCTCTTTGTTTAAAGGTGAGCACTTCTTCCTCAATAAAGGCAAAAGGACTAGACATAATGACAACTACTAGCAAGGTAAATAATAAAAAAATTGTGTGGTTTTTGATAAAGGACACAAAGATAAAAACTCAAAGGTAAACTAACAAGACTAAAAAGCAAAGATAAAAGATAGTGTGCAACTCCCCTATCTTGAAGATTGGAGTCCCCGGCAACGACGCCAGAAATTATCTTGATGGCTTCTCGCTCCTCGTTGATTACCCCAAGTGGAAGGTTGAGATGTAGCACAACAATAGATTTCCCCTAACGTAGAGGATAGGGTTTATGTCTCCAGTAGGACTCCGACAACGACAAGTAGGTGGTTCGGCAAGTGACGTGTCGTTCATGATAATCACTTGCTTCGCCTGGACCTACACACACAACACATAACTTTGCTCCCAACGAGTACAGAGAGTTTGTCAATCTCTCCGGTCTTGTTGTTTACAAAGGGTCACACGCAAGGGTAGATAGTAGTGATAATTGCAACTAGAAAGTAAAACAGGAAGTAAACAGTGGTGCAAATATGGACCAAGGTCCCATGAAGTTCACTAGTGATGTCTCTCTCCAAAAGACGGTAAACAGCTATGCAAGGTGAACAAATTACAACTGGGCAATTGACAGGATTAAAAACGCACCGCAATGCTAACTATGCTACAAACGGAAGGAAGAGGCTCAAAAGCACGGGCAGTACGCCAAAACAAGTAGACCGAAATCCATCTGCATCTATGATACGTCCAAAACGTATCTATAATTTCTGCTTGCTCCATGCATCTTGTGTGTGATGTTGCTATGATATTGATGCACTTCCATACACTTTTGATCATATTTGAACTAACCTATTAATTCAGTGCACCCCAGTGCCAGTTCCTGTTTTCTGTTGTTTTTGTATCTTAGGCTTTCCCATTACTTAAAGTGCCAGAAAAATTCCGGGAAAAATATAGGAAAAATCAGCGTACAGGAAGCTTCGGGAAGAGCCCAAGTGGGGCCAAAGGGGATCCAGGGGTGGCCCAGGCGGCCACCTGGCGCGGCCACCCCCTAGGTCGTGCCAGGGGGCGCCTGGGGCCCCTGGTCCACCTCTGGCTGCCCCCCTTCGCCTATATATCTCTCTCGTCCCGAAACCCTCAAGTTCATAACCCTTTTTCGCGATCTCTCCTCTGTTCCGCCGCCGCAGCGCTTCCAAGATCGGGAGCACCAGGAGCCCTCTTCCCGGCACCCTGTCGGAGGGAGGAACCACCTCTGGGAGCTTCTCCACCATCATGGATGCTTCCCGGATGAACCGTGACTAGTCCACCTTGGACCATGGGTCCATGATCGGTAGCTATGTGATGTTCTTCTCCCCTCTTTGTTCTTCATGGTTTAGACCTCGTGAGCTGCCCTACATGATAGAGGCACATATGTAATCTTTCTGCTGTTGCTATGCTGAGTTTGTTGGGATCTGATGGATTATGAGACTATGTTCAGATTGTGTTTGAGTAATATATTTGATTCTCCTCTTTTATATTTATGTTCTTGAGTAATTCTTGCATGTTCTCCGTTGTTGTTTATTGCTTTGGCTAAGTAGTATGTAGTAACTCCAAGAGGGAGCGTTATACATGATTGTGGGTTCATGCCCCCTGATGACTAGCCTGAGTGACAGAAACATGAGTCTAGGGGAAGTGATGTTGCCACAAGGGAGAAAACAACGGTGCTTGTACTTGCGGGTGCAAGGATTGTTTACTTTACGCAAAGTTCTTTAATGCAGTTGTCTGTTCCTTTGAGTTTACACTTTGGGTGGGATTCGCAACTTAATACCAGCGAGATGTTCTGGATAGATATCTCAAGGTGGATGATTAGTAGGTAGATGCATATGGATTTCGGTCTACTTGTCTTGGCATACCGCCCAAGCTTTTGAGCCTCTTCCTTTCTTTATATCATTGTTAGCATTGGTTTGCGCACATAATCCTGTAAATTTCCTAGCTATAATTGGTTTACCTTGCATGGTTATTTTATCGTCTTTTGGGAGAGAGACATCACTAGTGAACATCATGGGACCCCGGTCCATATTTCCACCACTGTTTACAGCCGCTATTTATTTTTCTGCTTTATTTCCTTTGCTATCGCTATCATTATTATCCCGTGTGTTTGATCCTTTGTAAACAATAAGGTCGGAGGGATTGACAACCTCTCTGTACTCGTTGGGAGCAAAGTTATATGTTGTGTGTGCAGGTCCACGTCAACCGCCTAATTTCTCGCGCCAGTGTCACCTTCCTGTCGTTGTCGGAGTCCTACTAGAGACAAACCTTGGTATCTTCACCGAGGGAAATTTGTTGTTGTCTACATCTCAACCTTCCACTTTGGGTAACCAACGAGGGGCGAGAAGCCATCAAAGCTAATTTTTGGCGCCGTTGTCGGGGACTCCGCTCTTCAAGATAGGGGAGTTGCACACTATCTTTTATCTTTGGTTTTTAGTCTTGTTAGTTTACCTTTCTATTTTTGCTTTAGTGTCCCTTATCAAAAATCAAAAAAATAGTTACCTTGCTTGCTGCTGCTATCAGTTCCACCGAGAACACCAAGTTGTGTGACTTCACTAGTCATAACAACAGTGACTTTATCTGCACTCCTATTGCTCCACCTTCCACTTCAGCACCTTCTTATGAGATTAAACCTGCTTTGCTGAACCTTGTTATGAAAGATCAATTCTCCGGTGCTGGAGATGATGCTGCTTTGAACTTAAATAATTTTGTTGAGCTCTGTGATATGCAAAAGTACAAAGAAGTAGATGGTGATATCGTTAATCTTAAGATTTTTCCTTTCTCCTTGAGAGGAGGAACTAAAATCTGGTTTCAATCCTTGCCTAGGAATAGCATAGATTCTTGGGATAAGTGCAAGGATGCTTTTATTGGGAAGTACTACCCCCCCCCAGCTAAGATTATCCGATTGACGAGTAATATTATGAATTTTAAGAAATTGGATAATGAGCACGTTGCCCAAGCTTGGGAACGCATGAAATCTCTTGTTAAGAATTTCCCTACGCATGGTTTGACTACTTGGATGGTTATCCAAACTTTTTATGCAGGCTGGAACTTTACCTCGCGGAACTTGCTAGATTCGGCCGCGGGAGGAACCTTTATGTCAACAACGCTTGGTGCTGCCACAAAATTACTCGATGAGATGATGACCAATTATTCCTAATGGCACACCGAAAGAGCTCCAACAGGTAGGAAGGTAAACTCTGTCGAGGAGATCTCCTCACTAAATGAAAAAGTTGACTTGATTATGTCTCTACTTACCAAGCAATCTCCTATTGATCCTCATGTTGGTCCTTTAAATTCTTTGATTGCTCAAGATCAAGTAGATGTGAATTTTATCTCTAGAAACAACTTCAATAACAATGCTTATAGGAATAATTTTGGTAGCAATCCTAGACCGTTCCCCTCCAACAATTATGGGAACAACAACACTTATCCTAGCACCAAGAACTCCACTTCTGAACTAGAGAGTATGCTTAAAGACTTCATCACTACCCACAAAGCCTTCAACAAGAGTGTAGAGGAAAAACTAGACAAATTATATAATATCTCGTCGAAGGTAGACAATTTAGCCCATGAAGTAGAATTTCTTAAAATTAGAACTTCTCCTCTTGAGGAGAGGAAGGTCACTCCTATGAACGCTATTCAAGTGCAAATTAATGAAAACATTAGGATGATGGCTAAACTTAAAGAGAGATGGGCTAGAGAAAAGGAGGAAGAAGATAGAATTAAGAGCCTTCCTACACACCATACCGTTGCTACTATCCAAGTTGTTGAGGATATCCAAACTCTTAGCATCCAATGCACCCCTAGTCCCATAGGACCTATTAATGGTGATGTTATGACCTCAACCGTAGAAGAAGAAACTCCTATGACTATAGGAGCTACCAAGAAAGTGAGCCTAAAGGACACCACTACCACCTTACTTGATAGTAGTGACCTTGATTTTTATAATTGCACCCTTCCTGAAGTTATTGGTTTCCTTCACAAGATGTCTATAGATCCCCACACTAGCACACTTAATCTTGCCTTCACGAAGCATATCACTAATGCTCTCATTAAAGCTAGGGAGGAGAAGCTTAGGGTAGAAGCCTCCATACCTAGAAAGCTAGAAGATAGTTGGGATCCTATGATTAAAATTAAGTTGAATAACTTCTCTTGCTATGCTTTATGTGATGTTGGAGCTAGTACCTCCGTTATGCCCAAAAGAATGTATGATATGTTTGAATTGAAACCTTTTGATCCTTGTTCTTTTGGTGTTCGTCTTGTTGACTCTTCCGTAAAGAAACCTTTGGGGAAGATCGATGATGTTCTTATCATTGTCACTGAAAATTATGTTCCCATTGATTTTACTATTATGGACATTGAATGTGAACCATCATGTCCAATTATTTTGGGACGTCCTTTTCTTCGCACCGTGGGTGCTGTTATTGACATGAAAGAGGGGAATATCAAATTCCAATTCCCTCTCAAGAAAGGGATGGAACACTTACCTAGAAAGAAGATTAAGTTACCTTTTGAGTCCGTTACACGGGCTAGCTATTCTCTTACTCTTGATAAGACTTGATCTTCTCTTTTTGCATTAAGCCTAGCTAATCGCTTTAAAGAAGCGCTT
Organism: Bromus sterilis; assembly: GCA_950022295.1. NCBI lineage: Eukaryota > Viridiplantae > Streptophyta > Magnoliopsida > Poales > Poaceae > Bromus > Bromus sterilis. The sequence continues at coordinate 223,515,177 of OX465599.1, forward strand.
TCGGGAGGCAGCCCGCAACGAATTTAGGTTTTCCTTTTTGTTTTTATTCTGTTTTTAGTGGTCTTGATGATTGTTACTACTTTAGCAACATCATTGTATCTTTACTTTTCAAGCTTTGTGCCATTTATAGCCTCATATGACAAGGGAAGTGAAAGTTGTGACATGCTGTCCAGAAAACAGATTCTGTCCTCGTGACGGGAAAAATCATAGAAAAATCTCAGTTCATATTTTTGAGCTGAATTTTTTACACAGCGTGCTATGTACAATCGCGGAACTTCCGTATGTTCTGAGTTTTTTTATTTGAGTTGCAGAAGTGCCCCAAAAAATTATTTACTACCTGCTGGTCTGTTTTTCACAGATTCTGTCATGTTTGCCTTTTCTTCGTTTTGCAAACCTTAAGCTTGCTTTTTCTTTGCAAACACTTTTTGGCGATCTTGAGAAACAGTAGCTCTTAAAGAATATCCTTATTTCCAGTAGAGAAAAATTATTTTATTGTGGGTACTAACCTCGCTAATCAGATTATGATGAGTTATGTATGAAGGGAGTTTTCAAGTGTGAGAGGGAAGATGATAAAAGAATATTCAGGAGGGTCAAACGCTCAAGCTTGGGGATGCCCCCGTGAACCCCCAAGAAATATTCAAGAAGACTTAAGCATCTAAGCTTGGGGATTCCCCCATGCATCCCCTTCTCCGTCAACAATTATCAGTTCGTCTTTCGTTCCACTATATTTTTATCACTTCATGCGTTATGTGCTATGCTTGGAGCGTCTTGCTCTTTATTTCCTTTTTAGTTTTCTTTAGCTTTGTTTTCTGTTCATAACAAATTAGAACCCAGCTTCCTTTGTGTGGGAGAGAAACACGCTCCAGTTCACCCTAGAACACAACATAGGATTTTCATGCTTATCTTTGTTGTGTGTGTTCTTTATCTTTTTCCTAGCTGCTGTCATGTTTAGCTCTTAGTTTTCATGCTTATCTTTTTAAGAGATTTTTTTTAGTTTGTTGCTGGAACTCTCTTGAGTTTTCATTTTTATCTTGTTTAGAGAGTTAGCCTGTTGCACTGAGTTGTGTGTCTTGACTTGAAGTAGGTAATTGAGGTTGCTATTCAATTGTAGTAGTAACTTGCAATAGTTTTGAGGTATTGCCATGAGTAATGTTTGAACGGTTGGTGTCAAGAGCTTTATACTATTAGTGATAGATGTCGTATTTTGGGAAATCCGTGTTTATTTTCGAAAAACCTAAAAAAATAGTTGAGAACTTTAGCTACTAGATGGATCACTAATCTTTGGAGGGATCGAATATTAGAGTACACTCATGTACCATGAGTCGAGGATGCGCAAGGATAACCAAACCCCCATACACTCCTCCTCGGGGTACTTGTCTCTTTGTGAACCTCCTAATTAGATTGAGAGTTACCGATAATAAGTGCATGAGTTCTTCGGACTAATGTGAGTATTCGAAAGTTGACACTTCCACCTAGCCATATTTTTCTAGCCTCTTCGGTACCGTGCATTGCCCTTTCTCACCTCAAGATTTGGCGCATACTTCGCCGGTGCATCCAAATCCTTGGCACGATACGCTCTGTCATCATAAGCCTCATTATATCCTTCCTCAAAATAGCCACCATACCTACCTATCAAGGCATTTCCATAGCCTTTCCGAGATACATTGTGATGACCCTCAACGTAAAGGGATCTATTGCAGCGTTTTCGATAGGTAAGAGTGTAAACCCCAACGAGGAGAGAAAGGTATTTATAGGTGATTTTGGACAAGGAATAACTGCAAGCACTGAAAGATAACTTTTTAGGGGTTTTCGGTATAAGCAACAATAAGATAAAAGCAAGCAAAGTAAATAGCATTGGAGAGCAGCAAGTGGCCCAATCCTTTCGAGCAAAGGATAAGCCTGGCAACTGAACTTATAAAGACTAAAGTATTCTTGAGGACACATGGAGAGGTAGTCACGTGCTTTCGCCATACTCCGTATCGATAACAAGTGTTGAGCTGATAAGTGTTGAGTGGGTGGATCTATGCTAGCACACCTTCTAGACTAAGATAAGTGCACTCTTATGATTAAACATCTTGCAAGCATCCGCAAATACAAGATGGAAATTAAGGCAAAGCCTAACCACAGCTATAAGATCAAGGATCCATTAATCCCTTGTGCAAAAGTGTGCAAACTGGGGTTCAGGTTTCTGTCACTCCGGCAACCCACCGTAAGCATTCTTAATACACAATGTATTCCCCTAGGTCCTTAATAAGGCGAAGTGTTGAGTGTTCGACTCACACAACACCACTAGGAAAATAACAACACAACTTAAATATCAAACAACACAAATTACTTCAACATCATATGACTACTAACAACTAGACTTCTCCCATGTCCTGAAGAACTAAAGTAACTACTCACAAGACATAAAAGAGATCATGATCAGAGGTGATAAATATATGATAAACAATCTGGACATAATGATATTTCTCCAACAAAACTCAATAGCATTCACCACAAAGTAGTAATCAACACCGATAGAGTAGAGAGGATAGATAGTACGGATTACAACACAAGATAAACTTGTGAGGTAAGATTGGATGGTGGTGGAGATGGTGCTGATGTTGGGGATGATGTTGATGATGATCTCGATGATTCCCGTGACGATGGGGATGATCTCCCCTTCCGGGAGGTGATCTCCTCGGCGGAATCTGCCCGCCGGCGAGCCCTTTTCTTCTCTGTAGGTTTCCGCCATGGAGCGGCGGCGGAACTCCGTAAAGCTTCTCTCTTTTTAGGTTTTCGCGTAACGAGGAGTATATAGGCCAGAGGGGAGAGCCGGGAGTGGCCCCAGGGCTCCAGGCGCCCTCTCGGCGTGGCCAGGGGTGGGGTCGCGCCAGGTGGCCGTCTGGGCTCCTGTGGCCCCCCTCTAGCCCCTCTTCGGTGAGTCTTCGTTAATCTTCTGGAAAATACCCCCCGTCGATTTTCAGGTAATTTGGAGGTATTCTTCTTCAGCAACTCAGCGTCCACTTTTTACCGCTGAATCTTGTGTCTGTTGCTTCGGCACCGGAAAGTTGTAAACTATGTAAAATAAGCCAAAACAACATAAGAACATCATCATAATGTGAAATATATCAATGAATAAGGATGAATTACAATATAAAATAGCGATGCAATTTGGACGTATGAACTCCCCCAAGCTTAGACCTCGCTTGTCCCCAAGCGAAAACTGAGCTCGGTAAACCTGTCCACAAGTTTAGAGAGTGAAGTGTCGATAAATAAAATACGGACAAGAAGCATCATGATCTTTTCACCAAACTCAAACATCCTCAACAGCAACCTTCATCTCATAAAGCCCTTATGAAAGAGTAATAACAATTATAATCAAAAGTAGGGCTAAGGAAACTCACCAAATCATGGAAAACATGTCCTTCGGTCAAGGGACAACTAATAGCTTTTACCTTTGCTCTTTCTTTTTATATTTTGATGAGACAATTTGCTTTTGAAAGAACAAGCTATTAGTCATGAAGTGCAAATGCTATCACAAAGGAAGATGTTTGCTTGGCAAATGCTTTTGCAAACAACTTACTTATCAAGAGATAATGTCAACAATGATATGGCATGGCAAAACTTTAATGCATCATTATATGGATGAATCCTCATCAGCATCAAGTGCCTGTTCTCTTTGGGAAAGGAGGAAGTAGGAAACTGACTCAACATAAAGTAAAGGAAAAAGCCTTGTTAAAGGCAAGCAGGGAAAACTCAAGTGTTATCCTTAAATCGAACAGAGTGAAAAAAAGTTTTGAGAGGTGCATGATTTGTCAACGAATGCTAATATATAACTCAATTGCTTCTCAGACTGGACAAGTTTCGAGGAACGGCTCCCACACGGGGACGATCACATCCCCGCAATCTCCTTTTTTTATCACTGCCAAAGTTTTCTGATTTCTCATGAACAAAGCGTGAAGGAGGGTTTGTTTGTTGTATTATATTTTGTGAGCTTGGCGCACTCATGCCAGTTCCTTCTCGTATTAGGGGTTTGCAGATAGACATGCAATCCTGGGATAAAACTTGTCCAACTTAAGAAGATCATGAATTAACTACTACTTCCTCATGAGCTAAAACAGGGGGGAAAATAGAAGATTTTGAACATCTAAGGATAACACAAGAATTCTATGCTTTAGGAGTGGTAGTGGAATACCACGAATAGGAAGGTATGGTGGACTCATATGAAGATACTGGTTTCAGGGTATTGATGCACAAGCAGAATTCCGCTTAGTACAGAGGTTTGGCTAGCAAAGGCTTTGAGAGAACAGACAATTGATGAAGACTTGGATGCAAAGCAATATAAAGCATAAACATTAAAATAAGCATAGCACATCAAGTTGTCTTCCTTGTCAACATAACACTACAAGCATAATAACAAAGATGGTTTTGGCTATGTCGCTACTTTGAGAAAAATAACATGCTTATTGTCATGACCAAAGCTATGTTTGCCAAGATTAAATAAAGTTTTCAAAGCCATACCTGATATAAGGTCAATACTCCCCATAAGAATCATCATAAGGTCGATTGCGTGAAGAGAATACCGAGTGCAGGGAAGGGATCAATAGACTTCTCATTAATATTCCATCATAGACGACTCCACACTCACGGATACATAACTCTCCAAGAAGGAGTGATAGACCTCAAAGCAAACACCTATTTTATAAGATAACTTCCCTAGACATGATACGACTCTACTTGACTCTAAAAGACATAGATAAAGATAAAAATACCGGGCACTCCCCCAAGCTTGGAACAAGCTAAGGGGATGCCATTACCCAAGGAGATTTACTCCTCATTCTTCTGATTCTTCAGATCTCTTATTATACGTTGAAGGGTTTTGTTTCCAACTTTGTAAGGCCCGATATGCGGTATTGTTCCAGATCTAGATGTTTCCATCCAGATTCGGGGACGAAGCACATATCGGTCCCACCGCGACATATGACGAAGTCATATGCCCCGGATTTCCAACATGATATCACAACATTACAGATACAAGGATACAACATCTCATACAATCGGCATACAACTGCCTTAATACAATACAACAGCGGAAGATACATGTCTGAGTACAGACTACAATCAAATGCCTACTGGCAAAGAGAAAAACATCGATCCCCATAACCACATGGGCCCAGGCCCTCCGCCGGGATCCGCCTAACTAGTCGTCGTCGAGTCTCCACGTGAAACGATGATCACCATACCTGTTGTCGATCAAGAACCCTGAAAAGAGTTTGGGGGTAGTATCATTAGTACAGAAGTACTCAGCATCCAACTGTAGTGGTCAACTGACCCAGCAAGGAATTCATCACTCGTCATTCTAGAACAACTAGTAGTTTACGATAAAGATGGGGTAAGTAGTGAGGTTGCTGCCGCACTAGCATTTATGAAGTGGCTAACAATCTAGAGAGTAAGATAAGAAACCAAGCATTCGATGAGGAATCGCCTCCAACAAGTCTGCTATCCACCTACTTACGCAAGCATAACACCTATCCTATCCTTGTCCCCCTCTTCGCATCCCGACGAAGAAGAAGCAGTCAAGGCACACACACATTGATCAAGTTATATTAAGATTATCTCAGTTGTTGTTGTCTATGAACAAGGAGTAGGTCTCAAGTCGTCCATAACCGTGGACACGGCTTCTCGAAAATATTTAACCCTGCAGGGGTGTACCAACTGCCCATTACAAGGCTCCGCGCGCACGCCCATCTCTCTCAGTTGCTACCCATCATAGGCAACCATTTTATGATTTAGTTCCGAGAGATCCGAAACGACAGGTCCCTCTAACTAACAACGAACAAATCCGGGTGGCCCCCGGGGAGTCGACACCCAATCCAAAAGCTGGCCACGCTCTCGGATCGGACTCTTCCGTCTCAACAGGGTTTGGGTTACCGAGACGCCTCACGTGAGGCCTCGGGCCCTCGCCGGTCAAAGGTGGACCAACAGGGAAACCATGTCTCCGCTGGTCCGGGTTGTTTAAAAACTGCGAGGGGATCCACCAAGCACACACACGGGGTTTCAAATGGTAAATCAGCTCGGGCCACCACTAGAAATGTTTGAAGCTAGATAGGTAATAAAAGGGGACCCCATAAAATCCCACACGCGGTTAGGCACGCTCAGTCTTAAAACCAATACCCGGAACTCGGATCCTAGGTGACTCGAATGGAACAAAGCGTCGGGGCGGGATATCCTAGACCTTCCATCCTTCGTCGAATATAGTCAACATTATAATAATCATATCATCAACAACAATATAATAATGTGATAGCCCAAACCAAGGAGTAACAGGGTAACATCGTAGCAACCTAAGCATGCATACTAAGCAGGGGCTGAGCAACGAGCAATAGTAACATAGCAGTACATGGTTTGCTGGGTGGGGACATGGCTATATCGGTTTGAAAGAGGTTGTAAACATGTGGTAGGATCAAACATCGAACCTAACCTAGACTAGCATGCAAACCGCTGGTTGAAATAGAATGGATCATAAGTAATGTATAGTCCTTGCCTGTTGATAAGTCGGATTCCGAAGGTGTAGTTGATCGCAAGCTCGCATCGTCTTCGAGAGGTACCCGCGGTAGCACATAAGACGGTAAACACTGGAAAGCAATCAACAAGCAAGCATCTATTACTACGAGGCAAACACGATCAAGCATCAACAAGAAGCAACACGAAACATCGCACCTACCGTCGAGAGTGGTTGCTAACAGTTTAAGTGGAGTACTCGTCACACACGATGATATCGCACATTTAGAATCAGTTCAAGTTGTTTAGCTATACAAGGTGAGCAAGGTTTTTAATATGTCATATCACTCAAGCATGGCATAGCACAAAAACACAGCAAGAGGTGAAGCATAAGATAAACTATCTATTCTAGTCAATTTAAATGAGGCACAACCTAAACATGGCATACACTAGGTACCCCACGACAATTAAAGGATTTGGTACTGTTATGCCCTAAACCATATTTAGGTTAGTTAACAACAGCAAACAATAGCATAAACACAAAGTACATGAAAAACTAATCAAGATACATATAAAGAACACCCCAAACGGAGTTACGGTTAAAAAGATATGACAATTACAGTTTACAGTGGCATGCGATGTAATTAGTAGGTAAACAACATGTAAACAAAGTCAAACATGGCAAAAGAGCACATTTTATTAAACTAGACATAATTCTAGGCAACTTTCATTTTTAAAGCGTCGCGATCCGAGCTACGGTTAAAAAGATACGCGCACCGCAAAAATCTAACGCAAACTGCCAATTAAATAAGCCCATAAGCAAAAAAAACATTATCGGGCCAAATATGCTACTGTTGGGCTTAACAGGATGGGCGCAAAATATCTAAACAGTGCACACGGGCGCTACACAGCTACACGGGCCGGTCCAACTAGCAGAAAAAAAGGGAAAATGGAGGGGTTGCCTCACCACTGTGGGCCAAGGCCCAACAGGCCTGGCTGGTTCGGGCTGGAGCTGCTGGGAGGTGGGCCGCGAGGCGCCTGGGCCGGCCCACCTACGCTGGCTGGAGGCGTTCCATCCCGATCTGATCGGATCGGGACCTGGGTGGCGGCTAGCGGCAGCTCCGGCCACCAGGAGGCCGACGAGGCGGCTAGTGTCGGAGGGGGTGTGGGCTGCCGGTGGGAGGCGCGGAGGAGAGGTCCCGGGGCGGCGGGCTTCCCATGGCGGCGGCGCGAGCTCGAGCCTGCTCAGGCCAGCCATGGCGTACGGCGGTGTCGGCTCTCCTGCGAGCAGAGAAGGGGAGGCGAGGTTAGGAGGAGGGAGAAGGAGGAAGGAGAGAGGCGCGAGGGCGGGGAGGAGGACCCGGCGGCGCGGCGAGCTCGCCGGCGACCAACCGGAGCGCTCGGGAGGCGGCGGCTGATGGCGGAGAAGTTAATAGGTTTAGTTGGGTTGCCTTCCCTGCTAACCGCGCCAATAAACGATTCTTGATAACCCACAAGTCTAGGGGATCAATTGTAGCTTTTCGATAAATAAGAGTATCGATCCCACGAGGAGCAGAAGGTGTTGATAAGTGACACTGGATAAGGAAAGGGCTGCAAACACTCAAAGGTAAATATTGAATGGTTTTTGGTTTAAGTAACAGAAAAGTAAAAGACAGGCAAAGTAAACATGGTAATTGAGGAGTAGCAAGTGGCCCAATCCTTTCACAAGGATAAGCCTAGGAACTGAACTTATAAAAGCTAAAGCGTTCTCGAGAAAACACAGGAGAGATAGTCAAGTCACTTTCACCATACTCCGCCAAGTAGTATGTATTGTGTTGATAAGTGTTGGTGGGTGGATCAATGCTAGTACACCTTCTATACTAAGATAAGTGTACTCTTATGATTACATACCTTGCAAGCATCCGCAAATACAAGGTAGTAATTAAGGCATAAGCCTAACCACAGCATTACGATCAAGGATCCATAACTCCCTTGTGCAAAAGTATGCGAACTGGGGTTCAGGTTTCTGTCACTCCGGCAACCCACCATAAGCATCCTTTGTGCACAATGTATTCCTCTAGGCCCATGAAAGGTGAAGTGTTATGTGTTCGACTCACATAACACCACTAGAGAAATAACAGCACAACTTAAGTATCAAACAACACATAATACTTCAACATCATATGACTACTAACAAGTAGACTTCTCCCATGTTCTCAAGAAATAAAGTAACTACTCACAAGACATAAAAGAGATCATGATCATAGGTGATAGATGGGTGATAAACAATCTGGACACAATGATATTTCTCCAACAAAACTCAATAGCATTCACCACAAAGTAGTAATCAACACCAACAGAGTAGAGAGGATAGATAGTACGGATTAGAACACAAGTTGCAATTGTGAGATGAGATGGGATGGAGATGGAGATGGAGTTGATGTTGGGGATGATGTTGATGATGATCTCGATGATGCCCGTGACGATGATGATGATGATGATGATGATGATGATGGCGACGATCCCCCCTTCCGGGAGGTGATCTCCCCGGCGGAATCTGCCCGCCGGAGATGGCTTTTCTCCTCTGTAGGTTTCCGCCCCGTGGCGGCGGCGAAACACGGAGACGACTCTTGTTTAGGGGTTTCTACCCCAGGGGGTTATATAGGCGAAAGGGGGCACCGAGGGGGGCCACCAGGCATCCAGGAGGGTGCCTGGTGTGGCCAGGAGGGTCCCCTCACCTCCTCCTTCGGTGATCCCCAGTCAATCTTCATAAAAATGCTCCCCGTAAAATTTCATCGCATTTGGACTTGATCTGATTAAGCAACTTGGTATGCACTTTTTACCGCTGAATCCTGGTTCTGCTGCTTTAGCACCGGAAAGTTGTAAACTGTGTAAAAGAAGCCAAAACAACATAAGAACAATACTTTAAAGTGGAATATATCAATGAATAGGGTGAAATCACAATATAAAATGGTGATGCTTTTTGGACATATCAACTCCCCCAAGCTTAGACCTCGCTTGTCCCCAAGCGATTGCTGAGCTCGGTAAACCTGTCCACAAGTTTAGAGAGTGAAGTGTCGATAAAAGAATACGAACAAGAAGCATCAAGATTCCTCACCAAACTTAAACATCCTCAACAGCAACCTCAACTCATAAGGTCCTTATGAGAAAGTAGTAACAATTATAACAAAGTAGGACCTGGAAAACTCACCAAATCATGACAAACATAGCCTTGGTCGAGGAACAACTAATAACTTTTACTTTTGTTCTTTCACTTATAATGGCACAGTTGAAGCTTTTGAAAGAACATGCTATTAATCAAGAAGTGCACATGTTAACACAAAGGAAGATGCTTACTAAGAATAAGCTTTTGCAAAAAACTCACTTATCAAAAGATAATGTCAACAAAGATGTAACATGCTAGATTTCAATGCAACTTTATATGCAAGCATCTTTATCAACATCAAATGTTTGTCCTCTCTAAAGAAAGGAAGGAAGTAGGAAGGACTGACTCAGCACAAAATAAAATATAAACCCCGTGTAAAAGGGTAAGCAGGGAAAACTTATGTGCCATCTCTAGATCAAACAGAATAAAAAAACTTTTGGGAGGTGCATGATCCGTCAACGACTGCTGATAGATAACTCACTCACTTCATGATTTGGACAAGTTTCGAGGAACGGCTCCCATGTGGGGACGATCACATCCCCTTGGATTCCTTTGTTTATTACTCGTAAAAGGGCGAAGGAACTTGTGTGTTAGTATTTATCTTTTACGAGCTGGGCACTCAAGCCAGTCCCTTCTCGTATTAGGGGTTTGCAGATTAGACATGCAATCCCAAGATAAAACTTGTCCAAATTAAGAAGATCATGGGTCACCCACCACTTCCTCATGAGCTGAATCAGCGGCACAAAACAGAAGATTTTTAACATCTAAAGATAGCACATAAATTATATACTTTAGGAGTGGTAGTGGAATACCACAAGTAGGAAGGTATGGTGGACTCAAGTGGAAGAAGTTGGTTTCAAGGTATGGAAGTACAAGCAGAATTCCGCTTAGTACAGAGTTTTGGCTAGCAAGGCTTTTAGAGAGCAGACAATTGATGACAACTTAGATGCAAGCAATACAAAGCATAAACATTAAAACTAGCATGAAACATCAAGTTGTCTTCCTTGTCAACATAACACTTCAAGCATAATAACAAAAAGGTTTTGGCTATGTCGCTACTTTGAGAAAAACATGCTTGTTGTTATGACCAAAGCTATACTTGCCAAGGTTAAATAAAGTTTTCGAAGCCATACCTGATATAAGGTCAATACTCCCCATAAGAATCAGCTCATAATGTCGATTGCGTGAAGAGAATACCAAGTGCAGCGAAGAAACCAATAGACTTCTCATTAATATTCCTTCATAGATGACTCCACACTCACGGATACAAAGCTCTCCACGAGAGGAGTGATAGACCTCAAAGCAACACCTATTTCATAAAGTGACCTCCCTAGACATGATACGACTCTACTTGACTCCTAAAGAAAAAGATAAAGATAAAGATACTGGGCACTCCCCCAAGCTTGGAACAAGCTAAGGGGGTGCCATCACCCGAGGAGTTTTACTCCTCATTCTGTTGTGGTTGTTTCTTCAGATCCCTGATGACACGGCGAAGGGTTTGGTTCTCTGACTCCAAGACTTCCACTTCTATTTTTAGTACACGGAAATCTTCGCAGAGTTGGTTGGTGATGCGGTAGGCCTCGAAGATGGTGGAAAGCATGCGTTGATCTTCAAGTGAAGTGGAGGGCCCTGAAAGGTTAACAGAAAGATCATACTGAGGTTGGACAGATCCCACCATGATGGGATTGCTTGGACCTCCTTGTTGTTGGGCAGTGATAGTCTTGACTTCCTCTCTCACGGCACGCTCCATCTCCGCTTGTCTTGCGGCAATTTCTTCTTCGGTAGCCCAATCAACGTGCTTTCCTTGATTAAGATCCTTCTGAACTTGACGTAGACGCCATCCCAAGAAGTCCTCTCCGCTCGAGCCACAAGAAGACATCTTCAGCAACAGCTTTTCCCCCTGGCAGAAACAGACCGAGAAAGAAAACACGCGAAACCGAGAGATACGGTGCCGGGACTATCCGGGAAAATATATAGCAAAAATTTATGCGACAGAAGGAAGGTTTCAAGCCTATGTGGAGTCGGAGGCGGAGTCCAGGGCAGCCAGGAGGATGCCCGGCGCGGCCAGGAGTGGGGCCGCGCCAGGGGGCCTCCTGGCCTCCCTGGAGCTCCTCTCCGGCTCCACTCGGGCTTGGAATTTTCCTAATTTCGCAAAAACTCTAAAAAGTTAACTTTTATTGACGTTCGCGGCGTTTTCTTACCATAATTCATACCTTTTCTAATTCTGCTCCTGCCGGAGTCTGAAACTGGGCTGCAACATGTTCTTCATGAGTACTTGTATATATCATGTTTGCATCCACATTGATTGGATCACCTGCCATATAATGTTTGAGTCTTTTTCCATTCACAACTTGAGGTTTGGTGCCTTCGAAATTATTGATCTTGATTGCATCCGACCGATATGCTTCTTCGATATGAAAAGGTCCTTCCCATCTGGAAAGTAGTTTACCTGGAGAAAACCTGAAACGAGATCTAAACAACAAAACTTTATCACCAATATTAAATTCACGTTTCAAAATTCTTTTATCGTGCCACTTCTTTACCTTTTCCTTGAACATTTTAGCGCTCTCGTAAGCTTCACTTATCCACTCATCTAGAGAAGTCAAGTTCATGAGACGCTTTTCACCAGCTAACTTTGGGTCAGCATTCAGCTCTCTGACAGCCCAGAAAGCTTTATGCTCTAACTCCGTCCTAACCATGTCCTTCATCTTTGAGTTCAACCGTCGTTGATGATCAACAACCGGTTTAGCATCGGGCTCGAGATTGATAGTATGTTGGCAAATGGATGGACTAATACCCTTGAGATCATCAAGAGTATAGCCAATAACACCTCGGTGTCTGCGAAGTGTCTCCAATAATCGCTCTTCTTCATACCCTGAAAGGTTAGAATTGATAATAACAGGATATACTTTCTTTTTATCTAAATAAGCATACTTGAGCGTATCGGGTAGTGGTTTTAGGTCGAACACCGGGTATTCTTTCGGTTGCGAGAGGATTCCTAAAGGTTCAACCGGGAGGTTGTGCTTCAGGATGGGAGTTTGTCTTAAAAATATGTCTTCTAGTTCATCCCTCTCCTGCATATGTATATCATTCTCGTGGTCTTCCATAAATTGCTGCAAAGTGTCATTAGGAGGAATAGCAATGGAAGCAATTTCTTCAATAATTTTGTCATTATTTGACAGGTCAGGACCACGAGGTTGCTTAGAAAACTTAGAAAAATTAAATTCATACGGCTCACCGTTGAATTCAACAGAAACTTTACCTTTTTTGTAATCTATTATAGCTCCGCAAGTGCTGAGGAAGGGCCTACCAAAGATAATAGGGCAAAAACTATCTTGCACTGAACCAAGTACAAGAAAGTCTGTAGGATATTTTACCTTCCCGCAGAGTACTTCAACATCTCTTACAATCCCAACTGGAGAGATTGTTTGTTTATTTGCAAGATGGATAATGACATCTATGTCCTCGATCTCACACGGCTGAATCTCGTGCATGATCTCTTAATAAAGTGTGAAGGGAATAGCGCTGACGCTAGATCCCAAATCACATAGCCCATAGTATCTATGATCTCCTATTTTGAAAGATACAACTGGTGTACCTGAAATTGGGCCTTTGTTCCTGGCTGTGAATATGTTAGTGGCAATAGCACAAAAACTAATAGTGGATTCTTCGATATCGCTGGTTACCAGATCCTTGACCATTGCGACTTGAGGCTGGACCTTGATCATGTCCTCAGGTTCGTCAGTGGTCCTTCTATTCTTGTTTAAAATACCTGTAACAAAAGAGTGCTCCTTTATCCTGGAGGGATAAGGAGGCTGTTCATACACAACTGCAAGTAAAACTGGATCAGTAAAATTAATCTCAATTGGTGACTCCTTGAAAGGTTTATGATGTTGACTCTCCTTCTTCCTGGAAGAATCAATATGAGAAGCAAAGTCCTTGCAAAAGTCGACCATTAGCTGGGAATCAAGACCAATTTTAGAGCAAAAGGTATTAAAGTAATCATTCTTCACATAACTCTCAATGTAGTCATGCTCATAGTTTATAGCGGGTACAATACCTTTATCAATTTCCCAGTCTTCAGTGTTCTTCTGGATCCTTTCTATAAGATCACATTTTTCTTCCATACTTCTGGTCTGGAATACCCCACTAGAGGAGGCATCCAACATCTCCTTGTCCTGACGAGAAAGCCTGGCATAAAAATTTGTAAGTATAATTTCCTTGGGGAGCTCATGGTTTGGGCATTTGAGCATCAGGGACTTCAGTCTCCCCCAAGCTTGAGCGATGCTCTCTCCGTCGCGAGATCAAAAATTGTAGATGTAGTTCCTGTCTTGGTGAATTTCACGAAGAGGATAAAATTTTGCATAAAAGAGAGACATAAGCTCTGGCCATTCAAGCAGGTCAGAGTTATCGAGTAGCTTATACTAATCTGAAGTTTTATCTTTGAGTGATATGGAGAATAGTTTCTTCATGACGAACTCCATCGTCACACCTGCAAGCTTAAATAAAGAACATAATTGTGATAAATATAGCAGGTGTTCTCCCGGATGTCCTTATCCTGTATAACGATTAGCCAAGACATAATCAACAATACCAGATGGTATTTTATAAGGCACAATTACAGTAGGGGTAGGAGTGACACCACAGTCGTGGGGCGGCTCCTTACCAGCAACGAAACAACAACAGAAGAGTCCATAAGGACTGAAAGTAACAACAGAAAATAAAGGTCCCTTACCGGCTTCACTTACCAATAGCGCTACACTCCCCGGCAACGGCGCCAGAAAAGCTCGTTGATGGCGGAGAAGTTAATAGGTTTAGTTGGGTTGCCTTCCCTACTAACCACGCCAATAAATGATTCTTGATAACCCACAAGTCTAGGGGATCAATTGCAGCTTTTCGATAAATAAGAGTATCGATCCCACGAGGAGCAGAAGGTGTTGATAAGTTACACTGGATAAGGAAAGGGTTGCAAACACTCAAAGGTAAATATTTAGTGATTTTTGGTTTAAGTAACAAAAAAGTAAAAGACAGGCAAAGTAAACAGGGTAATTGAGGAGTAGCAAGTGGCCCAATCCTTTCACAAGGATAAGCCTAGGAACTGAACTTATAAAAGCTAAAGCGTTCTCGAGAAAACACGGGAGAGATAGTCAAGTCACTTTCACCATACTCCGCCAAGTAATATGTATCGTGTTGATAAGTGTCGGTGGGTGGATCAATGCTAGTACACCTTCTAGACTAAGATAAGTGTACTCTTATGATTACACACCTTGCAAGCATCCACAAATACAAGGTAGTAATTAAGGCATAAGCCTAACCACAACATTACGATCAAGGATCCATAACTCCCTTGTGCGAAAGTCTGCGAACTGGGGTTCAGGTTTCTGTCACTCCGGCAACCCACCATAAGCATCCTTTGTGCACAATGTATTCCTCTAGGCCCATGAAAGGTGAAGTGTTATGTGTTCGACTCACATAACACCACTAGAGAAATAACAACACAACTTAAGTATCAAACAACACATAATACTTCAACATCATATGACTACTAACAACTAGACTTCTCCCATGTTCTCAAGAACTAAAGTAACTACTCACAATACATAAAAGAGATCATGATCATAGGTGATAGATGGGTGATAAACAATCTGGACACAATGATATTTCTCCAACAAAACTCAATAGCATTCACCACAAAGTAGTAATCAACACCAACAGAGTAGAGAGGATAGATAGTACGGATTACAACACAAGTTGCAATTGTGAGATGAGATGGGATGGAGATGGAGATGGTGTTGATGTTGGGGATGATGTTGATGATGATCTCGATGATGCCCGTGACGATGATGATGATGATGATGATGGCGACGATCTCCCCTTCCGAGAGGTGATCTCCCCGGCGGAATCTGCCCGCCGGAGATTGGTTTTATCCTTTATAGGTTACCGCCCCGTGGCGGCGGCGAAACACGGAGACGAATCTTGTTTAGGGGTTTCTACCCCAGGGGGGTTATATAGGCGAAAGGGGGCACCGAGGGGGGCCACCAGGCATCCAGGAGGGTGCATGGCGCAGCCAGGAGGGGGGTCGCGCCAGGCACCCTTCTGGCTGCCTGGTGGGTCCCCTCACCTCCTCCTTCGGTGATCCCTAGGCAATCTTCATAAAAATGCTCCCCGTAAAATTTCATCGCATTTGGACTTGATCTGATTAAGAAACTTGGTATCCACTTTTTACCGCTGAATCCTGGTTCTGCTGCTTCGGCACCGGAAAGTTGTGAACTGTGTAAAATAAGCCAAAACAACATAAGAACAATACTTTAAAGTGGAATATATCAATGAAAAGGGTGAAATCACAATATAAAATAGTGATGCTTTTTGGACGTATCAGCGGCGCGCGGGGAGCTTCCACGGGAGGAGAGAGGAAGGTTGGGTGGTTGGCTGGGGCGACGTGGAGCGCATCTGGGCCGTCAGATCACAGATCTGACGGTCCAGATCAGGGGGAGAGCTAGGGTTTCGGGTTTGGGGGCTATTTTGGGGCAGATTTGGGCAAAGTGGAGGGGGTGGCTGCAATTTTGGCTCAGGGAAACCCTATAAAGGGGTGGGGGAGTGTGGTGGTCTTTATATAGCCCAGGTGGCTGGAAGTTTACAAAAACATCCCCGGTTTTTCTCTCGCGTGCGCTGTGTTTACGTTCCTGACCGCCGGGGGTCCGCAGGACCTCCGATTCGGGTAAAACTTCGAACTGCGCGATCAGCGCATCGAGCCGGCGGCGTTCACCACGCGCTGGAACCGTTTCGAAAACACTTTCCGGTGCGCTATAAAAATATCCCGTTTACGGTTTTTCGTTCCGTTGGCTGCGGCTGGTCTTGTGCGGTTTTCACGACGGTGATCGGGTGAAACCCGATGTCGCAAAGGTCGAGTGTCAAGGTGGTAAGGGTCGGTCTCCGTCCGGTACGAGATAAGAGGGGGGAAATAATCGCCGATCGATAAATCGGGGATGCAAACACCGCAAACAAATCAGACAATCAAACAATTTATGTCGAAAACAAAATCTTTAATTTTTGTGAAATCTGGGTTGTTACAAGCTTCTAGGATATCAACTTGCACTTTTAGTACACGGAAATCTTCACAAAGTTGGTTGGTGATGCGGTAGGCTTCAGAGATGGTGGAAAGCGTGCGCTGATCTTCAAGCGAAGTGGAGGGCCTTGAAGGTTAAGAGAAAGATCATATTGAGGTTGGACAGACCCCACCATGATGGGATTACTTGAACCTCCTTGCTGTTGGGCAGTGATAGTCTTGACTTCCTCTCTCACGGAGCGCTCCATCTCCGCTTGTCTGGCGGCTGTTTCTTCTTCGGTAGCCCAATCGACGTGCTTCCCTTGATTAAGATCCTTCTAGACTTGACGTAGACGCCATCCCAAGAAGTCCTCTCCGCTCGAGCCACAAGAAGACATCTCTACTACTCAACTTTTAGTCCTGGCAGAAACAGATCGAAAAGAAAACGCACGAAATCGCGAGATACGTTGCCGGAACGATCCGGGCAAATATATAGCAAAAATTTCTGCACAAAAAGGAAGGTAACGGGTCAAAGTGGAATCGGAGACGGGCTCCTGGGTGCCCAGGCGGCCTCCCGGCGCGGCCAGAGGTGGGGCCGCGCTAGGGGGCGCCTGGGCCCCCTGGAGCTGGTCTCCGGCTCCACTTCGTCCTCAAATTTTCTATATTTTGCAAAAACTCATAATCTGGAACTTTTATGGCGGTTTCGCGATGTTTCCTTACCGTAATACATACCTTTCCTTATTCTGCTTCTCTTGGTGTCTGAAACAGGGCTGCAACATGTTCTTCATGAGTTCTTGTGTATACCAAATCCACATCAACATTGACAGGATCTCCTGCTATGTAATGCTTAAGTATTTGCTCATTCACCACTTGAGGTTTGGTGCCTTCGAAATTGTTAATCTTCATCGCACCCGAGCGGAAGACTTCCTCAATATGAAATGGCCCTTCCCACCGGGAAAGTAGTTTACCTGGAGAAAACCTGAAACAGGATCTAAACAACAAAACTTTATCACCAAAATTAAATTCACGTTTTAGAATCCTCCTATCGTGCCACTTCTTTACCTTTTCCATGAACATTTTAGCGCTCTCGTCAGCTTCACTTCTCCACTCATCTAGAGAAGTCAAGTTCATGAGACACTTTTCACCAGCTAACTTCGGGTCAGCATTAAGCTCTCTAATAGCCCAGAAATCTTTGTGTTCTAATTCTAATGGCAGATGGCAAGCCTTGCCATAGACCATTTATAGGGAGACATGCCCATGGGGTTTTTGTAAGCAGTTCTATATGCCCACAAAGCATCTCCTAACTTATTTGACCAATCTTTTCTATTCCTATTGACTGTCTTCTGTAAGATCAACTTGATCTCTCTATTGGTGAGCTCAACTTGCCCACTAGTTTGGGGGTGGTACGGTGAAGCAATTCTATGATTGACATCGTACTTGGCTAAAGCTTTTCTAAAAGCTCCATGTGTAAAGTGCGAACCCCCATCAGTCATGAGGTACCTGGGTACTCCAAACCTAGGAAAAATCACATCTTTGAGCATTTTCAAAGATGTCTTGTGATCAGCACTTTCAGTGGGGATTGCTTCTACCCACTTGGTTACATAATCAACAGCAACTAAAATGTGAGTGTACTTGTGTGAGGAAGGAAAAGAACCCATAAAATCAAAACCCCAGCAATCAAAAGGCTCAATCACTAGAGAGTAATTCATAGGCATCTCATTCCTTCTACTAATATTACCAACTCTCTGACACTTATTACAGGATAGAACATAACTTCTAGCATCTTTAAAGAGAGTAGGCCAATAAAAACCTGATTGAAGAACCTTATGTGCGGTCCTCTCACCAGCATGATGTCCTCCATATGGACTGTCGTGACATTGTTTGAGAATGTCCTTCTGCTCGTGTTCCGGTATGCATCTTCTCACGATCCCATCTGGACCTTCTTTGAAAAGATGTGGGTCATCCCAAAAGTAATGCCTCAAATCATGAAAGAACTTCTTCCTTTGCTGAAATGTTAAACCTGTAGGCAAACACTTTGCAACGATAAAGTTAGCATAATCTGCAAACCAAGGATCGGAGATAGATTGTACTTTTACAACAGCTAGCTGTTCGTCTGGAAAACTGTCGTTGTCTGGAATGGGATCATGCGGTATATCTTCCATCCTTGAAAGATTATCCGCCATCGGATTGTCTGCTCCTTTCCTATCGACAATTTGCAAATTAAATTCTTGAAGAAGGAGTACACATCGGATGAGCCTTAGTTTGGCATCCTCCTTCTCCATAATATACTTAATGGCAGCATGGTCAGTATGAACAATAATCTTAGAATCAACAATATACTGCCTAAACTTATCACAAGCAAACACTATTGCTAAGAATTCCTTCTCACTAGTAGCATAATTCTTTTGAGCACTATCAAGGGTTTTGCTAGAATAATATATAACATTCAACTTCTTATCAACCCTTTGCCCTAAAACAGCTCCAACAGCAAAATCACTAGCATCACACATAATTTCAAAAGGTAAATTCCAATCAGGTGGTTGTACTATAGGAGCGGTTATTAAAGTTTTCTTAAGAATTTCGAAGGCTTCCTTACAATCTTCCTCAAATACAAAAGGAACATCCTTCTGGAGAAGATTAGAGAGGGGTCTCGAATTCTTAGAAAAGTCTTTAATAAATCTTCTATAGAAACCAGCATGACCGAGAAAACTACGAATACCTTTGATGTCCCTTGGATAGGGCATCCTTTCAATTGCTTCGATCTTGGCCCTGTCCACCTCAATTCCTCTCTCGGAAATCTTGTGGCCAAGAACAATTCCCTCGTTGACCATAAAGTGGCACTTCTCCCAGTTCAGCACCAGATTTGTCTCCGCACATCTCTGCAAAACTTTATTAAGGTTGTGGAGACAATGGTCAAAAGAGGTTCCATAGACGGAGAAATCGTCCATGAATACCTCCACAATTTCTTCACAAAAACCATGAAAGATAGCGGACATACACCTTTGAAAAGTAGCAGGGGCATTACATAAACCAAAAGGCATACGCCTGTAAGCATAAGTACCATAGAGACAAGTAAAAGTGGTCTTCTCTTGATCAGCAGTGTTAACATGAATTTGAGAGAAGCCAGAATAACCATCAAGATAACAAAAGTGAGTATTTTTGGATGACCTTTCAAGAATTTGGTCGATGAACGACAACGGGTAGTGGTCCTTCCTGGTTGCCTTGTTCAGCTTCCTGTAATCAATACACATTCTATATCCAATAATAATTCCCTGAGGTATTAGTTCATTCTTATCATTAGGAACCACAGTTGTTCCTCCTTTCTTTGGAAGACAATGAACTGGGCTTACCCACTTACTATCAGCTATAGGGTAGATAATACCTGCAGATAGAAGCTTGAGAATCTCTGTTCTTACAACATCCATCATTTTTGGATTCAGCCATCGTTGATGATCAACAACTGGTTTAGCATCAGGCTCAAGGTTGATGGTATGTTGACAGATAGACGGACTAATCCCCTTAAGGTCATCAAGGGTATAGTCAATTGCACCTTGATGTTTGTGAAGTACTTCCAATAGTCGCTCTTCTTCATACCCTGAAAGGTTAGAATTGATAATAACAGGGTATACTTTCTTTTCATCTAAATAAGCATATTTGAGCGAATCGGGAAGAGGTTTAAGATCAAACACTGGATCTTCTTTTGGTTGCGATAAAATTCCCAAAGGCTCAACTGGAAGGTTGTGCTTTAGGATAGCGGGTTGTCTTAAGAATATTTCGTCCATCTCATTCCTCTCCTGCATATGCAAATCATTCTCGTGGTCCTCCATATATTGCTTCAAAGGATCATTAGGAGGAATAGCAATGGAAGCAATATATTCAATAATCTTAACATTACTGGGCAAATCAATACCACGAGGCTTCTTAGAGAACTTAGAAAAATTAAATTCATATGGCTCACCATTGAATTCAACAGAGACTTTACCTTTCTTGCAATCTATTATAGCTCCACAAGTTCTGAGAAAAGGTCTACCAAAAATAATAGGACAAAAATTATCCCTTACTGAACCAAGTACTAGAAAGTCGGTAGGATATTTTACCTTTCCGCATAAGACTTCAACGTCTCTCACAATTCCGATAGGAGAGATAGTTGCTCTGTTTGCGAGATGAATAGTAACATCAACTTCTTCAAGTTCACAAGGTGAAATTTCACCCATGATCTCTTGATATAGTGAATACAGGATAGCACTAGCACTCGATCCAAAATCACATAGCCGTAATAATTGTGATCTCCTATTTTAACAGATACTACTGGAGTACCTGAAATTGGGCCTATATTCTTGGCTGTGACAAGGTTAGTGGAAACAGCACAAAATTTTATATTGGAATCTAAAGCATCATTAGTAATAAGATCCTTAACCAATGCAACTCGAGGATCGAGCTTAATCTGGTCCTCAGGCTCATCAATTCTTCTCTCGCTCTTATTCATTATGCCTGTCGCGAAAGAGTGCTCCCTTATTCTTACGGGAAAAGGGGGCTTTTCATATATAACTGCAGGCACAATGGGGTCAGCAACATGAATATCAATAGGTAATTCTTTCAAGGGTTTATGATGCTGATTCTTCTTCTTCTTAGAAGAGTCAATATGAGAGGCAATTTCCTTACAAAAATCAACCATTAGATGGGAATCAAGACCAATGTTAGAGCAAAAGGCATTAAAGTAATCAGTTTTCACATAGCTCTCTATATAATCATGCTCATAATTTATAGCGGGTTCAATACCTTTATCTATATCCCAATCTTCGGTATTCTTATGGATCCTTTCAAGAAGATCCCATCTTTCTTCAATGTTTTTTGTTTGAAATACCCCACTAGAGGAGGCATCCAACATCTCCTTATCCTGACGAGAAATTCTAGCATAAAAATTTGCAAGTATAGTTTTCTTGGGGAGCTCATGAATAGGACATTTGACCATTAGGGACTTCAATCTCCCCCAAGCTTGAGCAATGCTTTCTCCGTCACGAGACCTAAAGTTATAGATATAATTCCTGTCTCGATGAATTTCATGAAGAGGATAAAACTTACTCCCTCCGATCCATAATAAGTGTCGCTCATCTAGTACAAAATTTGCACTACCTTAGTACAAAATGAGCGACACTTATTATGGATCGGAGGGAGTAGTATAAAAGAGAGACATAAGCTCATGCCATTCAAGCAAATGAGAGTTTTTTTGGCTAATCTTCATGAAAAACTCCATTGATACAACTGCAAGCTTAAATAGTGAACAAAGTTGTGACAAATATAGCAAGTTTTCACTGGGATGTCTGTCTCCTGCATAACGATTAGCCAAAACACAATCGATAATACCATCTGGTATTTTATAAGGCACAATTTCAGTAGGGGGAGGAACAACCACCACAGATGTGGGGTGTTTCCCCATAAGCAACGATCCAATAGCTAGGTTGTCCATACGGACAAAGAGTAGCAACAGTAAAATAAAAAAAACAAGGTAAAACAAAATTCCTTACCAGCTTCACTTACCAATAGCGCTATGCTCCCCGGCAACGGCGCCAGAAAACGTTACTTGATGACCCTCAACGTAAAGGGATCTATTGCAGCGTTTTCGATAAGTAAGAGTGTCGAACCCAACGAGGAGCGAAAGGTATTGATAGGTGATTTTGGACAAGGAATAACTGCAAGCACTGAAAGATAACTTTTTAGGGGTTTTCGGTATAAGCAACAATAAGATAAAAGCAAGAAAAGTAAATAGCACTTGAGAGCAGCAAGTGGCCCAATCCTTTTGAGCAAAGGATAAGCCTGGAAACTGAACTTATAAAGACTAAAGCGTTCTTGAGGACACATGGAGAGGTAGTCACGTGCTTTCTCCATACTCAGTATCGATAACAAGTGTTGAGCTGATAAGTGTCGAGTGGGTGGATCTATGGTAGCACACCTTCTAGACTAAGATAAGTGCACTCTTATGATTAAACATCTTGCAAGCATCCGCAAATACAAGATGGAAATTAAGGTAAAGCCTAACCGCAGCAATAAGATCAAGGATCCATTAATCCCTTGTGCAAAAGTGTGCAAACTGGGGTTCAGGTTTCTATCACTCCGGCAACCCACCGTAAGCATTCTTAATACACAATGTATTCCCCTAGGTCCTTAATAAGGCGAAGTGTTTGAGTGTTCGACTCACACAACACCACTAGGAAAATAACAACACAACTTAAATATCAAACAACACAAATTACTTCAACATCATATGACTACTAACAACTAGACTTCTCCCATGTCCTCAAGAACTAAAGTAACTACTCACAGGACATAAAAGAGATCATGATCAGAGGTGATAAATATATGATAAACAATCTGGACATAATGATATTTCTCCAACAAAACTCAATAGCATTCACCACAAAGTAGTAATCAAGACCGATAGAGTAGAGAGGATAGATAGTACATATTACAACACAAGATAAACTTCTGAGGTAAGATTGGATGGTGGTGGAGATGGTGCTGATGTTGGGGATGATGTTGATGATGATCTCGATGATGCTCGTGACGATGGTGATGACGATGGCGATGATCTCCCCTTCCGGGAGATGATCTCCTCGGCGGAATCTGCCCGCCGGAGATCCCTTTTCTTCTCTATAGCTTTCCGCCACGGAGCGCCGGCGGAACTCCGTAAAGCTTCTCCCTTTTTAGGTTTTCGCGTAACGAGGAGTATATAGGCCAGAGATGGGAGCCGGGAGTGGCCCCAGGGCTCCAAGCGCCCTCCCGTCGCAGCCAGGGGTGGGGCCGCGCCAGGTGGCCGCTTGGGGCTCCTGTGGCCCCCCTCTGGCCCCCGCTTCGGCGAGTCTTCGTTAATCTTCTGGAAAATACCCCCCGTCGATTTTCAGGCAATTTGGAGGTATTCTTCTTCAGCAACTCAGCGTCCACTTTTTACCGCTGAATCCTGCGTTTGTTGCTTCGGCACCGGAAAGTTGCAAACTGTGTAAAATAAGCCAAGACAACATAAGAACATCATCATAATGTGAAATATATCAATGAATAAGGATGAATTACAATATAAAATAGCAATGCAATTTGGACGTATCACATTGCCATGCAACATCCACCTTCTCATGACTTGATCTTCATGTCATACATGCTTTTGCTTGATCGATGAGCCGCATGCTAGTCGGGCCTTGCCCTAACCATTGCTACATGACGCGCTAGTATCATTGCATATCCTGCTACACTGGCAGAGGCATACATTTGCATACTTCATGATAGTTTCATTTTCTTTATGTTGAGTACTATTGTAAAGTGTGAAAGATCTTCTATACTTCTTGTAATATATAGAGTATTGCCCCTAAAGTGAGGAAAAGATCCCAAAGAGGACAAAATCAAAAGATCCCAAAGAGGACAAATGAGAGTTAAATAGAAAGAGCCATTGAGGCCACCAAAAAAATAGAAAAAAATAGAAAAAATAGAAAAAAGAAATAAAAAGAGAGAAGGGGGCACACTACTATTCCTTTTTGAGAGATCCACACTCGTACTCCATCTTATATCTTGTACTCCATAGAGATTATCATTCATGCATATAGCTATGTGGGGACCTTCACACTATAGAACTTGGCTTGTATATTCCAATGATGAGCCTCCTCAAATGAGCTCTAGGTCTTCTTGAGCATGCAAGTTGGATGCACCCCCACTAGTTTCATTAGAGAGCTTACCTTGGCTCATATGTGCATCCGTTGCATGGCAATCCCTACTCCTCACATCATATCTATCATTTGGCTTTCTCTCACCTATGATTGTCCTCATTGATGTGAGCCTTTCATACCCTTTTTGTCTTCCTCCTCCATCATTTCTCTCTCTTTGCCATCCTAAGTGTCAACTTTCTTGCTTACGCTCATCCGTTGCATGAGTGCTCAAAATATCGAAAAGGAGTGGATCATTTTGACTTGTACCTGGCTAGTGGTCTGGGGATGAGTCAAGATAAGATTCCAAAGAAGACAAAGTGTGAAACTTTAGTAGATTAAATTCTCAACAATAAAAACTATGTTTTACTCTCTCGTATATCCCTATCCCCTTTCTTGCACGCAAACACCATTTGGAGACATTCGAGTCACGGACAGCGAGAGCTCTTTCACCTTTATGTTCTTATGTTGCTTGTTTCAATGCTAATATAGACTCTTGCCTGTTATGACTTGAATTGAATTACATGCCTTGATTTCTTTACTTAAAAGTTCTTATTTGGTTGGTAGCATGTCACCACAGAAATTATGCTTGTTATCATTTACCTACTCGAGGACGAGCAGGAATTAAGCTTGGGGATGTTGATACGTCCAAAATGTATCTATAATTTATGTTTGCTCCATGCATCTTTTGTGTGATATTGCTATTATATTGATGCACTTCCATACACTTTTGATCATATTTCGACTAACCTATTAACTCAGTGCACCCCAGTCCAGTTCCTGTTTTCTGCTGTTTTTGTATTTCAGGTTTTCCCATTACTTCAAGTGCTAGAAAAATTCCGGGAAAAATATAGGAAAAATCGGCGTACAGGAAGCTTCGGGAAAGCCCAAGTGGGGCCAGAGGGGAGCCAGGGGTGGCCCAGGCGGCCACCTGGCGCGGCCACCCCCTAGGACGCGCCAGGGGGGCGCCTGGGGCCCCTGGTCCACCTCTGGCTGCCCCTTCGCCTATATATATCTCTCGTCCCGAAACCCTCGAGGCCATAACCCTTTTTCGCGATCTCTCCTCTGTTCCTCCGCCGCAACGCTTCCAAGATCGGGAGCACCAGGATCCCTCTTCCCGGCACCCTGCCGGAGGGAGGAACCACCTCCGGGAGCTTCTCCACCACCATGGATGCTTCCCGGATGAACCGTGACTAGTCCACCTTGGACCATGGGTCCATGATCAGTAGCTATGTGATGTTCTCCTCCCCTCTTTGTTCTTCATGGTTTAGACCTCGTGAGCTACCCTACATGATCGAGGCACATATGTAATCTTTCTGCTGTTGCTATGCTGAGTTTGCTGGGATCTGATGGATTATGAGACTATGTTCAGATTGTGTTTGAGTAATATATTTGATTCTCCTCTTTTATATTTATGTTCTTGAGTAATTCTTGCATGTTCTCCGTTGTTGTTTATTGCTTTGGCTAAGTAGTAGGTAGTAACTCCAAGAGGGAGCATTATGCATGATTGTGGGTTCATGCCCCCTGATGACTAGCCTGAGTGACAGAAACATGAGTCTAGGGGATGTGATGTTGCCAGAAGGGATAAAACAACGGTTCTTGTACTTGCGGGTGCAAGGATTGTTTACTTTACACAAAGTTCTTTAATGCAGTTGTCTGTTGCTTTGAGTTTACACTTTGGGTGGGATTCACAACTTAATACCAGCGAGGTGTTCTTGATAGATATCTCAAGGTGGATGATTAGTAGGTAGATGCAGATGGATTTCAGTCTACTTGTCTTGGCGTACCGCCCATGCTTTTGAGCCTCTACCTTTCTTTGTAGCATAGTTAGCATTGGTTTGCGCACATAATCCTGTCAATTGCCCAGCTGTAATTTGTTTACCTTGCATGGTTGTTTTATCGTCTTTTGGGAGAGAGACATCAGTAGTGGACATCATGGGACCCCGGTCCATATTTCCACCACTGTTTACACCCGCTATTTATTTTTCTGCTTTATTTCCTTTGCTATCGCTATCATTATTATCCCGTGTGTTTGATCCTTTGTAAACAACAAGGCCGGAGGGATTGACAACCTCTCTGTACTCGTTGGGAGCAAAGTTATCTTTTGTGTGTGCAGGTCCACGTCAACCACCTAATTGTTGGCGCCGTTGTCACCTTCATGTCGTTGTTGGAGTCCTACTGGAGACGAACCTTGGTATCTTCACCGAGGGAAATTTGCTGATGTCTACTCATCCTTCCACTTTGGGTAACCAACGAGGGGCGAGAAGTCATCAATCTACTCACTAATCATCCACCTTGAGATATCTATCCAGAACATCTCGTTGGTATTAAGTTGCGAGCCCCACCCAAAGTGTAAACCCAAAGCAATAGACAACTGCATTAAAAGAACTTTGCGTAAAGTAAACAATCCTTGCAACCGCGGTTACAAGCACCATTGTTTTCCCCCTTGTGGCAACATCACATCCCCTAGACTCATGTTTCTGTCACTCAAGCTAGTCATCGGGGGGCATGAACCCACAATCATCCATAACGCTATCTCTTGGAGTTACTACCTACTACTTGGCCAAAGTGTAAGTGCATCAAGTGCCCTCCCCTTGAGGTTTTGGAGTTTGATGACAAAACGGTTAAGGGACTGATGTGTTTGTGAGTATACACAGGAGAACAGTCCCTGAGGAGGTGTTTAACCACCAATGTCGACCCCCCCAAAATGTTGAGAAATATTGGAGAAATCGGTGTGTTTCCTGAAGAATGAAGTTGCGCGAAATCCTGAGGAAGTAGGATCCTGAAGCGTTCGGTTGAAGCTGAAGCTGAAGACGATCCTGAGGAAATTCGCACTGAAGACGAAGTTGAAGCGTAGTCTTCGCTAAGACTTTTTATACTTCTTGAGTCATAGGAAAACACCGCACTGTTGGAGGGGTTGAAGAAAACGAGTTCCGAAGGTCTGAGGAAGTGCTCAGTTAGGAATCCTGAAGAAAAACCCTGAGGAAATCTCCTGCAGTAGAAGTTCAGTTCCTCGGGTGTCTGAGACGTTGTTCTTCAGGACACTGAGGAATCTGTCTTCAGTTGAGGAGTCTGGAGACTGCGAGTGCAGTTCTCCTGAAGAGAGAGAAATCTCCTGCAGTAGAAGTTCAGTTCCTCGGGTGTCTGAGACATTGTTCTTCAGGACACTGAGGAATTTGTCTTCGGTTGAGGAGTCTGGAGACTGCGAGTGCAGTTCTCCTGAAGAGAGTGAGATCTCCTGCAGTAGAAGTTCAGTCCTCATGTGTCTGAGACATTGTTCTTCAGGACACTGAGGTTACTAACTTCGGTTGAGGAGTCTGGAGAGAGAATACTTTGACCGTGCCACGTGTTGCGTGGTGAGAGTCTAGAACTTGTCTAGCAACGGTCATTTCCGAGGGCATGAGAGTAATTGCATGCATGGGCATTTATGTCCTTTCACCTCGGGTTGCTCCGCGGCTATAAATAGCCACCCCCAGCCTCATTTGTGGGTTGGCTGCTCCGACAAAAAAACTGACACTTGTCATCTGAGAGCAACCCACCTCTGAGGAAACTGAAGAACCTATGTGAGGAAAAACCACCAGCCTGAGTAGTTGAGCATTTCTGAGGAAGTCGGTTCGAGTGATCCGAAGCTTTTTACTCTTGAAGACTGTGATCTTCCAGCCGGTGTAGAAGTCTTCAGTCTGAGGAAGTCAAGATGCAATTGTGACTTCCCGGAGTGACTGAGTCTGTGAAGGTTTCGGGAGTCTACCTTGAAGACTCACCTGAGTTATTGGACGGAGTCTGAGGACTTTAGTTCAAGGAGAACAAGGTGAAGACTATGTCTTCTGAGTTGAATCTCAGCCTCTCCAACCAGACGTAGAGTTGTCACAGCAACTTGAACTGGTCTACCAAACCAATGTCTTCAACCTCTGGTGCTATCTCTTCAACCTCTTAAGCTTCAGTATTTGATATGATATGCTTCAGCTCTCCCTCTGCTCTTTGTCTTCATACTATGCATCTGAAGCACTTCTGCTTATCTGAATTGATTTATTTCTGTTGCATTATGATGAGCTGCCCTAATGATTACATTCTGTGAAGTTTTATTTCTTCATGATTTTGGTTACTTCTTCAGCTTCATAATTTTCTTCAGCTTCATGATTGCTTCAGTCCTGAAGAAAACCAAAATCTGGTAGTAAAATTGAAAATCTCCCATTCACCCCCCCTCTGGTCGATATATTGCACTTTCAATTGGTATCAGAGCTAGGTACTCCCTTGTTCTGTGTGATTCGGTTTAACCACCTGGAGTTTTAGTTATGTCGACCTCAGGTACAATGAGCGTTGCCTCAAACTGCCCCATCTTCGACGGGACAGACTATCCATATTGGAAGAACAAGAAAAAGCAAAGATGATGACTCTGTCGAAGCAAGAAAGAGAGTCTGCCACAAGTGCAAGAAACTTGGGCATTACATCGCTGAGTGTCCTCTATGGGAAAAGGAAGCTAGACTGAAGAAGAAGAAGAAAGGGAAAGATGACAGTTCTGATGAAACGACTAAGAAGAAATCCTCAAGATCCTCAAAGCCTGCTGGATACAGGAATAGCAGTTCCCGTAAGGCTCGCGCATATCTCGGAAAAGAATTGGACTCGGAAGAATCTGGTTCCAACCCTGATGATGAGGAAGAAGAATCTGAAGAATCTGAGGGTGTGGCCGGTCTGGCTCTTGCCATGACGCTTGTCTCAAAGTCAATCTTTAGCACTGAGGAATCTGGTCTATCACATGTTGATGATGAAGCTGAAGACACAACCCCTTCCTTCTGCTTCATGGCCAAGTCCTCCAAGGTATCTTCTTACTCACCATCAGATGATCCCTCTGATGAAGAACCTGATGAAAACTATGCTAAACTTGCTAAACTTGCATCTAAGCAACAACGTGCACTTGAAAAGATTCAGATCTCACTAAACAAGAGTGATGATATGTTGGTTAAGGAAATGACGAAGACTCAAAAGTTGACTGATGAATCAAAAATTCTTCAGTCAAAGTTTGATGACTTGTTCAATCGTCATGAGGCACTCCTTACCGATCATGAAAAGCTGGCTCATGAGTTCCTCATGAGGAAACAAGAACTTGAACGCGTAAGGATGTCTCATGACGATCTGAGGAAAGAAAATGATTCACTCCTCTCCCAACAGATCATCATGCCACAAGAAGGATTTAATCCTCCCTGTTTAAAATGCATTGAACATGATCGTATCATCTCTGTGCCTAGTTCCTCAATGTCTTCAGACTCTGTTATTTCTATTGCTTCTGTGGTATCTAACCCCTCATCTGAGGATACCATAGACATTGCTGAAGAAAATGCTAGGTTGAAGAGTCTACTGGAAACCGGCATGTTCAAGAGTCTGAAAGGACATCAGACCCTTTGTGACATCCTCAAGAAACAGATCCTCAACAGAAACCCGAGGAAAGAAGGCATCGCATTCACTCGGAAACTCAACCCTGATGGGTCTTACTGGAAACCTGAACAATATCCAGAGACCACTTGGGTTCAGGCAAAGACGCCTCCTCCTGATCCCGATACTTTATCTGGTTATGATACTGTTTCTTCAGTTGTGATGAATGAGTCTTTTGACTCAAACTATAAACTGTTTAAGAATGGTAATGGTGAGGTATTCACCAGATACATCGGAACTAACTGCAGGAACGGTCCTCCAGTCAAGCAGATCTGGGTTCAGAAGGACCTCATCACTAACCTTCTTGTGAATGCAGATGCAAATGAGTTGAGGATGTCCTCAGTGGACACTTCTTCAAAAAGTCATGAATATGAGCATGTTTCATCTAATCACTTTGTTCACAGGGAAGCTCAGAACAAGAATGCTTACTCCTATGATTATCCTGATACCTCACCCGTGAGGCAATACTCTCCTCGTCGTTCCTCAAGTGCTTCAAAACCACCCGTGCGAATGTGGGTGGTTAAGAAGAACTAATCTCTTCTATAGGAACGCGTCCTGAGGCAAACTAACCATATTGCAGATCATATGCCCAGGACGGAAATTATGTGTCAGCTGAAGAATATTGTTATACTGAAATCCTGAGGCTTAAAATCCTGAGGAATACAGTCCTGAAGAATACACGAATTCTTCAAAGTGATGCTGGCTCATAACTTGTTGTGTGAGATACTAACTCTTCTGTAGGAAAATTCTTCGGGGAGAACTGAATGGATTATGGATAGTGGATGCACGAATCATATGACTGGTGACATAAATCTTCTCATGGAATCTTTTCTGAGTCCTTCATCGAAGAAAACAATTGCATTCGCTAACCATCATAATCACAAGCTATATCAAATGGATGTAAAAAGTGCATTCCTCAATGGTAATGTCGAGGAAGAAGTATATGTTGCTCAACCTCCAGGTTTTGAAGACGCCAAGAAGCCTGATATGGTGTACAGATTGAAGAAAGCCCTCTATGGACTGAAGCAAGCCCCTCGGGCTTGGTATGACACACTAAGGGACTTCCTCATCAGCAAGGGCTTCAAATCTGTGAAGAATTTGCATTCTTGATGAGTGAACAATATCAGATGTCGATGATGGGCGAGCTGAAGTTCTTCTTTGGACTCCAAATTCGTCAACAACGCAATGGCATCTTCATCTCTCAGGAGAAGTATCTCAAGGAGTGCCTGAGGAAATTCGGAATGCAAGACTGCAACGGCATCAAGACACCGATGCCTACAAACGGACAACTTGGCCCCGATGAAAATGGCAAGGACTACGATCAAAAGGTATACTGCTCCATGATAGGTTCTCTGCTATATCTATGTGCATCCAGGCCTGATATAATGTTGAGCTTTGCATGTGTGCCCGATTCCAAGCGGCACCAAAGGAATCGCATCACCAAGCGGTGAAACGAATTCTTCGATATTTGGCTCACACCCCGTCGCTAGGCTTATGGTATCCAAAAGGCACACAGGTGGATCTCGTCGGGTACTCAGACTCAGATTATGCTGGAGATCGAGTGGATCGGAAGTCTACCTCAGGAACATGTCATTTCCTCGGACGTTCTCTTGTGTGCTGGTCATCGAAGAAGCAGAACTGCGTCTCCCTCTCCACCGTTGAAGCTGAATACATTGCTGCTGGTGCAAGCTGCTCACAGCTTCTTTGGATGAAGCAAACCCTGAAGGACTACGACATCAACCTGAAGAAAGTACCACTACTATGTGACAATGAGAGCGCCATCAAGATCTCTCAGAATCCGGTACAACACTCGAGGACGAAGCATATTGAGATACGGTATCACTTTCTTCGGGATCATGTCTTGAAGGAAGATATCGTCATCAGCCACGTGAAGACTAAAGATCAACTTGCTGATATATTCACTAAGCCTTTGGATGAGAAGCGATTTAGCACTCTGAGGTGTGAGCTAAATATCTTAGATTCCTCAAACGTCCAGTGAATGGACACACATCCTAACGCTTAAACAATATTGAAGAATCCTGATGCACAACACACGATGCGTCGTACTCCTCAACTCATGAGGAACTACATTGCTAAGTGTGAAGAAATTAACGTGGAATTGACTCAAGATCCATACGAAAATTGTATGGTATCAGGTGTCTCATTCCCTATAAGGTGGGTAGCGCCACCACCCAAACACCTCAGGATTTGGTGTTCCTCAACTTCCTCAGGATTTGATGTTATTGATCTTCCTCAGGATTCTAAGTCTTCATTACTGATGATTATTGTGTTTGTCCTCAACAGCGTTCACCTATAGTTATTGATCTTCAGTTTTTGCTTCTTCAACTAGGTGAACGTGATCGGACCCATCCCTCTGTGCTCACTTATCTAATCTGTCTATCTCATATGCGTTCATCCGGAAATTATATATTCATCAGGCTGAGACCTTAAGTCATCATCATTCGCCTGAGACCATTTGTCTTCGTCTTCAGCCTTTGTCCTCAAGATCCTCAAATCACGGATTTTCTGTTACAACTGTCTTCAATTTGTTGCGATTTTACCGCACGCCGTAATTATCCACCATCACGATATCCACTGAGGATCCCAACAATCAGGGGCTATCTCGTCCACTAATTTTGCAACCCCTCATTTTTACCCCTCTATAAATAGCCCTCTACCCCCTCCTTCGGTCATTTACCCCCCAACGCTTCTCTCACTCTCGTGCCGCCGTCCTTGAGCTCCTCAAGCTCGAGCGCTAACGTCGCCGGAGTTCGCCGTCGCCGGGGACGAAGACTCATTGTTCCTCAGCATTCGCCTCAGTCTGGTATGCTTATTCCTCAGTGGCTTATTCCTCAGTACTGTTGTGTCCTCAAGCCAGTTCATCCTCAACTGTACTACTAGCCTTCTGAGACATGTACCTATGCCTCATTCCTTTGTTTTCCTCAGCCTATTCCT
The DNA here is from genome assembly GCA_950022295.1 of Bromus sterilis. Classification (NCBI taxonomy): domain Eukaryota; kingdom Viridiplantae; phylum Streptophyta; class Magnoliopsida; order Poales; family Poaceae; genus Bromus; species Bromus sterilis. The sequence continues at coordinate 223,547,920 of OX465599.1, forward strand.
CATGAACGCATATAACCGTACCCCACTTCCCTCGCAACTTAATTCTGTCACAGGTACATGTCTGCTGAGGAATCGTATGGTTCTCATAGTCTCACTTCATTTGCAGCTCAGCTCGAACGTACAATTCCTCAGTCTCCTCAGCTGAAGAAAATGCCTCCTCGGCGCAAGCACACTGATACTGCTAAAGACTTACCTCCTGAGCTCTATGAGAAACTGAAGACTCCAGAACGTGAAACTGCTGATGATCGTAAGAAAAGGGTCCAGAAGATCACAAGAGAATGGGCCAAGCGTTGGGTGGCCTACCAATGGCTGAATCCTCAACATGAGGAAATGTTTGCAGTCAATCCGCCACTGAAGACCTTGGGTATCAAGGCTCGACCTCCACCAGCTCCTGGAGTCGTTCCTGATCCAACCACACTGCGCACTCCTGAAGACTTTCCAGCGGCATATGAGCTATACCTCAAACGCACTCGCAGACGGGTCAAGAATCTTGTCCGTGACATGACTGCTTCAATACAAATTCCGCCTCAAGATCAGTCTCAACCCAGACAACAACCTCCGCCTCAGCACCGCAAAAAGGCTCCGGGCATGAAACCTTTCTCTAAGACCTCAACTAAGCCTCAAGTTGTTGGCTCCTCATGTCAACGAACAGATGGTGCTTCCCCCTCTTCAAGAATACGCACTGATGAATCTGGTGCTCCTGAGGCCTCAACCACAATGCCTCAGCATCACCTGAAGACCAAAACTGTTCTTCAACGGGGCCCTCGTCCTTCACCAAAGAAAACTGCTATGCGTGGCGCCATTCATCATACTCCTCAATCTTCTGATGATGAAGATGAATTTGAGGATTTGGCCGGCTTCGTCGCCACTGAAGCTGATAAGATTGAATATGTGCGTGTTGCGGCCAGACGCAAAGCTGAAGAAACGGGTTCATAAATCCCGCTTCTCCTAGATCCCAAGAAGATCTTGGAGTACATTGAAATTTGGTCTGTTAAGCCTGACACTCCGCTTGATGATTTGGACATCCCGAAAGACATCAAATTCTATGTTCAACAATTCCTCATAAATGAGATTCATCAACGAGATCTTCAGAAACAGCTGAAGGCCAAACTGAAGAAAGTCCTCAGTGACTTCAAAAAGAAACCTATCACTGAAGTTACTCCTCAGGAGTTCGTTCAGCATCAATGTGAAGTTCAACGTCTCAACATTGAGTTCGCTACCAACCGGACATATATTGGCAAATCCAAGGAACGGATCTCACAACAGATGGCCAAGTTGATGAAGCTTCGCCAGCCTGCTTCCTCAGCACCCACTGATGCTTCTGCCAAAAGCCTCAAGCCCATGCCTGAAGCCCAACCCTCAACTCCACCTGTTGCGAAGAAGCCTACTGTTGAAGAACCCATTGATGCTACACCACTTTCATCAGCTCCTCCGACAAATCAGGCAGCCGATACCACCGCTCATGTTACTGCTGCCTCAACTCCACCTCAGAATCCTCAGCGCAGTTTAATCGTCTTCACTCCACCCCCTGCTGCAACACCAATGATTGAAGACATGGACGTCGACATTATGGATGATGGAACTCCTCGTGTCCATGATGAGGATTACGGGCTGACCAACTCGCCCACTCATACGGTCTTCTCTCCTGAGCCTCACTCCAACACCGTGACCGAGGTGCTTCCTGATACTTCTCTGCAGTCTGAAGCCTCTGTTGGTGCATCATCCTCAGCGTCTGATGCAGATGACCCCGAAGCCTCCAGTGCTCCAACACACTCTGCTGCTGATACTGATGCTGCAGCCCACACTACTGCTGATACTGATGCTGCAGCAAATACTACCACTGATACTCATGCTGCTGCTCCCAAGTCTGACCAACCCGCCGCTGAAGCTGAAGCTGAGCACAGCACCAATGCTCCTCCTGAAGCAGAAAACAGTACCCATGCAAATGCTGACACCTCAAAGGATGGCTCTGAAGACAAACAGGCCACATCACCTCGACTTCCCAAGGTCCCCAAGGAGCCTGAAGCATCTGCTGCACCTCCACCTCAGCCTCAAGCCTCTCTTCAGATTGAAGTGCCTCAAGCGCCTTCACCACCTCAAGGCCCAATTCAAGCTCGGTCCTTGTGTCCAAAACAGAAGCAACCATTCTTCCGTGACCTTGAAGCTGATGACACTCCAAGCTTTGATGCTACTCATTTCTTCAATGCCATGAGTTTCTTTCAAGAGGGGATTCAAAATCCGTATCACTCTGCTCCACCTCGAAAGCTGCTGAGGTTCTGGACTGCCACTCAGAAGAATTACTATGCTTCAGTGCTATATAAGCAAAACAAAATATTTCCACACAAGCATATTCCACTGATGGATATGGAAGCACTTCCTTGCTTCAACAATGTGCTTCAGGATCTACATCATGCCCAGCTGCTTCAATTCTGCTCTGAATGCATACACTGGAATGAAGAGCTTGTGCTTCAGTTCTATGCCACATTGTATGTTTCAGGAAATCCTCTGGATATCACCACCTGGGTCCTCGAATGGATGACTGAGAATCATCACTACATCATCACTGTTCCTGAAGCAATTGATATACTTGAGTTGCCTCAGTGCACTTCCCCTGCGGCCTGTTCCTATGGGTCTCAAATTCTTCGAGATGACTTGATGAACATGCTCATGACGCCTCTGGCCCCTGAAGCCCCAGCTCGCACAAAGTTTCCAGTCTTTGAACTTCAGTATCTGCCGAGTACATTGTATCGGATTCTGGCGAAAACCTTCTGCCCCATTAAAGGCTATGAATCCTCAGCTGAAGAAGTAGTTGGCGTCATGAAGAACATACTTCACAACCTCTGCATGTCTGGGCCGATCAACATTCCTGACTTCTTCTTCAGAACTCTTGTTGATGCTGCACAGAACCCACACATCCTGAAGCCATACGCGCCATGGATCATGAAGCTCATCCGCGCCGTAACAAGAATTGAGTATCAACCTGATCACCCGAATCACATGACCTATCTGCCGCCTGTCGAAATGCTTCAGCATACAATTGCCTCAAATGACAAAGGCAAAGGCCTCTTTTATGAAGAAGTTCTCCCGACCAATTCCCTCGGTGGAAATATTCGTCATCCTCAGTCTCGCACAACTGATGAAACACGCACTCATGCCTCAACTGAGGATACAACTCAGGCTCGAGTGATGACTGATCGAGAGCTTCTGATTAGTCTTCATCAGAAGGTTGACAGAAATCATGACTGGGTAAAGCGTCAGTTTTCTGAGATTCTCAGCTATATGGCTCAGACGCATTCTTCAGTGAAGAAAGTGCATCAGTATACTCATCATACATATCAACATCTTGATGCCTTGATGAAAGAAGTACTCACACCTGAAGACATTGCACAGTTGGATCTTCAAAAGCCTCCGATTCCAGCAATCAAACCACCAAGGCAATTCAGACGTTGCACGACTCCTCCTCCGGCCATGGATTCTTATTCCTCAAACCAGGAGATGTCTGCTGAAGAAGCTGAAGACACTGCTGCCTGCCCTCACACCGCAACGGACTGCCTCAGGCGTGACTCACCTCAGCCTTGAAGCAACTTCAAAGGGGCGTTAGCTTCAGTTTTCCCTTTTTGTTCATTTTATGAAAAAGGGGGAGAAATCTGTTAGTCTTCAAGCGGGTCTTAGTTATGGGGTTCTTCAGTTACAACTCTCGTTCTTCAGATATTTTTGCAATGAGTTGTAAACTGTTATTTTGGTGTTTGCCTGATACTTTTCCTCAGTTAACTCATGCTATTTCCTCATACTTATCATATATGCATGTGATTGTCTCTGCAAACACCTCTCTCAGTGCGTTGTTTAATTTCCTCAAACACTTCATAACATGCACTGCTTCAGAAATGCCTGGATATAGGGGGAGCTCCTCATATACCTCAAAATTCTTTAGATATTAAACATTCTTCAACTTATATGCATATCCTCAGGGGGAGCTTCACTATATTCAGCTTAATGTTAAAAATGTTCTTCAAAGCTTTTTTCTTCAAACTCATAATTTTATCCCCGTTGAAGCTTAACCTGATTGTCATCAAATCACCAAAAAGGGGGAGATTGTAAGTGCATCAAGTGCCCTCCCCTTGAGGTTTTGGAGTTTGATGACAAAACGGTTAAGGGACTGATGTGTTTGTGAGTATACACAGGAGAACAGTCCCTGATGAGGTGTTTAACCACCAATGTCGACCCCCCCCCCCAAAATGTTGAGAAATATTGGAGAAATCGGTGTGTTTCCTGAAGAATGAAGTTGCGCGAAATCCTGAGGAAGTAGGATCCTGAAGCGTTCGGTTGAAGCTGAAGCTGAAGACGATCCTGAGGAAGTTCGCGCTGAAGACGAAGTTGAAGCGTAGTCTTCGCTAAGACTTTTTATACTTCTTGAGTCATAGGAAAACACCGCACTGTTGGAGGGGTTGAAGAAAACGAGTTCCGAAGGTCTGAGGAAGTGCTCAGTTAGGAATCCTGAAGAAAAACCCTGAGGAAATCTCCTGCAGTAGAAGTTCAGTTCCTCGGGTGTCTGAGACGTTGTTCTTCAGGACACTGAGGAATCTGTCTTCGGTTGAGGAGTCTGGAGACTGCGAGTGCAGTTCTCCTGAAGAGAGAGAAATCTCCTGCAGTAGAAGTTCAGTTCCTCGGGTGTCTGAGACGTTGTTCTTCAGGACACTGAGGAATTTGTCTTCGGTTGAGGAGTCTGGAGACTGCGAGCGCAGTTCTCCTGAAGAGAGTGAGATCTCCTGCAGTAGAAGTTCAGTCCTCATGTGTCTAAGATGTTGTTCTTCAGGACACTGAGGTAACTAACTTCGGTTGAGGAGTCTGGAGAGAGAATACTTTGACCGTGCCACGTGTTGCGTGGTGAGAGGCTAGAACTTGTCTAGCAACGGTCATTTCCGAGGGCATGAGAGTAATTGCATGCATGGGCATTTATGTCCTTTCACCTCGGGTTGCTCCGCGGCTATAAATAGCCACCCCCAGCCCCATTTGTGGGTTGGCTGCTCCGACAAAAAAAACTGGCACTTGTCATCTGAGAGCAACCCACCTTTGAGGAAACTGAAGAACCTATGTGAGGAAAAACCACCAGCCTGAGTAGTTGAGCATTTCTGAGGAAGTCGGTTCGAGTGATCCGAAGCTTTTTACTCTTGAAGACTGTGATCTTCCAGCCGGTGTAGAAGTCTTCAGTCTGAGGAAGTCAAGATGCAATTGTGACTTCCCGGAGTGACTGAGTCTGTGAAGGTTTCGGGAGTCTACCTTGAAGACTCACCTGAGTTATTGGACGGAGTCTGAGGACTTTAGTTCAAGGAGAACAAGGTGAAGACTATGTCTTCTGAGTTGAATCTCAGCCTCTCCAACCAGACGTAGAGTTGTCACAGCAACTTGAACTGGTCTACCAAACCAATGTCTTCAACCTCTGGTGCTATCTCTTCAACCTCTTAAGCTTCAGTATTTGATATGATATGCTTCAGCTCTCCCTCTGCTCTTTGTCTTCATACTATGCATCTGAAGCACTTCTGCTTATCTGAATTGATTTATTTCTGTTGCATTATGATGAGCTGCCCTAATGATTACATTCTGTGAAGTTTTATTTCTTCATGATTTTGGTTACTTCTTCAGCTTCATAATTTTCTTCAGCTTCATGATTGCTTCAGTCCTGAAGAAAACCAAAATCTGGTAGTAAAATTGAAAATCTCCCATTCACCCCCCCTCTGGTCGATATATTGCACTTTCACAAAGCAATAAACAACAACGGAGAACATGCAAGAATTACTCAAGAACACAAATATAAAATGAGAAGAACCAAATATCTTACTCATCACAATCTGAACATAGTCTCATAATCCATCAGATCCTAGCAAACTCAACATAGCAACAGCAGAAAGAATTACATATGTGCCTTGATCATGTAGGGCAACTCACAAGGTCTAATTCATGAAGAACAAAGAGGGGGAGAGGACATCACATAGCTACTGATTATGGACCCATGGTCCAAGGTGGACTACTCACGGCTCATCCGGGAAGCATCCGTGGTGGTGGAGAAGCTCCCGGAGGTCAATCCTCCCTCCGGCAGGGTGCCCGGAAGAGGTCTTCTGGTGCTTCGGATCTTGGAAGCGCGGCGGCGGCAGAACAGAGGCAAGATCACGAAAAAGGGTTTAGTCTTCTGGGGTTTCGGGACGAGAGGTAAATATAGGCGAGGGGGGCAGCCAAGGGGGCACCAGGAGTCCAGGCGGCCTCCCGGCGCGGCCCGACCCTAGGCCGCGCCCCCTGGCCGCCTGGGCACCAGGTGGGGCACCTCTGGCCCCCTTTCGGGACTCTGCAAGCTTCCGGTACGCTGGTTTTTTTTATATTTTTCCCATAATTTTTCTGGCACTTTAAGTATGGGAAAACCTAGAAAAAAACCAACAGAAAAAAAACTGGCACTGGGGGTGCACTGAGTTAATAGGTTAGTCCAAATATGATCAAAAGTGCATGAAAGTGTATCAAAAGCATAGCAATATCACCCAAAACATACATGGAGCAAGCAGAAATTATAGATATGTTTGGGACGTATCAGCCGATGTGTTGTCTAAAGAGAAAGCCAGGAAAGGGGTTGTGGCCGACTCGCAGGTGGCCCGGTCGGAATTAGAGGATCTACGCCGCCGCCTTAAGGAGTTAGGCGACATTGTTTTAAGTAAGTAGTTTTCCTCTCCTTTGGTTTTTTGTACTCAAGGGGGATATAATTTGTCCTTGTTCTTATTTCCGAGAAAAAGTTCCAAGGGAGAGGCATTGCTTGCTGAAGAAAGGCGGCGATGACTTGTCAGCCATCAGTGATCTCAGAGCCAGCATGCATCTTGGTGGTTGCCGGATCATCAAGGATTTGTTAGGTCGACTCACATATCCGGCTTTGAATAGCAATTTTCTGCAATAACTCTCCAGGGCCCTAGAATGGGTAGAGGATGTGAAGAAGTTGGCTTGCCGAAAGGGTGTGATTCAATCTCTGACTTTGTGCAAAATTTATCATCCAAGTGTGGACCAGGGCAGATTGGCTCTTGGTTTTCCACAGTTCAAGGCTGATGGCTCAAAGTATGAGCCGACAGATTACATTCGGGTGGTGAAGGATGTGCGAAGACATGCCATCGTGATTGCTGATGGGCTAGACCTAGATGTTTTTGAACCTGGTTATGGCGAAGACAACCGGAGGAGTTCGATGCCGGCTCCCCGGGTTGTTTCTCTGAAGGTTTCTGGTGGAATTTCTTCCCTCGGGTCGCCTGCCGGTGCCAGAAAGGTCGCGGCTAGCGTGGGAAAGGGAAAATCGAGTCTACCCCCATCAGATGGGTTGTCGCATTGATATTTTTGTATAAGCCCCCATGATTTATGTCGTGTCGGACATTTTTTGTAAATCATGGTTTGATGGGTGCGGTAAAGACTTATTCGTGGAATGTAAATGTATGACGCGTGGAAGTCAATTGTGCGCATGATAACGACATCCTTTGATCAAATAAGTTCAGGTTCAACCGGCTCTCTAATAAGATGCCTTAGAGTAACTTTGAAAAGGAATTGTCGTGTCTTATGAGTGCACGTTGGTATGAACTTCCCTGTAAGTCGGCTTCGCATGACTTGTGCTGGTCTATACTTCTTTTGGTTCAGAGTCAAGAAAGCTAGGCGACCGGGCTTGAGTGAACCAAAGGCGATAAATCCAGGTCATAGGAGTGCACGTTGCATCGAGCTTACAGGCGTTTTGGCAGAATCATAGTAGCTGATCTGGAGGGAAATAGTAAATTTGCAAAAAAATAAAAGGGGCTTTTATTGCGAAAAGAAAGTAGGGGACAATGGAGTCGGCTATCGGTCCACAGTGCGGAAAATGCTAGTGGTAGCCGACTTACTTTTGTCAAGTTTGGGTATCTTTTGAATATTGGGCAGAACGACATGCCATTTGGTTATTTCCACCAAAGCTTGTAGGGGCGCCTTCGTCCTCCTTGTTTGTGTAAGACTCCTTCTACTAATTACCGAGGTCTGGCTCCAATGTTGGATGTGTAGTTTCGGATCCATGATCTGTTGTTGCGTAAGATATGGCACTTTTCTCGCAGGATAGGGCCACATCCCGACTTCCTTGTATTGTGATCATGCCTTGTGAACCAAGCATCTTTAGTTGTAGGTGGAGGTAGCAGGGTCTTGCCATGAACATGATGTAGGCTGTTCTGCCAAGGATGGCGTGGTACGAGTTGTGGATCATGACGAGTTCAAATGCGAGGTTTTCTGTCCGGAAGTTTGTGATGTCTCCAAAGGTGACTTGTAAGGTGACCTGTCCCTTTGGGCGAGTTGATCTGCCCGGTATGATCTCGTAGAGTTTGGTGTTCGAGGGTCGAAGATGTTCATCAGTTAAGCCGAGATGGAGGAATGTGTTGTAGTATAGTATATTGACTCTACTTCCGCCATCCATGAGGACTTTCTCCAACATGAGGCCGGCTATCTGTGTACTGGCGACTGATAACCCACAAGTGTAGGGGATCGCAATAGTCTTCGCGGGTAGGTATAACCCAATTTATTGATTCGACACAAGGGGAGCCAAAGAATAATTATAAGCCTTAGCAGTTGAGTTGTCAATTCAACCACACCTGAAAAATCACTAGACAAGATATTTAGTAGCAATAGTGTGTTGACGGATGTAGCCTTTAAGACTTCCCCAATCACCAACACCACAAAGTAGTAGCAGCAGTAACGAGAGCAATAGTAACAACGAAGGCAATGAAGATGAAAGATGGACCGGGGTTCAAGGTTTCACTAGTGGTAACTCTCAAAGCAAAAGAACAAGGTGTTGGGTGAACAAATTACAGTTGGGAAATTGACAAAATTGCACAAACACTAGCCAAAGAACAAACTAGAGCAATCCTAGTCTAAGAACCAAACGTAGGCATGTGTTCTGTATGTAGTTTTACGTGCTTGCAATAAGAACTTGCACAACATCTTTTGTCCTACCGTCCCGCTACAAACGAGGCCAAAAGTAACTTACGGAGATTAAGGTGCTCCTGTCAATGATCACCGGAACAAAGCATTAACACTCTATGAACACATGTGATTATGAAATTATAGCCCATCCCCTTTGGTGTCCGAAGCTGTCACCATTGGGATCGCCGGTTCTGGACTATAACAGGTGTGTACAACTGTAGATAAGATCTAGAACAACAATTATAATCATGCAACCATAACGTGCTTATATCTGAAATCATGTTACTCGTGCACTAGTAACAAGCATTAAGAACAACAAAATTGCAGCAACAATAATTCATAAACCTCTTAGGAATGAACAAGGTAACAATTCATCGGATCCCAACAAAAACAAAACCAATTACATCATATGGATCTCAATCATGTACGGTATCTCATGAGAACTTTGTATTGAAGAACTAGGGGGAGAAGATGCCAACAAGCTACTGCCAAGAACCCGTAGTCCAAGGAGGAACTACTCACGATCCATCATGGGGTGAAGAAGAGTTGATGAAGATGGTCCCGGGGGCCAAGGCCCTCTCTGGCAGGGTGCCGGAGCAGGATCCTGTTGACCCCCGAAGCAAGGTTTCGATGGCGGCGGAGATCGGGAGCGCTTCTGGAGAAAAGGGTTCGATATCTCGGGTTTTTGCGTCACGGGTAAATATATAGGCCAAGGGGGAGTCCGAGGCGGTGCCCAGGTCACCCAGGCGGCCAACTGGCGCGGGTCCCCCCTGGCCGCGCCGGGAGGGCGCCTGGGGGCCTGGGGCCACCTCCTGACTCCATCCTCCCGCAGGAGGACTCTTCCGATGTAAATATTTTTTGGGAATTTTCTGAGCAACTTCATTTTTGGAATTTTTCTGCAATGCAAAGATAAAACAGTCAGGAACTGGCACGGGCTCTATATTAGTAGGTTAGTCCAACAAATGATTCAAAAGCATGGCAAAAAGATGTAGCAATGACACAAAAATGGCATGGAACGAGCAAAAATTATAGATACGTTTGAGACGTATCAGCGACTAGGGGCAGGGCCTCCGGGTTGTCCGTTCCTAGCTGTCTTGAAGGTTTTTGATGCGTGGCATCCATGTTTCCATTGTGATTGTTGGTGAAAACATGGAAAAGCCTGCTTTTGTTGGGTGACTATGAGTTCGTCCTGTGTTCCGTTGAGGTTTGATAGGGGTGATGCCGGACTCCGGCTCCTTGGTTTTGTGCTCCTTTGTCCTTCATTTGACGGAAGCAAGGAAAGGTTTGAGTGGTCTGAGCATGGTGGCCTTGATGGTAGTCGGAAGTTTGCTCTATGGACGAGCTTTGCTTGCTGTGTCCCAGGTATTCCTGTTTGAAGCCTTACATGTAGTAACAGTCCCTCCAGGCGTGGTTTGCCAGTCGATTGGGTTTGCTATGTTTGGGGCAGGGGCCATCCATAGCCTGCTCGTATGGTGTGTCGCGGTGTGGTGTTGGGTTACCGTGGCATGGGCAACTTACGGCCTGTGGGTTATGATTTTGTTGACCCTTGCCGGATTCTGACTTCGGTTTCTTGTGGAGGTGCGGGCAGCTTATTGTGTACTGTGCCTGCTGTGTTATCGCCGTTTGTAGCCATGCTATCGCTTGCCGTGCCATTTGTTCTCCAGGAGAGTTTCCGGGTATAGGGAGGCTGGTGAGATATTGAGTCGCAGCCATGACGTTTGCCATCGGGTTGCTGAAGTGTCCCGGTGGCATGTAGAGCTTACTGGTTGTGTTCAATGGCCTATCCGTCGTCTCTGATGGTATCCAGTCGGCTTTCATTTTTGTAATGACCGATAGAGGTATTGGGTAGCGTTTCCGGGTGTCCGAGCTCGTCCCTGGGTCGCTTCATCATTGGACAGACTGGCTACCTGAGTCGACATTTGCGCTTTTCGCTCGATCCCTGTGCGCAGTTGTGCTACCTCTTCCTTGTGTTCTGCTATTGAAGCGTTGAGGAGGGTTTGGTTTTGTGAGGTGATCTCTTTCTTTAGGAGTGTATGCATGGAATTGAAGGTTGTGCCTAACGCCACTAAGTCGACAGGAGCCAGATCAACCTCTTCTTGAGCTTTATCCTTGGACGCTTCTGCTTCCGGTGTTTTCTTGCCTTCCCTTCGAACCAACATATCTGAGCGTCGCGATGAGATAGGGAGAGGATAATATTCCTCTGCGTTAGAATTTAATCCACGATCTTCAAAGAGTCGGTTCGACCTTCCATTGGTGCCGCCTCCTACACCGAAGGGCGACTTATCATCGTCATGTGCCCCATTATTGTCTTCTTTGCGATTGTCTACGTCGGAGATCTAAATGGGACCGTCCGACTCTTCAGGAGATCCGGTGATGAATCCGACGAAGATATTAGTGGAGTAGTTTGAGGATTGACTCGTATGCTTGGTCGAGTCGTCGTCATCCGGCTTCGATCCGGATCCACCCGTGGTTCAGTTGCTGAGGGAGTGAGTAGGTATGATGGGGGCCCGAGGCCCTGACTCGACGGAGTCGGTTTTGGGGGCCTAGGATGTGATGTTGAACCCGACACATTGTCCCCCGTCCATTCGAGCGTCGATTCTCATGCCACTTCGGGCCTCCTCCATGGTTGCGTCTGGATCCTTGGATCCGCAGGTTCCTTGGGCGAAGACGATTAATGCGTGGGTGACATCACTTGCGAGCCGGTCTTCATGATTGGTCGTGCGAGCCTGAGTCGGTGTTGACCCCGGTTTGGGGTATCGGTCAACAGAGGGGAAGGTCGAATCGATGGAGACCCCGTGGTCGAGATCTGCTTCCGGGCTTTCGACAACGATGTTGGTGTAGAGCTGGTTGCGCCGGTTCCCAACCATATGGTCGGTGATGGCCTCCGTGTTGCATCGAGCTCCCTCCTGGATCTCGACACCCTTGCGCGTAGGCCCCACGGTGGGCGCCAACTGTCGTGGGAAAATCACGCCAGATGTCCTCATAGAGAACTTGATTGTGGGACTTAGCTACAAGTGCGTCAAGGAGGGAGAGACGATCGGTGGAGAGTTGATCCGTAGATCGGGACAAGGGAGACATGGGAATTTACCCAGGTTCGGCCCCTCGATGAGGTAAAGACCTACTTCCTGTTTTTCTTGTATTATATATGGAAGATCTCGATTACAGGGGCGCTAGGGTTCGCCGGTGTCTCAAGAACTATGCTAGATTTATTCGCCTCTAGGACGTCCCAAGGCCTCGGATTATATACACGCCGAGTCCTAGGGTTTTACAAGGAAACCGACTATCAATAAGGTGGAGTCCTATTCTATCTCTTTGATGACTTGTCTTGTTCTTCAACGTAGCTTGGACTCCTTCCTTCTTGGCGTCGATCTTCATCTTGTAGATCGGTTCGACTTGTAGGCCGAGCCTTTCTTCTGGGCCATCTCTTCTATGAGCCGGCCCATAGGCCGACTCTTTCTTCATCTTGGTCGCGGAGGCTTTCTTTGCTATTTCTTCCGGGTCTATGAGTTATCCCCCGGCACAACCCCCACTTCCCCCCCCCTTTCCTTTCCCTTCCGTGCGACCGCCACCTGCTGGACTTCCGCCCGCCCGCCCTCCGCCCGCCCGTCGACGCCGCCATGGCCGACGGCGACGACCCTGTCGCCTTCTCCGACAACGCCGAGAAACCTCTGAATCGCCTCGCCATGATCGCCATCTCCACCGCAGCCACCATCGCGGCAGCAACCGCCGCCGACTCCGCCGCCATGTCGTCGCCGCGCTCCGCGGGCAGGGAAGAAGAAGGCCGCCGGATCGAAGCCTCGCAGCGGCGACTCCAAGCGGGCGGCTGGGCGCGGCGGCTCCACGGCCGTCGCCGATGGCCGGCCGGCAAAAGTAGCAAAATCGGCCAATCCGGAGCTGTTGGCAACTGTTCCGTCGTCTAGCAGCCACGCTGCTTCTCATCCACCGCTGCTCGAGACGCCGAATGAAGATGAAGTGTCGACGCTGACGGTCGCCTTCAAGGTGTTCGATGGAACGCCCGAGAGGTAATTTTTTTGCAATGTGCATTTTTTGCATTTTTGATTGTTGCAATTTTAGTTGATTGTGCTTTCTTGCACTTGTAGTCTCAATGATGAAGATTTTATGCGCGCCAACAATGTGACAAATGATGATTAACCAAATGTTGATGACTATCCATATGCATCACAAGAAATTAATGATAACAACCTTGACATGGATGATGAGGGCTTTGTAGCACATAGAAGGACCGCGAATTATACCACCAACGAAGATAAGTTGATTTGCACCGCATGGAAGAAAGTCTCTTTTGATGCAACCGTTGGAGTCGACCAATCCGCCAACACATATTGGAAACACATCAAGGATTTCTTTGATGAGCGCAACACTAGCGGCCACCAACGCTCTATTGCCTCCATTCGCGGACGTTGGGGAATCATCAACGCCGAATGTCAAAATTGGGCGGGTTGCTTGGCAAACGTTGATCGCATGAACCCAAGTGGTTGCGGCGAAAGCGACATGGTAAACTAATTTGTGTGCTTCTTTACTTGCATTGTTCATTTATTTGTGTGTCCCTCACTCGCATTGTTCACTAAATCATGTGTTCCTCCATTTTTTTGTTGTAGAAAATGATTGCACAAGGATTTTTTCGTGAGAGGAACACCAAAGGAGAGAAGAAGAAGACTAAAGGAAAAGCTTTCACTTACCATCATTGCTATGTGGAGCTCAAGGATGAGGAGAAGTGGAAAACTAGAGAAACATTTGATGCTTCGAAAAAGAAAAATGTGGTGGTGGACGATGATGATGATGCCGGGGGTAATGACACAAAGAGCGTCACTCCCCAATCGACTACCAAAGCATATAGGCTCGATGGAACCAAGAAAGTGATGAAGGGGAAGGCCACAGACAATAATCTCAAGGATGGATTTGAGGCCATTGTCTTGGCGAGGAAAAAGTACGCGGAAGAAAAGAAATTGTTGAAGCTCCCAGAGATGGAAGAGAGAAGTGAGGCGAAGCGTCGTAGGACGGCGACCGAGGAGAAGAGGGCGGCGACCGAAGAGAGGTTGGCGGCTGCCGAGGAGAGAAAGGTTGAACTTGAGGAGAAGAGGGCGGCGTCCGAAGAAATGAACAAGTTGGAAGAGAAGGCACTCAAGTATATGTTCATGGACACATCTACTATGGATGCCAATGCAAAGACGTTTGTCAAACTTTTCCGTGATGAATCTCTCATGAAGAAGAAAATACTCATGAAAAACATGATGGGAGGAATGAGAGGAGGAATGGGTGGTGGCATGGGAGGAGGAATGAGAGGATACATGAACATGATGGGTGGTGCCATGAATGGTGCATTTGGTGGCAACATGATGAACATGATGGGTGGTGCCATGGATGGTAGCTTCGGCGGCAACATGATGGGAGGTGGCTTCGGCGGCAACATGATGAGAAGTGGCTTCGGCGGCAACATGATGGGTTGCATGGGAGGTGGCTTCGGCGACAACATGATGGGTGGTAGCAACATGGGAGTTGGCTTCGGTGGCAACATGACGGGTGGTGGAAACATGGGCAATGGTGGTGCTTCCGATGGAGTTCGCGACAACGAGATTACAACGGATGAAAATGTTGACAAAGATGGCGTTGAGCAAGAAGAAAACACCGGTGATGATCAAAACGTTGACGGAGATGGCCTTGACGAGTGATGTCTATGTGCATTTTCATTTGTTGAACCCATGTTTGATGTTGCACTTTTGTTGGACCTTGATGAGTTCGTTTGACTTTTGCTTGTCGTAATTAAACATATGATCGATGTTGCACTTTTGTTGAAGCTTTAAAAAAAGTGAGTTGATAATGTGGCCGCCAACCGACCAACAGTGGCTGTGTAGCAGCCGACCGATTTTTATAACAATATTTTACAACATCTATTGGAGTTAGTGTTTTACAACACAAATATACCACATCTGTTGAAGTTGGCCTTTTTTGGTGTTGTAAAATTCATTTTTTTGTGTTGTAAATTATACAACACCTAGTTACAACACCAAAATATATAACATTTATTATTAGAGATGCTCTTAGTTCTGTAAATTTTTAAAAGTAAATTATACTCCGTAGTGTAGTTTTCAAATATCGTGATTAATTAAAGGCTAATGATGGTGGCCGGCCGACCGGCCAAAGCCTACGTGCCGATCGGTCAGGTCCACTTGTGCCCACTTTTCCGCTTTTGCTGCATTTGACATATGATAAATGTTGCAATCGTAGTATAAAATGCTACTATGTGTACTACTATTATACTAATATTATTATATTGATCTATATTACTTTTTGCTAAACGGATGTATTTAAAAAGCTACAAGCGCAGATTAAATTTGCTGCAACGAATTGATGATAAATATGGTACGTAATTTTTTATTAGATTTTTTGTTGCAACAGTGAAAAAAATGCACACAATAATTTTTTGTTGCATCCATGTACCAAAAAAGTTGCAATCGATAGTAAAAAATGCTACCGCCAGCGATTAAAATTTGTTACCATAATTTTTTTCTGCAAACAACACCAAAAATAAAAAATGTTGCATTCATATACTAAAAATGTTGCAAATGTACCGTAAATGTTGCAAAGGTACCGTAAATGTTGCAGTCAAAACAAAGGGATACGCGCAAATCTGAACCGTTAAATCGCGAAGATCGAACGGCTGCAGCCCATAGTTTTGACGCTCGCCACTTCCAAAGAAAGCGAAGAAAGAAACATCGAAAGCAAGAGAAGCGCTCAGGTTCTGACTCGTCGGCCATGGCGCAGTCGGCGGCGGCAGCGGCAGCGAGGAAGCCCTCGGCAGCGCCCACCGTCGTCCTGACACTTGTGCTGGCCCTAGCCTCAGCGGGTCTCCTCTTCCTCCTAATCCACCTCTCCCCTTCGTCGCCATCCGCGCACCCGCACCCCCACCGCCGCCTCCGCCTGCGCGGTGCCCACCTCAGGCACGGAGGCGCCTCCCCGCACCAGATCCAGTTCGACCCCGTCATCGCGGACCTCGAGCGCCGCCGCGACGACCGCGAGTGGGAGCGCCTGGCTGCCGCGGGGCTGCACGCGCCGGGCATGGAGTCTGCCCCCGTCCCAGAGGACCTCGCGGACTACGAGGACGAGTACGTCAATGACGCCGCGCGGTTCAACATGACGCTGCGCGTGGCGGCTCTGTTCCCCAAGATCGACGTCGACCCCGCCGACGACGCCGTAACGGTCGCCGAGCTGGCCGCGTGGAATGTCGCGTCCGCGCGGCGGGAGGTACTGCACCGCACCGCCCGGGAGCTCGACCTGCACGACCACGACCACGACGGTCGCGTCGCCTTCTCCGAGTACGAGAGGCCCAGCTGGGCTTGGCGGTTCGACGGTACGTACGTACGTCCCATTTTGGATCTGTGTAGCGGTACATGCCCGGATGCGCCTACTCAGGAAAAAGTTCGTCTAGTGGCCTGAATAGGCTCTGGATTTTGGTGCAGTGATGCGTTTGATTCGGGGTTGTAGTTCAATTCGCTTAGTATAATGAATGCAGGAAAAGAATGAATGCAGCTCATGCCTGTTCTGCTGGATATTTGAAGTCATTTGGATAGGCTCTCCAGTCCGTGACTACACTTTCCTGACTGAGATGGAATCTAGGCTCACTGTGCTCTTTTGATCGTTCATATAAGCTCGGCACTAAGATATGGTGTCAAATTGACCGTATTCGATTCATCTGTAGGGATTAAATGTTATTCCTGATGACTGCCAATGCAGTGGCATGTCATAACTCATCAGGGAAAAAATTCTGGTAGGTAGCATCCTAAGTATGTGTTCTGAACAATTTTCTAATGTTTGTGAGCATACGAAACAATTCTTATGCATCTTGCGAAGACTTTACTTGTGCAGTTCTCAATGTGTTTCCTGGGCCAACTAGTAAACTTGGAGCATTCATACTCTAGATCCATTGAGCAGAGTTGCATATAGACCCAGCTTGAATGGTTCCCATGTGGATTAACAAAGTTGTACTGCCTCTGTTTATTAATATAAGACGTTTTGGCAGTTCAATTTAAACTGCCAATAAGTCTTATACTCCATTAATGAACAGAGGAATATCTCACACTACAACAACAACAACAACAAAGCCTGTCAGTCCCAAACAAGTTGGGGTAGGCTAGAGCTGAAACCCAAGAGATATCGTAACCAAATCACGGTTCCGGCACGTGGATAGCTAACTTCCACGCACTCCTGTCCAGAGCTAGATCTTTGTTGATAGCCCAGCCCTTCAGGTCTCTCTCCACAGACTCCTCCCAAGTCAAGTTTGGCCTCCCCCGACCTCTTTTGACATTATCAGCACGCCTTAACCGCCCGATATGCACATGCACTTCAGAAGGCCTACGCTGGATATGTCCAAACCATCTCAGATGATGTTGGACAAGCTTCTCTTCAATTGGTGCCACCCCAACTCTCTCCCGTATAACATCATTCCGGATCCGATCCTTCCTTGTGTGGCCACATGCCCATCTCAACATGCGCATCTCTGCCACACCTAGTTGTTGGACATGTCGCCTTTTAGTTGGCCAACATTCAGCACCATACAACATCGCAGGTCGAATCGCCGTTCTATAAAACTTGCCTTTTAGCTTTTGTGGCACTCTCTTATCACAGAGAACACAAGAAGCTTGGCGCCACTTTAACCATCCGACTTTGATTCGATGGCTAACGTCTTCATCAATATCACCATCCTTCTGCAGCATCGACCCCAAATATTGAAAGGTGTCCTTCTGAGGTACCACTTGCCCCTCAAGGCTAACTTCCTCCTCTTCCCCATGGTTAGTAGTACTAAAACCACACCTCATGTACTCAGTTTTAGTTCTACTAAGCCTAAAACCTTTCGATTCCAAAGTCTGTGTCCACAACTCCAGCTTCCTATTAACCCCCGCCCGACTATCGTCGACTAGCACCACATCGTCTGCAAAGAGCATACACCATGGGATGTCCCCTTGTATATCCCGTGTGACCTCATCCATCACCAATGTGAAAAGATAAGGGCTCAAAGCTGACCCCTGGTGCAGTCCTATTTTGATTGGGAAGTCATCTGTGTCGCCATCGCTTGTTCGCACACTTGTCACAACATTGTCGTACATATCCTTGATGAGGGTAATGTACTTTGTCGGGACTTTGTGTTTTTCCAACGCCCACCACATGACATTCCGCGGTATCTTATCATAGGCCTTCTCCAAGTCAATGAACACCATATGCAGGTCCTTCTTTTGCTCCTTGTATCTCTCCATAAGTTGTCGTACCAAGAAAATGGCTTCCATGGTCGACCTCCCAGGCATGAAACCAAATTGATTTTTGTGAAAGTAAAAAATAAATATATTCATTTGTGCCTATCAAGCTCATAATAAGTGCTACCTCTGTTCACTAATATATTCATGAACATAGGGAGTAGGTCAAGCATCCATTAATAAACCATGCTCTTCCACTACCAAATGATCACATGTGCGCCTTAAAGGTGTGAGTTGAGCACCAAATGATCACTCGGTCCTGATCCTCCTAGTCCTACCTACAGGACAAAGCCCCTCCCCCGACCCAACCCTAGCCCCCGCGCCGCCCCTCCCGCGGGCGGCCCGGGCGGCGCCGCCTCCTCCCCCCTTTAGCCCCCCTCCTCCTCCCCCTCCCCCCGCCGCTGCCGGCCCGAGCCGCCGGGGCAAAGCCCTCGCGGTGGCTGGCGGCGGCGGCCTCTCCCCACCCCTCAATCTCGGCCGGCGGGGGCGGCCTGGTCGGGGTGGTGCGCGGGGTCCGGCGGCGCGGTGGCGGCTGCCTTGGTCGGCGACGGGTCTGCTAGGCGCCGGCGGCGGCGCAGTGGCAGCCTGCTTGGGCGGCGTGTGGCGGCTTGCTGGGCGCGTGGCGGCCTGGCGCAAGGCGGGCGCTGTGTGCGGCGTGGTGGCTGCGTGCGAGGCTTCCCTCCGGGTCTCCGGCGTGGATTTGCTTCGGCTTCGAGCACGGCGCGACGGGCTGTGTGGCGGGGCTCCCGGTGGCCGCGGCTGCGGGGGGTCCGGCTCGGCCGGATCTGGAGCTGGCAGGCGGCTTCGTGGTGTGCTCCGTGGTGGTGGTGGTGGTGCGTGCCCAACGGGGCAGCGACGGACCTTGGCACGGTCGCCAATTCTGGCGGCGGTTGCCCTACCGGTCTGGCTTGTGGGTCGACGCGGGCTATGAGCGGCTCAGGATGGTGGTGGCGCAGGGTGGTGGTGGTGACCTGCTCTCTCCTGGATCTGTCTCGACGATGCGTGGGGCTGGGCGGATGCCGCCGCACGCGCCTCGGGGCTGGGTCAGATCTAGGGTCCGTGCTCGGGCGGGTCAACTCAGTGCCCGGGGCGGATCGAAGCTTGCGCTTCGGGTTGGCGCGGTTGGGCATGGCCCGGGAGGTGCCCGCGGGCGTTGGTTGTGCTCGCCTCGCGGGTACGATGGTCGCAGGTGGTGGCCGTGGTAGCGACTCGTCGGGTCGCGGATCAACACCGACAGCCTCGGACTTGGCATTGCGAGAGCTGGCTCAGTCGAGTGGCTTGGGCCGGCTCTCCGGTGGCCGTCGGCAGCCTAGGAGTTGCCTCCTCCCCAATCCGCGGGAATTGGCTGGGGACGCAGGTGTGAAGGCTTCCGACGATGGAGGCGTCCACCCAGACTCTGGGGCTGATGCCGGGCGGAGTGGTGATGGCTGGTCATCGATCTTCCCACCGGGGTCGACGGCGCTGACAGGACCGATAGGCGCTATCTGGCGGCATGGATGCCGGGGCGGCGGCCCCGGAAGGTGGTCCACATTGTTGCTTTCCGGCAGACATCATTGTGGTGGTGGTGGCTCTCTCCCGGATTGTGTGGGCAACGGGTGGCAGAGCGGTGGGTAGCCCGGACATGCCTCCTCGGGGACCGTGTCCTGGTCTGGATCTGGGGCTAGCCTCCATGTGACCCTCTGACGGCATCGATGACACGGGTGAGTTGCCGAGTGAAAGCTCCGCGCTTTGGCGCCGACGGCGGCGACACCTGCGGGTGCCGCGTTCTTCTTGAAGACGTCATCGTGGATCTTCTCTTTGTGTCAAGGTTCCAGGTGAAGACCTTTGTCCGGTGGACTCGGCAGCGGCGACGCTCGGCGCCATCTTCCCTCTTGAGGGCGTTGTCGTGGAACTTAGATGTGTTAGGGTGTTGCGTGGGTATGTTTAGTTCCCGAGATGCTTCTCGTTGGCCACGTAGGTGCCTACGTGCGTCGTGTATCTTAGGACCAACTTTGTAAGAGGGTTACCTCACCACCTTGTATCGTTCGGCCGTGTAATCTGTTCCGGTCCTTTATCTATAAAGGGGGGGGTGAAAGCCTGTTTTCGGAGTTGAGCACTAAATCTCATATATGTCCAGATAATAACTCAACCAGTGATGGGATGGGATGGTGGAAGGAAGGGCATTTCAATGCTGCAGATATGGATGGGGACGGCTTTCTAAATCTGACAGAGTTTAACGAGTATAACCTTCTATCTAACCTTCTTTAGCTTCTGAACTTCCATTATTAGTCTACCTATCATTTACTTTGATTCACTGTATGCAGCTTCTTACATCCAGCTGATACTACTAACCCAAAGCTAATACATTGGTTGTGCAAAGAAGAAGTCAGGTGCTTTTTTTCTCCAACTTTTTTTCCTTGCACATTTTCCTTTCAGATTTTAACAACATACTTTTGCATGATTTATTTGTGTTCGGTTCTGCAAAAAAATAATAATAATGGAAAGTTATTTTCTTGAAAATAAAGGAAGAATCTTTATGGATCTTCTGATCATACTCTTAGTGATGTCAATTGTCTTATTTCTCAACTATGATGCTGATACATCATATTACATACGAGCTTGTGTATGATGTGGTTATAACCGAACTCTGGAGCATTTTATGACAACATATTTGTTATTTCTTATTATGCAAGTGGTTGTTCTGGAAATTTTTGTACTTGATTAGTCAACTATGTCAAAAAGCTGCATGCTATGTCGCAAATACCTGTTTGGAATTCGTTGATACTTGAATCAAGCTATTTTAAGAGCTAAGCTTTAAGGGATTTAATTGAAAGTTTAGCGCATGTCTGATTTGTGCCAAAATTAGCTTATGAAACCTAACTGTTTTTTTTTGTCTTACTGTAATCTTCTTGGCTAGGCCAGGTTTTTGCCATTGGGTTCCTATAGTTGAACTAATAAGCCACAGAAAACATTACATTGCCAAAATTTTGGCCTCAAGCCAAAGATTGCCGAACTAAGTCTAACCTGTCATGGAAACATGGTAAGGCACTTTAGGTATCAAGGAGTCGTATTGAAACAACGAGTCCATACTCAGTTCGGTTTATTATGTATGCTTGTTTCAGCCTGATAATGGGGCGGGTTTATTTGGTGTTTTTGGTTCGGTTCCTCGTGTGGTTTCTGTCTGGTTGGGCTGTAGTGGACGAAAAAAATAAATGGCTTGGAGCGGCGCGGGTTTAGCACTAAAATGGATTGGGGTGGAGCGGTTTGTTAAGATCGAAGAGGTTAGAAATGGGTTGAAACCATGGGTTCAACCCGCACGAACGCACCACTTGATGCTCAATGCGAGCGTCCAGCCAATAAAACCACCCCTGCTACAAACCCCATCTAGGTTTTCATGGCCGCCGGGCCGCCGTTGTCCTTTGCCGGCTTCTGTCCTTCCGTCCTTTGAAGCTCGCCGTCGTCCACCTCGGCCTCGCCGGACAGCTGCCGATCCGCCGTCGTCCACCTCGGCCATGCCAGACAGCGGCCGACCCGCCATCGTTCACCTCGGCCATGCCGGACAGCGGCCGACCCGCCGTGGTCCACCTCGGCCACGTCGGACAGCCGCCGATCCGCCGTCGTCCACTTCGGCCTCGCCGGACAGCCAACTACCCGCCGTCGTCCAGCTCGGCCACGCCGAACAGCCTCCGACCCGCCGTCGTCCACCTCGGCCTCGCCGGACAGCCAACTACCCGCCGCCGTTCACCTCGGCCACACCGAACAGCCAAGGACCCGCCGCCGTCCACCTCGGCCTCGCCGCACAGCCTTCATCCTCTTCCTCAACCTAGCTGCATCCTCGCTGTCTTCACCCCAACTCACCGTCAACACCAGCAATGGTCATGGGCTGAGTCGCACTAATATGGTTGTAACAGTTTATTTAAGCAAAGCCAAAAACATGCACGTGCCAACGGTGTCCGGCTGGTGCATTCTTCATTTATTTTGCCCCAAATGGATTTTCTAGATTTTTTTCACATTTGAATTACTTCTCTCCCCTATCGATGGAACAGAAATATGAAACAGCAAAAAGTGAGAATGGAGGGGCAAAATAAATGAAGAATGCACCAGCCGGGAATCGAACCCATGAGAATGGAGGGACATGGTTGGAGTCTGCTCCCACCGAATGGATGTATGGTTTCAACCCATGGGTTGAACCCAAATGTTTGAAATGGTCTGGAGTGGTTTGGCCAAGAAATCCCACGTGGGCTGGATGGGTTTGGATTCTACGAGTTTTCTTCTGGATAGGGTTGAATCGGGGTGCTGTAAAGTTATTCATGGATTGGTCTGGGTGTGGGGCGGGTTTCACCCCATTCCCAGGCTGATGCTTGTTCTTGTTCAGTCCCAAACCATTTGTGCAGGTAAACATGATAGTGTAACATTTCCTGGAAACTAGTATGAATCATGTTGACTCTAATGCTCTGGCCAACGGCGGCGGCAGGCCCCAGGAAGTTCTGGCCATGGCCTGGGGTGTAAGAGCCAGATCGTTTGTTGAGCTACAGTGCTACAGTCCGAAGATCGCCTGGGGGCAGCCTGAGGCCTGGCCCTATGCTTGCGCCACCACTGGCTCTGCCCATTTACACTGCGAACCAATCAAAACCAGCTATTTCATTCAGTTTTGTGGATTGTCCAAAATCTTTGCACTATTGTGCTAGCCAGTACCAAGTAGGTGATCCTTTTTTTCGCGAATACGCAAAGCTTGCGTATCATTTCATTGATAGAAGAAGAATGAGTACAGGGGGTACAACACATGACACGAACGCAGGCAGGCGTGAACATGGTGCCCGGAGCAGAGAGACAAGGGATGCTCGGCCCAAACAGAAGAGACATCACAGCTAAACCTACCAAACCCGAGCCAAGAGTGGTGCAACCAAACCAACGAGAGATCCAACATCGTCCGAGCCACAACCGGGAAAACTGCGAGCGAGCAAGATAGTGCCTTCAAGGAGAATGACGCCGAGACTCCGTCACTATCCGGTCTGGGAGACCCGGACCTAGGGTTTCCCCTGAGCTCGAAGAGGGGTGCAGCTGAAGGCCTTGGCAGCACCTCCAGGGAGGGAAACGACACCCGCAGGCCCCGTCGCTGCCAGCACCGTCAAGCCGAGCAGGGATCTCTCCCTGGCCTGAAGCTGAGTGATCCCGTAGCCGCCGAATCTGGGATCGTAGATGGGGAAGGACAACGCTGGTTGGTACCACCTAGACATGTGGTTTGGTGGGGCTGCACCTGTCGTCGGAGGGTGGCACCACCTCCGTAACCAAGAGCACCGGATCCGACAAAAGTAGGAGGCTTTGAAGCGTATATGGTAGGGCGGGCGACGAGGCGAACCATGCGGGGTTCATGCCGCGACGACATCCAGCGACGCCGGCAAGCAAGGACTGGAAGCACGCAGATCCATGCTGCCGTGGCCTTGACCGTCGGGATCTCGGCGAGCCAGGTAAGCTGGAAGGGGCACAGCTACCCGGTCGCGGGCTGGAGCAGTCCGGTGGAGAACGCCGGTAGCGCAGGACACCGGAGAGACGCGGGCCTGAAGTTGCCGGGGCCGGACCAAAACCAGCAAAGTTCCGCCGCGAGGGGCCCCGAGTCAACCCCAACCGAGTACACATCGCAGCCGCCATGCGAGAGCCATCACCGTGCCTTGGGGAGGGGGAGGGCCGCCGGAGACGAGGGGGCCGCACGGGGGGCAGGCCGCAAACGCCCCGTGACCGGTCGTCGCCGCCGAGTGGCAGGCCAGAGCAGCAGCTGGTGGGGGGGGGGGCGTCGGGGTGGAGGCGCGTGGGGAGGTGCGTCCGCGGAGGCCGAGAATGGCGGGGGAGGGGGCCGCGGCCAGCCGGAGACGCACGGGGCCAGGCCGCCCGGGGGTGGCCGGATCCGCCGCCGGCGGACCAGCAGGGGAGGCCGCCGCCGCGGTAGGTGATCCAGGCTGAAATGTTATCCAAACTGAATTTTGTTAGGAACCCTGACACAATCACGTGTCTGTGACTGTGAGCTTCTCTTACAGGAGTCAGTTTACATTTTGACGATCATCATTGTATGATGGGTTTTTGTTGTTTATTCAGGGAAAGAGACAAAGATGCTGACGGGAAGCTCAATTTCCAAGAATTCTATAATGGTTTATTTTATTCAGTTCGACATTATGATGATGAAACTTCAACAGATGACTCCAATGGCTCTGATGCACCGGCTAGAAAATCATTTTCACAGCTTGATCTGGATAAAGATGGGTAAAAATTACAGTTTGTAGTGTTTTCTATCTGTCATATTTACTGAATAATATAATTGCGAGTCTGACTTTGGAGGCTCCCCCTTTCTTTAGGTTTTTGTCAGCAGATGAGCTAAAGCCTATCATTGGAAAACTCCATCCAGCCGAAAGCTTCTACGCAAAGCAACAAGCTGAATATGTGATATCACAGGTAATGAGCTGACATCATCTCAATTTCTTTTCTAGGATATTTTGGCTTGCCTTTCTGTGTAATGCCATCAGAATTGTCCTCTAGATTGCGTACCCTATAATCTTCTAGCAGCCTTTGCTTTGATATCTTTTTTCAACTTCAACCAAGTTGAATGAGTAATTCTGCGGTATGTTTCTCAAGAAATTACCTGCTGTTTTGTTGTCTGATGGATCTTCTTAATGTAGGCCGACACAAACAAAGATGGACAGCTGAGTTTGAATGAGATGATTGAGAACCCCTATGTATTTTACAGTGCTTTATTCACAGAAGATGATTATGAGTCTCATGACGAGCTCCGGTAGTTCCTTCAAGGTATGTGATGCCCATTATGGGACTTCATGTGCTTTATTTCATTGCTACTTTTAATAATCAATGAGTTTGAATGTTTAGCAGTAGGTAGATTTGAGGACCTTTCAGACCCTTGGTTGGACATTGCCGCGAATATCTATCTTCAGTGATCTGTTGCCCCCATCTACTGCCATGCCAAGCACATTTCACGGTATAGTTGAAGTACCTTACCAGATCTGATTCATTTGCTTTCGCATGGAAGTATCCGAGTACTTATTTTCTAGTCCATGATTTCCTTTATCAGGTGATTTCCATGTATAATACAGGCGTGCATTTCCATTCAGCTGTTTTAGCTGCAGGACATTCATTTGTTACATTAAGAGTTCTTGAATTAGTTTTCATCCTTTGCATGGCGAGGTAGCATTGGTTCTCTCATGTATACTTTTTGGTCTGCAAAAGTAGCTTGTTGTTTCAGGATCACACACTTGTAAACTATGAAAACCAGGAAAATGCAGCTGTAGGGCTTGTATGTATATATGTAATTGGCAATCCTGAACCCTATCTGTAAAGATTGTGCAGTTCTGTACTATGGAAGTGATTATGTTCTCTTCTTGTATGGCATATTGGTATCGATAAAATCCGCTGTCCTATTTTGCCATAACGAGCATTCTTCTTTCCTATGGCAGGTCCAGTTTGGAACATAATAACTGTGAATGTTCCTTGTGTTCTGTAATGCAAGTGGTTCTCGTTTTATCAGTTTAACCAAGTTTATAGGAAAACATAGATGTTGGTATATTTTCTTTTTAAGATAGATTGGTGAAACCGAAAAGAAGTTTTGACTTTGGGAAAAACTAGAATTGCTTGCATTAAGATGAAAGGGATACAATACAATACAGGTGTTGCAATTATAGTAAGCTTAGCTCAGCATCGCTTGTCGATAACACAAGGCATTAACATGTAATCTTAGATCAGCATCGCTTGTGGATGATCCTATCGAGATGGCAACAATCATTGAATACTATCGCGCCACTGTCATTCCTCCTATAAAACCTCCTAACCTACCCAGCTCCTCGGCGATCCTAGACTGCAAACCATCTCAGCCGTTCTTAGCATGAATGAACAGACGTTTGTACGCTGCTGGCTGCGTAATCCACCTTGGTTCAATTAGGAATTACTTAGGGGGTGAGATGAAAGGCGGTTAAAGCCCATGACCGGTGGACCGATAGAATTGTAGTATCTGTGGGTTGCTGTGCAAGCGAGGTAGAAAAGGGACTGGCGCTAGGATCGGCGAGAATAGCGCAAGTGGGTTCCGTCGAGAGCTGGATTGGGTGGACTCCAAGGATTGGGATTGGGCAGCCCTTCTCTCTCCCGTCAAAATATCTCCTCTCTTTCCTCTTTTCCTTGCCGC
Source organism: Bromus sterilis (assembly GCA_950022295.1). NCBI lineage: Eukaryota > Viridiplantae > Streptophyta > Magnoliopsida > Poales > Poaceae > Bromus > Bromus sterilis. The sequence goes on from OX465599.1 coordinate 223,574,293, forward strand.
CTCCGCCGCCGCTTGACCTCCTCTCGGCCGCCTCATCTCCTCCGCACGGCGCAGCCTCAAAAGCACGAGCCCCTCTGCCTCTCTCCTCCTCCAATCCACTTTCTCCTCCTCCAGCTCCTCCCAGCCGCCTCTGCTCGCACCGCCCCTCCCGGCCTTGGCTCGGGCAGACTCGAGCGGCGGCAACCCTAGACGACGGGCGACCTGGCCTGCGGGGCCGAGGAGGACCGCATCCCGGATGGCGGCGACCGCGGGCGCACAGCAGCCCGGACGGCGGAGGCCGCGGGCGCTCGGCTCGACGGCGGCTTCGACGACCGGCGACCTGATGGCGGGGGTCGCGAGAGAAGAAGGACCACAGCGGCGGCGGTGGTTGGCGCGGGCGAAGAGGAGGCAGGGGAGTGGACTCGCCCTCTCCCGTGCTCAAACCCTAGCGCCGGCAAACACTGGTCATATCTCCCCACCCCCACGATTCATTGCACCCGCGACTCCTCCTCCCACCACTGCTGCTCCATCTCGTGATCCGGCTGCTGCTGCTCAATCCCGTGAAGACCAAGGTAAATATCTGCTCTCTTTTTCCCTTTATTCACACATGGTCGCTGCTGCTCTATCCTGTGATGTACATGGTTGTTGGATTGCTTAGGAAAATTCGATAGGTTAACAATTCTTGGTGTGGTAAAACGTACCATGATTTATTGGATTTAACATGTAGGATGGTGTGGACGCTGAGAATTGGCCTGGAGACGTCCACACCATACACCAAGAATTGGCCTGGAGCAGCAGGGGAAGCTCAACTGGGTGTAGTAACTTCTGTCCTGTTGAACCTTTGTTCATTGGCCATATTGATTTCTTCTCATTTGATCCCTTGTCATTTTCTTGCTCTATGATTCGTTGTTGTAAAAGAGTTGCAATATTTTTTGCAAGTTAGCCTCTCGTGTCTTTTTTGTAGGCTTGTCGGACGCAATGACAGACTTCTACCGGAGGGATTTGGTATTCTTCTGTTTAAGACAAGAGATATGGATAAATGAATGTTCAGGGTTGCTCTATTGTTTGGAGCAATGACACTTTAATTTGGATCACATTTTCTTTTTAGTTTGTTGTTGTATGCTGAGTTTATTAGGTTTCCACTGCTCTGTATTAAGAAGCAGCCAAAAATTCCATTATATATTTAAGCGACGGTGGCCGCAGCTGGTGCACAAGGTGAGCTCTCTCTCTCTCTCTCTCTCTCTCTGATATGTTCTCTTCTGTGGAAATCCTTTGCAGATCAATTATGCAGGTTGCGGAACATTTACTGGGTGATGCTTCTCCATGCTCAACATCATTTCACACCATGAAGTTTGTGCTAAATTTTTTTCCCTCTCTGTTCAGTTCATTATTCTGCATATTAGGTATGAATTAGTATGTTCAGTATCTACCTAATAAGAGTTGTACCAGAATACAATGTTAACAGTATTGTGGTTGCTAAAGTGGACACTATAGGTGAAATTCGATAGTATAAACATATGCTGATATGAATCTAATTTGTGTCCAGGGGAGAATTCGTTATCTAAGATTTTAGCCTTCCAAATGCTGGAAAGTTAAAGTAGAGATCTATTCTGCTGGATCTATAAAAGCATTTTTCATGTTTCTTATCCTGCCGAGAATATTTAATTTAGAAGCCATTGAAAGGATTCTGTTTTAGAATGCGAGCCCAACTCACTTTGCTGGAGGAGAGGTTCTACAATGATATATATTAGCATATTTCATTTTCATGTACTTATAATATACTGTGTCTTACAGCTAGAATGTGCCACATAAAAATTCATTTAATATTTTTTCAGTTTGCTTGGGTTTGCATGTTGTGTAGTTTTCCATTATAGGAAACACATCTATACAGTATTTAGAAAACTGGAAACAAAAATTGACCAAATACTCACCTTCTGTCGATCCCATGCTTAATTATTTCTGGTGAAATAACTTGTCTCATTAGTAGTGTTGTTCTTCAAATATTTATTTGGTGTCCTTGATTATTTTTCACTTCGTCGCCCTCTTTAGATTCTGTGACAGGCTAGCCGGAAGACTCTGGTCTCATTGTTAGTTTTTCAAAGATGACGAATACTATTTCGATGCAGCTTAAGTTCACAACTATGCGCGACACTGTCGCACGTACCTAACTACTGAAATCGTGATCGTCGTAGAAACTAATGAAAAAATTGATTCGGTACCTACAGACAGATATCACGATAGTGACGTCCATAACTTTCTATAGTTCCGGCAGATCAACAAATGTATGCTCTAGGGAATTGAAGTTATATATTATCTGCTTTTAATGTTCCACGGGAACTGTCTAGCGGCAAAAATACGTACATTAGCAAACGGAGATATTAGGAACAGGCGGCCGGAAGGCAGAGATTGTGTCCACATTAAAAAACAACAAGCATAAGCAAACCAGAGGCAACACTTTTAGCTTCACTAGACCACAACCAGAGGCAAGTAATAGTACAAACGATAAGATTTTTTGTTTGTCAGCTAGGACACTATAATCGAAATAGCTCTTCAAGTGTATGGTCTAGCGGCTCTGAAATATGTTTCTCGACATTAGTTATGTGTAAAGTGGGTTTTAATTATAACTGAATCATGCCTTTTCACTGAGAAGGTATTATGATGCCTATGTTCCTTTTCTGTTGGAGGCAGCCAACAATGATAATCCAGATGCTCAGCAGGTCTGTATTTCTATTCTCATGTTCTCTGTAGTTTTTTGTCCTATTGATCTTTTGTTCATACATGGCACTGAAGTAGTGATTAATCATCTTCATTTTAGGCTGCTGTTTATGACCTTGGTGTATGTGCTGAGCTTGGTGGCCTTACCTTTTCATCCTTTAGTTTGAGGTAACTTCTGAATCTTATGGCTTAGTACTACAAGCATCGTAAAGTCATTTCATTTAATATAATAATGTTTTTAAATTTAGAGACCCTGTCAAAGCTGAATAATGTAATCAGACATCCAGATGCACACCTTCCAGATAATATTATGGCATATGATAGTGTTGTTTCAGCGCTTGGAAAAATATGTCAATTCCATCGCGATGGGATTGATGCAGCTCAAGTATATGCTTAAATCTTACTTCCAAGTTCTGTTAAGAGACTAAACATTCCAATGGCCTTTTTGGTTCGTAGTATTTCGAAAATGCTGGAATAGGAAAACTTTGGAATTCAATATCATGGCATGTTTAATCCTACAGGAATCTGTAATCAAAGTTGTTTTGTTGCACACTGGAAAATACAGGAAATTTTCTCAAGGATTAGGTGCATGATGTAGTTGTCATTGAAACGAATGGATATTTCCATGAGGTTGGTGTCAATGGGAAAATACCTTTGGAATTTGCATGCAAAGTAGATAGCTTGTAGTAAAAAAACCTACGGTTTTCAGTCCTACAAACCCAACAAGCTTTGTAGACAAAATTCCTATGAAATGGAATCCTTTAAAATTCCAATGATATTCTTTTGAACCAAAGAGAGACTCTTATTGTGCTATTTGATGATGCACACCAGCATCTGAACTGTCAAGTGGATGAAAGAGGACATAATGTATTTTTGATTTCGATGAAAAAAGGATCTAACTATCCAGTTTAAATTTTTAGCTGAGATAGAAAATTGCGCACGTGTATTGAATGTTTATGGTTTAAACTGAATCAATTATTTTTCTCAGGCCATTCCAGCATGGTTTGGTTGCTTGCCTGTAAAAGATGACAAGATTGAAGCAAAAGTTGTACATGATCAACTTTGTTCGATGATGGAGAGGTATGTCCTCTTTAGCGTCAGCATGGCAGCAACTGTAGAATAGTTCTTACATTATATATAATCTTTTTTTATGTGCAGATTGGATGCACAGGTGCTTGGACCTCATAGTCAGTATGTTCCTAAAATAGTTTCTATTTTTACCGAGGTGATTTTTGACTTATGTGCTTTGGCTCTGTATGTCTGTCACCAGTATCGCGGAATGAAATAATGACAAGGGAACATATGTCCGCGCATGCAGTTTTTGTTTTGGACTGTACATGCAGTTTGATGTTATATTTTTTTTGAGTTTGGGTAAAGGTTTTTTTAGTGGTTGTGTCAGACCTTTTTATCCACAGTGCATCTTGATATCCAAGCTTAGTTTTTTATGAATACTGTAGTAATTAATTGTAAGTCCAAGTATGTGATCAGAGGGGGAGGGAGTGAATGATCACTTCAAATTTTCGCATGAAACTATGAAGTGAAACATAACTTAACAGCAGAAAAGTTGCAACAGAAAGGTAAATATTAAAGCAGAACATGATTGAAGTCAAAAGCATCGAATTAATTGCATTGAAGCAAATCACTGAAGCAATTGATAAACTGAATGTAAGTGCGGAAAGTAAACGACCTCTTACTCGGCGATGTTTATTCGATCAGTTCACACTCTGTAAAGTGCTACGTCTGGTTGGAGGGACTTATGATTGGACACATGAGCTAACCTCTCTCCGTCCGTATCTCCACTGCACCAATCTCTTTGAGCTTGGTCAGTTCTTCACTCGTGGTTGATTATTGAGAAAATCACCGAAACCTTTGACAAACTGGACTTCGAGGCGACAATAACTCTTTGCTCTCTGAAAAACAACTCTCTAACCGTCTAGGAGAATTGCAGTTCTTCAAGATAAAAAAGGCTAGCAAACTTCTTTCTAAGTCATAATGAATCAACTCAGATCAATAGGACTTATACTTCGGTGGATGGATTTTTGGTTTGCTTCGGTGGGGTTGCTCTCTCTCCTTCACTGTAAGGAAAATAATCTCGGAGCAGCCGCCCGCCAATGAGGGCGGGGGTGGACTGAAGTGACCTGATGTGACAGCTTGACACCTGTCCGCAACGGTCATATTTCCAATCAAAGCGCAACTTTACTTGCGGTCCAAGTAAAGCTGACTCACGAACTTGGTTCTGCTTCAGTAGCCGAAAGACTAAGTCTTCGCTGTTGAAGCATTACCTAGTGCACATGAGATTTCTCAACTCTGGCTACTCACAGGTTTGGATTCGATCTGAGTCTTTTCACCAAAACCTTCGGAGTACATTTACTAAACCCCTCTTGATAGTACGGTTTTTCCTACGACTCAAAAAGTGAAAAAGAACTACGCAAAAACTACTAAGTCTTGCGCCATCTTGATCATCTCCTTCGATGAGACGAGCTTCAGGATTCCTTATCTTTTTAGGGTCGTCATCCGTGATGAGCTTCACTCCAAAGGATATGCTTCAGTAAATATGTAAATCTTCGTTGAAGCTTTATCATCAACCTATAACTTCAGGAACCTAACCATCTGTTTTACACTAGAAAACTTGTTAGTTCCTCTACTGTTTTGTCCAACAATATCCAAAACTCATGGGGGTATAACTTTGCTCTTACAATCTCCCCCTTTTTGGAATTTTGTTGACAAAACAGACATCGATAAATATATGGAATTTTTAGTTTCGTTGAGAGCAAACTCTAAGATATGAAGCTTTTGACTCCCCCTGAATGCAAGCATCGAAGATTTATATAATCGAAGTGAATGCTTGATGAAGAATATCATTGATGAGAAGCCTAACACATATCTTAGTGAATCAATTGCATATAGAGAATATCTGTCTTGAAGAATATGCAATCATCCAATGACCTGTGAACTTAAAAGATAACAACCACCTGCAAGATAAAAGGTACGAGAGCAACTTGCAATTACGGGGTTATTAACACATAACAGTAGCAGTTCACAACCGAAGTAAAACTTAAGTTACAACCCAATCGAAGCGAATGGAAAGTTTGTTGTAACTTAACACACAACGCAAAAGATCGAATCAAATCCATAAACCCCGCAGCGAATCTAAACTCAATCGATGCTACTTTCTCCCCCTTTTTGTCAATAATTGGACAAAAGGTTTAGAGGTAGATCAAGAATATCTATGCGTTAGCTGCAACCCGGGGACCCTGCTGATTGTCTCCGCCTGAAGAAGATGCATCTACAGAAGTGTCTCCTTCGGTCGAAGCAGGTGACTCCAGCTCGTCGATGTCCATCGACGCTTGAAGCAAATCAAGATCGCTGTCGTTGAGAGGATCATCTTCTTGCTTCGAGGTATGGGAGTCTTCATCAGAGAAGGTATCGGGGCGAATCTGTTCAGCTGGATTAACAAAGAGAACTTCATCAATCTTGTCCAGCGGCGGGATCTTTGGGTTGGGGCGGTCGATCGCATCATTTCGGGAGAAGTGACGTTGAAGACGTGGATACTCCTTGAAAATCCGGTCAGCTTCAAGTTTCTTCACAGATTTGAACTTCCTTAATCCTTTCCAAGAGTGGCGCTTCAAACTCTTCAAGTACTGGTTGTTGTTTAAAGCGATGTTGCCAACTCTATTGATCTCATCTGAAAGATGTTGCATTTGGCGTTGATTTCCTTCAATGAAGTTTTCAAGCATTTGTTGAGTTCGAATGCCAACTTCAAAGTGATAAACTTCTTTCTGGAACTTCTTCGACATGTTGCGTTCATTGACATGCTGTCTGACTCCGACATATGTGTCAAATGGATCATTTGACCTTCTGAAGATATTCATAGTATGTGGCAACGAAGTCTTCACGACGTCCATGATTGCAAATGGCTTGCAGCCAGGGAGCATATGGCTTCAGTTGATGTATGAGTTCAGCAGCTTGTACCATATAGCGAAGAAAACAATCCTCGAAGTCAAATACATGGTCATGGGTAAGTTTCAGCAACGCATGACGTGTATGATAATGAATGTTGGATTCTTCATGAGAAGTGCTGAGAGGCATCAGTGAGTTGGACAGGATATAAAACCAAGTCTTCGAAATGAATACCAGATGCTTCGGGCGAATATTTTTAGGCATGTGATCTCGAGTGACTTCGGGATCCAGAAGTGATGAAAATTCAGCTTCAGTGGGATCAGACATCAAATGAACCTTAGCAAGTTTTCCAGTGTGCCTTGGGATGTTTACTATATCCATGAATTCATCAGAATGCATCCTAAACACCTTTCCTTGAATCATCTACTCAAGAATCCATGTACTTGAATCATCAGGGTTTCCAGAGACATAGAGAGTGGCATAGAATTGCTTCACTAGCTCGGAATTGAATGGGGTCTCCATGGAAAACATACCGGTCAGGTTCTGTTCTTCGATGGTTTCCATGATATTCTGGAAGCACGTTGCAAAAGATAGACTGTGCAAATCCAAGTACTTGTGTCTGAAAAGAACACCCTTCTGGCAGTAGAGCTTCTTTTAGAGAATTTGTTGCTCAGCTATCCAGAAACGAAGGTCATCTGCAGTCCGGGGTGAATCATATGGACTAGCGCCAAAGAAGCGAAGCTTCTGGCGATGAACTTCGAGATTGAATTCAGGGTCATGTCTGGAAGAAGATTCATCTCCCAAGAATATAGGAAAAGTCTCTCGTGGGTAGATGAAGTCCAGTTGAGTATCTTGAGCAGGGGTGCAGTGAGGAGTGTGCCTTCGAGCAACTATGGCTCTCTCTTGCGGTTGATTGATGATTGCCAATTCATTGGCTTCGGCATCGGCATTTGCATCGGCTTCAGCATTGGCTTCAGCAGCACGTTCTTTGGCTTCGCCTTCTTGTTCTTCAGACTCCTCAGCAGAGTGAGCCGAAGAATAATCCTTTGCAGGAATGTCTTGAGGAGGAGGAGAAGGCTCTGGCTCAAAGTTGTCGTGGGCGGACGGTTGAGGAGCGGGTTGAGGAGGAGGTGGAGTTTGAACACGGGGTGGAACGACTTCGGGAGTGGTTAGCTTTGTAGTGGGTTTGGGAAGAGTGATGATCTTGCATCGAGGGGGCGATGCTTGCCTTGGGGCCTTCTTGGCCGGATGAGAGCTCACCTCATCAGCTTCGTCTGTATCTGAGATAAGACGTCTCTTTCTCTGTTGCAGCTGGGGAAGGGGTGAAGCTAATTGCTTGAGCATGGCTTCGCGATTCTTGGAGTCAAGAGCCATGACTGAAGCATTATGAGTTTTGCAGCATTCTTCAACTGCAGACTTGATCTTGCCTTGATACACTCGAATGTTGTGCTTCGTCTTCTCATTTACATCAGCAATTTTCTTCGAAGCAGCTTCGGCTTCGTTCTTAAAATCCTCATCTGATTCAGCATCTGCTTTCTTCTTAAATTTCAGAATTTTAGCAGTTTCAGATCTGTCCCTAGCATGCAAATCCCTCAACTGATTGTATAAAGTTTCAATCATAGCAGAAAGAGTTGGTGAAATATAGACATTCCCAACATCCACAGCTTTGGGATCAACAACTTCAGCAAGCTGGCAGAATGCCTGATTCAGGCTCAAGCAGTCCCAAAGTTCTCCTTCTCTTGTATCAGGGAAGTTGTGTTCACTGTGCTCAGCTTCTTCATGAGCTTCGGGGGCAGGGGCTGCGACTGGCTTTGGAGGGATATCTTTTGGTGCCATGTCAACAGCAGCTTCCTTCTGAGCGGCTCTTGCAGCTTTCTCTGCTTTCTTAGTGCGAAGAATGTCAAGTTGAGCTTGGCGCTTGGCTTCAGCTTCACTAAGTTGTTTGGCTTCGGCAACAGCCTTAGCCTCTTGAGCTTTTGCTTCAGCAAGCTTGCGCTTCGCTTCAGCTTTCTGATTCGATTCAGCCAGCTCTTTCCTCTGCTTCTCCAACAGAGTAGCATTCTTATCATCAATCTCTTTTTCTTTAGCTTCTTTATCAGCCTTAGCTTGGGCTTGTGCTTCAGCATGAAGGCGTTCAGCTTCAGCACGGTCACGCTTGCGCAGTTCAGCTTCAGACAGCTTCTTAGTGCCGACCTGGGCAAAAGTCTGGCCAAGCTTGGCAAAAGATGCCTTCAGCTTTGAAGCTTTGGCTTGTTCAGGAGCTTTGGCTTCGGGCTTAGCGGCAGGCTTTGCCTTCGGGTCATGCCTTTCCTTGGTTCTTTGCTCAGCAGGAACAAGGCGGCGAGGTGGCTTAGTAGCCAGGGGAGCCTCAACCACCAAGTTCGTCAAGTCAATGTTTTTCTTGGGAACAGGAGGGTCAGTTGGATCTTGAATTTTAATGCCTTTTTGGACAGAAGGTTTCTCTCCAGCCTTCTTCTTCAGTGGCTTCCGAATCTGTTTTCTCTTAGGACTTGGGGGAATGGGAGTGTGTTCAGATTCATCATCTGCTTCGTCAACAGGATCTTCATCAATAGAATCTTTGAGCTGTGCAGCTTCATCAGCTTCATCATCTGCTTCATTATCACCCTCTTCTTCAGAAGCAGGAGGGGGTGAATCACTTAGTTTTCGAAGCTTTCGCCTCTTCTTAGGCTTCGATGCTTCGGCTTCATCTAGCCCTGCAGCAGCAAGAGCTTTGGCCTTCTTCTCTTCTCTTATTCTTTTCTTCTTAGCTAAAATTGCAAGTCTCTCTTGCTCTTCTGGATAGTCATCTGGAGTCTTGAGAGTATTCGGGTGAGGAACAGCAGGAGGCTTCGGGTAGTACTTCTTCCTGTTTGCAGCATTGTATTGGGCACACATGGCAGTGGTGTACCGATAGGGAGGGCTGAAAGCAAATTGCATTTCCCACTTCCAATTTGGGATGCTCTTGTACTTGTACCACCTAATGGCCCAGTAGCGTCGAATCCTTTGCAAACGAATCTTTCTGTCATGATCAGTTTCTTCAGGCGGTGTGTCATAGCCCATCTTGAGACGAATGGCTTCGGGTATGCCTCGGGCATTCTTGACTTCCTTTGTCTTGCCACCTTTGCCTTTCTGCTTCGGTGGCTCTGGATAGTTTTCGAGCCCTTCAACGATGGGAGACTCATTCCCCATGGCAGCCTCTTCGTCATACATCCTGTGATCAGAAATATAGACGAGAGGGAACAAGAAAAGGGAATGAATAAGCACAGGCAAAAGTTTCGACCAAAACCAAATTTTGACAAGAACCAAGAGCAATCTAAGATTAGATGCACGTCTGTTAATGGATTGGGCTAGAACTAGTTCAAGAACGAGACCTAACTCAGTCCAAACACAGAAAAGATCGATTCTCAAAACTGACCTGAGAAGATGGGATCACTTTGATGCTAAGAACAGATTTCCCAAGGAGCAATGATCAGCACGGATCAAAACAGTCCTATAAACAGAAAACAAAAACCTAACAAGACTTAGATCCAAGCCCTAGATGAAGAACTCGCAGATAAGATTGGATCCAAGAAGCTTAGCGTACCGTAACTTGGTGACACGAAGTTGCTACGGCGACGGAGTGCGGAGACGTGCTCTTCGTCGACGGGGAACGTCCACGGCGGCGGCGGTACGGCAGTGAAGCGGCGCAGTCGTCGTCGGGGACGGGAGCTCTGCGGCGTGCTCGAGGAGGAAGACGGGGAATCCGGGATAGAATGAATCGTGGGGGAAACGGTTCGCTGGATGCCTCGCCTTAAATAGGCCCGATCTGAAACGGTTGCGAGATCGTATCGGACGGTTCCCAACGAGTGTCCCTTCCGATTCAACGGTTTAGATGATGTGGCGGACGCGAGCGAATCTCAACGACCCGTAAAAGACGGGGACTCAACGGCCGAAGAATGAGTCTTGACCGAGAGCAAAAACTTTGATAAAGTTGGAAGCATTTGATTCGGAACTCAATGACGTTCGAAGCAATATGCTTTCCGTTTCATTTGTGCTTAACATTCAAGACAGAGTAGATTGGGAGCGAATCAGACTAGAGGGGTAGGGTCCGAAACTTATCACTTCGAAGAACAACAACGAAGCTAAAAGTGATAAGTATAGAGGACAAAAGAAACGAACAAATAAAAACAACACAGAACTAAAAGCAAACAACGAACGAAACTAAACACAAAAACTTGGACGAAGGAAAACTCAAACGAAACTAAGTAAACAAACACACAACGAAGGTGAATATATACAATGAAAAGTTTCGATCTTACTGAACATTGTGTGAGTCTAGGATGTTCAGCTCACATCTCAAAGTACAAAACCTTTTCTCGTCCAATGGCTTCGTGAAAATATCTGCCAATTGATCTTCAGTTCTTACATGGCTAATCTCAATGTCTTCGCGCTGAACATGATCTCGAAGGAAATGGTGACGAATATCAATATGCTTCGTTCGAGAGTGTTGCACAGGATTGTGTGCAATCTTGATGGCACTCTCATTGTCACAAAGCAGAGGGATTTTCTTCACAAATATGCCATAGTCTTTCAGCGTCTGCTTAAGCCAAAGTATTTGAGTGCAGCATGAACCAGCAGCAATGTATTCAGCTTCAGCAGTAGATATTGAGACACAGTTCTGTTTCTTTGAAGCCCAACACACGAGATCTACCAAGAAAATGACAAGTGCCTGAGGTAGATTTCCTGTCAACCCTATCACCAGCCCAGTATGAATCAGAATAACCAATCAAATCAAACTGAGTTCCTTTGGGATACCAAAGTCCCAATGAAGGAGTATGTGCTAGATATCGAAGAATTCGCTTCACAGCAATATGATGCGATTCCTTCGGATTTGCCTGAAAACGAGCACAAATACATACTGACAGCATAATGTCAGTTCTAGATGCACATAAGTATAAGAGTGAACCTATCATAGACCGATACTTCTTCTGATCGAAGGGTTTCCCTTTCTCATCAGCATCAAGAAATCCATTTGTAGGCATGGGAGTTCTGATGGTCTTGCATTCAGCAAGATCAAATTTCTTCAGGCAGTCCTTCAAGTATTTCTCCTGTGAAATGAAAGTGTCATTCTTCTGTTGGCGAATCTGAAGTCCAAGGAAAAACTTCAATTCACCCATCATAGACATCTCATATTTCTTCGACATCATCCTTGCAAATTCTTCGCTGATTTCAGTGTTAGTACAGCCAAAAATGATATCATCTACATATATCTGACACACAAATAGATCATTGTTATATGATCGAGTGAAAAGTGTGGGGTCAGTGGTTCCTGGTTTGAAGCCTTTCTTCAGGAGGAAATCCTTCAATGTTTCATACCAAGCACGAGGTGCTTGCTTCAGTCCATACAAAGCTTTGTGAAGCCTGTACACCATATCAGGATTCTTCGAGTCTTCAAAACCTGGAGGCTGCATGACATACACTTCTTCTTCTATCTCACCATTAAGAAAAGCACTCTTGACATCCATTTGATATAGCAATATGTTCTTGTGGTTAGCAAAAGCAAGCATGACACGAATGGATTCGAGACGGGCTACTGGAGCATAGGTTTCACCAAAATCAATGCCTTCTGTAAGTCCAAGTATGTGATCAGAGGGGGAGGGGGTGAATGATCACTTCAAAATTTCGCATGAAACTATGAAGTGAAGCATAACTTAACAGCAGAAGAGATTCAACAGAAAGGTAAACGTTGAAGCAGAACATGATTGAAGTATAACATAGCGAATCAAAAGCATCGAATCAATTGCATTGAAGCATATCACTGAAGCAATTGATAAACTGAATGTAAGTGCGGAAAGTAAAACGAACTCTTGACTCGGCGATGTTTGTTCGACCAGTTCACACTCTGCAAAGTGCTACGTCTGGTTGGAGGGATTTGTGATTGAACACAGGAGCTAACCTCTCTCCGTCCGTATCTCCACTGCACCAATCTCCTTGAGCTTGGTCAGTTCTTCACTCGTGGTTGATTATTGAGGAAATCACCGAAACCTTTGACAAACTGGACTTCGAGGCGACAATAACTCTTCGCTCTCTGAAGAACAACTCTCTAACCGTCTAGGAGAATTGCAGTTCTCCAAGATAAAAAAGGCTAGCAAACTTCTTCCTAAGTCATAATGAATCAACTCAGATCAATAGGACTTATACTTCGGTGGATGGATTTTTGGTTTGCTTCGGTGGGGTTGCTCTTTCTCCTTCACTGTAAGGAAAATAATCTCGGAGCAGCCGCCCGCCAATTAGGGCGGGGGTGGCGTATTTATAGGTGGAAATCCCTAGGTGCGAAATGACTGAAGTGACCTGATGTGACAGTTTGACACCTGTCCCCAACGGTCATATTTCCAATCAAAGCGCAACTTTACTTGCGGTCCAAGTAAAGCTGACTCACGGACTTGGTTCTGCTTCAGGAGCCGAAAGAACTAAGTCTTCGCTGGTGAAGCATTACCTAGCGCACATGAGATTTCTCAACTCTGGTTTCTCACTGGTTTGGATTCGATCTGATTCTTTTCATCAAAACCTTAGGAGTACATTTACTAAACCCCTCTTGATAGTACGGTCTTTCCTACGACTCAAAGAAGTGAAAAAGAACTACGCAAAAACAACTAAGTCTTGCGCCATCTTGGTCATCTTCTTCGATGAGACGTGCTTCAGGATTCCTTATCTTTTTAGGGGTCGACATCCGTGATGAGCTTCACTCCAGAGGATATGCTTCAGTAAAAGTGTAAATCTTCGTTGAAGCTTTATCACCAACCTATAACTTCAGGAACCTAACCATCTGTTTCACACTAGAAAACTTGTTAGTTCCTCTACTGTTTTGCCCAACAATATCCAAAACTCATGGGGTATAACTTTGCTCTTACAATCTCCCCCTTTTTGGACTATTGTTGACAAAACAGGCATCGATAAAAGATATGGAATTTTGAGTTGAGTTGAGAGCAAACTCTAAGATATGAAGCTTTTGACTCCCCCTGAATGCAAGCATCGAAGATTTATAATCGAAGTGAATGCTTGTTGAAGAATATCATTGATTGGAAGCCTAACACATATCTTAGTGAATCAATTGCATATAGAGAATATTTGTCTTGAAGAATATGCAATCATCCAATGACCTGTGAACTTAAAGGATAATAACCACCTGCAAGATAAAAGATACGAGAGCAACTTGCAAGCATGGGGGTTATTAACACAAAAAGAATGTAGCAGTTCACAACTGAAGTAAAACTTTAAGTTACAACCCAATCGAAGTGAATGGAAAGTTTCTCGTAACTTAACATGCAAAAGATCGAATCAAATCCCTAAACCCCGCAGCGAATCTAAACTCAATCGATGCTACTTTCTCCCCCTTTTTGTCAATAATTGGACAAAAGGTTGAGAGGTAGATCAAGAGAAGTTACGCGTCAGCTGCAACCCTGGGACCCTGCTGATTGTCTTCGCTTGAAGAAGATGCATCTCCTGAAGTGTCTCCTTCGGTCGAAGCAGGTGACTCTTCCTCGTCGAAGTCCATCGGCGCTTGAAGCAATTCAAGGTCGCTGTCGTTGAGAGGATCATCTTCTTGCTTCAAGGTATGGGAGTCTTCATCAGAGAAAGTATCGGGGCGAATCTGTTCAGCTGGGTTGACAAACAAAACTTCATCAATCTTGTCAAGAGGCGAAATCTTGGGGTTGGGGCGGTCGATCGAATCATTTCTTGAGAAGTGACGTTGAAGATGTGGATACTCCTTGAAAATCCGGTCAGCTTCAAGCTTCTTCACAGAGTTGAACTTCCTTAAACCATTCCAAGAATGGCGCTTCAAAACCTTCAAATACTGGTTGTTGTTTAAGGCAATGTTGCCAACTCTATTGATCTCATCTGAAAGATGTTGCATTTGGCGCTGATTTCCTTCAATGAAGTTTTCAAGCATTTGCTGGTTACGAATTGCAACTTCAAAGTGGGATACTTCTTTCTGGAACTTCTTCGACATGTTGCGTTCATTTACGTGCTGTCTGACTCCGACATATGTGGCAAATGGATCATTTGGCCTTCTGAAGATATTCATAGTATCGCGCACAGGAGGACAGAACAGCTTCGGGTGATGCTTCGCAACAAAATCTTCTCTGCGTCCATGGTTGCAAATGGCTTGCAGCCAAGGAGCATATGGCTTCAGTTGATTTACTAATTCAGCAGCTTGTACCATATATCGAAGAAAACAGTCCTCGAAGTCAAACACATGGCCATGAGTAAGCTTCATTAGAGCATGACGTGTATGATAGTGAATGTTGGATTCTTCATTCGCAGTGCTGAGAGGCATCAGTGAATTTGACAGGATGTAAAACCAAGTCTTCGATATGAATACCAGATGCTTCGGGCGAATGTTCTCAGGCATGTGATCTCCAGTGACTTCGGGATCCAAGAGTGAAGCAAATTCGGCTTCAGTGGGATCAGGTAACATATGAACCTTAGCTAGTTCTCCAGTGTGCCTTGGGATGTTCACTATATCCATAAATTCATCAGTATGCATCCTAAACACTTTCCCTTGAATCATCCATTCAAGAATCCATGAGCTTGTATCATCAGGGTTTCCAGAGACATAGAGAGTGGCATAGAATTGCTTCACTAGCTCGGAATTGAATGGAGTCTCCATGGCAAACATGCCAGTAAAATTCTGTGCTTCGATGGTTTCCATGATATTTTGGAAGCACCTTGCAGAAGATAGACTATGCATATCTAAATACTTGTGCCTGAACAGAACACCTTTCTGGCAGTATAGCTTCGTGTAAAGGATTTGCTGTTCAGCGGTCCAGAAACGAAGGTCATCAGCAGTCCTTGGTGAGTCATATGGACTTGTGCCAAAGAAGCGAAGCTTCTGGCGATGAACTTCAAGATTGAATTCAGGACCATGTCTTGAAGAAGATCCATCTCCCAGGAATATAGGAAAAGTCTCTCTAGGATAGATGGAGTCCAGTTGAGTGTCTTGGGCAGGAATACAGTGCCTTCGAGCAGCTGTGACTCGCCTTTGCGGTTGAGTTATGATGGCCAAATCATTGGCTTCGGCTTCGGCATCAGCATCGGCTTCAGCAGCATGATCTTTGGCTTCACCTTCTCGTTCTTCAGTCTCCTCAGCAGAGTGAGCTGAAGAATAATCCTAATCCTTTTCAGGAATGACTTGAGGAGGAGGAGAAGGCTCTGGCGCAAAGTTGTCATGGGCGGACGGTTGAGGAGCGGGTTGAGGAGGAGGTGGAGTTTGAACACGGGGTGGAACGGCTTCGGGGGCGGATGGATTCACAGATGGTTTGGAGAGCTTGATGATTTTGCATCGAGGGGGCGATGCTTTTCTTGGGGCCTTCTTGGCCGGATGAGAGCTCACCTCATCAGCTTCTTCTGTGTCCGAAATAAGACGTCTCTTTTTCTGTTGCAGTTGGGGAAGTGGTGAAGCTAATTGCTTGAGCATGGCTTCGCGCTTCTTGGAGTCAAGAGCCATGACTGAAGCATTGTGATTCTTGGAACATTCTTCAATAGCAGACTTTATCTTGCCTTGATATACTTGTAGATTTTGCTTCGTTTGCTCATTTACAACAACAATTTTCTTCGAAGCAGCTATGGCTTCGCTCTTGAAATCCTCATCTGATTCATCATCTGCTTTCTTCTTGAATTTCAGAATCTTAGCAGTTTCAGATCTGTCCCTTGCATGCAAATCCCTCAGCTGATAGTATAGAGTTTCAATCATAGCAGAAAGATTTGGTGAAATATAAATATTCCCAATATCCACAGCCTTGGGATTAACAGCTTCAGCAAGCTGGCAGTATGCCTGATTTAGGCTCAAACAGTCCCAGAGTTCACCTTCTCTTGCATCTGGGAAGTTGTGTTCACTGTGCTCAGCTTCAACATGAGCTTCGGGGACAAGAGCTGCGGCTGGCTTCGAAGGAATGTCCTTTGGTGCCATGTCAACAGCGGCTTCCTTTTGAGCGGCTCTAGCAACCTTCTCAGCTTTCTTCGTGCGAAGAATATCAAGTTGAGCTTGTCGTTTGGCTTCAGCTTCACTAAGCTGTTTGGCTTTGGAGGCAGCCTTAGCCTCTTGAGCTTTTGCTTCAGCGAGCTTGCGCTTCGCTTCAGCTCTCTGGTTTGATTCAGCCAGCTCTTTCCTTTGTTTCTCCAACTCTGCAGCTTCTCGATCAGCTCTCTCTTTCTCTTTAGCTTCTTTATCAGCCTTAGCTTGGGCTTGTGCTTCAGCATGCAGACGTTCAGCTTCTGCACGGTCTCTCTTGCGCAGTTCAGCCTCAGACAGCTTCTTTGTGCCGACCTGAGCATAAGTTTGTCCAGGCTTGGCAACGGTTGTCTTTGGCTTCGAAGCTTTGGCTTGTTCAGGAGCTTTAGCTTCGGGCTTAGCAGCAGGTTTAGCCGCAGGCTTAGCCTTCGGGTCATGCCTTTCCTTGGTCCTTTGCTCAGCAGGAACAGGATGGCGAGGTGGCTTAAAATCCAGGGGAGCCTCTACCACCAAGTTCGTCAAATCAATGTTTTTCTTGGGAGCAGGAGGATCAGTTGGATCTTGAAACTTAACACCTTTCGGAGCAGACGGTTTCTCTCCAGCCTTCTTCTTCAGTGGCTTCCGAATCTGTTTCCTCTTAGGACTTGGGGGAATGGGAGAGTGCTCAGACTCATCATCTGCTTCGACAACAGGATCTTCATCAATTGAATCTTCAAGCTGTGCAGCAGCATCAGCTTCGTCATCTGCTTCAATATCACCCTCTTCTTCAGAAGCAGGAGGGGGTGAATCACTCAATTTGCGAAGCTTTCGCCTCTTCTTAGGCTTCGATGCTTCAGCTTCATCAAGCCCTGCAGCAGCTAGTGCTTTTGCCTTCTTTTCTTCTCTAATCCTCTTCTTTTCAGCCAAAATGGCAAGTCTCTCTTGCTCATCAGGATAGTCATCCGGAGTCTTGAGGGTATTCGGGTGAGGAACAGCCGGAGGCTTCGGATAATACTTCTTCCTATTAGCAGCATTGTATTGGGCACACATAGCAGTGGTGTACTGATAAGGTGGGCTGAAGGCAAACTGCATTGCCCACTTCCAAGTTGGGATACTCTTGTACTTGTACCACCTGATAGCCCAATAGCGTCGAATCCTTTGCAATCGAATCTTTCTGTCATGATCTGATTCTTCAGGAGGAGTGTCATAGCCCATCTTGAGGCGAATGGCTTCGGGTATGCCTCGGGCATTATTGACTTCCTTCGTCTTGCCTCCTTTGCCTTTTTGCTTAGGTGGCTCTGGATAGTTTTCGAGCCCTTCAACAATGGGAGACTCATTCCCCATAGCAACCTCTTCGTCAGACATCCTGTGACCAGAATTATAGACAAGAGGGAAACCAAGAGAGGGAATGAATAAGCACTGGCAAAAGTTTCGACCAAAACCAAAAGAATTTTGACAGGAACCCAGATCAAACTGAGATCAGATGCAACTCTGTTAATGAATTTGGCTAGAACCAGTTCGAGAACAAGACCTAACCTAATCCAACCCACAGAATAGATTGTATCTCAAACACTGACCTGAGAAGATGGGATCACTTTTGATTCTTAGAACAGTTTTCCCAAGGAGCAAAGATCAGCACAGATCAAACAGTCCTATAAAAAGAAACAAAATCCTAACAACACTTAGATCCAAACCCTAGATGAAGAGCACGGAGAAACAAGATTGGATCCAAGTAGCTCTGCGTACCCTAACTTGGTGACGCGAAGCATCTACGGCGACGAAGTGCGGAGATGAGCTCTTCGTCGACGGGGAATGTCCACGGCGGCGGCGGTCCGGCAGTGAAGCGGCTACGGCGACGTCGGGGACGGGAGCTCTGCGGAGTGCTCGAGGAGGAAGACGGGGAATTCGGGAGAGAATGAATCGTGGGGAAACCGGTTCGCTGGGGAACGCCTTAAATAGGCCCGATCTGAAACGGTTGCCAGATTGAATCGAACGGTTCTCAGTGAGTGTCTCTTCCGATTCAACGGCTCAGATGAAGTGGCGTATCGCGAGCGAATCTCAACGACCCGAAAAAGATGGGGACTCAACGGCCGAAGAATAAGTCTTGACCGAGAGCAAAAACTTCGATAAAGTTGGAAGCATTTGATTCGGAACTCAATGATGTTCGAAGCAACATGCTTTCCGTTTCAATTGTGCTTATCATTCAAGATAGAGTAGATTGGGAGCGAATCAGAATGGAGAGGTAGGGTCCGAAACTTATCACTTCGAAGAACAACAATGAAGCTAAAAGTGATAAGTACAGGGGACAAAAGAAACAACAAAACACAAAACTGAAGGCAAGTGACGAACGAAACTAAACACAGAAATTTGGACGAAGGAAAACTCAAGCGAAACTAAATAAGAAAACTCACAACGAAGGTGAATATATACAGTGAAAAGTTTCGATCTTACTGAACATTGTGTGAGTCTAGGATATTCAGCTCACATCTCAATGCACAAAACCTTTTCTCGTCCAATGGCTTCGTGAATATATCTGCCAATTGATCTTCAGTTCTAACATGGCTAATCTCAATGTCTTCGCGCTGAACATGATCTCGAAGAAAATGATGACGAATATCAATATGCTTCGTTCGAGAGTGTTGCACAGGATTGTGAGCAATCTTGATGGCACTCTCATTGTCACAAAGCAGAGGGATTTTCTTCAAAAATATACCATAATCTTTCAGCGTCTGCTTAAGCCACAGTATTTGAGTGCAGCATGAACCAGCAGCAATGTATTCAGCTCCAGCAGTAGAAATTGAGACACAGTTCTGTTTCTTTGAAGCCCAACACACAAGAGATCTACCAAGAAAATGACAAGTGCCTGAGGTAGACTTCCTGTCAACCCTATCACCAGCCCAGTCTGAATCAGAATATCCAATCAAATCAAACTGAGTACCTTTGGGATACCAAAGTCCCAAAGAAGGAGTATGTGCTAGATATCGAAGAATTCGCTTCACAGCAACATGATGCGATTCCTTCGGATTTTCCTGAAAACGAGCACAAATACAAACTGATAGCATGATGTCAGGTCTGGATGCACATAAGTATAAGAGTGAACCTATCATAGACCGAAACTTCTTCTGATCGAAGGGTTTCCCTTTCTCATCTGCATCAAGAAAACCATTTGTAGGCATCGGAGTTCTAATGGTCTTGCATTCAGCAAGATCAAACTTCTTCATGCAATCCTTCAAGTATTTCTCTTGTGAAATAAAGGTGCCATTCTTCTGTTGGCGAATCTGAAGTCCAAGGAAGAACTTCAATTCACCCATCATAGACATCTCATATTTCTTCGACATCATTCTGGCAAATTCTTCGCTGATTTCAGTGTTAGTACAGCCAAAAATAATATCATCTACATATATCTGACACACAAATAGATCATTGTTGTATGATCGAGTGAAAAGAGTGGGGTCAGTGGTTCCTGGTTTGAAGCCTTTATTCAGGAGAAAATCCTTCAATGTTTCATACCAAGCACGAGGTGCTTGCTTCAGTCCATACAAAGCTTTGTGAAGCCTGTACACCATATCAGGATTCTTCGAGTCTTGAAAACCTGGAAGCTGCATAACATACACTTCTTCTTCTATTTCGCCATTAAGAAAAGCACTCTTGACATCCATTTGATATAACAATATATTTTTGTGGTTAGCAAAAGCAAGCATGACATGAATGGATTCGAGACGGGCTACTGGAGCATAGGTTTCACCAAAATCAATGCCTTCGATTTGGGTGTAACCTTGTGCTACCAATCTAGCCTTGTTTCTTACCACAATACCATCTTCATCTTGCTTGTTGCGAAATATCCACTTTGTGCCAATAACATTGTGCTTCGTGGGATCTGGCCTTTCAACAAGTGATCAGACTTTGTTCCTTTCAAATTGGTGAAGTTCTTCCATCATAGCCAATAACCAGTCAGGGTCCTTCATAGCTTCATCATATTTTGAAGGCTCTAGCATGGAGACAAAAGAAAAGTTTCCACAGAAGTTAGCCAAACGAGTACGAGATCGAGTAGTGGGACGACCTGGTTGATTAATATCTTCGAGGATCGAATCCACATCGACTCTTCTTCGAACTCGGGATAACGTAGTATCATTTGCTTCAGGCTCATCTTCTGCTTCAGGATCTGCATCAGCTTCGGGATCAGCTTCACCTTCAGCTTCGGCATTTCCTTCAGGATTAGCATTTCCTTCGTTCCCTTGACCTTCTTCGTCCTGTTCATCATTAGCTTCAGGATGTTGATCTCCAGCGCCCCGGGCTATGTGTGGGAACATTGGACCATCATCATCCCTAACAGCTTGACGTTGATTGGCTTCAACAGGGCGAATCTCACCAATAGCCATGGACCTTATCACTTCATCAAGTGGAGGTTCATCTAGATCATGAGGCAAATGCTCTTTTTGAGAGCCATTAGTTTCATCAAACCTTACATTCACAGTTTCCATAACTTTCCCAAAGTGAGAGTTATAGACTCTGTAAGTGTGAGAGTTTGAGCCATAACCTAAAAGAAAACCTTCATGTGCCTTAGGGGCAAATTTGGAGCTATGATTCATATCTCTAATAAAGCATGGAGCACCAAATACCCTAAGATATGAGACATTTGGTTTGTTGCCAGTGATAAGCTAATGTGAAGTTTTCTTCAAGAATTTGTGAAGGTAAACCTTGTTGATGATGTGACATGCAATGTTGATTGCTTCGGCCCAGAACCTAATAGGAGTCTTGTATTCAGCAAGCATAGTTCTGGCCATCTCAATAAGAGTTCTATTCTTCCTTTCAACTACACCATTCTGTTGAGGTGTATAAGCAGCAGAGAACTCATGAGAAAAACCATGATCATCAAGAAAATCTTAAATATGAGTATTTTTGAATTCAGTTCCATTATCACTTCGGATATGCTTCAGGGATAATTCATATTCTGTTTGAGCTCTCTTAGCGAATGACTTGAAGATTTCAACCACTTTGCTCTTGTCATCCAAAAAGAAAACCCAAGTATAACGAGAGAAGTCATCAACAATAACTAGACCATATTTATTTCCTCCCAGGCTTGCATAATTTTGAGGACCAAAAAGATCCATATGAAGCAATTCAAGAGGACGAGTTGTAGTCATGATGGTCTTCGCTGAATGATGTTTCTTCGTAATTTTACCAGCTTCGCAAGCACTTCAGAGACGATCCTTATCGAATTTTACTTCGCTAAGGCCAATAACATGATTCTTCTTCACTAAGTTATGAAGATTTTTCATCCCTGCATGACCAAGTCTTCGATGCCATAACAAACCCGATGAAGCTTTTGCCATTAAGCAAGTGGATACAGCAGGGCTCGAAGAAAAATCAACAATGTATAAATCTCCCTTTCGGTAACCCTCGAAGACAAACGTATAGTCATCCTGTGAAAAGACAACACAACGCGAAGCAGAAAACAGAACAAGCATACCCATATATCATAACTTTGAAATAGACATAAGATTATATCCAAGAGATTGGACTAGCATAACCTTGTCAATGTGCTTATCCTTCGATATGGCAATCTTACCCAAACCTAACACTTTACCTTTGTTGTTTTCACCGAAGGTAATGTACTTCAGAGAAGATTGAGATAGTTTTTCTTCGGTGAATAACTCCTTGTCTCCGGTCATATGATTTGTACAACCACTATCCATGACCCATTCAGATCCACCGGAGACATAGCCCTGCAGAAGAATTAGTTCTTCTTAACCACCCACAAACGAGCAGGTGACTGAGAAGATGTTGAAGCACTGGTCGAAGCAATATTAAATCGAACAGGAGTGTATTGCTTCGGTGTACCATAGAGCACACCATAAATGTAAGTCCTCTGCGAATGGTTAGCGTAAGTATGAGCATATGAAATCTTAGTATGATTATTATGAGGACGATACGTATGGCGACCAGTACGATAGTATTGCTTTTGTGGAACACTTGATTCGGGCACCAATGGATCATTTCTCGTCTCAAGAGAGTAGAAATGATTCGGTGGTACCGAAGACTTTCCCTGCATAGTATGGTTAGCACGCAGTTTTTCCACAAGTGCTTCTGCACCCATATCTGCCTCTTATAGAATCCATTCTTTGGTGGAGTACCTACATACTCAGCTGGAACTTTTCCCTGTTCATCTTTCATGAGTTTGTATTCTGAATCAAGTGATTCATCCACAATGACTTTGTTCATTTTGCAGTCGAAACCTGAAAGGTTAGCAATATCAATGGGTTTCTCCTTTGCTAGAACCCAAACAGTCTTAGGATACTGCTCAGGCTCCCAATAGGTGCCATCAGGGTTTATCTTTCTCTCGAAACCAACACCCTCATTCCTAGGATTCCTGTGAAGGAGAGCCTTCCTCAGGATATCACAGAGATATTGGTGTCCTTGCACACTTTTGAACATGCCTGTTTCAAATAAGTTTTTCAACCTGAGGAGTTCCTCGGTAGCAGCAGGATTTTCCTCATCAGAGGCATTAGTATCATCAATAACAATAGGAGCGTTCCCTTTGGAATCAGTTTTGCTTTGTTCCAAACAATCCAAACAAGGTGATTCAGTTTTATGATTTTCTTCAGAACCTTTTTGAGCCATGAGAGAGAGATTGACATTTTCCAATTCTTCATGAGCCTCTTTTAGTTTTTCGAGAGCCATTTTCCTCTGAAGAAATTCATAGGTGAGCTTCTCATAATCAACTGAAAGAAGATCATGCCGAGAGGATAATTCTTCAAACTCTCCTTCAGAGCAGCATGCTCATTAGTTAAAGTTTGACCTTTCTCAATCTCATCGATCAACAACGTTTCTGATTTCTTAATGGTTTTGCTTAGTGAATCAAGTTCATCTTGTTGGATTGAAGCAATTTTAGCAAGTTTAGCATAGCTTATCTTTGAGTCACTTTCATATGAAGAACAATCAGAAGTATCATAGTTTGACTTGGATGAAGATACCTTTGCCTTGGCCATGAAGCAATATGCAGGAGTTTCATCTTCACTACTGTTGTTGGTGAAGAATGAGATCGAAGCATTGATTGAAGCATCTGACGAAGCGAAAGCCAAACCAGCAACACCATCTGATTCGGACCCAGACGCAGACCTTTAATCTTGTTCAGCTTCGGAACCAAAGGCTTCGTCTTCTGAGTTCATCTCCTTTCCCAGATAGGCCTTGGCACGGTGAGAGCTGCTTCGATGAGACGAGTGAGTATTCGATGAAGAACCCTCACGCTTCTTATGATACTTCTTCCTCTTATCATCATCAGAATCTTTCTTCTTTTCTCTTCTTGAACTGGAATCATGTCTCTTTGAGTCATGACTTCTGGAGGATCTGTGAGTCTTCGATGAAGAGTCTCTGAGTGAATGCGTCGATTTGTTCTCAGCTTCCCACAGAGGGCAATCAGCAATGTAGTGACCTGGTTTCTTGCACTTGTAGCAGCAATTGTCCTTTGATGGAGAGCTTCTTGAGGATGAGCGGTGAGAAGAATGACTTGAGCTTCTTGAAGGATAACTCTTCTTGGGTGAAGAAAAACCTTTTCTCTGAAAGCGATTGAAGCGTCTCATGATCAGTGCTAGATATTTTCCAATGCTTGCGGGATCATCTGATTCGACACCTGAAGCAGAACTGACTACGGGTGAGGAATGACGCGAAGCTTTGCTTTCAAGGCATGAGATCTCCTTCGAGAACCATTTATGTCACGTTTCTCTTCTTCTTCCATCTCAAAGGTATTGAGTCTCTCAAGAATATCAGCGGCGACAAGACGTCTGAAATCAGTCCTTTCCTTGATCATCAGCACAATGTGATCAAACGAATCATCCAATGAGCGAAGCAGAGTTCTAACAACTGAGTGAGGAGTAATGTCATCAGCACCAAGTGAGATCAACTCATTTGCAAGAGCAGTGAGTCTGCTGTAAATGGAGCTGACTTTTTCACCCTCATTTCTCTTGAATCGATAGAATTTGCTTCGAAGTGTGTCAATTCTGGCATCCTTCTGGGTAGAAACACCTTCACCAATCTTCTCAAGATAGTCCCAGACACCTTTGGCCGAAGGAATATTCTTCACTTCATGGTACTTCTCTGGTGTCAAATGATTGGTGATGAAAACCAAAACTTCAGAATCAAGATCAATCAGCGTCGCTTCTTCAGGAGTGATGGCGTTCTCATCAGCAACTGTAACTCCATACAAGACAACTTGCCAGGCAGTTGAGTTGATAGCCATAATGTTCCTCTTCATCTTGTCCTTCCAGTATGGATATTCCTTTCCATTGAACACGGGAATGAGTTCGCCGGAGCGAATGGCTGCGAAAGACATACTTGCAAAACACTCTAGGAGGTTAATCCAAATAAAGAGTGACTGGCTCTGATACCAATTGTAAGTCCAAGTATGTGATCTGAGGGGGAGGGGGTGAATGATCACTTCAAATTTTCGCATGAAACTATGAAGTGAAGCATAACTTAACAGCAGAAGAGATTCAACAGAAAGGTAAACGTTGAAGCAGAACATGATTGAAGTATAACATAGCGAATCAAAAGCATCGAATCAATTGCATTGAAGCATATCACTGAAGCAATTGATAAACTGAATGTAAGTGCGGAAAGTAAAACGAACTCTTGACTCGGCGATGTTTGTTCGACCAGTTCACACTCTGCAAAGTGCTACGTCTGGTTGGAGGGACTTATGATTGAACACAGGAGCTAACCTCTCTCCGTCTGTATCTCCACTGCACCAATCTCCTTGAGCTTGGTCAGTTCTTCACTCGTGGTTGATTATTGAGGAAATCACCGAAACCTTTGACAAACTGGACTTCGAGGCGACAATAACTCTTCGCTCTCTGAAGAACAACTCTCTAACCGTCTAGGAGAATTGCAGTTCTCCAAGATAAAAAAGGCTAGCAAACTTCTTCCTAAGTCATAATGAATCAACTCAGATCAATAGGACTTATACTTCGGTGGATGGATTTTTGGTTTGCTTCGGTGGGGTTGCTCTTTCTCCTTCACTGTAAGGAAAATAATCTCGGAGCAGCCACCCGCCAATGAGGGCGGGGGTGGCGTATTTATAGGTGGCAATCCCTAGGTGCGAAATGACTGAAGTGACCTGATGTGACAGCTTGACACCTGTCCCCAACGGTCATATTTCCAATCAAAGCGCAACTTTACTTGCGGTCCAAGTAAAGATGACTCACGGACTTGGTTCTGCTTCAGGAGCCGAAAGAACTAAGTCTTCGCTGGTGAAGCATTACCTAGCGCACATGAGATTTCTCAACTCTGGTTTCTCACTGGTTTGGATTCGATCTGATTCTTTTCATCAAAACCTTCGGAGTACATTTACTAAACCCCTCTTGATAGTACGGTCTTTCCTACGAATCAAAGAAGTGAAAAAGAACTACTCAAAAACAACTAAGTCTTGCGCCATCTTGGTCATCTTCTTCGATGAGACGTGCTTCAGGATTCCTTATCTTTTTAGGGATCGACATCCGTGATGAGCTTCACTCCAGAGGATATGCTTCAGTAAAAGTGTAAATCTTCGTTGAAGCTTTATCACCAACCTATAACTTCAGAAACCTAACCATCTGTTTCACACTAGAAAACTTGTTAGTTCCTCTACTGTTTTGCCCAACAATATCCAAAACTCATGGGGTATAACTTTGCTCTTACACCTTCGATTTGGGTGTAACCTTGTGCTACCAATCTAGCCTTGTTTCTTACCACAATACCATCTTCATCTTGCTTGTTGCGAAATATCCACTTTGTGCCAATAACATTGTGCTTCGTGGGATCTGGCCTGTCAACAAGTGACTAGACTTTGTTCCTTTCAAATTGGTGAAGTTCTTCCATCATAGCTAATAACCAATCCGGGTCCTTCATGGCTTCATCATACTTTGAAGGCTCTAGCATGGAAACAAAATAAAAACTTCCACAGAAGTTAGCCAAACGAGTACGACAACGAGTAGTGGGACGACCTGGTTGATTGATATCTTCGAGGATCGAATCCACATCAACTCTTCTTCGAACTCGTGATAACTTAGCATCATTTTCTTCAGGCTCAGCTTCTGCTTCAGGATCTGCTTCAGCTTCAGCTTCGGCATTTCCTTCAGGATTTGCATTTCCTACGTTCCCTTGTCCTTCTTCGTCCTGTTCATCATTAGCTTCAGGATGTTGATCTCCAGTGCCCCGGGCTATGTGTGGGAACATTGGACCATCATCATCCCTAACAGCTTGACATGGATTGGCTTCAACAGGGCGAATCTCTCCAATAGCCATGGACCTGATTACTTCATCAAGTGGAGGTTCATCTAGATCATGAGGCAAATGCTCTTTTTGAGAGCCATTAGTTTCAGCAAACCTTACATTCACAGTTTCCATAACTTTCCCAAAGTGAGAGTTATAGACTCTGTAAGTGTGAGAGTTTGAGCCATAACCTAAAAGAAAACCTTCATGTGCCTTAGGGGCAAATTTGGAGCTATGATTCATATCTCTAAGAAAGCATGGAGCACCAAATACCCTAAGATAAGAAACATTTGGTTTGTTACCAGTGATAAGTTCATATGAAGTTTTCTTCAGAAACTTGTGAAGGTAAACCTTGTTGATGATGTGACAAGCAGTGTTAATTGCTTCGGCCCAGAACCTAATAGGAGTATTGTATTCAACAAGCATAGTTCTGGCCATCTCAATGAGAGTTCTATTCTTCCTTTCAACTACACCATTCTGTTGAGGTGTATATGCAGCAGAGAATTCATGAGTAAAATCATGATCATCAAGAAAATCTTCAATATGAGTATTTTTGAATTCGGTTCCATTATCACTTCGGATATGCTTCAGAGATAATTCATATTCTGTTTGAGATCTCTTAGTGAATGACTTGAAGATTTCAACAACTTTGCTCTTGTCATCCAAGAAGAAAACCCAAGTATAACGAGAGAAATCATCAACAATAACAAGACCATATTTGTTTCCTCCCAGGCTTGCATAGTTTTGAGGACCAAATAGATCCATATGAAGCAATTCAAGAGGACGAGTGGTAGTCATGATAGTCTTCGTTGAATGATGCTTCTTCGTGATTTTACCAGCTTCACAAGCACCGCAGAGACGATCCTTATCGAATTTTACTTCGCTAAGACCAATAACATGATTCTTCTTCACTAAATTATGAAGATTTCTCATCCCTGCATGACCAAGTCTTCGATGCCATAACCAACCAGATGAAGCTTTTGCCATTAAGCATGTGGATACAGCAGGGCCCGAAGAAAAATCAACAATGTATAAATCTCCCTTTCGGTAACCCTCGAAGACAAACGTATAGTCATCTTGTGAAAAGACAACACAACGCGAAGCAGAAAATAGAACAAGCATACCCATATCGCATAACTTTGAAATAGACATAAGATTATATCCAAGAGACTAGACTAGCATAACCTTGTCAATGTGCTTATCTTTCGATATGGCAACCTTACCCAATCCTAACACTTTACCCTTATTGTTATCACCGAAGGTAATGTACTTCTGAGAAGATTGAGATAGTTTTTCTTCGGTGAATAACTCCTTGTCTCCGGTCATATGATTTGTACAACCACTATCCATGACCCATTCGGATCCACCGGAGACATAGCCCTGCAGAAGAATTAGTTCTTCTTAACCACCCACAAACGAGCAGGTGACTGAGAAGATGTTGAAGCACTGGTTGAAGCAATATTAAATCGAACAGGAGTGTATTGCTTCGGTGTACCATCAAGCACACCATAAATGTAAGTCCTCTGCGAATGGTTAGCATAAGAGTGAGCATATGCAATCTTAGTATGATTATTATGAGGACGATACGTATGGCGACCAATACGATAGTATTGCTTTTGTGGAACATTTGATTAGGGCACCAATGGATCATTTCTCGTCTCAAGAGAGTAGAAATGATTCGGTGGTACCGAAGACTTTCCCTGCATAGTATGGTTAGCACGCAGTTTTTCCACAAGTGCTTTCTGCACCCATATCTGCCTCTTATAGAATCCATTCTTTGGTGGAGTACCTACATACTCAGCTGGAACTTTTCCCTGTTCATCTTTCATGAGTTTGTAGTCTGAATCAAGTGATTCATCCACAATGGCTTTGTTCATTTTGCAGTCGAAACCTGAAAGGTTAGCAATATCAATGGGTTTCTCCTTTGCTAGAACCCAAACAGTCTTAGGATACTGCTCAGGCTCCCAATAGGTGCAATCAGGGTTTATCTTTCTCTCGAAACCAACACCCTCATTCCTGGGATTCCTGTGAAGGAGAGCCTTCCTCAGGATATCACAGAGATATTGGTGTCCTTGCACACTTTTGAACATGCCTATTTCAAATATGTTTTTCAACCTGAGGAGTTCCTCGGTAACAGCAGGATTTTCCTCATCAGAGGCATTAGTATCATCAATAACAATAGGAGCTTTCCCTTTGGAATCAGTTTTGCTTCGTTCCAAGCAATCCAAACAAGGTGATTCAGTTTTATGATTTGCTTCAGAACCTTGTTGAGCCATGAGAGAGATTGACATTTTCCAATTCTTCATGAGCCTCTTTCAGTTTTTCGAGAGCCATTTTCCTCTGAAGAAATTCATAGGTGAGCTTCTCATAATCAACTGAAAGAAGATCATGCCGAGAGGATAATTCTTCAAACTTCTCCTTCAGAGCAGCATGCTCATTAGTTAAAGTTTGACCTCTCTCAATCTCATCGATCAACAAAGTTTCAGATTTCTTAATTGTTTTGCTTAGTGAATCAAGTTCATCTTGTTGAATTGAAGCAATCTTAGCAAGTTTAGCATAGCTTATCATTGAGTCACTTTCATACGAGGAACAATCAGAAGTGTCATAGTTTGATTTGGATGAAGACACCTTAGCCTTGTCCATGAAGCAACATGCAGGAGTTTCATCTTCACTGCTGTTGTTGGTGAAGAATGAGCTAGAAGCATTTGTTGAAGCATCTGCCGAAGAGACAGCCAAACCAGCAACACCATCTGATTCGGACCCAGACCCAGACCTTGAGTCTTGTTCAGCTTCGGAACCAGAGGCTTCGTCTTCAGAGTTCATCTCCTTTCCCAGATAGGCCTTGGCACGGTGAGAGCTGCTTCGACGAGACGAGTAAGTCTTCGATGAAGAACCCTCACACTTCTTATGATACTTCTTCCTCTTATTATCATCAGAATCTTTCTTCTTTTCTCTTCTTGAACTGGAATCATGTCTCTTTGACTCATGACTTCTGGTGGATCTGTGAGACTTCGTTGAAGAGTCTCTGAGCGAATGCTTTGATTTGTTCTCAGCTTCCCACAGAGGGCAATCAGCAATGTAGTGACCTGGTTTCTTGCACTTATAGCAGCAATTGTCCTTTGATGGAGAGCTTCTTGAGGATGAACGGTGAGAAGAATGACTTGAGCTTCTTGAAGGATAACTCTTCTTGGGTGAAGAAAAACCTTTTCTCTGAAAGCGATTGAAGTGTCTCATGATCAGTGCTAGATCTTTTCCAATGCTTGTAGGATCATCTGATTCGACACCTGAAGCAGAACTGACTTCGGGTGAAGAATGACGCGAAGCTTTTGCTTTCAAGGCATGAGATCTCCTTCGAGAACCATTTATATCACGTTTCTCTTTTTCTTCCATCTCAAAGGTATTGAGTCTCTCAAGAATATCAGCGGCGACAAGACGTCTGAAATCAGTCCTTTCCTTGATCATCAGCACAATGTGATCAAACGAATCATCCAATGAGCGAAGCAGAGTTCTAACAACTGAGTGGGGAGTAATGTCATCAGCACCAAGTGAGATCAACTCATTTGCAAGAGCAGTGAGTCTGCTGTAAATGGAGCTGACTTTTTCACCCTCATTTCTCTTGAATCGATAGAATTTGCTTTGAAGTGTGTCAATTCTGGCATCCTGCTTGGTAGAAACACCTTCACCAATCTTCTCAAGATAGTCCCAGACACCTTTGGCCGAAGGAATATTCTTCACTTCATGATACTTCTCTGGTGTCAAATGATTGGTGATGAAAACCCAAACTTCAGAATCAAGATCAATCAGCTTCGCTTCTTCAGGAGTGATGGCGTTCTAGTCTGCAACAGTGACTCCATACAAGACAACTTGCCAGGCAGTTGAGTTGATAGCCATAATATTTCTCTTCATCTTGTCCTTCCATTATGAATATTTCTTTCCATTGAACACGGGTATGGGTTCGCCGGAGCGAATGGCTGCGAAAGACATACTTGCAAAACACTCTAGGAGGTTAATCCAAATAAAGAGTGACTAGCTCTGATACCAATTGTTAGTCCTAGTATGTGATCAGAGGGGGAGGGGGTGAATGAGCACTTCAAATTTTCGCATGAAACTATGAAGTGAAGCATAACGTAGCAGCAGAAGAGTTGCAACAGAAAGGTAAACATTGAAGCAGAACAGGATTGAAGCATAACATAGCGAATCAAAAGCATCGAATTAATTGCATTGAAGCAAATCACTGAAGCAATTGATAAACTGAATGTAAGTGCGGAAAGTAAAACGAACTCTTGACTCGGCGATGTTTGTTCGACTAGTTCACACTCTGCAAAGTGCTACGTCTGGTTGGAGGGACTTATGATTGAACACATGAGCTAACCTCTCTCCGTCCGTATCTCCACTGCACCAATCTCCTTGAGCTTGGTCAGTTCTTCACTCGTGGTTGATTATTGAGGAAATCACCGAAACCTTTGACAAACTGGACTTCGAGGCGACAATAACTCTTCGCTCTCTGAAGAACAACTCTCTAACCGTCTAGGAGAATTGCAGTTCTCCAAGATAAAAAGGCTAGCAAACTTCTTCCTAAGTCATAATGAATCAACTCAGATCAATAGGACTTATGCTTCGGTGGATGGGTTTTTAGATTTGCTTCGGTGGGGTTTGCTCTTTCTCTTCACTGTAGGGAAATATTCTTGGAGCAGCCACCCGCCAATGAGGGCGGGGGTGGCGTATTTATAGGTGGCAATCCCTAGGTGCGAAATGACTGAAGTGACCCGATGTGACAGCTTGAACCTGTCCGCAACGGTCATATTTCCAATCAAAGCGCAACTTTACTGACGGTCCAAGTAAAGCTGACTCACGGACTTGGTTCTGCTTCAGTAGCCGAAAGAACTAAGTCTTCGCTGGTGAAGCATTACCTAGTGCACATGAGATTTCTCAACTCTGGATACTCACAGGTTTGGATTCGATCTGAGTCTTTTCACCAAAACCTTCGGAGTACATTTACTAAACCCTCTTGATAGTACGATTTTTCCTACGACTCAAAGAAGTGAAAAAGAACTACGCAAAAACTACTAAGTCTTGCGCCATCTTGATCATCTCCTTTGATGAGACGAGCTTCAGGATTCCTTATCTTTTTAGGGGTCGTCATCCGTGATGAGCTTCACTCCAGAGGATATGCTTCAGTAAATATGTAAATCTTTGTTGAAGCTTTATCACCAACCTATAACTTCAGGAACCTAACCATCTGTTTTACACTAGAAAGCTTGTTAGTTCCTCTACTGTTTTGTCCAACAATATCCAAAACTCATGGGGGTATAACTTTGCTCTTACACTAATTATTCAATTTGTTTTGTTATGTAGGTTATGTGCAATGGAAAGGAGCTTGCAACAGATGAAGCAACCACCTGGACGATCAACGTTCTGAAGCGATTTCAGCAGATAATGCCACCTGATTTTCTTGCCTCAGCATTTTCCACCTTGCAAACACAACAACAACTTATGCTGCAAGGTTCTCTTCTGCATTTGTGGCTGCAAGGTTCAGGCTTTCTTTTCATTCCATAAATTCGTCATTGTTACTGTCAACCAATTTTTTGTGTTGGATCTTTCTCCGCGGGAGTTCATTTGTGCATGCATTGGTCACAAGGGATTGGAAGTCGCCATTTCATGTGGTTTTGGTGTAGAGTGTATATTATCTTGTGTTCAGAAAAGCACTCAACTAATTTCATTACTATGGTTACGCAACAAACTTAATATGCACATTCACCGATTTCTTGTAGAAATTGGTGGCAAGTCACATAATTCAGCTTGGTAATCCCTTGATACTATGTTGATGGCTTTTGATTAGCTTCTTCGACTATTATTGTTATAGATTATGACCGCATTTTTTCTAGAGTTCAAATATGTATATCTGCCTGCACTTATGCTTGAGGATTGAATATGCACTATATTAGTATGAATTCTGTAGGGTTCAAATATGTAGCCTGATTATGCTTTATCTCACATCAAATTAACAATCAACGAGAACCTGGTTTTCTTCGGCCCTTTGCGCCATTGGCGCAACGGGTCATCTAGTTATCAGAATTTGAGGTGGCTTTCATGCCTTAGCACACACACTTAGGGTCAGTTATTTTTCTTCTGATTCTCAGGTTCCAGGAAACTTCCTACAAAATTAGCCATTCAGTTTTTTTTAATGTCATTCTAGTTTGTGATTGTTGTACGTGTTATGTGTTGAAATGTTTGAACGCTCTGGCCTGAGTGATATTTTGGATGCTATTACCTCGTCAAATAGGGGTAATGTACCAAAAAAAACAATTTCCTTTTGAGGGATTGCCCAAAATTGCCAGAATAGTTGATTTTCAGCGATTCTCAGATAAACCGATTAGTTTATGATAATTCTAGGCGATTCCCGGTGTAGAGATAAGTTCTTTTGTGATTTTGATTCCCCAATGATTCTTTAGAATCGCGCCAAAAGAATTGTCGCTTATGATCTCATGAAATAAGTATGAGGTTTATACCAAAAAAGACATGTGTATTATATTTCCTATCTTATCCCTTCAAGTAGTACTAGATTTAGCAAAAATATAGCTTGTTCTCTTTTTCCTGATGGTAAAAAATAAGGAAAATGATTGCGCTCACCCGACGGATAACACACACACGTACGCCTGATACGTCCCAAGCGTATCTATAATTTTTTCTTGTTCCATGCTTATATGGGTGACTTTGCTACATGTTTTAATACACTTTCATACCCTTTTCTACATATTTGGACTAACCTACTAACTCAGTGCCCCAGTGCCAGTTTTTGTCTGTTGTTGTTCGTGCATTGCAGATATTTATCAATATTTAAAGTGCTCGAAAAAATACAGAAAAAATATATAAAAAATCAGTGCAGAAGAAGACTCTAGAAGCCCGAAGGGCGGCCACCCCCCTCCCAGGCATCCAGGTGGCGCGGCCAAGGGAGGCCGCGCCAGGGACCCGCCTGGTTGGTGGGACCTCCCCTGGTGCCGTCTTTGGCCTATATTTACCTCTCGTCCCCAAAACCATCGATAGGCCCTCCATTACACGATTTCCACCACCGCTCTACCGCCGCCATGATCCCGAGATCGGGATCGCCAGAAGCAACTGTTCCGGCACCCTGCCGGAGGGAGGATTGATCTCCGAGAGCTTCTCCACCACCATGAGCGCTTGCCGGATGTGCCGTGAGTAGTCCACCTTGGACCATGGGTCCATGACCAGTAGCTATGTGATGTTTTCTCTCCAATCTTCTGCCTCAATTCTTAGCCCTTGTGAGCTGGCCTATATGATCAAGGCACCTATGTATTCATTTCTGTGTTGCTATGCTGTGTTTGCTAGGATCCGATGAATTATGAGATTATGTCCAGTTTGTGATGAGTAATATATTTGGTTTACCTTTTATGTTTTAGTTGAGTAATTCTTGCGTGTTCTCCGTTGCTTTTTATTGCTTTGGACAACTACTAGATAGTAACTCCAAGAGGGAGTGTTATGCTTGATTGTGGTTTCTTGGCGTACTGCCCATACGATAGAGCCTCAAGCTTTCTTGTAGCATAATTAGCATTGCAGTGCGTTTATAATTCTGTCAATTGCCCAGTTGTAATTTGTTCACCCGACATAGTTATTTATCATCTTTTGGGAGAGAGACATCACTAGTGAAGATCATGGGACCCCAGTCCATATTTCCACCATAAGTTTACACCGCTACAATTTCATGCTTTTATTTCCTTTCCGTTGCAATCACTATTATTATTCCCGTTTGTGTTTTTCATCCTTTGTAATCGACAAGGCCGGAGAGATTGACAACCTCTTTGAACTCGTTGGGATCAAAGTTATTTGTTGCTGTGTGCAGGTTGATGGTACGAATTCTCGTCCCCTCGTTGGTTACCCAAAGTGGAAGGTTGAGATGTAGATAGCGGCAATTTCCCTTGGCAAAGATACCAAGGTTTAAGTGTCGAACCAATAGGACTCCAACAGATACAAGAAAGTGGTGAAGTGAACAATGGCGCCGTTCACAACTCAAGGTTGCTTACTTTACCTGGACCTGCACACACAACAAATAACTTTGCTTCCCAACGAGTACAGAGGAGTTGTCAATTCCTCCGGCCTTGTTGTTCACAAAGGATAAAACACACGGGATAATAATCATAGTGATAGCAACAGAAAAGTAAATAAAGCAGTAAATTGATAGTGGGTGTAAACAGTATTGGAAATATGGACCGGGGTCCTATGATGTTCACTAGTGATGTCTCTCTCCAAAATACGATAAAATAGCCATGCGAGGTAAACAAATTACAGCTGGGCAATTGATAGGATTATGTGCGCAAACCAATGCTAACTATGCTATAAAGAAAGGAAGAGGCTCAAAATCATGGGCGGTACGCCAAGACAAGTAGAACGGAATCCATCTGCATCTACCTACTAATCATCCACCTTGAGATATCTATCCAGAACATCTCACTGGTATTAAGTTGCGAATCCCACCCAAAGTGTAAACCCAAAGCAACAGACAACTGCATTAAAGAACTTAGCGTAAAGTAAACAATCCTTGCACCCGCAAGTACAAGCACCGTTGTTTTCCCCCTTGTGGCAACAACACATCCCCTAGACTCATGTTTCTGTCACTCAAGCTAGTCATCAGGGGGCATGAACCCACAATCATGCATAACGCACCCTCTTGGAGTCAATACCTACTACTTGGCCAAAGCGATAAACAGCAACGGAGAACATGCAAGAATTACTCTAGAACATAAATATAAAAGAGGAGAATCAAATATATTACTCAAACACATTCTGAACATAGTCTCA
This sequence comes from Bromus sterilis, assembly GCA_950022295.1. Lineage (NCBI taxonomy): Eukaryota > Viridiplantae > Streptophyta > Magnoliopsida > Poales > Poaceae > Bromus > Bromus sterilis. Next base: position 223,609,916 of record OX465599.1, read on the forward strand.
TAATCCATCGGATCCCAGCAAACTCAGCATAGCAACAGCAGAAAGATTACATATGTGCCTCGATCATGTAGGGCAGCTCACGAGGTCTAATCCATGAAGAACAAAGAGGGGAGGAGAACATCAAATAGCTACTGATCATAGACCCATGGTTCAAGGTGGACTACTCACGGTTCATCCGGGAAGCATCCATGGTGGTGGAGAAGCTCCGGAGGTGGTTCCTCCCTCCGGCAGGGTGTCGGGAAGAGGTCTTCTGGTGCTCCCGATCTTGGAAGCGCGGCGGCGGCGGAATAGAGGAGAGATCGCGAAAAAGGGTTCCCGTCACGGGGGTTTCACGTCACGAAGGATATATAGGCGAAGGGGGGCAGCCAGGGGGGCCACCAGGGGTCCAGGCGGCCCCCTGGCGCGGCCCCACCCTAGGGCGCGCCGGGAGGGCGACTGAGGCCCTGGTGGGTCCCCTCTGGCCCCCCTCGGTGATTCCCTAAGCTTCTGTATCGCTGATTTTTTATTGGATTTTCCTGAATTTTTGGAGCACTTTTAATATGGGGGAAACCTGAAATAGAAAAACAGCAGAAAACAGGATCTGGCACTGGGGTGCACTGAGTTAATTGGTTAGTCCAAATATGATCAAAAGTGTAAGGAAGTTCATTAATATCATAGCAATATCACACAAAAGAGGCATGGAGCAAGCAGAAATTATAGATACGTTTTGGACGTATCAACATCCCCAAGCTTAATTCCTGCTCGTCCTCGAGTAGGTAAACGATAAAAGCATAATTTCTATGGTGACATGCTAACAACCATAAAAGAACTTTTAAGTAAAGCAATCAAGGCATGTAATTCAATTCAAGTCATAACATGCAAGAGTCTATATTTAGCATTGAAACAAGCAACATAAGAACATAAAGGTGCAAGAGCTCTCGCTGTCCGTGACTCGAATGTCTCCAAATGGTGTTTGCGTGCAAGAAAGGGGATATGGATATACCAGAAAAGTATTTTTGTGTTGATAACTCAATCTACTAAATTTTCACACTTGGTCTTCTTTGGAATCTTATCTTGACTCATCCCCAGACCACTAGCCAGGTACAAGTCAAAATGATCCACTCCTTTTCGACATTTTTAGCACTCATGCAATGGATGCGAGTAAGCAAGAAAGTTGACACTTAGGATGTCAAAGAGAGAATGTGGTGGAGGAGGAAGACAAAAAGGTGTGAAAGGATCACATCAATGAGGACAATCATAGGCAAGAGAAATCCAAATGATAGATATGATGTGAGGAGTAGGGATTGCCATGAAACGAATGCACATATGAGCTAAAAGCTCTCCAATGGAACTAGTGGGGGTGCATCCAACTTGCTTGCTCAAGAAGACCTAGAGCTCATTTGAGGAGGCTCATCATTGGAATACACAAGCCAAGTTCTATAGTGTGAAGGTCCCCACATAGCTATATGCATAAATGATAATCTCTATGGAGTACAAGATATAAGAGGGAGTACGATTGTGGATCTCTCAAAAGGAATAGTAGTGTGCCCCCTTCTCTCTTTTTATTTCTTTTGCTCTTTTTTCAATTTTTTTTCTATTTTTTTGGTGGCCTCAATGACTCTTTCTATTTCTCTCATTTGTCCACTTTGGGATCTTTTAATTTGTCCTCTTTGGGATCTTTTAATTTGTCCACTTTGGGATCTTTTCCTCACTTTAGGGGCAACACTCTATATATTACAAAAAGTATAGAAGATGTTTCACATTTTACAAAAGTACTCAAATCATAAAGAAGATGTAACTATCATGATGTATGCAAATGTATGCCTCTGCCAGTGTAGAAGGATATGCAATGATACTAGCGCGTCATGTAGCAATTAGGGCAAGGCCCAACTAGCATGCGGCTCATCGATCAAGCAAGTAGCATGTATGACATGAAGATCAAGTCATGAGAAGGTGGATGTTGCATGGAAATATATCTCAGAAAGGCTATGGAAATGCCTTGGTCGGTAGGTATGGTGGCTGTTTTGAGGAAGGATATAAGGAGGTTTATGATGACAGAGCATATCGTGCCAAGGGTTTGGATGTACCGGCGAAGGTGGACGCCAACTCTCGGAGTGAGAAGAAAGCAATGCACAACACAGGAGAGGCTAGAAAAATATGGGAAGGTGGAAGTGTCAACTTTCGAATACTCACATTAGTTCGAAGAACTCATGCACTTATTATCGGTAACTCTCAATCTAATAAGGAGGTTTCACAAAGAGACAAGTACTCCGAGGAGGAGTGTATGGGGGTTTGGTTATCCTTGCGGATCCTCGACTCATGGTACGTGAGTGTACTCTAATATTCGACCCCTTAGAAGAGTAGTGATCCATCTAGTAGCTAAAGTTCTTAACTAATTTTGTAAGTTTTGAAAATAAACACGGATTTCCCAAAATATGACATCTATCACTAATAGGCTAAAGCTCTTGACACCAAAAGTCCAAACATTACTCAAAACAATACCTCAAAACTATTGCAAGTTACTACTACAAAAGAATAGCAACCTCAATTACCTACTTCAAGTCAAGATACAAAACTCCGTGCAACAGGAAAACCCTCTAAACAAGATAAACATGAAAACTCAAGAGAGTTCCAACAATAAACTAAACAAAAGCTCTTTAAAAATATAAGCATGAAAACTAATAGCTAAACATGACAGTAGCTATGAAAAAGATAAAGAACACACATAGCAAAGATAAGCATGAAAATCCTATGATGTGTCCAGGTTTTAGTGGAGCATGTTTCTCTCCCACAAAAAATAAAGCTGGGTTCTAACTTGTTATGAACAGCAAGCAAAGCTAAATAAAACTAAAAATAAAGTAAAGAGCAAGACCCTCCAAGCATAGCACATAACGCATGAAGTGATAAAAATATAGTGGAACGAAGGACGAACTGATAATTGTTGATGGAGAAGGGGATGCACGGGGGCATCCCCAAGCTTAGACGCTTGAGTCTCCTTGAATATTTATTGGGGATGCATGTGGGCATCCCCAAGCTTGAGCGTTTGACACTCCTGAATCTTCTTTTATCATCTTCCCTCGCACACTTGAAAACTCATTTCATACATAACTCATCACAATCTGATTAGCGAGGTTAGTACCCATAATAAAATAATTTTTCTCCTCTGGAAATAAGGATAATCTTGAAGATCTACTGTTTCTCAAGATTTCCAAAAAGTTTTTGCAAAGAAAAAGCAAGCTTAAGGTTTTCAAAATGAAGAAAAGGCAAAAAAAAACAGAATCTGTGAAAAACAGACTAGCATGTAGTAAAGATTTTTTTAGGGATACTTCTGCAAATCAAATAAAAAACCTCAGAACATACGAAAGTTCCGTAATTGTATAGAGCATGCTGTGTACTAAATTCAAATCAAAAAGATGAACTGGGAGTTTTCTGCGATTTTTCTAGTCACGAGGACAAAATCTGTTTTCTGGACAGTATGTCACAACTTTCACTTCCCTTGTCATATGAGGCTATAAATGGCACAAAGCTTGAAAAGTAAAGATACAATGATGTTGCTACAGTACTAACAATCATCAAGACCACTAAAAACAGAAGAAAAACAAAAAGGAAAACCTAACTTCGTTGCGGGCTGCCTCCCGAAAGCGCTTTCTTTTATGCCTTTAAGCTAGGCATGAAGATTATAAAAGATGCTCACGTAAGAATAAGGATTTGAAGCAAAAGAGAGCATCAAGAAGCAAACATGAAACACATTTAATCCTAACCCACTTCCTATTCATGGGAACCTTGTAAAGAAATAAATCATGAAAGAACAAAGTAACAAGCATAGGAAGGTGCAAGAAGAACAACTTAAAAACTTTCATCATAAAGAGAGGTGTTTTTGTAACATGAAAGTTTCTACAACCAAACTTTCCTCTCTCAAATAATTTTCAGTAGCATCATGAACAACATAAAGAATATAACTATTACATAAAGCATGTTGTTCATGATCTACAAGCACACGTGTATTGTTTTCAATACGGTTTTGAGGATCATAAGATAGATGCAACCCATCACATTGGGCCTTAATAAGAGAACAATTCTCCGGAATATGAGTTGGAGATTTCAAAAGGATAATAGGGCAATCAAGTGTGGGCGCAATAGAAAAAATTCATTCTTAACACGAGGAACTATAGCAAGTTCATCTCCATAAGCATCATTCATAATGGCATCATGGCCGCAAGTATAAAAGACATCAACTTCATCAAAAAGGGATATTTCAAAAGAATCCATAGGATCATAATACTCATATAAGGTAAGATTCAAAGAGTTAGTCTCATTAGAAGGTAGACATGGATAGATCCATTGGTCCTCCTTTTGTTCGTCACTCTCCTCCTCTTTTTCATCCAAGGAGCTTTCAGGTTCAGCAATTTCTTCTTCCATATAGTCCTGCAAATCATTAGTCTCTTCCTTTGGGGGAGAGATTCTCTCAAGATGATCAGTAATATAATAATTTGCATCGTAATTTTCCAAACAATAGTTAAGTATAGCAAGACTCTCAGATTTGTAAGGGGCATCATCAATATTTTTAAGAAGAGAAGTAATTTCATAGGCACCCTTATAAGCAACAAATTCTTCTATTTGCTCTGCATCATCAAAATCACAATTTCTCTTAGCATAAGAAGCTAAGGTTTCATCATCATTGTACTCACATTGGAAAGCAAGGTGTTTGTGCCTCATAAAGCAACAAGATCCATCATTGCAGAAAGATATATTATATATTGAGCACAAGTTTCTAGCATACTCATACAACTGGTGTATTTGTTTCCATAAGTGTATCCCCTTTTGAGACAAGCTGTGTTCCTTGTACCACTTTTTTTGATCCTCGGTGAATCCTCCATGCCAATAAGATCTGGTTTCAAAGAAGTCAGACATTGATTGGCAAGTAAGGAACTAGACATACTATTTTTATTTATTTTTGATAAAGGACACGAAGATAAAAACTGAAAGGTAAACTATCAAGACTAAAAAGCAAAGATAAAAGATAGTGTGCAACTCCCGTATCTTGAAGAGTGGAGTCCCCGGCAACGACGCCAGAAATTGCTTTTGATGGTACGAATTCTCGTCCCCTCGTTGGTTACCCAAAATGGAAGGTTGAGATGTAGATAGCGGCAATTTCCCTTGGCAAAGATACCAAGGTTTAAGTGTCGAACCAATAGGACTCCAACAGATACAATAAGGTGATGAAGTGAACAATGGCGCCGTTCACAACTCAAGGTTTCTTACTTCACCTGGACCTGCACACACAGCAAATAAATTTTCTTACCAACGAGTACAGAGGAGTTGTTCACAAACGATAAAACGCACGGGATAATAATGATAGTGATAGCAACGGAAAAGTAAATAAAGAAGTAAATTGATAGTGGATGTAAACAGTATTGGAAATATGGACCGGGGTCCTATGATGTTCACTAGTGATGTCTCTCTCCCAAAGACGATAAAATAGCCATGCGAGGTAAACAAATTACAACTGGGCAATTGACAGGATTATGTGCGCAAACCAATGCTAACTACGCTATAAAGAAAGGAAGAGGCTCAAAAGCATGGGCGGTACGCCAAGACAAGTAGACCGAAATCCATCTGCATCTACCTACTAATCATCCACCTTGAGATATCTATCCAGAATATCTCGCTGGTATTAAGTTGCGAATCCCACCCAAAGTGTAAACTCAAAGCAACAGACAACTGCATTAAAGAACTTTGCGTAAAGTAAACAATCCTTGCACCCGCAAGTACAAGCACCATTGTTTGCCCCCTTGTGGCAACAACACATCCCCTAGACTCATGTTTCTGTCACTCAAGCTAGTCATCAGGGGGCATGAACCCACAATCATGCATAACACTCCCTCTTGGAGTCACTACCTACTACTTGGCCAAAGCAATAAACAACAACGGAGAACATGCAAGAATTACTCTAGAACATAAATATAAAAGAGGAGAATCAAATATATTACTGAAACACAATCTGAACATAGTTTCATAATCCATCGGATCCCAGCAAACTCAGCATAGAAACAGCAGAAAGATTACATATGTGCCTCGATCATGTAGGGCATCTCACGAGGTCTAATCCATGAAGAACAAAGAGGGGAGGAGAACATCACATAGCTACTGATCATAGACCCATGGTTCAAGGTGGACTACTCACGGTTCATCCGGGAAGCATCCATGGTGGTGGAGAAGCTCCCGGAGGTGGTTCCTCCCTCCGGCAGGGTGCCGGGAAGAGGTCTTCTGCTGCTCCCGATCTTGGAAGCGCGGCGACGGCGGAACAGAGGAGAGATCGCAAAAAAGGGTTCCCGTCACGGGGGTTTAACGTCACGAGGGGTATATAGGCGGACCCCTGGCGCGGCCCCACCCTAGGGTGCGCTGGGAGGGCGCTTGGGGCCCTGGTGGGTCCCCTCTGGCCCTCCCTCGGTGATTCCCAAAGCTTCTGTATCGATGATTTTTATTGGATTTTCCCCGAATTTTTGGAGCACTTTTAATATGGGGGAAACCTGAAATAGAAAAACAACAGAAAACAGGAACTGGCACTGGGGTGCACTGAGTTAATAGGTTAGTCCAATATGATCAAAAGTGTATGGAAGTTTATTAATATCATAGCAATATCATACAAAAGAGGCATGGAGCAAGCAGAAATTATAGATACATTTTGGACGTATCACAGGTCCAGGTCAGGTAAGCAACCCTCAAGGTTGTAAACAACGCCATTGTTTTCTTTCCACCTACTTGTATCTCTTGTAGTCCTACGTTAGACATAACCCTATCCTCTACATTAGGGGAAATTTGTTGCTGTCTACTTCTCAACCTTTCACTTTGGATGACCAATGAGGAGCGCATCAACTTCCATGCCATCAAGTAAATTTCTGGCGCCGTTGCGGGGGACTCCAGTCTACAAGATAGGGGAGTTGCGCTCTATCTTTTACCTTTGCTTTTTAGTCTTGTTAGTTTACTTTCTAGTTTTTTCTTTTGCGTCTTATATCAAAAACCACAAACAAATTACTTATCTTGCTTCTAGTTGCTTCTTTTGCTTAGTTAGGATGTCAATCTTTACTATCTATAGTGCTCCTGCTGATGTTGAATTTAGAAATTTTAGACAAGAGAGTGGTGAGAACCTGAAAAAGGCTTGGGATACGCTTGTCGGGATTTATAAGAAGGTCACTCCTAAGAAATCTATGAGTATCTTGCTTGAAACTTTCTACCATGGGGTCTTTAAGTGGTGTAAATTTTCTCTAGATTTGCTAGCTGGAGGAAATGTTCTTAGATGTGACGAAGCTAAAGTTCTCGATATTATATATGGTCTATCTATTTAATTTGTATATGATCATGGAATTGATGCTATTATAGATAGACTTTCTGCCGGTGAGAAAAAAGTAGACACTTTAGACTTGAAGGAAGTAGAGAAACCTAAGCCCATCAGAGAATGGATCTTAGAAATAGATGATGATTGGGAGCCTTTTGTTAGAATTAGCATCTCTAACCAAGACTTTCTTGCTTATTGTGATATTGGGTCCATGGTTTCTACAATGCCAAAAATTGTTCATGATTCTTTAAAATTTGCAGGCATGGTTAATTTTTGTGCCTATCATGAACATACTAATGGAAATAAGATCCATGGAGAGATCAAAGATGTCCAAGTTCTCTTTGCCAAAAGGAATGCAATAGTCAACTTCTTCATCATGGAGTCAACCAACCATGGAAACATAGTGCTTGGAAGAGACTTCCTCCGAGCCATGAAGGGCTTCATTAACATAGGTAAATGACAAATACAATTTCTTGGGAAAGCTAAAGGTACGTATCTCTTCCCTAGGAAAAATAAGAATGAGCTCACTGAAGAGCAAGTTGCAAGTTTTGATGATCCTATTGATACTGATTTCTTTGAACCTTGATTCTTCTTCTTGCTTCATGCCTAGCTCAAAGGCATAAAAGAAAGCGCTTATTGGGAGGCAACCCAAAATGTTTTTACTTTTAATTTTTAGTGGTCTTGATATTTTTTACTACTGTAGCAACATCATTGTATCTTTATTTTCAAGCTTTGTGCCAAGTTTAGCCTCCGATTGTAAGAAAACCAAAAGTTGTGACATGTTGTCCAGAAAACAGAATCTGTTTGCTCCATTGCAAAAATTCTTAAAAATCACCAGATCATATTTTTATCTAAATTTTTTTGACAGTATGCTCTATACAATTGAATTTCTTCCATCTATTTTGAGGTTTTTGAGTTGAGTTGCAGAACTGCCCTTAAAAAATTATTTACTACCTGCTGGTCTGTTTTTCCCAGATTCGGCCATGTTTTGCGTTTTGACCGTTTTGCAAATCTTAAGTTTGTTTTTCTTTGCAATATATTTTGGCACTCTTGAGAAATAGTAGCTCTTCCTGAAAATATTTATTTCCAGTAGAGGAAAATTATTTTATTATGGGTACTAACCCCTCTAATCAGCTTATGATGAGTTTCGTATGGAGGGAGTTTTCAAGTGTGCGAAGGAAGATGATGAAAGAAGATCCGGGAGTGTCAAAAGCTCAATCTTGGGGATGCCCCAATGCACCCCCAATAAATATCCAAGGAGACTCAAGCGTCTAAGCTTGGGGATGCCCCCGTGCATCCCCTTCTCCATCAACAATCATCAGTTCTTCCTTCTTCACACTATATTTTTATCAATTCATATGTTATGTGTTATGCTTGGAGCGTCTTGCATTTACTTTTTAGTTTGTTTAGTTTTTCTTGATCTTCATAAGAAGTTGGACCCTAGCCTTCATTGTTTGGGAGAGGAAACACGCTCCACTTCACCCTGGAACACAACATAGTTTTCATGCTTATCCTTGTTGAGTATTCTTTATCATTTCTAGTTGCTATCATGTTTAGCTCTTGTTTTTCATGTTTATCTTTAAAAGAGATTTTATTTAGGTTGTTTCTTTCAGAACTCTATTGAGTTTTTCATGCTTATCTTGTTTAGAGAGTTGTCCTGTTGCACTGAGTTTTGTGTCTTGACTTGAGTAGGTAACTGAAGTTGCTATTTAAGTATAGTAGTAACTTGCAATAGTTTTGAGGTATTGATTTGAGTAATGTTTGGAATTCTGTGTGTCAAGAGCTCGAGCCTATTAGTGATAGGTGTCGTATTTTGGGCAATCCATATTTATTTTCAAAAACTACAAAAAATTAGTTGAGAACTCTACCTACTAGATGGATCGCTAACTGATACGTCTCAAACGTATCTACTTTTCCAAACACTTTTGCTATTGTTTTGCCATTATTCTTGCATGATTTGAACTAAACTAACCCGGACTGGCGCTGTTTTCAGCAGAGCTGCATGTATGGTTTTATTGTGCGTAGGAAAATGGATTTTGGACATCTCAGAAAATTCCCAGAAAAATACCAAAAAATCCACGCACCCAATGGAGCCCGGAGCCAGAAGGGGGGGCCAAAGGGCAGCCAGGGGGGTCCCAGGCGCCCTGCTGGCGCGGCCAGGGGTGGGGCCGCGCCCACAGGCCGCCTGGGCGACTCCCCCCTCCCCAGGTGCCCTACTTCGACTCCTATTTATTCCCGTGACGGGGAAACTCCGAAACAAAAGTCTCTTTTCCAAAACCCATCGCGGAGCCGCCGCCAATCTCTGTTCTTCTTCGGGAGGGCTAAACTTGAGGCTGATTTGGCCTCCGTAGAGGGGAGATCGTCTCCAACATCATCACCATCACCACTCAATCATCCCTCCATTACTTCTCTTCACATGTGTGAGTAATTCCCTGCTGTAGGCAAAGGGGATGGTAGGGATTGGATGAGATTGATCATGTAATAGTTCGTCAGATTGTTGGGGGCATGTTGCCTATCATCTACTTTGGTGTTTATCATCTTTTCTACAACTTGTTATTCTTAATGCTTGTCACTTTGGGCCCGAGTGCCATGTTTTTAGATCTGAACCACTTATGTTTTCATGAGTTTATCTATGCTCAAGATCCTATCTATGAGTTGTATGCACCTATTATGGTCCGGAACTGGCGATCCCAAAGGTGACAGCTTGGGCACCAAAGGGGATGGTCCATAATTTGAGGATTCCATGTATTCATTGAGTTTATTGCTTTGTTCCGGTGCTCTTTTACAGGAGCACCTTAATCTCCATAAGTTCCTTTTGGCCCCGTTCGTAGCGGGATGGTAGGACAAAAGATGTTGTGCAAGTTCTTATTGCAAGCACACACAACTACCTATGGGATACATTCCTAATGTTTGATATTTGCCTAGATGATCATTGCTTTTCTATGTGCCTTGCCGCGTGTTAGAATCTATTACATGTTCATTCTTATTCATGTAGCGCCCGACCATCCATCTCCCTAGCCTACAGTATTTTAATCCTGCTGGTTACTGTTAGTTGATTTCTGCTGTTTTACTTTTGTTGTTACCACCATCACTATCACTATCATACCAAAGTTGCTATTAATACTTTTTTGCAAGCAAGCATATTTCGGGTGCGTTTGAATTGACAACTCAACTGTCAAAGCTTATAAAACCTCTTTGGTTCCCCTTGTGTCGAATCAATAAATTGGTTTAACTTACCCACGAGAACACTACAATCGATCCCCTACAGTTGAGGGTCATCAAGTACTGTTTTCTGGCGCCGTTGCCGGGGACCATAGCAATATTTACAAGTCTACTTGAAGTATCCTTCCTGCCACACTTCATCCGCTATGGGTAAGAAAGGAGACCCCAAGGTTCCGATCCTACCATCCACTAGAAGAAAAGGTACCGTTCTGAGTACCAATGCTATGCTTGATTCACCTTCCGTTATAAGTAAGTTTGCTTCACCACTACCACCACATGCTACTTCTACTGAGTCTCTTACTATGTACGATACTTTTGATGATGCTTCCACTACTCTTGATGATACTAGTTTTCTTGGTCATTATATTGAAAGTCAGTCTGCTAAGGCTACAGCAGAACCCGAGGCCAAGACTCCTGTTACCTATATTCCTACTTGCAAAACCTTTGGTTACCCAAACTTAGATGAACTCAAGGAGATGATCCTTGATGATGATTATATTACTCTTGATGATGACCTTTGTAGGGAAATCAGAGAGTGTACCGACTCTGACCCTAATGCTATTAAGGAGCTGCTCGAAAAGCACTCCATGAAGAAAAAGAATATTCCTGATCCTAAATTTGCCACATCTCCTATATGCATCACTGATCCTGATTATGATTTCTCTGTTGATCTTTCACTTATATCTACAGTCGAGGCTGACCCTTTTTATGGCAGAGAAAATGATGATGCTATAGCACACCTGACCAAACTTGCTGAGTTAGGTGACCTATTTACTACTGATGAAAAGATACGAAACTTCTATGTGGCCAAGCTTTTTTCCTTTTTCTTTGAAGGAAGATGCTAAATCATGGTACGATGCACTACCCTATGGTTCCATTGAGAGTCCTCAGGGCTTAGTTCAATTTTTTGTTGATAAATATTTTCCTGCTCATATGCAACATGCTGCTTTGCAAAGAATCTATAACTTTAAACAGTTGCAGGATGAGCACCTCCCTAAAGCTTGGGGGTAGGTATTGTGACTTAATTAAGGCTAGACCGGGACATGAAGTCCCAAAGAATGAATTACTTGATATATTTTATGCTGGCCTAACCGATGAATCCAGGTCCTATCTGGATAGTTGTGCTGGTTGTGTTTTTAGGGAAAGAACACCGGCCGATGCTGAAGAATTAATGGGCAAGATTGACAAGAACCATGAAGATTGGTCCGTCCCTGAACCACCTCCACCACCAAAGAAGAGGGGCATGCTTGTTCTGAGCCCCGAAGATATGCAAGAAGCGAAGATGTCTATAAAGGAGAAAGGAATTAAAGCCAAAGACGTGAAGAATCTACCGCCTATCGAGAAGTTGTGTGAGCCTACCACTCACCCTCCCTTGGTAGAGGTACACTCTCTATTAGACTTTACTGAAAGTGACACCCCTAAAGGTAAGCCTCCCGACCAATGCTTGGATGAGCTTGATAATTTTATTATTAAGCAAGACAATTTTAATAGGAGGATACACAGTCAGTTACATGATAATTCTCTTGCTATCAAAAGTTTACTTGGTGTTCTTGATAGAACATTGAATGATGTTAAATGTCTTGTTAAGCATTTTCATATGGTTCAAATTCAGCTTGAACAAATTTCTAATGTGCAAAAATATTTGCTTGCTAACAATGCCAAACAGGACATACAAGCTTATGGCATCAAGACCAGGGGTGGAACACACACCCATGACCCACTCTATCCCGAGGGGCATCCAAAGAGGATCGAGCAAGATTCTCAAGTGCAAGTAGAAGACGAGATTGTTAGCTCTCCAAAGAAGAAAAAGAAGAAGAAAAACAAGGTATCTGACAACTCCAATGATCCTATTACAAGTGAAGAACCTGTTGTTGATCCCAACAACATATCTACCTCCAATGCTGAAACTGAAGACGGTGCTGAGCCCGAAGAAAATGATAAGGAGAATAATGATCATCCCGAGGTGCGAGAAGAAGAAGCACCAGATAAACGCAAGAAGTACACAAGAGAAGACTTCATAGCAAGAAGACATGGGAAGGAAAGAGAACCATGGGTACAAGAACCCATGCCCTTTCCAGGTAAGTCTCTCAAATCTAAAGAAGAAGAGCATTATAATAAATTTTGTGAATGGATGAAACCTCTTTTTCTGCAAATTCCTTTGGCTGATGCTATCAAGTTACCTCCTTATTCCAAATACATGAAAGATATTGTCACTAATAAAAGAAAAGTCCCTAATGAGGCAATATCACTATGCTTGCTAACTATTCTTTCAGTGACAAGATTCCCGAGAAGTTTGGTGATCCAGGTATACCCACCATTCCTCGTTCCATAAAAAATAATTATGTTAAGACTGCCTTATGTGATCTCGGAGCAGGGGTGAGTGTTATTCCTTTTTATATTTATAAAAGATTATGTTTAGATAAGCTAATCCCTACAGATATCTCTCTTCAGATGGCTGACAAGTCAACAGCCGCCCCGATAGGTATTTGTGAGGATGTTCCCATTGAAGTTGCTAATTGTTTAATTCTTACTGATTTTGTTGTGCTTGACATGCCCGAGGATGGGAGCATGTCCATTATTCTTGGTAGAACTTTTCTTAACACCACAAGTGCCATTATTGATTGAAATAAAGGAAAGGTCACCTTCAACGTAGACGATAAAGAACACACGGTGTATTTTCCAAAGAAGATCGACAAAAGGCATGGCCTTAACTCAATAGAGAATATCGAGACCGTGAAGATTGGAGAATGGGATTGTCCTTTACACGTGCACCACAAATACAAAACCATCATGGTGGGGACAATGTCCATTAAAGTAAAGGTGCAATGATCACTTCATAAGAGGTGAGCGTTTTTGTTCTATATATCGCCGGTTCGTTGGCAAGACTTGATCAACCTTGCTAACTAGCATGTTTTATATAGGTAAAAAGTGGAGCTTGTTATGTTTTCATTTGCTTTAGCTTTTATTCTCTTTGCTGTACCAAGTTTATATGTTTTTGAAGCTTCATAATTCTAAACACCGCTTCAAGTTTTCAGAAAGTTTCGCAGCTTTTTGAACTCCGGAAAATTTTCAACAGTGAAGTTTTCAGAAAAATTCCAGAAAAATTATAATAAAAATTTCCATGTCGGGAGTGAACCAGAGGTACCTGGGGCTGACCAAAGGGGGGGGGCACCAGTGGCCCAGGCGGACAGCTGGTGCGGCCAACCCTCTGGCCGCGCCCACAGGGCACCTGGGGCCCACAAGCCCCACCTTTAGGCGAGTGTTCTTCCTCTCTCTTTCTTTCCTCCCAAAAACACGAGTTCTGCACCTGGAACTTGCGTTCTTGCTGCTCTCCGTCCAGAATTTCGATCTCTCTCTACGACCCATCATTTGAGCTGAGATTTTGGGCAAACACTCCCTGGTATGTAACTCCTCCACCCCTTCAAATAGATTTTTGATTGGTGGCTTCATTTGTGAGTATTTAGTAGTTCTTGGTGTTGTTTATATGGGCTTGCATGCATGTGTAGCAATTTATTTTCCAAGTTTTGATGCAAGTTTATGCCTTAGGTAAGTGAGTAGAGTAGTTTGCCTAAACTCACTTTATTTAAATCCTTGTTTTTGTGAATTGTCAAAAATTTCAGAAATGAGTTTGCTAGGAAAAGCAAAGGGGTGGCTTGGGAAGAAGAAGCCCGAGCGCTCCGATCGAGTTACTAGAGTTGCAGCTTCACCCTCAGCTGTTAGGGTGAGCTACAATGAAGATCATGTTCCCTTGGAGTTGTTGGAAGACACAAGTTTAGCATGCGCAATGATGTATCCGTGCGATGATTTTCTTACAGCTGCAGGAATTATGGAGGAATTCTATGGGCTTTGTGCCAATGCAGGTTTGACACGGCTAGCATTATGCCATGTGGTACAATACAAGAAGCTCACCTCCTGCTTTGTTAACAGTTTTCATTATAACCATGATGCTGGAACCGTCGAGTTCAAACTTTATAATGATCTCATAACCATGTCTTTGGCACAATTTTTTGATATAATAGGTGTGTGGAACGCTGGTCAGATAACAAAGATGACCACTCAGCCTTCTGAGTTGAGGACCCTCTTCAACTCCCTTTGTTGCCAGGAGGAGACCGACATTCGGCGTACGAAGGTTTCTAGCATTCTGTTTCCACACCTCAGGTATTTTGCGTATTTTGTTGCTAGAGGGGTGTTGGCTCGTGACAACACGAGCAATGGTTCTGTACCAGATTTCGCTATTTATGCGAACACCCTCTCTGATAAGAATGATTATAATGTGGGTGCCTTTATTGCTCGGCGCCTTGTTATGAACAGTAACAAGGGCGATTTATATGGTGGTGTTTACGCCAAACTTATCCTTGAGTCTCTTGAGCGCACCCCGCATCCTAATGATGTTCCCTTTTCATACACAAGTCTCGATCTTGCTGCTATGAAGAGGCATAAGTTTGTTACCATGACTTCCCAGTTTGGCAACCTTGTTTATCTTTTGAGGTTTGAAAAGACCATTACTCGTGAGATCCGTCTACCTGCACCACACTTGTTTGATAACACTCGCAGGAACGGATGGTCCTTCAAAGATATTCAGTTCGATGAGTTCATGGCTCACTACCAGCTTCATAACCCCATGGAGGGGGTTGTGCCCGATGAGGAGGAGCATGGTGAGTTCCCACCTTACCAGGGGGAGACTTTCACCGAGCATGGTGAGGGGTCTTCTTCTGCTTGGAGCGCAAGCCCTTCCTCATGGGAGGACCCGAGGACTTCGGTGTACGCACCGAAGGGCTCATACGACTCCTGGACTTACCATTACCCCGGAGCAGGAGGCTCCTGGGGGCAGTAGCTTCTACCAACTTAGGCCAAAAGCCTAAGCTTGGGGGAGTACGTGTCCTTCTCCCTTTTCCATTGTATTATCCGTTGTTATTTTGTTTTCTTTGATCTTTTCCGAAGTTTTTGCCCGTTCTTCTTTGTTCTTTTATTTTGCAAAAACAACAAAAAGATTTCTATTTTCATTTGTTTTTGTTTAACCTTTGAAAAACCCAAAAAGATTTCCTTTCTATCTTTAGTTTCCTTTGTTTTCAGAGGTCACCTCGAGTTCGTGATGGCATTTGATTATATATATTTCCCAAGTTTGGTCGTGCAAGTGACAAGGCAGTAATGATGAAGATAGACGGAAGGGAAGTGATGTCACGAGAGTTTACTTCTCGCCCCTCGTTGGTTACCCAAAGTGGAAGGTTGAGATGTAGACAGCAACAAATTTCCCTCAGTGAAGATACCAAGGTTTGTCTCCAGTATAACTCCGATAACGACAAGAAGGTGACAACGGCGCCAGAGATTAGCTGTTGTCGTGGACCTGCACACACACAAGATAGCTTTTCTCCCAACGAGTACAAATGGGTTGTCAATCCCTCCGGCCTTGTTGTTTACAAAGGATAAAACACACAGGATAATAATGATAGCGATAGCAACGGAAAAATAATAAAGCAGTAAATTGATAGAGGGTGTAAACAGTATTGGAAATATGGACCGGGGTCCTATGATGTTCACTAGTGATGTCTCTCTCCCAAAAGACGATAAAATAGCCATGCGAGGTAAACAAATTACAGCTGGGCAATTGACAAGATTATGTGCGCAAACCAATGCTAATTATGCTATAGAGAAAGGCAGAGGCTCAAAAGCATGGGCGGTACGCCAAGACAAGTAGACCGAAATCCATCTGCATCTACCTACTAATCATCCACCTTGAGATATCTATCCAGAACATTTCGCTGGTATTAAGTTGCCAATCCCACCCAAAGTGTAAACTCAAAGCAACAGATAACTGCATTAAAGAACTTCGCGTAAGGTAAACAATCCTTGCACCCGCAAGTACAAGCACCGTTGTTTTCCCCCTTGTGGCAACAACACATCCCCTAGACTTATGTTCTGTCACTCAAGCTAGTCATCCGGGGGCATGAACCCACAATCATGCATAACACTCCCTCTTGGAGTCACTACCTACTACTTGGCCAAAGCAATAAACAGCAACGGAGAGCATGCAAGAATTACTCAAGAACATAAATATAAAAGAGGAGAATCAAATATATAACTCAAACACAATCTGAACATAGTCTCATAATCCATCAGATCCCAGCAAACTCAGCATAGCAACAACAGAAAGATTACATATGTGCCTCGATCATGTAGGGCAGCTCACGAGGTCTAATCCATGAAGAACAAAGAGGGGAGGAGAACATCACATAGCTACTTATCATAGACCCACGGTTTAAGGTGGACTACTCACGGTTCATCCGGGAAGCATCCATCGTGGTGGAGAAGCTCCCGGAGGTGGTTCCTCCCTCCGGCAGGGTGCCGGGAAGAGGTCTTCTGGTGCTCCCGATCTTGGAAGCTGGGCGACGGCGGAGCAGAGGAGAGATCGCGAAAAAGGGTTCCCATCAGGGGGGTTTCACGTCACGAGGGGTATATAGGCGAAGGGGGGCAGCCAGGGGGCCACCAGGAGTCCAGGCGGACCCTTGGCGCGGCCCCATCCTAGGGCGCGCCGGGAGGGCGCCTGAGGCCCTGGTGGCCCCCCTCTGGCCCTCCCTTGGTCATTCCGGAAGCTTCTGTATCGCTGATTTTTATTGGATTTTTCCAGAATTTTTGGAGCACTTTTAATATGGGGCAAACCTGAAATAGAAAAGCTGCGGAAAACAAGAACTGGCATTGGGGTGCACTGAGTTAATAGGTTAGTCCAAATATGATCAAAAGTATATGGAAGTTCATCAATATCATATCAATATCACACAAAAGAGGCATGGAGCAAGCAGAAACTATAGATACGATTTGAACGTATCAACATCCCCGAGCTTAATTCCTGCTCGTCCTCGAGTAGGTAAATGATAACAAGCATAATTTCTGTGGTGACATGCTAACAACCATATAAGAACTTTTAAGTAAAGCAATCAAGGCATGTAATTCAATTCAAGTCGCAACATGCAAGAGTCTATATCTAGCATTGAAATAAGCAACATAAGAACATAAAGGTGCAAGAGCTCTCGCTGTCCGTGACTCGAATGTCTCCAAATGGTGTTTGCGTGCAAGAAAGGGGATAGGGATATACGAGAAAAAGTATTTTTTGTGTTGAGAACTCAATCTACTAAAGTTTCACGCTTGGTCTTCTTTGGAATCTTATCTTGACTCATCCCCAGACCACTAGCCAGGTACAAGTCAAAATGATCCTCTCCTTTTCGACATTTTGAGCACTCATGCAATGGATGAGCATAAGCAAGAAAGTTTACACTTAGGATGGCAAAGAGAGAATAAGGTGGAGGAGGAAGACAAAAAGGTGTGAAGGGATCACATCAATGAGGACAATCATAGGCGAGAGAAAGCCAAATGATAGATATGATGTGGGGAGTAGGGATTTCCATGCAACGGATGCACATATGAGCTAAGGTAAGCTCTCCAATGGAACTAGTGGGGGTGCATCCAACTTGCTTGCTCAATAAGACCTAGAGCTCATTTGAGAAGGGTCATCATTGGAATATACAAGCCAAGTTCTATAGTGTGAAGGTCCCCACATAGATATATGCATGAATGATAATCTCTATGGAGTACAAGATATAAGAGGGAGTACGAGTGTAGATCTTTCAAAAGGAATAGTAGTGTGCCCCCTTCTCTCTTTTTATTTCTTTTTCTCTTTTTTCTATTTTTTCTATTTTTTTGGTGGCCTCAATGGCTCTTTCTATTTCTCTCATTTGTCCTCTTTGGGATCTCTTAATTTGTGTCCACTTTGGGATCTTTTAATTTGTCCACTTTGGGATCTTTTCCTCACTTTGGGGGCAACACTCTATATATTACAAGAAGTATAGAAGATCTTTCTCACTTTATAAAGTACTCAAATCATAAAGAAGATGTAACTATCATGATGTATGCAAATGTATGCCTCTGCCAGTGTAGCAGGATATGCAATGATACTAGCGCGTCATGTAGCAATGATTAGGGCAAGGCCCAACTAGCATGCGGCTCATCGAGCAAGCAAGTAGCATGTATGACACGAAGATCAAGTCATGAGAAGATGGATGTTGCATGGCAATATATCTCGGAAAGGCTATGGAAATGCCTTGATAGGTAGGTATGGTGGCTGTTTTGAGGAAGGACATAAGGAGATTTATGATGACAGAGTGTATCGTGTCAAGGGTTTGGATGTACCGGGGAAGGTGGACGCTAACTCTCAGAGTGAGAAGAAAGCAATGCACGACACAGGAGAGGCTAGAAAAATATGGGAAGGTGGAAGTGTCAACTTTCGAATACTCACATTAGTCCGAAGAACTCATGCACTTATTATCGGTAACTATAAATGTAATAAGGAGGTTCACAAAGAGACAAGTACCCCGAGGAGGAGTGTTTGGGGGTTTGGTTATCCTTGCGCATCCTCGACTCATGGTACGTGAGTGTACTCTAATATTCGACCCCTCAGAAGAGTAGTGATCTATCTAGTAGCTAAAGTTCTCAACTAATTTTGTAAGCTTTGAAAATAAACACGGATTGCCCAAAATACGACATCTATCACTAATAGGCTAAAGCCCTTGACACTAAAAGTCCAAACATTGCTCAAAACAATACCTCAAAACTATTGCAAGTTACTACTACAAAAGAATTGCAACCTCAATTACCTACCCCAAGTCAAGACACAAAACTCAGTGCAACATGCAAACTCTCTAAGCAAGATAAACATGAAAACTCAAGAGAGTTCCAGCAACAAACTAAACAAAAGATCTTTGAAAAGATAAGCATGAAAACTAAGAGCTAAACATGACAGTAGCTATGAAAAGATAAAGAACACACACAATAAAGATAAGCATGAAAAAGTCCTATGTTGTGTTCTAGATTTTGGAAGTGGAGCGTGTTTCTCTCCCACACAAAGAAAACTGGGTTCTAACTTGTTATGAACAGGAAGCAAAGCTAAAGAAAACTAAAAATAAAACCTAAGAGCGAGACGCTCCAAGCATAGCACATAACGCATGAAGCGATAAAAATATAGTGAGACGAGAGACGAACTGATAATTGTTGATGAAGAAGGGGATGCACGGGGGCATCCCCAAGCTTAGACGCTTGAGTCTCCTTGAATATTTCTTGGGGATGCATGGGTGCATCCCCAAGCTTGAGCTCTTGACACTCATGAATCTTCTTTCGTCATCTTCCTTCGCACACTTGAAAACTCCCTTCATACATAACTCATCATAATCTGATTAGCGAGGTTAGTACCCATAATAAAATAATATTTTTCTCTACTTGAAATAAAGATATTCTTGAAGAGATACTGTTTCTCAAGAATGCCAAAAATTTTTGCAAAGAAAAAGGAAGCTTAAGGTTTGCAAAACGAAGGAAAGGCAAAACAGGACAGAATCTGTGAAACACACACCAGAAGGTAGAAAATAACTTTTTAGGGATACTTCTGCAACTCAAATAAAAAAACTCAGAACATACGAAAGTTTCGTAATTGTATAGAGCACGCTGTGTAACAAATTCAGCTCAAAAAGATGAACTGGGATTTTTCCATGATTTTTCTAGTCACAAGGAGAGAATCTGTTTTCTGGACAGTATGTCACAACTTTCACTTCCCTTGTCATATGAGGCTATAAATGGCACAAAGCTTGAAAAGTAAAGATACAATGATGTTGCTACCGTAGTAAAAATCATCAAGACCACTAAAAATAGAAGGAAAACAAAAAGGAAATCCTAAATTCGTTGCGGGCTGCCTCCCGAAAGCGCTTCTTTAAAGCCATTAGCTAGGCTTAATGCAAATAGATTAAGTCTTTTCCAAAAAATAACTAACCCGTGTAACGGACTCAAAAGGCAACTTAATCTTTTTCCTAGGGAAGTGTTCCATCCCTTTCTTGAGAGGGAACTGGAATTTTATAATCGCTTCTTTCATATCAATAATAGCACCCACGGTGCGAAGAAAAGGACGTCCCAAAATAATTGGACAAGAAGGTTCACATTCAATGTACATAATAGTAAAGTCAACGGGAACATAGTTGTCATTGACAATGATAAGAACATCATCTATCTTCCCCAAAGGTTTCTTTACGGAAGAATCGACAAGATGAACACCAAAAGAACAAGGATCAAAAGGTTTCGATTCAAATATATCATACATTCTTTTGGGCATAACGGAGGTACTAGCTCCAACATCACATAAAGCATAGCAAGAAAGGTTATTCAACTTAATTTTAATCATAGGATCCCAACCATATTCTAGCTTTCTAGGTATGGAGGCTTCTACCATAAGCTTCTCCTCCCTAGCTTTGATGAGAGCATAGTGATATGCTCCGTGAAGGCAAGATTAAGTGTGCTAGTGTGGGGGTATCTAGACATCTTGTGAAGGAAACAAATAACTTCAGAAAGGGTGCAATTATCAAAATCAAGGTCACTACTATCAATTAAAGTGGTAGTGGTGTCCTTTAGGCTCACTTGTTTGGTAGCTTCTATAGTCATAGGAGTTTCTTCTTCTACGGTTGAGGTCATAGCATCACCATTAATAGGTCCTATGGGACTAGGGGTGCATTGGGTGCTAAGAGTTTGGATATCCTAAACCACTTGGATAGTAGCAACAGTATGGTGTGTAGGAAGGATCTTAATTCTATCTTCTTCCGTAGGGATAACTTCTGGTTTGGCTGCCATTTGATTTATCAAAGTAGCCTGTGTGTGAGACATGTTGGAAACTTGGGTTTCCGTGGTGGTGAGCCTAGTCTGAAGGTTAGAGATCTCGATGTTCAGACTCTCTAGTTGTCTACCAATGTTTTTCAAGATAGAAGTACGCTCATCTAATTGTCTAGAGAAGGTCCTATTTTGTTCATACTGGGTGTGCATGTAGTTCTTAGTGGCCTTGTCTATTTCCAAAAGTTTCTCATAACTAGGCAAGTCTCTATCTCTAGGGGTAGAGTTTCTGGTGCTAGGATAAGTGTTGTTGTTCCCATAGTTGTTGGAGGGGAACGGTCTAGGATTGCTACCAAAGTTACTCCTATAAGCATTGTTCTTGAAGTTGTTTCTAGAGATAAAGTTCACATCTACTTGATCTTGAGCAATCAAAGAATTTAAAGGAACATCTTGAGGATCAATAGGAGATTTCTTGGTAAGTAGAGACATAATCAAGTCAACTTTTTCATTTAGGGAGGAGATCTCCTCGACAGAGTTTACCTTCCTACCTGTTGGAGCTCTTTCGGTGTGCAATTGGGAATAGTTGGTCATCATCTCATCGAGAAGTTTTGTGGCAGCACCAAGTGTAGTTGACATAAAGGTTCCTCCCATGGACGAATCTAGCAGGTTCGGTGAGGTAAAGTTCAAGCCTGCATAAAAAGTTTGGATAACCATCCAAGTAGTCAAACCATGTGTAGGGCAATTCTTAACAAGAGATTTCATGCGTTCCCAAGCTTGGGCAACGTGTTCATTATCCAATTGCCTAAAATTCATAATAAAGCTCCTCAATTGGATAATCTTAGCAGGGGGATAGTACTTCCCAATAAAAGCATCCTTGCACTTATCCCAAGAGTCTATGCTATTCTTAGGCAAGGATTGAAACCAGATTTTAGCTTCATCTCTCAAGGAGAATGGAAAAAGTTTAAGCTTAACAATATCACCATCTACTTCCTTGTACTTTTGCATATCACAAAGCTCAATAAAATTATTTAAGTTTAAAGCAGCATCATCTCTAGCACCAGAGAATTGATCTTTCATAACAAGGTTCAACAAAGAAGGTTTAATCTCATACGAAGGTGCTGAAGTAGCAGGTGTAGCAATAGGAGTGCAGATAAAGTCACTGTTGTTGTGACTAGTGAAGTCACACAACTTGGTGTTCTCAGAAGAACCCATAGCAGCAACAAGCAAGATAACTATTTTTTTGATTTTTGATAAAGGATACTAAGGCAAAAACTGAAAGGTAAACAAACAAGACTAAAAAGCAAAGATAAAAGATAGTGTGCAACTCCCCTATCCTTAAGAGCGGAGTCCCCGGCAACGGTGCCAGAAATTGCTTTGATGTCACTAGAGTTTACTTCTCACCCCTCGTTGGTTACCCAAAGTGGAAGGTTGAGATGTAGACAACAGCAAATTTCCCTCGGTGAAGATACCAAGGTTTGTCTCCAGTAGGACTCCGATAACGACAAGAAGGTGACAACGGCGCCAGAGATTAGCGGTTGTCGTGGACCTGCACACACACCAGATAGCTTTGCTCCCAACGAGTACAAAGGGGTTGTCAATCCCTCCGGCCTTGTTGTTTACAAAGGATAAAACGCACGGGATAATAATGATAGCGATAGCAGCGGAAAAATAATAAAGCAGCAAATTGATAGAGGGTGTAAACAGTATTGGAAATATGGACCGGGGTCCGATGATGTTCACTAGTGATGTCTCTCTCCCAAAAGACGATAAAATAGCCATGCGAGGTAAACAAATTACAGCTGGGCAATTGACAGGATTATGTGCGCAAACCAATGCTAATTATGCTATAGAGAAAGGCAAAGGCTCAAAAGCATGGGCGGTACGCTAAGACAAGTAGACCGAAATCCATCTGCATCTACCTACTAATCATCCACCTTGAGATATCTATCCAGAACATCTCGCTGGTATTAAGTTGTGAATCCCACCCAAAGTATAAACTCAAAGCAACAGACAACTGCATTAAAGAACTTTGCGTAAAGTAAACAATCCTTGCACCCGCAAGTACAAGCACTGTTGTTTTCCCCCTTGTGGCAACATCACATCCCCTAGACTCATGTTTTTGTCACTCAAGCTAGTCATCGGGGGGCATGAACCCACAATCATGCATAACGCTCCCTCTTGGAGTCACTACCTACTACTTGGCCAAAGCAATAAACATCAATGGAGAAAATGCAAGAATTACTCAAGAGCATAAATATAAAAGAGGAGAATCAAATATATAACTCAAACACAATCTGAACATAATCACATAATCCATCGGATCCCAGCAAACTCAGCATAGCAACAGAAGAAATATTACATAAGTGCCTCGATTATGTAGGGCATCTCACGAGGTCTAATCCATGAAGGACAAAGAGGGGAGGAGAACATCAAATAGTGATGTCACGATAGTTTACTTCTCGCCCCTCGTTGGTTACCCAAAGTGGAAGGTTGAGATGTAGACAGCAGCAAATTTCCCTCGGTGCAGATACCAAGGTTTGTCTCAAGTAGGACTCCGATAACGACAAGAAGGTGATAACGGTGCCAGAGATTAGCGGTTGTCGTCGACCTGCACACACACCAGATAGCTTTTCTCCCAACGAGTAGAAAGGGGTTGTCCATCCCTCCGGCCTTATTGTTTACAAAGGATAAAACGCACGGGATAATAATGATAGCGATAGCAACGAAAAAATAATAATAAAGAAGTAAATTGATAGAGGGTGTAAACAATATTGGAAATATGGACCTGGGTCCTATGATGTTCACTAGTGATGTATCTCTCCCAAAAGACGATAAAATAGCCATGCGAGGAAAACAAATTACAGCTGGGCAATTGACAGGATTATGTGCGCAAACCAATGCTAATTATGCTATAAAGAAAGGCAGAGGCTCAAAAGCATGGGCGGTAAGCCAAGACAAGTAGACCAAAATCCATCTGCATCTACCTACTAATCATCCACCTTGAGATATCTATCCAGAACATCTCGCTGGTATTAAGTTGCGAATCCCACCCAAAGTGTAAACTCAAAGCAACAGACAACTGCATTAAAGAACTTTGCGTAAAGTAAACAATCCTTGCACCCGCAAGTACAAGCACCGTTGTTTCCCCCCTTGTGGCAACAACACATCCCCTAGACTCATGTTTCTGTCACTCAAGCTAGTCATCGGGGAGCATGAACCCACAATCATGCATAACGCTCCCTCTTAGAGTCACTACCTACTACTTGGCCAAAGCAATAAACAACAATGGAGAACATGCAAGAATTACTCAAGAACATAAATATAAAAGAGGAGAATCAAATATTTAACTCAAACACAATCTGAACATAATCCATCGGATCCCAGCAAACTCAGCATAGCAACGGCAGAAATATTACATAAGTGCCTCGATCATGTAGGGCAACTCACGAGGTCTAATCCATGAAGAACAAAGAGTGGAGGAGAACATCACATAGCTACTGATCATAGACCCATGGTCCAAGGTGGACTACTCACGGTTCATCCGGGAAGCATCCATGGTGGCGGAGAAGCTCCCAGAGGTGATTCCTCGATCCGGCAGGGTGCCGGGAAGAGGTCTTCTGGTGCTCCCAATCTTGGAAGCGCAGCGGCGGCGGAACATAGGAGAGATCGCGAAAAAGGGTTCCCGTCTCGGGGTTTTTGCGTCACGGGGAATATATAGGCCAAGGGGGGCAGCCAGGGGGCCCACCAGGGGTCCAGGCGCCCCCCTGGCGCGTCCCCACCCTAGGGCGCGCCGGGAGGGCGCCTGGGGCCCTGGTGGGTCCCCTTTGGCCCCCCCTCGGTGATTCCCTAAGCTTCCTGCACGCTGAATTTTTATTGGATAGTTCCCGAATTTTTGGAGAACTTTTTATATGGGGGAAACCTGGAATAGAAAAATAGCAGAAAACAGGAATTGACACTGGGGTGCACTGAGTTAATTGGTTAGTCCAAATATGATCAAAAGTGTATGGAAGTTCATCAATATCATAGCAATATCACACAAAAGAGGCATGGAGCAAGCAGAAATTATAGATACGTTTTGGACGTATCAACATCCCCAAGCTTAATTCCTACTCGTCCTCGAGTAGGTAAATGATAAAAGCATAATTTCTATGGTGACATGCTAACAACCATAAAAGAACTTTTAAGTAAAGCAATCAAGGCATGTAATTCAATTCAAGTCATAAGATGCAAGAGTCTATATTTAGCATTGAAACAAGCAACATAAGAACATAAAGGTGCAAGAGCTCTCGCTGTCTGTGACTCGAATGTCTCCAAATGGTGTTTGCGTGCAAGAAAGGGGATAGGGATATACCAGAAAATTATTTTTGTGTTGATAACTCAATCTACTAAATTTTCACACTTGGTCTTCTTTGGAATCTTATCTTGACTCATCCCCAGACCACTAGCCAGGTACAAGTCAAAATGATCCAATCCTTTTCGACATTTTGAGCACTCATGCAATGGATGAGCGTAAGCAAGAAAGTTGACGCTTAGGATGGTAAAGAGAGAAAATGGTGGAGGAGGAAGACAAAAAAGTGTGAAAGGCTCACATCAATGAGGACAATCACAGGCGAGAGGAAGCCAAATGATAGATATGATGTGAGGAGTAGGGATTTCCATGCAACGGATGCACATATGAGCTAAGGTAAGCTCTCCAATGGAACTAGTGGGGGTGCATCCAACTTGCTTGTTCAAGAAGACCTAAAGCTCATTTGAGGAGGCTCATCATTGGAATATACAATCCAAGTTATATAGTGTGAAGGTCCCCACATAGCTATATGCATGAATGATAATCTCTATGGAGTACAAGATATAAGAGGGAGTACGAGTGTGGATCTCTCAAAAGGAATAGTAGTGTGCCCTCTTCTCTCTTTTTATTCCTTTTTCTCTATTTTTTTATTTTTTGGTGGCCTCAATGGCTCTTTCTATTTCTCTCATTTGTCCTATTTGGGATCTTTTAATTTGTGTCCACTTTGGGATCTTTTCATTTGTCAACTTTGGGATCTTTTCCTCACTTTAGGGGCAACAGTCTATATATTACAAGAAGTATAGAAGATCTTTCACACTTTACAAAGTACTCAAATCATACAGAAGATGTAACTATCATGATGTATGAAAATGTATGCCTCTGCCAGTGTAGCAGGATATGGAATGATACTAGCGCGTCATGTAGCAATGATTAGGGCAAGGCCGAACTAGCATGCGGCTCATTGATCAAGCAAGTAGCATGTATGACATGAAGATCAAGTCATGAGAAGATGGATGTTGCATGACAATATATCTCGGAAAGGCTATGGAAATGCCTTGATAGGTAGGTATGGTGGCTGTTTTGAGTAAGGATATAAGGAGGTTTATGATGACAGAGCGTATCGTGCCAAGGGTTTGGATGTACCGGCGAAGGTGGACGCTAACTCTCGGAGTGAGAAGAAAGCAATGCACGGCACAGGAGAGGCTACAAAAATATGGGAAGGTGGAAGTGTCAACTTTCGAATACTCACATTAGTCTGAAGAACTCATGCACTTATTATCGGTAACTCTCAATATAATAAGGAGGTTCACAAAGAGACAAGTACCCCGAGGAGGAGTGTATGGGGGTTTGGTTATCCTTGCGCATCCTCAACTCATGGTACGTGAGTGTACTCTAATATTCGACCCCTCAGAAGAATAGTGATCCATCTAGTAGCTAAAGTTCTCAACTAATTTTGTAAGCTTTGAAAATAAACACGGATTGCCCAAAATATGACATCTATCACTAATAGGCTAAAGCTCTTGACACCAAAATTCCAAACATAGCTCAAAACAATACCTCAAAACTATTGCAAGTTACTACTACAAAAGAATTGCAACCTCAATTACCTACCCCAAGTCAAGACACAAAACTCAGTGCAACATGCAAACTCTCTAAGCAAGATAAACATGAAAACTCAAGAGAGTTCCAGCAACAAACTAAACAAAAGATCTTTGAAAAGATAAGCATGAAAACTAAGAGCTAAACATGACAGTAGCTATGAAAAGATAAAGAACACACACAATAAAGATAAGCATGAAAAAGTCCTATGTTGTGTTCTAGATTTTGGAAGTGGAGCATGTTTCTCTCCCACACAAAGAAATATGGGTTCTAACTTGTGATGAACAGCAAGCAAAGCTAAAGAAAACTAAAAATAAAACCTAAGAGCGAGACGCTCCAAGCATAGCACATAACGCATGAAGTGATAAAAATATAGTGAGACGAGAGACGAACTAATAATTGTTGATGAAGAAGGGGATGCACGGGGGAATCCCCAAGCTTAGACGCTTGAGTCTACTTGAATATTTATTGGGTATGCATTGGGTAATCCCCAAGCCTGATCGCTTGACACTCCTGCATCTTCTTTCATCATCTTCCCTCGCACACTTGAAAACTCCCTTCATACATAACTCATCATAATCTGATTAGCGTGGTTAGTACCCATAATAAAATAATTTTTTATCTACTGGAAATAAAGATAATATTGAAGAGATAGTGTTTCTCAAGATTGCCAAAAAGTTTTTGCAAAGAAAAAGGAAGCTTAAGGTTTGAAAAATGAAGGAAAGGCAAAACAGGACAGAATCTGTGAAAAACAGACCATCAAGTAGTAAAGAATTTTTTAGGGATACTTCTGCAACTCAAATAAAAAAACTCAGAACATACGAAAGTTTCGTAATTGTATAGAGAACGCTGTGTAACAAATTCAGCTCAAAAAGATGAACTGGGATTTTTCCATGATTTTTCTAGTCACGAGGACAGAATCTGTTTTCTGGACAGCATGTCACAACTTTCACTTCCCTTGTCATATGAGGCTATAATTGTCACAAAGCTTGAAAAGTAAAGATACAATGATGTTGCTACAGTAGTAACAATCATCAAGACCACTAAAAACAGAAGAAAAACAAAAAGGAAAACCTAAATTCGTTGCGGTCTGCCTCCCGAAGCGCTTGTTTAAAGCAATTAGCTAGGCATGAAGATTATAAAAGATGCTCATGTAAGAATAAGGATTTGAAGCAAAAGAGAGCATCAAGAAGCAAACATGAAACACATTTAAGCCTAACCCACTTCCTTTGCATGGGAACCTTGTAAAGAAATGAAACATGAAAGCACAAAGTAACAAGCATAGGAAGGTGCTAGAAGAACAACTTAAAAACTTTCATCATAAAGAGAGGTGTTTTTGTAACATGAAAGTTTCTACAACAAAACTTTCCTCTCTCAAAATAATTTTCAGTAGCATCATGAACAACATAAAGAATATAACTATCACATAAAGCATGTTGTTCATGATCTACAAGCACACGTGTATTGTTTTCAACACGGTTTTGAGGATCATAAGATAGATGTAACCCATCACATTGGGCCTTAATAAGAGCACAATTCTCCGGAATTTGGGTTGGAGATTTCAAAAGGATAATAGGACAATCAAGTGTGGGTGCAATAGAAACAATTTCATGCTTAACATAAGGAACTATAGCAAGTTCATCTTCGTAAGCATCATCCATATTGGCATGATGGCCATCAACAAACAAAGTATCAAGATCTTCAGAAAGGGATGTATCAAGTGAGTCCTCGGAATCATGGGATTCCTCATCAAAGCAATCATTAGCCTCTTCTAGGGCAGCAAACATTTTATTTTTAAAATCCTCAATATAAGAATTGGAAGTATAATTCTCGTAGCAATAAGCAAGAACTGCAAAGTTTTCAGATTTGTAAATAGTATCGTTATACTTTTCAATCAAAGAAGCGATCTCATATGCACCTTTAAAAGCAACAAACTCTTCAACATTTTCAACATCAAAGTAATCATAAACACCTTTAGCATAAGAAGATAAGATCTCATTTTCATTAAACTCACATTGGAAAGGAAGGAATTTATGATCTATATTAGAACAACAAGTAAAATCATAAATTTGGCATAAACACTCAGCATAGCAATAAGAAGTTTGTATTTGGTCCCATAAGTGTTTCCCTTTCTGAGATAGTCGGTGCCGCGTATAATGAGCATGCTCATCCAATGATTTTCCCTCAAGCAAGTCAGTTGGGTTTTTAGCGCGAGCACAAATTGATCGAAGACGATCCAAGTGAAACATGTCCAGCCTTCCATATTTGGGTGGTTCCACACCCATGGTGAAGATAGCATCAGTAGGCAGAGTAAGACAAAGAAGAAAGGTAGCAACTATTTATTTGGTTTTTCATAAAATACACTAAAGCAAAAACTGAAAGGTAAACAAACAAGACTAAAAATCAAAGATAAAAGATAGTGTGCAACTCCCCTATCTTGAAGAGCGGAGTCCCTGGCAACGGCGCCAGAAATTGCTTTGATGTCACAAGAGTTTACTTCTCGCCCCTCGTTGGTTACCCAAAGTGGAAGGTTGAGATGTAGACAACAACAAATTTCCCTCGGTGAAGATACCAAGGTTTGTCTCCAGTAGGACTCCGATAACGACAAGAAGGTCACAATGGCGCCAGAGATTAGCGGTTGTCGTGGACCTGCACACACACCAGATAGCTTTGCTCCCAACGAGTAGAAATAGGTTGTCAATCCCTCCGGCCTTGTTGTTTACAAAGGATAAAACGGACGGGATAATAATGATAGGATAGAAACGGAAAAATAATAAAGCAGTAAATTGATAGAAGGTGTAAACAATATTGGAAATATGGACTAGGGTCCTATGATGTTCACTAGTGATGTCTCTCTCCCAAAAGACGAGAAAATAGCCATGCGTGGTAAAGAAATTACAGCTGGGCAATTGACAGGATTATGTGCGCAAACCAATGCTAATTATGTTATAAAGAAAGGCAGATGCTCAAAAGCATGGGCGGTACGCAAAGACAAGTAGAACGAAATCCATCTGCCTCTACCTACTAATCATCCACCTTGAGATATCTATCCAGAACATCTCGCTGGTATTAAGTTGCGAATCCCACCCAAAGTGTAAACTCAAAGCAACAGACAACTGCATTAAATAACTTTGCGTAAAGTAATCAATCCTTGCACCCGCAAGTACAAGCACCATTGTTTTCCCCCTTGTGGCAACAACACATCCCCTAGACTCATGTTTCTGTCACTCAAGCTAGTCATCGGGGGGCATGAACCCACAATCATGCATAACGCTCCCTCTTGGAGTCACTACCTACTACTTGGCCATAGCAATAAACAACAACGGAGAACATGCAAGAATTACTCAAGAACATAAATATAAAAGAGGAGAATCAAATATATAACTCAAACACAATCTGAACATAATCTCATAATCCATCGGATCCCAGCAAACTCAGCATAGCAACAGCAGAAATATTACATAAGTGCCTCGATCATGTAGGGAAGCTCACGAGGTCTAATCCATGAAGAACAAAGAGGGGAGGAGAACATCACATATCTACTGATCATAGACCCATGGTCCAAGGTGGACTACTCACGGTTCATCCGGGAAGCATCCATGGTGGTGGAGAAGCTCCCGGAGGTGATTCCTCCCTCCGGCAGGGTGACGGGAAGAGGTCTTCTGGTGCTCCCGATCTTGGAAGCGCAGCGGCGGCGGAACAGAGGAGAGATCGCGCAAAAGGGTTCCCGTCTCGGGGTTTTTGCGTCACGGGGAATATATAGGCCAAGGGGGGCAGCCAGGGCCACCAGGGGTCCAGGCGCCCCCCTGGCGAGTCCCCACCCTAGGGCGCGCCGGGAGGGCGCCTGGGGCCCTGGTTGGTCCCCTCTGGCCCCCCCTCGGTGATTCCCGAAGCGTCATGCACGCTGATTTTTTATTGGATTTTTCCCGAATTTTTGGAGCACTTTTTATATGGGGGAAACCTGAAATTGAAAAACTACAGAAAACAGGAACTGGCACTGGGGTGCACTGAGTTAATAGGTTAGTCCAAATATGATCAAAAATGTATGGAAGTTCATCAATATCATAGCAATATCACACAAAAGAGGCATGGAGCAAGAAGAAATTATAGATACGTTTTGGACGTATCACATAGCTACATAGACCCATGGTCCAAGGTGGACTACTCATGGTTCATACGGGAAGCATCCATGGTGGTGGAGAAGCTCCCGGAGGTGATTCCTCCCTCCGGCAGGGTGGCGGGAAGAGGTCTTCTGGTGCTCCCGATCTTGGAAGCGCGGCGGCGGAACAGAGGAGAGATCGCGAAAAAGGGTTCCCGTCTCGGGGTTTTTGTGTCACGGGGAATATATAGGCCAAGGGGGCAGCCAGGGGGGCCACCAGGGGTCCAGGCGGCCCCCTGGCGCGGCCCCACCCTTGGGCGCGCCGGGAGGGCGACTGGGGCCCTGGTGGGTCCCCTCTGGCCCCCCCTCGGTGATTCCGGAAGCTTCCTGATCGCTGATTTTTATTGGATTTTTCCCGAATTTTTGGAGCACTTTTAATATGGGGGAAACCTGAAATAGAAAAACAGCAGAAAACAGGAATTGGCACTGGGGTGCACTGAGTTGATAGGTTAGTCCAAATATGATCAAAAGTGTATGGAAGTTGATCAATATCATAGCAATATCACACAAAAGAGGCATGGAGGAAGCATAAATTATAGATACGTTTTGGACGTATCAAGAAGCAACAAGGAAAACTGGTATGAACTCTTTTTGTTTCTACTTTTGTACATATGCCTGTGCTTATGATCTAGAGACCAGCTTGTAGCGACATAGTGCTATGTTTACAATGCTTTCCCAGTGTTCATACTTTCCTTGTGGCTGATCTCAAATAGCTAGGTTGCATAATATGTGGTTGGATTGATTTACATGCATTGCATTGTTCATGGTTTGGCATATTGAAGTGGTATTTCCCTTCAGAGAATTCTTGGATTGACTTGGCACATGTTCACACATGTTTATGACTATAATGTCTATCATGCCTTGATGACCTTTTTATTTCAGAATAGTCATATCACTTTCATGCCCGATTCAATGTTGCTTTGTCGCTCTGCATGATTATGACAATTATTGCTCTCTAGTTGGTCGTTTCCCAGTCTTTTGCTAGCCTTTGCTCACACTAAGCGGAATTCTGCTTGTGTATCCAAACTCCTTTTCAAACCAGTTATTCCACTTGAGTCCACCATACCTTCCTATATGTGGTATTTACCGGCTACTCCTAACTTAGAATTTCTTGTGCCATCTCGAAATTTATTCAAAAGTTTCCCTTTTGTAACCGTACAAGCTCATGGTGCGGTGAGGAAAAATCAGTATCTACCATGCCAAAAATATTATGACGGAAGTTTTAACTAGTCAATAAATAAAATGAGAGTTACACCTCCCCCATACTTGATGATGGAATGAAATGGACCAAATGCTGGTAATGATAGGTGGAACGATAACCTCCTTCCATACTTGAGGCAAAATAAAAGGTTCCATAGACCATCAAAGGATTTATGGATAAGGGAACAAGTGTAAGCAAAAGGCATTGATATGGTTGGCATGGGAGATATTGAGAGACCTTTACCGTTCACCGTTGACTGGAAAGTTGCACTTCTCAAAATAATTTTTTCTCTGTTTTCAAAACCAAGAGCTCTGGCACACGTTTAGTCTTTTCTTCCTTTCACGGGTTTTCAATCTTGCCATAAAAAATGCACGGTTTGAGAGTCTCACCTTCTTTCTTCCAAGCACCAACTATTGAGAGCATGATTGTCATTCTTAGTGTAACATGCATTGTCCCAAAGTATTACCTTGTCTTCTGCATGCTTGTGATATTGCTAGTCTGAAATTTTTAGTACTAGTCTCCTTTAAAACTCCAGAGGAGTTTCTGCATTTATGTTTTGCTTCACTCATGAAGTCTATCGAGATACCACTCTGATATGTTCACGCTATGTGCATTGTGATCTTGTCCTGATTCTCGGCAGCATATTATTTACTTTAGGATGTTTGTGATTGGTCACTTGAAAGAAGGATTGCTTCGTGCAATGTCCTCATAGCATTGTTTTGATACTTGCTAAACTCTTTTCGTAGTAACGGCTTATATACATCTTATGAAGCAAAAGAGTTTGTCAAAGTTTTCTTTGTCGCGTCCAGTTCGTTGAACTAAATTGCTTGAGGACAAGCAATAGGCTAAGCTTGGGGGAGTTGACGCGTCTCAAACGTATCTACTTTTCCAAACACTTTTGCTATTGTTTTGCCCTAATTCTTGCATGATTTGTACTAAACTAACCCGGACTGACGCTGCTTTCAGCAGAGCTGCCTGTATGGTTTTATTGTGGGCAGGAAAATGGATTTTCGTACATCTTAGAAAATTCCCAAAAAAATACCAAAAAATCCACGCACCCGAAGGAGCCCGGAGCCAGAAGGGGGGCCCCAGGCGCACTGCTGGCGCGGCCAGGGGTGGGGCCGCACCCACAGGCCGCCTGGGCGACTCCCCCTACCCTAGTGCCCTACTTCGACTCCTATTTATTCCCGTGACGGGGAAACTCTGAAATAGAAGTCGCTTTTCCAGAACCCGTCGCGGAGCCGCCACCAACCTCTGTTCTTCTTCGGGAGGGCTAATCTTGAGCATAATTTTGCCTCCGGAGAGGGGAGATCGTCGCCATCATCATTACCATCACCACTCCATCATCCCTCCACGACTTCTCTTCACATGTGTGAGTAATTCCCTGCTGTAGGCAAAGGGGATGGTACGGATTCGATGAGATTGATCATGTAATAGTTCGTCAAATTGTTGGGGGCATGTTGCCTATCATGTACTTTGGTGTTTATCATATTTGCTACAACTTGTTGTTCTTAATGCTTGTCACTTTGGGCCCGAGTGCCATGTTTTCAGATATGAATGTAACATCCCAAAATTCTAAAATTTGGAATGTTATAATAATTAAATTATTATGATGTTCTTGTTTGATTTATGTGTAATTGATCTGAGTGAGATAGACTAGGATCTGAAACTTTTGAAGTTTAAATGAATATTAAAAATGAGAGGGAATAAAATGACTTTCCCTAATATCATTTCTGTTCTTTTACATTTATTTTTTTAAAAACAAATCCAACAAATAAAAATAGAGAGAAGGTAATATGACTCCTTCAATAAATAAAATAAAGTTTGGAAATATTTCAAATAAAATTTTTCATCTTTATTTTATTGGATCTTATTTTGAATACTTTTATTTTTTAAAATAAAAATAATTAAATGAGGGAAGATAACATGACTTCTTCAATTTCATTGAAAATGACTTAAAACCTTGCTTCGGATTTATTTGAATTTCTTGAATGACGTTTTTCTTTATTATTTTATTTTGTATAAATAACTTATTGAAACTATTATTTACATTTTTCTAAGATTTTAGAATTTTATTTCGTATTTTTCCGACTTATATTTTATTTTATAAAACTCTTTGAAGTTTAAGAAAAGTACGTATATATATGTATATAAACGTAATTACGTTTTACGTATTTTTATTATTTAAAAAAATAAAATGTTACTTTTTAGGGCTATTTTTATTATATTAAAAATACCTCTCTCTCTCTATATATTTTTATTATTATTTCAAAAAAAGAAAAGTTCGCAAAAAAAAAAATACTGGGACGGGCCAGCCAGGCCGAATTCGGCCCAGCCAGCCGTGCCGCGCGTGGGCCGAACAACCCAGCCGCCCCGAGCCACGTAGCGCTCGTCTCACTGACCCGCACAGGAGATTTCTGTACGTGTCCATGGCGGACACGAACAGAGGCCGCCGCCGTCCCGTGTTCGTCTGGATCTCTCTTCTCGTTAATTTCTTGCCCACGAAATCTTGTCCAATAAATAACTCACGTTCCTCTCCGCCGATTCCCCATAAATTTTTGCCCCAAACCGTCCCAAATCAAGCTAATTCCGAGATAGATCTAGGTCCAACGGAGCTCCATTGTTGGACGAATTCGTGGCCGGTGAGCCTCCACTTGACCCCAAATTTTGCATACCGACTTCTTTCTTCGTTGTTCATCTAATTGACATCTTTTTTCCTCTTCTTTTCTTGCGCAAGATTGATCCCCAAATTGTACGCGTACCGCGGGAATTCATCGGAGCGCGCTTGGTTCACCGCGTTGCCACGCCCGTACGGACGATGTTGGAGATCATCACCACCACCGTTGTGATCTTCTAATCAAGCCCTACATCCTAGACGTCCTCGTTGATGCCGAAGATCGCCGGAGTTGTCGTCTTCGTCGCGTCTAATCTACACGTCGCGGTTAGTAAAAGCGTCGTAATTTTTTATCCGTTACTCCGTTTTAGACGAAACCAGCGGCCTAATCGTTGTTTTGAAACCCTCTAAATATTGTGTACTGTAGATCCAAATTTTGAGAAAATTATTTTTTTCCGTTTGCAAAAAAATTCCTAAATCCTATGCAAAACTGTTCTAGTAATATCTTTTTACTCGTAGATTCGTTTTGCGTGATTCCAAAGCACACGGTTTTCTTTCGAAGCCCTCTATCCAGTACAACCCTATTTTTTTTTTATTTTCGAAAATATTCAGATCTGATCAGATTCTATTTTCAACTTTAGTTGATCGTATCTTTTGTTTTACAACTCGGATTTGATTGATTCTTTTTGCAAACTAAAACCCTAGCTAAACCTTATATTCTAGATACTTTGCAACCACTTTTGAAATCAATCATGATCTGTTTTGCAAAAACTTTTATTTGGTTTTTCTTTTGAAGTTTCAAAATAAAATAAAATTGTTCGCCTTCTTTTGGATTGTTGATTTATTGTGTGCAACCTTGTTTGCTTGGTTACGATAGATTGCTCGGAGTGTAACGAGTAGAATTATCAGAATTATGAGCGCGAATAACTTCATCAAGATTCAAGGCAAGTCATATCTTTTGATCATATTCCCTATTACCTATGTTTTCAATGCATTAGTTCTTCTTCTTTAGATTGCATGGTAGGTTGTACTATGCTATTACACCCAGTAGTTCATTGAGGTAGGTCTGATCCTTACATCTTTGTCACCATCGTATAATAGGATATTGCTATGCTAAGTAGACGTGGATTGGGAAGTGATTCATTATGAAGTATGAGTGATAATGTAGTAATTAGGACCAAGATAAAGTTAATGAACTACCTGGGTGGGATGGTTGCGAGCATCCTGGGGGTGGCCAGTGATGACTGCGGAAAGCCACCCACGCTCAAAGGGACTGTTTGTATTGACATACCTAGAAGCTTACGTGTGCAGCCACAAGCTACTATGGGCTCTGGCTTGGTTGATCAGTTGTAAGGACTCTTACTAGGTAGCGCTACGAAAGTAGTTGTGAGTAGGTGGGATGGGTGCTACCGGAGTAAGGGAAACTCTTCTGAAAGACCATGTCTCGATCTTCCAGTTGTCATACACCATGCAGTGTGATAAACTACAAAGGAGGCGATCGAGTCTTGTGGGGAAAAGTGCACAAACCTCTGCAGAGTGTAAAACTAATCGATTAGCCGTGTCCCCGGTTATGGACAATTTGAGCAACTAGTTGTGGAAATATTGATTTGTCTCATCATCTTTAATTAACTGATTGGTTTAATCACTTTGGGATAGATTGAGTGGGGGTTCCCATCTCAATCGTATGCTATTGTAGAACTTAGTTATTATTATTCTATAAGGAAAAATTAGCTTTTTTTTCCAAATTGCATGTATTGTAGGAAATTTTACTTCTTTCTGGGATATGATTTGCCGTACATTCAAATGTACTGACCCGTTGTCGGGCTGTAACCTTCGGTGTTGCAGGATTATATACGACGAGTAAGTGATACGATATAGGGTCATGAAGTCTACACTCAACTTTGCCGTTGGCGTTGATGGGACTCCACTTATATATTGATTGTTCTGCTGTGTATTCTAGCCCAAGGGCTGTAAGGTAATAAATACCATGTATTTACGTTAATTTATGACATGTGATACTATGGTATTTCATCGAGTACCTGTGTGTGCTAGCATACTGATCCAGGGATAGCACAGAAGCACAGTAGACTTGGTTCCCTTTGGGACCGAGTCGTTACAAGATGGTATCAGAGCACATGTTGATTGTAGGTCGTGACCCTAGAAACTGGAAAGCCATAGGGAATTCTATTTCTCAAAATATTATTTTGAAAAATAAAA
The DNA here is from genome assembly GCA_950022295.1 of Bromus sterilis. NCBI lineage: Eukaryota > Viridiplantae > Streptophyta > Magnoliopsida > Poales > Poaceae > Bromus > Bromus sterilis. The sequence continues at coordinate 223,647,163 of OX465599.1, forward strand.
TCCATTACTTCTCATCTTTTCTGAGTTTTTTTGTCTTTGAAAAACTCCCTCGTACCTCAAACAAGTTAGACTTTACCCATGCAACTTTGAGTACTTGGAAGGATCATCTTATGCTACATCGAGAAGGACAAGTTATTGTATTCATGATCAACTCAGTGTAAAGAGGATTATACCATGCATTGGAAGAATGGAAGTTACCAACTACAAGTATAGAAGATTTTCAAGACTCGAAGATCTTTGAAGACTCCGAAGATCCCAAGCCTACCCATGACGTTTAGAAGACTAAACCCCTGTTATATGCTCACGTTAGATGCGGAGATTTGTGTGTTTTTTTGTATTGTTCTCCCCTCCCCTCCAAACTTATTCCCTAAACCAAAACCCTTGGACCCAATAGATGGTGTATGGAGATGAACTCATCTTTTCCGGAGCGATGACTTAGTTGGAGACCGAACAATGGATTCAGAACATGGAGGATCACATGAAGGATAACAGTGTTGGAAGAAAGGATATGGTGCAATATGCTCTTCAGGACTTTGCAAAATGTGCTGCTACTTGGTGGAGGATGTACCAAGATATCAATGTATGGAGAGAAGAAATCACTTGGGAGGAATTCAAACTGACTTTACTAAGATCTCGTCTTGTCACCCGAACAAGGAAGGCTAGTATAAACGATCTGAATAAACCATGCGCATGTAAGATCTGTGGAGAAATAGGACACACCCACGAGGAACATCAGGATGAATGCCCTTATTGTGAAGAAAGTTACCTAGATGAAGAATCTCCCACTAGGCAGGTTACCTGTTCCTTATGTGAAGGAACTACCCATTACCCCGCTCAGTGTAACTTATACCCCATGGTACAGAAAGTGATCCAACAACATAAGGAAGGGATGAAGGAAGCTCTTAGTAAACAGATAGAAGCACTCATGATGAAGGAAGATGTTAAAGACCCTCTTGAAGAAACATCAACCCCAGTTTGCCTCAAGTCGTGCTATTCATGTGGAGAAGAAGGACATATTTCACAAAACTCCACAAAGAAGGGGGACGAGTATCTGGGCAAATTCCCGACAATAGAAGTGGATTATGACCAACAAGAAATAGAAGATTGGGGTAACATAGAAAGTTCGAGAAAGAAACACAAGGTGTTTGGAAGGGTCGTGTGTTGGCATTGTAGCAAGGATGGACGTCATGCACCTGGTTGCCCTTGTAAAGACTACGACCTGCTCGCAAGACAAAAAACCCAGACCAAGAATAAGAGGATGACTCAAGATTCACAGAAGAAGCCTTACGCCCAGGAGAACACCACTTATGTTAAAGACGTCAATAATATAGAGGAGAAGAATGCATCCTAGAAATCCAAGGATGGAGATGGTGAAAGCAATGTGTATACCCAGAAGAGCCCAATTTCTGCAAAGAAGGATCGGAGTCAAGTCATTTGTTTTAGGTGCAGAGAAGCAGGGCACTACTCTACCAAATGCCCCGAAAGGAAGACAAAGCCTCAAGGAGCTTAAGTAATCACAATGAGACCCCAAGACTGGAAATGAGTAAGCTGTTTTGCTGCAACGAGGAAGACCAATTTATCCAAGAATATCGCAATGGACAGAAGTCTTATGCTGAGATAGTAGTTGCGAAGCATGCAATAAGAGTAGGAGGAATTTTTTTTTAAATAGAAACGTCGGATGGAGATGTGTAATTCTATGACATTGCAATGATCAATTTGAGATTCAATAGAGCTAGTATGCGCCTTTGGTCAGGAAACAACCACAGGTGTGAATTGGATATTTATGAGTAGTAACACTACAAGCAAGGAGAAGTTATTCGGAAGCTAATGTAAAGATAAGGAAGAGACCCTAGATTTTCATTTTTAAGGGTGGTAGTATCTTATATTACTACCGGAAGAATGATCGAAGTGTTAAATACATCAGACCTCACAATCGAGTTTGACAAGTAAGTGATGAGTCCGTTTGAAGATGTGATAGTTTGCATTAAGATATTAAGGAAGAAGTATAGTTGGATTTTAAAGAATGAGAAACAAGACTTATGACTGAGATGGAGAATATTTAAAATCCAAGGAGGATTAAAGATTTGCAATAAAGGAGGAGGTCTCATTACCCACAAGCTCCAGGATTTGATAATAAGCAAGCACATTCTTGTGGAAAGAAGAACCATGGAGGAAGCTACGGCTCTATCAGCCGACGATTTCATAGGAGTTTACGTAAAACCCGAGAGTTGTGAAGAAACGATAGCTGTTTTATTTGGCATGCAGAAACCATGGAATTACCCGAACTCAGTTCGTGGAGAAGATAATTTTGCAGTGCTTGTGAGGATGCCGGAGTGTTGGAATGCGAGATTTGCTAAACCATATACAAGGTAATGATTTGGGTGCAGGATGGATTGATCACCATACTGGCTACTCTTATTATTCGCCTTGCTATGTGGGATGGTAGATCTAGAGTGACTTACCTATAATAGAGAGAGACGACGACGTTAAACCAAAACTTTAGAATGGTACGATGTTGACCCTGTACATTGCAACCCTCGCGAATCATAATTAATACGGCGAGAATAAGCCAAGACCCGTTTTCTGCAGGAAACCCTCTTGTTGACCACCATGAGAGTACCGATATTTGTTAGTATTGGCGTTCGACCGGTCATTCATGAAGATACAGTATATGGAAGACCGATTATTTGGATAAAGGATTCAATACCTCAAGAAGTAGGGGTATATGTAAATAAGGAAGTCATCAGAGGAGCGATATTCTTGAAGACCTGGAAATTTTCTTTTAAGGGTGGTAGCACCCTGGACCGTCGGAGGATCAGTGCATTTTGAAGACAAAAGACCCCAAACCTAACCTTTTCTTTCTAGCCTCCTCGAATCTCGAGGACGAGATTCATTTTAAGGGTGGTAGATTTGTAACATCCCAAAATTCTAAAATTTGGAATGTTATAATAATTAAATTATTATGATGTTCTTGTTTGATTTATGTGTAATTGATCTGAGTGAGATAGACTAGGATCTTAAACTTTTCAAGTTTAAATGAATATTAAAAATGAGAGGGAATAAATGACTTTCCCTAATATCATTTCTGTTCTTTTACATTTATTTTTAAAAAAACAAATCCAACAAATAAAAATAGAGAGAAGGTAATATGACTCCTTCAATAAATAAAATAAAGTTGGGAAATATTTCAAATAAAAGTTTTCATCTTTATTTTATTGGATCTTATTTTGAATACTTTTATTTTTTTAAATAAAAATAATTAAATGAGGGAAGATAACATGACTTCTTCAATTTCATTGAAAATGATTTAAAACCTTGCTTCGGATTTATTTGAATTTCTTGAATGAACTTTTTCTTTATTATTTTATTTTGTATAAATAACTTATTGAAAATATTATTTACGTTTTTCTAAGATTTTAGAATTTTATTTCGTATTTTTCCGACTTATATTTTATTTTATAAAACTCTTTGAAGTTTAAGAAAAGTACGTATATATATGTATATAAACGTAATTACGTTTTACGTATTTTTATTATTTAAAAAAATAAAATGTTACATTTTAGGGCTATTTTTATTATATTAAAAATACCTCTATATATATATTTATTATTATTTCAAAAAAAGAAAAGTTCGCAAAAAAAAAATACTGGGACGGGCCAACCAGGCCGAATTCGGCCCAGCCAGCCGTGCCGCGCGTGGGCCGAACAGCCCAGCCGCCCCGAGCCACGTAGCGCTCGTCTCACTGACCCGCACGAGCGCACAGGAGATTTCTGTACGTGTCCATGGCGGACATGGACAGAGGCCGCAGCCGTCCCGTGTTCGTCTGGATCTCTCTTCTCGTTAATTTCTTGCCCACGAAATCTTGTCCAATAAATACCTCACGTTCCTCTCCGCCGATTCCCCATAAATTTTTGCCCCAAACCGTCCCAAATCAAGCTAATTCCGAGATAAATCTAGGTCCAACGGAGCTCCATTGTTGGACGAATTCGTCGCCGGTGAGCCTCCACTTGACCCCAAATTTTGCATACCGACTTCTTTCTTCGTTGTTCATCTAATTGACATCTTTTCCCCTCTTCTTTTCTTGCGCAAGATTGATCCCCAAATTGTACGCGTACCGCGGGAGTTCATCGGAGCGCGCTCGGTACACCGCGTTGCCACGCCCGTACGGACGACGTTGGAGATCATCACCACCACCGTTGTGATCTTCTAATCAAGCCCTACATCCTAGACGTCCTCGTTGACGCCGAAGATCGCCGGAGTTGTCGTCTTCGTCGCGTCTAATCTACGCGTCATGGTTAGTAAAAGTGTCGTAATTTTTTATCCGTTGCTCCGTTTTAGACGAAACCAGCGGCCAAATCGTTGTTTTGAAACCCTCTAAATATTGTGTACTGTAGATCCAAATTTTGAGAAAATTATTTTTTTCCGTTTGCAAAAAAATTCCTAAATCCGATGCAAAACTGTTCTAGTAATATCTTTTTACTCGTAGATTCGTTTTGCGTGATTCCAAAGCCCACGGTTTTCTTTCGAAGCCCTCTATCCAGTACAACCCTAATTTTTTTTAATTTTCGAAAATATTCAGATCTGATCAGATTCTATTTTCAACTTTAGTTGATCGTATCTTTTGTTTTACAACTCGGATTTGATTGATTCTTTTTGCAACCATTTTTGAACTCAATCATGATCTGTTTTGCAAAAACTTTTATTTGGTTTTTTTTTTGAAGTTTCAAAATAAAATAAAATTGTTTGCCTTCTTTTGGATTGTTGATTTATTGTGTGCAACCTTGTTTGCTTGGTTACGATAGATTGCTCGGAGTGTAACGAGTAGAATTATCGGAATTATGAGTGTGAATAACTTCATCAAGATTCAAGGCAAGTCATATCTTTTGATCATATTCCCTATTACCTATGTTTTCAATGCATTAGTTCTTCTTCTTTAGATTGCATGGTAGGTTGTACTATGTTATTACACCCAGTAGTTCATTGAGGTAGGTCTGATCCTTACATCTTTGTCACCATCGTATAATAGGATATTGCTATGCTAAGTAGACGTGGATTGGGAAGTGATTCATTATGAGGTATGAGTGATAATGTAGTAATTAGGACCAAGATAAAGTTAATGAACTACCTGGGTGGGATGGTTGCGAGCATCCTGGGGGTGGCCAGTGATGACTGCGGAAAGCCACCCACGCTCAAAGGGACTGTTTGTATTGACATACCTAGAAGCTTACGTGTGCAACCACAAGCTACTATGGGCTCTGGCTTGGTTGATCAGTTGTAGGGATTCTTACTAGGTAGCACTACGAAAGTAGTTGTGAGTAGGTGGGATGGGTGCTACCGGAGTAAGGGAAACTCTTCTGAAAGACCATGTCTCGATCTTCCAGTTGTCATACACCATGCAGTGTGATAAACTACAAAGGAGGCGATCGAGTCTTGTGGGGAAAAGTGCACAAACCTCTGCAGAGTGTAAAACTAATCGATTAGCCTTGTCCCCGGTTATGGACAATTTGAGCAACTAGTTGTGGAAATATTGATTTGTCTCATCATCTTTAATTAAATGATTGGTTTAATCACTTTGGGATAGATTGAGTGGGGGTTCCCATTTCAATCGTATGCTATTGTAGAACTTAGTTATTATTATTCTATAAGGAAAAATAGCTTTTTTTTGCAAAAATAAATGTAGAAGCTCCACCAGCCAAATTGCATGTATTGTAGGAAATTTTACTTCTTTCTGGGATATGATTTGCCGTACATTCAAATGTACTGACCCGTTGTCGGGCTGTAACCTTCGGTGTTGCAGGATTATATACGACGAGTAAGTGATACGATATAGGGTCGTGAAGTCTACACTCAACTTTGCCGTTGGCGTTGATGGGACTGCACTTATATATTGATTGTTCTGCTGTGTATTCTAGCCCAAGGGCTGTAAGGTAATAAATACCATGTATTTACGTTAATTTATGACATGTGATACTATGGTATTTCATCGAGTACCTGTGTGTGCTAGCATACTGATCCAGGGATAGCACAGAAGCACAGTAGACTTGGTTCCCTTTGGGACCGGGTCGTTACACTGAACCACTTATGTTTTCATGAGTTTATCTATGTTCAAGATCCTATCTATGAGTTGTATGCACCTATTATGGTCCGGAACCGGCGATCCCAAAGGTGACAGCTTGGGACACCAAAGGGGATGGTCCATAATTTGAGGATTCCATGTATCCATTGAGTTTATTGCTTTGTTCCGGTGCTCTTTGACAGGAGCACCTTAATCTCCATAAGTTCCTTTTGGCCCCGTTAGTAGCGGGATGGTAGGACAAAAGATGTTGTGCAAGTTCTTATTGCAAGCACGCACAACTACCTATGGGATACATGCCTAATGTTTGATATTTGCCTAGATGATCATTTCTTTTCTATGTGCCTTGCCCCATGTTAGAATCTATTACATGTTCATTCTTATTCATGCAGCTCCCGACCTCCATCTCCCTAGCCTACAGTATTTTAATCCTACTGGTTACTATTAGTTTATTTCTGCTTTTTTACTTTTGTTGTTACCACCATCACTATCACTATCACACCAAAGTTGCTATTAATACTTTGTTGCAAGCAAGCATATTTCAGGTGCGGTTGAATTGACAACTCAACTGTCAAAGCTTATAAATACTCTTTGGTTCCCCTTGTGTCGAATCAATTAATTGGGTTAAGTTACCCGCGAGAACACTACAATAGATCCACTACAGTTGAGGGTCATCACTAACCTCTTGAGGGGTTGTAATATATAGAGTACCCTCACGTACCATGGGTCGAGGTTGCGCGAGGATAACCAAACCCTCATACACTCTTCCTCGGGTTACCCGTCTCTCCGTGAACCTCCTGATTAGATAGAGAGTTACCGATAATAAGTGAATGAATTCCTTTGACTAATGTGATTATTTGATTGTTGGTACTTTCACCATCCATATTTTGCTAGCCTCTTCGGTACCGTGCATTGCCCTTTCTCATTTTGAGAGTTGGTGCAAACTTATCCGATGCATCCAAACCCTTGGCATGATACGCTCTGTCATCATAAACCTCATTATATCCTTCTTCGAAACAACCACCATTCCTACCTATCAAGGAATTTCCATAGCCTTTCCAAGATACATTGCCATGCAACATCCATCATCTAATGACTTGATCTTCATGTCATACATTCTTTTTCTTGATCGAGGAGCCGCATGCTAGTTGGTCCTTGCCCTTATAATTGCTACATGACGCGCTAGTATCATAGCACATCCTGCTACACTAGCAGAGGCATACATTTGCATACATCATGATAGTTTTTTAGTTTTCTTTATGTTGAGTACTTCTTATAAAGTGTGTGATCTTCTTTCTATCCTTGTAAAATATAGAGTGTTGCCCTTAAAGTGAGGAAAAAATCCCAAAGAGGACAAAATAAAATATACCAAAAGAGGGCAAATTAAAAGATCCCAAAGAGGACAAATGAGAGATAAATAGAAAGAGCCAATGAGACCACAGAAAAATAAAAAAATTAGAAAAAAGAAAGGAATAAAAGGAGAAGGGGGGGGGGCAACACTATTCCTTTTGAAAGATCCACACTCGTACTCCAAAGTAATATTTGTACTACATAGAGAGTTTCATATCATTCATGCATAACTATGTGGGGATCCTTACAGTATAGAACTTGGCTTGTATATTCCAATGACGAGCCTCTCAAATGAGATCTAGGTCTTCTTTGGCAAACAAGTTGGATGCACCCCCACTAGTTCCATTGGAGAGCTTTCCATAGCTCACATGTGCATCCGTTGCATGATAATCCCTACTCCTCACATCATATCTATCATTTGGATTTCTCTCGCCTATGATTGTCCTCATTGATGTGAGCCTTTCACACATTTTTTCTTCCTTCCCCATCATTATTCTATTTTCCATGCTAAGTGCCAACATACCTTGTTTGCGCTCATTCATTGCATGAGTGCTCAAAGTCGAAAGGGAGAGGATCAGTTTGACTTGTGCCTGACTAGTGGTATGGGGACGTGTTATAATAAGATTCCAAAGGATACCAAGTGTGAAGTTTTAGTAGATTGAGTTCTCAATTAAACTATATAGTATTTTTATGCTCTAAACCCATCTCCCACTTCTTGCACACAAACATCAATTGGAGACATTCGAGTCATGGACATCGAGAGCTCTTGCACCTTTATGTTCTTACTTTTCTAGTTTCAATACCTGATATATACTCTTTCTTGTCATTGACTTGACTTGAATTACATACCTTGTTTGCTGTACTTTAAAGTTAAGTTATGTGTTTGTAGCCTGTCACCACAGAAATTATCTTTTTTTATCATTTACCTACTTAAGCTTGAGGATGTTGATACACCCCAAACGTATCTATAATTTCTGCTTGTTCCATGCTTATATGGGTGACTTTTCTACATGTTTTGCTACACTTTTGTACCTTTTTCAACATATTTGGACTAACCTACTAACTCAGTTCCCAGTGCCAGTTTCTGTCTGCTGTTGTCCATGAATTGCAGGTATTTACCAATATTAAAGTGTTCGAAAAAATCCAGAATATATATATAAATCAGCGCAGAAGAAGACTCCAGAAGCCTGAAGGGCGGCCAGAGGGGGGCCACCCCCTCCCAGGAAACCAGGTGGTGCGACCAGGGGGAGACCGCGCAGGGGACGCGCCTGGTGGGGTGGGACCTCCCCTGGTGCCCCCCTTCGGCCTATATTTACCTCTCGTGCTGAAAACCCTCGAGAGGCTCTCCGTTACGCGATTTTCACCACTCTTCCGCCGCCGCCGCGATCCAGAGATCGGGATCGCCAGAGGACCCTATCCCGGCACCCTACCGGAGGGAAGATTGATCTCTAGCAGCTTCTCCACCACCATGAGCGCTTGCCGGATGTGCCATGAGTAGTCCACCTTGGACCATGGGTCCATGACCAGTATCTATGTGATGTTTTCTCTCCAATCTTTTGGCTCAATTCTTAGCCCTTGTGAGCTTCCCTACATGATCAAGGCACCTATGTATTTTTTTCTGTGTTGCTATGCTGTGTTTGCTAGAATATGATGGATTATGAGATTATGTTCACTTTGTGATGAGTAATATATTTGGTGTACCTTTTATGTTTTAGTTCTTGAGTAATTCTTGCATGTTCTCCGTTGCTTTTTATTGCTTTGGCCAAGTATTAGATAGTAACTCCAAGATGGAGCGTTATGCTTGATTGTGGGTTCATGCCCCCCCATATCTAGCTTGAGTGACAGAAACATGAGACTAGGGGATGTGCTGTTGCCACCAGGGAGAAAACAACAGTGCTTGTAACTGCGGTTGCAAGGATTGTTTACCTTACACAAAGTGTGTTAATGCAGTTGTCTGTTGCTTTGATCCTACAGTTTGACCGGGGTCCGCAACTTAATACCAGCGAGATGTTCTGGATAGATATCTCAAGGTGGATGATTAGTAAGTAGATGCTGATGAATAAACAATCTTCTTTTCTTGGCGTACTGCACATACGATTGAGCCTCTAGATTTCTTGTAGAATAATTAGCATTGCGGTGCGTTTATAATTCTGTCAATTGCCCAGCTGTAATTTGTTCACCCAACATAGTTATTTATCGTATTTTGGGAGAGAGACATCACTAGTGAAGATCACGGGACCCCGGTTCATATTTCCACCATAATTTTACACCGCTACAATTTCCTGCTTTTAGTTTTTCCTTCCGTTGCAATCACTATTATTATTATTCCCGTTTGTGTTTTGATCCTTTGTAAACGACAAGGCCGGAGATATTGACAACCTCTCTGAACTCGTTGGGAGAAAAGTTATTTGTTGCCGTGTGCAAGTCCAGGTCAAGAAGGCAACCCTCAAGGTTGGAAACGACGCCATTGTTTTCTTGCCACCTACTTGTATCTCTTGGAGTCCTACGGGATACATAACCCTATCCTTTACGTTAGGGAAATTTGCAGCTTTCTACTTGTCAACGTTCCACTTGGGGTAGCTAACGAGGAGCGCATCAACTTCTGCGCCATCAATGCTGCTTTGTGCGAGTGACACATGTATGTGAGGTCGTAACCCTTCGTCTTTTTTGATGATCGCAACACGGTTCATGTTGAAAAGAATGGTCATAACATGATCCATGTTGCAAGGTGTCATCAAACTCTCATGTCACATGCATATCAGAAGTATCTACAACGCGGTTCATGTTGGGAAGGATAATCGCAAAATAATCCATGTTTTCTAACTAAAGAAGTTTGCAACAGACGTCATGTTCCTAAAAAGGTTCTCAACATGTATCAGGTTGCAAAGGAGCCCTACAACATGTATCATATTGTAAAAAAGCTTCGTAACATGCACCGTGTTGCAAAAGAATTTCGCAACATGTGCCGTGTTACAAAGGATCACAAAGCTAAACCTCTTGATCTGATCGATCCAACGCTTCACGACCCGACGGATCATTTGTATAGATCCGCCAAGTGATGCGTAGAACGACCCAAGTTTGAGTTACGAATTGATGGGTAGGGAGGCCCACACAGGAAATTCCTCCAAAGTAAGGAGTGCCAGTGCCCGCGCCAACCTCTCCCCCCTATAAAAATGGGATAAAATCTCCCTCACCATAATGATCCCGCACACGCGTTCGCCTGCCTCCGTGGCCGTTGGATGGGCTTTTGAAACCTACGACCATGCCGAACTGAGCCGAGCCGTCGCCCCTTTGCAAACGACCTATTGCAACAGTCGTCCTGTTGCAAGGCGTAGCGAGGCAACGATGACATGGGGACACCGACAACCACACTTTTCCCTCCGGCAACTACCCGTAGGCGAGACAAGTGGGGTGAGAGGGCGACGACGACGTGTTCGAATCTATCGTGGGGCTCCTCAAGGGAACTGGTGAGGCTGAGCGTCTCAAAGAGCTTGGATTCGAGGAGGGTGTCGGGGCGGAGACGCGGCTGCACGACAAGTAGTTGCGGCGGATGCGCGGGGTCGCGAGAGAGCACGAAGAGGCCGCACATGAGGCCCTCATCCTTGGGCTCCGAGGGGTGGGGAGGGGGGGGGGAGGCGCCGTGGGGGACGAGCGCTTGCTGCGATCGATGGAGAAGGCTTGAAGGGGAGAGATCGTCGGGAAGGGCTGGTGATGCAGCTGAGCGCCGAGGCGCGAAATAGCGGAGCGAAGCATCGCAGGCGGGGGCAACTGAACATCTGTTGCAAAGCTTCATTTGCAACATGCGGGTTGTTGCAAACATACACGAAAAAAAGAAGACATGATTTTGATGTAAAAATATTTTGGAAACTTTGCAATAGAGGTGTTAGTGCAAAGGTCCGAGCGCATCAAGGATATTGTTGCAAAGCAAATACGCTAAAAGAGAACAAGAAAAAATAGCGCCTAGATTGTTTGCAATAAAGTTCCTGTTAAAATGGTCCGATCGTAACAAAACCTTTATTGCAAAGGTTTGCTGTATCGGACGCACGATGGGACGGCTATAGTTTTTTTTATCATACAGTTATGCACGTGACGGATGTTTAGAAAAATCCGATCGACGAACACGTATGTTTTTCCAAAAAATTAAAGGTGGTTCTGAAGTGCACGCACCTTAAGCAAAATTCTGGACTAAATGTTCGTAGCAGACAGAACAGGGTGGCCGAGTTTCGTTCCGTTTCTCGTTTTTTTGCACGACAAAAACGCCTTTGCCAGCCAGATCTCGGCTAGAAGGACTAGCATCCAGCAGAAAGAGAAGTTTCTTCAAAAGGTAGTACGTAGTATCTAATCTACGAGTGGAATTCAGATTTTTTTGAGGCAATAACCGTAGAACAATTCTTCTACGGTATGTTTTCTATTTTCTCATGCATAAAGTTACAATGGTAATTACAATGGAGGAGAGCAAAAAGAAAAAAAGAAAAAAGAGAAGGTAAAGAATATCAACCTATACCAGTTTTCCGAAAGATGAGATAAAAGAAAACTAAATTAAACTGCCTCAACAAAATCCAACTTATGAAAGTTGTTGGTCTATCCAATCTTGCAACTTGGGTTTAAGACCCTCTTTTATTCTGAGCTAAAGTAATTTTAGGTCTTGGGCTAGATTCATTCTCCATCCTTGAATTGTAGCATGTTCATTTCTGAATACCTTTCCATTTCTTTGTGTCCATATTTTCCAACATCCAAGAATAGTGATTTCCATATTTAGTCCCTTAGGAAGTTGTTGCATTGCTAGAGTGGTTTCTTCATAAACAGATGTCCCTCTTCTTTTAAAAGGCATGATGGATATCCAACATCTAAATGCAAATTGGCAGTCCCATAGAAGGTGAAGCAGAGTCTCACTAGACTTTGAGTTACAACAAGGACAATCATAAGAATTTAGGAACATTCCTTTCCTTTGTAACATGGATCTTGTGTTAATTCTGTTGTTTAGTACCAGCCAGTAGAAAATTTTGTGCTTCAGCATACTTGCTGTCTTCCATAATTTGTTTAAGAGTTCTGATCCTTGTTGTTCATCCATCAAATGTTTATATATGGTCATGGCTGAATATGATTTCTTTCCTTGACATGCCCATGTATCATGTCCTTGTGTTTCAGCTGGGATGTTGAGTGTTAAATCTTGGAGCTGGTTCCAGGATTGAGTGGTTAAGCGAGTGTGAAACATGTCAGTCCAACTGGTTTGCTGCCTGAAGTTCTTTAATTTTATTCTACTATCTTTTGCAAATGAGTATAACTCTGGTTATTTTTTCCACATGGGTTCTTTGTCCCAGATATCTTTCCACATTAAGATTGTGTTTCCCATATGTGTCTGAATGTTGGATTGTCTCTTATAGATTTCTATAAGTGGAATATGAGCTTTCCACCAAAAGGATCCCACCATTTGATCTTCTGGAGCACTGTTTCCATATGCTGTCTCCCATAACAGAGCCACCCATGGAAGGCCATTTTTATTGAGGAATTTTTGAATGTTCTTGATGAGCAGTGCCTTATTATGATTGTAGATATCCAGGATCCCAAGTCCTCCTTTTTATTTTGGTTTGCAGACTTTATTCCAGGAAATAAGAGGTGCTCCTCCTTGATCTTGCCCAAATTTTCTCCAAAAGAAATTCCTCAAGTATTTGTTTACTTGTGTGATTATTCCCACTGGCAATACTAGTGAGCACATAAAAAGGTGGGGAGAGCAGAGAATACTGATTTTATTAGCATCAATCTTCCATCATATGATAACATGGTGCTACAGCCAGCAAGTCTCTGGTCAATTCTCTGAAGAACAGGTACAAAATGCTCAATCTTTGGCTTTGTGATCCCCATAGGAAGACCTAAGTATGTGAATGGGAATGATCCCAATTTTCACGGTAGGCTGTTTGTCAGTGCAGGAATTCTGCTTTCATCAACATTAATGGGAACAAGGAATGATTTATGATAGTTTATTTTTAACCCAGTAAACTCAGTGAAGTAGTGCAGTAGATTCTTCATTTGCTCTAATTGAATGCAACTAGCTGACAACACCACAATTGTATCATCTGCATATTGGACTATGGGAAAATTTGGGCAAGCCAAAGATTGGATTAGAGGTTCCAGCAGGTTGTTAATCCTTGCTTCATTGCATATTGACTGGAGTAGATCTGCATCAAGAAAAAATATTAATGGAGAGAGAGGGTCCCCTTGTCTCACTCCTCTTCTGTAGTGAATAATTTTTCCAGGTATACCATTCAGGAGTACAGCTGATGTACCAGTGCTAAGTATCATTTGGATCCAATTGCACAAAGTGTGACCAAAACCCTTTGCCTTTAGAATTTCCAGGATTGAGGAACGCTCATAAATGCACTACCACTTGTTTCTTGGATATATTGCATAAATGCAGATACTCATAAGTCCATGCAACACAGTCTTGTATAGATCTATTCTTTACGAATCCATATTGGTTTGCATGTATCAGGGTTGTGATCACCTTCTGCAGTCTATTTGCAAGTAGCTTTGTGATGATCTTGATAGTGCAGTTTAGCACAGATATTGGTCTGAAGTCATTTGTGTTTATGGGCACATCTTTCTTTGGAATCAGTGTGATGTATGTAGCATTGATGCTTTGAAGGTTTACCTTTCCAGCATGGAAGTCTGCAATTAGTCTATAGAAGTCTTGACAGATGATGTCCCAACATTTCTTTACAAAGGCACCATTAAATCCATTTGGCCCTGGTGCTTTATCTTTTGGCATTTGCTTGATGACATCATCAATTTCAGATGTAGTGAATGGTCTGTCAAGTTCAGCAAGGTTTTCATTTCTTTCCAGGATGCCTGTGAGATCAAGTGAGTTGGATGTTGGCAAAAAAGTGCCAAGTCTATCTTTAAAATCTTGCCAAAGACGATTTGCTTTATCTTGCTGCTCTGTGATGATATTTCCATTTCCATCATCTAAGCTCTTAATGAAATTGTTTCTGAATTTGATGGTTGCTTTTTTCTTGAAAAAGTGGGAACTCTCTTTATCAAAATTGACCCATCTGATAGTTGCTCTTTGCTTCCAGTAGATTCTCTGGAATTCTAGAATGTTTGCTAAGTGCTCTTTAAGTATTTCTCTCCCATTTTCCTCAATGTCTGACAGTGGCCTAAATTCTTCAAATAAATCCCACATATGGATTACTTCATTGCAAGCTTTGGATATTGAAGCAAGGTTTGACAAATTTCTTGACCAGATTTTTAAACCTTTTCTGAGCCTTTTAAATTTGGCTGTGATTATCTTTGCACTGTCATCTTCCTATATTGGTTGGTTCCAATTGTCTTGGACTACCTGTCTGAATTCCTGGTGTTCCAGCCAAAATTTTTCAAATCTAAATAATTTAGATTTAGGCATAGTAGTTCCAATTGAGATGCAACAGGGGGTGTGGTCTGAGGTTGTCTTGGCTAGAGTTCTAACAGTTGTATTAGGGAAAGACACTGTCCAATGTTCAGATGTGAAGGTCCAATCCAGCTTTTCAAGGAGGGGAGCATCTTGCATATTACTCCAAGTAAACCTCCTATCCTTTAGAGGTATTTGTACCAGTGCCAATGTATGGATTGCTTCATTGAATTGCAGCATGTTGTTTATATCCCCAAGGCCTCTGTTTCTATTATGTGGATATCTAATGTAGTTAAAATCCCCCACAATTATCCAGTCTGATGAGTCAGGCATTTGAATTTTTTTGAACCAATCAATAAATTCAACTCTTTGCTCACTATCACATGGTCCATAGATGTTGGTTATGATCCAAGACTTATTGTTCCTGAGTGATGTCAGTCTCACAGAGACTGAAAAATTATTCTTATGCAGGCATTCTCTAGAGAACAGACTATCATTCCAAGCAGTTATAATGCCACCAGATGCTCCATGTGATGGAACAAATTCAAATTTATTAATTCTAGAGGGGCAGAAAATTTTCAAATAAGCTTGGTCAAAACTTTCCCTCTTAGTTTCCTGAAGCAAAATAATTGAACAACTAGCTTCTGAAATTTTGTTTGAAATGGCCAACCACTTTCTTTTTGAGTTAATTCCCCTGATATTCCAGTTTAGAATATTCCATGAAACAGCCATGCTATGCAAAGGTTTTTAAACGTAGTCTTACAGAATCTAAAGTAAATCATCCTCTTACAAACTGAGATTATTACATGACCAGGGAACAACAAAAGAAATCTTGATCCTACTGCAATCTGAGAGACCTCAACTTTCCAATCTAGCATGTTTAGGCTTTTTGTAACAAATCAGATTTCACAAAAATTAAAAATTTTGTTTTCGGTGTGAATTGTTTGATTGTCTGGTTTGTCTGCGGTGTTTGCATCCCCGATTTATCGATCGGCGATTATTTCCCCCCTCTTATCTCATACCGGATGGAGACTGACCCTTTCCACCCTAACACTCGACCTTTGCGACACCGGGTTTCGCCCGATCACCGTCGCAAAAACCGCACGAGACCAGCCGCAGCCAACGGAATGAAATACCCCGTTTAATAAGTAAACGAGATATTTTATAACGCGCTGGAAAGTGTTCTCGGAACGGTTCCAGTGCGAGGTGAACGCCGCCGGCTCGACGCGCTGATCGCGCAGTTCGAAGTTTTACCTGAATCGGAGGTCCTGTGGACCCCCGGCGGTCAGAAATGTAAACACCGCGCACGCGAGAGAAAAACCGGGGATGTTTTTGCAAACTGCCAGCCACCTGGGCTATATAAAGACCACCACACTCCCACCCCTTTCTAGGGTTTCCCTAGCCACAAAATTGCAGCCACCCCCATGGAAAATTGCCAGATATGCCCCAAAACACCCCAAATCCGAAACCCTAGCTCTCCCCCTGATCTGGACCGCCATATCTGAGATCTGACGGCCCAGATGGGTGCCACGTTAGCCCCAGCCTCCTCTCTCTCGTCCTAACCGCACCAGCCCGTGGAGTAGCCGCCGCCGCCCGACTCCGGCCGGCAGCCGCCGGCAACGCTGCCCCCGCAGGACACCTCCTCCTCTCCTCTCCCGCGCCCTCCTCTCCTCTGGATCCTCCTTCACCGCCTCCCTTTCTCCCATGCCGCAGGCCACCGGAGCACCGCCCCGCCATGGAGCTCGAGCGCGCCGCCGCCCTGGAAGCTCCCCGTCGGCCTCCTCCAACTGGATCAGCGCCGCCGCGCCCCGGATCCGCGTCGATCCGGCCTCCTCCAGCCGCTCTACCTCCTCACGCCGCCGTGCATGCCGCGCCGGCGAGCCGTCGGCAGCCGCCGCCTGCGGTTCCCGCTCGGGAGGAGCGAGCCTCCGTGGCCGCTCGCACGAAGCCGCCAGCTGGGCCGGCAGCCCAGCGTCCAGACCGGCACGCCCCAGCAGATGCGGCCCACCTCGCCAGCACAGCTGCGGCCCACTCCAGCCGGCTGGCCTCTCTAGCCACATGGGCCTAGCCCATGGGTGAGGCCCGACCTCCTTTTTTTTTCTGCTTTCTGTTTTTTTTTCGTTTTCTTATTTCTGCTAAGTCTGGAGCTAATGTGTTGCTGGTCCTGTTTTGCGACTAGAATAACGATCAAACCGTAGCTCGGATCGTGTTGCGCCCAAAAGATGAATTGCTCAGTTTTGCGTGCTCTAGCGTTCGTATGTAGAAAGTTTTCCCGTTTGAGGCCGTCTAGAGAATTTAATTCTGCGTCGAAGTGGGTACCAGATCGTTAGCTGTGCTGTTGTTGCTGAACTGTTATTTTATTGCAACTTCGGGCGACGGTTGCGTCGCAACCGTACGTCGGAATTGATTCATTCCTTTTGCATCCTGTTAAGCATTGTTTCTACTTCAGTTCCATGCATTCGCATGTCATATTTGCTTGTTGCATGTTGATTGTATCTTCAACCAAAGCTGCTATCCCGTTGTTTTTGACAGCCACATCTGTTTTTCTCTGAGTCTGTAACGTTTCGATGCCATGTTGTTTGCTTAATATCTTTTGATCCATGATGCCTATGACCTTGATTCTTGTTTTTACCTGATCCTCATCATGTCTACTTCATGCCCATGTATTGCTATGTCATGTTGCTGCACTTTTGCACATAGTTATACCCTTGTTTATACAGCATAAAAATAATAGTTTCTGCCATGTTTTCGTGATTTTCACTAAGTCCTAGACCAGTAATGTTTTATTGCGTTTTTCATGGGCTATAACTAGTTGTTCATGATGCTTATTTGCATGATTCTTTTTGCCATGCCTTCCCTGCCATTTCTACTTTAATTGAATATCATTTGTGAGCATGTTTGCACTCATTATCCTGTTTATGCAATGCTCTAAAGTGTGCTTCCTAATGTTGGCAGATTGTGTGTAACAGCCCAGTTTTCACAAAAATTAAAATTTTTGTTTTCGGTGTGAATTGTTTGTTTGTCTGATTTGTTTGCGGTGTTTGCATCCCTGATTTCTCGATCGGAGATTATTATTTCCCCCCTTATTTCTCGTATCGGATGCGTGACCGACCCTTTTCCCCAACGGCACACGACTCTGCGACACCGGGATTTCACCCGAGCACCGTCGCAACCGGCACAGGACCAACCATCGCCACCGGATCACAAACCCCGTTTATTTAATAAACGGATTATTTTATGGGGCGCCGAAAAATATTATCAGGATGTCACCGCAGTGAGGTACGATCGACGGGCTCGACAAGCTGAGCACGTAGGTCGAAGTTTCGTCCGAATCGGAGTCCGTATGCACCTCCGGCGGTCACGAATGCGATCACCGGACGCACGAGAGGGGTACCGAGGGTATTTGCGTAACCTGGCCACCCAACCTGCCCTATATAAAGACCACCAGCCTCCCACACCCAATTAGGGTTCCCCCCTCTGGAAATTTTCAGCTACCGCCCTCACAAAACTCAGATCTGATCCTCAACCCCCCACTGCACCGAAACCCTAGCTCTTGGCTGCTCTCGGCCGTCGATCTGCGAGATGGAGGACTTACAAGCGGCCATGTCACCCCGGAAGATCCAGCAGCCCCTCCTCCTAGATCCGGGCCCCGCAGGGCCCGATTAGACGCCACCGTCCGCTGCGGGCCCGCCCCGGGTCATGTTCGGGCCGCGCTGCCCGTGGAGGAAGCCGGCCATCCCCGCCTCCGTCCGGTCGCCGGCGAGCGCCGCTGCGCTCCGGCGAGCAACCACCGCGCCCGGTGAGCAGCCCCACGGCCTTTCCTTCTCCTTCCCCCTCTCCGCAGCCTCTCCTCACCTTCCTCTCCATCTCAGATCGAGCCATCAGCCGCCATGAAGACGCCCGTGGAGGTCCCGAGCCGCCGCCGCCCGCGGTCGCCGGCCCCGCCGCCGGATTCGGCCACCTCCAACCTCCTCCACCCGTTCCCGGTCAGCCCCGCGACCACTCTCGCCTCCTTCTCGCCGGAGTTGTCGCCAACTGCCGCCGCCGTCGGCATTCGTCGGGACGAGGACAACACTCGCTCGCGTGGACCGCTAGCTGGGCCGGCGTGCCCACCAGCCCACGGCGCGCCCCCGGCCCGCGCGACTCCCTCGCCCGTGGGCGAGATCCTGCTAAGTGCCGCCCACCCCTGTTCCATGGGCCAGGCCAACTAGGTGAGCGCCCCGCTTTTTCTTTTTTTTCTTTTTTTTCGTAATTGCTGCTTTTGCACTGTTGGGCCCAGTAGTTTTCGGCCCAGTAGTTTTTCTTTTCGTTTTTCTGGTTTAATAAAATTGGCAGATTGTATTTTTTTTTGCGAGTGCCCGTATCTTTTCACCCGTAGCTCGGATCGCGACGTGTAATACATGAAACTTGCTTAGTTTTTCGTGTAGTTTAATAAAATGTGCTTTGTTGCCATGTTTGACATTGTTTACATGCTGTTTACCTGCTAATTACAACTGCTTGCCACTGTAAATTGTTTGTTTAATAACTTTTTAACCATTTGCTCGGATTAAAATGTTTTTTATATGTAAATTGACTAGAATTTCGTGTAGAATGTGTTTATGTTGTTCTTGCTTGCTAATAAAAATAATAAAATTATGTTCATGGGAAAAACAGTACCAAATGCAATAATTATCGTGGGGTCCGTAATAGTTGCCATGTATAAATTTTACCCCCCCCCACTTAAAGTGACTAGATTAGATAGTTTATTTATGTTTCACCTCTTGTCATGTTTGTGTGCTATGCCATGCTTGAGTGAGATGCAATGTTAACTACCTTTGTTGATCACCTATAGCTAAACAACTTGAACCTTTCTAAATGTGCGGTATCGTCGTGTGTGAAGAGTACTCCACTTAACCTGTTAGTAACCGCTCTCGACGGTCGGTGCGATGTCTCGTGTTGCCTTCTTGTTGACGCTTGCTCGTGTTTGCTTCGTAGTAATAGATGCTTTCTTGTTGATTGCTTTCCAATGTTTATCGTCTTGTGTGCTCCCGCGGTTACTGTCGGAGACGATGCGAGCTTGCGATCAACTACACAATCGGAACCCGACTTATGAACAGGCAAGGACTATACATTACTTATGATCCATTCTATTTCAACCAGCGGTTTGCATGCTAGTTTAGGATAGGTTCGATGTTTGATCCTACCACATGTTTACAGCCTCTTTCAAACCGATACATCCATGTCCTCTCCCAGCAAACCTTGTACTCTATGTTACTATTGCTCGTTGCTCATCCCCTGCTTAGTATGCATGCTTAGGATGCTACGATGTTACCTCCTGTTACTCCTGGGTTTGGGATATCACATTATTATTATTGTTGTTGATGATATGATTATTAAAATGTTGACTATATTCGACGAAGGATGGAAGGTCTAGGCTATCGCGCCCCGACGCTTTGTTCCATTCGAGTCACCTAGGATCTGAGTTCCAGGTATTGGTTTTAAGACTGAGCGTGCCTAACCGCGTGTGGGATTTTATGGGGTCCCCTTTTCTTACCTACCTAGCTTCAAACATTTCTAGAGGTGGCCCAAGCTGGTTTTACCATTTGAAACCCGTGTGTGTAACTGGTGAGCTCCCAGCAGATTTTCAAACAACTCGGGCCAGCGGAGACATGGTTTCTTTGTTGGTCCACACCTGGAAGCTAGAGGGCTGCCCACATCTGTTTGGGTACCTAACCCGACCTCGTCCAGCCGGAAGAGTCCGATCCGATAGCGCGGCCGGCCTTTGGATTGGGTGTCGACTCCCCGGGGGCCACCCGGATTTGTGCGTTGTTAGTTAGAGGGACCTGTCGTTCCGGATCTCTTGGGACTAAATCATAAAATAGTTGCCTATCATGGGTAGCAATTGAGAGAGATGGGCGTGCGTGCGGAGCCTTGTAATGGGCAGTTGGTACACCCCTGCAGGGTTAAATCTTTTCGAGAAGCCATGTCCACGGTTATGGACGACTTGAGACCTACTCCTTGTTCATGGATAACAACAACTGAGATAATCGTAATATAATTTGACCAACGTGTGTGTGTGTGCCTTGACTGCTTCTTCTTCGTCGGGATGCGAAGAGGAGGACAAGGATAGGATAGGTGTTATGTTTGCGTAAGTAGTTGATAGCCAGACTTGTTGGAGGCGATTCCTCATCGAATGCTTGGCTTCTTATCTTACTCTCTAGATCGTTAGCTACTTCATAAATGCTAGTGCGGCAGCAACCTCACCACTTACCCCTTCCTTACCGTAAACTACTAGTTGTCCTAGAATGACGAGTGATGAAGTCCTTGCTGGGTCAGTTGACCACTACAGTTGGATGCTGAGTACTTCTATACTCATGATACTACCCCAAACTCTTTTCAGGGTTCTTGATCGACAAAAGTTATGGTGATCGACGTTTCACGTGGAGACTCGACGACGACTAGTTAGGCGGATACCGGCGGAGAGCCTGGACCCGTGTGGTTATGGGATCGATGTTTTTCTCTTTTCCACTAGGCATTTGCTTGTATTCTGTACTCAGACATGTACCTTCCGCTATTGTGTTGTATTTGAGGCAGTTGTATGCCAATTGTATGAGATGTTGTATCCTTGTATCTGTAATGTTGTGATATCATGTTGGAAATCCGGGGCATATGGCTTTGTCATATGTCGCGGTGGGACCGATATGTGCTTCATCCTCGGATCTGGGTGGAAACACCTAGATCTGGAACAGTACCGCATATCGGGCCTTACAACTTGGTATCAGAGCCTTACCGACCGTAGGATCCCTTCTCTGGCCGAAGTCGAGTCTAGACAAAAACTATTTTGTAGTTACTAAGATAGTTGTCAGAGAGTAGGAATCTTTTTACTCCTTACCCTTGCTCTGGTCAGGACAAGTGTCGTAAGTGTTTTTACTCTCGTCTTATCCCTTCAAATTCTAGGATCTCGAGTGAGTCGAGTATCGGAACTGTTACAATGCCTTGCTTGCAGCGTATTGTCTCGATTCCGATCTCAGGTGGGAAATCCTGTAGTACCTTTAGTCTGTCCGACTCTGGTTTACATCTTGGTCATCCGTTGAATTCAGTCCTCTTTCCTAGTATCCTCGCTATTTGAGTGAGAATGCTTCTCTTGATCGTCGCTTGGTCTATTGTCCTTCCTCTTGATATCCCGATGGTTTCGTTCTTCGACGTCGCCATCTCCCTACGGAAAATTATCTCGACGGAGTTCGACGTCGACATGGAGCAGAGTCCCTTGTTGGTGGTGTTGAAGATCGTCGACTCTCTTTTCTCTACCCCCTCTCCCCCGGATCGTCCAGGATCTCGGGACAAGATCCCTTGTTGGTGGTGTTGTATTGTAACAGCCTTGTTTTCACAAAAATTTAAAATTTTGTTTTCGGTGTGAATTCTTTGTTTGTCTGATTTGTTTGCGGTGTTTACATCCCCGATTTATCGATCGGTGGTTATTATTTCCCCCCTTATTTCTCGTATCGGATGCGTGACCGACCCTTTTCCCCAACGGCACACGACTCTGCGACACCGGGATTTCACCCGAGCACTGTCGCAACCGGCACAGGACCAACCATCGCCACCGGATCGCAAACCCCGTTTATTTAATAAACGAATTATTTTATGGGGCGCCAAAAAATATTATCAGGATGTCACCGCAGTGAGGTACGATCGACGGGCTCGACACGCTGAGCACGTAGGTCGAAGTTTCGTCCGAATCAGAGTCCGTATGCACCTCCGGCGGTCACAAATGTGATCACCGAACGCACGATAGGGGTACCGAGGGTATTTGCGTAACCTGGCCACCCAACCTGCCCTATATAAAGACCACCAGCCTCCCACACCCCAATTAGGGTTCCCCCCTCTCGAAATTTGCAGCCACCCCCCTCACAAAACTCAGACCTGATCCTCAACCCCCACTGCACCGAAACCCTAGCTCCTGGCTGCTCTCGGTCGTCGATCTGCGAGATGGAGGACTCACAAGCGGCCACGTCACCTCGGAAGATCCAGCAGCCCCTCCTCCCAGATCCGGGCCCCGCAGGGCCCGATCCGCCGCCGCCGTCCGCTGCGGGCCCGCCCCGGGCCATGTTCGGGCCGCGCTGCCCGTGGAGCAGCTCCTCCCAGACGGCCATCGCCGCCTCCGTCCGGTCGCCGGCGAGCGCCTCTACGCTCCGGCGAGCAACCACCGCGCCCGGTAAGCCGCCCCACGGCCCTTCCTTCTCCTTCCCCCTCTCCGCAGCCTCTCCTGACCTCCCTCTCCATCTCAGATCGAGCCACCGGCCGTCATGAAGACGCCCGTGGAGGTCCCGAGCCGCCGCCGCCCGCGGTTTCCGGCCCCGCCGCCTAGCCGCCGGATCCGACCACCTCCATCCTCCTCCGCCCGTTCCCGGTCAGCCCTGCAACCACCCTCGCCTCCTTCTCGCCGGAGTTGGCGCCAACTGCCGCCGCCGTCGGCATTCGTCGGGACGAGGACAACGCTCGCTCGCGTGGACCGCCAGCTGGGCCGGCGTGCCCAGCAGCCCACCGCGCGCCCCCAGCCTGCAACCGCGCCCCGGCCCGCGCGACTCCCTCGCCCGTGGGCGAGATCCTGCTAAGTGCCGCCCACCCCTGCTCCATGGGCCAGGCCCACTAGGTGAGTGCCCCGCTTTTTTTTCGTAATTGCTGTTGTTGCACTGTTGGGCCCAGTAGCTTTCGGCCCAGTAGTTTTTTTCTTTTTTCTGGTTTAATAAAATTGGCAGATTGTATTATTTTTTTGCGAGTGCCCGTATCTTTTCACCCGTAGGTCGGATCGCGACGTGTAATACATGAAACTTGCTTAGTTTTTCGTGTAGTTTAATAAAATGTGCTTTGTTGCCATGTTTGAATTTGTTTACATGCTGTTTACCTGCTAATTACAACTGCTTGCCACTGTAAACTGTTTCTTTAATAACTTTTTAACCGTTTGCTCGGATTAAAATGTTTTTTTATATGTAACTTGACTAAAATTTCGTGTAGAATGTGTTTATGTTGTTCTTGCTTGCTAATAAAAATAATAAAATTATGTTCAGGGGCAAAACAGTACCAAATGCAATAATTATCGTGGGGTCCGTAATAGTTGCCATGTATAGGTTTTACCCCCCCACTTAAAGTGACTAGATTAGATAGTTTATTTATGTTTCACCTCTTGTCATGTTTGTGTGCTATGCCATGCTTCAGTGAGATGCAATGTTAACTACCTTTGTTGATCACCTGTAGCTAAACAACTTGAACCTTTCTAAATGTGCGGTATCGTCGTGTGTGAAGAGTACTCCACTTAACCTGTTAGTAACCGCTCTCGACGGTAGGTGCGATGTCTCGTGTTGCCTTCCTTTTGACGCTTGATCGTGTTTGCTTTGTAGTAATAGATGATTTCTTGTTGATTGCTTTCCAGTGTTTATCGTCTTGTTTGCTCCCGCGGTTACTGTCGGAGACGATGCGAGCTTGCGATCAACTACACCATCGGAACCCGACTTATCAACAGGAAAGGACTATACATTACTTATGATCCATTCTATTTCAACCAGCGGTTTGCATGCTAGTTTAGGATAGGTTCGATGTTTGATCCTACCACATGTTTACAGCCTCTTTCAAATCGATACAACTATGTCCCCTCCCAGCAAACCTTGTACTGCTATGTTACTATTGCTCGTTGCTCAGCCCCTGCTTAGTATGCATGCTTAGGATGCTACGATGTTACCTCCTGTTACTCCTGGGTTTGGGATATCACATTATTATTATTGCTGTTGATGATATGATTATTAAAATGTTGACTATATTCGACGAAGGATGGAAGGTCTAGGATATCCCACCCCGACGCTTTGTTCCATTCGAGTCACCTAGGTTTTAAGACTGAGCGTGCCTAACCGCGTCTGTGATTTTATGGGGTCCCCTTTTCTTACCTACCTAGCTTCAAACATTTCTAGAGGTGGCCCAAGCTGGTTTTACCATTTGAAACCCGTGTGTGTGACTGGTGAGCTCCCAGCAAATTTTCAAACAACTCGGGCCAGCGGAGACATGGTTTCTTTTTTGGTCCACACCTGGAAGCTAGGGGTCTGCCCACATCTATTTGGGTAGCTAACCCGACCTCGTCCAGCCGGAAGAGTCCGATCCGATAGCGCGGCCGGCCTTTGGGTTGGGTGTCGACTCCCCGGGGGCCACCCGGATTTGTGCGTTGTTAGTTAGAGGGACATGTCGTTCCGGATATCTTGGGACTAAATCATAAAATGGTTGCCTATCATGGGTAGCAACTGAGAGAGATGGGCGTGCGTGCGGAGCCTTGTAATGGAAAGTTGGTACACCCCTGCAGGGTTAAATCTATTCGAGAAGCCGTGTCCACGGTTATGGACGAATTGATACCTATGTCCTGTTCATAGACAACAACAACTGAGATAATCTTAATATAACTTGATCAACGTGTGTGTGCCTTGAATGCTTCTTCTTCATCGGGATGCGAAGAGGAGGACATGGATAGGATAGGTGTTATGTTTGCGTAGTAGTTGATAGAAAGACTTGTTGGAGGCGATTCCTCGTCGAATGCTTGGCTTCTTATCTTACTCTCTAGATCGTTAGCCACTTCATAAATGCTAGTGCGGCAGCAACCTCACCACTTACCCCATCCTTACCGTAAATTACTAGTTGTCCTAGAATGACGAGTGATGAAGTCCTTGCTGGGTCAGATGACCACTACAGTTGGATGCTGAGTACTTCTGTACTCATGATACTACCCCCAAACTCTTTTCAGGGTTCTTGATCGACAACAGGTATGGTGATCGACGTTTCACGTGGAGACTCGACGACGACTAGTTAGGCGGATCCCGGCGGAGGGCCTGGACCCGTGTGGTTATGGGAATCGATGACTTTCTTTTTCCACTAGGCATTTGATTGTAGTCTGTACTCAGACATGTATCTTCCGCTGTTGTATTTTATTTAAGGCAGTTGTATGCCGATTGTATGAGATGTTGTATCCTTGTATCTGTAATGTTGTGATATCATGTTGGAAATCCGGGGCATATCACTTCGTCATATGTCGCGGTGGGACCGATATGTGCTTCGTCCCCGGCTCTGGATGGAAACATCTAGATCTGGAACAGAACCGCCATCTTTTTTTGGTGGCTTGGCTCCTTTCTCAGTGGCCATCTTTTTCCCTTTCTTCTTGTTGTGCAGCACCTCCACAGTTTTATCTTTTGCATTGACCTTGAAATAAGACATATTCAGATTTTTACAGCTTTGCATTTGACAGAAGGGGGTACTGCTTTGCATGCTAAACAATTTCTATTCAGGCATAACTCATGTTTAAAACCATTTGCCTGGCAAGTTAATCTAGCACTTCGTCTTACCTCAGATTCTACTAGAGGTGCTCTGTCCTTTCTTTTTTCCTTTTACATGCATTGCACTGGTGGAAGATGCAATGTGGGCTTCTTTGTCAGTGATCTTGATGGCCTTTCCCTGGGGAGTATTAAACATGTTAGTTGAAACTAGTCTATCATTACCAGTTGAGTTCAGGTTGGATCTATATTCAGAGCAGTGATTAGACTGAGTAACAGGGAATTTATCAGGTATAAAAATGGTCATTAGATCCTCATGAGATGTCCCATCCACAATGATATTCCACATTTCAGACTGAAAGAATTTACATATCCATTCAAACTTATCAGGACAAAGAAGTTCACTAGCAATAAAGTGGGCCCATTCTTTTGGTACATGGAGCTGCAAGGACTCATCTTGGCTAGCAATAAAGTGGAATTCAGATTTGTAGTGGATCCTGGAATGCACAGAATATATATAGTGGCACGTCGATGTCGCGCGCGAAAAGAAGCACTTGTCCATACATATTAGTAGTAGCTTTGCCCCAACACAAGGCCAAACGTGTCTCGACCAACATGAATCGTGCGCTGCAGCTTTCATGGCGGTGGCATCTCTTTCTACGAATTCAATGGCTCGAAGCCTACTCCTCCTCCTTCGATCGACGACTAAAACTTGCAAATTGCCATTTCTAGGTGTTCCAGCTCTTGCGTGTTACTATCCTGTCCAAATTATTTACCTATTGGATCAAACCTGTTCATGTTATTAGCAACAACACAGGTGAAAGATACAAGGGAATTACCCATCTTTAAAGAGAGATTATCCCGCGCGATCTACCAACGCTTCATACTTTCCCGTTTCACCTATGTGTTCTAGCTTCTAGGCTATCTAACGTTCCCGACAAACGCTGGAAAGAAATAAAACTACATTGTGATGCCACACACATCTACAGTGCTAAGAAAGTTGTAATTTTAATTTGTTCACCGTGAAATAAAATGGTGAATCTAATGTTGATTGTAACTGGATTGAAGATCACTTAATATAATTTTGATGACCATACAATATCCTGGAGCTAGCATTGGTTGATATGTAACATTATACTTTGTATGTAAATATTTTAATATTAATATAATACCATAGAACCATTGTTCTTGTACTACACTTTCATTCATAAAAATGTAGATAGTAAGTTAGTAACTATATATTGATACACTTCATGAATGAACTATTCTTTGTTGTTATTCCATCCTTTCTGGTTTAATGAACCACTAAATGAATAGAGCCATCCATCATCCCCTCGCATTAGGGTTTGCTACTCGGTCCAACTCCCCACCTCCCGACATCAAGACCATCTACCCCGAAGGTGTGACTCCCCTGCTACTTTTCTTTCCCAAACATCCGGCCTCCCACCATTTTCTAGGCTAGTGCGGTAGGTTGCCTACTTCCCCAATCTCGGCCGGATAAGGGACTGCCTCCCCGCCTTGGCTATTCATTTGTGAAACCCTAAACCTTGGGACGCGATGGATTCTAGCGATTCAAGTGCAACAAAGGATGAAAATGATCTAGTGAACCTGATGGGTGAACTAGGGATTGCGAATGCGGGTTTTGATGATCTGGTTTTCGAGGAACACATGGAAGATCCAAAAGTTGAACCTCGCTGGCTTGCGATTGACAAAGTTCACACCTCTTGTGGATACGGTTATTTCTGGCTCTATAAAAGCACGAGGAATGACTATGATCTAGCTCAGCAGGTGAACTTCCGTGCTCTTCGAGATTACCTTTGCACTATGCAATTTACATGCCTTGGAGATTACGATAATGTGATGGAAGGAGGGTCATGGACCTTTCATGGACAACCTAATGTGGGTCATCCGACGGACATCACCATGTCACATTCCCCTTCATCAAAAGACACATGTAGCTTACATATATCTCATATAAAGGTGAATCTTCTACTTTACACGTGTATACTTGGCGCTCTCGCGAGGATGATATACTACTTGACCCTCCTACTTTGTGCACCCATAGGTTTCACATACATGCAATGGAGGAGGTCAAGAACAAGAGGACGTCTACACCATCCGCGAGGTAAGCTTGTAAGAGAAGATGAAAGAGAGGAGAAGAAGTGTAGAAGATAATGCGCCTGACCAGTTCGGCTGCCCGGCGTCTTGGACCCCCGGGTGACCGGGCTCTCCTGTGCGCCGCATCAGCCAACTCCGGCTGTCCGGTGTCTTGGACCCCCAAGTGCCCGGGCTCACCTCGTGCCTGCTTGGCCTACTCCAATGCCTAGAGTCATGGACCCCCGGGTGCCCGGTTCCCTGCCAGCGTGCAGCTTTGGCCAAGTGGCCTTGTATCTTCCCTTTTCCCCTAACTTATCCCTTCCCTTGCATTGGTCTATATATACCCCATCCCCTCCTCCTTTCTAGGATGAGTTTAAGATTATATCTCACATCCTTAGAGCTTAGATCTACTATGTCCCCATGGGGGATTCCTCCTACCTTGGAGATCACACCACCTCCTGCGGGAGAGATGCATCAGCTGCGGTTGAGCCTCAGACCTCCATGTCTTAGGACTTGAAGGAAGGGCCCCTATATTGTCTCCATATCTCTCTTGTGGATGATTTGGATCAAGTATTTATCTATGTGTACCTTGTGTTGCAACTTGTGTGTTGATTTGTGTTGTTTCCCCTTGTGATTCCCCTTGTCTTCTTCGTCTTCTTCCCCGAATCCACCTCCAATTCATGAAGATCGGAGCAATCCCCAAGGATTTGGTCCTAAAGGTGACTTGCTCCCTTATCATTTGGTATCATGAGAAAGGTTGACATGAATTTGGAGCCCCTCCCCCTACTTTTCTAGCCAATTATTTCCCTACACCCAATATCTTGTGATTTGTTGGATTTGTTGCGAATTTGTTGGTTTTGATACATGGATGTCATGCTATACTAATTGATCTACCTTGTTTTGTGTCCCCAAGGCCAAACTATTCCTAGCCCCTTTCAATTTGACCCCCCAAATCCCCAATTTCTGCCGAAAATCGCGTTCTCGAGCTCAAACCTTGTGCCTCGGCCAACCCCGGCCACCCGAAGTAAATACCCCGGGCACCCGGAGTATAGTACTTTGGGCACCCTGAGTAAAGTACCCCCACTAGTTCCATTGGAGAGCTTTCATACACTCATAGCGCATAGTGCATCCGTTGCATGGCAATCCCTACTCGTCACACCATATCTACCATTAGGCTTACTCTCGCCTAAGGTTTTCCTCACTGGTGTTAGACTTTCTCACTTTTTGACTTCCTACCTCCATTATTTATTCTCTTCACCATCCTAAGTGCCAACTAATCTTGCTCACGCTCATTCATTGCATGAGTACTGATACATCCCAAACGTATCTATAATTTCTGCTTGCTCCATGCATGTTTTGTGTGATATTGCTATGTTTTAGATACACTTTCATACACTTTTGATCATATTTGGACTAACCTATTAACTCAGTGCACCCCAGTGTCAGTTCCTGTTTTCTGCTGTTTTTCTATTTCAGGTTCCCCACATATACCAATGCTCCAAAAATTCCGCGAAAATACAATAAAAAAATCAGTGCTTCGGAAGCTTCGGGAATCACCGAGGAGGGGTCGGAGGGGACCCACCAGGGCCCCATGCGCCCTCCCGGCGCGCCATAGGGGGGCTGTTGGGGCACATGGTACGCTACACTAGCGCTAAAGAAAAATTTCTACCGTGCACAACCAAGATCTTGCTGCTGGAGAACAAGTACGTGATGAGGGATTACCACTAGACACGCGGTCATGGCAGCGGAAGGAGAGTTGGCGATGCGCGTCGGAGGCGGCTCCTCGAATCCCTCGAACCGATCCCTCGTACCAATCCCATGAACGTAGTCCTGCGATCCAATCCCGCGAACAGTTCGTCCAAAAACCACAGGTGCGGCGCCTCCAAGGGATGCGCACATACAAGGAGGAGCGCCGGGCGGTGGACTGCTAGGTCTGGCGGCTCGGCCTGGAGGTGGAGTGGCGGCTACGGTTGTGGTCTGATTTGTGCCCCTTCGTGGTTCGCCCTACCCCTTATATAGGTGCCCGTGGAATGGCCTCAACCCTGGAGGCAATCCAGACTCTCCATCCATATTCCATTCGGATCACATCCGAATGGGCTACTTTCCCCTTAAGCGCGCGACCCTATAGGTTCACGTACACATGGACACGTCCCGGATCACATCCGTTTCGATAGTAGGTAGCGGATCCTATCAGAACGTGCCGTCTCCCATATATGCGTAAAGTCATAAGACAAAGCATTACAAAGTGTCATATGCAACATTCATTTTGCCTCACAATATATGTTGTCAAGCTCAAGGAGAGTACTCGTCACCCTTGTGATAGCTTGACCTCTCTTCTCTAAACCTTGATACAGATTCCTGAACTGGGTTAACACTTAATCCATGTCGCATCTTATCACTCGAGAGGGCCCAGAGAATATCTCTCCAAAGTGGAGGGGAAAATCCCATCTTGATCAACCATGTCTCGCGGCATGTATCATGACTCACCCGTAAGATACCTTTATAACTACCCAGTTACGGTGTAGCGTTTGATAGTAACTAAGTGAGTCATTCCTCATCCCGAGAACATGCGAGGACCTCAGGTCTAGGACATGGCATATACATTGTATTGAGACTAACAAATGACAATATCTCGCTGCGTCTCAAAGTGGGTCTCTGTCCAACTCAGTGATCCCATCACTAAGTTCATACTATCGGTAGCATCTCCATGCTCATGACTTGTGAAACATAGTCATCAACCGAATCATATACTTGTCAAGGACATGTGTCCGCATAACCTTATCAACTAGGGACCATTAGAATAATCATCATAGAATATATAGTCTCACAAACAAGTCACACACTTATTGATACATATCAGTGATGATGCTCAAGGACAATACAAATAACTCATGAATACATAAGGAGATAACATCATAACATGATTTCCTCTAGGGCATATCTCCAACAGTCTCCCACTTGCACTAGAGTTAATCAGTTAGGCATATAAGGCCCATGGCTCATACGTGCGCCTCATGCTTCGGCATCGGGAGAGGCTTCGTCAAAGGATCAACAATGTTTGAATCCGTGTGTACTTTGCATACATTTATATTACCATCATCTACGAATTGTCGTATGAGATGATAATTCCTTTCTATGTGCTTGGATTTCTGGTGATGCCTTAGCTCCCTGGCCTGTGCGATGGCACCACTATTATCACAATAGAGGTCCAACGGGTTTGCCGAGTCTGGAACCACACCAAGTAGGGTAATGAAATCCCTTATCCAAACACCTTCCTTTGAAGCTTCAAAAGCTGTAAGGTACTCAGCCTCTGTTGTAGAATCAGCTACTATCTCGTTCTTGGAACTCTTCCAGCTCACTGCACCTCCATTCAGAATGAACACATAACCAGATTGCGAGCGAAAGTCATCCCTGTCGGTTTGGAAACTAGCATCGGTGTAACCCTTGACAACGAGCTC
Organism: Bromus sterilis; assembly: GCA_950022295.1. NCBI lineage: Eukaryota > Viridiplantae > Streptophyta > Magnoliopsida > Poales > Poaceae > Bromus > Bromus sterilis. The sequence continues at coordinate 223,678,807 of OX465599.1, forward strand.
ATCCTCACCTCCATAAACTAGGAACATATCCTTAGTCCTTCTCAGGTACTTTAGGATGCTCTTAACTGCTGTCCAGTGGATCTCGCCTGGATTAGCCTGGTATCTGCTCGTAGCACTTAGAGCATAGGAAACATTCGGGCGAGTACATACCATAGCATACATGATATATCCGATGGCCGAAGCATACGGAATCTTATCCATGCATCTTTGCTCATCAGGAGTCGATGGACCCTGAGTCTTGCTTAGATGAATGCCATGTGACGCATGCAAGAACCCTTTCTTAGCCTCATGCATGTTGAACCTTTTCAACACCTTGTCAATATACGTACTCTGGCTTAATCCAATAATCATACTTGATCTATCTCTATAGATCTTGATTCCCAAGATGTAAGCTGCTTCTCCCAAGTCCTTCATTGCAAAACTATTTTTCAATGAGTCCTTGACAGCTTCCAGCATTGGAATGTCATTCCCAATCAATAATATATCATCCACATATAAGATCAGAAATACGATTGAGCTCCCACTAAACTTATTGAACACACAAGGTTCCATTTCGTTTTTGATGAAGCCAAACAATTTTACAACATCTTTAAAACGAATATTCCAACTCCGAGATGCTTGGTTCAATCCATAAATGGATTTCTAAAGTCCGCATACCTTACTAGCTTTCTCTGGATCGACAAAACCCTTGGGCAGTATCATATACACGTCCTCTTCTAGATTTCCATTAAGGAAAGCTGTTTTGACATCCATTTGCCAAATCTCATAATTGAAATAGGCAGCTATAGCTAGAATAATCTGAACTGATTTAAGCATCGCTACGGGTGAGAAGGTCTCGTTGTAGTCAATTCCTTGAACTTGTCGAAACCCCTTCGCGACAAGTCAAGATTTATGGATTTGAACATTTCCATCCATATAAGTTTTCTTCTTAAAGATCCATTTGCACTCAATGGTTCTTGCATCATTTGGCAGATCAACCAAGTTCCATACTTGATTGTCATCCATGGACTTTAACTCGGATCTCATGGCCTCAAGCCATAACTCGGAATCTGGATCCACCATCGCTTCCGCATATGTCAAAGGCTCATCGTTGTCCAACAACAATACATTGCTTGCATTACACATCCTTTCTGACCTTCCTGGTGCGGGTGCCACTTCAACCACATGTTGATTGACTGGCTCTGCCATAATGGCATCACTTGTTGTGTCTTTCCCGAGTGGTTTATCTCGAACCTCTTCGAGTTGCACCGTCCTCCCACTAGCCTTCCTAGTGAGAAACTCTTTCTCAAGGAAGGTACCGTGTCGAGCGACAAACACTTTGCCCTCTTGTCGGTTGTAGAAGTAATACCCTAAGGTTTCCCTTGGATATCCCATGAATATGCACTTATCTGATTTGGGTGCGAGCTTGTGCGACTGAAGTCGCTTGACAAACGCTTCACAACCCCAAATCTTTAGAAAAGACAAACTGTGATGCTTCCAGTCCATATCTCATATGGTGTCTTATCTACGGATTTAGATGGTACTCTGTTTAGTGTGAAAGCTGCAGTTTATAGAGCATAACCCCAAAATGCCAACGGTAGATCTGACTGACTCATCATCGATCGAACCATGTCCAACAAGGTGCGATTCCTTCGTTTCGATACACCATTTCTTTGTGGCGTTCCAGGAGAAGTGAGTTGTGGAACTATTCCACGACTCTTGAGATGATCATCAAACTCTTGACTCAGATATTCACCTCCACGATCTGATCGTAGAAGTTTGATCGTCTTGCCGAGTTGATTCTCTACTTCATTCTGAAAGTCCTTGAACTTTTGAAAGGTTTTCTGACTTGTGCCTCATCAAGTAGATATATCCATACCTGATCAAGTCGTCGGTGAAAATCACAAAGTACTGGTAACCACCTCTAGTAGTCGTGCTCATTGGTCCACACACATCAGTATGTATGAGTTCCAACAAGTCGGATGCCCTCACGCAACTCTTTGCAAAAGGTGTCTTGGTCATCTTGCCGAGTAGGCACGATTTGCATGTCTCAAATGATTGAAAATTAAACGAATTTAAAAGTCCATCATCATGGAGCTTCTTCACGCGCTTTTCACTAATATGACCAAGCCGACAGTGCCAAAAGTAAGTTGTATTCAGATCGTTAGGTTTAAGCCTCTTGGAATTTATATTATAGACAGATTCACCTTCAAGATTCAAAATGAATAACCCATTCACAACGGGCGCCAAGCCATAAAACATCTTATTCAAATATATATAACAACCATTGTCCTTAATAATGAATTCATAACCTTCTCTCATCAAACATGAGGCAGAAATAATGTTTTGACTTAACGATGGAACATAATAACAATTATCAAGCTCCATTACAAATCCAGAAGGTAAATTAAGTTGCATGGTGCCGACGGCTAATGCAGCAACTCTTGCTTTATTCCCAACGCGAATGTCAACTTATCCTCTTGCGACATCTCTACTTATTCTTAGTCCCTGCATCGAGTTGCAAATGTGAACAACCGATCCGGTATCATATACCCAAGAACTATTAGAAATATCCGCAAGATAAATGTCTATAACATATACAATAAGTGTACCTGTAGAAGACATACTCCCACTGCTCTTGCCCTTGATGGCGAGCCACTTGTTGCAGTTCCTCTTCCAGTGACCATTCTCCTTGCAATAGAAGCAAATGGTCTCTGCGTCAGGTCTAGGCTTAGGTGCCGGGGCTGGAGTCGGGATCACATCCTTGTCCTTGCCCTTTTCGTTAGCCTTCTTCTTGGTCCATGACTTCTGGAACTTGGTTGTGTTCTGCACCATCAACACTTGATGTGTGCCCTTCTTAATGTCCTGCTCTGCTATCTTAAGCATCCCATGCAATTCAGTGGGCTTCTTTTCCATGCCATGGATATGAAAGTTCGTAATGAACGAGTTATAGCTTGGCGGAAGAGAACCCAGAATTGTATCTGTACCTGACTCAGGAGTCAACGGATGCCCAAGACGATCCAAAGCTTGCATGTATCACATCATTTTGATGACATGCGTGCTCAGTGGATCACCCTCTTTCAGCTTGCAATCCATCAGGGATCGCCAGAGTTGAACCTTTCGGTCCTAGCCTGAACCTAAAACATGCCCTTAAGACTTTCGATCATATCAAAAGCCCTAATGCCTTTGAACTGCTATTGTAGCTTGGGCTCCATAGAAGCCAGCATGAGGCAGCTGATCTCAGTAGACTCATACTTGAGATTCTGATACGCATTCTTAGCAGCAGCGGTGGCATTATCAGCCGGTTCCTCTGGAAGCGGTTCCTCTAGAACATTTTCCTTTTTTATCATGCTTGAGAACAATTCTCATATTTCTATACTAGGTGGTAAAGTTTGTTCCATTCAGTTTATCTTTCTCAAGGATGGATATCAACACAAAATTGGTAAATGGAGCAGGTGGTTCCATTGATCTACAACATAAAATGAAAAATACTAAGACATGTATTCATGAAGAGAAATTCATATTAAACGCTTTAATAAAATTACTCCCACTAAGTTCAACATCCCTCTAGTTGACACTAAGTGATTCAGGATCCGATGGAGCGAATTGACTAGTGAGTTTTTGCATCACTGCTAGCCGACTCGATCTACCGGTAAGCAACTCCTTGCTAATCGCATGAACCATACGACTCCTATTTGTTGATGCACATCACATACACACCAACATCTATGCCTCAAGGCCCAAAACTATTTTGATAGCCTCGACAAGTTAACGAAATGCTATGCGTGTAAGTGTCCGACACAAACCCATCACGCCAAGGAGATCTAGCAACACCCTAATTTTATAGGCCTACTACTAAATATACATGACTTGTGATGTGCAACAATTGGGGAGGCAATTTTACTTGTCATTCTTTGAGGGATCATCCTACTTAAAACATGTACCATGTAAAAGAAGGATGCATAAAGGGATAAACTTTCACAGGAAGTTTATACAAGTGATATGGTATAGCCCCTTTATCATAGCGCATGGTGATCTCCATCTCCATGTGAGCGAACCTCCCATGGCGATCTCCATCTCCATGTACGGTTGTCTTCGTGGTGATCTCCATATCCACGCCGTAGTGTCAACCGCCAAGTGTTACATAAGATACTATGCTATTACAAACTAATAGCTATGAAAGTAAGTTACACTACATGGCTTCACATGTTGACATGCAGGTCATTAATACAATAATGAGACAACCATACGCTCCATCCGGTTGTCAAAACGATGACACGCAGGTCATGAATAACAACATACACAATGGGATATACCAGATCACAACCATTCCCTGCAAAACCAAGTTAGACGTTCTACCGTCGTCTAAAACTCTATTAACAGTAGTCAAATTATGTCTGCGAAAAATCGCCTAATTAACTAAAACCAAGATATCTTTTCATATCTTTTTATTCTGCATTGTTTGGTAGGTCACGGAGCTCAATCGGAGTTCATATGACCAAGATATGGCCTCTGAACCGAACCTGCTCACAAATTTCTGGACAACGCAGATCATATCTACGCCGTGTCCTGATCCATGTCCCGGATCAATCACCTAGTGATATCCGCATGCCACAATAGGATTTACGGCTCACTGTCTATCCCAATGGCGGATAACCAACCTCTAGGGATAAGTTGGGGCACGACCTAAGTAGCTCGCGCCTCGGGACAGATTATGAAATCAAGAACCTCAAACATGCAAAACAAATATGATCTACCATCACATGATCCGATCTACATATGATATTCTATCACGAATTCAACACCACGCAACAGAGGCTCTGATACCACTGTTGGGGCACACGGTATGCTACACTAGCGATAAATAAAAAATTTCTACCGCGCACAACCAAGATCTTGCTGCTGGAGAAGAACTACGTGATGAGGGATTACCACTAGACACACAGTCACAACAGCGGAAGGAGAATTGGCGATGCGCGTCGGCGGCGGCTCCTCGAATCCCTCGAACCGATCCCACCAACGGAGTCCTGCGATCCAATCCCACGAACATTTTGTCCCAACGCCGCTGGTGCAGCGCCTTCAAGGGATGCACACGTACAAGGAGGAGCGCCGGGCGGCGGACTACTAGGTCGGGAGGCTCGGCCTAGAAGTGGAGTGGAGGCTAGGGTTGTGGTCTGACCTATGCCCCTTCGTGGTTCGCCCTAGCCCTTATATAGGCGCCCATGGAATGGCCTCTACCCTTGAGGCAATCCGGACCCTCCATCCATATTCCATTCGGATCACATCCGAATGGGCTCCTTTCCCCTTAAGCGTGCGACCCTATAGGTTCATGTACACATGGACACGTCCCGGATCACATCCGGTTCGATAGTCGGTAGTGGTTCCTAGCAGAACGTGCCGGCTCCCATATATGCGTAAAGTCATAAGACGAACCATTACAAAGTGTCATATGCAACATTCCTTTTGCCTCACGATATATGTTGTCAAGCTCAAGGCGAGTACTTGTCACCCTTGTGATAGCTTGACCTCTCTTCTCGAAACCGTGATACAGATTCCTGAACCGGGTTAACATTTAACCCATGTCGCATGGCCATGCTTTTTGAATCTTATCACTCGAGAGGGCCCAGAGAATATCTCTCCAAAGTGGAGGGGCAAATCCCATCTTGATCAACCATGTCTCGCGGCATGTATCATGACTCACCCGTAAGCTACATTTATAACTACCCAGTTACGGTGTAGAGTTTGATAGTCCCTAAGTGAGTCATTCCTCATCCCGAGAACATGCGAGGACCTCAGGTCTAGGACATGGCATATACATTGTATTGAGACTAACAGATGACAATATCTCGCTGCGTCTCAAAGTGGGTCTCTGTCCAACTGAGTGATCCCATCACTAAGTTCATACTATCGGTAGCATCTCCATGCTCATGAGTTGTGAAACATAGTTATCAAACGAATCATACACTAGTCAAGGATATGTGTCCGCATAACCTTATCAACTAGGGACCATTAGAACAATCATCATAGAATATATAGTCTCACAAACAAGTCACGCACTTATTGATACATATCAGTGATGATGTTCAAGGACAATACAAATAACTCATGAATGCATAAGGATATAAGATCATAACATGATTGCCTCTAGGGCATATCTCCAACAAGGGCCGCGCCAGGGGGCGCCTAGACCCCTGGTGGCCCCTCTGGATGCCCCCTTCGCCTATTTATTCTCCGTCACGGGGAAACTCCGAAGACAGAAACCTTTTTCGTGATCTCGCCTCTGTTACGCCTCCGCCGCACTTCCAAGATCAGGAGCGCTAGCAGACCTCTTCCTCACACCATGCCGGAGGGAGGATTGACCTCCGGGAGCCTCTCCTCAACCATGGACGCTTCCCGGATGATCCGTGAGTAGTCTACCTTGGAACATGGGTCCGTGATCAGTAGCTATATGATGTTCTCCTCCCCTCTTTATTCTTCATGGATTAGACCTTGTGAGCTGCCCTACATGATCAAGGCACATATGTAATTCTTTCTGCTGTTGCTATGCTGAGTTTGCTGAGATCTGATGGATTATGAGACTATGTTCAATTTGTGATTGAGTAATATATTTGGTTCTTATCTTTTATATTTTTGTTCTTGAGTAATTCTTGCATGTTCTCCGTTGCTGTTTATTGCTTTGGACAAATAGTAGGTAGTGACTCCAAGAGGGAACATTATGCTCGATTGTGGGTTCATGCCCCCTGATGACTAGCTTGAGTGACAGAAACATGAGTCTAGGGGATGTGTTGTTGCCCCAAGGGGGAAAACAACGGTGCTTGTAACCGTGGTTGCAAGGATTGTTTACTTTACGCAAAGTTCTTTTAATGCAGTTGTCTGTTGCTTTGGGTTTACACTTTGCGTGGGCTCGCAACTTAATACCAGCGAGATGTTCTGGATAGTTATCTTGAGGTGGATGATTATTAGTAGATGCAGTTGGTTTCGGAATACTTATTTTGGCGTACCGCCCATGCTTTTGAGCCACTTCCTTTCTTTGTAGCATAGTTAGCATTGCGGTGCGTTTTTAATCCTGTCAATTTCCCAGCTGTGATTTGTTTACCTCGCATAGCAGTTTTATCATCTTTTGGGAGAGAGACATCACTAGTGAACATCACGAGACCCCGGTCCATATTCTCATCACTGTTTACACGCTCAATTTATTTCGTGCTTTTAATTTCTTGTTGCAATTACTATTATCCTTTATCCCTTTCGTTTGATCCTTTGTAAACAACAAGGCCAGAGAGATCGACAACCTCTCTGAACTTCGTTGGGAGCAAAGTTATTTGTATTTGTGTGCAGGTCCAGGTGCAGTAATCAACCTCGGCGCCATTGTTCACTTTACCACCTACTTGTAGCTTTCGGAGTCCTACGGGAGACAAACCCTATCCTCTACATAGGGGAAATTTGTTGCTATCCTGCATCTCTCCTTCCACTTGGGGTAAACAATGAAGTGCGAGAAGCCATTATCATCTCTCGCACATCAAGTGCTCGAAGTCGAAAGGGAGAGGATCAAATTGACTTGTACCTGGCCGACGGTCTGGGGATGAGTCATAATAAGAATCCAAAGAGCCCATGTCTGAAAGTTAGTAGACTGAGTTCTCAAAAAATATTAAGTACTTTTTACTCTAAACCCATCTCCCACTTCTTCACAGGAGCACCGATTGGAGACATTCGAGTTACGGACAGTGAGAGCTCTAGCACCTTTATGTTCTTACTTTACTAGTTTCAATACTAGATATAAACTCTTGCTTGTTATTGTCTTCACTTGAATTACATCTCTTGTTTGCTATAGTCTAAAGTTAAAACTTTTGTTGATAGCATGTCACCACAAAAATTATCTTGGTTGTCATTCACCTACTCGAGGAAGAGAAGGAATTAAGCTTGGGGATGTTGATATACGTCCCAAATGTATCTATAAGTTTTGCTTGTTCCATGCTTCTTTTGGTGATTGATACATCCCAAACGTATATATAATTTCTGCATGCTCCATGATTATTTTGGTTATATTGCTATATATTTTGATGCACTTTAATATCATTTACAACATATTTTGGACTAACCTACTAATTCAGCCAATTTCTGTCTACTATTGTCCGTGCATTGCAGAAAAAGGACAAAAATAAAAGTGCTCAGAAAATTATAGAAAAATCATAGAAAAAATATGCAAGACAGAAGAGTACATGAGCCAGAAGGTGGCCCCGAGGGGGGTCACCCCCCATCCAGGCAACTGCTTGGCTCGGCCAGGGGGTGGCCGCACCCTCTGGCCGCCTGGGCCACGGGGCCACCCCTCAGGCCCCCCTTTGGCCTATATTTACCTATCGCTCCGAAAACCCTCGAGAGCAACCCCGTTATACAATTTCATCCACTGTTCCTCCGCCGCGATTCCGATCTCGGGATCGCTAGGAGAAGTTGTCCTGGCATCCTGTCGAAGGTAGGATTGTCCTCCAGAGTCCTCTCCATCACCATGATCTCCTCCGGGATGTGTCGTGTGTAGTCCCCCTTGGACCATGGGTCCATGACCAGGTCTTATCTCCAATCTTCTGCTTCAATGTTTAGCCCTTGTGAGCTTCCTATCATGATCAAGGCACCTATGTATTAGTTCATGTTTTGCTATGTTGTCTTTGCTGGGATCCGATGGATTATGAGATTATGTTCAGTTTGTGATGAGTTATATATTTAGTTTACCTTTTATATTTATGTTTTTGAGTGTTATTACATAATCCCCGTTACGTTTGTTGATTTGGCCAAGTAGTAGACTGTAACTCCAAAGAGGGAGCGTTATGCATGATTTTGGGTTCATGCCCCCCGATGTCTAGCTTGAGTGACAGAAACATGAGACTAGTGGATGTGCTGTTGCCACCAGGGACAAAACAACGGTGCTTGTAACTGCGGTTGCAAGCATTGCTTACATTACACATAGAGTGTTAAGGCAGTCGTCCGTTGCTTTGAGCCTACAATTTGGTTGGGGTTCAAAACTTAATACCAGCGAGATGTTCTGGATAGATATCTCAAGGTGGATGATTAGTGAGTAGATGCTGATGGATAAATGGTCTACTTGTTTTGGTGTTATGCTCACATGATTGAGCCTCTTTACTTTCTAGTAGCATAATTAACATTGAGGTGCGTTTATAATGGTGTCAATTGCCAAGCTGTAATTTGTTCACCCGACATAGTTATTATCGTCTTTTGGGAGAGAGAGATCACTAGTGAAAGTCGTGGGACCTCGGTTCATATTTCCACCATAGTATACACCGTTCACTTTTACTGCTTTTATTTCCTTTCAATTACACCCACTATTATTTCCACCCTTGTATTTGATCCTTTGTATACAGCAAGGCCAGAGAGATTGACAACCTCTCTGAACTCATTGGGAGCAAATTTATTTTCATTTGTGTGCAGGTCCAGGTTAAGCGAGTAATATCTTTCAGCGCGATTGCTCGTTTCACCACCTTCTTGTTGCGCTTGGAGTCCTACGGGAGACATAACCCTATCCTCTCAAGCTAGGGGAAATTTGATGCTATCTACACCATAACCTTCCACTTGGGCTAACCAATGAAGAGGTGTTATCTACACCCATCCATGATATTGCTATATGTTTTGATGCACTTTCATATCATTTATAACATATTTGGGACTAACCTATTAACCTAGTGCCCAGTTGACGAGGATTGACCCCGGCAAATCCCATGGTTAGGAACCCTGAGTTAGATCATAGAGAGAAGGTCCAGGTTAGCGATACTAGTCTGCTAACAGGAGACATGGATTTACCTAGGTTCAGGTCCCTCGATCGGTGAAACCCCTACTTCCTACTCATTTGTATTATGATGGATGCGATTACAGTGGCGGTGGAGGCGAGTTCCCTCGGTACCGGAGGTGTTGCTATGAGATTGGATGCCCTAGACGTCCCCTCTCCCAGCCTTTATATACTAGGATAGGTCGCAAGGAGTCCATCTAGGTTTACAGAGACAGTTGCCTAATCTAGTTTCAGTCTTGGATGCCAAGTCACAACTTCCATAATCGCCAAGGACTCCTACATCAGTGCCTCGAGTGGGCCAGTCGTGGGCCAGTCGACGCTTCCAATGGGCCTTCTGTCTTGACGCGCACCAGGTACCCTCATCTGTAGGAGTTGTGGGGACACCCCCTCATCAGTAGGCCCTGAGTGCCTGGGGGACTCGAGGAGTCGCGCAGGGATTCGAATCTGTAATCATCTGCATCTGTGTGTGTCGCGTTGTTTGTAAGTCGTCGGCTGTTAGCCACAAAGATAGTTTATTTGAGGGATGCTAAGCTGAAAGGGCCCTAGATACTCGACTGATCGAGCCTTGATGAATTGGGATAGTGGAAAATACCTCAGTATCCCAATCAAGCCCATGTCCCTCGACATGAACTTTGATACAACCGGTGTCTAGTAAGGTCCATGCCGCTGCAGGGCTTACATGATCAATGCTGACAGTCTCATCAAATACAACCTTAACGCTTCTGTTATCGGCTCAAATTTCTTCATGCATTGCGCATCGAACCGTCGGGAGTGAAGTCACGCTGTGGCAAGTCCCGACCTAGACGACTGCGCAGCGGGTCTTACCTACGCGCGAGCTTGCGCGACATCTGGGGTGCAATGTGTCGCAACCCAGGCAAATTTTGTAGGGGCGTTGTGCCAAAATAGAATGCACTCACTTGGATAACAATCAAGTGGACTAATATCAGTCACCCGCGGAGCATTTGTGAGCTCATGCGAGGAATTGATAAGAGATGCACCCACTCGGGTAGTCGTCGAGTGAGATAATAGCGTAGGCACCCACGATGCACTCGAGTGCTCCGGCAGATTGTTCTTCTGTGTGTCATTCGGGTCTTGCTTGTTAGTGCGAATAGCCACTCGAGAACTTCATCACCTGGGTGAGGGAGCACCCGAACTCTATAGATGCACTAGTTCTTGTTGGAGGGGAGTGACCACTCGCACCCTCGAAGCTTGGTCCATGCTATCTGTGCTCCGTTGTCGTGATGACCAGACGTTCCTGATGGGAGTTAAATTTTTGGTGTAATTAAAAATTTGAAATAATAAATCTGAAAAGCAGGGCATCTTTCTAGTGATGGGTTTTGACTGTGACTTGTCTTGAATCGTCCTATCTGCGCTGCCATGATGGGAGGGGTCGTAATGATGCATTTGGTGACGTGCTTGATGACAGTGGCTGGTTTGTGAACCGTCGGATCTTCTGTGTGATCATGATGATGTCTTCAATTCTGCGTTGCGGCCCTGCGCTGCTACTTCTTGTTGGGTTTCCGAGGGATGCATGGGAAACACACGTGATTTTATGCCTCCTTTATTGAGTGTTGCTTGATGTGAAAGGGCATCTTGTCTTGGAATTCGTAGCGTCACGCGCATCGGTCTTGATTTAATGGTGGCGCCGTTTTGATTTCTTGATACATTCCTTGCTTGCCCATGGCTTGGACTATATATATTTGCTACTGTTTTGTTGTGTGCGGTATCAATTCTTCCTCCATCCCCTTCTCCTCTGCTTGCCTTACATGGCTCCAAAGCGTCGCGGCCGTGTAGCTTCCGTCGGTTCTTCTCGTGGCGTGTCTGTCCGATGCCAAGTCCGACGTGGTCGTGGCGCCCGTGCTTCTCGTTCCTCTCGGCGGGGGCGTGGTGGTGCCACGATGGTGCCTGCCATTGCTGCTGTGGATGAGGGCGCCTTGCGCTATGATTTTCTTCTACGGATTCTTAGCCGGATGGCTAGACTGATTCCTCTTCCATTTTCTGTTGCTCCCTTTGTTTCTGAGCTTAATTTGAGATCCCTTTGGCATCAGATTCAAGGGTGCTCTCATACTCCTTTGTGGGTAGGGCTCCAAGTTGACAGTTCTTCTTTTATTTTCTTGGAGTCGGGTTGGAGGCTATTTTCTTGTTGACTGAATCTACATGAGGGCGACTATCTCTGCTATCGCTTTGATGGTGAAGAGACCCTCACCGTTCGTGCGTTTGATGCCGGCGGGAATCGTCTGTACTTTTACTGGGAGAGCTCGAGCAGTGATGGTTCCGGAGAGTCAAGGGGTACATCGGCTTCTCTTCCTTGTTCTCCTCGTGGTTCGCTTGTCGCTTCTTCTTCTGCCCACTCCTCGACTGGTGGTGTTTGCTCTTCTAGTTCTAAACAGGACTCTGACGTCAAGCCTCCGATCAAGCGAGTGGGCCGGTAGGTCAAAAATAAACAAGCTCGAGGAGAAGGCGGACTTGAAGCGCACAGACTTAGGGTAGGCGCCTCCCTTTTTCTGTGATGATGCTCGCCAAGATGTGCAGCAATTGCCAACTATCTCAGCATCAGCACACATGTAGAAGTCATGATTCCTTGTAATGCTTGGCCTATTTCTCCTTGTAAAATAGAAGTTTGTCCTAGAGTACTTGACCTTTTATCCCTTTGATATATGATGGAAAATGTCTTCGAGTGCTTGACCTTGTTTCCCTTTGATATATAATGGAAAATGTCTTCGAGTGCTTGACCTTGTATCCCTTTGATATATAATGGAAAATGTCTTCGAGTGCTTGACCTTGTATCCCATGTTTCCTTTTAATAATATTGGGTGCGCGGCAGCGCTCCCGATGGGAGTAGCCCATGAGGCTATATTCGACTCATAGAGTCGGGCATAGGATAAAATTATTTTGCTGAACTGGTCCCATTCTGTTGTTTTGTACCGTATTTCTAGACTCGCCAGGTGCGCGACAGCGCTCCCGATGGGAGTAGCCCCTCGAGTCTTTGGTCAATCCCTTGTGATTGGGTGAAGACTAGAAACTGCCATATCCAGTGTTTCTTTATCGACGGTATCCTTTTCAAGGGGTTCTGGTGTTTCCAGAAGAGAGGCCCCTTTTGACTTTTATGCTATGTGCTGCTCCTTGGTTTTTGGTACAGATTTTGCAAGGCTCTCGAGGGGCAGGGAGAAACTCCTTGGGGAAAAAGTGAGGTTTCATTCTTGAGCCCCCGGGTGTCGAAAAAACATTGTTTGGTAGGTGAGAGATTCTTCGTAGGGGAGGGCGAGCCTGCGCTCGCGCCCCCAGGCTCTTGATTATTGCCTTCGTATGAGGAGAGAATGCCTCGGGAGAGAGGGTGAGTCCGTTCTCGAGCCCCTGAGCATGAAAGTGTTGTCGTCGTGTGAACAAAAAAACGCCTCGGGGGGGGGGCATCTGCGTTCCAGCCCCGAGTGTTGGAGTAGTGTCATCGCGTAAGAGAAAAGCTCCTGGGGGGTCTGCGCTCGAGCCCCCGAGTGCTGGAGTAGTATCATCGCGTAAGCGAAAAGCGCCTTGGGGAGGAGTCTGCGCTCGGGCCCCAAAGTTCTAGGGTAGTATCATCGCATAATCGAAAAACGCCTCGGGGGAGAGGGTGAGTCCGCGCTCAAGCCCCCGAGTGCCAGAGTAGTATCGTCGTGTAAGTGAAAAAAGCCTCGGGGGAGAGGGTGAGTCCGCGCTCAAGCTCCCGAGTGACCGAGTAATGCGATTTGGGTAACACATGTTTTATTGCTTTTGTCTTGTACATGAGTTGCCTTTTGGCGATGCCGTCGATATCAAGGTGTTGGGGTGAGAGTGCCCATGGGTGGTTCTATGGGTAGAAGAGGTGTAGATTTTCCACATACCATGGGTTTACCACGTCTTCTCCGGTCTTCGGGTTCTTCAACATGTACGCCCTCCTCCTATTACTTCTGAGACTATGTATGGTCCTTCCCACTACAGAGCGAGCTTGTGGAACTTTTCTTGTGTCAGCCATAGGAAGAGGTCGCCTTCATTAAAGGTTCTTGTTCGCAGTCGGATGCTTTGGTATGTGCGCAACTTCTCTTGGTACCTGATACGTCCAAAATGCATCACTATTTTATATCATAATTTACCTCTATTCATTGATATATTCCATATTATGATGATGTTCTTATGGTGTTTTGGATTATTTTACACAGTTTGCAACTTTCCGATGCCGAAATAGCAGACGCAGGAATCAACGGGGAAAAGTGCACATCAAGGGCCATATCAGCACATCTCCAAATAACCTGAAATTCACGGGGGACAATTTTCCGAAGAATTGACGAAGAACAGCCGAAGGGCACCCGGAGGGGGGCCACCAAGCTCCCAGGCGCCCTAGTAGCGTGGCCCCCCTCCTGGCCGCGCTAGGTGTCCGCCTGGGAGGTGGGCCCCACTCCCGGGACCCCCCTATGGCCTATATCTTCATCGTGACTTAAAAACCCAAGAACAAGAAGAGTTTCCGGAGTTCCTCCGCCGCTCCGTGGTGGAAACCTACAGAGAAGAAAAGACCTTTCCAGCGGGAAGATTCCGCAGAGGAGAACTCCTCCTGGAGGGGGAGATTGTCCTCATCGTCATCACCATCGTCACGGGCATCATCGAGATCATCATCAACATCATTCTCACCATCAGCACCATCTCCATCTTCATCCCATCTCATCTCACCATTTCAATCCAAGTTGTAACTTGTACTATCCATCCCCTCTACTCTACCGGTGTTGATTACTCTTTGTGGTGAATGATATTCAGTTTTGTTGGAGAATCATTGTTATGATTAGATTGTTTATCATATATTTATCACCACTGATCATGATCTCTTTTATGTCTTGTGAGTAGTACTTTTAGTTCTTGAGGACATGGGAGAAGCCTAGTTGTTAGTAGTCATATGATGTTGAAGTAATATGTGTTGTTTGATATTTAAGTTGTGGTGTTATTCTTCTAATGGTGTTGTGTGAACGTCGACTACACAACACTTCGCCTTTTTAAGGACCTAGGGGAATGCATTGTGTATAAAGTATGTTTATGGTAGGTTGCCGGAGTGACAAAAACCTGAACCCCAGTTCGCACACTTTTTCACGAGGGCTTGTTGGGCCCTAAACTTTATTGCTATGGTTAGGCTTTGCCTTAATTTATCTCTTGTATTTGCGGATGCTTGCAAGTGGTTTAATCATAAGAGTGTGCTTATCTTATTATATAAAGTGCACTAGCATAGTTTCACCCACACAACACTTATCAATATAAAACATAGTACCGATACGAAGTATGGCAAAGGCATATGACTATCTCTCCCGTGTGTCCTCAAGAACGCTTTAGCCTTTATAAGTTTAAATCATTTGGCTTATCCTTTGCACAAAATGACTAGGCCACCTTGCTGCACCTTAACATAATTTATTTTATTTTCTTTTATCCTCTTATTGCTTATACCAGAAAACCCATAAAAAGATACTTTTCACTACTTGCAGTTACTACTATCTCAAGGTCACTTGTCAATACCTTCTGCTCCTCATTGGGTTCGACACTCTTACTTATCGAAAGTGCTATGATAGATCCCCTACACTTGTGGGTCATCAAGACCATTTTCTGGCGCCGTTGCCGGGGAGTGTAGCGCTATTAGTAAGTGAAATTGGTAAGGAAACCTATATATTGTAAGTGCTGATTTTCTTTTGCTGCTGTTACTATTAGTCCCTATGGACAACTCTGCTCTTGGTGCTTTGCTTGCGGGGAATCACCACACCATTACTGTGGTGGAGAAGGATCCCTCACCTACTGAAATTGTGCCCTTTAAAGTACCAACTGGTATTGTTGATTGTGTTATGGCTAATCGATATGCAGGAGATAGACAGCCATGTGAACACTTGCTATATCTTTCACAACTATGCTATTTATTTAAGCTTGTAGGCATATCGATGGACTTCGTTATGAGGAAACTATTCTCTCTATCATTAAAAGATAAGGATTGGGATTGGCATAGGCTTGTTGATAACTCTCATTTACTAAATTGGCAAGAACTTATGCCTCTCTTTTATGCAAAGTTTTATCCTCTGCATGAAATACATCGAGACATGAACTATATTTATAAATTTTGGTCTTGTGATGGATAAATCATCGCTCAAGCTTAGGGGAGATTGAAGTCCCTAATGCTCAAATGCCCCAATCATGAGCTCCCCAAGGAAATTATTCTTACAAATTTTTATGCAAGGCTTTCTTGTCAAGATAGAGAGATGCTTGTTGCCTCCTCTGGTGGGGTATTCCGCATCAGAAGCGTCGAAGAAAGGTGGGATCTTATCGAAAGGATCCAGAAGAACACTGAAGATTGGGAGATTAATAAAGGTATTGAACCCCTTATCAATTATGAGCATGATTACATTGATATTTATGTGAAAACTGATTATTTCAATACCTTTTGTGCGAAGATTGGTCTTGATTCCCAGCTTCTGATTGATTCTTGAAAAAACTTTGCCTCTCATATTGATTCCTCTAAAAAGAAGGAGGATCAGCATCATAAGCCCTTTAAGTATTTACCCGTTGATATTCATGTTGCTGACCCTATTTTGCCTGCAGTTATATATGAAAAAACCCCCTTTCCCGCAAGGATGAGGGAGCGTTCTTTTGTGACAGGCATACTAAATAAAAGTGAGAGAAGAACTAATGAGCCTGAGGACCAGATCAAGGTCGATCCTCAAGTTGCATTGGTTAAAGATCTTGTTACCAGTGATACTATAGATTCAAAAATAAATTTCTGTGTTGTTTCCACTAACCTTGTTACAACCAAGAATAAAGGCCCAATTTCAGGTACTCTAGTAGTATCTGTTAAAATAGGGGATCACAATTATTATGGGCTATGCGATTTGGGATCGAGTGCTAGTGCTATTATTATTCACTCTATAAGTAGATTATGAGTGAGATTTCACCTTGTGAGCTTGAAGAAATTGATGTTACTATTTATCTAGCAAACAAAGAAACTATCTCTCCTATTGGAATTGTGAGAGATGTTGAAGTCTTATGCGAAAGGTAAAATATCCTACCGACTTTCTAGTACTTGGTTCAGTGCAAGATAATTTTTGTCCTATTATATTTGGTAGACCTTTTCACAAAACTTGTGGAGCTATTATAGATTGCAGGAAAGGGAAAGTATCCGTTGAATTAAATGGTGAGCCATATGAATTTAACTTTTCTAAATTCTCCAAACAAACTCATGGTACTGATTTGCCTAGTAATGATAAAATTATTGAAGATATTGCTTCTATTGCTATACCTCCTGACGATCCTTTGCAACAATATATGGAGGACCACAAGAATGATATGCATATGCAGAAAAGAAATGAATTATATGAAGCCTTCTTGAGACAACCCTCTATTCTGAAGCACAACCTTCCGGTTGAACCTTTAGGAATTTTATCACAGCCCAAATAAGACCCGGTGTTCGATCTCAAGCCTCTTCCCGATATGATCCGGCATGCTTATTTAGATGAAAAGAAAGTATATCATGTTATCATCAATTCTAACCTTTCAGGATATGAAGAAGAGCGATTATTGGAAACCCTTCGTAGACACCGACGTGCTATTGGATATGCCCTTGAAGACTTCAAGGGTATTAGTCCATCTATTTGTCAACATACTATCAATCTGGAGCCCGGTGCTAAACCGGTTGTTGATCATCAACGATGGTTGAAACAAAAGATGAAGGATGTTGTGAGGACCGAGATCCTCAAGCTGCTAGCTGCATGTATTATCTACCCTATAACTGATAGTAAGTGGGTAAGTACAGTGAATTATGTTCCAAATAAAGAAGGCACAACTCTTGTTCCTAATGATCAGAATGAACTGTTCCCTCAGAGAATTATTATTGGATATAGAATGTGTATTGATTACAGGAAGTTGAACAAGGCAACAAGGAAGGACCACTACCCGTTGCCGTTCTTTGAACAAATGCTTGAAAGGTTATCCAAAAACACCCACTTTTTCTATCTTGATGGATATTTTGGCTTCTCTCAAATTTATGTTAACACTGCTGATCAAGAGAAGACTACTTTTACTTGTCCTTGTGGTACTTATTCTTATAGACGTATTCCTTTCGGTTTATGCAATGCCCCTGCTACTTTTCAAAGGTGTATGTCTTCTATCTTTCATGGTTTTTCTGAGGAAATTGTTGAGGTCTTCACAGACGATTTCTCCATCTATGGAACCTCTTTTGACCATTTTCTCCACAACCTTAATAAAGTTTTGCACAGATGTGAGGAGACAAATTTGGTGCTCAATTGAGAGAACTGTCACTTTATGGTCAACGAAGGGATTTTTCTTGGCCACAAGATTTCCGAAAGGGGAATCTAGGTGGACATGGCCAAGATCGAAGTAGTTGAGAAGATGCCCTATCCCAGGGACATGTAAGGCCTGATATGCGACACTATTCCAGATCTACATGTTTCCATCCAGATCCGGGGACGAAGCACATATCGGTCCCACCTCGACATATGATGTAGCCATATGCCCCGGATTTCCAACATGATACCACAACATTAGAGATACAAGGATACAACATTTCATACAATCGGCATACAACTGCCTTAATACAATACAACAAAGGAAGATATATGTCTGAGTACAGACTACAACAAATGCCTAGTGGCAAAGAGAAAAACATCGATCCCCATAACCACATGGGTCCAGGCCCTCCGTCGGGATCTGCCTAACTAGTCGTCGTCGAGTCTCCACGTCAAACATCGATCACCATACCTGTTGTCGATCAGGAACCCTAAAAAGAGTTTGGGGGTAGTATCATGAGTACAGAGGTACTCAGCATCCAACTGTAGTGGTCATCTGACCCAGCAAGGACTTCATCACTCGTCATTCTATGACAACTAGTAGTTTACGGTAAGGATGGGGTAAGTGGTGAGGTTTCTTCCGCACTAGCATTTATGAAGTGGCTAACGATCTAGAGAGTAAGATAAGAAGCCAAGCATTCGATGAGGAATCGCCTCCAACAAGTCTTGCTATCAACTACTTACGCAAACATAACACCTATCCTATCCTTGTCCTCCTCTTCGCATCCCGACGAAGAAGAACCAGTCAAGGCACACACCCAGTGATCAAGTTTATTAAGATTATCTCAGTTGTTGTTGTTGTTGTCTATGAACAAGGAGTAGGTCTTAAGTCGTCCATAACCGTGGACACGGCTTCTCAAAAAGATTTAACCCTGCAGGGGTGTACCAACTGCCCATTACAAGGCTCCGCACGCACGCCCATCTCTCTCAGTTGCTACCCATCATAGGCAACCATTTTATGATTTAGTTCGGAGAGATCCAAAACGACAGGTCCTCTAACTAACAACGAACAAATCTTGTGGCCCCCGATGATTCAACACCCAACTCAGAAGCCGGCCGCGCTCTCGAATTGGTCTCTACCGTCTGTCGCAGGTTTGGATAGCCGGTTAATCTCACATGGGAAACCGGGTCCTCAGCTGAACAAGGTGGACCAACAAGGAAACCATGTCCCCGCTGGCCCAGGTTGGTTTGAAAAATACTAGCGGCCGACCAGCACACACAAGGTTTCAAATGGTAAATCAGCTTGGGCCACCACTAGAAATGTTTGAAGCTAGGTAGGTAAGAAAAGGGGACCCCATAAAATCCCACACGCGGTTAGGCATGCTCAGTCTTAAAACCAATACCCGGAACTCGGGTCCTAGGTGACTCGAATGGAACAAAGCGTCGGGGCGGGATAGCCTAGACCTTCCATCCTTCGTCGAATATAGTCAACATTTATAATAATCAATATCATCAACAAAAATATAATAATGTGATAGCCCAAACCAAGGAGTAACAAGGTAACATCGTAGCATCCTGAGCATGCATACTAAGCAGGGGCTGAGCAACGAGCAATAGTAACATAGCAGTACATGGTTTGCTGGGAGGGGACATGGCTGTATCAGTTTGAAAGAGCCTGTAAGCATGTGGTAGGATCAAACACCGAACCTATCCTAGACTAGCATGCAAACCGCTGGTTGAAATAGAATGGATCATAAATAATGTATAGTCCTTGCCTTTTGATAAGTCGGGCTCCGAAGGTGTAGTTGATCGCAAGCTCGCATCGTCTCCGAGAGGTACCCGCGGAAGCCCACAAGACGGTAAACACTGGAAAGCAATCAACGAGCAAGCATCTATTACTACGAAGCAAACACGAGCAAGCATCAACAAGAAGGCAACACGAGACAACGCACTATGGTATCGCTTCTACCGTCTAGAGCGGTTACTAACATGTTAAGTGGAGTATTCGTCACACACGACGATACCGCACATTTAGAAAGGTTCAAGTTGTTTAGCTACTCAAGGTGAGCAAAGGTTATTAACATGGCATTTCACTCAAGAATGGAATAGCACACAAACATGACAAGAGGTGAAGCATAAGATAAACTATCTATGCTAGAAAATTTAAGTGAGGCACAACCTAAAAAAGCATATACTAAGTACCCCACGAAAATAACAGCTTCTGGTACTATTCTGGCCTAAACATAATTTTATTATTTTTATTAGCAAGCAAGAACAGCATAAACACAATCTACACGAAATTCTAGTCAAGTTACATATAAGAAACATTTTATTTGGAGCAACTGTTAAAAAGTTATTAAATAAACAATTTACAGTGGCAAGGTTGTAATTAGCAGTAAAACAATATGTAAACAAAGTCAAACATGGCAAAAGAGCACATCTATAATACCTAAATAGTTCATCCCCACTAACATAATTATCTAGACATGCAAGCTATCCACATCATCAAGTAGGCCCACATTTTCCTCCTAACTTTTCATGCACATCCTTCATTAAATCTACATGCACATGCAACCTATGTAAATAATTATTAACTTATCTATGCACTAAGCCTCATTATTTAGAAGCAACTTATTTTTATAGAAAATCAAATTATGAGTTAGCTCACATTTTATTTTTCTATGCGACAATTTTTTCTATCAATGCACATATGTGGTATTATTGTTTTAGGTTTCGCTAAGGATGATGTCTCCACTGAACATTGTTCTCGTCTCATATCATTCCACCGTCATATTCTAAAGGTAATAAATCAATAAAACAAAAATCACACACACTTTTAGTTTTTAATCAAATTTTCTTTGATTTTTACTCTAAACAATATTTCTTTCAAAAAATATTTATTAATTAAATTATACTAAGTTTTGTAAAATTTCTTATATTTTAAAACATAAAATATTTGTTAAAATTTCCTGCAGCAATGAGCGGGGTATCATCTAGTTTTAATAATCTACACGCAAAACGGAGCAACTTTCATGTAGAAAGCATCTCCATCGGAGCTACCGGTGAAAATATATTCGCATTGCAAAAATAATAAGTAAATCTGCCAATTTATCTGCTCAGGAAAAAAATAGAGCAACGGGCCAAATTACTCTAAACGGGCCCAAACAGGGAGGGCGCAGCCTAGCTATCCTGCGCACATGGCGAGATAAAACAATGGGCTGAGCCCAACAGCAAGCACACAATAAAAAAAGAAAAGGCTGGGTGCTCACCGTAGTGGGCCATAGCCCAAGGAGCAGGGGGCGAGGGTTAGCTGATGTGCGCCCACGTGCGAAGGGAAGCGGCCGGGCCGGGTGGCGCTGTCAGAACCCTCTGTTAGGTAATGTGCTAGGGTTAGCCAGTACTCTTGCATCATGTTTGTTTTTTCAAAAGAAATCTTTGAAATCAAAAATCAAAAGCAAAATGGAGAAGGAACCCCCCCAGATGAATTAATTCAAAAGGCCAGATAAAAATCTTCTCCAAAAATTCATGTTAGATTTTTGAAAAGTCTTATAAATGAGTGTGATCACATATCAAGTGATGTGGGACCCACCCCATGCTCATAGATTTTTCAAATATTCAAACAGTCCCTTGGATTTAAAAAAATACCCCTATTTGATTTAAAATTCAAATTATTTGAATTTTAAAAATGTTGAAACTTTATAAGTGGCTAGTCTACATTATTATGAGGCCATATAAATGTTTTCAGCATTTAATAAAATGCCTAGCTATTTATTTTAGCACAGCTCAACAAATGTCAGAAAAGAAAAACAGAAAAGGAATCGGAAAGACTTACCAGACGCCCAGGCGAAGCCGGCCCATCCAACCCACCCGGCTCAAAGTGGCAACGGGGTCTTCTTCCCCGCCCCACGCCTCCAAGCTGCTCGGTGGAATGCCACCGAGCCAGCCGTGGACGCCACGTCGCCGCCGAACGCCTTCCAGGCCTCCCCGTGCCCCCTTCTCGCGCCTGGAGACGTCCCTCTCCCGTCCCGATCCATTCCCCCCCTCCATAGCTTCCTCCTCCTCCTCCCGTGCTCGATTTCGTCGCCGCCCGAGGACCGCCGTGGAGCACGCCGCCGAGTCCACGCAGCCAACGTCGTCCCCGAGCCGTTCCGCCGTGTCCAAGAGAACCGCAGCAGGCGTCTTCGTCGTTCCCCTCAATCAATCGAGCCCGAGCGCCTCAGCAGACGTCGCCAGCTTCATCGAGGAGTCGCCGGACCCGCGAGCTCGCCGTCATCGATTCCGTTCTTGCCGTTGCTTCCGTTCGAACCGCGGTGAGCTTCTGAGTTTTTCCCCCAAGCTCCTAGCACCCCGTAGCCTCTCTAGCCGAATCCTCCATGAGAACCGAGCTCCTCGCCGCCATGGTTGAGCTAGAGCTCGCCCTCGTGCTCCTCGCGACGCCCCAGTGCGCGCGTTTGACTCGCGGGCGTTCCAGCTTTCGGACGCACGCAAGATCAGCCCAAGCCGTGCACCCTAGCCTCTTCCCCAACCTCGCTGTCGTTCTGTTTCCGCCCAGCACGTCGCCGTCGTCGCTCCCGACCTCCCCGTGACCCCCTGTTGCTTCCTCTCGACGCGGACGACCTCCAGGAGCACGCCGATGCCCTCCGTTTCCTCTCCCGTGGTCTCTAGCAGTTTCCGGCAAGGGCGCCGCCGTGGCCAGGCCACCGGCGTCAAGCCGCCGGTGGGTTAGCCCTTAACCCCTCGCTAAACACCCCCTGGGCCACTGACCAGTGGGACCAGTGGCTTAATTAAGCCACTGGATTAAATTAACCAACCGGGTTAATTAGCCAGTGACACTGACAACCCTGGCCCACCTGTCATCCCCCTGGTGACGCCAGCAGTGCATCATGCTGATGCAATAAAAGGATTAAAGGAATGTCCAAATAGAAAAGAAAATAAAGAAATTCCAGAAATTCCAGAAAATACCCCAAACTTTGGAAATTCATAGAAAATTCATATTAGCTCCAAATTGGACAAATAATATATGAAAAATGATCAGGAGAAAATTATCTTTCCAAATATGTAATTTTCAACTTTGTTTGAGTTGATTTTAAAATGGGACCAGTAGCTTATGTCATTTGAATTATTTGGAATTAATTCAAATTCAATTCAAATGATTTTGCAACTTGGACCATGGAATTATGCTTTATTCAACCACACATCAGAGGCATATCTTATACAATTGAAGATGATTCAAAAGGATCAAAAAATGTCACATGTAACTTGGTCAAGTTTGAATTCAAATTGGAGTTTGAATTTGCAATATACTCCATTTTAATGGAATTGCTTCACACATCAAGGCATATACATCAAGTTTCAACCTTCCATCATGTGATTGTGCATCGTATTTACTTTGCTACCTTGTTTGTTGTTGTCGAGTAGAGGTGGAACCGGAGCAGGAGGCTGCCCCCTTCGCTGAAGACCCAGAACCCGAACCTCGTCAGCAAGGCAAGCAAACCCCCATTGATCATGTCGATAAAATCCCACTTCCCTCTAATGTCTCGCTTATGCATTGTTTAGGATGATCACCATGATTCGTTTCTACCGCATAGATGAACCCATTCCTTTGCATGACCTATCATTTTGTCACAGTAGTAAGCAAACCACAATCCTAGCAAATGTAGGAGTTGATTGATATCATGTGGCCCCTGCAAATGATTATCGCTTATTGCATGCTTAGTATGATATCATGATGTTACTGTGATGTGAGTCGGGATGGTAGTGATCATGATGATGATGGTAGAAAAGTGTTGGTGAATCTACCCTAATACAAGGTGAACGATGAGAGGCTGTGTAGGAGTACACGGTGGGTTGTCTCGTTGAACACCGCCCTAAGTCCGAGTTCTTGTGTGGTGATCCAAGATGAAGAGTACAACCACACATTGGGCTCACTAACCCCTCTCAGCTTACTAACTCATCCCTTTCGATGTCCAGATGTCGCAATAGTTCAGAGTTCTGGTAGGCTTGTGGCCTGGATGCTAAGTGAGAGAATGGCTCATCCGAGACCGGCTTATGCACCACGCACACATCACTTGGGTCCACTTCGGTAAACCGGCCGGGTTCACGATAGTGGTAACCAACCCAAGTAGGCGGCTTTCTCGGACTAGATCGGCTATGAGGTAACAATTGTGGTGAGCATCCTCGCTGGCACCCCTTGAATGGTGTTGAGATCAAAGGCGGTAAATGATGATCACGTGTGTGTAGCGGTACACCCCTGCAGGGTTAACAAAACTATTCGAATAGCCGCGTCCGCGGTTATGGACTGCTTGGAAAGCTTAGCTTGATTATTAGATAACTTGAACTGGATACTTCTAAAACACACCAAGATAAGTGTGAGTGCTATGGAGTGCTTTCTCGTGGGGAAGTCGAGGAAGGCACCATAGTGGTGTAATTGGTTGGAGAAAGTAGTGGACTCGTGTACGTTTCTTACCTCAAAGTCTGGTACTCGTAGTTCAGGATTAGCCAAGTCAAAGCTGGCACTTCTGCAAGTGAACCCCACCTCCCTTTACCTTGATACATGTGCATGAGTAGTATAGATCCTATGTAAGTCTTGCTGAGTACGACTTTATACTCACGTTTGCTTAATCTATGTTTTAGATGAACCCACTGACCCCGAAGGTGGCTTCTTCATCGAGCTGGACGACTGAAGACCAACTAGTCTAGTCCCAGTCAGACGACTGATTCCCTCGTGGAGGGCTTGTGTTTAAATAAGGCTTCTTAAGCCATTTGTTAAACTTGTCTGTACTCAGACATAATTTGCTTCCGTTTGTGTTGTAATGTTGGATCACATGTTTGTGATCTCTGTGTGCACTCTATAAGAGTTATCAATAAAATTGTATACTTTGTAGAGAATTGCAATGATACCTACTGTTCATACAAGGCATGTGTGCTGCGTGTATGTTTATAACATACATGTCTTTGTATGGGTTTTCGAGACCTTAGTTGTGATCTGGCTGGCGGTCTTTCATACACCAAGTGGCCCTTAGATGTGCGCAGCTTGGGGCATCGCGATGCGATTGTTCGAGACTCCGTCTCATGCACACTTTGTGGTATGATCGAGCCCGCCCTAGACCCCGACTAAGTGATCGGGCTGGAGTAAGTCTATGTAAGAGTTTATGAGATAGTCGATAGTATGGTTGAGGCGACTTGTCTTTGAATATGGGAGTTCATCACCCATATCATTAGACTTGTGTGCGGACGATGAGGACCCATCTCAGTTGATCATCCGGCCTGGATGGGATGCCCCTCACGTACGATGCTTTCCGAGAATGTCCTGTGCTTGGCCTTGTCTTCTTAGACAAGTGGGTACGGTTCTCGGCTCTCCATATGACTATGTCTTAACTGGACTTGCATACGCTAACCCCGGGTCCCGACAGACGCACTGGGCCGCTGGCTGCAGCTGGGCCTTCGGGGCGCGCGGCCCACCTGGCTGGGACGGTTGTCCCGATCTGGATTGGGAGGGCTCGCGGCGGCGGCTGTGGTTTCGGACACGGCTGGTGGTGCCGACGGTGACCACACCGGTGAGGTGGCTCGGGTGAAGGCATGGAGGACGTGTACGGGGAGCGATTGGCCGGCGGTCTCCGGATCCGGCGAGGGCAGCGGTCGCCGATGTGTTGTCTGGAGCAATGCGGGACGAGGATCTCCATGGCGGCGGCACAAGCTTCCTGGACGGCATCCATGGCAGCTTCGGGTGGAGGCGTGCTACGAGGAGGAGAAGGGAGGCAGTGAGGAGCAGAGGAGGAGGGAGGCGTGTGCGGGGTTGGCTCACCGAACGAGGCGTGGCGGCGCGGCAGCGACGCTCGCCGGCGGCGGCGGTTCCACGGGATTTCGTGCTCTCCATGGGCGGCGGTGGTCGGCTGGCGCTGCCCGGCGGCGCCAGATCATGGCCCGAGCGGGCTGGGGAGGGCCCTACGGGGCCCAAATGTGGTGGAGGCTGGCTGGGAGTCGTTTGTCTTCGGATCGAACGGCTGGGAGAGGCTGGGATCTAGGGTTTCGATGGAGGAGGGGCTAGGAGTCAAATTTGGAAAAAGTGGAGGGGGTGGTTGCAATTTTTGGTTAGGGAAACCCTAGAAAGAGGTGGGAGTGTGGTGGTCTTTATATAGCCCAGGTGGCTAGCAGTTTGCAAAAACATCCCCGGTTTTTCTCTCTCGCACGCGGTGTTTACGTTTCTGGCCGCCGGGGGTCTGCAGTACCTCCGATTCGGGTAAAAATTCGAACTGCGCGATCAGCGCGTCGAGCCGGCGGCGTTCACCTCGCGCTCGAACCGTTCCGAGAAAATTTTCCGGCGTTCTATAAAAATATCCCGTTTACTTATTAAACGGGATTTTTCGTTCCATTGGCTGTGGCTGGTCTCGTGCGGTTTCCACGACGGTGATCGGGTGAAACCCGGTGTCTCAAAGGTCGAGTGTCAGGGTGGCAAGGGTCGGTCTCTGTCCGGTACGAGATAAGAGGGGGAAAATAATCGCCAATTGATAAATCAGGGATGCAAACACCACAAACAAATCAGACAATCAAACAATTCACACCGAAAACAAAATTTTTATTTTTTGTGAAATCTGGGCTGTTACAATACAACACCACCAACAAGGGATATCGTCCTGAGATCCAGGACGATTCGGGGGAGAGGGGGGGAGAGAAAAGAGAGTCGACAATCTTCAACACCACCAACAAGGGACTCTGCTCCATGTCGAACGACGAACTCCATCGAGAAAATTTCCGTAGAGAGATGGCAACGTCGAAAAACGAAACCATCAGGTGTCACGAGGAAGAACGATAGCGAGATCCGGATCAAAGGATAGTGTTCCCACTCAAAATCGTGAAGACACCAGGCAAGAGGACTGAAGTCAACAGACGACCAAGATATTTACCCAGAGTCGGAAGAACTAAAGGTACTACTGGATTTCCCAACCTGAGATCGGAATCGAGACAATACGCTGCAAGGAGGGCATTGTAACGGTTCCGATACTCCACACACTCGAGATCCTAGAGGTTTGAAGGGTATAAGATGAGAATTTAAAAAACTTACGACACTTGTCCTGACCAGAGTAAGGGTAAGGAGTAAAAAAGAATCCTACTCTCCAATAACTAACTTAGTAGCTAAAAAATAGTTTTTTGTCTAGACTCGACTTCGGCCAGAGAAGGGATCCTACGGTCGGTAAGGATCTGATACCAAGTTGTAAGGCCCGATATGCGGTACTGTTCCAGATCTAGATGTTTCCATCCAGATCCGGGGACGAAGCATATATCGGTCCCACCGCGACATATGACATAACCATATGCCCTGGATTTCCAACATGATGTCACAACATTACAGATACAAGGATACAACATCTCATACAATCGGCATCCAACTGCCTTAATACAATACAACAGCGGAAGATATATGTCTGAGTATAGACTACAACAAATATCTAGTGGAAAAGAGAAAAACATCGATCCCTATAACCACAAGGGTCCAGGCCCTCCGCCGGGATCCGGCTAACTAGTCGTCGTCGAGTCTCCACGTGAAAATCGATCACCATACCTGTTGTCGATCAGGAACCCTGAAAAGAGTTTTGGGGTAGTATCATAAGTACAGAGGTACTCAGCATCCAACTGTAGTGGTCATCTGACCCAGCAAGGACTTCATCACTCGTCATTTTAGGACAACTAGTAGTTTACGGTAAGGATGGGGTAAGTGGTGAGGTTGCTTCCGCACTAGCATTTATGAAGTGGCTAACGATCTAGAGAGTAAGATAAGAAGCCAAGCATCCGATGAGGAATCACCTCCAACAAGTCTTGCTATCAACTACTTAAGCAAACATAACACCTATCATATCCTTGTTGAAAGTGCAATATGTCGACCAGAGGGGGGGTGAATGAGAGATTTTAAAATATCTCGAGGAATTTCTAGTTCCTCAGGACTGAGGAAATACGAAATTGAGGAAGTTGTAACCTGAGGGAGAACACACGAAGTACAATAGCAATGACGTGAATGTAAAAACAACCTATTGCACAGCTAAGGTAAGTATAGGCACAAACTGAGGAAACAGTGCAGAGTGAACTCAGAAAGTAAAGCATCAGGATAAGTCATCAGTGCATAAACAGAATAACTGAGGTTGAAGAAATAGCACCGGGACACTGAAGACGAAGACTTGATGAACCAGTTCGAGTTGCTGTGACAACTCTACATCTGGTTGGAGAGGCTGAGATTGAACTCAGAAGACATAGTCTTCACCTTATTATCCTTGAACTAGAGTCCTCAGACTCCGTCCAATAACGCAGGTGAGTCTTCAAGGTAGACTCCCGAAACCTTCACAGACTCAGTCACTCCGGGAAGTCACAATTGCATCTTGACTTCCTCAGACTGAATACTTCTACACCGGCTGGAAGATCACAGTCTTCAAGAGTAAAAAGCTTCGGATCACTCGAACCGACTTCCTCAGAAATGCTCAACTACTCAGGCTGGTGGTTTTCCTCACTTAGGTTCTTCAATATCCTCAGAGGTGGGTTGCTCTCAAATGACAAGTGTCAGTTTTTCTCTCGGAGCAGCCAACCCCCAAATGGGGCTGGGGGTGGCTATTTATAGCCGCGGAGCAACCCGAGGTGAAAGGACATAAATGCCCATGCACGCAATTACTCTTGTGCCCTCGGATATGACCGTTGCTAGACAGGTTCTAGTCTCTCACCACGCAACACGTGGCATGGTCAAACTGTTCTCCCTCTTCAAATTCTTCAGAAGAATCGCACTGGCGATCTTCTGACTCCTCAACCGAAGTTAGTTACCCCAGTGTCCTGAAGAACAACGTCTCAGACACCCGAGGACAGAAATTCTACTGCAGGAGATTTCCTCAGGGTTTTCTTCAGGATTTCTAATTGAGCACTTCCTCATAAATACAGAACTCATTTTCCTCAACCCCTCCAACAGTGCGGTGTTTTCCTACGACTCAAGAAGTATAAAAAGTCTTAGCGAAGACTACACTTCAACTTCGTCTTCAGCGCGAACGTCCTCAGGATCGTCCTCAGCTTCAGCTTCAGCCGAATGCTTCAGGATCCTGATTCCTCAGGATTTAGCGCAACTTCATTCTTCAGGAAACACACCGATTTTTCCAATGTTCCTCAACATTTTGGGGGGTGGACAACGGTGGTTAACCTCATCCTCAGGGACTGTCTTCCTGTGTATACTCACAAACACATCAGTCCCTCAACCGTTTTTTCATTAAATACTCCAAAACCTCAAAGGGGGCACTAGATGCACTTACAATCTCCCCCTTTTTGGTGATTTGATGACAATCAGGTTAAAGCTTCAACGGGATAAAATAAGTATTTTTGAGGAAAGACATGAAGAAAACAATTCATTGTTTCCGGATATAGAGATGCTCCCCCTGAGGATATGCATGTTTTGAAGACTTGATATAATTTTAGAAAAACATGAGGAGCTCCCCCTATATCCTGGTTTGTTTGAAACAGTGCATTATAAAGTAATTCGAGGAATAGCACTGAGTAACGTGGTTGCTGAGGAATAACATGATTAATAGATAAACTTGAAGAATAGCATGAGGTAACGTAGGAGTATCAGAAACCACACAAAGTATCAGTGTACAACTCATTACAAAAATGATCAGAAGAACGAGAGTTGTAACTGAGGAACCCATAATGATCCGCTTGAAGACAACTAAATTTCTCCCCTTTGTCATTAAATGAAAAAAAAGGAGAGACTACTGCTAACGTCCCAAAGAAGTGCCTCAGGGTTGATCATCAGGACGGAGGCAAGCCGTGGCAGTGTGAGGACAAGACGCAGTGTCTTCAACCTCTTCAGGTGAAAATTCTTGCGCTGAAGAAAAGGAGTCCATCGCCAGAGGTGAAGTCTAGATTTTGGTGAACTGACGAGGAGGCCGAATCTCAGGAAGTGGAGGCTGTCTGAGATTAAGCTTGGCGAGGTCTTCAGGAGTGATCACCTCAGACATCAGAGCATCAAGTCGCTGATACGTATGATGAGCATACTGATGAACCTTCTTCTGAGCGGTATGCATTTGCGCCATATAGCTGAGGATGTCACCAATCTGACGCTTTGTCCAGTCATGATTCCTATCCACTTTCTAATGGAGACTGATGAGGAGCTCGTGATCAGTCAGTAGGCGAGCGTGAGTGGTTTCCTCAGTTGAGGCATGGGTGCGCTCCTCATGAGTGGTTCAAGACTGAGGTTGACGAATATTGCCACCGAGCGAGTCTTGAGGAAGTACGGCTTCATAAAACGGCGCTTTGCCCTTGGCATTAGCGTCAATAGTGTGCTGAAGCACTTCAACCGGAGGAACGTACGGGCGATGATTAGCCTGATCAGGCTTGAAGTTGATGCCAGTCTTGGTGCAGATGATCCTCATGATCCATGGAGCATATGGTTTCAGAATATGAGGATTTTGAGCGGCATCCACAAGCGTCCTGAAGAAGAAGTCTGAGATATTAATTGGAGCCGACATGCAGAGGCTGTACAGGATGTTCTTCATGATGCCGACGACTTCCTCAGCAGTTGATTCATAGCCTTTGATGGGGCAGAAGGACTTAGCCAATATGCGGTACAATGTTCTTGGCAAGTACTGAAGCTCAGAAACGAGGAACTTGGTGCGGGGAGGAGCTTCAGGGGCTTGAGGCTTCATCAGCATATTCATCAGGTCATCCCGAAGAAGTGGAGCACCATATGTGCTTGGAACTGAGGCTTCAGAGGGAGGAAGCTGAAGAATGTCCACAACCTCAGGTACTGAGGCAGTGTAATGGTGATGCTGAGTCATCCATTCAAGTTCCCATGTATTGATGTCTTTGGGGTCCCCAGAGACATATAATGTGGCATAGAACTGAAGCACAAGTTCTTCATTCCAGTGGATGCACTCAGAGCAGAACTGAAGCAACTTGGCATGATGCAAATCCTGAAGAACATTGTTGAAGCAAGGGATGGCCTCCATATCCAAATGAGGAATATGTTTATGAGGAAAAACCTTTTGGGCCATGTAGAGGACTGAGGCATAGTAATTCTTCTGAGTAGCCTTCCAGAATCTCAGGAGCTTGCTGGGTGGGGGGAGTGGTATGGATTTTGAATCCCAGTCCGAAAGAAGCTCATGGCATTGAAGAAAGCATCAGTGTTGAAGTTGGGACGAGAATCGGCTTCAAGGTTTCTGTAGAATGGATTCTTCTGCTTCGGACACAGAGAAATGGCTAAGGCAAGCTCCTGATGAGCTCGTGATGCTGAGGGTGAGGGTGGCTGAGGTGGAGAAGTATGGTCTTCAGCATGGGACTCGGGCACAACCTTTGGTGAAGTGGCAGTTGCTGAGGGAGAGGAGACATGGCGATCCTCGGTGCGATCAGGTGTAGCCTTAGTATCAGCATTTCTGTTGTGTTCGGCTTCAGCTTCAGTTTCAGCGGCGGGGGGATCTGTCTTAGGATCTGCAGTGGTTGTCTCCGCAGCATCAGTATCAGCAGTAGTGGTTGCTGCAGCATCAGTATCAGCAACCGAATTTGTGGGAGCACTTGTGGCGTCCGGTTCATCAGCATCAGATGCTGAGGACGATGCACCAACTGATTCTTCAGACTGCCGAGAAGTATCAGGAAGCACCTCGGTCACGGTGGGTGAGTGAGGCTCTGGGGAAAATATAGTATGAGTGGGAGAGTTTGTCAGCCCATATTCCTCATCATGGACGCGAGGAGTACCATGATCCATAATGTCTACGTCCATGTCTTCAATCTCAGTGATAATTGGTGGCGGTGGGCACTGAGGAGTTGTAACAATGGGTGTTGCTATAGTGGGTAGAGTGAAGACGATTAAGCTGCGCTAAGGATTTGGAGGTGGAGTTGAGGCAGAAGTAATAAGAACAGTGGTATCAGCGGCCTTAGCTACCGGAGGAGATGAGGAAAGTGGTGTAGCATCAATAGGGTCCTCAACAGTGGGCTTCTTTGCGGCAGGTGGAGTGGAGGTTTGGGCTTCGGGCAGGAGCTTGAGGCCTTTGGCAGAGGCAGCAGGGGGTACTGAGGAAGAAGGCTGTTGAAGCTTCAGAAACTTTGTCATCTGCTGAGACATCCGTTCCTTGGATCTGCCGATATAACCACAGTTGGCGGCACACTCAGTGTTGAGACGTTGAACTTCACATTGATGCTCGATAAACTCCTGAGGAGTAACATCAGTGATAGGTTTCTTTTTGAAGTCACTGAGGACTTTCTTCAGTTTGGCCTTCAACTGTTTCTGAAGAGCACATTGATGAATCTCATTGATGAGGAAATGTTGAACATAGAACTTGATGTCTTTAGGAATGTCCAAATCATCAATAGGAGTGTCAGGCTTGACAGACCAAATTTCAATGTACTCCAAGATCTTCCTGGAATCAAGGAGAAGCGGGATTTCTGAACCCGTTGCTTCATCTTTGCGTCTGGCCGCAACACGCACATATTCAATCTTATCATCTTAAGTGGCGACGAAACCGGCCAAATCCTCAAATTCATCTGCATCATCCGAGGTTTGAGGAGTATGATGGATGGCGCCACACATAGCAGTTTTCTTTGGTGAGGTGCGTGGGCCGCGTTGAAGAACAGTTTTGGTCTTCAGCTGAGACTGAGGCATTGTGGGTGAGGCCTCAGGAGTATTACCAGATTCATCAGTGCGAATCCTTGAGGAGGGAGCAACACCATCCGTGCGTTGACATGAGGAACCAGCAACTTGAGGCTTAGCTGAGGAATTCATGGAGGGCTTGATGCCAGGAGCCTTTTTGCGCTGCTGAGGCGGGGGTTGTGGCATGGATTGAGACTGAGCCTGAGGCGGAATCTGAATTGAGGCAGTCAAGTCACGGACCAGATTCTTGACACGGCTGCTACTACGCTTGAGATGTTGTTCATAGGCATCAGGAAAGTCATCAGGAGTGTGCATTGTTGTTGGATCAGGAGTGACACCCGGTGCAGGTGGAGGTCGAGCCTTGATACCCAAAGTCTTCAGCGGCGGATTGACAGCAAACATTTCCTCATGCTGAGGATTAAGACATTGATATGCCACCCAACGCTTGGCCTATTCCCTCGTGATCTTCTGGACCCTTTTCTTACGATCATCAGCAGTTTCACGTTCGGGAGTCTTCAGCTTCTCATAGAGCTCAGGAGGCAGGTCTTTAGCAGTATCAGTGAGCTTACGCCGAGGAGCCATTTTCTTCAGTGGTGGAGACTGAGGAATGGTACGTTCAAGCTGAGCTGCAAATGAAGTGAGACTATGAGAACCATACGATTCCTCAGCAGACATGTACTTGTGACAGAATTAAGTTGCGAGGGAAGTGGGCTACGGTTATATGCGTTCATGAGGAATAGGCTGAGGAAAGCAAATAAATGAGGCATAGGTATAGGTCTCAGAAAGCTAGCAGTACAGTTGAGGATTGAATGGTTTGAGGACACAACAGTACCGAGGAATATGACACTGAGGAATAAGCCACTGAGGAATAGGCATACCAGAACTGAGGCGAATGCTAAGGAACCACGAGTCAGTTCTTCCTCAGCGACGGCGAACTCCGGCGACGTTAGCACGAGAGCTTGAGGAGCTCAAAGGCGGCGGCGCGAGAGTGAGAGAAGAGGTGGGGGGAAAATGACCGGGGGGGGGGGGGGTAGAGGGCTATTTATAGAGGGGTGAAGGCTGAGGGGTTGCGAAATTTGTGGATCAGATTGCCCCTGATTGTTGGGATCCTCAGTGGATATCATAATGGTGGATAAGCACGACGTGCGGTAAAATCGCAACAAATTGAAGACAGTTGTAACTGTAAATCCTTGATTTTAGGAACTTGAGGACAAGGGCTGAGGATGAAGACAAATGGTCTCAGGCTGATGATGAAGACTAATGGTCTCATCCTAAGGAATACATGATTTCCAGATGAGCGCATATGAGATAAACAGATTAGATAAGTGAGCACAGAGAGACGGGTCCGATCACGTTCACCTAGATGAAGAAGCAAAAGCTGAAGAACAGTAACTATAGGTGAACGCTGTTGAGGACAAACACGGTAATCATCAGTAATGAAGACTTCAACTGAGGAAGCTGAGGAACAACAAATCCTGAGGTGTTTGGGCGGTGGCGCTACCCACCTTATAGGGAATGAGACACTTGATACCATACAATGGTCGTATGGATCTTGAGTCAATTCCACGTTAATTTCTTCACACTTAGCAAGGTAGTTCCTCATGATTTGAGGAGTACGACGCATCGGGTGTTGTACATCAGGATTCTTCAATATTGTTTAAGCGTTAGGATGTGTGTCCATTCACTGGACGTTTGAGGAATCTAAGATATTTAGCTCACACCTCAGAGTGATAAATCGCTTTTCATCCAAAGGCTTAGTGAATATATCAGCAAGTTGGTCTTCAGTCTTCACGTGGCTGATGACGATGTCTTCCTTCAATACATGATCCCGAAGAAAGTGATACCGAATCTCAATGTGCTTCGTCCTTGAGTGCTGTACTGGGTTCTGAGAGATCTTGATGGCGCTCTCATTGTCACATAGTAGTGGTACTTTCTTCAGGTTGATGTCGTAGTCCTTCAGAGTTTGCTTCATCCAAAGAAGCTGTGAGCAGCTAGCACCAGCAGCAATGTATTCAGCTTCAGAAGTGGAGAGTGAGACGCAGTTCTGCTTCTTCGATGACCAGCATACCAGAGAACGTCCGAGGAAATGACATGTTCCTGAGGTAGACTTCCGATCCACTCGATCTCCAGCATAATCTGAGTCTGAGTACCCAACGAGATCCAGCTGTGTGCCTTTTGGATACCATAAGCCTAGCGATGGGGTGTGAGCCAAATATTGAAGAATTTGTTTCACCGCTTGGTGATGCGATTCCTTAGGTGCCGCTTGGAATAGGGCACACATGCAAACGCTCAACATTATATCAGGCCTAGATGCACATAAATATAGCAGAGAACCTATCATGGAGCAGTATACCTTCTGATTATAGTCCTTGCCATTTTCATCAGGACCAAGCTGTCCATTTGTAGGCATCGGTGTCTTGATACCCTTGCAGTCTTGCATCCCGAATTTCTTCAGGCACTCTTTGAGGTACTTCTCCTGAGAGATGAAGATGCCGTTGCGTTGTTGACGAATTTGAAGCCCCAAGAAGAACTTCAGTTCGCCCATCATGGACATCTGATATTGTTCACTCATCAAGAATGCAAATTCTTCACTGTATTTCTTGTTAGTGCATCCAAATATAATATCATCAACATAAATTTGACATATGAATAATGCAATATAATATCGTTTTGTGAAAAGAGTTGGATCGAGGGAACTAGATTTGAAGCCCTTGCTGATGAGGAA
This sequence comes from Bromus sterilis, assembly GCA_950022295.1. NCBI lineage: Eukaryota > Viridiplantae > Streptophyta > Magnoliopsida > Poales > Poaceae > Bromus > Bromus sterilis. Next base: position 223,714,179 of record OX465599.1, read on the forward strand.
GTCCCTTAGTGTGTCATACCAAGCCCGAGGGGCTTGCTTCAGTCCATAAAGGGCTTTCTTCAATCTGTACACCATATCAGGTTTCTTTGCGTCTTCAAAGCCTGGGGGTTGAGCAACATATACTTCTTCCTCGATATTACCATTGAGGAAGGCACTTTTCACATCCATTTGATATAACTTGATATTATTATGGTTAGCGAATGCAAGCATAATACGAATGGACTCAAGTCTAGCAACAGGAGCGAAGGTTTCACCGAAGTCGATCCCCTCGACTTGTGTATATCCTTGAGCTACGAGACGAGCTTTGTTTCTGATGACTTGTCCATCTTCATCGAGCTTGTTGCGGTAGATCCACTTCGTGCCGATGACATTGTGAACTCGAGGATCCGGACGTTTGACTAATTCCCAAACATCATTCAGTTTGAACTGAAGAAGTTTGTCTTGCATCGCCTGAATCCATTCCGCTTCTTGGAATGCCTCGGTGACTTTGGTGGGCTCTGAAATTGATACAAACGAGAAATGCCCACAAAAGTTAGCTATACTATTAGCTCTTGCACGAGTAAGAGGACCTGGTAGGTTGACGTCAGCGAGGATTTTTTCCACTTCAACTTCATTCGCCACGCGAGGAAGTCGAGGAGGATGATCTTGAGGCGCATCTTCGTCACTGCTATCAGATTCATCTGCATCTGCTTCAGGTGCTTCAGGAGCTTCAGGAGTATCAGGAGCCTCAGGATCAGGATCGTCATCAGGATTGTTTGCATCAGGATTTGGATGTTCTTCAGAAGCAGGAGGTATGTGTGTTTCTTTAGGATGATCTACAGGAATGATATCACCAGCACCCATCTTCTTGATCTGTTCTTCAGGTGGTGCTTCATCTAAATCATGTGGAAGGTGCTCTCTTTGGGAGTTGTCAGATTCATCAAATCGCACGTCTACAGTTTCAACAATTTTATAATGACTAATATTGAAGACTCTGTAGGTGTGCGAGTTGATACCATAACCAAGCATGAAACCCTCACATGCTTTGGGTGCAAATTTGGACTGGTGATGAGGATCACGAATCCAACAAGGTGCACCGAATACTTTGAAGTAACTTACATTGGGTTTCTTACCGACCATTAACTCGTATGATGTTTTATTGAAGAACTTGTGCAGATACACTCGATTGACGATGTGGTATGCAGTGTTGATTGCTTCAGCCTACCACTTGAGTGGAGTATTGTACTCAGCCAGCATCGTGCGAGCCATCTCGATGAGGGTTCGGTTCTTCCTCTCAACAACTCCATTTTGCTGAGGAGTGTAAGGCGCAGAGAATTCATGAGTGATTCCCAAGTCATCGAGGAATTCTTCCACACCGAAGTTCTTGAACTCAGTGCCGTTGTCGCTTCGAATGTGCTTGATCTTCAGGTTGTAGTTGTTCATGAATCGCTGGGCGAAGCGCTTGAGGATTGCTGGGGTTTCTGACTTATAGAGAAGAAAATGCACCCAAGTGTATCGTGATAAGTCATCAACAATAACAAGACCATACATATTACCTCCAAAGCTTGAATACTTTGGAGGACCGAATAGATCCATGTGAAGAAATTCCAGAGGTCTCGTAGTAGTCATGATGGTCTTCGCTGGATGCTTGGCCTTGGTCATCTTTCCAGCTTCGCACGCACCACACAGCCGGTCCTTTGAGAATCTGATTTCCTCAATCCCAAGGACATGTTTCTTCAGCACCAGTTTCTGGAGATTCCTCATTCCGGCGTGGCCGAGTCTTCGATGCCATAGCCAGCATTCTGAAGCTCTAGCCATGAGGCATGTAGCAACCTGAGGACCTTGAGAGAAATCTACAATATATAGATCACCTTTCCTAACTCCACTGAAGACAATGGAGTGATTGCTAACCATATAGACAATACAACCATATTTTCCGAAGACAACAACGAGATCAAGATCACATAGCATAGAGACAGACATCAAGTTGTATCCAAGAGATTCAACAAGCATGCCTTTGTCAATGTGTTGGTCTCGTGAGATGGCCACTCTGCCGAGACCCAATACCTTACTTTTACATTTATCGGTGAAGGTGATGGTTTTCTTTGAATAAGGACTCAGAGATGATTCCATAAGAAGGCTTCTGTCACCAGTCCTGTGATTTGTGCATCCACTGTCCATCACCCATTCAGTCTTTCCTAGCAAAGTAATTAGTATCTCATACAGCAAGTTATGAGCCAGTCTCAGTTTGAGGGTTTTATGGTTCCTCAGAATTAATTCCTCAGGATGTTCCTCAGGATTAATTCAGTGAAACCAAACAATAAAAATATCCTTCAACTGACTCAATTGATGTTGTCCTGGGCATATGATCTGCAAAATTTATGATTGCCACAGGACATGTCCCTGCACAGATGATTAGTTCTTCTTTACCACCCACATCTTGATGGGTGGTTTTGAGGTACATGAGGGCTAATGAGGGCGATGAGACCTAATGGGACATGAGATGGTGGTATCAGGATAAGCAAATGAATAAGCATTCTTATGAGGGGCTTCCCTGTGAACAAAATGGTTAGCAGACACATGATTATAACCATTTCCATTTGAGGTATCATCCTCATATGATACCCTAAGCTCATTTGCATCTGCATTCACAGCAAGGTTAGTGATGAGGTCCTTCTGAACCCAGATCTGCTTGACTGGAGAGCCGTTCCTGCAGTTAGTTCCGATCTATCTGGCGAATACCTCAACATTAACATCCTTAAAAGTTTATAGTTTGAGTCAGAAGACTCAATCACCACATCTGAAGAAAAAACATCATAACCAAATAAGGTATAGGGATCAGGAGGAGGCATCTTTGCCCGAACCCAAGTGGTCTCAGGATATTATTCAGGTTTCCAGTAAGACCCATCAGGGTTGAGTTTACGAGTGAATGCAACACCTTATTTATTCGGGTTCCTGTTGAGGATCTGTTTCTTGAGGACGTCACAAAGAATCTGATGTCCTTTCAGACTCTTGAACATGCCGATTTCCAGTAGACTCTTCAACCTAGCATTTTCTTGAACAATGTCTATGGTATCCTCAGATGAGGGGTTAGATACCACAGAGGCAACATAAATAACAGAGTCTGAAGATATTGAGGAACTAGGCACAGAGGTGATACGGTCATGTTCAATGCATATTAAACATGGAGGATTGAATCCTTCTTGTGGGATGATGATCTTTTGGGCAAGCAGTGAATCATTTTCTTTCCTCAGATCGTCATGAGACATCTTCACGCGTTCAAGTTCTTGCTTCCTCATGAGGAACTCATGAGCCAGCTTCTCATGATCGGTGATGAGTGCCTCATGACGATTGAACAAGTCATGAAACTTTGACTGAAGAATTTTTGATTCCTCAGTCAACTTTTGATTCTTCGTCATTTCCTCAACCAACATATCATCACTCTTGTTTAGTGAGATCTGGATCTTTTCAAGTGCACGTTGTTGTTTAGATGCAAGTTTAGCAAGTTTAGCATAGTTTTCATCAGGTTCTTCATCAGAGGGATCATCGGATGATGAGTAAGTAGATACCTTGGAGGACTTGGCCATGAAGCAGAAGTTAGGGGTTGTGTCTTCAGCTTCATCATCGACATGTGATGGATCAGATTCCTCAGTGCTGAAGATTGACTTGGCGACAAGTGACGTGGCAAGGGCCAGTCCAGCGACACCCTCAGATTCTTCAGTTTCTTCCTCAACATCACGGTCGGAACCAGATTCTTCAGAGTCCAATTCTTTTCCGAGATATGCGCGAGCTTTGCGGGAGTTGCTATTTCTGTATCCAGCAGGCTTTGAGGATCTTGAGGATTTCTTCTTAGTCTTTTCATCAGAACTGTCATCTTTCCCTTTGTTCTTCTTCTTCAGTCTAGCTTCCTTTTCCCATAGAGGACACTCAGCGATGTAATGCCCAGGTTTCTTGCACTTGTGGCAGACTCTCTTTCTTGTTTCGACAGAGTCATCATCTTTGCTTTTTCTTGAGGAAGATCTTGAAGAATTTCCGAAGCGATTCTTCTTCGTGAATCTTTGGAACTTTCTGGTGAGGAGAGCAAGTTCCCGGCTGAGGAATTCAGGATCATCAGTATCAGCCTCAGATTCCTCATCAGAGGATACTCTTCGAGCTCTAGCTTTTAGCGCGCGGACTTTAGGCGTGGAGTTGTAAAAGTCTCGTTTTTCAGAGAGCTTCAGTTCATGAGCATTCAGGCGCTCGAGAATGTCAGCAGGATCTAGAGTCTTGAAATCAGGCCTTTCTTGAATCATCAGTGATAGGAACTCAAATGAGTCATCCAGTGACCTCAGTAGTTTCTTCACCACCTCATGACATGTGATATCAGCAGCACCCAGTGCTTGAAGTTCATTGGATATGTCAGTGAGTCTATCAAAGGTTTGTTGCACATGCTCGTTGTCCAGCCTCTTAAACCTGTTGAATAGACTTCGGAGTGTATCAACTCGTGAGTCTCGTTGAGCTGAGACTCCTTCATTTACTTTTGAGAGTCTAGTCCATATCTTCTTTGCTGTATCCAGACCACTGATACGGTTGAACTGAGCCTTGTTGAGATGACCACCTATAATGATTCGAGCTTTTGCATCAAGTTGCCAGTTTTTCTTGACAACTTCAGGAGCAGTCATCAAATTTTCTTCAGGAATGCCTTGATCAACAATATCCCATAGATCCTTGTCAATGGCTTCAAGATGCCTCCTCATCTTGTTCTTCCAGTAGGGGTAGTCTGTCCCGTCGAAGATGGGGCAGTTTGAAGCAATGCTCATTGTACCTGAGGTCGACATAACTAAAACTCCAGGTGGTTAAACCGAATCACACAGAACAAGGGAGTACCTTGCTCTGATACCAATTGAAAGTGCAATATGTCGACCAGAGGGGGGGTGAATGGGAGATTTTAAAATATCTCGAGGAATTTCTAGTTCCTCAGGACTGAGGCAATACGAAATTGAGGAAGTTGAAACCTGAGGGAGAACACACGAAGTACAATAGAAATGACGTGAATGTAAAAACAACCTATTGCACAACTAGGGTAAGATTGAGGCACAAACTGAGGAAACAGTGCAGAGTGAACTCAGAAAGTAAAGCATCAGGACAAGTCATCAGTGCATAAACAGAATAACTGAGGTTGACGAAATAGCACCGGGACACTGAAGACGAAGACTTGATGAACCAGTTCGAGTTGCTGTGACAACTCTACGTCTGGTTGGAGAGGCTGAGATTTAACTCAGAAGACACAGTCTTCACCTTATTGTCCTTGAACTAGAGTCCTCAGACTCCTTCCAATAACTCAGGTGAGTCTTCAAGGTAGACTCCCGAAACCTTCACAGACTCAGTCACTCCGGGAAGTCACAATTGCATCTTGACTTCCTCAGACTGAAGACTTCTACACCGGCTGGAAGATCACACTCTTCAAAGGTAAAAAGCTTCGGATCACTTGAACCGACTTCCTCAGAAATGCTAACCTACTCAGGCTGGTGGTTTGCCTCACTTAGGTTCTTCAATATCCTCAGAGGTGGGTTGCTCTCAAATGACAAGTGTTAGTTTTTCTCTCAGAGCAGCCAACCCACAAATGGGGCTGGGGGTGGCTATTTATAGCCGCGGAGCAACCCGAGGTGAAAGGACATAAATGCCCATGCACGCAATTACTCTCGTGCCCTCGGATATGACCGTTGCTAGACAGGTTCTAGCCTCTAACCACGCAACACGTGGCACGGTCAAACTATTCTCTCTCTTCACATTCTTTAGAAGAATCGCACTGGCGATCTTCCGACTCCTCAACCGAAGTTAGTTACCTCAGTGTCCTGAAGAACACCGTCTCAGACACCCGAGGACTGAACTTCTACTGCAGGAGATTTCCCCAGGGTTTTCTTCAGGATTTCTAATTGAGCACTTCCTCAGAAATACAGAACTCATTTTCCTCAACCCCTCCAACAGTGCGGTGTTTTCCTACGACTCAATAAGTATAAAAAGTCTTAGCGAAGACTACGCTTCAACTTCGTCTTCAGCACAAACGTCCTCAGGATCGTCCTTAGCTTCAGCTTCAACCGAACGCTTCAGGATCCTGATTCCTCAGGATTTCGCGCAACTTCATTCTTCAGGAAACACACCGATTTCTCCAATGTTCCTCAACATTTTGGGGGGTCGACAACGGTGTTTAACCTCATCCTCAGGGACTGTCTTCCTGTGTATACTCCCAAACACATCCGTCCCTCAACCGTTTTGTCATCAAATACTCCAAAACCTCAAAGGGGGCACTAGATGCACTTACACTTGTCCTCCTCTTCGCATCCCGACGAAGAAGAAGAATTCAAGGCACACACACATTGATCAAGTTTATTAAGATTATCTCAGTTGTTGTTGTCTATGAACAAGGAGTAGGTATCAAGTCGTCCATAACTGTGGACACGGCTTCTCGAATAGATTTAACCCTGCAGGGGTGTACCAACTGCCCATTACAAGGCTCCGCACGCACGCCCATCTCTCTCAGTTGCTACCCATCATAGGCAACCATTTAATGATTTAGTTCTGAGAGATCCGAAACGACAGGTCCCTCTAACTAACAACGAACAAATCCGGGTGGCCCCCGGCGAGTCGACAACCAACTCAAAAGCCGTCCGCGCTCTCGAATCGGTCTCTACCTTCTGTCGCAGGTTTGGATAGCCGGTTAATCTCACATGGGAAACCGGGTCCTCAGCTGAACAAGGTGGACCAACAAGGAAACCATGTCCCTGCTGGCCCAGGTTGGTTTGAAAACTATTGGCGGCCGACCAGCACACACACGGTTTCAAATGGTAAATCATCTTGGGCCACCACTAGAAATGTTTGAAGCTAGGTAGGTAAGAAAAGGGGACCCCATAAAATACCACACGCGGTTTGGTACGCTCAGTCTTAAAACCAATACCCAGAACTCGGGTCCTAGGTGACTCGAATGGAACAAAGTGTCGGGGCGGGATAGCCTAGACCTTCCATCCTTCGTCGAATATATTCAACATTTATAATAATCAATATCATCAAGAACAATATAATAATGTGATAGCCCAAACCAAGGAGTAACAGGGTAACATCGTAGCATCCTGAGCATGCATACTAAGCAGGGGCTGAGCAACGAGCAATAGTAACATATTAGTACATGGTTTGCTGGGAGGGGACATGGTTGTATCGGTTTGAAACAGGCTGTAAGCATGTGGTAGGATCAAACATCGAACATATCCTAGACTAGCATGCAAACCGCTGGTTGAAATAGAATGGATCATAAGTAATGTATAGTCCTTGCCTGTTGATAAGTCGGGTTCCGAAGGTGTAGTTGATCGGAAGCTGGCATCGTCTCTGAGAGGTACTCGCGGAAGCACACAAGACGGTAAACACTAGAAAGCAATCAACGAGCAAGCATCTATTACTACAAAGCAAACACGAGCAAGCATCTATTACTACAAAGCAAACACGAGCAAGCATCAACAAGAAGGCAACACGAGACAACGCACTACGGTATCGCTTCTACCGTCTAGAGCGGTTACTAACAGGTTAAGTGGAGTATTCGTCACACACGATGATACCGCACATTTAGAAAGGTTCAAGTTGTTTAGATACACAAGGTGAGCAAAGGTTATTAACATGGCATCTCACTCAAGCATGGAATAGCACACAAACATGACAAGAGGTGAAGCATAAGACAAACTATCTATGCTAGTCAATTTAAGTGAGGCACAACCTAAACAAAGCATATACTAAGTACCCCACAAAAATAACAGCTTTTGGTACTGTTCTGGCGTAAACATAGTTTTATTATTTTTATTAGCAAGCAAGAACAACATAAACACAATCTACACGAAATTCTAGTCAAGTTACATATAAGAAACATTTTATTTGGAGCAACTGTTAAAAAGTTATTAAATAAAATTTTTACAATTGCAAGGTTGTAATTAGCAGTAAAACAACATGTAAACAAAGTCAAACATGATAAACGAGCACACTTTAATAATCTACACGCAAAACGGAGCAACTTTCATGCAGAAAGCATCTCCATGGGAGCTACCCGTGAAAAGATATTCGCATCGCAAAAATAATAAGTAAATCTGCCTATTTATCTGCTCAGGAAAAAAATAGAGCAACGGGCCAAATTACTCTAAACGGGCCTAAACAGAGAGGGCGCAACCTAGCTATCCTGCGCACATGGCGAGATATAACAATGGGCTGAGCCCAACAACATGCATACAATAAAAAAAGAAAAGGCTGGGTGCTCACCATAATGGGCCACGGCCCAAGGAGTAGGGGGCGAGGGTTAGCTGATGTGCGCCCACGTGTGAAGGGAAGCGGCCGGGCGGGTGGCGCGCTGGGCCGCTGGCTGCAGCTGGGCCTTCGGGGCGCGCGGCCCACCTGGCTGGGACGGTTGTCCCTATCTGGATCGGGAGGGCTCGCGGCGGCGGCTGTGGTTCCGGCCACGGCTGGTGGTGCCGACGGCGACCACGCCGGTGAGGTGGCTCGGGTGAAGGCGTGGAGGACGTGTACGGGGAGCGGTGGCCGGCGGTCTCCGGATCCGGCGAGGGAAGCGGTCGCCGATGTGCTGTCCGGAGCAACGTGGGACGAGGATCTCCATGGCGGCGGCGCAAGCTTCCTGGACGGCATCCATGGCAGCTTCGGGCAGAGGCGTGTTACGAGGAGGAGAAGGGAGGTGGTGAGGAGCAGAGGAGGAGGGTGGCGTGTGCTGGGTTGGCTCACCGAATGATGCGTGGCGGCGCGGCAGCGACGCTCGCCAGTGGCGGCGGTTCCACGGGAGTTCGTGCTCTCCATGGGCGGCGGTGGTCGGCTGGCGCTGCCAGATCAGGGCCCGAGCGGGCTAGGGAGGGCCCTGCGGGGCCCAAACGTGGTGGAGGCTGGCTGGAGAGACATGACACGCTGGGAGCCGTTGATCCCCAGATCGAATGGCTGGGAGAGGCTGGGATCTAGGGTTTCGGTGGAGGAGGGGCTAGGGGACAAATTTGGGGAAAGTGGAGGGGGTGGCTGCAATTTTTGGTTAGGGAAACCCTAGAAAGAGGTGGGAGTGTGGTGGTCTTTATATATCCCAGGTGGCTGGCAGTTTGCAAAAACATCCCCGATTTTTCTCTCGCGCGCGCGGTGTTTACGTTTCTGTCCGTCGGGGGTCCGCAGTACCTCCGATTCGGGTAAAACTTCAAATTGCGCGATCAGCGCGTCGAGCCGGCGGCGTTCACCTCGCGCTCGAACCATTCCGAGAACATTTTCCGCCGTGCTATAAACATATCTCGTTTACTTATTAAACGGGGTTTTTCGTTCCATTGGCTGTGGCTGGTCTCGTGCGGTTTTTATTCTCTCGGCGATTATTTTCGTTCCATTCGCTGTCGCAAAGGTCGAATGTCAGGGTGGGAAGGGTCGGTCTCCGTCCGGTACGAGATAAGAGGGGGAAAATAATCGCCGATCGATAAATCAGGGATGCAAACACTGCAAACAAACCAGACAATCAAACAATTCTCACCAAAAATTATTTTTTTATGTAACATCCCAAAATTCTTCGAATTTTCGAATGTTAATAAAATTAAATAGATAATGATTGTTTGATTGATGTGTTTGATTTTCTCTGGGATTTAAAACTTTTGGAGTTTATTGAATATTAAAAAGAGAGGGAATAAAAGGACTTTCCCTAATATTCATAATTGGTGTTTTTGGAATTTATTATTTTAAAACAAAACCAACAAAACAAAATGAGAGAAGGTAATATGACTCCTTCAACATATTAAAAGTTTGGAAAAGGTTTTAAATCTTTATTGGAATTCTTTTGATTATTCAAAATATTTTTCAATTAAAGGAAAATTCATTTGAGAGGATATAAAATGACTTATCCCCTTTTTAATAAAGTTGGAAAATATTTAGAATATCATTTTAAAGTTTTTAAAAATTTATTTTGAGTATTATAAATAACTCTAAAATTATTTGAGGACTTTATAATGCTAAGGGAATTTTTATTTCATTAAAATGATTTATTAAATATTTTGAAAAGAGTTGAAAAAGTATTTCAATGGGATATTTTTATTTTTACCAAATAAATTATTGGTGTGGCTATTTTAAAATTTATATTTTATTATTTAGAACTGGTTTGTCAATGCTTTTGACCAAATAAAAATACTTTAAATAATTTATTGGATCTTATTTGATTTATGAAAAGTATTTTATATTTCAAATAAAGTATTTAGAAAATGTTTTTATTTTTATTTTCCTTTTTGGAAAATTTATTCATTTCATAATTTTCTTTGGATTATTTGAAGAATTTAGAATTTTATTTCATATTTTTCGGAGTTACGGTTGATTTTATTTTATTGTTTGAAGTTACGGTTTTAAATAAAAAGAGAAAAATCCGGGCTTCTGGCCCATTAGCATCTTTTCGCCCAGAGCGCGGTGAAGTCCTTTTTTGACCCGATTCTGTTTTTTTCCTCTCAGCTTATAAATAGAAATAGGATTTTCTTTATTATTTTTCCTTTTCCTCTAATTAAAAAAAATATAACCCTAGCCGCGGGACTCGCCGCCGTCGGGCCCCGCTCGTCGGAAGCCGCCGCCGGCCGGAATCACGCCGCGCCGCCCCGGCTGCCACCTCGCTGGAGGCCGGCCACCGCGCCTCGCTACGCCGCCTCCACGGCCGGCCGCCTCGGCCCGCAGCCGACCCCCACGCCTCCTGCGCCCCTGCCCGACCAGCGCCGGCGCCGCCCGGCCGCCCGCCCTCGGTCCGAGCTCGCCGGAGCGAGCCGCCACCCGCGCCGCGGCCACGCCGCCACACCACGGCGCCCCCTGCCTCCCACCTCACCGGAGCGACCACGCCTCGCCGGAGCCAAGCTAGAAAAAGTTCGCCGGAGTTTGACCCGATCCAGATCTGGTCAACTGCCGTCGGGGACCCGATTGCTTTTTGCGAAGTTATTTTATTTGCGAACAGGTCCCTACTGGCAGAAAACCCCCCGTTCTCGCGCCCGCGATATCTCCGCAACCGTAAGTCGGATCGAGGTGAAACTTTTTGCTACGCGTTCGTGTTGTTCTGTACTTTAGCATGGTATCAACTTTTGCACACTTTGCACACTTTTGAATTTGAGTTTATTTAAAATTCAAATTCAAATTCCGGTGGCCGTATCTTTTATACCGTTGATCCAAATCGAGTGATTATTTTTGCGTTGGGTCCCTCGTGTCATGTACTTTCTGTCTATATCATGTGTACATGAAAATTCACAAGTTTATTGATCTTTTTAAATTCAAATTCAATTCAATGTTGCAATTGCTATGACCTGCGTTGTAGTATTCCGGTTCACGTGATTCTTTTTGCATATTGGATCATATGAGACATCTTATCGGCAATATCCACATACCATTCATATTGCTATGATCTTTACCTTGATTTCATAATGCCTTGATCATACTCTTGTATCGACAACTCTTTATCCGTTGACTCTCTCGAGTTTCCGTTCCACCGATCACCTTCGAGCACATCCACACCTTTGCACTTTAAGGTTTTTGTTTTGTTGCTAAAACCTTTGTGTTTGTGTTATTGATCTTTTGTTTGTCTCGTTGTGATGTGATTGCTTATTTGCGTTCTTCGTTGCGATAGATTCTCGGAGTGTGACAAATAGAGTTGACTGGAACGTGAGAGCGAAGAACTTCATCGAATGTATAAGGCAACTGATGCTTTGACCATACTCATACCTATATTTTCTATATGCATTATGTTAAGAAATATCACCCTATTGCATGATAGGTCGATTACTTTACTGTTGCTGCAAACCAGTTAGGATAGCCACATGATTTGACTTGTCTACCATAGATCAACCTAGCCGTGTTGTTACTTTATTGCTATGCTTTGTAGACGAGGTTGGGATGTGAGAATTCATGGAGTGCATGTGAGCTATTTAATAAACTGTGTAGCAACTTTATAATAAATAGAAATCACTTCTGGTCGGGCCGGTTGCATCCCGGTAGTTGTGCCTTGTCTAAGGACAGTGCCGGGGTTAAATGCACCCAATGGTTGTTTTGGTGGTGGACTGGGTGCGTCATGGCGAGTACCCTCTGACGCAGTGGGCGCCGTCCAGGCTCAAAAAGATCAGACATGCAACATTACTAGTAGCTTCCGTGTACAACCACTGGCTATATGGGCTCTGGCTTGGCACGAGTACGTTGTGGGGAACCTGGCCCTGGTAGCTAGCTGATGTAGATGTGTGGTTAGGTGTACCGGCTACCAAAGGGTGGAGGCGACCTCTTCAGAAAGTCTTTGTCTCAATCTTCGGGTTGAGTCCAGTGGGGAACGTGTACAACCTCTGCAGAGTGTATAAACTGATTATGATTAGCCGTGTCCACGGTTACGGACGAACTTTGAGAAACTAGTCAGTATTGTTGGTGAATGATCTTGACAGATGAACACTTAATAATAATATTGGTGGGAAAGAGTAGCATGGGTTGTTGTGTGTTTCAGGTAGAATTCAACTTAAAACTTTGACTAGTTTAGTTCAGGAGAAAATTGGCTTTCCGCAAAACAAAACCTTAAGCCTTTCCTTTGACTTACCTTGCATGTAGTTGTAGGTCCTTTATATAAACTTTTCCGTGTCACTTGCCGTACAAATCAGATGTACTGACCCGTTGTCGGGATGTAACCTTTGGTGTTGCAGGTTTTTCAGACGATCAGTAAGGTGCGTTTAGGGGTTGTGAGTCTACACTCAGCATGTTCGCATGTGGCTGTTGATGGGACTCCACATTATTTGCTTTTGCTTCCGCTGTATTTATATTGAATAAGCTAGCCTTGAGCTATGCAATTTGTTCTCTATTTACTCTGGAGCATACGTTGTAATAATGATGCACTTGTACTTTGATATAACTCTATAATACTGTGTGTGCCAGCGAGTTCGATCCAGGGACTGGCACTTGAACACAGAGACTTCAATTCTTTGTGAATTGGGTCGCTACATTTTAATTTTTGTGAAATCTGGGCTGTTATAGGACATCAAAGGTATTCTAGTTTTCTCGGTCATGCTGGTTTCTATAGATGATTTATTAAAGTCTTTTCTAAGACTTCGAGACCCCTCACTAATATTATCCATAAGGATACTCCTTTTGTGTTTGATGAGGATTGTAAGGAAGCCTTCGAAGTTCTTAAGAAAGCTTTAATAACTGCTCCTATAGTCCAACCACCTAATTGGAATTTACCTTTGGAGATTACGTGTGATGCTAGTGACTATGCTGTTGGAGCTGTGTTAGGACAAAGGGTTGATAAGAAATTAAATGTTATACATTATGCTAGCAAGACCATTGATAGTGCTCAAAAGAATTATGCTACTACTGAAAAGGAATATTTAGCAGTAGTGTTTGCTTGTGATAAATTTAGACCTTATATTGTTGATTCCAAAGTCATTATTCATACTGACCATGCTGCTATTAAGTAGCTAATGGAGAAGAAGGATGACAAACCTAGACTTATCAGGTGGGTTCTTTTTCTTCAAGAGTTTGATTTCCAGATTGTTGATAGGAAAGGAGCGGGCAATCCAGTAACGGACAACCTCTCCAGGATAGAAAACATACCACATGATCCTATTCCTGTAAATGATAGTTTTCCTGATGAAAAATTAGCTGTTTTGAGAATACAATCTATTTATGATCCTTGGTTCGCAGACTACGCTAAATTTATTTTCACTAAGTTTTTACCTCCAGGTTTAACATTCCAACAAAGGAAGAAATTCTTCCACGATTTGACGTATTACTTTTGGTATGACCCACACCTTTTCAGAGAATGTGCAGACGGGATCGTGAGAAGATGCATACCGGAGCATGATTAGAAGGATATCTTGAGGGATTGTCACGATAGTCCTTATGGAGGAAATTATGCCGTTGAGAGGACCGCACTCAAGGTTCTCCAATCTGGTTTTTATTGGCCTACTCTCTTTAAAGATGCTAGAAAATATGTTTTATCTTGTGATAAGTGTCAAATAGTTGGTAACATTAGTAGGAGAAATGAGATGCCTCTGAATTACTCTCTAGTTATTGAGCCTTTTGATTGTTGGGGTTTTGATTTTATGGGTCCTTTTCCTCCTTCGCATAAGTAAACTCACATTCTAGTAGCTGCTGAATATGTAACCAAGTGGGTTGAGGCAATCCCCACTGAGAGTGCTGATCATAAGACATCTTTAAAAATGCTTCAAGATGTGATCTTTCCTAGGTTTGGTGTACCAAGGTACCTCATGATCGATGGAGGATCACATTTTACACATGGTGCTTTTAGGAAAACTTTAGCTAAGTATGATGTTAACCATAGGATTGCTTCACCTTACAACCCTCAAATGAGTGGGCAAGTTGGGCTCACAAATAGGGACATCAAGTTGATCTTACAAAAGATAGTGAACAGTTCTAGAAAGGACTAGTCCAAAAAGTTGGGAGATGCCTTGTGGGCGTATAGAACTGCTTATAAAAATCCCATGGGCATGTCTCCTTATAAGATGGTGTATGGCAAGGATTGCCAATTGCCTTCAGAATTAGAGAACAAATATTTCTGGGCTGTTAGAGAGCTTAATGTTGACCCAAAACTTGTTGGTGAAAAGCATCTCATGAACTTGACTTCTCTAGATGAGTGGCATGATTAGAGACTCTTGAAATGTGAATTTAATGTTGGTGATAAAGTTTAGTTGTTTAGATCTCATTTTAGGTTTTCTCCAGGTAAATTACTTTCCAGATGGAAAGGAACTTTTCACATCGAGGAAGTACACCGCTCCAATGCAATCAAGATTAATAATTTTGAAGGCACCAAACCTCAGGTTCTGAATGGGAAAAGATTGAAGCATTACCTGGCAGGAGACCTCGTCAATGTTGATGTGGATACAATACGCACTAACACTCATGAAGAACATGTTGCAGCCCGGATTCAGACGCCAGCAGGAGCAGAATAAGAATAGGTATGTAATACGGTAAGAAAAAATCGCAAACATCCATAAAAGTCTCGTATTACATGTTTTTGAAAAATTAGGAAAATTCAGAGCCAAATTGGAGCCAGAGACGAGCTTCAGGGGCCCCAGGTGCCCTAGTGGTGCGGCCTGGGAGCACCGGAGTCCGTCTGGGAGCACCGGAGTCCGTCTCCGACCCCATTTTGGCCTGTTACCTTCCTTTTGTCATATTTTTTTTTTCTATATACTTGCCCGGATCATCCCGGCTCTGTATCTTGCGATCTCGTGCGGTCTCTTTTCGATCTGTTTCTGCCAGGATAATAGGCTGCTGTTTGAGATGTCTTCGTGTGACTCAAGCGAAGAGGACTACATGGGTCGTCGTGTTCGCCGCGTCCAGCAAGATGTCAACCAAGGGAAGGTCACTTGATGGGCTACTAAGGAAGAAATTGCTGCAAGACGGGCGGAGCTGGAGCGCTCCGTGAGAGAGGAAGTTAAGATGGTCACCATCAAGCAGGAAGGAGATCCATCAACGAGAGGATCAAGCGCCAATAACCTCGTCTTCGTAGGGTTTGTTAACCCACAACATGATCTTTCTCTGAACCTTTCAGAAATTTCTCCACCACTTGAAGCCCCACATGCGTCATCTGCTATATCCGAAGCTCGCCAAATTACTAACCAATTCTTGAAGACTTTCGTGTGCTTAAAGTACAGGTGGCTGTGTTGGAAGATGAAAACCAAACCCTCCGACGCATAATAGAGGAGTTGAAGAGCAACAAGTAGATCAAGAATAAATCTTCATTGGGTAATGGCATCCCCTTAGCTTGTTCCAAGCTTGGGGGAGTGCTCGGTATCTTTATCTTTATCTTTGTCATTTGTGGTCAAGTTTAGTGTCGTATCATGTCTAGGGAAGTTATCGTATAAAATAGGTGTACGCATTGAGGTCTATCACTTCTATGTGGACAGTTTTGTATCCGTGAGTGTCCAGTGTCTATGATGGATTATTAATGAGAAGTCTATTGGTTTCTTAACTGCACTCGGTATTCTCTTCACGCAATCGACCTTATATGATGAATATTATGGGAGTATTGATCTTATATATCAAGTTTGGCTTTGAAAACTTTATTTAATCTTGGCAAACATAGCTTTTGTAACAGCCCGAAACTAGCAAATCCAGAAAAATTTGCATTTTTATTTTTCCCATTTGGGATGGAAGTTTGCACATCTATTCTTTGCCATAATCCATGTGACAAGAAAATGCCCAAACATTCTTCTGGTCGTGTAAAAGGATTTTCCAATTTCCCTTTCATTTCTTTCTTTTTCTCCTTTGCCATTTTCTCGAAGCCACCCGGTTGATCCCCTCATTAACTCCTCTGCAAATAAATCATGTTTTTCCTTGATTTAACCCCTGCCCAACTCCCAAGATTTTAGCCCTTCTAGAAAATGGGGTTGTAGTTCAAATTGCATTTAAAATAATTTAAATGCCTTTTGAAATACTTAAACATATTTGACCCAAATCATTTTCTAAAAATCCTAAAGTTGCAAAGGATCCATAATCATATTTTTATATGATTTTTGGAATACATTTTCCATTTCTTTCAGCCATTTTTCTGCTCTCTTTTATAAAAAAGAATAAAACGCAGAAATTGGTAGAGGTCATTGGACCTCTTCTCTCCAACCAGCCCGTCTTCTCAGCCCAACCTCCAAAGCCAGCCCAACCGAGACCCCCTCTTTTTTTTCCTCTCTCTCCCTGGTCAGCCCTTGCCCCTGCAATCTCCCATGCACGCGTGCGCGTCGACTGGAGCCTCCCGTGCGTGCCTTTGGCCGCCGGAGCGCAGCACGTGCGTCCCGCTCGCCGCCCATGTGTCTCTCCTTGCGCCCGCGATCCCCGGATCGCTCCGGCCATGTTTAGTTTCGTCAGAGATTTGTTTCTTCAGTTTCAGTCTCGTTCTCCTGCTAGTAGATGTACAGCAGCAGTCCACTTTGTTTAAGGACCGACTGGCTAGCCTAGTGGTAGCGCGCTTGTGCTCTCAATGGAGAGGGCGTGGGTTCAAATCCCCTCAGCGCAAGGCGCCCCTTTTTTTTGCACCGCCGCGAGCTTCAGTTTCTCCAGTGTTGTCTCGTTTTAGTTTCAGTTAACGCCGCATAGTTCAGTCATGTCTCTTGAGTCTCTGATTCTAACGTCAAGCGAGAAGTATCCCAGTGGTTTGGGCGACCGGGTTGTATCCGCGAGGTTCATTGTTCGATTCCCAGTGGGAGCAAAGTGCCCCCCTTTTTGTTTTCTTTTTGCAGCGCAACAACAGTGGGCTCGGCCCAGCTGCTCATCTTCCTTTTCTATTTTGGATTAAATTCAAAAGAGATTTGAATTGAACCAAATCTTCTTCGTTCTTGCCATTCTTGTGATATGTGCATCCTTGCCCCAACTATATCATGTCATACATGATTTTGGGGTAGAAAAATGTGAGGAAGATGATGGTGATGTTCATTTTATCAAATGGGCATGCTTTATTTTGGTGATATATCATTTTGCACGTAACCCCTCACGATGATGCACACGGTGCGATTCCTCCATTCTTTTCCCGTGTTCCGAGCACCGTTTTCCCCCGTTGACCGTAGCTTCCGGTAGTATAGTCTCGCTCTTTATTTAATTGCTTGCAATAGATTGCATTAGGTGCATCATATTATGCCATGTCATTTGCATCCATTTAAATTCAAGGAATCCCCTCGAGGTTTATTCTCATGTGTGGGTAATTCTTGTTGATATTATGTTCTAGTCTTTTGCATATGCCATGATCATGCATCATACCAACTTTAATATAAGGAATCCTTCGGATTCGTTAATCACCTACCTAATGCATATGAAGGTTGTCGGTAGCATTCCACCCTTGCTTCCCGATGCTTCATTTAAATTTGCTCGTTCTTATGTTCATGCCATGATATTAAAATGACATGCATCATACTTGATCTTGCTTGCTTACTTATTGCTTTCTCGTGATTGTTCCGTAGTAATAGTATGCGTCTCCGTTGCTTGCTTTCCAGTGTTTACTTCTCGTGTGCTCCCACGGATACTTTCGGAGACGATGCGAGTTTGCGTTCGGCTACACCTTCTGAACCCGACTTATCAACAGGCAAGGAATATACATTACTTATGATCCATTCTATTTCAACCAGCGGTTTGCATGCTAGTCTAGGTTAGGTTCGATGTTTGATCCTACCACATGTTTACAGCCTCTCTTAAACCGATACAACCATGTCCCCTCCCAGCAAACCATGTACTGCTATGTTACTATTGCTCGTTGCTCAGCCATGCTTAGTATGCATGCTTAGGATGCTACGATGTTACCGTGTTACTCCTTGGTTTGGGCTATCACATTTTTTTGTTATTGTGGATGATATGATTATTATAATGCTGACTATATTCGACGAAGTATGGAAGGTCTAGTCTATGCCGCCCCGACGCTTTGTCCCATTCGAGTCACCTAGGACCTGAGTTCCGGGTATTGTGTCTCTTGACGAGCATGCCTAACTGCGTGTGGGGTGCTATGGGGTCCCCTCTTCTTACCTACCTAGCTCCAAACATTTCTAGTGGTGGACCAAGCTGATTTACCATTTGAAACCGTGTGTGTGACTGGTCCGCGGCCAGCAGATTTCAAACAACTCGGGCCAGAAGAGACAGAGTTCCTTTGTTGGTCCACGCTGGTGAGCTAGGGAAGCCCCTGAGTTCAGGTAAGGCTAACCCCGACCATAGCCATACGGAAGAGTGCGATCCGAGGGTGCGGCCGGCTCTTGGATTGGGTGTCGACTCCCCGTGGGCCACCCGGATTTGTGCGTTCTTAGTTAGAGGGACCTGTCATTTCGGATCTCTTGGAACTAAATCATAAAATGGTTGCCTGTGATGGGTAGCAACTGAGAGAGATGGGCGCTCGTGCGGAGCCTTGTAATGGGCATTTGGTACACCCCTGCAGGGTTAAATATTTTCGAGAAGCCGTGTCCACGTTTATGGACGACATGAGACCTACTCCTTGTTCATAGACAACAACAACTAAGATAATCTTAAGATAACTTGATCAACGTGTGTGTGACTTGACTACTTCTTCTTCGTTGGGACGCGAAGAGGAGGACAAGGATAGGATAGGTGTTATGCTTGCGTAAGTAGGTGGATAGCAGACTTGTTGGAGGTGATTCCTCACCGAATGCTTGGCTTCTTATCTCACTCTCTAGATCGTTAGCCACTTCATAATGCTACTGAGGCAGCAACCTCACCACTTACCCCATCCTTACCGTAAACTACTAGTTGTCCTAGATTGACGAGTGATGAAGTCCTTGCTGGGTCATTTGACCACTACAGTTGGATGCTGAGTACTTCTGTACTCATGATACTACCCCCAAACTATTTTTAGGGTTCTTGGTCGACGACAGGTATGGCGATCGACGTTTCACGTGGAGACTCGACGACGACTAGTTAGGCGGATCCCGGCGGAGGGCCTGGACTTGTGTGGTTGGGGATCGATGATTTTCTCTTTGCCACTAGGAAATTGATTGTAGTCTGTACTCAGACATGTATCTTCCGCTTATGTAATGTATTAAGGCAGTTGTATGCCGATTGTATGAGATGTTGTGTCCTTGTATCTGTAATGTTGTGATATCATGTTGGAAATCCGGGGAATATGGCTATGTCATATGTCGCGGTGGGACCGATATGTGCTTCGTCCCCGGATCTGGATGGGAACATCTAGATCTAGAACAGTACCGCATATCGGGCCTTACAACTTGGTATCAGAGCCTTACCAACCGTAGGATCCCTTTTCTGGCCGAAGTCGAGTCTAGACAAAAACTATTTTGTAGTTACTAAGTTAGTTATCGGAGAGTAGGATTATTTTTACTCCTTATCCCCTCCCTCTGGTAAGGAAGTGCGACGTAATGATTTTTTCTCCTTCAACTTATCCTCTTCAAAACCAAATTTAGATTCTCGTTTAGGAGATTTCAGTCGGACCAATACTCTATCAGCAGTGGGTTGGTCGGCGTACTTCGAACTGGCTGAGCATGGCTCGTGGGCTTGTCGCTCTACATCGACAAACGCGCGGCCCGCGTGAAACAGTTGAACTGGGTTGCCTGGTTATTATCCAACTAATGGATTCTGAACCTCTCGCTTCGACTGTCCCCCTTTGTCCGCTTCAGTCAGCACTGTGTGTGGATCCTCCTCTGTCCCATCTCGTTGTCCAGGTTTTCGAACCTTCCTTAGTGATGCTATTGTAGAAATTTTGGTATGGTATTGTTTCGATTCGGATTCACATGTTCGCGCTTCTAGTAGCACCTATGTAATCTTCTTTCGGAAACCTTGAGTTTCTTTTATCGAGTGGATTCAGTTTTTTTGCGATATCCCCTCGTTGAATCCGAGCTTGCTCTCGGTTAGTTTTCCGCACCTTCGGAAGTTTTCTTCTTTGATATTGGCCTATCCAGTCAGGTTGGATCCTGGCGGAGGCAAACATCGTTGTCACGATGAGCGAAGCCTATGTTGGTGGTGTCGGGAAGTTTCACCTCTTGTTCGACCTTCCTTCTTGCAACATCTCGGTCCCTTCCCCCCCGGGTTATGCCGGATCTCGGGACGAGGTCCTCTGTTGGTGGTGGCGAGTTGTAACAGCCCGAAACTAGCAAATCCAGAAAAAAAATGCATTTTTATTTTTCCCATTGGGGATGGATATTCGCACATTTATTCTTTGCCATAATCCATGTGACAAGAAAATGTCCAAACATTTTTCTGGTCGTGTAGAAGGATTTTCTAATTTCCCTTTCATTTCTTTCTTTTGCTCCTTTGCCATTTTATCCAAGCCACCCGGTTGATCCCCTCATTAACTCCTCTGCAAATAAATCATGTTTTGCCATGATTTAACCCCTGCCCAACTCCCAAGATTTTAGCCCTTCTAGAAAATGGGGTAGTAGTTCAAATTGCATTTGAAATAATTTAAATTCCTTTTGAAATACTTAAACATATTTGACCCAAATCATTTTCTAAAAATCCTAAAGTCGCAAAGGATCCATAATCATATTTTTATATGATTTTTGAATACATTAGCCATTTATTTTAGCCATTTTTCTGCTCTCTTTTATAAAAAAGAATAAAACACAGAAATTGGTAGAGGTCATTGGACCTCTTCTCTCCAACCAGCCCGTCTTCTCAGCCCAACCTCCAAAGCCAGCCCAACCGAGACCCCCTCTTTTTTTCCTCTCTCTCCCTGGTCAGCCCTTGCCCTTGCAATCTCCCGTGCACGCGTGCGCGTCGACTGGAGCCTCCAGTGCGTGAATTTGTCCGCCGGAGCGCAGCACATGCGTCCTGCTCGCCGCCCATGTGTCTCTGCTAGCGCCCGCGATGCCCGGATCGCTCCGGCCAAGTTCAGTTTCGTCAGAGATTTGTTTCTTCAGTTTCAGTCTCGTTCGCCTGCTAGTAGATGTACAGTAGCAGTCCACTTTGTCTCATGACCGAATGGATAGTCTAGTGGTAGCGCGCCTGTGATCTCAATGGAGAGGGCGTGGGTTCAAATCCCCCTAGCGCAAGGCGCCCCCTTTTTTTGCTTTTGCACCGCCGCGAGCTTCAGTTTCGCCAGTGTTGTCTCATTTTAGTTTCAGTTAACGCCGCATAGTTAAGTCATGTCTCTTGAGTCTCTGATTCTAACTTCAATCGAGAAGTATCCCAGTGGTGTGGGTAACGTTGTATCCGCGAGGTTCATGGTTCGAGTCCTACTAGGAGCAAAGTGCCCCCCTTTTTATTTTATTTTTGCAGCGCAACAGAAGTGGGCTCGGCCCAGCTGCTCATCTCGCCCGTGGGCGCTCATTAGAGCAGTAGCAGTCCCGCGAGGAATTGGGCCAATTTGGCCGAGTTCAGCCTAGGAGGTTTTTCTTCCTTTTCTATTTTGGATTAAATTCAAAAGAGATTTGAATTGAACCAAATCTGCTTTGTTTTTGCCTTTCTTGTGATATGTGCATCCTTGCCCCAACTATATCATGTCATACATGATTTTGGGGTAGAAAAATGTGAGGAGGATGATGGTGATGTTCATTTTATCAAATGGGGCATGATTTATTTTGGTGATATATCATTTTGCATGTAACCCCTCACGATGATGCACACGGTGCGATTCCTCCATTCCACCGTTTTCCCCCGTTGACCGTAGCTTCCGGTAGAATAGTCTCGCTCTTTATTTAATTGCTTGCAATAGATTGCACTAGGTGCATCATATTATGCCATGTCATTTTCATCCATTTAAATTCAAGGAATCCCTACCACATGTTAGTCTAGGTTAGGTTTGCATGCTAGTCTAGGTTAGGTTCGATGTTTGATCCTACCACATGTTTACAGCCTCTCTTAAACCGATACAACCATGTCCCCTCCCAGCAAACGATGTACTGCTATGTTACTATTGCTCGTTGCTTAGCCCCTTCTTAGTATGCATGCTTAGGATGCTACGATGTTACCCTGTTACTCCTTGGTTTGGGCTATCACATTTTTATATTGTTGTGCATGATATGATTATTATAACGTTGACTATATTCGACGAAGGTTGGAAGGTCTAGGCTATCCCGCCTCGACGCTTTGTTCCATTTGAGTCACCTAGGACCCGAGTTCCGGGTATTGTTTCTCTTGACGAGCGTGCCTAACCACGTGTGGGATGCAATGGGGTCCCCCCTTCTTACCTACCTAGCTCCAAACATTTTTAGTGGTGGCCCAAGATGATTTACCATTTGAAACCGTGTGTGTGACTGGTCCGCGGCCAGCAGATTTCAAACAACTCGGGCCAGCAGAGAGATAGTTCCTTTGTTCGTCCATGCTGGTGAGCTAGGGAAGCCCCTGAGTTCAGGTAAGGCTAACCCCGACCTTAGCCATACGGAAGAGTCCGATCCGAGGGCGCGGCCGGCTCTTTGATTGGGTGTCGACTCCCCGGGCCACCCGGATTTGTGCATTGTTAGTTAGAGAGACTTGTCGTTCGGATCTCTTGGAAATAAATCATAAAATTGTTGCATGTGATGGGTAGAAACTGAGAGAGATTGGCGTGCGTGCGGAGCCTTGTAATGGGCAGTTGGTGCACCCCTGCAGGGTTAAATATTTTCGAGAAGTCGTGTCCACGGTTATGGATGACTTGAGACCTACTCCTTGTTCATAGACAACAACAACTGAGATAATCTTAAGATAACTTGATCAACGTGTGTGTGCCTTGACTGCTTCTTCTTCGTTGGGACACGAAGAGGAGGACAAGGATAGGATAGGTGTTATGCTTGCGTAAGTAGGTGGATAGCAGACTTGTTGGAGGCGATTCCTCATCGAATGCTTGGCTTATTATCTCACACTCTAGATCGTTAGCCACTTCATAATGCTAGTGTGACAACAACCTCACCACTTACCCCATCCTTACCGTAAACTACTAGTTGTCCTAGAATGACGAGTGATGAAGTCCTTGCTGGGTCAGTTGACCACTACAGTTGGATGTTGAGTACTTCTGTACTCATGATACTACCCCCAAACTCTTTTAGGGTTCTTGGTCGACGACAGGTATGGTGATCGACGTTTCACGTGGAGACTGGACGACGACTAGTTAGGCGGATCCCGGCGGAGGGCCTGGACCCGTGTGGTTGGGGATCGATGATTTTCTCTTTGCCACTAGGAAATTGATTGTAGTCTGTACTCAGACATGTATCTTCTGCTGATGTAATGTACTAAGGAAGTTGTATGCCGATTGTATGAGATATTGTGTCCTTATATCTGTAATGTTATGATATCATGATGGAAATCCTGGGCATATGGCTATGTCATATGTCGCGGTGGGACCGATATGTGCTTCGTCCCCGGATCTAGATGGGAACATCTAGATCTGGAACCGTACCGCATACCGGGCCTTACAACTTTGGTCATAACAACAGGCATGAGTTTTTCTAGTAGCGACATAGCCAAAAACCTTTATGTTTTTATGCTAGAACTGTTATGCTAACAAGGAAGACAACTTGATGTGTCATGCCAATTCTTAATGTAGACTTTATACCATCGTGCATCCAAGTCAACATCATTTGTCTGCTTTTAAAAGCCTTTGCTAGCCAAACCTTGTACTAAGCGGGAATACTGCTTGTGCACCCAAACCTTTAAACCTCAACCTTCCAAAGAGTCCACTATACCTTTCCTATTCGTGGTATTTCACCGCCACTCCTAAAGTATATTATTCATGTGCTATCTTTAAACCTTCAAAATAGTATAGCCCTTGTTTTGTGCCTCTGTTTTAGCTCATGAGGAAGTAGTAGGTAATTCATGATCTTCTTATGCTGGACATGTTTTATCTTGGGTTTGCATGTATAATATGCAAACCCCTAATACGAGGAGAAACTGGCATGAGTGCGCCCAATTCGTAAAATATAATACAACAAACAAACCCTCCTTCGTGCTTTGTTCATGAGAAATCAGAAAACTTTGGCTATGATAAACAAAGGAGATTAAGGGGATGTGATCGTCCCCACTTGGGAGCCGTTCCTCGAAACTTGCCCAACATGAGAAGTAATTGGGTTATCTACTAGCATTTGTTGACGAATTATGCACCTCTCAAAATCTTATTATATAATCTTTATCGATTTCAAAACCGCTAAAAGCTGTAGCTCATGAGTTTTCCCTACTTCCCTCTACGAAGGGCTAAGCCTTTACTTTTATGTTTAGTTAGTAAACCCATTTCCTTCCATCCCACATAGAGCAGACACGTTATGTTGACGAAAGATGCATGCCTTTATATTGTTTCACTGAGAATTGCCATGTTACATCCTTGTTGATATTATCATTCAGATAAACAAGTTGTTTGTTGAGCCTTGCTACATCAAACATCTTCTTTGTGTTAACGTTTTAACTTCCTGACTAATAACATGTTATTTCAAAAAGTTTCAAATGATCTCATCAAAGTATAAGGAGAGACCAAAATTTAAAAGTTATTAGTTGTTCTTTGACCAAAGGACATGTTTGCCATGATTTGATGAGTTTTCTTGGTGCTACCTTTGATTGTAATTGATATTACTCTTTCATAAGGGGCCATATGAGTTGAGGTTGCTGTTGAGGATGCTTTAGTTTAGTAGGAGGAATTATGATGCTTCTTGTCCGTATTCTTATTATTGGCACTTCACTCTCTAAACTTGTGGACATATTTACCGAGCTCAGTATTCGCTTGGGGACAAGCGAGGTCTAAGCTTGGGGGAGTTGATACGTCCAAATTGAATCACTATTTTATATCATAATTTATCTCTATTCATTGATATATTCCATATTATGATGATGTTATTTTGGTGTATTGGCTTGTTTTACATAGTTTGCAACTTTCTGATGCTGAAATAGCAGACACAGGAATCAGTGGGGAAAAGTGCACATCAAATGGACATATCAGCACATCCTGAAATTCACGGGGGATGATTTTCCGAAGAATTGACGAAGACTAGACGAAGGGCACCGAGGGGGGGCACCAGGCTCACAGGCGCCCCCCTCCTGGCCGCGCTAATTGGCCGCCTAGGAGGTGGGCCCCACTCCCGGGACCCCCCTTTGGCCTATATCTTCACCGTGACCTAAAAACCCCAGAACAAGAAGAGTTTCCGAAGTTCCACCGCCGCTCCGTGGCGGAAACCTACAGAGAAGAAAATACCTTTCCGGTGGGCAAATTCCGCCGGGGAGAACTCCTCCTGGAGGGGGAGATCATGCTCATCGTCATCACCATTGTCACGAGCACCATCGAGATTATCATCAATATCATCCTCACCATCAGCACCATCTCCATCTTCATCCCCTCTCATCTCACCATTTCAATCCAAGTTATAACTTGTACTATCCATCCCCTCTACTCTACCGGTGTTGATTACCTTTTGTAGTTAATGCTATTGAGTTTTGTTGGAGAATCATTGTTATAACCATATTGTTTATCATATATTTATCACCACTGATCATGCTCTCTTTTATGTCTTGTGAGTAGTTCTTTTAGTTCTTGAGGACATGGGATAAGTCTAGTTGTTAGTAGCCATATGATGTTGAAGTAATATGTGTTGTGTAACATCCCAATTTTCGAAATTTGGATGTTAATAGATCATCATATGCATATCATGCTGGAGTTTTGCATTATTTAGATTTTCTGAATATTTCAAACATTTCTCAACTTAAGGCAATTTTATTGGAGAGGATATAATATGACTTATCCCCATTTTAAATAAAGTTGAAAAGTGTGGAAAATATTTTTGGGTGTGTATAAACTGTGTCATAGGAATTATAAATGAATCAAATTTATTTTTGGGATTTTTATAATTTTTATACGGAGTTTATTGCATAAAAGGTATTTATGAAAATTGCATAAAATCTGAAATAGTAATTTTGGCAAAAACAATTATTTTTATTATTTTATTTTATTGCTGTGACATTTTTAACATTAATATTTTATTATCTAAAAATGTTCTGTGTAGTTGGTTGAACAAATAAAAATAAAATAAAATGCTTTTTCGTTTTCGGCCTTCCAGCGGCCCAGTTTGTTATTTTCCGCTACGTGCGTTTCGGGTCCGACTCGGACTCAGAAAAAAAAATTCAGGCTATATATAAATTTCGAATTATTCTATTTTTTTTCAAACCCTAGAAACTCCGCTAGTGGGACCCGCCGCCGGGGCCGAATCCGTCTCCCCGCCGCCCCGATGCCGGCCATCGCCGGAACGCGCCGCCGGGCCGCGCCGCCAGGGCCCCGCCGCCGGTAAGACGCCGCCTTGCGCCGCCGCCATCACCGCGCCGCCCACGCGCGCGCGCGCCGCCGCCTCGCCGAGCCGGCAATGGCCGCGCCGCCGCCGGTTGGCCGCCGCCCGTCTGTAACATTCCAAAATTTTCTAAATTTTGGAATGTTATAGTAATTAGATAATTATGATTGTCTTGTTTGATTTGTGTGAATTTGATCGGAGTGAGATAGACTAGGATCTGAAACTTTTGGAGTTTAAATGAATATTTAAAATGAGAGGGAATAAAAGGACTTTCCCTAATATTCATTTTTGTTCTTTTATATTTATTATTTAAAACAAATCCAACAAATAAAATTTGAGAGAAGGTAATATGACTCCTTCAACAAATAAAAGAAAGTTGGAAAAAAATATTTTCAATAGAAGTTTTATTTTATTGGATCTTATTTTAAATAAGTTTATATTTAAAATTAAAATAATTAAATGAGGGAAGATAACATGACTTCTTCAATTTCAGTTGAAAATGATTTTAAAACCTTGCTTGCGTTTTATTTGGGTTTATTAAGAAAATGTTTTTTTGAATATTTTTATTTTTAATAAAAAGTTATTGAATATTATAGTTAAATTATTCTAAGATTTTAGAAATTTATTTGAGTATTTTTGGAAGTTGTAAATTATTTTATAAAACTCTTTGAAGTTTAAGAAAAGTACGTATATATATTTTATATATAAACGTAATTACGTTATACGTATTGCGTATTTTTATTATTTTAAAAATATAAGTTATTGTTTTTTTAGGACTACTTTTATTATATTAAAAATACCTCTATACATTTTTTTTAAACTGGCGTCGGCCAGCCGGGCCGAGGCCTGCCCAGCCGAACCAGCCAGCGGCCAGCGGCCAGCCGCGGCCAGGCGAACGGAGCGGGGCAGCAGCGTGTCCAGCACGCACGTGCTCCCTTCGTTCTTCTCCAACACGAAAGCGACTAGGAGTCCAGAACGGACTCCGCACAACGCGCGGCGGCGACGTAGTTGCTACGGGCACCACTCCGGTTGCCCTTTTGCCAAGAAAACTGCTCCCATAAATATCTCACGTCCCTCTTCGTCGATTCCTCACAAAATTTCGTCCCAAACCGTCTCAAAATCGAGCTAATTTCGAGGTAGATCTCGCTGGAAAGTTTCGACTTTGCCGGTAGATCCCGTCACCGGTGAGTCTCCCCTTGACCCCAAATTTTTCATACCGACTTCTTTCTTCGTCGTGCATCTAATGGACATCTTTTCCCTCTTTCTTTTCTTGCGCAAGTTTGATCTCAAAATTGTACGCGCACCGCGGGAGTTCATCGGAGCGCGCTCGGTTCATCGCGTCGCTACGCCCGTACGGACGACGTTGGAGATCATCACCACCACCGTTGTGACCTCCTAATCAAGCTCTACATCCTGGACGTCCTCGTTGACGCCGAAGATCGCCGGAATTGTCGTCTTCGTCGCGTCATATCTACACGTCGCGGTTAGTAAAAGCGCCGTAATTTTTTATCCATTACTCCATTTTAGACGAAACCAGTGGCAAAATTGTTGTTTTAAAACCCTCTAAATATTATGTACTATAGATCCAAGTTTTGAGAAAATTATTTTTCCGTTTGATCAAAAAAAAATTCCTAAATCCTATGCAAAACCGTTCTAGTAATATCTTTTTACTCGTAGATTCGTTTTGCGTGCCACCAAAGCCCACGGTTTTCTTTTGGAATCCTCTATCCAGTAACACCCAAAACTTTATTTGTGATTTTCGAAAATAATCAGATCTGATCAGTTTCAAATTCAAGTTTCTTTTGATCGTATCTCTTATTTTACAACTCGGATTTGATTGATTCTTTTTGCAAACTAAAACCCTAGATGAACCCTATATTCTAGACACCTTAAAATCCACTTTGAACACATTTTTGTTCTGTTTTGCAAAATCTTTTATATGATTTTTCTTTTGGAGTTTCAAAATAAAATAAAATTGTTTGCCTTCTTTTGGATTGTTGATTTATTGTGTGCAACCTTGTGTGCTTGGTTACGATAGATTGCTCGGAGTGTGACAAGTAGAATTTTCGGAATTGTGAGTGCGAACAACTTCATCAAGATTCAAGGCAAGTCATATCTTTAACCATACTCCATATTACCTATGTTTTCCATGCATTAGTTCTTCTTCTTTAGATTGCATGATAGGTTATACTATGCTATTACACCCAGTAGTTCATTGAGGTAGGTCTGATCCTTACATCATTGTCACCATCGTATAATAGGTTATTGCTATGCTAAGTAGACGTGGATTGGGAAGTGAATCATTATGAGGTATGAGTGATAATGTAGTAATTAGGACCAAGATAAAGTAATGAACTACTTGGGTGGGATGGTTGCGAGTATCCTGGGGGTGGCCAGTGATGACTGCGGAAAGCCACCCAGGCTCAAAGGGACTGTTTTTATTGACATATCTAGAAGCTTACGTGTGCAGCCACAAGCTACTATGGGCTCTGGCTTGGTTGATCAGTTGTAGGGAATCTTACTAGGTAGCGCTACGAAAGTAGATGTGAGTAGGTGGGATGGGTGCTACCGGAGTAAGGGAAACTCTTCTGAAAGACCATGTCTCGATCTTCCAGTTGTCATACACCATGTAGTGTGATAAACTACAAAGGAGGCGATCGAGCCTTGTGGAGAAAAGTGCACGAACCTCTGCAGAGTGTAAAACTAATCGATTAGCCATGTCCCCGATTATGGAAAATCTGAGCGACTAGTTGTGGAAATATTGATTTGTCTCATCATCTTTAATTAATTGATTGGTTTAATCACTTTGGGATAGATTGAGTGGGGGTTCCCTTCTCAATCGTATGCTATTGTAGAACTTAGTTATTATTATTCTATAAGAAAAAATTAGCTTTTTTCAAAAATAAATGTAGAAGCTCCACCAGCCAAATTGCATGTATTGTAGGAAATTTTACTTCTTTCTGGGATATGATTTGCCGTACATTCAAATGTACTGACCCGTTGTCGGGCTGTAACCTTCGGCGTTGTAGGATCTTTTACGATGAGTAAGTGATACGATATAGGGTCGTGAAGTCTACACTCAACTTTGCCGTTGGCGTTGATGGGACTCCACTTATATATTGATTGTTCTGCTATGTATTCTAGCCCAAGGGCTGTAAGGTAATAAATACCATGTATTTACGTTAATTTATGACATGAGATACTATGGTATTTCATCGAGTACTGTGTGTGCTAGCATACTGATCCAGGGATAGCACAGAAGCAAAGTAGACTTGGTTCCCTTCGGGACCGGGTCGTTATAAGATGGTATCAGAGCACATGTTGACTGTAGGTCGTGACCCTAGAAATTGGAAAGCCATAGGAAATTCTATTGCTAAAAATATTATTTTGAAAAAAAAATCATTACTTCTCATCTTTTCTGAGTTTTACCAAACACTCCCTCTTACCCCCAAACAAGTTAGACTATACCCGTGCCACTTTGACTATTTGGAAGGATCATCTTACGCTACATCGAGAAGGACAAGTTATTGGACTCATGATCAATTAAGTGTAAAGAGGGTTATACCGTGCATTGGAAGAATGGAAGTTACCAACTACAAGTATCGAAGATTTTCAAGATTCGAAGATTTGTTTTTGAAGACTCTGAAGATCCCAAGACTACCCATGACCTTTAGAGGACTAAAACCCTGTTATATGCTCACGTTAGATGCGGTGATTTGTGTGTTTTTTTTGTGTTGTTTTCCCCTCCCCTCCAAACTTATCCCCTAAACCCAAAACCCTTGGACCCAATAGATGGTGTATGGAGATGAACTCATTTTTTCCGGAGCAATGACTCAGTTGGAGACCGAACCATGGATTCAGAACATGGAGGATCACATGAAGGATAACAGTGTTGGAAGAAAGGATAAGGTGCAATATGCTCTTCAGTACTTTGCAAAAGGTGCTGCTACTTGGTGGAGGATGTACCAATCTATCGATGGATGGCGAGGAGAAATCACTTGGGAGGAATTCAAACCGACTCTGCTAAAATCACGCCTTGTCACCCGAAGAAGGAAGCCTAGTGTAAACGATCTGAATAAACCATGCGCATGCAAGATCTGTGGAGAAATAGGACACACCCACGAGGAACATCAGGATGAATGCCCTTATTGTGAAGAAAGTCACCTAGCTAAAGAATGTCCCACTAGGCAGGTTACCTGTTTCTTATGTGAAGGAACTACCCATTACCCCGCCCAGTGTAACTTATACCCCATAGTACAGAAAGTGATCCAACAACATAAGGAAGGGATGAAGGAAGCTCTTAGTAAACAGATAAACGCACCCATGATGAAGGGAGAGGTTAAAAACCCTCTTGAAGAAACATCAGCCCCGGTTTGCATCAAGTCATGCTATTCATGTGGAGAAGAAGGACATATTTCACAAAATTGCATGAAGAAGGGGAAAGAGTATTTGGGTAAATTTCCGACAATAGAAGTGGAGTATGACCAACAAGAAATAGAAGATTGGAGTAACATAGAAAGTTCGAGAAAGAAACACAAGGTTTTTGGAAGGGTCATGTGTTGGCATTGTAGCAAGGATGGACGTCATGCACTTGGTTGCCCTTGTAAAGACTACGACCTGCTCGCAAGACGAAAAACCCAGACCAAAAAAAAAGAGGATGACTCAAGATTCACAGAAGAAGCCTTACACCCAGGAGAACACCGCTTATGTTAAAGACATCAAGAATATAGAGGAGAAAAATGCATCCCAGAAATCCAAGGATAGAGATGATGAAAGCAGGGTGTATCCCCAGAAGAACCCAATTTCTGCAAAGAAGGATCGGAGTCAAGTCATATGCTTTAGGTGCAGAGAAACAGGGCACTACTCTACCAAATGCCCCAAAAGGAAGACAAAACCTCAAGGAGCTTAAGTACTCACAATGAGACCCCGAGACTGGAAAGGAGAAATCGGTTTTGCTGCAATGAGAAAGATCACTTTGCCGGAGAATATCGTAATGGATAGAATTCGTATGAAGAGATATTAGATATGAAGCATGCAATAAGTGTAGTAGGAAATGTTTTGTAAAAAAAACGTCGGATGGAGATGTGTAAATTCTATGAGATTGCAATGATCAATTTGAGGTTCAATAGAGCTAGTATGTGCCTTTGGTCAGGAAACAACCACATGTGTGAATTGGATGTTTATGAGTAGTAACACTACAAGCAAGGAGAAGTGTTTCGGAAGCTAATGAAGAGACCCTAGATTTTCATTTTTAAGGGTGGTAGTATCTTATATTACTACCCGAAGAATGATCGAAGTGTTAACTACATCAGACCTCACAATCGAGTTTGACAAGTAAGTGATGAGTCCGTTTGAAGATGTGATAGTTTGCATTAAGATATTAAGGAAGAAGTATAGCTGGATTTTAAGAATGAGAAGTAAGACTTATGTTTGAGATGGAGAATATTTGCAACCCAAGGAGGAGTTAAGATTTGCAATAGATGAGGAGGGCCATAAACCCCAAGCCGCAGGATCGGATAAGAATCAAGCACGCTCTTGCGGAAAGAAGGACCGTGGAGGAAGCTACGACTTTGCCAACCGACGATCTTATAGGAGTATACGTAAAACCTGAGAGTTGTGAAGAAACGATAGCTGTTTTGTTTGGCATGCAGAAACCATGGATTTACCCGAACTCTGTTCGTGGAGAAGATAATTCTGCAGTTCTTGTGAGGATGCCCGAGTGTTAGAATTGGAGATTCACTAAACCATATACAAGGTAATGATTTGGGTGCAGGATGGATTGATCACCATACTAGCTACTCTTGTTATTCTCTTTGCTATGTGGGATGGTAGATCTAGAGTGACTCACCTATAGTAGAGAGAGACGACGACGCGAAACCAAAACTTTAGAATGGTACGATGTTGACCCTTTACATTGCAACCATTGCGAATCATAAGTAATACGGTGAGAATAAGCCAAGACCCATTTTTTGCGGGAAGCCCTCTTGTTGACCACCATGAGAGTACTGATATTTGTTAGTATTGGCGTTCGACCAGTCGTACATGAAGATTTGATATTTGGAAGACTGTTCATTTGGAATAAGGATTTAATACCTAAACAAAAAAAAAGATATATGTACGAAAGAATTCATCGAAAGAGCAAGATTCTTGAAGACCTGGGAATTTTATTTTAAGGGTGGTAGCACCCTGGACCGTCGGAGGATCAATACATTTGGAAGACAGAAGACCCCAAACCTAACCTTTTCTTCCTAGCCTCTTCGAATCTCGAGGACGAGATTCATTTTAAGGGTGGTAGATTTGTAACATTCCAAAATTTTCTAAATTTTGGAATGTTATAATAATTAGATAATTATGATTGTCTTGTTTGATTTGTGTGAATTTGATCTGAGTGAGATAGACTAGGATCTAAAATTTTTGGAGTTTAAATGAATATTTAAAATAAGAGGGAATAAAAGGACTTTCCCTAATATTCATTTTTGTTCTTTTATATTTATTATTTAAAACAAATCCAACAAATAAAATTTGAGAGAAGGTAATATGACTCCTTCAACAAATAAAAGAAAGTTCGAAAAAAATATTTTCAATAGAATTTTTATTTTATTGGATCTTATTTTAAATAAGTTTATATTTAAAATTAAAATAATTAAATGAGGGAAGATAACATGACTTCTTCAATTTCAGTTGAAAATGATTTTAAAACCTTGCTTGAGTTTATTTGGGTTTATTAAGAAAATGTTTTTTTTGAATATTTTTATTTTGAATAAAAAGTTATTGAATATTATATTTAAATTATTTTAAGATTTTAGAAATTTATTTGAGTATTTTTGGAAGTTGTAAATTATTTTATAAAACTCTCTGAAGTTTAAGAAAAGTACGTATATATATTTTATATATAAACATAATTACGTTATACGTATTGCGTATTTTTATTATTTTAAAAATATAAGTTATTGTTTTTTTAGGACTACTTTTATTATATTAAAAATACCTCTATACATTTATTTTTAAAAACTGGCGTCGGCCAGCCGGGCCGAGGCCGGCCCAGCCGAACCAGCCAGCGGCCAGCCGCGGCCAGGCCAACCGAGCGGGGCAGCAGCGTGTCCAGCACGCACGTGCTCCCTTCGTTCTGCTCCAACACGAAAGCGACTAGGAGTCCAGAACGGACTCCGCACAACACGCGGCGGCGACGTAGTTGCTACGGGCACCACTCCGGTTGCCGTTTTGCCAAGAAAACTGGTCCCATAAATATCTTACGTCCCTGTTCGTCGATTCCTCACAAAAGTTCGTCCCAAACCGTCCCAAAATCGAGCTAATTTTGAGGTAGATCTCGCCGGAAAGTTTCGACTTTGCCGGTAGATCCTCTCGCCGGTGAGCCTCCCCTTGACCCCAAATTTTTCATACCGACTTCTTTCTTCGTCGTGCATCTAATGGACATCTTTTCCCTCTTTCTTTTCTTGCGCAAGTTTGATCTCAAAATTGTACGCACACCGCGGGAGTTCATCGGAGTGCGCTCGGTTCATCGCGTCGCTACGCCCGTACGGACGACGTTGGAGATCATCAGCACCACCGTTGTGACCTCCTAATCAAGCTCTACATCCTGGACGTCCTCGTTGACGCCGAAGATCGCCGGAATTGTCGTCTTCGTCGCGTCATATCTACACGCCGCGGTTAGTAAAAGCGCCGTAATTTTTTATACATTACTCCATTTTAGACGAAACCAGTGGCAAAATCGTTGTTTTAAAACCCTCTAAATATTATGTACTATAGATCCAAGTTTTGAGAAAATTATTTTTCCGTTTGATCAATTTTTTTTTCCTAAATCCTATGCAAAACCGTTCTAGAAAATTCAGCAAAACCGTTTGATCAAATATTTGACGATCTGATCGTAAAATAAATGAGTTAAATGTTTTCTACCCTGAATTCCAGCATGACATGGTAAGGTCGGTGATGTACTTAAACCACAATCCCATTCACTATACTTCTTAACGCTTTAGAGAAACAACTTATGAACTAAATAGAGCGCCATCATATGACTGTTGAAACAATGCCCTATAAGAATATGGCATGGATAAGAAATCCAATTGTTGTTTCACAATTTCGGAGATATATATTTAGAATATACTCGATCTCAAATATAAGTATTGTAGAAACATCATGTTACGAACAACACCTCCACTACCATACCCGAGAAAATTGTTTATCCAGGGACATGGGATTTTTCCTTGAGAAAATAGCTCTCTTGAAACAATTAAGTGGGAGGACTAATAGCTTGATAATGATTACAATGAATAATTTGGTTTTATAGAATGGAACTCGAAATTTGATCTAGAGATAAATTCTGTGACCAAACCAGAAATTCCTACATATGATGAAAAGGAATAACGAAAATCTGAAATGTGTTCCAGAGATGAAATGATCAAGTCTGATGTTGTATCACACAACTTTATAAATTCACATTGAACCAATGTAGTTCTGAAGTGTGATAAAGCTGTGAACTACAAGACCTCATGATGGACACTAACTACACTATATGGCTTAAACACCATAAAAACTATATGAAAGTCATCCATCTAAATCAAGTTGAGAACTTGGTAAAACCCTCCTAAGGATACCTGATCATTAGAGTGGATTTGACTTTCATAGATCTGAGCTTAATCGTTGATATTGCTCAACTTATCATAAAATAAGTATTTTGATAGAGTTCAAAAAGGTTGACTACAATATGTGTAGTGATGCAAATGTTCATATGGAAATTGCTGATAATCCCGACATACGCCCGAAGTATGGCATATGGATTTTTCTTGTAAGAAAAATTAAACAAAGGGTGTATGCATGATACAACCTGAAAGGATTTAATGATCTATACGATGTTAGTAAAAGTGAGAATGCTTCAAAGATCAGTCCATGGTTGAAGCAAATATCATAGAGCTGGAGTAATAGTTTTTGATGAAGTTATAAAAGTTATTATTTCATCAATAATCTTATAAGATATGGAATTAACTGGGAGCACGATTCCTGAGAATAAATATTTTAGCAAAATAAAGCACTAAGGTATTGGATATCCTGAAAGTGCAACAAGCACGAAAGTAATGTAAATAGTAGATTAGTTCTCTTGAAGTACCTCAGTTGAAGAAAGGTTCTATGAGGAAAACTAAAGAGTTCATTACAAATAGATGAAAGAAAGTTTCATAATGATTTGTAATATTTTTCCTTTTGGGTCTATAGTTAAATAGAAAAATAGGATGTTGAAAAAATTGTTTTTCAAGCTAAGGCACATAGCGGGATTTCTACAACGTAGACGTGAAACATGGCAACTCTAGTAGTTGCATAGGAGGGTATTTGGATCAGGAACACCATCATAGTGATTGGCATAGTATCGAACGCTTGATCTACATAAACCATATTTTGATATGAGCATCATGATCAAAGCAAAGTAAGCTAAGAGCTCACTGTAGTCCAAACATGTTTAACGATAGTGCCCTATCTTTAAATACTACATAAAGGATGAAGGGGTACATTAAGATAAGCAGGATTGAGACGAGCCTAAAGGCGTTAAGCTCAGTGATGATGTATATACCACAAGCGAGCATGTAGACCAAAATACTATTGGTCTAAGCAAACCATGCAACTAGATTATTGTCTCTAGTGCAAGTGGGAGACTGTTGGAATTATGCCCTGGAGGCAATAATAAATTTTATTATTATAATTCCAGGTTCATTATTAATTTTTATATGTCTATGCTATAACTGCAATGGCCTATGCGGAGGTTTGCCAAGAAGCATGTTAACTGCCTTCGGAGGAAAACCCATATGCAGGTGTGGAGTATAAACACAAAGTGTTCTTAGTCTTCCTCTAGGACTAACCCGTGTGTTATGGATGACATGTTTTCCTGTTCATAGGGCATTAGAAATGCCGATAACACATGGGAGCACATTTTTGCTGAAACAAGGGTGTTGAACCGATCCAATTGTATGATTTACTTTGAGATCACATCGTTTCCATGTTATAAGTAAAATCATCTAAAGTTAATATGCATGTGTCCTTCATGACCATAAGAATGTTTCGTAACTTCATACCAGAGGGTGGGTTTTGACACTGTCCCAACACCACCCGTAACAGGCATGGAAATAACGGCTTTGGTCACTCACGCCTGAAAGTGTGTCAAGGGACTTAACGACGCGAGTTGGGAATTTGCTCCTCTAACGATGGAGAGATACTTCTGTGGGCCCTCTCGGTATTACGGAATCCAACATCGTCTGGACAGACACTGTGAATTTATCACAAGGGATGCAGGAATACTAAACGAGAAAATGGAACAAAACAAGAAGGAGGATGACTTGGTATAATGGTTAATGGTTAATCATGCGGATACCTAATAGATCTCACCTCAGGTTTTGTATAGTATCGTGAAGCAAATAGGAATGGCATGTTAATCTTGTGGTTCACTCGAATTTATATTCGTGTAGGTACGGGAACCGTTATGGCTGTCCATGGCTCCGCTATCGCTTATTGTTCCGCGGGAAAGTGAGTTTCCGGTTCATGTCTGTATCCTACCGAACCTATGGGGTCACACACTTAAAGGTAGATGATCTGTAGAGTACTAGAGTGATAAGAGCATGTATTTATCACACCGCGAAAGTCTCGGAGTGATCGGGTTATGATCGATGAGAAAACCAGAACCGTTTCGGGGACCCGGTAAGGTACCGGGAAGAGTTTTAAGAAAACCGGGTAAAACCGGAGGGCCGGAAAATTTCCGAGTTGGTCTAGATATATTTAATATTCATTTATTATGTATTTCGAAAAGGTTTCGGAATTAAATTAATGAATTTAATATAAATGGGCTCCCTCTCACTTGGAAGGCCCAAGTGGGGAGGGAGTACTTGGGACAAGGGAGCCCAAGGGGGGAGGCGCGTTGGGGGAGCTTCGAGGAAGCTCCCCCCCCTCCTTGGCGCAGCCCTAGGGGAGGGGAAACCCTAGGTCGCAGCCCCTAGGGCTCCCCCCTCCTCCAAGGTGGCTCCCCTCCCCGTCCCCCTATAAATAGAGGAGGTGGGGGCACCCCTTCAACGTATAATTGGATTTGTTCTCCGCCGAAGGGCTGCCCCCTCTCTCTCCCTCTCATTGGATCCAATCTCCACCACCCCGAAGGGCTGCTCCTCCCTCCTCTCTACTCCGGTGGCGCCGAGCTCTGGACGGCGGAGCCCTGCCGGATCACCAACACTGTACGTGTGGATCAACCGTACAGAGATCGTACATTCAACCTTTGTTCGAGGGACTCCATGGTGATTAGATCTGTTCGTGGGATTATTAATCTTCACGCTTCTTCGACTCTCCATCAACATCTTCCGCTGCGAGAGAGTGCATCCGTTGAACGGTTGCAAGAAGGTAACAATATCGATATCCTCATCTGCATCTTCCTAGATCCGTTCTTGGGTTTGGTTTTCGTAGTGCCGATTTTTTTTCTACTCTGAATCCCAACAGCATATTTGACAAGTTGGAGGGAGCTTGTGTGTTTGCTAAGATTGATCTTCGTTCTAGTTATCATCAAGTGAAGATTCGGGAGAAGGATATTCCGAAGACTGGTTTTACTACAAGGTATGTGTCAGAACCCTCTGTTAGGTAATGTGCTAGGATCAATTTCACTTTGCATTCATGAAAGAAATCAAAGGAAATTCAAATTACAAAGCAAATTGGGAGAAGGAACCCCCCCAGAGGAATTATTTCAGGAGGCCAGACAAAAATCTTTTCCAAAAATTCATGTTAGAGTTTTGAAAAGTCTTATAAATGAGTGTGATCACATATCAAGTGATGTGGGACCCACCCCATGCTCATAGATTTTTCAAATATTCAAACAGTGCCTTGGAATAAAAGAAATACCCCTATTTGATTTAAAATTCAAATCTTTTGAATTTTAAAAATGTTGAAAGTTTATGAGTGGCTAGTCTATATTATTATGAGGCCACATAAAAGTTTTCAGCATTTAATAAAATGTTTAGCTATTTATTTTAGCTAAACAGAACAAATGGCAGAAAGAAAAACAGAAAACAGAAAAGGAAAAAAAAGGCTTACCTCAAACGGGCCCAACTCACCGAGGCAGCCCAGCCCAGGGACAAGGCCGTCTTCTTCCTCGCGCTAGGAAGGCTGCTGCCGCCGTGGCGAGCATGCCGACGACGCTGGCCACCTCCTGCTTCCTCCCCGTCCACGTAGTCGCGTCTGGACGCATCCTGGAACCGCCCCGCTTCATTCCCCTCCCTCCAGGAACACCTCCCCTTCCTCTCTCGCCCGATTCATCGCCGCCCGTGAAGCACGCCGGAGCACCGTTGAGCCCCCGCGTGGCCATTGACGCCGAGAAGCCCCAAGACCGTGTCTAAGTTCTTCCTCGTCGTCGTCTTTGTCGAGCAGTGCAAGGAATCGAGCCCGGAGCCCACGTAGACGCCAGATTCTTCCTCGAGTCCTCGCCGGCCGCCGTGAAGGACTTCGTCAATTCCGCCGCCGTTGAGCCACCCCAGCCCTCGCCACCACCTCTACTGAGTTCCTGGTGAGCTCGGGTTCAAAACCCCTAAACTTCCCCCTTCGATTGCTCCCTCTAGCCGGATCCGCCATGAAAGCCGAGCACGGTTGCCGCCGAGGTTGACCATGCGCTCGCTCCCGTGCGCTTCCGTCTTCACCAGTGCGCCCGTAGTACTCCTAGAGTCCCCAGCAACCCAACGCGACCATGCCTGCTTCTCCCCGTGGCCGTTTCGCAAGTTCTACTCCAAGCCGTGGCTCCGGCCGCCGCCAAGGTCGAACCAGTCGACGAACGTGACCTCTCCGGCGACGTGCAGGTGGTGCTTTCGACGCAGCTCATCACGGGCTTTTGAACGGTGGTCTCAGCGCAGAGAATGGAGGCCAGGAGAGGAAGAACGTGCAGCGCCGCCGCGACTCCAGTCGCCGGCGTTTAGCCGCCGGCGTGTTAGCCCAAACCCCTCCCTTAATCACCTGGCTAATGACCCCCTGAGTCACTGACCAGTTGGCCCAGTGGCTTAATTAAGCCACTGGGTTAATTAACCCCACGGAATTAATCACCCAGCCACTGACCAGTGGGACCCCCATGTCAGCCCCCCCCTGACGCCAGCTTGACGTCATCCTGACGCATTAAATCATTTAAATAAATTTCTAGAGATTATTTGGATTAAAAGAATTCCAGAAATTCCAGAAAATACCCCAAACGTTGGAAATTCATAGAAAATTCATATTAACTCCAAATTGGACAAATAATATATGAAAAATGATCAGGAGAAAATTATCTTTCCAAATATGCGTCTTCCAACTATGTTTGAGTTGATTTTAAAATGGGACCAGTAGCATATGTCATTTGGTTTATTTGAATTTAATTCAAATTCAAATCAATTGATCTTGCAACTTGGACCATGGAATTGAGCTACAATTCAACCAAACTTCAGAGGCATATCATACACATTTAAAAATGATTCAAAATGATCAAACTATGTCATCTACAACTTGGCTAAGTTGAATTCAAATATGGAGTTTGAATTTGCATTTCAAATGCAATATACTCCACTTAAATGGAATTGCCTCACACATCAAAACTTATACTTCAAGTTTTAGCATTCAATCATGTGCTTGAGCATTGCATTCATATTGATTGCCACTTCGTGCTTTGTTTGTCGAGTAGAGGTGGAACCGGAGCAGGAGGCTACCCCCTTCGCTGAAGATCCAGAACCCGAACCTCGTCAGCAAGGCAAGCAAACCCCCATTGATCATGTCGATAAAATCCCACTTCCCTCTCATGTCTCGCTTATGCATTGTATAGGATGATCACCATGTTACGTTTCTACCACATAGATAAACCCATTCCTTTGCATGACCTATCATTTTGTCACAGTAGTAAGCAAACCACAATCCTAGCAAATGTAGGAGTTGATTGATATCATGTGACCCCTGCAATGCTACTGCTTATTGCATGCTTAGTATGATACCATGTTGATACTGTGATGTGAGTCGGGATGGTAGTGATCATGTTGATGATGGTAGAAAAGTGTTGGTGAATCGACCCTAATACAAGGTGAACGATGAGAGGCTGTGTAGGAGTACACAGTGGGTTGTCTCGTTGAACACCGCCCTAGTACGAGTTCTTGTGTGGTGATCCAAGATGAAGAGTACAACCACACATTGGGCTCACTGACCCCTCTCAACTTACTAACTCATCCCTTTCGATGTCCAGATGTCGCATTAGTTCGGAGTTCTGGTAGGCTTGTGGCCTGGATGCTAAGTGAGAGAACGGCTCACCCGAGACCGGCTTATGCACCACGCACACATCGCTTGGGTCCACTTCGGTAAACCGGCCGGGTTCACGATAGTGGTAGCCAACCGAAGTAGGCGGCTTTCTTGGACTAGATAGGCTATGAGGTAACAATTGTGGTGAGCAACCTCGCTGGCACCCCTTGAATGGTGTCGAGATCAAAGGCGGTAAATGATGATCATGTGTGTGTAGCGGTACACCCTTGCAAGGTTAACAAAACTATTCGAATAGCTGCGTCCGCGGTTATGGACTACTTGGAAAGCTTAGCTTGATTATTAGACAACTTGAATCGGATACTTCTAAAACACACCAAGATAAGTGTGAGTGCTATGGCGTGCTTTCTCGTGGGGAAGTCGAGGAAGGTACCATAGTGGTGTAATTGGTTGGAGAAAGTAGTGGACTCGTGTACGCTTCTTACCCCAAAGTCTGGTACTCATAGTTCAGGACTAGCCAAGTCAAAGCTGGCATTTCTGCAAGTGAACCCCACCTCCCTTTACCTTGATACATGTGCATGAGTAGTATAGCTCCTATGTAAGTCTTGCTGAGTACGACTTTGTACTCACGTTTTCTTAATCTATGTTTTAGATGATGCCACTGACCCCGAAGGTGGCTTCTTCATCGAGCTGGACGACTGAAGACAAACTAGTCTAGTCCCAGTCAGACGACTGGTTCCCTCGTGGACGGCTTTGTGTTTAAATAAGGCTTCTTAAGCCATTTGTTAAACTTTTCTGTACTCAGACATAATTTGCTTCCGCTTGTAATGTAATGTTGGATCGCATGTATGTGATCTCTGTGTGCACTCTATAAGAGTTATCAATAAATATGTACACTTTGTAGAGAATTGCAATGATACCTGCTGTTCATACAAGGCATGTGTGCTGCGTGTATGTTTATAACATGCATGTCTTTGTATGGGTTTCGAGACCTTAGTTGTGTTCTGGCTGGCGGTCTTTCATACACCAAGTGGCCCTTAGATGTGCACAGCTTGGGGCATCGCGATGCGATTGCTCGAGACTCCGTCTCGTGCACACTTTGTGGTATGATCAAGCCCGCCCTAGACCCCGACTAAGTGATCGGGCTGGAGTAAGTCTATGTAAGAGTTTTGAGATAGTCGATAGTATGGTTGAGGCGACTTGTCTTTGAATATGGGAGTTCACCACCCATATCATTAGACTTGTGTGCGGACGATGAGGACCCATCTCAGTTGATCATCCGGCCTGGATGGGATGCCCCTCACGTACGATGCTTTCCGAGAATGTTCAGTGCTTGGCCTTGTCTGCTTAGACAAGTGGGTGCGGTTCTCGGCTCTCCATATGACTATGTCTTAACTGTACTTGCATACGCTAACCCCGGGTCCCGACAGACTTGGTATCAGAGCAGGACTGACTGTAGGACTAGTAGCCTTGGCCGAAGTTGAGTCTAGCTTGCTATAGTTATATAGTTATTATGGGTATATAAGGGAACAACGTAAGGCTTCTTTTTTCTCCTTACCCCCTTCGTTCTGAGTTCTGAGTCACCCTCATCTTATTCTACGGGAAGATAGGACTAGGCTATCCTCTGTCTGATTAGCACATCTCGTTGATTGCTTCCTTATAGCCGTAGGAAAGTTGTGTCAGGTTTTCCTAGCATTGCTGTAATGCTGATTTCTTACATCGTATTATGTAAGTGTTGTTTTTCATGATTGAAAGAAATTGTCATTTCTTACAATTACAGCTGTTATGCTGTCCGAGTCATTCCAGGTTTATCTCATAATCTGATGCATTTGCAAACTCCTTTCTGTTTCAGATGGCAGATCTTCCCCCTCGGCAGATTGTTCATTTGACCAGGTGCCTCGGTGTGCGTGACCATCCCGCCACGTTGATCGAGATGATGTCCTATGTGGGATATCGGTGGTACCCTGAGTACACCGTCGAGGAGCAGTTCCACGACTTCAACCAGACGCAGTTCCACTGCATCGTCCGGATCTACCCGCACCACGTTGGAGTCACCCAGCCTATCCACTTATGACATGGCATTGGCATCACCGAGAACATGGCTGTGCAGGATGCTGCATATTCATGTATTACACTGCTGAGAGAGGAGCACACGTTGCTGAGAGAGACTTCTTTCCGCTATATCCCTGCTGCGCTTCCAGGAGAAGAGGGATATTACACCGGACTCTACTCAGACCACTCTGCAGAGGATCCAGCACTTCAGGTGACTGCTAGGTTTGCTAGTGACAGAGATCGTGATGCACGCGCTCTCCGTTTCGAGCTCCACGCCACTCGTGTTCGTCTATATCGAGCACTGACGCTCTTGGCACCCTTTGTGAGCGTGGGATCAGTTGAGTTTGATGCGATCTATCCAGTGAGGACTCAGATGCCTTCTCGAGTTGCTTGGCCCGAGATTGGAGGCATTTTTCCACCCCGTGGTCCTTTGCTTCCACCCTACGCTGGACCTAGGCCCCATCCTTGCCCAAATGGATATCAGGGTCCACAGGCCTCCTTGTTTTCCGATGGTCACCTCCAGCTACCGGGATACGCGGGTAACTTTTATGAGGACTACTATGGAGATGGAGATGAGTGAGACCGCCTGTGGTCTTACTTAGTGAGGACGTAGTAGTATCTTAGTATGTTGTAAGCAAGGTGTCTAAGTTCTAGAGGCTTAGATAAATAATGTATAGGAAGTCAGAGTGCCTCTGAAGGATGTATCATCTTCATCACGTTTGTATTAGCTTAGTGCTTGTACTAAAACGATGTATGGCTTGTATGACAGCTTGTGAATATATGGCTTGTATGCTTTTATCACCATGTTGTCAAGATGATTACTCCCTTGCTCTGTAATCCTTCCAGTACTTCAATACCTTGATTAGATCCTTCAATCAACTCTGTTTGACTTTGGTTTTTCACCTTCAGGATGTCTCAAGGAACCCGTGGCCAGATTGGTCGTAACCAAGGTCGTGGGAACGACCAGGAGGAAGGCAACCTTCCACCCCCACCCACGATGGCACATGTTCTGATGGAG
Source organism: Bromus sterilis (assembly GCA_950022295.1). Lineage (NCBI taxonomy): Eukaryota > Viridiplantae > Streptophyta > Magnoliopsida > Poales > Poaceae > Bromus > Bromus sterilis. The sequence continues at coordinate 223,758,132 of OX465599.1, forward strand.
GTCGAGAGGAACCGCCGTGACTCTCACCACCTGCTGGAAGTCATCGCACGCATCACCACTCAGCAGCGCAATGAGCTGGTGTCCCTGAACGACTTCATCCGGCTTCATCCCCCGATTTTCAGTTACTCCACCGAACCCCTTGACGCCGATGACTGGCTTCGCAGCATCGAAAGGAAGCTCCAAGCCGGCCATGTTGCAAATGGCGACAAGGTCAACTATGCCACCTATCACCTCGAAGGTGCAGCTAGCCCTTGGTGGGAGAACTTTATGAATATGCGCCCCGATGGACCACCTGCATCTTGGGAGGAATTCTGCACTTCTTTCCGCGAGCACCACATCCCCAAGGGTCTTATGGACCGCAAGCGTGAGGAATTCTGCAACCTCACCCAAGGCAGAAGGACCGTTGACGAGTTCAGTCGTGAGTTCAACCGACTTGCTCGTTATGCAACTGAAGAAGTCTCCACCGACTCCAAGAAGCAAGAGAGGTTCCGTCGTGGCCTCAACTCTGGACTCCGTCGCGAGCTCAATCTTCATGACTTTGCCACCTTCCAGGTCCGTGTCAACAAGGCCATCAAGGCAGAGGACATGAAAACCCCCAACGACTTTTGCAAACACCCTAGAGATGACGGTTCATCCAGCTCTAGTTCCCAGAAACGCAAGATCTGGATCCCAAACAGCATGTTCCGCCAGAACAACCCACCGAGGCCATCCTATGTGGCGCCTCGTCCGCCAACCCAGTTCCACCCAGCTCCACCAAACAACCCAGCTCCACGCACTGTTTTCGGAGCCTATTACAAGTGTGGTCAAGCAGGCCACTATTCTCGCGAGTGTCCCCAGAACCAGATCCAGAACCAGAATGCTCCACCACGTGCCGGAGGCAACAACAACAACAATGGTCGTGGCAAGCCACCCCAGAAGGTCTACACCGCCAAACCCGCTCCTCCCGCCACTCGTGGACGTGTGAACCAGATCGCCGCCGAAGAGACTGATGACACCACTGACGTCATTCTTGGTACGCTCCCAGTCAATTTTGTTCCTACTTCCGTTCTTTTCGACCCAGGAGCATCTCATTCATTGATGTCGGAAAGTTATGCACTTCGTCATGAGTTACCCTTTGTTGAATTGTCCACTCCAATGATTATTCAAACTCCAGGGTCAAGATGGCAAACTAATAGAGTGAGCCATGGTAATCAAATTGCAATTGAGGGTTTAGTATTCCTTGCTTCACTCATAGCCCTCAAGTCTTCAGATATTGATGTCATCCTTGGCATGGATTGGCTATCAAGACAGAATGCCTACCTGGATTGCAAAGGCAAATCCGTAAAACTCACCCACCCTTCAGGCAAAACAGTCAACTATACCTCACCCAGAACAAGAACCCAAGTGCATTCCTTGAATGTACTTCCCCTTCCCGAACTTGAAGATATTCCGGTGGTTCGTGACTTCCCGGATGTCTTTCCTGAAGAGCCGCCGGGTATGCCACCAGACAGGTGTGTAGACTTTATAGTGGATCTTGTTCCATGAACCACACCAATTTCCAAACGCCCATATAAAATGGCCTCACATGAGTTAGCTGAGCTAAAAACCCAACTTGATGCTTCGTTGGCAAAAGGCTTCATCCGCCCTAGCTCATCGCCATGGGGTTGTCCCATTCTGTTCGTAAAGAAGAAGAATGGAACAGAAAGGATGTGCGTAGACTATCGCCCGCTAAATTTAGCGACGATAAAGAACAAATACCCACTACCCAGGATCAATGATCTTTATGATCAACTTGCAGGATCCTCTGTCTTCTCCAAGATGGATTTGAGATTAGGTTATCATCAGATCAGAATCCGAAGCGAGGACATTCCCAAAACGGCTTTTACTACTCGTTATGGTCATTACGAGTATACCGTCATGTCCTTTGGTTTAACCAATGCCCCCGCCACATTCTCACGCTTGATGAATTCGATCTTCATGGAGTACCTAGATAAATTTGTTGTAGTTTATCTTGATGATATTCTCATCTAACCGAAGAACGAAGGAGATCATGCCGAACACTTAAGGCTGGTATTGATGAAACTTAGAGAGCATCGCCTGTACGCTAAATTCTCCAAGTGTGAATTCTGGCTACCAGAAGTGACCTACTTAGGCCACGTGATTTTTGCAAAAGGCATTGCTGTGAATCCCGAGAGAGTTCAGGCCGTCCTTGACTGGACTCCACCTGAATCGGTTAAGCAAGTTAGAAGTTTTCTTGGCCTAGCTAGCTATTGTCGTCGCTTCGTCGAGAACTTTTCTAAAGTTGCAAAGCCTCTAACTGAACTCCTCAAGAAAGATAAGAAATTCTTATGGACTCCCAAGTGCGAGGAAAGCTTTCAAGAGCTAAAAAGAAGATTGACTTCCGCACCCGTACTTGCACCTCCAGACACCAAAAAGGATTTCGAAATCTATTGTGACGCATCACGGCAAGGGTTAGGATGCATACTTCTGCAAGATCGACATGTGGTAGCTTATGCTTCACGCCAGTTGCGGCCACATGAAGAAAACTATCCTACCCATGACCTTGAACTCGCTGCCGTAGTTCATGCCCTAACAACTTGGCGACATTACCTCCTTGGTAATCGTTGTGAGATTTATTCCGACCACCAAAGCCTCAAATATATTTTCACCCAGCCAGATCTTAATCTCATGCAAAGACGCTGGATTGAGTTGATAAAAGATTACGACGTAGGAATTTCTTACACCCCAGGCAAAGCCAATGTCATGGCTGATGCCCTAAGTCGTAATTCGTACTATAACAACCTTATGTTACAGCAGTATCAACCACTTCTTCATGAGGACTTTCGCAAGCTCAATCTTGAGATTGTTCCTCATGGCTATCTTTCTACCTTGGTGGCGAAACCAACTTTTGAGGATCAAATCATAGTTGCCCAAAGGCGTGCACGAGGTGTTCGCCGGATCAAGGAGAACATTGCTAGCGGAGTTGCTAAATGTTTCTCCACAGATAGGAAGGGAACGGTATTCTTTGAAAATCGTTTGGTAGTACCTAAGAATAGGGAACTAAGGCAACTCATCCTCAAAGAAGCCCATGACACACCCCTCTCAATTCATCCCGGTAGTACAAAAATGTACCGAGATCTACGCCAGAGATTTTGGTGGACTAGGATGAAGAGAGACATTGCTCAATTTGTTGCCGAATGTGATGTTTGTCGTCGCATTAAGGCAGAACATCAAAGACCTGCTGGTACACTTCAACCTTTGCCTATTCCCGAGTGGAAATGGGACAAAGTCGGTATGGACTTCATCACCGGCTTTCCAAGAACCTAGAAAGGAAACAATGCCATCTTCGTTATCATAGACAGGCTTTCCAAAGTTGCTCACTTCCTTCCGGTTCGCGAGTCTATAACTGCTAGCCAGTTAGCGGACTTGTACATCTCTAGAATTGTATCCCTTCACGGTGTTCCTTTGGAAATCAATTCTGATCGCGGTAGCCTTTTCACCTCTAGATTTTGGGGAAGCTTTCAGAATGCTATGGGAACTCAAATATCCTTTAGTACAGCTTTCCATCCTCAGTCTAGCGGTCAAGTCGAAAGGGTTAACCAAATTCTTGAAGACATGCTCAGAGCTTGTGTTATATCATTCGGGAAGAATTGGGAGAAGTCTCTTCCATTTGCCGAGTTTGCTTATAACAATAGTTTTCAATCTAGCCTGAACATGGCTCCTTTTGAACTCCTTTATGGACGACGATGTCGAACACCACTAAACTGGTCGGAAACCGGTGAAAGCCAATTCTCTGGACCGGACATGATCAAGGAAGCAGAAGAGCAAGTTCGCATTGTTCGTGATCAATTGGAAGCAGCCCAGTCTCGTCAGAAAAGCTACTATGATCGTCATCATAGGCAAGAGAGCTATAATCTGGATGAGAAGGCTTACCTTCGGGTTACTCCTCTGAAGGGAACCCAACGTTTCGGTATCAAAGGCAAGTTGGCCCCACGTTACAACGGACCTTTCCGCATTATTGCCAAACGTGGAGAAGTTGCCTACCAACTTGAACTACCCCCGCACCTTTCCCGAGTACACGATGTATTCCATGTGTCCCAACTCAGGCGTTGCTTCAAGGACCCCATCCGCGAAGTCGACCATGAAACGCTTGATCTCCAAGATGACCTTTCTTATCGAGAATACCCCGTTCGTATTCTTGATTCCGCAGAGCGTGTCACTCGTCGTCAGAAGATTAGGTTTCTGAAAGTGCAATGGTCACACCACTCTGAAAGAGAAGCTACGTGGGAAAGAGAAGACCGTCTCAGTGCCGAGTACCCCACCTTCCTCCCGCAGACTTCTGAATCTCGGGACGAGATTCTTTTGAGTGGGGGCGAGTTGTCAGAACCCTCTGTTAGGTAATGTGCTAGGATCAATTTCACTTTGCATTCATGAAAGAAATCAAAGGAAATTCAAATTCAAAAGAAAATTGGGAGAAGGAACCCCCCCCAGAGGAATTATTTCAAGAGGCCAGATAAAAATCTTTTCCAAAAATTCATGTTAGAGTTTTGAAAAGTCTTATAAATGAGTGTGATCACATATCAAGTGATGTGGGACCCACCCCATGCTCATAGATTTTTCAAATATTCACACAGTGCCTTGGAATAAAAGAAATACCCCTATTTGATTTAAAATTCAAATCTTTTGAATTTTAAAAATGTTGAAAGTTTATGAGTGGCTAGTCTATATTATTATGAGGCCAATAAAAGTTTTTAGCATTTAATAAAATGTTTAGCTATTTATTTTAGCTAAACAGAACAAATGGCAGAAAGAAAAACAAAAAACAGAAAAGGAAAAAAAAGGCTTACCTCAAACGGGCCCAACTCACCGAGGCAGCCCAGCCCAGGGACAAGGCCGTCTTCTTCCTCGTGCCAGGAAGGCTGCTGCCGCCGTGGCCAGCATGCCGACGACGCTGGCCACCTCCTGCTTCCTCCCCGTCCACGTAGTCGCGTCTGGACGCATCCTGGAACCGCCCCGCTTCATTCCCCTCCCTCCAGGAACACCTCCCCTTCCTCTCTCGCCCGATTCATCGCCGCCCGTGAAGCACGCCGGAGCACCGTTGAGCCCCCGCGTGGCCATTGACGCCGAGAAGCCCCAAGACCGTGTCCAAGTTCGTCCTCGTCGTCGTCTTCGTCGAGCAGTGCAAGGAATCGAGCCCGGAGCCCGCGTAGACGCCAGATTCTTCCTCGAGTCCTCGCCGGCCGCCGTGAAGGACTTCGTCAATTCCGCCGCCGTTGAGCCACCCCAGCCCTGGCCACCACCTCTACTGAGTTCCTGGTGAGCTCGGGTTCAAAACCCCTAAACTTCCCCCTTCGATTGCTCCCTCTAGCCGGATTCGCCATGGAAGCCGAGCACGGTTGCCGCCGAGGTTGACCATGCGCTCGCTCCCGTGCGCTTCCGTCTTCACCAGTGCGCCCGTAGTACTCCTGGAGTCCCCAGCAACCCAACGCGACCATGCCTGCTTCTCCCCGTGGCCGTTTCGCAAGTTCTACTCCAAGCCGTGGCTCCGGCCGCCGCCAAGGTCGAAGCAGTCGACGAACGTGACCTCCCCGGCGACGTGCAGGTGGTGCTTTCGACGCAGCTCATCACGGGCTTTCGAACGGTGGTCTCAGCGCTAAGAATGGAGGCCAGGAGAGGAAGAACGTGCATCGCCGCCGCGACTCCAGTCGCCGGCGTTTAGCCGCCGGCGTGTTAGCCCAAACCCCTCCCTTAATCACCTGGCTAATGACCCCCCTGAGTCACTGACCAGTGGGCCCAGTGGCTTAATTAAGCCACTGGGTTAATTAACCCCACGGAATTAATCACCCAGCCACTGACCAGTGGGACCCCCATGTCAGCCCCCGCCTGACGCCAGCTTGACGTCATCCTGACGCATTAAATCATTTAAATAAATTTCCAGAGATTATTTGGATTAAAAGAATTCTAGAAATTCCAAAAAATACCCCAAACTTTGGAAATTCATAGAAAATTCATATTAACTCCAAATTGGACAAATAATATATGAAAAATGATCAGGAGAAAATTATCTTTCCGAATATGCAACTTTAAACTATGTTTGAGTTGATTTTAAAATGGGACCAGTAGCATATGCCATTTGGTTTATTTGAATTTAATTCAAATTCAAATCAATTTATCTTGCAACTTGGACCATGGAATTGAGCTACAATTCAACCACACTTCAGAGGCATATCATACACATTTGAAAATGATTCAAAATGATCAAACTATGTCATCTACAACTTGGCTAAGTTGAATTCAAATATGGAGTTTGAATTTGTATTTCAAATGCAATATACTCCACTTAAATGGAATTGCCTCACACATCAAAACTTATACTTCAAGTTTTAGCATTCAATCATGTGCTTGAGCATTGCATTCATATTGATTTCCACTTCATGCTTTGTTTGTCGAGTAGAGGTGGAACCGGAAGAGGAGGCTACCCCCTTCGCTGAAGATCCAGAACCCGAACCTCGTCAGCAAGGCAAGCAAACCCCCATTGATCATGTCGATAAAATCCCACTTCCCTCTCATGTCTCGCTTATGCATTGTATAGGATGATCACCATGTTACGTTTCTACCGCATAGATGAACCCATTCCTTTGCATGACCTATCATTTTGTCACAGTAGTAAGCAAACCACAATCCTAGCAAATGTAGGAGTAGATTGATATCATGTGACCCCTACAATGCTACTGCTTATTGCATGCTTAGTATGATACCATGTTGATACTATGATGTGAGTCGGGATGGTAGTGATCATGTTGATGATGGTAGAAAAGTGTTGGTGAATCGACCCTAATACAAGGTGAACGATGAGAGGCTGTGTAGGAGTACACAGTGGGTTGTCTCGTTGAACACCGCCCTAGTACGAGTTCTTGTGTGGTGATCCAAGATGAAGAGTACAACCACACATTGGGCTCACTGACCCCTCTCAACTTACTAACTCATCCCTTTCGATGTCCAGATGTCGCATTAGTTCGGAGTTCTGGTAGGCTTGTGGCCTGGATGCTAAGTGAGAGAACGGCTCACCCGAGACCGGCTTATGCACCACGCACACATCGCTTGGGTCCACTTAGGTAAACCGGCCGGGTTCACGATAGTGGTAGCCAACCCAAGTAGGCGGCTTTCTTGGACTAGATAGGCTATGAGGTAACAGTTGTGGTGAGCATCCTCGCTGGCACCCCTTGAATGGTGTCGAGATCAAAGGCGGTAAATGATGATCATGTGTGTGTAGCGGTACACCCTTGCAAGGTTAACAAAACTATTCGAATAGCTGCGTCCGCGGTTATGGACTACTTGAAAAGCTTAGCTTGATTATTAGACAACTTGAATCGGATACTTCTAAAACACACCAAGATAAGTGTGAGTGCTATGGCGTGCTTTCTCATGGGGAAGTCGAGGAAGGTCCCATAGTGGTGTAATTGGTTGGAGAAAGTAGTGGACTCGTGTACGCTTCTTACCCCAAAGTCTGGTACTCATAGTTCAGGACTAGCCAAGTCAAAGCTGGCATTTCTACAAGTGAACCCCACCTCCCTTTACCTTGATACATGTGCATGAGTAGTATAGCTCCTATGTAAGTCTTGCTGAGTACGACTTTGTACTCACATTTTCTTAATCTATGTTTTAGATGATGCCACTGACCCCGAAGGTGGCTTCTTCATCGAGCTGGACGACTGAAGAAAAACTAGTCTAGTCCCAGTCAGACGACTGGTTCCCTCGTGGAGGGCTTTGTGTTTAAATAAGGCTTCTTAAGCCATTTGTTAAACTTGTCTGTACTCAGACATAATTTGCTTCCGCTTGTAATGTAATGTTGGATCACATGTATGTGATCTCTGTGTGCACTCTATAAGAGTTATCAATAAATATGTACACTTTGTAGAGAATTGCAATGATACCTGCTGTTCATACAAGGCATGTGTCTTGCGTGTATGTTTATAACATGCATGTCTTTGTATGGGTTTCGAGACCTTAGTTGTGTTCTGGCTGGCGGTCTTTCATACACCAAGTGGCCCTTAGATGTGCGCAGCTTGGGGCATCGCGATGCGATTGCTCGAGACTCCGTCTCATGCACACTTTGTGGTATGATCGAGCCCGCCCTAGACCCCGACTAAGTGATCGGGCTGGAGTAAGTCTATGTAAGAGTTTTGAGATAGTCGATAGTATGGTTGAGGCGACTTGTCTTTGAATATGGGAGTTCACCACCCATATCATTAGACTTGTGTGCGGACGATGAGGACCCATCTCAGTTGATCATCCGGCCTGGATGGGATGACCCTCACGTACGATGCTTTCCGAGAATGTTCAGTGCTTGGCCTTGTCTGCTTAGACAAGTGGGTGCGGTTCTCGGCTCTCCATATGACTATGTCTTAACTGTACTTGCATACGCTAACCCCGGGTCCCGACAGTATGGATTGTATGAGTATACCGTTATGTCATTTGGATTAACTAATGCTCCTGCATAGTTCATAAATATCATGAATAAGGTGTTTATGGAGTTCTTGGATAAGTTCGTTGTGGTGTTCATTGATGATATATTGGTGTACTCCAAGAATGAGAAAGAGCATGAAGCACATCTGCGTTTGGTATTGGAGAAGCTCAAGGAGCACAAGTTGTATGCCAAGTTCAGCAAGTATGAGTTTTGGTTGAAGGAGGTAGGATTCCTCGGGCATCTTGTGTCGGGAGATGGAGTAGCTGTGGACCAATCCAAGGTTTCAACAGTTACAGAATGGGAGACACCCACGACAGTTGGAGACATTCGCAGTTTCTTGGGGCTTGCAGGATATTATAGGAGGTTCATTGAGAATTTCTCCAAGTTTGCAAAACCAATGAATGAGTTGTTCAAGAAAGAGAATAAGTTTGATTGGAGCGAGGAATGTGAAACCATCTTTCAGGAGTTGAAGAAATGGTTAGTAACTGCACCAGTTTTATGTTTGCCTGATATACATAAAGATTTCCAAGTATATTGTGATGCATCTCGTCGAGGACTTGGTTGTGTTTTGAGGCAAGGAGGTAAAGTTGTTGCTTATGCTTAACGTCAGCTTAAGAACCATGAGCAGAACTATCCTACACATGATTTGGAGATAGCTGCAGTTGTTCATGCATTGAAAACATGGAGGCAATATCTTGTTGGTAATCATTGTGATATATTTACTGATCATAAGAGTTTGAAGTATATCTTTACTCAGAAGGAGTTGAATCTCAGGAAGAGTAGATGGCTAGAGCTTATTAAGGATTATGATTTGACTGTGCAGTATCATCCTGGTAAGGCGAATGTTGTTGCCGATGCATTGAGCCGTAAGAGTCATATCAATGTTGCTAATGTCGAGGATATGCCATTTTAGTTATGTGAGCAGTTCAAGAATCTCAAGTTGGAGATAGTTCCTAAGGGATATGTGGAAACATTGGAAGTGAAGCCAAATTTGCTGGAAAGAATCAGAGAAGCTCAGAAGGGTGATGCAGAGATTGATGAAATAAAGGAGAATATGACCAAAGGGAAAGCAGAGGGTTTCCGTGTGTATGAGCATGGATACATTTGGTTTGAGAAGCGCATTTGTGTACCACAAGATGCAGAGATCAGGAAGTTGATTCTTCAGGAGGCGCATGATTCACCTTATTCTATTCATCCCGGGAATACCAAGATGTACTTGGACTTGAGGGAGCGATTTTTGTGGCCTAGCTTGAACCGAGAGATAGCTCAGTATATTGCATTGTGTGATGTTTTCTAGAGAGTCAAAGATGAACATCAGAAGCCAGCAGGATTGTTGAAGCCTTTCCCTGTACCCGATTGGAAGTGGGATCAGATAGGTATGGACTTTATTACAGGTCTACCTAGGACGCGGTTAGGATATGATTCTATTTGGGTGATTTTTGATCGTTTGACTAAGGTTGCTCACTTCATTCTAGTAAAGACAACTTATACAAGTGCTAAGCTAGCAAAGATTTATATGACCATGATTGTTTGTCTGCATGGAGTTCCAAGCAAGGTAGTGTCTGATAGAGGTACTCAGTTTACATCTAAGTTTTGGCGTCAGTTGCCTGAGACCTTGGGCACCAGGCTGGAGTTCAGTAGATCTTTTCATCCACAGACAGATGGGCAGACAGAGAGAGTGAAGCAGATTCTAGAGGATATGTTGAGAGCTTGTGCATTAGACTATGGGTCTAGTTGGGATGATAATCTAACATATGAGGAGTTCTCATACAAAAACAGTTACCAGGCTGTCTACAAATGGCACCATTTGAGTTACTATATGGCAGAAAGTGCAGAACACCGTTGATGTGGGATGAGGTAGGGGAACGTCAATTGTTTGGACCAGAACTGATCAGAGATGCTGAGGAGAAGGTCAAGTTGATCCGTGATAGACTGAAGATAGCACAGTCCAGGCAGAAGAGTTATGCAGATGCGAAGCGTAAGGACGTAACCTATGAAGTTGGGGACCGTGCATATCTCAGAGTTTCACCAATTCGCGGAATCAAAAGGTTTGGGATCAAGGGCAAGTTAGCACCACGTTTTGTGGGGCCTTACAAGATCTTGGAGCGCAGAGGAGAGCTAGCTTATCAGTTGGAGTTGCCAGAAGCTTTGTCAGGAGTTCATGATGTGTTTCACGTATCCCAGCTGAAGAAGTGTCATGCAGAGATGGAAAATATTTCTTTGAGAGATAGAGTACCACTTGAGGCAATTCAGTTGGAGAGTGACTTGACTTATGAGGAGAAACCTATGAAGATTCTGGAGACTGCAGAGAGAGTTACCCGCACCAAGACAATCAAGCTATGCAAAGTTCAGTAGGATCATCATACAGAGGAAGAAGCTACTTGGGAGCGAGAAGAAGATTTGAAGCAAGATCATCCACACCTATTTGCTAGCCAGCTCGAATCTCGAGGACGAGATTCATCTTAAGGGGGGGTAGGTTTATAACATCCCAATTTTCTAAATTTGGATGCTAATAGATCATCATATGTAGTTCATGCTGGAGGTTTGCATATCATCTTAAGGGGGGGGGGTAGGTTTGTAACATCCCAATTTTCTGAATATTTTAAACATTTCTTTACATAAGGCAATTTTATTGGAGAGGATATAATATGACTTATCCCCATTTTAAATAAAGTTGAAAAGTGTGGAAAATATTTTTGGGTGTTTATAAACTGTGTCATAGGAATTATAAATGACACAAATTTATTTTTGGGATTTTCATATTTTTTATACGGAGTTTATTGCATAAAAGCTGAAAAAGTAATTTCGGCAAAAACAATTATTTTTATTATTTTATTTTATTCTGTGACATTTTTAAAATTAATATTTTATTATTTAAAATGTTCTGCATACTTGGTTGACCAAATAAAATAAAATAAAAACGTGTTTTCGTCTCGGGCCATCCAGCGGGCCATTCTGTTATTTTGCGCTACATGCGTTTCGGGTCCGACTCGGACTCAGAAAAATATATATTTTTATGACTATATATAAATTTTGAATTTTTCTATTTTCTTTTTTTTAAACCCTAAAAACTCCGCCCACGGGACCCGCCGAAGCGACCCGCCGCCGCCGCCGCGGCCGAATCCGTCGCCCCGCCGCCCCGACGCCGACCATTGTCGAAATGCGCCGCCGGTAAGCCGCCGCGTTACGCCGCCGCCATCACCGCGCTGCCCACGCGCGCTCGCGCGCCGCCGACGCCTTTGCATACTGCGCGCCACTGCCTCACTGGGCCGGCCATGGTCGCGCCGCCGCTGGGCCACGCCGCCGCCGGTTGGATGCCCTGTTGATGGCCGAGATCTTCCCAATCTGGATCTTAGATCCAGATCATTTTTTTCGGTTTATTATTAGGGTTCCGGTTAACCGCCGGTTTATTTATTTAGCGAACGCCCGTCGGAAAGGTCACCGGAGTGTACGCCGTTCGCTCCGTAGCCGAGGACCCGATTGCGACAGAAAAGTTATTTTATTCGCGAATAGACCCTTTTTCACAGATTTCACCCTAAAACGGTATTCGCTATATCTTTGAAACCGTAGCTTCCATTCAGGCGATTCTTTCTGCGTTGCGACCATAGTGAAGTCTAGTTTACAGTAGGATGCACTTTGCACTGTTACACTTTTCGAATTTGAATTTTGTACAGATTTAAGTTCAAACTTCCGGTGACCGTATCTTTTATACGGTGTATCCGTTTTCGTCGATTTCAGTTGCGTTGGGATCGCGGTGGCATGTAGATATCGTTTAGCTACTGTTTATTTGGTTTTCTTACTGTTCATTTGGTTCTTTTACTGTTGCATTGTTTATGTGTTATATGTGTATTGAATGCAACCTTGTTTGATCGTGTGGACTGTCCGGAGTGCAACACTTCGTTCTGTGAAGAGTGTGATCGTCAGGAACATGATCAAGGAAAGTTATACGTTGACCATTTCACAACCTATATATTTACTTATGCATGTAGGAATTATCACCCTATGCATGTGTAGGAAGTACTATATTATCATTGATGCAAACCTGGTAGGGTAGCCATATGATCTTATCCTGTTTGCTTAGAAAACCTAGCACGTGCTTGTTATATATATTGCTATGCTTGTAGACGGGAATTTTTTTGATATTTCATTGAGCTATGTGAGGATTTAATGACTTGACTAACAAACGTCAATTAGAATACACCTCGGGACGGGCAGGGAGTGCTTCCTGGGGGCTTGTACCTTATCTAAGGCGAGACCAGGTTGTACCCCTAATGGTTTGTATCCGTGCTATAAAGAATGTCATGGTATCTACCCTCTGAATGTAAATGGGCGCCTTCCAGGCTCAAACATATCAGACATACTTGGTGACTAGGAGCTTCCATGTACAGCCGCTGGCCATATGGGCTCTGGCTTAGTTCAGTACGATGTAGGAAGCCTCTCCCGTGCAATGCTACCATATGTAGATGTGATAGGTGTACCGGCTTGCCGTTGGGTGTAGGTGACCTCTTTTGAAAGACTTCGTCTCAATCTTCGGGTTGAGTCCAGTGGGTAAAGTGTACAAACTAATCATGATTAGCCGTGTCCCAGGTTATGGCCAACCTTGAGCTACTAGACATTACTGTTACTGGAGGATCTTGACAGATGAATCACCTTAATAAAACTTGAGTGGGCAAGATTTAATAAAGGGTTTAGGTTGGAGCTGGTGTCGCCCAGTTCAACCTTAAGTAGTAAGACAAACTAAAATTTTGACTTAGGTAGACTAAGGAAAAATCAGCTTTCTGCAAAATAAAACCATAAGCCTTCCTTTGACTTATCCTTGCATGTAGCGATAGGTTTGTTATATCCTTTTTCGTGTGACTTTCCGTACAAATCAGATGTACTGACCCGTTGTCGGGCTGTAACCTTCGGTGTTGCAGGTTTTTCAGACGACCAGTAAGGTGCGCTTAGGGTCGCGGGTCTTCACTTAGCATGTCGCTTGTGGATGTTGATGGGATTCCTTGATATTTACTATTTTCTACTTCCGCTATATTTATATTGAATAAGCTAGCCTTGAGCTATGCAACTTGTTTATTTATGAATTCTGGATCATACGATGTAATAATGATGCACTTGTACTTTGTTATACATCTATTACTGTGTGTGCTAGCGAGTTTGATCCAGGGACTAGCATTTGAGCACAGAGACTCCAATTCTATGTGAATTGGGTCGTTACGTGTTGTTTGATATTTAAGTTGTGGTGTTATTCCTCTAGTGGTGTTGTGTGAACGTCGACTACACAACACTTCTCCTTTTTAAGGACTTAGGGGAATGCATTGTGTATAAAGTATTCTTATGGTGGGTTGCCGGAGTGATAGAAACCGGAACCCAAGTTCGCACACTTTTGCACGAGGGATTTTTTGGCCCTGAAGTTTATTCCTATGGTAAGGCTTTGCCTTAATTTCTCTTTTGTATTTGCGGATGCTTGCAAGAGGTTTAATCATAAAAGTGTGCTTACCTTAGTCTAGAAAGTGCACTAGCATAGGTTCACCCACACAACACTTATCAATACAAAACATAGTACGGATACGGAATATGGCGAAGGAACATGACTATCTCTCAGGTGTGTCCACAAGAACGCTTTAGCCTTTATAAGTTTAAATCCTTTGGCTTATCCTTTACACAAAAGGACTGGGCCACCTTGCTGCACCTTATCATAATTTATTCATTTGCTTTTATCCTCTTATTGCTTATACCAGAAAACCCATAAAAAGTTACCTTTCAATACGTGCAGTTACTCCTATATCAAGGTCACTTGTCAATACCTTATGCTCCTGGTTGGGTTCGACACTTTTACTTATTGAAAAGGCTATGAAGATCCCCTACACTTGTGGATCATCAGTACCCTTCGGATCGCGCTAGGGTTGTGTCCCTTGCCTCATCTGTGACATCTTTGTCGTCGGCGAGTGCATCTTCTGCTTCTTCTTCTTCGTACCCCGTGATTTGTGGGGCTCCAAATTTGAGGTCATGTGATAGTACAACCTCCGCTCCGTACACCACAAAGAATGGTGTGTACTGGGTTGATGCGTTGGGTGTGGTGCGCAAGATCTAGAGGACGTCGGGCAGCTCTTCTATCCAGTTGCCTGGGCATATGGCTATGTCATATGTCGCGGTGGGACCGATATGTGCTTCGTCCCCTGATCTGGATGGGAACATCTAGATCTGGAACAGTACCGCATATCGGGCCTTACAGCTTTGGTCATAACAACAAGCATGAGTTTTTCTAGTAGCGACATAGCCAATAACCTTTATGTTCTTATGCTTGAAGTGTTATGCTAACAAGGAAGAGAACTTGATGTTTCATGCCAATTCTTAATGTAGACTTTATACCGTCGTGCATCCAAGTCAACATCATTTGTCTGCTTTTAAAAGCCTTTGCTAGCCAAACCTTGTACTAAGCAGGAATATTGCTTGTGCACCCAAACCTTTAAACCTCAACCTTGCAAAGAGTCCACTATACCTTTCCTATTCGTGGTATTCCACCGCCACTCCTAAAGTATATTATTCATGTGTTATCTTTAAACCTTCAAAATAGTATACCCCTTGTTTTGTGCCTCTGTTTTAGCTCATGAGGAAGTAGTAGGTAATTCATGATCTTCTTATGCTGGACATGTTTTATCTTGGGATTGCATGTATAATATGCAAACCCCTAATACGAGGAGGAACTGGCATGAGTGCGCCCAATTCGTAAAATATAATACAACAAACAAACCCTCCTTTGTGCTTTGTTCATGAGAAATCAGAAAACTTTGGCAGTGATAAACAAAGGAGATTAAGGGGATGTGATCGTCCCCACTTGGGAGCCGTTCCTCGAAACTTTCCCAACATGAGAAGTAATTGGGTTATCTACTAGCATTTGTTGACGAATTATGCACCTCTCAAAATCTTATTATATAATCTTTATCGATTTCAAAACCTCTAAAATCTCTAGCTCATGAGTTTTCCCTACTTTCCTCTACGAAGGGCTAAGCCTTTACTTTTATGTTGAGTTAGTAAACCCATTTCCTTCAATCCCACATAGAGCAGACACGTTATGTTGACGAAAGATGCATGCCTTTATATTGTTTCACTTAGAATTTCCATGTTACATCCTTGTTGATATTATCATTCAGATAAACAAGTTGTTTGTTGAGCCTTGCTACATCGAACATCTTCTTTGTGTTAACGTTTTAACTTCCTGACTAATAACATGTTATTTCAAAAAGTTTCAAATGATCTCATCAAAGTATAAGGAGAGACAAAAATTTAAAAGTTATTAGTTGTTCTTTGACCAAAGGATATGTTTGCCATGATTTGATGAGTTTTCTTGGTGCTACTTTTGATTGTACTTGATATTACTCTTTCATAAGGGGCCATATGAGTTGAGGTTGCTGTTGAGGATGCTTTAGTTTGGTAGGAGGAATTATGATGCTTCTTGTCCGTATTCTTATTATTGACACTTCACTCTCTAAACTTGTGGACATATTTACCGAGCTCAGTATTCGCTTGGGGACAAGCGAGGTCTAAGCTTGGGGAGTTGATACGTCCAAAATGCATCACTATTTTTTATCATAATTTATCTCTATTCATTGATATATTCCATATTATGATGATGTTATTTTGGTGTATTGGCTTGTTTTACATAGTTTGCAACTTTCTGATGCCGAAATAGCAGACACAGGAATCAGTGGGGAAAAGTGCACATCAAATGGACATATCAACACATCCTGAAATTCACGGGGGATGATTTTCCGAAGAATTGACGAAGACTAGCCGAAGGGCACCGGGGGGGGGCACCAGGCTCCCAGGTGCCCCCCTCCTGGCCGCGCTAATTGGCCGCCTGGGAGGTGGGTCCCACTCCCAGGACCCCCCTTTGGCCTATATCTTCACCGTGACCTAAAAACCCTAGAACAAGAAGAGTTTCCGAAGTTGCACCGCCGCTCCGTGGCGGAAACCTACAGAGAAGAAAATACCTTTCCGGTGGGCAAATTCCGCCGGGGAGAACTCCTCTCGGAGGGGGAGATCATGCTTATCGTCATCACTATCGTCACGAGCATCATTGAGATTATCATCAATATCATCCTCACCATCAACACCATTAGTTAATGCTATTGAGTTTTGTTGGAGAATCATTGTTATAACCATATTGTTTATCATATATTTATCACCACTGATCATGCTCTCTTTTATGTCTTGTGAGTAGTTCTTTTAATTCTTGAGGACATGGGATAAGTCTAGTTGTTAGTAGCCATATGATGTTGAAGTAATATGTGTTGTATAACATCCCAATTTTCTAAATTCGGATGTTAATAGATCATCATATGCATATCATGCTGGAGTTTTGCATTATTTAGATTTTCTGAATATTTCAAACATTTCTCAACTTAAGGCAATTTTATTGGAGAGGATATAATATGACTTATCCCCATTTTAAATAAAGTTGAAAAGTGTGGAAAATATTTTTGGGAGTGTATAAACTGTGTCATAGGAATTATAAATGAATCAAATTTATTTTTGGGATTTTTAGAATTTTTATACGGAGTTTATTGCATAAAAGGTATTTATGAAAATTGCATAAAACTTGAAATAGTAATTTCGGCAAAAAACAATTATTTTTATTATTTTATTTTATTGCTGTGACATTTTTAACATTAATATTTTATTATCTAAAAATGTTCTGCGTAGTTGGTTGACCAAAAAAAAATTAAAAAAATGCGTTTTCGTTTTCGGCCTTCCAGTGGCCCAGTTTGTTATTTTGCGCTACGTGCGTTTCGGGTCCGACTCGGACTCAGAAAAAAAATTCTGGCTATATATAAATTTCGAATTTTTCTAAATTTTTTTCAAATCCTAGAAACTCTGCCAGCGGGACCCGCCTCCGCTGCTGAATCCGTCTCCCTGGCGCCCCGATGACGGCCATCGCCGGAACGCGCCGCCGGGCCGCGCCGCCTGAGCCCCGCCGCCGGTAAGCCGCCGCCTTGCGCCGCCGCCTTTGCACACCGCGCACCGCCGCCTCGCCGAGCCGGCCATGGCCGCGCCGCCGCCGGTTAGCCGCCGCCCGTCCTCGTCCGTTGGATGCCCCGTTGACGGCCGAGATCTTCCCGATCTGGAACTCAGATCCAGATCTGGTTGTTTCCCGTTTATTATTAGGGGTCCAGTTAACCGCCGGTTTATTTTTTTAGCGAACGCCCGTCGGAAAGGTCACCGGAGTGGACACCGTTCGCTCCGTAGTGGAGGACCCGATTGCGAAAGAAAAGTTATTTTATTCGCCAATAGACCCTTTTTCATAGATTTCACCCTAGAACAGTATTCGCTATATCTTTGAAACCGTAACTCCGTATCAGGTGTTTCTTTTTGTGTTGCAACCGTAGTGAAGTCTAGTTTACAGTAGGATGCACTTTGCACTGTTACACTTTTTGAATTTAAATTTTGTACAGATTTAAGTTCAATCTTCCGGTGACTGTATCTTTTATACGGTGTATCCGTTTTCGTCGATTCCAGTTGTGTTGGGATCGTAGTGGCATGTAGATATCGTTTAGCTACTGTTTAGTTGGTTTTCTTGCTGTTCTTTTGGTTCTTTTACTGTTGCATTGTTTATATGTTATATGTGTATTGAATGCAACCTTGTTTGATCATGTAGAGTGGCCGTAGTGCAACGCTTCATTCTGTGAAGAGTGTGATCGTCAGGAACGGGATGAAGGCAAGTCATACTTTGACCATTTCACAACCTATATGTTTACTTATGCGTGTAGAAAATATCACCCTATGCATGTGTAGGAAGTACTATATTATCATTGCTGCAAACCTGGTAGGGTAGCCATATGATCTTATCCTGTTTGCTTAGACAACCTAGCACGTGCTTGTTATATATATTTCTATTCTTTTAGAAGGGGATTGGTTTGTGATTTCATTGAGCTATGTGAGGATTTAATGACTTGACTAGAAAACCTTAATTAGAATACACATCTGGAAGGGCAGGGAGTGCTTCCTAGGGGCTCGTACCTTATCTAAGGCGAGACCAGGTTGTACCCCTAATAGTTGGTATTGGTGGTAGAAAGAACGTCATGGTATCTACTCTCTGAACGTAAGTGGGCGCCGTCCAGGCTCAAAAAGATCAGACATACTTGGTGACTAGGAGCTTCCATGTATAGCCGCTGGCCATATGGGCTCTGGCTTAGTTGAGTACGATGTAGGAAGCATCTACCGTGCAAAGCTAGCAGATGTAGATGTGATAGGTGTACCGGCTTTCTATTCGGTGTAGGTGACCTCTTCTGAAAGACTTCGTCTCAATCTTCGGGTTGAGTCCAGTGGGTAAAGTGTACAAACGTCTGCAGAGCGTACAAACTAATCATGATTAGCCGTGTCCCCGGTTATGGAAAACCTTGAGCTACTAGACATTACTTTTACTGGAGGATCTTGACAGATAAATCACCTTAATAAAACTTGAGTGGGAAAGATTTAATAAAGGGTTTGGGTTGGAGCTGGTGTCGCCCAGTTCAACCTTAAGTAGTAAGAGAAACTAAAATTTTGACATAGGTAGACTAAGGAAAAATCAGCTTTCTGCAAAATAAAACCATAAGCCTTCCTTTGACTTATCCTTGCATCTAGCGATAGGTCTGTTATATCCTTTTTTGTGTGACTTGCCGTACAAATCAGATGTACTGACCCGTTGTCGGGCTGTAACCTTCGGTGTTGCAGGTTTTTCAGACGACCAGTAAGGTACGTTTAGGGTCGCGGGTCTTCACTCAGCATGTCGCTTGTGGATGTTGATGGGACTCCTTGATATTTACTATTTTCTACTTCCGCTATATTTATATTGAATAAGCTAGCATTGAGCGATGCAACTTGTTTATTTATGAATTCTGGATCATACAATGTAATAATAATGCACTTGTACTTTGTTATACATCTATTACTGTGTGTGCTAGCAAGTTCGATCCAAGGACTAGCACTTGAGCACAGAGACTCTAATTCTATGTGAATTGGGTCGTTACATATGGTATCAGAGCAGTGTGTTGACTGTAGGACATGACCCTAGTAAATGGATTAGAAAAGCCATAGAAATGAAAATCTTACTTTATACCACTCTGTCTTGTACTTACTTACCTTCTCTGTCTCGTATTCATACGTGTTCTAATCTTGCCTTTCCTCTGTTTGGTTATAGATGACTGCCTTGTCTTATAGCTCCATGGCCTTTGGACCTGAGATCAAGGGGATTTGCCATCACCTGAACATCTACGCGCCAGTCTTTCAGCCGAAGCTAGTGGAGATACGAGGATCTGACTCTTACTGGGAAGTTGAAGCATTTCTTCTCGAAAGCAAGGAGGTAGAAGAAGGGTGATCACAGAGTCATTCGAAGTGCATGCCCCTGAGAAGGAGCAGTGTTTGCGCATAGCCACTCACATGGCTCTTGGACGCCTCATCAACCGGTATACCCACAAGTTGAAGGGGACGGTGTACGAGAAGATGACCAAGATCCTTCCATCGGGGAACATATGGCCGAAGAAGTTCAAGATTGTGCCTGGGACCATTTCGCCAGGTACTACCACCTACTTCATCCAGAGTCTGGAGAAGCACATCCTCAACCAGGAGAAGAGCACCCAGTCAGATCTCTACAGCATCACCGAGTTGCAGCAGAAGAATCACAAGCTCAAGAGGGACAACAACAAGCTGAAGGATGAGAAGATGGAGATGCAATTTGAGATCAAGAGGCTGAAGGAGAAGCTGAATGCCAACAGTGTTGAAGAAAAGGAAGAGGAAACAGAAGTGGAGACTTCGGGAGAAGAAGATGAACCGAGTCCCAAGAGGCGCAACCGTACGAGTGGGCGCGAATACCTTATGCTGTTTAGCAAAGACAACGTTCGGAACTTATTCACCGGCAATTAGTTTATCGATGTTATCGTGGTAGCATATGTTGGAATTATGCCCTAGAGGCAATAATAAATTGTATTATTATAATTCGAGGTTCATTATTAATGTTTATATGTCTATGCTATAACTGCAATGGCCTATGCGGAGGTTTGCCAAGAAGCATGTTAACTGCCTTCGGAGGAAATCCCATATGCAGTTGTGGAGTATAAACACAAAGTGTTCTTAGTCTGCCTCTAGGACTAACACGTGTGTTATGGATGACATTTTTTCCTATTCATAGGGCATTGGAAATGCCGGTAACACATGGGAGCACATTGTTGCCAGAACAAGGGTGCTGAACCGACCCAATTGTATGATTTACTTTGAGATCACAACGTTTCCATGTTATAAGTAAAATCATATAAAGTTAATATGCATGTGTCCTTCATGACCATAAGAATGTTTCGTAACTTCATACCGGAGAGTGGGTTTTGACACAGTCCCAACACCACCCGTAACAGGCGTGGCAATAACGGCTTTCATCACTCACACCTGAAAGTGTGTCAAGGGACTTAACGATTCGAGTTGGGAATTTCCTCCTCTAACGATGGAGAGATACTTCTGTGGGCCCTCTCGGTATTACGGCATCCAACATCGTCTGTCCAGACACTGTGAATTGATCACAAGGGATACCGTAATACTAAACAAGAAAATGGAACAAAACAAGAAGGAGGATGACTTGGTATAATGGTTAATGGTTAATTATGCGGATACCTAATAGATCTCACCTTAGGTTTTGTATAGTATCGTGAAGCAAATAGGACTGGCATGTTAAGCTTGTGGTTCACTCGAATTTATATTCGTGTAGGTACGGGAACCGTTATGGGTGTCCATGGCTCCGCTATCGGTTATTGTTCCGCGGGAAAGTCAGTTTCCGGTTCATGTCCGTATCCTACCGAACCTATGGGGTCACACACTTAAAGGTAGATGATCTGTTGAGTACTAGAGTGATAGGAGCATGTATTTATCACACCGCTAAAGTCTCGGAGTGATCGGGTTATGATCGATGAGAAAACCGGAACCGTTTCGGGGACCCAGTAAGGTACTGGGAAGAGTTTTAAGAAAACCGGGTAAAACCGGAGGGCCGGAAAATTTCCTAGTTGGTCTAGATATATTTAATATTCATTTATTATGTATTTCGAAAAGGTTTCGGAATTAAATTAATGAATTTAATATAAATGGGCTCCCTCTCACTTGGAAGGCCCAAGTGGGGAGGGAGCACTTGGGCCAAGGGAGCCCAAGGGGGGAGGCGCCTTGGGGGAGCTTACAGGAAGCTTTCCCCCCCTCCTTGGCGCAGACCTAGGGGAGGGGAAACCCTAGGGTGCAGCCCCTAGGGCTGCCCTCTCCTCCAAGGTGGCTCCTCTCCCCCTCCCCCTATAAATAGAGGAGGTGTGGGCACCCCTTCAACGTACAATTGGATTTGTTCTCCGCCGAAGGGCTTCTCCCTCTCTTTCCCTCTCATTAGATACAGTCTCCACCACCCCGAAGGGCTGCTCCTCCCTGCTCTCTACTCCATGGCGCCGAGCTCTGGTCGGCGGAGCCCTGCCGGATCATCTACACTGTACGTGTGGATCAACCGTAGAGAGATCGTACGTTCGATCTTTGTTCGAGGGACTCCACGGTTATTAGATCTGTTCGTGGGATTGTTCATCTTCACGCTTCTTCGACTCTCCATCAACATCTTCCGCTGCGAGAGAGTGCATCCGTTGAACGGTTGCAAGAAGGTAACAAGATCGATATCCTCATCTGCATCTTCCTAGATCCTTTCTTGGGATTGGTTTTCGTAGTGCAGAATTTTTTTTCTACTCCGAATCCCAACGGTGGTATCAGAGCTAGTCTAGTGCTAGATGCAGGTTCGATCTAGAGTTCATAAGTGATGAACGGGCATTGCACAAAAATTTTCATTGGGCCCGATTTTTTTATAATAGATCTAAACTGAATCTTCTAGTTTCTTCCCCTCTAATTGCACAAGTTGATCCCTCCTGTATTGCTTGATTTTGTTAGAAACATCTTGCCCCTCGGGGTACTTCTATGCTACTCCTGAGTATGCTGGTCGCGCGAAGGTGATTTGGGTCTTGCTGTTGTTGTGGAGAAATTGTGTAACAAAAGGGGCGTGCTAGATTGTTGATCTAGCACGAGGATCACGCGTATTGACGATTGTTCAGTATTGGTCATGATATTAAATTGTAGTCTCATGGTTGATACGCCCCGAGTGTTAATCTAGAAACTTAAAGATTGTGCTTTATGTGGTTACGTTGCTAGCAAAACGCTTTGCCTTTTATTAGAATAGATGCTAGCAATAGTTGTAGTATCTACATGAATATGATGATCATACGTCATGGTGCTTGACGAGATGTCGTTCGTGGAGGTGATGCTCTCCTCAAAAAAGAAGATGAAGACAGAAAAGCATGGTGCTTGGAGCTTCTTGAAGAAAAGGGCAATACCATATCACATACATTAAACTGCCTGTGATGTTAATCCTTTTCATTGCCTGTTTTGATTGCGCACTAGTCGTAATTTTAATAGGATGATCTATCTTAAAATATCAAGAAGTTCGTGCTCTCCCAACCGTGCAACCGTCTGTAATAAACGCCACCCGAGGTGCGTCGTGTAACACGAGTGCTAACGGAAAGGTAACAAAGAGGCGGGTGGATTTAGTTGTCTCCACGGCAATAGCGCTTGGTTGTCTTGACGTTCTAGCTTATCCGATCTGAGCTCGGATCACAAGTGTCGAAAGACTAATACAAGATTGTAACACCCTCACTGTCAGTGAACAGTAATCACTGTTACTGTTCATCACTACTGTTCAAAACTTTTGTTTGATCAACTTGGAACAGTTCAAATTCAAATTCCACTTTGATGTTCTTGAATGCATTGTGATCATGGACCTTGGTCATGTGGAATCAAAGCAATATCAAACTCAAATCAAACTACCTTTGAATTGAGATAAAATCAATTGCCCTTTGGTGGAATAATAAAAACAAGGTGAAAATAAAACATTGTCCAAAAATTGTGCTACCACTTTTATTAAATTACTAATATTCAGTGGAGCATGTATCACCAAGTTGGAGATTTTATTAATCTCTAAATAATTCTAAACAAATCAAAACAGAGGCCAAAAACCCTAATTTAATAATTTAATATTATAATAAAATATTAAATGACTTTTGTTGCTACCCAAACTTTTTGTGGCACTGCCTTGTTGTGTAGCACTATTTTTGGGTCATCTAAAACATTTTACAAAAATGCCTAAGATAGTAAAATAATTACCAAAAGAAAATACAGAAAAGCAAAAGAGGGAAACAAATAAAAAGGGGCATAGCCCAAACCCCCCTCTCCCACTGGGCCAACCGGCCCAGCTAACCTCCCCAACCCCCACCGAATCCAACCCACCGCGGCCCAGCAGCCCCTCCCTCCCTTGTCTTCTTCCTCGGCTGCGTGGAGGACATCCTACGGCCGGCCGGTGTGCCGTGGCGGCCATCCACGGCCGGCGGCGTGGATATGACTCCCCCCAAGCCCAGGCGCCCCCAACCCTAACCCGCGAACGCCCTTTTTCCCGTCCTTCCTTCTCGCGCCGCCTCTCGCCGTGCCAAGCTCGCCCGAGCCGCCGTGGGCGTGTGCGCAACCGTCCTCGTGGCCACCGGGCACACCGAGGCACGGCACCTTGTCCTGGAGCTCCGCCGGCCTCCTCCGGATCGCCCTCGCCCTCAAGCCCAACTCGGCGGCCACTACCTCGCCTGAATCGAACCCGCTCCCTCCGCCACGGCCATCGACTCCGACGACAAAATTCGCCGCCGCCCGTGTGCCCCCGTCCACCCCGTGAAGCTCCTCGCACTCCCGGTGAGCTTCCCCCACTCCCCCGCTTTTTCCCTTCGCCGTTTGGCTGCCGCAGCCACCTCCCCGTTTGGCGCTGTGGGCACGGCCGCCATGGACGGGAGCGCAAGCTCCTGGACATCCTGGCCGCGCTCGGCGCGTGCCAGTGGAGCCACGGGCCGCGCCCTCCCCGTGCTTCCGGCTCGCCCCGCATGCTCCGCTCCGGCCAACCGTGGCCGCCGGTGCCGAGCCTGGGCACGGGCTAAACCCAGTGGGTTCACCCACTGGCCTGTGGACCCCTCTGGTTTAATTAGCCACTAATCGTCGTTAAGAAAAAAAAAGAAAATAACCCCTTGTTAGTTTACCCCACTCTATGACAGGTGGGCCCTAGGCATGGGTTAGTTTAAATAACTGTTAGTTCGTACTGTTAGGCTTACACCTGGGCCCCACTAGTAATTAGATTAACTAAAAAGAAATTATAAAACAGTAGTGATTGACATGTGGGTCCAGTGGTTATATAAATTTAATTAATGGTTTTATTAGCAGTGTGAGGCTGACCAGTGGGTGCCACTGGTCAGGTTTGACCAGTCAACTCCACTGTTGTGCATAATGTTTATTTGTTTAATTAAAGAAATTCTAAAAATGTTATAATATGATTTAAATTTGGAAATTCACTATCTTTTAAACCGAAAGTCAGATTCAAAAACTTTATACATGAAAATTGATCAACAAAATATAACGATTACGGATAAGCTATCCGTATGTCAACCCCACCCCCCTAACACACCGATCATCGACATTCCCCCCCTCCGGGCTGTTTGTCGATAATTCCCGGTGCCGGTAAAAACCTGCCAGATGAATTTATTCCGAACACGAAAGTTGTCCGGAATGGTTCAGCAAACACGGATACACCCCCCTTATCTTTGTCGGATGCCACGACACCTCCGGCATGTACCGTTCCCCCTCCGGACACCCTATCCGGTAATCACTCGGAGCCGGTAGTTCATCCCCGGATGGATTCCCGCTCCGAGCAACGTGCATTGCACGGCGTTAGAACACTGTTAACTTTGCATACGTCATGCCATGTATTTGTTTGCATGATTTCTTTGTATTTACTGTGTTTATCCCCTCTTTTAATTCTCCGGTAGACCCCGCTGCTACCGCCGACTACACTGCTGCCGGGTACGACTACTTCGTCGACGACCCTGCCCCTACCCGCGAGCTTCCAGGAAAGCAGAGCCATTCTCTTCCCCAGATATCGCCTACCTTTTCCGTACTTTCTTGCACTAGGCATTGTTACTGCTGCTGCTACGATTACAATCCTATTCAATTGCATAGCCTGATTTTTTCGCCCCTTGATGTACCTGTCCTTTATCCTATGCTGCCTATTATTACTTATGCATTATTCAGCAGTGAGCCCTGCGCATTGTTAGCTAGGATTAGATAGACGGCCGTGATCACTCTGGGAGCGATCGCGGATACGTTAATTACAAGTGTTGCAGGTACGGAACAAAGCAGACACCGCCAAAGGCCCCTATCTGGGTTATGCCTAGTCACCTCAAGTGTGAGCTATCAAGGAGTAATCCTTGTACTCCACTTGAGGCTGACTTTGTCTTGCCACCATAGGGTCCTGAAGAGCGGTTGTCCTTAAAGGTAAGAAGTCGGGCGACCCAACGGTGCCCGCGAGCGGTATATCGTCGGGAACGACAGGGAGGGTACGGCCGACGTTACTGGCGTGCTTGGCCCCTGCTCGTATCTCGCGAGAGTTACCAAACCACGAAAGTCGAGCTCTACCAAGAGCACACGCGAGACAAGGTAAGGAGACGGTTCACCTTGTTGGTAACCGCAGTGACTTGGTGGGATGACAGGGCAGGCACCGATCTACTGGTGGTCCTGACTGCTGTCGTTGACCGCGGGTCAGTTAAGATGAGGCAATGAAACGGTTGTCACGCAGGTTAATTAAAATGCTAAATGGTTCGGCGGATGACTTGAAAGGCCCGTTGGTCTGTACGAACTACCTTCACGTGGGATAAGGAGTTATGGGCTCCCCTGCGTCGTAGTTTGCCCAAAAGCTCTTCAGACGTCAGCAGTACCGCGGCCTGCGCCGGGAAGTGGTGTATTCTTCGTCCGGACGGTGTGTTTTTAGATTTGCTTTTTCTTCACTGGCCAGCCACGCACCATGCAGGAGCGTGCAAGGGTGAGGGTCCTAGACCCCTTCGCGCATAGGATATAGTCCGGCGGATGGCCTCTCTTTTGAGCCTCAGATGGGCTGCGTCGTGTCGGATAGCCTCGGTGGGGCGTTCCCTAACAAGGTTCACGCCACCCTGGAGATCCGAACGTGCAGGCTGAACAGTAGTGCACCCCTGCAGGGAGTTTAATCTATTCGAATAGCCGTGTCCACGGTAACAGGACGCTTTATGCTGAAGCTGGATCTTACCACTAGAAACTATTACTATTAAACTGTATGGTTCCGGGTCTTCTTCCTCGCAGGGAGTCGAGGAAGGGAACTCGGAGGCATTATTATTATTAATCATTACAACTTACTATTATACAATGTTGCATCAACTTCTGCTTCGTTGTTACTTTATGCTTTATATGAACTGTTGGATGTTTCTCTCCTAATGCTGCAAGACATCGTCAGAAGATGCTAGTCTTCGATAGGCCTAGATTCTTATCCTTATTTTGATTTCTATCTTGCAGTCCACTATATACAACCTCCCCTTTCCATTTGATACAATGCATAATGCTTAGTAGCGGACGTAAGACTCGCGGGTATACTAGATACTCACCTTTGCTTTATTTCCCCTTTTATGTTTTGCCTGATCGGCCGCTATAGTCGACGTTGGAGCCCAGGAGCAGGAGTACCCCGGAGGCGGATACTACTACGTCGAGACCCCCGCTGATCAGGACCATGAGTAGTTTCGGAGGCTCCCAGGCAGGAGGCCTTGCCTTTTCGATCTGTATCTCTGATGTTATTTGTGCTAGCCTTCTTAAGGCTAAACTTGACTAACTATGTCTGTACTCAGATATTATGGCTTGTATAACTTATGTATTCGGGTCTGCACGACCCCCCTTTATTGTAACATATTGGTTTATCCTTTTGTGTTTAGTGTTGTGCTGTGATATTCTCACCGTGGCACCCTAATCTCAGCCGTGTACCCTGCGTGTATGATTACTGTACACGGATTGATTTTGGGGGTGTCACAAGTTGGTATCAGAGCCGACTGCCTGCAGGAAGCCACCCCACTACTACCTGGTCGAAGTTGAGTCTAGACTTTGAAAAACTATTTTGCTAACTTTATGTGTGGCTTACGGGCCCACATCGATGTCTCTACGTGTGATATCTATGGTATTAGGATCCTTTTCTCCTTACCTATGTTCTGGGACTCTGCTCTCTTATCCTTGCTGGTAAGTTTTACAAACTCTGACATTACGATCACATTCTCTTGATTCCATCCGGCGTTTTGGTGCTTCCACATTGATTGAGTCGTGTCGCAGGAGTTCTACCCCAGGTCCCGGACTGCGGATCCCATTCTCATTCTGGGCAGGCCGCGTGTCCTCTGGCATTAACTCCTGTGGCCAACAGTTTTCTTGCGGCGTGATTGACATAGTGGAATCTATGTCGCGTCGTGTAATCCCTACCGAGGTCTGCGCGCCGCCTAGTGTGTCCTTTTTCCTTAATTTCTACGACGTTACGCTGCCCGATTTTCGATTGATTCTATGTGTGGATGTGTATGTCTTACATGACTACTCCTATATATCCGCGCCTCCTCTTTGTTGTCACTTTATCTCTTACTCGTTTCCGGTATCTCGATAAATGTTCTTCGCCGAAATACCCCTGTTAAATTCTAGCAGGGTGGCTGGTCGTGGTGGTCGCAGTCGTGGTCATGGTGCCAACGATCCACCTCCGCCGCCGGACTACATGGCCGCGATGATGCAGCAGTTTCAGATGAACCAGGTGTTTATGCAAGGAGTCATAGATCAGCTCCAGAACCAGAATCAGAACCAGAACCAGCATCAGAACCAACCGCCTGTGGTTACTCTGCGGGATTTCATGCGTCTCAATCCCCCTCTCTTCCACAAACCTGAACAGCCGCTGGATGCCGATGATTGGCTCCGTGACATCAACCGTCAGTTGGAGTTCGCTAATGTGAGCGCTGTTGACTACGTCAACTTTGCGTCCTATTTCCTGCGTGGCCCCGCTGCTCAGTGGTGGGACACCTACAAGGGCTCGCTAGCTGAAGGGACTGTCGTCACCTGGAATGACTTCAAGACTACCTTCCGTGCTCGTTATGTCCCCCAGGCGATTATGAACCGTATGAAGGCCGAGTTCCGCAACCTCGTTCAGGGCAACAAAACTGCCGAGTCATATCAGAGGGAATTCCTCCGACTCTCCCGCTATGCTGCAAGTGACCTCCCCAATGATGCAAGTAGGCAAGAGAAGTTCCATGATGGACTCAACACAGATCTCCAGCTTGCACTGGCTTTGCACGTTTTCCCCGACTTCGCCACCATGGTGAACCAGGCTATCACTCTGGAGACCGCTCAGCTTAAGTTCGGTGGTTCGCCGAAGCGCCCCCGTGATGCTGGCTCATCTTCGGGAACAGCACAGAAGCAACGCGTTTGGCTTCCACACAATGTGTATCGTCCACCTGCCCCTGCACCAAGGCCGTCGTATGTTGCACCTCGTCTGCCTCCGCCTCCACCGAGACAGCCGAAGACTGAGACTGCACCCCTCCGTCCTCAAGATGGCTTGTGCTTCAAGTTCCATCAGCCAGGTCACTTTTCCAGAGACTGCCCTCAGCGACAGAATCAACTGGTAGTTCACCCTGCTGGCCGAGGCAACAACAGGACTCCCAACTATAACACTGGGTCTTCTGCTCACACTCATGGACATGCTTACAACATTGACATTGAAGAAGCTCAGGCACAGCCCGCTACAGTGATGGGTACTCTGCTCATTAACTCAATACCTGCTACTGTCTTATTTGATACAGGAGCATCGCATTCATTCATGTCGGAAGCATTTGCATTATCGCATAACTTTACTCTTGGAAAGATGAACACACCGATGGTTGTTCGCACCCCGATAGGCCAATGCCGAACCACCATGCTGGTGCCCAATACCGCCGTTGAAATCGAAGGAGTTGTATTCCACGTGTCCCCCATCATTCTGAAGTCTTCGACCATAGACCTCATCCTGGGAATGGATTGGTTGAAAGTCCACGATGCCGCACAGTATTGTGGTACCAAGTCTGTCCAACTTTTTCACCCCTCCGGTGAGATTGTTAACCACACCACCCGGATTACCCGTGATGCTGAAACGCATATCTATATGATGAATGCTCTGAACGTCGCACCTCTTGAAGGAATTGAGCAAGTTCCAGTCGTTTGTGATTTTCCCGACGTCTTCCCAGAAGAACTGCCGGGAATACCCCCGATTAGAGAGGTTGAATTCGTCATCGACTTGAAGCCTGGCACCGTCCCTATTGCCAAGCGCCCATATAAGATGCCACCTCACCACCTCCTTGAATTGAAGAAGGAGATCGACACGGCCCTCGAGAAAGGCTTCATCCGTCCTAGTTCCTCTGCTTGGGGAGCACCTTCGCTCTTTGTCAAGAAGAGTGATGGCACGAACCGTTTGGTCCAAGATTACCGACCTATCAACCAGGCCACAATACAGAACAAGTACCCTCTCTCTCGGATCAATGATCTTTATGATCAACTTGTTGGATCCATGGTGTTTTCAAAACTCGACTTAAGGTTGGGTTACCATCAAATCCGAGTCCGTGATGAGGACATCCCGAAGACCGCATTCATTACTCGCTATGGTTCATACGAGTACACTGTCATGTCCTTTGGCTTGGCGAATGCCCCAGCCACATTTTCCCGATTGATGAACTATATATTCATGGAATATCTCGACAAGTTTGTCGTGGTTTATCTGGATGATATATTGATATACTCCAAGAATGAAGAAGAACATGCTGAACATCTTCGTCTGATACTGGAAAAGCTTCGAGAACACAAACTGTATGCTAAGTACTCAAAGTGTGAGTTCTGGCTTCCTGAAGTAACTTACCTTGGTCATGTGATTTCCAAGGATGGCGTTGCCGTCAACCCCGAACGTATCCAGGCTATTCTTGACTGGACTCCGCCCAAGAATGTCAAGCAAGTCAGAATTTTCCTCGGACTCGCCAGCTATTGCCGCCGTTTTGTCAAGAACTTCTCCAAGATTGCCAGGCCTCTGACTAACCTGCTTCACAAAGGCGTCAAGTTTGAGTGGACAGATAAATGTCAAGAAAGTTTTCAAGCTCTCAAGGACAAGATCACTTCTCCCCCAGTGCTTTCTCCTCCTGATACTCAAAAGGACTTCGTGATATATTGTGACGCATCTCGTCAAGGATTAGGCTGTGTCCTAATGCAAGAGCGCAAAGTGATTGCTTATGGCTCTAGCCAGTTGCGTGCTCACGAAGAAAACTATCGAACACATGATCTCGAATTGGCAGCGGTCATTTATGCATTGAAGCTGTGGCGACATTACCTCATTGCTAATCATTGTGAGATCTACACCGACCACCAAAGCCTGAAGTACCTATTTACTCAACCAGACCTGAATCTCCGCCAACAGAGATGGCTCGAGACAATAGCCGACTACAACATGGGAATTTCTTACACCCCTGGCAAAGCTAATGTGGTGGCCGATGCCTTAAGCCGCAAAGCCTACTATTCTGAACTTGAAGTCCAGATAGAGCAACCACTCCTGTATGAAGAGCTCCGCAAGTTGAAACTTGAAATTGTTCCGCAGGGACATGTGAATAACCTTGTTGTGGAGCCGGACCTCGACAGCACCATCAAGTGGATACAAAAATGTGACTCTGATGTCGAGAAGATCAAGAAGTATATCGCTAGTGGGAAGCCATCATGCTTTACTGTTGCTGATACGTTGTATTTCAAGAATCGTTTAGTGGTCCCTAGGAGTAAGCCCAATCTAAACTTGACCCTGCACGTCATCAAAGAAGCTCATGATACTCCTTTGTCGATTCACCCTGGTAGTACCAAGATGTACCAAGACCTTCGTCAGCGATACTGGTGGTCAAACATGAAGCAAGACATTGCTCGTTATGTTGATGAGTGTGACGTTTGCCGTCGCGTCAAAGCAAAACATCAACGACCTGCTGGAACTCTGCAACCACTCTCTATTCCTGAATGGAAATGGGACAAGATTGAAATGGACTTCGTCACCGGTTCTCCGCGATCACAGAAGGGTCATGATGCTGTCTTTGTCGTCATCGACCGGTTCTCCAAAGTTGCCCACTTTCTGCCAGTCAAGGAGACTATCTCTGCTAGTCATTTAGCAGACTCATATGTTTCTAGAATTGTTTCCCTCCACGGTAATCCGTTGGAGATCAGTTCAGATCGTGGAAGCATTTTCACCTCGAAGTTCTGGGATAGTTTCCAAGAAGCTATGGGCACTCACCTGAATTTCAGCACCGCTTATCACCCCCAGTCGCAAGGACAAGTCGAACGAGTCAACCAAGTGCTTGAAGACATGCTTCGAGCTTGTGTCATTTCATTCGGTAAGAAATGGGAGGAATCTCTTCCATTTGCTGAATTCTCGTACAACAATAGCTATCAAGCTAGTCTGCAGATGGCTCCCTTTGAAGTTCTTTACGGACGTAAGTTTCGAACCCCTCTGAATTGGTCAGAAACTGGGGAACAAACCCTCATTGGTCCGGACATTATACAGCATGCCGAAGATGAGGTCCGCGTTATTCGTGAACACTTGAAGGCTGCTCAGTCCCGCCAGAAGAGAAACTATGACCGCAAGCACAAAGAAATGTCTATCAACCTGGCGAATACGCGTACCTCCGTGTCACTCCCATGAGGGGCACTCACCGCTTCGGGATCAAAGGAAAATTATCTCCTCGCTACATTGGCCCGTTCCGTATCCTTTCCAGAAGTGGACCGGTGGCATACCGATTGGAATTGCCGTCAAACCTCTCTCAAGTGCACGATGTCTTCCATGTGTCGCAACTCCGACGCTGCTTCAAAGACCCTATCCGTGAAGTGGAACATGATATGATTGAGCTGCAGCAGGACTTGACCTATCAAGAATATCCAAGCTGCATTCTTGATCACTCTGAACGCCGAACCCGCAACAAGACGACTAAGTTTCCCAAAGTTCAGTGGTCGAATCATTCTGAAGATGAAGCCACTTGGGAACGCGAAGATCGTCTTCGTGAAGAATACCCCGATCTTTTTCCCGCTACCACTTAAATTCTCGAGACGAGAATTCTTGTACTGGGGGAGATTTGTAACACTCTCACTGTCAGTGAACAGTAAATACTGTTACTGTTCATCACTACTGTTCAAAACTTTTGTATGATCAACTTGGAACAGTTCAAATTCAAATTCCACTTTGATGTTCTTGAATGCATTGTGATCATGGACCTTGGTCATGTGGAATCAAAGCAATATCAAACTCAAATCAAACTACCTTTGAATTGAGATCAAATCAATTGCCCTTTGGTGGAATAATAAAAACAAGGTGAAAATAAAACATTGCCCAAAAATTGTGCTACCACTTTTATTAAATTAATAATATTCAATGGGTCATGTATCACCAAGTTGGAGATTTTATTAATCTCTAAATAATTCTAAACAAATCAAAACAGAGGCCAAAAACCCTAATTTAATAATTTAATATTATAATAAAATATTAAATGACTTTTGTTGCTACCCAAACTTTTTGTGGCACTGCCTTGTAGTGTAACACTATTTTTGGGTCATCTAAAACATTTTACCAAAATGCCTATGATAGTAAAATAATTACCAAAAGAAAATACAGAAAAGCAAAAGAGGGAAACAAATAAAAAGGGGCATAGCCCAAAGCCCCCTCTCCCACTAGGCCAACCGGCCCAGCTAACCTCCCCAACCCCCACCGAATCCAGCCCACCCCGGCCCAGCAGCCCCTCCCTCCCTTGTCTTCTTCCTCGACTGCGTGGAGGACATCCCACGGCCGGCCGGCGTGCCGTGGCGGCCATCCACGGCCGGCGGCGTGGATATGACTCCCCCAAGCCCCGGCGCCCCCATCCCTAACCCGCAGACGCCCTTTTTCCCCTCCTTCCTTCTCGCGCCGCCTCTCGTCGTGCCAAGGTCGCCCGAGCCGCCGTGGGCGTGTGCGCAGCCGTCCTCGTGGCCACCGGGCACACCGAGCCACGACACCTTGTCCTGGAGATCCGCCGGCCTCCTCCGGTTCGCCCTCGCCCTCAAGCCCAACCCGGCGGCCACTACCTCGCCTAAATCAAACCCTCTCCCTCTGCCACGGCCATCGACTCCGACGACAAAATTCGCCGCCGCCCGTGTGCCCCCGTCCACCCCGTGAAGCTCCTCGCACTCCCGGTGAGCTTCCCCCACTCCCCCGCTTTTTCCCTTCGCCGTTTGGCTGCCGCGGCCACCTCCCCGTTTGGCGCCGTGGGCACGGCCGCCATGGACGGGAGCGCAAGCTCCTGGACATCCTTGGCCGCCCCGCGTGCCGGCTGGCATCGTGGCCGCGCTTGGCGCGTGCCAGTGGCACCACGGGCCGCGCCCTCCCCGTGCTTCCGGCTCGCCCCGCATGCTCCGCTCCGGCCAACCGTGGCCTCCGGTGCCGAGCCTGGGCCCTAGGCATGGGTTAGTTTAACTAACTGTTAGTTAGTACTGTTAGGCTTACACCTGGGCCCCACTAGTAATTAGATTAACTAAAAAGAAATTATAAAACAGTAGTGATTGACATGTGGGTCCAGTGGTTAAATAAATTTAATTAAAGGTTTTATTAGCAGTGTGAGGCTGACCAATGGGTCCCACTGGTCAGGTTTGACCAGTCAACTCCACTATTGTGGATAATGTTTATTTGTTTAATTAAAGAAATTCTAAAAATGTTATAATATGATTTAAATTTGGAAATTCAATATCTTTTATACCGTAAGTCAGATTCAAAAACTTTATACATGAAAATTGATCAGAAAAATATAACGATTACGGATACGCTATCCGTATGTCTACCCCACCCCCCTAACACACCGATCATCGACATTCCCCCCCCCCCCCTCCGGGCTGTCTGTCGATAATTCCCGGTTCCGGTAAAAACCTGCCGGATGAATTTATTCCGAACACGAAAGTTGTCCAGAATGGTTCAGCTAACACGGATACACCCCCCATATCTTTGTCGGATGTCCACGACACCTCCGGAATGAACCCTTCCCCCTCCGGACACCCTGTCCGGTAATCACCCGGAGCCGGTAGTTCATCCCCGGATGGATTCGCGCTCCGAGCAACGTGCATTGCACGGCGTTAGAACACCGTTAACTTTGCATACGTCATGCCATGTATTTGTTTGCATGATTGCTTTGTATTTACTGTGTCTATCCCCTCTTTTAATTCTCCGGTAGACCCCGCTGCTACCGCCGACTACACTGCTGCCGGGTACGACTAGTTCGTTGACGACCCTGCCCCTACCCGCGAGTTTCCAGGCAAGCAGAGCCATTCTCTTCCCCAGATATCGCCTACCTTTTCCGTACTTTCTTGCACTAGGCATTGTTACTGCTGCTGCAACGATTACAATCCTATTCAATTGCATAGCCTGATTTTGTCGCCCCTTGATGTACCTTTCCTTTATCCTATGCTACCTATTATTACTTATGCATTCTTCAGCAGTGAGCCCTGCGCATTCTTAGCTAGGATTAGATAGCGGCCCGTGATCACTCTGGGAGCGATCGCGGGTACTTTAATTATAACTGTTGCAGGTATGGAACAAAGCAGACACCGCCAAAGGCCCCTATCTGGGTTACCTGAAGTGTGAGCTATGAAGGAGTAATCCTTGTACTTCACTCGAGGCTGACTTTGTCTTGCCGCCATAGGGTCCTGAACAACGGTTGTCCTTAAAGGTAAGAATTCGGGTGACCCAACGGTGCCCGCGAGCGGTATATCGTCGGGAACGACAGGGAGGGTACGACCGACGTTACTGGCGTGCTTGGCCCCTGCTCGTATCTCGCGAGAGTTACCAAACCATGAAAGTCGAGCTCTACCAAGAGCACACGCGAGACAAGGTAAGGAGACGGTTCACCTTGTTGGTAACCGCAGTGACTTGGTGGGACGACAGGGCAGGCACCGATGTACTGGTGGTCCTGACTGCTGTCGTTGACCGCGGGTCGGTTAAGTCGAGGCAACGAAACGGTTGTCACGCAGGTTAATTAAAATGCTAAATGGTTCGGCGGATGACTTGAGAGGCATGTTGGTCTGTACGCACTACCTTCACGTGGGATAAGGAGTTATGGGCTCCCCTGCGTCGTAGTTTGCCCGAAAGCTCTTCAGACGTCAGCAGTACCGCGGCCTGCGCCGGGAAGTGGTGTATTCTTCGTCCGGACGGTGTGTTTTTGGATTTGCTTTCTCTTCACCGGCCAGCCACGCACCGTCCAGGAGCGTGCAAGGGTGAGGGTCCTAGACCCCTTGGCGCATAGGATATAGTCCGGCGGATGGCCTCTCTGTTGAGCCTAGGATGGGCTGCGTCGTGTCGGATAGCCTCGGTGGGACGTTCCCTAACAAGGTTCACGTCACCCTTGAGATCCGAACGTGCAGGCTGAACAGTAGTGCACCCCTGCAGGGAGTTTAATCTATTCGAATAGCCGTGTCCATGGTAACAGGACACTTTATGCTGAAGCTGGATCTTACCACTAGAAACTATTACTATTAAACTGTATGGTTCCGGGTCTTCTTCCTCGCAGGGAGTCAAGGAAGGAAACTCGGAGGAATTATTATTATTAATCATTACAACTTACTATTATACAATGTTGCAGCAACTTCTGCTTCTTTGTTACTTTATGCTTTATATGAACTGTTAGCTGTTTCTCTCCTCATGCTGCAAGACATCGTCAGAAGATGCTAGTCTTCGATAGGCCTAGCTTCTTATCCTTATTTTTATTTCTATCTTGCAGTCCACTATATACAGCCTCCCCTTTCCATTTGATACAATGAATAATGCTTAGTAGCGGACGTAAGACTCGCGGGTATACTAGATACTCACCTTTGCTTTATTTCCCCTTTTATGTTTTGCCTGATTGGCCGCTGCAGTCGACGTTGAAGCCCAGGAGAAGGAGTACCCCGGAGGCGGATACTACTACGTCGAGACCCCCGCTGACCAGGACCAGGAGTAGTTTCGGAGGCTCCCAGGCAGGAGGTCTTGCATTTTCTATCTGTATCTCTGATGTTATTTGTGCTAGCCTTCTTAAGGCTAAACTTGACTAACTATGTCTGTACTCAGATATTATGGCTTGTATAACTTATGTATTCGGGTCTATGCGACCCCCCTTTATTGTAACATATTGGTTTATCCTTTTGTGTTTAGTGTTGTGCTGTGATATTCTCACCGTGGCACCCTAATCTCAGCCCTGTACCCTGCGTGTATGATTACTATACACGGATTGATTTTGGGGGCGTCAAAAAGATTCAAAAGTCGGTTATGATTGGTTTAGTTAGACCTACCGGGTTGATCTCCTCCATGGTTGAGTGTTACACCGGTGGCAGGTGTATTGATACGGATCTTGATTACCCTAAGATCAATTTTGAGAGATATTGGTTTAGTTGGGAGCATTAGATTAAATTTGTTAAGATTAATGCAATTAATTTTGAACCATGTCTAAATGAATCTGTTTATGTCGTTGTAGAGAGATGGCCCGCAACAACAATGCTTTTAGCCTAGGACCGATGCTTGAAAAAGAGAAGCTTGCTGCAAATGGGGGCAACTATGCGGACTGGTTCCGCATCTTGGGTTTGTCCTCAAAGTAGCTAAGAAGGACTATGTTCTCAAAGAAGCTCTCCCAGCCGCTCCCGCTCAGGATGCATCGCAGGATGATATGAACGTCTATGCGACTACAGTAGATGACCACACCGCAGTACAATGCTTGATGCTTACATGCATGGATGCAGAGCTTCAGAAATGGTTTGAGAACTTCTCCGTTGTTGACATGGTGACACAACTGAACGCTCTGTATCGGAAGCAGGCTAGAACTGAATGTTACGAGGTAAAAAAGCAGTTGTGGGAATGCAAGATGGCAGAAGGTAGCTCCCTAAGAGAGCACATGATCAAACTTGTTGTTACGCACAGAGGGTGAATACTCTGGGATTTGCGATCCCTACGACACTCGGCACTGACATTCTCCTTGCTTCACTCCCTCCATCTTACAATGTCTTTATCATGAATTACAACATGAATGGGCTTGACAAGACCACAGACGAATTTTTCGCTATGCTTAAGACTGCGGAAGCATCTATGCAGAAGGATCCAAGCCACGTGTTGGATGTGATGAATACTACCAGTTTCAAGAAGAAGGGCAAAGGCAGAAATGCCAAGAGCGGAGGTAAGACCAAAGCTCAGGAAAAGACCAAGACTGGCCCAACTAAAGATTCTGAGTGTATCTACTGCAAGAACAAGGGGCATTGGAAGAGGAATTGCAAGAAGTTTCTGGGAGATCTGAAAAGTGGTCTGATCACCAAAGGTATAAATAAGTTATACTAAGTTAATAGACAATTTCATTATTTCATGTTCATAGGTATAATTGATACCATATCGATTGCTAATGGTTCGCAAATCGGTACAGGAAATTCTCATAATCCAAAGGAGAAGAACGAATGAAGTGCAAGTCCGCGTCGGAAGTGGTTCCCAAGTCACCCAAGGCCGTCGGCGTTCATTTATCAAGATTTATCTTAGAGTTTGAATAAAAGTTTTTTAATTCAGAGGTCGTGTAAAACATTAATATCGTATTATGTCATCTGCACGGCGGATGTGTTATCCATGTTTTGAATAATGGTTGTTCGAAAAATTATTACTCTATGAATGTCACCCTTCATGGTGAATTACGTAAGTTGAAATCTTGATGTTCTGTCTATTTTCTTGATTGCTAAATAAATTAAGTTATGTGATGATAATGCTAAAATTACTATAGCATAAATGACTTAGTCGCATTAGAAAAAAGCGCATGCGGAAGCTTCATATCGATGAAGTCATTCAATCTCTTGACTTTGAGTCATTTGACACATATAATGTTTTTCTAATAGACAAAATCATTGATTGAATGAATTTTTCAAGTGTTTAGTAAACTATTGGTAATAACACATATCGATGTGTGAAGAACCAATAAACAGTACTTTACATAAAATTTTGTGATAATGACTTGTATAGATATACCGATATTTAGAGAAGACATAATATCTGAAATTTTGAATACGTTCAAAACTGTTTCAACACAAAGAGAATCATCATCACACATAGATCAAATATTTGACGATCTGATCGTAAAATAAATGAGTTAAATGTTTTCTACCCTGAATTCCAGCATGACATGGTAAGGTTAGTGATGTACTTAAACCACACTCCCTTTCACTATACTTCTTAACGCTTTAGAGAAAAAACTTATGAACTAAATAGAGCGCCGTCATATGACTGTTGAAACAATGCCCTATAAGAATATGGCATGGATAAGAAATCCAATTGTTGTTTCACAATTTCGGATATATATATTTAGAATATACTCGATATCAAATATCTGTATTGTAGAAACATCATGTTACGAACAACACCTCCACTACCATACCCGAGAAATTTTTTTATCCAGGGACATGGGATTTTTTTGTTGAGAAAATAGCTCTCTTGAAACAATTAAGTGGGAGGACTAATAGCTTGATAATGATTACAATGAATAATTTTGTTTTATAGAATGGAACTCGAAATTTGATCTAGAGATAAATTCTGTGACCAAACCAGAAATTCCTACTTATGATGAAAAGGAATGATGAAACTCTGAAATGTGTTCCAGAGATGAAATGATCAAGTCTGATGTTGTATCACACAACTTTATAAATTCACATTGAACCAATGTAGTTCTGAAGTGTGATAAACCTGTGAACTACAAGACCTCATGATGGGCACTAACTCCACTATATGGCTTAAACACCATAAAAACTATATGAAAGTCATCCATCTAAATCAAGTTGAGAATTTGGTAAAACCCTCCTAAGGATACCTGATCATTAGAGTGGATTTGACTTTCATAGATATGAGCTTAATCTTTGATATTTCTCAACTTATCATAAAATAAGTTTTTTGATAGAGTTCAAAAAGGTTGACTACAATATGTGTAGTGATGCAAATGTTCATATGGAAATTGCTGATAATCGCGACATACTCCCGAAGTATGACATATGGATTTTTCTTCTGAGAAAATTAAACAAAGGGTGTATGCATGATACAACCTGAAAGGATTTAATGATCTATATGATGTTAGTAAAAGTGAGAATGCTTCAAAGATCAGTCCATGGTTGAAGCAAATACCATAGAGATGGAGTAATAGTTTTTGATGAAGTAATAAAAGTTATTATTTCATCAATAATCATATAAGATATGGAATTAAGTGGGAGCACGATTCTAATCACATATGTGAATAAGATATGAGTGATTGAGAATAAATATTTTAGCAAAATAAAGCACTAAGGTATTGGATATCCTGAAAGTGCAACAAGCACCAAAGTAATGTAAATAGTAGATTAGTTCTCTTGAAGTACCTCAGACGAAGAAAGGTTCTATGAGGAAAACTAAAGAGTTCATTACAAATAGATGAAAGAAAGTTTCATAATGATTTGTAATATTTTTCCTTTTGGGTCTATAGCTAAGTAGAAAAATAGGATGTTGAAAAAATTGTTTTTCAAGCTAAGGCACATAGCGGGATTTCTACAACGTAGACGTGAACCATGGCAACTCTAGTAGTTGCATAGGAGGGTATTTGGATCAGGAACACCATCATAGTGATTGACATAGTTCCGAACGCTTGATCTACATAAACCATATTTTGATATGAGCATCATGATCAAAGAAAAGTAAGCTAAGAGCTCGCTGTAGTCCAAACATGTTTAACGATAGTGCACTATCTTTAAATACTACATAAAGGATGAAGGGATACATTAAGATAAGCAGGATTGAGACGAGCCTAAAGGCGTTAAGCTCAGTGACGAAGTCTATACCACAAGCGAGCATGTAGACCAAAATACCATTGGTCTGAGTAAACCATGCAACTATATTATTGTCTCTAGTGCAAGTGGGAGACTGTTGGAATTATGCCCTAGAGGCAATAATAAATTGTATTATTATAATTCCAGGTTCATTATTAATGTTTATATGTCTATGCTATATCTGCAATGGCCTATACGAAGGTTTGCCAAGAAGCATGTTAACTGCCTTTGGAGGAAAACCCATATGCAGGTGTGGAGTATAAACACAAAGTGTTCTTAGTCTGCCTCTAGGACTAACCCGTGTGTTATGG
This sequence comes from Bromus sterilis, assembly GCA_950022295.1. NCBI lineage: Eukaryota > Viridiplantae > Streptophyta > Magnoliopsida > Poales > Poaceae > Bromus > Bromus sterilis. The sequence goes on from OX465599.1 coordinate 223,798,665, forward strand.
ATGACATGTTTTCCTGTTCATAGGGCATTGGAAATGCCGATAACACATGGGAGCACATTTTTGCCAGAACAAGGGTGCTGAACCGACCCAATTGTATGATTTACTTTGAGATCACATCGTTTCCATGTTATAAGTAAAATCATCTAAAGTTAATATGCATGTGTCCTTCATGACCATAAGAATGTTTCGTAACTTCATACCGGAGGGTGGGTTTTGACACTGTCCCAACACCACCCGTAACAGGCATGGCAATAACGGCTTTGATCACTCACACCTGAAAGTGTGTCAAGGGACTTAACAATGCGAGTTGGGAATTTGCTCCTCTAACGATGGAGAGATACTTCTGTGGGCCCTCTCGGTATTACGGCATCCAACATCGTCTGGCCAGACACTGTGAATTGACCACAAGGGATGCCGGAATACTAAACGAGAAAATGGAACAAAACAAGAAGGAGGATGACTCGGTATAATGGTTAATGGTTTATCATGCAGATACCTAATAGATCTCACCTCAGGTTTTGTATAGTATCGTGAAGCAAATAGGTCTGGCATTTTAAGCTTGTGGTTCACTCGAATTTATATTCGTGTAGGTACGGGAACCGTTATGGGTGTCCATGGCTCCGCTATCGGTTATTGTTCCGCGGGAAAGTCAGTTTCCGGTTCATGTCCGTATCCTACCGAACCTATGGGGTCACACACTTAAAGGTAGATGATCTGTAGAGTACTAGAGTGATAGGAGCATGTATTTATCACACCGCTAAAGTATCGGAGTGATCGGGTTATGATCGATGAGAAAACCGGAACCGTTTCGGGGACCCGGTAAGGTACCGGGAAGAGTTTTAAGAAAACCGGGTAAAACCGGAGGGCTGGAAAAGTTCCGAGTTGGTCTAGATATATTTAATATTCATTTATTATGTATTTCGAAAAGGTTTCGGAATTAAATTAATGAATTTAATATAAATGGGATCCCTCTCACTAGAAAGGCCCAAGTGGGGAGGGAGCACTTGGGCCAAGGGAGCCCAAGGGGGGAGGCGCCTTGGGGGATCTTCGAGGAAGCTTCCCCCCCCCTCCTTGGCGCAGCCCTAGGGGAGGGGAAACCCTAGGTCGCAGACCCTAGGGCTGCCCCCTCCTCCAAGGTGGCTCCCCTCCCCCTCCCCCTATAAATAGAGGAGGTGGGGGCACCCCTTCAACGTACAATTGGATTTGTTCTCCGCCGAAGGGCTTCCCCCTCTCTCCCCCTCTCATTAGATACAATCTCCACCAGCCCGAAGGGCTGCTCCTCCCTCCTCTCTACTCCGGTGGCGCCGAGCTCTTGACGGCGGAGCCCTGCCGGATCACCTACACTGTACGTGTGGATCAACCGTAGAGAGATCGTACGTTCGATCTTTGTTCGAGGGAATCCATGGTGATTAGATCTGTTCGTGGAATTGTTCATCTTCACGCTTCTTCGACTCTCCATCAACATCTTCCTCCGCGAGAGAGTGCATCTGTTGAACGGTTGCAAGAAGGTAACAATATCGATATCCTCATTTGCATCTTCCTAGATCCGTTCTTGGGTTTGGTTTTCGTAGTGCCAATTTTTTTTTCTACTCCGAATCCCAACAGCATATTTCACAAGTTGGAGGGAGCTTGTGTGTTTGCTAATATTGATCTTCGTTCTAGTTATCATCAAGTGAAGATTCGGGAGAAGGATATTCCGAAGACTTCTTTTACTACAATGTATGGATTGTATGAGTATACCGTTATGTCATTTGGATTGACTAATGCTCCTGCATACTTCATAAATATGATGAATAAGGTGTTTATGGAGTTCTTGGATAAGTTCGTTGTGGTGTTAATTGATGATATATTGGTGTACTCCAAGAATGAGAAAGAGCATGAAGCACATCTGCGTTTGGTATTGGAGAATCACAGGGAGAACAAGTTGTATGCCAAGTTCAGCAAGTGTGAGTTTTGGTTGAAGGAGGTAGGATTCCTCGGGCATCTTGTGTCGGGAGATGGAGTAGCTGTGGACCCATCCAAGGTTTCAACAGTTACAGAATGGGAGACACCCACGACAGTTGGAGACATTCGCAGTTTCTTGGGGCTTGCAGGATATTATAGGAGGTTCATTGAGAATTTCTCCAAGTTTGCAAAACCAATGAATGAGTTGTTCAAGAAAGAGAATAAGTTTGATTGGAGCGAGGAATGTGAAACCATCTTTCAGGAGTTGAAGAAATGGTTAGTAACTGCACCAGTTTTATGTTTGCCTGATATACATAAAGATTTCCAAGTATATTGTGATGCATCTCGTCGAGGACTTGGTTGTGTTTTGAGGCAAGGAGGTAAAGTTGTTGCTTATGCTGAACGTCAGATTAAGAACCATGAGAAGAACTATCCTACACATGATTTGGAGATAGCTGCAGTTGTTCATGCATTGAAAACATGGAGGCAATATCTTGTTGGTAATCATTGTGATATATTTACTGATCATAAGAGTTTGAAGTATATCTTTACTCAGAAGGAGTTGAATCTCATGCAGAGTAGATGGCTAGAGATTATTAAGGATTATGATTTGACTGTGCAGTATCATCCTGGTAAGGCGAATGTTGTTGCCGATGCATTGAGCCGTAAGAGTCATATCAATGTTGCTAATGTTGAGGATATGCCATTTGAGTTATGTGAGAAGTTCAAGAATCTCAGGTTGGAGATAGTTCCTAAGGGATATGTGGCAACATTGGAAGTGAAGCCAAATTTGCTGGAAAGAATCAGAGAAGCTCAGAAGGGTGATGCAGAGATTGATGAAATAAAGGAGAATATGACCAAAGGGAAAGCAGAGGGTTTCCGTGTGTATGAGCATGGCTCTATTTGGTTTGAGAAGAGCATTTGTGTACCACAAGATGCAGAGATCAGGAAGTTGATTCTTCAGGAGGCGCATGATTCACCTTATTCTATTCATCCCGGGAATACCAAGATGTACTTGGACTTGAGGGAGCAATTTTGGTGGCCTAGCTTGAAGCGAGAGATAGCTTAGTATATTGCATTGTGTGATGTTTGCTAGAGAGTCAAAGATGAACATCAGAAGCCAGCAGGATTGTTGCAGCCTTTGCCTATACCCGGTTGGAAGTGGGATCAGATAGGTATGGACTTTATTACATGTCTACCTAGGACGCGGTTAGGATATGATTCTATTTGGGTGATTGTTGATCGTTTGACTAAGGTTGCTCACTTCATTCCAGTAAAGACAACTTATACAAGTGCTAAGCTAGCCAAGATTTATATGACCATGATTGTTTGTCTGCATGGAGTTCCAAGTAAGGTAGTGTCTGATAGAGGTACTCAGTTTACATCTAAGTTTTGGCGTCAGTTTCCTGAGACCTTGGGCACTAGGCTGGAGTTCCGTACATCTTTTCATCCACAGACAGATGGGCAGACAAAGAGAGTGAAGCAGATTCTGGAGGATATGTTGAGAGCTTGTGCATTAGACTATGGGTCTAGTTGGGATGATAATCTACCATATGCAGAGTTCTCATACAAAAACAGTTACCAGGATGTCTACAGATGGCACCATTTGAGTTACTATATGGAAGAAAGTGCAGAACATCGTTGATATGGGATGAGGTAGGAGAACGTCAGTTGTTTCGACCAGACCTGATCAGAGATGCTGAGGAGAAGGTCAAGTGAATCCATGATAGCCTGAAGATAGCACAGTCCAGGCAGAAGAGTTATGCAGATGCGAAGCGTAAGGACGTAACCTATGAAGTTGGGGACCGTGCATATCTCAGAGTTTCACCAATTCGCGGAATCAAAAGGTTTGGGATCAAGGGCAAGTTAGCACCACTTTTTGTGGGGCCTTACAAGAACTTGGAGCACAGAGGAGAGCTAGCTTATCAGTTGGAGTTGCCAGAAGCTTTGTCAGGAGTTCATGATGTGTTTCACGTATCCTAGCTGAAGAAGTGTCATGCAGAGATGGCAAATATTTCTTTGAGAGATACAGTACCACTTGAGGCAATTCAATTGGAGAGTTACTTGACTTATGAGAAGAAACCTATGAAGATTCTGGAGACTGCAGAGAGAGTTCCCCGCACCAAGACAATCAAGCTATGCAAAGCTCAGTGGGATCATCATACAGAGGAAGAAGCTACTTGGGAGCGAGAAGAAGATTTGAAGCAAGATCATCCACACCTATTTGCTAGCCAGCCCGAATCTCGAGCACGAGATTCATCTTAAAGGGGGTAGGTTTGTAACATCCCAATTTTCTAAATTCGGATGCTAATAGATCATCATATGGAGATCATGCTGGAGTTTTGCATATCATCTTAAGGGGGGGGGGTAGGTTTGTAACATCCCAATTTTCTGAATATTTTATACATTTCTTAAATTAAGGCAATTTTATTGGAGAGGATATAATATGACTTATCCCCATTTTAAATAAAGTTGAAAAGTGTGGAAAATATTTTTGGGTGTTTATAAACTGTGTCATAGGAATTATAAATGACACAAATTTATTTTTGGGATTTTTATATTTTATACGGAGTTTATTGCATAAAAGTTATTTATGAAAATTGCATAAAAGTTGAAAAAGTAATTTCGGCAAAAACAATTATTTTTATTATGTTATTTTATACTGTGACATTTTTAAAATTAATATTTTATTATTTAAAAATATTCTGCATACTTGGTTGACCAAATAAAATAAAATAAAAACGCGTTTTCGTTTAGGGCCTTCCAGCGGGCCATTCTGTTATTTTGCGCTACATGTGTTTCGGGTTCGACTCGGACTCAGAAAAATATATATTTTTATGACTATATATAAATTTCGAAATTTTCTATTTTCTTTTTTTTAAACCCTAGAAACTCCGCCCGCGGGACCCCGCCGAAGCGAGCCGCCGCCGCCGCCGGGGCCGAATCCGTCGCCCCGCCGCCCTGACGCCGACCATCGTCGAAATGCGCCGCCGGAGCCCCGCCGCCGGTAAGCCGCCGCCATCACCGCGCCGCCCACGCGCGCTCGCGCGCCACCGTCGCCGCCTTTGCATGCTGCGCGCCACCGCCTCGCTAGGCCGGCATGGTCGCGCTGCCGCTGGGCCACGCCGCCGCCGACCAACGCCGCCGCCGCCAGTTGGCTTCCCCGTTGATGGCCGAGATCTTCCCGATCTGGATCTTAGATCCAGATCCTTTTTTCGGTTTATTATTAGGGTTCCGGTTAACCGCCGGTTTATTTATTTAGCAAACGCCCGTCGGAAAGGTCACCGGAGTGGACGCCGTTCGCTCCGTAGCCGAGGACCCGATTGCGACAGAAAAGTTATTTTATTCGCGAATAGACCCTTTTTCACAGATTTCACCCTAAAACGGTATTCACTATATCTCTGAAACCGTAGCTTCCATTCGGGTGATTCTTTTTGCGTTGCGACCATAGTGATGTCTAGTTTACAATAGGATGCACTTTGCACTGTTACACTTTTCGAATTTGAATTTTGTACAGATTTAAGTTCAAACTTCCGGTGACTGTATCTTTTATACGGTGTATCCGTTTTCGTCGATTTTAGTTGCGTTGGGATCGCGGTGGCATGTAGATATCGTTTAGCTACTGTTTATTTTGTTTTCTTTCTCTTCATTTGGTTCTTTTACTATTGCATTGTTTATGTGTTCTATGTGTATTGAATGCAACCTTGTTTGATCGTGTAGACTGTCCGGAGTGCAACACTTCGTTCTGTGAAGAGTGTGATCGTCAGGAACAGGATCAAGGCAAGTCATACGTTGACCATTTCACAACCTATATGTTTACTTATGCATGTAGAAATTATCACCCTATGCATGTGTAGGAAGTACTATATTATCATTGATGCAAACCTGGTAGGGTAGCCATATGATCTTATCCTGTTTTCTTAGACAACCTAGCACGTGCTTGTTATATATATTGCTATGCTTGTAGACGGGAATTTTTTTGATATTTCATTGAGCTATGTGAGGATTTAATGACTTGACTAACAAACGTCAATTAGAATACACCTCTGGACGGGCAGGGAGTGCTTCCTGGGGGCTTGTACCTTATCTAAGGCAAGACCAGGTTGTACCCCTAATGGTTTGTATTGGTGCTATAAAGAATGTCATGGTATCTACCCTCTGAACGTAAATGGGCGCCGTCCAGGATCAAAAATATCAGACATACTTGGTGACTAGGAGCTTCCATGTACAGCCGCTGGCCATATGGGCTCTGGCTTAGTTGAGTACGATGTAGGAAGCCTCTCCCGTGCAAAGCTACCATATGTAGATGTGATAGGTGTACCGGATTGCCGTTGGGTGTAGGTGACCTCTTTTGAAAGACTTCGTTTCAATCTTCAGGTTGAGTCCAGTGGGTAAAGTGTACAAACCTCTGCAGAGCGTACAAACTTATCATGATTAGCCGTGTCCCCGGTTATGGCCAACCTTGAGCTACTAGGCATTACTGTTACTGGAGGATCTTGACAGATGAATCACCTTAATAAAACTTGAGTGGGCAAGATTTAATAAAGGGTTTAGGTTGGAGCTGGTGTCGCCCAGTTCAACCTTAAGTAGTAAGACAAACTAAAATTTTGACTTAGGTAGACTAAGGAAAAATCAGCTTTCTGCAAAATAAAACCATAAGCCTTCCTTTGACTTATCCTTGCATGTAGCGATAGGTTTGTTATATCCTTTTTCGTGTGACTTTCCGTACAAATCAGATGTACTGACCCGTTGTCGGGCAGTAACCTTCGGTGTTGCAGGTTTTTCAGACGACCAGTAAGGTGCGCTTTGGGTCGCGGGTCTTCACTCAGCAAGTCGCTTGTGGACGTTGATGGGATTCCTTGATATTTACTATTTGCTACTTCCGCTATATTTATATTGAATAAGCTATCCTTGAGCTATGCAACTTGTTTATTTATGAATTCTGGATCATACGATGTAATAATGATGCACTTGTACTTTGTTATATATCTATTACTGTGTGTGCTAGCGAGTTTGATCCAGGGACTAGCATTTGAGCACAGAGACTCCAATTCTATGTGAATTGGGTCGTTACGTGTTGTTTGATATTTAAGTTGTGGTGTTATTCCTCCAGTGGTGTTGTGTGAACGTCGACTACACAACACTTATCCTTTTTAAGGACCTAGGGGAATGCATTGTGTATAAAGTATTCTTATGGTGGGTTGCCGGAGTGAAAGAAACCGGAACCCAAGTTCGCACACTTTTGCATGAGGGATTTTTTGTGCCCTGAAGTTTATTCCTATGGTAAGACTTTTCCTTAATTTCTCTTTTGTATTTGCGGATGCTTGGAAGAGGTTAATAATAAAAGTGTGCTTATCTTAGTCTAGAAAGTGCACTAGCATAGGTTCACCCACACAACACTTATCAATACAAAACATAGTACGGATACGGAATATGGAGAAGGAACATGACTATCTCTCCGGTGTGTCCACAAGAACGCTTTAGCCTTTATAAGTTTAAATCCTTTGTCTTATCCTTTACACAAAAGTACTAGGCCACCTTGCTGCACCTTATCATAATTTATTTATTTGCTTTTATCCTCTTACTGCTTATACCAGAAAACCCATAAAAAGTTACCTTTCAGTACTTGCAGTTACTCCTATATCAAGGTCACTTGTCAATACCTTATGCTCCTCGTTGGGTTCGACACTTTTACTTATCGAAAAGGATATGAAGATCCCCTACACTTGTGGATCATCAGTATCCTTCGGATCGCGCTAGGGCTGTGTCCCTTGCCTCATCTGCGACATCTTTGTCGTCTGCGAGTGCATCTTCTGCTTCTTCTTCTTCATACCCCGTGATTTGGGGGGCTCCAAATTTGAGGTCATGTGATAGTGCAACCTCCGCTCCGTACACCACAAAGAATGGCGTGTACTGGGTTGATGCGTTGGGTGTGGTGCGCAGGCTCCAGAGGACGTCGGGCAGCTCTTCTATCCAGTTGCCTGCGGCTTGCTCGAGTGGTGCGAGGAGCCGCTTTTTTATTCCGCCGCATACTAGGCCGTTTTCTTTCTCCACTTGTCTGTTGGACTGCGGGTGCGCGAATGAAGTGTAGTTGATCTTGATACCTAGTTCCTGGCAAAAGTGTTGGAATGATGTTGCTGTGAAGTTTGTGCTGTTATCATTGATGATGTTGTGTAGTACACATAATCGGAAGATGATTGAATTGATGAAGTTGACTACCGTGAGGGTTGTCGAGCTGGTGATTGGTACTGCTTCAATCCACTTGGTGAACTCGTCGAATACTACTAGGTGATGCGTTCGACCGCCTTTTGAAGATTTCTTGAGTGGACCAACCATATCGAGTCCCCATGTTGCAAAGGGCCAGGATAGTGGTATGGTTTTGAGTTATGATGCTGGTGCGTGGGGCTTGTTGGCGAATTTCTGACAGGCGATGCAGCGTCGCATGATGTCTTCCATGTTTTGCATCGCGGTTGGCTAGTAGAAGCCTGCTTGAAAAGCTTTGGCCACTAGAGCATGGCTGCTCGCGTGGTGTCCGCAAATGCCTTCGTGGATCTCGAGTAGTAGTGCCTTGCCATCTTCTTCCTCGATGGACTTTTGGAGTACTTGGGAAATGTTGCGCTTGTAGAGCTGTCCATTGATTATGGTGAATGCCTTGGATCGTCGGCTGATGCGTCGATCTTCCGAGACGTCTTGCGGCAAGGTGTCGTGTATCAGATATCTGAGGAAAGGTCTTGTCCAGGATGGGCCTTCGGGTGCCGCCGGCTCTTCCTCCTCATTTGCATTGTTGCCTTCTTCGTCAGAGGCTGGGTTCGCTGCTGCTAGTTGCGCCAGTTCGTTTATGTTGCCGGCTTTTGTGGCTGCTGTTGCCGTGAGTGCTTTGGTTTTGATTGATCTCTGGCTAATACTCTCGAGGAAAACGCCCCGGGGAATTGGCCCTCGAGTTGATTCGATGTTTGCAAGCTCGTTCGCTTCTGTGTTATTTGCCCTTGTGACGTAGTTGAGCACGCATCCGTCGAACTCTCCTTCTGGAGTATTGTAGAGCTTCTGGTGTGCTGACATATTATCTGCGACTGCCTCATAGTCTTTCATTGCTTTTTGGACGACAAGATTGGATTCGCCATAGATTTCGAGGCGGGTGGCACCGCAAGCTTTTGCCATGCGCATGCCATGGAGGAGTGCCTCATATTCTGCTTCATTATTTGATGCCCTGTCGAAGTTGATCTGGAGCACATATCTGAGCTTGTCCCCTTTTGGTGAGATTAGTACGATGCCTGCTCCAGCTCCTTGGTGCCTTTTTGATCCGTCGAAGAACATCTTCCAAGAATTGGAGAGGTCTGGGGGGCCGGGTGTTTGTACTTCCATCCACTCGACTAGGAAATCTGGGAGAACTTGTTCTTTGATCGATGTTGGGTGCCTGAATTGCAGGTCGCGAGGGCTGAGCTCGATATTCCACTCGACGACTCGACCTGTTGCTCCTGGGTTTTTGAGGATGTCTGAGAGTGGTGCACTGCTCACCACCGTGATCGGGTGCTCCTCGAAGTAATGTGTTTATTTTCGTGAAGTCATGACGATGGCGTACACGAGATTTTGGTAGTGCGGATACCGCTGCTGAGATTTGGTAGTGCGGCGCGTGCCCTGGCCTTGGAACTTCGGGCGAATGGTCATTTTGCGAGAAGGTGATGTTGACTTCTGAATCGCATAAGTAATAGGGTTCTTCTGTCGACATATTTTCGGCTTCTTGGGCTTGCAGGGTGTTCGCCTCCTCTTTCTCCTTTCAGGGTCGTCCTTCTTGGATCATGCTATTGGATATATGCCCTAGAGGAAAATTAATAAAGATATTTGTCAAATATCCGTTTTGTTCATAATACGTTTTATACTATGCTAAAGCTGTATTACTTGGAAACACTAATACACGTGTGGTATAAAACACAAGTCCCTAGTTTAACTCGGCTATACTAGCTCATTGGGCAATTGATTGATCAAGATTTCCTGATCATGGCGACACTTACGTCCATTCACAATGAGGTCATATCACTGGGAGAATGATGTGATGGACACACACACCCAGCTAAAGCATTTTAATGTGATCGAGTCACATATTTCAGCATTGCGATGACTTTGTAACATATGGCTTAGTCCTTAGACCATAATGATCATAAGTAATTGTCATCTATGAGGAGACTTTGATTTTCATCTAGCGCCTGACTGAAATATGCTGTCCATAACGATGTAATTTGGGTATTCCGAAATAGATCGTTGATGAGTATGTTAATAGATCAGAGAGGGATTTGTCAGTCCAAGTGACGAACAGGTACTCTGGGCCCACTCAGTGATATTGCATCAATAGCTTGCAAGCAAGTGACTAGGTCACAAGAGATGTAGTAGGCATGGACGAGTAAACTTGTTTTTTGTGAACGAGATGTGAACTCAGTACATTGGATACCGACGATCAAACCTCGGACAAACAAAGTACGGCTAGACAAAGGGATTATGTCGTATCGTTAACGGTTTCCAAAAGAGATTGAAGTTCATTCGATGGAAGCGCAGGGGCTCTCAAGGATTATAACCAGGTCCAACTGACTAGTGATTGGTCAATGAGAATGTCTCGATCATGTCTGCTGTTTCCCGGACCGTAGGGTGTTACACTTAAGGTGCAATCGATGCATTTGGATAGATTCGGGATCATCGGTGAAATAGGAGATATCATCGAAATAGTTCCGGTGGAGAACGGAAGTTGTTCCGGATATTTTGAAAGGTTCAAAATAAATTTTAATTGTATTTAATAATGTTTTATTATTTAATTATCTGAATTAAATATTAAAATATAATTAAAAAATGGAAAAAGGCTTAAAGGGCCATGTGCGCCCATTAGGGGAGGAGGGGGTTTCACCACCTTGGGCTTGGCGCCAAGGGGTGGGGCCCATCCCCCCTTGTCCGGCGCACCTCCCCCTTGGGGGTTTTAGTCCCACCTCGGGGAGGGGAGGAGGATGGCACCCCCCTTGGCCTATATAAGGAGGGGTACACACCCCTTTTTCCAACACACAAAAATCTCTCTCCCTCTCCTTCTCCTACCTAGAGAGCGGACTCCCCTTGTTTGGAGTTTGCACCTGGGCTGGAGTTCTCCATCATAAGCAGGCCGTTGCTCTGCCGGAGTTGGGATCCGAATCTATGTTTCTTCTGCGGTTCGCCTAGTTTGGGGTACGGAGGGAACATCGATTGTAATATATGTGTATAATCTCTTCGAGGCGCTACACCTGTGGCGCTACTTCATCGTCGGAGGTCAACCGAGTGTCTCCATCGCCGGTGGTATTCAACACGACACAGAGGACGTAGTTCCGAGTCTACACCAGCCACGTTCGCAAGAACGTTTCCCTCTTTCGGTCTTCAAAGGTATGAACTCTGATTCCCTCCATTACTTTACATCGCCATAGCATAGATCTTGGGTTCGGGTAATGTAGGCATGAAAAATATGTGTTTTCTGCCCCGTATCCCAACAGTGGTACCAGAGCTAGCTATGCGTATCCCAACGGGTAGAACACATCTAAGATGTGGGCATCGAATCTTCATTCGTTACCCTCCCATGTGTACTCATTTAGCATTGCGGCAATGTCCTGATGAAGTGGCCCCGACCAACCTTACGCATTTATGCGAGACTGGTTCCACGCTTGACATATGGCTTATACCATATAAGTGGCTGGGGGGTGTCTGTCTCTCTAACATTAGCGATGCGAAGATGTTTGCAACAGAGGGCCCCGACATGGGTGTAATAGAGACAATTGGGGAGTCAATGTTGTGGCATGTTTTCGTAGGATAGAAACGGTTCTCTCTCGAAACCCCTAGCAGCCACGTAAAAACCTGCATAAGCAAAAGTAGAAAGGCGTTTAATTTGCTTTGCATGAAGGGGGATCATAGCTTGTATGATTTAAAGTTTTACTTGCTGTTTCTGCTAGTATGCTAGATATATCGACGGTAGCATAAATAGGATCATCTCTCACAATACCAACATTGTGTTCTCCCTTGGTGGGCACCGCATAGAAGGATCTCCCATATGGCCGACATACCACACAATGGGTGTCACACACATTAAATGGTGTTCGCATGAGGTTGGGTTCGGCAAGCCTGGCATATGCAGATATGGCCCTGCTGAACAGCTAACATCAAGGTTAGATTGGCAGGCTTGACATATGTAGATGCGGGCCTGGAACACAATAGATCGAAAGATCGAGCACGAGTCACATACCTGATGTGATTGGCATAGTAGCCTACCTGGACCACATACTGATGGCCGTGACAATCCAGGGAGGTATGGGGGTTTGGGATTGTCTAATCACTTAGTTAAGTTGAGAGGTGTTTATGGGAGCTTTCTAGAATTTTGAAGATTAAATTGAAAAATCCACATCATGAACAAACGTCTAAATATGTATCTTTATGAATCACCATTGTAGATGGCAACACCACACCCCTCGTTCAACTTAGGGTCGTTCCTAGAGAAAGACAAACTGAAAACTGATGGGTCCAACTTCACCAACTGGTTCCGCACTCTGAGGATTCTCCTCGTTCCCCTCAAAATGGCATACGTACTAGAGGCTGAGTTAGGTGACACACCAGCAGATGATGCAAGTCAGGATGAGAAGATTGTCTATCTCTCCAAGACTGATGATTACAACCTTGTCCAGAGTGGCATGCTCTACTCCATGGAGGCTGAGATGCAGAAGCATTTTCAGAGGATGGGTGCATATGAGATTATCACCGACCTCATGGCCGTCTTTGCACCTTAAGCCAGGGCTAAACGATATGAGGCTTCTGAAGCCTTCTTCTTGGCCAAGATGGACAAGCACAGCAGCGTGAGTGAGCACGTGGTCAAAATGTTTGGCTACGTTCAACACTTGAATGCTCTGGAATGTCAGATTCCAGATGAACTTGCAGTTGATAGGGAGTTGCAGTCGCTTACCCCTAGCTACAAAGGCTTTGTGCTGAACTACAACATGCAGGGGATGACTAAGACCCCTTCTGAGTTGTTTGCCATGCTGAAAAGTGCTGAGGTTGAAATCAAGAAGGAGCACGCTGTATTCATGGTCAACAAGACCACCGAATTAAAGAAGTCAAGAAGACGAGAGAAGGGAAAGAAAAGCAGCCCCAAGAAGGATGGCAAGTCAGTTTTCATTCATCCTAAGGCACCTAAACCCAAGCCCGGAGTTGAGTGCTTCTACTGGAAGGGTGAAGGTCACTGGATGCACAACTGCCCCAAGTACCTAAAGGACAAGAAGGTTGGCAAGGTTGCCAAGAGAGACGAAGGTATATATGATATACATATTGTTGATCTTTTCTTAACAAGCGTCGGGAAAACATCCTGGATACTTGATATAGGACCTGTCGCTCATATTTTTAATTCCATTCAGGGACTAAGGAATAAGAGACGCTTGCTGAGAGATGAAGTGACGATGCGCTTGGGCAACGGCTATCAAGTTGAAGTATTGGCGGTCGGCACGATGCATCTTAGTCTCCCTTCGGGATTAGTCTTGGTTTTGAATAAATGCTACTATGTACCCGCATTGAGTGTGAACATCGTTAGTGGCTCTTGCTTGAAGCGAGACCACTATTATTTCAAGTCTGATACAATTGGTTGTTCGATTTATAAAGATGATGTGTTTTATGTTCATGTACTAGATGAACGTGGTTTATTCGTACTTGATCTCGATGGTGACGTGTGTCACATCAAAATTATTTAGGCCAAAAGTTTTAAGTATAGTGGCGAAGAGCACATGACGATGTGGCATTGTCGACCTGGTCATATTGGTATAAAGCGCATGGAGAAGCTCCATAAAGATGGAATTCTTGATTAATTGGATTTTGGATCCCTTGATACATGTGAACAAAGCCTCATGGGCAAAATGACAAGGACTCCATTCAACGGAATAACGGAGCGTGCGGATGACTTATTGGGGATCATACATACAGATGTGTGTGGACCCATGAACGTCTCCACACGCAATGGTCTTCATTATTTCGTGACCTTTACTGATGACTTGAGTAGATATGTGTATATTTACTTGATGAAGCACAAGTCTGAAACCTTTAAAAAGTTCAAGGAATTTTAGAGTGAGGTTGACGAGGGGGTGACCCCACGACTCCTATGGATGAGCCTACCCGGTGTACCCGAAGACAGAAGGCCCACAGAGATGCCGCCTGGGCCCAGCCTTGGCCCATTAGTGGCACCGACGTAGGAGTCTGCGACTCATAAGGAAAGTACCAACTTGTCGTACGATACAAGATCAGGGTTAGGAAACCTCATCTATAATCCAGGACGGACTCCCCGAGACCTGGCCTAGTATATAAAGGCTAGCAGGGGAGACGTCGAGATCATCTAAGACACAATATGTAACCCTAGCCTTGTGCGCACTAGCCTTGGCTTCCCTGTAATCGCCATCTCCGATCAATAATATCAAGCAGGAACGTATCCTCCTCTTAGCCGACGAGCTATCATCCAAGCTGTGCCTCTCATGACTAACCCAGGGTCCCTGACCATGGGATTTGCCGGGGTACATCCCCGTCAATTGGCGCCGTCTGTGGGAACTACACAGGTTGGAATTACGATCTCAGCAGCTCCGTCTTCAGCAAGACACAGCTCAAGAGAAAGAACCAGATGCAATCCACCCGAGGAATTCAAGATCACGACGAATATCTCTGCCGCCCCGGCGAGATCACTCAGCCTGCAGCCGTGTTAAGACCAATACTATGGCGGCAACCGAGCCCACCGCAAGCGAAGGAGAACTCGACGACCCAAAAGAAAGGCGCGAGGGCTCCACACGGAGATCCCGATCGACGAACTATAGCATGAAGAAGAGGACTTGCCAGCCACTCGACGACCCACCGCCACCCAGGCACCCGCCGCACAGCAAGACACCGACTCCGAGCTCGAGATCAGCGATCGCCAAGACCATCGCCAACGAGGAAGAAGTCGACGACCCAGAAGATAGGCGCGAGGACTCTACGAAGCGACTCCACTCGACGAGTCAAACTATACAGCCATACGATCGCCAACCACTCGACGACCCGCCGCCGTGCGGACAGCCGCCGCCCGCCAGGACAGCGACTCTTAGATTCAGACCGGCGAATACTACGACCCAGATCGAAGGCCAGACGAATTCGCCAATCTCATAAGGAACCGGAATCTAAGCGAGGGGATAGAAATTGACCCACGAGTTCACGAGCACCCAGCGGATCACACGCTATTCTTCCGAATCTCAAGGAGGAAGCGACACGCCGGGTCCAGCAAGCTCACGGTCAGGGAACAGCTAGACGCACTACTAGAAAAATGGCCTTTAATGGCGCACCTTTTTTTGCTAGTAATGGCGCACATCCGGTGCGCCATTACTAGCATGCCATTACTAACACTTAGTAATGGCGCACATTCGGTGCGCCATTACTATCTCAGATAGTAATGGTGCACATAGTAATGGCGCACCACATATGCGCCATTACTACCTCTACTGGTGCGCCACTGGACACCCATTTTATTTTTATTTTTTTCTAATTTTTTTGAATTTGGAAGGCGGGAACATAGTAGTGGCGCACATTGCTATCTAAGGTGCGCCATTACTAACTTTTTTCAATTTTTTTAATATTTTTTCTCAAATTTTTTAATTTTTTATTTTTTATTTTTTTATTTCTTAATCTCGAGTCACTACGGCTTAATCTCATGTTACTCCGCTTAATCTCAAGTCAAATTGCACTCCATGGTCAAACTTCCCAGAGGGTCACCCATCCTCATACTACTCCAGCCCCAGCACGCTTAACTTCTTAGTTCCATTCACCTCTTGCCCCACCTCACCTCACAAGCACTTGTTGATATATGTATCATATCAATCCTATTAAACCTTGTTCATGTCCATGGGTATGATGAAATGGTGAACTGTTTTTTGAAACTTACCGACCAGTGTCCTATCATATTTTCAACTATTTTCAAAAAAAATTCAAAAAAAAAATTCAATTATTTTTCCTGTTACTAGTGGCGCACTTTTCAAATAGTGCGCCATTAGTAAGTTTGAATTATTTTTCATTTTTTTGCAATCTAGATCTTCAAATCCCCGTAAATTTTTTTCTGTTAGGTTTTTGAGGTTTCTAAAAATGTTCAACGGGTTATACCCGATTGAATTTGGATATAACTTTTCGAGTAGATGATTTTTCATATAAAAAACGTTTTCATCGGAGGTCGTATGCAAAAGTTAAGCCCATTTTACACAATTCTCGAGAGATTTTGCAAAAAAAGTCAAAATTCATGTTTCTAAATTTTCCTAACAACTAGACCACATATCTCATGGGATCTTATTTTATTTTATTTTTTGACATTTCTGTCATTTTCATTTATTTTTTTAAAAACTGAAAAGGCGGTCCATATGGAGGGGGGGTGCATTTGGTAAAAAAAATTGGCCACCTCAGAAAGTTAGTAATGGCGCACCTTCACAAAGTGCGCCATTACTATTCCTTTGACTGGGTCAACCTTGGTCAAAGACATAGTAATGGCGCACTTTGTAAAGGTGCGCCATTACTATGACATAGTAATGGCGCACCTTTACAAAGTGCGCCATTATTATGTCTTTGACTGGGTCAAACCTTGGTCAAACATAGTAATGGCGCACCCTTCACCAGGTGCGCCACCCTTCACCAGGTGCGCCATTACTATGTCACCTTACTAATGGCGCACTTATAAAATGTGCGCCATTACTATGTCCAGGAATGTGTCAAACCTTGGTCAAACATAGTAATGGCGCACTTTTCACCAGGTGCGCCATTACTGTTTAGGTTACTAATGGCGCACCTGCACATGGTGCGCCATTACTAAATAGTAATGGCACACCACATGTATAGTGCGCCATTAGTGTCAATATTATCTATAGCTGTTTTTCCAGTAGTGAAGGACCCTGCACGATCCACTGCTTCGAAGACAACTAGGGAAACATCAGATCGAGCCACACCCCGGGAGACTGTCGCTTGTTCAACGAACTCGCCGACAGCCTCAAGGAAGAAAAACAGCGAGAAGCCAAGCGCACCCGACGAACCGAGCATTCGCCGACTCAAGGACAGGTGTACACGATCCAAGAGGGTAGCGTATCGCAAGCCCAACAGGACGCCTACACCCTGCAAGCCAGAGCAGCCGAGAACCTAAATGCAGTCGAAGTCTACCAGCTACACGACGCAGAAACCAGTATCACGTTCGACCAGAGCGATCTCCCGCCCGTAGTCCCAAGACCGGGACACGCGCCCCTGGTACTCGACGCTCAAATTGGAGGATACAACATGGACAAAATCTTCATGGACGGAGGCAGCAACATGAACATATTCTTCGTCAGCACCCTACGCAAGTTGCTGATCCCACGATCAGTATGGAAGAAATCAAGCACCGTGCTATACGGAGTAGTACCCGGAGAGGCAGCCACATCCCTTCGAGTAATCGAGCTCGAAGTTGTCTTTGGCAGTAAACGCAATTTCGCAAGACACACCCTCGAGTTCGAAGTACTCGATTGGCTATCGCAATAGCACGCCATATTATGACACCCAATATTCGCGCAGTTCATGGCGATTCCGCATTACGCCTACCTCAAACTTAAGATTCCAGGATCCTTGGGCATCATCACGGTCAACGGGAGCTTCACCAAATCCGACAAGTGCGATCGCGATTTCCATAAATTCTCCGACACCTTCGGAGCCGAGCAAGAACTCATAGAAATATCCAGCCAACAAACAAAAGAATATTTCCGCTAGCAAGCAGAAGCGAGACAAAAGAGTATGGACGGGACTGCAGGATCGACAGCGACACGGTCACCCACCAGGTGCACCCGATGGACCCAGAAAAAATAGTCTGCGTATACGCCCACCTCCTGGAAGAGCAAGTGACTTCTCTCATCGCATTTCTCCGCGAAGAATGGGAAATCTTCGCCTGGTGCCCAGCCGACATGCCAGGAGTACCGCGCGAGTTCGTGGAACACGCGCTGTGCATCAAGCCAAACACCAAGCCAGTGAAGCAGGCACTACGGAGGTTCTCAGAACCCAAGCGTAGAGCAATCAGAGAGGAGGTCAACCGATTACTCGACGCCCAATTCATCCGAGAAACGAGGAAAGCCACTTGGGTCGCCAACCCTGTGCTGGTCCCCAAGAAAGACACAGACGTACTACGAATGTGCGTCGACTGCATGCTAGTCAACAAACACTGCCCAAAGGACCACTTTCCACTGCCAAGAATCGATCAGATAATTGACTCGACACCAGGATGCGATCTACTATCGTTCCTCGACGCCTACTCAGGTTATAACCAGATCAGGATGAAAGAAGAAGACGAAGAGCACACATCATTCATCACCCCTTACGGCGTATTTTGCTACAGAACAATGCCCTTCGGACTCAAGAACGCCGGTGCCACATACCAGCGGATGATGCAAGCCTTCTTAAAAGATCAAATAGGAAGAAACGTGCAGGTCTACGTGGACGACATCGTCATCAAAACCTACAGGGCAAACACGCTGCTCGACGACCTGCGCGAGACCTTCGCAGCACTCAACAAGTACAGAATCAAGCTCAACCTGAAGATGTGCGCATTCGGCGTCCCAGCCGGAAAGCTGCTCGGGTACATGGTCTCCGCTCGAGGAATCGAATCAAACCCCGAGAAATTTCAAGCAATCGCCAGGATGCAGGAACCAACTGGCATCACAGGCGTGCAGCATCTCACCGGAAGATTCGCAGCCCTGAGTTGTTTCGTCAGCAGATTAGGAGAGTGCACATTGCCATGCTACCAGTTGCTGAGGAAAGGAAAGAAATTCAAGTGGACCGAAGAAGCCCGCAAAGCATTCGCCGACCTAAAAAAGACACTCTCGACGCCACCGATCTTGGCGGTACCCAAAGAAAAAGAAAAGCGTGGTAAGCACATCACTCGTCGTCGAGCGCACGGAGGAAGGCAAGGTCTAGAGCATACAAAGGACGATCTACTACCTCAGCATGCTCTTGACAAAACCCCAGCAGCGGTACCCATACTACCAGAAGCTACTACTGGCCATCATCACGACCTCAAGAAAGGTGTCGCACTACTTCGACGAACACCCCATCACAATCGTGAGCAGCACGCCACTCGCGGACATCCTCAACAACCCCGGAGCGACTGGACGAGTCGCCGAGTGGAACATTGATCTCAGCCCGTGGTACCTGCAATTCAAGCACCCAACAGCAATCAAAGCCCAAGTACTCCCAGACTTTCTGGTCGAGTGGACGGAGGTCCAGACACCGGGCCCCCCGGACCTATCGAACTCATGGACAATGTTCTTTGACGGGTCAAAAAGACAGCAAGGAGCCGGAGCAGGAGTCGTTCTGGTCTCCCCCAAAGGAACCAAGCTCAAATACGTCCTCTAGATCAACTTCAGCCACGCCTCCAACCACGAAGCCGAATACGAGGCACTCCTCTACGGCATGCGCATGGACAAAACATGCGGTACCACTCGCCTCGTAATCTACGGAGACTCCAACCTCGTCGTCCAGCAGGCGATGAAAGACTGCAATGCAGTAGACGACAACATGGCGGCCTACCAGAAGCTCTACAACACGCTCGAAGGAAGTTTCGATGGCTGCGAGCTCAACTATATCCCGAGAACAAACAACACAGAAGCCGATGAACTCGCAAACATTGGCTCGACTCGAGGACCAGTACCACCAGGCGTCTTCCTCAAGAGCATCAGCCAGAGATCCATCAAGGAAAAAATAGCAGCACCAGAGGCAGCTGTAGATGACGACACCACAGAGCCAACACAGGTGGCATCAGCAAGCCCATCTGAAGGCAGCAGCAATCAAGCAGCCGAACCTGCGGATGTAACAGCACCCGAAGGACCAGCATGGACAAAACCGTTCCTCCGATTCCTAATCGAAGGCCCGCTACCGCAAGACGTCTCAGAAGCTCGGCGCATCAGTCGTCGATCCAAGGCATTCACAGTGATCAACAGACAGTTATACAAGCGCAACATCACCCAGATACTCCAGAAGTGCATCGACGAAGAAAACGGCAAAGCTCTACTACTCGAAATCCACGAGGGCACCTGCGGGCACCACGCGAGCAGTCGAGTGCTCATGTCCAAAGCGGTCCGAGCAGGGTTTTTGTTGTCCCACCGCGATGAAAAACGCAGAGGACATCGGTCGGCGTTGCATTGCCTATCAAAAATTCGTCAACAAGCCACACCCTCCAGCCTCAGAACTCAAGACCATACCACTATCATGGCCGTTCGCCACCTGGGGACTCGACATGGTAGGCCCACTCAAGAAGTCATCAAAAGGAGGAAGAACACACCTACTGGTAGCAGTCGACAGGTTCACCAAGTTGATCGAAGCAGTGCCCATCACCAGTTCCACAGCCCTCACGATAGTGAACTTTATCAAATCAATCATCTTCAGGTTCGGGGTGCCACAAAACATCATCACGGACAACGGTACGGACTTCACAGCGGCAGAATTCCAGAACTTCTGCGAGGAACTTGGAATCAAAATAAACTATGCATCAGTCGCGCACCCGCAATCCAACGGCCAGGTGGAAAAGGCAAACGGACTAGTATGCAGAGGAATAAAAAAATGGCTCCTCGCACCACTCGAGCAGGCCACAGGCAACTGGATAGAAGAACTCCCTGCAGTACTATGGATCCTGCGCACCACCCCAAATACCGCAACCCAGTACACACCTTTCTTCATGGTGTACGGGTCGGAGGCAGTACTACCACACAACCTCAAATTCGGGGCACCCCGGATCTTGGCATACGAAGAAGAAGAAGCAGAAGAAGCACTACAAGATGACAAGGACACAACAGATGAAGCAAGGGACACAACCCTAGCAAGGTCAGAGCGATATCAGGACAAACTGCGCACTTACCAAAGCAGCCGCCTGCGCACCCGAACCTTCAACAAAGATAACCTTGTCCTATGGCTCATTCAAGAGAAAGTCCACAAGCTTTCCCCCCAATGGGAAGGACCGTTCTTAATCTCAGAAGTCATAGGAGGAGGTGCCTATAGACTGAAGAACCCGAAGACTGACGAGGACGTGGGAAATCCATGGAACGTTGCGAACCTACGCCTATTCTACCCATAGTCCCCACCAATCATGCTCATTTGGAAGCTCATGTAAACCTTCGACGCAATAAAATGATGTTTTCCAAATACTACCAAAAAGCACTCGGGGGCTCGAGTACAAAACTCCCCCCGAGAGACGCTATCGTCGCCCACGCGATCTATACCCAAAGCACTCGGGGGCTCGAGTACAAAACTCCCCCCGAGAGACGCTATCGTCGCTCACGCGATCTACACACAAAGCACTCGGGGGCTCGAGTACAAAACTCCCCCCGAGAGACGCTATCGTCGCTCACGCGATCTACACCCAAAGCACTCGGGGGCTCGAGTACAAAACTCCCCCCGAGAGACTCTAACGTTGCTCACGCGATCTACACCCAAAGCACTCGGGGGCTCGAGTACAAAACTCACCCCGAGAGACGCTATCGTCGCTCACGCGATCTTCACCTCAAGGCACTCGGGGGCTCGAGTACAAAACTCCCCCCGAAAGACGCTATCGTCGCTCACGCGAGCTGTATCTCAAAAAGCCCGGGGACTCGAGCACATCCCCCTCAGAGAAAAACTACCACCTCCCGCACGGCGCGTAACTTACAAATAAAGGGAGAAGTAAAATCCGCTGACAGGCGCCAGCCGCTGAGAACCGTCCGTTGTCTGTTGCTTTGGGTTTAAAACTTTTGTTATGGCTCACAACTTAATACCAGCGAGATGTTCTGGAAACATATCTCAAGGTGGATGATTAGTGAGTAGATGCTAATGAATAAACAATCTACTTGTCTTGGTGTAATGCCCATATGATTGAGCCCTTTACTTTTCTAATAGCATAGTTAGCATTGCGGTGGTTTATAATTCTATCAAAAAAATTTAATTTTTAATTTTGTCAATTTCCTATCTATAATTTGTTTATCCAGCATATTTGTTTACTATCTTTTGGGAGAGAGAAACTACTAGTGAACATCATAGTACCTCGGTCCATATCCACGGTATAGTTTACAATGCCCACATTTATTGCTTGACCTTTCCTTTCTGTTGCAGTATTACTATTTCACCTTTGTATTTGACCCTTTGTAAACAACAAGGCCAGAGAGATTGCAACCTCTCTGTAGTCGTTGGGAGAAAAGTTATTTGTGTTCTTGTGTGCAGGTCCACGACAACCGTCAACTTTCACGCCGCAAACAAATTGCTAACGCCGTTGCCACCTACTTGTTGTCTCCGGAATCCTACTGGATTGATAACCTTGGTATCTTCACCATGGGAAATTTTTTGCTATCTACATCATAACCTTCCACTTGGGGTGACAAACGAAGAGGTGTTATCTGCACCCATCAATGATCTTTTTAATTCTTTATGTGTCTCACTTAATAGGTTATAGTGTGACTTATATCTGATGTCAAAGTCCAATTCAATCTGAATGGTGTTGAAAATTTCAACAATAATAGATTATATTTGTTTATATTGAACATATGCTTCTGAGAGTAGATATAACATCACTATTTAGTATAGGAGTTGGGGTGAAAATTCATTCCATTTTATCTCTAAAACCAAATTAGCTCCTCGGTGGTTATTGGGTTTCTTTTTGCGTTAATTGTTTTTGTGAAAATCCGGTCCCAGGACCTTAGGTCCGCTCCAGATTTACTTAGGATCTAGCATTCGTTGCCTCAACTAGTACCTTGGATTAACTGCTTGCTAGTTTGAATGATGGCTAGATGGAGATGAATCTTCTTCGCTTTTGTGCAACAGTAAATGAATATTGGACGGATTTAGAACCTGCGTACTAGCTCAAGTGATATTCTATTATGTTTATGTATGCTGTGTGTGAGATGGTTTGAATTCTTGCTAGGATGAGAAGTTTTGCTCATTGCTCGTTTGCAGGTTGCACAACGTTGTCCACAGTGAGAAGCACATATGGCTCGTCATTAGTACCTGGATTTGGACCTCAAGAAGTTCATGGACTTCAGAGTTTCATTCGCCGGCTGATACTCTATCCTCGTTGGTTACCCTAGGTGGAAGGTTAGATGTAATGTAGCGGAAAATTTCCCCTATGTAGAGGATAGGGTTTGTCTCCCATAGGACTCCGGCAATGATAAGTAGGTGGTAAAGTGAACAGTGGCGCCGTTCAGAACCGAGGTTGCTTACTTCACCTGGACCTGCACACACACAAGTAACTTTGCTTCCCAACGAGTACAGAGAGGTTGTAAATCTATCCAGCCTTGCTGTTCACAAAGAATCAACGCAATAAATAATAATGATAAAGATAGTAGCTAGAAAGTAAAAGCAGGAAAATAAAAGAGCGTGTAAACAATGATGAGAATATGGACCGGGGTCCCGTGATGTTCACTAGTGATGTCTCTCTCCCAAAAGACGACAAAACTGCTATGCGACGTAAACAAATTACAGCTGAGAAATTGTCAGGATTAAAAACGCACCACAATGCTAACTATGCTACAAAGAAAGGACGAGGCTCAAAAGCATGGGAGGTACGCAAAAATAAGTAGATCAAAATCCAACTACATCTACTACTAATTATCCACCTTGAGATATCTATCCAGAACATCTCACTGGTATTAAGTTGCGAGCTCGACCCAAAGTGTAAACCCAAAGCAACAGACAACTGCATTAAAAACCAATTGGGTAAATTAAAAAATCCTTGCAACTGCGGTTACAAGCACCGTTGTTTTCACCCTTGTGGGAACATCGCATCCCCTAGACTCATGTTTTTGTCACTCAAGCGTGTCATCAGGGGCATGAACCCACAATCGAGCATAATGTTCCCTCTTGGAGTTACTAGCTACTACTTGGCCAAAGCAATAAGCAACAATGGAGAACATGCAAGTATTACTTAGGAACAAAAATATAAAAGATAAGAACCAAATATATTACTCAATCACAATCTGAACATAGTCTCATAATCCATCAGATCCTAGCAAACTCAACATATCAACAGCAGAAAATTACATATGTGCCTCGATCATGTAGGGCAGCTCAACAGGTCTAAATCATGAAGAACAAAGAGGGGAGGAGAACATCACATAGCTACTGATCACGGACCCATGGTCCAAGGGAAACTACTCACGGCACATCCAGAAAGCGTCCATGGTGGAGGGGAAGCTCCCGGAGGTCAAACCTCCCTCCGGCCGAGTGCCTGGAAGAGGCCTGCTGGCACTCCCGATCTTGGAAGTGCGGCGACAGTGGAACAGAGGCGAGATCGCAAAAAAGGGTTCTGTCTTCGGAGGTTTCGCGTCACGGGGAATAAATAGGCGAAGGGGGCCAGCCAGGGGGGGCACCAGAGGTCCATGCGCCCCCCCCGGCGTGGCCAGACCCTAGGCCGCACTAGGTGGTCGCCTGGGTCCCTGGTGGTGGCCCTCTAGCCCCACCCAGGTGATTTCGGAAGGTTCCTTCACGCTGATTTTTATCCGATTTTCCCGAATTGTTTGAGCATTTTTAATATGGGGGAAATCTCGAATAGAAAAACAGCAGAAAACTGGAACTGGAACTGTTGTGCACTGAGTTAATAAGTTAGTCCAAATATGATCAAAACTATACGAAAGTGTATCTAGATCATAGCAATATCACACAAAACATGCATGGAGCAAGCATAAATTATAGGTACGTTTGGGACGTATCAACATCCCCAAGCTTAATTCCTGCTCGTCCTCGAGTAGGTAAATGATAACAAGCATAATTTCTGTGGTGACATGCTAGCAACCATATAAGAACTTTGAAAAGTAAAGCAATCAAGGTATGTGATTTAATTCAAGTCATAACATGCAAGAGTCTATATTAGCATTGAAACAAGCAACAAAAGAATATTAGGTGCAAGAGCTCTTGCTGTCCGTGACTCGAATGTCTCCAAATGGTGTTTGCGTGCAAGAAGTGGGATATGGGAATACGAGAAAAAAGTATTTTTGTTGATAACTCAATCTACTAAAGTTTCACACTTGGTCTTCTTTGGAATCTTATCTTGACTCGTCCCCAGACCACTATCCAAGTACAAGTCAATTTGATCCACTCCTTTTCGATATTTTGAGCACTCATGCAATGGATGAGCGTTAGCTCGAGAGTTCACACTTAGGATGGCAAAGAGAGAGATATGGTGGAGGAGGAAGAAAAAAAGGTGATAAAGGCTCACATCAATGAGTACAATCATAGTCGAGAAAGCCAAATGATATATATGATGTGAGGAGTAGGGATTGCCATGCAACGGATGCACATATGAGCTAAGAAAAGCTCTGCAATGGAACTAGTGGGGGTGCATCCAACTTTCTCGCTCATGAAGACCTACAGCTCGTTTCATGAGGCTCATCCTTGGAATATGCAAGCCAAGTTCTATAGTGTGAAGGTCCCCACATAGCTATATGCATAAATGATCATCTCTATGGAGTACATGGATAAGAGGGAGTACTTGTGTGGATCTTTCAAAAGGATAGTAGTGTTGCCCCTTTCTCTCTTTTTATTTTCTTTTTCTCCTTTTTCTATTTTTTTCTATTTTTTTGGTGGCCTCAATGGCTCTTTCTATTTAACTCTCATTTGTCCTCTTTGGGATCTTTTATTTTGTCCACTTTGGGATCTTTTCCTGACATAAGGGCAACACTCTATTTTACAAGAAGGTATAGAAGATCTTGACACTTTACAAGGTACTCAAACATAAAGAAGATGTAGCTATCATGATGTATGCAATGTATGCTTCTGCCAGTGTAGCAGGAACATGTATGACATGAAGATCAAGTCATGAAGAGGTGGATGTTGCATGACAATATATCTCGGAAAGGCTATGGAAATGCCTTGATAGGTAGGTATGGTGGCTGTTTTGAGGAAGGATATAAGGAGGTTTATGATGACAGAGCGTATCATGCCATGGTTTTGGATGCACCGGCGAGGTGGACGCCAACTCTCGGAGTGAGAAGAGGGCAATGCACGGTACGGAAGAGGCTAGCGAATATGAGGAGGCGGAAGTGTCAACTTTCAATACTTACATTAGTCCGAAGAACTCATGCACTTATTATCGGTAACTCTCAATTTAATGAGGAGGTGCACAAAGAGACAAGTACCCCGAGGAGGAGTGTATGGCGGTTTGGTTATCCTTGTGCATTCTCGACTCATGGTAAATGAGTGTACTCTAATATCCGATCCCTCAAAAGATTAGTGATCCATCTAGTAGCTAGAGTTCTCAACTAGTTTTGTAGGTTCTTGAAAATAAACACGGATTTCCCAAAATACGACACCTATCACTAATAGGCTAGATCTCTTGACCCCAAAAGTTCAAACATTACTCAAAAAAATACCTCAAAACTGTTGCAAGTTACTACTAAAATTAAATAGCAACCTCAATTACCTATCTTCAAGACAAGAAACAACTTAGTGCAACAACCAACACTCTTAACAAGATAAACATGAAAACTAAATAGAGTTCCAGCAACAAACTAAACAAAATCCAAGGCTCTAGCTAAAGAAAAACTAAAACTAAAACTAAACATGGCAGTAGCTACGAAACGATATCACACAACAACAGAAAGATAAGCATGAAAAATCCTATGATGTGTTCTAGATTGGAGTGGAGCGTGTTTCTCTCCGACACAAAGTAAGCTGGGGTCTAACTTGTTATGACCAACAAGCAAAACTAAATAAAAATAAAAAGGAAACCTAAGAGCGAGACGCTCCAAGCATAGCACATAACGCATGAAGTGATAAAAATATAGTGAGACGAAGGACGAACTGATGATTGTTGATGGAGAAGGATATGCACGGGGGCATCCCCAAGCTTAGACGCTTGAGTCTCCTGAATATTTATTGGGGGTGCATGGGGTCATCCCCAAGCTTGAGCATTTTACGCTCCCGGATCTTCTTTCATCATCTTCCCTCGCACACTTGAAAACTCCCTTCATACATAACTCACCATAATATGATTAGAGAGGTTAGTACCCTTAATAAAATATTTTTCCCCACTGGATATAAATATATTCTTGAATAGATACTATTTCTCAAGATTTCAAAAATATTTTTGCAAAGAAAAAGCAACCTTAAGGTTTGCAAAAGTAAAGAAAGGCAAAACGTGGCAGAATCTGTGAAAAACAGAACAACAGCTAGTATATAAATTTTTCGGGGTACTTCTGCAACTCAAATAAAAATACTCAGAACATACTAAAGTTTCACAATTGTATAGAGCATGCTGTGTAAAATATTCAGCTCAAAAAGATGAACTGGTGATTTATTTTTATTTTTTCCGTCAAGCAGACATAATCTTTTTCTAGACAGCATGTCACAACTTTTGCTTCCCTTATCATAAGAGGCTAAACTTGGCACAAAAGCTTGAAAATAAAGATACAATGATGTTCCTACAGTAGTAACAATGATCAAGACCACTAAAAACAGAAGTAAAAACATTTTGGGTTGCCTCCCAACAAGCGCTTTCTTTTACGCCTTTAAGCTAGGCATGAAGATTATAAAAGATGCTCTCACAAGAGAATAAGAGTTGAAGCAAGAGAGAGCATTGTAACAGCCCAGTTTTCACAAAAATTAATTTTTTTGTTTTCGGTGTGAATTGTTTGATTGTCTGATTTGTTTGCGGTGTTTTCATCCCCGATTTATCGATCGACGATTATTTTCCCCCTCTTATCTCGTATCGGACGGAGACCGACCCTTGCCATCCTGACACTCGACCTTTGCGACACCGGGTTTCGCCTGATCATCGTCGTGAAAACCGCACGAGACCAGCCGTAGCCAAAGGAACGAAAACCGTGTTTAATAATTAAACGGGTTATTTTTATAGTGCGCCGGAAAGTGTTCTCAGAACAGTTCCAGCGCGAGGTGAACACCGCCGGCTCGATGCGCTGATCGCGCAGTTTGAAGTTTTACCCGAATCGGAGGTACTGCGGACCCCCGGCGGTCAGAAACGTAAACACCGCGCGCGCGAGAGAAAAACCGGGGATGTTTTTGCAAACTGCCAGCCACCTGGGCTATATAAAGACCACCACACTCCCACCTCTTTCTAGGGTTTCCCTAGCCACAAAAATTGCAGCCACCCCCTCCAGTTTGCTAGATCTGCCCATTTTGACCCCAAATCCTGAAACCCTAGCCCCTGGCCCCTCCGGAGCCGTCGGATCTGTGATCCGACGCTCCAGATCGTGCCACGTCAGCGCCGCCTCCTCTTCATGGGCCTTAGCCCGCGCGGTATAATATTTTGCGCCCACCTGGTTAGACCCATGAATAGCAGATTCGGCCCAGTATATTTTTTTCTGGTTTATTAATAAAAATTGGCAGATTGTGTTATTTTCTTGCGGTAGCTATATCTTTTCACCGGTAGCTCCGATGGAGATGCTTTCTACGTGAAAGTTGCTCCATTTTGCACGTAGATTAATAAAATGTGCTCCTTTTCCATGTTTGAGTTTTTTTAAATGATGTTTTACTGCTAATTACCACTGCTTGCCATTGTAAACTGTTTAATTAATAACTTTTTCACCGTTGCTCCGATTAAAATGTTCTTTATATGTAACTTGACTAGAATTTTGTGTACTTTGTGTTTATGTTGCTCTTGCTTGCTAATAAAAATAATAAAATATTGTATAGGGGCAAAACAATACCAAATGCAATAATTATCGTGGGGTCCGTAATAGTTTCCATGTATAGGTTTTACCCCCACTTAAAATGACTAGATTAGATAGTTTATTTATGCTTCACCTCTAATAATGTTTGTGTGCTATGCCATGCTTGAGTGAGATGCCATGTTAACAACCTTTGTTGATCACCTGTAGCTAAACAACTTAAACCACCATAAACGTTAGGTATCGTCGTGTGTGACGAGTACTCCACTTAACCTGTTAGTAACCGCTCTCGACGGTAGGTGCGATGTCTCGTGTTGCCTTCTTGTTGATGCTTGCTCGTGTTTGCTTCGTAGTAATAGATGCTTTCTCATTTATTGCTTTCCAGTGTTTACCGTCTTGTGTGCTTCCGCGGGTACCTCTCGGAGACGATGCGAGCTTGCGATCAACTACACATTTGGAACCCGACTTATCAACAGGCAAGGACTATGCATTACTTATGATCCATTCTATTTCAACCAGCGGTTTGCATGCTATTCTAGGTTAGGTTCGATGTTTGATCCTACCACATGTTTACAGACTCTTTCAAACCGATACAGCCATGTCCCCTCCTAGCAAACCATGTACTGCTATGTTAATATTTCTCGTTGCTTAGCCCCTGCTTAGTATGCATGCTTAGGATGCTACGATGTTACCCTGTTACTCCTTGGTTTGGGCTATCACATTATTATATTGTTGTTGATGATATTGATTATTATAATGTTGACTATATTCGACGAAGGATGGAAGGTCTAGGCTATCCCGCCCCGACGCTTTGTTCCATCGAGTCACCTAGGACCCGAGTTCCGGGTATTGGTTCTAAGACTGAGCGTGCCTAACCGCGTGTGGGATTTTATGGGGTCCCCTTTTCTTACCTACCTAGCTTCAAACATTTCCAGAGGTGGCCCAAGCTGATTTACCATTTGAAACCGTGTGTGTGCTGTTCGGCCGCCAGTAGTTTTCAAACCACCCCGGGCCAGCAGGGACTTTGTTTCCTTGTTGGTCCACTTTGTCCGGCTGAGGACCCGGTTTCCCATGTGAGATTAACCGGCTATCCAAACCTGCGACAGACGGTAGAGACCGATTCGAGAGCGCGGTCGGCTTTTGAGGATGGTGTCGACTCACCGGGGGCCACCCGGATTTGTTCGTTGTTAGTTAGAGGGACCTATCGTTTCGGATCTCTCGGAACTAAATCATAAAATGGTTGCCTATGATGGGTAGAAACTGAGAGAGATGGGCGTGCGTGCGGAGCCTTGTAACGGCAGTTGGTACACCCCTGAAGGGTTATATCTTTTCGAGAAGCCGTGTCCACGGTTATGGACGACTTGAGACCTACTCCTTGTTCATAGAAAACGACAACTGAGATAATATTAATATAACTTGATCAACGTGTGTGTGCCTTGACTTCTTCTTCTTCGTCAGAATGCGAAGAGGAGGAAAAGGATAGGATAGGTGTTATGTTTGCGTAAGTAGTTGATAGCAAGACTTGTTGGAGGCGATTCCTCATCGAATGCTTGGATTCTTACCTTACTCTCTAGATCGTTAGCCACTTCATAATGCTAGTGCGGCAGCAACCTCACCACTTAACCCATCCTTACCGTAAACTACTAGTTGTCCTAGAATGACGAGTGATGAAGTCCTTGCTGGGTCAGTTGACCACTACAGTTGGATGCTGATGATACTACCCCCAAACTCTTTTCAGGGTTCTTGATCGACAACAGGTATGGTGATCGACGTTTCACGTGGAGACTCGACGACGACTAGTTAGGCGGATCCCGGCGGAGGGCCTGGACCCGTGTGGTTATGGGATCGTTGTTTTTCTCTTTGCCACTAGGCATTTTCTTGTAGTTTGTACCCAGACATGTATCTTCCGCTGTTGTATTGTATTTAAGGCAGTTGTATGCCGATTGTATGAGATGTTGTATCCTTGATCTGTAATGTTGTGATATCATGTTGGAAATCCGGGGCATATGGCTTTGTCATATGTCACGGTGGGACCGATATGTGCTTCGTCCCCGGATCTGGGTGGAAACACCTAGATCTAGAACAGTACTGCATATCGGGCCTTACAACTTGGTATCAGAGCCTTACCGACCGTAGGATCCCTTTTCTGGCCGAAGTCGAGTCTAGAAAAAAACTATTTGGTAGTTACTAAGTTAGTTATCGGAGAGTAGGATCTTTTTACTCCTTACCCTTGCTCTGGATAGGACAAGTGACGTAAGAGTTTTAATTCTCGTCTTATCCCTTTCAAACTTCAGGATCTCGAGATTGTGGAGTATCGGAACCGTTACAATGCCTTCATTGTAGCGCATTGTCTCGATTCCGATCTCAGGTTTGGGAAATCCTGTAGTTCCTTTAGACTTCCAACTCTGGTGTACATCTGGGTCATCCATTGCCATCCATCATTTTGTCGGTGTTTTCACGACTTGCGTCGAAAACACTATCCTTTGATCCGGTTACCTTTGTCGTTCCTCCTCTTGACACCGACGGTTTCTTTTTTCCAACAATGTTGTCTCTCTGAGGAAATTTATCTCGACAGAAGTTCAACATCGACATGGAGCACAGTCCCTTGTTGGTGGTGTTGAAGATTGTCGAATCTCTTCTTTTCCCCTTCCCCTCTCCCCCGGATCGTCCAGGATCTCGAGACGAGATCCCTTATTGGTGGTGTTGTATTGTAACAGCCCAGTTTTCACAAAAAATAAATTTTTTGTTTTCGGTGTGAATTGTTTGATTGTCTGATTTGTTTGCGGTGTTTGCATCCCCGATTTATCGATCGGCGATTATTTTTCCCCCTCTTATTACATATCGGACGGAGACCGACCCTTGCTACCCTGAAACTCGACCTTTGCGACACTGGGTTTCGCCCGATCACCGTCGTGAAAACCGCACGAGACCAGCCGTATGATACGTCCAAAATGCATCACTATTTTATATAGTAATTCTTTCTTATTCATTGATATATTTTATGATATGATGCTATTCTTATATTCTTTTGTCTTATTTTACACAGTTTACAACTTTCCGGTGCCGAAGCAGCAGACGCAGGATTCAGCGGTAAAAAGTGGACGCTGAGTTGCTGAAGAAGAACACCTCCAAATTACCTGAAAATCGACGGAGGCAGTTTTCCAGAAGGATAACAAAGGCAAGCAAAAGAGCAACCAGAGGGGGCCACAGGGTGCCCAGGCGGCCACCAGGCGCGGCCCCACCTTTTGCGGCGCCGGGAGGGCGCCTGGGCCCCCTGGAGCTCTCCCGGCTCCCCCCCTCTGGCCTATATACCCCTCGTCGCCCAAAAAACCTAAAAGAGGGAGAGTTTCCGGAGTTCCGCCGCCGCTCCGTGGCGGAAACCTACAGAGAAGAAAAGCCATCTCTGGCGGGCAGAATCCGCCGGGGAGATCACCTCTCGGAAGGGGAGATCGTCGCCATCGTCATGACCATCGTCACGGGCATCATCGAGATCATCATAAATATCATACCCACCATCAGCACCATCTCCATCTTCATCCAATCTTGTGTCACAATTGCAACTCGCGTTGTAATCCGTACTATCTATCCTCTCTACTCTATCGGTGTTGATTACTACCTTGTGGTGAATGCTATTGAGTTTTGTTGGAGAAATATTATTGTGTTCAGATTTTTTATCATCTATTTATCCCCACTGATCATGATCTCTTTTATGTCTTGTGAGTAGTTACTTTAGTTCTTGAGGACATGGGAGAAGTCTAGTTGCTAGTAGTCATATGATGTTGAAGTAATATGTGTTGGTTGATATTTAAGTTGTGTTGTTATTTTCCTAGTGGTGTTGTGTGAGTCGAACACTCAACACTTCGCCTTATCAAGGACCTAGGGGAATGCATTGTGTTAAAGAATGCTTACGGTGGGTTGCCGGAGTGACAGAAACCTGAACCCCAGTTTGCACGCTTTTGCACAAGGGAACAATGGATCACCGATCGTATTGCTATGGTTAGGCTTTTGCCTTAATTACTATCTTGTATTTGCGGATGCTTGCAAGGAGTTTATTCATAAGAGTGCATTCATCTTATTCTAGAGGTTGCACTAGCATAGATCCACCCACCAAACACTTATCAACCCAGCACATTGTACCGATACGGAATATGGCCAAAGCACATGATTACCTCTCCCGTGTGTCCTCAGGAACGCTTTAGCTTTTATAAGTTCAGTTGCTAGGCCTCTCCTTTGCTCAGAAAGGATTGGGCCACAAGTTACTCTCCAGTATCTTTTACTTTGATAGTCTTTACTATCCTGTTGCTTATACCAAGAAAATCCCTAAAAAGTTATCTTTCAGTGCTTGCAGTTATCTCCTAACCAAAGTCACTTGCTACTACCTTCTGCTCCTCGTTGGGTTCGACACTCTTACTTATCGAAAACACTGCAATAGATCCCATTACGTCGTGGGTCATCAAGCTACGTTTTCTGGCGCCTTTGCCGGGGAGTGTAGCGCTATTAGTAAGTGAAGCTGGTAAGGAAGTTTTTATATTTCTATTTTTAGTTTTGCCGTTGCTATTTTTATCCTTATGGAGACCCCTACTATTGGATCGTTGTTCTCGGGGAGCCGCCCCACCGCTAAGATAGTTACTCCTACCCCTACTGAAATTGTACATTATAAGATACCATCTGGTTTTATCGATTATGTCCTATCTAATCGCTATGCAGAAGATAGACATCCAGGTGAACACTTGCTATATTTATCACAACTGTGTTCATTATTCAAGCTTGCAGGTGTATCACTGGAGTTCGTTATGAAGAAATTATTCTCCGTATCGCTTACAGAAAAAGCTTTAGATTGGTATAATCTCCTCGATAACCCACATTCTCTTAATTGGGAAGAGCTTAAGTCTCTCTTTTATACAAAGTTTTACCCTCTTCATGAAGTTTATCGAGACAGGAATTGCATCTATAACTTTAGGTCTCGCGAAGGAGAGAGCATGCTCAAGCTTGGGGGAGGCTTAAGTCCCTAATGTTTAAATTTCCTATCCATAAGCTCCCCAAAGATATTATACTTACAAATTTGTATGCCATGCTTTCTCGTCAGGACAAGGAAAGGCTGGATGCCTCCTCTAGCGGGGTATTTCAGACAAAGAGCATTGAAGAAAGTTGGGATCTCATCGAAAGGATCGAGAAGAATACTGAAGACTGGGAAGTCGATAAAGGTATTGAACCTGCTATAAATTATGAGCATGATTATATTGAGAGTTATGTGAAGACTAATTATTTCAATACCTTTTGCTCTAAGATTGGTCTGGATTCCCATCTAATGATTGATTTTTGTAAGGACTTTGCCTCTTAGTTTGATTCTTCTAAGAGGAAGAAGGATCAGTACCATAAGCCTTTCAAAGAAGTGCCTATTGATATTCACGTTGCTGATCCTATTTTTCCTGCAGTTATATATGAACAACCCCCTTTTCCTTCGAGAATAAGGGAGCACTCTTTTGTGACAGGCATCATAAATAAAAGTGAGAGAAGAACAGGTGAAGCTGAGGAACAGATCAGAGTCAATCCTCAAGTTGTTAT
This sequence comes from Bromus sterilis, assembly GCA_950022295.1. NCBI lineage: Eukaryota > Viridiplantae > Streptophyta > Magnoliopsida > Poales > Poaceae > Bromus > Bromus sterilis. The sequence goes on from OX465599.1 coordinate 223,832,798, forward strand.
GGTTAAAGATTTAGTTACTAATGATGTTCAGATTCTATTATAAATTTTTGTGCTGTTTCAACTAACATTGTCACAGCCAAGAATAAAAGCCCAATTTCAGGTACACCAGTTGTATCTGGTAAAATAGGAGATCACAATTATTATGGGCTATGCGTTCTGGGATCGAGCGCTAGCGCGATTCCTTATTCACTTTATCAAGAGATCATGACTGAGATTTCACCTTGTGAGCTCGAAGAGATTGATGTTACTATTCATCTTGCAAACAAAGGTACTATCTCTCCTATTGGGATTGTGAGAGATGTTGAAGTCCTATGCGGAAAGGTAAAGTATCCTACCGACTTTCTTGTACTTGGTTCAGTACAAGATAGTTTTTGTCCTATTATTTTTGGTAGACCTTTTCTCAGAACTTGTGGAGCTATTATAGATTGCAAGAAAGGTAAAGTTTCTGTTGAATTCAATGGTGAGCAGTATGAATTTAATTTTTCCAAGATTTCCAAGCAGCCTCGTGGTACTGAATTACCTAGTGATGATAAAATTATTGAAAGTATTGCTTCTATTGCTATTCCCTCTAATGATCCTTTGCAACAATACATGGAGGACCACGAGAATGATACTCGTATGCAGGAAAGAAATGAAATTGATGAAATCTTCTTGAGACAACCTGCTATCCTGAAGCACAACCTTCCGGTTGAACCTTTAGGAATTCTATCCATACAAAAAGAAGACACGGTGTTTGATCTCAAACCTCTTCCCGATACACTCAAGTATGCTTATTTAGATGAAAAGAAAATATATCCTGTTATTATCAACTCTAACCTTTCAGGATATGAAGAGGAGCGACTATTGGAAGTACTTCGTAAACACCGTGGTGAAATTGGCTATACCCTTGATGACCTTAAGGGAATTAGTCCATCTATCTGTCAACATACTATCAACCTCGAGCCCGATGCCAAACCTGTTGTTGACCATCAACGACGGTTGAACCCAAAGATGACGGATGTTGTGAGGACCGAAATCCTCAAGCTTCTAGCTGCATGTATTATCTACCCTATAGCCGATAGTAAGTGGGTAAGTCCAGTTCATTGTGTTACTAAGAAAGGAGGGACAACTGTAGTCCCTAATGATAAGAATGAACTAATACCTCAGAGAATTATTATTGGATATAGAATGTGTATTGATTACAGGAAGTTGAACAAGGCAACCAGGAAGGACCACTACCCGCTACCCTTTATTGATCAGATGCTTGAGAGGCTGTCCAAAAACACCCACTTCTGCTGCCTTGACGGGTACTCTGGCTTCTCTCAAATTCATGTTAACACCGCCGATTAAGAGAAGACCACTTTCACTTGTCCTTATGGTACTTATGCTTATAGACGTATGCCTTTTGGTTTATGCAATGCCCCTGCTACTTTTCAGAGATGTATGTCTGCAATATTTCATGGTTTCTGTGAGGAGATTGTGGAAGTCTTCATGGACAATTTCTCCGTCTATGGAACTTCCTTTGACCACTGTCTCCACAATCTTAATAAAGTTTTGCAGAGATGCGAGGATACAAACTTAGTTCTCAACTAGGAAAAGTTCCACTTCATGGTTAACAAAGGGATCGTTCTTGGCCACAAGATTTCCGAGAGGGGAATTGAAGTGGACAAGGCGAAGATTGAAGCTATCGAAAGGATGCCCTATCCAAGGGACATTAAAGGTATTCGTAGTTTTCTCGGTCATGCCGGTTTCTATAGAAGATTTATTAAAGACTTTTCTAAGACCTCAAGATCCCTCACTAATCTTCTCCAGAAGGATGGTCCTTTTGTATTTGATGAAGATTGTAAGGAGGCTTTTGAAGTTCTTAAGAAAGCTTTAATAACCTCTCCTATGGTACAACCGCCTGACTGGAATTTGCCCTTTGAAATTATGTGTGATGCTAGTGATTTTGCTGTTGGAGCTGTTTTAGGACAAAGGGTTGATAAAAATTTGACTGTTATATATTATGCTAGTAACACCCTTGATAGTGCTCAAAAGAACTATGCTACTACTGAGAAGGAATTCTTAGAAGTAGTGTTTTCTTGTGATAAGTTTAGGCAGTATATTGTTGATTCTAAAGTTATTATTCATACTAACCATGCTGCCATTAAGTATCTTATGACGAAGAAGGATGCCAAACCAAGACTCATCAGATGGGTACTCCTTCTTCAAGAATTTGATTTGCAGATTGTTGATAGAAAAGGAGCAGACAACCCTGTAGCGGACAATCTTTCAAGGATGGAAGATATACTGCATGATCCCATCCCAGTCAACGACAGTTTTCCAGACGAACAACTTTCCGTTGTTAAAGTACAATCTCTTTCTGATCCCTGGTTTGCAGATTATGCTAATTTTATCGTTGCAAAGTATTTGCCTCCAGGTTTAACATTTCAGCAAAGGAAGAAGTTCTTCCATGATTTGAGGCATTACTTTTGGGATGACCCACATCTTTTCAAAGAAGGTCCAGACGGGATCGTGAGAAGATGCGTACCGGAACACGAGCAGAAGGACATTCTCAAGCAATGTCACGATAGTCCCTACGGAGGACATCACGCTGGTGAGAGGACCGCACATAAGGTTCTCCAATCAGGTTTTTATTGGCCTACTCTCTTTAAAGATGCTAGAAGTTATGTTTTAGCTTGTGATAAATGTCAGAGAGTTGGTAATATTAGTAGGAGGAATGAGATGCCTATGAATTACTCACTAGTGATTGAGCCTTTTGATTGCTGGGGTTTTGATTTTATGGGTCCTTTTCCTTCTTCACACAAGTACACTCATATATTATTTGCTGTTGATTATGTAACCAAGTGGGTTGAAGCAATCCCCACTGAAAGTGTTGATCACAAAACATCTTTGAAAATGCCCAAAGATGTAATTTTCCCTAGGTTTGGTGTACCTAGGTATCTCATGACTGATGGAAGATCACACTTCACGCATGGAGCTTTTAGAAAAGCTTTAGCCAAGTACGATGTCAATCATAGGATTGCGTCACCGTACCATCCTCAAACTAGTGGGCAAGTTGAGCTCACCAATAGAGAGATCAAGTTGATCTTGCAGAAGACAGTTAATAGAAATAGGAAGGACTGGTCAAATAAGTTAGGAGATGCTTTGTGGGCGTATAGAACTGCTTACCAAAACCCCATGGGAATGTCCCCCTATAAAATGGTCTATGGCAAGGCTTGCCATTTTCCATTAAAGTTAGAGCACAAAGCTTTCTGGGCTGTTAGAGAGCTTAATGCTGACCCAAAGTTAGCTGGTGAAAACTGTCTCATGAACTTGACTTCTCTAGATGAGTGGAGAAGTGAAGCTTACGAGAGCGCTAAAATGTTCAAGGAAAAGGTAAAGAAGTGGCATGACAGGAGGATTCTGAAATGTGAATTTAATGTTGGTGATAAAGTTTTATTGTTTAGATCCCGTTTCAGGTTTTCTCCAGGTAAACTACTTTCCAGGTGGGAAGGGCCATTTCATATTGAAGAAGTCTACCGGTCTGGTGCAATTAAGATTAACAATTTTGAAGGCACCAAACCTCAAGTTGTGAATGGGAAAAGACTCAAGCATTACATAGCGGGAGACCCCGTCAATGTTGATGTAAATATAATTCGCACAACAACTCATGAAGAACATGTTGAAGCCCTGTTTCAGACACTAACAGAAGCAGAATAACAAAAAGGTATGTATTACGGTAAGGAAACATCGCGAACCGCCAAAAAAGTTCCATATTACGAGTTTTTGGAAAATTAGGAAAATTCGAGGCCTGAGTGGAGCCGGAGACGAGCTCCAGGGGGCCCAGGCACCCCCCTGGCGCACCCTACCCCCTGGCCGCGCCGGGAGGCCGCCTGGGCACCCAGGACTCCGTCTCCGACCCCTCTTTGGCTCGTTACCTTCCTTTTGTTGCAGAAATTTTTGCTATATATTTTCCCGGATCGTTCCGGCAACGTATCTCGCGATCTCGTGTGTTTTCTTTTCGATCTGTTTCTGCCAGGAAATCTTTTAGGTGCCATGACTTCCCCAAGTTCCCCCAAGGTCAAGTTCGTCGTCAACGTCATCAACCCTTACCTCGCTGAGGTGAACAAGCACCCCCAGGTCCTTCGTGTGGAGGACGATGTTCTCCACAAGGAAGATCTGAAGGGACCAGTCATGGAGGGGAGCACCGAGGAGCGGCTGAAGGAGATGGAACATGAAGTCTTCAAGTTCAAGAAGATGGTGGAGCGTGGTGTTGAAGCCAACTTCGACATCAGGAACGAGATCGAGGCTTCCCATAGGAAAGAGATGAAGGAGATGTGGTCAAGCTTGTCCGCACTAGAAGAGAAAGTTTATCAGCTCCAAGCACAAATCTATGATCTGCACAACCTGAACTGTGACTATGAACTAAAGTTTCTGCGCATGGGTTTAGGTGCTGAGTGCAGGATCCTGGAGACGGGAATGTCCTTCGAGACTGGAGAGGAGCTGCCATGGAAGCGCTTCGCCAAGGAGTACCTTATTGAGGAGAACCAGGATGAGGAGTAAATCTCCTCGGGTAATGGCATCCCCTCAGCTTGTTCCAAGCTTGGGGGAGAGCCCGGTATCTTTATCTTTATCTTAGTCTTTTAGAGTCAAGTAGAGTCGTATCATATCTAGGAAGTTTATTATATGAAATAGGTGTTTGCATCGAGGTCTGTCACTCCGTCGGTGGAGAGATTGTATCCGTGAGTGTGGAGTCGTCTATAATGGAATATTAATGAGAAGTCTATTGGTTCCTTCGCTGCACTCGGTATTCTCTTCACGCAATCGGCATCATATGACGATTCTTATGGGGAGTATTGACCTTATATCAGGTATGGCTTTGAAAACTTTATTTAATTTTGGCAAACATAGCTTTGGTCTTGACAACATGCATGTTTGCTCAAGTAGCGACATAGCCAAAACCTTTATGTTATTATGCTTGAAGTGTTATGTTGACAAGGAAGACAACTTGATGTGTTATGCTTACCTTAATGTTTATGCCTTATATGTTTTGCATCTAAATTAGCATCAATTGTCTGTTCTCTCAAAGCCTTTGCTAGCCAAACTCTTTGCCAAGTAGATTTCTGCTTGTGCATCCATACCCTGAAACCATTACCTTCCATGTGAGTCCACCATACCTTCCTATTCGTGGTATTCCCCTACCACTCCTATAAGTATAGAATTTATGTATTATCCTTAAATGTTCAAAATCTTCTGTTTTGTGCCTCTTGTTTAGCTCATGAGGAAGTAGTAGGTAATTCATGATCTTCTCAAGTTGGACAAGTTTTATCCCGGGATTGCATGTTTAATCTGCAAAACCATAATACGAGGAGGAACTGGCATGGGTGCGCCCAGCTCGAAAGATAATATAACAAACAAACCCTCCTTCACGCTGGTCTATGAGAAATCAGAAACTTTGGCAGTGATAAACAAAGGAGATTAAGGGGATGTGATCGTCCTCACTAGGGAGCCGTTCCTCAAAACTTGTCCATCTTGAGAAGTAATTGAGCTATCTATTAGCATTCGTTGACAAACTATGCACCGTCCAAAAATCTATTTTATTCTGTTTGATTTAAGTATGGCACATGAGTTTTCCCTGCTTGCCTTTAAACAAGGCTCTCTTTCACCTTTGTGTTGAGTCAGTTTTCCCACTTCCTTCTTTTCCCTAAGAGAACAGACATTTGATGTTGATGAGGATTCATCCATATATAGCTGCATTAAGTTTTGCCATTCCATATCCCTGTTGACATTAAAGCTTTGGCCTAGCAAGCATCTTCCTTTGTGTTAGCATTTACACTTCATGACTATTAACATGTCCTTTCAAAAGCTTCAAATTGTTTGTAGTTGTCCTTTGACCAAGGTTATGTTTGCCATAATTTGATGAGTTTCCTCAGCCCTACTTCTGATTATAATTGTTATTACTTTCTCATGAGGGCCTTATGAGTTGAGGTGGTTGTTGAGGATGCTTGGGTTTGATGGAGAAACCTTGATGCTTCTTGTCCGTATTTTATTTATCGACACTTCACTCTCTAAACTTGTAGGCAGGTTCACCGAGTTCAGTATTCGCTTGAGGACAAGCGAGGTCTAAGCTTGGGGGAGTTGATACGTCCAAAATGCATCACTATTTTATATAGTAATTCTTTCTTATTCATTGATATATTTCATGATATGATGCTATTCTTATGTTGTTTTGGCTTATTTTACACAGTTTACAACTTTCCGGTGCCGAAGCAGCAGACGCAGGATTCAGCGGTAAAAAGTGGACGCTAAGTTACTGAAGAAGAACACCTCCAAATTACCTGAAAATCGACGGAGGCTGTTTTCCAGAAGGATAACGAAGGCACGCAAAAGAGCAACCAGAGGGGGGCCACAGGGTGCCCAGGCAGCCACCTGGCGCGGCCCCACCTCTGTCCGCGCCGGGAGGGCGCCTGGGCCCCCTGGAGCTCTCCCGGCTCCCCCCTCTGGCCTATATACCCCTCGTCTCCCAAAAACCCTAAAAGAGGGAGAGTTTCCTGAGTTCCGCCGCCGCTCCGTGGAGGAAACCTACAGAGAAGAAAAGCCATCTCTGGCAGGCAGATTCCGCCGGGGAGATCACCTCCCGGAAGGGGAGATCGTCGCCATCGTCATCACCATCGTCACGGGCATCATCGAGATCATCATCAACATCATCCCCACCATCAGCACCATCTCCATCTTCATCCAATCTTGTCTCACAATTGCAACTCGCGTTGTAATCCGTACTATCTATCCTCTCTACTCTATCGGTGTTGATTACTACCTTGTGGTGAATGCTATTGAGTTTTGTTGGAGAAATATTATTGTGTTCAGATTTTTTATCATCTATTTATCCCCACTGATCATGATCTCTTTTATGTCTTGTGAGTAGTTACTTTAGTTCTTGAGGACATAAGAGAAGTCTAGTTGCTAGTAGTCATATGATGTTGAAGTAATATGTGTTGGTTGACATATAAGTTGTGTTGTTATTTTCCTAGTGGTGTTGTGTGAGTCGAACACTCAACACTTCGCCTTATCAAGGACCTAGGGGAATGCATTGTGTTAAAGAATGCTTACGCTGGGTTGTCGGAGTGACAGAAACCTGAACCCTAGTTTGCACGCTTTTGCACAAGGGAACAATGGATCACCGATCATATTGCTATGGTTAGGATTTTGCCTTAATTACTATCTTGTATTTGCGAATGCTTGCAAGGAGTTTAATCATAAGAGTGCATTCATCTTAGTCTAGAGGGTGCACTAGCATAGATCCACCCACCAAACACTTATCAACCCAACACATAGTACCGATACGGAATATGGCGAAATCACATGATTACCTCTCCCGTGTGTCCTCAAGAACGCTTTAGCTTTTATAAGTTCAGTTGCTAGGCCTCTCCTTTTCTCAGAAAGGATTGGGCCACTCGTTACTCTCCTGTATCTTTTACTTTGCTAGTATTTACTATCCTGTTGCTTATACCAAGAAAATCCCTAAAAAGTTATCTTTCAGTGCTTGCAGTTATCTCCTTACCAAAGTCACTTGCTACTACCTTCTGCTCCTCATTGGGTTCAACACTCTTACTTATCGAAAACACTGCAATAGATCCCATTACGTCGTGGGTCATCTCCGTAGTCAACGTTACGAAAACCCCGTTTAATAATTAAACGAGTTATTTTTATAGCGCGCCGGAAAGTGTTTTGGAACGGTTCCAGCGGGAGGTGAACGCCGCCGGCTCGACGCGCTAATCGCGCAGTTCGATGTTTTACCCGAATTTGAGGTACTGCGGACCCACGGCGGTCAGAAACGTAAACACCACGCACGCGAGAGAAAAACCGTGGATGTTTTTGCAAACTGCCAGCCACCTGGGCTATATAAAGACCACCACACTCCCACCTCTTTCTAGGGATTCCCTAGCCACAAAAATTGCAGCCAACCCCCTCCACTTTGCCAGATCTGCCCATTTTGACCCCAAATCCGGAAACCCTAGCCCCTGGCCCCTCCGGAGCCGTCGGATCTGTGATCCGACGCTCCAGATCGTGACACGTCAGCGCCGCCTCCTCTTCATGGGCCGAAGTTCGCGCGGTGAGCTGGCGCCCTTCCTTTTTTTCTTTGATGTTGTGCACTGTTGGGCTCGGCCCAGAGCTATTTGACGCTCGTGTGCGCGATATAATATCTTGTGCCCACCTGGTTAGACCCATGAATAGCAAATTCGAACCAGTATATTTTTTTTCTAGTTTATTAATAAAAATTGGCAGATTGTGTTATTTTCTTGCAGTAGCTATATCTTTTCACCGGTAGCTCCGATGGAGATGCTTTCTTCGTGAAAGTTGCTCCATTTTGCGCGTAGATTAATAAAATGTTCTCCTTTTCCATGTTTGAGTTTGTTTCAATGATGTTTTACTGCTAATTACCACGGCTTGCCACTGTAAACTGTTTAATTAATATATTTTCACCGTTGCTCCGATTAAAATGTTCTTTATATGTAACGTGACTAGAATTTTGTGCACTTTGTGTTTATGTTGCTCTTGCTTGCTAATAAAAATAATAAAATATTGTTTAGGGGCAAAACAATACCAAATGCAATAATTATCGTGGGGTCCGTAATAGTTGCCATGTATAGGTTGTACCCCCACTTAAAATGACTAGATTAGATAGTTTATTTATGCTTCACCTCTTATAATGTTTGTGTGCTATGCCATGCTTGAGTGAGATGCCATGTTAACAACCTTTGTTGATCACCTGTAGCTAAACAACTTGAACCACCGTAAACGTGCGGTATCGTCGTGTGTGACGAGGAGTCCACTTAACCTGTTAGTAACCGCTCTCGACGGTAGGTGCGATGTCTCGTGTTGCCTTCTTGTTGATGCTTTCTCGTGTTTGCTTCGTAGTAATAGATGCTTGCTCGTTGATTGCTTTCCAGTGTTTACCGTCTTGTGTGCTTCCGCGGGTACCTCTCGGAGACAATGCGAGCTTGCGATCAACTACACCTATGGAACCTGACTTATCAACAAGCAAGGACTATGCATTACTTATGATCCATTCTATTTCAACCAGCGGTTTGCATGCTAGTCTAGGTTAGGTTCGATGTTTGATCCTACCACACGTTTACAGACTCTTTCAAACCGATACAGCCATGTCCCCTCCCAGCAAACCATGTACTGCTATGTTACTATTGCTCGTTGCTCAGCCCCTGCTTAGTATGCATGCTTAGGATGCTACGATGTTACCCTGTTACTTCTTGGTTTGGGCTATCACATTATTATATTGTTGTTGATGATATTGATTATTATAATGTTGACTATATTTGACGAAGGATGGAAGGTCTAGGCTATCCCGCCCCGACGCTTTGTTCCATTCGAGTCACCTAGGACCCGAGTTCCGGGTATTGGTTTTAAGACTGAGCGTGCCTATCCGCGTGTGGGATTTTATGGGGTCCCCTTTTCTTACCTACCTAGCTTCAAACATTTCCAGAGGTGGCCCAAGCTGATTTACCATTTGAAACCGTGTGTGTGCTGGCCGACCGCCAGTAGTTTTCAAACCACCCCGGGCCAGCGGGCACTTTGTTTCCTTGTTGGTCCACTTTGTCCGGCTGAGGACCCGGTTTCCTATGTGAGATTAACCGGCTATCCAAACCTGCGACAGACTGTAGAGACCGATTCAAGAGCGCGGCCGGCTTTTGAGTTTTGGTGTCGACTCACCGAGAGCCACCCGGATTTGTACGTTGTTAGTTAGAGGGACCTGTCGTTTCGGATCTCTCGTAACTAAATCATAAAATGGTTGCCTATGATGGGTAGCAACTGAGAGAGATGGGCGTGCGTGCGGAGCCTTGTAATGGGCAGTTGGTACACCCCTGCAGGGTTAAATATTTTCGAGAAGCCGTGTCCACGGTTATGGACGACTTGAGACCTACTCCTTGTTCGTAGAAAACAACAACTGAGATAATCTTAATATAACTTGATCAACGTGTGTGTGCCTTGACTGCTTCTTCTTCGTCGGGATGCGAAGAGGAGGACAACGATAGGATAGGTGTTATGTTTGCGTAAGTAGTTGATAGCAAGACTTGTTGGACGCGATTCCTCATCGAATGCTTGGATTCTTACCTTACTCTCTAGATCGTTAGCCACTTCATAATGCTAGTGCGGCATCAACCTCACCACTTACCCCATCCTTACCGTAAACTACTAGTTGTCCTAGAATGACGAGTGATGAAGTCCTTGCTGGGTCAGTTGACCACTACAATTGGATGCTGAGTACTTCTGTACTCATGGTACTACCCCCAAACTCTTTTCAGGGTTCTTGATCGACAACAGGTATGGTGATCGGCGTTTCACGTGGTGACTCGACGACGACTAGTTATGCGGATCCCGGCGGAGGGCCTGGACCCATGTGGTTATGGGATCGATGTTTTTCTCTTTTCCACTAGGCATTTTCTTGTAGTCAGTACCCAGACATGTATCTTCCGCTGTTGTATTTTATTTAAGGCAGTTGTATGCCGATTTTATGAGATGTTGTATCCTTGTATCTGTAATGTTGTGATATCATGTTGGAAATCCGGGGCATATGGCTTTGAGATCTGGAACAGTACCGCATATCGGGCCTTACAAGCATCAAGAAGAAAGTATGAAACACATTTAAGCCTAACCCACTTCCTATGCCTAGGAATCTTGTAAGAAAATAAATCAAAGAAGCACAAAGAGACAAGCATAGGAAGGTGGAACAAGAACATCTTCAAAAAATCCATCATGGAGAGAGCGAGTTTAATATCATTGAGATATGTGAAGCCATGTCTCCCTTTCTCATAATAATTTTTAGTGGCATCATGAATAAACTCAACAATATTAGTATCACACAAAAAAATCTTATTAGGATCCACAAGCATAGAAAATTTATTACTCCCCTCATAAGCAAAATCATCAATAGTAGTGGGAGCAAACTCCACAAAATAGCTATCACATGAATCATTCTTATCATGATACACTTGTAATTTTTTTTCTTTATAGAATAACTGGCATCACAATAAACATCATAGATAGGAGGCAAAGTATCATCAAAATAAATTTCCTCATCAAAACTTGGGGGGGCTAAAAATATCATCCTCATCAAACATAGCATCCCCAAGCTTATAATTTTGCATATCATTAGCATCAAACTGATTCAAAGAAGACATACTAATGACATTGCTACTAACATGAGTGTTATGCAAATAATAAAGCTCCATAGGCTTTTTGATTTTCTCTTCAAACACTTCATGACATAATTCAAGGTAGAGCTCATAAAGCTCTCTCAATTTGTTGTTGTTTTCCATAAAGAAACATAAGCAAAGGTCAAAAATGGAAAGTAAACTAACAAGACTAAAAAGAAAAGATGAAAGATAGTGTGCAACTCCCCTATCTTAGCACTCGGAGTCCCCGGCAACGGCGCCAGAAATTTTCTTGATACTCTATCCTCGTTGGTTACCCCAAGTGGATGGTTAGATGTAATGTAGCGGCAAATTTCCCCTATGTAGAGGACAAGGTTTGTCTCCCGTAGGACTCCGACAATGATAAGTAGGTGGTAAAGTGAACAATGGTACCGTTCATAACCGAGGTTGCTTACTTCACCTGGACGTGCACACACACAAGTAGCTTTGCTTCCCAATGAGTACAGAGAGGTTGTCAATCTCTCCGGCCTTGTTCTTCACAAAGGATCAACGCAACATATAATAATGATAATGATAGAAGCTAGAAAGTAAAAGCAGGAAAATAAAAGAGCATGTAAACAGTGATGAGAATATGAACCGGGGTCCCGTGATGTTCACTAGTGATGTCTCTCTCCCAAAATACGATAAAACTTCTATGCGAGGTAAACAAATTACAACTGGGCAATTGAAAGGATTAAAAACGCACCACAATGCCAACTATGCTACAAAGATAGGACGAGGCTCAAAAGCATGAGCGGTACACCAAAATAAGTAGACCGAAATCCAACTGCATTTACTACTAATTATCCACCTTAAGATATCTATCCAGAACATCTCGCTGGTATTAAGTAGTGAGCCCCACCCAAAGTGTAAACCCAAAGCAACAGACAATTGCATTAAAAAGCACTTTGCGTAAAGTAAACAATCCTTGCAACCGCGGTTACAAGCACCGTTGTTTTCTCCCTTGTGTCAACAACACATCCCCTAGACTCATGTTTTTGTCACTCAAGCGTGTCATCGGGGGGCATGAACCCACAATCGAGCATAACGTTCCCTCTTGGAGTTACTACCTACTACTTGTCCAAAGAAATAAACAACTACGGAGAACATGCAAGAATTACTTAGGAACAAAAATATATAAGATAAGAAACAAATATATTACTCAATCACAATCTGAACATAGTCTCATAATCAATCAGATCCCAGCAAACTCAGCATAGCAACAACAGAAAATTACATATGTGCCTCGATCATGTACGGCAGCTCACGAGGTCTAAATCATGAAGAACAAAGAGGGGAGGAGAACATCACATAGCTACTGATGACGCACCCATGGTCCAAGGGAAACTACTCATGGCACATCCGGGAAGCGTCCATGGTGGATGGGAAGCTCCCGAAGGTCAATCCTCCCTCCGGCAGAGTACCGAGAAGAGGCTTGCTGGCGCTCCCGATCTAGGATGCATGGCGGCGGTGGAACAGAGGCGAGATCGCGAAAAAGGGTTCTGTCTTTGGAGGTTTCGCATCACGGGGAATAAATAGACGAAGGGGTCCAGCCAGGGGGGCCACCAGGGGTCCAGGCACCCCCAGCGCGGCCAGACTCTAGGCCGCGCTAGGTGGCCTCCTGGGTCCCTGGTGGTGGCCCTCTGCCCCCACCCAGGTGATTCCGGAAGGTCCCTGTCACGCTGATTTTTTATCCGATTTTCCCGATTTTTTTGAGCATTTTTAATATGGGGGAAACATGGAATAGAAAAACAGTAGAAAACTGGAACTGGCACTGTGGTGCAATGAGTTAATAAGTTAGTCCAAATATGATCAAAAGTGTATGAAAGTGTATCTAGATCATAGCAATATCACACAAAACATGCTTGGATCAAGCAGTAATTATAGATACGTTTGGGACGTATCACCGGCCTCCTGCCTTCTGCTCACCAACACACGTCCCCGAGGTAATTTGCCCGGACGCCCTGTAGTTCGCTTCTCCGTTTGTGGCTGGATCAGCTTTATGCGTTCCAGACATTTTCTTCCTAGTTGGGAGAGCAGCAACATGGAGCTAACGAACGAACCGACTGAAAACAAAGATGGAAAGCAAGTAGATCAGAGAAGGGGGTTGGGCTAAACTTCTCCCCATCCTTGCGCACTTTCCCTTCTCCTGTATGGCATCATCCTTGAGTACCCTCTCCATCTGCGCGAAAACCATAGAGAGAGGAAAAAGTCTAAATACAGTTATAGCATGGTAAAACTTATTATGAACTAATGATATATGATAATAAACACACTTTATTATTTTCCTCTTGGGGTGCCGGAAAAGTTACTCGGTTGCTGAATTATTTGGAGGCTTAAATAATGTGTTTTCATATTTAATTAAATGAATTAAATATTAAATTATGTATTTAATATGATATTATATAGGATAACCCCTAATAGACCACCAGATTGGGCTCATTAGGTGGTGGCGCCCTCCCCAAGAGAAAAAATGGGAAGATGCATCAAGAGGGAGGAGACTCACCTAGGGGAGGTGGCACATCCCCCACGCCCCTATATAAGACGGAGGAGGGAGCCCCCCTCCTCCCACTACTTCATTTTCCCCCTCCCTCTCTCTCCATCATGTATGCTTCCATAATATTGGAACACATATACGGAGATTTGAGATATGGGATTTTTAGAGCTCCACCATACGCACACCATCGTCTTGCTGGAATCTTGGTACAAATCTATCTTCTTCCGCTGCTTCGCTAGACCGGAGACCGGGGGACGTTGTCTACACCAGATGCGTGTAGGACTGCGAGGTCCTGCTAGTTGTTGCACTTAACATTGTTGGTACATCTACAGGACCTTGAGGTTGGCGTGGATGTACGTCTTCATCGATAAAGTTTGAACGGGAACGTAATACCTCTTTTTGTCTTCAAGGACCGAGTGTTATCTAGAGTCGTGTGAGGATCATCGCGACCTTGAGGTCCGCTACGAGCGTACGACTACATCATCCACGTTCGTCTGAGAATGTTAACCGCTTTCGGTCTACGAGGGTACGTGATATGTCCCATACGTATCTATAATTTCTTCTTGTTCCATGTTTATATGGGTGAATTTGCTATATGTTTTGCTACACTTTCATACCTTTTTCAACATATTTGGACTAACCTACTAACTCAGTGCCCTAGTACCAGTTTCTGTCTGCTGTTGTCCGTGCATTGCAGGAAAATACCAATATGTAAATTGGTCAGAAAAATCGGGAAAAATTATATAAAAAAATAGCATACAGGAAGACTCCAGAACACCGAAGGGGGCCGGAGGGGCCACACCTTGCACCAGGCTGGTTGTAACAGCCCAGTTTTCACAAAAATTAAAAAAATTGTTTTCGGTGTGAATTGTTTGATTGTCTGATTTGTTTGCGGTGTTTGCATCCCCGATTTATCAATCAGAGATTATTTCCCCCCTCTTATCTCGTATCGGACGGAGACCGACCCTTTCCACCCTGACACTCGACCTTTGCGACACCGGGTTTCACCCGATCACCATCTCGAAAACCGCACGAGACCAGCCGCAGCCAACGGAACGAAAAACCCCGTTTAATAATTAAATGGGATATTTTTATAGCGCGCTGGAAAGTGTTCTCAGAACGGTTCCAGCGCGAGGTGAATGCCTTCGGCTCGACGTGCTGATCGCACAGTTCGAAGTTTTACCCGAATCGGAGGTACTACGGACCCCCGGCGGTCAGAAACGTGAGCACCACACGCGTGAGAGAAAAACCGGGGATTTTTTTGCAAACTGCTAGCCACCTGGGCTATATAAAGACCACCACACTTCCACCCCTTTCTAGGGTTTCCCTAGCCAAATAGGCAGCCACCAGCCCCCAGATCTGGAAAATATCCCAAATTTTTGGAACCCTAGCTCCACCAGATCTGAAAAACTGCCTAATTCATCCTGGACCGTCAGATCCGAAGATCCGACGGCCCTCGTTGCGCCACGTCACCACCTCTCTTCCTCCTCACTCTCCTGGCAGCCGCGCCAGCCCGTGGAAGCCTCGCCGCCGTCTTCCTCCGGCCACCGGGGCGCCTCGCCGCCGCGCTGCAGGTCGCCGTCTCCTCCATCCTGCGCCCCCTTTCCCTCTCCCCTTCCTTCTCCTCCTCTAACCCCCTTCCTCTCTCTTGCTGCAAGTAATGGCGGCCGCCGCCATTGGCGCCCGACGCCGAGCTCGCACTGCCCCTGGAGGACTCCAAGCCGCCGCCGGTACCCCGCCTGCCGCGTCCCCTGGACCCCGCCGCGCTCGCACCTCGCCCCTGGTCGCTCGCCGTCGCTGGAGCTAGCCGGCCGGCGAGCCAGACGCCTCCGCTAGAGCGGCTCGATGCAGTCGGGAGGCCCCGTGGCCGCTCGCACCAGGCCAGGTGGGCCGGCGTGCCCACCACTGCCAGCGCGGCCTAGCACCCACCGCCTCCTGGGCTCGGCCCACTAAGGTAAGGTGCTTCCTTTTTTTTCCTTCTTTTTTTTCTGCGAGTTGGGCCAGCCCAGTAGATTTCGGCCCGTTGCCTGTTTTTTTCCCTGGGCAGTTTTATTTTGGCAGATTGTGTATTTTTTTTGCGGTAGCTATAACTTTTCACCGGTAACTCCGATGGAGATGCTTTCTGCATGAAAGTTGCTCCGTTTTGCGCGTAGATTAATAAATTGTTGCTTGTTGCCATGATTGCACTTGTCTACTTGCTGTTTACCTCCTAATTACACTGCTTGCCACTGTAACTATAACTGTCATAACTTTTTAACCGTTGCTCTGATTAAAATGTTCTTTATATGTAACTTGACTAGAATTGCATGTAGATTGTGTTTATGCTGCTCTTGCTTGCTAATAAAAATAATAAAATATTGTTTAGGGCGAAACAGTACCAAATTCCATTTTTATCGTGGGGTCCGCAATAGTTTGCCATGTCTAGGATTTCACCCCACTTAAATTGACTAGCTTAGGTAGTTTATTTATGCTTCACCTTTTGCCATGCTTGTGTGACATGCCATGCTTGAGTGAGATGCCATGTTAACAACCTTTGTTGATCACCTGTAGCTAAACAACTTGAAGCATTCTAAATGTGCAGTATCGTCGTGTGTGACGAGTACTCCACTTAACCTGTTAGTAACCGCTCTCGACGGTAGGTGCGATGTCTCGTGTTGCCTTCTTGTTGATGCTTGCTCGTGTTTTCTTCGTAGTAATAGATGCTTGCTCGTTGATTGCTTCCCAGTGTTTATCGTCTTGTGTGCTTCCGCGGGTACCTCTCGGAGACGATGCGAGCTTGCGATCAACTACACCTTCGAAGCCCGACTTATCAACAGGCAAGGACTATGCATTACTTATGATCCATTCTATTTCAACCAGCGGTTTGCATGCTAGTGAGGATAAGTTCTATGTTTGATCCTACCACATGTTTACAGCCTCTTGCAACCCGATACAGACATGTCCCCTCCCAGCAAACCATGTAGTGCTATGTTACTATTGCTCCTGCTTAGTATGCATGCTTAGGATGCTACGATGTTACCCTGTTACTCCTTGGTTTGGGATATCACATTATTATATTATTGTTGATGATATGATTATTATAATGTTGACTATATTTGACGAAGGATGGAAGGTCTAGGCTATCCCGCCCCGACGCTTTGTTCCATTCGAGTCACCTAGGATCCGAGTTCCGGGTATTGGTTTTAAGACTGAGCGTGCCTAACCGCGTGTGGGATTTTATGGGGTCCCCTTTTCTTACCTACCTAGCTTCAAACATTTCTAGTGGTGGCCCAAGCTGATTTACCATATTAAATCGTGTGTGTGCTAGTCGGCCGCCAGTTGTTTACAAACCAACCTGGACTAGTGAGGACATAGTTCCCTTGCTGGCCCACCTTGTCCGGCTGAGGACCCGGTTTCCCATGTGTGATTAACCGGATATCCAAACCTGCGACAGACGGTAGAGACTAGCTTGTGCGCGCGGCCGGTCCTGAGATGGACTTCGACTCACCGGGGGCCACCCGGATTTGTTCGTTGTTAGTTAGAGGGACCTGTCGTTTCGGATCTTTTGGAACTAAATCATAAAATGGTTGCCTGTGATGGGTAGCAACTGAGAGAGATCGGCGTGCGTGCAGAGCCTTGTAATTGGCAGTTGGTACACCCCTGCAGGGTTAAATCTTTTCGAGAAGCCGTGTCCACGGTTATGGACGACTTGAGACCTACTCCTTGTTCATAGACAACAACAACTGAGATAATCTGAATATAACTTGATCAACGTGTGTGTGTGCCTTGACTGCTTCTTCTTCGTCGGGATGCGAAGAGGAGGACAAGGATAGGATAGGTGTTATGTTTGCGTAAGTAGTTGATAGCAAGACTTGTTGGAGGCGATTCCTCTTCGAATGCTTGGCTTCTTATCTTCCTCTCTAGATCGTTAGCCACTTCATAAATGCTAGTGCGACAGCAACCTCACCACTTACCACTTCCTTACCGTAAACTACTAGTTGTCCTAGAATGACGAGTGATGAAGTCCTTGCTGGGTTAGATGACCACTACAGTTGGATGCTGAGTACCTCTGTACTCATGATACTACCCCCAAACTCTTTTCAGGGTTCTTGATCGACAACAGGTTTGGTGATCGACGTTTCACGCGGAGACTCGACGACGAATAGTTAGGCGGATCCCGGCGGAGGGCCTGGACCCGTGTGGTTATGGGGATCGATGTTTTTCTCTTTGCCACTAGGCATTTGCTTATAGTCTGTACTCAGACATGTATCTTCCGCTGTTGTATTGTATTTAAGTCAGTTTTATGCCGACTGTATGAGATGTTGTATCCTTGTGTCTGTAATGTTGTGATATCATGTTGGAAATCCGGGGCATATGACTTCGTCATATGTCGTGGTGGGACCGATATGTGCTTCGTCCCCGGATCTGGATGGAAACATCTAGATCTGGAACAATACGGCATATTGGGCCTTACACTGGTGCCTGACGCGGCTAGGGGTGGGACCACGCCACCTGGCTGCCTGGTCAGGTGGGGCCTCTGTCGTGGGAAAGTCACAACAGATGTCCGATGAGTCGGAATTGACATGGGACCTGTCGGGGGATGGATTAAGCCCATAATCCGGCATTAGATCAATGGGCCAACTCATCCGCGGAAGGCCCACGAAAGAAGACCCGACCACGGGCCGTCTGCCCCAAGGAAAGATGATCGAAGCCATAGAAGGAATTCGACTTACCATGTATAGCACGTAGCATATTTGTAAAGTAGAATAGGACTCCACTACGTGTCGGAGTCGGATTTGCGGAATCTCGGGACCCGGTATCTTTATAAACCGAGGTCTATGGGATCCATGGCCAAGAATAATCAGAATCTAAAATAGGACTAGACACTTTTCTGCGTAACCTAGATCTCATCGAGACTAAGTTTACGAGCCGACTCTCTTGTAATCGATCAACCGACTCTCCTCTCGAGAGTCCGAACCCATAATAATAAGAAGAAGGAGTAGGCTTTTACCTCGAGACAAAGAAGGGCTGAAACCTGGGTAAATCGCTGAGTTTCTTGTCAATGTCGACTCTCTCCATGAAATCGCCTCGCAGAAAAGGTCCCATGCTAAGTTCGACTCTTGGGACATCTGCCATGAATTTCCCATGACAGTTGGCGCCCACCGTGGGCCTGGGCTCGCAGGTGTTGAGATTCTGGAGGGAGCTTTGTAAGGCATGAAAGGATTCGTTGCCGGAAGGATCACCAGAAGCTGGTGCGGAAAGATCTGCATCGACGATTTAACTTGGGGACCTAAAGCCAATTCCATCGACTCAGGATATCGGGTCCATATCGGATCTATCCACATCTTTGTCGGTCAAAATGATAGTGATGAACCAGAGTCATATCCTAAAACTTTCACGGAGCCCCTGAGTCGGCTTCCTACTATGCTTTACAGCCTGAGAAACGCAGCAGTGACCTATCAGCAAATAAGCAACTCTGAAGGTATGAGACGGCCAAGCACCGCTCCCTGATGACGGCTTCTCGCCCTTCGTTGGTAGGCCCCAAGTAGAAGGCGTGATGCGGTACAACAGCAAGTTTTCCCTCAGTAAAGATACCAAGGTTTGTCTCCAGTAGGACTCCAGAGATGATAAGTAGGTGTCAGCGGCGCAACTGACGCGGACCTGCACACAGACACAGATAACTTTGCTCCCAACGAAGTTCAGAGAGGTTGTCAATCTCTCCGGTCTTGTTGTTCACAAATGATAAAACGCAAGGGGATAATGATAGCAACTTGAAAGTAAATGCAGAAAAGTAAATATAGCTTGGAAACAATAATGAGGATATGGACTGGGATACGTGATGTTCGCTAGTGATGTCTCTCTCCCAAAAGACGATAAAATGCTATGTGAGGTAAACAAATTACAGAAAGGCAATTGACAGGATTAAGAACGCATCGCAATGCTAACTATGCTACAAAAGAAAGGAAGAGGTTCAAAAGAACGGGCAGTATGCCAAAGTAAGTAGAACGAAATCCATCTGCATCTACTACTAATCATCCACCTTGAGATATCTAGCCAGAACATCTCGCTGGTATTAAGTTGCGAGCCCCACCCAAAGTGTAAACCCAAAACACCGGACAACTGCATTAAAAAGAACTTTGCGTAAAGTAAAAAATCCTTGTAACCGCGGTTACAAGCACAGTTGTTTTCCCCCTTGTGGCAACAGCACATCCCCTAGACTCATGTTTCTTTTACTCAAGCATGTCATCGGGGAGGCATGAACCCACAATCTAGCACAACGCTCCCTCATGGAGTCACTACCTACTACTTGGACAAAGCAATAAACAACAACGGAGAGCATGCAAGAATTACTTAGGAACAAAAATATAAGAGATAAAAACCAAATATATTACTCTATCACAATCTGAACATAATCTCATAATCTATCAGATCCGATCAAATTCAACATAGCAATAGCAGAAATATTACAAAGGTGCCTCGATCATGTAGGGCATCTCACGAGGTCTAAACAATGAAGATCAAAGAGGGGAGGAGAACATCACATAGCTACTGATCACGGACCCATGGTCCAAGGAAAACTACTCACAGACATCCGGGGAGCATCCATGGTGGAGAGGAGACTCCCGGAGGTCAATCCTCCCTCCGGCAGGGTGCCGGGAAGAGGTCTTATGGTGCTCCCGATCTTGGAATGAAGGCGGCGGCGGAACAGAGGCGAGTTCATGGAATATGGTTCCTCTCTGGAGTTTTCCCGTGAAGGGGGATAAATAGGCGAATGGGGGCAGCCACAGGTGGACCAGGGGCCCCAGCCTCCCCCCTGGCGCAGTCAGGGGTGGGGCCGCGCCGGGTGGCCGCCTGGGCCCCCCCTGGCCCCCCTCTGGCCCCTCCCGGGATTTTCTCGAAGCTTCCGTCACGCTGATTTTTTATCTGAATTTTCCCGAATTTTTCTGGCACTTTTTATATGGGGGAAAACTGAAATAGAAAAACAGCAGACAACAGGAACTGGCACTGGGGTGCACTAAGTTAATAGGTTAGGCCAAATATGAACAAAAATGTATGAAAGTGTATCTAGATCATAGTAATATCACACAAAACATGCATGGAGCAAGCAGAAATTATCGATACGTTTTGGACGTATCAACATCCCCAAGCTTAATTCCTGCTCGTCCTCGAGTAGGTAAATGATAACAAGCATAATTTCTGTGGTGACATGCTAGCAACCATAAAAGAACTTTGAAAAGTAAAGCAATCAAGGTCAGAGATTCAATTCAAGTCATAACAGGCAAGAGTCTATATTAGCATTGAAATAAGTAACAAAAGAACAAAAGGTGCAAGAGCTCTCGCTGTCCGTGACTCGAATGTCTCCAAATGGTGTTTGCGTGCAAGAAAGGAGGATAGGGAATACGAGAAAAAAATATTTTTGTTGAGAACCCAATCTACTAAAGTTTCACACTTGGTCCTCTTTGGAATCTTATCTTGACTCGTCCCCAGACCACTAGCCAGGTACAAGTCAATTTGATCCACTCCTTTTCGATATTTTGAGCACTCATGCAATGGATGAGCGTAAGCACGAGAGGTGACGCTTAGGATGGCAAAGAGAGAAATATGGTGGAGGAGGAAGACAAAAAGGATGAGAAAGGCTCACATCAATTGGGACAATCATAGGCAAGAGATGCCAAATGATAGATATGATGTGAGGAGTAGGGATTGCCATGCAATGGATGCACATACGAGCTAAGAAGCTCTCCAAACTATGTGCATAAAGATCATCTCTATGGAGTACAAAGATATAGAGGGAGTACTAGTGTGGATCCTCAAAAGGATAGTAGTGTTGCCCCTTTCTCTCTTTTTATTTCTTTTTCTCTTTTTTCTATTTTTTTCTATTTTTTTGGTGGACTCAATGGCTCTTTCTATTTAACTCTCATTTGTCCTCTTTGGGATCTTTTAATGTGTCCACTTTGGGATCTTTTCCTCACTTAAGGGCAACACTCTATTTTACAAGAAGGTAAAGGAGATCTTTCACACTTTACAAGGTACTCAAAATCATAAAGAAGATATAACTATCATGATGTATGCAATGTACGTCGCTGCCAGTGTAGCAGGAACATGTATGACATGAAGATCAAGTCATGAGGAGGTGGAAGTTGCATGGCAATGTAACTCGGAAAGGCTATGGAAATGCCTTGATAGGTAGGTATGTGGCTGTTTTGAGGAAGGATAAAGGGAGGCTTATGATGACAGAGCGTATCATGCCAAGGGTTTAAATGTACCGGCAAAGGTGGACACCAACTCTCGGAGTGAGAAGAAGGCAATGCACGACACGGGAAAGGCTAGAAAAATATGGGAAGGTGGAAGTGTCAACTCTCAATACTTACATTAGTCCGAAGAACTCATGCACTTATTATCGGTAACTCTCAATCTAATGAGGAGGTTCAAAAAGAGACAAGTACCCCGAGGAGGAGTGTATGGGGGTTTGGTTATCCTTGCGCATCCTCGACTCATGGTACGTGAGTGTACTCTAATATTCGACTCCTCAGAAGAGTAGTGATCTATCTAGTAGCTAGAGTTCTCAACTAGTTTTGTAGGTTTTAAAAATAAACACTGATTGCCCAAAATACGACACCTATCACTAATAGGCAAGAGCTCTTGACACCAAAAGTCCAAACATTACTCACAACAATGCCTCAGAACTATTGCAAGCTACTACTAAAGTTAAATAGCAACCTCAATTACCTACTTTCAAGACAAAACACAACTCAGTGCAACAACCAACTCTCATAACATGATAAACATGAAAACTAAAAAGAGTTGCAGCAACAAACTAAACAAAAGCCAAAGCTCTTGCTAAAGACAAACTAAGACTAAAACTAAACATGGCAGTAGCTATGAAAAGATAAAGAACACACAACATCAAAAAGATAGGCAGGAAAAATCCTATGATGTGTTCTAGATTTTGAAAGTGGAGCGTGTTTCTCAACCACACAAAGTAAGACGGGATCTAACTTGTTATTAACAGCAAGAAAATCTAAAGAAAACTAAAAACAAAACCTAAGAGCGAGACGCTCCAAGCATAGCACATAACACATGAAGTGATAAAAATATAGTGAGACGAAGGACGAACTGATGATGGTTGATGGAGAAGGGGATGCACGGGGGGCATCCCCAAGCTTAGACGCTTGAGTCTCCTTGAATATTTATTGGGGATGCATGGGGGCATCCCCAAGCTTGAGCGCTTGACACTCCTTGATCTTCTTTCATCATCTTCCAACGCACACTTGAAAACTCCCTTCATACATAACTCATCATAAGCTGATTAGAGAGGTTAGTACCCTTAATAAATAATTTTTTCTCCACTGCATATATAGATAATATTGAAGAGCTACTGTTTCTCAAGAGTGCCAAAAAGTTTTTGCAAATAAAAAGCAAGCTTAAGGTTTGCAAAAGTAAGGAGAGACAAAACATGGCAGAATCTGTGAAAAACAGAACAGCAGATAGTAAAGAATTTTTTAGGGGCACTTCTGCAACTCAAATCAACAAACTCAGAACATACGGAAGTTTTGTAATTGTATAGATCATACTGTGTAAAAAAATCAGCTCAAAAAGATGAACTGGGATGTTTCTGGAATTTTTCTGGTCACGAGGACAGAATCTGTTTTCTGGACAGCATGTCACAACTTTTACTTCACTTGCCGTAAGAGGCTATAACTTGGCACAAAGCTGAAAAGTAAAGATACAATCATCAAGACACAACAAAAGCAAAAAGAAAAACCTGATTTCGTTGCGGGCTGCCTCCCGAAAGCGCTTCTTTAAAGCCATTAGTTAGGCATGATGCAAAAAGATCAAGTTGTATCAATTGAATCATTATCAAGATCATCAAAAAGCTCTTCAATTCTACAACTGGTCTTAAGAGGTCTTTCAAATAAAGGCCTAATGAAGATACTTCTAGGGAGAAAACCAGAAGGCGAAAAATCAATGGAAGATTCATTTATAAAATTATCAAAGAGAGGTATTTCTTCCAAAGTTTTCACGGTCTCAACTTCTTTGGCAATAGGTGGTTCCTTTTTAGGTCGGGGAACCTTAGGGACATAATTGAACTTAGGTTCCCTTCTTGCTGAAGTCTCTACCTCTTTTGGTTTGATTGAGGAGAAAGTAGTTCCAAGAGTATTAATGATTTCCTCAATCTTATCTATCCTAGAAAGATCCGTATCACGGGATTTGATGACCTCCAAAGTTTTGATAATTTTAAGCATGGAGCTATCAAGCCTATTCAAATTCCCTTGAATCTTGCGATCCAACTCATTCATCCTAGCTATACTTGGTATTTCTAACTCTATCTTTTCAAGTTACTTCATAATGTGAGATAGAGTCATATCTTCTTGTATTCTAGCAATAGGGAGATTTCCAACAAGATTTTCAATAGCATTAAAAGACTCCCAAGTCGGAGCTTCTAGAAAATTCCCATTGATAGCAGTATCTAATATAAACCTATTCCAAGGAGCAATCCCAACATAAAAATTTCTAAGCAGGATAGTAGTGGATTGCTTCTTGGTGGCTCTTATTTGAGAATCATTAATTCTATACCAAGCATCTTTTAAACTTTCTCCTCCTTTTTGTTTAAAGGTGAGAACCTCCGTCTCAACAAAGGCAGAAGGACCAGACATAATGAAAGCTATCAAGATAAATAATTTTTTTGTAATTTTTGCTAAAAGACACAAAGATAAAAACTGAAAGATAAACTAACAAGACTGAAAAACAAAGGTAAAAGGTAGTGTGCAACTCCCCTATCTTAGCACTTGGAGTCCCCGGCAACGGCGCCAGAAAATTCTCTTGATGACGGCTTCTCGCCCTTTGTTGGTAGGCCCCAAGTGGAAGGCGTGATGCGGTACAGCAGCAAGTTTTCCCTCAGTAAAGATACCAAGGTTTGTCTCAAGGAGGACTCCAGAGATGATAAGTAGGTGTCAGCGGCGCCACTGACGCGTACCTGCACACAGACATAGATAACTTTGCTCCCAACGAAGTTCAGAGAGGTTGTCAATCTCTCTAGTCTTGTTGTTCACAAATGATAAAACGCAAGGGGATAATGATAGCAACTTGAAAGTAAATGCAGAAATGTAAATATAGCTTGGAAACAATAATGAGGATATGGACCGGGATACGTGATGTTCGCTAGTGATGTCTCTCTCCCAAAAGACGATAAAAATGCTATGCGAGGTAAACAAATTACAGAAAGGCAATTGACAGGATTAAGAACGCACCGTAATGCTAACTATGCTACAAAAGAAAGGAAGAAGTTCAAAATCATGGGCAGTACGCCAAAGTAAGTAGACCGAAATCTATCTGCATCTACTACTAATCATCCACCTTGAGATATCTATCCAGAACATCTCGCTGGTATTAAGTTGCGAGCCCACCCAAATAGTAAAGATATCAAGCATGTCATCGGGGAGGCATGAACCCACAATCTAGCACAACGCTCCCTCTTGGAGTCACTACCTACTACTTGGCCAAAGCCATAAACAACAACGGAGAGCATGCAAGATTTACTTAGGAACAAAAATATAAGAGATAAAACCAAATATATTACTCTATCACAATCTGAACATAATCTCATAATCCATCAGATCCGATCAAACTCAACATAGCAATAGCAGAAATATTACAAAGGTTCCTCGATCATGTCGGGACCCGGGGTTAGCGTATGCAAGTACAGCTAAGACATAGTCATATGTAGAGCCGAGAACCGTACCCACTTGTCTAAGCAGACAAGGCCAAGCACAGAACGTTCTCGGAAAGCATCGTACGTGAGGGGCATCCCATCCAGGCCGTATGATCAACTGAGATGGGTCCTCATCGTCCGCACACAAGTCTAATGATATGGGTGGTGAACTCCCATATTCAAAGACAAGTCGCCTCAACCATGCTATCAACTATCTCATAGCTCTTACATAGACTTACTCCAGCCCGATCACTTAGTCGGGGTCTAGGGTGGGCTCGATCATACCACAAAGTGTGCACGAGACGGAGTCTCGAACAATCGCATCGCGATGCCCCAAGCTGCGCACATCTAAGGGCCACTTGGTGTATGAAAGACCGCCAGCCAGAACACAACTAAGGTCTCGAAAACCCATACAAAGACATGCATGATATAAGCATACACGCAACACACATGCCTTGTATGAACAACAGGTACCATTGCAATTCTCTACAAAGTATACATTTTTATTGATAACTCTTATAGAGTGCACACAGAGATCACAAACATGTGATCCAACATTACAACACAGACGGAAGAAAATTATGTATGAGTACAGACAAGTTTAACAAATGGCTTAAGAAGCCTTATTTAAACACAAGCCCTCCACGCGGGAACCAGTCGTCTGACTGGGACTAGACTAGTTGATCTTCAGTCGTCCAGCTCGATGAAGAAGCCACCTTAGGGGTCAGCGGTATCATCTAAAACATAGATTAAGCAAACGTGAGTACAAAGACGTACTCAGCAAGACTTACATAGGAGCTATACTACTCATGCACATGTATCAAGGTAAAGGGAGGTGGGGTTTCACTTGCAGAAATGCCAGCTTTGACTTGGCTAGTCCTGAACTACGAATACCAGACTTTGAGGTAAGAAGCGTACACGAGTCCACTACTTTCTCCAACCAATTACACCACTATGGTACCTTTCTCGACTTCCCCACGAGAAAGCAAGCCATAGCACTCACACTTATCTTGGTGTGTTTTAGAAGTATCCAGTTCAAGTTATCTAATAATCAAGCTAAGCTTTCCAAGTAGTCCATAACCGCGGACGCGGCTATTCGAATAGTTTTGTTAACCCTGCAGGGGTTTACCGCTACACACACATGATCATCATTTACCGCCTTTGTACTCGACACCATTCAAGGGGTGCCGGCGAGGATGCTCACCACAACTGTTACCTCATAGCCGATCTAGTCCGAGAAAGCCGCCTACTTGGGTTGGTTACCAATATCGTGAACCCGGCCGGTTTACCGAAGTGGACCCAAGTGATGTGTGCGTGGTGCATAAGCCGGTCTCGGATGAGCCGTTCTCTCACTTAGCAGCCAGGCCACAACCCTACCAGAACTCCGAACTATTGCGACATCTGGACATCGAAAGGGATGAGTTAGTAAGTTGAGAGGGGTCAGTGATCCCAATGTGTGGTTGTACTCTTCATCTTGGATCACTACACAAGAACTCGGACTTAGGGCGGTGTTCAACGAGACAACCCACCGTGTACTCCTACACAGCCTCTCATCGTTCACCTTTTATTAGGGGCCGATTCACCAACACTTTTCTACCAACATCAACATGATCACTACCATCCCAACTCACATCACAGAAACAACATGGTATCATACTAAGCATGCAATAAGCGATAAACATTTGCAGGGGCCACATGATATCAACCAACTCCTACATTTGCTAGGATTGTGGTTTGCTTACTACTGTGACAAAACATAGGTCATGCAAAGGAATGGGTTCATCTATGCGGTAGAAACGTAGCATGGTAATCATCCTATACAATGCATAAGCGAGACATGAGAGGGAAGTGGGATTTTATCGACATGATCAATGGGGGTTTGCTTGCCTTGCTGACGAGGTTCGGGTTATGGGTCTTCAACGAAGGGGGCAGCCTCCTGCTCCGGTTCCACCTCTACTCGACAAACAACATGCAAAGTAGCAAAGTAAATACAATGCACAATCACATGATGATAGGTTGAAACTTGATGTATATGCTTTGATGTGTGAAGCAATTCCATTTAAATGGAGTATACTGCAAATTGAATTTCAAATTCAAACTCCACATTTGAATTCAACTTAGTCAAGTTGCATGTGACATTGTTTGATCATATTGAACCTTTTGGAAATGTGTATGATATGCCTCTGACGTGTGGTTGAATTGTAGCATAATTCCATGGTCCAAGTTGCAAGATCATTTGATTTGAATTTGAATTAATTCCAAATAAATCAAATGACATATGCTACTGGTCCCATTTTAAAATCAACTCAAACATAGTTGAAAGTTGGATTTTTGGATAGCTTATTTTCTCCTGATCATTTTACATATATTATTTGTCCAATTTGGAGTTAATATGAATTTTCTATGAATTTCCAAAGTTTGGGGTATTTTCTGGAATTTCTGGAATTCTTTAACTGAATTTGATTTTCTGGAAATTCATTATTGCGTCATGCTGACCTCAAGCTGGCGTCAGGGGAGGGGGCTGACAAGGGGGTCCCACCTGTCAATGGCTGGTTGATTTAATCCGCTGGGTTAATTTAACCAGTGGCTTAATTAAGCCACTAGGCCCACTGGTCAGTGACCCAGGGGGTCATTAGAGAGGTGATTAACGGGGGGGGGGGGGGGGGGGGGGGGGTTGGCTAACCCACCGGCGGCCTGGCCACGGCGGTGCACTCGCCGGAATGGGCTAGGGGCCACGGGAGGCTATGGGGAGGACATCAATGGGTGCAGCAACGTCGTCCGCGTCGTCTGGAAGCAACAGGGGGTCACGGGGAGCTCGGAATCGACGGCGGCGACGTCTCCGGCGGCAACAGAACGGCGGCAAGATCGCAGTTGTCGCTGCAGTGCACGGAGCGGGCTGATTTGTGGCGTGTTCGAGTGCTGGCACACGCAGGAGTGAAACGCGTGCACTGGAGCTTCACGACGGGCACCGGAGCGAGGAGGGCGACGACCATGGCGGCGAGGTGCTCGGGTCCCCATGGCGGATCCGGCTAGAGGAAGAAATTGAGGGGGATAAAAGAGGGGTTTTGATCCCGAGCTCACCCTGAGTCTAACTGGAGCGGAGGCTTGCTCGGGGAGGCTCTGGTGCTGCCGGAATTCCAAGTCGATCCGCGGCGGCCGGCGACGAAGACGACGAAGCTAGCGAGCTCGTGGAGGCGTCTGGCTCCGATTCCGTCTGCAGGTTGATGAAGACGACGACGATGAACTCCCTGGACACCTTGGTTTGGCTCTTCCGCACAGCTGCGCTCCGGCTAGGTTACGGGGGCGCCACTGTTCTTCGTGGGGAGGACGAACAAGAGGGCGAACATGGAGGGGAAAAAGATCTGGGCTTCTCCTGGACACGCGGGGCGGCGAGAAGGAGGCAGGGGCGTGGCTGTGGAGCTGCCACCGCGACGGCCGCGGCATGCCGGGCACGCAGCTGTGTGCTCGTGCCCGGGGAAGACGACAGGGAAGCCCGCCTGGTGGGCTGGGCCGGCTGGAAAGGTGGGCCTCGCCCCTGGGCAACAGGTAAGCTTCTCCTTTTTTTTCTTCTGTTTTCTTTTCTGACATTTTTTTTGTCTTTGCTAAATAAATAGCTAGGCATTTTATTAAATGCTGAAAATTTTTATATGGCCTCATAATAATATAGACTAGCCACTTATAAAGTTTCAACATTTTTAAAATTCAACTGATTTGAATTTTAAATCAAATAGGGGTTTTTCTTTAAATCCAAGGCACTGTTTGAATATTTGAAAATCTATGAGCATGGGGTGGGTCCCACATCACTTGATATGTGATCACACTCATTTATAAGACTTTTCAAAATTCTAACATGAATTTTTGGAGAAGATTTTTATCTGGCCTTTTGAATTAATTCATCTGGGGGGGTTCCTTCTCCCATTTTGCTTTTGATTTTGATTTCCAAGATTTCTTTCATGAATGCAAAGTGAAATGCTAACCCTAGCACATTACCTAACAGAGGGTTCTGACAACTCGCCCCCACTCAACAGAATCTCGTCCCGAGATTCAGAAGTCTTCGGGAGGAAGGTGGGGTACTCGGCAGTGAGACGGTCTTCTCTTTCCCACATAGCTTCTCTTTCAGAGTGGTGTGACCATTGCACTTTCAGAAACCTAATCTTCTGATGACGAGTGACACGCTCTGCGGAATCAAGAATACGAACGGGGTATTCTCGATAAGAAAGGTTATCTTGGAGATCAAGCGTTTCATGGTCGACCTCGCGGATGGGGTCCTTGAAGCAACGCCTGAGTTGGGACACATGGAATACGTCGTGTACTCGGGAAAGGTGCGGGGGTAGTTCAAGTTGGTAGGCAACTTCTCCACGTTTAGCAATAATGCGGAAAGGTCCGATGTAACGTGGGGCCAACTTGCCTTTGATACCGAAACGTTTGGTTCCCTTCAGAGGAGTAACCCGAAGGTAAGCCTTCTCATCCAGATTGTAGCTCTCTTGCCTATGATGACGATCATAGTAGCTTTTCTGATGAGACTGGGCTGCTTTCAATTGATCACGAACAATGCGAACTTGCTCTTCTGCTTCCTTGATCATATCCGGTCCAAAGAATTGTCTTTCACCGGTTTCTGACCAGTTTAAAGGTGTTCGACATCGTCGTCCATATAGGAGTTCAAAAGGAGCCATGTTCAGACTAGATTGAAAACTATTGTTATAAGCAAATTCGGCGAATGGAAGAGACTTCTCCCAATTCTTTCCGAATGAGATAACACAAGCTCTGAGCATGTCTTCAAGAATTTGGTTAACCCTTTCGACTTGACCGCTAGGCTGAGGATGGAAAGCTGTACTAAAGGAGAGATGAGTTCCCATAGCATTCTGAAAGCTTCCCCAAAATCTAGAGGTGAAAAGGCTACCGCGATCAGAGTTGATTTCCAAAGGAACACCATTGAGGGATACAATTCTAGAGATGTACAAGTCCGCTAACTGGCTAGCAGTTATAGACTCGCGAACCGGCAGGAAGTGAGCAACTTTGTAAAGCCTATCTATGACAACGAAGATGGCATTGTTTCCTTTCTGGGTTCTGAAAGCCGGTGATGAAGTCCATACCGACTTTGTCCCATTTCCACTCGGGAATAGACAAAGGTTGAAGCGTACCAGCAGGTCTTTGATGTTCTGCCTTAATGAGACGACAAACATCACATTCGGCAACAAATTGAGCAATGTCTCTCTTCATCCTGGTCCACCAAAATCTCTGGCGTAGATCTCGGTACATTTTTGTGCTACCGGGATGAATCGAGAGGGGTGTGTCATGGGCTTCCTTGAGGATGAGTTGCCTTAGTTCCCTATTCTTAGGTACTACCAAACGATTTCCAAAGAATACCGTTCCTTTGCTATCTGTGGAGAAACATTTAGCAACTCCGCTAGCAATGTTCTCCTTGATCCGACGAACACCTCGTGCACGCCATTGGGAAACTTTCATTTGATCCTCAACAGTTGGTTTCGCCACCAAGGTAGAAAGATAGCCATGAGGAACAATCTCAAGGTTGAGCTTGCGAAAGTCCTCATGAAGAAGTGGTTGATACTGTTGTAACATGAGGTTGTTACAATACGACTTGAGACTTAATGCATCAGCCATGACATTGGCTTTGCCTGGGGTGTAAGAAATTACTACGTCGTAATATTTTATCAACTCAATCCAGCGTCTTTGCCTGAGATTAAGATCTGGCTGGGTGAAAATGTATTTGAGGCTTAGGTGGTCGGAATAAATCTCGCAACGGTTACCAAGGTGGTAATGTCGCCAAGTTGTTAGGGCATGAACTACGGCAGCGAGTTCAAGGTCATGGGTAGGATAGTTCTCTTCATGTGGCCGCAACTGGCGTGAAGCATAAGCTATCACATGTCAATCTTGCAGAAGTATGCAGGTGCAAGTACTGGTGCAGAAGTCAATCTTCTTTTTAGCTCTTGAAAGCTTTCCTCGCACTTGGGAGTCCATAGGAATTTCTTATCTTTCTTGAGGAGTTCAGTTAGAGGCTTTGCAACTTTAGAAAAGTTCTCGACGAAGCGACGGCAATAGCTGGCTAGGCCAGGAAAACTCCTAACTTGCTTAACCGATTCAGGTGGAGTCCAGTCAAGGACGGCCTGAACTCTCTCGGGATTTACAGCAATGCCTTTTGCAGAAATCACGTGGCCTAAGTAGGTCACTTCTAGTAGCCAGAATTCACACTTGGAGAATTTAGCATACAGGCGATGCTCTCTAAGTTTCATCAATACCAGCCTTAGGTGTTCGGCATGATCTTCTTCGTTCTTCGAGTAGATGAGAATATCATCGAGATAAACCACAACAAATTTATCTAGGTACTCCATGAAGATCGAATTCATCAAGCGCGAGAATGTGGCGGTTGCATTGGTTAAACCAAAGGACATGACGGTATACTCGTAAAGACCATAACGAGTAGTAAAAGCCGTTTTGGGAATGTCCTCGCTTCGGATTTTGATCTGATGATAACCTAATCTCAAATCCATCTTGGAGAAGACGGAGGATCCTGCAAGTTGATCATAAAGATCATTGATTATGGGCAGTGGGTATTTGTTCTTTATCATCGCTAGATTTACCGGGTGATAGTCTACGCACATCCTTTCTGTTCCATCTTTCTTTTTACGAACAGAACGGGGCAACCCCATGGCGATGAGCTAGGGCGGATGAATCCTTTTGCCAACGAAGCATCAAGTTGGGTTTTTAGGTCAGCTAACTCATGTGGGGCCATTTTATATGGGCGTTTGGAAATTGGTGCGGTTCCTGGAACAAGATCCACTATAAACTCTACACATCTATCGGGTGGCATGCCCGGCAGCTCTTTAGGAAAGACATCCGGGAAGTCGCGAACCACCGGAATATCTTCAAGTTCAGGAAGGGGAAGTACATTCAAGGAATGCACTTGGGTTCTTGTTCTGGGTGAGGTATAGTTGACGGTTTTGCCTGAAGGGTGGGTGAGTTTCACGGATTTTCCTTTGCAATCCAGGTAGGCATTCTGTCTTGATAGCCAATCCATGCCAAGGATGACATCAATATCTGAAGACTTGAGGGCTATGAGTGAAGCAAGGAATACTAAACCCTCAATTGCAATTTGATTACCATGGCTTACCCTATTAGTTTGCCATCTTGACCCTGGAGCTTGAATAATCATTGGGGTGGACAATTCAACAAAGGGTAACTCATGACGAAGTGCATAACTTTCCGACATGAATGAATGAGATGCTCCTAGGTCGAAAAGAACGGAAGTAGGAACATAATTGACTGGGAGCGTACCAAGAATGACGTCAGTGGTGTCGTCAGTCTCTTCGGCGGTAATCTGTTTCACGCGTCCACGAGTGGCGGGAGGAGCGGTTTTGGCGGTGTAGACCTTCTGGGGTGGCTTGCCACGACCATTGTTGTTGTTGCCTCCGGCACGGGGTGGAGCATTCTGATTCTGGATCTGGTTCTGGGGACACTCACGAGAATAGTGGCCTGCCTGACCACACTTGTAACAGGCTCCGAAAATAGTGCGTGGAGCTGGGTTGTTTGGTGGAGCTGGGTGGAACTGAGTTGGTGGACGAGGTGCCACATAGGATGGCCTCGGTGGGTTGTTCTGGTGGAACATACTATTGGGGATCCAGATCTTGCGCTTCTGGGAGCCTGAACTGGATGAACTGTCGTCTCTAGGGTGTTTGCGGAAATCATTGGGGTGTTCATGTCCTCTGCCTTGATGGCCTTGTTGACAAGGACCTGGAATGTGGCAAAGTCATGCAGGTTGAGCTCACGACGAAGTCCAGTGTTGAGTCCACGACGGAACCTCTCTTGTTTCTTGGAGTCGGTGGAGACTTCTTCGGTAGCATAACGAGAAAGTCGGTTGAACTCACGACTAAACTCGTCAACGGTCCTTCTGCCTTGAGTGAGGTTGCAGAACTCCTCACGCTTGCGGTCCATAAGACCCTTGGGAATGTGGTGCTCACGGAAGGACGTGCAGAATTCCTCCCAAGATGCAGGCGGTCCAACGGGACGCATATTCAGAAAGTTCTCCCACCAAGAGCTAGCTGCACCTTCAAGGTGATAGGTGGCATAGCTGACCTTGTCGCCATTTGCAACACGGCCTTCTTGGAGCTTCCTCTCGATGCTGCGAAGCCAGTCATCGGCGTCAAGGGGCTCGGTGGAGTAACTGAAAACCGGGGGATGGAGCCGGATGAAGTCGTTCAGGGACACCAACTCGTTGCGCTGCTGAGTGGTGTTGCGGGCAATGACTTCCAGAAGGTGGTGAGAGTCTCGGCGGTTCCTCTCAACCTCCATCAGAACCTGAGCCATCGTGGGTGGGGGTGGAAGGTTTCCTTCCTCCATGTAATTCCTACGACCCTGGTTACGACCAATCTGGCCACGGGTTCCTTGAGACATCCTGAAGGTAAAAACCAAAGTCAAACAGAGTTGATTTGAAGAGTCTAATCAAGGTATTGAAGTACTGGAAGGATTACAGAGCAAAGGAAGTAATCATCTTGACAACATGGTGATAAAAGCATACAAGCCATATATTCACAAGCTGTCATACAAACCATACATTGTTTTAGTACAAGCACCAAGCTAATACAAACGTGCTGAAGATGATACATCCTTCAGAGGCACTCTGACTTCCTATACATTATTTATCTAAGCCTCTGGAACTTAGACACCTTGCTTACTATATACTAAGATACTACTACATCCTCACTAAGTAAGACCACAGGCGGTCTCACTCATCTCCATCTCCATAGTAGTCCTCATAAAAGTTACCCGCGTATCCCGGTAGCTGGAGGTGACCATCGGAAAACACGGAGGATTGTGGACCCTGATATCCATTTGGGCAAGGATGGGCCTAGGTCCAGCGTAGGGTGGAAGCAAAGGACCACGGGGTGGAAAAATGCCTCCAATCTCGGGCCAAGCAACTCGAGAAGGAATCTGAGTCCTCACTGGGTAGATCGCATCAAACTCAACTTATCCCACGCTCACAAAGGGTGCCATGAGTGTCAGTGCTCGATACAGACGAACACGGGTGGCGTGGAGCTCGAAACGGAGAGCGCGTGCATCACGATCTCTGTCACTAGCAAACCTAGCAGTCACCTGGAGTGCTGGATCCTCTGCAGAGTGATCTGAGTAGAGTCTGGTGTAATATCCCTCTTCTCCTGGAAGTGCAACATGGATATAGCGGAAGGAGGTCTCTCTCAGCATGGTGTGCTCCTCTCTCAGCAGGGTAATACATGAATATGCAGCATCCTGCACAACCATGTTCTCGGTAATGCCAATGCCATGTCCAAAATGGATAGGCTGAGTGACTCCAACGTGGTGCGGGTAGATCCTGACAATGCAGTGGAACTGCGTCTGGTTGAAGTCGTGAAACTGCTCTTCGACGGTGTACTGAGGGTACCACCGATATCGCACATAGGACATCATCTCGATCAACGTGGCGGGATGGCCACACACACCGAGGCACCTGGTCAAACGAACAATCTGCCGAGGGGGAAGATCTGCCATCTGAAACAGAAAGGAGTTTGCAAATGCATCAGATTATGAGATAAACCTGGAATGACTCGGACAGCATAACGGCTGTAATTGTAAGAAATGACAATTTCTTTCAATCACGAAAAACAGCACTTACATAATACGATGTAAGAAATCAGCATTACAACAATGCTAGGAAAACCGGACACAACTTTCCTACGGCTACAAGGAAGAAAACAACAAGATGTTCTAATCAGACAGAGGAGAGCCTAGTCCTATCTTCCCGTAGAATAAGATGAGGGTGACTCAGAACTCAGAACGAAGGGGGTAAGGAGAAAAAAGAAGCCTTACGTTGTTCCCTTATATACCCAGAGTAACTATATAACTATAGAAGGCTAGACTCGACTTCGGCCAAGGCTACTAGTCCTACAGTCAGTCCTGCTCTGATACCAAGTCCGTCGGGACCCGGGGTTAGCGTATGCAAGTACAGCTAAGACATAGTCATATGGAGAGCCGAGAACCGTACCCACTTGTCTAAGCAGACAAGGCCAAGCACAGAACGTTCTCGGAAAGCATCGTACGTGAGGGGCATCCCATCCAGGCCGGATGATCAACTGAGATGGGTCCTCATCGTCCGCACACAAGTCTAATGATATGGGTGGTGAACTCCCATATTCAAAGACAAGTCACCTCAACCATACTATGAACTATCTCATAGCTCTTACATAGACTTACTCTAGCCCGATCACTTAGTCGGGGTCTAGGGCGGGCTCGATCATACCACAAAGTGTGCACGAGACGGAGTCTCGAACAATCGTATCGCGATGCCCCAAGCTGTGCACATCTAAGGGCCACTTGGTGTATGAAAGACCGCCAGCCAGAACACAACTAAGGTCTCGAAAACCCATACAAAGACATGCATGATATAAACATACACGCAGCACACATGCCTTGTATGAACAACAGGTACCATTGCAATTCTCTACAAAGTATACATTTTTATTGATAACTCTTATAGAGTGCACACAGAGAACACAAACATGTGATCCAACATTACAACACAAATGGAAGCAAATTATGTCTGAGTACAGACAAGTTTAACAAATGGCTTAAGAAGCCTTATTTAAACGCAAGCCCTCCACGAGGGAACCAGTCATCTGACTGGGACTAGACTAGTTGATCTTCAGTCGTCCAGCTCGATGAAGAAGCCACCTTCGGGGTCAGTGGTATCATCTAAAACATAGATTAAGAAAACGTGAGTACAAAGACGTACTCAGCAGGACTTACATAGGAGCTATACTACTCATGCACATGTATCAAGGTAAAGGGAGGTGGGGTTTCACTTGCAGAAATGCCAGCTTTGACTTGGCTAGTCCTGATCTACGAATACCAGACTTTGAGGTAAGAAGCGTACACGAGTCCACTACTTTCTCCAACCAATTACACCACTATGGTACCTTTCTCGACTTCCCCACAAGAAATCACGCCATAGCACTCACACTTATCTTGGTGTGTTTTAGAAGTATCCAGTTCAAGTTATCTAATAATCAAGCTATGCTTTCCAAGTAGTCCATAACCGCGGACGCGGCTATTCGAATAGTTTTGTTAACCCTGCAGGGATGTACCGCTACACACACATGATCATCATTTACCGCCTTTGTACTCGACACCATTCAAGGGGTGCCAGCGAGGATGCTCACCACAACTGTTACCTCATAGCCGATCTAGTCCGAGAAAGCCGCCTACTTGGGTTGGTTACCACTATCGTGAACCCGGCCGGTTTACCGAAGTGGACCCAAGTGATGTGTGCGTGGTGCATAAGCCGGTCTCGGATGAGCCGCTCTCTCACTTAGCAGCCAGGCCACAAGCCTACCAGAACTCCGAACTATTGCGACATCTGGACATCGAAAGGGATGAGTTAGTAAGTTGAGAGGGGTCAGTGAGCCCAATGTGTGGTTGTACTCTTCATCTTGGATCACCACACAAGAACTCGGACATAGGGCGGTGTTCAACGAGACAACCCACCGTGTACTCCTACACAGCCTCTCATCGTTCACCTTGTATTAGGGTCGATTCACCAACACTTTTCTACCAACATTAACATGATCACTACCATCCCGACTCACATCACAGTAACAACATGGTATCATACTAAGCATGCAATAAGCGATAAACATTTTCAGGGGCCACATGATATCAACCAACTCCTACATTTGCTAGGATTGTGGTTTGCTTACTACTGTGACAAAAGATAGGTCATGCAAAGGAATGGGTTCATCTATGCGGTAGAAACGTAGCATGGTGATCATCCTATACAATGCATAAGCGAGACATGAGAGGGAAGTGGGATTTTATCGACATGATCAATGGGGGTTTGCTTGCCTTGCTGATGAGGTTCGGGTTATGGGTCTTCAAGGAAGGGGGCAGCCTCCTCCTTCGGTTCCACCTCTACAAGACAAACAACAAGCAAAGTAGCAAAGTAAATACAATGCACAATCACATGATGATAGGTTGAAACTTGATGTATATGCTTTTATGTGTGAAGCAATTCCATTTAAATGGAGTATACTGCAAATTGAATTGCAAATTCAAACTCCACATTTGAATTCAAATTAGTCAAGTTGCATGTGACATTGTTTGATCATATTGAACCTTTTGTAAATGTGTATGATATGCCTCTGAAGTGTGGTTGAATTGTAGCATAATTCCATGGTCCAAGTTGCAAGATCATTTGATTTGAATTTGAATTAATTCCAAATAAATCAAATGACATATGCTTATTTTCTCCTGATCATTTTTCATATATTATTTGTCCAATTTGGAGTTAATATGAATTTTCTATGAATTTCCAAAGTTTGGGGTATTTTCTGGAACTTCTGGAATTCTTTAACTCAATTTGATTTTCTGGAAATTCATTATTGCGTCATGCTGACCTCAAGATGGCGTCAGGGGGGGGGGGCTGACAAGGGGGTCCCACCTGTCAGTGGCTGGTTGATTTAATCCGCTGGGTTAATTTAACCAGTGGCTTAATTAAGCCACTGGGCCCACTGGTCAGTGACCCAGGGGGTCATTAGAGGGGTGATTAACGGTGGGGGGGGGGGGAGGGTTGGCTAACCCACCGGCGGCCTGGCCACGGCGGCGCACTCGCCGGAATTGGCTAGGGGCCACGGGAGGCTACGGGGAGGACATCAACGGGTGCAGCAACGTCGTCCGCGTCGTCTGGAAGCAACAGGGGGTCACGGGGAGCTTGGAATCGACGGCGGCGACGTCTCCGGCGGCAACAGAACGGCGGCGAGATCGCAGTTGTCGCTGCAGTGCACGGAGCGAGCTGATTTGTGGCGCGTTTGAGTGCTGGCACACGCAGGAGTCAAACGCTTGCACTGGAGCTTCACGACGGGCACCGGAGCGAGGAGGGCGACGACCATGGCGGAGAGGTGCTCGGGTCCCCATGGTGGATCCGGCTAGAGGAAGCAATCGAGGGGGATAAAAGAGGGGTTTTGATCCCGAGCTCACCCTGAGTCTAACTGGAGCGGAGGCTTGCTCGGGGAGGCTCTGGTGCTACCGGAATTCCATGTCGATCCGCGGCGGCCGGCGACGAAGACGACGAAGCTAGCGAGCTCGTGGAGGAGTCCGGCTCCGATTCCTTCTGCAGGTTGATGAAGACGACGACGATGAACTCCCTGGACACCTTGGTTTGGCTCTTCGACGTCGTTGGCCGCGAGTCCGCACGGCTGCGCTCCATCTAGGTTACGGGGGCGCCGCTGTTCTTCGTGGGGAGGACGAACCAGAGGGAGAGGATGGAGAGGAAAAAGATCTGGGCTTCTCCTGGACACGCGGGGCGGCGAGAAGGAGGCAGGGGCGTGGCTGTGGAGATGCCACCGCGACGGCCGCGGCATGCCGGGCACGCAGCTGTGTGCTCGTGCCCGGGGAAGACGACAGGGAAGCCCGCCTGGTGGGCTGGGCCAGCTGGAAAGGTGGGCCTCGCCCCTGGGCAACAGGTAAGCTTCTCCTTTTTTTTCTTTTCTTCTGTTTTCTTTTCTGACATTTGTTTTGTCTTAGCTAAATAAATAGCTAGTCATTTTATTAAATGCTGAAAAAATTTATATGGCCTCATAATAATATAGACTAGCCACTTATAAAGTTTCAACATTTTTAAAATTCAACTGATTTGAATTTTAAATCAAATAGGGGTATTTCTTTAAATCCAAGGCACTGTTTGAATATTTGAAAAATCTATGAGCATGGGGTGGGTCCCACATCACTTGATATGTGATCACACTCATTTATAAGACTTTTCAAAATTCTAACATGAATTTTTGGAGAAGATTTTTATCTGGCCTTTTGAATTAATTCATCTGGGGGGGTTCCTTCTCCCATTTTGCTTTTGATTTTGATTTCCAAGATTTCTTTCATGAATGCAAAGTGAAATGCTAACCCTAGCACATTACCTAACAGAGGTTCTGACAGATCATGTAGGGCAGCTCACGAGGTCTAAACAATGAAGATCAAATAGGGGAGGAGAACATCACATAGCTACTGATCACGGACCCATGGTCCAAGGAAAACTACTCACGAGACATCCGGGGAGCATCCATGGTGGAGAGGAGACTCCCGGAGGTCAATCCTCACTCCAGCAGGGTGCCGGGAAGAGGTCTTCTGGTGCTCCCGATCTTGGAAGCGCGGCGGCGGCGGAATAGAGGCGAGTTCACGGAATAGGGTTCCTCTGTGGAGTTTTCCCATGACGGGGAATAAATAGGCGAAGGGGGGCAGGAAGTGGTGGACCAAGGGCCCCAGGCGCCCCCCCTGGCGCGACCAGGGGTGGGGCCGCGGCGGGTGGCCGCCTGGGCCCCCCTGGCCCCCCTCTGGCCCCTCCCGGGCTTTTGTCGAAGCTTCCGTAACGCTGATTTTTTATCTGAATTTTCCCGAATTTTTCTGGCACTTTTTATATGGGGGAAAACTGAAATAGAAAAACAGCAGAAAACAGGAACTGGCACGGGGGTGCACTGTGTTAATAGGTTAGTCCAAATATGATAAAAAATGTATGAAAGTGTATCTAGATCATAGCAATATCACACAAAACATGCATGGAGCAAGCAGAAATTATCGATACGTTTTGGACGTATCACTCCCCGCCATACCTTCGTAGGGTTTATTGGCGGGTCCCTAGAGCCAGAACACGGCATTCAGATCCCGACTCACGGCAACACAAAAAATCTCTCTGATGCCGACTCATACCAAGAAGAGGATCAGTATAAAGACACCGGGTCATTCCAATCCATTAAATAGGTGGAATCGGATCGGACTCGGAGCAGTACAATCCATATTCTCCCTACCTCAAATCCCCTCAGGAAGGAACTGTCTACACTACAGACACTCATCGACGACGACACTCCTCGGAAGATAGAAGCCCGATTTATGAAAATTACAAAGCCAATGACATCCAGAATCCATCAGATGACTCAGACACGCAAACCACCAACGTATGGCAGCGACTGAGTCGAAACAAAAACAACTCTGATCAGGAACTAGAGGAATATCAGGAAAAAAATATAAGGCTGCAGAAAGAGATAGTTTGGGAACATAAAAACCTAGCAGAAGCTCAAGACCGGCTCTCATAGCAATTACAGCCCAACGGCCCCCAGGAGTCGATAAATCACCGGGTTACACCTATAACCAACGCATTAAAGCGCATAAAGGAAGTAGCCGAAGACCTGAAGGGGCTCGTAGATGTTGTCGTCAGCTACGTCGAGTCCAATGAAGCTAGATACGGGGGAGTCCCAAGCCAAAGCCGGACACGTAATAAGAAGCGTAGGCGCCACCTGCAAAGACACAGGCAATTATGCCCAGAGCTACGAACAGCCATCACAATAGGAAGTAAGATACCGGGACTGCGCACAAGCCATCCAAGAAGCTTTCCCAGAGCACTCCAAGCCCGGTCGCCCTGCTACTCATAGTTGGGATCAGTGCTACTTCATGCAAGACTAAAGACGCCTAATTGAGGAAAACATCCAAAAGGCAAACCAGTACGACGGCGGTCCAACCAGCTCATGCTACTACAAGAGATCAAGAACATGGACCCGCACAAAATAAGAGTC
Source organism: Bromus sterilis (assembly GCA_950022295.1). Lineage (NCBI taxonomy): Eukaryota > Viridiplantae > Streptophyta > Magnoliopsida > Poales > Poaceae > Bromus > Bromus sterilis. The sequence continues at coordinate 223,873,739 of OX465599.1, forward strand.
GGATCTCCATTTCTTACTCCCAATATAAGTCGATTTTCATCGCACTAGGCTATCTCCATGTTTTTATGTTGATTTTCATCACAACCGGCTTTCACCATAAATAAAATCGATTTTCATCGCAACAGGGTTTCGCGATAGATAAATTCGATTTTCATCGCAACTGGCTTTCGCCATAAATAAAGTTGATTTACATCGCAACAGGCTTTCGCCATAGATAAAATCAATTTTCATCACAACATGCTCTCGCCATAAACAAAGTCGATTCATGTCGCACCGGCCTTGCCATACTTATTCATAGAGTCGATTCTCATCATGATTGATTTTCTTGTTCGTGATATTTTCATATCTCATCATATACATCGCATCATGTTCCATCAATTACATATTTTTACACCTTTTCTCAGAGACTTGGGGGCTTGATCAAACCTCTATCGGCTCTGAGCATGTATATTGCTTTGATAAGGCAAATCGGGTGGTTCGATGATACTCATAGACTCTCACCAAAAAAGCCGACATATATATGTAAAACTTCACATGTGTCTGCTTAATCAGGGGCAGTAGGGGAGTTAGATGGCCACATACGTGAAATGGCCACCCACGCCACCCGACCTGTACAGCTCAGATCTTACATAACTAATGCGCAACCGGTAGGTCTAAACTTCGGGGTTTACATAAAACACCTATAGAATTTATTCCTAAGAGCCGGGTACGCTAGTCCTTGAAAAGTCGGCTCTATAGAGAAGTTCCGACTCTTGAACCAATAATCTCTCTCAATGCAAGAAGATGCGGTTTGAGTCAGCTTCTACTAGCCTCTGCATACTCATGTTTTTCATCATCCTGTATCTTGAAACCATTTAAATTAATTTTCTGCAAGTTAGACCTATGGGACTCGGCACCGCACCTAGACGCACATACGGACTCATGGGGACTACACTTCAAAGTTTCTTCTTAAGAAAAGACTCGGTACAACACCCGAATGCATACACCGACTCTTAGGGAGTAACACTTAAAAAATATTCTTACCAAAGGATTGGCACTACGGCACACACGCCGACTCTTCTGCCTATGATAAACAGCTACAATGGAATCGATTTTCCTTCAAAGCATGAAACTCAGTCAACGTCAAGCTCTATCGAGAAACGATTATCATGAGTCAACAAGCAAAAGGGTAAAAGGTGAAAACCGACTTGCGCCAGAAAAAGATCAGCAATCAAAGGCAAAATAGCACAAGAGTATTTGACCAACACACTGGTCATAAGTCACGAGACATGTTTCCCAAATATTACAAAGCCGACACTCTGGTCGTATCAAATGTATCATAAAGATCCTACGCTTGATCACCGAGTTTGCCTTGTGATGATGACCCGACAGCACCTGTAGACGACATAAGGGCATTACACATCTCAACCAAGTTCGCATCAGAGATGTCATCCATCTTCAGCTCATCTTCTTCCGCACCTGAACTCGGCCGAACAGAACCCACTGGCTCTAGGACTTACTTCGGAGATGGAAGAATAACAAACTCGGTTGGAGAAGGCAGATCGACTTGACGCCTCTTTTTGGTATCATCATAACCGGCTTCCAAAGAAGACAGCTCCATCCCATCAGCTATCTTGGTGGCGGCCGAACGAGTCTCTCTGCGAATCTTGGTATGATCATCTTTGGAGAACTTGGAGTTGTCGGCATTGAACTCAGGGAAGCCGACAACTAAAAATTCCGGCTTTCGGCTGGGGTGATAGGCTTTGGCGAGCTCTAAACCTCGCATCACACCCATAGGACAAGCCGACCGCTTTCCGAGCTTCACCCATTCAGGAACAACTAAAAGAGGCCCCATCATATAGCAGTCACTCTCTTCATACTTGGGGGTTTCGGCTGAGTTGCACCTATGGCCTTACAGGCACCCTCGAGCAATTGCTTGACGATGGCAAAGGTACAAGTCAGCTTCATGGCAGGTGACTCCTTCACAATATCATGCTCCTTGCCTAAACAAAAAAGACAAGTCAGCAAAACAACACATAAAGACAGCAAAACAGACATTACCAAAAGTCTTTCCGACTTACCAAAAATTGCTGACACAAGTCGGCTGATGCTGCCCTTCAGCGTTTACAGCTTCTTCTCAGCCGACTCAAGTTTATTTTTGGCCGCGTCACGCTGAGCCGTCACATCATCACATGCCTTTGACAAGGCGCTCTCAACTTCAGCAGAGCCGACTTTCGCCTGACTCACTTCTTCATCCTTCTTCTTCAAATCGTCAAGAAGACGATCGACTTATTGTTCATCTTTTTCGCGCTTGGCTAATTCGGCTCTATAGTTTTCTTCAAGCTGAACAGTATCATTGCCGGATTTTAAAGCAACAAACTATCAAACACAAAGATACGACTAAGTATCTACTCAGACAAACATTGCCTAACCAGCTACTTGGGGGCTACGCCTTCAAAAAATCTATAGCCCGGCGAGATATAATTATATCTTACCGGCTCATGGGGGCTACAGTTCAGAAAAGATTTCGACTCGTAATTCTACAAGAGTGTTATGCCGACTGATGATGGGAATAACTCAATTTCCCTTCAACATAACCCACCATGGCCTTCAACAACCATGCAGGCTTATGGGGGCTACGGATACTACATAAAAAAGGTAGCATAGAAAAATATCTCATAGCGTTGTCGGAGTTGGAGAACTATGCTATGTTGCTCAGTAGAACAAGGGACCGCTTATACAATTCTTCAAGAGAAGTTTTTTCCGAGATCAATTCTTGAGGCCGACTGACCACCTTCTCCTTACTATCCACAACTTTGTCCAAGACTGTTTTAGCAGGTGGGATTCCCTAGGGAGTCCCTGTGATCATTACTTCATCATCAACAACCACGTTCTCCATAGCAGGAGTCGCGTCGGAACTGGTAGCTATCTCAACCTTTTCAGGTTGAGTCTACAGCTTTTCGGCGCAGCAACAGGAGAAGTATCCTTGTAGAGATCCGAAGGACTCGACTCATTCAAGCCTACCTTCTTCAATTCTCCAGAAACAGTATTTTCTGGCAAACTTCCTGGCAAATATGCCGACTCCTTCATAACTTCAGAGTCGGCCAAATCCTTGGGATCAATTCGAGCACTGCTCACAAAAAGAAACATGACTCGTCAGAAGATATACATAAGAAGATGAAGTCGGGATAATAATAAAGGCACTTACCCGCGGTTGATAGGGATAGGACTTGGACAGATGATCCCTCAGAAGAAGACTTGCCGGCTTGCGGTTGCTCATCCTTGAAACCTTCCGACTTACGGGAAGGATTCGAGACATCAGCAGTTTTTCCACGAAAACGATGAGGTTCATTTTCCCCCGAGTCGGTACTACGGGTACGCCTCTTCAGTCCTTGTGCCTAAGAAAAAAAAAGAGATACAACATAAGGATACAAAAATCCTAGTAAAAACAACATTATAGAGAGTTGGCAAAGGAAATATACCGGTGGATCCTCATTCTGACTCTCCTTTCGAGAGCCGGATTCCATAAGAGGAACTTCATTTTGTTCCACTTCCTCATCTTCTTCTTCCTCCTCATGATCATCCGAGTCACCCTACGAAGGACGAAAAGGGTCAGGAAAAGAAATACTTTGCAGGAAAGAAGATTGATCGGCTCTTACCATAAGACTCGGACTCTTAGCATTCCCGGAAAAATCTTGATCAGCATTCCACCATGGATCATCCTCCTGGAAAGAAAACAAGTCAGGCGATCAAAAACACTTGAACAGATATGAGTGAAACACATCTTGCAAAAACATACCGCTGGAGCCGGATTATCCTTGCAAAATGGAGCAAGGCTGACTTTCCTAAGATCTACAAGACGTTCGGCTAGGAATTTCTTACACGCCTTCACCAGCTTGCTTGCAGTAAGTTCATTATGAGCGAAACACATGGGATCATATTTCCTTGTGTATTCTCACATAAGTCGGTCCCTTATTCTGAGAAGCTAGATTTTCCAACCCACCGAGCACAGGGTCAGGTCTCTGCCAGTGAGCCCGTGGGCCATCAAAGCCCTCATCCGAGCAATGATCAGTTCATTTCTCTTTTGATGACTGTCTTTGGTAAAAAGGTTCAAACCATCATGGAACATCAACCGACTCTCACGAAAGCCGGGCAGAGGATGCTCACCTTGGATATCTCCCAAAGTAAAGTAGAAATAAGATTTTTGCCAGTCCTTCACCTTGCTTGACAGCTTGGGTGCAGCGAAGATCGACTTGGCTCTCTTCTGGATGGTGACCCCACCACATTCCAGAGCCGGACCACCGCTATATTTAGTCTGCCGATTGCAGTACTAGAACTCGGCAAACAAATTCAAACTCGGCTTGATCCGCATATAAGCTTCGCAGAACACTTGGAAGTGACATATGTTGAGTATTGAATTGGAAATAAAATCCTGAGGGTGTATCTTGTAGCAGTATAACACACTTCTGAAGAATTTTGACCCGGGAGGGTGAAATCCCCGGGTCACATGATCAACAAAAACTACAACTTCCCCTTCCCTAGGTGCTGGCCGGGTCTCTTCTCCAGGGACCCGCCACTCAATCTCAGTTTGGAGCTGGAGAATTCCATCTGCCACCATTTTGTTCAATTGCTCTAGAGTCACTTGAGTCTTGGCCCAATTTTTCCTCTACAGTTGTTCTCTGAGTCGGCGGCTTTGGGACTGGTGGCTTTTTTCCTGCCGGCTTCCTAGAGGCAGGAGCCTTCTTACCCATGGCACATGAGTCGGATCTAGAACATAAAAAATAATATGTACTGATAGGACTAAACAGAGAATATCCCTAGCCGAAATCTATAGAGATGGACCAAAAACGACTCTACTGCAGCTACACAAACAAGTTTCACAAATTAAAGTAGCATGAACAGATCTACCGGGCTCAGAAAAATCAACAGGAAATATGAGCAGATTTGTTAGCCTACGGAAAACCCTAAGCAACCAGAAACTACAGATCTACCACATCTTCTCCAAACAAGCAATGGACGCGGAGCGATCTACGGGAAATCCTGGCCTATGCGCCAACATGCGCATCAAGATCTACCGTTAAAACAGTGGGAGCTCGAAGGTCTGCAACAATGGTGATGAGCGAAATAACTGAAGCAAGAGGTAGGGGATGGAGAAATTATTCAGGCAACGCGCGAGAGTGGCACGGCCCCAGTCCGTTCTTCGCAGACTGTTAAAGGAAAAGAAGCTTGATGTCGCAATGGAGATGGGAGCTCAGGACCTTCAGCGCGCGAGGAAGAAGACGATGGAGAAGAGGTATGGACGAGATAAAATAAACAGATGGGAACGGGAACCAATTTATAAACGAAACCGTCCTAGAACTCGAGGCGTCGCATTATGATGTCTAACGGCACGAAATCCCTGGACTTTCGCAAACGAATCTAGTGGGCATTGATTGCGCCGCCAGAATCAGGATAAAAACCGTCCGAGGATTCCAAGAAAAAAGAAAAGGAAGAATCTACTGTTAAAAGGTAGAGTCGGGTTTAAACACTAGAGAGTGTGAATCGGTTCAGTTACAAGAGCCGACTCAATGAAGATTGGTTACCTTGAAGAACAAAAAGATTGACACCAACTCCTGACAAATTTTAGAAAGGTTGGGAGGCGACCTGTCCAATTAAGGAGTCGGCAACCACAATGGAGATAAGAAGATTGCCGCGAAGACTCAAGCATCACACAAATCCTGGGGGCTAATGTCGGGGGGATGGATTAAGCCCATAACCCAGCATTAGATCAATGGGCCGACTCATCTGTGGAAGGCCCACGAAAGAAGAGCCGACCACGGGCCGGCCGCGCCAAGGAAAGATGATCGAAGCCATAGAAGGAATTCGACTTACCTTGTATAGCACATAGCATATTTGTAAAGTAGAATAGGACTCCACCTCGTGTCGGAGTCAGATTCGCGGAATCTCGGCACCCGGTATCTTTATAAACCGAGGTCCATGGGATCCAGGGTCAAGAACAATCACAATCTAAGATAGGACTAGACACTTGTCGGCATAACCTAGACCTCATCGAGACTAAGTTTATGAGCCCACTCTCTTGTAATCGATCAATCGACTCTCCTCTCGAGAGTCGAAACCCATAATAATAAGAATCAGGAGTAGGCTTTTACCTCGAGACAAAGAGGGGCTGAAACTTGGGTAAATCACCGAGTTTCTTGTCAATGTCGACTCTCTCCACGAAATCGCCTCGCAGCAAAGGTCCCATGCTAAGTTCGACTCTTCGGACATCTGCCGTGACTTTCCCACGACAGGACCTTTTCTGCGAGAAGAGAGTCGACATGGACAAGAGACTCGGCGATTTACCCAGGTTTCGGCCCCTCTTTGTCTCGAGGTAAAGACCTACTCCTGCTTCTTATTATTATGGGTATCGACTCTTCAATTAGAAGAGTCGACTTATCGATTACAGCGGTGTCGAATCTCAACCGAAGTCTCGAGGAGATCTAGGTGGTATTGCGATTTGTCTAATTCTAACTTGAGTTATCTCTGGATACCGTGCACGTCGACTTACAAAGTTTTCGGGTCCCGAGATTCCGTGAGTCCGACTCCTGCACGAAGCGGAGTCCTATTCTACTTTACAAATATACTATGTGATATACAAGGTAAGTCGAATTCCTTCTATGGCTTCGATATCCACGCTTGGCACGGCCGGCTCATGGCCGGGTCTTCTCCTGTAGGCACGTTCTGAATAGAGTCGCCCCGTAAGTCTAAATGCCCGGTTATGGGATTGTTCCATCCCCCCGACATTAGCCCCCAGGATTGGTGTGATGCTTCAGTCTTCTCAGCAATCTTCTTGATTCCATCATTGTTGCCGACTCTTCAATGGGTCAGAGAAAATTTTATGGTTGGCATTGATTAGGAGTCGGAGGCGATAAATGTTGCATGACATGGTACTCTACCCTTGCTTTTATGGCATTGATTGATTATCCCCTTGTAACTATATATATAGCCACTCAGTGGTATAATCTCTTGAATATGCACATCTTCTTCTTCCTTTCTTCCCTCTGCAACTTTCTCCATGGCTCCCAAGCTCTGCGTCCGTGTTCCTGCAGCCTCCAAGGATCCTGGATCTAGTGCCGGCTCTCGTGGTGGTCGAGGCCGCGGACGAGGCCGTGGAAGAGGTAGAGGAAGAGGTGGGCGTGTTACTCGTCAACCCACAGATATTGAAGCTTCATCTCCTTCTCCTGAGAGGAATGAGTTTTTGGTGAGAGTTTCTACGATCCGTCGTTGGGTTAATCTCCCTGAATCTTTTTCCCAAATCATGGTGGCTTCCAAGCCTCCGGGGCTGTGGATCTGTTCTCAGGGGTGTCCTCATGGACCCATCTTGGTGGCCAATAGCTTCTCTGGTAAAGATTACATGTTTCTGGATAAGGGTTGGAAAACCTTCCTCTGTTGCAGGAACGTTTCAAAGGGAGATGTTATAATATTTATGTATGATGGTGATGAGACCCTGTGGGCCATGATTTTTGACTCAGATGGTGATCGAGTCAACAGCTGTATGGAGAGCACCAGCAGTAGTGATGAAGACTTCCACAACAATGCAGAGGAAGCCCAAGTTTCCTCATCTGATGATGAAGTCAACTCTGAGGACAACCACTGAAGCTATAGTTTTATCAAGTAGATTGATATAAGTGTTGCCGGTTTCTGTGCTGTTTTCTTTTGATATAAGACCCGGCTTATGATGAATGAGAATTTTAATTTCTCATCAAATATGTAAGTCGGTTTTATACCTTACTTTTGATAAGATATATTTATGTATGGGAGTCGACTTTATTGATGATGTACGTAGCCCCCTGAGTCGATTTGAACAATCTTGTGTTTTGTCGACTCATAGGAAAAATCGATCTGTTGCCCCCATGGTTGGTATGGTCACCTTGTGTGCCAAACCAAGTCAAGAAATTTGAAGTGATAGTCCCCAAGAGTCGGTACAAACATCTTTGCGTCGTGCCGAGCCTTAGAAAAGCTTTGACGTTAGTCCCCTTGATTCGGTATAGGCATCTTGGTGCTATGCCGAGTCATATATGTCTAATTCTCATATTATCTGAAGGAAAACTTTTTAAAGAATTTTATGCATGGTTTTATGATTTAAAAAATGAGGTATGCTATGATGTTTTAATGTATGCAGAAAGTAAAGTATAAAGCCTCATATAGAAGTCAGTTCCGGATTGAACATGCCTCATCTTCTCGTGTTGAGAGAGATTATTAGGTTATCTGTGAGTCGAAACCTCTCTGTAAGCCGACATCATATGACTAGCATTCCCGGTACTTAAAACCAAAATCGGTAGCGTTTCTGTAAGCACACACGGTTTAGACTAAGTCGTTTACACGTTGGCTACATGAGCTATAGCTATACAGGCCAAGATTAAGCTATAGTGGCCAATTCTTCATATATATGCCGAGTTCTCAGATTAGAGTCGATGGATGTCATCGAGCCCCCCAATTCCTTTGAATAAGCCATATACATGCTCATTTTTACATATATATGCCTAGTTCTCAGATTAGAGTCGATGGATGTCATCGAGCCCCCCGATTCCTGTGAATAAGTCATATACATGCTCAGTACCAATAGAGGGTTGATCAAGCCCTCAGGTATCTGAGATATAAAATGCAGAATATGCAACGTATGATGCAAGATGAAAAAATATGAAACTAAAAAGTAAAGGGGAGTCAGTATGCCAACTTATTATGGAGAGAGTGTGACATCCTGGCTTAATAGGAATGATAGACTACTCATATCAACATGGTGCACCTTCTTTTCCGAGAGCCCAGATCCAAAGAACTCCAAAGTTAAGCGTGCTTGGCTTGGGGCGATTGGAGATGGGTGACCGACCAGGAAGTTGTTCCCGGGTGCACATGAGTGAGGACAAAGTGTGTAGGAAAGACTAGTGTTGGTCTGTGGGGACAGTCTAGATCCCGCCAGGCGTACGCCGAGAACCGGTGGGTGTGGCCGGGGCGTTACAGAGAGCCGGTGCGACGGAGGTCGACTTATATATTATATGGCGAAAGCCAGTGCGACAAAAGTCGACTTATATAAATGTAAAATAATGTTCCTGCTCTACTCAAGTATAATATGGAAGGAGTTGTGCGATGTTCCATGGTCTGGGAGTCTCCTCCATACATGAGCGCGTGTCTTCCTTCTCGCATATATCAACCAGGTAGTAGGATCCATTGTATAGGTTCTTGCTGACCAAAACCGGTCCTTCCCATGCAGAGGATAACTTGTGCATTCCGTCCTTTTTTTGTATAAGTCGGAGCACTAAATCACCTTCTTGGAAAGTACGGCTTTTGATGCGACAGCTATGGTAGCGTCGAAGATCTTGTTGGTAGATAGCCGACTGAGCTGCTGCCATTTCTCGTTTTTCATCGAGAACATCCAAGGAGTCCTTCCTTGCTTTCTCATTTTCGGCGTCCACGTATGCGGTGACTCTTGGTGAATCGTGACGTATGTCACTTGGGAGAACGGCTTCCGCTCCATATACCAGGAAAAAGGGTGTATATCCTGTTGAACTATTAGGAGTCGTCCTGATGCTCCATAGTACCGAGGGTAACTCCTCTTCCCAACAACCCAGCCTCCTTTCCAAGGGGACATAGAGTCGGGGTTTGATGCCTCGGAGTAACTCTTGGTTGGCTCTTTCGGCTTGTCCGTTGGACTGAGGGTGAGCCACCGATGCTAGGTCAAGTTGGATGTGCTCACACCGGAAGAATCGCTGCAAAACCCCTTCTGATAGGTTAGTTCCATTATCAGTGATGATGTTGTGGCGGTAGCCGAATCTTTATATTATATTTTTCAAGAATTTCAATGATGTTGCAGCGTCACATTTACTGACAGGCTCTGCTTCAACCCATTTAGTGAATTTGTCCACTGCTACTAAGAGGTGGGTATTCTTGTTGGGTGACCTTTTGAAAGGTCCCACCATGTCGAGCCCCCATACTGCAGAGGGCCAAGTGATAGGGATCATCATGAGTTCTTGAGCCGGCATGTGATCCTACTTTGTGTAGCGCTGACATCCATCACACTTCCTGACTATATCCTCTGCATCCGCATGTGCTGTGAGCCAGTAGAAACCATGTCGATAGGCCTTAGCTACAAGAGAACGAGAGCTGGCATGATGTCCACAATCTCCAGAGTGTATTTCATTGAGGATGGCTCTACCTTCTTCTGGTGAGACACATCTCTGAAAAACATCTGCGGGACCTCGCTGATGTAACTCACCATTGATGAGTACAAAGGATTTGCTCCTCCTGAAAATCTGCCTAGCCAGTATTTCATCTGGAGGAAGGATTCCCCGGTTCTTGTAATCCAAGTAAGGTACAACCCATGAGGGGGTTTCATGTATTGCGGCTACCAGAGCCCGCTCGGGATTTGGCTCTGCTATGTCTTGCTCTATTGGTGGTTGCACAGACGGCTTTGTGAGAACATCTAGGAATACGTTTGGAGGGACCATCTTTCGCTGAGAGCTGAGCCCGGACAAGGCGTCGGCTGCTTCGTTTTGCCTACGGACCACGTAATCCACCTAGTAACCAACAAAGAATCCGCCTTGTATTTCCACTTCTCGCCGATAAGCTGCCATTATGGGATCCTTGGAATTCCCTTTTCCTGACACTTGTTGAGAAACGAGATCAGAGTCGCCATAGCATTGGATCCGGATTATGCCCATCTCACGAGCAAGCCATAGCCCATGAAGTAGGGCTTCATATTCTATCGCGTTGTTGGTGAAAATGAACTGCAACTGCAAAACATAGAAGAATTTCTCTCCTTTAGGTGAGGTAAGGACCACACCGGCTCCTGATCCTTGGAGCCGCCGACTTCCATCAAAGTGCATCGTCCAACAATTCGTAATCGGCTTTTCTGGAGGTGCTTGGATTTCTATCCAGTCATTGATGAAATCGACCAATGCATGGGACTTGATGGCCGTGCGTGGATCATATTTGATGTGATAAGCCCCCAATTCTATAGCCCACTTTGCAATCCTTCCCATGGCTTCCCGGTTTTGGATGATATCTGCAAGTGGTGCTGAGATGACTACAGTTATGGGGTGCTCCTGGGAATAGTGCTTGAGCTTCTAACTCTCCATGAATACACCAAGGACCAATTTCTGCCAGTGAGGCCAGCGTTCCTTCGATGAAGTCAAAACCTCACTGACATAATAGACTGGCCTCTGCAAGGGGTGCTCCTTATCGGCTTCCATACGCTCAACAACAACTACGCACTGATCGCTCGAGATGAGATATAGAGTAGCATAGGTTCTTTTGGCTTAGGAGCCGCCAGGATTGGAGCCTGGGATAACTTCTTCTCAAGTGACTCCAAAGCTTGATCATCCTCATCATCCCAAACAAAATTTTCCGACTTTCGCAAAAGTCGGTATAGGGGGATTGCCTTCTCCCCGCGCCGGTTGATAAACCGAGTTAGGGCGGCTACGCATCCTGTGAGTCGCTGGACTCCTTTCACTGAGGTCGGCTTCTGATGAGCCATGATAGTGTTGATTTTTTTTCCGGGTTTGCCTCAATGCCTCTCTCAGATACTATGTATCCGAGGAGTTTACCTGCGGGGACTCCAAAGGTGCATTTTACTGGGGTTAACTTCATCTGGTAAGTACACAGATTCTTGAAGGTTTCCTGTAAGTCACTGATGAGTGAGTCGGCCAGCTGAGATTTGACTACTATATCGTCCGCATAAGCATGCACATTGCGTCCAATTTGCTCTTTGAGGCAACTCTGCACTATTCGCTGGTAGGTGGCTCCCGCATTCTTCAAGACGAAAGGCATGGAAGTATGACAATAGATCCCGAAGGGTGTGATGAAAGCCATTTTCTATTGATCTTCAAGAGCCATCTCGATTTGGTGATAACCAGAGTAGGCGTCAAGGAAAAACAATAGCTCACATCCCGTAGTCGAGTCTATGATCTGGTAAATACGAGGCAGCGCAAAAGGATCCTTTGGGCAGACCTTGTTTAAGTCAGTGTAGTCAATACACATACGCCAAGTCTCATTCTTTTTAAAAAGAGGACCGGGTTTGCGAGCCACTCCGGATAAAAAAGTTCCATGATGAACCTAGTGGCAAGGAGCCGAGAGATCTCTTTCCGAATGGAGTTTCTCCTTTCGTCGTTGAAAAGACGAAGGAATTTCTTGACCGGCTTCAGTTTTGGATATGTCTTTAGGTAGTGCTCATCGATTTCCCTCGGGACACCTGGCATGTCAGAAGGTTTCCATGCAAAAATATCCCGATTCTCACGGAGGAACTCGATGAGTGCGCTTTCCAATTTCTCAGATAACCATGTCCCTATGATGAACTACTGAGAAGCGTCACCAGGAAGAAAGTGGACTTTCTTTGTATCCTGAGCCGGTTGGAACTTGGGGTTGGTGTCGGGAGTCAGTTTTTTCAAGATTGCGGAGTCTGCCGGGTCTACCTTTTCCTGGTATGCTGACAAGTCCTCTTTGTCACAAACTGACTCGGCTAATTTGACGTGTTGTTCGTCATACTCCGAAGCCCTGGAACGGCTCCCATCCACCGTAATTGGGCCATGAGGACCCAACATTTTCATCTTTAGATAGACATAGCATGGTCGAGCCATGAACCTAGCATAAGCCGGTCTGCCCAAGATGGCATGATATGGGCTCTCGAGCTTTACCACTTCAAAGGGTATTATCTTAGAGGAGGAATTTTTCGCGTCTCCAAAAGCCGTCTCCAAGTAGATCTTGCCTGTCGGACGTGCCGACTTGCCTGAGACTATTCCATGGAAAATTGTGTTGGAGGATTGCAGTTGTTTTTGAGTCAGTCCCATCTTGCAGAAAGTCTCGTAGTAAATGATGTTGATGCTGCTTCCTCCGTCCACACTACTGGAATTCATCAGTTTTCCATGTGTGATCCTCTTTGCCTTCTGTTTTTCATCGGGGCAGACGGCAAAGAGGTTATATGCCGTCTTTAACCTAAATACAGACGGCAACTATGTGACTCATGGAAAACCTGTGGTTTGCCGTCAGCTTCCACCTAGGCGGACGGCAAAGCTCTCTTTGCCGTCTATGCGTAGACGAAAAAGGAACTGGGGGGCCCGCCAGGCCCTCCCAAGCAGCCTGGCTAACGGCCCCGTGCTATGCCGTCTGCCAGCAGACGGCAAAGGGGCCTATGCCGGCTGCTGGCAGACGGCATAGCACGAGGACCGTTAACTTCCCGGCCACTCCCGTGAGCCCACTCCACTCGCTCTCTCTTTCTCTCTGTAGGCACACTCCGCGCCGCCGCCCCCCGCAGGTCGCCGCCGCCCTCGCCATCCCACGGTGCCCGCCACCGGTCAGCCTCGCCACCCGCCCCTCCTCCTCCCTCCTCTCTCTCCTCACCTCCTCTCTAATCGGCCCCGGTTGCAGAGACCCACCACCGCCGGTGACCACGAACCGTCCGTCCTCCTCCACCTTAGCCGGCCGTACTCTTCCCCACGCCGCCTCCACCCCGGCCCGACCGCCCTCCTCCCCGCAGACGTCCTCCTCCCCGTAAGCCACCTCCCCTGTTGTTTTTCTGTAATTTGATTAGATGTGGAAATTTTAGGTTAGTTAGTTCTAGTTTAGTTAGTTCTAGCTTAGTTCTAGTTAAATTAGTTCTAGGTAGGTTTTGTTAATTCTCTGATTTAGTTAGATTATTAGGTTAGCTGCTATATGTTAGATTTTAGTTAGATTATTAGTGTTATTTTTTTTCTGTTATTTGCTATATTTTAGATTATTAGTTCGATTATTAGTGTTAATTTCTGTTATTTTCTATATGTTAAATTTAGTTTTTAATTAGTTAGAATGTTAGTGTTAGGATTTTAGTTTTTAGAAAAAGAAAATATGAAAATAAAAGAGGAATAAAAGGATATAAAGAGAAGTAGAAGAAAAGGAAAAAAGAAGAAGAAGGAGGATGCGAGAAGAAGAGGAAAGAAGAAGAAGGAGGAGGAGGAAGAGAGAAGAAGAAACAAGAAGAAAAACAAGGAGAATAATTAGAAGGATAGAAGAGGATGGTGGAGCAGGAAGAGAGAAAAGAAAGAAGAAGAAAAAGAAAAAGAATAAGAAGAAGAAGAAGAAAAAGAATAAGAAAAAGAAGGAGAACAAGAAGAAAAAGAAGAAGAAGAAGAATAAGAAATGGAAGAAGAGAAAGAAAGAGAATAAAAATAGAATAAGAATAAGGAATATAGTGGAAGAAGAAAAATAAAAATAAGAAGAATAAGAACAAAAATAAGAAAAATAAAGAAAAGAAAAGAAAAAGAAGAATAAGAAAGAAGATAAAGTTAGTAATTAGATGTTACTGTTACTTAGCTCAATTACTGGTAGTAGTGTTTGTGTTGATTTTCTGAAATTAAATCTGCAGTTGTTTCCCCTTCACCTCGAGCATCGTCGTTGGCGAGGGTCTCGTGTTCGACGATCGCCCCTACGTTCGAGGGTGAGTGATAAATGTCCTCTATCCTCTTCCCCCTTACTTTGCTCCGTTCCGTCCTTCGTGCCGATGACACTAGCTAGGTAAATACAGTCGCTTAACCAGTATGCGTCTCCCGTTCGAAAGGGTTACAATTATAAATATGCATTAATTTTCATATTTATAATAGTGATTCTATCGAATTGTCCAACGTTATCCATGGACAGCTCGAGTATGTGTAGATTGGGTCGGTTTCCCATGCTTTGGTCCCAATCCGACGTGGTATTTCGTCTGTGCCTCCCAGTTGTTCTCCGGATACACAACCTCTCGGCTTGTTGTCGAGACATGTAATAGGAGAACAGCGGGGAGGTTCTGCCGAAATACCGCGTCGGATCGGGACCAAAGCATGGGAAACCGACCCAATCTACACATACTCAGGTGGGATTAGGACCTATCTTTACCTATTAGTGTGTAGGTTAATTGCATATGTCGTAGCTATGTATGATAAAAGCAATAAAAAGTGCACGTAATAAAATCTACAAACTTGTATATTTGTTGTTTAGTAGCTAGCTAGCGACAAGATGAGCGATGATCGTGCGTGGATGTACACTGGTCGACCTAATCAGAAAGAAATCACTAATGAATGGGCAATGAAAACCAAGGAGTTTCTGAGAGCGACGTTTGCAAATGGGTAGAGAAAAACATGGTGCCCCTGCGTTAGGTGCGACAAGTATAAACAAGCGATAGAGGTGGATATGGGTAAACACTTGCAGAAGTGGGGTTATAAGCCTGGTTATATGATGTGCACCTTCCATGGCGAGTTTTCCGGACGCAGGAGAGAGGAGGTGGTCCGTCAGCGCACGGATGAGTACGGAACCGGGATCGAAGACATGGTGCAGGACTTTGACGATGCGCGGGATGAGGACGATGAGATGGAGGAATCTGCGAAGGCCTTCCATGAGATGTTGGAGTCTTCGAAACGTCCTCTGCACGCTCACACTAAGCTTTGTCACCTCGATGCCATCACACAGTTGATGGCTTTGAAGGCACAATTCAACTTGGGCACAGATTGCTACAATGCGATCACGACCCTAATTGGGCGGTTTCTACCAAAAGATCATGTTATGCCTGCAAACCTATACCAATCGGATAAAATCCTCAAGGTACTTAAGATTCCCTATGAGCAGATACATGCTTGTGGGAATGGATGTGCTTTATTTAGGAAAAAGTATGCGGACGAAGACTATTGTCCTAAATGCAAGTTATCCAGGTATGTTTGGTTGACAATGGTCAAGGTGAGAAGACGCAGACCAAAATACCGGTAAATGTTCTTCGGTATCTTCCAGTGATACCAAGAATTCAACGACTTTACATGATGGAAGAGACAGCCAGACAGATGACATGGCACAAATATGGGAAGAGAGCGGAATTTGATGCCGATGGGAAGTCGATGTTGACTCACCCATCGGATGGTTTAGCATGGAAGCACTTCGATGAAAAACATTAGGAATAAGCTAAGGAGCCAAAGCATTGCCGAATCGCAGTCGGCACGGATGGGTTCAATCCTTTCGGTCTGATGGCAGCCTCATATAGTTGTTGGCCTGTATTTTTCATGCCACTCAATCTCCCCCCCGATCAGAGATTATGAAAAGGAAGAACATTTTCCCAACGTTTATAATACCACGGTTCAAGACATACGATGCAGCTAGCAAAAAGACCTTCACAATGCATGTTTGGTACCAGTACTCGATGCATGACCTGCCGGCGTATGCGCTTTTCGCTGGCTTCTCTGTTCATGGAAAGTTCGGGTGCCTAACATGCAAGGCTTCTCTTCAGTTTCATGGGCTGAAGGCGGGTGGAAAGTATTCCTGCTTCGACTTGCATAGACAGTTTCTGCCTCCTAAGCATCCTTTCAGAAAAGACAAGAAGAACTTCATCAAAGGCAAAGTTGTGAAAAACCTGGCAGCACCTACGATGTTGGGCGAACAGTTCTTGGCACAGCTGAACTCTCTCGAGCCTGATCCAGAATATCCCGGGTATTTCAAGGGATATAATTCGGAACACGCCTGGACTCATAAGACATGCTTCTGGGATCTCCCCTACTTCCAAGACCTCAAACTTCCACACAATATTGACGTGATGCACACTGAAAATAATATCGGCTAGGCCCTGTTTGGTACATTTTTGGCATAGATGGGAAGTCAAAGGATAATCCTAAAGCTAGAGTCGACCAGGAGACTTTATGTGATAGACCCTCACAGAAAATGCGCCGGCCGAAAGGAAAGAAGAATTGGTCGAAGCCAAGGGCCTGGTTCAATCTTGAAAGGGGGCATATCAGGAAAATTCTCTTGTGTGTGCAAAACAGTTTGATGTTCCCCGATGGGTATGGAACGAATCTAAGGAGGGGAGCAAATCCTGAAAAACATAAAATATTTGGGCTCAAGAGTCATGATTGGCACATATGGCTTGAGAAGGTAATGCGCGGCTATATCCCCGAGGAAGAGTTGCTAGTACTGGCAGAACTGAGCTATTTCTTCCGTGTTCTTTGTTCTAAAGAACTATCCGATGGCGTGCTAGAAGACATGGAAGATATAGCGCCGGAGTTGCTCAAAAAATGCTAAAGCTAGCTTAATTGGCTCAAAAAATGCTAAAGTTAGCTTCATTTTTTCAAAGTTGCCAAAGTTATCTTAATTTGCTCACAAAATGCTAAACTTACCTTAATTAGTTCAAAAAATGCTCAAGTTAGCTTCCTTTGTTCAAAGTTGCCAAAGTTAGATTAATTTGCTAAAAAAATGGTAAAATTAGCTTTATTGCCTAAAAAATGACTAAAGTAATGCATTTATGGACTTATTTCATTTTCACTTGTAAAGAGAAGAAGACAAGAAGGAGAAGAAGAAGAAGAAGAAGAGAAGATCAAGAAGAAGAGAAGATCTTCTCTTCTACTTCTTCTTCTTCTTCTTCTTATTCTTCTTCTTCTTCTTCTCTTCTCATTCTTCTTCTCTTCTCATTCTTCTTCTTCTTCTACTTCATCTTCTTATAATTTTATTTTCTTCATTTTGCAGATTTTCTTAATGGGAGTAATGCTATGATGGAGAGTTGCATTTGGACTTGTAGCTTTGTTTATAAACTGTTTGGTCACTTGTGTGTACTTGTTTACTATGTATGAGAACTTGCAATCTATTTGGTCACTTGTGTTTCCTATATATGTATGAGAACTTGTGTATATATGTATTTTGATGAACATTTGGTTGATCAACATGTGTTGGGTGCCTACACAAAGTTGTTGGAGAAACATATTGCTATATATATTGATAGTTTTTGTCAAATGCAGGGATTTAAAAGAAAAAAATAGTGGTATAGCACCCTCTTTGCTGCTTGTCGGTAGTCAGAAAAGGCCTTTGCCGTCTACTGGTGGTCGGCAAAGGGGACACGTGTCGCCCAACTATGCAATCTAGCAACAACTCGGTGACCATTTGTTCAGATTGTCGTCTACCAGCAGACGACAAAGATGAGGAGGATGCCGTCTGGTTTGCACAGGCAGATGGCAAAGTCCTTTGCCGACTGCCCGCCTTCCTGGTGGCCCGCCCAGGCCGTGCTACGAGTGGCAGGGCTTTGCCGTGCACGAGCAGACGACAAACTACCCAAGCTCTTTGCCCTCTGTCGACGGACGGCAAACGCCGGCGTTAAAGGCCTGACGGAGACGACTGGCAAAGCTTCGCTGTCACGCTCGCGCTACCGTCTTCTTTCACAAAGGAGGACGGTAAAGTTCTTTGCCGTCCATCAATTTCCTGCAGACGACAAAGAACTTTTTTCCGGAAAAATAGCTGACGAGAGCTTTGCCGTGCTGGGGAAGATGGCAAAGGCCTTTGCCGTCCGCCATATAGGTGTTGTCGTGCTCTAGGGCAGACGGAAAAATGTCAAATTCTAGTAGTTCCATAAGAACTTTTTCAAGAGTATATCCTCTAATTTGTTGAGAGACTACCAGAGCCAGAGTCCCCGGGTTCTCTACCACTGGGGGATGGTCATCCCTTTTCCAGGTGATTGGCTATTCTGACCAATTGAGACACCTGGGAAAAGTCGGCTCTGTAGCCACAGCCATGCGGCTCTCCGCTGCAACTTCTTCTCCCTCCGGTAACTGCTGGTGTTGAAAAAATGATATGCTGAGAGGTCTTCAAGTTGTTTTGTGTTTGCTTGAAATCCAGCAAGCCCTGTCTGATTTTGCTTCCCTCCTCCTCTGGGTCCTTGGTGTTGAGGCACTGCGCCGGCTCCCTGATGACCGGCATTGTGGTTTCTACTATTCTGGCCGGCTTCTCCTGTCCGAGGGTCCCTGGCTTCCTCGCCGTGAGAACTCTTTCATGAACTTACAATCTTCCCATGAGTGATTGGTTGGACGGCCGAGTTTACTATGTGATGGGAAAGGCCTTTTCATGGCTTCTTCAAAGTTGTTTGGGCGGTAACTTCCATCCGACTTGCGGTAGTCGTTGCCCCCCTGCTTATGTCTTTGGAAGCCGACATTTGTGTTGGCTACCAAGTTAGAAGTAGTCTGATCAAGTCCATGTTTGGCCTGCTGATTCTGACTCTGGGATCTTTTCCCGCCATTCTTTTTATTCTGGCCGGTTTTATCCTCTTCGGAGTCACCATCCTTGGTTTTATTAGACTCGGTGTACTTGATGACCGCATCCATGAGGTCTCCCATGTTCTTGACCGTTCTCTTGAGTCAGCCAAGCTTGTGTACTAGGGGCTCAAACTTGCAGTTACTTTCCAAGATGATAATAGCTATCTGGGAAGTAATAGTGTCCGAGGAGTGGATTATTTCTACGAACCGTCGTGCCCAACTCAGGGCCAACTCTCCTTCCTTCTAAACACAATGCTCCAGGTCGACAATTGTGGTAGCTCCCCGGCAAGTGCCTTGGAAATTCTTGATGAACTTTTCTTTAAGATCCTCCCAAGAGGTGATGGAGTTCTCCGGGAGATTCTTGAACCATGTTCGAGCCGGCCCTTCCAACATCATTGTGAGGTAACGGGAACATACTCCTTCCCTGGCTTGCAGCATATCCATGGCTAGATCATAAGTTTCGATCCAAATTTCCAGGTCCATGTCAGCTGTTTAGTTTGCGATCTTACGTGGTCCCTTGAAATCTGGTGGCAAGTGTGTGTTCCGCAAAGCCGACACCAGGAATCGGTTACCCACGGATCGGCTGAGAAACTCGGTGTTTTCATCCCGCGGGGGAAGTTGGATCACCGGCTCTACACGACACTCAGGTTTAGGATTGGCCGGTAGGTTTAGAATCCTCACCGCCCCCTGAGGGTTCAGGGCTGGTTTTGCTCAACGCTGGCGATGAATACTCGAGGCTACGGGTCCTGGCGAGTCTTCCTGCCGGCTCACCCTTAGGTATGGAGTCGCATGTAAGTATGAGAGTCCTTGTGAATATTTGGCCTGTTGTGTGATTGCAGTTTTAAGAAAATCGATAGCTTCTCGAGCGGCGTGGTCAACTGGAGTGTCTCCATGAACGGGTGCATTGGTGAGAAACGGGTTGCCCCCATCACGTTTTCCATGGGGTTATTGTAGTGACTGGGAGGTGTATGGAACCTATCCGGACGCGGTGGAGGATTTGGCTGTCTGGGCGGCATGTATCTTGGAGGAGTCGCCTGCTGAGGGCTCTGGAGCAGTGCTCGTAGTTGGAAAGTCGGGGGGAATCCGACTTGCAGGCCTTTTAGGGCGTATGTTGGCGAGGCTTAGTCTCTGGGCCTCTTTCAGCCCTGACTCTTGCTGCAGCCGCCTGGCTTCCTAGACAAGCCGGGTCTCTCTATCCACCATATGTTCGGTCTGGGCGTTGATTTCCCTCCGTATGCTCGTCACCTGTTCTTTGAGTCCATTGACCCTAGTCCTCAAGGCTTCCTGGTTCTCCGCTGTCACTTGCGTAGCCAAGGCTTCGCCGAGAGAGTTTAAGGCATCCGAAAGGGCTTCTACTCCCGTGAGAACTTTCTCTGATGAGCGGCCCGGTTGTTCCCTATCTGGATTATGGGTCGCGTTGACATCCGGCTCCACGTTCCGATTTTGGGTCGCGTTCTGGATCCCTTGACTCCCCTTTTCTCCGGTGTCTGCCATGAACACCATGACGCAGTACGGAGTCTCAACGTGAGGGAAGTACGGGTTGTATCCGCCGCCTCGGCGCCAAGCCTGTCACTCCCAACAGATCGGATGGACCCGACATCTGAGTCTTCCTTTGTTGGGGTATGAGTTAGCATCATATGTTTCTTCCGAGGCGTCGTGCATCAGGGACTCGACATAACGATCTGGCTCTAAAGATCCATTGATGAATCCGACGAATGTATGCCTAGAGCCGGTATGTCGCCGGCTTGAGGTTTCCATAGGGACTTCGAGATCTGGCTCTGGCTCAGATCTGTCCGTCCTGCCGATGAAGATGTGAATAGACCCGATCGGGACCTGATATCCAGATTCAATGGAATCGGCTTCAGGGCCCCAAGTTGAGTCGTCGATGCAGAGCTTCCCGCACCGGCTTCTAGTGATTCGTCCACTAACAAATCCTTCCATGCCTTGCAGAGCTCCCCCTAGAATCTCAACACTTTCATGCGCCGGCCCCATGGTGGGAGCCAACTGTCGTGGGAAAGTCATGGCACATGTCCGATGAGTCGGACTTGACATGGGAACTTTGCTGCGAGGCAGATACGAGGAGAGAGTCGACATGGACAAGAGACTCGGCGATTTACCCAGGTTTCGGCCCCTGTTTGTCTCGAGGTAAATACCTACTCCTGCTTCTTATTATTACGGGTATCGATTCTTCAATTAGAAGAGTCGACTTATCGATTACACCGGTGTCGAATCTCAACCTAAGTCTTGAGGAGATCTAAGTTGTATTGCGAGTAGTCTAATTCTGACTTGAGTTGTCTCTGGATCCCGTGGACCTCGACTTATAAAGGTGTCGGTCCCGGGATTACGCGAGTCCGACTCCTACACAAAGCGGAGTCCTATTCTACTTTAGAAATATACTACGTGCTATACGAAGTAAGTCGAATTCCTTCTATGGCTTCGATCTCCACGCTTGGCCTGTCCGGATCGTGGCCGGTGATGACCCTCAACTGTAGGGATCTATTTTAGCGTTTTCGTTAAGTAAGAGTGCCGAACCCAACGAGGAGCATAAGGTATTGATAAGTGACTTTGGTAAAGGAATAACTGCAAGCACTGAAAGATAACTTTTTAGGGGTTTTTGGTATAAGCAACGAGAAGGTAAAAACAAGAAAAGTAAAAGGTACTGAGGAGTAACAATTGGCCCAATCCTTTTGAGAAAAGGATAATCCTAGCAACTGAACTTATAAAGGCTAAAGAGTTCTTGAGGACACAGGGAGAGGTAGTCATGTGATTTCGCCATATTCCGCATCAGTACTATGTTTTGTGTTGATAAGTGTTGAGTGGGTGGATCTATGCTAAAACACCTTCTAGACTAAGATAAGTGCACTCTTATGATTAAACACCTTGCAAGCATCCACAAATACAAGGTAGAAATTAAGGAAAAATCCTAACCACAACAATAAGATCAGGGATCCATTATTCCCTTGTGCAAAAGTGTGCAAACTGGGGTTCGGGTTTCTGTCACTCCGGCAACCCACCATAAGCATTATTTATACACAATGCATTACCCTAGGTATTTAGCAAGGAAAAGTTTAGTGTGTTCGACTCACACAACACCACTAGGAAAATAACAACACAACTTAAATGTCAAACAACACATATTACTTCAACATCATATGACTACTAATAACTAGACTTCTCCCATGTCCTCAAGAACTAAAGTAACTACTGACAAGACATAAAAGAGATCATGATCAGTGTTGATAAATAAATGATAAACAATCTGGACATAAAAATATTTCTCCAACAAAACTCAATAGCATTCACCACAAAAGAGTAATCAACACCGGTAGAGTAGAGAGGATAGATGGTACGGATTACAACACAAGTTTCAATTGTGAGATGAGGTATGATGAAAATGGAGAGGGTGCTGATGTTGGGGATGATGTTGATGATGATCTCGATGATGCCCGTGAAGATGGTGATGACGATGGCGATGATCTCCCCTTCCGGGAGGTGTTCTCCCCGGCGGAATCTTCCCGCCGGAGATGTCTTTTCTTCTCTGTAGGTTTCCGCTACGGAGCGGCGACGGAACGCGCGAAACTACTCTCTTTTTAGGGCTTTCGGATGACGATGAATAAATAGGCCAGAGGGGGAGCCTGGGGTGGCCCCAGGGGTCTAGGCGGCCACCCGGCGCGCCCCTGGAGGGGGCCGCGCCAGAGGGGCGCCTAGGCACCTGGTGGCCCCCCTCTGGTTCCCGTTTTTCTGGAAAACAACCTCCGTCGATTTTCAGGTAATTTGGAGGTTTTCTGATTTAGCAACTCTGTATCCTCTTTTTACCGTTGAATCCTGCGTCTGCTGCTTCGGCATTGGAAAGTTGCAAACTGTGTAAAAAAGCCAAAACAACATAATAATAGCATCATAAAATGAAATATATCAATGAATAAGGATGAATTACTATATAAAATAATGATGAATTTTGGACGTATCAACTCCCCCAAGCTTAGACCTCGCTTGTCCCCAAGAGAATACTGATCTCGGTAAACCTGTCCACAAGTTTAGAGAGTGAAGTGTCGATAAATAGCATATGGACAAGAAGCAGCATGATTTCTTCACCAAACTCAAGCATCCTCAACAGCAACCTCAACTCATAAGGCCATGATACGTCCAAAATGCATCACTATTTTATATAGTAATTATTTCTTATTCATTGATATATTTCATGTTATGATGCTATTCTTATGTTGTTTTGGCTTATTTTACATGGTTTGTAACTTTCCGGTGCCGAAGGAGCATACGCAGGATTCAGCGGTAAAAAGTGGGCGTTGAGGTGCTGAAGAAGAACACCTCCAAAATACCTGAAAATCGACGGAGGGTGTTTTTCATAAGAATGATGAAGACACGCCGAAGAGGGGCCAGAGGGAGGCCACAGGGCGCCCAGGCGGCCACCTGGCGGGGCACCCACCCTGGCCGCGCCGGGAGGGCGCCTAGACCCCTGGGGCAACTCCCGGCTCCCCCCTCTGGCCTATGTATCACACATCGTACAAAACCATAAAAGAGGAGAGTTTTCACGAGTTCCACCGC
Organism: Bromus sterilis; assembly: GCA_950022295.1. Taxonomy (NCBI): domain Eukaryota; kingdom Viridiplantae; phylum Streptophyta; class Magnoliopsida; order Poales; family Poaceae; genus Bromus; species Bromus sterilis. The sequence continues at coordinate 223,897,306 of OX465599.1, forward strand.
TGCTCCATGGCGGAAACCTTCAGAGGAGAAAAGACATCTCCGGCGGGCAGATTCCGCCGGGGAGAACACCTCCCGGAAGGGGAGATCGTCGACATCGTCAACACCATCGTCACGGGAATCGTCGAGATCATCATCAACATCATCCCCAACATTAGCACCATCTTCATCTTCATCCAATCTCACCTCACAAGTTCAACTTGCGTTGTAATCCGTACTATCTATCCTCTCTACTCTACCGATGTTGATTACTACCGTGTGATGAATGCTATTGAGTTTTGTTGGGCCAATATCATTGTGTCCAGATTGTTTATCATTTATTTATCAACACTGATCATGATCTCTTTTATGTCTTGTGAGTAGTTACTTTAGTTCTTGAGGACATGGGGATGTCTAGTTGTTAGTAGTCATATGATGTTGAAGTAATATGTGTTGTTTGATATTTAAGTTGTGTTGTTATTTTCCTAGTGGTGTTGTGTGAGTCTAACACTCAACACTTCGCCTTATCAAGGACCTAGGTGAATTTATTGTGTATAAAGAATGCTTACGGTGGGTTGCCGGAGTGACAGAAACCTAAACCCCAGTTCGCCCGCTTTTGCAGAATGGAACTTTGGATCATCGATCGTATTGCTATGGTTAGACTTTTGCCTTAATTACTATCTTGTATTTTCGGATGCTTGCTAGATGTTTAATCATAAGAGTGCACTTATCTTAGTCTAGAGGGTGCACTAGCACAGATCCACCCACTCAACACTTATCAACACAGCACATAGTACCGATACGGAATATGGCGAAAGCACGTGACTATTTATCCCGTGTGTCCTCAAGAATGTTTTAGCCTTTATAATTTCAGTTGCTAGGCCTATCCTTTGCTCAAAAGGAACGGGCCACTTGTTACTCTTCAGTGCCTTTCACTTTGCTCGCTTTTACCTTTTCGTTGCTTATACCGAAAACCACTAAAAAGTTATCTTTCAGTTCCTGCAGCTATTTCTGTACCAAAGTCACTTACCAATATCATCTGCTCCTCGTTGGATTCGACACTCTTATTTATCAAAAACTCTACAAACAATCCACTATAGTTGAGGGTCATCAAGTACTGTTTTCTGGAGCCATTGCAGGGGAGCGTAGTGCTATTAGTAAGTGAAGCTGGTAATGAAGTTTTTATATTTCTGTTTTTGTTTTGTCGCTGTTGCTTTTGTCCTTATGGACACTTCTACTCTTGGATCGTTGTTTAAGGGGAAACTCCTCACGACTGTGGTGGTCACTCCTACCCCTACTGAAATTGTGCCTTACAAAATACCGTCTGGTATTATCAATTATGTCATATCTAATCGCTATGCAGGAGATAGACATCCAGGTGAACACTTGCTATATTTAACACAACTATGTTCATTATTTATGCTTGCAGGTGTGTCGCTGGAATTCATCATGAAGAAATTATTCTCCATATCACTTATAGGTAAAGCTTCAGATTGGTATAAGCTCCTTGATAACTCACATCTACTTAATTGGGAAGATCTTATGTCTCTCTTTTATACAAAGTTTTACCCTCTTCATGAAATTCATCGAGACAGGAATTACATCTACAACTTTTGGTCTCGCGACAGAGAGAGCCTCGCTCAAGCTTGGGGGAGACTTAAATCCCTAATGTTCAAATGTCCTATCCATGAACTCCACAAAGATATTATAATTACAAATTTTTATGCCAGGCTTTCTCGTCAGGACAAGGAGATGTTGGATGTCTCCTCTAGCGGGCTATTCCAAACATGAAGCGTCAAAGACAAGTGGGACCTCATTAAGAGGATCCAGAAGAATACTGAAGACTAGGAAATCGATAAAGGTATTGAACCTGCTATAAATTATGAGCATGATTACATTGAGAGCTATGTGAAAACTGATTATTTTCATACCTTTTATTCTAAGATTGGTCTTGATTCCCAGCTTATGATTGCTTTTTGTAAGAACTTTGCCTCTCACATTGACTCTTCTAAGGAGGAGAAGGATCAGTATCATAAACCCTTTAAAGAGTTACCTGTTGATATTCATGTTGCTGACCCTATTCTGCCTGCAGTTTTTGATGAATAGCCCCCTTTTCCTACAAGTATAAGGGGGCACTCTTTTGTGACAGTCATAGTAAATAAAGGTTTGATAATCGCTCAATAATCTTCTCCAGAAGGATGTTCCTTTTGTATTTGATGAAGATTGTAAGGAGGCTTCCGAAGTTCTTAAGAAAGGTTTGATAATCGCTCCTATAGAACAACCACCTGACTGGAATTTGCCATTTGAAATTATGTGTGATGCTAGTGATTTTGCTGTTGGAGATGTTTTAGGACAAAGGGTTGATAAGAAATTAAATGTTATACATTATGCTAGAAAAACCCTTGATAGTGCTCAAAATAATTATGCTACTACTGAGAAGCAATTCTTAGCAGTAGTGTTTTCTTGTGATAAATTTAGGCCTTATATTGTTGATTCTAAAGTTATTATTCATACTGACCATGCTGGTCTTATGTACCTTATGGAAAAGAAGGATGCCAAACAAGACTCAGTAGGTGGGTACTCCTTTTTCAAGAATTTGATTTACAGATTGTTGATAGAAAAGGAGCGGACAATCAAGTGGCGGACAATCTTTCAAGGATGGAAGATATACCGCATGACCCCATCCCAGTCAACGACAGCTTTCCAGACGAACAACTTGCCGTTGTAAAAGTAAAATCTCTTTCCGATCCTTTGTTTGAAGATTATGCTAATTTTATAGTTGCAAAGTATTTTCCTCCAGGTTTAACATTTCAGCAAAGGAAGAAGTTCTTCGATGATTTGAGGCACTACTTTTGGGATGACCCTCATCTTTTCAAAGAAGGTCCCGACGGGATCGTGAAAAGATGTATACCGGGACATGAGCAGAAGGAAATTCTCAAGCAATGTCACGACAGTCCCTATGGAGGACATCACGCCGGAGAGAGGACCGCACATAAAGTTCTCCAATCAGGTTTTTATTGGCCTACTCTCTTTAAAGATGCTAGAAATTATGTTTTATCTTGTGATAAGTGTGAGAGAGTTGGTAATATTAGTAGGAGGAATGAGATGCCTATGAATTACTCACTAGTGATTGAGCCTTTTGATTGCTGGGGTTTTGATTTTATGGGTCCTTTTCCTCCTTCGAACAAGTACACTCACATTTTAGTAGCTGTTGATTATGTAACCAAGTGGGTTGAATCAATCCCCACTGAGAGTGCTGATCACAAAACATCTTTGAAAATGCTCTAAGATGTAATTTTCCCTAGGTTCGGTGTACCTAGGTACCTCATGACTGATGGAGGATCACATTTCACGCATGGAGCTTTTAGAAAAGCTTTAGCCAAGTACGATGTCAATCATAGAATTGCTTCACCGTACCATCCTCAAACCAGTGGGCAAGTTGAGCTCACCAACAGAGAGATCAAGCTGATCTTGCAAAAGACAGTTAATAGTTCTAGGAAGGACTGGTCAAAGAATTTAGGAGATGCTTTGTGGGCGTATAGAACTTCTAACAAAAACCCCATGGGCATGTCCCTGTATAAGATGGTCTATGGCAAGGCTTTCCATTTTCCATTAGAATTAGAACACAAAGCTTTCTGGGCTGTTAGAGAGCTTAATGCTGACCCAAGGTTAGCTGGTGAAAAGCGCCTCATGAACTTGACTTCTCTAGACGAGTGGAGAAGTGAAGCTTACAAGAGTGCTAAAATGTTTAAAGAAAAGGTAAAGAAGTCGCACGATAGAAGGATTCTGAAACGTGAATTTAATGTTGGTGATAAATTTTTATTTTGTAGATCCCGTTTAAGGATGGGAAGGACCATTTCACATCGAAGAAGTTTACCGATCAGGTGCAATCAAGATTAACAATTTTGATGGCACCAAACCTCAAGTTGTGAATGGGCAAAGACTCAAGCATTACATGGCGGGAGATCCCGTCAACGTTGATGTAAATATAATACACACAACCACTCATGAGGAATATGTTGCAGCCCCTTTTCAGACTCCAACAGAAGCAGAATAAGAAAAGGTATGTATTACGGTAAAGAAACATCGCGAAACCGCCATAAAAGTTCCAGATTATGAGTTTTTGCAAAATATAGAAAATTCAGAGCCTAATTAGAGACGGATAGGAGCTCCAGGGGGCCCAGGCACCCCCTGGCGCGGCCTACCTCCTAGCCGCACCGGGTGGCCGCCTGGGCACCCCGGATCCCATCTCTGACTCCACTTTGGCTCGTTACCTTCCTATTGTTGCAGAAATTTTGGCTATATATTTTCCCGGATAGTCCCGGCACCGTATCTCGCGATTTTGTGTGTTTTCTTCTTGAGCTGTTTCTGCCAGGAAATATTTTAGCTAGACCTAGGTGCCATGGCTTCCCCAAGTTCCCCCGAGGACAATTTCATCATCAACGTCATCAACCCTTACCCCGCTCAGGTGAAGAACCATCCTCAAACCGTCCAGTTGGAGGATGGTGTCCTTCACCAAGAAGATCTAAAGGAACCTTCCAAGGAGGGGAGCATTGAGGCCAGGCTAGAAGAGATGGAGCAAGAAGTCTTCAAGTACAAGAAGATGGTTGAGCGGGGTGTTGAAGCCAATTTCGACCTCATCAATGAGCTAAAGACGTTCTACAAGAAGGAGATGAGGGGGATATGGTCAATCATCACCACGGCAGAAGAAAGAATGATGATCTCCAAGGGCAGATCTATGATCTGCACAACCAGAACTGTGAGTATGAACTAAAGTTTATGCGCATGGGTTTAGGTGCTGGAAGCGGGATCTTGGAGACTGAAGCCTCTCATGGGACCGGGGAACCTCTACCATTGAAGCGCTTCGTCCATGACTACATCAACAACAACAACAACGACAAGAATTAGGAGTAAATCACCTCGGGTAATGGCACCCCCTCAGCTTGTTCCAAGCTTGGTGGAGTGCCCGGTATCTTTATCTTTATCTTAGTCTTTTAGAGTCAAGTAGAATCGTATCATTTCTAGGGAAGTTATTATATGAAATAGGTGTTTTCATTGAGGTCTATCAGTCCTTCTGTGGAGAGTTTGTATCCGTGAGTGTGGAGTCGTCTATGATGGAATATTAATGAGAATTCTATTGGTTTCTTCGCTGCACTCGGTATTCTCTTCATGCAATCGACCTTATATGATGATTCTTATGGGGAGTATTGACCTTATATCAGGTATGGCTTTGAAAACTTTATTTAATTTTGGCAAACATAGCTTTGGTCTTGACAACATGCATGTTTTTCCAAGTAGCGACATAGCCAAAACCTTTATGTTATTATTCTTGAAGTGTTATGTTGACAAGGAAGACAAATTGATGTGTTATGCTTACCTTAATGTTTATGCTTTATATATTTTGCATGTAAGTTAGCATCAATTGTCTGTTCTCTCAAAGCCTTTGCTAGCCAAACTCCTTGCCTAGCAGATTTCTGCTTGTGCATCCATACCCTGAAACCATTACCTTCCATTTGAGTCCACCATACCTTCCTATTTGTGGTATTCTACTACCACTCCTATAAGTATAGAATTTATGTGTTATCCTTAAATGTTCAACATCTTCTGTTTTGTGCCTCTTGTTTAGCTCATGAGGAAGGAGTAGGTAATTCATGATCTTCTTAAGTTGGACAAGTTTACCCCGGGATTGCATGTCTAAACTGCAAACCCATAATACAAGGAGGAACTCGCATGAGTGCACCCAGCTCGAAAGATAATATAACAAAAAAACCTCCTTCACGCTTGGTCTATGAGAAATCAGAAACTTTGGCAGTGATAAACAAAGCAGATTAAGGGGATGTGTGTAACAGCCCAGATTTCAAAAAAAATTAAATTTTTTTTTCGGTGAGAATTGTTTGATTGTCTGATTTGTTTGCGGTGTTTGCATCCCCGATTTATCGATCGGTGATTATTTCCCCCCTCTTGTCTCGTACCGGACGGATACCGACCCTTGCCATCCTGACACTCGGCCTTTCCGACACCAGGTTTCACCCGATCACCGTCGCGAAAACAGCACGAGACCAGCCGCAGCCAACGGAACAATAAAGCGCGAGGTGAACGCCGCCGGCTCGACGCGCTGATCTCGTAGTTCGAAGTTTTACCCGGATCAGGGGTCCTGCGGACCCCCGGCGGTCAGAAACGCAAACGCCGCGCGCGCGAGAGAAAAAACAGGGATGTTTATGAAAACTGCCAGCCACCTGGGCTATATAAAGACCACCACTCCCCCACCTCTTTCTAGGGTTTCCCTAGTCGCAAAATTTCAGCCACACCCCCAGATCTGCTCCAATTTTCGTCCAAAAACCCCATCTCCCCGAAACCCCAATCCCTAAGCAACTTCAGCCAACAGATAATCAGATCTGGTGCTCAGATTGCACCCCAGCCAGCTCCAACCCAGTTCGGGCCCCCCCTCCACTGTCGCTGCCCGCTGCCAGGCCCATCTGGGTCGCCTCGCCGCCTCCAGCGGTGGAGGCGTCGGCAGCCACCAACTCCGGCAGGCTGCAGTGCCGCCGCGCCCCTCACCTCTTCGCCTCCCTGGTCCTCGCACCCCCCCTCTCCTCACTCACCTCCTCCCCATCTTCCCTGCAGGTCCACCGCCGCCGTGACTAGCCGACGAGGCCGAGCGCCGTCGCGCCATGGGTCCCGAGCACGAGCTCGCTGACCTCCTCCTGCTTGACGTCGCGCCGCCCAAGGCTCCTCCTGCGACGGGATCTGGCGCTGCCGCAGCCGTCTCGCCTGCTCCATCCGACCCCTGAGCCTCGCCGCCTCGCCGGTGCACCACGGCGCCGCCGCCGGTGACCTAGACGCACGGGACGAGCCGGCCAACCGGTCCCCTCCAACCGCCACGGTGGGCTGGGCCCTCTCGAGCGCGCCCGAGGCCCAGCCAACGCCCCGGCCCAGCTCCTCCAGCAACAGCCGCCGGCCTGTTGGGCCACGGCCCATGAGGTCGTATGTTTTTTTCCCTCTGCCTGGATTTTTTCTAAGTCCTGGATAAAACTACTGCTGATTCAATTTTGCATCGTTATTTGCGAGTAAACCGTAGCCCGGATCGCGTTGCGCCCAAAAGGAAAATTGTGTAGAATTGTGTGTACTTCAATCCATCTTTTGTGAGCATTTTGATTTTTGGCCATCTTGATGTTGTTAATCTGTGTTGAAGTGGGCATCAGGCTGTTAATTTCTATTATTTCCTGTTAGTGTGCTGCTGCTGTTATTTTATTGCAACTTTGGTTGATGATTGTGACATATACATGAGGCCTATTGCATTGATTCTTTTTGCATACAGTTAAGCATCATGTCTAATTCCATTACATGTATTGCATTGTCATGTTTGCATTCCTGGTCATAGTTATTTTTAGCTCCAAAGTTGCTATGCTGCTGTTTTTGACAGCCACCTCTGTTTTTCTCTAAGTCTGTAACGTCCCGATGCCATGTTGCATGCTTAATATCTTTTGATCTGTTATGCCTATGACCTTGATTCTTGTTTGTACCTGATCACCATCATGTCTAGTTCATGCTCATATATTTCTATGTCGTGTTCCTTCACTTTTCCATATAGTTATAACCCTGTTTATACAGCGTAAAAATAACAGTTTCTGCCATGTTTTCCTGATTTTCACCAAGTCCTTGACCAGTAATGTTTTATTGCATTTTGCATGGGCCATAACTAGTTGTTCATGATGCCTATTTGCATGATTAATTTTGCCATGCCTTCCCTGCCATGTCTACTTTAGTTGCATATCATTTGTGAGCATGTTTGCATTCATTACCCTGTTTATGCATTGCTTTAAAGTGTGCTTCCTGATGTTGGCAGATTGTGTTCCAAACTTGTTTTTCTTGTATCTTTTTACCCGTAACTCCGTTTGAAGTGTTCTTCATATATAACTTGATTAGTTTTTCGTGTACTTTGTGTTTATGCTTTTGTTTTTCTGCTGTTAAAAAACCTAAGATATGGTTTAGGGCAGAACAGTACCAAATCTTTTAATTGTCGTGGGGTACTTAGTGTTATGCCATGTTTAGGTTGTGCCTCACTTAAAATCACTAGCATAGATAATTTCCTTTATGCTTCACCTCTTGTAATGTTTGTGTGCTATGCCATGCTTGAGTGAGATGCCATGTTAACAACCTTTGGTCACCTTGTGTAGCTAAACAATTTGAACCTTTCTAAATGTGCGGTATCGTCGTGCGTGACGAGTACTCCACTTAACCTGTTAGTAACCTCTCTCGAAGGTAGGTGCGATGTCTCGTGTTGCCTTCTTGTTGATGCTTGCTCGTGTTTTCTTCGTAGTAATAGATGCTTGCTCGTTGATTGCTTTCCAGTGTTTACCTCTTGTGTGCTTCCGCGGGTACCTCTCAGAGACGATGCAAGCTTGCGATCAAATACACCTTCGGAATCCGACTTATCAACAGGCAAGGACTATACATTACTTATGATCCATTCTATTTCAACCAACGGTTTGCATGCTAGTCTAGGTTAGGTTCCATGTTTGATCCTACCACATGTTTACAGCCTCTTTCAAACCGAGACATCCATGTCCCCTCCCAGCAAACCATGTACTGCTATGTTACTATCGCTCGTTGCTCAGCCCCCGCTTAGTATGCACGCTTAGGATGCCACAATGTTAACCTGTTACTCATTGGTTTGGGCTATCATCATTATTATATTATTGTGGATGATATGATTATTATAATGTTGACTATATTCGACGAAGGATGGAAGGTCAAGGCTATCCCGCCCCGACGCTTTGTTCCATTCGAGTCACCTAGGATCCGAGTTCCAGGTATTGGTTATAAGACTGAGTGTGCCTAACCGTGTGTGGGATTTTATGGGGTCCCATTTTCTTACCTACCTAGCTTCAAACATTTCTAGTGGTGGCCCAAGCTGATTTACCATTTGAAACCGTGTGTGTGCTGGTCGGCCGCCAGTAGTTTTCAAACAAACCGGGCCAGTGGGGACATGGTTTCCCTATTGGTCCAACCTGGTCAGTTGAGGACCCGGACTTATATGAGAATTCACCAGTTATCCAAACCCGAGTCATACGGTAGAGACCGATTCGATAGCGCTACCGGATTTTGAGTTGGGTGTCGACTCAACGGGGGCCACCCGGATTTGTTCGTTGTTAGTTAGAGGGACCTGTCGTTTCGGATCTCTCGGAACTAAATCATAAAATGGTTGCCTGTGATGGGTAGCAACTGAGAGAGATGTGCGTTCGTTCGGATCCTTGTAATGGGCAGTTGGTACACCCCTACAGGGTTAAATATTTTCGAGAAGTTGTTTCCAAGGTTATGGACGACTTGGAACCTACGTCTTGTTCATAGGTAACATCAACTCAATCATAACTATAACTTGATCAATGTGTGTGTGCCTTGACTGCATCTTCTTCGTCGGGATGCGAATAGGAGGACAATGATAGGATAGGTGTTATGATTGCGTAAGTAGTTGATAGCAAGACTTGTTGGAGGCGATTCCTCATCGAATGCTTGGCTTCTTATCTTACTCTCTAGATCGTTAGCCACTTCATAAATGCTAGTACGGCAGCAACCTCACCACTTACCCCATCCTTACCGTAAACTACTAGTTGTCCTAGAATGACGAGTGATGAAGTCCTAGCTAGGTCAGTTGACCACTACAGTTGGATGTTGAGTACCTCTGTACTCATGATATTACCCCCAAACTCTTTTCAGGGTTCTTGATTGACAACAGGTATGGTGATCGACGTTTCACGTGGAGACTCGACGAATACTAGTTAGGCGGATCCCGGCGGAGGGCCTGGACCCGTGCGGTTATGGGGATCGATGATTTTCTCTTTGCCAGTAGGCATTTGATTGTAGCCTATACTCAGACATGTATCTTCCGCTGTTGTATTGTATTTGAGGCAGTTGTATGCCGATTGTATGAGATGGTGTATCCTTGTATCTGTAATTTTGTGATATCATGTTGGAAATCCGGGGCATATGGCTATGTCATATGTCACGGTGGGACCGATATGTGCTTCGTCCCCAGATCTGGATGGAAACATCTAGATCTGGAACAGTACCGCATATCGGGCCTTACAATGTGATCGTCCCCACTTGGGAGCCGTTCCTCGAAACTTGTCCCTCTTGAGAAGTAATTGAAATATATATTAGCATTCGTTGACAAACTATGTACCGCCCAAAGTTTATTTTAATTCTGTTTGATTTAAGGATAGCACATGAGTTTTCCCTGCTTGCCTTTAACAAGGCCTTTCCTTTACTTTTATGTTGAGTCAGTTTTCCTACTTCTTTCTTTTCCCAAAGTGAACAGACACTTGATGTTGACGAGAATTCATTCATATAATGCTGCATTAAGTTTTTCCATTACCACATCATGGTTGACATTATCTTTTTGATAAGTAAGTTGTTTACGAAAGATTTTTCCAAGAAAACATCTTCCTTCGTGTTAGCATTTGCACTTCATGACTAATAACATGTTCTTTCAAATCTTCAATTTTTTTCATTATAATTAGAAAGAGCAAAAGTAAAAGTTATTAGTTGTCCATTGAAAAAGGATATGTTTGCCATAATTTGATGAGTTCTCTCAGCCCTACTTTTGATTATAGTTGTTATTAAATTCTCATAAGAACCTTATGAGTTGAGGTTGCTGGTGAGGATGCTTGAATTTGATGAAGAAACCTTGATGCTTCTTGTCTGTATTCTATTTATCAACTCTTCACTCTCTAAACTTGTGGATAGGTTTACCGAGCTCAGTATTCGCTTGGGGACAAGCGAGGTCTAAGCTTGGGGGAGTTGATACGTCCAAAATGCATCACTATTTTACATAGTAATTCTTTCTTATTCATTGATCTGTTTCATGTTATGATGCTATTCTTATGTTGTTCTGGCTTATTTTACATAGTTTGCAACTTTCCGGTGCTGAAGCAGCATACGCAGGATTCAGCGGTAAAAAGTGGGCGCTGAGTTGCTGAAGAAGAACACCTCCAAAATACCTGAAAATCGACGAAGGGTGTTTTTCAGAAGCATGACGAAGACACGCCAAAGAGGGGCCAGAGGGGGGCCACAGGGCGCTCAGGCGGCTACCTGGCGCGGCCCCCACCCTGGCCGCGCCAGGAAGGCGCTTGGACCCCGCGCCGAAAAGCGCTTGGACGCTTTTGCACAAGGGAACTTTGGATCATCGATCGTATTTCTATGGTTATTATTTTGCCTTAATTACTATATTGTATTTGCGGATGCTTGCAAGATGTTTAATCATAAGAGTGCACTTATCTTATTCTAGAGGGTGCACTAGCACAGATCCACCCACTCAACACTTATTAACACAACACATATTACCGATACGGAATATGGAGAAAGCACGTGACTATTTCTCCCGATATCCTCAAGTACGCTTTAGCCTTTATAAGTTCAGTTGCTAGGCCTATCCTTTGCTCAAAAGGATCGAGCCACTTGTTACTCTTCAGTACCTTTCACTTTGCTCGCTTTTATCTTTTGGTTGCTTATACCGAAAACCCCTAAAATGTTATCTTTCAATTCCTGCAACTATTACTTTACCAATGTCACTTACCAATACCTTCTTTTCCTCGTTGGGTTCGACACTCTTATTTATCGAAAACGCTAAAAACTATCCCCTACAGTTGAGGGTCATGTAAGGCCCGATATGCGGTACTGTTCCAGATCTAGATGTTTCCATCCAGATCCGGGGACGAAGCAGATATCGGTCCCACCGCGACACATGAAGAAGTCATATGCCCCGGATTTCCAACATGATATCACAACATTACAGATACAAGGATAACATCTCATACAATCGGCATACAACTTCCTTAATACAATACAACAACGGAAGATACATGTCTGAGTACAGACTACAATCAAATGCCTACTGGCAAATAGAAAAACATCGATTCCCATAACCACACGGGTCTAGGCCCTCCGCCAGGATCCGCCTAACTAGTCGTCGTCGAGTCTCCACGTGAAACGTCGATCACCATACCTGTTGTCGATCAAGAACCCTGAAAAGAGTTTGGGGGTAGTATCATGAGTACAGAAGTACTCAGCATCCAACTGTAGTGGTCAACTGACCCAGCAAGGACTTCATCACTCGTCATTCTAGGACAACTAGTAGTTTACGGTAAGGATGGGGTAAGTGGTGAGGTTGCTGCCGCATTAGCATTTATGAAGTGTCTAACAATCTTGAGAGTGAGATAAGAAGCCAAGCATTCGATGAGGAATCGCCTCCAACAAGTCTTGCTAACAAGTACTTACGCAAACATAACACCTATCCTATCCTTGTCCTCCTCTTCGCATCCCGACGAAGAAGAAGCAGTCAAGGCACACACACGTTGATCAAGTTATATTATGATTATCTCAGTTGTTGTTGTCTATGAACAAGGAGTAGGTCTCAAGTCGTGTATAACCGTGGACACGGCTTCTCAAAAAGATTTAACCCTGCAGGGGTGTACCAACTGCCCATTACAAGGCTTCGCACGCACGCCCATCTCTCTCGGTTGCTACCCATCACAAGCAACCATTTTATGATTTAGTTCCAAGAGATCTGAAACGACAGGTCCCTCTAACTAACAACGAACAAATCCGGGTGGCCCCGGGGAGTCGACACCCAATCCAAGAGCCGGCCGCGCCCTCGGATCGGACTCTTCCGTATGGCTAAGGTCGGTGTTAGTCTCACCTATATAACAGGGGACTTCCCTAGCTCACCAGTGTGGACCAACAGAGAAACCATGTCTCCGCTGGCCCGGGTTATTTAAAAACTGCGAGGGGATCCACCAAACACACACACGGGGTTTCAAATGGTAAATCAGCTCGGGCCACCACTAGAAATGTTTGAAGCTAGGTAGGTAAGAAAAGGGGACCCCATAAAATCCCACACGCGGTTAGGCACGCTTAGTCTTAAAACCAATACCCGGAACTCGGATCCTAGGTGACTCGAATGGAACAAAGCGTCGGGGCGGGATAGCCTAGACCTTCCATCCTTCGTCGAATATAGTCAACATTATAATAATTATATCATCAACAACAATATAATAATGTGATATCCCAAACCAACGAGTAAAAGGGGTAACATCGTAGCACTCTAAGCATGCATACTAAGCAGGGGCTGAGCAACGAGCAATAGTAACATAGTAGTACATGGTTTGCTGGGAGGGGACATGGCTGTATCGGTTTGAAAGAGGCTGTAAACATGTGGTAGGATCAAACATCGAACCTAACCTAGACTAGCATGCAAACCGCTGGTTGAAATAGAATGGATCATAAGTAATGTATAGTCCTTTCCTGTTGATAAGTCGGGTTCCAAAGGTGTAGTTGGTCGCAAGCTCGCATCGTCTCCGAGAGGTACCTGCGGTAGCACACAAGAAGTAAACACTGGAAAACAACCAACGGAGATACCACTATCACTACAGAGCAATCACGAGCAAGCAATAAACAAACAAGCATTGTCAAGTATGATGCATGTCATTTTAATATCATGGCATGAATATCAAAACGAGCAAGTTTAAAAGAAGCATCGGGAAGCAAGCGTGCAATGCTACCGACAACCTTACTATGCATTTTGTAGGTGAATTATGGATCCGAAGGATCCTTATGTTATAATTATTATGATGCATGATCATGGCATGTGCCGAGAATTAAACAAGACATGAACAAGAATTGCCCACTCACGAAGATAGACCTCGATATGGGATTCCTTAACTTAAAGAGAAAAAAATGGCATGGCAAAATATGATGCACCTAATGAATTCTATTGAAAGCAAGGAAAGAAAGAGCGAGAAAACTCTACCGGCAAGCTGCGGTTATCGCGGAACCACAGTGATCGAAACACGCGAAGCCAAGTGCAACATGTGAGGGGTTTACGTGCAAAATGCACCATCGCTGAGATAATGCTAGCTCATATGAACAAATGAATAGCACCATCTTGTTCCTCACGGAATTCTGCCCCAAAAACATATATGATATGTCTAGATTGGAGCAAGGATGCGCGAGCAACAATTTGAAACATTTGAATTTGAATTCAAATGGAATTTACAGAAAAGAAAAGAGTGAAACCAGCAATGGGCTAGCTTCGGCCAAAACGGGCCCAAGTCTCGCGGATCTGCTCTAATTTACGCCCACGGGCGAGAGGAGCTAGTTGGGCCAAGCCCACACGCAGCAGCAAAAAAACAGATAAGAAAAGGTTGGGATTTAATTGTCAAAAGGGGGACTCGATCCCAGGACCTCATGGTTTAAATTCACTGCATGCTACCAACTGGGCTACTGCTCGAATGACAACAGGTTTGCAAACTGAAACAAGATAGCCCATACAACACGAGATAACTGAAACTAGAGTCTAAACCTGAAGAATAGAGGATCCAGCCGGCAAAACAGAAATAAAAAGAGGAGCCTTGTGCCTAACGAGGATCGAACACACGACCTCTCAGTTTAACCACAAGGGCGCTACCACTGGACTACATTACTGAACTCCATAGGATGAAGCAAGCAAACTTACAAGTACTCTACATAGGTGCAAAACTGAACTAGCCGGATGAAAACAACAGGGTGTTGTCTCTGAACCTGGATAAAACTGACGAACACGGCAAACAGAACCAGCAAGGCGTGGAGTTGCTGGCGGCCACCGACTCACACGGGAGGCTTCTCAGCAGAGGAAAAGCAAGGGCGTGGCCACGACACTCCATGGGCACGGACATAGCAGGTCTTGGCACCAGCTGGGGATACACAATTATGCACACGCACACACACGCCCTGGACGCCGGGGCGGACAAGAAGACGATTCACGGCAGCACAACGACCACGCACCGGAAAGGCTACGGCTTCCTAACGCCAGAAACATGGAAGGAGAGGAGGAACGGAAGGCGCTCACGAGCGGGAGGTCGCTAGAGTCGATCGGCTCGAGGAAGCAGCGACTTGACGACGAGGCGACGCGCGGTCCTGGACGGCGACAAGGAGGAAGCCGGCTTGATCGCGAGGAAGAAGACGACACCGGCCTGCGGATGAAGCTGACGCATGATTCGGAGACGAAGACCTAGTAATCTCCAGCTCCACCGGGACGGCGGAGGCGTCGCTCACGACGACGAGGTACACGGCAGCCTCCACGACGGCAACAATCGAACCCCAGCGCTGGAGAAAATCGGAGCTAGTGCTCCTTTTTCATGGCTGCAGAACAGGGGAAGGAGGGAGGCTTCAAGAAGAGGAGATGGCGGCGGGGGGAGGGAAAGGGGAGGCCTAGGGTTCCCGGGAGAGAGGGGGCTATAAGGGGGAGGAGAAGAGAGGCTGCAGGTGGTGGCCACGCCGGCCACCTCTGCTTTTCTCTGCCGAGAGAGGAAGAAAAAGGTGCGGGGGAAGGAGAGGTGGAGGGGATGACAGGTCGACCCCGTGGAAAAAGAGAGGAGGGGAGAAGTGGGCTCGGTTTTAGGGTTGGGCTGAGAAGTGGCTGGAGAGAAGAGGCCCGATTGGCTAAAAGATATTTCCTGCATTTATTCATTTGTACAATGAGAGCAAGCAAAGGCAAAAGAATAAATACAAATGAATGTTCAAACATCATATAAAAATATGATTCCTCATCCATAAGATTTATAGGAATTTTAGAAAATGATTTGGGTCAAAAATATTAAAGTAATCAAAATGGAAATTTAATTAATATAAAGCCATTTAAATTACAACCCCATTTTCTAGAAGCGAGAAATCCTGCAAGTTGGGCAAGGGATAAATCATGGCAAAACATGATTATTTGCAGAAGATTCAATGTGGGGATCAACAGGATGGCTTGGAGAAAAATGGCAAGGAACCAACGAAAGAAATGAAAGCAAAGAAAAGAAAAAGGGGAAATCCTTTTACATGATCAGAAAAATGCTTGAGCATTTTTATTTCACATGAATTTTGACAAGGAATCATTGTGCAATTTTTTCATCCCCAATGGGAAAAATAAAAATGCAAATTTTACTGAATTTTTGTCAGTTTTGGGCTGTTACAGGTCATCAGGCCCTTATGAGAAAGTAATAACAATTATAATCAAAACTAGGGCTAAGGAAACTCATCAAATCATGGAAACCATATCCTTGGTCAAAGGACAACTAATAACTTTTACTTTTTCTCTTTCACTTTATAATGAACCAATTTGAAGATTTAGAAAGAACATGTTATTAGTAATAAAGTGTAATTGCTAACACAAAGGAATATGTTTGCTTGGAAAAATATTTCCCAAACAACTTACTTATCAAATGATAATGTCAACAAGGATATGGCATGGAAAAACTTAATGCAACATTATATGAATGAATCCTCGCCAACATCAAGTGTCTGTTCTCTTTAAGAAAAGAAAGAAGTTGGATGAACTGACTCAACATAAAAGTAAAGGACAGGCCCTTGTTAAAGGGAAGTAGGGAAAAATCATGTGCTAACCTTAAATCAACCAGAGTGAAAACGGTTTTTGGGAGGTGCATAGTTTGTCAACGAATTATAATAGATAGCTCAATTACTTCTTAAGCTGGACAAGTTTCGAGGAACGGCTCCCAAGTGGGGACGATCACATCCCCTTAATCTCCCTTGTTTATCACTGCCAAAGTTTCTTATTTCTCATAGACCAGGCATGAAGGAGGGTTTGTTTGTTGTATAATCTTACGAGCTGGGCACACTCATGCCAGTTCCTCGTCGTATTAAGGGTTTGCATATTAGACATGCAATCCCGAGGTAAAACTTGTCCAACTTAAGAAGATCATGAATTACCTACTACTTCCTCATGAGCTAAACCAGAGGCACAAAACAAAAGATTTTGAACATTTAAGGATAACACATGAATTCTATACTTTTAAGAGTGGTAGGGAAATACCACGAATATGAAGGTATGGTGGACTCATATGGAAGATATTGGTTTCAGGGTATTGATGCACAAGCAGAAATCTGCTCGGCACAGAGTTCGGCTAGAAAAGGATTTGAGAGAACATAAAATTGATGATGACTTAGATTCAAAGCATATAAAGCATAAATATTAAGGTAAGCATAACACATCAAGTTGTCTCCCTTGTGAACATAACACTTCAAGCATAATAACATAAACGTTTTGGCTATGTCGCTACTTGAGAAAATCATGCTTGTTGTTATGACCAAAGCTATGTTTGCCAAGATTTAATTAAAGTTTTCAAATCCATAACTGATATAAGGTCAATACTCCCCTTAAGAATCATCATATAAGGTCGATTGCGTGAAGAGAATATCGAGTGCAACGAAGAAACCAATATACTTCTCATTAATATTCCATCATAGACGAATCCACACTCACGGATACAAGACTCTCCACAAAGGAGTGATAGACCTCAATGCGAACACCTATTTCGTATAATAACTTCCCTAGACATGATACGACTCTACTTGAATCTAAAAGATGAAGATAAAGATAAAGATTCCACGCACTCCCCAAGCTTGGAACAAGATAAGGGGATGCCATTACCCGAGGAGATTTCACTCCTCATTCCTGTTCCTGTTGATCACGTAGTCCTGTCCCATGAAGTCTTCTCCGCTCGAGCCACAAGAAGACATCACTAACAATGACCTTTCATCCTGGCAGAAGCAGCTCGAAAAGAAAACATACGAAATCGCGAGATACGGTGCCGGGACGATCCGGGAAAGTATATAGCAAAAATTTCTACAACAGAAGGACAGTAACGAGCGAAAGTGGGGTCGGAGACGGACTCTGGGGTGTCCAAGCAGCCTCCCGGCTTGAACAGGGGTGGGGCTGCGCCAGGGGGGCACCTGGCCCCCTAGAGCTCCTCTCCGGCTCCTCTTAGGCTTCAAATTTTCCTAATTTTTTAAAAAACCGTAATATGGAACTTTTTTGGATGTTCACGATGTTTCCTTACCATAATACACACCTTTTCTTATTCTGTTCCTGCTGGTGTCTGAAACAGGGCTGCAACATATTCTTCATGAGTTGTTTGTGTATCAAATTCACATCAACATTGACAGGGTATCGTACCATGTAATGCTTGAGTCTTTGCCCATTCACAACATGAGGTTTGGTGCCTTCAAAATTGTTAATCTTGATTGCACTGGAGCGGTAGAATTCTTCGATATTAAATGACCCTTCCCATCTGGAAAGTAATTTACCTGGAGAAAACCTGAAACGAGATCTAAACAACAAAACTTTATCACCAACATTAAATTCACCTTTCAAATCCTTCTATGATGCCACTTCTTTACCTTTTCCTTGAACATTTTAGCACTCTCGTAAGCTTCACTTCTCCACTCATCTAGAGAAATCAAGTTCATGAGGCGCTTTTCACCAGCTAACTTTGGTTCAACATTAAGCTCTCTAACAGCCCAGCAAGCTTTGTGTTATAACTCTAATGGAAAATGGCAAGCCTTTCCATAGACCATTTTATAGGGAGACATGCCCATGGGGATTTTGTAAGCAATTCTATACGCCCAAAAGGCATCTCCTAACTTATTTGACCAGTCATTCCTAGAACTGTTAACTATCTTTTTGCAAAATCAACTTGATCTCTCTATTGGTGAGCTCAACTTTCCCACTAGTTTGAGGATGGTACGGTGAAGAAAATCTATGATTGACATCGTACTTGGCTAAAGCTTTTCTAAAAGCTCCATGTGTGAAGTGTGAACCTCTATCAGTGATGAGGTACCTTGGTACATAAAACCTAGGAAAAATTACATCTTTGAGCATTTTTGAAGACGTCTTGTGATAAGCACTCTCTATGGGGATTACTTCAACCCACTTGGTTACATAATCAACAGCTACTAAAATGTGAGTGTACTTGTGTGAAGGAGGAAAAGGACCCATAAAATCAAAACCCCAGCAATCAAAACGATCAATCACTATAGAGTAATTCATAGGCATCTCATTACTCCTACTAATATTACGAACTCTCTGACACTTATCACAAGAAAAAACATAGTTTCTAGCATCATTAATGAGAGTAGGCCAATAAAAACCTGATTGGAGAACCTTATGTGCGGTCCTCTCACCGGCGTGATGTCCTCCATATGGACTATCGTGACATTGTCTGAGAATGTCCTTCTGCTCGTGTTCTGGTATACATCTTCTCACGATCCCGTCCGGACCTTCTTTGAAAATATGAGGGCAATCCCAAAAGTAATGCCTCAAATCATGGAAGAACTTCTTCATTTGCTGAAACGTTAAACCTGGAGGCAAAAACTTTGCAGCAATAAAATTAGCATAATCTGGAAACCAAGGATCAGAGAGAGATTGTATTTTTACAATAGCTAGTTGTTCCTCTGGAAAACTGTCGTTGAATGGGATGGGATCATGCAGTATATCTTCCATCCTTGAAAGATTATTCGCCACCAGATTGTCTACTCCTTTACTATCAACAATCTGCAAATCTAATTCTTGAAGAAGGAGTACCCATCGAATTAGCCTTCGTTTGGCATCCTTCTTCTCCATAAGATGCTTTAGGGCAGCATGGTCAGTATGAATAATAACTTTAGAATCAACAATATACTTCCTAAACTTATCACAAGCAAACACTACTGCTAAGAATTCCTTCTCAATAGTAGCATAATTCTTTTGAGCACTATCAAGGATTTTGCTAGCATAATGTATAACATTCAACTTTTTATCAACCCTTTGTCCTAAAACAGCTCCAACAGCAAAACCACTAGCATCACACATAATTTCAAAGGGCAATTCTCAATCAGATGGTTGTACTATAGGAGAGGTTATTAAAGCTTTCTTAAGAACTTCAAAGGCTTCCTTACAATCTTCATCAAATACAAAAGGAACATCATTCTGGAGAAGATTAGTGAGGGGTCTTGAAGTCTTAGAAAAGTCTTTAATAAATCTTCTATAAAATCCAGCATGACCGAGATAACTACGAATACCTTTGACGACCCTTGGATAGGGCATCCTTTCAATAGCTTCAATCTACGACTTGTCCACTTCAATTCCCCTCTCGGAAATCTTGTGACCAAGAACAATCCCTTCGTTAACCATGAAGTGGCACTTTTCCCAGTTTAGAACTAGATTTTTATCCTCGCATCTCTCCAAAACTTTATTAAGATTGTGGAGACATTGGTCAAAGGAATTTCCATGAACAGAGAAATTGTCCATGAAGACTTCCAAAATATCCTCACAGAAACCATGAAAAATAGTAGACATGTATCTCTGAAATGTAGCAGGTGCATTACATAACCAAAAGGCATATCACTATAAGCATAATGTCGTGACCCTGAATATGGATATGTAATTCTAGCCATAATTCAATCACATGGAGAGCCGAGAGACATACCCACTTTTCTAAGCAGACAAGGCCAAGTACAAGACACTCTCGGAAAGCTCAAACCTGAGGGGCATACCATTCAGGCCCGGATGATCAACTGAAATGGGTCCTCATCGTCCTCTCACAAGTCTAAATGCTTATGGGTGGTGAAATCCCATACTCATAGACAAGTTTCTTGAACCATATTGTCAATTGAACTATAGCATTTACATAGACAAATCTGACCCGATTCACTTAGTCGAGGTCTCGGGCAGGCTCGATCATACAACAAAGTGTGCCACGTAACGGGGTTACGTGCAATCGCATCGCGATGCTCCAAGCTGTGAGCAACTCAGAGCCACCTGGCTTTAAGAAAGACTGACGGTGAGAGCACAACTAAGCTATCGAACCCCGCACTAAGACATGCATGTTATAATCATATACGCAACATACATGTCCAGTGTAAATAGCAGGTACTCATCACATGAACTCTACAAAGTATACATCTTTATTGAATTACATATAGAGTACAAAAAGAGAACACATAACTGTGATCCAACATTCATACAAGCAACGAAAGCTACATAGGTCTGAGTACAGATAAGTTTAACAAATAGCCTAGAGAAGCCTTATTCAATATACAATCCGTTCCACGAGGGACCAGACTGATGTCTGGAACTACACTAGCTTAGTCCACATCGAGCTCTAGGAAGAAGCCACCATCGGGGCGAGTGGTTTCATCTAAAAACATAAATAAGCAAACGTGAGTACAAAGTCATACTCAAAAAGACTTATATCAGAACTATACTGCTCATGCTCAGGTATCAAGGAAAAGGGAGGTGGGGTTGTAATGCAGAAGTGCCAGCTTTGACTTGGCTAACCTGAACCAAGATTACCAGAATGAGGTAAGAAGCGTACTCGAGTCCAACTATCCAAGTCTACCAATCAATTACACCACTATGGATCCTTCCTCGACTTCCCACTAGAAAGCAAACCATAGCACTCACACTTATCTTGGAAAGTTTTATAGTAGCCGTTGAAGTTGTCTAATAATGAAGCACAAATAACCAAGTAGTCCTTTACCACAGAAGCGGCTATTCGAATAGTTTGTTATCCCTGCAGGGGTGTACTGCTACACACATGAAACTATCAGTTACCGTCGGGATCTTGTCACCCTTCAAGAGGGTGTCGGCGAGGATAATTTCCATAACTTTTACCTCACGGCCAACTCAAGTTCAATAGAGACGCCTATCTGGGATGGTTTCCACAATCGTGAACCCGGTCGGTTTACCAATGTGATCCCAGACGATATGCACAAGGCCCCAAGCCAGTCTCGGTTGGTCCGTTCACTCACTCGCAGGCCATGCCACAAACCTACCAGAACATCGAACTACTACGACTCCAAGAACTGAGGAGGGGTGAGTTAATAGGTTGAGTGGGGGTCCAAGTGCCCAACATGCGGTAGTACTATTTGTCTTGGATCACCACACAAGAACTCGGGCTTAAGGCGGTGTTCAATGACACAACCCACTGTGTACTCCTACACATCCTCTCATCGTTCACCTTGTTTAGGTCAAGTGCACCAACACATTTCCACCATCATCATCATGATCACTACCGCTCCGACTTACATAACATTATCAACATTGTAACACTCTAAGCATGCAATAAGCTATAACAGTTGCAGGGGCCACATGATATCAACCAACTCCTACAACTGCTAGGATTGTGGTTTGCTTACTGCTATGACAAAATGATAGGTCATGCAAAGGAATGGGTTCAACTATGCGGTAGAAACGCATCATGGTGACATCCTAAACATGCATAAGCGAGAAAGAGAGGGAAATGGGTTTTTATCGACATGATCAATGGGGTTTGCTTGCCTTGGTGACGAGGGTCGTACTGACGGTCTTCTACTTCAGGAGTGACCTCAAGTTCCGGTTCCACCTCTACCGATAGCAATCAAGACATGAAGTAACAATCAGTACATGCAGAATACACAAACACATGATCAAGTGGTGTAATATGATGTAAAGGTTACTGATGTGTCTGATGATTCTATTTAAATGAAGTGTATTGCAATTGAGTTGAAAATTCAAACTCCAAATTTGAAATTAAAAGGGTTCATATGCAAATTTTCTACTGTTCCCCCATTTAAAATGTTGAAACATGAAAACAAAGTGCATATTCAGAATCCTTGCATGTTCTGATAATTTTTCATATATTATTTTTTTAATTTGGAGTTATGGTTAAAAAGTTATTGAATTTACAAGTTTAATCCTTTTTCTGAAATTTATGATAATTAGAAAAGGGTTTATTGCGTCGTCAATGCATCAGTATAATATCGGGGGTGGGTTGACTGGTCAGAGTGACCAGTGGGCCAGGGATCTCAGTGGCTCAGGGTTATTCCCTGGTTAGTTTAATTTAAACATGGTCATTAGTTGGGGCCAGGGCCCACGTGTCATTGACCTAGGGTCAACTAACCAGGGGGTTAGCCCCTAATGACGATGGCCACGTCTGCCAGTACGCCGACGGCTCAACGCCGGTGTACACTGGATACAGAGGAGTCCGCACAGGCGGCGGCTCGGGCCATCGTTTGGTGCGCCGAGGGCAGCGGGATGAAGCCCTTGCCCGCGCGCATCACCCAGTGCACACGGAGACCACTGGGAGGTACCGGAGGCACGCCAGCGACGATGCTAGCGGCAGACGAGGTTCGGGTTGCGGGAGGCGTTTCAATTCAGTGCAAAAGCTTGGGCATGCTATATACGAACGAGACCCTAGAGGCGCCAGGAGAACGGTGGACACCATGGCTGGGACGGAGCGGCATGGGAGCTTCCTCAACGTCGGCCATGGCGGCGACGGAGCTCGGCTCCCATGGTAGCCGTTGCTAGAGGACGAATTGTAAGTGGAAAACATGGGGGATCGATGCGCCTGCTCACCACAAATGCAATGGACGCAACGGCGAGGTCGGGGAAGCTTGGACGGAGGAGAAATCGGACTGCAACTCGCGGCGGCCGGGATTTGGGACGAAGACGATGGCGAGTTCCTGGGGGTGTCTGGGCTCTCGATCCTCTGCACGGTGATGATGTGGACGATGGCGGAGACAATGGACACGACGGAGCGGTTGTTGGAGGTCCCGCCACGCGTGCGAACGGCCATGGCAACGGCAGCGTTCGGGCGGCGATGAAATCCGGTGAGGGAGGAGGTGAGGTTGACCAGGGATAGGGGGAATGGGTGCGTGAGGGGTCTGGGTGTCTCGAGGCGCGAAGACGTGGACGCGGGAAGCATGAGGTGGCCAGGTACTCGTCGGCGGCCACGACATGGTCGCCACGCACCTGCATGCCCATCTTCCTGGGGAAGATGACAAGGTGGAGGGGTGGGCTGGGCCGGCTAGATGCTTAAGTTGGGCCAAAACCCAGGTACGTCTATTTGTTATTTTCTCTGTTATTTATTTTTGTCATTTGTTTGCTATGGTAAAATAAATACCAAGGCATTTTATTAAATCCCCAAATCTTTTAAATGGCCTTATGGAACATGTAACTAGTCACTCCCAAGATTTGAGCATTTTTTAAATTAAAAAAATATTTGAATTCAAATGCAAGTAGGGGTTTTATTTAATTCCAAAGAACTTCTGGATTTTAGAAAAATCAGTGAGCATTCAGTGGGACCCACTCCACTTGATATGTGATCTCACTTAATTATGGGATTTTTCAAAAATACCAGAGGAATTTTTGGAGCAAATCGTAAAGTGGCCATTTGAATAAATTTGTTTGGGAGGGTTTTCCTTCTCCCATTTCAATTTATTTTTAAATTTTAACATGATGCAAGTGACATGCTAACCCTAGCACATACCTAGACAGAGGGTTGTGACACATAAGTACCGTAAGGACACGTGAAAGTGGTCTTCTCTTGATCGCCAGTATTGACATGAATTTGAGAGAAGCCAGAGTACCCATCGAGATAGCAAAAGTGGGTGTTTTTGGACAACCTCAGCATTTGATCAATGAAAGGTAGCGGGTAAAGGTCCTTCCTTGTTGCTTCTTTCAACTTCCTGTAATCAATATATATTCTATATCCAATAACAACTCTTTGAGGTATTAGTTCATTTTTATCATTATGAACAACAGTCATACCTCATTTCTTAGGAACACAATGAACTGGACTTATCCACTTACTATCAGCTATAGGATAGATGATACCTGCGGCTAGAAGCTTGAGAATTTCACTCCCAACCACATCCTTCATCCTTGGGTTCAACCATCGTTGATGATCAACAACTGGTTTAGCATCCTTGGGCTCAAGATTGATAGTATGTTGGCAAATCAATGGACTAATCCCCTTAAGGTCATCAAGGGTATAGCCAGGGGCACCACGGTGTCTGCGAAGTGTCTTCAATAATCGCTCTTCTTCAAAACCTGAAAGGTTAGCATTGATAATAACAGGACATATTTTCTTTTCATCTAAATAAGCGTACTTGAGCGTATCGGAAAGTGGTTTGAGATCAAACACCGGGTCTTCTTTTGGTTGTGCAAGGATTCCTAAAGGTTCAACCAGAAGGTTGTGCTTCAGGATATCATTTTGTCTTGAGAATATTTCATCTAACTCATTTCTTTCTTGCATGTCCATATCATTCTCGTGGTCCTCTATATATTGTTGCAAAGGATCATCAGGAGGAATAGCAATGGAAGCAATATCTTCAATAATTTTATCATTACTAGGCAAATTAGTACCATGAGGCTGCTTAGAGAACTTAGAAAAGTTAAATTCATATGGCTCACCATTGAATTCAACAGAAACTTTACCTTTCCTGCAATCTATTATAGCTCCACAAGTTTTGAGGAAAGGCCTACCAAAGATAATACGGAAAAAACTATCTTGTACTAAACCAAGTACTAGAAAGTCGGTAGGATACTTTAACTTTCCATATAGGACTTCAACATCTTTCACAACTCCAATGAGAGAGATAGTTTATTTGTTTGCTAAATAAATAGTAACATCAAACTCTTCAAGTTCACAGGGTGAAATCTCACCCATGATCTCCTGATAGAGTGAATAAGGAATGGCGCTAACACTCGATCCCAAATCACATAGACCGTAAGAATTGTGATCTCACATCTTGACAGATACAACTGGTGCACCTGAAAATGGGCCTTTATTCTTGGTTATAACAATGTTAGTGGAAACATCACAAAAATTTATTTTGGAATCTAGAATATCATTAGTAACTAGATCTTTAACCACCGCAACTTGAGGATCGGCCTTGATCTGGTCCTTAGGATCGTCGGTTCTTCGCTCACTTTTATTTATTATGCCTGTCACAGAAGTGTGCTCCCTCATCCTTGCGGGAAAAGGATTTTTTTTTCATATATAACTACAGGAAAAATAGGGTCAGCAACATTGATAGAAACAGGTAATTCTTTGAAGTTTTTATGGTACTGATCCTTCTCCTCCTTAGAAGAGTCAATATGAGAGGCAAAGTTCTTACAAAAATCAATCATTAGCTGGGAATCAAGACCAATCTTAGAGAAAAAGGTATTAAAGTAATCAATTTTCACATAGCTCTCAATATAATCATGCTCATAATTTATAACGGGTTCAATACCTTTATCAATTTCCAGTCTTCAGTGTTCTTTTTAATCCTTTCAATGAGATCCCATCTCTCTTCAACGCTTCTCGTTTGAAATACCCCACTAGATGAGGCATCTAAAATCTCCTTACCCTGACGAGAGAGCCTGGCATAAAAATTTGTAAATATAATATCCTTGGGTAGCTCATGAATAGGAAATTTTAGCATTAGCGACTTTAGTCTCCCCCAAGATTGAGCGATGCTTTCTCCGTCGCGAGACCAAAAGTTATAGATATAGTTCATGTCTCGATGAATTTCATGAAGAGGATAAAAAATTGTATAAAAGAGAGACATAAGCTCTTGCCAATTAAGCAAATGTGAGTTATCGAGGAGCTTATACCAATTTGAAGCTTTATCTATAAGTGATACAGAGAATAATTTCCTCATGACAAACTCCATTGACACACATGCAAGCTTAAATAATGAACATAGTTATGATAAATATAGCAAGTGTTCACCTGGATGTCTGTTTCCTACAGTACGATTAGCCAAGACAAAATCAATAATACTAGTTAGTATTTTATAGGGCACAATTTCATTAGGGGTAGGAGTGACCACCACAGTAGTGCGTCGTTTCCCCAAAAAGCAACGAACCAAGAGTAGAGATGTCCATAAGGACAAAAAGTAGCAACAGGAAAATAAAAACAGCATGCAAAATATAAAGCTTTACTTACCAGCTTCACTTACTAATAGGGCTACGCTCCCCGGAAACGGCGCCAGAAAACAGTACTTGATGACCCTCAATTGTAGGGGATCTATTGTAGCATTTTCGATAAGTAAGATTGTTGAACCCAACAAGGAGCAGAAGGTATTGATAAGTGACTTTGGTAAAGGAATAACTTCAAGCACTAAAAGATAACTTTTTAGGGGTTTTCGGTATAAGCAACAAGAAGGTAAAAACAATCAAAGTAAAAGGTACTAAGGAGTAACAAGTGGCCCAATCCTTTTGAGCAAAGGATAAGCCTAGCAACTGAACTTTGAAAGGCTAAAGCGTTATTGAGGACACACGGGAGAGGTAGTCACGTGATGTCGCCATATTACACATCGATAATATATTTTGTGTTGATAAGTGTTGAGTGGGTGGATCTATGCTAGCACACCTTCTAGACTAAGATAAGTGCACTCTTATGATTAAACACCTTGTAAGCATCCACAAATACAAGGTAGAAATTAAGGCAAAAGCCTAACCACAAAAATAAGATTAGGGATCCATTATTCCCTTGTGCAAAAGTGTGCAAACTGGGGTTCAGGTTTCTGTCACTTTGGCAACCCACCTTAAGCATTCTTTATACACAATGCATTCCCCTAGGTCCTTAGCAAGGCGAAGTGTTATGTGTTCGACTCACACAACACCACTAGGAAAATAATAACACAAGTTATATGTCAAACAACACATAATACTTCAACATCATATGACTAATAACAACTAGACTTCTCCCATGTCCTCAAGAACTAAAGTAACTACTCAAAAGACATAAAAAAGATCATAATCAGTGGTGATAAATAGATGATAAACAATCTCGACATAACAATATTTCTCAAAAAAAAACTCAATAGCATTCACCGCAAAAGAGTAATCAACACCGGTAGAGTAGAGAGGATAGATGGTACGGATTACAACACAAGTTGCAATTGTGAGATCAGGTATGTTGAAGATGAAGATGGTGCTGATGTTGGGGATGATGTTGATGATGATCTCGATGATGCCCATGACGATGGTGATGACGATGGCGATGATCTCCCCTTCCGGGAGGTGTTCTCCCCGGCGGAATCTGTCCGCCGGAGATGTCTTTTATTCTCTATAGGTTTCCGCCACGAAGCGGCGGCGGAACTCGCGAAACTCCTCTTTTTTAGGTTTTTTAGATGAGGATGAATATATAGGCCAGAGGGGGGAGCTGGGAGTGGCCCCAGGGGTCCAGGTGGCCTCCGGCGCGCCCCTGGTGGGGGCCGCGCCAGGGGGCGCCTGGGCACCTGGTGGCCCCCCTATGGCCCCTTTTCGGCGAAGCTTTGTTAATCTTCTGGTAAATAACCCCCGTCGATTTTCAGCGCATTTTGAGATGTTCTATTTCAGTAACTCAATGTCCACTTTTCTCCGCTGAATCCTGTGTCTGCTTTTTCGGTACCGAAAAGTTGCAAGCTATGTAAAACAAGCCAAAACAACATAAGTATTGCATCATAACATGAAATATATCAATGAATAGGGGTGAATTACGATATAAAATAGTGATGCATTTCTGACGTAACAGCCAGGTCTTCTCCTGTGGGTCCGTTCTCATAGAGTCGGCCCGTAAGTCTAAATGTCAGGTTATGGGCTTGGTCCATCCCCCCGACTGCCCCTGGTACCCCCATTCCGCCTATATTTATCCCTCGGGGTGAAAACCCTCGGGAGAAGCCCTGTTACGCGATTTTCACCACTGTTCTGCCGCCGTCATGATCCCGAGATCGGGATCGCGAGAAAACCTTGTCCCGGCACCCTGCTGGAGGGAGGATTGATCTCCGGGAGCTTCTCCACCACCATAAGCGCTTCTCGGATGTGTCGTGAGTAGTCCCCCTTGGACCATGCGTCCGTGACCAGTAGCTATGTGATGTTTTCTCTCCAATCTTGTGCCTCAATTCTTAGCCCTTGCCAACTGCCCTACATGATCAAGGCACCTAATTATTTGTTTCTGTGTTTGCTGGGATCCAATGGATTATGAGATTATGTTCAGATTGTGATGAGTAATATATTTGGTTTACCTTTTATGTAATAGTTCTTTAGCAATTCTTGCATGTTCTCCGTTTCTTTCTATGGCTTTGGCCAAGTAATAGATAGTGACTCCAAGAGGGAGCTATGCTTGATTGTGGGTTCATTCCCCCCTGATGTCTTGCTTGAGTGACAGAAATATGAGATAAGGGGATGTGTTGTTGCCAGCAGAGAGAAAACAATGGTGCTTGCAACCGCGGTTGCAAGGATTGTTTACCTTACACAAATTTTTTAATGCAGTTGTCTGCTGCTTTGATCCTACATTTTGGCTGGGATTCGCAACTTAGTACCAGCGAGATGTTTTGGATATGTATCTCAAGGTGGATGATTAGTGAGTAGATGCTGATGAATAAATGGTCTGCTCGTCTCGGCGTACTGCCCATACGATTGAGCCTCTAGCTTTCTTGTAGCATAATTAGCATTGCAGTGCGTTTATAATTCTGCCAATTGCCTAGCTATAATTTGTTCACCCAACATAGTTATTTATCGTCTTTCGGGAGTGACGAGGGGTGACCCCACGATTCTTACAGATGAGGGTACCTGGTGCGTATCAAGCTAGAGGGCCCGCTGAAAGCCTCGACTGGCCTACACATGACCCACTTGAGGAAACCGCCATAAGGAGTCCTCGACGATCATGGAAACCACGACTTGGCATCCAAGACTGAAGATATATTAGGAAACCCTCTCTGTAAACGTAGACGAGCTCCTTGCGACCCAGCCTAGTATATAAAGGCTAGGAGAGGGGACATCTAGGGCATAGAATCTCATAGCTACACCTCCGGTTCCGAGTGGTCTTGCCTGGACCTCCACGGTAATCATCTCCATTATAATACAATCGAGCAGGAAGTGCTTTCTCCTGTTAGCCGACGAGTTCGCCAACCTGCACATCTCCTCTACGATCTAACCCAGGGTTACCAACCATGGGATTTCCCGAGGTCAATCCTCGTCAATTGGCGCCGACCGTGGGGACTAAGCAGGTTGGGATCACTATCTCGGCGGCCCCGTCTCCAACAATCAACGGCCCGACGACCGCTCCGGACCCGACACCTTCACGACTCGATCAGAATCTGATCTGTTCGAGTCCCTCGGCTTCATTGCGCATCTTCCCATCACGCGATCAGTTTTCACCGACCTTCGTGAAGGAACGGATCTGATATTCGGAGCGCTCAAGATCCACACCACCACTGGGCACCCTCCGCCTCACAGACGACACTCAAGCACTCGAAGCATCTACAACATCCAAAGCAACCTCCACCGAGAAGGCAACCCAACCCACCCAGCAACTTCGCGTGTCCTTCGGGAAACCCACCCGACGACTTCACCACACCGTCGGGCAACCAACCCAGCAACTTCGCGAGTCCTTCGGGAAACCCACCTCTGCCCGATCCACGACGCCACTCTTGGCCGCGCAGGCTTATCATCCGCGAAGTAAGGATAGATGAAGGAAAAAACCAAGCTGGCAGTCCGGATGCTGCTCCAGGTATTCATGGTAGATACCCACGAGCCAACCTCGGATGACAAGGAAATCCACTCAAACAACAGAAATATTGATCCCAACGGACCTGGTCAGCTTACAGTCACTCTTGGCGCTCCAGGAACCATACCAAGAAAAGAACCCAGAAGTCAGGAAGACATACCTGAAAGCAGCAGGCGCTCAGAAGCTGCAAGGCAAGATCAACCCACCGAAAAACCTACCTGTCAAAAGAGGAAATCGCCAGAGTAAAAGACGGAGTAAAGCATGGTAGACTCCTCCCAGAGAAGGCAACTCGCGACGAGCTCAGAGCCTACAACAAGTTTGCAAGTGATATAACCAAGAAGACGAGAAGGCTGCGGCTCGAATTGGAAAACCAAAGAAAGACCGGGAATGACTCGCGGACCACCCGCGGGACATCACCCAAGCACTCGAGCGATCTCTCAGATGATAGCTCGCCCTCTCGGCGCAAATCCAGATTCAGCAACCTACGGCGTACGTACAAGAAGAAAGTTTCTCGTAAATTAGACGACGATTTCTGGCTTGAAGACGACGACGAAGATGAAAAACAGATAATTCCAGCCGAAGCCCTAATCACAGCCCAACCATACCCCTATCACGCTAGAAGCGACAAAAAAGAAAACGCAGATCGCAATACTGAGAGAGCACTCAATGTAATGGGCGACGCCATCGCGGCCTCGACACTCAAAAAGTCGAGAGCAAGGTGAGCACCCCGCGAGAAGACTCTCGACATGGATCCAAGCTCACCCGACGACGATGATAACAGTAGCGATGACCGATGTAGAAGCCATGACAAAAACAGAGATCGAGACAGGGACGACCGAGGCAACCGCCACAGCAGCGATGGACGACGGGACGCACGCGACGACATCACGCAGAACAAAATTGACAGAGGAAGACGCAGACGTGCGGCTCGTAGAGAGCACTCGGACGAGCAAGAGTCAGACAAAGACCTCAAACCTTGCGGAGCCCTATATTTTGCCCGAGACATACGCGAGACACCCATGCCCAAAGGTTTCAAATTAAACTCCACAGCCCACAAGTACGACGGGCTAGAAGAACCAGAAGCATGGCTTGAAGACTACTTCACAGCCGTGAAATTTCAGCGAGGAACCAACACCACAACAATGCAGTATATACAGCTCAAGCTCGAGGGCTCAGCACGGCACTAGCTAAAGAACCTACAGCGGGGCTCCATCAGCTCCAGCAAGCAGTTCCGCAGCACCTTCATTGAGAACTTGTCAACCTACAAGCGGCCGGCCTCACTCGAGGACCTGAGAACATGCAAGCAAGGAACCAGAGAATCCTTAAGGGCGTACATCCAGCGATGGACCATACTCAAAAACTCAGCCGAAGACATATCAGACGAAAGTGCAATCGACGCGTTCAGAAGAGGCTTACAATGCATAAACTTCAAAGAGCAACTCGGGCAGCTTAAAGCCCGAACACTCGCGCAGTTCCTAGAGCACGCCAACAACTAGGTCGATGGAGAAGACTCCGTGCGCAATGAGTCGCACGCCCCGGCAACTCGCATAGATCACGACTATGACTACAACGACGGAGACAGAGGTTTTGACAGGAGAAGAATAAGGCCCAGA
Source organism: Bromus sterilis (assembly GCA_950022295.1). NCBI lineage: Eukaryota > Viridiplantae > Streptophyta > Magnoliopsida > Poales > Poaceae > Bromus > Bromus sterilis. The sequence goes on from OX465599.1 coordinate 223,928,993, forward strand.
CGCAACTTCTACGATGACAGAGGACCCGACATGGTCGCGTCCGATTTCCTAGGAGACAGAGACAACAGACAACGCGATGAAAATAGACTGCAACGAAGAGACAACCAGGAAGATCCACAACACGCCCAAAAGTGAGATTGGAGATCCAGGCAACCACGAGACGATGCACGAACAACCCGCTCGGCCAAAGACCAGCTATACGGGCCATGCACAATACATGGTTTCAGGAACGAACGTGGACAGTTAAGATCAAGCCACGCTCAGAAACTGTAGGCGCTTCACCGAGCTCTCAGAAGAAAATAGCAGGTCCACAGCCCCAATAGTACAACCTCTAGCAAGCATGGCAGTCGGACCAATCGCCCACAACGCACCGCCTCCACCCGCAGCACCAGCAAGACGGGTAGAATCCATTCAGGAACGGCCCACATTCCCTGATGAAGAATACCAGGAGGCGCACGGTCGTATCTACATGATTCAAGAAGGCAGACCATCAAACAGGCAACAGAAGAAAGTCACCAGACATGTATTTCTCGCAATATCCTCTCACCCAGCCGTACCAGAGTACCTCCACGGGTCCCACGCCCAGGACACGCGGCACTAGTACTTGAAGCAAGAATCGGAAACTACGGCATGTCGCGAGTCTTCATGGACGGCGGCAGCGGAATCAACATCATATTCACCAAGACCCTGGAAGAGATGTTCATCCAAAACTCGGCAGTCAAAACTTTAGGCACAACTTTCCACGGAATTGTACAAGGCAAAGCAGTCTACCCCCTCAAAAAAATAAGCTTGGAAGTAGTTTTTGGCAACGCAAACAAATTCAGGAAGGAGGCACTAGCTTTCGAAGTGGTCGACTGGAAATCACAGTATCACATCATCCTCGGCCGACCAGCCTTCGCATGCTGCATGGTGGCGCCGCACTACGCGTACCTAAAGCTAAAAATGGCATGCCGAAGAGGAGTCATCACCATCAACGGCAGCTTCGTTAGGTCAGACCGCTGCTGACGGGAATGTACCCCGGCAAATCCCATGGTTAGGGACGTTGGGTTAGTTATGAGAGGCACAGGTTGGATGATAGCTCGTCGGCTAACAGGAGGATACGTTCCTGCTCGATATTATAGATCGGAGATGGGGATTACAGGGAAGCCAAGGCTAGTGCGCACAAGGCTAGGGTTACAGATTGCGTATTTCTCTCCCTTGCCGCCTCCCCTCCAAGCCCTTATATACTAGGCTAGGTCTCGGGGAGTCCGTCCAGGATTAAAAATGAGGTTTCCTAACCCTGATCTTGTTCCGTACGGCAATGTGCGCTCTCCCAATCTGCGGATGAAACGACTTAGGGCTGCGAGTCTTCCGGTGAGCTGCTGCACACCTGTGATGTTGGTTGGTTCCTGCATCCTGGCGATTGCTTGAACTTTCTCGGGGTTCGCTTCGATTCCTCGAGCAGAGACCATGTACCCGAGCAGCTTCCCGGCTGGGACGCCGAACGCGCACTTTTTTGGGTTGAGTTTGATTCTGTATTTGTTGAGAGCTGCGAAGGTCTCGCATAGGTTGTCGAGTAGCGTGTTTGCACAGTAGGTTTTGATGACGATGTCGTCCACGTAGACCTGTACGTTTCTTCCAATTTGCTCTTTTAGGAAGTTGTAAGGCCCCCGATGCGGTGCTAACTCGAGTTAGTCGCTTTCGCGTCCCGCTCAAGTTAGTAGCCCATAAAAGGCCACCGACTCACGGCACTCGCACTCGTGTCACTGCCGGATTCGCGACAAAAAGTATAAGAACAATGAACTTTATACTAAGACATAAATATAAAGAGTCCATGGCATACATCGCCGCTGGAATTTATTACATCATCTCAGACGTCCGTGGACCCAATAGTACATCATGCAAAAAGTGGAAGACAATCACGACCGAGTACGGTCAAAATCCAAATTGCCCTAGAGACGGCTGCACATAAATAGTCCACCCACGGATCGTCGAAACCCAACTATAGGATCTACAGAACGAGTTCATCCTCATCGTCGTCCTCCGGGGGCACCTCCAGGAAGTATCACCCAGTGCTCGGGTCGAGGTAGTAGTCAACTGCAGCGGCCGATCAGGCAAAACAGTAAAAGCACAAAAGGAAAACAGGGGTGAGATTATATCATTACAGGATAACTAACTCCCTACGGTAAGACAAGGTAAAAAGAAAGGTTGCAGCCGCACTAGCATATATGGTGGCTATCGTTCTATTAGAATAGGGGTAAGACCAAGAATGCACGTGACATCGCGTCATAGGTCTGCTATCCACCTACTTATGTCAAACATAACACAACCTGGATCTTCTCTCGGTCCCCCTGGACGAAGAAAAGCAACCAAGGCACTCACACGGTAGGCAAGTTTTAGTTATGATTCAAATTGACGTTATTCTATGAACAAGGAGTAGGTCTCAAGTCGTCCATAACCGCGGACACGGCTTTTCGAAAAGATTTAACCCTGCAGGGGTGTACCAACTGCCCATCATACGCTTCGCATGTACGCCCGGTTTCCACTTGGCTAGGTAAGCGCCTGAAACTCCGGAACGTCAGAGTCCCTCTAACTAACAACACACAATTCCGGGTGGCCCCCGGGGAGTCGACATCCAATCCAAAAGTCGACCACGCTCTCAGATCGGCCTCCTCCGTATCAACAGGGTTTGGGTTACCGGTTAAACCTCACATGAGGACCGGGCCCTCGCCGGTCATGGTGGGCCAGCCAAGGTACAAGTCCTCCTGGCCCAAGGTGGTTTGTAAACAACTGGGGTACCACCAGCACACACACATTGCAAATAGTAAATCATCTCAGGCCACCACTAGAACTGTAGGAAGCTAGGTATGTAAGACAAGGGGACCCCATAGAATCCCACACACGATTAGGCACGCTCGTCAAGAAACACAATACCCGGAACTCGGGACCTAGGTGACTCAAATGGAACAAAACACCTGGCGGGAATAGCCTGGTCTCCCATCTTTCGTCAAGTATAAATTAACATCATAATTATAATAAATATCAACCAACTTCTTTAAATAACATGATATCCCAAACCATAGCATAGGCTAAGCATCAAGTTTTCCTACTCATACTAAGCAATGGCTGAGGAGAGGTAACTTAGAAACACAATGTTTTGCTGGGATGTGGGGATCATGGCTGTTTGGTTTTGATCAAGGCATAAGAAAGGTGGATAGGATCAAACAATCGTTCTAGACTACAGCTAGGCAGGTAGGCAGAAAGGTATCAAGTAATGGTATAAATCTTCCCCTTGCCTGGGTAATCGGTCGACGGAGCAGACGTAGCAGGGTCCTCGGGATCGGTGTCGGAAACCTCCACGTAAGTCTCCTCGGCAGTCTCAGGTGCTAACGTAAATTACCGGCAAGAAAAGCACACAAGTAAACATCGATATCAACAATGCTCAAGCATGGGTGAGGTGATCAAGTTTAAAAACATGGTGTGACCCTATCTAGTCAAATTTAAATGGAGGTGTTGACGACACGTCAACAACTACATATGCAATTACTTGTATTTTTAAGGCTCTGGTCATAGCCTTGATTTTTGGTGTAAGTGACATGGCATGGCATGAACATCAATAACAAGTTATCAACAAAAGTGCATCATGAAAAATAATTCATCGATTCCGGAGACCGAGAAGTGTCGGTGAATTCGACACCGGGGAGGTTCAACAAAAGAGAAAGATCCCAACCACTTGCATATGTCAATATGCTAGGGGCTGGTTCCTGGATGCAAGGATTCAAGATGACATGGAAAAGAGCTTGAAGGATCAAAAGTACAAGATCAACATGCACCGAAGTTGAAAGAAAGACAAGCAATGGAGGGCAAAAGAAATTGAATGGTCATAAGTGCTTGTGCACCATGTCCATTTTGGTGTTGCACAAAACAAAAAATGTATATCACCATTGAACTCATTGGATCTTGCTGCCCCAAAATCATATATGGCATGGCCCCCTTTTAATTTGCAAAAGAAAGTTTGAAATTCAAAGGAGCTGGAAAGCTTAAATGTAAAGTGTCCCCACCTCATTTATTTGAAGGCTCAAAAAGCAGAACCAACATCACCATGGTGTTCCTTGGAGTTTTCTACCCCAAATTCATATATAGCATGGTATGTTTGAGGTAAAGGAACCCATGCCATTTAATACAGATTTGAAAAGATTTCAAATGAAATTGGAAAGAAAAAAAAGGAAAAGAGAGAAAAAAAGGGAGACACAACCACTGGGCTGGCCTCGGGCAGCACCGGCCCACTCTTCCCTCTCTGGCCCAAGCGCAAAGGCCCAGCCTCTCGCGGTGTGCCCAACTCCCATGCTGGAATAAAAAGAACAAAAGAGGGGTTTATTGCTCCGGGGGGAGCTCGAACCCAAGACCTCGTGGATGCAACCCAGGACGTCATACCACTGCACTACTGAACCGACTAGCGATAAAAAAAGACTCTGAAACGTTAAAGACTATGCCGCAGACGCTAACTGAAACTGACGAGCAGACGAAGCGATAACTGAGCAATTGAGCGCTGTCGAAGTCGACAGTTTGCAGCCTCTGACAAAACTGAACCTCGACAGGGGGCTATTCTCCATCGATCGTGGCCACGGCTGCGACCAACCGGTGACTCGCTGGAGGTGTCCCTTGGCAAGGCCCGTCTACCCTGCCTCCAAAACACCACGGGCCTTGCAGCCAAGTCTCAAAGGTGTCAGCTTGCCTCGCCGGAAACTCACAACGGAGAGCTGCACGGGAACGACTGAGAAGAGAACCAGGGAGAACGCGGCTTGAGCATGCATGACGCTGCTGACCATGGGCGCGCCCCCGCGGCTTGTTGGAACATGCGCGTGCAAGGTCTGGGCGCGCCACGGGCGCAACGACCAGGGCATGCACGCAGCGACGAACTACAGAGGGAAACAGAGGACGACACGGTGGAGGCCTACCCATCTACGCGCTACGGGCACAGGACTCGTCGAGGCTCACCTATGGGTGCTCGGGGACGACCTCGGACTCGCGAAGAGGGACGGAGTCGACGGAGCCGTTGATGATGGAAAAAAAACACAGTCGCCGGCGCGGAAGGAGACGCAGCTCGGCCTTGATCCTGCGGCGAAGAAGCTTCTTGGGAAGACGAATACGACGGAAATAAGCCCTCCGAGAGCTCCTGCTTGACGACGCGGACGAACGACGACGAATCCTGCTACTCGCCGGCATCCATGGAAGAAACAGGGAAGGAGGAGGAGGTGGTTTCAGGAGGCGGCGGCGAGAGAAAAGAGAGGGGGAATGGAGCTAGGGTTCCTCGGGGGAGCCTCTGGCGAGCTTATAAAGGGAGGGGTGCTCTCTGGCTGACCTCGGGGGCCATGCTCCGCCGTGGCAGCCGCCGTGAGAGAGAGGAGGGGGAAAAGGAGGCGTCCACTCTGCAAAGAGGAGGACGACGGGGTCGTACCCCTTCGCAGCGGGCTGGGCCGAGGGAGAAGCGGGCCACTGGAGAAGAGAGAAAAAAAAGGGGTTGGGTCTCTCTTTATTAAAAAAGAAAATAAAAACAGAACCCTCTTTCAATTATTACAGAGAAAAAACAAAAAGCAAAAATATGATGGTCATATTTTTGGCTATTTGCAATATTTTGTAAAATTCACAAAATTGGTTTGAACCAATTTGGATCAGAGGGAAAAATCCCAAGATGGAGAACAAGCCCTTTTCCTATTTAAACAAAATAAAAGGAGGACTTGGAGAATATTTGGGAGGAAACTACAAGGATCAAAATACATGAGCTCATGACTGTTGATCCTTGCAATATTAGCCAATTTATAAAATTGGTTTGGACATTTTTGCAACAACTAAAAAGTGGAGTTGTTTTTGCAATTCAAATCCACTTTGAACTACAACCCACATTTTTGGTGATGGCGAAAATGAGGTGGGGATTTGAAAACCCTTGGCAATGGAAAATAAAAAGCTATGCCAAGTTTGAGACTTAGGGGAGCTCAAATGCACATGGAACAAATCACCCAACACCCTTCTTGAACCAACTTGGACGAATTTAAAGGAAAAGCAAATGGGCTCCAATCCCAATGCAAATTTAAATCACCACATGAAATTATAACCTTTAGCATCATGCCAAGTTACAAAGTCAATTGACAAAGTACAACCTCATTGTGATTTTAATTTATTGCACATGGGCTGTTACAGCACTCCCCCACCAACACAGGATCTCGTCCCGAGATCTAAGCCTGAAACAACTCAGGATACTCAGAACGGAGATGATCTTCACGCTCCCACGTTGCTTCCTTCTCCGAATGATGTGCCCACTGAACTTTCATGAACTTGACGGTCTTGTTGCGAGTCTTGCTCTAGGACGTCTCAAGAACACGGACTGGACGCTCTGAGTAGGAAAGGTTCGCACTCAGCTGTATCTCGCCCAAGTCAACAGCCTGCTCTGGCTGCTTGAAGCACTGCTTTAGCTGGGACACATGGAACACGTCATGCACCATGGACAGACTCTCTGGAAGCTCGAGCCGAAAGGCAAGAGGTCCTCTATTCTCGAGGATGCGGAAAGGTCCGACAAATCTTGGGGCGAGCTTTCCTTTGATACCGAAGCGGTGAGTTCCCCTCAACGGAGACACTCTCAGGTACGCCCAATCGCCAACCTGAAAAGCTACACCACGGTGCCTTTTGTCATAATAGGCCTTCTTCCTAGACTGTTCTTCCATTAGTTGCTCTCGGACAATCTTCACTCTGTCCTCTGCCTCTTGGATGACATCTGGACCGAACAGCTGCCTCTCACCTGTCTCGGACCAGTTCAAAGGTGTCTTGCACTTGCGGCCATACAAGACTTCAAACGGCGCTGCCTACAGACTTTCCTCATAGATGTTGTTGTAAGAGAACTCAACATACGGCAAGCATTCTTCCCACTTCATACCAAACGAGATGACACATGCTCGAAGCATGTCCTCGAGGATTTGGTTTACGCGCTCGACTTGCCCATTTGTCTGAGGGTGATAAGCGGTACTGAACAACACTGTCGTACCAATCGCCTTTTGAAAGGACTGCCAGAACTTAGAGGTGAAAAGGATGCCTCTATCGGAACTGATCTTCTTGGGAATGACATGCAAATATACAACTCTTGCGGTGTACAAATCCGCCAACTGAGCTGCTGAAATGGAGTCCTTCACTGGAAAGAAGTGGCAAACTTTGAAAAGATTGTCAATGACAACAAATATGGCATTGTTCTTCTTCTGAGAAAAGGGGAAGCCTGTGATGAAATCCATCTCTATGTGATCCCATTTCCACTCCGGAATCTCAAGTGGCTCAAGCAACCCTGTAGGCTTCTGGTGTTGTGCCTTCACTCTCCTGCACACATCACACTGAGACACGTAACGGGCAACATCCCGCTTCATACGAGTCCACCAAAAGCTTTGCTTAAGATCTTGATACATCTTCGTACTGCCAGGGTGAATAGACAGCTTGGAATCATGGGCTTCCTTCATGATGAACTCTCTGAGATCTCCCTCCTTGGTAAAAACAACTCGCTCTTCGAACAACACGGTGCCGTCATTATGCACTGAAAAGCAACCGTACTTTGGAACTGAGGTGGCAATACCCTGCTTGATCTTTTGTATCATTGAGCTACCAGACTGAGTTTCACGAATCTTCTCATGGATAGTGGGCTCTACCACAAGGTTGGCAAGGTAGCCTGCTGGAACTAGCTCGAGATTGAGCCTTCGAAAGGACTCACACAAATCAGGGTGGATCTTCTTCACCTGGATATTATTGCAATCGCCCTTGCGGCTCAGCGCATCAGCTATGACATTCTCCTTCCCAGGCGTGTACTGAATATCAACTGTGTACTCAGTAATGGTTTCAAGCCATCGTCGTTGCCTCAAGTTCAGATTTGGCTGAGTGAACAAGTACTTCAGACTCTTGTGGTCGGTGAACACATCCACCTTCCTCCCTAAGAGGAGGTGTCTCCAAGTGATCAAAGCGTGCACAACTGCTGCAAGCTCCAAGTCGTGTGTGGGATAATCCTCTCACTCGCCTTCAACTGCCGTGAGGAATAGGCCACAATGTTTCTGCCTTCCATCAACACTCCGCCCAGACCTTGCAAGGAAGCATCACAAAACACCTGAAAAGGCTGTGACTCATCTGGCGGCGTGAGAATTGGAGCTGTGGTCAACTTCTCTTTCAACTCCTCGAAGGCTGACTGGCAAGCTGGTGACCAAGTGTACCGTTTATCCTTGCACAACAATTCAGTCATTGGCTTCGCTATTTTGGAGAAATTCTGCACAAACCTCCTGCAATAACTGGCGAGGCCGAGAAAACTCCTTAGCTGCTTCACATTCTTCGGCGGAGCCCACTCTTGAATAGTGCGGACTCGCTCTGGATCAACCGAAATTCCTTCAGCGGAGATAACATGGCCCAGAAAATTGACCTTGTCCAGCTAAAACTCACACTTGGAGAACTTGGCGTAGTACCAGTGCTCTCTCAACTTCTGCAGCACCAAACGTAGATGTCCCTCATGCTCAGCCTCTGACTTGGAATAGACAAGAATGTCGTCGAGGTAGAGGATCAAAAACACATCAAGGCATTCCTGGAACAAATAGTTCATAGCTCTCATGAATGTCGGAGGAGCATTTGAGAACCCAAAAGTCATGACTGTGAACTCATACAGCCCATAACGTGTGCTGAACGTGGTCTTAGGAATATCCTCTTCACGAACACGGATTTGATGATACCCCATCCTCAAGTCAAGCTTGGAAAACACCTTAGCCCCATTCAACTGTTCGAACAGATCATTGATGCGGGGTAAAGGGTATTTGTTTTTGATGGTCTTCTTGTTGATACCGCGATAGTCCTGGACCAAACGGCTAGTCCCATCCTTCTTCTGGACAAACAAAGCTGGTGCACCCCAAGGGGAAGTGCTTGCGCGGATAAAACCGCCTGCCTCCAACTCTGTCAACTGCTTCTTGAGCTCAATCAAATCCTTCGAACACATCTCGTACGGATGCCGAGAAATCGGCTGGGTACCAGGCTCTAACTCAATAACGAACTCAATAGCTCGAACTGGGGGAATTCTTGGAAACTCCTCCGGAAAGACGTCTGGGAACTCACAGACAACTCTGACCTCTTCGAGCAAAGGCGCAACTCCTGCGTTCAACGCGTACAACTGTGCTGGTCCTGTCATAGAGCCACAAGTGTATAAGACTTCTGCACCTGACTCATGAGTCAACCTGAAAGATCTGGTCGGACAATCAATGTTGGCCTTGTGCTGCACAAGCCAATCCATGCCCAAAATGACATCAATGTCGGAACAGGTCAACACGATCAACGAAGGTGAGAAGAGAAGTCCCTGGATATGAATCTCCACATCTGGGACAAAGGCAGACGTATTCGTCTTGAAACCCGGAGAAGCAACAGATAGCTGCTGAGATAAACCTTGCGGATGTAACTCAGCACGCTCAACAAAATCTCTAGACACGAACGAGTGGGAAGCTCCGGAATCGAACAAAACTGTCGCAGGAGCTGAACTAACAAGCAACCTACCAAGAAAGATCTCTGAAGACTGCTGAGCATCTGTGAGCATCACGTTGTTCACACGAACTGCACGTGGATGTGCCTTCACCATCGCGGTGCTCGGAGTAGAGCGAGGTGGAGGCGGTGGAAGCCGAGCAAAGCGCGGATCGGTGCAGTTGGGAGACGTGTGCCCTGGCTCTCTGCACTTGTAGCAGATCACGCCCGGCCTGGGCTGCTCCTGCGGCCTGGGTGGCTTCGCGTGTGGTGGTGTAGAGCGAGGCCCCTGCTGAATTGGGACACGAGGGAGGGCAAAAGTGCGGACAACTGCCCCCCTCTGCTGGTACTGCTGCGTCTGTGGTGGTGTCTCTGTGACCCACGTCTTTTCCTTCTTGTGGATCATCACTGCGGAACTGTGCTCACGCTGGTGCTTCCTGTCTGCATCCCACTCTGCTCTGGCCGACTCCTTGCGGATAGCCTGATCCACGAACTGTGAGAACAGCGTGGGGCTACACTGAGTGAGTGCGTACTTGATCTCTGTGCTGAGACCCCCACAGAACCTGGCTATCTTCTTAGCCTCTGTGCTGACCTCCTCTGGCCCGTACCTGGCGAGCCTGACAAAGGCCAGGTTGTACTCCTGAACTGACCTATCACCCTGTCTCAGAGCCAAGAACTCCTCACGCTTCCTGTCCATCAGGTCACTCGGAATATGCGCTGCTCTCAAGTCTGCCACGAAATCTGCCCACGTGATGATAGAATCGCCCTTGTTGGCCTTGTAGGTATCATACCAGCTGGCTGCTGCACCCTGAAGCTGGAAGGAGGCGAAGGTGACGTAGTCGACTGGTGTGACGGTGTTTGCATTGAAGTGCTTCTTGATCTCTGCGATCCAGTCATCCGCCTCCAGCGGGTCTCGAGCCTCGGAGAACCTGGGGGGGTTGATCGCGAGGAACTGCTACAGTGTGGTGTACTGTGGTCGATCATTCCTTTGGGCAGTCTGGTACTGCAGCATCTGTAAGATCGCAGCTGTGCCCTGAGCCACTGCGGCCACAGCCTCCCCAAGGATAGGGTTCTCTGGCGGCGGCATGTTCGCTCTTGGCATCCTGTATACAGGAACACTTATGAGAACATGGTTGAAACATTGACGAAACCAGAAGATAAAGCAATATTGACAACAAAACTTCCTCACGAGGTATGAGAAAGACGAATGCTAAAATTCCACAAAGGTTAACCCGGAAAGTCGAAAGCTAGGTGCTACTGGAATCCCCAAACCGAGATCATCCGAATCCAAGATAATAATCTTCTAGCGAGCACACAACAATATATACGAGTGGTTGAAGACCTGAACGTTGAGACATCTGCCCTGAGCGGCCCGCCGAAGCGGTCTCCTATAGGGGCCCGTTGAGACATCTGCCCGGAGGATGCCAACCATCCATGTATAGGAGTTTCACCAGAGGTACGTCGTAAGAGAGGTGGAGCAGTCAACCCCAAGTGGCGGCTCAGTGTTCTCAACGTACACCAACAATTCTCGTCGCTAGCAAAAAATTATAGAGGAATCAGAGCCTCATGTAAACGAGTACCTAGATTTGTTTTGAAAGGGGATAAGTTGCAGAGAGAAAACAACGTTTCACTTCCTCACGGAAAAGGGGTGGGAGGGTGGGCTAAGAAGAAAACGAAAGAGTTCCTACTCTCCGATTTTTCCTTAATAACTACAAAATAGTTTCTAGACTCAACTTTGGCCAGTAAGGGGTCCTATAGTCAGTCCTGCTCTGATACCATGTTGTAAGGCCCCCGATGCGGTGCTAACTCGAGTTAGTCGCTTTCGCGTCCCGCTCTAGTTAGTAGCGCATAAAAGGCCACCGACTCACGACACTCGCACTCGTGTCGCTGCCGGATTCTCGACAACAAGTATAAGAAAAATGAACTTTATACTAAGACATAAGTATAAAGAGTCCAGGGCATACATCACTGCTGGAATTTATTACATCATATCAGAGGTCCGTGGACCCAACAGTACATCATGCAACAAGCGGAAGACAATCACGACCGAGTATGGTCAAAATCCAAATTGCCCTAGAGAGGCTTGCACATAAATAGTCCACCCACGGATCGTCGGAACCCAACTATAGGATCTACTGAACGAGTTCATCCTCATCGTCGTCCTCCGGGGCCACCTCCACGAAGTATCGCCCAGTGCTCGGGTCGAGGTAGTAGTCAACTGCAGCGGCCGATCAGGCAAAACAGTAAAAGCACAAAAGGAAAACAGGGGTGAGATTATATCATTACAGGATAACTAACTCCCTACGGTAAGACAAGGTAAAAGGAAAGGTTGCAGCCGCACTAGCATATATGGTGGCTATCGTTCTATTAGAATAGGGGTAAGACCAAGAATGCACGTGACATCGCGTCATAGGTCTGCTATCAACCTACTTATGTCAAACATAACACAACCTGGATCTTCTCTCGGTCCCCCTGGACGAAGAAAAGAAACCAAGGCACTCACACGGTAGGCAAGTTTTAATTATGATTCAAATTGATGTTATTTTCTGAACAAGGAGTAGGTCTCAAGTCGTCCATAACCGCGGACACGGCTTTTCGAAAAGATTTAACCCTGCAGGGGTGTAACAACTGCCCATCATAGGCTTCGCATGTACGCCCGGTTTCCACTTGGCTAGGTAAGCTCCTGAAACTCCGGAACGTCAGAGTCCCTCTAACTAACAACACGCAATTCCGGGTGGCCCCCAGGGAGTCCACATCCAATCCAAAAGCCGGCCACGCTCTCAGATCGGCCTCCTCCGTATCAACAGGGTTTGGGTTACCGGTTAAACCTCACATGAGGACCGGGCCCTCGCCGGTCAAGGTGGGCCAGCCAAGGTACAAGTCCTCCTGGCCCAAGGTGGTTTGTAAACAACTGGGGTTCCACGAGCACACACACATTGCAAATAGTAAATCAGCTCGGGCCACCACTAGAACTGTAGGAAGCTAGGTAGGTAAGACAAGGGGACCCCGTAGAATCCCACACACGATTAGGCACGCTCGTCAAGAAACACAATACCCGTAACTCGGGACCTAGGTGACTCAAATGGAACAAAACACCTCGCGGGAATAGCCTGGTCTCCCATCTTTCGTCAAGTATAAATTAACGTCATAATTATAATAAATATCAACCAACTTCTTTAAATAACATGATATCCCAAACCATAGCATAGGGTAAGCAACATGTTTTCCTACTCATACTAAACAGTGGCTGAGCAGCGGTAACTTAGCAACACAATGTTTTGCTGGGATGTGGGGATCATTGCTGTTCGGTTTTGATTAAGGCATAAGCAAGGTGGATAGGATCAAACAATTGTTCTAGACTACAGCTAGGCAGGTAGGCAGAAAGGTATCAAGTAATGGTATAAATCTTCCCCTTGCCTGGGTAATCGGTCGACGGAGCAGACGTAGCAGGGTCCTCGGGCTCGGTGTCGGAAACCTCCACGTAAGTCTCCTCGGCAGTCTCAGGTGCTAACGTAAAGTACCAGCAAGAAATGCACACAAGTAAACATCGATATCAAAAATGCTCAAGCATGGGTGAGATGATCAAGTTTAAAAACATGGTGTGACCCTATCTAGTCAAATTTAAATGGAAGTGTTGACGACACGTCAACAACTGCATATGCAATTACTTATATTTTTATGGCTCTGGTCATAGCCTTGATTTTTGGTGTAAGTGACATTGCATGGCATGAACATCAATAACAAGTTATCAACAGAAGTGCATCGTGAAAAATAAATCATCGATTCCGGAGACGGAGAAGTGTTGGTGAATTCGACACCGGGGAGGTTCAACAAAAGAGAAAGATCCCAACCACTTGCATATGACAATATGCTAGGGGTTGGTTCCTGGATGCAAGGATTCAAGATGACATGGAAAAGAGCTTGAAGGATCAAAAGTACAAGATCAACATGCACCGAAGTGGAAATAAAGACAAGCAATGGAGGGAAAAAGAAATTGAATGGTCATAAGTTCTTGTGCACCATGTCCATGTTGCACAAAACACAAAATGTATATCACCATTGAACTCCTTGGATCTTGCTTCCCCAAAATCATATATGGCATGGCCCCCTTTTAATTTGCAAAAGAAAGTTTGAAATTCAAAGGAGCCGAAGGGCTTAAGTGTAAAGAGTCAACACCTCATTTATTTGAAGGCTCAAAAAGCAGAACCAACATCACCATGGTGTTCCTTGGAGTTTTCTACCCCAAATTCATATATAGCATGGTATGTTTGAGGTAAAGGAAGCCATGCCATTTAATACAGATTTGAAAACATTTCAAATCAAATTGGAAAGAAAAAAAAGGAAAAGAGATAAAAAAAAGGGAGACACAGCCACTGGGCTGGCCTCGGGCAGCACCGGCCCACTCTTCCCTCTCTGTCCCAAGCACAAAGGCCCAACCTCTCGCGGTGTGCCCAACTCCCATGTTGGAATAAAAAGAACAAAAGAGGGGTTTATTGCTCCGGGGGGAGCTCAAACCCGAGACCTCCTGGATGCAACCCAGGACGTCATACCACTGCACTACTAAACCGACTAGCGATAACAAAAGATTCTGAAACGTTAAAGACTATGCAGCAGACGCTAACTGAAACTGACGAACACACGAAGCGATAACTGAGCAATTGAGCGTTGTCGAAGTCGACAGTTTGCAGCCTCTGACGAAACTGAAGCTCGACAAGGGGCTATTCTCCATCGATCGTGGCCACGGCTGCGACCAACCGGTGACTCGCTGGAGGTGTCCCTTGGCAAGGCCCGTCTACCCTGCCTCCAAAACACTACGAGCCTTGCACCCAAGTCTCAAAGGTATCAGCTTGCCTCGTCGGAAACTCATAACGGAGAGTTGCACGGGAACGACTGAGAAGAGAACCAGGGAGAACGCGGCTGGAGAAGGCATCACGCTGCTGACCATGGGCGCGCCCCCGCGGCTTGCTGGAACATGCGCGTGCAAGTTCTGGGCGCGCCACGGGCGTAACGACCACGGCCTGCACGCAGCGACGAACTACGGCGGGAAACAGAGGACGACACGGTGGAGGCTACCCATCTACGCGCTATGGGCATGGGACTCGTCGAGGCTCACCTAGGGGTGCTCGGGGACGACCTCGGACTCGCGAAGAGGGACAGAGTCGACGGAGCCGTTGATGATGGAAAAAAAACACAGTCGCCGGCGCGGAAGGAGACGCAGCTCGGCCTTGATCCTGCGGCGAAGAAGCTGCTTGGGAAGACGAAGACGACGGAAATAAGCCCTCCGAGAGCTCCTGCTTGACGACGCGGACGAACGACGACGAATCCGGCTACTCGCCGGCGTCCATGGCAGAAACAGGGAAGGAGGAGGAGGTGGTTGCAGGAGGCGGCGGCGAGAGAAAAGAGAGGGGGAATGGAGCTAGGGTTCCTCGGGGGAGCCTCTGGCGAGCTTATAAAGGGAGGGGTGGTCTCTGGCTGACCTCGGGGGCCATGCTCCACCGTGGCAGCCGCCGTGAGAGAGAGGAGGGGTTAAAGGAGGCGTCCACTCTGGAAAGAGGAGGACGACGGGGTCGTACCCCTTCGCAGCGGGCTGGGCCGAGGGAGAAGCGGGCCACTGGAGAAGAGAGAAAAAAAGGGTTGATTGAATGTACCTAGTGGGTGACCGTGTCGCTGTCGAATTTGAAGTCCCGTCCATACTCTTTGGCCTCGCTTCGGCTTGCTAGTGGAAAAATGCTTTTGTCTGTCGCCATGGCTATTTCAGCGAGTTCTTGCCCGGCTCCGAAGGTGTCGGAGACTTTGTGGAAATCGCGATTGCACTTGTCTGATTTGATGAAGCTCCCGTTCATTTTGAGGACGCCCGCGGATCCTGGCATCTTAAGTTTGAGGTAGGCGTAGTGCGGAATCGCCATGAATTGTGCGAACGCTGGACGTCCCAATATGGCGTGATACTGTGATTGCCAATCGAGTACTTCAGACTCGAGGGTGTGTCTTACGACATTGCGTCTGCTGCCGAAGATGACTTCGAGCTCGATTAGTCCAAGGGAAGTAGTTGCTTCTCCTGGATCTACTCCGTATAACACGGTGCTTGATTTCTTCGATACTGATCGAGGGATCAGCATCTTGCGTAGGGTGCTGACGAAGATTATGTTCATGCTGTTGTCTCCGTCCATGAAGAATTTGTCCATGTCGTACCCTCCAATTTGAGCGTCCAGTACCAGGGGCGCGTGCCCCGGCCTTGGGACTGCAGGCGGGTGATCGCTCTGGGAGAACGTGATGCTGGTTTCTGCGTCGTGTAGCTGGTAGACTTCGACCGCGTTTAGGTTCTCGGCTGCTCTAGCATGGAGGGTGTAGGCGTCCTGTTGGGATTGCGATACCCTGCCTTCTTGGATTGTGTACACATGTCCTTGAGTCGGCGACTGCTCGGTTCATCGGGTGCGCTTGGCTTCTTGTTGTTTTTCCTCCTTGAGGCTGTCGGCGAGTTCGTTGAACAGGCGGCAGTCCTCCAGAGTGTGGCTCGATCTGATGTTTCCCCAGTTGTCTTCGAAGCAGTGGATCGTGCAGTGTCCTTCTAGCTGTTCCCTGACCGTGAGCTTGCTGGATCCGGCATGCCGTTTCCTCCTTGACATTCGGAAGAACAGCGCGTGGTCTGTTGGGTGCTCGTGAACTCGCGGGTCGATTTTGATACCCTTGCTTAGATTCTGATTCCTTATGAGATTGGCGAATTCGTCTGGCCTTCGACCTGGCGGGCGGCAGCCGTCCGCGCGGCGGCGGGTCGTCGAGTGGTCGGCGGGCCTGTGGTTGTATAGTTCGACTCGTCGGGTGAGGTCTCTTCATAGAATCTTCGCTCCTGTCTTCTGAGTCATCGATTTCTTCCTCGTTGGCGATGGTCTTGGCGATCGCTGATCTCGAGCTCAGAGTCGGTGTCTTGTTGTGCGGCAGGTGCCTGGGTGGTGGTGGGTCATCGAGTGGTCGGCATGTCTTCTTCTTCATGCTGTAGTTCGTCGATCGGGATTTCCATGTGGAACCCTCGCGCCTTTCTTTTGGGTCGTCGAGTTCTCCTTCGCTGGGGGTGGGCTCGCTTGCCGTCGTAGTATTGGTCTTGACACGGCTGCGGGCTGAGCGATCTTGCCGGGGCGGTAGATATATTCGCCGTGATCTTGAATTCTTCCGATAGATTGCATATGATTCTTGCTCTTGACTTGTGGCTTGCTGGACACGGAACCGCCGAGATCGTAATTACAACCTGTGTAGTTCCCACAGACGGCGCCAATTGACGGGGATGTACCCCGGAAAATCCCATGGTTAGGGACCCTGGGTTAGTTATCAGAGGCACAGGTTGGACGATAGCTCGTCGTCTAATAGGAGGATACGTTCCTGCTCGATATTATTGATCGGAGATGGCGATTACAGGGAAGCCAGGGCTAGTGCGCACAAGGCTAGGGTTACAGATTGCGTATTTCTCCTCCCTTGACGCCTCCCCTCCAAGCCCTTATATACTAGGCTAGGTCTCGGGGACTCTGTCCTTGATTACAAATGAGGTTTCCTAACCCTGATCTTGTTCTGTACGGCAAGTTTGCACCTTCCTATTGAGTCGTGGACTCCTATGTCGGTGCCACTAGTGGGCCAAGGCTGGGCCCAGGCGGCATCTTTGTGGGCCTTCTTTCTTCGGGTACACCGGGAAGGCTCATCCGTAGGAGTCGTGGGGTCACCCCCTCGTCAGCTGCGACATAGAATTCCACAAGATATCAGAAACCTTTGGAGCACACCCCTCTCGCGGACTCTCGGCAGGCGAAGAGCCTCTTCTGAGCTAAGGTACTAACAGAAGACTCACCAAGATGGCACCCCGCATCAAGACTTCGAGTTACCCCAGCAAACAGTCTTTACGTTCCTAGGAACATCAAGCCATCGATCAAATAAAGGGCGTTTTCTTACATCACCCTCATGTAAGCACAGGGAAAGGTTTCCAATTATTTTTCCCAAAAGTATTGTTGCGCAAAATTATACTTGGCACTCTGGGGCTCACTCGCAGCAGCAACCCCTCGAGGCGTTCCTCGCTTACGCGACCCTATACTTGGCACTCTGGGGCTCGCTCACAGCAGCCACCCCTCGAGGCGTTCCTCTCTTGCGCGACCCTATACTTGGCACTCTGGGGCTCACTCACAGCAGCCACCCCTCGAGGCGTTCCTCCCTTACGCGACCTTATAATTGGCACTCGTCGGCTCGCTCGCAGAAGCCACCCCTTGAGGCGTTCCTCGCTTATGCGACCCTATACTTGGCACTCGGGGCTCGCTCCCAGCAGCCACCCCTCGAGGCGTTCCTCGCTCACGCGACGTTATACTTGGCACTCGGGGTCTCGCTCACAACAGCCACCCCTCGAGGCGTTTCCTCTCTTACGCGACCTTATACTTGGCACTCGGGGGCTCGCTCACAGCAGTCACCCCTCGACGCGTTCCTAGCTCACGCGACGTTATACTTGGCACTCGGGGGCTCGCTCACAGCAGGAACAGATGACCCTCAACATAAAGGGATCTATTGTAGCTTTTTCGATAAGTAAGAGTGTCGAACCCAACGAGGAGCGAAAGGTACTGATAGGCGATGGTGGACAAGGAATAACTGCAAACACTGAAAGATACCTTTTTAGGGGTTTTCGATATAAGCAGGGATAAGATAAAAGCAAGGAAAGTAAATAGCACTGAGGAGCAGCAAGTGGCCCAATCCTTTTGAGCAAAGGATAAGCATGGAAACTGAACTTATAAAGACTAAAGCGTTCTTGAGGACACATGGAGAGGTAGTCACGTGCTTTCGCCATACTCTGTATCGATAACAAGTGTTGTGCTGATAAGTGTTGAGTGGGTGGATCTATGCTAGCACACCTTCTATACTAAGATAAGTGCACTCTTATGATTAAACATCTTGCAAGCATCCGCAAATACAAGATAGAAATTAAGGAAAAGCCTAACCACAGCAATAAGATCAAGGATCCATTACACCCTTGTGCAAAAGTGTGCAAACTAGGTGTAACATCCCAATTTTTTTAAACTTTGGATGTTAATATAATCATTTGTGCATACCATTTTCTTCCCATTTGCTTATTGGATCTTTTGGATTTTCTTTCCAATTTATTTTAACCCAATAAAAATCAAGAGAGAAGATAACATGACTTCTTCAGCATAAAAAGGGTTAAGAAAATATTGGAGCATTATTATTTTATTTTAATAAAGCATTTTGGGAATTTAATAAATCCTAAAATTCCTTTTGGAATTTATTAATTGTCCAAAATGACTTTATAAATAAATTTTCACATTTTATAAAATTGCATTGAACTAGGAATATTTATCCTAGGCTTTATAAAACAATTGTTGATATTTCATTAGAGTTTAATTGAACTTATTTTGAAATAGATTTTCTATAGTATTTTATTTTGGCCAGGAAAAGTTAATAATATTTTCCTTATATATTTCTAAGATTTTAAAAATTTACTAATTATTTTTCTAGCGGTGTATTATTAATAAAAAAATATCGGCCGCCAGGCCAGCCCAGCCCTCTAGGCCCACAGCCGCGCCTCGTCTTCCTCCTGCGTGCGTAACGCACGCAGCAGCAGCAGCGGCACGGGCGCAACTGCACCACGCCCGGCCACGCCAGCCACTAGGCGCCTTCCTTCCTTCCTTGAGCACCCGCGTATCCCGCACCTCCCCTCTCTGCCCCGACACCTTTATGGCCCCCATTAAGCCGCCATTAAAAACCTCGTCAGAGTTTCCGCACTCGCCGGATTTCGTCGGACACCCCCTCCCCCTATATAAACCACCCTGCGTGCCTCTCCTCGCACTCGTCCAAAGCCCCCAAAAATCTAGCCAAAAGGTGCACCGTAGCCCGCGTATTTGCTCGCCGGAGTTCACCGCCGCCCCGCCACGTCGTAGCCACGCCGGAAGCCGCCGTCACCACCCTGCGCCTCCCCACGCCCTGCCGCTCCTCCCCGACATCTTCCTCCTCGCCAATCCCCGCCAGAGCCGCCGCCCCCACGAAGAACCGCTGCTGGCCAATACTTCATGTACGTGCGTTTCTTCTCTGTGTAGAAGAAGATGGCTTAGAAAAAAAAAGTTTCGTAAAAAAACCGAAATGTTTTTATTTTTTAGAGAACGTTCACTAGATTAGAATTTTAGCCCCCCCTATTCACACGATAGCCAGGGACTTATATCTAATTATTTAATTTTCTGTTTTAGCAATTTAGCCCCTAGTCTTATTTTAGCTATATCTTTTTACTCGTTTATTAGTTTTAAACGAAACCAAATCCCACGTTTAAGTTTTTCATCCCTCTATCCCGTGGACACCTGTTTTCAAAATTTTGAAATTTTAAATATTAGTTTGCACATATTTAAATTCAAACTTCGTTTGACCATAACTTTATAACCGTAGATCGGTTTTGACCGATTCTTTTTGCAAATCGAAACCCTAAATTATCCCTATCACTTAGGACTTTCATCAACAAGTTTTACACAAAATTTTGTTCTGTTTTCCAAAACCTTTTTCATTCTTTCTTTTCAAAGTTTTTCGAAACATTGTTTTCTTTTGTATTATGTTTTGATTGGATGCACTTGTTTGTTTGAGATAGATTGTCCCGAGTGCGAAGCAGAGTACTTCCAGTCCTTAGAGTTTGATCACCAGCATCCAGGAAAGTCTACCTTTGATCATTTTCCACTTTACCTATGTTTTATTGCATGTAGTACCCCTTTTCTTAGAATGCATAAGTAGAAGTTTACTTTCACGCAAACCCAGTAGTTCAATTTGGGGTAGGTTTAACTTGTCACCATCGTGTAGGAAATTGTAGTGCTTTGCTATTGTAGATGTGTATTGGGGAGTGAATTCACGATGAGGTGAGTGACTTTGTAGTAAATCA
The DNA here is from genome assembly GCA_950022295.1 of Bromus sterilis. Classification (NCBI taxonomy): domain Eukaryota; kingdom Viridiplantae; phylum Streptophyta; class Magnoliopsida; order Poales; family Poaceae; genus Bromus; species Bromus sterilis. The sequence continues at coordinate 223,949,376 of OX465599.1, forward strand.
GGACCAAGTTAAACTCAATGAACTACCTGGGTGGATTGGTTGGAGGCACCCTGGAGGAACCAGTGGAGATGCCTAAGTGACCTGGAGATGGCCAGTGATCACTGCGGAAAGCCACCCAAGCTTAAAGAGATTTTATCATATTGTCATTTCTAGAAGCTTACGTGTGCAGCCACAAGCTATTATGGGCTCTGGCTTGGTTAATTAGTAGTAGTGACTGTTGCTAGATGGTGCTACTAACGTAGTGTTGGTAGGTGGGATGGGCACCGCCAGAGTAAGGGAAACTCTTCTAAATGACCATGTCTCGACCTTCCTGTTTCCATACAATGTGTAGTGTGGCAAATACCAATGGAGGTGGTCGAGTCTTGTGGGGAAAAGTGCACAAACCTCTGCAGAGCGTATAAATCTAATCGATTAGCCGAGTCTCCCGTATTGGACAATTTGAGCGTCTAGTTATGGTAGTTTTGAGAAATCTCATCATCTTAAATTAATCATTTTGGGTATAATTACCATGGGTTGTCTTGTGCTTGTTCTTGCTGAAATTATTTTTAGGAACACTTGTTCTATAGGGAAAAATTTAGCTTTATGCAAATTGAAACGTAGAAGCTCCACCAGCCAAATGCTTGTATTGTAGGACTTCATTTTATTCTCCTTGGTATGACTTGCCGTACATTCAAAGTACTGACCCTATTTGGGATGTACGATTGTTGCAGATTACTCTGACGGTGATTAAGGTGCGAATAGGTTATTGTCCTATACTCAACGTTTTTCCGTGGAGTCGGATGGACCACTACTACTACTATTGCTTCCGTAGTTTTTGATGGCTGTAAGCCATGCTATTGTAATAAAAATTTCTATTTGAACTCTCCGATGTTATAAAAGACATGTGATTTATTCTTTTATTCATTGAGTACTGTGTGTGCCAGCAAGTTGATCCAGGGACTGGCAAAGATCACAGAGACTTTGGTCCTATTCGGGATCGGGTCGTTACAAGATGGTATCAGAGCACATGTTGACTGTAGGACGTGACCTTAGAAATGGAAAATCCATAGGACAAAATTTTATTTTGCAAACCGTCTACTTTTCGTTGTTCTCGTATCCTTGTCTATTCAAATCTAACTTCGCTCTTTTAAAAATATAGATGTCGACTACCATGACCCGGTTCACCCAGCCCGATGAGACCATGCCTTTTGGGAGACGCCTGACGAAGATCACCAAGTACATGAATGTCGGCCTACCCAGTTTTACTGAAACCCTGAAGACCTCGACGCTAGAAGATGGATGCTGGAGGATCAACGTCCACATTCTAGGACGCACCTGTGGGAAGAACATCAAGCCTATTGACTTCTCCTTGGAGGCACCAACTTGGAGTTTGGGCCAGAGCATCGCAGCACACACCTACCTCGGACGCATCCGTGAAGAATACAAAGAGGATCTCAAGGGAACCACCTTCATGGCGTGCGGACGCCGGGATCAGCATGGAGAGATTGTGTGCACCGTTGAGGACGACACTATATCATCCTATATCCAAGACCTGGAGGAGCATATCCGCAGCTTGGAGAAGGTGATGCACCGTGGCATGAAGACCTCCAGGAAGCGGGCCATGCGCCAAGAGGAGTTGGAGGAGGAACTCAAGGAAACTCATGAAGGGTACGAGGATGAAATCAACACGCTACTAAATAAGCATGAAGAGGTGAAGCTCCTGCTAGAAGAAGGTAAAGAGAAGCTTGACCATGGAGAAAACATCCAAAGCGACCACTCTGATGGAGATTACGTCAGCCAGGATAAGGATCATGACGGGTCAAATGACGTTGAGATGAGCGAGTCTTCTACCGACTCAAATTAGTTACAGACCACCATCATAGATGGTTATCCTTAGCTACTCGAGTAGAGTTTCGATCTATCGTTTTTTTAGTTACCATGTCGACTTTGTGACATGGATTATCTTAGGTTGCTTGTTGGAAACTTGATTTGGGTGAATTGAATTGAAACCTTGCTATCATTTTTGCATATGGGTAGTGTTTTCCCCTTACGCCCTTTTCTCCCTCTATATCTCATCTATTCTAACCCAACAGATGCCACCAAGAAGGGACCCTTCCGGAAGTGGATCAGGGAGTGGAATCCCCGGCCTAGAGCAGTTGCTTCAGACCCAAAACCAGTTGATGCAGCTTCTGATGCAGGACATGAACACCAACAACAACAACGCACCAACACCTCCACCACCACCGCCTCCGATGGATAGTCTCACCCGTTTCCTGAGATTGAACCCACCATTGTTCTCAAGCAGCCCAGAGCTGATTGTGGCTGATGATTGGCTTCATAATATGGGAAGGAAGCTGGCAACCGCTAGATGCACTGATGGGGAGAAATTGAGGTTCGCCTTGAACCAGCTGGATGGACCTGCAGCCGCATGGTGGGATAACTATACCACCACATACCCCATGGATAATGTGACTTGGGATCAGTTCCAGCACGCTTTCCACACGACTCATGTTTCAGCTAGAGCTATGAGTCTCAAGTAGAGGGAATTCCGCAACTTACGCCATGGAGGCCGTTCAGTGGCAGAATATGTGGAGGAGTTCAACAAGTTGTCCCGTTATGCTCCAGGAGATGTGGCCTGGGATGCCGCTAAACAAGAGAAGTTTCTGGAGGGACTAAATGATGAGCTTGGCGTTCAGCTGACGGTGGCAACTTTTTATAATTATCAAGAGATGGTGGACAAGGCTATCATTCTTGAAGGCAAGCATCAGATAATGGAGAATCGCAAGAGGAAGTACAGTCAGGGAAAGTTTCACTCTGGAGCTCAGCAGAAGCCCCATCCCGCACCATTCTCTGGATATGGAGGATCAGGCCACAGCAAGTTTGGAGGACACAACCATCATAACCATGGAGGCCATTCTCGGCATGGGAACCATGGAAACAATCATGGTGGCCCTAGGAATGGAAATGGAGGAAATGGAAATGGGATTCAACACCGTCCCAACAATACTGCGCCAGTGAGGAAGGATCTGAGTCAGATCACCTGCTTCAAGTGCAACAATAAAGGACACTACTCAACAGATTGTCTTGAGAACAAGAATGGAAATGGCAATGGAAATTTTGGAAATAAGAAGCCAAGGGACAAGTGAATCATGTCAATGTGGAGGAAGTCTATGAACAACCAGATGCAGTGTTTGGTAAGTTTTTCCTAAACTCTCATCCGGTATTAGTTCTTTTTTATACTGGTGCATCGCATTCATTCATATCAAGGGTAGTTGTGGATAAGTATGGATTTCCTACCAAGACCCTTAGTATGCCCATTATGGTGAGTTCCCCGGGAGCCGAGATGGTGGCAGGCATAGGTTGTCCCTAGTTGAACCTCGCCATTGGCAAGCATGATTTCCCCATAGACCTGATCATCCTGAAGTCACAAGGATTAGATGTCATTGTAGGCATGGATTGGATGTCTAAGTATGAAGGCAACATTGACTGTGTTAGAAGATCGATTTCTCTCACCACTCCAGAGGGAAAGAGGATCAAGTATGTGTCCAAGCATAAGCCTAGAAAGGTCCAGGTATACTCACTTAATGGGGTTAGCCTGGAGGAAGTGCCAATAGTCAAGGAGTACCCTGATGTATTCCCGGAGGAATTGCCTGGAATGCCACCGGATCGAGACATTGAGTTCTTGATTGAGTTGTTTCCAGGCACCGGACCAATATCCAAGAGACCGTATAGAATGCCCGCAAATGACCTGGAAGAAATTAAGAAGCAGATTTAAGATTTGTTGGAGAAAGGGTATATACGTCCGAGTTCATCACCTTGGGGATCCCAGTGCTCTGAGTGGCGAAAAAAGATGGAACCCTAAGAATGGTTGTGGATTATCACTCATTGAATGAGGTTACTATTAAGAACAAGTATCCACTACCGATGATCAATGATTTGTTTGATCAACTGGAAGGAGCTAGTGTTTTCTGCAAGATCGATCTTCGATCTGGATACCACCAGCTGAAGATTCGAGAACAAGATATACCAAAGACCTCTTTCGCCACCAGCTATGGACTGTATGAGTATACATTCATGTCTTTTGGTTTGACCAATGCCTTTGCATACTTCATGAGCATGATGAACAAGATATTCATGGAGTTTTTGGACAAGTTTGTTGTGGTATTCATAGATGATATCTTGATCTACTCCAAGAATTAAGAGGAGCATGAAGAACATCTGCGCTTAGTTTTGGAGAAGCTCAGAGAACATCAAATCCATGCTAAGTTCAGTAAATGTGAGTTTTGGTTGAAGGAGGTGGGATTTCTTGGGCACGTTGTGTCAGGGGAAGGCATAGCAGTGGACCCTTCCAAGGTTGAAGCAGTCACGGAATGGATTGCACCCACATCAGTCACTGAAATCCGTAGTTCCTTGGACTTGCGGGATATTACCGGAGATTCATTGAGAGTTTCTCCAAGATCGCCAAGCCCATGACGGAGTTGTTGAAGAAGGAAACCAAGTTCGTGTGGACGGAAGAATGTGAAGCAAGTTTTCAAGAATCGAAGAAAAGGTTGGTTACCTCCCCAGTGCTGATTTTGCCTAATATACACAAGGATTTTCAAGTGTATTGTGATGCCTCTCGTCAAGGACTTTGAGGTTTCCTTATGCAAGACAGAAAGGTCGTAGCTTACACCTCACGTCAGCTTCGACCTCATGAAGTGAACTATTCCACACATGATTTGGAGTTAGCAGCCGTAGTGCATGCACTCAAGACCTGGAGACATTTCCTTGATGGGAATAGTTGTGATGTGTACACTGATCATAAGAGTTTGAAATATATCTTCACACAGAAGGAGTTGAACCTTAGGCAGAGGAGGTGGTTAGAGCTCATTAAAGATTATGATATGAGATTGCACTATCACCCAGGAAAGGCCAATGTTGTGGCTGATGCTTTGAGCCGGAAGAGTTATGTTAATACTCTCATAGAAGGAGGTTTACCTCAAGAATTATGCGATGACCTCACAGACCTCCGATTGGAGATTGTTCCTCAAGGATTTATCGCCACTTTTGAGATTCAATCCACATTGTTGGAAAAGATCCGCGGGGCTCAGAAGACGGACAAAGGCATTGCTGAAATAAAGGAAAGAATGGACAAAGGAAAGGCCAAAGGATTTCGGGAGTATGAACATGGAACCTTATGGTTTGAACAACGTATTTACGTCCCCAATAACCCGGAGATCAGGAAGCTGATTCTTCAGGAAGCTCATGATTCGCCTTACTCCATACACCCAGGCAACACCAAGATGTATTTGGCCTTGAAGGAAAAATTCTGGTGGACCGGTACTAAGAAGGATATTGCAGAATATGTAGCAGTGTGTGATGTATGTCAGAGAGTGAAAGCAGAAAATCAGAAGCCGTACAGGTTACTTCAGCCTTTGCCGATACTCGATTGGAAATGGGACAAACTTGGCATGGATTTCATCACTGGATTACCTTGGACTCGATCAGGATATGATTCTATCTGGGTAGTGGTGGATCGTTTGACTAAGGTAGCTCACTTCATCCCCGTGAAAACCACCTATACGAGTGCAAAGTTGGCAAAGGTATATATGTCGAGAATCGTATGTCTGCATGGAGTCCCGAAGAATATTGTGTCAGATAGAGGCACTCAGTTCACCTCAAAATTCGGGCACCAGTTGCATGAAACCTTGGGAACCAGATTGGAATTTAGCACGACATTTCACCCGCAGACGGATGGGCCGACAGAGAAGGTGAATCAAATTCTGGAAGACAAGTTGAGACCTTGTGCACTAGATTATTGATCCAGTTGGGATGATAATTTACCTTATGCAGAGTTCTTATACAACAACAGTTACCAAACTAGTTTGAAGATGGCCCCGTTTGAAGCACTCTATGGAAGAAGGTATAGAACACCGTTAATGTGGGATGAAGTTGGAGATCGTCAATTGTTTGGACCATACTTGATTAAAGATTCCGAAGAGAAGGTAAAATTGATCCGTGATAGATTGAAGATAGCCCAGTCCAGGCAGAAGAGTTACGCTGATACAAAACGCAAGGAGCTAATATACGAAGTGGGAGATCGAGCATATCTTCGTGTGTCCCCACTTCGTGGGATCAAGAGATTTGGAGTCAAAGGGAAACTAGCACCACGGTTTGTGGGGCCATACAAAATTGTGGAACGCAAGGGAGAGGTTGCATACAAGTTGGAACTGCCAGAAGCATTGTCTGGAGTTCACGATGTGTTTCACGTATCTCAGCTAAAGAAGTGTCATGCAGAGATGGAAGATATCCCGTTGAGAGACACGGTACCCTTGGAAGCAATTCAGCTGGGGAGTGACTTGACATACGAAGTGAAGCCGGTTAAAATTCTTGACACCAAGGACAGAGTCACTCGTACCAAGGTTATCAAGTTCTGCAAGGTCCAGTGGAGTCACCACACTGAGGAAGAAGCCACTTGGGAGCGAGAAGAAGAACTCAATCAGGACCACCCACACCTTTTTGCTGGCCAACCCGAATCTCGAGGAAGAGATTCATCTTAAGGGGGGTAGGTTTGTAACATCCCAACTTTTTTAAAATTTGGATGTTAATAGAATCATTTGTGCATATCATTTTCTTCCCATTTGCATATTGGATCTTTTGGATTTTCTTTCCAATTTATTTTAACCCAATAAAAATCAAGAGAGAAGATAACATGACTTCTTCAACATAAAAAGGGTTAAGAAAATATTGGAGCATTTTTTTTAATAAAGCATTTCGGGAATTTAATAAATCCTAAAATTCCTTTTGGAATTTATTAGTTGTCCAAAATGAATTTATAAATAAATTTTCACATTTTATAAAATTGCATTGAGCTAGGAATATTTATCCTCGGCTTTATAAAAAAATTTGTTGAGGTTTTATTAGAGTTTTATTGAACTTATTTTGAAATAGATTTTCTGTAGTATTTTATTTTGTCCAGGAAAAGTTAATAATATTTTCCTTATATATTTCTAAGATTTTAAAAATTTACTAAGTATTTTTCTAGCGGTGTATTATTAAAAAAGAAAAAAAGAATTTCGGCAGCTAGGCCAGTCCAGCAGGCCGGCCCAGCCGCCTTGGCCCACAGCCGCGCCCCGTCTTCCTCCTGCGTGCGTACCGCACACAGCAGCGGCGGCGGCACGGGCGCAACCGCGCCACGCCCGGCCACGCCACGCCCGGCCACGCCAGCCACCACAGGCGCCTTCCTTCCTTCCCTGAGCACCCGCGTATCCCGCACCTCCCCTCTCCGCCCCGACACCTTTATGGCCCCCATTAAGCCGCCATTAAAAACCTCGCCGGAGTTTACGCACTCGCCGGATTTCGTCGCCGGGAGCACGCATCTGGAAACCCCCTCCCCCTATATAAAACACCCCTACGTGCCTCTCCTCCCACTCGTCCAAAGCCTCCAAAAATTTAGCCAAAAGACGCACCGTAGCCCGCATATTTGCTCACCGGAGTTCACCGCCGCCCCGCCACGTCGTAGCCACGCCAGAAGCCGCCGCCACCACCCCACGCCCTGCCGCTCCTCCCCAACATCTTCCTCGTCGCCAATCCCCGCCAGATCCGGCGCCCCCACGAAGAACCGCCGCCGTCCAATACTTCATGTACGTGTGTTTCTTCTCTGTGTAGAAGAAGATTGCTTAGAAAAAAAAGTTTTGTAAAAAAAACGAACCTTTTTTTTATTTAGAGAACGTTCACTAGATTAGAATTTTAGCCCCCTGTTCACACGATAGCCAGGGATTTATATCTAATTATTTAATTTTCTGTTTTAGCAATTTAGCCCCTAGTCTTATTTTAGCTATATCTTTTTACTCGTTTATTAGTTTTAAACGAAACCAAATCCCACATTTAAGTTTTTCATCCCTCTATCCCGTGGACACCTATTTTCAAAATTTTGAAATTTTAAATATTATTTTGGACATATTGTAGGAAATTGTAGTGCTTTTCTATTGTAGATGTGGATTGGGGAGTGAATTCACGATGAGGTGAGTGACTTTGTAGTAAATCAGGACCAAGTTAAACTCAATGAGCTACCTGGGTGGATTGGTTGGAGGCACCCTGGAGGAACCAGTGGAGATGCCTAAGTGACCTGGAGATGGCCAGTGATCACTGCGGAAATCCACCCAGGCTTAAAGAGATTTTATCATATTGACATTTCTAGAAGCTTACATGTGTAGCCACAAGCTATTATGGGCTCTGGCTTGGTTAATTAGTAGTAGTGACCCTTGCTAGGTGGTGCTACGAACGTAGTGTTGGTAGGTGGGATGGGCACCGCCAGAGTAAGGGAAACTCTTCTAAAAGACCATGTCTCGACCTTCCTGTTTCCATACAACGTGTACTGTGGAAAATACCAATGGAGGTGTTCGAGTCTTGTGGGCAATAGTGCACAAACATCTGCAGAGCATATAAATCTAATCGATTAGCCGAGTCCCCGGTATTGGACAATTTGGGCGTCTAGTTATGGTAATTTTGAGAAATCTCATCATCTTAAATTAATCATTTTGGGTATAATTACCATGGGTTGTCTTGTGCTTGTTGTTGCTGAAATTATTTTTGGGAACACTTATTCTATAGGGAAAAATTTAGCTTTATGCAAATTGAAATGTAGAAGCTCCACCAGCCAAATGCATGTATTGTAGGACTTCATTTTCTTCTCCTTGGTATGACTTGCCGTACATTCAAAGTACTGACCCTATTTGGGCTGTACGATTGCTGCAGATTACTCTGACGGTGATTAAGGTGCGAATAGGTTATTGTCCTATACTCAACGTTTTGCCGTGGAGTCGGATGGACCACTACTACTACTATTGCTTCCGCAGTTTTTGATGGCCATTAGCCATGCTATTGTAGTAAAATTTTCTATTTGAACTCTCCGATGTAATAAAAGACATGTGATTTATTCTGTTATTCATCGAGTACTGTGTGTGCCAGCAAGTTGATCCAGGGACTCGCACAGATCACAGATACTTTGGTCCTATTCGGGATCGGGTCGTTACACTAGAGTTCAGGTTTCTGTCACTCCGGCAACCCACCGTAAGCATTCTTAATAAACAAGGCATTCCCCTAGGTCCTTAAGAAGGCGAAGTGCTAAGTGTTCGACTCACACAACACCACTAGGAAAATAACAACACAACTTAAATATCAAACAACACAAATTACTTCAACATCATATGACTACTAACAACCAGACTTGTCCCATGTCCTCAAGAACTAAAGTAACTACTCACAAGACATAAAAGAGATCATGATCAGAGGTGATAAATATATGATAAAAAATCTGGACATAATGGTATTTCTCCAACAAAACTAAATAGCATTCACCACAAAGTAGTAATCAACACCGGTAGAGTAGAGAGGATAGATAGTCCGGATTACAACACAAGATAAACTTGTGAGGTGAGATTGGATGGTGGTGGAGATGGTGCTGATGTTGGGGATGATGTTGATGATGATCTCGATGATTCCCGTGACGATGGTGATGACGATGGCGATGATCTCCCCTTCCGGGAGGTGATCTCCTCGGCGGAATCTGCCCGCCGGAGAGCCCTTTTCTTATTCTGTAGGTTTCCACCACGGAGCGGCGGCGGAACTCCGGGAAAGCTTCTCTTTTTAGGGTTTTCGCGTAACAAGGAGTATATAGGCCAGAGGGGGGAGCCGGGAGTGGCCCTAGGGCTCCCGGCGCGGCCAGGGGTGGGGCCGCGCCAGGTGGCCGCCTGGGGCTCCTGTGGCCCCCTCTGGCCCCTCTTCGGCGAGTCTTCGTGAATCTCCTGCAAAATACCCCCGTCGATTTTCAGGTAATTTGGAGGTATTCTTATTTAGCAACTCAGCGTCCACTTTTTATCGCTGAATCCTGCGTCTGCTCCTTCGGCACCGGAAATTTGCAAACTGTGTATAATAATCCAAAACAAGTTAAGAACATCATCGTAATGTGAAATATATCAATGAATAAGGATGAATTACGGTATAAAATAGTGATGCATTTTGGACGTATCATCTCCCCCAAGCTTAGACCTCGCTTGTCCTCAAGCGAAAACTGAGCTCGGTAAACCTGTCCACAAGTTTAGAGAGTGAAGTGTCGAAAATAAAATACGGACAAGAAGCATCATGATCTTTTCACCAAACTCAAACATCCTAAACAACAATCTCCAACTCATAAGGCCCTTATGAAAGAGTAATAACAATTGTAATCAAAAGTAGGGCTAAGGAAACTCATCAAATCATGGCAAACAAGTCCTTTGGTCAAGGGACAACTAAAAGCTTTTACCTTTTCTCTTTCTCTTTATATTTTGAAGTGGTGATTTGGAACCTTTTGAAAGAACAAGCTATTAGTCATGAACTGCAAATGCTAACAAAAAGGAAGATGTTTTCTTGGCAAGTGCTTTTGCAAACAACTTACTTATCAAAAGATAATGTCAACAATGATATGGCATGGAAAAACTTTAATGCAGCATTATATGGATGAATCTTCATCAGCATCAAGTGTCTGTTATCTTTGGGAAAGGAGGAAGTAGGGAAAAATGACTCAACACAAAAGTAAAGGAACTAACAGCCTTGTTAAAGGCAAGCAGGGAAAACTCAAGTTCTATCCTTAGATCAAACAGAATGAAAGCAAGTTTTTAGAGGTGCATGCTTTGTCAACGAATGCTAATAGATAACTCAATTTCTTCTCAGATTGGACAAGTTTCGAGGAACGGCTCCCAAACGGGGATGATCACATCCACACAATCTCCTTTGTTTATCACTGCCAAAGTTTTCTGATTTCTCATGAACAATGCTTGAAGGAGGGTTTGTATGTTGTATTATCTTTTTGAGCTGGGCGCACTCATGCCAGTTCCTCCACGTATTAGGGGTTTGCAGATTAGACATGCAATCCCGGGGTAAAACTTGTCCAACTTAAGAAGGTCATGAATTAATACTACTTCCTCATGAGCTAAAACAGGGGCAAAAAACATAACAATTTGAACATCTAAGGATAACACAAAAGTTCTATGCTTTAGGAGTGGTAGTGGAATAACACGAATAGGAAGGTATGGTGGACTCAAATTGAAGGTACTGGTTTCAGGGTATGGATGCACAAGCAGAATTCCGCTTAGTATAGAGGTTTGGCTAGCAAAGGCTTTGAGAGAACAGACAATTGATGATGACTTGGATGCAAAGCAATATAAAGCATAAACATTAAAATAAGCATAGCACATCAAGTTGTCTGCCTTATCAACATAGCACTACAAGCATAATAACAAAGAGGGTTTGGCTATGTCGCTACTTTGGGAAAAATAACATGCTTTTTGTTATGACCAAAGCTATGTTTGCCAAGATTAAATAAAGTTTTCAAAGCCATACCTGATATAAGGTCAATACTCCCCATAAGAGTCATCATAAGGTCGATTGCGTGAAGAGAATACCGAGTGCATCGAAGGGATCAATAGACTTGCCATTAATATTCCATCATAGACGACTCCACACTCACTGATACATAACTCTCCACAAAGGAGTGATAGACCTCAAAGCAAACATCTATTTTATAAGATAACTTCCCTAGACATGATACGACTCCACTTGACTCTAAAAGGCATAGATAAAGATAAAGATACCGCGCAATCCCCCAAGCTTGGAACAAGCTAAGGGGAGGCCATTACCCGAGGAGATTTACTCCTCATCCTTGTTCTTATCGGTCACGTACTCCTCGGCGAAGCGCTTCCATGGCAGCTGTTCTCCGGTCTCAAAGGACATTCCCGTCTCCAAGATCCTGCACTCAGAACCTAAACCCATGCGTATAAACTTTAGTTCATACTCACACTTCTGGTTCTGCAGATCATAGATCTGTTCTTGGAGCCCATAAACTTTTTCTTCTAATGCGGCCAAACTTGACCACATCTCCTTCATCTCCTTCTTGCGGGAAGCCTCTATCTCGTTCATGATGTCAAAGTTAGCTTCAACACCACGCTCTACCATCTTCTTGAACATGAGGACCTCATGTTCCACCTCCTTCAGCCGCTCCTCGGTGCTCACCTCCTTTGCTGGTCCCTTCAGATCCTCCTTTTGGAGTTCACCTTCCTCCACACGAAGGATCTGGGGATGCTTCTTCACCTCAGCGAGGTAAGGGTTGATGACGTTGACGACGAACTTGTCCTTCGTGGAACTTGGGGAAGCCATGGCACCTAGGTTTAGCTGAATGTTTCCCTGGCAGAAACAGCTCGAAAAGAAAACACACGAAATCGCGAGATACGTTGCCGGAACGATCCGGAAAAATATATAGCAAAAATTCCTGTAGAGAAAGGAAGGTAACAGGTCAAAGAGGAGTAGGAGACGGGCTTCGGGGTGCCCAGGCGGCCTCCCGGCGCGGCCAGGGGTGGGGCCGCGCCAGGGGGGCGCCTGGGTCCCCTGGAGCTGGTCTCCGGCTCCACTTAGGACTCAAATTTTCTATATTTTGCAAAAACTCATAATCTGTAACTTTCATGGCGGTTTCGCGATGTTTCCTTACCGTAATACATACGTTTCCTTATTCTTCTTCTGCTGGTGTCTGAAACAGGGCTGCAACATGTTCTTCATGAGACTTTGTGTACACCAAATCCACATCAATATTGACACCTGCTATGTAATTCTTAAGTCTTTGCCCATTCACCACTTGAGGTTTGGTGCCTTCAAAATTGTTAATCTTGATTGCACCTGAGTGTACACTTCCTCAATATGAAATGTCCCTTCCCACCTGGAATGTAGTTTACCCTGAGAAAACCTGAAACAGGATCTAAACAACCAAACTTTATCACCGACATTAAATTCACGTTTCAGAATCCTCCTATCATGCCACTTCTTTACCTTTTCTTTGAACATTTTAGCGCTCTCGTAAGCTTCACTTCTCCACTCATCTAGAGAATTCAAGTTCATGAGACGCTTTTCACAAGCTAACTTCGGGTCAGCATTAAGCTCTCTAATAGCCCAGAAAGCTTTGTGCTCTAGTTCTAATGGCAAATGGCAAGCCTTGCCATAGACCATCTTATAGGGAGACATGCCCATGGGTTTTTTGTAAGCAGTTCTATACGCCTACAAAGCATCTCCTAACTTGTTTGACCAATCCTTTCTATTTCTATTGACTGTCTTCTGTAAGATCAACTTGATCTCTCTATTGGTGAGCTCAACTTGCCCACTAGTTTGAGGGTGATACGGTGAAGAAATTCTATGATTGACATCGTACTTGGCTAAAGATTTTCTAAAAGCTCCATGTGTAAAGTGTGAACCCCCATCAATCATGAGGTACCTGGGTACTCCAAACCTAGGAAAATTACATCTTTGAGCATTTTCAAAGATGTCTTGTGATCAGCACTTTCAGTGGGGATTGCCTCTACCCACTTGGTTACATAATCAACAGCAACTAAAATGTGAGTGTACTTGTGTGAGGAAGGAAAAGGACCCATAAAATCAAAACCCCAGCAATCAAATGGCTCGATCACTAGAGAGTAATTCATAGGCATCTCATTCCTCCTACTAATATTACCAACTCTCTGACAATTATCACAGGATAAAACATAATTTCTAGCATCTTTAAAGAGAGTAGGCCAATAAAAACCTTATTGAAGAACCTTATGTGCGGTCCTCTCACCAGAATGATGTCCTCCATATGGACTATCATGACATTGTTTGAGAATGTCCTTCTGTTTGTGTTCCGGTACGCATCTTCTCACGATCCCGTCTGGACCTTCTTTGAAAAGATGTGGGTCATTCCAAAAGTAATGCCTCAAATCATGAAAGAACTTCTTCCTTTGCTGAAATGTTAAACCTGGAGGCAAAAAATTTGCAACGATAAAGTTAGCATAATCTGCAAACCAAGGATCGGAGAGAGATTGTACTTTAACAACAGCTAGCTGTTCGCCTGGAAAATTGTCGTTGTCTGGAATGGGATCATGCGGTATATCTTCCATCCTTGAAAGATTATCCGCCATCGGATTGTCTGCTCCTTTCCTATCGACAATCTGCAAATCAAATTCTTGAAGAAGGAGTACCCATCGGATGAGCCTTGGTTTGGCATCCTTCTTCTCCATAAGATACTTAATGGCAGCATGGTCAGTATGAACAATAATCTTAGAATCAACAATATACTGCCTAAATTTATCACAAGCAAACACTACTGCCAAGAATTCCTTCTTAGTAGTAGCATAAATCTTCTAGGCAGAATCAAGGGTTTTGCTAGCATAAGATATAACATTCAACTTTTTATCAACCCTTTTCCCTAAAACAGCTCCAACAACAAAATCACTAGCATCACACATAATTTCAAAAGGTAAATTCCAATAAGGTGGTTGTACTATAGGAGCGGTTATTAAAGCTTACTTAAGAACTTCGAAGGATTCCTGACAATCTTCATCAAAAACAAAAGGAACGTCCTTCTGGAGAAGGTTAGTGAGGGGTCTTGAAGTCTTAGAAAAGTCTTTAATAAATCTTCTATAGAAACCAGCATGACCGACAAAACTACGAATACCTTTGATGTCCCTTGGGTAGGGCATACTTTCAATTGCTTCGATATTGTCCCTGTCCACCTCAGTTCCTCCCTTGGAAATCTTGTGGCCAAGAACAATTCCCTCGTTGACCATAAAGTGGCACTTCTCCTAGTTAAGCACCAGGTTTGTCTCCTCACATCTCTGCAAAACCTTATTAAGGTTGTGGAGACAATGGTCAAAAGAGGTTCCATAGACGGAGAAATCGTCCATGAATACTTCCACAATTTCTTCACAAAAACCATGAAAGATAGCAGACAGACACCTTTGAAAAGTAGAAGGGGCATTACATAAACCAAAAGGCATACGTCTGTAAGCATAAGTACCATAGGGACAAGTAAATGTGGTCTTCTCTTGATCAGCAGTGTTAACATGAATTTGAGAGAAGCCAGAATAACCATCAATATAACAAAAGTGAGTATTTTTAGATAACCTTTCAAGCATTTGGTCGATGAACGGCAATGGGTAGTGGTCCTTCATGGTTGCCTTGTTCAGCTTCCTGTAATCAATACACATTCGATATCCAATAATAATTCTCTTAGGTATTAGTTCATTCTTATCATTAGGAACCACAGTTGTTCCTCCTTTCTTTGGAACACAATGAACCGGGCTTACCCGCTTACTATCGGCTATAGGGTAGATAATACCTGCGGCTAGAATCTTGAGAATCTCAGTCCTTACAACATCCATCATTTTCGGATTCAACCGTCGTTGATGATCAACAAATGGTTTAGCTTCAGGTTCAAGGTTGATGGTATGCTGACAAATAGACGGACTAATCCCCTTAAGGTCATCAAGGGTGTAGCCAATTGCACCTCGATGTTTGCGAAGTGCTTCCAATAGACGCTCCTCTTCATACCCTGAAAGGTTAGAATTGATAATAATAGGATATACTTTCTTTTCATCTAAATAAGCATATTTGAGCGTATCGGGAAGAGGTTTAAGATCAAACACTGGATATTCTTTTCGTTGTGACAACATTCCCAAAGGCTCAACTGGAAGGTTGTGCTTTAGGATAGTAGGTTGTCTTAAGAATATTTCATGCAACTCATTCCTCTCCTGCATATGCAAATCAGTCTCGTGGTCTTCCATATATTGCTGCAAAGGATCATTAGGGGGAATGGCAATGGAAGCAATATCTTCAATAATCTTATCATTACTAGGAAAATCAGTACCACGAGGCTGGTTTGAGAACTTTGAAAAGTTAAATTCATAGGGCTCACCATTGAATTCAACAGAATTTTACCTTTCTTGCAATCTATTATAGCTCCGCGGGTTCTGAGATAAGGTCTACCAAAAATAATGGGACAAAAATTGTCCCTTACTGAACCAAGTACTAGAAAGTAGGTAGGATACTTTACCTTTCCGCATAGGACTTCAATGTCTCTCAAAATTCCGATAGGAGAGATAGTTGCTCTGTTTGCAAGATGAATAGTAACATCAACTTCTTCAAGTTCACAAGGTGAAATTTCACCCATGATCTCTTGATAAAGTGAATACGGGATAGCACTAGCACTCGATCCCAAATCGCATAGCCCATAATAATTGTGATCTCCTATTTTGACAGATACTACTGGCGTACCTGAAATTGGGCCCTTATTCATGGTTGTGACAAGGTTAGTGGAAACAGCACAAAAAATTATATTGGAATCTAAGGCATCATTAGTAATAAGATCCTTAACCAATGTAACTCGAGGATCGACCTTGATCTAGTCCTCTGGCTCATCAATTCTTCTCTCACTCTTATTCATTATGCCTGTCACAAAAGAGTGCTCCCTTATTCTTACGGGAAAAGGGGGATTTTCATATATAACTGCAGGCATAATAGGGTCAGCAACATGAATATCGATAGGTAATTCGTTGAAGGGTTTATGATGCTGACTCTTCTTCTTCTTAGAAAAATCAATATGAGAGGCAAAATCCTTACAAAAATCAATCATTAGATGGGAATCAAGACCAATCTTAGAGCAAAAGGCATTAAAGGAATCAGTTTTCACATAGCTCTCTATATAATCATGCTCGTAATTTATAGTGGGTTCAATACCTTTATCTATTTCCCAATCTTCGGTATTCTTCTGGATCCTCTCAAGGAGATCCCATCTTTCTTCAACGGTTTTTGTCTGGAATACCCCACTAGAGGAGGCATCCAACATCTCCTTATCCCGACAAGAAAGTCTAGCATAAAATTTTGTAAGTATAGTTTCCTTGGGGAGCTCATGAATAGGACATTTGAGCATTAGAGATTTAAATCTCCGCCAAGCTTGAGTGATGCTTTCTCTGTCACGAGACCAAAAGTTATAGATATAATTCCTGTCTCGATGAATTTCATGAACAGGATAAAACTTGCTATAAAAGAGAGACATAAGTTCATGCCAATCAAGCAAATGAGAGTTATCAAGAAGCTTATACCAATCTGAAGCTTTATCTATAAGCGATACGGAGAACAATTTCTTCATGACAAACTCCTTTGATACACCTGCAAGCTTAAATAATGAACATAGTTGTGATAAATATAGCAAGAGTTCACTGGGGTGTCTATCTCCTGCATAAAGATTACCCAAAACACAATCGATAATACCATCTGGTATTTTATAAGGAACAATTTCAGTAGGGGGAGGTACAACCACCACATGTGTGGGGTGTTTCCCCATAAGCAACGATCCAAAAGCTAGGTTGTCCATACGGACAAAGAACAGCAACAGCAAAATAAAATCAACGATATAAAAAATTCCTTACCAGCTTCACTTACCAATCGCGCTATGCTCCCCGGCAACAGCGCCAGAAAACGTAGCTTGATGACCCTCAACGTAAAGGGATCTATTGTAGTGTTTTCGATAAGTAAGAGTGTCGAACCCAACGAGGAGCGAAAGGTACTGATAGGCGATGGTAGACAAGGAATAACTGCAAACACTGAAAGATAACTTTTTAGGGGTTTTCGATAGAAGGAGCGATAAGATAAAAGCAAGCAAAGTAAATAGCACTGAGGAGCAACAAGTGGCCCAATCCTTTTGAGCAAAAGATAATCCTGGCAACTGAACTTATAAAGACTAAAGCGTTCTTCAGGACACATGGAGAGGTACTCACGTGCTTTCGCCATACTCCGTATCGATAACAAGTGTTGTGCTGATAAGTGTTGAGTGGGTGGATCTATGCTAGCACACCTTCTAGACTAAGATAAGTGCACTCTTATGATTAAACATCTTGTAAGCATCCGCAAATACAAGATAGAAATTAAGGCAAAGCCTAACCACAGCAATAAGATCAAGGATCCATTACTCCCTTGTGCAAAAGTGTGCAAACTGGGGTTCAGGTTTCTGTCACTTCGGCAACTCACCGTAAGCATTCTTAATACACAATGCATTCCCCTAGGTCCTTAAGAAGGCGAAGTGTTGAGTGTTCGACTCACACAACACCACTAGGAGAATAACAACACAACTTAAATATCAAACAACACAAATTACTTCTACATCATATGACTACTAACAACCAGACTTCTACCATGTCCTCAAGAACTTAAGTAACTACTCACAAGACATAAAAGAGATCATGATCAGAGGTGGTAAATATATGATAAACAATCTGGACATAATGTTATTTCTCCAACAAAACTCAATAGCATTCACCACAAAGTAGTAATCAACACTAGTAGAGTAGAGAGGATAGATAGTACGGACTACAACACAAGATAAACTTGTGAGGTGAGATTGGATGGTGGTGGAGATGGTGCTGATGTTGGGGATGATGTTGAAGATGATATCGATGATGCCCGTGACGATGGTGATGATGATGGCGATGATCTCCCCTTCCGGGAGGTGATCTCCTCAGCGGAATCTGCCCTCCGGAGAGCCCTTTTCTTCTCTGTAGGTTTCCGCCACGGAGCGGTGGAGGAACTCCGTGAAAGCTTCTCTTTTTAGGGTTTTCGCGTAACAAGGAGTATATAGGCTAGAGGGGGGGAGCCGGGAGTGGCCCCAGGGCTCCAGGCGCCCTCCCGGCGCGGCCAGGGGTGGGGCCGCGCTAGGTGGCCGCCTGGGGCTCCTGTGGCCCCCCTCTGGCCCCTCTTCGACGAGTCTTCGTGAATCTCCTAGAAAATACCCCCCGTCGATTTTCAGGTAATTTGGAGATTTCTTCTTCAGCAACTCAGCGTCCACTTTTTACCGCTGAATCGTGTGTCTGCTGCTTCGGCACCGGAAAGTTGCAAACTGTGTATAATAAGCCAAAACAACATAAGAACATCATCGTAATGTGAAATATATCAATGAATAAGGATGAATTACGATATAAAATAGTGATGCATTTTGGACGTATCAGCCACCCCTCAAAGCGTTCCTCGCTTGCGCGACCTTATATTTGGCACTCGGGGGCTTGCTCACAGCAGCCACCCCTCGAGGTGTTTGCTCGCTTACGCGACCTTATACTTGGCACTCGGGGGCTCTCTCACAGCAGCCACCCCTCGAGGCGTTCCTCGCTCATGCAACGTTATACTTGGCACTCGGGGGCTCACTCACAGCAGCCACCCCTCGAGGCGTTCCTCGCTTGCACGATCTTATACTTTCCACTCGGGGTCTCGATCGCAGCAGCCGCCCCTCGAGGCGTTCCTCGCTTACGTGACCTTATACTCGGTACTCAGGGGCTCACTTACTCGACTAAAAATTAGCACTCGAAGGCTCGGCCAGAACAACTATCTTCCCCCAAGGAAAATTCTCAAGTTCACCTTCGCACCCGAAAGCTGGAAAACTGTAAAGGCTCGTGACAGCATAATATATTACACCACAAAAGGTAGAATATACAAGGACGTTGAAAATCTACACCTCAGACTCACATTTCACTTTACACAAGGAACCCAGGTGATACGTCCCAAACGCATGTCTAATTTCTGCATGCTCCATGCATGATTTGTGTGACTTTGCCATGTTTTGCTTGAACTTTCATACACTTTTGATCATATTTGGACTAACCTATTAACTCAGTGCACACAGTTGCCAGTTCCTATTTTCTGCTTTTTTATATTTCAGGTTTTCCGGCCATTAAAAGTGCCAATTAAATTCCGGAAAAATTATATAAAAAAACAGCGTCTCGGAAGCTTCCCGAAGAACCAAGGATGGAAGGGAGTGGACCCACCAGGGCTCCAGGAGGGTCCCTGGCGCGGCCCCCTAGGGCGCGCCGGGCACCCTCCTGGCTACCCTGTGGCCCCCCTAGGTGCCCCCCTTGGCCTATATTTTGTGCCCGTGGAGGAAACCTCTAAGATCGATCTTCTATTCCCGTTCTCCTCTCTGTACCGCCGCCGCCGTTTCAAGATCGGGGATGCCAGGAGAAGCTGCCCCGGCACCCTGCCGGAAGGAGGAACCCCCTCCGGGAGACCATCCATCGCCATGGACGCCTCCCTGATGTGTTGTGAGTAGTCCCCCTTGGACCATGGGTCCATGACCAGTAGCTATGTGATGTTATCCTCCCCTCTTCGTGTGCTTCCACTTTCGAGACCTCGTGATCTGCCTCACATGATCGAGGCACCTTTGTAATTTTCTTTGTTGCTATGCTGAGTTTGCTGGGATCTGATGGATTATGAGACTATGTTCAGATTGTGATGAGTAATATATTTGGTTCTCTTTTATATTTGTGTTCTTGAGTTAATTCTTGCATGTTATCCATTGTCGTATTTTAGTTTGGCCAAGTGATTAGTTGCAACTCCAAGAGGGAGCGTTATGCTTGATTATGGGTTCAGACCCCTGATGTCTAGCTTCAGTGACAGAAACATGAGACTAGGGATAAAACAAAAGTGCTTGTACCTGCGGGTGCAAGGATTGTTTACTTTACGCAAAGTTCTTTTAATATAGTTGTCTGTTGCTTTGAGTTTACAATTTGGGTGGGATTCACAACTTAATACCAGCGAGATGTTCTGGATAGATATCTCAAGGTGGATGATTCGTAGTATATGCAGATGGATTTTGGTCTACATACCTTGGCGTACTTCTCATTGCTTTTGAGCCTCTTCCTTTCTTTTGTAGCATAGTTAGCATTGCAGTGCGATTATAATCCTGTCAATTGCTCAGCTGTGATTTGTTTACCTCGCTAGCACTTTTATCGTCTTTTGGGAGAGAGACATCACTAGTGAACGTCACGGGACCCCGGTCCATATTTCCACCATTGTTTGTTGTGTGTGCAGGTCTAGGTGAAGTAAGCAATCTTGAGATTGTGAACGGCGCCATTGTTCACCACCTTCTTGTATCTCTTGGAGTCCTACCGGAGACAATCTAAACCTTAGCTCTTTGCTAAGGGAAATTTTCTGCTACGCTACATCTCTCCTCCTACTTGGGGTAACCATCGAGAAGTGAGAGAACTATCTTCCTCACCGTATCAAGCTAATTTCTGGCGCCGTTGCCGGGGACTCCAGTCTACAAGATAGGGGAGTTGCAAACTATCTTTTATCTTTTCTTTTTAGCCTTGTTAGATTATCTTTCAGTTTTCCTTTTGTGTCCCTTATCAAAAATACCAAAAATACCTGATGCTACTATGGGTTCCAATGAAAACACCAAGTTGTGTGACTTCTCTATTCACAACAACAGTGACTTCTTGAGAGGAAGAGCCAAGGAGTGGCTGCAATCCTTACCTAAGAATAGCACTGATTCTTGGGACAAGTGTAAGGATGCTTTTATTGGGAAGTACTATCCCCCTACTAAAATTATCCAGTTGAGAAGTAACATTATGAATTTTAGGAAATTGGATAATGAACATGTTGCCCAAGCTTGGGAACGTATGAAATATCTTGTTAAGAATTGTCCTACACATGGTTTGACTACTTGGATGGTTATCCAGACTTTTTATGCAGGCCTAAACTTTTTTGTCAACCACACTTGGTGTTGCCACGAAGCTACTTGGAGATGATGTTGAACTACTCTCAGTGGCACACCGAACGATCTCCAACTGGTAAGAAGGTAAATTCTGTCGAGGAGATATCCTCTCTTAATGAAAAGGTTGACTTGATCATGTCTCTACTTACCAAGCAAGCTCCTATTGATCCTCAGGATGTTCCTTTAAATTCCTTGGTTGCTGAAGGACACGTAGATGTGAACTTTATCTCTAGAAACAACTTCAACAATAATGCTTTTAGGAGTAATTTTGGTAGCAACAATCCTAGACCTTTCCCATCCAACAACTATTGGAATAATAACACTTACCCTAGGACCAAAAACTCCACTTCTGAACTAGAGAGTATGCTTAAAGACTATATCACTACCCAAAAAGCCTTCAACAAGAGTGTAGAAGAGAAATTAGACACATTATATATCCTCTCTTCCAAGGTAGACAACAAAGCCCATGATGTTGAGATGCTTAAGATTGGAACTTCTCCCCCCGAGGAGAGGAAAACCACTCCTATGAATGCTATCCAAGTGCAAATTAATGAAAACATTAGGACGTTGGGGAAACTTAAAGAGAGATGGGCTAGAGAAAAAGGAGGAAGAAGAGAGAGTTAAGAGCCTTCCTACCTACCACACCGTAGCTACTATCCAAGTTTTTGAGGATGTCCAAACTATTAGCACCCATCACACCCCTAGTCCACCTGGACCAATCAATGGTGATGCTACCACCTCAACCATAGATGAAGAAACCTCTATGGACATAGAGGCTTTCAAACAAGTGAGGATTAATGATATCACTACCTCCTTGATAGATAGTAGTGATCTAGACTTTGACAACTGCGCCTTACCTGAAGTTATTGGTTTCCTACAAAATATGTCTAGATACCCCCACACTAGCACACTTAATCTTGCCTTCACAGAGCATCTCACCAATGCTCTAATCAAAGTTAGGGAGGAGAAACTTAGACTAGAAGCCTCCATACCTAGGAAGCTAGAAGATGGTTGGGATACTATGAAAAATCAAATTGAATAACTTCTCGTGCTTTGATCTTTGTGATGTTGGAGCTAGTACCTATTTTATGCCCAAAATAATGTATGATATGCTTGAATTGAAACCTTTTGATCCTTGTTCTTTTGGTGTTCGTCTTGTCGATTCTTTCGTAAAGAAACCTTTGGGGAAGATCGATGATGTTCTTATCATTGTCAATGACAATTATGTCCCCGTTGATTTTACTATTATGGACATTGAGTGTGAGCCCTCTTGTCCAATTATTTTGGGATGTCCTTTTCTTTGCACTGTTGGTGCTGTTACTGACATGAACGAGGGGAATATCAAATTCCAATTCCCTCACAATAAAGGGATGGAACACTTACCTAGGAAAAAGATTAAGTTGCCTTTTGAGTCCGTCACACGGGCTAGTTATTTTCTTGATAAAACTTGATCTTTTTCCTTATGCCTAGCTTAAAGGCGTAAAAGAAAGCGCTTGTTGGGAGGTGACGAGGGGGTGACCCCACGACTACTACGGATGAGCCTACCTGGTGTCCACGAAGATAGAAGGCCCATGAAGATACAACCTCGGCCCGCTAATTGGCACCGACGTAGGAGTCTACGACTCACAAGGAAGGGGCAAAGACCTGCCGTACGGAGCAAGCTAGGGTTAGGAAAGCTTGCATGTAAACGTAGATTAACTCCCCGAGACCTAGCCCAGTATATAAGGGCTAGGAGGGGCGACACATGAGGGGGGAATATCATCTGTAACCCTAGCCTAGAGCGCTCCAGCCTTGGCGTCCCCTGTAATCGCATCTCCCCCATCAATAATATCGAGCAGGAGCGTGCCTCCCTGTTTGCCGACGAGCTATCGTCCAACCTGTGCCTCTCATGACTTACCCAGGGTCCCTGACCATGGGATTTGCCGGGGTTGATCCCCGTCAATTTGCGCCGTCTGTGGGAATGACACAGGTTGGGATCACGATCTCGGAGGTCCCGTCTTCAGCAAGCTACAACTCAAGGGAAAGAACCAGATCTAGCCCACTTGAAGGATTCAAGATCACGTCGGACATCTCTGCCACCCCATCAAGACCGCTCGAGCTATAGTTGTGCCAGGACCGATACTACGGTAACGGCCAAGTGCAACGTTAGCGCCGAAGGAATCGACGACTCAGAAGAACGGCGAGGGGCCTCTACGAAGGAATTCCACTCGACGAGCCGCGACGCGCAGCGGAGGACTCGCAAATCTTTCGACAACCCACCACCGCCCGGGCACCCGCCGCACGTCAAGACGATGACTACGAGATCGAAACCAGCGATCAGCAGAACCATCGCCAAGGAAGAAGGAATCGATGACCCAAAAGGCGCGCATGGGAGATCTACGGCGAGGCTCCAATAACCGAGCCACGACACGCAGCCGCACAACCGATGACCGCCCGATGACACGCCGTCACACGAGCACCTGCCGTCAGCCAGGACAGCGACTCGGAGACACCGGTGGGCGAGTACTATGACCCAGATCGAAGGCCTGATGAATTCGCCAACCTCATCAAGAACCAAGACATGAATCGAGGAATCGACAATGAGCCCCGCTTCCACGAACACCCGGAGGATCATGATCAAATATTCAGGATCTCGAGAAGGAAGAGGCATGCTGGATCTAGCAAACATACGGCTAGAGAACAGCTGGCAGGACCCTGCACGATCCACAATTTCGAGCATGACTGGGGACGTGTCAGGCCAGGTCACACTTTGAGGGACTGCTGCCTGTTCAACGAGCTAGCCGACGACCTCAAGAAGGAGAAGCAGAAAGTAGACGGGCGCAACCGACGACCCGAACAAGCGCCGCCCTCAAGCCCGGAAGGACGTCACAGCCCGCTGCAAGAACAGGTGTTCATGATCCAAGAAGGAAGGGTACCGCAAGCACGAAACGACGCCTACACTCTGCAAGCCAGAGCAGCCGAGACCATAAACATAGTCGAAGTCTACCAGCTACATGATACGGATACCAGCATCACGTTCTCACAGGACGACCATCCACCCGTAGTCCCAAGACCGGGGCACGCGCCCCTGGTGCTCGACGCACAAATCGGAGGGTACGACATGGATAGGATCTTCATGGACGGAGGCAGCAGCATGAACATCATCTTCGCCAGCACCCTGCAAAAGATGCTGATGCCACGATCAGTATGGAGAAAATCGAGAACCGAGTTACACGGGGTAGTCCCAAGAGAAGCAGCCACATCCCTCGGAGTCTTCGAACTCGAAGTTGTCTTCGGCAACCGTTGCAACTTCGAAAATCACGTCCTCGACTTCGAGGTACTCGACTGGCAATCGCAGTACCACGCCATATTGGGACGGCCAGCATTCGCGCAAATCATGGCGGTCCCACACTACGCCTACCTCAAGCTCAAGATGCCAGGATCAGCCGGAGTCCTCACGATCAACGGAAGCTTCATCAAGTCAGATCAATGCGATCGTGACTTCCACCGAATCTCCGACACATTCGGAGCCTAGCAAGAACTCAGAGAAATAGCCATGGTGACGGACAGGAGTACCCTCCCATTGGTGAACCGAAGTGAATCCAAGGAGTACGGACGCGACTTCAGCATCGACAGCGACACAATCACTCACCAAGTGCACCCGACGGACCCGGACAAAACAGTCCGCGTGTACGCCCACCTACAAGAGGAGCAGGCGACGGCTCTCGTCGCTTTCCTTCGAGACGACTGGGAAATATTCGCCTGGTGCCCAGCCGACATGCCTGGGATACCCCGCAAATTCGCCGAACACGCCCTACGCATCAAGAAAAACATGAAGCCGGTGAAGCAAGCGCTGAGACGATTTTCGGAGCCCAAGCGCAGAGCAATCGGGGAGGAAGTCAACCGGTTACTCGACGCCCAGTTCATCCGAGAAACGAAGAAAGCCACCTGGATAGCCAACCCAGTGCTGGTGCCCAAGAAAGACACGACCGTGCTGCGCATGTGTGTCGACTACGGACCAGTCAACAAGCATTGCCCGAAGGACCACTTCCCCCTACCTAGAATCGATCAGATAATCGACTCGACAGCAGGGTGCGATCTACTTTCCTTTCTTGACGATTACTCAGGATACAACCAGATCAGGATGAAGGAAGAAGACGGAGAGCACACATCGTTCATCACCCCCTATGGAGTATTCCGCTACAGGAACATGCCCTTCGGACTCAAAAACGCAGGCGCCACTTATCAGCGAATGATGCAGGCCTGCCTGAAGGAGAAAATCGGAAGAAACGTGCAAGTCTATGTGGACGACATTGTCATCAAGACCTACGAAGCAGCCAAACTACTCGACGACCTGCGCGAAACCTTCGCGGCGCTCAACAAATGCAGAATCAAGCTCAACCCAAAGAAGTGCGCATTAGGCGTACCGGAGGGGAAGCTCCACAGCCCTCACGGCTGTCAACTTCATCAAATCGATCATCTTCAGGTTCGGAGTTCCACACAACATCATCACGGAAAACGGCACGAACTTCACAGCCGCAGAATTCCAGAACTTCTACGAAGAACTGGGCATCAAAATCAATTATGCGTCAGTCGCGCACCCGCAGTCCAACGACCAGGTAGAAAAAGCAAACGGCCTTGTGTGCGGGGGAATCAAGAAACGGCTCCTCGCACCACTCGAGCAAGCCGCCGGCAACTGGGTAGAAGAACTCCCCGCGGTCCTATGGAGCCTACGAACCACACCAAACACCGCGACCCAGTACACACCCTTCTTCATGGTGTACGGGGCAGAGGCAGTCCTACCACACGACCTCAAGTTCGGAGCACCTCGGGTCACCGGGTACGAAGAAGAAGAAGCAGAAGAAGCACTGCAAGACGACAAAGATACGGCAGACGAAGCAAGAGATACAGCCCTGGAAAAATCAGAGGGATACCAGGACAAGCTACGCACCTACCAAAGCAGTCGCTTGCGCACTAGAACCTTCAACAAAGGTGACCTAGTCCTTCGGCTGATATAAGAGAAGGTCCATAAACTTGCCCCCCAATGGGAAGGACCATTCATATTTTGAGAAGTCATCGGAGGTGGCGCCTACAGGGTTAAGAACCCGAAGACAGACGAGGATGTGGGCAACCCATGGAACGTAGAAAACTTGCGACTGTTCTATCCATAGTCCCCATCGGTCAAGACATGACTGGCAACTCATGTAGCTGCTCGACCGCAATAAATAAAATATTTCCCAAATACTGCCATCTCAAAGCACTCGGGGGTTTAAGAATAAAATCCCCCCGAGAGACGCTATCGCCTGCGCGATCTTAACAAAAAAGCACTCGGGGGCTTAAGAATAAAATCCCCCCGAGAGACGCTATCGCCCAAGCGATCTTAACCAAAAAGCACTCGGGGGCTTAAGAATAAAATCCCCCCGAGATACGCTATCGCCTGCGCGATCTTAACGAAAAAGCACTCGGGGGCTTAAGAATAAAACCCCCCCCCCGAGATACGCTATCGCCTGCGCGATCTTAACCAAAAAGCACTCGGGGGCTTAAGAATAAAATCCCCCCGAGAGACGCTATCGCCCAAGCGATCTTAACCAAAAAGCACTCAGGGTCTTAAGAATAAAATCCCTCCGAGAGACGCTATCGCCACTCTAGCGATCTTAAACTCAAACACTCGGGGCTGGAGCAAAAAAAACTCCCCCAGAAAGACTCTATCGTCGCTGACATGACCTCTACAACCAAGTACTCGGGGGCTCGAGCACCATCTCCCCTCGACAGACTCTATCATCGCTAACGCGACCTCCACATCCAAGTACTCGGGGGCTCGAGCACCATCTCCCCCCGAAGACCGCTCGCGCAGGCTGAAGCTTAAAAAAAATACCCGGCCAGCCTCACCTGCCGAGAGCAGGGCTCGAAATACATCGCCACAATCAGATGGAGCACCAAGCACTCTGAAGAAACTTTGAGGAAGCACAGGACACAGACTCATTTAGTCTTCACCCGATCGCCAACGATCACCTAAAGACTCGGGGGCTACTCCCATCGGGAGCGCTGCCGCGCACCCGATAAAAGACAGAAACTAACGACAAGGGAAACAAATTTTAGCCTACCCTCGACCCTCCGATTCAAGCGTAGCCTTGGGGGCTACTCCCATCGGGAGCGCTGTCATGCACCCGATAGAACCCACAGTGCAAAGATTGGATGGAATCAAAGACAGATCCTGATCGTCAAGGACTTGAACACAGTATTCGGTGGCATAAAGGCCCAAATATAAATTCCATTGCAAAGGATCAAGTACAGTTTACATCATAAAGGATCGTTTTCAGTACAAAAGGACTCAACTACATTTGGATAGAAGGAAGCTCCAGTTACAAGAGGGAATCACCCAAGGAATTAAGACTTCTACATGTGTGCTCATGAGGGGCAATCGACCCTAGTAAAAGAGCATCACCACAGACAAAGGAAAAGCAAGCCAGCTGAGGATGTCAATGACATAACAAAAGAGTGAAGCTCGACTTATTTGTCGATGCTCCACTAGCTTCTTCTCCAGCTGCAGCTGCACGCGTTCTTCTCCGGACGTGCAGCCTCTTCCCCGAGTTGCCAGCAAAGATGAGGCCGCCTCCAGTTCTACAAGGTCGCTTGACGCGCTCGTTTAACCGATGGCTTGACATCGAGGTCCTCTTCAGAGCCAGAGGAGGAAGCAGTTGAAGACGGTTCACCACCACCACCCGAGGAGTCGCCAGAAGACGGAGCCGTAGAAGATGCAGGAGTAGGACTCCTCGACCTTGTGGAGCTGTCACTGCTCGACTCCAGCCAGTGCGGATCCATGCTATTTCCGCTCAGATCGAACGCACGGACAGTGACAATGCTTTCGCCGTCAAAACGACAACTGAGCATATCTCCATCTCGCAGATTCAACCGCCGAGCAAACAAACTCCAACCAGAGCCAAGAAAAATCAAGCGGGACCTATCAACCTCCAAGTCAACATAAGAAGGAGATCGACAGCTCCCTTGAAGATGCAGAAGCAAGCCATCCAAGCCACGTTCAGAGACAATGGTGGAAAAAGTAGAAGGAACAAGGACGCGACTGGCGCTCCGGCCATGAACATGCAAAAGAAAATCATAGTGCCAGAAACCCTCCTCCAAGGGAGAGGAAGAAGGCACTGGCGCCTCACCATGGCGACCACCACGGCATAAGCGTGATGCATGGCCACCACGGCCACGACGAACACGACCACGACCAGCACCCCGCCTAGGAACCATGAGAAGAAGAAGAGAAGAAGGAAGAAGCAAAGGAGCAAGCTGGATGGAGGTGAAACACAATGGAAGAGAACGGCTTATTTATAGAACATAAAACCTCCCAGCACGGAGAAGCCGAGACGACAGCAACAATTAATTCAAAGACCAAACGTCGCAGACGTCTCAAATTCCAAGACCAAGATGCTTTCCCACGGGACGCACTGTGCATGAGACGCGTCAATTCACGCGCGTTCCCAATGCGCGTATCGAAAACCCAACCAGCGCTTGCCGCACGCCACAACGGTCATCATTATGACCGGTCACGAAGACGTGACGGGTCACTGGCGAGGCATCCCTGACAGCCATCAAGCAGAGGCATCGTCATCCTGACAAGCGGCGAAGAAAACCAACAGACATCAAAGCTCTGAGATTCTATCAGATCTTTTTCCCGACGAAGAAAAACATCTCACTCCCATCGGGAGAGTACATCATAACGAGTCTCAGGTGCTCCCTCACCTGAAGGTCAGCAATGTGCTCGAGTGACCACTCGCACTCATGAGAGTCTCGGGTGCTCCCTCAACCCGACGCAAGAGAAACATGCATGCGCCAAGATCATACGGTGCTACGAGTCTCAGGTTCTCCCTCACCTCAAGAGCCGAAATGGCATTCGAGTGATTACTCGTGAAAAACCCCCCGTTTGAGCACTCGAAACAAGCTCCTTGGGTGAATGAGTGAATAGCTCGCTTGATGTTTTGTTCCAAGCGGGTGCAATGCTATAAGCCTCCGCGCCTCAAAAACACACATTCCTGGAACACGACACACTGTGCCCAGATGCCACGCAAGATTGGCGTGTAGGTAAGACCCCGCTGCGAAGTTCGGCCGGGCTGGGACTTGCCGAAGAGCGATTTCACTCCCAACCTTTTCCATGCGCTGCGCATGATAGAAAAAGCCGGGCGGACGCGCCTTAGGCTATACACATTACTGGCGGAAAATGAACACCATAAGACCTGAAGCGGCCGGACTTTTGCTCGACACCAGTGTTCCAAGCTCAAGTCGAGGGACGTGGGTTTGATTGGGCAATTGTGGTATTTTCCCTAGTGCAATTCACCAAGGCTCGACCAGTCGACTCCTTGGGCCCTTTCAGCTTAGCATCCCTCGAAACAGGTTTTGTCATGGCCACCAGACTGCCAGCGACCCGCGGATGTGCCGCGCATACCAATAACCGACAAATGAATGTACTCGAGTCCCTGCGCGACTCTTCGAGTCCCCCAGGCACTCGGGGGCTACTGACGAGGGGGTGACCCCACGACTCCTACGGATGAGCCTACCTGGTGTCCATGAAGACAGAAGGCCCATGAAGATACAACCTCGGCCCGCTAATTTGCACCGACGTAGGAGTCTACGACTCACAAGGAAGGGGCGAAGACCTGCCGTACGGAGCAAGCTAGGGTTAGGAAAGCATACCTGTAAACGTAGATGAACTCCCCGAGACCTAGCCTAGTATATAAGGGCTAGGAGGGGCGATACCAGAGGGGGGAATATCATCTGTAAACCTAGCCTTGAGCGCTCCAGCCTTGGCGTCCCCTGTAATCGCATCTCCCCCATCAATAATATCGAGCAGGAGTGTGCCTCCCTGTTTGCCGACGAGCCATCGTCCAACCTTTGCCTCTCATGACTAACCCAGGGTCCCTGACCATGGGATTTGCCGGGGTTGATCCCCGTCAGGAGGCAACCCTATTTGTTTTTTTTCTTATGTTCTTAGTGGTCTTGATGATTGTCACTACTGTAACAACATCGTTGTATCTTTATTTTTCAAGCTTTGTGCCAAGTATAGCCTCATATGACAAGGGAAGTGAAAGTTGTGACATGTTGTCCAGAAAACAGATTCTGTCCTCCTGACGGGTAAAATCAGATTAAATCACCAGTTCATCTTTTTGAGCTGAATTTTTTACACAGAGTGCTCTATACAATCGCGGAACTTTCGTATGTTCTGAGTTTTTCTATTCGAGTTACAGAAGTGCCCCTAAAAAATTCTTTACTACCTGCTGTTCTGTTTTTCACAGATTCTGCCACGTTTTGTCTCTCCTAACTTTTGCAAACCTTAAGCTTGCTTTTTCTTTGAAAAAACCTTTTGGCAATCTTGAGAAACATTAGGTCTTCAAGAATATCTTTATATCCAGTGGTGAAAAATTATTTATTAATGGTACTAACCTCTCTAATCAGCTTATGATGAGTTGTGTATGAAGGGAGTTTTCAAATGTGCGATGGAAGATGATGAAAGAAGATCCTGGAGTGTCAAACGCTTAAGATTGGGGATGCCCATGTGCACCCCCAATAAATATTCAAGGAGACTCAAGCGTCTAAGCTTGGGGATGCCCCCGTGCATCCCCTTCTACATCAACAATTATCAGTTCGTCCCTCGTTGCACTATATTTTTATCACTTCATGCGTTATGTGCTATGCTTGTAGCGTCTCGCTCTTTACTTTTCTTAGGTTTGTTTTTGCTTTGTTTGTTGTAGTAACAAGTTAGACCACATATTTATTTTGTATGGGAGATAAAAACGCTCCATTGGAACTAGAACTCCTCATAGGATTTGCATGCTTATTTCCTTAGCTATGAGTTGTTCTTTTTCTTTTCTTAGTTGCTGCCCTATTTAGTTGTAGTGCTTTAGTTTTCTTCTAGAGCTTTTCTTTTGTCTCAGCTTGAACTTTCTATAGGTTGCATGTTTATCTTGTTTAGAGAGTTTGCCTGTTGCACTGAGTTTTGTGTCTTGACTAGAAAGTAGGTAGTTGAGAACTCTAGCTACTAGCTGGATCACTAACCTCTGGAGGGTTCGAATATTAGAGTACACTCACGTACCATGAGTCGAGGATGCGCAAGGATAACCAAAGCCCCATACACTCCTCCTCGGGGTACTTGTGTATTTGTGAACCTCGTGATTAGATTGAGAGTTAACGATAATAAGTGCATGAGTTCTTTGGACTAATGTGAGTATTCGAAAGTTGACACTTCCACCTTCCATATTTTTCTAGCCTCTTCGGTACCGTGCATTGCCCTTTCTCACCTCGAGATTTGGCGCATACTTCGGCGGTGCATCCAAACCCTTGGCATGATACGCTTTGTCATCATAAGCCTCCTTTTATCTTTCCTCAAAACAGCCACCATACCTACCTACAAGGCATTTCCATAGCCTTTCCAAGATACATTGCCATGAAACATCCACCTTCTCATGACTTGATCTTCATATCATACATGCTACTTGCTTGATCGATGAGCCTCATGCTAGTTGGGCCTTGCCCTAATCATTGCTACATGACTCACTAGTATCATTGCATATCCTTCTATCCTGGCAGAGGCATACATTTGCATCATGATAGTTACATCTTCTTTGTGTGAGTACCCTTGTAAACTGTGAAAGATCTCCTATATTCTTGTAAAATATAGAGTGTTGCCCCTAAAGTGAGGAAAAGATCCCAAAGAGGACAAAATCAAAGGAATCCCAAAGAGGACAAATGAGAGTTACATAGAAAGAGCCATTGAGGCCACCAAAAAATACAAAAAATACAAAAAAGAGAAAAAGAAAAAAATAAAAAAAATAAAAAGAGAGAAGGGGGCACACTACTATTCCTTTTGAGAGATCCAAACTAGTACTTCATCCTCTATCCCTTGTACTCCATAGATATCATCATACATGCATATAGCTATGTGGGGACCCTTCACACTATAGAACTTGGCTCGTATATTCCAATGATGAGCCTCCTCAAAAGAGCTCTAGGTCTTTTTGAGCAAGCAAGTTGGATGCACCCCCACTAGTTACCTTGGAGAGCTTTTAGCTCACATGTGCATCCGTTGCATGGCAATCCCTACTCCTCACATCATATCTATCATATGTCCTTCTCTCGCCTATGGTTGTCCTCATTGATGTGAGCCATTCACACCTTTTTTGTCTTCCTCCTCCACCTTCTTTCTGTTTCGCCTTTTAGGTGTCAACTTTCTTGCTCACGCTCATTCATTGCATGAGTGCTCAAAATATCGAAAGGGAGTGGAACAGTTTGACTTGTACCAGGCTAGTGGTCTGGGGACGAGTCAAGATAAGTTCTCAACAACCTTTTTTCTCTTTTTTTCCCAGTCCCCTGCTTGGACGCAAACACCATCTGGAGACATTCGAGTCACGGACAGCGAGAGCTCTTGCACCCTTTTTTCTTTTTTTGCTTGTGTCTATGCTAATATAGAATCTTGCTTGTTAAGACTTGAATTGAATTGCATGCTTTGATTGCTTTACTTAAAGTACTTATATGGTTGTGTGGAATGTCGCCACAGAAATTATGCTTGTTAACATTTCCCTACTCGAGGACGAGCAGGAATTAAGCTTGGGGATGTTGATACGTCCCAAACGTATCTATAATTTCTTCTTGCTCCATGCATGATTTCTGTGACTTTGCCATGTTTTTTTTGAACTTTCATACACTTTTGATCATATTTGGACTAACCTATTAACTCAGCGCACCCAGTTGCCAGTTCCTGTTTTTTCCTGTTTTTTTATTTCAGGTTTTCTGGCCATTAAAAGTGCCAAATAAATTCCGAAAAAATTATATAAAAAATCAGCTTCCCGGAAGCTTCCCGAAGAACCAAGGATGGAAGGGAGTGGACCCACCAAGGCCCCAGGATGGTCCCTGGCGCCCCCCCTAGGGCGCGACGGGTACCCTCCTGGCTGCCTTGTGGCCCCCCTCGGTGCCCCCCTTGGCATATATTTAGTTCCCGCGGAGGAAACCTCTAATATCGATCTGCTATTCCTGTTCTCCTCTCGGTACCGCCGCCGCCGCCGTTTCAAGATCGGGGATGCCGGGAGAAGCTGCCCCGGCACCCTGCCGGAAGGAGGAACCCCCTCCGGGAGACCATCCATCGCCATGGACGCCTCCCGGATGTGTTGTGAGTAGTCCCCCTTGGAACATGGGTCCATGACCAGTAGCTATGTGATGTTATACTCCCCTCTTTGTGGTTCCACTTTCGAGACCTCATGAGCTGCCTCACATGATCGAGGCACCTTTGTAATTTTCTGTGTTGCTATGCTGAGTTTGCTTGGATCTGATGGATTATTAGACTATTTTCAGATTGTGATGAGTAATATATTTGGTTCTCTTTTATTATTGTGTTCTTGATTTAATTCTTGCATGTTCTCCGTTGCCGTATTTTACTTTGTCCAAGTGATTTGTTGCAACACCAAGAGGGAGCGTTATGCTTGATTGTGGGTTCAACCCCCTGATGTCTAGCTTGAGTGACAGAAACACGAGACTAGGGGATGTGATGTTGCCACCAGGGATAAAACAACAGTGCTTGTACCTGCGGGTGCAAGGATTGTTTACTTTAAGCAAAGTTCTTTTAATGTAGTTGTCTGTTGCTTTGAGTTTACACTTTGGGTGGGATTCACAACTTAATACCAGCGAGATGTTCTGGATAGATATCTCAAGGTGGATGATTCGTAGTAGATGGAGATGGATTTCGGTCTACTTACCTTGGCGTACTTCCCATTGCTTTTGAGCCTCTTCCTTTCTTTTGTAGCATAGTTAGCATTGCGTTGCGTTTATAATCCTTTCAATTGCCCAGCTGTGATTTGTTTACCTCGCTAGAACTTTTATCGTCTTTTGGGAGAGAGACATCACTAGTGAACGTCATGGGACCCCGGTCCATATTTCCACCATTGTTTACACCATCAATTTACTTTCAGTTGCACGTTTATCTCTTGCGTTGATCCTTTGTAAACAGCAAGGCCGAAGGAATTGACAACTCCTCTGAACTCGTTGGGAGCAAAGTTATTTGCTGTGTGTGCAGGTACAGGTGAAGTAAGCAATCTTGAGATTGTGAATAGCGCCATTGTTCACTTTACCACCTTCTTGTATCTCTTGGAGTCCTACTGGATACAATCTAAACATTAGCATCTTCGCTAAGGGAAATTTGCTGCTACGCTACATCTCACCTTCCACTTGGGGTAACCAACGAGTTGTGAGAGAACTATATTCCTCACTGTATCACCAGGAGACGATCATTCTCCTCGCATACCTTCTTCACAACAAGACTCGCGAGCTCCTGCGCCACCTCGTAGTGCTCGTCCATCGGCTCATCTCGCCCACGATGAGGACCTCGAGCCGTCAACATGATATCTACTCCAGGCCAATGACTATACACCAAAGAAAAAGAACACCGAGCCCCCGCGTGAATCTGATGATTCGCGACTTGTCGAAGAGCCGCTGGTTGGGAGAATATCCGACATAGCTTTTCAAGACCAGACGGGACAGGGTCCAAAGGATAAATCTCCAAGAAGATACCACCAAGTACCTTACAACAGTACTCAAGAGCTTGGGGCACCCAACCAACCCGCCGCCGAAGCATGGCAAATAACCGTGCATGTGTCGTCTCCCTCCCGAAGGGGTTCCCTGCTTGTACGACTGGGTCATCCAAGCGCGACAACTCGACTGCAGAACCGCCTCCTCATCACGAGATCGACCCGCCAGCACTTCGCAAAGAAGAAAAGAAATCAGCATGAAGAACAAAATAAATCACTCTGGCAATCGAGCAACATCAACAGGAGGCCTCACCCTTCAATGGATCGGATAATTTCCCCATCCAGGCAGCAAAGTCATTCAAGGTAGCCTCAGCACGCTCGCACTTGGAGCGGTGAACCGCAACAACACCCCCAAGGCGACTAATCTCATGCTCCGCGTCCTTAAGCCTCAAGAAGATGGACTCTTAAGCCCTTTCGCGATCACCTTCCTTCAGCAAATTCCAATCCCGAGAGACGCCCAGGGTGGCCTACCGCACAAGGATAAAAGAAGTCAATACAAAGGAAAAATTACAACAGAAAAAATCAAGACAATCCACTAATCAGTTCAAAGATTCAACATCTCCAGCTGCAAAGGCGGTTCATTACAAAAAAAGATCATCCCAGCACATAGATAAAAAAAAGTCTCCTAATCCACGCCCTGAGGCTTACGACCATCGTCCTCTACAACAAGTTGCAATTGGCGAGCAAGTCGAGTGGCTCACGCACTTTTCTCATCCGTATAACCATTCAGGAAATCCACCATCGCATCCTCAATTGGAACCCCATGCCCCAGAAGAACAACGAAGGACGTTGCGAGCCCACTCACCACTATCTCGCGTACTAAACCCTCTATCTTATCTCCATTTGGCCCAAATGCAGCAACCTGAAGGTCCAAGCCCTCGGGACGGTTCTGCTCATCTGGATACATGCGCTCATGGAGAAGCTTCAGAAGAATCGATGCACGACTGCAGACATCTTTCACGGCACCTGCTGCACTCGACACGGAATCCACAACACCAGGAAGAACGCCCGAGTCTTCAGAAGTAGTCGATGCTACCTCAACACCCGCAGCTCCTGCACCAACAAGAAGCTACAATGACCAACCACCCAAGACAAAATCACAGGAGAAAAAGAAGCATTAGATCACCCTATTTACCCGCCAAAGCACTCGCCAGGTCGCGGAGGCGACTGCACTTGGAAGCTTCCATCAGCTGAAACTTCTCTTCAGCCTGCCGCAGCCGCTCGAGCTCACCATGATGCGCCTGCGAGTCTTTCTCCCTCGCCTCCAAGGCATCTTGAAGCGAACCAAGTTTCTTCTCCGCAGAAGCAGCACGTTTCTCAGCAGCATTTTTACGACCTACAGCACAAGGGTCACTAAAGCAGCAAAAAACCAAGAACACCTCAATACAAACAGGGAAGGAAAGTCTCTTACGGCGCATGGTAGTCAAGCTATTCTGGGCAGCATCATGAGCACCCCGGGTACGATCAACATCAGTCAGCACTTGCTCACACATACGGAACAACAGCTGAAAAAGAAAAGAGTGCAGAAATCAGAAAATCAGCACGGGACAATCAAAATTTCAGACTGCAACCAACCACAAGTGGTTGCTCACAGGCTCGGTGGCTACTCCCATCGGGAGCGCTGCTATGCCCCCAATCGCAACTAGAAGCACACGGAAACAGACATTGAAGCTTAAAGACCGCGACCAACCACAAGTGATTACTCGCAGCCTGAGGGGCTACTCCCATCGAGAGCGCTGTCGCGCCCCCGATATAATTCAGATGAAAAGAAAATGGCGCACCTGCTCAGCCATGCGACCAAAGAATTTTAACTTCTCTTCAACTGAGAGGTCTTTCTTCTCCAGAAAATACCCCTCAGGAAACACGGGCTTCATCTCCGGAGGTGAGTCCCCCTCAGTAGCAAACACAGACCCACCAGACGGAGCAGTCGCAGGTTTCGTACCCGCACCAGAAGTCGCAGGAGTAGCGGAAGGCACCGCTCGGTCAGCCGCAGCGCCAGAGTCAGTCGACTGAAGGTCAACAGCAGCAGTTCTCGTGGAAGATGTGGCTCGAGCAAGAGCAGTACTACAACCCTCCCCATTATCAGAACCGGAAGCAAAATCAGCGGCATATCAAACCAAGAAAAAGTACGTACCCAACACGCGTGGCGCCCACACGAAGCAACATCCCCAGCCTACACTTCTTCGTGGCAACCGTAGGAGGACAGGCCGCAAAAACTGGAGCAACTGGTGGTAGTCCATCACCAAAACCCTCCCCAAACCGTCCACTAGTAGTCGAGGAGAGGCTGCGTTTGAAACGCAGCGGCTCTGAACCCTCATGACCCTCAGAAGCTGCCGGATGACCACCAGCACTAGCACCCATGGACTCACCAGTATCAGCATGAGAAGCATTGCCATTACCCGCAGGCACATGATCCCCCATGGTCGCATCAGGTTCATCAAGTATCTCCACGTCGTCAGGCTGGGGTGGATTGGACAACAACGAAACATGTCCATGCAGAAAAAATATCACCAAAAAAAAAATCAAATGCCACTCAAACTTCAAGAAAACCAACAAAGCTTTAGATGAGTTACCACAGGAAAAGGAATCGTGGCGTCATAAGGAGGAATGGAGCTCGCCACACTAGTTCTAGTGCACTTGGTGACCTGCTGGATCCGAAATAGCATGTCATCACCCGAAATGTCCACAGGAGACCACCTCGTCGAGTCCTCGGGCCAAGTATATCTTCACATGGGATTCGCGTGATGTTGAAGCGGCTGGATACGTCTCTTCATAAAAACAACGATAATTTGGCTCCCAGTTATCCCATCCTTCAACGTAGCAAGCTTCTCAACTAAATGCTTTCCAATAGAAACTTCCCCAAAAGTCAGAGAATGCAACCAGGATGACCATTTAGCTACTCACGCAACTGGATTAAAGGGGGCAAGACCAAACTGCTGATCCTCAACGTGCTGATATTTCAGGTAGAACCAGCTCTTCCGCCACGTATAGACGGAATCCAACTTCTCCAGATCAAAGTAGGCACTTTTTTCCTTGAGGGAAATGCCAACCCCCCCCCCCAATAGCATATTTAGAGTTTGTTCTCTTCACACTAAAGAAACGTTTCCGGAGACCCCAATGAGGATAAATCCCCAAGAAACTCTCACAAAGCGTAATAAAGCACGCAATGTGTAGTATCCCATTAGGGGTCAAATCGTGGAACTGCAGTTGATACGCGAAGAGAAGCCCACGGACGAAAGGATGAACGGGAAGAGAAAAACAACGAAGAAAGAAGCTCTAGAAGCATATCTGTTCATCAGGGCGAGGCGCGGGAACCTCCTCTTCCCCAGGAATCCAAGCAGCACCCTCCGCCACAAGCTCATCGGCCACCAGCACATCCAGATCTGCAGCGGAGAAAATGGAACGCTCCCACATCCCAGTCATCCTTGCTGCCTCTTGTGCTGAGCTTCGAGGACGTCTAGACATCGATCTAGTTGCACAGCCAAAAGGAAGAACGAGGTGGGTGGAACGAAGAAGAAGACGCCAAGAGGAGGAAAAGGAAGAAGAAGAAGAAGAAGATAGAAAGAACGAGTGCTGAGTAAGAACCTAAATTTACTCAACCCTTTGGTATTTTACCCACCGCCCAAGGGCCATCCACTCATCGTCGATCTCGGAGGCCCGCAACGTGGCACGATCCCATCACAATCGTGCGGCATGGAAAACTCAACCGGCGCAGTAAACACATTGCCCATTCTGCGCGAAAAAAGAGGACCATCATCACGCGGAGTGAAATTACCGCACGACATCATGCCACGTCAAGCCCACTATGCATGACAGCCCAACTTGTCAGAAAACCTTGCAAAGTCACCTCTCAGTAAGGCGTGCTGAGTACGCATCCTCGTGGCCCATCAAAGGTTTTTTTTCACAAAACTTTTGATTTTCATCTCAAAATATTTTACTCCCATCTGGAGCACCCCATATTTACAAAAATAGAGAAAGGGTTAAGCCCTGAGGAGGTGAGTGGTTACTCCCCTCCATCAAGAACAAACATGTCTATAGAGTTCGGGTGCTCCCTCACCCCGCAGGACGCAACATGCTCGAGTGCTCACTGGCCCCACCAAGGACTAATACATCTATACAGTTCGGGTGCTCCGTCACCCAGAAGATGATATAGTGCTCAAGTAGTTACTCGCACGAGAAGGAAGGACTGGATAAAAACATCCAAAAGAACATACCGCCCAAGCATTGGGAGTGTCGCATGGGTGCCTACGTAATCAGCCCACTCGATGACTATCCGCGTGGGTGCGGCTCTTATCAATTCCTCGTCTGAGATCATCAGTACTCTATGAGTGACCACTATTCGTCCACTTGATTTGTTTTCCATGTGGATGCTTGTCTAAATTAGGCTCCGCACCTTAGAAAAATGATGCCTGCGCATCGATACACTACACCCCAGATGTCGCGCAAGCTTAGCGTATAGGTAACACCTCGTTGCACAGACGGCCGGGTCAGGACTTGCCACAGATGTGACTTCACTCCCGATGTTTTCCCATGCGCGGCGTATGGAGGAGTACAACCAATGGCGTACGCGTCAAGGCTATTTTCTAAGACCGGCGGCATTGATCCTATAAGTCCTGCAGCAGCATGGACTTGCTAGGCACCGGTTGTTTCCCAAGTTCGTGTTGAGGGACGTGGATTGATTTTGGGCTTTTCAGGTGTTTACACCAATTCACCAGGGCTCGACCAGTGGACTACCTTGAGCCTCTCTGGCTTATCATCCCTCGAATAATTTATCTTTCATGGCTAACAGCCGAAGACTCGCAGTTGCGCTGTACGTTCGGAAGCAATTATGGATTCGAGTCCCTGCGCGACTCATTGAGTCCCCCAGGCACTCGGGGGCTACTGACGAGGGGTTGACCCCATGATTCTTACAGATGAGGGTACCTGGTACGTATCAAGCTAGAGGGCCCGCTGAAAGCCTCGACCGGCCCACACATGGCCCACTCGAGGCAACCGCCATAAGGAGTCCTTGACGATCATGGAAACCGCGACTTGGCGTCCAAGACTGAAGATAGATTAGGAAACCCTATTTGTAAACCTAGACGGACTCCTTGAGACCCAGCCTAGTATATAAAAGCTGGTAGAGGGGACATCTAGGGCATCGAATCTCATAGCTACACCTCCGATCCCAAGCGATCTCGCCTGGACCTCCACTGTAATCACCTCCATTATAATACAATCGAGCAGGAAGTGCTTTCTCCTGTTAGCCGATGAGCATCGCCAACCTGCACATCTCCTCTACGGTCTAACTCATGGTTCCCAACCATGGGATTTTCCGAGGTCAATCCTCCTCAGGGAGAGAGACATCACTAGTGAAAATCATGGGACCCCGGTCCATATTTCCATCATAGTTTACGCGGTTCACTTTTACCGCTTTTATTTCCTTTCCGTTGCAATCATCACTACTATTCCCACTTGTGTTTTTATCCTTTGTAAACAATAAGACCGGAGAGATAGACAACCTCTCTGTACTCATTGGGATCAAAGTTATTTGTTGTTGTGTGCAAGTCCAGGCCAAGTGAGTAACTTATCTCAAACGGCGCGCTGCTCGTTTGACCACCTACTCGTATCAGTTGGAGTCCTACTGGTCGATAAACCTTGGTCTCTTCACTGAGGGAAATTTGCTATTGTCTAATTCTCAACGTTCCACTTGGGGTAGCGAACGAGGATTACTATCCGGTGCCATCAACACTAATGCAAAGAGGGGCTAACACAATACTCCTTTCCCAGTCCCTTGTATGAAACGGTTTGCGATGGTATCAACGCAAATGGTATAAATAAAAACCGTGTGACCGAAACTGAACCGTCTGGGACACATACCAGAAAGGCCACAATTCCAAAAATTATTGCGTGGGTGATATAGGGCTGACGGGTGTTTGAAAATCGGTTTGGGATGTTTAGGGAAAAAATCCACGGTTGCATATAAAGGACCGCCAGCCTGTCTATGCAATCGTTCATAGTAACTGAAATGTTTGGAATGACTAAACGCTTCTGAAAATACTTTCGTGTGTGAAACAAGGGGTGGCTTCACAATAATTTGTATTTACTAAAACATGTGGGATGTGTAGTCTATCAGGCACGTTTCTGAAAATCCTTCCGTGGGTGGAAGCAAGGCTGGCGGTCCGTCCAAACAACTGTCTATTATGAGCATTCAGAAAAAATTTAAATATGGATAGTTTGAGGTACATTAAGTAAAGTCGCGGCCATCAGCGCATGCAGTACACACACACCTGGAGTTCATCGCTACACTTTTAACTCATTCAAACTGGAAATACAATACTATCTAGAATGGGTGCCATGCAGGTGAAGTCGGCGCCGGCTCATGGCTGGGCGGATGTAGGGCGGTCGATCACCGCCTTGTATTCATCGTAGGCGACGTTGTACGACGCTTTTGCCACAACATGGTGTACGGCTGCCCGATCTTCCATGGACATGAGTGCCGCGTTGGCAGCGCGGAGCTCCTTCTTAGCGTGGTAGAGCTTAGCGAGAGCTGGCCCGAGCTCCCGTGGTAAACCGAGTGCGCTCGACCAAATATCAACATTGCCTTCGACACCCGTTGGAAGGAAGGTGTAGGTACCGGGGCCCATAGAACTACCGGAACAGCGGTCACCGCAGGAGCCGCCACCATTTCCTCGACCGCCACGTCCTCCGCGAGATCCACCGTTTCCTCCACCGCCAGGAAGACCTTTGGCTGAGTTGCTCGCCATGGAATGGATCGCCGGAGTTGGAGGAGCGAAGCGAAAGATAAAAATTGCGGTCTGGGGTGTGGCAAACTATATGAAACCCCTATAGCGCACCCGGCCTGGTATAAGTAGCAGGCGATGGAAAACTCGATCGGACGCCGAGTGCCCAAGCATTGAAGCCCCTCCGCCTCCTCGACGGCGCCGCTCGGGAAGTAGTGCCACACGTAGTTTGACCGGCGTGCCAATTGGGCCATGAGCCACTACCCCTGATTGGACCCCTTCGATCATATGG
The DNA here is from genome assembly GCA_950022295.1 of Bromus sterilis. NCBI lineage: Eukaryota > Viridiplantae > Streptophyta > Magnoliopsida > Poales > Poaceae > Bromus > Bromus sterilis. The sequence continues at coordinate 223,991,274 of OX465599.1, forward strand.
ACCAGTGTAGAAGGGGAACCGCCGTCTCGCCCCGACGAACTAAAACTCGGCGCACCATTCATTCGGTTACCAACTTACCATGCGTGCATAACTGCACATATTATGTAAGCCGTCCGGCCAGAGCACATCATCCCGCACGCACCAAAACTTTCATCGTCTACTCAGCCCTCTCGAGCAGTTCGACATGCCTACGCAGGACGACATCGACGGTTCCCCTCCGGGGAAAAGACGTCGCCTGGAGGTGCAGGACGGCATCGACGGTTCCCCTCCGGCGCAAAGACGCCGCCTGGAGGAAATCGGCGATGATACCCTTACAACCGTGGTCTCCAACAATACTAGAGCGGACACGTTGAGTGTCACAAGGTTTGCATCATGTGGCCCAGGGGTTATGCGCCTCGTACTAGGTCGAATTGAGGAGATGAAGTCGCTTCTCGGACTTCCCTGCGTAATGGAGCAATTAGTACATTATCATTACAGGGCATCAAAGCAGAATAGGCGCTGAGAGACAAGTGCACCATCACCCATCTTGATGCAACACCTTTTCCAGCGACGATTTTTTATCGCCCTCAGGTAGATGATCGATCGCTTACGTCTCTTTCTTTACAAAATTTCATTTCTCTCAGCCTAATATTTGACGATCGATCCAACTACACGTATGGGCTACGACAGCCTTAGGTTGGTACGAATGGCGACTGGCTAGCCTTTCTTGTACGTAACGGCGGAGACGTCCAGTTGCACAATGTGTACACTGGTATGACAGTTGATGTGCCTCCATTTTCTTCTCATAAATCCTAAATGGAAGAAGATAGCCATTGTACGTCCACCTCGAAAGCGTTGTGGCTTCAAAGACTACAATCTCATCGCCGTCTTCAACAACAGGATTTCCATAACAAGCCAGGGAAATGTTACCACCTCCTAGTACGATGTTCCTGACTCCTTAACATGGTACATGCTCGCAACACCCCATCTAAGGCCTTGGAGATATGAGGATGACGTTTACAGTAGCGGCCGATACTTTGCCATGACGAACAGCGGTGATTGTTACATGTGGGATCCAGATCGTGGAGGTAAAGCTTGTTTTTACATATATATCCCATAGTGTATATGTTATTAATTGCTTCAGTAAATGTTCGGTCCATTTCTATATAGGTTCGATGCAACCCCCAATTTCAATTCATGCGCCACAGATTGTCAATGACATGGTCCAAGAGAACGGTTGGCATGATTGGACGAAGGGATGGTACCTCATTCCTGATGGCTATGGCAACCTATTTATCGTGCGGGTTGCTGCAGAGATCACCGGAGACGAACCTGAAATTCCTTACCTGAACCGGACTATTCAAAGTTACAACAATGCGAGATGCAACGTCTTCAGGATTCATGCAGGAAAACGTGATCTCCGGGGCGCACCATGGGAGGCAGTCCCCGACTTGGGTGAATACTCCATGGTTTTAGGAAATAGTTATCCTCGCATGATCAGAATAACACCACAGATGATGAGCACGGACTGTTCGATGCACGCTGGGGATGATGGTTTGCCGTTCCTTAAGCCTGGTTGTGTCTACATTGCTTGTCACCTCATCTCCGGTTGGGGCGAAGCACCATCTCCTGATCTCTTTCGTTTTTCCTTAGAAGGCTCTGCTATGCTTGGTTGTAACCTACCAAGTTGTTACAGCGGCCAGGAGTCAACCCCTTAGTGGATAGTGTTGTCGCTGCTAAACTACGAGGACTGGACCGAGCATGATCCATAAGTGCCATCATGAAATTTTACATCTGCTCGATCCATCCTTATTGGTATATATATGTATATATGTGTGTGAGTGTGTGTGTTCTGACGAGACTATATGCATGTACTTATTATATTGTAGGTGTGTGAGGTAATTTATATGAAGCATTGTATGTAATGGATGTATATATGCAATTGAAATTTAGGTCAATTAATATGTGATCGTTTTTGTCATCATAACGTATAACCCACACGGCTTGGTAAAAGAAACTGTTTGCAATGCATGATTTGGCTTGCTGATGAAGCTAGAATTAAATGTTCTAAACCCCAAACTTATAATATCTCGTAACCCTAGCTTACAACTATGGCCGTTGGATATAATCCTAGCACCGAACGATAGTCGTTGGATTTTACCGTGAACCGTGACAAGCTGGTTACGCGACATGATTGGTTGCATATTTTTTCAGGTATATTACACACGGTTTATAATGCACAAACTGTTTGCAATGCGCGATGTGGCTTGCTGAGGAAGCTAGGAAGAGTTTCGTATTGAACAAGCTAGGCATAATTATTTTTTTCCATCGTTACCTTCAAATTGAAAATAATTTCAAAAGACCTCTTAAAAAGACGAGAGTTTCAGTGGATTGCTAATCAAATTAGATACACTTCGTATTTAAGCTAGGCCATTCCTTTTGACGTATCGGGGTTTCCATCGGAAACAGCCACTTCACAAAGCCATCATGTTATTCTTAAATCTTTTAAACCCAATACTTTTTGTGTGTTCAACACTAAGCATTCACATTAACATGCTGAAATTTCAAACGTTTCCGACTTCATTTGGCAATTTTAATGTATTCACTGAATATTTTTTTGAGCATAATGACATTGAAACTGAAAATCAATTCAAATGAAATCTAAAAAGGACAATACTTGGCATGTTGTCATCATTTCACCAACCTGGTCCGTCGAAAAAGTTTCAGTGGATCACTAAACAAATTAGATACACTTCGTGTAAAAACTAGGCCATTCCTTTTGAAGTATCGGGGTTTCGACCGGAAACAATCACGGCACAAAGGCATCACGTTATAATTAAATCTTTTAAACCCCAAACATTTTATATGTTCATCACTAAGCATTGACACTAACATCCTGAAATTTCAGGCGCTTCTGACTTCATTTGACAATTTTAATGCATCAAATGAATTGTTTTCGAGCATAATGTCATTTAAATTGAAAATCAATTCAAATGACCTCTAAAAAGGATGAGATTTGGCATGCTGTTATCATTTCACCAACATGGTCTGTGGTAAAAGTTTCATTGGATTACTAAATAAATTAGATACACTTCTTGCACAAAATGGATTAGTTGAATGTTAGTCAAACCCTGGAAAACCCCGTTGACCGTCTCAAAACCCAGCAGAGTATCTCTTAACTCTAGCGTACAACTGTGGCCATTGGATGTAACCCTAGCGTCGAACGATAGTCGTTGGATCTTACCGCGACCCGCGACAAGCTGGTTACGCGACCTGGTTGGTTGCATATTTGTTAAGGTATATTACACACATTTTATAATGCACAAACGTTTGTGGTCCTGTAACACTAATGGATTTTTCGTCTCATCTCTCTCGAAAAAAAACAATGCCCGTTTGCGATAAGGTTGTAACCCATACAATTGTATCAAAACGCATACCCAACACGGGTTGTTAAAACAGACTGTTTTCAATACACGATTTGCCTTACCGAAGAAGGTAGGACTGGTACAATAGAATCGCGTATATAGATTCTGACTATCTTGTTTTCACAACTAATTTTTTTTGAGGATCACAACTAAATAATGTATATAAACGCTTCGTGCATACACGGAGACAAGTAATATAGTAATAAAATAACTGAGACGAGCTAAACAAACGGAGGATTACATTGTTCATCAGAGTTTTAGCTAACTAAATATGGACTACCAGTACCCCGGATGTCTAGGTCCGCAATCGCATACGAAGAAATGCTCCCTAGACCTCTTCATCATCCTTACTCGCACATTGGGGTCTAGATCCTCATATTTGACCACATTCCCCATGAACAAGTGAAAGGCATCTTCAGTAGTCTTCATGGTGGATCTGAGCTTCTCGATGGAAGAGGCGGAGGCCAGATACACGTGTTCAGCGGCCTGTTGGGCCACATCCGCCTTCTCTTGTTCTACAGTCTCCTGAAAGTGGAGAGATCTGGAGAGATTCGCTGCTGCTTCATAAGCTTTGATGGCCTTGTCTTTTCTCTTTCTTGCATCGCGCGTAGCCATATAGGCCCTTGCCGACCTCTCGGCCGTCTCCCTGGCCAAGTCCTTCGCTTTATGGGAGATTTGGTACAAGCGAGCCTCTTTCGCCGCCGCGTTCTTGGCGGCCTCGTCCCGGACTTCCGACCTGGCTTGCAATTCCAACGATGGATGGTCCTTAGGAGGTGAGGGTGATGGTGAGGGTGTTGGTGAGGGTGATGATGTTGAGGGTGATGATGAGAATGTACGAGTTGACGAGATAGACTTAGAGAGAGAGTCCATGATGGGTGCGATGGCGAACAAGGAGATCGGGGGCGAGGGTGGATAAGTTTATTTATGAGGTCTGCTCACTGTCAAGGTTAATTTTTTCAGCTGACTATTTTATTTTGGAAAACCTTTCATGGTGCCGCGATTTAACTTCATTATGCAATGGGCTCTATGTTCAGTGGAATGCTTCTTAAGAACATGTGTATGTAATTGTTGTTGTGTAAAGCTTTTAAATGCATCTTGTGCATTTTTATTATTAAAAACGACTTTAAAATTGAACATTTTTAGATCTTTTAGGCCCCAAGCTTTTTATATGATCAACATTAAGCATTCAAACTAACATACTGAAATTTCAAACGTTTCTGATTTCATTTGGAAATTTTAATGCATATAATGAATTTTTTTGAGCTTAATAGCCTTGGAATTGAAAATCAATTCAATTGACCTCCAAAAAAGGATGAGACTTGCCATGCTGTCATCATTTCACGAACGTGGTCCGTCTTAAAAGTTTCAGTGGATTACTAGAAAAATTAGAAATACTTCCTTCACAAACCGGACCATTCAGTTCAAAGTATCAGTGTTTCGATCGGAAACAATCACAATACAAAGGCATCACGTTATTCTTAAAACCGTTAAACCCCAATCTTTTTATATGATCAACATTAGGCATTCACACTAACATACTGAAAAGTCGAACGTTTCAGACTTCATTCGGTAATTTTAATGCATATAATGAATTCGTTTGATCTTAATGGCCTTAGCATTGAAAATCAATTCAAATGGCCTCCAAAAAAGGATAACACTTGGCATGCTGTCATCATTGCATGAACAAGGTCCGTGGTCAAAGTTTCAGTGGAGTAATAGATAAATTAGAAATACTTCGTTCACAAACCGGACCATTCAGTTCAAAGTATCAGGGTATCGATCGAAAACAATCACAACACAAAGACATCACGTTATTCTTAAATAGTTTAAACCCCTATATTTTTATATGATAAAAATTAATCATTCACCCTAACATACTGAAATTTCAAACATTTCTGACTTCATTCGGCAATTTTAATGCATATAATGAGTTTTTTGAGCTTAATGGCCTTGGAACTGAAAATCAATTCAAATGAACTCAAAAAATGGATGAGACTTGGCATGATGTCATCATTTCATGAACATGGTTCGTGGTAAAAGTTTTAGTGGATTAATAGAAAAATTAGATACACTTCGTTCACAAATCGGACCGTTCAGTTCGAAGTTTCAGGTTTTCGATCGAAAACAATCACAACACAAGGGCATCACGTTATTCTTAAATCCTTTCAACCCCCAATATTTTTATATGATCAGCATTAAGAACTCACACAAACATGCTGAAATTTCAAACGTTTCTGAATTCATTTGGAAATTTAAATGCATATAATGAATTATTTTTTAGCTTAATGGCCTTGGAATTTAAAATCAATTCAATTGACATCTAAAAAGGATGAGACTTGGCATGCTATCATCATTTCAGGAACATGGTCCGTGGTAAAAATTTTAGTGCATTAATAGACAAATTAGATACACTTCGTTCACAAATCGGACCATTCAGTTCAAAGTTTCAGGGTTTCGATCGGAAATCATCACAACACAAGGGCATCACGTTATTATTAAATCCTTTAAATCCCAATCTTTTTATATGATCAACATTAAGCATTCACACTAACATGCTGAAATTTCAAACGTTTCTGGAAATTTAAATGCATATAATGAATTATTTTTTAGCATAATGTCCTTGGAACATCTCGTAAATCATAACGTAGGACGCTGGCCGTTGGATTTAACTTGGGCCGAAAGATAGTCGTTGGATCTTACTGCGATACGTGAGAAGCACGTTATGCGACCTGATTGGCTAGATATTTGTTCAGGTATATTACACACAGATAATTATGCAGAAATGTTTGCGATAGCACTTACCAAAAAATATCGTTAACCGCGTCAATATCTAGCCCGCCCATCTCTCCATCCACCACCAATTTTTCAATGTTCCCGTATCATCTCACTCGGTTAAAAAAATTCCCGTTTGGGATAAGATGGTAGCCCATACGAATTTATTTCTAGTTTGGCTACGATACCACTTCTCCAGGCCTATATCCTCCCCACCTACCCAAAATATTTTCCAGCCGCGGGAATATCTAAGCCGCCCCCTCCTTCCTTCCACCACCAAAGGCCGCATTCCCCTCTTCTTGTTCAAACCCTCCCCTGCTCGTCCTAGCGTTGTGGCCTAGATGGCGCAGGCAACTCTAGCGAAGTGCTACACGACGCAGCCCCACCCACGTTCCGCACTCCGAGCGCGGAAGCCTACATGGTTCACTGATGTCTACGCACGCTTCTATTCTTGTAGACTATGTTGGGCCTCCAAGCGCAGAGGTTTGTAGGACAGCAGCAATTTCCCTCAAGTGGATGACCTAAGGTTTATCGAACTCAGGGAAGTAGAGGTTGAAGATGGTCTCTCTCAAGCAACCCTGCAATGAAGATACAAGAAGTCTCTTGTGTCCCCAACACACCTAATACAACTAGGAAATGTATAGGTGCACTTGTTCGGCGAAGAGATGGTAAAATACGAGTGATAGGTGTGGCAAAGAAAGTTAATATAAATCTGTAATAAAAAGTGCAGCAAGGAAACAAGTGGTAAACGTGAGCACAAACAGTATTGCAATGGTGGAAAGAAGGCCTAGGCTTCATACTTTCACTAGTGGCAACTCCCAACAACATTAACATAGTCTAATCACATGATATTTCCCATAAAACATGCAATGGAGACGCACTCGGAGGTCATTCCTTTCTGGTCAAGAGAGGATGAGAATTATGTAGGGCTACAAATGCACACCTCAGAGATCGTAGTTCTCAATCTATGGATTTCCCAATGTCACCACGGCCATCCAAAGAGAGTACCACAATCACCACAACATATCTCAAGGATAGTCAAAGACAAGCACCAAGAGACTCTCAATCTTCAATCAATACACAAAAGAGGAAATCACTCATAATAATATTCTTCTAACCCATGTCCAATAGACCGCTGTCACCTTGGTCTCGAGGATTATACTAGATAAGATCAATTGAGTACATCAAATCCAATACATAGAAGAGGGGAAATTATCATGGGATTACCCTAGATTAACATAGCCAATGATCACAACAAAGATCACATCATGGGAGAGAGAGAAACCACATAGATCAAGATACAAGCCTTAGCCCCGAGGGGGAACTACTCACACATGGACATGGTGATAGGGAGAGTTGTTGATGGAGAGGTGCAGCCCGGAGGAGATGAAGGAGACGACGACGGCGACGGCGACGGCGGCGGCGGCGCCCACGGCCACGGCCACGGTGGTGGCCACGGCCCTTGGGGGCAGCGGCCCTTGGCCCCTTCTTCTTCCTGGGAGATGGTGCTGCTATGGAGATTGATCTCCCCTTCAAGACGGCTGCCAAGGGGGAGGAAATTTCGTGGTGCCCTTTGACCTAGGTTTCCTCTCTTTATATAGACTCTCGGATTCCCGTCATCCAGATTACGTCTTCTGTATTTCGGGGTTTCTGGAAGCATCTGAACTCTAATTGGGCCGAATTTTATGTCTAAATCCACCGGAAAAAATTCCCTACAACTGTGTAGTTTTAAGTTTTTCTGTGAGGCCGTCTTCTAGCGTTTCCGAGGCGATCTTTAAAACCTATCTGGTGGGGACATATTTCGGGAAAGTTAGAGTCCAACTCTTACAAGGCTTCCTTTTGTGATCTTTCCTTTATCCAAGTAATTCCTACACATAAAGTAGAAAAACAAGAACTTGTGCCCTCTTGCAACCATTAATAGGTTAGTTCCAAAATATGTTATAAAGATATATGAAAGTATATCAAAAACATAGCAATATCACACAAAACATGCATGGAGCAAGCAGAAATTATAGATACGTTTGGGACGTATCATTCACCCCCCCCCCCCCCCGCGCATTCCGTATACCGCGTGCGGCGGCCTAGACTGTGTAGGTCGGTCGCCTCCCTCCCTGCTACCCGCGCCGCTCGCCCTCTTCCGGTAAGATCCCGGCCTCCCTCCTCATGCGCATGATCATACTCCTCCATCGAACTTGATCCTTATGTTATAGTTACTTGATCGACTTTCCATATCTTGAATATGCTCGATTGTATGTTTTTTGCGGTTTGGTTGTATTGTTTAGTTTCCATGAGCGAACATGTCATCATTGATCGCCTCTGCGTTTATGTCGTGCTTCACTCAATGGGAAAGCGAGATACCACTGTACTATGTTTAGACTATGAGAATTGCAATCTTGAAGTAATTTTCAGTTTCATATCATCCATTCTTAGCCTGTTTGCGTTCTTTTTCACGAGCTTGAATGTTCACTTTGTGCATGATATTTGTAACACTGTTCCAATGCTCATTAGATCCGGTCGTAGCTACTTAGCTGGAATTTCCATGTCTTAAATCTGATCGTTTGTCTGATTCATTTTGTATGAATGAACCTCTTATCATTGATTTCCCCCATTACGTACATTACTTAACCATTTATACTTCATCAAATTGCAGGTTAGCAATGGTTGGATCTGAGACTTACAACCGAGGTATGCACTTGGTCTAAAGGTATTATACTCATTAATATACAATCGAAGGAAAAAAGATAGTGTTTGGGGTCTAACATTTACATCTTGCTTGTAGCTCCTTTTACAAGATGTTTAGATCCACTATTTGACCCATTCTGCATCTGGGGAAACGAGGTCACCATGACCATCAACAAAGTCAAGAAACTTAGAAAGATTGTTAGGATAAAGAAATGGGCCACGAAAGACACCAAACTCTTTGTCTGCACAATGAAGAAGACTTCAGTTTGTTGTAATATGGTACTAATTTACCCCCTACCATATTTATTCACATGCACACAATTTCAATACCGAGAAACGATATTTATGCCCATCTTTGCATGCAGTCTTTTCCAAAGAAGTTCATCGATGATTACCTCTCAACCCACCTGTTTGGTCAAGAGGCAAGAAAGGTTTTTGTACAACACCCACGCTATAATAATGAATTATTCCTGAAGAGGGAGAAAGATGGATGGGGTATCATCAACACTCGCTGGGCTAAAGTCGCACATGCGTTCAACATTATCGTAGGGTCAATTTTTGCATTCCTCTTCCACAGCTTCCCAAACGAGATTCATCTGTCTATCTACAGACTATGAAATTGTACTTCACAAAGGTTGTAATAACAAAGATTTGGTGCTTCTATATTGTGGCTGGTTGTACTACCTGCTGGTTGTACTGTGATTTCAGTAACACGACGCCCGTTTGAGGCACCTGGGTGTCCAGACTCCTTGCTTGTCTACCTTCAGGTTGCTTTAGGATGTGTGCTAACAAATGTTGATATTAATGAGTATATCTATTTGTTTGGAAAGTCATTCAAATGTATTAATTAATTCCATATAACTACATATTAATTAGCAATTACTTACTTTTATGTGGATGAGGGCATTTATTAGGAAGCATGCTCCAACTTTTTCCTAAAATACAAAAAAATTATACGTACGTTTACGAGTATATACGTTTATGGGTATATTCGTTCACATATAAAAAGCTAATACCGTTTATAGGTATACACCATTGAATTTCACATCAAGGCATGCGCGTTTATGACTATATATGTTCATGTGTATATATATCTAGATATATGTGTACTTATCATATTTATCTATGACTATATACCCAACATAAAATGTAGGCATACATACCCTAAAATATTATGTAGGTATTATACCTATTGTTGCATGCAAGGTATCATCATGAAATAAATTGTATTTAATTAAATAACATATACACCAGTTTAGAGACTTCAAACATTATGCAGAATAATTAGGAAACCTTGCTATGTTATAAGGTGCCTAAGCATCTGGGAGTCCTATATAATTTACCTATATATATATTAGTCCTATATAATTTACCTAATATTAGCAGACGGTCTATTCTGCTAATATTAGCAAAATAACTATTTTTCTAACACTTCTGCACTGCATCGTATCCCTAATGAGAACCGCATTGCTGACTCACGAGCACTGCAGCTCGGGTAAAACAGAACCGCATGCAGTATTTTCGCTGTCACTTTTGAACCGTTTATCGGAATTGAGCGTATGATACACCGTTGGATTCGTATGGAAATGGAGCATCGTTCGTATGTTTAACACTTCTTCTAATTCATTACGGATTAAGAGAAGTTTTGAAAACGGTGCAGCAGCTCACTTGTACAGCGGGAGTTGTTTTGCGATTTCTCTTAAACCGTTCGTCGGAACGATTCGTATGATACACCGTTGGAAATATATCGATTAGGCGCTTCGTCCATATGTAGAACACTTTCTCTAATTCCTCATGGTTTGAGAGGAATTTCAAATTGAAAGAAACGCACAAACTCTATTTTTTTCCGGCGGATCTTGTGGAGAGTCAAACTTTTTAAACGTTTCTCGAAACGATGCGTATGATACACCGTTAGATTCGTATGGAGTAGGAGCATCTCGGATATGTTGAACACTTTTCGATATTCTTCATGGTTTTGAAAGAATTTTGAAAACGGTGTGTTGCCCTCTTGTGGACAGCGGGTGTTTTTGCGTAAATTTTTTGATTCGTTCGTTGGATCGATGCAATTCATACACCGTTAGATAGATATCATTGAGGCACTCCATTTTCATTTAAAACACTCTCTCTAATTCATCACGGTTTAAAAGCTAAGTCAAATTTACTAAAATGCGGAACTCCGTTTTTCGCGGACCCGAAATCAACCAAGTGAACTGCATTCGCCGGGAAACCGCACCGCATCGGACGGGCAAGCGCACTGCATTATCGCCAAACAGAACGCACTTGTTTTTCGAACCGCAAGCACTGTTTGCGCTCTAACTTTTTAACTGTTGGTCGAAATTGAGCGTATGATACACCGTTGGATTTGTATGGAAAAGAAGTAACTTTCGTATGTTGAACACTTCCCTCAATTCTTCACGGATTGAGAGAAGTTTCAAAAATGGTGTGGCGGCCCACTTTCGCAGCGCCAGTATTTCCGCGATTTCTCATAAACCGTTTATCGGATTGATGCAAATGATATACCGTTGGAAAAATATCGATCAGGCGCTCCATCCGTATGTAGAACACTTTGTCTAATTCGCTACGGATTTTAGATAAATCTGGCCGTAAAAAAACACGCACACTGTGTTTTTCGCCGACGGATTTTGTAGAGAGTGGAACTTTTTAAAAGCTTGTCCGATCGATCCTTATGATACACCGTTGGATTCTTATGGAGTAGGAGATTAATCCATATGTTGAACACTTTTCCAGATTCCCCACGGTTTTGAAATAATTTGAAAAATGGTGTGGTTCTCCACATTTGGGGTAGCGGGCATTTTTTGCGTAAATTCTTTTGATTCTCTTACCCGATCCATGCAATTCATACACCGTTGGATAGATATCGTCGAGGTGCTCCATTTTCATGTAGAACACACTTTCAAATTCCTTACGGTTTAAAAGTTGTGTCGATTCTACTAAAAACGCGGAACTTTGTTCTTCGCGGACCCGAAATGGACCAAGTGAACTACATTCGCCGGGCAACCGCACCGCATCCGACGGGCAAGCGTACTGCATTATTTCCAAACAGAACGCACTTGTTTTTCGCGGATCCGGAATCGGCCAAGTGAACTGCATCGGATGGGCAACCGCACCACATTTGTCGACACAGAGCACTGCACGCGCTAGAAACTTGGGTTAGAAGGGTGTTAGTAGAATAAGGTGTCTGTTGTTAGAATAAGGTCTTAAGGGGTGTTATCATAATAGACCCACCCTATATATATCTATATATATCTGGTGGGATCATTTTTGTTATAAATGTTCTTCTTACAGCAATAAAAAAATAACAAAAATGTTTCAAATTAATATATTGCTAAATAATCCTTTTTGTAGTTACAGGATTGCACACGGTTCTGCATATAATTTTGCCAATGATAGGTGCATACATCTGATACGTCTCAAACGTATCTATAATTTCTGCTTGCTCCATGCATGTTTTGTGTGATATTGCTATGTTTTAGATACACTTTCTTACACTTTTGATCATATTTGGACTAACCTATTAACTCAATGCACCTCAGTGCCATTTTCAGTTTTCTGCTATTTTTCTATTTTAGGTTTCCCCCGTATTAAAAATGCTCCTAAAATTCCAGAAAAATCCAATAAAAATCAGCGTACGGAAACCTTCCATTGTCCCGAAGGGGGCGCGGAGGGGACCCACCAGGGCCCCAGGCGCCCTCCCGGCGCGCCCTAGGGTGGTGCCGCGCCAGGGGGGCGCCTGGACCCCTAGTGGCCCCCTTGGATGTCTGCTTCGCCTATATTTATCTCTCGACCCGAAACCCCGAAGACAGAACCCCTTTTCGCGATCTCGCCTTTGTTCCGCCGCCGACGCGCTTCCAAGATCGGGAGCATCAGCAAACCTCTTCCCGGCACCCTGCCGGAGGAAGGATTGACCTCCGGAAGCTTCTCCACCATCATGGACGCTTCCCGGATGATCCGTGAGTAGTCCACCTTGCACCATGGGTCCATGATCAGTAGCTATGTGATGTTATCCGCCCCTCTTTGTTCTTCATAGATTAGACCTTGTTAGCTGCCCTACATGATCAAGGCACATATGCAATTCTTTCTTCTGTTGCTATGCTGAGTTTGCTAGGATCTGATGGATTATGAGACTATGTTCAGATTGTGATTGAGTAATATATTTGGTTCTTATCTTTTATATTTTTGTTCTTGAGTAATTCTCGCATGTTCTCCGTTGTCGTTTATGGATTTGGCCAAGTAGTAGGTAGTGACCCCAAGAGGGAGCTGACGAGGGGGTGACCCCACGACTCCTACGGATAAGCCTACCTGATGTCCCTGAAGACAGAATGCCCATGAATATACAACCTCGGGCCTCTAATTGGCACCGACGTAGGAGTCTGCGACTCACAAGGAAGGTGCAAAAACCTGCCGTACGGAGCAAGCTAGGGTTAGGAAAGCTTACCTGTAAACATAGATGAACTCCCTGAGACCTAGCCCAGTATATAAGGGCTAGGAGGGGCGACGCCAAAGGGCAACCAATATCATCTGTAACCCTAGCCTTGAGCGCTCCAGCCTTCGCATCCACTGTAATCGCATCTCCCCCATCAATAATATCGAGCAGGAGCGTGCCTTCCTGTTTGCCGACGAGCTATCGTCCAACCTATGCCTCTCATAACTAACCCAGGGTCCCGGACCATGGGATTTTCCAGGGTTGATCCCCGTCAGGAGCGTTATGCATGATTGTGGGTTCATGCCCCCTGATGACTAGCTTGAGTAACAAAAACATGAGTCTAAGGGATGTGTTGTTGCCAAAAGGGGGAAAACAACGGTGCTTTTAACTGCGGTTGCAAGGATTGTTTACTTTACACAAAGTTCTTTTAATGCAGTTGTCTGCTGCTTTGGGTTTACACTTTCGGTGGGACTCGCAACTTAATTCCAGCGAGATATTCTGGATGGATATCTCAAGGTGGATGATTAGTAGTAGATGTAGTTGGATTTCGGTCTACTTATTTTGGTGTACTGCCCATGCTTTTGAGCCTCTTCGTTTCTTTGTAGCATAGTTAGCATTTGTTTGCGGCCGTAATCCTGTCAATTGCCCAGTTGTGATTTGTATACCTCGCATAGCAGTTTTATCTCATCTTTTGGGAGAGAGACATCACTAGTGAACATCATGGGACCCTGTTCGATATTTCCACCACTGTTACACCCTCAATTTACTTCTTGCGTTTACTTTCAAGTTGCAATTATCACTCCCTATTATCTGTTGTGTTGATCCTTTCTAAATGGCAAGGCCGGAGAGATTGACAACCTCTCTGAACTTGTTGGGAGCAAAGTAATTTGTTGTGTGTGCAGGTCCAGGCGAAGCAAGTGATTTTCAATGGCGCATCACTTGTCAAACCACCTACTTGAATTATCGGAGTACTACTGGTCGATCTTAACCTTGGTATTTGCCAAGGTAGATTTTCTGCTAGGCTACATCCAACCTTCCACTTGGGGTAACCAACGAGGAGAACTACTTCAGCGCCATCAAGCCAATTTCTGGCGCCGTTGTCGGGGACTCCAATCTTCAAGATAGGGGAGTTGCACGCTATCTTTATCTGTGCTTTTTAGTCTTGTTAGTTTACCTTTCAGTTTTTTTCACAGTGTCCTTTATCAAAAATCACAAAAAAATTGCTTGTCCTGCTTGCTGCTACTATGGGTTCACCTGAAAACACCAAGTTGTGTGACTTCACTAGTCACAACAACAATGATTTTATCTTCACTCCTATTGCTACACCTGCCACTTCAGCTACCTCTTATGAAATTAAACCTGCTTTGTTAAACCTTGTTATGAGAGATCAATTCTCTGGTGCTGGAGATGATGTTGCTTTACACTTGAATAATTTTGTTGAGCTTTGTGATATGCAAAAGTATAAAGAAGTAGAAGGTGATATTGTTAAGCTTAAGCTTTTTCATTTCTCTTTGAGGGAAGGAGCTAAAATTTGGTTTCAATCCTTGCCTAGGAATAGCATAGATTCTTGGGATAAGTGTAAGGATGCTTTTATTGGGAAGTACTACCCACCTGCTAAAATTCTCCAATTGAGGAGTAATATTATGAATTTTAAGCAATTGAATAATGAACAGGTTGCCCAAGCTTGGGAACAAATGAAATCTCTTGTTAAGAAATACCCTACACATGGTTTGACTACTTGGATGGTTATCCAGACTTTTTATGCAGGCTTGAACTTTACGTCGCGGAACCTGTTAGATTCGGCCACGCGAGGAACCTTTATGTCAACAACACTTGGTGCTGCCACCAAACTACTAGATGAGATGATGACCAACTATTCCCAATGGCACACTAAACGAGCTCCAACAGGTAAGAAGGTAAACTCTGTCGAGGAGATTTCCTCCCTAAATGAAAAAGTTGACTTAATTATCTCTCTACTTAACAAGCAACCTCCTATTGATCCTCATGATGTTCCTATAAACTCTTTGGTTGCTCAAGAACAAGTAGATGTGAACTTTATCTCTAGAAACAACTTCAATAATAATGCTTATAGGAGTAATTTTGCTAGCAATCCTAGACCGTTCCCATCCAACAACTATGGGAACAACAACACTTATCCTAGCAACAAGAACTCCACTTCTGAATTAGAAAGCATGCTTAAAGAATTCATCTCTACCCAAAAATCCTTCAACCAGAGTGTAGAGGAAAAATTAGACAACCTAGCCCTTGATATTGATATGCTTAAAATTAGAACTTCTCCCCTCGAGGAGAGGAAGGCCACTCCTATTAATGCTATCCAATTGAAAATTAATGAAACTATTAGGATGATGGATAAACTTAAGGAATGATGGGCTAGAGAAAAGGAGGAAGAAGATAGAATTAAAAGCGGTCCTATGCACCACACTGTTGCTACTATCCAAGTTGTTGAGGATACCCAAACATTTAGCACCCAACACACTCCTAGTCCCATTGGACTTATTAATGGTGATGCTATTACCTCAACCATAGAAGAAGAAACTCCTATGAACATAGAGGCTTTCAAACAAGTGAGCCTAGATGACACCACTACCACCTTTGACAGTAGTGACATTGATTTCCATAGTTGCACCCTTTCAGAAGTTATTAACTTGTTACACAAAATGTCTAGAGACCCCCGCACTAGCACATTAAATCTTGCCTTCACGGAGCATATCACTAATGCTCTCATTAAAGCTAGGGAGGAGAATCATAGAATAGAAGCCTCCATACCTAGGAAGCTAGAAGATGGTTGGGATCCTATGATAAAAATTAAATTGAATAACTTCTCTTGTTATGCTTTATGTGATGTTGGAGCTAGTACCTCTGTTATGCCCAAAAGAATGTATGATATGTTTGAATTGAAACCTTTTGATCCTTGTTCTTTTGGTGTTCGCCTCATTGATTCTTCCGTAAAGAAACCTTTGGGGAAGATCGTCGATGTTCTTATCATTGTCAATGACAATTATGTTCCCGTTGATTTTACTATTATGGACATAGAGTGTGAACCTTTATGTCCAATTATTTCGGGACGTTCTTTTCTTCGCACCGTTGGTGCTATTATTGACAAGAAAGAGGGGAATATAAAATTCCAATTCCCTCTCAAAAAGGGGATTGAACACTTCCCTAGGAAGAAGATTAAGTTACCTTTTGAGTCTGTCACACGGGCTAGCTATTCTCTTTCTCTTGATAAAACTTGATCTTTTTGCTTCTTTCCTAGCTTAAAGGCGTAAAAGAAAGCGCTTGTTGGGAGGCAACCCAAGATGTTTTTACTTCTGTTTTTAGCGGTCTTGATGATTGTTAATACTGTAACAACATCATTGTATCTTTATTTTCAAGCTTTGTGCCAAGTTTAGCCTCCGATTGCAAGAAAGTTCAAAAGTTGCGACATGCTGTCTAGAATACAGATTCTGTCCTTGGACGAAAAAATTCGCCTAAAATCACCAGCGTGGTCTATACCATTGGGTTTCGAGCGTCTGTTGTGAGGTTTTTTATTTGAGTTGCAGAAGTACCCCGAAGAAATTATTTACTACCTTCTGGTTTGTTTTTCACAGATTCTGCCACATTTTTCCTTTCCTCACTTTTGCAAGTCTTGCGCTATCTTTTTCTTTGCAAAAACTTTTTGGAAATCTTGAGAAACAGTATCCCTTCAAAAAAATCTTTATTTCCAGTAGAGGCAAATTATTTTATTAAGGGTACTAACATCTCTAATCAGCTTATGATGAGTTATGTATGAAGGGAGTTTTCAGGTGTGTGAGGGAAGATGATGAAAGAAGATCCGGGGGTGTCAAATGCTCAAGCTTGGGGATGCCCCCATGCATCACCAATAAATATCCAAGGAGACTTAAGCATCTAAGCTTGGGGATGCCCCCGTGCATCCCCTTCTCCATCAACAATCATCAATTCGTCCTTCGTCTCACTATATTTTTATCACTTCATGTGTTATGTGCTATGCTTGGAGCGTCTCGCTCTTTAGTTTTCTTTAGCTTTTCTTGCTGTTCATATCAAGTTAGAACCCAACTTTCTTTATGTGGGAGAGAAACACGCTCCAATTCAAACTAGAACACATCATAGGATTTTCATTCTTATCTTTCTTTTGTTGTGTGTTCTTTATCTTTTCGTAGTTGTTGTCATGTTTAGCTCTTAGTTTTCGTGTTTATCTTTTTCAAGAGCTTTTGTTTAGTTTATTGCTGGAACCCTCTTTAGTTTTCATGTTTATCTTGATAAGAGAGTTGGTTGTGGAACTAAGTTGTGTCTTGTCTTTAAGTAGGTGATTGAGGTTGCTATTCAATTTTAGTAGTAACTTGCAATAGTTTTGAGGTATTGTTGTGAGTAATGTTTGAACTTTTGGTGTCAAGAGCTCTAGCCTATTAGTGATACGTGTCGTATTTTGGGCAATCCGTGTTTATTTTCAAAAACTACAAAAACTAGTTGAGAACACTAGCTACTAGATGAATCACTAATCTTTGGAGGGATCGGATATTAGAGTACACTCACGTACCATGAGTCGAGGATGCGCAAGGATAACCAAACCCCTATACACTCCTCCTCGGGGTACTTGTCTCTTTGTGAACCTCCTGATTAGATTGAGAGTTACCGATAATAAGTGCATGAGTTCTTCGGACTAATGTAAGTACTTAAAGTTGACACTTCAACCTCCTCATATTTTCTAGCCTCTTCGGTACCGTGCATTTCCCTCTTCTCACTCTGAGAGTTGGCGTCCACCTCACCGGTGCGTCCAAACCCTTGGCATGATACGCTCTGTCATCAAAAACCTCCTTATATCTTTCTTCAAAACAACCACCATACTTACCTATCAAGGCATTTCCATAGCCTTTTCGAGATATATTGTCATGCAACATCCACCTTCTCATGACTTGATCTTCATGTCATACATGTTCCTGCTACACTGGCAGAGGCATACATTTGCATACATCATGATAGTTACATCTTATTTATGTTGAGTACCTTGTAAAGTGTGAAATATCTTTTATACTCCTTGTAAAATAGAGTGTTGCCCTTAATTGAGGAAAAGATCCCAAAGAGGACAAATGAGAGTTAAATAGAAAGAGCCATGGAGGCCACCAAAAAAATACAAAAAATAGTAAGAAGAGAAAAAGAAACTAAAACGAGAGAAGGGGGCAACACTACTATTCCGTTTGAAAGATTCGCACTCGTACTCCCTCTTATACCTTGTGCTCCATAGAGATGATCATATATCCATATAACTATGTGGGGACCTTCACACTTTAGAACTTGGCTTGTATATTTCAATGACGAGCCTCCTCAAATGAGCTCTAGGTCTTCTTGAGCGAAAAGTTGGATGCACCCCCACTAGTTCCATTGGATAGCTTTTTTTAGCTCATATGTTCATCCGTTGTATGGCAATCCCTACTCCTTACATCACATCTATCATTTGGCCCTCTCGCCTATGATTGTCCTCATTGATGTGAGCCTTTAACACCTCTTTTGTCTTTCTCCTCCACAATATCTCTCTCTTTGCCATCCTAAGTGTCAACTCTCGTGCTTACGCTCATCCATTGCATGAGTTCTCAAAATATCGAAAGGGAGTGGATCAAATTGACTTGTACCTGGCTAGTGGTCTAGGGACGAGTAAAGATAAGATTCCAAAGAAGACTAAGTGTGAAACTTTAGTAGATTGAATTCTCAAAAAATAAACATTTTTCTCTCGTATTCCCATCTCCCACTTCTTGCACACAAACACCATCTGGAGACATTCTAGTCACGGACATCGAGAGCTCTTGCACCTTTATGTTCTTATGTTGCTTGTTTCAATGCTAATATAGACTCTTGCTTGTTATGACTTGAATTGAATTACATACCTTGATTGCTTCACTTAAAAGTTCTTATATGGTTTGTAGCATGTGACCACCGAAATTATGCTTGTTATCATTTACCTACTCGAGGACGAGCAGGAATTAATCTTGGGCATGTTGATACGTCCCAAACGTATCTATAATTTATGCTTGCTCCATGCATGTTTTGTGTGATATTGCTATGTTTTAGATACACTTTCATACACTTTTGATCATTTTTGGACTAACCTATTAACTCGGTGCACCTCAGTGCCAGTTTCTGTTTTTTGTTGTTTTTCTATTTCAGGTTTCCCCCGTATTAAAATGCTCCAAAAATTCTGAAAAAAATCAATAAAAAATCACCGTATGAGAACCTTCCAGAGTCCCGAAGGGGGGCCAGAAGGGACCAACCACGACCCCAGTCGCCCTCCCGGCGCGCCCTAGGGTGGGGCCGCGACAGGGGGCCGCCTGGACCTCTGGTGGACCCCCTGGGTGCCCCCCTTCGCCTATATTTATCTCTCGACCCGAAACCTCCGAAGACAGAAACCTTTTTCGCGATCTTGCCTCTGTTCCGCCGCCGCCGCGCTTCCAAGAACGGGAGCATCAGGACACCTCTTCCCGGCACCCTGCAGGAGGTAGATTGACCTTCGAGAGCTTCTCCACCACCTTGGACGCTTCCCAGATGATTTGTGAGTAGTCCACCTTGGACCATGGGTCCATGATCAATAGCTATGTGATGTTCTCCTACCCTCTTTGTTCTACATGGATTATACCTTGTGAGCTACCCTACATGATCAAGGAACGTATGTAATTCTTTCTGCTGTTGATACGTCCAAAACGTATCTATAATTTCTGCTTGCTCCATGCATGTTTTGTGTGATATTGCTATGTTCTAGATACACTTTCATACACTTTTGATCATATTTGGACTAACCTATTAACTCAGTGCACCCCAGTGCCAGTTCCTGTTTTATGCTGTTTTTTCTATTTCAGTTTTCCCCCATATAAAAAGTGCCAGAAAAATTCAGGAAAATTCAGATAAAAAATCAGCGTCGAGGAAGCTTCGCGAAGAGCCCGGGAGGGGCCAGAGGGGAGCCAGGGGGTCCCAGACGGCCACCTGGCGCGGCCCCACCTCTGGCTGCCCCCCTTCGCCTATGTATTCTCCTTCACGGGAAAACACCAGAAGAGGAACCCTATTCCACGAACTCGCCTCTGTTCTGCCGCCGTCGCGCTTCCAAAGATCGGGAGCACCAGAAGACCTCTTCCCGGCACCATGCCGGAGGGAGGATTGACCTCCGGGAGTCTCCTCTCCACCATGGATGCTCCCCGAATGTCTCGTGAGTAGTTTTCCTTGTACCATGGGTCCGTGCTCAGTAGCTATGTGATGTTCTCCTCCCCTCTTTGATCTTCATTGTTTAGACCTCGTGAGCTGCCCAACATGATCGAGGCACCTTTGTAATATTTCTGCTATTTCTATGTTGAGTTTGATAGGATCTGATGGATTATGAGATTATGTTCAGATTGCGATAGAGTAATATATTTGGTTTTCATCTCTTATATTTTTGTTCCTAAGTAATTCTTCATTGTTCTCCGTTGTTGTTTATTGCTTTGGCCAAGTAGTAGGTAGTGACTTCAAGAGGGAACGTTGTGCTAGATTGTGGGTTCATGCCCCCCGATGACACGCTTGAGTGACAGAAACATGAGTCTAGGGGATGTGCTGTTGTGAAAAGGGGAAAAAATGGTGCTTGTGACCGCGGTCACAAGGATTGTTTACTTTACGCAGAATTATTTTTAATGCAGTTTTCTGTTGCTTTGGGTTTACACTTTGGGTGGGGCTCGCAACTTAATACCAGCGAGATGTTCTGGATATATATCTCAAGGTGGATGATTACTAGTAGATGCAGATGGATTTCGGTCTACTTATCTTGGCGTACTGCCTGTGCTTTTTAACCTCGTCCTTTCTTTTCTAGCATAGTTAGCATTGCGGTGCGTTCATAATCCTGTCAATTGCCTTTCTGTAATTTGTTTACCTCGCATAGCAATTTTATCGTCTTTTGGGAGAGAGACATCACTAGCGAACATCACGTATCCCGGTCCATATCCTCATTATTGTTTCCACGCTATATTTACTTTACTACTTTTACTTGCTATCATTATCCCTTGCATTTTATCCTTGTGATTAGAAAGACCGGAGAGATTGACAACCTCTCTGAACTTCGTTGGGAACAAAGTTATCTGTGTCTGTGTGCAGGTCCGCGTCAGTTGCGCCGCTGACACCTACTTATCATCTCTGGAGTCCTGCTGGAGACAAACCTTGGTATCTTCACCGAGGTAAAACTGCTTCTGCACTACATCTCAACCTTCCACTTGGGGTAACCAACGAAGGGATGAGAATCCATCAAGCAAGTTTTCTGGCGCCGTTGCCGGGGACTCCAAGTGCTAAGATAGGGGAGTTGCACACTACCCTTTACCTTTGTTTTTTAGTCTTGTTAGTTTATCTTTCAGTTTTTATCTTTGTGTCTTTTATCAAAATTTACAAAAAAATTATTTATCTTGCTGTTAGTAGTCCTCCTTGTTTAGATGAAAATGTTAGGACTAGGTTCTTTGCGGGAATCAGAAGTTCTCGATTTCCGTCAAAGGGATGGAGAAAATATGAAGAAAGCATGGGACAGAATTTCTGAAGCACATAAAAGAGTTATGCCTTGGATATCTATAAAAATTGTGCTTAGAAATTTTTACCATGGTCTTTTTAAGTGGTGTAAACACTCTCTTGACATTATAGCAGAGGGAGATTTTCTAGAGTGTGATGAAGATAGGGCTCTTGAGATTTTGCATAGTCTATCTAGTTATTTTGTCTATGATCGAAGTATTGATATTGTCATACATAGACTTGCCACTGTTGAAAAAAGACTGGATGCTCTAGATTTGGGGAAAGTAGAGGAACTTAAGTCCAATAAGAAAGAAATGTTGGAGATAGATGATGATTGGGAGCCCTTTGTTAGGATTAGCATCTCTAACCAAGGCTTCCTTGCTCTTTGTGATATTGGATCCACAATTTCTACTATGCCAAAAATAGTTTATGATTCTTTAAAGCTAGATATGGATAAATTATCATCTTATCATGAACATTCTAATGGAGATATTTCAGAGATTAAAGGAAAGGTAAAAGAAGTCCAGGTTGCATTCCTTCATAGGACTGCACCAATTGATTTCTTCATCGTGGAGCCAAACCAAAGTAACATTGTGCTCGGAAGAGACTTCCTCCGTGCTATGAAAGGCTTCATTGATATTGGTAATAGGCACATACGCTTACGCGGTATGGCAAAAGGTAAGTATATATTTCCTAGTAAGAAGAAGAATGAGCTTATTGAAAATCAGTTTGAAGGTTTTTATGATTCTGATCTTGGATACCCTTGATTCTTCTTTTTGCATTATGCCTAGCTAATGGCTTTAAAGAAGCGCTTTCGGGAGGCAGCCCGCAACGAATTTAGGTGTTTCTTTTTGCTTTTGTTGTGTCTTGATGATTTTTACTACTGTAGAAACATCATTGTATCTTTATTTTTCAGTTTTGTGCCAAGTTATAGCCTCTTACGGCAAGGGAAGTAAAAGTTGTGACATTCTGTCCAGAAAACAGATTCTGTCCTCGTGACCAGAAAAAATTCAGAAAAATCCCAGTTCATCTTTTTGAGCTGAAATGTTTACACAGTATGCTCTACACAATTACGAAACTTCCGTATGTTCTGAGTTTTCTGATTTGAGTTGCAGAAGTGCCCCTAAAAAATTCTTTACTATCTGCTGTTCTGTTTTTCACAGATTCTGCCACGTTTTGTCTCTCCTTACTTTTGCAAACCTTAAGCTTGCTTTTTCTTTGCAAAAACTTTGTTGAACTCTTGATAAACAGTAGCTCTTCAAGATTATCTTTATATCCAGTGGGGAAAATTATTTATTAAGGGTACTAACCTCTCTAATCAGCTTATGATGAGTTATGTATGAAGGGAGTTTTCAAGTGTGCGATGGAAGATGATGAAAGAAGATCCAGGAGTGTCAAGCGCTCAAGCTTGGGGATGCCCCCATGCATCCCCAATAAATATTCAAGGAGACTCAAGAGTCTAAGCTTGGGGATTCCCCCGTGCATCCCCTTCTCCATCAACAATCATCAGTTCGTCCTTCGTCTCACTATATTTTTATCACTTCATGCGTTATGTGCTATGCTTGGAGCGTCTCGCTCTTAGGTTTTGTTTTTAGTTTTATTTAGCTTTGCTTGCTGTTCATAACAAGTTAGATCCCGTCTTACTTTGTGTGGGAGAGAAACATGCTCCACTTTCAAAATTTAGAACACATCATAGGATTTTTCCTGCCTATCTTTTTGCTGTTGTGTGTTCTTTATATTTTCATAGCTACTGCCTTGTTTAGTTTTAGTCTTAGTTTGTCTTTAGCAAGAGCCTTGGATTTTTTTTAATTTTTAGCTGGAACTCTTTTTAGTTTTCATGTTTATCTTGTTAAGAGAGTTGCTTGTTGCACTGAGTTTGTCTTGTCTTGAAAGTAGGTAATTGAGCTTGCTATTTAATTTTAGTAGTAGCTTGTAATAGTTTTGAGGTATTGATGTGAGTAATGTTTGAACTTTTGGTGTCAAGAGCTCTAGCCTATTAGTGATAGGTGTCGTATTTTGGGAAATCCGTGTGTATTTTCAAAACCTACAAAACTAGTTGAGAACTCTAGCTACTAGATGGATCACTACTCTTCTGAGGGGTCGAATATCAGAGAACACTCACGTACCATGAGTCGAGGATGCGCAAGGATAACCAAAACCCCATACACTCCTCCTCGGGGTACTTGTCTCTTTGTGAACCTCCTTATTAGATTGAGAGTTACCGATAATAAGTGCATGAGTTCTTCGGACTAATGTAAGTACTTAAAGTTGACACTTCAACCTCCTCATATTTTCTAGCCTCTTCGGTACCGTGCATTTCCCTCTTCTCACTCCGAGAGTTGGCGTCCACCTCACCGGTGCGTCCAAACCCTTGGCATTATACGCTCTGTCATCATAAGTCTCCTTATATCTTTCCTCAAAACAGCCACCATACCTACCTATCAAGGCATTTCCATAGCCTTTCTGAGTTACATTGCCATGCAACTTCCACCTCTTCATGACTTGATCTTCATGTCATACATGTTCCTGCTACACTGGCAGCGACATACATTGCATACATCATGTAGTTACATCTTCTTTATGATTTTGAGTACCTTGTAAAGTGTGAAAGATCTCCTTTACCTTCTTGTAAAATAGAGTGTTGCCTTTAAGTGAGGAAAAGATCCCAAAGTGGACACAATAAAAGATCCCAAAGAGGACAAATGAGAGTTAAATAGAAAGAGCCATTGAGGCCACCAAAAAAATACAAAAAAATAGAAAAAAGAGAAAAAAGAAATAAAAAGAGAGAAAGGGGCAACACTACTATCCTTTTGAGAGATCCACACTAGTACTCCCTTTATATCTTTGTACTCCATAGAGATGATCGTTATGCATATAGCTATGTGGGGACCTTCACACTATAGAACTTGGCTTTCATATTCCAAGGATGAGCCTCCTAAAACGTGCTCTAGGTATTCATGAGCGAGCAAGTTAGATGCACCCCCACTAGTTCCATTGGAGAGCTTCTTAGCTCGTATGTGCATCCGTTGCATGGCAATCCCAACTCCTCACATCATATCTATCATTTGGCATCTCTTGCCTATGATTGTCCTAATTGATGTGAGCCTTTCTCTTCCTTTTTTTTCTTCCTCCTCCACCATATTTCTCTCTTTGCCATCCTAAGTGTCAACTCTCGTGCTTACGCTCATCCATTGCATGAGTGCTCGAAATATCGAAAAGGAGTGGATCAAATTGACTTGTACCTGGCTAGTGGTCTGGGGACGAGTCAAGATAAGATTCCAAAGAAGACCAAGTGTGAAACTTTAGTAGATTGAGTTCTCAACACAAAAATACTTTTTTCTCGTATTCCTATCCCCCTTCTTGCACGCAAACACCATTTGGAGACATTCGAGTCACGGACAGCGAGAGCTCTTGCACCTAATGTTCTTTTGTTACTTGTTTCAATGCTAATATAGACTCTTGCATGTTATGACTTGAATTGAATCTCTAACCTTGATTGCTTTACTTTTCAAAGTTCTTTTATGGTTGCTAGCTTGTCACCACAGAAATTATGATGTTATCATTTACCTACTCGAGGACGAGCAGGAATTAAGCTTGGGGATGTTGATACGTCCAAAACGTATCTATAATTTCTGCTTGCTACATGCATGTTTTGTGTGATATTGCTATGTTCTAGATACACTTTCATACACTATTGATCATATTTGGACTAACCTATTAACTCAGTGCACCCCAGTGCCAGTTCCTGTTTTCTGTTGTTTTTTCTATTTCAGTTTTCCCCCATATAAAAAGTGCCAGAAAAATTCGGGAAAATTCAGATAAAAAATAAGCGTGGAGGAAGCTTCGCGAAGAGCCCGGGAGGGGCCAGAGGGGAGCCAGGGGGCCACCCGGCGCGGCCCCACCCTTGGCCGCGCCAGGGGGGCGCCTGGGGCCCCTGGTCCACCTCTGGCTGCCCCCCTTCGCCTATTTATTCTCCGTTACAGGAAAATACCAGAAGAGGAACTCTATTCCTCGAACTCGCCTCTGTTCCGCTGCCGCGCTTCCGAAGATTGGGAGCACCAGAAGTCCTCTTCCCGGCACCCTGCCGGAGGGAGGATTGACCTCCGGGAATCTCCTCTCCACCATGGATGCTCCCGGGATGTCTCGTGAGTAGTTTTCCTTGGGCCATGGGTCCGTGATCAGTAGCTATGTGATGTTCTCCTCCCCTCTTTGATCTTCATTGTTTAGACCTCGTGAGCTGCCCTACATGATCGAGGCACCTTTGTAATATTTCTTCTATTGCTATGTTGAGTTTGATAGGATCTGATGGATTATGAGATTATGTTCAGATTGTGATAGAGTAATATATTTGGTTTTTATCTCTTATATTTGTGTTCCTAAGTAATTCTTGCATGTTCTCCGTTGTTGGTTATTGCTTTGGCCAAGTAGTAGGTAGTGACTTCAAGAGGGAACGTTGTGCTAGATTGTGGGTTCATGTCCCCCGATGACACGCTTGAGTGACAGAAACATGAGTCTAGGGGATGTGTTGTTGCCACACGGGGGAAAACAACGGTGCTTGTGACATAGTTAGCATTGCGGTGCGTTCATAATCCTGTCAATTGCCTTTCTGTAATTTGTTTACCTCGCATAGCAATTTTATCGTCTTTTGGGAGAGAGACATCACTAGCGAACATCACGTATCCCGGTCCATATCCTTATTATTGTTTCCACGCTATAGTTACTTTACTGCTTTTACTTGCTATCATTATCCCTTGCATTTTATCCTTGTGAAAAACAAGACCGGAGAGATTGACAACCTCTCTGATCTTCGTTGGGAACAAAGTTATCTGTGTCTTTGTGCAGGTCCGCGTCAGTTGCACCGCTGACACCTACTTATCACCTCTGGAGTCCTGGTGGAGACAAACCTTGGTATCTTCACCGAGGGAAAACTGCTGCTGCACTACATCTCTGTAACATCGCAAAATTCTCCGAATTTTGGAATGTTAATAAAATTAAATAGATAATGTTTGTTTGCTTGATGTGTTGGATTTTCTCTGGGATTTAAAACTTTTTGGAGTTTATTGAATATGAAAAAGAGAGGGAATAAAATGACTTTCCCTAATATTCATAAGTGGTGTTTTTGGAATTTATTATTTTAAAACAAAACCAACAAAGCCAAATGAGAGAAGGTAATATGACTCCTTCAACATATTAAAAGTTTGGAAAATGTTTTAAATCATTATTGGAATTCTTTGAATATTCAAATATTTTTCAACTAAAGGAAATTCATTTGAGAGGTTATAAAATGACGTATCCCCTTTTTTAATAAAGTTGTAAAATATTTAGAATGTTACTTTAAAGCTTTTAAAATTTAGTATGAGTGTTATAAATAACTCTAAAATTATTTTAGAGATTTTATAATGCTAAGGGAGTTTTTATTTCATTGAAATGATTTATTAAATATTTTAAAAGAGTTGAAAAAGTATTCCAATGGGATATTTTTGTTTTACCAAATTATTTATTGGCGTGACAATTTTAAAATTTATATTTTATTATTTAGAAATGGTTTGTCAATGCTTTTGACCAAATAAAAATATTTTTTATAATTTATTAGATTTTATTTGATTTATGAAAACTATTTTATATTTAAATAAAGTATTTAGAAAATGTTTTTATTTTTATTTACCTTTGTGGAAAATATTTTCATTGCATAATTTTCTTTGTATTATTTGAAGAATTTAGAATTTTATTTCATATTTTTCGGAGTTACGGTTGATTTGATTTAATTGTTTGAAGTTTCGTTTTTAAAGGAAAAAAGAAAACCCGGATCCAGCCGGCCCAGTAGTTGTTTCCGTCCGCAAGCGCAATAGAGCCCAACACGGACCTGCCTCGTTTTTTTTCCTCTGGTTATAAAACATTTTCCCGATTTCTTTTTTTGTTTTATTTTTTTTTGGAAAATCAGAAACCCTAGCGCGGGACCCGTGGGCTCACCGCCGCCGCCGCCGTCGGGCCGTCTCGCCGCCGAAGTCGCACGCCGCCGCCTCGGCCGTCGCCGGAACCGCCGCCTCCCGGCCGCGCCTTCACCGCGTCGCCGCCCGCGCCACCCCGGCCCTGCGCCGCACGCCGCCGCCTCGCCAGCCGCCTCCTCCCGGGCCGGAGCGCGCCACGGCCGCCACGCCGGAGCCGGCGCCGCCGCCCCCGTGCCATGGCCGGAGCCGCACCGCGGGCTCGCAGACCGCCGCTGCCGCCGTGCACCGCCGCCTCACACCTCGCCGGCCACCTCCCCCACGCTGCCCTCGCCGGACCACCTCGAGTTCGCCGGATTTTCGAGCTCGTCGAAGTCAACTCCGGCCAGATCCAGACCAGGGACCCGATTGCTTTTTCAGACAAATCTTTATTCGCGAACAAGTCCTTTTGGCAGAGAACCCCCTGACCTCGCACCGGCAATATCTTCGCAACCGTAAGTCAGAGCGAGGTGAAACATTTTGCTACGCACTCGTGTTGTTTTGTACTTTAGCATGGTATAAATTTTTTCACACTTTGCACACTTTTGAATTTGAATTTATTTCAAATTCAAATTCAAATTCCGAAGGTCATATCTTTTATATCGTTGATCCAAATCGAGTGATTTTTTTTGCGTTGGATCACTCGTTCCATGTACCTTCTGTTTATATCAGGTGTACATAAAAATTCACAAGTTTATTGATCTGTTTAAATTCAAATTCAATTCAATGTTGCAATTGCTATGACCTGCGTTGTAGTATTCCATTTCACGTGATTCTTTTTGCATATCGGATCACCTAAGACATGTTGTCGGTAATATTCACACACTTTTCATGTGGGCATGATATTCACCTTGAATTCATAAATGTCCATGGTCACAACTACTTACTGATGAATCTTTATTTGTTGACTCTCTCGAGTTCACTTCCACCGATCACTTTGAGCACATCGACACCCTTGCACTTCAAAACCTTTTTGTATTGTTGCTAAAACCTTTGTGTTTGTTTTGTTGATCTTTTGTTTTGTCCTTGTAGTGTGATTGCTTATTTGATTTCTTTCATTGACAATAGATTGCTCCGAGTGTGACGAGTAGAGTTATCTGGATCGAGAGAGCGAAGAACTTCATCGAATGTATATGGCAAGTTTCACTTTTTGTTAAGCTTCACTTTTGATTATGCACATACTATGTTTATATGCAAGTGAAGGTCGTTTGATTATGATGAAACCTGGTAGGATAGCCACATGTTTTGATTGATCATTATATCCAATGTTGTTATGCTGTAGTATTTCTTGTGTTATGTGATTATATGCTTACTGTTGCAATGTTAATCATGGGGGAAATTGTTGTGTTGTTCAAGTGTTGTGACAACTTTATTATTAGTAAAATAGTAACTTGCGATTGAGGTACTGTAGAGTGGTATTACGTCCTGAGAGCTCTGTGATATTCACTTACGATTGCTTGTGTGGCAATGCACCCTGAGGGCTCTGCAATGTTCACTTTGTGTCTAGGTAGTGGCACTGTATCCTGAGGGCTCTACAGTGTTCACGATTTGGTGATGTTGCATCCTGAGGGCTCTGTAACAGTCACGAATGTGTTTGTAGTGGCATCATATCCTGAGGGCTCTATGATGTCCACGAATAGGAGGAACGTGTGCGATTGTATCCTGAGGGCTCTACAATACTCACGAAAGCATGATCCTGAGGGCTCTCATGGCTGCCATTAGAAATCCTATGATCCCGAGGGCTCTCATAGGCGGTTAGTTAGCTGTTGTGCTTTTTGGGTTGATATTAACTTGAGTTGATGAAAATGTTGAGTAGTAAGTAAGTAGATGAACACCAACTTTATGTACAAACAAACCAAACATGGTTCATGTTCTTGTTTTGGAATTAGTTGTAGGATTGCTTTATCACTTGTGATACTTGCCGTACAAATCAGATGTACTGACCCGTGTTCGGGCTGTAACCTTCGGTGTTGCAGGATTTTATACGACGAGTAAGTGATGCGTTGTAGGGTTACGATGTATATACTCAACTATGCCAGTGGAGTTGATGGACGCCGCGAAGCTTTTATTGTGTTTCCGCTGTATTTTATTTGTAAGCTAGCCTTGAGCTACGCAGGTATGTTTATTTGAAATACTGGATCTTCGATGTAATATATATGACATGTGGTTTATTCCTGATATTACATCATGTACTGTGTGTGCTAGCTATTGATCCAGGGACTAGCACAGAATGCACAGAGACTCCGTTTTATGATTAACCGGGTCGTTACAATCTCAACCTTCCACTTGGGGTAACCAACGAAGGGGCGAGAAGCCTTCAGCTGTTGCTATGCTGAGTTTGTTGTGATCTGATGGATTATGAGACTATGTTCAGATTTTGATTGAGTAATATATTTGGTTCTTATCTTTTATATTTTTGTTCTTGAGTAATTCTTGCATGTTCTCCGTTGCTATTTATTGCTTTGGCCAAGTAGTAGGTAGTGACTCCAAGAGGGAGCGTTATGCATGATTATGGGTTCATGACCCCTGATGACTAGCTTGAGTGACAGAACCATGAGTCTAGGGGATGTGTTGTTGCCACAAGGGGGAAAACAACGGTGCTTGTAACCGCGATTGCAAGGATTGTTTACTTTACGCAAAGTTCTTTTAATGCAGTTGTCTGTTGCTCTGGGTTTTCACTTTGGGTGGGGCTCGCAACTTAATACCAGCGAGATATTCTGGATAGATATCTCCAGCTGGATGATTAGTAGTAGATGAAGTTGGATTTCGGCCTACTTATTTTTGTGTACTGCCCATACTTTTGAGCCTCTTCCTTTCTTTGTAGCATAGTTAGCATTGGTTTGCGCCCGTAATCCTGTCAATTGCCCAGCTGTGATTTGTTTACCTTGCATAGCAGTTTTATCGTCTTTTGGGAGAGAGACATCACTAGTGAACATCATGGGACCCCGGTCCATATTTCCACCACTGTTACACCAACAATTTACTTCTTGCTTTTA
Source organism: Bromus sterilis (assembly GCA_950022295.1). Lineage (NCBI taxonomy): Eukaryota > Viridiplantae > Streptophyta > Magnoliopsida > Poales > Poaceae > Bromus > Bromus sterilis. The sequence continues at coordinate 224,022,076 of OX465599.1, forward strand.
CTTTCAAGTTGCAATTGTCACTACCTTTTATCTGTTGCGTTGATCCTTTGTAAACGGCAATGCCGGAGAGATTTACAACTTCTCTGAACTCATTGGGAGCAAAGTTATTTGTTGTGTGTGCAGGTCCAGGCGAAGCAAGTGATTTTCAACGGCGCATCACTTGTTGAACCACCTAGTTGAAGTTATCGGAGTCCTACTGGTCGATCTCAACCTTGGTATTTTCCAAGGGAAATTTGCTGCTAGGCTCCATCCTATCTTCCACTTGGGGTAACCAACGAGGAGCACTACTTCAGTGCCATCAACATCACACACGTTCGATAAGAAATCAGCGTTGGGGATTTATTTATAATTCCGCACCATATTCTGTGCACAACCGTTTGTATTTTTCAGCGTACAACACACACACAGTTTGGACGAAAAGGACGTTTGAGATTTAATTCTGAAACCACATGAGAATTTGTGCACAAACGTTTGTGTAGGTGTCAGCAACACACACGTGTACTATATACAAATTGTATGGAATAGCTTTGGGTATCCCACGCATTTCCTGACACACCAGCGTTTTGGATTGTATAACTCAACACAAACGTAGTTTCTGTATTAAATGTATGCTATAGGATAGTAATCTCAGACGGACATTCGTGGATAAGTGTTTGCGATAAAAAGGTCATCTCAAACGTTCGAGTTGTCTTGTGCGTCTGCGCGGACTATCCATAGGATACGATTTTTGGCTATCGTGTGGAATAGCCCCCCCACCCCCTATCGCAATCGAGAGCAAGGCAACGGTTCCGATTCCCATATGTGATAGGGGTCAAAAACCATTTGTATAGCTACGCTGCGCACTAGTGCAAGCTAAATTTATGACTTCGTTGCAAGGGACTCCGGTCTACAAGATAGGGGAGTTGCAGACTCTCTTTTACCTTTTCTTTTTAGTCTTGTTAGTTCACTTTCTAGTTTTTGTTTTTGAGTCTTATATCAAAAACCACACACACAAAATTAGTTACTCTGTTCTTAGCTTGCCTCTTCAAGTACTAGTTAGTATGTCTAGATTCTTTACCTTCGGTGTTGCACCGGAGGCAGAAGTCCTCAACTTCAAACAAGGTGGTGGGGAGAGTTTGAAAGATGCTTGGTATAGGATTAATGAGTCTAAAAATAGAGCCACCAAGGAGCAATCCACCACTATCCTGCTTAGAAATTTTTATGTTGGGATTACTTCTTGGAATAGGTTTGTTTTAGATGCAGCAATTAATGGGAATTTCTTGAAAGCCCAAGTTTGGGAGGCTCTTAATGTTATGGGAAATCTTGTCGGAAATCCCCCTATTGCTAACATACAAGAGGACATTACTTTATCTCATGTTATGAGTAAACTTGAGAAGCTAGGTCTAGATATGCCAAGCTTAGGTAAGATAAATGAAGTAGATCGTAGTATTCAAGGGAATTTGAATATACTTGATATCTCCATAAAGAAATTAACAAAACCTCGGAGAACCTTAAATCCCATGATTTGGATCCTTCTAGGATTGATAAGATCGGGGAAATTATTGAAGCTTTAGGAACTACTTTATCCTCCATCAAAACTAAACAGGTAGAAACCCCCGCAAAAAAGGAACCTAAGTTCCTTTACGTACCCAAGGTTCCTCGACCCAAAACTAATCCACCTATTGCTAGGGGGTATTGAAATCTTGAAGACCTTGGAGGAGATACCTCTCCTGAATAGAATTAGAAATGAAACTCCAATTGGTCTTACTACCTTTGCTTTTGTTACTAGAAGTGTTATTACTATGCCTTTATTCGAAAGTCCTCTTAAGACTAGTTGTACTATTGAAGAACTTTTTTATGATCTTGATGATGGTTCAATTGACACAACTTGATCTTGTTGCTTCATTCCTAGCTAAAGGCATAAAAGAAAGCGCTTATTGGGAGGCAACCCAAAAAATTTTTTACTTTTAGTTTTTAGTGGTCTTGATACTTCTTACTACTGTAGCAACATCATTGAATCTTTATATTCAAGCTTTGTGCCAAGTTTAGCCTTCGATTGCAAGAAATATCAAAAGTTGTGACATGTTGGCCAGCAAACAGAATCTGTTTTCTCCATTGAAAAAATTCTTAAAAGTCACCATATCATGTTTTTTATCTGAATTTTTTTAAAGTATGCTCTATACAATTGACTTTCGGCGGTATGTTCTGAGTTTTTTTAGTTGAGTTGCAGAAGTGCCCCTAAAAAAATATTTACTACCTGCTGGTCTGTTTTTTCCAGATTCTACCTTGTTTTGGGTTTTCGCCGTTTTGCAAATCTTAAGCGTGCTTTTTATTCGCAAAATCATTTTGGAAATCTTGAAAAACAGTATCTCTTCCTAAAAATCTTTATTTCCAGTAGAGGAAAATTATTTTATTATAGGCACTACCCCTCTAATCAGCTTATGATGAGTTTCGTATGAAGGGAGTTTCAAGTGTGGGAAGGAAGATGATGGAAGGAGATCTGGGAGTGTCAAAATCCCAAGCTTGGGGATGCCCCCATGCACCCCTGATACGCCCCAAACATACTATAATTTCTTCTTGTTCCATGCATGATTTGTGTGACTTTGCCATGTTTTGCTTGAACTTTCATACACTTTTGATCATATTTTGACTAACCTATTAACTCAGTGCACCCATTTGCCAGTTCCTGTTTTCTTCTGTTTTTATATTTCAGGTTTTCCGGCCATTAAAAGTGCCAAATAAATTCTAGAAAAATTATATAAAAAATCAGCGTCCCGGAAGCTTCCCGAAGAAACAAGGAAGGAAGGGAGTTGACCACCAGGGCCCCAGAAGGGTCCCTGGCGTGGCCCCACCATAGGGCACGCCAGGAGGTCTCCTGGCTGACCTATGGCCCCTCTGGATGCCCCCTTTGGCCTATATTTAGCCCCCGCGGAAGAAACCCCTAATATCGATCTACTATTCCCATTCTCCTCTCTGTACCGCCGCCGCCGCCGTTTCAAGATCGGGGCTCCTAGGAGAAGCTGCCCCGGTACCCTGCCGGAAGGAGGAACCCCCTCCGGGAGACCATCCATCGCCATGGACGCTTCCCGGATGTGTTGTGAGTAGTCCCCCTTCGACCATGGGTCCATTACAAGTAGCTATGTGATGTTCTCCTCCCCTCTTTGTGTTGTCACACGATCAATGCACCTTTGTAATTTTATGTGTTTCTATGCTGAGTTTGCTGGAATCTGATGGATTATGAGATTATGTTCAGATTGTGATGAGTAATATATTAGGTTCTCTTTTATATTTGTGTTCCTGAGTTAATTCTTGCATGTTCTCCGTTGCCGTATGTTCTTTGGCCAAGTGATTTGTTGCAACTCCAAGAGGGAGTGTTATGCTTGATTGTGGGTTCAGACCCCTGATGTCTAGCTTGAGTGATAGAAACATGAGACTAGGGGATGTGTTGTTGCCACCAGGGATAAAAAAGCGGTGCTTGTACCTACGGGTGCAAGGATTGTTTACTTTACGCATAGTTCTTTTAATGCAGTTGTTTGTTGCTTTGAGTTTACACTTTGGGTGGGATTCGCAACTTAATACTAGCGAGATGTTCTGGATAGATATCTCAAGGTGGATGATTCGTAGTAGATGCAGATGGATTTCGGTCTACTTACCTTGGCGTACTGCCCATTGCTTTTGAGCCTCTTCCTTTCTTTTGTAGCATAGTTAGCATTGCGGTGCGTTTATAATCCTGTGAATTGCCCAGCTGTGATTTTTTTACCTCGCTAGCACTTTTACCATCTTTTGGGAGAGAGACATCACTAGTGAACGTCATGGGACCCCGGTCCATATTTCCACCATTGTTTACACCCTCAATTAACTTTTAGTTCTTACTTTCAGTTGCCACTATTATTATCTCTTGAGTTGATCCTTTGTAAACAGCAAGGCCGGAGGAATTGATAACTCCTCTGTACTTGTTGGGAGCAAAGTTACTTGTTGTGTGTGCAAGTCCAGGTGAAGTTGGCAACCTCGGCGCCATTGTTCACTTTACCACCTTCTTGTATTTTTGCGAGTCCTACGGGAGAGAAACCCTATCCTCTACATGGGGGAAATTTGCTGCTACGCTACATGTCACCTTCCACTTGGGTTAACCAACGAGGCGCGAGAGAAGTATCTTCCTTGCTGGCATCAAGCAATTTCTGGCGCCGTTTCCGGGGACTCCAGTCTACAAGATAGGGGAGTTGCACACTATATTTTATCTTTTCTTTTTAGTCTTGTTAGTTTACCTTTCAGTTTTTATCTTCGTGTCCTTTATCAAAAAATCAAAAATATATATAATATTTCTAGTTCCTTACTTGCCAATCAATGTCTGACTTCTTTGAAACCAGATCTTATTGGCATGGAGGATTCACTGAGGATCAACAAAAGTGGTACAAGGAACACCGCTTGTGTTAAAAGGGGATACACTTATGGAAACAAATACACCAGTTGTATGAGTATGCTAGAAACTTGTGCTCAATATATAATATAACTTTCTGCACGGATGAATCTTGTTGCTTTATGAGGCACAAACACCTTGCTTTCCAATGTGAGTACAATGATGATGAAACCTTAGCTTCTTATGCTAAGAGAAATTATGATTTTGATGATGCAGAGAAAATAGAAGAATTTGTTTCTTATAAGGGTGCCTATGAAATTACTTCTCTTCTTAAAAATATTGATGATGCCCCTTACAAATCTGAGAGTCTTGCTATACTTAACTATTGTTTGGAAAATTACGATGCAAATTATTATATTACTGATCATCTTGAGAGAATCTCTCCCCCAAAGGAAGAGATTAATGATTTGCAGGACTCTATGGAAGAAGAAATTGCTGAACCTGAAAGCTGCTTGGATGAAAAACAGGAGGAGAGTGACGAACAAAAGGAGGAAGAATGGATCCATCCACATCTACCTTATAATGAGAGTAACTCTTTGACTCTTACCTTATATGAGTGTTATGATCCCATGGATTCTTTTGAAATATCCCTTTTTGATGAAGTTGATGCCTTCTATGCTTATGGTCGTGATGCCACTATGGATGATGCTTACGGAGATGAACTTGCTATAGTTCCTCATGTTAATCATGAAATTTTTGCTATTGCACCCACACATGATTGTACTATTATCCTTTTGAAATCTCCAACTCATATTCCGGAGAATTGTGCTCTTATCAAGGCTCAATGTGATGGGTTTCATTTATCTTATAATCCTAAATACCGTGTTGAAAACTATACACGTGTGCTTGTAGGTCATGAACAACATGATTTATGTGATAGTTATATTCTTGATGTTGTTCATGATACTACTGAAAATTATTTTGAGAGAGGGAAGTTTGGTTGTAGAAACTTCCATATTACTAAAACTCCTCTCTTTATGTTGAAAGTTTTGAAGTTGTTCTTGTTCCACTTTACTATGCTTGTCTCTTTGTGCTTCTTTGATTTATTTCCTTACAAGATGCCTATGCATAGGAAGTGGGTTAGGCTTAAATGTGTTTCATGTTTGCTTCTTGATATTCTCTTTTGCTTCAAAATTCTTACTATTGTGAGAGCATCTTCTATAATCTTCATGCCTAGCTTAAAGGCGTAAAAGAAAGCGCTTGTTGGGACGCAACCCAAGATGTTTTTTCTTCTGTTTTTAGTGGTCTTGATGATTGTTACTACTTTACAAACATCATTGTATATTTATTTTCAAGCTTTGTGCCAAGTTATAGCCTCATATGACAAGGGAAGTGAAAGTTGTGACATGTTGTCCAGAAAACAGATTCTGTCCTCGTGACAGGAAAAATCATAGAAAATCACCAGTTCATATTTTTGAGCTGAATTTTTTACACAGCTCTCTCTATACAATCACGGAACTTTTGTATGTGCTGAGTTTTTTTATTTGAGTTGCAGAAGTACCTCTAAACAATTCTTTACTAGTTGTTGTTCTGTTTTTCACAGATTCTGCCACGTTTTGTCTCTCCTAACTTTTGCAAACCTTAAGTTTCCTTTTTATTTGCAAAACCTTTTGGAAATATTGAGAAACAGTAGATCTTCAAGAATATCTTTATTTTAAGTAGAGGAAAATTATTTTAATAGGGTACTAACCTCTCTAATCAGTTTACAATGAGTTATGTATGAAGGGAGTTTTCAAGTGTGCGATGGAAGATGATGAAAGAAGATCCTGGAGTGTCAAACGCTCAAGCTTGGGGATGCCCCCATGAATCCCAAATAAATATTCAAGGAGACTCAAGCGTCTAAGCTTGGGGATGCCCCCGTGCATCCCCTTCTTCATCAACAATTATCAGTTCGTCCCTCGTTGCACCATATTTTTATCACTTCATGCGTTATGTGCTATGCTTGGAGCGTCTCGCTCTTTACTTTTCTTAGGTTTTTTTTGCTTTGTTTGCTGTAGTAACAAGTTATAACCCAGCTTTCTTGTGTGTGGGAGAGAAACACGCTCTATTTTAACTAGAAATCCTCATAGGATTTTCATGCTTCTTTCCTTAGATGTGATTTGTTCTTTTTCTTTTCTTAGCTGCTGTCCCGTTTAGTTGTAGTGCTTTAGTTTTCTTCTGGACCTTTTCTTTTGTCTCAGGTTGAACTTTCTATAGGTTGCATGTTTTATCTTGTTTAGAGAGTTTGCTTGTTGCACTGAGTTTTGTGTCTTGACTAGAAAGTAGGTAGTTGAAGTTGCTATTCTCTTTGTAGTAGTAACTTGCAGTAGTTTTGAGGTATTGACTAGAGTAATGTTTGAACTTATGGTGTCAAGAGCTTTAGCCTATTAGTGATAGATGTCGTATTTTGGGCAATCCGTGTGATTTTCGAAAACCAAAACCCTTGTTGAGAACTCTAGCTACTAGATGGATCACTAACCTCTGGAGGGTTGGAATATTAGAGTACACTCACGTACCATGAATCGAGGATGCGCAAGGATAACCAAACCCCCATACACTCCTCCTCGGGGTACTTGTCTCTTTGTGAACTTCCTGATTAGATTGAGAGTTACCGATAATAAGTGCATGAGTTCTTCGGACTAATGTGAGTATTTGAAAGTTGACACTTCCACCTCCCATATTTTTCTAGCCTCTCCTGTGCTGTGCGTTGCCTCCTTCTCACTCCGAAAGTTGGCGTCCACCTTCGCCGGTACATCCAAACCCTTGGCATGATACACTCTGTCATCATAAACCTCCTTATATCTTTCCTCAAAACAGCCACCATACCTACCTATCAAGGCATTTCCATAGACTTTCTGAGATACATTGCCATGCAACATCCACCTTCTCATGACTTGATTTTCATGTCATCCATGCTACTTGCTTGATCGATGAGCCGCATGCTAGTTGGGCCTTTCCCTAATCATTGCTACATGACACGCTGGTATCATTACATATCCTACTATCCTGGCAGAGGCATACATTTGCATCATGATAGTTACATCTTCTTTATGTGAGTACCTTTGTAAAGTGTGAAAGATCTCCTATATTCTTGTAAAATATAGAGTGTTGCCCCTAAAGTGAGGAAAAGATCCCAAAGAGGACAAAATCAAAAGATCCCAAAGAGGACAAATGAGAGAAATAGAAAGGTCCATTGAGGCCACCAAAAAAATACAAAAAAAAGAGAGAGAAGGGGGCACACTACTATTCCTTTTGAGAGATCCACACTAGTACTTCATCCTCTATCCCTTGTACTCCATAGATATCGTCATACATGCATATAGCTATGTGGGGACCCTTCACACTATAGAACTTGGCTTGTATATTCCAATGATGAGCCTCCTCAAACGAGCTCTAGGTCTTCTTGAGCAAGCAAGTTGGATGCACCCCCACTAGTTCCCTTCGAGAGCTTTTAGCTCACATGTGCATCCGTTGCATGGCAATCCCTACTCCTCACATCATATCTATCATATGGCCTTCTCTCGCCTATGGTTGTCCTCATTGATGTGAGCCTTTCACACCTTTTTGTCTTCCTCCTCCACCTTCTTTCTGTTTCGCGTTTTAGGTGTCAAATTTCTTGCTCACGCTTATCCATTGCACGAGTGCTCAAAATATCGAAAGGGAGTGGATCAGTTTGACTTGTACCTGACTAGTGGTCTGGGGACGAGTCAAGATAAGAATCCAAAGGAGACTAAGTGTGAAACTTTAGTAGATAGTAGTTCTCAACAACCTTTTTTCTTTCTTTTTCCTAGTCCCCTGCTTGCACGCAAACACCATCTGGAGACAATCGAGTCACGGACAGGGAGAGCTCTTGCAACCTTTGTTCTTTGTTGCTTGTGTCAATGCTAATATAGACTCTTGCTTGTTAAGACTTCAATTGAATTGCATGCTTTGATTTCTTTACTTTGGCCAAGTGACATGTCACCCTTTGTTCTTTGATTGCACACTTGTTAAGACTTCTTACTACTGTAGCAACATCATTGTATCTTTATATTCAAGCTTTGTGCCAAGTTTAGCCTTCGATTGCAAGAAATTTCAAAAGTTGTGACATGCTGTCCAGAAAACAGAATCTGTTTGCTCCATTGCAAAAATTCTTAAAAGTCACCCGATCATGTTTTTGATATAAATTTTTTGACAGTATGCTCTATACAATTGACTTTCGGCGGAATGTTCTGAGTTTTTTTATTTGAGTTGCAGAAGTGCCCCTAAAAAATTACTTACTATCTGCTGGTCTGTTTTTCCTAGATTCTACCTTGTTTTGCGTTTTCGCCGTTTTGTAAATCTTAAGCGTGCTTTTTATTCGCAAAAACATTTTGGAAATCTTGAGAAACAATATCTCTTCCTGAAAATCTTTATTTCTAGTAGAGGAAAATTATTTTATTATAGGCACTAACCCCTCTAATCATCTTATGATGAGTTTCGTATGAAGGGAGTTTTCAAGTGTGCGAAGGAAGATGATGGAAGGAGATCTGGGAGTGTCAAAATCCCAAGCTTGGGGATGCCCCCATTCACCCCTGATACGTCCCAAACGTATCTATAATTTCTGCTTGCTCCATGCATGATTTGTGTGACTTTGCCATGTTTTTCTTGAACTTTCATACACTTTTGATCATATTTTGACTAACCTATTAACTCAGTGCACCCAGTTGCCAGTTCCTGTTTTCTTCTGTTTTTATATTACAAGTTTTCCGGCCATTAAAAGTGCCAAATAAATTGCGGAAAATTTATATAAAAAATCAGCGTCCCGGAAGCTTCCCGAAGAACTAAGGAAGGAAGGGAGTGGACCCACCAGGGCCCCAGGATGTTCCCTGGCGCGGCCCCACCCTAGGGCGCGCCAAGAGGCCTCCTGACTGCCCTGTGGCCCCTCTCGGTGCCCCCTTTGGCCTATATTTAGCCCCCGCGGAGGAAACCCCTTATATCGATGTGCTATTACCATTCTCCTCTCTGTACCGAAGCAGCCGCCGTTTCAAGATCGGGGCTGCCAGAGAAGTAGCCTCGGCACCCTGCCGGAAGGAGGAACCCCATCCATCGCCATGGACTCCTCCCGGATGTGCTGTGATTAGTCCCCCTTGGACCATGGGTCCATGACCAGTAGATATGTGATGTTCCCCTCCCCTCTTTGTGCTTCCACTTTCGAGACCTCGTGAGCTGCCTCACATGATCGAGGCACCTTTTTCATTTTCTGTGTTGTTATGCTGAGTTTGCTGGGATCTGATGGATTATGAGATAATGTTCAGATTGTGATGAGTAATATATTTGCTTCTCTTTTATATTTGTGTTCCTAAGTTAATTCTTGCATGTCTCCGTTGCCGTATTTTACTTTGGCCAAGATATTTGTTGCAACTCCAAGAGGGAGCGTTATGCTTGATTGTGGGTTCAGCCCCCTGATGTCTAGCTTGAGTGACAGAAACAGTTGTCTGTTGCTTTGAGTTTACACTTTGGGTGGGATTCACAACTTAATATCAGCAAGATGTTCTGGATAGATATCTCAAGGTGGATGATTCGTAGTAGATGCAGATGGATTTCGGTCTACTTACCTTGGCGTACTGCCCATTGCTATTGAGCATCTTCCTTTCTTTTGTAGCATAGTTAGCATTGAGGTGCGTTTATAATCCTTTTAATTGCCCAGCTGTGATTTGTTTACCTCGCTAGCACTTTTATCGTCTTTTGGGAGAGAGACATCACTAGTGAACGTCATGGGACCCCGGTACATATTTCCACCATTGCTTACACCCTCAATTTACTTTCAGTTCTTACTTTCAGTTGCCACTATTATTATCTCTTGCGTTGATCCTTTGTAAACAGCAAGGCCGAAGGAATTGACAACTCCTCTGTACTCGTTGGGAGCAAAGTTACTTGTTGTGTGTGCAGGTCCAGGTGAAGTTAGCAACCTCGGCGCCATTTTTCGCTTTACCACCTTCTTGTATTTCCGCGAGTCCTACGGGAGACAAACCTATCCCCTGCATAGGGGAAATTTGCTGCTACGCTACATCTCACCTTCTACTTGGGGTAACCAACGAGGAGCGAGAGAAGTATCTTCCTTGCTAGCATCAACCCCCAAGAAATATCCCCATCAACAATCATCATTTTGTACTTCTCCATGCTATATTTTGGTCACTTGATATGTTATGTGCTATGCTTGGAGCGTCTTGCATTTACTTTCTAGTTTATTTAGCTTTGCTTGTTGTTCATAACAAGTTGTACCCTAGCCTACATTTTTGGGAGAGAAACACGCTCCACTTCCCCCTAGAACACGACATAGTTTTCAAGCGTATCTTTGTTGAGTGTTCTTTATCTTTTTCTAGCTGCTGTCATTTTTAGCTCTTGTTTTCATGCTTATGTTATTAAGAGATTTTATTTAGGTTGTTACTTTTGGAACTCTCTTGAGTTTTTCATGCTTATCTTGTTTAGAGAGTTGTCATGTTGCACTGAGTTTTGTGTCTTGACTTAAGTAGGTAAATGAGGTTGCTACTTAAGTATAGTAGTAACTTGCAATAGTTTTGGGGTATTGATTTGAGTCATTTTTGTACTTTTGTGTGTCAAGAGCTCTAGCCTATTAGTGATAGGTATCGTATTTTGGGCAATCCGTGTTTATTGTCGAAAACTACAAAAAAAATAGTTGAGAACTCTAGCTACTAGATGGATCGCTAACCTCTGAAGGGGTTGTAATATATAGAGTACCCTCACGTACCCTGGGTCGAGGATGCGCAAGGATAACAAAACCCCCATACACTCCTCCTCGGGATACTTGTATCTTTGTGAACCTCCTGATTAGATAAAGAGTTGCCGATAATAAGTGAATGAGCTACTTTGACTAATGTGAGTATTCGATTGTTGACACTTCCACCTTCCATATTTTGCTAGCCTCTTCGGTACCGTGCATTGCCCTTTCTCATCTTGAGAGTTGGTGCAAACTTTGCCGGTGCCTCCAAACCCTTGGCATGATACACTCTGTCATCATAAACTTCATTATATCATATGAAAATGAATTGGACTAGTGATGTCTCTCTCCCAAAAGACGATAAAAGTGCTAGCTAGTTCGGCATCTCGGATAGGATATGGAAATGTATCTCGGCATAAATGACTTTCAAAACTGCCAGCATACCTACCTATCAAGTCATTTCCATATCCTATCCGAGATACATTTCCATACAACATCCACCATCTCATGACTTGATCTTCATGTCTTACATGCTTTTTCTTGATCGAGGAGTCGCATGCTAGTTCGGCTCTTCCCTTATAATCAGTGGCGGATCCAAGAATTAAACTTAGCCGGGGCGAAACACTTAAGCAATAAAAAAATCATTAACAAATGCAAGTCCGTTGAACCAAATCTCATAAGATTTAAATATTAAGCTAGATGCACTAAAAAATCAACATAACTAAGGATTTAGAACAGTTCAAGATTCTCAACAACTAGGTGATATAAGCATAAAAATCACAAAATCTAACATGAATGTCCCATAGAACTACTAACATGAATTGCCGCTGCTTGAATCATTTAGTCCATGGCCTAAAAATGTCTAACTCCATGACTACTAGATACCTACAACACGTGAAAAATCTGGATATCAATATATGTCTTAGAACAAGTAAACAAGTAAGCAGCAGTTGGTTTCATTTTCTTGAAAATTTCCTACATTATAACATAATCATGTTCAATAATTGGCTGCAAATTGAGCATTAACATCATATGAAAATGAATTGGACTACCTGTTGATTGCGTTTTCTGATTTTGCAAACTGAAGATGTACATTTGCACGAGCTCGATGCTCTGCCGCCGCTGCCTCCTCCCACACAGACAAGAACATCTTCTTTTGGCTCGCCCATCCGTGGACAGTGGATCTGCATCAGGTGCCCGGCGGCTCAGTGCGGCTGGCGGCCCAGTGAGGCGGATCTCTGTAGCGGGCTGGCGGCGAGCCGGTGGAGGCTAGGTTTACTTGGAGCTGGACGCTAGGACACCACGTGTACATAAGTGTTGGGATGTGGACGAGCTATGCACGTGACGTACACGTACACTTTTTGGAGCTGGCCGTTGGGACTGCGCGTGTACAAAATGAATCGTATTTTTTATGTTCGAAACTTTAGCTACCCGGGGCGGCCGACCATAGTCGCCCCTACCGTAGTGCCACCACTACTTATAATTGCTATATGACGCGCTAGTATTATTGCATATCCTGCTACACTGGCAGATGCATACATTTGCATACATCATGATAGTTTTTAGTTTTCTTTATGTTGAGTACTTCTTATAAAGTATGAGATCTTCTATATCCTTGTAAAATATAGAGTGTTGCCCTTAAAGTGAGAAAAATATCCCAAAGAGGAAACAGATAAAAGATCCCAAAAGACGAAAAATTAAAATATCCCAAAGAGCACAAATGAGAGATAAATAGAAAGAGCAAATGAAGCCAAAAAAAATAAAAAAATAAAAATAAAAAAGAAAAAAAAGAAGCGGGCAACACTACTATTCCTTTGAAAGATCCACACTTGTACTCCAAAGTAATATTTGTACTTCATAGATAGTTCCATATCATTCATGCATAATTATGTGGGGATCCTTACACTTTAGAACTTGGCTTGTATATTCCAATGACGAGCCTCCTCAAATGAGCTTTAGGTCTTCTTGAGCAAGCAAGTTAGATGCACCCTCACTAGTTCCATTGGAGAGTTTCACATATCTCATATGTGTATCCGTTGCATGGCAATCCCTACTCCTCACATCATATCTATCATTTGGCTTTCTCTCGCCTATGATTGTCCTCATTAATGTGAGCCTTTCACACCTTTTGTCTTCCTTCCCCCAACATTATTCTATTTGTCATCTTAAGTGCCAACATATCTTGCTCGCGCTCATTCATTACATTAGTGCTCACAGTCGAAAAGGATAGGATCAGTTTGACTTGTGCCTAACTAGTGGTCCGGGGACGAGTCACAATAACATTCTGAAAGAGACCAAGTGTGAATTTTTAGTAGATTGAGTTTTCAATTAAACTATATAGTATTTTACTGCTCTAAACCCATCTCCCACTTATTGCACGCAAACACCACTTGGAGACATTCGAGTCACGAACAGCGAGAGCTCTTGCACCTTTATGTTCTTACTTTGCTAGTTTCAATACTAGATATAGACTCTTGCTTGTTATTGACTTGCCTTGAATTTCATATCTTCCTTGTTGTACTTTAAAGTACAAATATTTGTTGGTAGCATGTCATCACAGAAATTATCTTTGTTATCATTTACCTGCTCGAGCACTAGCAGGAATTAAGCTTCGGGATGTTAATACGTCCCAAACGTATCTATAATTTCTGCTTGTTCCATGCTTATATGGGTGACTTTGATATATGTTTTTCTACACTTTCATACATTTTTCAACATATTTGGACTAACCTACTAACTCAGTGCCCCAGTGCCAGTTTCTGTGTGCTGTTGTCCGTGCATTGTAGGAAAATACCAATATTTAAAGTGCTCGGAAAAACGGGAAAAATTATATAAAAAATCGGCATACAATAAGACCCCAGAAGCCCAAAGGGGGGCCAGAGGGGCCACTCCCCTACACCAGGCGGGTGCCTGGTGCGTCAAGGGGTGGGGTCGCGCCACCTGGCCGCCTGGTCAGGTGAGGAACCCTGGTGCCCCTCTTCCGCCTATACTTATCCCTCGGGGTGAAAACCCCCGGGAGAAGCCCCGTTACGTGATTTTCACCACTGTTCCACCGCCGCCACGATCCCGAGATCGGGATCGCCAGAAGACCCTGTCCCGGCACCCTGACGGAGGGAGGATTGATCTCGGAGATCTTCTCCACCACCATGAGCGCTTCTCGGATGTGTCGTGATTAGTCCCCCTTGGACCATGGGTCCATGACCAGTAGCTATGTGATGTTTTATCTCCAATCTTGTGCCTCAATTCTTAGCCCTTGTGAGCTGCCCTGTATGATCAAGGCACCTATGTATTAGTTTCTGTGTTGCTATGATGTGTTTTCTTGGATCCGATGGATTATGAGATTATGATCATATTGTGATGAGTAATGTATTTGGTTTACCTTTTAGTTTTTAGTTCTTGAGTAATTTTGCATGTTCTCCATTGCTTTTTATTGCTTTGGCCAAGTAGTAGATAATGACTCCAAGAGAGAGTGTTATGTTTGATTGTGGGTTCATGCCCGCGATGTCTAGCTTGAGTGACAAAAACATGAGACTAGGGGATATGTTGTTGCCACCAGGGAGAAAACAACTGTGCTTGTAACCGCGGTTGCAAGGATTGTTTACCTTATGTAAAGTTTGTTAATGCAGTTTTTTGTTGCTTTGATCCTACAGTTTGGCTGGGTTTCGCAACTTAATACCAGCGAGATGTTCTGGATAGAGATTTTAAGGTTGATGATTAGTGAGCACATGCTGATGAATAAACGGTCTGCTCGTCTCGGCGTACTGCCCATACTATTGAGCCTCTAGCTTTCTTGTAACATAATTAGCACTGCGGTGCGTTTATAATTCCGTCGATTTCCTAGCTGTAATTTGTTCACCTAGCATAGTTATTTATCGTCTTTTAGGAGAGAGACATCACTAGTGAAAATTATGGGACCCCGGTCCATATTTCCATCATAGTTTACACCGTTCACTTTTACCGCTTTTATTTCCTTTACGTTGCAATCATCACCACTATTCCCACTTGTGTTTTGATCATTTGTAAACAACAAGACCGGAGAGATTGACAACCTCTTTGTACTCATTGGGAGCAAAGTTATTTGTTGTTGTGTGCAGGTCCAGGTCAAGTGAGTAACTTATCTCAAACGGTGCGTTGCTCGTTTGACCACCTACACGTAGCACTTGGAGTCCTACTGGTCAATAAATCTTGGTATCTTCACTGAGGCAAATTTGCTACTGTCTACTTCTCAACCTTCCACTTGGGGTAGCCAACGAGGAGAACTATCCGGTGCCATCAGTACGTCATCGAAAACTCGCCGTTACAGCATTATTCCTAAATAGATCTTGGGCTTGAACATATGCTAGTTAGGAAAAATTATTGTTTTCTGTTACGAAACCCATCATGTCACTCTCATATTGCGAGGTGTACATAGTGGGACCACCTCAGTTTGTAATTGTCCACGCTGATAGCACCGCTATGATTCACGCCAAACTAGTTGGAGAAGGAAAGCTTAATGGAGTCGAACTTCGAAGAGGAGGCAATAGAGAACCGAGCGAGGGTGCGAGAGACAAGGAAGTAGAGCACCATCGTTATGAATACCCAGGTACCTCTAGTAGACGTCACGCCACTGCCACTGGGAAGGGGAACCCAGGATCGATACACCACACTACTGAGACCGAGTGGCATCCACCGCCATCAAAGAGAACCAACCTATAGAGATGTCGGAGCCTACCACGCACACCACCTCCACACAAGCTCGAGACACAATAAAATCTCAACCCCGCGCCTGCAAATGCTCCCAACCGAACCCCTTCACCCCTGACGGCACCTCTAGGAAGGTCACGGCGTGCAGGCCGCCGCCGTCGCCAAATCCGAAGAGGATTTTGGGTTTTCACCCGGGCAAGGTGTCGATATGAAGAGTTGGGGACCATAACAGCGCCCCCATGAAGGAAATCGGCGCCCTTGGGCGTCACTGCTACCGGCCTAGCCAGGGTTTCCCTTGAACCCCGAACTGCTCCACCAGAGTTCACCAGTGCTGGAGCTGGCGCGAGATGCGGCCACAACAAGGGCGAGGGAAGAAGCAGGGGATAGGGGTCTCGTACCTTCATATCCGGCGCATAAGTGATCCGCGCCACGCCCGGACTCCACCAGCGGCTCGCCGTCCTCATGGACGATCATGCTGGCCAGCATACCACATGTGTACCCCACCGGCCGCTCAACGTCGCCGCCTCACTGGTTAGGGCCGCGACCCCAGGATCCACCGACATCCGAGGAGGGACGAAATGTTGCGGTTCCCGCCACCACCTTCCCTAGCACCCGCGCGGGCTTTCCTGACGGCCGCCTCAGGCGGCGGTAAGGGGAGGGGGGTGGCGGTGGTGGCGATGGAACCCTAGTTTTCTCTGTGTCGCCCGAGGAGCGACGTGAGGGTCGGGGGAAAATGACACCGCTTTTCTTCCTTTGCCCAATTCTTTTTTCATCTTGGCTCACGGTTCTTTTCGGCTGGCCTATGATTTCTGCACACGCAGAGTGAGACAAAGCAAAAAAAGTCTCATCTTGATGTATTGCAGTTGGGCCGAAAGGAAATGAAGAAAACGAAGGAAAACGAGCTCACTAGCATCAGCAATGGCGCCGTCCCTGTCCGTCACTAGCAAACTGAAAGCTGCCGCTCCCCCATCCCTTCACACATCCCACCCTCGGAACAAGATACTAGAATCCAAACCAATACTGTACTGTACTGTAGCAGCGTGCAGCATGCCTAGCCGAGTTGATCGACAATTTGCAACGCCCAGCGAGCCACTTTTATAAAATGGCTCCATCACTTGCGAGCGATTCCTCGCCACCATCCTGTCCCTGCCTCCTTGGCACCACTCACAGCTCCGCGCGAGAGTGACCACACCCACACCCACGCAAACACCTAGACAGGCACTGTGGGAGAAGAAGATGCCAATGGAGAGGTCGGTGTCTCTCGCCGAGAGGAGCACCGCCGCCGCGGCCGCGCCGGCGAATGACCTCCGCTGCCACAGCGCTTCCTACGCTCCCTCCTACGCGCCCGCCAAGCTGCAGCGCGCCAAGAGCACCGCTTCCTGGTCGCGTCCCGCGGCGGCGGCGCCCGTGGCCGTGCAGCGGAGCGGCAGCACGAGGAGCGTTGTCTCCGGCGCAGGCGGGCTGAACCTAAGGTGCTACAGCGCGTCCTACGCCGCCTCCTACAAGCCTTTCTCCGACGGCGGCGACCCCCAGGCGAAGGGGCCCAACCCCAACGCCAGCGCCCCCACCTGGTGCTCCACCGGCCGCCGCTCCCTCAACCTCAGGGGCTACACCCCCTCCTTCTCCGCATTGGTGGACGACAACCAGGCCCCCGCCAAGACGGACGCCGACGCGGAGCTGCAGAGGAAGAAGCGGCTGGTGGGGTACAAGGTGTACGACGTGGAGGGTAAGGTGAGGGGGTCTGTGCGGCGCAGCGTCAAGTGGATCAAGGTCAAGTGCTCCCGCGCCGTGCACGGCTGGTGATGAACTTACCGGCGATCCATCTGCTTCCATTCCAGTTACTACGCTGAGCTCTGCTTTTTGCGTTATGATTACTCTTTAGATATCTGCTCTTGTGCCTCCTATCCCCCCTTCCTTTTTTTTTCCTTTCATCTTCTAGGAGTACAGTAGGATTTTTGACGATATTTGATGTGACGTATGTACAGTAGAGTGTGAGCGGTGCTTCTCTCTCCTGGCGTCTTGTTGCCCACCCGAGAGAAGCTGGTGTGTGATGTCCCTGCTTGTACATACGGATCCTTCCACCCCTTGTACCATTAGCTTCTTAATTATGTAATATAGATACTATGTAGAATAAGATTGTGCCGGATGTAAATTACATACATACATACATAGTACTGAACTGATCATCGATGTCTACAACCCCTTTGTTTCGACGGGTTTAGGGTCGTTCAACCGAGTGCCTCGCCGGATCCGGAAGACCCGGCTGGTACGAGATGGCCTGCACCTTCGTTCATGGGTGCAGGACATTGCCGGTGCCCTCGGCCCCGCCGCCCTTGTCCAATATGTGGAGTTGTGGCGTCGCGTGCGCCACGTTACCCTCATGGCCTCCCCGGACACCATCGCGTGGAAATGGACCGCCTCTGGTATGTACTCAGCCAAATCTTGCTACGAGGCAATGTTCTTGGGTTCCACGCAGGAGCCCCATTGGAAGCTCATCTGGAAGACCTGGGCGCCCCTGCGCATCAAGATATTCATGTGGCTCGCTCTTCGGAACCGATGCTGGACGGCGGATAGGCTCACCCGTAGAGGCCTCCCTCACCCGAGTGTGTGCCCTCTTTGTGAGCAAGAGCCGGAAGATATGCAACACCTCCTCGTTGGGTGCTCCTTCTCTCGCCAGGTTTGGCATGAGATCCTCTCTTGGGGCCGATTCACGGTTGACCCCCCCCCCCCGGACCGGGCACGAGTTTCATTGTCTGGTGGTCTATATCGCGGGAGCGTTGCGCTTCCTCCCTGCGGAGAGGTCTCTCTTCGACCATTCTCCTCGTGGCTTGGTGCATCTGGAAGCACCGTAACGGGTGTGTCTTTGACGGGCTGGCGCCCTCGTTCAGTCATCTCGTACACTCCATCAAGGAAGAGGCCCACCAATGGGCTAGAGCTGGAGCCAAGGGGCTTACCATAATGTTAGAGAGTTAAACCTGGCGTGTGTTGGGCTGAGCGTAACTCTGTAAAACTCTATTCTACCTATCAATGAAATGATACGCATCCTTGCTTATTCGCGAAAAAGGGTCGTTCAAACATGATGAAGACACAATCTTTTCATTGGTGTGCAGAGTCGAAAGCATGCACTTATGACCCAACCAATGAAAAGGTGATGACGCGGCGTGCGAGACAGAGGACGCAGGAGGATGCAGCAGCCCTCGCCGCAGATGTCGATCAGGTAGAGCCGCATGTTGTGCCGTCGCTACGGATGACCGGCAATCCCTCATGCTGCAACCCTATCATGGATCAAAAAAATTCATAGTATTATCACATTATTGCCAAACATTTATACAATACGATGTTACATATTTGTAAAATTAGTTCCCATTTTTAAGCATTACAAAGAACAAAAGGTATTGGCATATTAAAATACAATTTTTTTACAAAAAATCTATATCTGATATGAGACCCTTGCACCATTTGACGCAACTGATAATCTAGTTGGTGCAGCCCCTGGGTGACAAAGTGGCCTCTAAGCTTGTTCCTTGGCATGGCAAGAACATTGCGGCGGCTGGAAGAGGCACCCTTATCAAGTCAGTGGTTACTTCACAAGTTGTCTACCACTTGACGCCTCTTGTGATCCCCCCGGGCACCCTACAATCGGTGAACAGGAATGAGCGGGCGTTCTTTTGGGCTGCGGCGGAAAATGTGTCTGGAGGGCAATGCAAGGTCAGTTGGAAAACCGTTTGCAGGCCCAAAGACAAGGGTGGACTAGGTTTTATGGACCTTGGCAAGTTCGCTAGGGTGCTTCGACTTCGGTGGCCGTGGCTTCAGTGGAAGGACCCCAACAAGGAGTGGATTGGCAAAGAAAACCCTTGCAATAAGGAGGACATGGATTTCTTCTATGCGGCCACTACTATCACCATCGGAGACGGTCGCGTCGCCAATTTTTGGCACTCCCCGTAATGGGGTGAAACCGAGTGCGGTGGCCCCTTCCATCCTTGTACTCTCCACTAGGAAAAACTTCACCGTCTATAAGGGAATCACATACGAGTTTTTGATCACTAACATCAACATGGCCGAGGGAATCACCGCCTAACATATCACCGAGTTCGTCAATCTCTGGGCGAAGGTGGGTGAGTTTCACATCGTGGAGGGCACTCCCGACAACATTACTTCGAAACTCACCAAATCCGGCATATACTCGGCGGCCTCTGCCTACAAGGCCCAGTACGATGGCCTTACAAGATCCACTATGTCGGAGATGGTTTGGAAGAACTGGGCGCCTCCCAAGTGCAAGCTTTTCGCTTGGCTTGTTCTCCAAAACCGTGTGTGGAGGCTGACCGGCTACGAAGTCGTGGCTAGCCAAACTGCGGGTTGTGTCAGCTTTGCAAAAGGGAGGATGAAACAGCCACACACCTTTTTTCAAATGTCACTTCACCGTTCGTGTTTGGAACATGGTGATCTCTTGGCTCGGGCTTTCCACGTGCAACACTAGTCAGTGGCACTCCTTCGACTCCATGCACGCTTGGTGAGAATCCATCATTTACAACAATGGCACGCGGCGTAAATCCTTGGCTTCTCTCATTATGCTTGTATGTTGGGAGGTTTGGAATGAGAGAAATGCGCGTGTTTTCTGCCACGTTTCTACCATGCCAACGGTTATTTTCGAGTGGATCCGAACGGAGGCGGCGCTGTGGAGCGCTGCGGGAGCAAAGCACTTGGGTTCCATTATTCTGGGAGAGTAGTTCTTTTCCTGTTTGTGCGGGCGAGAGTTGTTCTCTTCTCGCTACGCGGGGTTTGTGGTTCGAGCGTCTCTTGCTCGCTCGGCTGGGTTGTAAAAGCGTTGTAAAACTTCTTTTTATTTAATTAATAAGGCAAGTCTTTTGCCTTCGTTTTAGTTGGATGATTGCTAAATCTCAGTCGACTGCTATATTCGCGTGCTAAATTTTTCTCTTTATATTTGCATGTTTTATTATTTAATAAAAACTTCGTAAAATCTCAACTGAAATATAGACACACCCATATCTCACTAGTACAAAACAGGCCTTTGGATATGAGCAAAGGCCACGGCCCGAACACGAACCGGTTCTACTGGCCGAATTGCACCGGTTCGTGAGGCCGGGCTTTAGAACCGGTTCGTGTGATGGGCCCGAGGCCAACGGCAACCTGCCACCACACCTGTAGAACCGGTTTGTAGTACAAACCGGTGCTGAAGGTGTGGCGGAAGATTGCCGTTGGGCTGGGGGGCCCGCTAGAACCTTTAGCACCGGTTGGTGCTACCAGCCGGTTCTAGTGTCCCACCTTTAGAACCGGCTGGTGCTACCAACCGGTGCTAAAGATATAGCTATATATACTCCTTCTTCTTCAACATGAGCCGGCCAAGCTCATTCTCTGTTTTTGAAGCTCACTTCTCTCTTTGCTTGAGTTCATCCTCCATTTTGGCCAAGATTTGTGAAGATTTGAAGAAAACCTTCTACATCCAAGTGTTCACAAAGGTTAGCAGCTTTGTCCTCTCTCAGTTTTGCTAGATTAGCTTGTGCTATGCTCTATATGTGTAGATTTGTGGACTTTAGTTTGGGAGCTAGCTATATAGTGATATGTGGAGTTTATTTGATTTATATGCACTTTGAGATCAAGTTAATTAGTATGCATATTTGTAGTGATTGCTTAGTGCCTTCCCGCACACGGACGTATAGTTACCACCGTCGATCGCCCCCATCGCCCCTCTTCACCGGCACCACCTTGGTGAGCCTCTATATATGTGTTTCTTAAAAAAAATTATAAGAAATTTTATTTGTATGACTTAGATAGATACTTGTCTAGTTTTCTTACTTGTATGATTCTTTGTTATACATAGTGCGATGGTTATGGTATCCGCGCATGTCGGCCCTCGTCATGTCTATGATTCGGATGTGGTATATATATATTATCTTTTATAACTATTAATTTGTTCCATTTTTCGTGTTTGACAATGATGACCAATTAAGTTGACATAGATATTTTTATCTAGGAGGTATGTGATCCGGAGATTGAAACTGACCCTCTCGTTGAGCGGTTAAATTTAGTTGAAAAAGAAAACGAGTATTTGAAAGAAAAATTGAAAAAAGTTGAAGAAGAGAAGATGATATTGGAGTTGTATGTTGCCGATGTCATCGGCGATCACAAGAACAAGATGGATGTAATGCGCATGAAGATTAGGAAAATTAGAAAATATGTCCTTACTAAAGAGGCTTGGTATCATTATGCTGTTCGAGCAATTGGTACCTTTGTTGCGATATTGATCACATTTATTATTGCATTTAAATGCTTTAGGTAGATAGTTTTATGTTGTTTTTATGATAATAAGTATGTGTATGAACTTTATGTATGATCAACTTTATGTATGAACAACCTTTATGCATGTATGATCAATTTTATGTATATGAATTACTTGTATTAATTTTATCTTTTTGATGTTGTGTCATTATGAAGATGAGTCGGCAATGGATGTACGATGAAGACTGACGCTCTGGCGAGTTCATTAATGGCTTGCATAGTTTTCTGCAAGTGGCTGAGGCTAACAAGCGGGATGGTTTTATGTGTTGTCCATGTGGTGTCTGCAAGAATAATAAGAGCTACTCTAACTCAAAATATATTCACCTCCATCTGTTTAAGCATGGTTTCATGTCCGGCTATAACTACTGGACCAAGCACGGAGAAAGAGGGGTTCTGATGGAAGGGAATGAAGAAGATGAGGATGACGACAGGTATCCTGGGTTCCAGCTGCCTGAATACGGTGGTACAATGGGGGAACAGAATTAAGAACAAGAGAAAGAACAAGAAGGTGAAGAAAAGGCATCACATGAGGCCGATGATGAGCTTCGCCGTGTCATTTTTGATGCACAGAGAGGATGCGAAAGAGAAAGGGAGACGTTGAAGTTCAATCACATGTTAGAGGATCACAAAAAAGGATTGTACCCAAATTGTGAAGACGGAAACACAAAGCTCGGTGTCGCACTGGAATTGTTTCAATGGAAGGCAGAGTATGGTACACCTGACAAGGGATTTGGGAAGGTACTGAAAATATTTAAGAAGAGGCTTCCAAAGGATAACGAATTGCCTGACAACACTTACGAAGCAAAGAAGCTTGTCTGCCCTCTAGGACTAGAGGTGCAGAAGATACATGCATGCCCTAATGACTGCATCCTCTACCGTGGTGAGTACGATAATTTGAATGAATGCCCGGTATGCGGTGCATTGCGCTATAAGATCATACGAGATGACCCTGGTGATGTTGAGGGCGAGCGCCCCAGGAAGAGGGTTGCTGCCAAGGTGATGTGGTATGCTCCTATAATACCACGGTTGAAACGACTGTTCAGAAACAAAGAGCATGCCAAGTTGTTGCGATGGCACAACGAAGACCGTAATAAAGACGGGAATTTGAGACACCCCGCTGATGGGTCACAATGGAGAAAAATTGAGAGAATGGAAGAAAAGGAAAATGGCAAGTTTACAAAGGACCCCAGGAACATATGGTTTGGTATAAGTGCAGATGGCATTAATCCTTCTGGGGAGCAGAGCAGCAATCATATCACATGGCCCGTGACTCTATGTATCTACAACCTTCCTCCTTGGAAGTGCATGAAGCGGAAGTTCATTATGATGCCAGTGCTAATCCAAGGCCCTAAGCAACCCGGCAACGACATTGATGTGTACCTAAGGCCATTAATTGAAGAACTTTTACTTTTGTGGGCTAAACTAGGTGTACGTGTGTGGGATGAGAACAAACAGGAGGAATTTGATCTACGAGCATTGATGTTTGTAACCATCAATGATTGGCCTGCTCTTAGTAACCTTTCAGGACAGACAAACAAGGGATACAAGGCATGCACACACTGTTTAGATGAGACTGAAAGTATATATTTTCCCAACTGCAATAAGAATGTGTACCTGGGACATCGTCGGTTTCTTCCGACCAATCATCCCTTAAGAAAGAAAGGCAAGCATTTCAAAGGTGAGGCAGATCACCGGAAGAAGCTTGTCCGCCGTATTGGTGATGATATACTTGATATGGTCAAGGATTTACCAGAGCAAGTAGTCTTTGGAAAGGGTCCTGGTCGAAAATCTGTTCCGCATGACGCTGACGGACACGCACCCATGTGGAAGAAGAAATCTATATTTTGGGACCTACCCTATTGGAAACACCTAGATGTCCGCTCTGCAATCGACGTGATGCACGTGACGAAGAATCTTTGCGTGAACCTGCTAGGCTTCTTGGGTGTGTATGGGAAAACAAAAGATACACCGGAGGCAAGAGAGGACAAGAAACATATGAACGAAAAAGAAGGCATGCCCCCAAAGCAGTACGAGGGTCAAGCCAGCTACGCTCTTACGAAAGCAGAGAAGGAAATCTTTTTTGAATGCATGCTCAGTATCAAGGTCCCATTTGGCTTCTCGTCGAACATAAAGGGAATAATAAATATGACAGAGAAAAAGTTTCAGAACCTAAAGTCTCATGACTGCCACGTGATTATGACGCAACTGCTCCCGGTTGCATTGAGGGGGCTTCTACCAGAAAATGTTCGATTAGCCATTGTGAAGCTATGTGCATTCCTCAATGCAATTTTTCGGAAGGTAATCAATCCAGAAATTCTACCAAGGTTACAAAATGATTTGGTCCAATGTATTGTCAGTTTTGAGTTGGTGCTCCCACCATCCTTCTTCAATATTATGACGCACGTGCTGGTTCACCTAGTCGACGAGATTGCAATTCTGGGTCCTGTATTTCTACACAATATGTTCCCCTTTGAGAGGTTCATGGGAGTCTTAAAGAAATATGTTCGTAACCGTGCTAGGCCAGAAGGAAGCATCTCCATGGGCCATCAAACAGAGGAGGTCATTGAGTTTTGTGTTGAATTTATTCCTGACCTTAAGCCGATTAGTCTTCCTGAATCGCGGCATGAGGGGAGAATGGATGGAAAAGGCACGCTAGCATCGCTCCCAATAATATGTAGGGACGCAGAATCTTGGAAGAAAGCACACAATATTGTTCTACATAATTCTTCCTTGGTGGCCCCATATATCGATCAACACGAGAATATTCTACGCTTAAAAAACCCGGAGCAGTCTGAAGTCTGGATTAAGAAGGAACACAATAGGACTTTCAGCGGTTGGTTGCAAGACCATCTCACAGGTAACGACACTGTTGAAGAGGAGTTGTACTTGTTCTCCGGCACACCATCTTTGACTATAATGACTTTCAAAGGGTACGAGATAAATGGGAATACATTTTGCACGATCTCCCAAGATGAAAAGAGCACCAACAAAAACAGTGGTGTCCGCTTTGATTATGCAATCAACAATAAGCAAAAGGTCACATATTATGGTTACATAGTGGAGATATGGGAACTTGACTATGGACCTGATTTTATGGTCCCTTTGTTTCGGTGCAAATGATTCAATCTGACAGGGGTAAAGGTAGACCCGCAGTACGGAATGACAACAGTGGATGTCAACAATCTTGGGTACAGAGAGGAACCATTCGTCCTAGCCAATGATGTGGCTCAGGTTTTCTATGTGAAGGACACGTCTAGGAAAACGAGAAAAATGAAAGATACGGAAGCAAATACATCATACGGTGAGTCAAAGCGCCACATAGTTCTTTCAGGGAAAGGAAACCTTGTGGGAGTGGAGTACAAGACAGACAAGTCAGAAGATTATGAAAAGTTTCATGAAATTCCTCCCTTCACAGTAAAGACTGACCCAAGCATCGTGTTAAATGAAGAAGATTGTCCATGGTTACGGTGCAAAAAGAAAGGGAAACACGCGAAGAAATAGTATGCAGGGAATCCGAATGATTTTTATTCGGTCGATGAACTGAAAGATTTCTATGTGTAGAACAAAACACAAGGTTTCCCCTGCATACAACCCGACGGTGGCTCATGAGTGCATTTAATGATTTATTTTGTGCCAAATGACCCTGAAAATGGAAAGCATCTACAAATGAACTCAGAAAAGGTTGAAACTTGGCATGGTATCATCATTTCACCCATATAACATGTGTGCAAAAGTTGAGAGGGTTACGACAAAAACTGGATGCACTTCGTGTACAAACTGGAACATCTCTTTCGAAGTGTGAGGGTTTTAGATGAAAACTCATTTGTTACAAAGGCATTTTTTTTTTAACTTTTTTGAACTCAAGACTTTTTGTGCATTGAATATGCACCATTCAAAGCCACATACTAAAATTTGAACCCTTTCTGACTTCATTTGCTATTTTTCATGCATTTAATGATTTATTTTGTGCCAAATGACCCTGAAAATGGAAAGCATCTACAAATAAACTCATAAAAAGGTTCAAACTTGGCATGGTATCATCATTTGACCCATATAACATGTGTGCAAAAGTTGAGAGGGTTACGACAAAAACTGGATGCACTTCGTGTACAAACTGGACCATCTCTTTCGAAGTGTGAGGGTTTCAAACGAAAACTCATCTGCTACAAAGGCATTTTATTTTTCTAAACTTTTTTGAACTTAAGACTTTTTGTGCAATCAATATGCACCATTCAAAGAAACATACTAAAATTTGAACCCTTTCTGACTTTATTTGCTATTTTTCATGCATTTAATGATTTATTTTGTGCCAAATGACCCTGAAAATGGAAAGCATCTACAAATGAACTCAGAAAAGGTTGAAACTTGGCATGGTATCATCATTTCACCCAAATAACATGTGTGCAAAAGATGAGAGGGTTACGACAAAAATTGGATGCACTTTGTGTACAAACTAAACCATCTCTTTCGAAGTGTGAGGGTTTCAGACAAAAACTCATCTGTTACAAAGGCATTTCATTTTTCTAAACTTTTTTGAACTCAAGAATTTTTGTGCATTCATTATGCACCAGTCAAAGCCACATACTAAAATTTGAACCCTTTCTGACTTCATTTGCTATTTTTCATGCATTTAATGATTTATTTTGACTATTTAACAAAGTATTTCACAAACTAGTATTTCAAAAGAATTCAACTTGAAACTATTTTAATTTGAAAACCACTGCGACCAAAAGAATATTTATAATTATTTGTTGACCTAAAGCAAAAATATTTATTAAATAACTCCAATTATTCTAATAGCTAGTTAAAAATTCAAAAGATTTATTAAAAAACCCCAAATATGAAAAATCAACCTTTTAGCACCGGTTTGTATAACAAACTGATGCTAAAGGACCTTTAGCACCGGTTTGTGGTTGAAACCGGTGCTAAAGGTCCCTGATATATATATATATATCAACACTTAGCGCAGTCCCCCCCCCACCGCTTCAGATCGTCTTCACGCCGCCAGGCCATCACAGTCGTCCTCGCCGTCCCGTCGCCCTCTCCGCCAGGCCGTCACCGTCGCCCTCGCCCTCGCCGTCGTCGTCACCGTCCCCGTCGCCGTCACCGTCACCTTCTCCGCGCGAGGTGAGCTATCCCCTCTTCCCCCTGACCCGCCCCGCCGTCACCCTCGCCGTCGTCGTCACCCGCCCGCCACGACGCCATACTCCCATGTGAGCTTCCCTAGCTACACGCGCGCCCGCCCCGCCGAGACGCCATACTACCCTGTGAGCTTCCCTAGCTACACGCGCGCCCACCCCGCCGCGACGCCATACTCTCCTCGCCGTCGCCGTCATCGTCTCTCTTCATATTTCTCTGCTACTAAAAATGCTAAGTTGCTGCTGCTGTTAGTTATCTAGCACTCTGCACAACAACAAAATTCTGAGAGAAAACAAGTTTAAAATAGCTGCAAATATTTTGGACATGAAGTAGATGTACCCATGTCCATTTTATTGTACTAGACCTACTTCATTTGAGGCATGTTTTAATTCCTATGCAACTCATAAAACACACATTTTTGTTAGCAGAAAAATGACAGAAAAATGGTTTAGGATCTTAGCTACTTTGGAGCTTTTGATGAACATGTAGGATTCATATTCATATTGGAGCATGGCTTAGTAGTGCACATCATATTGTGTAGAACACATGTAGGATTCATATTCATTGGGAGTTATAGAACAATGGCAATGATCTAGCAAAGTTTGTAACTTATAACCATTTTTGAAGTAAACCTTGTGTAGAACTTTTCCAGAAATATTTAATTAGGCAAATTAACTCTAACATGGATGGAACTTATACCAATTTGTAGATCATAGAAAGGTGTTCAAAGTTGATGTTAGCCTCAAAATTTATGAGGTGTAGAACTCTAGTTATAGCCTTGTGGAAACCGCAAAATTCTGTTGACAAATTTTTATAAATATTGTTAGTATATAAATATTGTTTTGATATATATAATGTTGCCTTGATATATATAATGTTGAAAATATATAATTTTAGTTGTAATTTTATTAGTTTCATTAGTGAGAATGTCGGGCCCGCATCCTCGTTACCGTCGCGCTCCGAGAGTTCTTGACGGGATGCACAATGTCTTGGACTGGGCTCCACCGGGATGGCACTGGGAGGTGGTTTCCGGGGTGCGTCGCTTAGCGAGGAATCCGGGCCTTGTCGTCGACCCAGATCTTCTTTGGTGGCCGTCGCGTGGGCCACAGTCGGTGCGTAGGGAGCCGGCCCCCGAGGAGGTTGTACGCCGACGTATCAGGGAGGAGGACGACCACGTCCGTCGCTACATGGCGGCGTTGGACGCCGGGTACTACAGTTTATGGCAGGTGCTTCAGGGATCTCACCCTAGCTACGAGTGGGTGATGGTTCCTTCTCTTTGGGTGTCCACCGCCAGCCGGAGCCGACGTCGTTTACTGTTTTAGCTAGTGATATGTTATATATATATATATGTACTAGCTCTAGTGATCGACATATATATTAGTGTTGCATATATGTGAACTGGATTATTCGAGATGTAAGCTGGATTATTATTCTAATATTATTGTTGCATGTGAACTTGATTATTTGATATGTCATTTTCTATATTTGCTTGTACTAAATTGTTTTATCTTTTTCTGCATCTCGTCGATATTAGTTAAACTATGGACGACGTGTTCAATAGCGCCAGAGAGAAAGAAGATGATATGTACGAAATTATCGCCGAGGCCGATATCGGCCCTCATGATGACGCCGAAATCGGTCCTCATGATGACGCCGATATCAATGATGACGGCTCACGATATCGGAACGATTCCGGTGAGGGAATTTTCGACGAAGGAGAAGAACAAGATCTTCAATTAACAACAAAGTCTGCCGAGGTATATATATATAAGGCGTCTGGTGATCATAAAATTTACAAATAATTGATTTTATCACTAATAGTTAACAAATATTTCTTATTCTAGAAACCGGATCGAGCAAATCTTCTTCAAGCAAAGCAAAACATGGCCCGGCCAAATTGCCGCGGGATGATGTAAAGTTCAACATCGATGGGATCGGTTTGAGTGTCCAGCCGAATGCTCCGGAAGCTCACGCGAAGAAATGGATAGCTATATGCGGAGTAATTGTTAGAGATAACATCCCGATTAGCACTCAAGAATGGCATCAGCCAAAGGAAGGTGGAAACAAGAGTTTTGTCAGCGATAGAGCAAAAGAGTATCTTTGGGCTAAACTCTTATCATATTTCACCCTACCAGATTGGGCGACACCAGAAGATGTGTTGAAAGTCAAGCATGCTGCTCTTAAGAAGATGGGAGAACTCCGATCTTGGAAGGTAAAGCTATGGTCCAAATACGTCTCTAATAATAAGAAGACTCCAATTTTGAATGGAGCACTAGCGAAGGTACAAGCACATTGGGACAAATTTTTGGAGAACAACGAATCAGATGAAGCTAAACTTCGGTCGGAAATAAACAAGATTAATGCTGAGAAGCATAAGCTTTTCCATACCCTGGGGACAAGTGGCTACAAGTCCGCGTCGCCTAAGTGGGAAGCATTTGAGAAGAAGCTGATTGCTGCAGGGGTCACTCCAGTCACAATATATTTTCCACCCAGGTGCAGGAGTTGGTTTTTTGGGCATGGGGGAAAGTTGGACCCAAAGACAGGGAAGGTGATTATAAAGGCAAGTCTTAAAGGAGCCGATCAAGAGATACTAAATGCAATTGATGATGCTAGGAATGGGATTTTCATCCCCGAGAGAGAGAACGACGAGCTTACACGCGCCCTCAAGAATCCTGAACATCCAGGAAGAACGCGAGGTGTAGGTGTTGTTCCATGGTATGAGGGGTTTGCGGAGTATAAAGATACTTACAAAAGCCGTGCAAGAAAGAAGAAGCTGGAAGCAGACCGTCTTTCAAAGTTGGAAAATTCTATGAAGGATATGCAGGAGCGACTACAGGCGTCACTTAGCCAGCAACCGCAGCCAACTCAATATGCACCTGAAGCAACTACCGTCCCATGGATGACGAAAAGCAGTGTGGGCTGCACGGGGGTCGATGATGGTCACTACCCCGTGGATGATATCACAGAGAATAAACGTTGCGAGCTAATCTTCAAAATGAACAATATATCCTTAAGGTGGCGGACGGCTTTGCTTTAACGAGTCCACCTGGAGCACTGCACCACTACAATCCGATTCCACCTGGCTATGCTCGTGTCGGGGTGGATGAAGTTGTGACGGAATATCAAGAACTAAACCTTGATATTCCTGGAGGTGAAGGGCAGAAGACCCTCAGAGAAGCCAAACAAAGTGGTATCTATCTATGGAGAAAACAATGGGTCATATTTCCATCCATTATGTCAAGTCCAACGCGTTCGACATCAAGTTCACCACCACCCCCCGAGATGGAGTGCATCCCGACTCCGCAACACCAGCCGAGTCCTGCACCCCTCCCCGAGATGGAGCGCAGTGCGACTCCGCAACATCAGCCGAGTCCTGCACCATCCATCCCCGAGATGGAGCACAGTGGGACTGATCCGCTGCGACGTCAGCCGATTCCTGCACCATCCATCCCCGTGGAGCGCAGCGCGACTCCGCCGCGTCAGTCGATTCCACCACAACCACCCCACATCGCGAGTCCGCAGCTCCAACCGATCCCACCAGCCCCCCGTGATGGATAGAAGGAAAAAACGACAATCAAAAATTAATTGACCTCCGCCGCGTCATAGCAGTCCACCAACGAAGAAAACAAAGAAAGTTAAACCCCAGAAGAGTCCGCCGGTCTTACCCTGGGATAGGAGTGTAGCTGAAACCAAGGCCATAGTGGATGAAGCCGTGGCGAAGCACCTTGCACCGAAACCTCCCCCACCACCGAAGGAGAAAATACCCGAGGTAACAGTACAACACTTCTTGAAGATGTTTGAACCCCCTGTTAAGACCGTGTTCTCGGACTACGAACGCTCTATTAACAAGTCAATTCTGCAAAAGGTTTCAAGAAGCAGCCACTCAGGCAGTAAAAAATGCGGGAAAACTGTTGCCCAACTCGGAGAGCAGACAGTGCAATCGATAACCCCACTCAAGGTGAATACCAAGCAGCAGGAAGAGATAACCGACGAATAAAGAGCATTTGCTAGAGAGGCGGGTCTTACTATTGAACAATTTTTAAACCTTGATGACTTGTTCGGTGAGCCATCTCCGAAACGGAAATATGCAAAAGGGGATCCTATGGTCACTGAAGAAGAAGAGAAGCTATTATCAACGCAATTGCGCAACTTGCATAAGTGGTACATCACAGAAGCTATACCGTTCGACATGACCGGGTTCTGGATTCCGATCAGGCCAGATTATTTCGACAATGGAACTGGTGACTTGTGGATTGCAAATGAAGAATTATTTCAGTTATTCCATCAATTGGCACTCGCCAAATCTATCGTCAGTTTGTATTGTCTGTAAGTGATTTCTTTCTAGCTCAGCTCGTACGTCATTGACTGTATTATCCTCACTATATATATTCTTTTGTGTGTGGTATTACGCAGAATGAAAATGTACGAAATGAGAAAAGCTGAAGTCTTTGGCATTGGGTTCATTGACCCAAATACCATACATGAAGTAACAGTAAAACATAATACAGAATTCGCGGAGACCCTTTTGCTTAAAAGTTTGAGGGATCTACATGCAGAAGAACATATACTATTTCCTTACAACTTCAAGTGAGTGTCATTATTTTGTACTACAAATTATAGTTTTGCTTACTCGATATTGTTATATAAGTGATACCCGCTTACGTGTGCGCAGCTATCACTTCATCCTTCTAGACATTGAAATGGAAAAAGGAATGGTTACAGTAATGGACTCACTAAGTAAAGATATTAGTGAGTATAAAGAAATTAAGAACTCATTCGCCAGGTAATTTTAATCATTATCACACATGTAGGCTTCTTTAGTGTTCACTTTAAGTTTCTGTTATATCAAGTAATTAACTTCTTTATTCATTTTCTTTGACGGCAGAGTTTGGGAAAGTTCAAAAAACTCGAGCGCGGTGAATGGAAGGAGAAGCTGACGTGGCAGTACGATAAATATGTGAGAGAACATTCGATTTAATTATATTTCTAGTTTCAATATACCATTATCATATATATGCTTGATTATTAAATCTGTTTGAATTCTATTTTGTTGTGAAGTGTATGAGGCAGACATCGGGGACTGAACCTTGTGCTTACATCGTAATGGAGAACATTCGCTATATGACCCAAAAGTTTAATCAAAGAACAATGATGGTACGTAAATACTATCTAGACTTTGTTCTTACCAAATGTAATATATTCATATATTGATCATCTTCTTTAAATAATAAGATTTGTGAAAAGCGGGATAAACTCGACATAAATGATCGCATGCGAACACTTCAATAGGAAATAGCGGAATTTCTTCTTCGTGAAGTCCTAAATAAGTCGACTGGAGAATTCCCTTACCATATGTAATAGGAAACTGGTGTGTTGTCCATATGATGTAATTGTATGTATATTCAAATGCCCTCCACTGTTGTGGGCTCGAGGCAAGCAAAGAGGGGCGGTGGTGAGGCACTAGTACTATATATGATCGATGTATATATATATGTTGGAGGTACGATATATAATTCTACTATATATGATGATTCTAATTGGCTACGAGATATTCTACATGTATATATATATGCATTGTACATTATGTAACAGCGTAAAATAAACAGTAATCCTAAACCCAAAAGAAAAGAATTAATAAACCCTAAACCCTAAACTATTAAAACCAAAAAGAAAATATAAAAAACTTAAACCTCTAAACCTTTAGAATCGGTTTGTGTTACAAACCGGTGCTAAAAGTTCCCGAGCCCTCACTCCCGACCTGCCACCACATGGCTGGCTGCAGAGATTTTAGAACCGGTTCGTGAGCAACCGGTTCTAAAGGGGTTCACCCTCTAGCACCGAATCTTGAGCACCGGTTGCCAAAACCGGTTCTAATGGCCTCCCAAAACCGATTATAATGACCTGTTTTGCACTAGTGTATAGTTAAGATAAAGGCGAGCACCAGCTGGTGCCCACTGAATTCGGGATTCTCAATGGCTAGAAGGAATGGATTCTCATTGTCTGTGCACATTCATCGTCTTCAATTAGACGTGATCCTGCCAACCAATTACAGGACGAAACATGCAATAAAGTTTTTCCTTGAGATAAGAAACATGCAATAAAGCGATGTACTAGTCCACTGCAGGACAGGTGTAATTCTGCTCGTCATTTCTTGTGAGCAACTTGACCAGGTCTTGGCGCCACTGTTTCCTTTGTCTGCGTGGTTCAATCCAAGTCCACACACAAAAAGGTTTATCCCGTGAATGGGCGATTGAAGTCTTTGCTTGAATCGTTGCTTGCAAGGCTTGAATTTCCCGTGACTTGTTTTATGCGGATATGGTCGCTAATTTGTCCATATAGCGAGATAAGTTACCCCTTTGGCTCTTGGCTGCTTGCTTCAACCATTTGGGACGAGCGTCCACTTCACGTTTTTCGCAACGTCCCCATCCTACCGACAATCATCTCTGAAGCCTGACGCGGCAATCTGTGTCTAGGCGCGGCGCATCATTTGCATATTTATCCCGGGAACGAAAAGCTAGTCTTGTTCGTTTTGGTATTTTCCCATCTTCAGAGTTTAAAACTCTACTTGGTTGATGAAAAGGAGCAAGCTTCTTGAGTCCGTTTACGAAACAAGATCAAACTTTGGCTTACCAATCATAGAGTTCATTGTCAAACTGGAAACAACATTCTACAGCTATATTTACTCTATCATCACCATGATTTAGATTTTCGCCCCGTTTTTATAGATAAAACATAGTCACCATACAACCCAAGTTCGAAACGGACGCAAGAAGCTTGCTCCTTTTTATCAACAAAGTAAATTTGATATTTACTCTGTCACGGAATCCACCAAAAGCAGCCGATCCGTAAAAAACCATCGATATACGGTACAAAGCAAAAAAAAAGGATCCGAACATGACCGCATATCGGCAGATACGCCAACTATTTTTGCGGGGAGCAGTAAAAACTGTCCCACGGCACCATATCTTCCGTTTTTTCCTTCCCAGTTTGCCGCTCCCCATATATCTTTTCGCGATTTGGCGGAGTGAAACTTCATCGTTTTCGCCTCCACCCGCCCCTGCCACTAATGCAATACCATCCCGCGCTCTCTCATTTCTCGCCTTGCCGGTGTGCACAGCCGTCGGTATGGATCATAAGCTTAACGCAATAGCTCAATTGGCAAATCCCTACCCCTGGTTCCCACGGCCTCCGACCCTATTTCTTCCGCCGCCGCCATCACGAAATGGAAGCGGTAGGGCAGTCGTGTCATCCAAGCAGCTGAAGGTCCGGCGAGGAAGGTCAAGAAGACTACGGTCAGGCCAACTGCCGTCGTTGTTGCTTTGTCTGTCAGATCGCAAGAATCGACTAGTGACGCGACGTGTTCGCCCAAATATGCGAAAGGTAAACCTTGTATATTTTTTCTTTGGACTATGAATTCCTACATATCTTTGTACCTCTTTTAGGATTTTGAGTACGTTTTTGTATCACGCAATCATATTCAGATATGTTGGATGCAAATGCGATGGATTTGAGTGCGCCTCTTGACGATTATGAACCGGGAATTGATATTGGACGGACAAAAAAAGCTAGAGGTTGAGGTCAGGGATGACGACGATGACGATGAAGTGGTAGAAGTGGATAAAGAAGAGGTTGATGGTACTCCGAGCCATTTCGCGAAGAGGACCGGAAACTATACGAAAGTGAAGGACAAATGCTTGATTCATGCATGGGAGAGTGTATCTCTCAACGCGGTCACGGGGAAAGATCAAAATAGAAAGTAATATTGGAAAATGATTGAAGATAAATACCACAAACTTATGCTAATTCCCTCCACCAGTTCTCTGAAATCACTTCAAGGTCCAGGGATTTTAATGAAGAAAACATGCATTCACTGGAGTGGATGTTTGTCTCATGTGAGAAATGCCCCTCTAAGTGGATGCACAATCGATGATTATGTAAGTTTTACCCATTTTTGTGTTTGCACATGGATTCACTAGTTGTGCTCACCCTTGCCAATGAGTTGTTCAAGCAAAGCCTAGCTTTCAAGGGAAAGTCATTCACCCTTGGCCATTGTTTGTTTTTGCTCAAGGATAGTGAAAATGGAGCTTGGGAGACAATGAATCTCCTCCAAAGAAAGGCTCCCTTGTAAACTTGGAGGATGATGAAGAAAGTGATGAACACCAAAGGGGGGAAGAAACAAGGGCAATCCCCCTGGAAATAAGAAGGAAAAAGAGAGGGTGAGGAGGTCAGCCGAGGCTATAGCAATGAGAGATCAAACCAGTGAAATGGTGAAGGACAAAGAAAGTACATTGGCCAAACATTTGGCCACCAAGATCAAGATTCTTACGAAGAGGGAGAAATACAAAGATGAAAAGGTGGAAAGAAGATAGCCGAAGATAGCCTATGAGGAGAGAAAGATGTATGTAGACGAGCGGAAGGGAAAGGATGAGATCACTACTGCAAAGGAACAGATAATGATGATGGATCCTGATATCATGGATCCCCACAGAAGAGAATTTTGGGAGTTGAAAAGGCTGGAAATAATGTGCCGATGAAGAATGAACCTTCAAAATGGTATGATGAGGAGAGGTGTTTCTTTCCGAGAAGGTGAGGATGTTGCTCTTAGTGTGTGCTTTGCTGGTGGTGATGCTGGTGGTCCTGCTGCTAATGGTGAGGGTGGTGATACGCGAGAGGTGATAACGGCTTCTCGCCCTTCGTTGGTTACCCCAAGTGGAAGGTGAGATGTAGCGTAGCGTCAAGTTTCCCTTGGTAAAGATACCAAGGTTTAGATTGTCTCCAATAGGACTCCGATAACTACAAGTAGGTTGTGAAGCGAGCAACGCACCGTTTTGAGATATTGCTCCCTTAACCTGGACCTGCACACACAACAAGTAACATTCCTCCCAACAAAGTTCAGAGATGTTGTCAATCTCTCCGGCCTTGTTGTTTACAAATGATCAAACACAACATATAATAGTAGTGATAATTGCAACTAGAAAGTAAAAGCAATAAGTAAATTGAGGGTGTAAACAGTGGTGGAAATATGGACCGGGTCCCTTGATGTTCACTAGTGATGTCTGATACGTCCAAAACGTATCTATAATTTCTGCTTTCTCCATGCCTCTTTTGTGTGATATTGCTATGATATTGATGAACTTCCATACACTTTTGGTCATATTTGGACTAACCTATTAACTCAGTGCACCCCAGTGCCAGTTCCTGTTTTCTGCTGTTTTTCTATTTCAGGTTTTCCCCATATAAAAAGTGCTCCGAAAATTTGGGAAAAATACAATAAATAATCAGCGTAGAAGAAGCTTTGGGAATCACCGAGGGGGGGGGGCAGAGGGGACCCACCAGGGCCCCAGGTGCCCTCCCGGCGCGCCCCAGGGTGGGGCCACGCCAGGGGGCCGCCTGGACCCCTGGTGGTGTTGGGGAACGGGGCAGAAAACAATAATTTTTCATAACCTACGCGTCCCGAACCCAAGACTTATGCTATGGCGATGCAAGTAACGGATGGAAATAGGTCACATACCAGTATGTAGTCCGTTAAGCGGGAAACGTTCCCGCGTGAACGTGGTTGATGTAGTCGTACCCGCCGATCCTCGATGCGGCGGAGATCCTCGACGACTCCAGAAGCCACCAGGTACTTGTAGACCGCTGGCGGGATTACGTCCCCGTCGGAACGTTGTCGGTGAAGACGTCGCGACACGGCCTCGACGATGAAGGAGCACCACAAGTGTAGTGCTTCGCGTGATTACACACATACGGTGTACCCGACGTACCTCCGCGCTCCGAACCAGGCGAGCAGCGGAAAGAAGATGGATTCGGATCCCAGCAGCACGACAACGTGCGTATAGTGGAGAAACCTCCAATCCAGTGCAACCTCCAAACAAGGGGAGTCCGCTCAAGGAAGAAAAAAATAGAGAGAGAGATCAACAAAAAATTTCTGTATTTTTCTGGAATTTTCTGTGTTGAAAAAGGAGCACCCTCCGCATCTATATATAGGGGAAAAAGGGGCACACAACAGCTACAACTAGCAATATGGTACTAACCACAATTGCCGGCCGGCCCCTCGCCTTGGCGCACCATGCATGCATGTGTGCATGGCCGTGGGTGGCCAAGTAGGCCAAGTGGCCACATGGGCCAAAGCCCATGCGCCTAGCACCCTTCTTTTTTTTCTCTTTTTCCTTTTTTTCTTTTCTTTTTCTTTCTCTTTCTTTTAAAGAAAAATAAAAGAACCTTTATTCCATTTAATTATTTAATTCGTTTAATTAAATAATAAAACATATCTAAATAACATTCCGAACAATTCGGAACTACGGAACTTTTTACGTCTCCCCTCCGAAACGATTTCAGAGTTCCCTCTTATTTCTCCGGCGATCCCGAATCTATCCTTATTGCGTCGAAGATCCTTAAGTGTGACACCCTATGGTCCGGGAAACAGCAGAAATGAACAAGACGCTCTCTTGATCAATGGCCATCGATCAGACCTGGTTACAATCCTATATGGCCCCTGCGCTTCCATCGAATTAACTTCATCGTTGAACCGTTAACGTTGAGTCCTGATCCCTTTGTCATACGGTACTTTGTTTGTCCAAGGTTTGATCGACGGTATCCAATACCTAGTTCATCCTCGTTGCCGACAAACATATTTACTCGTTCCTGTGATATTGCAACCCCGTGACCTAGTCACACGTTTGCGCAAACTTTATGATGCAATATCATCGAGTGGGCCCAGAGTACCTATTCGTCACTCGGATGGACAAATCCCGTTTTGATCTATTTGCATACTCATCAACATATCTACTTTGGAATACCCAAGATACACCTTTATGGTTACCATGTTTCAGTG
Source organism: Bromus sterilis (assembly GCA_950022295.1). Classification (NCBI taxonomy): domain Eukaryota; kingdom Viridiplantae; phylum Streptophyta; class Magnoliopsida; order Poales; family Poaceae; genus Bromus; species Bromus sterilis. The sequence continues at coordinate 224,060,101 of OX465599.1, forward strand.
TAACGGTTAATGCACTCAAATCATCCTAGTAGATAGCTGTTATGTATGATCATCACGGTCTTAAGGATCGGGTCACTACGTTTATAGTTATTGCAATGTTGAACTATGTGACTGGATCACATTGCAACACTTCCGGTGGGTGTGTTTCCATCATGTCATTCTCCCAATGACATGACCCCATTGTCAATAGACTATTCACATCTCATGATCAGGAAACCTTGATCATCAATTGCCCAATGGACTAGTGATACGTCCAAAACGTATCTATAATTTCTGCTTGCTCCATGCATGTTTTGTGTGATATTGCTATGATCTAGATACACTTTCATACACTTTTCATCATATTTGGACTAACCTATTAAATCAGTGCACCCTAGTGCCAGTTCCTGTTTTCTGCTGTTTTTCTATTTCAGTTTTCCACCATATAAAAAGTCCCAGAAAAATTACGGGAAAAATATAGGAAAAATCAGCGTACAGGAAGCTTCGCGAAGAGCCCGAGAGGGGCCAGAGGGGAGCCAAGGGGCCCAGGCGGCCACCCAGCGCGGCCCCACCCCTGGCCGCGCCAGGGGGGCGCCTGGGGCCCCTGGTCCAACTCTGGCTGCCCCCTTCGCCTATTTATTCTCCATCACGGGGAAACTCCGCGGATAGAACCCTTTTTCGCGATCTCTCCTCTGTTCCGCCGCCGCCGCGCTTCCGAGATCGGGAGGACCAGAAGACCTCTTCCCGGCATCCTGCCGGAGGGAGGGCCGAACTCCGGGAGTCTCCTCTCCACCATGGATGCTCCCCGCATGTCTCGTGAGTAGTTTTCCTTGGACCATGGGTCCGTGATCAGTAGCTATGTGATGTTCTCCTCCCCTCTTTGTTATTCATGGTTTAGACCTCATGAGCTGCCCTACATGATCGAGGCACTTTTGTAATCTTTCTGCTATTGCTATGGTGAGTTTGATGGGATCTGATGGATTATGAGATTATGTTCAGATTGTGATAGAGTAATATATTTGGTTTTTATCTCTTGTATTTTTGTTCCTAAGTAATTCTTGCATGTTCTCCGTTGCTGTTTATTTCTTTGGCCAAGTAGTAGGTAGTGACTCCAAGAGGAACATTATGCTCGATTGTGGGTTCATGCCCCCCGATGACACGCTTGAGTGACAGAAACATGAGTCTAGGGGATGTGCTATTGCAACAAGGGGGAAAACAACGGTGCTTGTAACCGCGGTTGCAAAGATTGTTTACTTTACGCAAAGTTCTTTTTAATGCAGTTGTCTATTGCTTTGGGCTTGCACTTTGGGTGGGGCTCGCAACTTAATACCAGCGATATGTTCTGGATAGATATCTCAAGGTGGATGATTAGTAGTAGATGCAGTTGGATTACGGTCTACTTATTTTGGCGTACTTCCCGTGCTTTTGAGCATCTTCCTTTCTTTTGTAGCATAGTTGGCATTGCAGTGCGTTCATAATCCTTTCAATTGCCCTTCTATAAATTTTTTACCTCGCATAGCAGTTTTATCGTCTTTTGGGAGAGAGACATCACTAGTGAACATCACGTATCCTGGTCCATATCCTTATTACTGTTTCCACGCTATCTTTACTTTTCTTCTTTTACTTTCAATTGCTATCATTATCCCTTGTGTTTTACCCTTTGTGAACAACAAAACCGGAGAGATTGAAAACCGCTCTGAACTTCGTTGGGAACAAAGTTATCTGTGTCCGTGTGTAGGTTGTAAGGCCCGATATGCGGTACTGTTCCAGATCTAGGTTTTTCCACCCAGATCCGGGGACGAAGCACATATCGGTCCAACCGCGACATATCACAAAGCCATATGCCCCGGATTTCCAACATGATATCACAACATTACAGATACAAGGATACAACATCTCATAAAATCGGCATACAACTGCCTCAAATACAATACAACAGCAGAAGATACATGTCTGAGTACAGACTACAATCAAATGCCTAGTGGCAAAGAGAAAGACATCGATCCCATATCCAAACGGGTCCAGGCCCTCCGCCGGGATCCGCCTAACTAGTCGTCGTCGAGTCTCCACGTGAAACGTCGGTCACCATACCTGTTGTCGATCAAGAACCCTGAAAAGAGTTTGGGGGTAGTATCATGAGTACAGAGGTACTCAGCATCCAACTGTAATGGTCATCTGACCCAGCAAGGACTTCATCACTCGTCATTCTAGGACAACTAGTAGTTTACGGTAAGGAAGGGGTGAGTGGTGAGGTTGCTTCCGCACTAGCATTTATGAAGTGGCTAACGATCTAGAGAGTAAGATAAGAAGCCAAGCATTTGATGAGGAATCGCCTCCAACAAGTCTTCTAACCACTTACATACGCAAACATAACACCTATCCTATCCTTGTCCTCCTCTTCGCATCCCGACGAAGAAGAAGCAGTCAAGGCACACACACGTTGATCAAGTTATTTAAGATTATCTCAGTTGTTGTTGTCTATGAACAAGGAGTAGGTCTCAAGTCGTCCATAACCGTGGACACGGCTTCTCGAAAAGATTTAACCCTGCAGGGGTGTACCAACTGCCCATTACAAGGCTCCGCACGCACGTCCATCTCTCTCAGTTGCTACCCATTATAGGCAACCATTTTATGATTTAGTTCCAAGAGATCCGAAAAGACAGGTCCCTCTAGCTACCAACGAACAAAACCGGGTGGCCCCCGGTGAGTCGACATCCATCTCAGGAGCCGGCCGCGCTCTCGTTCTGGTCTCAACCGTCTGTCGCAGGTTTGGATAACCGGTTAATCACACATGGGACACCGGGTCCTCAGCCGGACAAAGTGGGCCAGCAAGGGAACTATGTCCTCACTGGTCCAGGTCGGTTTGTAAATAACTGGCGGCCGACCAGCACACACACGGTTTCAAATGGTAAATCAGCTTGGGCCACCACTAGAAATGTTTGAAGCTAGGTAGGTAAGAAAAGGGGACCCCATAAAATCCCACACGCGGTTAGGCACGCTCAGTCTTAAAACCAATACCCGGAACTCGGATCCTAGGTGACTCGAATGGAACAAAGCGTCGGGGCGGGATAGCCTAGACCTTCCATCCTTCGTCGAATATAGTCAAAATTTATAATAATTATATCATCAACAACAATATAATAAGGTGATATCCCAAACCAAGGAGTAACAGGGTAACATCGTAGCATCCTAAGCATGCATACTAAGCAGGGGCTGAGCAACGAGTAGAGTAACATAGTAGTACAAGGTTTGTTGGGAGGGGACATGGCTGTATCGGTTTGAAAGAGGCTGTAAACATGTGGTAGGATCAAACATCGAGCCTATCCTAGACTAGCATGCAAACCGCTGGTTGAAATAGAATGGATCATAAGTAATGTATAGTCCTTGCCTGTTGACAAGTCGGGTTCCGAAGGTGTAGTTGATCGCAAGCTCGCATCGTCTCCGAGAGGTACCCGCAGAAGCACACAAGACGGTAAACACTGGAAAGCAATCAACGAGAAAGCATCTATTACTACGAAGCAAACACGAGCAAGCGTCAACAAGAAGGCAACACGAGACATCGCACCTACCGTCGAGAGCGGTTACTAACAGGTTAAGTGGAGTGCTCGCCACACACGACGATACCGCACGTTTACAACGGTTCAAGTTGTTTAGCTACACAAGGTGGGCAAAGGTTGTTAACATGGCATCTCACTCAATCATGGCATAGCACACAAACATGTCAAGGGATGAAGCATAAATAAACTACCTAAGCTAGTCAATTTAAGTGGGGTGAAATCCTAGACATGGCAAACTATTGCGGACCCCACGATAAAAATGGAATTCGGTACTGTTTTTTCCTAAAAAATATTTTATTATTTTATTTAGCAAGCAAGAACAGAAAAAACACAATCTACATGCAATTCTAGTCAAGTTACATATAAAGAACATTTTAATCCGAGCAACGGATAAAAAGTTATTGCAGTTAAAGTTTACAGTGGCAGACAATTGTAATTAGCAGGTAAACAACATGTAAACAAAGTCAAACATGGCAACAAGCAACATATTATTAATCTACGCGCAAAACGGAGCAACTTTCATGTAGAAAGCGTCTCCATCGGAGCTACCTGTGAAAAGATATAGCTACCGCAAAAAAACTACACAATCTGCCAAAATAAAACTGCCCAGGGAAAAAAACAGGCAACTGGCCGAAACTAGTGCTATTGGGCCCAACAGGCAGCAAACAAAAAAATAAAAAAAATAAAAAAAGGGCGCTCACCCTGCGGGCCGTGGCCCACTGGCTTGGGGCTGGATCTGGCTCGGGCTGGCTGGAGAGGCAGGCCTTGGGCTGGCTGCTGGCGCAACCCACCTGGGCGCGCGGTTGGCCTGGCCGGCTCGTCCCGATCCTGCGGGAACCGGCAACGGCGGCGGATGGCTCGCCGGCCAGCCTCCGGCGGCCGTGTGGTGGCGTGAGGCGGCGACGGCTGGAGGGGCGGAGCGGCGAGCTACGGGGTGCAGGGGGCGGTTCCGGTCGGCGCGCAGGTCCTGAGGCGAGGCGAGGAGCTCGGGGTCGCCGACTTTCATGGCGTCAAGGGGAGCGGCGGCGCCTCCGACCGTGGCGCACGGCGGCGTGGTCTCTGTGCAGGTGAGGCAGAGGGGGTGAGGACGCGCGGAAGGTGGTCGAGCGCGGAGGACGGCGGATCCGGCTGTCGGGGTCGCCGGCGTGGAGCTTTGAGGCGGGGCGCTGCTCCCATGGCTGGCACGAGCTCGCGGAGCTTCATGGGCATGGTGGCTCCTGTGAGGGCGCTGCAAGGAGGGAAAGGAAGAAGGTGAGAGGAGGAGAGAGGCGCGGAGGAAGAGGGAAGGGAGAGGTGGTCCCCGGCGGCTCGCCGGAGCGGCAAGGCTCGGCGGCCGGCCGTCGAGGCGGCGTGGCGGCGGAGCTCGGAGCTTGGGCACAGCGGGAGGAGAGAGGAGACTGGAGGTGGAACGCAGGGCGCGATCTGGGCCGTTGGATCGGCCGATCCGACGGTCCAGATCCGCTGGGGCTAGGGTTTGGACGAAAAATAGACCAAATTGCAAAAATTGGGGCAGTTGTGAGGGGGGTGGCTGCAAATTTTGCTCAGGGAAACCCTAGAAAGGGGTGGGAGTGTGGTGGTCTTTATATAGCCCAGGTGGCTGGCAGTTTGCAAAAACATCACCGGGTTTTCTCCCGCGCGCGCGGTGTTCACGTTTCTGATTGCCGGGGGTCCGCAGTACCTCCGATTCGGGTAAAACTTCGAACTGCGCGATCAGCGCGTCGAGCCGGAGGCGTACACCTCGCGTTGGAACCGTTCCGAGAACACTTTCCGGCGTGCTATAAAAATATCCCGTTTAATTATTAAACGGGGTTTTTCGTTCCGTTGGCTGCGGTTGGTCTCGTGCGGTTTTCGCGACGGTGATCGGGCGAAACCCGGTGCCGCAAAGGTTGAGTGTCAGGCTGGCAAGGTTCGGTCTCCGTTTGGTATGAGATAAGAGGGGGAAAAATAATCGCCGATCGATAAATCGGGGATGCAAACACCGCAAACAAATCAGACAATCAAACAATTCACACCGAAAACAAAATTTTTAATTTTTGTGAAAACTGGGTTGTTACACAGGTCCACGTCAGTTGCGCCGCTGACACCTACTTATCATCTCTGGAGTCCTACTGGAGGCAAACCTTGGTATCTTCACCGAGGGAAACTTGCTGCTGCGCTACATCTCAAACCTTCCACTTGGGGTAACCAACGAGGGGCGAGAAGCCATCAAGCGAATTTCTGGCGCCGTTGCCGGGGACTCCGAGTGCTAAGATAGGGGAGTTGCACACTACACTTTACCTTTGTTTTTTAGTCTTGCTAGTTTACCTTTCAGTTTTTATCTCAGTGTCCTTTATGAAAAACCACAAAATTGCTACCTTTTTCCTTTGTCTTTCTTTGCCTATTTATGCTATCCTTACCATGGGTGATGAACCACCCAAATATGGTAGGATGGACATGTTTCACTTGGATCGTCTTCGATCAATTTGTGCTCGCGCTAAAAACCCGACCGAATTGGTTGAGGGAAAATCATTGGATGAGAATGCTCATTATACGCGGCACCGCCTATCTCAGAAAGGGAAACACTTATGGGACCAAATACATGTTTCTTATTGCCATGCTAAACTTTTGTGCCACATTTATGATTTTACTTCTTGTTCTAATATAAATCATAAAAACCTTCCTGTCCAATGTGAGTTTAATGAAAATGAGATATTATATTCTTATGCTAAAGGTGTTTATGATTACTTTGATGTTGAAAATATTGAAGAGTTTGTTGCTTTTAAAGGTGCCTATGAGAATGCTTCTTTAATTGAAAAGTATCACGATACTATTTTCGAGTCTGAAAACTTTGCTGTTCTTGCTTATTGCTTTGAGAATTATACTTCCAATGATTATATTAAGGATTTAAAAAATATAATGCTTGCTTCCCAAGAAGAGGCTAATGATTTCTATGAAGAGGAATCTTATGATTCCGAGGACTCACTTGATACTTCCCTTTCTGATGATTTTGATACTTGCTTTGTTGATGGCCATGATGCCACTATGGATGATGCCTACAAAGATGAACTTGCTATAGTTCCTTATGTTAAGCATGAAATTATTGCTGTAGCACCCACACTTGATTGACCTATTATCCTTTTGAAATCTCCAACTATTCCGGAGAATTTTGCTCTTATCAAGGCTCAATGTGATGGGTTGCATCTATCTTATCATCCTAAAAACCGTGTTGAAAACAATACACGTGTGCTTGTAGGTCATGAACAACATGATTTATGTGATAGTTATATTCTTGATGTTGTTCATGTTGCTACTGAAAATTACTTTGAGAGACGAAAGTTTGGTTGTAGAAACTTCCATGTTACAAAAACACCTCTCTTCATGTTGAAAATTTTGAAGTTGTTCTTGTTCTACCTTCCTATGCATGTCACTTTGTGCTTCTTTGATTTATTTTCTTACAAGATGCCTATGCATAGGAAGTGGGTTAGGCTTAAATGTGTTTCACATTCGCTTCTTGATGCTCTCTTTTGCTTCAATTCTTATTCTCTTGTGAGCATCTTTCATAATCTTTAAGCCTAGCTAATGGCTCTAAAGAAGCGCTTTCGGGAGGCAGCCCGCAACGAATTTAGGTTTTTCTTTTTTGCTTTTTTTGTGTCTTGATGTTTGTTACTACTGTAGCAACATCATTGTATCTTTATTTTTCAGCTTTGTGCCAAGTTATAGCCTCTTACGGCAAGGGAAGTAAAAGTTGTGACATGCTGTCCAGAAAACAGATTCTGTCCTCGTGACCAGAAAAATTCCAGAAAAATCCCAGTTCATCTTTTTGAGCTGAAATTTTTACACAGCATGCTCTATACAATTAAGAAACTTCCGTATGTTCTGAGTTTTTTTATTTGAGTTGCAGAAGTGCCCCTAAAAATTCTTTACTACCTGCTGTTCTGTTTTTCACAGATTCTGCCACGTTTTGTCTCTCCTAACTTTTGCAAACCTTAAGCTTGCTTTTTCTTTGCAAAAACTTTTTGGCACTCCTGAGAAACAGTAGCTCTTCAAGAATATCTTTATGTCCAGTGGGGAAAAATTATTTTATTAAGGGTACTAACCTCTCTAATCAGCTTATGATGAGTTATGTATGAAGGGAGTTTTCAAGTGTGCGATGGAAGATGATGAAAGAAGATCCAGGAGTGTCAAGCGCTCAAGCATGGGGGTGATCCCATGCATCCCCAATAAATATTAAAGGAGACTCAAGCGTCTAAGCTTGGGGATGCCCCCGTGCATCCCCTTCTCCATCAACTATCATCAGTTCGTCCTTCGTCTCACTATATTTTTATCACTTCATGCGTTATGTGCTATGCTTGGTGCATCTCGCTCTTAGGTTTTATTTTTAGTTTTCTTTAGCCTTGCTTGCTGTTCATAAAAATTTAGATCCCGTCTTACTTTGTGTGTGAGAGAAACACACTCCACTTTCAAAATCTAGAACACATCATAGGATTTTTCCTGCTTATCTTTTTGCTGTTGTGTGTTCTTTATCTTTTCGTAGCTACTGCCATGTTTAGTTATAGTCTTAGTTTGTCTTTAGCAAGAGCCTTGGCTTTTGTTTAGTCTATTGCTGGAACTCTTTTTAGTTTTCATGTTTATCTTGTTAAAGAGAGTTGGTTGTTGCACTGAGTTGTGTCTTGTCTTGAGAGTAGGTAATTGAGGTTGCTATTTTCTTCTAGTAGTAACTTGCAATAGTTTTGAGGTATTGATGTGAGTAATGTTTGAACTTTTGGTGTCAAGAGCTCTAGCCTATCAGTGATAGGTGTCGTATTTTGGGCAATCCGTGTGTATTTTCAAAACCTACAAAACTAGTTGAGAACTCTACCTACTAGATGGATCACTAATCTTTGGAGGGATCGAATATTAGAGAACACTCACGTACCATGAGTCGAGGATGCGCAAGGATAACCAAACCCCCATACACTCCTCCTCGGGGTACTTGTCTCTTTGTGAACCTCCTTATTAGATTGAGAGTTACCGATAATAAGTGCATGAGTTCTTCGGACTAATGTAAGTATTGAAAGTTGACACTTCCACCTTCCCATATTTTTCTAGCCTCTCCCGTGCCGTGCATTGCCTTCTTCTCACTCCGAGAGTTGGTGTCCACCTTCGCCGGTACATACAAACCCTTGGCATGATACGCTCTGTCATCATAAACCTCCTTATATCTTTCCTCAAAATAGCCACCATACCTACCTATCAAGGCATTTCCATAGCTTTTCCGAGATATATTTCCATGCAACATCCACCTCTTCATGACTTGATCTTCATGTCATACACGTTCCTGCTACACTGGCAGCGACATACATTGCATACATCATGACAGTTACATCTTCTTTATGATTTTGAGTACCTTGTAAAGTGTGAAAGATCTCCTTTACCTTCTTGTAAAATAGAGTGTTGCCCTTAAGTGAGGAAAAGATCCCAAAGTGGACACAATAAAAGATCCCGAAGAGGACAAATGAGAGTTAAATAGAAAGAGCCATTGAGGCCACAAAAAAATACAAAAAAATAGAAAAAAGAGAAAAAGAAATAAAAAGAGAGAAAGGGGCAACACTACTATCCTTTTGAGAGATCCACACTAGTACTCCCTTTATATCCTTGTACTCCATAGAGATGATCTTTATGCATATAGCTATGTGGGGACCTTCACACTATAGAACTTGGCTTGCATATTCCAAGGATGAGCCTCCTCAAACGAGCTCTAGGTCTTCATGAGCGAGTAAGTTAGATGCACCCCCACTAGTTCCATTGGAGAGCTTCCTAGCTCGTATGTGCATCCGTTGCATGGCAATCCCTACTCCTCACATCATATCTATCATTTGGCATCTCTTGCCTATGATTGTCCTCATTGATGTGAGCCTTTCTTATCCTTTTTGACTTCCTCCTCCGTACTTCTCTCTTTGCCATCCTAAGTGTCAACTCTCGTGCTTACGCTCATCCATTGCATGAGTGCTCAAAATATCGAAAAGGAGTGGATCAAATTGACTTGTACCTGGCTAGTGGTCTGGGGATGAGTCAAGATAAGATTCCAAAGAGAACCAAGTGTGAAACTTTAGTAGATTGAGTTCTCAACACAAAAATACTTTTTCTCATATTCCCTATCCTCCTTCTTGCACGCAAACACCATTTGGAGACATTCGAGTCACGGACAGCGAGAGCTCTTGCACCTAATGTTCTTTTGTTACTTGTTTCAATGCTAATATAGACTCTTGCATGTTATGACTTGAATTGAATCTCTAACCTTGATTGCTTTACTTTTAAAAGTTCTTTTATGGTTGCTAGCGTTTCACCATAGAAATTATGTTGTTATCATTTACCTACTCGAGGACGAGCAGGAATTAAGCTTGGGGATGTTGATACGTCCAAAACGTATCTATAATTTCTGCTTGCTCCATACATGTTTTGTGTGATATTGCTATGATCTAGATACACTTTCATACACTTTTGATCATATTTGACTAACCTATTAACTCAGTGCACCCCAGTGTCAGTTCCTGTTTTCTGCTATTTTTCTATTTCAGTTTCCCCCCATATAAAAAGTGCCAGAAAAAATCCGGGAAAAATATAGGAAAAATCAGCGTACAGGAAGCTTAGCGAAGAGCCTGAGAGAGGCCAGTGGGGAGCCAGGGGGGCCCAGGCGGCCACCCGGCGCGGCCCCACCCCTGGCCGCGCCAAGGGGGCGCCTGGGGCCCCTGGTCCACCTCTGGCTGCCCCCCGTCGCCTATTTATTCTCCGTCACGGGGAAACTCCGCGGACGAAACCCTTTTTCGCGATCTCTCTTCTGTTCCGCCGCCGCCGCGCTTCCGAGATCGGGAGCACCAGAAGACCTCTTCCCGGCACCCTGCCGGAGGGAGGGCCGACCTCCGGGAGTCTCCTCTCCACCATGGATGCTCCCTGGATGTCTCGTGAGTATTTTTCCTTGGACCATGGGTCCGTGATCAGTAGCTATGTGATGTTCTCCTCCCCTATTTGTTCTTCATGGTTTAGACCTCGTGAGATGCCCTACATGATCACGACACTTTTGTAATCTTTCTGCTATTGCTATGCTGAATTTGATGGGATCTGATGGATTATGAGATTATGTTTAGATTGTGATAGAGTAATATATTTGCTTTTTATCTCTTATATTTTTGTTCCTAAGTAATTCTTGCATGTTCTCCGTTGCTGTTTATTGCTTTGTCCAAGTAGTAGGTAGTGACTCCAAGAGGGAACGTTATGCTCGATTGTGGGTTCATGCCCCCCGATGACACGCTTGAGTGACAGAAACATGAGTCTAGGGGATGTGTTGTTGCCACAAGGGGGAAAACAACGGTGCTTGTAACCGCGGTTGCAAGGATTGTTTACTTTACGCAAAGTTCTTTTTAATGAAGTTGTCTGTTGCTTTGGGTTTACACTTTGGGTGGGGCTCGCAACTTAATACCAGCGAGATGTTCTGGATATATATCTCAAGGTGGATGATTAGTAGTAGATGCAGTTGGATTACGGTCTACTTATTTTGGCGTACTGCCCGTGCTTTTGAGCCTCTTCCTTTCTTTTGCAGCATAGTTAGCATTGAGGTGCGTTCATAATCCTGTCAACTGCCCTTCTGTAATTTGTTTACCTCGCATAGCAGTTTTATCGTCTTTTGGGAGAGAGACATCACTAGTGAACATCACGTATCCTGGTCCATATCCTTATTACTGTTTCCATGCTATCTTTACTTTTCTGCTTTTACTTTCAATTGCTATCATTATCCCTTGTGTTTTACCCTTTGTGAACAACAAGACCGGAGAGATTGACAACCTCTCTGAACTTCGTTGGGAACAAAGTTATCTGTGTCTGTGTGCAGGTCCACGTCAGTTGCGCCGCTGACACCTACTTATCATCTCTGGAGTCCTACTGGAGACAAACCTTGGTATCTTCACCGAGGGAAACTTGCTGTTGCGCTACATCTCAAACCTTCCACTTGGGGTAACCAACGAGGGGCGAGAAGCCGTCAACTAGTATACTAGAGTTCACTAGGGACCTGGTTGTTTGCATACCACACGTGTATTAAAGTTTTCGCTTAATACAGTTATAGCACAGTATAAAACTTATTATGTTCTAATGAAATATACCAATAAACATATTTTATTTGCCTCTAGGGCACATTCCCAACAGTCTCCCACTTGCACTAGAATACAAATAATCTAGTTGCATTTTTCTGTGGATCATAACTCCATATCATCTATATGGTTATAGATCATGCTTGCTTGTGGAAAAGGTTGTATCAACGGTCCGGGTACCATTCAGATCCGTATGTCTTTTGCAAATCATTAATGTCACCTAGTTTGACATTACTTTCATTATCCATTATAATGATGAGGTATATATTTGGTGGTAGAGTGAGACTTCGTTTGTTGTGTTTTCGCAATGACATCCGCTGGGTCACGCGGACTTTCCCTTAGTCATGCACACTAAAACTCACTCAGTCAGAAGTCAAACTTCTTAAGCCAGAATATAACTCTTGCCACTTCTAAAGCAGCCATATCATTGTAGATTTAATCCTTAGTGCATTGTATGCAATTTTGATGTCTAACCATGTTTCTTTCAACTTAGGCATTTATTAGCATGATGTATCAATTTTCTAGGTTAGTGTCAGAACTTGAACCAGCATAACTTTTATGGTCAAGTTCACTATCCTTTACAAATTAGAGATGTATCCTCAGTTCTCTCCAGACACTGAAGGATAAACTTAACTCTTTGTTCCATGATTTACTCATAAATCATATCACAACATGTTCTTCTTACTAAGAACTTGGGTCACATTACGTCGAGTACAAACCTTTGGTTTTATATGAAAGAACCTATGACAGGGGCATAAAGGATGTAGCACATCCATTTCTTTCATTTAACCATCATTTAACCATTGTTCTTGTACTGAGATTAACTCGATACTTCTCTTGGATATACAAGTAAGAACTACCTTCTTGACTTGTCCCATTCTGAACTTCTTTAGAATCTTATCCAGGAAAGTATTCCGACTCAATGTTATTAAACGTATTAATCTATCTTAATAGATTTTCAATGCTTAACTTCATTCATGAAAGATATCAATAATCATTAATACCAACTACACCATTCACAATATGTTATATATGAGAATGTTGTCACGCTCCCACTCAAATATGTCAGCCACATATAAGACTAGGATAACACTCCCATAGCTCCCACTCAAAATATGTCGTCCACATATTAAGTTTAGGAAACTATTCAGCTCCCACTCAGTTTCATGCAAAGTATATTTCTCAATATTTTGGCTAAGTCCAAAATCACTTTGATCATCCATCAAATTGAAAATTCCGGTTACGAGACACTAGCATCCATATGTTTTCCAAAACCTTCTTGTTGTACCAATTACAACACTTCTTCAAATACAGGATTTGAGGAAGTCACGGTATTGATAAAAAATTGGATCAATCATAGTGAATATCCCATTGACTCAACATCGCTACATATTGTAGTCAACCTTTTTGAATTTGTCAGAAACATCCTTCATGACAAATCGATCTTGATGTCTTCCTTTGATGTTCACATTTAATCCTTATAACCTTGAAGTTATTGAGAGTATCAAGTAACCTTTTTACTCGATAAGATTCAAGTAATCTTAAATGTAACACAATATAGGATTTCATGACTCACAGTCATTTCTTGTACTCAGGTCCACCATCGCTTCTTCGTAGTCCGTAGGTATGTCTTGTTCCATCAACATGACAAGTGAATCATGAATATTACTTTGCACAACGGGCAAACATGTATTCTTGAATCCTACTTTATTTAGTAAAAGTTTCAAGAGAAACATCATGATCATTATCATCATTTTCTCCTCTAACTGTAGAGCTTTGGTTCCGGAAGACATTCCGTTGCGCTACTCTGACATATGGAGGCAAGGTGAATTACCTTGGTTGAACTTTCACTTTCTTCCATTAACAAATTTATCAAGAACACTTCTTGACAAACAACAGACTTAGAAACACAAGTTTTGCTCTTTGGTTCTAGTTGTGGAAGATGTATCCATAATTGACTAAGGATACACTACAAAGATAATTTATCACATAAATCATTTTCCTAGAAACCACGATTCACCATGGCTCATATGGTGTTGGTTTCCATGAACTCAGATGGTTTCCTATTCTGAAGTGAGTGTTTGCATATTAAATTAATAACTCTAAACTATAATAACGTAACTCGGTAGGAGATAACTTATACCATACACTATTCAATAGAGTATGATTATAATGTTCATGCACATCAACAATATTGAAGTGTCTTAAGCATTGTGATTTGTGGAACAACTTTCACACAAGTCCATATGCCCAAGGCTAACTCAAAACATTTGTCACTTTGATCAAATCGTAGAGACTGGTTTTTCTTGTTAATTCAATACCCGTCTTCATTCTAAAATCCCTTTGATCACATCAAACTATTTCAGTCTCATGTTTCATTAGTGAATACACATATTCATCTAAGTCCACATATGAAGTTCACGAAATAAAGAATTCACTACATGCTGAAATATGATACATTATTATGTATGATATTCAACAATCAGCGCAAACTCTGTTTTACCAGAATGCGGAGTTTCAGTCATCTCACCTAAAGAGGCATGGTTTGCATGTGTCAAGGGATCAAGTATCTCAAGACTCCATCAAACCAATCATGACTTAAACGGTAGTGTCATTATTAGGTGTGGATAATTCTTGGCATTGCAATATTTCTTATAAATGATCAATTACTATCATCAATATAAGAATAACTCATTCATAATCATAATGTGACCATAAAAGATATCATTCATAAAAGAAGAACAACTGACTTGTTTCTCACTAATATGAATAATTGTCTTCGCGAGATGCAAGACACACTAATAAAGTCCACACTCACACGATCATAAATTTATTCATATATTAATCAAATGATAGATGTAGAGGGAGAGTGTTGTCGACCATCAACTATCTTGATTATCGTCAGCACACATTGTCACCTCATCCCTTCCAAGACGCTCTTTAAGCAGTAAGTTCAAGTATCGAATACTTAATCATCCGCAATTAGTGTTTTGTGGGGAAAGACAGTTATAACCCGTATATCAAATATACTTTCTCCGTCGATGACTATTCCTGCATTGGTTCTACCTTTAAAGTTCACAATTTTAACCATGACCTCATGACAGGTGAACGATTCTCCTTCATGACATAGTCCGTCTTTGTAGCTGGGAGTAAGCGGATGCAACTCCCCAGTTATCGCAAAAGAACCGATCATTCAGTAGTCCAAGTTATACACAAGGTGTTCATGTATCTTATACATTTTCCATGTGACTTTCTCAGCAGGTTGTTCCTTCCACCATGGTTGAAAGAAACCCCGTCCATATACTCATTCTTCATTACCCTGATTTGCGACTTAGTGCTTTTAAGTACACCTAGCATGTCATACGTGTTGGTGTCGTTAACATGCCTTCATAATTCAGATTTCATAGAATGAAGTATGGTGTATTGGACAGTCATTCATAAGTGACGGTGAGTACGATACTCATCATCATCTTCCTTAATTATGGAGTTATCTGGTGCATCTCCTAGCAATTCTCGTATTACGTTTAGCAAGTCATTATTAATGAGTATGTCTCTAATGGTGTTGGTACCAATCAATGAAGTAAGAACCGTCTACCTTAAGTTCTTCATCACGCATAAAAGATCCATAGTTATAAACATTGGGTATGACATTATCTACAATGATATTTGCTAAGACATGAAGATTAAGTTCATAATAGGAGTTCATGTTTTTAAAAACAATTCTGGAACTCCCACTCAGACAAACATCCCTCATAGTTTATTCTAAGTAATTACACGATCCTTGAGAACTATACCTCCCCCGTGTGACACGACCATCAGTATATTCTCAAGGTAGGCCATGATGCCGATCACATCATCCATGTGACTCATGCTCTATCTTTCGATCATTGTGTCCCAAGGCCATATCTGCATATGCCAGGCTCGCCACAATAACCTTAGTGATTATATGCCGCGTATGCAAGGCCATGTTTCTGGACATGCTAGGCTTGCTCCACCCATCTCATTTGAACTCTAATATGTTTGACACCCGTGTGACATGCGATGCCTCCATAATGGAGATCTTTCCAGATGGTGCTTCACTAAGGAAGGACACTTTGTTGGATTAGTGAGGGATCATCCTATAATGCTACCGTCGTATATCTAATACAAGCAAAACATGATGCAACAGTATAAATCATACTAACTATGATGCCCCCTGCAAATTAAAGTTTAGACGCCTCTACTTTATCTTTTGCAAGTTTTAAGTGGCTGATAGGGCTTTCGAGATAGAAGCGTTTCTATGCCTACGAACATACAACCACAACACCAATCCCGCAATTGTCTCTATTACACCCCTGTCGGGGCCATCCGTTGCAAACGTCTTCGCATCGCTAATGTTAGAGAGACAGACACCCCCCAGCCACTTATATGGTACAAGCCATATGTCAAGCGTGGAACCAGTCTCGCGTAAACGCGTAAGGTCGGTCGGGGCCGCTTCATCAGGACATTGCCGCAATGGTAAAGTAGTACACGTGGGAGGGTAACAATTGGAGAATTGATGCCACATACTAGATGTGTTCTATCCGTACAATACATCTACGCATAGTCTTGCTCTGATACCATTGTTGGGGAATGGGGCAGAAAACAATAATTTTTCATAACCTACGCGTCCCGAACCCAAGACCTATGCTATGGAGATGCAAGTAACGGATGGAAATAGGTCACATACCATTATGTAGTCCGTTAAGCGGGAAACGTTCCCACGTGAACGTGGTTGATTAGTCGTACCCGCCGATCCTCGATGCGGCGGAGATCCTCGACGACTCCAGAAGCCACCCGGTCCTTGTAGACCGATGACGAGATTACGTCCCCATCGGAACGTTGTCGGTGAAGACGTCGCGACACGGCCTCGACGATGAAGGAGCACCACAAGTGTAGTCCCTCGCGGGATTACACACATACGGTGTACCCGACGTCCCTCCGGGCTCCGAACCAGGCGAGTAGCGGAAAGAAGATGGATTCGGATCCCAGCAGCACGACGGCGTGCGTATAGTGGAGCAACCTCCAACCAAGTGCAGCCTCCAAACAAGGGGAGTCCGCTCAAGGAAGGAGAAAATAGAGAGAGAGAGAGATCAACAAAAAAATTATGTATTTTTCTGAAATTTTCTGTGTTGAAAAAGGGGCACCCTCCACATCTATATATAGGGGGAAAAGGGGCACGCAGGAGCTACAACTAGCAATGTGGTACTAACCAAAATTGCTAGCCGTGGCTAGCAGCCACGCATGTGGCTGGCCGGCCCCTGGCCTTGGCGCACCATGCATGCATGTGTGCATGGCCGTGGGTGGCCAAGTAGACCAAGTGGCCACATGGGCCAAAGCCCATGCACCTAGCACCCTTCTTTTTTTCTCTTTTTCTTTTTCTTTTTCTTTCTCTTTCTTTTAAAGAAAAATAAAAGAAATTTTATTGCATTTAATTATTTAAATTATATTTTAAAATTTAATTCATTTAATTAAATAATAAAACATATCTAAATAACTTTCCGAACAATTCGAACTACGGAACTTTTTCCGTCTCCCCTCCGAAACGATTTCGGAGTTCTCTCTTATTTCTCCGGCGATCCCGAATCTATCCTTATTGCGTCGAATACCCTTAAGTGTGACACCCTACGGTCCGGGAAACAACATACATGATCAAGACACTCTCTTGATCAATGACCATCGATCAGACCTGGTTACAATCCTAGATGGCCCCTGCGCTTCCATCGAATTAACTTCATCGTTGAACCGTTAACGTTGAGTCCTGATCCCTTTGTCATACGGTACTTTGTTTGTCCGAGGTTTGATCGTCGGTGTCCAATACCTAGTTCATCCTCGTTGCCGACAAACATATTTCCTCGTTCCTGTGATATTGCAACCCCGTGACCTAGTCACACGTTTGCGCAAACTTTATGATGCAATATCATCGAGTGGGCCCAGAGTACCTATCCGTTAGTCGGATGGACAAATCCTGTTTTGATCTATTTGCATACCCATCAACATATCTAATTCGTAATACCCAAGATACACCTTTATGGTTACCATGTTTCAGTGTAACGGTTAATGCACTCAAAGCATCCTGGTAGGTAGAAATTATGTATGATAATCACGGTCTTAAGGATCGGGTCACTACGTTTATAGTTATCGCAATGTTGAACTATGTGACTGGATCACATTGCAACACTTTCGGTGGGTGTGTGTCCATCATGTCATTCTCCCAGTGACATGACCCCATTCTCAATAGACTGTTCACATCTCATGATCAGGAAACCTTGATCATCAATTGCCCAATGGACTAGTATACTAGAGTTAACTAGGGACCTGGTTGTTTGCATACCACACGTGTATTAAAGTTTCCGCTTAATACAGTTATAGCACAGTATAAAACTTATTATGAACTAATGGAATATACCAATAAACACATTTTATTTGCCTCTAGGGCACAATCCCAACAGGTGGTCCCCCTGGCTGCCCCCGTTCGCCTATTTACTCCTCGTGACGAGAAAACCCCGTGACGGGAACCGTTTTTCACGATCTCTCCTCTTTTCCGCCGCCGCCACGCTTCCAAGATCGGGAGTACCAGAAGACCTCTTCCCGACACCCTGCCGGAGGGAGGAACCACTTCCAGGAGCTTCTCCACCACCATGGATGCTTCCCGGATGAACCGTGAGTAGTCCACCTTGGACCATGGGTCTATGATCAGTAGCTATGTGATGTTCTCGTCCCCTCTTTGTTGCTCTTTGATTAGACCTCGTGAGCTTCCGAACATGAGCGAGGCACATATGTAATATTTCTGGCGTTGCTATGCTGAGATTGCTGGGATCCCATGGATTATGAGATTATGTTCATATTGTGTTTGAGTAATATATTTGATTCTCCTCTTTTATATTTATGTTCTTGAGTAATTCTTGCATGTTCTCCGTTGCTGTTTATTGCTTTGGCCAATCAGTAGGTAGTGACTCCAAGAGGGAGCATTATGCATGATTGTGGGTTCATGCCCCCCGATGACTAGCTTGAGTGATAGAAACATGAGTCTAGGGTATGTGTTGTTGCCACAAGGGGAAAAACAACGGTGCTTGTACTTGCGGGTGCAAGGATTGTTTACTTTACGCAAAGTTCTTTAATGCAGTTGTCTGTTGCTCTGAGTTTACACTTTGGGTGGGATTCGCAACTTAATACCAACGAGATGTTCTGGATAGATATCTCAAGGTGGATGATTAGTAGGTAGATGCAGATGGATTACGGTCTACTTGTCTTGGTGTACCACCCATGCTTTTGAGCCTCTTCCTTTCTTTATAGCGTAATTAGCATTGGGT
This sequence comes from Bromus sterilis, assembly GCA_950022295.1. Classification (NCBI taxonomy): domain Eukaryota; kingdom Viridiplantae; phylum Streptophyta; class Magnoliopsida; order Poales; family Poaceae; genus Bromus; species Bromus sterilis. Next base: position 224,079,067 of record OX465599.1, read on the forward strand.
TGCGCACATAATCCTGTCAATTGCCCAGCTGTAATTTGTTTACCTCGCATGGCTATTTTATCGTCTTTTGGGGGAGGACATCACTAGTGAACATCATAGGTCTCTGGTCCATATTTCCAATACTGTTTACACCCATTATCAATTTACTGCTTTACTTTTCCGTTGCTATCACTATCATTATTATCCCTTGCGTTTTATCCTTTGTAAACAAGGCCGGAGGAATTGACAACTCCTCTGTACTCATTGGGAAGCAAAGTTATTTGTTGTGTGTGCAGGTCCAGTTAAAGTAAGAAACCTTAGGTTGTGAACGGTGCCATTGTTCACTTCACCACCTTCTTGTATCTGTTGGAGTCCTACTGGTCGACACTCAACCTTAGAATCTTCGCTAAGGGAAACTTGATGTTGTCTACATCTCCACCTTCCACTTTGGGTAACCAAGGAGGGGGCGTTAATTCGTACCATCAATGTCTCTCTCCCAAAAGACGATAAAACTTCTATGTGAGGTAAACAAATCACAACTTGGCAATTGACAGGATTACGGGCGCAAACTAATGCTAACTATGCTACAAATAAAGGAAGAGGCTCAAAAGCATGGGCAGTGCGCTAAAATAAGTAGACCGAAATCCATCTGCATCTACTACTAATCATCCAACTTGAGATATCTATCCAGGACATCTCGCTGGTATTAAGTTGCGAGCCCCACCCAAATTGTAAACCCAAACCAACAAACAACTGCATTAAAAGAACTTTGCGTAAAGTAAACAATCCTTGCAACCACTGTTACAAGCACCATGTTTTCCCCTAGTGGCAACAACACATCCCCTAGACTCATGTTTCTGTCACTCAAGCTAGTCATCAGGGGGCATGAACCCACAATCAAGCATAACGCTCCCTCTTGTAGTCACTACCTACTACTTGGCCAAACCAATAAACAAGAACGGAGAACATGCAAGAATTACTCAAGAACAAAAATATAAAAGAGAAAAACCAAATATATTACTCAATCACAATCTGAACATAGTCTCATAATCTATCAGATCCCAACAAACTCAGCATAGCAACAACAGAAAGAATTACATATGTGCCTTGACCATGTAGGACAGCTCACAAGGTCTAATCCATGAAGAACAAAGATGGGAGGAGAACATCAGATAGCTATTGATCATGGACCCATGGTCCAAGGTGGAGTACTTACGGATCATCCGGGAAGCGTCCATGGTGTTGGAGAAGCTCCCGGAGGTCAATCCTTGCTCCGGCAGGGTGCCAGGAAGAGGTCTTCTGGTGCTCCCGGTCTTGGAAGCGCGGCGGCGGTGGAACAGAGGCGAGATCACGAAAAAGGGTTCTGTCCTCGGAGGTTCGGGGCGAATGAAATATATAGGCAAAAGGGGGCAGCCAGGGGGGCCACCAGGGGTCCAGGCGGCCTCTCGGCGCGGCCCCACCCTAGGTCGCGCCACTTGGCTGCCTGGGCACCAAGTGGGGCCCCTCTGGTCCCCCTTCAGGGTTCTGGAAGCTTCTGTTGCGCTGATTTTTTATTGGATTTTTTCAGAAATTTTCTGGCATTTTTCGTAATGTAAAAACTTGGAATAAAAAGACAGCAGAAAACAGAAACTGGCACTGTGGTGCACTGAGTTAATAGGTTACACTATTGGAATTCGCCTGTTTGCCGTCTGCCAGGGCGGACGGCAAACACCTGAATGGCCGACGGCAAAACCCTTTGCCGTCTGCCCCCGGACGGTAAAGCACCCGTCAGCCATTTCATCGGCAAAGAGGTGCGTTGCCGTCTGTTGTATATCGACGGACGGCAAAGATGTTTGCCGTCCGCTGGAATAAGAAACAGACGGCAGAGAAGCTTGACGGCGAAGCTGTGCCGGCCGGCTCCGTGAGGCCCTTGACGGCAAAGAGCGGTGACGTCATATGTTTGCCGTCCAGCAGCAGACGGCAAAGTCCTACTCTTTGCCGTCTGCCTTGCCGGTGGCAGACGGCATAATGACCAAATGGTCGCCCAGCTGTTGCCAGATTGCACAGCTGGGCGCCACGTGTCCTCTTTGCCAACTGCAAGCAGACGGCAAAGGCCTTTGCCGTCTGCTTGCTGACAGAAAAGAGGCTATATAGCCTCTGTTTTATCTGTTTTCTTTAAAATCCCTGCATTTTGAAAAATATATATATATATAATCTCCAACAACATTATATAGTATCCAACAAACAGTATATAGTAACCAACAACAATATATAGTCTCCAACAAGGTTTTCATACAAGATTCACATGTGAACAAGGCTCCAACAAGCATTTCATAGTTTCACATATATACATGGCACATACATAGCACATAGTGACCAAAACAGTTTATGAAACTAAACTACAAGTCCAAATGCAGCACTCCATTATAGCATGACTCCCTTGAAGCAAACCTGCAAAATGAAGCTGAAAAAGTTATAAGAAGAATAAGGAGAAGAACAAGAAGAAGGAGAAGAGAAGAAGAAGAATCTAGAAGAAGAAGAAGAAGAAAAAAAGATCCTCTCCTTCTTCTATTTTCTTCTTCTTTTGAGCAGACAAAGCTAACATAAGCAATGGTGATCAAATTAAGCTAGAGTTAGCATATTTTCAGGAAATTGAGCTAAATTTAGCATTTTTTAGCAACTAAGCAAACTTTAGCAATTGTTGAGCCAATTTAAGCTAGCTTTAGCATTTTTGACCCAATTAAGCTAGATTTAGCATTTTGTGAGCAAACTAAGTTGACTATGTAAGTTTTTGAACTAACTAAGCTAGTTATGTCTTTTATGTGCAAAATATGCAAAGTATGGCATTTTTTGATTAAATATAGGATTTTAGAAGCTAAATATGCATTTTCAAACTAACTAAGCATTTTAAAACTTACCGGAGTGTAGCCCTCAAGGCTGAGCTGGCTGAGAAGCATCCGTCGGGTTGCCCAATGTTGACGGTGGAGAAGGGTCATGGGACGCAGCCCGAGAGTTATGCTGCACAAAAAGATCAACTAGAGGTTAGCACGACGCCACTCAATATGGTATTGATGATCATCGAAAGATACTCACCGTCCCCACAGGAGAAATGATCAGCATCGGTGGAGCGGCCTGACCAGTCTTCTCGCACATAGTCTGCACATTTGTTATTCATGAGTCAATCATATTAGGCCACTCATGACGCATTCTTTGGGTGAATATGAACAAGTGACTTACCACGAAGAGCTCATACAAGGCCCGGTTCGATGCATCGTGTCGTGCCGCGGCCTCCTCGAGAGCCTTCGCCGTCCTCTCCTCCGCCAGCCGCTCTCTCTCCGCTGCCTTCTCCTCTGCCAACCGCTCCTTCTCCTCCAGTAGCCGCTGGGTGTTCTGTCGCTCTTTCTCAAGAGCTTCCTGCAACCCCACTCCTCTAGTTAGCATTGTAATATTCGATGAGAGAAAACAAGAATGCAAGAGTCCTTATGGATAACCTGGATAGTGAGGTCGACTGGCCGCGGACGAGTCCTTATGGCAGGAGAAGAGCTCGTTTGGCGCGCCTTGATCTCAGGAAGAGTCTTATCGCACCTGATCAACTTATCTCCAATGGCCATGGCGCCATGGCGCCTTCCGCCACCAGAGATCATCACCAGCTCCGGCTCAATAGGCTTCCCAAGCGGGTTATAATCCTCCCCGTGCTTCTCCTTCGCCACCTCAGTATAAGCCTTGAGCTTACTGTAGGCGGCAATGTTGGTGAAAGTCGAAGGACTGGCGAGATCAGACTCTGAGAGCGCCTTTGCCTTCTTGTACGACGCTGTATGGGCCATGCCATACATGTCGAATACCTGAGGCACCTCCGTTTTATTATGCTCCGCCTAAAAGACAAAGCAAAGCACGATATTAGTAAGTTGTGGGTGCCAAAAAGACAAAGAAAAGTAGAATTTGCATGAAAATTGAAGCAAAGCACATACCCATTTATTCCCGTAACCAGCTAAGTTGCGGCTTCCTTGATGGTGTGGCACACCAACCATTTGGGCGCGGCGCTCCTTGGCATTGTTGTGGATGGCCAACCAGGCATCTGAGCACCAGTGGTCCACAATGGCCTCCCAACAATCCATCTTGTCCGCACACCATCTCGGTGGCGCCTAAGTTAGTAAACAAGGAAACTAATAAGTAGCCTAGATAGGAATCAAATCAAGCAAACTATTCAAGACTTAAGAAGGGTTACCGTCATGTACTGGGCCCTGGTCAGAAACTTCTTGCGGCAGTCCTTCTTGCTACGCTTGCGCCCTTGCTTGGCGTAGTAGTCACGGACCGCCTGCACTCGCATCTCGTGCCTTGTGTTCTGCAAGAGGCGCGTGGCCTCTGCAACTAACACGTCCTCCGCCTCCTGCTCCTTGGACTCATCGACCTTGTAGTAGACCTGCAATAGCATGAGACAACACTGATGAGTGCACTAATGAGACAACACTGATGACAACACTGATGAGTGCACGAGACAACACTGCAATAGCATGATTTTATTGTGTGAAACAGAAATTACCAAAAAGCCGTTGATGACCATGTCGGCTCTGGTGTGGCATTCGACCCCGTTGATGGTCGTATCCGGCGGGGCCGGGGTAGCACAATAGTGCTCCCACTTGAGTCCAGGCTGCGGAACCTCATCAGGTCCGGGCAATTGAACCAGCCCCGGGAAGTTCTCCCTGACGAGCACACCAAGGATGGAGTTGGGATTGCGGACACCATTGCCGTATATCCAACCCCTGCAGTATAAAAAGACAAAGCCATCAAATAGACATAAGTATAGAAGGTACCGGAAGAGAGTATAAGTGCACTTACGTCTCTCCATCAGGCGTAATCAACCACTTATGGGCGGGAGTCACCGGCACAGGCGGGAGCCGTGTACCCCCACGCTGGTACACGGTGGTACCCTCAGCTACCTCCTCCTCATCCGTAGTGTCCAGCTCGGCACCAACCTCCCCCTCAGGCGTGTGCTGCTCCGGCTCCTCCGGCTGATCCGGCCAGGGACTCCAGGTCGTGCGGGTGGACGTAGCCTCCTCCTCCACCTCAGGCTGGTCCACCCTGCAGTGCTCTGGTGAATCAGCCGGAGGTGGTGGCGAGGAAGCAGCAGCAGGTGCTCGTCTCCCTTTCCCGCGACCACCACCTGCTTTGCTTCTCCCGGTCTTATTCCGACCTCCTCTCCCCCTGGGAGGCTCATCAGTAGAAGGAGGAGGCGAGGAAATACTCTCGAGCAAAGACCTCCGTAGAGCCAGAGGTGGGAGCGCATGACCCCGACCCCTCCCTCGCGAGCCTGAGGTCTCGCCCTCCATATCTGTCACGAACCTGCCAAGAATTAAAATAAAATAATTAGTGCAATGAGAAAAATAATTAATAATACAACAGTAATTACTGCAATAATGAGAATATATACAACTAATGAGAATAATGTAATTAAAGTTGAGATGCATACAACTAACAATAGTCGGGATCATCGGTCTCTTCTACGCGATCAATTGAAGGATCGTCATCGCTATCACGCGTGTCGTCGATAATGATGGCCTCATCAGGTTCAACAACACCAACATTTGGAAGGCCTTTATGTAAATGGTCAAGCATTGACAGGTCATCTGGAGCAGTAACCTCTTCTTCTTCAGGCTCTTCAACATCGTCGTTAGCGGGTTCACTCTCATTGTCTTCTTCCATGTTCTGGGGTTGCGTAGAGAGGTTTCGGAAACGTTTTTTTATCACGCGTGTTTCTTGGAAGAATTCTCCTTCATATGTCTCTGGGTCAATGTGGGGTACATAATCCTCTTCATTTGGGGGAGGTGGTCTAATATGAGGTGGCACATCATAAACGACATCCCAACCTTTCAGGTTTTCAACCGTTTGGCAGGGGTAGGATAGATAGAAAACCTGGGTGGCCTGTTGAGCCGTAATATAGACATCGGGGACATTAAAATGGGTGTCTTGTCGAATTTCGACTAGACCTACATGTTCATGAGTTCGTCTAGTCCTCGACGGGAGAAACCAATGACATTTGAAGACAACGACGTTGGGAAAATTAAACAGAGAGAGGGAGGAGGGCTCACCGGAGTTGGGGGAAGAGAGGAGGGCTGCGACGGGGCGGACGAGGGCGACAACGTCGGGGACGAGGAGGGCGGCGGCGGGGCAGAGGAGGGCGGCGGCGTCGGGGCAGAGGAGTTGGCGGCGGCAGGGGCTGGGCGGGGTGGTGGAGGGCGGCGGCGTCGTCGGGTGGTGGAGGGGCGGGGTGGTGGAGGGGCGGAGGAGGGTTGGCGGCGGCGAGTGTACGACGACGGAGGGGGGGCAGGGGGTGGCGGCGGCGCACGAGAGAGAGAGAGAGAGAGAGAGAGAGAGAGAGATGAGTGAGTGGGAGAGAGAAGAGGGGCACGGCGGGGTTAACGGAGCCCTGGGCTTTGCCGTCTGCTAGCAGACGGTCCGCGACTTTGCCGTCCGCTAGCAGACGGCCCAGGGCCCGGTTCGTTACGCTGCCATTGAGGGGTGGGCTTGGCGGGCCCACTAACAGGCTTTGCCGTCTACTCACGGACGGCAAAGGCTCTTTGCCGTCTGTATTCGCAGGAGCAGACGGCATACTCTTACTTTGCCGTATGCTAGTTTTTTGCTGTCTGTAATTTGGGTAGCAGACGGCATTCCATGTCTTTGCCGTCCGCCCCGACAAAAAGCAGACGGCAAAGCCCTTCCCACATGGAAAATTCCTGATTTCCAGTAGTGTTAGGCCCAATATGATCAAAAGTGTATGGAAGTGTATCAAAAGCATAGCAATATCACCCATAACATGCATGGAGAAAACATAAATTATAGATATCTTTGGGACGTATCAACATCCCCAAGCTTAATTCCTGCTCGTCCTCGAGTAGGTAAATGATAACAAGCATAATTTCTATGATGACATGCTACCAACCATAAAGGAACTTTTAAGTAAGGCAATCAAGGCATGTAATTCAATTCAAGTCATAACAAGAAAGAGTCTATATTAGCATTAAAACAAGCAACATAAAAACATACAGGTGCAAGAGCTCTCGCTGTCTGTGACTCTAATGTCTCCAAATGGTGTTTGCGTGCAAGAAGTGGGAGATGGGAATACGAGAGAGTAAAAACATAATATTTATTTTTGTTGAGAACTCAATCTACTAAAGTTTCACACTTAGTCTTTTTTGGAATCTTATCTTGACTCGTCCCCAGACCACTAGCCAGGTACAAGTCAAACTGATCCACTCCCTTTCGATATTTTGAGCACTCATGCAATGGATGAGCGTAACCAAGAAAATTGACACTTAGGATGGCAAAGAGAGAGATGGTGGAGGAGGAAGACAAAAAGGTGTGAAAGGCTCACATCAATGAGGACAATCATAGGCGAGAGAAAGCCAAATGATAGATATGATGTGAGGAGTAGGGATTGCCATGCAACATATGCACATATGAGCTAAGGTAAGCTCTCTAATGGAACTAGTGGGGGTGTATCCAACTTGCTTGCTCAAGAAGACCTAGAGCTCATTTAAGGAGGCTCATCATTGGAATATACAAGCCAAATTCTATAGTGTAAGGTTCCCCACATAGCTATATTCATGTATCATGATCTCTATGGAGTACAAGATATAAGAGGGAGTACGAGTGTGGATCTCTCAAAATGAATAGTAGTGTGTCCCATTCTCTCATTTTATTTTATTTTTCTCTTTTTTCTCCATTATTTGTATTTTTTGGTGGCCTCCATGGATCTTTATATTTAACTCTCATTTGTCCTCTTTGGGATCTTTTAAATTTGTCCTCTTTGGGATCTTTTCCTCACTTAGGGGACACACTCTATTTTACAAGAAATATATAAGATCTTTCACACTTTACAAAAGTACTCAGCATAAAAAAGATGAAGCTATCATGATGTATGCAAGTGTATGCCTCTACCAGTGTAGAAGGATATGCAATGATACTAGCGCGTCATGTAGCAATAATTAGGGCAAAGCCCAACTAGCATGCGGCTCATCAATCAAGCAAAAGCATGTATGACATGAAGATCAAGTCATGAGAAGGTGGATGTTGCATGGAAATATATCTCAGAAAGGCTATGGAAATGCCTTGATAGGTAGGTATGGTGGCTATTTTGAGGAAGGATATAAGGAGGTTTATGATGACAGAGCGTATCATGCCAAGGGTTTGGATGCATCGGCGAGGTAGGTGGCAACTCTCGGATTGACAAAATGCAATGCACGGTACCGAAGAGGCTAGAAAATATGATGAGGTGGAAGTGTCATCTTTAGAGTACTTACATTAGTCCAAAGAACTCATGCACTTATTATCAGTAACTCTCAATCTAATCAGGAGGTTCACAAAGAGACAAGTAACCCGAGGAGGAGTGTATGGGGGTTTGGTTATCCTTGCGCATCCTCGACTCATGGTACGTGAGTGTACTCTAATATCTGATCCCTCCAAAGGTTAGTGATCCATCTAGTAGCTATTGTTCTCAACTAGTTTTTGTTGTTGTAGTTTTTCGAAAATAAACACGGATTGCCCAAAATACGACATCTATCACTAATAGGCTAAAGCTCTTGGCACCAAAAGTTCAAACATTACTCAAAGCAATACCTCCAAACTATTGCAAGTTACTACTACAGTTGAATAGCAACCTCAATTACCTACTTCAAGTCAAAACACACAACTCAGTGCAACAAGCCAACTCTCTAAACAAAATAAACATGAAAAATCAAGAGAATTACAGCAAAAATCTAAACAAAATCTCATAAGAAGATAAGGATGAAAACTAATAGCTAAACATGGCAGCAACTACGAAGAGATAAAGAACACACAACGAAAAGAAAGATAAGCACGAAAATCATATGATGTGTTCTAGTTTAAAGTGGAGCGTGTTCCTCTTCCACACAAAGAAAGCTGGGTTCTAACTTATTATGAACAGCAATCAAAGCTAAAGGAAACTAAAAAAGTAAAGAGCAAGACGTTCCAAGCATAGCACATAACACATGAAGTGATAAAAATATAGTGGAACGAAGGACGAACTGATAATTGTTGATGGAGAAGGGGAAGCACGGGGGCATCCCCAAGCTTAGATGCTTGAGTATCTTTGGATATTTCTTGGGGGTGCATGGGGGCATCCCCAAGCTTGAGTGTTTGACAATCCCAAATCTTCTTTCATCATCTTCCCTCGCACACTTGAAAACTCCTCTCATACATAACTCATCATAAGCTGATTAGAGAGGTTAGTACCCATAATAAAACAATTTGCCTCTACTGGAAATAAAAATAATCTTGAAGAGATACTGTTTCTCAAGATACTCCAAAAGTTTTTGCAAAGAAAAAGCTAGTGCAAGACTTGCAAAACTGAGGAAAGGCAAAACAGGGAAGAAACCGTGAAAAACAGACCAACAGGTAGTAAATAATTCTTTTGGGGTACTTCTGCAACTCAAATCAAAAAACTTAGAACAGACGCTCGAAAGCTAATTGTATAGAGCACGCTGTCAAAAACATTCCGATCAAAAAGATGATCTCGTGATTTTAGCCAAAATTTTCCGTCCAAGGACAGAATCTGTTTTCTGGACAGCATGTCACAACTTTTGAACTTTCTTACAATCGGCGGCTAAACTTGGCACAAAGCTTGAAAATAAAGATACAATGATGTTGCGACAGTAGTAAAAATCATTAAGACCACTAAAAACAAAAGGAAAAACATCTTGGGTTGCCTCCCAACAAGCGATTTCTTTTACGCCTTTGAGCTAGGAAAGAAGCAAAAATATCAAGTTTAATCAAGTGAAAGAGAATAGCTAGTGTTAGACATAATCTTAATTTCATATATCTGCTTGTTTGATTGTTACATGTAGTGTAGTCTAGTCCTGTTTGTTCAATGAATCTTCGGCTCAGTGCGCGAAGGAGGCTAGATGTCGGGCTGCCGTGTGATGCGGCGAGCATGGTGAGATGCCGATGGTGTTGTGTGACACGACAACGCCGTGAGATGCGGCATGGCACGATGGAGGCTTTAGCATCATGAACTATAGTACTAGCGTATGATCAGAGTTGAAGCCGGGTGACCCGGGAAGCCTTGATCGTGTAGCTATTTTTCATAGGTAGTGAGCCATTGCATGCAAGTTGATAGCCGGTGGAGCAAGTCCTAGAGAGATTTTAGGAAAAGATAAAGTCATATGTAGTGGCCGGTGTGGATGGGCATGCATGTAGGAATTAGTTAGTGACTTAGTGCATGGGTTTGCAGCCGAACGTGGCGGTTAGCCAGTGCGTGCGTGGGTCTCTTGTACTAGTTACTAGCAGAGAAAGGTGCAGCGGCACGCCGCGCCCGTGAGGAAGTCATATGGTGTTTTCTATTGTTTCATTTCCATGAAATGGAAGGAATAGCTAATTTGACAAAAAGATTGTTTAGATAGAATTCTTTGTCCATTTAGCAATTTTGTATAGTTCCCTTTTGATTTCTTATTTTATTACATGCATCTTTTTATAACTGCGATTTGTCAGGATTCTTTCTTTCCTGCAGTGAGTGTTTACTATCACATTATCATGATCAAGGTAAACACAAAAAATTGGTGGCCAAATAATGGATTCTTTGACTTGCAAGAATACATAAGCATTTGATCACTACCTATCCAACCCTTTCATCTGACTGAAATGTATAATCATCAAGCATATTCTGATATTAATAACCCATTATGGGTATCTCATGTATACAGAGAAAATGACAACGGATGAATATCAATTATTCGTACAACAGAGGTCAAGCATGTATAAGTTCAGACTATTGTCAATTTCATACCAAAGGTATGTCTTTCTCCTCTTATGTGATCATAACTGTAGTTAATAGAGAGCAAACCATAAACCTATATTTCCTCAGATTATATGACCTTACATGCCAAAGGTACTTTCTACTCTATTTGAGCAGAAGTGTAGATGAGATCCAGTAATCCTCAACCTGCATTCCCTTTCCAACCATTGACAGTGCAGATGACTCTCAAGGTTTAGCAATTTTTGTGTTGTTACTAAAAGGATGGAAGCAACAATTTCTACCATGGACATGAGGGTGCCTGCATGGAAAAAAGATGCAAACATTAAAGTAAGAAGTGACAGAATCAAGTTGTATCTCATTCTGGTTACAGTACAAAAAGATAGTTGAGGAAATTGAGTTGGAAAATCAATTTCATCGCCGTCCATCAGTTTGGCTTCCTCAAGCTCTACAGGAGGTGCTGGATTCCCGTCGATCCAACTCATCTGCACCTTCCCTGTGGCGGACCAGATCGAAGTTGGAAAAACCATATGGAATTTGTACTGGGAAAATCAAGTTGAACAAAAAGAAAACATATGGCAATCCAGAAGACTGAATTGATTTTAGCATTTACATAACTGTAGAATTATAAATTAAGTGAAGATAATAACATGGAAAGAGGAAAGATTAAGAACTAAAGAGCATGTTTCAATCAAGGCCATCTCTGTTGATGGGATTTTTATAGAAACAGAAGTATTATGATGGGATTTTTTTTATAATCAAGGCCATCTCTGCCATCAAATGAACATCATGTTTTGTAATATCAAACAGAGGCATTTTGGTTGAGATTCCAGAATTGAGAAAGCCTGAGATGGGGGATACCTTTGCTGCTGCTGAGGCAGAAATCTGAAGGGTGCTGGCTACTGGGATTTCTCCTGCTAGAGACCTGACAGGACGAACATCGAACAGGGTTGCCGCCTAGTCGGGGCTGCAGCCTGCAGGGGAAACTGCAAAGAAGGAAACGGAAGGGCTGCTGCATTGGGCTGCCTGTCTGGGAAGGACAAACGCCGAAAGTGATGGACGACGATGGCTCGGCAGCGACGGCAGCAGCATGGTAGATCTCGCTGGACGCAGAGGTTTCCTAGAACCGAGGTCATCTGAAATCACCAAAGAAAATCATCTCTGATCGTGAAAGGAGGGATTTAACCACCTCATATTCATCAAAGAATGATGTCCTACTATATTTCCCTCTAAATTATGAAAGCACGTGGAAATATGTTCTGGAACTTGAAGGTTGTACAAAATTAAACAGTTAGAGAGCTACTGGAAAGTAATCAGGTCAAATAAAGCTTTGAAGCATCACCATACGAATCTATGACAGTAAAGAGAACAACTATATTATAAGAAAAAAAATTGGATAATGTAGGCTCCCTGAAATTGTACGTTCCTCTTTTTTTCATCGCAAAAAAATTCTCTACTTAAGGAGCTAGAGACCTGAATGATTTTTCTTGAACACAACATATCATGAGTAAATTTGGCAGTTGAGAAAACAATTCATAAAAGCAGATGTTAACAGAAATTTAATGAGAATTCAGTGTTCTCAATTAAAAAGTTTGATGACATGATCATGAATTAATATCCGATATGCTACTAAATGAGACCCATGAAAGTTACATTGTCATATCATAGTACCAAAGGCTAATGATGCATGTGCTTGCGAAAAAATGTCCATTCTGCCTACTCTGTGCCAAGATGGAATAGTGTAAATGTTTTAGCTGCACCTAAAGTCCAGATTGACGTGATGATCTAAAAACTATGCGGCAACATCTTAAAGTGAGTACTATTCCTCACTATTGAAATTCCAGTTTACATTGCGCATGAAAAAAGAACTATGACATGAAATGGCTCAGTATTGCTTTCAGTACCGAAATTTACTGCTGCTATTAATGAACAGTGTGTGAGTGAAGGCGTAAGCAGGTTCAGAGCTGTTATTACTTTTGTTAAAGTATTGCTTTTCATTCAAAGCTAGAAAAATGGCAATAACAAAAATGAATGAACTAAAGAGATCCATTTTGTAACAAATAACTCTGCATAATCAAAGAGCAATGTTAATATGCTAGTAATCAGTAATCACAACCTAGTCCAAAGCATGATGCACGGAAAAAGGATAAAAGAAGACTCCAATAAAATGGTTATTCAGATCAAGCAATTATAAGTTGACATCTGCTTAGGATGTCATCTAATTTTAAATAATGGTTGAAAATAATCCCTTCGACACAACTGCTTACATACCTGAATATTGATCAACCAAGATGGCAACAAACATAGCTCCAATAGGTCCATCTTTCGACCACTTGAGAAGTCTATCACCATGAAATGTATTGTCACATCTGCTAACACTGACGCAGTGTGACAGTGTGGGCGTTGCCTATGGGCCAGTGGCCTTGTAATGTGTTTGGGCCAGTGGCCTTGTAATGTGTTTGGGCCTGTGGCCTTGTAACGCGGGGTGTACTTAAGAACCTTCCAACATTGGGATTGGCATGTTTTTTGAGAAATGATAAGCTATTTCCTCATCTTCTCTCGTTGCTCCTCTCACCTACTCCCCCTTTCCCCCGATCCCCTTTGCTGGGTGTGACAATCTGGTAATCCTCTCGATCAGATCGGTAAAATTCCACCGAGTCAGGTGCGATTCACCCCGTGAATTCGCTCGAAATCCTGCTTGGGGTTCGATTTGATTTGGAGCGACACGACGGCGCCGCCATCTCGACCCTCCGCCCAGACACGGTACGTCCTGACCGCGATGTCGGAAGTGACGGATCAACTCAAGGGTCTGCTGGAGACGGTGATTCGCCGCCTCGACGCGAGTCAGACCACCGCCGACGAGCGTTTCCAAGCTCAGCTCGCGTATAACGAGCAGGTATCTCATGAAATAAAAAATTTGGCCAAGCAAATAGATCTCACCCAAGCAGACGTGGATGAGGCGCGTAAATCCGCTCCGCCAGTGGATACGACCGCCGCCGCGTCGGCGGGGGCTATGGGGGGGCTCCATCCCGTCGACATCCTCACTCCACTCTACACGGAAGGGGAAGCGCAACTGCCGTTCGCCCGACTCGTCAACCACGGCCCACCTCTGCTCCAACCACGCTCGCCGGTGTCACCTGCTCCTGCAGGCCATGAAGATCACCACATTCGACCGCCGAAGCACGATTTTCCCCGGTTCAATGGTGACGCCCCCCGCATTTGGCTGGAGCGTTGTTTGTCATATCTTGAGCTCTACCGTGTGCCAACAAACAATTGAGTTACCACGGCTACACTGTACATGGAAGGGTTAGCATCTATGTGGCTGCAGGCCTTTCGTCAGACTCACCCCCGTTTGACTTGGACAGTGTTTCGCACCGCGGTGGAGGAGGAATTCGGCCCTGAGGAGTTTGAGATGCAGATGCATCGGCTGGTTCAATTGAGACAAACAGGAAGTGTTCAGGAGTACAGGCAACAGTTCAAAACTTCCATGTATCATCTGTTGTCTTTGGATGCTGCGCTGAGTCCTCACTTTTTTATCTCCCAATTTCTGCTGGGTCTGAAGGATGAGCTGCGTTTGGGTGTTCGTCTTCAGACTCCCACCAGCATCACTCGAGCAGCAGTGTTTGCGCGTATTCAGGAGGAAGAATTCGAGCTACAACGTGTTCCTCGTCATCGACCCATACCGGGTGGGCGTCCACCTCCAGTTCTACCAGCCCCAGTGTTGGCACGGGCAGCACCACCCCTTAAACAAGGGAGTGACGAATACAACCGTGAGAGACAGCTGCATGATTTCCGACGGGCCAATGGCCTCTGTTTTCGTTGTGGCGACAAATATTCTCGCGAACACCAGTGCAAGCGCACTGGGAAAGTTCTGATGATAGAGGTGGGTGATTATGTGGAAATTCTGACTGATGACACTGTCCATGCTCAGCAATTGCTTGACACACCGGCAGCTCCAGAGGTCGAATGTTGTTCTCTCTCGTCGCATGCGGTGTCCAGAGATGAGGCGCCGTCCACCATGCGGTTGCGCGCACTCGTGGAGGATTAGGTCATGTTGCTATTGGTGGATTCCGGGAGTACTCATAGTTTTATCAGCCAAGCTTTCTCGCAACGGGTGGCGGTTTTCACGGAATCTCTGCCACCAGTGTCCGTCTGAGTGGCCAACGGCCAGCGTCTGCATTGCGATCGCATTGCTCGTAAGTTGGCTTGGCAAGTTCCAGGGCATACTTTCCACACTGATATGCGGGTGCTGGAACTCAGCGCGTATGATGGTGTTCTTGGTATGGATTGGTTGAGTGCCCATAGCCCCATGAACTGCCACTGGGTGGAGAAAACGATGGAGTTTATGGTTGGGGATCAGCAGGTTCATTTGAAAGGCATCACAGCCGGAGACAGATCACTGATTGCGGAGCTCGATGTGTATGAGCTACATCGCATGGAATCCATAAATGACATCTGGACGGCAGCTCTGGTCACAATTGAGGCCATCGTCGACTACAAGTTCAGTTCTACACCAGCCAGTATTTAGTCCATTCTTCATGAATTCGAAGACGTGTTCGCTGAACCCAAAACCCTTCCCCCTTGTCGGCTATACGACCATGGGATTCACCTGGAACCTGGAGCATCTCCGGTCAATACACGACCCTACAGATACTCACCGGCCCAGAAAGATGAAATCGAGCAGCAAGTTCAAGCTATGTTGAAATCTGGCGTAATCGTTCACAGCTCGAGTCCGTATGCCGCCCCGGTCCTCTTGGTTAAGAAGAAGGATGGAAGTTGGCGTTTCTGCATCGATTTTCGTCGGCTCAACGCTATCACGGTATAGAACAAGTTTCCGCTGCCGGTTGTGGACGAGCTCTTGGATGAGCTTGCAGGGGCCGCGTATTTTTCCAAAATTGACCTCCGTTCGGGATATCACCAGATTCGGATGCGCGAGGAGGATGAAGATAAAACAGCGTTCAAGAAACACAACGGGCATTATAAATTTCGAGTCATGCCCTTTGGTCTCTGCAATGCGCCAGCTACGTTTCAGTGCTTGATGAATGCCATTTTTGAGCTCTACACCCGCAAGTTCCTCATCGTGTTCTTGGACGATATTTTGATCTATAGTCAAACGTTGCGCGAGCATGAGGAACATTTGCGCCAAGGCTTCCAAATGTTCTTTTGCCCAACAGAGTATTGAGTATTTGGGACATGTTATCTCTAAGGATGGGGTGGCCACCTATGTCAGCAAGACCAGTGCGATGCATGCTTGGCCGGTGCCTACAACAACCACTGATTTGAGAGGCTTTCTTGGACTCATGGGATATTACCGTAAATTTGTTTCCAACTACGGCATCCTTGCCAAAACTCTTACCCAGTTGCTGACCAAAAAAGGGTTCCATTGGAATGAGCACACTCAGGAGGCGTTTGATAAGCTGAAACAAGCAATGGTGCAGACCCCCGTGCTGGCTTTGCCAAACTTTTCACGGCCATTTGCAATTGAAACCGATGCTTGCGACACGGGCATCGGAGCCGTGCTGGTTCAGGATGGGCATCCAGTTGCGTATATGAGCAAGGCGTTGGGCATCAAGAATCAGAAACTATCCACCTACGAGAAAGAATTCTTGGCGGTTATGATGGCTGTGGACAAGTGGCGTCAGTACCTTCAGCGTGGTCCTTTTGAAATTTTGACAGACCATCAGAGTTTGTGTGCGCTGGGTGAGCAACATGATAGAGGCGAAGGTGTCCCGATGTTTCGATGAGATGATGGAGATCGATTATGGTGGAGACGACTTTCACGACCCGACTATGAACGTGCGAAGACGTTGCGCCTTAGCGATCGCTAAACCAACTCCGAGAGGTTATTGATCCCGCGGATGCACGATCAACCTGACCACGAAGGTCTAATTCCTGCAAGCAATCGAAAGAACAAGCAAGAACTAAGAAAAAGCAATCTGGATATTGCGAATATAAGATGAATGATTAACAGAAGTTGGGGTTCCAATGCGGTCTTGGCCTGGTCGGACGACACAAACGAAGACCTCGAAGTTGCGGCTATGGCTAACTTAAATCTAATTAAAACCCAAGTCTAAACGATGCCCTAAGGGCTGTATATATGGGGGAACAGAGGGGATTTTCGTGACCCCTTGGAGGTGGGGTCCGAAAACAACCCTAACTCGGTTTCCCCACACATACGGACTCTAAAAACAGCCTATAATGTGGTATTTCGAAATTACATGGGCCCAGCCCAATATTAAGGTGACGCAGCACCTATAATTGCCTTTGGACGAAAATAATGAAGTGGCATCTCGTGTATTTCGTCCAAGCCTTCATGCATGCCTTATGGTGGCTTCAAAGTGCGAAAATCCCCACTGGAAGCTCCATTGTTCTTTCCCGCGCGCGCACCTTCTTCTCCATGCTTGATCCCGCTCCAATGACCGTCCTTCTTGTCCATGCTAGGTCCTTCATTCATAAGTAAAACAAAAGTATCTACTTTAGGCAGCATCATATGTTCATGAACATTAGAAGGATTCGCAAGAAACGAAAGTACCTGATAATTTAGTTGACGTGCACGTGCTCTAGTAACTGGTCCAGTATGTGTAGTTGGTGAAGATGTGGGTGTAACATTAGTAGAGATGTCCTCATCATCCTCCCCTTCTTGAAATGAAGTCTTCCTCGACGGAAGCTCATTATCTTCTCCCAAGTAAGGTTTCAAATCTGCAATGTTAAATGTGGGACTAACCCCAAAATCTGCAGGTAGCTCAAGTTTATAATCATTATCATTAATTTTCTGTAAAACCTTAAAGGGACCATCAGCTCGTGGCATTAACTTAGACTTGCGCAAATCAAGAAACCTATCTTTACGTAGATGTAACCAAACAAGATCTCCTGGTTCAAACACAACATGCTTTCTACCCTTATCACCAGCAAGCTTGTATCTAGCATTCATTTTCTCAATGTTTTCTTTAGTTAACTCATGCATTTTTAATATCAATTCAGCATGTTGCTTAGCATCAAAATTAACCTTCTCCGAAGATGGAAGAGGCAGCAAATCAATAGGTGCACGAGGTAGAAAACCATAAACAATCTCAAAAGGGCACATTTTAGTGGTAGAATGAAATGAACGATTATAAGCAAATTCAATATGAGGTAAACATTCTTCCCACATTTTCAAGTTACTCTTTAAAACAGCCCTAAGCATAGTAGACAAAGTCCTATTGACTACTTCAGTTTGTCCATCAGTTTTGGGATGACATGTAGTACTAAAAAGTAGTTTAGTCCCCAACTTAGCCCATAAGCATCTCCAAAAATGGCTAAGAAACTTAGTATCACGATCCGAGACAATAGTATTGGGCACGAAAGAATAAATCAACAACATTAGCAGCATCATCGCTTTTATGACATGGTATAAAATGTGCCATCTTAGAAAATCTATCCACGACAACAAATATGCTATCCCTCCCCTTCTTTGTTCGAGGCAAGCCTAAAACAAAGTCCATGGATATGTCCTCCCACGGAACACTAGGTACAGGTAAAGGCATGTATAAACCATGAGGATTGAGTCGTGACTTAGCTTTTTGACATGTAGTGCAGCGAGCAACAAAACGCTCAACATCCCGTCTCATCTTTGGCCAAAAGAAATGTGTAGCAAGTACGTCCTCCGTCTTCTTCACGCCAAAGTGTCCCATTAATCCTCCTCCATGCGCCTCCTGCAACAACAAAAGACGAATAGAGCTAGCTGGAATGCATAGCTTGTTAGAACGGAACACAAATCCATCATTAAGCACAAACTTGTTCCATGTTCTACCCTCTCTACAATTCTGCAATACATCTTTAAATTCCGCATCATTTACATATTGATCTTTGATTGTCTCTAAACCGAATATCTTGAAGTCCAGTTGTGAAAGCATAGTATAACGACGAGACAATGCATCAGCAATAATATTATCTTTACCCTTCTTGTGTTTAATGACATAAGGGAAAGTCTCAATAAATTCAACCCACTTAGCATGTCTACGATTAAGTTTTGCTTGACTTCTTATGTGTTTCAAAGATTCATGATCAGAATGTATAACAAATTCTTTGGGCCATAAATAATGTTGCCAAGTTTCTAATGTCCGAACAAGAGCATATAATTCCTTATCATAAGTAGAATAGTTCAGACTAGGCCCACTCAATTTTTCAGAAAAGTATGCAACAGGTTTAGCATCTTGTAATAACACACCTCCCAAACCAATCCCACTAGCATCGCATTCAAGCTCAAAAGTCTTATTAAAATCAGGAAGTTGGAGCAAAGGAGCATGTGTTAACTTACCTTTCAATACCGTGAAGGCTTCTTCCTGTGCGATACCCCAAGTAAAAGGCACATCCTTGCGTGTAAGCTCATTGAGAGGTGCAGCAATGGTGCTGAAATCTCTCACAAAACGCCTATAGAATCCAGCGAGGCCAAGAAAACTCCTCACTTGTGTGACCGTTTTGGGCTGCGGCCAACTCTCAATCGCCTCGATCTTGGCTTTATCAACTTCAATTCCCTACGGAGTAACAACATAGCCAAGAAACGATACTCGGTCGGTGCAAAAGGTGCACTTCCCAAGGTTACCAAACAAACGTGCATTACGTAGAGCAATAAAAACAGCACGTAAATGATCCAAATGTTCCTCCAAAGATTTGCTATAAATCAGTCTATCATCAAAATAGACTACCAAAAATCGTCCAATGAAAGCACGTAAAACCTCGTTCATTAATCTCATGAAAGTGCTAGGTGCATTAGTTAACCCAAAAGGCATGACTATCCACTCATATAATCCAAACTTAGTTTTAAATGCCGTTTTCCATTCATCTCCTAATTTCATGCGAATTTGATGGTATCCACTACGCAAATCAACTTTGGAAAACATGGTAGAGCCACTTAATTCATCAAGCATATCATCTAACCTAGGAATAGGATGACGATAACGAATAGTAATATTATTAATGGCTCGACAATCAGCACACATACGCCATGTTCCATCCTTTTTAGGCACTAATATAACAGGAACAACACAAGGACTTAGGGATTCACGTATGTAACCTTTGTCGAGTAGCTCTTGTACTTGACGCTGAATTTCCTTCATATCCTCCGGATTGGTACGGTATGGCGCACGGTTGGGCAGCGAAGCACCGGGAATTAAGTCAATCTGATGCTCAATCCCTCGAATAGGTGGTAATCCCGGTGGTACGTCTCGTGGAAAGACGTCAATAAACTACTGAAAAAGGTCAGTGACAACAGGAGGCAAAGAAGGAGGCAATTCCTCAAATGAAAACAAAGCTTCTTTGCACACAAAAGCATAGCACACATATTGACTAACATCCAAATCCGAAATATCAACCTTAGTAGCAAGCAAAGTTGGACTAGTCAATTTAATTTCATTAGAAACAGCAGAAGAAGATTTGCTATTAGTCTTATGTTGTTGCTCAAATTCTTTAGCTGCTATCTCATTTTCACTCTTATTTTTCTCAAGTTTAGCTTTACTAGCTCTAGCAAGATCATCTTTCACAATTTGTTCAGGAGACATAGGAAGTAAAGCAATATTTTTATCTTGATGAACAAGAGTAAACTGATTTGTCCTACCATGGTGTACAACATTCCTATCAAATTGCCATGGTCTACCAAGTAAAAGAGAGCATGCTTGCATGGGTACCACATCACAATCAACATAATCAGCATATGCAGCAATGCTAAAGTGCACACGAACAGAACGCGTTACCTTAATCTTACCACTATTGTTAAATCACTGAATATAGTACGGATGGGGGTGCGGTCTTGTGGTGAGAGATAGCTTCTCCACCAACTCCATGTTAGCCAAGTTGTTGCAACTCCCTCCGTCAATGATAATGCGAACCGAACGTTCTTTCACCACTCCCTTTGTGTGGAACAAATTATGCCTCTGGTTTTGCTCGGCCTTCGTTACCTGCACACTTAACACACGTTGAGCAACCAAACTAGCATATTTATCGGCATCATCAGGAGCCATATACTCTATATCATGAGCATCATCATGGGCACCCTGTTCCTCATGAGCAATGAGAACTAAAGTCTCCTCATCATAGTGACTCGCTGACTCATACCCACCATCCACCGTAATAATCATCACACGCTTGGAGGGACAGTCTTTTGCGAAGTGACCTCCACCTTGGCACCTGCGACATTTAATATCACGATCTCGTGTTTGCCCTGTGGAAGCCATGGATGAAGAAGAACTCGCCGCTGGACCACTCTGTGCACCCTTGAATGGTGGCGCTGGCTGTTTTGGTGGCTCCCTGTAAGAATGAGAGGCTGAAGTAGATGGTGGTGCAGCAGGACGTGTGGATGTAGAAGCTCCACGCGATGTACATGATGTATTTCGTCCTGCAGAAAAGTTAGGTCTCGTAGCGGCCTGTCGATCCTGCACTTCACGTTCAGCTTTACAAGCAAGATGAAACAAACGAGTGATAGTAGCATAGTCCTTGTATTCTAGAATAGTTTGTATCTCCCTGTTTAAACCACCCATAAAACGTGCAAGCATAGCTTCATTATCCTCTACTAGGCCACATCTAATCAATCCAGTTTGTAATTCCTGATAATACTCGTTTACAGAATTTTTTCCTTGTCTCAAACGCTGTAATTTTTGTAGCAATTCACATTGATAATAAGGAGGAACCCAGCGAGTACGCATAGCATCTTTTAAAGCAGACCAAGTAGTTGGAATATTATTAGCATGAAATCTACAATGTTCAGACCACCAAATAGATGCAAACCCCGTGAATTCACAAACAGCAGCAGTAACACGTCTATTCTCAGGATATTGTAAACATGTAAAGCGTTGTTCAGTTTCTAACTCCCAAGTAAGATAAGCATCAGGAATATATCTACCCTCAAACGGCTTAAGATTCAATTTAAGTTTAGGCACATGTTCCTCATTGCGTACCTGAGGGGGTGGTTGGTGTCGACCGTGGCGAATGTTGGGACGTGGACGTCCAGCTGGCTGCTCATAGGCCGCTTCCTGTTCCACCTCCTCCTCGTAATCACCCTCGTAGTTGTCGTCCTGGCCGACGTCAGAAGCAGCAGCAGTAGCAGCAACTGCAGCAGCAGCAGGAGCACCAACAGCTTGTCTGCCCGGAAACAGAATACGTCGTGCACGTCGTGGTGGCGGTGGCTGTGCTGGAGCGGCCGCAGGCTGTGCAGGTAGGCGTGCGAGCAACTCAGTACACTTGGCGTCGAGCTTGGTGTTGATCATCTTCTCCACACCATCAATCGCCTCTGTAAATCTGTTCTCGATGTCATTCACCTGTTCAGACATCATTTTTGCAAATTTATCATGTAACGCTTTGTTTGTCATATTCTCCCAATCGGACAAATCCGTCAAGATTTGCTTTCGTTCTAACCGATTCTTACCTAGCAGTAGGTGGTGATGTACAACCAACGGGTCAAAACTCTCAGAGATGTGGTAGAGCGATGGCCAGGAGGTGTCAACCGCACGAAGTAAAATATATGTGGAGCTGTAGGTACGCTTGACAAATATGGTAGCAAAAAGATCAACAGTAATCAAAACAGAGATGCAAAGCTGAATAAACACTCAACGTCGGTACTGTGCTGATCCTAGGCTAGACCGTACTAGAGACGCGAGCCTAAAACACCAACGAAAGCACGACGCGGCACGTAAACAACTGAGAAGCACTCTCTGAATTTTTTTTCTCTTTTTTTTTGCGATGCGGGACTGCGGTGTCTGAAAAAGTGCGAAAAAATCACTATGGTAGCGAACGTCTCAAAATGAGTTTCTGGACCTAAGGAAGGTATGGGCACGGAATTTTTTCACCCCTCAATTTTTTTTTTTGGAAATCACCCCCTTCTACGTACGACAAAAGATTGGTGAAATCCGACTCTATTCAACTCAAAACTATTCTGGCTACAGAGATATCACAAACCGAACGGGTGATGGAACTCAACTTGGATCGGTACGTTGTGGTGGTGTGTATGGACTCGGCTTGGTGGAACGTGGTGGTGTATCTGGACTCGGATTGGCGGAACGTGGTGGTGTACTACTGTGCGGCGGCGGCGTGACAAACTGTGATCAGAACTCGAAACTCTAAGGTAACTAGACACTAAGATCAGCAACTCGACACAACGATGCAACCGCAAATTCAACAATGCAAACTACTGTAAAGAAAACTGGACAAAGGCTCGGACTGTTTTGGGACGTGATGATCTAACCCTAAATTTTTCTTTTTTGGCTTTTTCGTGGAATGTAGGTATGAAGAACAAAAGTAATCTAGACTACGAAAAACTGGTAAATCTCACCGATCAACCTGGAAATCTGATACCACTTGATAGAGGCGAAGGTGTCCCGATGTTTCGATGACATGATTGAGATCGATTATGGTGGAGACGACTTTCACGACCCGACTATGAACGTGCGAAGACGTTGCGCCTTAGCGATCGCTAAACCAACTCCGAGAGGTTATTGATCCCGCGGATGCATGATCAACCTGACCACGAAGGTCTAATTCCTGCAAGCAATCGAAAGAACAAGCAAGAACTAAGAAAAAGCAATCTGGATATTGCGAATATAAGATGAATGATTAACAGAAGTTGGGGTTCCAATGCGGTCTTGGCCTGGTCGGACGACACAAACGAAGAACTCGAAGTTGCGGCTATGGCTAACTTAAATCTAATTAAAACCCAAGTCTGAACGACGCCCTAAGGGCTGTATATATGGGGGAACAGAGGGGATTTTCGTGACCCCTTGGAGGTGGGGTGCGAAAACAACCCTAACTCGGTTTCCCCACACATACGGACTCTAAAAACAGCCTATAATGTGGTATTTCGAAATTACATGGGCCCAACCCAATATTAAGGTGACGCAGCACCTATAATTGCCTTTGGACGAAAATAATGAAGTGGCATCTCGTGTATTTCGTCCAAGCCTTCATGCATGCCTTATGGTGGCTTCAAAGTGCGAAAATCCCCACTAGAAGCTCCATTGTTCTTTCCCGCGCGCGCACCTTCTTCTCCATGCTTGATCCCGCTCCAATGACCGTCCTTCTTGTCCATGCTAGGTCCTTCATTCATAAGCAAAACAAAAGTATCTAATTTAGGCAGCATCATATGTTCATGAACATTAGAAGGATTCACAAGAAACGAAAGTACCTGATAATTTAGTTGACGTGCACGTGCTCTAGTAACTGGTCCAGTATGTGTAGTTGGTGAAGATGTGGGTGTAACATTAGTAGAGATGTCCTCATCACAACAACTTGAGACCGAGCTGCAGCGCAAAGCGATGTCAAAACTGGTGGGACTCCAGTTCACCTTCAGGTACAAGAGAGGCGGAGACAATGGAACGGCAGATGCCCTATCTCGCGTTGGCCACAAGCTGGTTCTCGATTCCCTTTTCGTCTGTCACCCACAATTGCTGCAAGAAGTGGCAAATTCCTATGAAACGGATTCAGCGGCTCAAGCTTTGTTGGCTCAGTTGGCCATTCAGAGTCCAGATGAGCACGGCAGGACCCTGCGCAATGGGGTAATTCGCCAAGGGGATAGGCTTTGGATTGGTGCCAATACTGCTCTACAGACCAAACTTATCGCTGCGCTCCATGACAGTGCGGTGGGTGGGCATTCCGGAGCCGCCGCTACTTATCAACGAGTGCACAAACTCTTTGCATGGACAGGCCTCAAGCGTGCTGTCAAAGAATTTGTCCGTCAGTGTTTAATCCGCCAACAGTCCAAACATGAACATCGTCATCCAGCCGGCGTATTACAACCTCTTCCCATTCCAACGGAGCCTTGGAGGGATCTGACGATGGACTTTGTGGAAGGACTACCCAAGTCTGACGGTTTTGACACGAGCATGGTTGTTGTTGATCGCCTGACGAAAGTTGCTCATTTTGTGCCGTTGAAACATCCTTTCAATGCTTCTCAGGTGGCCCGCGCATTCTGGGAGTCAATCATCAAGCTTCACGGGGTGCCGTACTCCATCGTCTCGGACAGAGACAAGATTTTCACAAGTGCTATGTGGCAGGAACTTCTCGCTGCAGCTGGCACTAAGCTCTCGTATACTACGGCGTACCACCCCCAGACGGATGGAAAGACGGAGCGGGTAAATCAATGCCTCGAGATGTACCTCCGGTGTGCCGTCAACGATCGTCCCAAGCAATGGCGCAAGTGGCTCGCGGCTGCGGAATTCTGGTATAATTCGTCCCACCACTCCTCATTGCAGTGTTCCCCATTCAAGGCTCTCTACGGGCGGGAACCCAACCTGGGCGCGTTGCCCAGTTTCAGTGACCGCGTACCGCCGGAATTAGCTACAGGGGACTTGGACTGGATAGCTCACACTGAGCTGCTCCGTGCTCGGTTGGAGTGTGCCCAAGATCGCTTCAAAAAGCAAGCCGACAAACATCGGACCGAACGGGTGTTCACGGTGGGTGATCAGGTATTGCTCAAACTTCAACCATATGTCCAGGTTTCAGTGGCCAGTCGTCCCTGCCGCAAGCTCGCCTACATGTATTTTGGGCCGTTCATCATTAGTGAGCGTTTGGGAAATCTGGCGTATCGTCTGCAGCTCCCTCCGGATAGCCGTATCCACGCTGTCTTTCATGTCTCCCAATTGAAGCCGTTCACTCCCAGCTACACACCGGTGTTCTCCGAGCTACCCAAGGTACCTGATTTGACATCTTCGCCGATCTCGCCAGCGGCCATTCTTGACCGTCGCCAGGTACAACGAGGATCTGCGTCGTTGGTTCAACTCCGCGTCCAATGGGCCAATTTACCAGTCGACGCCACCACATGGGAAGATGCTGCGGTTCTGCGTCAATGGTTTCCCGACGCCGTCATCTGGGATGATGCCGCTCAAGGAGGGGCGATTGTCACATCTGCTAACACTGACGCAGTGTGACAGTGTGGGCGTTGCCTGTGGGCCAGTGGCCTTGTAATGTGTTTGGGCCTGTGGCCTTGTAATGCGGGGTGTACTTAAGAACCTTCCAACATTGGGATTGGCATGTTTTTTGAGAAATGATAAGCTATTTCCTCATCTTCTCTCGTTGCTCCTCTCACCTACTCCCCCTTTCCCCCGATCCCCTTTGCTGGGTGTGACATGTATCTGCCAGATCCTCCATAATGTCACAACACCATGCTGACTGTATGAAGATTCATAGTTGATTAATATGCCATAACAATAGGTTATTCATAAAACAATTAATAGTAACAGAGATAGAAAAAAACATAGCCCATCCATCGGTAATATAAATGTGGGGTCTCTGCTGTCGATCACGATCGGACGGTGTTAAAACATCAGTAATGGAAGTCACCAAACCGAGAACATCTGAAAGATATGTAAAATCATAAGAGAATCATTTTTTTATATGCATTAAAAAAGGAGTAAAAGTAAATATTATTTCACCTAACGTTAATATATTTTGTCTAACATATATGCTACTCAAGTTGTAAAAAAGGGAATACAATGTAGGCCAACGTGGGAAAGTTTTCTAGTTGCGGTGCAATTGGTTCAGTTACTGTTCACTGAGTGAAACAATGTATCCATGGGTGATCACTGCTCTGTATTTCTCTATCATTCCATATATCAAAACTTTCAGTTGTGCACACTAATCTTTTCTCAAACTTATTTATAAATCCGGGCACTCTATTGAATGGCACTGATCCTTTTAGAGTACCAGCCTGTAAAATTAGACATCAATTGAGAGCGATGATTCACCATGCCAAATGAATCGCCGAGATCAACATTGTAGAACTTACTTTGCGGTCAAACCAGAAAGATAAAATAAGTTTATGTCATTTTAGATGTCAAGAGTATAGACTCTTATATCAACCTAAAAAGAATTAAATTTCATGGTATGTGCCTCTGTGGACAGTTTACACAGGTCCTGATTTCCAAAGGCCAAAGAGATCCAAATTCTGCCGACAATTTACTCCTTGTTTCTAAGGGCTAAAGAGATCCAAATTGCAGGCGATTTGCACACGTCCTGAGAGATTCCATAAAGCTACTATGTGAAGTTTAGTCACAGGGCTAAGCAATTATGTAATAAAGATGAAGATATATGAACCAAAGAGGTGAATTGCAAGAAGGTGCGAGATTGTGAGGGGAGCCAAAAATGGATGGGGAAGAACCGGGCTCACCTGATCATCCATGGAAGAACCTGAGACGCTGAAACCGTGGTAGTGGCGGTGAAGGATTAACCCGTACCGAAGATCGGCGCCGAGCGGAGATGCAGCGGCGCTGCCGGGGATGCGCCCATTGGACAACATGAAGAGCTGCGCCCTCGCTGCTGCCCCACTGGCTTAAAGAACCGGGCCTAGGGTTTCCGGCTGCGGCCCCGGTGGCCACATCAAGAGGGAGAAGGGGCCGCAGAAGAAGAGGAGGTCGCGGCAGCGGCGGTTGGGCGGGCAGGCAACCGGCGGTGACGTGGGTGCGAGGAGACGGAAACAGATTTGTGTCATCTCTCCTCTTTCTTTCTCTATTCCTTTCTCGTTCGCTGGAGCAGAGAAGAACAGATGGACCAGGCAACAAAAACGCCGGGACACGCGTCAGTCGAAGGGAGTAACGGCGCCGAGCATGGGAAACACAGGAGAAGGCTAGTAGCTTAGCCAGTTTGCTATATTAGTATATTTAAGATGATCAGATGAAACAGAAAAGCTAGGCTGAGAGGGCTGAGGAGAAACCATGTAGCTATCGTGTGATCACCAAGGAAATCTCTTTGGAAAATCCATTGTGTTCTTATTCCTTGGTGCAAGCATGTGTGTGTGTGTTCTTCCAGAAAGAGTGTGTTATGAGAAGCAATCTAGAGGAAGAAGAAGGATGTTGCGAGATTCGGCGCCAACAATTGGTATCATGAGATTGGTTGTCTTGGATGTTGTTCCCCTTGTCGGAGGCGTGCCGGTGGTGGCGGCGTTCGCCGACGGCTGCGTGATGAAGCTCTAGGCCGTGTGTCGTCCTATGGAGGTGCGCGTCACCGCGACGAGCGCGGGGGTGCTGCACGGTGGCATGGAGACCGCAGCGAGTGCGACGGCGCTGCACGGCGACATGGAGGCCGCGGCAGTCGTGGCACGACAGCCATGGAATGGTGACCATGGTCGGCGTGATGGCATGCGCACGGCAGACTCCATGTGAGGTGCAGCACGATGGCGAGAGGTGGAGGTTGTCGGCAGTGCGATGTCATCGGTGGCTAGTTGCGATGCGAGGCCGCTAGGAGGAGACGTCGTGCCGATCGGCGCCACGAAGGTGGCGTCCACGTCAAGAGGTCTCCGCTGCGTGCGGCAAGATATTGTGGTGAACGGTGCTGCGATGGCGTCGTCCATGATGATATGGCACATGGCAATCGACATTGCGATGGTGTCGTCCATGACAAGTGCTCGCGGATGATCCGCGTTGAAGATTGGAGAATCAAGATTAGGGGGGGAATGTTAGACATAATCTTGATTTCATATATCTGCTTGTTTGAGTGTTACATGTAGTGTAGTCTAGTGTCGTTTGTTCAATGAAGCTTCGGCTCAGTGCGCGAAGGAGGCTATATGTCGGGCTACTGTGTGATGCGGCGATCATGGTGAGATGCTGAAGGTGTCGTGTGATACGGAAACGCCGTGAGATGCGACAAGGCGCGACGGAGGCTTGAGCGTCACGAACTATAGTACTAGCGTATGATCAGAGTTGAAGACGGGTGACCCGGGAAGCCTTGATCGTGTAGATATGTTTCATAGATAGTGAGCCATTGCATGCAAGTTGTTAGCCGGTGGAGTAAGTCCTAGAGAGATTTTAGGAAAATATAAGGTCACAAGTAGTGGCCAGTGTGGATGGGCATACTTGTAGGAATTAGTTAGTGAATTAGTGCATGGGTTTGCAGCCGAACGTGGCGGTTAGCCAGTGCGTGCGTGGGTCTCTTGTACTAGTTATTTAATAAGATCAGATGGAAGAGAAAAGCTACGCCCAGAGGGCTGAGGAGAAACCATGTAGCTATCGTGTGATCACCAAGGAAACATCTTTGGAAAATCCGTTGTGTTCTTATTCCTTGGTGCAAGCGTGTGTGTGTGTGTTTTCCAGAAAGAGTGTGTTATGAGAAGCAATCTAGAGGAAGAAGAAGGATGCTGCGAGATTCAGCGCCAATAGCTAGCCCGTGTAACGGACTCAAAAGGTAACTTAATCTTCTTCCTACGGAAGTGTTCCATCCCCTTTTTGAGAGGGAATTGAAATTTTATATTCCCTTCTTTCATATCAATGACAGCACTAACGGTGCGAAGAAAAAGACGTCCCAAAATAATTGGACATAAAGGTTCACATTCAATGTCCATAATAGTAAAATCAACGGAAACATAATTATCATTGACAATAATAAGAACATCGTCAATCCTCCCCAAAGGTTTGTTTACGGAAGAATCAACGAGACGAACACCAAAAGAACAAGGATCAAAAGGTTTCAATTCAAACATATCCTACATTCTTTTGGGCATAACGGAGATACTAGATCCAACATCACATAAAACATAGCAAGAGAAGTTATTCAATTTAATTTTGATCATAGGATCCCAACCATCTTCTAGCTTCCTAGGTATGGAGGCTTCCAACATAAGCTTCTCATCCCTAGATTTAATGAGAGCATTGGGGATATGCTCCGTAAAGGCAAGATTTAGTGTGCTAGTGTGGGGGGCTCTAGCCATTTTGTGCAGTAAACTAATAACTTCAGAAAAGGTACAACTATCAAAATAAAGGTCACTACTATCAAGTAAAGTGGTAGTGATATCATTTAGGCTTACTTATTTGAAAGCCTCTATGTTCATAGGAGTTTCTTCTTCTATTGTTGAGGTAATAGCATCACCATTAATATGTCCAATGGGACTAGGGGTGTGTTGGGTGCTGAAAGTTTGGATATCCTCAACAACTTGGATAGTAGCAATGGTATGGTGTGTAGGAAGGCTCTTAATTCTATCTTCTTCCTCCTTTTCTCTAGCCCATCTTTCTTTAAGTTTAGCCATCATCCTAATGTTTTCATTAATTTGCACTTGAATAGAATTCTCAAGGGGAGAAGTTCTAATTTTAAGCATCTCAACATCAAGGGCTAAGTTGTCTACCTTCAAAGAGAGATTATATAATTTGTCTAATTTTTCTTCTACACTCTTGTTGAAGTAATTTTGGGTAGTGATAAATTCCTCAAGCATGCTCTCAAATTCAGAAGTGGAGTTCTTGTTGCTAGGATAAGTGTTGTTGTTCCCAAAGTTTTTGGATGGGAACGGTCTAGGATTGCTACCAAAGTTACTCCTATAATCATTTTTGTTGAAGTTGTTTCTAGAGATAAAGTTCACATCTACTTGTTCTTGAGCAACCAAGGAATTTAAAGGAACATCATGAGGATCAATAGGAGCTTCCTTGGTAAGTAAAGACATCATCAAGTCAACTTTTTCATTTAGGGAGGAGATCTCCTCGACAGAGTTTACCTTCCTACCTGTTGGAGCTCTTTCGGTGTGCCATTGGGAATAGTTGGCCATCATCTCATCTAGTAGTTTTGTGGCAGCACCAAGTGTTGTTGGCATAAAGGTTCCTCCCGTGGCCGAATCTAAAAGGTTCCGGGAGGTAAAGTTCAAGCCTGCATAAAAAGTCTGGATAACCATCCAAGTAGTCAAACCATGCGTAGGGAAATTCTTAACAAGAGATTTCATACGTTCCCAAGCTTGGGCAACGTGTTCATTATCCAATTGCTTAAAATTCATAATATTACTCCGCAATCAGATAATCTTAGCAGGTGGGTAGTACTTCCCAATAAAAGTATCCTTGCACTTATCCCAAGAATCTATGCTATTTCTAGGCAAGGATTGAAACCAGATTTTAGCTCCTTCTCTCAAGGAGAAAGGAAAAAGCTTAAGCTTAACAATATCACCCTCTACTTCTTTATACTTTTGCATATCACAAAGTTCAACAAAATTATTCAAGTGTAAAGCAGCATCATCTCCAGCACCGGAGAATTGTTCTTTCATAACAAGATTCAACAAAGCAGGTTTAATTTCATAAGAAGCTGCTGAAGTGGAAGGTGTAGCAATAGGAGTGCAGCTAAAGTCATTGTTGTTGTGACTAGTGAAGTCACACAACTTGGTGTTTTCAGTGGTACCCATAGTAGCAGGAAGCAGGATAAGCAATTTTTTTGTGATTTTTGATAAAGGACACGAAGATAAAAACTGAAAGGTAAACTAAAAAGACTAAAAATCAAAGATAAAAGATAGCATGCAACTCCCTATCTTGAAGATTGGAGTTCCCGGCAACGGAGCCAGAAATTACCTGATTGCTAAGGCATTGGTTACCCCAAGTGGAAGGTTGAGATGTGGCGTAACGGTAATTTCCTTTGGCAAACATACCAAGGTTTGACTCGAACCAGTAGGACTCCAACGACGACAAGAAGGTGGTAAAGTGAACAATGGCGCCGTTTACAACCGAGGTTTCTTACTTTACCTGGACCTACACACAGATACAAATAACTTTTCTCCCAACGAGTACAGAGAGGTTGTCAATCTCTCCGGCCTTGCTGTTTACAAAGGATCAAACGCAACAGATAATAGTAGTGATAATTTCAACTAAAAGTAAAAGCAGGAAGTAAACTGAAGGTGTAAACAGTGGTGGAAATATGGACCGGGGTCCAATGAAGTTCACTAGTGATGTCTCTCTCCAAAAAGACGATAACCAGCTATGCGAGTTGAAAGGATTAAAAACGTGCCGCAATGCTAACTATGCTACAAAAGAAACGAAGAGGCTCAAAAGCATGGGAAATACGCCAAGACAAATAGACCGAAATCCATCTGCATCTACTCACTAATCATCCACCTTGAGATATCTATCCAGAACATCTTGCTGATATTAAGTTGCGAGCCCCACCCAAAGTGTAAACCCAAAGCAACAAACTACTGCATTAAAAGAACTTTGCGTAAAGTAAACAATCCTTGCAACCGCGGTTAAAAGCACCGTTGTTTTCTCCCTTGTGGAAATAGCACATACCCTAGACTCATGTTTCTGTCACTCAAGCTAGTCATCAGGGGGCATGAACCCACAATCATGCATAACGCTCCCTCTTGGAGTTGCAATCAACCACTTGGCCAAAGTAATAAAAAGCAGCGGAAAACATGCAAGAATTACTCAAGAACATAAAATAAAAGGAGAAGAACCAAATATATCACTCATCACAATCTGAACATAATCTCATAATTCATCAGATCCCAACAAACTCAACATAGCAATAGCAGAAAGAAGTACATATGTGCCTTGATCATGTAGGACAGCTCACAAGGTCTAATCCATGAATAACAAAGAGGGGGGAGGACATCACATAACTACTGATGATGGACCCATGGTCCAAGGTGGACTATTCATGGCTCATCCGGGAAGCGTCCATTGTGGTGGAGAAGCTCCCGGAGGTCAATCCTCCCTCCGGCAGGGTGCCGGGAAGAGTTCTTCTAGTGCTCCCGATCTTGGAAGCGCGACGGCGACGGAACAGAGGCAATATTGCGAAAAAGGGTTCTGTCCTCGGGGGTTTCGGGACGAGAGAGATATATAGACGAAGGGGGCAGCTGGGGGGCCACCAGGGAGTGCAGGCGGCCTCCCGGCGCGACCCCACCTTAGGCCGCGCCGCCTGGCCGCCTAGACTCCTGGTGGGGCCCCTCTGGCCCCACTTCGGGCGTCTAGAAGCTTCCAGTACGCTGATTTTTTTATATTTTTCCTGGAATTTTTTTGACACTTTAAGTAATGGGAAAACCTGAAAAAAAAAACAGCAGAAAATAGAAACAGGAACTGTGGTGAACTGAGTTAATAGATTTGTACAAATATGATCAAAAGTGTATGAGAGTGTATCAAAAGCATAGAATGTGACCCAAAACTTGCATGGAGCAAGCAGAAATTATAGATACGTTTGGTATGTATCAGTAGCGCCCAACCATCCATCTCCCTAGCCTACGGTGTTTCAATCCTGTTGGTCACTAGTTATTTACTTTAGTTGTTTCACCGCCACTATTCCGTTGCCACCATCACTTCCATATCACCGTTGCTACTAATATTGTGTTGCAAGCAAGTATATTTGAGGTGCGGTTGAATTGACAACTCAACTGTTAAAGCTTGTGAGTATTCTTTGCCTCCCCTTGAGTCGAATCTATAAATTGGGTTATTCTTACCCGCGAAGACTATCTCGAACACTACAATGGAGGGTTATCAAGTACTATTTTCTGGCACCGTTGCCGAGGGTTATTCTACTTGAAGTATTCTGCCTGCTGCACTTTATCCACTATGGGTAAGAAAGGAAACCCCAAAATTCCGATCTTACCATCCACTATAAGAAAAGGTACTGTTCTGAGCACTAGTGCTACAGTTGATTCACCTTCAGTTATAAGTAAGTTTGCGTCACCACCACCACGTGTTGCTTCTACTGAGTCTGTTACTATGTCTGATACTTTTGATGAGGCTTCCACTACTCTTGATGAAATTGGTTTTCTTGGTCGCTATCTTGAATCTCAAATTGCTAAGGTTGCAGAAAGTCCGAGACTGAAACTCTTGCTACATATTACCCCACTGGCAAACCCTTTTGTTACGCAGACTTGAGAGAACTCAAGGAGAGACTCCTTGAGAGAACTTACAAAGTGTGCCGACTCTGACCCTGGTGCTGTTAAGAATCTTCTGGAAAAACACTCCATGAAGAACAAGATTACTCTTGATCGTGAATTTGCTACATCTCCTATATGCATCAATGATCCTGATTATGATTTCTCTGTTGATCTTTCACTTATATCTACAGTTGAACCTGACCAAACTCACTGAGTTTGGTGACTTGTTTACTACCGATGAAAAGATATGAAACTTTTATGTGACCAATCTTCTTCCTTTCTCTTTGAAGGAGGGTGCTAAAGCATGGTATGATGCACTACCATATGGTTCCATTAAGAGTCCTCAAGATTTAGCTCAATCTTTTGTTGATAAGTACTTTCCTGCTCACATGCAACATGTTGCTTCACAAAGAATTTATAACTTTAAACAGTCGCAGAATGAGCACCTCCCTAAACCTTGGGGGAGGTATTGCAGTTTGATCAAGGCTAGACCGGGACATGGAGTTCCTAAGAATGAATTACTTGATATATTTTATGCTGGTCTAACCGATGAATCTAGATCATATTTGGATAGTTGTGCTGGTTGTGTTTTCAGGGAAAGAACACCGGACAATGCTGAATAACTAATGAGAAAGATTGCCAGGAACCACGAAGATTGGTCCGTCCCTGAACCACCTCCACCACCAAAGAAGAGGGGCATGCTTGTCCTAAGCCCCGAAGATATGCACTTTATTATATTTTCCTGCGTTCGATTGTGCAAGTGAAAAGGAAGTAATGACTAAGATCGACGAAAGGGATGCAACAAGGAAAACCGGTATGAACTCTTTTTGTTTCTACTTTTGTACGTATGCATGTACTTATGATTTAGAGACCATTTTGTAGCAACATAATGCTATGTTTACAATGCTTTCCCAGTGGTTCATGCTTTCTTTGTGGCTAACCTCAAATAGCTAGAGTGCATAATGTGTTGTTGAAATGATTTACATACATTGCATTGTTCATGGCTTGGCATATTGAATTGGTATTTCCCTTCAGAGAATTCTTGGATTGACTTGGCACATGTTCACACATGTTTATGACTAAAAAGTCTATTATGCCTTGATGATCTTTTTGTTTCAGAATATTTATATCACTTTCATGCCCGATTCAATGTTGCTTTGTCGCTCTGCATGATTATGACCGTTATTGCTCTCTAGTTGGTCGCTTCCTAGTATTTTGCTAGCCTACGCTCTCACTAAGAAGAATTCTGCTTGTGCATCCAAAATCCTTTC
This sequence comes from Bromus sterilis, assembly GCA_950022295.1. NCBI lineage: Eukaryota > Viridiplantae > Streptophyta > Magnoliopsida > Poales > Poaceae > Bromus > Bromus sterilis. The sequence goes on from OX465599.1 coordinate 224,113,631, forward strand.
AAACCAGTTATTCCACATGAGTCCACCATAACTTCCTATATATGGTATTTACCTGCCATCCCTAACGAAGACTTTCTTGTACCATCTCAAAATTCATATAAAAGCTTCCTTTTTGTAACCGTAGAAACTCATGGTGCGGTGATGGAAAATCGGTATCTTCCATGCCAAATTTTTTTTACTCGACAAAGTTTTAACTAGTCATATTTACGAGACAGAATCCGGTCTGGAGAATGCCCAGTTCTCACTTGTTTCACAATTTTTAAAAAATTACACTTCCCCCATTGATGGAATGAAATGGGTCAAATGCTTCTAATGATAGATGCAACAAGAAATTTCCTTCCATACTTGAGGCAAAATAAAAGGAATCATAGACCATCAAATTATAGATGGATAAGGGAACATAAGTGTAAGAAATAAAAGCATGGGAACGACCATTAATGTGGTTGGTATGGGAGATATTGAGAGACCTTTACCGTCTACCGCTGACTGGAAAGTTGCACTTCCCAAAAGAATTTTATATATGTTTTCAAAACCACGAGATCTGGTACATGTTTAGTCTTTGATTCCAGCCACGGGTTTTCAACCTTGCCATCAAAAGCCACGGTTCGAGAGTCTCCACCTTATTTCTTCAAAGCACCAACTATTGAGAGTATAATTGTCATTCTTGGTGTAATGTGCATTGTCCCAAAGTACCATATTGTCTTCTGCATGATTGTGATATTACTTGTTCTGAAATTCTTAGTTCTAGTCTCCTTTAAAACTACGGAGGAGTTTCTGCATTTATGTTTTGCTTCACTCATGGAGGCTAGCGAGATACCACTCTAGTATGTTCAAGCTATGTGCATTGTGATCCTGTCTTGATTTTCAACAGCTTATTATTTACTTTTGGTTGTTTGTGATTGATCACATGAAAGAAGGATTGCTTCGTGCATTGTCCTTGTAGAATTGTTTCAATACTTGCTAAACTCTTTTAGTGGTGCATGCTTATATACATCTAATGAAGCTAAAGAGTTCGTCAAAGTTTTCTTTGTCGCTTCCAGTTCGTTGAACTGAATTGCTTGAGGACAAGCAATATGCTAAGCTTGGGGGAGTTGATACGTCCCAAACGTATCTACTTTTCCAAAAACTTTTGCTATTGTTTTGGCCTCATTCTTGCATGATTTAAACGAAACTAACCCAGGCTGACGTTGTTTTAAGCAGATCTACCTGTATGGTTTTCTTGTGTGCGGGAATATGGATTTTTAGGTACTTCAGAAAATTCCCAGTAAATTCATGGAAAATCCACGCACCCGGAGGTACCCAAGACCAGAAGGTGGGCCAAAGGGGATCCAAGGGGGGGCCCAGGCGCCCTGCTGGCGTGGCCCCCCTCCTGGCTGCGCCGGGAGGCCTCTTGGGTGGGTCCTCCCTCCTTGGTGACCAACCTTGGCCCCTATTTTTACCCTTCGCGGGAAACCCCAGAACAGAAGTCGTTTTCCTAATTCTCATCGCGGAGCCTCTGCCACCCTCTGTTCTTCTTCGGGAGGGCTAATCTGGAGGTTGTTTTGGCCTCCGGTGAAGGGAGATCATCGCCATCGTCATCACCATCGCCACTCCATCACCCCTCCATGACTTCTCCCTTCATGTGTGATTAATTCCCTGCTGTAGTCAAAGGGGATCGTAGGTATTGGATGAGTTAGATCATGTAATAGTTCGTCAGATTGTTGAGGGCATGTCGCCTATCATCTAGTTTGGTGTTTATCATCTTTGCTACAACGTGTTGCTCTTAATGCTTGTCACTTTGGGCCCGAGTGCCATGATTATAGATCTGAACCACTTGTGTTTTCATGAGTTTATTTATGTTCTTGATTCTATGTATGAGTTGTATGCACCTATTATGGTCTGGAACCGGCGATCCCAAAGGTGATAGCTTGGTACACCAAAGGGGATGGACTATAATTTGAGGATTTCATGTATCCATTGAGTGTTAATTCTTTGTTCAGGTGCTCTTTGACAGGAGCACCTTAATCTCCATAAGTTCCTTTTGGCCCCATTCGTAGCGGGATGGTAAGACAATAGATGTTGTGCAAGTTCTTATTGCAAGCACGTACAACTACCTTGGGATGCATGCCTAATGTTTGATATTGCCTAGATGATCCTTGCTTTTCGGCGTGCCTTGCCCCGCGTTAGAATCTATTACATGTTCACTCTCATCCAAGCAGCTCCCAACCATCCATCTCCCTAGCCTAAAGTGTTTCAATCCTGCTGGTCACTAGTTATTTACTTTTTCTGTTTTACTTTCGCTGTTTCACCGGCACTATTTCCGTTGCCACCATCACTTCCATATCACCGTTGCTATAGATATTTTGTTGCAAGCAAGTATATTTCAGGTGAGATTGAATTGACAACTCAACTGTTAAAGCTTGTGAGTATTCTTTGGCTCCCCTTGAGTCGAATCTATAAATTGGGTTATTCTTACCCGTGAAGACTATCTCGATCCCCTACAGTTGAGGGTTATCAATCCTTAAGATTCTTCCCCATTTGTAGCTTTGTGAAGATCCACCATTTCTATTGATGTCAAGATTCCAAAATAATTTGTAGAGCTTCTACTATCCGAACCTTCATCATTTTCATCAATACATCAAGATCCACAATTAAAATTATGAGGATAGCAACCACTCGCAAATTCTACCTAGCTTTGACCCTTATGAAGTAAGTACTTGTGCCGATCATCTAGATAAATTGAGATTTTGCACAGTGATCAACCCTGCAATATTACTGTGGCACAAAAACATTAATGTCAATTCATATAGCCATTTCCCCTTACTATAGTTTTACATAGAGATTTCCCGCAACCAGCCCCCTCCAAGGCATCTTTACCCTCATCCTCTTCCTCTCCGAACGTGCATTACATCACCATCACTACCGATGTATCTGTACAACTCTGTTTTCCTAGCCCCCTCGATCTCCCTCCGCACGACAGTGCAACCCCTCAACCTGATGTGACCTCTATCAACATGAGAAAAATCTCCAAACGCCCCTATTTATCTACACCATGTGCGCCGTCATAACTCACAATTGCAGTCGTATCCATCATCTCTATCGTTCCATCACAAAAAAAGAGTTTTGTGAAAAAATTCAGAAAATGAAGGGAATGAAAAAAACTTATTTTTAAGAAGCACTAGGCATTCCTCAAGCCGGGGTGATGAAGAAGTCTCTCGTCGTGAACTGAAATACAATCTCCCGCGCTCTACCAAGGTACAAGTTTGTTAGTGGCCTTGAATTTCATGAATGGAGCAGGCTTTAAGCAAGAATTCAAACTATTTGTTGAGGGAGTAGGATTGATCGACTTAATCGAAGATAAGTGACCACAATACCAACTCCTGACAACTATTTTTTTATTCGGGAATTTAGTTCCAATTCTAGACCTCATGAACCTGGAGTTTCATTCCACTTGTATGAGCATGACTATGATATTACCCTGACTCCATTTTGAGATATCTACAAAATTCCCTTTGAAGGGAGTGTTGTTGACCGTCGACCCGAAGAGTTCAAACATTTTTTGTGAGAGGAAATTTATAGGAGTCTCGCATGCTAGATTTACTAGCCTGCACTTTCCTTTTGTACTCTATTTTGCTAACTTTTTTGTGAGATTTTTGACTACTAATAAAAACTCTCACATGATTAGTGCACCTGATCTTAGAATATCTTGCATAGTGCTCTTTAGGGCGATAAGACTTATAGAATAGGATCCATTATTGCATTTTGTTTAAGCAAAAAACGAACCAAGGGTGTTATTCATGGTGGTATTTATGCTAATTGTCTTGTTGCGCATTTTCATATAACTATTAGGCATGGGAAGGATTGTGAGTTACTTGCTAGTCGGTCAGACTTTCTTTGCACACAATGTCGTGAATTTATTAAGGACAGAGTTACGCTGAACAATTTTCATTGTAACATGGTGTTCAATCAAGACACACATGATATTGTTAGTCTGCCTGCTCTTGCATTGTTTGATGTATAGGAAAGAGAAAGATATTATGTTATGCCCGAGAGCATCATCAGCTATGTAAGCATTCTAAAGGAGGCCGACACATCTCAAGAACATCAGCCATTGGGAGCAGACGTATCAGCTGAGACCCTATGACTACCAATATCCTTCAGACCTTCGGACCACCAGCCATGGGAATGAGTCAAGCTAGGAAAAAATATTAAGCTTGGGGGAGTACATTTCCTTATCGATATTTAATTTACACATTCATTACACTTGTCAACATACTCCCAGTTTGCCTCTGCTTATTCGTATTTCTCTTTTATTATTTGCTCTTGTGCGCTTGTGTTAAACCTAGGAACCCCCAAAATAGTTGTCGTTTTGAGTGAGGGAGATCATATCATTAAGAGGAGGACTCAAACAATTGAACAAACACTTCACGACAATTTAATAAATGACATTGCATAGGTCTAAAGTCAGTTACCTTGAATGAGTTAGGGATTTTTGGGATTAGAAAAATAATTGTACCCATGGAAAATTCTGGCATGATCCCGTAAGAAATCCTTAACGGTTGCAATGACCTCTTCTTTGACTGTGGTCCAGTTTCTCTCAAAAACGTGCGGGAAAACCCCTCGGCCCAGGCGCCTTTAGGGGGTTAATAATTTGAAAGATACCATGTGAAATCTCCTGATCATTAAAAGATGCACATAAAGGTTCATTCAAATTAGCAGTCACATGTGGCTGCACAAGATCAATAATCAGTAATGATTCCAAAGCATGATCAACGGTACTGTTATGGAAATAAGACCATGCCGCATCAACCATGGATGCACTGCATATGTACTCATTACCATCCGAATCCACAAGTCTTTATCATATTTTATTTGCTTTCCATACTGATCATACATGATTTTTTTTATATTCTGGTCACCTTCCTTCAACTAAGTAATCCTCGACATCTGCAGCCACATCATCTCTTTCCTATACAATATTTTAGGGAAATTATAGGGAGCGAACGTTCTCTCTAGGGAATGGCAAGAGCGAACGATTTTCATGGCAATTCAGAGCACACGATTGCCATAAAAACTCAAAAATGCAGCGAGTTGCCATGTGTTTGTACTGCAAGTTGCCATAAAAACATTCGCACTTGCCATATTCTGGAGCGAACGTTCGCTCTAAATTGCCATCCTTTCTCATTTCACATGATATGCATCCATGTTCATGAGCTCTTCTAGTTTCCTCCGAGAATTCTCTATTTCTTGTGTTACATTACCAAATTTCATTACAGCTCCACAAGAGAAGCAAGCTCATTAACTTAGAAAAGATGGCCCCAACATAACCCAAAGTTTTTTCTAAACAGCAGCTACCCTTGTACTTGAGATAATCTCTGCAAGAATTGATTCTCTGAACCGTTACTTCAAATTGAGTGGACGTGCTAGTTTATTACCAGCATCAATCTCCCGAACTATAAGAATAGAACAATGATCTGAGCTAAATAATTCGTTGATGCCTAATGAACACCATCACCAGACTCAGTAAACATGTGTTCGATCAAGCCACAAGAGGCACACCAGTCAGTCATTCTTTCATACTTCACAAAATAAATCGGACGCTTGATATCTGTCACCATAGATACTTCATTGTTTACCGTCTTTTTCACATACAGTATAACTCTAGTTCGGTGAAATTTTCTAGAAGTTTCATGGGGTTCAGGTTGGGCTGATGAAACTCCACTATCTTAGAAGCTAGTGATTGAACCATGGAGCTAAAACCATCATGAACATCGTGAATCTGAATCCATAACTTGAAGATGTTTCAATCACGAATGTTTTGTAAATCCTTCATACGAAGCAAGAAGAACGGGGTTTCTATGGAAGGTCCAAGGCCCCCATATGTCGCACAATGGGAACCGGGGTACCTTGAGTCGTGCCTTTGGCCAAGGGTGCACCTCGGGGCAGTAAGACTTAGGGTCGTCCTTCAAGAAGATTCACCTTCGCGAGGCAATTCCTACTGAGAGAAGACCGTCGTCGGCAGGAATCTCCCCTCTTCCGGAGGCACTTCCCTCGTGAGGGACACGTCCTCGAAGGCATCTTGGTCGAGGCTTCCTGAGGCCAGGTGCTCCTGAGGGCGGCATTCATAAAATTTCAAAGTGTGAAGACCTCCGCAAGAGGTCCAAAGGCGAGCAAGCTTCCTTCACGTCCAAGCCACGATAGGCTATGAGGACCACTTCAGCAAAAAAAGTCAAGTTGGGATCAACTATGGCCAAGGCAGTTTTGCTCTAGTAGAAGCAGGTAGCTTTAATTAGGATAAGAGTAGAACTTGTCCCCTCGATAATGGGCCTCATGTGGAAACCTTCCAACCGGGCTGTGGGGGAAGAGGACCAAGGCAACCATATAAGTGCTAGTTATGGCACCGTGGAAGGGGATCGGCCATTCCATATCTCAAACTTGTAGCTCACTACTATCATATCCACCGGAGCAATCCCATAGAAGCAGAAAGTAGAGTTTTACACCTCCATGGTGGCCTGAACCTGAGGAGCTCCTTGTGTTTGGATGTGTTGGTTGTGTTGTGTGCCCGCAGATCTCGTCGTCCTTGCCATTGTTGTCCTCGAGATCGTGAAGCCAAGCCCCTAGTGTTCAAACTAGGTTTTGGGAAGATTTCCCTTGGATAAATCTCTCCGACATCATCCATAACCTTATTCCAATCTCCAAGATAAGAGAACTGAGCGTAAAACGGGCTATTACCCAATTATCTGAATTTTATAGGTGTCGCGAGATCCCAAGCGGTACACAAGTTCTTAAAGAACCAAAATTCACTATAATCCTTCACCACGCAAACTGTCACAGTGGCTAACCATATAACGACATCCACTTGGGGGTGGGGGTACTTCTCATAGATCACGTCGTTGAGGCCCTCCTCAGACAAACCTAACCTCTTCTTCATGTCATCCAGATCCAGATCCATGTATAGCGAGACAGGCAATTTTTTCGTTGGCAATAATGTCTTGATATCTTCCTTTGTAATGCACAATAACTGATCATCTTTCTAACGAAGATCACAAATTAATCTCAAATGAAAATAATTTTTTAATATATATTTCATTATCAAAATGGATGTAGAATCACCTACATATTTTACATCCATAGCAACACATGCTTAGTCACATGAAAAAAGTTAATGCAAGAAGTGACTTTTATGGTAAATTCATGATAGAACCTATGTATAGAGCTTTACTCCAACTTGATATAGAACTAGATAATAATAAGAAGATCTGGCGTATGAAGATACCACTGACAATAGAAATATTGGCCGATATCGTCGTAGGGGATTGATTCTTACTAAAGATAATCTTATGTTTTTTATGTTTTTCCATTGTAATATACCATTGTACCTTTGTTGATGGAAAAAATAGAAAATTACCATGGAACAATTGTTCTACGGTTACTGCCTTAAAAAAAGATAATCTTATCAAGAGGAATTGGCATGGTATCGCACAATGTGTTTTCTGTCATTATGACAAAACAATTAAGCATTTATTCTTCCAATGTAAGTTTGCTCGTTCTATTTGGTTAGTCATCCAAGTAGGTTCTGGCATGTATCTCCCATGCAGCGTTGCTAACAATTTTGGTAATTGGTTGCATGAGATTAGTCATAGGTTTAAAACTTCTCTTAGGGTGGGGGCGCTTGCCATTATTTGGTCGTTGTGACTATATAGAAATGATATAATTTTTAATGCTAAGGAAACTTTTTTTAGATTATCTACCGGTGTACTTGTATCTTTCGATTATGGTCGTCTCAACAACGTGTATACTATCGTGATCTGTTTATGGAGGCATTTTTCGTGTTGGAGGACACGGTGAGGTTTCATTTTTCAATGTGGATGGCAGCCTAATCTACGGATTGAACCTATCACAACTCTATCTAATGCTTGTGTTTTGCTGTTTTTTATACTCTACTCTCTTATGTTTCAATTTTATGTTTTTTTTGGAAAAGGAGAATATATTAATATCGAAAAGATACCAATTACATCCGGCCTCTGCAACTACACACTGCCCAAAAGGCAGTACGAATGCACTCAGCCAATTAAAACAAAAAGAGAAAAAATAAAAAGAAAAGTCCCGCTACAGAGTTACAATCCTTGCATCAGCAGCACAACCACCACCAAGCCAACACCTGATGTTCAATTCTTCAAAAGCACCACCTTCAAAAAGGAATCAGTGCCAGGCACAACCAATTAAGGCCAGACCTTGGGTTTTCACCTTTAATATAGTCTCCGCTCTCAAAACAATGTTTTCAGCAAGACCATTGCCAGGCAGTACCAATGAAGGCCAGACCTTGGATTTTCATCCAGAAAGTAGGACTTTGAACTTCACTTGTGTTTTCGCCCCCGCTTACATACTGCTGACACGATTTCTGAAACTCTGAGCCAGTTCCTCATCGACGCAAAGACTCCAATAACCATTGCAAGTCCTCCAATCTCAGCCTTCATGACATTCTCATCTCTGACTTCACCATGGATTTTCCCATGATGGCAACAGAGCAGAGCTTCGCGCCACTCCTTGCGTTGCGACCGAATCCCACCCGATCCAGCAATCTCCAGGCATATGCCCAAGGGAAATCACCTGCGGAGCCTTACGGAACCCGTCACTCCGGCCAGATCAAAGAGGACAAGAGTCAAGCAGATCTTCTTCCTGGCGCAGTTTGGAACCCTAGGACCACCACCTTCATTCACGGCAGTAGGCCCCCACGCCGCCCCGATCCAATCCGTCGCCGTCATGCCCCCGCCGCCGGATCTGGGCGAGGAGATCCATCCTCCCCGAGGGCACACGCCGCACCCACATCACCGCATACCGGATGAGATCCGGGTCACACGGAGAGCCACCGCGGCCGCGCCCCCACCCCTCGCCGGATGCCGCGCACGCCCCACACCGGTCCGGCCGTCGAGCACCGCAGTGAGGGCCCCGCAGCCGCCACAGACCAGATCTGGCCGAGCCAGATCCGTCCGCAGCCGCCACCACGGGGGGCATCTCCACGCAGCCCTCCACGCCGGGCAGGCGACCACGGCCCCGCCGCCAGCCGCCCCCCGCCGCCAGCGCACCCTGCAGACGTGACTCCGCCACCATCGGACGCCATGGCCCGCGCCACGGACCTCCGATGTGGGGAGAAGAGTCCCGCCGCCGCCGACACCGACTGGGCGTTGCCCGACGGCGCGCACCGGCGGCGGCGGGGGAGAGGAGGAGGAGGTAGGGGATTTAGGCGGGGGGCAGGGACGGCCGCCGCCGCCGCTCGCGGGAGCAGCAGGGCGGCTCAGTCGCGAGAGGTAGGGGGTGCGTCTCAGCCGGCGAAACCTAGCTAGCCAGCCCAGACCGAGATAGCAACTTTCATTTGATGTGGTTGTGTACATCTTAGTTATGCAAAAGTCGGTTGTAATATTTAAAACTATTAAGTAATAAAGCGTCCCTTATTAAAAAAGTCACTTTTCTTTCTGTTTTAACAAAATATCACATATAAAAAGCTAACGTAAACGGCAGATTTTTTGTTATGATGTACTAGTGTACCACCTGATGGCGCCCACGACAGTTCCCATATAAGTGTGCTGCTCATGGTGAATTCAGATTACTGAACAGAGAAGCCCCACCCAGTGGATGATCAGCCTCCCGTCTTTTTCTGAAGTCCCGACTTGGGCTTTCGTTGTCTAATTACTCTGTTTGACAAGGGATGGGCGGCATTTTCTTCTCAGTTGACAGCAACTAGGCGTTTGCTTGTTGCAGAGCCAGAGATGTACCCTGACTTTTATGCGTGCACTTCAATGTTTGCCTACCTAAAACCTCATTACACACATGTACCATTCCGTACTATTTCTTTTCAGGCCATGACCGTAGAACAATTGTCCGTTCCGTACCGTTAGGTGGTCGCAGGTCGCCTCAAGCTTGAATGCCTTTGGTTGGAGGTTGAAGATATTGGCCAAGTGGGCAAGTTGCTCAATCAGGGTACCGGTGATAAGGTCAATCAGATATTATGGCATAATCCATCCGGTAATGCCGAGTTGTGTCATCTTATCAAGTGATGATGGCGTTGCCCACCTAGCCATGTCTAAGCCATGCATGTGTCGTTCGTGATCACAATAAGATGTGCCTGTCCGAATCATTACGACCTGCAGAGTTGAGTGGCTCGCTGATGCGCGTGTGGTCGGCTCAGGTCATCTCAAATATCAAATCTGAAGAGATAGTGGTGCACTGGTGCATGTTGCCCACAAATCAGTAATGCCTCATCAGCTAGTTCCATGTCCCTGTCTGGGGATGTTTTTGCCTGCATTGTTTCAAGTTAAACAAATATCTGAGGTGTAGTTGCTTTTACAATCTTGATCCATCGACTTCCAGGCAGGGTTCTTTTTTATACCTGCTTGGCTCTCACTGATCACCAAGCCTGACGAACTCGGAAAAGAACAACACAGGCCGCACATCTGGCTTCCATGTTAAACTATCTTCTAAGTATTTTGTTTCTCAGAGTCCAGAAATAACGTAAAGACAAAAATATACCAGAAAATCTAAAATATATAAGTAACAAAGACAATTGATGAAGTGGACTGGGGCTCTTGCATTTCCCAGCTCGCACCTGATCTGCTTATGACGGTCAGACCAACGGATTTTAAGCAGCGGCACTGTCCGTGACGGCCTCCTCGACTCTGTTGGCCTAGTCCTCCACGTCGAGTTGTCGGACGAGCATGCGACAACCGTTGGCGAAGAGAGCTTTTTATCTTGACTATACAACCTAGTGCAAAGCTAGCCTAAAATTTGCACTATGCACGTACACAGCAAGCATCTCTTTTATGCTTAGCTAGCACAACTCAACGACGAGCTTAGCTGCACAACTCAAAGACGGACACGGGAGACTCGATTGGATTGCAACAGGTTGTCGCACCTGTGTTTCCTTTGTATTGATCTTTCACTGTATAAAGCTTACAAGGGATATATGCACCTATATACGTTTTGGTATTTCAATTTAGGCTCAGTTCTTTTGACCGATTTGGAAGAACCGCCTCCCTCAGTTTCTCCGAAATCTAAAAACACTATTCATTTTACAATCCTAGCTAATTAGATTCTAATTAGATAGGATTGTAAAAAAATGTGAGGTGAAGATTCTTATCTATAATAATTAAATAGTTCATCCTCACTAATCTATTTCTCATCATCAAGTTGGTCCACCATGTAAACAAAATTCATCAATTCTTAATGCACATGCTTTCATTAACTCCGCGTGCGCATGCAACCTATCACAGATAAATATTAACTTTTTATGTACTTGGATTTATAAACAAATATTTTTATGGAAAACAAATTGTGAGTTACCTCACATTTTATTTTTCAATGCGATTTTTTTTATAAATATGCACATATATAGTTGCTATCATTGTTGTATGTTTAGCCAAGGATGATGTCTCCACTGTCTTTATTGAACATTGTTTACGTCGCATATCCTCTCGCCGATATATTTTTAAGATAATAAATTAACAAAACAAAAATCACACTCATTTTTGAATTTTTCATCAATTTTTCCTACCTTTTTTCTAAACAATATTTCTTTTAAAAAATAAATTATAATCAAATTATACTATGTTTCAAAAAAATTACCATATTTAAATAAATTAAATTATTTGTAACAGTTCCCGCAACAATGCGGGGAGTATTATCGTATTTAAGAATGGAGGGGGTATATACAGGAAACTTTAACAAACTCGGTCGTTTATGAACTCTAATACTGCACGGACATGTATACCAACCTATTCAACAGACGTGGGATTAGCTACAACAATCATCTTTTAAACACGACGTAATCACATCTCAGATTGGTCGCTAATCCTTCTTTACTTCTCTAAAACTTCTATCAATTCAAAGTCTTTGTTAGGATGTTCGTTAACTCATCATCGGTGCAAATATAGTCGATCTTCATCTTACCTTTTTTCAAGCATTTCTTTATGTAGTGATGCATCCTATAATGTGCTTGCTCCTATCATGATGCATTGGATTCTCAGGTAGAAAATCTGTAGACCCTTTGTCGATGTTCCAGATTTCAGTTCATGAGATCATCGTATAGACTTTCTAATCACACACCTTGACACATCGCAGCAGCAGCTACAACATACTCAACTTAACCTGATGTCAATGTCAACACCTTTTGATTTAGTGATAACCAACTTACTATGATTTTACCCTGGAAGTATTCCACGTTTGAGGTACTTTTACGGTCGTCAACAACTTCTTCCTTGTCACTAATACTATAGCCAAGTAGCTTCATCATATCCTTCTTGTTCACTATAGCATAGACACAACCGAAGTCTATTACCCCTTTGATATATTTGAGTATATTTTCATGAGAATAGTCTAAGTCTGATCTTGTGTCCACGAGACACCTCAACCTTTCGACCACACTTCTATATTCTGTTGCATCAATCGCAAGTGCTTTACTCTTTTTGCTCAACTTGGAATGGGGTTCCATTGGTATATGTCTTGGATTGCAATCTCGCATGCCACAACTTTCAATAATCTTCCTTCCGTATGCCTCCTGGCATAGAATGATCCTCTTTGGCTTTTGCTATACCTCAATCCCGAGGTAGTAACTCAATAGCCCTACATCATCCATCTTGGAAAGGTACTTCCTTTGTAACTAGAACTTTGCAATCACATTTTCATCTGCTCCGGTTATGTAACGACCCGATTCGCTAAGAATCCAAGTCTCTGCGCATTCTGTGCTAGTCCCTAGATCAATAGCTAGCACACACAGTACATGATGTAATATCAAGAATAAACCACATGTCATAAATATTACATCGAAGATCCAGTATTATAGCAAAGCATACCTGCATAGCTCAAGGCTAGCTTACAAATAGAATACAGCGGAAAAACAATAAAAGCTTCGCGGCGTTGTAACACCCTGGAACAGTAACACTTTTGATAATGAAAATTACTTTTGCAAATTATAGGGTCACGACCTACAGTCAACATGGGCTCTAATAACATCTGTAACGACCCGATTCGCTAAGAATCTCAGTCTCTGTGCATTCTGTGCTAGTCCCTGGATCAATAGCTAGCACACACAGTACATGATGTAATATCAAGAATAAACCACATGTCATAAATATTACATCGAAGATCTAGTATTACAGCAAAGCATACCTGCATAGCTCAAGGCTAGCATACAAATAGAATGCAACGGAAAACAATAAAAGCTTCGTGGCGTCCATCAACTCCATCGGCACAGTTGAGTATAGACATCGTAACCCTACATCGCATCACTTACTCGTCATATAAAATCCTGCAACACCGAAGGTTACAGCCCGACAACGGGTCAGTACATCTAATTTGTACGGCAAGTCACACGAAAAAAGGTATAACAGACCTATCGCTACATGCAAGGATAAGTCAAAGGAAAGACTTATGGTTTTTTTTGTAGAAAGCAGATTTTTCCCAATCTACGTAGTCAAATTTTTTGTTTAACTTACTACTTAAGATTGAACTGGGCACACCAGTTCCAATCCACACCCTTTATTAAATCTTGCCCACTCAAGTTTATTATGGTGATTAATCTGTCAAGATCTTCCAGTAGCAGTAATGTCTAGTAGCTCAAGGATGTCCATAACCGGGGACACGGCTAATCATGGTTAGTTTTTACTCTGCAGAGGTTAGTACACTTTTCCCGCTGGACTCAACCCGAAGATTGAGACGAAGTCTTTCAGAAGAGGTCACATACACCCAACGGCAAGCCGGTACGACCTATCACATCTACATCTGCTAGCTTTGCACGGGAGAGGCTTCCTACATCGTACTCAACTAAGCCAGAGCCCATATGGCCAGCGGCTGTACATGGAAGCTCCTAGTCATCAAGTATGTCTGATCTTTTTGAGCCTGGACGACGCCCACTTACGTTCAGAGGGTAGATACCATGACGTACTGTCGACCACCAAAACCAACCATTAGGGTACAACCTGGTCTCGCCTTAGATAAGGCACGAGCCCCAAGGAAGCACTCCCTGCCCGTCCAGAGGTGTATTCTAGTTAAAGGTTTGCTAGTCAAGTCATTAAATCCTCACACAACACAATGTAATCTCAAACCAGTCCTCGTCTACAAGCATAGCAAATATATAGCAAGCACGTGCCAGGTTGTCTAAGCAAACAGGAAAAAATCATATGGCTATCCTACCAGGTTTGCAGCAATAATAATATAAAACTTCCTACACATGCATAGGGTGATATTTGCTACATGCATAAGTAAAAATATAGGTTGTGAAATGGTCAAAGTATGAATTGCCTTATACATTCGATGAAGTTCTTCGGTCTCACGATCCAGATAACTCTACTCGTCACACTCCGAGCAATCTATCGTAAAAGAAAGATACCACAAGCAAACAATCACGCCAAAAGAAAACAAAAGATCAACAAAACAACACAAAGGTTTTAGCAACAAAACAAAAGGTTTTGAGGTGCAAGGGTGTCGATGTGCTCGAAGGTGATCGGTGGAAGGTGAACTCGAGGGAGTCAACAGATAAATAATTATGGATATGAAATATTATGACTAAAGATACTAAGAACTAAGGATACATATCATGGCAATATGAAAGGGGTGTGGATAACACTAGTAGGATGTTTCATGTGATCCAATATGCAAAAAGAATCATGTGAAACGGAATACTATAACACGGGTTATAGCAGGTTGAAGTTTGAATTAAATGTAAATTCAAAAAGATCAAAAAGTATTTGAATATGGTGGATAAATGATATGGACAGAAATTATATGGCATGAGTGATCCTATGCAAAAAGAATCAGTCAAATTGGATCAACGGTATAAAAGATACGACCTCCGGAAGTTTGAATTTGAATTTAAATGAATTCAAATTCAAAAGTGTGAAAATGTGTGAAAGGTTTTCTCTATGATAAACTACAGATCACTACGAACGCGTAGGAAAAATAATCACCTAATTCCGATATACGGTTTAAAAGATACGACTATGAAGATTCTAGGGTGCAAACTGTGAAAAGGACTTATCCGTGATTAAAAATAAATTTACCTCATGAACAGGCCCCTAGACGCTACGGGACGAACGTTGTTCACTTTGGGCCTTAACTAGTGCATGTTCGTGACATAAGTGTTTCTGTCCGACCCGGTTAACCGGCTAAACCAGAGGAAAAAACCGGTATTAGCTGAACCGTTTAAAAAAACCTAACTCCCAGATCTGATCTGGACCATTGGTCTCAGATCCAACGGTCGGGGTCACTCACCGGAGGAGACCGGCGGTTGGCGGCGCCATGACTCCGGTGAACGGCCGCGTTGGCCCGTGGGGAGGCGCACGGGGCGCGGTGGCCGGCGGCTTCCTCGGGGCGGAGGCGGCCCGGCCGGGGCAGGGTGGCGGCGGCCACGGGCGCTGCGGCTCCGATGGTGCGGCCCGATGCTCGAACCACGAGTGGCAGAAGCCGCAACCGTGGCGAGTTGGGGCGGCGGCGCATTCGCCGGCGCGGGGTGGCGTAGCTCCGACGGTTGCGCTCAGGCGAGCGCAAGGGAGTGAAGGCGGGAGGGGGGGCGCGGGGTGGAGGGCGGCTCAATTCCGGCGAGGCGGCTACGAACTCCGGCGAGCAATTCCGACGAACTCGGGGCTCAGAAAAATGACGATTTTGCTAAAACTTGGATGAGAACGAGGTGTGGAAACTTTATAGTTGAGGTTGCATGGAAAACGGGGCAGAATGGGATCAAAATCGCGAGGAAATCGGGATTCCGGCGAAGTCCGTGATGAACACGGCGGAGGAAGGAGATGACATGTGGGCCCGGCTCGTCAGCCTCACGAAAAAAAAGAATTGGCGGTTACTAGGCCGGCCCGACAGGCGGTGCTGCCCTGCGCGCGCACATGCGAGAGATAGGCGTGGGCCTGCGTGGCTGGTGCGTTTTTATTTTATTTCTAAACAGATCTTTAGAAGATTTTATAAAATAAAAAATATACATGAGAGAAAAATTCAAAGTAAATTTCTAAATTCATAAAATAATCTTAATAAAAATAAGTAATGCAACTACCAAACAAAGAAATAAAAATAATAACATTTTTCTAATGACTTTATTTAGGTATAAAATATTAAAAAAACAAGCATACCGAATAACTATTTAAATAATTTCCACTCCTTTTTCTGAAGAAGTTGTCTTATCTTCTCTCTAATTAATATTTTATTTGAATGGAAAATTATTTAAATAACTCCAATTAAAGTAAAATCATATTTAAAACATTTCCAATTTTTTTCCTTTTATATTGAAGGAGTCATATTACCTTCTCTCAATTTAGTTTATTGGATTTTTTTAAATATTAAATTCCAAAGCTCCAACAATGAATATTAGGGAGAGTCATTTTATTCCCTCTCATTTTAATATTCAAGTCAAATCCAAAAGTTTTAGATCCTGGTGAAAATCAATCATATCAAGCAAACAATAATTATTATAATTTATTTATTAACATTCCAAAATTTTACAGACTACCACCCTTAAAATGAATCTCGTCCTCGAGATTCGAAAAGGCTAGAAAGAAAAATGTTAGGGTTTGGGTCTCCATGACAGTCCATCGATCCTCCGATTATTTAGGGTGCTACCACCCTTAAAATGAAAGCGACACGGTTTTGACGAGTCTTGCTCCATCGATGACATCCTTCATAGAGATTTCACCAACTCCTTTGAGGTCTTGAATCCTTAGCAAAAGAGGTGTCTCCCATATACCGAACCTTCATGGCTGACAGTTCAGGCGCCAATACTAAGCAAATATCGATTCCCTCATGGTGTCGTCAAGAATACTTTTAAGGGATACCTGCAGAAAATGGTCTTGGTCTATAATCACCGTATAACTTACTATTATTAACGATAATCTTATATAGGGGTCAAACATCGCACCATTCTATGGTTTAGGATTAACATCGTCGTCTCTCTGCTATAGGTAAGTCACTCAAGATTTACTATCCCGCATAGCAAGAGCGAATAATAAGGGTAGTCGGCATGGTGATCAATCCATTCCGCACCCAAATCATTGCCTTGTATATGGTTTAGCGAATCTCGTAGTCTAACACTCGGTCATCCTCACAAGCCTTCCAGAAGTCCTTCTTATTCATGAACTGGGTTCAGATAAATCCATTGGTTCTGCAAGCCAACCAAACATCTATCGTTTCTTCACAACACTCAGGTTTGCGCAAACTGCTATAAAACGTGTACTGATGTACTACAACTTGCTCCAGGGTCCTTCCTTCAGCAAGATTGTGCTTGCTTGCTGTAAGATCCTGGCACACGGGGTTAACTTTGAACTCATCATTGGTTGCATCCGTCTTTATTCCAGTCTTGACTTTAGCAGCCATTGTAGTAACATCTTCAGTGTAGGAATTGAGTTGAGGGGGGAATAGGATGTAGAGAGAGGAACATACCCATACAAACATCACACTAGTTTTGAAAATAAGTTTTGATGTGTAACTTCCGGTAAAACAAGAAATGATAGCTCACAGAAACGATCTAACGGTAGAAACTTCGAATCTCCAGGTCTTCAAGTCTTCAATGACGGTAGCTTTAGTTTTTCATTGTCGAAGCAATCTTCGTATCATCAAGTCACTTGTCAACTTATTCTTTTAGTTGTTGTGTCTCCTTCAGTCTTGAAGAATACTAAATCGATGAGGGTCTAAGGATTATGTGAACTTATTCTACTCACGTAGAAGAAACACAAAGGACAACACACAACATCAATCAAAGACATATCAGGGTCAAAGGGCACAAGACAAAACTTAACAAAACAAATCATGACATAACACATCCAGTTAATCAACAGTAAAACATGCATCGATCCACATCTCCAACTAACATGAAAAGGTAACATCGTACACTTAGTGTACACCTACGAATATTCTATTCTCCAAATGCAAAACATAAGCTTCAATATGTCGACATCTTTGCTCCCACGTTCACCTCTTCCTCTTTCTCTTCATTCCTGGACACATGTTGGCGTAGTGTCCCTTGTTCCTGCATCGATAACACTCAATTTGGCTAAGGTCCTTCTTTTTCTTCTTCACGGGTGCTTCCTTGAACTCCTGGATAATTTTCTCCATTCCTTCCTTTTGATGTTGAGATACTTGTTGCGTGATGATGAAAAATTGACACTGAGCGGGGTAATGATTATTTCCTTCACACACGAAACATGTGACTTGTGCAGTGGGACAATCTTCACCCCTGTGCATTTCCTCACAATAGGGACATCCATCTTGGTGTCCTTCATAGGAGTGTCCTACTTCTCCACAAATTTTGCAGGCACGGGGCCTCTTAAGGTTTACCGTCCTTTGAATCGGGGTGACGAGGCGGGATCCCAACAAAATCTTTGTAAACTCCTGCCAAGTATTCTCCTTTCTTGATTCGTTAATCTCCTGATGCATTTTCCACCAAGTAGCAGCCTCTTCTACAAGGTACTTGACAGCATAGTGGACCATGTCCTCACTTACAACCTTGTTATTCTCCATGTGCTCCTCCATATTATGAATCCATTGCTCCACCTTCAGTCTAGTCATCGTCGCAGAAAAGGTGAGTCCAACTTCATACTCCATCTATTGAGCCCAAACGACAAGGGTTAGGGGCAACTAGGATACAGACAAGAAAACAATCTAAAGATAGCACCAAGCATATGCACACAAACAAGAATAAGGCAAAACACCTACTTTCAAACAACAACACATAACAACAATCACTCAAGTCGCAAAAATCAAACCACACAAACAACTCCTAGAGTAAGGTCATATGTGGAAGAGATACGATCTCATCATACTACGCGCAATTCTTTTATCTAACTCCATAAAAGTGGTGGTCTGACTAAGCTTCATCCTCCTCAGCTAAGCTGATCTTAAAATCCTCATTGTCAAAACTTCTTGAACTCCATAGGATACTCCATTTCTGCTAGTGGTAACCTCAATTGATCCATGAGGTTGATGACGTACTTCTCAAAAATCATATCTTCAGGGGCATAAGAAACTCGGAGGTGTCTTTCCATTAAAACAAGACAAGGAATTTAGAAGACGAATAATAGATGAGAAATACTAATTAGGAGAGTAATTTAACTAAAGAGTGAAATAATAGTTTTGTTCCTATGGTTTTTCTATTCATTTTATAGGGTCACGACCTACAGTCAACATGGGCTCTGATAACATCTGTAACGACCCGATTTGCTAAGAATCTCAGTCTATGTACATTCTGTGCTAGTCCCTGGATCAATAGCTAGCACACACAGTACATGATGTAATATCAAGAATAAACCACATGTCATAAATATTACATCGAAGATCCAGTATTACAGCAAAGCATACCTGCATAGCTCAAGGCTAGCTTACAAATAGAATACAGCGGAAAAACAATAAAAGCTTCGCGGCGTTGTAACACCCTCAGTGTTATGGAACAATAACACTTTTGATAATGAAAATTACTTTTGCAAATTACTGTTGCTAATCACTGTTGATCATCACTGTTGTTTAACCACTGTTGCTCCATGTCCTTCCTCAAACTTGTGTTGGTCACAATCAAACTTTGATGTGGGGTGATCAACTACCAAGGCTCCATATGCATGATCACTTGTAATCGAAACCCTAAGTCAAAACCCTATTCACATGTGGATATGAAAGTTGTGGCAAGTCAAACCCAAACCCTAAACCCTTTTGGAATGATATTAAAAATAAGGTTGAAAATAAAAGTCAACCTAAAATTGTGCAACCACTTTTCAAAAACGCCAAATATTCGGTGGATCACTTCCATGTGGTCTTGGGCATTTGTCGAGCTAGCAAATAAATTAAACAATTCAAACAGTCGGTGAAAACCCTCACTTTGGGCATTTAATATTTAAAAGAAATATCAAATGAGTTTCTTTTGTCTCCAAACTTTTTGTGGCACTGGTCTTTGGTGAAACACTAATATACATGTAGGTTTCATGTTGGACAAAATTATAAAAGTAGCCAAATAAAATAAAACAGAACAGAAAAAACAAGAAATACAAAAGAAATAATAATAATAATAATAAAAACCCTATCTACCGCCTGGGGGCAAAGCCCGCCAGGCCAACCCCCTTCCCTTCCCCCCACGGTGGCCCAGTCCAGCCCGGCGCACACCTTCCTTCTCCCTCCACTGCTCACGCCATGGTGTGGCGGCCATCGCGCGCAGCCACGTCCAGCGGCGTCGTCGTGTCGCCCATCGGCGACGAGACGGCGGGAATAAGTGCCCCAAGCCCCCCCGCACCCCTAACCCTAACCCTAGTTCCCGCCCCCTTCCTCCTCGCCTCGCCATCTTCGAGGGAAAACCAGCCCGAGCTCCGCCCGTGGGCGCCGCCGCGCACAAGCGTGGACACCGGCCGCCCCAGCCCGCGCCGCCGTGTCTGTTGGATTCCCCGTCGCCGTCTTCGTCTCTGCGTCAAGGGAATCGAGTCGGGGAGCACGGAGTTGGGCGCACGACTACTTCCCCCCTTCCGGCTCCGGCGAGCTTCGCGGCCGAAATTCTTCTCCATCGTGGCCTCATCGTGCTCGCTACCACCTCCACACGCACCGCGGTGAGCTCCCGCAGGTTTCCCCTCTCGCAACGCTTAGTCTAGCCCCTCCAGTCACCGTCTTCACCCCGCCACACTCCGGCCGCCGCCATGGCCGGCCATGCACCCGCTCCGAGGCCGCTCCGCGCGCGCCAGTGGCTCTGTTGCGCTCCTAGTGAGCCGTGGAGCCCGACCGGCTAGGTGGCGTGTGACGCCCCCAAAATCAGACCGTGTATAGTAATCATACACGCAAGGTACACGATCGAGATCAGGGACTCACGGTGAGATATCACAACACAACTCTACAAATAAAAATAATACAAGCTGTTTAATACAAGCCAGGGGCCACGAGGGCCCGAATACAACAGCTCGAGAGCACAAAGTCAGCGGAAGCAATAGTATCTGAGTATAGACAAAAGGATACAAGGTTGCCTTAAGAAGGCTAGCACAAATATCAACAACGACCGAAAAGGAGAGGCCTCCTGCCTGGGAACCTCCAAACTACTCCTGGTCAAAGGGGAACTCGACATCGTAGAAGGCGTCGGGGATCTTCACGTTGCGGTGGTCGGCATCGGGGATCTCATGCTCCTAGACTCCAACGTCGAATGCAGCGGCCGATCAGGCAAAACAAAAAGGGGGAAAATAAAGCAGGTGAGTATCTAGCATACTCGCGAGTCTTACGTCCGCTACTAAGCAATTATGCATTTGTATCAAACGGAAAAGGGAGGCTGTATATAGTGGACTGCAAGATAGAAATCAGAATAAGGATAAGAAGCTAGGCCTATCGAAGACTAGCATCTTCCATCGAGTCTTGCAGCATGAGGTAAAAATCATCCAACAGTTTAATATAACAGTAATGAAAGTGACAATGCAGCAGAAGTTGCTACAGCATTGTATAATAATAAGTTGTAATCATAATTAACAATGCCTCCGAGTTCCCTCCCTCGACATCCCCGCGAGGGAGAAAACCCGGAACCAACAGTTTGATAGTAGTAGTGTGTAGTAGTAGGATCTGGCTTCAGCATAAAGCGTCCTGTTACGGTGGACACGGCTATCGATAGATTAATCTTCCCTGCAGGGGTGCACTAGTGTGACACTACACGCTCGGATCTCCAGGGTGGCGTACACCTTGTTAGGGAATGCCCCACCGAGGCTATCCGACACAACGCAGTCCATCCTACGACTCATCAGAGAGGTCCCCGCCGGTCTACATCCCTAAGTGCAAGGGGCTCATGGGCCTATCACCCCTCACTCTCCGGGTCGTTGCGAGGAGGGTGAATTCCAACGCCGCAGCGCGATCCGTCCCTGCCGCAATGCTGAACCGGATGTCTTTCAGAGCTTTCGAATGAGGCTACATTGTGGAGGCGCCCAAACGCGTAATCCCACGTATAGGTAGTGCGTACAAGCCAAAAGGCTACTCAAGTCATCCGCCGAACCCGTTAAGCATTTTATTAATTTTCTGTCGAGACAACCGTTATCGTTGCCCCTTATTGAATGAGTCGCGGACAACGACAGCAGTCAGGACCACCAGTAACATCGGTGCCTGCCCTGTCGTCCCACCAACTCGTGTGGTTACCAACAAGGTGAACCGTCTCCTTACCTTGTCTCGCGTTTGCTCCGAAGAGCTCGACTTTCGTACAATAGGAAATCTTTCGGCCGCAAACAGTACCAGGCCCGCCGCACACTGGTGGAATACACCTGACCTATCGTTCCGCTAAGATACCCTGCACGGGCACCTTTGGGTCACCCGACTCCTTACCTGTAAGGACACCAGTTGATTCGAGTGCCTACCATCAAGTGAAACCAGGAGGAATCACCCTCAATGGTACACTTGGCGAGGTTCGACCGAGGCATCAGCGGAATGAACTAAAGAGGAATATTCTCGTATCACCCCGCTGGTGCCGAGACACCAGCGGAATGAACTAAAGAGGAATACCCTCGTATCATCCCAGTGATGCTACGCTACTGAGCCGACGAGAGTGAAATACGAGTCCGTCCACTCGTAAGTCAAACTCGAAGCGACTCGGCAGAGTCTCGCCGTTGTAGGTTCCCTAGGGCGTCTGCATTGATCCGTACCTGTTGCAGTTATCATATTTTGTAATCCAAATTCACTCACCAGAGTGATCACGACCCGCTATTTTAAACCTATCTAACAATGCACAGGGTTTACTGCTGAATATTATATATATATTTATAAGGCAGCATAGGATAAAGGAAGGTACATCAAGGGGCGACAAAAACATGCTATGCAATTGAATATGATTGTAACGTAGCAGCAGCAATAACCATGCCTAGTGCAAAAAATGTACGGAAAGATAGGCGATATCTGGGGAAGGAAAATGGCTCTGCTTGCTTGGAAGCTCGACGGTAGGGGCAGGGTCGTCGACGAAGTAGTCGTACCCGACAGCGGTGTAGTCGGCGGTAGCAACGGGGTCTACTGGAGAATAAAGGGGGGAAGAAACAGTAAATACACAACAATAATAGCAATACAAATGTATGACATAGAAGATACAAAGTAACGGGGCTCTAACGTAGTGTTCGGTGATTTTCTCGGAGCAGGGATTTATCCTGGGATGACGCATCAGTACCGGTTGGTTATCGGACCGATGATCCGGAGGGGAAGGTTCCATGTGTGCAGTGTTAGAGACATCTGACCGACATGTGGATAGTGTAACCGTGCTCGTCGATTGATTCTGAACAACTTTTATGTTCAGAACTATTTCATCCGAAATGTTTTACCGGCTCCAGTCATCTAACAAACAGACAAACCGCAGGAGAAATGTTCCACGTTCGGTATGTTAGAGGGGTGCGGTTGGTATACGGGTGGCGTATTTGTATTCATTGTATTTTTTTGATCAAGTTTGATGTAGAAATTATATTCATCTGACTTACGGTTTAAAAGATATTAATTTCTATAGTTTAAATCATTTAAAAGTACTTTCTGAATTTATATTAATTTAAAAATAAATGGATAAATACTTTTATACCCAGACTGAGCTAGACACAGTCAATGACATGTGGGGCCAGTGGGGAATAGTCAACAGTTGATCAGTCAAGGTTGATTAGTCAATAGGGTCAAGGTGGGTCCCAGGTGTCATTGTCTCATTTCTGGATTTCTCTGGAATTTGGCTAAGTCTGAGAATTTTTGTCTTAAACATCAATTAGCAGTTTTCGGAAGGCTACGATTTAGGTTTCCACTCCTCCGAGGAACTTGTTTTCTATACCAATCTTTGTTAGTCCTTGATGATCTCGAATCCGGTACGGATGGCATTTAGGTTAGGGCTCATCTACTCAATAAAAACCTGGCCAGAAAAGTGATGCCCGTCGTTAATTCTCAGAATTATTAAAAGATGCAAAGTTTGTCTACTGATTGTCGTTGATCCGTAGCTCGGATTGAGATGCATCCAACACGTGTTTTGCACTATATCAAGTGAACTTTCACGCCATGCCCTTAGATGTCATGACAAATCCCTGTCGCTTGTTCATCAAAGGCTCTAAAGTATCTATGACCATAACCGTTCTTCTGTCATTTATCAAGTGAATTTCATAGGATTTAATCCTTGCACATATATGAGTTGCTCCAATGGAGCAAATCAAAGTTGGTCATGTCTACTATTACTTCATATCATTTTTGGGTATTTTAGGACTTGTATTGTTGTTGTTTTGTTGATGACAAATGTGGTACAGCAGCAACAATTTGCAGCATCAACAAACAACACTTTAGCTACTGAACTTTTAGCAGTAGCAACATCACAAGCAGCAACAGTCTGCAGTGGGTCGAGCAGGGAGGTGGACGACTCGGGCACACGCGTTGGGCGCGGCCAGAGCATGGGATGGGCATGGCCAGGAGCGGCTGGCGCGTGGGAGGGGCACGCTCGGGAGCCCAGGACACGGCCGGTGCAAGCTCTGGACAGGGTGGCCATGCCCACGAGCGGCCTGGGAACGGCGACGAAGGTGCGGTGGCAGGGAGAGAGGGGGGGGGGGTGCTCACGGTGGGGGGGAGGGGGCGTCGCGGCGGCGCGAGGGAGACCAGCGGATGCGGCCGAGGCCATGGCGGCCCGTGCACCGACAGCCATGGCGGCGGGGCGGTTAGGGTTGGCCGGGAGGGAGCGCGAGGAGGAGCGGCGCACATCGAATCGGTTGGGGGGAGGGGAGCAGCGTCACGGGGGTTTCTGGGGCGGGACAGCCAGCGGTTGGGCTGGACGGCGGCGGCCGGAATAGGCCGGCGCGCAGCCGCCGCCGCGGCCAGGAGCCATGCGGGAAACAGGATCGGCGGGGAGGGGAGAGATCGAGAGGGATGGCCGGCTCGGGAGGGTGGGGAGTGGATTAAGGGCTGGCTGAGGTGGGCTGGTCCAGGGATTCGGCTGGGTGGGCCTCGCCCTGAGCGTTAGATAGGTTAGTTGTATTTTATTTTTCTTTTTCTTTTCTGTTTTTATTCTTTTGTATTTATTTTAATAGCTTAGGCATTTTTGTAAAATGTGTTAAGTGGCCCATAATTAATGTTACACCTAAGGTTAGTGCCACAAATAGAATGGGCGATTTTAAAAGTCATTTAATATTTGAATTAAATATTAAATGGTTAATAGGGGGTTTTTGGCTACTGTTTATAATTGTTTGCATTTTACCATAGTTCAATAAATAACCATAACCATACCCATACCAACATGGTCCAAAGATTATTAGTGATTTTATAAAGGTGGTTTCATAATCTTTGGGCAAAGTTTATTTGCCACATGGTTTTTAATATTCAACCAAAAGCATTTGAGCTTTGATTGATCTCAAATCAAAGGGAATTTGATTTGAGCTTGGACTGTAGTTGATTCATGATGATCAAGGTCCATGACCTCATTGCTTTCAACAATATCAAAGGGGAATTTGAATTTGAACTGAACCAAGTTGATCCAAGCAAAATTTTGAACAGTAATGATCAACAATAATGGTGATTAATGTTCACTTACAGTGAGGGTGTTACATGGCGCTCGCCAAAACCCCTCGTGGCCGCATCCCCGTCGAAGACCCGAGACCACCGCCGCCGCCATTGGCCCTGGCCTGTCTCCGGCGAGCCCCCGGCCACCTAATGCCCACCGAACGACGCGCCTTTGACTCCCCGTCCGAACGCCTCCCTCCCCGCCTCGATCCGTCGTCGGAGGCGGCCAGAACGGCGACCTCGCCGGAGCTCCGTCTCCGGTGAGCTCCCGGTGACACCGCCAGGTGGGCCCCGGCCGTCAGGTGATTAGTCTGAGCAACTAATCACCCACTGACCAGTGGGCCACCCCCCTTAACCCCCTCTGTTAAATTAAACATAAAAAAACAACCCCCTAAAGGTCTATGACATGTGGGCCCTGCCCCACTTAACTCTCTGTTTAATTAAATTAACTGCTAATCTAAATATGTGCATATGACACCTGGGTCCCACCCGTCAGCAGATTTATTTAGATAATTTAACATTAGTCACAGTGGCTGACATGTGGGTCCAGTGGTTAATTAAATTTAATTAAATGATTTATTAGCTATGTGAGGCTGACCAGTGGGACCCACTGGTCAGGTTTGACCAGTCAACTCTACTGTTGTGGATAATGTTTATTTATTTAATAAAAGAAATTCTAAAAATGTTATAAAATGATTTAAATTTGGAAATTCAATATCTTTTAAACCGTAAGTCAGATTCAAAAACTTTATACATCAAAATTGATTAGAAAAATATAACGAATACGGATTCGCTATCCGTACACAGACCACCCACTCTAATATACCGAACATCAAACCGTCCCTCCTCCGGACCGTTTGTCCGATGATTTGTCCGGTACTGTTAAAGTATACGGATGAATTTATTCTGAACGCGAAAGTTATTCGGATTGTTTCAACTAGCACGGTTACACCATCCACACGTTTGTAGGATGTCCACGACACCTCCGGCTTGTTCCCTTCCTCCTCCGGGCACCCTATCCGGTAATCACCCGGAGGTGGCAGTTCATCCCCGGATGAATTCCCGCTCCGAGCAATACACCTTGCACTGCGTTAGAACACCGTTAACATTGCATACGTCATGTAAATCATTTGTTTGCTATAATTTCTTTATATTTACTGTTTCTCCCCCCTTTATTCTCCGGTATACCCCGCTGCTACCGCCGACTACACTGCTGCCGGGTACGACTACTTCGTCGTCGACCCTGCCCCTACTGTCGAGCTTCCAAGCAAGCAGAGTCATTCTCTTCCCCAGATATCACCTATCTTTTCTGTACTTTCTTGCACTAGGCATTGTTACTGCTGCTGCTACGATTACAATCCTATTCATTTGCATAGCCTGATTTTTTCGCCCCTTGATGTACCTTTCCTTTATCCTATGCTGCCTATTATTACTTATGAATTATTCAGCAGTGAGCCCTGCGCATTGTTAGCTAGGATTAGTTAGCGGCCCGTGACCACTCAGGGGAGTGAACACGGATACAATATATACAACTGCACAGTTACGGTACAATGAAGACACCGCCTAAGGCCCCCTAGCTCGGCTCTGCCGAGTCACCCTCAAGTGTGAGCTATCAAGGAGTAATCCTTGTACTCCACTCGTTGATGACTCTGTATAGCCACTCTAGGTACTTGAGCAACGGTTGTCCTTAAAGGTAAGAAATTCGGGCGACCCAACGGTGCCCGCGAGAGGTATATTGTCGGGAACGACAGGGAGGGGACGACCGACGTTACTGGCGTGCTTGGCCCCTGCTCGTATCTCGCGAGAGTTACCAAACTACGAAAAGTCGAGCTCTACCAAGAGCACACGCGAGACAAGGTAAGGAGACGGTTCACCTTGTCGGTAACCGCAGAGACTTGGTGGGACGACTGGGCAGGCACCGATGTACTGGTGGTCCTGACTGCTGTCGTTGACCGCGGGTCAGTTAAGTCGAGGCAACGATAACGGTTGTCACGCAGGTTAATTAAAATGCTAAATTGTTCGTAGGATGTCTTTAGTAGCCTTTTTGGCTTGTACGCACTACCTACACGTGGGACGAGGAGTGTGGGCTCCCTTGCATGGTAGTCACGTTCGAGGGTCTTCAGACGTCAGCAGTATCGCAGGCTGATTGCCGGGAAGTGGTGTTGTCTTCTCTTGCTCGAGCGGTGTATTTTTTATTTGCTTTTATTTTGATTCACCTGCCAGTCACGCACCGTGCAGGAGTACGTTGGGGTGAGGGTCCAAAGCCTGGCGTAAATAGGATATAGTCCGGCGGATGACCTCTTTGTTGATTGCCGAAGGATGGGCTACTTTGTGTCGGATAGCTTCGGTGGGGTGTTCCCTAACAAGGTGTACGCCACCCTGGAGATCCGAGCGTCGTAGAGTCACGCCAGTGCACCCCTGCAGGGAAGGTTAATCTATTCGAATAGCCGTATCCACGGTAACAGGACGCTTTATGCTGAAGCTGGATCTTACCACTAGAAACTACTACTATTAAACTGTATGGTTCCGAGTCTTCTTCCTCGCAGGGAGTCGAGGAAGGTAACTTGGAGGCATTATTATTATTAATTATTACAACTTACTATTATACAATGCTGCAGCAACTTCTGCTGCATTGTTATTACATTTCTGCTATTGAACTGTTGGCTGTTTCTCTTATCATGCTGCAAGACATCGTCGGAAGATTCTAGTCTTCGATAGGCCTAGTTTCTTACCCTTATTCTGATTTCTATCTTGCAGTCCACTATATACAGCCTCCCCTTTCCATTTGATACAATGCATAATGCTTAGTAGCGGACGTAAGACTCGCGGGTATGCTAGATACTCACCTTTTCTTTATTTCCCCCTTTATGTTTTTCCTGATCGGCCGCTGCAGTCGATGTTGGAGCCCAGGAGCAGGAGTATCCCGGAGGCGGATACTACTACGTCGAGACCCCCGCTGACCAGGACCAGGAGTAGTTTCAGAGGCTCCTAGGCAGGAGGCCTTTCCTTTTCGATCTGTATCTCTGATGTTATTTGTGCTAGCCTTCTTAAGGAAAAACTTGACTAACTATGTCTGTACTCAGATATTATGGTTTGTATAACTTATGTATTCGGGTCCGCGCGACCCCCCCTTTATTGTAACTTATTGGTTTATCCTTTTGTGTTTAGTGTTGTGCTGTGATATTCTCACCGTGGCACCCTAATCTCAGCCGTGTACCCTGCGTGTATGTTTACTGTACACGGATTGATTTTGGGGGCGTCACATGGGCTCTGATAACATCTGTAACGACCCGATTCGCTAAGAATTCAAGTCTCTGTGCATTCTGTGCTAGTCCCTAGATCAATAGCTAGCACACACAGTACATGATGTAATATCAAGAATAAACCACATGTCATAAATATTACATCGAAGATCCAGTATTACAGCAAAGCATACCTGCATAGCTCAAGGCTAGCTTACAAATAGAATACAGCGGAAAAACAATAAAATCTTCACGGCGTCCATCAACTCCATCGGCACAGTTGAGTATAGACATCATAACCCTACATCGCATCACTTACTCGTCGTATAAAATCTTGCAACACCGAAGGTTACAGCCCGACAACAGGTCAGTACATCTGATTTGTACGGCAAGTCACACGAAAAAAGGTATAACAGACCTATCGCTACATGCAAGGATAATTCAAAGGAAAGGCTTATGGTTTTGTTTTGAAGAAAGCTGATTTTTCCCAATCTACCTAGTCAAAATTTTAGTTTAACTTACTACTTAAGATTGAACTGGGCACACCAGTTCCAATCCACACCCTTTATTAAATCTTGCCCACTCAAGTTTATTATGGTGATTAATCTGTCAAGATCCTCCAGTAACAGTAATGTCTAGTAGCTCAAGGATGTCCATAACCGGAGACACGGCTAATCATGATTAGTTTTTACTCTGCAGAGGTTAGTACGCTTTTCCCGCTGGACTCAACCTGAAGATTGAGACGAAGTCTTTCAGAAGAGGTCACCTACACCCAACGGCAAGCCGGTACCACCTATCACATCTACATCTGCTAGCTTTGCACGGGAGAGGCTTCCTACATCGTACTCAACTAAGCCAGAGCCCATATGGCCAGCGGCTGTACATGGAATCTCCTTGTCACCAAGTATGTCTGATCTTTTTGAGCCTGGACGACGCCCACTTATGTTCAGAGGGTAGATACCATGACATACTGTCGACCACCAAAACCAACCATTAGGGGTACAACCTGGTCTCGCCTTAGATAAGGCACGAGCCCCCAGGAAGCACTCCCTGCCCGTCCAGAGGTGTATTCTAGTTAAAGGTTTGCTAGTCAAGTCATTAAATCCTCACACAACTCAATGTAATCTCAAACCAGTCCTCGTCTACAAGCATAGCAAATATATAGCAAGCACGTGCCAGGTTGTCTAAGAAAAAAGGATAGAATCATATGGCTACCCTACTAGGTTTGCAGCAATAATAATATAAAACTTCCTACACATGCATAGGGTGATATTTGCTACATGCATAAGTAAAAATATAGGTTATGAAATGGTCAAAGTATGACTTGCCTTATACATTCGATGAAGTTCTCCGCTCTGACGATCCAGATAACTCTACTCGTCACACTCCGAGCAATCTATCGTAAAAGAAAGATACCACAAGTAAACAATCACGCCAAAAGAAAACAAAAGATCAACAAAACAACACAAAGGTTTTAGCAGAAAAACAAAAGGTTTTGAGGTGCAAGGGCGTCGATGTGCTCGAAGGTGATCGGTGGAAGGTGAACTCGAGGGAGTCAACGGATAAATAATTATGGATATGAAATATTATGACTAAAGATACTAAGAACTAAGGATACATATCATGGCAATATGGAAGGGGTGTGGATAACACTAGTAGCATGTTTCATGTGATCCAATATGCAAAAAGAATCATGTGAAACGGAATACTACAACACGGGTTATAATAGGTTGAAGTTTGAATTAAATGTAAATTCAAAAAGATCAAAAAGTATTTGAATATGGTGGATAAATGATATGGACAGAAAGTATATGGCATGAGTGATCCTATGCAAAAAGAATCAGTCAAATTGGATCAACGGTATAAAAGATACGACCTCCGGAAGTTTGAATTTGAATTTAAATAAATTCAAACTCAAAAGTGTGAAAATTTCTGAAAGGTTTACTCTATGATAAACTAAAGATCACTACGAGCGCGTAGGAAAAAGAATCACCTAATTCCGATACACGGTTTAAAAGATACGGCTATGAAGATTCTAGGGTGCAAACTGTGAAAAGGACTTATCCGTGATTAAAAATAAATTTACCTCATGAACAGGCCCCTAGACGCTACGGGACGAACGTTGTTCACTTTTGGCCTTAACTAGTGCACTATCGTCACATAAGTGTTTCGGTCCGACCCGGTTAACCGGCTAAATCAGAGGAAAAAACCGGTATTAGCCGAACCGTTTAAAAAAAAACCTAACTCCCAGTTCTGATCTGGACCATTGGTCTCAGATCCAACGGTCGGGGTCACTGACCACAGGAGACCGGTGGTTGGCAGCGCCATGACTCCGGTGAACGGCCGTGTTGGCCCGTGGGGAGGCGCACGAGGCGCGGTGGCCTCCGGCTTCCTCGGGGCGGAGGCGGCCCGGCCAGGGCAGGGTGGCGGCGGCCACGGGCGCTGCGGCTCCGATGGCGCGGCCCGATGCTCGAGCCACGAGTGGCAGAAGCCGCAGCCGTGGCGAGTTGGGGCGGCGGCGCAGTCGCCGGCGCGGGGTGGCGTGGCTCCGGCGGCTGCGCTCAGTGTCATGTGGGCCCGGCTCGTCAGCCTCACGAAAAAAAAAATTGGCGATTACTGGGCCGGCCCGATAGGCGGTGCTGCCCTGCGCACGCACATGCGATAGATAGGCGTGGGCCTGCGCGGCTGGTGCGTTTTTATTTTATTTCTAAACAGATCTTTAGAAGGTTTTATAAAATAAAAAAAATACATGAGAAAAAAATACAAAGTAAATTTCTAAATTCATAAAATAATCTCAATAAAAATAAGTAATGCAACTATTGACCAAACAAAAAATAAAAATAATAACATTTTTCTAATGACTTTATTTAGGTATAAAATATGAAAAAAACAAGCATATCAAATAACTATTTAAATAATTTCCACTTCTTTTTTTGAAGAAGTCATTTTATCTTCTCTCTAATTAATATTTTATTTGAATGGAAAATTATTTAAATAACTCCAATTAAAGTAAAATCATATTTGAAACATTTCCAATTTTTTTCCTTTTATATTGAAGGAGCCATACTACCCTCTCTCAATTTAGTTTATTGGATTTTTTAAAATATTAAATTCCAAAGCTCCAACAATGAATATTAGGGAAAGTCATTTTATTCCCTCTCATTTTAATATTCAATTCAAATCAAAAAGTTTTAAATCCTGGTGAAAATCAATCATATCAAGCAAACAATCATTATTATAATTTATTTATTAACATTCCAAAATTTGGAAAATTTTGGGATGTTACAGGTTATTAATAGGTGGTCGACATACATGCAACCTAATAGACAATCCCTTCGTTGACATAGCTTCTACATAACATGCTTTAGTGGGGATTTCTCAAAACCAAGAAAAATCAACATTTGATCAATTTTGATGTCCTGCTTTGTATAAGACTTTGTATAGCTTCAGTACCTTGTGTTCTTCTTCCTCTTTGATGAATATTAGTGGTTAGTGATACGTCCCTAACGTATCTATAATTTATGCTTGCTCCATGCATGTTTTGGATGTTATTGCTATGTGTTTGCTACACTTTCATATATTTTTATAACATATTTTGGAACTAACCTATTAATGGTTGCAAGAGTGCACAAGATCTTGTTTTTGTACTTTATGTGTATGAATTACTTGGATAAAGGAAAAATCATAAAAAGGAGCCTTGTATGAGTTGGATTCTAACTCTCCCAAAATCTGTCCCCACCAGACAGGTTTTAAAGATTGCGTCGGAAACGCCAGAAGACGGCCTCAAACGGAAAAACTTAAAACTACAAAGTTGTAGACACTTTTTTTTCCGGTGGGTCTGTAAAACATTCATCTCAATCGTAGTTCAGATGCTCCCTCTGACCCTGAAATACCGAAGACGTAATCTGGATGAAGGGAATCCGAGAGTCTATATAAAGAGAGGAAAACTAGGTTAAAGAGCACCACGAAATTTCCTCCCCCTTGGCATCCGTCTTGAAGGGAGATCAATCTCCACAGCAGCACCATATCCAAGGAAGAAGAAGGTGGCCAAGGGCCGCTGCCCCCAAGGGCTGGGGCCGTGGCCGTGACCGCCGCCGCCGTCTCCTTCATCTCCTCCGGGCTGCACCTCTCCATCAACAACTCTCTCTCTCTCTCACCATGTCCATATGTGAGTAGTTCCCCTCGGGGCTAAGGTTTCTAACAGTAGCTATATGGTCAATTCTCTCTCCCATGATGTGATGTTCATTGTGATCATAGGCTATGTTAATCTAGGATGATCCCATGATATTTCCCCTTCTCTATGTATTGGATTGATGTACTCACTTGATATTATCTAGTATAATCCCCGAGACCATGGTGACAGCGGTCTATTGGACATGGGTTAGAAGAATATTTTCATGAGTGATTTCCTCTTTTGTGTGTTGATTGAAGATTGAGAGTCTCTTCGTGCTTGTCTTTGACTATCCTTTAGATATGTTGTGGTGATTGTGGTACTCTCTTTGATGGCCGCGGTGACATTGGGAAATCCATAGATGAGAACTACGAACTCTGAGGTGTGCTTTTGTAGCCCTACACAAGTCTCGTCCTCTCTTGACCACAAAGGAATGACCTCCGAGTATGTCTCCATTGCATGTTTTATGTGAAATATCATGTGATTAGACTATGTTAATGTTGTTGGGAGTTGCCACTAGTGAAAGTATGAAGCCTAGGCCTTGTTTCCGCCATTGTTATACCGTTTGTGCTCACTTTTGTCACATGCTTACTTGCTGCACTTTTTATTACAGATTTATATTACCTTGATTTGCCACACCTATCACCCAAATTTTACCATCTCTTCGCCGAACTCGTGCACCTATACAACTCCTAGTTGTATTAGGTGTGTTGGGGACATAAAAGGCTTCTTGTATCTTAATTGCAGGGTTGCTTGGGAGAGACCATCTTCAACCTCTACTTCCCTGAGTTTGATAAACCTTAGGTCATCCACTTGAGGGAAATTTCTGCTGTCCTACAAACCTCTGCGCTTGGAGGCCCAACATAGTCTACAAGAATAGAAGCGTGCGTAGCATCAAGCTATTTCTGGCGCCGTTGCCGGGGAGGTAAGGTTTGAAGGTATATCTTTAGATCTTTCAATTAAATCTTTTCGTTTCTTGTTTTTGTTTTCACTAGTTAGGCTTATGGAAAACAACAAGAAAAATTATGAGAGAGCTTTATGAGCTCTATATTGAGTTAGGACATGAAATGTTTGAAGATAAAATCAAAAGGCCTATGGAGCTTTATTATTTGCACAACACTCATTATAGTAGCAATGTTATTAGTATGTCTTCTTTGAATACCTTTGATCCTAATGATATGCAAAGCTATAAGCTTGGGGATGCTACGTTTTATGAAGATGATCTTTTTAGCCCCCCAAGTTTTGATGAGAAAATTTATTTTGATGATACTTTGCCACCTATCTATGATGATTATTGTGATGACACTTATGCTATAAAGAATAAAATTTTGCAAGTGGATCATGATAAGAATTATTCATGTGATAGCTATTTGGTTGAGTTTGCTCCCAGCACTATTGATGATTTTGCTTATGTGATACGTCCAAAACGTATCTATAATTTCTGCTTGCTCCATGCCTCTTTTGTGTGATATTGCTATGATATTGATGAACTTCCATACACTTTTGATCATATTTGGACTAACTTATTAACTCAGTGCACCCCAGTGCCAGTTCCTGTTTTCTGCTGTTTTTCTATTTCAGGTTTCCCCCATATTAAAAGGGCTCCAAAAATTCGGGAAAAATCCAATAAAAAATCACCGATACGGAAGATTCGGGAATCACCGAGGGGGGGCCAGAGGGGACCCACCAGGGCCCCAGGCGCCCTCCCAGCGCGCCCTAGGGTGGGGCCGCGCCAGGGGGCCGCCTGGACCCCTGGTGGCCCCCCTGGCTGCCCCACTTCGCCCATATATTCCCCGTGACATGAAATACCCGTAACGACAACCCTTTTTCGCGATCTCTCCTCTGTTCCGCCGCCGCCGTGCTTCCAAGATCGGGAGCACCAGAAGACCTCTTCCCGGCACCCTGCCGGAGGGAGAAACCTCCTCCGAGAGCTTCTCCACCACCATGGATGCTTCCGGGATGAACCGTGAGTAGTCCACCTTGGACCATGGGTCTATGATCAGTCGCTATGTGATGTTCTCCTCCCCTATTTGTTCTTCATGGATTTGACCTCGTGAGTTTCCCTACATGATCGAGGCACATATGTAATCTTTCTGCTGTTGCTATGCTGAGTTTGCTGGGATCCGATGGATTATGAGATTATGTTCAGATTTTGTTTAAGTAACATATTTGATTCTCCTATTTTATATTTATGTTCTAGAGTAATTCTTGCATGTTCTCCGTTGCTGTTTATTGCTTTGGCCAAGTAGTAGGTAGTGACTCCAAGAGGGAGCGTTATGCATGATTGTGGGTTCATGCCCCCCGATGAATAGCTTGAGTGACAGAAACATGAGTCTAGGGGATGTGTTGTTGCCACAAGGGAGAAAACTACAATTCTTGTACTTGTGGGTGCAAGGATTGTTTACTTTACGCAATGTTCTTTAATGAAGTTGTCCGTTGCTTTGAGTTTACACTTTGGGTGGGATTCGCAACTTAATACCAGCGAGATGTTCTGGATAGATATCTCAAGGTGGATGATTAGTAGGTAGATGCAGATGGATTTCGGTCTACTTGATTTGGCGTACCGCCCAATCTT
This sequence comes from Bromus sterilis, assembly GCA_950022295.1. Classification (NCBI taxonomy): domain Eukaryota; kingdom Viridiplantae; phylum Streptophyta; class Magnoliopsida; order Poales; family Poaceae; genus Bromus; species Bromus sterilis. The sequence goes on from OX465599.1 coordinate 224,149,065, forward strand.
TTGAGCCTCTTCCTTTCTTTGTAGCATAGTTAGCATTGGTTTGCGCACGTAATCCTGTCAATTGCCCAGCTGTAATTTGTTTACCTCGCATGGCTATTTTATCATCTTTTGGGAGAGAGACATCACTAGTGAACATCATAGGACCCCGGTCAATATTTCCAATACTGTTTACACCCGCTATCAATTTACTGCTTTATTTACTTTTCCTTTGCTATCACTATCATTATTATCCCGTGTGTTTTATCCTTTGTAAACAACAAGGCCGGAGGAATTGACAACTCCTCTGTACTCATTGGGAAGCAAAGTTATTTGCTGTGTGTGCGGGTCCAGGTGAAGTAACCAACCCTGAGTTGTGAACGGCGCCATTGTTCACTTCACCACCTTCTTGTATCTTAGCATCTTCGATAAGGGAAATTTGCCGCTACGCTACATCTGACCTTCCACTTTGGGTAACCAACGAGGGGTGAGAAGTAAATTATCGTAACATCAAAGAAATTTCTGGCGCCGTTGCCGGGGACTCCACTCTTCAATATAGGGGAGTTGCACACTATCTTTTATCTTTGCTTTTTAGTCTTGTTAGTTTACCTTTCAGTTTTGGCTTTAGTATCCTTTATAAAAAATCAGAAAAATAGTTATCTTGCTTGCTGCTACTATGGGTTCCTCCGAGAACACCAAGTTGTGTGACTTTACTAGTCATAACAACAGTGACTTTATCTGCACTCCTATTGCTACACCTGCTACTTCAGCACCTTCTTATGAGATTAAACCTCCTTTGCTGAACCTTGTTATGAAAGATCAATTCTCCGGTGCTGGAGATGATGCTGCTTTGCACTTAAATAATTTTATTGAGCTCAGTGATATGCAAAATTACAAAGAAGTAGATGGTGATATTTTTAAGCTTAAGCTTTTTCCTTTCTCCATGAGAGGCGGAGCTAAAATCTGGTTTCAATCCTTGCCTAGGAATAGCATAGATTCTTCGGATAAGTGCAAGGATGCTTTTATTGGGAAGTACTACCCCCTACTAAGATTATCCAATTGAGGAGCTATATTATGAATTTTAAGCAATTGGATAATGCACACGTTGCCTAAGCTTGGAAACGCATGAAATATCTTGTTAAGAATTTCCCTACGCATGGTTTGACTACTTGGATGGTTATCCAAACTTTTAATGCAGAATTGAACTTTACCTCGCGCAACCTGCTAGATTCGGCCGCGGGAGGAACCTTTATGTCAACTACACTTGGTGCTGCCACAAAACTTCTCGATGATATGATGACCAACTATTCCCAATGGCACACCAAAAGAGCTGCAACAAGTAGGAAGGTAAACTCTATCGAGGAGATCTCCTCCCTAAATGAAAAAGTTGACTTGATTATGTCTCTACTTACCAAGCAATCTCCTATTGATCCTCATGATGTTCCTTTAAATTCTTTGATTGCTCAAGATCAAGTAGATGTGAACTTTATCTCTAGAAACAACTTCAATAACAATGCTTATAGGAGTAATTTTGGTAGCAATCCTAGACTGTTCCCCCTCCAACAACTATGGGAACAACAACACTTATCCTAGCACCAAAAACTCCACTTCCGAATTAGAAAGTATGCTTAAAGACTTTATCACTACCCAAAAAGCCTTCAACAAGAGTGTAGAGGAAAAACTAGACAAATTAGATAATCTTTCGTCGAAGGTAGACAATTTAGCCCATGAAGTAGAATTGCTTAAAATTAGTACTTCTCCTCTTGAGGAGAGGAAGGTCACTCCTATGAATGTTATCCAAGTGCAAATTAATGAAAACATTAGGGTGATGGCTAAACTTAAAGAGAGATGGGCTAGAGAAAAGGAGGAAGAAGATAGAATTAAGAGCCTTCCTACACACCATACCATTTCTACTATCCAAGTGGTTGAGGATATCAAAACTCTTAGAACCCAATGCACCCCTAGTCCCATAGGACCTATTAATGGTGATGCTATGACCTCATCCTTAGAAGAATAAATTCCTATGACTATAGAAGCTACCAAACAAGTGAACCTAAAGGACACCACTATCACTTTACTTGATAGTAATGACCTTGATTTTGATAATTGCACCCTTTATGAAGTTATTCGTTTCCTTCAAAAGATGTTTAGAGACCCCCACACTAGCACACTTAATCTTCCCTTCACGGAGCATATCACTAATGCTCTCATTAAAGCTAGGGAGGAGAAGCTTAGGGTAGAAGCCTCCATAGCTAGAAAGCTAGAAGATGGTTGGGATCCTATGATTAAAATTACGTTGAATAACTTTTCTTGCTATGCTTTATGTGATGTTGGAGCTAGTACCACCGTTATTCCCAAAAGAATGTATGATATATTTGAATTGAAACCTTTTGATCCTTGTTCTTTTGGTGTTAGTCTTGTCGATTCTTCCATAAAGAAACCTTTGGGGAAGATCGATGATGTTCTTATCATTGTCAATGACAATTATGTTCCCGTTGATTTTACTATTACGGACATTGAATGTGAACCATCATGTCCAATTATTTTGTGACGTCCTTTTCTTCGCACCGTGGGTGCTATTATTGATATGAAAGAAGGGATTATAAAATTACAATTCCCTCTCAAGAAAGGGATGGAACACTTCCCTAGGAAAAAGATTAAGTTGCCTTTTGAGTCCGTCACACGGGCTAGCTATTTTCTTGAAAAGACTTGATCTATTTGCATTAAGCCTAGCTAATGGCTTTAAAGAAGCGCTTTCGGGAGGCAGCCCACAACGAATTTAGGATTTCCTTTTTGTTTTTCTTCTGTTTTTAGTGGTCTTGATGATTTTTACTACTGTAGCAACATCATTGTATCTTTACTTTTCAAGCTTTGTGCCAATTATAGCCTCATATGACAAGGGAAGTGAAAGTTGTGACATGCTGTCCAGAAAACAGATTCTGTCATCGTGACTAGAAAAATCACAGAAAAATCCCAGTTCATCTTTTTGAGCTGAAATTTTTACACAGCGTGCTCTATACAATTAAGGAACTTTCGTATGTTATGAGTTTTTTGATTTGAGTTGCAGAAGTATCCCGAATTTGTTTTTACTACCTGCTGGTCTGTTTTTCACATATTCTGTCCTGTTTTGCCTCTTCTTCGTTTTGCAAACCTTAAGCTTGCTTTTTACTTGAAAAAACTTATTGGAAATCTTTAGAAACAGTAGATCTTCAATATTATCCTTATTTCCATTAGAGGAAAAATTATTTTATTATGGGTACTAACTTCGCTAATCAGATTATGATGAGTTATGTATGAAGGGAGTTTTCAAGTGTGCGAGGGAAGATGATGAAAGAAGATTCAGGAGTGTCAAGCGCTCAAGCTTGGGGATGCCCCCATGCATCCCCAAGAAAAATTCAAGGAGACTCAAGCGTCTAAGCTTGGGGATTCCCCCGTGCATCCCCTTCTGCATCAACAATTATCAGTTCGTCTCTCGTTTCACTATATTTTTATCACTTCATGAGTTATGTGCTATTCTTGGAGCGTCTCACTCTTAGGTTTTATTTTTAGTTTTCTTTAGCTTTTATTTCTGTTCATAACAAGTTAGAACCCAGATTTCTTTGTGTGGGAGAGAAACACGCTCCACTTTCAAAATCTAGAACACATCATAGGATTTTTCATGGCTATATCTTTGCTGTGATTGTTCTTTATCTTTTTCATAGGTACTGTCATGTTTAGCTCTTAGTCTTCATGCTTGTATTTTTAAGAGCTTTTGTTTAGTTAGTTGCTGGAACTCTCTTGAGTTTTCATGTTTATCTTGTTTAGAGAGTTTGCCTGTTGCACTGAGTTGTCTGTCTTGACTTGAAGTAGGTAATTGAGGTTGCTATTCTCTTATAGTAGTAACTTGCAATAGTTTTGAGGTTATGTTTTGAGTAAGGTTTGGACTTTTGGTGTCAAGATATTTAGCCTATTATTGATAGATGTCGTATTTTGGGAAATCCGTGTTTATTTTCAAAACTTAAAAGTTAGTTGAGAACTTTAGCTACTAGATGGATCACTACTCTTTGGAGGGATCGAATATTAGAGTACACTCACGTACCATGAGTCGAGGATGCGCAAGGATAACCAATCCCCCATACACTCCTTTTCGGGGTACTTGTCTCTTTGTGAACCTCCTTATTAGATTCAGAGTTACCAATAATTAGTGCATGAGTTCTTCGGACTAATGTGAGTATTCGAAAGTTGAAACTTCCACCTTCCCATATTTTTCTACCCTCTCATGTGCCATGCATTGCTTTCTTCTCACTCCGAGAGTTGGCGTCCACCTTCGCCGGTACATCCAAACCCTTGGCACGATACGCTCTGTCATCATAAACCTCCTGATATCCTTCCTCAAAATAGCCACCATACCTACCTATCAAGGCTTTTCAATAGCCTTTCCGAGATATATTGCCATGCAACATCCACCTTCTCATGACTTGATCTTCATGTCATACATGATACTTGCTTGATCGATGAGCCGCATGCTAGTTGGGCCTTGCCCTAATCATTGCTACATGACGCGCTAGTATCATTGCATATCCTGCTACACTGGCAGAGGCATACATTTGCATACATCATGATAGTTACATCTTCTTTATGATTTGAGTACTTTTGTAAAGTGTGAAAGATCTTCTATACTTTTTGTAATATATAGAATGTTGCCCCTCAAGTGAGGGAAAGATCCCAAAGTGGACAAAATTAAAAGATCCCAAATTGGAAAAATTAAAAGATCCCAAAGAGGACAAATGAGAGAATTAGAAAGAGCCATTGAGGCCACCAAAAAAATAAAATGAAAAAGAAAAAAGAGAAAAAGAAATAAAAAGAGAGAAGGGGGCACACTACTATTCCTTTTGAGAGATCCACACTCGTACTCCCTCTTATATCTTGTACTCCATAGAGATTATCATTCATGCATATAGCTATGTGGGGACCTTCACACTATATAACTTGGCTTGTATATTCCAATGATGAGCATCCTCAAATTAGCTCTAGGACTTCTTGAGCAAGCAAGTTGGATGCACCCCCACTAGTTCCATTGGAGAGCTTACCTTAGCACTTATGTGCATCTTTTACATGGCAATCCCTACTCCTCACATCATATCTATCATTTGGCTTTCTCTCTCCTATGATTGTCCTCATTGATGTGAGCCTTTCACACCCTTTTTGTCTCCTCCTCCACCATATTCTCTCTTTGCCATCCTAAGTGTCAACTTTCTTTCTTACGATCATCCATTGCATGAGTGCTCAAAATGTCGAAAAGGAGTGGATCATTTTGACTTGTACCTGGCTAGTTGTCTGGGGATGAGTCAAGATAAGATTCTAAAGAAGACCAAGTGTGAAACTTTAGTAGATTGAGTTCTCAACAAAAAAATACTTTTTCTCGTATATCCCTATCCCCTTTCTTGCACGCAAACACCATTTGGAGACATTCGAGTCACGGATAGCGAGAGCTCTTGCACCTTTATGTTCTTATATTGCGTGTTTCAATGCTAAATATAGACGCTTGACTGTTATGACTTGAATTGAATTACATACCTTGATTGCTTTACTTAAAAGTTCTTAAATGGTTGTTAGCATGTTACCACAGAAATTATTCCTTTTATCATTTACCTACTCGAGGACGAGCAGGAATTAAGCTTGGGGATGTTGATACGTCCAAAACGTATCTATAATTTCTGCTTGCTCCATGCCTCTTTTGTGTTATATTGCTATGATATTGATAAACTTCCATACACTTTTGATCATATTTGGACTAATTTATTAACTCAGTGCACCCCAGTGCCAGTTCCTGTTTTCTGATGTTTTTCTATTTCAGGTTTCCCCCATATTAAAAGTTCTCCAAAAATTCGGGAAAAATCCAATAAAAAATCAGCGGTACGGAAGGTTTGGGAATAACCGAGGGGAGGGTGGGGCAGAGGTGACCCACCAGGGCCCCAGGCGCCCTCCCGGCGCGCCCTAGGGTGGGGTCGCGCTAGGGGGACGCCTTAACCACTGGTGGCCCCCCTGGCTGCCCCCCTTCGCCCATATATTCCCCGTGACGTGAAAGCCCCGTAACGGGAACCCTTTTCGCGATCTCTCCTCTGTTCCGTCGCCGCCGCGCTTCCAAGATCGGGAGCACCAGAAGACCTCTTCCCGGCACCCTGCCGGAGGGAGGAACCACCTCCGGGAGCTTCTCCACCACCATGGATGCTTCCCGGATGAACCGTGAGTAATCCACCTTGGACCATGTGTCTATGATCAGTAGATATGTGATTTCTCCTCCCCTCTTTGGTCTTCATGGATTAGACCTCGTGAGCTTCCCTACATGATCGAGGCACATATGTAATCTTTCTGCTGTTGCTATGCTGAGTTTGCTGGGATCCTATGGATTATGAGATTATGTTCAGATTGTGTTTGAGTAATATATTTGATTATCCTCTTTTATATTTATTTTCTAGAGTAATTCTTGCATGTTCTCCGTTGCTGTTTATTGCTTTGGCCAAGTAGTAGGTAGTGACTCCAAGAGGGAGCGTTATGCAAGATTGTGGGTTCATGCCCCCCGATGACTAGCTAGAGTGACATAAACATGAGTCTAGGGGATGTGTTGTTGCCACAAGGGAGAAAACAACGGTGCTTGTACTTGCGGGTGCAAGGATTGTTTACTTCACGCAAAGTTCTTTAATGCAGTTGTCCGTTGCTTTGAGTTTACACTATGGGTGGGATTCGCAACTTAATACCAGCGAGATGTTCTGGATAGATATCTCAAGGTGGATGATTAGTAGGTAGATGCAGATGGATTTCGGTCTACTTGATTTGGCGTACCACCCAAGCTTTTGAGCCTCTTCCTTTCTTTGTAGCATAGTTAGCATTGGTTTGCGCACATAATCCTGTCAATTGCCTACCTGTACTTTTTTTACCTCGCATGGCTATTTTATCGTCTTTTGGGAGAGAGAGATCACTAGTGAACATCATAGGACCCCGGTCCATATTTCCAATACTGTTTACACCCGCTATCAATTTACTACTTTATTTACTTTTCCGTTGCTATCACTATCATTATTATACCGTGCGTTTTATCCTTTGTAAACAACAAGGCCGGAGGAATTGATAACTCCTCTGTACTAGTTGGGAAGCAAAGTTATTTTGCTGTGTGTGCATTTCCAGGTGAAGTAAGCAACCCTGAGTTGTGAACGGCGCCATTATTCACTTCACCACCTTCTTGTATCTGTTGGAGTCCTATTAGTTTGACATTCAACCTTAGCATCTTCGCTAAGGGAAATTTGCCGCTACGCTACATCTCACCTTCCACTTTGGGTAACCAACGAGGGGCGAGAAGTAAATTCTCGTAACATCATTATGAAGGGAGTAATAAATTTTGTATGCTTGTGGACCATGATAAGAATTTTTTATGTGATACTTATATTGTTGAGTTTATTCAATATCCCACTAAAAATTATTATGAGAGGGGAATGATACGTCTCAAACGTATCTACTTTTCCAAAAACTTTTGCTATTGTTTTGCCCTCATTCTTGCATGATTTGGAAAAAACTAACCCGGACTAACGCTGTTTTCAGCAGAGCTGCCTGTATGGTTTATTTTTGCGCAGGAAAATGGATTTTTAGACGTCCCAGAAAATTCCCAGAAAATTACCTGAAAATCCACGCACCCGAAGGAGCTAGGAGCCAGAAGTGGGACCAGAGGGGAGCCCTGGGGGCCCCAGGCGCCCCCCTGGCGCGTCTAGGGGTGGGGCCGCGCCCTCAGGCCGCCTGGGCTGCTCCCCCCTCCTCTGGTGTGACGCCCTCGATTTACGATCATGTACAGTAATCATACACGCAGGGTACATGATCGAGATCAAGGTGCCACGGTGAGAATATCACAGCACAACACTAAACACAAAAGGATAAACCAAATATATTACACTGAAGGGGGGTCACACGGACCCGAATACATAAGTCATACAATCATAATATCTGAGTACAAACATAGTTAGTCAAGTTTTTCCTTAAGAAGGCTAACACAAATAACATCAGAGGTACAGATCGAAAAGGCGAGGCCTCCTGCCTGGGATCCACCGAATTACTCCTAGTCAACGGGAACTCGACGTCGTAGTAGGCTCCTCCTGGAATCTCCTGTTCCTGGGCTCCAAGGTCGACTGCAGCGGCCGATCAGGCAAAGCGAAAAGGGAAAATAAAGCAAGGGTGAGTATCTAGCATACCCGCGAGTCTTACGTCCGCTACTAAGAATTTATGCATGTATCAAATGGAAAAGGGAGGCTGTATATAGTGGACTGCAAGGTAGAAATCAGAGTAAAGGTAAGAAGCTAGGCCTATCGAAGACTAGCATCTTCCGACGAGTCTTGCAGCATGAGGTAAGAATCAGCCAACAGTTTAATATAACAGTAATGAATGTAACCCTGCAGCAGAAGTTGCTGCAGCATTGTATAATAATAAGTTGTAATCATAATTAACAATGCCTCCGAGTTCCCCTCCTCGATATCCCCGCGAGGAAGAAAACCCGGAACCAGCAGTTTAATAGTAGTAGTTTGTAGTGATAGGATCTGGCTTCAGCATAAAGCGTCATGTTACCGTGGACACGGCTATCGATAGATTAATCTTCCCTGCAGGGGTGCACTAGTGTGACACTACACGCTCGGATCTCCAGGGTGGCGTACACCTGGTTAGGGAGAACCTCACCGAGGCTATCCGACACAACGCAGTCCATCCTACGACTCATCGGAGAGGTCCCCGCCGGTCTACAGCCCTAAGTGCAAGGGGGTCATGGGCCTATCACCCCTCGCTCTCCGGGTCGTTGCGAGGAGGGTGAATTCCAACGCCGCAGCGCGATCCTTCCCTGCCGCAATGCTGAACTGGACGTCTTTCAGAGCTTTCGAACGAGACTACATTGCGGAGGCGCCCAAACGCGTAATGCCACGTATAGGTAGTGCGTACAAGCCAAAAGGCTACTCAAGTCATCCGCCGAACCCGTTAAGCATTTTATTAATTTTCTGTCGAGACAACCGTTATCGTTGCCCCTTACTGAATGAGTCGCGGACAACGACAGCAGTCAGGACCACCAGTAACGTCGGTGCCTGCCCTGTCATCCCACCAACTCGTGCGGTTACCAACAAGGTGAACCGTCTCCTTACCTTGTCTCGCGTTTGCTCTTGGTAGAGCTCGACTTTCGTACAACAGGAAATCCTTTGGCCACGAACAGTACCAGGCCCACCGCACACCGGTGGAATACACCTGACCTGTCGTTCCGCTAAGATAACCTGCGCGGACACCGTTGGGTCACCCGACTCCTTACCTGTAAGGACAACCGTGGTTCAGAACCCTAAGACGGATATACAGAGTCGACCACGAGTGGAGTACGGGGATTTCTCCCCGATAGCTCACACTTGAGGTGGCTCGGAAGATCCGACGTAGGGGGCTGAGTCGGTGTCTGCTCTGAACCATACCTGTAGCAGTTGTAAGGTATCGTATCCGCATTCACTCCCCGAGTGAACACGACCCGCTATCTAATCCTATTGACTAACAATGCGCAGGGTTCACTGCTGAATATAATATAATGATAAGGCAGCATAGGATAAAGGAAGGTACATCAAGGGTGACAATGACAGGCTATGCAATTGAATAGGATTGTAACGTAGCAGCAGCAGCAATGCCTAGTGCAAAAAAGTACGGAAAGGTAGGCGATATCTGGGGAAGGAAATGGCTCTGCTTGCCTGTAAGCTCGACGGCAGAGGTACGGTCGTCGACGAAGTAGTCGATCACAGGGGCATCAGCAGCGGATGTCGAGACTACCGGACAATAAGAGAGGGGGGAGAAACAATAAATACACAGCAATAATAGCAATACAAATACAAGACATGACATATGAAATGTTAACGGTACTCTAACGTTGTATGATACACATTGCTCGGAACGGAAATTCATCCGGGGATGAACTGCCAGTTCCGGGTGATTACCGGTCAGGGTGTCCGGAGGGGGAAAGATCATGCCGGAGGTGTCGTGGACATCCGACAAACGTATGGGTGATGTATCCGGACTAGTTGAACTGTTCTGAACAACTTTCGTGTTCAGAATAAATTCATCCGGAGAGTTCTACGGTATCGGGCTATTATCGGACAGACGGCCCGGAGGGGGGGATGTCGATGTTCGTTGTGTTAGAGGGGGTGGTGGGTATACGGTTAGCGTATTCTTATTCGTTATAATTTTCTGATCAACTTTCATGTATAAAGTTTTTTAATCCGACTTACGGTTTAAAAGATATTGATTTTCAAAGTTTTAATCATATTTAAATCAATTAAAATCCTTTTAATAATTTCTTTTATTATTTTAATAATTTCTTTTTTATTAATTTTTACAACATTATCCAAAACAGTGCTGACATGTGGGACCCACATGTCAGCCACTGATTATTATAAATTTAATTAATTTAATTAAAAATGCCCCTGGACCCACATGTCATCCTCAGATATAATAAAACATTTTTATTAAAAATTATTTCCGACAAGGGGGGCCCACTGTCAGTCTAATAGTTTTAACTTAACAGTTTTTCTTTGTTTATAAACTAACAGGGGGGGTTTATTGATCTTAACAGGGGGCCCCACCCGTCAGTGGGTCAACCCCCACGGGATTAGCCTCAGGGCCCACCGGCGAGCAGGCCGGCGGCGAACCGAGGCGCGACGCTGCCCTGGTGGCCAACACCGGCGACCAAAACGCCACCCGTGAGCTGCACTCGAACGGGACGAGTGCGCCGCGCATACAGGTAGCACGAGGGCGACCAAGATGGCCCACGACCATGGTCACAGTGAGCTCCCGCGGCGGCCGGAGCGCGGGCTGGGTGGGGATGGTCTCCCGATGCGCGAATTCGAAGGGGAAGAGATGGAGAAGAAGAGTGGCTCACAGGGGAGCTCGCCGGCGTGTATTGGAGGCGCGAGGGCGGCGTGTAGTCGAGGCAACGCCCGGCGAGGTGCGTCGCGGCCGTGGTCGAGGCTGGGGCCGATTCGCGCGATGCAGAGGCTGCCGGCGACGCTGAGCTGCGCAGCGAGACGAGGAGGAGGCCGGAGGAGCTACGGGACATGCCGGCGCGTCTCCTCGCCGCCGTTGGCCGCGGTGGCGTGTGCCGGCGGCCACGACCGTGCTCGGGCAGAGAACGGGCGAGGTGGGGGTGGGGGGGGAACTGGGGAGGGAGACGAGCGAGATCTAGGGCGGGGGGAACGCGGGTAGGGGTTAGGGTTCCCCGGGGGCGGCTTGCCCCCATGTAGCCGCCGACCAGCCGTCGGATGCCGGACACGGCGACGGCTTGCCGCGGTGGCGCCCGGGATGTCGTCCACGGAGGGAGGAGGAACAGGGGAGGTGGGGGGAACGGTTGGGGTGGGGAGATGAATGGGCTGGGTGGCCCAGCGAGGAGGGGGGGTTAGATTAGGCCTTTGCTTTGCTTTTTTTTTCTTTTCTGTAATTTTCTTTTTGTAATTATTTTATATACCTTGGCATTTTTATAAAATGTGTCATGTGACCCATAATTGTTTTTATACCCTAGGCTAGTGCCACAAAAGATTTGGGGTCAAAAGAAAATCATTTAATATTTGATTTAAATATTAAATGATTTGTTTGGGGTTTTTGGCCACTGTTTTGTTTTGTTTAGAATTTTCTATAGCACAATATATACCCAAACCCATATGGATTTGATCCAATGAATATTTGTGATTTTATAAAAGTAGTTTTACAATTTTTTTGGAGAAAGTTTATATTCCACTTTGTTTTTAATATTTCAACAAAGGCATTTTTGAACTAGGGTTTGATTTCAATTCAAGGGGGTTTGATTTGATCTTGGCATTGTGTTGATTCCAACATGACCAAGGTACATGATCACGTGCATTCAACAAGATCAAAGTGAAATTGGAATTTGAACTGAACCAGTTGATTAAACAAAAATTTTAAACAGTGCTGAGGAACAGTAATGGTGATTACTGTTCACCTGACAGTGAGGGTGTTACATCTGGTGCCCTACCGAGACTCCTATTTATCCCCGTGACGAGAAAACACCAGAACATAATTTTTTTTCCCAGTTTCCGTCGCGGAGCCACCGCCACCCTCTGTTCTTCTTCGGGAGGGCTAATCTGGAGGCTGATTTGGCCTCCGGAGAGGGGAGATCGTCGCCATCGTCATCACCATCGCCACTCATCCATCTTCCATGTCTTCTCTTCATATATGTGAGTAATTCCCTGCTGTAGGAAAAGGGGATGGTAGGGATTGGATGAGTTTAATCATGTAATAGTTCGTCAGATTGTTGGGGGCATGTTGCCTATCATCTACTTTGGTGTTTATCATCTTTGCTACAACTTGTTGTTCTTAATGCTTGTCACTTTGGGCCCGAGTGCCATGTTTTCAGATCTGAACCCTATGTGTTTTCATGAATATATTTGTGTTCTAGATCCTATCTATGAGTTGTATGCACCTATTATGGTCCGGAACCGGCGATCCCAAAAGTGACAGCTTGGGACACCAAAGGGGATGGTCCATAATTTGAGGATTCCATGTATCCATTGAGTTTATTACTTCGTTCCGGTGCTCTTTGACAGGAGCACCTTAATCTCCATAAGTTCCTTTTGGCCCCGTTCGTAGCGGGATGGTAGGACAAAAGATGTTGTGCAAGTTCTTATTGCAAGCACGCACAACTACGTACGGGATACATGCCTAATGTTTGATATTTTCCTAGATGATCATTGCTTTTCTGTGTGCCTTGCCCCGTGTTGGAATCTATTATATGTTCACTCTCATCCATGCAGCGCCCAACCATCCATCTCCCTAGCCTACAGTGTTTTCAATCCTGCTGGTCATTAGTTGTTACTTTTGTTGTTACTTTTGCTGTTGCCACTATCACTACCATATTATCGTTACCACTTATCTATTGTTGCAAGCAAGTATATTTCAGGTGCGGTTGAATTGACAGCTCAACTGTCAAAGATTATAAATACTCTTTGGCTCCCCGTGTGTCGAATCAATAAATTGGGTTAACTTACCCGCGAAGACTATCTCGATCCCTTACGCCTGTGGGGCATCAAGGAACATATGCTTATAGATATTTCAATAATATCAAGTTCCCTCTCTTTATGTTCAAAGTTTTGAAGGTGCATTTATTTTGCCTTCCTATGCTAATATCTTTATGCTTCAATGAGTTATTTCTCTACAATATCCCTTTGCATAGGAAGCATGTTAGACTTAAATGTGTTTGGTATTTGCTTCTTGATGCTCTCTATTGTTCTTCAACTCTTATTCTTACGAGAGCATCACTGTAACATCCCGATGCTCGGAATGTTTAATTTTTTCCAAAAAGTAGGTCCAGATTTTTTTGTTTGATTTGGTTATTAAAAGCTTAAATTAATTGATTTTTAATTTGGAGGATTTAATTGAACTAATGCAAACTAAAATTAAATTTTGTGTTTTATTGTTATCTTTTCATCGAAATTTTTGTTCCTTGTCTCATGCATATTAAACTATGCACATTTTATTTTGCAACCTCATTTGTTATTGTTCGTACTTCCTTTCTAAATTTTCCTTTCCTAAAAGGAAAATTATTTATTTTTCTCTTTGCTAAACAATGGGTTATACTCTAAAGCCCATCTCTCTTTTTCTCCTGGACCGTAGCCCAATTTTTTTTCCTTCACTCATGGGCCCAACCGATTTGAGCCAAGTCTTCAGCCAGCCGAGCCTCTTCTTCTTCCTCCCGCACGCACGCACCTAGACGCACACACGTTACAGAAACAATGCATAGCCATGGCTGTTACTTCTTCTGCTCTCTTGCCCCCATCAATTCTTTCACCGTTTCCATTAGTCATCAATACGAAAATTACTCACCATGAAGCAACGAACCCATTCAGGCAATAAAAATCCAATTTTATTGCTTTAATGTTTCAAACCGATCTCGTGCTCTGAATGCCAAGAGTTGACATTAACCTCTCGATCTCCCTCCACAGACTATAAAAGGAGGATCTGAGGTGAACCTCGCGTGTCTCTTTCCTTCCTCCTCCACTTTCGTTCTTATACTTTCTCCAGAGAAGCCTTGTGTTGTTCGTTCCCTTGAGTCAAAGCTACGTGTACAATTTTCTGTCCATCAAGTTCATCACATCGATTCGTCGTACTCGGTGAGCCTCTGTCTGATTCCCTTTGCAAACCTTCTCAACATCACTCGTAGTATCTCCTAGACATCATGTTTCAGGCTATCTCCGTAGTTGATCGTGTAGTTAAAATTGTCACATGAACCGAATATTTTTCAATGGCATCGTCATGTTCCTTTGTGTTTGTTCATCGGTTGATTTTGTGCCCAATAGATGAAATAGTTGTTATTATTATATGAATCCCATGCTGGCCCTAGATGCTAGTTTTATGTATCAAGATGTTGTATATATTTTTATATAGTCGTTTGCCTTAGATCCAGTATTATTATTTTTGTGTTTGATGAAGATTTGTTAATTATATTATTTATCACATGTTCATGACCTGTTTAGAGGTTGCTCCTAAATATTTTATAATTTTAGGAGCATGCTAATCATCTTATTTTTGTATGAGATTATCATGTGTTTTATTAGATTTATTTGTAGGACTACTTAAGTCATCAAATATGTTCTTGCATATTGGATCTTCAAGATATTTTTTTGATGCGTAGGTAGTTCTATGATATGCCTCCGTACAAATCTTTGTGAATTATTACCGTGTGTAGTAGTTAATCAATGAGCTTTGTGTTAGTAAATTATTTATCACATGTTGGTGATATGCTAGAAGTCACTCTTAATTATTTTATTTCTAGGCGGTAGATGTGATTTATTAGATTATTATAAGAAGTTATTTTATTTGTTGATTATGATTTTATATGTTGTATCGTGTTGTTATCTTGTTTATAAATCACATAGTCCATTGTTGTGTATGTGTACCAAAGAATATTGTTAAATGGTTGAAATGTTTATTATTCTTTAGAATTGTTCTAGACATTGCTTTATTTTTTAATAATTAATTTTATATTGTTTATCATGGCGATATCTTAGATATGTTGTACATATTCATATTCATCTCGCATATTTGTTTTTGGTTTGAAATCATTGACAGGTCTATAATATAGGTTTATATATTTTTAATACATGTTGCTGCATAATTTCTTTATGCTAGATTCAAAATTTTAAAAGAAATGCTTTGTTACTTTAAAACAACTCCATTATAGTTTTCTTTTGCATAGGAAATTATTGTGTAGTTGTTCTTCTAGTTTTGTAGATGTCACCATCCTAGATTACATGGTTGGTTGATTTATAGCGTGGCTCATATTTGTATTGCTATTAGAGTTTATTCTTGTGGCACATAATTTAGTTTATTATACCTTTGCAATTGTTATGTGACTTTATTTGCTTTAGTTCATTACTATGTCATGTTAGTACTTACTCAAAGTAGAATGCATATTTTTGTTATATGAATACCATGTGTTATATCATTGCTAATTAGAATTATAAGTACATGGATATGGTTAGCCTTGCTTGATAGAAATACTGGTTCGATCCAATTTTTTTCTAAGTAGGATTTCTTTTGCTAGATTAATATCATGCCATGATGTTGTATGATTATATAAGTAGTATACATAGTATGGATGTAGCAATTTGTATTGGATGATGCATAGTTAAGTATCTTATGGCTTTGTATGTGTAGAATGTACTAAATAGAAATGCATGCTATCTTGTTATTCATACTTGTATATTACATGTTGGTTTCCTTGATCTTATGATCTAGTTGTTTGCTTGCCTACATGCTCAATAGGTTTCTCAATGTGTTTATATGTTATAACTAGCATGATAGTGTTGTGTGCTAATACCATGCTTTCGTGTTCTTGCATGTCATGACTAGTATTTTAGAGTTGTGTGATATTTTCATGCTTGATATTTATGTTGGTTGATATGAACTAAGTTATGTCATATATACGAGTTGTATTTTATGGATAGTATAGTTTAGCATCTCGTGTGATGACCATCTTAATGCTTAGCATTGTATATAGTTTATCTTTACTATTTCATTTCTCGTATACCTAAGCTTAGATGTTATGGCAAGATAGTGATATTTTATGTCTTTTACTTTATTCTGTGTGTTATAGCTCGTGCTGCTTATATATGCTTAACTTTCCTCGTGTTAGTATTGTGAGTGTTATATAGTGGTAGTTCATTACCTGCATAGGATAGTTTAACTTCCATGTTAGTTGAGTTGTCAGTTTCTTTTGTGCTTGATGTGAACAACTTATTTTGTTATTCTAACCATGTAGTGGTAGTCTTGTTGCTAGTCATTATTTAGGTATACGTAGTACCTTATAATTAAGAGCATATCTTAGTTTAGTATCTTCTTATGAGCACTTTTGTGTTTGATGCTTATGTTATTAGATAAGACACTTCTATGATTCATTATTCACATTCCTTGTATGATACATTTCTTATTATTTACTTGTTTAATTAGCTTTTACCATGTCATTGGTGTGTATGTTGCTACAATATTGGTTGCTAATAGTTGTAATGAATGGTGTTTGATTATACTTGGTGTAACCATTATAAGTATTTAGATTATATCTAAATATTTGTTTGTGGTTAACTTTTATCTTTATCATGCCATTCTATGATTGTGTAGTTAACATGCATAGGATGGATGGTTCTATTCCATGTGTTGATGCCATTGTGTTTGTTATATAATAGTTTCCTATATAGTTAGTCGAGATGTGTAGTGAGAAGTACTAGCTGTTAGTATCATAGTTCTTATTAGAATGTTAGTCTTGATCGCCGAGCCTTCCTTAGCCATATCAATCCAATATTCGTTGAATCCTCTCAACTTATCTTCCTATTGTCTACCTCATTTTGGAATCTCCTTATTGATCAATATCTTGGTACCCATCCAACCTTAATCTATTTTGGATGTTATTTGGAATTACTTTTGCTTTGGTATTTATTTGTTTTCATTTGCTATCGTTACGATGAGTAGGGAGTGACGATGTTGGACATGGACAGATTCAAGATACCGAAGATGGAATCAACAACGAAGGCATGCCTCCCTCTTTGATCATTTCTATCCTATGTTTTACAAAATTGCATTGTATTCGATTACCACTATTGCATGCTATTTTATCTCGTAGCTAGCGTGTCGATTGACACATTACCCTGATCCGCTTGTCGCCTATTTACTTGACACCTGAGTAGAACTATATAGTACTCTAGTAGAGTAGAAATGCTTATCCATGCTAATTATTCTATAGGTGCTTATCTGAATGATCTTCAGATCATTAACACTTGAAACTTGTTACTGAGATTGCTAAGCTAGGCCGGTTGGCCATTGTTGACTTCCTCTACTCTCTTCTACTCTTGGTGAAACTTACCATCTAAATACTGGCGCGGACGACAGCTGGATCAAGGATTGAAGGAGTGATTGGCTTCCCTTTACGAGGTGAAGGGGGCAATCCGTCGTCCGTGCCGCATGAGGCACAATAAGTCTTGGATTTGAAGATTGTGACAACAGTACAAATGATACTTCTAAAATGCATCACTATTTTGTATCATAATTCCTCCTTATTCATTGATATATTTCACATTACGATGACTTTCTTATGTTGTTTTGGCTTGTTTTACACAGTTTACAAATTTCCGGTGCCGAAGCAGCAGATCCAGGATTCAGCGATAAAAAGTGGACGCTGAGTTGCTGAAGAAGAATACCTCCAAATTACCTGAAAATCGACGGGGGGTATTTTTGAGAAGATTGACGAGGACTCGCGAAAGAGGGGCCAGAGGGGGGCCATAGGGGCCCCAGGAAGCCACCTAGTGCGGCCCCACCCCTGGATGCGCCGGGAGGGCGCCTGGAGCTCTGGGGCCACTCCCGGCTCCCCCTCTGTCCTATATACCTCTCGTTACCAGAAAACCCTAAAAAGAGAAGCTTTTACGGAGTTCCGCCGCCGCTCCGTGGCGGAAACCTACAGAGAAGAAAAGGGCTCTCCGGCGGGTAGATTCCGCCGAGGAGATCACCTCCCGGAAGGGGAGATCATCACCATCGTCATCACCATCGTCACAAGCATCATCGAGATCATCATCAACATCATCCCCAACATCAGCACCATCTTCATCTTCATCAAATCTCATCTCGCAATTGCAACTTGTGTTGTAACTCGTACTATCTACCCTCTCTACTCTACCGGTGTTGATTACTACTTTGTGGTGAATGCTATTGAGTTTTGTTGGAGAAATATTGTTATGACCAGATTGTTTAACACCTATTTATCACCTCTGATCATGATCTCCTTTATGTCTTGTGAGTAGTTACTTTAGTTCTTGAGGACATGGGAGAAGTCTAGTTGTTAGTAGTCATATGATGTTGAAGTAATTTGTGTCGTTTGATATTTAAGTTGTGTTGTTATTTTCCTAGTGCTGTTGTGTGAGTCGAACAAACAACACTTCGCCTTATTAAGGACTAGGGGAATACATTGTGTATAAATAATGCTTACGGTGGGTTGCCGGAGTGACAGAAACCTGAACCCCAATTTGCACACTTTTGCACAAGGGAATAATGGATCCTTGATTTATTGCTGTGGTTAGGCTTTGCCTTAATTTCTATCATGTATTTGCGGAAGCTTGCAAGTTGTTTAATCATAAGAGTGCACTTATCTTAGTCTAGAAGGTGTGCTAGAATAGATCCACCCACTCAACACTTATCAGCACAACACTTGTTATCAATACGGAGTATGGCGAAAGCACGTGACTACCTCTCCATGTGTCCTCAAGAACGCTTTAGTCTTTATAAGTTCAGTTGCTACTCCTTAGCACTATTTACTTTACTTGCTTTTATCTTATTTTTTCTTATATCGAAAACCCCTAAAAAGTTATCTTTTAGTGCTTGCAGTTATTCCTTGTCCAAAATCACTTATCAATACCTTTCGCTCCTCGTTGGGTTCGACACTCTTACTTATCGAAAACTCTGCAATAGATCCCTTACGGTTGTGGGTCATCCAGTACCGTTTTCTGGCGCCGTTGCCGGGGAGCATAGCGCTATTGGTAAGTGAAGCTGGTAAGGAAATTTTTATATTGTTGTTTTTTACTTTGCTGTTGCTGCTCTTTGTCCGTATGGACAACCTAGATATTGGATCATTGCTTGCGGGGAAACACGCCACATCTGTGGTGGTTGTTCGTCCCCCTACTGAAATTGTGCCTTATAAAATACCAACTGGTATTATCGATTGTGTTTTGGCTAGTCGTTATGCAGGATACAGACATCCCAGTGAACAGTTTCTATATTTTTCACAACTATGTTCACTATTTAAGCTTGCAGGTGTATCAATGGAGTTTTTCATGAGGAAATTGTTCTCCTTATCGCTATAGATAAGGCTTCAGATTGGTATAAGCTTCTTGATAACTCACATTTTCTTGATTGGCAATAGCTTATGTCTCTCTTTTATACCAAGTTTTATCCTCTTCATGAAATTCATCGAGACAGAAATTATATCTATAACTTTAGGTCTCGTTACGGAGAAAGCATCGCTCAAGCTTGGGGTAGATTGAAATCCCTAATGCTCAAATGTCCTATTCATGAGCTCCCCAAGAAAACTATACTTACAAATTTTAATGCTAGACTTTCTCGTCAGGATAAGGAGATGTTGGATGCCTCCTCTAGTGGGGTATTTCAGACGAAAAGCGTTGAAGAAAGATGGGATCTCCTTGAAAGGATCCAGAAGAATACCGAAGATTGGTAAATAGATAAAGGTATTGAACCCACTATTAATTATGAGAATGATTATATAGAGAGCTATGTGAAAACTGATTACTTTAATACCTTTTGCTCTAAGATTGGTCTTGATTCCCATCTGATGATCGATTTTTGTAAGGACTTTGCCTCTCATATTGACTCTTCTAAGAAGAAGAAGGATCGACATCATAAACCCTTCAAAGAATTACCTATTTATATTCATGTTGCTGACCCTATTTTGCCTGCATTTATATATGAAAAAACCCCTTTTCCCGCAAGGATAAGGGAGCACTCTTTTGTGACAGGCATTATAAATAAAAGTGGGAGAAGAATTGATGAGCCTGAGGACCAGATCAAGGTCGATCCTCAAGTTGCATTGGTTAAGGATCTTGTTACTAATAATGCTTTAGATTCCAATATTAATTTTTGTGCTGTTTCCACTAACCTTGTCACAACCAAGAATAAAGGCCCAATTTCAGGTACTCCAGTAGTATCTGTTAAAATAGGAGATCACAATTATTATGGGCTATGTGATTTGGGATCGAGTGCTAGTGCCATCCCGTATTCACTTTATCAAGAGATCATGGGTGAGATTTCACCTTGTGAACTTGAAGAAGTTGATGTTATTATTCATCTTGCAAACAGAGCAACTATCTCTCCTATCGGAATTGTGAGAGACGTTGAAGTCTTATGCGGAAAGGTAAAATATCCTACCAACTTTCTAGTACTTGGTTCAGTAAGGGATAATTTTTGTCCTATTATTTTCGGTAGACCTTTTCTCAGAACTTGTGGAGCTATAATAGATTGCAAGAAAGGTAAAGTTTCTGTTGAATTCAATGGTGAGCCATATGAATTTAACTTTCCTAAGTTCTCTAAGCAGCCTCGTGGTACTAATTTGCATAATAACGATAAGATTATTGAAGATATTGCTTCCATTGCTATTCCTCCTAATGACCCTTTGCAGCAATATATGGAAGACCACGAGAATGATTTGCATATGCAGGAGAGGAATGAGCTGGACGAAATATTCTTCAGACAACCTGCTATCCTAAAGCACAACCTTCCAGTTGAGCCTTTGGGAATTTTATCGAAACCAAAAGAAGATCCAGTGTTTGATCTTAAACCTCTTCGTGATACGCTCAAATATGCTTATTTAGATGAAAAGAAAGTATATCCTATTATTGTCAATTCTAACCTTTCAGGGTATGAAGAAGAGTGACTATTGGAAGTACTTCCCAAACATCGAGGTGCAATTGGCTATACCCTTGATGACCTTAAGGGGATTAGTCCATCTATTTGTCAACACACCATCAACCTTGAGCCTGATGCTAAACCAGTTGTTGATCATCAACGACGATTGAATCCGAAGATGATGGATGTTGTAAGGACTGAGATTCTCAAGCTTCTAGTCGCAGGTATTATCTACCCTATAGCTGATAGTAAGTGGGTAAGCCCGGTTCATTGTGTTCCAAAGAAAGGAGGAACAATTGTGGTTCCTAATGATAAGAATGAACTAATACCTCAGAGAATTATTATTGGATACAGAATGTGTAATGATAACAGGAAGCTGAACAAGGCAACCAGGAAGGACCACTACCCGTTGTCGTTCATCGACCAAATACTTGAAAGGTTATCCAAAAATACTCACTTTTGTTATCTTGATGATTATTCTGGCTTCTCTCAAATTCATGTTAACACTGCTGATCAAGAGAAGACCACTTTTACTTGTCCCTATGGTACTTATGCTTACAGGAGTATGCCTTTTGGTTTATGTAACGCCCCTGCTACTTTTCAAAGGTGTATGTCTGCTATCTTTCATGGTTTTTTCGAGGAAATTGTGGAGGTATTCATGGACGATTTTTCATTCTATGGAATCTCTTTTGACCATTGTCTCCACAATCTTAATAATGTTTTGCAGAGATGTGAGGAGACAAATTTGGTGCTTAACTGGGAGAAGTGCCACTTTATGGTCAACGAGGGAATTTTTCTTGGCCACAAGATTTCCGAGAGGAGAATTGAGGTGGACAGGGCCAAGATCGAGGCAATTGAAAGGATGCCCTATCCAAGGGACATCAAAGGTATTCGTATTTTTCTGGGTCATGCTAGTTTCTATAGAAGATTTATTAAAGACCCCTCACTAATCTTCTCCAGAAGGATGTTCCTTTTGTTTTTGACGAAGATTGTAAGGAAGCCTTCGAAGTTACTAAGAAAGCTTTAATAACCGCTCCTATAGTACAACCACCTGATTGGAATTTACCTTTTGAAATTATGTGTGATGCTAGTGATTTTGTTGTTGGAGCTGTTTTAGGGCAAAGGGTTGATAAGAAGTTGAATGTTATATATTATGCTAGAAAAACCCTTGATAGTGCTCAAAAGAATTATGCTACTACTGAGAAGGAATTCTTAGCAGTAGTGTTTGCTTGTGATAAGTTTAGGCATTATATTGTTGATTCTAAGATTATTTTTCATACTGACCATGCTTCCATTAAGTATCTTATGGAGAAGAAGGATGCCAAACCCAGACTCATTCGATGGGTACTCCTTCTTCAAGAATTTGATTTGCAGATTGTCGATAGGAAAGGAGAAGACAATCCGGTGGCGGGTAATCTTTCAAGGTTGGAAGATATACCGCATGATCCCATTCCAGTCAACTACAGTTTTCCATACGAATAGCTAGCTGTTGTAAAAGTACAATCTCTCTCTGATCCTTGGTTTGCAGATTATGCTAACTTTATCGTTGCAAATTTTTTGCCTCCAGGTTTAACATTTCAGCAAAGGAAGAAGTTCTTCAAGGATTTGAGGCATTACTTTTGGGATGACCCACATCTTTTCAAAGAAGGTCCAGATGGGATCGTGAGGAGATGCATACCGGAACACGAGCAGAAGGACATTCTCAGACAATCTCACGATAGTCCATATGGAGGACACCATGCCGGTGAGAGGACCGCACATTAGGTTCTTCAATCAGGTTTTTATTGGCCTACTATCTTTAAGGATGCTAGAAATTATGTTTAACTTGTGATAAGTGTCAGAGAGTTGGTAATATTAGTAGAAGGAATGAGATGCCTATGAATTACTCTCTAGTGATTAAGCCTTTTGATTGCTGGGGTTTTGATTTTATGGGTCCTTTTCCTTCCTCGCACAAGTACACTCACATTTTAGTTGCTGTTGATTATGTAACCAAGTGGGTAGAGGCAATCCCCACTGAAAGTGATGATCACAAGACATCTTTGAAAATTCTCAAGGATGTAATTTTTCCTAGGTTTGGAGTACCCAGGTACCTCATGACTGATGGGGGTTCACACTTTATGCATGGAGCTTTAAGAAAAGCTTTAGACAAGTATGATGTCAATCATAGAATTGCTTCACTGTACCACCCTCAAACTAGTGCGCAAGTTGAGCTCACCAATAGAGAGATCAAGTTGATCTTACAGAAGTCAGTCAATAGAAATAGAAAAGATTGGTCAAATAAGTTAGGAGATGCTTTGTGGGCGTATAGAACTACTTACAAAAACCCCATGGGCATGTCTCCCTATAAAATGGTCTATGGCAAGGCTTGCCATTTTCCATTAGAATTAGAACACAAAGCTTTCTGGGCTATTAGAGAGCTTAATGCTGACCCGAAATTAGCTGGTGAAAAGCGTCTCATGAACTTGACTTCTCTAGATGAGTGGAGAAGTGAAGCTTACGAGAGCGCTAAAATGTTCAAGGAAAAAGTAAAGAAGTGGCACGATAGGAGGATTATGAAACGTGAATTTAATGTTGGTGATAAAGTTTTGTTGTTTAGATCCCATTTCAGGTCTTCTCCAGGTAAACTACTTTCCAGGTGGGAAGGGCCATTTCACATTGAAGAAGTCTACCGCTCGGGTGCGATCAAGATTAACAATTTCGAAGGCACCAAACCTCAAGTTGTCAATGGGCAAAGAATTAATTATTACATAGCAGGAGACCCTGTCAATGTTGATGTGGATTTGGTATACACAACAACTCATGAAGAACATGTTGCAGCCCTGTTTCAGACACCAGCAGAAGTAGAATAAGGAAAGGTATGTATTACGTTAAGGAAACATCGCGAAACCTCCATATATGTTCCAGATTACGAGTTTTTGCAAAATATAGAAAATTTGAGGCCAAAGTGGAGCCAAAGACTAGCTCCAAGTGGCCCAGGCGCCCCCCTGGCGCGGCCGACCCCCTGGCCGCACCGGGAGGCCGCCTGGGCACCCAGGAGTCCGTCTCCGATTCCACCTTGACTCGTTACCTTCCTTTCCGTGCAAAAATTTTTGCTATATACTTTCTCGGATTTTTCTGGTAACGTATCTCGCGATTTCGTTTGTTTTCTTTTCGACCTGTTTCTGCCAGAAAATCTTTCAGTTAGACCAAGGTGCCATGGATTCCCCAAGTTCCCCCAAGGACAAGTTCATTGTCAACGTCATCAACCCTTACCTCGCTGAGGTGAAGAAGCACCCCCAGATCCTTCGTGTGGAGGATGGTGACCTCCATAAGGAGGATCGAAGGGACCAGTCAAGGAGGGGAGCACCGAGGAGCGGCTGAAGGAGGTGGAACATGAGGTCTTCAAGTCCAAGAAGATGGTGGAGCGTGGTGTTGAAGCTAACTTCGACATCATGAAAGAAATAGAGGCTTCCCACAAGAAGGAGATGAAAGAGATGTGGTCAAGTTTGGACGCACTAGAAGAAAAAATTTATGAGCTTCAATCACATATCTATGATCTGCAGAACCAGAACTGTGAGTATGAACTAAAGTTTCTGCGCATGGGTTTGGGTGCTGAGTGCAGGATCCTGGAGACGGGAATGTCCTTTGATACTGGAGAACAGCTGCCATGGAAGCGCTTCGCCAAGGAGTACGTGATCAACAAGAACAAGAATGAGGAGTAAATCTCCTCGGGTAATGGCATCCCCTTAGCTTGTTCCAAGCTTGGGGGAGTGCACGGTATCTTTATCTTTATCTTTGTCTTCTAGAGTCAAGTAGAGTCGTATCATGTCTAGGGAAGTTATCTTTTAAAATAGGTGTTTGCATTGAGGTCTATCACTCCTTTTTGGAGAGTTATGTATCCGTGAGTGTGGAGTCGTCTATGATGGAATATTAATGAGAAGTCTATTGATCCCTTCGCTGCACTCGGTATTCTCTTCACGCAATCGACCTTATGATGATTCTTATGGGGAGTGTTGACCTTATATCAGGTATGGCTTTGAAAACTTTATTTAATCTTGGCAAACATAGCTTTGGTCATAAAAACAAACATGATTTTCTTAAAGTAGCGACATAGCCAAACCTTTTATGTTATTATGCTTGTAGTGTTATGTTGACAAGGAAGACAACTTGATGTGCTATACTTATTTTAATGTTTATGCTTTATATTTCTTTGCATCCAAGTCATCATCAATTGTCTGTTCTCTCAAAGCCTTTGCTAGCCAAACCTCTGTACTAAGCGGAATTCTTCTTGTGCATCCATACCCTCAAACCAGTATCTCCCATATGAGTCCACCATACCTTCCTATTCGTGGTATTCCACTACCACTCCTAAAGTATAGAATTTTTGTGTTATCCTTAAATATTCAAAATCTTCTATTTTTTGCCCCTGTTTTAGCTCATTAGGAAGTTGTAGTTAATTCATGATCTTCTTAAGTTGGACAAGTTTTATCCCGGGATTGCATGTCTAATCTGCAAACCCCTAATACGAGGAGAAATTGGCATGAGTGCGCCCAGCTCACAAAAGATAATACAAAAACAAACCCTCCTTCACGCTTTGTTCATGAGAAATCAGAAAACTTTGGCAGTGATAAACAAAGGAGATTGTGGGGATGTGATCGTCCCTGTGTGGGAGCGGCTCCTCGAAACTTTTCCATTCTGAGAAGTAATTGAGTTTTCTGTTAGCATTCTTTGACAAATCATGCACCTCTCAAAACTTGTTTTCATTCTGTTTGATTTAAGGATAGCACTTGAGTTTTCCCTGCTTGCCTTTAACAAGGCCTTTCCTTTACTTTTATGTAGAGTCAGTTTCCTACTTCTTCCTTTCCCGAAGAGAACAGACACTTGGTGCTGATGAGGATTCATCCATATAATGCTGCATTAAGTTTTTCCATGCCTTATCATTGTTGACATTATCTTTTGATAAGTAAGTTGTTTGCAAAAAAATTTGTCAAGCAAACGTCTTCCTTTGTGTTAACATTTGCACTC
The DNA here is from genome assembly GCA_950022295.1 of Bromus sterilis. Lineage (NCBI taxonomy): Eukaryota > Viridiplantae > Streptophyta > Magnoliopsida > Poales > Poaceae > Bromus > Bromus sterilis. The sequence continues at coordinate 224,174,982 of OX465599.1, forward strand.
CATTCCTAACAGCACGTTCTTTCAAAAAGTTCCAAATTGTCTCATCAAAATATAAAGAGAACGAGCAAAGGTAAAAGCTATTAGTTGTTCCTTGACCAAAGAACTTGTTTTCCTTGATTTGATGAGTTTCTTTAGCCCTACTTTTGATTATAATTGTTAATAATCTTTCATAAGGGCCTTATGAGTTGAAGATTGTTTGAGGATGTTTGAGTTTGGTGAAGAAATCATGATGCTTCTTGTCCGTATTCTATTTATCGACACTTCACCCTCTAAACTTGTGGACAGGTTTACCGAGCTCAGTTTTCGCTTGGGGACAAGCGAGGTCTAAGCTTGGGGGATTTGATACGTCCAAAATGCATCACTATTTTGTATCATAATTCCTCCTTATTCATTGAAATATTTCACATTACGATGATGTTCTTATGTTGTTTTGGCTTGTTTTACACAGTTTGCAACTTTCCGGTGCCGAAGCAGCAGACGCAGGATTCAGCAGTAAAAAGTGGTCGCTGAGTTGCTGAAGAAGAATACCTCCAAATTAGCTGAAATTCGATGGGGGGGTATTTTTTAGAAGATTGACGAGGACTTGCGAAAGAGGTTCCAGAGGGGGCCCATAGGGGCCCCAGGCGTCCACCTGGCGCGGCCCCACCGCTGGCCGCGCCGGGAAGGCGCCTGGAGCCCTGGGGCCACTCCCTGCTCCCCCCTCTGTCCTATATACCCCTCGTTACCCAAAAACCCTAAAAAGAGAAGCTTTTACGGAGTTCCGCCATTGTTCCGTGGCGGAAACGTACAGAGAAGAAAAGGGCTCTCCGGCAGGCAGATTCCGCCGAGGAGATCACCTCCCGGAAGGGGAGATCATCACCATCGTCATCACCATCATCACTGGCATCATCGAGATCAACATCATCCCCAACATCAGCACCATCTTCATATTCATCCAATCTCATCTCGCAATTGCAACTTGTGTTGTAACTCGTACTATCTATCCTCTCTACTCTACCGGTGTTGATTACTACTTTGTGGTGAATTCTATTGAGTTTTGTTGGAGAAATATTGTTATGACCAGATTTTTTACCACCTATTTATCACCTCTGATCATGATCTCCTTTATGTCTTGTGAGTAGTTACTTTAGTTCTTGAGGACATGGGACAAGTCTAGTTGTTAATAGTCATATGATGTTGAAGTAATTTGTGTTGTTTGATATTTAAGTTGTGTTGTTATTTTCCTAGTGGTGTTGTGTGAGTCGAACACACAACACTTCGCCTTATTTAGGACCTAGGGGACTACATTGTGTATAAAGAATTCTTACGGTGGGTTGCCGGAGTGACAGAAACCTGAACCCTAATTTGCACACTTTTGCACAAAGGAATAATGGATCCTTGATCTTATTGCTATGGTTAGGCTTTGCCTTAATTTCCATCATGTATTTGCGGATGCTTGCAAGTTGTTTAATCATATGAGTGCACTTATCTTAGTCTAGAAGGTGTGCTAGCATAGATCCACCCACTCAACACTTATCAACACAACACTTGTTATCAATACGGAGTATGGCGAAAGCACGTGACTACCTCTCCATGTGTCCTCAAGAACGCTTTAGTCTTTATAAGTTCAGTTGCCAGGCTTATCCTTTGCTCAGAAGGATTGGGTCACTTGCTTCTCCTTAGCACTATTTACTTTGCAGTCATTTATCTTATTTTTTCTTATATCGAAAACCCCTAAAAAGTTATCTTTCGGTGCTTGTAGTTATTCCTTGTCCAAAATCACTTATCAATACGCTTCGCTCCTCGTAGGGTTCGACAGTCTTACTTATCGAAAAAGCTGCATTAGATCCCTTACGGTTGTGGGTCATACACAACCACATGCTATATGGGCACTAGCTTGGTTAATTAGTTAGTTCATCCTTATTATGGTCATCGCCGTACCGCAGATGGGATAGCTGTCTTGCGAGGAGAACCTCAGCACAAAAGGGGGCAAGGACTGTGAACTGCGGTTACTACCTTGTGAAACCTAGTGGGCATGTCATAGTAAGGGTGAATCTAATGAAAGACCTCGTCACAATCTCCCTATCGGTATACAAAATAGTGTACTACGCCAGCGGCCACTGGTGGCAATAAGACGAGATTGTGTCGTGTGGGTAAAGGGTACAACCTCTGAAGAGTGTAGAACTATTCGAATAGCCGTGTCCACGGTCATGGACGGCACATGAATCTTTCTTGACATACGGGAACCTGTCTTGCTTATTCCCTATTTGCCCCTATTCTTTGAACCTATGAAGGATGTGAGTGGATCGAGGATCCTCACCTTGTTGAAAGTTATGATGGAGAAAATGTTGTTTTCATCTAAAACTGCTTTATCAAACTATTATGCTTTTGAAACAAAATTAGCTTTTATGGAAAAGAACCATACAACCTTCCTTTGAAGCCTCATGTAGTTACTAGGAACTTTCTCGGGAGGCATGTTGAGTATGAAATGTAGTCATGGCAATAATTTTGTTGAACAGAGTTCCATGAAGACAAAGGTGATGATTACGACTACTGTGGCGATCCGTAGGAGTGAGGTTACGTGGACTACATCGACTGCCTGTGGCTGAGATGGAGTCGCTACGCATTTGTACTTTCCGTTGTTTCCTGATTGTAACAAATGTCATGAGACATTTTATATGTATGCCTTCTGGCAGATTATGGTACTTGTAAAATTTGTATGTATTCTGTAATGATACCATTTTGCTGTGTTGTCAACAATGATCCCGGGATTGACAATTAAACACAGGAGGGTCTGGAAATTATTTTCGGATTCTCACAGAAGTGGTATCAGAGCCGATGTCGACCTAGTCGCGTGCCCTTAGTGAGAAATGGAAAGCCTTACGAACTAATTATATAAGAAAATTATTTCAAAGATAACATTCTCGTAGTGTTCTTCTTTACTATTGCTCTTCTTATCTTATCCTATTCAAAAAAGTTTAAGCTCTACTTCTATACCATTTTCTTTATAGTTGTGAAACCTTTTTCCCGCCATGGTTATTGAAATTTAGAAGCTTCACAAGACATGGCAAGAATTTGAACATAACTTCAAGCTTGAAGATCGGAGTAGCTTTATTTTTCTGAGAGAAGACACCTCTAGACCTCAAGAAGTTCTTCAAAGATTGCCCAAGATTTATTGTGACCCTTCCATATAGGATTAGGATGGTTAACACCCTTGTAGTGGTAGAACTCGTAGCTCGTAGACGCAAAACCTTATTTTATGTGTGAGTATTGTCTGCATATTTTTCTGGCATTTTATATGCAGTCATACTGAAACCCTATTTACCAAAACTATATGCTTTTTGAGTTTTATTTTGATATCTTCATGGCTATCTTGTTGTTTATCATTTTTTTATCTTCTTGGGTATCCCTTCCCGTATATAGGTTTATTTTACTCATCTTATGTTCTTTCCCTCTTCTCTATAAACCATGGATGACTCTTTGAGAGGAAAGAAGTTGCAACCTTTTGCTTGAAGGTATATTATAAATGTGAACCTATGGAAAACCTCTTTTAAGGGGGTAGTAGATGATGATTGGTGTCAACATCAAAGATTGGAAGATCTTCATTCACAAAGAAGACGAAGATTTTAATACATTCACTATGGCTACCGCAAACTTCAAGCCGAAGGAAGGATCAATGAGTTTATCTGCACCAAAGCTTGACCTAAAGAAGAGAGAGAATATCGAAGAATGTTCAATAACTCAGAAAAGATATCAGATTACTGTTGCCAAGAGAAAATGTTTATTTACAAGCCTTGATCAAGCCAAACCAAATTACGACAAGAGAAATGTCTCCAATCAAGACGCAAAGGAGCCCATCACTAAGGTCAGAATTGATCATTGAGAGGTCTCAAACGTATCTACTTTTCCAAAATCTTTTGCTATTTTTTTCCCTCATTCTTGCATGATTTGGACGAAACTAACCTGGACTAACGATGTTTTCAGCAGAGCTGTCAGTATGGTTTTGCTGTGTGCAGGAAAATGGATTTTTTGGTGTCTCAGAAAATTCCAGGAAAAATCACAGAAAATCCACGCACCCGAAGGACCAATATTCCAGAAGTGGGGCCAGAGGGCAGCCAGGGGGGCCCAGGCGCCCTTCTGGCGCGGCCCCACCCCTGGCCGCGCCAGGAGGCCGCCTGGGAGGGTCCTCCCCCCTATGGTGCCCTAGTTCGCCTCCTATTTATTCCCGTGGCAATAAAATCCTAGAATAGAAGTCGTTTTCCCAATTCTCGTCGCGGAGCCGCCGCCACCCTCCGTTCTTCTCCGGGAGGGCTAATCTGGAGGCTGTTTTGGCATCCGGTGAGGGGAAATCATCGCCATCGTCATCATCATCACCACTCCATCCTCCCTCCATGACTTCTCCTTCCATGTGTGAGTAATTCCCTGCTATAGGCAAAGGGGATGGTAGGGATTGGATGAGCTAGATCATGTAATAGTTTATCAGATTGTTGGGGGCATGTTGCCTATCATCTAGATTGGTGTTTATCATCTTTGCTTCAACTTGTTGCTCTTAACGCTTGTCACTTTGGGCCCGAGTGCCATGTTTTCAGATCTGAACCCTATGTGTTTGCATGAATATATTTGTGTTCTTGATCCTATCTATGAGTTATATGCACCTGTTATGGTCCGGAACCGGCGATCCCAAAGGTGACAGCTTGGGATACCAAAGGGGATGGACTATAGTTTGAGGATTCCGTTTATCCATTGATTGTGAATGCTTTGTTCCGGTGCTCTTTGACAGGAGCACCTTAATCTCCATAAGTTCCTTTTGGCCCCGTTCGTAGCGGGATGGTAGGACAAAAGATGTTGTGCAAGTTCTTATTGCAAGCACGTACAACTACCTGTGGGGTACATGCCTAATGTTTCATATTTTCCTAGATGATCATTGATTTTCTGTGTTCCTTGTCCCAAGTTAAATACATGATATATCTCATCCATGCAACACCCAACCATCCATCTCCCTAGCCTACAGTGTTTTTAATTCTGCTGGTTACTAGTTGTTTGCTTTTGATGTTTTACTTTCGCTGTTTCACCGCCACTATTTTCGTTGCCACCATAACTTCCATATCGCAGTTATTATTAATATCTTATTGCAAGTAAGTGTATCTCAGGTGCGATTGAATTGATAACTCCACTGTCAAAGCTTGTGGGTATTCTTTGGCTCCCCTTGAGTCGAATCTATAAATTGGGTTATTCTTACCCGCGAAAACTATCTCGATCCCCTGCAGTTGTGGGTTATCAAGGCTGTGTTCTGGCGCCGTTGCCGGGGACCATAGCTTTATTCACAAGTCTACCTGAAGTATTTTACCTGCTGAAATTTATCCGCTATGGGTAAGAAATAAGACCCCAAGGTTCCGATCTTACCATCCCGTACAAGAAAAGGTACTGTTCTGAACACTAGTGCTACACTTGATTCACCTTCAGTTATGAGTAAGTTTGCTTCACCTCCACCACATGATGCTTCTATTGAATCCGTTACTATGTCCGATACTTTTGATGATGCTTCTACTACTCTTGATGATATTGGTTCACTTGGTTACGCTCTTGAGAAACAGATCGCTGCTGCAAAAAAATCTGGAATGTAAATTCCTATTACTCGCTACCTATTGGTGGAACTTACGATTATCCCGATTTGAGTACTCAAGGAGATACTCCTTGAGGATGATTATATTATGCTTGATGATGATTTATGCAGGGAGCTAACAGATTTTGTCGACTCTGACCCCGGTGCTATTAAGAAGCTTCTCGAAAAACACACCCTGAAGAACAATATCGTTCCTGATCCTGAATTTGCTACATCTCCTATATGCATCAATGATCCTGATTATAATTTCTCTGTTGATCTTTCACTTATATCTATGGTTGAAGCTGACCCCTTTTATGGCAGAGAAAATGATGATGCTATTGCACAACTGACCAAACTTACTGAGTTGGGTGGCCTGTTTACTACGGATTAAAAGATACGAAACTTTTATGTGACTAAGCATCTTCCTTTCTCTTTGAAGGAAGGTGCTAAAGCATGGTATGATGCACCACCATGTGGTTCCATTAAGAGTCCTCAAGACTTAGCTCACTCTTTTGTTGATAAGTACTTTCCTGCTCATATGCAACATGTTGCTTTACAAATAATTTATAACTTTAAACAGTTGCAGGATGAGCACCTCCCTAAAGCTTGGGGGAGGTATTGCAGTCTGATCCAGGATAGACTGGGACATGAGTCCCTATCAATGAATTAATTGGTATATTCTATGTTTGTCTAACTAATGAATCCAGATCCTATTTGGACAGTTGTGTTGGTTGTGTTTTCAGGAAAAGAACACCGGACGATGCAGAAGAATTAATGGGAAATATTGCCAAGAACCATGAAGATTGGTCCGTCCCTGAACCACCTCCACCACCAAAAAAGAGGGGCATGCTCGTCCTAATCCCCGAAGATATGCAAGAAGCAAAGAAGCCTATTAAAGAGAAGGGTATTAAAACTGAAGACATGAAGAATCTACCCCCTATTGAGAAGTTGTGTGAGCCTACCACTAACCCTCCTATGGTAGAGGTACACTCTCTTTTAGATTTCAATGCAAGTGACATCCCTCATGGTAAGCCTCCTGGTCAATGTTTAGATGAGGTTGATAATTTTATTATGAAGCAATGTCACTTTAATGAGAGGATACAAAGCCAGTTGCATGATAATTCCCTCGCTATCAAAAGTTTGCTTGATGTTCTAGGTAGAACAGTTAATGATGTTAAATGTCTTGTGAAGCATTTCCATATGGTTCAAACTCAGCATGAAAAAATTTCTAATGTGCAAAAATATTTTCTTGCTAAAAATGCCAAACAGGATATACAGACCTTCGGGGTTAAAACTCGAGGTGGAACTAGCACTCAAGATCCTCTCTATCCAGAGGGGCATCCGAAGAGAATCGAGCAAGATTCTCAAATGCAGGAAGAAGAAATTATTAGTTCTCCGAAGAAGAAGAAGAAACACAAATAAGCTAACAATTCCAATGAACCAATTGCAAGGGAAGAGCTTGTTATTGATCCAAATATTATATCTACCTCCGATGCTGAGACTGAAGACGGTGCTGAGCCTGAAAAGGATGGTGAGAAGAATGATCCACCCGAAGTTTGAGAAGAACAAGCACCCGACGAACGCAAGAAATACACTAGAGAAGACTTCATCGCAAGAAGACATGGGAAAGAAAGAGAACCAAGGGTACAGAAACCCATGCCCTTTCCAGGTAAGTCTCTCAAAACTAAAGAAGAAGAGCATTACAATAAGTTTTTTGAGCGGATGAAACCTCTTTTTTCTTTAAATCCCTTTGACTGATGCTATTAAGTTACCTCCCTATTCGAGATACATGAAAGATATTGTTACTAATAAAAGAAAAGTTCCTAATGAAGCAATATCTACTATGCTTGCTAACTACTCTTTTAGTGGCAAGATTCCTGAGAAGCTTGGTGATCCAGGTATACCCACCATTCCTTGCTCCATAAAGAATAATTATGTCAAGACTGCTTTATGTGATCTTGGAGCAGGAGTGAGTGTTATGCCTTTCTCTCTTCACAAGAGGCTTTGTTTAGAGAAACTAATCCCTATTGATATCTCTCTTCAGATGGCTGACAAGTCAAAAGCCGTTCCCATTGGTATTTTTGAGGATGTTCCCGTTGAAGTGGCTAATTGTTTGATCCTTACTGATTTTGTTGTGCTTGACATGCCCAAGGATGGGATCATGTCTATTATTCTTGGTAGACCTTTTCTTAACACCGCAGGTGCTATTATTGATTGCAATAAAGGAAAGGTTACTTTTAATGTGCATGATAAATAACACACGGTGTATTTTACAAAGAAAACTGACAAAAGGCATGGCCTCAACTCTATAGAGAATATCGAGACCGTGAAGATTGGTGATTGGGATTGTCCTCTACATGTGCACCACAAATATAAAACCATTATGGTGGGGACAATATCCATTAAAGTGAAGGTACCATGAATGCTTCATAGTAAGTGAAACTTTTTGCTCTATGTATGGCTTGTTTAGTAGTAGGACTTGATCAACCTTGCTATTAAATGAGTTTTATATAAGTAAAAAGTAGAGGTTGTTATGTTTGCATTTCTTTTAGCTTTATCTTTCTTGCTGGTCCTAAGTTTTATATTTTTGAAGCTTCAAGTAGCTAACCACTATTTCAAGTTTTCAGAATGTTTTGCAGCTTTTTGAACCTCGAAATTTTTTCAACAGTGAAGTTGTCAGAAAAATTCCAGAAAAATAAAAATAAAAATTTCCATGCCGGGAGTGACCCAGATGCACCTGGGGCAGACCAGGGGGGCCACCAGTGGCCTAGGCGGCCAGCTGGCGCATCCTGCCCCCTGGCCACGCCCATAAGGCGCCTGGGTTCCATAGGCCCCATCTCCAGGCGAGTCTTCTTCCTCTCTCTCTCTCTCTCTCTCTCTCTCCAAAAACACGAGTTTTGCACTTGTTCTTGCGTTCTTGCTGTTCTTGGAGGCCATTTTTATCTCTCTCTACAGCCCATCATTCGAGCTAAGATTTTGATAAAATACTCCCTGGTATGTGAGTCCTCCACCCCTCCAATTAGATATTCGATTGGTGGCTTCATTAGTGACTATTTAGTAGCTCTTGGTGCTATTCATATGAGCTTGCAAGCATGTGTAGAAATTTATTTTCCAAGTTTTGATGCAAGTTTATGACTTAGGGAAGTGAGTAGAGTAGTTTGCCCCAACTCATTTTTCTTAAATCCTTGTTTTTGTGAATTATCAAAAATTTCAGAAATGAGTTTCTTAGGAAAAGCAAAGGGATGGCTTGGGAAGAAGAAGCCCGAGCATACTGATAGAGTAACTAGCGCTGCAACTTCATCCTCAACTGCTAGGGTGAGCTACAATGAAGATGTTGTGCCCCTGGAGTTGCTGTAAGATACGAGTCCAGCACGGGCAATGATGTTTCCGTGCAACGGTTTTGTTGAAGCGGCAGGTATTAAGGAGGAGTTTGATAACCTTTGTGCTAATGCAGGTTTGACCCGTCTTGCAACATGCCGTGTTACTCAATACCGTAAACTCACCTCCTGTTTTATTAACAGTTTTAGATATAACCATGATGCTGGTTTTATTGAGTTTAAAATTTACAATGATCTTTTGACCATTTCTTTGGAAAGATTTTGTGAAATAATAGGTGTGTCGAACGTTGGACGGACGGCAAAGATGAACACTCAGCCCACCGAGCTGAGAACGCTCTTCAACTCTCTTTGCAAAGAGGATACAAGGGATATCCGACGTTCAAAAATTTCCAGCATCTTGTTTCCCCACCTCAGGTATTTCGCATATTATATTTCTAGAGGGGTATTAGCTCGTGACAACACGAGCAACAGTTCTGCGCCGGATATTGCTATCCTGGCAAATGCCCTCTCAGGGGAAACTACGTATCATGTGGGTTCCTTGATTTCTCGCCGACTTGCCCTTAATGGCAACAACAGATATCTCTTTGGTGGCGTTCACGCCACACTTATTCTTGAGTCTCTTGAGCGCACCCACAGCCTGATGATGAGCCTTTTCCTTTTATAAGCTTTGACCTTGCTGCTATGAAGAGGCATGAGTTTGTTACCAGGCCTTCCGAGTTTGGTAACCTTATTTATATTCTGAGGTTTGGACTAATCGATATTCCGGAGATCCGTCTACCTGCTCCTTTTTGGTTTATTTCTTCTCGCAGGAACGGATGGTCCTTCAACGTCATCCAGTTTGATGAGTTCGTGGCCCAACGGCAGTTCCATAACCCCATGGAGGGGGTTCTGCATGATGAGGAGGAGGAGCCCGTTACCTAGTGGGGTGAAGGGTCTTCTTCCGCTTGGAGCGCGGAGCCTTCTTCGTGGGAGGATCCCAGGACTTCAGTCTATGCACCTGAAGCCCCGTACGACCCATGGACACACCAGTACTACCCTGGAGTTGGAGGCTCCTGGGGACCACAGTAGCATATACCAACTTAGGCCAAAATCCTAAGCTTGGGGAAGTATGTGTCCTTCTCCCCTTTTCCATTGTATTATCCGTTTTATGATTGTTCGTTTTGATCTTTTCGAAGTTTTTTCCAGTTCTTCTTTGATTATTTCTTTGCAAAAACAACAAAAAGATTTTCTCTTTCTTTTTATTTCGTTTAACCTTTTAAAATCCAAAAATATTTCTTTTATCTCTTTAGTTTGCTTTGTTGCAGAGTTCAGCTCGAGTCCGTGATGGAATTTTCACTTGATTATATTTTCCTACGTTCGATCGTGCAAGTGACAAGGCAGTAATGACGAAGATTGATGAAAGGGATGCAACAAGGAAAACCGGTATGAACTCTTTTTGTTTCTAATTTTGTACATATGCTTGTACTTATGATTTAGAGACCAGCTTGTAGCGACATAGTGCTATGTTTACAATGCTTTCCCAGTGGTTCATGTTTTCTTTGTGGCTAATCTTAAATAGCTAGGGTACATAATGTGTTGTTGAAATGATTTACATGCATTGCATTGTTCATGGTTTGGCATACTGAAGTGGTATTTCCCTTTGGAGACTTCTTGGATTGACTTGGCACATGCTTACACATGTTTAAGACTAAAAAGTCTACTATGCCTTGATGATCTTTGAGTTTCAGAATAGTTATATCACTTTCATGCCCAATTAAATGTTGCTTTGTCGCTCTGCATGATTATGACCGTTATTGCTCTCTAGTTGGTTGCTTCCCAGTCTTTTGCTAGCCTTCGCTCACACTAAGAGGAATTCTGCTTGTGCATCCAAAATCCTTGAATCTAGTTATTCCATATGAGTCCACCATACCTTCCTATGTGGTATTTACCGACCATCCTAACGAAGACTCTCTTGTACCATCTCGAAATTATTCAAATACACTCCTGTGTTGTGCCTCTGCTTTAGCTCATCAGGAAGTAGTAGGTAATTCATGATTATGTTAGACATGTTTTATCCCGGGATTGCATGTCTGATCTGCAAACCCCTAATACGAGGAGGGACTGGCATGAGTGCGCCCAGCTCACAAAAGATAATCACAACCAACAAACCCTCCTTCACGTTTTGTTTATGAGAAATCAGAAAACTTTGGTAGTGATAACCAAAGGAGATTAAGGGGATTTGATCATCCCCATCTTGGGAGTCGTTCCTCGAAACATCTCTAGCATAAGAATTGATTGGGATGTCTACTAGCATTCGTTGAAGAATCATGCACCTCCCAAAAACATTTTATCTCTGTTTTCAAAACCAAGAGCTCTGGTACATGTTTAGTCTTTGCTTCCATCCACGGGTCTTCAACCTTGCCATCAAAATCCACGGTTCGAGAGTCTCCACCTTCTTTCTTCAAAGCACCAACTATGAGAGCATAATTCTCATTCTGAGTGTAATGTGCATTGTCCCAAAGTACTACATTGTCTTCTGCATGATTGTGGTATTACTTATTCTGAAGTTCTTAGTTCTAGTCTCCTTTAAAACTCCGGAGGAGTTTCTGCATTTATGTTTTGCTTCACACATGGAGGCTAGCGAGATACCACTCTAATATGTTCAAGCTATGTGCATTGTAATCCTGTCATGATTTTCAGTAGCATATTATTTACTTTTAGTTAGATTATTCACATGAAAGAAGGATTGCTTCGTGCATTGTCCTTATAGCATTGTTTCAATACCTTCTAGACTCTTTTCATAGTACATGCTTATATACATCTAATGAATCAAAAGAGTTTGTCAAAGTTTTCTTTGTCGCGTTCAGTTCGTTGAACTGAATTTCTTGAGGACAAGCAATATGCTAAGCTTGGGGGAGTTGATACGTCTCAAACGTATCTACTTTTCCAAACACTTTTGCTATTGTTTTTCCCTCATTCTTGCATGATTTGGACGAAACTAACCCGGACTAACGATGTTTTCAGCAGAGCTGTCTGTATGGTTTTATTGTGTGCAGGAAAATGGATTTTTAGGTGTCTTAGAAAATTCCAGGAAAAATCACAGAAAATCCACGCACCCGAAGGACCAATATGCCAAAAGTGGGTCCAGAGGGCAGACAGGGGGCCCCAGGCGCCCTGCTAGCGCGGCCCCACCCCTGGCCGCGCCAGGAGGCCGCCTGGGAGGGTCCTCCCCCCTCTGGTGCCCTACTTCACCTCCTATTTATTCCCGTGGCGACAAAATCCTAGAACAGAAGTCGTTTTCTCAATTCTCGTCGCGGAGCCTCCGCCACCCTCTGTTCTTCTCCGGGAGGGCTAATCTGGAGGTTGTTTTGGCGTTCGGTGAGGGGAGATCATCGCCATCGTCATCATCATCATCATCACCACTCCATGCTCCCTCCATGACTTCTCCTTCCATGTGTGAGTAATTCCCTGCTATAGGCAAAGGGGATGGTAGGGATTGGATGAGCTAGATCATGTAATAGTTTATCAGATTATTGGGGGCATGTTGCCTATCATCTAGATTGCTGTTTATCATCTTTGCTTCAAATTGTTGCTCTTAATTCTTGTCACTTTGGGCCCGAGTGCCATGTTTTCAGATCTGAAGCCTATGTGTTTGCATGAATATATTTGTGTTCTTGATCCTATGTACGAGTTGTATGCACCTGTTATAGTCCAGAACCGGCGATCCCAAAGGTGACAGCTTGGGACACCAAAGGGGATGGACTATAGTTTGAGGATTCCGTGTATCCATTGATAGTTAGTGCTTTGTTCCGATGCTCTTCGACAGGAGCACCTTAATCTCCATAAGTTCCTTTTGGCCCCGTTCGTAGCGGGATGGTAGGACAAAAGATGTTGTGCAAGTTCTTATTGCAAGCACGTACAACTACCTGTGGGGTACATGCCTACTGTTTGATATATGCCTAGATGATCATTGCTTTTCTGTGTGCCTTGCCCCAAGTTAAATACATGATATATCTCATCCATGCAACACCCAACCATCCATCTCCCTAGCCTACAATGTTTTTAATTCTGCTTGTTACTACTTGTTTGCTTTTGTTGTTTTACTTTCGCTGTTTCACCGCCTATTTCCATTGCCACCATAACTTCCATATCGCAGTTACTATTAATATCTTGTTGCAAGTAAGTGTATCTCAGGTGCGGTTGAATTGACAACTCCACTGTCAAATCTTGTGGGTATGCTTTGGCTCCCCTTGAGTCGAATCTATAAATTGGGTTATTCTTACCCGCGAAGACTATCTCGATCCCCTGCAGTTGTGGGTTATCAATCATGATTCCAGATGTTTCTGAGAGGAACTGTGTCGAAAGTGAAGCTAACCAAACCTATTCTCTATAGTCCGCCTAAATCTCGGGGACGAGATTTCTTTTAAGGGGGGTATATTTGTAACATCCCGATGCTCGGAATGTTTAATTTTTCCCGAAAAATAGGTCCAAATTTGTTTTGTTTGATTTGGTTATTAAAAGCTTAAATTAATTGCTTTTTTAATTTGGAGGATTTAATTTAACTAATGCAAACAAAATTAAAATTTGATTTTTATTGTTATCTTTTCGTCGAAATTTTTGTTCCTTGTCTTTGGCATATTAAACTATGCACATTTCATTGTGCAACCACATTTGTTATTGTTCGTACTTCCTTTCCAAATTTTCCTTTCCTAAAAGGGAAAATATTTATTTTTCTCTTTGCTAAACAATGGGTTATACTCTAAAGCCCATATCTCTTTTTCTCCTGGACCGTAGCCCAATTTTTTTTCCTTCACTCATGGGCCCAACTGATTTGGGCCAAGTCTTTAGCCAGCCGAGCCTCTTCTTCTTCCTCGCGCACGCACGCACCTAGACGCACACACGTTACAGAAACAATACATAGCCATGGCTGTTACTTATTCTTCTCTCTTGCCCCCATCAATTCTTTCACCGTTTCCATTAGTCATCAATACGAAAATTACTCACCATGAAGCAACGAACCCATTCAGGAATTAAAAATCCAATTTTATTGCTTTAATGTTTCAAACCGATCTCGTGCTCCAAATGCCAAGAGTTGACATTAACCTCTCCATCTCCCTCCAGAGACTCTAAAAGGAGGATCTGAGGTGAACCTCGCGTGTCTCTTTCCTTCCTCCTCCACTTTCGTTCTTATACTTTCTCCAGAGAAGCCTTGTGTTGTTCGTTCCCTTGAGTCAAAGCTACGCGTACAATTTTCTGTCCATCGAGTTCATCGCATAGATTCTTCGTACTCGGTATGCCTCTGTCCGATTCCCTTTGCAAACCTTCTCAACATCACTCGTAGTATCTCCTAGACATCATGTTCTAGGCTATCTCCGTAGTTGATCGTGTAGTTACAATTGTCGCATGAACCGAATATTTTTCAATGGCATCGTCATGTTCCTTTGTTTTTGTTCATCGGTTGATTTTGTGCCCAATAGATGAAATAGTTGTTATTATTATATGAATCTTGTGGTGGCCCTAGATGCTAGTTTTATGTATCAAGATGTTGTATATATTTTTATATAGTCGTTTTCCTTAGATCGAGTATTATTGTTTTTGTGTTTGATGAAGTTTTGTTAAATATGTTATTTATCACATGTTCATGACGTGTTTAGAGGTTGCTCCTAAATATTTTATAATGTTAGGAGCATGCTAATCATCTTATTTTTGTATGAGATTATCATGTCTTTTATTAGATTAATTGTAGAACTTCTTAAGTCATCAAATATGGTCTTGGATATTGATTATTCATGATATTTATTTTGATGCATAGGTGGTCCTATGATATGCCTCTGTACAAATCTTTGTGAATTATTACCGTGTGTAGTAGTTGATCGATGAGCTTTGTGTTAGTATATTATTTTTCACATGTTCGTGATATGCTAGAAGTCACTCTTAATTTTTATATTTTGTAGGCAGTAGATGTGATTTATTAGATTATTATAAGAAGTTCTTTTATTAGTTGATTATGATTTTATATGGTGTATCATGTTGTTATCTTGTTTATAAATCACATAGTCCATTGTTGTGTATGTGTAGCAAAGAATATTGTTAAATGCTTGAAATGTTTATTATTCTTTAGAATTGTTCTAGACATTTCTTTATTTTTTAATAATTAATTTTGTATTGTTTAGCATGGCGATATCTTAGATATGTTGTACATATTCATATTCGTCTTGCATATTTGTTTTTGGTTTGAAATCATTGACAGGTCTATAATATAGGTTTATATATTTTTAATACATGTTGCTGCATAATTTCTTTATGCTAGTTTCCAAATGTTAAATGAAATGCTATGTTACTTTAAAACAACTCCATTATAGTTTTCTTTTGCATAAGACATTATTGTGTAGTTGTTCTTCTAGTTTTGTAGATGTCACCATCCTAGATTACATGGTTGGTTGATTTATACCGTGGTTCATATTTGTATTGCTATTAGAGTTTATTCTTGTGGCACATAATTTAGTTTATTATACCTTTGCAATTGTTATGTGACTTTATTTGCTTTAGTTCATTACTATGTCATGTTAGTACTTACTCAAAGTAGAATGCATATTCTGGTTATACGACTACCATGTGTTATATCGTTGCTAATTAGAATTATAAGTACATGGATATGGTTAGCCTTGCTTGATAGAAATACTGGTTCGATCCCATTTTTGTCTAAGTAGGATTCCTTTTGCTAGATTAATATCATGCCATGATGTTGTATGATTATATAAGTAGTATACATAGTATGGATGTAGCAATTTGTATTGAATGATGCATGGTTAAGTATCTTATGGCTTTGTATGTGTAGAATGTACTAAATAGAAATGCATGCTATCTTGTTATTCATACTTGTATATTACATGTTGGTTTCCTTGATATTATGATCTAGTTGTTTGCTTTCCTACATGCTCAATAGGTTTCTCAATGTGTTTATATGTTATAACTAGCATGATAGTGTTGTGTGCTAATACCATGCTTTCGTGTTCTTGCATGTCATGACTAGTATTTTAGAGTTGTGTGATTTTTTCAAGCTTGATATTTATGTTGGTTGATATGAACTAAGTTATCTCATATATACGAGTTGTATTTTATGGATAGTACAGTTTAGCATCTCGTGTGATGACCATCTTAATGCTTAGCATTGTATATAGTTTATCTTTACTATTTCATTTCTCGTATACCTAAGCTTAGATGTTATGGCAAGATAGTGATCTTTTATGTCTTTTAGTTTATTCTGTGTGTTATAGCTCGTGTTGCTTATATATGCTTAACTTGCCTCGTGTTAGTATTGTGAGTGTTATATATCGGTAGTTCATTACCTACATAGGATAGTTTAACTTCCATGTTAGTTGAGTTGTCAGTTTCTTTTGTGCTTGACGTGAACAACTTATTTTGTTATTCTAACCATGTAGTGGTAGTCTTGTTCCTAGTCATTATTTAGGTATACGTAGTACCTTATAATTAAGAGCATGTCTTAGTTTAGTATCTTCTTATGAGCACTTTTGTGTTTGATGATTATGTTATTAGATAAGACACCTCTATGATTCATTATTCACATGCCTTGTATGATACATTTCTTATTATTTAGTTGTTTAATTAGCTTTTACCATGTCATTGGTGTGTATGTTGCTACAATATTGGTTGCTAATAGTTGTAATGAATGGTGTTTGATTATACTTGGTGTAACCATTATAAGTATTTAGATTATATCTAAATATTTGTTTGTGGTTAACTTTTATCTTTATCATGCCATTCTATGATTGTGTAGTTAACATGCATAGGATGGATGGTTCTATTCCATGTGTTGATGCCATTGTGTTTGTTATATAATAGTTTCCTATATAGTTAGTCGAGATGTGTAGTGAGAAGTACTAGCTGTTAGTATCATAGTTCTTATTAGAATGTTAGTCTTGATCGCCGAGCCTTCCTTAGCCATATCAATCCAATATTCGTTGAATCCTCTCAACTTATCTTCCTATTGTCTACCTCATTTTGGAATCTCCTTCTTGATCAATATCTTGCTACCCATCCAACCTTAATCTATTTTGGGTGTTATTTGGAATTACTTTTGCTTTGGTATTTATTTGTTTTCATTTTCTATCGTTACAACGAGTAGGGAGTGACGTGGTTGGACATGGACAGATTCAAGCTACCGAAGATGGAATCAACAACGAAGGCATGCCTCCCTCTTTGATCATGTTTATCCTATTTTTTACAAAATTGCATTGTATTTTATAACCACTATTGCATGCTATTTTATCTCGTAGCTAGCGTGTCGATTGACACATTACCCTGATCCTCTTGTCGCCTATTTACTTTACACCTGAGTAGAACTATATAGTAATATAGTAGACTAGAAATGCTTTGCCATGCTAATTATTCTATAGGTGCTTATCTGAATGATCTTCGGATCATTAACACTTGAAACTTGTTACTGAGCTTGCTAAGCTAGGCCGATTGGCCATTGTTGACTTCCTCTACTCTCTTCTACTCTTGGTGAAACTTACCATCTAAATACTGGCGCTGGCGACAGCTGGATCAAGGATTGAAGAAGTGATTGGCTGCCCTTCACGAGGTGAAGGGGACAATCCGTCGTCCATGCCGCATGAGGCCCAATAAGTCTTGGATTTGAAGATTGTGACAACAGTACAACCACATGCTATATGGGCACTGGCTTGCTTAATTAGTTAGTTCATCCTTATTATGGTCATCGCTGTACCACAGATGGGATAGTTGCCTTGCGAGGAGAACCTCGGCACAAAAGGGGGCAAGGACTGTGAACTGCGGTTCCTACCTTGTGAAACCTAGTGGGCATGTCATAGTAAGGGTGAGTCTAATGAAAGACCTCATCACAATCTCCCTGCCGGTATACAAAATAGTGTACTACGCCAGCGGCCACTGGTGGCAATAAGACGAGATTGTGTCGTGTGGGTAAAGGGTAAAACCTCTACAGAGTGTAAAACTATTCGAATAGCCGTGTCCACGGTCATGGACGACACATGAATCTCTCTTGACATACGGGAACCTGTCTTGCTTATTCCCTCTTTGCCCCTATTCTTGGAACCTATGAAGGATGTGAGTGGATCGAGGATCCTCACTGTAACACCCTCACTGTCATGAATAGTAATCACTTTGCTAATCAAGGATTACTGTTGCTAAACTCTTTTGATAATCACTGTTATTCAAGCTGGCCTTGATCAAACTTTGCTACTTGATCTTTTTCTATCCATGGTGGTTGGCATTAAAGCAATGTAACCATGGGCCTTTCTCATCATGGATCAAAGCAACACTACAAGAAATATGCTAATACTCGACGCTATATTTTCGTCGCTACATCGTCACGGGTTTTAATTTACAACGATCTTACGACAAAAAACCAATCGTCGAAAAGGTGGCGTCAAAAACTGACAGCAGCGACGTTTGGATCGAAATCGTCGTAACTTTCACGACGATTCCTAGATCGTCGTAACCTTTACGACGATTCCTGGATCGTCGTAATTTAGAGGTTTGTAGAAATATAAATATATTTTATACAAATAATAGTTACTCCGGATAACAAAAGACTCTTGATGGTTAGATCAATGTCGAATGGCTCACGGTGCTCTAGCGGTTGCATGTAAATTTATTTATTACTTTGGTTGTGTGATCTATTTTTTTCTATTATCAAATAGGGATGGCAAAGTTTTCTAAAAACAAACTAAAGCGGTAAAGTGTATTTTTTTGGGTTTGGATAAATACTTAGGGGTTTCGTAGGAATATAAAGTAAAATTTTGTAGAAGTAATGATTAAAATCATACTAAAAATACAGTAGCATGAATATTTCCTAACTAAAAAGAACGTAGCATTCTATCGTCCGTTCTCCTTTCGTCCAACTTCAAAAATAATCATATGTACCAAATTAACTATCTTTGACCCACCCTAATAATCAGCGAGGATATTAATGAAGCAGAGGGCACATCATTATGTCAATATTTCTTTCCACATCTTCGTTCGTCCTACAAGGCGCGTCGCGTTCCCATGACCCCATAATGCGGTCCAAGCCTAACGCGATCTTAAAGTGATCGCGACTATAGCCAACCCCCCTCCTTCCAAGCGACGCTTATCGGCGCCATGGCAACACATGCAGTCTCATATCCCTACGTTGAACTCGATCGGCGAACCATTGCAATATTGTTGTTGTAGGAGAATCGCATACCATGTTGAGACTGATATTGACTTTCGAGGCAACGACGATAGCGGCCTCCTGATGATGAAGTAAGGAAATGAAACCCAGTGATTCTCCTGTAATTTAATTAGTCATTTGCACATCCTGTTAGCAACCTTTTTTGGAAAGTATCACATAAAAGGTCGGTTTTTTCAGATGTGTTAATTCAAGGACATATGTTTTACAGAATTTGGAGTTCCGGTCTTGCTTCAGATCAGAACGCAAACAATAGTTAGCTGCTCATTGGTAGGATAATGTTCTTAGATTATTTCTTCTGACCAAAACTCATCGTAGGAAAACTCATGTGTTACGAAGAAATTTTATTTTTTAACATTTATTTATTCTTCAATCTGTTTGTGTATTCAATATAAATCAATCATAGCCACCTCCCCAAATTTCCAACCTTTTTTACTTCATTTACTAGTTTTCATGCATTTAATGATTTATTTTGATCTACATAACCCTGAAATTAAATACCACCACAAGATCAACTCGAAAATGGTTGAAACTTGGCATGACATCATCATTTCACACATATATAATGTGCTAAAACTTTGAGAGCGTTATAGAAAAAACTGGATGCACTTCGTGTACAAACTAGACCATCTCTTTCAGAAGTATAAGGGTTTCGGAGGAGAACTCATGTGTTACAAAGACATTTCATTTTAACATGTATTTCTTCTTCATTCTTTTTGTGTATTCAATATAAATCAATAATAGCAACCTCCCCAAATTTCCAACCTTTTTGACTTCATTTACTAGTTTTCATGTATTTAGTGATTTATTTTGATCTACATAACCCTGAAATTTTAAACCACTACAAGCTCAACTCAGAAATGGTTGAAACTTGGCATGACATCATAATTTCACACATATATCATGTGCTAAAAATATGAGAGGGTTACAGAAAAAATCGGATGCACTTCGTGTACAAACTAGACCATCTCTTTTCGAAGTATAAGGGTTTCGGAGGAAAACTAATGTGTTGCAAAGTCATTTCATTTTTTAACATTTGAGAGGTTACAGAAAAAAATGAATGCACTTCGTGTACAAACTACACCAACCTTTTCAGCAGTATAAGGGTTTCGAAGGAAAAATTCATGTGTTACAAAGACATTTCATTTTTTAACATTTATTTCTTCTTCAATCTAAACATGATGTAATTCTAAGCTAGCAAACTTAACACATACCAAGCATGGAATTGTGACATTATTTGAACTTTTATTTATGTTAATATTATAATTACTATTATTTGAATATTAATTAATTATCTTTGTCCTTTTTAGTATTTTCATTAAATACCTTCTGTTATAGAGGTATTTTTATTTATTGAAATAATAATTAATTCAGCAAGTAATAATTCATTTAGGATTTTTAATTAATGCTAAGTTTTAAAATTGACCATTATTGCTATTTTTTATGAAAACCCTACAAAATCTTTGTTGCAAAATTATTTCATATAAATTATGGTTTAAGAGATATTCAATTTCAAAGTTTATTTATTGAAAAATCCAATGAATTATTTTTTTACTCAAGGGTTAGCCAGATAGTGTTATTGACTGTGGGGCCTAAACATGGGCCTCTACTGGAGAGAGAGAGAGAGAGGGTGTGGTTTAGGGAGAGACTATAGCAGGCTTCGGCCCACTATAGGTAGGGCAAGATTTTCTTATTTTTTTCATTTTTATTATTATTTCTTCATATTATTTTCTGTTTTTAGTTCAAAATGAAATTTGAAATTTAAATTTAAATCTCATCAATAAATTTATATATTATATTATTATTATCCTAATTTTATTGGGTTTTATTGAACTTTTTTAGGTTAATACTATTACAACTATTATCTTAATAGCAAATAATTATTTGTTCCATTTTTTAATGTTTTAAATAAATACCTTCTCCTATAGAGGTATTTTTATTTATTTGTATCAGAATTAATTATTGGAGATATAATTAATTTAGATTTTTTAAAATTAATGCTAAGTTTTAGTGGTGATCGTTATTGGCTATTTTTTTGAAGAACCTACCAAATATTTTTTGCTAAATTGTACTAACCCATTTTTCAAAAATATTAGACCATATTTTATGTACAATTGACCAAATAGTTGCATGTTAAATGTTTTTCATACACCTCTCATAAAAAATACAAAATTTTGCCGTTTTAGTTGAAACTGGGTCAAATTTAAACTACATGTGCTAGATAATTTGCTTTTTATTGTTCCCAAAAAATATTTATAGGAAAACAAGTAGCTATTTAATCATAGACCCAATAAAATTTTGTCAAGAGTAACACCTAGCAGCGAACGCTCAATAGATAGATGAGGGATCGAATGGACCCCACGAATGACACGTAGGCATAGTTAGAACGGGTTACGACGTGATTATAATCGTCGTAAATGTTATGACGATCTAAATCCGTCGTAACCGACTAAAAATAACTTTGTAAACTGTGTGGATCAGTTTACGACGATTTCATCTCATTAGATTTTGACGTTTTGACTCACATCGTCGTAACTTTGCAGGGATTTGGCCCCCCTAAGACGGTTTGGGTCCATTTTGTATGAAATCGTCATAGACTTATGACGAATTCATCCACGACCACCTAGAGAACGTCATGTATGAGCATATTTCTTGTAGTGCAAGTCCAAGCCCCTTTGAATTGAAATCAAAACTAAGCTCAAATGCCTTTTTGGTGGAGTATTAAAAACATTGTGGCAATAAATACTTTGTCCAAAAATTGTAAATGCACTTTTGTAAAATCACTAATAATATCTGGACCATGCTAGCATGATTGTTGTTATTTATTGAGCTAGGGAAAAATGCAAACAAATAAAACAGTAGCTAATAAAGTCCATTTTAGCAATCTTTAATCTAATTAAATTATTCATTAAATTTATATAGTCCCCAAACTATTTGTGGCACTCTGGCCATGTGCCATAACAATTATGGGATCAGTTCCATATTTTTCAAAATTCAAATGGTGGGAAATTAAAATAGAAAAGAAATAGAGAAGTGAAAAAAAAGAAAAAGAAAAGGAAATAAAAACAACCTACACTAAACTCAGCCCCCAGGCCCACTGGCCCACCTAGCCCACCCCGGCGTCTCCTTCCTCGCACTGTTCCTCCTCGCCTGCTGTCGCCATGGAAAAGAAGGTGTTCGACGATTGAACCGCGCGATGGGCGACACCACTTCGCTACAAGACTTGCCCCGTGATTAAATACGCCCACATGCCCCTGTAGATGAACCCTAGTGCAATTTTCCCCCTCCCAGCCTCATTCCCCTCTGCGGCCGACGCCGCCATGGTCATGGCCACATGAACCCGCGTGGCCACCGGCCGTTCCAGATCAAGACATCGTGTCTGGGAGCTTCGCCATTGATGCCTTCTTCACCTCCAGCCAGCGCTTGGACCAGGACGCCTCGTGCTTGCTCGATCGTGGTCGTCTTCTTCCTCTGCCCCGACCAGATCGCCGATCCAATTCGCAGCCTACACGCCCTCCCCGAGCCTGTCGTCTGCCACATCGTGATCCCGGTGAGCTGATTCGCCGTCGCCAACTAGCCTAAGCCACGCCTTAAGCCCGTAGGCATGTTCCCCTTTTCGTTGTGCTCCGGCCGCCGGCATGGCCGCAGACATCACGCTCCCGTGCGTCCCAGCGCGCGCCGTTGGCACCCACGTGCTTCCGGTGAGCTACTGAGCCCGCTTGAACACTTCACGCACGCCAAATCCCATTGGAATCGAGTCCTCGTCGACGTCCGAAAACTTCAGCCGCCGCGGCACGCAGTTGACAACGCTCCGGTGCAACTCCGGCCACCAGGCGACCACCAGCCGATGCGCACGCCACTGCTCTTTCGAACAAGCACGGGCACACCCCCTTCCGTGGGTTGTGGCGAGGGCACGGTCGCCGCCGGCGCGCAAAGACCTCGCCGTCGACGGCATGGGTCGCTGCCAAGTGGGCCATCCCTGTCATGGGATTAATTAAGCCCCTATGGGCCACTGACAGGTGGGCCAGGGGGATGGTAATCACCCTGGGTTTAAAACAACTAATTAACTAACCCTTGTGTAAATGATAGATGGGCCCATGACCTTAACTATAAATTGATTAAATTAGCAGCGTGCCACTTACACATGGGTCCCACTGTCAGATTTGTTAATTAAAATGATTTAATATCAAACCCAATGTGTGACATGTGGACCCTACTGGCTTTATAATAAATTAAATTGATTTAAATTGCTTCTTTGTATGACATGTGGGTCCATCCTGTTAGCACTGTTTTGGATAATGTGGCATTTTAATAATAAAGAAAATCCAGTAAATTCTTTAAAAAGAATTTAAATATTAGAAATTCAATATCTTTTAATTCGTAATTCCGATGGAAAAACTTTATACATGAAAATTGATCAGAAAAATATAACGAATAAGAATACGCTACCCGCATACCCACCGCACCCCTCTAACATACCGAACCCGTGACTTTCGCCCTCCGGATCGTCTGTCCGGTAATTTCGCGATACCGGTAAAACTTTCCGGATGGAGATGTTCTGAACATAAAAGTTGTTCGGATTGTTTCAACTAGCATGGTTATACCATCCACACGTTTGTCGGATGTCCACGCCACCTCCGGCATGAACCCTTCCCCCTCTGGGCCGTCTGTCGATAATCACCCGGAGCCGGTATTTTCATCCCCGGATGAATTCCCGCTCTGAGCATAACACTTTGTAACGCGTTAGAACTACGTTAACATTGCGTTTGCCATGTCTTGTATTTGTATTGCTATTATTCCCGTGTATTTACTGTTTTCTCCCCCCTGTTCTCCGGTAGACCCGTTACTACCGCCGACGACACCGTTGCCGAGTACGACTACTTTGTCGACGACCGTACCCCCTACCCACGAGCTTCCAGGCAAGAAGAGCCATTCTCTCCCCCAGATATCGCCTATATTTTCCGTACATTTCTTGCACTAGGAATGTTTGCTGATGCTGCTACGATTACAATCATATTCAATTGCATAGGCTATTTTTGTCGCCCCTTGATGTACCTGCCTTTATCATATGTTGCCTTATAAATATATATTATGTTCAGAAGTGAGCCCTGCGCATTGTTAGCTAGGATTAGATAGCGGGTCGTGACCACTCAGGGGAGTGAATGCGGATACGATGATTATAACTGCACAGGTACGGTACAATGCAGACACCGCATAAGGCCATAGGGGCCTGAACCACAGTTGTCCTTAAAGGTAAGAGTCGGGCGACCCAACGGTACTCGCGAGCGGTATTGCGTCAAGAACGACAGGGAGGGTACGACCGACGTTACTAGCGTGCTTGGCCCCTGCTCATATCTCGCGAGAGTTACCAAACCACGAAAGTCGAGCTCTACCAACAGCACACGCGAGATAAGGTAAGGAGACGGTTCACCTTGTTGGTAACCGCAGAGACTTGGTGGGACGACAGGGCAGGCACCGATGTACTGGTGGTCCTGACTGCTGTCGTTGTCCGCGGGTCAGTTAAGTCGAGGAAACGATAACGGTTGTCACGCAGGTTAATTAAAATTCTAAATGGTTCGGTGGATGACTTGAGAGGCCCGTTGGTCTGTACGCACTACCTACACGTGGGATTACGGTGTGGGCCCTCTGCGTCGTAGTTCGTCCGAAAGCTCTTCAGACGTCAGCAGTACTGCGGCCTGATGGCCGGGAAGCCGTGTTGTCTTATATTCTGCAGAAGGTGTGTTTGGATTTGCTTTTGCTTCACTGGCCAGACTCGCTCCGTGCAGTAGCGTGCAAGGGTGAGGGACCTAGACCCCTTGGCGCATAGGATATAGTCCGACGGATGGCATCTCTGCTGAGCCTAGGATGAACTGCGATGAGTCGGATAGCCTCGGTGGGGCATTCCCTAACAAGGTGTACGCCACCTTGGAGATCCGAGCGTGCAAGCTGAACAATAGTGCACCCCTGCAGGGAGTTTAATCTATTCGAATAGTCGTGTCCACGGTAACAAGACGCTTTATGCTGAAGCTGGACCTTATCACTACAAACTACTACTATTAATCTGTTAGTTCCGGGTTTTCTTCCTCCCAGGGAAGTCGAGGAGGGGAACTCAGAGGCATATATTATTATTTATTATTACAACTTACTATTATACAATGTTGCAGCAACTTCTGCTTCATTGTTACTTTATGCTTTATATGAACTGTTGGCTGATTCTCTTCTCATGCTGCAAGACCCGTCAGAAGATGCTAGTCTTCGATAGGCCTAGATTCTTACCCTTATTCTGATTTCTACCTTGCAGTCCACTATATACAGCCTCCCCTTTCCATTTGATACAAATGCATAAATGCTTAGTAGCGGACGTAAGACTCGCGGGTATGCTAGATACTCACCTTGCTTTATTTCCCCCTTTTTGTTTTGCCTGATCAGCCGCTACTGTTGACGTTGGAGCCTTGGAGTCCAGGAGCAGGAGATCCCCGATGCCGACCTCCGCAACATGAAGATCCCTAATGTCTTCTTCAACGTCGAATTCCCCGTTGACCAGGAGTAGTTTGGAGGTTCCCAAGCAGGAGGCCTCGCCTTTTCGATCTGTTGTTATTTGTGCTAGCCTTCTTAAGGCAACCTTGTATTCTTGCGTCTGTACTCAGATACTATTGCTTCCGCTAACTTTGTGCTCTCGAGCTGTTGTATTTGAGCCCTCGTGGCCCCTGGCTTGTATTAAACAGCTTGTATTATTTTATTTGTAGAGTTGTGTTGTGATATCTTACCGTGAGTCCCTAATCTCGATCGTGTACCTTGCGTGTATGATTACTGTACACGGTATGATTTTCGGGGGCGTCACAAGTTGTTATCAGAGCCGACTGCATCTAGGACACCCCCTTCCAACTCCTTGGTCGAAGTTGAGTCTAGTCCTTGCAAAACTAGTTTACTAACAGTGTCGTGTGGCTTATCGGCCCACGTCGCAAACTGGATGGTATTAGGATCTTTTTCTCCGCACCCTTACTCTGGGACTCTGCTCTATCTTCCTTTCGGGTTAAAGATTTTGCTAACTCTGACATTAGGATCTAGTGACTACTTCCTTCCGGAGACCGCTCATCCCAGATGATCGCTTGCTTCACGAGAAGATACCGAAGATTACTCTCCGATAAAATTCCCGAGACCATATGTGTCGATCACCTTTACAATTCACTGCCACCGATAAGTCCGTATGTATAACCACATACACCTTTCGTTCATCCATTCAATCCTAGTTGCTTTTGTGTTCCCAAGATGCATCGAAATACTTTCCGTTGTTTCGGGAATCCTTTGAGCCTACTACCTTGCCGCTTCTTTTCACCCTGCGGATAATTCCTCACATTTATCGAGGATCCGTTCATCCTAAGTTGTTCCTGTGATTCCCAAAATACTTTGAAATACTATTCGATCTCGCGACAATCCTCGACAGCCTACTACTTTGGAGATTCTTCTTTCCTGCCTGCACTATGATTAATCCCATTTGTCTTGTAGTCTTTGTTGACCTTCCTTGGCATTGCCATTCCGATCTGTTGAATCATCGTGTGTGCTAGTGCACGCAATCATCAGTTGATCCCTATGAATCCATTCTTCATGCTCAGACGTCATTCCGAACATGAGCTGGTTCTCGGTAAATCAAACCTTAATTGATTAACCGTCAAGATTCTATTCAACTTATTCATGTTTGATCGATGTATCTGAGTCTGGTACACCGATATGGAAGTCATAATTCCTGGTACTTAAGCATCGAATTATTCCGATGCTTCTATCTCCAATGCTTTGGCATTCTTTCTTCTTGGTGGATTACTAACTGTCGTCCCCTTGTGTCCTAAATCATTGACGAGCTTCCCCTGATACGAAATGCCTTTGGTGAACGGTATCATGTCTTCTGTGTCATCAGCCTTCTGCTTTCAAACTTGTATCTCTTGTTCCTGTTGTTTGTCGTATAGATTCGTAAGATTTCCCTATGGGTTGTATCTATGTTTCAACCATCTATGTGAACCCCGGAAACTTCTGCGGGTCATACTCTACTGGTGTTATGCCAGATAAATTTCCTACTCTACAACTTCATCGAAAGCGAGAAGTGATTGAAATGTTATGCATTGATGAAGTGGGAGTCGACCTTGAACTTGTGTTCATGCCCATGGATATGATGTAGAACTGATCATGAAAGCTTCTCGTAAAGATAAGTATCTCCTTGGTATAAATTTTTCTGCACCTATGATCCACCATTCTACCTTCGAGTATTACCCCTGGTATCTCGAGGATATCATACCTTTGCACTACATCTTATGAATTGTGATGAAACAATGCCTTCCCCTGTCATAGCTATCTCATGGTTCTGGGTTGTCGTCAACCGAGATCACCGCTTACCTTTTGCTCCACCACCCCTTTTCTTTGGTGATGTTACTATTCGATTGTATTTTCTTGAAACCTTTGGACATGATGTGTCGTGGTCATCATCGACATCTTGGCTTCTACCAAGTGTTAATTGGATTCATCGTGTGAAATACCATCCTTGCCCCTCGATGATTTGTGTTATCATCGACAACCTCCTTTGACTCCCTTGCAATACAAACTTGGTCATGTATATCGTGCTCTGCTTTCCCTTGGGAAAGATATAAACGTGATACTTGTGTATCATTACTTTCCCCTTCCATTGGTCTGATTAATCGGATAATCACATTTTCCTTTCAATTGGTCGGTTTAACCTTTCTTTCGATATAAATTATCCGAGCAGTGATACTTCCTTGCTGACGTAAACACTTCGGTGTACTACTTTGCCCGTACAACCTGTTACTACTGTTGATAAAATTTCGGTGACCACCGATGGACAAGCAGGAAAATGGTTCTCTTCGTCCCTCGCCCTTGGCCCCGACGTTGTTGCCGACATAGCTACCAAGTTGTTCTCTGACTTACCTCTCAACTTGATCACCTTGTTTGTCAGTGATAACCCTCAACTGTAGGGGATCGAGATAGTCTTCGCGGGCAAGATAACCCAATTTATTGATTCGACACTTGGGGACACAAAGAATATGTACAGGCTTTGAAAATTGAGTTGTCAATTCAACCGCACCTGAAATAAACACTTGCTTGCACAAAGGTATTAGTATCAACTGTGATATGGTGGTAATAGTGGTGGTGATAATAGTGGTGATACTGGTAGTGGAACAACTAAGGTAAAACAACAAAAGTAAACAACTAGTAACCAGCAGGAAAGAAAACATCAGGCATGTATCCCAAGGTAGTTGTACGTGCTTGCAATAATAACTTTGCACAACATCTTTTGTCCTACCCTCTCGCTACAAACGGGGCCAAAAGGAACTTAGGGAGATTAAGGTACTCCAGTCAAAGAGCACCAGAACAAAGCATTGACACTTCATGGATACACAGAATCCTCAAATTATAGTCCATCCCCTCTGGTGTCCCAAGATGTCACCATTGGGATCGCCGGTTCCAGACTATAATAGGTGCATACAACTCATAGATAGGATCAAGAACACCACAAACTCAAGAAACAAAAGGGTGATCAGATCTGAAATCATGGCACTCGGGCCCAAAGTGGCAGGCATTAAGAGCAACAAGTTGTAACAGAGATGATAAACACCAAATAGATGATAGGCAACATGGACCCAACAATCTGGAACTATTACATGATCTAACTCATCCTATCCCTACCATCCCCTTTACCTACAGCAGGGAACTACTCACACATGGATGGAGAATTCATGGAGGGGTGATGGAGAGGCGATGATGATGACGATGGCGATGATTTCCCCTAACCGGAGGCCAAAGCAGCCTCCAGATTAGCTCTCCCGGAGAAGAACAGAGGGTTGCGGTGGCTCCGTGACGTAGATTGGAAAAGCGACTTATCTTCTGGGGTTTTTGCGTCGGGAGAATAAACAGGGGCCAAGGTAGGTCACGAGGGGGTGTGGGACCTAGCCAGGAGGGCAGGTGGCGCGGCCAGTGGCTGGGCAGCGCCAGGCACCCTCCTGGCTGCCCTATGGCCCCTCTTTGGATCCTCGGAAGCTTCCGGAACGCTGATTTTTTTTATATTTTCTTGGGATTTTTCCAGCGTACCTAAATATCCCGAAACCTGCACAAAATAAAACAGCACTGGTAGCTCTGCTGAAAACAGCGTCAGTCCGGGTTAGTTTCGTTCAAATCATGCAAGAATGAAGCCAAAACAATAGCAAAAGTGTTTGGAAAAGTAGATACGTTTGAGGCGTATCAACTCCCCCAAGTTTAGCTATTGCTTGTCCTCAAGCAATTCAGTTCAACGAACTGGACGCGACAAAGAAAACTTTGACAAACTCTTTTGCATCAATAGATGTATATAAGCATGTACTACGAAAGAGTTTAGCAAGTTTTGACACCATGCTACAAGGACAAAGCACGAAGCAATCCTTCTTTTATGTAATCAGTCACAAACAAACAAAAAGTAAACAATATGCTGCTGAAAATAAATCTAACATCACAATGCACATAGCATGAACATATCAGAGTGCACTACTAGGGAATGCCCTTTTAGTGGCGTCCTTTTTTTCTTTTTAGTGGCGCATTATGGATGCGCCACTAACTACAAGCAACTAATAAGACTTATAGGTGGCGCATTCTGGATGCGCCACCCCTAAGACCCTTAGGCGTGGCGCATCTCAGAATGCGCCACCTATAAGCTCTTATGGGTGGCGCATTCTGAAAATGCGCCACTATTAATTTTTTTAAATTTTGAATTTTGAATCTAGATCTGGAAAACATTTTTTTAGTTTTTTTATTTTTTCTTAATCTCGGGTTAGTATGCTTAATGCCCGGTCACTATGCTTAATCTCAGGTCAAACTAATCTACGTGGTCAAACTTCCCCGAGGGTCACCCATCCTAGCACTACTCCAGCCCCAGCACGCTTAACTTCTCGGTTATATTCAACTCTCACTCCAGCTCCTAGCAGACACTTGTTGATATATCTAACATATAAATCCTATTAAACCATGTTGATGTCTAGTACCTTGTTAATGTTCATGGGTGTGCTAAAATTTTCAACATTTTTTTGAAACTTTCTCGATGGGACCATTAGCATATTTTGAACTTTTTTAAAAAACTTTGATTTTTTTTTAAATTTAAATTTTTATTTTTTTAATGTTACTATCTAAAATTTTCAACTTTTTTTAACTTCCCGATTTGTCCTCTAGCCTATTTTGAATTTAAAAAAAATATATTTTTTAAAAATTTTCAATTTTTTTTATGTTACTAGTGGCGAATTTCGTATACTACTAACTTCAAAAAAAATTTCAAATTTTTCTCTTTTTTTGGGCCTCCAGATCTTGAAACGCCCGTAACTTTTTTTCTGTTAGGTTTTTAAGGATATAACTTTTCGAGTAGATGATTTTTCATATAAAAAACTTTTTCATCGGAGGTCGTATGCAAAAGTTAAGCCCATTTTACGAAATTCTCGGGAGATTTTGCAAAAAAATTCAAAATTCATATTTGTAAATTTTCCTAACAACTAGACCATATATCATTTAGGAAACTTATTTTCTTTTATTTTTTAACATTTCTATCATTTTCTTTTATTTTATTTCAAATTGAAAAGGCGGTCCACCAGGGGGTGTATTTGGGAATTTTCTTATTAGTGGCGCATATGGGAAATGCGCCACCCCTAAGAGCTTATGGGTGGCGCATTCTCGATGCGCCACTAATAATTCCTTAGGGGTGGCGCATTTCCAAAATGCACCAACTATAAGGTTCTTAGGGGTGGCGCATTTCACCAAATGTGCCACGTATAAGGGGATCCAGGGCTGACCCACTCTTAGGGGTGGCGCATTTTAAAAAATGCGCCACCTATAAGGGCTTATAGGTGGCGCATTTTTTACCAGTGCGCCATCCTTTACAACATAGTGGCGCATTACATATAAAATGCGCCACTAATAAGCTTTCCATGTATAGCTATTTCCCTAGTAGTGGTGGTATCTCGCTAGCCTCCATGAGTGAAGCAAAACATAAATGCAGTGTAG
Source organism: Bromus sterilis (assembly GCA_950022295.1). Lineage (NCBI taxonomy): Eukaryota > Viridiplantae > Streptophyta > Magnoliopsida > Poales > Poaceae > Bromus > Bromus sterilis. The sequence goes on from OX465599.1 coordinate 224,206,114, forward strand.
CAGCCCAAAAGTGATTTTACTATTTGTGATGTAATTTTGCTTTGTCAAATGACTATCAAACTTCTTGGGTTGCAAGATGGTGTAAAATGATGTGGTGATCTTGAGTGTAGTCCATGTTGGAGCTCATTTGAATTTGAATTCAAACCCATCCTTATGCTTCAAGAAGGGTACTGTTGCATTTTTCAATGCTTCATATCTTTTTCCCTAAGCTCCAATTTTTCCATAGCCAGATCTCTCTCCCTCCCAAGCTTTTTCAAAGCCTTGCATTGATTTTTAGCTCCCTGGAAAATTTAGTTGTAGTTCAAAAGAAATTTCTTTGAATTATGAATATTCAGGGAGGAATTTTGGTGTTGGATTGAAGTTTTTCTTTTGCCCCTTTCTCTCTGAAAAACTCTTGGAAGTTTCTGTTATTTGATTAATAGAAAATCCAGGTGTTTTTTTTTCTTTTTCCCTAGAGCAAAGGGAAGCAGTCCAGCCCAGCTGGGCCTGCTTAGTCGGGCCGTATCCCACCTCTGCGAACCGGTACGTAGCTTCGGCTTCGTCTTCTTTCCAGCGAGGCAGCGCCTTTCCCCCTCCATCTCTCTCACGGCGACTGCCATGGCGGCAGTGGAGCCCCGAGGCCAGCGAGAGCCGATCCCCTGCATATAAGAGTGGAGAGACCCTCGCGAACCCTAGGTTCCATTCCCCCTCCATTCTTCTCTCGACGCCGCCGCCATGGTTGTCTCGCATCTCCCTTGTTCCTTCATGGCCGCCGGACGATTCCGTTGATTCGCCGACATCCTTCTTCCTCTTCGTCCAGGAGCTCGAGGAAGGCATCTTCCCTGTCGTCTTCGTCCTCCCCAAACAAAAGCTTGACCGTAGGAGCCCCAAGGCCGAGCTGCGGCCACCCCTTCCTCCGCGTCGGTCGTCTTCATCGGCGACGGCGACGTCTTCCTCCGCGTCCGAGCTCGTCCCCGACCTCCCCTGGGTGAGCTTCTGATGTCCTTGCCCAAGTCCGCGTAGTCGCAGTCAAGTCGCCGCGTCGTGTGTGCCCGCGCGTGGACGTGCCTGTCCCGTGCGCGTCGCCGGCGAGAGGATGCTGCGCTGCGCGTGGGCTACGCTGCAGCACGCGAGGGGAGCGCGTCCAGGGCCGTGCAGGCCGCGAGCCATGGCCTGCGATCTTTCTTCTCTGTCGTAGTTAGAAGTGGCCGCCGCCATGAGGTTCCGGCGAAGAGCAAGCCACCGTCGTAGAGACCCAGGTGCGGCCATGGGAAAAAACGGATTCTTGGTAGTCCCAGCTTCGCGCAGCACCTCCCCGTGGAGCCGCCGGTGCAGCACGGCCGCCGCGTTCGCCGTTGGAGTTTGCTCGTCCGCAGCGCTCGCCGTCTGAAGAATTGAGTCCATCACTGCAAAGTTTTGCGCTTTTCTTCAGTAAACCCGAGCACTATAGCACTTCCAGCTTGCATCTCGTTTTCGTTCGCAATCATGTGAGTAGCATAGTCGTTGGGGAGCTGGGATTTGAACCAAGCGGCCTGGGATCGAATCCCAGCGAGCCCGAGCAAGTCGCCTTTTTTTTGCTGATTTACAAACCGAAACTGCGCCTGTTTACCTTGTTCATTTCCTTTGTTCTGTCAAGTTTCTTAACGTAGCACAGTGGCAGGTTACCTGGATTTAAACCTGGGGGTTGTGTGTTCGAGTCCCACAAGAGGCAATGCCTTCCCATTTTTGCCTCATTCTTTTTTTTGCTTTCTTTTTCTTGCTGCGACAGAATGGGCTCGGCCCAATTTTTTCTTCGCCCGTGGGCGCTCGGGAGGCTGCGAGATGTTGGGTCAGATCCGACCAAGGCCAACCCAAAGGGATTCCCCCCTGTTTTTTTCCTGCTTCTTTTCCAATTGTTTTAAAATTCCAAAACTTTGGGATTTTTGAAACTTCCAAGTGCTAGCTCTTTTGTCGGGACCCGGGGTTAGCGTATGCAAGTCCCGCTACGACATAGTCATATGGAGAGCCGAGAACCGTACCCACTTTGCTAAGAAGACAAGTCCAAGCAAAGAACGTTCTCGGAAAGCATCGTACGTGAGGGGCATCCCATCCAGGCCGGATGATCAACTGAGATGGTTCCTCATCATCCACACACAAGTCTAATGATATGGGTGATGAACTCCCATATTCAAAGACAAGTCGCCTCAACCATACTATCGACTATCTCATAACTCTTACATAGACTTACTCCAGCCCGATCACTTAGTCGGGGTCTAGGGCGGGCTCAATCATACCACAAAGTGTGCACGAGACGAAGTCTCGAGCAATCGCATCGCGATGCCCCAAGCTGCGCACATCTAAGGGCCACTTGGTGTATGAAAGACCGCCAGCCAAATCACAACTAAGGTCTCGAAAACCCATACAAAGACATGCATGTTATAAACATACACGCAGCACACATGCCTTGTATGAACAACAAGTATCATTGCAATTCTCTACAAAGTATACATTTTATTGATAACTCTTACAGAGTGCACACAGAGATCACAAGTATGTGATCCAACATTACAACAGACAAGCGGAAGCAAAGTATGTCTGAGTACAGACAAGTTTAACAAATGGCTTAAGAAGCCTTATTTAAACACAAGCCCTCCACGAGGGAACCAGTCGTCTGACTGGGACTAGACTAGCTTGATCTTCAGTGGTCGATGAAGAAGCCACCTTCGGGGTCAGTGGGTTCATCTAAATCATAGAATGTGCAAACGTGAGTACAAAGTCGTACTCAGCAAGACTTACATAGGAGCTATACTACTCATGCACATGTATCAAGGTAAAGGGAGGTGGGGTTTCACTTGCAGAAGTGCTAGCTTTGACTTGGCTAATCCTGAACTACGAGTACCAGACTTAAGGTAAGGAGCGTACACGAGTCCACTACTTTCTCCAACAAATTACACCACTATGGTGCCTTCCTCGACTTCCCCACGAGAAAGCACGCCATAGCACTCACACTTATCTTGGTGTGTTTTAGAAGTATCTAGTTCAAGTTGTCTAATAATCAAGCTAAGCTTTCCAAGCAGTCCTTAAGCGCGGACGCGGCTATTCGAATAGTTTTGTCAACCCTGCAGGGGTGTACCGCTACACACACATGATCATCATTTCCCGCCTTTGATCTCGACACCATTCAAGGGGTGCCAGCGAGGATGCTCACCACAACTGTTACCTCATAGCCTATCTAGTCCAAGAAAGCCGCCTACCTAGGTTGGCTACCACTATCGTGAACCCGGCCGGTTTACCGAAGTGGACCCAGATGATGTGTGCGTGGTGCGTAAGCCGGTCTCGGATGAGCCGTTCTCTCACTTAGCAGCCAGGCCACAGACCTACCAGAACTCCGAACTATTGCGACATCTGGACATCGCAAGGGATGAGTTAATAGGTTGAGAGGGGTCAGTGAGCCCAATGTGTGGTTGTACTCTTCATCTTGGATCACCACACAAGAACTCGGACTTAGGGTGGTGTTCAACGAGACAACCCACTGTGTACTCCTACACAGCCTCTCATCGTTCACCTTGTATTAGGGTAGATTCACCAACACCTTTCCACCAACATCATCCTGATCACTACCATCCCGACTCACATAACAGTAACATCATTGTATCACTCTAAGCATGCAATAAGCAGTAACAATTGCAGGGGCCACATGATATCAATCAACTCCTACAGTTGCTAGGATTGTGGTTTTCCTACTACTGTGACAAATGATAGGTCATGCAAAGGAATGGGTTCATCTATGCGGTAGAAACGTAGCATGGTAATCAACCTATACAATGCATAAGCGAGACATGAGAGGGAATTGGGATTTTATCGACATGATCAATGGGGGTTTGCTTTCCTTGCTGATGAGGTTCGGGTTCGGGGTCTTCAACGAAGGGGGCAGCCTCCTGTTCTGGTTCCACCTCTACTCGACAAATAAAAAACAAGGTAGCAAAGTAAATACAATGCACAATCACATGGTTGAAGGTTGAAACTTGATGTATATGCTTTGATGTGTGAAGCAATTCCATTTAAATGGAGTATATTGCAAATTGAATTGCAAAGTCAAACTACAATTCGAATTCATTTTAGCCGAGTTACAATTGACATTGTTTGATCAAGTTGAACCATTTTAAATGTGTATGATATGCCTCTGATGTGTAATTGAAATGTAGTATGTTGCCATTGTTCAAGTTGCAAAAACATTTGAATAGAATTTGAAATAAATCCATTTAAATCAAATAGCAAAAGCTACTGATCACATTTTAAATTCAACTCAAACATGGTTGAAAGTTGGATATCTGGATAGCTTATTTTCTCCTGATCATTTTTCATATATTATTTGTTAAATTTGGAGTTGATATGAATTTTCTATGAATTTCCAAAGTTTCAGCCTTTTTCTGGAATTTCTGTAATTATATAAATCATTTATTCGAATTACTGCGTCAGGCTTGCGCAAGGGTGACGTCAGGGGGGGTCTGACGTGTGGGGCCAGCATGTCAGTGGGTTAGTTAACTAACCTGGTTAGTTGAAACTAACCATGGATTAGTTAGCGGCCTGGGCCCACTGGTCAGTGGCCTAGGGGGTGGTTAGTGAGGTCATTAGCCTCAAGCTAACTCCAGTCACCGGCGGCTAACCGGCGGCGACCACAGGGGACGGCGGTGTCTCGCCGGAATAGGATCCCGGCCACGGCTTGGCAAGGGGAGGCCACGGGGACGCACCTCGCACTCGTCCGCGTCTAGTAGTGCACACGGGAGGGCAAGGGGGTGGCCGGAGCCTCGCCGACGTTGAGGTTTGGCGGCGGCCGTGGCTCGGTTTAGAAGTAGACGTCGACTCCGTGCACCAAAACGACCGGGAAGCAGTGCGTTGCAACGCTGGGGTGGAGGGGAACACGACGCGCGCCCTGGCTGATACGGAGGAGCACAGGGGCGACCTCGAGCTCACCCATGGCGGAGGCCGTGCTCGGCTCCCATGGTGAATCGCAAAGGAGAGGGAGAGAAACTCCGAGGTTGGTCGGGGAGGATGAAGAAGCTCACCCTGATGCTAGCAGAGGGGTCAGGGAGGTCAGGGAGGTCGTGGTGGCGTCGAATTCGACGACGGCGACTTGCGGGTCCGGCGAGTCCTCGATAAAGCGTGCGTCGTCCACGAGCTCGATTAAGGGGCCATCTTCTCCAGATCGGGGTGGTCGACGGTGCTGCGCAGGATGGACAAGGTCTCCGGGCTCCTCTCCGTCGTTGGCCGCGGGTTTCGTCGACGGCGAACGGCGGCTGCTCTCGGGGAAGAAGGGGAAAACAAGGAGAAGGCGCGAGACGAAGCGGCGATGGGGGGGAAGTGGTTCACGGCGTCGTTCTTGTCTCCGTGGCGCAAGGAAGGAGGCTGGGAGGGCCTCCAGGAAGGCAAGCAGGTGGCGCCGGCGTCGGCATGCCGGGCACGCAGCTTCCTGCTCGTGCCCGGGGAAGAAGACAAAAGCCGAGGTGGGCCTGGGCTGCGGTTAGGTTAGTTGGGCTAGGGTCCAAGGTAAGTGGGCTACTTTCTGTTTTTCTAATTTCCTTTCTGTTTTATTTCTGCCATTTGTTTTGGCTAGCTAAAAAAATAGCAAACCATTTTATTAAATGCTCATAATTTTTATATGGCCTCACAAAATAATATACTAGCCACTTATAAATTTTGAACATTTTTAAAATTCAAATAATTTGAATCTTAACTCAAATAGGGGTTTTTGATTAATTCCAAGGCACTGTTTGATTATTTGAAAAATCCACGAGGATGGGGTGGGTCCCACATCACTTGACATATGATCACACTCATTTATAAGACTTTTCAAAAAACTAACATGAAATTTTGGAGAAGATTTTTATCTGACCTTTTGAAATAATTCATCTGGGGGGGTTCCTTCTCCCATTTTGCTTTTGAAATTGATTTCAATGATTTCTTTTGAAATTTTTAACATGATGCAAGTGACTTGCTAACCCTAGCACATTACCTAACATAGGGTTCTGACAACTCGCCCGCACTCAAAAGAATCTCGTCCCGAGATTCAGAAGTCTACGGGAGGAAGGTGGGGTACTCGGTACTGAGACGGTCTTCTCTTTCCCACGTAGCTTCTCTCTCAGAGTGGTGTGACCATTGCACTTTCAGAAACTTAATCTTCTGACGATGAGTGACACGCTCCGCGAATCAAGAATACGAACGGGGTATTCTCGATAAGAAAGGTCATCTTGGAGATCAAGCGTTTCATGGTCGACTTCGCGGATGGGGTCCTTGAAGCAACGCCTGAGTTGGGACACATGGAATACATCATGTACTCGGGAAAGGTGCGGGGGTAGTTCAAGTTGGTAGGCAACTTCTCCACGTTTAGCAAGAATGTAGAAAGGTCCGATGTAACATGGGGCCAACTTGCCTTTGATACCGAATCGTTGGGTTCCCTTCAGAGGAGTAACCCGAAGGTAAGCCTTCTCATCCAGATTGTAGCTCTCTTGCCTATGATGACGATCATAGTAGCTTTTCTGACGAGACTGGGCTGCTTTCAATTGATCACGAATAATGCGAACTTGCTCTTCTGCTTCCTTGATCATATCAGGTCCAAATAATTGTCTTTCACCGGTTTCTGACCAGTTTAGGGGTGTTCGACATCGTCGTCCATAAAGGAGTTCAAAAGGAGCCATGTTCAGACTAGATTGAAAACTATTGTTATAAGCAAATTCGGCAAATGGAAGAGACTTCTCCCAATTCTTTCCGAATGAGATAACACAAGCTCTGAGCATGTCTTCAAGAATTTGGTTAACCCTTTCGACTTGACCGCTAGACTGAGGATGGAAAGCTGTACTAAAGGAGAGATGAGTTCCCATAGCATCCTGAAAGCTTCCCCAAAATCTAGAGGTGAAAAGGCTACCACGATCAGAATTGATTTCCAAAGGAACACCGTGAAAGGATACAATTCTAGAGACGTACAAGTCCGCTAATTGGCTAGCAGTTATAGACTCGCGAACGGGCAGGAAGTGAGCAACTTTGGAAAGCCTATCTATGACAACGAAGATGGCATCATTTCCTTTCTGGGTTTTTGGAAAGCCGGTGATGAAGTCCATACTGACTTTGTCCCATTTCCACTCTGGAATAGGCAAAGGTTGAAGTGTACCAGCAGGTCTTTGGTGTTCTGCCTTAATGCGACGACAAACATCACATTCGGCAACAAATTGAGCAATGTCTCTCTTCATCCTAGTCCACCAAAATCTCTGGCGTAGATCTCGGTACATTTTTGTGCTACCGGGATGAATCGAGAGGGGTGTGTCATGGGCTTCTTTGAGGATGAGTTGCCTTAGATCCCTATTCTTAGGTACTACCAAACGATTTTCAAAGAATACCTTTCCTTTACTATATGTGGAGAAACATTTAGCAACTCCGCTAGCAATGTTCTCCTTGATCCGGCGAACACCTCGTGCGCGCCTTTGGGCAACTATGATTTGATCCTCAAGAGTTGGTTTCGCCACCAAGGTAGAAAGATAGCCATGAGGAACAATCTCAAGATTGAGCTTGCGAAATTCCTCATGAAGAAGTGGTTGATACTGTTGTAACATAAGGTTGTTACAATACTACTTACGACTTAGTCCATCAGCCATGACATTGGCTTTGCCTGGGGTGTAAGAGATTCCTACGTCGTAATCTTTTATAACCTCAATCCAGCGTCTTTGCCTAAGATTAAGATCTGGCTGGGTGAAAATGTATTTGAGGCTTTGGTGGTCGGAATAGATCTCGCAACGATTACCAATGAGGTAATGTCGCCAAGTTGTTAGGGCATGAACTACGGCAGCGAGTTCAAGGTCATGGGTAGGATAGTTCTCTTCATGTGGCCGCAACTGGTGTGAAGCATAAGCTACCACATGTCTATCTTGGAGAAGTATGCATCCTAACCCTTCCCGTGATTCGTCACAATAGATATCGAAATCCTTTTTGGTGTCCGGAGGTGCAAGTACGGGTGCAGAAGTCAGTCTTCTTTTTAGCTCTTGAAAGCTTTCCTCGCACTTGGGAGTCCATAGGAATTTCTTATATTTCTTGAGGAGTTCAGTTAGAGGTTTTGCAACTTTAGAAAAGTTCTCGACGAAGCGGCTGCAATAGCTGGCCAGGCCAAGAAAACTCCTAACTTTCTTAACCGATTCAGGTGGAGTCCAGTCAAGGACGGCCTGGACTCTCTCGGGATTCACAGCAATGCCTTTTGCAGAAATCACGTGGCCTAAGTAGGTCACTTCTGGTAGCCAAAATTCACACTTGGAGAATTTAGCATACAGGCGGTGCTCTCTAAGTTTCATCAATACCAGCCTTAGGTGTTTGGCATGTTCTTCTTCGTTCTTCGAGTAGATGAGAATATCATCGAGATAAACTACAACAAATTTATCTAAGTACTCCATGAAGATCGAATTCATCATGCGTGAGAAAGTGGCGGGGGCATTGGTCAAACCAAAGGACATGACGGTGTACTCGTAAAGACCATAACGAGTAGTAAAAGCCGTTTTGGGAATGTCCTCGTTTCGGATTTTGATTTGATAATAACCTAATCTCAAATCCATCTTGGAGAAGACAGAGGATCCTGCAAGTTGATCATAAAGATCATTGATCCTGGGCAATGGGTACTTGTTCTTTATCGTCGCTAAATTTAGCGGGCGATAGTCTACGCACATCCTTTCTGTTCCATCTTTCTTCGTTACGAACAGAACGGGGAAACCCCATGCCGATGAGCTAGGGCGGATGATGCGTTTTTCCAACAAAGCTTCCAGTTGGGTTTTAAGCTCAGCTAACTCACGTGGGGCCATTTTGTATGGGCGTCTAGAAATTGGTGCGGTTCCTGGCACAAGATCCACTATAAACTCTACACATCTGTCGGGTGGCATTCCCGGCAGCTCTTCAGGAAAGACATCCGGGAAGTCACGAACCACCGGAATATCTTCAAGTTCGGGAAGGGGAAGTACATTCAAAGAATGCACTTGGGTTCTTGTTCTGGGTGAGGTATAGTTGACGGTCTTGCCTGAAGGGTGGGTGAGTTTCACTGATTTGCCTTTGCAATCTAGGTAGGCATTCTGTCTTGATAGCCAATCCATGCCAAGGATGACATCAATGTCTGAAGACTTGAGGGCTATGAGGGAAGCAAGGAATACTAAACCCTCAATTGCAATTTGATTACCATGGCTTACTCTACTAGTTTGCCATCTTGACCCTGGAGTTTGAATAATCATGGGGGTGGACAATTCAACAAAGGATAACTCATGACGAAGTGCATAACTTTCCGACATGAATGAATGAGATGCTCCTGGGTCGAAAAGAACGGAAGTAGGAACATAATTGACTGGGACCGTACCAAGAATGACGTCAGTGGTGTCGTCAGTATCTTCGGTGGCAATTTGATTCACACGTCCACGAGTGGAGGGAGGAGCGGGTTTGGTGGTGTAGACCTTCTTGGGGGGGGGGGGCTTGCCACGACCATTGTTGTTGCCTCCGGCACGGGGTGGAGCATTCTGATTCTGGAGCTGGTTCTGGGGACACTCACGGGAGTAGTGTCCTGTCTGACCTAACTTGTAACAGGCTCCAATGACAGTACGTGGAGATGGGTTGTTTGGTGGAGCTGGATGGAACTGAGTTGGTGGACGAGGCGCCACATAGGATGGCCTCGGTGGGTTATTCTGGTGGAACATACTGTTGGGGATCCAGATCTTGCGTTTCTGAGAGCCGGAACTGGATGATCCATCATCTCTAGGGTGTTTGCGGAAGTCATTGGGGGTGTTCATGTCCTCTGCCTTAATGGACTTGTTGACAAGGACCTGGAAAGTGGCAAAGTCATGTAGGTTGAGCTCACGACGGAGTCCAGAATTGAGTCCACGACGGAACCTTTCCTGCTTCTTGGCGTCGGTGGAGACCTCTTCAGTAGCATAGTGAGCCAGTCGGTTGAACTCACGAATAAACTCGTCAACGGTCTTTCTGCCTTGGGTGAGGTTGCAGAACTCCTCATGCTTGCGGTCCATAAGACCCTTTGGAATGTGGTGCTCGCGGAAGGAAGTGCAGAATTCATCCCAAGATGTGGGTGGTCCAACGGGACGCATGTTCAGGAAGTTCTCCCACCAAGAGCTAGTTGCACCCTCAAGGTGGTAAGTGGCATAGCTGACCTTGTCGCCATCCGCAACATGGCCTGCCTGGAGCTTCCTCTCGATGCTGCGAAGCCAGTCATCGGCGTCAAGGGGCTCGGTGGAGTAACTGAAAACCGGGGGATGAAGCCGGATGAAGTCGTTCAGAGACACCAACTCGTTGCGCTGCTGAGTGGTGTTGCGGGCAATGACCTCCAGCAAATGATGAGAGTCTCGGCGGTTCCTCTCAACCTCCATCAGAACCTGAGCCATCGTGGGTGGGAGTGGAAGGTTGCCTTCCTCCTGTTCATTCCCACGACCCTGGGCACGACCAAGCTGGCCACGGGTTCCTTGAGACATCCTGAAGGCGAAAACCAAAGTCAAACAGAGTTGATTGGAAGAATCTAAACAAGGTATTGAAGTACTGGAAGGATTACAGAACAAAGGAAGTAATCATCTTGACAACATGGTGGTAAAGGCATACAAGCCATATATTCACAAGCTGTCATACAAACCATACATCGTTTTAGTACAAGCACCAAGCTAATACAAACGTGATGAAGATGATACATCCTTCAGAGGCACTCTGACTTCCTATACATTATTTATCTAAGACTCTGGAACTTAGAACACCTTGCGTACGATATACTAAGATACTACTACATCCTCACTAAGTAATACCACAGGCGGTCTCACTCATCTCCATCTCCATAGTATTCCTCGTAAAAGTTACCCGCGTATCCCGGTAGCTGAAGGTGACCATCAGAAAACACGGAGGCCTGTGGACGCTGATATCCATTTGGGAAAGGATGGGGCCTAGGTCCAGTATAGGGTGGAAGTAGAGGACCACGGGGTGGAAAAATGCCTCCAATCTCGGGCCAAGCAACTCGAGAAGGCATCTGAGTCCTCACAGGGTAGATAGCATCATACTCGACTGATCCAACACTTACGAAGGGTGCCAATAGTGTCAGTGCTCGATACAGACGAACACGGGTGGCGTGAAGCTCAAAACGCAGAGCGCGTGCATCACGATCTCGATCACAAGCAAACCTAGCAGTCATCTGAAGTATTGGATCTTCTGCAGAGTGATCTGAGTAGAGTCCGGTGTAATATCCCTCTTCTCCTGGAAGTGCAGCAGGGATATAGCGGAACGAGGTCTCTCTCAGCATAGTGTGCTCCTCTCTCAGCAGGGTAATACATGATTATGCAGCATCCTGCACAGCCATGTTCTCAGTCATGCAATGCCATGTCCAAAGTGGATAGTGTAACAACCCAGTTTTCACAAAAAATAAAATTTTTGTTTTCGGTGTGAATTGTTTGATTGTCTGATTTGTTTGCCGTGTTTGCATCCCCGATTTATCGATCGGCGATTATTTTACCCCCTCTTATCTCGTATCGGACGGAGACCGACCCTTGCCACCCTGACAGTCGACCTTTGCGACACCGGGTTTCACCCGATCCCGTCGCGGAAACCGCACGAGACCAGCCGCAGCAAACGGAACAAAAACCCCGTTTAATAATTAAATGGGTTATTTTTATAGCACGCCGGAAAGTGTTCTCGGAACGGTTCCAGCGCTAAGTGAAAGCCGCCGGCTCAACGCGCTGATCGCGCAGTTTGATACTGCGGACCCCCGGCGGTCAGAAACGTGAGCACCGCGCGCGCGAGAGAAAAACCGGGAATGTTTTTGCAAACTGCCAGCCACCTGGGCTATATAAAGACCACCACACTCCCACCCATTTCTAGGGTTTCCTTAGCCACAAAATGGCAGCCACCGCCCTCCACTTTGCCAGATCTGCCCAATTTTCCCCTCCAATTTCGAAACCCTAGCCCTGGACGCTCCCGGAGCCGTCGGATCGCAGATCGGAAGGCTCCCGGATCGCCACGCCAACCCCTGCCTCCCACCTCTCTCCTCACCAACCGCGTCGTGCCCGAGCGCACCCGCCGCCTGTTCGAGCCGCCGCCGGCCAGGCGGGCTGCGCGCCCCGGCCACCTTTCCTCCGCCCCGTGCCCTTCCTCCTCTCCCTTTTCCTCTTCTCCCTCTTCCCTCACCCCTCTCCTCTCGCCACAGGTATCTCGAGGCCGCGCCGCCGGCGGGATTCAAGCCATGGCCGCCATGGCTTCGGCCTCCTTGAAGCTGCGCTGCCCGTGACCCCAACCGCCCGGCTCCGGCACCTCCGCCTCCACAGCGCCACCGCCCCTGCTCGCCGTCCCCCGCCGGTGAGGCCAACCGCCGCGCGCCGGATAAGCCACCATGGCCGCCGCCGCCTGCAAGTCCCGAGCGGACGGGGGCGAGCCGGTGTTGCTCGTCACATGGGCTCCTCCAGCCCGAGCGCGGCCAGCCCAGCGCGGCCCATCTCCACCGCGCCAGCAGCCCAAGGCCAGCCAAGCCTCTCCAGGCCAGATGGGCCGTGGCCCATGGGTGAGCTGCCCTCCTTTTTTATTTTTTTTATTTCTTTTTTTTCTGTTGGGCCCAGTAGATTCGGCCCGTTTAGTTTTTTTCTGCTAGGTTTTTTTATTAATTTTGTAGTTTGTATTAGCTTTTGCGGTGCCCGTATCTTTTCACCGGTAGCTCCGATGGAGACGCTTTCTATATGAAAGTTGCTCCGTTTTGCGCGTAGTTTAATAAAATGTTGCTTGTTGCCATGTTTGACTTTATTTACATGCTGTTTGACTGCTAATTACAACTGCTTGCCACTCTAAACTGTAATTGCAATAACTTTTTAACCGTTGCTGCGTTTAAAATGTTCTTTATATGTAACTTGACTAGAATTTTATGTAGATTGTGTTTTTCCTGTTCTTGCTTGTTAATAAAAATAATAAAATATGGTTTAGGGAAGAACAGTACCAAATGTTTTAATCATCGTGCGGCACTTAGTGTTATGCCATGTTTAGGTTGTGCCTCACTTAAATTGACTAGCATAGATAGTTTACTTTGTGCTTCACCTCTTGCCGTGTTTGTGTGCTATGCCATGCTTGCTTGAGTTGCCATGTTAATAACCGTTGGTTGATAACCTGTAGCTAAGCAACTTGAACCACCGTAAACGTGCGGTATTCGTCCTGTGTGACCGATACCCCACTTAAATTGTTAGTAACCGCTCTCGACGGTAGGTGCGATGTCTCGTGTTGCCTTCTTGTTGATGCCTTCTCGTGTTTGCCTCGTAGTAATAGAGTGCTTGCTCATTGATTGCTTTCTAGTTTTTATCGTCTTGTGTGCTTCCACGGGTACCTTCGGAGACGATGCGAGCGTGCGATCGACTACACCTTCGGAACCCGACTTATCAACAGGCAAGGACTATACATTACTTATGATCCATTCTATTTCAACCAGCGGTTTGCATGCTAGTCTAGGTTATGTTCGATGTTTGATCCTACCACATGTTTACAACCTCTTTCAAACCGATACAGCCATGTCCCTTCCCAGCAAACCTTGTACTGCTATGTTACTATTGCTCGTTGCTCAGCCCCTGCTTAGTATGCATGCTTAGGATGCTACGATGTTATCCTATTACTCCTTGGTTTGGGATATCACCTTATTATTATTGTTGTTGATGATATGATTGTTATAATGTTGACTATATTCGACGAAGGATGGAAGGTCTAGGCTATCCCGCCCCGACGCTTTGTTCCATTCGAGTCACCTAGGATCCGAGTTCCGGGTATTGGTTTTAAAACTGAGCGTGCCTAACCGCGTGTGGGATTTTATGGGGTCCCCTTTTCTTACCTATCTAGCTTCAAACATTTCTAGTGGTGGCCCGAGCTGATTTAACATTTGAAACCCCGTGTGTGTGCTTGGTGGATCCCCTCGCAGTTTTTAAACAACCCGGACCAGCGGAGGCATGGTTTCCCTGTTGGTCCACCTTTGACCGGCGAGGGCCCGAGGCCTCACGTGAGGCGTCTCGGTAACCCAAATCCTGTTGAGACGGAAGAGTCCGATCCAAGAGCGTGGCCAGCTTTTGGATTGGGTGTCGACTCCCCGGGGGCCACCCGGATTTGTTCGTTGTTAGTTAGAGGGACCTGTCGTTTCGGATCTCTTGGAACCAAATCATAAAATGGTTGCCTGTGATGGGTAGCAACTGAGAGAGATGGGCGTGCGTGCGGAGCCTTGTAATGGGCTGTTGGTACACCCCTGCAGGGTTAAATCTTTTCGAGAAGCCGTGTCCACGGTTATGGACGACTTGAGACCTACTCCTTGTTCATAGACAACAACAATTGAGATAACTTTAATATAACTTGATCAACGTTTGTGTGCCTTGATTGCTTCTTCTTCGTTGGGATGCGAAGAGGAGGACAAGGATAGGATAGGTGTTATGTTTGCGTAGTAGGTGGATAGCAGACTTGTTGGAGGCGATTCCTCATCGAACGCTTGGCTTCTTATCTTTCTCTCTAGATCGTTAGTCACTTCATAAATGCTAGTGCGGCAGCAACCTCACCACTTACCCCTTCCTCACCGTAAACTACTAGTTGTCCTAGAATGACGAGTGATGAAGTCCTTGCTGGGTCAGATGACCACTACAGTTGGATGCTGAGTACTTCTGTACTCATGATACTACCGCCAAACTCTTTTCAGGGTTCTTGAGCGACAACAGGTATGGTGACCGACCTTTCACGTGGAGACTCGACGACGACTAGTTAGGCGGACCCCGGCGGAGGGCCTGGACCCGTGTGGTTATGGGGATCGATGTTTTTCTATTTGCCAGTAGTCATTTGCTTGTAGTCTGTACCCAGACATGTATCTTCCGCTGTTGTATTGTATTAAGGCAGTTGTATGCCAATTGTATCAGATGTTGTATCCTTGTATCTGTAATGTTGTGATATCATGGCTATGTCATATGTCGCGGTGGGACCGATATGTGCTTCGTCCCCGGATCTGGATGGAAACATCTAGATCTGGAATAGTACCGAATATCAGGCCTTACAGATAGGCTGAGTGACTCCATTCTGGTGCGGGTATATCCTGACAATGCAGTGGAACTGGGTCTTGTTGAAGTCAAGGAACTTCTCCTCGACGGTGTACTCAGGATACCATTGATATCCCACATAGGACATCATCTCGATCAATGTGGCGGGATGGCCACGCACACCGAGGCACCTGGTCAAACGAACAATCTGTCGAGGGGGAAGATCTGCCATCTGAAACAGAAAGAAGGAGTTTGCAAATGCATCAGATTATGAGATAAACCTGGAATGACTCGGACATCATAACGGCTGTAATTGCAAGAAAAAGACAATTTCTTACAACATAGAAACAACACTTACATACGATGTAAGAAATCAGGAAGCACAACAATTCTAACGAACCGAACACAACTTTCCTACGGCTACAAGGAAGCAAACAACAAGATGTTCTAATCAGACAAAGGAGAGCCTAGTCCTATCTTCCTGTAGAATAAGATGAGGGTGACTCAGAACTTAGAACGAAGGGGGTAAGGAGAAAAAAAGAAGCCTTACGTTGTTCCCTTATATACCCAAAGTAACTATATAACTATAGCAAGCTAGACTCGACTTCGGCCAAGGCTGCTAGTCCTACAGTCAGTCCTGCTCTGATACCAAGTCTGTCGGGACCCGGGGTTAGCGTATGCAAGTCCCGCTACGACATAGTCATATGGAGAGCCGAGAACCGTACCCACTTGTCTAAGCAGACAAGGCCAAGCACAGACCATTCTCGGAAAGCATCGTACATGAGGGGCATCCCATCCAGGCCGGATGATCAACTGAGATGGGTCCTCATCGTCCGCACACAATTCTAATGATATGGGTGATGAACTCCCATATTCAAAGACAAGTCGCCTCAACCATACTATCGACTATCTCATAACTCTTACATAGACTTACTCCAGCCCGATCACTTAGTCGGGGCCTAGGGCGGGCTCAATCATACCACAAAGTGTGCACGAGACGGAGTCTTGAGCAATCGCATCACGATGACCCAAGCTGCACACATCTAAGGGCCACTTGGTGTATGAAAGACCGCCAGCCAGATCACAACTAAGGTCTCGAAAACTCATACAAAGGCATGCATGTTATAAACATACACGCAGCACACATGCCTTGTATGAACAGCAGGTATCATTGCAATTCTCTACAAAGTATACATTGTATTGATAACTCTTACAGAGTGCACACAGAGATCACAAGTATGTGACCCAACATTACAACAGACAAGCGGAAGCAAAGTATGTCTGAGTACAGACAAGTTTAACAAATGGCTTAAGAAGCCTTATTTAAACACAAGCCCTCCACGAGCGAACCAGTCGTTTGACTGGGACTAGACTAGCTTGATCTTCAGTCGTCGAGCTCGATGAAGAAGCCACCTTCGGGGTCAGTGGGTTCATCTAAAACATAGAATGAGAAAACGTGAGTACAAAGTCGTACTCAGCAAGACTTACATAGGAGCTATACTACTCATGCACATGTATCAAGGTAAAGGGAGGTGGGGTTTCACTTCAAGAAGTGCCAGCTTTGACTTGGCTAATCCTGAACTACGAGTACCAGACTTGAGGTAAGGATCGTACACGAGTACACTACTTTCTCCAACCAATTACACCACTACGGTGCCTTCCTCGACTTCCCCACGAGAAAGCACGCCATAGCACTCACACTTATCTTGGTGTGTTTTAGAAGTATCCAGTTCAAGTTGTCTAATAATCAAGCTAAGCTTTCCAAGAAGTCCATAACCACGGACACGGCTATTCGAATAGTTTAGTTAACCCTGCAGGGGTGTACCGCTACACACACATGATCATCATTTACCGCCTTTGATCTCGACACCATTCAAGGGGTGCCAGCGAGGATGCTCACCACAACTGTTACCTCATAGCCTATCTAGTCCAAGAAATCCACCTACCTAGGTTGGCTACCACTATCGTGAACCCAGCCGGTTTACCGAAGTGGACCCAGATGATGTGTGCGTGGTGCGTAAGCCGGTCTCAGATGAGCCGTTCTCTCACTTAGCAGCCAGGCCACAGACCTACCAGAACTCCGAACTATTGCGACATCTGGACATCGAAAGGGATGAGTTAATAGGTTGAGAGGGGTCAGTGAGCCCAATGTGTGGTTGTACTCTTCATCTTGGATCACCACACAAGAACTCGGACTTAGGGCGGTGTTCAACGAGACAACCCACTATGTACTCCTACACAGCCTCTCATCGTTCACCTTGTATTAGGGTAGATTCACCAACACCTTTCCACCAACATCATCATGATCACTACCATCCCGACTCACATAACAGTAACATCATTGTATCACTCTAAGCATGCAATAAGCAGTAACAATTGCAGTGGCCACATGATATCAATCAACTCCTACAATTGCTAGGATTGTGGTTTGCCTACTACTGTGACGAATGATAGGTCATGCAAAGGAATGGGTTCATCTATGCGGTAGAAACGTAGCATGGTAATCATCCTATACAATGCATATGCGAGACATGAGAGTGAATTGGGATTTTATCGACATGATCAATGGGGGTTTGCTTGCCTTGCTGACGAGGTTCGGGTTCGGGGTCTTCAACGAAGGGGGCAGCCTCCTGTTCCGGTTCCACCTCTACTCGACAAACAACAACAAGGTAGCAAAGTAAATACAATGCACAATCACATGGTTGAAGGTTGAAACTTGATGTATATGCTTTGATGTGTGAAGCAATTCCATTTAAATGGAGTATATTGCAAATTGAAATGCAAAGTCAAACTCCAATTCGAATTCATTTTAGCCAAGTTACAATTGACATTGTTTGATCAAGTTGAACCATTTTTAAATGTGTATGATATGCCTCTGATGTGTAATTGAAATGTAGTATGTTGCCATGGTTCAAGTTGCAAAAAAATTTGAATAGAATTTGAATTAAATCCATTTAAATCAAATAGCAAAAGCTACTGATCACATTTTAAATTCAACTCAAACATGGTTGAAAGTTGGATATTTGGATAGCTTATTTTCTCCTGATCATTTTTCATATATTATTTGTTAAATTTGGAGTTGATATGAATTTTCTATGAATTTCCAAAGTTTCAGCCTTTTTCTGGAATTTCTGTAATTATATAAATCATTTATTCGAATTACTGCGTCTGGCTTGCGCATGGGTGACGTCAGGGGGGGGGGGGGTCTGACGTGTGGGGCCAGCATGTCAGTGGGTTAGTTAACTAACCCTGTTAGTTTAAACTAACCAGGGATTAGTTAGCGTCTTGGGCCCACTGGTAAGTGGCCCAGGGGGGTGGTTAGTGAGGTCATTAGCCTCAAGCTAACTCCAGCCACCGGCGGCTAACCAGCGGCGACCACAGGGTACGGCGGTGTCTTGCCGGAATGGGATCCCGGCGACGGCTAGGCACGGGGAGGCCACGGGGACGCACCTCGCGCTCGTCCGCGTCTAGTGGTGCACACGGGAGGGCAAGGGGGTGGCCGGAGCCTCGCCGGCGTTGAGGTTCGGCTGCGGCCGTGGCTCGGTTTAGAAGTAGACGTCGACTCCGTGCACCAAAACGACCGGGAAGCAGTGCGTTGCAACGCTGGGGTGGAGGGGAACAGGACGCACGCCCTGGCTGAGACGGAGGAGCACAGGGGCGACCTCGAGCTCACCCATGGCAGAGGCCGTGCTCGGCTCCCATCGAGAATCGAAAAGGAGAGGGAGAGAAACTCCGGGGTTGGTCGGGGAGGATGAAGAAGCTCACCCTGATGCTAGCAGAGGGGTCAGGGAGGTCGGGGAGGTCGTGGTGGCGGCGAATTCGACGACGGCGACTTGTGGGTCCGGCGAGTCCTCGATGAAGCGTGCGTCGTCCACGAGCTCGATTAAGGGGCCATCTTCTCCAGATCGGGGTGGTCGACGGTGCTGCGCAGGATGGACAAGGTCTCCGGGCTCCTCTCCGTCGTTGGCTGCGGGTTTCGTCGACGGCGAACGGCGGCTGCTCTCGGGGAATAAGGGGAAAACGAGGAGAAGGCGCGAGACGAAGCGGCGATGGGGGGGGGGGGGGAAGTGGTTCACGGAGTCGTTCTTGTCTCCGTGGCGCAAGGAAGGAGGCTGGGAGGGCCTCCAGGCAGGCAAGCAGGTGGCGCCGGCATCGGTAATGCCGGGCACGTAGCTGCCTGCTCGTGCCCGGGGAAGAAGACAAAAGCCGAGGTGGGGCTGGGCTGCGGTTAGGTTAGTTGGGCCTAGGGTCCAAGGTAAGTGGGCTACTTTCTGTTTTTCTAATTTCCTTTCTGTTTTATTTCTACCATTTGTTTTGGCTAGCTAAAAAAATAGCAAACCATTTTATTAAATAAATGCTCATAATTTTTATATGGCCTCACAAAATAATATACTAGCCACTTATAAATTTTGAACATTTTTAAAATTCAAATAATTTGAATCTTAACTCAAATAGGGGTTTTTGATTAATTCCAAGGCACTGATTGAATATTTGAAAAATCCATGAGCATGGGGTGGGTCCCACATCACTTGACATGTGATCACACTCATTTATAAGACTTTTCAAAAATCTAACATGAATTTTTGGAGAAGATTTTTATCTGGCCTTTTGAAATAATTCATCTGGGGGGGGGGTTCCTTCTCCCATTTTGCTTTTGAAATTGATTTCAATGATTTCTTTTGAAATTTTTAACATGATGCAAGTGACTTGCTAACCCTAGCACATTACCTAACAGAGGGTTCTGACATCTTTTCCCAACATGTTGTACATGTTTTTGGGGCAGAAGAATGCAAGGATTTAAATGGTCCTGTCCATTTTGTATTTTGAGAAAGTACAAAATGGAATGTGATACATTTATCACATGTTCCACCATTGTCCTTTTCTTTTGTTTTTCAAAAGCTCTGCATGTCAAGTCCTTTCCATTCATGTTTATCTTTTTTCATCATGCCTCCCTAACATGTTGTCACTGATAGCAGGTCTTCTACCTCAAGTTTGCGATTCATGTCACCTCCTTTCACACCTTTGCATCTTTGAAATCTATCTGGTGTCAACCATCGTCGACACCTCTCCTTCTTCGGAATCGATAGTTTAATCTCTCGTTGCAATTGCATATTTGACTATGTTGATCATGCCATGCCATGTTTCCATGCTACTTACACCCAAGATAAGGCTATGACCAAAGCCATCAAAATATAAGTGATTGCATGTGGAGTTGGTTGACGTGTCGTCAACACCTTCTTTTAAAACTGACTAGATAGGGTCACACCATGTCTATTAAACTTGATCATCTCATCCATGCTTGAGCATTCTTGATCTCGATGTTTACTTGTGTGCTTTCCTTGACGGTACCTTACGTTAGCACCTGAGGCTGCCGAGGAGACTTTCGTGGAAATTTCCGACACCGAGCCCGAGGACCCTGCTACGTCTGCTCCGTCGACCGATTACCCAGGCAAGGGGAAGATTTATACCATTACTTTCTAACTTTCTAGCTACCTGCCTAGCTGTAGTCTAGAACGTTTGTTTGATCCTATCCACTCTGCTTATGCCACACTCAAAACCAAACAGCCATGATCCCCACATCCCAGCAAAACTTTCTATTGCTAAGTTACCGCTGCTCAGCCATTGCTTAGTATGAGTAGGAAAACCTGCTGCTTACCCTATGCTATGGTTGGGATATCATGTTATTAAAGAAGTTGGTTGATGTTTATTATTATTATGATGTTAATTTATACTTGAAGAAAGATGGGAAACCGGGCTGTTCCCTCCAGGTGTTTTGTTCCATTTGAGTCACCTAGGTCCCGAGTTCCGGGTATTGTGTTTCTTGACGAGCGTGCCTAATCGTGTGTGGGATTCTATGGGGTCCCCCATGTTTACCTACCTAGCGTCGTACAATTCTAGTGGTGGCCCAAGATGGTTTTACTTTTGCAACGTGTATGTGTTGGTTGGCGCCCCAGCTGTTTTCGAAACAACTCAGGCCAGCGGAGACATAGTTTTTCTGTTGGTCCAAACCTGGAAGCTCGGGGGTTGCCCACATTGTTTGGGTAACTAACCCGACCTCGCCCAGACGGTAGAGGCCAATTCGAGAGCGTGGCCAGCTCTAGAGTTGGGTGTCGACTCACCAGGGCCACCCGGAGTTGTATGTTGTTAGCTAGAGGGACTCTGGGTTTCCGGAGTTTCAGGCGCTTACCCAGCCAAGTGAAAACCGGGCGTACATGCGACGTCTATAATGGACAGTTGGTACACCCCTGCAGGGTTAAATATTTTCGAAAAGTCGTGTCCGCGGTTATGGACGACTTGAGACCTACTCCTTGTTCATAGAATAACATCAAATGGGATCATAATTAAAACTTACCTACCGTGTGAGTGCCTTGGGTGCTTTTCTTCGTCCATGGGGGACCGAGAGAAGATCAAGGTTGTGTTATGTTTGCCGTAAGTAGGTGAATAGCAGACTTATGACACGATGTCACGTGCATTCTTGGATCCTACCTCTACTCTAATAGAACGATAGCCACCATATATGCTAGTGCGGCTGCAACCTTTACTTTTACCTTGTCTTACCGTAGGAAGTTAGTTATTCTGTAATGATAAAATCTCACCCCAGGTTTCCTTTTGTGCTTTTACTGTTTTTGCTGATCGGCCGCTGTAGTTGACTACTACCTCGACCCGAGCACCAGACGATACTTCGTTGAGGTCCCCCGGAGGACGACGATCAGGATGACTTCGTTTAGTAGATCCTATAGTTGGGTTCTGACGATCCGTGGGTGGACTTATTTATGTGCAGCCCTCTCTAGGGCCATTTTTATTTTGACCATACTCAGTCGTGATTGTCTTCCGCTTGTTGCATGATGTACTGCTGGGTCTATGGACCTCTGAGATGATGTAATAAATACAGGTGGCGATGTATGCCCTGGACTCTATATATTTATGTCTTAGTATAAAGTTCATTGTTCTTATATCTGTTGTCGAGAATCTGGCAGCGACACGAGTGCGAGTGTCATGAGTCGGTGGCCTTTTATGCGCTACTAACTCGAGCGGGACGCGTAAGCGACTAACTTGAGTTAGCATCGCATCGGGGGCCTTACAACTTGGTATCAGAGTAGGACTGACTGTAGGACCCCTTACTGGCCGAAGTCGAGTCTATAAAGTATTTTGGTAGTTATTCAGGAAAAATTTCAGAGAGTAGGACCTCTTTCTGTTTTCTTCTTATCCCACCCTCCCACCCCTTTTCCGTGAGGAAGTGCAACGCTGTTTTGTCTCTGCAACTTATGCCCTTTCAAAACCAATCTAGGTTCTCGTTTACATGAGGCTCCGATTCCTCTATAATTTTTTGCTAGCGACGAGAAGGGTTGGCGTACGTTGAGAACACTGAGCCGCCACTTGGGGTTGACAGATCCACCTCGCTTACGGCATACCTCAGGTGAAACTCCTATACATGGATGATTGGCATCCTCCGGTTATGGTTCCTCCCCCTATAGGAGACCGCTTCGGCGGGCCGCTCAGGGCAGATGTCTCAACATTCAGGTCTTCAACCACTCGTATATATTGTTGTGTGCTCGCTAGCAGATTATTATCTTGGATTCGGATGATTTCGGATTGGGGATTCTAGTAGCACCTAGCTTTCGACTTTCCGGGTTAACCTTGGTGGAATTTCAGCCTTCGGCTTTCTCATACCTCGTGAGGAAGTTTTGTTGTCAATATTGCTTTATCTTCTGGTTTCTTCAATGTTTCTATCGTGTTCTCATAAGTGTTCCTGTATACAGGATGCCAAGAGCGAACATGTTGCCACCAGAGAACCCTCTCCTTGGGGAGGCTTTGACCGCAGTGGCTCAGGGCACAGCTGCGATCTTACAGATGATGCAGAAGCAGACTGCCCGGAGTAGTGTTCGGCCACAGTACACGACTTTGTAGCAGTTCCTTGCTATCAACCCCCCCCCCCCAGATTCTCCGAGGCATGAGACCCGCCGAAAGCGGATGATTGGATCGCAGAAATCAAGAAGAACCTCAATGCAAACACCGTCAGACCAGTCGACTACGTCACCTTCGCCTCCTTCCAGCTTCAGGGTGCAGCAGCCAGCTGGTACGATACCTACAAGGCCAACAAGGGCGATGTAATAGCCCAAATTTCGCAAAAAATTAAAATTTTGTTTTCAGTGTGAATTGTTTGATTGTCTGATTTGTTTGCGGTGTTTGCATCCCCGATT
The DNA here is from genome assembly GCA_950022295.1 of Bromus sterilis. Taxonomy (NCBI): domain Eukaryota; kingdom Viridiplantae; phylum Streptophyta; class Magnoliopsida; order Poales; family Poaceae; genus Bromus; species Bromus sterilis. The sequence continues at coordinate 224,229,308 of OX465599.1, forward strand.
TATCGATCGGCGATTATTTCCCCCCTCTTATCTCGTATCGGACGGAGAACGACCCTTTCCACCTTGACACTCGACCTTTGCGACATTGGGTTTCACCCGATCACCGTCGTGAAAACCGCACGAGCCCAGTCGCAGCCAACGGAACGAAAAACCCCGTTTAATAATTAAACGGGTTATTTTTATAGCGCGCTGGAAAGTGTTCTCGGAACGGTTCCAGCGCGAGGTGAACGCCGCCGGCTCGACGCGCTGATCGCACAGTTTGAAGTTTAACCCGAATCGGAGGTCCTGCGGACCCCGGGCAGTCAGAAACGTAAACACCGCGCGCGAGAGAGAAAAACCAAGGATGTTTTTGCAAACTGCCAGCCACCTGGGCTATATAAAGACCACCACACTCCCACCCCTTTCTAGGGTTTCCCTAGCCTAAAACTTGCATCCACACCCCCAGCTTTGCTCAAATTTTCGCCCAAAAGCCCCTCCACCTCGAAACCCTAGCTTTCAGACGATCCCGACCGTCGGATCTGGCCTCCAATGGCTCAGATCACGTCCCAGATCCCACCAGCCACCTCCAGCCCGAATCGGGCCCCGCTGGGCTGAGCGCCTCCGCCGCGGGCCCGCGAAGCCCATCTGGCCGCGCCGCCCGTCGCCTCCACGCCGGCCGCCGTCGCAACTCCGGCGACCGCAGCACGCCGCCGCGCCGGCCATCTCCCCGTCTCCTCCTCTCCTGCCGCGCCTCTCCTCCTCTCCATTCTCTCCTCACCCGTGCTCCCTCTCTCTGCCCACAGCGCCGCCGGCCGGCCACCGTGGAGCCGCCACCATGGCCTCCTTCTCCGAGCTCGGATCCGCTCCCCAGAGGACCTGTCACGCCGCCTGTCCGCCCCTCCGCCACTGCCCGGCCGCCCCGGCCTCCTAGCGCCCCCTCACCGGAGTCCCACCGAAGTCCACGCCGCCAGCCGCCCTACGGGAACGGCGTCGTGGCCAGGCCACCAACCGCCACCGCCAGCTGGGCCGGCGAGCCCAGTGGCCCACGAGCCTCAGCCCAGCCGAGCCGCCAGCCAGATGGGACGGCCCGTGAGGTCTTCTTCTTTATTTTATTTTTTTCCCTCTGCATCTATTTTTTTTCTAAGTCCTGAGTTAAACTGCTGCTGTTTCCATTTTGGGAGTAGATTTGCGAGTGAACCGTAGCCCGGATCGCGTTGCGCCCAAAAGGAAAATTGCTTAGAATTGTGTGTACTTAAGTTCATCTTTTGTGAGCATTTTGATTTGAGGCCATCTTGATGTTGTTAATCTGTGTTGAAGTGGGCATCAGGCTGTTAACTGCTACTAATTTTTGTTAAGTGTTGTTGTTATTATTTTATTGCAACTTTGATTGATGATTGTGACACATCCATGAGGCCTATTGCATTGATTCTTTTTCCTATGTGTTAAGCATCATGTGTACTTCATTCCCATGCTTTAACTTGTCATGTTTGGGTGATTTAGATATATTAAATCTTGCTCCAAAGTGGTGACCTTGATGTTAATGTGTTGCTGTGCTGAAAACTGTTAATTTGTTGCAACTTCGGGTGACGGATGCGTCGCAACCGTTTATCGGAATTGAGTGATTCCAATTGCATATTGTTAAGCATCATGTCTACTTCCATTATATGTATTGCATTGTCATGATATGCTTGCTGGTCATATAGTTATCGAGCTCCAAAGCTGCTATGCTACTGTTTTTGACAGCCACCTCTGTTTTTCTCTAAGTCTGTAACGTTCCGATGCCATGTTTCATGCTTAATATCTTTTGATCTGTTATGCCTATGACCTTGATTCTTTTTTGTACCTGATCACCATCATGTCTAGTTCATGCTCATATATTGCTATGTCATGTTGCTGCACTTTTGCATATAGTTTTGCTCCTATTTGTACAGCATAAAAATAACAGTTTCTGCCCTGTTTTCATTATTTTCACTAAGTCCTTGACCAGTAATGTTCTATTGCATTTTGCATGAGCTATAATTAGTTGTTCATGATGCCTTTTTGCATGATTCCTTTTTGCATGCCTTCCCTTCCATGTCTACTTTAGTTTCATATCATTTTTGAGCATGTTTGCATTCATTATCCTGTTTATGCATTGCTCTAAAGTGTGCTTCGTGATGTTGGCAGATTGTGTTCCAAACTTGTTTTGCTTGTATCTTTTTAACCGTAACTCCGTTTGGAGTGTTCTTTATATGTAACTTGATTAGTTTTTCGTGTACTTTGTGTTTATGCTATTGTTTGCTGCTGTTAACCAACCAAAAATATGGTTTAGGTCAGAACAGTAACCAGTCCTTTAATTGTTTTGCGGCTCTTAGTTTTATGCCATGTTTAGGTTTGTGCCTTACTTAAATTTTCTAGCATAGATAGTTTCTTTTATGCTTCACCTCTTGTCATGTTTGTGTGCTATGACATGCTTGAGTGAGATGCCATGTTAACAACCTTTGTTGATAACCTGTAGCTAAACAACATGAACCATTCCAAATGTGCGGTATCGTCGTGTGTGACGAGTACTCCACTTAAATTGTTTGCAACCGCTCTCGACGGTAGGTGCGATGTCTCGTGTTGCTTCTTGTTGATGCTTGCTCGTGTTTGCTTCGTAGTAATAGATGCTTGCTCGTTGATTGCTTTCTAGTGTTTCCTTCATGTGTGCCTCCCGCGGTTACTCTCGGACACGATGCGAGCTTGCGATCAACTACACCTTCTGAATCCGACTTATCAACAGGCAAGGACTATACATTACTTATGATCCATTCTATTTCAACCAGCGGTTTGCATGCTAGTCTAGGTTAGGTTCGATGTTTGATCCTACCACATGTTTACAGCCTCTTTCAAACCGATACAGCCATGTCCCCTCCAAGCAAACCATGTAATGCTATGTTACTATTGCTCGTTGCTCAGCCCCTGCTTAGTATGCATGCTTAGGATGCTACGAGGTTACCCTGTTACTCCTTGGTTTGGGATATCACATTATTATATTGGTGTGGATGATACGTTTATTATAATGTTGACTATATTCGACGAAGGATGGAAGGTCTAGGCTATCCCGCCCCGATGCTTTGTTCCATTCGATTCACCTAGGATCCGAGTTCCGGGTATTGGTTTTAAGACTGAGCATGCCTAACCGCGTGTGGGATTTTATGGGGTCCTCTTCTTACCTATCTAGCTTCAAACATTTCTAGTGGTGGCCCGAGCTGATTTACCATTTAAAACCTCGTGTGTGTGCTTGGTGGATCCCCTCGCAGTTTTTAAACAACCCGGACCAGCGGAGACATGGTTTCCCTGTTGGTCCACCTTTGACCGGCGAGGGCCCGAGGCCTCCCGTGAGGCGTCTCGGTAACCCAAACCCTGTTGACACGGAAGAGTCTGATCCGAGAGCGTGGCCAGCTTTTGGATTGGGTGTCGACTCCCCGGGGGCCACCCGGATTTGTTCGTTGCTAGTTAGAGGGACCTATCGTTTCGGATCTCTTGGAACTAAATCATAAAATGGTTGCCTGTGATGGGTAGCAACTGAGAGAGATGGGCGTGCGTGCGGAGCCTTGTAATGGGCAATTGGTACACCCCTGCAGGGTTAAATATTTTCGAGAAGTCGTGTCCACGGTTATGGACGACTTGAGACCTACTCCTTGTTCATAGACAACAACAACAACTGAGATAATCTTAATATAACTTGATCAATGTGTGTGTGCCTTGACTGCTTCTTCTTCGTTGGGATGCGAAGAGGAGGACAAGGATAGGATAGGTGTTATGCTTGCATAAGTAGGTGGATAGCAAGACTTATTGGAGGCGATTCCTCATCGAATGCTTTGCTTCTTACCTTACTCTCTAGATCGTTAGCCACTTCATAAATGCTAGTGCGGCAGCAACCTCACCACTCACCCCATCCTTACCGTAAACTACTAGTTGTCCTAGAATGACGAGTGATGAAGTCCTTGCTGGGTCAGTTGACCACTAAAGTTGGATGCTGAGTACTTCTGTACTCATGATACTACCCCCAAACTCTTTTCAGGGTTCTTGATCGACAACATGTATGGGGTTCGACGTTTCACGTGGAGACTTGACGACGACTAGTTAGGCGGATCCCAGCGGAGGGCCTGGACCCGTGTGGTTATGGGGGTCGATGTTTTTCTCTTTGCCACTAGGCATTTGATTATAGTCTGTACTCAGACATGTATCTTCCGCTGTTGTATTGTATTTAAGGAAGTTGTATGCCGATTGTATGAGATGTTGTATCCTTTTATATGTAATGTTGTGATATCATGTTGGAAATCCGGGGCATATGACTTCTTCATATGTTGCGGTGGGACCGATATTTGCTTCGTCCCCGGATCTGGATGGAAACATCTAGATCTGGAACAGTACCGTATATCGGGCCTTACAGGCGATGCTATCATCATGTGGGCAGACTTCGTCGCAGACTTCAGAGCAGCACATATTCCGAGTGGCTTGATGGACAGGAAGAGAGAGGAGTTCTTGGCTCTGAGACAGGGTGACAGGTCAGTTCAGGAGTACAACCTGGCTTTCGTCAGGCTCGCCAGGTACGCTCCGGAGGAGGTTTCCAAAGAGGCCAAGCGGATTGCCAGATTCCATGGGGGTCTCAACACAGAGATCAAGTACGCACTCCCACAGTGCAACCCCACGATGTTCTCGCAGTTCGTGGATCAGGCGATCCGCCAGGAGTCAACCAGAGCAGAGTGGGATGCAGACAGGAAGCGCCAGAGAGAGCACAGCTCCACGGTGATGGTCCACAAGAAGGCAAACACTTGGGTCACAGAGGCACCACCGCAGAGGCAGCAGTTCCAGCAGAGGGGGAAGTTGTCCGCACTTTTTCCCGCCCTCCCGTCCAAGTTCAGCAGGGACCTCGCTCTACTCCACCCTTCGCGAGGCCGCCTGCATATCAGGGCCAGCCCAGGCCTGAGATTGTTTGCTTCAAGTGTCGCAAGCCGGGGCACAAGTCTCTGATGTGCACCGACCCCCGCTTCGCTTAGCTGCCTCCGCCCCCACCTCGCTCTACACCGAGCAATGCAATGGTGCGGGCCCACCCACGAGCATTTCGGGTGAAAAATGTGACCGTGGCAGAGGGTCAGCAGTCGTCAGAGATTGTGCTTGGTAGGTTGCTTGTTAATTCTGTTCCCGCTACCGTGTTGTTCGATTCCGGAGCTTCCCATTCCTTCGTCTCCCATAAGTTCGCTGATGAGCAGGTCCTATCTTTGGAGGATTGGCCCAGTTCCTTGCGCATTGTTTCTCCCGGTTCCAGGATGGCTTCGTCTCTCCGTGCCCTGTTTGTGAGGATTGATATCCAGGGCTGCATGTTTCCAGCTTCTTTAATCTTTATTCCGCGTTCCGACATTGATGTCATCTTGGGCATGGATTGGCTTGTGCAACACAAGGCCAATATTGATTGTCTGACCAGATCCGTGAAGTTGACACACGATTCAGGCGTAGAAGTCTTGTACACTTGTGGCTCAGTGGCAGGAGCAGCACAGTTGTACGCCTTGAACGCAGGAGCCGCGCCCTTGCTCGAAGAAGTCAAGGTTGTCTGTGAGTTCCTAGACGTCTTTCCAGAGGAGTTGCCAGGAATTCCCCCAGTTCGAGCTATTGAGTTCGTTATTGAGCTAGAGCCTGGTACCCAGCCGATTTCTCCGCATCCGTACAAGATGTGTTCGAAGGAGTTGATTGAGCTCAAGAAGCAGTTGACAGAGTTGGAGGCAGGCGGTTTTATCCGCGCGAGAAGTTCCCCTTGGGGTGCACAAGCTTTGTTTGTCCAAAAGAAGGATGGGACTAGCCGCTTGGTCCAGGACTATCGCGGTATCAACAAGAAGACCATCAAGAACAAATACCGTTTACCCCGCATCAATGATCTGTTCGAGCAGTTGAATGGGGCAAAGGTGTTTTCCAAGCTTGACTTGAGGATGGGGTATCATCAAATCCGTGTTCGTGAAGAGGACATTCCCAAGACCGCGTTCAGCACACGTTATGGGCTATATGAGTTCACAGTCATTTCTTTCGGCTTCTCAAACGCCCCTCCAACGTTCATGAGAGCTATGAACTATTTGTTCCAAGAATGGCTTGATGTGTTTGTGATCCTCTACCTCGACGACATTCTTGTTTATTCCAAGTCAGAGGCTGAACATGAGGAACATCTGTGCCTGGTGCTGCAGAAGTTGAGAGAGCACCATTACTATGCCATGTTCTCCAAGTGTCAGTTTTGGCTCGACAAGGTCAATTTTCTTGGCCATGTCATTTCCGCTGAGGGAATTGCGGTTGATCCAGAGCGAGTCCGCACTATTCAAGAGTGGGCTCCGCCGAAGAACGTAAAGCAACTAAGGAGTTTTCTCGGCCTCGCCAGTTATTGCAGGAGGTTTGTGCAGAATTTCTCCAAAATAGCGAAGCCAATGACTGAATTGTTGTGCAAAGGCAAACGGTACACTTGGTCACCATCTTGCCAGTCAGCCTTCGAGGAGTTGAAAGAGAAGTTGACTACAGCTCCAATTCTCACGCCGCCAGATGACTCACAGCCTTTTCAGGTGTTTTGTGATGCCTCCTTGCAAGGTCTAGGCGGAGTTTTGATGCAAGGAAGAAATATCATGGATTATACCTCACGGCAGCTGAAGACGAGTGAGAGGAATTATCCCACGCACGACTTGGAGCTTGCAGCAGTTGTGCACACTTTGATCACTTGGCGACACCTACTCTTAGGTAGGAAGGTGGATGTGTTCATCGACCACAAGAGTCTGAAGTACTTGTTCACTCAGCCAAATCTGAACTTGAGGCAAAGAAGATGGCTTGAGACGATTACTGAGTACACAGTTGATATTCAGTACACGCCTAGGAAGGCGAATGTCATAGCCGATGCGTTGAGCCGCAAGGGCGATTGCAATAATATCCAGGTGCAGATGATCCACCTTGATTTGTGTGAGTCCTTTCGCAGGCTCAATCTCGAGCTAGTTCCAGCAGGCTACCTTGCCAACCTTGTGGTAGATCCGACTATCCAAGAGAAGATCCGCGAAGCTCAGTCTGGCAGCTCAATGATACAAAAGAACAAACAGGGTATTGCCGCCTCAGTTACAAAGTACGGTTGCTTTTCAGTGCATAATGACGACACCGTGTTCTTCGACGAGACAATTGTTGTTCCCAAGGAGGGAGATCTCAGAGAGGTCATCTTGAAAGAGGCCCATGATTCCAAGTTGTCGATTCACCCTGGCAGTACAAAGATGTATCAAGATCTCAAGCAAAGATTTTGGTGGACTCGTAGGAAGCGGGATGTTGCTCGTTACGTGTCTCAGTGTGATGTGTGCAGGAGAGTAAAGGCACAACACCAGAAGCCTGCAGGGTTGCTTTAGCCACTTGAGATTCCGGAGTGGAAATGGGATCACATAGAGATGGATTTCGTCACAGGCTTCCCCTTGTCGCAGAAGAAGAACAATGCCATCTTTGTTGTCATTGAAAATCTTTCCAAAGTTGCCCACTTCTTTCAAGTGAATGACTCCATTTCAGCAGCTCAGTTGGCGGACTTGTACACCGCAAGAGTTGTGTCTTTGCATGGCATTCCCAAGAAGATCAGTTCCGATAGTGGCAGCCTTTTCACCTCTAAGTTCTGGCAGACCTTTCAAAAGGCGATTGGTACGACAGTGTTGTTCAGTACCGCTTATCACCCTCAGACAAGTGGGCCAGTCGATCGCGTGAACCAAATCCTCGAGGACATGCTTCGGGCATGTGTCATATCCTTTGGCATGAAGTGGGAAGAATGCTTGCCGTATGCTGAGTTCTCTTACAACAACAACTATCAGGCAAGTCTGCAGGCAGCGCCGTTTGAAGTCTTGTATGGCCGCAAGTGCAGGACACCTTTAAACTGGTCCGAGACAGGTGAGAGGCAGTTGTTCGGTCCAGATGTGATCCAGGAGGCAGAGGACAGAGAGAAGATTGTCCGAGAGCACCTAAAGGCAGCACAGTCTAGGCAGAAGGCCTATTATGACAAAAGGCACCGTGGTGTAGCGTTTCAGGTTGGTGAATGGGCATCCCTCAAAGTGTCTCCATTTAGGGGTACTCACCGCTTTGGTATCAAAGGAAAGCTCGCTCCAAGATTTTCCGGAACTTTCCGCATCCTTGACACTAGGGGACCTCTTGCCTTTCGGCTCGAGCTTCCAGAGAGTCTGTCCATGGTGCATGACGTGTTCCATGTGTCCCAGCTAAAGCAGTGCTTCAAGCAGCCAGAGAAGGCCGTTGACTTGGGCGAGATCCAGCTGAGTGCGGACCTTTCCTACTCAGAGCGTCCAGTCCGTGTTCTTGAGACGTCCGGGCACAAGAATCGCAACAAGACCGTCAAGTTCATGAAGGTTGAGTGGGCACATCATTTGGAGAAGGAAGCAACGTGGGAGCGTGAAGATCATCTCCGTTCCGAGATCCAGAGTTGTTTCAGGCTTAGATCTCGGGACGAGATCCTGCGTTGGTGGGGGAGAGCTGTAACAGCCCAAAAGTGATTTTACTATTTGTGATGTAATTTTGCTATGTCAAATGGCTATCAAACTTCTTGGGTTGCAAGATGGTGTAAAATTATGTGGTGATCTTGAGTGTAGTCCATGTTGGAGCTCATTTGAATTTGAATTCAAACCCATCCTTATGCTTCAAGAAGGGTATTGTTGCATTTTTCAATGCTTCATATCTTTTTCCCTAAGTTCCAATTTTTCCATAGCCAAATCTCTCTCCCTCCCAAGATTTTTCAAAGCCTTGCATTGATTTTTAGCTCCCTGGAAAATTGAGTTGTAGTTCAAAAGAAATTTGAATTTAAATCAACTCCCAAGATTTTACTTGCACCAAAAATGGTCAAACCATTTTTGTAAAATCAGGAATATTCAGGGAGGAATTTTGGTGTTGGATTGAAGTTTTTCTTTTGCCCCTTTCTCTCTGAAAAACTCTTGGAAGTTTCTGTTATTTGATTAATAGAAAATCCTTGTGTTTTCTTTTCTTATTCCCTGGAGCAAAGGGAAGCAGTCTAGCCCAGCTGGGCCTGCTTAGTCGGGCCGTAGCCCACCTGTGCGAGCCGGTACGTAGCTTCGGCTTCGTCTTCTTTCCAGCGAGGCAACGCCTTTCCCCCTCCATCTCTCTCACGGCGACTGCCACGGCGGAAGTGGAGCCCCGAGGCCAGCGAGAGCCGATCCCCTGCATATAAGAGCGTGGAGAGACCCTCGCGAACCCTAGGTTCCATTCCCCCTCCATTCTTCTCTCGCCTCCGCCGCCATGGTTGTCTCGCATCACCCCTGTTCCTCCATGGCCGCCGGACGATTCCGTTGATTCGCCGCCGTCCTTCTTCCTCTTCGTCCAGGAGCTCAAGGACGGCTTCTTCCCCGTCGTCTTCGTCCTCCCCAAGTAGAAGCTTCGCCGTAGGAGCCCCAAGGCCGAGCTGCGGCCACCCCTTCCTCCGCCTTGGTCGTCTTCATCGGCGATGGCGACGTCTTCCTCCGCGTCCGAGCTCGTCCCTGACCTCCCCTGGGTGAGCTTCTGATGTCCTTGCCCAAGTCCGCGTAGTCGCAGTCGAGTCGCCGCGTCGTGTGTGCCCGCGCGTGGACGTGCCTGTCCCGTGCGCGTCGTCGGCGAAAGGGTGCTCCGCTGCGCGTGCGCTACGCCACAGCACGCAAGGGGAGCGCGTCCAGGGCCGTGCAAGCCGCGAGCCATGGCCTGCGTTCTTTCTTCTCTGTCATAGTTAGAAGTGGCCGCCGCCATGAGGTTCCGGCGAAGAGCAAGCCACCGTCGTCGAGACCCAGGTGCGGCCGTGGGCAAAAAAGGATTCTTGGTAGTCCCAGCTTCGCGCAACAACTCCCCGTGAAGCCGCCGGTGCAGCACGGCCGCCGCATTCGCCGCTGAAGTTTGCCCGTCTGCAGCGCTCGCCGTCTAAAGAATTGAGTCCATCACTGCAAAGTTTTGCGCTTTTCTTCAGTAAACCCAAGCACTATAGCACTTCCAGTCTGCATCTCATTTTTGCTCGCAATCATGTGTGTAGCTTAGTGGTTGGGGCCCTGGGTTTTGAACCAAGCGGCCTGGGATTGAATCCCAGCCAGCCCTAGCAAGTCACCTTTTTTTTTGCTGATTTGCTAACCGAAACTGCGCCTGTTTACCTTGTTCATTTCCTTTGTTCTGTCAAGTTTCTTAACATAGCGCAGTGGAAGGGTACTTGGGTTTAAACCTGGGGGTGGTGGGTTCGAGTCCCACAAGATGAAATGCCTTCCCATTTTTGCCTCATTCTTTTTTTTCTTTTTTTTTCTTGCTGCGACAGAATGGGCTCGGCCCAATTTCTTCTTCACCCGTGGGCACTCGGGAGGCTGCGAGATGTTGGGTCAGATCCGACCGAGGCAAATCCAAAGGGATTCCCCCCCCCCTGTTTTTTTTCCTGGTTCTTTTCCAATTATTTTAAAATTCCAAAACTTTGGGATTTTTGAAACTTCCAAGTGCTAGCTCTTTTCCCAACATGTTGTACATGTTTTTGGGGAAGAAGAATGCAAGGATTTAGATGGTATTGTCCATTTTGTATTTTGAGAAAGTACAAAATGGAATGTGATACATTTATCACATGTGCCACCATTGTCCTTTTCTTTTGTTTTTCAAAATCTCTGCATGTCAAGTCTTTTCCATTCATGTTTATCTTTTGTAATCATGCCTCCCTATCATGTTGTCACTGATAGTAGGTCTTCTACCTCAAGTTTTGAGATTCATGTCACCTCCTTTCACACCTTTGCATCTTTGAAACCTATCTGGTGTCAACCATCGTCGACACCTCTCCGTCTCCGGAATCGATAGTTTAATCTCTTGTTGCAATTGCATATTTGACTATGTTAATCATGCCATGTCATGTTTCCATGCTACTTACACCAAAGATAAGGCTATGACCAAAACCATAAAAATATAAATGATTGCATGTGGAGTTGGTTGAGGTGTCGTCAACACCTTCATTTAAAACTGACTAGATAGGGTCACACCATGTCCATTAAACTTGATCATCTCATCCATGCTTGAGCATTGTTGATCTCGATGTTTACTTGTGTGCTTTCCTTGCCGGTACCTTACGTTAGCACCTGAGGCTGCCGAGGAGAATTTTGTGGAGATTTTCGACACCGAGCCCGAGGATCCTGCTACGTCTGCTCCGTCGACCGATTACCCAGGCAAGGGGAAGATTTATACCATTACTTTATAACTTTCTGCCTACCTGCCTAGCTGTAGTCTAGAACGTTTGTTTGATCCTATCCACTTTGCTTATACCACAGTCAAAACCAAACAGCCATTATCCCCACATCCCAGCAAAACTTTCTATTGCTAAGTTACCGCTGCTCAACCATTGCTTAGTATGAGTAGGAAAACCTGCTGCTTACCCTATGCTATGGTTGGGATATCATGTTATTAAAGAAGTTGGTTGATATTTATTATTATTATGATGTTAATTTATACTTGACGAAAGATGGGAGACCGGGCTGTTCCTGCCAGGTGTTTTGTTCCATTTGAGTCACCTAGGTCCCGAGTTCCGGGTATTGTGTTTCTTGACGAGCGTGCCTAATCGTGTGTGGGATTCTATGGGGTCCCCCTTTTCTTACCTACCTAGCTTCGTAAAATTCTAGTGGTGTCCCAAGCTGGTTTTACTTTTGCAACGTGTGTGTGTTGGTTGGTGCCCCAGCTGTTTTTGAAACAACTCGGGCCAGCGGAGACATAGTTTTTCTGTTGGGCCAAACCTGGAAGCTTGGGGGTTTCCCACATAGTTTGGGTAACTAACCCGACCTCGTCCAGACGGTAGAGGCCGATTCGAGAGCGTGGCCAGCTCTAGAGTTGGGTGTCGACTCACCGGGGGCCACCCGGAGTTGTATGTTGTTAGCTAGAGGGACTCTAGCGTTCCGGAGTTTCAGGCGCTTACCCAGCCAAGTGGAAACTGGGCGTACATGCGACGTCTATAATGGACAGTTGGTACACCCCTGCAGGGTTAAATCTTTTCGAAAAGCCGTGTCCGCGGTTATGGACGACTTGTGACCCACTCCTTGTTCATAGAATAACATCAAATTGGATCATAATTAAAACTTGCCTACCGTGTGAGTTCCTTGGCTGCTTTTCATCGTCCATGGGGGACCGACAGAAGATCAAGGTTGTGATATGTTTGCTGTAAGTAGGTGAATAGCAGACTTATGACACGATGTCACGTGCATTCTTGGATCTTACCTCCACTCTAATTGAACGATAGCCACCATATATGCTAGTGCGGCTGCAACCTTTACTTTTACCTTGTCTTACCGTAGGAAGTTAGTTATCCTGTAATGATAAAATCTCACCCCTGGTTTCCTTTTGTGCTTTTACTGTTTTGCCTGATCGGCCGCTGCAGTTGACTACTACCTCGACCCGAGCACCGGACGATACTTCGTGGAGGTGCCCCCGGAGGACGACGACGAGGATGACTTCGTTCAGTAGATCCTATAGTTGGGTTCCGACGATCCGTGGGTGGACTTATTTATGTGAAACCCTCTCTAGGGCCATTTGGATTTTGACCGTACTCGGTCGTGATTGTCTTTCGCTTGTTGCATGATGTACTGTTGGGTCTATGGACCTCTGAGATGATGTAATAAATACCGGTGGCGATGTATGCCCTGGACTCTATATATTTATGTCTTAGTATAAAGTTCATTGTTCTTTTATCTGTTGTCGAGAATCCGGCAGCGACACGAGTGCGAGTGTCGTGTGTCGGTGGCCTTTTATGCGCTACTAACTCGAGCGGGACGCGAAAGCGACCAACTTGAGTTAGCATCGCATCGGGGGCCTTATATGCAGAAACTCCTTTGGAGTTTTAAAGGAGACTAAAACTCAGAACTCAAAGTAAGAAACATCACAAGCATGCAGAAGACAATGTGATACTTTGGGACAATGCATGCTACACTAAGAATGACAATTATGCTCTCCTAGTTGGTGCTTTGGAAAAAGGAAGGTGGATTTTGATGGCAAGGTTGAAAACCCGTGAAAGGAAGCAAAGACTAAACATGTACCAGAGCTCTTGGTTTTGAAAACAGAGATAAAACTCTTTTGAGAAGTGCAACTTTCAAGTCAACGGTGAACGGTAAAGGTCTCTCAATATCTCCCATGCCAACCATATTAATGCTTTTTGCTTACACATGTTCCCTTATCCATAAATCCTTTGATGGTCTACGGAACCTTTTATTTTGCCTCAAGGATGGAAGGAGGATATCGTTCCACCTATCATAAGAAGCGTTTGTTCCATTTGATTCCATCATCAAGTATGGGGGAGGTGTAACTCTCATATATATTTATTTTTATTTGACTAGTTAAAACTTCCGTCAAAATATTTTTGGCATGAAAGATACTGATTTTCCCTCACCATGAGCTTGTACGGTTACAAAGGGGAAGCTTTTGAATAAATTTCGAGATGGCACAAGAAAGTCTAAGTTAGGAGTGGCCAGTAAATACCACATATAGGTAGGTATGGTGGACTCAAATGGAAAAACTGGTTTGAGAAAGGTGATTGTGGAAGCACAAGCAGAATTCTGCTTGGTGCTGGAGGAAGGCTAGCAAAAGACGGGGAAGCGACCAACCAGAGAGCATAACAGTCATAATCATGAAGAGCGACAAAGAAACATTGAATCGGGCATGAAAGTGATATAACTCACTCTGAAGTAAAAAGATCATCAAGGCAGAACAGACTTTTTAGTCTTAACATGTGTGAACATGTGCCAAGTCAATCCAAGAATCCCCCGGAGGGAAATACCACTTCAATATACCACACCATGAACAATGCAATGCATGTCAATCATTCCAAGCAACACATTATAAACTCTAGCTATTGGAGACTAACCAAAAAGAAAGCATGAACTACTGGGAAAGCATTGTAAACATAGCACTATGTCGCTACAAGCTGGTCTCTAATCATAAGTACAGGCATATGTACAAAAGTAGAAACAAAAAGAGTTCATACCGGTTTTCCTTGTTGTATCCCTTCCGTCGATCTTCGTCATTACTGCCTTTTCACTTGCGTGATCGAACGTAGGAAATTATAATCATCACAACCTCGAGCTGAACTCTGAAACAAAGAAAACTAAACATCAAAGGAAACATTTTTTGGGGTTTTTTTAAGGTTTAACGAAAGCAAAAGAAAGGAGAAATCTTTTTGGGTTTTTGCAAACTAAAAGAACAAAGAAGAACAGGCAAAAACTTCAAAAAGATAAAAGCGAACCAACGGTAGATACAATGGAAGGGTAGGAGAGCACGTACTCCCCCAAGCTTAGGCTTTTGGCCTAAGTTGGGCTCGTCTACTGCGGTCCCGAGGAGCCTCCTGCTCCAGGTTAGTACTGGTATGTCCATGGGTCGTATGCGTCCTCCGGTGCGTAAACCGAAGCCCTGGGTTCCTCCCACGTGGAAGAGGAAGGTCCCGCCCCCCATCCAGAGGAAGACCCTTCACCCCAGGGGGTGACGGTCTCCTCCTGAACTGGTGGATATACCACGTGCTCCCCCTGAACGGGCAGATACACGACGCGCTCCTCCTCGTCTGGCTCGACCCCCTCCGTGGGGTCATGAAACTGGTATCTCCCCGTGATCTCATCAAACTCGGCCACCAAAAAACGAAATTCGTTTCTGCGAGAAAAATCAAACACAAGTGGTGCAGGTAGATGGACAGTGCGTGCCACACCGTCTTTAAACCGCAAAATATAATCAAGTATATAGAGGTCAGAGGCCCTAGTAACAAAGAAATGCCTCTTCATGGCAGCCAAGTCAAGGCTAACAAAAGGAAAAATTGCATCATCTGGGCGCGGTTCTCCTTGAGAAACTGCAAAAGCAGTGTCGCATAGACGCCACCAAAGAGGTCTTCCTTGTTACTATTAGTAGGAAGGCGTTTCGCAATAAGCGAACCCACATGATACTTGTGCTTCCCTGAGAGGGCACTCTCCATGATAGAAGTATCAGGCGTAGAAGTGCTGCTCGTTTTGTCTCGAGCCAACACTCCCCTTGCAATATAATAGGCGGAATACCTGAGGTGAGGGAACATAATGTTGGAAATATTTTGACGGTTGGATACCCTCACTTCAGTGTTACAGAACGAGTCGAGGAGGGTGTTGAGTGCAACAGTTTGGACATTTTTCCTCTTCTTCTTCTCGACCAAGCCTGGCAAACATTGGCACAAAGAGCATAGAACTCTTCTCGTATGCCGGCATCCTCCAGGAAGTCTTCGCATGGAAATGCCATAGCTCTTGCAGGTGACGCGTCCAACATCTCCATGGGTACGATATCTTCATTATAGCTCACCCTTGTGGTTGAAGGTGAAGCTGCGGAACGCGTAACACGGCAAGAGCGCTTGGGCTTCTTCTTCCCAAGCCACTTTCCTAGCCTCTCCATTTCTGAATCTTTTTGAACAATTCACAAAAACGAAGATTTAAGCAAAACTAGTTTGGGAAAAACATTCTACTTACTTTACCAAGGCTCAAACTAGCAACAAAACTTGAAAAATAAATTTCTACACAAACATTTAAGCTCAACTAAACAGCACCATGAACCACTAAATACTCACTAATGAAGCGTCAACTAGAAAACTAATTGGAGGGGTGAGGGAGTCACATACCAGAGAGTATTTGTTCCGAATTTCAGCTCAAATGAGTGGTTGTAGAGGGAGATCGAAGTTCCGTGCTCAAGAACAGCAAGAACACGAAACCAGAGCAAGAACACGAGTTTTCGGGGTGAGAGAGAGAGAGAGAGGAAGAAGAGATGGCAGCAGGGGGTGCCTGTGGGCCCCAGGAGGGTGGGTGGCGCGGCCAGGATCTGGGCCGCGCCACCTGGCCTCCTGGGCCAGGGGTGGACCCCCCTGGTCAGCCACAGGTACTCCCCGATGGCTTTTTACCTAGAAATTTTTATTTTGAATTTTCTGGAATTTTCTGGGCAACTTCACTGTAGAGAATTTTTCAAAGTTAGCTGCAAAAACTTTCGTGAAATTGAGACAAAAGTTAGAACAAGTGAAGCTTTTAACACAAAAACTTGGGTACAACAAAGAGAATAAAAGCTAAAGGAAATGAAAACATAACAAGCTCAACTT
Organism: Bromus sterilis; assembly: GCA_950022295.1. NCBI lineage: Eukaryota > Viridiplantae > Streptophyta > Magnoliopsida > Poales > Poaceae > Bromus > Bromus sterilis. Next base: position 224,245,380 of record OX465599.1, read on the forward strand.
TTTACCTATATAAAACATGCTAGTTAGCAAGGTTGATCAAGTCTTACCAACAAACCTGTGGTATATAGCGTAGAAAGTCTTGCCTCTTATGAAATGATCATTGCACTCTTACTTTAATGGACATTGTCCCCACCATAATTGTTTTTTATTTGTGGTATACATGTAGTGGACAATCCCATTATCCAATCTTCACGGTCTCGATATTCTCAACGGAGTTAAGGCCATGACTTTTGTCGATCTTCTTCGGAAAATACACCGTGTGTTCTTTGTCATTCACGTTGAAGGTAACCTTCCCTTTATTGCAATCAATAATAGCACCTGCGGTGTTAAGAAAAGGTCTACCAAGGATAATGGACATGCTCCCATCCTCGGGCATGTCAAGCAAGACAAAATCATTAAGTATTAAGCAATTGACAACTTCAACAGGAACATCCTCACAAATACCGATCGGGACGGCCGTGGACTTGTCGGACATCTGTAGAGAGATATCTGTAGGGATTAGTTTCTCTAAACAAAGTCTTTTGTAGAGAAAAAAGGGCATAACACTCACTCCTGGACCACCGAGCTCTAACATAATTATTTTTTATGGAGCAAGGAATGGTGGGTATACCTGGGCCACCGAGCTTCTCAGGAATCTTTCCACTGAAAGAGTAGTTAGCAAGCATAGTAGATATTGCTTCATTAGGGACTTTTCTTTTATTAGTAACAATATCTTTCATATATTTAGAGTAAGGAGGTAACTTAATAGCATCATTCAAAGGGATTTGAAGAAAACGAGGTTTCATCCACTCACAAAACTTATTGTAGTGCTCTTCTTCTTTGGTTTTGACAGACTTGCTTTGGAAAGGCATGGGTTTCTGTACCCATGGTTCTCGTTCCTTCCCATGTCTCCTTGCAAGAAAGTATTCTCTAGTATACTTCTTGCGCTTATCGGGTGCTTCTTCTTCACGAACCTCGGGTGGATCATTCTTTTCAGCATCTTTTTCAGGTTCAGCACCATCTTCAGTCTCAGCATCGGAGGTAGTTATGTTGTTTGGATCAACAGCTGGTTCTTCTTCTTCTATTGGATCATTGGAATTTTCATCTTCCTTGTGTTTCTTCTTCTTCTTCTTCTTTGGATAGCTAACAATTTCGTCTTCCTGCACTTGAGAATCTTGCTCGATCCTCTTCGGATGCCCTTCTGGGTAGAGAGGATCCTGGGTGTGTGTTCCACCATGGGTCTTTATACCATAAGCCTGTAAATTGTCCTGTTTGGCATTATTAGAAAGAAAATCTTTTTGCACATTAGAAGTTTGTTCAAGCTGAGTTTGAACCATATGAAAATGCTTCACAAGACATTTAACATCATTAACTGTTCTTCCTAGAGTATTATCATGCAACTGACCTTGTACCTTTGCATTGAAGTGATTCTGCTTCATAATAAAATTATCAAGCTCATCTAAACATTGGTCAGGAGGTTTACCTTTAGGGATGTCACTTGCATTGAAATCTAAAAGAGAGTGTACCTCTACCATAGGTGGGTGAGTGGTAGGCTCACACAGCTTCTCAATTGGAGGTAGATTCTTCACGTCTTTAGCTTTAATACCTTTCTCTTTTATAGACTTCTTTTCTTCTTGCATATCTTCGGGGCTTAGGACAAGCATGCCCCTCTTCTTTGGTGGTGGAGGTGGTTCAGACACGGACCAATCTTCATGGTTTTTGACAATCTTGCCCATCAATTCTTCCGCATCGTCCGGTGTTCTTTGCCTCAAAACACAACCAACACAACTATCTAGATAGGATTTAGAACCATCGGTTCAACCAGCATAAAATATATCAAGTAATTCATTCTGAGGGATCTCATGTCCTGGTCTAGCCTTCAACTAACTGCAAAATCTCCCCCAAGCTTTAGGGAGATGCTCATCCTGCAACTGTTTAAAGTTATAAATTCTTTATAAAGCATCATGTTGCATATGAGCAGGAAAATACTTATCAATGAAAGATATAGCCATATCTTGAGGACTCTGAATGGAACCACATGGTAGTGCATCATACCATGCTCTAGCATCTCCTTTCAAGGAAAAAGGAAAAAGCTTGGTCACATAGAAGTTCTGGATCCTTTCATCGGTAGTAAACAAGCAACCCAACTCAGTGAGTTTGGTCAGGTGCTCGATAGCATCATCATTTTCTCTGCCATAAAAGGGATCAGCTTTCAACTTTGGATATAAGTGAAAGGTCAACAGAGAAATCATAATCAAGATCAGTGATGCATATAGGAGACGTAGCAAAAGTAGGATCAGGAGTAAACTTGTTCTTCAGGTAGTGCTTTGCTAGCAACTTCTTTATAGTAGCAGGGTCGGAATCAGCACATTCATTAAGCTCCCTGCATAAATCATCATCAAGTATAACATAATCGTCCTCAAAGAGTTTATCCTTAAGTCCAGCAAAATCATGAATTTTTCCAATAGGTGTTTGGGTAACAGGAATTTCAACACCCGAGAATCGAGCGGCAGCAGCAATCTGTTCTTCAATAAAAGAACCTAGTGAACCTGTAGTCTCAAAGATAGTAGAAGCATCATCAAAAGTATCTGACATATTGCCAGACTCAGCAGAAGTAACATGTAACTGAGGTGAATCAAACTGACTCATAACTGAAGGTGAATCAAGTTTAGAACTAGTGCTAAGAGCAGTACTTCGTCTCGTACGGGATGGTAAGGTCGGAACCTTGGGGTCTCCTTTCTTACCCATAGTGGATAGCGTGCAGCAGGTAGGATACTTCAAGTAGACTTGTAAATAAATCTATGGTCTGCGGCAACGGCGCCAAAAAACAGTACTTGATAACCCTCAACTGTAGGGGATCAAGATAGTCTTCGCGGGCAAGATAACCCAATTTATTGATTCGACACTTGGGGACACAAAGAATACGTATAGGCTTTGACAATTGAGTTGTCAATTCAACCGCACCTGAAATAAACACTTGCTTGCACAAAGGTATTAGTAGCAACTGTGATACGGTGGTAATAGTGGTGGTGATAATAGTGGTGATAGTGGTAGTGGAACAGCAAAGGTATAACTACAAAAGTAAACAACTAGTAACCATCAGGAAAGAAAACACTGTAGGCTAGGGAGATGGATGGTTGGGCGCTGCTTGGATGAGAACGAACATGTAATAGATTCTAACACGGGCAAGGCTCACAGAAAAGAAAGGATCATCTAGGCAAATATCAAACATCAGGCATGTATCCCAAGGTAGTTGTACTTGCTTACAATAAGAACTTTGCACAACATCTTTTGTCCTACCCTCCCGCTACAAACGGGGCCAAAAGGAACTTAGGGAGATTAAGGTACTCCTGTCAAAGAGCACCGGAACAAAGAATTAACACTTCATGGATACACGGAATCCTCAAATTATAGTCCATCCCCTTTGGTGTCCCAACCTCTCACCATTGGGATCGCCGGTTCCGGACTATAATAGGTGCATACAACTCATAGATAGGATCAAGAACACCACAAACTCAAGAAACAAAAGGGTGATCAGATCTGAAATCATGGCACTCGGGCCCAAAGTGGCAAGCATTAAGAGCAACAAGTTGTAACAGAGATGATGAACACCAAATAGATGATAGCCAACATGCCCCCAACAATCTGATTGAACTATTACATGATCTAACTCATCCAATCCCTACCATACCCTTTCCTACAGAAGGGAATTACTCACACATGGATGGAGAAATCATGGAGGGGTGATGGAGAGGCGATGATGATGACGATGGCGATGATTTCCCCTCACCGGAGGCCAAAGAAGCCTCCAGATTAGATCTCCCGGAGAAGGACAAAGGGTTGCGGCGGCTCCGCGACGTAGATTGGAAAAGCGACTTCGCTTCTGGGGATTTTGCGTCGGGAGAATAAATAGGGGCCAAGGTAGGTCACCAAGGGGGGTGGGACCCAGCCAGGAGGGCAGGTGGCGCGGCCAGGGGCTGGGCTACGCCAGGCACCCTCCTGGCTGCCTCCTGGCTGCCCTGTGGCCCCCCTTTGGATCCTCGGAAGCTTCCAGAACGCTAATATTTTATATATTTTCTTGGGATTTTTCCAACGTACCTAAATATCCCGAAACCTGTACAAAAGAAAACAACACTGGAAGCTCTGCTGAAAACAGCGTCAGTCCGGGTTAGTTTCGTTCAAATCATGCAAGAATGAACCAAAACAATAGCAAAAGGGTTTGGAAAAGTAGATACGTTTGAGACGTATCAGTCACCACCCTTCTTATTCAATGTGGGCCCATAACCCACAGTTCCACAGGATCGAAACCGGACTCTCTTGTACCTTTCTGATCTCGAGGTTATTCCTCTTGCTTGACCTCGTATGCAACTCACGAGTCATCTACCTTGTGATATTCCAATCAATATCAGACTCAGAGCTTATTCTTAATGCTCTGGACCCCTTTTCATCCTCCGTTATCGTCGTCGATTGCTTGCATATCCGCTTGAAAACTTCTCATGCTTTCTTCTGTTTATCTCGATGTATCTCCCTGAGTTTAACTCGTGGGATACTTTGTATCCCATTCCCTTGGACAACCTTGATTGATTAACCTGGTACCGATTCGACCCCCTTAAGTGTCCCTCCTACCCTATCCGTAGGTACGATGAAGCCCCCGAAAGAAGGATGACAACCCGTCGAGATGCACTGATGCAGAGAAATGAAGACATCAACGTGAAGGATTAACTTCTTCGAAAAGGACAACAAGACCCAGAAGATTCGTTAGGATACGAAACCAAAACTCTATCCCTAGCACTACCTTGTAATTCTCGGGAAGAGAATTCTTGTTAGTGGGGGAGATTTGTAACACCCTCACTGTCATGAACAGTAATCACTTTGCTAATCAAGGATTACTGTTGCTAATCTCTTTTGATAATCACTGTTATTCAAGCTGGCCTTGATCAAACTTTGCTACTTGATCTTTTTCTATCCATGGTGGTCGGCATTAAAGCAATGTGACCATGGGCCCTGCTCATCATGGATCAAAGCAAGTCCAAGCCCCTTCGAATTGAAATCAAAACTAAGCTCAAATGACTTTTTGGTTGAGTATTAAAAACATTGTGGCAATAAATACTTTGTCCAAAAATTGTAAATGCACTTTTGTAAAATCACTAATAATATCTGGACCATGCTAGCATGATTGTGGTTATTTATTGAGCTAGGGAAAAATGCAAGCAAATAAAACAGTAGCTAATAAAGTCCATTTTAGCAATCTTTAATCTAATTAAATTATTCATTAAATTTATATAGTCCCCAAACTATTTGTGGCACTCTGGACATGTGCCATAACAATTATGGGATCAGTTCCATATTTTTAAAAATTCAAATGTTGGGAAATTAAAATAGAAATGAAATAGAGAAGTGAAAAGAAAGAAAAACAAAAGGAAGTAAAAAAACCTAGACTAAACTCAGCCCCCAGGCCCACTGGCCCACCTAGCCCACCCCGGCGTCTCCTTCCTCGCACTGTTCCTCCTCGTCCGCTGTCGCCATGGAATAGAAGGTGTTCGACGATTGAACCGTGCGATGGGCGACACCACTTCGCTACGGGACTTGCCTCGTGATTAAATACGCCCACATGCCCCTGTAGATGAACCCTCCTAGCCTCGTTCCCCTCTGTGGCCGACGCTTCCATGGTCATGGCCACATGAACCCGCGTGGCCACCGGCCGTTCCAGACCAAAACGTCATGTCCGGGCGCTTCGCCATTGATGCCTTCATCACCTCCAGCCAGCGCTTGGACCAGGTCGCCTCGTGCTTGCTCAATCGTGGTCGTCTTCTTCCTCTGCCCCGACGAGATCGCCGAGCCAATTCTCCGCCATCACGCCCTCCCCGAGCCTGTCGTCTGCAACATCGTGATCCCGGTGAGCTGATTCGCCGTCGCCAACTAGCCTAAGCCGCGCCTTAAGCCCGTAGGCATGTTCCCCTTTTCTCCGTGCTCTGGCCGCCGCCATGTCCGCAGACATCGCGCTCCCGTGCGTCCCAGCGCGCGCCGTTGGCACCCACGTGCTTCCGGTGAGCTGCTGAGCCCTCTTGACCACTTCATGCACGCCAAATCGCGTTGGAATCGAGTCCTCGTCGATGTTCGAAAACTTCAGCCGCCGCGGCACGCCGTTGACGCCGCTCCGGTGCAACTCCGGCCACCCCGCGACCACCAGCCGATGCGCACGCCACTGCTCGTTCGAACGAGCACGGGCACAACCCCTTCCGTGGGCTGTGGTGAGGGCACGGTCGCCGCCGGCGCGCACTGACCATGCCGTCGATGGCCTGGGTCGCTGCCAAGTGGGCTATCCCTGTCATGGGATTAATTAAGCCCCTACGGGCCACTGACAGGTGGGCCAGGGGGATGCTAATCACCCTGTGTTTAAAACAACTAATTAAGTAACCCTTGTGTAAATGACAGATGGGCCCATGCCCTTAAATTAACTAAAAATTGATTAAATTAGCACTTTGCAACTTACACATGGGTCCCACTGTCAGATTTGTTAAATAAAATGATTTAATATCAAACCCAATGTATGACATGTGGACCCCACTGGCTTTTTAATAAATTAAATTGATTTAAATTGCTTCTGTATATGACATGTGGGTCCACCCTGTCAGTACTATTTTGGATAAGGTTGCATTTTAATAATAAAGAAAATCCAGTAAATTCTTTAAAAAGCATTTAAATATTAGAAATTCAATATCTTTTAATCCGTAACTCCGATGGAAAAACTTTATACATGAAAATAGATCAGAAAATATAACGAATAAGAATACTCTACCCGCATACCCACCGCACCCCTCTAACATACCGAACCCGCGACTTTCTCCCTCCGGATCGTTTGTCCGGTAATTACTCGGTACCGGTAAAACTTTCCGGATGAAGATGTTCTGAACATAAAAGTTGTTCGGATTGTTTCAACTAGCACGGTTACACCATCCACACGTTTGTCGGATGTCCACACCACCTCCGGCATGAACCCTTCCCCCTCCGGGTCGTCTGTCGATAATCACCCGGAGCCGGTATTTTCATCCCCGGATGAATTCCCGCTCCGATCATAACACTTTGTAATGCGTTAGAACAACGTTAACAATGCGTTTGCCATGTGTTGTATTTGTATTGCTATTATTTCTGTTTATTGACTGTTTTCTCCCCCCTATTCTCCGGTAGACCCCGTTGCTACCACCGACGACACCGTTGCCGAGTACGACTACTTCGTCGACGACCATACCCCCCCCCCTACCCGCGAGATTCCAGGCAAGCAGAGCCATTCTCTCCCCCAAATATCGCCTATATTTTCCATACATTTCTTAAACTAGGCATGTTTACTGCTGCTGCTATGATTACAATCCTATGCAATTGCATAACCTGTTTTTGTCGCCCCTTGATGTACCTGCCTTTATCCTATGCTGCCTTATAAATATATATTATATTCAGCAGTGAGCCCTGCGCATTGTTAGCTAGGATTAGATAGAGGGCCGTGACCAATCAGGGGAGTGAACGCGGATACGATGATTATAACTGCACAGGTACGGTACAATGCAGACGCAGCCTAAGGCCATAGGGGCCTGAACCACGGTTGTCCTTAAAGGTAAGAGTCGGGCGACCCAACGGTGCTCGCGAGCGGTATTGCGTCGGGAACGACAGGGAGGGTACGACCGACGTTACTAGCGTTCTTGGCCCCTGCTCGTATCTTGCGAGAGTTACCAAACCACGAAAGTCGAGCTCTACCAAGAGCACACGCGAGATAAGGTAAGGAGACGGTTCACCTTGTTGGTAACCACAGAGACTTGGTGGGACGACAGGGCAGGCACCGATGTACTGGTGGTCCTGACTGCTATCGTTGTCCACGGGTCAGTTAAGTCGAGGCAACGATAATGGTTGTCACGCAGGTTAATTAAAATGCTAAATGGTTCGGTGGATGACTTGAGAGGCCCGTTGGTCTGTACATCCTGCCTACACGTGGGATTACGGTGTGGGCCCTCCGCTTTGTAGTTCGTCCGAAAGCTCTTCAGACGTCGGCAGTACTGCGGCCTAATCGCCGGGAAGCCGTGTTGTCTTATTTGCTGCAGTAGGTGTGTTTGGATTTGCTTTTGATTCACCGGCCAAACTCGCACCGTGCAGGAGCGTGCAAGGGTGAGGGACCTAGACCACTTGGCGCATAGGATATAGTCCGGCGGATGGCCTCTCTGCTGAGCCTAGGATGAACTGCGATGTGTCGGATAGCCTCAGTGGGGCATTCCCTAACAAGGTGTACGCCACCCTGGAGATCCGAGCGTGCAGGCTGAACAGTAATGCACCCCTACAGGGAGTTTAATCTATTCGAATAGCCGTGTCCACGGTAACAGGACGCTTTATGCTGAAGCTGGACCTTATCACTACAAACTACAACTATTAATCTGTTGGTTCCGGGTTTTCTTCCTCGCAGGGAAGTCGAGGAGGGGAACTCGGAGGCATATATTATTATTAATTATAACAACTTACTATTATACAATGTTACCGCAACTTCTGCTTCATTGTTACTTTATGCTTTATATGAATTGTTGGCTGATTCTCTTCTCATGCTGCAAGACCCGTCAGAAGATGCTAGTATTCGATAGGCCTAGCTTCTTACCCTTATTCTGATTTCTACCTTGCAGTCCACTATATACAGCCTCCCCTTTCCATTTGATACAAATGCATAAATGCTTAGTAGCGGACGTAAGACTCGCGGGAATGCTAGATACTCACCTTGCTTTATTTCCCCCTTTTTGTTTTGCCTGATCGACCGCTGCAGTCGACGTTGGAGCCTTGGAGTCCAGGAGCAGTAGATCCCCGATGCCGACCACCGCAACATGAAAATCCCCGATGTCTTCTTCGACGTCGAGTTCCCCGTTGACCAGGAGTAATTTGGAGGTTCCCAGGCAGGAGGCCTCGCCTTTTCGATCTATTGTTATTTGTGCTAGCCTTCTTAAGGCAACCTAGTATTCTTGTGTCTGTACTCAGATACTATTTCTTCCGCTAACTTTGTGCTCTCGAGCTGTTGTATTCGAGCCCTCGTGGCCCCTGGCTTGTATTAAACAACTTGTATTATTTTATTTGTAGAGTTGTGTTGTGATATCTTACCGTGAGTCCCTAATCTCGATCGTGTACCTTGCGTGATGATTACTGTACACGGTCTGATTTTGGGGGCGTCACACTCACCTTGTTGAAAGTTATGATGGAGAAAATATTGTTTTCATCTAAAACTGCTTTATCAAACTATTATGATTTTGAAACAAAATTAGCTTTTATGCAAAAGAACCATACAACCTTCCTTTGAAGCCTCATGTAGTTACTAGGACCTTTCCCTAGAGGCATGTTGAGTACGAAATGTACTCATGGCAATAATTTTGTTGAATTCCATGAAGACAAAGGTGATGATTAAGACTACTATGGAGATCCGTAGGAGTGAGGTTACATGGACTACATCGACTGCCTGTGGCTGAGATGGAGTCGCTACGCATTTGTACTTTCCGCTGCTTCCTGATTGCAACAAATGTCATGAGAAATTTTATATGTATGCCTTATGGAAGATTATGGTACTTGTAAAATCCTTATGTATTTTGCAATGATAACATTTTGCTGTGTTTTCAACAATGATCCCAGGATTGAAAATTAAACACAGGAGGGTCTGGAAATTATTTTCGAATTCTCACAATCACTAATATCATAAGCCTATCTTTATGGCTATAAAGAAAGAGCTCTAGGGAGATAACCCTTGTTATCTTTACTTTGATATTTTACTTTCAGTTTTTAGTGGTCTTGATGTGTGTTACTACTGTAGCAACATCATTGTATATTTATTTTCAAGCTTTGTGCCAAGTTATGACCTCTTATGATAAGGGAAGCAAAAGTTGTGACATGCTGTCCAGAAAACAGATTCTGTCTACTTGACGGAAAAAATCGGAACAAATCACCAGTTCATCCTTTTGAACTGAATTTTTTTGCACAACGTTCTCTATACAATTGCGAAACTTTCGTATGTTCTGAGTTTTATGATTTGAGTTGAAGAAGTGCCCCGAAAAAATTCTTTACTACCTGATGTTCTGTTTTTCACAGATTCTGCCACGTTTTCCCTCTCCTTACTTTTGCAAACCTTAAGCTTGCTTTTTATTTGCAAAAACCTTTTGGAAATCTTGAGAAACAGTAGCTCTTCAAGAATATCTTTATATACAGTGGGGATTTTTGTTTAATAAGGGTACTAACCTCTCTAACCATCTTACGATGAGTTATGTATGAAGGGAGTTTTCAAGTGTGTGAGGGAAGATGATGAAAGAAGATTCAGGAGTGTCAAACGCTCAAGCTTGGGATGCCCCCAAGCATCCCCAATAAATATTCAAGGAGACTCATGCTGCAAGACTCGTCAGAAGATGCTAGTCTTCGATAGGCCTAGCTTCTTACCCTTATTCTGATTTCTACCTTGCAGACCACTATATACAGCCTCCCCTTTCCATTTGATACAAATGCATAAATGCTTAGTAGCGGACGTAAGACTCGCGGGTATGCTAGATACTCACCTTGCTTTATTTCCCCCTTTTTGTTTTGCCTCATCGGCCGCTGCAGTTGACGTTGGAGCCTTGGAGTCTAGGAGCAGGAGATCCCCGATGCTGACCACCGCAACATGAAGATCCCCGATGTCTTCTTCGACGTCGAGTTCCCCGTTGACCAGGATTAGTTTGGAGGTTCCCAGGCAGGAGGCCTCGCCTTTTCGATCTATTGTTATTTGTGCTAGCCTTCTTAAGGCAACCTTGTATTCTTGTGTCTGTACGCAGATACTATTGCTTCCGCTAACTTTGTGCTCTCGAGCTGTTGTATTTGAGCCCTCGTGGCCCCTGGCTTGTATTAAACAGCTTGTACTATTTTATTTGTAGAGTTGTGTTGTGATATCTTACCGTGAGTCCCTAATCTCGATCGTGTACCTTGCGTGTATGATTACTGTACACGGTCTGATTTTGGGGGCGTCACACTCACCTTGTTGAAAGTTATGATGGAGAAAATTTTGTTTTCATCTAAAACTGCTTTATCAAACTATTATGCTTTTGAAACAAAATTAGATTTTATGCAAAAGAACCATACATCCTTCCTTTTAAGCCTCATGTAGTTACTAGGACCTTTCCCGGGAGGCATGTTGAGTACGAAATGTACTCATGGCAATAATTTTGTTGAACAGAGTTCCATGAAGACAAAGGTGATGATTAAGACTACTATGGAGATCCGTAGGAGTGAGGTTACATGGACTACATCGACTGCCTGTGGCTGAGATGGAGTCGCTACGCATTTGTACTTTCCGCTGCTTCCTGATTGCAACAAATGTCATGAGAAATTTTATATGTATGCCTTATGGAAGATTATGGTACTTGTAAAATCCTTATGTATTCTGCAATGATACCATTTTGCTGTGTTTTCAAAAATGATCCCGGGTTGACAATTAAACACAGGAGGGTCCGGAAATTATTTTCGGATTCTCACAATTACTAAAATCATATGCCAATCTTTATGGCTATAAAGAAAGAGCTCTAGGGATACAACCCTTGTAATCTTTAATTTGAGATTTTACTTTCAGTTTTTAGTGGTCTTGATGTTTGTTATTACTGTAGCAACATCATTGTATCTTTATTTTCAAGCTTTGTGCCAAGTTAGAGCCTCTTATGATAAGGGAAGCAAAAGTTGTGACATGCTGTGTGACGCCTCCGAAATCGATCCGTGTACAGTAATCATACACGCAGGGTACACGGCTGAGATTAGGGTGCCACGGTGAGAATATCACAGCACAACACTAAACAAAAACGATAAACCAATATGTTGCAATAAAAGGGGGGGTCGCGCGGACCCGAATACATATGTTATACAAGCCATAATATTTGAGTACAGACATAGTTAGTCAAGTTCTGCCTTAAGAAGGCTAGCACAAATAACATCAGAGATACAGATCGAAAAGGCAAGGCCTCCTGCCTGGGAGGATCCGAAACTACTCCTGGTCCTGGTCAGCGGGGGTCTCGACGTAGTATTATCCACCTCCGGGGTACTCCTGCTCCTGGGCTCCAACGTCGACTGCAGTGGCCGATCAGGCAAAACAAGAAAAGGGAAATAAAGCAAAGGAGAGTATCTAGCATACCCGCGAGTGTTACGTCCGCTACTAAGCATTATGCATTTGTATCAATGGAAAGGGGGGTTGTATATAGTGGACTACAAGATAGAAATCAGAATAAGGATAAGAAGCTCGGCCTAAGGAAGACTAGCATCTTCTGACGATGTCTTGCAGCATGAGAAGAGAAACAGCCAACAGTTTATATAAAGCATAAAATAACAATGAAGCAGAAGTTGCTGCAGCATTGTATAATATAAGTTGTAATGATTAATAATAATAATGCCTCCGAGTTCCCCTCCCGGACTTCCCCGCGATGAAGAAAACCCGGAACCATACAGTTTAATAGTAATAGTTTGTAGTGGTAAGATCCAGCTTCAGCATAAAGCGTCCTGTTACCGTGGACACGGCTATTCGAATAGATTAACCTCCCTGCAGGGGTGCACTACTGTTCAGCCTGCACGCTCGGATCTCCAGGGTGGCGTACACCTTCTTAGGGAATGCCCCACCGAGGCTATCCGACACATCGCAGCCCATCCTAGGCTCAGCAGAGAGGTCATCCGCCGGACTATATCCTATGCGCCAAGGGGTCTAGGTCCCTCACCCTTGCGCGCTCTTGCACGGTACAAGACTGGCCGGTGAAACAAAAGCTAATCCAAAAGACACCTGCTGCAGCAAAGAAGACAAGACCACTTCCCGGCTATCAGCCCGTGGTACTGCTGACGTCTGAAGAGCTTTCGGACAAACTACGACGCAGGGGAGCCCATAACTCCTTATCCCACGTGAAGGTAGTGCGTAAAGACCAAAGGGTCTCTCAAGTCATCCGCCGAACCATTAGCATTTTAATATTATCTCGCAGACAACCGTTATCGATGTCTGACTAACAACACAACGGATAACGAACAGCAACAAGGCCCACCGGTAACGTCGGGGCCTGCCCTGTCGTCCCGTCAAAGCGCGCGGTTACCGACAAGGTGAACCGTCTCCTTACCTTGTCTCGCGTGTGCTCTTGGTAGAGCTCGACTTTTTCGTGGTTTGGTAACTCTCGCGAGATATCAGCACGGGCCAAGTACGCCAGTAACGTCGGTCGTACCCTCCCTGTGGCTCCCGACAATATACCGCTCACGGGCACCGTCGGGTCGCCCGACTCTTACCTTTAAGGACACCAGTTGATTCGAGTTCCTACACTTAAAGACGTTCGACAGAGACATCATCGGAATGAACTAAAGAGGAATATTCCCGTATCACCCCGGTGGTGCCGAGACACCAGCGGAATGAACTAAAGAGGGATACCCTCGTATCATCCATGTGATGCTACGCTACTGAGCCGACGAGAGTGAATTACGAGTCAGTCCCCTCGTAGGTCAAACTCGAAGCGACTCGGCAGAGTCTCGCCGTTGTAGGTTTCCTAGGGCGTCTGCATTGATCCTTACCTGTTGCAGTTGTATATATTTTGTATCCACGTCACTCCCTTGAGCGGCCACGGCCCGCTATCTAATCCTAGCTAAGAATGTGCAGGGCTCACTGCTGAATAATGCATAATTATAATAGGCAGCATAGGATAAGGAAGGTACATATGGGGCGACAAAATCAGGCTATGCAATTGAATAGGATTGTAACATAGCAGCAGCAGTAACAATGCCTAGTGCAAGAAAGTACGGAAAGGTAGGCGATATCTGGGGAAAAGAATGGCTCTGCTTGCCTGGAAGCTCGACAGTAGGGGTACAGTCGTCGACGAAGTAGTCGTACCCGGCAGCGGTGTAGTCGGCGGTAGCAGCGGGGTCTACCGGAGAATAAAGGGGGGAAGAAACAGTAAATATAAATCAATCAAATACAAACAGATGCATGACATGACAGATGCAATGTTACACTACAACAAATTTGATAATCTGTGACGCACATTCTGTGACGATACAGTGAAAAAATGTCAGTAAATTTCAAGAAATGTGACGTTTTTCACTGTATCATCACAGAATGTGCGTCATACATTATCAAATTTTTTGTAGTGTTAACGGTGTTCTAACGTAGTGCAATGCACGTTGCTCGGAGCGAGAATTCATCCGGGGATGAAATACCAGCTCCGGGTGATTACCGGACAGGGTGTCCGGAGGGGGAAGGGATTATGCAGGAGGTGGCTTGGACATCCGAAAAACATGTGCAAGGTGTATCTGTGCTAGTTGAAACAATCCGAACAACTTTCGTGTTAAGAATAAATTCATCCCGATACTTTGACAGGACCAGACAAATCATCGGACAGACGGTTCGAAGGGGGACGGTTCGATGTTCAGTATGTTAGAGGGGGGTGGTGGGTATACAGATAACGTATCTGTATTCGTCATATTTTTCTGATCAATATTCATGTATAAACTTTTTCAATCTGAGTTACGGTTTAAAAGATATTGATTTTTGAAGTTTAAATCATTTTAAAGGATTTTCTGAATTATTTTTATTAATAAAAATCCAACATTATCCACAGAGGTTTGACTTGTCAAACTGACATGGGGGTCCCACCTGTCAGTGACCCAATTCTAATAAAACATTTTTATTAATAAAAACAGGGGGTGGCCCACATGTCATATTCACAATTTAATATTTCTATTTATTTTAAAAACTTACAAGTGGGCCATAGATGTCATAGACACATTTTATATAACTGTTTAATTAATCCAGGGGTTCACTTAATGGGTTGGACCCACATATAAGTATCACAGGGGTATCTTTATGTGGAAACATTTAGCAACTTAATTAATAGGGACATGGCCTTGGGCCCACGCGTCAGTGTCAAAGGGTGAGGCCAGTGAGGCCCGTGCTCACCAGCGACGAGCACAGGGCACGGCGGCGACGACCTAGCGCGCGAGCCCGGCGACCAAAACGAGCGCCATAAGTCGGAAACGAATGCCCGCGACGTCGCGCATCGGGTTGTGCCGAAACCGCGAGATGGAGCGGCATGTGGCCGCGACGGCGAGCCCAGCCGCGGCGGCCGGAGCAGGCAGCAAAGGGGACGATGGCGTAGCGCACTAGGGAGAGAACGAAGGGGACAGGGAGGCGCGAAAAGCTCACAGGGGGCCAGTAGGGAGGGGCAAAGGGCTCGGGGACGACTCGTGGCGGCGGAATTCGACGGAGCTTGCCGGCGGCCGTGGTTGAAGACGATGAATCCGGCGTCGTCCTGAGGGCGTCCAGGGTCGATTGCTTCAGGGAGGGGACGAAGACGTCCACGGCGGTCCTAGGGGAAAAGGTTTCAGGCGAAGGGGGCAACGGTGGCCACGGCGACGCATTGGTCCATGGCGACGGCGGCGACGGGTTCGCGTGAGTGAGGCAGAGAGGGGAGGGGTAGCGAGATCTGCGAGGGGGGTGGTGGCTACGGTTTCCACAAGGCACGGGGTGGCCTCGGAGGACTTATCCCCGCCGGCTAACCGCCGATGGGCGCCACCGCGCGCCAGCCGGCCGCGGGATGGCCGCCACGGCATCCCCCGTACGGTAGGAAGAAGAAGGGGGCGCGGCGGGCTTGGGGTGGGCCGGCCCAGTGAGGAGGGGAGGGGGGCTGGCTGGTGTGGGCGTCGCCCCCAAGAGTAGGTTAGTTTCTTTTTATTTTATTTTTTTCTTTTCGTTTACTTATTTTTCTATTATGTTCTAAATTGTTTTAATGGCTTTGGCATTTTTGCTAAGCATGAAACTTGATCCAATAATATTGTTGCATATTACTGAGATGCTACAAAAAGTTTTCGGACTTTATAAAGTCACTGGATATTTATTTGGAATTTGCATAAGGCAAATAGTGTTGTTTTAGCACTGTTATTATTTGTTTGAAATTTTCCATAGCACAATAAATACCCATGACCACATTGGCATGGTCCAATGATTATTTGGGATTTTATAAAAGTGGTTCCAAGATTTTTGGAAAATATTTTATTGTCACAATATTTTTAATATCCAACCGAAAGCATTTCAAGCTTTGCCTTTTTTGCAATTAGTTATGGGATTGGAGTTGTGTTGAATTTTCATGATCTAGGCCAATGGTTCACATTGCTTAACAACATCAAAAGCGGAATTTGAATTTGAACTGAACCAAGTTGCTCAAAGCAAAATTTTGGAACAGTAGTGATCAACAGTAATGGTGATTACTGTTCTCTGACAGTGAGCGTGTTACAAATCTCCCCCACTA
Source organism: Bromus sterilis (assembly GCA_950022295.1). Classification (NCBI taxonomy): domain Eukaryota; kingdom Viridiplantae; phylum Streptophyta; class Magnoliopsida; order Poales; family Poaceae; genus Bromus; species Bromus sterilis. The sequence continues at coordinate 224,261,645 of OX465599.1, forward strand.
CAGGAATTCTCGTCCCGAGAATCTAAGCAGTAGAGGGGAAAAGATCGGGGTATTCTTCACAAAGACGATCTTCGCGTTCCCAAGTGGCTTCATCTTCAGAATGATTCGACCACTGAACTTTGAGGAACTTGGTTGTCTTGTGGCGGGTTTTGCGTTCAGACTGATCGAGAATGCGGATCGGATGTTTTTGATAAGTCAAGTCATGTTGCAATTCAATTATATCATGTTCCACTTCACGAATAGGGTCCTTGAAGCAGCATCGGAGTTACGACACGTGAAAAACATCGTGGACTAGGGAGAGGTTCGGCGGCAATTCCAACCGGTATGCCACGGGTCCACTCCTGGATAGGATACAAAACGGGCCAATGTAGCGAGGAGCTAATTTTCCTTTGATTCCGAAACGATGAGTGCCTCTCATCGGAGTGACACGGAGGTACGCGTATTCGCGAGGTTGATAGACCATTTCTTTGTTCTTGCGATCATAGTTGCTCTTCTGGCGGGACTGAACAGCCTTCAAGTGGTCACGGATAACGCGAACCTGATCTTCTACATGTTGTATGATGTCCGGACCAATGAGAGTTCGTTCCCCGGTTTCTGACCAATTCAAAGGGGTTCGACACTTACGTCCATAAAGAACTTCAAAGGGTGCCATCTTCAGACTAGCTTGATAGCTATTGTTGTACGAAAATTCAGCAAATGGAAGAGATTCCTCCCATTTCTTACCAAATGAGATGACACAAGCTCGAAGCATATCTTCAAGCTCTTGGTTGACTCGTTCGACTTATCCTTGCGATTGTGGGTGATAAGCAGTACTAAAGCTTAGGTGAGTGCCCATAGCTTCTTGGAAACTATCCCAGAACATCGAGGTGAAAATGTTGCCATGGTCTGAACTGATCTCCAACGGAATACCGTGGAGGGAAACAATTCTAGAAACATATAAGTCTGCTAACTGACTAGCAGAGACCGTCTCCTTGACTGGCAGAAAATGGGCAACCTTGGAGAAGCGGTCGATCACGACTAAGATAGCATCGTGGCATTTCTGCGATCTAGGAAAACCAGTGATGAAGTCCATCTCGATCTTGTCCCACTTCCATTCAGGAATAGAAAGTGGTTGCAGAGTTCCAGAAGCTCTTTGATGTTCTGCTTTCACGCGACGGCAAATGTCACACTCGTCAACATATCGAGCGATGTCTTGCTTCATGTTAGACCACCAATACCGCTGACGAAGGTCTTGGTACATCTTGGTACTACCAGGGTGAATCGACAAAGGAGTATCATGAGCTTCTTTCATGACGCACGGGGTCAAGTTTAGATTGGGCTTACTCCTAGCGACCACTAAACGATTCTTGAAATACAACATACCATCACCAGCAACAGTGAAGAATGATGGCTTTCCTCTAGCGATATACTTCTTGATCTTCTCGACATCAGAGTCACATGTTTGTATCCACTTGATGGTGCTATCGAGGTCCGGCTCAACAACAAGGTTATCCACATGTCCCTGCGGAACAATTTCAAGTTCAACTTGCGGAGCTCTTCATACAGAAGTGGCTGCTCTATATGGACTTCAAGTTCAGAATAGTAGGCTTTGTGGCTTAAGGCATCGGCCACCATATTAGCTTTGCTAGGGGTGTAAGAAATTCCCATGTTGTAGTCGGCTATTTTCTCGAGCCATCTCTGTTGGCGGAGATTCAGGTCGGGCTGAGTAAACAGGTACTTCAGGCTTTGGTGGTCAGTGTAGATCTCGCAACGGTTACCAATGAGGTAATGTCGCCACAGCTTCAATGCATAAATTACCGCTGCCAATTCGAGATCATGAGTTGGATACTTATCTTCGTGAGCATGCAACTGACAAGAGCCATAAGCAATCACTTTGCGCTCTTGCATTAGGACATAACCTAATCATTGACGAGACGCGTCGCAATAAATCACGAAGTCCTTCTGAGTATCAGGAGGGGAAAGCACCGGGGGTGAAGTGAGCTTGTCCTTCAGAGCTTGAAAACTTTCTTGGCATTTATCAGTCCACTCAAACTTGACGCCTTTGTGAAGCAGATTAGTCAAAGGCTTGGCAATCTTGGAGAAATTCTCAACGAAACGGCGACAATAGCTAGCAAGGCCGAGGAAACTTCTGACTTTCTTGACAGTCCTGGGCGGAGTCCAGTCAAGAATAGCATAGATATGTTTGGGGTTGACGGAAAAGCCATCCTTGGAAATCACATGACCAAGGTAAGTTACTTCGGGAAGCCAGAACTCGCACTTAGAGTACTTAGCATAGATTTTGTGTTCTCGAAGCTTTTCCAGTATAAGACGAAGATGTTCAGCATGTTCTGCATTGGTCTTGGAGTAAATGAACATATCATCCAGATAAACCACGACAAACTTGTCGAGATATTCCATTAATATATAGTTCATCAATCGGGAGAAGGTGGATGGTGCATTCTTCAAGCTAAATGACATGACGGTGTACTCGTCTGAACCATAGCGAGTAATGAATGCGGTCTTCGGGATGTCCTCATCACGTACCCGGATTTGATGGTAACCCAACCTTAAGTTGAGTTTTGAAAACACCGTGGATCCAGCAAGTTGATCATAAAGATCATTGATCCGAGGGAGGGGGTACTTGTTCTGTATCGTGGCCTGGTTGATAGGTCGGTAATCTTGTACCAAACGGTTCGTTCCATCACTCTTCTTAACAAAGAGCGAAGTCGCTCCCCAAGAAGAGGAACTTGGACAGATGAAGCCTTTCCCGAGGGTCGTGTCGATCTCCTTCTTCAATTCAAGGAGGTGGTGAGGTGTCATCTTATATGGGCGCTTGGAAATAGGGACGGTGCCAGGCTTCAAGTCGATGACGAATTCAACTTCCCTAATCGGGGGTATCCCCGGCAGTTCTTCTGTGAATACGTCGGTAAAATCACAAACGATTGGGACTTTCTCAATCGCTTCGAGAGGTGCGACATTCAATGCATTCAGAGCATATATACGAGCTTCAGCATTCATCGACACAATGGCAGTGTGACTCACAATCGCGCCAGAAGGATGAAAGAGTTGGATGACCTTGGTGCCACAATAAAGTGCGGCATCGTGGGATTTCAGCCAATCCATACCCAAGATAAGGTCAATAGTGGAGGTTTTCAGAATATGTCGGGAGACAAGGAACTCAATCCTTTTGATCTCAACGGTGATGTTAGGTGCCAGCATGTCAACGTGACACATGCCGCTGGGTGTTTTAACAGCCAAGGGGGTGCGCATCTTTTCGTGGTATATGCCATGCTTAGATGCAAATGCTCCAGACTTAAATGAATGCGATGCTCCTGTATCAAATAAAACAGTAGCAGGTATTGAGTTAACGAGGAGAGTACCCATCACTGTAGCGGGCTGTGCCGGAGCTGCTTCAACATCAATGTTGTAAGCATGACTACGAGCATGAGTATTTGACCCAGTATTATAGTTGAGGGTCCCATTGTTTCCACGGACATTTCCGCGGCCAGCAGGGTGAACTACCAGTTGATTCTGTCGCTGAGGGTAGTCTCTGGTAATATGGCCTAGCTGACGGCACTTGAAACACTGGACATCTTGAGGACGGAGGGGTGCAGTCTCAGTCTTCGGCTGTCTCGGCGGGGGTGGAGGCAGACGGGCGGCAGGGGCAGTTGGACGAAACACACTGTGTGGAAGCCAAACGCGTTGCTTCTGTGCTGTGCCCGAAGATGAGCCAGCATCACGGGGGATCTTCGGTGAACCACCGAACTTAAGCTGAGCGGTCTCGAGAGTGATAGTCTGGTTCACCATGGTGGCGAAGTCGGGGAAGACGTGCCAAGCCAGTGCAAGTTGGAGATCTGCGTTGAGTCCATCACGGAACTTCTCTTGCCTACTTGCATCATTGGGGAGGTCACTTGCAGCATAGCGGGAGAGGCGGAGGAATTCCCTCTGATATGCCTCGACAGTTTTGTTGCCCTGAACAAGGTTGCGGAACTCGGTCTTCATCCGGTTCATAATCGCCTGGGGGACATAACGAGCACGGAAGGTAGTCTTAAAGTCATTCCAGGTGAAGACAGTCCCTTCAACTAGCGAGCCCTTGTAGGTGTCCCACCACTGAGCAGCGGGACCACGCAGGAAATATGACGTCAAGTTGACATAATCAGCAGCGCTCACATTAGCGAACTCCAGCTGACGAGTGATGTCACGAAGCCAATCATCCGCATCTAGCGGCTGTTCAGGTTGGTGGAAGAGAGGGGGATTCAGAAGCATGAAGTCCTGTAGAGTAACCACAGGCGGTTGGTTCTGGTGCTGGTTCTGGTTCTGGAGCTGATATATGACTCCTTGCATAAACACCTGGTTCATCTGAAACTGCTGCATCATCGCGGCCATGTAGTCCGGCGGCGGAGGTGGATCGTTGGCACCACGACCACGACCATGACCACCACGACCAGCCATCCTGCTAGAAATTAACAGGGGTATTTCAGCGATGAGAATCTTAACGAGATACCGGAAACGAGTAAGAGGTAAAGCGTCAACAAAGAGGAGGTGCGGATATATAGGAGTAGTCATGTAAGACATACACATCCACCCATAGAATCAATTGAAAATCAGACAGTGTAACGTCGTAGAAATTAAGGAAAAAGGACTCACTAGGCGGCGCGCAGACCACGGTAAGGATTACACGACGCGACATAGATTCCACTATGTCAATCATGCCACAAGAAAACTGTTGGCCACAGGAGTTAATGCCAGAGGACGCGTGGCCTGCCCAGAATGAGAATGGGATCCGCGGTCCGGGACCTGGGGTAGAACTCCTGCGACACGACTCAATCAATGGAGAAACACCAAAACGCCGGATGGAATCAAGAGAACATGATCCTAATGTCAGAGTTTGTAAAACTTACCAGCAAGGATAAGAGAGCAGATTCCCAGAGCATAGGTAAGGAGAAAAGGATCCTAATACCATAGATATCACACGTAGTGACATCGATGTGGGCCCGTAAGCCAAACATTAAGTTAGCAAAATAGTTTTTCAAAGTCTAGACTCAACTTCGACCAGGTAGTGGTTGGGTGGCTTCCTACAGGCAGTCGGCTCTGATACCAATTTGTGACGCCCCCAAAATCAATCTGTGTACAGTTTTCATACACGCAGGGTACACGGCTGAGATTAGGGTGCCACGGTAAGAATATCACAGCACAACACTAAACACAAAAGGATAAACCAATATGTTACAATAAAAGGGGGGGTCGCGCGGACCCGAATACATAAGTTATACAAGCCATAATATCTGAGTACAGACATAGTTAGTCAAGTTCTGCCTTAAGAAGGCTAGCACAAATAACATCAGAGATACAGATCGAAAAGGCAAGGCCTCCTGCCTGGAAGCCTCCGAAACTACTCCTGGTCCTGGTCAGCGGGGGTCTTGACGTAGTAGTATCCGCCTCCGGGGTACTCCTGCTCCTGGGCTCCAACATCGACTGCAGCGGCCGATCAGGCAAAACAAAAAAAGGGAAATAAAGCAAAGGTGAGTATCTAGCATACCCGCGAGTCTTACGTCCGCTACTAAGCATTATGCATCTGTATCAATGGAAAGGGGGGCTGTATATAGTGGACTGCAAGATATAAATATGAATAAGGATAAGAAGCTAGGCCTAACGAAGACTAGCATCTTCTGACGATGTCTTGCAGCATGAGAAGAGAAACAGCCAACAACTTATATAAAGCATAAAATAACAATGAAGCAGAAGTTGCTGCAGCATTGTATAATATAAGTTGTAATGATTAATAATAATAATGCCTCCGAGTTCCCCTCCTCGACTTCCCTGCGAGGAAGAAAACCCGGAACCATACAATTTAATAGTAATAGTTTGTGGTGGTAAGATCCAGCTTCAGCATAAAGCGTCCTGTTACCGTGGACACGGCTATTCGAATAAATTAAACTCCCTGCAGGGGTGCACTACTGTTCAGCCTGCACGCTCGGATCTCCAGGGTGGCATACACCTTGTTAGGGAATGTCCCACCGAGGCTATCCAACACATCGCAGCCCATCCTAGGCTCAGCAGAGAGGCCATCCGTCGGACTATATCCTATGCGCCAAGGGTTCTAGGTCCCTCACCCTTGCACACTCCTGCACGGTACGAGACTTGCCGGTGAAGCAAAAGAAAATCCAAAACACACCTGCTTCAGCAAAGAAGACAAGACCGCTTCTCGCCTATCAGCCCGTGGTATTGCTGACGTCTGAAGAGTTTTCGGACAAACTACGACGCAGGGGAGCCCATAACTCCTTATCCCACGTGAAGGTAGTGCGTATAGACCAACGGGTCTCTCAAGTCATCCGCCGAACCATTTAGCATTTTAATATTATCTCGCAGACAACCGTTATCGCTGTCTGACTAACAACACAACGGACAACGAACAGCAACAAGGCCCACCGGTAACGTCGAGGCCTATATTGTCGTCCCGTCAAAGCGCGCGGTTACTGACAAGGTGAACCGTCTCCTTACCTTGTCTCGCGTGTGATCTTGGTAGAGCTCGACTTTTTCATGGTTTGGTAACTCTCGCGATATACGAGCAGGGGCCAAGCACTCTAGAAACGTCGGTCGTACCCTCCCTGTCGCTCCCGACAATATACCGCTCGCGGGCACCGTTGGGTCGCCCGACTCTTACCTTTAAGGACACCAGTTGATTTGAGTGCCTGCCATTAAGTGAAACCAGGAGGAATCACCCTCGATGGCACACTTAAAGACGTTCGACAGAGACATCAGCGGAATGAACTAAAGTGGAATATTCTCGTATCACCCCGGTGGTGCCGACACACCAGCGGAATGAAATAAAGAGGGATACCCTCGTATCATCCAAGTGATTCTACGCTAATGAGCCGACGAGAGTGAATTACGAGTCAGTCCCCTCGTAAGTCAAACTCGAAGCGACTCGGCAGTGTCTCGCCGTTGTAGGTTTCCTAGGGCGTCTGCATTGATCCGTACCTGTTGCAGTTGTATATATTTTGTATCCGCGCCACTCCCCTGAGTGGCCACGGCCCGCTATCTAATCCTAGCTAACAATGCGCAGGGCTCACTGCTGAATAATGCATAATTATAATATGCAGCATAGGATAAGGAAGGTACATCAAGGGGCGACAAAATCAGGCTATGCAATTGAATAGGATTGTAACGTAGCAGCAGCAGTAACAATGCCTAGTGCAAGAAAGTACGGAAAGGTAGGCGATATTTGAGGAAGAGAATGGCTCTGCTTGCTTGGAAGCTCGACGGTAGGGGTACGGTCGTCGGCGAAGTAGTCGTACCCGGCAGCGGTGTAGTCGGCGGTAGCAGCGGGGTCTACCGGAGAATAAAGGGGGGAAGAAATAGTAAATATAAAGCAATCATATACAAACAGATGCATGACATGACAGATACAATGTTAACGGTGTTCTAACGCAGTGCAATGCACGTTGCTCGGAGCGAGAATTCATCCGGGGATGAAATACCAGCTCCCGGTGATTACCGGACAAGGTGTCCGGAGGGGGAAGGGATCATGCCGGAAGTGTCTTGGACATCCGACAAACATGTGCAAGGTGTATCTGTGCTAGTTGAAACAATCCAAACAACTTTCGTGTTCAGAATCAATTCATCCGGATACTTTGACAGTACCGGACAAATCATCGAACAGACGGTCCGGAGGAGACGGTTCGATGTTCGGTATGTTAGAGGGGGGGGTGGTGGCTATACGGATAACGTATCTATATTTGTTATATTTTTCTGATCAATTTTCATGTATAAACTTTTTCAATACGAGTTACGGTTTAAAAGATATTGATTTTTGAAGTTTAAATCATTTTAAAGGATTTTCTGGAAATTTTTTTATTAATTAAAATCCAACATTATCCACAGAGGTTTGACTGGTCAAACTGACAAGGGGGTCCCACATGTCAGTGACCCAATTCTAATAAAACATTTTTATTAATAAAAACAAGGGGGTGGCCCACATGTCATATTCTCAATTTAATATTTCTATTTATTTTAAAAACTTACAGGTGGGCCATAGATGTCATAGACACATTTTATATAACTGTTTAATTAATCCAGGGGTTCACTTAATAGGTTGGACCCACATGTAAGTCTCACAGGGGTATCTTTATTTGGAAACATTAGCAACTTAATTAAAAGGGACTTGGCCCACTGTCATGGACACAGAGTAGTTATTTAACTTAATCGTTTTTTAACTTAACGGCCTTTGGCCCACGCGTCAGTGTCAAAGGGTGAGGCCAGTGAGGCCCGCGCTCACCGGCAACGAGCACAGGGCACGACGGCGACGACCTAGCGCACGAGCCCGGCGACCAAAACGAGCGCCATAAGTCGGAAACGAACGCCCGCGACGCCGCGCATCGGGTTGTGCCGAAACCGCGAGCTGGAGCGGCATGTGGCCGCGACGGCGAGCCCAGCCATGGCGGCCGGAGCAGAAAGCGACGGGGACGACGGCGTAGCGCACTAGGGAGAGAACGGAGGGGGCAGGGAGGCGCGAAAAGCTCACAGGGGGCCAGTAGGGAGGGGCAAAGGGCTCGGGGACGACTCGTGGCGGCGGAATTCGTCGGAGCTTGCCGGCGGCCGTGGTTGAAGACGATGAAGCCTGCGTCCTCCTGACGGCTTCCGGGGTCGATTGCTTCAGGGAGGTGACGAAGGGGGCAAGGTTTCAGGCGAAGGGGGCAACGGTGGCCACGGCGACGCACTGGTCCATGGCGACGGCGGCGACGGGTTCGCGTGAGTGAGGCAAAGAGGGGAGGGGCAGCGAGATCTACGATGGGGGTGGTGGCTAGGGTTTCCACAAGGCACGGGGTTGCCTCGGGGGACTTATCCCCGCCGGCTAACCGCCGATGGGCGCCACGGCGCACCGGCCGGCCGCGGGATGGCCGCCACGACATCCCCCGTACGGCAGGAAGAAGAAGGGGGCAAGGTGGGCTTGGGGTGGGCCGGCCCAGTGGGGAGGGGAGGGGGGCTGGCTGGTGTGGGCCTCGCCCCCAAGCGTAGGTTAGTTTCTTTTTTTTTGTTTACTTATTTTTCTATTCTGTTTTAAATTGTTTTAATGGCTTTGGCATCTTTGCTAAGCATGAAACTTGATCCAATAATATTGTTGCATATTACTGAGATGCTACAAAAAAAATTGGGACTTTATAAAGTCACTGGATATTTATTTGGATTTTGCAAAAGGCAAATAGTGTTGTTTTAGCACTGTTATTATTTGTTTGAAATTTTCCATAGCACAATAAATACCCATGACCACATTGGCATGGTCCAATCATTATTTGGGATTTTATAAAAGTGGTTCCAAGATTTTTGGAAAAGATTTTATTGTCACAATATTTTTAATATTCAACCAAAAGCATTTCAAGCTTTGCCTTGTTTGCAATTAGTTATGGGATTGGACTTGTGTTGAATTTTCATTATCCAGGCCCATGGTTCACATTGCTTAACAACATCAAAAGGGGAATTTGGATTTGAACTGAACCAAGTTGCTCAAAGAAATTTTTTGGAACAATAGTGATCAAGAGTAATCGTGATTACTTTTCTCTGACAGTGAGAGTGTTACATGCTGTCCAGAAAACAGATTATGTCTACTTGACGGAACAAATCGGAACAAATCACCGGTTCAACTTTTTTAACTGAATTTTTTACACAACGTTCTCTATACAATTGCGAAACTTTCGTATGTTCTGAGTTTTTTGATTAGAGTTGAAGAAGGGCCCCGAAAAAATTCTTTACTACCTGATGTTCTGTTTTTCACAGATTCTGCCACGTTTTCCCTCTCCTTACTTTTGCAAACCTTAATCTTGCTTTTGATTTGAAAATACCTTTTCTAAATCATGAGAAACAGTAGCTCTTCAAGAATACCTTTATATACAGTGGGAATTTTTTTGTAATAAGGGTACTAACCTCTCTAACCATCTTACGATGAGTTATGTATGAAGGGAGTTCTCAAGTGTGCGAGGGAAGATGATGAAAGAAGATTCAGGAGTGTCAAACGCTCAAGCTTGGGGATGCCCCCAAGCATCCCCAATAAATATTCAAGGAGACTCATGCTGCAAGACCCGTCAGAAGATGCTAGTCTTCGATAGGCCTAGCTTCTTACCCTTATTCTGATTTCTACCTTGCAGTCCACTATATACAGCCTCCCCTTTCCATTTGATACAAATGCATAAATGCTTAGTAGCGGACGTAAGACTCGTGGGTATGCTATATACTCACCTTGATTTATTTCGCCTTTTTTTTGCCTCATCGGCCGCTGCAGTCGACGTTGGAGCCTTGGAGTCTAGGAGAAGGAGATCCCCGATGCCGACCACCGCAACATGAAGATCCCCGATGTCTTCTTCGACGTCAAGTTCCCCGTTGACCAGGAGTAGTTTGGAGGTTCCCAGGCAGGAGGCCTCGCCTTTTTGATCTGTTGTTATTTGTGCTAACCTTCTTAAGGCAACCTTGTATTCTTGTGTCTGTACTCAGATACTATTGCTTCCGCTAACTTTGTGCTCTCGAGCTGTTGTATTTGAGCCCTCGTGGCACCTGGCTTGTATTAAACAACTTGTACTATTTTATTTATAGAGTTGTGTTGTGATATCTTACCGTAAGTCCCTAATCTCGATCGTGTACCTTGCGTGTATGATTACTGTACACGGTCTGATTTTGGGGGCGTCACACTCACCTTGTTGAAAGTAATGATGGAGAAAATGTTGTTTTCATCTAAAACTGCTTTATCAAACTATTATTCTTTTGAAACAAAATTAGCTTTTATGCAAAAGAACCATACAACCTTCCTTTGAAGCCTCATGTAGTTACTAGGACCTTTCCCGGGAGGCATGTTGAGTACGGAATGTACTCATGGCAATAATTTTGTTGAACAAAGTTCCATGAAGACAAAGGTGATGATTACGACTACTATGGCGATCCGTAGGAGTGAGGTACGTGGACTACATCGACTTCCTGTGGCTGAGATGGAGTCGCTACGCATTTGTACTTTCCGCTGCTTCCTGATTGTAACAAATGTCATGAGACATTTTATATGTATGCCTTATGGAAGATTATGGTACTTGTAAAATCTTTATGTATTTTGCAATGATACCATTTTGCTGTGTTTTCAACAATGATCCCGGGATTGACAATTAAACATAGGAGGGTCTGGAAATTATTTTCGAAATCTCACAATCACTAAAATCATAAGCCTATCTTTATGGCTATAAAGAAAGAGCTCTAGGGAGACAACCCTTGTTATCTTTACTTTGAGTTTTTACTTTCCGTTTTTAGTGGTCTTGATGTGTGTTACTACTATAGCAACATCTTTGTATCTTTATTTTCAAGCTTTGTGCCAAGTTATAGCCTCTTATGATAAGGGAAGCAAAAGTTGTGACATGTTGTCCAGAAAACAGAATCTGTCTACTTGACGAAAAAAATCGGAACAAATCACCAGTTCATCTTTTCGAACTTAATTTTTTACACAACATTCTCTATACAATTGCGAAACTTTCGTATGTTCTGAGTTTTTTGATTTGAGTTGAAGAAGTGCCCCGAAAAAATTCTTTGCTACGTGATGTTCTGTTTTTCACAGATTCTGCCACGTTTTCCCTCTCCTTACTTTTGCAAACCTTAAGCTTGATTTTTATTTGCAAAAACCTTTTGGAAATCTTGAGAAACAGTATCTCTTCAAGAATATCTTTATATACAGTGGGGAATATTTTTTTAATAAGGGTACTAACCTCTCTAACCATCTTACGATGAGTTATGTATGAAGGGAGCTTTCAAGTGTGCGAGGGAAGATGATGAAAGAAGTTTCGGGAGTGTCAAACGCTCAAGCATGGGGATGCCCCCAAGCATCCCCAATAAAATTCAAGGATACTCATGCTGCAAGAACCGTCAGCAGATGCTAGTCTTCGATAGGCCTAGCTTCTTACCCTTATTCTGATTTCTACCTTGCAGTCCACTATATACAGCTTCCCCTTTCCATTTGATACAAATGCATAAATGCTTAGTAGCGGACGTAAGACTCGCGGGTATGCTACATACTCACCTTGCTTTATTTCCCCCTTTTTGTTTTGCCTCATCGGCCGCTGCAGTCGACGTTGGAGCCTTGGAGTCTAGGAGCAGGAGATCCCCGATGCCGACCACCGCAACATGAAGATCCCCGATGTCTTCTTCGACGTCGAGTTCCCCATTGACCAGGAGTAGTTTGGAGGTTCCCAGGCAGGAGGCCTCGCCTTTTCGATCTGTTGTTATTTGTGCTAGCCTTCTTAAGGCAACCTTGTATTCTTGTGTCTGTACGCAGATACTATTGCTTCCGCTAACTTTGTGCTCTCGAGCTGTTGTATTCGAGCCCTCGGGGCCCCAGGCTTGTATTAAACATCTTGTATTATTTTATTTATAGAGTTGTGTTGTGATATCTTACCGTCAGTCCCTAATCTCGATCGTGTACCTTGCATGTATGATTACTGTACACGATCTGATTTTTGGGGCATCAACACTCACCTTGTTGAAAGTTATGATGGAGAAAATGTTGCTTTCATCTAAAACTTCTTTATCAAACTATTATGATTTTCAAACAAAATTAGCTTTTATGCAAAAGAACCATACAACCTTCCTTTGAAGCCTTATGTAGTTACTAGGACCTTTCCCGGGAGGCATATTGAGTACGAAATGTACTCATGGCAATAATTTTGTTGAACAAAGTTCCATGAAGACAAAGGTGATGATTACGACTACTATGGCAATCCATAGGAGTGAGGTACGTCGACTACATCGACTGCCTGTGGCTGAGATGGAGTCGCTACGCATTTGTACTTTCCGCTGCTTCCTGATTGTAACAAATGTCACGAGACATTTTATATGTATGCCTTATGGAAGATTATGGTACTTGTAAAATCTTTATGTATTCTGCAATGATACCATTTTGCTGTGTTTTCAACAATGATCCCGGGATTGACAATTAAACATAGGAGGGTCCGGAAATTATTTTCGGGTTCTCACAATCACTAAAATCGTAAGCCTATCTTTATGGCTATAAAGAAAGAGCTCTAGGGAGACAATCCTTGTTATCTTTACTTTGAGTTTTTACTTTCAGTTTTTAGTGGTCTTGATGTGTGTTACTACTATAGCAACATCATTGTATCTTTATTTTCAAGCTTTGTGCCAAGTTATAGCCTCTTATGATAAGGGAAGCAAAAGTTGTGACATGCTGTCCAGAAAACAGATTCTGTCTACTTGACGGAAAAAATCGGAACAAATCACCAGTTCATCTTTTTGAACTGAATTTTTTACACAACGTTCTCTATACAATTGCGAAACTTTCGTATGTCCTGAGTTTTTTTATTTGAGTTGAACAAGTGCCCCGAAAAAATTCTTTACTACCTGATGTTCTGTTTTTCACAGATTCTGCCACGTTTTCCCTCTCCTTACTTTTGCAAACCTTAAGCTTGCTTTTTATATACAAAAACCTTTTGGAAATTTTGAGAAACAGTAGCTCTTCAAGAACATCGTTATATATAGTGGGGATTTTTTTCTAATAAGGGCACTAACCTCTCTAACCATCTTACGATGAGTTATGTATGAAGGGAGTTTTCAAGTGTGCGAGGGAAGATGATGACAGAAGATTCGGGAGTGTCAAACGCTCAAGCTTGGGGATGCCCCCAAGCATCCCCAATAAATATTCAAGGAGACTCAAGCATCTAAGCTTGGGGATGCCCCCGTGCATCCCCTTCTCCATCGACAATCATCAGTTCGTCCTTCGTCTCACTATATTTTTATCACTTCATGCGTTATGTGCTATGCTTAGAGCGTCTCGCTCTTTGGTTTCATTTTTAGTTTTCTTTAGCTTTGCTTGCTGATCATAACAAGTTAGACCCCAGCTTACTTTGTGTGGGAGAGAAACACGCTCCACTCTAATCTAGAACACATCATAGGATTTTTCAGGCTTACCTTTTTGCTGTTGTGTGTTCTTTATCTTTTCATAGCTGCTGCCATGTTTAGTTTTAGTCTTAGTTTGTCTTTAGCAAGAGCTTTGGATTTTGTTTAGTTTGTTGCTGGAACTCTCCTTAGTTTTCATGTTTATCTTGTTAAGAGAGTTGGTTGTTTCACTGAGTTGTGTCTTGTCTTGAAAGTAGGTAATTGATGTTGCTATTTAATTTTTGTAGTAAATTGCAATAGTTTTGAGGTATTGTTGTGAGTAATGTTTGAACTTTTGGTGTCAAGAGCTCTAGCCTATTAGTGATAGGTGTCGTATTTTGGGAAATCCGTGTTTATTTTCAAAACCTACAAAACTAGTTGAGAACTCTAGCTACTAGATGGATCACAAATCTTTTGAGGGATCAGATATTAGAGTACACTCACGTGCCATGAGTCGAGGATGCGCAAGGATAACCAAACCCCCATACACTCCTCCTCGGGGTACTTGTCTCTGTGTGAACCTCCTTATTAGATTGAGAGTTACCGATAATAAGTGCATGAGTTCCTTGGACTAATGTAAGTATTGAAAGTTGACACTTCCACCTCCTCATATTTCCTAGCATCTTACGTACCGTGCATTGCCTTCTTCGCACTCCGAGAGTTGGCGTCCACCTTCGCCGGTACATCCAAACCCTTGGCATGATATGCTCTGTCATCATAAACCTCCCTATATCTTTCCTAAAAACAGTCACCATACCTACCTATCAAGGCATTTCCATAGCCTTTCCGAGATATATTGCCATCAACATCCACCTCTTCATGACTTGATCTTCATGTCATACATGTTCCTGCTACACGGGCAGAGGCATACATTGCATACATCATGATAGCTACATCTTTTTTATGTTTGAGTACCTTGTAAAGTGTGAAATATCTTATATACCCTCTTGTAAATTATAGTGCTGCCCTTAAGTGAGGAAAAGACCCAAAGTGGACAAATTAAAAGATCCCAAAGAGGAAAAATGAGAGTTAAATAGGAAGAGCCATTGAGGCCACCAAAAAATAAAAAAAGAGAAAAAGAAAAAAAAAAGAGAAAAGGGAAACACTACTATTCCTTTTGAAAGATCCACACTCGTACTCTCTCTTATCCTTGTACTCCATAGAGATGATCATTTATGCATATAGCTATGTGGGTACGTTCACACTATAGAACTTGGCTTGCATATTCCAAGGATGAGCCTCCACAAAAGAGCTCAAGGTCTTCATGAGCGAGCAAGTTAGATGCACCCCCACTAGTTCCATTGGAGAGCTTTTTAGCTCATATGTGCATCCGTTGCATTGCAATCCCTACTCCTCACATCATATCTATCATTTGGCCTTCTCTCCTATGATTGTCCTTATTGATGTGAGCCTTTCTCACCCTTTTGGTCTTCCTCCTCCACCATCTTTCTCTCTTTGCCATCCTAAGTGTCAACTCTCGTGTTTACACTCATCCATTGCATGAGTGCTCAAAATATCGAAAAGGAGTGGCTCAAATTGACTTGTACCTGGAAAGTGGTCTGGGGATGAGTCAAGATAAGATTCCAAAGAGGACCAAGTGTGAAAATTTAGTAGATTGAGTTCTCAACAACAAAAATACTTTTTCTTGTATTCCCTATCCCCCTTCTTGCACGCAAACACCATTTGGAGACATTCGAGTCATGAACAACTAAGTGCTCTTGCACCTAATGTTCTTTCGTTGTTTGTTTCAATGCTAATATAGACTCTTGCCTGTTATGAGTTGAATTGAATCACATACCTTGATTGCTTCACTTTCAAAGTTCTTATATGGTTGCTAGCATGTCACCACAGAAATTATGCTTGTTATCATTTACCTACTCGAGGACGAGCAGTAATTAAGCTTGGGGATGTTGATACGTCCCAAACGTATCTATAATTTTTGCTTGCTCCATGCATGTTTTGGGTGTTATTGCTATGTGTTTGCTACAGTTTCATATCTTTTTATAACATATTTTGGAACTAACCTATTAATGGTTGCAAGTTCTTGTTTTTGTACACAAGTTCTGAGTACCTTGTAGGAGTTCTATTAATGGTTGGAACTAACATATTTTGGAACTAACCTATTAATGGTTGCAATTTCTGAGTGCACAAGTTCTTGTTTTTGTACTTTATGTGTAGGAATTACTTGGATAAAGGAAAAATCATAAAAATCAGCCTTGTAGGAGTTGGACTCTAACTCTCCCGAAATGTGTCCCCACTAGACAGGTTTTAAAGATTGCGTCGGAAACGCTAGAAGACGACCTCAAACAGAAAAACTTAAAACTACAAAGTTGTAGACAACTTTTTTTCGGTGGATATGGAATTTATTGTTATCTCAATCGGAGTTCGGATGCTCCCTCTGGCCTCGAAATACCAAAGACGTAATCTGGATGACGGGTATCCGAGAGTGTATATAAAGAGAGGATAATTAGGTCAAAGGGCACCACGAAATTTCCTCCCCCTTGGCAGCCGTCTTGAAGGGGAGATCAATCTCCACAGTAGCACCGTCTCCAAGGAAGAAGGGGGACAAGGGCCGCTGCCCCCAAGATCTGTGGCCATGGCCGTGGCCGTGGACATGACCGCCGCCGCCGTCTTCTTCATCTCCTCCGGGCTGCACATCTCCATCAACAACTCTCTCTCTCACCATGTCCATGTGTGAGTAGTTCCCCTCGGGGCTAAGGTTTCTAACAGTAGCTATGTGGTCAATTCTCTCTCCCATGATGTGATCTTCGTTGTGATCATAGGCTATGTTAATCTAGGATGATCCCATGGTATTTCCCCTTCCTCTATGTATTGGATTGATGTACTCACTTGATCTTATCTAGTATAATTCCCGAGACCATGGTGATAGCGGTTTATTGGACATGAGTTAGAAGAATATTTTCATGAGTGATTTCCTCTTTTATGTGTTGATTGAAGATTGAGAGTCTTTTGGTGCTTGTCTTTGAGTATCCTTTAGATATGTTGTGGTGATTGTGGTACTCTCTTTGGATGGCCGCTGTGACATTGGGAAATCCATAGATGAGAACTACGAACTCTGAGGTGTGCTTTTGTAGCCCTACATAATTCTCGTCCTCTCTTGATCACAAAGGAATGACCTCCGAGTATGTCTCCATTGCATGTTTTATTGGAAATATCATGTGATTAGACAATGTTAATGTTTTGGGAGTTGTCACTACTGAAAGTATGAAGTCTAGGCCTTGTTTCCGCCATGGTTACACCGTTTGCGCTCACTTTTGTCACATGTTTGCTTGCTGCACTTTTTATTACAGATTTATATTACCTTGCTTTGCCACACCTATCACCCATATTTTACCATCTCTTCGCCGAACTAGTGCACCTATAAAAACACCTAGTTGTATTAGGTGTGTTGGGGACACAAGAGACTTCTTGTATCTTAATCGCAGGGTTGCTTGAGAGAGACCATCTTCAACCTCTACTTCCCTGAGTTCGATAAACCTTAGGTCATCCACTTGAGGGAAATTGCTGCTGTCCTACAAACCTCTGCGCTTGGAGGCCCAACATAGTCTACAAGAATAGAAGCGTGCGTAGACATCAGTTAGTTCAAATAAACTTCAGATTCTAACTTCCCATTCAAAACTGTGGATTTTACATCCATGTGAATCTACCAGACTGGTAAAGGCGAAGGCGCTAGCGATCACGAATAGGAATTTGGGCAACTCAGCGTCGTAAGATCCACATTTTTTATCGCTAGCGCCTTCGCATTTACTAGTCTGGTAGACAACCACAAGTGATTTGTGTTAGACAACCACAAGTCTGACCGGTCCACCTAGATCATGGATCTCACGTCGACCAACGATGTCCACACAATGGAATGCAATAAGAACAAGTGGAGGTGGGACACTGGCATGCCTCGTGTCCCATTTGGGTCATGTACGTACCATGGGGCGATCCGCGCCTTCACTTTTTATGCCTCATGTCCCGCATCCGCACTACCCAAAGCTCATGGTCGGGCCGGAGGAAACAACAAGGACTTAGGGCACGAACGCATGCGAAGATTTAGATTAGGTTAATTTTTTCTTATTGAAATGTATTACAAATATCATGTCTTTGGTCCGATTTAAAAAGAAATCATCCGTTTTGCATGGAAATCGACCGGTTTATCAACATCTCATTTGAAATATGTCTAAACATTTGAGGTATATGGTTGGATGGCCGACTCACGTATCGGTGTCTGTGGACGCGTATGGATAACGTTTATGTATTAAAGGTGTACGTTAAAGATGCTCTAACTGCATATTTGACGTTGTGTTAGGTCTGTATTTGATATAACAATGAAGCATGCAGGTTGGTCCGACCAACCCTAGTCATGCACAAAGGTGTCGTCCTGCACCACCCGAAACACCATGCGGGAGGGGCCAGGAGACCTTGGCGGCGCAAGAAATCTCCCATGGTGCTTGTCAAGAATATCACCGAAGAGTATGGGAGTTTTATTTGCATAATATACAATGGAGAGGGGAGGGGGTTACATGCATGATCACTTTTCATTTCCAATCGCTTGTTGTGTGTATGGATAGGGGTAGATACAGATCGAATGCGGATCAGATAATATTTGCATCACTTCTATTTTCATTTATCTAAAATGAATACAAACACAAAGACGAATATTGTTGGATATAAATTCAGATCGGATGTTATTTGAATATGGATACGTATCATAGTTTTACTAAGATCAAAATGAATACTTATAATAGAGATATACCCCCTCAATTCCAGAATATAAGTTGTATTGTTTTCCATGCAAGTCAAACATATATATGTTTGATCTAGATTATAGGATAAAATATTAATATCTACAATACAAAATAAATAAAATATGAAAATACCATATGATCACAAATAATCAATTAACATCCCACAAAAAGAAAATAAATGATCAACTAACAATATATAATAAGTCAATGATAGGCATGTTTTGAATACATAGTACTATAATGTAAAACGAGAATTATATAGAGCGAATGTAAGAATTTTCGTAGTCTAGGGCGGTGTTATACTAGCCGCCGGATATGAGGTGTAAATCTTGAGACAAGGAAACAAACCAAGTCAGCTTTTAATTAGGTCACGTGGACTAAAAGAGGAGGGAACACAACTATAACTAAACAGACCAGCACACCCCACTTGCTATGACACGTCTCTTAAAACAAATATAATAGGATGGTGTAGTCGGGCTGTAAGGCATATAATATAATATTTTAAATGAGTTGAAAGAGAGAAGAGAAACGGGCTACTAATTAACAGCCGACTACAACACGTATTCCTAGTCATATTGTGAGAGTGTAAAATGGGTCATATATCAACAAAGTAGTACATTTTTATATATTACTATTGTACCTGCTAGCTATACTATTAACCATGCTCTTACCCAGACAACTTGGGTTCAAAACCCACTCTTGTCACTTTTTTTTAAAAAAATCTCCTTTTCTAAGATAGTAAAATATGCAAAAATGAAAATTTTCAAAATATGGTAAGTTTTACAAACAACATTTATACTTGCTATTTTTAATTTTTGTAGCATCGCAATTCTAAATTCTATACCATGACAAATTTAATTATTTAATGATACCAAAATTCATTTATGTTGCATGGCAAATTCATTTTTACATAATGTCCATTTTCATTAAATAGCGCATGACAATTTTTCTCCAGGCTGCATGGTAATTTAAAATTATATATCACACCAAATTTTATTTGCTTTATTTTCTTCTTTTTTCTAAGATGGCGAAATAGCTAAAAAATAAATGTTTCACAATATATCATTTTTAACAAAAAAAATTATACATGGCATTTCTAGTTTTTCAAGCATGGCAGATTTAGTTTCTTTAGAATAAATTATAACTTCTGGGATGGCAATTATATTACATACACTATGGCAAATTTATTTCATTAGCGTGGCATTTTTAGTCTGTCTATCAAGGTAAATTTACTTTCTATAACATGGTAATTTTAAGTTTAATATCACGCCAACTTTTTCTTTTCTAGGATGGCAAATTACATACACTATGGAAAATTTATGTTTTTAGCATGACATTTTTAGTTTTTCTCGCATGGACAAATTTAGTTTCTGTAACATAGAAAATAAAATTTTTACACCAAGGAAAATTTTACTCCCTCCGATCCATAAAAAGTGTCGCTCATTTTGTACTAAGATAGTACAAATTTTGTACTAAGTGGGTGACACTTTTTATGGATCGGAGGGAGTATTATTGAATGATGGCAAATTTTATTCTATAGCATGGCAAATTAATTTTTAGGTCATGACAATTTCAAATTTTATGCATGATATTTTTCTGGACATGGAATTTTAAGTTTTTTTTAGCTTAGCAAATTTATTTTAGCACCATGGCAATTTAAAATTTTGGATCATGGAAAAAAATGGTGGAAATTTTCACTAAAATTGTTTTTTAACACAAAATGTCATGGCAAATTTTCCATTGTACATTTTTTGTTCACATAGAAAATTATAATGGCATTACTCTCAAAAAGGTAAATTTATAATGACATGGAAAAATTGCAATTGTTAGTTTTTTCCTCCTTTAACTGATGGCATTTTTGTAAAAAATAATACTATTTACATAGAATTTTAAATTTTTTAGTACTTTTTTCATGGAAAATTAATATTTTTATGTGATTTTATTCTAGGAATTTTTTATTTTTTACCATGGCAATTTTATGTAGTTTTATTGTTCCATTTTTTGAAAGGACATTACGTATTTCTATACAAGCTCAATAAGACAACGGGCCTAATAAGCCACAAGGTCGTCATGGAAACTAGTACTCCCTCCGTTTCTTTTTACTTTACATATAAGATTTTGTCAAATTCAAGCTTAATAAAGTTTGACCAATTTAATTGAAAAATCTATCAACATCCACAATATGAAACCAATATCATTAGAAGCATCATGATATTAATTTTCATATGGTATAACTTTGATGTTGTAGACGTTGATACTTTTAATATAAATTTGGTCAAACGTTATCAAATTTGACTTTGACCAAATCTTATATGCGAAGTAAAAAGAAACAGAGAGAGTATGAGTAAACTAAAACGGTCGCTTGATGGAGCCTCTTTGTGCTATTGACATAAGATTTTAGATCGGCAAGAAATGTAATTAAAATAGTCTCAATTTTATTGAGAAAATTAAAATGGTGTCAAATGAATAAGTGTCTAATATGAAAAAGTATGTATCATCAAGGCGAACAACTTCAATGTTTGGTCCATCTTCATCCAAATACAGCTTAAGGTCCAAAATAGTGTTTGGCATGATGAAAGTTAGTGCTCGACTGATACACACTCAAGATCATCTTAGATTAAGTAGTATTCTACATATAATAAATCATCATCTCGTCAAGACAAAAAAAAACAGATAATCGTATTAGTTTAATCCAAGCTCTTATGCAAAAGTTGTTGTAAACACATTATGGCCCGAACACGAGATAAACGTGGCGTCCGATATCAAACATATGTTTTCTCATGATTGATATATGGCGTCAACCGTCACTTTTTTTTATCTGCGAAATTCGCTCATGAAGATTGACTTTGATGAAAGAATATTCAATACAAAATTTATTTGTCAGGAACAATTTTGATTTTTTGAATATTTCGATCTGAGGTCGTATGTGATCTTGGGACTTCAAATTTGAATTGTTATCTTAATGCCACGCATGAACCGAGTTCTGTTAATTTTTAAATGATGTAGACAGGATTTGGATTCTTTTTTTCCATGGAAATTGTAAAAAACCAAATTTTATTTTCTAATTATAATTTGTTAGTGATTTTCGCACTAATAATTAATTAATTGAAATACACTCTGTAGCACAGCCAACCTTCCTGGGCCTCCCCAGTTCCTAACTGGACGACCGACCCTCACAAATTTAGTGGCTTTAATGAAGTGAGTTGCCAATTTGGGCGGTTCATTTGCTGTTTTACTACCCCTCAATTTTTTTTGCTGTTTTACATTGAAAAAAAGTTTAATATACAGAAAATATCTTCTTAAACAGTAAAAAAATTAAGAAAACATTGAACAAATTTTAAATACACAACGAATATTTTGTTGTATACGTGGAACAATTTATTAATATACAATGAACAGTTTGTAGTGCACGTTGAATAATTTCATAATATACAATTAATATTTTTATAATATGTTATGGACATTTTTTTAAATGCAACGTCAAATTTTTCATAAATATACGGTGAACAATTCCTTAATATATGATGAATAGTTTTTGTAATACATGGTGAGCTTTTTATACATTATACACAAAATAGAAGAAAAAATATAAAGAAACAAAAATATCAAATGAAACAAAGAGCCAAAACAGAAAAACAAAAAACTGGAATAAAACAACCAAAGAGCAATGGAAAGTAGTGAAAAATGAAAGAAAGAAGCCACACAAGATGATAAAAAACGCATAAAACATGGGCTGATCGAATTTGAGAGTCGCTTCTACAAAGGCACAAAATTTCCCCTCGCGTCAACATGTCCCCATTAGCGACTCGCTTCTGCGAAGGCACAAAATCTCCTCCTGTGAACACACGTGCGTCACACAGGTTGTACCCTTCTCATGTTTCCCCTAGCACCACCACTATCCCTATCAAAGAGAGATATACCTCCTCGCCCATGTCCCCCAACTTCGATCGCCCAATCCGCCTCCGTTCGACGTAGCCCTTAACGTCACTTTCCTTCCCCTGTACGAGCCTCCTCTCATGCGCCCTTCTTCTCTATCTAGGTCTCCATGGTCGAAGAGCCATGGATGGCTGCACTCAACTCAATGCACGCAGCGACGCCAGCTTGGCTTGTCGTCGCCCTCCACCCTGACCACCCCCACGTGCCTCCTATGCCGACAACAGTATGTGCCACGCGTCGGGACCCCCACAAACTTCGCTTGCTATTGGGATCACCATCACATGTACCCGCTCGCACTAGGTCCGCCATCTCCGGCGAGTCGGAGCACTGCCTCGCTGCTCCTTGATACGTCTCAAACGTATCTACTTTTCCAAACACTTTTGTTATTGTTTTGCCCTCATTCTTGCATGATTTGGACGAAACTAACCCGGACTAACTCTGTTTTCAGCAGAGCTGTCTGTATGGTTTATTGTGCGCGGTGTAACACCCTCACTGTCAGTGAACAGTAATCACTGTTACTAATGATGGTTACTGTTCCAAAATTCTTGCTTTGATCAACCATGTTAATCTTGGACCAATGCAAAGTCAAATTTCCCTTTTGTTGAATATTATAAATATGTGACACATAAAACTTTGCCCAAAAATTGTGAATACAATTTTGTAAAATGCACAAGAATCTCTTGATCATGCCCATGTGGTTTTGGGAATTTATTAAGCTTTAAAACAAATGCAACAAATAAAAACAGTAGCCAAAACCCCCTTTTCATCAATTGAATAATTAAAACAAATGTTGTATGATTTTATTTGTGGACAAATATTTTTGTGGCACTGTTCCATAGGCCAAAAATAATTATGGGACCTATAACATAATTTGCAAAATTATAAAACAACTAAAAGAAATTCCAAAAGAAAATTAACAGAAAAGAAAAAGAAACAAAATAAAAACAAACCTAATCTACTGCACCACTAGCCCATCCCCCCTCTTCCCCCCTGGGCCAGACAAGCCCAACCAGCCCACCCGGCCCCCTCACCCCTACCATCCCCTACCTACAGCGCGCGGGGGTGCCGTGGAGGGCATCCCCCGGCTGCACGCCATGGCCGGCGTCGTGGCGGCCATCCGGCGAACCCCGGGGCCTACAAGTCGCCCTCCCCGTGCCCTGGAACCCTAACCCCGCCAGGCGAACCCTAGCAGCAGATCTCCCCCACCCGCTCGCCCGCGTCGTCACCTACCTCGAGCCCGAGCTCGACCGTGGCCTCGCCGCCGCTCACACGCGGCCACCGGCCTCCCCTCACGCCGCCGAGTTGTCCAGGAGAGCCATCGTCGTCGTCTTCGTCCACGGGTGCCGTCAATTCGTGCCAAGGAGCTCCGGAGGAGGCGCCCCCGTCGTCGTTTTCCGCCACGGCCGCCACCCTCCACGCAGCAACTCCGGCGACCTACCCCGCGCCCACTCTAACGGCTACCATCCCGGTGAGCCTCCCCGCGTCCCCGTGTGCCCGCCCACACCCCCAGCGCCCCAGTCGTAGTCGCCGTCGGGACAGAACGCCGCCGCCGCCGCGGGCTCGATTCCGGCGAGCCCGAGCCCACCCGGCCTCCCAAGCCACCTCCATACGATACGCGCCGGGTTGCGCGTTCGAACGCCCCCGCCTTGCTTCCTCCCTTGCTCTGCGCGAGGCGCGAGCCCAACCTCGCCGCTGGTGAGCCTCCGGCGAACTTGCCGTGAGGCTGCCATGTGGCCCCCTAGCCTGTTTTAAATAAATAAACTATCTAATTAACTAACACTCACTTACAGATGGGCCCCCTTGTCAGAATTTTTAATAAAATGTTTTTGATTATGTCAGTGTATGACATGTGGGTCCAGGGGCATTTAAATTAAATTATTTTAATTATTAATAAATAGAGGCTGACATGTGGGTCCCACATGTCAGTGTTCTGGATAATGTTACTAAAATAATAAAAGAAATTATTAAAAAGGATTATAAATGATTTAGAAACTAATAAAACTTTAAAAATCAATATCTTTTAAACCGTAAGTCAGATTCAAAAACTTTATACATCAAAATTGATTAGAAAAATATAGAGAATACGAATACGCTATCCGTATGTCAACCACCCCCCTCTAACACAACGAACATTGACATTCCCCCCCTCCGGGCCGTTTGTCCGATAATTGCCCGATACCGTAAAACTCTTCGGATGAAATTATTTCGAACACGAAAGTTGTTCGGAATAGATCAACTAACCCGGATACACCACCCACACGTGTGTCGGATGTCCACGACACCTCCGGCAAGATATTCCCCCCTCCGGACACCCTGTCCGGTAATCACCCAGAGCTGGCAGTTCATCCCCGGATGAATTTCCGCTCCGAGCTGAATGCATCGTACTACGTTAGAGCACCATTAACATTTCATCTGTCATGTCATGCATTTGATTGTTATGTTTGCTTTATATTTACTGTTTCTCCCCCCTTTATTCTCCGGTAGACCCTGCTGCTGCCGCCGACTACACCGCCGCTGAGTACGACTACTACGTCGACGACCCTACCCCTACCGTCGAGCTTCCAGGCAAGCATAGCCATTCTCTTCCCCAGATATCGCCTATCTTTCCGTACATTTCTCTCACTAGGCATTGTTATTGCTGCTGCTACGTTACAATCCTATTCAACTGCATAGCTTATCATTGTCGCCCCTTGATTACCTTTCCGCTATCCTATGCTGCACTATATTTATATGTCTTATAATCAGCAGTTAGCCCTGCGCCTTGTTAGTCAATAGGATTAGATAGCGGGCCGTGATCACTCCGAGAGTGATCGTGGAAAAGATACATTATAAACTGCTACATGTACGGTTCAGAGCAGACACCGATACAGGCCCCTACCCCGGCTCTGTCGAGCCACCTCAAGTGTGAGCTATCGAGGAGTAATCCTTGTACTCCACTCGAGGCTGACTTTGTAGCCAGCCTAGGGTACTGATCCACGGGTGTCCTTAAAGGTAAGGAGTCGGGTGACCCAACGGTGCCCGCGTAGGGTATTGTATCGGACCGACAGGACAGGTGTATTCCACCGGTGTGCAGCAGGCCTGGTACTTGCTCGATGACCGAGAGATACTTTGTTGTACGAAAGTCGAGCTCTTCGGAGCAAACGCGAGACAAGGTATGGAGACGGTTCACCTTGTCGATAGCCGCACGAGTTGGTGGGACGACAGGGCAGGCGGCCACAGGCTCTGGTAATGGGGTTGGACCTGGCTATTGTCGTTGTCCGTGGCTCACCTAAATAAGGACAATGATAACGGTTGTTCCGACAGATAATAATTAAAATGCTTAATGGGTCAGGTGGATGACTTGAGTGGGTCGTCGTGCCCTTTACGCACTACCTTCACATGGGATTACGGTGTGGGCCCTCTGCGTTGTAGCCTCGTTTGAGGGATCTTCAGACGTCAGCTTTACCTCGGGATGATTGCCGGGCTTGGACCGCTTACTCCGGTAGTGGGAAGTGGGTCTGCTTCACCGGTCAGCCACGTACCGTGCAGGCGTACAAAGGACAGGGGTCCAAAGTTCCTTTGTACTTAGGATTTAAACCGGTGGATGGCCTCTCTGTTGAGCTCGAAGGATGGACTTCGGCGTATCGGATAGCCTCGGTGGGGCATTCCCTAACAAGGTGTACGCCACCCTAGAGATCCGAGCGTGTAGGGTAATAGTAGTGCAGCCCCTGCAGGGATGATAATCTATTCGGATAGTCGTGTCCACGGTAACAGGACGCTTTATGCTGAAGCCAGGCTCTACTACTACAAACTACTACTACTAAACTGATTGGTTCCAGGTTTTCTTCTTCGCAGGGAAGTCGAGGAGGGATTCTCGGAGGCATATGTAATTGTTATATAATACAACTTACTATTATACAATGCTGCAGCAACTTCTGCTGCATTGTTATTACATTCATGCTATTGAACTGTTGACTATTCTCTTCTCATGCTGCAAGACTCGTCGGAAGATGCTAGTCTTCGTTAGGCCTAGCTTCTTACCCTTATTCTGATTTCTATCTTGTAGTCCACTATATATAGCCTCCCCTTTCCATTTGATACATGCATAAATTCTTAGTAGCGGACGTAAGACTCGCGGGTATGCTAGATACTCACCTTTGCTTTATTTCCCCTTTTTCGTTTTGCCTGATCGGCCGCTGCAGTCGACGTTGGAGCCCAGGAGCAGGATTACCCCGGAGGGGACTAATACGACGTCGAGTTCCCCATTGACCAGGAGTAGTTCGGTGGATCACAGGCAGGACGACCTCGCTTGTTCAATCTGTATCTCTGATGCTATTTGTGCTAGCCTTCTTAAGGCAAAACTTGACTAACTATGTCTGTACTCAGATATTATGATTGTATAACTTATGTATTCGGATCCTTGTGATCCCTGGTATTGTAATATATTGGTTTATCCTTTTGTGTTTAGTGTTGTGCTGTGATATTCTCACCGTGGCACCCTAATCTCAGCCGTGTACCCTGCGTGTATGATTACTGTATACGGATTGATTTTGGGGACGTCACAAGTTGGTATCAAAGCCGACTGCCTGTAGGAAGCCACCCCACCACTACTTGGTCGAAGTTGAGTCTAGTCTTAGAAAAACTATTTTGCTAACTTAATGTTTGGCTTACGTGCCCACATCGATGTCACTACGTGTGATATCTATGGTATTAGGATCCTTTTCTCCTTATCTATGCTCTGGGACTCTGCTCTCTTATCCTTGCTGGTAAGTTTTACTAACTCTGACATTAGGATCACGTTCTCTTGATTCCACCCGGCGTTCTGGTGCTACCCCATTGATTGACTCGTGTCGCAGGAGTTCTACCCTAAGTCCCGGACCGCGGATCCCATTCTCATTCTGGGCAGGCCGCGCGTTCTCTGGCATTAACTCCTGTGCCCAACAGTTTTCTTGCGGCATGATTGACATAGTGGAATCTATGTCTCGTCGTGTAATACTTACCGTGGTCTGCGCGCCGCCTAGTGTGTCCTTTTTCCTTAATTTCTACGACGTTATGCTTCCCGATTTTCAATTGATTCCATGTGTGGATGTGTATGTCTTATATGACTACTCCTATATATCCGTGCCCCCTCTTCGTTGTCGCATTACCTCCTACTTGTTTCCGGTTTCTCGTTAAATTTTCATCGCTGAAATACCCCTGTTAAATTCTAGCAGGATGGCTGGTCGTGGTGGTCGTGGTCATGGTGCCAACGAACCACCTCCGCCGCCGGATTACATGGTCGCGATGATGCAGTAGTTCGAGGTGAATCGTCAGTTCATGCAGAATGTCATGGCTCCGTTCCCCCAGCCGAATCAGAATGGGCACCACCATCAACATGCCACCGTGACTCTGCACGACTTCACCCGCCTCAACCCCACTATGTTCCGCAACTCTGTTCAGCCGTTGTATGCTGATGACTGGCTTCGCGACATCACTCATGAGCTGGAGTCTGCTAATGTCGATCCAGCCGACTATGTGAACTTTGCGTCCTATCATCTGAAAGGCGCCGCTGCTCAGTGGTGGAGCACCCACAAGCGTTCACTTCCAGTCGGTGAAGTCATCACCTGGGATGAATTCCAGACTGCCTTTCGTGCCCGCTACATTCCTCAGGGGATTATGGATCGCAAGGGGGAAGAATTCCGCAACCTCACTCAGGGCAACATGACTGTTGAAGCCTATCAGCGCGAGTTCCTCAACCTCTCTCGCTATGCGGAAGAAGAGATCACCACTGATGCTCGCAGACAGCAGAAGTTTCACTGTGGACTCAATGCAGACCTCAGGCTCACTCTTGCCGTTCATGATTTCGCCAACTTCGCCACCATGGCGAACAAGGCTATCACCGTCGAGACTGCGCAGATGGAGCATAAGGACTCGCTGAAGCGCTATCGTGACGTTGGCTCATCTTCGGGCACAACGCAGAAGCGTCACATTTTTCTCCCTCACAGTGTGACCCAGGCACCTGTCCCTGCTCCCAGGCCTTCGTATGCTGCACCTCGTATGCCTCCGCCACCACCGAGGCCAAGAGCTCTACCCCCACCACCCAATGTTGCCCACCTCCGTCCTGAGGATGGACTGTGCTTCAAGTGTCGTCGCCCCGGTCACATTGCCAGAGACTGTCCCCAGACTCAGAATCAACTGGTAGTTCACCTTGCTGGCCGCGGAAATGGCCGTGGCAACAACAGGACCCCCAACTATAATACTAGGTCTGCTGCTCATTCTCGTGGACATGCTTACAACATCAATGTTGTGGAAGCTCAGGAACAACCCGCTACCGTGATGGGTACCCTTCTCGTAAATTCAGTACCTTCTACCGTTTTATTTGATACAGGAGCATCGCATTCATTCATGTCGGAAGCATTTGCATTGTCACATAACTTCACGCTTGAAAAGATGCACCCACCGATGGTTGTCCGCACCCCGATAGGCCAGTGCCAAACCTCCAAGTTAGTGCCCAATACCACCGTTGTAATCGAAGGGATTATTTTCCTTGCTTCCCCCATCCTTCTGAAGTCTTCCACCATTGACCTTATCCTTGGAATGGATTGGCTGAAAGTTCACGATGCCGCACTGTATTGTGGCCCCAAGTCTGTCCAACTTTTCCACCCCTCCGGCGAGATTGTTAACCATACCGCCCGAATAACCCAAAACGCTGAAGCGCAGATCTATACGATGAATGCTTTGAACGTCTCACCTCTTGAAGGCATTGAGAAAGTTCCAGTCGTTTGTAACTTCCTCGACGTCTTCCCAGAAGAACTTCCGGGAATACCCCCAACCAGAGAAGTTGAATTCGTCATCGACTTGAGGCCCGACACTACCCCTATTGCTAAGCGTCCTTACAAGATGCCGCCACATGAACACCTTTAACTTAAGAAGGAGATCGACGAAGCACTTCGGAAAGGCTTCATTCGCCCAAGTTCCTCAGCTTGGGGAGCACCTTTGCTCTTTGTCAAGAAAAGTGATGGTACAAACTGTTTGGTACAAGATTACCGACCTATCAACCAAGCCACCATCCAGAACAAGTACCCACTTCCTCGGATCAATGATCTTTATGATCAACTTGCTGGATCCACGGTGTTCTCAAAACTCGACTTGAGGTTGGGTTATCATCTGATCCGTGTCCGTGAAGAGGACATTCCGAAGACCGCCTTCATTACTCGCTATGGTTCTTACGAGTACACCGTCATGTCCTTTGGCTTGACGAATGCCCCAGCCACCTTTTCCCGATTGATGAACTATATATTCATGGAATACCTCGACAAGTTTGTCGTGGTTTATCTGGATGATATCTTAATATACTCCAAGAATGAAGAAGAGCATGCTGAACATCTTCGTCTTATACTGGAAAAGCTTCGAGAACACAAACTCTACGCTAAGTATTCTAAGTGTGTGTTCTGGCTTCCTGAAGTAACCTACCTTGGTCATGTGATTTCCAAGGATGGCATTGCCGTAAACCCAGAACGTATTCAGGCTATCCTGGATTGGACTCCCCCCAAGACTGTCAAGCAAGTCAGAAGTTTCCTCGGACTCGCCAGCTATTGCCGCCGTTTCGTCGAGAACTTCTCCAAGATTGCCAAGCCTCTGACTAATCTGCTTCACAAAGGTGTCAAGTTTGAGTGGAAAGACAAATGTCAGGAAAGTTTCCAAGCTCTCAAGGACAAGCTCACTTCTCCTCCGGTGCTTGCTCCCCCTGATAATCGGAAGGACTTCTTGATATATTGCGATGCGTCTCGTCAAGAATTAGGCTGTGTCCTGATGCAATAGCGCAAAGTGATTGCTTATGTCTCTCGTCAGTTGCGTGCTCACGAAGACAAGTATCCTACACATGATCTAGAATTGGCAGCGGTAATTTATGCGTTGAAGCTGTGGCGACATTACCTCGTCGGTAATCGTTGTGAGATCTACACCGACCACCAAAGCCTGAAGTACCTACTTACTCATCCTGACCTGAATCTCCGCCAACAAAGATGGCTCGAGACAATAGCCGATTTCAACATGGATATTCATTACACACCTGGTAAAGCTAATGTGATGGTCGATTCCTTAAGCCGCAAAGCCTATTGTAGTGAACTTGAAGTTCAACTACAACAACCACTTCTATATGAAGAGCTCCACAAACTGAACATCGAGACTGTTCCTCAGGGCCATGTGAATTCCCTGGTT
The DNA here is from genome assembly GCA_950022295.1 of Bromus sterilis. Taxonomy (NCBI): domain Eukaryota; kingdom Viridiplantae; phylum Streptophyta; class Magnoliopsida; order Poales; family Poaceae; genus Bromus; species Bromus sterilis. The sequence goes on from OX465599.1 coordinate 224,292,403, forward strand.
ATCGAACCAGACTTATACAACCGCATGAAGTTTCCACAAGGATATGACTCTGACATCCAGAAGATTAAGCGGTATGTCGAGAGTGGAAAGCCCTTATCCTTCACTATTGCCGAGCATGGTACGTTGTACTTCAAGGGTCGGCTAGTGGTCCCCATAAACAGACCCAAACTGAACTACGCCCCACGCGTCATGAAGGAAGCTCATGATACTCCCCTGTCAATTCACCCCGGTAGCACCAAGATGTACCAAGATATTCGTCAGCGGTATTGGTGGTCTAACATGAAGCAAGACATTGCTCCTTATGTTGATGAGTGTGACGTTTGCCGTCGCATCAAAGCAGAACATCAAAGACCTGCTGGAACTCTACAACCACTTTCTATTCCTGAATGGAAATGGGACAAGATTGAAATGGACTTCGTCACCGGTTTTTCGCGATCACAGAAGGGTCATGATGCGATATTTGTCGTCATTGACCGATTCTCTAAGGTTTCTCATTTTCTGCCTGTCAAGGAGACGATCTCTGCTAGTCAGTTGGCAGACTTGTATGTTTCCAGAACCGTGTCGCTCCACGGTATTCCGTTGGAGATCAGTTCCGACCGAGGCAGCCTTTTTACCTCAAGATTTTGGGATAGTTTCCAAGAAGCTATGGGCACTCACCTAAGCTTTAGTACTGCTTATCATCCACAGTCAAAAGGCCAAGTTGAACGAGTCAATCAAGTGCTTGAAGATATGCTTCGGGCTTGTGTCATCTCATTCGGTAAGAAATGGGAGGAATCTCTTCCATTTGCTGAGTTCTCGTACAACAATAGCTACCAAGCTAGTCGGAAGATGGCCCCCTTTGAAGTTCTCTATGGACGTAAGTGTCGAAACCCTCTGAATTGGTCAGAAACTGGGGAACGGGCACTCGTTGGTCCGGACATTATCCAACATGCTGAAGATCAAGTTCGTGTTATTCGTGAACATCTGAAGGCCGCTCAGTCTCATCAGAAGCGCAACTATGACCGCAAGCACAAGGAAATGGTCTATGAGCATGGCGAATATGCTTACCTCCGTGTCACCCCGATGCGGGGCACTCACCGTTTCTGAATCAAAGGAAAGTTAGCTCCTCGCTACATTGGCCCGTTCCGTATCCTTTCCAGGAGTGGACCAGTGGCGTACCTGCTGGAATTGCCGCCGAACCTCTCCCAAGTCCACGATGTCTTCCACGTGTCGCAACTCCGTCGCTGCTTCAAGGACCCTATTCGCGAAGTGTAAAATGATATGATTGAGCTGCAGCAGGACTTGACTTATCAAAAACATCCGAGCCGCATTCTTGATCAGTCTGAGCATTGAAACCGCAAAAAGACGACCAAGTTTCTCAAAGTTCAGTGGTCGAATCATTCTGAAGATGAAGCCACTTGGGAGCGCGAAGATCACCTTCGCGATGAATACCCCGATCTTTTCCTCACTACCACTTAAATTCTCGGGACGAGAATTCTTGTAGTGGGGGAGATTTGTAACACCCTCACTGTTAGTGAACAGTAATCACTGTTACTAATGATGGTTACTGTTCCAAAATTCTTGCTATGATCAACCATGTTAATCTTGGAACAATGCAAAGTCAAATGTCCCTTTTGTTGAATATTATAAATATGTGACACATAAAACTTTGCCCAAAAATTGTGAATACAATTTTGTAAAATGCACAATAATCTCTTGATCATGCCCATGTGGTTTTTGGAATTTATTAAGCTTTAAAACAAATGCAACAAATAAAAACAGTAGCCAAAACCCCATTTTCATCAATTGAATAATTAAAACAAATGTTGTATGATTTTATTTGTGGCACTGTTCCATAGGCCAAAAATAATTATGGGACCTATAACATAATTTGAAAAATTATAAAACAACTAAAAGAAATTCGAAAAGAAAATTAACAGAAAATAAAAAGAAACAAAATAAAAACAAACCTAATCTACTGCACCACTAGACCATCCCCCCCTTCCCCCTGGGCCAGACAAGCCCAACCAGCCCACCCGGCCCCCTCACCCCTCCCATCCCCTACCTACAATGTCCATTAAAGTAAAAGTGCAACGATCAACCTGCACATGGGATTACGGTGTGGGCCGTCTGCGTTGTAGCCTCGTTCGAGGGCTCTTCAGACGTTAGCTTTACCTCGGGCTGATTGTCGGGCTTGGACCTCTTACTTCGGTAGTGGGAAGTGGGTCTGCTTTACCGGCCAGCCACATACCGTGCAGGAGTACAAAGGACAGGGGTCCAAAGTTCCTTTGTACTTAGGATTTAGACCGGCGGATGGCCTCTCTGTTGAGCTCGAAGGATGGACTTCGGCGTATCGGATAGCCTCGGTGGGGCATTACCTAACAAGGTGTACGCCACCCTGGAGATCCGAGCGTGTAGGGTAACAGTAGTGCAGCCCCTGTAGAGATGATAATCTATTCGGATAGCCGTGTCCACGGTAACAGGACGCTTTATGCTGAAGCCAGGCTCTACTACTACAAACTACTACTACTAAACTGATTGGTTCCGGGTTTTCTTCCTCGCAGGGAAGTCGAGGAGGGATTCTCGGAGGCATATATAATTGTTATATAATACAACTTACTATTATACAATGCTGCAGCAACTTCTGCTGCATTGTTATTACATTCAGGCTATTGAACTGTTGGTTATTCTCTTCCCATACTGCAAGACTCGTCGGAAGATGCTAGTCTTCGTTAGGCCTAGCTTCTTACCCTTATTCTGATTTCTATCTTGCAGTCCACTATATATAGCCTCCCCTTTCCATTTGATACATGAATAAATGCTTAGAAGCGGACGTAAGACTCGCGGGTATGCTAGATACTCACCTTTGCTTTATTTCCCCTTTTTCGTTTTGCCTGATCGGCCGCTTCAGTCGACGTTGGAGCCCAGGAGCAGGAGTACCCCGGAGGCGACTACTACGACGTCGAGTTCCCCGTTGACCAGGAGTAGTTCGGTGGATACCAGGCAGGAGGCCTCGCCTGTTCGATCTGTATCTCTGATGCTATTTATGCTAGCCTTCTTAAGGCAAAACTTGACTAACTATGTCTGTACTCAGATATTATGATTATATAACTTATGTATTCGGATCCTCGTTATCCCTGGTATTGTAATATATTGGTTTATGCTTTTGGGTTTAGTGTTGTGCTGTGATATTCTCACCGTGGCACCCTAATCTCAGCCCTGTACCCTGCGTGTATGATTACTGTACACGGATTGATTTTGGGGGCGTCACACGCAGGAAAATGGATTTTTGGACATCTCGGAAAATTCCCAGGAAAATACCAGAAAATCCACGCACCCGAAGGAGGCAGATGCAAGAAGTGGGACAAGAGGGGAGTCCTGGGGCCCCCAGGCACCCCCTGGCGCGGCCAGGGGTAGGGCCGCGCACTCTGGCCTCCTGGGGGCCTCCCCCCTCCTCTGGTGCCCTACCGATGCTCCTATTTATTCCGGTGACGCGAAAACCCCAATAAAGAAGTCGTTTTCCCAATTCTCGTCGTGGAGCCGCCGCCACCCTCTTTTCTTCTCCGGGAGGGCTAATCTGGAGGCTGTTTTGGCCTCCGGTGAGGGGAGATCATCGCCATCGTCATCGTCATCACCACTCCATCCTCCCTCCATGACTTCTCCATCCATTTGTGAGTAATTCCCTGCTGTAGGCAAAGGGGATGGTAGGGATTGGATGAGTTATATCATGTAATAGTTTATCAGATTGTTGGGGGCATGTTGCCTTTCATCTAGATTGGTGTTTATGATCTTTGCTTCAACTTGTTGTTCTTAATGCTTGTCACTTTGGGCCCGATTGCCATGATTTCAGATCTGAACCCTTTGTGTTTTCATGAATATATTTGTGTTCTTGATCCTACCTATGAGTTGTTTGCACCTGTTATGGTCCGGAACCAGCGATCCCAAAGGTGACAGCTTCGGACACCAAAGGGGATGGATTATAATTTAGGGATTCCATGTATCCATTGTTTGTTAATGCTTTGTTCCGGTGCTCTTTGACAGGATCACCTTAATCTCCATAAGTTCCTTTTGGCTCCGTTCGTAGCGGGATGGTAGGACAAAAGATGTTGTGCAAGTTCTTATTGCAAGCACGTACAGCTACCTGTGGGATACATGCCTGATGTTTGATTTATGCCTAGATGATCTTTGCTTTTCTGTGTGCCTTGCCCCAAGGTGATTACATAATGTGTCTTATCCATGCAGCGCCCAACCATCCATCTCCCTAGCCTACAGTGTTTCAATTCTGCTGGTTACTAGTTGTTTATTTTTGCTGTTACTATTACCGTTGCTATCGTCACTACTACTATTACCGCAGTTGCTATTAATATCTTGTTGCAAGTAAGTGTATCTCAGGTGCGGTGGAACTGACAACTCCACTGTTAAAGCTTGTGGATATTCTTTGGCTCCCCTTGACTCGAGTCAATAAATTGGGTTATCTTACCTGCGAAGACTATCTTGATCCCCTGCAGTTGTGGGTTATCAAGCCTGTTTTCTGGCGCCGTTGCCGGGGAGCATAAGTCTACTTGAAGTATTTTACCTTCTGCAGTTTATCCGCTATGTGTAAGAAATAAGACCCCAAGGTCCCGATCTTGCCATCCTGTACAAGAAAACGTACTGTTCTGAACACTAGTGCTACACTTGATTCACCTTCAGTTATGAGTAAGTTTGCTTCACCGCCACCACATGATGCTTCTACTGAATCCGTTACTATGTCCGACACTTTTGATGATGCTTCTTGTAACAACCCAGTTTTTATAAAAATTAAAAATTTTGTTTTCGGTGTGAATTGTTTGATTGTCTGATTTGGTTGCGGTGTTTGCATCCCCGATTTATCAATCGGTGAATATTTCTCCCCCTATTCTCGTATCGGATGCGTGACCGACCCCTTTCCACCACGGCACACGACCTTTGCGACACCGGGATTTCACCCGAGCATCGTCGCTACCGACACAAGTCCAACCATCGCCACCGGAACGTGAACCCCGTTTATTTAATAAATGGATTATTTTATGGGGAGCCGAAAAATGTTGTCGGATTTTCACCGCAGTGAGGTACGATCGACGGGCTCGACGCGCTGAGCGCGTGGTTCGAGATTTCGTCGGAATCGGAGTCCGTACGGAGTCTCGGCGGTCACGAACACGATCACCGGACGCACGAGAGGGATACTGAGGGCGTTTGCGTACACCGGCCAGCCAACCTACCTATAAATACACCACCACCTCCCAAACCACCCAATTAGGGTTCCCCCCTTGCACAATTTGCAGCCACACCCCAGATGTGGGTCAAATTTTCGTCCAAAACCCCCTCTAGCCCGAAACCCTAGCCCCATCAGATCCAGACCGTCAGATCTGGGATCTGACGTCCAGATCTAGCCACGCAACCCCCAGCCAGCTCCTCCACCAACCTCCAGCCGCCGGGCCCCGCAGGGCCCCGATCTGGGCCGAGGCGGGCCGCAGTCGCGCCGCCCGTGGAGCAGCAGCCGCCGCCGCTCCGGCCGGCCGCCACCCGGCGACCACGGCAAGGCCGCAGGTCAGCCCGGAGCGGCCTTCTCTCCTCCGCGCCGCCCCCTCCCCTGCTCCGTTCCTCTCCTCTCCTCACTCCAAGCCCTCCCCTAGCAACGCCATGACCGGCAGGGAGCCGCCGCCGCGGAGCTCGGCCCGTCGGATTCCGCGGACCGCGCCGCCTCGACGACCTCGCCAGCGAGCGCCCCGGAGGCCGCCGCCGTCCCCCCCTCGTCGGATCTGGCGGATCCGCCCACCATCCTTACGCCGCCTTCACCGGAGGATGGCCGGCGCCGCCGTGCTCCGTGCAGGTCGGGACGGGTCTCCTGATCCAACTGCTGCCGCCTGGTGGGCCGGCCTGCCAAGCCCAGGCCCAGCCGGGCGCCTCCCACCGACCCAGCTCCAGGCCACCGAGCCCAGCAAGCCACTTGGGCCGAGCCCAGTGGGGTAAGCCCCTTTGTTTTTTTTAGTATAACCCTGCTGAAAAAATTGCTAAGTCTGGAGCTAATTTTGCTGCTGAGTCGATTTTGCACCGTTAATAACGCTTAAATCGTAGTTTCGATGAACGTGCCCCCAAAACGAAAGTTGCTCAGAATTGCGTGTACTTTAATTCATCTTTTGTGAGCATTTGAATTTAAGCTCATCTTGATTGTGTAATTGTGTGCTGAACAGGGCATCAGGCCGTTAAACTTCTAGTTTTTCCTGTTAAGTGCTGCTGTTATTATTTTTTTGCAACTTTGCATGATGATTGTGACTCATCCATGAGGCCTATTGCATTGATTCTTTCTCCTAGGTGTTAAGCATCATGTGTACTTAAATTCCATGCTTTAACTTGTCATGTTTGGGTGCTTTAGCTGTATTAAATCTTGCGCCAAAGAGGTGATCCTGATGTTATTGTGCTGTTGTTGCTGAAACTGTTATTTTGTTGCAACTTCGGTCGACGAGTGTGTCGCGACCGTTTATCGGAATTGAGTGATTCCAATTGCATATTGTTAAGAATCATGTCTACTTTCATCCCATGTATTGAATTGCCATGATATGCTTGCTGGTCATATAGTTATTTAGCTCCAAAGTTGCTATGCTGCTGTATTTGACAGCCACCTCTGTTTTTCACTAAGTCTGTTACTTTGCGATGCCATGTTGTTTGCTTAATATCTATTGATCTATGATGTCCTTTTGCATGATTCTTTTTGCCATGCCTTCCCTGACATGTGTACTTTAATTTCAAGTAATTTGTGAGCATGTTTGCATTGATTGACCTGTTTATGCATTGCTCTAAAATGTGCTTCGTGATGTTGGCAGATTGTGCCCGTAACTTGTTTTGCTTGTATCTTTTTAACCGTAACTCCGTTTGGGGAGTTCTTTATATGTAACTTGATTAGTTTTGCGTTTACTTTGTGTTTATGCTATTTTTGCTGATGTTAACCAACCTAAAATGTGGTTTAGGGCAGGACAGTACCGAACCCTTTAATTGTTGCGCGGCACTTAGTGTATGCCATGTCTAGGTTGTGCCTCACTTAAATTGACTAGCATAGATAGTTTACTTTGTACATCACCTCTTGCGATGTTTGTGTGCTTTTCAGTGCTTGCTTGAGTTGCCATGTTAATAACCGTTGGTTGATCACCTGTAGCTAAGCAACTTGAACCAGCGTAAATGTGCGGTATCCGTCGTGTGTGACCGATACCCCACTTAAACTGTTAGTAACCGCTCTCGACGATAGGTGCGATGCCTCGTGTTTCCTTCTTGTTGATGCTTGCTCGTGTTTGCCTCGTAGTAATAGATGCTTTCTCGTTGATTGCTTTCCAGTGTTTATCGTCTTGTGTGCTTCCGCGGGTAACTCTCGGAGACGATGCGAGCGTGCGATCGACTACGCCTTCGGAACCCGACTTATCAACAGGCAAGGACTATACATTACTTATGATCCATTCTATTTCAACCAGCGGTTTGCATGCTAGTCTAGGTTAGGTTCGATGTTTGATCCTACCACATGTTTACAGCCTCTTTCAAACCGATACAGCCATGTCCCCTCCCAGCAAACAATGTACTGCTATGTTACTTTTGCTCGTTGCTCAGCCCCTGCTTAGTATGCATGCTTAGGATGCTACGATGTTACCTGTTACCCCTGGGTTTGGGATATCACCTTATTATATTGTTGTTGATGATATGATTATTATAATGTTGACTATATTCGACGAAGGATGGAAGGTCTAGGCTATCCTGCCCCGACGCTTTGTTCCATTCGAGTCACCTAGGATCTGAGTTCCGGGTATTGGTTTTAAGACTGAGCGTGCCTAACCGCGTGTGGGATTTTATGGGGTCCCCTTCTCTTACCTACCTAGCTTCAAGCATTTCTAGTGGTGGCCCAAGCTGATTTTACCTTTTGAAACCGTGTGTGTGCTAGTCGTACGCCAGTAGTTTTCAAACAACTCGGGCCAGCGGAGACTTAGTTCCTTTGTTGGTCCACACCTGGAAGCTAGGGGGCTGCCCACATCTGTTTGGGTAGCTAACCTGACCTCGTCCAGACGGTAGAGGCCGACTCGATAGCACGGCCGGCTTTTGAGTTGGATGTTGACTCACCGGGGGCCACCCGGATTTGTGCGTTGTTAGTTAGAGGGACCTGTCGTTCCGGATCTCTTGGGACTAAATCATAAAATGGTTGCCTATCATGGGTAGCAACTGAGAGAGATGGGCGTGCGTGCGGAGCCTTGTAACGGGAAGTTGGTACACCCCTGCAGGGTTAAATCTTTTCGAGAAGCAATGTCCACGGTTATGGACGACTTGAGACCTACTCCTTGTTCATAGACAACAACAACTGAGATAATCTTAATATAACTTGATCAACGTGTGTGTGCCTTGACTGCTTCTTCTTCGTCGGGATGCGAAGAGGAGGACAAGGATAGGATAGGTGTTATGTTTGCTAAAGTAGTTGATAGAAAGACTTGTTGGAGGCGATTCCTCATCGAATGCTTGACTTCTTATCTTACTCTCTAGATCGTTAGCCACTTCATAAATGCTAGTGCGGCAGCAACCTCACCACTTACCCCTTCCTTACCGTAAACTACTAGTTGTCCTAGAATGACGAGTGATGAAGTCCTTGCTGGGTCATATGACCACTACAATTGGATGTTGAGTACCTCTGTACTCATGATACTACCCCCAAACTCTTTTCAGGGTTCTTGATCGACAACAGGTACGATGATCGACGTTTCACGTGGAGACTCGATGAAGACTAGTTAGGCGGATCCCGGCGGAGGGCCTGGACCCGTGTGGTTATGGGATCGATGTTTTTCTCTTTGCCAGTAGGCATTTGATTGTAGTCTGTACTCAGACATATATCTTCCGCTGTTGTATTTTATTTAAGGCAGTTGTATGCCGATTGTATGAGATGTTGTATCCTTCTATCTGTAATGTTGTGATATCATGTTGGAAATCCGGGGCATATGGCTATGTCATATGTCGCGGTGGGACCGATATGTGCTTCGTCCCCGGATCTGGATGGAAACATCTAGATCTGGAACAGTACCGCATATCGGGCCTTACACTTCTACTACTCTTGATGATATTGGTTCTCTTAGTCACGCTCTTGAGAAACATATTGCTGTTGCTGCCAAGAAATCTGGGATTTAAATTCCCGATACTTTCTATCCTGTTGATGGGACTTACACTTATCCCGATCTTAGTAAACTCAAGGAGTGACTCCTTTATGATGATTATATTATACTTGATGATGATTTATGCAGGCAGCTAACAGATTTTAATGACTCTGACCCTGATGCTATTAAGAAGCTGCTCGAGAAACATTCTTTGAAGAACAAGACCGTACCTGATCCTACTTTTGCTACGTGTCCTATATGCATCAGTGATCCTGATTATAATTTCTCTGTTGATCTTTCACTTATATCTATGGTTGAAGCTGACCCCTTTTATGGCAGAGAAAATGATGATGCTATTGCACACCTGACCAAACTCACTGAGTTAGGTGGCTTGTTTACTACAGATGAGAAGATACGAAACTTCTATGTTACTAAGCTTTTTTCTTTGTCTTTAAAGGAAAGTGCTATATCATGGTACGATGCACTACCATGTGGTTCTATTAGGAGTCCTCAAGACTTAGCTCAGTCTTTTGTTGAAAAGTATTTTCCAGCTCATATTCAACATGCTGCTTTACGAAAAAATTATAACTTTACACAGTTGCAGGATGAGAACCTCCCTAAAGCTTGTGGGAGGTATTGCAATCTGATCCAGGCTAGACCGGGACATGGAGTCCCTAAGAATGAATCAATTGATATATTTTATGCTGGTCTAACTGATGAATCTAGATCGTACTTGGATAGTTGTGTTGGTTGTGTTTTCAGGAAAACAACACCGGACGATGCAGAAGAATTAATGAGCAAGATTGCCAAGAACCACGAAGATTGGTCTGTCCCTGAACCACCTCCACCACCAAAGAAGAGGGAAATGCTTGTCCTAAGCCCCGAAGACATGCAAGAAGCTAAGAAGTCTATTAAAGAGAAGGGTATTAAAACTAAAGACGTGAAGAATCTACCCCCTATTGAGAAGTTGTGCGAGCCTACCACTCACCCTCCTATGGTAGAGGTACACTCTCTTTTAGATTTCAATGCAAGTGATATTCCTCATGGTAAGCCTCCTGATCAATGTTTAGATGATCTTGATAATTTTATTATGAAGCAGAATCACTTTAATGAGAAGATACAAAGTCAGTTGCGTGATAATTCCCTTGCTATCAAAAGTTTGCTTGATGTTCTAGGTAGAACAGTTAATGATGTTAAATGTCTTGTGAAGCATTTTCATGTGGTCCAAACACAGTTTGATCAAATTTCTAATGTGCAAAAAGATTTGCTTGCTAATAATGCCAAACAGGATATACAGGCCTTAGAGATTAAACCCGAGGGGGGACTAGCACTCAAGATCCTCTCTACCCGGAGGGGAATCCTAAGAGGATCGAGCAAGATTCTCAAATCCAGGAAGAAGAAATTGTTAGCTCTCCGAAGAAGAAAAAAAACAAAGAAGCTGACAATTCCAATGATCCAAATAGTATATCTACTTCCGATGCTGAGACTGAAGACGGTGCCGAGCCTGAAAAGGATGGTGAAAAGAATGATCCACCCGAGGCTCGAGACGAGGAAGCACCTGACAAACGCAAGAAATACACTAGAGAAGACTTCATCGCAAGAAGACTTGGGAAGGAACGATAACCATGGGTACAGAAACCTATGCCCTTTCCAGGTAAGTCTCTCAAAACCAAAGAAGAAGAGCATTACAATAAGTTTTGTGAGTGGATGAAAGCTCTTTTTCTTCAAATTCCTTTGACCGATGCTATTAAGTTACCTCCCTTTTCGAGATATATGAAAGATATTGTTACTAGTAAAAGAAAAGTTCCTAATGAAGCAATATCTACTATGCTTGCTAACTACTCTTTTAGTGGCAAGATTCATGAGAAGCTTGGTGATCCAGGTATACCCACCATTCCTTGCTCCATAAAGAATAATTATGTCAGGACTTATTTATGTGATCTTGGAGCAGGAGTGAGTGTTATGCCATTTTCTCTTTACAAGAGATTATGTTTAGAAAAACTAATCCCTACAGATATCTCTCTTCAGATGGCTGACAAGTCAACAACTGTTCCCATAGGTATTTGTGAGGATATTCCCGTTGAAGTTGCTAATTGTTTAATCCTTACTGATTTTGTTGTGCTTGACATGCCCGAGGATGGGAGCATGTCTATTATCGTTGGTAGACCTTTTCTTAACACCGCAGGTGCTATTATTGATTGCAATAAAGGAAAGGTTACTTTCAATGTGAATGACAAAGAACACATGGTGTATTTTCCGAAGAAGATTGACAAGAGGCATGGCCTCAACTCTATAGAGAATATCGAGACCGTGAAGATTGGAGAATGGGATTGTCCTTTACATGTGCACCATAAATACAAAACCATCATGGTAGGGACAATGTCCATTAAAGTAAAAGTACAATGGCCATCAGAGGTGAGGCTTTTTGCTCTATATATCACCGGTTTGTTGGTAAGACTTGATCAACCTTGCTGGTAAGCATGTTTTATATAGGTCAAAAGTGAAGCTTGTTATGTGTTCATTTGCTTTAGCTTTTATTCTCCTTGCTGTACCAAGTTTATATGTTTTTGAAACTTCACAATTCTAATCACTGCTTCAAGATTTCAGAGAGTTTCGCAGCTTTTTGAACTTCGAAAAAATTTCAACAGTGAAGTTGTCAGAAAAATTCCAGAAAAAATATATAAAAAATTTCCATGCCGGGAGTGACCCAGGGGCACCTGGGGCTGACCAGGGGGGCCCACCATTGGCCCGGGCGGCCAGCTGGCGCGGCCTGGCCCCTGGCCGCGCCCACAGGGCGCCTGGGGCCCATAGGGCAGCCATCCAGGTAAGTCTTCTTCCTCCTCCCTCTTCTGTCTCCAAAAACACAAGTTCTGCACTTTGTTCTTGCGTTCTTGCTGCTCTCCGTCCAGAATTTCTATCTCTCTCTACAACCCACCATTTGAACAGAGATTTTGAGAAAATACTCCCTGGTATGTAACTCCTTCAGCCCTCCAATTATATTTTTGATTGGCGGCTTCATTAGTGAGTATTTAGTAACTCTTGGTGCTGTTCTTATGAGCTTTCATGTCTAGAAATTTATTTTCCAAGTTTTGATGCAAGTTTGTGTCTTAAGTGAGTGAGTAGAGTAGTTTGCCTCAACTCACTTTGTTTAAATCCTTGTCTTTGTGAATTGTAAAAATTTTCAGAAATGAGTTTCTTTGGAAAAGCAAAGGGGTGGCTTGGGAAGAAGAAGCCCGACCGCTCCGATCGAGTCACTAGAGCTGCAGCTTCACCCTCAGCAGTTAGGGTGAGCTACAATGAAGATCATGTGCCCCTGGAGCTGTTGGAAGAAATAAATCCAGCATGCGCAATGATGTATCCGTGCGATGATTTTCTTACAGCTGCAGGAATTAAGGAGGAATTTTATGGCATTTGTGCCAATGCAGGTTTGACACGGCTAGCTTTATGCCGTGTGGTACAATATAAAAAACTTACCTCCTGTTTTGTTAAAAGTTTTTGCTATAACCATGATGCTGGAACCGTCGAGTTCAAACTTTATAATGATTTCATAACCATGTCTTTGGCACAGTTTTGTGATATAATAGGTTTGCCGAACGTTGGTCAGACAGCTAAGATGACCATGCAGCCCTCCGGGTTGAGGACCCTCTTCAACTCCCTTTGCTGCCAGGAGGAGACCGATATTCGGCGCACGAAGATTTCCAGCATCTTGTTCCCACACCTCAGGTATTTTGCGTATTTTATTGCTAGAGGGGTGTTAGCTCGTGAAAACACGAGCAATGGTTCTGCACCAGACTTCGCCATTTATGCGAACGCCCTCTCTGGTAAGTTTGAGTATAATGTGGGTGCCTTGGTTGCTCGGCATCTTGTTACGAATAGTAACAAGGGCGATTTATATGGTGGCGTTTACGCCAGACATATCCTTGAGTTTCTTGAGCGCACCCCACATCCTGATGATGTTCCCTTTTCATACGCGAGTCTCGATCTTGCGACTATGAAGAGGCATAAATTTGTTACCATGACTTCTCAGTTTGGTAACCTTGATTATATTTTGAGGTTTCAAAGGACTATTACTCATGAGATCCGTCTACCTGGACCACTTTTGTTTGATAACACTCGCAGGAACGGATGGTCCTTCAACGAAATTCAGTTCGATGAGTTCTTGGCTAATTACCAACCGCATACCCCAGTGTCAGTAGCACTAATCACTACAGTGATCCCCTTGGTAATGATCATCACTGTTGTTAATCAAGCCATGATCACCTTTGATCATAGCTCTTTCAAATTTCCAACCCTGATAAAATTTTCAAACAAATGTGGATTATAATCTTGCTCCAAGAGTTGTGGGTGATTATTAAATCATCTTGCCATTTACTAAACCAAGTAAACTCCTAGTCTCAACAAGAATCACAAGTCAGTGGAAATTATGAACCCAAGGTGGTGGGGTTATCAAAATTTTTTTGAAAATTAATATGGAAATGGAAATCATATATCAACCCAAAGTTGTGAAACCTATTAATAGAATTGCCTATCCATCATAGGGCTATGTTAATATAGTAATGGATATTTTATTAAAGTGTTTTAGGAATAATATGAAATAAAAATAAATGCTAGGGAATTATTGAATTGCCATGGTAATTATAATAAACAACTGAAATTTTATATGCACTAAAAATTGTGAAACCTTTTTTATTAAATACCTAATAATTAGTAGGTCATATAAAAAGATAAATGATATTTTATTAACTATTTAAATAATGCAGATAAATATAAACAGTAGCAAAAATAGCTCCATATAATATTTTGTGCATTGAATAAAATCTAAATGATTTTATTATTGTTCAAATATTTTTCTAGCAGTAGACTAAATTACAACAATATTTTTGGTGTAGTTTGCATATTTTACAAAATTGTATTAATAGGCAAATAAAATGTAAACAAGATAGAAAATAAACAAGAACAAAAACAAAATAGAAAAAACCTATTCTACGCCTGGGGCACAAGCCCACCCCGGCCCACCTTCCCCTCCCACCTGCCCCCGTCGCCTCCCTCACATGCCCATCCCCGTGGCGCCATGGCCATGGGCACTGTGACCATGCCGCCCCCCTCTCACCTGCCTCACTTGCTCCCCTCGCTCCTCAGCGGGATAGGGCTGACCCCTGCGGCCCCCCTGGAACCAAACCCCCCCCCTTTGCTCATCCCCCCTCACCCACGACCTCCCTCTCTCCGTTCTTCCTCGCGCAAGCCATTGTCGCCGTTGCCGGTGAACCCGCGTGGCCACCGCGCTCCCCAGTCCCAACTGTGTTGTCCAAAAGCTTCGCCATCATCTACATCGTCTACACGCACGAGGAATTGGACGAAGAGGCCTCAACGGACATGGAATCGTCCCCGTCCCCATCTGCATCCGCCGCGCTCCGTCGGGCAAGTTCGGTCGCCTCACGCCTCCCATGAGCCGCTGCCCTCCTCTACAAGTTCACGGTGAGCTGCAGCCCCGATTTCCCCCTACGCCCTTCGATTTGGCCGCCTCCATCGTGGGTTACCGCGTGCTCGATCTTTGGCCATCGTCGTGGCCTCCATGGCTGCGCGCGCACACACTCGCTGCGCCGCTGCCCTGCGCCCGACATGCTCGGGACGCCCTAGCCACTCCCTGATGGCTCCCCTCACGCCCTGGACGCGACCTGGCCGCGCCACCACCGCACGCCCTCGCCCGCAACCTCCCGTGGTCGCGCCCAGAGCTCCCGGCTGCATGCTGTCTGATCCCCCTCGCGTGCGCGCCCACTTGGCCACGCTCGCACGTGCTTTGCTCCGCCGCTCGCCCCCTGTTCCGGCCGCTTGCCCCGCTCGTCGCCGTGGTTGGCCTCGCCGGCGAGGACGCCACTGTCCTGGGCCATTAAACGCTTAAGCAAACCACCCCCGATTGTGGTGCTAATCCTCATTAGGAGATAACCCCTAGTCTATTACAGATGGCCCCCACCCAAAATAACTCTCTGTTAATTCGAATAGAAAACAATTAAGTTAATATATGTCAATGACATATGGGCCCAGTAGGTTATTAGATGTTTAAATCAAATAGTTAATACTTTGAGTATATGACATATGGATCCCTCTTGCTAGTTTAGTTAAAATAAATGTTTTAATGGCTGATGTGTATGACAGTGGGGTCCCACTGGTCAGTTGACCAGTCAACCTTACAAGTTGGCCCCACTTGTCAGTCTTGACCTAGTCAACTACACTGTTCTGGATAATGTTTAATAAACAATTAAATAAATTTAGAAATTGGTTTAAATTGATTAAAACTTTGAAATTGAATATCTTTTAAACCGTAACTCCGATGAAAATATTTTATACATAAAAAATTGATCAGAAAAATATAACGAATAACAATACGTCACCCGTATAGCCACCACACCCCTCTAACATACCGAACCCGAGACATTCCCCCTCCGATTGCACTGTCCGGTAATTACCTGGTACCGGTAAAACTTTCCGGATGAATTTATTCTGAACACGAAAGTTGTTCAGAATGGATCAACTAGTACGGTTACACCATCAACACGTTTGTCGGATGTCTACGACACCTCCGGCACGATCCCTTCCCCCTCCGGACACCCTGTCTAGTAATCACCCGGAGCTGGCAGTTCATCCCCGGATGGACTCCCGCTCTGTGCAACGTGCATTGCACTAAGTTAGAACACCGTTAAAATTTCATACGTCATGCCATTCATCTGTTTGCTATGATTGCTTTATATTTACTGTTTCTCCCCCCCTTTATTCTCCGGTAGACCCTGCTTCTACCGTCGACTACACCGCTGCTGAGTATGACTAATACGTCGACGACCCTACCCCTACCATCGAGCTTCCAGGCAAGCAGAGACATTTTCCTTCCCCAGATATCGCCTATCTTTCCGTACATTTCTTGCACTAGGCATTGTTACTGCTGCTGCTACGTTGCTTACCTATTCAATTGCATAGCCTGTCATTTTCGCCCCTTGATGAACCTTTCCGTATCCTATGAGGCCTATAAATATATATATATTATATTCAGCAGTGAACCCTGCGCATTGTTAGCTAGGTTTAGAATAGCGGGCTGTGATCACTCTGGTGAGTGAAAGCGGATTACAAATATTATAACTGCAATAGGTATGGATCAATGCAGACGCCCTAGGGAACCTACAACGGCGAGACTCTACCAAGTCGCTTCGAGTTTGACTTACGCGTGGACGGACTCTTATTTCACTCTCGTCTGCTCAGTAGCGTAGCATCACTGGGATGATATGAGGGTATTCCTCTTTAGTTCATTCCGCTGGTGTCTCGGCACCACCGGGGTGATACGAGAATATTCCTCTTTAGTTCATTCCGCTGATGTCTTTGTCGAACCTCTTCAAGTGTACCATCGAGGGTGATTCCTCCTGGTTTCACTTGATGGCAGGCACTCGAATCAACTGGTGTCCTTACAGGTAAGGAGTCAGGTGACCCAACGGTGCCCGCGCAGGGTGTCTTAGCGGAACGACAGGTCAGGTGTATTCCACCGGTGTGCGGCGGGCCTGGTTCTGTTCGTGGCCGACAGATATCCTATTGTACGAAAGTTGAGCTCTTCGGAGCAAACGCGAGACAAGGTAAGGAGACGGTTCACCTTGTTGGTAACCGCACGAGTTGGTGGGACGTCAGGGCAGGCACCGATGTTACTGGTGGTCCTGACTGCTGTCATTGTCCGCGACTTATTCAATAAGGGGCAATGATAACAGTTGTCTCGACAGAAAATAATAAATGCTTAACGGGTTCGGCGGATGACTTGAGTAGCCTTTTGGCTTGTACGCGCTACCTACACGTATGATTACGGTGTGGGCCCTCCGCGTTGTGGTCTCGTTCGAAAGCTCTGAAAGACGTCCAGTTCAGCATTGTGGCTGGGACTGATTGTCACCTCTGGTGTACGGATCTCCCGCCTCACAACGACCCGGAGAGCGAGGGGTGATAGGCCCATGACCCCCTTGCACTTAGGGCTGTAGACCGGCGGGGACCTCTCTGATGAGCCGTAGGATGGGCCTCGGCGTGTCGGATAGCCTCGGTGGGGTGTTTCCTAACAAGGTGTACGTCACCCTGGAGATCCGAGCGTGTAGTATGACACAAGTGCACCCCTGCTGGGAAGATAATCTATTCGAATAGCCGTGTCCACGGTAACAGGACGTTTTATGCTGAAGCCAGACTCTACCACTACAAACTACTACTATTAAACTGTTGGTTCCGGGTTTTCTTCCTCGCGGGGATGTCGAGGAGGGGAACTCGGAGGCATTGCTAATTATTACCACTTATTATTATACAATGCTGCAACAACTTTTGCTGCATTGTTACTTTCATTACTGTTATATTAAACTATTGGCTGATTCTTACCTCATACTGCAAGACTCGTCGGAAGATGCTAGTCTTCGATAGGCCTATTTTCTTATCCTTATTCTGATTTCTACCTTGCAGTCCACTATATACAGCCTCTCCTTTCCATTTGATACAAATGCATAATTGCTTAGTAGAGGACGTAAGACTCGCGGGTATGCTAGATACTCACCTGCTTTTTCCCCCTTTTTGTTTTGCATGATCGGCCGCTGCAGTCGACGTTGCAGCCCAGGAGCAGGAGATCCCCGACACCGACCACCGCAACATGAAGATCCCCGATGCCGTCTACGACGTCGAGTTCCCCTTTGACCAGGAGTAGTTTGGAGGTTCCCAGGAAGGAGGCCTCGCCTTTTCGATCGTTGTTGATATTTGTGCTAGCCTTATTAAGACAACCTTGTATCCTTGTGTCTGTACTCAGATACTATTGCTTCCGCTAACTCTGTGCTCTCGAGCTATTGTATTCGAGCCCTCGTGGCCCCTGGCTTGTATTCAACAGCTTGTATTATTTTATTTGTAGAGTTGTGTTGTGATATCTCACCGTGAGTCCCTGATCTCGATCGTGTACCTTGCGTGTATGATTACTGTACACGGTCCGAATTTGGGGGCGTCACAAGGGGGTTGTGCCGGACGAGGAGGAGCATGGTGAGTTACCACCTTTCCAGGGAGAGACCTTCACCGAGCATGGCGAGGGATCTTCTTCCGCTTTGAGCGCAGGACCGTCCACATGGGAGGATCCGAGGGCTTCGGTGTACGCACCGGAGGGTTCATACGACTCCTGGACTTACCCTTACCTTGGAGCAGGAGGCTCCTGGGGGCAGTAGCTGCTACCAACTTAGGCAAAAAGCCTAAGCTTGGCGGAGTACGTTTCCTTCTCACCTTTCCATTGTATTATCCGTTTTTATTTGTTGTTGTTTGCTTGGATATATTTGAAGTTTTTGCCCGTTCTTTTTTGTTCTTTTATTTTGCAAAAACAACACAAAGATTTCTATTTTCTTTTTCTTTCGCTAAACCTTTGAAAAATCCAAAAATATTTTCTCTCTTTAGTTTTCTTTGTTGTAGAGTTCAGCTCAAGTCCGTGATGGCATTTGATTACATTTCCCACGTTCGGTCTTGCAAGTGACAAGACAGTAATGACGAAGATCGACGAAAGGGATGCAACAAGGAAAACTGGTATGAACTCTTTTTGTTTCTACTTTTGTACATATGCTTGTACTTATGAATTAGAGACCAACTTGTAGCGACATAGTGCTATGTTTACAATGCTTTCCCAGTGTTCATGCTTCCTTTGTGGTCAATCCCAAATAGCTAGAGTGCATAATGTGTTGTTGAAATGATTTACATGCATTGCATTGTTCATAATTTGGCATACTGAAGTGGTATTTCCATTTGGAGAATTCTTGGATTGACTTGGCACATGCTTACACATGTTTATGACTGGAAAGTCTACTATGCCTTGATGATCTTTGAATTTCAGAATAGACATATCATCTTCATGCCTAATTCAATGTTACTTTGTTGCTCTGCATGATTATGACTGTTATTGCTCTCTACTTGGTCGCTTCCCAGTCTTTTGCTAGCCTTCGCTCGCACTAAGCGGATTTCTGCTTGTGCATCCAAAATCCTTGAAACCAGTTTTTACATATGAGTCCACCATACCTTCCTATGTTGTATTTACCGGCCGTCCTAATGAAGACTTTCTTGTACCATCTCGAAATTATTCAAAAGCATTCCTGTTTTGTGCCTCTGTTTTAGCTCATGAGGAAGTAGTAGGTAATTCATGACCGTCTTATGTTAGACATGTTTTATTCCGGGATTGCATGTCTCATCTGCAAACCTCAATACGAGGAGGGACTGGCATGAGTGCGCCCAGCTCACAAAAAATAATCACAACCAACAAACCCTCCTTCACGCTTTGTCTATGAGAAATCTGAAAACTTTGGCAGTGATAAACAAAGGAGATTAAGGGGATGTGATCATCTCCATCTTGGGAGCCATTCCTCGAAACATGTCTAGCGTAAGAGGCGATTGAGTTGTCTACTAGCATTCGTTGACAAAGAATGCACCTCCCAAAACACCTTTTTATCTTTGTTTTCAACACCAAGAGCTCTGGTACAAGTTTAGTCTTTGCTTCCTTCCACGGGTTTTCAACCTTTCCATCAAACTCCACGGTTCAAGAGTCTCCACCTTCTTTCTTCAAAGCAACAACTAGGAGAGAATAATTGTCATTCTAAGTGTAATGTTCATTGTCCCAAAGTATTACATTGTCTTTTGCATGATTGTGGTATTATTTATTCTGAAGTTCTTAGTTCTAGTCTCCTTTAAAACTCCAGAGGAGCTTCTGCATTTATCTTTTGCTTCACTCATGGAGGCTAGCGAAATAACACTCTAGTATGTTTAAACTTTGTGCATTGTAATCCTGTCTTGATTTTCAGTAGCATATTATTTGCTTTTATTTGTTTGAGATTGATCACTTGAAAGAAGGATTCCTTCGTGCATTGTACTCATAGCATTGTTTTGATACTTGCTAAATTATTTTCGTAGTACAGGATTATATACATTTATTGAAGCAAAAGAGTTTGTCAAAGTTTTCTTTGTCGCATCCAGTTCGTTGTACTGAATTGCTTGAGGACAAGCAATATGCTAAGCTTGGGGGGGGGGGGGGGTTGATACGTCTCAAGCGTATCTACTTTTCCAAACAATTTGCTATTGTTTTGCCCTCATTCTTGCATGATTTGGACGAAACTAACCTGGACTAACGCTGTTTTCAGCAGAGCTGTCTGTATGGTTTTATTGTGCGCAGGAAAATGGATTTTTGGACATCCCGGAAAATTCCCAGAAAAATACAAGAAAATCCACGCACTCGAAGGAGCCAGATGCCAGAAGTGGGACAAGAGGGGAGTCCTGGGGGGCCCAGGCGCCCCCCTGGTGCGGCCAGGGGTGGGGCCGCGCCCTCTGGCAGCCTGGGGGCCTCCCCCTCCTCTGGTGCCCTACCGATTCTCCTATTTATTCCCGTGACGCGAAAACCCCAAAAAAGAAGTCGTTTTCCAAATTCTCGTCGCGGAGCCGCCGCCACCCTCTGTTCTTCTACGGGAGGGCTAATCTGGAGGCTGTTTTGGCCTCCGGTGAGGGGAGATCATCTCCATCGTCATCGTCATCACCACTCCATCCTCCCTCCATGACTTCTCCATCCATGTTTGAGTAATTCTCTGCTGTAGGCAAAGGGGATGGTAGGAATTGGATGAGTTATATCATGTAATAGTTTATCAGATTGTTGGGGGCATGTTGCCTTTCATCTAGATTGGTGTTTATCATCTTTGCTTCAACTTGTTGTTCTTAATGCTTGTCACTTTGGGCCCGAGTGCCATGATTTCAGATCTGAACCCTTTGTGTTTTCATGAATATATTTGTGATCTTGATCCTACCTATGAGTTGTTTGCACCTGTTATGGTCCAGAACCGGCGATCCCAAAGGTGACAGCTTGGGATACCAAAGGGGATGGATTATAATTTGGGGATTCCATGAATCCATTTTTTGTTAATGCTTTGTTCCGGTGCTCTTTGACAGGAGCACCTTAATCTCCATAAGTTCCTTTTGGCCCCTTTCGTAGTGGGATGGTAGGACAAAAGATGTTGTGCAAGTTCTTATTGCAAGCACGTACAACTACCTGTGGGATACATGCCTGATGTTTGATTTATGCCTAGATGATCTTTGCTTTTCTGTGTGCCTTGCCCCATGGTGATTACATGATGTGTCTTATCCATGCAGCGCCCAACCATCCATCTACCTAGCCTATAGTGTCTCAATTCTGCTGGTTACTAGTTGTTTATTTTTTATGTTACTATTACCGTTGCTATCGTCACTACTACCATTATCGCAGTTGCTATTAATATTTTGTTGCAAGTAAGTGTATCTCAGGTGCGGTGGAACTGACAACTCCACTGTTAAAGCTTGTGGATATTCTTTGGCTCCCCTTGAGTCGAATCAATAAATTGGGTTATCTTACCCGCGAAGACTATCTCGATCCCCTGCAGTTGTGGGTTATCAAGCCTCCATACATGCCATGTAGGCCCCTCTACACTTCCTCTGGTTATGGCGTTCTTTTGGGTTCGGATAGATCTGGTGCAGATCCTCCAACAGTACTTCAATGACCAACCCACGACCCGCAACACAAACCCCCATGCACCTTCGACCATCCAAGCCACCATCATGCTGTTGATGCTGGTTTTGGCACGACAATAACCTTATATAAGATGACCTCAAATGAAGAAGTGCTCTACATGGAAAAGTTAGGTATTATCGAGGTGAACACTTTTGTAGTTTGAGCCATCGCCATCCGATTCAATCTCGAGGGCCGAAACTATGTTTGAAGCAGTAGGATCCAGGCATTTGTAGCACTATTTTTCCAATTAGGCCTTCAAGACATAATCAAATGAAAAAGTCTTCTACATGGGGCGGCTTGGTCTCGTACAAGCGATCGATTTTGGTTTTTTGAATTTTTTCATCCGAGGTAGTTTGCAGCCCCAAAACGCCCATCCAAGTTCGGTTCCGTATGGAAATATTTGGACAGGATTTGGAGTCCTTTTCTTGTACGGGAAGTCCAGCCTCCTCATATATATATGAGGTGACGGCCGATTGAAGAACACAATCGACATATACCCAAAAACACATCTACTTTTCAAGTTTTTCTACTTTTTGTCTAGTTCTAGGTAATCTTTGGTGTTTTTCTCGTAAATCAACCGTTTCTTCTCCGAAATTGAAGATATCTTTGTTGATTTTCTTGTAAATCATCCGTTCTTCATAATGAAAAACGAAGTGGCGACTCCCTTTCTCTAAACAATTGCGCGGTGCAAGTCTGTGTTGCGTTGAACAAATTCTTCGTCAACACATGCTTCCTTTCCTCAGACTGGTCATAGGGGGAGTAATTCAAATACTAAAATCACACATCCCGAGACAAAAAATTTAGTGGCTTGTAGTTAATGAAGAAAAAAGTGTGTCTGGTAACATAAATATGTTACTGCAATCTCACACATACCAAGAGAAAATGAGTTTGTAGCCTAATAAATAAAGTCTTCCATGACACCACGAATATGTTACTATCTACTATGGAGGTAGTAACATAGACTGGTGACATATGCATGTTATTAGTCTAAGTTACTTCCCACTTTGGCCATCCTCGTTTGCAAAATTTGTTCACCAACGTCCGTGGGGCTCTGATGCCATGCTTACCTACATCGGCATGGCTTTGTCGGTCATCACCACCATCTCGAAGATCCAAACACATGTTGTTTCTCGAGAGCCTCCACAACCACTCGGGCCTTCATAATCGCTATATTTTATTGCCCGAGCTCCTCCACGACCATCCGGAATTCCATCTTCGTGATGCCTTGTGAACACATCGCCAAGTATGACTACGATAGTGTCAACCTCGAACATCTATTCAACATCAAATCTGACATATGCACAACATCAAATTTGGATCTATAACACCAATTTCAACTACACCATATCGATTTGAATCCACATCAACATGCATGCTTCAAAGATATGGCTTTTGTCACGACTGCCCGAAGCTCTTCGTAGATGCTATTGACCTATGCTTGTGATGTACGAAATGCATATGTAAGTACCAATATTTGAATATATTGTTGCAAGTATCTCGTATGTTATGTTACCGTCATCTGAGACTCTGCGTGATCGGGATAACCACCTACATGTGGGACCCTCATTACCGAAATCTCCCACTGTCACTAGGCATGAAAAACATGCTCATATGCTTGCGCTATTTTGCATCGAAACCATGTCAGGAACTGGATCTTCGTAATCACCATCGTGACTAAAAAAATACTGTCGTCACGACAAAATGTTTGTTATTGTATTATATACCAAATTATTCAGAATATCACCTAGAATCTTAATATGTTATTCTTTTGCATGTTAGCAACCTTTAAAATTATTGATTAGTTAAACAACATTAACAGATTTTCTTTAATATGGATAATTATGGATTACACTATATGAACTATCCTTATCCATTCAACTTGTGTAAATTAATTCATGTTCACCATTTGAATCTTGAACATGTTGGATATTTTTTGGGAAAACTTTGTTTTTTCCACTCTAGCTTTTCCCAACTTTGCTTTTGCCACTCTAGAATTTGACTTATCACTTTTGCCACTCTTAGCTTCTCACAATACATCATAATTGCCATTTCGTGGCAAAAGCAATAAATTTTCAGTGGCAATTGTGATACATTGTCAAAATCTAAGGTGGCAAAAGTGAAATGAAAAACTAGTGATTTTGCCACAGAATGGCATTTTTGATGTATTATCAAAAACTAAGAGTGGCAAAAGTGATAAGTCAAATTCTAAAGTGGCAAAAGCAAAGTTGGCAAAAGCTAGAGTGGCAAAAACAAAATTTTCCCATATTTTTTTTGTAGCTACAAGAAATTTTCTATGTTGCTTGTTTTCCAGTGTTTTTGCTTCTTTGCTTCTTTACGGATATGAATTGGAGTCAATCCGAGTGCGATATCAACGACACTTTAGAACTTCGCCTTCTCACTAGGATTAGGGATTCAAAGGTAAGGGTGAATCACTAACCATGTTATTATAACTAGCGAGTTTTCTTACTATTATATATTACTTTTGGTTATTTGATCCTACAACTTCATAATGCCTCTCAAAAACATATACAACCATGTCCTCCACAAGCTAACAAACCTTGTTTGGATGTGTCTTATGATTTCTTAGTCCTTGCATAGTATGCATAGGAATGGATCTATACTATATACATGGCTATCTTAGATTGGGATATCATGCTATAATGTTGGTTGAATGCTATATATAATGATGATATAATATATAGAGTAAGGATGGTAGGATGTGTATTGTGTTTCTTGATGAGCGCACCTACCATGTGGTATTATGCCCCCCTTGAGTTACTTGACTAGCCTCAAACATATTTATGGAGGCTTGAGCTGGTTTTTTCTAACGATCTCACAAAGCACACAGTTTGGCCAGCTAAGAGGTTCACGTTATGCGGTCCAGTAGGGAAGAGATCCTGTTGGTCCAACACCTTGATGAGATGAGTGGTGATTGCCTGAGATCAATAATAGTCATTTCGAACCTTAGACAAACTATAGAGTCTGATTAAGTGGTTTGACCGACTTGTTTCGTATGTTGAATCATCGGCCACACATATGTGTTTGTAGTTAGTTAGACTGTCCCTTCATTTCGTAACTTCCGATACTAGCTCATCAAACGGAAGTCTATAATGGGTAGACTTAGGTTGGAAAGAGCGTGCATGTGGAGCTTATAATGAACAGTTGGTACACACATGTAGGGTTATTTTTTTGAAAAATCTGTGTCCACAGATATGGACGACTTGAGATCTGCTCCTTTTTCATAGATAACATTAACATGAATCATTCAAAACTTCCAACATGAGTGTGCCTTTTAGAGCCGCCTCCTTCATAGATAATAGTCGTCATCTCATAGCTAATTGCCGCCACCACCAAAACTATCTCCTTCTACAATCCTCTCATCGTCGTGCTGGAAATATGGTTAGTGGCGGTGGGGCCTCGAAGCCATCTCCCTACCCTCTCATAACCTTGTCTTTCTTTTCTCATGACTCACCGATGTTGCACTCCATCGTCCAGATGGGATTGGATAGGTCGACGGTCATTGGTGTGACATGATGCTTGCTCAGATCAACTCATGTTGATTTCCCTCTTCTTGATATCTCCTCCTTCCCATCATCTAGATCGGATTTGGAAAGCCAGTGGGTGTTCTGGTGACGACCTTACCAGATCTGGTGGCCACGGACTGGGGTGGCAGTGATGCGTGGGGTTTCGGCGTGGTGGGCTCAATGGCTCCATGGATGTGTTGTCGTGACCGCGTTTACGCAGATGGCGGCCGGTACTGGTTGATTTTCTAGATCAGGCGTCTCCATCTCTGGCGGATTTAGCGGCAATGGTGAAACGTCCTAATTGTGGCGACAACACCACTCCAGATTTTGGTGGCCATCAGAATAATTTTTGCGAGGTTCCTCCCTTTAGATTTGGTGGTTTCATCTGAAGGTGTGATGCAATTTGCAGACGATGTATGTAAGAAGAGGATATGGTTGTGCTGTGGTGGCGCCATTTTTTAGGTCTGGATAATACCTATTGGTATAATGGAAAAGTGGTGACGACAACATTGATCAAAGTCGATGAGCTTCGGGGTGAAAGCGTAGATTTGACCCATGCAGGTTATACTTGGCAATGGCATTGCTCGGATATGCTTAGTCTCATTGTTTACGGTGAACACCTAGATTCTGTCCTTTGTGGTTGGATCCAGTGGCGAAGGCGCTTGGACATCGCTCCCTTCATGAAGGAGGTGTTATTGAAAAACCTCGTTATTCTTGTGGCGTCGTGAGATGGTTGGTGCAGATGTGGTCATAATTGTAGTTTGTCGGTCGCGAATTTGATCACTTCTGGATTTTCTTCCCTTTTCAATGCTTAAGCATCACTTTGGTCTTATATGACCTTACAGTTTGCCAGCATTTTTGTTGTGTGTATATGTTAGTGTTGGTTGTGTGCATCCTAGCTATGCAGAGGCCCGATGTGTGTTCATTGTGATTGTATCCTCTTGATGCTTTATTTTGAATCAATAAAATCCATCCTTTATCGAAAAACATGAGCATGCCTTGATTTTCTCTTCTTCGATGGGTTTTGAAGAAGAGGACAAGGTTATATGTTATGATTGTGTAAGTAGGTGAAAAGTAGATTTATTGTTGTCTCAATCGTATAATTTGCTTCTCATGTTACTCTAATAGTATAATTATACATAGTCTAACTTGATATAATATGCTTAGTTATTGTTGCAACCTCACCACTTACATTCCTTACCTGAAATGGTACTATGATTGAAGATTAGATGAGTAGCTAGTGTGGATACTACATTTGGAACATGTTTAGAAATCTTTTACGGCAAGCACTTCGATAGGTATTTTGTGGAGACTTCGATGATGACTAGGTTATTGGGTCCCATTCGTAGGTCAGGACCAATAGGTTATAGGATCGCTTGCTTTATGTTTCATCCCCTTCGAAACTTTATAATCTGTATATACTCAGACTATGTATCTTCCTCTGTTGTAATTTGATTGGAACTTGTGTAACTTGTTGCGTATGTATGTTGTACCTTATAAATGGTAATATTGTGATATCATGTTAAAATACAGAACATATGATAGTGTGTGTATGGGGTTATATGTCAGAATAGGTTCGATATGCGCTTTTATTCTGAAAATGGACTAAAAAATCTATAGTGAACACACAATCACTATTCACAACCTATTGTGACATTGAAGGTAGTTTGACTTTTGTTATTGTGACACATCGCATAACACAATCACAATAACAAAAGCGCATAACTAGTCACTTTTATTACACACAATCACTATTCACTTTCAACTACTATTCAGAATATAGATATTTTAGTCTATATTGAACACACAATCACTATTCACTTTTGTTATTGTGACACATCGCATAACACAATCACAATAACGAAAGCACATAACACAATCACAATAACGAAAGCGCATAACCTATTGTGACACATCGCACTCACGATAAAACTTCTTCAATGTATCTTCTGTATCACACTCGATGTTGAAGGTACATAGTGAATTTTTTTTAAAGATCAAGCAAATTGCTGACTTGATTCAGATTGAGCAGAAAGCAACAGAACAATAACATGGTGAAGATCCGAAGATCAAAAGAAAAAGAAAAAAACAACCCTATAAGCTGCAGAGATGCACCCACCATAGGCAACACAACTACAAAAAAAAGCGTCTGTCCTAAGCAAAGCATCACCGCCGCGTCTCGACCAACGTCGATCTCCTCTGAAGACAGCAGCTACTCCGGCAGGACTTCCCTTGTCAACGCACCATCCACCTTGATGCCTAAGGAAGGGGCAAGTAGAAGGAGGAACTCGATCGGTCCCAAGAATATTTTCGCCTTGGACTCATCGACGATAGCGTACATTGCGCCTAGAGCTTCACCTTGAATAGCAACGAGCACCGGAGGAGCAGCACATAGAACCTCCAAGGAGTGTCTCCAAACGTGATGCTCCCTACAGAGGAACGATGTCAAAGACGCCACCATCACGTTGATCCAACTCCGGACCTAGGATTTCGCCCGGAGACAAACCACCAACCGAGCACGATGAAGATGCCGACACACCTCAGGTGACGCCTCCAAGGACGAAAATGACACCCACATGCGTCATCACCACCAGCCTCTAGTCGTGCAGGACTTTTGTCCATATCGACGCACACCTCCGCTCCTGCCCACAGAAGCTCGTCCATGCAGTCTCGCACCGCCAGTGCCGCAACACCTTGTCATAGAAGCCATGAAGTGATGTTCCACCTCGACCACAACGAGCCTACAATGACCAGATCTGGACCTGCAACCTGCATCTACCACGGCTGGAGCCGCGTGTTCCAGCATCTCGGGACCAACATGCCAGGCCGTCGCACGTCCACCACACCACAGATCTGGCCAGGCCTGGCCAAATCCGGCACACCACGGCGACACCTCACCAGGGCTAAGCATGCCTCGCACATGCCAGAACACCTGGCCTCCAGCTCGCCAGGCCACGAACATTCCAGGTCGAGCACGCGCGACGCGTCGCTTGCCGCGCAAGCTGGCGCTGCATGCACCTCTGGCTGCGCACCCCCATGCCAGCACGCTCCCATGGCCACCCCGTCGCCGCAGCCCACCTCGAGCCCCTCCACGAGGCCTCCTTGTCGCCCACCTCCGGCGCGGCGGCCTGACACCCCAAGATCCAGAACCGCGCTCCCGGGGAAAGCCCACCCCAGATGAACAGTGTGAGTCACCGTCCCACGCTGTGCTCAGCCAGATCCGTGCCTCTATGCGCCTATGCGTCGCGAACCGGCTGCGTGCCCCCAGCCGCCTCCTACCTGAGCCACGCGCCCCCTAAGGCCGGCTGTCTCGCGCCGCGCCGGTGCCTCGTGGGGAGACGTCCCGTGGCAGTGGCGAGGAAGGGGGAAGGCGAGTTAGGGGTGGTGTCAGTGGCGGGCTAGGGTTGCTCCCGGACTGCTCGCGGGAGCGTCACGAGTACATAGTGAAGTGACGTGTTCATACGCGAACGAGCAGTAGCATGTTAACAACATGGGTTTGAAAGAACATTATCATGTAAGTGTCGCTCATCTAATACAAAGTTTATACTAGATTAGTATAGAGCAATACTTATTATGTATCGGAGGGAGTACTAATAGCATTGTGTACTGTTAAGGATCAAGCTTATTGATGAGCCATGCATGCATAATTATATATGCTTCAGCATTTGACATATGCTCTCTCGGTCTCTCTCAATGTGGATAAGGTTTTTTGTTTTTCAATGGTGTCACCCTCCTTCTTCATACAAGTTGCCTGTGCTCTCTTCTTCCTATGTTTTTAGTGCTCCGTGGATGGGCCTCCGTGCGTAACTGTTGATAGGCCTCTGGTGGTAGGTGACGTCGTTGGAATTTATCAATCACTTCATGCTCTTGCCTCTTGCCTGATGAAACTCATCTTTCCCAAACATCGAAATGCCTTCATATTCTTCTTGTTTAATGCGACCATTTATTGTCTACCTGTGCATGTGCACGAGTCAAGCTTAAATCCTACGTCACCTACGTCACCTACAGGCGTCTCCTAACTTTAGGGTCATTCTGTTTCCAGTAGCTTCCACAAAATAATCTTCTTGTGGACACATAGCTAATTCCCAGAAGATATTTTCCGACAACTGTACTATGACTCAAAAACTACATGTACCTACTCGCATTGATTGAGTCATAGTTATTGAGTGAAATGATCTTGCCATCTTTGCTTGGAAACCTGTGAAACTAACCGTGTAACTGATATTGGTCACACATACACTAAAATACTGTAAAGGAGTATTCCATGGCAGATTTACTAGGTCTTATCGGATCTGTTAGTGGTTTTAAATTTAACAGTAAAGACGAGATCTTCCCCTAAAAAATGTAAAGAAGACGGCCCGACCCCACCCCCCCCCCCCCCCCCCCCCCCCCCGCGTTGCCCCTCCTCTGGCAACACGAGGGATCTCCCCGCAGCGCCGCCGGTCTCCTCCTCCCCCCTCCCGTCTCGCCGAGACCCGAGGACTCCGCCGGCAAAGGCCGCGCGTGCTCTGAGGAAGGTGGCGGCGGGGCACCTTGCGACCCTTCGCGTCCGTCGCCAGAGGAGTGGAGGCGGCGCAAGTGGATCTGAGCTTCATCCCTTCCGGGGTAGCCAGCGGCTGCGGATCCGGCGCCGGTGAAGACTGGAGACTGCGGATCCGGTGGTGGTGCCTCTCCCTGAAGCCTCGTCGCCCCGTCCTGCGCCTCCTTCCCGCTCTCCCTCGACCTCGGCTCTCCATCTCGGGTGTCGATTGGGGGAGGGGGATCCTCTCAGTCTTCTCCAGTTCTGGCCGGGGGAGGTGCAGAGGCTTTCGTTGTTGCGCGGGGGCGGCGGTGCGGTGGCGACTGGGCGCGAGGGCTCTTCGATGTGGTGCGGTAGGCTTGCGGCCGAGCCTGTTCTGGGCCGCGTGGGCTGGCTCTGGACGCGGCTGGTCCTGGGGCGTGCAGAGGTGCTGCGTCTTGTGGTGCCTTGTGCAGTTGTGGAGGCATCTTGCGGTGGAGCTTCTCGGTCATCATCAGTTCCTTTTGCGGTGGCGGCTGCCCGGGTTAGCTCTTTTTGCTTTCGGCAACTATCTCGCCGGCAGCGGTGATGATCCGGATGGCGGATTTCGTCGCCCGCGACGGGGAGCCTAGGCTTGGCGGCGGGAGGGATGTTTTGATGTTCGTCGGGAGCATGGAGGGGGAGGGGAGGTGTGGTGGTTGTGGCGGTCCTTGATGGGCGGGCGTGAGGTCTGGGACTCATCGTTGGGCGAAAGCCTTGTCCTGGTGGATGGCCGGGGCCGACGACGGTGTCGCCCGTGGGCGCCGCATACTTCTTGAAGACATCGTCGAAGTGGTGGTTCTTTCTCCTCCACCCAGGCTCTCTGGGGGAAACCCTAGATCCCTCGCAGGATCGGACGTGGGAAGCGGTCTTGCGTCGCTTTGCCTCTTGGGGCCTTGCTTTGGACGTCAATCAGACTGTGGGACCTGTGGAGTGCTTGGGTGGTTTGGCGCAGGCGTGTTTGTCTTCGGCTGGGCGGGGCACGGCCCTGGGGCCGGCGTTGTTTTTGGAGCAGTGGCTCCGGTCTTTCGCCTTCGCTTGTTGCATTGAGGTGTGGTGTCGACCTGGTTGGTCGTCAACCAGTTTGGAGCGCAGCCTCAGGGCTGGCGTGCGGTGTTGTGTTGTAACGGTTTTTCGGCCAGTTTTCCTCATAAACGGGCCAACTCTCTTCTTCTATATCAATGAAAGGCAAAGCTTTTGCCTCGTTTAAAAAAAAGTAAAGAGGAGATGTAAAAATAGCTTGATTTACTGCGTTGCAGATGGGTAACATAAATGAGAACACATGTCCAGGCCTTTGCGCTGTAGGTACAAGCATCTCTTACAATTTTCGTATCCTTAAAAGAAGAACATTTATAAACATTGATGCTAAAAGAGCTTTCCAATAAATATTTTAAACACCGAAAAAATACGAGATCCAAAAAATTACCCTTTCATCTCGTAGCTTTACAAGACATAGTCCATTCCATATAATAGTTGCTTCCCCATTGGCCTCCTCGGAACAGGTTGGTTTCGTTACGTGATCCCCCCCCCCCCCCCCGAGGATGGCCCTCGTCAGACAAGATGGTCGTCGAGCATCACGCGGAATGCCTCCACCCACGGAAAGGTCGCTCCCGAGAAGAGGAGTCCCGGCCCTCGCCAGTTGTGAGGATTCCCAATGTCAAAAGATATTAATGTGCATGCTCGCCACTATAGCTCGCATGGCATGGACTGGTATGCGCACACGACCCTTGACCGCCTTATACGTCCCAAACATATCTATATTTTTTTCTTGTTCCATGCTTATTTCATGATATTGCTACATGATTTTATCATACTTTTATATCACTTTAAGGAATTTTATTGGACTAACCTATTAATGGTTGAAAGAGTGCACACATTCTGTTTTTACACGAGCCCTTTCTTTTATTATACCATCAAATGTAGTAAGAATACCTCTCCATCAACAACTCTCTCTTGCTCACCATAGCCATGTGTGAGTAGTTCCTTCCTCTAGGCAACCGTCTTTGGGGGAGACCCACCTCCATACTAGTCCCATCTCCAAGAAAGAAGAGGGGGACCAACGACCGCTTCCCCCAAGGGTCGCCACCGGCCGCTGCTTCCTTTCCGGGTTGCCCCTCTCCATTAACAACTCTCTCTTGCTCACCATGGTCATGTGTGAGTAGTTCCTTCTCGGGGATGAGGCTTGTACCTATAAATATGTGGTTATCTCTCTCTTCCATGATGTGATCTTGATTGTGATCCTAGGCTATGTTAATCTAGTTGAATCACATGATGTTTCCCTTCTTTATCGCTTTTATGTATTGGATATGATGTGCTCATTTGGTGATATTTCTGGAGTCCACGGTGACGCCGGGACTACATGATTAGGGGAATATTGATCATGGGCTTGTTCTTCTTGATGGATTGAATAATGGATTTGAGTGCTCTTGATACTTGTGTTGAGTATAGTTTTCATAATGCTTCAGTGACAGGATTGGCATTTTCTTATATTAGAAAGAGACTATTCAAGAGAGATATTGTCGTGTTTGTGTTGGAGCTGCCCAGAAGGAAGAAGGAGACGCACACACAAGTACGGAAAATAGATAGAGAAAACACACACAAACTTGGCACACACTTAACTTTTCTTTGTATTCCCTCTCGACACCACAACAGAGTTACATGGAACCTTAAATAGCCATAATAATCCTTCTAGCATGCAGCCACTCTCCCACGAACTCCACGCACACATGCACGTAAACAGGGTCAAGACACAATTGCCTGATCCGATTACTACTCAACTAGCTAGCACACATACAGCTTGAGTCATTTCCAAGTTTCTGCAGATCACAACTAGGAGTTCACACAGCCGGCGCACTGTGTCACAACTAAGGGCCACTTCTTTTGGGGTCCGGCTTATACAAAAGTTACTGTGAGAAAAAGGCAGTGATAAGCTCATATGAAAATAAGAACTTAAAAATAAGCCCACCAGTTCTTTTCACTTTCTGTTTTTAGCTTAATTTTGATATAGCTAGTGGAAAGTCTATAATGCCCTTGGACCAGATCGGCTGGCACGGAAGTAACTCCAGGGCGGGCCTGCGTCGGGAAAGAGGCAGGCGAGGACCATCGTCGCACTGGACAGAGGAGCCCGCCGTCGAGGGCCGTCGTCGCGGGAGGCGGGGTAGGTGCCCTCGAGGCCGCCGTCGCGGGATGGCACAGGGGCGCAGGGTGAGCTGCAGCCCGGGGCACTAGGGTGCACGTGGGGAAGGAGCCGCCGCGTTGGACCTCGCCGGCAGCAGATCCGGCCGCCGCGCCCCCAGTCCGGCCTCCCTCGCCTCACCGCTTTGCGCCGGCGTGCGCATCGTCGGTCAGCCGCGCCACCTAGCCCCGTCGGCCGTCGCGAAGCGGAGAGGACGAGCGCCCCGCTCCCGATCCAGCGCATGGCAGCGACACCATAGGCCTTCCCTGCCCAGTCCGACCGCGAGCTCGGGGAGGCGGCGGAGGGAGGCGGGGCTGACGGCGGCGGCGGGGGGGGGGGGGCTGGGGAGAGGAGGAGAGGATTCGGGGGAGGGATGAGACCGAGTGAGCAGCCGCCGTTTCGTTCGTGCGGGGGCGCGGGGGCAGTTTCTTCGTAATTTCCACAAGATGACGGGGGCAGTGCCTTATACCGGTTCGCAACATTGCGGGAAGCCGCGACGCCCGTGAGAAGCTCCTCCCCCCAGCTTATTTCCATTATTAAGAGAAGCCCGGTGGGGAGAAGCTGAGCCCATCTCTGAAAATGAGTTCTTTTGGGCTTATAGCTTAATTTGGCCAAAAGCTGCTATAAGCCCGAAAAGAACTGACCCTAACTGTGCCGCTTCTTTCTCCATCTCGATCTGCTGCGCAACTCGGCCACCGAGACTCCTCTTAGCCTGACGCATGCAACTAGCATATCCATGTAGACTACAACCAACACAACAAACTCTATCTAACAAGCTAACCCTCTACTGGCTTGCATGTACGTACATATTATCTCATCTTTACATAGGTACATGGCGCAACCAAATTGATGGTTAGACGTGATAACATGCATGACACCACAAAATAAACATGATGAAATCCAAACAACAAGGTTAACTCCAACAATCACCCCCTTAACCTTATTGCCTTTATTCTGTTGAAAATATTACCAATTTAGCATATGATTTAATACAAGAAATAGATAAACAATCCATGGCAATAATAAAACAGATCAAACTAGCCATGCAATCTACTAAAATAGTAGACAACGAGATCACATCTAAAGCAATTAGTAGGACCACGACATGCAACATGATCTCACATATAGAAGAACAAATCACGTACGATGCAGCGGGTGTGGAGCTGCTGGTGTTTGTGTCGCCCATGCCGTTGATGGAGAGGTTGCCGACGTCTAGGAAAAAGTCGTCGTCGTCGCTGCCAGCAGTCGCGCGAGTGCGCTCCCCAAAAACCTGATTGCCCCTCTGCCGTACAGGATCACGAGAGGCGAGGTTCCGGAGGCCTACTGTCCCTCCTAGTGGTGCACACCGGAAGAAGGGATGGAGAAAACTTGGGCGCAGCGCAATGATCTGGAACAAGGTGGAACCATATGGTGCATGGCCAGGGGTAGGGTTTGCACGGTTTATATAGACGCAGCGGGACGGTAGGATGTGGGAGTAGAGCCCACGAAAACGGTGCACCAATTAATCATAATTAATGCATTCGTTAATTATAATTAATGCCTGATTAATTTTTCCCGAGGTGAAAAAATATAAGTGTACACATAACTTTGTCCTCGGCTCGGCTCTTTCCCGAAACCCGACGCGCGCGTGCGTCTTGACGAGGCGAGGCGAGGCGTGGCGAGGCGAGCAAGGAGGAGGAGCGCGCGTGTAGCTCTTCTCTTATCAAGCTCTTACAAGTGCTAGTGGATCTCATCTTATAAGCAAATGTGCAACTCTCTCCCCGTATGGTACTAAACTTCCTACCACTTGCCATGCATGAATGGGCCAAGAGATTTTTTGATTTTACAATGTGCCTTGGGCCAAAGGCCCACTCAGCAAATAGGTGTAAAAATCCAACAACCCCCCAAAAAATCTCATTGGCTCATCTCATCATTTTGTTCCAAATTATTGTTTATATACCGATGTTTAGTGAAGAACGTCAAGTTGAACTTCACGTAGAATTCATGCTACACTAGTTCTCAACTAGAATAGTGGACTATGACTTGAACTACAAGCTTTCTGTAAACATAGTTTCACATAAATTCTTGATCGATACCAGGCTGTCGCAAGGCTTCCCCGTGGGTGGAGCTTATATGTCATACTCCAAGGCCTTGCATGAGTTTATTAGAGAGCACCAACTCTCACGGACGGCGACGTTTAACAGTCATGCTCACATAGGTGTATTCCTCAAAAGATGCTATGCAGGACAACATCTGTGCTCACATACATAAGCCACTTGGAGCACATTAAGATAAATATCAATCTGCCATGTAGATCAAGAGAGTATTGCATCATAATGGAGTGGGTAACCAATATAAGGATACTCTCCTCTCATCCGACAAACAGCTTGTCTCCTACTTCTACTTCACGGGATCTCCGATCACATAGATTAGGTTACCGCTATGGATAACT
Organism: Bromus sterilis; assembly: GCA_950022295.1. Taxonomy (NCBI): domain Eukaryota; kingdom Viridiplantae; phylum Streptophyta; class Magnoliopsida; order Poales; family Poaceae; genus Bromus; species Bromus sterilis. The sequence goes on from OX465599.1 coordinate 224,327,727, forward strand.
CAAATGGTGGGTCTCAAACCCATCTCCCTCGATGCATTATCTATAAAATTACGTGAAAGCCCCTTGGTGAAGGGATCTGCCAGATTTTTAGATGTTTGGGTATAATCCAATGTAATCACTCCGGAGTTCTTCAATTTCCTGACAGATTTCAGTCTCCTCTTCACATGTCTTGATGACTTCATATTATCCTTTGAACTTTTTATCTTGGCGATCACAGTTTGATTATCACAGTTCATCAGGAAAGCGGGTATTGGTTTTTCAACCACAGGTAAGTCCATCAAGAGCTCACGAAGCCACTCTGCTTCAACAGTGGTTGTGTCTATTGTTGTGAGTTCTGCTTCCATATTTGACCTCGAGAAGATGGTCTGCTTGCAAGAATTCCAGGAAACAACGTCACCACCAAGTGTAAACAAATAACCACTTGTGGCCTTAATCTCATCAGCATCAGATATTCAGTTGGAATCAATATAACCCTCTAGTACCCTAGGATACTCAGTATAGTGAATCCCACAGCTTGCGGTGCCTTTTAAATAGCGCATAACTCTCTCAAGCGCATGCCAATGATCATCTCCAGGATTTGACACAAATCGGCTCAGTTTTCTAACAGCAAAAGAGATGTCAGGCCTCGTGGCACTCGCCAAGTACATAAGCGAGCCAATAATCTGGGAGTATCTCAGTTGATCTCTAGCAATATGTTTATTCTTTCAAAGTAGCACGCTAGGATCATATGGAGTTGGAGAAAGTTTGAAATCGTCATACCCAAAATGGCTCAAGACCTTTTCCACATAGTGAGACTGAAGCAGAGTGATCCCACCATCTTCATCACTTAGTAGCTTGATGTTGAAGATAACATCAGCTACCCCTAGATCCTTCATCTCAAAACAACGAGATAAGAAATCCTTGACCTCCTTGATTAAATCAAGGTTGGTCCCAAAAATCAATATGTCGTTGGCATATAGACAAAGAATGACTCCCTCGCCCCCACCATGGCGATAGTGCACACACTTGTCGGCCTCATTTACAACAAAGCCTTCAGCAGTTAAAGTCCTTTCAACTTTTCGTGTCACTGCTTAGGAGCTTGCTTAAGGCCATACAACGACTTAAATTTTCTCTTCCAACTCTCCATTAAGGAAAGAAGTCTTAATGTCCATTTGAAAAATGAGAAGACCGAGCGAGGCAGCAAATGAAAGTAGCACCCGTATAGTGATCAGTCTGGCCATTGGTGAGTAAGTATCAAAGAAGTGTTCACCTTCTTTTTGAGTATATCCCTTGGCCACAACCCTTGCTTTGTACTTCTAAATAGTACCATCATGCCTAAGCATTTTCTTGAACACCCACTTACATCCTACAGGTTTGCACCCATAAGGACATTCAGTAATTTCCCAGGTTCCATTAGCTAAGATGGAATCCATATCGCAACAAGCAGCTTCCTTCCAGTAGTCAGCATCAAGAGATTCACAGGCTTCTGAAATAGTACTGGGTGTGTCATCCACGAGGTACACAATGAAATCATAACCAAGGGACTTTTCAGTCCTCTGTCTCTTGCTCCTTACAGGAGTTTCATTGTCATGCTCCTCAGGATTCTCAACATATTCTATCGAAATGGTGGTCTCAGGAATTTCAGTTAAATCCCGACCAGATAAACTAGGAATCTCCTGGTTTGATGAGGTTGGCATATTCGTAGGAAATATATCCTCAAAGAAAGTCTCATCATTCGACTCCATAATTGTATCAACACACATGTCAGTACCTCAAATTTACTATCAAAAATCTATAGCCAATGCTATGAAAAGCATAACCCAACAGGACACAATCTACGGTTTTTGGTCCAAGCTTGCGCTTCTTGGGGACCAGTACACTGACATTTTCCAAACAACCCCAAGTACGTAAGTAAGAGAGTTTCAGCCTTTTCCTTTCCCATTCCTCAAATGGGGTAACAATTTTTGTCTTTGTGGGAACTCGGTTTAGGACATGACATGCAGTCATTAGCGCCTCGCCCCACCATGCCTTGGAGAGGCCCGAAGTATCTAATATGGCGTTAACCAAATCAGTTAGAGTTCGGTTCTTTCTTTCGGCCACCCCATCTGATTGAGGTGAATAGGGATGCATCCTCTCAATATATTTTTTGTCATGTTTGATAAAGGACACTAAGATAAAAACTGGAAGGTAAACTAACAAGGCTAAAAAGAAAAGGTAAAATATAGTGTGCAACTCCCCTATCTTGAAGATTGGAGTCCCCGGCAATGGCGCCAGAAATATTCTTGATATGCCAAAGATGATAACGGCTTCTCGCCCTTCGTTGGTTACCCCAAGTGGAACGTGAGATGTAGCATAGCAGCAAGTTTCCCTTGGTGAAGATACCAAGGTTGAGATCGACCAGTAGGACTCCAAGGTCGACAAGTAGGTGGTAAAGTGAACAATGGCGCTGTTCGCAACAGAGGTTGCTTACTTTACCTGGACCTGCACACACAACAAGTAACTTTTCTCTCAACGAAGTTCAGAGAGGTTGTCAATCTCTCCGGCCTTATTGTTTACAAAGGATCAAACTCAAGGGATAAAGGATAATAGTGACTGCAACTAGAAAGTAAAAAATAAGTAAATTGAGGGTGTAAACAGTGGTGGAAATATGGACCGGGGTCCCATGATGTTCACTAGTGATTTCTCTCTCCCAAAAGATGATAAAACAGCTATGTGTGGTAAACAAATCACAGCTGGGAAATTGACAGGATTACGGGCACAAACCAATGCTAACTATGCTACAAAGAAAGGAAGAGGCTCAAAAGCATGGGTAGTACGCCAAAATAAGTAGACTAAAATCCATCTGCATCTACTACTAATCATCCACCTTGAGATATCTTTCCAGAACATCTCGCTGGTATTAAGTTGCGAGCCCCAACCAAAGTGTAAACCCAAAGCAACAGACAACTGCATTAAAAGAACTTTGCGTAAAGTAAACAATCCTTGCAACCGCGGTTGCAATAGCACATCCCCTAGACTCATGTTTCTGTCACTCAAGCTAGTCATCAGGGGGCATGAACCCACAATCAAGCATAACGCTCCCTCTTGGATTCACTACCTACTACTTGGAAAAGCAATAAACAACGATGGAGAACATGCCAGAATTACTCAAGAAAAAAATATATAATAGATAAGAATCAAATATATTACTCAATCACAATCTGAAAAATTGTCTCATAATCCATCAGATCCCAGCAAACTCAGCATATCAACAGAAAAAAGAATTGCATATGTGCCTTGATCATGTAGGGCAGATCACAAGATCTAATCCATGAAGTACAAAGAGGGGAGGAGAACATCACATAGCTAGTGATCATGGAACCATGGTCCAAGGTGGACTACTCACGGATCATCCGGGAAGAGTCCATGGTGGTGGAGAAGCTCCCGGAGGTCAATCCTCCCTCCGGCAGGGTGCCGGGAAGAGGTCTTCTGGTGCACCCGATCTTGGAAGCACGGCGGCGGAGGAACAGAGGCAAGATCTCTAAAAAGGGTTCTGTCTTCGGAGGTTTCGGGGCGAAGGGAATATATAGGCGAAGGGGGGCAGTCGGGGGCCCATTAGGGGGTGCACGCCCCCTGGCCGCCTAGGCACATGGTGCCCCCCCGGGCCCTCCGTCGGCGCTCCAGAATCTTCCGTTGCGCTGATTTTTTATTGGATTTTCTGGATTTTTTCTGGCATTTTACCTTATGGAAAAACCTGAAATAAAAAGACAGCAGAAAACAGGAACTGGCACTGGGGTGCACTCAGTTAATAGGTTAGTCCAAATATGATCAAATGTGTATGAAAGTGTATCTAAATCATAGCAATATCACACAAAACATGCATGGAGCAAACAGAAATTATAGATACGTTTGGGACGTATCAACATCCCCAAGCTTAATTCCTGCTCGTCCTCGAGTAGGTAAATGATAACAAGCATAATTTCTATGGTGACATGCTACCAACCATATAAGAACTTTTAATTAAAGCAATCAAGGTATGTAATTCAATTCAAGTCATAATAGGCAAGAGTATATATTGGCATTCAAACAAGCAACATAAGAACATTAAGGTGCAAGAGCTCTCGCTGTCTGTGACTCATATGTCTCCAGATGGTGTTTGCGTGCAAGAAGTGGGAGATAGGAATACGAGAAAAAAATATATTTATTTGTTGAGAACTCAATACACTAAAGTTTCACACTTAGTCTTCTTTGGAATCTTATCTTGACTCATCCCCAGACCACTAGCCAGGTACAAGTCAAATTGATCCACTCCCTTTCGATATTTTGAGCACTCATGCAATGGATGAGTGTAAGCACGAGAGATGCCACTTAGGATGGCAAAGAGAGAGATATGGTGGAGGAGGAAGAAAAAATGGTGTGAAAGGCTCACATCAATGAATACATTCATAGGAGGGAGAAGTCCAAATGATAGATATGATGTGAGGAATAGGGATTGCCATGAAACGGATGCACATATGAGCTAAGGTAAGCTCTCCAATGGAACTAGTGGGGGTGCATCCAACTTTATCTATGAAGAAAACTGAGAGCTCGTTTGAGGAGGCTCATCATTGGAATATACAAGCCAAGTTCTATAGTGTGAAGGTTCCCACATAGCAATATGCATATATGATCATCTCTATGGAGTACAAGATGTTGAGGGAGTACGAGTGTGAATCTTTCAAAAGAAATAGTAGTGTTGCTATTTAACTCTTTTTATTTACTTTTTCTCTTTTTTACTATTTTTTGTATTTTTTGGGTGGACTCAATGGATCTTTCTATTTAACTCTCATTTGTCCTCTTTGGGATCTTTTAAATTTCTCCTCTTTGGGAGCTTTTCCACACTTAAGGGCAACACTCTATTTTACAAGAAGTATATAAGATCTTTCACACTGTACAAGGTACTCAACATAAAGAAGATGTAGCTATCATGATGCATGCAAATGTATGCCTTTGCCAGTATAGCAGGAACATGTATGACATGAAGATCAAGTCATGAGAAGGTGGATGTTGCACGGAAATATATCTCGGAAGGCTATGGAAATGCCTTGATAGGTAGGTACGGTGGCTATTTTGAGGAAAGATATAAGGAGTTTCATGATGATAGAGCGTATCATGCCAAGGGTTTGGATGCACCGGCTGGTAGGCGCCAACTCTCAGAGTGAGAAGAGGGCAATGCATGGTACCGAAGAGGCTAGAAAATATGAGGAGGTGGAAGTGTCAACTTTCAATACTTACATTAGTCCGAAGAACTCATGCACTTATTATCTGTAACTCTCAATCTAATCACGAGGTTCACAAAGGGACAAGTACCCCGAGGAGGAGTGTATGGGGGTTTGGTTATCCTTGCGCATCGTCGACTCATGGTACGTGAGTGTACTCTAATATCCGATCCCTCCAAAGATTAGTGATCAATCTAGTAGCTAGAGTTCTCAACCGTTTTTTGTAGTTTTTTACAATAAGCACGGATTGCCCAAAATACAACACCTATCACTAATAGGCTATAGCTCTTGACACCAAAAGTTCAAACATTACTTACAACAATACCTCAAAACTGTTGAAAGTTACTACTACAATTGAATAGCAACCTCAATTACCTAATTTATGTCAAGACACAACTCAGTGCAACAACCAAGTCTCTTAGCAAGATAAACATGAAAACTAAAGAGAGTTCCAGCAAAAAACTAAACAAAAGCTCGTGAAAAATATAAACATGAAAACTAAGAGCTAAACATGACAGCAACTACGAAAAGATAAAGAACACACAACAAAAGAAAGATAAGCATGAAAATCCTATGATGTGTTCTAGTTTGAAGTGGAGCTTGTTTCTCTACCACACAAAGAAAGCTGGGTTCTAACTTGTTATGAATAATAATCAAAGAACAAGAAAACTAAAAATTAAACTAAAGAGCGAGACGCTCCAAGCATAGTACATAACGCATGAAGTGATGAAAAATATAGTGAGATGAAGGACGAACTGATGATTGTTGATGGAGAAGAGGATGCACGGGGGCATCCACAAGTTTAGACGCTTGAGTCTCCTTGAATATTTATTGGGGATGCATGGGGGTATCCCCAAGCTTGTGCGTTTGACACTCCCGGATCTTCTTTCATCATCTTCCCTCGCACACTTGAAAACTCCCTTCATACATAACTCATCATAATTTTATTAGAGAGGTTAGTACCCACAATAAAACAATTTTCCTCTACTGGAAATAAATATTTTCTTGAAGGGCTACTGTTTCTCAATAACTCCAAAAAGTTTTTGCAAAGAAAAACTAGCGCAAGACTTTCAAAAGTGGGAAAAGGTAAAACGTGGCAGAATCTGTGAAAAACAGACCAGCAGGTCGTAAATGATTTTTTGGTGTACTTCTACAACTCAAATCAAAAAACTCAAAACAGACGCCCGAAAGCTAATTGTATAGAGGATGTTGTCAAAACAATTCAGATAAAAAAGATGATCTGGTGATTTCTCGTGAATTTTTCCATCCAAGGACAAAATCTGTTTTCTGGACAGCATGTCGCAACTCTTGAACTTTCTTGCAATTGGAGGCTAAACTTGGCACAAAGCTTGAAAATAATACAATGATGCTGCTACAGTAGTAACAATCATCAAGACCACTAAAAACAGAAGTAAAAACATCTTGGGTTGCCTCCCAACAAGCGCTTTCTTTTACGCCTTTAAGCTAGGCAAGAAGCAAAAAGAAGAATCAAAGGTCTCCGAGATCATCGGAATCATAAAATCATTCAAATTGATTTTCAACAAGTTCATTCTTCCTTTTCCTAGGGAAGAGGCACTTACCTTTCTCTTTACCACGTAAGTGTATGTGACCCTTACCAATATCAATGAAGCCTTTCATAGCTCGGAGGAAGTCCCTTCCAAGCATGATATTACTTTGGTTTGGCTCCATGATGAAGAAATCGACCGTTGCAACCCTTTTAACGAATGTAACTTGGACTTCTTTTACCTTTCCCTGGATCTCAGAAACATCTCCATTAGTATGTTCATGATAAGATGACAAATTATCCATGTTTAGTTTCAAAGAATCATAAACTATTTTTGGCATTGTAGAAACCATAGACCCAATATCACAAAAAGCTAGGAAGTCTTGGTTAGAGATGCTAATTCTAACAAAATGCTCCCAATCATCATCTATCTCGAAGATATCTTTATAGTTGGGCTTAAGTTCACCTACCTTTCTCAAGTCTAGAGCATCCATCTCTTTTCAATAGTAGCAAGTCTATCTATAACAGTATCGAAACTACGTTCATAAACAAAATAACTAAATAGACCATGTAAAATATCAAGTGCTCTAGCTTAATCACACTCTAAGAAATCTCCTCAGGTATAATATCAAGTGAGTGTTTAGACAACTTAAAAAGACCATGGTAGAAATTTTTATAGGTATCCAAGCCATAATTCTTCTATGTGCTTCAGAAATTCTGTCCCATGCCTTCTTCGTATTCTATCCATCCCGTTGATGGAAATCTAGAACATCTGATTCCCTCAAAGCACCAAGTCCTAACATGCTTAACTAAACTAGAAGGACTACTAAAAGCAAGGTAAATAATTTTTTGTGATTTTTGATAAAGGACACTAAGATAGAAAGTGGAAGGTGAACTAACAAGACTAAAAAGCTAAGGTAAAATATATTGTGCAACTCACCTATTTTGAAGATTGGAGTCCCCGAAAACGGCGTCAAAATTTTTCTTGATATGCGAGAGATGATAACCGCTTCTCGCCCTTCATAGGTTACCCGAAGTGGAAGGTGAGATGTAGCGTAGCGACAAGCTTTGCTTGGTGAAGATACCAAGGTTGAGATCGACCAGTAGGACTCCAAGGTCGACAAGTAGGTGGTAAAGTGAACAATGGCGCCATTCATAACCGAGGTTGCTTAGTTTACCTGGACCTGCACACACAACAAGTAACTTTGCTCCCAACGAAGTTCAGAGAGTTTGTCAATCTCTCCGGCCTTGTTGTTTACAAAGGATCAAACACAACGTATAAATGATAATAGTGAATGCAACTAGAAAGGAAAACATAAGAAAATTGAGGGTGTAAACAGTGATGGAAATATGAACCGGGGTCCCATGATGTTCACTAAATTAAGGGTGTAAAAAGACGATAAAACTTCTATCCGAGGTAAACAAATCACAGCTGGGCAAATTAAAGGATTATGGGCGCAAACCAATGCTAACTATGCTACAAAGAAAGGACGAGGCTCAAAAGCATGGGTAGTACGCCAAAATAAGTAGACCAAAATCCATCTACATCTACTACTAATCATCCACCTTGAGATATCTATCCAGAACATCTTGCTGGTATTAAGTTGGGAGCCCCACCCTAAGTGTAAACCCTAAGTAACAGACAACTGCATTAAAAGAACTTTGCGTAAAGTAAACAATCCTTGCAACCGCGGTTGCAAGCACCGTTGTTTTCCCCCTTGTGGCAACAACACATCCCCTAGACTCATGTTTCTGTCACTCAAGCTAGTCATCAGGGGCATGAACCCACAATCAAGCATAACGCTCCCTCTTGGAGTCACTACCTACTACTTGGCCAAAGGAATAAACAGCAACGGAGAACATGCAAGACCTACTCAAGAACAAAAATATAAAATATAAGAACCAAATATATTACTCAATCAAAATCTGAACATAGTCTCATAATCCATCAGATCCCAACAAACTCAGCATAGCAATAATAGAAAGAATTACATATGTGCCTTAATCAAGTGGGGCAGTTCACAAGGCCAAATCAATTAAGAACAAAGAGGGGGGCCACCAGGGGTCCAGACGCCCCCTGGCACGGCCCACCCTAGGGCACGCCGGGAGGGCACCTGGGGCCCTGGTGGGTCCCCTCCGGCCCCCCTTCGGGACTCTGGAAGGTTCCCGTACGGCAGAAAACAGAAACTGGCACTAAGGTGCACTGAGTTAATAGGTTAGTCCAAATATGATCAAAAGTGTATGAAAGTGTATCTAATACATAGCAATATCACACAAAACATGCATCGAGCAAGCATAAATTATAGATACGTTTGGGACGTATCAAACGCATACTTGGCACTTGGTACTCTTGATAGTAGAAAATTTCGGGATTAAGCTAATAATAGCAAACCGCGTCATGCAACCAAAGTTAATGTGACAGAGTCAAGAATGCCAAATATTAGACTCATTATCATGACAAATATGATTAACAACGTTGATGCAAATATCTGACAAAGATAGGCGGAACAAGCCTCCGCACTCATAGTCTTCCCCAATGAATTGTCCGTAATTGGAAATTACAACTTTATTGGACTCGAAAACCAACTTAAAACCATCTCAACACAAGCATGAACCGCTAACGAGATTTTTATTGATGGAGGGCACATGATGAACGTTCTTCATTCGCACGATCTTCCCCGAAGTAAACTTCAGATCCACCGTACCGACCCCACGAACAGTAGCATATGACCCGTTCCCCATCAGCACGGGGTAAGTCCCTGTGACCTGATAAGAAGAAAACATAGAGGCATCAGCACAAACATGAACATTGGAACCAGTATCAATCAACCAATCAGGAGACTGGCATAATGAGAGAATTCTAGGGACATACCCATAATCTTTCATCTCCGTGTCAATGACAACATTGGTGGTCTTTCCACCATTCTTAGGTATGCGCTCCTCATAGCAATCATGACAGCTGGAGGCCCAATGCTTTGCACTACCGCAAACATGGCACACTCCCTTCTTCTTATGAGGATTCTTCTTGAAGTTGGTAGGCTGTGACGGCTTGTTCTTTCTGCCAAACTTGCCTTTTCCACCATAATTATTCTTTTTGAAGTTGGACTTGTTGGGCTGGTAGTTCTTTTTCTGTACCATATGGGCACTTGAACCACCCTCAGGAACTCGAGCGCATGTTTCCTTTGCTCTCGTCTTCTCTTCAACATCAAGAGTCCCAATGAGATTTGCAACACAAAACTCTTGTCTCTTGTGTTTTAAAGAAGTAGCAAATTTGTTCCACGAATGTGGAAGTTTGGAAATTATGCCTCCGACCACAAACTTGTTCGGCAACCTACACTTGAAGTGCTCAAGTTCTTTGGCGAGCGACTGTATCTCATGAGCATGTTGAACAACAGAGCGCTCATCAGTCATATTGTAGTCATAATATTGTTCCATGACATACAACTCGCTACCAGCGTCCAAGGCCCCAAACTTGGCCTCGAGCGCATCCCACATGTCCTTGCCGCTATCAAATGACAAGTATGAATTCAAAATGGAATCATCATGAATACTAAGGAGTGCACCCTTAAAGAGAGTATCGATCTTCTCATAAGCCTCCTAATGTGCATGAGTAAGATCGCCCTCGGGCTTGCCCTTCGTGGCATCATAGCATTGCATGGATTGAAGCCAGTACACTGCTTTCGTGCTCCATCTCTTATAGTGTGCACCTTTGAAAGGCGGCAGTTTCATAGACGCAAGAAAGCCAGATGCAGTAAATTTTCTATAATCAGGTTTTTGGATTGTTGAAAATATTAGCTATTTAGCATATGATTTAATCCACGAAATAGAAAAAAATCCATGGAAATAATGAAACAAATAAAACTAGCCATGCAATCTACTATAACATTATACAACGATATCACATCTAAAGAAATTACTAGGAACACGACATGCAACATGATCTCACATATAGAAGAACAGATCACGTACGGAGCAACGGGTATGGAGGCGCTGGTGCTGGTGTCGCCCCTGTTGTTGATGGAGAGGCTTCCAAAGTCTGGGAAGAAGCTGTCGTCGGATAAGTAGTCATCATTGCTACGAGCAGTCGTGCAAGTGCGCTCCCCAAAATCCTGATCACCCTTCTCCCGTATAGGATCACGAGAGGCGGGGTTCCGGAGGCCTGCTGTCCCTCCTAGCGGTGCACGCCGGAAGAAGGGATGGAGAAGACTTGGGTGGCGGCGCAATGATCTGGAATGAGGTGGAAGCATATGGCGGCGTGGCCAGGGGTAGGGTTTGCACAGTTTATATAGACGCAGCGGGACGGTCCGACGTGGGAGTAGATCCCACGAAAATGGCGCACCAATTAAGCATAATTAACACGTCCGTTAATTACAATTAATGCCACATTAATTTTTCCTGATCTGCAAAAATATAAGTGTACACATAGCTTTGTCCCCGGCTCAGCTCATTCCTGAAACCCGATGCGCGCGCGCGTCGTGTCGAGGCGAGGCGTGGCGAGGCGAGCGAGGAGGAGCGCGCGTGTAGCTCTTCTCTTGACATGCATGAATGGGCCAAGAGATTTTATGATTTTACAATGTGCCTTGGGCCAAAGGCCCACTCAGCAAACAGGTGTAAAAAACCAACATATTCGAGCACCTCCATGTCGACCTTCATAGCAGCGCCGACTCATAGTCGACATTCGCGGTGGCGAGATGGGACTCCTCCTTACTTGTATTCTGCTTCTTTGGTGAGGTGCAATACCACGTGAAATGCCCATAATGTTGGCATTCGTAGTAGCGAACCTTGCGGATGTCGAAGGTGTTCTTCTTCTTATTGGCGTCGCCACGATTTTTGTAGCGAGAAAGCCACTCCTCCACCGTGAGGAGCAAGAGGCTTCCTCCACCATGGTCGATGTTGCCGGCGCCTTCGTCCATGTCACACCTATCCTCCGCGGCCTTGAGCCGCCCAACGAGCTCCTCTAGAGAGATAGTTTTAAGATCAAGGAGCTGCTCAATGGCAATGGCTACCTGCGTGTACTTGGATGGGACGACACGGAGTAACTTCTTGACCACCTTCTCCTCGGGGAGGTTCTCACTGAGGGTGCGGATGTTGTTGGCGAGGCCGTTCATACGCATGGCGAGCTCGTCGATGGTCTCGCCGCTTCTCATGAGGATGCCGTCGAACTCCTTGAGGAGACCTTGTGCCTTGGCCTCACGGACAATCGCATTGCCTATGCGCATGGACTTGATGGTGCCCCACGCCTCCTTCGTCGTCTCTTTTATGGAAAGAGTGGCGTGCATCTCCAGCGGCAAGGTGCAAAGCATTGCCGCGAGCACCATCCGATGTTGGGAGAAGCTCGCCTGACCCTCGATGGCGTTGTCGTGGGAAAGTCACGCAGATGTCCTCATGAGAGAACTTGATTACAGGGCCTTTGCTACGAGTGTACGAGGAAGAAAAAGATCACACAGGGAGAGAGACATGATTTATAAAGATTCAGGCCCCGGGAAACATCATCCGGTAAAAACCCTACATGTTGTTTGTCGCTAGGTCTTATTCCTTTGCACACGGGGAGTCGCCACCATATCGCGAGCTCTCCTATAGTTGTGTCTAGTTTCTCCGGGTTTAGACGACCTGGGACTAATCTCTCATCTAGAGCCTATTAACATCTGTTCCTCCTACTATTTGTGGCGCGTTACCCCTCCTTATATAGGTGGAGAGGGGGAGGCTTACATGTAGAGTCCTAGCCTAATACAAACTAGTCTTACACGTCAAATAATAGTGGGAGTCCTACTCTAAAGCTTGTAGTCGTTCGTGCATTCCAAGTTAAGTGGACTCCTTCCAAGATCGAGAATTCCTTCCTATAGCATGTCGAGTCAGGTTACATTCCGAGTTACATAACTTGCCGTGTTATGTAACCGAGTTACATAACATGCTGGGTTATGTAACTGGGTTACGTAATATACCGGGTTATGTCACCAGTCAGCTTATGTAACCGGGTTATGTAACATGTCGGGTTATGTAACCAACCGGCTTATGTAACCGGGTTATGTAACATGCCGGATTATGTAACTAGTCGGCTTTTATAAGTGGACTACGTAACATGTCGGGTTATGTAACCGGGTTACGTAACATGCCGGATTATGTAACCAGTAGGCTTATGTAACCGGGTTACATAACCTGACATGTCTTCTGGCTGAGTCTTCCTTTTGGGTGCTACCTTCTGGCAGGGTCTTAGCCGTGAGTAATCCCCCCGAAAGTAGTCCCCAAGTTTAGCTTGGACGCAATCTTGTAGTGGGCTTAATTTTTTCTCTGCTTGTCCTTGGCAATGAGATTTTCGTAGAAGAAAACCCCAGGTGTGCGTCCATGGTAAACTTTCAATATAATGAATAGTAAGGATAAATACCTGGTCTGGAGGCCAAACCATTAGGACGATTTGCTCCACATATTCATGTCAACGAACCCGATATTATTCAGTTTTGGGATCTTCCACCTTTGAGTCCAAAGTTGCTTCTTACTCTTCTGGGTCTTCCAAAGGACTCGAAAAAAATTATGGGCAATTTTATATCCATATCATCTGTAGCCCCCAAGCTCTGAGTTTATCAGCTCATGATGACTTGGAGTTTTGTATATAAAATAGCCATGTTGGTGTGGCCCCCAAGTGTCGGGTTGTCTTTCCTGTCGCAACCTGGGACTTACAGTTTCTTACTGGTTTTCTGAAGTAGGAAAGTATTATATGTCAAAGCGGGCAAAATTTTTTGAAGCCGGAAAAAGCCGAAGAATTTTTGTTGAAGCCGGCAAATATTTTCTTGCTGATAAAAGTCGGTCAGTGTGAGTTTGCTGAAGACGGTAGATATGATATGTTGGGTTATGTTCACAGCTTCCAAATAGAGTGGCACTTCAGTGTTGGAATATGTTTCCTTCAGCAACCCGGAACAATGTGTGCCAACTATTATGTCTTGACTGGCGGGCTCCCTTGATAATGTCGGTTTTAACTAGAAGTCGTCCGGACGCGTGGCGTATACCAGTGCTTCCTTTGACAAGCCTAATTTTCACTTTATCCTCAAAATGGGAGTCGTTCTATACTGACTTGGTATGGTATCATCTGGGTCACATATTTGCGAGTAGACACGAGAATCTTTGCGCTGGTATATTGTGACATTTATATGTTGTGCCAGATCAGAAGAATCTACATGTATCCCTCATGAGTCGGTATGAACAATTTATGTTCATTCCGAGTCAGAGTAGAGTTAATCTGTAGCCCCCAATTACCGAATTTTAGTTCATTTGATAATGTTCATGAAAGTCGATATTTTGACGGAGGAAAGAATTGATATGCTTGTGTATGCCGAGAAAAGTAAACACATAAAAGTGTTAAAAGTATGCTTATGTATGCAAGAGATGTAAGAGCTCATATAGAAGTCGTCCTTATGCGTGACTGTCACATCATTCTTTAACGATACAAGGTCAGTACTAACCGACTCCTTAAACGGGAGGTTTCTGTCTGTCTTGTAGAAAAGAATTGTTGGTCACCTGATTGCGTGTAAGTCGAACTTCTCTGTAAGCAAGCATCACATTACTTATTATAGTGTTCTCTACAATAGAATCAAACTCAACAGGCATCTGATAAAGCCGACTGGTGTTTGAACTAAAACGGGTCACGTAGGTGTAAGGCCCGATATGCGGTACTGTTCCAGATCTAGGTGTTACCACACAGATCCGGGGACGAAGCACATATCGGTCCCACCGCGACATATGACGAAGTCATATGCCCCGGATTTCCAACATGATATCACAACATTACAGATACAAGGGTACAACATCTCATACAATCGTCATACAACTGCCTCAAATACAATACAACAGCGGAAGGTAAAGGTCTGAGTACAGACTACAATCAAATGCCTACTGGCAAAGAGAAAAACATCGATCCCCATAACCACACGGGTCCAGGCCCTCCGTCGGGATCCGTCTAACTAGTCGTCGTCGAGTCTCCACATGAAACGTCGATCACCATACCTGTTGTCGATCAAGAACCCGGGAAAGAGTTTGGGGGTAGTATCATGAGTAGAAAGGTACTCGGCATCCAACTGTAGTGGTCGTCTGACCCATCAAGGACTTCATCACTCGTCATTCTAGGACAACTTGTAGTTTACGGTAAGGAAGGGGTAAGTGGTGGGTTTGCTGCCGTACTAGCATTTATGAAGTGGCTAACGATCTAGAGAGTAAGATAAGAAGCCAAGAATTCGATGAGGAATCGCCTCCAACAAATCTTTCTATCAACTACTTACGCAATCATAACACCTATCCTATCCTTGTCCTCCTCTTCGCATCCCGACGAAGAAGAAGCAATCAAGGCACACACACGTTGATCAAGTTATAATAAAATTATCTCAGTTGTTGTTGTCTATGAACAAGGAGTAGGTCTCAAGTCGTCCATAACCATGGACACGGCTTCTCGAAAAGATTTAACCCTGCAGGAGTGTACCAACTGCCCATTACAAGGCTCCGCATGCACGCCCATCTCTCTCAGTTTCTACCCATCACAGGCAACCATTTTATGATTTAGTTCCAAGAGATCCAAAACGACAGGTCCCTCTAACTAACAACGAAAAAATCCGGGTGTCCCCCGGTGAGTCGACACCCAACTCAAAATCAGACCGTGCTCTCGAATCGGTCTCTACCGTCTGTCGCAGGTTTGGATAGCCGGTTAATCACACATGGGAAACCGGGTCCTCAGCCGAACAAGGTGGGCCATCAAGGGAACTATGTCCTCACTGGTCCAGGTTGGTTTGAAAACTACTGGCAGCTGACCAGCACACACACGGTTTCAAATGGTAAATCAGCTTGGGCCACCACTAGAAATGCTTGAAGCTAGTTACGTAAGAAAAGGGGACCCCATAAAATCCAACACGCGGTTAGGCACGCTCAGTCTTAAAACAAATAACCAGAACTCGGATCCTAGGTGACTCCAATGGAACAAAGCGTCGGGGCGGGATAGCCTAGACCTTCCATCCTTCGTCGAATATAGTCAACATTATAATAATCATATTATCAACAAAATATAATAATGTGATATCCCAAACCAAGGAGTAACAGGGTAACATCGTAGCATCCTAAGCATGCATACTAAGCAGGGGATGAGAAACGAGCAATAGTAACATAGCAGTACAAGGTTTGCTGGGAAGGGACATGGCTGTATCGGTTTGAAAGAGGCTGTAAACATGTGGTAGGATCAAACATCGAACCTACCCTAGACTAGCATGCAAACCGCTGGTTGAAATAGAATGGATCATAAGTAATGTATAGTCCTTGCCTGTTGATAAGTCGGATTCCGAAGGTGTAGTTGATCGCAAGCTCGCATCGTCTCCGAAGGTACCCGCGGAAGCACACAAGACGATAAACACTGGAAAGCAATCAACGAGAAACCATCTATTACTACGGGGCAACACAAGATCAAGAAGACATCACACGACACGGCAACGCGATACAGATCTATCGTCGAGAACGATTACTAACAGTTTAAGTGGGGTATCGGTCACACACGACGAATTCCGCACGTTTATGGTGGTTCAAGTTGCTTAGCTACAGGTGATCAACCAACGGTTATTAACATGGAAACTCAAGCAAGCATGGCATAGCACACAAACATGACAAGAGGTGAAGCACAAAATAAACTATCTACGCTAGTCAATTTAAGTGAGGCCCAACCTAAACATGGAAAACTATTGCGGGGCCCACGACTGGGCCGGCTGGAAAACATGGCAAACCTTAATGGGCTCGGCCCAACTGGAGGCTGGGAGGCCGGCTCGGGCCACTAGGGCGCTGGTGGGACGCGACTGGGCCGGCTGGCCCACGTGGCATGGTTGGTAGCGGTTGGCAGGCCGGCCGACTGCCCCGACCGGATCGGGCAGCGGCGGCGCCGGCCACCGGCGTCGAGCGACCTCCGACGAGGTCCCAACGGAGGGGACGAGGGGGCTCGGTGCGGCACGGCAGAGGGCCCGCAGGCGGCGTGGACGCGGAGGGTTTGGTGGGTGGATCTATGCTAGTGCACCCTCTAGACTAAGATGAATGCACTCTTATGATTAAACTTCTTGCAAGCATCCGCAAATACAAGATAGTAATTAAGGCAAAAGCCTAACCATAGCAATACGATCGGTGATCCATTGTTCCCTTATGCAAAAGCGTGCAAACTGGGGTTCAGGTTTCTGTCACTCCGGCAACCCACCGTAAGCATTCTTTAACACAATTCATTCCCCTAGGTCCTTGATTAGGCGAAGTGTTGAGTGTTCGACTCACACAACACCACTAGGAAAATAACAACACAACTTAAATATCAACCAACAGATATTACTTCAACATCATATGACTACTAGCAACTAGACTTCTCCCATGTCCTACAGAACTAAAGTAACTACTCACAAGACATAAAAGAGATCATGATCAGTGGGGATAAATAGATCATAAACAATCTAAACACAATAATATTTCTGCAACAAAACTCAATAGCATTCACCACAAGGTAGTAATCAACACCGATAGAGTAGAGAGGATAGATAGTACGGATTACAACGCGAGTTGCAATTGTGAGACAAAATTGGATGAAGATGGAGATGGTGGGGATGATGTTAATGATGATCTCGATGATGCCCGTGACGATGGTGATGACGATGGCGACGATCTCCCCTTCCGGGAGGTGATCTCTCCGGCGGAATCTGCCCGTCAGAGATGGCTTTTCTTCTCTGTAGGTTTCCGCCACAGAGCGGCGGCGGAAATCCGGAAACTCTCCCTCTTTTCGGGTTTTTGGGCGACGAGGGGTATATAGGCCAGAGGGGGGAGCCGGGAGAGCTCCAGGGGGCCCAGGCGCCCTCCCGGCGCGGCCAGAGGTGGGGCCGCTCCAGGTGGCCTCCTGGGCACCCTGTGGCCCCCCTCTGGTTGCTCTTTTGCTTGCCTTCGTTATCCTTCTGGAAAACAGCCTCCGTCGATTTTCAGGTAATTTGGAGGTGTTCTTCTTCAGCAACTCATCGTCCACTTTTTACCGCTGAATCCTGCGTCTGCTGCTTCCGCACCGGAAAGTTGTAAACTGTTTAAAATAAGCCAAAACAACATAAGAATAGCATCATATCATGAAATATACCAATGAATAAGAAAGAATTACTATATAAAATAGTGATGCATTTTGGATGTATCAACTCCCCCAAGCTTAGACCTCGCTTGTCCTCAAGCAAATACTGAACTCGGTAAACCTGTCCACAAGTTTAGAGAGTGAAGTGTCGATAAATAAAATACGGACAAGAAGCATCAAGGTTTCTCCATCAAACCCAAGCATCCTCAACAGCAACCTCAACTCATAAGGCCCTCATGAGAAAGTAATAACAATTATAATCAGAAATAGGGCTGAGGAAACTCATCAAATTATGGCAAACATAACCTTGGTCAAAGGACAACTACAAACAATTTGAAGCTTTTGAAGGGACATGTTAATAGTCATGAAGTGTAAATGCTAACACAAAGGAAGATGCTTGCTAGGCAAAAGCTTTCGCAAACAACTTACTTATCAAAAGATAATGTCAACAAGGATATGGCATGGCAAAAATTAATGCAGCTCTATATGGATGCATCCTCATCAACATCAAATTTCTGTTCTCTTAGGGAAAAGAAGGAAGTGGGAAAACTGACTCAACACGAAGGTGAAAGAGAGCCTTGTTTAAAGGCAAGCAGGGAAAACTCATGTGCTATCCTTAAATCAAACAAAACAAAATAGATTTTGGGACGGTGCATAGTTTTTGAACGAATGCTAATAGATAGCTCAATTACTTCTCAAGATGGACAAGTTTCGAGGAACGGCTCCCAAGTGAGGACGATCACATCCCCTTAATCTCCTTTGTTTATCACTGCCAAAGTTTCTGATTTCTCATAGACCAGCGTGAAGGAGGGTTTGTTTGTTATATTATCTTTCGTATTATGGGTTTGCAGATTAAACATGCAATCCCGGGATAAAACTTTTCCAACTTGAGAAGATCATGAATTACCTACTACTTCCTCATGAGCTAAACAAGAGGCACAAAACAGAAGATTTTGAACATTTAAGGATAACACATAAATTCTATACTTATAGGAGTGGTAGGGGAATACCACGAATAGGAAGGTATGGTGGACTCACATGGAAGGTAATGGTTTCAGGGTATGGATGCACAAGTAGAAATCTACTTGGCAAAGAGTTTGGCTAGCAAAGACTTTGAGAGAACAGACAGTTGATGCTAATTTAGATGCAAAACATATAAGGCATAAACATTAAGGTAAGCATAACACATCAAGTTGTCTTCCTTGTCAACATAACACTTCAAGCATAATAACATAAAGGTTTTGGCTATGTCGCTACTTGAGAAAACATGCATGTTGTCAAGACCAAAGCTATGTTTGCCAAAATTAAATAAAGTTTTCAAAGCCATACCTGCTATAAGGTCAATACTCCCCATAAGAATCGTCATATGATGCCGATTGCGTGAAGAGAATACCGAGTGCAGCGAAGGAACCAATAGACTTCTCATTAATATTCCATTATAGACGACTCCACACTCACGGATACAATCTCTCCACCGACGGAGTGACAGACCTCGATGCAAACACCTATTTCATATAATAAACTTCCTAGACATGATACGACTCTAATTGACTCTAAAAGACTAAGATAAAGATAAAGATACCGGGAACTCCCCCAAGCTTGGAACAAGCTGAGGGGATGCCATTACCCGAGGAGATTTACTCCTCATCCTTGTTCTTCTCAATAAGGTACTCCTTGGCGAAGCGCTTCCATGGAAGCTCCTCTCTAGTCTCGAAGGACATTCCCGTCTCCAGGATCCTACACTCAGCACCTAAACCCATGCGCGGAAACTTTAGTTCATACTCACAGTTCTGGTTGTGCAGATCATAGATTTGTGCTTGGAGCTGATAAACTTTCTCTTCTGGTGCGGACAAGCTTGACCACATCTCCTTCATCTCTTTCTTATGGGAAGCCTCGATCTCGTTCCTGATGTCGAAGTTGGCTTCAACACCACACTCCACCATCTCCTTGAACTTGAAGACTTCTTGTTCCATCTCCTTCAGCCGCTCCTCGGTGCTCCCCTCCATGACTGGTCCCTTCAGATATTCCTTGTGGTTAACTCCGTCCTCCACAAGAAGGACCTGGGGGTTCTTGTTCACCTCAGAGAGGTAAGGGTTGATGACGTTGACGACGAACTTGTCCTTGGGGGAACTTCGGGAAGTCATGGCACCTAGGTCTAGCTAAAAGATTTCCTGGCAGAAATAGATCGAAAAGAAAACACACGAGATCGCGAGATACGTTGCCGGAACGATCCGGGAAAATATATAGAAAAAATTTCTGCAACAAAAGGAAGGTAACGAGCCAAACTGGGGTCGGAGACGGAGTCCTGGGTGCCCAGGCGGCCTCCCGGCGCGGCCAGGGGGTAGGGCGCGCCAGGGGGGCGCCTGGGCCCCCTGGAGCTCATCTCCGTCTCCACTCAGGCCTCGAATTTTCCTAATTTTCCAAAAACTCGTAATATGGAACTTTTTTGGAGGTTCGCGATGTTTCCTTACCGTAATACATACCTTTTCTTATTCTGCTTCTGTCAGTGTCTGAAACAGGGCTTCAACATGTTCTTCATGATTTGTTGTGCGAATTATATTTACATCAACATTGACGGGGTCTCCCGCTATGTAATTCTTGAGTCTTTGCCCATTCACAACTTGAGGTTTGGTGCCTTCAAAATTGTTAATCTTAATTGCAACAGACCCGTAGACATCTTCAATATGAAATGGCCCTTCCCACCTGGAAAGTAGTTTACCTGGAGAAAACCTGAAACGGGATCTAAACAATAAAACTTTATCACCAACATTAAATTCACGTTTCAGAATCCTCCTGTCATGCCACTTCTTTACCTTTTCCTTGAACATTTTAGCGCTCTCGTAAGCTTCACTTCTCCACTCATCTAGGGAAGTCAAGTTCATGAGACGCTTTTCACCAGCTAACTTTGGGTCAGCATTAAGCTCTCTAACTGCCCAGACAGCTTTGTGCTCTAACTCTAATGGCAAATGGCAAGCCTTGCCATAGACCATTTTATAGGGGGACATGCCCATGGGGTGTTTGTAAGCAGTTCTATACGCCCACAAAGCATCTCCTAACTTATTTGACCAGTCCTTCCTATTTCTGTTAACTGTCTTCTGCAAGATCAACTTGATCTCTCTATTGGTGAGCTCAACTTGCCCACTAGTTTGAGGATGGTACGGTGACGCAATCCTATGATTGACATCGTACTTGGCTAAAGCTTTTCTAAAAGCTCCATGCGTGAAGTGTGATCCTCCATCAGTCATGAGATACCTAGGTACACCAAACCTAGGGAAAATTACATCTTTGAGCATTTTCAAAGATGTTTTGTGATCAGCACTTTCAGTGGGGATTGCTTCAACCCACTTGGTTACATAATCAACAGCAACTAATATATGAGTGTACTTGTGTGAAGAAGGAAAAGGACCCATAAAATCAAAACCCCAGCAATCAAAAGGCCCAATCACTAGTGAGTAATTCATACGCATCTCATTCCTCCTACTAATATTACCAACTCTCTGACATTTATCACAAGCTAAAACATAACTTCTAGCATCTTTAAAGAGAGTGGGCTAATAAAAACCTGATTGGAGAACCTTATGTGTGGTCCTCTCACCAGCGTGATGTCCTCCGTAGGGACTGTCGTGACATTGCTTGAGAATGTCCTTCTGCTCGTGTTCCGGTACGCATCTTCTCTCGATCCCGTTTGGACCTTATTTGAAAAGATGTGGGTCAACCCAAAAATAATGCCTCAAATCATGGAAGAACTTCTTCCTTTGCTGAAATGTTAAACCTGGAGGCAAATACTTTGCAACGATAAAATTATCATAATCTGCAAACCAGGGATCGGAAAGAGATTGTACTTTAACAACGGCAAGTTGTTCGTCTGGAAAACTGTCGTTGACTGGGATGGGATCATGCGGTATATCTTCCATCCTTGAAAGATTGTCCGCTACAGGGTTGTGTGCTCCTTTTCTATCAACAATCTGCAAATCAAATTCTTGAAGAAGGAGTACCCATCTGATGAGTCTTGGTTTGGCATCCTTCTTCGTCATAAGATACTTAATGGCAGCATGGTCAGTATGAATAATAACTTTAGAATCAACAATATACTGCCTAAACTTATCACAAGAAAACACTACTGCTAAAAATTCCTTCTCAGTCGTAGCATAGTTATTTTGAGCACTATCAAGGGTCTTACTAGCATAATATATAACAGTCAACTTTTTATCAACCCTTTGTCCTAAAACATCTCCAACAGCAAAATCACTATCATCACACATAATTTCAAAGGGCAAATTCCAGTCAGGCGGTTGTACTATAGGAGCGGTTATTAAAGCTTTCTTAAGAACTTCAAAAGCCTCCTTACAATCTTCATCAAATACAAAAGGAACATCCTTCGGGAGAAGATTAGTGAGGGGTCTTGAGGTCTTAGAAAAGTCTTTAATAAATCTTCTATAGAAACCGGCATGACCGAGGAAACTACGAATACCTTTAATGTCCCTTGGATAGGGCATCCTTTCGATAGCTTCAATCTTCGCCTTGTCCACTTCAATTACCCTCTTAGAAATCTTGTAGCCAAGAACGATCCCTTCGTTAACCATGAAGTGGCACTTTTCCCAGTTTAGAACTAAGTTTGTATCCTCGCATCTCTGCAACGGGTAGTGGTCCTTCCTGGTTGCCTTGTTCAACTTCCTGTAATCAATACACATTCTATATCCAATAATAATTCTCTGAGGTATTAGTTCATTCTTATCATTAGGGACTACAGTTGTCCCTCCTTTCTTAGGAACACAATGAACTGGACTTACCCACTTACTATCGGCTATAGGGTAAATAATACCTGGAGCTAGAAGCTTGAGGATTTCGGTCCTCACAACATCCATCATCTTTGGGTTCAACCATCGTTGATGGTCAACAACAGGTTTGGCATCGGGCTCGAGGTTGATAGTATGTTAATAGATAGATGGACTAATTCCCTTAAGGTCATCAAGGGCATAGCCAATTGCACCACGGCGTTTACGAAGTACTTCCAATAGTCGCTCCTCTTCATATCCTGAAAGGTTAGGGTTGATAATAACAGGATATATTTTCTTTTCATCTAAATAAGCATACTTGAGTGTATCGGGAAGAGGTTTGAGATCAAACACCGGGTCTTCTTTTGGTTTGGATATAATTCCTAAAGGTTCAACCGGAAGGTTTTGCTTCAGAATAGCAGGTTGTCTCAAGAAGATTTCATCAATTTCATTTCTTTCCTGCATACGAGTATCATTCTCGTGGTCCTCCATGTATTGCTGCAAAGGATCATTATGGGGAATAGCAATAGAAGAAATACTTTCAATAATTTTATCATCACTAGGTAATTCAGTACCACGAGGCTGCTTGGAAATCTTGGAAAAATTAAATTCATACTGCTCACCATTGAATTCAACAGAAACTTTACCTTTCTTGCAATCTATAATAGCTCCACAAGTTCTGAGAAAAGTTCTACCAAAAATAATAGGACAAAAACTATCTTGTACTGAACCAAGTACAAGAAAGTCGGTAGGATACTTTACCTTTCAGCATAGGACTTCAACATCTCTCACAATCCCAATAGGAGAGATAGTAGCTTTGTTTGCAAGATGAATAGTAACATCAATCTCTTCGAGCTCACAAGGTGAAATCTCAGTCATGATCTCTTAATAAAGTGAATAAGTAATCGCGCTAGCGCTCGATCCCAGATCGCAATGCCCGTAATAATTTTGATCTCCTATTTTAACAGATACAACTGGTGTACCTGAAATTGGGCTTTTATTCTTGGTTGTGACAATGTTAGTTGAAACAGCACAAAAATTTATAATAGAATCTGAAACATCATTAGTAACTAAATCGTTAACCATAGCAACTTGAGGATCGACTCTGATCCGTTCCTCAGGTTCACCTGTTCTTCTCTCACTTTTATTTATGATGCCTGTCACAAAAGAGTGCTCCCTTATTCTCGAAGGAAAAGGGGGCTGTTCATATATAACTGCAGGCAAAATAGGATCAACAACGTGAATATCAATAGGCACTTCTTTGAAAGGCTTATGGTACTGATCCTTCTTCCTCTTAGAAGAATCAACATGAGAGGCAAAGTCCTTACAAAAATCAATCATTAGATGGGAATCCAGACCAATATTAGAGCAAAAGGTATTGAAATAATCAGTCTTCACATAACTCTCAATATAATCATGTTCATAATTTATAGCAGGTTCAATACCTTTATCGATTTCCCAGTCTTCAGTATTCTTCTCGATCCTTTCGATGAGATCCCACCTTTCTTCAACGCTCTTTGTCTGAAATACCCCGCTAGAGGAGGCATCCAGCCTTTCCTTGTCCTGACGAGAAAGCATGGCATAAAAATTTGTAAGTATAATATCTTTGGGGAGCTTATGGATAGGACATTTAAACATTAGGGACTTAAGCCTCCCCCAAGCTTGAGCGATGCTCTCTCCTTCGCGAGACCTAAAGTTATAGATGTAATTCCTGTCCCGATAAACTTCATGAAGAGGGTAAAACTTTGTATAAAAGAGAGACTTAAGCTCTTCCCAATTAAGAGAATGTGGGTTATCGAGGAGCTTATACCAATCTGAAGCTTTGTCTGTAAGCGGTACGGAGAATAATTTCTTCATAACGAACTCCAGTGATACACCTGCAAGCTTGAATAATGAACATAGTTGTGATAAATATAGCAAGTGTTCACCTGGATGTCTATCTCCGGCATAGCGATTAGATAGGACATAATCGATAATACCAGATTGTATCTTATAAGGTACAATTTCAGTAGGGGTAGGAGTAACTCTCTTAGCGGTGGGGCAGCTCCCCGAGAACAAAGATCCAATAGTAGGGGTCTCCATAAGGATAAAAACAACAACGGAAAAACTAAAAACAGAAATATACGAACTTCCTTACCAGCTTCACTTACTAATAGCGCTACACTCCCCGGCAACGGTGCCAGAAAATGTAGCTTGATGACCCACGACGTAATGGGATCTATTGTAGTGTTTTCGATAAGTAAGAGTGTCGAACCCAATGAGGAGCAGAAGGTAGTAGCAAGTGACTTTGGTAAGGAGATAACTGCAAGCACTGAAAGATAATTTTTTAGGGATTTTCTTGGTATAAGCAACAGGATAGTAAAGACTAGCAAAGTAAAAGATACTGGAGAGTAACGAGTGGCCCAATCCTTTCTGAGAAAACGAGAGGCCTAGCAACTGAACTTATAAAAGCTAAAGCGTTCTTGAGGACACACGGGAGAGGTAATCATGTGCTTTCGCCATATTCCGTATCGGTACTATGTGCTGGGTTGATAAGTGTTTGGTGGGTGGATCTATGCCAGTGCACCCTCTAGACTAAGATGAATGCACTCTTATGATTAAACTCCTTGCAAGCATCCGCAAATACAAGATAGTAATTAAGGGAAAAGCCTAACCATAGCAATACGATCGGTGATCCATTGTTCCCTTGTGCAAAAGCGTGCAAACTGGGGTTCAGGTTTCTGTCACTCTGGCAACCCACCGTAAGCATTCTTTAACACAATGCATTCCCCTAGGTCCTTGATAAGGCGAAGTGTTGAGTGTTCGACTCACACAACACCACTAGGAAAATAACAACACAACTTAAATATCAACCAACACATATTACTTCAACATCATATGACTACTAGCAACTAGACTTCTCCCATGTCCTCAAGAACTAAAGTAACTACTCATAAGACATACAAGAGATCATGATCAGTGGGGATAAATAGATGATAAACAATCTGAACACAATAATATTTCTCCAAAAAAACTCAATAGCATTCACCACAAGGTAGTAATCAACACAGATAGAGTAGAGAGGACAGATAGTACGGATTACAACGCGAGTTGCAATTGTGAGACAAGATTGGATGAAGATGGAGATGGTGCTGATGAAGGGGATGATGTTGATGATGATCTCGATGATGCCCGTGACGATGGTGATGACGATGGCGACGATCTCCCCTTCTGGGAGGTGATCTCCCCCGGCGGAATCTGCCCGCTAGAGATGGCTTTTCTTCTCTGTAGGTTTCCGCCACGGAGCAGCGGCGGAACTCCGGAAACTCTCCCTCTTTTCGGGGTTTTGGGCGACGAGGGGTATATAGGCCAGAGGGGGGAGCCGGGAGAGCTCCAGGGGGCCCAGGCGCCCTCCCGGCGCGGCCAGAGGTGGGGCCGCGCTAGGTGGCCGCCTGGGCACCCAGTGGCCCCCCTCTGGTTGATCTTTTGCGTGCCTTCGTTATCCTTCTGGAAAACATCCTCCGTCGATTTTCACGTAATTTGGAGGTGTTCTTTTTCAGCAACTCAGCGTCCACTTTTTACCGCTGAATCCTGCGTCTGATGCTTCGGCACCGGAAAGTTGTAAACTGTGTAAAATAAGACAAAATAACATAAGAATATCATCATATCATGAAATATATCAATGAATAAGAAAGAATTACAATATAAAATAGTGATGCATTTTGGACGTATCAAGCGGCGGTCGCGGATCCGACGCGGCGGCGCGTCCCTCCATGGACGGCGGCGCGGGGATGGGCCAGGCGGGCCGGCGGCGCCCTGTGGGGCTGATACGACCAAAACGTATCTATAATTTTTTCTTGCTCCATGCATGTTTTGTGTGATATTGCTATGATCTGGATACACTTTCATACACTTTTGATCATATTTGGACTAACCTATTAACTCAGTGCACCACAGTGCCAGTTCCTGTTTTCTGCTGTTTTTCTATTTCAGTTTCCCCCATATAAGAAGTGCTCTAAAAATTTGGGAAAATCAGATAAAACATCAGCGCAGAAGAACCTTTCGGAAGAACCTGAGTGGGGCCAGAGGGCCACCACCAGGGGCCCAGGCGCCCTGGTGGCGTTCCCCAGGGGCTGGTCGCGCCAGGGGGGCGCCTGGACCCCTGTTGGCCCCCCTGGCTGCCCCCCTTCTCCTATATATTCTCCGTGACGAGAAACCCTCGGGGAGAGAACCCTTTTTCGCGATCTCGCCTCTGTTCCGCCGCCGCCGTGCTTCCAAGATCGGGAGCACCACCAGACCTCTTCCCAGCACACTGCTGGAGGGAGGGACGACCTCCGGGAGTCTCCTCTCCACCATGGATGCTTCCCGGATGTATCGTGAGTAGTTTCCTTTGGACCATGGGTCCGTGATCAGTAGCTATGTGATGTTCTCCTACCCTCTTTGTTCTTCATGGTTTAGACCTCGTGAACTGCCCTACATGATCGAGGCACTTTTGTAATCTTTCTGCTGTTGCTATGCTGAGTTTGATGGGATCTGATGGATTATGAGATTATGTTCAGATTGTGATTGAGTTATATATTTGGTTCTTATCTCTTATATTTTTTTTCTTAAGTAATTCTTGCATGTTCTCCGTTGCTGTTTATTGCTTTGGCCAGGTAGTAGGTAGTAACCCCAAGAGGGAACGTTATGCTCGATTGTGGGTTCATGCCCCCTAATGACACGCTTGAGTGACGGAAACATGAGTCTAGGGGATGTGCTATTGCCACAAGGGGGAAAACAACGGTGCTTGTAACCGCGGTTACAAGGATTGTTTACTTTACGCAAGGTGTTTTTTAATGCAGTTGTCTGTTGCTTTGGGTTTACACTTTGGGTGGGCTCGAACTTAATACCAGCGAGATGTTCTGGATAGATATCTCAAGGTGGATGATTAGTAGTAGATGCAGTTGGATTTCGGTCTACTTATTTTGGCGTTCTGCCCATGCTTTTGAGCCTCTTCCTTTCTTTTGTAGCATAGTTAGCATTGCGGTGCGTTCATAATCCTGTCAATTGCCCATCTATAATTTTTTCATCTCGCATAGAAGTTTTATCGTCTTTTGGGAGAGAGACATCACTAGTGAACATCATGTATCCCGGTCCATATCTTCATCACTGTTTCCATGGTCATTTACTTTTCTGCTTTTACTTGCAGTTGCTATCATTATCCCTTGTGTTTTATCCTTTGTGAACAACAAGACCGGAGAGATTGACAACATCTCTGAACATCGTTGGGAACAAAGTTATTTGTGTCTGTGTGCAGGTCCGCGTCAGTTGCGCCGCTGACACCTACTTATCATCTCCGGAGTCCTACTGGAGACAAACCTTGGTATCTTTACTGAGGGAAATTTGCTGCTATGCTACATCACACCTTCCACTTGGGGTTTACCAACGAAGGGCGAGAAATCACTATCATCACCTCGCGCATCAAGCAAGATTTCTGGCGCCATTGCCGGGGACTCCGAGTGCTCAGATAGGCGAGTTGCACACTACCCTTTACCTTTGTTTTTTAGTCTTGTTAGTTTACCTTTCAGTTTTTATCTTTGTGTCCTTTATCAAAAATCACAAAAAAAAATCTGCCACACTTGTTGCTGCTTTGGGTTCCACTGAAAACACCAAGTTGTCTGACTTCACTAGTCACAACAACCAAGACTTTATCTGCACCCCCATTGCCACACCTGCCTTGCTAAACCTTGTTATGAGAGATCAATTCTCTTGTGCTGGAGATGATGCTGCTTTACACTTGAACAATTTTGTTGAATTATGTGATATGCAAAAGTATAAAGAAGTAGAAGGTGATATTGTTAAGCTCAAGCTAAAATCTGGTTTCAATCTTTGCCTAGGAATAGCATAGATTCTTGGGATAAGTGCAAAGATGCTTTTATAGGGAAGTACTAACCACCTGCTAAAATTATCCAATTAAGGAGTAACATTATGAATTTTAAGAAATTGGATAATGAACACATTGCCCAAGCATGGGAATGAAAGAAATCTCTTGTTAAGAAATGCCCTACACATGGTTTGACTACCTGGATGGTTATCCAGACTTTTTATGCAGGCTTGAACTTTACCTCGCGGAACCTGTTAGATTCGGCCGCGGGAGGAACCTTTATGTCAACTACACTTGGTGCTGCCACGAAGCTTCTCGATGAGATGATGACCAATTATTCCCAATGGCACACCGAACGCGCTCCATTAGGTAGGAAGGTAAACTCTGTCGAGGAAATTACCTCCCTTAATGAAAAAGTTGACTTAATTATGTTTCTACTTACCAAGCAACCCTCTATTGATCCTCGTGATGTCCCTTTAAATTCTTTGGTTTCCCAAGAACAAGTAGATGTGAACTTTATTGCTAGAAACAACTTCAACAATAATGCTTATAGGGGTAATTTTTCTAGCAATCCTAGACCGTTTCCATCCTACTATGGGAACAACAACACCTACCCTAGCAACAAGAACCCCTCTTCTGAATTAGAAAGCATGCTTAGAGACTTTATCACCATCCAAAAAGCCTTCAATAAAAATGTAGAGGAGAAATTAGCTAAATTCGATAATCTCTCTTTGAAGGTAGAAAGCTTAGCCCTTGATATTGAGATGCTTAAAATTAGAACCTCTCCCCTTGAGGAGAATAAGGCCAATCCTATTAATGCTATCCAATTGCAAATTAATGAAAATATTAGGATGATGGCTAAACTTAAAGAAAGGTGGGCTAGAGAAAAAGAGGAAGAGGATAGAATTAAGAGCCTTCCTACACACCACACAGTTGCCACTATCCAAATTGTTGAGGACACCCAAACTATTAGCACCCAATGCACTCCTAGTCCCGTTGGACCTATTAATGGTGATGCTAATACCTCAACCGAAAATAAAGAAACTCCTATGAACATAGAGGGTTTCAAACAAGTGAGCCTAGACGACACTACTACCACCTTTGATAGTAGTGATATTGATTTTGATAGTTGCACCCTCTCAGAAGTTATTAGCTTGCTACACAAAATGTCTAGAGACCCCCACACTAGCACACTTAATCTTGCCTTCACGGAGCATATCACAAATGCTCTCATCAAATATAGGGAGGAGAAGCTTAGAGTAGAAGCCTCCATACCTAGGAAGCTAGATGATGGTTGGGACCCTATGATCAAAATTAAATTAAATAACTTCTCTTGCTATGATTTCAGTGATGTTGGAGCTAGTACGTCCGTTATGCCCAAAAGAATATATGATATGTTTGAATTGAAGCCCTTTGAGCCTTGTTCTTTTGGTGTTCGTCTTGTTGATTCTTCCATAAAGAAACCTTTGGGGAAGATCTACGATGTTTTTATCATTGTCAATGACAACTATGTTCCCGTTGATTTTATTGTTATGGATATAGAGTGTGAACCTTTGTGTCCAATTATTTTGGGACGTCCTTTTCTTTGCACCGTTGGTGTGGTTATTGACATGAAAGAGGGAAATATAAAATTCCAATTCCCTCTCAAGAAAGGGATGGAACACTTCCCTAGAAAGAAAATCAAGTTACCTTTTGAGTCCGTTACTCGGGCTAGTTATTCTCTTTCTCTTGATAAAACTTGATTCTTCTTTTGCATCATGCCTAGCATAAAGTCATAAAAGAAAGCGCTTTTGGGAGGCATCCCACAACGAATTACGTTTCTTTTTGCTTTTGTTGTGTCTTGATGTTTGTTACTACTGTAGCAACATCATTGTATCTTTATTTTTCAGATTTGTGCCAAGTTATAGCCTCTTATGATAAGGGAAGCAAAAGTTTTGACATGCTGTCCAGAAAACAGATTCTGTCCCTTGACAGAAAACTTCGAATAAAATCACCAGAACATCTTTTTAATCTGAATTTTTTTGACAGCATGATCTATACAATTGTGAAACTTTCGTATGATCTGAGTTTTTCGATTTGAGTTGCTGAAATGCCCCGAAATTTTTTTCTACTACCTGCTGTTCTGTTTTTCACAGATTCTGCCACGTTTTGCCTCTCTTCACTTTTGCAAACCTTAAGCTTGCTTTTTCTTTGCAAAAACTTTTTGGCACTCTTGAGAAACAGTAGCTCTTCAAGAATATCTTTATATCCAGTGCGGACAAATTATTTTATTGAGGGTACTAACCTCTCTAATCAGCTTATGATGAGTTATGTATGAAGGGAGTTTTCAAGTGTGCGATGGAAGATGATGAAAGAAGATCCAGGAGTGTCAACCGCTCAAGCTTGGGGATGCCCCCATGCATCCCCAATAAACATTCAAGGAGACTCAAGCGTCTAAGCTTGGGGATGCCCTCGTGCATCCCCTTCTCCATCAACAATCATCAGTTCGTCCTTCGTCTCACTATATTTTTATCACTTCATGCGTTATGTGCTATGCTTGGAGCGTCTCGCTCTTAGGTTTTATTTTTAGTTTTCTTTAGTTCTGCTTGCTGGTCATAACAAGTTAGACCCCATCTTACTTTGTGTGGGAGAGAAACACGCTCCACTCCAATGTAGAACACATCATAGGATTTTTCCTGCTTATCTTTTTGCTGTTGTGTGTTCTTTATCTTTTCGTAGCTACTGCCATGTTTAGTTTTAGTCTTAGTTTTTCTTTAGCAAGAGCCTTGGCTT
Source organism: Bromus sterilis (assembly GCA_950022295.1). Lineage (NCBI taxonomy): Eukaryota > Viridiplantae > Streptophyta > Magnoliopsida > Poales > Poaceae > Bromus > Bromus sterilis. The sequence goes on from OX465599.1 coordinate 224,358,937, forward strand.
TTGTTTAGTTTGTTGCTGGAACTCTCTTTAGTTTTCATGTTTACTTGTTAAGAGAGTTGGTTGTTGCACTGAGTTGTGTCTTGTCTTGGAAGTAGGTAATTGAGGTTGCTATTTAATTCTAGTAGTAACTTGCAATAGTTTTGAGGTATTGATGTGGGTAATGTCTGAACTTTTTGTGTAAAGAGCTTTAGCCTATTAGTGATAGGTGTCGTATTTTGGGCAATCCGTGTGTATTTTCAAAACCTACAAAACTAGTTGAGAACTCTAACTACTAGATGGATCACTAATCTTTGGAGGGATCGAATATTAGAGTAAACTCACGTACCATGAGTCGAGGATGCGCAAGGATAACCAAACCCCCATACACTCCTCCTCGGGGTACTTGTCTCTTTGTGAACCTCCTGATTAGATTGAGAGTTACCGATAATAAGTGCATGAGTTCTTCGGACTAATGTAAGTATTGAAAGTTGACACTTCCACCTTCCCATATTTTGCTAGCCTCTCCCGTTCCGTGCATTGCCTTCTTCTCACTCCGAGAGTTGGTGTCCACCTTCGCCGGTACATCCAAACCCTTGGCATGATACGCTCTGTCATCATAAGCCTCCTTATATCTTTCCTCAAAAAAGCCACCATACCTACCTATCAAGGCATTTCCATAGCCTTTCCGAGATATACTGCCATGCAACATCCACCTCTTCATGACTTGATCTTCATGTCATACATGTTCCTGCTACACTGGCAGCGACATACATTGCATACATCATGATATCTACATCTTCTTTATGATTTCGAGTACCTTTTAAAGAATGAAAGATCTCCTTTACCTTCTTGTAAAATAGAGTGTTGCCCTGAAGTGAGGAAAAGATCCAAAAGTGGACACAATAAAAGATCCCAAAGAGGACAAATGAGAGTTAAATAGAAAGAGCCATTGAGGCCACAAAAGAATACAAAAAAAATAGAAAAAAGAGAAAAAGAAATAAAAAGAGAGAAAGGGGCAACACTACTATCCTTTTGAGAGATCCACACTAGTACTCCTTTTATATCCTTGTACTCCATAGAGATGATCATTATGCATATAGCTATGTGGGGACCTTCACACTATAGAACTTGGCTTGCATATTCCAAGGATGAGCCTCCTCAAACGAGCTCTAGGTCTTCATGAGCGAGAAAGTTAGATGCACCCCCACTAGTTCCCTTGGAGAGCTTTTAGCTCACATGTGCATCCGTTGCACGGCAATCCCTACTCCTCACATCATATCTATCATTTGGCATCTCTTGCCTATGATTGTCCTCATTGAGGTGAGCCTTTCTCATTCTTTTTTGTCTTCCTCCTCCTCCGTACTTCTCTCTTTTCCATCCTAAGTGTCAACTCTCGTTCTTACGCTCATCCATTGCATGAGTGCTCAAAATATTGAAAAAGGAGTGGATCAAATTGACTTGTACCTGGCTAGTGGTTTGGGGACGAGTCAAGATAAGATTCCAGAAAAAGACCAAGTGTGAAACTTTAGTAGATTGAGTTCTCAACAAATAAATATTTTTCTCGTATTCCCTATCCCCCTTCTTGCACGCAAACACCATTTGGAGACATTCGAGTCACGGACAGCGAGAGCTCTTGCACCTAATGTTCTTTTGTTACTTGTTTCAATGCTAATATAGACTCTTGCATGTTATGACTTGAATTGAATCTCTAACCTTGATTGCTTTACTTTTCAAAGTTCTTATATGGTTGCTAGCATGTCACCACAGAAATTATGCTGTTATCATTTACCTACTCGACGACAAGCAGGAATTAAGCTTGGGGATGTTGATACGTCCAAAACGTATCTATAATTTCTGCTTGCTCCATGCATGTTTTGTGTGATATTGCTATGATCTAGATACACTTTAATACACTTTTGATCATATTTGGACTAACCTATTAACTCAGTGCACCACAGTGCCAGTTCCTGTTTTCTGCTGTTTTTCTATTTCAGTTTTCCCCCATATAAAAAGTGCTCCGAAAATTCGGGAAAAATCAGATAAAAATCAGCGCACAAGAACCTTCCGGAAGAACCTGAGTGGGGCCAGAGTGACAGAGACATGAGTCTAGGGGATGTGTTGTTGCCATAAGGGGGAAATTAACGGTGCTTGTAACCGCGGTTACACAGATTGTTTACTTTACGCAAGGTGATTTTTAATGCAGTTGTCTGTTGCTTTGGGTTTACAGTTTGGGTGGGGCTCGCAACTTAATACTAGCGAGATGTTCTGGATAGATATCTCAAGGTGGATGATTAGTAGTAGATGCAGTTGGATTTCGGTCTACTTATTTTGGCGTTTTTCCCATGCTTTTGAGCCTCTTCCTTTCTTTTGTAGCATAGTTAGCATTGCGGTTTTATCTCGCATTCTGTAATTTGTTCATCTCGCATCGCAGTTTTATCGTCTTTTGGGAGAGAGACATCACTAGTGAACATCACGTATCCCGGTCCATATCTTCATCACTGTTTCCACGCTCATTTACTTTTCTCCTTTTACTTTCAGATGCTATCATTATCCCTTGTGTTTGATCCTTTGTGAACAACAAGACCGGAGAGATTTTCAACCTCTCTGAACTTCGTTGGGAAAAAAGTTATTTGTGTCTGTGTGAAGGTCCGCGTCAGTTGCGCCGCTGACACCTACTTATCATCTCCGGAGTCCTACTGGAGACAAACCTTGGTATCTTTACTGAGGGAAATTTGCTGCTGTGCTACATCACGCCTTCCACTTGGGGTTTACCAATGAAGGGCGAGAAATCACTATCATCACCTCGTGCATTAGGGGCCCGGTTCCAATGGGGAGCTGCTGGGGGCTATGGGGCAAGATCTGGGCCATCAGATCCCAGATCTGACGGTCCAGATCTGAGGGAGAGCTAGGGTTTCGAAAATTGAGGTGCTATTGGGAAGATTTGGGGCAAAAACAGGGGGTGTGGCTGAAATTTTGTGGCTAGGGAAACCCTAGAAAGGGGTGTGAGTGTGGTGGTCTTTAAATAGCCCAGGTGGCTGGCAGTTTGCAAAAATATCCCCGGTTTTTCTCTCGCGCGCGAGCGTGCTCGCGTTTCTGACCGTCGGGGGTCCGTTGGACCTCCGATTCGGGTAAAACTTCGAACTGCGCGATCAATGCGTTGAGCCGGCGGCGTTCACCTCGCGCTGGAACCGTTCCGAGAAAACTTTCCGGTGCGCTATAAAAATATCCCGTTTACTTAATAAACGGGGTTTTTCGTTCCGTTTGCTGCGGTTGGTCTCGTGCGGTTTTCACGACGTGATCGGGTGAAACCCAGTGTCGCAAAGGTCGAGTGTCAGGGTGGCAAGGGTCGGTCTCCGTCCGATACGATATAAGAGGGGGAAAATAATCGCCGATCGATAAATCGGGGATGCAAACACCGCAAACAAATCAGACAATCAAACAATTCACACCGAAAACAAATTTTTTATTTTTTGTGAAATCTGGGCTGTTACAATACAACACCACCAACAAGGGATCTCGTCCCGATATCCAGGACGATCCGGGGGAGAGCGGAAGGGGGAGAGAAAAGAGAGTCGACGATTCTTCAACACCACCAACAAGGGACTCTACTTCATGTCGACGTCGAACTTCCGTTGAGATAAATTTCCGCAGAGAGGCGACATCGTCGGAAAAAATGAAACCGTCAGTGTCAAGAGGAAGAATGAGAGCGAAAACGAGATCAAGGGATAGTGATTTTCGACGCAAGTCGTATAAACACCGACAAAAGAATGGATGACAATGGATGACCCAGATGATTCCCGAAGTCGGAGAAGCTAAAGGTACTACAGGAATTCCCACCTGAGATCGGAATAGAGACAATACGCTGCAAGCAAGGCATTGTAACTATTCCGAAACTCCACATTCTCGAGATCCTAAAGTTTGAAAGGGATAAGACGAGAATAAAACAATTACGACACTTGTCCTGACCAGAGCAAGGGTAAGGAGTAAAAAGATTCCTACTCTCCGATAACTAACTTAGTAGCTACAAAATAGTTTTTGTCTAGACTCGACTTCGGCCAGAAAAAGGATCCTACGGTCGGTAAGGCTCTGATACGAAGTTGTAAGGCCCGATATGCAGTACTGTTCCAGATCTAGGTGTTACCACCCAGATCCGGGGACGAAGCACATATCGGTCCCACCGCGACATATGACGAAGTCACATGCCCCGGATTTCCAACATGATATCACAACATTACAGATACAAGGATACAACATCTCATACAATCGGCATACAACTGCCTCAAAACAATACAACAGCGGAAGGTAAATGTCTGAGTACAGACTACAATCAAATGCCTACTGGCCAAGAGAAAAACATCGATCCGCATAACCACACGGGTCCAGGCCCTCCGGCGCGATCCGCCTAACTAGTCGTCGTCGAGTCTCCACATGAAACGTCGATCACCATACCTGTTATCGATCAAGAACAATGAAAAGAGTTTGGGGTAGTATCATGAGTACAGAGGTACTCAGCATCCAACTGTAGTGGTCATCTGACCCAACAAGGACTTCATCACTCGTCATTCTAGGACAACTAGTAGTTTACGGTTAGGAAGGGGTAAGTGGTGAGGTTGCTGCCGCACTAGCATTTATGAAGTGGCTAACGATCTAGAGAGTAAGATAAGAAGCCAAGCATTCGATGGGGAATCGCCTCCAACAAGTCTTGCTATCAACTACTTACGCAATCACAACACCTATCCTATCCTTGTCCTCCTCTTCGTATCCCGACGAAGAAGAAGCAGTCAAGGCACACACACGTTGATCAAGTTATATTAAAATTATCTCAGTTGTTGTTGTCTATGAACAAGGAGTAGGTCTCAAGTCGTCCATAACCGTGGACACCACTTCTCGAAAAGATTTAACCCTGCAGGGGTGTACCAACTGCCCATTACAAGGCTCCGCACGCACGCCCATCTCTCTCAGTTGCTACCCATCACAGGCAACCATTTTATGATTTAGTTCCAAGAGATCCGAAATGACAGGTCCCTCTAACTAACAACGAACAAATCCGGGTGGCCCCCGGTAATGTCGACACTCAACTGAAAAGTCGGTCGCGCTCTCGAATCGGTCTCTACCGTCTGTCGCAGGTTTGGATAGCCGGTTAATCACACATGGGAAACCGGGTCCGCAGCCGAACAAGGTGGGCCAGCAAGGGAACTATGTCCTCACTAGTCCAGGTTGGTTTGAAAACTACTGGCAGCTGACTAGCACACACACGATTTCAAATGGTAAATCAGCTTGGGCCACCACTAGAAATGCTTGAAGCTAGGTAGGTAAGAAAATGGGACCCCATAAAATCCCACACGCGGTTAGTCACGCTCAGTCTTAAAACCAATACCCGGAACTCGGAACCTAGGTGACTCGAATGGAACAAAGCGTTGGGGCGGGATAGACTAGACCTTCCATCCTTCGTCGAATATAGTCAACATTATAATAATCATATTATCAACAAAATATAATAATGTGATATCCCAAACCAAGGAGTAACAGGGTAACATCGTAGCATCCTAAGCATGCATACTAAGCAGGGGCTGAGCAACGAGCAATAGTAACATAGCAGTACAAGCTTTGCTGGGAAGGGACATGGCTGTATCGGTTTGAAAGAGGTTTTAAACATGTGGTAGGATCAAACATCGAACCTAACCTAGACTAGCATGCAAAACGCTGGTTGAAATAGAATGGATCATAAGTAATGTATAGTCCTTGCCTGTTGATAAGTCGGATTCCGAAGGTGTAGTGGATCGCAAGCTCGCACCGTCTCCGAAGGTACCCGCGGAAGCACACAAGACAATAAACACTGGAAAGCAATCAACGAGCAAGAATCTATTACTACGGGGCAACACAAGATCAAGAATACATCACACGACACGGCAACACGATACAGATCTATCGTCGAGAACTATTACTAATAGTTTAAGTGGGGTATCGGTCACACACGACGAATACCGCACGTTTACGGTGGTTCAAGTTTCTTAGCTATAGGTGATCAACCAACGGTTATTAACATGGAAACTCAAGCAAGCATGGCATAGCACACAAACATGACAAGAGGTGAAGCACAAAATAAACTATCTACGCTAGTCAATTTAAGTGAGGCCCAACCTAAACATGGAAAACTATTGCGGGCCCCACGATAAAATGGAATTTGGTACTGTTTTTCCCTAAACAATATTTTAGGTTGGTTAACAGTATCAAACAATAGCATAAACACAAAGTACATGAAAAACTAATCAAGTTACATATAAAGAACACTCCAAACGGAGTTACAGTTAAAAAGATAAAAGCAAAACAAGTTACGGGAACAATCTGCCATCATCCGGAAGCACACTTTAGAGCAATGCATAAACAGGATAATCAATGCAAACATGCTCACAAATTATATGGAACTAAAGTACACATGACAGGGAAGGCATGGCAAAAAGAATCATGCAAATAGGCATCATAGATCAAAAGACATTAAGCATGCAACATGGCATCGAAACGTTACAGACTTAGAGAAAAACAGAGGTGGCTGTCAAAAACAGCGGCATAGCAACTTTGGAGCTAAAAATATATTTGACCAGAAAGCATATCATGACAATGCAATACATATAATGGAAGTAGACATGATGCTTAAGAATATGCAATTGGAATCACTCAATTCCGATAAACGGTTGCGATGCAACCGTCACCCGAAGTTGCAACAAAATATAAACAATAGCACATTAACAGCAGGGTAGCTACTTTGGAGCAAGATACAATCATGAAGAAGAAAGAAATTATGTGTGAATGCATGAAACTGAAGTAGAAACAATGCTTAACGCAACGCAAAAGGAATCACTCAATTCCGACGTACGGTTGCGAAGCAACCGTCGCCCGAAGTTTCAATCAAGCAACAGTTTTCAGACAGTTTAACAGCAGCAGTTGCAATTAACGACCAGTGGCCCTGTTTGACCAGAGATTACACAATCAATATGACCTCAGATGAAAATGCTCACAAAATATGGATTGAAGTACACACAAAACTAAACACTTCGTCTTGTGGGCGCAACATCATACGAGCTACCATTTGATCGCAACTTACAACGCAAAAACGTAACAGCAACAATATTTCCAGGACTTAGTCACAAATTAGATAAAAAGGAAAAAAAGAGAACAGAAATAAAGGGGCCTTACCCTTAATGGGCTCGGCCCAATTGGAGGTTGGGAGGCCGAATCGGGCCACTGGGGCGCTGGTGGGCCGCGATTGGGCCGGCTGGCCCACGTGGCGCGGTTGGTGGCGTTTGGCAGGCCGGCTGCCCCGACCCGATCGGGCAGCGGCGGCGCCGGCCACCGCCGTCGAGCGACCTCCGACGGGGTCCCAACGGAGGGGACGAGGGTGCTCGGTGCGGCACGACAGAGGGCCCGCAGGCGGCATGGACGCGGAGGGGAGGACGAGCGCGGCTGGCTTCGGGCGCGCGCTCCCGGCGGCGGCGGTGGAGCTCCGGCCCGTGGCGTTCGGCGGCTGGGGCCATGGAACGGTGGAGGAGGCGCCCTGCTGCACGGGAGAGAGGGGAGGTGAGAGGAGAGATGGACAGGAGGAGGAGGGGCGCACGGGACGACTCACGATGGCGGCGGATGGCGACAGTCAACGCCGGAGGTGACCGGAGCACGGCGGCGGTCGTGGATCCGACGCGGCGGCGCGTACCTCCATGGAAGGCGGCGCGGGAATGGGACAGGTGGGCCGGCGGCGCCCTGCGGGGCACGGTTCTAGTGGGGAGCTACTGGGGGCTACGGGGCAAGATCTGGGCCATCAGATCACAGATCTGACGGTCCAGATCTAAGGGAGAGCTCGGGTTTCAAAAATTGAGGTGCTATTGGGCAGATTTGGGGCAAAAACAGGGGGTGTGGCTGAAATTTTGTGGCTAGGGAAACCCTAGAAAGGGGTGGGAGTGTGGTGGTCTTTATATAGCCCAGGTGGCTAGCAGTTTGCAAAAACATCCCCTGTTTTTCTCTCGCGCGCGCGGTGCTCACGTTTCTGACCGCCGGGGGTCCGCAGGACCTCCGATTCGGGTAAAACTTCGAATTGCGCGATCAACGCGTCGAGCCGGCGGCGTTCACCTCGCGTTGGAACCGTTCTGAGAACACTTCCCGCGCGCTATAAAAATATCCCGTTTACTTATTAACCGGGGTTTTTCGTTCCGTTGGCTGCGGCTGGTCTCGTGCGGTTTTCACAACGTGATCGGGTGAAACCCGGTGTCGCAAAGGTCGAGTGTCAGGGTGGCAAGGGTCGGTATCCGTCTGATACGAGATAAGAGGGGAAAAATAATCGCCGATCGATAAATCGGGGAAGCAAACACCACAAACAAATCATACAATCAAACAATTCACACCGAAAACAATTTTTTTAATTTTTGTGAAATCTGGGCTATTACAGTAGGTCATAGAAGTGCGAGTTTGCATCAGCTATACAAACAAAGATAATGCCATAGTAGGCGAATTTCATGTATATGCCGAGTCCCCAGTTGAAGTCAAAAGATTTCAAATCCCTAGGGTCCCTAAATAGAGCTATATATATGCCTGGTACCAGGGAAAGGGGTGATCAAGCCCTCTAGGTTTCCAAGGATTGAAATGCAATAATGTAATGCATAATCATATAAAATAAAGGTGCAATGCATAATCATGTAAAATAAAGGTGCAATGCATAAGATGGCAAATTTTGGGTTTAAGAAGTGCCGAGTGTACCGAGATTTCTTGTGAAGCCGGTATTTCATAATGAACTTCGATTCATACAGGAGCCGAAATTTTTGATAAACCGAAACTCAAGAAGGGAATCGGGATTTTCAATAAACCGGAACTCACGAAGGGAGTCAAGATCTTTCAATAAGCTGGAATCTTTCCAATGAACCAGAACTCATGAAGAGAGCCGTAATTTTACCAATGGAACTCAATAGGAAATACCAATTTTTTTCCAATAGATCGAAACTCACGAAGGGAGCTAGAATTTTTCCAAGGTGTGTGAAGTATGGATTGATTTGTCCAGAATTTCCTGCAAACTAGCCCTAATGCGTGCTGATCAATTATGACCCATCGTTGAAATATAATATACCAATATCAATCTCCGATGGAATCCGCCGCTGAAATATAATATATTAATAAATCAATATCGATCTTCGTTGGATCCTAGCGGAGGTATAGGCCCTGAGTCTTGAGTCGGCTCGAGGAGCCGGCTGGAGACTCCTTGTACCTGGCTTAATAAAAAAACAAACATCGAATATATTGTTAAGGAAGTCGGATGCCCATGTTTAGTCTTGTTGCAACATGACAACTAGTATTTTTGGGCATCCGTGTATAGCTTGAATGTATGTAATATAGCCCCTGAGTTTTAACTCAAAAGTCCAACATAGAAAATCGATTGGAATGAAATATGCGGGATATGAATGTGAATTAGCTGATCTGGCGATGCAGAGTAAACCCAACTCACCATGGAAGTCGACCGTGATGAGGTTGTAGTCGATCTCGTTGGATTCGACAACTGATGACCTGGCTGATATATCAAGCCGGCATTGGAAACTGGCGCAGACGGGAGCGTCGAGCACAGTGCTGGAATCCAATGATGATTCAATCTTCGTATCCGAGATGAGATGTCACTTTCGTAGTGATTATTTTTCCTGCGTAAAAATAATGTCAGCTAGACAGAATAATATTTTCAGAGGAAATAACATATAAAAATAAATAGGATGGATGGCACCAGATTTATAGTCCAATAACGTGTAGTTTCATTACAGTTGAGTCGGCTTCAGCGGGAGGCCTGTCGTGGGAAAGTCACGACAGATGTTTGAAGATTCAAACTTGACATGGGACCTTTGCTGCGAGGTGGATACGAGGAGAGAGTCGACATGGACAAGAGACTCGACAATTTACCCAGGTTTCGGCCCCTCTTTTTCTCGAGATAAAGACCTACACCTGCTTCTTATTATTGCTGGTATCGACTCCTCGATTAGAAGAGTTGATGTATCGGTTACAATAGAATCGAATCACAACCTTGGTCTCGAAGGGATCTAGTTTATGTCGTAAGTATCTAGTCCTGACTTGGGTTGAGATTGAGTTCCTCTGGATCCCATGGACCTCGGCTTATAAAGGCGCCGGGTCCCAGGAATCCATGAATCCGACTCCTACACGAAGTGGAGTCCTATCCTAGTTTACAAATATGCTACATGCTATACAAGTTAAGTCGAATTCCTTCTACGACTTCGATCTTCATGCTTGGCACATCCGACTCGTGGCCGAGTCTCTTATTGTGGGCCTTTCCTTATGTGAGTCGTCCCATAAATCTAATGTCGGGTTATAGGCTTGATCCATCCCCCTGACATTAGCCTCCATGATTGGTGTGATGCTTCAGTCTTCATAGTAATCTTCTTGCTTCCATTGTGGTCGTTGATACGCAAGAGATGATAGTGTCTTCTCGCCCTTCGTTGGTTACCCCAAGTGGAAGGTGAGATATAGAGTAGCTGCAAGTTTCCCTTGGTAAAGATACCAAGGTTGAGATCGACCAGTAGGACTCCAAGGTTGACAAGTAGGTGGTAAAGTGAACAATGGCGCCGTTCACAATCTAAGATTGCTTACTTCACCTGGACCTGCACACACAACAAGTAACTTTTCTCCGAACAAAGTTCAGAGAGGTTGTCAATCTCTCCGGCCTTGTTTTTAAAAAAGGATCAAACACAAGGGATAAAGGATAATAGTGACTACAACTGGAAACTAAAAGCAAGTAGTAAATTGAGCGTGTAAAGAGTGATGAGAAATATGGACCGGGGTCCCATGATGTTAACTAGTGATGTATCTCTCCAAAAATATGATAAAACTGCTATGCGAGGTAAACAAATCACAGCTGGGCAATTGATTGGATTACGGGCGCAAACCAATGCTAATTATTCTACAAAGAAGGGAAGAGGCACAAAAGCATGGGTAGTACGCAATAATAAGTAGACCGAAATCTAACTGCATCTACTACTAATCATCCACCGTGAGATATCTATCTAGAACATCTTGCTGGTATTAATTTGCGAGCCCCACCCAAAGTGTAAACCCAAAGCAACAAACAACTGCATTATAAGAACTTTGCATAAAGTAAACAATCCTTGCAACCACGGTTACAAGCACTGTTGTTTTCCCCCTTGTGGCAAAATCACATCCCCTAGACTCATGTTTCTGTCACTCAAGTTAGTCATCAAGGGGCATGAACCCACAATCAAGCATAACGCTCCCTCTTGGAGTCACTACCTACTACTTGCCCAAAGCAATAAACAGCAACGGAGAACATGCAAGAATTACTCAAGAACAAAATATAAAAGATAAGAATTAAATATATTACTCAATCACAATATGAACATAGTCTCATAATCCATCAGATCCTAGCAAACTCAGCATAGCAACAACAGAAATAATTACATATGTACCTTGATCATGTAGGGCAGGTCACAAGGTCTAATCCATGAAGAAAAAAGAGGGGAGGAGAACATCGCATAGCTAATGATCATGGACCCATTGTCTAAGGTGGACTACTCACGGATCATCCGGGAAGCGTCCATGGTGGTGGAGAAGCTCCCGGAGGTCAATCCTCCCTCTGGCAGGGTGCCGGGAAGAGGCTGTTGGTAGTCCCGATATGGGAAGAGCGGTGGCAGCGGAACAGAGGCGATATCGCAAAAAAGGATTCTCTCCTCGGAAGTTTCCGGTGAAGGAGAATATATAGGAGAAGGGGGCAGCTAGGGGGGCCACCAGGCGTCTAGGCGACCACCTGGCACGGCCACCCCCTAGTGCGCGCTACCCGTGTGCCTGGGCCCCTGGTGGTGGCCCTCTGGACCCACTTTGGTTCTTCCGGAAGATTCTGATATACTGATTTTTTTATTGTATTTTCTCGGAATTTTGGAGCACTTTTAATATGGGGAAAACCTGAAATAGAAAAATAGCAGAAAACAGGAACTGGCACTGGGGTGCACTGAGTTAATAGGTTATTCGAAATATGATCAAGAGTGTATGAAAGTTTATATAAAACATAGCAATATCACACAAAACATGCATGGAGCACTCAGAAATTATAGATACGTTTGGGACGTATCAACATCCCCAAGCTTAATTCCTGCTCGTCCTCGAGTAGGTAAATGATAACAAGCATAATTTCTGTGGTGACATACGAACAACCATATAAGAACTTTGTAAGTAAAGCAATCAAGATATATAATTCAATTCAAGTCATAACATGCAATAGTCTATATTAGCATTGAAACAAGCAACCTAAGAACATAAAGGTGCAAGAGCACTTGATGTGCGTGACTCGAATGTCTCCAGATGGTGTTTGCGTGCAAGAAGTGGGAGATGGGAATACGAGAAAAATAATTATTTGTTGATAACTCAATCTACTAAAGTTTCACACTTAGTCTTCTTTGGAATCTTATCTTGACTCATCGCCAGACCACTAGCCAGGTACAAGTCAATTTGATCCACTCCCTTTTGATATTTTGAGCACTCATGCAATGGATGAGCGTAAGCACGAGAGTTGACACTTAGGATGGCAAAGAGAGAGATATGGTGGAGGAGGAAGAAAAAAAGGGTCTGAAAGGCTCACATCAATGAGGACAATCATAGGCGAGAGAAAGCCAAATGATAGATACGATGTGAGGAGTAGGGATTGCCATGCAACGGATGCACATATGAGCTAGGAAAATCTCTCCAATGGAACTAGTGGGGGTGCATCCAACTTGCTCGCTCAAGAAGACCTAGAGCTCGTTTGAGGAGGCTCATCCTTGGAATATGCAAGCCAAGTTCTATAGTGTGAAGGTCCCCACATAGCTATATGCATAAATGATCATCTCTATGGAGTACAAGATATAAGAGGGAGTACGAGTGTGGATCTTTCAAAAGGAATAGTAGTGTTTCCCCCTTCTCTCTTTTTATTTCTTTTTCTCTTTTTTCTATTTTTTTGTATTTTTTTGGTGGCCTCAATGGCTCTTTCTATTTAACTCTCATTTGTCCTCTTTGGGATATTTTAAATTTTTCCTCTTTGGGATCTTTTCCTCACATAATGGTAACACTATATTTTACAAGAAGTATAGAAGATCTTCACACTTTACAAGGTACTCATCATAAAGAAGATGTAGCTATCATGATGTATGCAAATGTATGCCTCTGCCAGTGTAGTAGGAACATGTATGACATGAAGATCAAGTCATGAGAAGGTGGATGTCGCATGGCAATATATCTTGGAAAGGCTATGGAAATGCCTTGATAGGTAGGTATGGTGGCTGTTTTGAGGAAAGATAAGAGGAGGTTTATGATGACAGAGCGTATCATGCCAAGGGTTTGGATGCACCGACGAGGTGGACGCCAACTCTCGGAGTGAGAAGAGGGCAATGCACTGTACCGAAGGGGCTAGAAAACATGAGGAGGTGGAAGTGTGAACTTTCCATACTTACATTAGTCCGAAGAACTCATGAACTTATTATCGGCAACTCTCAATCTAATATGGAGGTTCACAAAGATAAAAGTACCCCGAGAGGAGTGTATGGAGGTTTGGTTATCCTTGCGCATCCTCGACTCATGGTATGTGAGTGTACTCTAATATCCGATCCCTCCAAAGATTAGTGATCCATCTAGTAGCTAGAGTTCTCAACAAGTTTTTTTAGTTTTTGAAAATAAACACGGATTGCCCAAAATACGACACCTATCACTAATAGGCTAGAGCTCTTGACACAAAAAGTTCAAACATTACTTACAACAATACCTCAAAACTATTTCAAGTTGCTACTACAATTGAATAACAACCACAATTACCTACTTTCAGTCAAGACACAAATCAGTGCAACAAACAACTCTCTTAACAAGATAAACATGAAAACTAAAGAGCTAAACATGCAAACTAAGAGCTAAACAAGGCAGTAGCTACGAAAAGATAAAGAACACACAACAAAAGAAAGATAAGCATGAAATCCTATGATGTGTTCTAGTTTGAAGTGGAGCGTGTTTCTCTCCCACAAAAAGTAAGCTGGGTTCTAACTTGTTATGAACAGCAAGAAAAGCTACAGAAAACTAAAAAGTAAACCTAAGAGCGAGACGCTCCAAGCATAGCACATAACACATGAAGTGATAAAAATATAGTGAGACAGAGGATGAACTGATGATTGTTGATGGAGAAGGGGATGCATGGGGGCATCTGTTGGGGCGATGGACCAAGCCCATAACCCGGCATTAGATTTATGGGCCGACTCACCTATGGAAGGCCCACAAGAGAACACCTGACCACGAGCGGCTGCGTCAAGGAAAGAAGGCCGAATCCGTAGAAGGAATTTGACTTACCTTGTATAGCACATAGCATATTTGTAAAGTAGAATAGGACTCCACCTCGTGTCGGAGTCGGACTCGCGGAATCCCGGGACCCGACTCCTTTATAAGCCAAGGTCCATAGGATCCAGATCGAGAGAATAATCTCAACCTAAGATAGGACTAGACAGTTGTTGGCGTAACCTAGATCAATCGACTCTTCTTTTGAGATTCGGAACCCATAATAATAAGAAGCAAGATTAGGCTTTTACCTCGAGACAAAGAGGGGTTGAAACCTGGGTAAATCGCCTAGTCTCTTGTCCATGTCGACTCTCTCCACGAAATCGCCTCGCAGCAAAGGTCCCATGTAAAGTTCGACTCTTCGAGCATTTTCCGTGAATTTCCCATGGCACCCACTGTGGGGCCTGCGCTCGCAGGTGTTGAGATTCTGGAGGGAGCTCTACAAGGCATGGAGGGATTCATCGCTGGACGGCTCACCAGGAGTGAGTGCGGGAAGCTCTGCATCGACGACCGACGAGGGGGTGACCCCACGACTCCTATGGATGGGCCTACCCGGTGTACCCGAAGACAGAAGGCCCACAAAGATGCCGTCTGGTTCCAGCCTTGGCCCACTAGTGGCACCGACGTAGGAGTCCACGACTAATAAGGAAGGCTTAAACCTGGCGTGTAAGGCAAGCTTAGGATTAGGAAGTACTATCTGTAATCTAGGACAGACTCCCCGAGACCTGGCCGACTATATACAGGCTAGGAGGGGAGGCGTCAATATCATCCAATACGCAATCTCTAACCCGAGCCTTGTGCGCACTAGCCATCGCCTCCGCTGTAATCGCATCTCCAAGCAATAATATCGAGTAGGAACGTATACTCCTGTTAGCCGACGAGCTATCGTCCAACCTGTGTGTCACAACACTAATTTGGTATTTGATTTTATTTCTAGAAATAAGGCATCATGTTTAAATTTCCTTTATTTAATAATTGGAGATTTGGAAAATCCTCAAAAAGAATTTAAATAAATGGCCAGACAAAAATATTTTTCCAAAAATCTTCTGAACTTTTTGAAAGTCTCTATAAGTGAGCATGATCACATATAAAGTGAAGTGGGTCCCCCTGCATGCTCTAAGATTTTTCAAAAAGTCCAAAAAGGGCTTGGAAATTAAATTTAAATCATATTTGAATTGAAATTCAAATGTTTTGAATTTCAAAAATCTTCAAATCTTGGGAGTGACTAGCTATATGTCACATAAGTCCAAATAAAATATTTGGGGATTTTATAAAAATTCTTTGGTATTTTTTTCAGAGAAAAATAAGTAAAAACAGAAAGCAAATAAAAGAAGAAGAAAGAAAAGGGGAAAAGCCCCCACTTACCAGGCCCAAGTGGGCAGAAGTCGGCCCAGCCCGCCAGGGGCATCCCCGTCTTCCTCCATTGGCCAGGCAGGCAGGCAGGACGGCGGCGAGCCCGGCATGGCCGCCAGTGAGCTACCTGCTTGCCACCGAGGCCTCTCCCGCCCTCTTCTCGTCGCCAGGAGAAGGCCCTAGATGCCTAATCCATTTCCCCATCCTCTCCCAGGTCGCTCCCCTCCCTTTCTCGCCATTTCCCGCGCGTGCCGAAGCTCACCGGCGGCCGCCATCGCGCGCAGACTTGGCCCGCGTGCCTCCGAAGCCAACACATCATGTCCAGGAGATGCGCAACATCGAATAGCTCCGCCACGCTGAAGATCCCGAGCCCGGCCGCCTTGTAGACGACGCCGTCTTCGACGAAGAGCTCCGGCCATCGTGGGTCTTCGACATCAAATTCGCCGCCACTCCACTTCCTCCGGCCTCCCCGACCCCGCCTCTGCGTTCAGCGTGAGCATGCGCTCAATTCCCCCTAACCCCGCTCGCTCTATCCCCCGAGGTCACCCTCCCCGTCGTGACCGTCTCCGGCCGCCGCGGAAGAGCTCGCCGTCGAGTCCTCCGGTGACCCCGTGGCAGCCACCTACCCCAGTCGCCGCGCACGGGCCAGGGCTACGCCCCAGTGCCCTCAGCGCAGCCAGGCATGGCCAGGAGCGCCAGTCCGGCGTGCCTCCGCCGCAGCCGTGGCCACCGGCGGCTAACCGCCGGCCAGTAGGTGTGATTAGGGGCCTAATCCCCCCTAATCACCAACTGACAGGTGGGGCCCGGCCCCTAATGAACCTGTTTAAATTTATTTAAACAGAGGGATTAACACTTTGCCACTGACAGTGCTAGCCCACATGTCAGTCCCCCCCCTTGCGTCATGCTGACGTCTTGATGACGCAGTAAAGCCTTTTTCAATTTACAGATAATCCAGAATATTCCAAAAAATGATTAAATCTTGTAAATTCAATAGCTTTTAAACATAACTCCAAATCAAATAAATAATATATGAAAAATCATCAGAAAAATGGAAGGATTCCAAATATCATATTTTCATAGATTAAAAACACATCTATGATGATGGAACAGTAGCATTTAGCTATTTGGGTTATTTGGAATAATTCAAAATAAATGTTTAAATCATTTCAATTTAAACCTTTGTAATGCCAACCTTATTACTTGCACATCAGAGACATATCATACACATGACAACATGGTTTACACAATCCAAACATTAGCAAATGCAACTTGGGATAATTTGAACAACATTTGGAGTTTGAATTTGAATTCCTTTTTCAAATCAACTTCAATTAACTTGCTGCAAATTGAACATAGGTCACATCAGTACCATGCCATGATTCATTTCTTGAATGTGCATTGCAATGTGATGTTTACATTGTTGTTGTCTCGGTGTTTGTTTCTTCTCGATAGATCCATCGCCAGGCGTAGTTTCCGACTGCCCTGAAGAGTGACATCTCGTGATCGTCAGCAAGGAAAGCAAACCCCATTGATCATGTCTATATAAACCCATTTCCCTCTTGTTCTCTGATGCATGATTAGGTGATTCATATGTTACCGTTCTACCACTAGTTGAACCCATCCTTTGCATGACCTATCATTGCTGCCACAGTATTAAGCAAACCTCAACCTAGCAGATACAAGATTGTTTGTGTTCATCATGTGGCCCTTCATCCATGTTATTCTTATTCTATGCTTAGAGTGTTTGCAATGAAGATGATCCATCTGGGTGATGTATCGGGATGGTAGTGAACAATGCAACATGATGGTAATGTGTTGGTGAAGCCACCCTATTAAAGGTGAACAATGAGAGGTTGTGTAGGAGTACACAGTGGGTTGTCTCATTTACACTGCCCTAGGCCCCGAGTTCTCGTGTTGTGATCCAAGACAAGAGTACTTCCACATGCAGGGCTATGGACCCCGTTTGGCCTACTAACTCACCCCGATTTTGGTCAAGGATTCGCATGGGTTATTGCTTCTTCGATTTGATTTTGTGCAGGAGTGGGAGGAGATGCACGGTTACTTTGTAGCACGGTTTTAGGCAAGCGAAGTTCCATCCGTCGAGGTGGGCTTGTCGGACCGTCCATACATCGTCTGGGTCCTGAATGGAAACCCCGGCCGGATTTCTGATTGGGGTACATACTCAGATAGGTGATCCCCTGGACAAGAGTTGGAGCCGTGAGGTAAGTGCCTTGGTGTTTATCCTCGTCCGACGTCCGCTTGAAGGATGACGAGTCACGGGCCGTAAGTGATGAAACGTGTGTGAAGCGTACACCCCTGCAGGGTAATGATCTATTCGAATAGCCGTGTCCGCGGTTATGGACTAATTGGACACCTTCACTTGATTATTAGACAACTCAAATGGATACTCTAAAAATCGTCAAGATAAGTGTGAGTGCTATGGGTTTCTTCCTCGTGGGGAAGTCGAGGAAGAATCCATGGTGGTGCATTGATGTGGTGATCAAGATTAGATGGACTCGTGTGCACCTCTCATCTCAACTCTATGTAGTCGTAGTACAGGATAGCCAAGTCAAAGCTTTCTGCATTTTAACCCCACTTGCCTTTACCTTGATACCTGAGCATAAGTAATATAGTTTTGATGTAAGTCTTGCTGAGTACGACTTTGTACTCACGTTTTCTTATTTTATGTTTTAGAGACGAGACCACAAATCCTGATGGTGGCCTCTACCTCAAGCTCGATGCCGACTAAGTTGTATAGTTCCAGACAGCATCCTGGTTCCTTTGGAGGGTCGTTGTATTTTCTTTCAGGCTTCTTAAGCCATTTGTTAAACTTGTCTTTACTAAGACATAATTTTATTCTGTTGTTTCTTGATGTAATGTTGGATCACAATCATGTGATCTCTGCTTGTAATACAACTTCTATGTCTGCTCAGTTTAGCAGATGCAATAAAGTCTATGAGTTTGTAGAGTTCATGTTGTGTTACCTGTTGTTATACACTTGGCATGCATGATGCATGTATGTTTATATCGAGCATGTCATGTGTGGGGTTCGATACCTTAGTTGTTCTCTCTCCGGAGGTCTTTCTTACACCAAGTGGCCCTGAGATGTGCGCAGCTTGGGGCATCGCGATGCGATTGCTCATGACTCCGTTACGTGGAACACTTCGTTGTATGATCGAGCCCGCCCGAGACCCCGACTAAGTGATCGGGCTGGAGTCTGCTTATGTAAGTGTTATGATTCAATCGATAATATGGTTGAGGCGACTTGTCTATGAGTATGGGATTTCACCACCCATAAGAATTTGGACTTGTGAGCAGACGATGAGGACCCATCCCAGTTGATCATCCGGGCCTGGATGGGATGCCCCTCACGTTCGAGCTTTTCGAGAGTGTCTTGTACTTGGCCTTGTCTTCTTAGACAAGTGGGTATGGCTCTCGGCTCTCCATATGATTGAATTGTGACTGGAATTACATATGCAAATTCCGGGTCCCGACAGACTTGGTATCAGAGCAGGACTGTCTGTAGGACTATCAAGCCTTGGCCGATGTCGAGTCTAGCATTCTATTGTTATATAGTTAGTGTGGGTATAAGGGAACAACGTAAGACTTCTTTTTTTCTCCTTACCCACATCGATCTGAGTTCTGAGTCACCCTCA
This sequence comes from Bromus sterilis, assembly GCA_950022295.1. Classification (NCBI taxonomy): domain Eukaryota; kingdom Viridiplantae; phylum Streptophyta; class Magnoliopsida; order Poales; family Poaceae; genus Bromus; species Bromus sterilis. The sequence goes on from OX465599.1 coordinate 224,378,259, forward strand.
CGTTGTTCTACGGGAAGATAGGACTAGGCTCTTCTTTGTCTCTACTAGGACATCTCGTTGATTGCTTCTTTGTAGCCGTATAAGTGTTGTTGTCCCCTGTGTCCTCATTCGATTGTGTTTCTTGAGAAAGTTATGTCCCAATTCTAGCAGGTTGTCTCATTTTTCATCTCGGTACAACCGTTATGCTGTCCGATTCATTCTAGGAATTAATGTTGAGGAGCATCCGATTTCTAGAATCCGATGTTGATGCATTTGCAAATCTTTCCTCCCACTTCAGATGTCTTTTAGTCAGAGTAACCATGCTAACCATTGTGTCAGGGTACTTTGTTACTTTGACATATTTGTTGTAGTTCTTAGGGAGCCATGATCATCCACAAGAAAACCACCTAGTAATCTAGGTTCGTATGTATACAGTTTTACCTGTGTGATGAACCTAGGCAACATTCTCGAAGGTATGCCCAAATGCCATTACTTAGTAGCCACTCATCCGTCAGGATATTGGTGACTTATTCTAGAAGTTGTTCCTTATGGATCCTTTGTGTTCCGAAGTCTGACCTTTACTTCATGACCATATCGATGCTACTTCGAAGCATGATCATGGTATCTAGTGTTTGGATATGGGGCAGAAATACCAAAATTTTCATACCTACGGTACTCGAACCCAAGATCTATGCTATGGCAATGTAAAGTAACGGAGGGAATCGATGTTCATACCTTTGAAGACCGAAAGAGGAAAACATTCTTGCGAACGTGGCTGGCGTAGACTCGGAACTACGACCTCCCTGTCGTGTAGAAGACCACCACCGGCGAGGATGACTCCCGGTAAACCTCCAGCGACGAACTAGCACCACAAATGTAGTGCCTCGAAGAGATTATACACGTACGATACAATCGATGTTCCTCCCGGGCCCCGAACCAGGCGAGCAGCAGAAGAAAGACGGCTACGGATCCCGACTCCAGCAGAACGACGGCCTGCCTTATGGTGGAGAACTCCAATCCAGGTGCAGACTCCAAACAAGGGGAGTCCACTTCCGGGAAGGAGAAGGAGGAAGAAGGAGATATTGGTGTGTTGGAAAAAGGGGAGTCTACCCCTCCTTATATAGGCCAAGGGGGGGTGCCATCCTCCTCCCCTCCCCCATGTGGGACTAAACTCCCAAGGGGGGGAGTGCTCCGGCCAACGGGGGTGGTGGGCCCCACCCTTGGCGCCAAGCCCAAGGGGGGAGACCCCCTCCTCTCTTAATGGGCCCCATGGGCCCATTTAGCCTTTTTCCCATTTTTTAATTTATTTAATATGTTGTAAATATTTAATTCAGATAATTAAATAATAAAACATTATTAAAACAATTAAACTTTATTTTGAACTATTCAAAATGTCAGGAAACCATTCCGTCCTCCTCCGGAACTATTCCGGTGATTCCTCCTATTTCACTGATTGATCCCGTAACTGTCCTATGCATCGATTGCCTTTAAGTGTAACACCCTCACGGTCCGGGAAACAGTAGACATGGTCGCTACTTTTCTCATTGACCAATGACTAGTCAGTTGGAACTGGTTACAATCCTTGACAGCCCCTGCGCTTCCATCGAATGAACTTCGATCGCTTTTGGAAACCGTTAACGATACGACGTAATCCCTTTGTGCTAAGGTACTTTGTTTTTCTGAGGTTTGATCGTCGGTATCCTACATACCGTGTTCACATCTCGTTCACAACAAACAACTTCTCTCGTCCATGATCATTGCATCTCTTGTGACCTAGTCATGTCCTTGAAAGGTTTTGATGCAATATCACCGAGTGGGCCCAGAGTACCTGTCCTGTCACAAGGACTGAAAAATCCCACTCTAATCTATTAACATACTCATCAACCATCTATTTCGGAATACCCAAAGTGCACCGTTATAGCCAGCATATTTCAGTCAGGCGGTGGGATACAAATCAAAGTCTTCTCATAGATGACAATTACGTACGATCGTTACGGTCTAAGGACTAAGCCATACGTTACAAAGTTATAGCAACGCTGAACAATGTGACTCGATCGCATTGCAATACATTAGGTGGGTGTACGTCCATCACATCATTCCCCTTAACAATATGACCTCATTGTCAATGGACTTAAGTGTCGCCATGATCAGGAAAGCTTGATCAATCAATTGCCCAATGAGATAGTTTACCCGAGTTAAACTACGGACCATGTTTTATACTACACCTGTATTAGTATTTCCAAGTAATACAGATATAGCACAATATAAAACGTATTATGAACAAAACGGATATGTGAAAAATATCTTTATTAATTTGTCTCTAGGGCACATATCCAACAGTCTCCCACTTGCACTAGAGTACAAATTACACTAGTTTACATCAGGTATGTATCTAACACCAATGGTCTCTCAGTGTTCTTCAAACTTGCCCTGTGGAAGAGGTTTAGTCATCAGGTCAGCTGCGTTCAGATCCGTATGTATCTTGTGAATCCTAGTGTGTCCATCCCTGACGTAGTCTCACGTCACATGGAACTTTCGGAGGATGTGCTTGGCTGTAGAGTGAGTTCTTGGCTCCTTCGCGTTAGCAATGGCACCCGTGTTGTCGCAGAAGATTCCCACGGGGTCAGTGCAGCTGGGAAAGACGCCAAGCTCGATCACGAACTTCTTCATCCACAACGCCTCGTTAGACGCTTCGCAAGCGGTAATATACTCCGACTCCATTGTAGATTAGGCGACGACTGACTGTTTTCCGCTCCTCCAGCTAATTGCGCCACCGTTCAACATGAAAACATATCCCGTCTGGGATTTCGAGTCATCTATATCTGAGCCGAGGCTTGCGGCAACGTAACCCTTTACGGTGAGCTCCTCATCAACTCCTCCATAAACGAGAAAGAGATCCTTGGTTCTTCTCAAGTACTTAAGGATGTTCTTTACTGCTGTCCAGTGAGCCATTCCCGGGTTACTCTGGTAGCGATTAGTCATACTAATGGCCAGCGCTAAATCCGGTCTGGTACATAACATAGCATACATGAGAGAACCTATGGCTGAGGCATAGGGCTTTGAGGACATCTCCTCCTTCTCTTTTGCTGTGGTTGGGCATTGAGTCACGCTTAATTTGACACCTTTTATAACTGGCGAGAGGCCTCTCTTGGAGTTACCCATACTGAACCTTTTCAATATCTTGTCAATATAAGTGCTCTGACTCAAGGCCAACCGTCGATTATGTCTATCTCTATAGATCTTAATCCCCAATATGTACGTAGCTTCACCTAGGTCCTTCAAGGAAAATTGTCCATTCAGATATTACTTCACTTCCTCTAAGAATTTCTTATCGTTCCCTATTAGTAATATGTCATCTACATATAACACAAGGAATGCTACAGAGCTCCCACTCAGTTTCTTATAGACGCAGAACTCTTCGACGTTTTGGACAAATCCAAAAGCTTTAATGACCTCATCAAATCGAAGATTCCAGCTCCGAGATGCTTGCTTCAACCCATAGATGGATCGTTGAAGCTTGCACACCTTACCAGCGTTCCTTGGATCGACAAACCCCTCTAGTTGCATCATATAAAACTCTTCCTCAATGTTGCCATTTAGGAATGTAGTTTTCACATCCATCTGCCATATCTCGTAATCATGCTATGCAGCTATTGCTAGTAGGATCCGAATAGACTTTATCATCGTTACAGGAGAGAACGTCTCCTCGTAGTCAACTCCTTGAATTTGTCGGAACCCTTTCGCGACAAGTCGAGCTTTGTAGATAGATACGTTTCCGTCTGCGTCAGTCTTTTTCTTGAAAATCCATTTATTCTCGACGGCCTTGCGGTCCTCGGGAACATCCACCAAAGTCCATACTTTGTTGGTGTACATGGAGTCTATTTCGGATTTCATGGCTTCAAGCCATTTCTCGGACTCGGGTCCCTCCATTGCTTCTTTCTAACTTGTAGGTTCATCCGACTCATCAGCCGAGATTGCATTCACAAGCTGTCCGTAAAACTCAGTAGGTTGACGGACTCTTGATGACCTACGGGGCATAAAAGGTTCCTCTTCATTCTCACCATGATCATCATCAATGTCATGATCGTTGTGAATGTCATTCTGGCCATTCTTCAGCTCCCACTATGGAAGATGGTTCCAGAACAATTTCCGTAGCCATTTCTTCCAATTGGAGTGATTGGTCAGTCACTTCATCGAGGTCTATTTTCCTCCCACTCAACTCTTTCACGAGAAACTCCTTCTCAAGAAAGTGAGTCTTGGCAACAAATGTTTTGCTGTCAGACTTGTTGTAGAAGGTGTATCCACAAGTTTCCTTGGGATAGCCCACAAAGATGCACTTATCCGCCTTGGATTCAAGTTTTTCAGGCTGTAGTTTCCTAACATAAGCCTCACAACCCCAAATCTTCAGGTGAGACAACTTAGGTTTCGTGCCATGCCATTTTTCAAATGGTGTTGTCTTTATGGATTTGGATGGCGCCCTATTAAGAATATGAGCGGCAGTTTCTAATGCATACCCCCAGAATGACACATGCAAATCAGTATGAGACATCATCGATCGTACGCTATCCAATAGGGTTCGATTACGTCGCTCAGCCACACCGTTTCTCTGAGGTGTGCCTGCCGGCATAAGATGTGGTACTATGCCACAAGACTTCAGATGATTGCCAAACTCGTGACTCAAATACTCGCCACCTCGATCCGATCAAAGGTGCTTCATTTTCTTTTCGAGTTGATTTTTGACCTCATTCTGAAATTCCTTGAACTTTTCAAAGGCTTCAGACTTGTGCTTCATCAAGTAAATATACCCATATCTACTCAAGTCATCAGTAAAGGTCACGAAGTAACGAAGACCATTGCGAGTGGGGACGTTCATGGGTCCACATACATCCGTGTGTATGATCCCCAATAAGTTATCCGCACGCTCCATTATCCCATTGAATGGAGTCCTTGTCATTTTTGCCATGAGGCATGGTTCACATGTATCAAGGGATCCAAAATCCAATGACTCAAGAAGTCATCCTTATGGAGATTCTCCACGCGCTTTATACCAATATGACCAAGTCGGCAATGCCACATCTTCATGTGATCTTCATCATTCTTCAATCGTTTGGCCAAAATATTGTTAATGTGACACACGTCACCATCCAGATCAAGTACGAATAAACCATGCAACTCCGGTGCGTGAACATAAAACATTTCATCCTTATAAATCGAACAACCAATTGTATCAGACTTAAAAGAATAGCGGTCTTGCTTCAAGCAAGAGCCACTAACGATGTTCACACTCAACGCGGGTACATAGTAGAAATTATTCAGAACTAAAACCAATCCCGAAGGGAGACTAAGATGCTTCATGCCGACCGCCAAGACTTCAATTTGACAGCCATTCCCCACGCGCATCGTCACTTCATCCTTGAGCAAGCGTCTCCTATTCCTTAATCCCTTCGTCTCTGTTGGCGACCTTGCCAGCCTTCTTGTCCTTTAGGTACTTGGGGCAGTTGCGTTTCCAGTGACCTTCACCCTTGCAGTAGAAGCACTCCACTCCGGGTTTAGGCTTGGGTGCCTTGGGAGGAGCGGCAACTGACTTGCCATCCCTCTTGGGGCCACCTCTCTTGGCCTTCTCCCGTCTGCTTGACTTCTTGAAGTCAGTGGTCTTGTTGACCATGAAGACGGCGTGCTCCTTCTTGATCTCGACCTTGGAGCTCTTGAGCATGGCGAACAACTCAGAAGGGGTTTTGGTCATCCCCTGCATGTTGTAGTTCAGCACAAAGCCTTTGTAGCTAGGGGGAAGCGACTGCAACACCCAATCAACAGCAAGTTCATCTGGAATCTGGCATTCCAGAGCATTCAAGCGTTGAACGAAGCCAGACATTTTGACTACGTGCTCACTCACGCTGCCGTGCTCGTCCATCTTTGCTGAGAAGAAGGCTTCAGAAGCCTCGTACCGTTCAGCCCTGGCTTGAGGTGCGAAGACTGCCTTGAGGTCGGTGATAATCTCATATGCACCCATCCTCTCAAAGCGTTTCTGCAGCTCAGCCTCCATGGAGTAGAGCATGCCACTCTGGACAAGGCTGTAATCATCAGTCCTGGAGAGATAGACATTCTTCCCGTCCTGACTGGCATCATCTGCGTCACCTAACGCGCCCTCTAGTACGTATGCCATCTTGAGGGGAACGAGGAGAATCCTCAGGGTGCGGAACCAGTTGGTGAAGTTTGTCCCATCTGTTTTTAGTTTATCTTTCTCTAGGAATGATCCTAAGTTGAACGAGGGGCGAGGTGCTGTCATCTACAAGGTTGATTCACAAGGATACATATTTAGTCTTTTGTTCATAATGTGGAGTTTCAATTTAATCTCAAAATTCTAGAAAGCTCCCACTTAGATAAACACCTCTCAATTTAACTAAGTGATTACACAATCCCAGCCCCCATAGCTCCCCCGATCGTCACGGCCATCAGTATGCGAACCAGGTAGGCCTCTAAGCCAATCACATCAGGCATGTGACTCGTGCTCGACCTTTTGGTGTCCTATGTTCCAGGCCCGCATCTACATACGTCAAGCCTTCCAATCGAACCTTGATGTTAGCAGTTCAGCAAGGCCATATCTGCATATGCCAGGCTTGCCGAACCCAACCTCATGCGAACTCCGTTGAATATGTAGGACAACTCCGGTATGTACGGAGCATCAAGCCATATGGGAGAACCTTCCAGGCGGTGCCCACCAAGGGAGAACACAATGTTGGTATTGTGAGAGATGGTCTTGTTTCGTGCTACCGTCGATATATCTAGCATACTAGCATAAAACAGGAAGTAAAACTGTAAATCATACAACCTATGACCCCCCTTCATGCAAAGCAAAGTTAAACGCCTTTCTACTTTAGCTTGTGCAAGTTTTACGTGGCTGCTAGGGGTTTCGAGAGAGAGAACCGATTCTATCCTGCGAAAACATGCCACAACACCGTCTCCCATCCGTCTCTATTACACCCCTGTCGGGGCCCTGCGTTGCAAACATCTTCGCATCGCTAATGCAGAGAGACAGGCACCCCCCAGCCACTTTATATGGTACAAGCCATATGTCAAGCGTGGAACCAGTCTCGCGTAAACGCGTAAGGTCGGTCGGGGGCCGCTTCATCAAACATTGCCGCAACGCTAAATGAGTACACATGGGAGGGTAACGAATGAAGATTCGATGCCCACATCCTAGATGTGTTCTACCCATACAATACATCTACGCATAGCTAGCTCATGATACCACTGTTTGGTTATGGGGCAGAAAACAAAAAAAATTCATACCTACGGTACCCGAACCGAAGATCTATGCTATGGCGATGTAAAGTAACGGAGGGAATAGGTGTTCATACCTTTGAAGACCGAAAGAGGGAAACGTTCTAGGGAACGTGGCTTGCGTAGACTCGGAACTACGACCTCCCTGTCGTGTAGAAGACCACCACCGGCGAGGATGACTCCCGGTAAACCTCCAGCGACGAAGTAGCACCACAGGTGTAGTGCCTCGAAGAGATTATACACGTACAGTACAATCGATGTTTCTCCCGGGCCCCGAACCAGCCGAGCAGCGGAAGAAAGATGGCTACGGATCCCGAATCCAGCAGAACGATGGCCTGCCTTATGGTGGAGAACTATAATCCAGGTGCAGATTCGAAACAAGGGGAGTCCACTACCGGGAAGGAGAAGGAGGAAGAAGGAGATATTGGTGTGTTGGAAAAAGGGGAGTATACCCCTCCTTATATAGGCCAAGGGGGTGCCATCCTCCTCCCCTTCCCCATGTGGGACTAAACTCCCAAGGGGGTGGAGTGCACCGGCCAAGGGGGGTGGTGGGCCCCACCCTTGGCGCCAAGCCCAACGGGGGAGACCCCCTCCTCCCTTAATGGGCCCCATGGTCCCATTTAGCATTTTTCCCATTTTTATTAATTTATTTAATATGTTTTAAATATTTAATTCAGATAATTAAATAATAAAACATTATTAAAACAATTACACTTTATTTTGAACTATTGAAAATGTCCGGAAACCATTCCGTCCTCCTCCGGAACTATTCCGGTGATTCCTCCTATTTCACTGATTGATCCCGTAACTGTCCTATGCATCGATTGCCTTTAAGTATAACACCCTAACGGTCCGGGAAACAGCAGACATGGTCGAGACTCTTCTCATTGACCAATGACTAGTCAGTTGGACCTGGTTACAATCCTTGATAGCCCCTACGCTTCCATCGAATGAACTTCGATCGCTTTTGGAAACCGTTAACGATACGACGTAATCCCTTTGTGCTGCGGTACTTTGTTTGTCCGAGGTTTGATCGTCGGTATCCTACATACCGTGTTCACATCTCGTTCACAACAAACAACTTCTCTCGTCCATGATCATTGCATCTCTTGTGACCTAGTCACGTCCTTGCAAGGTATTGATGCAATATCACCAAGTGGGCCCAGAGTACCTGTCCTGTCTCAAGGACTGACAAATCCCGCTCTGATCTATTAACATACTCATCAACCATCTATTTTGGAATACCCAAAGTGCACCGTTATAGCAAGCATATTTCAGTCAGGCGGTGGGATACAAATCAAAGTCTCCTCATAGATGACAATTACGTATGATCGTTACGGTCTAAGGACTAAGCTATACAATACAAATTCATAGCAACGCTGAACTATGTGACTTGATCACATTGAAATACTTTAGGTGGGTGTACGTCCATCACATCATTCCCCTTAACGATATGACCTCATTGTCAATGGACTTAAGTGTCGCCATGATCAGGAAAGCTTGATCAATCAATTGCGCAATGAGATAGTTTACCCGGGTTAAACTACGGACCATGTTTTATACTACACATGTATTAGTATTTCCAACTAATACAGTTATAGCACAGTATAAAACGTATTATGAAAAAAATGGATATGTGACAAATATCTTTATTAATTTGTCTCTAGGGCACATATCCAACATCTAGAACATCAAGGAGAACATTAGAAGCAGAGTGCTAAATGTCTCTCGGTTGATCATCCAGACAAATTATGTTGGCAATCATCTTGCTATACCAAGAAAACAAATCTGAGAAGATGTTATCTTCCTTTGCATCCGCATCCCCCACATATATTCATCTTGGTTGTATGAAGTGTTACCAAGATCTTCGGCACAGATTTGGTTAAGCCATATGAATGTGGAATGCTCAGGCCATAGAAAGCGTGCTCCACCACTAGGTTATATCTTTCGGTATGAAATGGGAATGTGCCTCTCGTTTGCCGAATTGTCTCTATAACCATAGTTTCCATCCAAATTTGAGTGTGCCATTATTTCGAATTCCTTCAACGATCGTTTTTGTATGCCTGATTCTGGTGAAAGAAACTTCTATGATCACTATATCAAAAGTTATTCTTTTAGCCTGAATTGGGAGATATTCTTGAGTCACATCCCCTAAGGTGTCTCGTTGTGAAGTAGATAGTGAACAAGTTTCAAAGTGTGGAACCTATTCATCATCTAATTTAGCGTGGAACTGTTGTCTACGAAATTGAAACCTCCCTACCTCCTTCCATCATTTCGATGTGTGTCTTGTGTCTCAACTCAACAGATGTTTTCATATCTGATTCCATGAGTTGATCGTGAGGTTCTCGATCTTCTTGAAGATGCATCCTTGAAGAATTTTCCGCTTATCTTTTGTCTCGAATCTCGGGATGAGATTCTTTTGAGTGGGGGCGAGTTGTCACAACCCTAATTTGGTATGTGATTTTATTTCTAGAAATAAGGCATCATGTTTAAATTTCCTTTACTTAATAATTGAGGATTTGGAAAAGCCTAAAAAAGAATTGAAATAAATGGCCAGACAAAAATATTTTTCCAAAAATCTTATGAACTTTTTGAAAATCTCTATAAGTGAGCATGATCACATATAAAGTGAAGTGGGTCCCACTACATGCTCTAAGATTTTTCAAAAAGTCCAAAAAGGGCTTGGAAATTAAATTTAAATCATATTTGAATTGAAATTCAAATGTTTTGAATTACAAAAATCTTCAAATCTTGGGAGTGACTAGCTATATGTCACATAAGTCCAAATAAAATATTTGGGGATTTTATAAAAATGCTTTGGTATTTTTTTAAGAGAAAAACAAATAAAAACAGAAAGCAAATAAAAGAAAAAGAAAGAAAAAGGGCAAAGACCCCACTTACCTGGCCCAAGTGGGCAGAAGTCGGCCCAGCCCGCCAGGGGCATCCCCGTCTTCCTCCACTGGCCAGGGAGGCAGGCAGGACGCCGGCGAGCCCGGCATGGCCGCCAGCGAGCTACCTGCTTGCCACCGAGGCCTCCCCCGCCCTCTTCTCGTCGCCAGGAGAAGGCCCTGGACACCTATTCCATTTCCCCCTCCTCTCCCAGGTCGCTCCCCTCCCTTTCTCGCCATTTCCCGCACGTGCCGAAGCTCACCGGCGGCCGTCGTTGCGCGCAGACGTGGTCCCCGTGCCTCCCAAGCCAAGACATCATGTCCAGGACGTGCGCAACGTCGAATAGCTCCGCCACGCTGAAGATCCCAAGCCTGGACGCCTTGTAGACGAAGCCGTCTTCGACGAAGAGCTCCGGTCACCGTGGGTCTTCGACATCAAATTCTCCGCCGCTGCGCTTCCTCCGGCCTCCCCGACCCCGCCTCTGCGTTCAGGGTGAGCATGCTCTCAATTCCCCCTAACCCCGCTCGCTCTAGCCCCAGGAGTCACCCTCCCCGTCGTGACCGTCTCCGACCGCCGCGGAAGAGCTCGCCGTCGAGCCCTCCGGTCGCCCCATGGCAGCCCACCTACCCCAGTCGCCACGCTAGGGCCAGCAGGTGTGATTAGGGGCCTAATCCCCCCTAATCACGCACTGACAAGTGGGGCCCGGCCCCTAATAAACCTGTTTAAATTTATTTAAACAGAGGGATTAACACTGGGCCACTGACAGTGCTGGCCCACATGTTAGTCCACCCCCCTTGCGTCATGTTGACGTCTTGATGACGCAGTAAAGCCTTTTTCAATTAACAGATAATCCAGAAAATTCCGGAAAATGATTAAATCTTGTAAATTCAATAACTTTTAAACCATAACTCCAAATGAAATAAATAATATATGAAAAATCATCAGAAAAATGCAAGGATTCTAAATATCATATTTTCATAGATTAATAACACATCTATGATGATGGACTAGTAGCATTTAGCTATTTGGGTTATTTGGAATAATTCAAAATAAATGCTTAAATCATTTCAATTTAAACCTTTGTAATGCCAACCTTATTACTTGCACATTAGAGGCATATCATACACATGACAACATGGTTGAACATATCCAAACATTAGCAAATGCAACTTGGGATAATTTGAACAACATTTGGAGTTTCAATTTGAATTCCTTTTTCAAATCAACTTCAATTAACTTGTTGCAAATTGAACATAGGTCACATAAGTACCATCCCATGATTCATTTCTTGAATGTGCATTGCAATGTGATGTTTACATTGATGTTGTCTCGATGTTTGTTTCTTCTCGATAGATCCATCGCCAGGCGTAGTTTCCGACTGCCCTGAAGAGTGACACCTCGTGATCGTAAGCAAGGCAAGCAAACCCCATTGATCATGTCTATATAAACCCATTTCCCTCTTGTTCTCTGATGCATGATTAGGTGATTCATATGTTACCGTTCTACCGCTAGTTGAACCCATCCTTTGCATGACCTATCATTGCTGCCACAGTATTAAGCAAACCTCAACCTAGCAGATACAAGATTGTTTGTGTTCATCATGTGGCCATTCATCCATGTTATGCTTATGCTATGCTTAGATTGTTTGCAATGAAGATGATCCATGTATCGGATGGTAGTGAACAATGCAACATGATGGTAATGTGTTGGTGAAGCCACCGTAATAAAGGTGAACAATGAGAGGTTGTGTAGGAGTACACAGTGGGTTGTCTCATTTACACTTCCCTAGGCCCCGAGTTCTCGTGTTGTGATCCAAGACTAGAGTACTTCCACATGCAGGGCTATGGACCCCGTTTGGCCTACTAACTCACCCCGATTTTGGTCAAGGATTCGCATGGGTTATTGCTTCTTCGATTTGATTTTGTGCCGGAGTGGGAGGAGATGCACGGTTACTTTGTAGCACGGTTTTAGGCAAGCGCAGTTCCATCCGTCGATGTGGGCTTGTCGGACCGTCCATACATCGTCTGGGTCCTGAATGGAAACCCCGGCCGGATTTTTTATTGGGGTACATACTTAGATAGGCAATCCCCTGGACTAGAGTTGGATCCGTGAGGTAAGTGCCTTGGTGTTTATCCTCGTCCGAAATCCGCTTGAAGGATGATGAGTCACGGGCGGTAAGTGATGACACGTGTGTGAAGCGTACACCCCTACAGGGTAATGATCAATTCGAATAGATGTGTCCGCGATTATGGACTACTTGGAGACCTTTACTTGATTATTAGACAACTCAAATGGATACTCTAAAAATCGTCAAGATAAGTGTGAGTGTTATGGGTTGCTCCCTCATGGGAAAGTCGAGGAAGAATCCATGGTGGTGTATTGATGTGGTGATCAAGATTAGATGGACTTGTGTGCGCCTCTCATCTCAACTCTATGTAGTCGTAGTACAGGATAGCCAAGTCAAAGCTTTCTGCATTACAACCCCACTTTCCTTTACCTTGATACCTGAGCATAAGTAGTGTAGTTCTGATGTAAGTCTTGCTGAGTACGACTTTGTACTCACGTTTGCTTATTTTATGTTTTAGAGACGAGACCACTGAACCTGATGGTGGCCTCTACCTCGAGGTCCACGCCGACTAAGTCGTATAGTTCCAGACAGCAGCCTGGTTCCTTTGGAGGGTCGTTGTATTTTCTTTCAGGCTTCTTAAGCCATTTGTTAAACTTTTCTTTACTAAGACATAATTTTCTTCCGTTTTTGCTTTATGTAATGTTGGATCACAATCATGTGATCTCTGCTTGTAATACAACTTCTATGTCTGCTCAGTTTAGCAGATGCAATAAAGTCTATGAGTTTTTAGAGTTCATGTTGTGTTACCTGTTGTTATACACTTGGCATGCATGCTGCGTGTATGTTTGTATCGTGCATGTCATGTGTGGGGTTCGATACCTTAGTTGTGCTCTCGCCGGCGGTCTTTCTTACACCAAGTGGCCCTGAGATGTGCGCAGCTTGGGGCATCGCGATGCGATTGCTCGTGACTCCGTCACGTTGCACACTTCGTTGTACAATCAAGCCCGCCCGAGACCCCGACTAAGTGATCGGGCTGGAGTCTGTTTATGTAAGTGTTAAGATTCATTGATAATATGGTTGAGGCGACTTGTCTATGAGTATGGGATTTCACCACCCATAAGCATTTGGACTTGTGAGCAGACGATGAGGACCCATCCCAGTTGATCATCCGGGCCTGGATGGGATGCCCCTCATGGTCGAGCTTTTCGAGAGTGTCTTGTACTTGGCCTTGTCTGCTTAGACAAGTGGGTATGGCTATAGGCTTTCCATATGATTGAATTGTGACTGGAATTACATATGCAAATTCCGGGTCCCGACAATGTACCTCTCAAGACTAACCCAGTGTCCCTGACCATGGGATTTTCCGGGGTCCATCCTTGTCAATTGGCGCCGTCCGTGGGAACTACACAGGTTGGAATTACGATCTCGGCGGTTCCGTCTTCAGCAAGCCACAACACAAGAGCAAGAACCAGATCCAACCCACCCGAAGAATTCATGATCACGTCAAACATCTCTGCCGCCCCATCGAGATCACTCGGCCTGCGGCTATGCCAAGACCAATACTATGGAGGCAACCGAGTCCACCGCCAGCGAAGGAGAAATTGACGACCCAAAATACCGGAGCGAGAGCTCTACACCGACCACTCGACGACACACCACCACCCAGGCACCCGCCGCACAACAAGACACCGACTCCGAGCGCGAGATCAGCGATCCTCAAGATCACCGCCAACAAAGAACAAATCGACTAACTAGAAGACAGGCGCGAGGATTCTACGAGGAGACCCCACTCAACGAGTCGCACTACACATCTACGCGCTCGCCGACTACTCGACGAGCCGCCGCCGCGCGGACAGCTGTCGCCCGCCAGGTCAACGACTCTGAGACCCAGACCGGCGAATACTACGACCCAGATCAAAGACCAGACGAATTCGCCAACCTTATAAGGAACCAGAATCTGAGCGAGGGAATCGAAATCGACCCGCGAGTCCCCGAGCACCCGGCGGATCACGCGCAGATCTTCCGAATCTCAAGGAGAAAACGGCATGCCGGATCAAGCAAACTCACGGTCAGGGAGCAGCTAGAAAGACCCTGCACGATCCACTGCTTCGAAGACGACTGGGGATACATCAGATCAGGTCACACTCTAGGAGACTGCCGCCTGTTCAACGAACTGGTCGGCAGCCTCCAGAAGGAAAAACAACGAGAAGCCAAGCGCACTCGACGAACAGAGCAGTCGCCGACTCCAAGTCCTGAAAGACGCTACAACCTGCCTCAAGGATAGGTGTACACAATTCAAGAAGGCAGGGTATCGCAAGCCCAACAGGACGCCTACACCCTGCAAGCCAGAGCAGCTGAGAACCTAAACACAGTCGAAGTCTACCAGCTACATGATGCGGAAACTAGTATCACGTTCTCCCAGAGTGATCACCCACCGGCAGTCCCAAGGACGGGGCACGCGCCCCTGGTACTCGATGCTCAAATTGGAGGGTACGACATGGACAGGATCTTCATGGAAGGAGGTAGCAGCATGAACGTAATCTTCGTTAGCACCCTACACAAGATGTTAATCCCACGATCAGTATGGAACAAATCAAGCACCGTGCTATACGGAGTAGTCCCAGGAGAAGTGGCTACTTCCCTTGGAATAATCGAGCTCAAAGTTGTCTTTGGCAGCAGACGCAATTTCGCAAGACGCACCCTCGAGTTCTAAGTGCTCGGCTGGCAGTCACAGTACCACGCCATACTGGGACGTCCAGCATTCGCGCAATTCATGGCGGTTCCGCACTACGCCTACCTCAAACTCAAGATGCCAGGATCCACGGGCGTCATTACAGTCAACGGGAGCTTCACCAAATCAGACCAATGCGACCGCGATTTCCACAAAGTTTCCGACACCTTCGGAGCCGAGCAAGAACTCGCAGAAACAGCCATGGCAATAGAAAAAAGTATCTTTCCGCTAGCAAGTCGAAGCGAGTCAAAAGAGTATGGGTGAGACTTCAGGATCGAAAGTGACACGGTCACCCACCAGGTGCACCCGACGGACCCAGAAAAAACAGTCCGCGTGTACGCTCACCTCCCGGAAGAAAAATCGACCGCCCTCATTGCTTTCCTCCATGAAGAATGGGAAATCTTTTCCTGGTGCCCAGCCGACATGCCAGGAGTAACGCGCAAGTTCGCGGAACACGCGCTGCGCATCAAGCCAAACACCAAGCCTGTGAAGCAAGCACTACGAAGATTCTCAGAACCCAAGAGCAGAGCAATCGGGGAGGAAGTCAACCGATTACTCGACACCCAATTCATCCGAGAGACGAAGAAGGCCACTTCGATCGCCAACCCTGTGCTGGTCCCCAAGAAAGACACAAACGTGTTGCGAATGTGCGCCGACTACGGACCAGTCGACAAACACTGCCCAAAAGACCACTTTTGTCACAACCCTAGTTCTGGTATGTGCTTTTATTGCTAGAAATAATTGCATCATGTTTAAATTCCTTGGTTTAATAATTGGGGATTTGGAAAAGCCTAAAAAAGATTTTAAATAAAAGGCCAGATAAAAAAAAATTCCAAAATTCCTCCAAACAATTTTGAAAAGTCTTATAAATGAGTATGATCATTTTAAAAATTATTTGGAGTCAAACCCATGCTCCTGGATTTTTCAAATATTCAAACAGAGGCTTGGAAATTAAATTTAAATGCTATTTGAATTGGATTCAAATAATTTGAATTCCAAAAATCTTCAAATCTTGGGAGTGGCTAGTACTATGTCACATATGTCCAAGATAAATATTTGAGGATTTTATAAAATGAATTGAGATTTAATTCAATTCAAAACAAATAATACAGAAAACAAAATAAAAGAGAAAAGAATAAAAAAGGCCGAAGCCACCCACCTCTCTTACCTCCGGCCCACCTGGCCCAAGCGCAATAGAAGGCGGCCCAGCCTGCCAGGGGCAGGGGCGTCTTCAACCTCTGCCTTCTGGCAGAGGCGTGGAGCGCATGCCCGCCGCGGCTTCCACGTCCTGCTCGCTCGAGCGGCTTCCCGTCCTCATCTCTTCGCCAGGAGAAGCCCCCCTGTTCTTCCCCTTCCTTTCGCCCCCTCTGGAACCCTCTCCCCCCTCCCTCCCGTGCGTTCCCGCGAGGACCCGAAGCTCGCCGTCGCCGCCGTGTGCGCCCAACCGCGGCCAACGACCTCCTGCTGCCAAGCCGAGGTGTCCGCCGTGATCGTCGTCGCCGTCTTCTTCAAGCACTGCCTTCAATTGAGCCAACGAGCCCCCGAGGACGACGCCCCCTTCTCCGACTTGCCGCCGGCCGCCGTGGGCACATCGTCGAATTCGAGGCCACCGCAGCTCCTCCGCCCCTCTTGTCTGAGCCAACACGTTCAGGGTGAGCTCCCCCTTCTTCCCCGTCTCTCTGTGCCCCTCCCCGTGTGCCACATCTCCAACCCGCCGTAGACCAAGATCCAGGCCGTCCCGTGTGAGCTCGCCGCCGTCGACCTTGGCCTCCCCGTGCTCGTCCAGGTTGTCTAGGTGACGCGCGAGTCCATGGGGCTTCTCCTGGTGTTCGCGGCGCCGAGTTTCGTGGCCGGAGCCGCCATCCGGAGCGGACGCCGCCGCGTCCAGAGGCCACTGGCGGCTAAACGCCGGCCGGCCTGCTAATCCCCCTCCTAATCCCTCTCTCTCTCACTGACTGGTGGGACCCAGCCCCGCTAATCCCTGTTAAGTTTTAATTAAAACGGGGTTAACCCCAGAGACATTAACAGATGGGCCCCGCGTGTCAGGTTGACTGGTCAGCCCCCCCTGCGTCATGCTGATGTCATCCTTGCGCAATAAATCCTTTTTCTCTAATTAACAGAATTCCAGAAAATAGTTAAATCTTGTAAATTCAATAACTTTTAATCCATAATTCCAAATAAAATAAATTATATATGAAAAATCATCAGAAAAATGCAAGAATTCCAAATATCATACTTTCATAGATGAAAAACACATCTATGGTGGGGAACCAGTAGCATATAGCTATATGGCTTCTTTGGAATAATTCAAAATAAATGTTTAAATCATTTCAAATTAAATCTTTGCAATGCCAACCTTATCACATGAACATCAGAGGCATATCATACACATGACAACATGGTTTACCATATCCAAACATTAGCAAATGCAACTTTGGCTAATTTGAACCACATTTGGAGTTTGAATTTGAATTTCTTATTCAAATCAACTTCAATTAAACTTGTTGCAAATTGAACATAGATCACCTCAGTACCATGCCATGTTTCATTCTTGAATGTGCATTGCAATGTGATGTTCATACTTTGTTGTCTCGGTGTTTTCTTCTTCTCGATAGATCCATCGACGGACGTAGTTCCCGTTTCTTCGAAGAGTGGCACCCCCCGAGTCTCGACAATAAGGCAAGAAAACCCCCTTTGATCATATCTATAAAAACCCAGTTTCCGTCTTGTTCTCTTATGCATGATTAGGTGATTCACATGTTACCGTTCTTTCGCTAGTTGAACCCATCCTTTGCATGACCTATCATTGCTACCACAATATTAAGCAAACCTCAACCTAGAAGATGTAAAATTGTTTGTGCTCATCATGTGGCCCTTCATCCATGTTATGCTATGCCATGCTAGAGTTGTTTGCAATGAAGTTGATCCATCTGGATGATGTATCGGGATGGTAGTGAACACATGCAACAAGGTGGTAACGTGTTGATGAAGTCACCCTAATATAAGTGAACAATGAGAGGCTGTGTAGGAGTACACAGTGGGTTGTCTCATTTACACTGCCCTAGGCCCCGAGTTCTTGTGTTGTGATCGAAGACACAGATTACTACCACATGTTGGGCTCTTTGACCCCTCTCGACCTATTAACTCAACCCAACTAGGGTCCAGGATTCGCATGGGTTAACTTTATTCTATTTGCTTTCATAACGTAGCACGGTTTTAGGAAAGCGCAGCACCATCCGTCGAGGTGGGCGTGTCGGACCTTCCATATATCGTCTGGGTCCTGAACGGAAACCCCGGCCGGATTCCCGATTGGGGTACATACTCAGATAGGCGATTCCCTGGACTAGAGTTGGAGCCGTGAGGTAAGTGTCGTGGTACTATCCTCGCCGACACCGCTTGAAGGTGACGAGTTTAGGCGATAAGTGATAGCTACGTATGTCAAGAAGTACACCCCTGCAGGGTTAATGAACTATTCGAATAGCCGTGTCCGCGGTTATGGACTACTTGGAGATCTTTACTTGATTATTAGACAACTCAAATGGATACTCTAAAAATCTCAAGATAAGTGTGAGTGCTTTCGGTTTCTTCCTCGTGGGGAAGTCGAGGAAGGATCCATGGTTGTGTATTGATGTGGTGATCAAGATTAGATGGACTCGTGTGCGCCTCTCATCTCAACTCTATGTAGTTGTAGTACAGGATAGCCAAGTCAAAGCTTTCTGCATTACAACCCCACTTGCCTTTACCTTGGTACCTGAGCATGAGTAGTTTAGTTCTGACGTAAGTCTTGCTGAGTACGACTTTGTACTCACGTTTTCTTATTCTATGTTTTAGACCCTGATGGTGGCCTCCCCCTCGAGCTCGACTTCGACGAAGTATTGTAGTCCCAGACAGCAGCCTGGTCCCTCTGGAGGGTCTTTGTGTTTTCTTAAAGGCTTCTTAAGCCATTTTTAACCTTGTCTTTACTAAGACATATTTTGCTTCCGTTGTTGTATGATGTAATGTTGGATCACATTGATGTGATCTCTGCTTGTAACACTACTATATCTGCTCTGTTTAGCAGATGCAATAAAGCTATGAGTTTGTAGAGTTCATGTTGTGTTACCTGCTGTTATACACTTGGCATGCATGCTGCGTGTATGTTTATATCGTGCATGTCATGTGTGGGGTTTGATACCTTAGTTGTGCTCTCGTCGGCGGTCTTTTATACACCAAGTGGCCCTTAGATGTGCGCAGCTTGGGGCATCGAGATGCGATTGCTCATGACTCTGTCACGTGGCACACTTTGTTGTATGATTGAGCCCGCCCGAGACCCCGACTAAGAGATCGGGCTGGAGTCTGTTTATGTAAGTGTTATGATTCAATCGATAATATGGTTGAGGCGACTTGTCTATGAGTATGGGATTTCACCACCCATAATCATTTAGACTTGTGAGCGGACGATGAGGACCCATCTCAGTTGATCATCCGGTCCTGGATGGGATGCCCCTCACGTTCGAGCTTTCCGAGCGTGTCTTGTACTTGGCCTTGTCTGCTTAGACAAGTGGGTATGGCTCTCGGCTCTCCATATGATTGAATTGTGACTGGAATTACATATGCAAACCCCGGGTCCCGACAGACTTGGTATCAGAGATGGACTGTCTGTAGGATTAGTAAACCTTGGCCGAAGTCGAGTCTAGCATTCTATAGTTATATAGTTAATTTGGGTATAAGGGAACAACGTAAGGCTTCATTTTTCTCCTTACCTCATCGATCTGAGTTCTGAGTCACCCTCATCTTGTTCTACGGGAAGATAGGACTAGGCTCTTCTATGTCTATACTTGAACATCTCGTTGTTTGACTCTCCATAGCTGTAGGAATGTTTTGGTTGTCTAGAGTCACCATTCCATCAAGCCTTTTGAGAAGGTTTTGATCATTCTTGCAGATTGATTCATTTTTCCACCCCGGTACAGCCGTTATGCTGTCCGATTTGTCCCGTGTTTTCCATGATTCCAATGCTTTTGCATTACAATCTTGTCCACTCTTAAATTGTATCATCCTTACTTTGATTCCATCATAAATCCTACTCTGATTGTTGATTTTTATCACACAGAATGTCAGGTGGAACTAGATATGTTGAATCTGGTCACGGTAATCAAAGTGGTGATGATGGTCCTCCTTCACCGCCTTCTGCAGCGGAAATCATGATGGAGGTTGAGCGAAATCGACGTGATCAAACACGCCTTTTGGAACTCATTGCGAAGAATACTTCTCTCTAGCGAGATGCGGTAATATCCATCCAGGATTTTATCCTTTTGAACCCGCCAGTTTTCCGATGTTCATCTGAGCCCCTTGATGCCGATGATTGGCTCCTTTCCATCGAGCGTAAGCTTGAGACGGCGCATGTTTCTCCAGATGATCGTGTGATGTTTGCGGCATACTTTCTGGAAGGTGCTGCTGGTGAATGGTGGGAAAGTTTTGTTGTAATACGGCCTGATGGTCACGTAGTGACTTGGCAGGAGTTCCGTGATGCCTTCCAAGGGTACCACATTCTGGATGAGCTGATGGAAAGAAAGAGAGAAGAGTTCTGCAACCTATCTCAGGGAAATAGGACTGTTCATCAGTACAGGACTGAGTTCAATCGTCTTTCTCGTTATGCCCCTGAGAAGATATCAACCGATGCCAAGAAGCAAGCAAGGTTCCGCAAGGGACTTAGCCCTATCCTTCGTCATGATCTCAATCTCCTTGAATTCGTCAACTTCGAGGATTTGGTCAATAGATCATTCAGAGCTGAGCATGGAAATGAGGTCTTTGAAGAGTCTCGCAAGCGTGATCGTGATCTTGCTTCCTCTTCTAGTTTGGGTTCTCAGAAACGTCTATTTTGGATCCCAACTAGTGCCATTCCTTCGCACTTAATTCCAAGACCATCTTCACAAAGCAAGAAAACCCAGAAAGGTAGTAGAGAGCTTGCCATACAAACTCCACAACCTAACACCCGTTTGTGCTACAAGTGTGGTAATCCTGGCCACATTGCACGACAGTGTTCTTTGCATGAGAATGTTCCTCCTCGTCCAAAACATAAAGCCAAAGCTAAGCCACCAAAGCCTTCCAAAGCCAAGTCCTCTATTGTTGAATACGGACGTGTGAACCATGCCACCATCAAAGAAGCCCAAGAGGATACTAAGGTTGTACTCGGTACACTTCCTGTCAACTCCAAACCTGCTTCTGTTCTATTTGATTCTGGAGCCTCTCATTCCTTTTTATCTGAAAAGTTTGCACTCCTGCATGACATTTCATTTGAGGAGTTGCCTACCCCTTTCATGATTAAAACTCCAGGATCCACATGGAGTACCAGTAGGGTAAGTCATGACAATGAGATTGCTGTTGAGGATGTTGTATTCCTTGCTTCTCTCATAGCCCTCAAATCTTCAGATATCGATATCATCTTAGGTATGGATTGGTTATCCAAACACCGTGCCAAGATTGATTGTGCCACTAAATTAGTCCAACTCACTCATCCTTCCGGCAAGATAGTCCATTTCACATCTCAAGGTTCAGAAACCCAGCTATATTCGTTGAATGAACATCCCCTTCCTAACCTTGAAGATATTCCGATAGTTTGTGACTTTCCGGATGTCTTTCCAGAAGAGATGCCGGGAATGCCACCCGACAGGTCTGTGGAATTCATAGTGGATCTTATACCAGGCACAACCCCAATTTCCAGACGCCCATATAGAATGGCCCCACATGAGTTAGCTGAGCTAAAAACCCAACTTGATGCTTCGTTGGCAAAAGGCTTCATCCGCCCTAGCTCATCGCCATGGGGTTGCCCCGTTCTGTTCGTAACGAAGAAAGAGGGAACAGAAAGGATGTGCGTAGACTATCGCCCGCTAAATCTAGCGACGATAAAGAACAAGTACCCACTTCCCAGGATCAATGATCTTTATGATCAACTTGCTGGATCCTCTGTCTTTTCCAATATGGATTTGAGATTAGGTTATCTTCAGATCAAAGTCAGAAACGAGGACATTTCCAAGACGGCTTTTACTACTCGTTATGGTCTTTATGAGTACACCGTCATGTCCTTCGGTTTAACCAATGCCCTAGCCACTTTTTCGCGCTTGATGAATTCGATCTTCATGGAGTACTTAGATAAATTTGTTGTGGTTTATCTTAATGATATTCTCATCTACTCGAAGAAGGAAGTAGAGCACGCAGAACATCTTAAGCTGGTATTGATGAAACTTAGAGAGCATCGCCTTTATGCCAAGTTCTCCAAGTGTGAATTTTGGCTACCAGAAGTGACCTACTTAGGCCACGTGATTTCTGCAAAAGGCATTGCCGTGAATCCCAAGAGAGTTCAGGACATCCTTGACTGGACTCCACCTGAATCGGTTAAGCAAGTTAGGAGTTTTCTTGGCTTAGCAAGCTATTGTCGCCGCTTCGTCGAGAACTTTTCTAAAGTTGCAAAGCCTCTTACTGAACTCCTCAAGAAAGATAAGAAATTCTAATGGACTCCCAAGTGCGAGGAAAGCTTTCAAGAGCTAAAAAGAAGATTGACTTCTGCACCCGTACTTGCACCTCCAAACACCAAAAGGGATTTCGAGATCTATTGTGATGCTTCACGGCAAGGGTTAGGATGCATACTTATGCAAGATAGACATGTGGTAGCTTATGCTTCACGCCAGTTGCGGCCACATGAAGAGAACTATCCAACCCATGATCTTGAACTCGCTGCAGTAGTTCATGCCCTGAAGACTTGGCGACATTACCTCCTTGGTAATCGTTGTGAAATATATACCGATCACCAAAGCCTCAAATACATATTCACCCAGCCAGATCTTAATCTCAGGCAAAGATGCTGGATAGAGTTTATAAAAGATTACGACTTGAGTATCTCTTACACCCCAGGCAAAGCCAATGTCATGGATGATGCACTAAGTCGTAAGTCGTATTGTAACAACCTCATGTTACAACAGTATCAACCATTTTTCTATGAGGAATTTCGAAAGATGAATCTCGAGATTGTTCCTCATGGATTCCTTTCCACCTTGGTAGTGAAACGAACCCTTGAGGATCAAATCAAAGCTATTCAACAACGTGCTCGAGGTATCCGATATATCAAACAGAACATTGCTAGCGGTAAGGCAAGATGTTTTACCTAAGACAATGAAGGTACTGTGTACTTCGAGAATAGGATGGTAGTTCCGAAGAATAGGAATCTCAGGCAGCAGATCCTTAAGGAAACCCATGACACCCCTCTCTCGATTCATCCTGGTAGTACTAAGATGTATCAAGATCTACGCCAGAGATTTTGGTGGACTAGGATGAAGCGAGAAATCGCTCACTTTGTTGCTGAGTGCGATGTTTGTCGTCTTGTGAAAGAAGAGCATCAAAGACCTGCTGGTACTCTTCAACCTTTGGCCATTCCTGAGTGGAAATGGGATAATGTCAGTATGGATTTCATCACTGGCTTTCCAAAGTCTCAGAAGAGAAACGATGCCATCTTCGTGGTCATTGACCGTCTTTCCAAAGTTGCTCATTTCCTTCCTGTTCGCGAGAGTATAACTGCTAGCCAGTTAGCGGATTTATATGTCTCCCGGATCGTTTCTCTCCATGGTGTTCCTTTGGAAATCAATTCAGACCGTGGAAGTCTTTTCACCTCTCGATTTTGGGAAAGTTTTCAAAATGCTATGGGGACCCATCTCTCCTTTAGCACCGCCTTTCATCCCCAGTCAAGTGGTCAAGTAGAAAGAGTCAATCAAATTCTCGAAGACATGCTCAGAGCCTTTGTTATCTCATTCGGAAAGAGTTGGGAGAAATCTCTTCCATTCGCCGAGTTTGCTTATCACAACAGCTTCCAATCTAGCTTGGGCATGGCACCCTTCGAATTTCTCTATGGACGAAAATGTCGAACACCATTGAACTGGTCAGAAACCGGTGAAAGACAATTCTTTGGACCGGATATGATCCAGGAAGCAGAAGAGAAAGTTCGCATTGATCGTGAGCAATTGAAAACAGCCCAGTCTCGTCAGAAAAGCTATTATGATCGTCATCATAGGCCAGAGAGCTACGAGCTGGACGAGAAGGCTTACCTCCAGGTTACTCCTCTGAAGGGAACCCATCGCTTCGGTATCAAAGGAAAATTGGCCCCACATTACATAGGCCCCTTTCGCATTCTAGCTAAACATGGAGAAGTTGCCTACCAACTTGAACTACCCCCGCATCTTTCTCAGGTTCACGATGTCTTCCATGTATCTCAACTCAGGCGTTGCTTCAAGGACCCCATCCGCGAAGTAGACCACGAAACGCTTGATCTCCAAGAAAACCTGTCATATCGAGAGTATCCTGTCCGTATCCTCGATGAAGCTGAGCGCACCACCCGACGTCAGAAGATCAAATTCCTTAAAGTGCAGTGGTCCAATCATTCTGAGAAGGAAGCCACCTGGGAACGAGAAGACCGTCTCCGAGTCGAGTACCCCACCCTCTTCCCGACTACTTCTGAATCTCGGGACGAGATTCTTTTGAGTGGAGGCGAGTTGTCACAACCCTAGTTTTGGTATGTGCTTTTATTGCTAGAAATAATTGCATCATGTTTAAATTCCTTTGTTTAATAATTGGGGATTTGGAAAAGCCTAAAAAAGATTTTAAATAAAAGGCCAAATAAAAAAGTTTTTCCAAAATTCCTCCAAACAATTTTGAAAAGTCCTATAAATGAGTATGATCATTTAAAAAATTATTTGGAGTCAAACCCATGCTCCTGGATTTTTCAAATATTCAAACAGAGGCTTGGAAAGTAAATATTCAAACCCGGGGTGAGCATATGAAAGTCCAGTTAAGGCATAGTCATATGGAGAGCCGAGAACCGTACCCACTTGTCTAAGCAGACAAGGCCAAGCACAGAACGTTCTCGGAAAGCATCGTACGTGAGGGGCATCCCATCCAGGCCGGATGATCAACTAAGATGGGTCCTCATCGTCCGCACACAAGTCTAATGATATGGGTGGTGAACTCCCATATTCGCAGACAAGTCGCCTCAACCATACTATCGACTATCTCATAACTCTTACATAGACTTACTACATCCCGATCACTTAGTCGGGGTCTAGGGCGGGCTCGATCATACCACAAATTGTGCATGAGACGGAGTCTCGAGCAATCGCATCGCGATGCCCCAAGCTGCGCACATCTAAGGGCCACTTGGTGTATGAAAGACCGCCAGCCAGAACACAACTAAGGTCTCGAAAACTCATACGAAGACATGCATGTTATAAACATACACGCAGCACACATGCCTTGTATGAACAGCAGGTACCATTGCAATTCTCTACAAAGTGTACATTTTATTTATAACTCTTATAGAGTACACACAGAGATCACATACATGTGATCCAACATTACAACACAGGCGGAAGCAAATTATGTCTGAGTACAGACAAGTTTAACAAATGGCTTAAGAAGCCTTATTTAAACACAAAGCCCTCCACGAGGGAACCAGTCTGCTGACTGGGACTAGACTAGCTTAACTTCAGTCGTCCAGCTCGATGAAGAAGCCACCTTCGGGGTCAGTGGCGTCATCTAAAACATAGATTAAGCAAACGTGAGTACAAAGGCGTACTCAGCAAGACTTACATAGGAGCTATACTACTCATGCACAAGTATCAAGGTAAAGGGAGGTGGGGTTCACTTGTAGAAATGCCATCTTTGACTTGGCTAATCCTGAACTACGAGTACCAGACTTTGAGGTAAGAAGCGTACACGAGTCCACTACTTTCACCAACCAATACACCACTATGGTGTCTTCCTCGACTTACCCACGAGGAAGCACGCCATAGCACTCACACTTATCTTGGTGTGTTTTAGAAGTATCCGGTTCAAGTTATCTAATAATCAAGCTAAGCTTTCCAAGCAGTCCATAACCGCGGACGCGGCTATTCGAATAGTTTTGTTAACCTTGCAAGGGTGTACCGCTACACACACATGATCATCATTTACCGCCTTTGATCTCGACACCATTCAAGGGGTGCCAGCGAGGATGCTCACCACAACTGTTACCTCATAGCCGATCTAGTCTGAGAAAGCCGCCTACTTGGGTTGGTTACCACTATCGTGAACCCGGCCGGTTTATCGAAGTGGACCCAAGCGATGTGTGCGTGGTGCATAAGCCGGTCTCGGGTGAGCCGGTCTCTCACTTAGCATCCAGGCCACAAGCCTACCAGAACTCCGAACTACTGCGACATCTGGACATCGAAAGGGATGAGTTAGTAAGTTGAGAGGGGTCAGTGAGCCCAATGTGTGGTTGTACTCTTCATCTTGGATCACCGCACAAGAACTCGTACTAGGGCGGTGTTCAACGAGACAACCCACCGTGTACTCCTACACAGCCTCTCATCGTTCACCTTGTATTAGGGTCGATTCACCAACACTTTTCTACCATCATCAACATGATCATTCCCATCCCGACTCACATCACAGTAACAACATGGTATCATACTAAGCATGCAATAAGCAGTAACATTGCAGGGGCCACATGATATCAAACAACTCCTACATTTGCTAGGATTGTGGTTTGCTTACTACTGTGACAAAATGATAGGTCATGCAAAGGAATGGGTTCATCTATGCGGTAGAAACGAATCATGGTGATCATCCTAAACAATGCATAAGCGAGGCATGAGAGGGAAGTGGGATTTTATCGACATGATCAAACAGGGTTTGCTTGCCTTGATGACGAGGTTCGGGTTCTGGATCTTCAGCGAAGGGGGTGACCTCTTGCTCCTGTTCCACCTCTACTCGACAAACAAAGCACGAAGTAGCAATCAATATGAATGCAATGCTCAAGCACATGATTGAATGTTTAAAACTTGAAGCATAAGTTTTGATGTGTGTGAGGCAATTCCATTTAAGTGGAGTATATTGCATTTAAAAATGCAAATTGAAACTCCACATTTGAATTTAGCTTAGCCAAGTTGAATGTGACATCGTTTGATCATTTTGAATCAACTTCAAATGTGTATGATATGCCTCTGATGTGTGATTGAAATGTAGCATGTTGCCATAGTTCAAGTTGCAAAAATATTTGATTTGAATTTGATTTGATTCCATTTAAATCAAATAGCAAATGCTACTGATCACATTTTAAACTCAACTCACACAGAGTTGAAAGTTGCATATTTGGAAAGATAATTTTCTCGTGATCATTTTTCATATATTATTTGTCCAATTTGGAGTTAATATGAATTTTCTATGAATTTCCAAAGTTTGGGGTATTTTCTGGATTTTCTGGAATTCTTTTAATTCAAATAATCTCTGGAAATTCATTTAAATTGATTTAATGCGTCAGGCTGACGTCAGGGGGGGGGCTGACATGTGGGGTCACCCTGTCAGTGGCTGGGGTTAATTAACCCGTGGTTAAGTTAATCCAGTGGCTTAATTAAGCCACTGGGCCCACTGGTCAGTGACCCAGGGGGTCACTAACTAGGTGATTAGTGGGGGGGCTTGGGCTAATATGCCGGCGGCTAAACGCCGGCGACTGGAGTCGCGGCGGCGCTGCACGGGTTCGCGCCCTGGTCGCGCGTTTGGCACGCCAGAGGCACCAAACGGCTGCTGGAAGGACGCCGCGTCGAATGGAGCCAGCCAGGGGGGCTGGAACTCACCGGAGCTTCGTCGGCGTCAAGCCCTAGCGGCGGCCGTGGCTCGGGCTTGGGGCAAAGCTTGCTGTGGTGCTCCATTTGAACCGGGGATGCTCGCAATCGAAGCAGAGGAGCAAGGTGAAGACGAAGGACATGCCCCCGAGCTCGTTTGCGTCACGGACGCCTGACTACGATGACCGTGGCGGCGAGGAGCTTCGGCGTCCATGGCGGATCCTGCTAGGGAGGAGGATGGAGACGAAGGAATGGCTCGGTCGAACCGCGAGCTCACCGTGATGCTAGCAGAGGGGTCAGGGAGGTCGGGGAGGTCGTGGTGGCGGCGAATTCGACGACGGCGACTTGCGGGTCCGGCGGCAGCTCGAGCTCGATTCCGGCGGCTTGAGTCCAGATCACAGCTTCGCCTGCTGCGTGAAGAGGAAGTCGACGATGGCGCGCACGATGGACATGGCCTTCAGGCTTCTCGCCGGCGCTGGCTGCGATTCTCGTCGACGACGAATGGCGGACGCTCTCGGGGAAGAAGGGGAAAACTAGGGGAGGGCTCTGGACGAAGCGGCGATGGGGGAAAGTGAGAGAGGGAGTCGAGGGCGTCTCCGTGGCGCACTTTGGAGTCCTGGGCGGCCTAGAAGCTCCTGGGCGTTGAGGTGGCGTCCACGGCGTCGGCGCCGCGCCACCGTGCTGCTTGGCAGCGCGGGGTAGAAGACGACAAGGGGGGCTTCGCGGGCTGGGCCGTCTAGAGAGGTGGGCCTCGCCCCTGGCGAGAGGTAAGTCTTTTTTCCTTTTTCTGTTTAATCTTTCCTTTCTGTTTTTCTATATATTTGTTTTGACTTTGGTAAAAATACCAAACCATTTTATTAAATGCTGAAAACTTTTATGTGGCTTCATAATAATATAGACTAGCCACTCATAAACTTTCAACATTTTTAAAATTCAAATAATTTGAATCTTAATTCAAATAGGGGTATTTCTTTAATTCCAAGGCACTGTTTGAATATTTGAAAAATCTATGAGCATGGGGTGGGTCCCACATCACTTGATATGTGATCACTCTCATTTATAAGACTTTTCAAAACTCTAACATGAATTTTTGGAGAAGATTTTTATCTGGCCTTTTTGAATTAATTCATCTGGGGGGTGTTCCTTCTCCCATTTGGATTTTGAAGTTGATTTCCTTTGAAAACTTGACATGATGCAAGGTTACTTGATCCTAGCACATTACCTAACAAAGGGTTCTGACATTTAGCTATATGGCTTATTTGGAATAATTCAAAATAAATGTGTAAATCATTTCAAATTAAATCTTTGCAATGCCAACCTTATCACATGAACATCAGAGGCATATCATACACATGACAACATGGTTTACCATATGCAAACATTAGCAAATGCAACTTTGGCTAATTTGAACCACATTTGGAGTTTGAATTTGAATTTCTTATTCAAATCAACTTCAATTAAACTTGTTGCAAATTGAATATAGATCACCTCAGTACCACGCCATGTTTCATTCTTGAATGTGCATTGCAATGTGATGTTCATACTTTGTTGTCTCGGTGTTTTCTTCTTCTTGATAGATCCATCGCCGGACGCATTTACCGTTTCTTCGAAGAGTGGCACCCCCCGAGTCTCGACAATAAGGCAAGCAAACCCCCTTTAATCATATCTATAAAAACCCAGTTTCCCTCTTGTTCTCTTATGCATGATTAGGTGATTCACATGTTACCGTTCTTTCGCTAGTTGAACCCATCCTTTGCATGACCTATCATTGCTACGACAGTATTAAGCAAACCTCAACGTAGCAGATGTAAGATTGTTTGTGCTCATCATGTGGCCCTTCATCCATGTTATGCTATGCCATGCTAGAGTTGTTTGCAATGAAGTTGATCCATCTGGGTGATGTATCGGGATGGTAGTGAACACATGCAACAAGGTGTTAACGTGTTGATGAAGTCACCCTAATATAAGTGAACAATGAGAGGCTGTGTAGAAGTACACAGTGGGTTGTTTCATTTACACTGCCCTAGGCCCCGAGTTCTTGTGTTGTGATCCAAGACACGGATTACTACCACATGTTGGGCTCTTTGACCCCTCTCGACCTATTAACTCACCCCAACTAGGGTCCAGGATTCGCATGGGTTAACTTTATTCTATTTGCTTTCATAACGTAGCACGGTTTTAGGCAAGCGCAGCACCATCCGTTGAGGTGGGCTTGTCGGACCGTCCATACATCGTCTGGGTCCTGAACGGAAACCCCGGCCGGATTCCCGATTGGGGTACATACTCAGATAGGCGATTCCCTGGACTAGAGTTGGAGCCGTGAGGTAAGTGTCGTGGTACTATCCTCGCCGACACCGCTTGAAGGTGACGAGTTCTAGGCGATAAGTGGTAGCTACGTATGTGAAGAAGTACACCCCTGCAGGGTTAATGAACTATTCGAATAGCCGTGTCCGTGGTTATGGACTACTTGGAGATCTTTACTTGATTATTAGACAACTCAAATGGATACTCTAAAAATCTCAAGATAAGTGTGAGTGCTTTGGGTTTCTTCCTCGTGGGGAAGTCGAGGAAGGATCCATGGTTGTGTATTGATGTGGTGATCAAGACTAGATGGACTCGTGTGCGCCTCTCATCTCAACTCTATGTAGTCGTAGTACAGGATAGCCAAGTCAAAGCTTTCTGCATTACAACCCCACTTGCCTTTACCTTGGTACCTGAGCATGAGTAGTTTAGTTCTGACGTAAGTCTTGCTGAGTACGACTTTGTACTCATGTTTGCTTATTCTATGTTTTAGACCCTGATGGTGGCCTCCCCCTCGAGCTCGACTTCGACGAAGTATGGTAGTCCCAGACAGCAGCCTGGTCCCTCTGGAGGGTCGTTGTGTTTTCTTAAAGGCTTCTTAAGCCATTTGTTAACCTTGTCTTTACTAAGACATATTTTGCTTCCGTTGTTGTATGATGTAATGTTGGATCACATTGATGTGATCTCTGCTTGTAACACTACTCTATCTGCTCTGTTTAGAAGATGAAATAAAGCTATGAGTTTGTAGAGTTCATGTTGTGTTACCTGCTGTTATACACTTGGCATGCATGCTCCGTGTATGTTTATATCATGCATGTCATGTGTGGGGTTTGATACCTTAGTTGTGCTCTCGTCGGCGGTCTTTTATACACCAAGTGGCCCTTAGATGTGCGCAGCTTGGGGCATCGCGATGCGATTGCTCGTGACTCTGTCACGTGGCACACTTTGTTGTATGATTGAGCCCGCCCGAGACCCCGACTAAGAGATCGGGCTAGAGTCTGTTTATGTAAGTGTTATGATTCAATCGATAGTATGGTTGAGGAGACTTGTCTATGAGTATAGGATTTCACCACCCATAATCATTTATACTTGTGAGCGGACGATGAGGACCCATCTCAGCTGATCATCCGGGCCTGGATGGGATGCCCCTCACGTTCAAGCTTTCCGAGAGTGTCTTGTACTTGGCCTTGTCTGCTTAGACAAGTGGGTATGGCTCTCGGCTCTCCATATGATTGAATTGTGACTGGATTTACATATGCAAACCCCGGGTCCCGACAACTTTCCCCTGCCAAGAATCGATCAGATAATTGACTCGACATCAGGATGCGATCTACTATCGTTCCTCGACGCTTAATCAGGATACAATTAGATCAGGATGAAGGAAGAAGACGAAGAGCATACATCATTCATCACCCCTTATGGCGTATTTTGCTACAGGACAATGCCCTTCGGACTCAAGAACGCCGGTGCCACATACCAGCGGATTATGCAAGCCTGCTTGAAAGAGCAAATCGGAAAAAACGTGCAAGTCTACGTGGACGACATCGTCATCAAAACCTACAGCGCAAACACGCTACTCGACGACCTGTGTGAGACCTTCGCAGCACTCAACAAGTACAGAATCAAGCTCAACCCCGAAGAAATGCGCATTCGGCGTCCCAGTCGGGAAGTTTCTCGGGTACATGGTCTCCGCTCGAGGAATCGAAGCGAACCCTGATAAAGTTCAAGCAATCGTCAGGATGCAGGAGCCAACCGACATCAAAGGCGTACAGAAGCTCACCGAAAGAGTCGCAGCCTTAAGTCGTTTCATCAGCAGATTGGGAGAGCGCACACTGCCATTCTACCAGCTGCTCAGAAAAGGGGAGAAATTCGAGTGGACCAAAGAAGCCCGCAAAGCATTCGCGGACCTGAAGAAGACACTCTCGACCCCACCGATCTTGGCGGTACCCAAAGCAGTCGAGTGCTCGTGTCCAAAGCATTCCGGAGCAGGGTTTTATTGGCCCACTGCGATGAAAAACGCAGAAGACATCGTACGACGTTGCATCTCCTACCAAAAATTCGCCAGCAGACCGCACGCTCCAGCATTAGAACTCAAGACCATACCACTATCATGGCCATTCGCCACATAGGGACTCGAGATGGTAGGCCCGCTCAAGAAATTATAAAAAGGAGGAAGAACACACCTGCTCGTAGCAGTCGACAAGTTCACTACGTGGATCGAAGCAGTTCCCATCACCAGCTCTACAGCCCTCACGGCAGTGAATTTCATCAAATCAATCATCTTCAGGTTTGGGGTACCACATAACATCATCACGGACAACAGTACAAACTTCACAGCAGCAGAGTTCCAGAATTTCTGCGAAGAACTGGGCATCAAAATCAACTACGCATCAGTCGCGCACCCGCAGTCTAACGGCCAGGTGGAAAAAAATCAAATGCCCTAGTATGCGGAGGAATCAAAAAATGGCTCCTTGCACCACTCGAGCAGGCTGCAGGCAACTGGGTAGAAGAACTCCCTGCAGTACTATGGAGCCTACGCACTACCCCAAATACCGCAACCCAGTACACACCTTTCTTCATGGTGTACGGGGCGGAGGCAGTACTACCACATGACCTCAAATTCGGGGCACCCCGGATCTCGGGGTACGAAGAAGAGGAAGAAGAAGAAGCACTGCAGGATGACAAGGACACAGCGGACGAAGCAAGAGACACAGCCCTAGCAAGGTCAGAGGGGTACAAGGACAAGCTGCGCACCTACCAAAGCCGCCGCCTGCGCACCAGAACCTTCAACAAAGGTGACCTTGTCCTACGGCTCATACAAGAGAAAGTCCACAAGCTTGCCTCCCAATGGGAAGGACCGGTCATACTTTCAGAAGTCAAAGGATGAGGCGCCTATAGACTGAAGAACTCGAAGACTGAAGAGGACGTGGGAAACTCATGGAACGTAGCGAACCTACGCCTGTTCTACCCATAAGTCTCTACCAGTCAGGCTCGACTGACGACTCATGTAACCGTTCGACGCAATAAAATGATGTTTCCCAAATGCTACCAACCCAAAGCACTCGGGGGCTCGAGCACAGACTCCCCCCGAGAGACGCTATCGTCGCTCACGTGATCTTTACTTAAAGCACTCGGGGGCTCGAGCACAGACTACCCCCTAGAGACGCTATCGTCGCTCACACGATCTTTACTTAAAGCACTCGGGGGCTCGAAGTACAAACTCCCCCCGGGAGACGCTACCGTCGCTCACACGATCTTTCAACAAAGCACTCGGGGGCTCAAGCACTAGAGACGCTTTCGTCGCTCACACGACCTTTACCTAAAAGCGCCCGGGGGCTCGAGCACACCTCCCCCGAAGAAACACTACCATCCCCTGCGCAGCTCATATATCAAAGGGTCCAAGCAAAAACCCCCGATAGACGCCACCTGCTAAAAACTGTTTGGAATCAAAGGGAGTACGCGGCTACAACCAGGTGGAACACCAAGCACTTTGGATAAATACGGATGGATCACAGGATACAGACAATCCTTTAAGTCTTGACCTGATCGCCAACGATCACCTAAAGACTCGGGGGATACTCTGATCGGGAGCGCTATCGCGCACCCGATAAAAGACGGAAATTAACGGAAGAACGACAAAGGAAACAAATCTCAGCCTACGTTCGACTCTCCAACATGAACGTAGCCTCGGGGGCTACTCCCATCGGGAGCGCTGCCGCGCACCCGATAGAACCCACAGTACAAGGATTTGATGGACTCGAAGACAGATCTCGCTTGCAAAGGACTCGAAGATAGATCCCATTACAAATACTCAAGCACAGTTCGCATTACAAGGACCCGAAGACAATTCTCTGTACAAAAGACTCGAGTACATTGGATAGAAGGAAGCTCTGATTACTCGAAGGCAATCCTCGTTACATGGAGAACTAACCTACTTACAAAATACACAAGCAGCCGATAAGCCTACAGCACCATTCACCCAAGGAATTACGACTTTTACGTGTGTGCCCATGCTGAGATAATTGGCACTAATACAACGAGCATCATCACAGACAAGGGAGGAGTCGAAGTAGCCAGCTCATGATTCCAATGACATAACAAAAGGTGAAGCTCGACTTATTTACGGAGCAACGAAGCCGATGCTCCACCAGCTTCTTCTCCAGCTCCACCCAAGTTGTCGGCGAAGATGACGCCGCTGCCTCCAGTTCTACAAGGTCTCCTGGCGTGGCCGCTTGATCGGTGGCTTGACGTCGAGGTCCTCTCCAGAGCTGGAGGACACAGCATCACCACCCAAGGAGTCGCCCGAGGACGAAGCCGTTGAAGACGTAGGGGTACGACTCCCCGACTTGCCGAAATTGTCGTTGCATGTATCCTGCCAGCACGGATCCATGCGATTGCCTCTCGGGTCAAAAGCACGGATGGTGAGAGTATTTTTGCCATCAAAGCGGCAGTAGAGGGTATCACCATCACGCAAGTTCAAACGCCGAGCAAATGACTTCCATCCAAAGCCAAGAAAAATCAAGCGGGAACTATCGATCTCCAACTCAACATAAGAAGGAGATCGAGTGCACCCCTGAAGACGAAGCAGCAAGCATCAAGACTACACTCAGAAACAAGGGCAGAAAACGCAGGAGGAAGAAGAATGCGAGCGGCGTTCCGGCCATGGACGCGTAGGAGGAAATCGTTGCGCCAAAAACCCTCCTCCGAGGAAGAGGAGGAAGGCGTCAACGACGCACTACGACGGCCGCCGCGAGAGGAGCGCGGAGTCCGAATACCGCGGCCACGGCGAACACGGCCGCGGCCAGTCATACCTGCACCTCGCTTGGGCCCCATGAGAAGAGGAAGAGAAAAGGGAGCAAGATGAGCAGAGGTCGAACACTGCTGCTAGATAAAGAAGAGGGGTCAAATTATAGCACGAACCCAAGAACACTCAGAAGCCCAGACGACGGGAGCAATTAATTCAAAGACCAAGCGTGTTGGGTGACTCGAATTCCGAGACAAAGATGCTTTCACACGGGCGGCACTGTGCGCTGGACGCGTCAAATCTTGCGCGTGTTCAATGCGCGCATCGGTAACTCAACAGACGGCTGCAGCACGCCACAAAAGCCATCATTAAGACCGGTCATGAAGACATGACGGTTCGCAGACAGAGCATCTTTGACGGTTCTCCAGCAAGGAGATCGTTATCCTTACCAAGAAGAGGTAAATATAAAAGGCAGCGCAAAAGAAAATGCAGCCCGCAAGCACCGTTTTTACTCAAATACATTTTTCAAATATATTTAACTCCCATCGGGAGCGTATCCACCTATAAGAGTCTCTGGTGCTCCCTCACCTAGAAGGAAAAGACGTGCTCGAGTAATTACTCGCACCCGTAAGAGTCTCGGGTGCTCCCTCACCTAGAAGGAAAAGACGTGCTTGAGTAATTACTCACACCCCTGAGAGTTTCTGGTGCTCCCTCACCACGACACAAGATAAGCAGACCTGCGCTCGCCAGATCGTACGGTCCCAGTGTATCGGGTGCTCCCTCACCCCGAGAGCAAAGGCGATACTCGAGTGATTACTCGGATAACTCTGAGTACCCGAGCACTCGAAGACCTACCGAGCAAGTACTCCTCCACATTACTCCTCTCCCGAGCGCACGACAAAGCTCCGCGAGTGACCGCTAAAACAGCTCACTTGATTTTTTATTCCAAGTGAGTGCATCACTAACTAGGCTCCGTGCCTCAATAAAAAATACATATTCCTGGAACACGATACACTGTGCCCAGATGCCACGCAAGCTTAGCATGTAGGTAAGACCCCGCTGCGCAGATCAGACGGGCTGGGACTTGCCGCAGAGCGATTTCACTCCAAATCTTTCCCATGCAATTGCATGATAGAAAAAGCCGGGCGGACGCTCCTAGGCTACGAATTTACTGGCGGAAATTGATCACTGTAAGACTTGCATCGGCATGACTTTTTCTCGACACCAGTGTTCCAAGATCATGTCGAGGGACGTGAGTTTGATTGGGCTACTACGGTATTTGCCACTAGCGCAATTCACCAAGGCTCGACCAGTCGACTCCTTGGGCCCTTTCAGCTTAGCATTCCCTCAAAAAAGGTTTTGTCATGGCCCTAGACTGCCAGCGACCCGCGGCTGAACTGTGCATACATCGAAAACAACGCAAGAATGTACTCGAGTCCCTGCGCGACTTTCCGAGCCCCCCAGGCACTCGGGGGCTACTGACGAGGGGGTGACCCCACGACTCCTATGGATGGGCCCACCCGGTGTACCCGAAGACAGAAGGCCCACAATGATGCCGCCTTGGTCCAGCCTTGGCCCACTAGTGGAACCGACGTAGGAGTCCACGACTAATAAGAAAGGCTTAAACCTAGCGTGTAAGGCAAGCTTAGGGTTAGGAAATACTATATGTAATATAGGACGGACTCCCCGAGACCTGGCCGACTATATAAAGGCTAGGAGGGGAGGCGCCAATATCATCAGATATGCAATCTGTAACCCTAGCCTTGTGCGCACTAGCCTTGGCCTCCCCTGTAATCCCATCTCCAAGAAATATTACCGAGCAGGAACGTATCCTCCTGTTAGCCGACGAGCTATCTTCCAACCTGTGCCTCTCATGACTAACCCAGGGTCCTTGACCATGGGATTTTCCGGGGTCCATCCTCGTCAATGACTCAACTTGGGGACCTGAAGCCGATTCTATTGAATTAGGATATCGGGTCCCAATCGGGTCTATCCACATCTTCATTGGCAGAACGGACGGATCTGAGATAGAGCCGGATCCTGAAGTGCCCGTTGAAACTTTGATTCGGCGATACGCCGGCTCCAAACACGCTTTCGTCGGATTCATTGATGAGTCTCCAGAGCCGGAGCGCTGTATCGAGTCCCCAATGTAAGACGCCTCAGAAGAACTGACTGATGCCGACTCATGTCCAAGTGAAGGAAGCTTCTCAGATGAGGGGTCCATCCGATCCTTCCGGAACAACAGACTCGGCACTGGCATGCTAGAATATGACCCAGATTATCCTCACTTTGAGCCTCCATATTGTGCCACGGTATTCATGGACCACATTGGAGGACTAGAGAGTAAGGCAACCCAGAACCAAGGCACAAAGTCGGCAGCCACCGGGGCCCCTAATGCAAATAGGGACCCGGCAGCCCGCCCATCGGTTCAAGTACCCACTAGAGGGCGAAGCTCTTGCAGATTCCCTAAACTCCCTTGATGAGGCCTTGGCCGCAACGGTGGCACATGAGAATCAGGTGGCTTGGAAGACGAGGGTCAACGGGCTCAGGGATCGGATAGTGAAACTATGGGCGGAGGTTAGCATCACAAAAGAAAAGATGATTGAAAAAGAAGCACGGCTTTTCCAGGAAGCAGCACGTCTCCGGGGAGAGTCGGATTTGATAGACACCCAATGATTGAGACTTGCTCATACGCGCCCATAGAGATACACGAGCCGGTTCCCCCTTGATTACCAAGGACGAACGTTGTTTAGTAGCCCTGACCAGTCGACTCCCCCAGGATTCACGCCTCCCAGAAAACCGGCTCCTTCGCCACGCCAAGATCGTTACCACACACCTCCTCACTACTTCGACAACCCCATGGCTAACGTCATGGTGGCAACTCGTTTCCTCATCAACGAGCCAATTCATGGAGACACTCCAGCTGATCGTGCCGCCCGGAAGGCCGCCGAATTCCTCAAGATGGCGATCACATAGAAGGGCCAGTACTCACAAGGGGTCCCATACATACATGGAACTCCATATAGAAGCATGAGCAGGCAAGCGGAGTCGCCGGTTCCATCATCCTCAGGCAGACAGCAACATCATTTTAGTACCTCTAACCCCTCAGGAAGGACTGAGGATCATGGAACTACCGGCTCCCGACACTAACCAACGTGTGGAGCCGGCGGCCCAACTCCCCCCACAGGAACCAAACACCGAGTTCATCAGCAGGTCCGTGGGTAATCGATGTCTAGTGTCGGCTTTGAGGAACACACGCTCGCCCACAGATTTCAAGGGACCACGCAAAATCCCAAACTACACGGCTGACATGGACCCGGCGGCTTGGATCGAAAGCTACGATCTCGCCATGGATATGCTGCATGCTAGCGAAGAAGTCTGTGCCCGATACTTTACAATGATGTTGGAAGGACCGGCTCGCACATGGTTCAAAAATCTCCCAGAGAACTCCATCACCTCTTGGGTGGACCTCAGAGAGAATTTCGTCAAGAATTTCCAGGGCACCTGCCGGCGAGCCACAAGAATAGTCGACTTGGAGCACTGTGTCTAGAAAGAAGGACAGTCGGACCTAAGCTGGGCACAACGAGTTGCAGATATAATCCATTCCTCGGACACTATTATTGCACAAACAGCAGTAATCGTCTTGGAAAGAAACTGCAAGTTCGAACCTCTAGTACAAAAACTTGGCCGACTCAAGAGGACGGTCAGCAACATAGAAGAACTCATGAACACGTTCATCAAGTATGCCGAGTCTGAAAAAACCAAGGATGTTGATCCGGAAGAGGAAAAAATCGCCCAGAACAAAAAGAACAACGGCAAGGGGTCTCAGAGCCAGGGCCAATAGACCAAGAGGCGACTCGATCAGAATACTTCTGACTTGGTAGCCAACACAAATGTCAGCTCCCAAAGGCAGAAGCAGGGGGAAACAACTAACGCAAGACGGAACAAAGCTTCCAACCGCCAGTCACCTTTGAAGAAGCCGTGAAAATACCTTGCCCAATGCACAGCAAACCTGGCCGTCCAGCCAGCCACACTTGGGAAGACTGCAACTTCATGAAAGAGTTCACACGTCGTGGAGGTCAAGGCACCCCTGGGTTAGGTGGTGGAGCCGGTAAAAACAATAACTGTTGGGAATGTTCCCTAGAGGCAAATAAAATATGTTTATTGGCGTATTCCATTAGTTCATAACAAGTTTTATACTGTGCTATAACTGTATTAAGCGGAAACATTAATACACGTGTGGTATACAAACAACCAGGTCCCTAGTTAACTCTAGTAAACTAGTCCATTGGGCAATTGATGATCAAGGTTTCCTGATCATGAGATGTGAACAGTCTATTGACAATGGGGTCATGTCATTGGGAGAATGAAATGATGGAAACACACCCACCAGAAGTGTTGCAATGTGATCCAGTCACATAGTTCAACATTGCGATAACTATAAACGTTGTGACCCGATCCTTAAGACCGTGATGATCATACATAATTGCTATCGACCATGATGCTTTGAGTGCATTAACCGTTACACTGAAACATGGTAACCATAAAGGTGTATCTTGGGTATTCCGAAGTAGATATGTTGATGAGTATGCAAATAGATCAAAACGGGATTTGTCCATCCGAGTGACGGATAGGTACTCTGGGCCCACTCGGTGATATTACATAATAGAGATTGCGCAATCATGTGACTAGGTCACGGGGTTGTAATATCACGGGAATGAGTAAACATGTTTGTCGGTAACGAGAATGAACTAGGTATATTGGATACCGACGATCAATCCTCGGACAAACAAAGTACCGTATGACAAAGGGATCAGGACTCAACGTTAACGGTTCAAACGATGAAGTTAATTCGATGGAAGCACAGGGGCTCATCAAGGATTGTAAGCAGATCCCACATGATGGTCATTGGTCAAAGAGTGTCTGATCATGTCTGCTGTTTCGCGAATCGTAGGGTGTCACGCTTTAGGGTATTCGACGCAATAAGGATTGATTCGGGATCATCGGTGAAATAAGAGAGAACACCGGAATTGTTCCGCGAGGTGCCGGAAGTTGTTCTGGATATTTTGAAACATTCAAAATAATGTTTAATAATGTTTTATTATTTAATTAACATAATTAAATATTAAAATATGATTAAATATAATTAAAAAATGAATTAAAAGGCATATGGGCCTAAAGAGGCCCATTAGGGGAAGGAGGGAGCTCCCCCTTGGGCCAAGTCGCCAAGGGAGGGAGCCCACCTCCCCTAGCCGCACCAAACCCCCCTACCTAGGGTTTAGTCCCACATGGGAAGGGGAGGGAGGGTGGCACCCCTCCTTGGCCTATATAAGGAGGGGTGGGGGTGCCCTTTTTCTACACACAATTTGATTTGAGACAAGTTTCTCAGATCTCTCTTCTCTCTCTTTCTCCCTCCTCGAGTGGACTCCCCTTGTTTGGAGTGTACACTTGGTTGGGGTTTGTCCACCATACGCACGCCGTCGTGCTGTTGGAATCGGGATCCGAATCCATCTTCTTTCCGCTGCTCTTCTGGTTCGGAGCCCGGAGGGAACGTCGGGTACACCGTATGCGTGTAATCCCGCGAGGCGCTACACTTTTGGTGATCCTTCATCGTTGAGGCCGTGTCGCGACTTCTTCACCGACAACATTCCGACGGGGACGTAATCCCGTCATCGTTCTTCAAGGACCGGGTGGCCTCAGGAGTCATCGTGGATCTGCGCGGCATCGGGGATTGCCGGTACGACTACATCAACCACGTTCACGCGGCAACGTTTCCCGCTTAACAGACTACATACTGGTATGTGACCAATTCCATCCGTTACATTCATCGCCATAGCATAGGTCTTTGGTTCGGGACGCGTAGGTCATGAAAAATTATTGTTTTCTGCCCCGTTCCCCAACAGTGGTATCAGAGCAAGGCTATGCGTAGATGTATTGTACGGATAGAACACATCTAGTATGTGGGCATCAATTCTCCAATTGTTACCCTCTCATGTGTACTCGTTTAGCATTGCGGCAATGTCCTCATGAAGCGGCCCCGACTGACCTTACGCGTTTACGCGAGACTGGTTCCACGCTTGACATATGGCTTGTACCATATAAGTGGCTGGGGGTGTCTGTCTCTCTAAAATTAGCGATGCGAAGACGTTTGCAACGGAGGGCCCCGACAGGGGTGTAATAGAGAAAATTGCGGGATTGGTGTTGTGGTTGTATGTTCGTAGGCATAGAAACGGTTCTATCTCGAAAGCCCTATCAGCCACGTAAAAATTTCAAAAGATAAAGTAGAGGCGTCTAAACTTTAATTTGCATGGGGGCATCATAGTTAGTATGATTTATACTATAGCATCCTGTTTTTCTTGTATTAGATATACGACGGTAGCATTATAGGATGATCCCTCACTAATCCAACAAAGTGTGCTTCCTTAGTGAAGCACCATCTGGAAAGATCTCCATTATGGAGGCATCGCGTGTCACACGGGTGTCAAACATATTAGCGTTCAAATGAGATGAGTGGAGCAAGCCTACCATGTCCAGAAACATGGCCTTGCATACGCGGCATATAATCACTAAGGTTATTGTGGCGAGCCTGGCATATGCAGATATGGCCTTGGGACACAGTGATCGAAAGATCGAGCATGCGTCACATGGATGATGTGATTGGCATGATGGCCTACCTTGAGAATATACTGATGGTCGTGTGACACGGGGGAGGTATAGTTCTCAAGGATTGTGTAATCACTTAGAATAAACTATGAGGGATGTTTGTCTAAGTGGGAGTTCTAGAATTGTTTAAAACATGAACTCCTATTATGAACTTAATCTTAATGTCTTAGCAAATATCATTGTAGATAAT
The DNA here is from genome assembly GCA_950022295.1 of Bromus sterilis. Taxonomy (NCBI): domain Eukaryota; kingdom Viridiplantae; phylum Streptophyta; class Magnoliopsida; order Poales; family Poaceae; genus Bromus; species Bromus sterilis. The sequence continues at coordinate 224,419,725 of OX465599.1, forward strand.
GTCATAACCAATGTTTATAACCATGGCTCTTTAGTGTGATGTAGAACTTAAGGAAACTAGGTTCTACTTCATTGATGTTACCAACACCGTTAGAGACATACTCATTACTAATGACTTGTTAAAACATAATACGAGAACTGCTAGGAGATACACCGGATAACTCCATAATTGAGGAAGATGATGATGAGTATCGTATTCATCGTCTCTTATTCAATGACTGTCCGATACACCATACTTCATTCTATGGAATCTGAATTGTGAATGCATGATTAAGACACCAACACGTATGACGTGCTAGGTGATCTTAAAAGCACTAATTCACAAATTAGAGTAATGGAATATGAGTATATGGACGGGGTTTCTTTCAACCATGGTGGAAGGAACAACCTGCTGAGAAAGTCACTTGGAAAATGTATAAGATACATGAACACCTTGTGTACAACTTGGACTACAGAATGACTGGTTACTTTGCGATAACTAGGGAGTTGCATCCGCTTCCTCCCAGCTACAAAGACCGCGTCTAGACTATGTCATGAAGGAGAATCGTTCACCTGTCATCATGTCATGGTTAAAGTTGTGAACTTTAAAGGTAGAACCAATGCAGGAATAGTCATTGACGGAGAAAGTATATCTGATACACGGGTTATAAATGTCTTTCCCCACAAAACACTGATGGTGGTTGATTAAGTATTCGAAGCTTGAACTCACTGCTTAAATAGTGGCTTGGAAGGGATGAGGTGACAATGTGTGCTGACGGTAATCAAGATAGTTGATGGTCGACAACACTCTCCCTCTACATCTATCATTTGATTAGTATATGAATAAATTTATGATCGTTTGAGTGTGAACCTTATTAGTGTGTCTTGCATCTCGCGAAGACAATTATTCATATTAGTGAGAAACAAGTCAGTTGTTCTCCTTTTATGAATGATATCTTTTATGGTCACCTGACGGTTATGAATGAGTTATTCTTATATTGATGGTAGTAGTTTGATCATTTATAAGAAATATTGTAATGCCAAGAATTATCCAAACTTAGTAGTGACACTACCGTTTAAGTCATGATTGGTTTGATGAAGTCTTGAGATACTTGATCTCTTGACACATGCAAACCATGCCTCTTTAGGTGAGATGACTGAAACCTCGCATTTTGGTAAAACAGAGTTTGCGATGACTATTGCATATCATACATAGTGATGTATCATATTTCAGCATGTAGTGAATTTCATTATTTCGTAAACTTCAGATGTGGTCTTAGATTAATATGTGTATTCACTAATGAAACATGAGTCTGGGATAGTTTTATGTGATCAAAGGGATTTCATAATGAAGACGGGTACTAAATTAATGAGAAAAACAAGTCTCTACGATTTGATCAAAGAGACAAATGTTTTGAGTTAGCCTTCGGCATACGGACTTGTGTGAAAGTTGTTCCACAAATTACAATGCTTGGAACACTTCAATATTGTTGATGTGCCTGAACATTATAATCATACTCTATTGGATAGTGTATGGTATAAGTTATCTCTTACCGAGTTACGTTATTATTGTTTAGAGTTATTAATGTAATAAGCAAACACTCACTTCAGTATAGGGAACCATCTGAGTTCGTGGAAACCAACACTATATAAGTTATGGTGTGTCATGGTTTCTAGGAAAATAATTTATGTGGTAAATTATCTTTGTAGTGTATCCTTAGTCAACTATGGATGCATCTTCCGCAATTAGGACCAAAGAGAAAAACTTATGTTGCTAAGTTTGGTGTTTGTCAAGAAGTGTTCTTGATGAATGTGTTAATGGAAGAAAGTGAAAGTTCAAACAAGGTAATTGACCTTGCCTCCAGATGTCAGAGTAGCGCCACGGAATGTGTTCCGAAACCAAAGCTCTACAATTAGAGGAGAAAATGATGATAATGATCATGGTGTTTCGATTGAAACTTTTACTGAACAAAGTAGGATTCAAGAATACATATTTGCCCTTGTGCAAAGTAATATTCATGATTCACTTGTCAAGTTAATGGAACAAGACATACCTACGAACTACGAAGAAGCGATGGTGGACCTAAGTACGAGAAATGACTAAGAGTCATGGAATCCTATATTGAGTTACATTTAAGATTACATGAATCTTATCGAGTAAAGAGGTTACTTGATATTCTCAATAACTTCAAGGATATAAGGAATAAATGTGAACATCAAAGGAAGACATCAAGATCGATTTTTCATGAAGGATGTTTCTGACAAAATTCAAAAGGTTGACTACAATAGTAGCGATGCTTGAGTCAATAGGATTATCACTACGATTGATCCAAATTGTTATCAATACCGTGATTTCCTCAAATCCTGCATTTGAAGAAGGGTTGTAATTGGTACAACGAGAATGTTTTGGAAAACATATGGATGCTAGTGTCTCGTAACCGGAAATCTCGATTTGATGGATGATCAAAGGATTTTTGGACTTAGACAAAATATCGAGGAAACATGCATTTGCGTGAAACTGAGTGGGAGCTGAATAGTATCCTAAACCTAATATGTGGACAACATATTTTGAGTGGGAGCTATGGGAGTATTATCCTGAACTTAATATGTGGGTGACATATTTGAGTGGGAGCTATGTGGATGTTATCCTAGTCTTATATGTGGCTAACATATTTGAGTGGGAGCGTGACAATATTCTCATATATAACATATGGTGAATGATGTAGTTGGTATTAATGATTATTGAAAATCTTTCATGAATGAAGTTAAGCATTGAAAATCTATTAAGATAGATTAATGCGTTTAATATCATTGAGTCGGAATACTTTCCTGGATAAGATTCTGAAGAAGTTCAGAATGGGAACAATCAAGAAGGTAGTTCTTACTTGTATATCCAAGAGAAGTATCGAGTTAATCTCAGTAGAAGAACAATGGTTAAATGATGGTTAAATGAAATAAATGGATGTGCTACATCCTCTATGCCTCTGTCATAGGTTCTTTCATATAAAAACCAAAGTGTTGTACTCGACGTAATGTGACCCAAGTTCTTAGTAAGAAGAACATGTTGTGATATAATTTATGAGTAAATCATTGAACAAAGAGTTAAGTTTATCCTTCAGTATCTGGCGAGAACTGAGGATACATCTCTCATTTGTAAAGGATAGTGGACTTGACCATAAATGTTATGCTGGTTCAAGCTCTGACACTAACCTGGAAAATTGAGATATCATACTAATAAATGCCTAAGTTGAAAGAAACATGGTTAGACATAAAAGTTGCCATACAATGCACTAAGGATTAAATCTACAATGATATGTCTACTTTAGAAGTGGCAACAGTTATATTTTGGCTTAAGAAAGTTCGACTTCTAACTGAGTGAGTTTCAGTGTGCATGACTATGGGAAAGTCCGCGTGACCCACCGGATGTCATTGCTGAAACACAAACAAACGAAGTCTCACTCTACCGCAGAATATATATATATACCTCATCATTATAATGGATAATGAAGTAATGTCAAACAAGGTGACATTAATGATTTTCAAAAGACATATGGGTCTGAATGGTACCCAGACCGTTGATACAACCTTTTCCACAAGAAAGCATGATTTATAACCATATACATGATATGGAGTTATGATCGACAGAAAAATGCAACTAGATTATTTGTAGTCTAGTGCAAGTGGGAGACTGTTGGGAATGTGCCCTAGAGGCAAATAAAATATGTTTATTGGCGTATTCCATTAGTTCATAATAAGTTTTATATTGTGCCATAACTGTATTAAGCAGAAACATTAATACATGTGTGGTATACTAACAACCAGGTCCCTAGTTAACTCGAGTAAACTAGTCCATTGGGCAATTGATGATCAAGGTTTCCTGTTCATGAGATGTGAACAGTCTATTGACAATGGGTTCATGTCATTGGGAGAATGACATGATGGACACACACCCACGAGAAGTGTTGCAATGTGATCCAGTCACATAGTTCAACATTGAGATAACTATAAATGTAGTGACCCGATCCTTAAGACCGTGATGATCATACATAATTTCTATCTACCAGGATGCTTTGAGTGCATTAACTGTTACACTAAAACATGGTAACCATAAAGGTGTATCTTGGGTATTCCGAAGTAGATATGTTGATGAGTATGCAAATACATCAAAATGGGATTTGTCCATCCGAGTGACGGATAGGTACTCTGGGCCCACTCGGTGATATTACATCATAAAGATTGTGCAATCATGTGACTAGGTCACGAAGTTGTAATATAACGGGAACGAGTAAACATGTTTGTCGGTAACGAGAATGAACTAGGTATATTGGATACCGACGATCAAACCTCGGACAAACAAAATACCGTATGACAAAGGGATCATGACTCAATGTTAACGGTTCAAATGATGAAGTTAATTCGATGGACGCGCATGGGCTCATCAAGGATTGTAACCAGATCCCACATGATGGTCATTGGTCAGAGAGTGTCTGATCATGTCTGCTATTTCCCGAACCGTAGGTTGTCACGCTTAAGGGTATTCGACGCAACAAGGATTGATTCGCGATCATCGGTGAAATAAGACAGAACACCGGAATTGTTCCTGGAGGTGCCGGAAGTTGTTCTGGATATTTTGAAAGGTTCAAAATAATGTTTAAATATGTTTTATTATTTAATTAACAGAATTAAATATTAAAATATGATTATATATAATAAAAAAATGAATTAAAAGGCATATGGGCCTAAAGAGGCCCATTAGGGGAAGGAGGGAGCTCCCCCTTGGGCCAATGCGCCAAGGGAGGGAGCCCACCTCCCCTAGCCGCACAAAACCCCCCCCTCCCTAGGGTTTAGTCCCACATGGGAAGGGGAGGGAGGGTGGCACCCCTCCTTGGCCTATATAAGGAGGGGTGGGGGTGCCCTTTTTCTACACACAATTTGATTTGAGACAAGTTTCTCAGATCTCTCTTCTCTCTCTTTCTCCCTCCTCGAGTGGACTCCCCTTGTTTGGAGTCTACACTTGGTTGGGGTTGCTCCACCATACGCACGCCGTCGTGCTGCTGGAATCGGGATCCGAATCCATCTTCTTTCCGCTGCTCTTCTGCTTCGGAGCCCGGAGGGAACGTCGGGTACACCGTATGCGTGTAATCCCGCGAGGCGCTACACTTGTGGTGCTCCTTCATCGTTGAGGCCGTGTCGCGACGTCTTCACCGACAATGTTCTGACGGGGACGTAATCGCGTCATCGGTCTTCAAGGACTGGGTGGCTGCAGGAGTCATCATGGATCTGCGCGGCATCGGGGATTGCCGGTACGACTACATCAACCACGTTCACGCGGGAACGTTTCCCTCTTAACGGACTACATACTGGTATGTGACCAATTTCCTCCGTTACTTGCATATCCATAGCATAGGTCTTGGGTTCGGGACGCGTAAGTCAGGAAAAATTATTGTTTTCTGCCCCGTTCCCCAACAATAACAACCAAAGCTTTGGCTAGCAGGGAGCCGGCGCAACACCACAGTACCAAGGATCCCAGGGAGGAGGAAAGCAAAACCAATTGGGGCGTGCCGGATTCCAATCAAACCCAAAGCATCTCCAAGAACACTCAATTTACCATGTCTTTACCACCACGAGCTGCCGGAGGGACATGAAGTTGAAGCAGAGAGCCTCCATGTCTGTGGCCACGAAACCGGCTTGTCCCAAGTAGCTTAACTGGACTGAGCAGCTAATCACCTGGACAAGGAACGATCATCCCCCTGTGGTAGAAAACCCGGGTTCTCTATCCCTGGTAGTTTCTCCACAAATTGGACGCTACACACTAGACAAAGTGCTCATGGACGGAGGAAGCAGCATCAACATCCTCTACTACGAGACCTTCCGTAGGATGGGATTGACCCACAAACAGCTTCAAACGTCCAACACCGTGTTCCATGAAATAGTCCCAGGAAATTCGGCACGACCAATAGGAAAGATCTACTTGGAGATAGCCTTTGGAACTCCTGAAAATTTTCGATCCGAAATTATACCCTATGAGGTGGTGAAGGTCGAGAGCCCATATCATGCCATCCTAGGCAGACCGGCATACGCCAGGTTCATGGCTCGGCCGTGCTACGTTTACCTAAAGCTAAAAATGTCGGGTCCCTTCGGCCCAATCACGGTAGATGGGAGACGGTCCAGAGCTACAGAGTGCAACGAGCAACACGTAAAATTTGCTGAGTCGTCCTGCGCCAAAGAGGACATGTCATAATTCCAAGAGAAGGTAGATTCGACAGACACCACCATCCTGAAGAAACCGAATCCTGAAAATAACCACAAGTTCCAACCGGCTCAGGACACGAAGAAAGTCGACTTTGTCCCTGGTGACGCTTCCAAGCACTTCATCATTGGGACAAAGCTATCTGATAAATAGGAAAGCGCGCTCATCGAGTTCGTCCATGAGAATCGGGACATTTTCGCATGGAAACCTTCTCACATGCCAGGTGTCCCGAGGGAACTCGCTGAGAACCACCTAAATATCGATCCTAAATTGAAGCCTGTCAAGCAATTCCTTCGTCGCTTCAATGACGAAAGGAGGAACGCCATTGGGGAAGAGATAGCCCGACTCCTTACCGCCGGGTTCATCATGGAAGTTTTCTATCCGGAGTGGCTTGCAAACCCGGTCCTCGTTCTGAAAAGAACGGGACTTGGCGTATGTGCATTGAATACACCGACTTAAACAAGGCCTGCCCAAAGGATCCCTTTGCAATACCTCGCATTGATCAAATCAGCGACTCTACTGCAGGATGCGAGCTCCTGTGTTTTCTTGATGCCTACTCAGTTTATAACCAAATCAATATGGCCCTCGACGACTAGGAGAAAACGAATTTCGTCACTCCCTTTGGGATATACTGCTATATTTCTATGCCTTTCAGCTTGAAGAATGAAGGGGCCACATATCAGCAAACAGTGCAGAGTTGCCTCAAGGAGCAAATTGGGCGCAATGTGCACACCTACGTAGATGACATAGTCATCAAGTCGCAGGTGGCCGACTCACTCATCAGTGACCTTCGAGAGACCTTCAAGAATCTGCGCAAATACCAGATGAAGCTAAACCCGGCCAAATGCACCTTTGGGGTCCCCGCAGGAAAGATCCTCGGATAAATCGTATCATAAAGAGGAATCGAGGCAAACCCAGAGAAAATCAACGCTATTATGGCTCTCCAGAAGCCGGCCTTGGTGAAAGGAGTCCAACGACTCACGGGGTGCGTAACTGCCCTGAGTCGGTTTATCAGCCGAATTGGAGAAAAAGCAATCCCCCTGTAACGAATCTTGCGAAAGTCGAAAAAATTCGTCTGGGATGACGAAGCCGATCAAGCCCTGGAAGCACTAAAGAAGAAACTGTCCCAGGCCCCGATCCTGGCGGCTCCTTAGCCAAAAGATCCGATGCTACTCTATATTTCATCCAACAACCGAGCAGTCAGTGCCGTGGTCATGGTTGAATGTATGGAAGCCGGCAAAGAGCACCCTTTGAAGAGACTAGTGTATTATGTTAATGAGGTCTTGACTTCATAAAAGCAACGATACCCTCATTGGCAGAAGTTGGTCCTTGGTGTGTTCATGGCGAGTCGGAAGCTCAAGCATTACTTCCAGGAGCACCCCATAACTTTAGTCAGCTCAGCACCGCTTGCAGATATCATCCAAAACCGTGAGGCCACGAGAAGGATTGCAAAGTGGGCTATAGAGTTGGGGGCTTATCACATCAAGTATGAACCACGCACGTCCATCAAGTCCCAAGCACTAGTCAACTTCATCAATGATTGGACGGAAATCCAAGCACCTCCAGAGAAGTCGATCACCAAATACTGGACAATGCACTTCGACGGGAGTCGGCAGCTCCAAGGGTCAGGAGCTGGCTTAAAGGATCGAGATAGACCTAGAGGGGGGGGGTGAATAGGTCTTATTACAAATTTTATCACTACTTAGCAATTTTTAAGCAATAGTGCAGAAAAAAAGGTGTGCCTAATAATTGAAAGTTCTATTTAGCAAAGACAAGATAAACACTAAGGACAATTAACACAAGAAATTGAGGGGCAAATAATACGGTAGTACAAGTAGTAAGGGAAAAGAGTAGGGATAACCGAATGACGCGGAGACAACGATGTATCCCGATGTTCACTTCCTTGGAGGGAAGCTACTCACCGTTCGGAGAGAGTGGGTGAAACCACGAAGGAACACCTACGCCACGAAGGCTCACTCTATTCCCCTTGAGATATCACCACGAAGGCGATTCCCAACCACTACCGGTTGACCTTAAAGGTGGTCACCAATCCCTCACAAACTCAATGGGGGTAATCACAATGGTCGATTCCTCTCCGAAGACTCCTCCCCGCCTAGGAGTCTCCAACCTCCAAGAGGAACAAGATCAAGGGGAAAAGCTCAAGACTTGCTCAAATCACGATTTGCTTTGGTCGGAAGATGGGGAAGGGACGGATCTACCACGAGGTGAAAGATCCGACAAGAACTCTCACAAATTTCTCCGGGATCTTAGTTTGAGTGTAGGAGATGAGAGAGAGGGAGCACTTTGTGTTCTTGAGTGAAATAAATGAAGTGGTCAACCCTAATCCGAAGTGGGTAGGGGGTATTTATAGATGCCCAAGAACTATCCGTTTCGGTGCAGTCATAAGGACGTCGGACGGTCCGGGCTACATGCCGGACGGTCCGGGCTGAGCCCGGATGGTCCGACCTATAGTCCGGATGACCGACCAGATCAGACGACCTGTCCACATAGCACACTCGTGTCGGACGGTCCGGGGATGAGGACGGACGGTCCGGGCTGGGCGCGAACGGTCCGACCAGTACGCCGGACGGTCCGACCTGATGAAGAAAAGCTACTGATCTTTGGCACCGAGGGTCGGACGGTCCGGGACAGAAGTCCGGACGGTCCGGGCTGAGCCCGGACGGTCCGGAACCGAAGCCCGGACGGTCCGGAATAGACGAATATGCTACTGACCTTTGGCATCGAGGGTCGGACGATCCGGGACAGAAGTCCGGACGGTCCGGAATAGACGAATATGCTATTGTCCTCGGGGACCCCCTTGTCGGACGGTCCGAGGTGCAGTACGGACGGTCCGGGACAGGCCCGGACGGTCCCGCCTGATACCCGGACGGTCCGACATACACAGATGATGTGCATTTTGGAGAGCAGTGTATATCCTACACAACTACATTGATTTTCATGGGTTGTAGAGTTGTGTATTTTACATGATATAGTTATTATGACTTGAGCAAGACTTTAACTAAACCACATGATCCCCTCTTAATAGTGCGGGGATCCCTATAACTCAAGAGGTAGTAGAAAAGAGGACTTAGCGTCATCTTCAATCGTTTTGTAGACTTCTTGAGAGCTGTTGAAGTTTAGTCCATGATCCCTACACGGTGATGTCAAGAGAACTAACAGTTTCCTGTGTATCACTTAGTAAACACAGTTAGTTCCCTATATGTATATTGTCATCATACAACAAAATATGCTTAAGGGCAAGATTGCACTTTCAATCTCCCCCTTTTTGGTAGTTGATGACAATACACATATAGCTCTCAAAAATATTCATATTAAGATTTGGAGAGCAATTTTCATTTATTTGAGGGAAGGCTCCCCCTCAACATGTGCATGGTGATCTTAAATTTTAAGCATAGCACATAAGAGGGAGTCTCCCCCATGATCATATAAACCATACAAATTAATATGGGAAAGCAGTGGTTTTATGACCCAATAATACATGATGAAGTAACAACGGCGAAGAAATGGTCCATAGTAACACACATATCACTCATCATGAGACAGGACACCATTTGACATGCAAGATAGATAAACCATGAAGTTTAATACAAGTACCATCACGATAGATAAACATATGTCATAATACATAGCAACCATGCAGCATAAATCACCACTAGAGTTTGGGTTATATCCCGATAATGGAAACTAAGCCTAGGATAGGTGTCTCCCCCTTTGGCACCAAGTACCAAAAAGGGGCAGAACACAGAGCCAATACAAATAACACGACATGGACATCTACTCCTCATCATCAGGATCGTCGAGCTCGTCAGTGAAGAACTCGGGGAAGTCCGCAGCCGTAGGGAAGCCGAAGTCAGCAGCCCGAGGAGTGGTAGGGGGCTCCTCATCAGCACTCACAGGGCTCCCTGGCCGGGCACGAAGACGGGCCCGAAGTGCATTCGCCTGAGAGATGCGGCAAGACTCAAGCTCGTGAGTAGCAGTGGCTTGGGTAGTGCATGCCCTGAAGATCGCCTGCTGAGACTTGCCCAGAAAGCGAGCAATGCGTCGAAGGGGTTCCACCATGGGCTTGGCACGGAGAGACCCACGAGAGGTGGAGGCGGCAGCCGCAGACGGACGAGTGGGACCGGCATAGAGAGCAGAACCTTTCTTGGGCACCCATTCTTGGTGAACCACGGGCTTCTGAATCGGTACAGTGGAGAAATGGTCAATGACCCGCTGAATGTAGGGAGCAAGGGGGAAGTGACCGCGCTTCGTGAGGGAGAAGAGCCACACCTCATGCCAGAGGAAGTCAGCCACATCAATGGGACGGGCGCATGGTTCAACTCCATTTGGTCAAAAGCCCCCTCGGCACATGCCATAAGATCAATAGCAAAGGAGCGGACCATCGACTTGTCACCATGCTTGCGGACCAAGGTGCGCAGAAGACACTGATATAGCTGCAGGTAGTGAGGCTGAAAGATTGTGGAACTGTTGACAGCCATATTGCTCCCGGGGGGGATATCAGCAGGTCGCAGCAGACAGCCCATGCATGCCTCAATGGACATGGACTCAAACTCACTGGAGCGACTGTGAATCCGGTAGAGATCATCAGATCTGGTAGGCATACCCAGAGCCTCACACCACTGGTCGTATGAGATGGAGATGGTCTGCTGGTGAGTCTTCCATGAAAGAAAGTCATCGATGCCAAAAGTGCACGTGGCATAGAACTGAAGAATTGCACCATGACTCCAATCACATTTGAGCGTCAAAGCATGACGCAGCCCCATGGCATCCACCAGACGGATCAGAGTGCCAAACTTTGCCGAATGCTGCTCAAAGTAATCCAGGTTGATGAACTTCTGGAGGGTGGTGGCATTAATCTCGAGGCAGACGGTAGCATAAATATCTTGTTGAACAAGTGTGTGAAAACGGACATCGGTGGCAGTACCGGGGAGAAGGAACTCATTGTCTTCAGAACGCATCTGAAGTGACCGCGCTTCGTGAGGGAGAAGAGCCACACCTCATGCCAGAGGAAGTCAGCCACATCAATGGGACGGGCGCATGGTTCAACTCCATTTGGTCAAAAGCCCCCTCGGCACATGCCATAAGATCAATAGCAAAGGAGCGGACCATCGACTTGTCACCATGCTTGCGGACCAAGGTGCGCAGAAGACACTGATATAGCTGCAGGTAGTGAGGCTGAAAGATTGTGGAACTGTTGACAGCCATATTGCTCCCGGGGGGGATATTAGCAGGTCGCAGCAGACAGCCCATGCATGCCTCAATGGACATGGACTCAAACTCACTGGAGCGACTGTGAATCCGGTAGAGATCATCAGATCTGGTAGGCATACCCAGAGCCTCACACCACTGGTCGTATGAGATGGAGATGGTCTGCTGGTGAGTCTTCCATGAAAGAAAGTCATCGATGCCAAAAGTGCACGTGGCATAGAACTGAAGAATTGCACCATGACTCCAATCACATTTGAGCGTCAAAGCATGACGCAGCCCCATGGCATCCACCAGACGGATCAGAGTGCCAAACTTTGCCGAATGCTGCTCAAAGTAATCCAGGTTGATGAACTTCTGGAGGGTGGTGGCATTAATCTCGAGGCAGACGGTAGCATAAATATCTTGTTGAACAAGTGTGTGAAAACGGACATCGGTGGCAGTACCGGGGAGAAGGAACTCATTGTCTTCAGAACGCATCTTGGCATACACCTTGGCATCCATGCGATAGTAGTCCACCGGGACACGACCACGCATGTTGGGAGGAGCCACAGAGATAGCCACACCAGGAAGAGGTTCCCTCCGTGGGGGAGGGACCGGACGCCTCACAGCCGGCGAGCGAGGCTCCCGGTGGCAGTTTGGGAGGGACTTCTTGCGGGTATTGGGCTTGGGAGCAGATGAGCGGATCAGTTCCTCTTCTTCCATATCATCCTCCTCATAGTCAGATTCAAGACGGACATGGCTAGCCCCGGCACCGTCCCCACTGCCACCACGAAGACGGCGATGAGGACGAGCAGCATCTTGTGAATCATCAGAGCCCTGTCGGCGAGCCGGAGCACGCGTCATACCTTTGGGAGGCATGAGGGCACGAATCCGGGAGCAACACGAAGAACCCTCCTCAAAAAAATCTGCCCCAAAACGCAAGATTGACCGGTCAAAACGTAATTCGGGAGGAGGGGAATCCGGGGATGGAGTAGGGGAACTCACCGGAGGGCGGGGCCGGACGGGGGAGACCGCAACAGGGGCCGCGGCGGCGCTAGGTCAGGAGCAGGGGCGGAGGAAAGAAAAGGGAACTGCCAACAGGTTAGTGGGGCGCGGCCCCGGGACTTTTATAGATCGGGCAAGCCGGACGACCGGGCTCCACGTCGGACGGTCCGACGAGGTGCCGGACGGTCCGGACTGAAGGTCGGACGACCGACACGAGAACCGTGGGAGCACTGCATACGTGTGAGACCGGACGACCGGGATGCAGGTCGGACCGTCCGGGGCCACCCCGGACCGTCCGGGCACGAGGCCGGACCGTCCGAGCTGTGGTGCAGAACATCAGTAGTATTTTCCGGCTAGACCGGACCGTCCGGGATGCAGACCGGACCGTCCGGGCACGAGGCCGGACCGTCCGGGATGTGACGTGAGGGCAAAAACTGACTGGGCAATGGGGTGGCACGGCGAAGAAATGGAGGTGATCTAGCTGACTGGCATATATATTGCGATAGATACATATAGGGAACATCATAAAACATCATCAATAACAAGAGCATAAAAGAAACCATTTGCCATAAGATGTTTATGAAGGAGTCGGCGGTGGCCGTGGCCACCATGTGTGAGTATATGTGATGTTGACACTACGAAGATGTATCTTGGGTCCAACAGTCACCACTCCATCTTTAACCGCTACACATGGGTTCACCGAAGTGAGCATGCGGATTGTTGATGTTTGTTTCTATTTATGCATCACGTAGAGGGATGAGAACTCATGAATTGAGCTTCTCCCCCTACATACATGCCTACATCTAGACAGGATATGCGTAATGTTTACGAATGAGAGCAAGATACCCTTAAGCCGTAAATCTATAACGTTCCAAGATACCAAGTTCACCCCTTAGTTGGCAAAACCTTGCTTCATCCAATGGCTTGGTGAACATGTCGGCAAGTTGCTTGTCGCTGCCCACATGTGCAAGAACAATATCACCCTTTTGAATATGATCCCGTATGAAGTGATGATGAATGTCAATATTCTTGGTGTGGGGATGTTGACAAGGGTTGTTGGCAATCTTGATAGCACTTTCATTGTCACATAAGATGGGTACCTTCTTGTAGGTGAGGCCATAGTCCTTCAAGGTTTGCCTCATCCATAGAACTTGAGTAGCACAGCTTGCGGCGGCCACATACTCGGCTTCAGCGGTGGAGAGGGAGACACAATTCTTCTTCTTGGATTGCCAACTTACCAATGAGCGCCCAAGAAATTGGCATGAACCGGATGTTGACTTCCGATCCACCTTATCTCCGGCCCAATCCGCATCGGTGTACCCCAAACTTCACGAGCATGTCTTGTATGTACTTTGTTTGAGAGATGAAGGTTCCTTCGGCAAATTGCTCGATTTGAAATCCAAGGAAGTACTTCAAGCTCCCCATCATGGACATCTCAAAGTTCTTGGTCATAGTTTCCGAGAACCACTTGCACAAAGATGGATTAGGAGAACCAAATATGATGTCATCTACATAGATTTGGCATATGAGCAATTCACCATTGGTTCTCTTGGTAAAAATAGTGGCATCAATGACACCCCTCACAAATCCTTCCTCGAGTAAAAACTTCCTAAGATGGTCATACCAAGCCCTAGGAGCTTGCTTAAGACCATATAATGCCTTATGAAGTTTGTACACGTGGGCCTTGTGATGAGGGTCACAAAAGCCGGGTGGTTGAGCTACATATACATCTTCTTGTAGAGGACCATTAAGAAAAGCACTTTTCACATCCATTTGAAATAATGTAAATTCATTGAATGCAACATAAGCAAGAAACATGCGTATAGATTCAAGGCGAGCAACGGGAGCAAAGGTCTCATCAAAATCCAAGCCTTCAACTTGGGAGTACCCTTGAGCCACTAGTCTTGCCTTGTTTCGAATGATATTACCATATTCATCTTGCTTGTTTTTGAATATCTACTTGGTTCCAATGATGTTATGATCATGACCGGAAGGCCTCTCCACGAGAGACCAAACTTCATTCCGTGTGAAGCTAGTGAGATCATCTTGCATTGCAATGAGCCAATCCGCATCCTCAAGGGCTTGTTCGACCCTAAGTGGTTCAATACACGACACAAACGAGAAGTGAGCGCAAAAGTTCATAAGTTGACGACGAGTAACTATACCTTGCCCCAATCCCGTGAGGATCTTGTCAACATCAACACGTCGAGCCACCAATGGAATGATGGAAGTTGGAGTTTCAATAGGCTCTTCCCATTCGTGCTCATGGGCAACATTTGATTCATCATCAAGGGCGGAGCCATCCTCAATTTCATCATTTGCTCCAAAACAAAGACGGTCAAGTCGATCACGTGGATCAACCGCACTCACAACTTGTGGTTCAGTGGACACATCGGGTTGTGGAGGGTCTTGTTCTTGTTCTTGGATAATGGGCTCATCATGAGCAATTGGATCTTGAGTGGTAGGAGGAGGTGCTTGTGTTGGGGAAACCCTTGGCCCATCACCAACCTCATCATCTCTAGGCACTTGATCTATGGGCACAAGATCTCCAATGCCCATAGTAAAAATATCTTGAGAGGAATCTTCATTATTACCTACATCACTTAGATCAACTTGCTCCCCATGCGAGCCATTAAATTCATCAAACTCCACGTCACAAGTTTCCACAACACATCCGGTGGATTTTTTGTAGACTCTATAGGCGTGAGAGTTTGAAGCATACCCAACAAATATACCCTCAATTGTTTTGGATTGAAACTTTGCTAACCTATCTTTCTTATTGAGAAAGAAACACTTACAACCGAATACACGGAAGTACTTGACGTTTGGCTTGTGTCCGGTTAGAAGTTCATATGGGGTCTTCATCAATATCTTGCGAAGGAAGAGCCGGTTTGACGCATGACATGCGGTGTTGATGGCTTCGGCCCAAAATCTATAAGGACACTTGTACTCATCCAACATAGACCGGGCCATCTCCACAAGAGTGCGGTTCTTCCTCTCGGCTACACCATTTTGTTGAGGGGTATATGGTGTGGAATATTGGTGCTCAATCCCTTCATCACTCAAGAATTCTTCCAAGGTGTAGTTCTTGAACTCGGAGCCATTGTCACTTCTTATTGCCAAGATAGCCATGTTGTACTTTCTTTGGGCTTGCTTGGCAAAATCGATGAAGGTGGCCTTCGTCTCATCCTTGGACTTGAGGAAGAACACCCACGTGTATCTTGAGTAATCATCGACAATGACAAGACCATATTTCTTTCCACCAAGACTATCCCATGATGGAGGCCCGAAGAGATCCACATGAAGGAGCTCCAAGGGCGTAGAAGTTGACACAACATTCTTGGGGGTGTGCTTTGCTTGATGTTGCTTCCCGGCGATGCACGCACTACACACACGATCTTTCTCAAAAGACACGTTTGTTAGTCCGAGGATGTGTTCACCCTTTAGGAGATCTTTTAGATTTCTCATGCCAACATGGGCTAGCCGGCGATGCCATAGCCACCCCTTGTCGGCCTTGGCCATTAGACAAGTTGCATGGTACGTGCTCTCTTTTGAGAAATCAACCGTATAAAGGTTTCCATCCAACTCTCCAACAAAGGCCACTTCGAGAGTATCTCTCCTAAAGACTTGCACACTTGTTAGACTAAATAGTGTATCATAACCAACGGAAGCTAATTGACGAACGGAAAGAAAATTGTATTGAAGGGATTGGACAAGCATGACATTAGAAAGTGACATGTCATTGGTGATAGCCACCTTGCCCAACCCAAGTACCTTTCCCTTGGAACCAAAGACAATGCTCATATATGGTTGTATTGCATCCATGAAGTCCTTGAGCAAACGACTTTCTCCGGTCATATGATTTGTGCATCCACTATCAATCACCCATTTGACTCCACCGGAGAAAGTACCCTACACACACGTTTAGGCTTTGGTTAGAGGTGCCCATTTCGCAATGGGACCTCTAAGGTTAGTAACAAGGGTCTTTGGAACCCAAATAGCATAGAAACGAAAAGCATTACGGGGTCCAATGAATTTGGCATACACATCTCCATCCTTTGCCTTACGGAGCACATAGGATGGGGGCATCTTTTATTTCTTCTTGTTGGGAATGGACTTGCCCCTAGTGGCCTTCCCACTCACAACACCAACCTCATCAACTTTCTTCTTACCTTTGTCCTTGTGCCCTTCACGAACAAAGATCACCTTTTGAGGAGTTGATCCTTTGCTAAGGGTGACATCCGTTGTCACACTCGTACTTGGATCAAAACCAAGTCCCTCCTTAGAAAAGGACTCCTTGTGATGACTTAGTACATCATTTAGGTTTTTCTCGCCTTGGGCACAAGTCAAGAGACCCTTCTTTAGTTGAGCATGAAGAGCTAAGTTCTCCTCAATGAGAGATGCTTGATCAAGAGTAGAGTTAGTAGCACAAGCCTCAATATGCACAATAGTTGGAGGAGCCATCTTCGTAAGTGTTTTTATATGAGCAAGTTTGTGGGCCTCGAGATTCTTCTTAAGGATGGTGAGTTCCTCATCTTTTGTCTTGAGGGACAAGGTGAGTACCTCAACATCCTTAGAAAGGGAGGTGTTTAGCTCCACAAGTTTGCTCATATCATTAGCAAGCTCTTTACATATTTCATTAGCCTTTTTCAAGGAGGCAACATGCTTGGCATTTAAGTCGTTTGATGCATGAACAACTTTGCATAAGTTGTCATTTCGAGCTTCCTCAAAGTCAATTTTTCGCTCAAGGAGAGTATAGTTCTCCTTTTCCTCGGTGAGGAGGATTTCAAGATCCTTAATGGTTGTGGAGTTCTTACCCACCACATCCATAAGTAATTGAAATTTTTTGAGCTTGTTGCCTTTGAGAGAGCTCATCATTTTGTTCACTTTGGCAAACAACAAATCTTCACATGTAGCATGAGCATCATCACCTTCTGCATCATGAAATTCATCATGAGATTCGGAGGAGAACATGAAGGACTCATCAATAGGTGTTACCTTGATCTTGGACGGGGAGGAGGGAGTGTCATCATCAACCAACTTGGCCATAAGGCACTTGTGCGCATTGCCGGCGTAGTCACTCATGTAGTTGTAGTTTACAACTTCACCTTCCTTGTTGAGGAGCTTCAATGTTTTTTGTGTATCTTGAGCAACTCCGGCCACACCACCAACATCCTCGGGATCGGACCCTTCAAGAGCCAACAATGCTTTCTTCTTGAACTTGTTGTTGAGAGGGTTTGGGAGCTTCTTGGCGACATCCTTCCGAGGAAATCGAGGTTTGTCCTCTCTTTTCTCGTATGGACACTCCTCCGCAAAATGTCCCGGTCTCTCACAGTTGTAGCAGTTTCTTGTCTTCTTCTTTTGGAATCTTCCCTTGAAGTCCCCTTTGGTGAACTTCTTCACAAAGAGAGCAATATCATCATATGAGGGAGTATCATCGGATTTATCATCGTCTTCATACTCATCTTCTTCCTCATCATCATCAAACTCCTCGAGCCTAGCCTTGAGAGCAAGGTTTGAGGACGGACCACCGTATGTGGCAAGGAGCCTCTTGGACTCCTTTAGGTGCTCTTCATATTGCAAGAAGGTGGCAATCACATCATTCGGTGTCATCTTGAAGAAGTCGGGCATACGCCTCAATTCCCACACCATTTGATGAGAATACACCATGAGAGCATTCAACATTTTGTCCACGAGGTAACGGTTGGTGATTTCATATCCATCCAAAGATTTTTCACATGTGAAGGACTGGACATGAGCAGAGAGAACCTTGAGACGCATATGAAGTTGTTGAGGTGTCTCATCTTTCTTCATGTGAAGGTTGTGCAATGCATTCTTTGCGGTCTCATATCTTGTCATTTGAAGAGACCCGTTGCCGGATTTGGCAATGAGAAGAGTATCCCACATTTCGTTGGCATTGGTGATATGAAGAAATGGTGCACGTGTCAACTCATCCATTCCTCTCTTCAAGAACCCAATAGCCGCAAGGTTGAGATGTCGATCAAACACTTCACTTGGAGTAAGGTTGTTTGGATCAACAGGATAATAGCCTTTTCCGGAGTCGATGAGGTTCCACATTGGTTCGCACACAAACCTAAGATAATCTGCCATAAGACTTTTCCAATCCAAGAAGTTAGTATTCTCGGTTAGTACCGGCGGATTGCCGTTGAAATTATACTTAGGTTCCACAAGCTTAGGAGCCGGATAGTTCCATTGGTAGGGACCACCTCTTTGCAAGGGAGCCTCAGAACCGGGGTGCACAAAGGTCTCCTGTGGGGACCTAGGGGCGGCACCACTTGACGTTTGTGACTCCGACGCCGAAGCCTTCAATCTAGCAAAGGAGGCTTCCATTTCCTTCCTTTGATTGTCCAAAGCCTTTTGCAAGGCTTTTTCCATTTCTCCGGAGGTGAATAACTTGGGGTCCTCAATTTCATAACTAACATGCCCCGTGGAGGGAGGCAACGCAGCTTGTGCGGTGGCCCTTTGTTCGGTAGCCAATCTCTCGGCTTCCAAACGCGCGACATCCGCAGCAATTGCAACCTCCTCCACATTGGCACCCGAGCTTTCTGGGATGCCGTTCTTGGTCATCTCGCTCTAGGGCGGTTAAGCCACAAGAATAGAGCACGAGGCTCTGATACCAATTGAAAGGATCGAGATAGACCTAGAGGGGGGGTGAATAGGTCTTATTACAAATTTTATCACTACTTAGCAATTTTTAAGCAATAGTGCGGAAAACAAGGTGTGCCTAATAATTGCAAGTTCTATTTAGCAAAGACAAGATAAACACTAAGGAAAATAAACACAAGAAAGTGAGGGGCAAATAATACGGTAGTACAAGTAGTAAGGCAAAAGAGTAGGGATAACCGAATGACGCGGATAAAACGATGTATCCCGATGTTCACTTCCTTGGAGGGAAGCTACTCACCGTTCGGAGAGAGTGGGTGAAACCACGAAGGAACACCTACGCCACGAAGGCTCACTCTATTCCCCTTGAGATATCACCACGAAGGCGATTCCCAACCACTACCGGTTGACCTTAAAGGTTGTCACCAAACCCTCACAAACTCAACGGGGGTAATCACAATGGTCGATTCCTCTCCGAAGACTCCTACCCGCCTAGGAGTCTCCAACCACCAAGAGTAACAAGATCAAGGGGAAAAGCTCAAGACTTGCTCAAATCACGATTTGCTTTGGTCGGAAGATGGGGAAGGGACGGATCTACCACGAGGTGAAAGATCTGACAAGAACTCTCACAAATCTCTCCGGGATCTTGGTTTGAGTGTAGGAGATGAGAGAGAGGGAGCACTTTGTGTTCTTGAGTGAAATAAATGAAGTGGTCAACCCTACTCCGAAGTGGGTAGGGGGTATTTATAGATGCCAAAGAACTAGCCGTTTTGGTGCAGTCATAAGGACGTCGGACGGTCCGGTCCTCATAGCACACTCGTGTCGGACGGTCCGGGGATGAGGACAGACGGTCCGGGCTAGGCCCGGACGGTCCGACCAGTACGCCGGACAGTCCGACCTGATGAAGAAAAGCTACTGATCTTTGGCACCGAGGGTCGGACGGTCCGGGACCGAAGCTCGGATGGTCCGGAATAGACGAATATGCTACTGACCTTTGGCACCGAGGGTCGAACGGTCCGGGACACAAGTCCGGACGGACCGGGCTGAGCCCGGACGGTCCGGGACCGAAGCCCGGACGGTCCGGAATAGACGAATATGCTACTGACCTCGGGGACCCCCTTGTCGGACGGTCCGAGGTGCAGTACGGACGGTCCGGGACAGGCCCGGACGGTCCGGCCTGATACCCGGACGGTCCGACATACACAGATGATGTGCATTTTGGAGAGCAGTGTATATCCTACACAACTACATTGATTTTCATGGGTTGTAGAGTTGTGTATTTTACATGATATAGTTATTATGACTTGAGCAAGACTTTAACTAAACCACATGATCCCCTCTTAATAGTGCGGGGATCCCTATAACTCAAGAGGTAGTAGAAAAGAGGACTTAGCGTCATCTTCAATCGTTTTGTAGACTTCTTGAGAGCTGTTGAAGTTTAGTCCATGATCCCTACACGGTGATGTCAAGAGAACTAACAGTTTCCTGTGTATCACTTAGCAAACACAGTTAGTTCCCTATATGTATATTGTCATCATACAACAAAATATGCTTAAGGGCAAGATTGCACTTTCACCGGCGTGGTCCTCACTTCTCCCAAGGGAGAGAAATTCTGCTATGTCTTACAGCTACAGTTCACTTTCACCAACAACGCAGCAGAATAAGAGGCCCTACTCCATGGGCTGCGGCTAGCTCGTGAGATGAACATAAGACGGATACAATGCTATGGTGATCCTGAACTTGTTTCTGAACAAGTATCAGAAAAGTGGAACTCAAAGGACGCCAAAAAGGCAGCTTATCGGCGAGAGGTAGAAAGACAAGACAGATTCTTTGTTGGATACCAAGTGGACTACGTGGAACGTAAGCTAAACGAAGTTGCAGACGCTCTATCTCGGCTCGGCTCTCAACGAAAGCCGGTTCCAGCTAATGTGTTCCTTGATGTCCTGACAAAGCCGTCCGCGCAAATACCCACAGAGCAGGACATAGCAGAGCCGGATCCAGAACCGGCTCTGGTGGATGCAATACATGCTACCCCCTCATGGCTTGTACCATATTTGGACTACAAGACCCGGGGAATCCTACCAGCTGATGAGGTAGAGGCCAGACAAATCGTCAGGAGAAGCAAATCTTTTGTACTCATCAAATGTGAGTTACACCGGCGAAGCCCTGCAGATGTCTTTCAGAGATGTGTATCACCAGAAGAAGGAAGATAAATCCTCAATGAGACACACTCTGGAGACTACGGGTATCATGCCAGCTCTCGTTCTCTGGTGGCCAAAGCCAATACACACGAATTCTACTGGGTCACAGCAAATGCGGATGCAGAGGATATAGTCAAGAAGTGCGATGGATGCCAACGCTACGCAAACCAAGCACATGTGCCAGCTCAAGAACTTAGGATGATCCGAATCACTTGTCCCTTCGCGGTGTGGGGGCTTGATATGGTGGGACCTTTCAAAAGGTCACCCAACAAGAATAAACATTTGCTGGTGGCAGTTGAAAAATTCACCAAGTGGGTCGAGGCAGAGCCGGTTAGAAAATGTGGCGCAGAGACGACACTGAAATTCTTGAAAAATATAATATAAAGATTCGGCTACCCCCACAGCATCATCACTGATAATGGGTCTAACCTATCAGAGGGGGTTATGCAGCAATTCTGTCAAAGAGAGCACATCTGACTCGACCTTGCGTCAGTGGATCATCCTCAAACTAACGGAAAAGCCGAGAGAGCCAACCAAGAGTTGCTCCAAGGCATCAAACCCCGACTCTTTGTTCCTTTGGATAGGACGCCGGGTTGCTGGTAGGAATAATTTCCCTCTGTATTGTGGAATATCAGGACGACTCCTAACCGGTCAACAAGCTACACGCCCTTCTTCCTGGTCTATGGAGCCGAAGCTGTTCTCCCATGTGACATTCGTCACGACTCACCACGAGTCACAGCTTATGTGGAAGCCGATAATGAGAAAGCAAGGCAAGACGCATTGGATATCCTTGATGAAAAACGAGAACTAGCAGCAGCTCAATCGGCTATCTACCAACAAGATCTACGACGGTATCATAGCCATCACATCATAAGTCAGACTTTCTAGGAAGGTGACTTGGTGCTCCGCCTCATCCAGAAGAAAGACGGAATGCACAAGGTGTCCTCTCCATGGGAAAGACCGTTTGTGGTCAGCAAGAACCTGTACAATGGATCCTACTACCTGGTTGATATACGCGAGAAGAAAAAGTCATGCACCTCGATGGAGGAAACTCCCAGGCCATGGAACATCGCACAACTCCATCCATAGTACACTTGAGTAGAGTAGGAAACTATTGTACAAAGTCAGCACTCGTCGCACCGGCTTTATATATATATATATATATAGGGTGGGTCTATTCTACAATTGATTGTAGAATAGTATTCTATAATAGGCTCCCTCCTATATAGAGTAAATTCCAAAACGAAAAAGAAAAAAGCCCACCCCATCTCTACCTCTCTCTTCCCTTCCTTCAAACCGCTCGGCCTCCCAACCCTGTGCCACCGACCACCGGCCTCCTTCCACATGCCGCCGTGCCGCCCCGGCCTTGTCCCCCCGTACAGCAGACCGCCTGGCCTCCTCCCTCGCGCCGCCGTGCTTCCTCGCCTCCTTCCCTGCGCTCCTCACCGCGTCGCCTGGCCTTCTCCCTCGCGCTGCCGCGCTCCTCACCGCGCCGCCCGTCCTCCTCCTCCGCGCTCCTCACCGCTCCGCCCCGCCTCCTTCGCGCTCCTCACAGCGCGGCGCGTGCTTGATCCTGCTCCCTAGATCGGTGGCCTAGTCCTACAGCCTGACGACAAGTTTTGATCTGAGCCGCCGGCGCCGGGCCCTGGTCAGCGGCGGCGACCTTGCTGCTCCTGGTCGTGCGGGGGAGGCTACCTGTTGGTTCTTGCCGACAAAACAGAGATGAACTCGCCAGCGTTCATCATCCCAGGACGAGGATGCAACGTCGGGTGGAGGATGCAGCGGCAGGAGGAGGCACCGCTGTAGCAATTTTGCGCATAGGCGGGGGTCCAATGTAGGCTCTCAAGGATTTTATGCACAATAATAAGCAGAGTAGCACCGGAAGTAGGAGGCAGCAGTAAGAGAAGCTTCAGGAGCAGTCACCGGAGGATATGTACAACTGAACATGTTCAGGAGCAGCCACGGGAGGACACATGTTCAGGAGAAGCTTCAGGAGCATACACATGTAAACTTCAGCAGCAAGGGCAAAATCCAACCTCTGCTTCACGTACTAGGAGTTCTATACACCGCTAGATAAAACAATCATGGCCGACTCACTGAAAATCTGAGCGCTCTTTTCTTTTTAGTATGGTCATGTCCTAGGCTATTAAAGTAAATCTTGGCGTATGTTCTGGCTAGCGCATCGACGAGGAATATATTGGAATGGAATACTAGCAATCTGTTATGCTGCTTGTGATTTGTCAATGTAAAAAAGTTTTATTATTCTTCAAAAAACGGAAATGCTAGTACTGGTTGGTGGATTGCAAATCCCGGAGGAGTTGTATAATATAGAATTAGAAAGCTACTGTAGTTCTGGTCTTTGTTTCTCACAAAATTGTTTGACGCGTTTTTGAGTTCATCAAATATGTGCAAAAAGATGATTCCCGTCTAGAGAGTACCATCAAAATAATCTAAGCAGTACCAATAATTCATTTTGGGCAATACTTTTTATTTATTTTGAACAATACAACACCCTTTTATTGTTGAGCAGTACAAAAAAATGGAAAATATAGAATTAGAAAGCTACTGTACTTGTGGTCTTTGTTTCTCACATTTTATGTGTTTTTTAGTTCATCAAGTATGTGCAAAAAGATGATTCCCGTCTAGCCAGTACCATCAAAATAATCTGAGCAGTACCAATAATTAATTTTGGGCAATACATTTTTTTATGAACAATACAACACCCTTTTTTTGTTGAGCAGTACAAAAAATAGAAAATATTCCTAATAAAAATCATGTCTTCGAAGGTGACATACATCCGATACCGGTCGTATACCATATTCTTTTGTCGGGGCAGTACCATTGTTTTATCTAGAGCAGTACCATTGAATCACTTTGTGCAGTATCATTGATTCACTTTGGGCAGTATCATTAACTTATTCATTCTGAACGGTACAAAAAATTATTCAATTTTTAGAAGTACATTTTTTAATTGGGGGACAATACCATTATATCACTCTGGGCAGTACCGTTGATACATTCCGGGCAGTACAAAATTATTCATTTTGTGCAATGCGAAAACTTGTTTATTGTCAGGCAGTACGAAATTCATATTTCGCAGAAGTACAAGACACATGTCGAGATAAGTTGAGTTTGTGGAAATAATATACGAGCAGTACAATTAATTCATTATGAGCAATAAAAACTTTTTTTATTGTCGAGAAGTATGAAACTCATATTACACGGAAGTACAAGACAAAGTTAAGTTCTTTAAAAAAATATGAGCAATACAATTTATTCATTTCGAGAAGTACAATTATTATTATTATTATTATTATTATTATTATTATTATTATTATTATTATTATCGGGCAGTACGAAACTCTTATATTCTATAGAAGTACAATACTCTATTGTCTCGGAATAGAAAAAATCTCGGTATTTTGAATATTGTTCAAAAACCGTGAAGAATTGGAAAATATTAAAACACAAAAAGTTGCTAAATTTCAATACCCTTCCATCGCCATATCATTTGCATCATTCTGAGGTCAAATGAACATCAATGATCATCTTTTAAAATATCTAAGTTTTTGTATTTTCAAAATTATTCAAACACTATGCATAATTCGAAAAAACTTACAACATGAAAAAGTTTGTAAATTTCAGTAGCTTTCCAACGGTATATCGTTTGCGATGTTTCGAGAAGTTGTTCAAAAATTAATATCAAATTACTGTTCGTCTATTTTGAATGAATTTCGGTATTTTCAAAACTTCTCAAAAATTATGTAAAATTTGAAAAATCTTAATACACAAAAAAGATGGGAAATTTCAATAGCTTTCCAACGCCATATAATTTGCATCATTTTGAGGTCTAAAAATTATTCATAATCATCTTTAAAAAATTAGTTTTCAGTATTTTCAAAACTGTTAAAAAACTATGCAAAATATGAAAAACATTAAAACATGAAAAAGTTTGGAAATTTCAGTAGCTTTCGAACGGTATATCATTTGCACTATTCTGACAAGTGGGTAAGAAAATTCGTTGAAAACACTTTTCAATCAGCTTGTGATGATTTCTATTTTTTGAAAATTTGTAATAAAAAATATGAAAATTTGAAAAAATTCACAATACAAACAAGTTGAGGATTTTCTGTAGCTTTCCAACGGTATATCATTTGCGCAATTCCGATTAACGATTTAGAATCTACGATTGAATTACTACACATAGACAGAAGAGCAGTATTGGCTTTATGAAAAAGAAGTATGGTAGTGTTGCGCAGAAGCAGTACCAGATCGTTATCTCGGGAAGTACGAGATTATTGTAGAATATTATTCTATCACCGATTGTAGAATAGACGACATGTGTGTATATATATATATATATATATATATATATATATATATATAGCCGGTCTATTCTGACATCGATGTCAGAATAACTATTCTGACAACATTCCGAACTGCTTCGTATCGCAAAAGAGAACTGCACTTCTGAATTCGGTTCGGGTAAAACAGAACCGCATGCACCGTTTTCGCGATAACTTTTTAACCGTGGGTTGGAATTGAGCGTACGATACCCCGTTGGATTCGTATGGAAAAGGATCATATTCCGTATGTTGAACACGTCCCCCAAGTATTCACGGATTAAGAGAAGTTTCGAAAATTGTGCGGCGACCCACTTTTGCAGCGGGCGTTTTTTCGCGATTTCTCTTAAACCGTTCATCGGAATGATGCAAATGATATAGCGTTGGAAGGATATCGATCAGGCGCTCCATCCATACTTAGAAATCTAGCCGCAAAAAACGCGCATACTCTGTTTTTCGCCGACGGATCTTGTAGAGAATAGAACCTTTTAACCGCTTGTCCGATCGATGCGTATGATACACCGTTGGATTCGCCTGGAGTAGTAGATTAATCCATATGTTGAACACTTTTCCATATTCCACATGGTTTTGATGTGATTTGAAAAATAGTGTCGCTGCCCTCTTTTGGACAGCGGGAGTTTTTGCTTAAATTCGTTTGATCGGTTCGTCTTATTGATGCAATTGATACACCATTGGATAGCTATCATCGAGGCGCTCCATTTGTATGCAAAACACGTCCTCTAATTCCTTATGGTGTAAAAGTTGTGCCAATTGTAGTAAATCGCGGAACTTCGTTCTTCGCGGACCCAGAATCGACGACGTGAACTGCATTCGCCGGGCCACCGCACCACATCCGACGGGAAAGCGCACTGCATTATCGCCAGACAGAACGCACGTGTTTTTCGCGGAACAAAAAATCGGCGAGTGAACTGCATCCGCGGGGCACCCGATTGCATTTGTCAACAGAAAGAACTGCACATGATTTTTTCACATGGCAAAAGAAATACGCGTATTTTTTCACGGACCCGGAATCGACATAGGGAACTGCATTCGACCGATACAGGTTGCATTTATTGACAGATAGAACTGCATTTGTTTTATTAAGTTTTAACATTATTTTTTGTCAACGAGCGTGCACCGCAAAGACGATGCGAGTGAACTTCATTGAATTACGAGTGAACCACATCTATTTTACAATCGAAATTTAAAATGCACAAGAAACCTTTTTTTACAAAGAACTTCAAACTACTATGTATATCCCCGTGGTTGAATTGACCAAACCGAACTACACCCGAGAATCTCCGATCGGATTCTACTCGCTGGGTTGTGCCGACACTGGCCAGATCGAACATCAACAAACGGCCTTGCGAACTGCACAGGGGTCGGCTGTCACGTTCCGTTACCGGCAAGAGGATGCAAAAGGGGACTTGGGTATGAGGCCGACCCTGACCATGTGGCGTCTCCAGCGTCTTCCTATCCGCGGCGCCAACGGAGGGATGAACCCCGTCTTCTGGTTGCCGCGAATCGGGGGCCAGGGGCGGCCGGCGTGGAGTCCTGGTCGCGGTGCCCCGCGTGAGATGGAGGGGGGTGGATCCCGGCGACGTGCCCTGCGCGGCCAGCGAGGGGGGGAGGTGGCGGCCCGGATCTAGACGGCGGCGCCCCGCCGGCCAGCGTGAGGGAGAGGAGGCGGCGCGGATCCCGGTGGCGGCGCCCGGCGGCCAGCGTGGAGAAGAGGATCCAGGGGCAGCGAGGTGGAGTCGTGGAGGCCGGTGGTGAACGCCGGTGGGCGGCGGCCGGATGTGGAGGGAAGGAGGAGGCCGGAGCCGATAGGGAAGGAGGCTAGGGGGTCGGGGTGCCGCGTTCCGGTGAGTGGCGCGCCGGGAGCGGGAGGAGGAGGCTCGGGGGGGGGGGGGGGACGGGATCGTGGTGGGGGTTGGTGGAGATCTGATTGAGGTGGTGGGATGAGAAGGTTTTTTTTGTCGGTGTTGTGCGGTGCGGTGCGGTTTGGTCTGGTCGGTTCAGTCAGGTGTTGTTAGAATAAGCCCGGTGTTGTTAGAATAAGGTCTTAAGGGTTGTTGTTAGAATATAGCCACCCCAACATTCCGAACTGCAGTATTTTCGCAAAGGGAACCGCATTGCTGAATTCGGAGCACTGCAGCTCGGGTAAAAACGAACCGCATGCAGTATTTTCGCGATAACTTTTTAACCGTTTGTCGGAATTGAGCGTATGATACACCGTTGTATTCGTATGGAAAATTAGCATCTTCCTTATGTTGAATACTTCCCCCGATTCTTCACAGATTAAGAGAAGTTTCGAAAATGGTGCGGCGACCCACTTTCACAACTGTAGTTTTTTCACGATTTCTCTTAAACCGTTCATCGGAATGATGCAAATGATATACCGTTGGAAATATATCGATCAGGCGTTCCATCCATATGTAGAACACTTTTTCTAATTCGCTACGGATTTGAGAGAAATCTAGCCGCAAAAAAACGCAGCAACTCTATTTTTTGTTTTCGGATATTGTAGAGAGTAGAACTTTTTAACCGCTTGTCCGATCGATGCGTATGATACACCGTTGGATTCTTCTGGAGTAGTAGATTAATCCATATGTTGAACACTTTTCCATATTCCACACGGTTTTGAAGTAATTTGAAAAATGGCGTTGCTGCCCTCTTTTGGACAGCGGGAGTTTTGCTTAAATTCGTTTGATTCGTTCATCCGATTGATGCAATTGATACACCATTGGATAGCTATCATCGAGGCGCTCCATTTATATGTCAAACACATCCTCTAATTCCTTACGGTTTAAAAGTTGGGTCGATTTTAGTAAATCGCAGAACTCCGTTCTTCGCGGAACCGGAATCGACGAGGTGAACTGCATTGGCCGTGCAAGCGCACTGCATTATCGCCAGACAGAATGCACGTGTTTTTCGCTGAACAAAGAATCGGCGAGTGAACTGCATCCGCGGGGCACCCGATTGCATCCGACACACAAGCGCACTGCATTATCGCAAAACAGAATTGCACGTGTTTTTCGCGGATCCGAAATCGGGGTAGCGAACTGCATCATTCAGAGACCGGTTGCATTTATCGACAGGGAGAACTGCACTTATTTTTTAAACTTTCAACATAATTTTTGTATCAATGAGCGTGCACCGCAAAGGACGATGTGAGTGAACTGCATTTTTTTTGTAATTGCATCTGAGCACTTCAATTACAATAAAAGAGAATCGCACACAATTTCATGAACTACAAGAAGGACAAAAAGATGAATAATCCATTTTTACAGTATTTTAAACACACAAAAATCCAACCGCGTTGCAATATTTTGAATACAAAGATTTTTACACTACAAAGTTTACTGCATCAATATTCTTTTTGTGGTATCTTTGAACACACAAAATCCAACCGCACTGCAATTCCAAAAACGCCTGAAAACTGCAAATCGCACTTTCTCAAGAGGACGCTCGCGGATCCATGGGGGGGTGGAGGAGAGTGGAACCATGGCGCTAGGTGCCATGGCCGCAGGGGGGCGGCCGGGGCGTACATCGCGGTTGTGGCGACAGGCGGCCATGGACTCCATGACGTTGATCCCTTGGGGGAGTGGGTCCGCCGCTGGGAGCTCAACGGCAGGGAGATGAGGCGACGATAGGGGCCGCGCAGGAGATGAGGTAGTCGCCTCGATCCATGGGAGAGCGCAGGCCGGGGGCGTGGCGTCGTGGCCGGTCCCTGGAGTGGGTGGGGTCTGCTCGTCGGCGGGCGGCTAGAAGAAGGCCGCGATTGCCGGGATCCCGGTCAAGCGCGGATGCAGCCGGGGAGCCGCCGGGGCGGGGGGAAGCGGGGAGGAGCGCCGCCGGGGAAGGGGACGCAGCCGGGGAGCCGCCGGTCGGGTGGCAGCGGGGAGGAGCGCCGCCGGGGAAGGGGATGCAGCCGGGGAGCCGCCGGGCGGATGGCAGCGGGGAGGAGCGCCGCCGGGGCAGGGGGGAGAGGTCCGCCGCCGGGGTGAGGTTTGGTCGGGGGTTAGAGACGTGCGTGGGTGGGCTGGGGAGAGGATAAGGTAAGGGTGGGTTTTATTTGATCGGTTGCTGGTTCGGGCGCTCCGCGTTAGAAGGTTAGTTAGTAGGGGTGTTGTCAGAATAAGGAGGTGTTGTTAGAATAAGGTCTTAAGGGGTGTTGTTAGAATAGACCCACCCTATATATATATATATATATATATATATATATATATATAAGTCGACATTTGTCGCACTAGCTATCACCGCATAATAAAGTCGATTTACATCGCAACCGACTCTCATCACAGTCAAATTAATAAAGTTGATTCTATCGCGCCAGGCTTTCGCCAAATCTCAAAGTCGACTTTGTCGCACCGGCTCTCGCCACACTTATGCATAAAATCAATTTTCATATTGCATAGTATTTCATACATATTGCATCATATTGCATCACATTGCATATTGCATCATAAATTAAAATTTTCTCAGAGACCTAGGGGCTTGATCAACCCTCTATCGGCTCTGAGCATGTATATTGATTTGATAAGGTGAAGAGGGGGGCGTTGATGATACTCATCGACTCCTACCAGAAAACCCGACATATATATGTAAAACTTCACATGTGTTTGCTTAGATAAGGGGTAAAAGGGGGGTTCAATGGCTCCCATCGACTCTTGAAAACCGAAGATATCCCGGAATACACATGAATTGGCTACCCACGCCGTCCGGCCTGTACAGCTTAGAGCTTACATAACTAACGCACTACTGGTTGGTCTAAACTTCGAGGTTTACATAAAACATCTATCGAATTAAGTCCTATGAGCCGGGAACGCTAGTCATTGAAAAGCCGGCTCTACAGAGATGTTTTGACTCTTCAAACCAATAATCTCTCTCAAACGTGAGAAGATGAGGTCTAAGTAGACTTCTAATAGCCTTTGCATTACACTCTTGCATTTAAAGCATCATGCATAATCAGAATTTGTTTTCACAGATTAAAGTTAGACCTATGTGACTCGGCACAAGCACCCAGGTGCATATACCGACTCATGGGGACTACACTTCAAAATCTTCTCAAAGACCTGACACGATGCAATGATATTCGTACCGACTCTTGGGGACTAAACTCCGAAGTTTCTTGTCAAGAAAAGACTCGATATAGCACCCAGATGCATACACCGACTATTGGGGAGTAACACTTCAAAAATTTCTTATTCAAAGATTTGGCACGACGCCAAGATGATCATACCAACTCTTGGGGAGTATGACTTCAAAAAAAATATGACCTGGCACGGCACACAAACGTGACCACACCAACTCATGGGGGCTACAAGTCGATCTATCCTATGAGTCGATCACTGATACACATATATTTTGAATCGACTCAGAGGGCTACATATACAGACATATCGGCTCTCATGCATTGAGCAAAAACATTCAAATCAGGAATAAAAACCGACTTACAGACTCGATGGGAATTTATAATTTTCATTCATCAAACAGCTGAGTCTTACATCAAAAGGAGGGGCCTTACATTGCAGGAAATTAAAAAGACAAAATCGGCAAAATACTACTAAAAGTAAAAAATTACAGCTTCAGTCGTCGTCTTCAGAATCGGCTTCATCTTCAGTTAAAGAAATTTGGACTTCTTTTTCATTATTGTGGAATTCTTCATCGCTACTACTCGAAGTCTCCATGCAGAAGTAGGCTCGGTCACCATCTGAGTCAAAAATTCTAGCCCACAAGTTGTCATCACCATCATATCTGAAGACAATAGTGTCTCCTCTTGAGATGTTCCTGGAGAGAAGAAAAGTTTTCCAACCTCTCTCAAAAAACGTAGAGTTGTGGCTAGAAAGTCTAGTAGCCACCCAAACAGTCCCATGAAGACATCCCTCGGAGCGGAGCCAAAGACCTGAAGGCCTTGAATCGATCACAAGTTGAGTAAAAGACTCAGGGAGTTTTATCCAACGACGAATCGTCCGGATATGTATCAAGAACTCACCACTCTCTGGAGATTCAGACGGAGCACGAGCACCTAACTTGGGAGCCATGCAAAGAGAGAGGAAGAAGAAGAAGAAGAAGAAGAAGATGCGAGCACTTGAAGGATAAGCCACCCAATGGATATTTATAGCAGTTCCGAGGGGAAGATCAATCATTACCATAATGACATGGGTGAACTACCCTTGGTAGATGACATTTATGGAAAGACTCCTCTAATCCCACTACAACATCAATGCCTCCAACCGGCGTTTCAGGCAGTGTGATCATAAATACCATACCGGATCTTTGACTGAAAAAGTCAAAAGAAATTTTTAGTTGGAAGATGAGACGAAGAGATAAAAGAAAGATTGGCACCGACTCCTCACAAGTCTCAAAAGGATATGAGAGTCGGTCAAATCCAAATTACGGAGTCCGCAACCATGATGATGACAAGAAGATTGCTGCAAAGACTAAAGCATCACATCAATCCTGGGGGCTAATGTCGGGGTTATGGACCAAGCCCATAGCCCCGCATTAGATCTATGGGCCGACTCACCTATGGAAGGCCCACAAGAGAAGACCCAGCCACGGGCCGGCTGCGTCAAGGAAAGAAGATCAAAGCCGTAGAAGGAATTCGACTTACCTTGTATAGCACATAGCATATTTGTAAAGTAAAATAGGACTCCACCTCATGTCGGAGTAGGACTCGCGGAATCCCGGGACCCGGCGCCTTTATAAGCCAAGGTCCATAGGATCCAGAGCGAGAGAACAATCTCAACCTAACATAGGACTAGACACTTGTCGGCGTAACCTAGATCTCATCAAGACTAAGTTTACGAGCTGAATCTCTTGTAATTGATCAACCAACTCTTCTTTCGAGAGTCGGAACCCATAATAATAAGAACTAGGAGTAGGTGACACGTCCCAAACGTATCTATAATTTCTGCTTGCAAAATGCATGTTTTGTGTGATATTGCTATGATCTAGATACACTTTCATACACTTTTGATGATATTTTGACTAACTTATTAACTCAGTGAACCATAGTGCCAGTTCCCGTTTTCTGCTGTTTTTCTATTTCAGGTTTCCCCCATACTAAAAGTGCTCCAAAAATTCGAGAAAATCAGATAAAAAATCAGCGTGCGAGAACCTTCCGGAATCACCTGGGTGGGGCCAAAGGGCTAGCAACAGGGACCCAGGCGGCCACCTGGCGCGGCCTAGGGTCTAGCTGCGCCGGGGGGGGGGGGCCTGGACCCCTGGTGGCCCCCCTGTCAACCCCCCTTCTCCTATTTAATCTCCGTGACGCGAAACCCCCGAACACAGAACCCTTTTTCGCGATCTCGCCTCTATTCCGCCGCCGCCTGATACGTCCCAAACGTATCTATAATTTCTGCTTGCTCCATGCATGTTTTGTGTGACTTTGCCATGTTTTTCTTGAACTTTTATACACTTTTGAGCATGTTTGGACTAACCTATTAACTCAGTGCACCCAGTTGCCAGTTCCTGTTTCTGCTGTTTTTTTATTTCAGGTTTTCCGGCCATTAAAAGTGCTCCAAAAATTCCGTAAAAAATATATGCAAAATCAGCGTCCCGGAAGGAATCACCAAGGAAGGAAGGGAGGTCCACCACAGGGACTCCAGAAGGGTCCCTGGCGCGGACCCACCCTAGGTCGCGTCGGCACCTTCCTGGCTGCCCTGTGGCCCCTCTTAGTGCCCCCCTTTGGACTATATTTACCCCCCGTGACGGAAACCCCTAGGAGTGATCTGCTATTCCCGTTGTCCTCTCTGTACCTCCACCTCTGCCGTTTCAAGATCGGGGCTGCCAGGAGAATCTGCCTCGGTACCTTGCCGGAATGAGGTATCTCCTCCGGGAGACCATCCATCGCCATGGATGCTTCCCGGATGTAACGTAAGTAGTCCCCCTTGGACCATGGGTCCGTGACCAGTAGCTATGTGATGTACTCCTCCGCTCTTTGTGCTTTCACTTTCGAGACCTCATGAGCTGCCTCACATGATCGAGGCACTTTTGTAATTTTCTGTATTGCTATGCTGAGTTTGCTGCGATCTGATGGATTATGAGATTATGTTCAGATTGTGATAAGTAATATATTTGGTTCTCGTTTATATTTGTGTTCTTTAGTAAATTCTTGCATGTTCTCTGTTGCCGTATTTTACTTTGGCCAAGTGATATGTTGCAACTCCAAGAGGGAGCGTTATGCTTGATTGTGGGTTCAGCCCCTTGATGTCTAGCTTGAGTGACAGAAACATGAGACTAGGGGATGTGCTGTTTCCACTAGGGATAAAACAACAGTGCTTGTACCTGCGGGTGCAAGGATTGTTTACTTTACTCAAAGTTCTTTTAATGCAGTTGTCTGTTTCTTTGAGTTTACACTTTGGGTGGGATTCGCAACTTAATACCAGCGAGATGTTCTGGATAGATATCTAAAGGTGGATGATTTGTAGTAGATGCAGATGGATTTCGGTCTACTTACGTTGGCGTACTGCCCATTGCTTTTGAGCCTCTTCCTTTCTTTTGTAGCATAGTTAGCATTGCGATGCGTTTATAATCCTGTCAATTGCTCAGCTGTGACTTGTTTACCTTGCTAGCACTTTTATCGTCTTTTTGTTAGAGAGACATCACTAGTGAACATCACGGGACCCCGGTCCATATTCAAATAGCCGCGTCCACGGTAATGGACACAGTTCGTACTAGGTCACACCAAATGATCAACATGAGTTCGGTGGTATGTTTGTGTTAAGTGGATGGTTATGCGATGACTGGATTGGTTGGGTGGTAACGAAGGACACCTAACCCGTTGAATGGTCATGCGATGACCCGTTTGGTCATGCGACGACCCGTGGAAGTGATTGGTCACGAAGTGACCCGGTGCTTGAGTCTGTAAGGACTCCGAGGTAAGCCACATGATCATGCGACGATCATGTGGGGTCCACTGTGTGTGCATTAGTCTTAATACTGATAATATGCCTGATGAATATCTGCTTGCGTGATATTGTTGCTCACCTGTTTAATTCACTAATATACTTTTAACCTGTTGCCATGTTATTGTTTTGCCTTGTTGCATGGTTGCTGTGAGATTTCAAGTACATTCAATGTACTGACCTGGCGTGTTATGCCAGATTTGCAGGCCATGCTTTGGATGCGTAGGATGACGTTCCCGGTGTTTGAGAGCTAGGAGGTGTCCCAGGCAGTGTCCCTGTGGAGTGGAGTTCATCACCGTCGTTATTGTTCCGCTGTCGTCATTATTCCGCTGCTAGAGAGTTCTGCTGCTACTTGGTGTAGAGCTGAGGCTAGCCTAAGGAGCAAGCTGTGTCTCTGCTACCGTTGTAATAGACCTCGTGTACCCCTATCTTCGGTAATAGAAAGTTGTTCAGTTCTATATCAAGCGATGACGTGTTCTAGAAGACTTGATCTCTGGGCTGGTGCACGGGGCGTTCCGGTCCTCTGAGCCGGGGTGCCCCAACTCACGTACCATGACTCGAGGATGCGCAAGGATAACCAAACCCACATACACTCCTCCTCGGGTTACTTGTCTCTTTGTGAACTTCCAGATTAGATTGAGAGTTACCGATAATAAGTGCATGAGTTCTTTAGACTAATGTGAGTATTCAAAAGTTGACACTTCCACTCACCTATACTTTTTCTAGCCTCTTCGGTATCATGCATTGCCCTTTCTCATCTCGAGAGTTGGCGCATACTTCGCCGGTGCATCCAAACCATGGCATGATACGCTCTGTCATCATAAGCCTCCATATATCTTTGCTCAAAACAGCCACCATACCTACCTACCAGGCATTTCCATAGCCTTTCCGAGATACATTGCCATGCAACATCCACCTCCTCATGACTTGATCTTCATGTCATGCATGCTACTTGCTTGATCGATGAGCCGCATGCTAGTTGGGCCTTGCCCTAATCATTGCTACATGACGCGCTAGTATCATTGCATATCCTGCTACCCTGGCAGAGGCATACATTTTCATCATGATAGTTACATCTTCTTTATGTGAGTACCTTTGTAAAGTGTGAAAGATCTCCTATATTCTTGTAAAATATAGAGTGTTGACCCTAAAGTGAGGAAAGATCCCAAAGAGGACAAAACAAAAAGATCCCAAAGAGGACAAATGAGAGTTAAATAGAAAGAGCCATTGAGGCCACACAAAAAATACAAAAATATGAAAAAAGAGAAAAATAAAAATAAAAAGAGAGAAGGGGCACACTACTATTCCTTTTGAGAGATCCACACTAGTACTTCATCCTCTATCCCTTGTACTCCATAGAGATCGTCATACATGCATATACCTATGCGGGGACCCTTCACACTATAGAACTTGGCTTGTATATTCCAATGATGAGCCTCCTGAAAAGAGCTCTAGGTCTTCATGAGCAAGCAAGTTAGATGCACCCCCACTAGTTCCCTTGGAGAGCTTTTAGCTCACATGTGCATCCGTTGCATGGAAATCCCTACTCCTCACATCATATCTATCATATGGCCTTCTCTCGCCTATGATTGTCCTCTTTGATGTGAGCCTTTCACACCTTTTTGTCTTCCTCCTCCACCTTCTTTCTGTTTCGCCTTTTAGGTGTCAACTTTCTTGCTCACGCTCATCCATTGCATGAGTGCTCAAAATATCGAAAGGGAGTGGATCGGTTTGACTTGTACCTGGCTAGTGGTCTGGGGACGAGTCCAGATAATAATCCAAAGGAGACCAAGTGTGAAACTTTAGTAGATAGTAGTTCTCAACAATATATTTTGTATCTCGTATTCCCATATCCCTATTCTTGCACGCAAACACCATCTGGAGACATTCGAGTCACGGACAGCGAGAGCTCTTGCACCTTTTGTTCTTTTGTTGTTTGTGTCAATACTAATATAGACTCTTGCTTGTTAAGACATGAATTGAATTGCATGCTTTGATTGCTTTACTTAAAAGTCCTTATATGTTTGTGTGGCATGTCGCAATAGAAATTATGCTTGTTATCATTTCCCTACTCGAGGACGAGCAGGAATTAAGCTTGGGGATGTTGATACGTCCCAAACGTATCTATAATTTCTGCTTGCTCCATGCATGTTTTGTGTGACTTTGCCATGTTTTGCTTGAACTTTCATACACTTTTGAGCATATTTGGACTAACCTATTAACTCAGTGCACCCAGTTGCCAGTTCCTGTTTTCTGTTGTTTTTGTATTTCAGGTTTTTCGGCCATTAAAAGTGCTCCAAAAATTCCGGAATAATTATATAAAAAATCAGCGTCCCGGAAGCCTCCGGAATCACCAAGGAAGGAAGGGAGGGCCACCAGAGGGACTCCAGAAGGGTCCCTGGCGTGGCCCCACCTTAGGCCGCGCCGGGCACCCTCCTGGCTGCCCCGTGGCCCCTCTCGGTGCCCCCTTTGGCCTATATTTACCCCCCATGACGGAAACCCCTGATATTCCCGTTCTCCTCTCTGTACCGCTGCCGCCACTGTTTCAAGATCGGGGCTGCCAGGAGAAGCTGCCCCGGCACCCTATCGGAAGGAGGAATCCCCTCCGGGAGACCATCCATCGCCATGGACGCCTCCCGAATGTGCTGTAAGTAGTCCCCCTTGGACCATGGGTCCGTGACCAGTAGCTATGTGATGTACTCCTCCCCTCTTTGTGCTTTCACTTTCGAGACCTCGTGAGCTACTTCACATGATCGAGGCACTTTTGTAATTTTTTGTGTTGCTATGCTGAGTTTGCTGGGATCTGATGGATTATGAGATTATGTTCAAATTGTGATGAGTAATATATTTGGTTCTCTTTTATATTTTTGTTCTTTAGTAAATTCTTGCATGTTCTCCGTTGCCATATTTTACTTTTGCCAAGTGATTTGTTGCAACTCCAAGAGGGAGCGTTATGCTTGATTGTGGGTTCAGCCCCTTGATGTCTAGCTTGAGTGACAGAAACATGAGACTAGGGGATGTGTTGTTGCCACCAGGAATAAAACAACGGTGCTTGTACCTGCGGGTGCAAGGATTGTTTAC
This sequence comes from Bromus sterilis, assembly GCA_950022295.1. Taxonomy (NCBI): domain Eukaryota; kingdom Viridiplantae; phylum Streptophyta; class Magnoliopsida; order Poales; family Poaceae; genus Bromus; species Bromus sterilis. The sequence continues at coordinate 224,457,330 of OX465599.1, forward strand.
TTTACGCAAAGTTCTTTTAATGCAGTTGTCCGTTGCTTTGAGTTTACACTTTGGGTGGGATTCACAACTTAATACCAGCGAGATGTTCTGGATAGATATCTCAAGGTGGATGATTAGTAGGTAGATGCAGATGGATTTCGGTCTACTTGTCTTGGCGTACCGCCCACACTTTTGAGCCTCTTCCTTTCTTTGTAGCATATTTAGCATTGGTTTGCAGATGGATTTCGGTCTACTTACCTTGGCGTACTGCCCATTGCTTTTGAGCCTCTTCCTTTCTTTTGTAGCATAGTTACCATTGCGGTGCGTTTATAATCTTGTCAATTGCCCAGCTGTGATTTGTTACCTCGCTAGCACTTTTATCGTCTTTTGGGAGAGAGACATCACTAGTGAACATCACGGGACCCTGGTCCATATTCACACCATTGTTTACACCCTCAATTTTATTTTCAATTCTTACTTTCAGTTGCACTATTACCTCTTGCATTGATCCTTTGTAAAAAGAAAGGCCGGAGGAATTGACAACTCCTCTGTACTCGTTGGGAGAAAAGTTATTTGTTTCTGTGTGCAGGTCACGACAACCGCCCAATTTCTGGCGTCGTTTTCCCGAAGTAATTTCTGGCGCCGTTGTGACCTTCTTGTATTTCCGCGAGGTCTACTGGAGACAAACCTTGGTATCTTCATCGAGGGAAATTTGCTGCTACGCTACATCTCACCTTCCACTTTGGGTAACCAACGAGAAGTGAGAGAACTATCCTCACTGACGAGGGGGTGACCCCACGACTCCTACGTGTGAGACTACCTGGTGCGTGTGAAGACAAAACGCCCGCTGGGAAGATACGACAAGCCCACGATAGGCCCAACCAAGCACCGATGTAGGTGTCCGCGACTAACATGGAAGGTACAACTTGGCGTACAAGGCAATACTAGAACTAGGAAACTACCTCTGTAACCTAGCACGGACTCCCCGAGACCTAGCCTAGTATATAAAGGCTGGGAGGGGAGACATCCAGATCAAGTCAATACGCATCTACTCATCTAGCCTTGCGAGAACTCGCCTTGGCCTCCATTGTAATCGCCCCCTCAAGCAATAATATCGAGCAGGAAGTGCTTCTGCTGTTAGCCGACGAGTATCGTCCAACCTGTGCCTATCTCTATGACTAACCCAGGGTCCCTGACCATGGGATTTTCCGGGGTTGATCCCCGTCAATTGGCGCCGTCTTTGGGAACTTCGCAGATTGGAATCGCGATCTCGGCGGCCTCATCATCGACACTCGTCAAGGCAGCGAATTAATTAGCACTCATCGACTCTATGATCCGGGCAGACTCCGATCTATTCGGATCCCTCGGTTTCATGGCTCACCTCCCGGCCTTTCGACCGGCTTTCGCCGACCTACGCACTGGAGTCAACCTGATTTTCGGAGCATATCAAATCTACATCAACCACTGGGGAGCCCTCCGTCTCACGTATCGCGCTCGAGCACCCGCGACGGCAGATCCTACATCAATAATCGAAGCAGTTCCCGCCCGCGTGATGACTCCGTGAGTCAGCCACGACCCCCATCCCGACTACTCGAGTGGCCCCTAGAAGAAGCGCATCGCGCGCGCAAGCAAGACGACGGTCAAGACGCTGTCCCAGGTGTTCATGGCAGACATCCACGAGCCGACCACAGATGACAAAAATCAAGATGACGACCCGAGTAGTCACCGAGACAACCGCTCGAATAGCAAAGACAGTGATCTTCACAACACCGGCCAGGTCACCATCACACTTGGAAACCAGGAACCATACCAAAGAAAATATGCAAAGGATTGGAGCATAGCAATCGCAGGAGCGACGAGCCAGAAAGCAGCAAACATCATACCCCAGGCATGGAGAAAGAGGACCATCATGTAGAAAATATCTACCTGTCCAAGGAAGCAATCACCAGAATAAGGGACGCAATGAAGCGCGGAAAACTACGTCTGGCGAACGCAACGCGAGATGAGCTCAGAGCATACAACAAGCTGGCGAGTGATGCCACCAAGAGAGCAAGACAACAACGCTTAGAACTAGAGAAGCAAGGAAAGACTGCCTTCGACTCAAGAAGCAACCGCAGATCACCTCCCAGAAGCGACTCCTCCGACTACGACTCCCCCATCCGAGCCAGATCCAGATTCAGCAATCTGAAACGCACGGACAAGAAGAAGGTGGCCCGCAAGCTAGATGACGACTTCAAGCTGGAAGAGGAGGACGACGAGGAAGAACAACTCAAGCCAGTCGAAGCCCTTTTCACCGCCCAAGAGTACCTATCTCGTGCTCAGAAAGGCAAGAAAGGCAGCTTTGATCACAACACGACGATGGCACTCAAAATAATGAAAGACGCCATCTCAGCCCCCAAAAGAGCGGGCGCAAGATGGGCTCCCCGCGAGTAGACCCCGGACAGGGACCCCAGTTCACCCGACGACGACAGCAGCGACGACTGGCGCAAGCGCCCAAACAAAAACAAGAACCACGACAGCGACGACAATAGCAACAGACGCAACAGAAATCGGTGAGACGCACACGACGACATAACACAAAGCAAAGTAAACCGTGGAAGACGAAGGCGAGCATCCCGCGAAGAGTACTCGTATGAGAAAGCTTCCGACGAGAACGTAGAACCATGCGGAGCACTGTGCTTCACACGGTCCATACGGAAAACAAGGATGCCGAAAGGTTTCAAGCTAAACACCACGACGCACAAGTATGACGGGCTGGAAGAACCAGAAGCATGGCTCGACGACTACCTAACGGCCATAAAATTCCAGCACGGAACCAATATCACAGCAATGCAGTACATACAACTCATGCTCGAGAGCTCAGCACGACACTGGCTGAATAACCTACCAGAGGATCAATCGACTCCTGGAGGCAGTTCCATAGTGCCTTCATCGAGAACTTCAAGTCCACCTACAAACGACCGGCATCACTCGAGGAGCTGAGAGCCTGCAAACAAGGATCCAGAGAATCCCTGCGAGCATACATCCAGTGAAGGACCATACTCAAAAACTCAGCCGAGGACATATCAGACGAAAGCGCTATCGACGCATTCAGGAGGGGCTTGCAATGCATCGACTTCAAGGAGCAGCTCGGGCAGATGAAAGTACGAACACTCGCACGACTGCTCGAGCAAGCCAACAAATGGGAAGATGGAGAAGACTCCGTACAAAACGAATCAGAGATCCAGACAGCGCGCTCAGAACGCGACTACGACTACCACACCAGCGATAGAGGATTCGACAGAAGAAGAAAACACTAGAGGCACAACTTCTACGACGATAGAGGACCCAATATGGTCGCGGCCAGTTTCACGGGTGACAGAGAAGGCAGGCATCGCGACGACAGGAGAATACAGCACATGGACAACCAAGAAGAAGCACCCCAAATTCAAAAACGGGACTGGAGAACAAGGCAGCCACGAGACGACACCCGAGCATATCGTTCGGCTAAAGAGCAGCTCGACGGACCATGCACAATACATGGGTTCAGAAACGAACGCGGAGGGATCAGATCAGTACACACCCTCAGGAACTGCAGACGATTCATCGAGCTCTCAGAAGAGAAAAGCCGATCTACAACAACAACAGCACAACCTCTCGCAAGCTTAGAAGTCGGAACCATCGCCCACAACGCACCGCCAGCGCCTGCAATACCAACAAGGCAAGTAGCAGTAATCCAAGAATGAAGCACGACACCCGAGGAAGAAAAATACCCAGAAGCGCACGCCCGGATCTACATGATACAAGAAGGAAGACCATCAAACGGGCAGCAGAAGCAGGTCACTAGACAAGTTTTCCTTGCAGTCTCCTCGCACCCTGCTGTCCCAGAATACCTGCGCGTGTCCGAGACTGAAATCACCTTCTCCCGAGAAGACCACCGTCCAGCCATCCCGCGCCCAGGGCACGTCACAATAGTACTTGAAGCAAGAATCGGAAACTATGACATGTCACGCGTCTTCATGGACGGCGGCAACGGAATCAACATCCTATTCACCAGAACCCTGGAAGAAATGCTCATCCAAAACTCAGCACTGAAAACCTCAGGCACAACGTTTCATGGAATCGTGCCAGGGAAAGAAGTATACCCCCTCGGAAAGATAAGCCTCGAGGTGGTTTTGGGAAGCACGAGCAACTTCCATAAAGAGACATTGGACTTTGAGGTGGTCAACTGGAAATCACAATACGACGCCATCCTAGGGCGCCCAGCCTTCGCGCGCTTCATGTCAGTGCCACACTACGCCTACCTCAAGATGAAAATGCCAGGCCCGCGAGGAGTGATCATAGTCAGCGGCAACTTCGTCAGGTCCGACCGGTGCGACAAAGAGTTCCACAAAATATCAGAAACCTTCGGAGCACACCAAGCCAGCGGAGCCACAGCATTAGAGGAAGAGACCCTACGTAGAAACAAAAAGGAGTTACAACAATCTACCATCCTTAGGGCTATTAAGCCATCGATCCAAATAAAGGGGCTGCCTTCAAGCAGCAGCCCCCTCGTGTACGAAACAAAAGGGAAAATATTGAAAATATTCTCCCAAAAATCATTTCTGCACATTGGCACTCGGGGGCTCGCCGAAGCAGCCACCCCCCGAGGCGTTCTTCGCAAACGCAACTCTAAAAAATTGGCACTCAGGGGCTCGCCGAAGCAGCCACCCCCCGAGGTGTTCATCACAAACGCGACTCTAAAAAATTGGCACTCGGGGGCTCGCTGAAGCAGCCACCCCCTGAGGCGTTCTTCGCAAACGCGACTCTACAATATTGGCACTCGGGGGCTCGCCGAAGCAGCCACCCTCCGAGGCGTTCTTTGCAAACGCGACTCTAAAAAATTGGCACTCGGGGGCTCGCCAAAGCAGCCACCCCTCGAGGCGTTCTTCTCAAACGCGACTCTAAATTAACACTCGGGGGCCCGCCGCAGCAGCCACCCCCGAGGCACTCTTCACCTATTTGAGACCCTAAAAAGAGAAGAAGGGGACCCCTCACCCAAAAACTCTGCAGCCAACAAGACAAACCTATACCACGCAAGTTTGGTCTACAGCAGATGAACAAAGTAATGCAAAATAGAGCAGCAACAAACGTTGCTCAGGAAAGTAATCAACGCCAAGGAAAGGCTAATCTCCAGGCTCTGACTTCACTTTGTACAGAGCACCCAACCGACGGTCATTATCCTCGACCACCCACTTCACAACTTCACTTGCAGGCTCATCCGTAATGGTCGTCCATCGGCTGAGTTCGACCACCAGGAGGACCTCGAGCCGCCAAAGCAATATCAACCCCCGGCCAATGAATATGGCCAAAGGCAAAAATCACAGCGAACACCTGCATAAATATGGTGATTAACTACACGACGAAGATTCGAAGGCTGGGAGAACATCCGACAAAGCTTATCAAGGGTTGAAGGGACAGGATCCACAGGGTAAAACTCATTAAAAATCCTGCCAAACACTCGGCGACAGTACTCAAGAGGCCGCGGTACCCTCTCAACCCGCATCCGCAAAATGGCGAACACCCGAGAACGCGCCCTGTCCATCCAGAAAGGATTGTTTGCCTGCACTACCTGGTCCTCGAACCGCAACAACTCAGACTATACCGCCTCCTCTTCATCGCGAGAACGCCCAGCAAGCACTTCACAATGAAGAACAAAGGTCAGCCGCAGAGCACAAAAGAAAGAACCCGCACAAGCCGAGTGGTTGAAGGAAAAAAGCAAACTCACCCTTTAGAAGGCCAGACAGCTTCACCATCCAAGTTTCCAAGCCATCCAAGACAGCCTCAGCATGCTCGCGTTTCGAGCGATGGACCACAAGACCACCTTTCAGTCGAACGATCTCACGTTCGGCCTCTTTCATCCTCAAGCAAACGGACTCGTAAGAACCTTCGCGAGCATCCTCCTTCAGCAAATTCCAAACCCGAGAAACGCCCGGGATAGCCTACCGCTAAGAGAAACAAGTCAAAAGAACAAGGCAACAAGCAGCACAAGAAAGCAAAGCATGTCCATGTATTAGATCCGCCGTCCCGCAGGAGGCACATAACAACTGAAAGTTTTCAAAACACAAACAGGACCACACTAATCCTTAGCTGCAGAATTGTTTGGCTCTACGACCAGCTGCAGCTGGCGGGCCAGCCGAGTAGTGTGACCACTCTGCTCGTTCATGTAAGGAGGCAAAGTATCCACCATGGAATCCTCAATAGGGAGACCATGGCCCAGAAGAACAACAATAGATGTGGCACGCCCACTCACCACGTTCTCACGTACCAAGCCCTCCATCTGAACTCCATCCGGACCGAAGGCAGCAACTAGAGAATCAAGACCCTCAGGACGCTTCTCCGCATCTGGGAACATGTGCTCATGGAGAAGCTTCAGGAGAGTGGTAGCCCGGTCACAGACATCCCCAACAGCTACAACAGCACCCGAGACAGCATCTACAGAGCCACGGAGAACACCCGAACCGGCAGCAGCAACATCCATCGCTCCAACACCCGCAGAACCTGGAAGAAGGCCACAGATTAAAAATCCAGCAATCGGAGAGGCAAACAAACCAAAAAAACGGATGACAGGAAGAGTCCACTAACAAGTTAGCGAGCTCGCCAATTCCTGCAGGCGCTCGCACTCAACTCTCTCGACCTTGAGAAACTTCTCCTCCAACCGCCGCAACCGCTCGAGCTCGCCCTGCTGCGCCTGCAGTTCCTTTTCCTTGGACTCCAGAGCAGCCCGAAGCTCAGCAAGTTCCTTCTTCGCAGCCTCCGCCCTCCTGTCAGCACCCTTCTTGCGACCTACGGACCAAACACCAATCAGAAAAAAACCAATCAGCAAAAGAAACAAAGACCAAGAACCAGGATCTCACGTGTCATAGAAGTTAAGCTCCCCTGGACCGAGTCATGAGCACGTCGCCACCGATCAGTCTCAGTCAGCACACGTTCGCACATCCGGAATAAAGGCTGGACCCAAGCAGATACACCAAGTCAAAAGCATAGGAAAGAAGAAAATAAAATACTACAACCAATCACAAATGATTTCTTGCAGCCTCGGGGGCTACTCCCATTGGGAGCACTGCCGTGCTCCCAATATGTATCAGACCGACAGAAGGAAGACCAAACTCATAGACTACAACCACCCACAAGTGAACGTTTGCAGCCTCGGGGGATACTATAGGAAAGCACAGAAGGACAAAGAAATCCCATACCTGCTCCGCCATGCGATCAAAGAACTTCGCTTTATCCTTGGCAGAGAGATCCCTCCTCTCAAGAAAGTGCTCCTCAGGGATCACTGGTTTGACATCCGGAGGTAAGTCACCCTCAGGAGCAGCAGCAGCCGAAGAAGACCCCCCAGACAGCAGTCGCAGAGGTCCCCTCCACACCTATAGTCGGAGGGGTCGTCCCCGCACCTGAAGCCACGAGAGTAGCGGAACCAGCCAGTCGATCAGACGCCGCACCAGAATCAGTCGAAGGAGCAGCGATAGCACCAGCACTCGTAGTGCAAGAAGCTGGAGCAGGAGCAGTTCTACAAAACGGTTGACCTTCAAAACACCAGCCAAGGCAATGAAAACCAGAAAAGGTAAAGTGGAAATGTACACTAACCCAGCAGGCGCAGCGCCTGGACGCAGCAATATCCCGAACCTGCGTTTCTTTGAGGCAATAGGAGGAGGGCATGACACAACAGGCTGTACGACCGCGGGAAAATATTCGCTATCACCCGCCGCATCACGACCACTCGCAGGGAGAGTGCGTTTGACACGAAGAGGACTTGAATCCCCAGAGTCATCCGCAACTGACGGTGGAGCACCCGTGGACTCGACAGCAACAGCACCCGAAGAGCCAGAAGCACCCCCATCACCCGCAGGTACAGGATCGGCATCAGCCTCACCAGGTTCATTGAGTATATCCGCATCCTCAGGCTGCGGCAGATTTTTCAACAAAGGAGTGTGACCCTACAGATCAAAACAGCATCAGCAATCAATAGGAACGAGTCAGCAGTTCAAATAAAATTTAAAGACAAGTACCTGAGGAAGCGGCAAGTCAATAGAGTAAGGACGAAGAAGACTCTGCTCCCCAATACTCGTGCACTTTTTGACTTGCTGAACCCGGGCCAAAAGGTCGTCATCGGAAAAATCCTCGGGTGAACACCTGGTCGACTCATCAGGCCCAGTATATTGCCACATGGGACGCACCCGATGCTGAAGCGGCTGCACACGTATCTTGAAAAACACGGAGATAAGCTGGCCGCCAGTCAATTCATCCTTCAAAGCAGTAATCTTCTGCACAAACGGTTCCACAAGAGACGACTCGCGAGCAGACAAAGGATGCGCCCATGAAGAACGCTTAACTGCCCGCGCAGCAAGATCGAAAGGAGGTAGACCAAACCGCTGACCCTCAACGCATTGGTCCTTAAGATAAAACCAACTCCTCCGCCACGAAAAAACGGAGTACAACTTCTCCAGATCAAAATAAGCAGATTTTTCCTTAATGGATATACCCACGCCCCCGATGGCACATTCAGAATTTGTCCTCTTCGCATTGAAGAGACGCTTCTGTAACGACCCAATTCACATAGAATTGAAATCTCCGTGATCAAGTGCCAGTCCCTGGATCGAACTCGCTGGCATACACAGTATCATAGATGTATATCAAAGTACAAGTGCATCATTATTACAAAGTATGATCCAGAATAACATAAATAACAAGTTGCATAGCTCAAGGCTAGCTTATTCAACATAAATATAGCGGAAGAAAAAGCAAATAACGATGAATCCCATCAACATCCACAAGCGAACATGCTGAGTGAAGACACGCAACCCTAAACGCACCTTACTGGTCGTCTGAAAAACCTGCAACACCGAAGGTTACAGCCCGACAACTTGTCAGTACATCTGATTTGTACGGCAAGTCACACGGAAAAGGATATAACAGACCTATCGCTACATGCAAGGATAAGTCAAAGGAAAGGCTTATGGTTTTATTTTGCAGAAAGCTGATTTTTCCCAATCTACCTAATCAAAATTTTATTTTAACTTACTACATAAGGTTGAACTGAGATACACCAGTCCCAACCCATACCCTTTATTAAAATCTTTTCCCACTCAAGTTTTATTAAAGTGTTTCATCTGTCAAGACCATCTAACAACAGTAATGCCTAGTTGCTCAAAGTTGTCCATAACCAGGGACACGGCTAATCATGGTCAGTTTGTACGCTTTGCAGAGGTCTGTACGCTTTTCCCACTGGACCCAACACAAAGATTGAGGCGAAGTCTTCAGAAGAGGTCACCTCCACCCTTTGGTAGCCGGTACACCTATCATATCTACATCAGCTAGCTACCTGGGCCAGGCTCCCTACAACTTACTCGACTAAGCCAGAGCCCATATAGCCAGTGGTCGTACATGGAAGCTACTAGTCACTAAGTCTGTCCGGTCTTTTTGAGCCTGGACGGCGCCCACTTAGGGTGCACTCTCATGGGCACATTGCCTTAGATAAGGTGCACGACCCATGATGCCTTCCCTCCAAACCATTCACAACCATTAGGGGTACAACCTGGTCTCGCCTTAGATAAGGTACGAGCCCCCAGGAAGCACTCCCTGCCCGTCCAGAGGTGTATTCTAATTAAGGTTTGCTAGACAAGTTATAAAAATCCTTACACAGCTCAATGAATTCTCGAACCAATCCCCGTCTACAAGCATAGAAATATATATATAAGAAGCACGTGCTAGGTTGTCTAAGCAAACAGGATAATATCATATGGCTACCCTACCAGGTTTGCAGCAATAAATATAGTAGCATTTCTACACATGCATAGGGTGATATTTGCTACATGCATAAGTAAAAATATAGGTTGTGAAACGGTCAATGTATGACTTGCCTTGATCCTGCTCCTGACGATCACACTCTTCATAGAACGAAGCGTTGCACTCCGGACAGTCTACACGATCAAACAATATAACATTCAATACACCAAACAACACATAAACAATGCATCAGTAAAAGAATCAAATGAACAGCAAGAAAACCAACTAAACAGTAGCTAAACGATAACTATAAGCCACCACGATCCCAACGCAACTGGAATCGACGAAAACGGATACACCGTATAAAAGATACGGTCACCGGAAGTTCGAATTTAAATCTGTACAAATTAAAATTTCAAAACTGAAAACTTTTGAAAACATAGGTTTACTGGATAGGATTTTTCGTAATGGTAGCAACGGTTTAAAAGATATTGCGAAAACGGTTCTAGGGTGAAATCTGTGAAAAAGGGCCTAATCGCAATTAAAATAACTTCTCTGCCGCGAACAGGTCCTCGGCTACGGAGCGAACAGCGTCCACTCCGGCGAACGGTCCGGCAAGCGTTCACTGAATAGCGGAACCGTGGTTACCCAGAATAAACCACAAACCCTAAAAAACCGAAAAAACAAAACCAGATCTGGAGCAACTCCCGATCTAATCTGGATTGTCTGTCCTCGGATCGGAAGGCCGGGAACGGCCGGCGGCGAACGGCGGCGCGGCGGCGGCTTGCTCCTCTCGGCGGGTCCCGCGGGATTTTTAGGGTTTCGAAAAAAAAAAATTAGGAAAATCGAAAATTATGTAGAACCCAGAAAAAAAATTTATTTTTTTATTTTACCTGAGTCCGAAACGGACCCGAACGCACGCGGTGTAAAATAGCCGTCTGGGCCGCTGGAAGGCCCAAACGAAAACCCGTTTTTTTTTTATTTATTTGGTCAACCGACTACGGAGAACATTTTTAAATAATAAAATATGAATTTTAAAAATGTCACCACAATAAAATAAAATAATAAAAATAATTGTTTCTGCCGAAATTATTATTTGAGTTATTATGCAATTTTCATAAATGCCTGTTATGCAATAAACTCAGTATAAAAATTATAAAAATCCCAAAAATAAATTTGACTCATTTATATTTCCTATGACACATTTTATAAACACCCAAAAATATTTTCAACACTTTTCAACCTTATTTAAAATGGGGATAAGTCATATTATATCCTCTCCAATAAAATTGCCTTAAGTTGAAAAATGTTTAGAATATTCATAAAATCCAAATAATGCAAAACTGCAGCATGACATGCATAAGATGATCTATTAACTTCCGAATTTAGAAAATTGGGATGTTACAGCTTCCAGAGACCCCAATGGGGATAGATCCCCAAAAAACCCTCACAGAGCGTAATGAAAACGCAATGTGCAGAATTCCATTGGGAGTCAAATCATGCAGTTGCAACTCATACGCGCAATGCAATCCCAGTGGAAAGCATGGATGGGAACCACAAAACCACGAGGGAAGAAACTCTGAAAGCATACCCGCTCATCTGGACGGGGCGCAGGAACCTCCTCCTCCCCAGGAATCCGGGCGGCATCATGCGCCACCAGGCCGTCGGCCACCAGCTCATCCCGATCTGAAGCTCCAAAAGAGGAGCGCTCCCATCTGCCGGCCATCCTCGCCGACTCCTGTGCTGCACTACGGGGGCGCTTGGACATGGATCTCAACCAGAAAGTCGCACGAAAACACATGCAGGAGGCAAAGAACAACGAAGGAAGAAGAAAGAGAGGCGGGAGAAGGAAATGGCTGGGTAAAAACCTAAACACACCAGACCCTCCGGTATTTAACCAACAGCCGAAGAAAGATAATCGTCGCCGCTCATCTTAGAATCCAGCAGACGTGGCACGACCCCACGATTACCGAGAAGCATGGAAAACTCAACCGGCGCACTAACCATACCGCCCATCACGCGCGAAAAACGAGGGCCATCATCACACAGGGCGAAATTTTCGGGCAACAGATGTCAAGTAACTTCATTTTCACATGACATGGCGTCCCAACCCGTCAGGCGAACGAGCAAACTTCACACCTCAACAACGCGTCTCAAGCACGCATCTTCGGTCAGCATCCAGCTCTTTACAAGTTTTTTCATGTTATTTCAAAAATCTTTTACTCCCATTGTAAGTACCTTTATTCGAGTTCAGGTGCTCCCTCACCCAGAAGACAAAATGTGCTCGAGTGATCACTCGCACCAGCAGAAAAAGCATACTCTCAGAGTTCGGGTGCTCCTTCACCCCGAGAGCGGAAAAGCATCCGAGTGACCACTCGCAACAAAGACTCAACAATTCAATAAACATAACTTACTCGCACACTCGACGACTTTCCGAGTGGGTGCTATCTTATTTTCCTCGCCTGAGTTCATTACAAGCTCCGCGAGTGACGACTAAAACAGCTCACTTGATTGTTTTATTCCAAGTGGGTGCATTTCTAAATCAGGCTCCTTGCCTCAACAAAAACAAATTATGCCTAGGATACGACACACTATACCTAGATGCCACGCAAGCTTAGCGTGTAGGTAAGACCCCCACTGCGAAGAAAGGCCGGGCTGGGACTTGCCGCAGACCGATTTCACTCCCGACCTTTTCCATGCGCTCACATGATAGAAAGAGCCGAGCGGACGCGCTCAGGCTATGTGCTTATACTGGCAGCAATTGATCTTATAAGACCTCCACCGGCATGAATTTGCTTGACACCAGTGTTCCAAGTTCATGTCGAGGGACGTGGGCTTGATTTGGCTACTGTGGTATTTGTCACTCGCACAATTCACCAAGGCTCGACCAGTCGACTCCTTGGGCCCTTTCAGCTTAGCAATACCTCGAAACAGGTATTGTCATGGCTCAAAACTGCCAGCGACCCATGGCGATGCCACGCTTACAAACAATTAAGGCGTAGATAAATTCGAGTCCCTGCGCGACTCTTCGAGTCCCCCAGGCAGTCGGGGGCTACTGACGAGGGGGTGAGCCCACGACTCCTACGTGTGTGACTACCTGGTGCGTGTCAAGACAGAAGGCCCGCTGGGAAGATACGACAAGCCCACGATTGGCCCAACCAAGCACCGACGTAGGAGTCCGCGACTAACATGGAAGGTACAACTTGGCGTACAAGGCAAGACTAGAACTAGGAAACTACCTCTGTAACCTAGCACAGACTCCCCGAGACCTAGCCTAGTATATAAAGGTTGGGAGGGGATACATCCAGATCAACTCAATACGGATCTACTCATCTAGGCTTCCGAGAACTCGCCTTGGCCTCCATTGTAATCGCCCCCTCAAGCAATAATACCGAGAAGGAAGTTCTTCTCCTGTTAGACGACGAGTATCGTCCAACCTGTGCCTATCTCTATGACTAACTCAGGGTCCCTGACATGGGGATTTGCCGGGGTTGATCCCCGTCACTCAGCGTATCACCGCCGTGCTTCCAAGATCGGGAGCGCCAGCAGACTTCTTCCCGACACCCTTCCGGAGGGAGGATTGAACTTCGGGAGCTTCCCATCCACCATGGATGCTTCCCGGATGTGCCGTGAGTAGTTTCCCTTGGATCATGGGTCCGTGATCAGTAGCTATGTGATGTTCTCCTACCCTGTTTGTTCTTCATGGTTTAGTCCTCCCAAGATGCCCTACATGATCGAGGCACATATGTAATTTTCTGCTGTTTCTATGCTGAGTTTGATGGGATCTGATGAATTATGAGATTATGTTCAGATTGTGATTGAGTAATATATTTGGTTCTTATATTTTATATTTTTGTTCCTAAGTAATTCTTGCATGTTCTCCGTTGATGTTTATTGCTTTGGCCAAGTAGTAGGTAGTGACTCCAAGAGGGAACGTTATGCTCGATTGTGGGTTCATGCCCCTCGATGACACGCTTGAGTGACAGAAACATGAGTCTAGGGGATGTGTTGTTGCCACAAGGGGGAAACATCGGTGCTTGTAACCGTGGTTGGAAGGATTGTTTAGTTTACGCAAAGTGCTTTTTAATGCAGTTGTCTGTTGCTTTGGGTTTACACTTTGGGTGGGGCTTGCAACTTAATACCAGCAAAATGTTCTGGATATATATCTCAAGGTGGGTAAGTAGTAGTAGATGCAGTTGGATTTTGGTCGACTTATTTTGGCATACCGCCCATGCTTTTGAGCCTCGTCCTTTCTTTGTAGCATAGTTAGCATTGCAGTGCGTTTTTAATCCTGTCAATTGCCCAGCTATAATTTTTTTACCTCGCATAGGAGTTTTATCGTCTTTTGGGAGAGAGACTTCACTAGTGAACATCATGGGACCCCGGTCCATATTCTCATCATTGTTTACACGCTCATTTATTTTCTGCTTTTACTTTCCAGCTGCTATCATTATCATTATCCCTTGCGTTTGATCCTTTGTGAACAACAAGACCGGAGAGATTGACAACCTCTCTGAACTTCGTTGGGAGCAAAGTTACTTGTGTTGTGTGCATGTCCAGGTCAAGGAAGCAAAATTTGTCTTATTCGGTGCCATTGTTTCCTTGCCACCTACTTATCACTATCGGAGTCCTACTAGTTCGATACTCAACCTTGGCATCTTCACCAAGGGAAATTTGCTGCTATCCCTACATCTCACCTTCCACTTGGGGTAACAAACGAAGGGCGAGAAACCATTATCATCGTCTCCCACATCAGTAGGCTTCTACCTCGAGAGAAAGAGGGGCTGAAACCTGGGTAAATCGCCGAGTATCTTGTCCATGTCGACTCTCTCCACGAAATCGTCTCGCGGCAAAGGTCCCATGTCAAGTTTGACTCTTCAGATATCTGCCGTGACTTTCCCACGACAGCATGCCCAAGCTTAGACGCTTGAGTTTCCTTGAATATTTATTGGGTATGCATGGGGGCATCCCCAAGCTTGAGCGTTTGACACTCCTGATCTTCTTTCATCATCTTCCCTCACACACTTGAAAACTCCCTTCATACATAACTCATCATAAGCTGATTAGAGAGGTTAGTACCCTTAATAAAATAATTTGCATCCACTTGAAATAAAGATTTTATTGAAGGGCTACTATTTCTCAAGATTGACAAAAAGTTTTTGCAAAGAAAAAGCTAGCACAATCTTGCAAAAGTAAGGAAAGGCAAAACGTGGAAGAATCTGTGAAAAACAGACCAGCACGTAGTACATAATTTTTTTGGGGTACTTCTGCAACTCAAATAAAAAAACTCAGAACAAACGCCTAAAAGTCAATTGTATGGACCACGCTGTCAAAAAAATTAGATCAAAAACATGATCTGGTGATTGAAGGGTAATTTTTTCTTTCCAAGGACAAAATCTGTTTTATGGACAGCATGTCACAACTTTTGAACTTTCTTACAATCAGAGGCTAAACTTGGCACAAAGCTTGAAAATAAAGATACAATGATGTTGCTACAGTAGTAACAATCATCAAGACCACTAAAAACAGAAGTAGAAACATCTTGGGTTGCCTCCCAACAAGAGAATTCTTTTATGCCTTTAAGCTAAGCATAAACAAAAAAAAGAAGAATGAAAGGTCCCCGAGATCATCGGAGTCATAAAAACCTTCAAATTGATTTTCAACAAGTTCATTCTTCTTTTTCCTATTTAAGAGGTACTTACCTTTCACTTTTCCACGCAAGCGTATGTGCCCCTTACCAATATCAATGAAGCCTTTCGTAGCTCGGAGGAAGTCCCTTCCAAGCACGATGTTACTTTGATTTGGCTCCACGAGGAAGAAATCCATCGTTGCAACCCTATTAAGGAATGTAACTTGGACCTCTTTTACCTTTCCCTTAATCTCTGAAATATCTCCATTAGCATGTTCATGATAATTTGACAAATTTTCCATGTTTAGTTTCAACGAATCATAAACTATTTTTGGCATTGTAGAAACCATGCATCCAATATCACAAAAATCAAGGAAGTCTTGGTTAGAGATGCTAATCCTAACAAAAGGCTCCCAATCATCATCTATCGCCAACATTTCTCTCTTGTTGGACTTAAGTTCCTCTACCTTTCTCAAGTCTAGAGCATCCATCCTCTTTTCAATAGTGGCGAGTCTATCTATAACAGTATCAATACTATGATCATAAACAAAATAACTAGACAGACCATGCAAAATATCAAGAGCTCTAGCTTCATCACACTCTAAAAAGTCTCCTTCAGCTATAATATCACGAGAGTGTTGATACACGAGAGAGGATTGCTTCTCACCCAAGTGGAAGCTAAGATGCAGCGTAGCAGCAAGTTTCCCTTGGTGAAGTACTGAGGTTGAATATCGACCAGTAGGACTCCGGCGATGATAAGTAGGTGTCAGCGGTGCACCTGACGCGGACCTTCACACAACATAATTAACTTTTCTCCCAACGAAGTTCAAAGAGGTTGTCAATCTGTCTGGTCTTGTTTTGTACAAAGGATAAAAACACACGATAATGATAATGATAGCAACAGAAAGTAAAAAGAAAGAAATTAAATGAGCGTGTAAACAGTTATGAGAATATGGACCGGGGTCCCGTGATGTTCACTAGTGATGTCTCTCTCCCAAAAGACGATCAGACTGCTATGCGAGGTAAACAAATTATAGAAGGGGAATTGACAGGATTATAAACGAACCGCAATGCTAACTATGCTACAAAAGAAAGGAAGAGGCTCAAAATCATGGGCAATACGCCAAAATAAGTAGACTGAAATCCATCTGCATCTACAACTAATAATCCACCTTGAGACATCTATCCAGAACATCTCGCTGGTATTAAGTTGCGAGCCCCACCCAGAGTGTAAACCCAAAGCAACAGACAACTACATTAAAAATAACTTTGTGTAAAGTAAACAATCCTTGTAACCGCGGTTACAAGCACCGTTGTTTCCCCTTGTGGCCACAACACATCCCCTAGACTCATGTTTCTGTCACTCAAGCATCTCATCAGGGGGCATGTACCCACAATCGAGCATAATGTTCCCTCTTGGAGTCACTACCTACCACTTGGACAAAGCAATAAATAACAACGGAGAACATGCAAGAATAACTTTGGAACAAAAATACACAAGATAATAAGCAATTATATTACTCTATCAGAATCTGAACATAATCTCATAATCCCATAATCCATCAGATCCCATCAAACTCAGCATAGCAAAAGCAGAAAGAATTACATATGTGCCTCGATCATGTAGGGCAGCTCATGAGGTCTAAACCATGAAGAACAAAGAGGCGAGGAGAACATCACATAGCTACTGATCACGGACCCATGGTTCAAGGTAGACTACTCATGGCACATCCGGGAAGCGTCCATGGTGGAGGAGAAGCTCTCGGAGGTCGATCCTCCCTCCGACAGGGTGCTGGGGAAGGGTCCTGACGGTGCTCCCGATCTTGGAAGCGCGACGGCGGGGGAACAGAGAAGAATTTGCGAAATAGGGTGCTGTCTTCAGATTTTCCCCATGACGGAGAATAAATAGGCGAAGGGGGGAGCCAGGGGGGCCACCAAAGGCCCAGGCGCCCCCTTCCTTCTATGACTAGGGAGAGGAAGGTAGGAGGTAGGATTGAGAGAGGATCTGATGGCAAGAGAGTGTTAATACTCTTCAAGCCTCGTTGGTTACCCCAAGTGCAGGGTGAGATATAGTGCAGCCGCAAGTTTTCCCTTGGCAAAGATACCAAGGTTTGTCTCCCGTAGGACTCCGAAGCATACAAGTAGGTGGTAAAGTGAACAATGGCGCCGAGGTTGCTAGCTTCACCTGGACCTGCACACAAATACAAATAACTTTGCTCCCAACGAGTACAGAGGAGTTGTCAATTCCTCTGGCCTTGCTGTTTACAAAGGATCAACGCAAGAGATAAAAGTGGAACTTGAAAGTAAAGAATGAAAGTAAACTAAGGGTGTAAACAGTAATGTGAATATGGACCGGGGTCCCGTGATTTTCACTAGTGATTTCTCTCTCCCAAAAGACGATAAAAGTGATAGAATCGATTGAATTATGAAGGCACCGCAATGCTAACTATACTGCAAAGAAAGGAAGGACTCAAAAGCATTGGGCAGTACGCCAAGGTAAGTAGACCGAAATCCAACTGCATCTACTATGAATCATCCACCTTGAGATATCTATCCAGAACATCTCGCTAGTATTAAGTTGCGAATCCCACCCAAAGTTTAAACACAAAGCAACAGAACTGCATTAAAAGAACTTTGCGTAAAGTAAACAATCCTTGCACCCGTGGGTACAAGCACCGTTGTTTTCTCCCTGGTGGCAACAGCACATCCCCTAGTCTCATGTTTCTGTCACTCAAGCTAGACATCAGGGGGCTGAACCCACAATCAAGCATAACGCTCCCTCTTGGAGTTTCAAGCAAACTACTTGGCCAAATAAAAATAGTGCAACGGAGAACATGCAAGAATTTAATCAAGAACAAAATATAAAAGAGAAGAACCAAATATATTACTCATCAAAATCTGAACATAGTCTCATAATCCATCATATCCCAGCAAACTCAGCATAGCAACAGAAGAAATTACAAAAGTGCCTCGATCATGTGAGGCAGCTCACGAGGTCTCGAAAGTTGAAGAACAAAGAGGGGAGAGGTACATCACATAGCTACTGGTCACGGAACCATGGTACAAGGGGGACTACTCACGGCACATCCGGGAGGCGTCCATGGCTATGGATGGTCTCCCGGAGGGGGTTCCTCCTCCCGGCAGGGTGCCGGGGCAGCTTCTCCAGGCAGCCCCTATCTTGAAACGGTGGCGGCGGCGGCGGCACAGAGGAGAGTTCGCGAAAAACAGATCGATATTAGGGGTTTCCACCCCGAGGGCTAAATATAGGCGGAGGGGGTTGTCGAGGGGACCCACAGGGCAGCCAGGAGGCCCCCTGGCGCGATCTAGGGTGGGGCCGCGCCAGGGACCCTTGGTGATTCCGGAAGCTTCCGGGTCGCTGATTTTTTATCTGATTTTTCCGGATTTTTTGGAGCACTTTTAATGGCCGGAAAACCGGAAATACAAAAACAGCAGAAAACAACAACTGGCAGCTGGGTGCGCTGGGTTAATAGATTAGTCCAAATATGCTCAAAAGTGTATGAAAGTTCAAGAAAATCATGGCAAAGTCACACAAAACATGCATGGAGCAAGCGGAAATTATAGATACGTTTGGGAGGTATCAACATCCCCAAGCTTAAATCCTTCTCGTCCTCGAGTAGGTAAATGATAACAAGCATAATTTCTGTGCTGACATGCCACACAACCATATAAGGACTTTTAAGTAAAGCAATCAAAGCATCCAATTCAATTCAAATCTTAACAAGCAAGAGTCTATATTAACATTGACACAAGCAACAAAAGAACAAAAGGTGCAAGAGCTCTCGCTGTCCGTGACTCGAATGTCTCCAGATGGTGTTTGCGTGCAAGCAGGGGACTGAGAAAAAGAGAGAAAAAGGTTGTTGAGAACAACTATCTACTAAAGTTTGACACTTAGTCTCCTTTGGATTCTTATCTTGACTCGTCCCCAGACCACTAGCCAGGTACAAGTCAAACTGATCCACTCCCTTTCGATATTTTGATCACTCATGCAATGGATGAGCGTGAGCAAGAAAGTTGACACCTAAAAGGCGAAATAGAAAGAAGGTGGAGGAGGAAGACAAAAAGGTGTGAAAGGCTCACATCAATGAGGACAATCATAGGCGAGAGAAGGTCATATGATAGATATGATGTGAGGAGTAGGGATTGCCATGCAACGGATGGACATGTGAGATAAAATATCTCCAAGGAAACTAGTTGGAGTGCATCTAACTTGCTTGCTCAAGAAGACCTAGAGCTCGTTTGAGGAGGCTCATCATTGGAATATACAAGCCAAGTTCTATAGTGTGAAGGTCCCCACATAGCTATATGCATGATGATGATCTGTATGGAGTACAAGGGATAGAGGATGAAGTACTAGTGTGGATCTCTCAATAGGAATAGTAGTGTGCCCCCTTCTCTCTTTCTATTTTTTCTATTTCTCTTTTTTCTATTTTTTTTGTATTTTTTTGGTGGCCTCAATGGCTCTTTCTATATAACTCTCATTTTTCCTCTTTGGGATCTTTTGATTTTGTCATCTTTGTGATCTTTTCCTCACTTTAGGGGCAACACTCTATATTTTACAAGAATATACGAGATCTTTCACACTTTACAAAGGTACTCACATAAAGAATATATAACTATCATGATGCAAATGTATGCCTCTGCTAGGATAGCAGGATATGCAATGATACTAGCGCGTCATGTAGCAATGATTAGGGCAAGGCCCAATTAGCATGCGGCTCATCGATCAAGCAAGTAGCACGTATGCCATGAGGATCAAGTCATGAGAAGATGGATGTTGCATGGCAATGTATCTCGGAAAGGCTATGGAAATGCCTTGTAGGTAGGTATGGTGGCTGAGGAAAGATATAAGGAGGCTTATGATGACAGAGCGTATCGTGCCAAGGGTTTGGATGCACCGGCGAAGTATGCGCCAACTCTCAAGGTGAGAAAGGGCAATGCACGGTACCGAAGAGGCTAGAAAAAGTATAGGTGGGTGGAACTGTCAACTTTCAAATACTCACATTAGTCCGAAGAACTCATGCACTTATTATCGGTAACTCTCAATCTAATCAAGAGGTTCACAAAGAGACAAGTACCCCGAGGAGGAGTGTATGGGGGTTTGGTTATCCTTGCGCATCCTCGACTCATGGTACGTGAGTGTACTCTAATATTTGAACCCTCCAGAGGTTAGTGATCCATCTACTATCTAGAGTTCTCAACAGGGGTTTTTGGTTTTCGAAAAACACATGGATTGCCCAAAATACGACATCTATCACTAATAGGCTCGAGCTCTTGACACCAAAAGTTCAAACATTACTCTAGTCCATACCTCAAAACTATTGCAAGTTACTACTACAAAGAGAACAACAACTTCGACTACCTACTTCTAGTCAAGACACAAAACTCAGTGCAGCAGGCAAACTCTCTAACAAGATAAAACATGCAACCTATATAAAGTTCAACCTAAAAAAAAAGCTCTAGAAAAACTAAAGCACTACAACTAAACAGAGCAGCAGCTAAGAAAAGAAAAAGAACAACTCACATCTAAAAGAATAAGCATGCAAATCCTCTGAGGAGTTCTAGTTTAAGCGGAGCGTGTATCTCTCCCACACAAAAGAGTAAGTTGGGGTATAACTTGTTACTACAGAAAACAAAGAAAAAACAAACCTAGAAAAGTAAAGAGCGAGACGCTCCAAGCATAGCACACAACGCATGAAGTGAGAAAAATATAGTGCAACGCGGAACAAACTTATAATTGTTGATGAAGAAGGGGATGCACGGGGGCATCCCCAAGCTTAGACGCTTGAGTCTCCTTGAATATTTATTGGGGGTGCACATGGGCATCCTCAAGCTTTAGTGTTTGACACTCCAAGATCTTCTTTCATCATCTTCCATCGCGCACTTGAAAACTCCCTTCATACATAACTCATCATAATCTGATTAGCGAGGTTAGTACCCATAATAAAATATTTTTTATCTACTGGAAATAAAGATAACCTTGAAGAGATACTATTCCTAAAGATTGCCAACGTGTTTTTGCAAAGAAAAAGCAAGCTTAAGGTTTGCAAAAAGAAGAAAAGGCAAAACAGGACAGAATCTGTGAAAAACAGACCAGCAGGTAAAAACGAAATTTTTCGGGGTACTTCTGCAACTCAAATAAAAAAACTCAGAACATACGAAAGTTTCATAATTGTATAGAGAATGCTGTGTCAAAAATTCAACTCAAAAAGATGAACTGGAATTTTTCTCTGATTTTTCTAGTCACGAGGACAGAATCTGTTTTCTTGACAACATGTCACAACTTTCACTTCCCTTGTCGTATGAGGCTAAACTTGGCACAAAGCTTGGAAATAAAGATACAATGATGTTGCTAAAGTATTAACAATCATCAAGACCACTAAGAACAGAAGAAAATCAAAAAAGAAAAACCTGAATTCGTTGCGGGCTGCCTTTCGAAAGCGCTTCTTTAAAGCCATTAGCTAGGCTTAATGCAAAAGATCAAGTTGTATCCATTGAACCATCATCACGATCATCAAAAAGCTCTTCAATAGTAAAACTAGTCTTAATAGATTTCTAAAATAAAGGACGAATGAAAATGCTTCTTGGAATAAAATCAAAAGGAGGGAAATCAATTGGAGTTTCATTAAAGTTAAAGATAGGTGTCTCCTCCAAAGTTTTCACCGTTTCAACTCTCTTGGCAATGGGTGTATTTGCTTTAGCTCGAGGAACCTTGGGGATGTAAACGAACTTAGGTTCCTTCTTTTCCGCAGTTTCATCCTTTGTGGTTTTGATTGAGGAAAAGGTAGTTCCTAGAGTTTCAATAACTTCCTCAATCTTTTCTATCCTAGAAGACTTCTCATAAAGGGATTTAATAGTCTCCAAAGTTTTGACAATTTTCTGCATGGAGTTATCTAGCCTATTCAAATTCCCTTGAATCTTACGATCCAACTCATTCAACCTATCGATACTTGGCATCTCTAGCTCTATTTTTTCAAGTTTTCTCATAATGTGAGCTAAAGTAATGTCATCCTTAATACTAACAACTGGGAGACTTCCAACAAGATTTTCAATAACATTAAGGGCTTCCCAAACTGGGGCCTCTATGAAGTTCCCATTGATAGCAGTGTCTAAAAGAAACCTATTCCAAGAAGTAATCCCAACATAAAAATTTCTAAGCAAGAAAGTAGTGGATTGCTTTTTGGTGGCTCCTTTTGGAGAATCATTAATTCTATACCAAGCATCTTTCAAACTTTCACCACCTCTTTGAGTAAAGGTAAGTACTTCTGCCTCACCAAAGGCAAAAGGACCAGCCATAGTGGTAACTACTGACAAGGTAACATGTATTTTTTCTATTTTTGATAAGGGACACAAAAGTAAAAACTGAAAGGTAAACTAACAAGACTAAAAAGCAAAGATAAAAGATAGTGTGCAACTCCCCTATCTTGTAGACTGGAGTCCCTGGCAACGGCGCCAGAAAACTTGCTGATGGCAAGAGAGTGTTAATAATCTTCAAGCCTCGTTGGTTACCCCAAGTGCAGGGTGAGAAATAGTGCAGCGGCAAGTTTTCCCTTGGCAAAGATACCAAGGTTTGTCCCCCGTAGGACTCCGAAGGATACAAGTAGGTGGTAAAGTGAACAATGGCGCAGAGGTTGCTAGCTTCACCTGGACCTGCACACAGATACAAATAACTTTGCTCCCAACGAGTACATAGGAGTTTTCAATTCCTCTGGCCTTCCTGTTTACAAAGGATCAACGCAAGAGATAAAAGTGGAACTTGAAAGTAAAGACTGAAAGTAAACTAAGGGTGTAAACAGCAATGTGAAGATGGACCGGGGTCCCGTGATTTTCACTAGTGATGTCTCTCTCCCAAAAGACGATAAAAGTGCTAGCGAGGTAAACAAATCACAGCTGGGCAATTGACAGAATTATGAAGGAACCGCAATGCTAACTATGCTGCAAAGAAAGGAAGGGCTCAAAAGCAATGGGAAGTACGCCAAGGTAAGTAGACCGAAATCCAACTGCATCTACTACGAATCATCCACCTTGAGATATCTATCCAGAACATCTCGCTGGTATTAAGTTGCGAATCCACTACTAGGAGAAAGGCTAGTAGTAGCGCCCCCTTTTGGCTTATCAGTAGCGCCCTAGGGCGCGCTACTGCTAGCACGCTACAGCTAACTTGTAGCAGTAGCGCGCGTAGGCACCCGCTACTACTACACCAGTAGCGTCCCCCGTTAGAGCCCGCTACTACTAATACCAGTAGCGCGTACAGGTAACAGGGCGCTACTGGTATTTATTTTTCATTTTCTGTTTCTTTTTCCCATCGTATTTTTGTTGTATTTGTACAGGTATTATACAATATAGTCTCATACACATACACAGGTTTTCTACAGAGTACAAATCTCATCATATCATACACATACAATAATCTGATGACCATATATATATCATCATGATCTCTCATATCCAAGACAAATGATGTCTCTCATCATGTCATCTCTAAAATAGCGATAGAAGTTGTCACAATATCTTAAATACATGCAACTACAAGAAAGTTTCATCATCCATCTAAACTATGATATATACTAGAAGAGCGGTCACTATGAGGAAGAGTGGAATTATGTAGTAGCTCATGAAGCGCCGCCTTCGATCTTCCTGTCGCGCTAGAGTAAATCTCAAGTAACTAGCTTCCGCTTCCTCTCTGGTATTGAACCCTCTTTGGCTGCCGCCCGGGAACCAGTGCACTTGGGCCTGACACTCTGGCCACTCATCGTACACTCCTGGAACCTTCCCTATGTACACGGCATAGCACTTCTTCGCCATCGATGATCTATGTACCTATTAGAGATGCATATTCATTATAAGAATTCAACAATAGTACACAACATAATATACTTGAGCAACACGAAGACAAAAAGTTAGTGAATAGATGCAACATAAAGTAACATACATAATATAATATACACACGTTGTTCATGGTACCCCAACTAATTCACTAGCTAGCAAGCGTTACGCAAGTAGTTCAACATGACCGTTAAATTACATCACAAAGGTATCATATCGCTTCCAAAAGTATAAATTCAACCGAGACATCATCATCGGCATAGTCAATACACTAGAACTTCCATCCATCCATATCTGGGAGGACGCACCCTAGCTTATTGAACGGCGTAATGTCCAAAAGCTGCATTCCTACGCGAGTTTTAACATCAGCTCACGATATTGGGCCGTGGTAGAACATCCCCTTCTTGTCGACGACTTCTTTCATGATGATGGTTGCAATATCCTTCAGGATGCGAAAGAAGTCATCTCTTACTTTATAATCCGGTTCGGCTAAGTTTTTTGCCCATATCATGATATGATTGGCATCTTTGCTTGCCATGCGAAGACGTTGCTGATCCTTTCTGAACTCCATCATGAGATGGATGACATAGTATCCATCATTTGTACTTCCTTCCGGTTGATGGATACTGCAGAAGTTGGTTTTATGCGAGAAACACGGCGCGCCCTTCCTTCGTGACTTTTTCTCGATGTGGCCACCCCTCATGCCGAAGCCCTGGAGAGCGGAATCCAGAAGACTCATTACTTTGGTGTAGTCCTTCCTTTTGAAGTTCCTAGACGAGTCGAAATACACGGCATGGGAGACTCGCGGGCAAAGAACGATAAGGACGGCGTGCCCCTCGCTGCGCAAAATAAATGCACCTCAAATTAGCTAGCCTCCATATGAGCAAAGGAATGATTGAAATGTAAAGGCAATCGGGAAATGACTTACATTGGATGATAAGGCACGAGAACCATTTCCTTCTCCTTATTCATCAGCATGAAATTTTCGATGTACTCCCTTGCAGTTTTAAGTTCATAGTGACCGAGCGACAAGAAGGACTCATGCATGTAGTATGGATCTGCCACCGCGATTTGCGAGATTTCCTCTCTTTTGATGACAAAGCTCATATGGAGCGCAAAAAGGCGGACGATCGTAAAATCGAGCCGCCTAGTGAGGAACATCTCAAAGATGTGATCAAACCGCAGGAAGAACACTTCCGCAGGCGCCGTGTCGACGTAGCCCATGCCCGGAGGCACACGCACCGCATAAAGTGGATATCCTGGATCCTTCGATGCGAGAAGGCTTTTCTCTGTCGATAGTACATGGTCGTGCAGTCTCCTGAGATCCCCGCGACATGGATCAACGTCGTACCTTTCATCGGTACACGGTGTGCAAAACCGGTTGGCGGAACCGACTTGCTGCTAGAAGCATTGACAGCCTTTTTGGCAGCTAAGTCTTTCCTATTCGGTCTCTTCCTCGGCTTCTTCTGGGGGAGAGGTTGTGATGAGCCTTTCATAGCGCCCTTGATCGCCAACCCAAGTGTTGATGGGCTGAGCAAGGGTTGTTCATGCTGGTTTGAGGCGGCATCTGGAGGCGTGTCCTGCAAGGGTTGCACGAAGAGAGACTTTTTGCACTCAGACCTAGGATGGTCCTGCTCCGACAGGATATCCATCTCCTCGTCCACATGCTCCTTATTGGCCGAGTCATATGGCTGACTCATCATTTCTACTTCCTGATTAATGAAGGTGGTGTTGAGGAATTGCATAGGGTCACCATCCTCGTCCATGTCATCATCCATTGCTTGCTGGAGCACGGGGGAGAAATCACGATCTACTCTGCTTGGACCACCTTCCTCGCGTCGCTCGCCGCTCTCACCCAGCATAACAGGCGGCGCTAATAATTGCGGAGGCGGGGTGGTGGTGTTCATACCTTCTTGGGGATGTGTTGTCGTTGGTGTGGTCATCACGACGGCCGACTCGACACGAAGAAGACCCTTCGGCCATAGGATGAAATAGCCCTTGCAGTCTGCAAGCCGCTTAGGGGTCTCGTCTTCCTCTCCGCCGAGTTGTACCGGAGGAGCCAAATCCTCGTGGCCCGGTTTGACACTCGCCACGGAAACCTTGAAAGTGGTATTGGGCATCTGCATGGTGTGGATCATCCGATCCGTGGGATTTATTATCGTTGCCTTTCCCACATCCACCGTCTGGCCATTGATCATGTATAGTAAGGTGCACGGGGTTCTCTCGGCCTGCGAAAACATGTCTACGGCGTCAGACATCCAAAAGGCAACGAAAAAGGGATATATTATAGATATGTTGGTGTGACGCGTAATTACCGTGAGGGCGTCGAGCTCAGCCAAAGGCGAAGACCCGCCTAGCACGCCAGAGACAGAGGACGGGCTTCTATGAGCGGCTAATGGAGCATGTCCGGATGCGAGAGCAGGCCCCGCTGGTGCGATGTTCACCGAGTTGCTCCCGACGAAGCTAGTACGGGGAAAATCCGCTGCCGTTTTGTCTGGATTTTGCTTCGTCCACTCGATAACAGCCGGGATCAAGGATGAAACCGAAGCTACGAACTCATCTCTATAGGCAGCTAAAGCTGCATTGACTGCCGACTTGATCATCTCTTGTTTGGTCGCTTGTTCGGTCTCAGCTGATTTTTTCTCAACCGCAAGCTTCACCTTCTCGTCGATGTTGACCTGACTAACCTTCCTTCTCAGCCTTTTGGCCTCAGGGTCCTCGTGGTAGTAGTGCTTCCACTGGGCATCGTCTCCGACGCCGTGCACACGTCCATACTGCGGCCGAGTGTCCAAAGGGAGGCCCTTCATTATGTTCAAGGACCGGTTGAGATGGGTCTCCCACTTGGGCCTCATCGTCGACTGAGACGATGAGTCGCTTTCGGCATCAAGCTTGTGTTGCTCTTTCTGCGAAAGAAACATGGACCATTTACAAATGTTACTACAACGTGTATTCTGACTTGATGAGAAGCTAATATAAGGTGGAAAAAAATATTACCAGTAATCTCATCAATTCCCTCGTGGGCGTGTCCGTGGACCAAACCTTTTTCTTCGAGTCCCACTTGTAGCGGGCCCTGATGAAGTCATACTCCTGCGGGTCGGTGAACTCCCCCAAGGGGTCTGGGATCCCCGCGGCTTCACGTTCCGCGTCCTCCTTGTCCCATATGGGCCTTTTGCCAATGTAACCACGGCTTCCGAGGCGGTGTTTCCCCGTGTTCATTTTCTGAAGCCCCTTGAATTTCGCGGACCTAAGCTTGGCTTCGTCGGTAGCGCAATTGTCCTTGAATTTTAAGAACTCAGCTTCCGTAAGTGAGGGATTCTCCACAAAAATCTTGGACAAAGGTTTGTTCTTCTCAATCAATCGTTTCACCCTCACTTTCCACGTGGACAATGCGTTGCTGAACTTGACCATGGCGGCGGCGTTTATGTCAGTCATGGCATCATCATCCCACGGAGTTTTTCTCTCATCGCGATCCGGGAACTTGAATCTGTTGTGCAGCTTCGTAAGGAGTAAATGTTCCACATTTGGTATACTCCTCAAGTCATAGTCGTTGATGCTCGCGGTTTCCCATAGGATGCATCCGACTTGGTTGCCGTAGCACTTTGCGAGCTTCCGCCGGCGCTATTGGCTAGAATTTGCTAGGATGCACCTCTGTCACTAGCAGTTTTTCGGTGCCGAGCTTGTTTGGTTTTCGTACCCTCTCCTTCTTCTTATTTGCTGGTTCATTAGCGGCTTCAGCGCCGCCGGTGTCGGTGGCGCCGGTGTCAGTGCCATCGGTGCCATCAGGAGTGCTGTCGGACTCGATTTCGGCGTCCGTCGCATTAGCGGCATTTGGACCTTTGTCTCGTAGCTGAGAAGACATATGGTCGAGGAAGGCGTGTTCATGCTGCTGGTAGTCAAAATCTTCATTTGCACCGGCTTCGTCGTTGGTCGACATGTTTCCTACGATATATTTAGTCTCCAAGTTTAATTCTCAAACTATAAAAAAGGACTAAATACCGTCCTATCAAATACCGGGCACTCGATATGTCATACTTTGTAGCACAAGTCACGTCGAAATTCACGGTAAATTTCGGCATGACCTTTGCTAAAAAGTGGACATATCGGGAACCTGAAATTTGCCAGAACGGAAATAAATCAACATTCCGGCAAAACATAGGCCCCTCGGATCCCTGCATATGGAAAAAATAAGAAAATCAGTACACAATATCATTTCATTTGCACTGCACAGCACACCCCGAGTTATTAACAGCAGCAACTGTGCTACAACGTCCCATCAAAGCATCTTTCCAACAAGCTTAACAGCTCAACTGAAACCGATTAAGTAAGAGGAGGAACTAATAACAACTGCAACACAGAAAATACAACAATATAGTCATACATTTTTATTTAACTACTAGTGATGTGAGGCATAAATATTCTCCTAAATATGAACTATTCATAAGGCCACTTAACAAATACTAAAAGTAACCACACCGAGGTATGCACGCTCTGGCATAACTGTACTTGTACTATTCCCTCCTTTTAAAAAAATTAGGTTTTTTAGATATTTTAATATAAACTATATATGTAGTAATGTAGATGCATTTTAGAGTATAGATTCACTTATTTTGCTTTATATGTTGTTGTTTTTTTAGCAAAAGAAAAGGGGTTGCCCCCTTCCCCGATTTCCATTAGAGAAATCATAGAAGTCTGTTGCTTTATATGTTGTTCATACTAAAATCTCAAAAGGCTTATATTTAGAAACGAAAGGAGTATGTCATAAGCTTTGCAAGCTCTCAATGAAACAGAAAGAACAAGCACATGATTCTTCATGCCAGTAACAAATCGATGTCATCAATCATCATCCCATTCCACCCATAGCCATCTTTCCTCGGTCTTCATTCTTTACATTTTCTTACTGTATGTGAATCATTTGCTAGGCCCATGAAAAAACTGCATATAAGATGAATAGATGCTTCTCTTTTTATTATTGTTTACTAATAGCATAATACAAATTCTATATATGCTATAATTTCTTTAGGTGTAATATTGGGCTATAGTTTTCTTGGACCGGATATTATTGAGTAGATTCAATTTTGTGATGTTTTTGAAAACCGGGAGGCCACCGATTTTTAATGTACCCATATCAATTTGGAATCGAAACATAGCATCCAAATTTTGAAGCATCCACCGATTAAATTTTTAACCCTGCCAAATTTTGAAGCATATCAAGCATGCTGAATTCTGAAGCATCCAGAGGCCTGCAGGCATACCGGGAGGCGAGGCGACGAGGGCGGGGAGGCGCGGCGACGACGAGGGCGGCCGCGGAGGCGAGGCGACGAGGGCGGGGGAGGCGCGGTGACGAGGGCGGGGAGGCGCGGCGACGACGACGACGGCCAGGGAGAAGTTCGAGAGGGAGGGATAGAGGGGAATGAAAAGAAGAACCCGCCCGACCGGTTTAAGTGAAACTTAGCAGTAGCGGGCCCTGTCAGGGCGCGCTACTGCTAAACGTAGCAGTAGCGCGCGCTGACAGGGCCCGCTACTGCTAAAACTTAGAGGTGACCCGCTTAAGTTCAGCAATAGCCCGCTCTGACAGGGCCCGCTACTTCTAAACCTTAGCAGTAGCGCGCGCTGACAGGGCCCGCTACTGATATTTCTGGCATTTTTTCCCTCTTTCCATTTCCTTTTTAATTTTTTTTCCGAACAACGACCGATACAATTTATATAATGTATATTTTACAGCGGCAATATATAATTTGACCGATCGATAACGTGGTTAAAGTGCAAGTATACAAAATAGATACTCCCTCCGATCCATAATAAGTGTCGCTCATTTTGTACTAAGTTAGTACAAACTTTATACTAGATGAGCGACACTTATTATGGATCAGAGGGAGTACATATATAGATTACAACACACATTTAGTATCTCAGCGTCGAAGACGTTTCTTAGTGATTAGTTTCTTTCCTTTTTTGTTCGTTTCCGAATAATTTAGGCCCTCGTTGTGACTTTTCCTTTTCCATGGAGTACGATCTTTCATAGGTAATGTAGTCTTCATTCTTATTTTGACATATGCTTCATCGTCGTCGTCATCTTCCCTCATTGGGTTGCCGTACTGGTCATAGTCTTCTATGTTGGCGACTCCATCCATTCCGATGATGTTTCTTTTGCCTCTCCTCACGACAACACGGCTGGGATTGCTCGGGTCGGTTATGTAGAAACATTGTGTCACGTGCTTAGCGTGTATCCATGGCTCATTTTTGGCTATGACGTTCACGGTAGCGCTCTTGGCGTTAGGTATAGACATAGTAGTGAAATACCGGTTTTCTCTTTCGACATTCTTAGCCCATCTGACACGGAACATCGTCGCATTGTGTAGTCCAGAGTAGTTAAGCTCCCAGATCTCTTCGACCCTTCCGTAATATCTTTCAGTTGAGCCGTTGTCGTCAGTCATGCATTCTATCGTCACCCCCGAGTTCTGGAAATCACTTTTCATATCTCTGGCCTCCGTATAGAACGTGTATCCGTTTATATCGTATGCCCGATAGGTGAGGAAGTTGATAGCAGGGCCATGTGCTAAGGCGTATATGAGCAATGCGTCTATAGACCCCTCTTCCGGGGGATTGACAAGAACATGCTCTTTGAACCAAGGAAAGAAAGTGGAGTTGTGCTCTCTAGTAACTTCGGCGTCTGTCTTGCGTAGGCCCTGGTCATGGTACTTCTTAGCGATGGTTTCTTTGTGCAGTGTCATGAAAGGGTCTACCACGTCAAGATGTTGTAGCACTACTAAGTTTGCCCTGTCAAAGTCATTGCGTCGATCCGAGTGGTCGACATGCAGTTCCCTCCGACCGTTGGTGTGACCTTCTCCTCCGAGCCTCCCATGGTGCTTGTTAACGGGCAAACCAACAACAGGGACGTCGTTGTCTCCGTTGCTTAGATAATTCTCGCAGAAAGAGATGCACTCTTGTGTCAGATAGCCCTGTACGATGCTTCCATCTGGTCGGGACATGTTACGAACGAATCCTTTGATGACCCCATTCATCCTCTCGAACGACATCATGTTGTGCAGGTATGACGGGCCAAGGTCGATGATGTCGCCCACAATGTGGACACACAGATGCACCATGACGTCAAAGAACGCGGGAGGGAAGTACATCTCGAGCTCACATAGTATGACAACAATCTCTTCCTGTAGCCTTGTGAGCTGCTTCGAACTGATCGACTTTCGAGAGATAACATCGAAAAAATTACAGAAACCAGTAAGCGTGTCACGGACGTGCTTTTCCATTATCCCTCTAAGGGAAACCGGTAGTATCTGCGTCATCATCACGTGACAGTCATGAGACTTCATCCCGCTGAACCTTTTTTTCTGCATGTCTAGATATCTGCTTATCTTCCCACAGTAATCGGAACTAACTTTTATTCCGGTAAGACACTTGAAAAATTGATCGATCTCCTTCGTATTGAAGGTGAAGCAAGAAGGGGGCAATATTTCTCTTCCTTCTTCTTTACTTTTTTTCCCCGCCTGCTGTCCCCCGCCTCTGTCTCCGTCTCTGTCTCGGCCGTTTTATGGGGCATGTGGAGATCTGCCCTTATTTCCAAATCTTCCAAGTCTCTTCTTGCCGTCGGCCTATCCTTGGTCTTCTCCGGCATATTCATCAGTGTGCCAAGTAAACTCTCGAGAACATTCTTCGTAATATGCATTTGATCAAGACAATGAGGTGTGTCGAGTTTGGGCCAGTACTCCAAGTCCCAGAAAACAGACCTTGTTTTCCACCTTCAGCAGCGGCTCCGGTTTTTTCATCTTTCCAGGCGCGGGGCACACTTTCCAGTTTTTCAACAACTCATCAATTTCGGCGCCGCTCCTCTTACGTGGAGGTCCTCGATGCTCAGCCTCACCATTGAATAGATCTCCACGGTTTCTCCACGGGTCATTCTTCTCGAGCCATCTTCGATGCCCCATGTACACGATTTTCGCAGACCCACCATCTTTCGTTAGCTGCTGAGACGTTGTATCATTCTTCTCGAGCCATCTTCGTGCACCGTCGTCAGCACCGCGGCTTTCATATAGAAATATTCTCTTTAGAAAGCGTCCCATGTCTTGACTGGTGATTTCCCTAACATTTCTAGCTCCTCTTTCAATAGCTCGAGATATAGATTAATATTATTTCCCGGTTGTTTCGGCCCTTGAATCAGAATGCTCATGTGTATGTACTTTGTCTTCATGCACTTCCACGGGGTAATGTTGTACATCCATACAAACACGGGCCATGTGCTATGGTTGGAGTTTTTCTTGCCAAACTAATTCATGCCATCTGAACTCACGCCAAGCATGACGTTCCTTGGATCAAGATGAAATCCATATTCGGCGTTCAACGCTCTCCACTGGCTTCCATCCACAGGGTGTCTCATCTTCGGATCATCTCCATCATCGGGCACCTTCCTGACCGCGTGCCACCGCATGAGCTCAGCTTCCTTAGGATCTACGAAATAACGCTGCAGATGAGGAATGATCGGAAAGTACCATACAACTTTCTGAGGAGATTTCTTTCCGGCCTTCTTGTATCTATCAGCATTGCACACTAGACAACTGTTTTTTTCTGCGTTCTCGTTCCGATAAATGATGCAATTGTTGATGCATGCATGGTATCTAATGTGCGGCAGATCAAGAGGGCACACAATCTTCTTGGCCTCATCGATACTAGTAGGACAAAGGTTTCCCGGGGGAAGAACTGTCTTGTTTACATACTTGAGATGATCATCGAGGCTTTTCTCGCTCCATTTGTTTTTAGCCTTCATCTTTAGAAGTTCGAGCGTGAAACTCAAGCGGTTCACCTCAGGAGCGCAACCATCATACAATGGAGTCTTCGAGTCTACCTCCAGTTGCTCCAACTTGGCCTCCTCTCTAGAACCAGCTCTGTCGCTAGTCGTCTTCTTGCGAAGCAGGTCTCGAACATGAGGGTCCCGCACGATTGAATTTAGTAGCGACGAAGGATCCGTCATGTACGCATCTTCTCCGTCATGTTCGGTCTGATCTTCTCCGCCATTACCATGTGCGGCCTCCTCTCCGCCGTCATTTCCAGCGCCCTCTTCGTCTTCGGATCCATCAATCATCTCTTCATCCGCTGCCATGGGGTTATTGGTTGCACCGTCGATATCTTCATCATCATCTTCAGTTATCCATCGAGTATAGCCATCCATGAAACCATATCTAAGCAGGTGCGCCTTCAAACGTCCACCCTTAAAGGGGTCCAGCCAGACGCCTTCTTTGCATTTTCGGCAAGGACATAAAATCTCCTTTTCATTTTTTTCAACCATGTCGTCCACTGCGGATCGCAAGTATCTATCCACCATCCTTCCACAGACTTTCATGGTCGCCTACGAGTTATACAAACAAAAGATTATAACGACATGCATATGCATATCAAAGTCATACAAAAATTCGGCATGACCTTCCTAAAAATAGGACATATAGAGTTTGCCCGAAATTCGCCGAAATGGAAGTAAATCGACATTTCGGCAAAACATAGGCAAACTCTCATATCACATCTCATCTCATGCATCAACGTACCTAGCTAGCTAGTAATTAATTAAGAGAGAGAGAGAGAGAAAGTATATACCTTTTATTAAAATATCACACTTGGGAGAAGCTTGCACTAGCTAATGAGGGGAAGGAGACAAAGGTGAGAAAGAGAGATAGCTAGATGCATTTATGCATGATATGCGGTGGTGGAGGAGGAGTAAATTAGAAGGAAAGAGAGAGATATTGCATTAATGAAGATGGTGTGTAGTGCATTAATGGAGATGGTGTAATGCATTAATGGAGATGGACAAGCGGTAGGAGAAGGAATGAGGAAGAAGAAAGTGAGGGAGAGAGAGGAGGGGGGAGGGGGATGGTTGGTGGAAAAGGTGGCTGCTGCGCCTTACCAGTAGCGCCTGTACCGCTACGGCGCTACTGCTATTCTTTTAGTAGTAGCGACCCAATAGGTCACGCGCTACTGCTATTTGCGGGCCTCTGGGTTATGTTGGGTCCACATTAGCAGCAGCGGGCGTAACGGAAGGGCGCTACTAATAAGTAGATAGTAGTAGCGGGCTTTCCAGGGGGGCGCTGCTACTAAAACTTGTCATCTGGGTTTGGTGGGGACCACCTTTACCAGTAGCGGGTCCACAGATCAGGCGCTACTGATACAGGCATATCAATAGCGAGCGTCCATATAGCGCGCTACTGCTAATTAGCAGTAGCGCCTGTCTTTAAAGGGCGCTACTGTTAAGCCTCTACCTATAAGCTTTTCCCTAGTAGTGATCCCACCCAAAGTGTAAAATAAAAACAACAGAAAACTGCATTAAAAGAACTTTGCGTAAAGTGAACAATCCTTGCACCCGCGGGTACACGCACCGGTGTTTTATCCCTGGTGGCAACAACACATCCCCTAGTCTCATGTTTCTGTCACTCAAGCTAGACATCAGGGGGCTGAACCCACAATCAAGCATAACGCTCCCTCTTGGAGTTGCAAGCAAACTAATTGGCCAAACCAAAATACTGCAACAGAGAACATGCAATAATTTACTCAAGAACAAAATATAAAAGAGAAGAACCAAATATATTACGCATCACAATCTGAACATAATCTCATAATCCATTAGATCCCAGCAAACTCAGCATAGCAACACCAGAAATTACAAAAGTGCCTCGATCATGTGAGGCAGCTCACGAGGTCTTGAAAGTTGAAGCACAAAGAGGGGAGAGGTACATCACATAGCTACTGGTCACGGACCCATGGTCCAATGGAGACTACTCACGGCACATCCGGGAGGCTTCCATGGCTATGGATGGTCTCCCGAAGGGGGTTCCTCCTCCCGGCAGGGTGCCTGGGAAACTTCTCCACGCAGCCCCGATCTTGAAACGGCGGCGGCGGCAAAGAGACGAGTTCGCGGAAAAGAGATCGATATTAGGGGTTTCCACCCCGAGGGCTAAATATAGGCGGAGGGGGCTGTCGAGGGGACCCCACAGGCCAGCCAGGAGGCCCCTTGGCGCGGCCTACGGTGGGGCCGCGCCAGGGACCCTTCAGGAGTCCCTGTGGTGGCCCCCCTCCGTTGCCTTGGTGATTCCGGAAGCTTCCGGGTAGCTGATTTTTTATCTGTTTTTCCGGATTTTTTGGAACACTTTTAATGGCCGGAAAACCTGAAATACAAAAACAGCAGAAAACAGCAACTGGAAGCTAGGTGCACTGGGTTAATAGATTAGTCCAAATATGCTCAAAAGTGTATGAAAGTTCAAGCAAATCATGGAAAAATCACACAAAACATGCAGGGAGCAAGCAGAAATTATAGATACGTTTGGGACGTATCAGGATCTCAAGGAGATCAAGTCCCCATGTGGGAATAGGAGCTAAGCTCTCTCAAATCTGGGTATATTCTTAGTTAACCCTAAAGAGGAGCTGGGGGAGAGGTATATATAGTATAAGGGTGGATGAAGGGGTACATGGGCTGTGGCCCGCGTCACTGCGCGCAGGCAGATCTGGAGCTGTGTTGACCAAGTCGGACGGTCCGGTCTGTATCCCGGATGGTCCGGCCTCAGCCTGGACGGTCCGTCCTGGAGCCCGGACGTCCAAAAAATCATGGCCGAAGGTCTACTTCGGGAATTTCTCTTCGGACGGTCTGGCTTCTGGCCCGGACGGTCCAGACTTGACCCGGACGGTCCGGACTTGACCCGGACGGTCCGAACTTGACCCGGACGTCCGACTCCTGGGGGTGGAGTCCTTCTCTTCGGCTTCTCGTGGCCCTTCTTCTCCTCTCTTCCGTCTTCTCTTCCAAGCTTCCCTCGCGGATGGGGTAGTCGTTCCCTTGCGCTTCACCTCCTCCTCGACGCACGTGTAGCTCTTGAACCTAAGTATGTACGGGAGTGGGCGGTCAAGTAGGATACCATCCGTGAGAGGACCAAAAAGACACGCGTAAAGGATAGAGTTCACCTTCGAATGCTCAATGGGTGTGTACTTTGGCGGGAGGTCCATGTCCATGGTGATGTCCGTTGGATGCTCCGCATCAAAGCGTGTCATCGGGGGGCATGTACCCACAATCGAGCATAACGTTCCCTCTTGGAGTCACTAACTACCACTTGGCCAAAGCAATAAATAGCAAAGAAGAACATGCAAGAATTACTTCCAAACAAAAATACAAAAGATAAGAACAAATTATATTACTCTACCACAATCTGAACATAATCTCATAATCCATCAGATCCCATCAAACTCAGCATAGCAAAAGCAGAAAGAATTACATATGTGCCTCGATCATGTAGGGAAGCTCACGAGGTCTAAACCATGAAGAACAAATAGGGGAGGAGAACATCACATAGCTACTAATCACGGACCCATGGTCCAGGGTAGACTACTCACGGAAAATCCGGGAAGCATCCATGGTGGAGGAGAAGCTCCAGGAGGTCGATCCTCCCTCTGGAAGGGTATCGGGAAGGGTTCTGACAGTGCTCCCGATCTTGGAAGAGTGGCGGCGGCGAAACAGAGGAGAATTTGGGAAATAGGGTTCTTTCTTCGGAGTTTCCCCATGACGGAGAATAAATAGGCGAAGGGGGGCAGCCAGGGGGTCCACCACGGGCCTAGGCGCCCCCCCTGGCCGCGCCAAGTGGCCGCCTGGGTGCCTGGTGGTAGCCCCCTGGCCCTCCTTCGGGCCTCTAGAGTCTTCCGACACGCTGATTTTTTATCTGATTTTTCCCGGATTTTTGGAGCATTTTTTATATGGGGAAAACTGAAATATAAAAACAGCAGAAAACAGGAACTGGCACTGGGGTGCACTGAGTCAGTAGGTTAGTCCAAATATGATCAAAAGTGTATGAAAATGTATCTAGATCATAGCCATATCACACAAAACATGCATGGAGCGAGCAGAAATTATCGATACATTTTAGACGTATCAAGTGTTTAGACCACTTAAAAAGACCATAGTTAAAATTTCTAAGCACAATTTTTTAGGTATCCAAGGCATAATTCTTCTATGTGCTTCAGAAATTCTATCCCATGCCTTCTTAATATTCTCTCAATCCCTTTGATGGAAATCTAGAACTTCTGATTCCCTCAAAGCACCAAGTCCTAACATGTTCAACTAAACAAGAAGGACTACGAAAAACAAGGTAATTTTTTTTGTGATTTTTGATAAATGACACAAAGATAAAAACTGAAAGGTAAACTAACAAGACTAAAAAGAAAAGGTAAAAGATAGTGTGCAACTCCCCTATCTTGTAGATTGGAGTCCCCGGCAACGGCACCAGAAATTTGCTTGATACGTGAGAGATGATAGTGGCTTCTCGCCCTTCGTTGGTTACCCCAAGTGGACGGTGAGATGCAGCGTAGCGGCAAGTTTCCCTTGGTAAAGATACCAAGGTTGAGATCGACCAGTAGGACTCCAAGGTCGACAAGTAGGTGGTAAAGTGAACAATGGTGCCGTTCACAATCAAAGATTGCTTACTACACCTGGACCTACACACACAACAAGTAACTTTGCTCCCAACGAAGTTCAGAGAGGTTGTCAATCTCTCCGGCCTTGTTGATTACAAAGGATCAAACGCAATGGATAAAGGATAATAGTGACTGCAACTGGAAAGTAAAAGCAAGTAGTAAATTGTGCATGTAAACAGTGATGAGAAATATGGACCGGGGTCCCATGATGTTCACTAGTGATGTCTCTCTCCCAAAAGACGATAAGACTGCTATGCGAGGTAAACAAATCACAGCTGGGAAGTTGACAGTATTACGGGCGCAAACCAATGCTAACTATGCTACAAAGAAAGGAAGAGGCTCAAAAGCATGGGCGGTACGCAAAAATAAGTAGACCGAAATCCAACTGCATCTACTACTAATCATCTACCTTGAGATATCGATCCAGAACATCTTGCTGGTATTAAGTGGCGAGCCCCACCTAAAGTGTAAACCCAAAGCAATAGACAACTGCATTAACAGAACTTTGTGTAACGTAAACAATCCTTTTAACCGCGGTTACAAGCACCATTGTTTTACCCCTTGTGGCCACAACACATCCCCTAGACTCATGTTTCTGTTACTCAAGCTAGTCATCAGGGGGCATGAACCAACAATCAACCATAATGCTCCCTCTTGCAGTCACTACCTACTACTTGGCCAAAGCAATAAACAACAATGGAGAACATGCAAGAATTACTCAAGAAGCAAAACATAAAAGATAAGAACCAAATATATTACTCAATCACAATCTGAACATAGTCTCATAATCCATCAGATCCCAACAACCTCAGTGTAGCAACATCAGAAAGAATTACATATGTGCCTTGACCATGTAGGGCAGCTCACAAGGTCTAATCCATGAGGAACAAAGAGGGGAGGAGAATATCACATAGCTAATGATCATGGAGCCATGGTTCAAGGTGGACTACTCACGGATCATCCGGGAATTGTCCATGGTGGTGGAGAAGCTCCCGGAGGTCAATCCTCCCTCCGGTCGGGTTCCTGGAAGAGGTTTGATGGCGCTCCCGATCTTGGAAGCGCGGCGGCGGCAAAACAGAGGCGAGCTTGCAAAAAAGGTTTCTCTCCTCGGATGTTTCCCGTGACGGAGAATATAAAGGCGAAGGGGGGTAGCCAAGGGGGCCACCAGGGGTACAAGCGACCACCTAGCGCGGGCACCCCCTAGGGCGCGCCA
Organism: Bromus sterilis; assembly: GCA_950022295.1. Lineage (NCBI taxonomy): Eukaryota > Viridiplantae > Streptophyta > Magnoliopsida > Poales > Poaceae > Bromus > Bromus sterilis. Next base: position 224,496,191 of record OX465599.1, read on the forward strand.
CCTGGGCGTCTTGGCCTCTAGTGGTGGCCCTCTGGCCCAACTTTGATTCTTCCAGAAGCTTCCAATGCGCTGATTTTTTATTGTATTTTCCCGGAATTTTGTAGCATTTTTAATATGGGGAACCTTAAATAGGAAAACAGTAGAAAACAGGAACTGACACTGGGGTGCACTGAGTTAATAGGTTAGTCGAAATATGATCAAAAGTGTATGAAAGTGTATATAAAACATAGCAATATCACACAAAACATGCATGGAGCAAGCAGAAATTATAGATACGTTTGGGACGTATCAGTCGCCGACTCTTCAGCTGGTCAAGCCGACTTTTATGCTTGATGTTTATTGAGAGTCGGAGTCGATTCTTCCTAGCTTCGTTTCTCCTTCCTCCTTTGAAAATTTCATTTGACCCTTAGTCAAAGATCCGTTACTGCATTTATGGTTTCTCTGCCCGAAGCGCCATCGTTGAGGGCATTCATGTCGTGGTGAAAATATAAGAGTCCTTCATAATTGTCACCTTTCATGGGTAATCTAACTCCTGCCTTTATGGCATTGATTGATCATCTCCTTGTGACTATATAAATATTCATCTGGTAATCCAATCTTCTGAGTGCGTGCATCTTCTTCTTCCTCTCCTCCCTCTGCAGCCCTCTCCGTGGCTCCCAAGCTCAGCGTCCGCGTTCCTTTAGCCGCCAATGACCCTGGTTCCAGTGCTGGTTCTTGTGGTGGTCGAGGTCGTGGGTGCGGCCATGGGAGAGGCCGCGGAAGGGGTAGAGGAAGAGGTGCATGCACTACTCAACAATCCCCGGATCTTGAAACTCCACCTCCTTCTCCCGAAAGGATCGAGTTTCTCGTTAAGGTTCATACAATCCATCGTCGGGATAATCTTCCCGAATCTTTTGCCAAGATCATGATGGCTTAAAAGCCTCCAGGACTGTGGCTCCGGTCTGAGGGGTGTCCTCATGGACCCATCTAGGTGGCCACCAGCTTCTCTGGTTAGGATTCCATATTTCTGGAGAAGGGTTGGAAAACCTTTCTTCGTTCTAGGAATGTTAAAAAGAGAGATACTATCGTCTTTAGATATGATGGTGATGAGACCCTGTGGGCCAGGGTTTTTGACTCGGATGGCGATTGAGCCGGCTGCTGTATGGAGAGTTCCAGCAGTAGTGATGAAGACTTCTACAACAATGCAGAGGAGGCCCGAGTCTCCTCATCTGATGATGAAGCCGACTCTGAGGATGACCACTAAAGCTGTAGATTTATCTAGTAGTATTTGTCGACTTTTGTATTATCTTCTTTAGATGTAAGACTCAGCCTCTGATGAGATGTAAGACTCAGCTTCTGAAGAATGGGAATTTTAATTTCCCATCAAATCTGTAAGTCGGTTTTATTCCTGACTTTGGATAAGATATTCTTGTGCATGGTAGCCGACTTTATTAATGGAATATGTAGCCCTCTGAGTCGATTCAAATGGGCTTGTATCTTTGTGGACTCATAGGATAGATCGACTTGTAGCCCCCATGATTTGGTATGGTTACCTTGTGTGCCAAACTAGATCATATAATTTTTTTGACGTGATACTCCCCAAGAGTTGGTACGAACATCATTGTGTCGTGCCAAATCTTGATAAGAATTTTTGAAGTGTAGTCCCCATGAGTCGGTGTATGCATATGGGTGCTATGCCGAGTCACATAGGTTTAATTCTCATTTTATCTGAAAAAGAAATAATTTATATGCATGATTGAAAATGAAGTATGCTATGATGTTTGTATGCAAAAAATAAAATGCGAAGGCTCATATAGAAGCCGAGTATGGATTTGAACCTGCCTCATCTTCTCGCGTTGAGCGAGATTATTGGCTTATCCAGGAGTCGAGACCTCTCTATAAGCCGGCAACATATGACTAGCATTTCCGGTTCTTAGGACCAAACTCGATAGGCGTTTCTGTAAGCCCACAAAGTTTAGACTAAGTCGGGTTCGCTTTGGTCATATGAGCTTGAGCTATACATGCCAAAAATTTAAGCCGTGTTCGGCCAATTCATGTATATGCCGGGTTCTCAGATAAGAGTCGATGAATATCATCGAGCTCCCCGATTTCCCTGACTAAGTCGTATACATGTGGATTTTTACATATATATATATGCCGAGTTCTCAGATAAGAGTCGATGAATATCATCGACCTCCCCAATTCCCTGAATAAGCTATATACATGCTCAGTACCAATAGAGGGTTGATCAAGCCCCCAGGTATCTGAGATATAAAATGAAAAATATGCAGTGTATGATGCGAGATGAAAACATGAAAATAATAAAGTAAAGAAGAGTCGGTATGACAACTAAATGTGGCGAGAGCCGGTGCGACGAAAGTCGACTTATATATTGCATATGGCGAAGGGCAGTGCGACAGAAGTCGACTTATATATATTGGATATGGCGAAGGCCAGTGCGACAGAAGTTGACTTATATATATATTATATGGCGAAGGCTGATGCGACAAAAGTTGACTTATATATATATATATATATTATATGGTGAGAGCCAGTGCGACGAGTGTCGACTTATATAGATGTACAATAATGTTCCTGTTCTACTCAAGTATAATATGGACGGAGTTGTGCGATGTTCCATGGTCTGGGAGTCTCCTCCATAGATGTCCGTGACTTTTCCTTATCGCGTATATCAACTAGGTAGTAGGATCCATTGTAGAGATTCTTGCTGACCACAAATGGTCCTTCCCATGGAGAGGATAACTTGTGCATTCCATCTTTTTCTGTATGAGGCGGAGCAATAAATCACCTTCCTGGAAAGTCCAACTTCTGATGCGACGACTATGGTATCGTTGCAAATCTTGTTGTTAGAGAGCCGACTGAGCTGCTTCCAGTTCTTGTTTTCCATCGAGGACATCTAAGGAGTCCTGCCTCGCCTTATCATTGTCGGCTTCCACATATGTGTTGACTCTTGGTGAGTTGTGATGGATGTCACTTGAGAGAAGGGCTTCCGCTCCATAGACTAGGAAGAAGGTCATGTAGCCTGTCAGCAACCCGAGAAGGGCTTCCGCTCCATAGTAGTGAAGGTAACTCTTCCTCCCAGCAACCCGACGTTTTCTCCTAGGGGAGATAAAGTCGGGGTTTGATTCCTCGAAGAAACTCTTGGTTGGCTCTCTCGGCTTGTCCATTGGACTGTGGGTGAGCTACCGACGCAAGGTCTTGTCGGAGATGCTCGTTTTGGCAGAATCGTTGCATAACCCCTTCTGATAGGTTAGATCCATTATCAGTGATGATGCTGTGGGGGTAGCCAAATATGTATATTATCTTTTTCAAGAATTTTAGTGTTCTCACAACGTCGCATTTACTAACCGGCTCTGCCTCAACCCATTTGGTGGAATTATCTACTGCCACTAGTAAGTGTGTATTCTTGTTGGCTGAACTTTTGGAAGGTCCCACCATATCAAGCCCCCACACTGCAAAGGGCCAAGTGATAGGGATCATCCTGAGTTCTTGAGCCGTCACATGAGCTTGCTTTGCATAACACTGACATCCATCGCACTTCTTGACTATATCCTCTGCATCCGCATGTGATGTGAGCCAATAGAAACCATGTCGATAGGCTTTATCCACTAGCGAACGAGAGACGGCATGATGTCCGCAATCTCCAGAGTGTATTTCATTAAGGATGGCTCTGCCTTCTTCTGGTGAGACACATCTTTGAAAAACATCTGCTGGACTCCGCAAATGGAGCTCACAATTGATGAGCAGAAAGGATTTTCTTCTCCTGACAATCTTCATTGCCAGTATTTCATCTGGAGGAAGGATTCCCTAGGTCTTGTAATCCAACTAGGGTACAACCCATGAGGGGGTGGCATGTATAGAAGCCAGCAGAGCCGGCTCTGGGTCCGGCTATGCTATGTCTTGCTCTGTTGGTGGTTGCACAGACGACTTTGTTAGGACATCAACAAATATGTTAGGAGGGACCAGCTTTCGCTGAGAGCCAAGTCGGGACAAAGCGTCAGCTGCTTCGATTAGTTTGAGTTCCACGTAATGCACCTGGTATCCAAAGAAGAAGCCGACTTGCCTTTCCACTTCTCGCCGATAAGCTGCCATGGTGGCGTCTTTCGAATTCCATTTTCCTGACACTTGTTGAGAAACGAGGTCAGAGTCACCATAGCATTGAATCCGGCTTATGTTCATCTCACGAGCCAGTCGCAACCCATGGAGTAGGGCCTCATATTCTGCTGCGTTGTTGGTGCAAGTGAACTGCAATTGTAAGACATAGAAGAACTTCTCTCCTTTAGGCGAGGTAAGTACCACGCCGGCTCCTGACCCTTGGTGTCAGAACCCCAACTAGGGTAAGTTCTAGGGCTTGTTGATCCCTTTGCATCATGTGAAAATTTCAAAAGAAATTCAAAAAAGGGGAAAAGAAAAGCCCTAAAGAATTTAATTAAATGGCCAGACAAAAATTGCTCTGTTATTTTTGAAAAGTCTTATATATATGCATGATCACATATAAAGTGAAGTGGGTCCCACTGCATGCACCAAGATTTTTCAAAAATTCCAAATAGGGCTTGGAAATTAATTAAATACCCTATTTGATTGGAAATTCAAATTATTTTAATTTCAAAAATCTCCAAAATTTGTGAGTGTCTAGCTATATATGTTATAAGCCCACATAAAAGTTTTGAAGATTTTATAAAATGTCTTGGTATTTTATTTGGGGCAAAACAGAAGACAGAAAATAGAAAAAAGAAACAGAAACGAAGAAAAAAGAAATTCCAGCCAAACCACACTGGCCTCGCGCCCAACTCACTGTACCGCGGCCCAAGCCCACGGCCACCGTGTCTTCTTCCTCCCCTCATTTCCAAGCACCTCGGTGGCGAGCCGAGCGCCGTGGACACCACCGAGGGCCTTCTAGGCCTCCCCTTCCCCCCTCTTGGCGGCACGAAATCGCCCAGAACACCCCGCGCCACCTCCCCCTTCTCCTGCTAGCTCTCCCTCTCCGTCCTCGCCATTTTCGAGCAAGACCCGAAGCGAGCCGGAGCGCGCCGCCGAGCAACGCGTGGCCACCGGTCAGCATCCAGCGAGCTAGCCTGTCCAGGAGGTTCCTCGTCGACAACTTCGTCAGCCTGCGCCACCAATTCGAGCCGGAGCACCACAGGAACGCCGCCCCCTTCAACAACTTGCCGCGGCCGCCATTGACTTCGGCGAAGAATTCCGGCCGCGCCACTGCATCTCTGGCCTCGCCGCCCTCTTCAACCTCATCGGGTTAAGCTCCTCGTGTCGTTTCCCCTTCGCACGCTCCTCCTCGAGCCCCGGTGATGTTTTCCACCGGGACAACGCCACGGCCGCCGCGCCCAGCCGTCCCCGGCGTGCTCCCCGGCCTTGACTTGGCCCGCCAATGGCATGGCTAGATGCGGGAGAGCACGGGGCGTCTCCCCAACCAAACCCCGACGCCTCCCGTGGCCATTTGGGCCATTCCGGCGAGCCCTCCGCCGTCAGCCTAGGCCACCTGTGGCGAGATGGTGTGGCCCGTCATTAGCCCTAAACTAATTAGGCCACTAACCCCCTAACAGTGACCGACAGGTGGGTCCCCCTAGCTAACTAACCCTCTGTTAGTTTAAACTAACAGGGAATTAACCCACTGTGGCTGACAGGCCTGGCCCACATGTCAGCCCCCCTGTGACATCAGCATTGCATCATGCTGATGCAATAACTCCTTTTTTCTCTGTTTATTTAAATTACAGAAATTCTGGAAAATTATTTAAACTTTGAAAAATCATAGAAAATTCATATTAACTCCAAATGGGACAAATAATATAGGAAAAATGATTAGCAGAAAATTCCCTATCCAAATAATCAACTTTCAACCATGTTTGAGTAGATCTTAAATTGGGACCAGTAGCTTTTTCTATTTGTCTTAATTGGAATTAATTCAAATTTAATTCAAATACTATTCCAACTTGAACCTTTGCAATACACCACACTTCACTTGAACATCAGAGGCATATCTTACACATGACAAGATGGTTTACAATGATCAAACAAATGCAATTGAAACGTGGCTAATTTGAGCAACATATGGAGTTTGAATTTGCATTCCAAATGCAATACACTTCATTTAAATTGAATTTTCCACAAAACATAAGCAATCACATCATGGACTACTATATCATGTGTATGTGCATTCTATTTCAATGTTGCCCCCCCCTTTGTTGATGATTGTGCCGGTAAAAGTGCCTCCGAGACGGTGATCACCCCCGAAGAAGAAGACCACCGTTAAGACCCGTGTATCGTCAACAAGGCAAGCAAACCCAATTGATCATATCTATAAAATCCCACTTCCCTCTCAGTCTCGCTTATGCATGTTTAGGAGATCACCTTGTTGTCGATTCTACCGCATAGTTGAACCCATATCCGATGCATGACCTATCATCTTTTCACAGTAGTAAGAAAACCACAATCCTAGCTGACATAGGAGTTGATTGATATCATGAAGCCCCTGCAACTGTTACTTCTTATTGCATGCTTAGAGTTTACAATGAGGATACTTTTGATGTGAGTCGGGATGATAGTGAACATGGTGTTGATGAAGGTGAAACTGTGTTGGTGAATCTACCCTAATTAAAGGTGAACGATGAGAGGTTGTGTAGGAGTACACAGTGGGTTGTCTCGTTGAACACCGCCTTAAGCCCGGGTTCTTGTATGGTAATACGAGACAAAGAGTACAACCACACATTGGGCTCACCGACCCCTCTCGTCCTATTAACTCACCCCGATCCAAGTCCAGGAGTCATACCTAGTTCGGGATTTCCATTCGGCATATGCATAGAAAGATAAAGGAAATGAAATGTGGCATTCATGGTAGGGCTTGTAGAAAATGGCTTGTCAAGCGGAGAACCATCCGTCGAGGTGGGCTTGTCAGTCGTTCCTACATGGTTTGAGTCCTGACTGGAAGCTCGGCCGGAACTCTAGTTGGGTTTGGAACTCAGACAGTTGACTCCTTGGACTAGAACGGAGCTGTGGGCGAAGTGTTGTGGTGAGCATCCTCGCCGACACCCCTTGAATGGTGAAGAGACCTGGCGGTAACTGATGGTCATGTGTGTGTAGTTTACACCCTTGCAAGGTTAACAAAACTACTCGAATAGCCGCGTCCGCGGTAATGGACTGCTTGGAAAGCTGTGCTTGATTATTAGACAACTTGAATGGATACTCTAAAACTCGCAAGATAAGCGTGAGTGCTATGGTGTGCTTCCTCGTGGGGAAGTCGAGGAAGTATCCATAGTGATGTATTGGTTGGAGACTTGGTAGTGGACTCGTGTACGCTTCTTACATCAAGTCTGGTACTCGTAGTACAGGACTAGCCAAGTCAAAGCTGGCACTTCTGCATGTTGAAACCCCACCTCCTTTACCTTGAAAGTTGAGCATGAGTAGTATAGTTCTGATGTAAGTCTTGCTGAGTACGACTTTGTACTCAAGTTTTCTTATTCTATGTTTTAGATGGAAACCCAGCCCCCGATGGAGACACCTTCCTGAAGCTCGACGTTGTCTAAGCTAGTATAGTTCCAGACAGCAGTCTGGTCCCTCGTGGAAGGGCATGTATGTTGAACAAGGCTTCTCTAAGACATTTGTTAAACTTGTCTGTACTCAGACCTAATTTGCTTCCGTTGTATGATGTAATGATGATCATAGACATGTGATCTTTGTATGCTCTATGTGTATGTCAATAAAGATACACTTTGTAGAGTTATGTGATGATACCTGCTGTTCATACTAGGCATGTGTGCTGCGTGTACGTTTATAACATGCATGTCTTAGTATGGGTTTTCGAGACCTTAGTTGTGATCTGGTTGGCGGTCTTTTATGCACCAAGTGGCCCTTAGATGTGCGCAGCTTGGGGCATCGCGATGCGATTGCTCGTGACTCTGTCACGTGCACACTTTGTGGTATGATCGAGCCCGCCCTAGACCCCGACTAAGTGATCGGGCTGGAGTCTGTTTATGTAAGGGTTATGATTCAATCGATAACATGGTTGAGGCGACTTGTCTATGAGTATGGGATTTCACCACCCATAATCATTTAGACTTGTGAGCGGGTGATGAGGACCCATCTCAGTTGATCATCCGGCTTGGATGGGATGCCCCTCACGTACGGTGCCTTCCGAGAGTGTTCTGTGCTTGGCCTTGTCTTCTTAGACAAGTGGGTATGGCTCTCGGGTCTCCATGTGATTGAGTTGTGACTGGAATTACATACGCATATTCCGGGTCCCGACACTTGGAGCTTCCAACTCCCATCAAATTGCATTGTCCAGTACTTGGTAATCGTCTTCTCTAGAGGTGCTTGGATTTCTGTCCAGTAATTGATGAAGTCGACCAGCGCCTGGGACTTGATAGCCGTGCGCGGCTCATATTTGATATGATAAGGCCCCAACTCTATAGTCCACTTTGCAATCCTTCCCGTAGCCTCCCGGTTTTGGATGATATCTGCAAGTGGTGCTGAGCTGACTACAATTATGGGGTGCTCCTAGAAATAATGTTTGAGCTTTCGACTCGCCATGAATACACCAAGGATTAGTTTCTGCCAATGGGGGTAGCGTTACTTCGATGAAGTCAAGATCTCACTAACATAATATACTGGCCTTTGCAAGGGGTGCTCTTTATCGGCTTCCATCCGTTCAACTACTACCACAGCGCTGGAAGCTCGATTGTTGGATGATATATAGAGTAGCATAGGTTATTTTGGCTTAGGAGTCACCAGGATTGGAGCCTGGGATAACCATTTCTTCAGTGACTCCACAGCCTGATCAGCCTCTTCATCCTAAACAAAATTTTCCTATTTTCTCAAGAGTCGGTACAGGGAGATTTCCTTTTCTCCAAGTCGGCTGATAAACCGACTTAGGCCAGCTACACACCCTGTGAGTCGTTGGACTCCCTTTACTGAGGCCGGCTTTCGAAGGGACATGATAGCATTTATTTTCTCCGGGTTTGCCTCAATGCCTCTCTCAGATACTATGTAACCGAGGAGCTTGCCTGCAGGGACCCGAAAGGTGCATTTGGCCGGGTTTAACTTAATCTAGTACTTGCGCAGATTCTTGAATGTTTCATGTAGGTCACTGATGAGTGAGTCGACCAGCTGAGATTTGAACACTATATCATCCACATAAGCGTATATGTTGCGCCCAATTTTCTCTTTGAGGCAACTCTGCACTGTTCTTTCGTATGTGGCTCCCGCATTCTTCAAGCTGAAAGGCATAGAAGTATAGCAGTAAATCCCAAAAGGAGTGATGAAAGCCGTTTTCTCCTGGTCCTCAAGAGCCATCTTAATTTGATGATAGCCAGAGTACGCATCAAGAAAACACAAGAGCTCACATCCCGCAGTCGAGTCTATGATTTGGTCAATACGAGGCAGCGCAAAGGGATCCTTTGGGAAAGCCTTGTTTAAGTCGGTGTAGTCAATACACATACGCCAAGTACCATTCTTTTTCAAAACAAAGATCGTGTTTGCGAGCCACTCCAGATAAAAACTTCCATGATGAACCCGGCAGCAAGGAGACGGGCTATCTCTTCCACAATGGTGTTTCTCCTTTCGACGTTGAAACAACGAAGAAATTTCTTGACCGGCTTCAATTTTGGATCGATATTTAGGTGGTGCTCAGTGAGTTCCCTCGGGACACCTGGCATGTCAGAAGGTTTCCATGTGAAAATGTCACAATTCTCACGGAGGAACTCAATGAGAGCGCTTTCCTATTTATCAGATAACCCTGTCCCAATGATGAACTGCTGGGAAGCGTCACCAGGGACAAAGTCGACTTTCTTTGTATCCTGAGCCGGTTGAAATTTGGGGTTGGTGTCAGGAGTCGGTTTCTTCACGATTTTTTAGTCTGCCGGGTCTACCTTCTCTGGGTATGCTGACAAGTCCTCTTTGGTGCCTGCCGACTCAGCAAATTTGACATGTTGTTCGTCACACTCCGAAGCCCTGGACCAGCTCACATCTACCGTAATTAGGCCGCGAGGACCCGACATCTTGAGCTTTAGGTAAACATAGCATGGCCGAGCCATGAACCTAGCATAAGTCGGCCTGCCCAAGATGGCATGATATGGGTTCTCGAGTTTTACCACTTCAAAGGGTATGATCTCGGAGCGAAAATTTTCAGCGTTTCCAAAAGCCGTCTCCAGGTAGATCTTGCCTATCGAGCGTGCTGATTTGCCTAGGACTATTCCATTGAAAACGGTGTTGGAGGATTCCAGTTGTTTTTGAGTCAGTCCCATCCTGCGGAAGGTCTAGTAGAAAAGGATGTCGAGGCTGCTTCCTCCGTCCATGAGTACTCTGTCAAGCGTATATCCGCTAGTTTGTGGAGAGACTACCAGGGCCAGAGTGCCTAGTTTATCCACCACTGGGGGTGGTCGTCCCTTGTCCAAGTGATTGGTTGTTCTGACCAATTGAGCCACCTGGGACAAGATGGCTCTGTGGACACGGCCACGGCGGCTCTCTGCTGCAGCTTCCTATCTCTCCGACAACTGCTGGTGGTGAAGACGTGGTATGATGAGTGGTCTTCAAGTTGTTTTGGTTTTTCTTGAAATCCAGCAAGCCCTGACTGATTTTGAGGCCCTCCTCCTCTGGGTCCGTTGTGTTGAGGTGCTACGCCGGCTCCCTGATGGCCAAAATTTTGGTTGTTGTTATTCTAGCAAGCTCCTGCACCTGACCTGGGAGGTCTCTTATGGTACGAATTCTCGTCCCCTCATTGGTTACCCAAAGTGGAAGGTTGAGATGTAGACAACAACAAGTTTCCCTTAGAGAAGATGCTAAGGTTGAATGTCGAACCAATAAGACTCCAAAAGATACAAGAAGGTGGTGAAGTGAACAATGGCGCCGTTCACAACTCAAGGTTGCTTACTTTACCTGTACCTGCACACACAACAAATAACTTTTCTTCCCAACGAGTACAGAGGAGTTGTCAATTCCTCCGGCCTTGTTGTTTACAAAGGATAAAACGCACGGGATAATAATGATAGTGATAGCAACTGGAAAGTAAATAAATCAGTAAATTGATAGTGGGTGTAAACAGTATTGGAAATATGGACCGGGGTCCTATGATGTTCACTAGTGATGTCTCTCTCCAAAAAGACGATAAAACGGCCATGCGAGGTAAACAAATTACAGCTGGGAAATTGACAGGATTATGTGCGCAAACCAATGCTAATTATGCTATAAAGAAAGGAAGAGGCTCAAAAGCATGGGCGGTACGCCAAGACAAGTAGACCGAAAGCCATCTGCATCTACCTACTAATCAACCAACTTGAGATATCTATCTAGAACATCTCGCTGGTATTAAGTTGTGAATCCCACCCAAAGTGTAAACTCAAAGAAACGGACAACTACATTAAAGAACTTTGCGTAAAGTAAACAATCCTTGCACCCGCAAGTACAAGTACCGTTGTTTTCCCCCTTGTGGCAACAACACATCCCCTATACTAATGTTTCTGTCACTCAAGCTAATCATCGGGGCATGAACCCACAATCGTGCATAACGCTCCCTCTTGGAGTCACTACCTACTACTTGGCCAAAGCAATAAACATCAACGGAGAACATGCAAAAATTACTCTAGAACATAAATATAAAAGAGGAGAATCAAATATATTACTCAAACACAATCTGAACATAATCTCATAATCCATCGGATCCCAGCAAACTCAGCACATCAATAGCAGAAATATTACATATGTGCCTCGATCAAGTAGGGAAGCTCACGAGGTCTAATCCATGACGAACAAAGAGGAGAGGAGAACATCACATAGCTACTGATCATAGACCCATGGTCCAAGGTGGACTACTCACGGTTCATCCGGGAAGCATCCATGGTGGTGGAGAAGCTCCCGGAGGTGGTTCCTCCCTCCGGTAGGGTGCCGGGAAAAGGTCTTCTGGTGCTCCCGATCTTGGAAGCGCGGCGGCGGCGGAACAGAGGAGAGATCACGAAAAAGGGTTCCCGTCATGGGGGTTTCACGTCACGAGGAATAAATAGGCGAAGGCGGGCAGCCAGGGGGGCCACCAGGGGTCCAGGCGGCTCCTTTGAGCGGCCTCACCCAAGGGCGCCTGGGGACCTGGTGGGTCCCCTCTGGCCCCCCCGGTGATTCCCGAAGCTTCTTCTGCGCTGATTTTTATTGGATTTTCCCGAATTTTTTGAGCACTTTTAATATGGGGGAAACCTGAAATAGAAAAACAGCAGAAACAGGAACTGGCACTGGGGTGCACTAAGTTAATAGGTTAGTCCAAATATGATTAAAAGTGTTTGGAAGTCCATCAATATCATAGCAATATCACACAAAAGAGGCATGGAAAAAGCAAAAATTATAGATACGTTTTGGACGTATCAACTTCCCCAAGCTTAATTCCTGCTCGTCCTCGAGTAGGTAAATAATAAAAGCATAATTTCTGTGGTGACATGCTAGCAACCATATAAGAACTTTAAAGTAAAGCATTCAAGGTATGTAATTCAATTCAAGTCATAACAGGCAAGAGTCCATATTAGCATTGAAACAAGCAACATAAGAACATAAAGGTGCAAGAGCTCTCGCTGTCTGTGACTCGAATGTCTCCAAATGGTGTTTGCGTGCAAGAAAGGGGATAGGGACATACGAGAAAAAAATATTTTTGTGTTGAGAACTCAATCTACTAAAGTTTCACACTTGGTCTTCTTTGGAATCTTATCTTGACTCATCCCCAAACCACTAGCCAGGTACTATTCAAAATGATCCACTCCTTTTCGACATTTTGAGAACTCATGCAATGGATGAGCGTAAGCAAGAAAGTTGACACTTAGGATGGCAAAGAGTGAATTTGGTGGAGGAGGAAGACAAAAAGTTGTGAAAGGATCACATCAATGAGGACAATCATAGGCGAGAGAAAGCCAAATGATAGATATGATGTGAGGAGTAGGGATTGCCATGCAACGGATGCACATATGAGCTAAGGTAAGCTCTCCAATGGAACTAGTGGGGGTGCATCCAACTTGCTTGCTCAAGAAGACCTAGAGCTCATTTGAGGAGGCTCGTCATTGGAATATACAAGCCAAGTTCTATAGTGTGAAGGTCCCCACATAGCTATATGCATAAATGATAATCTCTATGGAGTACAAGATATAAGAGGGAGTACGAGTGTGGATCTCAAAAGGAATAGTAGTGTGCCCCTTCTCTCTTTTTATTTCTTTTTCTCTTTTTTCTATTTTTCGTAATTTTTTTGGTGGCCTGAATGGCTTTTTCTATTTCTCTCATTTGTCCTCTTTGGGATCTTTTAATTTTTCCTCTTTGGGATATTTTCCTCACTTTAGGGGCAACACTCTATATATTACAAAAAGTATAGAAGATCTTTCACACTTTACAAAAGTACTCAAATCATAAAGAAGATGTAACTATCATGATGTATGAAAATGTATGCCTCTGCTAGTGTAGCAGGATATGCAATGATACTAGTTCGTCATGTACCAATGATTAGGGAAAGGCCCAACTAGCACGAGGCTCATCGATCAAGCAAGTAGCATGTATGACATGAAGATCAAGTCATGAGAAGATGGATGTTGCATGGCAATATATCTCGGAAAGGCTATGGAAATGCCTTGATAGGTAGGTATGGTGGATGTTTTTAGGAAGGATATAAGGAGGTGTATGATGACAGAGCGTATCATGCCAAGGGTTTGGATGTACTAGCGAAGGTGGACGCCAACTCTCGGAGTGAGAAGAAAGTAATGCACGGCACAGGAGAGGCTAGAAAAATATGGGAAGGTGGAAGTGTCAACTTTCGAATACTCACATTAGTCCGAAGAACTCATGCACTTATTATCGGTAACTCTCAATCTAATAAGGAGGTTTCACAAACAAACAAGTACCCCGAGGAGGAGTGTATGGGGGTTTGTTTATCCTTGCGCATCCTCGACTCATGGTACGTGAGTGTACTCTAATATTCGATCCCTCAGAAGAGTAGTGATCCATCTAGTAGCTAAATTTCTCAACTAATTTGTAAGTTTTGAAAATAAACACGGATTGCCCAAAATACGACATCTATCACTAATTGGCTAAAGCTCTTGACACCAAAATTCCAAACATTACTCAAGACAATACCCCAAAACTATTGCAAGTTACTACTACAAAAGGATAGTAACCTCAATTACCTACTTCAAGTCAAGACACAAAACTCAGTGCAACAGGCAAACTCTCTAAACAAGATAAACATGAAAACTCAAGAGAGTTCCAGCAACAAACTAAACAAAAGCTCTTTAAAAAGATAAGAATGAAAACCAAGAGCTAAACATGCCAGTAGCTATGAAAAAGATAAAGAACACACACAACAAAGATAAGCATGAAAAATCCTATGTTGTGTTCTAGATTTTGGAAGTGGAGCGTGTTTCTCTCCCACACAAAGAAAGCTGCGTTCTAACTTGTTATGAGCAGCAAGGAAAGCTAAAGAAAACTAAAAATAAAACCTAAGAGCGAGACGCTCCAAGCATAGCACATAACGCATGGAGTGATAAAAATATAGTGAAACGAGAGACGAACTGATAATTGTTGATGGAGAAGGGGATGCACGGGGGCATCCCCAATCTTAGACGCTTGACTCTCCTTGAATATTTCTTGGGGATGCATGGGGGCATCCCCAATCTTGAGCGCTTGACACTTCTTAATCTTCCTTCATCACCTTCCCTCGCACACTTGAAAACTCCCTTCATACATAACTCATCATAATCTGATTAGCGAGGTTAGTACCCATAATAAAATAATTTTTCCTCTACTGGAAATAAGGATATTCTGGAAGAGCTAATGTTTCTAAAGATTTCCAAAAAAAAATTTCAAAGACAAAGCAAGATTAAGGTCTGCAAAATGAAGAAAAGGAAAAACAGGACAGAATCTGTGAAAAACAGACCAGAAGGTAGTAAAAAACTTTTAGGGATACATATGCAACTAAAATCAACAAACTCAGAACATACGAAAGTTCCGTAATTGTATAGATCACACTGTGTAAAAATTTCAGCTCAAAAAGATGAACTGGGATTTTTCTGTGATTTTTCTAGTCACGAGGACAAAATCTGTTTTCTGGACAAATGTCACAACCTTCACTTCCCTTGTCATATGAGGCTATAAATGGCACAAATCTTGAGAAGTAAAGATACAATGATGTTGCTACAATAGTAACAATCATCAAGACCACTAAAAACAGAAGAGAAAAAAAAATTAAATCCTAAATTCGTTGTGGGCTGCCTCCCGAAAGCGCTTCTTTAAAGCCATTAGCTAGGCTTAAAGATTATAGAAGATGCTCTCACAAGAATAAGAATTTTGAAGCAAAAGAGAGCATTAAGAAGAAAATATGAAACACATTTAAGCCTAACCAACTTCCTATGCATATGCATCTTGTAATAAAATAAATCAAAGAAGCACAAAGTGACATACATAGGAAGGTGGACCAAGAACAACTTCAAAACTTTCAACATAAAGAAAGGAGTTATAGTAATATGGAAGTTTCTACAACAAAACTTCCCTCTCTCAAAATAATTTTCAGTAGTATCATGAACAACATCAAGAATATAACTATCACATAAATCATATCGTTCATGACCAACAAGCACACGTGTATTGTTTTCAACACGGTTTTTAGGATCATAAGATAAATGCAACCCATCACGTTGAGCTTTGATAAGAGGAAAATTCTCCGGAGTTGGAGATTTCAAAAGGATAATAGGGAAATCAAGTGTAGGTGAAATAGTAACAATTTCATGATTGACGTAAGGAACTATAGCAAGTTCATATTCCCAAGCATAATCCATATTGGCATCATGGCCATAACCATAGAAGGCATCAACTTCATCAAAAAGGGATATTTCAAAAGAATACATGGGATCATAACAGTCATATAAGGTAAGAGTCAAAGAGTTACTCTCATTAGAAGGTAGAAGTGGATGGCTCCATTCTTCCTCCTTTTGTTCGTCACTCTCCTCCTCTTTGCATCTAAGGAGCTTTCAGGTTCAGCAACTTCTTCTTTCATAGAGTCCTGCAAATCATTAGTCTCTTCCTTTGGGGGAGAGATTCTCTCAAGATGATCAGTAATATAATAATTTGCATCGTAATTTTCCAAACAATAGTTAAGTATAGCAAGACTCTCAGATTTTTAAGGGGCATCATCAATATTTTTAATAAGAGAAGTAATTTCATAGGCACCCTTATAAGAAAAAAAATCTTCTATTTTCTCTGCATCATCAAAATCATAATTTCTCTTAGCATAAGAAGCTAAGGTTTCATCATGATTGTACTCACATTGGAAAGCAAGGTGTTTGTGCCTCATGAAGCAACAATATTCATCCCTGCACAAAGATATATTATATATTGAGAACAAGTTTCTAGCATACTCATACAACTGATGTATTTTTGTCCATAAATGTATCCCCTTTTGAAGCGGTGTTCCTTGTACCACTTTTGTTGATCCTTGGTGAATCCTCCATGCCAATAAGAGCTGGTTTCAAAGAAGTCACACATTGATTGGAAAGTAAGGAACTAGACATAATTTTTTTTGGAATTTTGATAAAGGACACGAAGATAAAAACTGAAAGGTAAACTAACAAGACTAAAAAGAAAAGATAAAAGATAGTGTGCAACTCCCCTATCTTGAAGAGTGGAGTCCCCGGAAACGGCGCCTGAAATTGCTTTTGATGGTACGGATTCTCGTCCCCTCGTTGGTTACCCAAAGTGGAAGGTTGAGATATAGACAACAGCAAGTTTCTCTTAGCGAAGATTCTAAGGTTGAATGTCGAACCAATAGGACTCCAACAGATACAAGAAGGTGGTGAACTGAACAATGGCGCCGTTCACAACTCAAGGTTGCTTACTTTACCTAGATCTGCACACACAACAAATAACTTTTCTTCCCAACGAGTACAGAGGAGTTGTCAATTCCTCCGGCCTTGTTTTTTTACAAAGGATAAAAAGCACGAGATAATAATGATAGTGATAGCAACTGCAAAGTAAATAAATCAGTAAATTGATAGTGGGTGTAAAAAATATTGGAAATATGGATCGGGGTCCAATGATGTTCACTAGTGATGTCTCTCTCCCAAAAGACGATAAAACAGCCATGCGAGGTAAGCAAATTACATCTAGGCAATTGACAGGATTATGTGTGCAAACCAATGCTATAAAGGAAGGAAGAGGCTCAAAAGCATGGGCGGTACGCCAAGAAAAGTAGACCGAAATCCATTTTCATCTACCTACTAATCATCCTCCTTGAGATATCTATCCAGAACATCTCGCTGGTATTAAGTTGTGAATCCCACCCAAAATGTAAAATCAAAGAAACGGACAACTGCATTAAAGAACTTTGCGTAAAGTAAACAATCCTTGCACCCGCAAGTACAAGCACCGTTGTTTTCCACCTTGTGTCAACAACACAACCCCTAGACTAATGTTTCTGTCACTCAAGCTAGTCATCGGGAGCATGAACCCACAATCATGCATAACGCTCCTTCTTGGAGTCACTACCTACTACTTGGCCAAAGCAATAAACAACAATGGAGAACATGCAAGAATTACTCTGGAACATAAATATAAAAGAGGGAAATTAAATATATTACTCAAACACAATCTGAACATAATCTCATAATCCATTGGATCCCAGCAAAATCAGCATAGCAACAGCAGAAATATTACATATGTGCCTCGATCATGTAGGGCAGCTCACGAGGTCTAATCCATGAAGAACAAAGAGGGGAGGAGAACATCACATAGCTACTGATCATAGACCCATGGTCAAAGGTGGACTACTCACGGTTCATCCGGGAAGCATCCATGGTGGTGGAGAAGCTCCCGGAGGTGCTTCCTCCCTCCGGAAGGGTGCCGGGAAGAGGTCTTCTAGTGCTCCCGATGTTGGAACCGCAGCGGCGGCGGAGCAGAGGAGAGATCGCGAAAAAGTGTTCCCATCACGGGGGTTGATGGCTTCTCTCCGCCTTCGTTCGTTACCCCAAGTGGAGGGTTGAGATGTAGTGCAGCAGCAGTTTTCCCTCGGTGAAGATACCGAGGTTTGTCTCCAGCAGGACTCCAGAGATGATAAGTAGGTGTTAGCGGCGCAACTGACACGGACCTGCACACAGACACAGATAATTTTGTTCCCAACGAAGTTCAGAGAGGTTGTCAATCTCTCCGGTCTTGTTTTTTACAAAGGATAAAACGCAAGGGATAATAATAGCAACTTGAAAGTAAATGCAGAAAAGTAAATAAAGCGTGGAAACAGTGATAAGAATACGGACCGGGATACGTGATGTTCGCTAGTGATGTCTCTCTCCCAAAAGACGATAAAATTGCTATGCGAGGTAAACAAATTACAGAAAGGCAATTGAGAGGATTATGAACGCACCGCAATGCTAACTATGCTACAAAAGAAAGGAAGAGGATCAAAAGCACAGGCAGTATGCCAAGGTAAGTAGAGCGAAATCCATCTGCATCTACTACTAATCATCCACCTTGAGATATCTATCCAGAACATCTCGCTGGTATTAAGTTCCGAGCCCCACCCAAAGTGTAAACCCAAAGCAACAGACAACTGCATTAAAAAGAACTCTACGTAAAGTAAACAATCCTTGTAACCGCGGTTACAAGCACCGTTGTTTTCCCCCTTGTGGCAACAACACATCCCCTAGACTCATGTTTCTGTCACTCAAGCGTGTCATCGGGGGGCATGAACCCATAATCTAGCACAACGCTCCCTCTTGGAGTCACTGCCTACTACTGGGCCAAAGCAATAAATAGCAACGGGGAACATGCAAGAATTACTTAGGAACAAAAATGTAAGAGATAAAAACCAAATATATTACTCAATCACAATCTGAACATAATCTCATAATCCATCAGATCCTATCAAACTCAACATAGCAATAGCAGAAATATTACAAAGGTGCCTCGATCATGTTGGGCAGCTCACGAGGTCTAAACAATGAAGATCAAAGAGGGGAGGAGAACATCACATAGCTGCTGATCACGGACCCATGGTCTAAGGAAAATTACTCACAAGACATCCGGGGAGCATCCATGGTGGAGAGGAGACTCCCGGAGGTCAATCCTCCCTCCGGCAGGGTGCCGGGAAGAGGTCTTCTGGTGCTCCTGATCTTCGGAAGCACGGCGGCGGCGGAACAGAGGCGAGTTCGAGGAATAGGGTTCTACTTCTGGAGTTTTCCCGTGACGGGGGATAAATAGGCGAAAGGGGGCAGCCAGAGGTGGGCCAGGGGCCCCAGGCACCCCCCTGGCGCGGCCAGGGGTGGGGCCGCGCCGGGTGGCCGCCTGGGCCCGCCTGGCTCCTCTCTGGCCCCTCCCGGGCTCTTCTCGAAGCTTCCGTCAGGCTGATTTTTTATCTGAATTTTCCCGAATTTTTCTGGCACTTTTTATATGGGGGAAAACTGAAATAGAAAAACAGCAGGAAACAGGAACTGGCACTGGGGTGCACTGAGTTAATAGGTTAGTCCAAATATGATAAAAAATGTATGAAAGTGTATCTAGATCATAGCAATATCACACAAAACATGCATGGAGCAAGCAGAAATTATAGATACATTTTGGACGTATCAACATCCCCAAGCTTAATTCCTGCTCGTCCTCGAGTAGGTAAATGATAACAAAATAATTTCTGTGATGACATGCTAGCAACCATAAAAGAACTTTGAAAAGTAAAGTAATCAAGGTTAGAAATTCAATTCAAGTCATAAGATGCAAGAGTCTATATTAGCATTGAAACAAGTAACAAAAGAACATTAGGTGCAATAGCTCTTGCTGTCCGTGACTCAAATGTCTCGAAATGGTGTTTGCGTGCAAGAAGGGGGATAGGGAATACGAGAAAAAGTATTTTTGTGTTGAGAACTCAATCTACTAAAGTTTCACACTTGGTCTTCTTTGGAATCTTATCTTGACTCGTCCCCAGACCACTAGCCAGGTACACGTCAATTTGATCCACTCTTTTTCGATATTTTGAGCACTCATGCAATGGATGAGCGTAAGCACGAGAGTTGACACTTAGGATGGAAAAGAGAGAAATATGGTGGAGGACGAAGACAAAAAGGATGAGAAAGGCTCACATCAATGAGGACAATCATAGGCAAGAGATGCCAAATGATAGATATGATGTGAGGAGTAGGGATTGCCATGCAACAAATGCACATACGAGCTAGGAAGCTCTCCAATGGAACTAGTGGGGGTGCATCTAACTTGCTCGCTCATGAAGACCTAGAGCTCTTTTGAGGAGGCTCATCCTTGGAATATGCAAGCCAAGTTCTATAGTGCGAAGGTCCCCAGATAGCTATATGCATAAAGATCATCTCTATGGAGTACAAGGATATAAAGGGAGTACTAGTGTGGATCTCTCTAAAGGATAGTAGTGTTGCCCCATTCTATCTTTTTATTTCTTTTTCTCTTTTTTCCATTTTTTTGTATTTTTTTGGTGGCCTCAATGGCTCTTTCTATTTAACTCTCATTTGTCCTCTTTGGGATCTTTTAATGTTTCCACTTTGGGATCTTTTCCTCACTTAAGGGCAACACTCTAATTTACAAGAAAGTAAAGGAGATCTTTCACACTTTACAAGGTACTCAAAATCATAAAGAAGATGTAACTATCATGATGTATGCAAGGTATGTCGCTGCCAGTGTAGCAGGAACATGTATGACATGAAGATCAAGTCATGAAGAGGTGGAAGTTGCATGGCAATGTAACTCGGAAAGGCTATGGAAATGCCTTGATAGGTAGGTATGGTGGCTGTTTTGAGGAAAGATATAGGGAGGCTTATGATGACAGAGCGTATCATGCCAAGGGTTTGGATGTACCGGCGAAGGTGGACACCAACTCTCGGAGTGAGAAGAAGGCAATGCACGACACGGGAAAGGCTAGCAAAATATGGGAAGGTGGAAGTGCCAACTCTCAATACTTACATTAGTCCGAAGAACTCATGCACTTATTATCGGTAACTCTCAATCTAATAAGGAGGTTCACAAAGAGACAAGTACCCCGAGGAGGAGTGTATGGGGGTTTGGTTATCCTTGCGCATCCTCGACTCATGGTACGTGAGTGTTCTCCGATATTCGACCCCTCAAAAGAGTAGTGATCCATCTAGTAGCTAGAGTTCTCAACTAATTTTGTAGGTTTTGAAAATAAACACGGACTTCCAAAAATGCAACACCTATCACTAATAGGAAAGAGCTCTTGACACCAAAAGTTCAAACATTACTCACATCAATACCTCAAAACTATTGCAAGCTACTACTAAAATTAAATCGCAACCTCAATTACCTACTTTCAAGACAAGACACAACTCAGTGCAACAACCAACTCTCTTAACAAGATAAACATGAAAACTAAAGAGAGTTCCAGCAACAAACTAAACAAAAATCTAGGCTCTTGCTAAATACAAACTAAAACTAAGACTAAACATGGCAGTAGCTATGAAAAGATAAAGAACACACAACAGCAAAAAGATAGGCATGAAGAATCCTATGATGTGTTCTAGATTTTGAAAGTGGAGCGTGTTTCTCTCCCACACAAATTAAGATAGGACGTAACTTGTTATGAATAGCAAGCAAAGCTAAAGAAACTAAAAATAAAACCTAAGAGCGAGATGCTCCAAGCATAGCACATAACGCATGAAGTGATAAAAATATAGTGAGACGAAGGACAAACTAATGATTGTTGATGGAGAAGGGGATGCACGGGGGCATCCCCAAGCTTAGTTTCTTGAGTCTCCTTGAATATTTATTGGAGATGCATGGGGGCATCCCCAAGCTTGAGCGCTTGACACTCCTGGATCTTCTTTCATCATCTTCCATCGCACACTTGAAAACTACCTTCATACATAACTCATCATAAGCTGATTAGAGAGGTTAGTACCCTTAATAAATAATTTTTCTCCACTGGATATAAATATAATCTTGAAGAGCTACTGATTCTCAAGAGTGCCAAAAAGTTTTTGCAAAGAAAAATCAAGCTTAAGGTTTGCAAAAGTTAGGAGAGACAAAACGTGGCAGAATCTGTGAAAAACAGAACAGCAGATAGGAAAGAATTTTTTAGGCGTACTTCTGCAACTCAAATAAAAAAAACTCAGAACATATGGAAGTTTCATAATTGTATAGAGCATACTGTGTAAACATTTCAGCTCAAAAAGATGAACTGGGATTTTTCTAGAAATTTTCTGGTCACGAGGACAGAATCTTTTTTCTGGACAACATGTCACAACTTTTACTTCCCTTGGCACAAAGCTGAAAAATAAAGATACAATGATGTTGCTACAGAAGTAAAAATCATCAAGACACAACAAAATCAAAAAGAAAAACCTAAATTCGTTGCGGGCTGCCTCCCGAAAGCGCTTCTTTAAAGCCATTAGCTAGGCTTAATGCAAAAGAAGAATCAAGTTTTATCAAGAGAAAGAGAATAACTAGCCCGAGTAACGGACTCAAAAGGTAACTTGATTTTATTTCTAGGGAAGTGTTCCATCCCCTTAATAAATGGGAATTTGAATTTTATATTCCCCTCTTTCATGTCAATAACCGCACCAACAGTGCGAAGAAAAGGACGTCCCAAAATAATTGGACATAAAGGTTCACACTCTATATCCATAACAATAAAATCTACGGGAACATAGTTGTCATTGACAATGATAATAACATCGTCGATTTTTCCTAAAGGTTTCTTTACGGAAGAATCAACAAGATGAACACCAAAAGAACAAGGCTCAAAAGGTTTCAATTCAAACATATCAAATATTCTTTTGGGCATAACGGAGGTACTAGCTCCAACATCACATAAAGCATAGCAAGAGAAGTTATTTAATTTAATTTTGATCATAGGGTCCCAACCATCCTCTAGCTTCCTAGGTATGGAGGCTTCTACTCTAAGCTTCTCCTCCCTAGCTTTGATGAGAGCATTTGTGATATGCTCCGTGAAGGCAAGATTAAGTGTGCTAGTGTGGGGGTCTCTAGACATTTTGTGCAGTAAACTGATAACTTCTGAGAGGGTACAACTATCAAAATCAATATCACTACTATCAAAGGTGGTAGTAGTGTCATCTAGGCTCACTTGTTTGAAACCCTCTATGTTCATAGGAGTTTCTTCATCTATGGTTGAGGTATTAGCATCACCATTAATAGGTCCAACGGGACTAGGAGTGCATTGGGTGCTAATAGTTTGGGTGTCCTCAACAATTTGGATAGTGGCAACTGTGTGGTGTGTAGGAAGGCTCTTAATTCTATCCTCTTCCTCTTTTTCTCTAGCCCATCTTTCTTTAAGTTTAGCCATCATCCTAATGTTTTCATTGATTTGTAACTGGATAGCATGAATAGGAGTGGCCTTATTCTCCTCAAGGGGGGAGGTTCTAATTTTGAGCATCTCAATATCAAGGGCTAAGCTTTCTACCTTCAAAGAGAGATTATCTATTTTAGAAAATTTCTCTTCTACATTTTTTTTGAAGGCTTTTTGGGTAGTGATAAAGTCTCTAAGCATGCTTTCTAATTCAGAAGAAGGGTTCTTGTTGCTAGGGTAGGTGTTGTTGTTCCCATAGTTGGATGGAAACGGTCTAGGATTGCTAGCAAAATTTCCCCTATAAGCATTGTTGTTGAAGTTGTTTCTAGCAATAAAGTTCACATCTACTTGTTCTTGAGCAACCAAAGAATTTAAAGGAACATCATGAGGATCAATAGAGGGTTGCTTGGTAAGTAGAGACATAATTAAGTCAACTTTTTCATTGAGGTAGGTAATTTCCTCGACAGAATTTACCTTCCTACCTGTTGGAGCGCGTTCGGTGTGCCATTGGGAATAATTGGTTATCATTTCATCGAGAAGCTTTGTGGCAGCACCAATTTTAGTTGACATAAAGGTTCCTCCCACGGCCGAATCTAACATGTTCCGCGAGGTAAAGTTCAAGCCTGCATAAAAAGTCTGGATAACCATCCAGGTAGTCAAACCATGTGTAGGGAATTTCTTAACAAGATATTTCATTCGTTCCCAAGCTTGGGCAACGTGTTCATTATCCAATTGCTTAAAATCCATAATATTACTCCTCAAATTGGATAATCTTAGCAAGAGGGTAGTACTTCCCTATAAAAGCATCTTTGCACTTATCCCAAGAATCTATGCTATTTCTAGGAAAAGATTGAAACCAGATTTTAGCATCTCCCCTTAAAGAGAAAGGAAAGAGCTTGAGCTTAACAACATCACCTTCTACTTCTTTATACTTTTGCATATCACATAATTCAACAAAATTATTCAAGTGTAAAGCAGCATCATCTCCAGCACCAGAGAATTGATCTCTCATAACAAGGTTTAGCAAAGCAGGTTTAATTTCATAAGAGGTAGCTGAAGTGGCAGGTGTGGCAATGGGAGTGCAGATAAAGTCTTGGTTGTTGTGACTAGTGAATTCACACAACTTGGTGTTTTCAGTGTGGCAGATTTTTTTGTAGTTTTTGATAAAAGACACAAAGATAAAAACTGAAAGATAAACTAACAAGACTAAAAAACAAAGGTAATGGTTAGTGTGCAACTCCCCTATCTTAGCACTTGGAGTCCCAGATAACGGCGCCAGAAAACTTTGCTTGATGGCTTCTCGCCCCCTTCGTTGGTTACCCCAAGTGGAGGGTTGAGATGTAGTGCAGCAGCAGTTTTCCCTCGGTGAAGATACCAAGGTTTGTCTCCAGCAGGACTCCAGAGATGATAAGTAGGTGTCAGCGGCGCAACTGACGCGGACCTGCACACAAACACAGATAACTTTGTTCCCAACGAAGTTCAGAAAGGTTGTCAATCTCTCCGATCTTGTTGTTTACAAACGATAAAACGCAAGGGATAATAATAGCAACTTGAAAGTAAATGCAGAAAAGTAAATAAAGCGTGGAAACAGTGATAAGGATATGGAACGGGATACGTGATGTTCACTAGTGATGTCTCTCTCCCAAAGGACGATAAAATTGCTATGCGAGGTAAACAAATTACAGAAAGACAATTAACAGGATTATGAACGCACCGCAATGCTAACTATGCTACAAAAGAAAGGAAGAGGTTCAAAAGCACAGGAAGTACGCCAAGGTAAGTAGACCGAAATCCATCTGCATCTACTACTAATCATCCACCTTGAGATATCAATCCAGAACATCTTGCTGGTATTAAGTTGCGAGCCCCACCCAAAGTGTAAACCCAAAGCAACAGACAACTGCATTAAAAAGAACTCTCCGTAAAGTAAACAATCCTTGTAACTGCGGTTACAAGCACCGTTTTTTCCCCCTTGTGGAAACATCACATCCCCTAGACTCATGTTTCTGTCACTCAAGCGTGTCATCGGGGGGCATGAACCCACAATCTAGCACAACGCTCCCTCTTGGAGTCACTACCTACTACATGGCCAAAGCAATAAACAGCAACGGGGAACATGCAAGAATTACTTAGGAACAAAAATATAAGAGATAAAAACCAAATATATTACTCAATCACAATCTGAACATAATCTCATAATCCACCAGATCCTATCAAACTCAACATAGCAATAGAAGAAATATTACAAAGGTGCCTCGATCATGTTGGGAAGCTCACGAGGTCTCAACAATGAAGATCAAAGTGGGGAGGATAACATCACATAGCTACTGATCACGGACCCATGGTCCAAGGAAAACTACTCACGAGACATCCGGGGAGCATCCATGGTGGAGAGGAGACTCCTGGAGGTCAATCCTCCCTCCGGCAGGGTGCCGGGAAGAGGTCTTCTGGTGCTCCCGATCTTCAGAAGCGCGGCGGCGGCGGAACAGAGGCGAGTTCGCGGAATAGGGTTCTGCTTCTGGAGTTTTCCCGTGATGGGGGATAACTAGGCGAAAGGGGGTAGCCAGAGGTGGGCCAGGGGCCCCAGGCGCCCCCCTGGCGCGGCTAGGGGTGGGGCCGCGCCGGGTGGCCGCCTGGGCCCCCCTGGCTCCCCTCTGGCCCCTCCAGGGCTCTTCTCGAAGCTTCTGTCACGCTGATTTTTTATCTGAATTTTCCCGAATTTTTCTGGCAATTTTTATATGGGGGAAAACTGAAATAGAAAAACAGCAGAAAACAGGAACTGGCACTGGGGTGCACTGAGTTAATAGGTTAGTCCAAATATGATCAAAATGTATGAAAGTGTATCTAGATCATAGCAATATCACACAAAACATGCATGGAGCAAGGAGAAATTATAGATACGTTTTGGACGTATCAGGGGTTTCACATCACGAGGTATAAATAGGCGAAGGGGGCAGCCAGGGGGGCCAACAGGGGTCCAGGAGGCCCCCTGGCGCGGCCCCACCCTAGGGCACACTGGGAGAGCTCCTAGGGCCCTGGTGGGTCCCCTCTGGACCCCCCTCGGTGATTCCCGAAGCTTCTTCTGCGCTTATTTTTTTATTGGATTTTTCCCGAATTTTTGGAGCACTTTTAATATGGGGGAAACCTGAAATAGAAAAACAGCAGAAAACAGGAACTGGCACTGGGGTGCACTGAGTTAATAGGTTAGTCCAAATATGATCAAAAGTGTATCGAAGTTCATCAATATCATAGCAATATCACACAAAAGAGGCATGGAGCAAGCAGAAATTATAGATACGTTTTGGACGTATCAGTCCCTGGCCTCCACGCCGTGCGAACTCTTTCATGAAGTTTCAATCTTCCTAGGTGTGGTTGGCTGGACGGCCGGGTTTACTATGTGTTGGGCAAGGCATTTTCATGGCTTCCTCAAAGCTGCTTCAGGGGCAAAAATTTCCTTCCGACTTACGGTAGTTATTGCCCGCTGATTCTGCCTTTGGAAGCCGACATTTGTGTTGGCTCACAATTCAGAAGTAGTCTGATCAAGTCGGTGCTTGGTCTGTTTATTATAGCTCTGGGATATCCTCTGCCACCGTTCTTTTTTATTTTGGGCAGTTTTATCCTCTTCTGAATCAACATCCTTGGTTTTTTCAGACTCGGCATACTTGATAACCGCGTTCATGAGCCCTCCCATGTTATTAACCATTCTCTTGAGTCGGCTAAGTTTATGTACTAACGGCTCAAACTTGCAGTTTCTTTCCAAGACGATCACTGATGTCTGGGTAGTAATACTGTCCGAGGAATGGACTATCTCTGCAACTCGTCGAGCCCAGCTCAGGGCCGACTCTCCTTCCTTCTGGACACAATGCTCCAAGTCGACAATTGTGGTGGTTCGCCAGCAAGTGCCTTGGAAATTTTTTAAGAACTTTTCCTTGAGATCCTCCCAAGAGGTGACAGAGTTCTCCGAGAGGTTCTTGAACCATGTACGAGCCGACCATTAAAACATCATCGTGAGGTAAGGGGCACAAACTCCTTCGCTGGCTTGCAGCATATCCATGGAGATATCATAGCTTTCGATCCAAATCGCCGGGTCCATGTCAGCTGTATAGTTTGGGATCTTACGTGGTCCCTTGAAATCTGGTGGCAGGTGTGTGTTCCGCAGAGCCGACACCAGATACCGGTTACCCACGGATCTGCTGACAAACTCGGTGTTTTGATCTTGTGGGGGAAGTTGGGCCACCGGCTCCACACGGTGCTCCGGGTTGGGATTGGCTGGTAGGTCTAGGATTCTCACCGCCCCTTGAGGGTCCGGGGATGGTGGTGCTCCGTGCAGGCGATGACTGCTCGAGACTGCGGGACCTGGCGAGTCTGCCTGCCGGCTCATACTTTGGTATGGGGTCCCATGTAAGTATGGGAGTCCTTGTGAGTATTGGGCTTGTTGTGTAATCGCAGTTTTGAGTAAGTCCATAGCTTCTCGAGCAGAATGATCCCCTGGAGTGTCTTGATGAATCAGTGCGGTGGTGAGGAACCGGGTTTCCTCCATGACATTTTCTATGGGGTTATTGTAGTGATGGGGAGGTGTATGGAAACGATCTGGTCGTGGCGGAGGAGCCGGCTGCCTAGGCGGCATGTATCCTGGCGGAGTCGGCGGATGAGGGCTCTGGAACATCGCTCATCCTTCGTAGTCAGGGGGAATCCTACTTGTCGGTCCTTGAGGGCGTACATGTACGAGGCTAAGTCTCTAAGATTCTATCAGCTCTGATGCCCGCTGCAGGCGCCTAGCCTCCTGGGCAAGCCGGATTTCTCTCTCCTTCATTTTCTCCTTTTCTGCATTGATCTCCCTCCGTATGCTCACACCCGTTCTTTGAGTCCATTGACCCTAGTCCTCCAGGCCTCCTGATTCTCCATTGTCATTGGCGTGGCCAAAGCTTCGTCAAGAGAATTCAAGGCATCGGTGAGGGCTTCTGCTCCTATGAGAACTTGTTCTGATGAGCGGGCTGCCAGCTCCCTATCTGGATTAGGGACTGAGTTGGCAGCCGGCTCTGCACCCTGATTTTGGGTTGCGTTCTGGACTACCTGACTCCCCTGTCCTCCGGTGTCAGCCATGAACACCGTGACGCAGTATGGAAGCTCAAATTGATGGTAGTCCGTGTTGTATTCTGCCGCACCCGTGCCGAGTCTGTTGCTCCCAACAGATCGGATGGACCCATCATCTGATAAGCTTCCCTCACTAGGGCACGAGTCGGCATCAGGTGCTTCCTCTGAAGCGTCGTGCATTGGGGACTCGATAGAGCGCTCTGGCTCTGGAGATCCACCAATG
Source organism: Bromus sterilis (assembly GCA_950022295.1). Classification (NCBI taxonomy): domain Eukaryota; kingdom Viridiplantae; phylum Streptophyta; class Magnoliopsida; order Poales; family Poaceae; genus Bromus; species Bromus sterilis. Next base: position 224,524,789 of record OX465599.1, read on the forward strand.
AAGCCTACGAAAGTATGCTTGGAGTTGGCATGTCGTCGACTCGAGGTTTCCACAGAGACTTCAGGATCCGTCTCTGGCTCGGATCCGTCTGTCCTACCGATAAAGATGTGAATAGACCCGATCGGGACCCGGTATCCAGATTCTACAGAATCGGCTTCAGGGCCCCAAGTTGAGTCGTCGATGCAGAGCTTCCCGCGCCAGCTTCTAGTGATTCGTCCGACATGAATCCTTCCATGCCTTGCAGAGTTCCCTCCAAAATCTCGACACCTGCATGCGCATGCCCCATGGTGGGCGCCAACTATCATGAGAAAGTCACAGCAGATGTTCGAAGAGTAGAACTTGACATGGGACCTTTGCTGCGAGGTGTATACGAGGAGAGAGTCGACATGCACAAGAGACTCGGTGATTTACCCAGGTTTCGGCCCCTCTTTGTCTCGAGGTAAATACCCACTCATGCTTCTTGTTATTTATGGTATCAACTCCTCGATTAGAAAAGTCGATGTATCGGTTACAATAGAATCGAATCACAACCTTGGTCTCAAAGAGATCTAGTTTATGTCGTAAGTATCTAGTACTTACTTGGGTTGAGATTGAGTTCCTCTGGATCCCATGGAGCTCGGCATATAAAGGCGTTGGGTCCCAGGAATTCGTGAATCCGAATCCTACACGAAGTGGAGTCCTATCCTAGTTTACAAATTTGCTACGTGTTATACAAGGTGAGTCGAATTCCTTCTACGGCTTCGATCTTCACACTTCGCGCATCCGACTCGTGGCCGAGTCTCTTCTTGTGGGCCTTTCCTTATGGGAGTCATCTCATAAATCTAGTGCCGGTTTATGGGCTTGATCCATCCCCCCGACGAACTGGAACGGCGCTGGAGTCCACTCGCGGGAGACTCGTTGGCGTGGCCGCGCTGGCAGCCTGGAGTCGGCATCGGTTGGTAGTTGAAACTAGAATCGGGTGGAGTCGGAATTTAGTTGTGGTATTAGCAGTGAGTAATCCCCCCGATAGGCGTCCCATGCGCCTTGGGGCTGCATGTTCACCTTCGTGATCGATGCCCACTCGATGTAGTTCGTCATCGTCAAGAGGATGTAGATGATGCTGCTGCTGGCCGCATCCACTACACGCTCATGCACCACTACCTCGCGGGCGCCGCGACTCGCCGATCTCCGCCCATGCCGTATGGGCGGGGTTGAGCCCCTCCGGCGACTCAACGAATCTGACGGAGTGCGATATCCTTCCCCGGCCATGGCTCTGAATACCAAGTATTGGATCTGACCAGGAGGAAGAAGGAGATGCACACACAAGTACGGGATAAAGGTAGAGAAAACACACGCAGACTTGGCAGTTGGCACACACTTTCCTTTTCTTTGTATTCCCTCTCGATACCACAACAAAGTTACATGGAGGCTTAAATAGCCATAATAATTAGGCTAGCACGCAACCACTGTCCCAAGAACTCCACACACATATGCACGTAAACAGGGTCAAGCCACAACTACCTGATCCGGTTACTACTCAACTAACTAGCACACGGACAACTTGAGTCATTTCCATGTTTATGCAGAACACAACTAGGAGCTAACGCAGCCAGCACACCGTGTCACAACTAACTGTTCCACTTCATTCGCCATCTCCATCTGCTGCGCAATTCGGCCACCGAGACTCCACTGAGCCTTACGTATGCAACTAGCATATCCATGCAGACTACAACCAACTCAACAAACTCTGTCTAACAAGCTAACCCACTACTGTCTTTCATGTACGTACATATAATCTCATATTTACATAGGTACATGGCGCAACCAAATTGATGGTTAGATGTGATAACATGCATGACACTACAAAATAAACATGATGAAATCTAAACAACAAGGTTAACTCCAACAGTTTGTTGGTACTATCTTTGGATGGTCGAAGTGACATTGGGATTTCCATAGATGTGGAATACGAACTCTAAGGAGTGCTTTTGTAGCCCAACACAATTATCATCATCTTTTGATCTACGAAAAGAATGATCTTCAAGTAACGTCTTCCATGCATGCTTTTGTAGGAAATATCACGAGTTTCAATCATGTTAATGTTGTTGAAAGTTGCCACTTGTCAAAGTATGAAGCCTATGGCCTTGTTTCCAAGTATTGTAATACTGTTTGTGCTCACTTTTGTCATTTGTTATCTTGATGTTTTTATTATTTCACATTACAAAACCTATATATAGTATCCATATTACACTTGTATCACCCTCTCTTCGCCGAACTAGTGCACCTATACAATTTACCATTGTATTAGGTTTGTTTGGGACACATGAGATTTCCTATATTCGATTGCGTGATTGCTTGAGAGAGACCATCTTCAACCCCCACTTCCCTGAGTTCGATAAACCTTTGGTCACCTACCTAATGGAAATTTGCCGTTGTTCTACCAAACTCTATGCTTAGAGGTCCAACAAAGTCTACAAGAAAAAAGTTGTGTATTAGATCTAGCAATTGAATATGTCTCTTGTTTTTATTTTCACTAGTTAGGCTTATGGAAGAAAAAATCAAAAAAATGAGAGAGTTTTATAATATTTAACTTGAGTTAGGACATGAAGTGATTGAAGAGAAAATAAAAAAACCTATGATACTTTATTTCCATATTCTTCATGATAGTAGTAATGTTATTAGTTTGTCATATTTGAATGCCTTTGATGCTAATGATATGCTCAACACCCGTTCGTTGAGTCCATTGACCCTAGTCCTCCAGGCCTTCTGATTCTCCGTTGTCATTGGCGTGGCCAAAGCTTCGTCAAGAGAATTCAAGGCATCGGTGAGGGCTTCTGCTCCTGTGAGAACTTGTTCTGATGAGCGGGATGCCGGCTCTCTATCTGGATTAGGGATTGAGTTGGCAGCCGGCTCTGCACCCTGATTTTGGGTTGCGTTCTGGACTGCCCGACTCCCCTGTCCTCCGATGTCAGCCATGAACACCGTGATGCTGTATGGAAGCTCAAATTGAGGGTAGTCTGGGTTGTATTCTGTCGCACCCGTGCCGAGTCTGTTGCACCCAATAGATCGGATGGACCCATCATCTGAGAAGCATCCCTCACTAGGGTATGAGTCGGCATCTGTTGCTTCCCCTGAAGTGTCGTACATTGGGGACTCGACAGAGCGCTCTGGCTCTAGAGATCCACCAATGATGCCTACGAAAGTATGCTTGGAGTTGGCATGTCGTCGACTCGAGGTTTCCACAGAGACTTCGGGATCTAGCTCTGGCTCAGATCCGTCTGTTCTACCGATGAAGATGTGAATAGAACCGATCGGGACCCGGTATCCAGATTCTACAGAATCGGCTTTAGGGCCCCAAATTGAGTCGTCGATGCAAATCTTCCCGCGCCAGCTTCTAGTGATTCGCCCGGCACGAATCCATCCATGCCTTGCAGAGCTCCCTCTAGAATCTCGACACCTCCATGTTGATGGCAAGAGAGTGTTAATACTCTTCAAGCCCTCGTTGATTACCCCAAGTGCAGGGTGAGATATAGTGCAGCGTCAAGTTTTCCCTTGGCAAAGATACCAAGGTTTGTCTCCCGTAGGACTCCGAAGGATACAAGAAGGTGGTAAAGTGAACATGGCGCCGAGGTTGCTAGCTTCACCTGGACCTGCACACAGATACAAATAACTTTGCTCCCAACGAGTACAGAGGAGTTGTCAATTCCTCCGGCCTTGCTGTTTACGAAGGATCAACGCAAGAGATAATAATAGTGGCAACTGAAAGTAACGACTGAAAGTAATAAGGGTGTAAACAGTGATATGAAGATGGACCGGGGTCCCGTGATTTTCACTAGTGATTTCTCTCTCCCAAAAGACGATAAAAGTGCTAGCGAGGTAAACAAATCACAGTTGGGCAATTGACAGGATTATGAAGGCACCGCAATGCTAACTATGCTGCAAAGAAAGGAAGGGCTCAAAAGAAATGGGCAGTACGCCAAAGTAAGTAGACCGAAATCCATCTGCATCTACTAAGAATCATCCACCTTGAGATATCTATCCAGAACATCTCACTAGTATAAAGTTGCGAATCCCACCCAAAGTGTAAACTCAAAGCAACAGACAACTGCATTAAAAGAACTATGCGTACAGTAAACAATCCTTGCACCCGCAGGTACAAGCACCGTTGTTTTATCCCTGGTGGAAACAACACATCCCCTAGTCTCATGTTTCTGTCACTCAAGCTAGACATCAAGGGGCTGAACCCACAATCGATCATAATGCTCTCTCTTGGAGATGCAAATAAAATACTTGGCCAAAGAAAATACCGCAACGGAGAACATGCAAGAATTTACTCAAGAAAAAAATATAAAAGAGAAGAACCAAATATATTACTCATCACAATCTGAACATAGTCTCATAATCCATCAGATCCCAACAAACTCAGCATAGCAACAGCAGAAATTACATAGATGCCTCGATCATGTGAGGCAGCTCACGAGGAATCGAAAGTGGAAGAACAAAAGGGGGAGAGATAGATCACATAGCTACTAGTCACGGACTCATGGTCCAAGGGAAACTACTCAAGGTACATACGGGAGGCGTCCATGGCTATGGAGGGTCTCCCGGAGGGGGTAGCTTCTCCCGGCAGGGTGACGGAGCAGCTTCTCCAGGCAGCCCCGATCTAGAAATGGCGGCGGCGGCGGAACAGAGGCGAGATCGCAAAAAAGGAGTCCGTATTAGGGGTTTCCACCCCGAGGGGTAAATATAGGCGAAGCGGGGCGTCGAGGGGACCCAAGAGGCAGTCAGGAGGGTCCCTGGCGTGGCCCAGGGTGGGGCCGCGCCACTTGCCCTCCTGGCTGCCTGGTGGTGGCCCCCCTTCCCTCTCTGTGTGATTCCGGAAGCTTCTGTTGCGCTGATTTTTTTATATATTTTTCCCGGAATTTTTGGAGCAATTTTAATGGCCGGGAAACCTGAAATACAAAAACAGCAGAAAACAGAAACTGGCAACTGGGTGCACTGAGTTAATAGGTTAGTCCAAATAGGTTCAAAAGTGTATGAAAGTTCAAGCAAAACAAGGCAAATTCACACTAAACATGCATGGGACAAGCAAATATTATAGATACGTTTGGGACGTATCACATGCGCATGCCCGATGGTGGGCACCAACTGTCATGAGAAAGTCACAGAAGATGTTCGAAGAGTCGAACTTGACATGAGACCTTTGTTGCGAGGTGGATACGAGGAGAGAGTCGACATGCACAAGAGACTCGGTGATTTACCCAGGTTTCGGCCCCTCTTTGTCTCGAGGTAAATACCTACTCATGCTTCTTATTATTTTCGGTATCGACTCCTCGATTAGAAGAGTCGATGTATCGGTTACAATAGAATCGAATCACAACCTTGGTCTCAAAGAGATCTAGTTTATGTCGTAAGTATCTAGTACTTACTTGGGTTGAGATTGAGTTCCTCTGGATCCCATGGAGCTCGGCATATAAAGGTGTTGGGTCCCAGGAATTCGTGAATCCGAATCCTACACGAAGTGGAGTCCTATCCTAGTTTACAAATTTGCTACGTGTTATACAAGGTGAGTCGAATTCCTTCTACGGCTTCGATCTTCACACTTCGCGCATCCGACTCGTGGCCGAGTCTCTTCTTGTGGGCCTTTCCTTATGGGACTCATCTCATAAATCTAGTGCCGGTTTATGGGCTTGATCCATCCCCCCGACGAACTGGAACGGTGCTGGAGTCCACTCGCGGGAGACTCGTTGGCGTGGCCGCGCTGGCAGCCTGGAGTCGGCATCGGTTGGTAGTTGAAACTAGAATCGGGTGGAGTCGGAATTTAGTTGTGGTATTAGCGGTGAGTAATCCCCCCGATAGGCGTCCCATGCGCCTTGGGGCTGCATGTTCACCTTCGTGATCGATGCCCACTCGATGTAGTTCGTCATCGTCAAGAGGATGTAGATGATGCTGCTGCTGGCCGCATCCACTACACGCTCATGCACCACTACCTCGCGGGCGCCGCGACTCGCCGATCTCCGCCCATGCCGTATGGGCGGGGTTGAGCCCCTCCGGCGACTCAACGAATCTGACGGAGTGCGATATCCTTCCCCGGCCATGGCTCTGAATACCAAGTATTGGATCTGACCAGGAGGAAGAAGGAGATGCACACACAAGTACGGGATAAAGGTAGAGAAAACACACGCAGACTTGGCAGTTGGCACACACTTTCCTTTTCTTTGTATTCCCTCTCGATACCACAACAAAGTTACATGGAGGCTTAAATAGCCATAATAATTAGGCTAACACGCAACCACTGTCCCAAGAACTCCACACACATATGCACGTAAACAGGGTCAAGCCACAACTACCTGATCCGGTTACTACTCAACTAACTAGCACACGGACAACTTGAGTCATTTCCATGTTTATGCAGAACACAACTAGGAGCTAACGCAACCAGCACACCGTGTCACAACTAACTGTTCCACTTCATTCGCCATCTCCATTTGCTGCGCAATTCGGCCACCGAGACTCCACTGAGCCTTACGTATGCAACTAGCATATCCATGCAGACTACAACCAACTCAACAAACTCTGTCTAACAAGCTAACCCACTACTGTCTTTCATGTACGTACATATAATCTCATATTTACATAGGTACATGGCGCAACCAAATTGATGGTTAGATGTGATAACATGCATGACACTACAAAATAAACATGATGAAATCTAAACAACAAGGTTAACTCCAATAGTTTGTTGGTACTATCTTTGGATGCTCGCAGTGACATTGGGATGTCCATAGATGTGGAATACGAACTCTAAGGCGTGCTTTTGTAGCCCTACACAATTATTATCATCTTTTGATCCACGAAAAGAATGATCTTCGAGTAACGTCTTCCTTGCATGCTTTTGTAGGAAATATCACGAGTTTCAATCATGTTAATGTTGTTGAAAGTTGCCACTAGTGAAAGTATGAAGCCTATGGCCTTGTTTCAAAGTATTGTAATACCGTTTGTGCTCACTTTTTTCATTTGTTATCTTGATGTTTTTATTATTTCTCATTACAAAACCTATATCTACTATCCATATTACACTTGTATCACCCTCTCTTCGCCGAACTAGTACACCTATACAATTTACCATTGTATTTGGTTTGTTTGGGACACATGAGATTTCCTATATTCGATTGCGTGACTGCTTGAGAGAGACCATATTCAACCCCCACTTCCCTGAAGTTCGATAAACATTTGGTCACCTAACTAATGGAAATTTTCCGTTGTTCTACCAAACTCGATGCTTAGAGGTCCAACAAAGTCTACAAGAATAAAGTTGTGTAGTAGATCTATTAATTGAATATGTCTCTTGTTTTATTTTCACTAGTTAGGCTTATGGAAGGAAAAATCTAAAAAATGAGAGAGTTTTATTAGCTTTATCTTGAGTTAGGACATGAAGTGATTGAAGAGAAAATAAAAAAGCCTATGATACTTTATTTCCATATTCTTCATGATAGTAGTAATGTTATTAGTTTGTCATATTTGAATGCCTTTGATGCTAATGATATGCAAAGTCATAAGCTTGGGGATGCTATGTTTGATGTAGATTATAGCCCCCCCCCCCAAGTTTTGCTGAGAATATTTTCTATGGTGATACTTTGCCTCCTATTTATGATGATTACATAGATAAAAGTGGATTCAGAGAGGTCATAAGTTTATTTAATGATGATTCCACTATCTATGATGATTATTGCGGTGACATTTATGCTATAAAAAGTACTTTTTGTGCATGTGGTTCATGATAAGAATGATTTATGTGATAGCTATTTTGTTTTTTTTGCTCTCACTATTATTAATGTGAAAGATTTTTCTTATCTGGAGAGTAATAAAAAAATTATACTTGTAGCTCCTGATAAGAATGTTTTATGGGATATTTATATGATGGAATTTATTCATGATGCTACTAAAAGTTTATTAATGTGAAACTGTAGGGAAAAACACCCCACTAAACTTTATTAAAACTTGTAAGAACAAATATTTACAAATTTACATATGTGCAACAGATATATTTACACTATACATTAGGGCGGTAAAAAATCTATCCATCTCAACAACACATCTTTGAACTTATGTTTTATCATGTAGACAAGCAAGGAGATGTCATGAATGAAGCACATACACCATTTACTAAACGTTGGCCTCTCAAGATTGAACTCCTTAGCATTCCTGAAAATCCAGATATTTCACCAAGCAATGAAAACCACCTCAGTAAAGAAAGTTTTGGTTAAACTTTGTCTAGCAGATTTAGTAACCTCCATCATAGTAGACCCATTGGTCCAATCAATTTGCATCTAGTTCCAAACTCTCTAGTTGAAATTGCACTGGAAAAACAGATGGTTTCTGGATTCGAAGCAATTGAGAGGACAAAGAACACATTCTGGACCATCCTCAATGTGCTAGTGCCTTCTCAACACCATTTCCTTAGTATTGATTCTATCCATAATCAGGAGTCAGGCAAATACTTTAATCTTAAGAGTACAACAGGATTTCCAAATCCAGGATAGTACCTGATTTTACACAATTGGCTCCCTGATCATAATTTTTTTTGGCAGTATAATCCCCTTTCTGATCAAAATTCCAGTACCGGCACTCATCACTATCCATCATGATATTAAGCTGAAGTATCAGGGTCTCAGTTGCCTGCAACTCATGAAAAGCTTGCTTTAAGAGGGGCAAGTGAAACAAAGTGACCAAATTTGGAGTATTAAACACCTCCTGAACAGAAATCAACTGATCTTTGGCAAAAGAGAAAAGCCTTGAAATTTTTTGTGCCAAAAAATGAAGAGAATTATCAAGCCAACAATCAGGCCAGAAAAGGGCAGCATCATGAGTACCAATCTTCTATTTCGACAAAGCCAGAAATTTGTCCATAAGCTTACATATATCCCTCCACCAGAAAGAACCACATAGATCAGTGGCATGAGGAACTATTTGATAGTAGTAAGAATTCCAAATGAGGTGTACCCAAGTAACCTCCTTTATGTTGTAGAACTTGTGTAAATGTTTGATGAGAAGGGCCTCATTCTGGAGGCTGAGATTTAAGATACCAAGCCCACCTTTCTTCTTTAGTCTACACACCAAATCCCAAGCAACCAGACATTTTCCAGAATCATGGCCATATTTTCTCCATAGGCACTGCCTTTGAATTCTTTCCAATTGCTTTATAATTCCAGCTGGAATATGCAGGGAGCAAACGAAGTAAATAGGCATGATGGATATGACAGACTTCAACAGTTGCAGCTTGCCTCTTAGATTAAAAAAAAAGAGCTAGCAGTGAGTCTCCTTTCCATACAATCTACCAGAGGTAAAAATTCCACCTGACAATCAAACACATATGCAAGGCTTGGCAACTTGGAATTATCAAAATTGATTGGGATCATTGAAGATTTGTGATTATTGATGCCCAACCCAGTAGAAGTTGGAAAAACTTTGAGGGCATCCATAAGAGTGGCCACTTGAGTGGCATCAGCTTGCATGATCAACATGGTATCATCAGCGTACTGAATGATAGGAAGGTCATGATCATGAGAGGGGAAAGGAGACTCCTCTCATGCTACTAAAAGTTATTATGAGAGAGGGAGATATGGTTTCAGTTATTAAGCTTCCACTGTTCATGTTTTAAAAATTGATTGACTTAGTTTCACTTACTATGTGTTTCATTGATTTAGTTATTCACAAGATTCTTATTCATAGGAAGTGGGTTAGACTTAAATGTTTTTGATTTGTGCTTATTGGTGTTCTCTTTTGTGTCTCAACTATTATTCTCTTGAGTTCATCATGAAAATTCTATGCCTATCTTTATGGCCATAAACGAAGAGATCTTGGGAGGCACCCCATGTTAACTTTACGTTTCAGTTTGCTTTTTGTGTCTTGGAGTGTGTTATTTATGTAGCAACTCCGTTGTATCATTTATTTTCAAGTTTTAGTGCCAAGTATTAACCTCTAATGTTGGTGAAAGTGAAAGTTATAACTTGTGGTCCAGAAAACAGATTTTGTATGCTCTAGTGCAGAAAATCTTAAAAATCATCATATCATATTTTTGACCTAAATTTTTTAGAAGCTAAGAATTGTATCCTTCGCCTTTCATTTGTTTTGAGTTTTCTGATTTGAGCTACACAAGTATCACTGGAAATTCGATTTCTACAAACTTTCCAGCTTTCCCAGATTTTGGGCTTGTAATTGCATTTGCTTCTTTGGTTCTTTGGGGGGAGAACCTAAAACAAACTTGGTTAATAGTAGCTAATGTTTAATTTGAGTGCTTGAATATGTATCTACAATACTTATGTTAATTTTATTTATTTAGCACTAACCACTCTAATCAAGTTTATGAGAAGTTTCATGTGAAGGAAGTTTTCAATTGTTACGAAGGAAGATGCTGAAATAAGATTAAGGAGTGCTAAAAGCTTAAGCTTAGGGATGCCCCATGGAACCCCTAAGAAATATTCAAGGATACTCAAGCTTCCAAGCTTGGGGATGCCCACGTGCATCCCCTTCTTGATCAACAATTATTAGTTGGATTTTTATTATCACTATATTTTTATTGCTTCACATGTTATGTGTTATGCTTGTACTGTCATGCTTTTAATTTCATTTTTAGTTTTTAGTTTTATTTTTCTTTGTTTCTGGTCATATCTTGTGAGACCCTAGAATCCTTGATTGGGAGAGAGACACGCTCCACTTTTTCTTAGAATACCCATGTACTTCACTTTTACTTTGTTGTGTATTCAGTTTTTCCTCTGGACTTGCCTACTTAGCTTTTATTTTTCACTTTTATCTTGCTAAGAGCTATTAGTTTTCTTTTTGAAGGAAGTTTAGGACTCTTTTTTGCTTCACATATATTTGTTTAGAGAGTGGGCTTATGTTCCACTAGTTGATATATCTATGGTAAAAATGCTATGTGCATAATGTTCTTTAGTGGGTCATGTTTTCCTATGATTAGTCTCAAATAGCTGAGAGTGCATAGTGTGTTATTTAAAAATTAAAATATCAACATGATTTTTTTTCCTATGATGTGGTATGGTTTAGTGATATCTTCCTCAAGGAATTTATTTGGATTGACTTGGCACCTGCTCACGCATATTAAAGACTGGAAAAAAATTGTACCAAGCCTTGGTGATCTTTTATTTCAGAATAGTAATATCACTTTCATGCCAGATTCAATGTTTGTTTGTCACTCTGCTTGATTATAATTGTTATTGCTCTCTACTTGGTCGCCTCCCTGCTTTTTGCTAGCCTTCACTTGTACTAAGCAGAATGACTGCTTATGCACCAAAATCCTTGTAATCGATTATGCCATGAGAGTCCACTATATCTTCCTATATATGGTACTTACTTGCCATACCCAACAAAGAATTTTATGTACCACCTTCAAACATTCAAATAAGTTTCCCTTTTGTACCCGTACAAGGTCATGCAGTAGTGGTGGTAGTCAGTATCTTCCATGCTAAAGATGTTTTACTCAATGATACAGTTTATACTCGTCAAATTTATGAAGGAGAGGCTGGTTGGAGAATGCCCAGTTCTAAATAGTTTATAAACTAATAAACTTGCACTACCCTCGGTTGGCTGAATGTATTGGAGGGCACCCGCGGATGCGTTTAGCTACGAATTGTGTTTGTTTGGTGGACGGGGAGTGTAAGCAAAATAAATAAACATGGGAACCGCCATAATGTAGGTAGCATTGGAGATATTGAAAGCCTCTATCGTAAACCGTTGACTCGAAAGGCACACTCTCAAAATAAAATTATCCCTGGTTTAAGCGGTGAGGTCTGGTACGTGAAAATTCAATGCTTCCCTGATGGATTATCAATTTGCCTTACAAAATCCATAGTTTGAGGGTCTCTATCTTATTCTTTCAAAAAAGCACCGACTAGGAGAGCATGATTTTCATTCTGAGAATAATTTACATTATCCCAAAATACCATTGTCTTCTGTATGATTGTAATATTATTCATTCTGAAATCATTATATCTAGTTATCACTTAAACTTTGAAAGTGCCCGTGCATGTATGTTTTGCTTCACTAATAGGGGGCAAGCGAGGAATCATTTTATCATGGTTGCACCGTATTCACTATAAACCAGTTGAGTGTTTTAGTATCATATTATCAACCTTTTTTGTGATATTATCATGAGCCAATATAATTGCTAAAGTTTCGTTATCTATATAACATTTTTCATGCAATTGTTAAATTCCTCCTGGTAGAATGTCACCTCAAAATTTATCTTTGTTATCATTTACCTATACAATGACGAGCAGGAATTAAGCTTGGGGATGTTGATACGCCCGAAACGTATCTATTATTTTTTCTTATTCCATTCTTATTTTATGATATTGCTACATACTTTTATTATAATTTTACATTACTTAAGGAATTTTATTGGACTAACCTATTAATGGTTGGAAGAGTGCACAAGTTCTTATTCTTACACTTTATGTGTAGGAATTACTTGTATAAAGGAAAAAAACACAAAAAGAGCCTTGTTGGAGTTCGACCGTAACTTTCCTGAAATCTGTCCCCACTAGATAGTTTTTAGAGATCGCCTCGGAAACTCCAGAAGACGACCTCAAATGGAAAAACATAAAACTACAAAGTTGTGGGAAATTTTCTAGTGATGCCTCTGGACATACAATTCATCCCAATCAAATTTTGTATGAAGCCGCTTCGCCTATTTTACTGAAGTCCTAATCTAGATGACCAGAATCCGAGTGTCTATATAAAGTGCGGAAACCTAGGTCATGGGGCATCATGAAATTTCCTCCCCCTAGGCAGCCGTCCGGGGGGACCACCTCCATACCAGCACCATCTCCAAGTAAAAAGAGGGTCCAAGGGCCACCGTTGGCCGCTGCTTTCTCTCCGGGCTGCACCTCTCCATCAAGAACTCTTTCTTGCTCACCATGGCCATGTGTGAGTAGTTTATCTTTGGGATGAGGCTTGTAGCTGTAGATATGTGGTTATCTCTCACTCTCATGATGTGATCTTGATCGTGATCATGTTCTATGTTAATCTAGTTGAATCCCATGATGTTTCCTTCTCTATCTCTTTTATCTATTGGATATGATGATCTACTTTGATGATATTTCCGGAGTCCATGGTGACGTGGGGACTAGATGATTTGGGGAATATTGATCATGGGATTCTTATTCTTGGTGGATTGAATAATGGATTTTAGTGGTCTTGATGCTTGTGTTGAGTATAGTTTTCATAGTGCTCCGGTCACAGGATGAGGACTTTGTTATATTAGAAAGAGACTATTATAGTGAGATATTGCGATGTTTGTTAGTACTATATTTGGATGCTCGTGGTGACATTAGGGTGTTCATATATGTGGAATACGAACTCTCAGGTGTGCTCTTGTAGCCCTACACAATTCTCATCGTCTTTTGATCAACGAAAAGAATGATCTTCGAGTAATGTCTTCCTTGCATGCTTTTGGAGTAAATATCATGAGTTTCAATTATGTTAATCTTTTTGAGAGTTGACACTAGTTAATGTATGAAGCCTAGACCTTGTTTCCAAGTATTGCAATACCGTTTGAACTCAATTTTTTCATTTGTTACCTTGTTGTTTTTATTATTTCAGATTACAAAAACCTATATCTACTATCGATATTACACTTGTATCACCATCTCTTCACTGAACTACTGCACCTACGCAATTCACCATTGTATTAGGTGTGTTGGGGACACAAGAGATTTCCTATATTCAATTGTAGGATTGCTTGAGAGAGACCATCTTCAACCTCTACTTCCCTGAGTTCAATAAACCTTTGGTCACCCACCTAAGGGGAATATTATGATGTCCTAAAACTCCTCGCTTGGAGGCCCAACAATATCTACAATAATAAAGTTGTGAAGTAGACATCACCGCCTACGCGGGAAACCTTCGCCATCTACAGGAGTAGCGGAGGTGACTACTATGAGGTCATCAACAGTGTGCAGTGAGACATCATCGTGCATGACATCGTATACAATGTTTTCCTTCGTCATCTACCCGACAAGTGATGAGACGAGAAACCCCCCGACAAGTCACATCTAGAGGAGTGACAACAACCACGACGGCGTGCCTGGAAGGAGTGCTCGACACATTTCCACCAAGGCGACAAATCGAGCTACCACCCAAGGCTATGTGGCAAGCTCCGCATTGTGTATGGAGGACCTGAGCGACTATATAAGCTCAAGTTACACTATCTTAGAAATGGTTCCAAGCCATTGTAACCTGGATACATATCTCTGTACTATATTTTCTCAACTAGTGCAAAGACTGAGGCAGAAAGAGGGTGTTACACCATCTTGGTGGCCTAAACCTGGTTAATTCTGGTGTCTCATTTGGGTGTGCAATTGCATGTGTGATTCAAGATCGTCTGAGAGAGAGAGAGAGAGAGAGGGTGACGATGATCGGCCTCGGAAAATCCCATGGTAAGGTACCCTAGGTTTAGATTGTAGAGAGAGGTGCAGGTTGGCGATGCTCGTCGAGTAACAGGAGACAGGGATTTACCCTGGTTCAGGGCCCTCGATCGGTAAAACTCCTACTTCCTGCTCTTTTTTATTACCCTAATGATAGGGAGCGAACGTTCGCTCCAGGGCATGGAAATTCCGAACGATTTGCATGGCAACTGCAGTACAAACGTATGGAAATTCAGAGCACACGATTGTCGTAAAAACTCAAAAATGCAGCGAGTTGCCATGCGTTTGTACTACAGTTGCCATGCGTTTGTACTATGAGTTCCCATAAAATCGTTCGCGCTTGCAATGTTTCAGAGCGAACATTTGCTCTAAATTGCCATCCTTTTATTATGTTGGAGGCGATTACAGTGCCGGTCCAGGCGAGATCGCTCGAGATCGGAGGTGTTTCTATGAGATTGGATGCCCTAGACGTCCCCTCTCCCAGCCTTTATATTTTAGGCTGGATCGCACGTAGTCCATCTAGGTTTACAGAGGTAGTTTCCTAATCTAGCTTTGGTCTTGGACGCCAAGTCTTGGTTTCCATAAAGCCGAGGACTCTTACATCGGTGCAACCATCGATGCTTCGAGTGGGACAGCTGTGTGCCAGTCGAAGCTTCTAGCGGGCCTTCTGTCTTGAAACGCACCAGGTACCTTCATCCGTAGGAGTTGTGGGGACACCCCCTCGTCAGTAGCCCCCGAGTGCCTAGGGGACTCGAGGAGTCGCGAGGGACTCTAACCTGTAATCAGCCGTAGAAGTGTGTGTCGCCTTGTTTCTAGTCATCGCCTGTTGTTCATGAGAGGTAGCTTTTCAAGGGATGATAAGCTGAAATGGCCCAAGGCACTCGACTGGTCCAGCCTTGGTAAATTGCGCTAGCGGAAATTAACTCAATATCCCAATCAAGCTCACGTCCCTCGACACGAACTTGGATATGACTTGTGTCAAGCAAGGTCCAGGCCGCTGCAGGGCTTACATGATCAATGCCGCCAGTTTAAGTACTGAATACGACCCTAAAGAATTCGTTAGTGGTTAACTTTCCATCATGCACCGGGCATGGAACCGTTAGGAGTGAGGTCACGTTGTGGCAAGTCCCTACCCAGTCGTCTTTGCAGCAGGGTCTCACCTACGCGCAAGTTTGCACGACAGCTGGGGTGCAGTGTATCGCAGACTAGGTAATGTTTTGTAGGGGCGTGTGCTAGAATAGAATTCACCCACTCGGAAAACAATCGAGTGGACTAATAGTGTGGTCAATCGCGGAGCGTCCGTGTGCTCGGGTGAGGAATAAGTATAGAATGCACCCACTTGGAAAATGATCGTCGAGTGGGCTCATAGTATGAGCACCCGCAAAGCATCCGAGTGCTCGGACGGAGATTCCGTTTGCTTGTCTTTTGCGCCTTGTACGTTAGTGCGAGTAGTCACTCGAGCACCTTGTTGTCTGGGCGAGTGACCACTTGATCCCTGCAGATGTATTGTATCTGTCGGAGGGAAGTAGCCACTCGCACCCTCGGAGTTTGATCCATGCTTCCTATGCTCCGTTTAGCGGTGGTAGGGCCCTCCCGATGGGAGTAAAATTTGAAAGAAGGGCAATATTGTCAACAAAACCTGGTCACTTGGTCCGCCAACAAATGGTGGTCTGTGGTAAAAAATCCATCGTGCAAGCGTGCGCCAAACACTTCCTTCTAGGATGGGACACCACGGGTGGCTTTGAGAGCTGTAGACAGCTGCGCGCTATGGTCAGAGGTGATGTGATGCGTCGTACCATGGTAATTTCGCAGTTCGTGATGATGGCTCCTAGTTTTTCGTGCAAAATGGGCGGCATAGTTACTATGTCGGTTGATATTTCCACGCCACATGGTCATCGTGGGATCGTGCAACGTCGGGTTAGCTCCGAGATCAACGGTGGATGGATGGCCCATCTCCGCTGGTTATATAAGAGAGGCCAGAGGTAATTTTAGGTTTACCATGCTCTTGCCTTCCGCTCTTCTTCCTCTTCCTCTGCTTCTTGCCTCCACGTTCCTCTGTTCCACGTTGTTGCTGTAGCGGTCAGGTCCAAACGTGTGAAGGGCTCAAGGAGGACCAAGGGCACGTCACAGGAACCGTCGGTGGCAAGGATGACCGGAAGGTGGGAGCGGTCGTCCTTTGAAGCTGCTGATCTGGAAGCTCTGGTGGCGGATGGACACGTCACTGAAGGTGCTGCTCGGATTCCTTGGGGGGAGGAGGTGCCCGTGCCCCATGGTGATGAACGGGTATGCTTTCAAAGCATTTTTCCCGCGCGGATTTTCCCTTCCCGTTCATCTGTTCATCTGTGGGCTTCTTTTTTCCTACCAGCTGCAGTTGCATGATTTGACTCCTAACAGCATAATGCACATAGCGTGCTTCAGCACTCTATGTGAGTGCTTCTTGGGGATCTATCCCCATTGGGGGCTCTGGAAGTGCCTCTTTGATACGAAGAGGACCAATTCTGAATATGCCATTAGTGGCATCGACATTTCCATTAAGGATAAAAATGCCTACTTTGATCTGGAGAAGTTGGATTCTGTCCATACGTGGTGGAAGGGTTGGTTCTATCAGAAGGATCAAACTGTTGCTGGCCAATAATATGGTCTTGCACCATTTAAGTTGGTTGCGGGAGTGACTAAGCAGTCGTCTTGGGGGCATGTCTTGTCTGCTCCTGAATTGGTGGCAGTGGAACCCTTTGTGCGAGCTGTCGTGGATCTGAAAGGAAAATTTACCATAGGGCAGCTCATTGTTGTCTTTATGAGGAGCACGTCCAACCATTGCAGCATCGAGTGCACCCTATGTGGCGTACTCGGGACTCAAGGACCCGACGAGGTGTTCTCCTATAGATATTGCAATTAGTGATCTCTTGTTTAGAAATCCAGCAGATTACTAAGTATACAAGTACGGGGCTTGTGAGCTCTGTCCTTCTGTTTGCTGCCGACGTGTCGTTCCCTGGGGTATTTTCTCTTTCTTTGGTCATAGTAGTTGTTTAAAGTCTGTTGCTTGCTTATTTTTCTTTTCTCCGCAGGACCATGTATATCTTCTTAGCAACCCAGTGCAGCCTGAGGATGCTGAAATGCATGAGGAACCTGATGCGATGTTGGTTGACTCTGCGCCTGCGAAGGGTGACGGTGCTGGTCAGCCTCTAGGTATTGATGCTGGGGGGCGGCCTTCACTTGATGATGATGATGATGATCTGGTGCCACTGCGGTTCAGGCGGTGCCGCTCTTCGACTCCTGCTGGACAGTCAGCCAGGGGTGGCGGTGGAGTGCCCTCGTCGATAGCGCCAGATGCAGCACCTCGTCTACTTCCGGTTGCAAGGAAGAAACGGAAATTCGGGATGCTCCTTCGTCCGGGTGCTGCGCCTGCTGGGTTTGTGCTTCATCCCTTTTGCGGTTTTTTCCTTGTTTTTGTTTTAGTTCGCGTGCTGAAACTGGTATTTTACAGGACTCAGCCTGTCCCGACTGCCTCGTCGACAAGTTCTTTTGCTGCTGATCTTCATGCAACCGATTCTGGCGCTGCTGCTGAGCCGTCGGGTCCTGCGTCTACTCCTGCAGTCTCGGGCGCAGGTGCGACGCCTGCAACCGCTCTTTTAGGTGGTTCTGGAGAAGCTACAGAGGGAAAATCTTCTCCGGATGTGAAGCCTTTTATTGCTAAAGGGTATACCATGGAGAAGAAGGGCATCTCCATGGAGAACAAGGCGGCATTCTTTGATCGGATGGATGAACAGGTAAAGATCCTTGATTTCTAGATTTCATTGGGTGCGCGGCAGCACTCCCAATGGGAGTAGCCCCCGAGGCTGCGTGCAACCACTTGTGGTTGGTCGCAGTCTTTGACTATTTTCCTTCTTGTAACCTTGTCCTTGACTTTTCTGCTGATGTAGCATCTATTCTGGATGTGCGAGCGCGTGTTGACTGATGTCGATCGATCTAGGGGTGCTCATGATGCTGTCCAGGGGAAACTTAATGTCATGTGGCGTGAGTCCCTTCATAGCCTTTTTTCCCTTGTCGTTTTTCTTTACGGTTGCGTGGTTGATGACGCTTTTGGTGTAGGCCGGAAGAATGAGGTCGTAAAGCGGGCTGCTGAAGTGGAAAGGAGCTCGCCTTGCTTCGTGGCATTTTGCAGTCAAAGGAAAAAGAGCTCCAAGTGCATCTTGGTGAGGATGAGTGACTCCGACAGTTGGAGGAGCAGCTTCGACAGGACGAAGTGGCTGAGGGTGGTCGCCTGCGCGCGCTGGAAGGTGTTCTGGCGGGTGAGTTACTTTTTGTTGTCTCTTAGCTTGAAATTTGATTTTTGGCTTCATTTCTTATCGCAGTTCTCTGATATGTAGGCTCCATGGGTGTTGAAGTTGTAGCGACTGCTTCTGAGGAGTCAAGCACTACTGGAAAAACAGCTATAGATAATATTGACACTAATGGCGCACTATATATGTGGTGCGCCATTACTAAATAGTAATGGCGCACCATGTGCAGGTGCGCCATTAGTAACCTAAACAGTAATGGCGCACCTGGTGAAAAGTGCGCCATTACTATGTTTGACCAAGGTTTGACCCATTCCTGGACATAACATAGTAATGGCGCACTTTTTATAAGTGCGCCATTAGTAAGGTGACATATGAATGGCGCACCTGCTGAAGGATGCGCCATTACTATGTTTGACCAAGGTTTGACCCAGTCAAAGACATAATAATGGCACACTTTGTAAAGGTGCTCCATTACTATGTCAAACATAGTAATGGAGCACCTTTACAAAGTGTGCCATTACTATGTCTTTGACCAAGGTTGACGCAGTCAAAGGCATAGTAATGGCGCACTTTGTGAAGGTGCGCCATTACTAACTTTTTGAGGTGGCCAAATTTCTTACCAAATGCACCCCCCCCAAATGGACCGCCTTTTCAGTTTTAAAAAAAATAAAAGAAAATGATAGAAATGTCAAAAAAGTAAAATAAAATAAGATTCCCATGAGATATGTGGTCTAGTTGTTAGGAAAATTTAGAAACATGAATTTTGACTTTTTTTGCAAAATCTCTCGAGAATTGTGTAAAATGGGCTTAACTTTTGCCTACGACCTCCGATGAAAAAGTTTTTTGTATGAAAATCATCTACTCGAAAAGTTATATCCTCAAAAACCTAACAGAAAAAAAGTTACGGGGCTTTGAAGATCTAGTGGGCAAAAAATGAAAAATAATTCAAACTTACTAATGGCGCACTATTTGAAAAGTGCGCCACTAGTAACAGGAAAAAAAATTGAAATTTATTTTTATTTTTTTTTGAAAAAAGTTCAAAATATGATAGGACACTGGTCGGTAAGTTTACAAAAAAAGTTCACCATTTCATCACACCCATGGACATGAACAAGGTTTAACAGGATTGATATGATACATATATCAACAAGTACCAAAGTTTTATGTTTTTGAAGCTTCACATTTCTAACCACTGTTCAAGATTTCAGAAAGTTTCGCAGCTTTTTGAACCGCGAAAAATTTTCAACAGTGAATTTTCCAGAAAAGTTCCACAAAAAAAATCAAATTTTCCACGAAAAAGTGACCCAGAGGCACCTGGGGCTGACAAGTGGGCCCACCAGTGGCCCAGGCATCCAGCTGGCGCGGCCTGTCCCTGGCCGCGCCCATAGGGCGCCTGGGGCCCACAGGGCGGCCAACTAGGCACTTCTTCCTCCCTTCTCTTCCTCTCTCTCTCCAAAAACACGAGTTCTGCACCTGGACTTGCATTCTTGCTGTTCTTGGAGGCGATTTTCGATCTCTCTCTACAGCCCGTCATTTGAGCTGAGATTTTGAGCAAATACTCATTGGTATGTGACGGGGTTCAACCCCGGAAAATCCCATGGTCAGAGACCCTGGGTTAGTTATGAGAGGCACAGGTTGGACGATAGCTCGTCGGCAAACAGGAAGGCACGCTCCTGCTCGATATTATTGATGGGGGAGATGCGATTACAGGGGATGCCAAGGCTGGAGCGCTCAAGGATAGGGTTATAGATGATATTGGTTGCCCTTTGGCGTCGCCCCTCCTAGCCCTTATATACTGGGCTAGGTCTCAAGGAGTTCATCTATGCTTACAGGTAAGCTTTCCTAACCCTAGCTTGCTCCGTACGGCAGGTTTTAGCACCTTCCTTATGAGTCGCAGACTCCTACGTCGGTGCCAGCTAGCGGGCCGAGGCTATCTTCATGGGCCTTCTGTCTTCAGGGACACCAGGTAGGCTTATCCGTAGGATTCGTGGGGTCACCCCCTCGTCAGTAGCCCCCGAGTGCCTGGGGGACTCGAAGAGTTGCGCAGGGACTCGAGTTCATCCATTTGTCAGTTATTTGTATGCGCGGTACAACCGCGGGTCGCTGGCAGTCTGGTGGCCATGACAAAACCTATTTCGAGGGATTCTAAGCTGAAAGGGCCCAAGGAGTCGACTGGTCGAGCCTTGGTGAATTGCACTAGGGAAAATACCGCAGTAGCCCAATTAAACCCACGTCCCTCGACGTGAGCTTGGAAAACTGGTGTCGAGCAAAAGTCCCGCCGCTTCAGGTCTTACGGTGTTCTTTTGCCACCAGTAATGTGCATAGAATAAGGCGCGTCCGCCCGGCTTTTCTATCATGCGCAGCGCATGGAAAAGGTTGGGAGTGAAATCGCTCTTCGGCAAGTCCCAGCCCGGCCGAACTTCGCAGTGGGGTCTTACCTACACGCTAATCTTGAGTGGCATCTGGGCACAGTGTATCGTGTTCCAGGAATGTGTGTTTTTGAGGCGCGGAGCCTAATAGTATTGCACCCGCTTGGAACAAAACATCAAGCGAGCTGTTCACTCGTTCACCCGTGGAGCTTGTTTCGAGTGCTCAGACGGGGAGTTCTTCGCGAGTAGTCACTCGAATGACGTTTCGGATCTTGAGGTGAGGGAGCACCTGACACTCTTAGTGTCGTATGATCTTGGCAAATGCATGTTTTTTCTTGTGTCGGGTTGAGGGAGCACCCGAGACTCTCGTGAGTGCGAGTGGTCACTCGAGCACATTGCTGACCTTTGGGTGAGGGAGCACCCGGGACTCTCATGATGTGCTCTCCCGATGGGAGTAAGATGTTTTTCTTCATCGGGAAAAAGATCTGAAAGATAGAATCTCAGAGCCTTGCTGGCGTACTCAGTACGCCTTACTGTGATATGACGTTGGCGTAGTCTTCTGGAATTTTTTTGACCGTTGTGGCCTGCCGGGGGAAATGACTTGGTGTTGTCCCACCGAAATTTTCGCGTCGCACGATCATGGTCCTCTTTTTGCGCGCGTAGTGGGCGGTGTTGTTATTGCGCCGGTTGGATTTTCCATACTTTTCGCCTCTGTATGGGGTCGTGCCACGTTTAAATGGGCAAAAAGGTTGGACGGTGGCCCTTCTTGCTAGGATCTTTCGTTAAATACCATGCGGCTGGGTAAATTGTAGGTTTTACCCAGCTATTGCCTTCCTCCTCTTTCTCTGTTTTCTTCGTGTTCCTGAGCATTCGTATTTTCTCCTCTGCGGGCTGCTGCGAGATCTATGACCAAGCGCCCCCGTGCTGCTGTAGAGTCGGCCAAGATGTCCGGCAAGTGGGAGCGGTCCACGTTCGGGGCTGGAGATCTGGATGCGCTGGTTGCTGATGGCATGGTGGTGGAGGGCGATGTGCGTCTTCCTGGTGATGAGTCGATTCCAGCGCCGGCGGCAGACGAGCGGGTATGCTTCCAGGCTTTCTTCCACCGCAGGTTTTCTCTGCCGCTACATCCTTCCGTTCGGGGCTTGCTGTATTCCTATCGGCTCCAGTTGCATGACCTGACTCCCAACGGGATTTTGCACATTGCTTGTTTAATCATTCTTTGTGAGGCCTTCCTGGGGATTTACCCCCACTGGGGACTTTGGACGCGCCTTTTTAGTATAAAAAGGACGAACTTTGAGTACGCCGTGGGTCGAGTGGGTATCTCCATTGGGGATAAACATTCATATTTTGACTTGGAGAAGATCGATTCTGTTAGTGGCTAGCGAAGAGGCTGGTTTTATCTGAAGGATCGCTTTGTTGTTGGTCAGCAATTTGGTCTTGCTTCTTTCAATCCGGGAACGCGGGTGGTCAGACAACCTTCGTGGTCTCATTCTTTGACCGATGTGGAGTCGTCCGAGCTGACTCAGTTTTTGGAGAGGATTGCTGTGTTGAAGGATAACTTGACTGGTGGTCAGCTCATCTCTGATTTTGTGGGGAGGCGAGTTCAACTGTTGCAGCATCGAACTCGCCCTATGTGGCAGTACGAGGGACTCGGTGACTCGACGAGATGCTCGCCTGAAGAGCTAGAACCTGATGCCTTGCTGGCTCGTATCCAACATGTGACCTAGTGCTCGAGTATTTCCGAAATGCGCCTTGTCCTTCCATATGCTTCTGATCATTCTCCGCCGCTGGTTGGTGCCCGTGTTCATTCATTTGTTTGGACGAGTACCTAGTTTTTCTTTGTTGTTGACATTGCTTTCCTCGCAGGGCCATGCTACGGTACCATGTAGTCCTCCGCAGCCGGAGGACGCCAATATTCTTGAAGAACCTGGTGCTTCCGCAACTGATGATGCTGCGCCAATTGTTGATGCTGAAATTGTGCTGGTGGAAACTGGAGATAGTGAAGATTCCAGTCCCTTTCGCGTGAAGCGGTCGCGTCCCTTGAACACTGAAGATCATGAGGCATTGGGTGATCCTATCCCACCAGCTGCTCCGTTTTCTGGGCCTTCCCCTTTGGATGCTACTCCGGCCGCTGCTACGAAGAGGGTCAGGCTTGGGAGGCTGGAGCGCCCTCGTCCTGCGCGTGTCGGGTAAGAATGTTTTGGATTTTTGCCCGTTCCCTTTTCCTTGTTCCTGCGTCTGATAATGTTTATCTTGTAGTGTTGCGCCTGCTCCGGCTTCTTCGTGCACCAGCGCAGCTACTACTGACTTGAAGTCGTCGGGCTCTGGGGCGGAAGCCAAGCATCTTGAGGACCTCTCGGCTGCTGCTGGTCAATCTGGGAAGACGGCGACTCCTGTCGTTCCGCCCGTGGGTGTGGTTCCTGGTGCGCCCTCGTCTGAAGCGCCTGGAGTTGTTTCTCCTGAGTCCAAGCCAACTGAGTTTGGTCCTCCGTACTTTGGTCGGCTTGATCTGGCGATTGAAGACAAGGCTCGTGTTGTCGACCACATCTCCAAGCTGGTGAGTTGATTCGTGCCTGTGCGACTTTATCATTGGGGGCACGGCAGTGCTCCCGATGGGAGTAGCCCCCGAGGCTAGAAGTAACTGCTTGAAGTTGCTTGTAGTCTTGTCTTTCCTTATCATCTGATTGTCCGGATTTTGCAGCCTGTTTTCCAACACTGTGAGCGTTTTGTGATTGATGCTGAGCGTTGGCAACGGTCCCATGATTTTTCCCAAGATGCTTTGTCTGCTATGGATGGTGAGTTTTCATTCTTGCGCTGCTAATCTTTGGCCGCTGCGTCTTTTGTTCTGAGTACTATCTTGCCTTGCAGACCGTCGCCAGGCTACCGAGAAGCAGGCCGAGAAGGCAGGAAAGACGGTTTCCGTTCTCAAGGCTACCTTGGCTTCCAAGAAGGCGGAGTTGCACGGTCAACACGAGGAGCTGGTTCACCTTTGCCAGGCTGAGGACGCGCGTGCGCGGGTGGAAGCAGTCGAGGGCAAACGTCTTCGCGCCTTGGCGGACTCGCTTGTTTGTAAGTTTGGCATTCAACCGTTGGTCTTGCTGTTCCTACTTTCTTCCCGTGATGACGTTTCTTTGCTTGGTGCAGCTGCTATAGGTGCAAAGCCGATGGAGGCTGCTGCGTCAGGGTCTGGAATTCTCCAAGGTGTTGTCGATGCTGTTGCAGAGGTTGTTGCGGTGGTCGGGGACGTCTACGCCCGGGCTTCCGATCTTGTGGGTCTTGCGCACGAGAACCTTATGCCGGAGGGTTCGAAGGTGCCTGATGGCCTGGGCGCTCGGGTGGCTGCATTCGGCCCGGATGGGAAACGTATGGTGGAGCTAGTTGCGGAGAGCGTGGTGAGTGGTTCTTCCACATCCCTTGTCGTCCTTATGGGGCATGGGATTTCTATTGATGATTCCTTGGTTGAGACCATCCCAGACTATTCTGAGGAGCAGGACGACCGAGCCGAAAAACTGGCTCGTCGCCTGCAGCAGGTTGTAGATGCTCAGGATCCCCTGTCGTAGGTCAGGGGGAGGCACAGTGGTGTTGCGTCGCTTTGAAACTTTGTCTGTAATTCGTGACTCCGTTGTGATGGTTGATCTTTTGCTACCTTTATCTGAGTGACTGCTTGGCTGTTCCTCTTGCTGTTTTTGATTTCTTTGTTTTTTTCATCCTGCGGTAGGCCACTCCGGGCGTTCTTCGTCCTTGGAATTCGCTGAAGGATGACGCTCGCGAGGGTGCGTACGAGTCCGTTTTCTTGCGACTGAAGGACGCTGAGCGGGAGATTGTTCGACTGAAGGGATCCGTAGCCGTTCAGCGTACTCGGCGCGAGCGTGCCGAGGCCGTGGTGGAGAGCCTTGCTTCGTGGGTGGTGAAGTTGTCCGACCTCCTGCGGGGTGAGTCTTGCCTCTGCTTGGTTGCTTGATTCCGCTTAGTAGGTTTTGCCGTCTTTGTCTTGATCGTAGTTTTTGACTTTCGAAGTGCTGGCAGGGCGAACTCGGGATGAAGAGAGGGCCATTCAGTCAGAGATGTCGCGGCTTGATGATCCCAGAGTGCAGGCGAGCAATCCCTATTGGGCGGATGGGGCTCGTGCTCGAGCATTTGCTTTGCTTCGTCTCCGAGTTGAGTGGGTACCGGATGCTCTCAAATACTGCCAGAGGGTATTGGGTGGTATCCATGCTGAGTTCTATCTTTTGGAGGTGGTTCCTTAGTCCCTTGAGAGGCTCTGTCGCATATTTTCTAAGCCTGCCAAGTTACGTCGAGTGATGGATCATCAGATTCGTGCTGGAGCCCAAGCTTCTTTGGGTTTGGTCCATAGTCATTGGCCGGGGGTGGATTTTGCTCAGGTGGTGGCGGGTCCTCCAGGCGGTAGGGATCATCCGATGAATGAGCACTACATGGATGTAGATAAACCTGCGCGCCAGGTTGTGAGGCGGGTTTGCGAAGAGAACGACCGCCATCTGGGTGCACTTATTAAGGCGAAGTTGGAGCCTAAAGATTAGGTCCTTCCCTTCGTTGTATATGCTTCTTCCTGGTTGTATATATTCCATGTTGTCTTTGGGGTCGTCTGCGTTTGTAGTTGCGGGGGACGTTCCAGAGGGTTGCCGCGGCAAGCCCCCGAGTATAAAAGTTTTTATGTGTCGCGGTTGCGAAGAGCGCCTCGGGGGGTGGCAGTTTCGGCGAGCCCCCAAGTGCCAAGTTGATGTACTGTGATTGCGGAGGACGCCTTGGGGGGGTGGCTTCTTTGGCGGGCCCCCGAGTTCCAAGTTGATGTGCCGCGATTGCGGAGGACGCCTCGGGGGGTGGCTGCTTTGGCGAGCCCCCGAGTGCCAAGTTGATGTGCCGCGATTGCGGAGGATGCCTCGGGGGTGGCTGCTTTGGCGAGCCCCCGAGTGCCAAGTTGATGTGCCGCGATTGCGGAGGACGCCTCGGGGGGTGGCTGCTTTGGCGAGCCCCCGAGTGCCATCAGATTTTGGGAAAAATATTTATGTAATACTTTTTCTGCTGTCTCTAACAAAGAGTAGGGGGTTCTGTTGAAGACAGATCCCTTTTACTTAGAACGATGATGTAGTGGCCTTGAAGGCCTGGTAACTTTATCTCCGAGTGCCTGGGTTCTTCGGGCGATTTTCCTTTCCTTCTACGGGAGCGCTTCTTCTGCGAGTCTCGTGGTCCTGCTGCCTTGGTGGGCTACGAAGGCTTCTGCTATCTTGTGGAATTCCTTGTCGCGGCGGTCGGATCTGACGAACCTGCCGCTGATTGTGATGACCCCGTGTGGGCCTGGCATCTTTAGCTTGAGGTAGGCGTAATGGGGTACGACCATGAAGCGAGCGAAAGGTGGTCGCCCGAGAATTGCGTGGTATTGCGACTTCCAGTCGACCACTTCAAAGTCAAGCGTTTCCATGCGGAAGTTTGTCGCGTTCCCAAAGACTACCTCCAGGCTTATCCTTCCGAGGGGGTAGACTGCTTTTCCTGGTACGATCCCGTGGAAGGTTGTGCCTGAGGACTTGAGTGCGTTGTTTTGGATGAGCATGTCGTCGAGTGTTCGGGTGAAGATGATGTTGATCCCACTGCCGCCGTCCATGAATACTCGCGACATGTCGTAATTTCCGATTCTGGCCTCGAGTACTAGCGCGGCGTGCCCTGGTTGGGGAACGACTGGCGGGTGGTCGTCCCGGGAGAAGGCGATTTCTGTCTCCGACCCGCGCAGGTACTCTGGGACGGCCGGGTGTGCGAAGGTTGCCAGGAAGACTTGTCTGGTGACTTGTTTCTGCTGCCTGTTGGAAGGCTTGCCTTCTTGTATCATGTAGATCCTCCCGTGGGCTTCTGGGTACTGGTTTTCTTCTTCTGGTGTCCTTTGCCGTTCCTGGATGGCGGCGACCTGTCTTGTTGGCAGAGGAGGGGCTGGTGGCGCATTGTGGGCGACTGGCCCAACTGCTATGCTTGCGAGTGGTCGTGCTGTTGCGGCCGCGGAGCGGCTTTTCTCCTCGTCCAACTCATTGAAGCTTCTGCAATTCTTGAGGGTGTGGGACAATCTGAGCTCTCCTCGCTCGTTTCTGAATCCTTGTATAGAACACGGTCCGTCGAGTTGTTCTTTGGCGGAGCGGAATGCACGAGTGCCGTCACGTGGCTGCCTTGTCCTCCATTCTCGTTTCTGAGCCTGGGGCTCGTCTTCTGGGTTGTCTCGTCGCTGTGGTCTGTTGTCATCGCGGTGTCTGCCGTTCCGATCGTCCGAGAAACCGGCGGCGACCATGTCAGGTCCTCTGTCGTCATAGAAGTTCCGTCTGGGTCACTTCCTTCTTCTGTCGGCTCCTCTATCTCCGTTGTAGTCCTGGTCGTACTCTGATCGTGCAGTGTGGGTTTCTGTTTCATTACGAATGGAATCTTCTCCGTGCACCCAGCTGTTGGCTAGTTCTAACAGCCATGCGAGTGTTCGGACTTTCATCTGTCCGAGCTGCTCCTTGAATTCAACGCGCGGAAGGCCTCGCCTGAACGCGTCGATCACACTTTCGTCCGAGATGTCTTCCGCTGAATTCTTGAGTATCGTCAATCGCTGGATGTATGCTCGCAGGGTCTCCCTCGTTCCTTGTTTTCATGCCCGCAATTCCTCAAGTGAGGCTGGTCGCTTGTATGTGGATTTGAAGTTTTCTATGAAGGCTCCTCGGAACTGGCTCCAGGATCTGATGGATCCGCGCCGAAGATTCTTCAGCCAATGTCGAGCGGAGCTCTCGAGCATGAGCTTCACGTACTGCATTGTCGTGACGTTGGTTCCTCTTTGAAACTTGACTGCTGTTAGGTAGTCGTCGAGCCATGCCTCCGGCTCCTCGAGTCCGTTGTACTTTAGTGTCGTGGAGTTCAGTTTGAACCCGTTTGGCATGCGCGTCTCACGTATGGCACGTGTGAAGCATAGTGCTCCACATGGCTCGATTTCCTCGTCGGAAGCGTCTTCGTCCGAGTACTCCTCGCGTGCTGCGCGTCTTCGCCTTCTGCGGTTGACTCTGTTCTGCGTGATGTCGTCTCGCGCATCTCGTCGAGTGCTGCGGTGCCTGTTGTTGTCGTCGTTGTCGTGTTTCTTGTACCTGTCGGGGCGCCTGCGCCTGTCGTCATTACTGTCGTCGTCGTCATCGTCTGGTAAACTGGGGTCCCTGTCCGGTGTCCGCTCGCGAGTCTGCCGTTTTGCGATGGATTTCTTAGGTACCGAGGCATTGATGGTGTCCTTCATTATCTGCAAAGCAATGGAAGTGTAGCGATCTGTCTTGCCCTTTCTGCTTTTCTGGGCACGGGACAGGTAGTCCTGGGCGCTTATGAGTACTTCTGCCGGACTGAGGGGCTCTTCTTCGTCGTCGTCTTCCTCTAATCTGAAATCGTCTTCCAGTTTCCGCACCACTCTCGCCCTTTCTGTCTTCCGCATTTGCTGAGTTTCGATCTGTTGCGGGTGGGGGAGTCGTGGCCTGTTGAGTCACTTCTTGGAGGTTGTCTGCGACTGCTTTTCTTTTCGAGTTCCGCCTTTTCTTGCTTCTCCATGGCTAGGCGCCACTGTCTCCTCTGCTGGGTTAGCTCGCCCTCTAGCTTGTTGTATGCCCTTAGCTCGTCACTTGAAGCATCTAATGGTAGTAACCTGCCGCGGGCGACTGCTTCCTTTACCATTGCCATTGATTCCTTGGACAAGTATATTTTTTCTTTGGGTGGTTCGTCTGCCGCTGCAACCGGGGTTTGCTGCCTGCTGCGTGATGGCTGGATGCCTTGGCCGGGTGCTTGTTGCTTGCTGCTTGGCGGCTGACTGCTTTTTTGGTTGCTGGGTCCTTGTTCCACCTGGACTTTGCTTGGTATGGTCCCCGGTTCTCCTAGCTGAACGACCATCTGACTGGTGTTGCCGGGACCTGCCGCCCTGTTGGTGGTTGGGGTGTCTTGACGAGTGCCCGGGTCGTCGACTCGTCCGTTGTTACCTGACGCTGGTGCGCCAACTTCTGCCATGAACACCTGCGATGGTGTCCTTGCCGCCTCCTTGCTGATATGTGTGATGGTGCTTCACCATGTTGGGGCTCCACTCGGGAGGTCACGAGTGGCGTGGAGCCTTGAGTTGGGTGGGTAGCTACGGCTGCCAGATAGGCTGGCCGTGCGGGCGGCGTCCGCTCCGGGTCACTGCTGCAGGTGTTGCAGTGGGTGCGCGGGTGCCGTCGGTGAGGCGAAGAGTCCCCCAATGGTTGATGTAGATCTGATACGATCCGAAGATCAGATTGACGCCGGAGTGTAGATCGGTAAAGACTGGCTGGAGGGCCGGGAGGTGTGCCGTGAATCCGAGGGACTCGAACAGATTGGATCTTGCCGGAGCCGTCGAGTCGATGAGTGCTGATGATGATGAGGCCGCCGAGATCGCGTTCCCAACCTGCGCGGCTCCCACAGACGGCGCCAGCTGACGGGGATCAACCCCGGCAAATCCCATGGTCAGGGACCCTGGATTAGTCATGAGAGGCACAGGTTGGACGATAGATCGTCGGCAAACAGGAAGGCATGCTCCTGCTCGATATAATTGATGGGGGA
Organism: Bromus sterilis; assembly: GCA_950022295.1. Lineage (NCBI taxonomy): Eukaryota > Viridiplantae > Streptophyta > Magnoliopsida > Poales > Poaceae > Bromus > Bromus sterilis. The sequence continues at coordinate 224,554,435 of OX465599.1, forward strand.
GATGCGATTACAGGGGATGCCAAGGCAAGGCTAGGTTTACAGATGATATTGGTTGCCCTTTGGCGTCGCCCCTCCTAGCCCTTATATACTGGGCTAGGTCTCAGGGAGTTCATCTATGTTTACAGGTAAGCTTTCCTAACCCTAGCTTGCTCGGTACGACAGGTTTTTGCACCTTCCTTGTGAGTCGCAGACTCCTACGTCGGTGCCAGCTAGCGAGCCGAGGCTGTATCTTCATGGGCCTTCTGTCTTCAGGGACACCAGGTAGGCTTATCCGTAGGAGTCGTGGGGTCACCCCCTCGTCATTATGTGACTCCTCCACCCCTACAATTAGATTTTTGATTGGTGGCCTCATTTGTGAGTATTTAGTAGTTCTTGGTGCTCTTTATATGAGCTTGCGTGCATGTGTATAAATTTATTTTTCAAGTTTTGATGCAAGTTTATGCTTTAGGTAATTAAGTAGAGTAATTTGACTCAACTCACTTTGCTTAAATCCTTTTTTTTGTGAATTGTCAAAAATTTCAGAAATGAGTTTGTTAGGAAAACCAAAGGGGTGGCTTGGGAAGAAGAAGCCCTAGCGCACCGACCGAATTACTAGAGCTGCAGCTTCAACCTTAGCTGCTAGGGTGAGCTACAATGAAGATCATGTGCCCCTAGAGCTGCTAGAAGACACAATTCCGGCACGTGCAATGACATATCCGTGCGACGTTTTTCTTGAAGCTGCAGGAATTAAGGAGGAGTTTTATGGCCTTTGTGCTAATGCAGGTTTGACACGGCTTGCAACATGCCGTGTTGCTCAGTATCGTAAACTCACCTCCTATTTTATTAATAGTTTCAGATATAATCATGACATTGGTATTGTTGAGTTTAAAATTTACAATGATCATTTTACCATGCCTTTGTCAAGATTTTGTGAAATAATAGGTGTGTCGAAAGTTGGACAGACGACAAAGATGAACTCCCAGCCCACCGAGCTGAGAACTATCTTCAGTTCTCTTTACAGCCAAGACACGAAGGATATCCGGCGTTCGAAAAATTCCATCATCTTATTTGTAACATCCTCACTGTCATGTAACAGTAATCACTATAGTGATACTTTTGTTGATGATCGTCACTGTTTCAATCATGCTATGATCATCTTTGCTTTTGATCACTTTTCAAAAATGCCTTTGGTTAATATCAAAAATCATGTGACAATTAACTTTGTCCAAAAATTATGAAACCACTTTTGTTAAATCACCAATATTCAGTGGACCATGTCCATGTGGGTATGGGAATTTATTAAGTTATAAAATAAAATAAACAATTCATAACAGTGGTAAAAAAGTGGCATTTAACACATTTTTAATAAAACAAAAATGCAAAATATTTTATATAAGTCCCAATCTTTTGGTGTCACACTGGTATTGTGCCATGCTAATTATGGAACCTATTACATATTTTACAAAAATTCAAATGCAACTAAAATAAATATAAACAAATAAGAACAGAAAAAGAAAGCATACAAAAAAATAACTAAAAGAATAAAAGGCTTCAGCCCAGTACATCAAGTCCATAGTGTGACCCAGCACCCCGCACCAGCCCACTTGGCCCACCCCGGCGTCATCTCCGTCCCCTGTTCATCCTCCCTTGCATGGGGCCATGGCAGCATGTGTTCGATGGATCAAACCGCGCGATGCTCGACAGCAAGCTCCTACAGTGCCCTCGGCTAGGTTAATTGCATCCTCGTGCCCCCTGGACGAAACCCTAGCCGTTTTCTCCCTCTCCTTGCGCCGCTCTCGTCGGGGGAAGTTTTCCCGAGCACCGTCGTCGCCATGACCGCGCTCTCGCGTAGCCACTGACCACCCCGAGCGAGCCCGGCGTGTCCGTCACATCCGCCATCGACGACTTCTTCTTCTACAGGGAGGAATCGAGCCGAGGAACGCCACCACGAGCACAAGTGAGAGTTCCCCTTTCATCGCCGCCACCGCGTCGCAGAGGAATCCCGGCGCCGAAGAGCCTCCCCGAGCCCACTGCCTCCTACTACGTGCTCACGGTGAGTGTGGACACCACCTCCAACTCCCTGCGTCGCATCCCTCTCGCCGTAGCCCATGTCGCCATTAGAGCCGTGGCCACCTCGCCGCCGCCGAGCGTTTCCCCGCGGCCTGGAGCGCGCATTTGACGCGCTAGGCGTGTCACTCTGCGTGCGCTGCTCCTAGGAGCCGAATGGTGTAGCGCATTGTAACAGCCCAGATTTCACAAAAATTAAAACAAAATCGGTGTGAATTGTTTGATTGCATGCTTTGTTTGCGGTGTTTGCATCCCCGATTTATTGATCGGCGATTATTTTTTCCCCTCTTATATTGTACCGGACGGATACCGACCCTTGCCACCTGGACACTCGACCTTTGCGACACAGGGTTTCACCCGATCATCGTCGCGAAAACCGCACGAGACCACCGACAGCCAACGGAACGAAAAACCCCGTTTAATAAGTAAATTGGATATTTTTATAGCGCTTCGGAAAGTGTTCTCGGAACGGTTCCAGCGCGAGGTGAACGCCGCCGGTTCGACGTGTTGATCGCGCAGTTCGAAGTTTTACCCGAATCGGAGGTCCTGCGGACCCCCGACGGTCAGAAACGTAAACACCGCGCGCGAGAGAGAAAAATCGGGATGTTTTTGGAAACTGGCAGCCACCTGGGCTATATAAAGACCACCACACTCCCACCCCTTTCTAGGGTTTCCCTAGCCAAAAATTGCAGCCACCCCCCTCCACTTTGCCCCAATCTTCCCCAAAACACCCCCATTTTCGTCCAACCCTAGGTCTGATGTGCTATCGACCGTCGGATCGGGAGATCGAGGGCCAGGAACGCGCCACGTCAGGGGATGGAATCCCACCCCGAGCCGCATCCATGCCCGAGCTCCTCCTCCTCCCATGCGCAGCCTACGCCGCCGTCGTGCTCCTTCCGGTGAGCTACCCCGCCGACGCCCCCTGCAGGTCGCGCCCCTGTCGCTCCTCTCCTTCCTCCTTCCCTCTCTCTAATCTCTCCTTCTCTCTGCTTCTAGCCGCGCCATGGACTGGACCACGTCGACCTCGAGATTGGACGCCGCCACGAGCTCAGAGAACGCCGGCGTCCTCCCCTTCACCGTCCCGGCCACCGGATCCGACGGACTAGCAACCCCGCGCCCTTCCCCGGCCTCCTCTGCCATGGATCTGGCGAGCTCCGGTGATGGAGCCGCCGTTGTGCCGCCTCTGCTCGTCTGAAGACGACGAGGATCCAGCGTCGTGCTGCTCGATCCAGACGAGGGCGCCCATGTGGGCCGTCCTAGCCAGCCCCACCGGCCCAGTCCCCATCGATCCCGGGACCCAACCCACGCCTCTTCCTCGCCCCCAAGCGAGCCGTGCCTATCCTGCGCCACCCCCACCGACCGGGCCGCGGCCCACTATGGTGAGGCTGCCCTTTTTTTATTTCTGTTTTATTTGTGTGTTGGGCCGGCCCAGCCATGCTCTCTAGTTAGGTTGCGCCCCGTGCGTAGTATAGTTATCCCGCGCCCCTGTTTGGCCCAGTTCGGCCAGATCTGGCCCAAAACTATTTTAGCTATTTCTATATATATTTAAATTGCAAATTTGTGTGCCACTTTGCGATAGCGATATCTTTTAAACGGTAGCACGGATCGCGACGGTTTAAACATGAAACTTGCTTAGTTTTTCGTGTAGTTTATTAAAATGTTAATGCAATAACTTTTTAACCGTTGCTCGGATTAAAATGTTTCTTATATGTAACTTGACTAGAATTGCATGTAGATTGTGTTTATGCTGCTCTTCATTGCTAATAAAAATTATAAAATATGCTTTAGGTCAAAACAGTACCAAATTCCATTTTTATCGTGGGGTCCACAATAGTTTGTCATGTATAGGTTTTACCCCCACTTAAAGTGAGTAGATTAGATAGTTTACTTTATGCTTCACCTCTTCCCATGACTGTGTGACATGCCATGCTTGGGTGAGATGCCATGTTAACAAACTTGAACCCTTGTAAACGTGCGGTATCGTCGTGTGTAACGATTACTCCACTTAACCTGTTAGTAACCGCTCTAGACGGTAGGTGTGATGTCTCGTGTTGCCTTCTTGTTGATGCTTGCTCGTGTTTGCCTCGTAGTAATAGATGCTTGCTCGTGTTTTCCTCGTAGTAATAGATGCTTGCTCGTTGATTGCTTTCCAGTGTTGACCCTCTTGTGTGCTCCCGCGGGTACCTTCGGAGACGATGCGAGCTTGCGATCAACTACACCTTCGGAACCCGACTTATCAACAGGCAAGGACTATGCATTACTTATGATCCATGCTATTTCAACCAACGTTTTGCATGCTAGTCTAGTTTAGGTTCGATGTTTGATCCTACCACATGTTTACAGCCTCTTTCAAACCGATACAGCCATGTCCCCTCCCAGCAGACCATGTACTGCTATGTTACTATTTGTTGGGATATGGGGCAGAAAACACAATTTTTTCATACCTACGGTACCCGAACCCAAGATCTATGCTATGGCGATGTAAAGTAACGGAGGGAATCGGTGTTCATACCTTTGAAGACCGAAAGAGGGAAACGTTCTTGCGAACGTGGTTGGCGTAGACTCAGAACTACCACCTCCCTGTCATGTAGAAGACCCCCACCGGAGAGGATGACTCCCGGTAAACCTCCAGCGACAAAGTAGCACCACAGGTGTAGTGCCTCGAAGAGATTATACACGTACGATACAATCGATGTTCCTCCCGGGCCCCAAACCAGGCGAGCAGCGGAAGAAAGACGGCTACGGATCCCGACTCCAGCAGAGCGACGGCCTGCCTTATGGTCGAGAACTCCAATCCTGGTGCAGACTCCAAACAAGGGGAGTCCACTTCCGGGAAGGAGAAGGAGGAAGAAGGAGATTTGGTGTGTTGGAAAAAGGGGGGTCTACCCCTCCTTATATAGGCCAAGGAGGGGTGTGATCCTCCTCCCCTCCCCCATGTGGGACTAAACCCCCAAAGGGGGGGGAGGTGCGCCGGCCATAGGGGGGGTTTGGGCCCCACCCTTGGCGCCAAGCCCAAGGGGGGAAACCCCCTCCTCCCCTAATGGGCCCCATGGGCCCATATAGCCTTTTTCCCAATTTTTTAATTTATTTAATATGTTTTAAATATTTAATTCAGATAATTAAATAATAAAACATTATTACAACAATTAAACTTTATTTTGAACTATTCAAAATGTCCGGAAGCCATTCCGTCCTCCTCCGGAACTATTCCGGTGATTTCTCCTATTTCACCGATTGATCCCGTAACTGTCCTATGCATCGATTTCCCTTATGTGTAACACCCTAACGGTCCGGGAAACAGCAGACATGGTCGAGACTCTTCTCATTGACCAATGACTAGTCAGTTGGACCTGGTTACAATCCTTGACAGCCCCTGCGCTTCCATCGAATGAACTTCGATCGCCTTTAGAAACCGTTAACGATACGACGTAATCCCTTTGTGCTTCGGTACTTTGTTTGTCTGAGGTTTGATCGTCGGTATCCTACATACCGTGTTCACATCTCGTTCACAACAAACAAGTTTACTCGTCCATGATCATTGCATCTCTTGTGACCTAGTCACTTGCTTGCAAGCTATTGATGCAATATCACCGAGTGGGCCCAGAGTACCTGTCTTGTCACAAGGACTGACAAATCCCGGTCTGATCTATTAACATACTCATCAACCATCTATTTCGGAATACCCAAAGTGCACCGTTATAGCCAGCATATTTCAGTCAGGCGGTGGGATACAAATCAAAGTCTCCTCATAGATGACAATTACGTATGATCATTACGGTCTAAGGACTAAGTCATATGTTACAAAGTCATAGCAACGTTGAACTATGTGACTCGATCACATTGCAATACTTTAGGTGGGTGTACGTCCATCACATCATTCCCCTTAACTATATGACCTCATTGTCAATGGTCTTAAGTGTCGCCATGATCAGGAAAGCTTGATCAATAATTGCCCAATGAGATAGTTTACCCGAGTTAAACTACGGACCATGTTTTATACTACACCTGTATTAGTATTTCCAAGTAATAAAGTTATAGCACAATATAAAACGTATTATGAATAAAACGGATATGTGACAAATATCTTTATTAATTTGTCTCTAGGGCACATATCGAACAGTCTCCCACTTGCACTAGAGTACAAATTACACTAGTTTACATCAGGTATGTATCTAACACCAATGGTCTCTCGGTGTTCTTCAAACTTTCCCTGTGGAAGAGGTTTAGTCATCGGGTCTGTTGCGTTCAGATCCGTATGTATCTTGTGAATCCTAGTGTGTCCATCCCTGACGTAGTCTCGCGTCACATGGAACTTTCGGAGGATGTGCTTGGCTGTAGAGTGAGTTCTTGGCTCCTTCGCATGAGCAATGGCACCCGTGTTATCGCAGAAGATTCCCACGGGGTCAGTGCAGCTGGGAAAGACGCCAAGCTCGATCACGAACTTCTTCAGCCACAGCGCCTCATTTGACGCTTCGCAAGTGGCAATATACTCCGACTCCATTGTAGATTGGGCGACGACTGACTGTTTGCCGCTCCTCCAGCTAATAGCGCCACCGTTCAACATGAAAACATATCCCGTCTGGGATTTCGAGTCATCTAGATCTGAGCCGAGGCTTGCGTCAACGTAACCCTTTACGGTGAGCTCCTCATCAACTCCTCCATAAAAGAGAAAGAGATCCTTGGTTCTTCTTAAGTACTTAAGGATGTTCTTTACTGCTGTCCAGTGAGCCATTCCCGGGTTACTCTGGTAGCGATTAGTCATACTAATGGCCAGCGCTAAATCCGGTCTGGTACATAACATAGCATACATGAGAGAACCTATGGCTGAGGCATAGGGCTTTGAGGACATTTCCTCCTTCTCTTTTGCTGTGGTTGGGCATTGAGTCACGCTTAATTTGACACCTTTTATAACTGGCAAGAGGCCTCTCTTGGAGTTATCCATACTGAACCTTTTCAATATCTTGTCAATATAAGTGTTCTGACTCAAGGCCAACCGTCGATTAGGTCTCTCTCTATAGATCTTAATCCCCAATATGTACGCAGCTTCACCTAGGTCCTTCATGGAAAATTGTCCATTCAGATATTCCTTTACTTCTTCTAATAATTTCTTATCGTTCCCTATTAGTAATATGTCATCTACATATAACACAAGGAATGGTACAGAGCTCCCACTCAGTTTCTTATAGACGCAGAACTCTTCGACGTTTTGGACAAATCCAAAAGCTTTAATGACCTCATCAAATCGAAGATTCCAGCTCCGCGATGCTTGCTTCAACCCATAGATGGACCGTTGAAGCTTGCACACCTTACCAGCATTCCTTGGATCGATAAACCCCTCTGGTTGCATCATATACAACTCTTCCTCAATGTTGCCATTAAGGAACGCAGTTTTCACATCCATCTGCCATATCTCGTAATCATGATAGGCAGCTATTACTAGTAGGATCCGAATAGACTTGATCATCGCTACAGGAGAGAATGTCTCCTCGTAGTCAACTCCTTGAATTTGTCGGAACCCCTTCGCGACAAGTCGAGCTTTGTAGACAGATACGTTTCCGTCTGCGTCAGTCTTTTTCTTGAAAATCCATTTATTCTCGACGGCCTTGAGGTCCTCAGGAATATCCACCAAAGTCCAAACTTTGTTGGTGTACATGGAGTCTATTTCGGATTTCATGGCTTCTAGCCATTTCTCGGACCCGGGTCCCTCCATTGCTTCTTTGTAACCCGTAGGTTCATCCGACTCATCAGCCGAGATTGCATTCACAAGCTGTCCGTAAAACTCGGTAGGTTGACGGACTCTTGATGACCTACGGGGCAAAATAGGTTCCTCTTCATTCTCATCATGATCATCATGTATGTCATGATCGTTATGAATGTCTTCCTAGCCATTCTCTTCAACTCCCACTGTGGAAGAAGGTTCCAGAACAATTTCTGTTGCCGGTTCTTCCATTTGGAGTGATTGGTCAGTCACTTCATCGAGTTCTATTTTCCTCCCACTCAATTCTTTCGAGAGAAACTCCTTCTCAAGAAAGTTTCCAATCTTAGCGACAAACGTTTTGCCCTCAGATTGGTTGTAGAAGGTGTATCCAACAGTTTCCTTTGGATATCCTACAAAGATGCATTTCTCCGCCTTAGATTCGAGTTTGTCAGGCTGAAGTTTCCTAACATAAGACTCACAACCCCAAATCTTCAGGTGAGACAACTTTGGCTTCTTGCCAGACTATTTCTCAATTGGCGTTGTCTCTACGGATTTGGATGGTACCCTATTAAGAACGTAAGCGGCAGTTTCTAATGCATACCCCCAGAATGATGTAGGTAAGTCGGTATGAGACATCATTGACCGTACACTATCCAATAGTGTTCGATTACGTCGCTCGGACACACCGTTTCGCTGAGGTGTTCCAGCTGGCGTAAGTTGTGGTACAATACCACAAGTCTTCAGATGAGTGCAAAACTCGTGGCTTAAATACTCGCCTCCTCGATCAGATCGAAGGTGCTTGATTTTCTTCCCGAGTTGATTCTCGACCTCACTCTGAAATTCCTTGAACTTTTCAAAGGTTTTAGACTTGTGTTTCATTAAATAGATATACCCATATCTACTTAAGTCATCCGTGAAGGTCACGAAGTAACGAAAACCATTGCGTGCGGTGACATTCATTGGTCCGCATACATCAGTATGTATGATCCCTAATAAGTCCACCGCACGCTCCATTGTCCCATTGAATGGAGTCCTTGTCATTTTGCCCATTAGGCATGGTTCACATGTGTCAAGGGATCCAAAATCCAATGACTCCAGAAGTCCATCTTTATGGAGTTCCTCCATGCGCTTTATACCAATATGACCAAGTCGACAATGCCACATCGTCATGTGTTCTTCGTTACTAGGCTTTAATCTTTTGGCCTCTACGTTATTGATGTGGGAGTCATGATATTCGAGATCCATTAACAATAAACCATTACGCACCGGTGCATGAACATAGAAGACATTATTCTTATAAATCGAACAACCAGTTGTTTCGGATTTAAAAGAATACTGGTCTCGCATCAAGCAAGAGCCACTCACAATGTTCATACTCAACGCGGGTACATAATAGCAATTATTCAAGACAAGAATCAATCCCGAAGGGAGACTAAGACGAAGCGTGCCAATTTACATTACTTCAACCTTGGCACCGTTCCCAACGCGCATCATCACTTCATCCTTCCGCAAGAGTCGTTTATTCTGCATCCCCTCGTGGGAGTTACAGATGTGAGCAACTGATCCAGTATCAAATATCCAGACGTTGCTCCGAGCACTTGTCAGTAAAACATCAATAACATGTATATCACATATATCCATGTCTCTTCCGGCAACCTTGCCGGCCTTCTTATCTTCTAGGTACTTGGTGCAGCTGTGCTCCTTCTTGATTTCCATCTCAGCAATTTTGAGTATTGTGAACAATTCAGAAAGGGTCTCAACCATTCCTTGCATGTTGTACTTCAACACAAAACTCTCATAGCTAGGGGGTAGAGACCGCAACACCCTATCAATCGCCACTTCATCTGGAATCTTAAATTCTAGATCATTTAGGCGTCGAACGTAGTCAGACATTTTGACTACGTGCTCAGTCATGCTGGTGTGCTCTTCCATTTTTCCAGAGAAGAAAGCTTCACAAACTTCATTTCTCTCAACCTTGGCTTGAGGTGCAAAGACGGTCTTGAGGTCAGTGATTATCTCATAAGCACTGAAGCTCTCGAACCGTTTCTGCAGTTCAGCCTCCATGGCATGGAGCATACCCTTCTTGACAAGGGAGGAATCATCCGACTTAATGAGATAGACTTTCTTCTCAGCCGGAGTAGCGGTAGTTGCTGGTGCATCTCCTAATGCAGTCTCAAGTACATAGGACATTTTGAGGGGAACGAGGAGAATCCTCAGGGTGCGGAACCAGGAGGTGAAGTTTGACCCATTAGTTTTCAGTTTATCTTTCTCTAGGAATGATCCTAAGTTGAACGAGGGGCGTGGTGCTGTCATCTACAAGGTTGATTCACAAAGATACATATTTAGACTTTTGTTCATAATGTGGAGTTCAATTACAGTTAATTCTAAAACTCCCACTTAGGAAAACATCTCTCAATTTTGCTAAGTGATTACACGATCCTAGAACACCATACCTCCCCCGATCGTCACGGCCATCAGTATGTGTTCAAGGTAGGCCATCATGCCAATCACATCATCTATGTGACTCATGCTCGACCTTTCGGTCTCTTGTGTCCCGAGGCCATATCATATACATATGCCAGGCTCGCCATCACACCCTATGTGATTTGTTGCTGTGTCATGCAAGGCCGTATCATATACATATGCCAGGCTTGCTACACCCACCTCTTGTGAACAAAAAAATGTTTGACACCCGTGTGACACGTGATGCCTCCATAATGTAGAACTTTCCAGGTGGTGCTCACTAGGGTAAGGACACTGTGTTGGTTTTAGTGAGAGATCATCCTATAATGCTACCGTCGTTATATCAAGTATATTAGCAAAACAGGATGTAAAACTTTTAAATCATACACGCTATGATCCCCCTTCATGCAAAGCAAAGTTAAACGCCTTTCTACTTTAGCTGGTGCAAGTTTTACGTGGTTGTTAGGGGTTTCGAGAGAGAGAACCGTTTCTATCCTGCGAAAAACATGCCACAACACCGTCTCCCATCCGTCTCTATTACACCCCTGTAGGGGCCCTCCGTTGCAAACATCTTCGCATCGCTAATGCAGAGAGACAGACACCCCCCAGCCACTTTATATGGTACAAGCCATATGTTAAGCGTGGAACCAGTCTCGCATAAACGCGTAAGGTCGGTCGGGGGCCGCTTCATCAAACATTGCCGCAACGCTAAATGAGTGCACGTAGGAGGGTAACCAATGAAGATTCGATGCCCACATCCAAGATGTGTTCTAACCGTACAATACATCTACGCATAGCTAGCTCATGATACCACTGTTGGGATACGGGGCAGAAAACACAATTTTTTCATACCTACGGTACCCGAACCCAAGATCTATGCTATGGCGATGTAAAGTAACAGAGCGAATCGGTGTTCATACCTTTGAAGACCGAAAGAGGGAAACGTTCTTGCGAACGTGGTTGGCGTAGACTCAGAACTACCACCTCCCTGTCGTGTAGAAGACCACCACCGGGGAGGATGACTCCTGGTAAACCTCCAGCGACGAAGTAGCACAACAGGTGTAGTGCCTCGAAGAGATTATACACGTACGGTACAATCGATGTTCCTCCCGGGCCCCGAACCAGGCGAGCAGCGGAAGAAAGACGGCTACGGATCCCGACTCCAGCAGAGCGACGGCCTGCCTTATGGTGGAGAACTCCAATTCTGGTGCAGACTCCAAACAAGGGGAGTCCACTTCCGGGAAGGAGAAGGAGGAAGAAGGAGATTTGGTGTGTTGGAAAAAGGGGGGTCTACCCCTCCTTATATAGGCCAAGGGGGGGGGGTGTGATCCTCCTCCCCTCCCCCATGTGGGACTAAACCCCCAAAGGGGGGGAGGTGCGCCGGCCATAGGGGGGGTTTGGGCCCCACCCTTGGCGCCAAGCCCAAGGGGGGAAACCCCCTCCTCCCCTAATGGGCCCCATGGGCCCATATAGCCTTTTTCCCAATTTTTTAATTTATTTAATATTTTTTAAATATTTAATTCAGATAATTAAATAATAAAACATTATTAAAACAATTAAACTTTATTATGAACTATTCAAAATGTCCGGAAACCATTCCGTCCTCCTCCGGAACTATTCCGGTGATTTCTCCTATTTCACCGATTGATCCCGTAACTGTCCTATGCATCGATTGCCCTTAAGTGTAACACCCTAACGGTCCAGGAAACAGCAGAAATGGTCGAGACTCTTCTCATTGACCAATAACTAGTCAGTTGGACCTGGTTACAATCCTTGACAGCCCCTGCGCTTCCATCGAATGAACTTCGATCGCCTTTGGAAACTGTTAACGATACGACATAATCCCTTTGTGCTTTGGTACTTTGTTTGTCCGAGGTTTGATCGTCAGTATCCTACATACCGTGTTCACATCTCGTTCACAACAAACAAGTTTACTCGTCCATGATCATTGCATCTCTTGTGACCTAGTCACTTGCTTGCAAGCTATTGATGCAATATCACCGAGTGGGCCCAGAGTACCTGTCCTGTCACAAGGACTGACAAATCCCGCTCTGATCTATTAACATACTCATCAACCATCTATTTTGGAATACCCAAAGTGCACCGTTATAGCCAGCATATTTCAGTCAGGCGGTGGGATACAAATCAAAGTCTCCTCATAGATAACAATTACGTATGATCATTACGGTCTAAGGACTAAGTCATATGTTACAAAGTCATAGCAACGCTGAACTATGTGACTCAATCACATTGCAATACTTTAGGTGGGTGTACGCCCATCACATCATTCCCCTTAACGATATGACCTCATTGTCAATGGACTTAAGTGTCGCCATGATCAGGAAAGCTTGATCAATCAATTGCCCAATGAGATAGTTTACCCGAGTTAAACTACGGACCATGTTTTATACTACACCTGTATTAGTATTTCCAAGTAATACAGTTATAGCACAGTATAAAACGTATTATGAACAAAACGGATATGTGACAAATATCTTTATTAATTTGTCTCTAGGGCACATATCCAACACTATTCCTTGTTGCTCAGCCCCTGCTTAGTATACATGCTTAGGATGCTACGATGTTACCATGTTACTCCTTGATTTGGGATATCACCTTATTATTATTGTTGTTGATGACATGATTATTATAATGTTGACTATATTCGACGAAGGATGGAAGGTCTAGGCTATCCCGCCCCGACGCTTTGTTCCATTCGAGTCACCTAGGACCCGAGTTCCGGGTATTGGTTTTAAGACTGAGCGTGCCTAACCGCGTGTGGGATTCTATGGGGTCCCCTCTTCTTACCTACCTAGCTTCAAAACTTTCTAGTGGTGGCCCAAGCTGATTATACCATTTGAGAAACCGTGTGCGTAACTGGTCTGCAGCCAGTGAATTTAAAATAAATCGGGTGGGATGGTATATCCTATTGGTCCACACCTGGAAGCTAGGGAGCCTGCCCGGGCGAGGGTAGGTTATCCCGACCTCGTCCAGACGGTAGAGACCGATTCGAGAGCGCGGCCAGCTTTTGAGTTCGATGTCGACTCACCGGGGGCCACCCGGATTTGTGCGTTGTTAGTTAGAGGGACCTGTCGTACCGGATCTCTCGGAACAACTCTTCAATGAGTGTCTTTAACGCGCCCGACTGAGAGAGATGGGCGTGCGTGCGGAGCCTTGTAATGGGCAGTTGGTACACCCCTGCAGGGTTAAATCTTTTCGAGAAGCCGTGTCTACGGTTATGGACGAATTGGGACCTACTCCTTGAACATAGACAACAACAACTGAGATAATCTTAATATAACTTGATCAATGTGTGTGTGCCTTGACTGCTTCTTCTTCGTCGGGATGCGAAGAGGAGGACAAGGATAGGATAGGTGTTATGTTTGTGTAAGTAGCTGATAGCAAGACTTGTTGGAGGCGATTCCTCATCGAATGCTTGGCTTCTTATCTTACTCTCTAGATCGTTAGCCACTTCATAAATGCTAGTGCGGCAGAAACCTCACCACTTATCCCATCCTTACCGTAAACTACTAGTTGTCCTAGAATAACGAGTGATGAAGTCCTTGCTGGGTCAGTTGACCACTAGAGTTTGATGCTGAGTACTTCTGTTCTCATGATACTACCCCCGAACTCTTTTCAGGCTTCTTGATCGACAACAGGTATGGTGATTGACGTTTCACGTGGGGACTCGATGATGACTAGATAGGCGGATCCCGGCGGAGGGCCTGGACCCGTGTGGTCATGGGATCGATGTATTAAGGCAGTTGTATGCTGATTGTATGCGATGTTGTATCTTTGTATCTGTAATGTTGTGATATCATGTTGGAAATCCGGGACATATGACTTCGTCATATGTCGCGGTGGGACCAATATGTGCTTCGTCCCCGGATCTGGATAGAAACATCTAGATCTGTAATAGTGCCGCATATCGGGCCTTACACGCATGCCCCAGCCCCGCTATAGAAACGTCGCCCTCGTCACCTCATGCTCACGGGCCGCCGCCGCAGTCGCTGCCCTCGTGGATTCCGGCCGTCTCCGGCGATGCCCCTGCCACGACTAGAATCGCGCTCGTCCCCTCGTTCCAACGCATGTAACCGCGCCTCAAACGGCCGTCGGAATCCGGCTCTAGGTCGTCGGCCGTGGCTTCCCTCGCCGCCGACGAGCTCCCACGATGGTTGCCATGTGGGCCCGCTGGATGAGCCCCTAATCCCCACCCCTTGTGCCACTTACATGTGGGACAGGCCCCCTAATTAATTTGTTAATTAAAAACAATTAAAATAACCAATGTGAATGACAGATGGGCCCCATGCCCTTAAACTAATTAAAGATGATTAATTTAGCTGATGTTAGTATGACACCTAGGCCCCACCTGTCAGGTTTAATATTTAAATGAGTTTAGTTTAAATCTGAGAGTATGACATGTGGGTCCAGTGGTTAAATAAATTTAATTAAATGTTTTATTAGCAATGTGAGGCTGACCAGTGGGACCCACTGGTCAGGTTTGACCAGTCAACTCCACTGTTGTGGATAATGTTTATTTATTTAGTTAAAGAAATTCTAAAAAATGTTATAAAATGGTTTAAATTTGGAAATTCAATATCTTTTAAACCGTAAGTCTGATTCAAAAAATTCATACATGAAAATTGATCAGGAAAATATAACGAATACGAATACACTATCCTTATACCAGCTGTAACAGCCCAGATTTGAGAAAAAAATTAAAATTTTTGTCTTCGGTGTGAATTGTTTGATTGTCTAATTTGTTTCCGGTGTTTGCATCCCTGATTTGTCGATCGGCGATTATTTTTCCTCCTCTTATCTCGTACAGGACGGAAACCGACCCTTTCCACCCTGACACTCGACATTTGCGACACCGGGTTTCGCCCGATCACCGTCGCGAAACCGCGTGAGACCAGCCGCAGCCAACGGAACAAAAAACCCCGTTTAATAAGTAAACGGGATATTTTTATAGCGCGCCGGAAAGTGTTCTAAGAAAGGTTTCAACGCGAGGGGAATGTCGCCGGCTCGACGCGCTGATCGCGCAGTTCGAAGTTTTACCCGAATCGGATGTCCTGCGGACCCCCGGCGGTCACAAACGTAGACACCACTCCCGCGAGAGAAAAACCGGGGATGTTTTTTGCAAATTGCCAGCCACCTGGGCTATATAAAGACCACCACACTCCCACCCCTTTATAGGATTTCCCTAGCCACAAAATTGCATCCACCCCTCCACTTTGCCCCAAAAATAGCCCCATTTTCGCAACCCTAGCCCCTCAGATCTGAAACATCAGTCCCAGGCGCTCTGGACCGTCAGATCTGGCGATCCGACGGCCCAGAGGTCGCCACGTCAGCCACAGCCTCACCTCTCTCTCCCTCCTCCAACCTCTCCCGTGGATGCGCCCGAGGCCGCCCGTGGCAGCCGCCACCGCACCGCCTCCTCTTCTTCCGCGCCTTCCTTCTCCTCTCCTCCCTCTCCCTCTCACCCCTCTGCCTCCTCCTCCTCCGCAGGGTCACCGCCGCCAGCAGCTGAGCCGCGCCATGGTTGCGACAGCGCCGCCGCCCGAGCTCGGTCTCGTCGCACCGCTCCACCCCGGGACGACGGGGACTCCCCCACCACCAGATCCGGTGCCCCGGCCACTGGATCCGCGCCGGCTCGACCTTCCCCGCCGCCTGCGCCTCGCCCCGGCCACCGGGGCATGGCCGCGCCACCCCCTCTGTTCGTCCTGGACGAGGACGCGCCTCCGTCCCCAGTCACTGGAAGCCGCCAGGTGGGACGGGAGCCCAACGTCTAGGCCGGCGCGCCCCAATGGCCACCGTGGCGCAACCGACGAGGCCGAGCCAGGCCAAGCCGACATGCCGCGCCACCAGCCATCAGATGGGCCGAGCCCACTGGGTGAGGCCCGACCTCCTTTTTTTCTCTCCTTTCTGTTTTTTTTCCTTTCTTATTTATGCTAAGTCTGAGAAAACTGTGTGTTGTTTCAGTTTTGCGCTTAAATTTGTGAGTAATCCATAGCTCGGATGACGTTGCGCCCAAAAGGAAAATTGTTTAGTTTTGCGTGTACTTCAGTTCATCTTTTGTGAGCATTTTGATTTGAGGCAATCTTGATGTTGTTAATCTGTGTTGAAGTGGGCATCAGGCCTTTAACTGCTACTAATTGTTGTTATGTGTTGTTGTTGTTATTTTATTGCAAGTTTGCATGATGACTGTGACACATCCATGAGGCATATTGCATTGATTCTTTTTGCATACTGTTAAGCATCATATCTACTTCCATTATATGTATTGCATTGTCATGATATGCTTGCTGGTCATAGTTATTTTTAGCTCCAAAGTTGCTATGCCGCTGTTGTTGACAGCCACCTCTATTTTTCCCTAAGTCTGTAACTTTCCGATGCCATGTTGCATGCTTAATATCTTTTGATCTGTTATGCCTATGACCATGATAATTGTTTGTACCTGATCATCATCATGTCTACTTCATGCCCATGTATTGCTATGACATGTTGTTGTACTTTTGCATATAGTTATACCCCTGTTTATACAGCATAAAAATAACAGTTTCTGCCCTGTTTTCATTATTTTCACTAAGTCCTAGACTAGTAATGTTTTATTGCATTTTGCGTGGGCTATAATTAGTTGTTCATGATGCCTATTTGCATGATTCTTTTTGCCATGCCTTTATTGTCATGTCTACTTTAGTTTCATATGATTTATGAGCATGTTTGCATCCATTATCTTGTTTATGCATTGCTCTAAAGTGTGCTTCGTGATGTTGGCAGATTGTGTTCCAAACTTGTTTTGCTTGTATCTTTTTAACCGTAACTCCGTTTGAAGTGTTCTTTATATGTAACTTGATTAGTTTTTCGTGTACTTTGTGTTTATGCTATTGTTTGATGTTGCTAAACAACCTAAAATATGGTTTAGGGCAGAACAGTACAAATGTTTTAATTGTCGTGGAGCACTTAATGGTATGCCATGTTTAGTTTGTGCCCCACTTAAATTGACTAGCATAGATAGTTTACTTTGTGCTTCACCTCTAGCAATGTTTTTGTGCTATTCCATGCTTCTGTGCTTTGCCATGTTAACAACCTTTGTTGATCACCTGTAGCTAAACAACTTGAACCTTCCCAAATGTGCGGTATCGTCATGTGTGACGAGTACTCAACTTAACCTGTTAGTAACCGCTCTCGACGGTAGGTGTGATGTCTCGTGTTGCATTCTTGTTGATTCTTGCTCGTGTTTCCTTCGTAGTAATAGATGCTTGCTCGTTGATTGCTTTCCAGTTTTTACCGTCTTGTGTGCTTCCGCGGGTACCTCTCGGAGACGATGCAAGTTTGCGATCAACTACACCTTCGGAACCCGACTTATCAACAGGCAAGGACTATACATTACTTATGATCCATTCTATTTCAACCAGCGTTTTGCATGCTAGTCTAGGATAGGTTCGATGTTTGATCCTACCACATGCTTACAGCCTCTTTCAAAACGATACAGCCATGTCCCCTCCCAGCAAACCTTGTACTGCTATGTTACTATTTCTCATTGCTTAGCCCCTACTTCAGTATGCATGCTTAGGATACTACGATGTTACCCTGTTACTCCTTTGTTTGGGCTATCATCATTATTATATTGTTGTTGATGATATGATTATTATAAATGTTGACTATATTCGACGAAGGATGGAAAGTCTAGGCTATCCCGCCCCGACGCTTTGTTCCATTCGAGTCACCTAGGACCCGAGTTCCGGGTATTGGTTTTAAGACTGAGCGTGCCTAACCGCGTGTGGATTTTATGGGTTCCCCTTTTCTTACCTACCTAGCTTCAAACATTTCTAGTGGTGGCCCAAGCTGATTTACCATTGGAAACCGTGTGTGTGCTGGTCGGCTGCCAGTAGTTTTCAAACCAACCCGGACCAGTGAGGACATAGTTCCCTTGCTGGACCACCTTGTCCGGCTGAGGACCTGGTTTCCCATGTGTGATCAACCGGCTATCCAAACCCGAGACAGACGGTAGAGGCCGATTCGAGAGCGCGGCCGGCTTTTGAGTTGGGTGTCGACTTATCGGGGGCCACCTGGATTTGTTCGTTGTTAGTTAGAGGGAATCGTTTTGGATCTCTTGGAACTAAATCATAAAATGGTTGCCTGCGATGGGTAGCAACTGAGACAGATGGGCGTGCGTGCCGAGCCTTGTAATGGGCAGTTGGTACACCCCTGCAGGGTTAAATCTTTTCGAGAAGCCGTGTCCACGGTTATGGACGACTTGAGACCTACTCCTTGTTCATAGAAAACAACAACTGAGATAATCTTAATATAACTTGATCAACGTGTGTGTGTGCATTGACTGCTTCTTCTTCGTTGGGATACGAAGAGGAGGACAAGGATAGGATAGGTGTTATGTTTGCGTAAGTAGTTGATAGCAAGACTTGTTGGAGGATATTCCTCATCGAATGCTTTGCTTCTTACCTTACTCTCTAGATCGTTAGCCACTTCATAAATGCTGGTGCGGCAGCAACCTCACCACTTACCCCATTCTTACCGTAAACTACTAGTTTTCCTAGAATGACGAGTGATGAAGTCCTTACTGGGTCAGTTGACCACTACAGTTCGATGATGAGTTCTTCTGTACTCATGATACTACCCCCAAACTCTTTTCAGGGTTCTCGATCGACAACAGGTAGGGTGATCGACGTTTCACGTGGAGACTCGACGACGACTAGTTAGGAGGATCCCGACAGAGGGCCTGGACCCGTGTGGTTATGGGGATCGATGATTTTCTCTTTGCCACTAGGCATTTGATTGTTGTCTGTACTCAGACATATACCTTTCGCTGATGTATTGTATGTAAGGCAGTTGTATGCCGATTGTATGAGATGTTGTAACCTTGTATCTGTAATGTTGTGATATCATGTTGGAAATCCGGGGCGTATGACTTCGTCATATGTCGCGGTGGGACCGATATGTGCTTCGTCCCCGGATCTGGATGGAAACATCTAGATCTGGAACAGTACAGCATATCGGGCCTTACACCAACCACCCCCCTATAACATACCGAACATTGAACCGTCCCCCTCCGGACCGTCTGTCCGATGATTTGTCCGGTACTGTTAAAGTATCCGGATGAATTTATTCTGAACACGAAAGTTGTTCGGATTGTTTCAACTAGCACGGTTACACCATCCACATGTTTGTCGGATGTCCATGACACCTTCAGCATGAACCCTTCCCCCTCCGGACACTCTGTCGATAATCACCCGGAGCCGTTATTTCATCCCCGGATGAATTCCCGCTCTGAGCATAAGACATTGTACTGCGTTAGAACCCCGTTAACGTTGCATTCGTCATTCCTTTCATCTATTTGTTATGCTTGATTTGTATTTACTGTTTCTCCCCCCTTTATTCTTCGGTAGACCCCACTGCTACCGCCGACTACACTGCTGTCGGGTACGACTACTTCGTCGACGACCCTGCCCCTACGGTCGAGCTTCCAGGAAAGCAGATCCATTCTCTTCCCCAGATATCGCATATCTTTTCCGTACTTTCTCGCACTAGGCATTGTTACAATCCTATTTAATTGCATAGCCTGCTTTTGTCGCCCCTTGATGTACCTCCTTTATCCTATGCTGCCTATTATAATTATGCATTATTCAACAGTGAGCCCTGCGCATTGTTAGCTAGGATTAGATAGCGGGCCGTGACCATTCAGGGGAGTGAACACGGATACAATATATATAACTGCAACAGGTACGGTACAATGCAGACACCGCATAAGGCCCCCTAGCTCGGCTCTGCCGAGCCACCATCAAGTGTGAGCTATCAAGGAGTAATCCTTGTACTCCACTCGTTGCTGACTCTGTATAGTCGCTCTAGGTACCTGAGCAACGGTTGTCCTCAAAGGTAAGAGTCGGGCAACCCAACATTGCCCGCGAGAGGTATTGCGTCGGGAATGACAGGGAGGGTACGACCGACGTTACTGGCGTGCTTGGCCCATGCTCGTATCTCGCGAGAGTTACCAAACTACGAAAAGTGGAGCTCTACCAAGAGCACACGTGAGACAAGGTAAGGAGACGGTTCACCTTGTTGGTAACCGCAGAGACTTGGTGGGACGTCAGGGCAGGCACCGATGTACTGGTGGTCCTGACTACTGTCATTGAACGCGGGTCAGTTAAGTCGAGGCAACGATAACGGTTGTCACGCAGGTTATTAAAATACTAAATGGTTCGGCGGATGACTTGAGAGGCCGCAAAGGCCTGTACGCACTACCTTCACGTGGGATAAGGAGTTATGGGCTCCCCCGTGTCATAGTTTGTCCGAAAGCTCTTCAGACGTCAGCAGTACCGCGGCCTGCGCCAGGAAGTTGTGTCTTCTTCGCTCGAGCGGTGTGTATTTGGATTTTCTTTTGATTCACCGGCCAGCCACGCACCGTGCAGGAGCGTGCAAGGGTGAGGGTCCTATACCCCTTGGCGCATAGGATATAGTCCGGCGGATGGCCTCTCTGTTGAGCCTAGGATGGGTTGCGTCATGTCGGATAGCTTCGGTCGAGCGTTCCCTAACAAGGTTCCCGCCACCCTGGAGATCCGATCGTGCAGGCTGAACAGTAGTGCACCCCTGCAGGGAGTTTAATCTATTCGAATAGCCGTGTCCACGGTAACAGGACGCTTTATGTTGAAGCTAGATCTTACCACTATAAACTACTACTATTAAACTGTATGGTTCCGGGTCTTCTTCCTCACAGGGAGTCGAGGAAGGGAACTCGGAGGCATTATTATTATTATTAATCATTATAACTTACTATGATACAATGCTGCAGCAACTTCTACTCCATTGTTATTACATTCAGGCTATTGAACTGTTGGCAGTTTCTCTTCTCATGCTCGAAGACTCGTCAGAAGATGCTAGTCTTCTAGTCCTAGCTTCTTATCCTTATTCTGATTTCTATCTTGCAGTCCACTATATACAGCCTCCCCTTTCCATTTTATACAATGCATAATTCTTAGTAGCGGACGTAAGACTCGCGGGTATGCTAGATACTCACCTTTGCTTTATTTCCCCTTTATGTTTTTCCTGATAGGCCGCTGCAGTCAACGTTGGAGCCCAGGAGCAAGAGTACCCCGGAGGCGGATACTACTACGTCGAGACCCCCGTTGACCAGGACCAGGAGTAGTTTCGGAGGCTCCCAGGCAGGAGGCCTTGCCTTTTCGATCTGTATCTCTGATGTTATTTGTGCTAGCCTTCTTAAGGCAAAACTTGACGAACTATGTCTGTACTCAGATATTATGGTTTGTATAACTTATGTATTCGGGTCCGTGCGACCCCCCCTTTATTGTAACATATTGGTTTATCCTTTTGTGTTTAGTGTTGTGCTGTGATATTCTCACCGTGGCACCCTAATATCAGCCGTGTACCCTGCGTGTATGATTACTGTACACTGATTGATTTTGGGGGCGTCACATTATTCACCCACCTCAGGTATTTCGCGTATTTTTTTTTGCTAGAGGGATGTTAGCTCGTGACAACACGAGTAACGGTTCTGCACCAGATATTGCTATCCTGACGAACCCCCTCTCAAGGGAGAGTAAGTATAATGTGGGTGCCTTAATTTCTCGTCGGCTTGCGGCTAATGGAAACAAGGGAGATTTCTAAGGTGGCCTTTACGCCACACTTATCCTTGAGTCCCTTAATTTAACCCCATTGTAACATACCAAAATTCTAAATTTTGGAATGTTATAAATATTTTAAATAATTATGATTGTCTTGCTTGATTTGGGTGTAATTGATCTATGTGAAATAGACTAGGATTTGAAATTTTGGAGTTTAAATGAATATTGAATTGAGAGGGAATAAAAGGACTTTCCCTGATATTCATTTTTGATCTTTTGAAATTTATTATTTAAAACTAATCCAACAAATAATAATAGAGAGAAGGTAATATGACATCTTCAATAAATAAATAAAAGTTGGGGAAATGTTTTGAATAAAAGTTTTTATTTTATTTTATTGGATCTTATTTTTGTTTTATGGATTTATTTGAATGAAGTTTATTTTTATTTTTATCTTTGGATAAAAATCCATTGAGTATTTTATTTACTTTTTCTAAAATTTTATAAATTTATTTTGTATTTTTCCGACTTCTATTTTATTTTATAAAAACCCCTTAAAAGTTCAGGAAAAAAAGTAAGTAAATAAATAAAGCTACTCGCGTTTTTTGGGTTATTATTATTATTTTAAAAATACCTCTATACTTGGATTTTTCAAAAAAAAAACTTCGTGAGAAAAAAAAGAAAGGGCGTCGGCCCAGCCAGGCCGAGGTCAGCAGCCGCCAGGCCAGCGGCCCAGCTGCCAGCACGCACGAGCGCACGTGCGTCGTGTTCCTCTGGAACAAGAGTCCAGAACCGACTCGGCCATGGCGCCGCTCGTCGTGTCCGCCTAGGGCTCCTCTCTGGTTGCCCTTTTGCGCACAAAATCTTTCCCATAATTACCCCATGACCCCCTCGATCGATTCCCCACAAAATTTTGTCCCAAACCACACCAAATCGAGCCCTCTTTCGAGGTAGATCTCGCCGGAAAAATCTCGACTTTGCCGGTAGATCCCGCCGCCGGTGAGCCTCCCCTTGATCCCGAATTTTGCATACCGACTTCTTTCTTCGTTGTGCATCTAATGGACGTCTTTTCCCTCTTTCTAATCTTGCGCAAGATTGGTCTCCAAGTTTTGCGCGCACCGCGGGAGTTCACCGGAGCACGCTCAGTTCATCGCGTCTCCACACCCGTACGGACGGCGTTGGGGATCATCACCACCACCGTTGAGATTTCCTAGTCAAGATCTACATCCTAGACGACTTCTTTGTCGCTGGAGATCGCCGAAATCGTCGTCTTCGTCGCGTCAAAGTCTACCCGCTGCGGTTAGTAAAAACGTCGTAATCTTTTAACCGTTGCTCCGTTTAGATGAAACTAGCGGCCAATTGATTGTTTCTAAACCCTCTACACATTAGGTACTGTAGATCCAAGTTTTGAGGAAAATTATCCTTTCGTTTGATCAAAAAGATTTCTAAATCCTATGCAAATTCGATCTAGTAATATCTTTTTGGTCGTAGATCTATTTTAGGTGATTCCAAAGCCCACGGTTTTCTTTCGAAACCCTCTATCCAGTACAACAATAAAAATTTATTTAGAATTTTCTAAAATTTTAAATCTGAACAGATTCAAATTTGATTTTTTTGATCTTATCTTTTATTTATAGCCTGGATTTAGTTGATTATTTTTGCAAACGGAAACCCTAGTTAAACCCTAGTTTCTAGACACTTTGCAATCCACCTTGAACGTATTTGTGATCCGTTTTCAATAACCTTTTTGTTTTGGTTCTTTTTGGAGTTTCGAAAATTTGTTTGCCTTCTTTTGGATTGTTTATTTTATGTGTGGAATCTTGTGTGCTTGGTTACGATAGATTTCTCGGAGTGTGAAGAGTATAATTGTCGGAATTATGAGCGCGAATAACTTCATCAAGATTCAAGGCAAGTCATATCTTTGATCATACTCCCTATTACCTATGTTTTCATTGCATTAGCTCGTATTCTTTAGATTCAATGATAGGATATGCTATGCTATTACACCCATTAGTTCAGTGAGGTAGGTCTGATCCTTACATCATTGTCACCATCGTATACTATGATATTTCTATGCTAAGTAGACGAGGATTGGGAAGTGAATCATTATGATGTATGAGTGATAATGGAGTAAATAGGACCAAGATAATGTTAATGAACTACATGGGTGGGATGGTTGCGAGTGACCTGCGGGTGGGCAGTGTTCATTGCGGAAAGCAACTCAGGCTCAAAGGGACTAATTGTATTGACATACCTAGAAGCTTACGTGTGCAGCCACAAGCTACTATGGGCTCTGGCTTGGTTGATTAGTTGTAGGGACTCTTACTTTGTAGTGCTGTGAATGTAGTTGTGAGTAGGTGGGATGGGTGCTACCCGAGTAAGGGAAACTCTTCTGAAAGACCATGTCTCGACCTTCCAGTTATCATACACCGTGAAGTGTGACGAACTACAAAGGAGGTGGTCGAGTCTTGGGGGGGAAAGTGCACAAACCTCTGCAGAGTGTAAAACTAATCGATTAGCCGTGTCCCCGGTTATGGAAAATTTGAGCGACTAGATGTGGTAATATTGATTTGTCTTATCATTTTTAATTAACTGATTGGTTTAATCACTTTGGGATAGATTGAGTGGAATTTTCCATCTCAATCGTATGCTATTGTAGAACTTAGTTACTATTATTCTATAGGGGAAAATAGCTTTTTTGCAAAAATAAATGTAGAAGCTCCACCAACCAAATTGCATGTATTGTAGTAAATTTTACTTCTTTCTGGGATATGATTTGTCGCACATTCAAATGTACTGACCCTTTGTCGGGTTGTAACCTTTAGTGTTGCAGGATTATATACGATGAGTAAGTGATACGATATAGGGTCGTGAAGTCTACACTCAACTTTGCAGTTCGCGTTGATGGGCCTCCACTTATATATTGATTGTTCTGCTGTGTATTCTATCCCAAGGGCTATAAGGTAATAAATACCATGTATTTACGTTAATTTATGACATGTGAAACTATGGTATTTCATCGAGTACTGTGTGTGCTAGCATACTGATCCATGGATAGCACAGAAGCACAGTACACTTGGTTCACTTCGGGACCGGGTCGTTACACCCACACCCTGATGATGAGCCTTTTACTTATTCAAGCTTTTACCTTGCTGCTATGAAGAGGCATGAGTTTATTACCAGGACATCTGAGTTTGGTAACCTTAATTATATTTTGAGATTTGGACTGACCACTAATCGGGAGATTCGTCTACCTGCACCTCTTTTGTTTGATTATACTCGCAGGAGCGGATGGTCCTTCAACGTTACCTAGTTCGATGGGTATGTGGTCCAGCAGCAGTTTCATAACCCCATGGAGAGGTTGTTCTCATGAGGAGGAGCACGGTGAGTTTCCACCTTCCCAGGGGGAGACCATCACCAAGTGGGGTGAAGAATCTTCTTCTGCTTGGAGCGCGGAGCCTTCTTCATGGGAGGATCCGAGGACTTCGATGTACGCAACTGAAGCCTCGTACGACCCTTGGACTCACCCGTACCACCCCGAACCTGGAGGCTCTTGGGGACCGCATTAGTTGTTACCAACTTAGGCCAAAAGCCTAAGCTTGGGGGAGTATGTGCCCTTCTCCCTTTTCGATTGTATTATCCGTTTTATTTTGTTCTCTTTGATCTTTTCAAAGTTTTTTCCATTCTTCTTTGTTTTCTCTTAATTTGCAAAAACAACAAAAATATTTCCCCTTTCTTTTGCTTTCGTTTAACCTTTGAAAAAACCCAAAAAGATTTTCCTTTCTCTCTTTAGTTTGCTTTGTTTTTCAGAGTTCAGCTCAAGTCCGTGATGGCATTTGATTATATTTTCCACGTTCGATTGTGCAAGTGACAAGGCAGTAATGACGAGATCAACACAAGGGAAGCAACCAGGAAAACCGGTATGAACTCTTCTTGTTTCTACTTTTGTACATAAGCCTGTACTTATGATCTAGAGATCAGCTTGTAGCGACATAGTGCTATGTTTACAATGATTTCCCAGTGGTTCATGCTTTCTTTGTGGTTAATCTCAAATAGCTATAGTGCATAATGTGTTGTTAAAATAATTTTCATGCATTGCATTGTTCATGGTTTGGCATATTCAAGTGGTATTTCCCTTCGGAGAATTCTTGGATTGACTTGGCGCATGTTCACACATGTTTATGACTAAAAAGTCTATCATGCCTTGATGATCTTTTTATTTCAGAATAGTTATATCACTCTCATGCCCGATTCAATGTTGCTTTGTCGCTCTGCATGATTATGACTTTTATTTCTCTCTAGTTGGTCGCTTCCCAGTATTTTGCTAGCCTTCGCTCGCACTAAGCGGCATTTTGCTTGTGCATCCAAACTCCTTTTCAAACCAGTTATTCCATTTGAGTCCACCATACCTTCCTATATATGGTATTTACCTGTCATCCCTAACTTAGACTTTCTTGTAACATCTTGAAATTTATTCAAAATCTTCCTTTTTGTAACTGTACAAGATCATGGTACGGTGAGGGGAAATCAGTATCTTCCATTCCAAAAATGTTTTACTCCTTGACAAAGTTTTAACTAGTCAAATTTATGAGGCAGAGGACGGTCTGGAGAATGCCCAGTTCTCACTTGTTTCACATTTTATAAATATGTTACACTTCCCCCATACTTGATGATGGAATGAAATGAGCCAAATGCTGCTAATGATAGATGGAACGAGAACCTTCCTTCCATACTTGAGGAAAAATAAAAAGGCACCATAGACCGTCAAAGGATAGGTGGATAAGGGAACAAAAGTGTAAGCAAAAAGCATGGGAACCGCCATTAATATGGTTAGTATGGGAGATATTGAGAGACTTTTACCGTCTACCGTTGACTGGAAAGTTGCACTCCCAAGAGAATTTTATTTCTATTTTTAAAACCAAGAGCTCTGGTACTTGTTTAGTCTTTGCTTCTAGCCACGGGTATTCAACCTTTCCATCAAAAAGCCACGGTTCGACAGTATCCCTTTCTTTCTTCAAAACACCAACTATTAAGAGCATAATTTTCATTCTTATTCACTACAAGGATACCCACTCTAAAGCAACGTGGATTCTACAATGTTTTACTACATGTTGCTGTTGTGAAACTATGTTGTTCAACACTTTCTTCCAATCACCACATACACAAGGGCACAATCACAAGAACACAAGAGAGACACCAGATATAGATAGAAAGTTGAGAGCTCTGTATTATTTTATCTTGTATTACAAATCTGATCATGTCATGTGTCTCCCTAGCTCTCCTCTCAGGACTTCTATTTATAGCCTCACTAGGGAGGGAATTTTAGGTATGTAGCCCACAAAAATCTGATCACCTTGGCTTGCCATGGAAGGAACTAGTTTGGCTAGCCATGGAAGGAACTAGTTTGGCTTGCCATGGAAGGAAGCTTGCCATGGAAGGAACTAGTTTGGCTTGCCTAGCAAGGAGCATGGTTCCTTCCCATGGAAGGAAGCTAGCAAGCTTAATCTTTGGCCTCCAAAGATAATGATCAGATATTTCGTAACACTCCCCCTTGGGCTTATACCGCGGAATGCACATGCCTTGTTAAAACTCCTCCCAAAAACCCAGTGGGAAAAAGGGATCGGAGAAAGAGTACATGGCACACGCAAGCTATGTTGCACTTATTGCCTCGTTAAAAACCTTGCGTGACAAAACCCAGTGGGAAAAAGAGTACAACAACTTATCTTGAGGATTAGTTTTGATCTTCGGGATCAATATGAGTTTTAAGATCTCATATTATGGGATATGGTTCAGTGCTCCCCCTAAACCGTGCATCTCTCTAAGTCGCCTCATTCCAATGCCGTGTAAACATCGGAGAAAACTAGGTGGAGGTAAAGACTTTGTGAATAAATCAGCAAGATTTTCACATGACTTAGTATATCAGATCTTTACTTCCCCGCTCTTCTGGAGATCATGAGGGTAGAAGAATTTAGGAGCAATATGCTTAGTGAGATTGCTCTTAACATATCCCATCTGCATTTGTGCAACACAAGCAACATTATCTTCATAGATAATGGTTGGGGTATTGATGACATTAAGTCCACATGACTTTAGGATGTGACTTGTCATTCGTCTGAGCCAAACACATTCTCGTGCGGCCTCATATATCGCAATTATCTGCGAGTGGTTTGTAGACGTGGCTACCAGGGTCTGTTTGAAAGACCGCCAAGAAATAGATGTACCACCACAGAGAAATACGAATTCAGTCTGTGATCTGGCATTATGGGGATCGGACATATAGCCAGCATATGTATATCCCACCATGGACAAGTCTTGGTTTCTTTTATAGAATAATCCAAGATCTTTGGTACCTTGAAGATATCTAAGGATTGCTTTGACGCCAACCCAATGTCTACTGGTTGGGGCAGCACTATAACTCTCTAGGAGGTTTACTACGAATGCAATATCACGCCTTGTGCAATTCGCAAGGTACATCAGTGCTCCAATGGCGCTCAAGTAGGGAACTTCAGGTCCCAAAACTTCCTCATTTTCTTCACAAGGTCTGAATGGGTCTTTATCCTCTCAAGGGATCTTACGACCATGGCGGTTCTTAAAGGGTGAGATTTATCCATGTAAAAACTTTCCAGGACCCTCTTTGTATAGGTGGACTGGTGAATAAAGACTCCTTCAGGGAGGTGCTCAAACTGAAGGCCTAAGAAAAGTTTGGTTTCACCCAAATCTTTCATCTCAAAATCCGTCTCAAGGTAAGACATAGCTTCCTTTATGTCCTCTACATTTGCAATGATATTGAGATCATCGACATAGAATGAGATGATACAAAATCCATTCTGGGATTTCTAGATGAATACGCAGGGACAATCATCATGATTTGTGTAACCTTTTTTCAGGAGAAAGTCACTCAGCTGGCTGTACCACATTCTAGTTTTAACCCATATAGCGACCTCTGCAATTTGACGCTATACATGTTGTGATTTTCATTTGGATGTGGGCTCTTTAATCCCTTAGGGACTTTCATATAGATCTCTGAGTCAAGTGACCCATATAAATATGCGGTCACCACATCCATCAACTGCATTTGCATGTTCAGGCTAGCTTCCATAGATATCAAATATCGGAATGTGATGCCACTCATCATAGGAGAGTATGTTTCATCATAATCGATGCCTGGTCTCTGCGAGAAATGTGCTACCAGCCTCGCTTTATATCTCACCACCCCTGGTTATTTTCGTTCCTCTTTCGAACGAAAACCCATTTGTGCCCAACAGGGGTAACACCTGGAGGAGTTCGCACTACAGGGCCGAGCACATTCCTCCGATAAAGCGAGCGCAATTCAACATCAATTGCTTCCTTCCATTTAACCCATTCTGAGTGCTTCTGGCACTCTGCCATGGACTTAGGTTCTGGATCTAGTTCAATGGAAGCAATCTTTGAGGCAAGATATATGTCGACAATAGTAGTCTTTCTGTTATATAACTCATCAGAATCAATATAATTGATGCTGATTTCATCATTCATTTCCACCAGCTCGTCATGATTTCGCAAAACGACCGAGTCTGGGTGTTCCGATGTCCCTGTGCCAAAATCAATTTGCGCGCGTGATTCTGCACCGGGCATTCCATCTTTAGGATGGCTCACTTCAGGGAGCTTCTCAACTTTAGGCCGAGCTTCTTCAACTGACTTAAGGTGTGACATATCTAGCACAGAAATTTGTTTCTACGGACGTCTCCGCAGAAGTTATCCCGTGCAACCAGAGGTCTCCCCCTTTTCCTAGGGGTTGGCCCCAAATTTGTGTCAATAGCCTTCGGAGCTATTTCTACTCTCTCTGGCACATTTACAGCAGGTATATGTGATTTTTTTCACCCCACTATGATTAGTGAAGGCATCTGGAAAATTATTTGCTTTCCTTTGGAGGTTTAAAATCCTCTGAACTTCAAGTTCAGCCTCGCTTGTGCGTGGGTCTAGGGACTGGAGGCCTTCAGCACTCCATGAAATTTCTCGGCATTCCTTTTGGTACATTTCTCCCCTAACGCCGGGAAATGGTCCTCATTAAAAATAATGTCAGCGCACCGAGCCGTGAATAGATCCCCAGTCATAGGCTCAAGGTATTTGATTATAGACGGAGACTCATACCCCACATAGACCCCCAACTTCCGATGAGGACCCATGGTGGTACGCTGAGGTGGTGAGATCGGCACGTACATAGCGCAGCCGAATCTTTGCAGATGGGAAATACTTGGTTCTTTCCCATGCACTAGTTGTAAGGGGGATGCAGAGTGATATGCAGTTGGCCTGAGTTGGATTAATGCTGCCGCATGCATCACAGCATGGCCCCAACAAGTTGTTGGGAGCTTGCAGTTTTGCAAAAGTGGCCTAGAAATCAATTTAATCCTTTTGATCAATGACTCTGCAAGGCCATTCTGAGTGTGGACATGTGGGACTGAATGTTCCACTTGTATGCCTAGAGCTAGACAGTAGTCATCAAATGATTTGGAGGTAAATTCTCCAGCATTATCCATTCTTATGTATTTGATCCGGCTATCCGGAAAATTTTCTCCTAGTTTTATTATCTGGGCAACCAGCTATTCAAAGGCATGGTTCCTTGTAGATAATAGGCATACGTGACTCCACCTAGTGGAGGCATCAATCAGGACCATAAAATATTTGAAAGGGCCCGACAAGGGTTGTATTGGTCCACAAATATCGCCTTGAATTCTCTGCATGAAAATTGGCGATTCATCCTTCACCTTCCATTTGAGGGTATATGGATTAACTTCCCTTTGGCACATGTAGTGCACATAAAATCTTCAGGATTTGGGAAGTCTTTTGCTTCTATGTTATGGCCAACAGAGTCTTTGATGATTCTCCTCATCATGCCCAACCCAGGCTGACCCAGTCTATCATGCCATACCCTGTATGACTCTGGGTTCCTGAAAATTGTTTTCAGCGCAACAAATTCCTTTATGGGATTTATGTATGTGTAGTACAATCCTGGTGCTAAGACTATCTTGATCGCCTACAGTTGAGGGTCATCACGCGGGTGGTGTACTCCTGGAGAGCTTCATCTGGCAAACCATGGTGAGTGGGCTTGCGACGTCCTTTGTTGTCCTCATAGGGCGCGGTGTGCCAATTGAGGATGACATGGTGGATGTCGTGCTTGATTATACGAAAGAGCAGAGTATGAGGGGGACCGAGTTGTCCCGCCGCTTGCAATTGGTTGTAGAAGTTGATATCCTCAAGTCTAACGGTGCCAAGTATATGCCGAGGTCTTATTTCCTGGGTGATGTTCTTTCGAGTGACTCTTTGTTTTGTAATATGTATCCTTTTGAGGAAATGATGAATGATGCTTGCAATGTTTCTCTGCCCCTGGGGCTTTGCTTTTCTTCGATTTTTTTACTTCTTTTTCTTTTCTTCTCGTGGTAAGCAGTCCCGGGCATTTCTCGGGCTTGGAATTCTTTGAAGGAGGATGCTCGCGAGGGTGCGTACGAGTCCCTCCGCCTGCAACTTAGAGACGCGGAACGCGAGATTGGTCGGCTCAAAGGTGTTGTTGTTGTTCATCGCTCAAAGCGTGAGCGCGCACAGGCCGAGCTGGATGGTTTGGTGGCTTGGATACCAAAACTGTCCGGTCTGACTGAACTTTTCCATTGTTTGCTTTTTTTCTTTGAAGTGTTGTATGGACGGTCCCGCGGGGAGGAGGAGGCGGTGCAGTCGGAGTTGTCGCGACTGGACGACCCGGCTGTGCAGGATGACATCCTCTGTGGATGGATAGGGCTCGCGCTCGGGCGTTTGTTGTTCTTCGTCTGCGAGTCAACAGGGTTCCGGAGGCCCTTGAATACTTCTGCAGGGTTCTTGGTAGTATTTTATCCCTTGGACCCTGTTCCCTCAACCTTGGAGAAGCTTTGTCGCCTGTTTTCTCATCCTTTGGAGTTTCGTCGGGTTGTGAATCATCAGATCCATGCGGGATCTCGATGTGCCTTCGCCTTGGTGCACAGTCACTGGCCTGGGATAGATCTTATGCTGGTGGCTCATGTTCCTCCTGGTGGTCGAGATGAGCCAATGGAGGGGCACTATGAGGTGGCGGATGCACCGTCGCACTTGGTTGTGAAGAAGGTTTGCGAGGAGAATGACTGCATACTTGGTGCGTTTTGTAAAGTTAAAGCAGGGCCAGATGTATAGGACTTCTTGTAGTTTGTAGGTGTTGTTCCTTTTTGCTGATGACTTGTAATTACGAGACTTGTACCTTTTTCATGTAATGCATATGAGACTGCTTCAAGGGTGGCTTTGCCTTCA
This sequence comes from Bromus sterilis, assembly GCA_950022295.1. Lineage (NCBI taxonomy): Eukaryota > Viridiplantae > Streptophyta > Magnoliopsida > Poales > Poaceae > Bromus > Bromus sterilis. Next base: position 224,586,526 of record OX465599.1, read on the forward strand.
TGTGTTTATGAGTGCTGGAATTGATTCACGTGAGTGAATAACACCTTGGAGGGTGACTATCGCGCGCAAGCCCTGAGTGCCAATTTTGAGTCTCATAAGCGAATAACGCCTTGGAGGGTGGTTGTCGTGCGGAAGCCCCCGAGTGCCAATTTTGAGTCGCATAAGAGAATAACTCCCCGGAGGGTGGATGTCGTGCGCAAGACCCCGAGTGCCAATTTTGAGTCCCGTAAGAGAATAACACCTCGGAGGGTGGCTGCCGCGCGCAAGCCCCCGAGTGCCAATTTTTGGTCGCGTAATTGAATAACGCCTCGAAGGGTGGCTGTCGCGTGCAAGCCACCGAGTGCCACTGTTGAGTCGCATAAGATGTTTGGGGAGAAACCTCCTTGTTCTGTTGTTCCCCTAATGTTCTTACACGAAATGGCTGAAAAACAACCGTTATTTGGATCGATGGCTTAGTAGCCCTAGGAATGAAAATTTGCTGCTAAGATAGTGAGTAGATGGAGCGTGAAGCGCTCACTTCATATTTGTTGTCCTTGCTCCGATGAAGTGGGAATTCTTCGGGCCTTCCCATGGTGCTATTTGAACGCTGCTTCTTGGTCCATTGTTTTGGTGCTTTGGTGAGCTCCGAAAGCTTCCGAGATTTTGTGAAACTCTCTGTCGCAGCGATCGGACCTGACGATACTGCCGTTGATGGTGATGACTCCCCTTGGCCCCGGCATTTTGCGAAATCTGGTCGACCGAGGATGGCGTGGTACTGTGATCTCTAGTTGACTACTTCAAAATCAAGTGTCTCCTTTCTGAAGTTGCTTGCTCTGCCGAAGACCATCTCTAGGCTTATTTTGCCAAGGGGGGTACGCTTCTTTGCCTAGTACGATTCTATGGAAGGTCATGCCTGAAGTTTTGAGTGTTGAGTTTGGGATGAACATTTCCTCCAGGGTCTTGGTGAATATCGTATTGATGCCACTGCATCCGTCCATGAACACTCGCAACATGTCCTAGTTTTCGATTCTTGCTTCGAGCATGAGTGCGGCGTGTCCTGGTCGCGGGATGGCTGGCGGGTGGTCCTCCCGGGAGAAAGTGATGTCAGTCTCTCACCCGCGGAGGTATTCTGGTATTGCTGGGTATGAGGAGACTGCCAGTAAGACCTATCTGGAGAGTTACTTCTGCTTTCTGTTTGACGGCCTTCCTTCCTGGATCATGCAGATGCGTCCGTGCGCTGTTGGGTATTCTTCCTCTTCTTCCGATGCCACACTTCTTTGTTGGATGGCGGCTACCTGCCTTAATGGTATGGCGGGAGCGAGCGGAGCATTGTGCGCGATTGGTCCGATAGCTACGCTTGTGAGTGGTTGTGGGGCTGATGTTGTGGTCCGTCTTTTCTCGTCTGACAGTTCAGTGAAGCGTCTGCAATCTCTCAATGTGTGCCCTGACCTGAATTCTCCGTGCTCGTCCATGAACCCATGGAATGTGCACGGTCCGTTGATACTCTCTCCTTGTTGGTTACCCCAAGTGGAAGATGAGATGGAGGATAGCGGCAAATTTCCCTCGGTGAAGATACCAAGGTTTGTCTCCAGTAGGACTCCGGAGATGATAAGTAGGTGTCAACGGCGCAACTGACGTGGACCTACACACAACACAAATAACTTTGCTTCCCAATAAGTACAGAGAGGTTGTCAATCTCTCAGGCCTTGCTGTTCACAAAGGATCAACGCAACAGATAATAATGATAATGGTGATAGCAACTAGAAAGTAAAAGCAGGAAAATAAAAGAGCATGTAAAAAGTGATGAGAATATAGACCGGGGTCCCGTGATGTTCACTAGTGATGTCTCTCTCCCAAAAGACGATAAAACTCCTATGCGAGGTAAACAAAGTACAACTGGGAAATTGACATGATTAAAAACGCACCGCAATGCTAACAATGCTACAAAGAAAGGACGAGTCTCAAAAGCATGGGCGGTACGCCAAAATAAGTATACCGAAATCCAACTGCATTTACTACTAATCATCCACCTTGAGATATCTATCCAGAACATCTCGCCGGTATTAAGTTGCGAGCCCCATCCAAAGTGTAAACCCAAAGCAACAGACAACTGCATTAAAAATCACCTTGCGTAAAGTAAGCAATCCTTGCAACCGCGGTTACAAGCACCGTTGTTTTCCCCCCTTGTGGCAACAACACATCCCCTAGACTAGTGTTTCTGTGACTCAAGCGAGTCATCGTGGGGCATGAACCCACAATCGAGCATAACGTTCCCTCTTGGAGTCACTACCTACTACTTGGCCAAAGCAATAAACATCAACGAAGAACATCCAAGAATTACTTAGGAACAAAAATATAAAAGTTAAGAACCAAATATATTACTCAATCACAAACTGAACATAGTCTCATAATCCATCAAATCCCAACAAACTCAGCATAGCAACAACTGAAAATTACATATGTTCCTTGATCATGTAGGGCAGGTCACGAGGTCTAAACCATGAAGAACAAAGAGGGGAGGAGAACATCACATAGCTACTGATCACGGACCCATGGTCCAAGGGAAATTACTCACGGCACATCTGGAAAGCGTCCATGGTGGAGGGGAGGTCCCGGAGGTCAACTCTCCCTCCGGAAGGGTGCCGGGAAGAGGGCTGCCCGTGCTCCCGATCTTGGAAGCGCGGCGGCGGCGGAACAGAGGCGAGATCACAAAAAAGGGTTCTGTCTTTGGAGGTTTCGCGTCATGGCGAATAAATAGGCGTAGGGGGGAAGCCAGGGGGCACCAGGGGTCCAGGCGCCCCCCTGGTGCGGCCAAGCCCTAGGCCGCGCCAGGTGGACGCCTGGGTCCCTGGTGGTGGCCCTCTGGCCCACTTTGGTGATTCCGGAAGTTTCCGTTGCGCTGATTTTTATCCGATTTTCCCGAATTTTTAGAGCATTTTTAATATGGGGGAAACCTGGAATAGAAAAATAGCAGAAAACAGGAATTTGCACTATGGTGCACTGAGTTAATAAGTTAGTACAAATATGATCAAAAGTGTATGAAAGTGTATCCATATCATAGCAATATCACACAAAACATGCATCGAGCAAGCAGAAATTATAGATACGTTTGGGACGTATCACCCGTCAAGTTGTTTTTTTATCGAGCGGAGTGCTCGAGTGTCGTCGCACGGTTGTCGTAGTCTCCACTCGCGCTTCGGAATGTGCGGTAGGTCGTTTTGGTTGTCTCTCCTTTGCGGTCTGTTGTCATTGCTGCGTCTTCCATCTCTGTCTCCTAGGAAACCAGCCGCGACCATGTCAGGTCCCCTGTCGTCGTAGAAATTACGCCTGGGTCGCTTTCTTCTTTGGTCGAAACTCCTATCTCCGCCGTAATAGTTTTAGTCGCGGTCGTCGCGGGTCACCGGGGCATCCGATTCATTGCGTATGTAGTCTACTCCATCAGCCCAGTTGTTGGCGTAATCCAGTAATTGCGTGAGTGTTTGAACTTTGAGTTGTCCGGGCTGTTCTTTGAAGTATATGCGCTGTAGTCCTCGTCTGACTGCGTCGATTGCGCTTTCATCTAATATGTCTTCGGTTGAGTTCTTGAGTATGGTCCACCATTGGATGTAGGCTCTTAGAGACTCTCGGGTTCCTTGCTTTCAGGCTCTCAGTTCCTCGAGTGATGTCGGTCGCTTGTATGTTGACTTGAAGTTCCCGATGAATGCGTTGCAGAACTATCTCCAGGAGCTGATGGAGCGTCACTGCAGGTTCATTAGCCAATCCCTCGCTGACCCTTCGAGCATGAGTTGCACATATTGCATGGTTGTAGTGTTGCTGCCTCATTTGAACGTGATGGCTATTAGGTAGTCGTCTAGCCATCCTTCTGGTTCTTCGAGTCCGTCGTATTTGTGTGTTGTTGAGTTCGGCTTGAAACCCTTGGGCATCCGTGTTTCACGCATTTCCCGCGCGAAACAAAGCGCTCCACAAGGTTCTACATCTCTGTCAGACTCTTTCTCATCTGAGTATTCTTCACGAGCCGCACGTCTGCGACGTCCTCGGTTGATCTTATTCTGCGTGATGTCATCCCGTGCGTCGCGTCGTTGGACGTTGTTCCATCGGTTGCCGCGGTTGTCCCTGTCGCAATCTCTGTTTCGGTCAGGGTGGTGGCAGAGATCATCGGTTTCCTTATCGTCGTCGTCGGGTGAGCTTGGGTCCCGATCCGGCGGTGGCTCGCGGGTCACTCGCCTTGGGCTTGCTTTTTTGGGTACTGACGAGGCGATCGCGTCGTTCATCACTTTGAGTGCTCTCGAAGTGTTGCGGTCTTCTTCGTATTTTTCTCCAGTCTGGGCGCAGTGGAGGTATGATTTGGCGGCGATGAGTGCCTCTGCTGGTGTGAGTTGTTCTACTTCCTCATCCTCGTCTTCAAGTCTGAATGTGTCGTCCAAGTTGCGAGCGACTGTCTTTTTGACCGTTCGACGCAGCTTATTGAATCTGAACCTGTGCTGGTGGGGTGAACCATGATCGGAGGAGTCGTCCGAGGGTTCTAGTGGTGCTGGTGTAAGGCCCCCGATGCAGTGCTAACTCGAGTTAGTCGCTTTCGCGTCCCGCTCAAGTTAGTAGCGCATAAAGAGCCACTGACTCATGACACTCGCACTCGTGTCGCTGCCGGATTCTCGACAACAGGTATATGAACAAAGACTTAAACTAAGACATAAATATATAGAGTCCAGGGCATACATCGCCACTGGTATTTATTAAAACATCTCAGAGGTCCGTGGAACCAACAGAACATCTTGCAAAAAGCGGAAGACAAACACGACCGAGTACGGTCAAGATCCAAATTGCCCTAGAGAGGGCTGCACATAAAGAGTCCACCCACGGATTGTCGAAGCCCAACTGTAGGATCTACTGAACGAGGTCGTCCTCATCGTCATCCTCCGGGGGCACCTCCACGAAGTATCGTCCAGTGCTCGGGTTGAGGTAGTACTCCACTGCAGCGGCCGATCAGGCAAAACAGTAAAAGCACAAAAGGAAAGCAGGGGTGAGATCATATCATTACAAGATAACTGACTTCCTACGGTAAGACAAGTAAAGGTAAGGTTGCAGCCGCACTAGAATATATGGTGGCTAACGTTCTATTAGAGTAGAGGTAAGATCCAAGAAATACACGTGACATCGCGTCATAAGTCTGCTATCCACCTACTTACGTCGAACATAACACAACCTGGATCTTCTCTCGGTCCCCCTGGACGAAGAAAAGCAACCAAGGCACTCACACGGTAGGCAAGTTTTAATTATGATTCAACTTGATGTTATTCCATGAATAAGGAGTAGGTCTCAAGTCGTCCATAACCGCGGACATGGCTTTTCAAAAATATTTAACCCTGCAGGGGTGTACCAACTGCCCATCATAGGCTTCGCATGTACGCCCGGTTTCCATTTGGCTAAGTAAACGCCTGAAACTCCGGAACGTCAGAGTCCCTCTAACTAACAACACACAACTCCGGGTGGCCCCCGGTGAGTCGACACCCAAGCCAAAAGCCGGCCGCGCTCTCGAATCGGTCTCTACCGTATGACTCCAGGTTTGGATTGACGGTTAAATCTCATATGAGACCGGGTCCTCAGCTGTTCGAGGTGGGCCAGCCAAGGCACAAGTCCTCCTGGCCCAAGGTGGTTGGTAAACAATTGGGGTACCACCAGCACACACACATTGCAAATAGTAAATCAGCTTGGGCCACCACTAGAATTGTATGAAGCTAAGTAGGTAAGACAAGGGGACCCCATAGAATCCCACACACGATTAGGCACGCTCGTCAAGAAACACAATACCCAGAACTCGGGACCTAGGCGACTCAAATGGAACAAAACACCTGGCGGGAATAGCCTGGTCTCCCATCTTTCGTCAAGTATAAGTTAACATCGTGATAATAATAAATATGAACCAACTTCTTTAAATAACATGATATCCCAAACCATAGCATAGGGTAAGAAGAAAGTTTTCGCTGAGCAGCGGTAACTTAGCAATACAATGGTTTGCTGGGATGTGGGGATCATGGCTGTTTGGTTTTGAACGTGGCATAAGCAAGGTGGATGGAATCAAACAAACGTTCTAGACTACAGCTAGGCAGGTAGGCAGAAAGGTATCAAGTAATGGTATAAATCTTCCACTTCCCTGGGTAATCGGTCGTCGAAGCAGACGCAGCAGGGTCCTCGGGCTCGGTGTCGGAAATCTCCACGTAAGTCTCCTCGGCGGTCTCAGGTGCTAACGTAAAGTACCGGCAAGGAAAAAGGCACACAAGTAAGCAATGGGTACAATGCACAGGCAAGGATGGTATGATCAAGTTTAAATGACATGATGTGACCCTATCTAGTCATATTTAAATGAAGGTGGTGACGACACGTCAACAACTTCATATGCAATTTATTTACGTAATCATGGCATTGGTCTTAGCCTTATTTTTGGTGTAAGTAACTTGGCAACATGACATGATCAACAAAGCAATTAACAGAAATAAACAACGTGAAAATAAAACATCGATTCCGGAGACGGAGTAGTGCCGGTGAAATTGACACAAGGAAGGTGCAACAAAAGGTTGGAAACCCCAGCCACATTGCATATGACAATATGCATAGGGGCTGGTTTGAAGAAAAGATTTGGAGATGACATGAAACAGAACTTGAAAGGATCAAAAGAACATCATTTCCAACATGCACTGAAATTGGAATGATGCCAAGAAAGGAAGAGACAAATTGATCCTGGATAAGGTGGTCACACCCTGTCCAAGTGAGTTGCACAAAACATCATGAGGACACCATCATTGCAATCCTTGAAAAATTCTACAACAAAACCATATATGATATGGTATCCTCTGGATTTTCAAACACAGTTGCAATTCAAAAGAATTTCACGAGGCTGAGTGCAAAATTGCACTAGTTGCATTTTTTGAAAAGGCTCAAATGGTTAAACCAATATCACCATGCAACTCCTTGGTTGAGACTACCAAAAAATCATATATGGCATGGCCATTTTTTAATTTGGGCAAAACTTGACAAAAACAAAGAAATAAAAAAGGGATTTATTTGCAAAATTGCCACACTCCAAAAAATTCAGAGGGGCAAAATGCAAAAAGGACCTCACCATGAAGATCATTAGCTCAAGCTACCCTAAAAGTATATATGGGATGCCCCTGGATGAGGTTGAAGTTGAACTCAAATTTGAATTTGAATTCAAATTCAAATTTGAATTAAAACAGAAAAAGAAAACAAAGAAAAGGAAAAAAAACAGGCTCAAACCCTCATGGGCTGGCCTTGGCGAAAAGGGCCCAGCTCCCTCTCCCTGGCCCAAGTGGACAGAGCCCACTCGGCCAGCGCAGCGAAAAACAAAAAAAAAGATAAACGGGTCGTGCCCACTGGACAGGCCCATGGCCTCTTCCTCCTCTCCCCGGCCCAGGCGACACTGCGCTCTGAAGAAAAAGGCGGCTCCTTCTCCGCTGAACCCGACGACGCACAGCACTTCCGGTGAGGCTAGCCTCGAACTCCGGCCGTCTCCCGGCAAACCCAGACATGGGAACCCGAGAGGGCACATCCCTCTATGCATAGATGCATGCCATGGCCACTCTTCTCCTCTCTGCTCGCCGGGAACCTCGAAGGAATAGAGGTGCTACGCCACGGTTCTGAAGATGAAGATCACAGCTGCATCCGGCGAACTTCGATTGAGGCTAACGACGAACTCAAGACTTCTCTGGCCGAGCTCCGTTGTGCAAACCCTAGCTGGGACATAGCACTACACGTGCGCACTACGGATCCGGCCCGAGGCTTCACGACGGCGACGCGTGCGACATCTGAACACCACGGCGGCCCAACTGCAACTGACAGAGCTTCAGACAGCGGCGACGCTGCTCGCGCTACGTGCAAAAGGCCAGGACTTGCGTGCCAAAAACGTGTTCTGCGCGGACCCAGAGCGTGCGCCACGTCGACCCCGACACAAACATGGCACGGAGAGCACGGAATCGCCACTGGCGACGAACTCGAGCGGGCGCAGCCATGGTTCTACGGTGATAAACTACACGCGAGGGGAACATGGGAGCAGGGGCGGTCTGTAGCTCACCTAGGGTTTGCTGTGGACGTCCTTGCGCAGTCGAGGAAGGAGAGGCCGAGGTGGCCGTCGTCGACGAAGAAGACGACACAGCGGCAGGCCTCCTCGTCGCGGGCTTGGTGGAGGCTTCCTGCGCGGATCTGCACGGTGGGAAGGGAAAAGTTGAGGTCCGGCAAGGCTCTACTCGAGCGCACGGCCATGAATTGAGGCGGGCGCCGCCGGAATCGCTCACCAGAGTCTTCTGTTGGGCGGAACATGGGAGATGCAGGCGGCAAACAGCCGCCGCGGCGAGACTTGGACGAGAGGGAAATGGAGTTAGGGTTCCTCCCGTAGGCGCTAGCTATATAGGGGGCTCCTCCCCGGCCACGTCGACGCCGAGCTGCCTTTGTGGCCGCCGGCTGTGAGAGAGATCGCCGAGGTACCCTCCGGCCACGGTGGAAAGGTGGCCTGTCCGAGCCGTTGGATCAATCCAACGGTGGAGAATGCTCCCTGCGTACCGGTTCGGCATGGGCTACAGCCTGAGAAGAGGCAGGCCAGCTGGGCTAGGCCTGGCTGGTCTGCCTGAAAAAAGGAAAGGAAAGGCTTTTCCATTTAAAAATAAACAGAAACCTCTTGGAGTTGTTCTGAGAAAAACATGGGGAGAAAAACATAATAGAATATGTTTTGGAAAGCTTGGAATATTCTCCATTTTCTAAACTTGGTTTGACCAATTTTGGAGCAACTAAAAATGTGAGGTTATTTGAAATTCAAAACCACCTTGAACTAGAGCCCACATTTCTAGAGGTGAGAAAAATATTGCAAGGCGTTGAGAAAACTTGGGAAGGGGAAAGAATTTTCTATGCCAAACTTAGGGCTTAGGGGAGCACACATGCAAATGGAACAATTCAAAGACTGAGCTTCTTGAACCAACTTGGGGTAATTTGAATCCAACCCAATGGGCTCCAATCCCCATGCAAATTTAAATCATCACATGAAATTACAATCTTTAGCATCATGCCAAGTTTCAAAGTCAACAGACAAGGTACAATCTCATGGTGATTTCTTATTATTGCAAATGGGCTATTACAGCACTCCCCCACCAACCCAGGATCTCGTCCCGAGATCTAAGCCTGAAACAACTCAGGACACTCAAAACGGAGATGATCTTCACGCTCCCACGTTGCTTCCTTCTCCGAATGATGTGCCCACTGAACTTTCATGAACTTGAAGGTCTTGTTGCGAGTCTTGCGCTCGGACGTCTCAAGAACACGGAATGGACGCTCTGAGTAGGATAGGTCCGCACTCAGCTGTATCATGCCCAAGTACACAGCCTGCTCTGGCTGCTTGAAGCACTGCTTTAGCTGGGACACATGGAACACGTCATGCACCATGGACAGACTCTCTGGAAGCTCGAGCCGAAAGGCAATAGGTCCTCTAGTATCAAGGATGCGGAAAGTTCCGACAAATCTTGGAGCGAGCTTTCCTTTGATGCCAAAGCGGTGAGTTCCCCTCAACGGATACACTCTCAAGTACGCCCAATCACCCACCTGAAACGCTACACCACGGTGCCTTTTGTCATTATAGGCCTTCTGCCTAGACTGTGCTGCTTTTAGGTGCTCTCGGACAATCTTCACTCTGTCCTCTGCCTCTTGGATCACATCTGGACCGAACAATTGCCTCTCTCCCGTCTCGGACCAGTTCAAAGGTGTCCTGCACTTGCAGCCATACAAGACTTCAAACGACGCTGCCTGCAGACTTGCCTGATAGCTTTTGTTGTAAGAGAACTCAGCATACGGCAAGCAATCTTCCCACTTCATGCCAAACGAGATGACACATTCCCGAAGCATGTCCTCGAGGATTTGGTTCACGCACTCGACTTGCCCACTTGTCTAAGGGTGATAAGCGGTACTGAACAACACTGTCGTTCCAATCGCCTTTTGAAAGGCCTGCCAAAACTTAGAGGTGAAAAGGCTGCCTCTATCAGAACTGATCTTCTTGGGAATGCCATGCAAAGAAACAACTCTTGCGGTGTACAAATCCGCCAACTGAGCTGCTGAAAAGGAGTCCTTCACTGGAAACAAGTGGGCAACTTTGGAAAGATTGTCAATGAAAACAAAGATGGCATTGTTCTTCTTCTGCGACAAGGGGAAGCCTGTGATGAAATTCATCTCTATATGATCCCATTTCCACTCCGGAATCTCAAGTGGCTGAAGCAACCCTGCAGGCTTCTGGTGCTGTGCCTTCACTCTCCTGCACACATCACACTGAGACACGTAACGGGCAACATCCCGCTTCATACGAGTCCACCAAAAGCTTTTCTTGAGATCTTGATACATCTTCGTACTGCCAGGGTGAATCGATAGCTTGGAATCATGGGCTTCCTTCATGATGACCTCTCTGAGATCTCCCTCCTTGGGAACAACAATTCGCTCTTCGAACAACACGGTGCCGTCATCATGCACTGAAAAGCAACCGTACTTTGGAACTGAGGCGGCAATACCCTGTTTGATCTTCTGTATCATTGAGCTGCCAGACTGAGCTTCACGAATATTCTCATGGATAGTGGGCTCTACCACAAGGTTGGCAAGGTAGCCTGCTGGAACTAGCTCGAGATTGAGCCTTCGAAAGGACTCACACAAATCAGGGTGGATCTTCTGCATCTGGATATTATTGCAATCTCCCTTACGGCTCAGGGCATCAGCTATGACATTCGCCTTCCCAGGCGTGTACTGAATATCAACTGTGTACTCAGTAATGGTTTCAAGCCATCTTCTTTGCCTCAAGTTCAGATTTGGCTGAGTGAACAAGTACTTCAGACTCTCGTGGTCCGTGAACACATCCACCTTCCTCCCTAAGAGGAGGTGTCGCCAAGTGACCAAAGCGTGCACGACTGCTGCAAGCTCCAAGTCGTGCGTGGGATAATTCCTCTCACTTGTCTTCAACTGCCGTGAGGTATATGCCACAATATTCCTGCCTTGCATCAAAACTCCGCCTAGACCTTGCAAGGAGGCATCAAAAAACACTTGAAAAGGCTGTGACTCATCTGGTGGCGTGAGAATTGGAGCTGTGGTCAGGTTCTCTTTCAACTCCTCGAAGGCTGACTGGCAAGCTGGTGACCAAGTGTACCGCTTGTCCTTGCATAACAATTCAGTCATTGGCTTGGCTATTTTAGAGAAATTCTGCACAAACCTCCTGCAATAACTGACGAGGCCGAGAAAACTCCTTAGCTGCTTCACATTCTTCGGCGGAGCCCACTCTTGAATAGTGCGAACTCGCTCTGGGTCAACCACAATTCCCTCAGCGGAGATGACATGGCCCAGAAAATTGGCCTTGTCCAGCCAAAACTCACACTTGGAGAACTTGGTGTAATACCGGTGCTCTCTTAACTTCTATAGCACCAGGCGTAGATGTTCCTCATGTTCAGCCTCTGACTTGGAATAGACAAGAATGTCGTCGAGGTAGAGGATCACAAAAACATCAAGCCATTCTTGGAACAAATAGTTCATAGCTCTCATGAATGTCGGAGGGGCATTTGAGAACCCAAAAGTCATGACTGTGAACTCATACAGCCCATAACGTGTGCTGAACGCGGTCTTGGGAATATATTCTTCACGAACACGGATTTGGTGATACCCCATCCTCAAGTCAAGCTTGGAAAACACCTTAGCCCCATTCAACTGTTCGAACAGATAATTGATGCGGGGTAAAGGGTACTTGTTCTTGATGGTCTTCTTGTTGATACCGCGATAGTCCTAGACCAAGCGGCTAGTCCCATCCTTCTTCTGCACAAACAAAGCTGGTGCACCCCAAGGGGAAGTGCTCGCGCGGATAAAACCGCCTGCCTCCAACTCTGTCAACTGATTCTTGAGCTCAATCAACTCCTTTGAACACATCTTGTAGGATGCCGAGAAATCGGCTGGGTACCAGGCTCTAGCTCAATAACGAACTCAATAGCTCGAAATGGGGGAATTCCTGGCAACTCCTCCGGAAAGACGTCTGGGAACTCACAGACAACTCTGACCTCTTCGAGCAAAGGCGCAACTCCTGCGTTCAACACGTACAACTTTGCTGGTCCTGTCATAGAGCCACAAGTGTACAAGACTTCTGCACCCGAATCATGAGTCAACTTCACTGATCTGGTCGGACAATCAATATTGGCCTTGTGCTGCACAAGCCAATCCATGCCCAAAATGACATCAATGTCGGAACGAGGCAAGACAACCAGGGATGCTGAAAAGATAACACCCTGGATACGGATGTCTGCATCTGGAACAAAAACGGATGAGCTGGACCTTGAACCAGGAGTGACTCGGTCTGAAGGTCGTTTGTTGAAGCAAACGAGTGTGATACAAACGAATGGGAAGCTCCGGAATCGAACAGAACTGTCGCGGGAACTGAACACACAAGCAACCTAACAAGAACGATCTCTGAAGACTGCTGAGCATCTGTGAGCATCACGTTGTTCACTCGGACTGCACGTGGCTGTGCCTTCACCTTCGCGGTGCTTGGAGTAGAGCGAGGTGAAGGCGGTGGGAGCCGAGCAAAGAGTGGGTCAGTGCAGTTGGGAGACGTGTGCCCTGGCTCTCTGCACTTGTAGCAAATCACACCCGGCCTGGGCTGTTGTTGCGGCCTGGGTGGCCTCGCGTGTGGTGGTGTAGAGCGAGGCCCCTGCTAAATTGGGGCGGGAGGGCGGGCAAAAGTTCGGACAACTGCGCCCCTCTGCTGGTATTGTTGTCTCTGCGGTGGTGCCTCTGTGACCCACGTCTTTGCCTTCTTGTGAACCATCAGCGCGGACCTGTGCTCCCTCTGGCGCTTCCTGTCTGCATCCCGCTCTGCTCTGGCTGACTCCTGGCGGATAGCCTGATCCACGAACTGTGAGAACAGCGTGGGACTGCACTGAGTGAGCGCGTACTTGATCTCTGTGCTGAGACCTCCACGGAACCTGGCGATCTTCTTAGCCTCTGTGCTGACCTCCTCTGGAGCGTACCTGGCGAGCCTGACGAAGGCCAGGTTGTACTCCTGGACTGAACTGTCACCCTGTCTCAGAGCCAAGAACTCCTCAAGCTTCCTGTCCATCAGGCCACTCGGAATATGCGCTGCTCTGAAGTCTGCGACAAAATCTGCCCAGGTGATGATCGCGTGTCCTTTGTTGGCCTTGTTGGTATCGTACTAGCTGGGTGCTGCACCCTGAAGCTGGAAGGAGGCGAAGGTGACGTAGTCGACGGGTCTGACGGTGTTTGCGTTGAAGTGCTTCTTGATCTCTGCGATCCAGTCATCCGCCTCCAGCGGGTCTCGTGCCTCGGAGAACCTGGGGGGGTTGATAGCGAGGAACTGCTGCAGTGTGGTGTACTGTGGTCGATCATTCCTCTGGGTAGTCTGGTTCTGCAGCATCTGTAAGATCGCAGCTGTGCCCTGAGCCACTGCGGTCACAGCCTCCCCAAGGAGAGGGTTGTCTGGCGGCGGCATGTTCGCTCTTGGCATCCTGTATACAGGAACACTTATGAGAACATGATTGAAACATTGACGTAACCAGAAGATAAAGCAATATTGACAACAAAACTTCCTCACGAGGTATGAGAAAGCCGAAGGCTGAAATTCCACCAAGGTCAACCCGGAAATCCGAAAGCTAGGTGCTACTGGAATCCCCAAACCGAGATCATCCGAATCCAAGATAATAATCTGCTAGCGAGCACACAACAATATATACGAGTGGTTGGAAACCTGAACAATGAGACATGTTCCCTGAGCGCCCCGCCATCACGATCGTCCATAGGGGAAAAGACACCACATCCATATTACCATAGGATTCCCGTCAATCCTGTATGGACGTTTCACCTGGGGTACGCCGTAAGCGAGGTAGAGCAGTCAACCCCAAGTGGCGGCACAGTGGTCTCAAAGACGCCAACACATCTCGTCGCTAGCAAAAATTATAGAGGAATCGGAGCCTCATGTAAACGGGAACCTAGATTTGTTTTTTAAAGGGGATAAGTTGTAGAGAGAAAACAACGTTTCACTTCCTCACGGAAAAGGGGGTGGGAGGGTGGGGTAAGAAGAAAAAGAAAGAGTTCCTACTCTCTGATTTTTCCTTAGTAACTACAAAATAGTTTCTAGACTCTACTTCGGCCAGTAAGGGGTCCTACAGTCAGTCCTGCTCTGATACCAAGTTGTAAGGCCCCCGATGCGGTCCTAACTCGAGTTAGTCGCTTTCGCGTCCCGCTCAAGTTAGTAGCGCATCAAGAGCCACCGACTTACGACACTCGCACTCGTGTCGCTGCCGGATTCTCGACAACAGGTATATGAACAAAGACTTACACTAAGACATAAATATATAGAGTCCATGGCATACATCGCCACTGGTATTTATTACAACATCTCAGAGGTCCGTGGACCCAACAGAACATCATGCAACAAGCGGAAGACAAACACGACCGAGTACGGTCAAGATCCAAATTTCCCTAGAGAGGGCTGCACATAAAGAGTCCACCCACGGATCATCGAAGCCCAACTGTAGGATCTACTGAACGAGGTCATCCTCATCGTCATCCTCCGGGGGCACCTCCACGAAGTATCTTCCAGTGCTCGGGTCGAGGTAGTACTCCACTGCAGCGGCCGATCAGGCAAAACAGTAAAAGCACAAAAGGAAAACAGGGGTGAGATCATATCATTACAGGATAACTGACTTCCTACGGTAAGACAAGTAAAGGTAAGGTTGCAGCCGCACTAGCATATATGGTGGCTAACGTTCTATCAGAGTAGAGGTAAGATCCAAGAAATACACGTGACATCACGTCTTAAGTCTGCTATCCACCTACTTATGTCAAACATAACACAACCTGGATCTTCTCTCGGTCCCCCTGGACGAAGAAAAGCAACCAAGGCACTCACACGGTAGGAAAGTTTTAATTATGATTCAACTTGATGTTATTCTATGAATAAGGAGTAGGTCTCAAGTCGTCCATAACTGCGGACACGGCTTTTCGAAAAGATTTAACCCTGCAGAGGTGTACCAACTGCCCATCATAGGCTTCGCATGTACGGCCGGTTTCCATTTGGCTAAGTAAACGCCTGAAACTACGGAACGTCAGAGTCCCACTAACTAACAACACACAACTCCGGGTGGCCCCCGGTGAGTCGACACCCAACTCAAAAGCCGGTCGCGCTCTCGAATCGGTCTCTACCGTATGACTCCAGGTTTGGATTGCCGGTTAAATCTCATATGAGACCGGGTCGTCAGCCGGTCGAGGTGGGCCAGCCAAGGCACAAGTCCTCCTGGACCAAGGTGGTTGGTAAACAACTGGGGTACCACCAGCACACACACATTGCAAATAGTAAATCAGCTCGGGCCACCACTAGAATTGTATGAAGCTAGGTAGGTAAGACAAGGGGACCCCATAGAATCCCACACACGATTAGGCACGCTCGTCAAGAAACACAATACCCGGAACTCGGGACCTAGGCGACTCAAATGGAACAAAACACCTGGCGGGAACAGCCTGGTCTCCCATCTTTCGTCAAGTATAAGTTTACATCGTGATAATAATAAATATCAACCAACTTCTTTAAATAACATGATATCCCAAACCATAGCATAGGGTAAGCAGCAAGTTTTCCCTAATCATACTAAGCAATGGCTGAGCAGCGGTAACTTAGCAATACAATGGTTTGCTGGGATGTGGGGATCATGTTTGTTTGGTTTTTAACGTGGCATAAGCAAGGTGGATGGAATCAAAAAAATGTTCTAGACTACAGCTAGGCAGGTAGGAAGAAAGGTATCAAGTAATGGTATAAATCTTCCCCTTGCCTGGGTAATCGGTCGTCGAAGCAGACGCAGCAGGGTCCTCGGGCTCGGTGTCGGAAATCTCCACGTAAGTCTCCTCGGCTGTCTCAGGTGCTAACATAAAGTACCGGCAAGGAAAAAGGCACACAAGTAAGCAACGGGTACAATTCACAGGCAAGGATGGTATGATCAAGTTTAAATGACATGATGTGACCCTATCTAGTAAGATTTAAATGAAGGTGGTGACGACACGTCAACAACTTCATATGAAATTTATTTACGTAATCATGGCTTTGGTCTTAGCCTTATTTTTGGTGTAAGTAACATGCCAACATGACATGATCAAAAAGAAATTAACAGAAATAAACAACGTGAAAACAAAATATCGAATCCGGAGACGGAGTAGTGCCGGTGAAAATGACACAAGGAAGGTGCAACAAAAGGTTGGAAACCCCAGCCAAATTGCATATGACAATATGCATAGGGGCTGGATTGAAGAAAAGATTTGGAGATGACATGAAACAGAACTTGAAAGGATCAAAAGAACATCATTTCCAACATGCACTGAAATTGGAATGATGCCAAGAAAGGAAGAGACAGATTGATCCTGGATAAGGTGGTCACACCCTGTCCAAGTGAGTTGCACAAAACATCATGAGGACATCATCATTGCAATCCTTGTAAAATTCTACCCCAAAACCATGTATGATATGGTATCCTCTGGATTTGCAAACACAATTGCAACTCAAAAGAATTTCAGGGGACTGAGTGCAAAATTGCACTAGTTGCATTTTTGGAAAAGGCTCAAATGGTTAAACCAATATCACCATGCAACTCCTTGGTTGAGACTACCCAAAAATCATATATGGCATGGCCATTTTTGAATTTGGGCAAAACTTGACAAAAACAAAGAAATAAAAAAGGGGTTTATTTGCAAAATTGCCACACTCCAAAAAATTCAGAGGGGCAAAATGCAAAAAGGACCTCACCATGAAGATCAGTAGCTCAAGATACCCTAAAAGTATATATGGGATGCCCCTGGATGAGGCTGGAGTTCAACTCAAATTTGAATTTGAATTCAAATTCAAATTTGAATTAAAACAGAAAAAGAAAACAAAGAAAAGGAAAAAAACAGGCTCAGACCCTCATCGGCTGGCCTCGGCGAGAAGGGCCCAGCTCCCTCTCCCTGGCCCAAGTGGACAGAGCCCACTCGGCCAGCGCAACGAAAAACAAAAAAAACAAAAAATGATCGTGCCCACTGGACAGGCCCATGGCCTCTTCCTCCTCTCCCCGGCCCAGGCGACACTGCGCTCTGAAGAAAAAGGCGGCTCCTTCTCCTCTGTACCCGACGACGCACAACACTTCCGGCGAGGCTAGCCTCGAACTCCGGCCGTCTCCCGGCGAACCCAGACATGGGAACCCGAGAGGGCACATCCCTCTACGCATAGATGCATGCCATGGCCACTCTTCTCCTCTCTGCTCGCCGGGAACCTCGAAGGAACAGAGGTGCGATGCCACGGTTCTGAAGATGCAGATCACAGCTGCATCCGGCGAACTTCGATTGAGGCTAACGATGAACTCAAGGCTTCTCTGGCCGAGCTCCGGTGTGCAAACCCTAGCTGGGACATAGCACTACACGTGCGCACTACGGATCCGGCCCGAGGCTTCACGACGGCGACACGTGCGACATCTGAACACCACGGCGGCGCAACTGCAACTGACAGAGCTTCAGACAACGGCGACGCTGCTCGCTCTAAATGAAAAATTCGAGGCCTTGCGTGCCAAAAACGTGTTCTGCGCGGCCCCAGAGCGTGCGCAACGCCGACCCCGACACAAACATGGCACGAAGAGCACGGAATCGTCACCGGCGACGAACTCGAGCGGGCGGAGCCACGGTTCTACGGTGATAAACTACACGCAAGAGGAACAGGGGAGCAGGAACGGCCTGCAGCTCACCTAGGGTTTGCTGTGGACGTCCTTGCGCATTCGAGGAAGGAGAGGGCGAGGTGGCCGTCGTCGACGAAGAAGACGACGCAGCGGCAGGCCTCCTCGTCGCGGGCTTGGTGGAGGCTTCCTGCGCGGATCTGCACGGCGGGAAGGGAAAAGTTGAGGTCCGGCAATGCTCTACTCGAGCGCACAGACATGAATTGAGGTGGGCGCCGCCGGAATCACTCACCGGAGTCTTCTGCTGGGAGGAACAGGGGAGATGCAGGCGGCAAACAGCCGCCGCGGAGAGACTTGGACGGGAGGGGAATGGAGCTAGGGTTCCTCCAGGAGGCGCTGTCTATATAGGGGGCTCCTCCCCGGCCACGTTGACGCCAAGCTTCCTTCGTGGCCACCGGCTTTGAGAGAGATCGCCGAGGTCCCCTCCGGCCACGGTGGAAAGGTGGCCTGTCCGAGCCGTTGGATCAATCCAACGATGGAGGATGCTCCCTGCGTACCGGTTCGGCATGGGCTACAGCCCGAGAAGAGGCACGCCAGCTAGGTTGGGCCTGGCTAGTCTGTCTAAAAAAAGGAAAGGAAAGGCTTTTCCATTTAAAAATAAATAGAAACCTCTTGGAGTTCTTCTGAGCAAAACATGAGGGAGAAAACTTAATAGAATATGTTTTGGAAAGCTTGGAATATTCTCCATTTTCTAAAATTGGTTTGACCAATTTTGGAGCAACTAAAAATGTGAGGTTATTTGAAATTCAAAACCACCTTGAACTAGGGCCCACATTTCTAGAGGTGAGAAAAATATTGCAAGGCTTTGATAAAACTTGGGAAGGGGAAAGAATTTTCTATGCCAAACTTAGGGCTTAGGGGAGCACACATGCAAGTGGAACAATTCAAAGACTGAGCTTCTTGAACCAACTTGGGGTAATTTGAATCCATCCCAATGGGCTCCAATCCCCATGCAAATTTAAATCATCACATGAAATTACAATCTTTAGCATCATGCCAAGTTTCAAAGTCAATAGACAAGGTACAATCTCATGGTGATTTCTTATTATTGCAAATGGGCTGTTACAGCTGGCGGTCGGCCTTTGACTCGTCCGCGACTCGCCTTCGCTTCTCCAACATGAGCCTTAGTCGTCTGGTTTTCTTGTGATGTCGCTTGCCAGCTTGTTGTATGCTCTGAGTTCGTCGCGTGTTGCATCCTGTGGTAGGAGTTTGCCGCGTTTTACTGCGTTTTTTACTTTGTCGATTTCCTCTTTGGATAGGACAATTTTTTCTGCGGGTTCTACATGCCTTACAGCTTCTGAGGCGTTGCGCCTGCTGCTTTAAATTTGATCATTCCCCGAGTTTCTTCTTCCTTGTCTCGTGAATACTTTTCGTGATATAGTTCCTGGTTCACCGAGCGTGATCGTTAGTTGCTCGATGTCGTCGGGTTCGCTTTCTCTGCCGTTTGCACCCGTGTTACGCCTCCGATTTACGATCATGTACTAAACATACAGGCACTACATGATCGAGATCAGGGTGTCACGGTAAGAATATCAATACACAACTCTATAAATAAAAATAATTCAAGATTTATATTACAAGCCACGGGCCACGAGGGCTCGAATACAACAGCTCAAAAGCATAAAGTTAGCGGAAGCAATAGTATTTGAGTACAAATACAAATAACAAGTTTTCCTTAAGAAGGCTAGCACAAATAACATTAGATTGAAAAGGCGAGGCCTCCTACCTGGGAACCTCCGAACTACTCCTGGTCGAGGGGGGAACTCCACGTCGTAGAAGGCACCTCCGGGGAACTCCTGCTCCTGGGCTCCAACGTCTGATTGCAGCAACCGGGTATAAAGCAAAAAGGGTAGGAGGAAGCATGGGTGAGTATCTAGCATACTCAGCGAGACTTAAACCCAGGCTACTTAGCATTTATGCATTGGTATAAAAATGGAAGAAGAGGCTGTATAGTGGACCGCAAGATAGAAGTACCAGGGGAAGAGGGAAGACCTATCCTATCGAAGACTAGCATCTTCAAACGATTCTTGCAGCAGTGGGGGAGAATAGACAACAGTTTAAGGGGTTGTTATAATAATGATATAATATAAATGACAGTAATAATAACATGCCCCGAGATCCCTTCTCGACAACCCTGCGAGAAAGCAATCGCGGAAACAATAACAACAATTCATTTCATAATAATAATGGTTCAAGTTGTAGACACAGGTACAACACCGAGCACCCTATTACCATGGACACGACTATTTGAATAGATTAACTTCCATGCAGGGGCTGAAATTATGCTACCCTACACGCTCGGATCTCCAGGGTGGCGCAGACCTTGCTAGGGAATGCCCCATCAAGGAAATCCGACACGTCGTAGACCATCCTAGGCTCAGCAGAGAGGCCATCTGCCGGTCTAAATCCTAAGTACGCATGGACTTTGGGCCCTCGCCCTGTGTACTCCTCCGCGGTGCGTGCGTGGCCGGAGAAGCAAACTCATCTGCCTCAACAAGATTACAGGAGGCTCGTCCAATCCTGGCAATCAGTTCACAGTACTCCTGACGTCTGAAGAGCTTTCGAACGATAATATGACGCGCATGAGCCCATACTCATCATCCCACGTGGAGGTAGCACGTATAGGCCATTGGCTATCTCAGATCACTTCCACCGATCCATTAAGCGTATTATTATTAACTCGCGCAGATGACCGTTATCGCCCCCTAACTAGGTAACACAACGGACAACAAACATCAGTCGGGCCTACCTCTCTCTCCAGGAGGAGCCTGCCATATCGTCCCGTCAAAGCTCGTCGGTACCCTTAGGGGTGGCCCGACTACTTACCTTAACTTGCAAGCAACCTAGGAGTCAGTCAACTTTCGTGGTGAATGGGGTATATCGCGGACAACGACCAAGGTCCAGGCCCACCGCACACTGGTAAGTGCCTACCTTGTCGTCCCGTCGCAATACCTATCGCGGGCACCATTAGGTCACCCGACTCCTTACCTTGTCTTGCGATCGATGAAGTTGCAATAATCTAAAGTCCCGCGTTAGTCCCCAGAATTATCACAGCCCGCTACTAAACCTAATGAACAACAATGAGCAGTTCTAACTGCTGAATAATGCATAATTATAAAAGGCAGCATAGGATAAAGAAGGTAAATCAAGGGGCGACAAAAATAGGCTATGCAATTGAATAGGAATTTAACGTAGCATCAGCAATGCCTAATGCACATATAAATATAGACATATAGGTGATATATGGGAGAGGGGATGGGGCACTGCTTGCCTGGAAGCTCAACAGTAGGGTTACGATCGTCGACATAGTAGTCGTACTTGATGGTGTCGTCGGCGGCAGTATCGGGTTCTATCAAAGAAGAAGGGGGAAGAAACAATAAATACATGTCAATAATAGCAACACAGATGAAAGGCATGGCAATACGTTAAGCTAGAGGTGTACTAATGCAGTGCTACACGTTGCAGACGAAACAGGAATTTAACCGGCTATTTTTCCGGCTCCGGGTGATTAACGGACAGACGATCTGTAGGGTTAAGGTCTCGTGTTCGTTATGTTAGAGGGGGGTGGTTGATATATGGTTAGCGTATTTGTATTTGTTGTATTTTTCTGAGAAACTTTCATGTAAAAAATATTTTCGTCGGAGTTACGATTTAAAAGATATTGATTCTCTAAGTTTAAATCATTTTAAATCAGTTTCTGGAATTTTATTATTATTTAAATAACATTATCCAGAAGATTATCCAAAACAGTGTCACTGACTGGTGGGACCTACATGTCATAGGAAGTGACAATCAAATACTTTTATTTAATTAATTAAACAACAAGGGGCCCACATGTGATACACTGGATATTTAATTTAATAAATTTATTTATTAAATCTTCAAGTGGGGCCTAGGTGTCATAGTGACAGATTTAATCTAACAGTTATTTTTGCTAAACAAATGGTTAAGTCATACTGGGCCCACATGTAAGTCACCGAAGGGGTATTTTTTATTTCTTTTAATCCCATATTAGTTAACAGGGATGGGCCCACCTGCCAGTGGCTGGTTAGCCACCCCTTAATCACTAGACAGGTGGGGGCCTCATGGCAGCGGCCCAGGTCGGTGCCGACGTGGTCAGTGCGGCCGGCGGCGACCTTGCGCTCGCCACGGTGCACCAAATCATGCACCGCTTGATCCTACACGCTCTACGTGATGTGCCGCATCCATTCGTGCAACCAGTGCGAGCCGAGGAGGTATGTTGCCATGACGACGAGTGAATCCATGGCGCCCGGAGTACGAGCTAGACGACGACGACCGAGGAACGGAACGGGGGGGATTTTGCGGTGGTTCGAGCGAAGAGCTCACGTTGGAGAACGAGGAGGTGCTCGGGGAGGTCGGGGAGGTTGAGCTGGCGCGAATCGACCGACGGCGGGCGGAGGCCATCGACGAAGAGGAAGCAGAGGGGCTACACCTGCAGGGCTCCTCGTTCCAATTCCTTGCGCAGGGTGATGTAGTCGAAAGCGAACAACCTCCTGGACACCACGACGGGTCTTGGGCGGCACAATGGCCACGCGGGGGCGCGACGGCGGTGACGACGAGTTGCTGTTGTGAGGGGGAACGAAGCCGGGGAGAGGGACGACCCGATCTAGGACTACAGGGAGAGGGAACGGGTCCGTTCTTATCAACGAGGAGGGGGAACTGTAGCGACACGGAGCGAGCTGGCTTGGAGGCGGCGAGCGGCTCGATCGTCATGTCGACACGAGCAGGGAACAGTGGAGGGGAAAAAGGAGGGAGGTGGCTGGGCCGGGCTGGAAGTTGCCCTAGGCATTAGATAGGTCTTTTTCCCTTTTCTGCTTTTGTTTGCTGTGAATTTCCATTCTGTTTTATTTTTTTAGCTAGCTTTTAATTTTTGTAAAGTGTGAAACTTGTTCCACTATTAGTATCACACTAAACAGTGACGCCACAAAATTTTGGGCCTTAAAATAAATCATTTGGGTTATTGAATTATTTAATATGAAGTCAAAGCTACTGTTTGGCTACTGTTTTGAATTGTTTCAAATAGTTAAGTGGGATATTAAATTCCCACCACTGGTTTAACATGGTCAACTGACTTTTAGGCAATTTACGAAAATGGTTGCACAATTTTTTGACAAGGTTTTATTTACGCTTTATTTTTAATGCCATCAAAGGGGGAATTTAGAATGTGATTTGAGTCAAGGATGAACAAGATATGATTAACCATAGGGATTAGTCATTAACAAGAGTGACTACTATAGCATGACACTGGGGGTGTTACAAATCTCCCCCACTACAAAGAATTCTCGTCCCGAGAATTAAAAGGTAGTGTAAGGGCTAAAGGTTTGGTTTCGTCATCTAACGCATATTCTGGTTCTGGTTGCCCTTCTCAAAGAAGCTAAACCTTCACTTTGATGTCTTCATTTCTCTACATCGTTACATCTCGACGAGTTTTCATCCTTCCTTCGGGGCTTCATCGTACTTACGAATAGGCTAGTAGAAAAAAATACTTAAGGGTGTCTGATCGGTACAAGGTTAATCAACCGAGGCTTTCCAACGGAATGGGGTACAAAGTATCTCTCGAGTTTAAACTCAGGGAAATTCATCGAGAGAAAGAAAAGAAGGTATGAGAAGTTTCAAGAAGATAGACATACATTCGATGTTGATGACGGATGATGAAAATGGGTTTGAAGCATCAGGCTTAAGCACTGAGTCTGATATGGGACTGAATATCACAATGTAGGTGACTCATGAATTGCATACGAGGGGAAACAAGAGGAATAACTTCGCGAACATGAGGGTATAGGAGAGTCAGGTTTTGGTCCTGTGGAACTGTGCCTTAGCATGGATTATGAGTAAGAAGGGTGGTGACATAATATGCGATCACGAGGTAAGGTTTGTCACAGAACAACTTGTTAGCTATATCGGTAACAATATCGGTACCAAGGGCGAGGGACGAAGAGAACCATTCTCCTGGTCGTTAAGATGAGGAGGATCAACTGGCAAAGTTCTCGTCCATCGGTGGTTAACGAAATGTCCTCAAAAATAGTAACGGGTTATACTGACAGAGTGGCACACCGAGGTGTTTACATAAACAGGGAATTATCACTGCTCAGATAAATCATATTAAAGGAAAGGTTAAACAGACCAATGGAAAGGAAAATGTAATCATACACAAGTATCAGGTGCATATGTTTACCCAGGGAAAGCAGAGCAAGATATACATGAACAAGTTTGTATCGGCAGGGAGTCAAAGGAGGTTGTCGATGATAAAACAAATCATCGAGGGGCAAGGGTGCTATTTCTCACCAAGAATTCAATTAACACTTGGAAGAAAACAAAATGTTGATGATGACCACGACACATTATGTCGAGAGGCTTCAAGAGAATGCAATCGAATAGCTACGACATCAAGCGAAAGGAATGGTGAAGAAAAAGGTATTCGGTGTTGTCGGTTGACGACAACCAAAAACCCACGGAGTGGTGACGACAAGGAAAGGTATTGTTTCATCAAAATTCATTATATGTAATGCCAAGGTATGATATCCTCGAGATACTAGGAGGTAATACTCGAAGGTAGAATGAAGGATCATGGGAGCAGAAGAATTTATACCAAGGGGATAATTTTATTTACGAGAAGCTTTCATGATAAATTCTACATCGTATCCATGGGCATGAACACAAAGGTTCAGGGTCGACTCCCACTTATTCAATGCATATACTTTCAATCACCCCTTTCTTTTGATGAAGTAGTCGTGTTGAAATGTTATCTGACATAGTACCAGCAGAATATGACCCATAGAAGTTCCTGGGTGCACACAGATGACTGTAGCATAGATACAACCGATCAGGACATTTTATGCATATCTATGCATCAAACAATAGAAGTAAAGAATACAACTTCGAAAGTGGAGTACCAAAGTCAAAGTAGAGAATATGACTCATCAAAGCCAATTCGTATGAAGGGAAGAATCCAAGGGTTTAAGAATATGCAAGATTAGTCAGATAGTAATCCACCAAACAATATGGTGGACCATAAATAATCTGATGTGAGTATCTGTACTCAACCAGAAGAAGAAAGAATGCAAAGGAAGTGGATTATAGAAACATCGAAATAATTCAATGCTTAAGTACAAATGAATTATGATTTCCACATCGGTGTATCGGAATCATATACCCAGATCAAATATGACTAAGATGAATAGAACTAGATGGACGATCAATCAAGGTTTGATTTACCGAGAACCATCTCATGTCCAGAATTACGTCTGAGCTAAAAGAATGAATCCACAGGGATCAACTAATGATTGTGTGAACTAGCACACATGATGATTCAACAAGATCAGAATGGCAATGTCAAGGGATGTTAATGAAGAGTAATATACATTTGGAATTAACCATAATGCAAGCAGGTAATAAGAATATCCAAAAGAAGTAGAATGCGGAGGATTCTCAAAAGATCATATGGTTTTTCAAAGTATTTTGGGAATCACAGGAACCACTAAGGATGAACGGATCCTCGATAAATGTGAGGAACTATTTGTAGGGTGAAAAGAAGCTACAAGGAAGTAGGAACAAACGATTTTCGAAACAATGGAGAATATTACGGGGTATCTTGTATTAACAAGAGCAACTGGAATTGAATGGCCCAACCGAAGGTGTATGTAATTATCCACATTGACTTATCGATGGTGGGGAATTGCAAAGCAGTGGGCATAAGGGTCTCGGGAATTCATCAGACAGTATCTTCAGAATCTTCTCGTGAATCAGGCGACCATCTCTAACGAGGGGATCTTCGAGAGGAAGTAGTCACGAGAACCTAGAGTTAGTATTAGTAAATTATTTAACCAGAAAGAGAAGAGAGATCAGATTCCCGGAGTAAAGGGGTAGAGAAAAAGAACCTAATACCACCCAATTTGCGACGTGGGCCGATAAGCCACATGACACTGTTAGTAAAGTTGTTTTGCAAAGACTAGACTCAAATTCGACCAAAGAGTTGGAAGGGGGTTTCCTATAGGCAGTTGGCTCTGATACCAACTTGTGATGCCCCCTGATTTACGATCATGTACTAAACATACACACACTATATACGATCGAGATCAGGGTGTCATGGTAAGAATATCACAGCACAACTCTATAAATAAATGTTATTCAAGCTTTATATTACAAGCCAGGGGCCACGAGGGCTCGAATACAACGGCTCAAAAGCACAAAGTTAGCGGAAGCAATATTGTCTGAGTACAGACAAAAATAACAAGTTTGCCTTAAGAAGGCTAGCACAAAAAGCAACAGATCAAAAAGGTGAGGCCTCCTTCCTGGGAACCTCCGAACTACTCTTGGTCGAGGGGTGAACTCCACGCCATAGTAGGAACCTCCGGGGTACTTGATACGTCCCAAACTTTCATACACTTTTGATCATATTTGGACTAACTTATTAACTAAGTGCACCACTATGCCAGTTCCTGTTTTCTGCTATTTTTTTATTCCAGTTTTCCCCCATATTAAAAGTGCTCCAAAAATTCAGGAAAATCGAATAAAAATCAGCGCAACGGAACCTTCCAGAACCCCGAAGGAGGGCCAGAGGGGGCCCACCTGGTGCCCAGGCGGACAGGTGGCGCGGCCTAGGGTGGGGCCGCACCGGGTGGCCGCCTGGACACCTGGTGGCCCCCCTGGCTGCCCCCCTTCGCCTATTTAATCTCCGTGACGCGAAACCCCCAAAGAAAAAAACCCTTTTTTGCGATTTTGCTTCTGTTCCTCTGCCGCCGCGCTTCCAAGATCGGGAGCGCGAGCAGACTTCTTCCCGGCACCCTGCTGGAGGGAGGATTGACCTCCGGGAGCTTCCCCTTCACCATGGACACTTCCCGGATGTATCGGGAGTAGTTTTCTTTGGACCATGGGTCCTTGATCAGTAGCTATGTGATGTTCTCCTCCCCTCTTTGTTCTTCATGGTTTAGTCCTCGTGAGCTGCCCTACATGATCGAGGCACATATGTAATCTTTCTGCTGTTGCTATGCTGAGTTTGCTGGGATCTGATGGATTATGAGATTATGGTCAGATTGTGATTGAGTAATATATTTGGTTCTTATTTTTTATATTTTTTTCTTAAGTAATTCTTGCATGTTCTCTGTTGCTATTTATTGCTTTGGCCAAGTAGTAGGTAGTAACTCCAAGAGGGAACGTTATGCTCGATTGTGGGTTCATCCCCCCGATGACACGCTTGAGTGACAGAAACGTGAGTCAAGGGGATGTGTTTTTGCCACAAGGGGGAAAACAATGGTGCTTATAACTGCGGTTGCAAGGATTGTTTACTTTATGCAAAGTGCTTTTTAATGCAGTTGTCTGTTGCTTTGGGTTTACACTTTGGGTGGGGCTCGCAACTTAATAGATATCTCAAGCTGGATGATTAGTAGTAGATGTAGTTGGATTTAGGTCTACTTATTTTGGCGTACCTCCCATGCTTTTGCGCCTCATCCTTTCTTTGTAGCATAGTTAGCATTGCGGTGCGTTGATACTCTTGTCAATTGCCCAGCTGGAAAGTGTTTACCTCGCATAGCAGTTTTATCGTCTTTTGGGAGAGTGATAACCCTCAACTGTAGGGGATCGAGATAGTCTTCGCGGGCAAGATAACCCAATTTATTGATTCGACACTTGGGGACACAAATAATACGTACAGGCTTTGACAATTGAGTTGTCAATTCAACGCACCTGAAATAAACACTTGCTTGCACAAAGGTATTAGTAGCAACTTTGATACGGTTGTAGTAGTGGTGGTAATAGTGGTGGTGAAACAGCAAAAGTAAAACAGCAAAAGTAAACAACTAGTAACCAGCAGGAAAGAAATCACTGTAGGCTAGGGAGATGGATGGTTGGCCGCTGCTTGGATGAGAACGAACATGTAATAGATTCTAACACGGGCAAGGCTCACAGAAAAGAAAGGATCATCTAGGAAAATATGAAACATCAGGCGTGTATCCCAGGGTAATTGTACGTGCTTGCAATAAGAACTTTGCACAACATCTTTTGTCCTACCCTCCCGCTACAAACGGGGCCAAAAGGAACTTAGGGAGATTAAGGTACTCCTGTCAAAGAGCACCGGAACAAAGCATTAACACTTCATGGATACACGGAATCCTCAAATTATAGTCATCCCCTTTGGTGTCCCAAGCAGTCATCATTGGGATTGCCGGTTCCGGACTATAATAGGTGCATACAACTCATAGATAGAATCAAGAACACCACAAACTCAAGAAACAAAAGGGTGATCAGATCTGAAATCATGGCACTCGGGCCTAAAGTGGCAAGCATTAAGAGCAACAAGTTGTAACAGAGATGATAAATACCAAGTAGATGATAGGCAACATGCCCCAACAATCTGATTGAACTATTACATGATCTAACTCATCCAACCCCTACCATCCCCTTTGCCTACAACAGGGAATTACTCACACATGAGACAGGAAGTCATGGAGTGGTGATGGAGAGGCGATGATGATGACGATGGCGATGATTTCCCCTCACCGGAGGCCAAAACAGCCTCCAGATTAGCTCTCCCGGAGAAGAATAGAGGGTTGCGGCGGCTCCGCGACGTAGATTGGAAAAGCAACTTCTGTTCTGGGGTTTCTGCGTCGGGAGAATAAATAGGGGCAAAGTAGGGCACCGAGGGACGTGGGACCAAGCCAGGAGGGCAGGTGGCGCGGCCAGGGGCTGGGCCGTGCGAGGCACCCTCCTGGATGCTCCCTGGCTGCCTCGTGGCGCCCCTTTGGACTTGCGAAAGCTTCCGCAACGCTGATTTTTTATATATATATTTTGGGATTTTTCCAGCGTACGTAAATATCTAGAAACCTGCACAAAAGAAAACAACACTGGTAGCTCTGCTGAAAACATCGTCAGTCCGGGTTAGTTTCGTTCAAATCATGCAAGAATGAAGCCAAAACAATAGCAAAAGTGTTTGGAAAAGTAGATACGTTTGAGACGTATCAACTCGCCCAAGCTTAGCTATTGCTTGTCCTCAAGCAATTCAGTTCAACGAACTGGACGCGACAAAGAAAACATTGACAAACTCTTTTGCTTCATTAGATGTATATAAGCATGCACTACAAAAGAGTTTAGCAAGTTTTGACACCATGCTACAAGGACAATGCACGAAGTAAATCTTCTTTCATGTAATCAGTCACAAACAAACAAAAATTAAATAATATGCTGCTGAGAATCAATTTAAGATCACAATGCACATAGCATGAACATATCAGAGTGGTATCTCGCTAGCCTCCATGAGTGAAGCAAAACATAAATGCAGAAACTCCTCCGGAGTTTTAAAGGAGACTAGAACTCAAAACTCAAAGTAAGAAACATCACAAGCATGCAGAAGACAATGTGATACTTTGGGACAATGCATGTTACACTAAGAATGACAATTATGCTCTCATAGTTGGTGCTTTGGAGAAAGGAAGGTGGAGACTCTCGAACCGTGGCTTTTGATGGCAAGGTTGAAAACCCGTGAAAGGAAGCAAAGACTAAACATGTGCCAGAGCTCTTGGTTTTGAAAACAGAGATAAAACTCTTTTGAGAAGTGCAAATTTCCATTCAATGGTAAACGGTAAAGGTCTCTCAATATCTCCCATGCCAACCATATTAATTCCTTTTGCTTACACATGTTCCCTTATCCGTAAATCCTTTGATGGTCTATGGAACCTTTTATTTTGCCTCAAGGATGGAAGGAGGGTATCGTTCCATCTATCATAAGCAGCATTTGGTCCATTTCATTCCATCATCAAGTATGGGGGAGGTGTAACTCTCATATTTTTTATTGACTAGTTAAAACTTCCGTCAAAATATTTTTGGCATGAAAGATACTAATTTTCCCTCACCGCACCATGAGCTTGTACGGTTACAAAGGGGAAGCTTTTGAATAAATTTCGAGATGTTACAAGAAAGTCTAAGTTAGGAGTGGCCGGTAAATACCACATATAGGTAGGTATGGTGGACTCAAATGGAACAACTGGGTTTAGAAAGGTGATTGTGGAAGCACAAGCAGAATTCCTCTTGGTGCTGGAGGAAGGCTAGCAAAAGACAAGGAAGCGACCAACCAGAGAGCATAACGGTCATGATCATGCAGAGCGACAAAGCAACATTGAATCGGGCATGAAAGTGATATAGCTCACTCTGAAGTAAAAAGATCATCAAGGCAGAACAGACTTTTTAGTCTTAACATGCGTGAACATGTGCCAAGTCAACCCAAGAATTTCCCGGAGGGAAATACCACTTCAATATGCCACACCATGAACAATGCAATGCATGTCAATCATTTCAAGCAACACACTATCAACTCTAGCTATTTGAGACTAACCACAAAGAAAGCATGAACTACTCGGAAAGCATTGTAAACATAGCACTATGTCGCTACAAGCTGGTCTCTAATCATAAGTACATGCATATGTACAAAAGTAGAAACAAAAAGAGTTCATACCGGCTTTCCTTGTTGCATCCCTTCCGTCGATCTTCGTCATTACTGCCTTGTCACTTGTACGATTGAACGTAGGAAATTATAATCATCACGGATTCGAGCTGAACTCTGAAACGAAGCAAACTAAAGAGCAAAGGAAACATATTTTTCGGTTTTTTAAGGTTTTAACGAACGCAAAAGAAAGGAGAAATATTTTTGGGTTTTTTGCAAACTAAAAGAACAAAGAAGAACAGGCAAAAACTTCAAAAAGATAAAAGCGAACCAACGGTAGATACAATGGAAAGGGTAGGAGAGCACGTACTCCCCCAAGCTTAGGCTTTTGGCCTAAGTTGGGCTCGTCTACTGCGGTCCTGAGGAGCCTCCTGCTCCAATGTAGTACTGGTATGTCCATGGGTCTTATGCGTCCTCCGGTGCGTACACCGAAGCCCTGGGCTCCTCCCACATGGAAGAAGAAGGTCCCGTCCCCCATCTAGAGGAAGACCCTTCACCCCTGGGGGTGACGGTCTCCTCCTGAACTGGTGGATATACCACGTGCTCCTCCTGAACGGGCGGATACACGACGCGCTCCTCCTCGTCTGGCTCGACCCCCTCCGTGGGGTCATGAAACTGGTATCTCCCCGTGATCTCATCAAACTCGGGCACTGAAAAACGAAATCCGTTCCTGCGAGAAAAATCAAACACAAGTGGTGCAGGTAGACGGACAGTGCGTGCCACACCGTCTTTAAACCGCAAAATATAATCAAGTGTATAGAAATCTTTTGAGGTGAGGGAAATGCCAGTGAGGTGAGGGAACATAATGTTGGAAATCTTTTGACGGTTGGATGGCCTCACTTCAGTGTTACAGAACGAGTCGAGGAGGGTGTTGAGTGCAACAGTTTGGACATTTTTCCTCTTCTTCTTCTCGACCAAGCCTAGCAAAACTTAAGCTTCAAAAAATATACTCATAGGCATGGTCAGCAATCTTTCATAAAGTCGAAACACCACAATATCATTGTGTCAGAATAAAACCTGAAACTGTTAACAAAAATAGCGGTGAGTGTCTCGTACTTCGGTACACGGCTCGTAACAAGCCGTGTCAAACCTGCATTGGCACAAAGTACATAGAACTCTTCTTGTATGCCGGCATCCTCCATGAAATCTTCGCATGGAAATGCCATGGCTTTCGCGGGTGATGCGTCCAACATCTCTATGGGTACGATATCTTCATTGTAGCTCACCCTCGTGGTCGAAGGTGAAGCTGCGGAACGCGTAACATGGCTAGAGCGCTCAGGTTTCTTCTTCCCAAGACACTTTCCTAGCCTTTCCATTTCTGAAATTTTTAACAATTCACAACAACGAAGAATTAATCAAAACTAGTTTGGGAAAAACATTCTACTTACTTTACCAAGGCTCAAACTAGCAACAAAACTTGAAAAATAAATTTCTACACAAACATTTCACCTCAACTAAACAGCACCAAGAACCACTCAATAGTCATTAATGAAGCCACCAACTAGAAAACTAATTGGAGGGGAGAGGGAGTCACATACCAGAGAGTATTTGTTCCAAATTTCAGCTCAAATGAGTGGTTGTAGAAGGAGATCGAGGTTCCATGCTCAAGAACAACAAGAACAGCAGAACCAGAGCAAGAACACGAGTTTTTGGGAGGAAGGAGAGAGAGTGAGGGAAGAGAGGCCAACAGGGGGTGCCTGTGGCCCCCAGGATGGTGGGTGGCGCGGCCAGGAGCAGGGCCGCGCCACCTGGCCTCCTGGGCCAGGGGTGGACCCCCCTAATCAGCCTCAGATGCCTCCTGATGGCTTTTTACCTGGAAACTTTGATTTTGATTTTTCCGGAATTTACTGGGGAACTTCACTGTAGAGAATTTTTCAAAGTTCAAAAAGCTGCAAAAACTTTCGTGAACTTGAGACACAAGTTAGAACAAGTGAAGCTTTAAACAAAGGAACTTAGGTACAGCAAGGAGAATTAAAGCTAAAGGAAATGAAAACATAACAAGCTCAACTTTTTAACTATATAAAACATGCTAGTTAGCAAGGTTGATCAAGTCTTACCAACAAACCTATGGTATATAGCGCAGAAAGTCTCGCCTCTTATGAAGTGATCATTGCACTCTCACTTTAATGGACATTTTCCCCACCATAATTGTTTTGGATTTGTGGTATACATGTAGTGGAAAATCCCATTCTACAATCTTCACGGTCTCGATATTCTCAATGGAGTTAAGGCCATGCCTTTTATCGATCTTCTTCGGAATATACACCGTGTGTTCTTTGTCATTCACGTTGAAGGTAACCGTCCCTTTATTGCAATCAATAACGGCACCTGCGGTGTTAAGAAAAGGTCTACGAAGGATAATGGACATGCTCCCATCCTCGGGCATGTCAAGCACAACAAAATCAGTAAGTATTAAGCAATTGGCAACTTCAACAGGAACATCCTCACAAATACCAATCGGGACGGCCGTGGACTTGTCGGCCATCTGGAGAGAGATATCTGTAGGAATTAGTTTCTGTAAACAAAGTCTTTTGTAGAGAGAAAAGAGCATAACACTCACTCCTGCACGAAGATCACATAAAGCAGTTCTAACATAATTGTTTTTTATGGAGCAACGAATTGTGGGTATACCTGGGTCATCGAGCTTCTCAGGAATCTTGCCATTGAAAGAGTAGTTAGCAAGCATAGTAGATATTTCCTCCTTAGGGACTTTTCTTTTATTAGTAACAATATCTTTCATATATTTAGAGTAAGGAGGTAACTTAATAGCATCAGTCAAATGGATTTGAAGAAAAAGAGGTTTTATCCACTCACAAAACTTGTTGTAGTGCTCTTCTTCTTTGGTTTTGACGGACTTGCTTGGGAAAGGCATGGGTTTATGTACCCATGGTTCTCGTTCCTTCCCATGTCTCCTTGAAAGAAAGTATTCTCTAGTATACTTCTTGCGCTAATCGGGTGCTTCTTCTTCACAAACCTCGGGTGGATCATTCTTTTCAACATCTTTTTCAGGTTGAGCACCGTCTTCAGTCTCAGCATCGGAGGTAGATATGCTATTTGGATCAACAACTTGTTCTTCTTCTTCTATAGGATCATTGGAATTGTCAGCTTCCTTGTGTTTCTTCTTCTTCTTCTTCTTCTTCTTTGGAGAGCTAACAATTTCTTCTTCCTGCAGTTGAGAATCTTGCTCGATCCTCTTTGGATTCCCTTCTGGATAGAGAGGGTTCTGGGTGTGTGTTCCACCCCGGGTCTTTATACCATAAGCTTGTAAATTGTCCTGTTTGGCATTATTAGCAAGCAAATCTTTTTGCACATTAGAAATTTGTTCAAGCTGAGTTTGAACCATATGAAAATGCTTCACAAGACATTTAACATAATTAACTGTTCTACCTAGAACATCAAGCAAACTTTTGATAGCAAGAGTATTATCATGCAACTGACCTTGTATCTTCTTATTGAAGTGATTCTGCTTCATAATAAAATTATCAAGCTCATCTAAACATTGGTCAGGAGGTTTACCTTTATGGATGTCACTTGCATTGAAATCTAAAAGAGAGTGTACCTCTACCATAGGTGGGTGAGTGGTAGGCTCACACAGCTTCTCAATTGGGGGTAGATTCTTCACGTCTTTAGCTTTAATTCCTTTCTCTTTTATAGACTTCTTTGATTCTTTCATATCTTCGGGGCTTAGGACAAGCATGCCCCTCTTCTTTGGTGGTGGAGGTGGTTCAGGAACAGACCAGTCTTCATGGTTTTTGGCAGCCAAGTCAAGGCTAACAAAAGGAAAGATTGCATGATCTGGGCGCGGTTCTCCTTGGAGAAACTGCAAAAGAAGTGTGGAATAGACGCCACCAAAGAGGTCCCCTTGTTACTATTAGTAGCAAGGCATTTCGCAATAAGAGAACCCACATGATACTCGTGCTTCCCTGAGAGGGCATTTTCCATGATAGCAGTATCAGGCGTAGAAGTGTTGCTCGTGTTGTCTCGAGCCAACACTCCTCTAGCAATATAATAGGCGAAATACCTGAGGTGAGGGAACATAACGTTGGAAATCTTTTGACGGTTGGATGGACTCACTTCAGTGTTACAAAACGAGTCGAGGAGGGTGTTGAGTGAAACCGTTTGGACATTTTTCCTCTTCTTCTTCTCGACCAAGCCTGGCAAACCTAAAGCTTCACAAAATATACTCATAGGCATGGTCAACAATCTTTCATAAAGTCGAAACACCACAATATCATTTTCAGAATAAAACCTGAAACAGTTAACAAAAATAGCGGTGAGTGTCTCATACTTCGGTACACGACTCGTAACAAGCCGTGTCAAACCTGCATTGGCACACAGAGCATAGAACTCTTCTTGTATGCCGCAATCCTCCATGAAATCTTCGCATGGAAATGCCATGGCTTTCGCGGGTGATGCGTCCAACATCTCTATGGGTACGATATCTTCATTGTAGCTCACCCTCATGGTCGAAGGTGAAGCTGCGGAATGCGTAACACGGCTAGAGCGCTCGGGTTTGTTCTTCCCAAGCCACTTTCCTAGCCTCTCCATTTCTGAAATTTTTAACAATTCACAAAAACGAAGAATTAAGCAAAACTAGTTTGGGCAAAGCATTCTACTTACTTTACCAAGGCTCAAACAAGCAACAAAACTTGAAAAATAAATTTCTACACAAACATTTAAGCTCAACTAAACAACACCAAGAACCAATAAATACTCACTAATGAAGCCACCAACTAGAAAACTAATTGGAGGGGTGAGGGAGTCACATGCCAGAGAGTATTTGTTCCAAATTTTAGCTCAAATGAGTGGTTGTAGAAGGAGATCGAGGTTCCATGCTCAAGAACAGCAAGAACAGCAGAACCAGAGCAAGAACGAGTTTTTGGGAGGAAGGAGAGAGATTGAGGGAAGAGAGGCCACCAGGGGGTGCCTGTGGGCGCCAGGAGGGTGTGTGGCGCGGCTAGGAGCTGGGCCGCGCCACCTGGCCTCCTGGGCCAAGGGTGGACCCCCCTGGTCAGCCTCAGGTGCCTCGTGATGGCTTTTTACCTCGAAATTTTGATTTTGATTTTTCCGGAATTTACTGGGCAACTTCACTGTAGAGAATTTTTCAAAGTTCAAAAATCTGCAAAAACTTTCGTGAACTAGAGACACAAGTTAGAACAAGTGAAGCTTGATACAAAGGAACTTAGGTACAGCAAGGAGAATTAAATCTAACGGAAATGAAAACATAACAAGCTCAACTTTTTGCCTATATAAAACATGCTAGTTAGCAAGGTTGATCAAGTCTTACCAACAAACCTGTGGTATATAGCGCAAAAAGTCTCGCCTCTTATGAAGTGATCATTGCACTCTCACTTTAATGGAC
Organism: Bromus sterilis; assembly: GCA_950022295.1. Taxonomy (NCBI): domain Eukaryota; kingdom Viridiplantae; phylum Streptophyta; class Magnoliopsida; order Poales; family Poaceae; genus Bromus; species Bromus sterilis. Next base: position 224,622,092 of record OX465599.1, read on the forward strand.
ATTTTCCCCACCATAATTGTTTTGTATTTGTGGTATACATGTAGTGGACAATCCCATTCTACAATCTTCACGGTCTCGATATTCTCAATGGAGTTAAGGCCATGCCTTTTGTCGATCTTCTTCGAAAAATACACCGAGTGTTCTTTGTCATTCACGTTGAAGGTAACCGTCCCTTTATTGCAATCAATAACGGCACCTGCGGTGTTAAGAAAAGGTCTACGAAGGATAATGGACATGCTCCCATCCTCGGGCATGTCAAGCACAACAAAATCTGTAAGTATTAAGAAATTGGCAACTTCAACAGGAACATCCTCACAAATACCGATCAGGACGGCCGTGGACTTGTAGGCCATCTGGAGAGAGATATATGTAGGAATTAGTTTCTCTAAACAAAGTCTTTTGTAGAGAGGAAAGGGCATAACACTCACTCCTGCATGAATATCACATAAAGCAGTTCTAACATAATTATTTTTTATGGAGCAAGGAATGGTGGGTATACTTGGGTCACCGAGCTTCTCAGGAATCTTGCCACTGAAAGAGTAGTTAGCAAGCATAGTAGATATTGCCTCCTTAGGGACTTTTCTCATATTAGTAACAATATCTTTCATATATTTATTAAAGGAGGTAACTTAATAGCATCAGTCAAAGGGATTTGAAGAAAAAGAGGTTTCATCCACTCACAAAACTTGTTGTAGTGCTCTTCTTCTTTGGTTTTGACGGACTTGCTTGGGAAAGGCATGGGTTTCTGTACCCATGGTTCTCGTTCCTTCCCATGTCTCCTTGGAAGAAAGTATTCTCTAGTATACTACTTGCGCTTATCGGGTGCTTCTTCTTCATGAACCTCGGGTGGATCATTCTTTTCAACATCTTTTTCAGGTTGAGCACCGTCTTCAGTCTCAGCATCGGAGGTAGATATGTTGTTTGGATCAACAGCTTGTTCTTCTTCTTCTATAGGATCATTGGAATTGTTAGCTTCCTTGTGTTTCTTCTTCTTCTTCTTCTTCTTCTTTGGAGAGCTAACAATTTCTTCTTCCTGCAGTTGAGAATCTTGCTCGATCCTCTTTGGATGCCCTTCTGGATAGAGAGGGTCCTGGGTGTGTGTTCCACCCCGGGTCTTTATACCATAAGCTTGTAAATTGTCCTGTTTGGCATTATTAGCAAGAAAATCTTTTTGCACATTAGAAATTTGTTCAAGCTGAGTTTGAACCATATGAAAATGCTTCACAAGACATTTAACATCATTAACTGTTCTACCTAGAACATCAAGAAAACTTTTGATAGCAAGAGTATTATCATGCAACTGACCTTGTATCTTCTTATTGAAGTGATTCTACTTCATAATAAAATTATCAAGCTCATCTAAATATTGGTCAGGAGGTTTACCTTTATGGATGTCACTTGCATTGAAATCTAAAAGAGAGTGTACCTCTACCATAGGTGTGTGAGTGGTAGGCTCACACAACTTCTCAATTGCGGGTAGATTATTCACGTCTTTAGCTTTAATTCCTTTCTCTTTTATAGACTTCTTTGATTCTTTCATATCTTCGAGGCTTAGGACAAGCATGCCCCTCTTCTTTGGTGGTGGAGGAGGTTCAGGAACGGACCAGTCTTCATGGTTTTTGGCAGCCAAGTCAAGGCTAACAAAAGGAAAGATTGCGTCATCTGGGCGCGGTTCTCCTTGGAGAAACTGCAAAATAAGTGTGGAATCGACGCCAGCAAAGAGGCCCCCCTTGTTACTATTAGTAGCAAGGCATTTCGCAATAAGCGAACCCACATGATACTCGTGCTTCCCTGAGAGGGCATTTGCCATGATAGCAGTATCAGGCGTAGAAGTGTTGCTCGTGTTGTCTCGAGCCAACACTCCTCTAGCAATATAATAGGCGAAATACCTGAGGTGAGGGAACATAATGTTGGAAATATTTTGACGGTTGGATGGCCTCACTTCAGTGTTACAGAACGAGTCGAGGAGGGTGTTGAGTGCAACAGTTTGGACATTTTTCCTCTTCTTCTTCTCGACCAAGCCTGGCAAACCTAAAGCTTCACAAAATATACTCATAGGCATGGTCAGCAATCTTTCATAAATTCGAAACACCACAATATCATTGTCAGAATAAAACCTGAAACTGTTAACAAAAATAGCGGTGAGTGTCTCATACTTCGGTACACGGCTCTTAACAAGCCGTGTCAAGCCTGCATTGGCACACAGAGCATAGAACTCTTCTTCTATGCCGGCATCCTCCATGAAATCTTCGCATGGAAATGCCATGGCTTTCGCGGGTGATGCGTCCAACATCTCAATGGGTACGATATCTTCATTGTAGCTCACCCTCATGGTCGAAGATGAAGCTGCGGAATGCATAACACGGCTAGAGTGTTCGGGTTTGTTCTTCCCAAGCCACTTTCCTAGCCTCTCCATTTCTGAAATTTTTAACAATTCACAAAAACGAAGAATTAAGCAAAACTAGTTTGGGCAAAACATTCTAGTTACTTTACCAAGGCTCAAACTAGCAACAAAACTTGAAAAATAAATTTCTACACAAACATTTATGCTCAACTAAACAGCTCCAAGAACCAATAAATACTCACTAATGAAGCCACCAACTAGAAAACTAATTGGAGGGGTGAGGGAGTCACATGCCAGAGATTATTTGTTCCAAATTTCAGCTCAAATGAGTGGTTGTAGAAGGAGATCGAGGTTCCATGCTCAAGAACAGCAAGAATAGCAGAACCAGAGCAAGAACACGAGTTTTTGGGAGGAAGGAGAGAGAGTGAGGGAAGAGAGGCCAGCAGGGGGTGCCTGTGGGCCCCAGGAGGTGGGTGGCGCGACCAGGAGCTGGGCCGCGCCACCTGGCCTCCTGCGCAGGGGTGGACCCTCTTGGTCAGCCTCAGGTGCATCGTGATGGATTTTTACCTGGAAATTTTCATTTTGATTTTTCCGGAATTTACTGGGCAACTTCACTGTAGAGAATTTTTCAAAGTTCAAAAAGCTGCAAAAACTTTCATGAACTTGAGACACAAGTTAGAACAAGTGAAGATTTAAACAAAGGAACTTAGGTACAGCAAGAAGAATTAAAGCAAAAGGAAATGAAAACATAACAAGCTCAACTTTTTACCTATATAAAACATGCTAGTTAGCAAGGTTGATCAAGTCTTACCAACAAACATGTGGTATATAGCGCAGAAAGTCTCGCCTCTTATGAAATGATCATTGCACTCTCACTTTAATGGACATTTTCCCCACCATAATTGTTTTGTATTTGTGGTATACATGTAGTGGACAATCCCATTCTCCAATCTTCACGGTCTCGATATTCTCAATGGAGTTAAGGCCATGCCTTTTGTCGATCTTCTTCGAAAAATACACCGTGTGTTCTTTGTCATTCACATTGAAGGTAACCGTCCCTTTATTGCAATCAATAACGGCACCTGCGGTGTTAAGAAAAGGTCTACGAAGGATAATGGACATGCTCCCATCATCGGGCATGTCAAGCACAACAAAATCAGTAAGTATTAAACAATTGGCAACTTGAGCAGGAACATCCTCACAAATACCGATCAGGACGGCCGTGGACTTGTCGGCCATCTGGAGAGAGATATCTGTAGGAATTAGTTTCTCTAAACAAAGTGTTTTGTAGAGAGAAAAGGGCATAACACTCACTCCTGCACGAATATCACATAAGGTTGTTCTAACATAATTATTTTTTATGGAGCAAGGAATGGTGGGTATACCTGGGTCACCGAGCTTCTCAGGAATCTTGCCACTGAAAGAGTAGTTAGCAAGCATAGTAGATATTGCCTCCTTAGGGACTTTTCTTTTATTAGTATCAATATCTTTCATATATTTAGAGTAAGGAGGTAACTTAATAGCATCAGTCAAAGCGATTTTAAGAAAAAGAGGTTTCATCCACTCACAAAACTTGTTGTACTGCTCTTCTTCTTTGGTTTTGACGGACTTGCTTGGGAAAGGCATGGGTTTCTGTACCCATGGTTCTCGTTCCTTCCCATGTCTCCTTGCAAGAAAGTATACTCTAGTATACTTCTTGCGCTTATCGGGTGCTTCTTCTTCACGAACCTCGGGTGGATCATTCTTTTCAACATCTTTTTCAGGTTGAGCACCGTCTTCAGTCTCAGCATCGGAGGTAGATATGTTGTTTGGATCAACAACTTGTTCTTCTTCTTCTATAGGATCATTGGAATTGTCTGCTTCCTTGTGTTTCTTCTTCTTCTTCTTCTTCTTTGGAGAGCTAAAAATTTCTTCTTCCTGCACTTGAGAATCTTGCTCGATCCTCTTTGGATGCCCTTCTGGATAGAGAGGGTCCTGGGTGTGTGTTCCACCCCGGGGCTTTATACCATAAGCTTGTAAATTGTCCTGTTTGGCATTATTAGCAAGCAAATCTTTTTGCACATTAGAAATTTGTTCAAGCTGAGTTTGAACCATATGAAAATGCTTCACAAGACATTTAACATCATTAACTGTTCTACCTAGAACATCAAGCAAACTTTTGATAGCATGAGTATTATCATGCAACTGGCCTTGTATCTTCTTATTGAAGTGATTCTGCTTCATAATAAAATTATCAAGCTCATCTAAACATTGGTCAGGAGGTTTACCTTTATGGATGTCACTTGCATTGAAATCTAAAAGAGAGTGTACCTCTACCATAGGTGGGTGAGTGGTAGGCTCACACAGCTTCTCAATTGGGGGTAGATTCCTGACGTCTTTAGCTTTAATTTTGTTCTCTTTTATAGACTTCTTTGCTTCTTTCATATCTTCGGGGCTTAGGACAAGCATGCCCCTCTTATTTGGCGGTGGAGTTGGTTCAGGAACGGACCAGTCTTCATGGTTTTTGGCAATCTTGCCCATCAATTCTTCCGCATTGTCCGGTGTTCTTTTCCTGAAAACACAACCAGCACAACTATCTAGATAGGATTTAGACCCATCGGTTAGACCAGCATAAGATATATCAAGTAATTCATTCTTAGGGATCTCATGTCCCGGTCTAGCCTTCAACAAACTGCAAAATCTCCCCCAAGCTTTAGGGAGATGCTCATCCTGCAACTGTTTAAAGTTATAAATTCTTTGCAAAGCAGCATGTTGCATATGAGCTGGAAAATACTTATCAACGAAAGATATAGCCATATCTTGAGGACTTTGAATGGAACCACATGGTAGTGCATCATACCATGCTCTAGCATCTCCTTTCAAGGAAAAAGGAAGAAGCTTGGTCCCATAAAAGTTCTGGATCCTTTCATCAGTAGTAAACAAGCCACCCAACTCAGTGAGTTTGGTCAGGTGCTCAATAGCATCATCATTTTCTCTACCATAAAAGGGATCAGCTTCAACTGTGGATATAAGTGAAAGATCAACAGAGAAATCATAATCAGGATCAGTGATGCATATAGGAGACTTAGCAAAAGTAGGATCAGGAGTAAACTTGTTCTTCAGGGAGTGCTTTGCTAGCAAGTTCTTTATATTAGCAGTGTCGGAATCAACACATTCATGAATCTCCCTGCAAAAATTATCATCAAGTGTAATATAATCATCCTCAAGGAGTTTCTCCTTAGGGACAGTAAAGTTATGAGTTTTTTCCAATAGGTGTTTGGGTAACAGGAATTTCAACACCCGAGAATCGGGCAGCAGCAACAATCTGTTCTTCAATAAAAGAACCAAGTGAACCTGTAGTCTCAAAGGTAGTAGAAGCATCATCAAAAGTATCTGACATATTGCCAGACTCAGCAGAAGTAGCATGTAACCAAGGTGAATCAAACTGACTCATAACTGAAGGTGAATCAAGTTTAGCACTAGTGCTAAGAGCAGTACCTCTTCTCGTACGGGATGGTAAGATCGGAACCTTGGGGTCTCCTTTCTTACCCATAGTGTATAGCGTGCAGCAGGTAGGATACTTCAAGTAGACATGTAAATAACGCTATGGTCCCCGGCAACGGCGCCAGAAAACAGTACTTGATAACCCTCAACTGTAGGGGATCGAGATAGTCTTCGCGGGAAAGATAACCCAATTTATTGATTCGACACATGGGGACACAAAGAATACGTACAGGCTTTGACAATTGAGTTGTCAATTCAACCGCACCTGAAATAAACACTTGCTTGCACAAAGGTATTAGTAGCAACTGTAATACGGTGGTAGTAGTGGTGGTGATAGTGGTGGTGAAACAACAAAAGTAAAACAGCAAAAGTAAACAACTAGTAACCAGCAGGAAAGAAAACACTGTAGGCTAGGGAGATGGATGGTTGGGCGCTGCTTGGATGAGAATGAACATGTAATAGATTCTAACACGGGCAAGGCTCACAGAAAAGAAAGGATCATCTAGGAAAATATCAAACATCCGGCGTGTATCCCAGGGTAATTGTACGTGCTTGCAATAAGAACTTTGCACAACATCTTTTGTCCTACCCTCCCGCTACAAACGGGGCCAAAAGGAACTTAGGGAGATTAAGGTACTCCTGTCAAAGAGCTCCGGAACAAAGCATTAACACTTCATGGATACACGGAATCCTCAAATTATAGTCCATCCCCTTTGGTGTCCCAAGCTGTCACCATTGGGATTGCCGGTTCCGGACTATAATAGGTGCATACAACTCATAGATAGAATCAAGAACACCACAAACTCAAGAAACAAAAGGGTGATCAGATCTGAAATCATGGCACTCGGTCCCAAAGTGACAAGCATTAAGAGCAACAAGTTGTAACAGAGATGATAAACACCAAGTAGATGATAGGCAACATGCCCCAACAATCTGATTGAACTATTACATGATCTAACTCATCCAATCCCTACCATCCCCTTTGCCTACAACAAGGAATTACTCACACATGAGAGAGGAAGTCATGGAGGGGTGATGGAGAGGCGATGATGATGACGATGGCGATGATTTCCCCTCACCGGAGGCCAAAGCAGCCTCCATATTAGCTCTCCCGGAGAAGAACAGAGGGTTGCGGCGGCTCCGCGACGTAGATTGGAAAAGCGACTTCTGTTCTGGGGTTTCTGCGTCGGGATAATAAATAGGGGCAAAGTAGGGCACCGGGGGACGCGGGACCAAGCCAGGAGGGCAGGTGGAGCGGCCAGGGACTAGGCCGCGCCAGGCACCCTCCTGGCTGCCCTGTGGCCCCCCTTTGGACTTGCGGAAGCTTTCGGAACGCTGATTTTTTATATATTTTTTTGGGATTTTTCTAGCGTACCTAAATATCCAGAAACCTGCACAAAATAAAACAACACTGGTAGCTCTGCTGAAAACAGCGTCAGTCTGGGTTAGTTTCGTTCAAATCATCGAAGAATGAAGCCGAAACAATAGAAAAAGTGTTTGGAAAAGTAGATACGTTTGAGACGTATCAGAGAGCGACATCACTAGTGAACATCACGGGACCCCGGTCCATATTCTCATCACTGCTTACACGCTTATTTATTTTCTGCTTTTACTTTCCACTATCACCATTATCATTATCCCTTGCGTTTGATCCTTTGTAAACAAGAATACCAGAGGGATTGACATCCTCTCTCAACTTCGTTGGGAGCAAAGTTATTTGTTTCTGTGTGCATGTCAAGGAGAAGCAAGTGATTTTCTTCAAACGGCGCATCACTTGCCGAATCACCTACTTATCATTATCGGAGTCCTACATGATTGAACTCAACCTCGGTATGTTCACTGAGGGAAATTTGCTGCTATTCTACATCTCACCTTCCACTTGGGGTAACCAACGAAGGGCGAGAAACAATTATCATCATCTCGCACATCAAGCAAATTTCTGGCACCGTTGCCGGGGAGTTGCCCACTACCATTTACCTTTGCTTTTTAGTATTGTTAGTTTCCCTTTCGATTTTTATCTTTGTGTCTTATATCAAAAATTACAAAAAAAATCTGCCACACTTTCTGCTACTATGGGTTCCTCTAAAAACACCAAGTTGTGTGACTTCACTAGTCACAACAACAAAGACTTTATCTGCACTCCTAATGCCACACCTGCCACTTCAGCTACCTCTTATGAAATTAAACCTACTTTGCTAAACCTTGTTATGAGAGATCAGTTCTCTGGTGCTGGAGATGATGCTGCTTTGCACTTAAATAATTTTGTTGAGTTATGTGATATGCAAAAGTATAAAGAAGTAGAAGGTGATTTCTTAAGCTCAAGATTTTTCCTTTCTCTTTGAGGGAAGGAGCTAAAATCTGGGTTCAATCTTTGCCTAGGAATAGGATAGATTCTTGGGATAAGTGCAAAGGTCCTTTTATTGGGAAGTACTACCCACCTGCTAAAATTATCCAATTGAGAAGTAACATTATGAATTTTAAGCAATTGGATAATGAACACGTTGCCCATGCTTGGGAACGTATGAAATCTCTCGTTAAGAAATGCCCAACAAATGGTTTGACTACATGGACGGTTATCCAGACTTTTTATGCAGGTTTGAACTTTACCGCGCGGAACCTGTTAGATTCGGCCGCGGGAGGAACCTTTATGTCAACTACACTCGGTGCTGCCACAAAACTTCTCGATAAGATGATGACCAACTATTGCCAATGGCGCACCGGACGCGCTCCAACAGGTAGGAAGGTAAACTCTGTCGAGGAGATTACCTCCCTAAATAAAAAGTTGACTTAATTATGTCTCTACTTACCAAGCAACCCTCTATTGATCCTCATGATATTCTTTTAAATTCTTTGGTTGCTCGGGAACAAGTAGATATGAACTTTATTGCTAGAAACAACTTCAACAACAATGCTTATAGGGCAACTTTACTAGCAATCCTAGACCGTTTCCATCCAACTATGGGAACAACAACACCTATCCTAGCAAAAAGAACCCCACTTATGAACTAGAAAAATATGCTTAGAGACTTTATCACTACCCAAAAAGCCTTCAACAAGAATGTAGAAGAAAAATTAGCTAAGTTAGATAATCTATCTTGGAAGGTAGATAGCCTAGCCCTTGATGTTGAGATGCTAAAAATTAGAACCTCTCCCCTTGAGGAGAGGAATGCCACTCCTATTAATGCTATCCAATTACAAATTAATGAAAATATTAGGATGATGGCTAAACTTAAAGAAAGATGGGCTAGAGAGAAAGAGGAATAGGATAGAATTAAGAGCCTTCCTACACACCACACAGTTGCTACTATCCAAATTGTTGATGACACCCAAACTATTAGCACCAATGCACTCCTAGTCCCATTGGACCTATTAATGGTGATGCTAATACCTCAACCGTAGAAGAAGAAACTCCTATTAACATAGAGGGTTTAAAAAAAGTGAGCCTAGATGACAGTACTACCACCTTTGATAGTAGTGATATTGATTTTGATAGTTGCACCCGTTTGGAAGTTATTAGCTTGCTACACAAAATGTCTAGAGACCCCCACACTAGCACACTCACTCTTGCCTTCATGGAGCATATCTCAAATGCTCTCATCAAATCTAGGGAGGAGAAGCTTAGAATAGAAGCCTCCATACCTAGGAAGCTAGATGATGGTTGGGACCCTATGATAAAAAATAAATTAAATAACTTCTCTTGCTATGCTTTAAGTGACGTTCGAGCTAGTACCTCCGTCATGCCCAAAAGAATGTATGACATGTTTTAATTGAAACCTTTTGATTCTTGTTCTTTTGGTGTTCATCCCATTGACTATTCCGTAAAGAAACCTTTGGGGAAGATCGATGATGTTCTTATCATTGTCAATGACAATTATGTTCCCGTTGATTTTATTATTATGGATATAGAGTGTGAACCTTTATGTCCAATTATTTTGGGACGTCCTTTTCTTCGCACCGTTGGTGCTGTTATTGACATGAAAGAGGGGAATATAAAAATTCAACTCCCTCTAAAAAAAGGAATGTAACACTTCCCTAGAAAGAAAATACAGTTACCTTTTGAGTCCGTTACACGGGCTAGCTATTCTCTTTCTCTTGATAAACCTTGATTCTTCTTTTGCCTTATGCCTAGCTTAAAGGCGTAAAAGAAAGCGCTTGTTGGGAGGAAACCCAAGATGTTTATACTTCTGTTTTTAGTGGTCTTGATGATTTTCACTACTATAGAAACATCATTGTATCTTTATTTTCAAGCTTTGTGTCAAGTTATAGCCTCATATGATAAGGGAAGCAAAAGTTGTGACATGCTGTCCAGAAAACTTATTTTGTCTACTTGACGGAAAAAATTGAAACAAATCACCAATTCATCTTTTTGAGCTGACTTTTTTACAAATCATGATCTATACAATTGTGAAACTTTCGTATGTTCTGAGTTTTTCTATTTGAGTTTCAGAAGTACCCCAAAAAAATTATTTACTACCTGCTGTTCTGTTTTTCACAGATTCTGCCACGTTTTGACTTTCCTTACTTTTGCAAACCTTAAGCTTGCTTTTTCTTTTCAAAAACTTTTTGGCATTCTTTAGAAACAGTAGCTCTTCAAGAATATATTTATATCCAGTGGGAAAAAATAATTATTATGGGTACTAACCTCTCTAATCAGCTTATGATGAGTTATGTATGAAGAGAGTTTTCAAGTGTGCGATGGAAAATGATGAAAGAAGATCCGGGAGTGTCAAGCGCTCAAGCTTGGGGATGCCCCCATGCATCCCCAATAAATATTCAAGGAGACTCAAGCGTCTAAGCTTGGGGATTCCCTCGTGCATCCCCTTCTCCATCAATAATCATCAGTTCGTCCTTCGTCTCACTATATTTTTACCACTTCATGCGTTATGTGCTATGCTTGGAGCGTCTCGCTCTTAGGTTTACTTTTTAGTTTTATTTAGCTTTGCTTTCTGTTCATAACAACTTAGACCCCAGCTTACTTTGTGTGGAGAGAAACACGCTCCACTCCAATCTAGAACACATCATAGGATTTTACATGCTTATCTTTCTATTGTTGTGTGTTATTTATCTTTTCGTAGTTACTGCCATGTTTAGTGTTAGTTTTAGTTTGTCTTTAGAAAGAGCCTTGGATTTTGTTAGGTTTTTGCTGGAACTCTCTTTAGTTTTCATGTTTATCTTGTTAAGAGATTTGGTTGTTGCACTGAGTTGTGTCTTGTCTTGAAAGTAGGTAATTGAGGTTGCTATTTAATTTTAGTAGTAACTTGCAATAGTTTTGAGGTATTATTGTGAGTAATGGTTGAACTTTTGGTATCAAGAGCTCTAGCCTATTAGTGATATGTTTCGTATTTTGGGCAATCCGTGTTTATTTTCAAAACCTACAAAACTAGTTGAGAACTCTAGCTACTAGATGGACCACTAATCTTTTGAGGGATCGGATATTAGAGTACACTCACGTACCATGAGTCAAGGATGCGCAAGGATAACCAAACCCCCATACACTGCTCCTCGGGGTACTTGTCTCTTTGTGAACCTCCTCATTGGATTGACAGTTTCCGATAATAAGTGCATGAGTTCTTCGGACTAATGTAAGTTTTGAAAGTTGACACTTCCACCTCCTCATATTTGCTAGCCTCTTCCGTACCGTGCATTGCCTTCTTCTCACTCTGAGAATTGGCGTCCACCTTCGCTGGTACATCCAAACCCTTGGCATGATACGCTATGTCATCATAAAGCTCCTTATATCTTTCCTCAAAACAGCCACCATACCTACCTATCAAGGCATTTCCATAGCCTTTCCGAGATATATTGCCATGCAACATCCACCTCTTCATGACTTGATCTTCATGTCATACATGTTCCTGCTACACCGGCAGAGGCATACATTGCATACATCATGATAGCTACATCTTATTTATGTTTGAGTACATTGTAAAGTGTGAAAGATCTTCTATACTCTCTTGTCAATTAGAGTGTTGCCCTTATGTGAATAAAAGATCCCAAAGAGGACAAATGACAGTTAAATAGAAAGAGCCATTGAGGCCACCAAAAAAATAGAAAAAATAGAAAAAAGAGAAAAAGAAATAAAAAGAGAGAAAGGGGCAACACTATTATCCTTTTGAAAGATCCACACTAGTACTCCCTCTTATCCGTGTACTCCATAGAGATGATCATTCATGCATATAGCTATGTGGGGACCTTTACCCTATAGAACTTGGCTTTCATATTCCAAGGATGAGCCTCCTCAAAAGATCTCTAGGTCTTCATGAGCGAGCAAGTTGGATGCACCCCCACTAGTTCCATTGGAGAGATTTTGTTAGCTCATATGTGCATCTGTTGCATGGCAATCCCTACTCCTCACATCATATCTATCATTTGGCCTTCTCGCCTATGATTGTCCTTATTCATGTGAGCCTTTCTCACCCTTTTTGTCTTCCTCCTCCACCATATTGCTCTCTTTCCCCCCCCCTAGAAACGTATAGGAGGTTTTCACCTCATACAGATCGAGAAAATGATTCGAATTTATGTCAATGATAATAGAAATTAGACTATGACGTGCATTAATTTCCTTACAGAAAAAACAAATTTCATTTATACTCATGATTCAAGTTGGCTAATTTTGAATGACAAACTTCGAAGGCAGAATCCTTCAGACGTATATTCCTTGCTCATTATCAGACAATCACTTATTCCCAAACCTTGCGTGGGACTAATGGTTTTCATTTACCATCTCATGGAAAACCCTATTCGTTCCCCTTAGCCCTATCGGGTATTTTAGTGATAGGTTCTATATGATCTGGACGATCCTATTTGGTCAAATACCTAACGAAAAATTAAGATTTTCCTTTCATTAAGGTACGAGGGCTTCTTATTCCACTAGAACGAAAGCACCTTTTCATTCTTTCATATACTAGGGGTTTTTTACTTGGAAAAGACAATGTTCCATACTAAAGGATTTGGGTCCATAACCACGAGTTCCAGTGCACTAGATCTTGTAGCACTTAGCAACGAGGCCCTATCCATTAGTATTCCACATAAGAAATCCATTCTAGAAAAAAACAATTAGATTAACTCATCATAGACAAACTTGGGGTTTGCGAGCCAAGGTCCATCCTAAGTGTCAACTTTCGTGCTTACGCTCATACATTGCATGAGTGCTCAAAATATCGAAAAGGAGTGGATCAAATTCACTTGAACCTGGCTAGTGGTCTGGGGACGAGTCAAGATAAGATTCCAAAGAAGACCAAGTGTGAATTTTATTAGATTGAGTTCTCAAAAAAGTACTTTTTTCTCGTATTCCCTATCCCCCTTCTTGCACGAAAACACCATTTGGAGACATTCGAGTCACGGACAGCGAGAGCTCTTGCACCTAATGTTCTTTCATTGCTTGTTGATACGGTGAGGAAGATAGTTTTCTCACTTATCATTGGTTACCCCAAGTGGAAGGTGAGATGTAGCGTAGCAGCAAATTTCCCCTATGTAGAAGATAGGGTTTGTCTCCCGTAGGACTCGCAGAAATACAAGAAGGTGTCACGGCGCTTGACATGGACCTGCACACACAACAAGTAACTTTGCTCCCACCGAGTACAGAGGAGTTGTCAATTCCTCCGGCCTTGCTGTTTACAAAGGATCAACGCAAGAGATAATAATAGTGGCAACTGAAAGTAAAGACTGAAAGTAAATCGAGGGTGTAAACAATGCTGGAAATATGGACCGTGATCTCATGACGTTCACTAGTGATGTCTCTCTCTCCCAAAAGACGATAAAAGTGCGAGGTAAAAAAATCACAACTGGGCAATTGACAGGGTTATAAACACACCGCAATGCTAACTATGCTACAAAAGAAAGGAAGTGGCTCAACAGCAATGGGCAGTACGCCAAGGTAAGTAGACCGAAATCTATCTGCATCTAATACAAATCATCCACCCTGAGATATCTATCCAGAACATCTCGCTGGTATTAAGTTGCGAATCCCACCCAAAGTGTAAACTTAAAGCAACAGACAACTGCATTAAAAGAACTTTGCGTAAAGTAAACAATCCTTGCACCCTGATACGTCAAATATGCATCACTATTTTATATCGTAATTCACCCTTATTCATTGATATATTTCACATTGCTATGATGTTCTTATGTTATTTTGGCTTATTATACACAGTTTGCAACTTTCCGGTGCCGAAGCAGCAGACGCAGGATTCAGCGGTAAAAAGTGGACGCTGAGTTGCTGGAGAAGAATACCTCCAAATTACCTAAAAATCGACGGGGGGTATTTTCCAGGAGATTCACGAAGACTCGCCGAAGTGGGGCCACAGGGGGGCCACAGGGGCCCCAGGCGGCCACCTGGCGCAGCCCCACCCCTGGCCGCGCTGGGAGGGCGCCTGGAGCCCTGGGGCCACTCCCGGCTCCCCCCTCTGGTCTATATACTCCTCGTTACGCGAAAACCCTAAAAAGAGAAGTTTCACGGAGTTCCGCTGCCGCTCCGTGGCGGAAACCTACAGAGAAGAAAAGGGCTCTCCGGCGGGCAGATTCCGCCGAGGAGATCACCTCCCGAAAGGGGAGATCATCACCATCGTCACGAGCATCATCGAGATCATTATCAACATCATCCCCAACATCAGCACCATCTCCACCACCATCCAATCTCACCTCACAAGTTCATCTTGTGTTGTAATCCTTACTATCTATCCTCTCTACTCTACCGGTGTTGATTACTACTTTGTGGTGAATGCTATAGAGTTTTGTTGGAGAAATACCATTATGTCCAGATTGTTTATCATATATTTATCACCTCTGATCATGATCTCTTTTATGTCTTGTGAGTAGTTACTTTAGTTCTTGAGGACATGGGATAAGTCTAGTTTCTAGTAGTCATATGATGTTGAAGTAATTTGTGTTGTTTGATATTTAAGTTGTGTTGTTATTTTCCTAGTGGTGTTGTGTGAGTCGAACACTCAACACTTCGCCTTCTTAAGGACCTAGGGGAATGCATTGTGTACTAAGAATGCTTACGGTGGGTTGCCGGAGTGACAGAAACCTGAACCCCAGTTTGCACACTTTTGCACAAGCGAGTAATGGATCCTTGATCTTATTGCTGTGGTTAGGCTTTGCCTTAATTTCTATCTTGCATTTGCGGATGCTTGCAAGATGTTTAATCATAAGAGTGCACTAATCTTAGTCTAGAAGGTGTGCTAGCATAGATCCACCCACTCAACACTTATCAGCACAACACTTGTTATCAATACGGAGTATGGCGAAAGCACGTGACTACCTCTCCATGTGTCCTCAAGAACTCTTTAGTCTTTATAAGTTCAGTTGTCAGTCTTATCCTTTGCACAAAAGGATTGGGCCACTTGCTAGTCCTCAGTACAATTTATTTTGCTTGCTTCTATCTTATCGTTGCTTATATCGAAAACCCCTAAAATGTTATCTTTCAGTGTTTGTAGTTATTCCTTGTCCACCATCACCTATCAATACCTTTCGCTCCTCGTTGGGTTCGACACTCTTACTTATCGAAAACGCTACAATAGATCCCTTTACGTTGAGGGTCATCAAGCTACGTTTTCTGGCGCCGTTGCCGGGGAACATTGCGCTTTTGGTAAGTGAAGCTGGTAAGGAATTTTTATATCATTGCTTTTATTTTGCTGTTCTTTGTCCGTATGGAAAACTTATCTATTGGATCGTTGCTTATGGGGAAACGCCCCACATCTGTGGTGGTTGTACCTTCCCCTACTGAAATTGTGCCTTATAAAATACCAGCTGGTATTATCGATTGTGTCTTGGCTAATCGTTATGCAGGAGATAGACACCCCAGTGAACACTTTCTATATTTATCACAACTATGTTCATTATGTAAGCTTGCAGGTGTATCAAAGGAGTTTGTCATGAAAAAATTGTTCTCCGTATTTCTTATAGATAAAGCTTCAGATTGGTATAAGCTTCTCGATAACTCTCATTTGCTTGATTGGCATGCGCTTATGTCTCTCTTTTATACCAAGTTTTATCCTCTTCATGAAATTCACCGACACAGGAATTATATCTATAACTTGTGGTCTCGTGACGGAGAAAGCATCGCTCAAGATTGGGGGAGATTGAAATATCTAATGCTCAAATGTCCTATTCATGAGCTCTCCAAGGAAACTATACTTACAAACTTGTATGCTAGTCTTTCTCGTCAGGATAAGGAGATGTTGGATGCCTCCTCTAGTGGGGTATTCCAGACAAAAAGCGTTCAAGAAAGATGGGATCTCCTTGAAAGGATCCAGAAGAATACCGAAGATTGGGAAATAGATAAAGATATTGAACCCACTATAAATTATGAGCATGAATATATAGAGAGCTATGTGAAAACTGATTCCTTTAATGCCTTTTTCTCTAAGAATGGTCTTGATTCTCATCTGATGATTGATTTTTGTAAGGACTTTGCCTCTCATATTGACTCCTCTAAGAAGAAGAAGAGTCAGCATCATAAACCCTTCAAATAATCATCCATTGATATTCATGTTTCTGACCGTATTGTGCCTGCAGTTATATATGAAAAGCCCCCTTTTCCCGTAAGAATAAGGGAGCACTCTTTTGTAACAGGAATAATGAATAAGAGTGAGAGAAGAATTGATGAGCCTGAGGACCAGATCAAGGTCGATCCTCGAGTTGCATTGGTTAAGGATCTTATTACTAATGATGCTTTAGATTCCAATATAAATTTTTGTGATGTTTCCACTAACCTTGTCACAGCCAAGAATAAGGGCCCAATTTCAGGTACGTCAGTAGTATCTGTCAAAATAGGAGATCACAATTATTATGGGCTATGTGATTTGGGATCGAGTGCTAGTGCTATCCCGTATTCACTTTATCAAGAGATCATGGGTGAAATTTCACCTTGTGAACTTGAAGAAGTTGATGTTACTATTCATCTTGCAAACAGAGCAACTATCTCTCCTATCGGAATTGTGAGAGACGTTGAAGTCCTATGCGGAAAGGTAAAGTATCATACCGACTTTGTACTACTTGGTTCAGTACGGGACAATTTTTGTCCTATTATTTCTGGTGACCTTTTCTCAGAACCTGTGGAGTTATAATAGATTGCAAGAAAGGTAAAGTTTCTGTTGAATTCAATGGTGAGTCATATGAACTTAATTTTTCTAAGTTCTCTAAGTAGCCTCGTGGTACTGATTTTCCTAGTAATGATAAGATTATTGAAGATATTTCTTCCATTGTTATTCCTCCTAATGATCCTTTGCAGCAATATATGGAGGACCACGAGAATGATTTGCAGATGCAGGAGAGGAATGAGCTGGACGAAATATTCTTAAGACAACCTGCTATCCTAAAGCACAACCTTCCAGTTGAGCCTGTGGGAATTTTTTCTCAACCAAAAGAAGATCCAGTGTTTGATCTTAAACCTCTTCCCGATTCGCTCAAATGTGCTTATTTAGATGAAAAGAAAGTATATCCTATTATTGTCAATTCTAACCTTTCAGGCTATGAAGAGGAGCGTCTATTGGAAGTACTTCGCAAACATCGAGGTGCAATTGGCTATACCCTTGATGACCTTAAGGGGATTAGTCCGTCTATTTGTCAGCATACCATCAACCTTGAACCTGATGCTAAACCAGTTGTTGGTCATCAACGATGGTTGAATCCGAAAATGATGGATGTTGTAAGGACTGAGATTCTCAAGCTTGTAGCCGCAGGTATTATATACCCCATAGCTGATAGTAAGTGGGTAAGCCCGGTTCATTGTGTTCCAAAGAAAGGAGGATCAACTGTGGTTCCTATTGATAAGAATGAACTAATACCTCAGAGAATTATTATTGGATATCGAATGTGTATTGATTACAGGAAGCTGAACAAGGCAACCAGGAAGGACCACTACCCGTTGCCATTCATCGACCAAATGCTTGATAGGTTATCTAAAAATACTCACTTTTTTTTATCTTGACGGTTATTCTGGCTTCTCTCAAATTCATGTTAACACTGCTGATCAAGAGAAGACAACTTTTACTTGTCCCTATCGTACTTATGCTTACAGACGTATGCCTTTTGGTTTATGTAAGCCCCTGCTACTTTTAAAAGGTGTATGTCTGCTATCTTTCATGGTTTTGTGAAGAAATTGTGGAGGTATTCATGGACGATTTCTCCGTCTATGGAACCTCTTTTGACCATTGTCTCCACAACCTTAATAAAGTTTTGCAGAGATGTGAGGAGACAAATTTGGTGCTTAACTGGGAGAAGTGCCACTTTATGGTCAACGAGGGAATTGTTCTTGGTCACAAGATTTCCGAGAGGGGAATGGAAGTGGATAGAGCCAAGATCGAAGCAATTGAAAGGATGCCCTATCCAAGGGACATCAAAGGTATTCGTAGTTTTCTTAGTCATGCTGGTTTCTATAGAAGATTTATTAAAGAATTTTCTAAGAGTTCAAGACCCCTCACTAATCTTCTCCAGAAGGGCGTTCCTTTTGTTTTTGATGAAGATTGTAAGGAAGCCTTTGAAGTCCTTAAGAAAGCTTTAATAACCGCAACTATAGTATAACCACATGATTGGAATTTACCTTTTGAAATCATTTGTGATGCTAGTGATTTTGCTGTTGGAGCTGTTCTAGGGCAAAGGGTTGATAAGAAGTTGACTGTTCTATCTTATGCTAGCAAAACCCCTTGATACTGCTCAAAAGAATTATGCTACTACTGAGAAGGAATTCTTAGCAGTAGTGTTTGCTTGTGATAAGTTTAGGCAGTATATTGTTGATTCTAAGATTATTGTTCATATTGACCATGCTGCCATTAAGTATCTTATGGAGAAGAAGGATGCCAAACAAGGGTTCATCCGATGGGTACTCCTTCAAGAATTTGATTTGCAGATTGTCGATTGGAAAGGAGCAGACAATCCGGTGGTGGATAATCTTTCAAGGATGGAAGATATACCGCATGATCCCATTCCAGTCAACGACAGTTTTCCAGACGAACAACTATCTATTGTTAAAGTACAATCTCTCTCCGATCCTTAGTTTGCAGATTATGCTAACTTTATCGTAGCAAAGTTTTTTCCTCCAGTTTTAACATTTCAGCAAAGGAAGATGTTCTTTCATGATTTGAGGCATTACTTTTAGGATGACCCACATCTTTTCAAAGAAGGTCCAGACGGGATCGTGAGAAGATGCGTACGGGAACACGAGCAGAAGGACATTCTCAAACAATGTCACGACATTCCATATGGAGGACATCATGCTGGTGAGAGGACCGCACATAAGGTTCTTCAATCAGGTTCTTATTGGCCTACTCTCTTTAAAGATGCTAGAAATTATGTTTTATCTTGTGATAACTGTCAGAGAGTTGGTAATATTAGTAGGAGGAATGAGATGCCTATGAATTACTCTCCAGTAATCAAGCCTTTTGATTGCTGGGGTTTTGATTTTATGGGTCCTTTTCCTTCCTCACACAAGTACACTCACATTTTAGTTGCTGTTGATTATGTAACCAAGTGGGTAGAGGCAATCCCCACTGAAAGTGCTGATCACAAGACATCTTTGAAAATGCTCAAAGATGTAATTTTTCCTAGGTTTGGAGTACCCAGGTACCTCATGACTGATGAGGGTTCACACTTTACACATGGAGCTTTTAGAAAAGCTTTAGCCAAGTACGATGTCAATCATAGAATTGCTTCACCGTACCACCCCCAAACTAGTGGGCAAGTTGAGCTCACCAATAGAGAGATCAAGTTGATCTTATAGAAGACAGTCAATAGAAATAGAAAGGATCGGTCAAACAAGTTAGGAGATGCTTTGTGGGCGTAAAGAACTGCTTACAAAAACCCCATGGGCATGTCTCCATATAAGATGGTCTATGGCAAGACTTGCCATTTGCCATTAGAATTAGAGCACAAAGCTTTCTAGGATATTAGAGAGCTTAATGCTGACTTGAAGTTAGCTGGTGAAAAGCGTCTCATGAACTTGAATTCTCTAGACGAGTAGAGAAGTGAAGCTTACGAGAGCGCTAAAATGTTCAAAGAAAAGGTAAAGAAGTGGCACGATAGGAGGATTCTGAAACGTGAATTTAATGTTGGTGATAAAGTTTTGTTGTTTAGATCCCGTTTCAGGTTTTCTCCAGGTAAACTACTTTCCAGGTGGTAAGGGCCATTTCATATTGACGAAGTCTACCGCTCAGGTGCAATCAAGATTAACAATTTTGAAGGCACGAAACTTCAAGTGGTGAATGGGCAAAGACTTAAGCATTACATAGCAGGAGATCCTGCCAATGTTGATGTGGATTTGGTATACACAGAGTCTCATGAAGAACATGTTGCAGCCCTGTTCTAGACACCAGCAGGAGCAGAATAAGGAAAGGTATGTATTACGGTAAGGAAACATCGCGAAACCGCCATAAAAGTTCCAGATTATGAGTTTTTTTCAAAATATAGAAAATTTGAGGCCTAATTGGAGCCGGAGTCCAGCTCCAGGGGGCCCAGGTGCCCCTTGGCGCGTCCCCACCCCTGGCCGCGTCGGGAGGCCGCCTGGGTACCCCAAAGCCCGTCTCCGACTCCGCTTTGACCTGTTACCTTCCTTTCTATGCAGAATTTTTTTCTATATATTTGCCCGGATCGTTCCGGCAACGTATCTCGCGATTTCGTGTGTTTTCTTTTCGAGCTGTTTCTGCCAGGACTAATAGTTGATTAGTAGAGATCTGTTCTTGTGGCTCGAGCGGAGAGGATTTCTTGGGATGGCGTCTACGCCAAGTCCAGAAGGATCTTAATCAAGGGAAGCATGTTGATTGGGCTACCGAAGAAGAAACTGCCGCAAGGCAAGCAGAGATGGAGCGCGCCGTGAGGGAGGAAGTCAAGACTATCACCGCACAACAACAAGGAGTACGTGTCCGACAAGAACAAGGATGAGGAGTAAATCTCCTTGGGTAATGGCATTCCCTTAGCTTGTTCCAAGCTTGGGGGAGTTCCCGGTATTTTTATCTTTATCTTTGTCTTTTAGAGTCAAGTAGAGTCGTATCATGTCTAGGGAAGTTATCTTATAAAATAGGTGTTTGCTTTGAGGTCTATCACTCCTTTCTGAAGAGTTATGTATCCGCGAGTGTGGAGTCGTCTAGTATGGAATATGAATGAGAAGTCCATTGATCCCTTCGCTGCACTCATTATTCTCTTCACGCAATCGACCTTATGATGATTCTTATGGGGATTATTGATCTTATATCAGGTATGGCTTTGAAAACTTTATTTAATCTTGGCAAACATAGCTTTGGTCATAACAACAAGCATGTTATTTTTCTCAAAGTAGCGACATAGCCAAAACCCTCTTTGTTATTATGCTTGTAGTGTTATGTTGACAAGGAAGACAACTTGATGTGCTATGCTTGTTTTAATGTTTATGCTTTATATTGCTTTGCATCCAAGTCATCATCAATTGTCTGTTCTCTCAAAGCCTTTGCTAGCCAAACCCCTGTACTAAGCGGACTTCTGCTTGTGCATCCATACCCTGAAACCAATGCCTTCCATATGAGTCCACCATACCTTCCTATTCGTGGTATTCCACTACCACTCCTAAAGCATAGAATTTTTGTGTTATACTTAGATGTTCGAAATCTTCTATTTTGTGCCCCTGTTTTAGCTCATGAGGAAGTAGTAGTTAATTCATCACCTTCTTAAGTTGGACAAGTTTTACCCCGGTATTGCATGTCTAATCTGCAAACCCCTAATACGAGGAGGAACTAGCATGACTGCGCCCAGCTCACAAAAGATAATACAACAAACAAACCCTCCTTCACGCTTTGTTCATGAGAAATCAGAAAACTCTGGCAGTGATAAACAAAGGAGATTGCGGGGATGCGATCATCCCCGTTTGGGAGTCGTTCCTCGAAACTTTCCCAATCTGAGAAGCAATTGAGTTATCTATTAGCATTCGTTGACAAAACATGCACCTCTCAAAACTTTCTTTCATTCTGTTTGATCTAAGGATAGCACTTGAGTTTTCCCTGCTTGCCTTTAACAAGGTTGTTAGTTCCTTTACTTTTGTGTTGAGTTAGTTTTCCCTACTTCCTCCTTTCCCAAAGAGAACAGACACTTGATGCTGATGAAGATTGATCAATATAATGCTGCATTAAAGTTTTGCCATGCCATATCATTGTTGACATTATCTTTTGATAAGTAAGTTGTTTGCAAAAGCACTTGTCAAGAAAACATCTTCCTTTGTGTTAACATTTGCACTTCATGACTAATAGCTTGTTCTTTCAAAAAGATCCAGATCATCTCTCCAAAATATACAGAGAAAGAGCAAAGGTAAAAGCTTTTAGTTGTTCTTGACCAAAGGACATGTTTGCCATGATTTGATAAGTTTCCTCAGCCCTACTTTTGATGCTCGACATGGGGACAATCGCCGTCGAATATAAGGTCAATAGTGGATGTTTTCAGAATATATGGGGAGACAAGGAAGTCAATCCTTTCGATCTCGACGGTGATGTTAGGTGCCAGCATGTCAACTTGACACGTTCCATAAGGGCCTTATGAGTTGGAGATTGTTGTTTAGGATGTTTGAGTTTTGTGAAAAGATCATGATGCTTCTTGTCCGTATTTTATTTATCGATTCACTCTCTAAACTTGTGGACAGGTTTACCGAGCTTAGTTTTCGCTTGGGGACAAGCGAGGTCTAAGCTAGGGGGAGTTGATACGTCCAAAATACATCACTATTTTTTTATGATGTATTTCACATTGCTATGATGTTCTTATGTTGTTTTGGCTTATTATACACAGTTTGCAACTTTTCGGTGCCGAAGCAGCAGACGCAGGATTCAGCGGTAAAAAGTGGACGCTGAGTTGCTGAAGAAGAATACCTCCAAATTACCTGAAAATCGACGGGGGTATTTTCCAGGAGATTCACGAAGACTCGCCGAAGAGGGGACAGAGGTGGGCCACAGGGGCCCCAGGAGGCCACCTGGCGCGACCCCACCCCTGGCCGCGCCGGGAGGGCGCCTGGAGCCCTGGGGCCACTCCCGGCTCCCCCTCTGGCCTATATACTCCTCGTTACGCGAAAACCCTAAAAAGAGAAGCTTTCACGAAGTTCCGCCGCCGCTCCGTGGCGAAAACCTACAAAGAAGAAAAGGGCTCCCGGAAGGGGAGATCATCGCCATCGCCATCTCCATCGTCACGGGCATTATCGAGATCATCATCAACATCATCCCCAACATCAGCACCATCTCCACCACCATCCAATCTCACCTCACAAGTTCATCTTGTGTTGTAATCCGTACTATCTATCCTCTCTACTCTACCGGTGTTGATTACTACTTTGTGGTGAATGCTATTGAGTTTTGTTGGAGAAAATACCATTATGTCCAGATTGTTTATCATATATTTATCACCTCTGATCATGATCTCTTTTATGTCTTGTGAGTAGTTACTTTAGTTCTTGAGGACATGGGAGAAGTCTAGTTGCTAGTTGTCATATGATGTTGAAGTAATTTGTGTTGTTTGATATTTAAGTTCTGTTGTTATTTTCCTAGTGGTGTTGTGTGAGTCGAACACTCAACACTTCTCCTTCTTATGGACCTAAGGGAATGCATTGTGTACTAAGAATGCTTACGGTGGGTTGCCGGAGTGACAAAAACCTGAACCCCATTTTGCACACTTTTGCACAAGGGAGTAAAGGATCCTTGATCTAATTGTTGTGGTTAGGCTTTGCCTTAATTTCTATATTGTATGTGCGGATGCTTGCAAGATGTTTAATCATAAGAGTGCACTTATCTTAGTCTATAAGGTGTGGTATCATAGATCCACCCACTCAACACTTATCAGCACAACCCTTGTTATCAATACGGAGTATGGCGGAAGCACGTGACTACCTCTCCATGTGTCCTCAAGAACGCTTTAGTCTTTGTAAGTTCAGTTGTCAGGCTTATCCTTTGCACAAAAGGATTGGGCCACTTGCTGCTCCTCAGTACTATTTACTTTGCTTGCTGCTATCTTATCGTTGCTTATATCGAAAACCCCTAAAAAAGTTATCTTTCAGTGTTTGCAGTTATTCCTTGTCCACCATCACCTATCAATACCTTTCGCTCCTCGTTGGGTTCGACACTCTTACTTATCGAAAACTCTACAATAGATCCATTTACGTTGAGGGTCATCACACCCGCAGGTACAAGCACCGTTGTTTTATCCCTGGTGGCAACAACACATCCCCTAGTCTCATGTTTCTGTCACTCAAGCTAGACATCAGGGGGCTGAACCCACAATCAAGCATAACGCTCCCTCTTGGAGTTGCAACAAATCACTTGGCCAAAGCAAAATACGGCAACGGAAAACATGCAAGAATTAACTCAAGAACACAAATATAAAAGAGAACCAAATATATTACTCATCACAATCTGAACATAGTCTCATAATCCATCAGATCCCAGCAAACTCAGCAAAGCAACACAGGAAATTACAAAGGTGCCTCGATCATGTGAGGCAGCTCACGAGGTCTCGAAAGTGGAAGGAAAAAGAGGGGAGTAGAAAATCACATAGCTACTGGTCATGGACCCATGGTCCAAGAGGGACTACTCACAGCACATCCGGGCGGCGTCCATGGCGATGGATAGTCTCCCGGAGGGGGTTCCTCCTTCCGGCAGGGTGCCGAGGCAGCTTCTCCTGGCAGCCCCGATCTTGAAACGGCGGCGGCGGCAGTATAGAGAGGAGAACGGGAATATCAGATCGATATTAGGGGTTTCCTCTGCGGGCACTAAATATAGGCCAAGGGGGCACCGAGGGGGGCCACAGGGCAGCCAGGAGGATGCCCGGCGCGCCCTAGGGGGGCCTGGCCAGGGACCCTTCTGGGGACCTGATGGGTCCACTCCCTTCCTTCCTTGGTTATCCGGGAAGCTTCCAGGACGATGATTTTTTATATAATTTTTCCGGAATTTATTTGGCACTTTTAATGGCCGGAAAACCTGAAATATAAAAACAACAGCAAACAGGAACTGGCAACTGGGTGCACTTAGTTAATAGGTTAGTCAAAATATGATCAAAAGTGTATGAAAGTTGAAGAAAAACATGGCAAAGTCACACAAATCATGCATGGAGCAAGCAGAAATTATAGATATGTTTCGGACGTATCACTTGTTTCAATGCTAATATAAACTCTTGCATGCTATGACTTGAATTGAATCACATATCTTGATTGCTTTACTTTTCCAAGTTCTTATATGGTTGCTAGCATGTCACCACAGAAATTATGCTTGTTATCATTTACCTACTCGAGGAAGAGCAGGAATTAAGCTTGGGGATGTTGATACGTCCCAGACGTATCTATAATTTCTGCTTGCTCCATGCATGTTTTGTGAATATTGCTATGATCTAGATACACTTTCATACACTATTGATCATATTTGTACTAACTTATTAACTCAGTGCACCATAGTGCCAGTTCCAGTTTTCTGCTTTTATTTTATTCCAGGTTTCCACCATATTAAATGTGCTCCAAAAATTCGGGAAAAATCGGATAAAAAATCAGCGCAACGGAATCTTCCAGAGCCCCGAAGGAAGGCCAGATGGGCCCCACCTAGTGCCCAGGCGTCTAGGTGGCGCAGCCTAGGTGGGGCCACGCCGGGTGGCCGCCTGGACACCTGGTGGCCCCCTGGCTACCCCCCTTCGCCTATTTAATCTCCGTGACGCGAAACCTGTCGTGGAAAAGTCACGGCAGATGTTCGAAGAGTCGAACTTAACGTGGGGCCTTTGCTGCGAGGTGATTTCTTGGAGAGAGTCGACATAGACAAGAGACTCGGCGATTTACCCAGGTTTCAGCCCCTCTTGTGTCGAGGTAAAAGCCTACTCATGCTTCCTCTTATTATGAGTTCCGACTCTCGAAAGAAGAGTCGGTTTTGCTGTTTTAAAATTGAGTCGATCGAAGACTTAGTCTCGATGAGATCTAGGTTTCGCCGATAAGTGTATAGTCCTATCTTAGGCTAAGATTGTTCGTGGCCCTGGACTCCAAGGACCTCAGCTTATAAAGGCTCCGGGTCCCAGGATTCCGTGAGTCCGACTCCTACAGGAAGTGGAGATTTATTCTACTTTACTAATATGTTAAGAGCTATACAAGGTAAGTCGAGTTCCTCCTACTGCTTCGATCTTCTTTCCTTGGGGCAACCGTCCTTGGGCCGGGTCTTCTCTGTGGGCCTTCAGTAGGTGAGTCGGCCCATAGACCTAATGCTGGGTCTGGGCTTTAGTCCACCCCCCGACATTAGCCCCCAGGATTGGTGTGATGCTTTAGTCTTCACGTCAATCTTCTTGCCTTCATCTTGGTAGCCGACTCTATGATTCAGATAGACCGACTCTTAACTCTTTTGAATTTTATAGAGAGTCGGTATCTATCTTGTCTTCATCTCTTCGTTTCTTCTTCCAATTTAAATTTCTTTTGACCTTTCTGGTCAAAGATCCGGTTTGATTTTTATGATCACACTGCCCAAAACGCCGTTTGGAGGCATTGATGTTGTAGTGAGAATCGAGGAGTCTTTCCATAAATGTTATCTACCACGGGTAGTTATCCCATATCATTTATGGTATTAATTGATTCTCTCCTCGAATCTGCTATAAATAATCCTCGGGTAGTTTTATCTTTCAAGCGCCCGCATCTTCTTCTTCCTCTTCTCCCTCCACCAGTTTCCCATGGCTCCTAAGCTAGTAGCTCCTGCTCCTTTGGCAACCAACGAGCCCGGATCCAGTGCGGGTGCGCGTGGTCGAGGCCGGAGCCGTGGTCGTGGTCGTGGGAGAGGTTGTGGACATGATAGGGGTAGGGGAAGAAGTACTCGTGCTGCCTCTCCTTCCGAATATCCCCCTTCTTCTCCTGAGAGGGGTGAGTTCTTGGTTCATATCCGGACGACTCGTCGCTGGATCAAACTCCCCGAGTCTTTCAGTGAACTTGTGATTGATTCATTGCCTTTGGGTCTTTGGCTCCGATCCGATGGATTTCCTCACGGACCTGTCTAGGTAACCGCTAGATTTTCTAGCCATGGCACCATGTTCTTTGAGAAAGGTCAGAAAACTTTTCTTCGCTCTAGGAACATCTCAAGAGGAGACACTATTGTCTTTCGATTCGATGGTGAAGATACCTTGTGGGCTAGGATTTTTGACTCAGATGGAGACTGAGCCTGCTGCTGTATGGAGAGCTCCAGCGATGAAGAACTCCTTAGCGAAGAAGAAGCTCATATTTCTTCAACTGAAGATGAAGCCAACTCCGAAGATGATGATTGAAGCTGTATTTTTCTTTTTAGTAGTGTTTTGCCAACTTTTGCTTTTATGTTCCTGCAATTGTCTCTCCTTTTGATGTAAGACTTAGTTGCTTTGATTAATGAAATTTATGAATTTCCATCGAGTCTTTAAGTCGTTTTTATTCCTGACTTTGAATGTTTTTTGCATAATACATGGTAGCCGATTTTTATATGATAATGTATGTATCTGTAGCCCCCTGAGTCGATTTCAGACAGCTTTGTATCTGTAATCGACTCATAGGATAGATCGACTTGTAGACCCCATGAGATGGTGTGGTCACGTTTTCGTGCCGTACCAGGTCATATATTGTTGAAGTGTTGCTTCATCAGGAGTAGTATAATTATTATGGCATTGAGCCGAATCTTTGGAGAAATAATTTTCGAAGTGTTACTCCCCAAGAGTCGTTGTATGCACCTGGGTTTTGTATCGGGTCTTATCTTGAGAAGAAATCTTTCGAAGTGTAGTGCCCAAGAGCCGGTATGAACATCTTTGTGTCATGTCGGGTCTTTGCGAAGAGAATTTTTCGGTATGAAAATCTTTCGAAGTGTATTCCCCATGAGTCGACATGTGCATCTGAGTGCGTGTGCCGAATCACATAGGTCTAACATCTATTTGTAATTTTTTTGTAAATATGCATGATGCTATGAATGCAAGACTATAACGTCAAGTCTAGTAGAAGTCGGCTTTAACCTCATCTTCTCGCATTGAGCGAGATTATTGGTTAAGAAAGTCGAAACATCTCTGTAGAGCCGGCTTTCCCGTAACTATCGTGCCCGGCATGTAGGACTGAATCCGATAGATGGTTTATTTAAACCTTGAAGTTTAGACCAACCGGTTTCACGTAAGTTAAGGAAGCTCTATACTGTACAGGCCGGGTGGCGTAGCCAAGTCATGTGTATTCCAAGATATTATCGGGATGTAAGGGTTGACGGGAGCCATCTAACCCCCGCCCTTTATCTTTAGGTAAACAAACACAAGTTTTTACATGTATATGCCGGCTTATTCCGGTCGGAGTCGATGATGGTCATCAGGCTCCCCCTCTTTCGCCTTGAGAAAGCAATATACATGACCAGAGCCGGCAGAGGGTTGATCAAGCCCCCAGGTCTCTGAGAATTTTTGTAATGCAATATGCAATATGTAATGCGATGTAATGTGATGTGATGCAATATGTATGAAAGAGTATGAAAAAGTTATTTTATGCATAGTTGTGGCAAGAGCCGGTGCGACAGAGTCGACTTTGTGGCATGTTTAGCCTGTTTTGCGATCAGATTCGAATTTATGGCGTTTTTAGCCTGTTTCTGATCAAAATCGACTTTATGGCGTTTTTAGCCTGTTTGCGATCAAAGTCGACCTTTATAGCGTTTTTAGCCTGTTTTTGCGATCAAAGTCGACTTTAAATAATGGAGATAGCCTAAATGCGATTTTAAGATCGACTTCAAATAAGTCGACTGAGATTCAGTTGCGATGAAAATCGTCTTTATTATGCAGCGGTGCCGGTTGGGACAAGTGTCGACTTATATACATATATGGCGTGAGCCGGTGCGACGAGTGTCGACTTTTTACAATAGTTTCCTACCCTACTTAGGTGTAATATGGACGGAGTTGTGCGATGTTCCACGTCCTTGGAATCTCCTCCATAGAGGTGCGTGACTTTGCCTTCTCGCGTATATCAACCAAGTAGTAGGATCCATTGTATAGGTTCTTGCTGAACACGAACGGTCCTTCCCATGGAGAAGATAACTTGTGCATTCAATCCTTTTTCTGGATAAGTCGGAGCACCAAGTATCCTTCCTGGAAAGTCCGTCTTTTGATGAGACGACTGTGATATCGCCGCAAATCTTGTTGGTAAATAGCCAACTGAGCTGCAGCTAGTTTGTGCTTCTCATCGAGGGCGTCTAAGGAATCCTGCCTGGCTTTCTCATTATCGGCTTCCACGTAAGCCGTGACTCATGGCGAGTCGTGACGTATGTCTCTTGGGAGAATGGCTTCAGCTCCATAGCCAGGAAGAAGGGCGTATAGCCTGTTGACCTGTTAGGAGTCATCCTGATGCTCCACAATACTGAGGGTAGTTCTTCCTCCCAACAACCTGGCGTCCTCTCCAAAGGAACAAAGAGTCTGGGCTTGATGTATCGAAGCAACTCTTCGTTGGCTCTATCGGCTTGTCCGTTTGTCTGTGGGTGAGCTAGTGACGCGAGGTTGAGTCGGATGTGCTCTTTTTGGCAGAGCCGCTGCATAACTCCCTCTGATAGGTTAGACCCGTTATCAGTGATGATGCTGTGGGGGTAGCCGAATCTGTATATAATATTTTTCAAGAATTTTAGTGCCGTCTCTGCATCGCACTTACTAACCGGCTCTGCCTCCACCCACATGTTGAATTTATCGACTGCCACCAGCAAATTTGTATTCTTGTTAGGTGACCTTTTTAAAGTTCCCACTATATCAAGCCCCCACACCACAAAGCGCCAAGTGATTGGGATCATCCGGAGTTTTTGAGCCGGCACGTGTGCTTGTTTTGCGTAACGTTGGCATCCATCACACTTCCTGACTATGTTCTCTGCGTCTGCGTGAGCTGTTGGCCAGTGGAATCCGTGTCTATAGGCTTTCACCACTAGTGATCGGGAGCCGGCATGGTTCCCGCAGTCTCCAGAATGTATCTCATTGAGGATTTCTCTACCTACTTCTGGCGATAGGCATCTCTGAAAGACATCTGCAGGGCTTCGTCGATGCAACTCACCGTTGAGAATCACAAAAGATTTGCTTCTTCTGTTGATTTGTCTGGCTTCTACCTCATCAGCTGGTAGGACTTCCCGGGTCTTGTAGTCCATATATGGTACAACCCATGAGGGGGTAGCGTGTATTGCAGCTACTAGAGCCAGCTCTGGATCCGGCTCTGGTATGTCTTGCTCTGTCGGTATTTGTATAGATGGCTTTATTAGGATGTCGAGGAAGACGTTTGGAGGGACCGGCTTTCATTGAGAGCCAAGACGGGACAGGGCATCGGCACCCTCGTTTAACTTGCGCTCCACATGGTCTACTTGGTACCCAACAAAGAAACCGGCTTGTTTTTCCACCTCACGCCGATAGGCTGCCATGGTGGCATCCTTGGAGTTCCACCTTCCCGACACTTGTTGAGAAACAAGGTCGGAATCGCCATCACAATGAATCCGGCTTATATTCATATCGCAGGCCAACCGCAGCCCATGGAGTAAAGCCTCGTACTCTACTGCGTTGTTGGTGCAAGTGAACTGCAGCTGTAAGACGTAGCAGAATTTTTCTCCGTTGGGAGAAGTGAGGACCATGCCGACTCCTGACCCTTGCAACTTCGGGCTTCCATCGAAGTGCATCGTCCAATACTTGGTGACCGGCTTCTCTGGAGGTGGTTGGATTTCTGTCCAGTCATTGATGAAGTCGACTAGTGCTTGGGACTTGATGGCCGTGCATGGTTCATACTTGATGTGATAAGCCCCCAATTCTATAGCCCACTTTGCAATCCTGTAACACCCTTAGTGTCAGGCATCAATAAAACTTTTGATAATAATAAACCTCTGTGAATAGCAAGTCTCTAATCACCTTTGATCATGCCTTGTTCATCTTTGAATTCAAACAAACCCAAATTGCCTTTTGATGAATATTAAAAATAAGTCGAAATAGAACATTGTCCAAAAATTGTGAAACCATTTTTGTAAAATCCGTAAAAACCAGTGGACCATGATAAACCTGCTATGGGAATTTATTGCAATGTCTAAATAGTGCAAACAAATAATAATAGTGCTAGAACAACACCATTTGGCAATTGCATATTAAAAAGAATTATTAAAAGATTTTATAAAAGTCCCAATCTTTTTGTGGCACTCTAGTATTGTGCCATGCTAATTATGGAACCTATTACATATTTTACAAAATGGCTAAAGCAACGAAAATGAATATAAAACAAATAAGAACAGAAAAAAAAGCATACAAAAATAAAATAAAAGAATAAAAGGCTTCAGCCCAGTACATCAAGTGCACAGTGTGGCCCAGCCACCCAAACCAGCCCACTTGGCCCACCCGGGGTCATCCCCTTCATATTGTTCCCCCTCACCCTCGTGTCGCCATGGCAGGAGCTTCTCGACGGTGATTGACGCTGTGTCGAGCATTGACGACTCCTAGGGTTCGAGCCCCTAGATAACTACTCACCCACTGGCGAACCCTAGCCCCTTTTCCTCCCCCTCCTCGCGCCACCATCGTTGCCGCGCAGAAGCCCGAGCCTGGCCATGGATGCCAACTCGCACACACGCGACCATTGACGCCCCCGAGCCTCGAGACCTTGTCCAATCGGCACGCCTTCGACGTCTCCGTCACTCTGCAGAAGAAGACGAGCCCGGAGGCACCGCAGCGCCGCAATCATGTCTTCTTCTTCCTCGGCCCGCCTCCGCGGCGAGCCGAATTCCCGCGACCACACGCCTTCCCCGCTCCTGCTGCCAGACTTGACGCGCTCCCGGTGAGCTTCTCGCCCGCCGCCAGCGCCCCGCTAACGCCCGTTAAACCCCACGCAATTTCCCCTCTTTCACTTACTCCGGCCGCCGCCTCCATGAAATCCGCCGCCGTCCTGGACCGTCCCAGTGCGCGCCAATAGCACGAGAGTGCTCCTGGTGTCCTCCCGCACCCGCCTAGCCATCGCACGTTCGCGGAACTCTACCGTAGCCTCGCCCCCGTCGAGGTCCGAAGCCCACTGCCGCCACCCCTCATCGCCGACGTCGCTCGAGTCCCCGACGACGCCACCGCCACCAAACGAACCGCGGTAGCCACCTCGTCCGGTTAAGATCCCACACGTCCTCTCCCATAGCCCGTAGCAAGCGCACCGTCGACGGGCTCCGGTGAGCTCTCCGGTGAGGCTGACTGGTGGCCCCCACCTGTCAGTGGGTTAGCAAGTTAATTAACCCCCCATCTTAGACTTACATGTGGGCCACCCCCTGTTAATCCTCTTTGGTTAGTTAAATAAAACTTAAACATTGTGCCACTGACATATGGGCCCAGCCCCTTAATTATCTCTCTGGATTTAATTAAAATGATAATTAAAACATGAGTCTATTACAGCTAGGCCCCACCTGTCAGTAGATAGATTTAAATTAAAATAGAAATAGAAAGAGGCTGAGATGTGGGCCCTCTCTATCATAGCACTATTCTGGATAATGTTGAATTAAAAATAATAAAAGAAATTCAAATATGATTATAAATTGATTTAAAATGATTTAAACTTTGAAAATTAATATCTTTTAAACTGTAAGTCGGATTAAAATAATTTGTATATCAAAGTTGATCAGAACAATACGTAGAATACGAATACGCTATCCGTATGTCAACCACCCCCCTCTAACACAATGAACATCGACATCCCCCTCCAGGCCGTTTGTCGATAATCACCCAGAGCCGGAATTTCATCCCCGGATGAATTCCCGCTCCGAGCCACGTGCCTTGCACTACGTTAGAACACCGTTAACATTGTGTTTGTCATGCCATTCATCTGTTTGCTATGATAGCTTTATATTTACTGTTTCCCCCCTTTATTCTCCGGTAGATCCCACTGCTACCGCCGACTACACTGCTGCCGGGTACGACTACTTCGTCGATGACCCTACCCATACCGTCGAGCTTCCAGGCAAGCAGATCCATTCTCTTCCCCATATATCGCCTATATTTTCCGTACATTTCTTGTACTAGGCATTTGTTACTGCTGCTTCTATGTTACAATCCTATTCAATTGCATAGCCTGCTTTTGTCGTCCCTTGATGTACCTTTCCTTTGTCCTATGCTGCTCATTATTATTATATATTATATTCAGCAGTGAGCCCTACGCATTGTTAGCTAGGATTAGATAGCGGTCCGTGATCACTCTGGTGCGTGAATGCGGATTACAAATATTATAACTGCGATAGGTACGGATCAATGCAGACGCCCTAGGGAACCTACAACGGCGAGAATATGACGAGTCGCTTCGAGTTTGACTTACGAGTGGAATGGACTCGTATTTCACTCTCGTCGGCTCGGTAGCATAGCATCACAGGGATGATATGAGGTTTACCTCTTTAGTTCATTCCGCTGATGACTATGTCGAAGCTATGTAAGTGTGCCATCGAGGGTGATTCATCCTGGTTTCACTTAATGGTAGGCACTCAAATCATCTGGTGCCCTTAAAGGTAAGAGTCGGGCGACCCAACAGTGCCCGCGAGCGGTGTATGGCGTCGGGAACGACAGTGAGGGTATGACCGACGTTACTGGCTTGCTTGGCCCCTGCTCGTATCTCACGAGAGTTATCAAACCACGAAAAGTCAAGCTCTACCAAGAGCACACGCGAGACACGGTAAGGAGACGGTTCACCTTGTTGGTAACCGCGCGCTTTGATGGGACGACAGGGAAGGCCCCGACGTTACTGGTGGTCCTTGTTGTTGTTCGTTGTCTGTTGTGTTGTTAGTCAGACAGCGATAACGGTAGTCTCCGAGATAATATAAAATGCTAAATGGTTCAGCGGATGACTTGAGAGGCCCATTGGTCTGTACGCACTACCTTCACATGGGATAAGGAGTTATGGGCTCCACTGCGTTGTAGTTTGTCCAAAAGCTCCTCAGAAGTCAGCAGTACCACATGCTGATTGCCGAGAAGCGGTCTTGTCTTCTTTGCTGCAGCATATGTATTTGGATTTGCTTTTGCTTCATCGGCCAGTCTCGTACCGTTCAGGAGCGCGGAAGGGTGAGGGACCTAGACCCTTGAGCGCATAGGATATAGTTCGGCGGATGGCCTCTCTGCTGACTCTAGGATGGGTTGCGCCGTGTCGGATAGCTTTCGTGGAGCGTTCCCTAACAAGGTTCCCGCCACCCTGGAGATCCGAGCTTGCAGGCTGAACAGTAGTGCACCACTGTAGGGAGTTTAATCTATTCGAATAGCCGTGTCCACGGTAACAGGACGCTTTATGCTGAAGCCGGATCTTATCACTACAAACTACTACTATTAATCTGTTGGTTCCGGGTTATCTTCCTCGAAGAGAAGTCGAGGAGGGGAACTCGGAGGTATATAATATTATTAATTATTACAACTTACTATTATACAATGCTGCGGCAACTTCTGCTTCATTGTTACTTTATGCTTTATATGAACTGTTGGTTGTTCTCTTCTTGTGCTGCAAGACTCGTCAGAAGATGCTAGTCTTTGATAGGCCTAGCTTCTTACCCTTATTCTTATTTCTACCTTGCAGTCCACTTATACAGCCTCCCCTTTCCATTTGATACAATTCATAAATGCTTAGTAGCGGACTTAAGACTCGCGGGTATACTAGATACTCACCTTTGCTTTATTTCCCCCTTTTTGTTTTGCCTGATCGGACGCTGCAGTCGACATTGGAGCCCAGGAGCAGGAGTACTCCGGAGGCGCCTGCTACTACGTCGAGCCCCCCTTTGTCCAGGACCAGGAGTAGTTTCGGAGGCTCCCAGGAAGGAGGCCGTGCCTTTTCGATCTGTATCTCTGATGTTATCTGTGCTAGCCTTCTTAAGGAAAAACTTGACTTGCTATGTGTGTACTCAGATATTATGGCTTGTATAACTTATGTATTCAGGTCCGTGTGACCCCTTTATCTTGTAAAATATTGGTTTATACTTTTGTGTTTAGTGTTGTGCTGTGATATTCTCACCGTGGCACCCTAATCTCAGTCGTGTACCCTGCGTGTATGATTACTGTACACGGATTGATTTTGGGGGCATCACAAGTTGGTATCAGATCCGACTTCCTGCAGGAAGCCACCCAACCACTACCTGGTCGAAGTTGAGTCTAGACTTTGAAAAACTATTTTGCTCACTTAATGTTTGGCTTACGGGCCCACATCGATGTCACTACGTGTGATATCTATGGTATTAGGATCCTTTTCTTTGTACCTATGCTTTGGGAATGTGCTCTCTTATCCTTGCTGGTAAGTTTACTAACTCTGACATTAGGATCATGTTCTCTTGATTCCACCCGACGTTCTGGTGCGTACCCATTTGATTGAGTCGTATCGTAGGAGTTCTAACCCAGCTCCCGGACCGCGGATCCCTTCTCATTCTGGGCAGGCCACGCGTTCTCTGGCACAAACTCCAGTGTCCAACAGTTTTCTTGCAGCTTGATTGACATAGTGGAATCTATGTCGCGTCGTGTATTCCTTACCGCGGTCTGCGTGCCGCCTAGTGTGTCCTTTTTCCTTAATTTCTACGATGTTATTCTGCCCGATTTTTGGTTGACTATATGTGTGGATGTGTATG
This sequence comes from Bromus sterilis, assembly GCA_950022295.1. Taxonomy (NCBI): domain Eukaryota; kingdom Viridiplantae; phylum Streptophyta; class Magnoliopsida; order Poales; family Poaceae; genus Bromus; species Bromus sterilis. The sequence goes on from OX465599.1 coordinate 224,657,414, forward strand.
TCTTATATGACTACTCCTACATATCCGCGCCTCCTCTTCATTGTCTCATTACCTCATGGTTGTTTTTGGTATCTCGTTAAATGTTCATCGCTGAAATACCCCTGTTAAATTCTAGCAGGATGGCTGGTCGTGCTGGTCGTGGTCGTGCTCGTGGTGCCAACGATCCACCTCCGCCGCCGGACTACATGGCCGCGATGATGCAGCAGTTTCAGATGAACCAAGTGTTTATGCAAGGAGTCATAGATCAGCTCCGGAACCAGAACCAGAACCAGCACCAGAACCAACCGCATGTGGTTACTCTGCGGGATTTCATGCGTCTCAATCCCCCTATCTTACACCAACCTGAACAGATGTTGGATGCTGATGATTGGCTTCGTGAAATCACTCGTCAGCTGGAGTTCGCTGGGGAGCATGCTGCTGATTACGTCAACTTCGTTTCCTATTTCCTACGTGGCCCCGCTGCCGAGTGGTGGGACACCCATAAGGGCTCGCTAGCTGAAGGAACGGTCGTCACCTGGAATGAATTCAGGACTGCCTTCCGTGCTCGTTATGTCACCCAGGCCATTATGAACCGTATGAAGGCCGAATGATGCAACCTCGTTCAGGGAAACAAAACTGTCGAGGCATATCAGAGGGAATTCCTCTGCCTCTCCCGCTATGCTGCAAGTGACCTCCCAAATGATGTAAGTAGACAAGAGAAGTTTCGTGATGGACTCAACTCAGATCTCCAGCTTGCACTAGCTTTGCACGTCTTCCTCGACTTTGCCACCATGGTGAAACAGACTATCAATCTCGAGACCACTCAGCTTAAGTTCGGGGGTTCGCCGAAGCGCCCCCGTGATGCTGGCTCATCTTCGGACAGAGCACAGAAGCACCGCCTCTGGATTCTGCAAAGTGTGATGCGTCCAACTGCCCCTGCACCAAGGCCGTCGTATGTTGCACCCCGTCTGCCTCCGCCCCCGCCGAGACAGCCGAAGACTGAGACTGCACCCCTCCGTCCTCAAGAGGGCTTGTGTTTCAAGTGCCGTCAACCGGGTCATATTTCCAGAGACTGCCCCCAGCGTCAGAATCAACTGGTAGTTCACCCTACTGGCCGCGGAAATGGCCGTGGAAAAAATGGGACCCTCAACTATAATACTGGATCAAATGCTCATGCTCGTTGTCATCCTTACAACATTGATGTTGAAGCAGCTCAGGAATAGCCCACTACTGTGATGGGTACCCTCCTCGTTAACTCAATACCTGCTACTGTTTTCTTTGATACATGAGCATCACATTCATTTATGTCTAGAGCATTTGCATCTAAGCATGACATATACCACGAAAACACACAACGGCATGTGTCAAGTTGACATGCTGTTACCTAACATCACCGTCAAGATCGAAAGGATTGACTTCCTTGTCTCCCCACATATTCTGAAAACATCCACTATTGACCTTATATTGGGTATGGATTGGCTGAAAGACCATGATGCCGCACTTTATTGTGGCACCAATGTCATCCAACTTTTTCATCCTTCTGGAGTGATTGTGAGTCATACTTCCATTGTGTCGATGAATGCCGAAGCTCGTATATATGCTCTGAATGCCTTGAATGTCGCACCTCTTGAAGGGATTGAGAAAGTTCCAATCGTTTGTGATTTTTCTGATGTATTCCCAAAAGAACTGCTGGGGATACCCCCGATTAGGGAACTTGAATTCGTCATCGACTTGAAGCCCGGCACCGTCCTTATTGCCAAGCGCCCGTATAAGATGCCACCTCACCACCTCCTTGAATTGAAGAAGGAGATCGACACGACCCTTGAGAAAGGCTTCATCCGTCCAAGTTCCTCTGATTGGGGAGCACCTTCTCTCTTTGTCAAGAAGAGTGATGGCACGAACCGTTTGGTCCAAGATTACCAACCTATCAACCAGGACACGATACAGAACAAGTACCCCCTCCCTCAGATCATTGATCTTTATGATCACCTTGCTGGATCCACGGTGTTTTCAAAACTTGAATTAAGGTTGGGTTACCATCAGATCCGGGTCCGTGATGAGGACATCCCGAAGACCGCATTCATTACTCGCTATGGTTCATATGAGTACACTGTCATGTCATTTTGGTTGACCAATCCACCAGCCACCTTCTCCCGATTGATGAACTATATATTCATGGAATACCTCGACAAGTTTGTCGTGGTTTATCTGGATGATATCTTAATATACTCCAAGAATGATGAAGAACATGTTGAATATCTTCGCCTTGTGCTGGAAAAGATTCGAGAACACAAGCTCTATGCTAAGTACTCTAAGTGTTAGTTCTGGCTTCCCGAAGTAACCTACCTTGGTCATGTGATTTCCAAGGATGGAGTTGCCGTCAACCCAGAACGTATCCAGGCTATTCATGACTGGACTCCGCCCAGGGCTATCAAGCAAGTCAGAAGTTTCCTCGGCCTTGCTAGCTATTGCCGCCGTTTCGTCGAGAACTTCTCCAAGATTGCCAAGCCTCTGACTAATATGCTCCACAAAGGCGTCAAGTTTGAGTGCACCGATAAATGCCAAGAAAGTTTTCAAGCTCTGAAGGACAAGCTCACTTCTCCCCCAGTGCTTGCTCCCCCTGATACTCAGAAGGACTTCGTGATATATGGCGACACGTCTCTTCAAGGATTAGGCTGTGTCATATTGCATGAGCGCAAAGTTATTGCTTATGGCTCTCGTCAGTTGCATTCTCACGAAGATAATTATCCGACTCACGGTCTCGAATTGGCACCGGTAATTTATGCAATGAAGTTGTGGCGACGTTACCTCGTTGGTAATCATTGTGAGATCTACACCGACCACCAAAGCCTGAAGTACCTGTTTACTCAGCCCGAACTGAATCTCCGCCAGCAGAGATGGCTCGAGATAATAGCCGACTACAACATGGGACTTTCTTACACCTCTGGCAAAGCTAATGTGGTGGCCGATGCCTTAAGCCGCAAAGCTTATTGTAGTGAACTGGAAGTTCAAGTAGAGCAGCCACGTCTGTATGAAGAGCTTCAAAAGCTGAACCTTGAGATTGTTCCACAGGGATATGTGAATTCCCTTGTTGTTCAAGTAGACCTCGACAAAGACATCAAGTTCATCCAAAAAGCTGACTCGGATGTCGAAAAGATGAAGCGATATCTCGCCACAGGAAGGCCTTCAGACTAAAGGCTTGCTGATGATCAAGTGTTGTACTTCAAAAACCGTTTAGTGGTTCCTAGCAAGCACAATCTAAACTTTACTCCGCATGTTATGAAAGAAGCTCATGATACCTCCTTGTCAATCCACCCAGGTAGAACCAAGATGTACCAAGACCTTCTTCTGCGGTACTGGTAGCCTGGCATGAAGAAAGACATTGCTCGTTATGTTGATGAATGTGACGTTTGCTGTCGCGTCAAAGCCGAACATCAGAGACCTGCTGGAACTCTGCAACCACTCTCTATTACTGAATGGAAATGGGACAAGATTGAAATGGACTTCGTCACCGTATTTCCCTGATCGCAGAAAGGTCATGACGCTATCTTTGTCGTCATCGACCGATTCTCCAAGGTTTCCCACTTTCCTCCAGTCAAGGAGACGATCTCTGCTAGTCAGTTAGCAAACTTATATGTTTCCGGAATTGTTACTCTCCATGGTATTCCGTTGGAGATTAGTTCAGATCGTGGCAGCATTTTCACCTCGAAGTTCTGGGATAGTTTCCAAGAAGCTATGGGCACTCGCCTGAATTTCAGCACCACTTATCACCCCCAGTCGCAAGGACAAGTCGAACGAGTCAACCAAGTGCTTAAAGATATGCTTCGAGCTTGTGTGATCTCATTCGGTAAGAAATGGGAGGAATCTCTGTCGTTTGCTGAATTCTCGTACAACAATAGCTATCAGGCTAGTATGAATATGGCACCCTTTGAAGTTCTTTATGGACGTAAGTGTCGAACCCCTCTGAATTGGTCAGAAACTGGGGAACGAACCCTCATTGGTCCGGACATTATCCAGCAAACTGAAGATCGGGTTCACGTCATTCATGAACATTTGAAGGCTGCTCAGGCCCGCCAGAAGATCAACTATGACCGCAAGCACAAGGAAATGGTCTATCAACCCGGCGAACAAGCTTACCTCCGTGTCACTCCGATGAGGGTACTCATCGTTTCGGGATCAAAGGCAAGTTAGCTCCTCGCTACATTGGCCCGTTCTGTATCCTTTCCAGAAGTGGACCAGTGGTATATAGATTGGAATTGCCGCCGAACCTGTCCCAAGTCCACGATGTCTTCCACGTGTCACAAATCCGACGCTACTTCAAGGACCCTATTCGTGAACTGGAACATGATTTGATTGAATTGCAACAGGAATTGAATTATCAAGAACATCCGAGCCGCATTCTCGATGAGTCGGAACGCAAAACCCGCAACAATATAACCAAGTTCCTCAAAGTTCAGTGGTAAAATCATTCTGAAGAGGAAGCCACTTGGGAACGCGAAGATCTTCTTCGTGAGGAATACCCCGATCTTTTCCCCTCTATCGCTTAGATTCTCGGCACGAGAATTCTTGTAGTGGGGGAGATTTGTAACACCCTTAGTGTCAGGCATCAATAATAAACATCTGTGATTAGCAAGTCTCTAATCACCTTTGATCATGCCTTGTTCATCTTTGAATTCAAACAAACCCAAAATGCCTTTTGATGAATATGAAAAATAAGTGGAAATAAAACATTGTCCAAAAATTGTGAAACATTTTTGTAAAATCCCTAAAAACCAGTGGACCATGGTAAACCTGATATGGGAATTTATTGCAATGTCTAAATAGTGCAAACAAATGATAACAGTGCTAGAACAGCACCATTTGACAATTGCATATTAAAAAGAATTATTAAAAGATTTTATAAAAGTCCCAATCTTTTTATGGCACTCTAGTATTGTACCATGCTAATTATGGAACCTATTACATATTTTAAAAAATGGCTAAAACAACTAAAATGAATATAAAACAAATAAGAACAGAAAAAGAAAACATACGAAAAAAATAAATAAATGAATAAAAGGCTTCAGTTCAGTACATCAAGTGCACAGTGTGGCCCAGCCACTCAAACCAGCCCACTTGGCCCACCCAGGGTCATCCCCTTCCTACTATACCCCCTCCCCCTCGTGTCGCCATGGAAGGAGCTGCTCGATGACGATTGTCCCCGTGTTGAGCATCCACAGCTCCTAGGGTTCGAGCCCCTGCATAACTACTCGCCCCCGAGCCCCCTGGCGAACCCTAGCCCCTTTTCCAACCCCTCCTCGCGCCACCATCGTCGCCGCGCAGAAGCCCGAGCCTCGCCATGGACGCCAACTCGCAAACACGCGGCCACTGACGCCCCCGAGCCCCGAGACCTTGTCCAATCGGCGCGCCTTCGACGTCTCCGTCACTCTGCAGAAGAAGACGAGCCCGGAGGCACCGCAACGCCGCAATCGCGTCTTCTTCTTCCTCGGCCCGCCGCTGCGCCGAGCCGAATTCCCGCGACCACACACCTTCGCCGCGCCCGCCAGACTCGACGCGCTCCCGGTGAGCTTCTCGCCCGCCGCCAGCGCCCCGGTAACGCCGGTTAAGCCCCACACGATTTCCCCTCTCTCACTTACTCCGGTCGCCGCCGCCATGAACGCCTCCGCCGTCCTGGACCATCCCAGTGGGCGCCAATAGCACGGGAGTGCTCCTGGTGTCCTCCCGCACCCGCCTAGCCATCGCACGTTCGCGGAACTCCATCGTAGCCTCGCCCCCGTCGAGGTCTGATGACCACCACCGCCACCCCTCGTCGCCGACGTCGCTCCGGCGAGTCCCCGACGACGCCATCGCCACCAAATGAACCGCGTTAGCCTCCTCGCCCGATTAAGCCCCCACACGTCCTCTCCCATAGCCCGTAGCAAGCGCACCGTCGACGGGCTCCGGTGAGGCTGACTGGTTGGCCCCACCTTTCAGTGGGTTAGCAAGTTAATTAACCCCGTTGTTAGACTTACATATGGGCCACACCCTTGTTAATCCTCTCTGGTTAGTTAAATAAAAACATAAACATTGTGCAACTGACATATGGGCCCAACCCTTAATTATCTCTCTGGATTTAGTTAAAATGATAATTAAAACATGAGTCTATTACAGCTAGGCCCCACCTGTCAGTAGATAGATTTAAATTAAAATAGAAATAGAAAGAGGCTGACATGTGGGCCATCTCTGTCATATACACTGTTCTGGATAATGTTGAATTAAAAATAAGAAAACAACTTCAAATATGATTATAAATTGATTTAAAATGATTTAAACTTTGAAAATTAATATCTTTTAAACCGTAAGTCAGATTAAAATAATTTGTATATCAAAGTTGATCAGAAAAATACGTAGAATATGGATACACTATCCGTATGTCAACCACCCCCTCTAACACAACGAACATCGACATCCCCCCTCCGGGCCGTCTGTCGATAATCACCCGGAGCCGGACCACGTGCCTTGCACTGCGTTAGAACACCGTTAACATTGCGTCTGTCATGCCATTCATCTGTCTGCTATGATTGCTTTGTATTTACGGTTTCTCCGCCTTTATTGTTCGGTAGACCCCGCTGCTACCGCCGACTACACTTCTGTCGGGTACGACTACTTCGTCGACGACCCTACCCCTACCGTCGAGCTTCCAGGCATTTGTTCCTGATGCCGCTACATTGCAATCATATTCAATTGCATAGCCTGCTTTTGTCACCCCTTGATGTACCTTTCCTTTGTCCTATGCTGCCCATTATAATTATATATGATATTCAGCAGTGAGCCCTCCGCATTGTTAGGTAGGATTAGATAGCAGGCCGTGATAACTCTAGCGAGTAAATGCGGATTACAAATATTGTAACTTCAACAGGTACGAATCAATGCAGACGCCCTAGGGAACCTACAACGGCGAAACTCTGACGAGTCGCTTCGACTTTGACTTATGAGTGCAATGGACTCGTATTTCACACTCGTCGGCTCGGTAGCGTAGCATCACCGGGATGATATGAGGTTTACCTCTTTAGTTCATTCCGCTGATGACTCTGTCGAGCTGTCAGAACCCTCTGTTAGGTATGTGCTAGGATCAAGCCTCGCCTTGGATTCATGTCAAAAATTTCAAATGAAATTAAAATGGGAGAGAGAACACCCCCCAGATGAATTTAATTCAAATGGCCATCTTAAAATTAGCTCAAAAATTTTCTTTTGCATTTTTGAAAAGTCTCTTAATTGAGCATGATCACATATAAAGTGATTTGGATTCAAACCCATGCCCATAGATTTTTAAAATATTCAAAGAGGAGCTTGGAATTAAATAAATACCCTATTTGAATTTGAATTCAAATATCTTTGAATTTAAAAAATGCTCAAACTTTGGATGTCTAGCCACTAGTCACTTAAAGCCATATATAAATTTTGGAATTTATAAAAATGTCTAGCTATTTTTTTAGACAAGACAAAACAAATGGCAGAAAAGGAAAACAAAACTAAAAAGGAAAAGGCCTACCTGGCAAAGAGGCCCAACTAACCGAGGAAGCCAAGCCCAGGGAAAGGCTGGTCTTCCTCCTCGCGCTAGCCAGGCTGCTGGGGCCGTGGCAGGCATGCCGACGCCGGCGAGCACATCCCTGCCTGCCTGGGGCCTTCCCGTGTCCTCTTCTCGCGCCAGGAGAAGGCCGTGGACGCCCGCTTCACTTTCCCACTCGCAGAGCGCCGTCCCCCTCTTCTTTCTATCGATTTCTCGCGCCGTCAAACACTAGCAGAGAGCACCAACGCGGCCACCGGCCGAACCAAACCACGCCGGCATGTCCACCGTGCACCCCGAGCTCCACTTCGTCGTTCTACGCCCTTGATTTGAGCCCACCGCCATCAGAGGAGACGCCCGCGACACAACTTCATCGCCGGCCACTGAGCTCTTCCCCGACGAATTCCGCCGCCGTCCCGCTTCCTCCATCTACTTCGAACTCACCACTGCATCCAGGGTGAGAAGGCCGTCATTTCGCCCCTCCCCGCTGCTCTTCCTGCGCCCCGTAGCTCAATCTCGGCGAGCACAGAGCTCTGGCCACCGCCATGGCCGAAGCTGTCGTGCTCTGGAGCACGCCAGTGACCCCCCAATGGGTCCACTAGACGCGGGAGCACGCGATGCGGCGGCTAGGCCATTAGGGCCCCTAAACCTACTGCTAATCACACCCCTAGGCCACTGACAGTGGGCCCAGGCCCCCTAACTAACCTCTGTTTAGTTTAAACAGAGAGGTGATTAACCCCTAGACACTTACAGGTGGGCCCCTACTGTCAGCAGCCCCCCACGTCAGCCTTGCGTCATGCTGACGCAATAAACTGTTAAATCATTTAAAATAATCCAGAAAAGGCAGAAAATGCAATAAACTTTGGAAATTCATAATCAATTCATACTAACTCCAAATTGGGCATACAATATATGTAAAATTATTAGAAAAATGCAAGGATTCTGAATATGGACGTTGTTTTCATGTTTGACAAATTTAAATTGGGTGAACAGAGACAAATGTGCATATGACATTCTTTTGAATTCAAATTTGGAGTGAATTTGCAAATGACTTTGCAATGCACTTCTTTTAAATGGAACTGCCAACACATTGCAACCAGGAACATCACATTACAATCTTGATAATGTGATTGTGCATTTGCATTTATATTGATCCTATGTTTGCCATGCTTGTCCGGATGGAAGTGGAGCCAGAACCGGAGGCCACCCCCATCATTGAAGACACCGTTACCGAACCTCGTCAGCAAGGCAAGCAACCCCCCCATTGATCATGTCAATAAAATCCCACTTCCCTCTCAGTCTCGCTTATGCATTGTTTAGGATGATTACCATGTTACATTTCTACCGCATAGATGAACCAATTTCTTTGCATCACCTATCATTTTTTGACAGTAGTAAGCAAACCACAATTATAGCAGATGTAGGAGTTGATTGATATCATGTGGCCCCTGCAACTGTTACAGCTTATTAAATACTTAGAGTGATACAATGTTGTTACTGTTATGTGTTCGGGATGGTGGTGAACATGACGATGATGGTGGAAATGTGTTGGTAACCTGACCTAAACAAGGTGAACGATGAGAGGCTGTGTAGGAGTACACATAGGGTTGTCTCGTTGAACACTGCCCTAAGTACGAGTTCTTGTGTGGTGATCCAAGATAAATAGTACAACCACACATTGGGCTCGCTGACCCCTCTCAACCTACTAACTCATCCCTTTCGATGTCCAGATGTCGCAGTAGTTTGGATTTCTGGTAGGTTTGTGGCACAGCCTGCTAAGTGAGAAAACGGCTCAACCGAGACCGTCTTGGGGCCCTACACACATCATTTGGGTCCACTTCGGTAAACCGGCCGAGTTCACGATAGTGGAAACCAACCCAGGTAGGCGGCTTTCTTGGACTAGATCGGCTATGAGGTAACAGTTGTGGTGAGCATTATCGGCGGCACCCCTTGAATGGTGACGAGACATGGCGGTAACTGATGGTCATGTGTGTGTAGCGGTACACCCCTGCAGGGTTAACAAAACTATTCGAATAGTCGCGGCCGCGGTTATGGACTACTTGGTTATCTGTGCTTGATTATAAGACAACTTCAAAGGTTACTCTAAAACTTTCCAAGATAAGTGTGAGTGTTATGGTTTTCTTTCTCGTGGGGGAGTCGAGGAAGTATCCATAGTGGTGTATTGGTTGGACACTCGGTAGTGGACTCGAGCACGCTTCTTACCTCATTCTGGTATTCGTAGTTTAGGACTGGCCAAGTCAAAGCTGGCAGTTTTGCATTGAAACCCCACCTCCTTTACCTTGAAACTTGAGCATGAGTAGTATAGTTCTGATGTAAGTCTTGCTGAGTACGACTTTGTACTCACGTTTGCTTATTCTATGTAATATATGAACCCACTGACCCCGAAGGTGGATTCTTCCTGGAGCTCGACGATTAATCAAGCTAGTGTAGTCCCAGTCAGCAGACTGGTTCCCTCGTGGAAGGGCTTGTTTATAAATAAGGCTTCTCTAAGCCATTTGTTAAACTTGTCTTTACTCAGCCCTACTTTGCTTCTGCATGTTTGATGTAATGTTGGATCACAGAGTTGTGATCTCTTTGTGCACTCTGTGAGAGTTAAATAAAGTTGTATACTTTGTGGAGAATTGTGATGATACCTGCTATTAATACTATACATGTATGATGCGTGTATGATTATAATGTGCATGTCTTAGTATGGGTTTTCGAGAGCTTCGTTGTTATCTTGCTGGCGGTCTTTTATACACCAAGTGGCCCTTAGATGTGTGCAGCTTGGGTCATCGCGATGCGATTGCTGGTGACTGTGTCACGTGCACACTTTGTGGTATGATCGAGCCCGCCTAATCGGGCTGGAGTATGTTTATGTAAGTGTTAGAATACAATCGATAGTATGGTTGAGACGACTTGTCTATGAGTATGGGAGTTCACCACCCATAGCATTTAGACTTGTGTGCGGATGATGAACCATATCAGTTGATCATCCGGCCTGGATGGGATGCACCTCACGTTCGATGCTATCCTAGAGTGTTCTGTTCTTGGCCTTGTCTGCTTAGACAAGTGGGAACGGCTCTCGGCTCTCCATATGATTGTGTTATGACAGGACTTGCATACACAAACCCCGGGTCCCGACAGACTTGGTATCAGAGCAGGACTTACTGTAGGATTATCAGCCTTGGTCAAAGTCGAGTCTAGCCTTCTATAGTTATATAGTTACTCTGGGTATATAAGGGAACAACATAAGGCTTATTTTCTCTCCTTATCCTCATCGTTTTGAGTTCTGATTCAACCTCATCTTTTCTACGGGAAGATAGGACTAGGCTCATCTATGTCTTACTAGAACATCTCGTTGTTTGCTTCCTTGTAGCCGTAGGAAAGTTGTGTTCGGTTTGCTAGAGTTGTTCTGCTTCCTGATTTCTTACATCGTATGTAAGTGTTTTTTGTATGTTGTAAGAAAATTTCCTTTTCCTGCAATTACAGCCGTTATGATGTCCGAGTCATTCCAGGTTTCTTCATAATCTGATGCATTTGCAAAATCCTTCTATCTATTTCGGATGTCTTTCCAGAAGATTTTTTAGGTGGCCTTCCCGACAGTTCCATAGAGTTTGTTGTAGGTTTTGTTCTAGAAACATATATTGAGGCATTTGAAGTTCTTCCTCCCAGTTTAGATGTTTCCTAGCCAGAATAGCCACGGTAACCATAATGTTGGGGTACATTGCTACTCTAACATGTCTATTGTTACCCTAGTAGGCCATGGTTATCCTCTAGGAAAACTACCCAGTAACTCAACTCCTTAAACCTAGCCACCCGACAGATGTGTAGAATTCATAGTTGATCTTATGCCAGGCACCGCCCGAATTTCCAAACGCCCATACAAAATGGCCCCACATGAGTTAGCTGAGCTTAAAATCCAATTTGAAGCTTTGTTCGCAAAAGGCTTCATCCTCCCTGGCTCATCGCCGTGGGGTTGCCCCGTTCTGTTTGTAACGAAGAAAGATGGAACAGAAAGGATGTGCGTAGACTATCGCCCGCTAAATCTAGCGACGGTAAAGAACAAGTACCCACTGGCCAGGATCAATGATCTTTATGATCAACTTGCTGGATCCTCTGCTTTCTCCAAGATGGATTTGAGATTAGGCTATCATCAAATCAAAATCCGAAACGAGGACATTCCCAAAACGGCTTTCACTACTCATTATGGTCTTTACGAGTACACCGTCATGTCCTTCGGTTTAACCAATGCCCCCGCCACATTATCGCGCATGATGAATTCGATCTTCATGGAGTACTTAGATAAATTTGTTGTAGTTTATCTTGATGACATTCTCATCTACTCGAAGAACGAAGAAGAACATGCCGAACATCTTAGGATGGTATTGATGTAACTTCGGGAGCATCGCCTTTATGCCAAGTTCTCTAAGTGTGAATTTTGGCTACCAGAAGTGACCTACTTAGGCCACGTGATTTCTTCAAAAGGCATTGCCGTGACTCCCGAGAGAGTTCAGGTTGTCCTTGACTGGACTCCACCAGAATCGGTTAAGCAAGTTAGAAGTTTTCTTGGCCTAGCAAGCTATTGCGGCCGCTTTGTCGAGAACTTTTCTAAAGTTGCAAAGCCTCTAACTGAACTCCTCAAGAAAGATAATAAATTCCAATGTACTCCCAAGTGCGAGGAAGGCTTTCAAGAGATAAAAATAAGATTGACTTCTGCACCCGTACTTGCGCCTCCAGACACCAAAAAGGATTTCGAGATCTATTGTGATGCCTCACGACAAGGGTTAGGATGCATACTTATGCAAGATCGACATGTGGTAGCTTATGCTTCACGCCAGTTATGTCCACATGAAGAGAACTATCCTACCCAAGATCTTGAACTCACTGCCATAGTTCATGCCCTGAAGACTTGGCGACATTACCTCCATGGTAATCGTTGTGAGATTTATTCCGACCACCAGAGCCTCAAATATATATTCACCCAGCCAAATCTTAATCTGAGGAAAAGACGCTGGATTGAGTTTATAAAAGATTATGACTTCGGAATTTCTTATACCCCAGGAAAATCCAATGTCATGGCTGATGCACTAAGTCGTAAGTCATATTGTAACAACCTCATGTTACAACAGTATCAGCCACTTCTTCATGAGGAATTTTGAAAGCTCAATCTCAAGATTGTTCCTCATGGTTTTCTTTCTACCTTGGTGGTGAAACCAACCCTTGAGGATCAAATCATAGTTGCCCAAAGGTGTGCAGGAGGTGTTCCCCGGATCAAGGAGAACATTGCTAGCGGAGTTGTCAAATGTTTCTCCACAGATAGCAAAGGAACGGTATTCCTTGAAAATCATTTGGTAGTACCTAAGAATAGGGATCTAAGGCAACTCATCCTTAAAGAAGCCCATGACACTCCCCTCTTGATTCATCCTGGTAGCACAAAAATGTACCAAGGTCTACGCCAGAGATTTTGGTGGACTCCGATGAAATGACAAATTGCTTAGTTCATTGTTGAATGTGATGTTTGTCGTCGCATTAAGGCCCAACACCAAAGACCTGCTTGCACTCTTCAACCATTGAATATTCCTGAGTGGAAATGGGACAAAGTCAGTATGGATTTCATCACTGGCTTTCCGAAAACCCTATAAAGGAAATGATGCCATCTTCGTTGTCGTTGATAGGCTTTCCAAAGTTACTCACTTCCTTCCCGTTCGCGATTCCATAACTGCGAGCTAGTTAGTGGACTTGTATGTATCTAGAATTGTGTCTCTTCATGGTGTTCCTTTGGAAATCAATCCTGATCGTGGTAGCCTTTTCACCTCTAGATTTTGGGGAAGCTTTCAGAATGCTATGGGAACTCATCTCTCCTTTAGTACAACTTTCCATCCTCAGTCTAGCGGTCAAGTTGAAAGGGTTAACCAAAATCTCTAAGACATGCCCAGAGCTTGTGTTATCTCATTCGGAAAGAATTGGGAGAAGTCTCATCCATTCGCCGAATTTGCTTATAACAATAGTTTCCAATCTAGTCTGAACATGGCTCCTTTTGAATTCCTCTATGGATGAATATGTCGAACACCCCTTAACTGGTCAGAAACCTGTGAAAGACAACTCTTTGGACCGTATATGATCAAGGAAGCAGAAGAGCAAGTTCACATTGTTCGTGATCAATTGAAAGCAGCCCAGTCTCGTCAGAAAAGCTACTATGATCCTCATCATAGGCAAGAAAGCTACAATCTGGATGAGAAGGCTTACCTTCGGGTTACTCCTTTGAAGGGAACCCAACGCTTCAGTATCAAAGGAAAGTTGGCCCCATGATACATTGTACCTTTCCGCATTCTTGCTAAACATGGAGAAGTTGCCTATCAACTTGAACTACCCCCACATCTTTCCCGAGTACATGATGTATTTCATGTGTCACAACTCAGGCGTTGCTTCAGGGACCCCATCCGCGAAGTCAACCATGAAACGCTTGATCTCCAAGATGACCTCTCTTCTCGAGAATACCCCGTTCGTGTTCTTGACTCAGCAGAGCGTGTCACTCGTCGTCAGAAGATTCAGTTTCTGAAAGTGCAATGTTCACACCACTCTGAGAATGAAGCCACGTGGGAAAGAGAAGACCGTCTCAGTGCCGAATACCCCTCTTACCTCCCGCAAAATTCTGAATCTCGGGATGAGATTCTTTTGAGTCGGGGCGAGTTGTCAGAACCCTCTGTTAGGTATGTGCGAGGATCAAGCCTCACCTTGCATTCATGTCAAAATTTTCAAATGAAATCGAAATGGGAGAGAGAACACCCTCCAGATGAATTGAATTCAAATGGCCATCTTAAAAGTTTCTCCAAAAATTCCTTTTGCATTTTTGAAAAGTCTCATAATTCAGTATGATCACATATAAAGTGATTTGGATTCAGACCCATGCCCATAACATTTTCAAATATTCAAACAGGAGCTTGGAATTAAATTAATACCCTATTTGAATTTGAATTCAAATATTTTTGAATTTCAAAAATTCTCAAACTTTGGATGTGACTAGCCACTAGTCACTTAAAGCCATATATAAATTTTGGGCATTTATAAAAATGTCTAGCTATTTTTTTAGCCAAGACAAAATAAATGGCAGAAAAGAAAAACAAAAACAAAAAGGAAAAGGCCTACCTGGCAAACACGCCGAACTAACCGAGGCAGCCCAGCCCAGGGGCAGGCTGGTCTTCCTCCTCGCACCAGCCAGGCTGCTGCCGCCGTGGCAGGCATGCCGACGCCGGCGAGCACCTCCCTGCCTGCCTGGGGCCTTCCCGTGTCCTCTTCTCGCGCCAGGAGAAGGCCGTGGACGCCCGCTTCTCTTTCCCCCTCGCAGAGCGCCGTCCCTCCTCTTCATTCTCTCGATTTCTCGCGCCGCCGAACACTAGCAGAGATCGCCGACGAGCACCGACGCGGCCACCGGCCGAACCAACCCACGCCGGCATGTCCACCGTGCTCCCCGAGCTCCACTTTGTCATTCTACGCCCTTGATTTGAGCCCAGCGCCATCGGAGGAGACGCCCGCGTCACGACTTCACCGCCGGCCGCCGAGCGCTTACCCGACGAATTCTACCGCCGTCCCGCTTCCTTCGGCTACTTCGAGCTCACCACTGCATCCAGGGTGAGAAGGCCGTCATTTCCCCCCTCCCAGCTTCTCTTCCCGCACCCCGTAGCTCGATCCCGGCGAGCACAGAGCTCCGGCCGCCACCATGGCCGAAGCTATCGTGCTCTGGAGCACGCCAGTGACCACCCAATCACTACTGGAATTCCTTAATTTGCCATGTGCTAACCGCTTTGCCGTCTGTTTTATGTCGGGGCAGACGGCAAAGCGGTCCTCTACCGACAGCTGACCTAAATACAGATGGAAAAACATGATAGACGGAAAAGAGATACTTTGCCTTCTGCATTACTCCAAGCAGATGGCAAAAGATCCTTTGCCGTCCATCGGTAGACGGCAAAGCGCAGTTGTGGGCCCACCCGGGACTGTGCTGGATCTGGCTAATGGCCCCGTACTATGCCGTCTGTCCGCAGACGGCAGAGAAGCCTTTCCCGTCTGCTGGCAGAGGGCATAGTGCTCGACCGTTAACTGCTCCAGTCCGTCCACTCTCTCTCCCCATCCCGCATTCTATCTCTCTCACCCCGCCGCCGCCCGAGCCGCAGGTCGCCGCCGCTCGAGCCGTCCCACCGTGCCCGCCGCTGGTGAACGCCGCCGCCCGCCCTCCTCTCTCACCTCTCCTCCTCAATCCTCTCTCTCCTCTCCTCGTCTCTAACCGGCCGACCACCTCCTCTCTCTCTCCTGTTACAGATCCCCGCCACGCCGGTGAAGAGACGTTGTGCCGCCCTCGTCGCCGGCGCCACCTCCCCCCCACCCGCAGCCGTCGTCCTCCCCCACAACCACCGCCCCCCACCACCACCGCCGGTAAGCCTGCTCCCCTCTCTTTTTATTTTTTTCTGTTAATTAGATGTACTAGTAATTTTATTAGTTTAGTTAGTTTTAGGTTTTTTAAGTTCTAGTTTAGTTAGTCCTAGGTTTTTTTAATTAGATGTATAGTAAAGTTTAGGTTTAGTTTGTTCTCAGTTTTGTAAAATTTAGGTCTACTTGTAGTAAATTTTACTTTTAAATTAGTATATAATATGCAGAAAATGTAAAGGAAAATATGCAAAAAATGTAAAGGAGCATAAAGGGAAAATGTAAAGGAAAATAAATGGAAAATATAAAGGAAAATAAAGATAAAATGTAAATAAAAAAGGAAATTTAGAGGAAAAATGTAAAGGAGCATAAAGATAAAATGTAAAGGAAAATAAAAGGGAAAATATAAAGGAAAATAAAGAGAAAATGTAAAGAAAAAAAGGAAATTTAAAGGAAAAATGAAAATAAAGAGGAGGAGAGGAGGAGGAGCAGAGAAGGAGGAGGAGGAACAGGAGGAGGATAAATGGACAAGAAGGAGGGGGATAAGGTGGATGAGGAGGAGGAGGAGGAGGAGGAGAGAAGTAGAAGGTGGATGACGAGGAGGAGGAGAGGAGGAGCAGAGAAGGAGCAGGAGGAGGAGAAATGGAGAAGGAGGAGGAGGAGGAGGAGGAGAGAAGGAGAAGCTGGATGACGAGGAGGACCGAGGGAGAGAATCACCAACGCAACACATCACTCCAGCCCGACCCTTCTACCGGTGGGAATAAGAAAGTAGAAATATTATAGTTAGTAATTAGATGTTTGTATTTCTTAGCTTAATTATCGGGACTGAGTGTTTGTAATTTGCAGGTGTTTCCACTTCGCGTCGAGCATCGCCGTCGAGGGTTTCGTGTTCAACGACCTCCCTTGCGTTCGAGGGTGAGTAAAAAAGTCCTATCCTCCTCCAGCCTTCCTTTTGCTCTGTTCTGGCCTTCGTGCCGATGACACTAGCTAGGTCAGTCGCGTAACCAGTATGCGTCTCCCGTTCGAAAGGATTACAGTATAAATATGCATTCATTTGCATATTTATAATAGTAATTCTTTCGAACTGTCCAACGATATCCATGGACAGCCCGAGTATGTGTAGATTGGGTCCTTTTTCCATGCTCTGTTCCTGATCCGACGTGGAATTTCGTCAGCGCATCCCTGTTGTTCTCTGGATACACAACCTCTCGACTTGTTGTCGAGACGTGTATTAGGAGAACAGCGGGGAGGTTCTGCCGAAATTCGGGGTCGGGTCGGGAGCAGAGCATGGGAAAACGAACCCAATCTACACATACTCGGGTGGGATTAGGACCTATCTTTACCTATTAGTGTGTAGGTTAATTAATTGCCTATGCCGTAGCTATGTATAAAAGCAATAAAAAGTGGACGTAATAAAATTGACAAACTTGTATATTTGTTGTTTAGTAGCTAGCTAGTGACAAGATGAGCGATGATCGTGCCTGGATGTACACCGGTCACCCTAATCAGAAAGAGATCAACATTGAATGGCCAATGAAAACCAAGGACTTTCTGAGAGCAGCGTTTGCAAATGGTCAGAGAAAAACCTGGTGCCCCTATGTTAGGTGCGACAACTATAAACAGGCGATAGAGGTGGATATGGGTAAACACTTGCAGAAGTGGGGTTTTAAGCCTGATTATATGGTGTGGACTTTCCATGGAGAGTCTGCCGGACGCAGGAGAGAGGAGGTGGTCCGCCAGCGCACGGACGAGTATGGAACCGGGATCGAAGACATGGTGCAGGACTTTGACGATGCGCGGGATGAGGACGATGAGATAGAGGAAACTACGAAGGCCTTTTATGAGATGTTGGAGTCCTCAAAACGTCCTCTCCATGCTCACACTGAGCTTTGTCAGCTCGATTCCATCGCACAAGTGATGGCTCTAAAGGCACAATTCAACTTGGGCACAGAATGCTACAATGCAATCATGACCCTATTTGGGCGGTTTCTACCAAAAGATCATGTTATGCCTGCAAACCTGTACCAATCGGATAAGATCCTCAAGGTACTTAAGATGCCCTATGAGCAGATACATGCTTGTGAGAATGGATGTGCTTTATTTAGGAAAGAGTATGCGCAGGAAGACTATTGTCCCAAATGCAAGTCATCCAGGTATGTTGTGGTAGACAATGGTCAAGGTGAGAAGACACAGACCAAAATACTCGTAAATGTTCTTCGGTATCTTCCAGTGATACCAAGAATTCAACGCATTTACATGATGGATGAGACAGCCAGACAGATGACATGGCACAAATATGGGAAGAAAACGGAATTTGATGCAGATGGGAAGCCGATGTTGACTCACCCATCAGATGGTTTAGCATGGAAGCACTTCGATGAAAAACATGTGCAAAAAGCTATGGAGCCAAAGCATTGCCGAATCACCGTCGGAACGGATGGGTTCAATCCTTTCGGTCTGATGGCAGCCTCATATAGTTGTTGGCCTGTATTTGTCATGCCACTCAATCTTCCCCCCTCAGAGATTATGAAAAGGAAGAACATTTTCCTGACATTGATAATACCATGGCCCAAATATCCGGGGAAGAATATGGATGTGTACATGCAACCACTTAAGGAGGAATTGCAACAAGCTTGGGATGAAGGGTTCAAGACATACGATGCAGCTAGCAAAAAGACCTTCATAATGCATGTGTGGTATCAGTACTAGATGCATGACCTGCCGGCGTATGCACTTTTCTCTGGCATGTGTGTTCATGGAAGGTTCGCATGCCCAACATGCAAGTCTGCTCTTCAGTTTCATTGGCTGAAGGCGGGTGGCAAGTATTCCTGCTTCGACTTGCATAGACAGTTTCTGCCTCCTAAGCATCCTTTCAGAAGAGAGAGGAAGAACTTCATCAAAGGCAAAGCTTTCAAAAACCTGGCAGCACCTACGATGACGGGTGAACAGGTCCTGGCTTAGTTGAACTCTCTAGAGCCTGATCCAAAACGTCCCGGGTATTTCAAGGGATATAATTCGGAACACGCATGGACTCACAAGACATGCTTCTGGGATCTCCCCTACTTCAAAGACCTCGAACTTCCACACAAAATTGATGTGATGCACACTGAAAAGAATATCGGTGAGGCCCTATTTGGTACATTTTTTGTCATAGATGGGAAGTCAAAGGATAATCCTAAAGCTAGAGTCGACCAGGAGACTCTATGTGATAGACCTTTACAGAACATGCGACAGTCAAAAGAAAGGAAGAATTGGTCGAAGCCAAGGGCCTGGTTCAATCTTGAAAGGGGGCATATGAGGGAAATTCTCTTGTGGGTGTAAAATCGTTTGATGTTCCCCGATGGGTATGTAGCGAATCTGAGGAGGGGAGCTAGTCCAGAAAAATTGAAAATATTTGGGCTCAAGAGTCAAGAGTGGGTAATGCCGGTGATGTTGCACGGCTATATCCCCGAGGAAGAATGGCTAGTACTGGCAGAACTGAGCTATTTCTTTCGTGTTCTTTGTGCTAAAGAACTATCCAATGGCGTGCTAGAAGACATGGAAGAGACGGCGGCGGAGTTGCTCTACAAGTTAGAAAAGATCTTTCCACCGGGTTTTTTAATCCGATGCAGCATTTGATATTGCATCTCCCGACCGAGGCAAGAGTGGGTGGCCATGTGCAAAACTTTTGGTGCTATTCAACCGAGAGAATGCAGAAGACGCTTCGAGCAAAATGTAAAAATAAACGTAGAATTGAAGCATCCATGGCCGAGGCATTCATTACCGAGGAGGCAGCAAACTTTGTGACAGCCCACTATGAAGCCAAAAATCGCCATTTGCATAATGCAAAGCCTCGATACAATACAGGAGACCCCGAACGACGTCAATCCAACCTCAGCCTATTCAAAGGGAAGCTTGGATCTGTTGGTGCTTCGAGAAATATGATTTTGGATCTCGAAGAATGGAGGACCCTTGCGTTGTATATCTTTACCAACCTAACAGAAGTGCGTCCTTACATCGAGTAAGTGCTCGGTGCGTAAAATGTTTTGCAACTTCTTATAATTCTGGTGTCTTATTCACATCAATTGGTACAGTCGATACGTCGGCCAATACTCGAATGGAGCGGCTATTGAAAGGGATTCCATCGCAGATTATGAGCTTCTCGCCAAACATGGACACGGCAATCCTGGTTTCATCTCTTGGTTCAAACGAACGGTAACTACCATTCATAAAGGGTTTCATTTGTTGTTCATATTTCCGACTAATATACCAATCTTTTCCTATTAAACTTATAGGCAAATTCACCTGAAGAGCCTATAGACGCCGAATTGAGACAAGTCGCTAATGGTTTTGACATTAAGGTCCATACATTTGAGAAATACAATATCAACGGGTATCGCTTTCGTATCATTGGTAAAGAACAAATATTGCCCGATCGAATATCTACAAATTCGGGTGTGTCGGCTGTTGGCGAAGGAGGTATCGAATATTATGGAAGAGTTGAAGCAATATACGAACTTCTATTCTATGGTGAAATTCCTCCGAACGTCGTTGTCTTCAAATGTCATTGGTTTCTTCCGTCGAAGACTAGACGGACTCATGAACATGTAGGTCTAGTCGAATTTCGACAGGACACACATTTCAATGTCCATGATGTCTATATTACAGCTCAACAGGCCACCCAGGTTTTCTATCTATCATACCCCTGCCAAACGGTTGAAAACCTGAAAGGTTGGGATGTCGTTTATGATGTGCCGCCACATCTTAGACCACCTCCCCCCAATGAAGATGATTATGAGCCTCACATTAACCCGGAGACATATGAAGGAGAATTCTTCCAAGAAACCCGGAGCCTGAAAAAACGTTTTCGAAACCGCTCTACACAACCCGAGAACATGGAACAAGACAATGAGAGTGAACCCGATAACGATGATGAGGAAGAAGCCCATACCAATGATGTGCAAGAGCCTCCTGAAGAATAAGAGGTTACTGCTCCAGATGACTTGTCAATGCTTGACCGTTTACAGAAAGGCCTTCCAAATGTTGGTGTTGTTGAACCCGACGATGCCGTAATTTATGACGACACGCGTGATAGTGATGATGATCCTTCAATTGATCCCGGAGAAGAGACGGATGATCCCGACTATTGTTAGTTGTATGAATCCCAACTTTAAATATATTTATATATATTCTCATTATAGCAATTACTTTTTTTCTTTTGTAGTAGTATTATTTATTTTTATCATTTGTACTTAGTTCTTTTACTATGCTTCTGGCAGGTTCGTGACAGATATGGAGGGCAAGACCTCCGCGGGTGGTTCTTAGTCACGAGGTAGGGGTCGGGGTACTACGCTCACACCAGGGACTCTACGGAAGTCTTTTCTTGCCAGTATGTCCTCGCCTCCTACTTCTGAGGTGCCCAAGGGGAGAGGAGGTCGGACGAAGAGGGGCGGGAGAGGAGGAAGAGCAGGTGGTGGCCGCACAAGAGGGAGGCAGACAGTTGCGCCTTCCTCGCCACCACCTCCGGCTGATTCACCAGAGCACAGGGTCGTTCCCTCCCCGGAGAGTCCCGTGGTGGAGGAGGAGGCTACATCCGGGCGCACGTCCTGGAGTCCGTGGCCTGAGGTGGAGACGTCCGAGGGGGAGGTTCGTGAAGAGAGGCAGGTTGGTGAAGAGGAGGCGGTTCACACTGATGATGAGGCTGAGGGGGCTGAGGGTAACACTGTGTACCAGAGTGGGGGTACACGGCTCCCTGCTGAGCCGGTGACTCCCTCCCATAGGTCGTTGATTACGCCTGATGGAGAGAAGTAAGTGCACTTAATTACTTTGTTTCAGTACGCCGAGGTTTATGCAAATATCTGATGGCTTTTTTACTTTTTTGTATTGCAGGAGTTGGGCATACGGCTCGGGTGTTTGCAATCCCAACGGCATCCTTGGTGTGCTCATCAGGCAGAATTTCCCGGGGTTGGTTCAGTTGCCCGATGACGATTCGCCTCCGCAGCCTGCACTCTTTTGGGAGAACTATATAGCTGCCCAGGCCCCGTAAAATACGACCGTCAACGGGGTCGAATGCCACACCAGAGCGGACATGGTGTTGAACGGCTTTTGGGTAATTTCTCTTTCGCACAATGAGAACTTGAGAATAGCTAGGTAGTTGGTGCACTCATCAGTGTTGTCTCGTGCTTTTAATATCAGGTCTATTACAAGGTCGAAGAGTCCATGGAGGAGGAGGCGGGAAAGGTGCTCATCCAAGAGTGCAGGCGCCTCTTGCAGAACACAAGGCACGAGATGCAAGTGCAGGCAGGCCGTGACTACTACGCCAAGCGTGGCCTTAAGCGTAGCAAGTCGGAATGCCGAAAGAAGTATCTTTCGAGGGACCAGTACATGATGGTAACCCCTTCTTGAATCTTTTAGTTTCGTTGATTTCATTCCTAGCTAGCTAGTCCTATATAATTTCTAATCTTCATGTTTACTAACTTATGCGCCACCGAGATGGTGTGCGGAAAAGATGGATTGTTGGGAGGTCATTGTGGACCAGTGGTGCTCAGAATCCTGGTTGGCCGCCCACAACTGTTGGGGTTCGGGGCAGAAAACACAAAATTTTCATAACCTACGAGACCCATACCCAAGACCTATGCTATGGAGATGCAAGTAACGGACAGAAATAGATCACATACCAGTATGTAGTCCGTTAAGCGGGAAACGTTCCTGCATGAACGTGGATGGTGTAGTCGTACCGGCAATCCCCGATGCCGCGCAGGTCCACGATGACTCCTGTAGCCACCCGATCCTTGTAGACCGATGACGGGATTACGTCCCCGTCGGCACGTTGTCGATGAAGACCTCGTGATACGGCCACGACGAAGAAGTAGCACCAAAAGTGTAGTGCCTCGCGGGATTATACACATACAGTATACCCGACGTCCCTCCGGGCTCCGAACCAGTAGAGCAGCGGAAAGAAGATGGATTCGGATCCCGATTCCAGCAGCACGACGGCGTGCGTATAGTGGAGAAATCCCCAACCAAGTGTAGACTCCAAACAAGGGGAGTCCACTCGAGGAAGGAGAAAGGAGGGAGAGAGAGATGAGAACATGTCTCAAAAAATTGATGATTAAAAGGGCACCTCTACCCCTCCTTATATAGGCCAAGGAGGGGTGCCACCCCCCTTCCACTTTTGGGGTGGGACTAATCCCAAGGGGAGGGGGGTGCGCCATGAATAAAGGGGGTGGGCCCCTCTATGGCGCCATGGCCCATGGGGGAGGACTGCCTCTCCCCCTAATGGGCCCTATGAGGCCCATATGCCTTTTAATTCATTTTTAATTATATTTAAATATATTTTAATATTTAATTCAGATAATTAAATAATAAAACATTAATTAAACATTATTAAATATATTTTGAACCTTTCAAAATACCCGGAACAACTTCCGGCCTTCATCGGAACAATTCCGGTGTTCTCTCCAATTTCTTCGGTGATCCTGAATCAATCCTTACTGCGTTGAGTACCCTTAAGTGTAACACCCTACGGTCCGGGAAACAGCAGACATGATCGAGACAATTCTCATTGATCAATGACTAATCAATTGGACCTGGTTACAATCCTTGATAGCCCCTGCGCTTCCATCGAATGAACTTCAATCGCTGTTGGATCCGTTAACCGTGTGCCTGTTCCCTTTGTCCTATGGTACTTTGCTTGTCCGAGGTTTGATCATCGGTATCCATTATACCTAGTTCGTCCTCGTTCTCAACAAACAAGTTTACTTGTTCCCGTGATATTACAACTCCGTGACCTAGTCACACGTTTGCAAACTTTATGATGCAATATCACCGAGTGGGCCCAGAGTACCTATCCGTCACACGGATGGACAAATCCCGCTTTGATCTATTTGCATACTCATCAACCATCTATTTCGGAATACCCAAAGTGCACCGTTATGGCCAGCATATTTCAGTCAGGCGGTGGGATACAAATCAAAGTCTCCTCATAGATGACAATTACGTATGATCATTACGGTCAAAGGATCTGGTCACTACGTTATAGTTATCGCAATGTTGAACTATGTGACTTGATCACATCGCAACACTTCTGGTGGGTGTATGTCCATCATGTCATTATCCAATGATACGAATCCATTTTCAAAAGACGCCATTGTCTCATGATCAGGAAACCTTGATCATCAATCGCCCAATGGACTAGTATACTAGGGTTTACTAGGGACCTGGTTGTTTGTATACCACACATGTATTAATGTTTCCGCTTAATACAGTTATAGCATAGTATCAAACGTATTTATGAACTAATAGAATACGCTCGATAAAACATATTTTATTTTCCTCTAGGGCACATTTCCAACAGTCTACCACTTGCACTAGAGTACAAATAATCTAGTTGCATTTTCTCCGGATCATAACTCCTTATTGATCATGCTTGCCCGTGGAAGAGGTTGTATCAACGGTCTGGGTACCATTCAGAACCGTATGTCCTTTTTCAAATCATAATGTCACCTAATTTGACATTCCTTCATTATCCACTATAATGATGAGGTATATATATTTGGCGGTGAAGTGAGATTTCGTTTGATGTGTCATAGCAATGACATCCGGTGGGTCACGCGGACTTTCCCATAGTCATGCACACTTGAAACTCACTCAATCAGAATTCGAACTTCTTAAGCCATAATATAACTCCTGCTACTTCTAAAGAAACCACATCAATTTAGATTCAATCCGTAGTGCATTGTATGCAACTTTGATGTCTAACCATGTTTCTTTCAACTTAGGCATTCATTAGTATGATATCTCAATTTTCTAGGTTAGTGTCAAAACTTGAACCAGCATAACATGTATGGTCAAGTCCACTATCCTTTACAAATTTGAGATGTATCCTCAGTTCTCTTCAGACACTGAAGGATAAACTTAACTCTTTGTTCAATGATTTACTCATAAATCATATCACAACATGTTCTTACTACTAAGAACTTGGGTCACATTACGTCGAGTACATAACTCTGGTTTTATATGAAAGAACCTATGACAAAGGCATAGGGGATCCAACACATCCATTTCTTTCATTAACCATTAACCATTGTTCTTGTAGTGAGATTAACTCAACACTTCTCTTGGATATACAAGTTAGGACCACTTCTTGACTTGTACCATTCTGAACTCCTTCAGAATCTTATCCAGGAAAGTATTACGACTCAATGGTATTAAACACATATCTATCTTAATAGATCTTCAATGCTTAATACTTATTCATCTTCATTTATGAAAGATTCAAATAATCATTAACACCAACTTCACCATTCATAATATGTTATCCATATATGAGAATGTTATCATGCTCCCACTCAAATATGTCATTCACATATTAAGTTATAGGATAACACTCATATTGCTCCCGCTCAAATATGTCGGCCACATATAAGATAAGGATAACATCCACATGGCCCCCACTTAGATATGTCAGACACATATTAAGTTCAGGATACTAACCACATGGATCCTACTCAAATATATCATTTACATATAAGTCTAGGATAATATTCCCATAGCTCCCACTCAAAATATGTCGGCTACATATTAAGTTTCAGGAAACTATTCGGCTCCCACTCAGTTTCATGCAAATGCATGTCTCCTCGATATTTTGGTTAAGTCCAAAATCCTTTGATCATCCATCAAAATGAGAATTCAGTTTACGAGACACTAGTATCCATATGTTTTTCCAAAACCTTCTTATTGTACCAATTACAACACTTCTTCAAATACAGGATTTGAGGAAGTCACGGTATTGATAACAATCCTGGATCAATCATAGTGAATATCCCTTTGACTCAAGCATTGCTACACATTGTAGTTAACCCATTGAATTTGTCAGAAACAATCTTTGTGACAAACCAATCTTGACGTCCCTTTGATGTTCACATTTATTCCTCATAACTCTGAAGTTATTGTGAATATCAAGTAACCTCCTTACTTGATAAGATTCAAGCAATCTTAAATGTAACTCAACATAGGATTTCATGACTCGTAGTCATATCTCGTACTTAGGTCCACCATCGCTTCTTTGTAGTTCGTAGGAATGTCTTGTTCCATTAACATGACAAGTGAATCATGAATATCATTTTGCACAAGGGGCAAATATATATTCTTGAATCCTACCTTTCTCAGTAAAATCTCCCATCAGAAGATCATGATCACTATCATTAGTTTCTCCTCTTATTGTAGAGCTTTGCTTCCAGAACATATTCCATTGCACTACTCTGACATTTGGAGGCAAGGTCAATTACCTTGGTTGAACTTTCATTTTTCTTCCATTACCACATTTATCAAGAACAATTCTTGACAAACACCAAACATAGCAATACATGTTTTGCTCCTTTTGGTTCTAGTTGTGAAAGATGCATCCATAGTTGTCTTAAGGATACACTACAAAGATAATTTATCTTACATAAATCAAGCTTCCTAGAAACCACAACACACCATGACATATATAGTGTTGGTTTCCACGAACTCAGATGGTTCCCTATGCTGAAGTGAGTGTTTGCATATTAAATTAATAACTCTAAACAATAATAACGTAACTTGGTAAGAGATAACTTAGACCGTACACTTTTGGATAGAATATGATCACAATGTTCAGGCCCGTCAATCATATTGAAGTGTCTCAAGACATTGCAATTTGTGGAACAACTTTCACACAAGTCTTTATGCCCAAGACTAACTCAAAACATTTGTCACTTTGATCAAATCGTAGAGACTTGTCTTTCTTGTTAATTTAATATCCATCTTTACTCTGAAATCCCTTTTAATCATATCAAATTATTTCAGACTCATGTTTCATTAGTGAATACAAATATTCATCTAAGTCCACATACGAAGTTCACGAAATAATGAAATTCACCACATGCTGACATACGATACATCACAATGTATGATACTCAACAATCGGTACACATTCCGTTTACCAGAATGCGAGGTTTTAGTCATCTCACCTAAAAGGCATGGTTTGTATGTGTCAAGAGATCAAGTATCTTAAGACATCATCATACCATTCATGACTTAAACTGTAGTTTCATTATTAAGCCTGTATATTTCTTGGCATTACAATATTTCTTATAAATGATCAAACAACTATCATCAATATAAGAATAACTCATTCATAATCGTAATGTGACCATAAGAGATATCATTCATAAAAGGAGAACAACTGACTTGTTTCTCACTAATATGAATAATTGTCTTCGCGAGATGCAAGACACACTAATAAAGTCCTCATTCAAACGATCATAAAATTTATTCATATATTAATCAATTGATAGATGTAGAGGGAGAGTGTTGTCGACCATCAACTATCTTGATTGCCTTCAGCACACATTGTCACCTCATCCCTTCCAAGTCACTCTCAAGCAGTAAGTTCAAGCATCGAATACTTAATCAACCGCAATTAGTGTTTCGTGGGAAAGACATTTATAACTCGTATATCAAATATACCTTCTCCGTCAATGACCATTCTTGCATTGGTTCTACTCTTAAAGTTCTTGACTTTAACCATGACCTCATGACTGGTGAACGATTCTCCTTCATGACATAGTCCAGACATGGTCTTTTTAACTGGGAGGAAGCGGATGCAACTCCCCAGTTATCGCAAAGTAACCAGTCATTCAGTAGTCCAAGTTATACATTTTCCAAGTGACTTTCTCAGCAGGTTGTTCCTTCCACCATAGTTGAAAGAAACCCGTCCATATACTCAGATTCCATTACTCTGATTTGTGACCAAGTGCTTTCAAGTTCACCTAGCACGTCATACGTGTTGGTTAACATGCATTCACAATTCAGATTCCATAGAATGAATTATGGTGTATTGGACAGTCATTCATAAGTGACGGTGACTGCGATACTCATCATCATCTTCCTTGATTACGGAGTTGTCTGGTGTATCTCCTAGCAGTTCTTCGTATTATGTTTAGCAAGTCATTACTAATGAGTATGTCTCTAATGGTGTTGGTACACATCTATGAAGTAAGACCCATTTACCTTTAAGTTCTATCATACTAAAAGATCCATAGTTCTAAACATTGGTATGACGTTATCTACAATAATATTTTCTAAGATATGAAGATTAAGTTCATAATATGGAGTTCATGTTTCAAAAACAATTCTAGAACTCCCACTCAGACAAACATCCCTCATAGTTTATTCTAAGTGATTACACGATCCTTGAACACCATACCTCCCCCGATCGTCAAGGCCATCAGTATGTTGTTCAAGGTAGGCCATCATGCCAATCACATCATCCATGTGACTCATGCTCGACCTTTCAGTCTCTTGTGTCCTGAGGCCATATCATATACATATGCCAGGCTCGCCACCACACCCTATGTGATTTGTTGCTGTGTCATGCAAGGCCATATCATATACATATGCCAGGCTTGCTACACCCACCTCATGTGAACGAAAAAATGTTTGACACACGTGTGACACGTGGTGCCTCCATAATGTAGAACTTTCCAGGTGGTGCTCACTAGGGTAAGGACACTATGTTGGTTTTAGTGAGGGATCATTCTATTATGCTACCGTCGTATATCTAACATATTAGCAAAACAGGATGCAACAGTATAAATCATACATGCTATGATTCCCCCCGACATGCAAATGAAAGTTGAAAACGCCTTTCTACTTTATCTTTTGCAAGTTTTACGTGGATGCTAGGGGTTTCGAGAAAAGAACCGCTTTCTATCCTGCGAAAACAAGCCACAACACCAATCCCGCAATTGTCTCTATTACACCCCTGTCGGGGCCCTCCGTTGCAAACATCTTCCCATCGCTAATGCAGAGAGACAGACACCCCCCAGCCACTTTATATGGTAGAAGCCATATGTCAAGCGTGGAACCAGTCTCGCGTAAACGCGTAAGGTCGGTCGGGAGCCGCTTCATCAAACATTGCCGCAATGCTAAATGAGTACACGTGAGAGGGTAACAATTGGAGAATTGATGCCCACATACTAGACGTGTTCTATCCGTACAATACATCTATGCATAGCCTTGCTCTGATACCACTGTTGGGGTTCAGGGCAGAAAACACAAAATTTTCATAACCTACGAGACCCATACCCAAGACCTATGCTATGGCGATGCAAGTAACGGACAGAAATAGATCACATACCAGTATGTAGTCCGTTAAGCGGGAAACGTTCCCGCATGAACGTGGTTGGTGTAGTCGTACCGGCAATCCTCGATGCCGTGCAGGTCCATGATGACTCCTGTAGCCACCCGATCCTTGTAGACCGATGACGGGATTACGTCCCCGTCGGAACGTTGTCGATGAAGACCTCGCGATACGGCCACGACGACGAAGTAGCACCACAAGTGTAGTGCCTCGCGGGATAATACACATACAGTATACCCGACGTCCCTCCGGGCTCCGAACCAGTAGAGCAGCGGAAAGAAGATGGATTCGGATCCCGATTCCAGCAGCACGACGGCGTGCGTGTAGTGGAGAAATCCCCAACCAAGTGTAGACTCCAAACAAGGGGAGTCCACTCGAGGAAGGAGAAAGGAGGGAGAGAGAGATGAGAACATGTCTCAAAAAATTGATGATTAAAAGGGCACCTCTACCCCTCCTTATATAGGCCAAGGAGGGGTTCCACCCCCCTTCCACTTCCGGGGTGGGACTAATCCCAAGGGGAGGGGGGTGCGCCATGAATAAAGGGGGTGGGCCCCTCTATGGCGCCATGGCCCATGGGGGAGGACTCCCTCTCCCCCTAATGGGCCCTATGAGGCCCATATGCATTTTAATTCATTTTTAATTATATTTAAATATATTTTAATATTTAATTCAGATAATTAAATAATAAAACATTAATTAAACATTATTAAATATATTTTGAACCTTTCAAAATACCCGGAACAACTTCCGGCCTTCATCGGAACAATTCCGGTGTTCTCTCCAATTTCTTCGGTGATCCTGAATCAATCCTTACTGCGTTGAGTACCCTTAAGTGTAACACCCTACGGTCCGGGAAACAGCAGACATGATCGAGACAATTCTCATTGATCAATGACTAATCAATTGGACCTGGTTACAATCCTTGATAGCCCCTGCGCTTCCATCGAATGAACTTCAATCGCTGTTGGATCCGTTAACCGTGTGCCTGTTCCCTTTGTCCTATGGTACTTTTCTTGTTCGAGGTTTGATCATCGGTATCCATTATACCTATTTCGTCCTCATTCTCAACAAACAAGTTTACTCGTTCCCGTGATATTACAACTCCGTGACCTAGTCACACGTTTGCAAACTTTATGATGCAATATCACCGAGTGGGCCCAGAGTACCTATCATCACACGGATGGATAAATCCCCCTTTGATCTATTTGCATACTCATCAACCATCTATTTCGGAATACCAAAAGTGCACCGTTATGTCCAGCATATTTCAGTCAGGCGGTGGGATACAAATCAAAGTCTCCTCATAGATGACAATTACATATGATCATTACGGTCAACGGATCTGGTCACTACGTTATAGTTATCGCAATGTTGAACTATGTGACTTGATCACATCGCAACACTTCTGGTGGGTGTATGTCCATCATATCATTATCCAATGATATGACTCCATTGTCAATAGACGCCATTGTCTCATGATCAGGAAACCTTGATCATCAATCGCCCAATGGACTAGTATACTAGGGTTTACTAGGGACCTGGTTGTTTGTATACCACACCTGTATTAATGTTTCCGCTTAATACAGTTATAGCATAGTATCAAACGTATTTATGAACTAATGGAATACGCTCGATAAAACATATTTTATTTGCCTCTAGGGCACATTCCCAACAACAACAATGCCAAGGACCGGCGCGCCCAGATGGTTGGTGTGCCACACCATCAAGGCAGCCGCAACTTAGCTGGTTACGGGCAAAAATGGGTATGTGTGTTTTGCTAATATTGTCTTTTACGCACCCACAACTTAGCAGTTTACTAATATTGGGCTTTGCTTTGTCTTTTAGGCGGAGCATAATAAAACAGAGCCGCTTGGTGTGTTCGAAAATTATGGCATGGCCCATACAGTGTCGTACAAGAAGGCCAAGGCACTCTCAGAGTTGGATATTGCCACTCCGTCGACTTTCACCAACGTTGCCGCCTACGGTAAGATGAAGGCTTATACCGAGGTGGCAAAGGAGAAGCACGGGCAGGATTATACCCCGGTTGGGAAGCCTATAGACCCGAAGCTTGTGATGATCTCTGGTGGCGGAAGGCGCCATGGCGCCATGGCCATTGGAGATAAGTTGATTCGGTGCAATAGGACTCTTCCTCAGATCAAGGCGCGCCAAACGAGCTCTTCTCCTGCTATAAGGACTCGTGCGCGGCCAGTCGATCTCGCTATCGAGGTTAGCCATAAGGACTCTTGCATTCTTGTGTTCTCTCATCGAATATTACAGTGCTAACTACAGGTGTGGGGTTGCAGGAAGCTCTTCAGAGAGAGCGACAGAATACCCAGCGGCTACTCGAGGAGAAGGAGCGGTTGGCGGGGAAGAAGGCAGCAGAGAGAGAGCGGTTGGAGGACGAGAGGACGACGAAGGCTCTTGAGGAGGTCGCGGCACGCCACGATGCGTCGAACCGGGCCTTGTACAAGCTCATCGTGGTAAGTCACTTGTTCATATTCACCCAAAGAACGCATGTTATAATGTTTGTTTATATTAGGAACTATGTAGAACTGACTCGTGGAAAAAAAATGTGTAGACTATGTACGAGAAGACTGGCCAGACCGCTCCACCGATGCCGATCATTTCTCTTGTGGGGACGGTGAGTATCTTTCAATGATCATCAATACCTTATTGAGTAGCGTCGTGCTAACCGCTTGTTGATCTTCTCGTGCAGCATAACTCTCGGTCTGCATCCCATGACCCTTCTCCCCCGTCAACCTCGGGCAACCCGACTGATGCTTCTCAGCCACCACAGCCTTGAGGGCTACACTCCGGTAATTTATGTTCTATATTTTTCTTTATAAATGCTTAGTTAGTTTGAAATTGCATATTTAGCTTCTGAAATCCTATATTTATTCAAAAAATTCCATACTTTGCCTATTTTACACAAAAAGGACATATCTAGCTTAGTTAGTTCGAAAACTAACATAATCAACTTAATTTGCTCACAAAATCTCAAAGTTATCTTAATTGGGTAAAAAAATGCTAAAGCTAGCTTAAATTGGCTCAACAATTGTTAAAGTTTGCTTAGTTGCTCAAAAATGCTGAAGTTAGCTCAATTTCCTCAAAATATGCTAAATCTAGCTTAATTCGATCACCATTGCTTATGTTAGCTTTGTTTGCTCAAAAGAAGAAGAAGAAAACAGAAGGAGAGGATCTTTTCTTCTTCTCCTTCTCCTTCTTCATCTTCTTCTTCTTCCTCTTCTTCTCATTCTACTTCTTCTTCTTCTTTTTGCAGATTTGCTTCAAGGCAGTCATGCTATGACGATGGAGTGTTGCATTTGGACTTGTAGTTTCTTTTATAAACAGTACTATATATACTTTGTGGTTGGACTTGTATATATATGAGAGTATGAGATTTGCATAGTTTTGGTTGATCAATATGTTGGAGAACATGCATGGGTGCTTATATATTTCTGTTGAGATGTGCTTATACAACTGTTGGAGAATATTTCTATGTATATGTCTATATTTTTCTCAAATGCAGGGATTTAAAAGAAAACAGAATAAAAAGGGGCTATGCAAGCTCTTTGCCATCTGCAGGCAGTCGGCAAAGCCCTTTGCTGTCTGCTGGTGGTCGGCAAAGGTGACACATGGCACCCAGCTGTGCAATCTGGGAACATACTGGGTGCCATTTCGTCCGTATGCCGTCTGCATATACATGGCAGACGGCAAAGAACATTACTATGCAGTTTGCCGGGCATACGGCAAAGATCTGATGAGAGGTGACATCTTGATGACGTCATCAGATCTTTGCCGTCTGTCGGTAGATGGCACACCCCTCCGTTAACGACTGACGGAGGGGCTTGTAACCTTTTTGTCGTCATGCAGTCTTTGCCGTCTACCCGCCCATATGCTGTCGGCAAAGGGCTTTACCGTTCGTCGATAATGTGCAGACGGCAAAGCACCTCTTTGCCAAAGAAATTGTTGAAAGGAGTTGTACCGTCCGGGTGCAGACGGCAAACCTCTTTGCCGACAGATAAAGGTGTGTTTGTCGTCTGCCAAGGCAGACGACAAACAAGAGAATTCCAGTAGTGAATGGGTCCACTCGACGCGGGAGCGCACGAGGCACGCCCCAGTGCCCTGCCCATGATCTCCTGAACACTGTAGTGTTTTTTCGGCGACGCTTCACCGTCTACAGCGGCGCCGGCGGCGAGCTAGGCCATTAGGGCCCCTAAACCTACTTCTAATCACACCCCTGGGCCACTAACAGTGGGCCCAGGCCCCCTAACTAACCTCTGTTTAGTTTAAACGGAGAGGGGGTTAAACCCTAGACACTTACAGGTGGGCCCCTGCTATCAGCAGCCCCCCACGTCAGCCTTGTGTCATGCTGGCGCAATAAATTCTTAAATCATTTAAAATAATCCAGAAAAGGCAGAAAATGCAATAAACTTTGGAAATTCATAATTAATGCATACTAACTCCAAATTGGGCATATAATATATGTAAAATTATCAGAAAAATGCAAGGATTCTGAATATGGACTTTGTTTTCATGTCTAACAAATTTGAATTGGGTGAAAAGAGACAAATGTGCATATGACATTCTTTTGAATTCAAATTTGGAGTGAATTAGCAAATTACTTTGCAATGCACTTCTTTTAAATGGAATTGCCAACACATTGCAACCAGGAACATCACATTACAATATTGATCATGTGATTGTGCATTTGCATTTATATTGATCCTATGTTTGCCATGCTTATCCGGATAGAAGTGGAGCCAGAATCGGAGGCCACCCCCTTTGTTGAAGACACAGTTACCGAACCTCGTAAGCAAGGCAAGCAACCCCCCCATTGATCATGTCGATAAAATCCCACTTCCCTCTCAGTCTCGCTTATGCATTGTTTAGGATGATTACCATGATACATTTCTACCGCATAGATGAACCCATTCCTTTGCATGACCTATCATTTTGTCACAGTATTAAGCAAACCACCATCCTAGCAGATGTAGGTGTTGATTGATATCGTGTGGCCCCTCCAACTGCTACAGCTTATTGCATGCTTAGAGTGATACAATGTTGTTATTGGTATGTGAGTCGGGATGGTACTGAACATGATGATGATGGTGGAAATGTGTTGATGAACTTGACCTAAACAAGGTGAACGATGAGAGGGTGTGTAGGAGTACACAGTGGGTTGTCTCGTTGAACACTTCCCTAAGTCCGAGTTCTTGTGTGGTGATCCAAGATAAAGAGTACAACCACACATTGGGCTCACTAACCCCTCTCAACCTACTAACTCATCCCTTTCGATGTCCACATGTGGAACGGCTTGCTATGTGAGAGAACGGCTGAACAGAGACCGGCTTGGGGCCCTGCACACATCATCTGGGTCCACTTCGGTAAACCTTCCGGGTTCACGATAGTGGAAACCAACCCAGGTAGGCGTCTTTCTTGGAATAGATCGGCTATGAGGTAACAGTTGTGGTGAGCATCCTCGCCGGCACCCCTTGAATGGTGACGAGACATGGCGGTAACTGATGGTCATGTGTGTGTAGCGGTACATCCCTGCAGGGTTAACAGAACTATTCGAATAGCCGCGTCCGCGGTTATGGACGTCAACGGTTACTCTAAAACTTGCCAAGATAAGTGTGAGTGCTATGGTTTGCTTTCTCGTGGGGAAGTCGAGGAAGTATATATAGTGGTGTATTGGTTGGAGACTTGGTAGTGGACTCGAGTACGCTTCTTACCTCATTCTGGTATTCATAGTACAGGACTAGCCAAGTCATAGCTGGTACTTCTGCATTGTAACCCCACCTCCTTTACCTTGAAACTTGAGCATGAGTAGTATAGTTCTGATGTAAGTCTTGCTGAATACGACTTTGTACTCACGTTTGCTTATTCTATGTTTTAGATGAACCCACTTAGCCCGAAGGTGGATTGTTCCGGGAGCTCGACGATTGATCAAGCTAGTGTAGTCCCAGTCAGCAGACTGGTTCCCTTGTGGAAGGGCTTCTTTATAAATAAGGCTCCTCTAATCAATTTGTTAAACTTGTCTGTACTCAGACCTACTTTTCTTCCGCATGTTTGATTTAATGTTGGATCACAGACTTGTGATCTCTTTGTGCACTTTGTGAGAGTTAAATAAAGTTGTATACTTTGTAGAAAATTGTGATTATACATGCTATTCATACTAGACATGTATGATGCGTGTATGATTATGATGTGCATGTCTTAGTATGGGTTTTCGAGAGCTTGGTTGTGATCTTGCTGGCGGTCTTTTATACACCAAGTGGCCCTTAGATGTGCGCATCTTGGGGCATCGCGATGCGATTGCTTGTGACTCTGTCACGTGCACACTTTGTGGCATGATCGAGCCCGCCCGAGACCCCAACTAAGTGATTGGGCTGGAGTATGTTTATGTAAGTGTTAGAATACAATCGATAGTATGGTTGAGGAAACTTCTCTATGAGTATGGGTGTTCACCACCCATAGCATTTAGAATTGTGTGCAGATGATGAGGACCCATCTCAGTTGATCATCCTGCCTGGATGGGATGCCCCTCACGTTCGATGCTTTCCGAGAGCGTTCTGTGCTTGGCCTTGTCTGCTTAGGTAAGTGGGTACGGCTCTCGGCTCTCCATATGATTGTGTTGTGACAGGACTTGCATACGCAAACCCCGGTTCCCGACACGAACCTCTTTAAGTGTGTCATCGAGGGTGATTCCTCCTGGTTTCACTTAATGGTAGGCACTCGAATCATCTGGTGTCCTTAAAGGTAAGAGTCGGGCGACCCAACAGTGCCCGCGAGCGGTATATTGCGTTGGGAACGATAGGGAGGGTACGGCCGACGTTACTGGCGTTCTTGGCCTTTGCTCGTATCTCGCGAGAGTTACCAAAGCATGAAAATTCAAGGTCTACCAAGAGCACACGCGAGACAAGGTAAGGATACGGTTCACCTTGTTGGTAACCGCGCGCTTTGACGGGACGACAGGGCAGCCCCCTACGTTACTGGTGGTCCTTGTTGATGTTCGTTGTCCGTTGTGTTGTTAGTTAGACAGCGATAATGTTTTTCTGCGAGATAATATAAAAAGCTAAATGGTTCGGCGGATGACTTCAGAGGACCGTTGGTCTGTACGCACTACCTTCACGTGGGATAAGGAGTTATGGGCTCCCCTGCGTCGTAGTTTGTCCGAAAGCTCTTCAGACGTCAGCAGCACCACGGGCTGATTGCCGGGAAGCGGTCTTGTCTTCTTTGCTGCAGCAGGTGTATTAGGATTTTCTTTTGCTTCACCGGCCAGTCTCATACCGTTCAGGAGCGCGGAAGGGTGAGGGACCTAGACCCCTGAGCGCATAGGATATAGTTCGGCGGATGGCCTCTCTGCTGAGTCTAGGATTGCTGCCCCGTGTCGGATAGCTTTGGTGGAGCATTCCCTAACAAGGTTCCCGCCACCCTGGAGACCCGAGCGTGCAGGATGAACAGTAGTGCACCCCTGCAGGGAGTTTAATCTATTCGAATAGCCGTGTCCATGGTAACAGGACGCTTTATGCTGAAGCCGGATCTTATCACTACCAACTACTACTATTAATCTCTTGGTTCCGGGTTATCTTCCTCGTAGGTAAGTTGAGGAGGGGAACTCGGAGGCATATATTATTATTAATTATTACAACTTACTATTATACAATGCCGCAGCAACTTCTGCTTCATTGTTACTTTATGCTTTATATGAACTGTTGGTTGTTCTCTTATTGTGCTGCAAGACTCGTCAGAAGATGCTAGTCTTCGATGGGCCTAGCTTCTTACCCTTATTCTGATTTCTACCTTGCAGTCCACTTTATACAGCCTCCCCTTTCCATTTGATACAATGCATAAATGCTTAGTAGCGGACGTAAGACTCGCGGGTATACTAGATACTCACATTTGCTTTATTTCCCCCTTTTTGTTTTGCCTGATCGGGCGCTGCAGTCGACGTTGGAGCCCAGGAGCAGGAGTACCCTGGAGCCGCCTACTACTACGTCGAACCACCCTTTGATGAGGACCAGGAGTAGTTTCGGAGGCTCCCAGGAAGGAGGCCTTGCCTTTTTCATCTGTATCTCTGATGTTATTTCTGCTAGCCTTCTTAAGGCAAAACTTGACTAGCTATGTCTGTACTCAGATATTATGGCTTGTATAACTTATGTATTTAGGTCCATGTGACCCCTTTATCTTGTAACATATTGGTTTATCCTTTTGTGTTTAGTGTTGTGTTGTCATATTCTCACCGTGGCACCCTAATCTCGGCCGTGTACCCTGCGTGTATGATTACTGTACACGGATTGATTTTGGGGGCATCACAAATCCTTCCCGTGGCATCCCGGTTTTGGATGATATCTGCAAGTGGTGATGAGCTAACTACAGTTATGGGGTGCTCTTGGAAATAGTGCTTAAGCTTCCGGCTTGGCATGAACACGCCAAGAACTAGCTTTTGGCAATGAGGGTAGCGTTGCTTCGATGAAGTCAAGACCTCACTAACGTAGTATACTGGTCTCTGTAAAGGGTGCTCCTTGCCAGCTTCCATACGCTCAACCACAACTACGGCACTGACTGCTCGATTGTTGGATGAGATATAGAGCAGCATCGGCTCTTTTGCCTTGGGATCCACCAGGATCGGGGCCTGGGAAAGTTGCTTCTTCAATGCTTCCAGGTCTTGGTCGGATTCATCATCCCAAACGAATTTTTCCAACTTTTGAAGTAGTCGGTATAAGGGGATTGCTTTTTCCCCGAGCCGGCTGATAAAGCGACTTAGGGCAGCCACGCATCCTGTGAGTCATTGGACTCCTTTCACGGAGGCTGTCCTCTTGAGAGCCATGATAGCATTGATATTCTCCGGGTTTGCCTCAATCCTCTTTCTGACACTATATACCCGAGAAGTTTTCCTGCAGGGACGCCAAAGGTGCATTTTTCCGGGTTTAGCTTCATTTGGTACTTGCGCAGATTCTTGAAGGTCTCTTGGAGGTCACTGATGAGCGATTCGGCAACTTGAGACTTGATGACTATATCATCCACATAGGCATGCACATTGCGCCCAATTTGTTCCTTGAGGCAGTTCTGTACTGTTCGCTGATATGTCGATCATGCGTTTTTCAAGCCGAAAGTCATAGAAGTATAGCAGTATATCCCAAAGGGAGTAATGAAAGCCGTCTTCTCCTGGTCCTCGAGGGCCATTTTGATATGATGATAACCAGAGTAGGCGTCGAGAAAACACAGGAGCTCACATCCTTCATTAGAGTTGATAATTTGATCGATGAGAGGTAGTGCGAAGGGATCCTTTGGGCAAGCTTTATTTAAGTCGGTGTAGTCAATGCATATACACCAGGTCACGTTCTTTTTCAAAACAAGGACCGGGTTTGCAAGCCACTCCGAATAGAAAACTTCCATGATGAACCCGGCGGCGAGGAGCCGGGCTATATCTTCTCCAATGGCGTTCCTCCTTTCATCATTGAAGCGGCGAAGGAATTGTTTAACCGGCTTTAGTTTTGGGTCAATATTAAGGTGGTGCTTAGCATGTTCCCTCAGGACACTTGGCATGTCAGAGGTCTTCCATGCAAAGATGTCCCGATTCTCACGGAGGAACTCGATGAGCGCGCTTTCCTATTTGTCAGATAGCTCTGTCCCAATGATGAACTTCTTGGAAGTGTCACTTGAGACAAAGTCGACTTTCTTGGTATCCTGAGCCGGCTAGAACTTGGGGTTGTTGTCTACCTTTTCCTGGAATTCTAATAAGTGCTCTTTGGCGCAAGCTGACTCAGCAAATTTGTTGGGTCTACCTTTTCCTGGAATTCTAATAAGTGCTCTTTGGCGCAAGCTGACTCAGCAAATTGACGTGTTGCTCATCACACTCCGTGGCTCTGGACTGGCTCCCATTTACTATGATTGGGCCAAAGGGACCCGGCATTTTTAGTTTCAAGTAAACATAGCACGGACGAGCCATGAACCTTGCGTAAGCTGGTCTACCAGGATGGCATGGTATGGGCTCTCAAGTTTCACCACCTCATAGGGTATGATTGCGGATTGAAAGTTATCAGGAGTTCCAAAAGCCGTCTCCAGGTAGATCTTCCCTATCGGATGTGCCGACTTCCCTGGGACTATTCCATGGAACACGGTGTTGGAGGTTTGCAATTGTTTGTGGGTCAGTCCCATCCTACGAAAGGTTTCGTAGTAAAGGATGTTGATGTTGCTTCCTTCGTCCATGAGTACCTTGTCCAATGTGTAGCATCCAATTTGTGGAGAAGCCACTAAATCCAAAGAACCCGGGTTTTCTACCACAGGGGGGGGTGGTCGTCCTTTGTACAAGTGAATGGCTGCTCCAACCAGTTAAGCCACCTAGGGAAGGCCGGCTCTGTGGCCACGGACATAGCGGCTCTCTGTTGTAGCTTCCTGTCTCTTGGGCAGTTGGTGGTGGTGAAGACATGATAAGCCGAGCGGTCTTGGAGCTGCTTTGGGTTGGATTAGTATCCAGCACACCCTGATTGGTTTTGCTGTCCACCTCCTTGAGATCTCTGATACTATGGTGCTGCGCAGGCTCCCTGCTGACCAAGTTTTTTTTGGTTATTATTGTTTTGGCCAGGTCCCCCACCTGATCGAGGAGGGACCTGGACTCCTTGCCTTTGATATCCCTTCATGAAGTTGCATTGTTCCCAAGTGTGGACGGCTGGACGGCCGGGTTTACTATGGAATGGGCAAGGTCTTTTCACTACTTCTTCAAAGGTAGTTGGGGGTTGGAAATTTCTTTCCTGCTTGCTGCGGTAGTCGTTTCCCCCCTGCTTCTGTCTTTGAGAGCCGATAGTTGTGTTGGCTACCAAGTCATAAGTATTCTGATTGAGTCATCTTTTGGTCGGTTGGTTCCGGTTCTGGACCCCCTTGCCATTTTTCTTGTTGCCCTAAGTGGCTTTATCTTCTTCCAGATCGGGATCCTTGGTTT
Source organism: Bromus sterilis (assembly GCA_950022295.1). Lineage (NCBI taxonomy): Eukaryota > Viridiplantae > Streptophyta > Magnoliopsida > Poales > Poaceae > Bromus > Bromus sterilis. The sequence continues at coordinate 224,697,452 of OX465599.1, forward strand.
TGTCTGACTCGGCGTACTTGAAGACTGCGTTCATGAGCTCTCCTATGTTGGTGACCATCCTCTTGAGCCGGCCAAGCTTGTGAACTAGAGGCTCAAACTTGTAGTTTCTTTCCAGAACTATTACCGCTGTCTGTGCAGTGATGGTATCCGAAGAATGGATTATGTCTGCAACACGTCGTGCCCAATTCAGGGCCGACTCTCCTTCTTTTTCAACGCAGGGCTCTTAGTCGACTATTGTCGTAGCTCGCCGACAAATTCCTTGGAAATTATTGATGAACTTTTTTGTGAGATATGTCCAGGAAGTAATGGAAATTTCTGGGAGGTTATTGAACCATGTGCGAGCCGGTCCTTCCAGCATCATCGTGAAATATCGGGCGCATACATCTTCGCCGGCTTTAATCATGTCCATGGCAAGGTCGTAGGTTTCGATCCAAGCTGTCGGGTCCATGTCAGCCGTGTAGTTCGGGATTTTGCGCGGTCCTTTGAAGTCTGGGGGTAGGCGTGTATTCCTCAGAGCCGGAATTAGACACCGATTTCCCACGGATCTGCTGACAAACTAGATATTTGGTTCCCGTGTAGGGAGTTGGGCTGCCGGCTCTGTGCGTCGAGTCGGTATATTTGCGATTCTCAACCCTCCCGGAGGGGCCACGGGCACTCTTTCGTGGTGCTGGATGCCGAAGGCCGCTGGAGCCTGTGATTCTACTTGCCGGCTTATACTGCTATACGGGGTTCCATGTAAGTATGGAGTCCTTCTGAATACTGACCTTGCTGTGTAATCGTTGTCTTGAGGAAATCAACTGCTGCTCGCGCGGCGCGATCTGCTGGGGTATCTCCTTGGATCGGTGCGTTGGAGAGGTACCGAGTTGGCTATCGGGCTACTGAAGTTGTGAGGGGGCGTGTGGAAATGATCTTGACGTGGCGGAGGAGCCGACAGACTGGGAGGCGTGAATCTCGGGTGAGTCGATTGGTCGGGACTGTTGAATAGTGTCCACCCTTGGTAGTCAAGGGGGAAGCAGCTCACGTGTCTCTGCGGACGTGTCTAGGCGAGACTCAGCTGCTTAGTGTCTATCAGGTTCGACTGTTCCCGGAGACGTGTGGCTTCTTGAAGGAGTCGGGCTTCTTTTTCCGCCATCTGTTCCTTCTCGGCGTTGGCCTCTTCTTGCAGGTTTGCTACCCGATTCTTGAGCTCGTTTACCCTTGCCTTCCAAGATTCCTGGTTTTCGAGCGTCATTGGTACTGCTAGGGCCTCGTCGAGAGAAGTCAAGGTGTCAGCAAGGGTCTGAGCACCAGTAGGATCTTGTACCGATGGGCGAGCTGCCGGATCCCAATTTTCACTAGGGGCTGCCGCAGCCGCTGATTCGACACCTTGGTTGAGAGCCGGTTGGGCTCCTGATTCTCCGGTCTCAGCCATGAATACCGTGGCACGGTATGGAGGTTAGAAGTAGGAAAAACTGAGTTGCCGGTTAGCGTGCCGGTACCGAGTCTGTAGTTTCACACTGACCGGATAGACCCCTCATCTGAGAAGTTTTCCTCACTTGGACATGAGTCGGCATCAGTTTTTTCTTCCGAGGCGTCGTACGTTGGGGACTCGACAGAACGCTCTGGCTCTAGAGACTCCTCAATGAATCCAACGAAAGAGCGCTTGGAGCCGTCGTGTTGCCGACTCGAAGTTTCGACAGGTACTTCGACATCTGGCTCTGGCTCAGATCCGTCAGTCTTGTCGATGAAGATGTGGATGGACCCGATCGGGACCCGATATCCTGATTCGACAGAATCGGCTTCAGGGCCCCAAGTAGAGTCGCCGATGCAGAGCTTTACGCGCTGGCTTCTGGTGATCCGTCTAGCAACGAATCCTTCCATGCCTTGCAGAGCTCCCTCCAGAATCTCTACACCTGCCAGCGCAAGCCCCACGGTGGGCGCAAACTGTCGTGGAAAAGTCACGGCAGATGTCTGAAGAGTCGAACTTAACGTGGGACCTTTGGTGCGAGGTGGTTTCATGGAGAGAGTCGACATAGACAAGAGACTCGGCCATTTACCCAGGTTTCAGCCCCTCTTTGTCTCGAGGTAAAAGCCTATTCCTGCTTCCTCTTATTATGAGTTCCGACTCTCGAAAGAAGAGTCGGTTTTGCTGTTTTACAACTGAGTCGATCAAAGACTTAGTCTCGATGAGATCTAGGTTTCGCCGATAAGTGTCTATCCTATCTTAGGCTAAGATTGTTCATGACCCTGGACTCCATGGACCTCAGCTTATAAAGGCGTCGGGTCCCAGGATTCCGCGAGTCCGACTCCTACACGAAGTGGAGTTTTATTCTACTTTACAAATATGTTAAGAGCTATACAAGGTAAGTCGAATTTCTTCTAAGGCTTCGATCTTCTTTCCTTGGCGCAACCGTCCTTGGGTCGGGTCTTCTTTGTGGGCCTTTAGTAGGTGAGTCGTCCCATAGAACTAATGTCGGTTCTGGGCTTTAGTCCATCCCCCCGACAAAACTCCTGATGAAAAAAACCCATTCTCGCGATCTCGCCTCTGTTCCGCCGCCGCCGCGCTTCCAAGAACGGGAGCGCCAGCAGACTTCTTCCCGGCACCCTGTCGGAGGGAGGATTGACCTCCGTGAGCTTCCCGTTTGTAACACCCCGGGTGTCACGCTACAGTAATCAGGATTACTGTTGCTAATCACTTTTGATAATCTCTCTTGCTCAAAATGGCCTGGATCAAATTTTTGCTTTGATCAACCTGGGTCAGTTCAAATTCTAATTCCCCTTTTGATATTGTTGCAATCAATGTGAACTATGGACCTTGATCAACATGGATCAAAACCAAGTCCAACCCCCCTTAACAAATTTCAAACAAATCAATGATCAAGTGCCTTGTGGTGAATATTAGAAATAGGTGACAATTTAACTTTGCTCAAAATTGAGATTACAATCTTGTTGGGTATAATAATCAATTGATCATGTCCCCATAGTTTGGTGTACATACTAAGCAACCAAATAAATCAAACCAATATAAATAGTAGCCACAAAACCTCCTATTAACCATTTAATATTTAAATAAAATATTAAATGAATTTATGTTGCTACTCAACTCTTTGTGGCACTAACCTATGGTGAAGCATTAATTATGGGCCACATAAAACAATATACAAAATAGCAAAACTAGTTAGAATAAATACAAAAGAATAAGAGAGGAAATAAAAATGAAACCAAAAATAGTGCAAACAATTATATAAAAATGTCAAATAATCCCTAGGTCATAATAAAATAGCAATGATATTTTATTACATTGTTTTAATATTATAAACAAAAAAAACATTAACAAAAGTGGCCCCGTATAATCATTTAGTAATTAAGAGAAATCCATTTGATTTTATTCAGGCACCACACTTTTTACAATAGTGTTGTCCCTGTGAGGTGAATATTGAGACTAGTTATATATTTAATAAAAATACATTGATAGTCAAATTAATTTGGAACACATAAAACCAATAGAAAAAAATGGAGGGGAACCTAAATTAAAAAAAATCCCCTATCCCGCGCTCATGGCAACCCCCCCTCCCGGCCCAGCCCACCTAGGTGACCTTCATCTTCAACCTCCTATTCATGGAGGCGCCGTGGCGCGCATCGACGGCACCAGGGCGTGCCCTGTCGCCGTGTCGACCATCAAGCCTGCCGCCAAGGCATATAAGGACGTCCCCGACCCCCTGGGCAAACCCTAGCGCCCCTGTTCTTCGCCCCTCACTCGTCCCCTTTGGGATTATGCTCGGCCGAGCCGCCATGGGAGAGCCCCTCCCCAAGCTTGCGCAACCGCCGCCCCTCCCTGCCCCAGCCTCTGAGAGGAGCTCGCCCGTCTACCGCTATGCCCTCCTCGCGCGCCAATTCGGGCCGGCAGTGACGGGAGACGCCGCCCCCTTTTCCCTCTGCTCCGACACGGTCGTCGCCCGGCGTCGAAGGATTCGCCGCCTCCACACCCCCTCCGCCAACAGCCGCGATGCCCCCTGTCCTCTGTGAGCCACCGCGTCCAACGCCCCCGTTTCCCCCTTTGATTCTTCACTTGCTCGTCGTCGTCGCAGAACCGTGGCACAGCCGCCGCCCCGTTCTCCATGGCCGCTGTTGTGGTGCTTCCCCAGTCGTTCAGAGACCACCAGTCGGCGCGCAGATCAGTGCTCGATCGAGTGCGCCCATCACCGCATCTGGGCGAGGCCTGTGGCGCGAACCCGAGCAGCTCCGCCGTGCTCCGGCTCGTTGCCGGCATGGATGCGTCGCATTAAGCCAGTGGCTAGGCCACTGACTAGTAGGCCCACTTAGATTAGCCCATAATCTGATTGCAAAAAATTAACCCCCCTGTGAGACATACAAGTGGGCCCTAGGCCATTAGTTAAATAGGATAACTGTGAGATTAAAATGCCCCTGTTACATGACATGTGGGCCCTGCCTATTTAGGAGTTCATTAATTGGATTTATTATAATATGTTCCTATGACAGTGGGACCCCACTTATTAATTAAATTTAAATAATTAAAATTGTTAAAATGAGTGGCTGACATGTGGAGCCCACATGTCAGCACTGTTATGGATAATGTTGTATTAAATATTAAAAGAATTAATTAAATGATTTAAATGATTTAAAAATGAATAAAACTTGTTAAATCAATATCTGTTAATCCGTGTATCGGATCGAAAAACTTTATACATCAAAATTAATCAGAAAAATACAACGAATAAGAATACGCTATCCATACCCTCACCACACCCCCCTAACACACCGATCATCGACATTCCCCCCCTCCGGGCTGTCTGTCGATAATTCCCGGTACCGATAAAAAGTACCCGGATGAATTTATTCCGAACACGAAAGTTTTTCGGAATAGTTGAACTAACATGGATACAACCCCCTTATCTTTGTCGGATGCCCACGACACCTCCGGCATGATACCTTCCCCCTCTGGACACCCTGTCCGGTAACTACCCGGTGCTGGTAGTTCATCCCCAGATGAATTCCCGCTCCGAGCAACGTTCATTGCACTGCGTTAGAACACCGTTAACATTTCATCTGTCATGTCATGCATATGTTTGTATGTTATTGCTGTGTATTTACTGTTTCCTCCCGCCTTAACCTTCGGTAGACCCCGCTGCTACCGCCGACTACACTGCTGCCGGGTAAGACTACTTCGTCGACGACCCTGCCCCTACTGTCGAGCTTCCAGGCAAGCAGAGTCATTCTCTTCCCCAGATATCGCCTACCTTTCCGTACTTTCTTGCACTAGGCATTGTTACTGCTGCTGCTACGATTACAATCCTATTCAATTGCATAGCATGTTTTTTTGTCGCTCCTTGAGGTACCTCCTTCATCCTATGCTGCCTATTACTTATGCATATTTCAGCGGTGAGCCCTTTGCATTGTTAGTTAGGGTTAGATAGCGGGCCGTGATCACTATGGGAGTGAACACGGATACTATATATACAACTGCACAGGTACGGTACAAAGCAGACACCGCCAAAGGCCCCTATCTGGGTTATGCCTAGTCACCTCAAGTGTGGGCTATCAAGGAGTAATCCTTGTACCCCACTCGAGGCTGACTTTGTCTTGCCGCCATAGGGTCCTGGACAACGGTTGTCCTTAAAGGTAAGAAAGTCGGGCGACCCAACGGTGCTCGCGAGAGGTATATTTTCGGAACGACAGGGAGGGTACGACCGACGTTACTGGCGTGCTTGGCCCCTGTTCGTATCTCACGAGAGTTACCAAACCACAAAAGTCGAGCTCTACCAAGAGCACACGCGAGACAAGGTAAGGAGACGGTTCACCTTGTTGGTAACCGCAGTGACTTGGTGGGACGACAGGGCAGGCACCGATGTACTGGTGGTCCTGACTGCTGTCGTTGACCGCGGGTCGGTTAAATCGAGGCAACGATAACGGTTGTCACACAGGTTAATCAAAATGCTAAATGGTTCGGCGGATGTCTTGAGTAGCCTTTTGGCTTATACGCACTACCTACACGTGGGACGAGGAGTGTGGGCTCCCCTGCATCGTTGTCTCGTTCGAGGGTCTTCAGACGTTAGCAGTACCGCGGGCTGATTGTCGGGAAGTGGTGTTGTCTCCTCTTGCTCGAGCGGTGTATTTGTATTTGCTTTGATTTTTCTTCACCGGCCAGTCACGCACCTTGTAGGAGTACGTTCGGGTTAGGGTCCAAAGCCCGGCGTACATAGGATATAGTCCGACGGATGACCTCTCTGTTGATTGCCGAAGGATGGGCTACTTTGTGTCGGATAGCTTTGGTGGAGCGTTCCCTAACAAGGTTCCCGCCACCCTGGAGATCCGAGGGTCGTAGAGTCACGCCAGTGCACCCCTGCAGGGAAGATTAATCTATCGATAGCCGTGTCCACGGTAACAGGACGCTTTATGCTGAAGCTGGATCTTACCACTAGAAACTATTACTATTAAACTGTATGGTTCCGGGTCTTCTTCCTTGCAGGGAGTCGAGGAGGGGAACTCGGAGGCATTATTCTTATTAATCATTACAACTTATATTATTCAATGTTGCAGCAACTTCTGCTTCATTGTTACTTTATTGCTTTATATGAACTGTTGGCTCTTTCTCTTCTCATGCTGCAAGACATCGTCAGAACATGCTAGTCTTCGATAGGCCTAGATTCATACCCTTGCTCTGGATTTCTGTCTTTCAGTCCACTATATCCAGCCTCTTCTTTCCATTGATACAATGCATAATGCTTAGTAGCGGACGTAAGACTCGTGGGTATACTAGATACTCACCTGCTTTTTTTCCTTTACTATTTTGCCTGATCGGCCGCTGCAGTCGACGTTGGAGCCTTGGAGTCCAGGAGCAGGAGATCCCCGATGCCGACAACCGCAACGTGAAGATCCCCGATGCCTTCTACGACGTCGAGCCCCCCTCGTTGACCAGGAGTAGTTTGGAGGTTCCCAGGAAGGAGGTCTCGCCTTTTCGATCGTGTTGTTTTTGTGCTAGCCTTCTTAAGGCAACCTTGTATCCTTGTGTCTGTACTCAGATACTATTGCTTCCACTGACCTTGTGCTCTCGAGCTGTTGTATTCGAGCCCTCGTGGCCCCTGGCTTGTATTAAACATCTTGTATTATTTTATTTGTAGAGTTGTGTTGTGATATCTCATCGTGAGTCCCTGATCTCGATCGTGTACCTTGCGTGTATGATTACTATACACGGTCTGATTTTGGGGGCGTCACACCGTTCACCATGGACGCTTCCCGGATCAGTAGCTATGTGATGTTCTCCTCCCATCTTTGTTCTTCATGGTTTACTCCTCATGAGCTGCCCTACATGATCGAGGCACATATGTAATCTATCTGCTGTTGCTATGATGAGTTTCCTGGGATCTTATGGATTATGAGATTATGTTCAGATTGTGATTGAGTAATATATTTGGTTCTTATCTTTTATATTTTTGTTCTTAAGTAATTCTTGGATGTTCTCCGTTGTTGTTTATTGCTTTGGCCAAGTAGTAGGTAGTAACTCCAAGAGGGAACGTTATGCTTGATTGTGGGTTCATGCCCCCCGATGACACGCTTGAGTGACAGAAACATGAGTCTAGGGGATGTGATGTTGCCAAAAGGGGGAAAACAACGGTGCTTGTAACTGCGGTTGCAAGGATTGTTTACTTTACGCAAAGTGCTTTTTAATGTAGTTGTCTGTTGCTTTGGGTTTACACTTTGGGTGGGGCTCGCAACTTAATACCAGCGAGATGTTCTGGATAGATATCTCAAGGTGGATGATTAGTAGTAGATGCAGCTGGATTTCGGTCTACTTATTTTGGCGTACCGCCCATGCTTTTGAGCATCGTCCTTTCTTTGTAGCATAGTTAGCATTGCGGTGCGTTTATACTCCTGTCAATTTCCCAGCTGTAATTTGTTTACCTCGCATAGAAGTTTTATCGTCTTTTGGGAGAGAGACACCACTAGTGAACATCACGGGACCCCGGTCCATATTCTCATCACTGCTTACACGCTTATTTATTTTCTGATTTGGCTTTCCCGTTTCTATCACCAGTATCATTATCCCTTGCATTTGATCCTGTGTAAATAAAAAGATCGGAGAGATTGACAACCTCTCTGAACTTCGTTGGGAGAAAAGTTATTTGTTTCTATGTGCAGGTCCAGGAGAAGCAAGTGATTTTCTTCAGACGGCGCATGACGAGGGGGTGACCCCATGACTCCTACGTGTGAGGCTACCTGGTGCGTATGAAGACAGAAGGCCCGCTGGGAAGCTGCGACAAGCCCACGATTGGCCCAACCAAGCACCGATGTAGGAGTCCGCGACTAACATGGAAGGTGCAACTTTGCGTACAAGGCAGGACTAGGATTAGGAAACTACCTATGTAACCTAGCACGGACTCCCCGAGACCTATCCTAGTATATAAAGGCTGGGAGGGGAGACATCTATCTCATCTCAATACGCATCTACTCATCCTAGCCTTGTGAGAACTCGCCTTGGCCTCCACTGTAATCGCCCCCTCACGTAATAATATCGAGCAGGAAGTGCTTCTCTTGTTAGCCGACGAGTATCGCCTTGGCCTCCACTGTAATCGCCCCCTGACCATGGGATTTGCCAGGTTTGATCCCCGTCAATTGGCACCGTCTGTGGGAACTACACAGGTTGGACTCATGATCTCGGCGGTCCCGACTTCAACAGATCGAGACTCGAGGACTAGATCCAGATCCAATCCGCTCGAGAGATTCAAGTTCACCGCAAGCGTCTACGTCACCCCGTCAGGACCACCCAGCCCGCAGCAGAACCAAGCCCAGCACCTCGACGACTGCCAGATCCATCACCGACGGAAAATAACTCGACGAACCAGAAGACAAGCACAAGGAGACCACTCGAGAATCCCACTCGAGCAGTCGCGACGCATGTCCAAAGGCTCGCCCATCAGTCGACGACCCGCCACCGCCCGGACTCCCGCCACGCGCCAAGACAGCGACTCCGAGACACAGTCCAGAGACTACTACGACCCGGATCGAAGGCCAGACGAATTTGCCAACTTCATCCGCAATCAATCATTCAGTGACGGGATAGACCTCGACCCGAGATTCCACAGCCGAGCAGAAGACCCCTCGCAGATCTTCCAAGTCTCAAGGAGAAGAAGGCACGCCGGCTCCAGCAAACTCACAACAAAAGAGAAACCGGAAGGACCTTGCGCGATTCATTGTTTTGAAGACAGTCGAGGACACCTTAGAGAAAGCCACACACTGGGAGACTGTCGCCTATTCGCCAAACTCTCCAACAGCCTCAAGGAGGAGAAGCAACATGAAACCAAACGCACTCGAAGAAGCATGCAGTCACCCGCACCAAGTACAGAGGAGCAATACCCCGCGTCCCAGGGACGAATCTGCATGATCCAAGAAGGGAGACCCTCGAAAGCAAAGCAAGATGCCTACACCTTGCAGGCCGAAGCAACCGAAGACCTAAAGGCAACTGAAATCTACCAACTGAGCGGCGACGAGACCAGCATCACCTTCTCACAAAGCGACCATCCGCCCGCATTCCCGGGCCTAGGCATGCACCCCTGGTCCTCGAAGTGCAGATCGGAGGATACGACATGGACAAAATCTTCATGGAGGGAGGAAGCAGTCTAAACATAATCTTCGCCAGCACTCTACGTAAGATGTTCATCCCACGATCAGTGTGGAAGAAGTCAGGAACCACAATATACGGAGTAGTCCCGGGCGAAGCAGCAACCTCCATCGGATCAATACAGCTTGATGTGATCTTCGCAGGCAAGCGCAACTTCGCAAAGCAGGAACTCGAGTTCGAAGTACTCGACTGGCAGTCGCAGTATCACTCCATACTCGGGCGACCGGCGTTCGCACAATTCATGGCGGTTCCACACTATGCATATCTCAAGCTCAAGATGCCAGGACCTGCAGGAATCATCACAGTCAAGGGAATTTTCGTCAAATCGGACCAGTGCGACCGCGACTTCCACAAAGTCTCCGACACATTCGGAGCCCAACAACAGCTCAAAGAAATAGCCATGGTGACGGACAAAAGCATATTTCCACTAGCAAACAGAAGCGAGACAAAGGAGTTCGGTCTTGACTTTAGCGTCGACAGTGACATGACCACACACCAAGTACACCCGACAGACCTAGAGAAGACAGTCCGCGTATATGCCCACCTTCCAGAAGAGCAAGCAACCGCCCTCATAACCTTCCTTCGCGAAGAGTGGAAAATTTTCTCCTGGTGCCCAGCCGAGATGCCCGGGATACCACGAGAATTCGCGGAACACGCACTTCACGTCAAGCCAAACACGAAGCCAGTAAAACAGGCACTGTGACGCTTTTCAGAGCCCAAACGCAGATAAATCGGAGAAGAAGTCAATCGACTACTCGACGCAGAGTTCATCAGAGATACAAGGAAAGCAACATTGATAGAAAACCCAGTCCTAGTCCCTAAAAAGGACACCGAGGTACTGAGGATGTGCGTCGACTACGGGAACATCAACAAGCACTGCCCAAAAGACCACTTCCCCCTACCAAGAATCGATCAAATAATCGACTCCACAGCAGGATGCGACCTACTCTCCTTCATCGATGCATACTCAAGATACAATCAGATCAGGATGAAGGAAGAAGACGAAGAGCACACCTCATTCATCACCCCCTATGGAGTATTCTGCTACCAAACAATGCCTTTTGGCCTAAAAAGGCGGGAGCCACGTACCAGCGGGCGATGCAAGCATGCTTGAGAGACCAGATCGGCAGGAACGTTCAAGTCTACGTGGACGACATCGTCATCAAAACCTACAACGCAAGCACTCTACCCGACGACCTCCGCGAGACATTCGCGCCCCTCAACAAGTACAGGATTAAGCCCAATCCCAAAAAATGTGTGTTTGGCGTCCCAGCTGGAAAACTTCTCGGATACATGGTCTCTTCCCGAGGAATCGAAGCAAACCCGGAAAAGGTCCAAGCAATCGCAAAGATGCAAAGGCCAACCAACATCAAAGGAATACAACAACTCACAGGAAAGCTCGCAGCATTGAGCCGCTTCATCAGCAGGTTGGGCGAAAGAACTTTGCCATTTTACAAACTGCTGAGAAAGGGAGAAAAATTCGAATGGACCGAGGAAGCAAGCAACGCATTCGCGGACTTAAAGAAGACCCTCTCGACCCCACCAATCTTGGAGGTGCCTAAAGAAAGGGAAAAGTTGTATCTCTACATATTAGCACGCAGTAGTTTCGTGAGCACAGTACTCGTTGTCGAATGGGCAGAAGAAGGGAACATCCAGAGCATCAAGAGACCAATCTACTACCTCAGCACGCTACTCACAAAGCCACAGCACCGGTATCCTCACTACCAGAAGCTCCTGCTCTCCATCATCATGACCTCTAGGAAAGTATCACACTACTTCGACGAACACTCCATCACAATCGTGAGCAGCGCACCACAAGCGGACATCCTCAACAACCCCGGAGCGACCGGTCGAGTCGCCGAGTGGAACATGGAGCTCAGCCCACGAGACCTGCAGTTCGAACACCCAACGGCAATCAAAGCCCAAGTACTCCCAGATTTCCTGGTCGAGTGGGCAGAAGTCCAAACACCAGGTCCCCCAAACCTATTCAATTCATGGACAATGTACTTCGACGGATCCAAAAGACAACAAGGAGCCGAAGCAGGCGTCGTCCTAGTCTCCCCCAAAGGAACGAAGCTCAAATACATCCTCCAGATAAATTTCAGCAACGCCTCCAACAACGAAGCAGAGTACGAGGCGCTAATTCACGGCATGCGCATGGCAAAGACTTGCGGTGCCACTTTCCTATCGATCTATGGTGACTCCAACCTCGTCGTCCAGCAGGCGATGAGAGACTGCAACTGTAGTCGCAGACAACATGGCAGCTTACAAGAAGCTCTACAACATGCTAGAAGGATGATTCGACGGCTGTGAACTCAACTACATCCCCAGAACAAAAAATACAGAAGCCGACGAACTCGCGAACATCGGGTCGACTCGACGACCAATACCACAAGGCGTTTTCCTCGAAAGCATCAATCAGAGATCAATAAATGCAAAACCAGCGGAGCCCAAAGCAGTTGCATAAGAAGACGACACAAATGAGCCAGCACAGGTGGCGGCAACGAGCGCAGCCGACGCTACAAAAAGCCAAGCAATCGAAGCTGAAGCAGCAGCAGCACTCGAAGAACCGGCCTGGGCAAGACATTTTCTTCGATTCCTAATCGAAGGCACCCTACTGCAAGACGTTGCAGAATCCCGACGCATCAGTCGGCGATCCAAAGCATTCACAGTAATCAACAGACAACTCTACAAGCGCAGCATTTCCCAGGTCCTACAAAAATGCATGGATGAGGAAGACGGCAAAGCCCTACTACTGGAGATTCACGAAGGCACCTTCGGGCACCATGCCAGCAGTCGAGCACTCGTGGCAAAAGCCTTTTGAGCAGGATTCTGTTGGCCAACCGCCATGAGAAATGCAGAGGACATTGTACAGTGTTGCATCGCGTGCCAAAAAATCGCTAGTAGGCCACACGCTCCAGCATCAGAACTCAAAACAATACCACTATCATGGCCATTCGCTACATGGGGACTCGACATGGTAGGACCGCTCAAGAAATCATCAAAAGGAGGAAGAACACATCTATTGGTTGCAGTCGACAAATTCACCAAATGTATTGAGGCAGTACCAATCACCAGCTCAACAGCCCTCACGGCAGTCAACTTCATCAAATCAATCATCTTCAGATTCGGAGTACCACACAACATCATCACGGACAATGGTACAAACTTCACAGCAGCAAAATTCCAAAACTTCTGCCAGGAGTTGGGCATCAAAATCAACTACGCATCAGTCGCACACCCGCAGTCCAATGGCCAAGTGGAGAAAGCAAACGGCTTAGTATGCGGAGGAATAAAGAAGCGACTCCTGGCACCACTCGAGCAAGCCGCAGGAAACTGGATAGATGAGCTCCCCGCAGTTCTATGGAGCCTACGCACCACCCCGAACAGCTCAACCCAATATACTCCCTTCTTCTTGCTATACGGGGCAGAAGCATGGCTACCACACGACCTAAAATTTAGAGCATCCAGAATCTCAAGGTACGAAGAAGAAGAGGCAGAAGAAGCACTTCAGAATGACAAAGACGTAGCAGACGAAACCCGAGACACGGTCATCACAAGATCGGAAAGGTACCAGGACAAGCTACGTACATATCAAAGCAGCTGCCTGCGGACCAGATCGTTCAACAAAGGAGACCTTGTGCTACGGCTAATACAGGAAAAAGTGCACAAACTTGCCCCACAATGGGAAGGGCCGTACATCATCACGGAAGTCATAGGAGGAGGAGCATACAGGCTGGCGAATCCGAACACCAATGAGGATGTGGGAAATCCATGGAACGTAGCGAACCTACGCTTGTTCTACCCATAAGTATCCTAGGCATTATCAAAACATCGGCAGAAGCACTGATCGGAAACTCATGTAAAAATTCAAAGGAATAAAGCAATGTTGCCCAAAACATATTACAAGCACTCGGGGGCTCGAGCCTAGAACTCCCCCCGAGAGACGCTATCTTCGCAAACGGGACTTTTACTTACAAGCACTCGGGGGCTCAAGCCTAGAACTCCCCCCGAGAGACGCTATTTTCGCAAACGCGACTTTTACTTACAAGCACTCGGGGGCTCGAGCCTAGAACTCCCCCCGAGAGATGCTATCTTCGCAAACACGACCTTTTTACAAGCACTCGGGGGCTCGATCACAGAACTCACCCCGAGAGACGCTGTCTTCGCAAATGCAACCTTTTACTTACAAGCACTCGGGGGCTCGAGCCTAGAACGCCCCCCGAGAGACGCTATCTTCGCAAAAGCGACTTTTACCTACAAGCACTCGGGGGCTCGAGCCAAGAACTCCCCTCGAGAAACGATATCCTCGCAAACGCGACTGTTACTTAAGACCCGGGGGCTCATCCATAAAACTCCCCTAAAAAAAAGTCATCCTCAACAAAGACGCGACTCTCGCCAAAAGAGAAAACCCAGGAAAAAGAAAGCTGCAAAAGCGCACGATTCTTTAGTCTTCACCCGATCGCAAGCGATCGCCTAAAGACTCGGGGGATACTCCCATTGGGAGCGCTGACGCGCACCCGATCTAGACTTGAAAAAATTCAAAGACAACCACAAACCGGTGAAGCAAAAATTCATAAAGCCTGCGCTCGATTCTGCAAATCAAACGCGGCCTCGGGGGCTACTCCCATCGGGAGGGCTGGCGCGCACCCGAGAAGATACTCTCATTACAAAGGAGTCGAAGTCAACTCTCGTTACAAAGGAGTCGAAGACAACTCTAATTACAAAAGATTCGAAGGCACTCTCATTACAAAGGAGTCGAAGGCACTCTCATTACAAAGGAGTCGAAGACAACTCTCATTAGAAAGGAGTGGAAGGCGTTTCATTACAAAGAAATCGAAACGATAGTTTTCCATTACAGAAGGACCTGCAGAACTACAAGTTGGGCTACATTCAAACTTCTACATGTGTGCTCATGCTGAGATAATTGGCACTTTCGTGCCACATCCTTGCGGGCATCATCACAGACAAAGTAGCAGCCCAGCCGAAGAAGAAGCTCGCCGTCCTCCAGTTCTACAAGGTGCCTCGCCTACTACCGCTGCCACTTGACGATTGGCCTGACGTCCAGTTCTTCCTTAGAACTAGAAGAGCAAACACCATCGCCCGAGGGATCAGCCGAAGACGAAGACACGCGAGAAGCAGGCGAACCACCACTCGAGCCTTCAGAATCGCTGCTGCTTGTCTCCTCACAGTACGGATCCAGACGGTTGCCACCAGCATCAAACGCACGGATAATAACAGTATGTTCGCCGTCAAAGCGACAGCAAAGACTGTCCCCGCTGCGCAGATTCAGACGACGAGAAAACTTCCTCCAGCGAGAACCAAGAAAGATCAAGGATGAAGCATCAACTTCCAGCTCCACCAAGAAGAAGAACGAGAGCTCCCGTGAAGACGGAACCAGAAACCCTTCAAGTTACGCTCAGAAGCAATGGAGGCAAACGGAGAGGGAAGAGGAATCTGGGCAACATCCCGGCTAAGAACACGCAAAATAAAGTCATAGCGCCAAAAACCCTCCTCCATGGAGGAAGAGGAAGAAAGCACCAACGTGGCACCATGGCGTCCAACTCGTGAAGAACGAGGAGGGCGGCCACCACGACCACGGCGGCCACGACTTCGCTCAGCCACACCTCTACCACGCTTGGGTGCCATATGAAGAAAAAGAAGAAGAAGAAGAGAAAGATGCGAAGAATGGACGCCAAAGACGGGCAACCAAAGGAAGAATTTATAGCTCAATCGAAGGGCAAACAAGGAAAAACACACAGAAGCCCAGGCGGCGTCATCATTGCATCAAAGACCGCCAGGCCGGGCGTTACGAATTCCAAGACAAAGATGCCTTCACACGGTCAGCATTATTTACAGGACGCGTCAAGTCTCGCCGGTTCCCCAGACGAAGCCTTGGAAACCCAACGGGCAACAGGCAGCACGACGTCCAAACAATCATTATGACGATCCAGAAGACGCAACGGATCAAGAAATCAAACATCGTCACAGGTCATCCAACAGTATGACAGCACGACATCTCAAGAAGGACGGATTAAAATAAAAACAGTTGGCCAAAAGATTTCAAAAGCCAGCTATACGTCCAAATTTTCTGACTCCTCAAAATTCTTACTCCCATCAGGAGTACCTTTATTTGAGTTCGGGTGCTCCCTCACCCCGAAAGAAAAATGTGCTCGAGTGATCACTCGCACCAGCAGAAAAACATACTCTCAGAGTTCGGGTGCTCCCTCGCCCCGAAGACAATAAAGCATTCGAGTGATTACTCGCAAAAGAGATTCAGCAATTCAACAAACATAAATTACAAGCGCACTCGACGACATTACGAGTGGGTTCTATCTTATTTTCCTCGCCTGAGTTCGCAGCCAACTCCGCGATTAACGACTAAAACAGCTCACTTGATTGATTATTCTAAGTGGGTGCATCGCTAAATTAGGCTCCGTGCCTCCACAAAAAATAACTATGCCTGGGCTACGACATACTGTACCCAGATGCCACGCAAGCTTAGCGTGTAGATAAGACCCCGCTGCGCAGAACGGCCGGGCCGGGACTTGTCGGAGAGAAATTTCACTCCCGACCTTTTCCATGCGCTCGCATGATAGAAAGAGTTGAGCGGACGCGCTCAGGGTATGTGCTTAGACTGGCAGCAATTGATCCTATAAGACCTGCAGCGGCATGACTTTGCTTGACACCAGTGTTCCAATTTCACGTCGAGGGACCTGGGCTTGATTGGGCTACTGCGGTATTTGTCAGTAGAAAAATTCACCAAGACTCGACCAGTCGACTCCTTGGGCCCTTTCAGCTTAGCAATCCCTCGAAACAGATGTTGTCATGGCTCAAAACTGCCAACGACCCGTGGCGATACCACGCTTACAAACTATAAAGGCGCAGATGAATTCGAGTCCCTGCACGACTCTTCGAATCCCCCAGGCACTCGGGGGCTACTGACGAGGGGGTGACCCCACGACTCCTACGTGTGAGGCTACCTGGTGCGTATGAAGACAGAAGTCCCGCTGGGAAGCTGCGATAAGCCCACGATTGGCCCAACCAAGCACCGACGTAGGAGTCCGCGACTAACATGGAAGGTGCAACTTGGCGTACAAGCCAGGACTAGGATTAGGAAACTACCTATGTAACCTAGGACAGACTCCCCAAGACCTAGGATAGTATATTGTAACAGCCCAATTTTCACAAAAATTAAAAATTTATTTTCGGTGTGAATTGTTTGATTGTCTGATTTGTTTGCGGTGTTTGCATCCCCGATTTATCGATCGACGATTATTTTTCCCCTCTTATCTCGTATCGGACGGAGACCGACCCTTTCCACCCTGACACTCGACCTTTGCGAGACCGGGTATAACCCGATCACCGTCGCGAAAACCGCACGAGACCAGCCGCAGCCAACGGAACGAAAAACCCCGTTTAATAATTAAACGGGTTATTTTTATAGCGTGCCGGAAAGTGTTTTCAGAACGGTTCCAGCGCGAGGTGAGCGCCTCCGGCTCGACGCACTGATCGTGCAGTTCGAAGTTTTACCCGAATCGGAGGTACTGCGGACCCCCGGCGGTCAGAAACGTGAGCACCGCGCGCGCGAGAGAAAAACCGGGGATGTTTTTGCAAACTGCCAGCCACCGGGGCTATATAAATACCACCACACTCGCACCCATTTCTAGGGTTTCCCTAGCACAAAATTTGCAGCCACCCCCCTCCACTTTGCTAGATCTGCCCATTTTGAGCCCCAAATCCCGAAACCCTAATCCCAGAGCAACTCTGGCCGTCGGATCCGCAAATCGACGGACCAGAGCGCGCCACGTGGAGCCCCTCCCTCTCCTCCTCTCCCCTCCCCTCTCCTCTCTTTCCCCCTCCTCCCTCTCTCTAGCTCCTCTCTCCCGCAGGTCCGCAGCCCGCCGCCGCCATGGCCCGAGGAGCACGGAGCTCGCCCCAACCGCCCTGGATCCGGCTCGCCGCCGGCCTGTTGCGCCCGCCGCCGCCGCCTTGCGCCGGGTCCACGCGCCCCCGTGCCTGCTCCGCCCCCTCCGCCTCGCTCCGATCGCCGGAGGCCAGCCGGCCAAGGAGCCAGCGCCGCCGTGGCCTCGATCCAGTAGGGGGTCGGGAGCCCCGCTCCACACGCACGCCCCTGCTGGGCCTCTTCGGCCCATGGCGCCCAGGCCGCCAGCCAGTCCCGAGCCCAGCCAGGCTAGATGGGCTGATTTCGGCCCATGGTGAGAAGAGGCCCGAGCTCTTTTTTTGCGCCAGGAAAACTGCTGCTGATTCAATTTTGCGCCGTAATTTCCCGTTAATCCGTAGCTCCGATGAACGTGCCCCCAAAACGAAAGTTGCTCAGAATTGCGTGTACTTTAATTCATCTTTTGTGAGCATTTGCATTTGAGCTCATCTTGATTGCGTAATTTTGTGCTAAAGTGGGCATCAGGCCGTTAAACTGCTAGTTTTTCCTGTTAAGTGCTCGTGTTATTATTTTGTTGCAACTTTGCATGATGATTGTAACAAATCCATGAGGCCTATTGCATTGATTCTTTTTCCTATGTGTTAAGCATCATGTGTACTTCAATTACATGCTTTAACTTTCCATGTTTGGGTGCTCTAGCTATATTAAATCTTTCTCCAAAGTGGTGATCCTGATGTTAATGTGTTGTGGTTGCTGAAACTGTTATTTTGTTGCAACTTCGGTCGACGAGTGTGTCGCGACCGTTTATCGGAATTGAGTGATTCCAATTGCATATTGTTAAGCATCATGTCTACTTTCATCCCATGTATTTCATTTCCATGATATGCTTGCTGGTCATATAGTTGTTGAGCTCTAAAGTTGCTATGCTGCTGTTGTTGACAGCCACCTCAGTTTTTCACTAAGTCTGTTACTTTGCGATGCCATGTTGTTTGCTTAATATCTTTTGATATACGATTCCTTTTTACATGATTCTTTTTGCCATGCCTTCCTTGTCATGTATAGTTTAATTTCATATCTTTTGTGAGCATGTTTCCATTAATTATCCTGTTTATGCTTTGCTCTAAAGTGTGCTTCGTGATGTTTGCAGTTTGTGCCCGTAACTTGTTTTGCTTGTATCTTTTTAACCGTAACTCCGTTTGGGGTGTTCTTTATATGTAACTTGATTAGTTTTTCGTGTACTTTGTGTTTATGCTATTGTTTGATGTTGTTAACCAACCTAAAATATGGTTTAGGACAGAACAGTACCAAAGCTTTTAATCATCGTGCGGCACTTAGTGTTATGCCATGTTTAGGTTGTGCCTCACTTAAATTGACTAGCATAGATAGTTTATTTTGTGCTTCACCTCTTGACCTGTTTGTGTGATATGCCATGCTTGCTTGAGTTGCCATGTTAATAACTTTTGTTTGATCACCTATAGCTAAGCAACTTGAACCACCGTAAACGTGCGGTATTCGTCGTGTGTGACCGATACCCCACTTAAACTGCTAGTAACCGTTCTCGACGATAGATCCATATCGCGTTGCCGTGTCTTGTGTCGTCTCTTTGATCTTGTATTGCTCCGTAGTAATAGTGGTGCACCGTTGAATGCTTTCCAGTGTTTACTTCTTGTGTGCTCCCGCGGGTACCTCTCGGAGACGATGCGAGCTTGCGATCGGCTACACCTTCGGAACCCGACTTATCAACATGCAAAGACTATACATTACTTATGATCCATTCTATTTCAACCAGCGGTTTTCATGCTAGTCTAGGTTAGGTTCGATGTTTGATCCTACCACATGTTTACAACCTTTTTCAAACCGATACAACCATGTCCCTTCCCAGCAAACCATGTACTGCTATGTTACTATTTCTCATTTCTCAGCCCCTTGTTAGTATGCATGCTTAGGATGCTACGATGTTACCCTGTTACTCTTGGGTTTGGGATATCACATTTTTATATTGTTATTGATGATATGATTTTTATAATGTTGACTATATTCGACGAAGGATGGAAGGTCTAGGCTATCCTGCCCCGACGCTTTGTTCCATTCGAGTCACCTAGGACCCGAGTTCCGGGTATTGGTTTTAAGACTGAGCGTGCCTAACCGCATGTGGGATTTTATGGGGTCCCCTTTTTTACCTACCTAGCTTCAAGCATTTCTAGTGGTGGCCCAAGCTGATTTTCCTTTTGAAACCGTGTGTGTGCTGGTCGTACGCCAGTAGTTTTCCAACCAACCCGGACCAGTGGGGACATGGTTTCCCTGTTGGTCCACCTTTGACCGGCGAGGGCCCGAGGCCTCACGTGAGGCGTCTCGGTAACCCAAACCGTGTTGAGACGGAAGAGTCCGATCCGAGAGCGTGGCCAGCTTTTGGATTGGTTGTCGACTCCCCGGGGGCCACCCGGATTTGTTCGTTGTTAGTTAGAGGGACCTGTCGTTTCGGATCTCTTGGAACTAAATCATAAAATGTTTTCCTGTGATGGGTAGCAACTGAGAGAGATGGGCGAGCGTGCGGAGCCTTGTAATGGGCAGTTGGTACACCCCTGCAGGGTTAAATCTTTTTGAGAAGCCGTGTCCACGGTTATGGACGACTTGAGACCTACCCCTTGTTCATAGACAACAACAACTGAGATAATCTTAATATAACTTGATCAACATGTGTGTGCCTTGATTGCTTCTTCTTCGTCGGGATGCGAAGAGGAGGACAAGGATAGGATAGGTGTTATGTTTGCGTAGTAGGTGGATAGCAGAGTTGTTGGAGGCGATTCCTCATCGATTGCTTGGCTTCTTATCTTACTCTCTAGATCGTTAGCCACTTCATAAATGCTAGTGCGGCAGCAACCTCACCACTTACCCCTTCCTTACCGTAAACTACTAGTTGTCCTAGAATGACGAGTGATGAAGTCCTTGCTGGGTCAGATGACCACTACAGTTGGATGCTGAGTACCTCTGTACTCATGATACTACCCCCAAACTCTTTTCAGGGTTCGTGATCGACAACAGGTTTGGTGATCGACGTTTCACGTGGAGACTCGACGACGACTAGTTAGGCGGATCCCGGCGGATGGCCTGGACCCGTGTGGTTATGGGATCGATGTTTTCTCTTTTCCACTAGGCATTTGATTGTAGTCTGTACTCAGACATGTATCTTCCGCTGCTATATTGTATTTAAGGCAGTTGTATGCCGATTGTATGAGATGTTGTATCCTTGTATATGTAATGTTGTGATATCATGTTGGAAATCCGGGGCATATGACTTCGTCATATGTCGCGGTGGGACCGATATGTTCTTTGTCCCCGGATCTGGATGGAAACATCTAGATCTGGAACAGTACCGCATATCGGGCCTTACATATATAAAGGCTGGGGGGGGGGGAGACGTCTATCTCATCTCAATACGCATCTACTCATCCTAGCCTTGCGATAACTCCCCTTGGACTCCACTGTACTCGCCCCCTCACGTAATAATATCGAGCAGGAAGTGCTTCTCCTGTTAGCCGACGAGTATCGTCCAACCTGTGCCATCTCTATGACTAACCCAGGGACCCTGACCATGGGATTTGCTGGGGTTGATCCCCGTCAGCGCATCACTTGCCGAACCACCCTGACCATGGAAATTTTCTGCTATTATACATCTCACCTTCCACTTGGGGTAACCAACGAAGGGAGAGAAACCATTATCATCATCTCGCACATCAGTACTCCTGATCCAGGGCTCCAACGTCTGATTGCAGCAACCGGGTATAAAACAAAAGGGGAGGAGGAAGCAAGGGTGAGTATCTAGCATACTTAGTGAGTCTTAAACCAAGACTACTAAGCTTTTATACATTGGTATCAAAATTGAAGAAGAGGTTGTATAGTGGACTGCAAGATAGAAGTGCCAGGGGAAGCGGGAAGACCTAGCCTATCGAAGACTAGCATCCTCAAACGATTCTTGCAGAAGGGGGGAGAATAGACAACAGTTTAAGGGGTTGTTATAATAATGATATAATATAAATGACAGTAATAATAACAAGCCCCGAGATCCCATCTCGGCAACCCAACGAGAAAGCAATCCCAAAAAAAATAACAACAGTTCATTTCATAATAATAATGGTTCAACTTGTAGAGACGGGTACAACACCGAGCTTCCTGTTGCCGTGGACACGGCTATTCGAAAAGATTAACTTCCCTGGAGGGGCTGCACTACTGTTGCCCTACACGCTCGGATCTCTAGGATGTCCCGCCGAGGCTATCCGACACGTCGTAGACCATCCTAGGCTCAGCAGAGAGGCCATCCGTCGGTCTAAATACTAAGTACGAAGGGACTTTGGACCCTCGCCCTATGTACTCCTACGCGGTGCGTGCATGGCTGGAGAAGCAGAGTCACCTGTCTCAACAAGAGTGTAGGAGGCTCGTCCAATCCCGGTAATCAGGCCGCAGTACTGCTGACGTCTGAAGAGCTTTCGAATGATACTACGACGCAGAGGATCCCATACTCATCATCCCACATGGAGCTAGAGCGTATAGGCCATATTCCATCTCAGATCACTGCCACCGATCCATTAAGCATACTATTATTAACTCACGGAGATGACCATTATCGTCCCTCCGACTTGGTAACACAACGGACAACGAACAACACGAAGGCCTACCTCTCTCTCCAGGCGGCGCCTTCCCTGTCGTCCCGTCAAAGCTCGCGGGTACCCTTAGGGGTGGCCCGGCTACTTACCTTAACTCGAGAGAAACCTGGGAGTCACTCGACTTTCGTGGTGAATGGGGTATACCGCGGACAACGACCAAGGTCCAGGCCCACCGCACACCGCTATGTGCCTACCCCGTCGTCCCTTCACAATACCTATCGTTGGCACCATTGGGTCACCTGACTCCTTACCTTGTCTTGCGTCCGATAAAGTTGCAATAATCTAAAGTCCCGCGTTCACTCCCCTGAGTGATCACGGCCCGCTACTAAACCTAATGAACTACAATGCGCAGGGCTAACTGCTGAATAATGCATAATTATAAAAGGAAGCATAGGATAAAGGAAGGTACATCAAGGGGCGACAAAAACAGTCTATGCAATTGAATAGGAATTTAATGTAGCAGTAGCAATGCCTAATGCACTGATAAATATATAAAGATAGGTGATATACGGGAGAGGGGATGGGGCACTACTTGCCTGGAAGCTCAACAGTAGAGGTACGATCGTCGACGTAGTAGCCGTACTCGATCGTGTCGTCGGCCGCGATATCGATGTCTACCAAAGAAGAAGGGGGGAAGAAACAATAAATACATGGAAATAATAGCAACATAGATGATTGGCATGGAAATACATTAAGCTAGAGGTGTACTAACGTAGTGCTACACGTTGCAGACGAAACAGGAATTTAACCGGCTAATTTTCTGGCCCGGGTGATTTCAAGACAGACGATCTGGAGGGGGAAGGTCGCGTGTTCGGTTTGTTAGAGGGGGTGGTTGATATATGGTTAGCACATTCATATTAGTTCAATTTTCTGAGAAACTTTCATGTATAAAGTATTTTCATCAGAGTTGTGATTTAAAAGATATTGATTCTTTAAGTTTAAATCGTTTTAAATCAATTTCCGGAATTCTTTTACTTCCTCCTTTCCTTGATATAAGGTGCCTAAGTTTTTTGCACGGATATTAACGCGTACATGTAATGTTATAATTGGACTGACCTTTCCCTAGAAAAATAGGAAGAAAACGAGTTCGAATCAGCCAACAATAGGAAAGAGACGCTCTGTTCTATCCCTTTCCATAGGTATAATGCCAATATGACATGTATTTTGGAATTTTTCTCAAAACCTTAGGCACCTTATATCAAGGAATGGAGGGAATATTATCTAGAAGATTATTCAACACAGTGTCACTAACTGGTGGGACCTACATGTCATAGGCAGTGACAATCAAATACTTTTATTTAATTAATTAAACAGCAAGGGGCCCACATGTCATACACCAGATATTAAAATTAATCAATTTATTTATTCAATCTACCAATGGGGCCTAGGTGTCATAGAGACAGATTTAATCTAACAGTTATTTTTACTAAACAAAGGGTTATTTTCTATTTCTATTAATTCCAAATTAGTTGACAGGGATGGGCCCACCTGTCGGTGGCTGGTTAGCCACCCTTAATCACTAGACAGGTGGGGGCCTCACGGCAGGGCCCATGTCGGTGCTGACGTGGTCAGTGCGGCCGATGCCGACATTGCGCTCGACATGGAGCACCAAATCGTGCGCCGCTCGATCCTACACGCTCTGCGTGATGTGTCGCATCCATTCCTTCAACCAGTGCGAGCCAAGGAGGTCCATGGACACGACGACGAGTGAAGCCACAGCAGTCGGAGTACAAGCTAGACGACGACGACCGAGGCACGAAACGGAGGGGATTTTAGGGGGGGTCGGGCGAGGAGCTCACGTTGGAGCGCGAGGAGGTGCTCGGGGAGGCCGGGGAGGTCAAGGTGGCACGAATCGACCGACGACGGGCTGTAGCCGTCGACAAAGAGGAAGCAAAGGGGCGATGGCTGCAGGGCTCCTCATTCCAATTCCTCGGGCAGGGTGAAGTAGTCAACGGCGAGCAACTTCCTGGACACCACGGCTAGTATTGGGAGTCACGGTGGCCGCGAGGGGCACGACAGTGGTGACGATGAGCTGCTGTTGTGAGGGGGAATGAAGCTGTGGAGAGGGACGACTCGATCTAGGGCTACAAGGGAGGGCGCGGGTTCGTTCTTATCCACAAGGAGGGGGGCACTGTAGCGACGCGGCGCGAGATGGCTTGGCGGCGACGAGCGGCTCGGTCGCCATGTCGACACGAGCAGGGGAACGGTGGAGGGTAAGAAGGAGGGAGGTGGCTTGGCGGGGATGGAAGTTTCCCTAGGCGTTAGATAGGTCTTTTCCATTTTCTACTTTTGTTTGTTGTGCATTTCCATTCTGTTTATTGGTTTAGCTAGCTTTTGATTTTTTTAAAGTGTGATACTTGTTCCAATATTAGTGTCGCACTTAACAGTGATGCCACAAAAAGTTTGGGAATTAAATAAAATCTTTTGGATTTTTTAATTATTTAATATGAAGTAAAAGCAACTATTTGGCTACTGTTTTGAATTGTTTCACATAGTTAAGTGGGATATTAAATTCCCACCACTGGTTTAACATGGTCAACTGACTTTGAGGTAATTTACGAAAATGGTTGCACAATTTTTGGGCAAGGTTTTATTTCCAATTTATTTTTAATACCATCAAAAGGGGAATTTAGAATGTGATTTGAATCAAGGATGAACAAGATATGATTAACCACAGGGATTAGTCATCAACAAGAGTGGCTACTGTAGCATGACACTGGGGGTGTTACAACCCGCTCCTCCGTAGTCGTCGGGGTCATCTGCATTGCCCCTATCGTCCGAGGTTGTTGCGTGGGTCTCTTCCATGAACACCTGGAATGGCATCTTGCTCATTGTCCTTGTCGTGCTTCTA
Source organism: Bromus sterilis (assembly GCA_950022295.1). Classification (NCBI taxonomy): domain Eukaryota; kingdom Viridiplantae; phylum Streptophyta; class Magnoliopsida; order Poales; family Poaceae; genus Bromus; species Bromus sterilis. Next base: position 224,722,483 of record OX465599.1, read on the forward strand.
CAGTGCCTTTTCCACGCGAGTGCCTCACTCGTACAGTCGCGAGCGGTGCGATGGATCGGGCTGAGGTGGGATGCACGGATGATTCGAGGAGTCATTGGACGGGCGGGTGCCTCATCTTTGGTTTTTGCCGCCGTTGTAGTTGTTGTTGCGAGCATCCGAGCACGATCTGTGAGGAGGAGAGTGCCCCATCGGTTGACGTAGATCTGGTGTCAACCAAAGGTCAGGTCCACGCCTGTGCGTAGATCGGCGAAAGATGATCACAGTATCGGAAGGTGCATGGTGAAGCCGAGGGACTCGAATAGATCGGATTCCGTTCGAGCCATGGAGGTGTCTTGTGGTGATGTATTGGTTGACTTCCCAATTGCTAGGGACAGGGCCGCCGTGATCGTGATTCCAACCTACGTCTTCCACGGACATCGCCAATTGACGAGGATAGGCCTCGGAAAATCCTATGGTAAGGTACCCTAGGCTTCGATCGTGAGATAGGTGCAGTTTGGCGATGTTCGTCCACTAATAGGAGACATGGATTTAACCAGGTTCAGGGCCCTCGATCGGTAAAACCCCTACTCCGTGTTGTTTTGTATTATCATGGAGGAAATTACAGTGGCGGTCAAGGCGAGATCGCTCGAGACCTGAGGTGTTGATATGAGATTGGATGCCCTAGACGTCCCCTCTCCCAGCATTTATGTATTATGCTAGGTCGCAAGGAGTCCATCTAGGTTTACAGAGGAAGTAGCCTAATCTAGATTTGGTCTTGGACGCCATATCTTGGTTTCCATAACGTCGAGGAATCCTACGTCGGTGCAACCGTCGGTGCTTCGAGTGGGTCAGTCGTAGGCCAGTTGAAGATTCTAGCGGGCCTTCTGTCTTGACACGCACCAGGTACCCTCATTCATCATAGGGGGAGTGAGAGAGAGAGAGAGAGAGGGAGGGAGGGAGGGAGAGCATGTGTTCAACCCCCATGGTAATACTGCTATTCTGGATCTTGTTATCCAATATTTGGCGCGCCATGTAAGGGGATGAGGCACGTTTTTCCTTTTCCTTGTCACCTCCATCACTAGCCGCTCGATGGTGTTCACTACCACCAACCATCCGAATTTCTCTGAGCTCCATCAGGCCTTCCAGGCTGTGGAAGAAATGGCGACCGAGAGAGTTGCGACGGTTGTAGCAACTGCGCGGGAGCCACCGTCGAACTCCCCCACCACGCCCCTCGTAGGAGGACGACCATGTTGGCAATGGCACCGATATTAGCAACGGTGAAGCTGAGTGGGAGGCTCAACCTACCCCTCCCTCATACATAGGCTTATTTACAATGGCTCTACTCATAACCCAATAATGCATGAGTTCCTAGAAACTCCAGGATGGCGGAGGGTTCAAATCCTGAAGAATCCTACCTTGAGATGTATGCAGACTTGGTCTTGTGGGTTCTGGTGCAACCTGCTTCTTGTGTGTTCCTGCTCCTCCTAAATGTTTCAATGGTTTACTTTCGTAGTCCATCTCTGTGATACTTGATGTATCAATGGTGTTGTGCTTCGGTTGGTACGGTGTGTTGTCTCTTTATAATCCTAGTCAGCAGGTGAGGTGATGAAACCTTGGTTTGTGACTAAGATAAGTGTTTTTGTGCTCTGGTGCACTATACTATGTACACGGATATGTTGTGTTGCTCTCTTAGAGCACCTCCTCTAGTTCTAGCGGTAACACAGTAAGTTTGCTGAAATATCTTCCCTAATCAGTTGGGTTTTTTTTCTTGGTGAAGATCTTTTGGCTGGTTTTACTGTGGCCATGGTTTGGTATTTTATCCATGTCGATGCGCATTTGTGTAATTAGACATTATTATCACTGGCTTAGGAATTTTTGGGCCCTTTCTAATATTATGTGTCTCATAAAATGGTTGATAATCTTGTTGGTTGTGATCTTTTGTGCATACTCCCATGGCTATTGTATTTTTAATTGGATTGCTGGCCTTTCTGATCATTGTGACCAAATGATGGTCATCGTGTTTTCTCAGTTGGTTGTTGTTGCTTCTGGTTCTTTCTTGATCCTAGTTATGATTGTGCTTAACCATACATGGTTAAGCTTAGAAGCATTGACCAATACATTGATGCAATCTTATGGTTTGTTGATGATTTCTTTTGTTTGCAAGTATTGAATATCAAGTCTTCTTGAAGACTTAGTTAGGTTTTAGTGATAGGGTAATTTAGGTATTATGGTTGTTCTTTCCAACACAATTTTTAATTACAATATTGTATTTGTATAGCTTATTAATAAAGTTCGAGGTTCAATAATGGTTATATTTCATTGTTTCGAAGATATCATTTAATCCTTAATGCTTATGAGTTGATTGTTATTGATCATGTATTATTTCTTAATGATTATGTATGGATAATTTGCACTTTAGTCCCATTCTTAATTATCTAATTGCAATATGATCTATATGTTAATGAAAGAGAAAAAATCATGTGCAATTCATTATTCAACTATAAGTTGATTTAAAAATTATTAAATTTTCATAGATTTTGTAATTCTATATGCAACGAAGCATAAGTAATCCATCCTCGTTCTCTCAATAAACCATGGGTCCATTTGATCTCTCGTGATGAGAATAATCGACTTATGGCATCATTTCAGGTTTCAAGAGACACCCCATGTATAACTAACCTCCTTTTTGTCTATGAATCTTTTATCCTTATAAGGGCAACACCTGATAGTACTACATGTTTACATAATTTTCTTGATACTTATTGTAGTATGCATCGCCAGAAGGTGAGTTTGGAGAAATCAAGCTTCTCTTCAAACGCAATTACAAAAGTTGTCATGAAAGAATAGGTTTGCACAATCCTTGATAGTATAACTAATTCTTTGAATGATATATGTTTGGAGATACCTTCCACTACAAAAAACTCACATTCGTGAAGATTCAGATTTCTCATGTTTTCTTTCATGCATGTACATCCATGATGGTTTTATGAAAGAATCAGGATAATCATCGGTGTGCTATCGAATATGTGTTCCTTGATAATATTTTGTCATTTCATCGTGGAATTGTGATATTTCACAATAGAAAATGTCACATCAAGGAAGAATTTTATTAAGTCTAACCAACATGTCGTAGCCACCATAATGATTCGTTGTTAAGCTATTAGGTTCGTTTTTTAGCTTTGATACTCGCTAACCGTTTTGGACACTTAGAGTGCAGCACGTGTCAATTTCCTAATGGTTAGAGGCACCACAAGTCGGTTCTACATTCCAACATGTGTCGTCCTTCTAATGGATGAGGAGGGCCTATTAAATGAAGGCACATTCTTCTTCCCAATAGTGGCCTTTTTAGTTGAAACTTACAGCCCAATTAAAGTCCTAGTTAAAGACCGTGGGCATAAAGAAAAAACTAAAGGATCTGGCCCACTTAAAGCCCTTTAGCGACCTATTTTCCCATGGCCCATTTAAGGGTTGGGCCCACATTTCCCAATTGGGCATGTTGATTTTATCCCATTATCATCCCATGGGCATCATACAATAATAGCAGCCCATTGATACGTTCGGTCCATATGTGTCTTGTGCGAACTTTCGGCTCATACAAAGCCCATTGTGCTTCTCAGCCCATTGATAACCCATTATGCTTCTAACCCAGGTGTCTTCTGTCCCATTTACGACCCATTTTACATTCGATATTTTTTTGCCTTCTATGTCTTACACCCCATCTAGGATCCATTGTCTATATGGTCTACCTATGGCCATGATGACTTTCAACCCTCTAAGTAACCATAGCATCAGCTAACTACACGGTGGTCATATATTAACTTGTAGTATATTCTTCAAGTAACTGCTCCAAGATCCAAATGATAGAGCATCAGCATGACCACTAGGCCTTAGGCATCCTGTGTGGGATGCGGTCGGCGTGGGAGGAGTACATAGGCTCCTCTGTCTTTGGTTGTAGAAGGAGGCATTCCCTCATGGAGGTGACGCGACTGTACATGTCATACGAGGTGAAGGTGTCGAGCATTGCATAGAATATGTGCTTTAGACTGAGCTCCTACTCCCAAGACGAGTGCAGATGTGCTTGCTCCTTGTCGATCATGATCTTCTTCGGACCATCGTAGGAGCAGCAGATGACTGCCTTGGCGAGGTCTTTGAGGGATTCCTTCTCGCCTAGCTTCTTGCCACTGCTCGTAACTCTGTATTGTTTCTGTCGAGGATTGCCACCTGTAAGCTAGTATTAGCGAACATAGTCTTGTCATTGATGGTGTCGTTAATGATGAAACAATGATTGTCAAGGAACTAGTGGAGCCTAGGTCAAGGCATGTTGGCCCTGTTGTAGTGGTAGAGAAGGAAATTTTCAGCCATGCATAGTTGTGCGATGATGATAAGCTAAACTCTGTCGTGAGGTCTAGTGAACTCAAGATCGAGTCCAGCGTCCATGTAGAGATCTTCATTCAGCATCCCCTCAAGACCGTCGATGTAGCTGGCGGCCTTATCGGGCTTATTGGTGTACTTCATGGCAAGCTTCTGGACGAGGTATACGTCGACAATGTAGCTTCATTTATCGAACTCCTTCTACATCCCTTCCATGGAAGAGGTTGGACGGCGGTTTCTGAAAGCTCAAGAATGATCAGAGGGGGAGGGGGTGAATGATCACTTATAAAATTTCTGCGAAACTTAGAAGTGATACATTGAAACAGCAAACAACTAAGTGTAACACGAAGGAAATACAACATCGAAAGACATGCTCATGACGAAAGTAAATGGAACGAGGGGAAACATCAAAGGAAAATTGGCTACAGAGTAAATACTGAATGTAAATAAGAGTAAGAAAACGAACCTGACACAACGATGTTTAGTGAACCAGTTCAGACTCTGCAAAGTGCTACGTCTGGTTGGAGGGACTGGTGATTCAACACCTGGAGCGAAACTCTCTCCATCCTATTCTCCATGGCAACAAACTCCTCGAGCTTGTCTGGTTATTACTCGGGGTAGATGATTCAGGACATCTTCGAAACCTTTACAAACTTCCTTCAGCAGTGATAATTTCTCTTCGACTGCTTGATAGGCGACGCCTAACCGTCTAGGAGACTTTCAGATCTCCAAGATAAAAAGGTCGGCCAATATCAACCTAAATCTCTGTGAATTGCTCAACCCAGTTTGGGACTTGGGTTGTTTCTCTTTCGAGATCCTCCTTGGGATGCTCACAACACTTTTGTCTCACAATATTGAGTGGAGCAGCCAACCGCAAATGGCGGGCGGGTGCGGGGTATTTATAGGTGGCGATCTCAATGGAGAAATGACTGAAGTGACCCGATGCGATAGCTTGACGCGTGTCCATGATACGTCCCAAACGTATCTATAATTTATGCTTGTTCCATGCTTATTTGGGAGACATTACTATGTGTCTTGCTACACATTCATACCTTTTTACACATATTTGGACTAACCTACTAACTCAGTGCACCTAGTGCTAGTTTTTGTCTGCTGATGTCTATGAATTGCAGGTATTTCCAAATATTTCCAGTGCCAGAAAAATTCCAAGAAAAATATATAAAAAATATGTGTTCTAGAAGATTCCGAAGGTCCAAAGGGCGCGTCGGGGGTGGGGTCACGCCCTATGGCCGCCTGGGAGTAGGACACCTCCCCTGGTGCCCCCTTCGGCCTATATTTACCCCTCGGGACAGAAACCCCAAAAAAGAACCCGCATCACGAAATTCTCGTATGTTCCGCCACCGCAGCAATCCCAAGATCGGGATCGCCAGAAGACCTCGTCCCGGCACCCTGCCGGAGGGAGGATTGATCTCCGGGAGCTTCTCCTCCACAATGAGCGCTTCCCGGATGTGTCGTGAGTAGTCCCCTTTGGACCATGGGTCCATGACAAGTAGATATGTGATGTCTTCTCTCCAATCTTGTGCTTCAACTCTTAGCCCTTCTGATCTTCCCTACATGATCAAGGCACTTATGTAATCTTTCTTATTTTCTATGTTGTGTTTGCTGGGATCTGGTGGATTCTGAGATCATGATGAGTTATATATTTGGTTATCCTTTGATATTTTATTCTTGAGTAATTCTTGCATGTCCTCTATTGCTTTTTGTTGCTTTGCCAAGTACGTAGTAAATAGTAACTCCAAGAGGGAGCGTTATTCTTGATTGTGGGTTCATGCCCCTCGATGTCTAGCTTGAGTGACAAAAACATGAGACTAGGTGTTGTTGCCACCAGGGAGAAAACAACGGTCCTTGTAACAGCGGTTGCAAGGATTTTTTTACCTTACACAAAGTTTTTTAATGCAATTGTCTGTTGCTTTGGGTTTACATTTTGGGTGGGGCTCGCAACTTAATACCAGCGAGATTTTCTGGATAGATATATCAAGGTGGATGATTAGTGAGTAGATGCTGATGAATAAACGATCTACTTGTCTTGGCGTACTACCCATACTTTTGAGCCTCTAACTTTCTTGTGGCATAATTAGCATTGCGGTGCATTTATAATTCTGTCAATTCCCAGCTGTAATTTGTTCACCAAGCTTAGTTGTTTAATCATCTTTTGGGAGAGACATCACTAGTGAACGTCATGGGACCCCGGTCCATATTTCCACCACTGTTTACACCTCAACTCTTTACTGCTTTATTTCCTTTCAGTTGCATTCACCATCACTATTTCCACCGCGTGTTTGATCCTTTGTAAACGACAAGGCCGGAGAGATTCAAAACCTCTCTGAACTCGTTGGGAGCAAAGTTATTTTCTTTTGTGTGCAGGTCCAGGTTAAGAGAGGAATATCGAGTAAACGGCATGTCGCTTACTTCAGCACCTTCTTGCTGCACTTGGAGTCCTACAAGAGACATAAAACCTATCATCTACATTAGGGGGAATTTGCTGCTAGCTAAATCTCAACCTTCTACTTGGGGTAACCAACGAGGGGAGAGAACAAGACAATCTCTCGTGCCATCGAGCAAATTTCTAGCGCCCTTGCCGGGAACTCCTGTAACAGCCCGGAAATTCCACCCTAATTAAAATATTTGTTTGTTGCTTTATTTTACTTCTTGCTAGAATTGTTTGCAGTATTTGCTTCGCTGATTTATTAATCGGTGAATATTTCCCCCCTCTTTCTCGTATCGGGCGGGACCAAACTTTTCCCAAACGGCACACGACCTTTACGACACCGGGGTTTCACGCGAGCACTGTCGCAACCGGCATAGGACCAGCCATCGTCATCGGAACGAAAAACCCCATTTAATAATTAAATGGGTTATTTTATTGGGCGCCAAATAATATTCTCAGAACGGTATCGAAGTGAGGTACGACTGACGGGCTCGCCATGCTGAGCACGTGGTTCGAGATTTCGTCTGAATCGGAGGTCGTATGCACTCCCGCCGGTCAGAAAAGTGGAGCATCGGACGCGCGCGAGAGAGACCGGGGGAATTTGCGTAACCCTGCCATCCAGGCCACCTATATAAAGACCACCACTCCCCTAGCTCTTCTAGGGTTTACCCTAACACAAATTGCAGCCACCCCCTGTAAAAACCCCAGATCTATCCAATCTACCCCCAAAATTTCAAAACCCTAGCCCCCATTAGATCTGGGATCCGACGGCCCAGATCTGGTATCCAGCCTCCCCTCCCACTTCGGATCCCACAGGGCCCAGCCGCCGCCGCCACGGACCCGGGAAGCCCGCGCCACCGCCTCCCGTGGATCTCGCCGCCGCCGTAGCGCGCCTCGCTGGAATCCGCGCCTCGCGCCCTTGCTCCGGTGAGCTCCCCGTCGTGCCGCCCTTCCTCCTCCCTCGCCTCACCTCCTCTCTGCCGCAGCCAAAGACCGCCGGCCCCCACTGCGATGGACGCCCGCGGCAGGAGCTCGCCGGCCCCGGTACTTCGCCCTCGTGGCTCCCTATCACGCCCTCCTCCGGATCATTTCGCGGCAGGCCTGCCCGCGCCGCCTCGCCGGCTCGCCAGAGCGCCGCCGTCGCCGGCTGCCGACGGGATCGGGCGGCGACCCAATCCATCCACCCCAACCGCTGTTGGGCCAGCCTGCGCCCCAGTGGCCCACAAGAGGCCACGGCCCAGGCGCCCCAGCCCAGTCAGGCCAGATCCAGGCCAGTGGGTCGAGCCCAGCTAGGGGTGAGGCCCGTTTTTTCTGCTTTATTGTTTCTTCTGTTATTTTTTTCTAAGTCTGGAGATATTTTCCGCTGTATTCATTTTGTGAGTATATTTGCGAGTAAACCATAGCCCGGATCACGATGCGCCCAAAAGGAAAACTGTTTAGAATTGTGTGTACTTCAGTTCATCTTTTGTGAGCATTTTGATTTGAGTCCATCTTGATGTTGTTAATCACTGTTGAAGTGGGCACCAGACTGTTAATTGTTGCTAATTTCTGGAATTTGATGTTGCTGTTATTTTATTGCAACTTTGGTTGATGAATGTGTCACATCCATGAGGCCTATTGCATTGATTCTTTCTTGTATGTGTTAAGCATCATGTGCACTGCAATTAGATACATTCCTTTGCCATGTTTGACTACTGTAGCTATATTAAATCTTGCTCCAAAGTGGTGACCCTGATGACATGTGTTGTTGTCTATATAAAGTTGCTACTTTGCTGCCCTATATCTTTTTAACCGTGCATCCTATTGAGCATTGCAATATGTCATTTTGATTTATGCCATGTCTACTTCCATTATATGTATTGCATTTTCATGTCAGCATTCCTGGTCATAGTTATGTTCAGCTCCAAGGTTGCTATCCTGCTGTTTTTGACAGCCACCTCTGTTTTTCTCTAAGTCTGTAACTTTCCAATGCCATGTTGCGCGCTTAATATCGTTTGATCTATTATGCCTATGACCTTGATTCTTGTTTGTAAATGATCATCATCATGCCTACTCCATGCTCATATATTGATATGTCATGTTGCTGCACTTTTACATACAGTTTTTCTCATGTTTATACAGCATGAAAATAACAGTTTCTGCCGTGTTTTCCTGATTTTCACTAAGTCCTTGACCAGTAATGTTTTATAGTTTTTTGTGCTGCTTATAACTAGTAGACCATGATGGCTATTTGCATGATTCCTTTTTCCATGCCATGCCCCATGTCTACTCTAGTTGCATATCATTTTTGTGCATGTTTACAACCTTTTGCTTCTTCATTTGTTTCTCTAAAGTGTGCTTCCTGATGTTGTCAGATTGTGTGCATAAATTGTTTTGCTTATATCTTTTTAACCGTAACTCCATTTGGAGTGTTCTTTACATGTAACTTGATTAGAATTTCGTGTACTTTGTGTTTATGCTATTGTTAGTTGTTGTTAACCAACCTAAAATATGATTTAGAGCAGAACAGTACCAAATTCTTTAATTGTCGTGCGGCACTTGGTGGAATGCCATGTTTAGGATTGTGCCTCACTTAAATTGACTAGCATAGATAGTTTACCTTATGCTTCACCTCTTGTCATGTTTGTGTGTTATGCCATGCTTGGGTGATATGCCATGTTAACAACCTTTGCTCATGTTGTGTAGCTAAACAACTTGAACCGATTCTAAATGTGCGGTATCGTCGTGTGTGACGAATACTCCACTTAACCTGTTAGTAACCGCTCTCGACAATAGATACAATACCGTGCGTTGTCTCGTGTTGCCTTCTTGATGTTTCTTGCTCGTGATTGCTTCATAGTAATAGATGATTGCTCGTCGATTGCCTTTTCCAGTGTTTCCTTCTTGTGTGCTTCCGCGGGTACCTCTCGGAGACGATGCGAGCTTACGATCGGCTACACCTTCGACGTCGTCTTCTCATCAGGTAAGGGGGAGCATATATCATGCTTATAACTTTCATCTCACTCGAGGCTAGGTGTCGCATAGAACGATTGCTTGATCCTACCACTTCATATGCATGCCTCTCAAATAAACCCTAACAGCCATGTCCTCCACATCCCAGCAAACCTTGTTCGGCAATGTTACTATTGCTTGCTACTCGGCCACTGCTTAGTATGCATGCTAGGATGTTATCAACTGTTATCTTGTTACTCCTTGGATTGGGCTGTCACATTATTATATTTTTGTGGATGATATGATTATTATAATGTTGACTATACTCGACGAAGGATGGAAGGTCTAGGCTATCCCGCCCCGACGCTTTGTTCCATTCGAGTCACCTAGGACCCGAGTTCCGGATATTTTGTATCTTGACGAGCGTGCCTAACCGCGTGTGGGATACTATGGGGTCCCCTTTTCTGACCTACCTAGCTCCAAACATTTCTAGAGGTGGCCCAAGCTGATTTACCATTTGAAACCGTGTGTGTAACTGGTCTGCAGCCAGTGGATTTAAAATAACCCGGGCCAGCGGAGACATGGTTTCTCTGTTGGTCCACACTGGTGAGCTAGGGAAGTCCCCTGCTCTTCAGGTGAGGCTAACCCCGACCTTGGCCATACGGAAGAGTCCGATCCGAGAGCGTGGCCGGCTTTTGGATTGGGTGTCGACTCCCCGGGGGCCACTCAGATTTGTGCGTTGTTAGTTAGAGGGACCTGTCTTTTCGGATCTCTCGGGACTAAATCATAAAATGGCTGCCTGTGATGGGTAGAAACTGAGAGAGATGGGCGTGCGTGCGGAGCCTTGTAATGGGAAGTTGGTACACCCCTGCAGGGTTAAATCTTTTCGAGAAGCCGTGTCCACGGTTATGGACGACTTGAGACCTACTCCTTGTTCATAGACAACAACAACTGAGATAATCTTAATATAACTTGATCAACGTGTGTGTGCCTTGACTGCTTCTTCTTCGTCGGGGTGCAAAGAAGAGGACGAGGATAGGATATGTGTTATGTCTGCGTAACTAGGTGATAGCAAGACTTGTTGGAGGAAATTCCTCATCGAATGCTTGGTTCTCATCTTACTCTAGATTAGACCGTTAGCCACTCATATATTTCTAGTGCGTCTGCAACCTCACCACTACCCCCATCTTACCAGTGAGAAGTTAGTTACAAGACTTTTGATATAACTCACCTCTTTCTTTTCTCTTTTACGCACGTTATGCATCGATCTTGGACTTCAGAGGAGGTCGACGACCCTTCTTCTGGATGCCTTCACGAAGACTCGACGACGACTAGTTAGGTGGATCCCGGCGGAGAGCCTGGACCCGTGTGGATACGGAAATGGTGTGTTTTACCTTGCCACTAGGCATTGATTGTAGTATGTACTCAGACATGTATCTTCCGCCGAAGTAATGTATTAAGGCAATTGTATGCCGATTGTATGAGATGTTGTATCCTTGTAGTTGTAATGTTGTGATATCATGTTGGAAATCCGGGGCATATGGCGGTGGCATATGTCGCGGTGGGACCGATATGTGCTTCGTCCCCGGATCTGGATGGAAACATCTAGATCTGGAACAGTACAACATATCGGGCCTTAAAACTCCAATCTTCAAGATAGGGGAGTTGCGCACTATCTTTTATCTTTGCTTTTTAGTCTTGTTAGTTTACTTCCTTGGTTTTTCTTTAGAGTCTTATATCAAAAACCCAAAAAAATAGTATTTTTAGTTCCTTGCTTGCCATCAATTTTTAACTTCTTTGAGACCAGATATTATTGGCATGGAGGATTAACTAAGGACAAACAAGAATATTAAAATGAATACAACTTGTCTCAAAAAGGGACACAATTATGGAGACTAATACATCAATCGTATGAGTATGAGAAAACTGTACTTGATGACCCTCAACTGTAGGGGATCGATTGTAGTGTTCTCGCGGGTAAGTTAACCCAATTTATTGATTCGACACAAGGGGACACAAAAAGGAATTTATAAGCTTTGACAGTTGAGTTGTCAATTCAACCGCACCTGAAATATGCTTGCTTGCAACAAAGTATTAATAGTAACTGTGGTATGATAGTGATAATGATAACAGCAATAGTAACCTAGTAGTAACCAGCATGACTAAAACACTGTAGGCTAGGGAGATGGATGGTTGGGCGATGCATGAATAAGAATGAACATGTAATAGATTCTAACACGGGGCAAGCCACACAGAAAAGTAATGATCACCTAGGCAAATATCAAACATTAGGCATGTATCCCATAGGTAGTTGTGCGTGCTTGCAATAAGAACTTGCACAACATCTTTTGTCCTACCATCCCGCTACGAACGGGGCCAAAAGGAACTTATGGAGATTAAGGTGCTCCTGTCAAAGAGCACCGGAACGAAGCAATAAACTCAATGGATACATGGAATCCTCAAGTTATGGACCATCCCCTTTGGTCTCCCAATATGTCACCTTTGGGATCGCCGGTTCCGGACCATAATAGGTGCATACAACTCATAGATAGGATCTTGAACATAGATAAACTCATGAAAACATAAGTGGTTCAGATCTGAAAACATGGCACTCGGGCCCAAAGTGACATGCATTAAGAGCAACAAGTTGTAGCAAAGATGATAAACACCAAAGTCGATGATAGGCAACATGCCCCCAACAATCTGACGAACTATTACATGATCAATCTCATCCAATCCCTACCATCCCCTTTTGCCCACAACAGGGAATTACTCACACATGTGAAGAGAAGTCATGGAGGAAGGATGGAGTGGTGATGGTGATGGAGATGGCGACGATCTCCCCTTTCCGGAGGCCAAATCAGCCTCCAGATTAGCCCTCCCGAGGAAGAACAGAGGTTGGCGGCGGCTCCGCGATAGGTTCTGGAAAAGCGACTTCTGTTTCGGAGTTTCCCCGTCACAGGAATTAATAGGAGGCAAAGTAGGGCACCAGGGGAGGGGGCAGTTGCCCAGGCGGCTAGAGGGCACTACCCCACCCCTGGTCGCGCCCACAGGGGGCCTGGGGGGCCCTGGCTTCCCTCTGGACCCACTTCTGGCTTCGGGCTCCTTCGGGTGCGTGGATTTTCTGGTATTTTTCTGGGAATTTTCTGAGATGTCCAAAACTCCATTATCCTGCGCACAATAAAACCATTCAGGAAGCTCTGCTGAAAACAGCGTCAGTCCGGGTTAGTTTAGTTCAAATCATGCAAGGATGAGGGAAAAACAATAGCAGAAGTGTTTGGAAAAGTAGATACGTTTGAGACGTATCAGTATGCTAGAAACTAGTGCTCAATATATGCTATATCTTTTTGCAGGGATGAATTTTGTTGTTTTATGAGGCATAAACACCTTGCTTTCCAATGTGAGTACAATGATGATGAAACCTTACTTCTTATTCTAAGGGAAATTATGATTTTTATGATGCAGAACAAATAGAAGAATTTGTTGTTTTTAAGGACGCCTATGAAATTACATCTTTTCTTGAAAATATTGATGATGACCCTTTCTATACTCCAGTATTTATTTGAAAGTTACAACGAAAATTATTATATTACTGATTATCTTGAGAGAATCTCTCCTCCAAAGGAAGAGATTAATGCTTTGCAGGACTCTATGGAAGAAGAAATTGCTAAAACTGGAAGCTCCTTGGATGAAAAAGAGGAGGAGAGTGGGGATAATGAAGCCATCCGTGTCTACCTTCTAATGAGAGTAACTCTTTGACTCTTAATTTATATGATGAATGCTATATTGACGAGTGTTATGATCTATGGATTCTTTTGAAATATCCCTTTTTGATGAAGTTGATGCCTTCTATACTTATGGTCGTGATGCCACTATGGACTATGCTTATGGAGATGAAATTGCTATAGTTCCTCATGTTAAGAATGAATTTTTTGCTATTTCACCCATACTTTATTTTCCTATTGACCTTTTTAATTCTCTAAATCATATTCCAGTGAACTTTTCTCTTATTAAGGATCATAGTAATGGGTTGCATTTATCTTATGGTCCTAAAGACCGTATTGAAATCAATACACATGCTCTTGTAGGTCATCAACAACATAATTTATGTGATAGTTATATTCTTGATGTTGTTCATGACACTATAGAAAATTATTTTGAGAGAGGAAAGTTTGTTTGTATAAATTTTCATTTTACAAAAACACCTCTCTTTATGATGAAAGTTCTGATGTTCTTCTTCTTTTACCTTCCTATTCTTGTTACTTTGTGCTTTCATGATTTATTTATTTACAAGGTTCCTAGGCATAGGAAGTGGGTTAGACTTAAATGTGTTCCATATTTGCTTCTTGATGTTATCTTTTGCTCCAATTCCTATTCTTGCGAGAACATCTTTTATAATCATCATGCCAATCAAAAGGCATAAAAGAAAGCGCTTATTGGGAGGAAACCCAAAATGTTTTTCCTTTCAGTTTTAGTGGTCTTGATGCTTGTTACTACTGTAGCAACATCATTGTATCTTTATTTTCAAGCTTTGTGCCAAGTTTTAGCCTCCGATTGCAAGAAAGTTCAAAAGTTGTGACATAATGTCCAGAAACAGATTATGTCTGCTTGACGGAAAAATTCACCAAAAATCACCAGATCATATTTTTGATTTTAATTTGAAAGTATGCTCTATACAATGGCTTTATGGCGTCTGTTCTGAGTTTGAGTTGCAAAAGTGCCCCGAAAAAATTATGTACTACCTTTTGGTCTGTTTTTCACAGATTCTGCCACGTTTTACTTCTTCTCCGTTTTGCAAATCTTAAGCTTGCTTTTTCTTTGCAAAAAAAATTTGGCAATCGTGAGAAACAGTAGCTCTTCATGAAAAACTTTATTTCCAGTGGATAAAAAATATTTATTTATGGGTACTAACCACTCTAATCAGCTTATGATGAGTTTCGTAAGAAGGGAGTTTTCAAGTATGCGAAGGAAGATGATGAAAGAAGATCCGGGAGTGTCAAAAGCTCAAGCTTGGGGATGCCCCCATGCACCCCCAAGAAATATCCAAGGATACTCAAGTGTATAAGCTTGGGGATGCCGCCATGCATCCCCTTCTCCATCAACAACCATCTTTCGTCCTTCTCCATACTATATTTTTATCACTTCATGTGTTATGTGCTATGCTTGGAGCATCTCGCTCTTTACTTTATAGTTTGTTTTTAGTTTTTCTTGCTATTCATAACAAGTTGGACCCTAGCCTACATTGTTTGGGAGAGAAACACTCTCCACTACACCCTAGAATACAACATAGGTTGCTTGCTTATCTTTTTGTGTGTTCTTTATCGTTTCGTAGTTGTTGTCATGCTTAGCTCTTAGTTTTCATGCTTATCTTTTTAAGAGCTTTTATTTAGGTTGTTGCCTTTGGAACTCGATTGAGTTTCCATGCTTATCTTGTTCAGAGAGTTGGTCTGTTGCACTGAGTTGTGTGTCTTGCATGAGTAGGTAATTAAGGTTGCTATTATAAGTGTAGTAGTAAATTGCAATGGTTTTGAGGTATTGACTTAAGTAATGTTTGTAATTTGGGTGCCAAGAGCTTGAGCCTATTAGTTATAGGTATCGTATTTTGGGCAATCCGTGTTTATTTTCGAAAACTACAAAAATTAGTTGAGAACTCTAGCTACTAGATGGATCGCTAACCCCTCGAGGGGTTGGAATATATAGAGTACCCTCACGTACCATAGGTCGAGGATGTGCAAGGATAACCAAACCTCCATACACTCCTCCTTGGGCACTTGTCTCTTTGTGAACCTCCTGATTAGATAGAGAATTACCGATAATAAGTGCATGAGTTCTTCGGACTAATGCAAGTATTCGATTTTTGGCACTTCCACCTTCCATATTTTGCTAGCCTCTTCGGTATCGTGCATTGCCCTTTCTCATCTTGAGAGTTGGTTCAAACTTCGCCGATGCATCCAAACCATTGGCATGATACGCTATGTCATCATAAACCTCCTTATATCTTTGCTCAAAACAGCCACCATACCTACCTATCAAGGCATTTCCATAGCCTTTTTGAGATACATTGTCATGCAACATCCATCATCTCATGACTTGATCTTCATGTCATACATGCTTTTGCTTGATCGTAGAGCCGCATGCTAGTTGGGCCTTGCCCTTATCATCGCTACATGACGCGCTAGTAGCATTTCATATCCTGCTACACTGGCAGAGGCATACATTTGCATACATCTTGATAGTTTTCAGTTTTCTTTATGTTGAGTCCTTGTAAAGTTTGTGGTCTTCTATGCTCTTGTAAAATAAGAGTTATGCCCTTAAAGTGAGGAAAAGATCCCAAAGAGGACAAAATAAAAGATCCCAAAAGAGGACAAATTAAAAGATCCCAAAGACGAAAAATGAGAGATAAATAGAAAGAGCCAATGAGGCCACAAAAATACAAAAAATTGAAAAAGGAAATAAAAAAGAGAGAAGGGGGCAACACTACTATTCCTTTTGAAAGATCCACACTCATACTTCATGGTCATATTTGTACCCCATAGAGATTTTAATATCATTCATGCATAACTATGGGGGGGTCCTTACACTACAGAACTTGGCTTGCATATTCCAAGGAAGAGCCTACTCAAATGAGCTCTAGGTCTTCATGAGCAAGAAAGTTTGATGCACCCCCACTAGTTCCATTGGAGAGCTTATCTTAGCTCATATGTGCATCTGTTGCATGGAAATCCCTACTCCTCACATCATATCTATCATTTGGCTTTCTCTCGCCTATGATTTTCCTTATTTATGTGAGCCTTTCACACCTTTTTGTCTTCCTTCCCCATCATTTTTTCTCTTTGCCATCCTAAGTGCCAACATATATTTCTTGCGCTCATCCATTGCATGAGTGCTCAAAGTCGAAAGAGAAAGGATTAGTTTGACATGTGCCTGACTAGTGGTCTGGGGACGAGTCAAAATAAGATTCTGAAGGAGACCAAGTGTGAAGTTTTAGTAGATTGAGTTCTAAATTAAACTATATAGTATTTTTTATGCTCTAAACCCATCTCCTACTTCTTGCACGCAAAAACCACTTGGAGACATTCGAGTCACGGACAGGGAGAGCTCTTGCACCTTTATGTTCCTACTTTGCTAGTTTCAATACTAAAAATAGACTCTTGCATGTTATTGTCTTGACTTGAATTGCATATCTTACTTCCTTTACTTTGAAGTTCTTATATGTGTGTTAGCATGTCACCACAGAAATTATCTCTATTATCATTTATTTACTCGAGGACGAGTAGGAATTAAGCTTGGGAATGTTGATACGTCCCAAACGTATCTATAATTTTTGCTTGTTCCATGCTTATTTGGGTGACACTGCTATGTGTTTTGCTACACTTTCATACCTTTTTACACATATTTGGACTAACCTACTAACTCAGTTCACACAGTGCCAGTTTCTGTCTGCTGATGTCTGTGCATTCCAGGTATTTACCAATATTTCCACTGCCAGAAAAATTCCAAGAAACATATCTAAAAACTCAGCATTCCAGAAGACTCCGAAAGGCCAAAGGACAGCCGGAGGGGGTCACCCCCCTCCTAGGCGGCCTCCTGGCGCGGCCAGGGGTGGGGTCGCGCCCTATGGCCGCCTAGGAGGAGGGCACCTCCCCTCGTGCCCCCTTCGACATTATTTACCCCTGGGTTTACACTTTGGGTGGGGCTCACAACTTAATACCAACGAGACGTTCTGGATACATATCTCAAGGTGGATGATTAGTGAGTAGATGTTGATGAATAAACGGTCTACTTGTCTTGGTGTACTTCCCATACTTTTGAGCCTCTAACTTTCTTGTGGCATAATTAGCATTACGGTGCGTTTATAATTCTGTCAATTGCCCAGTTGTGATTTGTTCACCCATCTTAGCTGTTTTATCGTCTTTTGGGAGAGAGACATCACTAGTGAACATCATGGGACCCCGGTCCATATTTCCACCATTTCTTACACCTCAACTGTTTACTTCTTTATTTCCTTTCAGTTGCATTCACCATATCTATTTCCACCGTGCGTTTGATCCTTTGTAAATGACAAGGCCGAAGAGATTGACAACCTCTCTGAAATCGTTGGGAGCAAAGTTATTTGCTTTTCTGTGCTGGTCCAGGTTAAGCGAGTGATATTGAGTAAACAGCATGTCACTTACTTCACCACCTGCTTTCTGCACTTGAAGTCCTACTCGAGACATAAACCCTATCCTCTACATTAGGGGAAATTTGCTGCTAGCTACATCTCAACCTTCCACTTGGGGTAACCAATGAGGGGCGAGAAGAAGACATTTTCTTGCGCCATCATTCCACAATGGTTGGATTTCCAATCAATGCGCAACTTTCCTTGCGGAGCAAGAAAGCTGACTCACCGAATGAGTTCTCTCTCGGAGGCACAAAGTGCGGTGAATTTTCCTTCGAGCTATAACACGACTCGGTGAGATTTCTCTCGGTAGGCTATCTTTGGGTTTTAAGTTGAGTAGAGCAAATTCACTTTGACTAAGATTTCAACTAGCAAACCCCTCTTGATACTAAGGTTTTTCCTACGAATCAAGAAAGTAAAAAAGATAAACTAGCAAAAAGACTAAGTCTTCATCCAGCATCATCTTTCTCCTTGTTGCGTTTCTTCTTGAGAACACCTTCTTTTTCTACGAGATTTTTAGGGGTCGTCCTCCATCAAAGGCTTCGGTATAAGATTGCAGTTTTGCCACAGTGAGTTGTCCTTCGACCTTCTACTTGCAAAGTCCATTCTTCAGGAACATAGATATATGTTTATACTCGAAAACAATATTAGTTCTTGTACTGATTTGTCCAAAAATCTCCAAAACCTAAGGGGCAAAACTTTCTCTTACAACATCCCCCTTTTCGGACGATTGTTGACAAAACATGCATCGAAAAATAATTGAAAGGTTTTGTAATACGATGAAAAACCAGAGCTAAGTTAGATGATATACTCCCCCTTGATGTATGCACGCAAGTTGAAAATTTATGTTGAAGTGCACATTGATAATGAACAAATCGAGGGATATCACAAATATCTTAGCGAGCGAGATTGCAGTCCAAAAAATATCCAATCAGAAATATGCAATCTCCTCGAATTACGTGTGAACTTATATGATAGATAGCTTCCTGCAAGACAGATATATAAATTGCATGCATAGCAGATTGATATTAAACGATAAAGTGGCAGTTCACTGTCTACTTAGAGTTAGTTGCAACCATATCAAAAAAATGAATGTTCGTTGTAACTACTCAAATTCCAAAACCCTTAACCCCGTAGGTGAACTATTTCTTTGATGCCACTACATCTCCCCTTTTTTGTCAATGATTGAACAAAAAGATTGAGAATAGGGTCGAGAAAAAAAATCTACGCGTCGACAGAATGGCGTTGGTGGAGAGCGTGGCCTTGATTTTATGATGTGGCGACAACTTGGAGGATCACGCAGTGGCCTCAACTTGGCGGGGAAGGAATGTTGATCTTTCGAAGAATTGAGCACAATTGATGCAGGGGTCCTAGGGCTTGGTGCGAACGGCTGGAATATTGATCGAGCATTTTGGTCTTCAACTTCAGACTCGGAGGATTCAGCTTCAAGGGCAACGTGATAGAAAGCATCAAACCAGATAGTGTCTCTGTTCTTTGGCAAATTGGTGATTTCTTTATCAGGCCTATCCACTCGATCATTGTTGGACCAGCGTCGATTAAGATGCGGTGGATACTGAACAAAACCAGACCACTGTAGCTGTCCATGGGAGTTAAACTTTCGGAGCCCTTTCCAGTGACGACGAAGAGATTCACGAAGAACTTGACCATTGTTGACAACAATATTCCTGAGTAAATTCAGATTGTTCATGATCTCTTACTTCTGAATGCGATCTTCATCAATGTGATGTTGAAGCATTTGTTGAGAACGAAGGGAAACTTCCATATGATGATCTGGCTTGATGAATCTGCTCCATGTTGCGTTCAGTTACATGTGCTCTAATGCCAACATGCTCAGCAAAAGGATTGTTCTAGCGAGAAACAACTTTGAGAACTTCTCGGACGGGTGGAGTAAATATTGAAGGATATTTAGTCGAGGGAAAAGGCACGTCCCGAGAGTAATTGCAGAGAGCCATCAGCCACGGTGCATAAGGTTTGAGTGAAGCTAGATCAGCAGCACACGAGACTAAGATCTAAACGAAGAAGTCTTCAAAGTGGAAGGGAAGTCCATTGACTAGCTTCATGATGGCATGTTGAGAAAAATCAGGAATAGGATATTCATCGTGCACATTCAGCATAGGAAAAAAAGTCTTTGACGGAATGTAAAACTAGGATTTTGCCTCGAAGATCAAGTGCTTTGGCATAGCCACATCAGGATATGTATCGCCAACAACTTCTAGATCCATGAGGACTGAGAACTTAGCAGGGTTCATAGGAGCCAAAGTGTGAATTTTGTCAGGGAATCCTTCAAACCGAGGAAGATTAACCAAGAACAACATTTCATCGACGGTCATGTGAAAGTCTTTGCCTTGAATCATGGAATCAAACTTCCAGGTTGAAGGGTCTCGATGGTCTCCAGTGACATATAGAGTAGCATAGAACTGTTTGATCACCTCAGGATTGTAACCACTGTTGATGGCAAACATTCGGTGATCAAGCAACTCGTCAATTGTCTCAGCCAAGTTCTGAAAACATGTTGTGGCATATAACGAAGGCAAATCCAGATACTGATGATTAAAAATCTTGTTCTTGTTCAGCAAAGTATGGGCATAATAGATAGCTTGCTCTTGAGTTCAAAAGTGAAGCGAGTAAGAGTCACGTTCCTTCAGATAGGGATTTACACCGAAGAACTTTGGCTTATGCTCACGATGCTTGAAGATGGGACCTCCACAAGGAACATCTTCTCTAAACAGAGCAGCATTTCTCTCGGGTGAGCAGAGTGTAGCAGTTCATCGACTGGAAATTCATTAAGCACATTTGGTGGAAATTTCATGCGAGAAATATCAACATGAGGTTTTGAAGAAGGTATATTGATCATCTCCTGATTATGAGCAATTGTATCAGATATTATCTCCTCGACCATTTCTTTGGCATCATTTCCTTCGACGGCAACTCCTTCTCCCGCAGCTTGATTTTGGGCGGACTCTTCGGTTTCCATGGCCTCTAGGTCTTGATCTAATTGATCAACAACTTCTTCTTTGGAAGTAGATTCTTAATCGGAGCTTGAATCCACAGAATCACCAGACTCTTCTGGATTGTGTTCTCCTTCGATGTCCATAGGAATTGTATCACGAGGAGAAACAGTTGTAACGTCCACGTCCGCTTCTTCATCTTGAGTAGATTAAGCAGGGGAGAAATCCTTCACTGCAGCAGGGGGATGAGGAGCACTAGGATCAACTTGGGAAACAATGTTTTCCTTTTCAACATGAGCAATGGGCTCAGTTTCTTGTCGGGGTGGAGTGGCTTGATGAGGTGCAGTGGGGGATTTGGGTGGAGGTGGAACTTGGGGTGGAGTTGTATTTCGGGGTGGTGTTGGTCGGCGAGGAGGAGTAGGCCCTTTGGGTGGTGCTGGTTCTCGGGGAGGGGGTGGAGAATCTAATCGAGCTGATGCAACATCGACCTCGGCAAACTTATTGTTCTTAGAAGACTTCTCAGACGTCCCACGTCCATAGGTATTTGTACTGTCCTTCGCGGGAGACTTTCTCTTTCGAGATTGTTTCTCGATGAGAGAAGCATTGCGAGTCTTGCACATTTCAGCCACAATCTGTCTGACTTTGGTGTGGACTGTTGTGATGTTCTGTTGTTGAACTTTTCTTGAATCATCAAGAGCAGAGAGATTTGTTATGAAGAATTTATCTGATACTTCATCGTATTTTTCTTCTTGTAGCTTCTCAGCATAGAAGACTTCCTGATGACGGTCCTTGCGATCTTGGACGAGGTACTCGGCCCAGCGAGTCATGTACTTTTCCACTCGAACTTCAATTTCCTTTGGTACAAAGTCCTCGGGGGGAATATCATTAGGAGTGGTGGCCTTTTCCAAAGAGAACCAGTAATCTCAACAACATCTCACTCGGTTTTGTCGATGGAATGAGATTCATTTGAGCTCTCTTAATCTTGTCGAGCTTCTTGGGCAGGGGGAACAGCGGGGGTAGTAGGTGCTGGTGTAGCACGAGGAATAAAAGGTGGCTTTTTCCGAGCCTCCTTTGCTTTCTTCTCGGCCACCTTGTTAGCCTTGACAGTTGCAACATTCTTCTTCACGGCACTAGAGGTCAGAACCTTTTCCTTTGAGGCACTAGCGGCCAGAACTTTCTCTTGAGAAGCACTGGGGGCTGCAGACTTTTCTTTTGTGGCGCTAGGAGCCACAGCCTTCTCGAGCTCAGCAACGTGTTGTTCTCCTTCGGAAGCCTTTGCCAAAAGGCGCTAAGTATTATACTTCTCGGAGACCAGATGGATTATGCCCAACTGTCTGGCAACCTCAGCTTTCTTGTTTTCTGGCATGCCGTAGAAATTGAGGAGCTTGGCCTTATCAAGATCAGAAGCTTCGAGGGCCTTCTACTTGGCTATCCTGGCCTTCCTTTGGCTCAGAGATTCATTATCCTCGGGCACAGAGGTTTGCTTGCCCTTGGCAGCAGCAGATGGTTTTTCCCGTCGAGGAGGAATTGGAGCAGCAATTGCAAGAGGGGGATCAATGACCAAGTTGGTCATGTCAATAGTTTCTCGAGGAGCTGGATTTACCACAGGCTCCTGGATCCTGACACTCTTGGAACCAGGATTTTTCTTCGATGGGGATGGAGGATCGTCATATTCATCATCGGTATCAGCACCTTCGTCTTCTTTCTTGGTGTTGGCCTTCTTTGATTCAGATATTGCTTCAGGTGGTGAGGCAATATCAGCCTTTTTAGCCGCTTAGCTGCTTTCTTCTTTGGCTTTGTAGTGGCACTTGGGCCTGCAACCTCTTCGGTGTTAGCAGAAGCAGCTTCCTTCTTGGCATTCGCCAGTTTTCTCTTTTCTACTCATTTAGCCCGAGCGGCTACCACCTCCTGAAAATCAGTAGATGTTTTCAGTGTTCAAGGATGGGCGTTTTTGGGAGGAGGAGGCCTAGCATCCTTGTCCCACTTTGGCCTCAACACAATGACATCTGACTATGATTCTTCGGTGCAAAAATCAATTCCCAACGAGGAATAATTTCCTTGTATTGATACCACTGAAGGGCTTGCAATCTGCGGATGTCTTGCAATCTGTTATCTCTCGTCTTTGCATCTTCTGGAGAGTTTTCTGGCATTCTGAGATTTTTATCTATGATGAGATCTTCAGATAAACCTTCGGAATTGTACTTGATCTTGGTTCTTCCACCTGCACGCTTGGGTTTCCTGATATTTCCTGCATTGTCTGAAATTTTCCTGCGAACAGAAGAAGGTACAAGGGAAAAATAGGCAAGATATGAACATGTACCAGAAATATTTTTGAAGGGAAAACATTTTGAACGCAGTACACATACAGAGAGATTTGAATTTGTTGCAAGTTTTCATATGAGTGCAGAGATTTCCATCGAGTGTAAATGTAATGATGAACTAATATGAACAAGATGCACATAGGTTAAATCTATCGATATGAATCTGTGAGATTAGATCTAAGATAGAAATTCCAAAGCGGGCGAGCGATTTCATACCTAGATCGAATGCCAAACCGAAGGAAACGCTAGAAATTGATTTCCCAAAGTGCAAAGATCCAAACGGATCAAACAGGCCTAATAAAATAATAGGAAATCAAGAACAAATCTAGAACTCGGCGAACAGACAAGGGAGGATTTGAGTCTAGCACCCTACATACCCTAGCTTGGTGATGTGCGATTACTACGACGACGCAGATGAAGATCCTTGTCGGCGGGGAAGTCGTCTGGTGGTGTCCTTCTGAAAATTAAGCAGCGAGGTCATCGACAGCAATGAAGAAGCACGGAGGCGCGCGAGGGATTGGCAGTGACAGAGAGACGAAGAGGTCGAGGTGATATGAAATTAATGAGCCGGGGGCTGTCGGGACACGGAATATGCATATGTAATTCCTGTTACAACACAATCATATGGAGAGCCGAGAGCCGTACCCACTTGTCTAAGCAAACAAGGCCAAGCACAGAACACTCTCGGAAAGCATCGAACGTGAGGGGCATCCCATCCAGGCCGGATGATCAACTGATATGGGTCCTCATCATCCGCTCACAAGTCTAAATGGTTATGGGTGGTGAAATCCCATACTGATAGACAAGTCGCCTCAACCACATTATCGATTGGATTATAACACTTACATAAATAGATTCCAGCCCGATCACTTAGTCGGGGTCTCAGGCGGGCTCGATCATACAACAAAGTGTGCCACGTGACAGAGTCACGAGCAATCGCATCACGATGCCCCAAGTTGCGCACATCTAAGGGCCACTTGGTGTATAAAATACCGCCGGCAAGAACTCAACTAAGTTATCGAACCCACACTAAGACATGCACAATATGATCATACACGCAACATACATGTCCAGTGTAAACAACAGGTACACATTGTATGAACTCTACAATGTTTACAACTTTATTGACTTATATATAGAGTACAGACAAAGATCACAAGACTATGATCCAACATTACATCAGTACAAGCGGAAGCAACTTAGGTCTGAGTACAAACAAGTTTAACAAATGCTTAGAGAAGCCTTATTTATAAACAAGCCCTTCCACGAGGGACCAGACCTCTGACTGGGACTACACTAGCTTGATCTTAGTCGTCGAGCTCCAAGAAGAAGCCACCATCGGGGTCAGTGAATTCATCTAAAAACATAAATAAGCAAACGTGGGTACAAAGTCGTACTCAGCAAGACTTACGTAGGAACTATACTACTCCTTCTCAAGTTTCAAGGTAAAGGGAGGTGGGGTTTCAATGCAGAAGTGCCAGCTTTAACTTGGCCAGTCATGTACTACAAATACCAGAATGAGGTAAGAAGCGTACTCGAGTTCATCTATCCAAGTCTACCAAACAATTACACCACTATGGATCCTTCCTCGACTTCTCACGAGAAAACAAGCCATAGCACTCACACTTATCTTGGAAAGGTTTAGAGTTTCCGTTGAAGTTGTCTAATAATCAAGCACAGATAACCAAGTAGTCCATTACCGCGGACGCGGCTATTCGAATAGTTTATTAACCCTGCAGGGGTGTACTACTACACACATGAAACTATCAGTTACCGCCGGGATCTCGTCACCTTTCAAGCGGGTGTCGGCGAGGATAATTTCCACAACTTTTACCTCACAGCCAACTCTAAGTCCAAAGGAGACGCCTATCTGGGTTGGATTCCACATCGTGAACCAGGCAGGTTTACCGATGTGGTCCCAGAAGATGTGTGCAGGGTCCCAAGCCAGTCTCAATAGCCGTTCTTCCACTTCGCAGACCGTGCCACAGACCTACCAGAACTCCGAACTACTGCGACTCATTGAACCGAGAAGGGTTGAGTTAGTAGGTTGAGCGGGGATCCGTTTGCCCAACATGTTGTAGTACTCTTTGTCTTGGATCACCACACAAGAACTCGAGCTTAAGGTGGTGTTCAACGAGACAACCCACTGTGTACTCCTACACAGCCTCTCATCGTTCACCTTGTTTAGGTCAAGTTCACCAACACATTTCCACCATCATCAACATGATCACTACCATCCCGACTCACAAAAGAGTAACCTCATTGTAACTCTAAGCATGCAATAAGATGTAACAATTGCAGGGGCCACATGATATCAATCAACTCCTACATCTGCTAGGATTGTGGTTTTTCTTACTACTGTGATAAGATGATAGGTCATGCAAAGGAATGGGTTCATCTATGCGGTAGAAACGTATCATGGTAATCATCCTAAACAATGCATAAGCGAGACTGAGAGGTAAGTGCGATTTTATCGACATGATCAATGGGGGTTTACTTGCCTTGCTGACGAGGGTCGTACACGGTGTCTTCAACTAAGGGGGTGATCTCGGGTTCCGGCTCCACCTCTTTCGATAGCAAACAACACAAACAAGAAATCAATATAAAGACAATGCACAATCACATGATCAAGTGTTATAACATGGTGTAAGGGGTGATGATGTTTTGCCAATTCTATTTAAATGGAGTGTATTGCATTAGAGTTGCAAATTCAAACTCCACATTTGAATTTAAAATGGTCCATATGCACATATGTCACTGTTCACCCATTTTAAAATGGATAAACATGAAAAAAAGTCCATATTCAGAATCCTTGCATTTTTCTAATAATTTTACAGATATTATATGTCCAATTTGGAGTTAGTATGAATTAATTATGAATTTCCAAAGTTTAATTCATTTTATGGAATTTCCTGGTTTTCTTTAAATAGAAATCCCATTTATTGCGCCAGCATTGCATCAGCATGACATCAGAGGGTTTAACCCAGTCAAACTGACATGGGGGGCCATCCGTCATAGACACAGGGTTAATCCCCTCCCTGTTTAACTAAACAGAGAGAATTAGGGGGGCCTGGGCCCACTGGCGGTGACCCATGGTCACTCAACCCAGGGGGGGTTAAGCCAGCCTCGCCAGTGGCGAGTCGCCGGCGACGACCCGACACGGCGGCGTCGACGTTTTTGGTGATTCCGTCCACCAATTGGCGCGCCTCTTGCACCGGGATGACCCTCGTGTTCTCGCGCGTTAAGGGGAGTAGTCGGGGGACCTCGGGGGTGCACCGGAGACACGCCGGCGACGACGTTTGGCGGCGGCAGAAACACGGCGACGTTCGGTAGGCGCTCTGGAGCACGCCTTTGGCCGTGGGATGGTGCGGTACGAAGCTTGGGAGACCAGGAACAAGATGGACTAGGCGGGTGAGGTGGTGGTGCACGGGAACAAGGGTGGCGTCGTCCATGGGGGCGACATGCCCCAGCTCTCATGGAGGATCTGGCTACGGCTACGGAGGAGGTGCAGGACCAAGGGGGGAAATCTTATAAGCTCAGCGTGCACTCAACGGAGCAGACGGAAAGCTTGGGGTGTCCTGGTGGTGGAGAATTCGGCGATGGCGCGCGGCAGCTCCGGCGAGATGGCGACGACGACTACGGCCGCTCCAGTGGCTCCGAGCTCGATTACTTGTGCACGGAGATGAAGACGAGCACGGCGCACATCCTGGACATCTTGGGGCAGCACGCTCCGGCGCAAGCTTCGGGCGGCGATGAAAACCGGGGACAAAGAGCATGGGGAAGAACAGGGAGAGGGGAAAGTGCGCGGGAGGCTTCCAGACGTCCACGACAGCGTGATAGGGACGAGGGGGAAGCAGCTGCGTGGCCAGTATCGGCGGCAGCGTCGGTGGAGTGCTTCATGCATTCCACCGAGCAGCTTTGGGGCACGTGGAAGAAGACGCCAAGGAGGGAGGTGGGCTGGGCCTGCTGCTGGACCGGCCAGGCTTGAGTTGGGCCTCTTGCCAGGTAAGCTTCCCTTTCTATTTTTCTTTCTGTTTTGTTTATCTTTCATTTGTTTGCTCTGATAAATAAATACCAAAGTATTTTTATAAATTCCCAAACTTTTTATATGGATTTATGTGACCAGTACCAAGTCACTTCCAAGACTTGAGCATTTTTTAAATTCAAAATATTTGAATTCAAATTCAAATAGGGGTATTTATTTAATTCCATGCTCCTGTTTGAATATTTGAAAAATCCATGAGCATTCATTCGGTTCCACATCACTTGATATATGATCACACTCATTTATTGGACTTTTCAAAAATGCAACCGGAATTTTTGGAGCAACTTTTAAAATGGCCATTTGAATTAAATTCATCTGGGGGGTGTTCTCTCTCCCATTTCAATTTCCATTTGAAATTTTGACATGAATGCAATGTGAGGCTTCTCCTAGCACATATCTAGCAGAGGGTTCTGACAGGGGCATCGGTATTTATAAGGGGAACTCTGACATAACTGTCAAATCCGATCCAACGGTGCATATCTCGTGTCTCTCTGGATTCAACGAACGGATTTTGTGGCGGTAATCTCGGGAAAATCCCAACGTACCGAAAGAAAGTTTCTCCACGTCAAATAACAAACTCATCGAACATCGAGTATAAAACTTAAATAAAATTTTGATAGGTTTTCCTATGGAATCAATGACATTCGAAGGGAATCTGATTGAGAGCAAATATACATGTTCACGAGAGAAAAGAATAGAGTGGGTAGGGATAGAATAGAGAGAAAACAGGTTCCGATACTTAATCAATCCGATGGAAAACCAAACAACATAAAACTCGGAGTGACCAGTTTATAGGACAAACACCAAAACGAACAAAAACAAAAATTCAAATAAAAACACAGAAGAATACCAACGTAAGTAAACTACTACAGACATTAAATTAATATTATACAGAGGATAGATGGGTTTGATCTTACTTCACATTTCGTGAGTCTAAGATGTTTATCTCACACCTCAATGCACAGAACCTTTTATCATCCACTGGCTTCGTAAAGATATCTTCCAATTGATCTTCGGTACGAACATGGCTGATAACAATATCTTCTCGTTGAACATGATCTCGAAGAAAATGATGAAGAATATCAGTATGCTTCATTCGAGAGTGTTGCACATGATTATGAGCAGTTTTAATAGCAATTTCATTGTCACATAGCAGAGGAATTTTCTTCACATGAATTCCGTAATATTTCAGCGTTTTCTTAAGCCAGAGAATTTGACTGCAGCATGATCCAACAACAATATACTCGGCTTCAGCAGTAGATATTGATATGCAATTATGTTTCTTCGAAGCCAAACATACCAGAGATCTATCGAGAAAATGACAAGTGCCTGAGGTAGATTTCCGGTCGACACGATCACCAGCCCAGTTAGAATCAGAATACCCAATGAGGTCAAACTGAGCACCTTCGGGTTACCAATGTCCCAAGGTAGGTGTATGAGCAAGATATCGAAGAATTTGCTTGACAGCAATATGATGTGATTCTTTTGGATTTTCCTGAAAACGAGCACACATACAAACTGAAAGCATTATGTCAGGTCTAGAGGCACAAAGGTGAAGAAGTGAACCGATCATCAAGCGATATTTCTTCTGATCGAAAGGTTTGCCCTTCTCATCTGCATCTAAGTGCACATTCGTTGGCATTGGTGTCTTGATAGTTTTGCAATCAACGAGACCAAACTTCTTCAGGAAATCCCTGAGATACTTCTCTTCAGAGATAAATGTCCCATTCTTTTGTTGACAGATTTGAAGTCCGAGGAAGAACTTCAATTCACCCATCATAGACATTTCATATTTCTTCGACGCCATTCGAGAAAATTCTTCTTTGATATCAGGGTTAGTACAGCCAAAAATAATATCATCGACATAAATCTGACACACAAAAAGATCATTATTATGTGCATGAGTGAAAAGAGTAGGGTCAGTTGTTCCTGGTTTACATCCCTTCGTTAGAAGAAAGTCCTTGAGTGTTTCGTACCAAGAACGAGGTGCTTGCTTTACCCATAAAG
This sequence comes from Bromus sterilis, assembly GCA_950022295.1. Classification (NCBI taxonomy): domain Eukaryota; kingdom Viridiplantae; phylum Streptophyta; class Magnoliopsida; order Poales; family Poaceae; genus Bromus; species Bromus sterilis. The sequence continues at coordinate 224,751,713 of OX465599.1, forward strand.
AGCCTTGTGTAACACGTACACCATATCTGGATTCTTCGGGTCTTCAAAACCTGGTGGATGCATAACATACACTTCTTCTTCGATTTCACCATTAAGAAATGCACTTTTAATATTCATTTGATATAGCAATATACCATTGTAATTTGCAAAAGCAAGAATGACACGAATGGATTCAAGTCGAGCTACTGGAGCATAAGTTTCACCCAAATCAATACCTTCGATTTAAGTGTAACCTTGTGCAACCAGTCGATCTTTGTTTCTTACCACAATACCATCTTCATCTTGCTTGTTCCTAAAAATCCACTTTGTACCAGTGATAATATGCTTATTTGTATCAGCTAGTGGGACGATCTGGTTGGCGAATGTCTTCGAGGATCGATTCAATGTCTACTCTTCTTCGAACTCGAGATAGTGCTAATTGGTTTGCTTGTGGCTTAGTATTTCCTTCGAGGTCAGCTTGTTCTTTGGGATTAGCTTGTCCTTCGGGTCAGATTGTCCTTCGGGTTCAGCTTGTCCTTTGGGTTCAGCTTTTTCTTCGTTCATAGGTTCTTCTCCTTCGTCCTGGCCATCCTTGTCTTTAGTATTTTGATCTCCAGCGCCCTAGGCTATGTGTGGCAACATTGGATCATCATCATCCCTATCATCCCTATCTACTCGACGAGGGATAGCTTCAACAGGACAAATATCTCCAATAGCCATAGACCTGATTACTTCATCCAAAGGAGGTTCATCTAGACTAAAGGTAAATGCTCCTTTTGAGAGCCATTAGTTTCATCAAACCTTGCATTTACAGTTTCTACAATGTTACCAAGATAGGAGTTGTACACTCTGTAAGTGTGAGAATTTGAGCCATACCCTAAGAGAAAACCTTCATGGGTCTTAGGGGCATACTTGGAGCTATGATTCATATCTCTAATATAGCATGGAGCACCAAATACCCTAAGGTAAGACACATTTGGTTTGTTACCAGTGATAAGCTCATGTGATGTTTTCTTCAGAAACTTGTGGAGATAAACCTTATTGATGATATGGCATGCAGTGTTAATTGCTTCAGCCCAGAACCTGATAGGGGTCTTGAAATGATCGAGATAGACCTAGAGGGGGGGTGAATATGTCTTATTACAAATTTTAACACCACTTAGAAATTTTAGGAAATAATGCGGAATATAAAGGTGTGCCTAACAATTGCAAGGTTTACCTAGCTATGACAAGATAAACAATAAGCACAATATACTAAAACAAGTGAGGGGCAAATAATACGGTAGTACAAGTAATAAGGGGAAAGAGTAGGGATAACCGAATGACGCAAAGACAACGATGTGTCCCGATGTTCACTTCCTTGGAGGGAAGCTACTCACCGTTCGGAGAGAGTGGGTGAAACAACGAAGGCTCACTCTATTCCCCTTGAGATATCACCACGAAGGCGATTCCCAACCACTATCGGTTAACCTTAAATGTGGTCACCAAACCCTCACAAACTCAACGGGGGTAATCACAATGGTCGATTCCTCTCCGAAGAAGTCCTACCCGCCTAGGAGTCTCCAACCTCCAAGACTAACAAGATCAATGGTAAATGATCAAGACTTTCTCAAAACGCGATTTTCTTTGGTTGGAATATGGGGAAGGGGCGGATCTATCACTCGGTGAATGATCCGTCAAGAACTCTCAAGGAACTCTCCAGGATATGAGATTTGGTGAGGGAGAGAGTGAGCGGGAGCACTTGTGTTCTTGGGTGTTTGCAAAAGAAGTGGTCAACCCTCACAAGTGGGGGTGAGGGGGTATTTATAGCCCAAGGAACGAAATGGCCGTTGGGGCAATAAGTTGTGCAAGTGTCGGACATCCGTCAGGTGTCGGACGTCCGAACCAGGTCGGACGTCCGAAATGTTCAAAGTGAGTTCAGCGTGCAACACCCGAAGAAAAGTCCAATAGCACGTCGGACGTCCGACAGGATTCGGACGTCTGAGGGGTCAGCGTCCGAAACACGTCGGACTTTCGGTGAATTTGCATGCTCACTGACCTCTCCAACCGAAAACCAGCATATGAGATGTCGGACGTCCGATGGCTGTCTGACGCCCGAAACTTTGAATTGTCGGACGTCCGAACCTTGACGGACGTCCGAAGGCAGTGAACTGATGTTTACATTTTAGCTTCAATTTTGTGTCGAAATGTTTTTGTTTTAATTAGCTTTGAGAAAATCTTAAACACAAACCCACTGATCCCCTCTTAATAGTGCGGGGATCCCTATACTCAAGATTAACCGAAAAGCTTACTTTTCAACTTCATTGGTTTCGTATCTTGAGAAATTTGATAAGACCAAATGGTCCTTGATCCACCACCACAACGAACCGAGGACTAAAACCTAAGATATACTTGGCAAACATTATTAGTCCTCTATATGTGCATTGTCATCAACATCAAAATATAATTAAGGGCAAGATTGCACTTTCAAGTCTTGTATTCAGCAAGCATAGTTCTGGCCATTTCAATAAGAGTTTAGTTCTTTCCCTCGACCACACCGTTTTTTTGCGGTGTGTAAGCAGCAGAAAACTCATGAGTAAAACCATATTCATCAAGAAAATCTTCGATATGAGTATTCTTGAATTCAGTACCATTATCACTTCTGATATGCTTGAGTGTGAGTTCATACTTGGTCTGAGCTCTCTTTGCAAATGTCTTGAAGATCTCGACAACTTTGCTCTTGTCATCTAGAAAGAAAACCAATGTATAGTGAGAGAACTCATCAACAATAATGAGACTATACTTGTTGCCTCTAAGGCTAGCATAATTTTTAGGACCGAATAAATCCATATGGATCAATTCAAGATTACGAGTAGTGGTCATGATTGTCTTCGCTGAGTGATGTTTCTTGGTTATCTTTCCGGCTTCACAGTCACTGCATAGACAATCTTTATCGAATTTCACATTGTTAAGACCAATAATATGTTTCTTCGAGATAAGAGTTTGAAGATTTTCCATCCCTGCATGACCAAGTATTCTATGCCATAGCCACCCAGAAGTAGCTTTAGCCATTCAACATGTGGAAATAGCAAGTCCCGAAGAAAAATCAACAATATAAAGATCTCCTTTATGATATCCTTCGAAGACGAAAGTATAGTCATCCTGAGAACAATACAAGCATACCCATATCACATAGCTTGGATATAGACATAAGATTATATCCGAGAGATTGAACAAGCATAACATTGTCAATATACTTATCCTTCGATATAGCAACCTTACCCAAACCAAGTACTTTTGCTTTGTTGTTGTCACTGAAGGTAATATATCTCTGAGAAGATTGTGTAAGTTTGTCTTCAGTAAAAAACTCTTTGTCTCCGGTCATATGATTAATGCAATCACTGTCCATGACCCATTTGTATCCACCAGAGACATAGCCCTTAGCCTTGGCCATGAAGAAGTAAGAAGGAGTTTCATCTTCACTGTTGTGGTTGGTGAAGAATGAGCTTGATTTCCTTCGAAGCGAATGCTAAGACAGCAACACCATCAGACTTAGAACCAGAACCGTACCCTGAGTTTGATTTAGGTTCGATCACAGATGCATCATATTCGGAGTTCATCTCTTTACCCAGATAGGCCTTGGCACGGTGAGAATTCTTGCGATGAGAGGAATGAGACTTCGAGGAAGAACTCTCGCGCCTCTTGTGATACTTCTTCTTCTTATCATCGTCAGAATCATCTTTTTTGTCTCCTTTAGACTTTGATTCATGTCTCTTTGGCTCATAGTTCTTTCTCGATCTATGAGACTTGATAGAGGAGTTGATGTGGGAGTGCTTGGATCTGTTTTCAATTTCCCAAAGAGGACAATCAGCGATGAAATGACCTAGTTTCTTGCATTTATAGCAACAGTTATCCTTCGCTGGTGAGTTCTTTGATGATGAGCGCTGATGGGAGGAATTGCTTGAATGTCTGGAGGAGTAATTCTTCTTCGGTGAAGAGGAGCTCTGTCTCTGGTAGCGGTTGAAACGTTTCATTATCAGTGCAAGATCCTTTCCATGGCTTGAGGGATCATCAGTATCGGCACCAGAGACAAAACTGGCATCTGAGGAAGAATGCCTCGAAGCTTTTTCCATGAGACCATGATTTTTCCGTCGAGAACCATTGATATCACGCTTCTCTTCTTATTCCATCTCAAAAGTTGAGAGTCTCTCGAGAATATCATCAGGTACAAGATCTCTGAAGTCAGTTCTCTCTTTGATCATCAACACAATGTGAGAGAATGAATCATCCAGGGATCGAAGCAAGGTTTTTACGACCATATGACTTGTGACATCAGTAGCACCGAGGGAAATCAGCTCATTGGAAAGAGCAGTGAGCCTGTTGTAGATAGAGGAAACCTTTTCACCCTCATGTCGCTTGAACCGATGGAATTGTCTTCAGAGAGGATTAATGCGAGCATCTTTCTGAGTAGATACACCCTCACCAATCTCCTAAAGATAGTCCCAGACACCTTTGGCCGAAGGAATATTCTTCACCTCATAATATTTCTTAGGAATCAAGTGAATTGTGATGAACACCTAGACCTGTGAATCAAGTCCAAGCAACTTCATCTCATCAGGAGTAAGATTATCTTCGTCAGCCACATCAACTCCATTCTAAACAACTGCCTAGGCAGCCTTGTCAATCGATATGATATTTCTCATCATTTGGTCCTTCCAATATGGGTAGTCGGTTCCATTTTACACAGGAATAGGTTCACCTGAGTGAATAGCTATAAACAACATTCTTGACAACACTCCAGCTGGTTATACCAAAATACGCAGAGCATAGGGAGTGCCTATCTCTGATACCAATTGAAAGCTCAAGAATGATCAAAGGGGGAGGGGGTGAATGATCACTTATAAAATTTCTGCGAAACTTATAAGTGATACAGAGAAACAGCAAAAAACTAAGTGTAACACGAAAGAAATACAACGTCAAAAGACATGCTAATGCCGAAAGTAAATGGAATGAGGGGAAACATCGAAGGAAAATAGGCTATAGAGTAAATATTGAATGTAAAAACGAGTAAGAAAACGAGCCTGACACAATGGTGTTTGGTGAACCAGTTCACACTCTGCAAAGTGCTACGTCTGGTTGGAGGGACTGGTGATTGAACACCTGGAGAAAAACTCTCTCCGTCCTATTCTCCACTGCAAAAAACTCCTCGAGCTTGTCCAGTTCTTACTCGGGGTAGATGATTCAGGACATCTCTGAAACCTTTACAAACTTCCTTTAGGAGTGCAAATTTCTCTTCAATTGCTTTACAGGCGACGCCTAACCATCTAGGAGACTTGCTGATCTCCAAGATAAGAAGGTCGACTAATATCAACCTAAGTCTCTATGCATTTCTCAACCCAGTTTGGGACTTGGGTTGGTTTTCTCTCGAGATCTTCCTTGGTATGCTCACAGCACTTCTGTCTCAGGATATTCAGTGGAGAAGCCAACCGCAAATGGTGGGAGGATGCGGGGTATTTATAGGTGGCAATCCCAATGGCGAAATGACTGAAGTGACCCGATGTGAAGCTTGACGAGTGTCCACAACGGTCGGATTTGCAATCAATGCGCAACTTTCCTTGTGGAGCAAGAAAGCTGACTCACCGAACGAGTTCTCTCTCGGAGGCACAAAGTGCAATGACTTTTCCTTTGAGCTATTACTCGACTCAGTTAGATTTCTCTCGGTAGGCTATCTTTGGGTTTTAAGTTGAGTAGCGCAAATTCACTTTGACTAAGATTTCAACTAGCAAACCCCTCTTGATAGTACGGTGTTTCCAATGACACAAGAAAGTAAAAGAGAAACTAGAAAAAAGACTAAGTTTTCGTTCAGCTTCAGCTTTCTCCTTGTTGTTATTCTTCTCGAGAACACCTTCTTTTTCAATGACATTTTTAGGGGTCGTCCTCCATCAAAGGCTTCGGTATAAGATTGCAGCCTCGCTGCGGTGAGTTGTCCTTCGACCTTCTACTTGCAAACTCCATTCTTCAGGAACCTAGATATCTGTTTATACTCGAAAACAATATTAGTTCCTCTACTTCTTTGTCCAACAATTTCCAAAACCTAAGGGGCAAAACTTTCTCTTACAGATTCTTGCTTGGCTCTTGATACGAACCAAACGTATCTATAATTTATGATAGTTCCATGCTAATATTGGTGACTTCGCTATATGTTTTTTTACACTTTCAAGCAGTTTTCAACATATTTGGACTAACCTACAAACTCAGTGCCCTAGTGCCAGTTTCTGTCTCATGTTTTCCGTGCATTGCAGGAAAATGCCAATTATTAACGTGCTCGGAAAATTCAAGAAATATCAGATAAAAAATCAGCGCGACAGAAGACTGTATAAGCCCGAAGGAGAGGCGGAGGGGGGCACGCCTTGGCCGGGCGGCCACACGGCGCGGACAGGGGGAGGTCGCGCCACCTGACCGCCTGCTCAGGTGGGGCCTCCCCTTGACCCCCCCCCCCCCCCCCGCTTCCTCCTAAATTTAGCCCTCGAGACAAAAACCCTCGAGAGGAGCCCCGTTACGCGATTTCCACCACTGTCCTGCCGCGATCCCGAGATTGGGATCGTTAGAAGACCCTATCCCGACACCCTGTCGAAGGGAGGATTCACCTCCGGAGGCTTCGCCGCCAGCATGAGCGCATCCCGGATGTGTCGTGAGTAGTTCCCCTTGGACCATGGGTCCATGATCAGTAGCTAGATGGTGTTTTCTCTCCAATCGTGTGCCTCAACTCATAGACCTTGTGAGCTCCCCTACACGATCAAGGCACGTATGTATTAGTTTCTGTGTTGCTATGATGTGTTTGCTGGGATCCGATGGATTATGAGATTATGTTCAGATTGTGATGAGTAATATATTTTTGTTTTCCTTTTTATTATTAGTTCTTGAGTATTCTTGCATGTTTACCGTTGTTCTTTATTGATTTGGCCAAGTAGTAGACAGTGACTCGAAGAGGGAGATTTATGCATGATTGTGTGCTCTGCCCCGCGATGTCTAGCTTGAGTGACAGAAACATGAGACTAGGGGATGTCCTGTTGCCACAAGGGAGAAAGCAGCAGTGCTTGTAAGGATTGCTTACATTACGCATAGAGTGTTAATGCAGTTGTCTATTTCTTTGATCCAACAGTTTGGCTGGGGTTCGCAACTTAATACCAGCGAGATGTTCTGGATAGATATCTCAAGGTGGATGATTAGTGAGTATATGCTGATGAATAAATGGTATACTCGTCCTGGTGTATGCACATACGATTGCGCCTCTAGATTTCTTGTAGCATAATTAGCATTGCGGTGCGTTTATAATTATGTCAATTTCCCAGCTGTAATTTGTTCACCCATCATAGTTGTTTATCGTCTTTTGGGAGAGAGACATCACTAGTGAAAGTCATGGTAACCCGGTCCATATTTCCATCATAGTTTACACCGTTCCAATTTACTACTTTCATTTACTTTCTGTTGCAGTCACCATTACTATCATTATTCCCTTTGTGTTTGATCCTTGATGGCACTGAAGTACTGCTCCTCGTTGGCTTACCCAAGTGGAAGGTTGAGATGTAGCATAGCAGCAAATTTCCCCTAACTTAGATGATAGGGTTTATGTCTCCCTTAGGACTCCAAGGACAACAAGTAGGTGGTGAAGCGAGCAACGCGCCGTCTGGAAGATATTGGTCCCTTATACTGGATCTGCACACACAACAAGTAACTTTGCTCCCAACGAATACAGAGAGGTTGTCAATCTCTCCGGCCTTGCCGTTTACAAAGGATCAAATGCACGGTGGAAATAGTAGTGGTGATTGCAAATGAAAGGAAATAAAGCACTAAATAATGGAGGTGTAAATAGTGGTGGAAATATGGACCGGGGTCCCATGATGTTCACTAGTGATGTCTCTCTCCCGAAAGACAATAAAATATCTAAGCTGGGTGAACAAATTATAGCTGGGAAATTGACAGAATTATAAACGCACCACAATGCTAATTATGCTGCAAAGAAAGTTAGAGGCTCAAAAGTATGGGCAGTACGCCAGGACAAGTAGACCGTAATCCAACTGCATCTACTCACTAATCATCCACCTTGAGATATGTATCCAGAACATCTCGTTGGTATTAAGATGCGAGCCCCACCCAAAGTGTAAACCCAAAGCAACCGACAACTGCGTTAACAAACTTTGCGTAAGGTAAAAAATCCCTGCAACCGCGGTTACAAGCACCGTTGTTTTCTCCCTGGTGGCAACAGCACACCCCCTAGTCTCATATTTCTGTCACTCAAGCTAGACATCAGAGGGCATGAACCCACAATCAAGCATAAACTATCCCTCTTGGAGTTACTATCTACTACTTTGCCAAAGCAATAAACAAAAACGGAGAACATGCAAGAATTACTCAAGAACAAAATAGAAAAGGAGAACCACATATATAACTCATTACAATCTGAACACAATCTCATAATCCATCGGATCCCAGCAAACACAGCATAGCAACAGCAGAAAAGTTACATAGATGCCTTGTTCATGTAGGGCAGCTCACAAGGGCTAAGAATTGAAGCACAAGATTGGAGAGAAGACATCACATAGCTATTGGTCATGGACCCATGGTCCAAGGGGGACTACTCACGACACATCCAGGAAGCTCTCATGGTGGTGGAGAAGCTCCCAGAGGTCAATCCTCCCTCTGTCAAGGTGCCGGGAAGAGGTCTTCTGGTGCTCCCGATCTTGGAAGCGAGGCGGCGGCGGAACATAGGTGAAAATCGCGACGCGGGGTTTCTCTCGAGGGTTTTTGGAACAAGGTATAAATAAGGCCGAAGGGGGGCAAGAGTGGGTGGCCCCTCCCTCCAGGAGCCTACGGTGGGGCCACACCACCTGGCCTCCTCGGAGGGGGTGGCCCCCCTCTGGATCTCCTTCGGGCTTCGTGAAGCTTCTGTTGCGCTGATTTTATATATATTTTTGTTGGAATTTTTGGAGCTTTGTAAATATGGTCAAATACCTACAATTCACAGACATCAGCAGACGGAAACTGGCACTGGATGCACTGAGTTAGTAGGTTAGTCCAAATTTGTGTAAAAAGGTATGAAAGTGTAGAAAAACACATAGCAATGTCACCTAAAAGATCATGGAACAAGCAGAAATTATAGATACGTTTGGGACGTATCAACATCCCCAATCTTAATTCCAGCTCGTCCTCGAGTAGGTAAATTATAACACAGATAATTTCTGTGGTGACATGCTAACAAACATATAAGAACTTCAAAGTAAAGCAAGTAAGGTATGCAATTCAAGTCAAGACAATAACAAGCAAGAGTCTATATCTAGTATTGAAACTAGCAAAGTAAGAACATAAAGGTGTAAGAGCTCTCCTTGTCCGTGACTCGAATGTATCCAAATGGTGTTTGTGTGCAAGAAGTGGGTGATGGGTTTAGAGCACAAAAACACTATATAGTTTAATTGAGAACTCAATCTACTAAAACTTCAAACTTGGTCTCCTTCGGAATCTTATTTTGACTCATGCCTAGACCACTAGCCAGGCACAAGTCAAAGTGATCCTCTCCCTTTAGACTTTGAGCACTCATGCAATGGATGAGCGGGAGCAAGATATATTGGCACTTAGGATGGCAAAGAGAAAAATGATGGGGAAGGAAGACAAGAAGGTGTGATAGACTCACATCAATGAGGACAATCATAGGCGAGAGAAAGCCAAATGATAGATATGATGTGAGGAGTAGGGATTGCCATGCAACGGATGCACATATGAGCTAAGGTAAGCTCTCCAATGGAACTAGTGGGGGTGCATCCAACTTTCTTGATCATGAAGACCTAGAGCTCATTTGAGGAGGCTCATCCTTGGAATATGCAAGCCAAGTTCTACAGTGTAAGGATCCCCACATATTTATGCATGAATGATATGAATATCTCTATGGAGTATAAATATTAAAATGGAGTACGAATGTGGATCTTTCAAAAGGAATAGTAGTGTTTCCCCCTTCTCTCTTTTTTTTCTTTTTTTCTATTTTTTTGTATTGTTGTGGCCTCATTGGATCTTTCTATTTATCTCTCATTTGTCCTCTTTGGGATCTTTTAATTTGTCTTATTTTGGGATTTTTTATTTTGACCTCTTTGGGATCCTTTCCTCACTTAAGGGAAACACTCTATATTTTACAAGAATATAAAAGAAGATCTTCACGCTTTACAAGAAGTACTAAACATAAAGAAAAATGAGAACTAACATGATGTATGCAAATGTATGCCTCTGCCAGTGTAGCAGGATATGCAATGATACTAGCACGTCATGTAGCAATTAGAAGGGCAAATCCCAACTAGCGTGTGGATCCTTGATCAAGCAAAACGATGTATGACATGAAGATCAAATCATGAGATGGTGGATGTTGAAAGGCAATGTATCTCGGAAAGTCTATGGAAATGCCTTGATAGGTAGGTATGGTGGCTGTTTTGAGGAAGATATAAGGAGGTTTATGATGACAGAGTGTATCATGCCAAGGGTTTGGATGCACCGGCGAAGTTTGCAAAAACTCTCAAGATGAGAAAGGGCAATGCACGGTATCGAAGAGGCTAGAAAAATATGGATAGTGGAAGTGCCAACAATCGAATACTCACATTAGTCAAAGGAACTAATGCACTTATTATCGGTAACTCGCTGTCTAATCAGGAGATTCGCAAATAGACGAGTACCCCTAGGAGGAGTGCATGGGGGTTTGGTTATTCTTGCGCATCCTCGACCCATGGCACGTGAGGGTACTCTATATATTACAAACCCTCCAGAGGTTAGCGATCAATCTAGTAGGTAGAGTTCTCAACTAATTTTTGTAGTTTTCAAAAATAAGCAAGAATTGCCCAAAATATGACACCTATCACTAATAGGCTTGAGATCTTGACACACATAAGTCCAAACATTACTCAAATCAATACCTCAAAACTATTTCAAGTTACTACTACACTTATAATAGCAACCTCAATTACATAATCATGCAAGACATACAACTCAGTGCAACAAGACAACTCCTCTCAACAAGATAAACATGATAACTCAAGAGAGTTCCAAAAGAAACCTAAATAAAATATCTTAAGAAGATAAGCATGAAAACTAAGAGCTAAGCATGACAGCAGCTATGAAAGACAAAGAGCACACAAAAATAATAAGCATGAAAGCCTATGTTGTGTTCTAGGGTGGAGTGGAGCATGTTTCTCTCCCAAAAAATGAAGGCTAGGGTCCAACTTGTTATGAACAGCAAGAAAAACTAAAACAAACTAAAACTTAAACAGCGAGACGCTCCAAATATAGCACATAACACATGAAGAGATAAAAATATAGCATGGAGAAGGACGAACTGATGATTGTTGATGGAGAAGGGGATGCACGGGGGCATCCCCAAGCTTAGACGCTTGAGTCTCCTTGAATATTTCTTGAAGTGCATGGGGGCATCCCCAAGCTTGAGTGTTTGACACTCCTGGATCTTCTTTCATCATCTTCCATCGCATACTTGAAAACTCCCTTCATACAAAACTCATCATAAGCTGATTAAAGTGGTTAGTACCCATAATAAAATAATTTCTCTCCATTGGAAATAGAGATTTCCATGAAGATCTATTTTTTCTCATGATTTCCCAAAAGTTTATGCAAAGAAAAATCAAGCTTAAGATTTACAAAACGGTGAAAACGCGAAACGTGGAAGAATCTGTGAAAAACAGACCAGCAGGTAGTAAATAATTTTTTCGGGGTACTTCTGCAACTCAAATCAAAAAACTTAGAACAGACGTCAGAAAGCTAATTGTATAGAGCATAATTTACAAAACATTCAGATCAAAAATATGATCTGGTGATTTATCGTGAATTTTTCCGTCAAGCAGACAAAATCTGCTTCTGGACAGCATATCACAACTTTTGAACTTTCTTGCAATCAGAGGCTAAAACTTGGCACAAGGCTTGAAAATAAAGATACAATGATGTTGCTACAGTCGTAACAAGCATCAAGACCACTAAAACTGAAAGTAGAAAAATTTGGGTTGCCTCCCAATAAGCGCTTTCTTTTATGCCTTTTAGATAGGCATGAAGGATTATAAAGGATGCTCACAAGAGAATAAGAATTTAAGCAAACGAGAGCATCAAGACGCGAATATGAAACACATTTGAAGTCTAAACCACTTCATATGCATAGGAATCTTGTAAAGAAATAAATCAGAGAACCACATAGCAACATGTATAGGAAGGTAAAATAAGAAGACCTTAAAAACTTTCATCATAAAGAGAGGTGTTTTTGTAACATGAAGGTTTCTACAACCAAACGTTGCTATCTCGAAATAATTTTCAGTAGCATCATGAACAACATCAAGAATATAAATATCACATAAAGCATGTTGTTCATGACCTACAAACACAAGTGTATTACTTTCGATACAATCATTGTGATTATAAGATAAATGCATCCCATCACATTGAGTCTTAATAAGAACAAAATTCTCCAGAATATGAGTTGGAGATTTCGGAAGGATAATAGGACAATCAAGTGTGGGTGCAGTAGAAAAAATTTCATGCTTAACGTAAGGAACTATAGCAAGTTCATCTCTGTAAGCATCATCCATAGTGGCATCTTGGCCATCAACAAGACAAGTATTAAGTTCATCAGAAAGGGATAGTTCAAGTGAGTTCTCAAAGTCATAGGATTCCTCATCATAGCAATCATTAGCCTCTTCTTCGGCAGCAAACATTTTTTTTAAATCCTCAATATAATCATTGCAAATATAATTTTCAACGCAATAAGCAAGAACTGCAAAGTTTTCAGACTTGTGAATAGTATTGTAATACTTTTCAGTCAAAGAAGCAATCTCATAATCACCTTTAAAAGCAACAAACTCTTCAATATTTTCAACATCAAAGTAATCGTAAACACCTTTAGCATAAGAAGATAGGATCTCATTTTCATTAAACTCACATTGGAAAGGAAGGTGTATACGATTTATTTTAGAACAGCAAGTGAAACCATAAATATGGCACAAAGATTCAGCATAGCAATGAGAAGTTTGTATTTGATCCCATAAGTGTTTCCCTTTCTGAGATAAACGTTGTCATGTACAATGAGCATGCTCATCCAATGATTTTCCGTCAACCAAGTCAGTTGAGTTTTTAGCGCGAGCACAAATTGATCGAAGACGATCCAATTGGAACATGTCCATCCTATCATATTTGGGTGGTTCCACACCCATGGTAAAGACAGCATCAGTAGGCAGACAAAGACAAAGACAAAAGGTAGAAGCTATTTTTTTTGGTTTTTCATGTAAGACTCAAAAGAAAAAACTAGAAAGTAAACTAACAAGACTAAAAATCAAAAGTAAAAGATAGTGTACAACTCCCCTATCTTGAAGACTGGAGTCCTGTAACACCCTCACTGTCAGTGAATAGTAATCACTGTTACTGTTCATTACTACTGTTCAAAAATTTTGTTTGATCAACTGGTTCAGTTCAAATTCAAATTCTCCTTTGATATTGTTGCAAGCAAGTATGAGCCATGGACCTTGATCATCATTGGCCAACTGAAGTCCAAGCCATTTGAATTAATATTCAAACAAACCCTAAAATGCTTTTTGCTGAATATTAAAAAATATGGTGACAATAAATCTTTTCCAAAAATCTTGGAACCACTTTTATAAAATCCCAAATAATCATTGGACCATGCCCTTGTAATCATTGGTATTTATTGGGCTACTGAAAATTGTAAACAATTAATAACAGTAGCAATTCCAGGCCAATGGCTCATTTAATAATAAAATAAATTAGCAACAGAGTTTAGAAAAACCCTAAACTTTTTGTGGCACTCTAGGTTTATGCTCTACTAATTATGGAACAATAATTGTATTATACAAAAATGCCTAAGCCATTTAAATAAATGCTAAAAGAAGATTTAACAGAAAAGAAATGAAAAAAAAGAAAACCTAATCTAGCCCACTCCAGCCAGCCCCCCCCCCGCTTCCCTACTGGGCCGGCCCACCCCAAACCCACCGTGCCCCCCCCTTCTTCTTCCTCCCGTACGAGCGGTGCCGTGGCGCGCATCGGCCGGTTCCACGCCGTCGACGTCGGCGTGGCGGCCATCCGGCGACAGGCCGGCGGGGATAAGACCCCGAGGCCGCCCCGTTCCGCCCCTGCCCGTGCCCTAACCCTAGCGAGCCCCCTCCCAGTTTCCCCCCGTCGCCCCCTCACTAACGTCCGCCTCCGTCGCGGCCCCGCCGTGGAGTTGCTGCCGCCGGTCACCCCGCGCCACCACGAGCTCACCCCGGCGCCCCCGAGCCTCTGCCTTCCCTGCAAACGATGTGAGCGCCCGCCCCCGCCCTCTGGATCCTCCCCTTCTCCCGCTGTGCTCGCCGTCGCCGTAGAGGCCGAGCCCGCCCCCGCCATTGAAGACGGGGAGCTCGGCTCCGGCGCCCCCCTAACCGCTCCAGCCTCACCAGTGGGTGCGGGGAGATCGCCCCGTTCTACCCCTCCCCCTCCCCTCGCTTTTTGGCCGCTGGGTTAGCCAGTGGCCTCGGCGTCGCCACTGTGTAGGCCACCGCCGGCGTGCTCTGTTGAGCACGGGCTCGAGCCCCCTCCTCTGGCTCCCTGACCGGTGGACCCGCCCTCCTTAACTAAAACAGATTACTAGTTAACCCCCCCTATGTGTATGACCAGTGGGCCCAAGGCCATCTAATTAATCAAAAAAAAATTGTTAGATGTAACTGTGTCTATGACACCCAGGCCCAACCCATTATCTAGTTAAGTAAATGTTTTATTAATAGTTAGAGTATGACAAGTGGGCCCCTCTGGATTATTAGATTAAATAAATGGTTTATTTGACTGTGAGGCTCACATGTGGGTCCCATATGTCAGTTTGACCAGTCAACTGTGCTCTGGATAATGTTTCTATTAATTAATAAAATAATTTAAAAATGATTTAGAAAATGATTTAAAATGCTTAAAACTTTAGAATATCATAGAAAATAAACCGTAGATCAGATCAAAAAACTTTGTACATGAAAATTGATCGAAAAATTATAACGAGTAAGGATACGCTAACCGTATGCCAACCACACCCCCCTAACACACCGATCATCGACATTCCCCCTCCGGGCTGTTTGTCGATAATTCCCGGTACCGATAAAAAGTACCCGGATGAATTTATTCCGAACACGAAAGTTGTCCGGAATGGTTCAACTAACACGGATACACCCCCCTTATGTTTGTCCGGTACCCACGACACCTCCGGCATGATACCTTCCCCCTCTGGACACCCTGTCCGGTAACTACCCGGTGCTGGCAGTTCATCCCCGGATGAATTCCCGCTCCGAGCAACGTGCATCGCACTGCGTTAGAACACCGTTAACATTTCATATGTCATGTCATGCATATGTTTGTATGTTATTGTTGTGTATTTACTGTTTCCTCCCCCCCTTAATCTCCGGTAGACCCCGCTGCTACTGCCGACTACACTGCTGCCGGGTACGACTACTTCGTCGACGACCCTACCCCTACCGTCGAGCTTCCAGGCAAGCAGAGCCATTCTCTTCCCCAGATATCGCCTACCTTTCCGTACTTTCTTGCACTAGGCATTGTTACTGCTGCTGCTACGATTACAATCCTATTCAATTGCATAGCCTGATTTTTGTCGCCCCTTGATGTACCTTTTTCCTTTATCCTATGCTGCCTATTATACTTTTGCATATTTCAGCAGTGAGCCCTGCGCATTGTTAGTTAGGGTTACATAGCGGGCCGTGATCACTATGGGAGTGAACGCGGATACGATATATACAACTGCACAGGTACGGTACAATGCAGACATCGCCAAAGGCCCCTATCTGGGTTATGCCTAGTCACCTCAAGTGTGAGCTATCCAGGAGTAATCCTTGTACTCCACTCGAGGCTGACTTTGTCTTGCCTCCATAGGGTCCTGGACAGCGGTTGTCCTTAAAGGTAAGAAGTCGGGCGACCCAACGGTGCCCGCGAGCGGTATATCGTCGGGAACGACAAGGAGGGTACGACCGACGTTACTGGCGTGCTTTGCCCCTGCTCATATCTCGCGAGAGTTACCAAACCACGAAAGTCGAGCTCTACCAAGAGCACACGCGAGACAAGGTAAGGAGACGGTTCACCTTGTTGGTAACCGCAGTGACTAGGTGGGACGACAGGGCAGGCACCGATGTACTGGTGGTCCTGACTGCTGTCGTTGACCGCGGGTCGGTTAAGTCGAGCCAACGATAACGGTTGTCACGCAGGTTAATTAAAATGCTAAATGGTTCGGCGGATGTTTTGAGTAGCCTTTTTGCTTGTACGCACTACCTACACGTGGGACGAGGAGTGTGGGCTCCCCTGCATCGTAGTCTCGTTCGAGGGTCTTCAGACGTCAGCAGTATCGCGGGCTGATTGCCGGGAAGTGGTGTTGTCTTCTCTTGCTCGAGCGGTGTATTTGTATTTGCTTTGATTTTGCTTCACCGGCCAGTAACGCACCGTGTAGGAGTACGTTCGGGTTAGGGTCCAAAGCGTGGCGTACATAGGATATAGTCCGGCGGATGACCTCTCTGTTGATTGCCGAAGGATGGGCTACTTTGTGTCGGATAGCTTTGGTGGAGCGTTCCCTAACAAGGTTCCCGCCACCCTGGAGATCCGAGCGTCGTAGAGTCACGCCAGTGCACCCCTGCAGGGAAGATTAATCTATTCGAATAGCCGTGTCCACGGTAACAGGACGCTTTATGCTGAAGCTGGATCTTACCACTAGAAACTATTATTATTAAACTGTATGGTTCCGGGTTTTTCTTCCTCGCGGGGATGTCGAGGAGGTGAACTCGGAGGCATTGTTAATTATTACAACTTATTATTATACAATGCTGCAGCAACGTCTGCTGCATTGTTACTTTATGCTTTATATAAACTGTTGGCTGATTCTCTTCTCCTGCTGCAAGACATCGTCAGAAGATGCTAGTCTTCGATAGGCCTAGCTTCTTACCCATATTCTGATTTCTATCTTTCAGTCCACTATATACAGCCTCTTCTTTCCGTTGATACAATGCATAATGCTTAGTAGCGGACGTAAGACTCGCGGGTATACTAGATACTCACCTGCTTTATTTCCTTTACTGTTTTGCCTGATCGGCCCCTGCAGTCGACGTTGGAGTCCAGGAGCAGGAGATCCCCGATGCCGACCACCACAACATGAAGATCCCCGATGCCTTCTACGATGTCGAGTTCCCCGTTGACCAGGAGTAGTTTGGAGGTTCCCAGGCAGGAGGCCTCGCCTTTTCGATCTGTTGTTATTTGTGATAGCCTTCTTAAGGCAACCTTGTATCCTTGGGTCTGTACTCAGATACTATTGCTTCCGCTAACTTTGTGCTCTTGAGCTGTTGTATTCGAGCCCTCGTGGCCCCTGGCTTGTATTAAACAGCTTGTATTATTTTATTTGTAGAGTTGTGTTGTGATATCTCACCGTGAGTCCCTGATCTCGATCGTGTACCTTGCGTGTATGATTACTGTACACGGTCTGATTTTGGGGGCGTCACAAGTCCTCGGCAACGGCGCCAGAAATTTAGCTTGATGGCAATGAAGTAGTGCTCGTCGTTGGTACCCCAAGTGGAAGGTTTACATGTAGCATAGCAGCAAATTTCCCCTAACTTAGAGGATAGGGTTTATGTCTCCCATGGGACTCCAAGGACAACAAATAGGTGGTGAAGCAAGCAACAGACCGTCTGAAAGATATTGCTCCCTTAACCTGGACCTGCACACACAACAAATAACTTTGCTCCCAACAAGTACAGATAGGTTGTCAATCTCTCCGACTTCTCGTTTACAAAGGATCAAACGCACGGTGGAAATAGTAGTGGTGATTTCAACTGAAAGGAAATAAAGAAGTAAATAGTGGAGGTGTAAACAGTGTTGGAAATATGGACCGGGGTCCCATGATGTTCACTAGTGATGTCTTTTTCCCAAAAGACGATAGAATAGCTAAGCTGTGTGAACAAATTACAGCTGGGCAATTGACAGAATTATAAACGCATAGCAATGCTAATTATGCTTCAAAGAAAGTTAGAGGCTCAAAATTATGGGCAGTACGCCAAGACAAGTAGACCGTAATCAAACTGAATCTACTCACTAAGCATCCACCTTGAGATATCTATCCAGAACATCTCGTTGGTATTAAGTTATGATCCCCACCCAAAGTGAAAACCCAAAGCAACAGACAACTGCATTAGCCAAATTTGCGTAAGGTAAACAATCATTGCAATCGCGGTTACAATCACCGTTGTTTTCTCCCTGGTGGCAACAGCACATCACCTAGTCTCTTGTTTTTGTCACTCAAGCTAGACATCAGATGGCATGAACCCACAATCAATCATAAACGCTCCCTCTTGGAGTTACTATCTACTACTTATCCAAAGTAATAAAAAGCAACAGAAAACATGCAAGAAATACTCAAGAACAAAATATAAAAGGAGGACCATATATATAATTCATCACTATCTGAAGCACAAGATTGGAGAGAAGACATCACATAGCTACTGGTCATGGACCCATGGTCCAAGAGGGACTACTCACGACACATCTGGGAAGTGCTCATGGTGGTGGAGAAGCTCATGGAGGTCAATCCTCCCTCTGGCAGGGTGCCGGGAAGAGGTCTTTTGGTGCTCCCGATCTTGGAAGCGAGGAGGCGGTGGAACATAGGTGAAAATCGCGATGCGGGGTTACTCTCGAGGGTTTTGGAACGGGGTGTAAATATAGGCCGAAGGGGGGCACTAGGGGGTGGCCCCTGCCCCGGGGCACATGGTTTGACTACTTGGATGGTTATCCAGAATTTGTATGCAAGATTGAACTTTACCTCGTGGAATCTGTTGGACTCTGCCGCGGGAGGAACCTTTCACTACAAAATCAACGATATCAGTTGACGGGCCATTTGTGTCATGGTAAAGAATTTTTCGTCAATAATGATGCGCTAACGATGGTTTGACTCCGTCAATCGACCCATCACTGGTGCGCCGTCAAAAAAATGTAAATATCGACGGTACCACTTTTTTCGTCGTCTAAGATCGTTTTTTAGGTGTCGTTATCCAGTTCGTCAACAATGTTAATCTTCGATGAAGGGGTAAACTTGTCACCTACTATGCTTCCCCCCGTCACGGCAGTGTGTTTTAGTTGATGATAATTCCGTCAACAATAAGTGTTTCATTGGTTTTGCTGGTCAAACGTGTTGACGTATGGGCCCAGTTGTTGTTGATGTAGCTTATTCCATGTGGGTCCTATTGACCGTAATCACGCGTGGACAGGTCAGCACTAAACTCGCCGTTAGGTACTGAAAACGGTCAACGTTAGCTTCCATGTGGGAACAGAGAAGCGTGACATGATTAGTTTCTGTCACAATTACCTTCCCCGATAAACAAGCCATAATTTCTGCATAATTACATTTTCTAGCAAAATTTGAAATATATTTCAAATTTCAGGAAAAATAAAAAAAAATGAAAATCTCTATAATATGAGCAATCAAGCATTGCCAATATAAGTTTCATTAATATTGGAATTTGAATATTACAATGAGAACCATGGGATAGAACACTACAAATAAGATTCAAACGCTGTCCTATGATGACTCCATGGACTTCCTTAATAGGTGGCTCAGCATTGCCTCCATATACATTTGCCTTTTATTAGTGGCAACAAGATGCATTTGATGATCATTGCTGAGACCTTTGATCTCTTCTTGCTATTTGTTTCTGAGCTATATCATTTCGTGCTTCTGGACAAGAATTGTTAACATCAAGTTTTTCTTGAATTCATCTGTGCCCTTCTTTGCATTTGCCTCCTGAGTTGCAATGATGTGTTCTAGCTCAGTGATGCAATCATGGGAGGTTGAATTCTTGATGGAAGCGTTTGAGACACCCATGATTGATAGTAACGTGCTTCATGAGCTCTTTTCCTCAATAATCTATACATCCGGATCAGGTAATGTTGTAACATCATGTAGTTCTGGTGTTGTCTTTTTCATCCTCTTCTGCAATATGATAAAACTTGTTTTGATTGTTTGCATAATTTTGGTTCGACAGTACATTCATAGTTTACATAATATATATGCAGTACTTAGATATGGTTTTTGTGTCTGACTAAATCTAGGATTGTGCTTTGGACTGTTGTTCATTCAAACAAGTCAGCAACAGATAATTTCTCAATGTTTGTACTTAAGCAAAAGTAAATATATGAACTGGTACAGTACACATTAATACTGCAAGTGATATAATAATCCTAATCAAAGCATTTTCGAAGAAGTAGTTCAACTACATACTGTATCTCCGTAGTGCAGATCAAATCTTGTACCTCAAGTGTTATTGTTTATCTTCAAAACAGCTTCTTTTGCTTCTTTGCTGGCACATACTTCCTACAATATGAATCTGCATTTAAGTATTAAGTGTTCAAAAGTACATATTGACAACTTGAAGAGCAAACATAATGTATTACATACATTGGATTGATCATCCCACCACTGATCCACAAGTATTCTCCAATTTTCCTCATTTCAATAGCCAGGCTTCAGCAAAATAGCATGTTCATGAGTACGTTTTTTACCTTGTTCCAGTAAGTGTTCATAAATTCATGATCGCCACCACATTTCCTTAAAATAGCAATGCACATTTCTGCGGCAAATGTATCCTTCATGTAAATAGTTGGCTTCCCCTACAAAAATCATATAAGCATTTACAATGTAATACATGCATAACAAGTTCTCATATATGCTACAGATTCATTAGCAATTACCAAAGACACGTTTACCATGTCAGTCACCGTAGATCTAGTGGCAGTTGAAGATGAAGGTACATCAGCTGTCGTGCGCTTCTTCTGTAGTGCCACGGTAGAACCATACATTACCTGATGGAATGCACTCGAATAGATTAGTTTGTAAACAACAATATAGCAGTGGTACTAATCCGATGTACACAGAATATGTACCTGGGTATTGTTTTTTTAAGACTTCCATCATCTTCATCTTTAAGAACCTGGTAGACATCATCTGAATCCTTAGAATCCAGATTTATTACGCATGCTGCATTTTTTTGTCCTCCGCCATACACACGTTTTCGTGGTATGGATACCAAATCTATAGGAGCATCATCGTCAGTTGTTTCGTTCTTAATCTTCTAGCAAAAATCTGCTAAAAACATGCAATTTGTTAGAAAAATATATAATGATACATCGGATGAAATTTACCAAAGCCGATCTAGGCATGGGAGGGCAAGTCAAGCTGGCCTCAATGTCGTGAGCCATGAAAATCACACTAAGATTTACTTGCCCTATTGATCCTAATCCAAACCCTAAAGCAAACCTATAAATTCTTTTGCGCCGCGTTGGACATGCGCTAGTATGAGTAACTTCATAAGAAAGGACATACTAAATTGATATAACCCTACATATATGCGGTACGAATCCTCATGCAAACGTGCAATTTGATTCCTTCTGAGAAAACATGAAGGGTGTTGCGTAAGGTGGCACAGGGGTAGAGTTGTTACCTTTAGGATTAGGTTTTGGACCAGGGAGGTGAATAATCCGGAATTTTCCGCTTTGCAGATGGACGGCCAAGCCGAACGTCGGTTATGGATGCATTTCAGCGCCAAGGGGACTGGATCTGGGTAAGAAGAGGGATGTGAGGGGACAGCGCCACTGATGTTATGGGTTAATTAGCTGAACCAGAGATTAGTTTTATATGCTGTGTGTGCGGGTGGGGGTGGGAATGGGTGCCTCGCTTAAATTAGTTGGTGGGAACGAAAATTTTGAGGGAAGCAAAGTGCGAAGGGAGGGAAGGGAGATTTGGGTGCCAAAAAATTGAGGGAAGCAAAGTGCGGATGGAGAGAGCGTGAACTTTGGCATGGGTGAAGGAAAATTTCGGTGGCGAAAAATTGAGGGAAAGAAAATCTAATCCAACACAAATCTAGTTCGAAAATAGTTGGAGTTGTGTTTATCACGGGTGTGCTAGCTATTGAGATCATGTGTTTTATTGACGATTGATTTTGAAAATGTTTTGATTCTCCATGATGGGACGCAAGATTCCACGCTGTCATGCGCAATAGTTCTTCAATGTGTAGGCAACACATATTATATAATATATATATATATATACATTTTGCACACCAACTCATGTGGTCACATATCATTTTGGCTCAATCTAGAGTCACATTCTAATTAAGAATGTCATTAGAATGTACACTAGTCTCCGATGTATACACGGCACATTAATTGATTATAGATTTTTCGCACACGTGCTAGTGTGTTTACATCGATCTATGTAGTTCCTCAATGTATATAGTCACCTTGTTAGAATATCATTCTTATTCCCAACGTCATTTGCACCACTTTTATCCGATCGATGTGTATAGGCAATACGTCAATATCAATAACCGTTTTGCACACCAACTCAAGTGTTCAAAACTCATTTTGGCTCAATCTAGAGTCACATTTTCTATAAAAAAATCATTCATAATGTACACTGGTTTTCTAATGTGTATAGAACACATTAATTACAATTGTTTTGCACACATGTGATTGCTCATGTGTTCACATTATCTCACTGCTAGTCTCAATCTATAGCCACCTTCTAATAAGAATATATTGTTTTAATGTCATTTCACTAGTTTGACATGTCTATAGTCAGCTTTTAAGAATATATCATTTGTTTCGATGTACAGTAGTTCTCCATTGTTACGTAACACAATTAATTAATTATAGCCAACCAAGAGTCGCATTTTGAATTATAGCATTCCACTAGTTCTCCAATGTGTTTACATAGATCTCATTTAATTTAGCTCAACCTTTTCACCTTGTGAAGCATTCCACTGACATGTACACCATAGTTCTCCAATGTGTTTACATATCATTTAGCTCAACCTTGTCACCTTGTGAGAAGCATTTCACTGACATGTACACGCTAGTTCTTCAATGTGGTCATTTAGCTCAACCTTGTCACCATGTGAGAAGCATTAAACTTACATATACACCCTAGTTCTCCAGTGTTGTTACATCTCTTTTAGCTCAACATTATCACCATGTGAGAAGCATTACACTGTCATGTACACCCTAGTTATCTATTGTGTAGGCAACACATATTATATCCGTTTGGCAAAACTGTAGATGTGTTTACATCCCAATTACCTCAATTATTAATGGTCACTTTATGAGACTCACTATTTAAGATATCTTCTAACATTTGAAAAAAATCATCAGTCGATTTATCATCCCTTATCGATGTCTCACCCAGATCGATAAATCGACCGATAGATTGCCAATACGCCGGTAAATTACCCGTCTGGTTTACACCCATTATCTTGGGTCAACTGATAAGTCTTTCAAGCGATATCCCCGACAAGCACTCCAAATGTCATGTACACTACTTCAATGTGTACGAAATTATATCACTTCCATTTTAAACTATCACTACTGCTTCAATGTGGTATATTCACTCTCCGAACAACTCATATGTGTATATATATGTCTGAGATTTTTTCCAAGATCTCTTGAGAGCAATGTTGGGGATATCTCTTATCGGGATCTGATCGGTGGACCAGAGGTAAGGGGTAAATCGGGATATTTATTGGCATATCGGGTGATTTATCGGCATATCGACGATTTATCAGCCGATTTATCTTATCGGGTCAGGCACAGAGAAGGGATAAACCAGAAGATTTATGTGAATATCGGAAGATATCTTGAACAGTGCTTGAGAGTACTATTATAATGTCACAATTTGGGTTTTCTATATATATTTCATTAAAGAAAATGAATCCAACACAAATATAGTTCAAAAATAGGTGCAATTTGTAAAGAACATGTTAATATTTCCATATTCGTAGTTCTTGAACAGGAACATGTTAATATTTCCATATCCATAGTTCATGAACCGTTGTTTTCATTCATGGCCCTTCGATACAAGATGGACGTCTTGTGTGTTGTTCGCCCAACTGATACGTCTCAAACGTATCTATAATTTTTGCTCGTTACATGCCCTTTTTGTGTCATTGCTACATCTTTTTGCCATGCTTTTGAATCATTTATTGGACTAACCTACTAATATAGAGCCCGGTGCCAGTTTATGTCTGTTTTGTCTTTGCAATGCAGAAAAAAGTCCAAAAATGAATTTGCTCAGAAAATTCCCAAATAATTACCAAAAAATATCTACATCGAAAGAGTCCTCCAGCCGGAGGACGGAGCCAGGAGGTGGCCCCAGCCCCCCAGGCGCCCTCATGGCGGGGCCAGGGCCCACCCGCGCGGGGTGTCCGCCTGGGCGACCTGGGCACCGCCTCGGACTCCCCTTTGCCTATAAAATCTCCCGTGACGCAAAAACCCGAGATATCCAACCCTTTTCTCCAGAAGCGCTCCCGGTCTCCGCCACCATCGAAACCTAGCTTCAGGGGTCACCAGGATCCTGCTCCGGCACCCTGCCAAAGAGGGCCTTGGACCCCGGGGCCATCTTCATCAACTCTTCTTCACCCCTTGATGGATCGTGAGTAGTTCCTCCTTGGACTACGGGTTCTTGGCAGTAGCTTGTTGGTATCTTCTCCCCCTTGATCTTCAAATACAAAGTTCTCATGAGCTGTCCCACATGATTGAGATCCATATGATGTAATTGGTGTTGTGTTTGTTGGGATCCGATGAATTGTTACCTTGTTCAGTCCTAAGAGGTTTCTGAATTATTGTTGCTGCAATTTTGTTGTTCTTAATGCTTGTTACTAGTGCACGAGTAGCATGATTTTATATCAGAGCACGTTATGGTTGCATGATTATAATTGTTGTTCTAGATCTTATCTACGGTTGTATGCACCTATTATAGTCCGGAACCGGCGATCCCAATGGTGACAGCTTGGGACACCAAAGGGGATGGGCTATAATTTGAGGATCACATGTGTTCATAGACTGTAATGCTTTGTTCCGGTGCTCTTTGACACGAGCACCTTAATCTCCGTAAGTTCCCTTTGGCCCCATTCATAGCGGGACGGTAGAACAATAGATGTTGTGCAAGTTCTTATTGCAAGCACATACAACTACATACGGAACACATGCCTACGTTTGGTTCTTAGACTAGGATTACTCTAGTTTGTTTGGCTAAAGTTTGTGCAATTTTGTCAATTGCCCAACTGTAATTCGTTCACCCAACACCTGTATTTTTGCTTGGAGAGTTACCACTAGTGAAACCTTGAACCCCGGTCCATCTTTCATCTTTATTGCCTTCGTTGTTACTATTGCTCTCATCACTGCTGCTAATACTTTATTACTACTTTGTGGTGTTGGTGATTGGGGAAGTCTCTAAGACTACACTCGTCAATACACCGTTGCTACTAAATATATTGTCTAGTGCTTTTTCAGGTGTGTTTGAATTGACAACTCAACTTCTAAGGGTTATAAGTATTCTTTGGCTCCCCTTGTGTCGAATCAATAAATTAGGGTTATTCTTACCCGCGAAGACTATCTCGATCCCCTGCAGTTGTGGTTATCAAGCCTGTTTTCTGGCGCCATTTCCGGGGAGCATAGCTCTACTTATAAGTTCATTTGATAAGTACACTTTATCTTATTACTCTGTTTGCTTACAATGGTTAAATTCTTTGAAACTAGATCTTATTGGCAAGGTGGATTCACTGAGAATCAACAAAAATATTATAAGGAATACCGCTTGTCAGAAAAAGGGATATTTATATGGAAAATAATGAATTGACTTGACACTTATGCTCTTCTTATGATATATCTTATTGTTGTGATGAATCTTGTTGCTTCTTGCCCTTTAAACACCTTCCTTTCCAATGTTGGTGTAATGATAATGAAACCTTGGTATCTTATACTAAGGGACATTATGATTTCTTTGATGTAGCACAAATAGAAGAATTTGTTGTTTTTAAGGGTGCCTATGAAATTGCTTCCTTTGTTGAAAATATTGAAGATGCCCCTTACAAATCTGAGAGTCTTGATATACTTAAATATTGCTTTGAGAATTTTAATAATGCTGATATTACTAACTATCTCAAAAGGTTCTCTCCACAAGAGGAAGAGACTAATGCTTTGCAGGACTCTACAGAAGAAATTGCTGAAACTTAAAGCTCATTGGATGAAAAAGAGGAGGAGAGTGACGAACAAAAGGAGGAAGAATGGATTAGCTACCCATCTCTACCAACTAATGAGAGTAAATCTTTGACTCTTAATTTATATGACTGCCCTCCATGCTCACCGAAGGAGGACGAATGCTATATTGATTGCTATGATCCTATTGAATCTTTTGAAATATCCCTTTTTGATGAAATTGATGATTGTGGCCATGATGCCCCTATGAATGAGACTTGAAAGGATGATTTTTCTAATGTTATTTATGATAACCCTTGCTATTTTGATAAGTCTTATGATAACCCTCTATTTTAGCCTACTATGAATGTTCTTGATAATGAGGAGTTATGCTTAGAAAGTTTATATGATTATGTGCTAGTATATCATGACAAGCATGCTTTGTGTGATGGTTATATTGTTGATTTTGTTCATGATGCTACTGAAAAGTAGTATAAGAGAGGAAAATTTGGTTGTAGAAATTTTCATGTTAGGAAAACACCTCTCTCCATGTTGAAAATCTTGAAGGTGCTCTTGTTTTACCTTCCTATGCTTGATACTTTGTGCTTCAGTTATTTATTTTCTTACAAGATGCCCATGCATAGGAAGCATGTTAGACTTAAATGTGATTTATATTTGCTCCTTTGATGCTCTCTTTTGTGCTTCAACTTTTTATTCTTTTGTGAGCATCGTTACACTCATGCCTAGCTAATGGCTTTAAAGAAGCGCTTTCGGGAGGCAGCCCGCAACGAATTTAGGTTTTCCTTTTTGTTTTCCTTCTGTTTTTAGTGGTTTTGAGGATTGTTACTACTGTAGCAACATCATTGTATCTTTACTTTTCAAGCTTTGTGCCATTTATAGCCTCATATGACAAGGGAAGTGAA
This sequence comes from Bromus sterilis, assembly GCA_950022295.1. Taxonomy (NCBI): domain Eukaryota; kingdom Viridiplantae; phylum Streptophyta; class Magnoliopsida; order Poales; family Poaceae; genus Bromus; species Bromus sterilis. Next base: position 224,778,664 of record OX465599.1, read on the forward strand.
AGTTGTGACATGCTGTCCAGAAAACAGATTCTGTCCTCGTGACGGGAAAAATCATAGAAAAATTCCAGTTCATATTTTTGAGCTGAAATTTTTACACAGCGTGCCCTATAAAATCATGGAACTTTCGTATGTTCTGAGTTTTTTTATTTGAGTTGCAGAAGTATCCCTAAAAAATTCTTTACTACCTGCTGGTCTGTTTTTCACAGATTCTATCCTGTTTTGCCTTTTCTTCGTTTTGCAAACCTTAAGCTTGCTTTTTATTTGCAAAAACTTTTTGGAAATCTTGAGAAACAGTATTTATTCAAGAATATCCTTATTTCCAGTAGAGAAAAATTATTTTATTATGGGTACTAACCTCGCTAATCAGATTATGATGAGTTATGTATGAAGGGAGTTTTCAAGTGTGCGAGGGAAGATGATAAAAGAAGATTCAGGAGTGTCAAACGCTCAAGCTTGGGGATGCCCCCATGCATCCCCAAGAAATAATCAAGGAGACTCAAGCGTCTAAGGTTGGGGATTCCCCCATGCATCCCCTTCTCCATCAACAATTATCAGTTCGTCTTTCGTTCCACTATATTTTTATCACTTCATGCGTTATGTGCTATGTTTGGAGCGACTTGCTCTTTATTTCCTTTTTAGTTTTCTTTTGTTTTTTTGCTGGTCATTACAATGTCGGACCCTACCATGCTTGATTGGGAGAGATACATGCTCCACTTTATCATAGAACACTCTAGAGCTTCACTTATATCTGTTGAGTGTTAAATCTATCTACTGCCTGTTTTGCTAGCTCTTGTTCTTCACTTAGATCTTGTTTGAGAGCATTTAATTTCTTTTGTAGAAAGTATAGAACTCTCATGCTTCACTTATATTTGTTTAGAGAGTTATTTATGTTTCATGGGTTTATATGTCTCATGGTATGTTTTATATGTGGTGTATAGGTAATCTAGATCACTAGGTCTAGCTTAGGATATCTTGCAATAGTTTTGAGGTATTGATTGAGTAATGATGAATTTTTATGCAATTGAGCTTGCGCCCATTAGTGATAGGTGTCGCATATTGGATAACCGTGCGTCATTTTCGAAAACTAAAAAAATAGTTGAGAACTCTAGCTACTAAAAGGATCACTAATCTCTGCGGGGTTGGAATATATAGAGTACCCCCACGTACCACGGGTCGAGGATGCGCAAGGATAACATAACCCCCATAAACTCCTCCTCGGGGTACTTGTCTCTTTGTGAATCTCCTGACTAGATAGAGAGTTACCGATAATAAGTGCATGAGTTCTTCGGACTAATGCGAGTATTCGATTGTTGGCACTTCCACCTTCCCATATTTTGCTAGCCTCTTCGGTACCGTGCATTGCCCTTCTCGTGGGAGATGTTGCAAACTTCGCCGGTGCATCCAAACCCTTGGCATGATAAGCTCTGTCATACATAAACCTCCTTATATGTTCCTCAAAATAGCCACCATACCTACCTATCAAGGCATTTCCATAGCCTTTCCGAGATATATTGCCATGCAACATCCATCGTTCTTCATGTTCATATGACTTATCCTTCATTGTCATATTGCCTTGCTGCTACACTGGCAGGGGCATTCAAATAGAGTCATTACTTTTTGATTCAGAGTTGTAAGTAAATAAAAGTGTGTTGATATTCTTATAGAGTGTTTCCCCTACAGTGAGGAAAGGAATAAAAGATCCCTAAGTGGACGAAATAAAAAAAAAGAATAAAGAGCCATGGAGGCCACCCAAAAACAGAAAAATACAAAAAAAGGTGAAAGAAAGGGAAGCACTACTATCCTTTATTCCACACTTGTGCTTGAAAGTAGCACCCGTGCTTCATAGAGAGTTTTCATATCATTCTTATATAACTATGTGGGGATCTATACACTATAGAACTTGGCTTGAATATTCCAAGGATGAGCCTCCTCAAAAGAGCTCTAGGTCTTCATGAGCAAGCAAGTTGGATGCACCCCCACTAGTTCCATTGGAGGACTTTCATACACTTATAGCTCTTGTGCATCTGCATGTTGCATGGCAATCCCTACTCCTCACACCATATCTATCATTTGGCTTTCTCCCTCCTATGATTGTCCTCATTGGTGTGAGCCTTTCTCACTTTTTGACTTCCTATCCCCCTCATTTATTCTATTTGCCATACTAAGTGCCAACGTATCTTGCTCACGCTCATCCATTGCATGAGTGCTCAAAGTCGAAAGGGAGAGGACCAGTTTGACTGGTACCTGACTAGTGGTCTAGGGACGAGTCAAAATAAGATTCCAAAGGGACCATGTGTGAAATTTAGTAGATTGAGTTATCAACAACTATTCAGTATTTTTATGCTCTAAACCATCCCCACTCTTGGCACGGGGACCCCAACTAAGACATTCTATTCACGGACAGCAAGAGCTCAATTGTTTATATGTTCTCCATTGCTTTCTTAATATCAATTATAGACTATTGCTTTATATCACTTTGTCTTTGGCTTATGTATCTTTATTACATTAGATTGATTGCCTTTACCCCTAAGTAGCATGTCACATCAAAAATTATCTTTTTATCATTTAACTACTCGAGGACGAGCAGGAATTAAGCTTGGGGATGCTGATATGTCTCAAACGTATCTATAATTTTTGCTCGTTCAATGCCCTTTTGTGTCATTGCTACATCTTTTTGCCATGCTTTTGAATCATTTATTGGACTAACCTACTAATATAAAGCCCAGTGCCAGTTTCTGTCTGTTTTGTCTTTGCAATGCAGAAAAAAGTCCAAAAATGAAGTTGCTCAGAAAATTCCCAAAAAATTACCAAAAAATATCTACATCGGAAGAGTCCTCTAGCCGGAGGACGGAGCCAGGAGGTGGCCCCAGGCCCCCAGAGCCCACCCGCGCGGGGTGGCTGCCTGGGCGACCTGGCCACCGCCTCGGACTCCCCCTTTGCCTAAAAAATCTCCCGTGACGCAAAAACCCGAGATATCCAACCCTTTTCTCCATAAGTGCTCCCGATCTCCACCGCCATCGAAACCTAGCTTCGGGGGTCACCAGGATCCTGCTCCGGCAACCTGCCGGAGAGGGCCTTGGCCCCGGGGCCATCTTCATCAACTCTTCTTCACCCCATGATGGATCGTGAGTAGTTACTCCTTGTACTACGGGTTCTAGGCAGTAGCTTGTTGGTATCTTCTCCCCCTTGATCTTCAAATACAAAGTTCTCATGAGCTGACCCACATGATTGAGATCCATATGATGTAATTGGTGTTGTGTTTGTTGGGATCCGATGAATTGTTACCTTGTTCAGTCCTAAGAGGTTTATGAATTATTGATACACGAGATACTTCTCGCTCCTTGTTGGTTACCCCAAGTGGAAGGTGAGATGTAGCGTAGCGGAAAATTTCCCTTGGTAAAGATACCAAGGTTGAAAAGATCGTCTCCCGTAGGACTCCAACAGATAAAAGTAGGTGGTGAAGTGAACAATGGCGCCGTTTACAACCTAAGGTTGCTTACTTCACCTGGACCTGCACACACAACACATAGCTTTGCTCCTAACGAGTACAGAGGAGTTGTCAATTCCTCCGGCCTTGTTGTTTACAAAGGATAAAACGCACGGGATAATAATGATAGTGATAGCTGCGGAAAAGTAAATACTGAGGGTAAATTGATAGTGTAAAAAGTAGTAGGAATATGGACTGGGGTCCTATGATGTTCACTAGTGATGTCTCTCTCCCAAAAGACGATAAAATAGCCATGCGAGGTAAACAAATCACAGCTGGGCAATTGACAGGATTATGTGCGCAAACCAATGCTAATTATGCGAAACAGAAAGGAAGAGGCTCAAAATCACGGGCGGTACGCCAAGAAAAGTAGACCGAAATCCATCTGCATCTACCCACTAATCATCCACCTTGAAAAATCTATCCAGAACATCTCGCAGGTATTAAGTTGTGAATCCCACCCAAAGTGTAAACTCAAAGCAACGGACAACTGCATTAAAGAACTCTATGTAAAGTAAACAATCCTTGCACCCGCAAGTACAAGCACCGTTGTTTTCCCCCTTGTGGCAATAGCACATCCCCTAGACTCATGTTTCTGTCACTCAAGCTAGTCATCGGGGGGCATGAACCCACAATCATGCATAACGCTCCCTCTTGGAGTCACTACCTACTACTTGGCCAAAGCAATAAACAGCAACGGAGAACATCAAGAGTTACTCAAGAACATAAATATAAAAGAAGAGAGTCAAATATATAACTCAATCACAATCTGAACATAATCTCATAATCCATCGGATCCCAGCAAACTCAGCATAGCAACAGCAGAAAGATTACATATGTGCCTCGATCATGTAGGGCATCTCACGAGGTCTAATCCATGAAGAACAAAGAGGGGAGGATAACATCACATAGCTACTGATCATAGACCCATGGTCCAAGGTGGACTATTCACGGTTCATCCGGGAAGCATCCATGGTGGTGGAGAAGCTCCCGGAGGTGATTCCTCCCTTCGGCAGGGTGCCGGGAAGAGGTCTTTTGGTGCTCCCGATCTTGGAAGCGCGGCGGCGGCGGAACAGAGGAGAGATCACGAAAAATGGTTCCGTCCCCGAGGGTTTCTCGTCACGGGGAATAAATAGGCGAAAGGAGGCAGCCAGAGGTGGGCCAGGGGCTCGAGGCGCCCCCCTGGCGCGGCCAGGGGTGGGGCCGCGACCTCTGGCCGCATGGGGGCCCCCTGGCTCCCCTCTGGCCCCTCTCGGGCTTTTCTCGAAGCTTCCGGTACGCTGATTTTCCTATATTTTTCCCCGAATTTTTCTGGTACTTTTAATAAGGGGGAAACCTAAAATAGAAAAACAGTAGAAAACAGGAACTGGCACTGGGATGCACTGAGTTAATAGGTTAGTACAAATATGATCAAAAGTGTATAGAAGTTCATCAATATCATAGCAATATCACACAAAAGAGGCATGGAGCAAGCATAAATTATAGATACGTTTTGGACGTATCAACATCCCCAAGCTTAATTCCTGCTCGTCCTCGAGTAGGTAAATGATAACAAGCATATTTTTTGTGGTTACATGCTAACAACCATATAAGAAATTTGTAAGTAAAGCAATCAAAGCATGCAATTCAATTCAATTCAATTCATAACTGGCAAGAGTCTATATCTAGTATTGAAACAAGCAACATAAGAATATAAAGGTCCAAGAGCTCTCGCTGTCCGTGACTCGAATGTCTCCAAATGGTGTTTGCATGCAAGAAAGGGGATAGGGATATACGAGAAAAAGTATTTTTATTGTTGAGAACTCAATCTACTAAAGTGTCACACTTGGTCTTCTTTGGAATCTTATCTTGACTCATCCCCAGACCACTAGACAGGTACAAGTCAAAATGATCCACTCCTTTTCGACATTTTGAGCACTCATGCAATGGATGAGCGTAAGTAAGAAAGTTTACTCTTAGGATGGCAAAGTGAGAATATGGTGGAGGAGGAAGACAAAAAGGTGTGAAAGGCTCACATCAATGAGGACAATCATAGGCGAGAGAAAGCCAAATGATAGATATGATGTGAGGAGTAGGGATTGCCATGCAACGGATGCACATATGAGCTAAAAGCTCTCAAATGGAACTAGTGGGGTGCATCCAACTTGCTTTCTTAAGAATACCTAGAGCTCATTTGAGGAGGCTCATCATTGGAATATACAAGCCAAGTTCTATAGTGTGAAGGTCCCCACAAAGCTATATGCATGAATGATAATCTCTATGGAGTAAAAGATATAAGATGGATTACGAGTGTGGATCTCTTAAAAGGAATAGTAGTGTGCCCCCTTCTCTCTTTTTATTTTCTTTTTTCTCTTTTTTCTATTTTTTTCTATTTTTATATTTTGGTGGCCTCAATGGATCTTTCTATTTCTCTCTCATTTTTCCTCTTTGGGATCTTTTAATTTCTCCTCTTTGGGATCTTTTGATTTGTCCTCTTTGGGATCTTTTGATTTTGTCCACTTTGGGATGTTTTCCTCACTTTTGGGGCAACACTCTGTATATTACAAAAAGTATAGCAGATCTTTCACACTTTACAAAGTACTTAAATCATCAAGAAAATGTAACTATCATGATGTATGCAAATGTATGCCTCTGCTAGTGTAGCAGGATATGCAATGATACTAGCGCGTCATGTAGCAATGATTAGGGCAAGGCACAACTAACATGCGGCTCATAGATCAAGCAAGTAGCATGTATGACAAGAAGATCAAGTCATGAGAAGATGGATGTTGCATGGAAATATATCTCGGAAAGGCTATGGAAATGCCTTGATAGGTAGGTATGGTGGTTGTTTTGAGGAAGGATATAAGGAGGCTTATGATGACAGAGCATATCGTGCCAAGGGTTTGGATGTACCGGCGAAGGTGGACGCCAACTCTCGGAGTGAGAAGAAAGCAATGCACGGCACAGGAAAGGCTAGAAAAATATGGGAAGTTGGAAGTGTCAACTTTCGAATACTCACATTAGTCCGAATAACTCATGCACTTATTGTCGGTAACTCTCAATCTAATAAGGAGGTTTCACAAAGAGACAAGTACCCCGAGGAGGAGTGTATGGGGGTTTGGTTATCCTTGCGCATCCTCGACTCATGGTACGTGAGTGTACTCTAATATTCGACCCCTCAGAAGAGTAGTGGTCCATCTAGTAGCTAGAGTTCTCAACTAATTTGTAGGTTTTTTAAAATAAACACGGATTGCCCAAAATACGACATCTATCACTAATAGGCTAAAGCTCAATTACCTACTTCAAGTCAAGACACAAAACTCAGTGCAACAGGCAAACTCTCTAAACAAGATAAACATGAAAACTCAAGAGAGTTCCAACAACAAACTAAACAAAAGCTCTTTGAAAAGATAAGCATGAAAACTAAGAGCAAAACATGACAGTAGCTACGAAAAAGATAAAGAACAAACATAGCAAAGATACGCAGGAAAAGGTTCTATGTTGTGTTCTAAATTTTGGAAGTGGAGCGTGTTTCTCTCCCACACAAAGAAAGCTGGGCTCTAACTTGTTATGAACATCAAGCAAAGCTAAAGAAAACTAAAATAAAAACCTAAGAGCGAGACGCTCCAAGAATAGCACATAACGCATGAAGTGATAAAAATATAGTGAAACGAGAGACGAACTGATAATTGTCGATGGAGAAGGGGATGCACGGGGGCATCCCCAAGCTTAGACGCTTGAGTCTCCTTGAATATTTCTTGGGGATGTATGGGGGAATCCCCAATCTTGAATGTTTGACACTTCTTAATCTTCTTTCATCATCTTCCCTCGCACACTTGAAAACTCCATTCATACATAAATCATCATAATCTGATTAGAGAGGTTATTACCCATAATAAACTAATTTTTCTCTACTGGAAATAAATATAATCTTGAAGAGCTACTGTTTCTAAAGATTTCCAACAATATTTTGCAAAGAAAAAGCAAGCTTAAGGTTTGCAAAACGAAGAAAAGGAAAAACAGGACAGAATCTATGAAAAACAGACCAGCAGGTAGACAAGAATTTTTTAGGGATACTTATCCAACTCAATCAGAACATACGAAAGTTTCATAATTGTATAGATCACGCTGTGTAAAAAATTCAGGTCAAAAATATGAACTGTGATTTTTCTCTGATTTTTCTAGTCACGAGGACAGAATCTGTTTTCTGGACAGCATGTCACAACTTTCACTTCCCTTGTCGTATGAGGCTATAAAAGGCACAAAGCTTGAAAATTAAAGATACGATGATGTTTCTACAGTAGTAACAATCATCAAGATCACTAAAAACAGAAGAAAAACAAAAAGTAAAACATAAATTCGTTGCGGGCTGCCTCCCGAAAGCGCTTCTTTAAAGCCATTAGCTAGGCTTAATGCAAATAGATCAAGTCTTTTCCAGAAAATAACTAGCCTGTGTGACGGACTCAAAAGGCAACTTAATATTTTTCCTAGGGAAATGTTCCATCCCTTTATTGAGAGGGAATTGGAATTTTATAATCCCTTCTTTCATATCAATAAGAGCACCTACGGTGCGAAGAAAAGGACGTCCCAAAATAATTGGACAAGAAGGTTCACATTAATGTCCATAATAGTAAAATCAACGGGAACATAATTGTCATTGACAATGATAAGAACATCATCTATCTTACCCAAAGGTTTCTTTACGGAAGAATCGACAAGACGAACACCAAAAGAACAAGTATCAAAAGGTTTCAACTCAAATATATCATACATTCTTTTGGGCATAACGGAGGTACTAGCTCCAACATCACATAAAGCATAGCAAGAGAAATTATTCAACTTAATTTTAATCATAGGATCCCAACCATCTTCTAGCTTCCTAGGTATGGAGGCTTCTACCCTAAGCGTCTCCTCCCTAGCTTTGATGAAAGCATTAGTGATATGCTCCGTGAAGGAAAGATTAAGTGTGCTAGTGTGGGGGTCTCTAGACATCTTGTGAAGGAAACGAATAACTTCAGAAAGGGTGCAATTATCAAAATCAAGGTCACTACTATCAAGCAGAGTGGTAGTGGTGTCTTTTAGGCTCACTTGTTTGGTAGCTTCTATATTCATAGGAATTTCTTCTTCTACGGTTGAGGTCATAGCATCACCATTAATAGGTCCTATGGGACTAGGGGTGCATTGGGTGCTAAGAGATTGGATATCCTCAACCACTTGGATAGTAGCAACATTATGGTGTGTAGGAAGGCTCTTAATCCTATCTTCTTCCTCCTTTTCTCTAGCCCATCTGTCTTTGAGTTTAGCCATCATCCTAATGTTTTCATTAATTTTCAATTGGATGGCATTCATAGGAGTGACCTTCCTCTCCTCAAGGGGAGAAGTTCTAATTTTAAGCAATTCTACTTCGTGGGATAAATTCTCTACCTTCGACGATAGGGTATCTAGTTTGTCTAGTTTTTCCTATACACTCTTGTTGAAGGCTTTTTGGGTAGTGATATAGTCTTTAAGCATACTCTAATTCAGAAGTGGAGTTTTGGTTGCTAGGATAAGTGTTGTTGTTCCCATAATTGTTGCAGGGGAACGGTCTAGGATTGCTACCAACGTTACTCCTATAAGCATTGTTGTTGAAGTAGATTCTAGAGATAAAGTTCACATCTACTTGATCCTGAGAAATCAAGGAATTTCAAGGAACATTTTGAGGATCAATAGAAGATTGCTTGGTAAGTAGAGACATAATCAAGTCAACCTTTTCATTTAGGGAGGAGATCTCCTCGACAGAGTTTACCTTCATACCTGTTGGAGCTCTTTCGGTGTGCCATTGGGAATAGTTGGTCACCATCTCATCGAGAAGTTTTGTGGAAACACCAAGTGTAGTTGACATAAAGGTTCCTCCCGCGGAACATCACATAGCTACTGATCATAGACCCATGGTCCAAGGTGGACTACTCACGGTTCATCCGGGAAGCATCCATGGTGGTGGAGAAGCTCCCGGAGGTGATTCCTCCCTTCGGCAGGGTGTCGGGAAGAGGTCTTCTGGTGCTCCCGATCTTGGAAGCGCCGCGGCGGCGGAATAGAGGAGAGATCGAGAAAAAGGGTTCCGTCCCCGAGGGTTTCTCGTCACGGGGAATAAATAGGAGAAAGGAGGCAGCCAGAGGTGGGCCAGGGGCTCCAGGCGCCCCCCTGGCGCGGCCAGGGGTGGGGCCGCGACCTCTGGTCGCATGGGGGCCCACTGGCTCCCCTCTGGCCCCTCTCGGGCTTTTCTCGAAGCTTCCGGTACGCTGATTTTCCTATATTTTTCCCCGAATTTTTCTGGTACTTTTAATAAGGGGGAAACCTAAAATAGAAAAACAGTAGAAAACAGGAACTGGCACTGGGATGCACTGAGTTAATAGGTTAGTACAAATATGATCAAAAGTGTATGGAAGTTCATCAATATCATAGCAATATCACACAAAAGAGGCATGGAGCAAGCAGAAATTATAGATACGTTTTGGACGTATCAATTATTGTTGCTGCAATTTTGTTGTTCTTAATGCTTGTTACTAGTGCACGAGTAGCATGATTTTAGATCGGAGTACGTTATGGTTGCATGATTATAATTGTTGTTCTAGATCTTATCTATGGTTGTATGCACCTATTATAGTCCGGAACCGGCGATCCCAATGGTGACAGCTTGGGACACCAAAGGGGATGGGCTATAATTTGAGGATCACATGTGTTCATAGAGTGCTAATGCTTTGTTCCGGTGCTCTTTGACAGGAGCACCTTAATCTCTGTAAGTTCCCTTTGGCCCCGTTCTTAGCGGGAGGGTAGTACAATAGATGTTGTGCAAGTTCTTATTGCAAGCACGTACAACTACATACGGAACACATGCCTACATTTGGTTATTAGACTAGGATTACTCTAGTTTGTTTGGCTAGAGTTTGTGCAATTTTGTCAATTGCCCAACTGTAATTCGTTCACCCAACACCTGTCTTTTTTCTTGGAGAGTTACCACTAGTGAAACCTTGAACCCCGGTCCATCTTTCATCTTTATTTCCTTCGTTGTTACTATTGCTCTCATCAATGCTGCTAATACTTTGTTACTACTTTGTGGTGTTGGTGATTGGGGAAGTCTCTAAGACTACACCCGTCAACACACCGTCGCTACTAAATATATTGTCTAGTGCTTTTTCAGGTGTGGTTGAATTGACAACTCAACTTCTAAGGCTTATAAGTATTCTTTGGCTCCCCTTGTGTCGAATCAATAAATTAGGGTTATTCTTACCCGCGAAGACTATCTCGATCCCCTTCAGTTGTGGGTTATCACCAACCAATCTAGTTTTTTGGAGGGCCGGAGGATGGGACAGTCTTATCCGTGTACCTCACCTCGCCCCCTCCCCGTCGCCTCCACCCTCGCCGCCATAGATTGGGACGCCGTGCGTCGTTCTCGACGTCGGAATTGACTCCGCCGCGACGCCGCCCCAGCCTAGAGCATATCATCCTTCCCCGGCGGCACCATGGACGACATCAATCTCCGCCCCCATCAACAACTTCGGGACGCCGCAGATCCTGATGGCCCTTCCTCACCCGCCGGACCTTTTTCGCCTCCACCGCCGACAAGATCTTGGCGAGATTACCTCGCTATGTACTGAACCTTCCATTACCCAATGTATTACTTTTTAACAGATCTAGCAACGTAGTTATGACAATATTCCTCTGGTATGTTGCAGTGAGCCAGCGAGAGTGGAAGATATACAAGGTAGCTCGAGATATTCGTAATACAACTGGAGAGAAAAATACAAATAGAACATATTTTTGCAAGATATATAAAGATGCCCTAGAAAAATTTACCCATCTTAAATCTTCAATTTTCTTTCGATGTTGTTTTTTAAAAAATATCAACAATGGAAAATTACACTCTGTATGTAGAAAATTGCAGCACCGATCTTATGATTTGACTTATTAGATTTGGCTATATGAATAGAAACTACGGTCCTCATATGGATCCCAACTTGTGCAAATATATGTTTCCTCCTTCCACAACTGTAAATAAATACATCAGATTGACACCTTCCAGAAACATACCCCCTCAAAACGGTTTCCCCAAAGCTAAGATCGATCTGTGCATAATGGTATTCTTCTTTTGTGAGGACCTTTCATTCACATTTGCCCGCTCTCTGGCAGCATGGCAGCAGTGCCGCATTACATGATTAGTTAGCCTCCATCAAATAACTAGAAGGAACAAGTGAAGCTCATACAGTATCTCTCAGGTGTGGTAGAGAGGTGTCTTTTCTAGAGAAGGGTACCCTTATACACATATAAAAGACCTGGCTTTGGGAAAGCATTTTGGAGATCACAAGCAGATATAGAATTATCTTTGTAACTCAATTCAAGTTTCTAAGTGGTGTTAATATTATGTACTAATTCACTGATATTGAAGGAGGAGAGGTAGATTTGCACATTTTGGCGATCCACATAGGACAGTAGTTTGTCTTAAGATAGGTAAACTGTAACACCCCGGGTGTCACACTACAATAATCACCTTTACTGTTGCAAAGTCACCATGATTAGGCATGTGATGATCACCCCTGACCATGGATTATTCAAATTCAACCCAATTAAAAATTCCAAAACAAAGTGACAATTAATGTTCAACCAAAAAACTTGCAACCAATTTTGTAAAAATCATAATAATCAGTAGGTCATATTAAAACAACAATGGGAATTTTATATGCCATTTAAATATTTGAAACAATTCAAATCAGTAACCAAACCACCATATTTAATCCTTTTAAATATAACAAAAACCACAAATGATTTTCTTATGCCACAAAACTTTTTGTGGCACTGGTATATCATGTAATACTATTATTTGAACTAGTTTCGCCTATTACAAAAATCACAAATTAGCTCAACAAATAAAACAGAAAGCAAAAGAATATAAAAAAAAGAGAAAATACAAAAATGTCTACCTACCGGCCTGGGCAACATGCCCAGCCACCCCTCTCTCTTCCCCTACCTCCTGTTCATCCTTGCCCCATGGCGCCATGGCCATGTCCATGGCCGAGCCAGACCAGCTCCTCCTCGCGCCGCTACAGTGTCGCGGTGTGGATAAGGAGGCCTCCACGGTACCCCTCGAAAACCTAGACCTCCATTACCCCCCTTTCCATCATTCTCGTTCGACACCACGACTGCATCCGCCATGGGCGCCGCCGCGAGCCCGTGTGGCAAATGGCCACCTCGGGCCACGCCGCTATGTCTGGGCGCTCGCTCGTGGTCGTCTTCCTCACCATGCACGAGGAATCGCTCTGTAAATCCCTAAGCACGATGCCCCCTTCACCCCTCTCATCGCCGGCCGCCGCAGACATCCCGCCGATTCGCCGCCTCCGGCCCACCCCAACCTAACCCGAGCTCGCCAACCTCCCTCCCGCTATGAGCAACCTCGATTCCCCCTATTTCCCTGTTCAATTTGTCGTCGTAGGCCCGTGATGTCTACGCACGCTTCTATTCTTGTAGACTATGTTGGGCCTCCGAGCGCAGAGGTTTGTAGGACAGCAGCAATTTCCCTCAAGTGGATGACCTAAGGTTTATCGAACTCAGGGAAGTAGAGGTTGAAGATGATCTCTCTCAAACAACCCAGCAATTAAGATACAAGAAGTCTCTTGTGTCCCCAACACACCTAATACAACTAGGAGTTGTATAGGTGCACTAGTTCGACGAAGAGATGGTAAAATATGGGTGATATGTGCGGCAAAACAAAGTAATATAAATCTGTAATAAAAAGTGCAGAAAGCAAACATGTGACAAAAATGAGCACAAACGATGTAACAATGGTGGAAAAAAGGCCTAGGCTTCATACTTTCGCTAGTGGCAACTCCCAACAACATTAACATAGTTTAATCACATGATATTTCTCATAAAACATGCAATGGAGACGCACTCGGAGGTCATTCCTTTGTGGTCAAAAGAGGACGAGAATTATGTAGGGCTACAAAAGCACACCTCAAAGTTCGTAGTTCTCAATCGCTGGATTTCCCAATGTCACCGCGGCCATCTAAAGAGAGTACCACAATCACCACAACATATCTCAAGGATAGTCAAAGACAAGCACCAAGAGACTCTCAATATTCAATCAACACAGAAAAGAGAAAATCACTCATGATAATATTCTTCCAACCCATGTCCAATAGACCGCTGTCACCATGGTCTCTCGGATTATACTAGATAAGATCAAGTGAGTACATGAATCCAATACCTAGAGGAAGGGGAAATATCATGGGATCACCCTAGATTAACATAGCCTATGATCACAACGAAGGTCACATCATGGGAGAGAGAATTGACCACATAGCTACTGGTAGAAAACTTTGCCCCGAGGAGGAACTACTCACACATGGACATGGTGAGAGAGAGAGTTGTTGATGGAGAGGTGCAACCCGGAGGAGATGAAGGAGATGGCGGCGGCTGTGACGGCTAAGGAGGTGGCCACGGCCCTTGGGGGAAGTGGCCCTTGGCCCCTTCTTCTTCCTTGTAAATGGTACTGCTGTGGAGATTGATCCCCCCTCAAGACTGCTGCCAAGGGGGAGGAAATTTCGTGGTGACCTTTGACCTAGGTTTTCTCTCTTTATATAGACTCTCGGATTCCCGTCATTCAGATTACGTTTTTGGTATTTCGGGGCTTCAGGGAGCATCCGAACTCTGATTGCGGAAAATTTTATGTCTAGATCCACCCAAAAAAAATTCCCTACAACTTTGTAGTTTTAAGTTTTTCCGTTTGAGGCCGTATTCTGGCGTTTCTGAGGCGATCTTTAAAACCTGTCTGGTGGGGACAGATTTCGGGAGAGTTAGAGTCCAACTCCTATGAGACTCCTTTTTGTGATTTTTCGTTTATCCAAGTAATTCCTACACATAAAGTACAAAAACAAGAACTTGTGCATTCTTGCAACCATTAATAGGTTAGTGCCAAAATATATTATAAAAAGATATGAAAGTGTATCAAAAGCATAGAAATAACACCCAAAACATGCAGGGAGCAAGGAGAAATTATATATACGTTCGGGACGTATCAGCCTGTGCCCTACCCTGGCCGCCATGGACGGGAGTTCTAGCTCAGCGCGAGCTCGTCGTGGAGTGCGGTCGTTGCTCGCCTCGCTAGCGTGCAGCCGCGCCGGCATCGGCTTGCCGCCGCCGTGCGGTGTAGCCAGTGGGATAAACCCACTGACCAGTGGGGCCCACCATGTTAACCACCCGCCTAGTCTCTGTCAGATAGGTCCTGACCCCCTAATTAGCCAGTTAATTTAAATCAAATGGGAGATTAGCCCATGTGCCACTGACCAGTGGGCCCTAGGCCATTAACATAATACATTGTTTAATTAATTTGCCTAATAAACAATGAGTCTATGACATCTTGGCCCCACTGTGAGTTAGATTAAATAAAATGTTGTATTAAAATAGAGTGAATGACATGTGGGACCCATCCCTGATAATTTCATGTTTAAATTAGACTAATATATGTTTAATAAAATGAGTGTATGACATGTGGGCCCCCCATGTCAGTGACACTGTTCTCGATAAGATTTTGGATTATGTTTAATTAATAATAATAATAGGGACAATTACATTTCTACCCCTAGTGATGTCCCGCTCGTCTGATTTGCCCCTAGTTATAAAAACACACATGTTCTGTCCAAGCCACTTTGTGAATCTTATGCTTTTGCCCTTTGACCGTTAGACCGTAACTTTGAAAACTTCAGAGCAGATTTATACTAACTCAGAAAAATGCAAAAAAAAATATCAAAATGTTCAGAATAACATCACTTATATGTGTGTGTCATTTGCAATCATGAAAAAAGTATTGGAAATTCCCCATCTGAGTTCGAGCTCATATGATCTTAGCGTGAATAGAAGAATCTCAAAAAATTCAAAAACAATTTAAAAAATGAATTATTTTTTCTTTAAACAATGACAAATGTTTTGAGTTCTTGCAAAGTTTCATCATGAAATAACATTCATGAATGTCGTGGCAAAGAACTTTGGAGTATTGAATTTGTCTTTTTTGCCATGACTTTCATGAATGTTATTTCATGATGAAATTTGGCAAGAACTTAAAACATTTGTCAATGTTTACAGGAAAAATAATTCAGTTTTTTTTTATTTTTTGTGATTTTATTATTCGTGCTAAGATCATATGAGCTCGAACTCAGATGGGGAATTTCCAACACTTTTTCATGATTGCAAATGACACGCACATATAGGTGGTGTTTTTCTGAACATTTTGATATCTTATTTGGATTTTTTTCGAGTTAGTATGAATCTTCTATGAAGTTTTCAAAGTTACGGTCAAACGGTCAAAGGGCAAAATCATAAGATTCACAAAGTGGCTTGGACAGGACAGGTGTGTTTTTGAAACTAGGGGCAAATCAGACGAGTGGGACATAACTAGGGGTAGAAATATAATTGTCCCATATTAATAATAAATCCAAAAATTCTTTTAAATTGATTTAATCTTTAAAAATCTAAATCTTTTAATTTGTAACTCCGATGAAAATAATTTGTATATCAAGGTTGATCAGAAAAATATCATGAATCCGAATACGCTACCTGTATAACCAAAGCACCCCACTAACCTACCGAACGTGGAACATTTCCCCTCCGGTTCATCTGTTTGTCAGACGACCTGAGTTGGTAAAACTTTCCGGATGAAATGTTCTGTATATGAAAGTTGTTTAGAATAGATCAACGAGCACGGATACACTATCCACATGTCTGTCAGATGTCAACACTGCAGACATAGAACCTGCCCCCTCTGGATCATCGGTCCGGTAATCAACCGGTACTGATGTGTCATCCCCGGATAAATTCCCGCTCCACCTAAAAATACTTAACACTACGTTAGAACATGTAAGGCCCGATATGCGGTACTATTCTAGATCTAGATGTTTCCATCCAGATCCGGGGACGAAGCACATATCAGTCCCACCACGACATATGACATTGCCATATGCCCCGGATTTCCAACATGATATCACAACATTACAGATACAAGGATACAACATCTCATACAATCGGCATACAACTGCCTTAAATACAATACATCAGCGGAAGGTATATGTCTGAGTACAGACTACAATCAATGGCTTACTGGCAAAGAGAAAAACATCGATCCCCATAACCACACGGGTCCAGGCCCTCCGCCGGGATCCGCCTAACTAGTAGTCGTCGAGTCTCCACATGAAACGTCGATCACCATACCTGTTGTCGATCAAGAACCCTGAAAAGAGTTTGGGGGTAGTATCATGAGTACAGAGGTACTCAGCATCCAACTGTAGTGGTCATCTGGCCTAGCAAGGACTTCATCACTCGTCATTCTAGGACAACTAGTAGTTTACGGTAAGGATGTGGTAAGTGGTGAGGTTGCTTCCGCACTAGCATTTATGAAGTGGCTAACGATCTAGAGAGTAAGATCAGAAGCTAAGCATTCGATGAGGAATCGCCTCCAACAAGTCTGCTATCAACTACTTGCGCAAACATAACACCTATCCTATCCTTGTCCTCCTCTTCGCAACCCAACGAAGAAGAAGCAGTCAAGGCACACACACGGTGATCAAGTTATAGTTATGATTCAGTTGATGTTATCTATGAACAAGACGTAGGTTCCAAGTCGTCCATAACCGTGGACACGGCTTCTCGAAAAGATTTAACCCTGCAGGGGTTTACCAACTGCCCATTACAAGGCTCCGCACGCACGCCCATCTCTCTCAGTTGCTACCCATGATAGGCAACAATTTTATGATTTAGTTCCAAGAGATCCGAAACGACAGGTCCCTCGAACTAACAACGAATAAATACGGGTGGCCCCCGGTGAGTCGACACCCCACTCAAAAGCCGGTCGCGCTCTCGAATTGGTCTCTACCGTCTGTCGCAGGTTTGGATAGCCGGTTAATCACACATGGGAAAGCGGGTCCTCAGCCGGACAAGGTGGGCCAGCCAAGGAACAAGACCCCCTGGCCCAGGGTGGTTTGAAAATTACTGGCGGCCGACCAGCACACACACGGTTTCAAATGGTAAATCAGCTTGGGCCACCACTGGAAATGTTTGAAGCTAGGTAGGTAAGAAAAGGGGACCCTATAAAATCCCACACGTGGTTAGGCACGCTCAGTCTTAGAACCAATACCCGGAACTTGGATCCTAGGTGACTCGAATGGAACAAAGCGTCGGGGCGGGATAGCCTAGACCTTCCACCCTTCGTCGAATATAATCAACATTATAATAATCATATCATCAACAACAATATAATAATGTGATATCCCAAACCAAGGAGTAACAGGGTAACATCGTAGCATCCTAAGCATGCATACTAAGCAGGGGCTGAGCAACGAGCAATAGTAACATAGCAGTACATGGTTTGCTGGGAGGGGACATGGTTGTATCGGTTTGAAAGAGGTTGTAAACATGTGGTAGGATCAGACATCGAGCCTAACCTAGACTAGCATGCAAACCGCTGGTTGAAATAGAATGGATCATAAGTAATTCATAGTCCTTGCATGTTGATAAGTCGGGTTCCGAAGGTGTAGTTGATCGCAAGATCGCAACGTCTCCGAGAGGTACCTGCGGAAGCACACAAGAAGGAAACACTAGAAAAGGAAGTCGACGAGCAAGCATCTATTACTACGAAGCAAACACGAGCAAGCATCAACAAGAAGGCAACACGAGACATCGCACCTACCGTCGAGAGCGGTTACTAACAGGCTAAGTGGAGTTATCGTCACACACAACGATACCGCACATTTAGAAAGGTTCAAGTTGTTTAGCTACACAAGGTGAGCAAAGGTTGTTAACATGGCATCTCACTCAAGCATGGAATAGCACACAAACATGGCAAGAGGTGAAGCATAAGGTAAACTATCTATGCTAGTCAATTTAAGTGGGGCACAACCTAAACATGGCATATCACTAAGTACACCCACGACAATTAAAACATCTGGTACTATTCTGCTCTAAACCATATTTTAGGTTGGTTATCAACAGCAAACAATAGCATAAACACAAAGTACATGAAATTCTAATCAAGTTACATATAAAGACCATCCCAAACGGAGTTACGGTTAAAAGATACAAGCAAAACAAGTTTGGAACGCAATCTGCCAACATCAGGAAGCACACTTTAGAGCAATGCATAAACAGGGTAATGAATGCAAACATGCTCACAAATGATATGCAACTAAAGTAGACATGGTAGGGAAGGCATGGAAAAAGAATCATGCAAATAGGCATCATGAAAAAATAGTTATAGCCCATGCAAAATGCAATAAAACATTACTGGTCTAGGACTTAATGAAAATCACGAAAACAGGGCTGAAACTGTTATTTTTATGCTGTATAAACAGGGGTATAACTATATGCAAAAGTGCAGAAACATGACATAGAAATACATGGGCATGAAGTAGACATGATGAGGATCAGGTACAAACAAGAATCAAGGTCATAGGCATAACATATCAAAAGATATTAAGCATGCAACATGGCATCGGAACGCTACAGACTTAGAGAAAAACAAAGGTGGATGTCAAAAACTGTGGCATAGCAACTTTGGAGCTCAATAACTAGATGACCAGCAAGCATATCATGACAATGCAATACATATAATGGAAGTAGACATGATGCTTAACAGTATGCAAAAAGAATCAATGCAATAGGCCTCATGGATGTGTCGCAATCATCATGCAAACTTGCAATAAAATAACAACAACAACACATAACAGCAACTAGTAGCAGTTTAATGGCCTGATGCCCACTTCAACACAGATTAACAATATCAAGCTGGCCTCAAATCAAAATGCTCACAAAAGATGAACTGAAGTACACACAAATCTAAGTAATTTTCCTTTTGGGCGCAACGTAATCCGAGCTACGGTTTGATCGCAAATCTATTCGCAAAACTGAAACAGCAGTACAATTACTCCAGACTTAGGAAAAAAACTTAGAAAATACAAAAAAAAGAAAGGAAAAATAGACCTTGCGGGCCTCGGCCCAACAGGCTGGTGGGCGCTAGATAGCGCCTAGAGCCCAGGGCGGAGAGGACGACCGGGCCGGGGTCGCTGGAGTTGGGCCTTGGCGGGGCGCGTTGGGCCAGCTGGTTTCTGGCCCACGGCGGTGGCTGCGTCCCCGTTCGGGATCTTGCGAGCAGCAGCAACGGCAGCCGGCGTGCGTGAGGAGGCGGGACTCTGGCCAGGGGCGCGGACGGCGAGGACGGCCGCGAGGCCGCGGATCCGGAGGAAGGCGGCTCCAGCGGGCTTCCAGGGGGACGGAGGGAGGACGCCGCGGCCGTCCTTGGTCGGGGTCGAGCCTGGCCATGGCGCGACGGGCTTGCAAAAACCAGAGAGAGAGGAGGGTTAGGAGGGAGATAGGGGAAGGAGGAGAAGAGAGGAGGAGGAGGCGGCGCGAGGGGCGTGACCTGTGGGGGCCGGCGGCTCGCCGTGGCCTCGCCGGAGTTGGCGGCGGCAGCCTCCATGGTGGAGCTCCGACGGAGGCAGCTCGGGCTGGAGAGAGAGAGAGAGGAGAGAGAGGGGAAGGCTGGCTGATGTGGCGCAATCCTGGGCCGTCGGATCGCCCGATCGGAAGGTCCAGGATGATTCTGGCTGGGATTTGCTAGAAAATGGGCAAAATGCAAAAATTGGGGCTATGTTTGAGGGGGTGGCTGCAATTTTGTGGCTAGGGAAACCCTAGAAAGGGGTGGGAGTGTGGTGGCTTTTATATAGCCCAGGTGGATGGCAGTTTGCAAAAACATCCCCGGTTTTTCTCTCGCGCGCGCGGTGTTTACGTTTCTGACCGCCAGGGGTCCGCAGGACCTCCGATTCGGGTAAAACTTCCAACTGCGCGATCAGCGCGTCGAGACGGTGGCGTTCACCTAGCACTGGAACCGTTCCAAGAACACTTTCCGACGCGCTATAAAAATAACCCGTTTAATTATTAAACGGGGTTTTCGTTCCGTTGGATGCGGCTGGTCTCGTGCGGCTTTCGCGATGGTGATCGGGCGAAACCCGGTGTCGCAAATGTCGAGTGCCAGGGTGGCAAGGGTCGGTATCCGTTGGATACGAGATAAGAGGGGGGGGATAATCGCCGATCGATAAATCGGGGATGCAAACACCGCAAAAAAAGTCAGACAATCAAACAATTCACACCGAAAACAAATTTTTTATTTTTTGTGAAATCTGGGTTGTTACAGAACACCGCCAACAATGTGTTTGCCATGTATTGAATTTGTATTGCTATTATTTTTGTTTATTTATTCTTTCTCTCCCCTTATTCTCTGATAGACCTCGACACTGCCGTCGACGACACCGTTGCTGAGTACGACTACTACGTCGACGACCGTACCCCTACTATCGAGCTTCCAAGCAAGAAGAGTCATTTTCCTTCCCCAGATATCGCCTATCTTTTACGTACATTTCTTGCACTAGGCATTGTTGCTGCTGCTATGTTACAATCCTATTTAATTGCATAGCCTGTTTTTTTCGCCCCTTCATGTACCTTCCATTATCCTATGTTGCCTATTAAAGATATATTATATTCAGCAGTTAGCCCTGCGCATTGTTAGTCAACTAGGATTAGATAGCGGGCCGTGATCGCTCTGGGGATTGAACGCGGGTATGAATTATTATAACTACAACAGGTACGGTACAGAGAAGACGCCCAAGGGAACCTCTAACGGTGAGACTCTCCAATTCGCTTCAAGTTTGACTTACGAGTGGATGGACTCATATTTCACTCTCGTCGCCGGCTCAGTAGCGTAGCACCACCGGGATGATACGAGGATACACCTCTTTAGTTCATTCCGCTGATGTCTCGGTAGAACCTCTTCAAGTGTACCATCGATTGTGATTCCTCATGGTTTCACTTAATGGTAGGCACTCGAATCAACTGGTGTCCTTAAAAGTAAGGAGTCGGGTGACCCAACGGTGCCCGCACAGGGATTGTATCGGGACAGCAGGACAGGCAGATACCATCGTGGGCATGGTCCTTTCTCATTGGCCGTGAGATACCCTCTTGTATGAAAGTCGGGCTCTTCAAAGAGCACATGCGAGATAAGGTAAGGAGACGGTTCACGTTGTTGGTAACCGCACGAGTTGGTGGGACGACAGGGCAGACAGGCACCGGCTCTGGTTATGGGGGTGGACCTGGCTGATGTCGTTGTCCGCGACTCACCAAATAGGGGCAACGATAATGGTTGTCTCGACAGAAAATAATAAAATGGTTAATGGGTCAGGTGGATGGCTTGAGTGGGTCGATGTGCCCTATACGCACTACCTCCACGTGGGATTACGGTGTGGGCCCTCTATGTTGTTGCCTCGTTCGATGGATCTTCACACGTCAGCAGTACCGCGGCCTGATTGCCGGGATTGGACCGCCTACTCCGGTAGTGGGAGGTGGGTCTGCTTCACCGGCCAGGCACGCACCGCGCAGGAGTACAAAGGGCAAGGGTTCAAAGTCCGTTTGTGCTTAGGATTTAGACCGGCGGATGGCCTCTCTGTTGAGCTTGAAGGATGGACTTAGCCGTATCGAATAGCCTCGGTGGGGCATTCCTTGACAAGGTGTACGCCACCCTGGAGATCCGAGCGTGTAGGGTAACAGTAGTGCAGCCCCTGCAGGGAAGATAATCTATTCGAATAGTCGTGTCCACGGTAACAGGACGCTTTATGCTGAAGCCATACTCTACTACAAACTACTACTACTACTAAACTGATTGGTTCCGGGTTTTCGTCCTCGCGGGGAAGTCGAGGAAGGATTCTCGGAGGCATTGATAATTTTTATCTATTACAACTTACTATTATACAATGCTGCAGCAACTTATGCTGCATTGTTACTTTATGCTTTATATGAACTGTTGGCTATTCTTTTCTCATGTTGCAAGAACCGCGTGAAGATTCTAGTCTTCGATAGGCCTAGCGTCTCATCCTTATTCTGACTTTCTACCTTTCAATACACTATATATAGCCTCCCCTTTCCAATTGATACAAATGCATAAATGCTTAGTAGCGGACATAAGACTCGCGGGTATGCTAGATACTCACCTTCGCTTTATTTTCCCCCTTTTTGTTTTATATACCCGATCGGTTGCTCCCATCAGATGTCGGAGCCTTGGAGTCCAGGAGCAGAGGAACCCCGATGCCCTCTACGACATGGAGATCCCCGACGACCAGGAGTAGTTTGGAGGTTCCCAGGCAGGAGGCCTCGCCTTTTCGATTGTTGTTGTTTTTGTGCTAGCCTTCTTAAGGA
The DNA here is from genome assembly GCA_950022295.1 of Bromus sterilis. Lineage (NCBI taxonomy): Eukaryota > Viridiplantae > Streptophyta > Magnoliopsida > Poales > Poaceae > Bromus > Bromus sterilis. Next base: position 224,801,390 of record OX465599.1, read on the forward strand.
AAAATCATGTGTACCTTGTGTCTGTACTTAGATACTATTTCTTCCGCTAACTTTGTGCTCTCGAGTTGTTGTATTCGAGCCCTCGTGGCCCCTGGCTTTTATTAAACATCTTGTATTATTTTATTTGTAGAGTTGTGTTCTGATATCTTATCGTGATTCCCTGATCTCGATCGTGTACCTTGCGTGTATGATTAATGTACACGACTTGATTTTTGGGGGCGTCACATAAATCTAATAAGAAGATTATTAAGAGTGAAGTTTCCATTGTTGATATATTTTTGAATTGTACATCTAGAGGCAGTAGAGGATTTAATATGTGTAAATTACTCGGCCTTCCTTTTATATGCTTCACTGTTATGTTCTACGTACTACAACTTTCTCTCCAATTGTATTTTGAATCACTCGGGAAAAAGATGATGATTGAAGCAACATTTTGTTCAAAGTCGGTACAGCATATGGAATGTATATAACTCCAGAAACAACATTTTTATTTACACCTGTGTGTTGCAATTTAATGTATGTATCTTTTGAGCATTTTCTAGACAAATCTGCATTCATTGATAAATACTACAAGCACTTAAAGACTTTCTATTTAGCATTATTGGAAAGTATATCGAGCGATTGTTCACCCCCTCAAAGAGGTGACTGCACTACTTGTTCTCCACAAGCGGCAAGAGGTGACTACAGTAGTTTTGCGCACTTCACCGCCTTGATGTTGAATTCTGCACACATGGACATGCATATGTAATGAATCACGGCCTCGTGTAACCATGCCGGTTTGACCACGACAGGGCATGACATCCTTGTATTGCACCAAACGTGTCTGTTGCTTCGCGGAATGGAGCCAAATGACACATTGTGCCTACCTCATTTGGCTCCATTACACGGTGCAACAGTCAAGATGGCGGTGTTGACCACGAGCTGCGTGGGTGAGCTCTCTCCTGAAGATCCTGCAAGAAGGTGACAAGATCCTCCTTCGCGGACATCTCCTCTGAGACCAGCGCCCAATCCGGCCTCTTATAAGGTGACGAAGCTGAAGGGAGCTATTTGGCCCTGGCCAGGGCAATGGGGAGAGATGTGGTGGATGTGGGGGAAAGGGGCTGAACTATTGCACCATGGCAATGTGGAGGGGGACGTGGGATATGAGGATGAGCTATTTGTTCATGGCAACGGCAAGCTTATAGAAAAGGGTGGTAGTCTTGGGGGAGTTAATGGTTGTGGGCAGGTTGTTAGCGGCTTGTCCAAATTTAATGAAACTCTACGCCATTGAAGCATGCGTGCCCTCAATGCCATTGACGGGCAAGGATATGAGCCACTCGTGCAGAGAAGATAAGTCTACCGACCTTGTTACACAAAAACTAAACAAAAGCTGCAAACAAATAGACAAAAGTGATAACTATACCGGACTGGCAATGCAATATGTATTGCATCTCGACGTCTATCGTTCGATACTCAGTTACCACATTTTTTCGTTCAACACTAAGGAAACTTATAATTAAAACCAAAAACAATCAGGAGCCTGATTCGTGGAACCGCCAAAAAAGAAAACAGAAGCGTGATTTCTGGAACCGCCAAAAAACAAACAGGCGCCTGATTCCTGGAACCGCGAGACCTTCATGGTAACTGCATTTCATTGCGATTTCCATATTGTGCAGTGCAAAATATTGATCGCATTCTTGGACACCATTTCTCTCTTCTTCCTCGCTCTTTCCTTTTCGTCGGGGCCGTTCCCTCATTGAAATCCATGGATGACAAGAAACTGACAACGGAGACCCACACAATCACTAACCATGGAACCACCATGCTGGAGGTGGTGTACACCAACATGCCGGAGACTGTGGAACGAATCATCGCCATGTATGAGCAATGGCTCAAGAAGGAGAAGTACAAGTTCGTGGGCCTCGACATCGAGTACACCCGTTGGGTCTCTTACAAACCACAATGAGTCACCATCCTGCAACTCGCCATGCGCAATCACGTCCTCGTGTACCATTCTGCAGGTCGGAGCGGTGCCAGGCGTTGGATCATTTACTGCAATGTAAAGGGATAACGTTTGTTAGCGTGGACACCGGAGGAGACAAGACCGTTCTTGGAAATTAATCGATCCTAATTCCAAACGAGCACCACGTCGACATCCAAAGGGATTTTCGTATCAAAGGTAACGGTAAAAGGGACTCCATGGCCGACCTTGCAGAAGCCATCATCGACCCTTCTTACAAGACCATGAATAAATCATTCCCAAAGGAGAAGAACGACTACTGGGAGTGGAAGCCGCTATCCCCGATGGACCTCGAGTACGCAGCAAAAGACGGGTACGTGAGCTACGAGTTGTACCAGAATATCCTAATCATTAAGCATGGTCTACGTCACCTTCTCGAACCATCAGAATTGTGCCAACGGCTCAGCCCCCGTGAGAACATAGACGAGGGAACTTCGAGCGGCTGGAAGCGCCAGAAGGGGAACATCTAACGGTGGTAAATTGCTAGATTGAGCCGTCCTATGTTATTACTATGATCGTACTAGATCATTCATGTTGTGTTATTGTATTACTAAATTATGTAGAACAATAAGTATTTGTATTTAATTGTTGTATGCAAAAACAAAGTGTTGTGTTTATTTTATTTATTTTGCCAAGAATCGAAATACAATCGTGTTGACGAGTTAAACCATGTTTTGTGACATGTACAACTGTCGTAGAAAATAAGAAGGCCCGGTGACAGTCAAATATGTCCTCTAAAATCAGGCGGGGCTGTCACCGAAATTGGCCTGGGCGCTGGGACGGGAGGGTGATTACCTCGTGACGGTATTCGTCAAAGAAAAACATACTTCGGTGATGTTTGTAACTCTGTCACGAGGGTTTTTATCAAAAAATATCACCGATTTTGTAGTGTTCATGTCAACTACACTTGGTGTTGCCACAAATATATTAGATGAGATGATGACAAACTACACTCAATGGCATACCGAAATATCTCCAATAGGTAGGAAGGTAAACTCTATTGAGGAGATCTCCTCTTTAAATTAAAAGGTTGAATTGATCATGTCTTTACTTACTAAGTAAGCTCCTATTGATCATCATGATGTTCCTTTAAATTCTTTGGTTGCTCAAGAACAAGTAGATGTTAATTTTATTTCTAGGAAAAACTTCAACAATAATGCTTATAGGGGTAACTTTGGTAGCAACAATCCTAGACTGTTCCCATGTTATAGGAACAACAACACTTATCCTAGCACCAAAAACTCCACTCTGAATTCAAGAGCATGCTTAAGGACTTTATCACTTCTCAAAAAGCCATCAACAAGAGTGTAGAAGAGAAACTAGACGAATTAGATAGTCTCTCTTTGAAGGTAGACAACATAGCTCATGATGTAGAGATGCTGAAAATTAGGACTTCTCCCCTTGAGGAGAGGAAAACCACACTTATAAATGCTATCCAAGTGAAAATTAATGAGAAGATTAGAATGCTAGCCAAACTTAAGGATAGATGGGCTAGAGAGAAAGAAGAGGAAGATATACTTAAGAACCTTCCTACACACACCACACTTGCTACTTTACATGTTGTTGAGGAACTCAAAACTTTTAGCACCCATCACATCCCTAGTCCACCTAATGGACCTATCAATGGTGATGCTAATAGCTCAACTTTAGGACAAGAAGGTCCTTTGAACTTAGAGACTACCAAAGATAAAATGAGCTTAGATGACATCACTAACACTTTGATTAATGGTAGTGAACTTGATTTTGATAATTGTAGTCTTTCTGAAGTTATTAAGTTTTTATAAAGAATGGCCAAAGACCCCACACTAGTTCACTTAAAAATTCCTTCACCTACCATATCACCAATGCTCTTATCAAAGCTAGGGAGGAGAAGATTAAACTATAAGTTTCTATTCCTAGAAAACTAGAAGATGCTTGGGATCATATGGTCAAGATTAAATTGAACAACTTTCCTTGTTTTGCTTTATGTGATGTTGGAGCTAGTGTCTCCGTTTTACCCAAAAGAATGTATGATATGCTTGAATTAAAACCTTTTGATCCTTGTTCTTTTAGTGTTCATCTTTTTGATTCTTCCATAAAGAAACCTTTAGGAAGGATTGATGATGTGCTTATTGTTGTCAATGATAATTATGTTCCCGTTGATTTTTGTGTCATGGACATGAGTGTGATCCCTCATGTCCAGTTATTTTGGGACGACCTTTTCTTCGCACCGTTGGTGCTACCATTGACATGAAAGAAGGAACTATAATATTCCAATTTCCCATCATGAAGGGCATGGAACATTTCTCTAGAAAGAAGATTAAGTTACCTTTTGAGTCTGTTATACGGGCAAGCTGTGCTTTTGATATTGATAAAACTTGATCTTGTTGCTTCATGCCTAGCTCAAAGGCATAAAAGAAAACGCTTATTGGGAGGCAACCCAAATGTTTTTACTTTCAGTTTTAGCGGTCTTGATGTTTTTTACTACTATAGCAACATCATTGTATCTTTATTTTCAACCACACCTATGAATGCTATCCAAGTTGCAAGAAAAATCAAAAGTTCTGACATGCTGTCCAGAAAACAGAATCTATTAGCCCCGTTGAAAAAATCATTAAAATCACCAGATCATCTTTTTTATCTGAATTTTTTTGACAGTATGATCTATACAATTGAATTTATGTGGCATGTACTGAGTTTTTTTATTTGAGTTGCTGAAATTCCCCAAAAAAATTATTTACTACCTGCTGGTTTGTTTTTCCAGATTCTGCCATGGTTTATGTTTTCATCGTTTTGCAACTCTTAAGCTTGATTTCTCTTTGTAAAAAAAATTGAAAATCTTGAGAAACAGTAGCTCTTCCTGAAATTTTTTATTTCCACTAGAGGAAAATTATTTTATTATGGGCACTAACCGCTCTAATCATCTTATGATGAGTTTCGTATGAAGGGAGTTTTCAAGGGTGCGAAGGAAGATGATGAAAGGAGATCCGGAAGTGTCAAAATCTCAAGCTTGGGTATGCCCCCATGCACCCCCAAGAAATATTCAAGGAGACTCAAGCGTCTAAGCTTGGGGATGCCCCCGTGCATCCCCTTCTCCATCAACAATAATCAGTTCGTCCTTCTCCACACTATGTTTTTTTCAGTTCATATGTTAGGATCTATGCTTGGAGCGTGTTGCATTTACGTTTCAGTTTTCTTTGCTTATATTTAGTTTTGTTTGTTGTTCATATCAAGTTGGATCCTAGCCTACATTTTTTGGGAGATAAACACGCTCCACTTCCACCTAGAATACTCACAGTTTTCATGCTTATCTTTGTTGAGTGTTCTTTACTTTTTCTAGCTGTTGTCATGCTTAGCTATTGTTTTTCATGCTTATCTTTTAAGAGCTTTTCTTAGGTTAGTGATTTTATAACTCTCTTGAGTTTCATGCTTATATTTTTTAGAGAGTTGGCATGTTGCACTGAGTTTGTGTCTTGACTTGAGTAGGTAATTAAGGTTTCTATTTAAGTATAGTAGTAACTTAAAATAGTTTTGAGGTATTGATTTGAGTAATGTTTGGACTTCTGTGTGTCAAGAGCTCAAGCCTATTAGTGATAGGTGTCGTATTTTGGTTCAACGTACTTATTTTCTAAAACTACAAAAATGTTAGTTCACAAATCTAGCTACTAGATGGATCACCAACCTCTGGAGGGGTTGTAATATATAGAGTACCCTCACATACCATGGGTCGAGGATGCGCAAGGATAACCAAGCCCCCATACAATCCTCCTAGGGGTATTTTTCTCTTTGTGAATCTCCTGATTAGATAGAGAGTTACCAATAATAAGTGGATGAGTTCCTTTGACTAACGTGAGTATTCGATTGTTGGCACTTCCACCACCCATATTTTTCTAGCCTCTTCGGTACCGTGCATTGCCCTTTATCATCTTGAGAGTCGATGCAAACTTTGCCGGTCCATCCAAATCCTTGGCATGATATGCTCTGTCATCATAAGCCTCGTTATATCCTTCCTCAAAACAGCCACCATACCTATCTATCAAGGCATTTCCATAGCCTTTCCAAGATACATTGCCATGGAAAATTCATCTTCGCATGACTTGATCTTTCATTGTCATTCATGATTTTGCTTGATCGTAGAGCCGCATGCTAGTTGGTCCATGCCCTTATAATTGATACATGATGCGCTAGTATCATTGCATATCCTGCTACACTGGCAGAGGCATACATTTGCTTGCATCATGATAGTTTTCAGCTTTCTTTATGTTGAGTACTTCTTATAAAGTGTGTGATATTCTACATCCTTGTAAAATATAGAGTGTTTCCCTTAAAGTGAGGAAAATATCCCAAAGAGGGCACACAAAAAGATACCAAAATAGGACACATGAAAACATTCCAAAGAGGACAAATGAGAGATAAATAGAAAGAGACAAAGAGGCTACAAAAATAAAAAATAAATAGAAAAAAGAAAGAAAAAATGAAATAAAAAAGAGAAGGGGACAACACTACTATTCCTTTTGAAAGATCCACACTCGTACTCCAAAGTAATTTTTGTACTACTTAGAGCGTTTCGTATCATTCATGCATAACTATGTGGGGATCCTTACACTATAGAACTTGGCTTGTATATTCCAATGATGAGCCTCCTCAAATGAGCTCTAGGTTTTCTTGAGCAAGCAAGTTGGATGCACCCACACTAGTTCCATTGGAGAGCTTCCCATAGCTCATATGTGCATCCGTTGCATGGCAATCCCTACTCCTCACATCATATCTATCATTTGTCTTTATCTCGCCTATGATTGTCCTCATTGATGTGATCCTTTTCACACCTTTTTTGTCTTCCTTCCCCATCATTATTCTATTTTCCATCCTAAGTGCCAACATATCTTGCTCGCGCTCATTCATTGCATGAGTGCTCAAAGTCGAAAGGGAGAGGATCATTTTGACTTTTACCTGGCCAGTGGTCTGGGGACGAGTCATAATAAGATTCCAAAGGAGACTAAGTGTGAAGTTTTCGTAGATTTAGTTCTCGACAACAACTAGTATTTTTATGCTCTAAAACCATCTCCCACTTCTTGCACAAGAAACACCGATTAGAGACATTCGAGTCACGGACGCGAGAGCTCTTGCACCTTTATGTTCTTACTTTGCAAGTTTCAATACTAGATATAGACTCTTGCTTGTTATTGTCTTAACTTGAATTGCATATCTTTCTTGTTGTACTTTCAAGTTCAAATCTTTGTTGGTACCCTGTCACCACATAAATTATCTTTGTTATTATTTACCTGCTCGAGGACGAGTAGTAATTAAGCTTGGGGATGTTGATACGTCCCAAACGTATCTATAATTTCTGCTTGTTCCATGCTTATATTGGTGACTTTGCTATATGTTTTGCTACACTTTCATACCTTTTTCAAAATATTTGGACTAACCTACTAACTTAGTGCCTCAGTGCCAATTTATGTCTGCTCTTGTCCGTACATTGCAAGAAAATACCAATTATTAAAGTGCTCAGAAAAATGCAGAAAAATCGGATAAAAAATCAGCGTGACGGAAAACTCCATAAACCCAAAGGAGAGGCGGAGGGGGGCCACCCCCTGGCCTGGCGGCCACACGGCGCGGCCAGGGGGAGGTCGCGCCTGGTTAGGTTGGGCATCCCCTAGAGCCCCCTTCCGCCTATATTTAGCCCTCCATACGAAAACCCTCTAGAGGATCCCCGTTACGCGATTTTCACCGCTGCTCCGCCGCCGCCGCCGCCGCGATCCCAAGATAGGGATCGCCAAAAGACCATGTCCTTGCAACCTGCCGGAGGAACGATTCACCTCCGGAGGCTTCTCCGCCACCATGAGCGCCTCACGGGTGTGTCGTGAGTAGTTCCCCTTGGACCATGGGTCCAAGATCACTAGCTAGATGATGTTTTCTCTCCAATCTTGTGCCTCAATTCTTAGACCTTGTGAGTTTCCCTACATGATCAAGGCACTTATGTATTAGTTTCTTTGTTGCTATGTTGTGTTTGCTGGGATCCGATGGATTATGAGATTATTTTTAGATTGTGATGAGTAATATATTTGGTTTACCTTTTTATTATTAGTTCTTGATTATTCTTGCATGTTCTCCGTTGCTTTGTATTGCTTTGGCCAAGTAATAGATAGTGACTCCAAGAGGGAGCGTTATGCATGATTGTGGGTTCATGCCCCCCGATGTCTAGCTTGAGTGACAGAAACATGAGACTAGGGGATGTGTTGTTGCCACCAGGGAGAAAACAGCGGTGCTTGTAACTACGGTTGCAAAGATTGCTTACATCACGCATAGTGTTAATGCAGATGTATGTTGCTTTGATCCTACAGTTTGGCTAGGGCAACTTAATACTAGCGAGATGATCTGGATAGATATCTCAAGGTGTATGATTAGTGAGTAGATGCTGATGAATAAACGGTCTGTTAATCTTGGTGTAATGCCCATACGATTGAGCCTCTTGCTTTCTTGTAGCATAATTAGCATTGCGGTGCGTTTATAATTATGTCTATTTCCCAACTGTAATTTGTTCATCCAGCATAGTTGTTTATCGTCTTTTGGGAGAGAGACATCACTAGGAAAGTCATGGTAACCCGGTCCATATTTCCATCATAGTTTACACCGCTCCAATTTACTGCTTTCATTTACTTTCTATTGCAATCACCATTACTATCATTATTCCCCTTTGTGTTTGATCCTTTGTAAACAACAAGACCAGAGAGATTGACAACCTCTCCGAACTCGTTGGGAGCAGAGTTATTTGCGTCTGTGTCCAGGTCCAAGTCAAGTGAGTAATATCTATTCAGACGGCGCGTTGCTCATTTGACCACCTTCTTGTTGCGCTTGGAGTCCTCCTGGATTCGATAAACCTTACTGTCCTTGTCTAAGGGAAATTTTCTACTATCTACATCAGAATCTTCCACTTGGGGTAACCAACGAGGGGCGAGAAGTAATCACTTCCCCGCCGGCATCAGCTCTCTTTAGCAAGCATTTTGGATGGAATGCAGGAGGGGGAAGACAAATGCAGAGGACATGATGTTCTGTAGGCGATATATTTTATCAAGGTGGATTTGTGCATCTGTTCGTGCTTTGGAACCGCACTCTAAGCGCGAGTTCATGCATATACCTCGTGGGGGTAGCGGAACCGCCTCGGCACCATGGAACATTATCGGGGTAGTCGTCTCTCTCTCTCTCTCTCTCTCTCTTTGACTATCTCCCTCTCAATCTCAACCAAGAAAAGTGGGAAGGGGGGACTTAACTGCGAGATCGATGGTGAGGCATAGGAAAACAACGTCGAAGACTTCTAGCAGAGCAGCTTAGTTGATGGTAGGCGAGCGACGCGGATGAGGCACGGGTCAGCGAGAATGGATATGGAGCGAGGGAGAATAAGACCGGGAGGGGAAATTTCCCAAGAGCCCTCCTTCGGGGTTTTTTAGGTGGATAGAAACTAGCCATGTGTAAGGTTATGGAACGCTGCTAACTAGTAAGTACTATCAGCGTCCAGTACATCACTGCTGCCAATACCACTACAACTAGGAGTGTTCTCAAATATTACACATTGTTAACTATTTTTTTGGTTGAACCGAGTTTCTAATTGCCTATTACTACAACTGTTTCATATAAGCAAACACTACCGATTTCCAATTATCGGTAGCGTCCAATATTTTCTACTGGTGCGAGAACCCCAAAGCCAGAGACCACCAGCTGCAGGCAGGGGGGAGGGGAAGGCCGGCGAGATCGACTCTGGGATAGCGGCATCGTACATGAAAGTGGACAAAAAAGAGGAAGCACATTGATAGAGAGAGGATGTGCGGTAATGGCTCGTGCTTGTGCGGTTATGACTGTGAGAGGAAGCCTAATTCTTAGGACGCTCGTAACTGCCACACGTGTGGAACGGACACATGGCAAATCTGATATTTTTTATGGCAATTTTAGTGAATCAAGGATGGCAACTCTAGCTATCAACACATGGCAACTTTCATTTCACATGACAACTTCATTTTTTTTACATGAAAATTTTAGGTGTAAAAAACGTCAGGGCAGAGGTGTCCCGCCCTGATGTGTGATAGTTAGTATTTTGCTATTCTTAACCGTGTGTTTTGTCATGATTAAACTTTGTGTTGATTAATAGATGCTCTTGGTTCCAAAGACGGATATAAATATATATCCTGATTTTGTATGACTACGTGCGATCTTGATATTGTATTAATAGAGGTGGTAAACTAGCAACTCATGGTATAGATATATCCTTTTTATTTGAAAAACCATCCCATACTTTAACTAGTCCATAAAATATTACAATCATTCGAAACAACACTCACCACGTAGGCAGAAAACTATTATTAAAAAAAGTTTCAAACTTATTATCAAAGTTAAATTTTGCAATCTGATGTGCCATCTCATTGGCTCGTCTGTTGATTTTGACCAGATTTAAACTTGTGAGAAGTTAGTACTATACAGAGCTTCGTTCTTCAGATCAATGATGGGAGACCTATCAATGGTATTATTATTTTCCTAAAAAAATACAGAAAGGGTCAATCAGATTCCAAAATAACATGCATATGAAGTGGAACTGGATTCACACCCCTTCGTCCCCCGTCGCTCTCGCGAGCGGCGGCGGGCGAACCCTAGCCGCGCCCTCCCTAGGTCCTCCCCCCGGTCTCCCCTCCCCCCTCGTCGTCGCCGACAGGCGCCGCCGGGAAAAGCCCGGGTGGCGTAGGCGGCGGAGCTTCCCCTGTCCCTCCCTGCGGCGGCAGCGCGAGATGAGGCCGCGCGGCGGGGGCGCGTCGCTGGGGCAAGGCGCACGGCGGCGGGGCTCGGCCTACGGAGGTGCGGGCGGACGTCCTGGCCGTGGCAGCTGCTCGGTTCGGGGCTGGCGCTAGCATGGCTTGGCGACGCTGCTGGGTTCGCATCCGCGCGGATCTGGCGCCCCGTCGTGGGCTCGCACCAACGTGGGAGCTTCGGCGGCGGCTCCGGCCGGCGGGCTCCTCCGGCGGTGCCATGGTGGCTGCCTTCGTCAGCTGGTGTGCGGGCGACCCGTGGTGGGGCGTGCTGGCCATCGCGCGGCGCCCGGATCTGGCGGCCCGATCTTGGCTGGCGACGCGGGTGGTGGTGGCGGCGGCGGTCTCGCGGCGGCCGTCGATGGTGGACACGAGGTGATGGTGGTGTGCCTGGGCTGCGGCGGCTGGCTCCGGCCGGCAGGCGACACGGGCCGCGGCGGCTTGGTTTGGAGGTTGTTGGTCGCTTCGGCGACAACAACTGACGATGGCGGTGGTCCCTGACCGGCGGATGGAGGTTATGTTGGAAATATGCCCTAGAGGCAATAAAAAAATGTTATTATATATATTTCCACGTTCGTAATTAATGTTTATATTTCTGTGCTATAATTGCAATGACCCTGACTATGAGATTCAGAAGAAAACTCACTTGCATGTGTGGAAATGTAAACACCAAGAGTTCCTGGTTTAGCCTCTAAGACCAGCTCATGTGCTAACTGATGATTACGTTTTCTTAATCATGGACATTGTTCTTGTAACAAGGATGTCAGTAGCAATGGGAACATATTGTTAGCAGAACAATGATGTTGAACCGACCCCAGTATTGAATGATATACTTAGAGATCACATCGTAACTACGTTATAAGTCATATCATGAAATATTATCATATACGTAATTCCTTAGACCATGAGAGTATCGAGTTGCTTCACACAGGAAGACATGCTTTGGTTCTTAGATGAATCCTCCCGTAAATGGGAAGTAGTAAAATAAGTTCTGGGTATGTCAGATGGTGTGGCTAGTGACTGTGATAGTTCAAGAATGGGGTTTTCTCCTTCACGATGAAGAGATATTGACTTTGGGCCCACTCAGTATGACGGTATCCATTCTAGTCTGGCCAGACGCATTGTGATTTAATCATGGGGATACCGGAATACAATAACGAGAAATAGAGACAAACGAGAAAAGAGGATAACAAGTGGCTTGTGTTCAAGAAGTTGTTACACATGGGTGCCAAACATCTCTCCTCTAACTTTGTCATATATCACGAAGCAAAGGGAATGGTACATGACTAAACATAAAGGTTCACTCGAAATTTATTCGTGTATGTGCGGGAGTCAACATGGGTGTCCATGGCTCCGCTCTTGATTATTGGCTATTGACAAAAGGCTGTTGACCTATGTCCGGAAGATGTTCTGAGTCATGTCCGCATTATACCGAACCTATTGGGTCACACACTTAACGAGTAGTAATCTGTTAGAGAACTAGGAGATGAAAAGAGAAAGGGTACCGGAATTGTTTCGGGTGGAACCGGAAGTGTTTCCGGGTAGCACTAGAAGTGTTCTAGGTTGTGCCGAATGGTTTCAGAATATTCGTGAACGGTCTCGGATGATTCCGGAACATTCAAGAAGAGTCTTGAAGTAGTAACAAGACATCCGTAATAGTCTCGGAAGGTTTTGCAACATTCGGTAATAGTTGTGGAAAGGTTACGGAACATCGGGAAAATTGTTCCGGGACTTCCGGAAATGTTCCGGGAGGTTTCGGAAGGTTCCCAGGAGCTTATGGAAGTATCCGGAGGGTTAAGGAACTCTCCAAACCGCGGAAACCGACGTTAGACCAAAGTAGGAAGGTCCACAAGGTCGTAACTTGGAAGGAAAATGACTTTCTTTGAGTCCAAGGCCCAGACGCCAGGGTCCCTGGTGTTTTGGACCAGGACGCCGGGGTCCGCGGCGTTTCGGCGGGGAATCCGTGTTGGACTCCTCCTGGTGGCCAAAACCGACTTTGGGGAGAACCCTCTCCCAAGTTGCGACCCCAGGCTTCCACCTATATATTCGGGGGCAGGGGTAGCCCCAAAGATACACCATAAAAGCCCCAAGGCTGCCCCAGCTAAATCCCACACGCCTCTAATTCTCTTCGGGCTAGATCGTTCTAGTCCGGACGCCGCTAGGCTCTTCTCCCTCTAGCTTCTCTCGGTGGCGTTCTTCTCTGGACGGCGGAGCGCTGCTGGATTGCTACATCGGGATGTGTGGATACCGGTACAGGGATCATACCTTTGATCCTTCTTCGAGGTCCTTCTTCTTCCTCGGAGATCATGTTCGAGGGACTAGTTCGTGGGACTTGATCGGGAAAGATCGCGGGACGGTTCGCGGGACAGATCGCGCAACGGATCGTGGAACGGTACGCGTGATCGATATCCTCGCGGTTGGGAGGTCATTGAAATTCCTAGCTGCGGGGATCTGCACCAACGGTCTTCACCAACTCTACTTCCGCTACATTGGTTGGTGAGCCATGACCTAAAACCTTGTATGCAATCTTCTTGGATGATCTTGGGTTCTTGATTCGTAGGCCGAAATTTTTTGTTTTCTACTACGTTTCCCAACAGTGGTATCATGAGCGATACTTGATTAGATGCATGTTTAGGTCTAGATCATATGTGTGATATGAGGCATTGATTTTCTTGTTGCTTCCCTGTCATGTGATTTTTTCTATGCTTGATGGCAAGTTGAGGTTTTGCTACAAGGATTGAGTTTTCCATCGATCCCTCTATGCTGCTTTCAGTATGCTGGTTGCCTTGATCATGGTCTACATCAAACTCCTTGGATCTCATCTTAATCTCGCAATAGAAGATTTAACATGGAGGGGCTTGTGGATTTTATGAACTCAAATCCACACGGGGGTCACGCGTTGAACGAAGTTCGGCTGGTGGCATTAGTTGCTACACGCACCCCGAACGTTAAACTAGCAACATTGAAGTATCGTGTTTGGTTTGTTTAGGGAACAACGTTTGCATGTAACCTTCTAATCAACCACGATAAAATTTGCAAAAACCCGTGTAGATAGCGATCTAACTTGTTTTTGCAGAGTATGCATGTGATGTGGTATAGCCTTCAAGATTTGAAATGTGTTTGCATGAGATGCTATATGTTATGTAATATTTATTCACGACCTGCGTGTCGTGGTACGGCATGATGACTGGAGTCATATGATTGTCACTTAATTATGGCCTGCGTGCCAGAACTATTTATTAGCTCGAGGCAAAGCAATAGATAGATGCAAGGTGATGATCTACGATGCGGAGGTGGACCCCGACGCACATGCCGGAACCCGTGGTGTTGGTCCCGGCACCAAGGACAAAGTTGGTGGACACGGTGACTTCAACCACGACGACGTGAAGACAATGAAGACTTCACGAAGCAAAGGGCTATACTATATCACATAATTTTATGAACTGCATGTGATGTTTATCCCTTTGATGCACCCTTGTTTGATGCGCGGTAGTCGTATTTTATTAGGGTGATCTCTCGCAAAACAATATCAAGTTGATAGTGTTCTTCCAACTGTAGCACTGTCTATACTATGTTTCACATCGGAGCAGGTCATGTCACATGGGTGCACACGGTGTGACGCATAAAAGGCGGGTGTGTTAAAAGAACACACAGCACATTACACTTGGTTGTCTTGACGGTTTGGATAAAAGTTTGCTACCGGAACACGCCCATCGAAAGATGAATAAGAATCACATGTGTTGTGATTGGCAAGTTGGCCTACCGGTCCAGTCTAAGTCATCAGTGATGTCACATCAATGGCGGACGATTGGGTTGGATCTTGAATCACTCCAGCATCAATTACGAGAGATATTGATCTGAGTGGGAGCGCACTTAGTAATTAAATTGATTAATCACAAGTGCAACTTAATTATGAACAAAGTCTTAGTATTTGCATTATCGTTGTAGAATAATGGCTCGCGTTACCACCTTCCCAATTGATTTTGATTAACTGTATTATCTGGTAAAAACTTTACGATTGGTACCGTATTGTGAGGACTATCCTCAATAGTGTCGAGAAGGAGCTTGTCCTATCGCAAATTTTTGATGCTCTCCCGCTGGTGCTATGGATGATGTGACTTACGTCCATAATCCAAAATGCTAGAATTCCACCACAGCTAAGTGCATTGTCTTCACCACCATGAAACCCGAACTTCGAAACATTTGGGATAGTTACTTGACATTCATGGAACTGAAAAACTGTTTTCAGTAGTAAGACAATTGATATAGGATATAAGATATCTAGTACAATGTATGATTGTAAGCATTAGTGAAAAATGTTCATTGTGCTCAAACAAAACTGATAAGTGTGGGATCCAGAAGAACACCGATCATATGATGATGGGAATTAAGGGAAAGGAAGTTCCAAACGGTGTTAGTAAGACTTACACGCCGGAAAGTCCATGGCCCGTGCCATCCTTAATCATGTGTGAGCTTTTCTGAGTAGGAGTGAAATTGGAAATAGAACTATGATACGTATAAAGGCAAAACGAAAGAAGACTGGAATAACCAGCTCAGAATGAAAGTCATACGGAGTTATAGATGAATTCATTGTTGGTCAAGAGATGTAATTCTTGGGAATCATGATTAAGCAGTTAATTGTGGATTCTGTATATTGTGATTAAACTGTTGATCACCGGAATATCACATCGATTGCATATTGTTGCAACTCGATACAAGAAATACTATGGCCTTTATGACTAGCTAATGATGAGTTTTGACACGCACGAGAACTCGGTAAAAGGTTTACTATAGTGTGTGTTGACTCTATGATTATCTTCATAATTCATTTTAGAGTTGAGTAAATTGTTACTACACTTTAGCCTTGTTGCAAAACATCATTTTGAATCATGTTTTTTGCAAGAGAGTTGTTCAAAGCTATGAATAACGTAAAGGCCATACTTCCATTATGAATAGGTTGTATGTTATGAACTTGATAATAATATTAAACATCCATAACACTGACGCTAAACGTCGCAAGACTGACAGAAATACCACATAGATGTGGCACTGCCGTTTATCACAAGTGACATAACATGCATGAAGAATTTCCATAAGTGATGGACTTTTGAGTCATATGATTATGAATCACTTGACGCTTGCGATCTTTGTCTCGAAGTAATGTGACTAAAACACCGTTTATAGGCCATACATGAACGGGCAACTAAACCATTGGTAATCATACATGATGATGTGTGTAGTCCAATAAGTGTAGTTGTGTGCAGTGGATTCCCTATCTTCACTCATGAGTTGAAGTAGATATGTGGATATCTGTTCAATAGAGACATACGTCTGAAATCTTTGAAATGTTCAAGGAATTTTAGAGTGAAATAGAAATTCATTGTAACGAGAAAATAAAGCTTCTGCAAATTAGATTGTAGAAAGAAATATTTGAGTTACAAGTTTAGCGAACGTCTGATGAGTTGTGAAGAAGTGTCATAACTTGCGTCTCCCGGAACACCACTATGAGTAAAGTGTTCGAGAGATATAATCAAGCCATGTATGACACGGTAAGATCAAATATGACGTTTATCAATTTTCCATTATACTTATTAAAGTTATGCGTTAGAGACTACGGCTTTTACACTGAAAATAGCACCATCAAATCTGTTGAAATGACACCATATTAGATGTGGAATGGAAGTGTTAAAACCATATTGTCTTTTATTAAAATTTGGGTATATGAGACATGTGTTTGACATGCTCAAAACACCAAATCAGATAAGTGCTACTTTGTGAAGGTTATTCCAAAAGGTTTGGTATTCCTCTATCACTACACAAAAGCAAAACTGTTTGCTGTTAAGAACAATGTGTTTTGAAGAAAATGGTTTCTTGCAAAAGAGTGAGTGGGAGGACAGTGCAACTTGTTAAAGATTGTTGACTCTTCAAATAAGTGCGCAACTGAACCACACAGGTTAGACAAAACTCGTACAAACATTCATGATATGTAAAACGAGATATTATTGTTCGACAATGATAAACCTGTGATATACAAAGAAGCGTTGATGGGCCCTGACTCCGGGATTTGGCTAAATGCCAAATAAATCCGAGATAGTATCCATGGAAGTAAGTCAAGTTTTGAACTTGGTAGACCCTCCGAAAGACTAAAAGTCTGAAGAATATATATATGGATCTATAAATTGATTCAGATGAAAAAAATTTATCCATAAATCTCAACTCGTTGGAAAATTGTTTTCTAGCAAGTTCAAAGGTTGACTACGAAGAAATAGTTTCGACCGTAGAGATGCTTTAGTCAGTTCGGGTTATATTAGCAATTACTACATATCTCATTTATAGGATATGGTAGAATGAACGTCAAAACAAAGTTCCTACACGGAAATATAACAAAGGGCGTATATGTGATACGACCGAATGTTTTGTCGATTCAAAGGATGCTAAAATAGATGCAAGCCTTGGATATCCAGTGATGGACTGGAGCTAGCACAATGGATTTGGAATTTTCGTTATGATGAAATTGCCAAAAGAGTTTGTTTTCATCAGGAATAACGAAGATGCTTGAATGTTCAAGAAAGTAAGTGGGAGTTGAATGATATTTCTGAAACCTTATGTACATGACATATTGTTGATTGGAAATGATATAAATTTCTTGACACGAATAAGGACTTCATTGGAAATAGTTTTCAGTTGAAGCATTTGGGCTAATATAGCATTAGTATTGAGCACAGTGGTCTATGTAGATGGTAAGTGCCTGATCATGCTAAAGCCAACATTACATGTTGACATGATACTAGAGTAGTTTAGTATGAATACGCCAAGAAGGATGTTCTTGCCGAGGTCACGGTGAAAAGTTGTTTGCGGAAATCTGTGTTCATGAACACAGATAAGCAAAAACACGTGAATTGAATTCCACTCACCTGTGTGTTTGGATTAATCATGTACACCATAATATGTAAAACAACCAGATATGTCCAGTGCTCCAAAAGGTTGTGAGCAAGATACCAAAGTGATCAAAATGTTGATCATTGGACAAACAGTGAAAAGTTAAACTTATGAAAGATAAGATATGTTTCTCGGAAAAATGGAGAGAATGAAGAGCTCGTTGTAATGAGTTACACCAGCTGAATTTTTGATGTAAACAATTACACCAATTCAGTCTTCATACTTACTCCGACCGATTTTCGATTTTAATTGGGATTATGTGTTTCACACATAAGGGTGGCACAGTATGGAGGAACTGTGTTAAGTTAGATACTGTGGCGAATTCTATAACAGAGGCTAAGTATATTGTTGCTTAAAGAAGTAACAAGGGAGGGTATTTTGAATCATCAGTTCATGAACATGGTATGGTTTCCAAGATGCTTGAAGCTCATGGAACATTGATGAATGATTTCATGACTTATTCTAAAGGAACCAAGGTCCTGCCAAATGATTCAAACATATACAAAGCTAAAC
This sequence comes from Bromus sterilis, assembly GCA_950022295.1. Taxonomy (NCBI): domain Eukaryota; kingdom Viridiplantae; phylum Streptophyta; class Magnoliopsida; order Poales; family Poaceae; genus Bromus; species Bromus sterilis. The sequence goes on from OX465599.1 coordinate 224,819,612, forward strand.
TGATAAAATTAGTGAATATTATGATAGCGTGAAAACACGAAGATATACAAGATACAAACGGGCCTGAAACGTCAGATCCGATGATGAAGTCTATACCACAAATGAAGCATGTATTACACCAGTATGCCATAGGTGTAAAGTGCTCAAGCACTGATAATATTATTGACTCTAGTGCAAGTGGGAGACTGTTGGAAATATGCCCTAGAGGCAATAATAAAATGTTATTATATATATTTCCACGTTCGTAATTAATGTTTATATTTCCGTGCTATAATTGCAATGACCCTGACTATGAGATTCAGAAGAAAACTCACTTGCATGTGTGGAAATGTAAACACCAAGAGTTCCTGGTTTAGCCTCTAAGACCAGCTCATGTGCTAACTGATGATTACGTTTTCTTAATCATGGACATTGTTCTTGTAACAAGGATGTCAGTAGCAATGGGAACATATTGTTAGCAGAACAATGATGTTGAACCGACCCTAGTATTGAATGATATACTTAGAGATCACATCGTAACTACGTTATAAGTCATATCATGAAATGTTATCATATACGTAATTCCTTAGACCATGAGAGTATCGAGTTGCTTCACACAGGAAGACATGCTTTGGTTCTTAGATGAATCCTCCCGTAAATGGGAAGTAGTAAAATAAGTTCTGGGTATGTCAGATGGTGTGGCTAGTGACTGTGATAGTTCAAGAATGGGATTTTCTCCTTCACGATGAAGAGATATTGACTTTGGGCCCACTCGGTATGACGGTATCCATTCTAGTCTGGCCAGACGCATTGTGATTTAATCATGGGGATACCGGAATACAATAACGAAAAATAGAGACAAACGAGCAAAGAGGATAACAAGTGGCTTGTGTTCAAGAAGTTGTTACACATGGGTGCCAAACATCTCTCCTCTAACTTTCATATATCACGAAGCAAAGGGAATGGTACATGACTAAACATAAAGGTTCACTCGAAGTTTATTCGTGTATGTGCGGGAGTCAACATGGGTGTCCATGGCTCCGCTCTTGATTATTGGCTATTAACAAAAGGCTGTTGACCTATGTCCGGAAGATGTTCTGAGTCATGTCCGCATTATACCGAACCTATTGGGTCACACACTTAACGAGTAGTAATCTGTTAGAGAACTAGGAGATGAAAAGAGAAAGGGTACCGGAATTGTTTCGGGTGGAACCGGAAGTGTTTCCGGGTAGCACTAGAAGTGTTCTAGGTTGTGCCGAATGGTTTCAGAATATTCGTGAACGGTCTCGGATGATTCCGGAACATTCAAGAAGAGTCTTGAAGTAGTAACAAGACATCCATAATAGTCTCGGAAGGTTTTGCAACATTCGGTAATAGTTGTGGAAAGGTTACGGAACATCGGGAAAATTGTTCCGGGACTTCCGGAAATGTTCCGGGAGGTTTCGGAAGGTTCCCGGGAGCTTATGGAAGTATCCGAAGGGTTAAGGAACTCTCCAAACCACGGAAACCGACGTTAGACCAAAGTAGGAAGGTCCACAAGGTCGTAACTTGGAAGGAAAATGACTTTCTTTGAGTCCAAGGCCCAGACGCCAGGGTCCCTGGCGTTTTGGACCAGGACGCCGGGGTCCGCGGCGTTTCGGCGGGGAATCCGTGTTGGACTCCTCCTGGTGGCCAAAACCGACTTTGGGGAGAACCCTCGCCCAAGTTGCGACCCCAGGCTTCCACCTATATATTCGGGGGCAGGGGTAGCCCCAAAGATACACCAGAAAAGCCCCAAGGCTGCCCCAACTAAATCCCACGCGCCTCTAATTCTCTTCGGGCTAGATCGTTCTAGTCCGGACGCCGCTAGGCTCTTCTCCCTCTAGCTTCTCTCGGTGGCGTTCTTCTCTGGACGGCGGAGCGCTGCTGGATTGCTACATCGGGATGTGTGGATACCGGTAGAGGGATCATACCTTTGATCCTTCTTCGAGGTCCTTCTTCTTCCTCGGAGATCATGTTCGAGGGACTTGTTCGTGGGACTTGATCGGGACAGATCGCGGGACGGTTCGCGGGACAGATCGCGCAACGAATCGTGGAACGGTACGCGGGATCGATATCCTCGCGGTTGGGAGGTCATTGAAATTCCTAGTTGCGGGGATCTGCACCAACGGTCTTCACCAACTCTACTTCCGCTACATTGGTTGGTGAGCCATGACCTAAAACCTTGTATGCAATCTTCTTGGATTATCTTGGGTTCTTGATTCGTAGGCCGAAAATTTTTGTTTTCTACTACGTTTCCCAACAGGTTAGGGAGGTGGTGCGGGCTGGAGTGGACTGCGGCGGCGTGGTAGCTGCGGTTCGACTGGCAGCGAGGGACGGTGGTGTGGCAGTCCCCTTCTCGCGGGACTGGGCCGGGTGCCTGGTCCTAGGGTTTGAGCTTGAGCAGGCCGATCTAGGCAGGAGGAAAAATTGGGTTTCTCCCCGAGTAGGAGTGGTTGGTCTTGGCCTGGGGTGCCTCCGGGGACGGGCCGTCACGGAGGTGGTGTGCGGTGGCGGTGGCCTGGTTATGCTACCTGACATGTTGATCGGTGCCTCACCTCGGATTTGGCGTGGAGCAAGCTCCAGGAGGGCTTGACAGCGGTCGTCGGCAGTCCTAGGTTCGTGTCCCCTAGCTCCAGGAGGGCTTGATGGTGATGCAGGCGTCGACACCTCCTACAGTGGAGGGTCCACCCAGATCCGGGGACTGATGACGGGCATCGAGTGGACAGCTGAGGTCTATTCGTCCGACCGAGATTGAGGCGTCGTGAGGTGGAGGGTGGCGGTGTCTGGGGCAGGGATGCCGGGGCGGCGGACCTGGATGGTGGACCACATGGTTGCTTTCCGGCAGGCATCATGGTGGTGGTGGTGGCTCCTCCCGGTTGTGTGGGCAACGGGTGGCGGAGCGGCGGGTAGCTCGGGCATTCTCTCTCTAGTAGGGGCGATGCCCTGATTCGGAACTGGGAAGAAGACCTCATCGCGCTCTCCCTGGCGGTATCGGAGGCACGGGTGAGGTGCCGAGTGAAAGCTCTGTGTCTTAGCACCGGCGGTGGTGACACCCGTGGGTGCCGCTCTCTTCCTGAAGACGTCGTCGTGTCTCCTCTCCTCGTGTTAAGGCTCTGGGTGAAGACCTTTGTCCATCTGGACTCAGCAGCAGCGACGCTCTGCGTCGTATCCACCCTTGAGGGCGTTGCTGTGGAGCCTAGGTGTGTGTAGTTCTGCCGATGCCTTATGCAGGTCGCGTAGGTGCACCGCTTATCTCAGGATCGGCTTTGTAAGAAGGTTACCTCACCACCTTGTATCGTTCGGCCGTGTACTTTGGTTTGATTTCTTTATCTATAAAGGGGGCGAAAGCCTACTTTCTGGAAATAACATGCATATCTAGGCTAATACCAACATAGAGGCATGAGATACGCCAGAAGCTCCGCGTCATCAATACTGGTACATAAACCTATATAATTGTAACACCCTCAGTTGTCTGTAATAGTAATCATCTGTACTGTTGATCATCACTGTTGATCAATCACTGTTGTTTCCCTGGCCCTGTTCAAACTTTGTGCTGAGCTAATCAAAACCTTGGTGTGGGTGATCAACAACCAAGTCCCAATTGCTTGATCACTTGAAGTCAAACCCTAAAGTCAAAACCTTTCAAATTGAAGATATGAAAATTGTGGTAAAATGAACCTTGCTCAAAAATTATGAAACCAATTTTGTAAATTGTCTAAAAACATTATAATCATGTTGGACCAGCTTTGGTAATTTTTGAAGTTATAAAAATTTACAAAAAAAAATAACAGTAGCTAATAAATCCCAATTTAGCTATTTTAAATCTAATTTAAATATTCTTTGAGTTTTAAAATGCACCAAACTTGTTGTGTCACCTACATGTGACATGCATGTAATTTAGAGACCACTAAAACATTTAAATAAAATGTACAGGCATTTAAATTAATTACATTCAGAGAAAGCAGTAAAACAAAAGAAAGAAATAGAAATATAAACTAAACGTCGCCCTGGGCGACGGCCCACTTGGCCCAGCCCACCCCGCGCCGTGTCTTCTTCCTCCACCCACTCTCACCTGCTCCCGTACGGCGGCAGAGCGCGGGAACACCGCTGCCAGGCCGGCCCCGCCCTCCACCTGCTCTCTCCCGCCGCGGAGGCGATAAGCACGCCCCCAGCCACCCCCTGGACACACCCCTCCTCCATTTCCCCTCCTCCTCGCCTCGCACGCCTCGGGGAAAAGTACCCGAGCGCCGCCGTCGCCATTGTCGTGGCCTTGCGCGGCCACTGACATCGCCTCGCGTCGCCGCCGTCTCCAAGCTGTTCTACGACGTCGACTACTTCAACCCGCGCGAGGAATCGAGCCGAGACGCAACGGTGCCGCCGCAGTCGCTCGCCCCCTTTTTCTGCATCGTCGTCGACCTCCGAGCGATTCCGGCCACCCCGATTCGTCCCCGAGCCCACTGCCACCGTCTGCGTGATCAGGGTGAGCAATATCACCGTCCCCAACTCCCTGTTGACGCCCGCTAGGTCCCAGTGAAAAAGCCCCCTTTTCATTTGCTCCGGCCGCCACCGCTCGTCGTCGTAGCCGTGCTCCCAAGCCACGCTAGCTCACACTTTTGGAACCCGCGAGTTCCTAGAGCTCCGTAGGTTCAATTCCACCATATAGCGCGCTCGATTTCGTCCCGTGTCGTGATCCGCCATTGGAGCCCGAGACCCCCTCCGCCATTTTTGATCTTGCGCTCACCTCCGTTCGTCCCAACCCTTGAAACCGCTGCCAATGGACGCGCGAGGTATCCCCGGTTCGAACAAGCCCGGCCATGTCTGCTCCCGTGCCCTGCAGGGTGATCCCGCTCAACCTCGTCGGCGTGGGCCGACGCCAGCGAGCTCCACGGTCACTGCCATGCGGGGCCCATCTGTCAGTTGCGTTTAGCACTAATTAAATCGGCCCCTAGTGTCACTTACATGTGGGGCCCCATGCCTGTTAATTATATCTGTTTAAAAGTAACTGGAATAACACCGCGTGTCCATGACATGTGGGCCCACCCCCTAAATAACCATTTAGATTAATTAAAACTATTAATAATATAGATGAGCCTATGACATGTGGGCCGAGTGCCTGTTTTATTTTTATTAAAAAAATTTATAAATAAACAGAGGCTGACATGGGGGTCCCACATGTCAGGCACTATTGTGGATAATGTTTTGGATAATGTTGGAATTTAATAATAAAAAGAAATTCAAAAAATCATTTAAATTGATTTAAACTTTGAAATTCAATATCTTTTAAACCGTAACTCAGATTCAAAAACTTTATACATGAAAATTGATCAGAAAAATATAAAAAATACGTATACGCTATCCATATGTCTACCACCCCCTCTAACTTACCGAACATCGATATTCCCTCTTTGGGCCGTGTGTCGATAATTCTCCGGTGCCGGTAAAAAACCTGTCGGATGATTTTACTCTTAACATGAAAATTGCTCAGAATGAATCAACGATCACGGATACAATATCCACATGTCTGTCAGATGTCTCTAACACTGCAGACATGGAACCTTCCCCTCCGGATCATCTGTCTGGTAATCACCCGGGGCTGGCAGTTCATCCCCGGATGAATTCCCGCCTCGAGCATAATACATTGCACTGCGTTAAAATGTCGTTAACATTACATATGTCATGTCATGCATCTGTCTGTATATGCTTGCTTTGTATTTACTGTTTCTTCCGCCCCCCCCCCCTTAATCTCCGGTAGACCCCGCTGCTGCCGCCGACTACACCGCTACTGAGTACGACTACTTCGTCGACGACCCTACCCCTACCGTCGAGCTTCCAGGCAAGCAGAGTCATTCTCTTACCCAGATATCGCCTATCTTTCCGTATATTTCTTGCACTAGGCATTGTTACTGATGCTGCTACGTTACAATCCTATTCAATTGCATAGCATGTTTTTGTCTCCCCTTGATGTACCTTCCATTATCCTATGCTGCCTATTATTATTATGCATTACTCAGCAGTGAGCCCTGCGTATTGTTAACTAGGATTAGATAGCGGGCCGTGATCACTCAGGGGAGTGAACGCGGATACAAATATTATAAGTGCACAGGTACGGTACAATGCAGACACCGCCTTAGGCCCCCTATATCAGCTCTGTCGAGCCACCATCAAGTGTGAGCTATCAAGGAGTAATCCTTGTACTCCACTCGTTGCTGACTCTGTATAGCCTCTCTAGGTACCTGAGCAACGGTTTTCCTTCAGGTAAGAAGTCGGGCGACCCAACGGTGCCCGCGAGTGGTATTGCGACGGGACGACAGGGAGGGTACGACAAGTGTACCGGTGTGCTTGGCCCCTGATCGTTGGCCGCGAGAGTTACCAAACTACGAAAGTCGAGCTCCTCTAGGAGCACACGCGAGACAAGGTAAGGAGACGGTTCACCTTGTTGGTAACCGCAGAGACTTGGTGGGACGACAGGGCAGGCACCGATGTACTGGTGGTCCTGGCTGCTGTCGTTGTCCGCGGGTCAGTTAAGTCGAGGCAACGATAACGGTTTCCCCGAAAGTTAATAAAATGACTAATGGTTCAGTGAATGTCTTGAGTTGGCTATATGCCATGTACGCACTACCTACCCGTGGGAATTACGAGTTATGGGCTCCTCTGCTTCGTAGTGTCGTCCGAGGACTCTTCAGACGTCAGCAGTACCGCGGCCTGCGCCGGGAAGTTGTGTTGTTTTATTTGCTCGCGCGGTGGTGTCTTATTTGGATTTTCTTTAACTTCACCGGCCAGCCACGCACCGTGCAGGAGTACGTTCGGGTTGGGGTCCAAGGCCCGGCGTACTTAGGATTTAGACCGGCGGATGGCCTCTCTGTTGAGTTTGAAAGATTAGCTACGGAGTGTCGGATAGCCTCGGTGGAGCGTTCCCTAACAAGGTGCCCGCCACCCTGGAGATCCGTGCGTGTAGTGTAACACAAGTGCACCCCTGCAGGGAAGATTAATCTATTTGAATAGCCGTGTCCACGGTAACAGGACGCTTTATGCTGAAGCTGGATGTTACCACTACAAACTATTATTATTAAACTGTATCGTTCCGAGTTTTCTTCCTCGCTGGGATGTCGAGGGGGTGAACTCGGAGGCATTGTTAATTTTTACAACTTACTATTATACAATGCTGCAGCAACTTCTGCTTCATTGTTACTTTATGCTTTATATGAACTGTTGGCTATTCTCTCCTCATGCTGCAAGACTCGTCGGAAGATGCTAGTCTTTGATAGGCCTAGCTTCTTACCCTTATTGTGATTTCTATCTTGCAGTCCACTATATATAGCCTCCCCTTCCATTTGATACAATGCATAAATGCTTAGTAGCGGACGTAAGACTCGCGGGTATGCTAGATACTCACCTTTGCTTTATTTCCCCCTTTTTCGCTTTGCCTGATCGGCCGCTGCAGTCGACGTTGGAGCCCAGGAGCAGGAGTACCCCGGAGGAGACTACTACGACCAAGGACGGAGCCAGGAAATTGGTATAGGGGGGTGACGGGGATCAACCCCGGCAAATCCCATGGTCAGGGACCCTGGGTTAGTCATGAGAGGCACAGGTTGGACGATAGCTCGTCGGCAAACAGGAAGACTTGCTCCTGCTCGATATTATTGATTGGGGAGATGCGATTACAGTGGAGGCCAAGGCTGGAGCGCTCAAGGCTAGGGTTACAGGTGAGATTGGATGTCTTTGGCGTCGCCCCTCCTAGCCCTTATATACCGGGCTAGGTCTCGGGGAGTTCATCTACGTGTACAGGTAAACTTTCCTAACCCTAGCTTGCTCCGTACGGAAGGTCCTCGCACCTTCCTTGTGAGTCGAGGACTCCTACGTCGGTGCCAACTAGTGGGCCGAGGCCGTATCTTCATGGGCCTTCTGCCTTCATGGACACCAGGTAGGATCATCCGTAGGAGTCGTGGGGTCACCCCCTCGTCAGTAGCCCCCGAGTGCCTGGGGGACTCGAAGAGTCGCGCAGGGACTCGAGTACATTCATTTCTCGTTCATTGATATGCACGGTTCATCCGTGGGTCGCTGGCAGTCTGGTGGCCATGACAAAAACCTGTTTCGAGGGATGCTAAGCTAAAAGGGCCCAAGGAGTCGACGGGTCGAGCCTTGGTGAATTGCACTTGGGAAAATACCACAGTAGCCCAATCAAACCCACGTCCCTCGACGTGAGCTTGGAACACTGGTGTCGAGCAAAAGTCCGGCCGCTTCAGGTCTTACGGTGTTCATTTGCCGCCAGTAATGTGTGTAGCCTAAGGCGCGTCCGCCCGACTTTTCTATCATGCTCTGCGCATGGGAAAGTTTGGGAGTGAAATCGCTCTTCGGCAAGTCCCAGCCCGGTCGTACTTCGCAGCGGGGTCTTACCTACACGCTAATCTTGCGTGGCATCTGGGCGCAGTGTATCGTGTTCCAGGAATGTGTGTTTTTGAGGCGCGGAGCCTTATAGCATTGCACCCTCTTGGAACAAAACATCAAGCGAGTTGTTCACTCATTCACCCGAGGAGCTTTGTTTTCGAGTGCTCAGTCGGGGGGTTTTTCGCGAGTAATCACTCGAACGCCGTTTCGGCTCTTCAGGTGAGGGAGCACCCGAGACTCTTAGCGCCGTGTGGTCTTGGCGATTGTTTGTTTGTCTTACGTCGGGTTGAGGGAGCACTCGAGACTCTCATAAGTGCGAGTGTTCACTCAAGCACGTGGCTGACCTTTGGGTGAGGGAGCACCCGGGACTCTTATGATGTACGCTCCCGATGGGAGTAAGATGTTTTTCTTCCTTGGGGAAAAGATCTAAATGATGGAATCTCTCGGCCTTGATGGCGTACTGAGTACGCCTTCCTGTGATATGATGTTGGCGTGGTCTTTCTGCAATTTGTTGACCGCTGCGGTCTGTCGTGTGAAATGACTTGGCGCTGTCCCGCCGAAATTTTCGCGTCGCGCGATCATGGTCCTCTTTTTGCGTGCGTAGTGGGCGGTGTTGTTACTGCGCCGGTTGGATTTTCCATGCTTTTCGCCTCTGTACGGGATCGTGGCACGTTTTACTGGGCGAAAAGGTTGGCCGGTGGCCCTTCTTGCCAGGCTCTTCAGTTAAATACCATGCGGCCGGGTGAATTGTAGGTTTTACCTAGCCATTGCCTTCCTCCTCTTTCTCTGTTTTCCTTCGTGTTCCTGAGCCTTCATCTTTTCTCCTCTGCGTGCTGCTGTGAGATCTATGTCCAAGCGCTCCCGTGCTGCTATCGAGTCGGCCAAGATGTCCGGCAAGTAGGAGCGGTCCACGCTCGGGCTAAAGATCTGGATGCGCTGGTTGCTGATGGCATGGTGGTGGCGGGTGATGCCCGTCTTCCTGGCGATGAGTCGACTCCCGCGCCGGCGGCGGACGAGCGGGTATGCTTCCAGGATTTCTTCCACCGTGGGTTTGCTCTTCCGCTGCATCCTTTCGTTCGGGGCTTGCTGTATTCCTATCGGCTCCAGTTGCACGACCTTACTCCCAATGGGATTTTGCACATTACGTGTTTCATCACTCTTTGTGAGGCCTTCCTGGGGATTTATCCCCATTGGGGACTTTGGAGACGCCATTTTAATGTGAAAAGGACGAACTGTGAGTATGCCGTGGGTCAAGTGGGTATCTCCATTGGGGACAAACATTCATACTTTGACTTGGAGAAGATCGATTCCGTTAGTGGCTGGCGGAGAGGCCGGTTTTATCTGAAGGATCGCTTCATTGTTGGTCAGCAATTTGGTCTTGCTTCTTTCAATCCCGGCACACGGGTGGTCAGACAGCCTTCGTGGTCTCATTCTTTGACCGAGGTGGAGTCGTCTGAACTGACTCCATTTTTGGAGAGGATTTCTGTGTTGCAGGATAACTTGACTGGTGGTCAATTTATCTCTGTTTTTGTGGGGAGGCGAGTTCAACCGTTGCAGCATCGAGATCGCCCTATGTGGCAGTACAAGGGACTCGATGACTCGACGAGATGCTCGGCTGAAGAGCTAGAACCTGATGCTTTGCTGGCTCGTATCCAGCATGTGACAAAGTGCTCTAGTATTTCCGAGATGCGCCTTGTCCTTCCATATGCTTCTGATCATCCTCCGCCGCCAGTTGGTCCCCATGTTCCTTCATCTGTTTGGACGAGTACCTAGTTTTGTTTTGTTGTTGACATTGCTTGTCTTGCAGGGCCATGCTCCAGTGCCGTGTAATCCTCCGCGGCCGGAAGACGCCGATATTCGTGAAGAGCCTGATGCTTCCGCACCTGATAATGCTGCGCCGGCTGCTAATACTGAGATTGTGCTAGTGGAGACCGGAGATAGTGAGGACTCGAGTCCCTTCCGTGTGAAGCGGTCGCGCCCCTTGGATGCTAAAGATCATGTCGCGTTAGGTGATGTTGTCCCTTCTGCTGCTCCTTTTGCTGGGCCTTCCCCTTCGGCTGTTGCTCCGGCCCCTCCTCCAAAGAGAGCCAGGCTTGGGAGGTTGGGGCATCCTCGTGGTGCGCGTGTCGGGTAAGATTCTGCTGAATTAGTGCCCGTTTTCTTTTTCCTTGTTCTTGCGACTGATTGCTTTTATTTTTTAGTGTTGCGCCTGCGCCGGCTGCTTCGTGTACCAGCGCCGCTGCTACTAATCTGAAGTCAACGAGTTCTGGGGCGGCAGTCAAGCATCTTGAGGACCACTCGGCTGCCGCTGGCCAATCTGGGCCGGCAGCGACTCCTGACATTTCGACTGCGGGTGTAGTTCTCGGTGTACCTTCTTCTGGGGCGCCCGGTGCTGCTGCTTCTGAGCCTAGGCCGACCGAATTTGGTCCTCCGTACTTTGGCCGTCTTGGTCTGGCGATTGAAGACAAAGCCCGTGCTTTCGACCATGTCTCCAAGCTGGTAAGATGATTCCTGTCTGTGTTGTTGTATCATCGGGGGCACGGCAGTGCTCCCGATGGGAGTAGGCCCCGAGGCTAGAAGTAACTGTTTCCAGTTGCTTGTAGTCTTTTTAATTAACACCTGATTGCCTGGTTCTTGAAGCCTGTTTTCTAGCACTGTGAGCGTTTGGTTCTTGATGTTGAGCGTTGGCAACGGGCCCATGAGTCTACCCAGGATGCCTTATCTGCTATGAATGGTGAGTTTTATTCTTGTGCTGCTGAGCTTTTGGGTGCTTCATCTTTTGTTCTGAGTACTGTCTTTGCCTCGCAGGTCGACGCCAGGCTGCCAAGAAACAAGCCGAAAAGGAGGAAAAGACTATTTCCGTTCTCGAGACTGCCTTGGCTTCCAAGGAGGCGGAGTTGCATGGTCAACATGAGGAGCTGGTTTGCCTTCGCCAGGCTGAGGATGCGCATGCGCAGGTGGAGGCAGTCGAGGGCAAACGTCTTCGCGCCTTGGCGGGCTCGCTCGTGTGTAAGTTTGGTGTTCGACTAATGTTGTTTCCACTGTTTTCCCTTGATGACGTTTCTTTGTTTGGTGCAGCTGTTGTAGGTGCGAAGCCGATGGAGGCTGCTGCGTCGGGGTTTGGGATTCTCCAAGGTGTTGTTGATGCTGTTGCGGATGTTGTTGCAGTGGTCGAGGACGTCTGCGCCCGGGCTTCCAATCTTGTGGGTCTTGCGCACGAGCACCTTATGCCGGAGGGTACGAAGGTGCATGATGGCCTGGGAACTCGGGTTGCTGCGTTCGGCCCTGATGGGAAAGATATGGTGGAACTGGTGGCGGAGAGCGTGGTGAGTGGTTCCTCCACGGCCCTTGTCGTCCTCATAGGGCATGGGGTTTCCTTTGATGATTCCTTGGTTGAAACCATCCCGCATTATTCTGGTGAGCAGGACGACCGAGCCGACAGGCTGGCTCGTCGCCTGCAACAAGTTGTAGATGCTCAGGGTCCCCCTGCCGTAGGTGAGGGGGAGGCACGGTAATGTTGCGCCGTTTGGAAACTTTGTCTATAATTCGTGACTCTGTTGTGATGGTTGATCTTTTGCAACTTTTATCTGAATGTCTGCTTGGCTGTTCCTCTTGCTGTTTTTGATTTGTTTTGTTCATCCTGCGGTAGGCCACTCCGGGCTTCCTTCGTCCGTGGAGTTCGCTGAAGGATGAGGCTCGCGAGGGTGCGTACGAGTCCGTTTGCTTGCGGCTGAAGGACGCTGAGCGGGATATTGTCCGACTGAAGGGGTCCGTGGCCGTTCAGCGTACTCGGCGTGAGCGTGCCGAGTCCGTGGTTGAGGGCCTTGCTTCGTGGGTGGTGAAGTCGTCCGACCTCCTGCGGGGTAAGTCTTGCCTCTGCTCGGTTGCTTGATTCCGCTTGGTGGGTTTTTGCCGTCTTTGTTTTGATCGTAGTTTTTTGACTTTCGAAGTGCTGGCAGGGCGAACTCGGGATGAAGAGAGGGCTCTTCAGTCGGAGATGTCACAGCTTGATGATCCTAGTGTGCAGGCGAGCAATCCCTTTTGGGCAGATGGGGCTCGTGCTCGAGCGTTTTCTTTGCTTCGTCGCCGAGTTGAGCGGGTATTAGGTGGTATCCATGCTGATTTCTATCCATTGGAGGTGGTTCCTTCATCCCTTGAGAGGCTTTGTCGCATTTTCTCTCAGCCTGCTGAGTTACGTCGGGTGATGGATCATCAGATTCGTGCTGGATCCCGAGCTGCTTTGGGCTTGGTCCATAGTCATTGGCCAGGGGTGGATTTTGCTCAGGTGGTGGCGGGTCCTCCAGGTGGTAGGGGTCATCCGATGAATGAGCACTACGTGGCTGTAGATAGGCATGCGCACCAGGTTGTGAGGCGAGTTTGCGAAGAGAACGACCGCCATCTGGGTGCACTTATTAAGGCAAAGTTGGAGCCTAAATATTAGGTGCCTCTCTTCGTTGTATATGCTTCTTCTTGGTTGTATATATCGTCTGCATTTGTAGTTGCGTGGGGCGCCTCGGGGGGTGGCTGCTTCGGCGAGCCCCCGAGTGCCAGGTTAATTTGACGCGATTGCGGAGGACGCCTCGGGGGGTGGCTGCTTCGGCGAGCCCCCGAGTGCCAGGTTAATTTGCCGCAATTGCGGAGGACGCCTCGGGGGGTGGCTGCTTCGGCGAGCCCCCGAGTGCCAGGTTAATTTGCCGCGATTGCGGAGGACGCCTCGGGGGGTGGCTGCTTCGGCAAGCCCCCGAGTGCCAGGTTAATTTGCCGCGATTGCGGAGGACGCCTCGGGGGGTGGCTGCTTCGGCGAGCCCCCGAGTGCCAGGTTAATTTGCCGCGATTGCGGAGGACGCCTCGGGGGGTGGCTGCTTTGGCGAGCCCCCGAGTGCCAGGTTAATTTGCCGCGATTGCAGAGGACGCCTCGGGGGGTGGCTGCTTCGGCGAGCCCCCGAGTGCCAGGTTAATTTGCCGTGATTGCGGAGGACGCCTCGGGGGGTGGCTTCTTCGGCGAGCCCCCGAGTGCCGAGTAAATTTGTGGAAAAACATTTATGAAATATCTTTCCTGCTATTCCTTACAAAGAGTAGGAGTGCTCTGTTGAGGGTAGGTTCCTTTTAGAGCGATGATGTAATGGCTTTAAGGGCCTGGTAGCTTTGTCTCCCAGTGTTGGGTTTCTTCGGGCGATGTTCCTTTCCTTCTACGAGAGCGCTTCTTCTGCGAATCCCGTTGTCCTGTTGTCTTGGTGGGTTACGAATGCTTCTGCTATCTTGTGGAATTCTTTGTCGCAGCGGTCGGATCTGACGAAACTTCCGCTGATTGTGATGACCCCGTTTGGGCCTGGCATCTTCAGCTTGAGGTAGGTGTAGTGGGGTACGGCCATGAAGCGAGCGAAAGCTGGCCGCCCGAGAATTGCGTGGTATTGCGACTTCAAGTCGACCACTTCAAAGTCAAGTGTTTCCTTGCAGAAGTTCGTCGCGTTCCCGAAGACTACCTCTAGGCTTATCCTTCCGAGGGGGTAGACTGCTTTTCCTGGTACGATCCCGTGGAAGGTTGTGCCTGAGGACTTGAGTGTGTTGTTTTGGATGAGCATCTCGTCGAGTGTTCGGGTGAAGATGATGTTGATCCCGCTGCCGCCATCCATGAATACTCGTGGCATGTCGTAATTTCCGATTCTGGCCTCGAGTACCAGCGCGGCGTGCCCTGGTTGGGGGACGACTGGCGGGTGGTCGTCCCGGGAGAAGGAGATTTCTGTTTCCGACCCGCGCAGGTACTCTGGGATGGCCGGGTGTGCGGAGGTTGCTAGGAAGACTTGCCTGGTGACTTGTTTCTGCTGCCTGTTGGAAGGTCTGCCTTCTTGTATCATGTAGATCCTCCCGTGGGCTTCTGGGTATTGATTTTCTTCTTCTGGTGTCCTTTGTCATTCCTGGATGGCGGCCACCTATCTTGTTGGCAGAGGGGTTGCTGGTGGCGCACCGTGGGCGACTGGCCCAACTGTTATGCTTGCTAGTGGTCGTGCTGCTGCGACCGTGGAGCGACTTTTCTCCTCGGCCAACTCGTTGAAGCTTCAAAAATTCCTAAGGGTGTGGGATGATTTGAGCTCTCCTCGCTCGCTTTTGAATCCGTGTATAGAGCACGGTCCATCGAGTTGTTCTTTGGCAGAGCGGAATGCGCGAGTGTCGTCGCGTGGCTGCCTTGTCCTCCATTCTCGTTTCTGAGCCTGGGGCTCGTCTTCTGGGTTGTCTCGACGTTGTGGTCTGTTATCATCACGGTGCCTGCCGTTCCGGTCATCTGAGAAACCGGCGGCGACCATGTCAGGTCCTCTGTCGTTGTAGAAGTTCCGTCTGGGTCGCTTCCTTCTTCTGTCGTCTCCTCTATCTCCGTTGTAGTCGTAGTCGTACTCCGATCGTGCAGTGTGGGTTTCTGTTTCATTACGAACGGAGTCTTCTCCGTCTGCCCAGCTGTTGGCTAGTTCTAACAGCCGTGCGAGTGTTCGGACTTTCATCTGTCCGAGTTGCTCCTTAAATTCGACGCGCTGAAGACCTCGCATGAATGTGTCGATCGCACTTTCGTCCGAGATGTCTTCCGCTGAGTTCTTGAGTATCGTCCATCGCTGGATGTATGCTCGTAGGGCCTCCCTCGTTCCTTGTTTGCATGCACGCAGCTCCTCGAGTGAGGCTGGTCGCTTGTATGTGGATTTGAAGTTTTCTATGAAGGCTCCTCGAAAATGGCTCCAGGAGCTGATGGATCCGCGCCGAAGATTTTTCAGCCAATGTCGAGCGGAGCTCTCGAGCATGAGCTGCACGTACTGCATCACCGTGACGTTGGTTCCTCTTTGGAATTTGACCGATGTTAGGTAGTCGTCGAGCCATGCCTCCGCCTCCTCGAGTCCGTTGTACTTTATGTTAGATATATGTTCTATAGGAAAATAATATATGATTATTCCAATATATCTAAGCAAGTTCATAACCAGTTTCATACCGTGCTAGAACTGTGTCAGTGAAACAATGATGCAGGTGTGGTATAGAAACCCCCAGAGTTCCTAGTTAGCCTCTACATCGATAACTAGTTCATGGTCAACATGATGATCGTGGTTTCGCGATCATGGACAATTAAGTCTCTTGACTATGAGGTCACCTCACTGGTTAAGTGACGTGGTGAACATTACCCAAAGTAAGCATTACAGCATGATCAAATCTTATGAAGGTTCAGTGTTGTAATTACAGAACGTGGTAGACCGTTCCTTTGACTGTGAGTACGTGCATAATCACTATCTTCCCGGATGCTTTGACTTACATCCCACCACCTGACTGAAATATGTGGGTCATAACGGTTGTATCTTAGGTATTCCGTGAAGATATGTTGAGGAGTATTGTTACAAGAGCGGGATTTGTCAATCCATATAATGGATAGATACTCGGGGCCCACTCGGTGAGATTCCATCCATAAAGTTGCGCAGCGTGTGACTAGGTCACGGGGATGAATATCACGGGAACGAGTGAATAAGGATTTGTTCGGAACGAGGTTGAACCAGACATAGGATGTCATTGATCGAATCTCGGAACAATCCAGTATCGCTGACAAAGGGAATGCTATACGGCGTAAGGTCCAATCGGTGTTGATATCCGGAATGCATAGGGGTCATTATGGGCATCCAGGTCCCGCTGATGATCATTGACCATAGCCTCTGCGAGGTCATGACTGGAGTCTTCTCGGACCGTAGGGTAACACACTTAAGGGCTCGATGAAATCGAAGACCTTTTCGGAACCATCGGAGCAACCAGAGAATAAAGGAAACAATATCGGAGAAGTACCGTGTTGAACCGAAACAAGTTCGGAGTGAACCGGAAGGTGTTCCGGAGCACCGGGAGATGGAATATTATGTTTTAGTTATTAATTAATTGAATTAATAATTAAAATCATTTTATTTCTAATTAATATGTGCTATGGGCCTTAGTGGAGAAAAAGGCCCATTAGGGGAATTAAAAGGGAAAAAGAAAAAGAAAAAGAGGGGGGAGGCGCCATGGGCCCTAGGGCCCATGAGGGGTGCGCCCCCTCCCCCCCTTGGCCGGCCAACCCCCCTTAGCAAGGGACTTTAGTCCCACATTGCTAAGGGAGGGGGGTTGACTCCCTCCCCTCTGCCTATATATAGATAGCCAGGGTGCACATATTTAATACACAGAAATTCGTGAGAAAATAAATATTACTCCGAATTGAGATCGGTTTTCTCCGGTCTTCTCCCCTCCCTTGTCTCTTTCACGGTGGACTCCCTAGTGTGAGTCTATAGTGGAATTGAGGCTTCTCTGCTAGAATCGGAGGCCGTCGTGCTGCCAAAGCTCCGTCCGGAGGTCTTCTTCCGCCACCTCCGCTGGATCGGAGAACGGAGGTCGTCATCGAGTCTCGTACGTGTGCGAGTACTACGAGGTGCTGCACGTGTGGCACTACACCCATCCGGGTGCTCAACACAGCCAGGGGGCTGTGAAACTTGATCGGCTACATCAACCACGTTTGCGGGAACGTTTCCCGCGCAACGGACTACACTCCGAGGTATGTTATTTCCGCACTACTTTCCGTTACGGTAATACGGCTAGCTAGATCTTGGGTTATGGGAAAGCTAGTTAGAAAAATTTGTGTTTTCTGCTGCGAACCCCAACAGTGGTATCATGAGCTAGGTCTATGCTTAGTATTACTGTACGGATAGAACACATCGGGGATGTGGGCGTTGATTGTATGATTGTTACCCTCCCACGTGTACTTGTTCACATCTGCGGCATCGTTTGATGAAGCGGCCCCCGACCGACTTTACGCGTACTCTTACGCGAGACTGGTTCCACGCTTGACATACGGCTTCTACCGTATAAAGTGGTTGGGGGGTGTCTGTCTCTCTACTTTAGCGGATGTGGGATTTGCAACGGAGGGCCCCGTGCGGGGTGTAATAGAGACAATCGTATGGTTGACGTTGTGGTTGACTTGTAGGTTAAAACCTGTTTAACTATGAAAGCCCTAGCAGCCACGTAAAACTTGCAATATACAACTAGAACGTCTAAACCTTGTATTGCTAAGTGGGGGCTATCGTTTGTTTGTTTGTGATGTAGTGATAGCTTTGCTATGTGTTACTAGTAAGTAGTAATCGTCATCATAAAACAAACTAAAATGGAGACACTGTAGACTTAGTGTTGCCATAGCTCAGACATCTTAAAACTTGCTAGTATAGGATACAAGACGGTAGCATGTGATAAGATGATCCCTTAACAAAGCCAAACACAAGTATTCTACCGAAGTGTGCACCGCCTGGAAGGTTCTCCCATATGGCTTGATGCTCCGTACATACCGGAGTTGTCCTACATATTCAATGGAGTTCGCATGAGGTTGGGTTCGGCAAGCCTGGCATATGCAGATATGGCCTTGCTGAGCAGCATATAACATGGAGGTTAATTTGGCGAGCCTAGCATATGCAGATATGGCCTCGGAATACTAGAGATCGAAAGATCGAGCATGAGTCACAGTACATATAAGATAATGTGATCGCACAAGTTGTTGTCTACCTTTGAAACTGACCCGTCGGCCGTGTGATATTCGAGGTCGGGCAGTGAATCTGGATCATGTAATCACTAAAACTTCCTAGGGATTAATTGTTTTAGTGCGAGCTCATTTATAATGTGATTATATGAACTCATTGTTGTGAACTAGTCTTAATTGTGTTCCTTGCAATTATGTTTGTAGAAAATGGATAATACCCAGTACCTTGAAATGGTTTCCTTCTTACATGGTGAAAGACTTAAAGAAAATGGGTCAAACTTCGTTAGTTGGTACTTACGCCTTAGAGCCGTGCTCAAGAGAATCAACCTTTCATTCTTAACTAAAAAGAATGTGGGAAACCCTCCAGCAAACGACATGGATGCACAAGCGGCGATTGATTATCAGTATCGTCGAAGGACATATGCCATAGCTAAGGGTATCATAGAAACCAGCATTCCGCAACCTTTGCGTGAGGAGTATGCTGATTTGGATACATATGATATGATCGATGAGCTGAAGTCATCAAACTTGCATCAGTTTAGAGTTGCCAGATTTGAGTTAGAAAGTGAGTTTCTCTCTACAAAGATGGAAGAAGGCTCTTGCCTGAAGGCACACTTGGCCAAGATGCATGAGATACATCTGAGCCTCGTAGATGACTTTGACTATGAGACCACACATGAGTCTGCGATATACACGGTGTTACACTCGCTTCCACCGAGCTATACAGACCATGTCCATGGCTATGTCGGCAGAGGTGAAAGCCTCGAGTTCTCTGACTTCATGGATAGACTTCAGTATCTGGAGGTTGAACCCATTGAAGGAGAAGTTGTCGATGGATATATTTGATATACTTTATAAATGTTAACTCCCTTATACAACACTTGCAGTAAATGAGTATCTGATACTTATTCTGTTTTATGAAAACAGGACCTGCCGTTGCATGGACGGGAAGAGGTGAAATCAAGGATTGATGGATATCAAGTCAGTTGATGGCCAGCATGGATTCCGCCGAGACATATATCATAGGAGATACTTAGAGTATTAGATAAATCTTATGTAATCATTATAGTATGAACACTTAGTTGTGTGTCTTGCATCTCGCGAGACAAAGTTATTCATGTAATGAGACAAGTCAGTTGTTCCATCTTTATGAATAAAAGTGTGCTTATACTTTGATTACGTCTTGATTTATGATATGATAGAAAGCATTTATAATACTACTATTATTGTCAAGAAATATTCAATGTTTAATGATAAAGTTGTCTTGATTATAGCAAGTCAAAGATTTGATTACATGAGGTGACTTCATAACTGATGACTTCATTAAATGTATGATCTATTAACTTGTGAGTTCATTATCGAATGAAAATCATAACTTGATTGCATGAGATGGATTAGATACACGATCTATGAACCTCTGCAATAAATATAATCATGACAAGGTTCTAGCAAGTAGAACTTGTACCAATCATTATACATAAATGATGTACTGAATGGGCACGTGAGTTATCATTAAAGACTTCATATGATTAATTGAAAGTTGTATTCAATTGGGATCATAAAACTGAGATTCAGGAATCACAGTGAGAAGTGAGAATACAAGGATACATATCACTACGCTACGATCCGAAGTGATAAGTATTGATATTGACATAATGGGAGACTTTTGGAAGTTGTACCACAAACTACGATGGAAGTTGAAAGTGCTAGACTACTTAAACCATTCGTAGTCATACTAAACCATAGTATGGTCTAAACGTTCTTTCCCCTAGCACTATAGTTATTGTCGAATAAGTTGTTTAATTCATTAAGTTAAAACACCCACTTCATGAATAGGAAACCATCCTAATTCTAATGAGACATGATAGCTCCATAACTGATGGTGTTATAAGGTTTCTTAAAAGAAATAATTTCTTTGTAATAAAACTACGAGCAATTGAAATTACATATTCTCCCCGAATAGCAAAATTTGTGTTGCTTAATTGGTAATACGAGAAAAGTCTCTCGACACGGATCCAATGGGAGATAATGGAAACTTTGACCGGGGTATTGGACCTTGCCTTCAGAATATCAGAGTATTGCAACGGAAGCGTGTTTCGCTGTAATGACACTGCATAAGGAAGGATATGCCAAAGATGATTGATCTTGGTATATGAGTTGAAGCCATTGTTGAATTTAGAAGGTTGTCATGAATACGTTCTGTACAGAACAATAATCATGAGTCTTCTTAATAAAACAATAGGGAATAATATTGCTTGAAGACACAAAGGAATGATGGTAGCCTAGAACACGAGGAGAAATGAAATAATATTGAGTTACATATAGGATGGCTCACGTCCTATGAAATAAATCGGTTATTTCATATTCTCGAAAAATTGATGAGTTATTGAGAATAAATGTAATGGGCATAAGGCATTATTTGGTTATGACCAAAGTTCAATGGTGATTGACTACGGAAACGTAGGAATGCTTTAATCAATAAAATATTTCATTTACACTACGATAGACCATAGCCTGAAATTGCATCTCAGTCAAATTTGGGATTTGAAAGAGAATTGCAATGGGCATGAAGAAGGTTACTTCGTTAAAAGGATGGACTATAGTACCTCAAGACAGGAACCCTCAACCTTGATTTGATCAAATGATTTTGTGATGAACAAAATATTGAGTGGGCCTGCAGTTTCATGAAACTGAGTGGGATCTTTGAAGACTTCCCGGAGACTTGGAATGCAGAGGGCATTTTCTGAGTGGGAGCTTTGGAAGTTTTGTCATTATGTGAGACATAGTGAACAATAAAATGACTTCATGAAAGCTGAACCACAAATATATGAGTATATGATGGATATATTTGAGTGGGAGCATGATCATTGTCTCAAACATATATGCATTGATATGTGTGAAGAATGATCTCATATATATGGATATGCATTGATTGTGTATATAGAGAATCGTCTTATATACATATGTGCATTATGATATATATAGAGCATAAGGCAAATAAAATACAAGATTGCAAGAAATCTTCTTTTATGTGAAATACCAACACATTACACGTTGAAATCTATATGAGTAGATTAAGATACGGATAATGAAACGAAGTGAAGGTTGGAATAATCTTCTAGACAAGAAACAGGTTCTTGTGCCTAGAAATTATATAATGGATGAAATCCAAATATCACAAGCAATGTCTTGATGGAAGAATAAAGATGCACCATGTACTGGACATGTGATCTTATATGTTCTTGACATATGAATCTACCATATAACATGCGTTGTGAATCCAACAACAGAATGACTCAAAAGTTCTTGGAAGAAGAACAGATTCCGATGTGCTTTAGGAGTAAAACACAGAATCTGAATAAAGTCCATGATTTCAGTATATGAGGAATACTGAGGACTGTACTCTAAAATATAGAGAGGATAATAGACTTGAATGTAATGCAAGATTACAATTGCAAGCCATATTATGGGTCTATATGGAATTAGAGACATCACCAAAGACATGAAAGAAACGTGAGCAAAATTCACGGCACTACAAACATAATACTACTTAAGAAAGTAGACGTATGGATAAAAGTTTAGCGTTAGAAGTATTGGACTTCTGGCTGAGTGTATTTCCGAGTATATATGACTAAGGATGAGTCTTCTAAAGACTAAACCAAGAGATCATTGGAGGATACTGTGAAATAATAGTCTCACTCTCCCGCGAAACTTATATCCAACCATTATGTGATAATGAGTGGTATGTCAAAAGAGTTTTTTGACCTGTACAGTCGCAAAGGAAACATACGAATCTGAATTGGTGCAGTTCGTTGACGAACCCTCTTTCATGAGCATGCATGATCAATGAAACACTTATGTGATAAGATGATTATGATCGGAAAAATGCGGCTAGATTATTAGCACTCTAGTGCAAGTGGGAGACTGTTGGATATATGCTCTAGAGGCAAATAATATATGATTATTCCAATATATCTAAGCAAGTTCATAACCAGTTTCATACCGTGCTAGAACTGTGTCAGTGAAACAATGATGCAGGTGTGGTATAGAAACCCCCAGAGTTCCTAGTTAGCCTCTACATCGATAACTAGTTCATGGTCAACATGATGATCGTGGTTTCGCGATCATGGACAATTAAGTCTCTTGACTATGAGGTCACCTCACTGGTTAAGTGACGTGGTGAACATTACCCAAAGTAAGCATTACAGCATGATCAAATCTTATGAAGGTTCAGTGTTGTAATTACAGAACGTGGTAGACCGTTCCTTTGACTGTGAGTACATGCATAATCACTATCTTCCCGGATGCTTTGACTTACATCCCACCACCTGACTGAAATATGCGGGTCATAACGGTTGTATCTTAGGTATTCCGTGGAGATATGTTGAGGAGTATTGTTACAAGAGCGGGATTTGTCAATCCATATAATGGATAGATACTCGGGGCCCACTCGGTGAGATTCCATCCATAAAGTTGCGCAGCGTGTGACTAGGTCACGGGGATGAATATCACGGGAACGAGTGAATAAGGATTTGTTCGGAACGAGGTTGAACCAGACAAAGGATGTCATTGATCGATCTCGGAACAATCCAGTATCGCTGACAAAGGGAATGCTATACGGCGTAAGGTCCAATCGGTGTTGATATCCGGAATGCACAGGGGTCATTATGGGCATACAGGTCCCGCTGATGATCATTGACCATAGCCTCTGCGAGGTCATGACTGGAGTGTTCTCGGACCGTAGGGTAACAAACTTAAGGGCTCGATGAAATCGAAGACCTTTTCGGAACCATCGGAGCAACCAGAGAATAAAGGAAACAATATCGGAGAAGTACCATGTTGAACCGAAACAAGTTCGGAGTGAACCGGAAGGTGTTCCGAAGCACCGGGAGATGGAATATTATGTTTTAGTTATTAATTAATTGAATTATTAATTAAAATCATTTTATTTCTAATTAATATGTGCTATGGGCCTTAGTGGAGAAAAAGGCCCATTAGGGGAATTAAAAGGAAAAAAGAAAAAGAAAAAGAGGGGGGAGGCGCCATGGGCCCTAGGGCCCATGAGGGGTGCGCCCCCTCCCCCCCTTGGCCGGCCAACCCCCCTTAGCAAGGGACTTTAGTCCCACATTGCTAAGGGAGGGGGGTTGACTCCCTCCCCTCTGCCTATATATAGATAGCCAGGGTGCACATATTTAATACAAAGAAATTCATGAGAAAATAAATATTACTCCGAATTGAGATCGGTTTTCTCCGGTCTTCTCCCCTCCCTTGTCTCTTTCACGGTGGACTCCCTAGTGTGAGTCTATAGTGGAATTGAGGCTTCTCTGCTAGAATCGGAGGCCATCGTGCTGCCGAAGCTCCGTCCGGAGGTCTGCTTCCGCCACCTCCGCTGGATCGGAGAACGGAGGTCGTCATCGAGTCTCGTACGTGTGCGAGTACTACGAGGTGCTGCACGTGTGGCACTACACCCATCCGGGTGCTCAACACAGCCAGGGGGCTGTGAAACTTGATCGGCTACATCAACCACGTTTGCGGGAACGTTTCCCGCGCAACGGACTACACCCCGAGGTATGTTATTTCCGCACTACTTTCTGTTACGGTAATACGGCTAGCTAGATCTTGGGTTATGGGAACGCTAGTTAGAAAATTTGTGTTTTCTGCTGCGAACCCCAACACTTTAGTGTCGTGGAGTTCAGTTTGAACCCGTTGGGCATACGCGTCTCACGTATGGCACGTGTGAAGCCGAGTGCTCCACATGGCTCGATTTCCTCGTCGGAAGCCTCTTCCTCCGAGTATTCCTCGCGTGTTGCGCGTCTTCGCCTGCTGCGGTTGACCTTGCTCTGCGTGATGTCGTCTCGCGCATCTCGCCAAGTGCTGCGGCGCCTGCTGTTGTCATCGCTTTCGTGTTTCTTCTGTTTGTCGGAGCGCCTGCGTCTGTCGTCGTTACTGTCGTCCTCGTCGTCCTCGTCTGGTGAACTGGGGTCCCTGTCCGGTGTCCGCTCGCGAGTCTGCTGCTTTGCGCTGGATTTCTTAGGTACCGAGGCGTCGATAGCGTCCTTCATTATCTGCAGAGCTATGGAAGTATAGCGATCCGTTTTGCCCTTTCTGCTTTTCTGGGCACGGGACAGGTAGTCTTGGGCACTTATGAGTGCTTCTGCCGGAGTGAGAGGCTCCTCTTCGTCGTCGTACTCCTCTGACTGAAGTCGTTTTCCAGTTTCCGCACTACTCTCGCCCTTTCTGTCTTCCGCAGGTTGTTGAGTTTCGATCTATTGCTAATGGGGGAGTCGTGGCCTGGCGAGTCACTTCTGGGAGATTGTCTGCGTCTGCTTTTCCTTTCGGGTTCCGCTTTTGCTTGTTTCTCCATGGCTAGGCGTCACTGTCTCGTCTGCTTGGTTAGCTCTCCCGCTAGCTTGTTGTATGCCCTTAGCTCGTCTCTTGAGGCATCTGATGGTAGCAACCCGCCGCGGGCGACTGCTTCCTTTACCATTGCCATCGATTCTTTAGACAAGTATATTTTTTCTTTGGGTGGTTCGCCCGCCGCTGCAACCGGGGTTTGTTGCCTGTTGCGTGATGGCTGGCTCCCTTTCCCAGGTGCTTGATGTTTGTTGCTTAGCGGTTGACTGCTTTTCTGATCGCTGGGCCCTTGCTCCACCGGGACTTTCTTTGGTATGGTCCCCGGCTCTCCTAGCTGTACGACCATCCGACTGTTGTTGCCAGGACCTGCCGCCCTGTTGTTGGTTGGGGTGTCTTGACGAGTGCCCGGGTCGTCGATTCGTCCGTTGTTACCTGACGTTTATGCGCCAACTTCTACCATGAACACCTGTGATGGTGTCCTTGCCGTCTCCTTGATGATATGTGCGATCGTGCTTCTCCATGCTGGGACTTCACTCGAGTGGTCGTGAGTAGCGTGGAGCCGTGAGTCAGGTGGGTAGCTACAACCGCCAGATAGGTTGGCCGTGCTGGCGGCGTCCGCTACGGTCGTTGCTGCAGGTGTTCCCGTGAGCGCACGGGTGCCGTCGATGAGGCGAAGGGTACCCCGATAGTTGATGTAGATCTGATACGCTCCAAAGATCAGATTGACGCCGGAGTGTAGATTGGCGAAGGCTGGCTTGAGGGCCGGGAGGTGGGCCGTGAATCCGAGTGACTCGAACAGGTTGGATCTTGCCGGAGCCATCGAGTCGATGAGTGTTGATGATGATGAGGCCGCCGAGATCGCGTTCCCAACCTGCGCGGTTCCCACAGACGGCGCCAATTGACGGGGATCAACCCCAGCAAATCCCATGGTCAGGGACCCTGGGTTAGTCATGAGAGGCACAGGTTGGACGATAGCTCGTCGGCAAACAGGAAGGCTCGCTCCTGCTCGATATTATTGATTGGGGAGATGCGATTACAGTGGAGGCCAAGGCTGGAGCGCTCAAGGCTAGGGTTACAGGTGAGATTGGATGTCTTTGGCGTCGCCCCTCCTAGCCCTTATATACCGGGCTAGGTCTCGGGGAGTTCATCTACGTGTACAGGTAAACTTTCCTAACCCTAGCTTGCTCCGTACGACAGGTCCTCGCACCTTCCTTGTGAGTCGAGGACTCCTACGTCGGTGCCAACTAGTGGGCCGAGGCCGTATCTTCATGGGCCTTCTGCCTTCATGGACACCAGGTAGGCTCATCCGTAGGAGTCGTGGGGTCACCCCCTCGTCAGGGGGCGAGTTCCACATTGAGCTGTTAAAGACTAATATGGACCATGTTTATAGCGTGCAAAAATCAAAAGCCTGGAAATGTGTTTTTGTTGATGTAATCAAGTACTACTGTATCAAAAAAATCCATGTTTCACAAGATAAATTTAGCTTCCAAATTATTAGTAAGAGAAAATTTTGGTACATGGTACAATAACTGTCGATTCACTACTAGGGAATGCCCTTTTAGTGGCGTCCTTTTTTCTGTTTAGTGGCGCATTATGGATGCGCCACTAACTACAAGCCACTAATAAGGGCTTATAGGTGGCGCATTCTGCCACCCCTAAGACCCTTAGGCGTGGCGCATCTCAGAATGCGCCACCTATAAGCTCTTAGGGGTGGCACATTCTGAAAATGCGCCACTATTAATTTTTTTAAATTTTGAATTTTGAATCTGGATCTGGAAAACAATTTTTTTATTTTTTATTTTTTTTATTTTTTTCTTAATATCAGGTTAGTATGCTTAATGCCCGATTACTATGCTTAATCTCAGGTCAAACTAACCTCTGTGGTCAAACTTCCCCGAGGGTCACCCATCCTAGAACTACTCCAGCCCCAGCACGCTTAACTTCTCGGTTCTATTCAACTCTCACTCCAGCTCACCTAGCAGACACTTGTTCATATATCTAACATATAAATCCTATTAAACCATGTTGATGCCTAGGACCTTGTTAATGTTCATGGGTGTGCTAAAATTTTCAACATTTTTTTGAAACTTTCTCGATGGGACCATTAGCATATTTTGAACTTTATTTAAAAAATTGATTTTGTTATTTTTATTTTTATTTTTATTTTTTAATGTTACTATCTAAAATGTTTAACTTTTTTTAACTTCCCGATTTGTCCTCTAGCCTATTTTGAATTTTAAAATAAAAAATATTTTTTAAAAAAATTCAAAAAAAATCTGTTAGTAGTGGCGCATTTCATACAAAATGCGCCACTACTAAGTTCAAAAAAAATTTCAATTTTTTCTCTTTTTTTGGGCCTCCAGATCTTCAAACGCCCGTAACTTTTTTTCTGTTAGGTTTGTGAGGATTCTAAAAATGTTCAACGGGTTACATCCAGTTGAATTTGGATATAACTTTTTGAGTAGATGATTTTTTATATAAAAAACTTTTTCATCGGAGGTCGTATGCAAAAGTTAAGCCCATTTTACGAAATTCTCGGGAGATTTTGCAAAAAAAGTCGAAATTCATATTTGTAAATTTTTCCTAACAACTAGACCACATATCATTTGGGAAACTTATTTTCTTTTATTTTTTTGACATTTCTATCATTTTCTTTTATTTTATTTCAAATTGAAAAGGCGGTCCATCGGGGGTGTATTTGGGAATTTTCCCGCACAGTTTTTTCTTATTAGTGGCGCATATGGGAAATGCGCCACCCCTAAGAGCTTAGGGGTGGCGCATTTCCAAAATGCGCCACCTATAAGGTTCTTAGGGGTGGCGCATTTCTCCAAATGCGTCACGTATAAGGGGATCCAGGGCTGGCCCACTCTTAGGGATGATGCATTTTCAAAAATGCGCCACCTATAAGGGCTTATAGGTGGCGCATTTTTTACCAGTGCGCCACCCCTTACAACATAGTGGCGCATTACATATAAAATGTGCCACTAATAAGCTTTCCATGTATAGTTATTTCCCTAGTAGTGATTACAAATCGAAATTCAGATTTTCTAGGGCTGAATGAACTTAGATGTGCTCTATCTTAGGGTACATCTAAATGTGGCCTAGACAAACCCATCGAAATTTTATGTCGATCACAACAATCATCATATTAAACACTGAACACTTGAGATTTATTAAGAAAGCGGATTAATTAAGAAAGCGGATGCACCATGTAGGCATATAATCCACCGTGATTACTCATGCCGGTGGTGCTTCCCCTAATCTTCTTTATCCTAGCTAACATCACTAACGGTTAGGGTTTCAAGGTTTCATAGGTTGGACACAAATCCTCTGAGAAACGTTTCCTAGTCAATTCCAAATCTTTGTAGTATTTCTAATGGCAGAACCACACAGATTTGAACAAAATAAAGATGGGAGATGAAGTAAAGAGTAGGAATTAGCCATGAACGTACGCACATGTGGTGGATCTCTGTCTCTTTTGATCTCCGCCTGGGGGTTGGAGCAAATCGTTGGGCTGCATCAGGCGGAGACTCCGGCGGACGACGGTAGAAAAATTGTGGAATCCCACAATCTACGTGCGCTTTAACCGCAGCTATAATGAAATCGTATTGATCGAGTATATCCAGAAAAGAAACCGACTGCTCGGGTGCTGCCAGATGTGTTAATGATGGTGGGCTTTTCCTATTGCTAATTAATCATGGGCTGGGCCTCGGTAGCTTCTTCACGTTGCTGCATCGTTCGTGCACACGGGGGGCGAATAGAGTAAACAACGTTCCTAATCACGTCCCTAACTAATCGTTAATAAGGAATGACAAGATCGTTGGGGGTGACTACGACGTCGAGTTCCCCATCGACCAGGAGTAGTTCGGTGGATCCCAGGCAGGAGGCCTCGCCTTTTCGATCTGTATCTCTGATGTCATTTGTGCTAGGGTTCTTAAGGCAAAACTTGACTAACTATGTTTGTACTCAGATATTATGGCTTGTATGACTTATGTATTCGGATCCTCGTGATCCCTGGTATTTTAACATATTTGTTTATCCTTTTGTGTTTAGTGTTGTGCTGTGATATTCTCACCGTGGCATCCTAATCTCAGCCGTGTACCCTGTGTGTATGATTACTGTATACGAATTAATTTTGGAGGCGTCACAATAATCCCATAACAAAACGATGACCTCGCATAGATAATCGTGGCAACACTCCCACACTAGCACAACTGGTAGTCTTCACAAAACTTTTGTCAACATTCATTTTAATATAATCAGAAGGAGGAGGTTAACATACCTCTTACATCCTCACAAGAGTATTGATAGGAATGCATCCATCCACTATCCCTTTACCTTTGACTTTGGAACCATCTCGGTTTTATTGAAATGACAAGACGAGAACAACACCCAATACTTATCCACTGAAATAGGAGAAGTGAGGAGACATATTCTTTCTTTTTATTACCCATCAAAAAATATTCTTTATTTTTATTTCAAAATAAATAATTTCTGAAGTGTCAGGTCCTCCAAAAATATGAAAATGAGTTGCTCACGCATTGAAGACCTCGGGTGGTATACGAAAATATGCAAGAAAAGATCTGATCCAGAAAATGAAGACTTCTTTCCCTAAAATATCCCACACGTTCCTCAAAATTATGTGCAGAATCCTTGCTTTTGGAAGGACACTTCACCAAAGCATAAAGCGTAGTTTCCTTTGCTATTGATTTTAAGTTTGAGAGCATTCGTGAGAGTGTTTCAAGATTTTCATTCTCATGTTTTTACATACATATATACATACATACATACATACGAAGCATGACAACACTAATGAAAAAAAAAAGTATGCTTGCGATCCATATGTCAGCGGAGTGGACACATGCATGTACCACTTCCAACGTGACGGCATTAGTAATGAAAAAGATATAATAGAGAAACTGAGAGAGGGAGAAGAAAAAGAATGGTGGCCGACGCCGGCCGTGCAATCGAAGCCACCCACACGCAGCGATATTACTGTACTTTTCATTGAGCCCCATCGAGGTCCTTTTGTTTTACGGAGGGGAGGGGAGGGACCAAAACCAAATTCGTGAGTAAGAAACATGTCCGTCTCCGTTCTGTTTGCATGACATCTCCGACTCCGTCGTCTCCATGAGGGAGCCTACCACTAGCAGCATCCATTATTGCACACAACTTGCCTAATCTATCTAATCACAGTCCCAATCCTGATCCCCTCCCCTCCGCCCGCCACCGCTTTAAAACGCCCACAGCTTTCTTTCTTCTTCTTCAACCTCTGTCTTCTTCCTTGGCTGCTGTCCTGTGCTGATCCACCTCCCCCGGTCCCCCCCCCCCCCCCCCCCCCCCTTGGAATCTAATCTGCCTGCACGGTCATGGCTTTTTCTTGAATAATCCAGACCTTGGAGCAGAGATCGCTCTTCCTCCCGGCCTGCACAAGAATCTTGATTGATTGATGGGGATCTGTGCGTCGTCGGAGCAGCTCGGGCAGGAGACGGATGAGAACATCGTGTATGTGATGGACGAGCAAGGAGCGTCGTCGCCTAGGAAGAGGAAGGTCGCCTCCCTCTTCTCCCAGAAGGGCAAGAAAGGCCCCAACCAGGACGCCGTCATCCTCTGCCAGGTAAACACTCTCTCTCTCTCTCTCTCTCGCAACCACCTCCATCAACTACTCCACTAGTATCTATTTTCTCCTGTTTGTTCTTGGTTGGTTTTTGTTGAATTGCTCCATTTCTCCTCCAATTGCTCACGTTTTAACTCTGCCTGGGTCTTCTTGAGACCAGCTGGGAACGATCTTCAATGGGCTCAGGATCAGCTCATCACAAGATCCTTTTAATATGTTATGTGCTTTTTTTTCTTCTTTTCATGTTTGGTTCTGTAATTAATATGCTGGAATTTGTGGCTTCGATTAGTGGGTTCTATTGAAACATGAGGGGTGTTCTTGGTGTGAATTTGGTGGCCGTGGAACATTTTATTTGTCTTCAAGATTCTGTGGTGTGGTAGCTCTACACTGTACAGATATTTCACAACAGTAGAACCGGACTAAATCTTCTTTGCGGTCAAATTACTCCACCTAATTTTCGCTTCTCCCTACCTAATCGTAACACCTGTGGCTACAGCTTCAAGATTTTTCTTTTCTAGTTTTAGCTTGTGCTTGTCCAGGTTCCGTTCATGGTCTCTTGGGGTCAAAACAATATATATTATTAAGTTTTCAAGAACTGTATCTTGTATTATCGCTAATCATTTAAGGAAACAAGGAATGGATTCCTTGAGTTTCAAATTGTATTGACCATGTATTGTATGGTGGAGTAATTTGACCGCAATTCTTGTAATTAACGCAATTATTAACCATGTGATCCATATCGAAAAGGATCCAATCTGCTCCCCAAAGCAGCCATGTGTTCCAAAGATTCGAAATTCTTCCCAAAGATTGCTTTACCAAACACCATTATCCTCACCTACCAATTTGAGTTTTTAACTAAGTACTAGTATCAAATACGTATTAGAATCTCCTAATCAACAATGTAATTTTTTTCCCGGATCTCATCAATGGGGTCAATTCTGTTTTCTTATTTCACCAGGGATTCGGCATGGAGGACGGCGTGTTCTGCGGCGTGTTCGACGGCCACGGCAGGTGTGGCCACTTGATCAGCAAGCTGGTGAGGGACTACCTCCCCTTCATGGTCCTCAGCCACCGGAACGCACTCTTCCTGGACGACGGAGCAGACGTGGACGACCCCGTGTTCAGCGACGCCTCGCCGTCGTCGTCCACGGACAGCAGCAGCAACTCGTCGCCGCACCCGTCGCAGATGCTGGAGGAGTGGAGGGAGGCCTGCACCAACGCGTTCAAGGCCATGGACAACGAGCTCAAGCTGCAGCCCACCATGGACTGCGCCTTCAGCGGCACCACGGCAGTGTGCGCCATCAAGCAGGGGAAGGATCTCATCATCGCCAACCTCGGCGATTCGAGGGCGGTTCTTGCGACCATGTCCATCGCCGGCTACCTCAAGGCCGTGCAGCTCACCACTGACCAGAAGCCCAACCTGCCTGGTTAGTAGTACTCTCAAGTGCAGCATTGATTGATTCATTTCATGGCAGTGATGTGATTACTCGTCTGGTTTGATTGATGATCTCAGAGGAGGCGGAGAGGATCAAGAGGTGCGAGGGGCGCGTGTTCGCGCTCAAGGAAGAGCCGGGCGTGATGCGGGTGTGGCTGCCCGGCGAGAACCTCCCGGGGCTGGCCATGGCGCGCGCGCTGGGGGACGCGAGGCTGAAGCACCACGGCGTCATCTCCACGCCGCAGGTGACGGGCCACCGGATCAGCGACGGCGACCTGTTCATCATCCTGGCGACGGACGGGGTGTGGGACGTGCTGAACAACGAGGAGGTGGTGTCCATCGTGTGCGCCACGCCGCGGAAGCAGCACGCGTCCAAGGCCGTGGTGGAGGCGGCGGTGCAGAGGTGGAAGACCAAGTACCCATCGTCCCGGGTGGACGACTGCTCCGCCGTCTGCCTCTTCCTGCACGACCAGAGCTGGGGCGGCAGCAGAGCCGCGCCGCGCTGACCACTCCGGGAAAAGGCCGGCCGTTTGCCACATCTTTTTGCCGGGCTTTCCCTTTTCTCTTCACTGCAAATGTGCTGTGCTGGATATATTTTTGTACCGTAGTAGCTTTGTAAGTTCTGCCCAACAAACATATTCCGCCGGGTTTATTGATTTTATGTGTGTTTTCCATCACACACCAAACAAGAAATTCGGCAACTCAGCATCTTCAACAGCTGGTTTATAATAGGACATAGAAAAAAGCGATAACTCAGTTCTTCCACTACTACTTTGCATCTTCAACAACAGCTGAACCTTACCTCACCCCATGAAACTCCGCCTCCCTCAAAGATTGAATTTTCAGACAATTTATCTTTGAACGAGGATGTCCGCCGTCAGGAACGTCCTTAACCATTAACGGTCTGAAACTCAACGCGTACAGACTGGACTCCGCAGCCGCACCCCCTTGTAGTTGTTCTTGCTCTGGGCCTTCAGCGCCATGGCAGCCGGTGGCTCAGGTGTCGACGACTCGAGAAGCGGTGAAGTCGAGGAGGTGATGGATCGATCCGGCTGGCGGTTGTGGATTTGGCATCACGGAGGGGTGCCAGATGTTAGGAATAGTTTGCAACTAATCCAGGTAGTTGCTAATATGCCCAAAGCATCTTTTTCGTAGAGTCATGTCTCTTATGTATATGTTAGAGATATATTCCGTGTACGTATAAACGGATAGTCTAGGATAGAGATAGGACTCTCGTGTCTTGTCTTGCACTCCAAGATAACTCCTTGTACGCCTATATATACTCGCCCATGAGGCTCAATACAACATCCATCGATTCCGTCAAATCCCTCTATCCTTCTACATGGTATCAGCTTAACCTCGATCCAAAACCCTAGAGCAGCCGCTGCCTAGCCTTCGCGCCGCCGCCGCCGCTCCCAAACCCTAGCGCCGCCGCCCCTCCATGGCGTCGCGCTAACCGCCGTCGACACGCTTCCGCCGCGCTGCCCCCGGGGAGGTCGATCTTCATGATCTCCGCCGGGGGCTGCGCAACCCGTATGCAGGGTTCGTCCGCCGGTCCGTGATCGGTTGCCCTGCAGTCTTTTTCCCGATCACTTAATCGGGTTTTTTTTTGGCTTACCGATCTTAGATCGGATTGAGTCGCCCACCGTCGCCGTCGACTTCCCGCGTCGCTGCTCCGACATCGGCATCGACGATCTCCATCGCGCCCGTGCGTCTGCCACCACCGCCGCCGCGCCTGCCTCGGCAGGCCGTCGCGGCCTCACGGCAGGCTGCCGCGCACCGCGGCCGGTTGTTGCGTCTGCCTAGGGAGGCTGCCGCGGCCGTCCCCCTCGGATCGTCTTCGTCGTCATCGTCTGGGACTTCACCGACCACGCCGCCATCGCCTACGATCTACGCGTCGTCCCTGCCATGGCGCATACTGCGCTACCGTCGGCCTGATCAACCGATCTGCGCACGTCGCCGCCAAGCACGTCCCCGAGCACGCGCCTACCACCGATCGAGCATCGGGCGGCCGCAGCGTCGACCCTTCGGGCCGCCGCGCCGCCCCCGTGGATCTCTAGGTGGCTGCCCCGACTTCTTCGCCGCCGCTGCGTCGCCCCCACGGGCTGTAGCGTCGCGGTGCGCCGTCCACGCTGCCGCCTCGAGATCGTCCCCGCGGTTGCAACAACCCGCGCGCTGCCGCTGCGTTGCCTCTTCGGGCCGTAGTGCCGCAGCCCGCGGTCACCGCCGCCTCGAGGCCGTCCGCTCCAGGTCGTCCCCGAGGCTGCACCGACCCTCGCGCTGCCGTTGCGTCGCCCCGTCGGGCCGTAGCGAGCGTGGCACGCGGTCCCTGCAATCGCCCCGAGGTCTTCCCCGCCGTTGCCCCAAGATATGCGCACCGCCGCTGCGTCGCCCCTTCGGGTCGTAGCGCCGCGGCCCGCTGTCCCCTCGCCGTTCGCGCGCACTGGCGTCTCCGGCTTCCACCGCGCCGCTCCACGGCGCGGATCGCCGTCGGCGCCCGTCTTCGTCGTCCCGCCCGGTTCCCCGGCGTCAGGGCCCGCGACCTCGTCCGCGTCGACCCCGTTCGCGCCCGCGACACCGTCCACGCCTGCTTCTCCGTCGAGCACCGCCGCCGCGCTCCACAAGGTAACCTGTCGGACGACTTCTCGTCGTCGCAGGTCCCGCCGACTACCCCGCGCCCCTCTAGGCGTTGTGACACCCTCAGATGCCTGTAACAGTAATCATCATCACTGTTGACTATCACTGTTTGTTAATCACTGTTATCCCCTGTCCTTAATCAAATTTTGCTTCTGCTCTTTTCAAACCATGCTGGTTGGTAATCCAAACACGAAGCCCAATGCACCTTGGTCATCTAAGAAGCCAAACCCTAGTTGAAATTTCTTTGAATGAAAAATAAAAAAAAAGTGCTCAAATAAAGTTGTTCCAAAAATCATGGAACTATTTTTGTAAATTGCCTAAAATCATTACAATCATGTTGGACCAACTTTGGTAATTTTTGAAGTTACAGAAAATTCCAAACAATTCAAACAGTGGGTTAAATCCCTTACTTGGGGCATTTAATATTTAAAATAAATATCTAATGATTTTATTTTGCTGCAAAAACTTTTGTGGCACTGACATATAATGTTATACTAATATTGGGACACATAACATGTTTTACAAAAATGCCTAGGTTAGTAAAACAAATACAAAATACAGAAAACAAAAAGGAAAAATAAGAACAGAAAACAAAACACCTAACCCTCGCCTGGGGCGAGGCCCACCCGAGCCCAACCCCTCACTCCTCTCTCTCCCTCCCACCTGCTCCCGTACCCCCCCCCCCCCTCCGGCGTGGACACGCCATGGCCATGGCCACTGTGGCCATGCGCCCACACCCCCACCTGCCCCTACCTGCTCCCCCCCACGCCTATGTGGATAAGGTCCCGCAACCCCCCCTGGAACCCTAGCCCCCTCCATTCCCCTCCCCTGCCTCTCCCTCTCCTCTCTCGCAGCGCAACCGAGACCGCCATGGACGCTCCTTCGAGCTCGCGTGGCCACTGAGCGAGACCAGGCCAGCCGTGGTGTCAAGCAGAACCGCCATCGCCTTCTTCGTCATCCCCTGCGGGCAATCGAGTCGGGGGCCTTCGCATTGAGAGCATCGTCACCATCTTCAACCTCGAGTCCGCCGGGAAAAAAGTCTCCGATTCGCCGCCCTCCGACCTCCCTGGCCGCCCAGACCTCTCCCCTGCGCTCCCCGTGAGCACCCCCCATCGATTCCCCATCTTCGTGCTCCGTTTAGCGCGCTAGTGCGTCGATCCCACCTAGGCAGTGCACTGGTCGCCGCCGTGGTGAACCTCGTCGTCGCCACGGTCTCCCCTAGCTCGCGCCGATGGATGGAATGGACGCAGCGTCTCACCCTCGTTCAGATGCGCCCCTCCCCGCCTCGATCCGTCGCCGGAACTGGCCGGAGCTGGCCGGATTGGGCCGCCGCTGTGCCTCGGCTCGACGCCGGCGGGCACACGGGCAGTTGACCCACGGGCAACCCCCCCTAATAGCCCCCCCAGCCCACTGACCTCTAGGTCCCACCCAGAGGATTAGCCCTTAACCCCCCCCCCCCATTTAAAATAAAACCAGTGAAATAAACCCCCCCCTGAGTATGACACCTGGGCCCCCCTTGTCAGAGTTTTTAATAAAAATGTTTTTTTATATTAGTGTATGACATGTGGGTCCAGGGGCATTTAAATTAAATAAACTGAATTATTAATAAACAGAGGCTGACATGTGGGTCCCACATGTCAGCACTGTTCTGGATAATGTTGTGGATAATGTTTTGGATAATGTTTAATAAATAATAAAAGAAATTCAGAAAATCATTTAATTTGATTTAAACTTTGAAATTCAATAACTTTTAAACCGTAACTCAGATTCAAAAACTTTATACATGAAAATTGATCAGAAAAATATAACGAATACGAATACGCTATCCGTATGTCTACCCCACCCCTCTAACACAACGAACATCGAACATTCCCCCTCCGGACCGTCTGTCCGATAAATTGTCCGGTACTGTTAGAGTGCCCGAATGAATTTATTCCGAACACGAATGTTGTTCGGAATAGGTCAACTAGCACGGACACACCCCCCTTATGTTTTTCCGGTACCCACGACACCTCCGGCTTGATCCTTCCCCCTCCGGACACCCTGTCCGGTAATCACCCGGAGCCGGTAGTTCATCCCCAGATGAATTCCCGCTCCGAGCGTATTGCATTACACTGCGTTAGAATACCGTTAACATTTCATCTGTCATGTCATGCATCTATTTGTATATGCTTGCTATGTATTTACTGTTTCTTCCCCCCTTAATCTCCGGTAGACCCCGCTGCTGCCGTCGACTACACCGCTGCTGAGTACGACTACGTCGTCGACGACCCTACTACTACCGTCGAGCTTGCAGGCAAGCAGAGCCATTCTCTTCCCCAGATATCGCCTATCTTTCCGTACAATTCTTGCACTAGGCATTGTTACTGCTGCTGCTACGTTTACAATCCTATTCAACTGCATAGCCTGCTTTTTGTCGCCCCTTGATGTGCCTTCCTTTATCCTATGCTGCATATTATTATTATTATGCATTATTCAGCAGTGAGCCCTGCGCATTGTTAGCTAGGATTAGATAGAGGGCCGTGATCACTCAGGGGAGGGAACGCGGGTACAATTATTATAACTGCACAGGTACGGTACAATGAAGACACCGCCTCAGGCCCTATCTAGGTTATGCCCAGGCACCTCAAGTGTGAGCTATCAAGGAGTAATCCTTGTACTCCACTCGAGGCTGACTTTGTCTTACCGCCATAGGGTCTTGAAAACGGTTGTCCTTCATGTAAGAAGTCGGGCGACCCAACGGTGCCCGCGAGAGGTATTGCGACGGGACGACAGGGAGGGCACGACCAGTGTACCGGTGTGCTTGGCCCCTGGTCGTTGGTCGCGAGAGTTACCAAACCACGAAAGTCGAGCTCCTCCAGGAGCACACGCGAGACAAGGTAAGGAGACGGTTCACCTCGTTGGTAACCGCAGTGACTTGGTGGGACGACAGGGCAGGCACCGATGTACTGGTGGTCCTGGCTGCTGTCGTTGTCCGCGGGTCGGTTAAGTCGAGGCAACGATAACGGTTGTCACGCAGGTTAATTAAAATACTAAATGGTTCAGTGAATGTCTTGAGTTGGCTATATGCCATGTACGCACTACCTACCCGTGGGAACTACGAGTTATGGGCTCCTCTGCTTCTTAGTGTCGTCCGAGGACTCTTCAGACGTCAGCGGTACCGCGGGCTGATTGCCGGGAAGTGGTGTTGTCTTATTTGCCGCGGCAGTGTGATTTGTATTTGCTTTGATTTAACTTCACCGGCCAGCCACGCACCGTGCAGGAGTACGTTTGGGTTGGGGTCCAAGGCCCGGCGTACTTAGGATTTAGACCGGCGGATGACCTCTCTGTTGAGTTTGAAAGATGGGCTAGGAAGTGTCGGATAGCCTCGGTGGAGCGTTCCCTAACAAGGTTCCCGCCACCCTGGAGATCCGTGCGTGTAGCGTAACACAAATGCACCCCTGCAGGGAAGATTGATCTATCGATAGCCGTGTCCACGGTAACAGGATGCTTTATGCTGAAGCTGGATCCTACCACTAGAAACTATTATTAAACTGTATGGTTCCGGGTTCCCTTCCTCGCGGGGATGTCGAGGAGGTGAATTCGGAGGCATTGTTAATTATTACAACTTATTATTATTCAATGTTGCAGCAACTTCTGCTTCATTGTTACTTTACTGCTTTATATCAACTGTTGGCTGGTTCTTACCTCATGCTGCAAGACATCGTCGGAAGATGCTAGTCTTCGTTAGGCCTAGCTTCTTACCCTTGCTCTGGATTTCTGTCTTCAGTCCACTATATACAGCCTCTTCATTCCGTTGATACAATGCATAGTGCTTAGTAGCGGACGTAAGACTCGCGGGTATACTAGATACTCACCTGCTTTATTTCCTTTACTGTTTTGCCTCATCGGCCGCTGCAGCCGACGTTGGAGCCCAGGAGCAGGAGTACCCCGGAGGCGCCTACTATGACGTCGAGTTCCCCGTTGACCAGGAGTAGCTCGGTGGATCCCAGGCAGGAGGCCTCGCCTTTTCGTTCTGTATCTCTGATGTGATTTGTGCTAGCCTTCTTAAGGCAAAACTTGACTAACTATGTCTGTACTCAGATATTATGGCTTGTATGACTCATATATTCGGGTCCGCGTGACCCTCTCTATTGTAATATACTTGTTTATCCTTTTGAGTTTAGTGTTGTGCTGTGATATTATCATCGTGGCACCCTAATCTCAGTCGTGTACCCTGTGTGTATGATTACTGTACACAGTCTGATTTTGGGGGCGTCACAAGTTGGTATCAGAGCCGACTGCCTGTAGGAAGCCACCCCACCACTACCTGGTCGAAGTTGAGTCTAGACCTTGAAAAAACTATTTTGCTAACTTAATATTTGGCTTACGGGCCCACATCGATGTCACTACGGTGGTATCTATGGTATTAGGTTCCTTTTCTCCTTACCTATGCTCTGGGAATCTGCTCTCTTATCCTTGCTGGTAAGTTTTACAAAATCTGACATTAGGATCACGTTCTCTTGATTCCACCCGGCGTTTCTATGGTGCATCCCCCATTGATCGAGTCGTGTCGCAGGAGTCGTACGCCAGATCCCAGACCGCGGATCCCATTCTCATTCTGGCATCAACTGCTGTGGCCAACAGTTTTCTTGCGGCGTGATTGACATAGTGGAATCTATGTCGCGTCGTGTAATCCTTACCGCGGTCTGCGCGCCGCCTAGAGAGTCCTTTTTCCTTAATTTCTACGACGTTACGCTGCCCGATTTTTGATTGATTCTGTGTGCGCATGTGTATGTCTTATATGACTACTCCTTTATATATCTGCGCCTCCTTTTCGTTGTCGTTTTACTTCAGGCTTGATTCCGGTATCTCGTTAAATTTTCATCGCTGAAATACCCCTTTTAAATTCTAGCAGGATGGCTGGTCGTGGTCGTGGTCGTGCTGCCCACGAACCACCTCCGCCGCCGGATTACATGGCCGCGATGATGCAGCAGTTCGAGATGAATCGTCAGTTCATGCAGAACATCATGGCTTAGTTCCCCCAGCCGAATCAGAATGGGCACCACCATCAGCATGCCACCATGACTCTGCACGACTTCACCCGCCTCAACCCCACTATGTTCCGCAACACTGTTCAGCCGCTGGATGCTGATGACTGGCTTCGCGACATCACTCACGAGCTGGAGTCTGCTAATGTCGATCCAGCCGACTACGTGAACTTTGCGTCTTATCATCTGAAAGACGCCGCTGCTCAGTGGTGGAGCACCCACAAGCGTTCCCTGCCAGTTGAAGAAGTCATCACTTGGGATGACTTTCAGTCTGCTTTCCGCGCCCGCTACATTCCTCAGGGGATCATGGATCGTAAGGCGGAAGAATTCCGTAACCTCACTCAGGGCGACATGACTGTTGAAGCCTATCAGCGCGAGTTCCTCAACCTCTCTCGCTATGCGGAAGGAGAGATCACCACTGATGCTCGCAGGCAGCAGAAGTTCCGTCGTGGCCTCAACCCAGAACTCAGGCTCGCTCTTGCCGTTCATGAATTCGCCAACTTCGCCACCATGGTGAACAAGGCTATCACCATCGAGACTGCCCAGATGGAGCACAAGAACTCTCTGAAGCGTTATCGTGACGTTGGCTCATCTTCGGGCGCAACGCAGAAGCGTCGTATCTGGCTCCCTACCAGTGTGACCCATTCAGCTGTCCCTGCTCCAAGGCCGTCTTATGCTGCACCCCGTCTGCCTCCACCCCCGCAGATGCCAAGAGCTCTGCCTGCACCACCCAATGCTACACCCCTCCTTCCTCAGGATGGATTATGCTTCACGTGCCGCCAACCGGGGCATTTTTCCAGAGAGTGCCCCCAGAAACAGAAGCAACTGGTAGTTCACCCCACTGGCCGTGGAAATGGTCGTGGCAACAACAGGACCCCCAACTATAATACTGGTTCTGCCGCTTATGCTCGTGGACATGCTAACCACGTCAATGTTGAAGAAGCTCAGCAACAACCCGCTACCGTGATGGGTACCCTTCTCGTTAATTCCGTACCTGCTACTGTTTTATTTGATACAGGAGCATCGCATTCATTTATGTCGGAAGCATTTGCATTGTCGCATAACTTCGCATTGGAAAAGATGAACCCACCGATGGTTGTTCGCACCCCGATAGGCCAATGCCGAACCACCAAGATCGTGCCTGAAACCATCGTTGAAATTGAAGGAATTGAATTCCATGCTTCCCCCATAATCCTGATGTCTTCCACCATAGACCTAATTCTGGGAATGGACTGGTTGAAATTCCACGATGCCGCACTTTATTGTGGCACCAAGTCTGTCCAACTTTTTCACCCCTCCGGCGGGATTGTTAACCACACCACCCGAGTTACCCGTAATGCTGAAACACAGATATTTATGATGAATGCTTTGAATGTCGCCCCCCTCGAAGGCATCGAGAACGTTCCAGTCGTTCGCGATTTTCCCGATGTTTTCCCGGAAGAACTGCCGGGAATACCCCCGATCAGAGAAGTTGAATTTGTCATCGACTTGAAGCCCGGCACCACCCCTATTGCCAAGCGTCCTTACAAGATGCCGCCACATGAACTCCTTGAACTTAAGGAGGAAATCGACAAGGCACTCCAGAAAGGTTTCATTCGCCCCAGTTCCTCAGCTTGGGGAGCACCTTCGCTCTTTGTCAAGAAGAGCGATGGGACAAACCGATTGGTCCAAGATTATCGGCCCATTAACCAAGCCACCATCCAGAACAAATACCCACTTCCCCGGATCAATGATCTGTATGATCAACTTGCCGGATCCAAGGTGTTTTCTAAACTCGACTTGAGGTTGGGTTATCACCAAATCCAAGTCCGTGATGAGGACATTCCGAAGACTACCTTCATTACTCGCTATGGTTCATACGAGTACACCGTCATGTCCTTTGGCTTAACCAATGCTCCAGCCACCTTCTCCAGATTGATGAATTATATTTTCATGGAGTACCTCGACCAGTTCGTCGTGGTTTATCTGGATGATATATTGATATATTCCAAGAATGAAGAAGAACATGCTGAACACCTTCGTCTTATACTGGAGAAGCTCCGAGGACACAAACTCTACGCTAAGTATTCTAAGTGTGAGTTCTGGCTTCCCGAAGTAACCTACCTTGGGCATGTGATATCCAAGGATGGCATTGCCGTCACCCTAGAACGTATCCAGGCTATTCTTGACTGGACTCCTCCCAAGACCGTCAAGCAAGTCCGCAGTTTCCTCGGGTTCGCTAGCTATTGCCGCCGTTTCGTTGAGAATTTCTCCAAGATTGCCAGGCCTCTGACTAATCTGCTTCACAAAGGTGTCAAGTTTGAGTGGACAGATAAATGTCAAGAAAGTTTTCAAGCACTCAAGGACAAGCTAACTTC
The DNA here is from genome assembly GCA_950022295.1 of Bromus sterilis. Taxonomy (NCBI): domain Eukaryota; kingdom Viridiplantae; phylum Streptophyta; class Magnoliopsida; order Poales; family Poaceae; genus Bromus; species Bromus sterilis. The sequence goes on from OX465599.1 coordinate 224,860,935, forward strand.
TCCCCCGGTGCTCGCTCCCCCTGATACTCAGAAGGACTTCGTGATATATTGCGACGCGTCTCGTCAAGGATTAGGCTGTGTCCTATTGCAAGAGCGCAAGGTGATTGCTTATGGCTCTCGACAGTTGCGTGCTCACGAAGACAAATACCCAACACATGATCTCGAATTGGCAGCAGTAATTTATGCATTGAAGCTGTGGCGACATTACCTCGGTGGTAACCGTTTCGAGATCTACACCGACCACCAAAGCCTGAAATACTTGTTTACTCAGCCCGACCTGAATCTCCGCCAACAAAGATGGCTCGAGACAATAGCCGATTTCAACATGGATATTCATTACACCCCTGGCAAGGCTAATGTGATGGCCGATGCTTTGAGCCATAAAGCTTACTGTAGTGAACTTGAAGTTCAAGTACAACAACCACTTATGTATGAAGAGTTTCAAAAGTTGAACCTCGAGATTGTTCCTCAAGGTTATGCAAATAACCTGGTTATCGAACCGGATCTCGTCAGATCCGTCAAGGGTATACAGTTTTATGATGATTTCATACACAAGATTAAGCGCGATATCGCTAATGGGAGACCCTCACCCTTCACCGTTGATAGCAAAGGTGCGGCGTACTACCAGAACCGTTTAGTGGTTACTCACAGCAAGGGCAGGCATGAGAACCTGGATATGACCCCGAAGGTCATGAGAGCGGCTCAGGATACCCCGTTGTCCATTCATCCTGGAAGCACCAAGATGTACCAAGACATTCGTCAGCAATTCTGGTGGCCTAACATGAAGCAAGACATTGCCCGATATGTTTCTGAATGTGACGTTTGCTGTCGCGTCAAGGCAGAACATCAACGACCTGCTGAAACTCTACAACCACTCTCTATTCCTGAATGGAAGTGGGACAAGATCGAGATGGACTTCGTCACTGGTTTTCCCAGATCGCAGAAGGGCCACGATGCTATCTTTGTCGTCATCGACCGCTTCTCCAAGGTTGCCCACTTTCTGCCAGTCAAGGAGACGATCTCTGCTAGTCAGTTAGCAGACTTGTAAGTTTCCAGAATTGTGTCCCTCCATGGCATTCCGTTGGAGATCAGTTCCGACCGTGGCAGCATTTTCACCTCAAGATTTTGGGATAGTTTCCAAGAAGCTATGGGCACTCACCTGAATTTCAGCACCACTTATCACCCCCAGTCGCAAGGACAAGTCGAACGAGTCAATCAAGTGCTTGAAGATATGCTCCGAGCGTGTGTCATCTCATTCGGTAAGAAATGGGAGGAATCCCTTCCATTTGCTGAATTCTCTTACAACAATAGCTATCAGGCTAGTCTAAAGATGGCACCCTTTGAAGTTCTTTATGGACGTAAGTGTCGAACCCCTCTGAATTGGTCCGAAACTGGGGAACGAACTCTCGTTGGCCCGGACATTATATAGCATGCTGAAGATCAGGTTCGCGTTATCCGTGAACACTTGAAGGCCGCTCAGTCCCGCCAGAAAAGCAACTATGATCGCAAGCACAAAGAAATGGTCTACCAACCTGGTGAATACGCGTACCTCCGTGTCACTCCCATGAGAGGCACTCACCGCTTCGGGATCAAAGGCAAGTTAGCTCCTCGCTACATCGTCCCGTTCCGTATCCTTTCCAAGAGTGGACCAGTGGCATACCGATTGGAATTGCTGCCGAACCTCTCTCAAGTCCACGATGTTTTCCATGTGTCGCAACTCCGTCGCTGCTTCAAGGACCCTATTCGCGAAGTCGAACATGATATGATTGAGCTGCAACAGGACTTGACGTATCAGGAACATCCGAGCCGCATTCTCGATCAGTCTGAACGTCGAACCCGCAACAAGACCGTCAAGTTCCTCAAAGTCCAGTGGTCGAATCATTCTGAAGATGAAGCCACTTGGGAACGCGAAGATCACCTTCGCGATGAATACCCCGATCTTTTCCTCGCTACCCCTTAAATTCTCGGGACGAGAATTCTTGTAGTGGGGGAGATTTGTAACACCCTCAGTTTCTGTAACAGTAATCATCATCACTGTTGATCATCACAGTTGGATTATCACTTATTGATCTCCCTTGTCCTTGATAAAACTTTGTGATGCTAATGATCAAACCTTGTTGTGGTTGATCAACCCTCCATGCACCATGTGCTTGAGCCCTTGGGATCAAAACCCAAAGCCAAATGCACCTTGCTCATCTAACAAACCAAACCCTAGTTGAAACTACTTTGAATGGAAAATAAAACAAATGTGCTCAAATAAAGTTGTTCCAAAAATCATGAAACTATTTTTGTAAATTGCCAAAAATCATTATAATCATGTTGGACCAACTTTGGTAATTTTTGGAGTTACAGAAAATTCCAAACAATTCAAACAGTAGGTTAAAACCCTTACTTTGGGCATTTAATAATTAAAAGAAATATCTAATGATTTTATTTTGCTGCAAAAACTTTTGTGGCACCTTAGTAATATGTAACCCTAATTTACAAACACCAAACACCTTTTACAAAGATGCTAGGGTTAATAAATCAATTACAGAAAGAAATTGAACAAACAGGAAAACAAAACAAAAAAAGGGGGCTTAAAGCTCGCCTGGGGCGAGGCCCACCTCAGCCCAGCCACCTCGGCCCGTCTTCCACCTCCCACCTGCTCCCGTCATGTCGGCCACCTTCTCGACGCCGTGGCGCAGCCGTGGCCACGGGCGCCACTGGAGCCCTCCCCTCCCTCACCTGCTCCCTGCGACCGGGGAGGCGATAAGGCCAACCCCAGAAGCTCCCTGGACAGGCCCCCGCCCCGTTCCCCTCCTCCTCCTCTCGCCATCGCCAGGGAAAGATCCGCCCGAGCTCGCCGTCGCCATGACCGCGCCCACTCGCGGCCGGTAAGCTCCCTAGCCCTCGCCGTGTTGTCCAGGAGCTGCCCCGACGTCGACTACCTCACCCACCGCGAGGAATCGAACCGTGGGGCCCGGCAGCGACGACTACGCCACTGTTCCCCTCCGTAGCCGCCGCGACATCGCCGTCGAATTCCCGCGTCGTCGAGCCTCCCCCGAGCCTACTGCCCTCCTCTACGCGCTCCTGGTGAGCTCGACCACATTCCCCATGCGCTCGCTCCCCTCCTCTCCCGCCGTAGCCCGCTCCACCATTGGAGCCGAAGCTCGTCGCCGCCCGCGAGGTCGCCGCCGTGGCCTGGAGCCCGCGTATGGCAGGCCAAGCGCGTCACTGCACTCGCACTACTCCCAGTAGTCGAACGCGCTATCTCCCCTTCGTTCCCGTGCACTAGAACGTCGTCGTCTTCCTCACCCCGTTCGGCTCCGCCGCTGCGCACGTCGCCGTCGTCGCTCCGGTCACCTTCCGGCGAGGCCACCACCACCATTCGACGCGCCTTGGTCGCCCACGCCGAACGAGCCCCTCCACGCCCCATCCCATGGCCTGTGGCGAGCGCCAGCTCGTCGCCGGCGGCACGGCCTCGTCGGCTCCGGCGTGGTGTGGCTGCCCGGTGGGCCCTCCACGTCAGGGGGTTAACCCCCCCCCCCCCCCCCCCCGCCCCCTAACCACCCCCTGCCCACTGACAACGGGCCCCGCACCCCCCTTAATCACTCTGTTTAAAATAAACAGAGGCTAAACCCCCCCTCTGACTTACATGTGGGCCCTAGCCTTTTTAATAAATAAAAACTATTTAATTAAAACTGTTACACTGACATGAGGGGCCCACCTCTGATTAATCACATTTTAGTTAAGTTAATAACTAATTAGATTAATCTGTCACTGACAGGTGGGTCCCCCCCACTGAATAATTAGATTTAATTAATTTATTTGTTAACTGTGTCACTGACCAGTGGGACCCACTGGTCAGTTAATTAAAATGGATTATTAATTGATTTAATAATTAATAAAAGAATTATTAAATAGAAAAAGGATTTTAATGTTTTAAAATTGATTAAACTTATAAAACCAATATCTTTTAATCCGTATATCGGATCGAAAAACTTTATACATGAAGATTGATCAGAAAAATACAACGAATAAGGATACGCTATCCATACCCTCACCACACACCCCTAACACACCGATCATCGACATACCCCCTCCGGGCTGTCTGTCGATAATTCCCGGTACCGATAAAAAGTACCCGGATGAAATTATTCCGAACACGAAAGCTGTCCGGAATGGTTCAACTAACACGGATACACCCCCATTATCCTTGTCGGATGCCCACGACACCTCCGGCTTGATCCTTCCCCCTCCGGACACCCTGTCCGGTAATCACCCGGAGCCGGAAGTTCATCCCCAGATGAATTCCCGCTCCGAGCATATTGCATGGCACTGCGTTAGAACCCCGTTTACATTTCATATGTTATGTCTTGCATTTGTATTGCTATTATTGTTGTGTATTTATTGTTTCTTCCCCCTTTAATCTCCGGTAGACCCCGCTGCCGCCGTCGACTACACCGCTGCTGAGTACGACTACGTCACCGACGACCCTACTACTACCGTCGAGCTTGCAGGCAAGCAGAGCCATTCTCTTCCCCAGATATCGCCTATCTTTCCGTACATTTCTTGCACTAGGCATTGTTACTGCTGCTGCTACGATTACAATCCTATTCAATTGCATAGCCTGATTTTGTCGCCCCTTGATGTGCCTTCCTTTATCCTATGCTGCCTATTATTACTATTATGCTTTATTCAGCAGTGAGCCCTGCGCATTGTTAGCTAGGATTAGATAGAGGGCCGTGATCACTCAGGGGAGTGAACGCGGATACAAATATAATAACTGCACAGGTACGGTACAATGCAGACACCGTCAAAGGCCCCTATCGGGGTTATGCCTAGTCACCTCAAGTGTGAGCTATCAAGGAGTAATCCTTGAACTCCACTCGAGGCTGACTTTGTCTTGCCGCCATAGGGTCCTGTAAACGGTTGTCCTTCAGGTAAGAAGTTGGGCGACCCAACGGTGCCCGCGAGAGGTATTGCGACGGGACGACAGGGAGGGTACGACCAGTGTACCGGTGTGCTTGGCCCCTGATCGTTGGCCGCGAGAGTTACCAACTACGAAAGTCGAGCTCCTCCCGGAGCACACGCGAGACAAGGTAAGGAGACGGTTCACCTGGTTGGTAACCGCAGTGACTTGGTGGGACAACGGGGCAGGCACCGATGTACTGGTGGACCTGGCTGCTGTCGTTGTCCGCGGGTCGGTTAAGTCGAGGCAACAATAACGGTTGTCACGCAGGTTAATTAAAATGCTAAATGGTTCAGTGAATGTCTTGAGTTGGCTATATGCCATGTACGCACTACCTACCCGTGGGAACTACGAGTTATGGGCTCCTCCGCTTCTTAGTGTCGTCCGAGGACTCTTCAGACGTCAGCAGTACCGCGGCCTGCGCCGGGAAGTGGTGTTGTCTTATTTGCTCGAGCGGTGGTGTCTTATTTGGATTTGCTTCAACTTCACCGGCCAGCCACGCACCGTGCAGGAGTACGTTCGGGTTGGGGTCCAAGGCTCGGCGTACTTAGGATTTAGACCAGCGGATGACCTCTCTGTTGAGTTTGAAAGATGGGCTATGAAGTGTCAGATAGCCTCGGTGGAGCGTTCCCTAACAAGGTTCCTGCCACCCTGGAGATCCGTGCGTGTAGCGTAACACAAGTGCACCCCTGCAGGGAAGATTAATCTATTCGAATAGCCGTGTCCACGGTAACAGGACGCTTTATGCTGAAGCTGGATCTTACCACTAGAAACTATTATTATTAAACTGTATGGTTCCGGGTTTTCTTCCTCGCGGGGATGTCGAGGAGGTGAACTCGGAGGCATTATTATTATTAATCATTACAACTTATATTATACAATGTTGCAGCAACTTCTGCTTCATTGTTACTTTATTGCTTTATATAAACTGTTGGCTGATTCTTACCTCATGCTGCAAGACATCGTCGGAAGATGCTAGTCTTCGATAGGCCTAGCTTCTTACCCTTGCTCTAAATTTCTGTCTTTTAGTCCACTATATACAGCCTCTTCTTTCCGTTGATACAATGCATAATGCTTAGTAGCGGACGTAAGACTCGCGGGTATACTAGATACTCACCTGCTTTATTTCCTTTACTGTTTTGCCTGATCGGCCGCTGCAGTCGATGTTGGAGCCCAGGAGCAGGAGTACCCCAGAGGCGCCTACTACGACGTCGAGTTCCCCGTTGACCAGGAATAGTTCTGTGGATCCCAGGCAGAAGGCCTCGCCTTTTCGATCTGTATCTCTGATGTGATTTGTGCTAGCCTTCTTAAGGCAAAACTTGACTAACTATGTCTGTACTCAGATATTATGGCTTGTATGACTTATGTATTCGAGTCCGCGTGACCCCCTCTATTGTAACATATTTGTTTATCCTTTTGTGTTTAGTGTTGTGCTGTGATATTATCTCCGTGGCACCCTAATCTCAGTCGTGTACCATGTGTGTATGATTACTGTACACGGCCTGATTTTGGGGGCGTCACATACTGGCAACACCGGGAGTGCCTTCGTCCCCGATGCGTTCCCGAGTCTAGAAAACTCGGATCGGCGCCTCGTCTTCATCGGCTTCGACAACGTCTTCTACGGCATCGACCCCTCTACAACCGCCTCGACTGCGTCACCGACGAGTTCTTCTTTGCGTACTCGGTTCTGGCAAAACCGGAGTATGCCTTCGTCCCCGACGTGTGCCTAGTTCTGGCAAAACTATGGCCGCACCTTGTCCTCGACGGCTCGGACTGCATCGACTCCGGCATCGACTCCTTTATCGACGGCTGCCTTGACGCGTCTCCGTCAACCTCCTCGTGCACTATGCGCATGCGGCTTCATGTGCGGCTTCCTCGACACCGGCCACGACATCGACCACGGCGACCCTTCGCACGGCTACCCCGACCTCGGCTCCGCCCCACGCTCTCGGCTCCCTCGACATCGGCACAAGGGCTACCACCTCGCCTGAGCACTCATCTTCTTCCTCTACAGTCCAAGCTTCGCGCCGCGACACCGTCCACGACACTCCCGCTCGGACTGCGGGGGAGTGTCAGCCTTCTGGGGTCCACTTCGGTTTATCTCCAGTCTGACCGTCCGCGACGTTCCAGTTATCCACGATGCTACCGCTACGACTGCGGGGGAGTGTTAGAGATATATTCCGTGTACGTATAAACGGATAGTCTAGGATAGAGATAGGACTCTCGTGTCTTGTCTTGCACTCCAAGATAACCCCTTGTACGCCTATATATACTCGCCCATGAGGCTCAATACAACATCCATCGATTCCGCCAAATCCCTCTATCCTTCTACAGTATACATAAGCACATCTTCAATCTCTCTTTCCCACTAGTTGCATCTCTTGTAACAGGTGTCATTGGCATCCCAAATCCTTGTATAAATAGGGCTTTGCCCACAAGCAATAAACACAAGTTTTAGATCAATTGATGTGATTCTTCAGATTTTTTTTTAAAATAATACATTTATTAAAAAAAATTACGAAAATAATGCACGTTTTCAAAAAATTTCAAAAATAATACACCTTAGGCCACGGCGTGGCCAACTGGATCCAGTTGGTCACGGCCTGGCCGATTGGATCAAGTTGGCCACGCCGTGGCCGATAGGGTTCCATTCGGCCTAGCCGTGGCCGACTGGAACACAGCAACATTTCAATCGGCCTGGTAGCCATGCAGTCGGCCTGGCTGTGGCCAATTGGCCCAGTTGGTCAACCCGTGGCCGACTGGATAAAAAATACTTTTTGGTAAAAAGAATATGTGCTCCATTGGCCTCACGAACTTTCGGCGCTAAGGACACCGGGATTGGGATGCTTTCGGTGGTGAGGTGACCGGGATTGGGATGCTTTCGGTGGTGAGGTGACAGGGATTGAAACGCTTTCGGCGCTGAGGAGACAGGTTCAGACACTTTCGGCGCTGAGGAGACAGGGTTGGGACGCTTTCGGCGCTGAGGAGACATTGATTGCGCTAACTTTGAGGAAAGTAGTAGCGCACTGAGGCTCGTCGGTTCTTTAAAAAGACCTCATATTTGCCTCTTTTTCTCCTCATTCACTCTTCTCCTTTCGCAGTGATGGATGAAGGCTCAAGCTCGAAGAATAAGAAGAAATCAAGTGGTGCATCACCAAAGCTGGCTGAAGATAGTGATGATGACTTTATGCCAGACAAGCACGGAAACTTACCGTGGAAAAAAAAGGTAACAATGTTGCATCAGTGTCATCCAAGAAGAAGAAATCAAGCGATGCATCAGCAAAGCCCGCTGAAGATAGTGATGATGACTTTATGCCAGACAAGCACGGAAACTTACCGTGGAAAAAAAAACAGGTAACAGTGATGCATCAGTGTCATCCAAGAAGAAGAAATCAAGCAATGCATCAGCAAAGCCCGCTGAAGATAGTGATGATGACTTCATGCCAGACAAGCACGAAAACTTACCGTGGAAAAAAAAGTGTTGACGACTTTATGTACTGTTAGCGATAAGCACTACGTTGTATCTTACTTTCAGTTTAAGTGGTTTCATTTAATTTATGCCGTACCATGTCGTACGATTATTAGCAAGAATAATGATGAAGAGTTGATGTAGTGAATAGGCATAAGTCTCATACATAGAATAGGCATATGTCTCATACATAAGCATAGGCATAAGTCTCATACATAGAATAGGCATAAGTCTCATACATATAATAGGCATAAGTCTGATAGGGAGGTGCTTCAAGGATGGCGTCTGGGACGGCGGTCAGGAAGTGTAGTAGGCGTCGTCCAGCCATACCTGTGAGGTGCCCTATATTGCCGAAGAGGAATCTCAGAACCGTCCTGATCATACTGTGTCTCCTGGGTGGGGCCTGGTGGAGGAGTCGAATACATGTCTATCCAGTCGTTCTGCTGCGACATGTAATCATGTGTACTGTCCTCAGGATCTGGTTCACTAGCCCACACAGATTCAGACATAGGCGTATCATTTCCAGTTCCTGTAGGATGAAACATAAGTACTGAAGACAAATGTAGTTCCAATTATAATTATAAAGTGACATACCCTGCTGTTGTGACGCTGGGTGAAACGAGGGAGGACCATCCTGCGGGTACTGCATGCTGAACCTCCCGCCTGGTCAGGACGGGGTGGCTGATACGGGTAGCTAGACGTGGGACCCTGCTGCTGGTACTGCCATGCTGAACCTCCCGCCTGGTCAGGACGGGGTGGCTGATACGGATAGCCAGATGTGGGACCTTGTTTCTCTACACGTGGACGCGGGTGGTGTCGATGCTCAGTGGAGGAACGCGGTGGTCGCTGTAGATGATGATGTTGAACAACATCTGAAGTGCGGTTGCACGTGATAACATCGTAGAGAGCTCGTAACTTCTGTTGAATGCGTGCAAAACGACCCCGGTATGGAAGAAGAGGGCCTGACGATGATGAACGTGCAAGCACATTCATCTCATCCCTCAGATCGAGTGTAATGTCAGCCTGGAATTGAAACGATGATTTAATAAGTAACCACATCAACATATTAGTTAACTAAATGCATTTGGTAAAGAGAATATATGTTACCGCTAATTGTCTGGAGCCGGAAGTATCAAAGCTGGGGTACGTGTCCCCCGTAGCAGGGACGGGCATCACCTCAGGGCGAGAGTGCTGAATGATGCGCAACCGTGTTCCGGCCATGTACCGTCGCAGATAGACATTGAATTGATGGATATCAAACCTGGCATCCTCATTCCAAATGCGTGTCATGGCAGTCTCCCACTCTGTAATGTATGGCTGAACTCTCTGAAGCCACTGAGTGAGTGTCCTATTTACCCCCTTCCTTGTGATCCTAAAATTATGGTTTGTGTTCAAAATTAGCGGATTTCAAAATTAGTGTCCTAAATAATACATACACCGATGGATCAACTAAATAAATTTTTAATAATACATACACATATGGAATGTTAATAATACCTGTGAATTTCTGGTGGCAGTGGATCCTCTGTAGACGGAGGGTCAACCAACTGTTGAAGACCAAATTGCCTCATAACTCTTTGTTGCGCCATCACCTCGACGAAGACATCAAACATGATCTTTGATTTTGTCATCCAATAATCCCGATCCCTTGTGCATAGAACAGAAATACCGTTGGGGTATCTTGCAGCTATGGCTTCTCGTGTATATGGCTGCCAGATCACACCAGTGTATACATCGAACTGCTCTTTTAATGCTGTGTAGGCTCGCCTTATCTGTTCAGTAGCAAACCGTCTCTGTGCAAAATAACAGTTAGCGAAGGATCTTTGTGACAAATTATCGGAAGGCCAACTGTCCTCAATATGTATGTTCGGATGTCCTATAGAGAACCTCTCCCACGACCACAACTGTAAAAATATAGGGCAACCGAGAAGGGCTACCTTGTTTTCTGGCGGCAACGTGCAACCCTTGCACATACCTCGGTAAGTGGCCGCTAAAACCGCAGAACCCCAACTCCTTTGTGTGATATTCTTAAGCTCCACAGCTGAAGCGATCTCCAGTGCAATACCAATGTAGCGTGCGCTAATACTTGTCACATGGTTCTCTGTGAACATCACCTTCCCTAGAAGCCACAAAAGGTATGCCTCTAGGCTCCGCGTGATCTGTGTCGCTGTCAACGGTACATGTGGATACCCCGGAAACTTCTGAATCTGTATTGAGTAAAGAGAAGGTGTTACTAAATAAGGAAATTACTTCTAAAACGAGATAATATATGAACACAGAAATGTGAACTTACCTGAAAATTTAGCAACCAGTCATACTTAGGTCCATGAGCCTCTGAGGCAAAGTCCGGAGCACCTGCATACAAATGCGCGAAGCGCGCTTCCATATCATCTTGCCAAGTAGATATTGCCGCCAGAGGTCCAATGGCTGACCCCGCCAATGGTAAACCCAACAAGAAGGACACATCCTCTAGAGTAGGAGCCATCTCTCCCCAACGAAAGTGGAAGGTGTGAGTCTCAGGCCTCCATCGGTCCACTAAGCAACTCAGAAGAGACCCGTCAATGGCGAGGCGTGTAGAGGTTTCCGTGGCTTCAACAAGACACGCAACAGGTAAAAGCCCAGCCCATTTCAACCTGCATTAAATAAAACAAGACGCGCGAAAGTTTCAGCCTTTGATGTACATGATCGAAAGAATTAAATATAACACGTACCTTTGAACCCAATCCGGGTGTATCCTCCAGTTTTCCTTTGGAGTACGAGTGATGAGGGGCTCGATCTTCTGGTGCTGACATAATTTTGCAGCACGATGCTTACTATCAATTTTCGGGTCAAGCAACGTCATTCCCTCCATTCCTGCTCTTATTTAGACATAGTTGTACGCACAATACAAATTTGAACAAATAGTGGCAGACTTAGTACAAATTAAAATGATTGTGCGACACTTAATACAAATAAAGAACATAGTGGCAGACTTAGTATAAATTAAAACCATAGTGCGACACTTAATACAAATAAGAACATAGTGGCAGACTTAGTACAAATTAAAACGATAGTGCGACACTTAATACAAATAAAGAACATAGTGGCAGACTTAGTACAAATAAAAACCTAGCTTCTTCCTCTGCCTCTTCCTCCTCTTCGTCCACGGTTGCCTCGTCCACGCACAGAAGCACCGGCAGTGACGAAAGTGGGACAACTAGTGTCCCTATGGCCAAATAAATTGCATAGAATGCATTGCATAGTGCGGCCTCCCGCTTCAGATTCATCCATATCATTCCGGATCCGTTGACACTGTCGTCTACCTCTACTTGTACGCATATTAGCTGGGTCTGGAATGTATCGTCTTTCACCAGGATTTACGGTGTTGAAGTTACCCATTGATCGAAATCCTTGCAACTCACCCGTCCAGGTATTAAGGACAGCCTCTTTCAGAAAATATGGAGACACGAACGAGATTGCATCCATTCCAAGCTGCCTGCAAGCAGCAAGTACATGCGAGCAAGGTAGGTGTAGCAACTTTGGTTTGTTGCATGTACACTCACATGTTGGCCAGGCTTCATTTCCAATTTTGACCTCATGGGTCCTCATCTCATTTGCACATCCGAATTTGTTGTTAGCTAAGCGTACCTCAAACCTTCTTTCTTGATTTCCGATGGCGACTACAGTGTGTGACATAGCTTTTTCCATCTTTTCATCCATGTACTTCATAACCCTCTCACAGTAACGTGTGTTAGGGTTGTTCATCATATGCATCTCAGATTTTGCACGCCTATCTCTGAAATACTTGACCGTGCCATAGAAAATACCCTCAACCAGAGCTGTAAGTGGCAATGCCCTGTTCCCTCTGAGGACAAAGTTATATGTTTCAGCAAGGTTGGTAGTCATGACACCATACCTTGCTCCATGTGTGTCATGCAACAAAGACCACCTCTCTATAGGCTCATGCTCTATCCATTGTTCAAATGTTTTAATAGTCCTCCCAAGCCTTCTCCTAGTACCCGGTGGGTCAAATCCTGGCAAGTCGCAAAGCCCAACAGATTCTTCCTCCACGGCAGCTGTTCCTGTTGCTAACTGTGCAGCTACTGCCGCTACCTGTGCCCTCACAGCTGCATCTCGTGCAGCTTTCCTGTCCCTAACATGTCTCTGTGTGCACACATTAAGTCTTTGACGGATCAAATTGTACTTCCATACCTGATTCTGTTTGCACAGTTTTTTGAAAAGATTCATAAGGTTCTTATTTCTGAACTGGGAGAAGAAATTGGCACCGAGATGGCGCATGCACCATCGACTCTGCAAGTCAAGCCATGGAGTTTGTTCATCAGGCCCAGGGTTTTTCAGTTTCTTTATCGCACTCAATATACCTGCATGCCTATCATGAAGGATGCACACATTCGGCTTATTCTGCACAACTGCTATTTTCAATTGCCTGAAGAACCATGTCCAACTTTCAATGTTCTCGCTCTCCACAAAAGCAAATGCAAGTGGGACAACTTGATTTTGGCCATCTTGACCAATAGCGGTCAGGATCTGACCCTTGTACTTGCCGGTGAGAAAAGTGCCATCTACACAAATCACCGGTCGACAATGAATGAAAGCTTCTATGCAGACACCGAAAGAGAAGAACAGTCGATGCAAAACCTTCACAGTGGGAAACTCTGGCATGAAAAAGTCCTGGATGTTGACATATGTGCCTGGATTCCTCCCCTGCAGTGTTTGAAGAAGCTGCACAACAGAGTCATATGCATCAAAATATGAACCAAATCTTGTCTCAAGCGCCCTATGTTTAGCCCTCCATGCCTTGCCATACGAAATATTATAGTTCAACCTGCCGAACACTTTTGTCTGGATAGCCTTCACTTCCATCGCTTTGCACTCCACTATCTCGGTGTAAAACAACCGAGCAATAAGCGTGGACGAAAGGTTACCATGATCTTGAGGGATACTGGGAATAACACATGTATGATGCACTAAATCACTTATCACCCAACTTGTGTCGTACTTAGGGAGATAGGCATGCACCCTGCTGGGACATTCCATGTTCGTGCATACCATTGTTAAGTATTTCTGACTTGACACCTTAGTCCTGAAAACCCTTTTGGTGGACATTGCCCAGTTAATGATTGCATCCTTCAGGGCTTCCTTGTTGGGATACATAGCACCCGTCGCAATGTTGTTCTGGTGATATAACCAGGCAGAATCATGCCCATCGTTCACATTCATTGCAGATGAGAAGTCCTGATTCCATGATGCAGGATTAGGCACCTCCTCTGCATTTTCTTCTTCATCCGACTCGTCGGAATCATCGGCCTCATCATTTGTATCATCATCTGTATCTTCTTCTTCCATCTGGTTTTGCATGTGTCCATCCACCTCATCAGCATCTACCTCCCCACTGTTATACCCATTCACAATCTCTCCTTCTACCTGACTATTTTGCCCTGACACATATGCATCATCTCCATCATTTGGCATATGTATCCTTTCACTGCTCTGCCCAGGATCGTAACCACCATGCCCTTCAGGAGGACTGACCTCCTTCACGACGGGAAGCACTAGGGCGACAGGATTGCATCCCCTGTTTGCACAACCTTGTATCCAGTTCACCCACTGAGAGCGCCGCTCTATTGGCCTCAAATAAAAGTACACATTTGAACTTGACAGGGTCCATAATGCATGAACGCCGACGGTGTATTTTTCAGTATTAAGCCCTAAAGAGGTTGTCAACCAGTCTGTCACCTGACTAATTGACCATTTTTGAGGGTCATTCAGTGGCACCTCTATGTACTCAAATTCACTAAGATCAACTCCTATCTCATTTGTTTGGACAGTACCATGACCATAGTAAAATACGAACTTCACAATATCTGACATGTTTGCTGACCTACAAAATTATTCAACCTTCATTAATAAGACTGAATAAAATATCTAAATACACTATCGCCCCAACTAAATAAAATATTCACACATCTAAATTGATTGTATCTAAATATAATGGTCACACTATCGCCCCAACTAAATAAAATATTCGCACATTTAAATACACTATCGCCCCAACTAAATAAAATATTCACATATCTAAATTTATTGTATCTAAATATAATGGTCACACTATCGCCCCAACTAAATAAAATATTCGCACTTCTAAATACACTATCGCCCGAACTAAATATAATGTACGCATACATACATATATAAACGGATGAACTAAATAAATTGTACGCACATATATTTTGTTCAAACTAACCTTGAAATACGACCACCACCTTCGCAGCGCTTCACTTGAACAGCGGCAACACCATGAACACCACCTCCACCACCACCACCATGAACACCACCTCCACCCCCATCACCTCCACCACCTCCACCCCCATCACCTCCACCACCTCCACAAGCTATCCCATCAACAGATCGAGGTATCCCTAACCTTCCTAAGCCATATGGAATATAACTACGGTGGAAAATGGGCTAATTATTGGTTGGAAATGGAGTATTAATTGGAGCAAAGTTGAACTCGTGAGAGAGAAGAAAGAAGGAAAGAGAGGAAGGAAGAAGAAGAGAGAGAGGAGAGAGGAGGAAGAAGGAGGCCGGCTGCTGTGTCCAGCCACCTTTCGGCCACGCCAAGGACGAGTGGCGCCCAGTCGGCCACGGCGAAGCCGACTGGCCCTGTCGGCCACGCCGAAGCCGACTGCATGCCCAACTGGGCCGACTGGCGGTGGCAGGAGCTAATCGGCCACGCCTAGGCCGACTGGGCTCTAATCGGCCGGGCCGTGGCCAACTGAGCCCAGTCGGCCACGCCCTGGCCTAAGGTGTATTATTTTTAAATTTTTTTAAAAACGTGCATTATTTTCGTAATTTTTTTTAATAAATGTATTATTTTTTTAAAAAATTCAATTCTTCACACGTTATCATGCACTTTGCTCTGCCGAGAGCGAGAGGGCCAAGCAACGCGCTCGCCCTCATTGCCATGGCCGTGGGCGCCCGCCGGCAGTGCCCTGCGCCCCGCGTCTGGTCGCCGCTCGGCCGCACCGACTCCGCCCCGCGCACTCCTGCCCGCCCTTCGTCACCGCATGGCCGCGCCGGCCATGCCACGGCCTCCGCGCCATCGGTCGCGCCCCTGCCCGGCCTACGCCCGCGACTACGGCCTCCTCTCCAAGAACGACGGTGACGGGATGCTTGCAAGCGGCCATCACAGCACGGGCGGCCTGGATCTCCTGCGGTGGCGCCCGTCTGTGCGCGAAACCTCGCCCTCATGGCCGCAGCCGCACATGACGGCTTCCCTCGCTGACCTCACGATCCCGCGGGTATTCCCCGCCAATCCGCCACCGTCACCGTGCACGGACGTGCGCCGTCACATCGCCACCTTCATCCTCTCGCCATAGAGCAGCCCACGCCCTCCGTCGGCCTCGCCATCACCCAGCAGTGGCCACCGCGCTGGTACGTGGAACCCCGCGGCCCTCGAGCTCACGAATGGCGTCTCCAACAGGGCTGCGCCCGGCAACCGCCTCCCTGGCGGCTTCTCCGACGAGGAAGAGCACGACGGGAGGTCGTCTCGCCGCAGGTGATGCAGCCGAACGCCCGAACAGCCGTGGTGGTATCCGCCTATGCTGGTCATGTCAGGAGGGGATCGAAGATCCTAGGGATTTGGGGATTTCTATCCCTGGTCGCTCTCCTTATTCGATGGGCTGACCATTTATTTACTGGTCTTTGCGATGGCTGCCCTTTTTGGCCCATTTGCATGCGTTGTGGACTGCATTATGTGGCAATTTTGCATGCGTATTGGGACCTAAAAGCTCTATATACGCTCTGCTTAACTGCTCTTATATTTCAGCTTTTTAGCAGATTAGTATTCTAGCAGCAGTTCTAGCGTACTATTTTTTGGAGCATATTGTGTCTATAAATGATTATATGTTCAATGTGTTTGCAAATTGCAATCCCTATAACATATTAAAAAATGATACAATAATGTATTATTTGCAATTGAGATTCATTTTCTTGTAAAATAAATATTAATTCATCATCAGTTAAGTCCAAAAATGCTAGAGAAGCACAAATTTGACTTAATTCGAATAGAATTAATATGCAAAATTAAATATCAATTCACCATCAATTAAGTCCAAAAGGTATAAAACTGACTTAATTCGAATTGAATTGATATGCAAAAATTGTGAAGTAACTATCTCAAATTTATATATGGGATCACAAGGTAATGTGGCATCTACTGCGCAATATGCAGATTATCCACAATTACTATAAGGTCTACATTTTGTCAAAATTGACTTTATGACTACCTTTATAGTGCTCTGTCATATATTTTAATCATATAATAACATAAGGTACTAAAACAAAGGCATCTACTGACTATCGTCAGATTATGTTTCTTAGTACTGCGAGATATACCTCATAATATATGTAATTATCTCCAAAGTTTTATCATAGATGATTTGAGATCTACATTCAAGTCTTCACTTGAACTCACAACTTTGCAAAATTTTATTACAACATTACCATGATGACTTCTAATTTACTGACAAGTAAATAAATAAAAAGTCTATGGTTTGAACCCCGTGTAAGCCAAGATGACCATAATTCGATGAGCGAACTCTCGACGGTCACAACTAATCTACATGACATATGGATGTTAAGGTCAACAATGTGTCTCATGGAATTATAGCGGCACTTCAACCACCCCATGGTGCAAGCCCCGCGAGCAAATCAAAATTATGAGTCAACATGTGGCAAGTTACCAATAAGGTATGAACATCATGAGGCAATTATCTTGCCTAAAGCAAATCATGATTGAATCAGTGGGAGAATACAATCATGAGGTTCATAAAATTTGCTTCAGCTTGCAATTTGCAAAAACAACCCATATTATGGTGAAAATAGAAGACATTGTCTACTATCTTTCTCGTTAATAGGATCTTAATTTTAGCAACACTATCGTGCAAAAGATACCTAATTATCTCTGACCTTCTGCATTTACTACTCTAGGAGGAGAAAATTGATGAAATCCTTAGGAATCATTATTACAACCATGTCTGTGTTTCTCCTCTAAATGATGTATATGCACATTTTCGGGATATCACAGTTTGATGGCTCTCCTAGAAGTCAATCAACAGACTGCAAAGGGAAATGCAAAAGCAATGAGAAGCACAAGCCACATGCATCAGGCCGTGGGAAAGGCACTACATAGATGAAGTTTCATACAAACTAATCTTTATCAAAAGTGTGTATGCTACAAGCATCACCCAAAAATTCCGTGCCCATCAATTTTGTTCAAAACATTCCATGACACAAACAACCGATCCGCTGAAGGGTAAAGATATGAAGCACACTTCAATCTTCAATCTGACTGTATCAAGGAAGCTATTGTTCACATCATGTGACAACAAAGCACTCCAACAGTCATGAAATCCCATCAACAAGGAGAACATGGTCATCAAATATGCTTTGCATGACATGTTTTTGAGATTTCACTAGTCTCCCAACTCCTTATAAACATCCATTCATTGTTGTAATAAATACATTATTGTCGTTCTCATCATATATTGTTCATCACAATATAGTGTATCAGCACTTTGATACAATTACATTTGTATGTGTTCTATATATCTAATAAAGATTTCTCGTATTGAGAATCTTCAAAACTATATATAGATTTCTACGGGGGTCAATCTGATGAAAGAGTATAAGTGCCTTGTGGACGTATGCACCACAAACTCTATAGTTAGGGCAGTAAAAAAATACATCTGCACTCTTACTTAGAGAGAAAGAGATATTTTAACAATCGCTAGACGCGATGATGTAATTATTGGTTCAATTTGAATCATATTACTATCCCTATGGATACTCAAGAACCATCAAGGATTTCTTTATTGAGTCCAGGTTCAACTCGTATCCCACTAAACTATAGAGATATATGTCAAAATAGTTTCTATATAGAAACTCATGATGACAACAAAGAGAAATATATTCTCTTTACCATATGCAACAGATATAAAATCACATTCTCTATGTATCATCAGAATTGCACTACACATACTTTAAAGCCCGTAGCACATGTTGCATACAAGATAGTTTTTCAGAATGTTATTTACATGACAAACTTGGCACACTCGCCTTGGTCATTTTGACATTGACTTGAAATGAAAACTATCAGCAATTCCATTAATCATGCCTAAAATGATGCTAAGTTCTAAAAATATTTTGGATTTTATGTGCACTACATGTGACAAGGAAAGCTAATTTTAAGGTCTAGGCACCTTAAAGTGTTTAACCACTCAGATTCCTTGAACGCATAAAGCCAAGGTAAGTGGTACTTCTCAGCCATTGGTTGGACTATTCAGTTTGTTCTATGGTTCTAAAAGGCAAATCTACACGATGGTCTTCTGTGTGCATCTAACCACATGAACCATTGACTCATTATCCTGAAGATCAATTTCAATGAAATTCGAATGGACAATGTTGCAAATCTCTTTGCGTGCCATGAACATGGCCCTGTGATGTAAATTAAGCACTTTGTCCCATATGTACAGTTTCAAAATGGTTTGATAGCATCCTGTATCCAAATAATTAAGCTCATTGCATGATCCTTACTTCGGAATTGTAACTTACCAACTTCACGTTGGAGTCATGCATCTTTACACACTGCTGACTTAATTCAACTGTAGCATACTACATATCGTAGTACACCCCCTCTAAAATTAGTACGTGGAAATCAAAATTATTTCCCATCTGCGATAATTCGGTTCCATACCGATATCACCACCATAGCATACATCAATAGCCCTTCACAGAAAATTGGGATCTATGTGAGGAATAACTGTATTTTCTTCACCTATAAATACCTTAAGCCCCTATCAGGGGGAGTCATTCATGGCTCGTATGCTCAATGAGGAACATTTCCAGGCATTAGGGGGAGATTTTAAGTACCAAAAAGAATGCCAGGAAATCACTTGGAATGTTCAACACATTTCCACCTCAAATCCACGTACTCGAAGATCTAAACCCATTGTTTAGAAGATTTGCAACACATTGCAAATAACCTGCCAATCTCATTTACCGACTATAATGGTGTCACACAAACCTATAATCCTACGAAAATGCGCCCAAAAGAGTGGTGGTACCAACAAAAACCACTCAACTACCCATTCAAAACAAGAAGGGTAGAAGTACGGCCACAACATATCAGGATTCAGCTTTCCGCAAGCAACAAAGGATATCGAGGCCTCTGACTCGGTAAATGCAAGTCAACTTCACGTTGATAGACACCTAATGGGTAGTATACACCCAATGAGAGGTAAACCTCCATAACCCAGCTCAATAGTGCACACAATGACTAGGACATCGGAAACCTAGACTCAACCGTATTGGGAAACATGAAGAGTCATCAAGGGTAACAAGATTTCACCAAATATTTATACATTCTGGAGAATCATATAAATGAAAGCCTACAACTGTCGACATAAATTTCTTATGATTGCAAACAACCTTTACACTGATCCGGATCCAAAGACCATGGCCATGGCAGAGTTTAAATAATACTCGCTCGGACTGGACTCAAACAAAGGATGCAATCCAAGAAGAAATAGCCTCGCTCAACAAAAGGAAGGTATTCACAAAAGTAATACCTACACTAGTTTTCATCCTAAAGTGGAATGAGAACATACATGTGGTGAATAGCAAGGCTTGTAGCATAAGGGTTCACGCAGATACCCAAATCGATTCTCCATGCATAAGTGTAATCAATTTCCGATAATTATCTCAATGGAAGTACAAATCATCTATTTATGCAGTTGATAGATGTAGTGACCACATATATTAATGTGTCACTTGATTCAGACATATAAGTTCCTCATGGGAATTCCAATTCTGAATCCAAAATGAAAACGCAACATGTTTTGTTAAACTCAATAAGTCACTACATGACTTACAATAGTCGAAATAAATTTGGTACAATCGACTTAGTGAGTTCCTTATGCAAAAGGATACTCCAATAGTGATGATTTTTCATGCGTGTTCATCAAGAAATCCTCATTAGGATTCGACTATCAGTGCATGGTAATGATTATAACATCATTGGCAACACACACGATATTGATGAAGAACGTAATCATCCATAGACAAAATTTCAGATGAAGGATGTAAGTAAAAGCAAACGTTGCTTCAGCTATAATTCGAGCCCCTTCACTCATATATTATGATACACCATGTTGTCTATATCCATAATATATTGGACGTAAATAAATCTTATCCATCTATAACTTTCATGGTTGTTCAATCTCTAGACGTAGAGAAAGATCCATTTTAGACCATGAGAAGATGGAAGTAAGATATTGGGACCCAAGGTTCCATACTCTAGTGCCACTAGATCCACCAAACACAATTGGTTTGGACTCGTGAATATCTTTCGATATCTCCAAGGCACAAAACACATTTTCCTAGTTTTTCAATTAAATATGGACACCAATATCATCGGATACATCGATCAGATCCCCACTATGTCAAATCGTAGACACACGTCGTGTACTCACTTGATGTGATAGCCATCATATAGAAGTCTTTAAAATAGACCTTAGTGGCTACATCAACCAATCATTCTGAAATACATGACCTCATATTAATATATGTTGCTTTGCAGAATGATAAACCACATACAACACTTATGTGGAATTGGTTCTATTGCATCACCAACTATTATCTACAACGATAATAACACTTGTGTTGCTTAGATGCAAAGGGGTTATATAAGAAGCAATATCACTAAGCATATTGCCCCAAATTACAAGGATCAGGGGGAGTCTTTTCCTGAAATATAACCTATACAAACATTATATTATACTCTTTTTCCCTTTATGAGTTTACTCTCAAGGTTTTTAATGAGGTAATATTAACACAAGAATATATGTCATACCTCCTATTTTTTCCCACCGGGGTTTTTAGCGGATGTATACAAGGCATATTAATTGTCCTCTAAACTTACTAATTGAGTTTTTTCCTTTCAAGGTTTTCTCATATAAGTTATCAAAGAGACAATTACCATCATATGTCATATCATTTTCTCCTTATATTTTTTCCACTGGGTTTTAAAGGAGTTTTCAATGACATATCAGATCACACTCTTTTTCCTTATGAGCTTTCTCTCGAAATATCTCATAAAAGGTTTTAATGAGGTGATATATGCAATACTTTCAACATTCCCCAATAAGGATTTTAAATGAAAGTATACCAAGCATATATATTGTTCTCCAAACTCATCAACGAGTTTTTCTCCTTCTTCAAAGGTTTTTCTCATATGAGTTATCAAGGAGACAATAATCATTATATGTTGCATCATTTTCTCCTTATTTTTTCCTACTGGGTTTAAAGGAGTTTTAGCAACATATCTATACTATTCTCCTCATATTTTCCCACAGGGTTTTTGGAGGAGTTATACAAGATCATATACACTTGTGATCAAGACCAACATTTTCTTTGTGCAAGGGGGAGTGTTAGGAATAGTTTGCAACTAATCTAGGCAGTTGCCAATATGCCCAAAGCATCCCTTCCGTAGAGTCATGTCTCTTATGTATAGGCACCTCTTCAATCTCTCTCTCCCACTAGTTGCATCTCTTGTAACAGTAATGTCCCTTGTAACAGGTGCCATTGGCACCCCAAATCCTTGTATAAATAGGGCTTTGCCCACAAGCAATAAACACAAGTTTTAGATCAATTGTTGTGATTCTTCACACCAGAGACAAGGAAGTCGGCTGTCGATCTGGTGACGAGGATAGTAGTCGGACAATAGATGCGGCTGTGGGAAGGCGGCGGGGATGAGTTGGTGACATGAGGATTTGGTCCGACTGCAACGACATGGGAGCAACAACCGACTGTGGAAGGAGGGGGAGGAGACGGTTGGCTACTACACTCTAAAATAAAGGACACATATCACTACCACAAAACGTGGCTTTATCCCTTAGCTGTTGATGTAATAGCCTCGAACATCTTGTTGATGCATTGGGCGGAGATCCTCCGGCATGGCAGGGCTCAGCTCTGCTGAAGCATGAGTCCATGATCCCGAATGGGGGTGGCCGAACTTTTGCTTACTCAGGAGATGTGCATGCTCTTGCCTCGGTTTCCGTCCTCCGCCACCTCCTCGGCAGGATCCATAGCGAAATGTCTTGGTGGCTTGACGGCATCCTTCACCATAGCTTCAACTGCAGGGCTTCGCGGCACAACATGCCTTGGTGGCGCGCCCCCAATAGGGATCATAAGAGTACCTTCACAAAAATCAAGGTCGAAGTTGAACAAAAAAGAAAGTCAGTAATCCTAGTGAGCCCCACTCGTAGTTGTTGTGGCCTCCGCCATCGGCCTCTCCTTGGCAATAATCCAGTAGTCTATCCCCCCTTAGAACTCATTTGGTACAAAAGTATTGGAGAGTTTTTGGGATGATTATCCTCGTGTGGCCCATAATCCTATGAAATCCTTATCGGGCCATTTGGTATGAGAGGTTTTCCCTTGGACTAAGAACCCAATTCCCCCATCCACGTAAACCACGCGTCATAGAAGTTTCAATGAGGCCCTCGCAAAACTGAATATGTGAGGCATGAGAAAAGAGGAGATGAGCTCTCGATGCATCCTTGACTTGTTGTCGTGCCTTCGATGCTTTACACCTCATTGACATAGGGCGCAAATGGTCCCCCTATGTAACCAGCTTCGATATGTATCTCAGCGCCATCGCCTATCGCCCCCCTCCACTCGTCGTCTTCCTTGATACAAGGAACGGGGGCTCCCTCAGATTGGATGTGTCAGGTCATGATGACGGCTCGATGATGATTTCTTGGCTAACCGGGTCCCGAGCATCGAGGGCCTAGAGCACATCCTCCGTGCGGACCCCGTGGAGGATGTGTGGTCCTTAGTGGCTGCTACGATCTCACCAACCAGACATGGAGGATCATGACGATTATAGTTGTGACATGATATCTCCTCTCGCCCCGTCCAATCATACTCATCATGTACGGGGTGGGTCGCATGAGGATCAGGTGGATAGACTTAAAATATGGTTGATGACAAGCTAGGAATCACTCAAGTGGAAGGGCGATGCAGGAAGAAACAAGTTGTCCCTTGATGATAAACCAACGTTATCAAACCAGAAGGAGATCCAAGTCTCGACAATTCAAACAAAAACTGCACACAAGTAACAAGCACACTTTTCTCCCAACAGATGGCAGGAGGGTTGTCAATGCCCCTATCTTTTTGGTTACAAGATTAATGGCAGTTGTATTTGAATTATAGTGAAACAGAACAACAGAAAAATAACAAAATATCATAACTAATATATGACGAAAATAGACCCACTGTCAGGGGCCATTTCATCTACTAGTGAAATCTCTATCAAAGCAGCAAGGTATTCTGAAAAAATCACAGTTAGACAATTGATAGATTATGATATTCATGGCTATGATCATTCATGGCATAATTTAGAGTGCGGATTTTGTACATGTATAAGAGGGTACATGTGATATCTTATCCGAGCGTTGTTGTTTGAAATTTCTGCCAAAAATTTCTACATCTGTTTGCACTATGCATTTATTTTATTATAGCTTCCATAAGATGTAGTTATTTGAATGCATGCCATAACTTTATACCAACATATATGAAATCGAACTTAAAATTGCTTCATTGTTTGTAGGATTCTAAAAACATAGGAGCAAGTGAAACATATGACTAATATGTTATTACGTATTGGTTCCTATATGATTTGAAAATGCATGGTTCAATTCACTGGAAAAAGGAATAATTTTCCTTAAGGATTAGGTACATTGCGTTGATTTTTGTATAAAATATGCAATGTTTCTACCACAGTTTGTATGGATCTCAAAACAAAAATTTAGCATTGTGTGTACATAATATCATATGTACCCACTTGTACATGTACATATGCATTTCTGCATAATTTAATATAGGCATTACGTATGTGATAAGTACATATTGTTACTCCAACTACTTATACTACTATTACTCCACTTCCAAGACCGTTCTCCAACATACATCTCGAAGTATTAAGTTTACAAGTAAACAAAGTAATGCATAAAGCAAAATGGCATAATGCAAATAGGAAGAAGTTGAGCAATATAATGAAACCTCGTCGTTTTACCATTAGTGGAAGATGCAGCAATATAAATATGTGTTTTTCCCAAACAAGGTCACTAGGATATATAAAACCGTAAGATTGAACCCACTACAATGCACCACTCCCTCTGGATAACTATCCAACACACTTGGTCAAGGTACACGAGATAGATCTTGGTCAATGTACACGAGATAGATCAGAGAGCATGTAAAGCTACAAAATTACACAAGCATAAACCTGAAGAGATTCAAATAGATATCATAAACAATCGTATCCATAAAGAAACAATTGATCATGTCCCAACAAACACACCATAAAATTACATTGGATTGATCCCGATCGTACAAGAAGGAGGGACGCATGGTATTGAAGATCCAAAGAGAGAGAGAGATCTAGTTTCAGTTATGTACCCTAAGGTCCTAAGAAACTGTTCATGCAACACCATGGACGCGTCAAGGATGATGAACAAACCTTTGACGATGGATCCCCCCTCTCTGACAGCACTCCATAAACAGTCTCCAAATTGGTTCGCCGAGCTCCAGGAGCGTGAGGCAGCAGAAACAACGGTTACTTATGGGTTTCAGGAGTTTTAGGATTTATAAGGAACTAGAAGGGTTAGACGCGCTTTGCAGCGTCCGTATATATATATTGTTGGAATTTTACAATATTTTGTTATTTGGTTTGGTGTGGTGGAAAATGAACCATGTTTTCTTCTTTATAATGTGGTGTTTTAATGGAACTTTCTGGCAGCATGATTCTATGTTACCTACTAATCTAAGCAAACAACGTGTACAACATCGAGGCATATGACCTAAGCTTGACAAATATAGAGCAAACATCATATTTCTGTATGAGCGAAGCTTGAAAAATACAAAGCAAACATCTAAAAAAGAGCAAATTATTATAGGTGCATGAATTATGTTTCAAACAAATTTAAGCATTTAAGCTTATAGTACTACTACAAAACAATAGGACTCACTGAATCTTACAATAAGTCTATAATAAGGATGGTGATTAGCGGTCAAACTAAAATACCACATCTGTTTTTTTATGGGTCATTTTATACTGGATGTCTATTATGATGTAAACTTATCCAACATGGTTCCTTACACAACCTACTAAGTCAGTATATATCTTCAGTATAATGATACCTAGATTTAGTGGCAAGTAAATGTAGCTCATTCAAAAAAAGGAAAATACAAATGTTCTGAACATAGTAAATCGACAGGGGGAAAATGTGATATACACTGTAATATTCATCATCTTCACTGGTTTACCCTAAATCACTGGATGAAAGAAACCAATGCATTTACCAATATATAATGTTTTTTCAAATGTTACCAATATATAATGTTAAAGTCTATGAAATGTATAATACAAATCAACCTTGTTGAGAAAATATTTGAACAGAGGCGAGTATCTCTATCCTCGTGGTTGAATCAGTTAGCCTGCATAGTGGGAAAATATACGGAGGTTTAATGTATAAGAAACAACAGATTTTCGTAGGCAATTACTTGTAGGTTACACCAAAACTGATAAAAATGACGTATTCAAAATTTTATAGCACTCGACATGAAAATTCATTGTGGTTGTGGTACCCCATGCTCAAAAATGTTCAATAATAACAACTTGTAGGTTACAGAAGGAGTACACGTGATATATATTTTTGAGCCCTTGTTAACCTACAAGTTGTTATTATAGTGATATGCACTCAAAACGTAAAAATCTCATCTCAATATATGGAGTATTTCGGATGGAAACTTGTTATTATGAATCCTACTGAATTCACAATCGACACACTTGGATGGTTAAAAATCTGTAACCCCGACATTAAAATTCATTGTTGTTGTTGTTGTACCCAAGGGCTAAACTCGACAACCTCGAAATATTAGACCATTTTTCTCACTATACTCAATTTACTGACACGACACGTGGTGAAGAAGCTAAGACTTCTGCAATCTCTATGGTCTTTCCCATAAGAACTAATGATTCCTAATTACAATTGACCTTATGTGCCATATTTTAGAAACTTGTGGCCCTGCTTTAAAATAATAATCTGATTGCGAAGTGATAAATAGTGATAAAACTGGACATCTCAAATTCGATATTCTGGTATGGAACTCTACAGTTTCAGAGAAAAAAAATGCGGCAAAAGCTTGTGAGACACCAATGCTATGACAATTACACGGTACACAAATATCAGTAAGATTCAGAACTATTGGAGGATTCAGAACTACTGGAGCTCTAAATATTTCTGATAGCCAAAGCATGAGAGGACAACTTCTAATGTTGTAGTCTGGACTGTCCATTTCTCAGATATACAGAAAGGAGTAGGCCTAAATATTGTTTAATGAAATGGGGATGTTAAACTATCTGATTGAATAGACTAACTTCTGGTGAAAGGCCTAGTAGCCGGCAAGGAACACTCTGTGAGGAACTTCACAGACTGTAGTCATAGGTGGCACACCATATATACCTCATCGGCATGCATCGGCAAAGCTTTTACCACCGTTTTGAAAAAGGAAAGGAAAAATCATTTGCAATGAACTGCCACGATCGGTGTCTCATATTTAAGAGTCCCAACCATTGTACTGTTATGTCGTGCAGTATGTGGTAAAGTGGTGAAAAAAATGAAAGCTCAATGGCACCATTGTACATAGTAAGAAAATTTGTGAGACAATGACGAAAAAATGTGGACATATCTAGCAAGAAGTCTAAGCACATCATGCAGCTAGTACGTACAAACTTGTACAACCAACATGACTTCAGTGGATTAGTTAATAAGCAATTCATATAAAGAAGATATATATCATAACTTCTAAGCCATTACCTGGTTGCAATGCCAATACTTAGGACAGCACCTTGAGAATTTTTCTACACCATGTTCATTCTTGCGATCTTTCTTCCTAAAAATACCATCTATAATATGAAACTAATAATATATTTTTACCGGTTATAAAAAAACACAAATTTGACTACTACAACCATAGTGCCAATCTTTAAATTAATCGCATTAAATATTATTTCTGATACTACCGCAGATGAATTTTGAGCCATCAAATCATAGTGTTCTTTTTCTTAGCCACGTTGCAACTTCTTATTTCTGTGGCTTATGCGCTGGTCGTTTAACCGACCATATCTAGGCATGCTCATTTTCCTAAATATCACCTCAAGGTTGATTCATATATGATATATCTTCAGCATAGAGCTCCAAAGACCAAGTGCGAAAGCAAGGAGAACGTGTTCGTAGATATGTCTCAACTTACAATCCATTAATATTTGCACATGACTAATTGTGTAGAGTAATAGTGGAATAGACAAAGAAACTTTGATTCTGATTTTTAATGATTACATACAGTAGTGGTCAGATCTAAAAGTTAAACATCAACTCATTTTTCATGTAAGCATAACACTCTTGCACAAAGAAGACGTCGGATTGTTGACAAACTATGAGGCTAAACAATACTACGCATCCAATCCGAGTCAATTAATTGTAGAAGAACCAATTTCCTCTACTATTCAGCAGTAACAAAAAAAATTAATCAAGTAGAGGGTCCATACTTAGCTCTGCTGAAAAAAGGGCCCGGAACATCGAGAGCATGGACTTAAAATCACTTAATTCATAACTATCTATACCTAAGGCTATAGTATGCATCAACCTGCAGCAAGAAAATAGGATAGCACACCATAAGGAGCTTTGCATATGCACAAGGTATGGATAACTAAACAATGAGAGCATCCACAAACTGCATAGAGTACCTGACGGCCAACGATCCTCTCGTCAGCGCCCTTCTCCTCCTAGTTCTGCATTTGCCGAACATCAACCACAATAGAGCTAATCCAAGAAGCACAAGTCAGCTGCTCCCCCTGCAGAAATGCTCCTCTCAGGTTTGGTGCAGACTTCGCAACAACAACAACACATGGAAAACCAGCCCCAACAAAAACATCCTCATCACCTATAAATATGATGTTCATATTTTCTTGCTTTTGCAACACGGTCAAATTCTTATCTTGCAAGCATAGATAACTAAATATCTTTGAATGTTCTTGTGGGAAATAAGAAAATCACATATTTAACCACGAATTAGCAATCAAAATCAAAATTAGCATAAACAAAGGACTAAAAGAGAAAAGAAGATTGCATATCTCAACCTTTCCTGCTATTTTCCCCCCGAAGGAAGCTTGCTGCAAATCTTGTAAGTGGGAGCTCCATTATTGATGTATTATTCTCCCCTAGTTGGAGCCCTGCATCAAAAACCAAGCACTAACACATACCCCAAAACAGACAACCATAGTGTTTAATGGTGTGGATTAGCATTGATTATACCTGACAAATCGCATCACTGCTGACCAACAATCCATAGAGCTTAGACCTTGGAGTGCCTCCAGCGGCAGCAACGGCCTATGAAGCACCGATACGGCGACATAGATATGACGATGTGGGTACGGGTACACGGATACATGAATTTCTAAAAACAGCAATACGACAATACTGCAAGTATAGATAAATATTTAATAAAACGCCATGTTCTAAAGACAAAGAATAATTAAATACATGAGATGAGATCAAAATAATGCCACATAAGTTTCATCCATGCTTCTTTTTATCAAATCCCCATCTCCTCGATGACTGATCATCAATTTACTAAATCCTAATGCTACTTGCAAAATATTACAGCATATGCTAGTATTAAAATTTGAAATATACATAACATTTAAGCATGAAAAATTGAAAAAGTAAAGAAGTTGGCTTGTAGCTTGCTTAACCAATAGTATATGTATGCTTGATGCTTCCCAGGCTCTCAACTGAAGAACGCATGCACCTGCATATATTGTGTCAGTATTTCACTCACTAGTAGCAACATAAGAAGGTCAGTAACAACAACTATATTCTACGTACATCATATCTTAGTTACACAGAGCTGAGGCTAGCAGCAATGCCAAGCAGCAGCCTGCAGGCACACACACAACAAGAAGGCACACACACACACAGGCAGCACACAACAAGCAAGCGCGGGAGGACCGGGCACCACCAGAGGAGAGCAGAGCAGGGATTGAGAATGGGGATACCTTGCTGGCGGAGGCAACAGAGACCTCAAGCGGCAGCAAGGTGAGTCCACGGGGCGGCGAGCGAATCAAGACAGGCAACGCCACCGCAACACAGCAGCAGAAGGACGACCGCCGTCCACCGCGCAGCCTATCGAACCCCATCTCCTTCCTGCGCAACACCGAACCCGCGCATCCAATCGGCCCGTACCCATCGAGAGGAAACTGCTGTCTCCACGCTGATGCTGAAGGGCTCCCGCTAGGTGACGACGACCTTGATGTTGAAACCGGTGGGGGCGAAGGGGATGACGGAGGCGGGGAGCTCGGATTAGGGGTAGTAGCCCATGGCGATGTGCTGCTAGAGGAGGTGTGTGGCACGAGCACATTGGACAGGCCTCGCCGCCCACGTACGTACCCAAGCGAAGACTTGGTCAAAATAGATCGGCAAATTCAGGAATTGAAGTACCAATTGATTCTCAGGCCTTTAAAATCAGGGAGCAGAGTGATATTAATGACTGTCGCGAAAGAATTGCATAAGGCAGTGTTGAGAACCCCCCCACACACGTGCGCGCGCACATACACACGGGCAAGTGGCGCCCCCTGGCCGTGCCACCGCCGTATGGACCATTGGCTCCTCGTTAGGTGGAGTTTGGAAGCTTCCCGGCCTTCTTTTGTTCCAGGAAAATTCCACACAAAAAAACTCGTGTGTTCTGAGCTTCGAGAAATAGGATTTCCTAAAAAAATAAAAAAAGCGAAAAACAGGAACTATCATTGAGCAATGGTTCAGTAGGTTAATCCATTAAAATAATATAAAGGATATAAAATGCTATAAAATATGTGGAGATGACATATAATAGCATGAAACAAATGAAAAGCATCCCCAAACTTAATTCCTACTCGTCCTCGAGTAGGTAAATGATAAAAATAGATAATTTTTTATGTGAAATGCTTCTTGCAAGATAAGAAATCATATAATATAATCATGGTGTGTAAACTAAAGGCGTAGAGATATAAATCAATAGTCCATGGTTAACATTAAATAAACAATGAAATAACATATGAGCAAATGAGCTTTATCTTTTCGTGAATCGAATGTTTCCGGTTAGAGTTCCTGTGCGAGGAATGACGAAGGTTTCGTAAAATATAAACTAATGCAATGGATGAGCGTTAGCAAGATTAAGGAACTTAAATGGCAACGAAATGAATGAGCGTGAACAACAAAGGAATAACATGGTTTAAAAGGTCAATAAGTAAGAAAGTTGTAACACCCTCAGTGTCATGTAACAGTAACCACTTTTGTTTAAGACAATTATTGTTGCTAATCATGCTTTCATCATCCTTGCATCTGATCATTTTAAAATCCCCTTTGGTTGATATTAAAAACAATGTGGAAAATAATACTTTATCCAAAAAAAACTGCAACCAATTTTTTTAAATCCCTAAAAGTCAGTGGACCATGTTAGACCAACATTGGGAATTTATTACATTGTTTAGACAAAATAAACAATTCAAATCAGTATCAAAAGCAGCCCATTTAATCATGTATTAATTATATAAAAGTTAAAATGATGTTATTTGGGCCCCAAACTTTTTGTGGCACCCTAGTAATGTGCAATACTAATTATGGAATATGTTACATATTTTACAAAAATACAAAAGTAACTAAAACAAAATACAAACAGAGAATGAAAAGAAAAGAAATTAAACAAAATAGAAAACCCTATATACCACCTAGGGCAAGGACCAATCACCCGGCCCAGCTCCCACCCCCCTTGTCTTCTACATCCTGTTCATGGAGGTAGCGTGGAAAGAATCCCATGGCGTCATAGCCGTGGCTGCCTCCATGGCGGCCATCCACCGGCTAGCCGGAGGGGATAAGACCCCCGAGCGTCGCACCCCCTCCCGGGAAACCCTAGAATCCTTTCCCTTCCACCTAACGCCGCCGCTCCCCTCTCCCCGTGTTCGGCCGAGCTCGCCGTCGCGCCCGTGCGTGGCCAACGCCTCCCTCGAGCCAAGCCGTACTGTCCAAGTTGTTCGTCGACGTCGACTATGCCACCCATCGCGCGGAATCGGGCTGAATCGCGTCATGGATGTCGCCCCCTTCTTCCCCTTCGTCGATGGCCGACGCAACCCGCGGCTCGATTCACTCCACCTGCTGCTGCTAAGCCCCTCGCTGGCCTTTCTTGAGCCACACGGTGAGCTGTTGCTCTTATTCCCGCCCTCCCTTGCGCCTTTTCATCACCGGACGACTCCCCTCGCCCTCTCGCCGTCGCCATGGCCGGAGTTGGCTTCGCGCATGCTCCCAGCGACCCTAGCCACGCACCTCGCCGCCCCTGGAGAGAAAGGCCACGCCTAGCGCACGCTTTGGTCGTGCCCAGTGCGATTCCTGCTGACCGCCTGCAGCCGCCGTTGCTCACCGTCGTCGGCCACGGCCATGTCCATGGTCGTGTGTGCGGTGTTGTGGTGTGGCTTGACCATTGACATGTGGGGCCCTCCCAGGGATTAGCCCCTAATCAGTGGTTAAGGAGATAACCCCCCTGTTAGTAATAGGTTTGAATAACAAGTGGGGCCTATCCCCTGTTTAAATTAAACTAGTTAGATTAATTTCCCCGGTGAGAATGACATATGGGTCCCACAGTTAATTGATTAATTAAAATTATTTATAAAATGCTCTGTCTATGACATGTGGGTCAAGTGCACAGTTTAAATAAAAATAAATTAATTTAATTGTCTAGAGGCTGACATGTGGGACCCCACTGTTAGTTTGACTAGTCAAACTACTTGTGGATAATGTTTGAATTTATTAAATAAAAAAGTAATCCATAAATTCTTTTAAATGATTTAAAACTTTAGAAATTAATATATTTTAAACCGTAAATCCGATGGAAAAACTTTATACATGAAAGTTGATCAGAAAAATATAACGAATACGACTACGACTACGCTACCCATACCCCCCTCCACACCCGTCTAACATACCGCACACAAGACATTCCCCCTTCAGTTGCATTGTCCGGTAATCGCCCGGAGCCGGTAAAATTGTCGGTTAAATTCCCGTTTCGTCTGCAACGTGTAGCACCGCATTAGTTCACCACTAACACTGTGTTCCATGTCTTGTATTTGTATTGCTTTTATTGCCATGTATTTATTGTTTCTTCCCCCCCCCTTATTGTCTGGTAGACCCGGCGACTACCGTCGCCGATGTTGCTGTGTCAACGACGTCGTCGACGACCGTACCCCTACCATTGAGCTTCCAGGCAAGCAGAGTCATTCTCCTTCCCCAGATATCGCCTATCTTTTCCGTACATTTCTTGCACTAGGCATTGCTACTGCTGCTATTACATTAATTCCTATTCTGTTGCATAGTATGTTTTTGTCGCCCCTTGATGTACCTTCCTTTATCCTATGCTGCCTATATAAATATAATATTCAGTAGTTAGTCATGCGCCATGTTAGTCAACTAGGATTAGATAACGGGTCATGATCGCTCTGGGGAGTGAACGCGGGTAAAATTATTATAACTGCAACAGGTACGGTACAGACTAGACGCACAAGGGAACCTACAACGGCGAGACTCTGCCGGGTCGCTTCAAGTTTAACTTACGAGTGGATGGACTCGTATTTCACTCTCGCCGTCGGCTCGGCAGCATAGCACCACCGGGATGATACGAGGATATTCCTCTTCAGTTCATTCCGCCGATGTCTCGGTCGAACCTCTTCAAGTGTACCACCGAGGGTGATTCCTCCTGGTTTCACTTGATGGTAGGCACTCGAATCAACTGGTGTCCTTAACGGTAAGTAGTCGGGTGACCCAATGGTGCCCGTGAGAGGTATTGTATCGGGACGGCAGGACAGGCGGATACCATCGTGGGCCTGGTCCTTGCTCGTTGGCCGTGAGATACCAAACCACGATAGTCGAGCTCCTCCAGGAGCACACGCGAGATAAGGTAAGCAGACGGTTCACCTTGTCGATAACCGCATAGCTTTTATGGCACGACAAGGCAGGCAATGATGCACTGGTGGTCCTGACTGCTGCTCGTTGTCCGTTGTGTTAACTAGTCAGGCAACGATAACGGTTGTCTGCGAGATAATAATAAAACGACTAATGGTTCAGGTGGATGACTTGAGAGGCCGCAAAGGCATGTACGCACTACCTTCACGTGGGATTACGGTGTGGGCCCTCCATGTTGTGGTCTCATTCGAAAGCTCTGAAAGACGTCCAGTTCAGCATTGTGGCCGGGACTGATCGTCACCTATGGTGTTCGGATCTCCCGCCTCACATCGACCCGGAGAGCGAGGGGCGACGACCCAAAAACCCCTTGCGCTTAGGACTGTAAACCGGCGGGGACCTCTCTAATGAGCCATAGGATGGGCCTCGGCGTGTCGGATAGCCTCGGTGGGGCATTCCCTAACAAGGTGTACGCCACCCTGGAGATCCGAGCGTGCAGGATGAACAGTAGTGCACCCCTGCAGGGAAGATGATCTATTCGAATAGCCCTGTCCACGGTAATAGGACGCTTTATGTTGAAGCTAGAGCCTACTACTAGAAACTATTACTACTAAACTGTTGGTTCTGGTTTCACTTCCTCGCAGGGAAGTCGAGGAAGGGATCTCGGAGGCATTGATAAATGTTAATAATTACAACTTACTATCATACAATGTTGCAGAAACTTCTGCTGCATTGTTACTTTATGATTTATATGAATCGTTGGCTATTCTCTTCTTGTGCTTCAAGAATTGTCGGAAGATGCTAGTCTTCGATAGGCCTAGCTTCTCATCCTTATTCTGGTTTTCTGCAATTCAGTCCACTATATAGCCTCCCCTTTCCATTGATACAAATGCATAAATGCTTAGTAGTGGACGTAAGACTCGCGGGTATGCTAGATACTCACCATTTCTTTATCCCCCCCTTTGTTTTATATACCCGGGTATGCTAGAGCCCAGGAGCAGGAGTACCCCGGAGGCGCCTACTACGACGTCGAGTTCCCCGTTGGCCAGGAGTAGTTGGGAGTTTCCCAGGAAGGAGGTCTTGCCTTTTCGATTTGTATCTTTGTTGTATTTTTGCTAGCCTTCTTAAGGCAAAACTTGACTAACTATGTCTATACTCAGATATTATGGTTTGTATTAACTTATGAGTTCGGGTCCGTGCGACCCCCTTTCTTGTAACTTCTTGGTTTATCCTTTTGAGTTTTGTGTTGTGCTGTGATATTCTCATCGTGGCACCTTGATCTCGATCATGTACCCTGCGTGTATGATTACTGTACATGATCGTAAATCGGGGGCATCAGAAGTTGGTATCAGAGCCGACGGCCTGTAGGAAACCCCCTACCCACTCCTTGGTCGAAGTTAAGTCTAGTCTTTGCAAAAACTATTTCGCTAACTTAATGTTTGGCTTACGGGCCCACATCGATATCACCCCGTTGTGATATCTATGGTATTAGGATCTTTTTCTTCGTACCTTTGACTCTGGTATTCTAACTTCTTATCCTTGTTGGTAAGTTTTACTAACTCGGACATTAGGATCACGTGCTCATTTTTCCGCCCGGCGTTCTGCTCTAAACCCTCTATTGAGTCGTGTCGCAGGAGTTCTAATCCAGATCCCGGACCGCGTCCCCTTCCTCATTCAGGGCAGGTCGAGCGTTCTCTGGCACAATTCCTGTTGCCAACAATTTTCTTGCGGCGTGATTGACATAGCCTTTGCTATGTCACGTCGTGTATTCTTTACCGCGGTCTGCGTGCCGCCTATTGTGTCCTTTTTACTTAATTTCTACGATGTTATGTTGTCCGATTTTGACTGACTCTGTGTGTGGATTTGTTTGTCTTAAATGACTGCCCCTATATATCCGATCCACTGCTTCTTCATTGTCGCATTACCTCATGCTTGCTACCAGTATCTCGCTAATTTGTCATCGTTGAAATACCCCTGTTAAAAATTTAGAAGGATGGATGATGATCCCCCACCTCCGCCTTATTTGGCCGCAATGATGCAGCAGTTTGATCTGAACCGTCAGATTTTTGACAAGGTTGATGGCCCAGCTACCACCCCAGAATGCTCAGTAACAACCTGCGCCAATAACACTGCAAGAACTTGTGCGACTCAACCCGTATGTTTTCCGCAACTCCACCAATCTGATGGATGTTGATGATTGGCTCCGTGACATCTCGTTGGAGATGGAGTCAGCTAATGTTGCCCCGACCAGTTACATCACCTTTGCGATATTTCATTTGAAGGGCTCAGCCGCTCAATGGTGGGAAAGTCATAGGCGTGTGCTGCCTGCTGGGACTGGGACCACTTGGCAAGAATTCCAGTTCGCTTTCCATGTATGGGACATTCCTTGAGGTTTAATGGACCAGAAGAAGGAGGAGTTTCTAAAACTTAGACAAGGCACGACAACTGTTGTTGAATATCATAGGAGATTCCTTGAACTGTCTCGTTATGATGAGGATTACATTGACACTGACTCTCGCAAGCAGGAGAATTCCATGAAGGATTGCATCCCAATATGAAGCTCGCACTCGCTGTTAATAATTTCACAGACTTTGCGACGCTCATCAGCAAGGCATTCCAAGTTGAAACTGCTCTCACGGAGCACCGGGAAACACTCAAGCATACTCGAGATGTTGGCCCATCCCCGGGACGGCCCGCTCAGAAACTTCGAGTCTGGATCCCGCGCAATGTCCATCACCAACCCACTCCAACCCCAAGGCCGTCTTATGTTGCGCCTCGTCTGCCTCCGCCACCAAGACAACTACCGTTCAGACTAGACAGCCAGGGCACCTTGCTCCCGACTATCGCCCGGTTCAGCCTCAGAACGCACCACATCCCCGTGTTGGCCGTAAAAGAGTTGTCGGAACCATTTTCCTAGAAACTTTAATGCCAAAACGTCTTCCATGAATTGTGCTCAAGTCACCCATGTCAAGATGGAAGAAGCTCGTGAGTCCCCAAGAATGGTGGTGGGTACCCTTCTCGTCAATTCAGCGATAGCTTCTGTTCTTTTTTATTCCAGGGCATCGCATTCATTTATGTCCCAATCGTTTTCTCAGTTTCATGGAATAGCTACGAAACCCTTGGGCACTCCTTTAGCGGTAAATGTCATTGGATCTCAGAGTCATGCCACCATGATGAGCCCCGATACCACCATTGTAATTGTGGGTCTATTGTTCCCTAGTCCTCTTATTGTCCTCAAGTCGTCCAACATTGATGTCATCCTCGGTATGGATTGGTTGGGGCACATGATGCCCATATCCAGTGTGCCACTAAGACAGTTCAGCTCACTCATCCTTCTGGCAAGAAGATTCTGTACTCGGCCCGAATAGCTCAGCATGCCGAAAGCCAGATATATGCTCTGAATGCATTGAATGCCTCACCTCTTGAAGGGATTGAGAACGTTCCAGTCGTTCGCGATTTTACAAACGTCTTTCTGGAATAATAGTCGGGAATACCCCCGATTAGAGAAGTCGAATTCGTCATTGACTTGGAGCCCGGTACCGTCCCTATTGATAAGCGCCCTTATAAGATGTCGCCTGATGGCATTGAAGTAGTGATCCTCGTTAGCTACCCCAAGTGGAAGGTTGAGATGTAGTGTAGCGTAATTTCCCTCGGTGAAGATACCAAGGTTTGTCTCCAGTAGGACTCCAAGGTCGACAAGTAGGTGACAACGGCGCTAGATATTACTAGCACGAGAGTTGATGTGGACCTGCACACAAATACAAATAACTTTTCTCCCAACGAGTACAAAGAGGTTGTCAATCTCTCGGGCCTTGCTGTTTACAAAGGGTCAAACGCAAGAGATAAAAGGTAATGATAACTGCAGCTACAAAGTAAAACATGACGTAAATTGAGGGTGTAAACAGTGGTGGAAATATGGACCGGGGTCCCATGATGTTAACTAGTGATGTCTCTCTCCCAAAAGACGGTAAAATTGCTATGCGAGGTAAAAAAATCTCAGTTGGGCAATTGACAGGATTAAAAACGCACCGCAATGCTAACTATGCTACAAAGAAAGGAAGAGGCTCAAAAGCATGGGTGGTACGGCAAAATAAGTAGACAGAAATCCATCTGCATCTACTACTAATCATCCACCTTGAGATATCTATCCAGAACATCTCGCTGGTATTAAGTTGTGAGCCCCACCCAAAGTGTAAACCTAGAGCAACAGACAACTGCATTAAAAGAACTTTGCGTAAAGTAAACAATCCTTGCAACCGCGGTTGCAAGCACCGTTGTTTTCCCCCTTGTAGCAACATCACATCCCCTATACTCATGTTTCTGTCACTCAAGCTAGTCATCAGGGGGCATGAACCCAGAACCAAGCATAACGCTCCCTCTTGGAGTCACAACCTACTACTTGGCCAAAGCAATAAACAACAACGGAGAACATGCAAGAATTACGCAAGAAAAAAATTTAAAACATTAGAACCAAATATATTACTCAATCACAATCTGAACATAGTCTCATAATCCATCAGATCCCAGCAAACTTAGCATAGCAACAACAGAGAGAATTACATATGGGCCTTGATCATGTAGGGAAGCTCACAGGGTCTAATCCATGAAGAATAAAGAGGGGAGGAGAACATCACATAGCTACTGATCATGGACCCATGGTCCAAGTTGGCCAGCTTGGGGATCATCCGGGAAGCGTCCATGGTGGTGGAGAAGCTCCCGGAGGTCAATCCTCCCTCCGGCAGGGTGCCGGGAAGAGGTCTTCTGGTGCTCCCGATCTTGGACGCGCGGCGGCGGCGGAACAGAGGCGAGATCGCGAAAAAGGGTTCTGTCTTCGGGGGTTTCGGGTCGAGAGATAAATAAAGGAGAAGGGGGCAGCCAGGGGGGGCACCAGGGGTCCAGGCGGCCCCCTGGCACGGCCCCACCCTAGGGCGCGCTGAGAGGGCGCCTGGGGCCCTGGTGGGTCCCCTCTGGCCCCCCTTCGGGACTCTGGAAGCTTCCGAAGCGCTGATTTTATTGGATTTTCCCAGAATTGTTGGAGCATTTTTAATACGGGGGAAACCTGAAATAGAAACACAACAGAAAACAGGAACTGGCACTGGGGTGCAGTGAGTTAATAGGTTAGTCCAAATATGATCAAAAGTGTATCTAAAACATAGCAATATCACACAAAACATGCATGGAGCAAGCAGAAATTATAGTTACGTTTGGGACGTATCAACATCCCCAGGCTTAATTCCTTCTCGTCCTCGAGTAGGTAAATGATAACAAGCATAATTTCTATGGTGACATGCTACCAACCATATAAGAACTTTCAAGTAAAGCAATCAAGGTATGTAATTCAATTCAAGTCATAACAGGCAAGAGTCTATATTAACATTGTAACAAGCAACATAAGAACATTAAGGTGCAAGAGCTCTTGTTGTCTGTGACTCGAATGTCTCTAGATGGTGTTTGCGTGCAAGAATTGGGAGATGGGAATACGAGAGAATAAAATAAATGTTGAGAACTCAATCTACTAAAGTTTCACACTTAGTCTTCTTTGCAATCTTATCTTTACTCGTCCCCAGCTCACTAGCCCGGTACAAGTCAATTTGATCCACTCCCTTTCGATATTTTGAGCACTGGTGCAATGGATGAGAGTAAGCACAAAAATTGACACTTAGGATGGAAAAGAGAGAGATAAGGTGGAGGATGAAGACAAAAAAGTGTGAAAGACTCACATCAATGAGTACAATCATAGGCGAGAAGGCCAAATGATAGATATGATGTGAGGAGTAGGGATTGCCATGCAACGGATGCACATACGAGCTAAGAAAAGCTCTCCAATGGAACTAGTGGGGGTGCATCCAACTTGCTCGCTCAATAAGACCTAGAGCTCATTTGAGGAGGCTCATCATTGGAATATACAAGCCAAGTTCTATAGTGTGAAGATTCCCAGCTAGCTATATGCATATACGATCATCTCTATGGAGTACAAGATATAGAGGAAGTACGAGTGTGGATCTTTCAAAAGGAATAGTAGTGTGGCCCCATTCTCTCTTTTTTTTCTCTTTTTTCTCTTTTTTTGGTGGACTCTATGGCTCTTTCTATTTAACTCTCATTTGTCCTCTTTGGGATCTTTTAAATTTGTCCTCTTTGGGATCTTTTCCTCACTTAAGGGCAACACTCTATTTTACAAGAAGTATAGAAGATCTTTCACACTTTACAAGGTACTCAACATAAAGAAGATGAAACTATCATGATGTATGCAAATGTGTGTCTCTGCCAGTGTAGCAGGAACAAGTATGGCATGAAGATCAGGTCATGAGAAGGTGGATGTTGCATGGCAATATATCTCGGAAAGGCTATGGAAATGCCTTGATAGGTAGGTATGGTGGCTGTTTTGAGGAAAGATATAAGAAGGTTTATGATGACTGAGTGTATCATGCCAAGGGTTTGGATGCACCGGCGAGGTGGGTGCCGACTCTCGGAGTGAGAAGAGGGCAATGCACGGTACCGAAGAGGCTAGAAAATATGAGGAAGTGTCAACTTTCAATACTTACATTAGTCTGAAGAACTCATGCACTTATTATCGATAAATCTAAATCTAATCAGGAGGTTCACAAAGAGACAAGTACCCCGAGGAGGAGTGTATGGGGTTTTGGTTATCCTTGCGCATCCTCGACTCATGGTACGTGAGTGTACTCTAATATTCGATCCCGATTAGTGATCCATCTAGTAGCTAGAGTTCTCAACTAGTTTTGTACTTTTTTAAAAATAAACAAGGATTGCCCAAAACACGACACCTATCACTAATAGGCTAGATCTCTTGACACCAAAATTTCAAATATTACTCACAAAAATGCCTCAAAACTATTGCAAGTTACTACTATAATCGAATAGCAACCTCAATTACCTACTTAAAGTCAAGACACAACTCAGTGCAACAACCAACTCTCTTAACAAGATAAACATGAAAAATAAAGAGAGTTCCAGAAACAAACTAAAAAAAAGCTCTTAAAAAGATAAACATGAAAACAAAGAGCTAAACATGACAGCAGCTAAGAAAAGATAAAGAACACACAACAAAAGAAAGATAAGCATGAAAATCCTATGATGTGTTCTAGTTTGAAGTGGAGCGTGTTTCTCTCCCACACAAATAAAGTTGGGTTCGAACTTGTTATGAAAAGCAAGAAAAACTAAAGAAAACTAAAAAGTAAACTAAAGAGTGAGACGCTCCAAGCATAGCACATGACGCATGAAGTGATAAAAATATAGTGAGACGGAGGACGAACTGATGATTGTTGATGGAGAAGGGGATGCACGAGGGCATCCCCAAGCTTAGACGCTTGAGTCTCCTTGAATATTTATTGAGAATGCGTGGGGGCATCCCCAAGCTTGAGCATTTGACACTCCCGGGTCTTCTTTCATCATCTTCCCTCGCACACATGAAATCTCCCTTCATACATAACTCATCATAAACTGATTAGAGAGGTTAGTACCCTTAATAAACTAATTTTCCTCTATTGGAAATAAAGATTTTCTTGAAGGGATAATGTTTCTCAAGATTTCCAAAAAGTTTTTGCAAAGAAAAAGCTAGCGCAAGACTTGCAAAAGTGAGGAAAGGCAAAACATGGCAGAATTTGTGAAAAATAGAGCAGCAGGTAGTAAATAATTTTTTCGGGGTACTTCTGCAACTCAAATAAAAAAACTCAGAACAGACGCTCGGATTCCAATTATATGGAGCAAGCTTTGACAACAATTCAGATCGAAAAGATGAACTGGTGATTTTAGGCGAATTTTTGCGTCCAAGGACAGAATCTGTTTTCTGGACAGTATGTCACAACTTTTGACCTTTCTTGCAACCGGAGGCTAAACTTGGCACAAAGCTTGAAAATAAAGATACAATGATGTTTCTATAGTAGTGACAATCATCAAGACCACTAAAAAGAGAAGTAAAAACATCTTGGGTTGCCTCCCAATAAGCGCTTTATTTTACGCCTTTAAGTTAGGCAAGAAGCAAAAAGATCAAGTTTTATCAAGAGT
This sequence comes from Bromus sterilis, assembly GCA_950022295.1. Taxonomy (NCBI): domain Eukaryota; kingdom Viridiplantae; phylum Streptophyta; class Magnoliopsida; order Poales; family Poaceae; genus Bromus; species Bromus sterilis. The sequence goes on from OX465599.1 coordinate 224,902,489, forward strand.
AAGAGAATAGCTAGGGAAGTGTTCCATCCCATTTTTAAGAGGGAATTGAAATTTTATATTCCCCTCCTTCATATCAATGACAGCACCGACGGTGTGAGGAAACTGACGTCCCAAAATAATTGGACATAAAGGTTCACACTCAATGTCCATAATAGTAAAATCAACGGGAACATAATTGTCATTGACAAAGATAAGAACATCGTCAATCTTCCACAAAGGTTTCTTTACGGAAGAATCAACGAGACGAACACCAAAATAACAGGGATCAAAAGGTTTGAATTCAAACATATCATACATTCTTTTGGGAATAACGGAGGTATTAGCTCCAACATCACATAAAGCATACCAATTGAAGTTATTGAATTTAATTTTTATCATAGGATCCCAACCATAATCTAGCTTTCTAGGTATGGAGGATTCTACTCTAAGCTTATCCTCCCTAGCTTTAATGAGAGCATTACTGATATGCTCCGTGAAGGCAAGATTTAGTGTGCTAGTGTGGGGGTCTCTAGATATTTTGTGTAGTAAGCTAATAACTTCTAAAAGAGTACAACTATCAAAATCAATGTCACTACTATCAAAGGTGGTAGTGGTGTCATCTAGGCTCACTTGTTTGAAAGCCTCTATGTTCATAGGAGTTTCTTCTTCTATGGTTGAGGTAATAGCATCACCATTAATAGGCCCAATGGTACTAGGAGTATGTTGGGTGCTAAAAATTTGGGTATCCTCAATAACTTGGATAGTAGCAACAGTGTGGTGTGCAGGAAGGCTCTTAATTCTATCTTTGTCCTCCTTTTCTCTAGCCCATCTTTCATTAAGTTTAGCCATCGTCCTAATATTTTCATTGATTTGCATTTGGATAGCATTAATAGGAGTAGCCTTCATCTCCTCGAAGGGAGAAGTTCTAATTTTAAGCATCTCAATATCAAGTGCTAGGTTGTCAACCTTCAAAGAGAGATTATCTAATTTGTCTAATTTCTCCTCTAGACTCTTGTTGAAGGCCTTTTGGGTAGTGATAAATTCTTTAAGCATGTTTTCTAATTCAGAAGTGGAGCTCTTGTTGCTAGGATAAGTGTTGTTGTTCCCATAGTTGTTGGATGGGAACGGTCTAGGATTGCTAGCAAAATTACTCCTATAAGCATTATTGTTGAAGTTGTTTATAGAGATAAAGTTCACATCTACTTGTTCTTGAGCAACCAAAGAATTTAAAGGTACATCATGAGGATCAATAGGAGATTTCTTGGTAAGTAGAGACATAATCAAGTCAACTTTTTCATTTAGGGAGGAAATCTCCTCGACAGAGTTTACCTTCCTACCTGTTGGAGCTCGTTCGGTGTGCCATTGGGAATAGTTGGTCATCATATCATCTAATAGTTTTGTGGCAGCACCAAGTGTTGTTGACATAAAGGTTCCTCCCACGGCCGAATCTAACAGGTTCCGCGAAGTAAAGTTCAAACCTGCATAAAAAGTCTGGATAACCATCCAAGTAGTCAAACCATGTGTAGGGCATTTATTAACAAGAGATTTCATTCGTTCCCAAGCTTGGACAACATGTTCATTATACAATTGCTTAAAATTCATAATATTACTCCTCAATTGGATAATTTTAGCAGGTGGGTGGTACCTCCCAATAAAAGCATCTATGCTATTCCTAGGCAAGGATTGAAACCAAATTTTAGCTCCTTCCCTCAAGGAGAAAGGAAAAAGCTTAAGCTTAACAATATCACCTTCTACTTCTTTATACTTTTGCATATCATAGAGTTCAAAAAAATTAATTAAGTGTAAAGCTGCATCATCTCCAACACCAGAGAATTTATCTCTCATAACAAGGTTCAGCAAAGCAGGTTTAATTTCATAAGAGGTAGCTGAAGTAGCATGTGTAGCAATAGGAGTGCAGATAAAATAATTGTTGTTGTGACTAGTGAAGTCACACAACTTGGTGTTTTCACTGGAACCCATAGTAGCAGCAAGTGTGACAAACAAAACTTTTTTGTGATTTTTGATAAAGGACACTAAAGTAAGAACTGAAAGGTAAACTAACAAGACTAAAAAGCAAAGGTAAAAGATAGTGTGCAACTCCCCTATCTTGAAGATTGGAGTCCCCGGCAACGGCGCCAGAAATTAGCTTAATGGCACTGAAGTAGTGCTCCTCGTTGGCTACCCCAAGTGGAACGTTGAGATGTAGCGTAGCGTAATTTCCCTCGGTGAAGATAAAAAGGTTTGTCTCCAGTAGGACTCCAAGATCGACAAGTACGTGACAACGGCGCTAGAAATTACTAGCACGAGAGTTGACGTGGACCTGCACACAAATACAAATAACTTTGCTCCCAACGAGTACAGAGAGGTTGTCAATCTCTCCGGCCTTGCTGTTTACAAAGGGTCAAACGCAAGAGATAAAAGGTAATGATAACTGCAGCTAGAAAGTAAAATAGGAAGTAAATTGAGGGTGTAAACAGTGGTGGAAATATGGAACAGGGTCCCATGATGTTCACTAGTGATGTCTCTCTCCCAAAAGACGATAAAACTGCGATGCGAAGTAAAAAAATCACAGTTGGGCAATTGAGAGGATTAAAAACACACCGCAATGCTAACTATGCTACAAAGAAAGTAAGAGGCTCAAAAGCATGGGCGGTACGTCAAAATAAGTAGACCGAAATCCATCTGCATCTACTACTAATCATCCACCTTGAGCTATCTATCCAGAACATCTCTCCGGTATTAAGTTGCGAGCCCCACCCAAAGTGTAAATCCAAAGCAACAGACAACTGCATTAAAAGAACTTTGCGTAAAGCAAACAATACTTGCAACCACGGTTACAAGCACCGTTGTTTTCCCCCTTGTGGCAACAGCACATACCCTAGACTCATGTTTTTGTCACTCAAACTAGTCATTAGGGGACATGAACCCACAAACAAGCATAACGCTCCCTCTTGGAGTCACTACCTACTACTTAGCCAAAGCAATAAACAGCAACGGAGAACATGCAAGAATTACTCAAGAACAAAAATATAAAAGATAAGAACCAAATATATTACTCAATCACAATTTGAACATAGTCTCATAATCCATCAGATCCCAGCAAACTCAGCATAGCAACAGCAAAAAGAATTACATATGTGCTTTGATCATGTACGGCAACTCACAAGGTCTAATCCATGAAGAACAAAGAGGGGAGGAGAACATCACATAGCTACTGATCATGGACCCATGGTCCAAGGTAGACTACTCACGGATCATCCGGGGAGCGTCCATGGTGGTGGAGAAGCTCCCGGAGGTCAATGTTTGACCATCGGGACTCTGGAAGCTTTCGAAGCGCTGATTTTTCCCGGAATTTTTGGAGCATTTTTAATACGGGGGAAACCTGAAAGAGAAAAACAGTAGAAAATAGGAACTGGCACTGGGGTGCACTGAGTTAATAGGTTAGTCCAAATATGATCAAAGTGTATGAAACTGTATCTAAAACATAGCAATATCAAACAAGACATGCATGGAGCAAGCAGAAATTATAGATACGTTTGGGACGTATCGCCGCCTCATCACCTCCTTTAACTGAAGAAGGAGATCGACACGGCACAACACAAAGGCTTCATCCGTCCAAGTTCCTCTGCTTGGGGAGCACCTTCACTCTTTGTCAAGAAGAGCGATGGAACGAACCGTTTGGTCCAAGATTACCGACCTATCAACCAGGCAACAATACAGAACAAGTATCCGCTTCCTCGGATCAACGATCTATATGATCAACTTGCTGGGTCTACGGTGTTCTCGAAACTCGACTTGAGGTTGGGGTACCATCAGATCCGGGTCCGTGAAGAGGACATTCCGAAGACCACCTTCATTACTCGATATGGTTCATACGAGTACACCGTCATGTCTTTTGGCCTGACCAATGCCCCGGCCACTTTCTCCCGATTGATGAACTATATATTCATGGAATACCTCGACAAGTTTGTCGTGGTTTATCTAGATGATATCTTGGTATACTCCAAGAATGAAGAGGAACATGTTGAACACCTTCGTCTTATACCGGAAAAGCTTCGATAACACAAACTCTATGCTAAGTATTCTAAGTGTGAGTTCTGGCTTCCCGAAGTAACCTACCTTGGTCATGTGATTTCCAAGGATGGCGTTGCCGTCAACCCAGAACGTATTCAGGCTATTCTTGACTGGACTCCTCCCAAGACTGTCAAGCCAGTCATAAGTTTCCTCGGATTCGCTAGCTATTGTCGTCGTTTCGTTGAGAACTTCTCCAAGATTGCCAAGCCTCTGACTAATCTGCTTCACAAAGGCGTTAAGTTTGAGTGGACTGATAAATGACAAGAAAGTTTTCAAGCCCTCAAGTACAAGCTCACTTCTCCCCCAGTTCTTGCTCCCCCTGATACTTAGAAGGACTTCGTGATATACTGCAATGCGTCTCGTCAAGGATTAGGCTGTGTCCTAATGCAAGAGTGTCGCGTGATTTCTTATGGCTCTTGTTAGTTGCGTTCTCACGAAGATAAGTATCCAACGCATGATATCGAATTGGCAGAAGTAATTTATGCATTGAAGTTGTGGCGACATCGTCGGTAATCGTTGCGAGATCTACACCGACCACCAAAGCCTGAAGTACCTGTTTACTCAGCCAGACCTGAATCTCTGCCAACAAAGATGGCTCGAGACAATAGCCGATTTCAACATGGATATTCATTACACCCCTAGCAAAGCTAATGTGATGGCCGATACCTTGAGCCGCAAAGCCTACTGTAGTGAACTTGAAGTTCAAGTACAACAACCACTTCTATATGAAGAGCTTCGCAAGCTGAACATCGAGATTGTTCCGCAGGGTTATGTGAATTCCCTGGTTATCGAACAAGACCTTGACTCCAAGATCAAGACAAGACAATGTTATGACTCTGACGTCAAGAATATTAAGCGCTATCTATTCAGAGGAAATCCCTCATTCTTCATTGTTGTTGATGATGGTACGTTGTACTTCAAGTGTCGTCTAGTGGTCCCTATAAACAATCCCAACCTGAACTCAACCCGGATGTCATGAAAGAAGCTCATGATACACCTTTGTCGATCCACCCTGGTAGAACTAAGATCTACCAAGACATTCGTCAGCGGTACTGGTGGTCTAACATTAAGCAAGAGATCGCTCGATATGTTGACGAGTGTGAAGTTTGTCGTCGGGTCAAGGCAGAACATCAAAGACCTGTCAGAACTCTTCAACCACTCTATATTCCTGAATGGAAATGGGAAAAGATCGAGATGGACTTCGTCACTAGTTTTCCCCGATCACAGAAGGTTCATGGTGCTATCTTTGTCGTCATCGACCGATTCTCCAAGGTTGCTCACTTTCTGCCAGTCAAGGAGATGATCTCTGGTAGTGAGTTAGCAAACTTGTATGTTTCTAGAATTTTGGCCCTCCATGGTATTCCTTTGGAGACCAGTTCAGACCGTGGTAGCATTTTCACCTCAAGATTTTGGGATAGTTTCCAAGAAGCTATGGGCACTCACCTAAACTTCAGCACCGCTTATCACCCCAGTCGCAAGGACAAGTTGAACGAGTCAATCAAGTTCTTGAAGACATGCTTCGCGCTTGTGTCATTTCATTCAGTAAGAAATGGGAGGAATCTCTTCCGTTTGCTGAATTTTCGTACAACAATAGCTATCAAGCTAGTCTGCAGATGGCACCCTTTGAAGTTCTTTATGGACGTAAGTGTCGAACCCCTCTGAATTGGTCAGAAACTGGGGAACGAGCACTCATTGGTCTGGATATTATCCAACATGCTGATGATCAAGTTCGTGTTATCCGTGAACATTTCAATGCTCCTCAATCCCGCCAGAAGAGAAACTATGACCGCAAGCACAAGGAAATGGTCTATCAACCTGGCGAACAGGCTTACCTCCGTGTCACTCCCATGAGGGGCACTCATCTTTTCGGGTTCAAAGGCAAGTTAGCTCCTCGCTACATTGGCCCGTTCCGTATCCTCTCCCGAAGTGGACCGGTGGCATACTGGTTGGAGTTGTCGTCAAACCTCTCTCAAGCTCATGATGTCTTTCATGTGTCGCAACTCCGTCGCTGCTTCAAGGATCCTATCCGAGCAGTGGATCATGAAGTGCTTGAACTACAGCAGGACTTGTCTTATCAAGAACATTCGAGCCACATTCTTGATCAGTCTGAACGTCGAACCTGCAACAAGACAACCAAGTTCCTCAATGTTTAGTGGTTGAATCATTCTCACGAGGCGGCCACGTGGGAACGCGAAGATCGTCTTCATGAAGAATACCCCCGATATTTTCCCCTCTACCGCTTAAATTCTATGGACGAGAATTCTTGTAGTAGGGGAGATTTGTAACACCCTAAGTGTCATGTAACAGTAACCACTTTTGTTTAAGACAATTACTGTTGCTAATCATGCTTTTATCATCCTTGCATCTGATCATTTCAAAATCCCCTTTGGTTGATATTAAAAACAATGTGGCAAATAAAACTTTATCCAAAAATTGTGCAACCAATTTTTTTAAATTCCTAAAATTCAGTGGACCATGTTAGACCAACATTGGGAATTTATTACATTGTTTACATAAAATAAAAACTTCAAACCAGTATCAAAAGCAGCCCATTTAATCATGTATTAATTATAAAAAAGTTCAAATGATGTTATTTGGGCCCCAAACTTTTTGTGGCACTCTAGTAATGTGCAATACTAATTATGGAATTTGTTACATATCTTACCAAAATACAAAAGTAACTAAAACAAATACAAACAGAGAAAGAAAAGAAATTAAATAAAATATAAAAACCCTATTTACCGCCCAGGGCAAGGCCCAATCACCCGGCCCAACTCCCACCCCCCTTGTCTTCTACCTCCTGTTCATGGAGGTAGCGTGGCAAGAATCCCATGGCTCCATAGTCGTGGCTGCCTCCGTGGCGGACATCCACCGGCTAGCCGGAGGGGATAAGACCCTCAAGCCCCGCACCCCTCCCGGGAAACCCTAGCCGCCTTTCCCTTCCCCCTAACGGCGTCGTTCCCCTCTCCCCGTGTTCGACCGAGCTTGTCGTCGCGCCCGTGCATGGCCAACGCCTCCCTCGAGCCAAGCCGTAGTGTCCACGTTGTTCGTCGGCATCGACTACGCCACCCCTCGCGCGGAATCGGGCTGAATCGCGTTCGCCGACATCCGCCGTAACCCGCGGCTCGATTCGCTCCACCTACTGCTGCTAAGCCCCTCGCCGGCCTTTCTTGAGCCACACGATGAGATGCTGCTTCGGTTCCCGCCCTCCCTTGCGCCTTTTCGTCACCGAACTTCTCCCCTCGCCCTCTCGTCGCCGCCATGGCCGGAGCTGGCTCCGCGCATGCTCCTAGAAACCCCAGCCGCTCACCTCGCCGCCCCTGGCGATTAAGGCCACGCCCAGCGCGCGCCTTGGTCGTGCCTAGTGCGTGTCCTGCTGACCGCCTGCAGCCACCGTTGCTCACCATCGCCGGCCACGGCCATGTCCATGGCCGTGCGTGCGGTGTTGTGGTGTGGCTTGACCATTGACATGTGGGACCCTCCCAGGGATTAGCACCTAATCGGTGCTTAATGAGGTAAAAACTCATGTTACTGTTACATGACACTGAGGGTGTTACAAATCTCCCCTACTACAAGAATTCTCATCCCAAGAATTTAAGCGGTAGAGGGGAAAAGATCGGGGTATTCTTCACGAAGACGATCTTCGCGTTCCCATGTGGCCTCCTCCTCAGAATCATTCGACCATTGAACTTTGAGGAACTTGGTTGTCTTGTTGCGGGTTTGATGTTCGGAATTATCAAGAATGCGGCTCGGATGTTCTTGATAAGACAAGTCCTGCTGTAGTTCAAGCACTTCATGATCCACTGCTTGGATAGGATCCTTGAAGCAGCGACGGACTTGCGACACGTGAAAGACATCATGAACTTGAGAGAGATTTGATGGCAACTCCAATCGGTATGCCACCGTTCCACTTCGGGCGAGGATACGGAACGGGCCAATGTAGCGAGGAGCTAACTTGCCTTTGATCCCAAAACGATGAGTGCCCCTCATGGGAGTGACACGGAGGTAAGAATGTTTGTAGGGTTGATAGACCATTTCCTTGTGCTTGCGGTCATAGTTGCTCTTCTGGAGGGACTGACCAGCCTTTAAATGTTCACGGATAACACGAACTTGATCTTCAGAATGTTGGATAATATCCGGACCAATGAGTGCTCGTTCCCCAGTTTATGACCAATTCACAGGGGTTCGACACTTACGTCCATAAAGAACTGCAAAGGGTGACATCTGCAGACTAGCTTGATAGCTATTGTTCTACGAGAATTCAGCAAACGGAAGAGATTCCTCCCATTTCTTACCGGATGAAATGACACAAGCGTGAAGCATGTCTTCAAGAACTTGATTGAGTCGTTCAACTTGTCCTTGCGACTGGAGGTGATAAGCGATGCTGAAGTTTAGGTGAGTGCCCATAGCTTCTTGGAAACTATCCCAAAATCTTGAGGTGAAAATCTTGCCATGGCCTGAACTGATCTCCAAAGGAATGCCGTGGAGGGACACATTTCTGGAAACATACAACTCTGCTAACTGACTAGCAGAGATCGTCCCCTTGACTGGCAGAAAGTGAGCAACCTTGGAGAATCGGTCGATGACGAAAAAGATAGCATCATGACCCTTGTGTGATTGGGGAAAACCAGTGACGAAGTCCATCTCGATCTTTTCCCATTTCCATTCAGGAATAGAGAGTGGTTGCAGAGTTCCGGCAGGTCTTTGATGTTCTGCCTTGACGCGACGGCAAACGTCACACTCGTCAACATATCGAGCGATGTCTTGCTTCATGTTAGACCACCAGTACCGCTGACGAATGACTTTGTACATCTTGGTACTAACAGGGTGGATCGACAAAGGTGTATCATGAGCTTCTTTCATGACATCCTGGGCTGAGTTCAGGTTGGACCTATTTATAGGGACCAGTAGACGACCCTTGAAGTACAACGTACCATCATCAGCAACAATGAAGAATGAGGGCTTTCCTCTGGCGAGATAGCGCTTAATCTTCTCGACGTTAGAGTCATAACATTGTCTTGTATTGATCTTGCAGCCAACGTCTTGTTCGATAACCAGGGAATTCACATATCCTTGCGGAACAATCTCGATGTTCAGCTTGCGAAGCTCTTCATATAGAAGTGGTTGTTGTACTTGAACTTCAAGTTCACTACAGTAGGCTTTGCGGCTCAAGGCATCGGCTATCACATTAGCTTTGCTAGGGGTGTAATGAATATCCATGTTGAAATCGGCTATTGTCCCGAGCCATCTTTGTTGGCGGAGATTCAGGTCTGGCTGAGTAAACAGGTACTTCAGGCTTTGGTGGTCGGTGTAGATCTCGCAACGATTACCGACGAGGTAATGTCGCCACAGCTTCAATGCATAAATTACTGCTGCCAATTCGAGATCATGCGTTGGATACTGATGGCTTCTCGCTCCTCGTTGGTTACTGATACGTCCAAAACGTATCTATAATTTCTTCTTGCTCCATGCCTCTTTTGTGTGATATTGCTATGATATTGATGAACTACCATACAGTTTTGATCATATTTGCACAAACTATTAACTCAGTGCACCCCAGTGCCAGTTCCTGTTTTCTGCTGTTTTTCTATTTCAAGTTTCCCCCTTATTAAAAGTACCAGAAAAAATCTGGGAAAAATATAGGAAAAATCAGCGTACCGGAAGCTTGGCGAAGAGCCCGAGAGGGGCCAGAGGGGAGCCAGGGGGTCCCAGGCGGCCAGTGGGCGCGGACCCACCCCTGGCCACACCAGGGGGGCGCCTGGAGCCCCTGGCCCACCTCTAGCTGCCCCTGTTCGCCTATTTATTCCACGTGACGAGAAACCCTCGGGGACGGAACCCTTTTTCGCGATCTCTCCTCTGTTCCGCCGCCGCCGCGCTTCCAAGATCGGGACCACCAGAAGACCTCTTCCCGGCACCCTGCCGGAGGGAAGAATCACCTCCGGGAGCTTCTCCACCACCATGGATGCTTCCCGGATGAACCGTGAGTAGTCCACCTTGGACCATGGGTCCATGATCAGTAGCTATGTGATGTTCTCCTCCCCTCTTTGTTCTTCATGGATTAGATCTCGTGAGCTGCCCTACATGATGGAGACACATATGTAATCTTTCTGCTGTTGCTATGCTGAGTTTGCTGGGATCCGATGGATTATGAGATTATGTTCAGATTGTGATTGAGTTATATATTTGATTCTCTTCTTTTATATTTATGTTCTTGAGTAACTCTTGCATGTTCTCCATTGCTGTTTATTTCTTTGGCCAAGTAGTAGGTAGTGACTCCAAGAGGGAGCGTTATGCATGATTGTGGGTTCATGCCCCCCGATGACTAGCTTGAGTGACAGAAACATGAGTCTAGGGTATGCGATGTTGCCACAAGGGGGAAAACAACGGTGCTTGTACTTGCGGGTGCAAGGATTGTTTACTTTACGCAAAGTTCTTTAATGCAGTTGTCTGTTGCTTTGAGTTTACACTTTGGGTCGGATTCGCAACTTAATACCAGCGAGATGTTCTGGATAGATATCTCAAGGTGGATGATTAGTGGGTAGATGCAGGTGGATTTCGGTCTACTTGTCTTGGCGTACTACCCGTGCTTTTGAGCCTCTTCCTTTCTTTTTTGCATAATTAGCATTGGTTTGTGCACATAATCCTGTGAATTACCCAGCTGTAATTTGTTTACCTCGCATGGCTATTTTATCGTCTTTTGGGAGAGAGACATCACTAGTGAACATCATGCGACCCCGATCCATATTCCCACCACTGTTTACCCTATCAATTTACTTTCAGTATTTACTATTTCGTAGCTATCACTATCTATCATTATTATCCTGTGCGTTTTATCCTTTGTAAACAACAAGGCCGGAGGAATTGACAACTCCTCTGAACTCGTTGGGAGCAAAGATATCTGTGTGTGTGCAGGTCCAGGATAAGAAAGTGATTATCTTCAAACGGCGCCTCACTTCCCGAACCACCTACTTGTCGACCTTGGAGTCCTACGGGAGACAATCTTAAAACCTCGGTATCTTCACCGAGGGAAACTTGCCGTTACGCTAGATCTCACCTTCCACTTGGGGTAACCAACGAGGGCGAGAAGTTATCTCGTGTATCAAGAAAATTTCTGGCGCCGTTGCCGGGGACTCCACTCTTCAAGATAGGGGAGTTGCACACTATCTTTTATCTTTGCTTTTTAGTCTTGTTAGTTTACCTTTCAGTTTTTGCTTTAGTGTCTTTTATGAAAAATCAAAAAATAGTTACCTTGCTAGTAGTTATCATTATGTTTGGTCCTTTTGCCTTTGGTGAGTCAGAAGTTCTCACCTTTAAACAAAGAGGTGGTGAAAGTCTGAAAGATGCCTGGTATAGGATTAATGATTCTCAAAAAAGAGCCACCAAGAAGCAAACCACTACTATCCTTCTTAGAAATTTTTACGTTGGAATTACTTCTTGGAATAGGTTTATTCTAGATACTGCTATCAATGGTAATTTCATAGAAGCCCCAGTTTGGGAAGCTCTTAGTGTTATGGAAAATCTTGTTGGAAATCTCCCTGTTGATAGTTTTCAAGAGAACATTACCCTAGCTCATATTATGAAAAAACTTGAAAAGATGGAGCTAGAGATGCCAAGTATTAATAAGATAAGTGAGTTGGATCGTAAGGTTCAAGGGAAGTTGAATAGACTAGATAGCTCCATGCATAAAATTTTCAAAACCTTGGAGACCATCAAATCCCATGACCTGGACCCTTCTAGGATTGATAAGATTGAGGAAATCATTGACACTCTAGGAACTACTTTCTCCTCAATCAAAACCAAAAAGGTGGAAACTCCGGCAAAGAAGGAACCTAGGTTCATTTACGTTCCAAAGGCTCCTCGTTCCAAAAATAATCTATCCATTACCAAAGGAGTTGAAACTGTGAAGACTTTGGAAGAGATACCTCTCTTTAAGATAAATGAGACTCCAATTGATTTTCCGCCTTTTGCTTTTATTCCTAGAAGTATATTTATTAGGCCTTTATTTGAAAAGTCTCTTAAGAGTGGTTGTATTATTGAAGGGCATTTTGATGATCTTGATGATGGTTCAATTGATACAACTTGATCTATTTGCATTAAGCCTAGCTAATGGCTTTAAAGAAGCGCTTTCGGGAGGCAGCCCGCAACGAATTTAGGATTTCTTTTTTGTTTTTCTTCTCTTTTTAGTGGTCTTGATAATTGTTACTACTGTAGCAACATCATTGTATCTTTACTTTTCAAGCTTTGTGCCTTTTATAGCCTCATACGACAAGGGGAATGAAAGTTGTGACATGCTGTCCAGAAAACAGATTCTGTCCTCGTGACTAGAAAAATCCCAGATCATCTTTTTGAGCTGAATTTTTTATACAGAGTGTTCTATACAATTAAGAAACTTTCCTATGTTCTGAGTTTTTTGATTTGAGTTGCATAAGTATCCCTAAAAAAATCGTTTCTACTTGTTGGTCTGTTTTTCACAGATTCTGCCATGCTTTGTCTTTTCTTCGTTTTGCAAACCTTAAGCTTGCTTTTTCTTTGCAAAAACCTTTTGGCACTCTTGAGAAACAGTAGCTCTTCAAGATTATCTTTATTTCCAGTAGATAAAAAAATTATTATGGGTACTAACCTCGCTAATCAGATTATGATGAGTTATGTATGAACGGAGTTTTCAAGTGTGCGAGGGAAGATGATGAAAGAAGATTAACAGGTGTCAAGAGTTCAAGCTTAGGGATGCCCCCATGCATCCCCAAGAAATATTCAAGGAGACTCAAGCATCTAAGCTTGGGGATTCCCCCGTGCATCCCCTTCTCCATCTACAATTATCAGTTCGTCTCTTGTTTCACTATATTTTTATCGCTTCATGCGTTATGTGCTATTCTTGGAGCGTCTCGCTCTTAGGTTTTTGTTTTTAGTTTTCTTTAGCTTTGCTTGATGTTCATAACAAGTTAGAGCCCACTTTCTTTGTGTGGGAGAGAAACACGCTCCACTTCCAAAATTTAGAACACAACATAGGACTTTTTCCTGCTTATCTTTGTTGTGTTTGTTCTTTATCTTTCCATAACTGCTGTCATGCTTTGCTCTTAGCTTTCATGTTTATCTTTTAAAAGAGCTTTTTTTTAGTTTGTTGCTAGAACTCTCTTGAGTTTTCATGTTTATCTTGTTTAGAGAGTTTGCCTGTTGCACTGAGTTTTGTGTCTTGACTTGAAGTAGGTAATTTAGGTTGCTATTCTTTTTGTAGTAGTAACTTGAAAGTGTTGTCTTGAGTAATGTTTAGACTTTTGGTGTCAAGAGCTTTAGCCTATTAGTGATAGATGTCGTATTTTGGGCAATCCGTGTTTATTTTCAAAAACCTACAAATTAGTTGAGAACTTTAGCTACTAGTTGGATCACTACTCTTCTGAGAGGTCGAATATTAGAGTACACTCACGTACCATGAGTCGAGGATGCGCAAGGATAACCAAACCCCCATACACTCCTCCTCGGGTTACTTGTCTCTTTGTGAAACCTCCTTATTAGATTGAGAATTAACGATAATAAGTGCATGAGTTCTTCGGACTAATGTGAGTATTCGAAAGTTGACACTTCCACCTTCCCATATTTTGCTAGCCTTCCTTGTGCCGTGCATTGCTTTCTTCTCACTCCGAGAGTTAGCGTCCACTTTCGCCGGTACATCCAAACCCTTGGCACGATACGCTCTGTCATCATAAGCCTCCTTATATCCTTCCTCAAAACAGCCACCATACCTACCTATCAAGGCATTTTCATAGCCTTTCCGAGATATATTTCCATGAAACATCCATCTTCTCATGACTTGATTTTCATGTCATACATGCTACTTGCTTGATCGATGAGCCGCATGCTAGTTGGGCCTTGCCCTAATCATTGCTACATGACGCGCTAGTATCATTGCATATCCTGCTACACTGGAAGAGGCATACATTTGCATACATCATGATAGTTACATTTTCCTTATGATTCGAGTACTTTGTAAAGTGTGAAAGATCTTCTATACTTTTTGTAATATATAGAGTCTTGCCCCTAAAGTGGGAAAAAGATCCCAAAGTGGACAAAATTAAAAGATCCCAAAGTGGAAAAATTAAAAGATCCCAAAGAGGACAAATGAGAGTTAAATAGAAAGAGCCATTGAGGCAACCAAAAAAATAGAAAAATAAATAAAAAGAGAGAAGGGGGCACACTACTATTCCAATTTGAGAGATCCACACTCGTACTCTATCTTGTATCTTGTACTCCATAGATATTATCATTCATGCATATAACTATGTTGTGACCTTCACACTATAGGACTTGGCTTGTATATTCCAATGATGAGCCTCCTCAAATGAGATCTAGGTCTTCTTGAGCAAGCAAGTTGGATGCACCCCCACTAGTTCCATTGGAGAGATTTTAGCTCACATGTGCATCCGTTGCATGGCAATCCCTACTCCTCACATCATATCTATCATTTGGCTTTCTCTCGCCTATGATTGTCCTCATTGATGTGAGCCTTTCACACCTTTTTTTGCTTTCCTCCTCCACCATATTCTCTCTTTTCCATCCTAAGTGTCAACTTTCTTGCTTACGCTCATCCATTGCATGAGTGCTCAAAATGTTGAAAAGGAGTGGATCATTTTGACTTGTACCTGGCTAGTGGTCTGGGGATGAGTCAAGATAAGATTCCAAAGAAGACCAAGTGTGACACTTTAGTAGATTGAGTTCTCAACAACAAAAATACTTTTTCTCGTATATCCCTATCCCCTTTCTTGCACGCAAACACCATTTGGAGACATTCGAGTCACGGACAGAGAGAGCTCTTGCCGAACCACCTACTTGTCGACCTTGGAGTCCTACGGGAGACAATCTTCACCGAGGGAAACTTGTCGTTACGCTACATCTCACCTTCCACTTGGGGTAACCAACGAGGGCGAGAAGTTATCTCGTGTATCAGTTATCCAAAGTGGAAGGTTGAGATGTAGATAGCAGCAAATTTCCCTCGGTGAAGATACCAAGGTTTGTCTCCAGTAGGACTCCAACAACGACAGGAAGGTGAAAACGGCGCCAGCAATTAGGCGGTTGACGTGGACATGCACAGACAACAGATAAATTTGCTCCCAACGAGTACAGAGAGGTGATCAATCCCTCCGGCCTCTTGTTGTTTACAAGGGATCAAACGCACGGGATAATAATGATAGTGATAGCAACGGAAAAGGAAATAAAGCAGAAAATAAATAGCGGGTGTAAACAGTGGTGGAAATATGGACCGGGGTCCCATGATGTTCACTAGTGATGTCTCTCTCCCGAAAGACGATAAAATAGCCATGCGAGGTAAACAAATATCAGCTGGGCAATTGACAGGATTATGTGCGCAAACCAATGCTAACTATGCTATAAAGAAAGGAAGAGGCTCAAAAGCATGGGCGGTACGCCAAGACAAGTAGACTGAAATCCATCTGCATCTACCTACTAATCATCCACCTTGAGATATCTATCCAGAACATCTCGCTGGTATTAAGTTCTGAATCCCACCCAAAGTGTAAACTCAAAGCAACAGACAACAGCATTAAAGAACTTTGCGTAAATAAAACAATCCATTCACCCGCAAGTACAAGCACCGTTGTTTTCTCCCTTGTGACAACAACACATCCCCTAGACTCATGTTTCTGTCACTCAAGCTAGTCATCAGGGGCATGAACCCACAATCATGCATAACGCTACCTCTTGGAGTCACTACCTACTACTTGGCCAAAGCAATAAACAGCAACGGAGAACATGCAATAATTACTCAAGAACATAAATATAAAAGAGGAGAATCAAATATATTACTCAAACACAATCTAAACATAGTCTCATAATCCATCAGATCACAGCAAACTCAGCATAGCAACAGCAGAAAGATTACATATGTGCCTCGATCATGTAGGGAAGCTCACGAGGTCTAAACCATGAAGAACAAAGAGGGGAGGAGAACATCACATAGCTACTGATCATAGACCCATGGTCCAAGGTGGACTACTCACGGTTCATCCGGGAAGCATCCATGGTGGTGCACAAGCTCCCGGAGGTGGTTCCTCCCTCCGGCAGGGTGCCGGGAAGAGGGCTCCTAGTGCTCCCAATCTTGGAAGCGCGGCGGCGGAGGAACAGAGGAGAGATCGTGAAAAAGGATTTTGTACTTGAGGGTTTCGGGATGAGAGGGATATATAGGCGAAGGGGGCGGCCAGAGGTGGACCAGGGGCCCCAGACGCCTCCCTGGCGCGGCCTAGGGGGTCGCCGCGCCAGGTGGCCGCCTGGGCCACCCCTGGCTCCCCTCTGGCCCCACTTGGGCTCTTCCCGAAGCTTCCTGTACGCTTATTTTTCCTATATTTTTCCCGGAATTTTTCTGGCACTTTAAGTAATGGGAAAACCTGAAATACAAAAACAGCAGAAAACAGGAACTGGCACTGGGGTGCACTGAGTTAATAGGTTAGTCCAAATATGATCAAAAGTGTATGGAAGTTCATCAATATCATACCAATATCACACAAAAGAAGCATGGAGCAAGCAGAAATTATAGATATGTTTTGGACGTATCAACATCCCCAAGCTTAATTCCTGCTCGTCCTCGAGTAGGTAAATGATAACAAGCATAATTTCTGTGGTGACATGCTCCCAACCATATAAGAACTTTTAAGTAAAGAAATCAAGGCATGTAATTTAATTCAAGTCATAACAGGCAAGAGTCTATATTAGCATTGAAACAAGCAACATAAGAACATAAAGGTGCAAGAGCTCTCGCAGTCCGTGACTCGAATGTCTCCAAATGGTATTTGCGTGCCAGAAAGGGGATTGGGATATACGAGAGAGTAAAACATAGTTTTTATTGTTGAGAACTTAATCTACTAAAGTTTCACACTTTGTCTTCTTTGGAATCTTATCTTGACTCGTCCCCAGACCACTAGCCAGGTACAAGTCAAAATGATCCACTCCCTTTCGATATTTTGAGCACCCATGCAATGGATGAGCGTAAGCAAGAAAGTTGACACTTAGGATGGCAAAGAGAGAAAAATGATGGAGGAGGAAGACAGAAAGGTGTGAAAGGCTCACATCAATGAGGACAATCATAGGCGAGAAAAGCCAAATGATAGATATGATGTGAGGAGTAGGGATTGCCATGCAACGGATGCACATATGAGCTAAGGTAAGCTCTCCAATGGAACTAGTGGGGGTGCATCCAACTTGCTTGCTCAAGAAGACCTAGAGCTCATTTGAGGAGGCTCATCATTGGAATATACAAGCCAAGTTCTATAGTGTGAAGGTCCCCACATAGCTATATGCATGAATGATAATCTCTAGGGATTACAAGATATAAGATGGAGTACAAGTGTGGATCTTTCAAAAGGAATAGTAGTGTGCCCCCTTCTCTCTTTTTATTTATTTTTCTCTTTTTTCTATTTTTTTGTATTTTTTTGGTGGCCTCAATGGCTCTTTCTATTTCTCTCATTTGTCCTCTTTGGGATCTTTTGATTTTGTCCTCTTTGGTATCTTTTGATTTTTTCCTCTTTGGGATCTTTTCCTCACTTTAGGGGCAACACTCTATATATTACAAGAAGTATAGAAGATCTTTCACACTTTACAAAAGTACTCAACATAAAGAAAATGAAACTATCATGATGTATGCAAATGTATGCCTCTGCCAGTGTAGCAGGATATGCAATGATACTAGTGCGTCATGTAGCAATGATTAGGGAAAGGCCCAACTAGCATGCGGCTCATCGATCAAGCAAAAGCAAGTATGACATGAAGATCAAGTCATGAGAAGGTGGATGTTGCATGGCAATGTATCTCGGAAAGGCTATGGAAATGCCTTGATAGGTACATATGGTGGCTGTTTTGAGGAAGGATATAATGAGGCTTATGATGATAGAGCGTATCGTGCCAAGGATTTGGATGCACCGGCGAAGTATGCGCCAACTCTCGAGGTGAGAAAGGGCAATGCACGGTACCGAAGAGGCTAGAAAAATATGGGTAGGTGGAAGTGTCAACTTTCGAATACTCACATTAGTCCGAAGAACTCATGCATTTATTATCGGTAACTCTCAATCTAATTAGGAGGTTCACAAAGAGACAAGTACCCCGAGGAGGAGTGTATGGGGGTTTGGTTATCCTTGCACATCCTCGACTCATGGTATGTGAGTGTCCTCTAATATTCAATCCCTCCAAAGATTAGTGATCCATCTAGTAGCTAAACTTCTCAACTAATATTGTAGGTTTTTCGAAAATAAACACGGATTGCCAAAAATTCGACATCTAGCACTAATAGGATAAAGCTCTTGACACCAAAAAGTTCAAACATTACTCATGGAAATACCTCAAAACTATTGCAAGTTACTACTACAATTGAATAGCAACCTCAATTACCTACTTCAAGTCAAGACACAAAACTCAGTGCAACAGGCAAACTCTCTAAAAAAGATAAACATGAAAACTCAAGAGAGTTCCAGCAACAAACTAAACAAAAGCTCTTAAAAAGATAAGCATGAAAACTAAGAGCTAAACATGACAGTAGCTACGAAAGAGATAAAGAACACACACAGCAAAGATAAGCATGAAAATCCTATGTTGTGTTCTAGGGTGAAGTGGAGCGTGTTCATCTCCCACACAAAGAAATCTGGATTCTAACTTGTTATGAACAGCAAGGCAAGCTAAATAAAACTAAAAAGGAAATAAAGAGCAAGACGCTCCAAGCATAGCACATAACGCATGAAGTGATAAAAATATAGTGGAACGAAAGACGAACTCATAATTGTTGATGGAGAAGGGGATGCATGGGGGCATCCCCAAGCTTAGACGCTTGAGTCTCCTTGAATATTTATTAGGGATGCACGGGGGCATCCCCAAGCGTGAGCGTTTGACACTCCTGAATCTTCTTTTATCATCTTCCCTCGCACACTTGAAAACTCCCTTCATACATAACTCATCATAATCTGATTAGCGAGGTTAGTACCCACAATAAAATAATTTTTTCTCTACTGGAAATAAGGATATTCTTGAAGAGCTTCTGTTTATCAAGATCGCCAAAAAGTTTTTGCAAAGAAAAAAAAACAAGCTTAAGGTTTGCAAAACGAAGAAAAGGCAAAACAGGACAGAATCTGTGAAAAACAGACCAGCAGGTAGTAAATATTTTTTTAGGGGCACTTCTGCAACTCAAATCAAAAAACTCAGAACATACGAAAGTTCCGTGATTGCATAGAGCATGTTGTGTAAACAAATTCAGCTCAAAAAGATGAACTGGGAATTTTCCATGATTTTTCCCGTCACGAGGACAGAATCTGTTTTCTGGACAACATGTCACAACTTTCACTTCCCTTGTCATATGAGGCTATAAATGGCACAAAGCTTGAAAAGTAAAGATACAATGATGTTGCTACAGTAGTAAAAACATCAAGACATAACAAAAGCAAAATAAACCTAAATCGTTGTGGGTTGTGTAGGGCCCGATACGCGGTACTGTTCCAGATCTAGACGTTTCCATCCAGATCCAGGGACGAAGCACATATCGGTCCCACCGCGACATATGACAATGCCATATGCCCCGGATTTCCAACATGATATCACAACATTACAGATACAAGAATACAACATCTCATACAAGCGGCATACAACTTCCTTAAATACAATACAACAGCGGAAGATACATGTCTGAGTATAGACTACAATCAAATGCCTAGTGGCAAAGAGAAAAACATCGATCCCCATAACCACACGGGTCCAGGCCCTCCGCCAGGATCCGCCTAACTAGTCGTCGTTGAGTCTCCACGTGAAACGTTGATCACCATACCTGTTGTCGATCAAGGACCCTGAAAAGAGTTTGGGGGTAGTATCATGAGTACAGAAGTACTCACCATCCAACTGTAGTGGTCAACTGACCCAGCAAGGACTTCATCACTCGTCATTCTAGGACAACTAGTAGTTTACGGTAAGGATGGGGTAAGTGGTGAGGTTGCTGCCGCACTAGCATTTATGAAGTGGCTAACGATCTAGAGAGTAAGATAAGAAGCCAAGCATTCGATGAGGAATCGCCTCCAACAAGTCTTTCTATCAACTACTTACGCAAACATAACACCTATCCTATCCTTGTCCTCCTCTTCGCATCCCGACAAAGAAGAAGCATTCAAGGCACACACACGTTGATCAAATTATATTAAGATTATCTCAGTTGTTGTTGTCTATGAACAAGGAGTAGGTGCCAAGTCGTCCATAACCGTGGACACGTCTTCTCGAAAAGATTTAACCCTGCAGGGGTGTACCAACTGCCCATTACAAGGCTCCGCACGCACGCCCATCTCTCTCAGTTTCTACCCATCACAGGCAACCATTTTATGATTTAGTTCCAAGAGATCCGAAACGACAGGTCCCTCTAACTAACAACGAACAAATCCGGGTGGCCCCCGGGGAGTCGACACCCAATCCAAAAGCTGGCCACGCTCTCGGATCGGACTCTTCCGTCTCAACAGGGTTTGGGTTACCGAGACGCCTCACATGAGGCCTCGGGCCCTCGCCGGTCAAAGGTGGACCAACAGGGAAACCATGTCTCCGCTGGTCCGGGTTGTTTAAAAATTGCGAGGGGATCCACCAAGCACACACACGTGGTTTCAAATGGTAAATCAGCTCGGGCCACCACTAGAAATGTTTGAAGCTAGATAGGTAAGAAAAGGGGACCCCATAAAATCCCACACGCGGTTAGGCACGCTCAGTCTTAAAACCAATACCCGGAACTCGGATCCTAGGTGACTCGAATGGAACAAAGCGTCGGGGCGAGATAGCCTAGACCTTCCATCCTTCATCGAATATAGTCAACATTATAATAATCATATCATCAACTACAATATAATAATGTGATAGCCCAAACCAAGGAGTAACGGGGTAACATCGTAGCATCCTCAGCATGCATACTAAGCAGGGGCTGAGCAACGAGCAATAGTAACATAGCAGTACAAGGTTTGCTGGGAAGGGACATGGCTGTATCGGTTTGAAAGAGGCTGTAAACATGTGGTAGGATCAAACATCGAACCTAAGCTAGACTAGCATGCAAACCGCTGGTTGAAATAGAATGGATCATAAGTAATGTATAGTCCGTGCCTGTTGATAAGTCGGGTTCCGAAGGTGTAGTTGATCGCAAGCTCGCATCGTCTCTGAAGGTACCCGCGGAAGCACACAAGACGATAAACACTGGAAAGCAATCAACGAGCAAGCATCTATTACTATGAGGCAAACACGAGAAAGCATCCACAAGACGCAACACGAGACATCGCACCTACCGTCGAGAGCGGTTACTAACAGGTTAAGTGGGGCATTCGTCTCACACGACGATACCGCACATTTAGAATCGGTTCAAGTTGTTTAGCTACACAAGGTGAGCAAAAGGTTGTTAACATGGCATAACACTCAGCCATGGCATAGCACACAAACATGGCAAGAGGTGAAGCACAAGGTAAACTATCTATGCTAGTCAATTTAAGTGGGGCACAACCTAAACATGGCATATCACTAAGTGCCGCACGACAATTGAAACATTTGGTACTGTTCTGTCCTAAACCATATTTTAGGTTGGTTAACAACAGAAAACAATAGCATAAACAAAAACTACACGAAAAACTAATCAATTTACATATAAGGCACACTCCAAACGGAGTTACGGTTAAAAAGATATAAGCAAAACAAGTTACGGGCACAATCTGCCAACATCACGAAGCACACTTTAGAGCAATGCATAAACAGGATAATGAATTCAAACATGCTCACAAATGATATGGAACTAAAGTATACATGACGGGGAAGGCATGGAAAAAAGAATCATGGAAAAATGCATCATGGTTCACTAGTTATAAGCAATGCAAAATGCAACAAAACATTACTGGTCTAGGACTTAGTGAAAATCACGAAAACATGGCAGCAACTATTATTTTTATGCTGTATAAACTGGAGAAAAACTATATGCAAAAGTGCAGCAACATGACATAGCAATACATGGGCATGAAGTAGACATGATGCTTAACAATATGCAACAGGAATCACTCAATTCCGATAAACATTTGCGACGCAACCGTCACCCGAAGTTGCAACAAATTAACAGTTTCAGCAACAGCAGCACATTAACAGGAAATTATAGCAATTAACAGCCTGATGCCCACTTCAACACAGATTAACAACATCAAGATGGCCTCAAATCAAAATGCTCACAAAAGATGAATTGAAGTACACACAATTCTAAGCAATTTCCTTTTTGGGCGCAACGTCATCCGAGCTACGGTTTGATCGCAAACTACATCGCAAAAACAGACGGAATAAAAATAAAGAAAGGGGTGCTGGGCTGGCTCACCCATGGGCCAGGCCCATGAGGCCGGCGGATCCTGGAGATGGCCTGGCTTGGTCCTGCTAGGCCTTGGGGCGCCTGGGCCGTGCGGAGCAGGCCGTGGCCGCGCTACTGGGTCGGCCCAGGTCGGCGGTTGGAGGGGGCTGGCCGGCCTCCTCGTCCCGATCGGACGGGAATCGGCAGCGGCGGCCTTGCCGGCGTGCAGGCAGGCGGTGGGGCGAGGTGGCACAGGGCGCTAGGGGGCCGCGGGCGGCGGATCCGTGACGGGGAGGACTCCGGTGACCCTCCAGGGTGGTGGCGACGCGGATCGGCCGCGAGGCGAGCTCCGGGAGGCTCCACGAGATCCACGGGCGGCGATGGAGGGCTCCGGCCTGAGCTCGTTCATGGCACGGCGGCGCCCCTATGCAGAGAAGGAGGAGGCGGTGAGGGTGAGAGCTAAGGGGAGGAGGACAAGCGCGGTGCCGGAAGCGCTAACCGGCGTTGGGGCTGGCGGCTCGCCGGAGAAGCTCGGGCGGCGGGGCTCCTCGACGTGGAGGCGTAGGCGCGGCGCTGTTGCGGCTCGGGTGGTCCTAGCGCGGCCCGGCAGCGGGGTTGCGGGTCTGGCGCGGCCCGGTTGGCTGTGGGAGCGACGTGGAGGCCTC
The DNA here is from genome assembly GCA_950022295.1 of Bromus sterilis. Taxonomy (NCBI): domain Eukaryota; kingdom Viridiplantae; phylum Streptophyta; class Magnoliopsida; order Poales; family Poaceae; genus Bromus; species Bromus sterilis. The sequence goes on from OX465599.1 coordinate 224,925,523, forward strand.
CGGGGCCACAGATCTTGAGATCAAACGGTCTGGGACGTCTGGGAGCTAGGGTTTCGGATTTTTGGGTGGAAATTGGGCAGATCTGGAGCAAAACAGGGGGGTGGCTGCAAATTTGTGGCTAGGGAAACCCTAGAAATGGGGTGGGAGTCTGGTGGTCTTTATATAGGGCAGGGTTGGCTGGTCAGTTTACGCAAATGCCCCCGGTACCCCTCTCGCGCGTCCAGTGATCGCGTTCGTGACCGCCGAGACTCCGTACGGACTCCGATTCTGACGAAATCTCGAACCACGCGCTCAGCGCGTCGAGCCCGTCGATCGTACCTCACTGCGGTGACATTCCGACAACATTTTTCGGCGCCCCACAAAAATATACCATTTACTTATTAAACGAGGTTTTTCGTTCCGTTGGCTGCGGCTGGTCTCGTGCGGTTTTCGCGACGGTGACCGGGTGAAACCCGGTGTCGCAAAGGTCGAGTGTCAGGGTGGCAAGGGTCGGTCTCCGTCCGGTATGAGATAAGAGGGGGAAAATAATCGCCAATCGATAAATCGGGGATGCAAACACCGCAAACAAATCAGACAAACAAACAATTCACGCAGAAAACAAAATTTTTAATTTTTGCAAAATCTGGGCTGTTACAGGCTGCCTCCCAAAAGCGATTTCTTTTATGCCTTTGAGCTAGGCATGAAGATTATAAAAGATGCTCACGTAAGAATAAGGATTTGAAGCAAAAGAGAGCATCAAGAAGCAAACATGAAACACATTTAAGCCTAACCCACTTCCTATGCATGGGAACCTTGTAAAGAAATAAATCATGAAAGCAGAAAGTAACAAGCATAGGAAGGTGCAACAAGAACAACTTAAAAACTTTCATCATAAAGAGAGGTATTTTTGTAACATGAAAGTTTCTACAACCAAACTTTCCTCTCTCAAAATAATTTTCAGTAGCATCATGAACAACATAAAGAATATAACTATCACATAAAGCATGTTGTTCATGATCTACAAGCACACGTGTATTGTTTTCAACACGGTTTTGAGCATCATAAGATAGATGCAACCCATCACATTGGGCCTTAATAAGAGCACAATTCTCCGGAATTTGAGTTGGAGATTTCAAAAGGATAATAGGACAATCAAGTGTGGGTGCAATAGCAACAATTTCATTCTTAACATAAGGAACTATAGCAAGTTCATCTTCGTAAGCATCATCCATATTGGCATCATGGCCATCAACAAAGCAAGTATCAAGATCTTCAGAAAGGGATGTATCAAGGGAGTCCTCGGAATCATAGGATTCCTCATCATAGCAATCAGTAGCCTCTTCTTGGGCAGCAACCATTTTGTTTTTAAAACCCTCAATATAATCATTGCAAATATAATTCTCAAAGCAATAAGCAAGAACTGCAAATATTTCATACTTGTGAATAGTATCGAATACTTTTCAATTAAAGAAGCAATCTCATAAGCACCCTTACAAGCAACGAACTCTTCAATCTTTTCAACATCAAAGTAATCATAAACACCTTTAGCATAAGAAGATAGAATCTCATTGTCATTAAACTGACATTGGAAAGGAAGGTGTTTACAATCTATATTAGAACAGCAAGTAAAATCATAAATGTGGCACAAGGACTCAGCATAGCTATAAGAAGTTTGTATTTGGTCCCATAAGTGTTTCCCTTTCTGAGATAAGCGGTGTCGCGTATAATGAGCATGCTCATCCAATGATTTTCCCTCAACCAAGTCGGTTGGGTTTTTAGCGCGAGCACAAATTGAACGAAGACGATCCAAGTGAAACATGTCCATCCTACCATGTTTGGGTGGTTCCACACCCATGGTACAGATAGCATCAGAAGTCAGACAAAGGAAAAGACAAAAGGTAGCAACTATTTTTTTGGTTTTTCATAAAGAAACAAAAGAAAAAGAAAAAATTGAAAGGTAAACTAGCAGGACTAAAAAGCAAAGATAAAAGATAGTGTGCAACTCCCCTATCTTAAAGATTGGAGTCCCCGACAACGGCGCCAGAAATTAGCTTTGATGGCTTCTCGCCCCTCGTTGGTTACCCAAAGTGGAAGGTTGAGATGTAGACATCAGCAAATTTCCCTCGGTGAAGATACCAAGGTTTGTCTCCAGTAGGACTCCAACAATGATAGGAAGGTGACAACGGCGCCAGCAATTAGGCGGTTGACGTGGACCTGCACACACAACAGATAACTTTGCTCCCAACGAGTACAGAGAGGTTGTCAATCCCTCCGGCCTTGTTGTTTACAAAGAATCAAACGCACGGGATAATAATGATAGTGATAGCAACGGAAAAGGAAATAAATCGGAAAATAAATAGCGGGTGTAAACAGTGGTGGAAATATGGACCGGGGTCCCATGATGTTCACTAGGGATGTCTCTCTCCCAAAAGACGATAAAATAGCCATGCGAGGTAAAAAAATTACAGTTGGGCAATTGACAGGATTATGTGCGCAAACCAATGCAAACTATGCTATAAAGAAAGGAAGAGGCTCAAAAGCATGGGTGGTACGCCAAGACAAGTAGACTGAAATCCATCTGCATCTACCTACTAATCATCCACCTTGAGATATCTATCCAAAACATGTCGCTGGTATTAAGTTGTGAATCCCACCCAAAGTGTAAACTCAAAGCAACAGACAACTGCATTAAAGAACTTTGCGTAAAGTAAACAATCCTTGCACCCGCAAGTACAAGCACCGTTGTTTTCTCCCTTGTGGCAACATCACATCCCCTAGACTCATGTTTCTGTCACTCAAGCTAGTCATCAGGGGGCATGAACCCACAATCATGCATAACGCTCCCTCTTGGAGTCACTACCTACTACTTGGCCAAAGCAATCAACAGAAATGGAGAACATGCAAGAATTACTCAAGAACATAAATATAAAAGAGGAGAATCAAATATATTACTCAAACACAATCTAAACATAGTCTCATAATCCATCAGATCCCAGCAAACTCACCATAGCAACAGCAGAAAGATTACATATGTGCCTCGATCATGTAGGGCAGCTCACGAGGTCTAAACCATGAAGAACAAAGAGGGGAGGAGAACATCACATAGCTACTGATCATAGACCCATGGTCCAAGGTGGACTACTCACGGTTCATCCGGGAAGCATCCATGGTTGTGGAGAAGCTCCCGGAGGTGGTTCCTCCCTCCGGCAGGGTGCAGGGAAGAAGACTCCTGGTGCTCCCGATCTTGGTAGCACGGCGGCGGCGGAACAGAGGAGAGATTGCGAAAAAGGGTTCTGTCCTCGAGGGTTTCAGGACAAGAGGGATATATAGGCGAAGGGGGCAGCCAGAGGTGGACCAGGGGCCCCAGGCGCCCCCTGGCGCGGCCTAGGGGTGCCGCGCCAGGTGGCCGCCTGGGCCACCCCTGGCTCCCCTCTGGCCCCACTTGGGCTATTCCCGAAGCTTCATGTACGCTGATTTTTCCTATATTTTTCCCGGAATTTTTCTGGCACTTTAAGTAATGGGAAAACCTGAAATACAAAAACAGGAACTCGCACTGGGGTGCACTGAGTTAGTAGGTTAGTACAAATATGATCAAAAGTGTATAGAATTTCATCAATATCATAGAAATATCACACAAAAGAAGTATGGATCAAGCAGAAATTGAAGGGAATATGCCCGAGAGGCAATAATAAAGTGGTTATTATCTTATTCCATGTTTATGATAAATGTTTATTTTCATGCTATAATTGTGTTAACCGGAAACGTTAATACATGTGTGTTTAATAAACAGAGAAAAGGTTCCTACTAATGCCTCTCTTTATACTAGCTTGTTGATTAACGGATGATCAAGGTTTCCTGATCATGAACATTGGATGTTGTTAATAACAAGGTCATATCATTGGAGAATGATGTGATGAACATACACCCACAGTAGTTATAGCAATACGATCATGTCATCAAAGTTTCTATTGCTGTATCAAACTTTCACGAAGTAACCCTAATCCTTAGACCATGAGATCACGTCAATCACTGACACCGGAAGAGTACTTTGATTCCATCAAACGTCACACCGTAACAGGGTGATTATAAAGGTGTCGTTGGGTACTTGGAAAGTGTTAGTTGAGGCTCGTGGATCAAGAGTGGGATTTGTCCATCCAGATGACGGAGAGATATACTCTGGGCCCTCTCGGTGATATCACATTGACATCGCTTGCAAGCACGTGACTGGCTCACGAGGATGTTATATCACGGAACGAGTAAAGAGTACTTGTCGGTAACGAGATCGAACTAGGTATGGAAGATACCAAATGATCGGATCTCGGACAAGTAAAATATCGCGAGACAAAAGGAATTGGTTACGGAGTAATGGTTCACACGATCACTAGTTCATCGTTGAGTAAGTGGGAGTCATCATGGATCTCCAGATCCCTCTGATGATTATTGATCGGAGAAGAGTCTCTGTCATGTCCATTTTATTCACGAACCGTAGGGTGACACACTTAAGGATTCGTTGACGCGTTTGAGTGGATACGGAACGCCGGAGAATATACTGGACAGCACATGGACTGTTTTGATAAAACTGCTGGAATAGTTTCGGTATATCAAAATAGTGCAAGGGGATAATTGTTAATGTGTTCATTGAATGAAGTGTTCATCAATGAAGTACTCATTAAATGAAGTGTTCATTAATTTGAGTGACATTAAACAAGATAATTAAAAGTGTTTTAATGTGATAAACTCTTGGAATTTTGAGTGGAGAATTATGGAAGTTATGGGAATAATGTGTGACCCTTTGTTTTTGTGAGTGGAGAGTCCACCCACATGATGAGGGGAGAGGTGGGGGCACCTCTTGGGGCGTGCTACCCCTTGGGGGCTGCCTCCCCCTCCTATATATAGATGGGTGGAGACCCCTCTACACACTCATTCCTCCATCTCTCATATGCCCTTTGGTTGGCATCTTCCTCCCCTTGCTAGCTGATCCAGTTTCACGAGTACGGTGCTTAGGTGAAGCCCTGCTCAAGATCTTCTCTACCACCACCACCACTATGTCGTAGTGCTGCTGGAGTTCCCGAGAAATCCACTACTTCCGCTGCCCAACTGGAGCAAGGGGCGGAGGTCGTCACTGATCTGTACGTGTGACCGACTACGGAGACGCTGCCCGTTCGTGGCGTCAAGTCTTCATCACGACCTTGAGGTCGGCGAGTGTTCGACTACATCACCCACGAGAATAGTTCTCGTTAAAGCTTTTGGTCTTCGAGGGTGAGTCCTTCTCAAACCGTTACAAGTGATCTTCTAGATGTGATCTTGGCTGTTACAACCGTAGGAAAATTTTTGTTTTCTATGCAACGACCCCTTCAGTGGTATCAGAGCCTCGTCTTTGCATAGATGCTTTGTACGGTTAGAACATAGAGATGTGGGCGTTGATCCTCTAGTTGTTACCCTCTTTTGTGCACTTGTTCATATTGCGGCAATGTTGGATTGAAGCGGCCCTAAGCGCAAATTGCGTGTCACGCTTGACATACGGCTTGTACCGTATAAAGTGGCTTTGGGGGTGTCAGTTTCTCTAACATTAGTGATATGGCATTTGCAACGGAGGGGCCTGGAAAGGGATGAAAAGAAACAACTAGCGAATCAACGTTGTGGTTCTTGTCCGTAGGTAAGATCGGTTCTTTCCTAGGAAGCCCAAAACCACGTAAAATTTGCAAAGATAATTTAGAAGCGTCTAACTTGTTTTTGCAGGGCATGTGATGTGATATGGTCATTGTTACAAAATTGTTGTATGAAATGAGATTTATTGTAAACAACCGGCAGGAGCCATATGGTTGTGTTTTTCCTTTTTAAGGCCTGCGTGCTGTAGATATATCCATGAGATATATTGTAATGGAGAAGGACGACCATGGTGGTGGCACCATGGACCTTGGTGCCGCGCCGGTGGCATGATGGAGATCATACCAAGACGCACAAAGATGGAGATCTATTGCGAGAAGGACCATATCATATCACATTATCCATGCATGTGATGTTTATCCTTTTATGCATCTTATTTTGCTTAGTTACGATCATGATCGCTGCGGTAGCATTATAAGATGATCCCTCTCACTTAATATCAAGATAATTATATGTTCTTCCTTAGTATGCACCGTTAAGAAAGTTCGTCGTTTCGAGACACCACGTGATGATCGGGTGTGATAGACTCTACGTTCGCATACAACGGGTGTTTTCAAGCCTAGCATGTACAGACATGGCCTTGAAACACATGCAAATACTAAGGTTCTACTTGACGAGCCTAGCATGTACAGACATGGCCTCGGAACATGGACCGAAAGGTTAAGCACGAGTCATATGGATGATATGATGAACCATATTGAGATGCTCGCCATTGCAGCTACACTGCCTCACGTGATGATCGGTCGTGGTGTAGTGAATTTGGTTCGTGTAATCACCAAAGACGACTCGAGGGATGTTGTTTTTGAGTGGGAGTTAGATGAACTCATTTTATCATGAACTAAATCAAAGTGAATTTGCATAGTTCGTTGTAGTCATTGGCATTTGTTTACTACCTTTGCGCTTAGCTATAATTGAGATAATAGAACTATAGAATTCTGGATATTTAACTTTACGGACTGGTACCGTATTGTTTGAGTGTCAATCTAAAGTTTAAAGTCTTATTGCAAACTTTAGCAAACCTTGCTTGCTCCATGAAGTTTAATAATGTGTATTAAATCGAGAGTAACAATTCCAGTGTTAGTGTCTAAGTATCACACTTGCCTCCATGATCCTTGATATTCAAATGTTGTTTGTTATTATCAAGGTTATCTAGGAGCTGAAAGGATTGTTTCAGAAACTATCATGTGTGGAAGATATAGCGATATCTGAAACAATGTTTAGTTGCAATGTGATAGAGTAAAATTTAGTGAGAAACATGTTCTCATATTGTATGAGAATTTGTGAAGGATGGAGACACTATGTGTCCTAATCTCCCAAAAAGGTTTTGGGAACTAATATTGTACTCGAAATTTGTCCTTATGAGCTCTAGTAGCTTTATCACGAAAGTTGTCATGATAGGATGAATAAAAGATGTAGGTAAAATGTTTACTACACTATAAGATTACTAAAGAATGGAATTTGGAAGAACACCAAACATTTGATGACGGTGATCTACATCAAAGTGAGAATCAAAGGGTGTTAGTATTTGACTAACACACTTTGGATTATGTGTCATTTGAATGGTACCACAAGTGATGTTGGTAAATTCTTCTAAAAAGGAAAGGAATTGCTGAAAGAGGATCTAAAAAATATTTTGGCGAAAAAGAAAAAGGAAAAGACTGGAAATGTCCAGCTCGGGTATATAGATGATATACATGTTATGGGTATATTCATTGCTTGTTAAACAATGTGATTCTTGAGTATTGTATACTGATTGGTTGGTATGAAGTGTCATACAGAACAACGCAATACAAGAGTTGTAATGGCCTGAGTAACTAGCAAATGAATATGGGATGATTCTCATCAAGAACAAAATAAAGTGTTATTGTGTTTATCGTTGGAATTAAACCTAGCCTTCAAGATTTATTTGAATAATTGTTATTCTGTTCTGGTGTTATACGAACAATAGTTGTTCAAATTATCACCATATTCATAGAAGATGGATGAACTCTATAAATCTTGTTGGAGAAATCACATCCATAATAACTGATGCTAAACATGTCGCAAGACAAATGATTATAAGATCACTTATGAGTGACACCACCGTTTGAATCATATTGGAAAGAAACACATGAAGAAACTCCATGGTGATGGAATTTTGGAGTCTTTTGATTTTGAATCAATTGACGGTTGTGAGAAATTTCTAGAGATGATTGAAACACCGTTTAAATCATATTGGAAAGATAACATGAAGAAACTCCATGTTGGTGGAATTTTGGAGTCTTTTGATTTTGAATCAATTGACGCTTGTAAGAATTTCCTAGAAATGATTTAAACTCCGTTCATAGGCAAAGAAGAACGGACGACTAACTTATTGGACATTATACATGTTGATGTGTATAGTTCATTATGTGTAGCCATGTGTGGTGGGTCTTATAACTTCATATACTTTAACCAAGGATTTGAGTGGATATATGTGTATATTTACTTGATAAGGAAGAAGTATGAAATGTTTGAAAATGTTCAAATAAATTTCAAGATGAAGTGAAAATCGTTGTAACGAGAAAATAAGAGTTTATGATTGGATCATAAAAGAAGATTTTTGAGTTAAAAGTTTAGCAAACACCTAAGAGTTTAGGAATTGTTCCAAAACTTGCATTTCCCGAAACACCATAGGAGTATGGAGTGTTCGAGAGATGTAATCAAACCTTGTTTGACATGGTAAGGATCAAAGGTGTTATTTATAAAATTGCCATTATATTTTAAGGATTAAGCTTTAGAGACTACCGCTTTTCACTGAAAAGAGCACCATCGAGATCCGTTGAAATGACACCATATAAGTTATGGAATGGGATAAAACCCAATTTGTCTTTTCTTAAATTTTGGTATGCAAGGCATATGTAAAATGTTTACAACCAAAGTCGGATAAAATGCGTCTTTGTAAGTTATCCCAAAGTAACCGTTGGGTATTCCTCCATAACACTAAAGACAAAAGTGTTTTGTGGCTAAGTGCATCAAGTTTCTTGAGAAGGAATTTTTTGCGAAAAGTTAAGTGGGAGGACACTAGAACTTCGATTAGGTTGTTGAACCTAAGCTTTAAGTGCTAAGTGGCGCAGCGCCGGAAAGTGTCCCGGAAGCGGCCGCAATGCTCTTGGCTCCCGTGTCCCAAAGGTTGTGGTCACAGCGATCTAAGTTCCTATTGAACTGCGTAGTTCGGATAATCGATCAAATAGTAAGATTTGAGATTGAATCATTGTTATTTGATAATAATGGACCGACTACATGCAAAGAAGCGATGATGGGCCCTGACTCCGTCAAAATGGCTAGAAGCTATAAAATCCGTGATAGTTCCATACACGAGAAACCAAGTTTCTGAACTTGGAAGACCCTCTAGATACCATGTTTGGATCTATAAAGAAACAGACGTGGATGTTCTCACATCTATGAAATATTCGACATATCGTTAAAATGGTTTACGATTATGTTCAAAGAGTTGGCTATGACAAGATTTGATCTTTCATAACGATATTTAGTCTGGACGGATTATTGTAGCAACCACTACATATGCTAGTTTTGGTATATGGTAGTTGAACAAACGGAACAACGTTCTTCTAATAGAATGGTTACCTAGGACGTGTACAGGACACGGTCCAAAGGGTTCTGTTAATTCAAAGGATGTTAAATAGCATGCAAATTTCAATGGTTGAAATAAGCATTCGCGGAGTTGGAATCTTCATTATGATGAAATTGTTAAAACGTTTAGTTTCATCAGAGACGGTGAAGCTGCTTGCTTTTGCAAGAAATTAAGTGGGAGCGCTGAGACATATTTCTAATACATTATGTAGAAGACATATTGTTGATTGGAAATGATGTATCTTTTATTGACACGGGTGAAGTTTCATTGAAAATTTGATTTTAATGGAAGATTTGGGCAAAAGCAGTATATTGGGCTAATATGGTCTATATAGATAGATTGAGGTGCTAATATGGTTGGGCCGAAGTACATATATGAAATATTGAATAAGTTCAATATGGAAACGACGAGAAAGGTTCTTGCCGCATGGAAAAGGTTGAAGCGAGATTCAAGTGTTTTGACACTTAGTGAGTAAAACCACATGAATGATTTGATCAATCATGTACACCATGATATGTACAATTCCAGAATGTCCTATGCTCTAAATGTTATGAGCATATACCAGAATGATTCATAAGATGATCATTGGACAATAGTAAAGATATCCTTACGTGCTTTGGAAGGACTAAGACTATATATTATGTATGTTGGACAATAGTTCATTGTAAAGTGTTACATTGATACTAGTTTTGTCGCAAGATACAATCTAAATTTATCTCAATTTTGGCGGTATGTTAAGGTGGCAAAATGTAATGGAAGCAAGTTCCATGATAGATTTGGAATAGTTCCAAATGGATTTGGATGAGTTCCAAAGTTAAGACATTATAACGAATACTACAACGAAAGGCTAAGTATATGACTGCTCTAGCAGCAGCAAAGGAGGGCATTTGTGTCAAGAAGTTTGTTTAACAAACTAGGTGTAGTTCCAAACGGGCTAATACTATGAAGATCTATTGTACGACAATAGATTCAACATGTTTTGAGCTCAAAGGACTAAGGTCTCACCGGAGGACCAAATTTATGCAATGCCATCTCATTGGTGAATGAGTGATGCGTAGAGACGCAAAGAAATGCAAATACACACGGACCTGAAGTGTCAGATCTGGATATTAGGTTTACCACTAGCAATGCGTATGGATAACACCTGAATGCCATAGGTGTTGGATGCGCAAGTACCAAACTAGATTATTGACTCTAGTGCAAGTGGGAGACTGAAGGGAATATGCCCGAGAGGCAATAATAAAGTGGTTATTATCTTATTCCATGTTTATGATAAATGTTTATTTTCATGCTATAATTGTGTTAACCGGAAACGTTAATACATGTGTGTTTAATAAACAGAGAAAAGGTTCCTACTAATGCCTCTCTTTATACTAGCTTGTTGATTAACGGATGATCAAGGTTTCCTGATCATGAACATTGGATGTTGTTAATAACAAGGTCATATCATTGGAGAATGATGTGATGAACATACACCCACAGTAGTTATAGCAATACGATCATGTCATCAAAGTTTCTATTGCTGTATCAAACTTTCACGAAGTAACCCTAATCCTTAGACCATGAGATCACGTCAATCACTGACACCGGAAGAGTACTTTGATTCCATCAAACGTCACACCGTAACAGGGTGATTATAAAGGTGTCGTTGGGTACTTGGAAAGTGTTAGTTGAGGCTCGTGGATCAAGAGTGGGATTTGTCCATCCAGATGACGGAGAGATATACTCTGGGCCCTCTCGGTGATATCACATTGACATCGCTTGCAAGCACGTGACTGGCTCACGAGGATGTTATATCACGGAACGAGTAAAGAGTACTTGTCGGTAACGAGATCGAACTAGGTATGGAAGATACCAAATGATCGGATCTCGGACAAGTAAAATATCGCGAGACAAAAGGAATTGGTTACGGAGTAATGGTTCACACGATCACTAGTTCATCGTTGAGTAAGTGGGAGTCATCATGGATCTCCAGATCCCTCTGATGATTATTGATCGGAGAAGAGTCTCTGTCATGTCCATTTTATTCACGAACCGTAGGGTGACACACTTAAGGATTCGTTGACGCGTTTGAGTGGATACGGAACGCCGGAGAATATACTGGACAGCACATGGACTGTTTTGATAAAACTGCTGGAATAGTTTCGGTATATCAAAATAGTGCAAGGGGATAATTGTTAATGTGTTCATTGAATGAAGTGTTCATCAATGAAGTACTCATTAAATGAAGTGTTCATTAATTTGAGTGACATTAAACAAGATAATTAAAAGTGTTTTAATGTGATAAACTCTTGGAATTTTGAGTGGAGAATTATGGAAGTTATGGGAATAATGTGTGACCCTTTGTTTTTGTGAGTGGAGAGTCCACCCACATGATGAGGGGAGAGGTGGGGGCACCTCTTGGGGCGTGCTACCCCTTGGGGGCTGCCTCCCCCTCCTATATATAGATGGGTGGAGACCCCTCTACACACTCATTCCTCCATCTCTCATATGCCCTTTGGTTGGCATCTTCCTCCCCTTGCTAGCTGATCCAGTTTCACGAGTACGGTGCTTAGGTGAAGCCCTGCTCAAGATCTTCTCTACCACCACCACCACTATGTCGTAGTGCTGCTGGAGTTCCCGAGAAATCCACTACTTCCGCTGCCCAACTGGAGCAAGGGGCGGAGGTCGTCACTGATCTGTACGTGTGACCGACTACGGAGACGCTGCCCGTTCGTGGCGTCAAGTCTTCATCACGACCTTGAGGTCGGCGAGTGTTCGACTACATCACCCACGAGAATAGTTCTCGTTAAAGCTTTTGGTCTTCGAGGGTGAGTCCTTCTCAAACCGTTACAAGTGATCTTCTAGATGTGATCTTGGCTGTTACAACCGTAGGAAAATTTTTGTTTTCTATGCAACGACCCCTTCAGAAATTATAGATACGTTTTGGATGTATCAGATACTTAGCTTCGTGAGAACACAACAGAAGAGAGCCATAAGCAATCACGCGGCGCTCTTGCATTAGGACACAGCTTAATCCTTGACGAGATGCGTTGCAGTATATCCTAAAGTCCTTCTGAGCATCAGGGGGAGCAAGCACTGGGGGATAAATGAGCTTGTACTTGAGGGCTTGAAAATTTTCTTGACATTTATCAACCCATTCAAACTTAACGCCTTTGTGAAGCAGATTAGTCAGAGGCTTGGCAATCTTGGAGAAGTTCTCGACGAAACGGCGACAATAGCTAGCGAGTCCGAGGAAACTTCTGACTGGCTTGACAGTCATGGGAGGAGTCCAGTCAAGAATAGCCTGAATACGTTCTGGGTTGACGGCAACACCATCCTTGGAAATCACATGACCAAGGTAGGTTACTTCGGGAAGCCAGAACTCACACTTAGAATACTTAGCATAGAGTTTGTGTTCTCGAAGCTTTTCCAGTATAAGACGAAGGTGTTCAACATGTTCCTCTTCATTCTTGGAGTATACCGAGATATCATCTAGACAAACCACAAAGAACTTTTCGAGGTATTCCATGAATATATAGTTCATCAATCGGGAGAAAGTGGTCGGGGCATTGGTCAGGCCAAAACACATGACGGTGTACTCGTATGAACCATAGCGAGTAATGAAGGCGGTCTTCGGAATGTCCTCTTCACGGACCCAGATCTGATGGTACCCCAACCGCAAGTCGAGTTTTGAGAACACCGTAGATCCAGAAAGTTGATCATATAGATCATTGATCCGAGGAAGCGGATACTTGTTCTGTATTGTTGTCTGGTTGATAGGTCGGTAATCTTGGACCAAACAGTTCGTTCCATAGCTCTTCTTGACAAAGAGTGAAGGTGATCCCCCAGCAGAGGAACTTGGACGGATGAAGCCTTTGTGGAGTGCCGTGTCGATCTCCCTCTTCAGCTCAAAGAGGTGGTGAGGCGGTGATACGTCCCAAACGTATCTATAATTTCTGCTTGCTCCATGCATGTTTTGTGTGATATTGCTATGTTTTAGATACACTTTCATACACTTTGATCATATTTGGACTAACCTATTAACTCAGTGCACCACAGTGCCAGTTCCTGTTTTCTGCTGTTTTTCTATTTCAGGTTTCCTCCGTATTAAAAATGCTCCAAAATTCCAGGAAAATCCAATAAAAAATCAGCAATTCGGAAGCTTCCAGAGTCCCGAGGGTCCAAGATTACCGACCTATCCAATAAAATAATTTTCCTCTACTATAACTAAAGATTTTCTTGAAGGGCTACTGTTTCTCAAGATTTCCAAAAAGTTTGTGCAAAGAAAAATCAAGCTTAAGGTTTGCAAAAAGAAGAAAAGGCAAAACAGAACAGAATCTGTGAAAATCAGACCAGCAGGTAAAAACGAATTTTTAGGGATACTTCTTCAACTCAAATAAAAAAAGTCAGAACATACGAAAGTTTCATAATTGTATAGCGCACGCTGTGTAAAATATTCAGCTCAAAAAGATGAACTGGGATTTTTCTCTGATTTTTCTAGTCACGAGGACAGAATCTGTTTCTGGACAGCATGTCACAACTTTCACTTCCCTTGTCGTATGAGGCTAAACTTGGCACAAAGCTTGAAAAGTAAAGATACAATGATGTTGTTACAGTAGTAACAATAATCAAGACCACTGAGAATAGAAGAAAAATAAGAAGAAAAACCTAAATTCGTTGCGGGCTGCCTCCCGAAAGCGCTTCTTTAAAGCCATTAGCTAGGCATGAGTGTAATAATGCTCACACAATAATAAGAGTTGAAGCACAAAAGAGAGAATCAAAGGAGCAAAGACAAACCACATTTAAGTCTAACATGCTTCCTATGCATGGGCAACTTGTAGGAAAATAAATAAATGAAGCACAAAGCAACAAGCATAGGAAGGTAAAACAAGAGCACCTTCAAGATTTTCAACATGGAGAGGGGTGTTTTCCTAACATGAAAATTTCTATAACCATATTTCCCTCTCTCATAATAATTTTCAGTAGCATCATGAACAAACTCAACAATATAATTATCACACAAAGCATGCTTTTCATGATCTACTAGCACATAATCATATAGACTTTCTGTCAGAACCCCAGCTAGGGTAAGTACTAGGTTTGTTGAGCCCTTTGCATCATGCAAAAATTCAAAAAAAAGAAATTCAAAATGGGGAAAGAAAAACCCTAGAAATTTTAATTCAAATGGCCAGATAAAAATATTTTTCCAAAAATCTTTTGAATGATTGGAAAATTCCTAGAAATGTTGCTGATCATTTTAAAAGTGATTTGGGATCAATCCCATGCACATGGATTTTTCTAATATTCAAACAGTGGCTTTGGAAATTAAAATAACCCTATTTGAATTGAAATTCAAAATATATTGAATTTCAAAAATTATCAAACTCTACAAGTGACTTGCTACTGGTCACCTAGGATTTATAAAAATGTTTGGGCATTTTACAAAATTGCTCTACTATTTATTTTTGGGGCAAAACAAATTACAGAAAGAAATAACAGGAGAAAAAGAATAAAAGAAAACCCAGCCCACCCCCTATGGCCTTGGGCCCAACTAGACCTTCCCTGGCCCGAGCCCACGTGGGGCTTGTCGTCTACCCCAAGCAGCTCGCTGTCGAGCATGCCGGGGGCGACGACCGCCACCACGACGCCGGCGACCATCCAGAGGCCCCAAGGCCACCTCCTCGTGCCACGGAGAGCGCCGCAAGCCCAGCTCATTTTCCCCTAGCCCCTGGTCCTTCCCCTCCTCTCGGCATTGCCATTTTTGCGCAAGACCGAGCCCGCCGGAGAGCGCCGCCGCGCGCACGCGTGCTCCCCGCCAGCAAGAGCTCCAGCCAAGCTGTCCAGAGGGAGGGCAAGGAACTCCTACGTCGCCGTGCAAAAGATGGCCAGCTCCTACGCCACGTAGACGTCGGATTCCTCCACAAGTCGTCGCCGGAGCCGCACTTCTGCCGCCGTCGATTCGCCGCTTGCTGCGCTTCCCCGACCACGCCGTGGACGTCAACGTTCTCCTCGTACTCCGGTGAGAAGATCCCCCCTATTCCCGCCTCCTCCCGTGCCCCGGAGCCCGATTCCGACGAGGTCCAAGCTACGGCCGCCGCCATTGTTGTCGTAGCCGTCGCCTCGAAGCTCCTGGAGACCCCCTGGTGGCACAGATCGAAGCGGACGAGCCCGGCGCCTCTTCCCGTGGTCCTCCCGTGCCAAATGGTGGCCGGAAACCCACTCCGGCGAGCCCTCCGCCGCGTCTGCAGGTCACCGCCGGCTAACCGCCGGCGGGCCGGGTTAATTAGCCTAATCATCCAGCTAAACCCACCCTGAGTCTATGACATGTGGACCCAGACCCCCCTAGCACCCCCTGTTATCTCTAATTAAACGGATTTTTAACCCAATCTCACTGACCTGCGGGTCCCACACGTCAGGTTGACCAGTCAACAGCCCTGGCGTCAGCATGACACAATGCTGATGCACAAAAGCCTTTTCCAGAGATTTAAAATAATCCAGAAAAATCCAGAAAATCATTTAAACTTTGGAAATTCATAACTAATTCATTTTAACTCCAAATATAACAAATAATATGTCTAAAAATATCAGAAAAATCCAAGGATTATGAATATGGTCTCTGTTTTCATGTTTGACCAATTAAAATTGGGTGAACAGTGCAAAACATCCATATGGCTTTAATTCAAATTCAATTTTGAAGCACATTTGCAAATGACTTTGCATTTGACTTCTTTTAAATGGAATTGTACCCACATTGTGACCAAGAACATCACCATTTCTATATTGATCATGTGTTCGATGCATTGCAAATAAATTTATACCTTGTTTGACTGTTTGCTCGATAGACGTGCAACCGGAACCGGGGGCCACCCCCCTTCGTTGAAGACCCCGATATCGAACCTCGTCAGCAAGGCAAGCAAACCCCCATTGATCATGTCGATAAAATCCCACTTCCCACTCAGTCTCGCTTATGCATTGTTTAGGATGATTACCATGCTACGTTTCTACCGCATAGTTGAACCCATATCCGATGCATGGCCTATCATCTTGTCACAGTATTAAGCAAACCACAATCCTAGCTGACATAGGAGTTGTATGATATCATGACGCCCCTGCAACTGTTACAGCTTATTGCATGCTTAGTGTTACATGAGGTTGCTTTTGATGTGAGTCGGGATGATGGTGAACATGGTGTTGATGAAAGTGAAACTGTGTCGGTGAATCCACCCTAATACAAGGTGAACGATGAGAGGTTGTGTAGGAGTACACAGTGGGTTGTCTCGTTGAACACTGCCTTAGGCATCGAGTTCTTGTATGGTAATCCAAGACAAAGAGTACAACCACACATTGGGCTCACTGACCCCTCTCGGCCTAGTACCTTGATCCGTGTCGACGTCCAGGAGTCACATTAGTTCGGGCTTTCCATTTGACATGTGCATAGAAAAAGAACGAAGGAACTGGTTGCATCATATAGACATGTGGGTGCACCTGTGAGGCAGGAAAACCATCTGCCAGAGGTGGCGTCTCGGTCACCTACATTGTTTGAGTCCGTTTCGTTGATCCGGTCGGGCTCTCGAGCGGAGGCAAACTCAGATAGCGACTCCTGGAATAGACCGGTTGTGAGCGAAGTGTCGTGGTGAACATCCTCGCTGTCACCTCTTGAACGGTGGCGAGACCTGGCGGTAACCGATGGTCATGTGTGTGTAGCTTACACCCTTGCAAGGTTAACCAAACTATTCGAATAGCCGCGTCCGCGGTTAAGGACTACTTGGAACTTGTACCTGATTATTAGACAACTTGTATTGGATACTTCTAAAATACACCAAGATAAGTGTGAGTGCTATGGTGTGCCTCCTCGTGGGGAAGTCGAGGAAGTAACCATAGTGGTGTATTGGTTGGAGATGTAGTGGACTCGTGTACGCTTCTTACCTCAAGTCTGGTATTCGTAGTTCAGGATTAGCCAAGTCAAAGCTGGCACTTCTGCATGATGAAACCCCACCCCCTTTACCTTGATACTTGAACATGAGTAGTATAGATCTGATGTAAGTCTTGCTGAGTACGATTTTGTACTCACGTTTGCTTATTCTATGTTTTAGATAAGAATCGGACCCCGATGGAGTCACCTTCGTGAAGGTCGACGTTGACTAAGTTAGCATAGTCCCAGACAGCAGTCTGGTCCCTCGTGGAAGGGCATGTTTGTTTACAAGGCTTCTCTAAGCCATTTGTTAAACTTGTCTGTACTCAGACCTAATTTGCTTCCGTTGTATGATGTAATGTTGATCACAGACATGTGATCTTTGTATGCTCTATGTGTATATCAATAAAGAGTACTTTGTAGAGTTATGTGATGATACCTGCTGTTCATACTAGTCATGTGTGCTGCGTGTATGATTATAACATGCATGTCTTAGTATGAGTTTTCGAGACCTTAGTTGTGATCTGGTTGGCGGTCTTTTATACACCAAGTGGCCCTTAGATGTGCGCAACTTGGGGCATCGCGATGCGATTGCTCGTGACTCTGTCACGTGCACACTTTGTGGTATGATCGAGCCCGCCCTAGACCCCGACTAAGTGATCGGGCTGGAGTAAGTCTATGTAAGAGTTAGGATCCAATCATTAACATGGTTGAGGCGACTTGTCTATGAGTATGGGATTCACCACCCATAAGCATTTAGACTTGTGAGCGGACGATGAGGACCCATCTCAGTTGATCATCCGGCCTGAATGGGAGGCCCCTCACGTTCGATGCTTACCGAGAACGTTCTGTGCTTGGCCTTGTCTGCTTAGACAAGTGGGTACGGTTCTCGGCTCTCCATGTGATTGTATCGTGACTGGAATTACATACGCTAACCCCGGGTCCCGACAGACTTGGTATCAGAGCAGGACTGTCTGTAGGATTAGCAACCCTTGGTCGAAGTCGAGTCTAGCATTCTATAGTTATATAGTTACTTGGGTATATAAGGGAACAACGTAAGGCTTCTTTTTCTCCTTACCCTCATCGATCTGAGTTCTGAGTCACCCTTATCTTTTCTACGGGATGATAGGACTAGGCTCATCTATGTCTTACTAGAACATCTCGTTGTTTGCCTCCTTGTAGCCGTAGGACAGTTGTGGTCGTCCAGACTCATCGTTCTGTTGAGTTCCTTGAAGAAGTTCTGTCCAATTTCTTCGGGGTTGTTTCATTTTCCATCCCCGTATAGCCGTTATGCTGCCGGATTTGTTCCAAGTTTCTATGAATCATTGCCTTCGCATTATAATCTTTCCGCCTTCATCATGTCTTGTTATCCTTGAATCCATCATTCAACCTGTTCTGATTGTTGATTTTTATCACACAGGATGTCAGGTGGAACTCGTAGAGTTGTTCGTCGGAATCGAGACCGTGTTCGGAATCGAAATGATGATGAACCTCTACCACCTCCTTCTGCGGCGGAAATCATGATGGAAGCTAAGAAGAATCAACGTGATCAAACACGCCTTCTGGAGCTCATCGAGCAGAATACCTCACGTCATTGCAATGTGGTTGTGAGCATCCAGGACTTCATCCTCCTCAAGCCACCGGTATTCCGATGTTCTTCTGAGCCCCTTGAAGCTGATGATTGGCTCCGTTCCATCGAGCGTAAGCTTGATACTGCACATGTTGCTCCCGATGATCGAGTTATTTTTGCGGTATACTTCTTGGAAGGTGCTGCTCTTCAATGGTGGGAGAACTATGTTGCTATGCAGCCAGATGGTCACCTAGTGACTTGGCAGGAGTTCTGTGTTGCCTTTCGAGGGTACCACATTCTGGATGAGTTGATGGAGCGCAAGAAGGAAGAGTTCTGCAATCTCACTCAAGGAAAGATGTCCATTCATGAGTATGTGAGAGAGTTCAACCGTCTTGCCCGGTATGCCCAAGATGAGATCACCACCGATGCCAGAAAGCAGGCAAGGTTTCGTAAGGGACTTAGCCCCATCCTTCGTCATGATCTCAACCTTATCGAATTTGCCACCTTTGAGGATTTAGTCAACAGATCCTTCAGAGCTGAGCATGGAAATGAAATTTTCGAGGAGTCCCGTAAGCATGCTCTTGAGCTTGCTCCTTCTTCAAGTTCAGCCCCTCAGAAACGCCGAATTTGGATTCCAACTAGAGCCATACCTCAAAACCTTCTCCAGAGGCCATCACCAAATATATGCCATCCACCCCAACACATTATTCCACCCCGGAATGATGGTGCGCAACCAAGTAATCCCACTCCCAACATTTCAGACAGGGTATGCTTCAAGTGTGGTCTTCCAGGCCATTACTATCGTCAATGCCCTCAGGTCTTGATGGCACCATGTCATTCTCGACCTAAGCCTACAAAGAAACCAACCACCAAAGCTTTTCCAGCAAAGCCTTCATCCACTAGTAGTGGTTGTGTGAACCAAATCTCAGTGGAGGAAACCACTGATGCTTCTGACGTCATTCTTGGCACACTCCCAGTATGTCCCCACCTCCGTTCTTTTCGATCCAGGAGCTTCTCATTCATTCATGTCGGAGAGTTATGCACTTCGTCATGAGTTCGCCTTTGAAGAAATGTTTTCTCCAATGCAAGGGGGTCATGGGCCTATCACCCCTCGCTCTCCGGGTCGTTGCGAGGAGGGTGAATTCCAACGCCGCAGCGCGATCCGTCCCTGCCGCAATGCTGAACTGGACGTATTTCAGAGCTTTCGAACGAGGCTACATTGCGGAGGCGCCCAAACGCGTAATCCCACGTATAGGTAGTGCGTACAAGCCAAAAGGCTACTCAAGTCATCCGCCGAACCCGTTAAGCATTTTATTAATTTTCTGTCGAGACAACCGTTATCGTTGCCCCTTACTGAATGAGTCGCGGACAACGACAGCAGTCAGGACCACCAGTAACGTCGGTGCCTGCCCTGTCGTCCCACCAACTCGTGCGGTTACCAACAAGGTGAACCGTCTCCTTACCTTGTCTCGTGTTTGCTCCGAAGAGCTCGACTTTCGTACAACAGGAAATCCCTCGGCCACGAACAGTACCAGGCCCGCCGCACACCGGTGGAATACACCTGACCTGTCATTCTGCTAAGATACCCTGCGCGGGCACCGTGGGGTCACCCGACTCCTTACCTGTAAGGACAACCGTGGTCCAGAACCCTAAGACGGATATACAGAGTCGAGCACGAGTGGAGTACGGGGATTTCTCCTCGACCGCTCACACTTGAGGTGGCTCGGCAGATCCGACGTAGGGGGCTGAGTCGGTGCCTGCTCTGAACCGTACATGTAGCAGTTGTAATGGATCATATCCGCATTCACTCCCAGAGTGAACACAACCCGCTATCTAATCCTATTGACTAACAATGCGCAGGGTTCACTGCTGAATATAATATATATAATAGGCAGCATGGGATAACAGAAGGTACATCAAGGGGCGACAAAAACAGGCTATGCAATTGAGTAGGATTGTAAAGTAGCAGCAGCATATGCCTAGTGCAAGAAATGTACGGAAAGATAGGCGATATCTGGGGAAGAGAATGGCTCTACTTGCCTGTAAGCTCGACGGTAGAGGTACGGTCGTCGACGAAGTAGTCGATCACAGGGGCATCAGTAGCGGACGTCGAGACTACCGGACAATAAAAGAGGGGGGAGAAACAAAAAATACACAGCAATGATAGCAATACAAATACAAGACATGACATATGAAATGTTAACGATGCTCTAACGTTGTACGATACACATTGCTCGGAACGGAAATTCATCCGGGGATGAATTGCCAGTTCCGAGTGATTACCGGACAGGGTGTCCGGAGGGGGAAAGATCATGCCGGAGGTGTCATGGACATCCGACAAACAAGTGAAGGGTGTATCCGTGTTAGTTGATCCATTCTAAACAACTTTCGTGTTTAGAATAAATTCATCCGGAGAGTTTTACGGTATCGGGCAATTATCGGACTGACGGCCCGGAGGGGGGGATGTCGATGTTCGTTGTGTTAGAGGGGGGTGGTGGGTATACGGGTAGCGTATTCTTAACCGATATATTTTTCTGATCAACTTTCATGTATAAAGTTTTTCGATCCGGGTTACGATTAAAAGATATTGATTTTATAAGTTTTAAACATTTTAAATCATTTTCTAAATTTCTTTAATTGTTTATTCAACATTATCCACAGCACAGTTTGACTTGTCAAAGCTGACAGATGGGACCCACATGTCAGCCTCTTAGTTTTAATAAATCATTTTAATCATCTAAATTGAGCCAGGGCCCACATGTCATTGTCTTAGGGTTAATTTAATTTAACATAAACCTTTTATTAACTTAATAGGCTAGGTCCCACATGTCATTCACAAGAGGGGGGGTTATTAGCAAAAAAAGGGAGGTTAGCCCACTGGCTAACCCAGTCGTGCGAGGCCGGCGGCGAACCACGACACGGCGGCGTGGCCGCTCCGGCGAGACGAGGCGGGGGAGGCTGCGGCGAGGGACGCGGGTGCGGCACAGGGGTACGCGGCGGACAGGGTGCGCGGCGAGGGCTCTGCCGGGGTGGGCAACACGGTGGCCGGAGGGGAACACAGCAGATGGAGCAACGGCGAGGAAGGCGACCAGCAGGGGGTTTGCGGGCGGTTAGGACACGGGCGCGTGCGCGCTGCACAGGGCAGGGGGCGCGTTCAGAGCGCGGAATGGCACGGGCGTTGGCGAGCCGAGCTCGGCCCGGCCATGGCGAGTACCACGGTGGCCCGAGCACGGGCAAGGTGGCCACGACGAGAGCAACCGGGGGAAGGGGGATTCGAAGAGGGGGGGCGCTCACTGGGAGGCTTGAGGAAGGGCTCGGGGAGGCCTGGGGAGGTGTGCGGCGGCGGCAATCGCTGCCGAGGTGCCGCGACGGCGGCGAATCGAGGCGGAGGTCGACGAGGACCATGGACGGCAGGGAAGCTCGATTCACGCCAACTGTTGGACTCCGGCTCGACCTGCAGTGCGGGCTCGACGAGGACGACGCCGGCGATGCTCCAGGACGTGGTGGTGCGGGATGGGGCGGCCGGTGGCCACGCCGGTGACAACCGCGTGCCCACGGCTGCGTCCGGACGGCCACGGGGAGGAGCGGGAGGAAGGGGAGGGAAAAAGGAGGGAATGGCTTAGGGTTAGGGTTTCGTTGGAGGCTCGGGGCTCTTCTACCCGTCGGCAGCCGGCAGATGGTTGCCACGGCGACGGACGCGACGTGGCCAGCTCGGATGGCCTCCACGCCATGGGTGAGCAGTGGAGGAGGGAGAAGGAGAGGAGGTGGGCTGGCTGGGCTGAGCCCAGTGGAGAGGGGAGGGAAAAAGGGGTGGGCCTCGCCCCTTTGCGGTAGATAGGTTTTTTATTTATTTTTATTTTCTGTTTTGTAATTTGTTTAAGCTTTTCTACATTTTTGTAAAACTTGTAACTTGCTCCAATATTATTGTTCCATTTTAGACTACTGCTACAAAAAGTTTGAAGCTTTTATAAAATCATTTGATATTTTTTTTGAATATGCAACTGATGAAAGGGGCTGTTTTAGCACTAGTTTGAATTGTTTGCAATATTTAAATATTTAAATAAATATCCAATGTTGGTTTAACATGGATCACTTATTTTTACACATTTAACAAAATTGGTTCCACAATTTTTGGACAAAAATGTATTTATCACTTTGTTTTTAATATCAACCAAAAGGGTTTTTGGATTGATCAAATGCAAAGATGATCAAAGTGAGATTAGCAACAGTAATTATCATTAGCCAAAAGTGATTACTGGTACAACACATAGAGGGTGTTACAAATCTCCCCCACTACAAGAATTCTCGTCCCGAGAATTTTAGCGGTAGAGGGGAAAAGATCGGGGTATTCTTCATGAAGGCGATCTTCGCGTTCCCAAGTGGCCTCCTCTACAGAATGATTCGACCACTGAACCTTGAGGAACTTGACCGTCTTGTTGCGGGTTCGACGCTCAGACTGATCAAGAATGCGTCTTGGATGTTCTTGATAAGTCAAGTCCTGTTGCAGCTCAATCATATCATGTTCCACTTCACGGATAGGGTCCTTGAAGCAGCGTCGGAGTTGCGACACGTGAAAGACATCGTGGACTTGGGAGAGGTTCGGCGGCAATTCCAATCGGTATGCCACGGGTCCACTCCTGGAAAGGATATGGAATGGGCCAATGTAGCGAGGAGCCAACTTGCCCTTGATGTCGAAGCGTTGAGTGCCTCTCATGGGAGAGACACGGAGGTAAGCTTATTCACCAGGTTGATACTCCATTTCCCGGTGTTTGCGGTCATAGTTGCTCTTCTGACGGGACTGAGCGGCCTTCAAATGTTCACGAATGATGTGAACTTGATCTTCAGCATGCTGAATAATTTCCGGACCAGTGAGAGTTCGTTCCCCAGTTTCTGACCAATTCAGAGGGGTTCGACACTTACGTCCATAGAGAACTTCAAAGGGTGCCATCTTCAGACTAGCTTGGTAGCTATTGTTGTACGAGAATTCAGCAAATGGAAGGGATTCCTCCCATTTCTTACCAAATGAGATGACACAAGCTCGAAGCATGTCTTCAAGCACTTGATTGACACGTTCAACTTGGCCTTGCGACTGGGGGTGATAAGCGGTGCTGAAGTTTAGGTTACTGCCCATAGCTTCTTGGAAACTATCCCAGAATCTTGAGGTGAAAATGCTACCACGGTCAGAACTGATCTCCAGCGGAATACCATGGAGGGACACAATTCTGGAAACATACAAGTCTGCTAACTGACTAGCAGAGATCGTCTCCTTGACTGGCAGAAAGTGGGCAACCTTGGAGAATCGGTCGATGACGACAAAGATGGCATCATGACCCTTCTGTGATCGGGGAAAACCAGTGACGAAGTCCATTTCGATCTTGTCCCATTTCCATTCAGGAATAGAGAGTGGTTGCAGAGTTCCGGCGGGTCTTTGATGTTCTGCCTTGACGGGACGGCAAATGTCACATTCAGAAACATACCGGGCAATGTCTTGCTTCATGTTAGGCCACCAGAATTGCGGACGAATGTCTTGGTACATCTTGGTGCTTCCAGGATGAATGGACAACGGGGTATCGTGAGCCTCTTTCATGACCTTCGGGGTCATATCCAGGTTCTCATGCCTGTCCTTGTTGTGAGTAACCACTAAACGGTTCTGGTAGAACACCGCACCTTCGCTATTAATAGTAAAGGGTGAGGGTCTTCCATTTGCGATATCGCGCTTAATCTTGTGTACGAAATCATCATAAAACTGTATACCCTTGAAGGATTTGACGAGATCCAGTTCGATAACCATATTATTTACATAACCTTGAGGAACAATCTCGAGGTTCAACTTTTGAAACTCTTCATACAGAGGTGGTTGTTCTAGTTGCACCTCAAGTTCACTACAGTAAGCTTTACGGCTCAAGGCATCAGCCATCCCATTAGCTTTGCCAGGAGTATAATGAATATCCATGTTGAAATCGGCTATTGTCTCGAGCCATCTCTGTTGGCGGAGATTCAGGTCGGGCTGAGTAAACAAGTACTTCAGGCTTTGGTGGTCGGTGTAGATCTCGCAACAATTACCAACGAGGTAATGTCGCCACAGCTTCAATGCATAAATTACTGCTGCCAATTCGAGATCATGCGTTGGATACTTATCTTTGTGAGAACGCAACTGACGAGAGCCATAAGCAATCACTTTGCGTTCTTGCATTAGGACACAGCCTAATCCTTGACGAGACGCATCGCAGTATATCACGAAGTCCTTCTTGGTATCTGGGGGAGCAAGCACTGGGGGAGAAGTGAGCTTGTCCTTGAGAGCTTGAAAACTTTCCTGGCATTTTTCTGTCCACTCAAACTTAACGCCTTTGTGAAGCAGATTAGTCAGAGGCTTAGCAATCTTGGAGAAGTTCTCGACGAAACGGCGGCAATAGCTGGCGAGTCTGAGGAAACTTCTGACTTGCTTAACAGTCCTGGGAGGAGTCCAGTCAAGAATAGCCTGAATATGTTCTGGGTTTACGGCAACGCCATCCTTGGAAATCACATGACCAAGGTGAGTTACTTCGGGAAGCCAGAATTCACACTTAGAATACTTAGCATAGAGTTTGTGTTCTCGAAGCTTTTCCAGTATAAGACGAAGGTGTTCAGCATGTTCTTCTTCATTCTTGGAGTATACCAAGATATCATCCAGATAAACCACGACGAACTTGTCAAGGTATTCCATGAATATATAGTTCATCAACCGAGAGAAAGTGGCTGGGGCATTGATCAGGCCAAAGGACATGACGGTGTACTCGTAAGAACCATAACGAGTAATGAAGGCGGTCTTCGGGATGTCCTCTTCGCGGACCCGGATCTGATGGTAACCCAACCTCAAGTCGAGTTTCGAGAACACCGTAGATCCAGCAAGTTTATCATATAGATCGTTGATCCGAGGAAGCGGATACTTGTTCTGTATGGTTGCCTGGTTGATAGGTCGGTAATCTTGGACCAAACGGTTCGTTCCATCGCTCTTCTTGACAAAGAGTGAAGGTGCTCCCCAAGCAAAGGAACTTGGACGGATGAAGCCCTTTTAAAGTGTTGTGTCGATCTCCTTCTTCAGTTCAAGGAGGTGGTGAGGCGGCATCTTATAAGGGAGCTTAGCAATAGGGACGGTGCCAGGCTTCAAGTCGATGACGAATTCGACATCTCTGATCGGGGGTATTCCCGGCAGTTCTTCTGGGAAGACGTCGAGAAAATCGCGAACAACTGGAACATTCTCGATCCCTTCAAGAGGTGAGGTATTCAAAGCATTCAAAGCATATATCTGGCCTTCGGCATGCTGAGCTGTTCGGGCCGAGTACAGAATCTTTTTGCCAAAAGGATGCGTGAGTTGAACTGTCTTAGTGGCACAGTGGATACGGGCATCATGTGCCGCCAACCAATCCATACCGAGTATGACATCAATGTTGGACGACTTCAGGACAATAAGAGGAGCAGGGAACAGCAGACCCACAATTGCAATGGTGGTATCGGGGCTCATCATGGTGGCACGGCTCTAAGATCCAACAGCATTTACCGCTAAAGGAGTGGCCAAGGGTTTCGTAGCTATACCATGCAACTGAGCAAATGATTGGGACATAAAGGAATGTGATGCCCCGGAATCAAAAAGAACAAAAGCTGACGTTGAATTGACGAGTAAAGTGCCCATCACTATTTTTGGGGACTCGCGAGCTTCTTCCATCTTGACATGAGTGACCTGAGCACAACTCATAGTACACTGTTTGGTGTTGCGGTTACTGGAATGACAACTTCTACAACTCCTCTTTCTGTTAACAGGAGGACAAGGTGCGCGGTGACCTAGCTGTCCACACTGGCGGCATAAGCCATCGTTTTGGGGAGGAGCCATAATATTGGGTTGTTCAGTCGGAATCGTTAGCTGTCTCGGAGGCGGAGGCAGACGAGGTGCAGCATAAGACGGCCTTGGCGTTGGAGCAGGCCGGTGAAAAACATTGTGCGGGAGACAGACTCGAAGTTTCTGAACGGGCCGACCCGAAGATGGGCCAGCATCTGGAGCACGCTTGAGCGACTCATGGTTCTTAGTCAGAGCAGTTTCGACTTGGAAAGCCTTGCTGACAAGGGTCGCCAAGTCCGCACAATCATGAAGGACAAGTGCGAGCTCTATATCAGGACGCAGTCCTTCTCGGAATTTCTCCTGTTTGCGAGCGTCGGTGGCGACGTCTCTCGCAGCATAGCGGGACAACTCAAGGAATTTCCTATGATATTCATCAACAGTCGCCTGGTCCTGACGGAGTTTGCGGAACTCCTCCTTCTTCTGGTCCATCAGACCTTGAGGGAGGTGCCATGCACGGAAGGCTAACTGGAATTCTTGCCAAGTGGTTACAGTTCCATCTGGCAATGCAAGCCGGTGGCTTTCCCACCACTGAGTAGCTGGACCCCTCAGATGATACGTCGCAAAGGTGAGGTAACTGGCAGGGGCAACATCAGCTGACTCCATCTGAAAAGCAATATCACGGAGCCAATCATCGGCATCCATAGGATTGGCGGAGCTGCGGAAGGTGGACGGACTGAGGCGCACGAACTCCTGCAGTGTTATTGAGGAATTCTGAGTTCAAAGTTGGGTCATTACTCCGGCCATAAACTGACGGTTCAGATCAAACTGTTGTAGTACTGCGGCCATATAAGGTGGAGGTGGGTGATCGTCAGCCATCCTGCCTGAACAGTAGGGGTTAGTTCAGACAAAGCATTTGCAAGGATAAGAAGTCATACATGATGTGGTATGAGCAATGAACGAGAAGTGCAGTAGATACACAATAGTAGTCATATAGACATACAGATCTTTGCACATAGTCGGTCAAAATCGGACAGCGTAACGTCGTAGAAATTAAGGAAAAAGGACTAAGTAGGTGGCGCGCAGACCGCGGTAAGGATTACACGATGCGACATAGATTCCACTATGTCAATCACGCCGCAAGAAAACTGTTGGCCACAGGAGTTAATGCCAGAGGACGCGCCGCCTGCCCAGAATGAGAATGGGATCCGTGGTCCGGGACCTGGGGTAGAACTCCTGCGACACGACTCAATCAATGGGGTAGCACCAAAACGCCGGGTGGAATCAAGAGAACGTGATCCTAATGTTAGAGTTTGTAAAACTTACCAGCAAGGATAAGAGAGCAGATTCCCAGAGCATAGGTACGAAGAAAAGGATCCTAATACCATAGATATCACACGTAGTGACATCAATGTGGGCCCGTAAGCCAAATATTAAGTTAGCAAAATAGTTTTTCAAAGTCTAGACTCAACTTCGATCAGGTAGTGGTTGGGTGGCTTCCTACAGGCAGCCGGCTCTGATACCAACTAGTGACACCCTCGACTTACGATCATGTACAGTAATCATACACGCAGGGTACATGATCGAGATCAAGGTGCCACGGTGAGAATATCACAGCACAACACTAAACACAAAAGGATAAACCAAATATATTACAATGAAGGGGGGGGTCACACAGATCCGAATACATAAGTCATACAATCATAATATCTGAGTACAGACATAGTTATTCAAGTTTTGCCTTAAGAAGGCTAGCACAAATAACATCAGAGGTACAGATCGAAAAGGCGAGGCCTCCTGCCTAGGATGCACCGAATTACTCTTGGTCAACGGGAACTCGATGTCGTAGAGGGCTCCGGGGATCTTCTGCTCCTGGACTCCAACGTCGTCTGCAGCGGCCGATCAGGCAAAGCGAAAAAGGGAAATAAAGCAAAGGTGAGTATCTAGCATACCCGCGAGTCTTACGTCTGCTACTAAGCATTATGCATTGTATCAATGGAAAGGGTAGGTTGTATATATAGTGGACTGCAAGATAGAAATCAGAATAAGGGTAAGAAGCTAGGCCTATCGAAGACTAGCATCTTCTGACGTTGTCTTGCAGCATGAGAAGAGAATCAGCCAACAGTTCATATAAAGCAATAAAGTAACAATGAAGCAGAAGTTGCTGCAACATTGTATAATATAAGTTGTAATGATTAATAATAATAATGCCTCCGAGTTCCCCTCCTCGACTTCCCTGCGAGGAAGAGAAATCGGAACCAACAGTTTAATAGTAGTAGTTTGTAGTGGTAGGATCTGGCTTCATCATAAAGCGTCCTGTTACCGTGGACACGGCTATCGATAGATTAATCTTCCCTGCAGGGGTGCACTAGTGTGACACTACACGCTCGGATCTCCAGGGTGGCGTACACCTGGTTAGGGAGCACCCCACCGAGGCTATCTGACACAACGCAGTCCATCCTACGGCTCATCAGAGAGGTCCCCGCCGGTCTACAGCCCTAAGTGCAAGGGGGTCATGGGCCTATCACCCCTCGCTCTCCGGGTCGTTGCGAGGAGGGTGAATTCCAACGCCGCAGTGCGATCCGTCCCTGCCGCAATGCTGAACTGGACGTCTTTCAGAGCTTTCGAACGAGGCTACATTGCGGAGGCGCCCAAACGCGTAATCCCACGTATAGGTAGTGCGTACAAGCCAAAAGGCTACTCAAGTCATCCGCCGAACCCGTTAAGCATTTTATTAATTTTCTGTCGAGACAACCGTTACCGTTGCCCCTTACTGAATGAGTCGCAGACAACGACAGCAGTCAGGACCACCAGTAACGTCGATGCCTGCCCTATCGTCCCACAAACTCGTGCGGTTACCAACAAGGTGAACCGTCTCCTTGCCTTGTCTCGCGTTTTCTCCGAAGATCTCGACTTTCGTACAACAGGAAATCCTTCGGCCACGAACAGTACCAGGCCCGCCGCACACCGGTGGAATACACCTGACCTGTCGTTCCGCTAAGATACCCTGCGCGGGCACCGTGGGGTCACCCGACTCCTTACCTGTAAGGACAACCGTGGTCCAGAACCCTAAGACAGATATACAGAGTCGACCACGAGTGGAGTACGGGGATTTCTCCTCGACCTCTCACAATTGAGGTGGCTCGGCAGATCCGACGTAGGGGGCTGAGTCGGTGCCTGCTCTGAACCGTACCTGTAGCAGTTGTAATGGATCGTATCCGCATTCACTCCCAGAGTGAACACAACCCGCTATCTAATCCTATTGACTAACAATGCGCAGGGTTCACTGCTGAATATAATATATATAATAGGCAGCATGGGATAACAAAAGGTACATCAAGGGGCGACAAAAACAGGCTATGCAATTGAGTAGGATTGTAACGTAGCAGCAGCATATGCCTAGTGCAAGAAATGTACTGAAAGATAGGCGATATCTGGGGAAGAGAATGGCTCTGCTTGCCTGTAAGCTCGACGGTAGAGGTACGGTCGTCGACGAAGTAGTCGATCAAAGGGGCATCAGCAGCGGACGTCGAGACTACCGGACAATAAAAGAGGGGGGGAGAAACAATAAATACACAGCAATTATAGCAATACAAATACAAGACATGACATATGAAATGTTAACGATGCTCTAACGTTGTACGATACACATTGCTCAGAACGGAAATTCATCCGGGAATGAACTGCCAGTTCCGAGTGATTACCGGACAGGGTGCCCGGAGGGGGAAAGATCATGCCGGAGGTGTCATGGACATCCGACAAACAGGTGAAGGGTGTATCCGTGTTAGTTGATCCATTCTAAACAACTTTCGTGTTCAGAATAAATTCATCCGAGGAGTTTTACGGTATCGGGCAATTATCGGACAAACGGCCTGGAGGGGGGGGTGTCGATGTTCGTTGTGTTAGAGGGGGGTGGTGGGTTTACGGGTAGCGTATTCTTAATTGTTATATTTTTCTGATCAACTTTCATGTATAAAGTTTTTTGATCCGGGTTACGGATTAAAAGATATTGATTTTATAAGTTTTAAACATTTTAAATCATTTTCTGAATTTATTTAATTGTTTATTCAACATTATCCATAGCACAGTTTGACTTGTCAAAGCTGACATATGGGACCCACATGTCAGCCTCTCAGTTTTAATAAATAATTTTAATCAACTAAATTGAGCCAGGGCCCACATGTCATTGTCTTAGGGTTAATTTAATTTAACATAAACCTTTTATTAACTTAATAGGCTAGGTCCCACATGTCATTCACAAGATGAGGGGTTATTAGCAAAAAAGGGGGGTTAGCCCACTGGCTAACCCAGTCGTGCGAGGCCGGCGACGAACCACGACACGGCGGCGTGGCCGCTCCGGCGAGACGAGGCGGGGGAGGCTGCGGCGAAGGACGCGGGTGCGGCACAGGGGTACGCGGCGGACAGGGTGCGCGGCGAGGGCTCTGCCGGGGTGGGCAACATGGCGGCCGGAGGGGAACACAACAGATGGAGCAACGGCGAGGAAGGCGACCAGCAGGGGGTTTGCGGGCGGTTAGGACACGGGCACGTGCGCGCTGCGCAGGGCAGGGGCGCGTTCAGAGCGCGGAATGGCACGGGCGTGGGCGAGCTGAGCTCGGCCCGGCCATGGCGAGTACCACGGTGGCCCGAGCACGGGCAAGGTGGCCACGACGAGAGCAACCGGGGGAAGGGGGATTCGAAGAGGGGGGCGCTCACTGGGAGGCTTGAGGAAGGGCTCGGGGAGGCCTGGGGAGGTGTGCAGCGGCGGCAATCGCTACCGAGGTGCCGCGACGGCGACGAATCGAGGCGGAGGTCGACGAGGACCATGGACGGCAGGGAAGCTCGATTCATGCCAACTGTTGGACTCCGGCTCGACCTGCAGTGCGGGCTCGACGAGGACGACGCCGGCGATGCTCCAGGACGTGGTGGTGCGGGATGGGGCGGTCGGTGGCCACGCCGGTGACAACCGCGTTCCCACGGCTGTGTCCGGACGGCCACGGGGAGGAGCGGGAGGAAGGGGAGGGCAAAAGGAGGGAATGGCTTAGGGTTAGGGTTTCGTTGGAGGCTCGGGGCTCTTCTACCCGTCGGCAGCCGGCAGATGGTTGCCACGGCAACGGACGCGGCGTGGCCAGCTCGGATGGCCTCCACGCCATGGGTGAGCAGTGAAGGAGGGAGAAGGAGAGGAGGTGGGCTGGCTGGGCTAAGCCCAGTGGAGAGGGGAGGGGAAAAGGGGTGGGCCTCGCCCCTTTGCGGTAGATAGGTTTTTTATTTATTTTTCTTTTCTGTTTTGTAATCTGTTTAAGCTTTTCTACATTTTTGTAAAACTTGTAACTTGCTCCAATATTATTGTTCCATTTTAGACTACTGCTACAAAAAGTTTGAAGCTTTTATAAAATCATTTAATATTTGTTTTGAATATGCAACTGATGAAAGGGGCTGTTTTAGCACTAGTTTGAATTGTTTGCAATATTTAAATATTTCAATAAATATCCAATTTTGGTTTAACATGGATCACTTATTTTTAGGCATTTAACAAAATTGGTTCCACAATTTTTGGACAAAAATGTATTTATCACTTTGTTTTTAATATCAACCAAAAGGGTTTTTGGATTGATCAAATGCAAAGATGATCAAAGTGAGATTAGCAACAGTAATTATCATTAGCCAAAAGTGATTACTGGTACAAAACACAGAGGATGTTACATAGGGCATCATGGCCACAAGCATCAATTTCATCAAAAAGGGATATTTCAAAAGAATCCATAGGATCATAGCAATCAATATAGCATTCATCCTCCTTTGGTAAGCATGGAGGACAATCATATAAAGTAAGAGTCAAAGAGTTACTCTCATTAGTAGGTAGAGATGGGTAGCTACTCCATTCTTCCTCCTTTTGTTCGTCACTCTCCTCCTCTTTTTCATCCAAGGAGCATTCAGTTTCAGCAATTTCTTCTTCCGTAGAGTCCTGCAAAGCATTAGTCACTTCCTCTTGTGGAGAGAACCTTTTGAGATGGTCAATAATATAATAATTGTCATTAAAATCCTCAAAGAAATAATTAAGCATTTCAAGACTCTCGGATTTGTAAGGGGCATCATAAATATTTAACAAACGAAGAATTTTAATGGCACCCTTAAAGATAACAACTTCTTCTATTTGTTTTGCATCATAAAAATCATAGTTTCCCTTAGCGTAAGAAGCTAAGGTTTCATCATCATTGTACTCACATTGGAAAGCAAGGTGTTTGTGCCTCATAAAGCAACAAGATTCATAGCTACAGAAAGATATATTATATATTGAGCACAAGTTTCTAGCATAGTCATACAACTCATGTATTAGTCCCCATGGGTGTATCCCTTTTTGAGACAAGCGGTATTCCTTGTAATGTTTTTGTTGATCCTCCGTGAATCCGCCTTGCCAATAAGATCTAGTCTCAAAGAAAGTAGCCATTAGTAGCAAACAGAGTAATAAGCAAAAGTGTACTTATCAAGTGAACTTATAAGTAGAGCTATGCTCCCCGGCAACGGCGCCAGAAAATAGTCTTGATAACCCACAAGTGTAGGGGATCGCAACAGTCTTCGTGGGTAAGAGTAACCCAATTTATTGATTCGACACAAAGGGAGCCAAAGAATACTTATAAGCCTTAGCAGTTGAGTTGTCAATTCAACCACACCTGAAAAAGCACTAGACAAGATATAAGTAGCAACGATGTGTTGACGGGTGTAGCCTTTAAGACTTGCCCAATCACCAACACCACAAAGTAGTAATAAAGTAGTAGGAGCAGCAAAGAAAGTAAAAGTAACAACGAAGGTAATGAAGGTGAAAGATAGACCGGGGTTCAAGGTTTCACTAGTAGTACCTCTCTAGGCAGAAGAACAAGGTGCTGGGTGAACAAATTACAGTTGGGCAATTGACAGAATTGTACCAACTCTAGCCAAAGAACAAACTAGAGCATCCTAGTCTAAGAACCAAACGTAGGCATGTGTTCCGTATGTAGTTGTACGTGCTTGCAATAAGAACTTTGCACAACATATTTTTTCCTACCATCCCTCTACGAGCGGGGCCACTTAAGGAACTTATGGAGATTAAGGTGCTCCTGCGGCGGAGCACCGGAACAAAGCATTAACACTCTATGAACACATGGGATCCTCAAATTATAACCCATCCCCTTTGGTATCCCAAGCTATCACCATTGGTATCGCCGGTTTCGGACTATAATAGGTGCATACAACCGTAGATAAGATCTAGAACAACAATTATAATCATACAACCATAACGTGCTCAGATCTAAGATCATGCTACTCGTGCACTAGTAACAAGCATTAAGAACAACAAATTGCATCAACAATAATTCATAAACCTCTTAGGACTGAAAAAGGTAACAATTCATCGGATCCCAACAAACACAACACCAATTACATCATATGGATCTCAATCATGTAAGGAAGCTCATGAGAACATTGTATTGAAGATCTAGGGGGAGAGAATACCACATAGGTACTGCCAAGAACCCGTAGTAAATAATTTTTTTGGGGAACTTTTGCAACTCAAATAAAAAAACTCAGAACAGACGCACGAAAGCTAATTTTATAGAGCATGCTGTCAAAAAAATTCAGATCAAAAAGATGATCTGGTGATTTATCGTGATTTTTTTCGTCCAAGGATATAATCTGTTTTCTGGACATCATGTCACAACTTTTGAACTGTCTTGCAATCAGAGGCTAAACTTGGAACAAAGCTTGAAAATAAAGATACAATGATGTTTCTACAGTATTAACAACCATCAAGACCACTAAAAACTCAAAGTAAAGATAACAAGGGTTGTCTCCCTAGAGCTCTTTTTTATAGCCATAAAGATAGGCTTAAGATTTTAATGATGCTCTCGTAGAAATAAGAGTTGAAGAACAAAAGAGAGCATAAACAAGCAAATACTAAACACATTTAAGTCTAACATGCTTCCTATGCATAGGAATATTGCAATAGAATTATTCATTTAAGCACAAAGTAATAAGCATAGGAAGGCAAAACAAGTGCAGCTTCAAAACCTTCAACATAAAGTGAGGGAACATGATATTATTAAAATATCTATAAGCATATGTTCCCTTCTCATAATAATTTCCAGTGGGATCATGAATAAACTCAACAATATAAGTATCACATAAAGCATTGTTACCATGATCCACATGCAAAAGGGTACTCTTACTCTCCACATAAGCATAATCTTTCTCATTGGTAATGGTGGGAGTAGGACTATCATAAACAACTTGAACACTATATATTAATTGTGTATTAGGGAGATGGTGTTCAGCAAGGGAGTAATTCCCTCCATGATTATGACAAGTTTCATAAGGATAATTTCCCCTTATGTCATAGGTACCTTTACAATCACTATAGATAGGAGTTATAACATCATCATATTAGAGAAGAGCATTAGCATTGCTAGCAAATATATTTGTAAACATGTTGTGTTTATTCTTACTAGCAAAAGAATTATCAATTACCACGTCACTAATGGGTAAAGGACTTGCAATCCTATCATCCCCAAGCTTAGAGCTTTCCATATCATCACTCTCAGAGTTGGTACCAAAAAGATTTTCAAGATCATAAGTAGCATTATCATCATTTTCCCAATCGCAAAAAGTAACATGCATACCATAATCAAAATCATCTTCAATAGTGCCTACGGTCTTAACATCATGATAATAATGAATGCAATCAAGCTCACCATCCTCCAAAAATTTATGTCCGTTAGGATAAAAATTGATGCGAGGAATATTCTCAGGCCAGGTTGATACCCATTCTTCTTCCTTATTGCTCCTCTTCCTCCTCCTCTTATTTTTCTTCTTCTTCACCTTAGGAGGGAGTGGTTGGACATGAAGTTTCTCCACATATCCTGGTTTATCATTAGAAATAATAGGGAAAACTTGGGAGAAACTCTCCTTTTTATTATTAGAAATATAAGAGACATTTTTATACTTTGGTAAATTTCCCTCCTTTCTAATCTTACCTATGTAATCATTTTCATGGCAATTAACAACACAATAGAGATGGAAATTTTGCAAAGTGTTGTTTATTCCTAAGGCATTAACATCTAGCCAAGAAGTCTTTTCTGATAACTCTTCACACATCAAAAATAACATAAATTCATCATAAAGATCAGGGGTGATCATGTTATCACACAATTTCTTAACAGTTATGTTTTGAAAGTGCAAGCATTGAAAATTAAAGTGACCCTCTATACAGCAAAGTTCACAAGTAAAAGGATAAAGATCACACAATTCTCTAGCAATTTCATTTATCTTTGATCCAAGTGATTGTTCTTTCATGCTTATGTTGCTTACAATACTTCTCTTATTCAATCATAGGACTTTCACAAGGTCTATCCACTCCACAAAAATTAACGTGCTTATATAAAACTTCATTTTAAGGAATTGGATCATGCATGTTGCAATCATCATCAACAATTTCGTTTTCTTTGCAAATATCTTTAAAAGGTTCATGATTCTTGATCCAATTATCCTTAGGCATATTAATGTGTGAAGCAAAAGGTTTGAGGAAATCAACAAGGAGTTGAGAATCAAGCCCAAACTTAGCACTAAACTTATTAAAACTTGCACTTTCACAAAGGACTTAATGCAATCATACTCATAATTTATACCTGACTCTTTACCTTTGTCGATCTCCCAATCTTCAGTATTGCATTGAATTCTTTCAAGGAGTTCCCATTTAGCATCAATCTTTTCGTTTGTGAAAGAACCCATAGAGGAAGCATCGAGCAAGTCTTTATCCTGTCGAGAGAGCCTCGCATAAAAATTAGTAATAATTATATCTTTGGCGAGCCCGTGGTTAGGATATTTTAGCATTGCAGTTTTCAGTCTCCCCCAAGCTTGAGATATGCTCTCTCCGTCATGAGGATAGAAATTATAAACATAATTCCTATTCTCATGAACTTCATGAAGAGGGTAAAACTTGGATTAGAAGAGAGACTGGATCTCTTCCCAATCCCGTAGGTGAGGATCATCTAGTAGCCTATACCATTCCAATGTTTTTCCTTTCAATGACAAGGCAAATAATTTCCTCATGACTCCACCTCTTGTCAAACCTGGAATCTTAAATAACTCACAAAGTTCTGTAAGTTTCAACAAATGGGTACTAGGATGGACTGCTCCATCCCCTGCATAGAAATCATTCCTAATTATTTCAATTATCCCAAGTGGTATTTAGAATGGGATACAATCAGTAGGTGGAGGAGACTTCTCTACCACGGGTGTGGTAAAGCGTCCTTCCTCAAGCAGCGAACTAAGAGTGCAGTTTTCCATAAACATAACTAGTGAAAATAAAAACAAGAAATGAAAAGGTTTAATTGCAAGATCCAAAGATATACCTTCAAACCTTACCTCCCCGGCAACGGCGCCAGAAATAGGTTGATGTCTACACACGCTTCTATTCTTGTAGACTATGTTGGGACTCCAAGCGCAGAGGTTTGTAGGACAACAACAATTTCCCTCAAGTGGATGATCTAAGGTTTATCGAACTCATGGAAGTAGAGGTTGAAGATGGTCTCTCTCAAGCAACTCTGCAATCAAGATACAAGAAGTCTCTTGTGTCCCCAACACACCTAATACAACTAGGAGTTGTATAGGTGCACTAGTTCGGCGAAGAGATAGTAAAATATGGGTGATAGGTGTGGCAAAACAAAGTAATATAAATCTGTAATAAAAAGTGCAGCAAGCAAACAAGTGGTAAATGTGAGCACAAACGGTATTGCAATGGTGGAAACAAGGCCTAGGCTTCATACTTTCACTAGTGACAACTCCCAACAACATTAGCATAGTCTAGTCACATGATATTTCCCATAAAACATGCAATTGAGACGTACTCAGAGATCATTCCTTTGTGGTCAAGAGAGGACGAGAATTGTGTAGGGCTACAAAAGCACACCTTAGAGTTCGTAGTTATCATCTGCAGATTTCCCAATGTCACCGCGGCCATCCAAAGAGAGTACCACAATCACCACAACATATATCAAGGATAGTCAAAGACAAGCACCAAGAGGCTCTCAATCTTCAATCCACACACAAAAGAGGAAATCACTCATGAAAATATTCTTCTAACCCATGTCCAATAGATCGTTTTCACCATGGTCTCGGGGATTATACTAGATAAGATCAACTGAGTACATCAATCCAATACATAGAAGAAGAGGAAACATCATGGGATCACCCTAGATTAACATAGCATATGATCACAATCAAGATCACATCATGGGAGAGAGAATTGACCACATAGCTACTGGTAGAAACCTCAGCCCCGAGGAGGAACTACTCCTGCATCATGGAGGGAGGAAGCAACGTCGATGGAGATGAATCCGGGGGCACTTCCCCGTCCCGGCAGGGTGCCTGCACAGGAATTCTAGTCCCCCGAAGCTTTTTGGCGATGGCGGCGGAGATCGGAATTGCTTCTGGAGAAAAGGGTTATGGAATCAGGGTTTTCGCGACGAGAGTATAAATAAGAGCCAAGGGGGCCACCAGGGGAGGTCCCAGTCGCCGAGGCGGCCACCCGGCGTGGGTCCCCTCCTGGTCATACCAGGAGGGCGCCTGGGGGTTGTGGGCCACCCCAGTACTTAATCCTCCGGCTGGAGGACTCTTCTAGAACGCTGATTTTTATATATTTCTCCCGGAATTTTCTGAGCACTTTAAATAATGGGAAAACCTGAAATACAAAAACAGCAGAAAACAGGATTTGGCACTGGGGTGCATTGAGTTAATAGGTTAGTCCAAATATGATCAAAAGTGTATGAAAGTGCATCAAAAGCATAGCAATATCACACAAAACATGCATGGAGCAAGCAGAAATTATAGATACGTTTGGGACGTATCAACGGTTCACCTTGTCGGTAACCGCATAGCTTTGACGGGACGACAGGGCAGGCACCGGTGCATTGGTGGTCTTGACTCCTGCTCGTTGTCCGTTGTGTTAACTAGTCAGGCAACGATAACGGTTGTCTGCGAGATAATAATAAAATGACTAATGGTTCGGGTGGATGACTTGAGAGGTCGTAAAGACATGTACGCACTACCTTCACGTGGGATTGCGGTGTGGGCCCTCCGTGTTGTGGTCTTGTTCGAAAGCTCTAAAAGACGTCCAGTCAGCATTGTGTCCGGGACTGATCGTCACCTATTGTGTTTGTATCTCCCGCCTCACACCGACCCAGAGAGCGAGGGGCGACGGCCCAAGACCCCATTGCGCTTAGGACTGTAGACCGGCGGGGACCTCTCTGATGAGCCATAGGATGGGCCTTGGCGTGTCGGATAGCCTCGGTGGGGCATTCCTAACAAGGTGTACGCCACCCTGGAGATCCGAGCGTGCAGGCTGAACAGTAGTGCACCACTGCAGGGAAGATGATCTATTCGAATAGTTGTGTCCACGGTAACAGGATGTTTTATGCTGAAGCCAGAGCCTAGTACTACAAACTATTACTACTAAACATTCGGTTCCGGTTTCTCTTCCTCGCATGGAAGTCGAGGAAGGGATCTCAGAGGCATTGATAAATGTTAATAATTACAACTTACTCTTATACAATGTTGCAGCAACTTCTGTTGCATTGTTACTTTATGCTTTATATGAACTGTTGGCTATTCTCTTCTTGTGCTTCAAGAATCGTCGGAAGATGCTAGTCTTCGATAGGCCTAGCTTCTTATCCATATTCTGGTTTTCTGCAATTCAGTCCACTATATAGCCTCCCCTTTCCATTGATACAAATGCATAAATGCTTAGTAGCGAACGTAAGACTCGCGGGTATGCTAGATACTCACCCTTGCTTTATTTCCCCTCCCCCTTTGTTTTATATACCCGGATTTCTGCAATCAGACGTCGGAGCCCAGGAGCAGGAGTACCCCGGAGGCGCCTACTACGACATCGAGTTCCCCGTTGGCCAGTAGTAGTTGGGAGGTTCCCAGGCAGGAGGCCTTGCCTTTTCGATTTGTATCTCTGATGTATTTGTGCTAGACTTCTTAAGGAAAAACTTGACTAACTATGTATGTACTCAGATATTATGGTTTGTATTAACTTATGAATTCGGGTCTGTGCGACCCCCTTTCTTGTAACTTCTGGGTTTATCATTTTGAGTTTAGTGTTGTGTTGTGATATTCTCACCGTGGCACCTTGATCTCGATCATGTACCCTGCGTGTATGATTACTGTACGTGATCGTAAATCGGGGGTGTCACAAAAGTCTCACACCAACGAAGTTGATCATTAGGCAAGAGGAAGCCTTGTAATCGATGTTGGTGCAAGGAGTCGGGTTTGTCATGCAACAGATGCACTAGAGCTACAAGTGTATGATGACGAAGAGGAGATCATATAGTTATCGTTGCTTTCGGGGTTAAGGTCAATCATTTCGATGGTAGATATGGTTGAACCTCTCGTGATCACTAAGGTCGAAGCTCTCGAGATCGCTAAGTTCGATGCTTTTGTCGGCCTCTATTTCATTGTTGTCTTTTTAAGATATTGGTGTGAGAGTGGCTCGGATTAACCATCCCAATGAAGTGAGATGTTGGGGAGGGTCAGTTAGTTGATGAAGGTGACATGCCCCTCCGCTGATGTGTTGAGGGGGGCACAGCTGCGGGGAAGGTCGTCACTCTCCGGCCGTGGATCGGGCAGGTCGCGCCTTGGGGTTAATGAGGCAATGTCTCCTTGTTTAGGTTAGATATGGTGCGGGGGGTACGAAGTGAGTCATTGCTAGTGTAGAGCTCTGATTTCCCTCTGATAGGCTGAAAGGCGCTGATGTGGATGATGGGTGACGATCGGGTCGGCGATGGAGCCCGAATCGTCATATGGGCGCGGGTTCGATGATCTCGAAGGTCACGTCCTCCTCTTCAATGCTTGTTGGAATGAGATTCTTGGATTATCCTGCTAGTCAATTATGAATTTAAGTGTCCCGAAGTTGATGGAGACGGAAGGGTAGGGCGACGGGCTGTCGTAGAGCCACCTAGCTTCGTTGGTGATGAAGGTGAGGTCATCGAACGTGAACTCTTGGCCCGACATGAAGATGTCGGAGGCCGGTGAAGATCCAATCTGGATTAGGTCTCTAGACCTCGATGCCCATTTCTGGTGCACCAACTGATGGTGTAGAAAACCGACACATACCCATGGTGGCTCAAGAGTAAGTAACAAAGAGGAGACCTCCCTTTGTACACTATCTTTGGTGTGTTCTTTTCATTTCCGTTTTGAGTATTTAGTTATTTTTATGTTGCCTTCCTCCAGCATTTGATTGTACTCCCACCTTTCCGGTTTATAGGGCTCAATTCGCAAATCTCCTCAACCAAGGTAGATGCTTTGTGGTGGAACAAATTTCGTAGTTTGCACAAATACTTAATTAATACTCTCGTTTTTGTCAAAAAGTTGTATTTATCAATATATTAATTACAGTGCATGCATGCATGACTACTAAATGACCAAAAACTAGTAGTACATGCATTGGTGAGTATTCTCTTGAACTTTGCATGCAGTAATTTAATGCACCTCAAAATCTTATCATGTCATCATAAATAGTACTCCCTTCGTCCTTGAAAGAGTGTACTTCTAACTTTGTTGGAAAGTCAAACTTTTTAAACTTTGATCATGATTATATAAAAATGCAACAATATTTATACCACCAAATTAGTACCATTGGATTCATTATGAAGTATATTTTTATTATATAG
Organism: Bromus sterilis; assembly: GCA_950022295.1. Taxonomy (NCBI): domain Eukaryota; kingdom Viridiplantae; phylum Streptophyta; class Magnoliopsida; order Poales; family Poaceae; genus Bromus; species Bromus sterilis. The sequence goes on from OX465599.1 coordinate 224,966,755, forward strand.
TTATTTAGTTTCATAAGTATTGATATATTTTTGTGTAAACTTGGTCAAAGTTTAAAATAGTTTGAATCTTCAAAAAAAAGTTGAAAGTACACTCTTCAAAGGACGGAGGGGTAGAATTGAGACTTATAAAACAAAAAAAATGGAAATTTTAAGATGAGCCATATAAACCGGAGGAGGGAGTATAGCTACTATTAATTGTTGCTTTAGAGTATATCTAGTGTACATTAGAGTGACTTCTTGTTGACAAGCTTCATGAATTTGGCCTAGATTGATGTTGAATGTTTTGTTTTCAATTGGCTGTTGTGTGTTTCTTTTACCGTGAACTGCCGAGAATAGAATCCTCGGAGCCCTTATTCTAGGAAGGAGCTAATTAGATTGTCTACGGTAAACCACTGACTTGTGGTAAATTTATATAGAATATAATCTAAAAATGATTGCAAAAATGCATGATAGCCATCAATTGTTGTACTTGGTAAATTTATGTGTAATCTAAAAGGGATTACAAAATGCATGACGAGCATCAATCAGAGATGAGTACTCAAGAATCCATATCATTAGTTGTGAGTTTTGCATTTTGCATGGCAAATGTAGGATATACAACTTACGAGGCATCACGTACATCACGAGGTTACACTCCAGCAAACTTATTGTAAGTTTGGATCATCCAATAAATAGGACAAGGGGGGAGAACTACAATAATAACTTAAGTCATAACTTAAGTTCACAGATTTTCCAAAGTTTGTAACAGCAGATGGTCAACCCTGGCTAGGCAGCATTACATTACATTTGAAGAGAAAAGAAAATTTCTTACATCCAGCATAAGCAGATATTTCCTGTGACCAAGTAAAATTAGAATCAGCCTTGCTATCTTATGCTCTGTCCTCCAACTGCTGGTGTTTTGGCTACAAATGCAGCTACAATCATATCTTGGGACCCAAAAACTCTGATGCGATTAGAATTTGTGTTTCACATCTACTAAAGAATCACAAGGAAATAGTTTGCTATGTTTGGAGTTGGAGGATATCTCGTGAGCACCTGCCACCTCTTTTGGACCCAATCACGGAATTGAGAACAATGACCTGCACCATTTCCCTGGTTGCATGTGCAAGGCCGAAGCTTTCACGTTGAACAAACCAAAAACAGGGAATCTTCTCTAGCACATTCCCTATGCATAATACATGTACAAGCTATTTCCAGCAGCACACGCTATGGAATTCTCAGTTGGGTGCCACGCAAGATGGAGTAACTTTGTTGAAAAGTCAGAAGAATTCCCATTGCCATCAGCTCCTGCATTTTCACCCCCTGTGCAATATTTGCACGGATGAGAGTAGCATGGATGGAATTTTGCAAAAGGAGAAGTAGGTCAATCTACTCCACCTTTGTGACAGAAATAATCAGATCTATGATACAAGAGACACTTACCTCTCCTCACAGCACGGGTCAAAGAGGTCAGCGTTCTTGTAGGCCTTGAAGAATTAGCAACCTGACGCCTATATGGTTTTCAATCCCAATGAGAGAAGGAATAGTTAGCCAGGTTTAGAAAAAAAAAATTACATTAGACTGTTCGGTGATCATACAAACTTGACATGTGAATTATAAATGAAACGTATAGAAGAAATCTAGGTAGCTCCAGAATAGCGCTATTGAGCTAAGTGGAGCAGAGAATTATGTCGGATGCAAGGTGCCTAAGAATTATGCACAAATTGGACTAGTCCATGTCCAAGTAGAATATAGCTTACCCTCATTCATAACAATATAAACATAAATAATTATTCAGAAGATATGGCATACCTCATAGGGTTTCTGCTTGCTTCTAAAGTGGTTGCCTCCGTATTTCCAGGAGTAGAACCAAAAACACGAAATAAATTACTACAGTAGAGCACAACAACAAGAGTTACAAGTTAGCATACATGAGTTACAAATTCAGCAATAGCTACCACCTTTTATAGCTCATAACGAGAATACCTATAAGAGCCAGTCGCAACACGAAGACCATCCCCACTCAGACAACATTCAAATTTGTCAAAGATTGAGTCATTTTCGTATAGATCACAAAGCTACAACATATTTGATCAGCACATCATTAGAATATAAAAGGTCTTGACATTGCTATCATACGGATGATGAAAGTTCACCTTAGGCCTTAAATGTTCATGAACTTGGAAAGTTGCCACTGGGCCTGAATCCATGTTGAGATCCCATAACTGAAGAAAGACAAAGGAGATTCAACAAAAGATAGCAGCAAATCACTTTTATCTAAGCATAATGAAAACAAACAAACAAACAAACAAACAAACAAACAAACAAACAACAACAACCACAACAACAAAGCCTGCCAATCCCAAACATGTTGGGGTAGGCTAGAGTTGAAGCACATAAGATACCGAAACCAAGCCATGGTTCTGGCACGTGAATAGCTAACTTCCAAGCACCCGTGTCCAAAGCTAAATCTATGGTGATATCCCAGTCCTTCAGATCTCTCTTAACGGACTCCTCCCATGTCAAGTTTGGCCTCCCCCGGCCTCTCTTGACATTATCACGCCTTAACCGTCCGCTATGCACTGGCGCTTCAGGAGACCTGCGCTGAATATGCCCAAACCATCTCACACGATGTTGGACAAGCTTCTCTTCAAATCGATGCCACCCCAAGTCTCTCACGTATATCATCATTCCGGACCCGATCCTTCCTTGTGTGGCCACATTTCCATCTTAACATGTGCATCTATGCTACACCTAGTTGGACATGTCCCTTTTAGTCGGACGACATTGAGCGCCATTCAACATCGCAGGTCGAATCGCCGTTCTATAGAACATGCCTTTTAGCTTTTGTGACACTCTTATCACAAAGAACGCCTCACAAAGAACGCCAGAAGCTTGGCGCCACTCAGCCATCCAGCTTTGATTCGATGGCACGCATCTTCATCAATATCACCATCCTCCTGCAGCATTGACCACAAATATCAAAAGGAAGGTGCCACCTGCCCGTCAAGGCTAACTTCCACCTCTTACTCATGCCTAGTAGTACTAGAACCGCACCTCATGTACTCAGTTTTAGTTCTACTAAGCCTAAAACCTTTCGATTCTAAAGTGTATCTCCACAGCTCAAACTTTCTATTAACCCCCGCGCCCGACTATCATCAACTAGCACCACATCATCCGCAAAGAGCATACACCATGGGATGTCCCCTTCTATATCCCTTGTGACCTCATCCATCACCAAAGCGAGAATATAAGGGCTCAAAGTTGACCCCTTGTGCAGTCCAATTTTAATTGGGGAGTCATCAGTGTTGACATCGCTTGTTCACACACTTGTGACAGCATTGTCGTACATGTCCGTGATGAGGGTAATGTACTTTGTTGGGACTTTTGTGTTTCTCCAAAGCCCATCACATGACATTCCGCGGTATCTTATCATAGACCTTCTACAAGTCAATGAACACCATATGCAGGTCCTTTTGCTCCATGTATCTCTCCATAAGTTGTTGTACCAAAAAAATGGTTTCCAAGGTCAACCTCCCAGGCATGAAACCAAACTAATTTTGGTCACACTTGTCATTCTTCTTAAGCGGTGCTCAATGATTCTCTCCCATAGCTTCATTGTATAGCTCATCAGCTTAATCCCACGGTAATTAGTACTCCCTCCGTTCAGGTGTATTAGGCTTGCTATAAGGAGCGTTGCGACCTAGGCGTACGATGATAGGTCGAGAGAAAAGCTCTAGCGATTTGTTTCAGCCAATAGGTTCACTTAAAATCGTGTGTAATCCTCCATAATTTGGGTAGTTATTGCTGGGAGAGGAAAAAATAGCCAATTGTTAACGTTAATTACGGTGGGCCCTTTGCATGGATCTACTCCCTCCGTTTCAAAATAACTGTCGTACCCTTAGTACAATTTTGTACTAGAGCTAGTACAAAGCTGAGTCAGTTATTTTGGAACGGAGGGAGTAGCTCTCAACGGAACTGCCCAACCACACCAGAGAAACTAGCGCATGCATTACTAGCACGCTAATCAATAACACCAATTAATCAAGCCATTAACTACTAATCGGGCCTTAAGATGAAGTTGTTTTGGAACTAATAGATTTTCGTAGTGAGCCCTATACACCGGAACATAGGGAGTATTAAGCTTATGAGCCATACAATTAAGCTATGGGAGAGAAATGCAGAAATGTTACTTTAGCATAATGAAAACAAAAGGATCCACAATCCAGAAATTCCAATATTTATTTATTTATATCATGCAGAAATGTTGGAATCAACAGCATGACATACAAAATTTACCAAGATTTCATATTTCCATGTTACTTTAGTTTCAGATGTCATCCAAAATCCAAAATGTCACTGCTCCCAGGCCACGTGATGCACGCAAGTAACACTATTGTCAAAGCTAACATTCCTTTCTAGCCAGTCACAGAGTCAAGATCAAAATTTACAATGCGCTATTGTTCTAAAAGAGATCAAAGAAAATGTTCTAACCCTGTATTTTAAAGAAACTTAGAAACCGAATAATAGTTGATGCAGACAACAATTAATTTAACGCACAGACCTAGCAAGCACCTTATCCATAACATAAAAAAATGAAAGCAATATGCCTCGACCAGGTTTTGCATTAGTATCAGATCAATAGTTTGATGACAACTTTTGCATTCAATTTACATAGAAAGCAAGAGGACAAAATTCCTCTTAAAATTAAAATTTGGTTCTGGATGATCTGGCATAATGCTACAGCTACCAAAGATAATATGCTCAAGAGAAACTGGGTAGGTGACCCTGTGCGTCAATCTTGCCCAACCACTGAGAATAATAATCATCTTTTCTTTGGATGCTCGGCGGCTAAATGCCTGGGAACTCTAGCTAGACCTACATGCTTTACACAATATTTCTGGTGGTGCATAGCTAATTTACTTCCACAAAGAATTTGCAAATTGTGGGTATTGCTGCTTTATGTTGGGCAATATGGAAGCTGAGAAATAGAGCCTGTTTTGAATTTAAATTGGTTTGATCCCCTGTTGGATACCTAATTTACTTCCACAAAGAATTTGCAAATTGTGGGTATTGTTGCTTTATGTTGGGCAATATGGAAGCTGAGAAATAGAGCCTGTTTTGAATTTAAATTGGTTTGATCCCCTGTTGGATACCTAATTTACTTCCACAAAGAATTTGCAAATTGTGGGTATTGCTGCTTTACACAATATTTCTGGTGGTGCATACCTAATTACTTCCACAAAGAATTTGCAAATTGTGGGTATTGCTGCTTTATGTTGGGCAATATGGAAGCTGAGAAATAGAGCCTGTTTTGAATTTAAATTGGTTTGATCCCCTGTTGGATTTATATGTTTTGCCTGCTCGTTCCTTGGATACTGGGCAGGCTTACGAAATGACCAGGAGATAGCTATGCTGGAGCGTGGAGCTGACATCCTGCAACGTGAAGCTTTGAACTTCCATGATGGAGCTGAAGAAAACATCAGGAGGACGCTGCTGCTGAGGCACGACATCTCTGAAGAAGTTGATGGTGATGAAGAAGCAAAAACAGAAGCGAAAGAAGGTGGACTGTGAGCTCTGTGATGCTTCAATGGGAGCTTGGCCCATGGAATGAACTTGAGTTGTTTGAAAAACTGTGGTTTGATGATGTATTTTTCTGTTTAAAACTTGTGGGTTCAGTTTACGCTCTTCTGGATCCTTTTAGTTTGGTCCTGCTGCTGGCGGTGCATGCGGCGAGGGGGGGGGGCGTTCAATCCCCATCTTTTGTTTTAGTTCTTGTTTAGGTTTACTTTTGTTGCACATGGATGCTGGTTTTTTCTGTTTTGTTCCGTTATCTTCTGGTAGTGGAACCTGGTCCATATCTTGGATCAAACGGCAAAAAAGAAAGCAAAAGGCCAGAAAGACTCAATGAACAGATTGTAGATAGATCAGTTACAAACCTTGAGAGTCATATAATCACGACTAAGAATATGCCGTCCATCCCTTGCAAACTTTATATCTGAAACCGATGCAATTATCTCTGTAAAAAAGGATTTTGATCCAGGTGCTTCATGCTCCTCAAATCTGTACAATATGGTACCAATGAATTAGAGAACAGTTTATGCAAAAATTTAATTGAATAATTGAACTTGAAATGTTTGTAATCCTTCAAACTATTGAGTATTGCCTTCTGAACAAGGATAACTGTTACATCAGGAAGTGCAAGGGGTGATTACTAACAGCTTAGAGTGGTTGTCACACAGTGCTGATTGCCGCAGGTCAATAAGCCTGATAGCGCCCTTTGAGCTACTATAGGCTAGTGTATTACAATGAGTTGGATGGAACTCCGCACATGTAATCACCTCTGAAATTTCACAGAAATATAACATGTGATGCATATTGCCGCAGGGAAAAAGAAGTGTAATAAATAACTGACGTGTCAGGGATCATATTAGACATACAAAAACAATCACATATGGATATTTAAAATTAACAACAACGGCCAAAGGTGTTGCACAAATTACTGACCAAGAAAAAAATATTGGGGGATCACAAATTAGGTAAGATGCTTTGTATATGAGCAGCAACAGCTGATGCAGACTACTTTTTTTATCTACTTGTGGTTTTCCTATACAGCAAAAACTACTATGAATCTGCATTTCTCAATATCACATGAAAGCTTTCAACCATTAATCGCCAAGGAATTGCTAGCTAGGATGCCAGCATATAGCTACATCAAGAATTTGTTAGGTGAAAATATAGGAATTGTGTTTCATCCCATCTTCCTTATCCACAATCCATCAGAGAAAATTTGACCCCAATCAAAGATCCCATTGGTATATACTGATGCATGTTGGTGATCCAAGTTCCAATATTTGGTCATACAGATGAATAAATAAGATCGGGACTATGAAGAAAACTTGGAGGCCAGGCATAGGTCTATGATTTAAACAAATGGTAAATTGGCTAACCCCGTTTATATTAACATCTTACCCCGCTAATAGAGAATTATATACAGAACATTAAGCTATTGGACAACTTGTCCACCAGTTAGATAACACTGAACACTTAACATATAAATTAACCGAATAGTTTTTACTTGGGCTGGCAAGCTTACCAGTTAGATCCTCCATGTTTGCAGGCTTCACATCAACAATGTTAAAGCTCTGACTATTAATTTCCAAATTCCATAGATTAATTCGCAGATCATCTGCTGATATGAATGTCTCACCATCACTACAAGCAAAACAACATGAGACCAAGATATCAGCATAATGCACATCGGTTGTGTCATTCATACATCAACAAGGCATATAGATATATTAGTTGCAGAAAGCCAGTCATATATCCAAATCCAAAGGCAATAAAATATAATGGCTGATGTTAACCATAACATTAGTAATTTACCATATGAACATCTTTTGGTTGTGTCTGTTAGGAGGAATATCAACTTGTATTCCCATGAGACTTTTTTTTTCGAAACGGAGGCAAAAGATTTGCCCCATCGATTAATTAAGAAGAGAGTTGTCCAGTTAATTAACGGAAAACCGGGCGAAAACCGAGTTCCCATGAGACTCTAGGCCCATACGTACATGCACATGGCATATATGAAGGAAACCCTTCATATTAAGGGGTAATACAAACAGGTATAAACAGCTTATCTTTTTTTTTAGAAAGGTATAAACAGCTTATCTTTCCTATCTTTCCTATTTATAAAGGTTGGAGTTGGTGGTGAGTTCACATGTGGGATCAACAACAGAATAAACAAATGCAATTATATCCACATGTGGACTAGCAAACTACTCCCTCCGTCCCATAATATAGTAACATTTTGCAAACTAGCATAGTTTGCAAAACGTTACTATATTATGGGACAGAGGGAGTACCAAGCAACTTAAATAAAAAATGCACCTTTAGTCCCATGTCAGACCTAACAAAAATAAACGAATACACTACTACTTTGATGTGAGAACAACTATAAAAAAAACTCAAGTACCAAATGCAGAAATGCAACTCCACTCAAAATCATGCTCATGGTTTTAGTTTCTCCTCCCAACAATTTTTTTTAATTCTATATTACATTATAAGAGAGCGAACAAATTGCAACTACAGTGCGACAATAAACCTTGTCATCCTAGCCAAACGATGATCCTGTGCAGTCAACTTATTCATGCCTATTCTCCTATGTTTCAAAATTCAAAATGTTGTCTCACTTTCAAATTTGTTAAGGACCCTACAATGACCACCTAAGACTCCAACTTCCGTAGCATGATCTATCTTTGTATTTTTGCTCTCTTTTTAATCATAAACCTTGCAACAACCGCGGTCTTATTTTGGGATCTCCCAAGTCAGTAGTCTAACTCCTCATCCTTTTTTATGGCTCCGTAGCAACACACAGGCAATGCGCTAGTATAACATAAATCTAACAGTATCCACTTCTCAGACTTTTGGATTACATGCCAGATTACCCAGTACGCTAGTACACATTCCCCAAGGTAACAACCACTGTTGCCACAGGACGCTATACACACGCATGTGATCCCTTTGGCAATATATAACTTATTACTTGTTTCTGTTACTCTCTTTTTTAAACCTTTTTTTAACCTACTTGCTTCTGGTACTCTGTTCAAACTAATATTTGACAACAAGACAGAGTGCACATTTGTTTTTTTTAGAATCCCCCCCCCCCCCCACACACACACACCCGAAGAGTGTACATTTGTAATGTACGTCTAGCGCATGGCACACTGAGCACCCAGTTACGGAGAGGATCCCCCTGATCTCTCAGTTAAGAAATTTATCTTTAAAATTAGGAATATATATTTTAGCTTGGGCCGTAAGCCAAATAGAGATAATATATATGATTTGTTACTTAGATTGGATTGTTCAGCCTCTACAAACGAGGCCTCTATAAGGAATAAAACAAGCAGAATTAGAAGAATAGTTCTTCTATCCTGCCTCCAGGGCGAGAGCCTCTCCCTAGCCCTAATATGTAACAACATTACCTACATAATGTAGAAATAACAAGTGATCCCAGGCAACAATAGTCATGCCCTAATGGCTAAGTATGGATAACTTTGAAGATCTAAGATGAGAAAACTCATAGAGGACATGGAGATGAAGAAAAAGGCATGCCATAATACAATTTCACAGGGAAAACTAAAGCACAGTACAGTCAAACTACGATATGCAACTGTACAACAAAATACTAAGAGGCAGGTGGTCAACTCATAAGAAAAAGGATAACGAAAGGTTAAAGCAGCATGAAAGGGTACAATTTCTGCGTACAGGATAGTCAAGGTGGGGGTCGAATTACTGGGTATATGGGCCATAAGCTTAGGTTGCTTTCTAAATTGGGAGAGATGATGAGAAATCGAGAATAGTTTCCACATCAAACAGAGAAAAGAGACATAAATAGCAAGGGAAATAAAAGAATAAGAACAAGTGAAGGAAGGGGATATGTAAGCAATGTAAAGTACAGTTACAAAATCTTACAGTTTGACCAGACATCCATCAATCAACAGGAAGCTAACCTATTATTCGAAATGGAATTGATATGGTAATCATGGGCATGTGCATATACACGCCGGCATCTAGCAACAGGGTTTAACTCTTGGCCTGTAACCTGCAAACGTAGTAAATGAAACTTATCAGATTTGTCTATTGCAACTCACATAGTATTTGCCAGAAAGCTTACAAGTGTCTATCATGACAAGAGACACGGTACTTATTTTATATGCATGCATTACTGATGGATGTACAGAACTACAGATGTTGGATAAAGTGGGTTACGTACAACTACCACAGGCAAACGCAATGATGCATATCCCCCAGGAGGGAATGGCAGATCATTGTATGACTTTTCTGAGGATTCTCCATTCGGAATGCCTCTAGAGCTACTGGCACTCGAACTAGAAGTTGTCCCATTGCCTGCACTCTGGGAAGTATCCAAATTCATTACTGAAATTCGTTTCATTTTTTTGTCTTGCACCTGCAGATATGACAAAGCAGTAAGGCACCAATATCACACGGATTGCCCTTGCATTTGGCAAGAGCAAATGAACTTTTTATATAAAAAGGCAAGCAATGGGATTGAGAATTATTAACAATGTAAAGAAGAAATTGGATATTTCATTTGTATTCAGTTTCTTGTCTTGCGGCTGCAGATAGAACAAAGCAATAATACACCAATATCACATGGATTGCCCTTACATTTCACAAGCACAAATGAACTCTTTATATTAAAAAGCAAGCAATGGTATTATGAAATTAGAAGTGTAGAGAAGATATTGAATGCTTCATTTATATTTGTAAACAATTATTAGGATAAAAAAATATTTATCTTGATCAAACAAGCCAGCATAAATGGAAAAAATAGATTTATTGTAAATCCACCATCAGGTGTTGAACAGGATCTTGTAAGCCAAGCAATGGATACATATTCCAAGCATGACATAGCCAGAGAGACACTGGTTAAGGAAAGATGTCATGACCACAAGAAACAAAACGAGTAAGTAAGCTTTCTGGTGCAACTGTTTTAAACATAAACATACCTTCCAGTACTTGATCGTTTTGTCATTTGTAGACAAGATAAAGAGTGCATTGTTGGCTGTTTGGCCCCATTTGATCTTGTTGATCTTCTCCTCTATTTCCAAACTTTTTAGGTAATCGAACTACATACAGTACATATATATCAGGAAAAATCACATTTCACGGATATTATTAAGCAATAGTTTCATTTAGAAGATAACATGCAATAGCAGTATAAATGATTCCACGTTGCTTTTCTGTTGGCAAGCTTATCCAGCAACTAATAGAACTAAGAAATAGTACTCTACAATACGTGTATTGGTCATCAAAACATAAATGGACTGCACACATTTTAAATGTATATTGATGACAATTTTCTCTACGGTGCAAAGTGGGGAAAACACATTATGCAGACATGGTATTTCATCCAAGTTTGGTCACAAACTTTTAACTCTAAAGTCTGTCTGGGGCACAAGATCTCCAGAGATTTAACACAAATTGAAAACATGCAGTCAGATACTCAGATTAGATGTTTCCCTGTAGAAAAACCTCCAAAACACATGGACCTAAGATGCTGGAGACATATAAGACATGGTAATTTATGGCCGAGGACCCAAAGCAGCATACCTCAGGTTCATGACTCTGAAATTCAGTTTTATAGCGGAACTCAGGATGCCTGGACACTGCGTAATCTTGTCTCTCAAGCTCTGTCCGACTGGCATTCTGCATATATACCTTCATTTTATGGGCACAATAGTTTTAAGCAAGAAAGCAACTACACTTGGATAGTGTGGTACTTACACCTCTGGCATCAGTTCTTTCAAACAAAACTACGCGCCCACCTCTATCTCCAGTGGCAAGATGATCACCGGATTTGTCAAACTCAATTGCAGAGATGATGTCAACTGAAACAACATATTTAGTCAAAATACAAAAATGACTTGGTAGACTAAAGTAAGCCAACAAAAATCATATAGAGTCAATTGACACAACTGTCAAGTAAAATGAATGTAACCACATGTATCCTCAGACTGATGAGATGAATCGTCAATACTCTGTTAACTCTATATACAGATGGTAAATCTGGGACTAAGCATTCAAACAGGTTTATATGTTTTGATCATTCCTATAAAGGAACCAGACAACATGGTTGCTGTTGGGAAAAATTATGATTGGTTATTTGGTGGCAAGTAATCAATTTCTTTATCACTGCAATGCACTGGAGTGTATTCTACAAAAAGAGTTCCTTAATAAGAGTGGTATTGGAAACATGTTAAACACGTAACGGGTAACTGGGTTAGATCAACAGGGCTGGTTTCTGTGGGACTTCTAGTTTTGCGGTACCGATTCGTTGAAAAGTAGGGAGAGAGCTTGTTTTGGTAACAATTTACCAGAATATGATAACTGCATCATATTATATATGAATGGGTTATCTAAAGATCCTGGCGTCGTGATAGTGATGTAAGGCTGCTCATAGAAAACTATGGCTAACATTAGAGCAAGATGTACCAAACTGAACTGAATAGACTGCAAGTCAAGAGTTGCAAGACTGACCTCAACAGAATGCATGTCTAAGACTGAAATTGTGTATCATGTTTATATCTTGAAACTATAGGCACAATTTAGAATACATTATAGTCAATTTTTCTATAAATGAAAACATAGGGCCTATGTATGATTTGTTACAAAAGGCATAAAAAGGATACCTCGCCGTTCCACAAAAGGCATAAAAAGGTACAAGATGTAACAGTCTTTACACTGTACAAACTAGTGGTGCTTATGAATCATGCGTACCCGATGGCAAGTGCTGAAGATATTACAGTATGGCTTAGTCACAAATGGACAACGCACACACTTACAGCTCCAAAGCACCCTCATTTGCGGCCAGTTCATCTTCCAAAAGCTCTAAATTTACTGCCCAATAATCCCAAGGCCTAGAAAACATTCCTAGTTACGTACTATCAACACGACTCGCTAGCATGGAGGCAATGATGCCCAACAACATTACCAGCTTCCACGTCCAAAAGCTCCCGGCAAGAAGAATGAATCCTACAAGAGCCACAACCAAGGAGCAATTGCATGAACCGATTCCCGCACGTGACGAGGTTTAGCTAAGCACCCGTCCGCCCGTAATAAAGTGTTGGACATTTAGCCACGAACCATATACTAGATCGCCGAGAAACACGATGCAAGCCTGGAACCAAGCGCTTCTTCAAACCCAAATCACGGTGAAGCCTCCCTGCACGATATCCCCTTGATTCGCAAAGGGCGCCTCCGCCCGAATCTAGGAGATCCCCGCATCCCTTGGGTGAAATGCGCGTTCTTGAGGAGCCGCGGCGGCGTCAAACCCCCCACCAGCGAACGAAACTGAGTAGATCTCGCGAGGCGCGACGCGAGTAGCAAAAGCACGGGAGCAGCGGCTGCCTTACCTTCCTGCACGTCCTCGCCGGCACCGCGCTCGCCGAAGACCTGCGCGAACCGCCAATCTAGCGGCTGCGGCGGCGCCGCCTCAGGGCGGTCATCGGGGGACTTGGGGTCCATGAACGCCGCCGCCGTCACGACACCATGAAGGAGGATCTCGGCGGGGTGGATGGGGAGGGCGAGGATGGTTCTAGAAGAATGGGGGGAGACGGTGACGGAGATCGAGGGGTAGAGGCGAGGCGAGGCGAGGTGAGGTGCTGCAGCCAAATGATGTAGAGAGAGAGAGAGAGTTCCAGGCGGCCCCTGCGCCCCTGTATTGCTCGCGCTTTTCTGCCTTTCCTGTCTGCAGGGGGGAGGCATTTCACGTTTGGTCCCCCAAAAAGTACGAATTTACTCTCCAGTTTTCTTTGTTATGGTTCATCTTTCTCTTTTTAATTATTATTTTTAGGATTATCTTCTTAATTGTCATGCATAGGCTTTCACTAAAAAAAATAGATGCTCAGAAAGCAAAGCCCTTGTCCCACACGCGTTCACGCGCACTAATCGTTTGCGCGTGCCAACCCCGAGCCCACCTGCCCGAGCCCTAGTTGTCTCCCTCGCCTACTTCTTCTTACGTAGAAAGTCGGTTCTCACATGTCCCATATTCTAAACCTAAAACCTACTGAACCTCCTTTGTTCTTCTGCCATCAAACCCTCTCTTCCCCATCTTCAGATCCTCTTTTTCAGATCTAACAATTTCAAAAGAGAGCTACTATTTTCACATCTAACAATTTCAAAAGAGAGCTACTATGATGCCTTGACGTATCATCAAAAAAAGGAAAAAAGAACGTGCATCAACACATCCTGCTCCCCACCCCTCTCTCCCCTCCCCTTTCTCCTTACATTCATTTTTCACTAAAGAAACATGTGGACATTTTACACTTAGATGGGTAGCTTTGAAGTAGTTGGTTGAAAAGAAAATTTCTAACGAAAAAATAGGTAGATATGACTTTCGAGTAGACCGTTGGAAAAATGTAGTTCCCTGTATGAACATATGGAGCAAATTGTGCATGTAATTTTAGGCAACTCGAGTTGAAAGATTGATCAACTGATTGCAAAAATGTAAGGTTGAATGGGTTCGATTTTCTGACAAAAGGTTTCCCTCGAGCCTCCTTCCAAAAGGAACATGTAAAAAACTTCAATTTGAGCAACTCTGCTTAATAGTTGCAAACTTATTGTAGAAAAAGCATCAATTTGAGCAATTGTTCTTGTAATTTTAGAAAATTGACTACAAATTTTAGCAACTAATTGCAAAAAATAGTTTGATAGCCGTTTCTGGTAAACTAATAAAGAAAAGGTTATTATAAGTTGCAAGTAGAGTGGTGATAAGAACAAGGGCAACCTGATGGAGGGGTGAGCTCCCTCTAGGCTCCTAGATGGCCACTAAGGCGATTTTGCGTCGCTGGCCACTCCGGCCCCAACGGCCACCCTCCTCTGTTGGTGGCCACTCTGGCGTTGGCAGACACCCTCCTCTCCCCTTTGACTTGCCTTGGTCCTCCTACATGCCCCCCCCTCTCTCTCAATTTTGGTCAAGGTAAGGCTTTCCAAGCTCTGGGGGGCAAAATTTTGGTCAGCCCATGGTGTTGTCCCATGGTTTTCATCATAGGGAATTCAAGGTGGTGGTTTATTTCCCTCATCCTACATTTTGTTTGGACATTACTAGAGTTAGTGTGGCTTTGAATGCGTGCTTTGGAGGTTATTCATAAGGTTTTAGAGTTCATCATCTCAAGAATAGGTCCTTTGCTTTTTCGGTTGCCTCTAAGCCAGTGGATTTTGAAATCTATAATTTTGGAAGAATCACTGAAAATGATTTCCAAATGGTATTCAATCTTTGGAGTGATGGTGGACCTAATTGGCGTTGTGAAGAGTTCAATTTTTATAGAGAAGACGATGCTCAATGGACTATTGTTCATCGTTGGAACAGCTCTGGTGATCATCGATAATTAAATGGTGAGTGATCATAGTTGTCTAGCTTTCCAACGAATTTCAAATGATCTTGTGTGATCAGAGGTGTTGGATGAATTGAGTGTTAATCCACCTCTTAATGAGGGAGTTAATGACTCGGGTTTTAATGAGCACTATGGCTTACGGGATGGCGCCAACATGTTTGTTTCAAATGACCAAGTGACTTGTCATGTGCGCAATTCATTGGGACACAAGGAAAAAGTGTGCACCCAGCCGAGGCTAACCAGGTTGCTCCCTTTAACGCACTTTGATTCTTCTTCGTGTCCTCCTGTCGATGCATGGGCACTTTGATACGTCGCAAACGTATCTATAATTTCTTCTTGTTCCATTCTTATATTGGTGACTTTGATATATGCTTTGCTACAATTTCATACATTTTTTAACATATTTGGACTAACCTACTGACTCAGTCCCTAGTGCCAGTTTATGTCTTCTGTTGTCCGTGCATTACAGGAAAATATCAATTATTAAAGTTCTCGGAAAAATCATAATAAAAATCAGCAGATCAGAAGACTCCAGAAGGCCGGAGGGGGTAGAGGGGAGTCCCCCCTGGCCAGGCGGCCTCCTGGCGCGGCCTAGGGTGGCGCTGTGTCACTTGGCCGCCTGGTCAGGTGGGGCTCCCCTAGTGCCCCCTTCCGCCTATATTTAGCCCTCGACGCGAAAACCCTCAAGAGGCCCTCCATTACGTGATTTTCACCACTGTTACGCCACCGCCGCGATCCCGAGATCGGGATCGCCAGAAGACCCTGTCCCGGCACCCTGCCGGAGGGAGGATCGATCTCCAGGAGCTTCTCCACCACCATGAGCGCTTCCCGGATGTGCCGTGAGTAGTCCCCCTTGGACCATGGGTCCATGGTCAGTAGCTAGATGATGTTACCTCTCCACCTTTGTGCCTTAATTCTTAGCCCTTGCGAGCTGCCCTACATGATCAAGGCACTTATGTATTAGTTTATGTGTTGCTATGTCGTGTTTGCTGGGATCCGATGGATTATGAGATTATGTTCAGATTGTGATGAGTAATATATTTGGTTTACCTTTTTGTTATTAGTTATTGAGTATTCTTGCATGTTCTTCGTTGCTTTGAATTGCTTTGGCCAAGTAGTAGATAGTAACTCCAAGAGGGAGTGTTATGCATGATTGTGGGTTCATGCCCCCCGTTGTCTAGCTTGAGTGACAGAAACATCAGATTAGGGGATGTGATGTTGCCACTAGGGAGAAAACAACGGTGCTTGTAACCGCGGTTGCAAGGATTGCCTACTTTACGCATAGTGTGTTAATGCAGTTGTATGTTGCTTTGATCCTACGGTTTGGCTGGGGTTCGCAACTTAATAACAACGAGATATTCTGGATATATATCTCAAGGTGGATGATTAGTGATTAGATGTGATGAATAAACGATATGCTCGTCTTGGCGTACTTCCCATACGATTGAGCCTCTAGCTTTCTTGTAGCATAATTAGCATTGCGGTGCGTTTATAATTCTGTCAATTGCCCAGGCGTAATTTGTTCACCCAGCATAGTTGTTTATCGTCTTTTGGGAGAGAGACATCACTAGTGAAAGTCATGGGACCCTGGTCCATATTTCCACCATAGTGTGCACCGTTCATCTTTACTACTTTTATTTCCTTTGCATTGCAATCACCACTACTATTCCCCTTGTGTTTTGATCCTTTGTAAACAACAAGACCGGAGAGATTGAGAACCTCTTTGTACTCGTTGGGAGCAAAGTTATTTGTTGTTGTGTGCAGGTCCAGATCAAGTAAGCAACCTCTAGGTTGTAAACGGCGCCATTTTTTTCTTGCCACCTACTTGTATCTCTTGGAGTCCTGCTAGATCGATAAACCTTGGTTTCTTCACCAAGGGAAATATGACACTATCTAAATCTCAACCTTCCACTTGGGGTAACCAACGAGGGGCAAGAAGCCATCACACCTAGAGTGGTCGGGGATTGGTTTTGGGCTTTTGGACCTACCTCACTTGCCAAGATTTGCACATCATTTAAGGAAATGCCTGAGGGTATGTTTCCTAATTTTCACCCCCGTCTGTCCCTTGCCCCCTCACCTTCTCCACATTCACGTATTGTTCCTGATTCGATGTTTTAGCGTTTTCTTGAGTACTCCTCTGCGAAAGAAAGCGGAAGTGAGAGAGACATGGACAACATCCTGATCGATCATTTGCCATTTATCCCTGATGAACATCAGATTCAGCACATTTGTAGTCGTAATGGAGTCTCACGAGTTGTGGTTCCGCGGTGGCAACAGAAGCATGAGGACTGGGCTATCACTACAAAACCGATGGTATTTTTTGACAAAAAACCTCGTGACAGAGGGGAAAACGTCACTGAGGTATGTTTTTCTTTGACGGATACCGTCACCAGGTAATCACCCTCCCGTCCTAGCGCCCGGGCCAATTTCGGTGTCAGTACCGCCTGATTTTAGAGGACGTATTTGGATGTCACCGGGCCTCCTTATTTTCAGCGACAGTGGTACGTGTCATAAAACATGGTTTAACTCGTCAACACGATTGTATTTCGATTCTCGGTAAATAATAAAAATAAAAATGTCTTTGCGTTCAAAAATAAGTATGTTCATCGAGTTGAAGATAGGAAAACTAAATAATAAATAGTAGAAAAATAGCAGTCTATGAGATTCAAACCCCAGAACCTCACGCTTTCACACGTGTTCGCCTCGGTGATTTACCAATAGGCTATTATTCGACTTGTGATACTTTTAAGCAGGATAGTTGTTTTCGAGTGTATGTAAGAATCATTTTCGTATAATTTAGCCCAATGGCTACATGAATTAAAAAACAATACATGCTCACATATTAGAACATAACCACCATGCATTTTTACATCAACACAACACTTTGTTTTTGCATACAATAATTAAATACAATTACAAACACTTATTGTTCTACATAATTTAGTAATACAATACATACAACATGAATGATCTAGTACAATCCTAGTAATAACATAGGACGACTCAATCTAAATTAATCTACAATACGTACTACTATATACACTAGTTGAACGTAGGCATGCATGCTCTAGCAATTCACCACCGGTAGATGTTCCCATTCTGACGCTTCCAGCCACTCGGAGTTCCCTCATCTATCTTCTCACGAGGGCGGAGCCGTTCGCACAATTGTGATGGTTCGAGAAGGTGACGTAGACCATGCTTAATGATTAGGATCCTACGGTACAACTCATAGCTCAGGTACCCGTCTTTTGCTGCGTACTCGAGGTGCGGCGGGGATAGCGGCTTCCACTCCCAGTAGTCGTGCTTGTCCTTTGGGAATGATGTCTTCATGGTCTTGTAAGAAGGGTTGATGATGGCCTCTGCAAGGTCGTCCATGGAGTCCCTTTTACCGCCACCTTTGATGCGGAACTCCATTTGGATGTCGACGTGGTGCTCCTCTGGAATTCAGATCCTTTCCTTGAAGAGAACACTCTTGTCTCCACTGGTGTCCACGCTAGCAAAAGTTATTCCTTTGCGTTGCAAGAAATTATCCAACGCCTGGCACCACTCCGACCTGTAGAAGTGGTACACGAGGACGTGATGGCGCATGGCGAGTTGCACGACGGCGACTCCTTGTGGTTCGTAAGAGACCCAACAAGTGTACTCGATGTTGAGGCCCAAGAACTTGTACTTCTCCTTCTTGAGCCATTGCTCGTACATGGCGATGATTCTCTCCACGGTCTCCAGCATGTTGGTGTACACCACCTCCAGCACGGTGGTGCCATGAGCAGTGATTCTGTGGGTCTTCGTTGTCAGTTTCTTGTCATCCATGGCTTGCAATGAGGGAATGGCCCCGGCGAAAAGGAAAGAGCAAGGAAGAAGAGAGAAATGAATGTCCAAGAAGAATGTGGTCGTTAATTTGCGTTGCACAATATGGCAACCGCGATAAAATGGAGTTACCAGGAAGGTCTCGCGGTTCCAGGAATCATACGCCTGTTTGTTTTTTGGCGGTTCCATAAATCACGCGTTTGTTTGTTTTTTGGCGGTTCCACGAATCATACGATAGTTCGTTTTTGTTTTTATTTCCAGTTTCCCGAGTGTTGAACGAAAAAATTAGATAACTGAGTCTCGAACGATAGACGTCCATATTGCATTCCATTGCGGTAGAAGTATGACTTTTGTTACTTTGTTTGCAACTTTCAGTTATTGTTGGTGTAGCAGGGTCGTCAGACTTATGAAACCAAATAGGAGTTGAGTATCTCGCAGTCGTGGAGCACTTCCGAACATGAACCTAAGTATGTCCTTCAAGTCACGTATGCCTAGCCGAATGGCTCCATCGATTAAAATAAAACCCATCTAGCATCAAAGAAGAAGCACTCTGCAGTTGTGGAGCAGAAAATTCAAAGACAGGATGCAGATAACCATCAGTGCGGAGGTACGTGCACTCTATAACACCTTACTATACATAGTAATACTTAAAAGTACTTGGTATATGTACAACCAAAATGGACATGCCCAGCATGTCTACTCACCATCTTCGTGGACCCCTCTGGGTCATTATGTCTACTCGTCCTCGTCCTCGTTCTCCTCCTCCTCCATATCATCATCGCATGAATCGTTCATAACGGTTTAAAGGATCGAGATAGACCTAGAGGGGGGGGTGAATAGGTTATATTACAAATTTTAACACTACCTAGCAATTTTAGGCAATGGTGCGGAAGATAAAGATGAGCCTAACAATTGCAATGATGAACTAGATAAGATAAGGTAAACAACAAGCACAATATAATGAAGCAAATTAGGGATAAACAACAAGGTAGTGCAAGTAAATGGGAAAGAGTAGGGATAACCGAATGACGCGAAGACAACGATGTATCCCGATGTTCACTTCCTTGGAGGGAAGCTACTCACCGTTTGGAGAGAGTGGGTGAAACCACGAAGGCACACCAATGCTACGAAGGCTCACTCTATTCCCCTTGAGATACCACCACGAAGGCGATTCCCAACCACTACCGGTTGACCTTAAAGGTGGTCAGCAAACCCTCACAAACTCAACGGGGGTAATCACAATGGTCGATTCCTCTCCGAAGAACTCCTACCCGCCCTGGAGTCTCCAACCTCCAAGAGTAACAAGATCAATGGAGAATGCTCAACACTTGCTCAAAACACGATTTTCTTTGGTTGAAAGATGGGGAAGGGTCAGATCTACCACGGGGTGAAAGATCCGACAAGAACTCTCAAGAATCTCTCCGAGATATGAGATTTGGTGTAAGAGAGAGTGACAGGGAGCATTTGTGTTTTATGAGTGATTGGAGTGAAATGGTCAACCCTCACAAGTGGGTGTGAGGGGGTATTTATAGTCCAAAGGCCGAAGTGGCCGTTGGATCCTTTGGTTGTGCAAATGTCGAACGTCCGTTAAATGTCGGACGTCCGAACTCCAATCGTCGGACGTCCAAAATATGTCGAACGTCCGAAATGCTCATGATGAACACAATGGGGAATGCCAGGTTTGTATCCAGTGACTCGGGTACCGAACGTCCGGCGGGGTTCGGACGTCCAACATGTCGGACATCCGAAGGACGTCGGACTTTTGTCCGATTTGGGAGGTCTACTGACCTTGTGAGGCATAATGTGTAACACAATGTTTCGGACGTCTGACAGGTTTCAGACATCCGAAACTCATCGGAAGTCCGGCTATATTTGCAGGCCTATTGACCTTGTTAAATATAATCTGCGAGTGGGATGTCGGACGTCCCAAACATTACGGACGTCCGAAAATGTGAAGTGTCAGAAGCCCGAAACATGTCGGACGTCCGAAAGTTAGGACAGAGTTAACTTTGTAGATTTAATCTGTGTTGTGTTGTTTTAAGGTGATTTGAGAAAATATTAAACACAATCCCACTAAACCCCTCTTAATAGTGTGGGGATCCCTATACTAAAAAATAACCGGAAAATCTTACGCTTCAACTTCGTTCGTTCCATATCTTGAGATATTGACAATATCAATGGTCCATGATCCACGCACACAACAATCCGAGAACTAATACCTATGATATACTTGACAAACATTATTAGTCCCCTATATGTATATTGTCATCAACATCAAAATATGATTAAGGGCATGATTGCACTTTCAATCTCCCCCTTTTTGGTAGTTGATGACAACATACATATAGCCCCCAAAGATATACAAATTTAGCTTTAGTGAGAGCAAGTTTTATTATGAACTCCCCCTCAATGTGTGCATATAAGATCCGTGACTTTAAGCAAGATGCAAAAACTGAGAGAAGTCCCATCACCATGATTATGAGGCAAGATTACTAACCGGTCATATCATTTGAAGATATCAATATTTAATTATGAAGATGACAATCTGAATTGCAAGCACAAGATAATCATATATGACCACACAAACACATGCCAATAGGATCTTTGCCAAGACACATATAAAGACACCATGCATAGCACCAAAGATCACAAGGTTCACATATACGACCCAACATAGTAGTACAATCACACACCAAGTTCACATAAAAGGTCTTAACAAACTAAACAAACTCAAGACTCATAATCGACGCCTAGACACCATAGATAAAACTGGATACATATGTCTCTCCCCCTTTGGCAACAAGTACCAAAAGGGGCAACACCAACGAAGACCGAGTAGTGAGTCCCACTTCCACTCACTCCAGGGTCTCCGGGGAAGAAGTCAGCCCACTCCGGGCCCGTGGGAAAATTGAAGCCAAGATCAGCAGGAGGGGCATCAGGAATACGCTCATCGTCACTGACACTGGCCTCACCAGCTGCACGAAGACGGGCCTTCAAAGAGTTCTTGGACCGAATCAAGCTGGAGACCATCGTGTGGTTGGAGCGGCAGTTTAACGAGATGGCCCTCATCATAGCAGCTTGGGCCTTTCCAAAAAACCGCGCAATGCGGTGCATAGGAGCCTGCTCAGAAGTCTGACGATGAAGAGCACCTCCAACAGTGGTGTCAATAGGCACAAACCCGGTCATTTGAACCGCAGGGGCAGTGAAATACATGTTCTCGGGAATGACCCACATGGGGTGGGTCTGTGTAATCTCCAACGGTGTAGGAACCATCGACACGATGAACACCATAATAAATGGAGCATGAGGATAGTGACGACGAAGGTGCAAGTTGGCCATCTAACGAGGATTGACCTCGGCAAATCCCATGGTTAGGAACACTGGGTTAGATCGTAGAGGAGATGTGTAGGTTGGCGATACTCGTCGGCTAACAGGAGACAGGGATTTACCCAGGTTCACGACCCTCGATCAGTAAAACCCCTACGTCCTGCTCGATTGTATTATGATGGAGGCGATTACAGTGGAGGTCGAGGCGAGTTCGCTCGGGACCGGAGGTGTTGCTTGGATATTCGATGCCCTAGACGTCCCCTCTCCCAGCCTTTATATATTAGGCTCGGTCGCAAGGAGTCCGTCTAGGCTTACAAAGAGAGTCTTCCTACTTTAGTCTCAGTCTTGGATGCCAAGTCGTAGATTCCATAATCGTCGAGGACTCCTATGGCGGTGTCTCGAGTGGGCTAGGCTTGGGACGCTTGTAAAGCCCGATATGAGGTACTGTTCCAGATCTATATGTTTCCATCCAGATCTGGGGACGAAGCACATATCCGTCCCACCGCGACATATGACAAAGCCATATGCCCCTGATTTCCAACATGATATCACAACATTACAGCTACAAGGATACAACATCTCATACAATCGGCATACAACTTCCTTAATACAATACATCAGCGGAAGATACATGTGTGAGTACAGACTACATTCAAATGCCTAGTGGCAAAGGTAAAACACACCATTCCCGTAACCACACGGGTCCAGGCTCTCCGCCGGGATCCACCTAACTAGTCATCGTCGAGTCTCCACGAAGGCGTCCAGAAGAAGAGTCGAGGTAGTAATCAACTGCAGCGGCCGATCAGGCAAAACATAAAAGGGAAAAGAAAAGCAAGGGGTGAGAATATATCAAAGTCTTGTAACTAACTTCTCACGGGTAAGAAGGGGGTAGTGGTGAGGTTGCAGACGCACTAGAAATATATGAGTGGCTAACGGTCTATTTTAGAGTAAGATGAGAACCAAGCATTCGATGAGGAATCGCCTCCAACAAGTCTTGCTATCAACTACTTACGCAAGCATAACACCTATCCTATCCTTGTCCTCCTCTTCGCATCCCGACGAAGAAGAAGCAGTCAAGGCACACACACGTTGATAAAATTATTAAATATGATTCAGTTGATTTATCTATGAACAAGACATAGGTTCCAAGTCGTCCATAACCGTGGACACAGCTTCTCGAAAAGATTTAACCCTGCAGGGGTGTACCAACTGCCCATTACAAGGATCCGCACGCACGCCCATCTCTCTCAGTTTCTACCCATCACAAGCAACCATTTTATGATTTAGTCCCGAGAGATCCGAAACGACAGGTCCCTCTAGCTAACAACGAACAAATCCGGGTGGCCCCCGGGGAGTCGACATCCAATCCAAAAGCCGGCCGCGCCCTCGGATCGGCCTCTTCCGTCTCAACAGAGTTTGGGTTGCCGAGACACCTCACGTGAGGTCCAAGGCCCTCGCCGGTCAAGGGTGGACCAACAGGGAAACCATGTCCCCACTGGTCCGGGTTGTTTTTAAAGAATATCTGCCAGGAGCGACCCAACAGACACACACACGGCTTTCAAATGGAAAATCAGCTTGGGCCACCACTAGAAATGTTTGAAGCTAGGTAGGTAAGAAGAGGGGACCCCATAGCATCCCACACGCGGTTAGGCACGCTCAGTCTTAGAACTAATACCGGAACTCGGATCCTAGGTGACTCGAATGGAACAAAGCGTCGGGGCGGGATAGCCTAGACCTTCCATCCTTCGTCGAGTATAGTCAACATTATAATAATCATATCATCAACAACAATATAATAATGTGATAGCCCATAACCAAGGAGTAACAGGATAACAGTGGATAACATCCTAGAATGCATACTAAGCAGTGGCTGAGCAGCGAGCAATAGTAACATAGCCAAACAAGGTTTGGTGGGATGTGGAGGGACATGGCTGTTTGGGTTTATTTGAGAGGCATGAATAGAAAGTGGTAGGATCAAGCAATCGTTCTATCCTACACCTAGGTGCGAGTGAGCTGAAAGTTATAAGCATGATATATGCTCCCCCTTACCTGATGAGAAGACGAAGTCGAAGGTGAAGTCGATCGCAAGCTCGCATCATCTCCGAGAGGTACCCGCGGAAGCACACAAGAGGGTAAACACTGGAAAACAATCAACGAGCAAGCATCTATTACTACGAAGCAACCCAGAGCAAGCATCAACAAGAAGGCAACACGAGACACTGCACCTGCCGTCGAGAGCGGTTACTAACAGGTTAAGTGGAGCATTCGTCACACACGACGATACCGCACATTTACAAGGGTTCAAGTTGTTTAGCTACTCAAGGTGAGCAAGGTTGTTAACATGGTATATCACTCAAGCATGGTATAGCACACAAACATGGCAAAAGGTGAAGCATAAATAAACTATCTATGCTAGTAAACTTTAAGTGAGGCACAATTCTAAACATGGCATTCCACTAAGTACCCCACGATGATTAAAACATTTGGTACTGTTTTGCCCTAAGCCATATTTAAAGTTGGTTAACAACAACAAACAATAGCATAAACACAAATTAAATGAAATTCTAATCAAGTTACATATAAAGAACACTCCAAACGGAGTTACGGTTAAAAAGATACAAGCAAAACAAGTTATGCACACAATCTGCCAACATCAGGTAGCACACTTTAGAGCAACAAATAAGCAAGAAAAAGGTTGTAAACATGCACAACAATGATATGCAACTAAAGTAGACATGGCAGGCACGACATGGCAAAAGGAATCATGCAAATAGGCATCATGAACAACTAATTATAGCCCAAGCAAAATGCAATAAAACATTACTGGTCTAGGACTTAGTGAAAATCAGGAAAACAGGGCAGAAACTATTATTTTCATGCTGTATAAACAGGGGCAAAACTATATGCAAAAGTTCAACAACATGACATAGCAATACATGGGTATGAAGTAGACATGATGGTGATCAAGTACAAACAAGAATCAAGGTCATAGGCTTAACAGATCAAAAGATATTAAGTGTGCAACATGGCATTGGAAAGTTGCAGACTTAGTGAAAAACAGAGGTGGTTGTCAAAAAAAGTGGCATAGAAACTTGGAGCAGAAATATAACTATGACCAGGAATGTAAACATGGCAATGCAATACATATAATGGAAGTACACATGGCATAGATCAAAATGACATATTGCAATGCTCAATAGGATGCATGGTTAAAAAGATATAGGATAGCAAAGTAGCAACTTTATATAAACAGCAACACATGTTATCAGGGTCACCACTTTGGAGCAATAAATAATATAGCTACAACAGTCAAACATGACAAGTGATTGCATAGGATTGAAGTACACATGATGCTTAACAGTATGCAACAAGAATTAATAGCATAGGCCTCATGGATGTGTCACAATCATCAATCAAACTTGCAATAAAATAACAGCAGCAACACACTAACAGAAATTAGCAGCAGTTAACAGTGTGGTTCCCACTTCAACACAGATTAACAACATCAATATGGCCTCAAATCAAAATACTCACAAAAGATGAACTGAAGTGCACACAAAACTAAACAATTTTCCTTTTGGGCGCACATGCATCCGGGCTACGGTTTACTCGCAAATTACATCGCAAAAACGAATCAGCAGCACAACAGCTCCAGACTTAGTGAAATTCGCAGGTTCTGAGGAAAAAAAGAAACGAGCTCGGGCCTCTGACCCAATGGCCCAGGCCCAGGTCGGCGGTTGGGGCTGGAGAGGCTGGCATGCCGCGGGCAGGTGGGCCGTGAGGGGGGCTAGGCCACGCTGGGGGCATGCCGACCCACGGCGGCGGTTGGGTCGGGGATCCTCCGATCCCGTTCGCCAGGAGGCAGCCGGCCGGCGGCGGCGCAGTCCCAGGCACTCGGGGGGAGTCTGCTCTCGGGCCCCTGAGTGCTTAAGAAGTGTCGCCACGTAAGCGAAAAGCGTCTCTCGGGAGGAGTCCGCGCTCGAGCCCCCGAGTGCTTAAGTAGTATCATCATGTAAGCGAAAAGCGTCTCTCAAGGGGAGTCCGCGCTCGATCCCCCAGTGCTTAAGTAGTATCATCGCGTAAGCGAAAAACGTCTCTCAGGGGGAGTCCGCGCTCGAGCCCCCGAGTGCTTAAGTAGTATCATCACGTAAGTGAAAAGCGTCTCTCGAGGGGAGTCCGCGCTCGAGCCCCCGAGTGCTTAAGTAGCATCATCGCGTAAGCGAAAAGTGTCTCTTGGGGGGAGTCTGTGCTCGAGACCTTGAGTGCTTAAGTAGTATCGTCACATAAGCGAAAAGCGTCTCTCGGGGGGAGTCCGCGCTCGACCTCCCGAGTGCTTAAGTAGTATCGTCGCGTAATCGAAAAGCGTCTCTCGGGGGGAGTCCGTGCTTGAGCCCTCGAGTGCTTAAGTAGTGTTGTCTGGGCAACACATTCTTTATTGCTTCAAGTTTTTACATAAGTTGCCAATCGGTGCTGGTGCCAATATTTGCGTTGCTGGGGGAGAGTGTCGAATGAGTAGTCTATGGGTAGAAGAGGCGTAAGTTTGCCACGTTCCACGGGTTTCCCACGTCTTCATTGGTCTTTGGGTTCTTTAGTGTGTATGCTCCTCCTCCTATGACTTCAGAGACTATGAATGGTCCTTTCCATTGTGGGGCAAGCTTGTGGACCTTCTCTTGTATTAACCGTAGGACGAGGTCGCCTTCTCGGAAAGTTCTTGTTCGCAGGCGTCTGCTTTGGTAAGTGTGCAGCTTGTCCTGGTATCCTTCTGCTTGCAAGAGCTGTGTTCCTTGATTCATCTGCGACATCTTTGTCGTCTTGGAGTGCATCTTCTGCCTCTTCCTCTTCATACCCCGTGATTCGAGGAGCTCCAAACCTGAGGTCGTTCGGCAGTACGACCTCCGCTCCGTATACCAATAAAAATGGCGTATATTGGGTTGAAGCGTTCGGGGTGGTGCGCAAGATCCATAGAACTTCGGTGAGTTCTTCTATGCAGTTGCATGCAGCCTGCTCGAGTGGTGTGAGGAGCCGCTTTTTGATTCCACCGCATACTAGGCCGTTTGCTTTTTCGACTTGGCCGTTAGATTGCGGGTGTGCGACTGAAACGTAGTTGATCTTGATGCCTAGTTCTTGGCAAAAGTTCTGGAATTCTGCTGCTGTGAAGTTTGTTCCGTTGTCCGTGATGATGTTGTGCGGCATGCCGAAGCGAAAGGTGATTGACTTGATGAAGTTGACTGTTGTGAGGGCTATCGAGCTGGTGATTGGCATTGCTTCAATCCACTTGGTGAACTTGTCGACTGCTACCAGAAGGTGCATTCTGCCGCCTTTTGCAGATTTCTTGAGCAAGACTACCATGGCGAGTCCCCATGTGGCGAAGGGCCAAGATAACGGTATAGTTTTTAGTTCAGATGCTGGGGCGTGGGCTCTGCTGGCGAACTTTTGACAGACGATGCAACGTCGCATAATATCTTCTGCGTTTCGCATTGCGGTTGGCCAGTCGAAACCTGCTCGAAAGGCTTTGGCTACAAGTGCGCGACTGCTCGCGTGGTGTCCGCAAGTGCTTTCGTGGATCTCGAGTAGTAGGGCTTTGTCGTCTTCCTCCTCAATGCACTTTTGGAGTACTTGGGAGTTGCTGCGTTTGTAGAGCTGTCCGTTGATTATAGTGAACGCCTTGGGTCATCGGCTGATTCGCCGGGCTTCTGCAATGTCTTGCGGCAGGTTGCCTTGTATCAGAAATCTGAGGAAAGGTCTTGTCCAAACCGGGCCTTCGGGTACTGCTGGTTCTGTTGGATATATGCTCTAGAGGCAAATAATATATGATTATTCCAATATATCTAAATAAGTTCATGACCAGTTTCATACTGTGCTGGAAATGTATCAGTGAAACAATGATACAGGTGTGGTATAGAAACAACCATAGTTCCTAGTCAGCCTCTCATGATGACTGGTTTATCGTCAACTGATGATTGTGGTTTCACGATCATGGACAATTAAGTCAATTGACGGTAAGGTCACCTCATTGAATGAGTGACGTGATGAACATTACCCAATGCAAGCATTGTGTAACACTCTCACTGTCAGTGAACAGTAATCACTGTTACTGTTCATCTGTACAGTTCAAAACTTTTGTTTGATCAACTGGTTCAGTTCAAATTCAAATTCTCCTTTGATATTGTTGCAAGCAAAGTGAACCATGGGCCTTGATCATCAGGAATCAAAACAAGTCCAAGCCATTTGATTTGAAATTCAAACAAACCCTAAATGCCTTTTGATGAATATTAAAATTATGGTGACAATAAATCTTTTCCAAAAATCTTGGAACCACTTTTATAAAATCCCAAATAATCACTGGACCAAATCCATATGGGTTTAGGTATTTATTGAGTTATAGAAAATTCCAAACAAATTGAAACAGTAGCTAAAAACCCCAATTTTAATCATTTAAAATTATAATAAAATATTAAATGAATTTTATAAGTGCCCAAATCTTTTGTGGCACTAACCCTAGGTATAACAATATTTTTGGTACAACTTCCACATTCAACTAAAATGCCTAAGTGAATTAAGATAAATACAAAAAGAATCTAGCAGAATAGAAATAAAAATAAAAGAAACCTAATCTAGCCCACACCACCCAGCCCATTCCCTTCCCCACCCCGAAACCGGCCCGAATGGCCCACCCCCCCGGTCGTCTCCTTCGCTACAGGGGAGAGGCTGGGTGTGGCGCCCGTCGGCCGAGGCCACGGCGACGCCCCCCCTCCGTGGAGGCCATCCGGCGGCGACGATGACCTACAAGTGTGGCGCCACCCTCCCCGTGCCCCGTGACCTAACCCTAGAACACTGGATCGAATCCCCACCCACCCCATCGTCTCGCTCGCGTCGGGGAAGAGCTCCACCGAAGCCGCCGTCGCCATTGTCGTGCCCACACGCGACCACCGCCCTCCCCAGCTCCAGCCGGCGTGTCCGGCGAGACCGCGCCTGTCGTCCTCCCCACCCTGCAGAAGGAATCGACCGGAGCCGCCCCGTGGACACCGCTACCTCGCCGTTCCCCACCTCGGGCCACCACCGCTCGTCGTCGAATTCCGGCGACCCCGACCCCTTCCCCGAGCCCGCTTAACGGCTACGCCCCGCGGTGAGCTGCTCGCCGTCCCCCAATCGCTCGCGCCCCCTCCCGTTCGCCGTAGCCCGCTCCACCATTGGAGCAGGAGCTCCTCGCCGCCGGCCAGTTCCCCGCGGCGCTCTAGCGCATGCATCTGGCACGCGGTGCGTGTCATGCGCGTGCCCGCGACCTCCTCGTCACTTGGCGCTAGCTCCCGCTCCCCCTTGCGCCGCAGAAGCCCGTCGTCGTCTTCGCCGTACCACTGCCGCCCGCCATTGTCGACGTTGCCCTCGACTCCGGCCATCCACGTCGATGCCGTGACCACAAAACGATGCGTCGTCTTCTCCTCTTTCGAACGAGCCAGGGCGCGCTCCATTTGGTGCCCTGTGGCGACCAGGAGCTCCCTCGCCGGCGTTGGTCTCGCCGGTGTGCTCGCCGGTGAGGCTGACCTACGGGTCCCGCCTGTCAGTGGTGTCATTAGTGATAATGACCCACTGACCAGTGGCCCCCACCCCTCTGTTAATTAGTTAGTGATTAAACCAAATAAAACTGTTAGGAATAAACCTTCAAGTCTATGACATGTGGGCCCTAGGCCATTTGTTTAAATTAATAAAACTGTTAGTTGTCTCTCACTGACCACTGGGTCCCACCTGTAAGGAATTAAGTTAAAATAAATAAAAATGCTAACAGTCACCGACATGTGGGTCCAGTGGGTAATTAAATTTAACTAAAACCATTTTTATTAGCTGTGAGGCTGACCAGTGGGACCCACTGGTCAGAGTTGACCAGTCAAACAGCACTGTTCTGGATAATGTTGATTTTAATAATAAAAGAAATTCCAGAAATTCCAAAAAAATCATTTAAATATTAGAAATTCAATATCTTTTAAACCGTAACCCGGATCGAAAAACTTTATACATGAAAGTTGATCAGAAAAATACAACGAATAAGAATACGCTATCCGTATACCAACCCCACCCCCCTAGCACACCGATCATCGACATTCCCCCCTCCGGGCTGTCTGTCGATAATTCCCGGTACCGATAAAAAGTACCCGGATGAATTTATTCCGAACACGAAAGTTGTTCGGAATAGTTCAACTATCTCGGATAAACCCCCCTTATGTTTGTCGGATGTCCACGACACCTCCGGCATGAACCCTTCCCCCCTCCGGACACCCTGTCCGGTAATCACCCGGATCCGGTAGTTCATCCCCGGATGAATTCCCGCTCCGAGCAACGTGCATTGCACTGCGTTAGAACACCGTTAACATTTCATCTATCATGTCATGCATATGTTTGTATATTATTGCTGTGTATTTACTGTTTTCCTCGCCCCTTAATCTCTGGTAGCCCCCGCTGCTACCGCCGACTACACCGCTGCTGAGTACGACTACTTCGTCGACGACCCGACCCCTACCGTCGAGCTTCCAGGCAAGCAGAGCCATTCTCTTCCCCAGATATCACCTATCTTTCCGTACTTTCTTGCACTAGGCATGGTTACTGCTGCTGCTACGATTACAATCCTATTCAATTGCATAGCCTGATTTTGTCGCCCCTTGATGTACCTTTCTTATCCTATGCTGCCTATTATTACTTATGTATTATTCAGCAGTGAACCCTGCGCCTTGTTAGCTAGGACTAGATAGCGGGCCGTGATCACTCAGGGGGGTGAACACGGATACAATATATACAACTGCACAGGTACGGTACAAAGCAGACACCGCCAAAGGCCCCTATCTGGGTTATGCCTAGTCACCTCAAGTGTGAGCTATCCGGGAGTAATCCTTGTACTCCACTCGAGGCTGACTTTGTCTTGCCGCCATAGGGTCCTGAGCATCGGTTGTCCTTAAGGTAAGAAGTCGGGCGACCCAACGGTGCCCGCGAGAGGTATATTGTCGGGAACGACAGGGAGGGTACGACCGACGTTACTGGCGTGCTTGGCCCCTGCTCGTATCTCGCGAGAGTTACCAAACCACGAAAGTCGAGCTCTACCAAGAGCACACGCGAGACAAGGTAAGGAGACGGTTCACCTTGTTGGTAACCGCAGTGACTTGGTGGGACGACAGGGCAGGCACCGATGTACTGGTGGTCCTGACTGCTGTCGTTGACCGCGGGTCGGTTAAGTCGAGGCAACGATAACGGTTGTCACGCAGGTTAATTAAAATGCTAAATGGTTCGACGGATGTCTTGAGTAGCCTTTTGGCTTGTACGCACTACCTACACGTGGGATAAGGAGTGTGGGCTCCCCTGCATCGTAGTCTCGTTCGAGGGTCTTCAGACGTCAGCAGTACCGCGGGCTGATTGCCGGGAAGTGGTGTTGTCTTCTCTTTGCTGCAGCAGGTGTGTTTGTATTTGCTTTGATTTTGCTTCACCGGCCAGTCACGCACCGTGCAGGAGTACGTTCGGGTTAGGGTCCAAAGCCCGGCGTACATAGGATATAGTCCGGCGGATGACCTCTCTGTTGATTGCCGAAGGATGGGCTACTTTGTGTCGGATAGCTTTGGTGGAGCGTTCCCTGACAAGGTTCCCGCCACCCTGGAGATCCGAGCGTCGTAGAGTCACGCCAGTGCACCCCTGCAGGGAAGTTTAATCTATTCGAATAGCCGTGTCCACGGTAACAGGACGCTTTATGCTGAAGCTGGATCTTACCACTAGAAACTATTATTATTAAACTGTATGGTTCCGGGTTTTCCTCCTCGCGGGGATGTCGAGGAGGTGAACTCGGAGGCATTATTATTATTGTTAATCATTACAACTTATATTATACATTGTTGCAGCAACTTCTGCTTCGTTGTTACTTATGCTTTATATGAACTGTTGGCTGATTCTTACCTCATGCTGCAAGACATCGTCGGAAGATGCTAGTCTTCGATAGGCCTAGCTTCTTACCCTTATTCTGACTTCTATCTTGCATTCCACTATATACAGCCTCTTCTTTCCGTTGATACAATGCATAATGCTTAGTAGCGGACGTAAGACTCGCGGGTATACTAGATACTCACCTTTGCTTTATTTCCCCTTTTTCGCTTTGCCTGATCGGCCGCTGCAGTCGACGTTGGAGCCCAGGAGCAGGAGTACCCCGGAGGCGGATACTAATACATCGAGACCCCCGCTGACCAGGACCAGGAGTAGTTTCGGAGGCTCCCAGGCAGGAGGCCTTGCCTTTTCGATCTGTATCTCTGATGTTATTTGTGCTAGCCTTCTTAAGGCAAAACTTGACTAACTATGTCTGTACTCAGATATTATGGCTTGTATAACTTATGTATTCGGGTCCGCGTGACCCCCTTTATTGTAACATATTGGTTTATCCTTTTGTGTTTAGTGTTGTGCTGTGATATTCTGACCGTGGCACCCTAATCTCAGTCGTGTACCCTGCGTGTATGATTACTGTACACGGATTGATTTTGGGGGCGTCACAAGTTGGTATCAGAGCCGACTGCCTGTAGGAAGCCACCCCACCACTACCTGGTCGAAGTTGAGTCTAGACTTTGAAAAAACTATTTTGCTAACTTAATATTTGGCTTACGGGCCCACATCGATATCACTACGTGTGATATCTATGGTATTAGGATCCTTTTCTCCTTACCTATGCTCTGGGAATCTGCTCTCTTATCCTTGCTGGTAAGTTTTACAAAAGCTGACATTAGGATCACGTTCTCTTGATTCCACCCGGCGTTTTTGGTGCTTCCCCCCATTGATTGAGTCGTGTCGCAGGCGTCGTACGCCAGATCCCAGACCGCGGATCCCATTCTCATTCTGGGCAGGCCGCGCGTTCTCTGGCATCAACTCCTGTGACCAACAGTTTTCTTGCGGCGTGATTGACATAGTGGAATCTATGTCGCGTCGTGTAATCCTTACCGCGGTCTGCGCGCCGCCTAGTGTGTCCTTTTTCCTTAATTTCTACGACGTTACGCTGCCCGATTTCCGATCGATTCTATGTGTGGATGTGTATGTCTTATATGACTACTCCTATATATCCGCGCCTCCTCCTTGTTGTCGCTTTACCTCTTACTCGTTTCCGGTATTTCGTTAAGTTGTTCATCGCTGAAATACCCCTGTTAAATTCTAGCAGGATGGCTGGTCGTGGTGGTCGTGGTCGTGGTCGTGGTGCCAACGATCCACCTCCGCCGCCGGACTACATGGCCGCGATGATGCAGCAGTTTCAGATGAACCAAGTGTTTATGCAAGGAGTCATAGATCAGCTCCAGAATCAGAACCAGAACCAGAACCAGCACCAGCATCAGCCGCCTGTGGTTACTCTGCGGGATTTCATGCGTCTCAATCCCCCTCTCTTCCACCAGCCTGAACAGCCGCTGGATGCTGATGATTGGCTTCGTGACATCACTCGACAGATGGAGTTCGCTAATGTGAGCGCTGCTGATTACGTCAACTTTGCGTCCTATTTCCTGCGTGGCCCCGCTGCTCAGTGGTGGGACACTTACAAGGGCTCGCTAGTTGAAGGGACTGTCGTCACCTGGAATGACTTCAAGGCTACCTTCCGTGCTCGTTATGTCCCCCAGGCGATTATGAACCGTATGAAGGCCGAGTTCCGCAACCTCGCTCAGGGCAACAAAACTGTCGAGGCATATCAGAGGGAATTCCTTCGCCTCTCCCGCTATGCTGCAAGTGACCTCCCCAATGATGCAAGTAGGCAAGAGAAGTTCCGTGATGGACTCAACGCAGATCTCCAGCTTGCACTGGCTTTGCACGTCTTCCCCGACTTCGCCACCATGGTGAATCAGACTATCACTCTTGAGACCGCTCAGCTGAAGTTCGGTGGTTCGGCGAAGCGCCCCCGTGATGCTGGCTCATCTTCGGGCACAGCACAGAAGCAACGCGTTTGGCTTCCACACAGTGTGTATCGTCCAAATGCCCCTGTACCAAGGCCGTCGTATGTTGCACCTCGTCTGCCTCCGCCCCCGCCGAGACAGCCGAAGACTGAGACTGCACCCCTCCGTCCTCAGGATGGCCTATGCTTCAAGTGCCATCAGCCAGGTCACTTTTCCAGAGACTGCCCCCAGCGACAGAATCAACTGGTAGTTCACCCTGCGGGCCGTGGAAATGGCCGTGGCAACAACAGGACCCCCAACTATAACACTGGGTCTTCTTCTAACACTCGCGGACATGCTTACAACATTGATGTTGAAGCAGCTCAGGAACAACCCGCTGCTGTGATGGGTACACTCCTCGTTAACTCAATACCTGCTACTGTTTTATTTGATACAGGAGCATCGCATTCATTTATGTCTGGAGCATTTGCTTCTAAGCATGGCATTTACCACGAAAATATGCATACCCCCTTAATAGTCCGGACTCTCGGTACCCAGTGTCGTGTCGACATGGTTGCACCTAACCTCACTGTCGAGATCGAGAGATTTGAGTTCATGGTTTCTCCACACATTCTGAAAACCTCCACCATCGACCTTATCCTTGGCATGGATTGGCTAAAAACCGACAATGCCGCACTTTATTGTGGCACCAAGGTCATCCAACTTTTTCATCCTTCTGGCGCGATTTTGAGTCACACTGCCATTGTGTCGATGAATGCCGAAGCTCGTATATATGCTCTGAATGCCTTGAATGTCGCACCTCTCGAAGGGATTGAGAAAGTTCCAATCGTTTGTGAATTTACCGACGTATTCCCAGAAGAACTGCCGGGGATACCCCCGATCAGAGAAGTTGAATTTGTCATCGACTTGAAGCCTGGTACCGTCCCTATTGCCAAGCGCCCGTATAAGATGCCATCTCACCACCTCCTTGAATTGAAGAAGGAGATCGACACGGCCCTCGAGAAAGGCTTCATCCGTCCTAGTTCCTCTGCTTGGGGAGCACCTTCGCTCTTTGTCAAGAAGAGTGATGGCACAAACCGTTTGGTCCAAGATTACCGACCTATCAACCAAGCCACGATACAGAACAAGTACCCCCTCCCTCGGATCAATGATCTTTATGATCAACTTGCTGGATCCACGGTGTTTTCAAAACTCGACTTAAGGTTGGGTTACCATCAGATCCGGGTCCGTGATGAGGACATCCCGAAGACTGCATTCATTACTCGCTATGGGTCATACGAGTACACTGTCATGTCCTTTGGCTTGACGAATGCACCAGCCACCTTCTCCAGATGGATGAACTTTATATTCATGGAATACCTCGACAAGTTTGTCGTGGTTTATCTGGATGATATATTGATTTACTCCAAGACCGATGCAGAACATGCTGAACATCTTCGCCTTATACTGGAAAAGCTTCGAGAACACAAACTCTACGCTAAGTACTCTAAGTGTGAGTTCTGGCTTCCTGAAGTGACCTACCTTGGTCACGTGATTTCCAAGGATGGCATTGCCGTCAACCCAGAACGTATCCGGGCTATTCTTGACTGGACTCCGCCCAGGACTGTCAAGCAAGTCCGAAGTTTCCTCGGCCTTGCCAGCTATTGCTGCCGTTTTGTTGAGAATTTCTCCAAGATTGCCAAGCCTCTGACTAATCTGCTTCACAAAGGCGTTAAGTTTGAGTGGACAGA
Source organism: Bromus sterilis (assembly GCA_950022295.1). NCBI lineage: Eukaryota > Viridiplantae > Streptophyta > Magnoliopsida > Poales > Poaceae > Bromus > Bromus sterilis. The sequence goes on from OX465599.1 coordinate 225,002,401, forward strand.
TAAATGTCAGGAAAGTTTCCAGGCCCTCAAGGACAAGCTCACTTCTCCCCTACTGCTTGCTCCGCCTGATACTCAGAAGGACTTTGTGATATATTGCGACGCATCTCGTCAAGGATTAGGCTGTGTCCTAATGCAAGAGCGCAAAGTGATTGCTTATGGCTCTCGTCAATTGCGTGCTCACGAAGATAAGTATCCAACACATGATCTTGAATTGGCAGCAGTAATTTATGCATTGAATCTATGGCGGCATTACCTAGTCGGTAATCGTTGCGAGATCTACACCGACCACCAAAGTCTGAAGTACCTATTTACTCAACCAGACCTGAATCTCCGCCAGCAGAGATGGCTCGAGACAATAGCCGACTACAACATGGGAATTTCTTACACCCCTGGCAAAGCTAATGTGGTGGCCGATGCTTTAAGCCGTAAATCTTACTGTAGTGAACTTGAAGTTCAAGTACAACAACCACTTCTGTATGAAGACTTTCAAAAGTTAAACCTCGAGATTGTTCCTCAAGGTTATGCAAATAACCTGGTTATCGAACCGGATCTCGTCAAATCCGTCAAGGGTATACCGTTTTATGATGATTTCGTACACAAGATTAAGCGCGATATCGCCAAAGGGAGACCATCACCCTTCACCGTTGATAGCAAAGGTGCGGCGTTCTACCAGAACCGTTTAGTGGTTACTCACAGCAAGGGCAGGCATGAGAACCTGGATATGACCCCGAAGGTCATGAGAGCGGCTCACGATACCCCGTTGTCCATTCATCCTGGAAGCACCAAGATGTACCAAGACATTCGTCAGCAATTCTGGTGGCCTAACATGAAGCAAGACATTGCCCGATATGTTTCTGAATGTGACGTTTGCCGTCGCGTCAAGGCAGAACATCAAAGACCTGCTGGAACTCTGCAACCACTCTCTATTCGTGAATGGAAATGGGACAAGATTGAAATGGACTTCTTCACCGGATTTCCCCGATCACAGAAAGGTCATGATGCCATCTTTGTCGTCATCGACCGATTCTCCAAGGTTGCTCATTTTCTGCCTGTCAAGGAGACGATCTCTGCTAGTCAGTTGGCAGACTTGTATGTTTCCAGAATTGTTTCCCTCCATGGTATTCCGTTGGAGATCAGTTCCGACCGAGGCAGCATTTTCACCTCAAAGTTCTGGGATAGTTTCCAAGAAGCTATGGGCACTCATCTAAGCTTCAGTACTGCTTATCACCCCCAGTCGCAAGGACAAGTCGAACGAGTCAACCAAGTGCTTGAAGACATGCTTCGAGCTTGTGTCATCTCATTCGGTAAGAAATGGGAGGAATCTCTTCCATTTGCTGAATTCTCGTACAACAATAGCTATCAAGCTAGTCTGAAGATGGCACCCTTTGAAGTTCTCTATGGACGTAAGTGTCGAACCCCTCTGAATTGGTCAGAGACTGGAGAACGAACTCTCATTGGTCCGGACATCATACAGCATGCCGAAGATCAGGTTCGCGTTATCCGTGAACACTTGCAAGCTGCTCAGTCTCGTCAGAAGAGCAACTATGATCGCAAGCACAAGGAAATGGTCTATCAACCCGGCGAATACGCGTACCTCCGTGTCACCCCGATGCGAGGCACTCATCGCTTCGGGATCAAAGGCAAGTTAGCTCCTCGCTACATTGGCCCGTTTCGTATCCTATCTAGAAGTGGACCCGTGGCATACCGATTGGAATTGCCATCAAACCTCTCTCAAGTCCACGATGTATTCCACGTGTCGCAACTCCGATGCTGCTTCAAAGACCCTATTCGTGAAGTGGAACATGATATGATTGAACTGCAACAGGACTTGACTTATCAAGAACATCCAAGCCGCATTCTCGATCAGTCTGAACGCAAAACCCGCAACAAGACAACCAAGTTCCTCAAAGTTCAGTGGTCGAATCATTCTCAAGATGAAGCCACTTGGGAACGCGAAGATCGTCTTCGTGAGGAATACCCCGATCTTTTCCCCTCTACCGCTTAGATTCTCGGGACGAGAATTCTTGTAGTGGGGGAGATTTGTAACACTCTCACTGTCAGTGAACAGTAATCACTGTTACTGTTCATCTGTATTGTTCAAAACTTTTGTTTGATCAACTGGTTCAGTTCAAATTCAAATTCCCTTTGATATTGTTGCAAGCAAAGTGAACCATGGGCCTTGATCATCAGGAATCAAAACAAGTCCAAGCCATTTGATTTGAAATTCAAACAAACCCTAAATGCCTTTTGATGAATATTAAAATTATGGTGACAATAAATCTTTTCCAAAAATCTTGGAACCACTTTTATAAAATCCTAAATAATCACTGGACCAAATCCATATGGGTTTAGGTATTTATTGAGTTATAGAAAATTCCAAACAAATCGAAACAGTAGCTAAAAACCCCAATTTTAATCATTTAAAATTATAATAAAATATTAAATGAATTTTCTAAGTGCCCAAATCTTTTGTGGCACTAACCCTAGGTATAACAATATTTTTGGTACAACTTCCACATTCAACTAAAATGCCTAAGTGAATTAAGATAAATACAAAAAGAATCTAGCAGAATAGAAATAAAAATAAAAGAAACCTAATCTAGCCCACACCACCCAGCCCATTCCTTTCCCCACCCCGAAACCGGCTCGAATGGCCCACCCCCCCCGGTCGTCTCCCTCGCTACAGGGGAGAGGCTGGGCGTGGCGCCCATCGGCCGAGGCCACGGCGACGCGCCCCCCCTTCGTGGAGGCCATCCGGCGGCGCCGACGACCTACAAGTGTGGCGCCACCCTCCCCGTGCCCCGTGACCTAACCCTAGAACACTGGATCGAATCCCCACCCACCCCATCGTCTCGCTCGCGTCGGGGAAGAGCTCCACCGAAGCCGCCGTCGCCGTTGTCGTGCCCACACGCGACCACCGCCCTCCCCAGCTCCAGCCAGCGTGTCCGGCGAGACCGCGCCTGTCGTCCTCCCCACCCCGCAGAAGGAATCGACCGGAGCCGCCCCGTGGACACCGCTACCTCGCCGTTCCCCACCTCGGGCCACCACCGCTCGTCGTCGAATTCCGGCGACCCCGACCCCTTCCCCGAGCCCGCTAAAAGGCTACGCCCCGCGGTGAGCTGCTCGCCGTCCCCCAATCGCTCGCGCCCCCTCCCGTTCGCCGTAGCCCGCTCCACCATTGGAGCAGGAGCTCCTCGCCGCCGGCCAGTTCCCCACGGCGCTCCAGCGCATGCATCTGGCACGCGGTGCGTGTCATGCGCGTGCCCGCGACCTCCTCGTCACTTGGCGCTAGCTCCCGCTCCCCCTTGCGCCGTAGAAGCCCGTCGTCGTCTTTGCCGTACCACTGCCGCCCGCCATTGTCGACGTTGCCCTCGACTCCGGCCATCCACGTCGATGCCGTGACCACAAAACGATGCGTCGTCTTCTCCTCTTTCGAACGAGCCAGGGCGCGCTCCATTTGGTGCCCTGTGGCGACCAGGGGCTCCCTCGCCGGCGTTGGTCTCTCCGGTGTGCTCGCCGGTGAGGCTGACCTGCGGGTCCCGCCTGTCAGTGGTGTCATTAGTGATAATGACCCACTGACCAGTGGCCCCCACCCCTCTGTTAATTAGTTAGTGATTAAACCAAATAAAACTGTTAGGAATAAACCTTCAAGTCTATGACATGTGGGCCCTAGGCCATTTGTTTAAATTAATAAAACTGTTAGTTGTCTCTCACTGACCACTGGGTCCCACCTGTAAGGAATTAAGTTAAAATAAATAAAAATGCTAACAGTCACCGACATGTGGGTCCAGTGGGTAATTAAATTTAACTAAAACCATTTTTATTAGCTGTGAGGCTGACCAGTGGGACCCACTGGTCAGAGTTGACCAGTCAAACAGCACTGTTCTGGATAATGTTGATTTTAATAATAAAAGAAATTCCAGAAATTCCAAAAAAATCATTTAAATATTAGAAATTCAATATCTTTTAAACCGTAACCCGGATCGAAAAACTTTATACATGAAAGTTGATCAGAAAAATACAACAAATAAGAATACGCTATCCGTATACCAACCCCACCCACCTAGCACACCGATCATCGACATTCCCCCCTCCGGGCTGTCTGTCGATAATTCCCGGTACCGATAAAAAGTACCCGGATGAATTTATTCCGAACACGAAAGTTGTTCGGAATAGTTCAACTATCTCGGATAAACCCCCCTTATGTTTGTCGGATGTCCACGACACCTCCGGCATGAACCCTTCCCCCCTCCGGACACCCTGTCCGGTAATCACCCGGATCCGGTAGTTCATCCCCGGATGAATTCCCGCTCCGAGCAACGTGCATTGCACTGCGTTAGAACACCGTTAACATTTCATCTATCATGTCATGCATATGTTTGTATATTATTGCTGTGTATTTACTGTTTTCCTCGCCCCTTAATCTCTGGTAGCCCCCGCTGCTACCGCCGACTACACCGCTGCTGAGTACGACTACTTCGTCGACGACCCGACCCCTACCGTCGAGCTTCCAGGCAAGCAGAGCCATTCTCTTCCCCAGATATCACCTATCTTTCCGTACTTTCTTGCACTAGGCATGGTTACTGCTGCTGCTACGATTACAATCCTATTCAATTGCATAGCCTGATTTTGTCGCCCCTTGATGTACCTTTCTTATCCTATGCTGCCTATTATTACTTATGTATTATTCAGCAGTGAACCCTGCGCCTTGTTAGCTAGGACTAGATAGCGGGCCGTGATCACTCAGGGGGGTGAACACGGATACAATATATACAACTGCACAGGTACGGTACAAAGCAGACACCGCCAAAGGCCCCTATCTGGGTTATGCCTAGTCACCTCAAGTGTGAGCTATCCGGGAGTAATCCTTGTACTCCACTCGAGGCTGACTTTGTCTTGCCACCATAGGGTCCTGAGCATCGGTTGTCCTTAAGGTAAGAAGTCGGGCGACCCAACGGTGCCCGCGAGAGGTATATTGTCGGGAACGACAGGGAGGGTACGACCGACGTTACTGGCGTGCTTGGCCCCTGCTCGTATCTCGCGAGAGTTACCAAACCACGAAAGTCGAGCTCTACCAAGAGCACACGCGAGACAAGGTAAGGAGACGGTTCACCTTGTTGGTAACCGCAGTGACTTGGTGGGACGACAGGGCAGGCACCGATGTACTGGTGGTCCTGACTGCTGTCGTTGACCGCGGGTCGGTTAAGTCGAGGCAACGATAACGGTTGTCACGCAGGTTAATTAAAATGCTAAATGGTTCGACGGATGTCTTGAGTAGCCTTTTGGCTTGTACGCACTACCTACACGTGGGATAAGGAGTGTGGGCTCCCCTGCATCGTAGTCTCGTTCGAGGGTCTTCAGACGTCAGCAGTACCGCGGGCTGATTGCCGGGAAGTGGTGTTGTCTTCTCTTTGCTGCAGCAGGTGTGTTTGTATTTGCTTTGATTTTGCTTCACCGGCCAGTCACGCACCGTGCAGGAGTACGTTCGGGTTAGGGTCCAAAGCCCGGCGTACATAGGATATAGTCCGGCGGATGACCTCTCTGTTGAGTGCCGAAGGATGGGCTACTTTGTGTCGGATAGCTTTGGTGGAGCGTTCCCTGACAAGGTTCCCGCCACCCTGGAGATCCGAGCGTCGTAGAGTCACGCCAGTGCACCCCTGCAGGGAAGTTTAATCTATTCGAATAGCCGTGTCCACGGTAACAGGACGCTTTATGCTGAAGCTGGATCTTACCACTAGAAACTATTATTATTAAACTGTATGGTTCCGGGTTTTCTTCCTCGCGGGGATGTCGAGGAGGTGAACTCGGAGGCATTATTATTATTGTTAATCATTACAACTTATATTATACAATGTTGCAGCAACTTCTGCTTCGTTGTTACTTATGCTTTATATGAACTGTTGGCCGATTCTTACCTCATGCTGCAAGACATCGTCGGAAGATGCTAGTCTTCGATAGGCCTAGCTTCTTACCCTTATTCTGACTTCTATCTTGCAGTCCACTATATACAGCCTCTTCTTTCCGTTGATACAATGCATAATGCTTAGTAGCGGACGTAAGACTCGCGGGTATACTAGATACTCACCTTTGCTTTATTTCCCCTTTTTCGCTTTGCCTGATCGGCCGCTGCAGTCGACGTTGGAGCCCAGGAGCAGGAGTACCCCGGAGGCGGATACTACTACGTCGAGACCCCCGCTGACCAGGACCAGGAGTAGTTTCGGAGGCTCCCAGGCAGGAGGCCTTGCCTTTTCGATCTGTATCTCTGATGTTATTTGTGCTAGCCTTCTTAAGGCAAAACTTGACTAACTATGTCTGTACTCAGATATTATGGCTTGTATAACTTATGTATTCGGGTCCGCGTGACCCCCTTTATTGTAACATATTGGTTTATCCTTTTGTGTTTAGTGTTGTGCTGTGATATTCTCACTGTGGCACCCTAATCTCAGTCGTGTACCCTGCGTGTATGATTATTGTACACGGATTGATTTTGGGGGCGTCACACATTGCAACATGATTAAATCGTAAAAGTTCAGTGTTGTAATTACAGAACGTAGTAGCATGTTCCTTTGACCATGAGATCACGCATAATTGCTATCTTCTGAGGATGCTTTGAGTGCATTAACCGTCACACTGAAACATGGTGACCATAAAGGTGTATCTTGGGCTATCCGATGGGATATGTTGAGGAGTGTTGATTCAAGAGCGGGATTTGTCAATCCATATAATGGAAAGATACTTCATGGCCAACTCGGTGAGATTGCATCCATAAAGCTGCGCAGCGTGTGACTAGGTCACAAGGATGAATATCATGGAACGAGTGAATAAGATTTGTCGGTAACAAGATAGAACTAATGCATATCGGAGTATCGGAGACCTTTTCGGAACTATCGGAGTTACCGGAGAAGAGAGAAAGACGTACCGGAAAAGTTCCGTGTTGGTCCGAAGGACGTTCGGAGTGAGCTGGAAGGAGTTCCGGATCATCGGGAGATGAAATAATATGTATTATTTATTAATTAAGTGAATTAATAATTAATAATAATTTATTTCAGATTAAAAATTGCAATGGGCCTTATTTGTGAAAGAAGCCCATTAGTGGAAGGAAAAAGGCAAAAATAAAAAAAGAGAAAAAGGAAAAGAAAAAAAGGGGGGGAGGCGCCATGGGCCTTGGGCCCAAGTGGTGGCGCCACCACCTCCTCCCCCTGGCCGGAGCCCCCTCCCTGGCAAGGGACTTTAGTCCCACATTGCTAGGGGAGGGGTTGACTCCTTCCGTCTGCCTATATATAGATGGGGAGGGGTGCACTTCTTTTACACAGAAAAATTCGCAGAGAATTCAATATTACTCCGAATTGAGATCGGTTTTCACCGGTCTTCTCCCCTCTCTCGTCTCTCTCAAGCCGGGGTCCCCTTGTTTGGAAACTGTGCTGGGATTGAGGCTTCTCTGCTACGCGGACGCCGTCGTGCTGCCGAAACTCCGGTTCCGGGAGGTCTACTTCCGCCACCTTCGCTGGATCGGAGAATGGAGGTCGTCATCGAGTCCGTACGTGTGCGATTACTACGAGGTGCTGCACGTGCGACACTATCACCCCATCAGGGTGCTAACACAACCAGAGGGCTGTGAAAGGTCTACGGCCTCATCAACCACGTTTGCGGGAACGTTTCCCGCGCAACGGACTACACCCCGAGGTATGTTTCCGCAAGCCTTTCTGTTACGGCATTACAGCTAAATAGATCTTGGGTTAAGGGCGACGCTAGTTAGAAAAATTATTGTTTTCTGCTGCGAGACCCAACATCGGTATCCTGAGCTAGATCTATGCTTCGTATTGCTGTACGGTTAGAACACATCGGGGATGTGGGCGTTGATTCTACGATGGTTACCCTCTCACGTGTACTTGTTATATCTGTGGCATTGTTTGATGAAGCGGCCCCCGACCGACCTTACGCGTACGCTTACGCGAGACTGGTTCCACGCTTGACATACGACTTGTACCGTATAAAGTGGCTCTGGGGGGTGTCTGTCTCTCTTACTTTAGCGGATATGGCATTTGCAACGGAGGACCCCGTACAGGGTGTAATAGAGACAATCTATAATCAATGTTGTGGTTCAATGTTCGTAGAAACGGTGGATCTATGAAATGCCCTAGCAGCCACGTAAAACATGCAATATACAAATATAGAGGCGTCTAACTTTATATTGCAGAGGGGGCTATTGTTGTTTGCTTAATCTTGATGTAGTGATAGCTTTGCTATGTGTTACTAGAAAGTAGTAAACGTCCATCATGATGAAAAAAACTTAAATGGAGACACTGTAGACTTAGTGCCACCATGATCATACATCTTAAAACTTGCTAGTATAGGATACACGACGGTAGCATTAAATAAGATGATCCCTTATAAAATGCCAAACATAAGTACTCTACCGAAGTGTGCACCACCTGGAAAGTTCTCTTTATGATAGGCATGCCGTGACGATCGGGTGTCATACATACATTAGAGTTCGCATGAGGTTGGGCCTGGCAAGCCTAGCATATGTCGATATGGCCTTGCTAAGCATCATATAACACTAAGGTCAATTTGGCGAGCCTAGCATATATAGATATGGCCTCGGAATACTAGAGATCGAAAGATCGAGCATGAGTCACATATATGATGTGATCGCACAAACTAGTTGTCTACCTTTGAAACTAATCCGTCGGCCGTTGACGAGGGGGTGACCCCACGACTCCTCTACGTGAGGGTACCTGGTGCATGTCATGGCTGGCGGCCCACCAGGGGCCCACTCGTGGACACCGACATGATTGAATAAGACGTGAAGACGAAGACTTGAGGCGCAAGACAAGGACTCCTACTTGTAGTCGACTAGAACTCTTGTAAGCCCTATCTGGCTATCTATATAAAGCGAGGTAGGGGCACCTCTCTAGACAACCACAACAGAGGCTCTCAATCCCCACGCATAGAACTAGACAAATCTCTCTCCACCAAAGCCCTAATGGAACCTCTGTACATCATCATCAATACAAGATCAGACAAGCAACATGTAGGGTTTCCCTCTAGGGGCCTGAAGCTGGGTAAATCGTGCCCCATGTGTCGCTTGTCCGCCGTCCGAAGTAATACACAATCTGTAACCTAGCCTTGTGCGCACTAGCCTCGGCTTCTCTGTAATCGCCATCTCCAATCAATAATATCGAGAAGGAACGTATCCTCCTGTTAGCCGACAAGCTTATCGTCCAACCTGTGCCTCTCATGACTAACCCAGGGTTCCTGACCACGGGATTTGCCGGGGTACATCCCCGTCAATTGGCGCCGTCTGTGGGAACTACACAGGTTGGAATTACGATCTCGGCGGTTCCATCTTCAGCAAGTCACAACACAAGGGCTTCTTCAACAACTACATCAAGATCTACATCAAGCTCACGGAGAAAACAAGAAAATTTTCGAGCGCGCCACTCGAAGATCGACATCAACAAAAGCGCTCTCGTGCAGCCTACAGGACAAAAAAACGTATGTGTTGCGGGCACTCTAGACGGCGACTCGGAGCTCATCTCGACGATCCCTTCGGTCGAAAGATGTGAAATCTAATGTTCGAAAATCTTTGAAAATTTCAGCAAATTCCAACAGCTGGATCTCCCTCGGCGACCCGCGCACTGAAGCACTCTCGGAATCTGATGGAACTCCGCGCGACTCCAGCAAATAAATTCCTGACATTATCTCGGACATCAACTTGAAGATCTGTCCGGTGAAAGCATGCGGGATGCAATCCCCCATTAGCACAAAATTTTTCAGAAAATTCCAACGGTTAGATCTCCGTCGGCGGCTCTCGCACTGCAGCGCGTTTTTGGATCTACGCGAGATCGCGAATTTTCAATCGCGAATTCGGGTTCAATCTTGACCCACAAGGCTTCTACTCCAACTCGACATGCCATGGATGACTCGCCAAGGTTTCTACATTGACTCGCGCTTCTACAACGACATCACAGAACGAGCAATCAAAGGACCCCGCCCGACGCGTCGAGTCCTTCTCGGTCACTCGCCGCACCGTCGACTCCAAGCACACAAAACATTCTGCGCCGAGCTCCTTTGTATGGGCTCTCCCGTACCGAGCTTCATCGCGCAGGAATCTCCGCATCGAGTCCTCTCGTCACTCACCGGATAAATTCATCATGACGACTTCGCCACGCAACTCCGCCGCCTCAACACTCGGGGGCTCGCGGATTCGGGGGCTGAACGTCGCAATTGCCGTCACGTCGACTCCGTTCACGCCTCGTCGACTTCTCATCTTCGACATCCTCCACCGCGTCGATCTTACAACTAAGTTTTCTTTACATTCTTATGCTATTATTCCAAAACCTTTATACATTCTCGATAAGTCGCCAAAGACGACTACGCAGTCGCACACAAACATCTGCGGTCTACAAAATCATTCTTTGGATCATGCTCAGTTTTATATGTTGTTTATTCGCGTTCGTAAAAATAATGAGGCTGGGTACCAAAAGGCCGCTCTTGTCTCCGGGTTCCACAAGTCTGGCATCGCGTCCCTGTTACCCGACAGGAGTTTGCTGCTGGAGGGCCTACTCACAAAAAGACACGCTTAGACTGTATATGCAGCTACATTTTCCACTCGATAAAAGTGCAACATCTGCAAATCACACACCTTATAATTATTTTGTATATTGCGCAAGTACAACTAAATACAGTTGCACTTTTTTATCCTTCTCAGCAGATGCTCGGGGGCTGGGCGCCCTCATGACGTGGCGACGCCAACCTCCTCGTCCATGACTGATCCCTACAACAAATCACACCTACGACGCAAGACCCGAGTTGAGCACTTCCTCGGATGACAATTACTCGACGACGAAGAAGTCTTGAGTCTATGCTCGACTGCAAGTAGTCGAACATAGCCTCGGGGGCTACTCCCATCGGGAGCGCTGACGCGCACCCGACGAGCACTACTCGCGCATCCGACAAGAATGAAGGGGTTAGCTTAAAAAAACTTGAGCCTATGCGCGACTCTTCGAGTCGCACATAGCCTCGGGGGCTACTCCCATCGGGAGCGCTGACGCGCACCCGACGACCGCTCGACTGGGCAACTTCTCCCCACCCAACGATGAAACAAGAAGACGAACCAGACTGCAATTTCGATGCTTCATCCAAATACTCCCATCGGGAGCATACTCACGACAGCTTTGACTGCTCATCAGCAAATGATGTATGGATCCTCAACAGAAGATCGCAAAAGGTTCGAGTGCTCACTCGAAGACGACAAGGAGACACGCACAACGGTAGATTAGAGTCCCTGCGCGACTCTTCGAGTCCCCCAGGCACTCGGGGCTACTGACGAGGGGGTGACCCCACGACTCCTCTACGTGAGGGTACCTGGTGCGTGTCATGGCTGGCGGCCTACCAGGGGCCCACTCGTGGACACCGACATGATTGAATAAGACGTGAAGACGAAGACTTGAGGCGCAAGACAAGGACTCCTACTTGTAGTCGACCAGGACTCTTGTAAACCCTACCTGGCTATCTATATAAAGCGAGGTAGGGTCACCTCACTAGACAACCACAACAGAGGCTCTCAATCCCCACGCATAGAACTAGACAAATCTCTCTCCACCAAAGCCCTCATGGCAGCTCTGTACATCATCATCAATACAAGATCAGACAAGCAGCATGTAGGGTTTCCCTCCGGGGGCCTGAAGCTGGGTAAATCGTGCCCCATGTGTCGCTTGTCCGCCTTCCGAAGTAATACACAATCTGTAACCTAGCCTTGTGCGCACTAGCCTCGGCTTCCCTGTAATCGCCATCTCCAATCAATAATATCGAGCAGGAACGTATCCTCCTGTTAGCCGTCGAGCTTATCGTCCAACCTGTGCCTCTCATGACTAACCCAGGGTCCCTGACCATGGGATTTGCCGGGGTACATCCCCGTCAGCCGTTGTGATATTCGAGGACGGATAGTGAATCTGGATCATGTAATCACTAAAACTTCTTAGGGATGATTGTTTTAGTGTGAGCTCATCTATAATATGATCATTATGAACTCATTGTTATGAACTAGTCTTAATTGTTTTCCTTGCAAATATTTTGTAGAAAATTAAAATGGACATGAATCAGTATCATGGATTGGTTACTTTCTTACGTGGTGAAAGACTTAAAGATGATGGGTCAAATTTCGTTGATTGGTACTTATACCTTAGGACTGTACTCAAGAGAGCTAACCTCTTGTTCGTGATACAAGAGCGTATGGGAGACCCTCCAGTAGACAACATGGATGAAAAAGTAATGCTTGATTACCATAATCGTCGAAGGACTTACGCCATGGTTAAAAGTGTCATAGAAACTAGCTTTCCGCAAGATTTACGTGAACAATATGCGGATATGGACACGTTTGACACAATCGACATGATAAAGTCATTGTTTATACATCAGTTCAGAGTGGCCAGATTTGAGTTAGAAAATGAGTTTCTTACTACAAAGATGGAAGAGAACACTTGTCTAAAAACTCACGTAGCCAAGATGCATGGGATACATCTGAAACTCGTGGAGGACTTTGACTATTGGACCACAGAGGAGTCTGCTATAAACACGGTGCTACACTCGCTTCCACCGAGTTACACAGGCTTTGTCCATGACTATGTCGGAAGAGGTGAAAGCCTTCAGTTCTTTGAGTTCATGGTCAACCTCTGAGATTTAGAGGTTGAACCCATTGAAGGAGAAATTGTTGATGGAGAAGGTATATATTTGATATACTCGTTATAAATGTTTGTTCCCTTATACAACATTTGCAGTTTAATAAGTATTTGATCCTTGTTCTGTTTTATGAAAACAGGACATGCCGTTGCATGGACGGGAAGAGGTGCGATCCAGGATTGATGGCAACCAAGACAGTTGATGGCCACCAAGATTTCACCAAGACATCTATCATAGAATGATACTTAGAGTATTAGATAAATCTTTTGTAATCAATCGAAAATGAACACTTAGTGGTATGTCTTACATCTCGCGAGACAAAGTTATTCATGTTTTGAGACAAGTCAGTTGTTCCAGTTTGATGAATAAAGTGTGCTTATACTATGATTGCAATTGAGTTTATAATATGATAGAAGCATTTATAAAACACCATAATTGTCAAGTGATATTCAATGTTTTGATTAAGTTATTATGAATAACAATAAGGTCAAAAGTCATAACTATACTAAATGCATGAAATGAATTCATAAATGATGAAGTCATTAGATACTCGATCTATTAACTCATGAATTTATTATCAACCAAGATGACTAATGACGGAGTTCTAGCAAAGTAGAACTTGCGCCAAACATTGTACATAAATGATGTATTAACCAAGCGCATGAATAATCATTAAAGATGCTTCGCATGATTAATTGAACAAGGCATTCAATTAAGATCATAAATATGAGATTACGGAATCACAGTGAAGTTGGATATAAGAATACAAATCACCATGATGTGATCAAAGTGATGAGTATTATAGTTGACATAAGTGGGAGACTTGTGGAAATAATGCCACAAATTACGATGGAAGTTTAAAGTGCTCAAGCACCTAAAACCATTCGTAGTCATGCTAAAATGTAGTGTGGTCTAAATACATTCCCCTTACACTAATGCTATTGAATGAACAAAGTTGTTATAATTTATTAAGTTAAAACACCCACTTCATGAAATGAGGAAACCATTCTGAATTTAATGAAGCTGATGACTCCATATGATGATGGTGTTAGAAATTTTCTAGAAGTTTTATATGATATAACTTTCTTTGTATTAGAGTTGTGAGCAATTGTAAAACACACCTTCCCAAATAGCAAAACTTGTATTGCTTGAATTGGTGAATGAGAAGATGGTTCTCAAGGAATAAACCAATGGGAGAAAAGTGAATTCTTTGACCAGGGTGATTGACCCTGCCTCCAGATAACAGAGTAACGCAACGGAAAACGTTCCGCTGAAATGACTCCATGAGAAGAGGAAATATGCTATTGATGATGATCATGGTATATTAGTTAAAGCCTTAGTTTAAAAATAAGAAGATTGTCATGAATACGTTTTCTACAGAACAATAATCATGAGTCTTCTTAAGTGAAACAAAAGGGACACTGCTCATAAATTACGAAGGATTGATGGTTACCTAGGAAACGAGGAGAAATCATATTGAGTTGCATATGGGATGGCTCACATCCTATGAAATAAAGTAGTTATTTCACATTCTGAATAACCAGGAAGTTATTAAGAATGATGCAACACATAAAGGCATGATTTGGCACATAAAAGATGTTATGGATAAATTCAATAATGATTGACTATGTGTGACGCCCCCAAAATCAATCCGTGTACAGTAATCATACACGCAGGGTACACGGCTGAGATTAGGGTGCCACGGTGAGAATATCACAGCACAACACTAAACGCAAAAGGATAAACCAATAAGTTACAATAAAGGGGGTTCACGCGGACCCGAATACATAAGTTATACAAGCCATAATATCTGAGTACAGACATAGTTAGTCAAGTTTTGCCTTAAGAAGGCTAGCACAAATAACATCAGAGATACAGATCGAAAAGGCAAGGCCTACTTCCTGGGAGCCTCCGAAACTACTCCTGGTCCTGGTCAGCGGGGGTCTCGACGTAGTAGTATCCGCCTCCGGGGTACTCCTGCTCCTGGGCTCCAACGTCGACTGCAGCGGCTGATCAGGCAAAGCGAAAAAGGGGAAATAAAGCAAAGGTGAGTATCTAGTATACCCGCAAGTCTTACGTCCGCTACTAAGCATTATGCATTTATATCAACGGAAAAGGGAGGCTGTATATATAGTGGACTGCAAGATAGAAATCAGAATAAGGGTAAGAAGCTAGGCCTATCGAAGACTAGCATCTTCCGACGTTGTCTTGCAACATGAGAAGAGAAACAACCAATAGTTCATATAAAGCAATAAAGTAACAATGAAGCAGAAGTTGCTGCAACAATGTATAATATAAGTTGTAATGATTAATAATAATAATGCCTCCGAGTTCCCCTCCTCGACTCCCTGCGAGGAAGAAGACCCGGAACCATACAGTTTAATAGTAATAGTTTCTAGTGGTAAGATCCAGCTTCAGCATAAAGTGTCCTGTTACCGTGGACACGGCTATTCGAATAGATTAAACTCCCTGTAGGGGTGCACTACTGTTCAGCCTGCACGCTCGGATCTCCAGGGTGGCGTGAACCTTGTTAGGGAACGCCCCACCGAGGCTATCCGACACGACGCAGCCCATCCTAGGCTCAGCAGAGAGGCCATCCGCCGGACTATATCCTATGCGCCAAGGGGTCTAGGTCCCACACCCTTGCACGCTCCTGCACGGTATGAGACTGGCCGGTGAAGCAAAAGCAAATCCAAACACACCTGCTACAGCAAATAAGACAAGACCGCTTCCCGGCTATCAGCCCGTGGTACTGCTGACGTCTGAAGAGCTTTCGGACAAACTACGACGCGGAGGGCCCACACCATAATCCCACGTGTAGGTAGTGCGTACAGACCAACGGGTCTCTCAAGTCATCCGCTGAACCATTTAGCATTTTAATATTATCTCGCAGACAACCGTTATCGCTGTCTGACTAACAACACAACGGACAACGAACAGCAACAAGGCCCACCGGTAACGTCGGGGCCTGCCCTGTCGTCCCGTCAAAGCGCGCGGTTACCGACAAGGTGAACCGTCCCCTTACCTTGTCTCGCGTGTGCTCTTGGTAGAGCTCGACTTTTGCGTGGTTTGGTAACTCTCGCGAGATACGAGCAGGGGCCAAGCACGGCAGTAACGTCGGTCGTACCCTCCCTGTCGTTACCGACAATATACCGCTCGCGGGCACCGTTGGGTCGCCCGACATTTTACCTTAAGGACAACCGCTGTCCAGGACCCTATGGCGGCAAGACAAAGTCAGCCTCGAGTGGAGTACAAGGATTACTCCTGGATAGCTCACACTGGTGACTAGGCATAACCCAGATAGGGGCCTTTGGCGGTGTCTGCTTTGTTCCGTACCTGTGCAGTTGTATATATAGTATCCGTGTTCACCCCCTGAGTGATCACGACCCGCTATCTAGTCCTAGCTAACAATGCGCAGGGTTCACTGCTGAATATATGCATAATTGTAATAGGCAGCATAGGATAAGAAAGGTACATCAAGGGGCGACAAAATCAGGCTATGTAATTGAATAGGATTGTAATCGTAGCAGCAACAGTAACCATGCCTAGTGCAAGAAAGTACGGAAAAGGTAGGCGATATCTGGGGAAGAGAATGGCTCTGCTTGCCTGGAAGCTCGACGGTAGGGGTCGAGTCGTCGACGAAGTAGTCGTACCCGGCGGTGGTGTAGTCGGTGGTAGCAGCGGGGTCTACCGGAGATTAAGGGGGGGAGGAAACAGTAAATACACAACAATAATATACAAACATATGCATGACATGACAGATGAAATGTTAACGTTGTTCTAACGCAGTGCAAAGCACGTTGCACGGAGTGGGAATTCATCCGGGGATGAACTACCGGCTCCGGGTGATTACCGGACAGGGTGTCCGGAGGGGGAAGGGTTCATGCTGGAGGTGTCGTGGACATCCGACAAAGATAACGGGGGTGTATCTGTGTTAGTTGGACCATTCCGGACAACTTTCGTGTTCGGAATAAATTCATCCGGCAGGTTTTTACCGGCACCAGGAATTATCGACAGACAACCCGAAGGGGGGGGGGAATGTCGGTGTTCGTTGTATTAGAGGGGTGTGGTTGGTATACAGATATCGTATTCGTATTCGTTATATTTTTCTGATCAATTTTGATGTATAAAGTTTTTGAATCTGACTTACAGTTTAAAAGATATTCAATTTTAAAGTTTAATCAATTTTAAATCATTTTCTGAATTTACGTAATTCATTTATTCAAACATTATCCAGAATAGTTATTTTGACTGGTCAAACCTGACAGAGGGGACCCACCTGTAAGGTTGACTGGTCAACTGACCAGTGGGTCCCACATGTCAGCCTCACCTTTCATTAAATCATTTAATTAAATTTAAATAACAACTAGGCCCACATGCCATACTCTATTGTTTTATATTTTCTTTTATTTATCTAATAACCAGTGGAGCCTACCTGTCATGGGGACAGATTTAACTAAACATTTTAATTGCCCAGGGATTAGAATAATGGCATATGGCCAACCAATCAGTGACCCTAAGGGTTAATTTCATTTAGTTTAAATCAGTGATTAATTAGGAGGGTGTGGCCCACAGATCAGTGGCAACGGAGGGATTAGCTTAACCTAATTAGTTTTGACCACAAGGGCCCGCATCGCAGCGACAACGGCGGTCTCCGGCGACGACAGACGCCGGCGAGGTCGAGCGTGTGCACGTCGTACTCCACGAGAGCATGTGTGCTTGGGTCCAATCGAGCGAGCACACCGCCCCGCGTCGAATGGCGGTGGAGATGGACCAGGGGCCCGCCGGAATCAACACCGGCGATGAGCCTTGGCGGAGGCTGCCCACGGACGGCGACGGAATTGCAACAGGAAGCGCAATTTCAAGCGGGAATTGGTGCATTCGGAAATTGGGAGCATTGCGCACCCACTGGACGTGTTCTGGGTGTCGATGGCCTAACGGGTATTCGACGGCGAGCGCCATGGCGGCCGCCGGAGCTGGGAAAAAGAGGAAAGCGCTTACGGCCTAACCAGGCGAGTGCGAGCACTTGGTGATGGAGGGGATGCTCACCAGGAGCGTGTTGGGGCTGGCAGGCTGCTCGGGGAGGGGCTGGTGCGGCCGCAATTTGTCGGCGACCTCGCCGGGGCAGAGGAGGAAGACGTCGTCGATTCACCGCGTGTCGTGGCTCCGGGCACGACTCCTTGCGCACGGAGACGGGGAAGACGCCTGCGGGGCTCTTGGACACGACGGTGAGGTCCGGGGTGGCCGCTGGCCACGGTGGTTCGCGGAGGCGCCCACAGCGGAGCTCGGTCTAGGGGACCATGGCGCAAGGGAGGGGGGAAACGGCGACGCTAGGGGGAACTGGGAGGGCGGCTAGGGTTTCCAGGGCAAGGGGCACGGGGGGAGCCTTATCCACGCCGCCGGCCGCCGGATTGCCGCCACGGCGACGAGGACGGCCACAGCGCCACGGGATGCGTGACACGCAGGGGTGAACAGGGAGGGAGAAAGAGAGGGGCGCCAGGGTGGGCTGGGCCCAGTGGGGAAGGGGGAGGGTTGGTGGGCTTTGCCCAGTGCGCAAAATAGGAATTTTCCTATATAGGTTTCTTTTACATTTTACTCTACTGTTTCTTATTTTATTTTTTTAGACTTCAAATGATTTTTGTAAAATGTGAAAACTATACCAACATTATAGTTGCAATAAATTTTATTGCTACAGAAAGTGTGGACCCCAAAAAAATTCAATTGTATTTTTATTTAATTTTAAATTGATTAAATGTGCTAATTTGCTACTGTTTTTGAATTGTTTGTATTATTTAATCAAATTAATAAATCCCCAAAACATTTGTAAGGTGACCTACTGATTATTAGGTATTTAATAAAAAAATGGTTTCATAAATCTTAAATAAACTTTAATTTCCACTTGTTATTATTATCTCATGGTAATTTAATATTACCCAAGATATTATTTAATTTCTATTATTACCTAACCACTTTAATTAAAAATAACCATCAACATATTAACATGGCCTAATTATTGCTAGGCAATTTTTTAGACATATTCCAACATTTTGGTTTATCTAGGATTTTCATTTTTCATTTTAATCTTCCATGAAAATTGATAGTCCAACATCATTTATTTCATCCTCATCTTTGACTTGGGCTTCTGCTAATGACCAAGGTTGATTTGGGTTAACCATGATCAAGTTGATGGACAAGTATCCACAATTCTTAGAGCAAAGTTTTATAACTTACCCAATTTGAAAATTTTATCTGGGTTGGAAATTGACATAGCTATGATCAAAGGTGATCATGGCTTGATCATCAACAGTAATGATCACTAACAGTGGAATTACTGTAGTGATTACTGTTACTGATTCTGAGGGTGTTACACTACGGAAGCGTAGTAATGCTAAATCTATATGGGTATTTCATTCACGAACACTATGAAGGGACCATAGCTTGAAATTGCATCACATTCAAGTTGTGGAATTTGAAGAGAAGTAGCAATTGGCATAACGAAAGAATGTTTTGATAAGATGGACCATAGTACCTTAAGGCAGAAACTCTCAACCTTGATTTGATCAAGTGATTTTGAAGTAATCAAAATATTGAGATGGACTGCAATTTCATGAAACTGAGTGGGAGCTTTGGAGACTTCCTGAGAACTTGGAATACAGAGAGCATTTTCTGAGTGGGAGCTTTGGGAGCAATATTATTATGTCTGACATAATTAGAATAGAAACTTAATAAAAGTTTACTTACAGATATATGTCGGATATATTTGAGTGGGAGCACAATGTCAATTTCATATATATACGATGATATATGTTAAAACAATCTCATATATATACGTTGATATACATGGAGATTAAGGCTAATAAGATGAAAGGAATCCGAGAATCTTATATGAACGAAATACAGATGTGTCACACACTAAAATCTATAAGGGTAGATTAGGACACGTGTAATGAACATCAAAAGGATTGGAATGATATCCTAAACAAGAAAAGGTTCTTGTGGCTAGGAATTATATAAAGGATGTAAAACCTTAATATCACAAAATAATGTTTTAATGGAAGAATAGGGATGCACTTTGTCTCAAGACATGTGATCCTATATGACCTTTGACATATGATTCTACCATAAAACGGAAGTTGTGAATCCAATAACAGAATGACTCAAAGGTTCTTAGAAGAAGAACATGTTCCGATGTGCTTGGTTGGCAAAACACAGAACCTGAGCAAAGTCCAAGCATTCAGTATCTGAAGAGAAACTGAGGACAATACTCTAAATGACAGAAAAGATAATATACTTGAATGTAATACCGGATTACAATTGCAAGCCTTATTATGGGTCTATATGAATTAGAGATATCACCAAAAGGAATAGAAAGGAAATGTGAGCTATAATTTCACAAACCAAAACTCTACAAAATATAAATATCTACTTAAGGAAGTAGAAGGTTGAATAAAGTTTAGCGTAAGAAGTTTAGACTTCTGGCTGAGTGTATTTTTCAGCATACATGACTATGGGAGTCCTAGGGACTAAAACCATTTTGTCATTAGAGAATACTGTAAAATAAGAAGTCTCACTCTCCTGCCAAACTTATAATTCAAGCATTATTAGATAATGAAGGGTATATCAAGCAAGTTGACCAATACCTTTTGCAAAGGAACATACGAATCTGAACGGGTACAAATCATTGACGAAACCTCTTCAATGAGCAAGCATGATCAATAAACACTTATATGATAAGATGATTATGATCGAGAAAATATGCAGCTAGATTATTTGCTATCTAGTGCAAGTGGGAGACTGTTGGATATATGCTCTAGAGGCAAATAATATATGATTATTCCAATATATCTAAATAAGTTCATGACCAGTTTCATACTATGCTGGAACTGTATCAGTGAAACAATGATACAAGTGTGGTATAGAAACAACCAGAGTTCCTAGTCAGCCTCTCATGATGACTGGTTTATCGTCAACTGATGATTGTGGTTTCACGATCATGGACAATCAAGTCAATTGACGGTAAGGTCACCTCATTGAATGAATGACGTGATGAACATTACCCAATGCAAGCATTGCAACATGATCAAATCGTAAAAGTTCAGTGTTGTAATTACAGAACGTAGTAGCCTGTTCCTTTAACCGTGAGATCACGCATAATTGCTATCTTCTGAGGATGCTTTGAGTGCATTAACCGTCACACTGAAACATGGTGATCGTAAAGGTGTATCTTGGGCTATCCGATGGGATATGTTGAGGAGTGTTGATTCAAGAGCGGGATTTGTCAATCCATATAATGGAAAGATACTTCATGGCCAACTCGGTGAGATTGCATCCATAAAGCTGCGCAGCGTGTGACTAGGTCACAAGGATGAATATGACGGAATGAGTGAATAAGATTTGTCGGTAACAAGATAGAACTAATGCATTGGATGAAGTTGATTGAATCTTGGACTAATCTAGTATCGCATGACAAAGGGAATGGTATACAACGTGTACGGGTCAATCGGTTACTTCCGGAATGCACAGGGGTCATTATGGGCATCCAGGTCCCGCTATTGATCATTGGCCGTAGCCTTTGTCTCGGTCATGACTGGAGTGTTCTCGGACCGTAGGGTAACACACTTAAGGGCTCGATGAATATCGGAGACCTTTTCGGAACTATCGGAGTTACCGGAGAAGAGAGAAAGACGTACCGGAAAAGTTCCGTGTTGGTCCGAAGGACGTTCGGAGTGAGCTGGAAGGAGTTCCGGATCATCGGGAGATGAAATAATATGTATTATTTATTAATTAAGTGAATTAATAATTAATAATAATTTATTTCAGATTAAAAAGTGCAATGGGCCTTATTTGTGAAATAAGCCCATTAGTGGAAGGAAAAAGTCAAAAAGAAAAAAGAGAAAAAGGAAAAGAAAAAAAGGGGGGAGGCGCCATGGGCCCAAGTGGTGGCGCCACCACCTCCTCCCCCCTGGCCGGCGCCCCCTCCCTGGCAAGGGACTTTAGTCCCACATTGCTAGGGGAGGGGGTTGACTCCTTCCGTCTGCCTATATATAGATGGGCAGGGGTGCACTTCTTTTACACAGAAAAATTCGCAGAGAATTCAATATTACTCCGAATTGAGATCGGTTTTCACCGGTCTTCTCCCCTCTCTCGTCTCTCTCAAGCCGTGGTCCCCTTGTTTGGAACCTGTGCTGGGACTGAGGCTTCTCTGCTACGCGGACGCCGTCGTGCTGCCGAAACTCCGGTTCCGGGAGGTCTACTTCCGCCACCTTCGCTGGATCGGAGAACGGAGGTCGTCATCGAGTTCGTACGTGTGCGAGTACTACGAGATGCTGCACGCGCGGCACTATCACCCCATCAGGGTGGTAACACAGCCAGGGTGCTGTGAAAGGTTTACGACTTCATCAATCACGTTTGCGGGAACGTTTCCCGCGCAACGAACTACACCCCGAGGTATGTTTCCGCAAGTCTTTCCGTTACGGCATTACGGCTAGATAGATCTTGGGTTAAGGGCTACGCTAGTTAGAAAAAATATTGTTTTCTGCTGCGAGACCCAACAGGTTCGTCCTCCTCGACTGCGTTGTAGTCTTCTTCGTCAGCAGCCGGGTCCGCTGCTGCTACTTGTGCTGGTTCAGTTGTTTTGCTGGCTTCTGTGGCTATTCCTGGTACGGGTGTCATGGTTTTGATCGAACTTTGGCCAATTCTCTCGAGGAAAACTCCTGGAGGGACTGGTCACCCGGTTGATCCGATATTTGTGAGCTTGTCTGCTTCTGTGTTATTCGCTCTGGCGATGTAGTTGAGCTCGCATCCATCAAACTCCCCTTCTAGGGTGTTGTAAAGCTTCTGGTATGCAGATATGTTGTCTGCGACTGCTTCACAGTCCTTCATTGTTTGCTGGACGACAAGGTTGGAGTCGCCATAGATTACGAGGCGAGTGGCAGCGCAGGCCTTTGCCACGCGCATTCCGTGCAGTAGTGCCTCATATTATACTTCGTTGTTTGACGCCTTGCTGAAGTTGATCTGGAGCACGTATTTGAGATTATATCCTTTGGGTGAGATTAGCACAATGCCTGCTCCAGCCCCTTGGTGCCTTTTAGACCCGTCGAAGAACATTTTCCACGAGTTGAAGAGATCTGGAGGACCGGGTGTTTGTACTTCCTTCCACTCGACCAGAAAGTCTGGGAGTACTTGATCTTTGATCGCCGTTGGGTGCTTGAATTGCAGGTCGCGAGGGTTGAGCTCGATGTTCCACTCGGCGACTCGACCTGTTGCTCTTGGGTTGTTCAGGATGTCGGCGAGTGGTGCACTGCTCAAGACCGTGATGAGGTGCTCCTCGAAGTAATGTGTTACTTTCCGTGATGTCATGACGATGGCATACACGAGCTTCTGGTAGTGCGGGTACCGCTGCTGGGATTTTGTTAGGACCTGATACGTCTCAAACGTATCTACTTTTCCAAACACTTTTGCTATTGTTTTGCCCTCATTCTTGCATGATTTGGACGAAACTAACCCGGACTAACGTTGTTTTCAGCAGAGCTGTCTGTATGGTTTTATTGTGCGCAGGAAAATGGATTTTCGGACGTCCCAGAAAATTCCCAGAAAAATACCAGAAAATCCACGCACCCGAAGGAGCCAGATGCCAGAAGTGGGACCAGAGGGGAGTCCTGGGGGCCCCAGGAGCCCCCCTGGCGCGACCAGGGGTGGGGCCGCGCCCTCTGGCCGCCTGGGGGCCTCCCCCTCCTCTGGTGCCCTACCGAAGCTCCTATTTATTCCCGTGACGCGAAAACCCCAGAACAGAAGTCGTTTTCCCAATTCTCGTCGCGGAGCCGCCGCCACCCTCTGTTCTTCTCCGGGAGGGCTAATCTAGAGGCTGTTTTGGCCTCCGAAGAGGGGAGATCATCGCCATCGTCATCACCATCACAACTCCATCCTCCCTCCATGACTTCTCCATCCATGTGTGAGTAATTCCCTGCTGTAGGCAAAGGGGATGGGAGGGATTGGATGAGTTATATCATGTAATAGTTTATCAGATTGTTGGGGGCATGTTGCCTTTCATCTAGATTGGTGTTTATCATCTTTGCTTCGACTTGTTGCTCTTAATGCTTGTCACTTTGGGCCCTAGTGCCATGATTTCAGATCTGAACCCTTTATGTTTTCATGAATATATTAGTGTTCTTGATCCTATCTATGAGTTGTTTGCACCTGTTATGGCCCGGAACCGGCGATCCCAAAGGTGACAGCTTGGGACACCAAAGGGGATGGACTATAATTTTGGGATTCAATGTATCCATTGATTGTTAATGCTTTGTTCCGGTGCTCTTTGACAGGAGCACCTTAATCTCCATAAGTTGCTTTTGTCCCCGTTTGTAGTGGGATGGTAGGACAAAAGATGTTGTGCAAGTTCTTATTGCAAGAACGTACAACTACCTGTGGGATACATGCCTGATGTTTGATTTATGCCTAGATGATCATTGCTTTTCTGTGTGCCTTGCCCCAAGTTAAATACATGATGTGCCTTATCCATGCAGCGCCCAACCATCCATCTCCCTAGGCTATAGTGTTTTAATTCTGCTGGTTACTAGTTGTTTGCTTTTGCTGTTTTACTGTCGCTATTTCACCACCACTATTTTTGTTGCTATCATCACTTCCATATCACAGTTACTATTAATATCTTGTTGCAAGTAAGTGTATCTCAGGTGCGGTGGAATTGACAATTCCACTGTCAAAGCTTGTGGATATTCTTTGGCTCCCCTTGAATCGAATCTACAAATTGGGTGATTCTTACCCGCGAAGACTATCTCGATCCCCTGTAGTTGTGGGTTATCAAGCCTGTTTTCTGGCGCCGTTGCCGGGGAGCATAGCTTTATTCACAAGTCTACTTGAAGTATTTTACCCGCTGCAATTTATCCGCTATGGGTAAGAAAGAAGACCCCAAGGTCCCGATCTTACCATCCCGTACTACAAAAGGTACTGTTCTAAACACTAGTGCTACACTTGATTCGCCTTCAGTTATGAGTAAGTTTGCTTCACTGCCACCACATGATGCTTCTACGGAATCTGTTACTATGTCCGATACTTTTGATGATGCTTCTACTACTCTTGATGATATTGGTTCACTTA
The DNA here is from genome assembly GCA_950022295.1 of Bromus sterilis. NCBI lineage: Eukaryota > Viridiplantae > Streptophyta > Magnoliopsida > Poales > Poaceae > Bromus > Bromus sterilis. Next base: position 225,027,199 of record OX465599.1, read on the forward strand.
GTCACGCTCTTGAGAAACAGATTGCTGCTCCTGCCAAGAAATCTGGGATTGAAATTCCCGATACTTGCTATCCTTTTGACGGGACTTACACTTATCCCGATTTGAGTAAACTCAAGGAGAGACTCCTCGATGATGATTATATTATACTTGATGATGATTTATGCAGGGAGCTAACAGAGTTTAACGACTCTGACCCTGATGCTATTAAGAAGCTGCTCGAGAAACATTCTTTGAAGAACAAGACCGTTCCTGATCCTACTTTTGCTACGTCTCCTTTATGCATCATTGATCCTGATTATAATTTCTCTGTTGATCTTTCAGTCATATCTATGGTTGAAGCTGACCCCTTTTATGGCAGAGAAAATGATGATGCAATTGCACACCTGACCAAACTCACTGAGTTAGGTGGTTTGTGTACTACTGATGAGAAGATACGAAACTTCTATGTTACTAAGCTTTTTTCTTTCTCTTTAAAGGAAAGTTCTAAAGCATGGTACAATGCACTACCATGTGGTTCTATTAGGAGTCCTCAAGACTTAGCTCAATCTTTTGTTGATAAGTACTTTCCTGCTCATATGCAACATGCTGCTTTACGAAAAATTTATAACTTTACACAGTTGCAGGATGAGAACCTTCCTAAAGCTTGGAAGAGGTATTGCAGTCTGATCCAGGCTAGACCGGGACATGGAGTCCCTAAAAATGAATTGATTGATATATTTTATGCTGGTCTAACTGATGAATCTAGATCCTACTTGGACAGTTGTGCTAGTTGTGTTTTCAGGAAAAGAACACCGGACGATGCAGAAGAACTAATGGGCAAGATTGCCAAGAACCACGAAGATTGGTCCGTCCCTGAACCACCTCCACCACCAAAGAAGAGGGGCATGCTTGTCCTAAGCCCCGAAGACATGCAAGAAGCAAAGAAGTCCATTAAAGAGAAAGGTATTAAAACTAAAGACGTGAAGAATCTACCCCCTATTGAGAAGTTGTGTGAGCCTACCACTCACCCTCCTATGGTAGAGGTACACTCTCTTTTAGATTTCAATGCAAGTGACATTCCTCATGGTAAGCCTCCTGATCAATGTTTAGATGAGCTTGATAATTTTATTATGAAGCAGAATCACTTTAATGAGAGGATAAAAAGTCAGTTGCATGATAATTCCCTTGTTATCAAAAGTTTGCTTGATGTTCTAGGTAGAACAGTTAATGATGCTAAATGTCTTGTGAAGCATATTCATATGGTTCAAACTCAGCTTGATCAAATTTCTAATGTGCAAAAAGATTTGCTTGCTAATAATGCCAAACAGGATATACAGGCCTTCGGGATTAAAACCCAAGGGGGAACTAGCACTCAAGATCCTCTCTATCCGGAGGGGCATCCTAAGAGGATCGAGCAAGATTCTCAAATCCAGGAAGAAGAAATCGTTAGCTCTCCGATGAAGAAGAAGAAGCACACAGAAGCTGACAATTCCAATGATCCAAATAGTATATCTACCTCTGATGCTGATACTGAAGAAGGTGCTAAGCCGGAAAAGGATAGTGAAGAATGATCCACCCGAGGTTCGAGAAGAAGAAGCACCCGACAAACGCAAGAAATACACTAGAGAAGACCTCATCGCAAGAAGACATGGGAAGGAACGAGAACCATGGGTACCGAAACCTATGCCCTTTCCAGGTATGTCTCTCAAAACCAAAGAAGAAGAGCATTATAATAAGTTTTGTGAGTGGATGAAACCTCTTTTTCTTCAAATTCCTTTGACTGATGGTATTAAGTTACCTCCTTATTCGAGATATATGAAAGATATTGTTACTAATAAAAGAAAAGTTCCTAATGGAGCAATATCTACTATGCTTGCTAACTACTCTTTTAGTGGCAAGATTCCTGAGAAGCTTGGTGATCCAGGTATACCCACCATTCCTTGTTCAATAAAGAATAATTATCTTAGGACAACTTTATGTGATCTTGGAGCAGGAGTGAGCGTTATGCCCTTTTCTCTTTACAAGAGATTATGCTTATAAAAACTAATCCCTACAGATATCTCTCTTCAGATGGCTGACAAGTCAACAGCCGCTCCCATAGGTATTTGTGAGGATGTTCCCGTTGAAATTGCTAATTGTTTAATCCTCACTGATTTTGTTGTGCTTGACATGCCCGAGGATGGGAGTATGTCTATTATTCTTGGTAGACCTTTTCTTAACACCGCAGGTGCTATTATTGATTGCAATAAAGGAAAGGTTACTTTCAATGTGAATGACAAAGAACACACGGTGTATTTTCCGAAGAAGATTGACAAGAGGCATGGCCTCAATTCTATAGAGAATATCGAGACCGTGAAGATTGGAGAATGGGATTGTCCTTTACATGTGCACCACAAATACAAAACCATCATGGTGGGGACAATGTCCATTAAAGTAAAGGTGCAATGATCACTTCATAAGGGGTGAGACTTGTTACTCTATATATCGTCGGTTTGTTGGTAAGACTTGATCAACCTTGCTAGTAAGCATGTTTTATATAGGTAAAAAGTGCAGCTTGTTATGTTTTCATTTGCCTTAGATTTTATTCTCCTTGCTGTACAAAGTTTATATGTTTTTGAAACTTCACAACTCTAATGATTGCTTCAGTTTTCAGAAAGTTTCACAGCTTTTTGGACTTCGAAATTTTTTCAACAATGAAGTTGCCAGAAAAATTCCAGAAAAATTATTTAAAAAAATGTCATGTCGGGGGTGACCCAGGGGCACCTGGGGCTGACCAGGGGGGGCACCAGTGGCCCAGGCGGCCAGCTGGCGCGGCCTGGCCCCTAGCCGCGCCCACAGGGCGCCTAGGGCCCACAGGGCATCCAGCGAGGTAAGTCTTCTTCCTCCTCCTTCCTCTCTCTCCAAAAATACGAGTTCTGCACTTTGTTCTTGCGTTCTTGCTGCTCTCCGTCCAGAATTTCGATCTCTCTCTACGACCCATCATTTGAGCTGAGATTTTGGGCAAATACTCCCTGGTATGTAACTCCTTCGCCCCTCCAATTAGATTTTTGATTGGTGGCTTCATTTGTGAGTATTTACTAGCTCTTGGTGCTGTTCTTATGAGCTTGCATGCATATGTAGAAATTTATTTTCCAAGTTTTGATGCAAGTTTATGCCTTAGGTAAGTGAGTAGAGTAGTTTGCCTCAACTCACTTTGTTTAAATCCTTGTTTTTGTGAATTGTAATTTTTTTCAGAAATGAGTTTCTTTGGAAAAGCAAAGGGGTGGCTTGGGAAGAAGAAGCCCGAGCGCTCCGATCAAGTCACTAGAGCTTTAGCTTCGCCCTCAGCAGTTAGGGTGAGCTACAATGAAGATCATGTGCCCCTGGAGCTGTTGGAAGAAACAAATCCAGCATGCGCAATGATTTATCCGTGCGATGATTTTCTTACAGCTGCAGGAATTAAGGAGGAATTTTATGGCCTTTGTGCCAATGCAGATTTGACACGGCTAGCTCTATGCCGTGTGGTGCAATACAAAAATCTTACCTCCTGTTTTGTTAACATTTTTTGCTATAACCATGATGCTGGAACCGTCGAGTTCAAACTATATAATGATCTCATAACCATGTCTTTGGCATAGTTTTGTGATATAATAGGTGTGCCGAACGTTGGTCAGACAACTAACATGACCATGCAGCCTTCCGGGTTGAGGACCCTCTTCAACTCCCTTTGCTGCCAGGAGGAGACTGACATTCGGCGCACAAAGATTTCCAGCATCTTGTTTCCACACCTCAGGTATTTTGCGTATTTTGTTGCTAGAGGGGTGTTAGCTTGTGACAACACGAGCAACGGTTCTGCACCAGACTTCGCCATTTATGCGAACGCCCTCTCTGGTAAGAATGAGTATAATGTGTGTGCCTTGATTGCTCGGCGCCTTGTTACGAACAGTAACAAGGGCGATTTATATGGTGGCGTTTACGCCACACTTATCCTTGAGTCCCTTGAGCGCACCCCGCATCCTGATGATGTTCCCTTTTCATACGCGAGTCTTGATCTTGCGGCTATGAAGAGACATAAGTTTGTTACCATGACTTCTCAGTTTGGTAACCTTGATTATATTTTGAGGTTTGAAAGGACTATTACTCGTGAGATCCGTTTACCTGCACCACTTTTGTTTGATAACACTCGCAGGAACAGATGGTCCTTCAAAGAAATTCAGTTCGATGAGTTCATGGCTAATTACCAGCCGCATGACCCCATGGAGGGGGTTCTGCCCGATGAGGAGGAGCATGGTGAGTTCCCACCTTTCCAGGGAGAGACCTTCACCGAGCATGGCGAGGGATCTTCTTCCGCTTGGAGCGCAGGACCTTCCTCATGGGAGGATCCGAGGACTTCGGTGTACGCACCGGAGGGCTCATACGACTCCTGGAACTACCCTTACCCCGGAGCAGGATGCTCCTGGGGGCAGTAGCTGCTACCAACTTAGGCCAAAAGCCTAATCTTGGGGGAGTACGTTCCCTTCTCACCTTCCCATTGTATTATCCGTTTTATTTTGTTCGCCTTGATCTTTTCAAAGTTTTTGCCCGTCCTTCTTTGTTTTTTATTTTGCAAAAACAACAAAAAAATTCTCTTTTCTTTTTCTTTCGTTTAATCTTTGAAAAATCCAAAAATATTTTCTTTTCTCTCTTTAGTTTGCTTTGTTGCAAAGTTCAGCTCGAGTCCGTGATGGCATTTGCACTTGATTATATTTTCATACGTTCAATCGTGCAAGTGACAAGGCAGTAATGATGAAGATCGACGGAAGGGATGCAACAAGGAAAACTGTTATGAACTCTTTTTGTTTCTACTTTTGTACATATGCTTGTACTTATGAATTAGAGACCAGCTTGTAGCGACATAGTGCTATGTTTACAATGCTTTCCCAATGTTCATGCTTTCCTTGTGGTCAATCCCAAATAGCTAGAGTGCATAATGTGTTGTTGAAATGATTTACATGCATTGCATTGTTCATGGTTTGGCATACTGAAGTGGTATTTCCCTTTGGAGAATTCTTGGATTGACTTGGCACATGCTTACAGATGTTTATGACGGAAAAGTCTACTATGCCTTGATGATCTTCGAATTTCAGAATAGTCATATCATTTTCATGCCTGATTCAATGTTACTTTGTCGCTCTGCATGATTATGACTGTTATTGCTCTCTAGTTTGTCGCTTCCCAGTCTTTTGCTAGGCTTCGCTCGCACTAAGCGGATTTCTGCTTGTGCATCCAAAATCCTTGAAACCAGTTTTTCCATATGAGTCCACCATACCTTCCTATGTGGTATTTACCGGCCATCCTAACAAAGACTTTCTTGTACCATCTCGAAATTATTCAAAAGCATTCCTGCTTTATGCCTTTGTTTTAGCTCATGAGGAAGTAGTAGGTAATTCATGACCGTCTTATGTTAGACATATTTTATTCCGGGATTGCATGTCTAATCTGCAAACCCCAATATGAGGAGGGACTGGCATGAGTGCGCCCATCTCACAAAAGATAATCACAACCAACAAACCCTCCTTCACGCTTTGTCTATGAGAAATCAGAAAACTTTGGCAGTGATAAACAAATGAGTTTAAGGGGATGTGATCGTCTCCATCTTGGGAGCCGTTCCTCGAAACATGTCTAGCGTAAGAGGCGATTGAGTTGTCTACTAGCATTCATTGACAAAGCATGCACCTCTCAAAAAACACTTTTATCTCTGTTTTCAAAACCAAGAGCTCTGGTACAAGTTTAGTCTTTTCTTCCATCCACGGGCTTTAAACCTTTCCATCAAACTCAACGGTTCGAGAGTCTCCACCTTCTTTCTTCAAGGCACCAACTAGGAGACCATAATTGTCATTCTGAGTGTCATGTGCATTGTCCCAAAGTATTACATTGTCTTTGGCATGATTTTGGTATTATTTATTCTGAAGTTCTTAGTTCTAGTCTCCTTTAAAACTCCGGAGGAGTTTCTGCATTTATGTTTTGCTTCAGTCATGGAGGCTAGCGAAATACCACTCTAGTATGTTCAAATTTTGTGCATTGTAATCCTGTCTTGATTTTCAGTCGCATGTATTTGCTTTTAGTTGTTTGAGATTGATCACTTGAAAGAAGGATTGCTTCGTGCATTGTCCTCATAGCATTGTTCTAATACTTGCTAAGTTCTTTTCGTAGTACATGCTTATATACATTTATTGAAGCAAAAGAGTTTGTCAAAGTTTTCTTTGTCGCGTTCAGTTCGTTGTACTGAATTGCTTGAGGACAAGCAATATGCTAAGCTTGGGGGGGTTGATACATCTCAAACGTATCTACTTTTCCAAACACTTTTGCTATTGTTTTGCCCTCATTCTTGCATGATTTGGACGAAACTAACCCGGACTAACGCTGTTTTCAGCAGAGATGTCTGTATGGTTTTATTGTGCGCAGGAAAATTGATTTTTGGACGTCCTAGAAAATTCCCAGAAAAATACCAGAAAATCCACGCACCTGAAGGAGCCAGATGCCAGAAGTGGGACCAGAGGGGAGTCCTGGGGGCCCCAGGCGCCCCCTGGCGCGGCCAGGGGTGGGGCCACGCCCTCTGGCCGCCTGGGGGCCTCCCCCCTCCTCTGGTGCCCTACCGAAGCTCCTATTTATTCCCGTACGCGAAAACCCAAGAACAGAAGTCGTTTTCCCAATTCTCGTCGCGGATCCGCCGCCATCCTCTGTTCTTCTCCGGGAGGGCTAATCTGGAGGCTGTTTTGGCCTCTGGAGAGGGGAGATCATCGCCATCGTCATCACCATCACAACTCCATCCTCCCTCCATGACTTCTCCATCCATGTGTGAGTAATTCCCTGCTGTAGGCAAAGGGGATGGTAGGGATTGGATGAGTTATATCATGTAATAGTTTATCAGATTTTTGGGGGCATGTTGCCTTTCATCTAGATTGGTGTTTATCATCTTTGCTTCGACTTGTTGCTCTTAATGCTTATCACTTTGGGCCCGAGTGCCATGATTTCAGATCTGAACCCTTTATGTTTTCATGAATATATTTGTGTTCTTGATCCTATCTATGAGTTGTTTGCACCTGTTGTGGTCCGGAACCGGCGATCCCAAAGGTGACAGCTTGGGACACCAAAGGGGATGGACTATAATTTGGGGATTCCATGTATCCATTGATTATTAATGCTTTGTTCCGGTGCTCTTTGACAGGAGCACTGTAATCTCCATAAGTTCCTTTTGGCCCCATTCGTAGCGGGATGGTAGGACAAAAGATGTTGTGCAAGTTCTTATTGCAAGCACGTACAACTACCTGTGGGATACATGCCTGATGTTTGATTTATGCCTAGATGATCATTGCTTTTCTGTGTGCCTTGCCCCAAGTTAAATACAGGATGTGCCTTATCCATGCAGCGCCCAACCATCCATCTCCCTAGCCTACAGTGTTTTAATTCTGCTGGTTACTAGTTGTTTTCTTTTGCTGTTTTACTGTCGCTATTTCACCACCACTATTTTCGTTGCCATCATCACTTCCATATCACAGTTACTATTAATATCTTGTTGCAATTAAGTGTATCTCAGGTGCGGTGGAATTGACAACTCCACTGTCAAAGCTTGTGGATATTCTTTGGCTCCCCTTGAGTCGAATCTATAAATTGGGTTATTCTTACCCGCGAAGACTATCTCGATCCCCTGCAGTTGTGGGTTATCAGGACCTCGCTGAGGTAATAGATTGGTGTTTGTATGCGTTACACTTTGCCTTCTTTCGCGCGCTCGACGATGAGCGCGGTGCTGACCATGCTGATGCGTGCTACTATATAGAGGTATAGGGGTTCCCGCTCCTTTGGTACTGCCAAAATTGGTGGGGTTGAGAGGGTCTTTTTGAGGCCCGTGAATGCGTTCCAGGCTTCTTCGGTCCACTCGAATTTTCCTCCTTTTCTGAGTAGTTGGTAGAATGGCAAGGTTCTTTCTCCCAGCCTGCTGATAAAATGGCTCAAGGCTGCGAGTCTTCCGATGAGTTGTTGGACGCCCTTGACGTCGACCGGTTCTTGCATCCTTGCGAGTGCTTGGACTTTTTCTGGGTTATCTTCGACTCCTCGGGTGGAGACCATGTACCCGAGCAGTTTTCCAGCTGGGACGCCGAACACGCACTTTTTTAGGTTGAGCTTGATCCTGTATTTGTTGAGCGCTGCTGGGATTTTCGGAGGTCGTCGAGTAGCGTGTCCGCGTTGTATGTTTTGACGACGATATCGTCGATGTAGACTTGGACGTTCCTGCCGATTTGGTCTCTTAAGCATGCTTGCATCATCCGCTGGTATGTGTCTCCAGCGTTTTTTAGCCCGAATGGCATCGTATTGTAGCAGAATACACTGTAGGGTGTGATAAATGAGGTGTGCTCTTCGTCTTCTTCCTTCATCCTGATTTGGTTGTACCCTGACTAGGCATCAAGAAAGGACAGGAGGTCGCATCCTGCAGTAGAATCGATGATCTGGTCTATCCTTGGGAGAGAGAAGTGGTCCTTTGGGAAATGTTTGTTGACGGCCCCATAGTCGATGCACATGCGTAGTACGTCGGTGTCCTTTTTAGGTACCAGGACTGGGTTTGCGACCCAGGTTGCCTTTTCGTCTCCCGGATGAATTGTGTGTCGAGTCATCGGTTGACTTCTTCTCCAATGCCTCTGCACTTTGGTTCAGAGAATCTGTGCAGCGCCTGCTTCACTGGTTTGGTGTTCGGGTAGATTTGTAGCACGTGATCTGCGAACTCCCGGGGTATTCTGGGCATGTCGGCCGGGCACCAGGAGAAAATTTTCCACTCCTCGCGAAGGAAAACCATAAGGTCTATTGCTTGTTTCTAGTAGGTGAGCGTAGATTCAGACCGTCTTCGCCGGGTCCGTTGGATGCACCTGGTGGGTGACTGTGTCGCTGTCGACGCTGAAGTCGCGGGTGAATTCCTTTGTTTCGCTTCTTCTCACTAGCGGAAAGACACTCTTGTCTACCACCATGGCTATCTCTTCGAGCTTCTGTTGTGCTCCCAACGTGTCGCAGACCTGACGAAAGTCTCAGTCACGTTGATCTGATTTGACAGAATTTCTGTTAATCGTGATGACCACTGAGGGCCCGGGAATCTTGAGCTTGAGGTATGCGTAGCGCGGGACTGCCATGAATTGCGCGAATGCAGGCCGGCCGAGTATGTCGTGGTATTGGGACTGCCAGTCGAGTACCTCGAACTCGAGGATTTTCCTTGCGACGTTGCCCTTGCTGCCTAAAATGACATCGAGCTCGATTGATCCAGGGAGGAGGCTGCTTCGTCTGGAACTACGCCGTAGATTGTGACGCCTGAATTTTTCCAAACTGATCGTGGAATCAACATCTTGCGCAAGATGCTGGTGAAGATGATGTTTAAGCTGCTGCCCCCGTCCATGAATACTCTGTCCATGTCGTAGCCACCAATCTGAGCTTCGAGAACCAACGGTGCGTGCCCCTGGTCTCGGAACTACGGGAGGATGGTCGTCTTGTGAGAAGGTGATGTTGGTTTCTGAACCGTATAAGTGATAGGTTTCTTCTGTCACTAAGTCTTCGGCTGCTCAAGCTTGCAGAGTGTGCGCCTCCTGCTGTGCCTTTGATGGTTGTCCTTCTTGAATCATGAAGACTCGCCTGCGGGACGACGGGTACTGCTCTTCTGAGTTAAGTGTTGGCGGTTGTGCTGTCTCTTGATCCCGTTTGGCTTTGCGTTGCTTCTATTTCTTGAGTCTGTCGGAGAGTTCGGTGAACAAGCGACAACTCCTCAGGGTGTGGCCTGCTCTAAGGCGTCCCAGGTGGTCTTCAAAACAGTTGGTTGTGCAGGGTCCGTCCAGTTGTTCTTTGGCCGTAAGCTTGCTGGAGCCGGCGTGCCTTCTCCTTCTTCCGATACGGAAAGACTATGAGTGGTCTTCTGTGCGGGAGTGGAACCTTGGGTCGGGTTCGATTCCATCGTTGACGAGGTGGTGACCCCACGACTCCTCTACGTGAGGGTACCTCGTGCGTGTCATGGATGGCGGCCCACCAGGGGCCCACTCATGGACACCGAGATGATGGAGTAAGACCTGAAGATGAAGACTTGAGGCGCAAGACAAGGACTCCTACTTGTAGTCGACTAGGACTCATGTAAACCCCCACCTGGCTATCTATATAAAGCAAGGCAGGGGAACCTCTCTAGACAAGCTCTCAACCCCCACCCATAGAACTAGACAGATCTCTCTCCACCAAAGCCCTCGCGACACCTCTGTACATCATCATCAATACAAGATCAGACAAGCAGCATGTAGGGTTTTCCCATCGGGGGCCTGAAGCTGGGTAAATCGTGCCCCATGTGTCGCTTGTCCACCGTCCGAGACAACTCAATACACATCTACTCATCCTTGCCTTGCGAGAACTCGCTTTGGCCTCCACTGTAATCTCCCCCTCACGCAATAATATCGAGCAGGAAGTGCTTCTCCTGTTAGCCGACGAGTATCGTCCAACCTGTGCCATCTCTATGACTAACCCAGGGTCCCTGACCATGGGATTTGCCGGGGTTGATCCCCGTGAATTGGCGCCGTCCATGGGGACTACACAGGTTGGAATCACGATCTCGGCGGTCCCGTCTCCAGCAAGTCACAACTCATAGGCTTCTTCAACAACTACATCAAGATCTACATCAAGCTCACGGAGAAAACAAGAAAATTTTCGAGCGCATCACTCGAAGATCGACATCAACAAAAGCGCTCACGCCAGCCTACAAGGCAAAAAACATCTGTGTTGCGGGCACTCGCGACGGCGATTCGGAGCTCATCTCAACGATCCCTTCGGTGGAAAGATACAAAATCCAATTTTCGAAAATCTATGAAAATTTCAGCAAATTCCAACGGTTAGATCTTCTTCAGCGGCTCTCGCACTGCAACGCGTTTTTGGATCTACGCAAGATCGCGAATTTCCAATCGCGAATTCGGGTTCAATCTTGACACACAAGGCTTCTTCGCCAACTCGACATGCCATGGATGACTCGCCAAGGTTTCTACATCGACTCGCGCCGCTACAACGACATCACCCAAGAGCAATCGAAGGATCCTTCCCGACGCATCGAGTCCTTCTCGGTCACTCGCCGCACCGTCGACTCCAAGCACACGAATCATCCTGCGCCGAGCTCCTTTGTATGGGCTCTCCCGTATTGAGCTCCACCGTGCAGGAATCGCCACGTCGAGTCCTCTCGTCGCTCACCGAACAACTTCATCACGATGACTTCACTGCGCAACTCCGCCACCTCAATACTCGGGGGCTCACGGACTCAGGGACTCACAGACTCGGGGGCTGAACGTCGCAGTCGCCGTCACATCGACTCCGTTCTCGCCTCGTCGACTGCTCATCGTCGACTACTCGACTGCTCATCTTCGACATCCTCCGCCGCGTCGATCCTACAACTAAGTTTTCTTTACAGTCTTATATCTTATGATCCCAAAACCTTTATACATTCTTGATCAGTCGCCAAAGACAACTACACAGTCGCATACAAACATCTGGGGGCTATAAAATCATCCTGCCGGCTACGCAGTCATGCAGAAACATCTGAGGGCTAAAAAAATCATCTTGCAGGTTACGCAGTCGTGCAGAAACATCTGAGGGATATAAAATCATCCTGCCGACTACGCAGTCGTGCAGAACCATCTCGAGGGCTTCAAAACTATACTTTGGATCGTGCTCAGTTTTATATGTTGTTTTGTATATCGCACAAGTACACCTTAATACAGTTACACATTTTTCTCGTTCTCAACAGATGCTCGGGGGCTGGGCGCCCTCATGACGCGGCGACGTCAACTTCCTCGTTCACGACTGATCCCTACAACAACTCACGCCTACGACGCAAGACCCGAGTCGAGCACTTCCTCGGATGATAATTACTCAACGACGAAGAAGTCTTGAGTCTATGCTCGACTGCAAGCAGTTGAACATAGCCTCGGGGGCTACTCCCATCGGGAGCGCTGACGTGCACCCGAAGAGCACTACTCACGCAGCTGACAAAAAACAACTTGAATCTATGCTCAACTCTACGAGTCACACATAGGCTTGGGGGCTACTCCCATCGGGAGCGCTGATGCGCACCCGACGACCGCTGCTCGCACATCCTACAAGAAGACGAACTCGACTGCAATTTTGATGCTTCATCCAAATACTCCCATCGGGAGCATACTCACGATATCTTCGACCGTTCATCAGCAAATGATCGACACGCACTACGACGGCTACTCCAGATTCGAGTCCCTGTGCGACTCTTCGAGTCCCCCAAGCACTCGGGGGCTACTGACAAGGGGGTGACCCCATGACTCCTCTACGTGAGGGTACCTGGTGCGTGTCATGGCTGGCGGCCCACCAGGGGCCCACTCGTAGACACTGACATGATGGAGTAAGACGTGAAGACGAAGACTTGAGGCGCAAGACAAGGACTCCTACTTGTAGTCGACTAGGACTCATGTAAACCCCTACCTGGCTATCTATATAAAGTAAGGCAGGGGCACCTCTCTAGACAAGCTCTCAACCCCCACGCATAGAACTAGACAGATCTCTCTCCACCAAAGCCCTCGCGGCACCTCTGTACATCATCATCAATACAAGATCAGACAAGCAACATGTAGGGTTTTCCCTCCGGGGGCCTGAAGCTGGGTAAATCGTGCCCCATGTGTCGCTTGTCCACCGTCCGAGACAACTCAATACGCATCTACTCATCCTTGCCTTGCGAGAACTCGCTTTGGCCTCCACTGTAATCTCCCCCTCACGCAATAATATCGAGCAGGAAGTGCTTCTCCTGTTAGACGACGAGTATCGTCCAACCTGTGCCATCTCTATGACTAACCTAGGGTCCCTGACCATGGGATTTTCCGGGGTTGATTGAGTACTTCCGAATCATCTTGGCGAACTCGTCCGGTCTTCGGTCGGGGTCGTAGTATTCACCAGATTGAGTTTCAGAGCCCCGTCTCGTGCTGGGACGGGTGTTCGGGTGGGGGCGGGTGCTCGGTTGGTTGTCGGGGTTGCTGCGTCGGGCGGTGGTTCCTCGAGTGAGACTTCAATTTGGATTTCCTTCTCTGGCACTGCGGTTGGCTTTGTGGCTGCAGCTTGTGCTTGTCTTCTGAGTCGTCGAGTTTTTCTTCGTCGGGCGCGGCTTTGGTAGTCGCCGAAAGATTGGTCTTGGCGTAGTTTTCGGACGAGTGATCTTTGAGGCGCGACGAAGAGTCTTGCGAGGAACCTAAGTTCTTCGAGTGGATTGGATCTTGTTCGGATCCTTGAGTTGCGGCTTGTTGATGACGGGACCACCAAGATTGTGATTCCAACCCGCGTCTTCCCCACGGTCGGCGCCAATTGACGAGGATTGACCTCGGAAAATCCCATGGTTAGGAACCCTAGGTTAGATCGTAGAGGAGATGTGTAGGTTGGCGATACTCGTTGGCTAACAGGAGACATGGATTTACCCAGGTTCAGGGCCCTCGATCGGTGAAACCCCTACTTCCGGCTCGATTGTATTATGATGGAGGCGATTACAGTGGAGGTCGAGGCAAGTTCGCTCGGGACCGGAGGTGTTGCTTGGATATTCGATGCCCTAGACGTCCCCTCTCCTAGCCTTTATATATTAGGCTGGGTCACAAGGAGTCCGTCCAGGCTTACAGAGATAGTCTTCCTAATCTTGTCTCAGTCTTGGACGCCAAGTAGTAGCTTCCATAATTGACGAGGACTCCTATGGCGGTGTCTTGAGTGGGCCAGGCTTGGGCTGCTCGAGGCTTCCAGCGGGCCTTCTGTCTTGATATGCACGAGGTACCCTCATCTGTAGGAGTCGTGGGGTCACCCCCTCGTCACCATTCGAATCTCATGCCTAAGGTAACAACCACATCAAGACCTTGGTGGGGGCCGCCTGCATGAGCCACATCAGAGAAACAGCGAATCTTCTGCAGTGTGTCTTATTCCCAGACTTGGGATACAGAGTACGGAGCACACACTAATAGAGGAACTGATATGGCTGCCTCCAGATAGATATGTGTTGACACCAGTTTTTGGCACGACAATATTCATATACCAGATGGCCTCAAATTAAAAAGTGTTATACATGAAAAAGTTTAGTATCGCCGATATGAACATATTTTTAGTTCGAGCCATCATCATCCGATTCCATCTTGGAGGCCGAAACTATGTTGGAAGCGATAAGATCCTGACATTCGAAGTACTATGTTGCCAATTAGGCCTTCAAGACATCATGAAATCGAAAAGTGTTCAACATGGTCCGGCTTGGTCTCGTCAAACCGGTCGATTTTGGTTTTTGGATCATCTCAATATAAGTTCTACAGCAAAATTTATAGCCATGACAATATATACCCGTCAAGAGGAAAAAACTGACGCTCGGAGTCAGACACCTATATAGTTGATGTCTGATGGAAAGCGTGAGGATTTCGGCCCTTAAGATGGCCTCTAATAAAAAAATGTTCAACATGAAAAAGTTTGGAAATTTCAAAGTCTACAATTTTGATGTTTTGAGGTTTTTCATTCGAGGTCATTTGCAGCCCCAAAACTACCAAAAACTGAACTACTGTCTTGGGACCACCTGTAATCCGAGTTCGGTTCTGTATGGAAAGATTTGGACGGGATTTGGAGTCCTTTTCTTGTACGGAAAATCCACCCTCCTCATATATAGATGAGGTGACGGCCGATTGAAACAACACACAATCGAACAAAACACATCTACATCTTTTTCGTGTTCATCTATCCCTATCCTTGTATCTTTCTTCTCGTTCTTCGTTCGTTCTTGTTCTTCCAGGAAGACGAATCACGAAGCTTTAGGGGCGTCCAGGATGACCTAGAGTAGCCAATCGGCGCCAAGTTCTCTGACGGGGTCCCTCCCGAGGGCTTGGGGCATCTGGTTCAAAAAGAGCTAACCGGATTGTCTTGCGTATCGCGCTTCCGGTTGGCCTCCTACGGTGCGAGCTGCGGAGTATCTCCCTCGGCGCCGCGGGTACACGTGACGTGTTCGTGTAGGGCGCAATTCAGCGTCAACACACTTTTTGGCGACTCCGCTGGGGAAGAAGCAAACAGTCTCTAGTCCGTTATTGCTACAAGGAGCGCATCAAGAGGCGGCAATCTACGAAGCTGACATGTATCATCAATCTCTTTACGTGGATGCAAATAGCCCTTGCGTTGATGTGGGCAGGCATGCTTTATCGGCTAACTCTAGTTATATCCCATATAGCTATGAACAGAAGCCGATTGAGGATCGCCTTACCTGCACACAACGAACATGTTTGAGTTCTCATGCATCGGCTGCCCCAGATTATAGGCCGATGAACAACATTGAGTACTCGATTGATCAACATGGGACACTTCATAGGCTAGAAGATGTGTTGCGGTTTTATCCACCGGCTGTCGACTCGAGGTCATCCCTAAACAGGCCGATGGGTAAAAGAATTGGCTTAGCTTCCACAAGTTGTTTAGCCGGTTACTTACAACTGACTTATACCGCGCCTTATTTGACCACTGAATCGGCAACTTATGCGTCTGGCGATAGCAATTCGGCTCACCTTCAGGGTAATGGACGGATTAGTGAAGATTCCTTAAGAGCACATACGCCTAATTATGATACTATGGCATACAATACTTCTCCTACAAAATTGCAAGATTTCGGCAACCCATGGCCGAAAGAAATCAAGAGTGTCGGGAGGCAACCCCGACCAGAAGATGAGAACCTGAAGCGGATGATTAGAGCTAATTGCAAAAGGATTGACGAAATTTGCTAGGACCCACGTGAAAGTGGGCAACCTCATCACTCCGCTATAGTAATGGCTATATTGAAGAGGGAAGAGGAAACCAAAAGAGTCGGGGGGCAATATCAGCATGTAATGGTTGACACCAGTGACTTCACGACGCCTGCCTGGGAGGAATTATCAGACGAACAACGTCAAGGCTATGAAGTTTTCAGGAGGAAGCGTAAAGAGGAATTTGAAGTGATCAAGAAGAAGCGTGAGATGGAAGAGGTGCAGATGTTTTACGCAATGAAGAAAGATCCAACGCTTACTCCTTACCGCAACAATCATGTCCAGACCTTTGTGTTAGAGATGCAAGAATACAAAACTCTGCAAGCCAACCAGGATAAGGTTCACTCAGCTATTATGATCGAGACGACTAACAAAGTTGGGTCATCCAATACAGGCGCCGGATCCAATAACCAGAGGAACGACATCCCGAGTATCACGACCGATTCCGTAGAAGCCGAACTAAGTAGTTCAGGCAATAGCAAGTCGGGCATTCGTGCCGAGTCCACCGAGCCAATAGAGGGAAAATTGTCAACAAAGAGTATGGCAAAGGACGCGAGTCAGCCGTGCTTAATTTTTGTGGATGCAAAAGAGTTTATGTACTACCCGATGAGTTCCGTGCCAAAGATGATGAACATCGAAATCAAAAGGACACGACCGAGCAAGATTCGGTCAATGATGAACATCAAGAACTAGAAAGCGGTGACACGGAACAAATCCAGAAAAGGAAGACGGGACGTTGGAGAGTCATCAAAAACTGGAGCACATTATTATAAAATTCATACTATCATCATGCTCTTCCAACGTGAATAAGGAGGTATGTCTAGCAAGTAACTTATCTATTTTCAGATTTGGTCATAACTTTATTGTTGATGCAACTATTAGAAAAATTCTTATAACAAATCTTGAGAGACCAATGAAGAAGGATAATTTATTTGTTAGCAATACAATTATAACAAAGCATATTGGTCAACACATTGTGTCACTTAGAGAGACCGCTAGTGACATATTATTACAGCAAATTTTTTTCCCATTGTTTTATTTAAACTCTATATCTACATGGGTAGCTTTACTTATTTCATACTTGGCTTGCATTCGGTCTAAATTGAGACATATATGCTATAACTGTTTTGATTTCAGAAAAAATTAAGCTAAGGTTTGAATCTTTTGAGAAAACCGATGATAGTATAATTTCTTATTCAAAGTCATCGGAGATGGAGTGTGAAGCACAATGCATAGCCTAATGGGGTGATGCAAAATCTGAACCATTCGTTTGCTTACTTCCAAAGCCGTTCTCGCACCAAGATCGGCTACAAAACAAAAATATTACCTTCAATTCGAATATGTGTGATCGGATCTTTGATTTGTTGCTAATGAATGATTATATTAGAATTATGGATCACCATGTCAAGCCATCAATCCAAGGACGAATGTATTGCAAGTTATAGGATTCGTTCAAGCATAATTTTGAGGATTGTAATATGTTTCGTCTAATTGTTAAATCGGCCATTGGTAATGGACGATTGAAACTTGTTAAAACACCAAGGGATCATCATGCTATTACTATTGGTCATGATGGCAGAAAGATTTTGCATCGGCTGCTTCAAGCCGATTCATTTGAAGGCAAGAAGGTAACAACTGCAAGTGATGGGATCAAGCTTTCAAGCACACAAATTATTCATGAGCGCAATGATGGTATTCTTGAAGGCAAGGATTCTGTCAAAGTTAAGAGGCCGAGCACTGGGGGGCAGTAAGAAAATCCAAAGATTTATGCAAGGAAATCGAAGAAAGCAAAGACCGAGTTAAACACAAAGGTAAAAAGCCGAAAGTCACTTTCGCGCAGATATTGCAAAAATATCAGAAGATAAGTGAGGAGAAAATTTCTCATCGGCCAAGTAGTTCAAAAGCATCATGATCACCCCCTAGGCGCAAATCTGAAGACCTGTATTGGCAAAGTGATAATTTCAGTACATCATACTCATATCCTTATTTTGGGTCGCCAATACCAGCGTCATGGATACCTCCTTATGCTTATCTGAATCAATATCCATCACGTGGAAGGTATAATTCTAGGGCACATTATCCATTTTATTTTGAATCGTCTCATCAATATTATGCAGCTCCAAGAAGGTCCACATTTGATGAACAATTGCGTAACAAAGACCGTTTCAATCAAAGGGAATCGGTCCGGAGCTCAAGGAAGAAGAAAAAGGTGGTCAAGCAAGTATATCATGTCAAAAGGGATGGTCGTAATGTGCCACATCATATTTAATTTCAAATAATAAAGAGCCTGTTAAAGTTTTGACATTGGCTGCTAAAGGCAAAGAAGAGGAGCAAACAAATCTTCAAAATCAAGATGCCAAATCTGAACAAAAGGAGTTGAGAGTGCACAAGGTCAAAAAGGAATTGCCGTTGCCTGAAAAGGAATCACAACCAAGAAGTCCACTCGGTTTATCATATTGGCAGAAGAAGAAATTGCAAAAGCTTAGTGCACGAGAACTTGAAAAGAAGAATATGGCATGGGTTCCCAAGAAGAACAGTCAAACCAAAAATGATGTGCAAGCTTCTATTGTAGAGAATACAACCAAAGTGAGGAGGGAGAAACCATCTCATAAAAGATTAAGCCGAAGGTTTCCATCATCTAGCCGGAATCTTTGATTAGTACATCATTCATATTCTTCAAACATGTCATTGATGCCTTTATCATGGAATTCATCCTCAGGTATGATTGGTTACCCTCCATGGACTTATTTTGATCCATGGATGCAATACAATTTCTTACATCATGATAGGGGATTACCAAGTCACTATACATTTGATTATTTACATTCTTGTTGCTGATTCAAGGGGCCAAAATATTTGATTTGTTTTGCTTGTTTCGGCTATATATGCTTTGGTGGGTGAATTCTACATGTTGTTTATACTAATGGCCGATATTTGTTCTATCGTCCTAAAGAATACATCTAAACATGGCCGCTGTGGTTTTATAAACATCGTCCTTAGTTTTGTTGGAGATTGAGACAAGGTGTACATTCATTAAAAATATGTTGCATGGACCAATTCAAAAATTGCAGAATTGGTGAGTGGGATTATGTTTTGGCTAGGTATGATATAGCTACTTTGAATCTATGAGAAGCCAAATCATTGTTATTTTTATTATTGAGCATAATATTGTTATGAACCTTGTCTCATTAGTGCCATGACGATTATATTTTGATGGTTTAGTTTTTAGCAACGAACAAGGCTTTTATATCTCCTCATGGTGCTGTTTTGAAGCCTCATGCCATTTAAATATGGTTGCACAAACGTTCAAAGCTGAATATGATGTTATTATTCGTCTTAGAGATTTTTCTTGCTATAGGTGCTACACATATTAAGGTTGTTGGTGATTCGTTATTAGTTGTGCATCAAATATATATGGATCTCATGTGTATTAACAAATCACTTCATATTTATGTTGATAAGTGTCTAATCATAATTTATATCTTGGATTGCTTTAGTATTTCTCATATATTTAGACATGATATTGAAAGGCAAATAAATTGGCACAAAATACATCTGGATATCATGTTAATTATGGGTATTTCATATTGCTCAAGAGCTGATGTGGAGTTTTCCAATATAGGGGAGACCGAACCGGAGTTCACCGTTTCGGCCACTGTTTGAGATTTTTAGATGCAGGCGAAAGCAAGGATTTACAAGATTCTCGCAAAAGGGTGGAAAATATGGTTCAGTTGATATCTTTGAGATAGATCTTGGTATATGGGAATTATTGATGGATTTCTTATAGCAATATTCTCAAGTTCAGAAGGTTTCACCCAAGTCTACATAAAAAGGTTCAAACAATCAATGGATGATACATGATTAATCGTGCTAATAAACAACCGATATATGATTATCGCCCCCAAAACAAAAAAATGGATGATATACATTTATTGCCCTAAGAGTATGCATGGCCGATGGAGTGTTGACATCGTCCTTAGACCCTACGTGGTACAAATTATTTTTCGGCACGCAAGTTTTGCCGAAAAACAGGGGGCATGTGTTGACACCAGTTTTTGGCACGAAAATATTCATATACCAGATGGCTTCAAATTAAAAAGTGGTATACATGAAAAAGTTTGGTATCGTCGATATGAACATCTTTGTAGTTCGATCCATCGTCATCCGATTCCATCTTGGAGGCCGAAACTATGTTGGAAGCGATAAGATCCTGGCATTCGAAGTACTATTTTGCCAATTAGGCCTTCAAGACATCATCAACTGGAAAAGTGTTCTTCATGGTCCGGCTTGGTATCGTCGAACCGGTCGATTTTGGGATTTGGATCATCTCAGTTCGAGTTCTACAACAAAAGTTATAGCCATGACAATATATACCTGTCAAGAGGAAAAAACTGACGCTCGGAGCCAGACACCTATATAGTTGATGTCTGATAGACAGCGTGAGGATTTCGGTCCTTAAGATGGCCTCGAATCAAAAAACGTTCAACATGAAAAAGTTTGGAAATTTCAAGGGCTACAATTTTTATGTTTTGATTTTTTTATTCGGGGTCATTTGCAGCCCCAAAACTACCAAAAACCGAACTACTTTCTTGGGACCACCTGTAATCCGAGTTCGGTTCTGTATGAAAAGATTTGGACGGGATTTGGAGTCCTTTTCTTGTACGTAAAGTCCAGCCTCCTCATATATAGATGAGGTGACGGACGATTGAAACAACACACAATCAAACAAAACACATCTACATCTTTTTCATGTTCATCTATCCCTACCCTTGTATCTTTCTTCTCGTTCTTCATTCGTTCTTGTTCTTGCAGGAAGACGAATCGCGAAGATTTAGGGGCGTCCAGGAGGACCTAGAGTAGCCAATCGTCGCCAAGTTCTCTGACGGGGTCCCTCCCGAGGGCTTGGGGTGTCTGGTTCAAAAAGAGCTAACCGGATTGCTTGCGTATCGCGCTTCCGGTTGGCCTCCTACGACGCGAGCTGCGGAGTATCTCCCTCGGCGCCGCGGGTACACGTGACGTGTTCATGTAGGGCGCAATTCAGCGTCAACAATATGTCATTGGGCTTCCTCAAACAGTCATCGCCCTCAAGGCCATGCCTAAGAAGGCAGAGACAATCATTGATGCCCTTAGCCTTTTCCTTGTTGTTCGCGTGAATTCGGTGGCTAGAGGAACGCAAGCCAAGAGCCCGAGAAAACGGAGAGAATGAGGCAGTGTATTGGTGCTCACCAGCCATCCAGGTGACTTATCTGTTCTGAAAATAAAATGTGGCGTAGAACTGGAGAATAGCCGCAGTGTTCCAGTCACGCTGAAGGCTAAAGATTGGTGCAAGACCCATGGAGTCAACGATGTCCATCACACCCAGAAACTTGGACGAGTGGTTCCGGATGAAGGCGAGAGGAATGCAGGCATGTGAGTTGGTAAGGTCCCGACGAAAAACCACTGAGTTGAATATATCTGCCTGCACATTTGTCTTGAAACGGGTATCCAGACAATCTTGAGGGGCCTCAAACTGGTTTTCACGGTGAAGCTTCCGATACTCATCAAGAGCCATCTTGGAATAGTCAATCATCATGCGTCCAGTAGAGTCAACAGTCTCACAAGAGATGTGAACCCGAGGCACATGAGGTGCGTCATTCGGGGACTCATCATCTTGAGCCCCGGACGTCGAGGAGGATCCCCGAGCCTTGCGATGAACACCAGGCTTGGTGTGGCAGCAAGGCGAGCATCCATCTCAGGAGGATCCTCGGCGACATAGTCATCTTCAGCCTCCTCAACCTCATCTTCAAAGTTGAGGTCATCCTCACTAGGTGTGGGGTCACTCTCCGATGAGAGCTCGACATACTGCGGCTGTTTTCCCCTACGACCCTTGCGAATAGGACGGACAAGCTCATCGGAGCCCTCGGATCCACCTAGGCAAACACATAGCATGAATGAGTAAATGGACCCACATCTAACAAAGGAACCGGGGAAAACCATGAATAGTGCAGAGTATGAAATGCATACCCCGAGAGTACAAGCCACCGGCATGCTTGTGAGCGGACTTTTCGATCTCACCATCACAAAACCCTAGAACAAGGAGATGCAAAATGAGGCACAAATCCGAGCACCATTCTCAAAACAAATCGGATAGAAGTGTAGATCGGGAGGAGAAGTACCCGGGGTGCGCGAATCCGGAGGAGGGAAGCACCGAGGCGGCCGGCGGCGACGAGGGGCGAACCGGCGGCGCATGGGGGCAGAGTCGTGGGGACCAAGTGGGAGATAAATGCTCCCCTCGGCCCGATGGCCAGTTTATATAGTCCAGCGAAGTTCGGACGTCCGAAAAGTACCGGATTTCTGAACCTTGCTGGGAGGGGAGGCTGAGAGCCACAGATGAATAGGCGACCAGGAAATGTCAGAAATCCGACGGAGGTCGGACGTCCTATACGTCGGACGTCCAAAAACTAACGGAAGTCTTCTTTTGAGGGGCAGGCCACTGGAATGATGTTCGGGTTTCCAAAAAAGTTTGGACGTCCAAATTTTTGGGGAAAAAATTCTTGGACATTTTGAACAAAGATGCGACATACGAGCATAAATGTGATAGGGGCCATAGTGTATATTATATAGTTAAACAAGAGAGCAGAGGCACACTAGGATGATCAAGCAAGCCTTCCAAAAAGGAAATGCGTTGGCTGAAGCCACCATGATTGAATGTATTCTGCTTTGACACCGCGAAGATGTACCTTGGGTCCAAAGTCACTACTCCATCGTTAACCGCTACACATGATTTCACCGTAGTGAGCATGCGGATTGTTGATGTGTGGATCCATTTATGCATCACGTAGAGAGTTGAGAACTCATTGATTGAGTTTCTCCCCCTACATACATGCCTACATCTAGACAAGTTATTTGCTATGTGCATGAATGAGAGCAAGAAACCCCTAAGCCGTAAAGCTATAACATTCCAAGATACCAAGTTCACCTCTTAGTTGGCAAAACCTTGATTCATCTAATGGCTTGGTGAAGATATCGACAAGTTACTTGTCGGTGACCACATGTGCAAGAACAATATCACCCTTTTGGATATGATCCCGTATGAAGTGATGACGGATGTCAATATGCTTGGTGCGAGGATGTTGACAAGGGTTGTTGGAAATCTTGATAGCAATTTCATTGTCACATAAGATGGGTACCTTCTTATAGATGAGTCCATAATCCTTCAAAGTTTGCCTCATCCATAGGATTTGAGTAGCACAACTTGTGGCGACAACATAATCGGCTTTGGCGATGGAGAGAGAGAGACACAGTTTTTCTTCTTGGAATGCCAACTTACCAATGAGTGCCCAAGAAATTGGCATGAACCGGAGGTTGACTTCCGATCCACCTTGTCTCCGGCCCAATCCACATCTGTGTACCCCAAGAGATCAAACTTGGCTTCCATGGGGTACCAAAGGCCCAACAAAGGAGTATGAACAAGGTATCTAAGAATGCGCTTAACCGCCAAATGATGACTCTCCATAGGAGAGGCTTGATATCTTGCACACATTCCTACGCTTAGCATAATATCTGGTCTAGATGCACAAAGTTAAAGTAATGACCCTATCATAGAACGATAAAGAGTAGCATCAAATGGAATACCAGAAAGGTCTTGATCTAGATATCCTTTGGTTGGCATGGGTGTCTTGCATGGCTTGGCATATTTCATACCGAACTTCACGAGCATGTCTTGAATGTACTTTGTTTGGGAGATGAAGGTTCCTTTGGAAAATTGCTTGATTTGAAAGCCAAGGAAATACTTAAAGCTCCCCTTCATGGACATCTCAAAATTCTTGGTCATAGTGTCCGAGAACCACTTGCATAAAGATGGGTTAGGGGAACCAAAAATGATGTCATCTACATAGATTTGGCATATGATCAACTCACCATTGGTTCTCTTGGTAAAAAGAGGGGCATCAATGTTCCCGCTCTCAAATCCTTCTTCAAGTAAAAACTTCCTAAGATGGTCATACCAAGCCCGAGGGGCTTGCTTAAGACCATATAATGCCTTACGAAGTTTGTACACGTGGTCCTTGTGATGAGGATCATAAAAGTCGGGTGATTGTCCTACATATACATCCTCTTGTAGTGGACCATTAAGGAAAGCACTCGTCACATCCATTTGAAATAATGGAAAGCCATTGAATTCGGCATAAGCAAGAAACATGCGTATAGATTCAGGACGGGCAACGGGGGCAAAGGTCTCATCAAAATCCAAGCCTTCAACTTGGGAGTACCCTTGAGCCACTAACCTTGCCTTGTTGCGGATGATAGTACCATGTTCATCTTGTTTGTTATTGAAAATCCACTTAGTTCCAATGATGTTATGATCTTGACCGGAAGGCCTCTCGACGAGAGACGATAGCTCATTCCGGGTGAAACTAGTAAGCTCATCTTGCATTGCAATGAGGCAATCCGAATCCAAAAGTGCTTGTTCAACCCTAAGAGGTTCAATGCTAGACACAAACGATAAGTGAGCGCAAAAGTTCATAAGTTGACTACGAGTGACTACACCTTGCCCCAATCCCGTGAGAATATTTTCCACTTCAACTCGCCTTGCCACCAAGGGCATGGTAGATGTTTGAGTTCAACAGGCTCCACCCATTCGGGCTCATGATATGCATTTGGTTCATCGTCATGGGAGGATCCATCATCAATAGCTTCATTTTCTCCAAATAGAATGCGGTAAAGTCTATCTTCATGTGGTTCAACCACATCATCAACTTGTGGTTGTGCAACCACATCGTATTGTGGAGGGTCTTGTTCGTGTTCTTGGATAATGGTCTCATCACGAACAATTGGATCTTGAGTGGTTGGAGGAGGTGCTTGTGGTGGTGGAACACTTGGACCATCACCCACCTCATCATCTCTAGGCACTTGAGCAATGGGCACAAGATCTCCAATGCCCATAACCAAAATGTCTTGAGAAGAATCTTCATTATTACCTACATCAGTTAGATCAAATTGCTACCCTTGGGAGCCATTAAATTCATCAAAATCCATGTCACAAGTTTCCACAACACATCCGGTGGATGTTGTAGACTCGATAGGCGTGAGAGTTTGAAGCATACCCAACAAATATACCCTCAATTGTTTTGGATTGGAACTTAGCAAATTTATCTTTCTTGTTGAGAAAGAAACACTTACAACCGAATACTCGGAAGTATTTGACGTTTGGCTTGTGCCTGGTTTGAAATTCATAGGGGGTCTTCATAAAGATCTTTTGGTGGAAGAGTCGGTTTGATGCATGACATGCGGTGTTGATGGCTTCTGCCCAAAAGCTATATGGTGACTTGTACTCATCCAACATTGACCGGGCCATCTCCACAAGAGTACGGTTCTTCCTCCTGGCTACACCATTTTGTTGAGGGGTGTATGGTGCGAAATATTGATGCTCAATCCCCTCATCACTCAAGAATTCTTCCAAGGTGTACTTCTTGAATTCGGAGCCATTGTCACTTCTTATTGCCAAGATAGCCATGTTGTATTTCCTTTGGGCTTGCTTGGAAAAGTCGGTGAAGGTGGCCTTCATCTCATCCTTGGACTTGAGGAAGAACACCCACGTGTATCTTGAGTAATCATCAACAATTACAAGACCATATTTCTTCCCACCAAGACTATCCCATGATGGATGCCCGAAGAGATCCACATGAAGAATCTCCAAGGGCCTTGAAGTTGACACAACATTCTTGGGGGTACCCGCTTTGCTTGATGTTGCTTTGCGGCTATACATGCACTACACACACGATCTTTCTCAAAAGACACGTTTGTTATTCCGAGGATGTGTTCACCCTTTAGGATATCTTTTATATTTCTCATGCCGACATGGGATAGCCGGCGATGCCATAGCCACCCCTTGTCAGCCTTGGCCATTAGACAAGTTGCATGGTAAGCGCTCTCTTTTGAGAAATCAACCGTATAAAGGTTGCCATCCAACTCTCCAACAAAGGCCACTTTGAGAGTATCTCTCCTAAAAACTTTCACACTTGTTAGACCAAATAGTGTATCATAACCAACGGAAGCTAATTGACAAATAGAAAGCAAATTGTATTGAAGAGATTGGACAAGCATGACATTTGCAAGAGACATGTCAATAGTGATAGCCACCTTGCCCAACCCAAGCACCTTTCCCTTGGAACCACCACCAAAGACAATGCTCATATATGATTTTATTGCATCCATGAAGTCCTTGAGCAAACGGCTTTCTCCGGTCATATGATTGGTGCATCCACTATCAATCACCCATTTGACTCCACCGGAGAGAGCACCCTACACATAGATTTAGGCTTTGGTTAGAGGTGCCCATTTTGCAATGGGACCTCTAAGGTTAGTAACAAGGGTCTTTGGAACCCAAATAGCATAGAACCGAAAAGCATTACGGGGTCCAATGAATTTAGCAAACACATCTCCATCCTTTGCCTTACGGAGCACATAGGATGGAGGCATCTTCTCCTTCTTCTTGTTGGGAGTGGGCTTTCCCCTAGTGTCCTTCCCACTCACAACACCAACCTCATCAACCTTCTTTTATCCTTTGTCCTTGTGCCCTTCGCGAACAAAGATCACCTTTTGAGGAGTTGTTCCCTTGCTAAGGGTGACATCCTTTGTCACACTCGTACTTGGATTTAAACCAAGTCCTCCCTTAGAAAAGGACTCCTTATGATGACTTAGTACATCATTTAGTTTTTTCTTGCCTTGGGCACAAGTTATGAGACCCTTCTTTAGTTGAGCATGAAGAGCTAAGTTCTCCTCAATGAGAGATGCTTGATAAAGAGCAGAGTTAGTAGCACAAGCATCAACATGTACAATGGTAGGAGGAGACATCGTAGTAAGGGTTTTTATGTGAGCCAACTTGTGAGCCTCAAGACTCTTCTTAAGGGTGGTGAGTTCATCATCTTTTTTCTTGAGAGACATGGTGAGTATCTCAACATCCTTAGAAAGAGAGGTGTTTAGCTCGACAAGCTTGCTCATATCATTAGCAAGTTCCTTACAAATATCATTATCCTTTTTCAAGGAGGCAACATGTTTGTCATTTAAATCATTTGTTGTTTGGACAACTTTGCACAAGTTATCATTGCGAGCCTCCTCAAAGTTAACCTTCCGCTCAAGGAGAACATAGTTCTCCTTTTCCTCGGTGAAGAGGATTTCAAGATCCTTAATGGTTGTCGAGTGCTTACCCACCACACCCATAAGCAATTGAAACATTTTGAGCTTGTTTCCTTTGAGAGAGCTCATCATTTTGTTCACTTTCACAAATAACAAATCTTCACATGCAACATTTGCATCATCTCCTTCCGCATCATGAAATTAATCATTAGTTGTTTCGGAAGAGATCATGAAGGACTCATCAATAGGAGTTACCTTGATCTTGGCCGAGGTGGAGGGAGTATCGTCCTCAACCAACTTGGTCATGAGACACTTGTGTGCATTGCCGGTGTAGTCACTCATGTAGTTGTAGTTGACAACTTCACCTTCCTTGTTGAGAAGCTTCAAGGTATTTTGTGTATCTTCAGCAACTCCGGCTACACCACCAAAATCTTCGAGGTCGGACCCTTCTAGAGCTAACAAGGCTTTCCTCCTAGGCTTGTTGTTGACAGGATTTGGGAGCTTCTTGTTAACTTCCTTCCTAGGACAACGAGGCTTGTCTTCTCTCTTCTCATATGGACAATCCTCCGCAAAGTGTCTCGACCTCTCACAGTTGTAGCATGCTCTTGTCTTCTTATTTTGGAATCTTCCCTTGAAGTCACCTTTGGAGAACCTCTTCACAAAGAGAGGCATATCTTCATATGATGGTGTGTCATCAGAGTTATAATCATCTTCGTACTCACAATCTTCCTCATCGTCATCAATCTCCTCGAGCCTAGCCTTGAGAGCAAGGTTTGAGGATGGACCACCATATGTGGCGAGTAGTCTCTTGGACTCCTTTAGGTGTTCTTCATATTGCAATAAGGTGGCAATCACATCATCCGGTGTCATCTTGAAGAAGTCGGGCATACGCCTCAATTCCCACACCATTTGATGTGAGTATACCATGAGAGCATTCAACATCTTGTCCACGAGGTAACGGTTGGTGATTTGATATCCATCCAAAGATTTCTCACAAGTGAAGGATTGGACATGTGTGGAGAGAACTTTCATACGCATATGGAGTTGTTGGGGCGTCTCATCTTTCTTCATGTGGAGATTATGCAAGGCATTCTTAGCGGTCTCATATCTTGTCATTTGTAGAGATCCGATGCCGGACTTGGCTATGAGAAGAGTATCCCAAAGTTCCTTGGCATTTGTGATATGGAGAAATGGTGCTTGAGTCAACTCATCCATTCCTCTTTTCAAGAACCCAATGGCAGAAAGGTTGAGGTGTTTGTAAACACTTCACTTGGTGTAAGGTTCTTTGGATCAACCGGATAGTAACCTTTCCCGGAGTCGATGATATTCCACATTGGTTCACACACGAACCTAAGATAATCTGCCATAATACTTTTCCAATCCAAAAAGTTAGTAGTCTCGGTTAGTACCGGCGGATTGCCATTGAAATTATACTTAGGTTCCACAAGCTTGGTGGTAGGATAGTCCCATTGGTAGGGACCACCTCTTTGCAAAGGAAGTTCAGAACCGGGGTACACAAAGGCCGCTTGTGGGGACCTTGGGACCGCACCACTTGACGTTTGTGACTCCGATGCCGTAGCCTTCATCTTTGCAAAGGCGGCTTCAATATCCCGTTTTTGTTTTTCTAGATCTTGTACTAAATCATTCGAAGTGAACAACTTAGGATCCTCAAACCCAACAGAAACATTCCCCGTGGAGGGGGGAACCGCAAGTGTTGCGGAGGCTATTCGTTCGGCAGCCAATCTCTCGGCTTCCAAACGAGTGGCATCCGCAGCAACTACGATCACCTCCACACCGGCACCCGAAATTTTGGGGTTGCCATTCTTGGTCATCTCGCTCTAGGGCGGTTAAGCCACAAGACTAGAGCATGAGGCTTTGATACCAATTGAAAGGATCGAGATAGACCTAGAGGGGGGGGGTGAATAGGTCATATTACAAATTTTAACACTACTTAGCAATTTCGGCAATGGTGCGGAAGATAAAGACGAGCCTAATAATTGCAAGGATGAACTAGATAAGATAAGGTAAACAACAAGCACAATATAACAAAGCAAGTGAGGGATAAAGAACAAGGTAACAACAAGGTAGTGCAAGTAAATGGGAAAGAGTAGGTATAACCGAATGACGTGAAGACAACGATGTATCCCGATGTTCACTTCCTTTGAGGGAAGCTACTCACCGTTTGGAGAGAGTGGGTGAAACCACGAAGGCACACCAACGCCACGAAGGCTCACTTTATCCCCCTTGAGATATCACCACTAAGATGATTCCAACCACTACCGGTTGACCTTAAAGGTGGTCACCAAACCCTCACAAACTCAACGGGGGTAATCACAATTGGTCGATTCCTCTTCGAAGAACTCCTACCCGCCTAGGAGTCTCCAACCTCCAAGAGTAATAAGATCAATGTGGAATGCTCAAGACTTGCTCAAAACACGATTTTATTTGGTTGAGAGATGCGGAAGGGCCGGATCTATCACGGGGTGAAAGATCCGACAAGAACTCTCAAGAATCTCGCCGGGATATGAGATTTGGTGTAATAATTGGGGTTCGGAGCAGAAAATAATAATTTTTCATAACCTACGAGTCCTGTACCCAAGACCTACGCTATGGCGATGCAAGTAACGGATGGAAATAGGTCACATACAAGTATGTAGTCCGTTAAGCGGGAAACATTCCCGCGTGAACGTGGTTGATGTAGTCGTACCCGCCGATCCTCGATGCGGCGGAGATCCTCGACGACTCCAGAAGCTACCTGGTCCTTGTAGACCGATGTCGGGATTGCGTCCCCTTCGAAACGCTGTTGGTGAAGACGTCGCGAAACGGCCACGACGATGAAGTAGCACCACAAGTGTAGCGCCTCGCGAGATTACACACATATGATGTGCCCGACGTCCCTCCGGGCTCCGAACCAGGCGAGCAGCGGAAAGAAGATGGATTCGGATCCCGGTTCCAGCAGCACGACGGTGTGCGTATGGTAGAGAAATCCCCAACCCAGTGCAGACTCTAAACAAGGGGAGTCCGCTTAAAGGCAGGAGAAAGGAGAAAGAGAGATGAGAACTTGTCTCAAAATTGATGATGGAAAAATTTCACCCTACACCTCCCTCAACTTCCCATGTGGTACCAAACCAAAGGGAAGGGGGAGTGCACCATTGGGGGGGTGGGCCCCTCCCTTGGCGCCATGGGCCAAGGGGGAGACTCCCTCCTCCCCTAATGTGTATTTTTAGGCCCATATGCCTTTTCTTCCAATTATAATTATATTTAATTATGTTTTAATATTTAATTGTGCGAATTAAATAATAAAACATATTTAAACATTATTAAATAATATTTTTACCTTTCAAAATACCCAGAACCATTTTTGGCCTCCACCAGAACAATTCTGGTGTTCTCTTATATTTCTCCGGTGATCCCGAATCTATCCTTATTGTGTTGAATACCCTTAAGTGTGACACCCTACGGTCCGGGAAACAACAGACATGATCAAGACACTCTTTTGATCAATGACCATCAGTTGGACCTGGTTACAATCTTAGATGGCCCCTGCGCTTCCATCGAATGAACTTCATCGCCGTTGGATCCATTAACGTTGAGCATCTTCTCTTTGTCATACGGTACTTTGCTTGTCCGAGGTTTGATCGTCGGTATCCAATATACTTAGTTCATCCTCGTTACCGACAAACATGTTTACTCGTTCCCGTGATATTACAACCCCGTGACCAAGTCACATGATTGCAATCTTTATGATGTAATATCACCGAGTGGGACCAGAGTACCTATCCGTCATTCGGATGGACAAATCCCACTTTGATCTATTTCCATACTCATTAACGTACCGATTTCGGAATACCTGAAGTACACCTTTATGGCCATCATATTTCAGTCAGGCGGTGGATGCAAATCAAGGCATCCTAATAGATAGTAATTACGTATGATCATTATGGTCTAAGGATCTGGTCACTACGTTATAGTAATCGCAATATTGAATTTATGTGACTCGATCACATTGCAACACTTCTGGTGGTTGTGTGTCCAACATATCATTCTCCCAATGATACGACCTCATTGTCAATAGGCGGTTTGTACCTCATGATCAGGAAACCTTCATCACCGATTGCCCAATGAGCTAGTATACTAGAGTTAACTAGAGACTTGGTTGTTTGTATACCACATGTGTAATAATGTTTCCTCTTAATACAGTTATAACACAGCATAAAACATATTATGAACTAGTGGAATATGATAATAAACATATTTTATTTGCCTCTAGGGCACATCCCCAACAGTCTCCCACTTGCACTAGAGTACAAATAATCTAGTTGCAATTTTCTATGGATCATACTCCATATCATGTATATGGTTATTGATCATGCTTGCTTGTGGAAAAGGTTGTATCAACGGTCTGTACCATTCAGATCCGTATGTCTTTTGAAAATCGTTAATGTCACTTAGTTTGACATTACTTCATTATTCATTATTATGATGCGGTATATACATTTGGCGGTAGAGTGAGGCTTCATTTGTTTTGTTTCAGCAATGACATCCGTTGGGTCACGAGGCACTTCACTTAGTCATGCACACTGAAAACTCACTCAATTAGAAGTCAAACTTATTAAGCCAAATTATAACACTTTGCTACTTCTAGAGCAGCCTTATCATTTTAGATTTTTATCTTACTGCATTGTATGCAATTTTGATTTCTAACCATGTTTCTTTTAACTTAGGCATTTATTAGTATGATATCTCAATTTTCTAGGTTAGTGTCAAAACTTGAACCAACATAACTTTTTTGGTCAAGTTCACTATCCTTTACAAATTAGAGATGTATCCTCAGTTCTCCCAAGACACTGAAGGATAAACTTAACTCTTTGTTCAATGATTTACTCATAAATCATATCACAACATGTTCTTCTTACTAAGAACTTGGGTCACATTACGTCGAGTACATAGCTCTGGTTTTATATGAAAGAACCTATGACAGAGGCATAGAGGATGTAGCACACCCATTTCTTTATTTATTTAAGAATTGTTCTTGTACTGAGATTAACTCGATACTTCTCTTTCATATACAAGTAAGAACTACCTTCTTGACTTATCCCATTCTGAACTCCTTTAGAATCTTATCCAGGAAAGTATTCCGACTCAATTTTATTAGACACATTAATCTATCTTGATAGATTTTAATGCTTAATACTTATTCATCTTCATTTATGAAAGATTTAAATAATCATTAATACCAACTACACCATTCATAATATGTTGTCCATATATGAGAATGTTGTCACGCTCCCACTCAAGTATGTCATGCACATATTAAGTTCAGGATAACACTCACATAGCTCCCACTCAAATATGTCAGTTACATATAAGGTAAGGATAACATCCACATAGCTCCCACTCAGATATCTCAGACACATATAAGATAAGGATAACATCCACATGGCTCCCACTCAGATATGTCAGACACATATTAAGTTTAGGATAATAACCACATGGCTCCTACTCAAATATATCAGTTATATATAAGACTAGGATGATACTCCCATAGCTCCCACTCAAAATATGTCGTCCATATATCAACTTTAGGAAATTATTCAGCTCCCACTCAGTTTCATGCAAATGTATGTTTCCTCGACATTTTGGCTAAGTCCAAAATCCTTTGATCATCTATCAAAACGAGAATTCAGGTTACGAGACACTAGTATCCATACGTTTTCCAAAACCATCTTGTTGTACCAATTACAACACTACTTCAAATGTAGGATTTGAGAAAGTCACTAACAAGGATTAGCCTCGGCAAATCCCATGGTCAGGGACCCTAGGTTAGATCGTAGAGAGGAACAGGTTGGCGATACTCGTCAGCTAACAGGAGAAGCACTTCCTGCTTGATTGTATTATGTGAGGGGGAGATTATAGTGGAGGTCTAGGAGAGTTCGCTCAAGACCAGAGGTGTCAATTGTAGATTGGATGTCCTGAGGCGTCACCCCTCCCAGCCTTTATATACTAGGCTGGGTCTCGGGGAGTGCATCTCAGGTTACAAGGACGATTTCCTAAACTAGCTTCGTCTTGGACGCCAAGTCTTGACTTCCTTGTTGGTCGCAGACTCCTACGTTGGTGCTTTGAGTGGGACAGTCATGGACCCATAGAGGCTTCTATCGGGCCTTTCGTCTTTGTATGCACCAGGTATCCTCACACGCAGGAGTCGTGGGGTCACCCCCTCGTCAGTAGCCCCCGAGTGCCTGGGGGACTCGAAGAGTCGCGCAGGGACTCAAATCCATCATCGCTTCCCTTCATATGTGCAGCACGACTGCGAGTCGTTGGCAGTTTAGCAATGACTATGTTTATTCGAGGGATGATAAGCTGAATAGGCCCAAGGTAGTCGGCTGGTCGAGCCTTGGTGAATTGCGTTAGTGGAAAATACCTCAGTAGTCCAATCAATCCCATGTCCCTCGACACGAACTTGGAAACGACCGGTGTCTAGCAAAGTCCATGCCGCTGTAGGCCTTACAGGATTGATGCCGCCGGTCCCAGAAAACAACCTTAACGCGCCCGTTATCGGCTCATCTTTCTATCATGCCGCCTAATTAGAGATGCACCCACTTGGAATAAACGATCAAGTGGAATATTAGTAGTCACTCGCGGAACTTTTACGAGCTCGGGTGAGGAGTCGATAAGAAAGCACCCACTCGGAAGGTCGTCGAGTGCGTGGGCACAATGTCTTGTCGGATATTAGTTGAGTCTTGCGAGTAGCCACTCGAATGCTTCGTTGTCTTCAGGGTGAGGGAGCACCTAATACGTCTCAAACGTATCGATAATTTCTCCTTGCTCCATGCATGTTTTGTGTGATATTTCTATGATCTAGATACACTTTCATACACTTTTGATCATATTTGGACTAACCTACTAACTCAGTGCAGCCTAGTGCCACTTCCTATTTTCTGCTGTTTTCTATTCCAGGTTTCCCCCATATTAAAAATGCTCCAAAAATTTGGGAAAAATCGGATAAAAAATCAGCGCAACGGAGTCTTCCAGAAGCACCCAAGTGGGGCCAGAAGGCCACCACCAGGGGCCCAGGTGGCAACCTGGCGCGGCCAGGCCCCTGGCCACGCCAAGGAGGCACCTGGACCTCTGGTGGCCCCCCTGGCTGCCCCGTTCGCCTATTTATTCTCCGTCAC
Source organism: Bromus sterilis (assembly GCA_950022295.1). Classification (NCBI taxonomy): domain Eukaryota; kingdom Viridiplantae; phylum Streptophyta; class Magnoliopsida; order Poales; family Poaceae; genus Bromus; species Bromus sterilis. The sequence continues at coordinate 225,061,241 of OX465599.1, forward strand.
GGGGAAAATCCGAAGAGAGAACCCTACTTTTGCAATCTCGCCTCTGTTCCGCCGCCGCCGCGCTTCGAAGATCGGGAGCACCGTCAGGACCCTTCCCGGCACCCTGCCGGAGGGAGGATCGACCTCCGGGAGCTTCTCCTCCACCATGGACGCTTCCCGGATGTGCCGTGAGTAATCTAACTTGGACCATGGGTCCGTGATCAGTAGCTATGTGATGTTCTCCTCCCCTATTTGTTCTTCATGGTTTAGACCTCGTGACTGCCCTACATGATCAAGGCACATATGTAATTCTTTCTGCTTTTGCTATGCTGAGTTTGATGGGATCTGATGGAGTATGAGATTATGTTTAGATTGTGATAGAGTAATATAATTGGTTCTTATCTTTTTTATTTTTGTTTCGAAGTAATTCTTGCATGTTCTCCGTTGCTATTTATTGCTTTGGCCAAGTTGTAGGTAGTGACTCCAAGAGGGAACATTATGCTCGATTGTGGGTACATGCCCCCTAATGACACACTTGAGTGACAGAAACATGAGTCTAGGGGATGTGCTGTGGCCACAAGGGGGAAAACAAGGATGCTTGTAACCGCGGTTACAAGGATTGTTTACTTTACGCAAAGTTGTTTTAATGCAGTTGTCTATTGCTTTGGGTTTACACTTTGGGTGGGGATCGCAACTTAATATCAGCGAGATGTTCTGGATAGATATCTTAAGGTGGATGATTAGTAGTAGATGCAGATGGATTTCAGTCTACTTATTTTGGCGTTCTGCCCATGCTTTTGAGCCTCTCCCTTTCTTTTGTAGCATAGTTAGCATTGCGGTGCGTTTATAATCATGTTAATTGCCCGTCTGTAATTTGTTTACCTCGCATAGCAGTCTTATTGTCTTTAGGGAGAGAGACATCACTAGTGAACATCACGGGACCCGGGTCCATATTCTCATCACTGTTTACACGCTCTTTTACTTTATTACTTTTTTACTTTCAGTTTCTATCATTATCATTATCTTGTGTCTTTGATCCTTTGTAAACAACAAGACCAGAGAGATTGACAACCTCTCTGAACTTCGTTGGGAGCAAAGTTAATTGTGTTTTGTGCAGGTCCGCGTCAGGTGCACCGCTGACACCTACTCCCTCCGTTCCTTTATGTAAGATGTATTCGTTTTTGCGAAAGTCAAACGAGTGTCTGTTTGACCAAGTTTTTAGATAAATATATCAATATCCATAAAACCAAAATTTATATCATTTAATTCATCATGACAAGTAGTTTCATATTTTATCTACTAGGTATTACATACATTAATATTTTATTCTATAATCTTGGTTAAACATTCAAATGGTTGACTTGCACGGAAAACAATACACCTTATATTCTGGAACAGAGGGAGTACTTATCATCGCCGGAGTCCTACTGGTGGATACTCAACCTCGGTATCTTCACCGAGGGAAACTTGCTGCTAAGCTGCATCTTACCTTCCACCGTGGGTAACCAACGAAGGGCGAGAAGCAATCCTCTCTCGCGTATCAAGCGAATTTCTAGCGCCGTTGCCGGGGACTCCGAGTGATAAGATAGGGGAGTTGCCCACTACCTTTTACCTTTACTTTTTAGTCTTGCTAGTTTACCTTTCTGTTTTTATCTTTGTGTCTTATATCAAAAATTACAATTTTTTTATTTATCTTGCTTATAGTAGTCCTCCTTGTTTAGATGAACATGTTAGGACTTGGTGCTTTGCGGGAATCAGAAGTTCTCGATTTCTGTCAAAGGGATGGAGAAAATATGAAGATGGCATGGGATAGAATTTCTGAAGCACACAAAAGAATTATGCCTTGGATACCTATAAAAATCGTGCTTAGGAATTTTTACCATGTTCTTTTTAAGTGGTGTAAACACTCTCTTGATATTATAGCTGAAGGAGACTTTTTAGAGTGTTATGAAGCTAGAGCTCTTGATATTTTGCATAGTCTATCTAGTTATTTTGTTTATGATAGTAGTATTGATACTGTTATAGATAGACTTGCCACTATTGAAAAGAGGATGGATGCTCTAGACTTGAGGAAGGTAGAAGAACTTAAATCCAACAAGAAAGAAATGTTGGAGATATATGATGATTGGGAGCGCTTTGTTAGGATTAGCATCTCTAACCAAGACTTCCTTGATTTTTGTGACATTGGATCCATGGTTTATACTATGCCAAAATTAGTTTATGATTCTTTGAAACTAGATATGGATAAATTGTCATCTTATCATGAACATGCTAATGGAGATATTTCAGAGGTTAAAGGAAAGGTAAAAGAAGTCCAAGTTACATTCCTTCATAGGACTGCACCGATGGATTTCTTCGTCATGGAGCCAAACCAAAGCAACATTGTGCTTGGAAGGAACTTCCTCCGAGCCATGAAAGGCTTCATTGACATTGGTAATGGGTTTATACGCTTACACGGTAAGGCGAAAGGTAAGTACCCCTTTCCTAGAAAGAAGAAGAATGAGCTTATTGAAAATCAATTTGAAGGTTTTTATGATTCCGACAATTTTGGAGACCTTTGATTCTTCTTTTTCCTTATGCCTAGCTTAAATGCGTAAAGGAAAGCGCTTGTTGGGAGTCAACCCAAGACGTTTTTACTTCTGTTTTTCGTGGTCTTGATGATTGTTACTACTGTAGCAACATCATTGTATCTTTATTTTTCAAGTTTTGTGCCAAGTATAGCCTCATATGAAAAGGGAAGTGAAAGTTGTGACATGCTGTCCAGAAAACAGATTCTGTCCTCGTGACGGGAAAATCAGAATAAATCACCATTTCATCTTTTTGAGCTGAATTTTTTACACAGCGTCTCTATAAAATCACGAAACTTTTGTATGTTCTGTGTTTTTTGATTTGAGTTGCACATGCATTGCCTTCTTCTCACTCCGAGAGTTGGCGTCCACCTTCGCCGGTACATCCAAACCCTTGGCATGATACGCTCTGTCATCATAAACCTCCTTATATCTGTCCTCAAAACAGCCACCATACCTACCTATCAAGGCATTTCCATAGCCTTTCCGAGATATATTGCCATGCAACTTCCACCTCTTCATGACTTGATCTTCATGTCATACATGTTCCTGCTACACTGGCATCAACATACATTGCATACATAATGATAGCTACATCTTCTTTATGATTTGAGTACCTTGTAAAGTGTGAAAGATCTTCTATACCCTCTTTTAAATTAGAGTGTTGCCCTTAAGTGAGGAAAAGATCCGAAAGTGGACAAAACAAAAGATCCCAAAGAGGAAAAATGAGAGTCAAATAGAACGATCCATTGAGGCCATCAAAAAATACAAAAATAGAAAAAAGAGAAAAAATTAATAAAAAGAGAGAAAGGGGCAGCACTACTATCCTTTTGAAAGATCCCCACTAGTACTCCCTCTTATCCTTGTACTCCATAGAGATGACCATGCATATAGCTATGTGGGGACCTTCACACTATAGAACTTGGCTTGCATATTCCAAGGACGAGCCTCCCCAAATGAGCTCTAGGTCTTCATGAGCGAGCAAGTTAGATGCACCCCCACTAGTTCCATTGGAGAGCTTTTCAGCTCATATGTGCATCCGTCAATCCCTACTCCTCACATCGTATCTATCATTTGACCTTCTCACCTATGATTGTCCTCATTAATGTGAGACTTTCTCACCTTTTTGACTTCCTCCTCCGCCGTATTATCTCTTTTACATCCTAAGTGTCAACTCTCGTGCTTACGCTCATCCATTGCATGAGTGCTCAAAATATCGAAAAGGAGTGAATCAAATTGACTTGTACCTGGCTAGTGGTCTGGGGACGAGTCAAGATAAGATTTCAAAGAAGACCAAGTGTGAAACTTTAGTAGATTGAGTTCTCAATAATAATACTTTTTTCTCGTATTACCTATCCCCCTTCTTGCACGCAAACAACATTTGGAGACATTCGAGTCACGGACAGCGAGAGCTCTTGCACCTAATGTTCTTTCGATTCTTGTTTCAATGCTAATATAGACTCTTGCATGTTATGACTTGAATTGAATTACATATTTTGATTTCTTTACTTTTCAAAGTCCTTATATGGTTGCTAGCATGTCACCACAGAAATTATGCCTGTTATCATTTACCTACTCGAGGACGAGCAGGAATTAAGCTTGGGGATGTTGATAGGTCTCAAACGTATCGATAATTTCTGCGCGCTCCATGCATGTTTTGTGTGATATTTCTATGATCTAGATACACTTTCATACACTTTTGATCATATTTGGACTAACCTACTAACTCAGTGCACCCCAGTGCTAGTTCCTGTTTTCTGCTGTTTTTCTATTCCAGGTTTCCCCCATATTAAAAATGCTCCAAAAATTCGGGAAAAATCGGATAAAAAAATCAGCGCAACGGAGTCTTCCAGAAGCACCCATGTGGGGCCAGAGGGCCACCACAAGGGGCCCAGGCGGCCACCTGGCGCGACCAGGGGGGCGCCTAGACCCCTGGTGCCCCCCTGGCTGTCCCTCTTCGCCTATTTATTCTCCGTCACGGGGAAACTCCGAAGAGAGAACCCTATTTTTGCAATCTCGCCTCTGTTACACCGACGCCGCGCTTCCTAGATCTGGAGCACCGTCAGGACCCTTCCCCGCACCCTGCCGGCGGGAGGATCGACCTCTGGGAGCTTCTCCTCCACCATGGACGCTTCCCGGATGTGCCGTGAGTAATCTACCTTGGACCATGGGTCCGTGATCAATAGCTATGTGATGTTCTCCTCCCCTCTTTGTTCTTCATGGTTTAGACCTCATGAGCTGCCCTACATGATCGAGGCACATATGTAATTCTTTCTGCTTTTGCTATGCTGAGTTTGATGGGATCTGATCGATTATGAGATTATGTTCAGATTGTGATAGAGTAATATACTTGGTTCTTATCTTTTGTATTTTTGTTCCGAAGTAATTCTTGCATGTTCTCCGTTGCTATTTATTGCTTTGGCCAAGTGGTAGGTAGTGACTCCAATAGGGAACATTATGCTCGATTGTGGGTACATGCCCCCTAATGACACGCTTGAGTGACAGAAACATGAGTCTATGGGATGTGTTGTGGCCACAAGGGGGAAAACAACGGTGCTTGTAACCGCGGTTACAAGGATTGTTTACTTTACGCAAAGTTGTTTTAATCCAGTTGTCTGTTGCTTTGGGTTTACACTTTGGGTGGGGATCGCAACTTAATATCAGCGAGATGTTCTGGATAGATATCTTAAGGTGGATGATTAGTAGTAGATGCAGATGGATTTCAGTCTACTTATTTTGGCGTTCTGCCCATGCTTTTGAGCCTCTTCCTTTCTTTTGTAGCATAGTTAGCATTGCGGTGCGTTTATAATCATGTTAATTGCCCGTCTGTAATTTTTTTACCTCGCATAGCAGTCTTATTGTCTTTAGGGAGAGAGACATCACTAGTGAACATCATGGAACCCGGGTCCATATTCTCATCACTGTTTACACGCTCTTTTACTTTATTACTTTTTTACTTTCAGTTTCTATCGTTATCATTATCTTGTGTCTTTGATCCTTTGTAAACAACAAGACCAGAGAGATTGACAACCTCTCTGAACTTCGTTGGGAGCAAAGTTAATTGTGTTGTGTGCAGGTCCGCGTCAGGTGCGCCGCTTATCATCGCCGGAGTCCTACTGGTCGATACTCAACCTCGGTATCTTCACCGAGGGAAACTTGCCCCTACGCTGCATCTTACCTTCCACTTGGGGTAACCAACGAAGGGCGAGAAGCAATCCTCTCTCGTGTATCAACACACGAACTCTGTAGAAGTAACGCATTTTTAGTCCGAGTAACACTGAAGCACATTATTTCCTTTTGGGGGAGGGAGCACCCGAAACTCTGTGGATGTAGCGATTAATGTTGGTGTGAGCGGTCACTCGAGCATGTCTTCATTTTCTAGGTGGGGGAGCACCCGAACCCTCGAGGTTTTGGGCCTTTGCCCTGTTTTTATTAAAGGCGAGGTACTCCCGATGGGAGTAAAATTTTTGGATAAAAAATCAGAATATTTGGCACCAAGCGATAGGTAGTCTTTACCGGTCTTTATTTTTCAAGTTGCTTTTATCTTGAATCGTTCTTCTTGGGATGTTGCAGGGATAAGCATTGTAATAATGCTCTTTGGTGACTGATGTGGTGATGACGCTTGGTCTTCGAACCGTCGCATCTCCTGACCAGTCATAATGACAATTTTGGACGCCGCGTTGCTGCTGCCTGTTGGATTTCTGAGACGTGTATGGGAAACACACGAGATTTGATGTGTCCTTTATTAAGTAGTGCTGGCTGTTGAAAAGGCATCTTGTCTTGGAATTCATAACGCCCAGCGTGTTGGTCTTGAATTAGTAATAGCGCCTCTTGGGCTTCTGCGTGTTTTTATGGTTTGCCCCTGGGCTGTGCTATAAATACCTGCTGTTGTTTGCCTGGGCTCAACATTTGTTCTTCTCCCATCTTTCCCTTCTTCTTCTTCTTCTTATTCTTCTTGATATGGTGCCCAAGTGTGGTGGGGGTGTGGTTGGTCGAGGTCGTGGTCGACGGGGCCGTGGTGGCCGCACGCCTCGTTCTTCGCACGGTGGACGTCGTGGAGCTACGACGACGCCTTCTTCTTCTTACGTGGAGGAGGGTGTTTGGTGCTATGACTTCCTTCTGCGCGTTCTTAGCCAGACCGCTACTCGGATCCCTCTTCCGTTCTCCTTTGCCTCCATGATTTCTGAACTCAATTTGAGGGGTATGTGGCTCCAGCTTAAAGGGTGTGCTTGATCTCCTTCTTGAGTGGAGCTGGTGGTTGATAGTTCGTTCCTGATTTTTCTTGGATCTGGCTGGAGGTCATTTTCGCGACGGCTGAACTTGCGTGATGGGGATAGTCTTTGCTGTCATTTTGACGGCGAAGATACTCTCATCGTCCGCGCGTTTGATGCCGGTGGCAATCGACTGGATCTGTACTGGGAGGAAACAAGCAGTGAATGCTCTGGTGGTCCGAGGGATGTTTGTACTACTTCTCCTGTGCCTTCATCTTCCGCTGACTCCTCGGCTGGTGGTGCTTGCTCTTCTATTTCTAGGGAGGAGCTCGACGCTAAGCCACCCGTCAAGCGGGCGCGTCGGTAGGCAAGGTCACCAGGCTCAGGAAGGAGGAGAATTGCTTCTTCGCAGGCTTAGTTCTTACTTTGTCTGTGATGATGCTCGTCAAGATGTGGGCCGAAAGTGCCAATTATCTCAGCATGATCACACATGTAGAAGTCATAAGTCCCTGGGATGATTGGTATTGTAGTCCTTTTGGTAACTGCTCGAGTCCCTTTGTAAACTTTGGTATGTGGTGGAAACTTTGTACTGATATATCTCTGATATGTAACTTGAGTTCTTCGAGTCCTGTGTAATGAGAGCTGTCTTCGAGTCCTTTGTAATGAGAACTTTCTTTGAGTCCTTTGTAGTGAGAGCTGTCTTCGAGTCCTTTGTAATGAGAACTGTCTTCGAGTCCTTTGTTATGAGGATTGTCTTCGAGTCCTGAGAATTGTCTTCGAGTCTTTTTGGAAAACTATCGGGTGCGCGGCAGCGCTCCCGATGGGAGTAGCCCCCGAGGCTACGTTCGATTTGTAGAGTCGGACTTAGACTTAGAGCTTTATTCAATCATGCTGTCCTTTCTTTCGACTGCTCAGTTGTTCCAGATTTTCATCGCGTGCGCGGCAGCGCTCCCGATGGGAGTAGCCCTCGAGTCTTTAGGTGATCACTTGTGATCAGGTGAAGACTAAGGAGTTTATCTGTCCGATGCCTGCTTTATCCTTATCTTTGGGTAATAAATTGTGCTGATGCGGATTTTTTTTGAGTGAGGTTATGCGGACGAAGCGATGCCTTTCGGGGGAAGTTTGTGCTCGAGCCCCCGAGTCTTTTGATTTGTGGTCGCGTAAGCGAACATAGCGTCCCTCGGGGGAAGTCTGCGCTCGAGCCCCCGAGTTCTTTAAGTAGCGTCGCGTAAGAGAAATAGCGTCTCCCGAGGGGAGTCTGCGCTCGAGCCCCCGATTGCTTTAAGTAGCGTCGCGTGAGCGAAATAGCGCCTCTGGGGGGAGTCTGCGCTCGAACCTCCGAGTGCTTTAAGTAGCGTCGCGTGAGCGAAATAACGTCTCTCGGGGGGAGTCTGCGCTCGAGCTCCCGAGTGCTTTAAGTAGCATCGCATAAGTGAAAATGGCATCTCTCGGGGGGAGTCTGTGCTCGAGCCCCCGAGTTCTTTTAAGTAGTACTATTTGGGCAACACCTCTTTTATTGCTTCGAGTTTTACATGTGTTGCCGATCGGTGCTGCTACCGAAACTGCCGAGAGCGCCTATGGGTAGACTATGGGTAGAACAGGCGCAAGTTTGCCACGTTCCACGGATTTCCCACGTCTTCGTCGGTCTTCGGGTTCTTCAGCCTGTATGCTCCTCCTCCTATGACCTCCGAGATTATGAAGGATCATTCCCACTGCAGGGCAAGCTTGTGGACTTTTTCTTGTATTAGCCACAGGAACAAGATCTCCTTTGCGGAAAGTTCTTGTCCGCAGGCGACTGCTTTGGTATGTGCGTAGTTTGTCCTGGTATCCTTCTGTCCTTGCTATAGATGTGTCCCTTGCTTCTTCTGCGGTGTCTTTGTCATCCTGGAGTGCTTCTTCTGCCTCGTCTTCTTCGTATCCCGAGATTCGTGGAGCTCCAAACTTTAGGTTGTGTGGCAGCACAACTTCTGCCCCATATACCATGAAAAAAGGTGTGTACTGGGTTGAGGTGTTGGGGGTGGTGCGCAGGCTCCACAGGACTACGGGGAGTTCTTCTACCCAGTTGCCTGCAGCCTGTTCGAGTGGTGCGAGGAGCCGCTTTTTTATTCCTCCGCACACTAAGCCGTTTGCCTTCTCCACCTGGCCGTTAGATTGTGGGTGCGTGACTGATGCGTAGTTGATTTTGATGCCCAAATCTTGGAAGAAGTTCTGAAATTCTGCTGCTGTGAAGTTTGTACCATTATCTTTGATGATGTTATGTGGTACGCCGAATCTGAAGATGATGGACTTGATGAAGTTAACTGCCGTGAGGGCTGCTGAGCTGGTGATTGGTACTGCTTCAATCCACTTGGTGAACTTGTCCACTGCTACTAGGAGATGTGTTCGACCTCCTTTTGAGGATTTCTTGAGTTGGCCCACCATGTCGAGTCCCCAAGTGGAGAACGACCAGGAAATTTGTTTGGTTTTGAGTTCTGATGCTGGGGCGTGTGGCCTGCTGGCGAATTTTTGGCAGGCGATGCAGCGTCGCACAATGTCTTCCACGTTTCGCAATGCGGTTGTCTAGTAGAACCCTGCTCGAAAGGCTTTGGCCACAAGTGCACGACTACTCGCGTGGTGCCCGCAAGTGCCTTCGTGGATCTCGAGCAATAGGGCTCTGCCGTCTTCTTCCTCGATGCACTTTTGGAGGACTTGGGAGATGCTACGCTTGTAGAGCTGTCCGTTGATTACTGTGAATGCTTTAGATCGTCGACTGATGCGTCGGGCTTCTACGACGTCTTGTGGTAAGGTGCCTTGAATTAGGAATCTAAGGAACGGTTTTGTCCAAGCTGGGCCTTCGGGTGTGGCTGGCTCTGCCTCTTCGACTGCTTTCCTGTCTGCGTCAGCAGTTGAGTTTGCAACCGCCACTTGTGCTAGTTCACTTGTGTCGTCATCCTCTGCGGCAGCTTCTGGCGCGAGTGCCTTGGTTTTGATTGACCTCTGGCTGATACTTTCGAGGAAAACGCCTGGTGGAACTGGTCCTCGAGTTGATCCAATGTTTGCGAGCTCGTCTGCTTCTGTGTTATTTTCTCTGGTGACGTATTTTAGCTCGCAGCTGTCGAATCCTCCCTCTAGAGTGTTCTAGAGCTTCTGGTAAGCTATCATGTTTTCTGCGACTGCTTCACAGTCCCTCATTGCTTGCTGGACGATGAGGTTGGAGTCTCCGTAGATTGAGAGACGGGTGGCGCCGCAAGCTTTTGCCATGCGCATGCCATGGAGTAGTGCCTCGTATTCTGCTTCGTTATTTGAGGCATTGCTGAAGTTGATCTGGAGCACGTATCTGAGTTTGGCTCCTTTGGGAGAGAGTAGTACGACGCCTGCTCCAACTCCTTGATGTCTTTTTGATCCATCAAAGAACATCGTCCATGAGTTGGAGAGGTCTGGAGGGCCATGTGTTTGCACTTCTATCCACTCGACCAGAAAGTCTGGGAGTACTTGGGCTTTGATTGCCGTTCGATGTTTGAACTGCAGGTCGCAGGGACCGAGCTCGATGTTCCATTCGGCGACTCGGCCAGTTTCTCCAGGGTTGTTGAGGATGTCTGCGAGTGGTGCGCTGCTCACAATCGTGATGAGGTGTTCGTCGAAGTAATGTGTTACTTTCCTTGAAGTCATGATGATGGCATATACGAGCTTCTGGTAGTGCGGGTACCGCTGCTGAGATTTTGTGAGGATCACGTTGAGGTAGTAGATTGGCCTTTGTATGCTCTGGACTAAGGATGACAATGGGTTGGATATGGGTAGGGTAGATCAATACCATACCTATACCCTTATAGTTCATGGGTACAAAATTCTACCCATACCCTTACCCGTGGGTATGAAACTGTACCCACACCCATACCCGGTGGATACCCGTACCCATTGGGTAGATCAAATAGTACAATTTTTTTTTCATATTTTTACATTTATTGGTAGCACATTGGCAAGAAAATAATCTCAACTCAATTGCAGGTAGATGAATACATGACAATTATTTATAAAGTCTATAGGTACCCACTTAGTAGATGAAATAGTATATGGTATAGATACGCATGGGCTTAGTCAAATAGTGAAATGATATAAATGGGTGGGGTATGGGCATACCCATGGGTACAAAGCTATACCCGTGCCCTACCCAGGAGTTGATGGGTAGGGTATGGGTACTACCCACGGGTATAAGAATGTACCCATACCCTACCCATGCGGGTAGGATACCCGTATCCATGGGTAAAATTGCCATCCTTACTCTGGACTTTGCCTTCTTCCGCGCGATCAACGACGAGCGCCGTGCTGACTACGCTGCTACGTGCCGCTATGTAGAGGTAGAGGGGTGCTCGCTCCTTGGGCACCGCCAGGATTCGTGGTGTCGAGAGGGTGTTTTTTAGGTCTGCGAATGTGTTGCGAGCTTCCTCAGTCCACTCGAATTTCTCTCCTTTTCTGAGCAACTGGTAGAATGGTAGGGTCCTTTCTCCCAGCCTGCTGATGAAGCGGCTCAGTGCTGTGAGTCTTCCTGTGAGTTGTTGTACGCCTTTGATGTTCACTGGCTCTTGCATCTTGGCGATTGCTTGGAATTTTTCAGGGTTCGCTTTGATTCCTCGGGCAGAGACCATGTATCCGAGCAGTTTTCCGGGTGGGACGCCGAACACACACTTTTTTGGGTTGAGCTTGATTCTGTATTTGTTGAGTGATGCGAAGGTTTCGCGGAGGTCATCGATTAGCGTGTTTGTGTTGTATGGTTTGATGACGATGTCGTCGACGTAGACTTGGACGTTTCTGCCGATTTGGTCTCTTAAGCATGCTTGCATCATCCGTTGGTACGTGGCTCCGGCGTTTTTTAGTCCGAAAGGCATTGTCCTGTAGCAGAATATGCCGTAGGATGTGATGACTGAGCTGTGTTCTTCGTCTTCTTCCTTCATCCTGATTTGGTTGTATCCTGAGTAGGCGTCGAGGAAAGACAGGAGGTCGCATCCTGCGGTAGAGTCGATTATCTGGTCTATCCTTGGCAGAGGAAGGTGGTCCTTTGTGCAGTATTTGTTGACGGGCCCGTAGTCAATGAACATCCGTAGTACGTCGGTGTACTTTTTAGGTACCAAGACTGCGTTTCCGATCCAGGTGGCCTTCTTCGTCTCCCGGATGAATTGCGCGTCGAGTAGTCGGTTGATCTCTTCTCCAATGGCTCCGCGCTTGGGTTCTGAGAATCAGCGCAATGCCTGCTTTACTGGTTTGGTGTTTGGATGTATGTGTAGCGCGTGCTCTGCGAACTCTCGTGGTATTCCGGGAATATCGGCCGGGCACCAGGCGAAAATTTTCCATTCTTCGCAGAGGAAGACCATGAGGCCAGTTGCTTGTTCTTCTGGGAGATGGGCGTAGATTCGGACCGTCTTGTCTCGGTCCGTTGGGTGCACCTGGTGGGCGACTGTGCCGCTGTCGACGCTGAAGTCACGAGTAAATTCTTTTGATTCGCTTCTGCTTGCCAGTGGAAAAATGCTCTTGTCTGTCACCATGTGTAACGACCCGGTCCCAAAAGGAACCAAGTCTACTGTGCTTCTGTGCTATCCCTGGATCAGTATGCTAGCACACACAGTACTCGATGAAATACCATGAATCACATGTCAAAAAGTAACGTAAATACATGGTATTTATTACCTTATAGCCCTTGGGCTAGAATACACCGCGGAAACAAACAATACATAAGTGGAGTCCCATCAACACCAACGGCAAAGTTGAGTGTAGACATCGTAACCCTACATCGCATCACTTACTCGTCGTATACAATCCTGCAACACCGAAGGTTACAGCCCAAAATGGGTCAGTACTTTGAATGTACGGCAAGTTACTCCCAAAAAAATATATAACAGACCTATCTTCTACATGCAATTTTGGCTGGTGGAAAAGCTCTAAGAGTTTCAGTTTGCATAAAGCTGATTTTGTCCTACTCAAAGATTATCATAACAGTACTACAAAGCTCATAATATGATTGAATTGGTTTCTCCAAGTCAATCTATTCCCAAAGTTGATTAAACCCGATTGATTAATTAAATATGATGAGATCTGTCAACATTCCTACTTCTAGATGCTCAAAGTCGTCCGTAACCGTGGACACGGCTAATCATGATCAGTTTGTACACTCTGCAGAGGTTTGTGCACTATTCCCCACAAGACTCGACCACCTCCTTTTTAGTTCGTCACACTACATGTTGTATGAGAACCGGAAGGTCAAGACATGGTCTTTTAGAAGATTTTCCCTCACTCTGGCGGTGCCCATCCCACCTACTCATAACTACGTTCGTAGCACCACCTAGTAAGAGTCACTACAACTAATCAACCAAGCCAGAGCCCATAATAGCTTGTGGCTGCACACGTAAGCTTCTAGTTATGAAAAATATGATTGATCCCTTTAAGCCTGGGTGGCATTCCGCAGTGATTACTGGCCATCTCCAGGTCACTCAGGCAAATCCACTGGTTCCTCCAGGGTGCCCCCAACCATTCCACCCAGGTGGTTCATTAAGATTATCTTGGTCCTGTTTACTACTTAGTCACTCATACCTCATAATGGATCACTTCCCAATCCACGTCTACTTAGCAAAGCAGTATAATTCTACACGGTGGCGACAATGATATAAGGTTCAGACCTACCTCAATGAACTACTGGGTGTAATAGCATAGCATAATATATAATCCTATCAATGCATAATATTTAAGTTGGACTACAATGCATATAAAAAAATATAGGTAATAGTGGAGCATGATCAAAAGAGTAACTTGCCTGGATCCTGACGATGAAATATTCTACTCATAGTCATCTCTCCATCTCCTTACAATATATCTAACGGTAAAAGAGAAACACTTCAACACACAACTCAACCCAAAGTGAAGATCCAAATAAGATACAATTACAACATAAATATTTAGTTATTACTATTAATAAACTAATTACTATGGCATGGATAGGTTGAGATAGGATCAAGTTGGATTGGATGGAAATATGATGGCAATCATATATCCGAGGATTGTAAAATCAATTGGATATGTTGGAGGTTGATTATAAAATCAATTGGATGGAGAGTATGTCAAACTCAGTTGGTTTGTCCATATGCATATTTGAATAGGAAATCAATTCTTGGATTGGATTCAAAAAGATCCGATAGAAATCGTGATGATCTTGTTGAGAAGATTGAATTTTTGTAGCCAAATTTATATAAAAAAGAGATATAACTAAATAGTGTATTTATATGATGGAAAGAATGTGAAATTGTCCAAACAGAAAGATTTGATTTTAAGGATCAAATTTGATGAAGAAAATATTGCTAATAAATTATAGAATAAGATGTATATCAAATATACTCAAATTATAAAAATAAATTTGAGTTAAATTTCGAATTATCAAAAGTGGAATATTACTGGAAAATAATAAACTACATTTTCCAAGAAATCCGGGGATATAAAATTTGTCGAATCCGACTTACGGGCTAGAAGATATGAATTTTTTTGAAGTTTGGATATTTTTGCTAAAATGAATTACGGGATTAATAAAAAGGATGCAAAATGGCAAGTTCTGATAGGTCTGTACCCATTCGATTTTTACAAAATAAAATTATGAACAAAGAGGGGAGAAAGGCTCACCGGAGATCTCGCCGGAATTTTGGAAAAAGGTCGCGGGCGTCAATAAACAGCCGAACGGGATAGAGGATGATTTGTGCGACTCGATGGACAAGGTTATAGCTCCAGGTTCGCCCTCGGATAGCGAAGAAGTTACGTCGGAGTAGAAAAGAACGCATGAAGAGCACAATGACACGGACGGCGTGCTCCGGCCTTGCAATCGAGAGGAAAAATATGTCACAACGGTGCGCATCGGCAAGGGGAAGAAACTAGAGGAAGAAATATGGACTAGGTACCTTTCTTGGCGACAAAAATCTTCACCGGAAGTGTGGATGCATGTTTACCCCGACGAGAAATTGCGCACGAAGGAGAGGGATTTGGAGAGGGACTTTATGCGTGGGGATGTGTGGTTCAAAGGGGTCCTAGGGGCGGTATTTATAGGGTCATGGGAGGTCCATAGAAGGAGAGTGGGTGAGGTTTTGGAATGGAGTTAATGGCATTCATGGAGAAATAATGAACATTAAAAGCGATGTTTTGGAAATAGATTTAATGGCATTTATGGAGAAATAATGGGCATTAAAAGCGAGGTTTTGGAAATGAATTTAATGGCATTCATGGAGAAAATGATGGACAATTAAAAGCATTAAAACGCGTGTTTGTTTCCATGAATGGATTCCTCATGAACTTGTCCACAATTTTAATGTAGGTTCTGAAGTGAATCAGTCAAAAGAGTATATGGGAGGAAAGGAGGAAGAGCTTCAGTTGCCATGGCCATTTGCTTCTGTGTTCACGTACACATGAACGAACGAGAGGAAGAAGACAGCTCACTCGGGCTATGGGCCTTAGTGGAAATTTGTCCCAAGTTAAAGAAAAAGGAAAGAGAGATAGGGGAAAAATTAGATAGATGACCTGAGTCCAATTGACTTAGGAATCCTATTTTTATTATTTGGGTTAAACACTCTCAAATAAAATTGTATAGGCCAAATAAAACATAGAGAGTCTAGGAAAACTATATTTCCCTCTCAGAATACATTTTAGAAATATATTTTTATAAAAAAAACTCATTAACGACATTATTAAAAAAATTCAATACTGTTTTTGGAGAAGTCATATTATCTCCTCTCATTTTGTTTATTAAATTATTGGAAATATTTAAATATCTCTTAAACGTCAATATCCAATAAACTCCAAAATAAGAATTCGAGAATGAGTATGGGACCACAATAAATTTAAGAAAGTCATTTTATTCTCACTCGAAAATATTTAATTGTGGTTCGTACCAAATTTCAAAAGGACAAAAGAAAGAAAACCATTCTTTGAAATTTTGAATAAAGTTCACAACCAAAATTTTCATTATTGGATAAATGATTATCCAATTTTATTAAATGGTTTGTAAAGGTTTAAACAAAAACTCAAGGGAAAAGTTTTTCATTTACCCCAAAATCAAAACAATTCAATCAATATTATATTATTTATTAAAATTCCAAAATTTGGAAAATTTTGGGATGTTACACCATGGCTATTTCTTCGAGTTGTTGCTGAGCTCCAAACGTGTCAGAAATTTCATGAAAATCGCGGTCACATTTGTCTGATTTGATAAAACTCCCATTGAACGTAATGAGCACTGAGGGTCCTGGCATCTGGAGCTTGAGGTATGCATAGTGCGGGACCGCCATAAATTGAGCGAATGCGGGCTGTCCGAGTATGGCGTGGTATTGGGACTGCCATTCGAGTACTTCGAACTCGAGGACTTTTCTTGCGAAGTTGCCTCTGCTGCCGAAGAAGACGTCGAGCTCAATTGTTCCAAGGGAGGCGGATGCTTCGCCTGGAACTACACCGTAGAGTGTGATGCCTGATTTCTTCTAGACTGACCATGGAATCAGCATCTTGCGTAAGGTGCTGGTGAAGATTATGTTTAAACTGATGCCCCCGTCCATGAAAACTCTGTCCATGTCATATCCGCCGATCTGGGCGTCGAGGACCAGCGGTGCATGCCCAGGACTTGGAATTGCGGGTGGGTGGTCGCTTTGTGAGAAAGTAATGTTGGTCTCTGCGCCATACAGATGGTAGATTTCCGCTGTTTTTAGGCCCTCGACTGCTCGGGTCTGTAGGGTGTGGGCGTCCTGTTTTGCTTTTGAGGGTCGTCCTTCTTGGATCATGCAGACCCATCCATGCGAAATAGGGTATTGCTCTTTTGAATTGGATGCTGGCGGCTGCGCAGTTCCTCGAGCATGTTTGGCTTCGCGTTGCTTCTCTTCCTTGAGGCTGTTGGAGAGTTCGGTGAACAGACAACAATCTCTCAGGGTGTGGCCTGCTCTAAGGCGTCCCCAGTCGTCTTCGAAACAGTGGATTGTGCAGGGTCCATCTAGCTTTTCTTTGTCTGTGTGATTGCTGGAGCCATCGTGCCTTCTTATTCTTGTGACTAAGAACGACTGCGAGTGGTCTTCTGAACGGGAGTGGAACCTTGGGTCGAGCTTTATTCCGTCGTTGATCGAGTGGTTCCAAATGAACTTGGCGAACTCATCTGGTCTTTGGTCTGGGTTGTAGTACTCGTCGGACTGAGTTTCGGAGTCATAGTCGTGTCCCGTGGAGGGGTGTCCTGGTGGCGGCGGGTGCTCGAGTGGATCCCAAAGCTGCTGTGACACGTTGCGGTTCCTCGAGTGGGATTTCTATGTGGACTTTTTGTAGTTGTTCCAGCGTCTTGGCTGGCTTCGTGGTTGCGTCTTGCGCTTGCCTTCTGGATCGTCGAGTTCTTTTCCACCAATGACGACTTTGGTGGTCGCCAAAAGATCAAACTTGGCCTAGCTACGGGCCGAGCGATCTTGGTGGTGCGATGAAGAGGTTCGCGATGAACTTGAGTTCTTTGAGTGGGTTGGGTCTTGATCCAGCCCTTGAGTTGTGCCTTGCTAGAGATAGGACCGCCAAGATCGTGATTCCAACCGTGTAGTTCCCACAGATGACGCCAATTGACGAGGATTAGCCTCGGCAAATCCCATGGTCAGGGACCCTAGGTTAGATCGTAGAGAGGAACAGGCTGTCGATACTCGTCGGCTAACAGGAGAAGCACTTCCCGCTCGATTGTATTATGCGAGGGGGCGATTACAGTGGAGGTCTAGGCGAGTTCTCTCAAGATCGGAGGTGTCGATTGTAGATTGGATGTCCTGAGGCGTCACCCCTCCCAGCCTTTATATACTAGGCTTGGTCTCGGGGAGTCCATCTCAAGTTACAAGGAAGATTTCCTAAACTAGCTTCGGCTTGGACGCCAAGTCTTGACTTCCTTGTTGGTCGCAGACTCCTACATCGGTAATTTGAGTGGGCCAGTCATGGAACCGTCGAGGCTTCTATCGGGCCTTCCGTCTTTGTACGCACCAGGTATCCTCACACGCAGGAGTCGTGGGGTCACCCCTCGTCAGTCACGATATTGATAACATTTCGGATCAATCGTAGTGAATATCCCATTGAATTAAGCATCGCTACACATTGTAGTCAACCTTTTGAATTTGTCAGAAACATTCTTTGTGACAAATCGATCTTGACATCTTCTTTGACGCTCACATTTATTCATTATAACTTCGAAGTTATTAAGAATGTCAAGTAACCTCCTTACTTGATAAGATTCATGTAATCTTAAATTTAACTCAATATAGGATTTCATGACTCATAGTCATATCTCGTACTTAGGTGCACCATCGCTTCTTCTTAGTTCGTAGGTATGTATTGTTCCATTAACTTGACAAGTGAATCATGAATATTATTTTGCAGAAGGGAAAATATGTATCCTTGAATCCTACTTTGTTTAGTAAAAGGTTTAACCAAAAATTCATGATCATTATCATCAGTTTCTCCTCTAATTGTAGAGCTTTGCTTCTGGAACATATTCCTTTGTGCTACTCTGACATCTGGAGGCAAGGTCAATTACCTTGGTTGAACTTTCACTTTTCTTCCATTAACACATTCATCAAGAACATTTCTTAACAAACACCAAAACACTTAGCAACACAAGTTTTGCTCGTTTGGTTCTAGTTGTGGAAGATGCATCCATATTTGTCTAAGAATACACTACAAAGATAATTTATCATATAAATCAGGCTTCCTAGAAATCACGACACACCATAAAATATATAGTGTTGGTTTCCACGAACTCTGATGGTTACCTATACTGAAGTGAATGTTTGCATATTAAATTAACAACTCTAAATAATAATAATAACGTAACTCGGTAAGAGATAACTTAGACCATATACTATTCAATAGAGTATGATTATAATGTTCAGGCACATCAATAATATTGAAGTGGTCCAAACATTGTAATTTTTGAAATAACTTTCACAAGTGTTTATGCCCAAGACTAACTCAAAACATTTGTCACTTTGATCAAATCGTAGAGACTTATCTTTCTTGTTAATTTAATATCCATCTTTATTCTGAAATCCCTTTGATCACATCAAATTATTTCAGAGTCAGGTTTGTCTTCATTCTGAAATCCCTTTGATTATTTCAGACTCATTTTCATTAGTGAATACATATATTCATCTAATGTCCACATATGAAGTTCACGACATAATGAAATTCACTACATGCTGAAATATGATACATCACTATGTATGATATTCATCAATCATCGCAAACTCTGTTTTACTAGAATGCGAGGTTTTAGTCATCTCACCTAAAGAGGCATGGTTTGGATGTGTCAAGAGATCAAGTGTCTCAAAACTTCATCATACCATTCATGACTTAAACGTTAGTGTCATTATTAAGTTTGGATAATTCACATTACAATATTTCTTATAAATGATCAAAGTACTATTATCAATATAAGAATAACTCATTCATAACCGTAATGTGACCATAAAAGATATCGTTCATAAAAGGAGAACAACTGACTTGTTTCTCACTAATATGAATAATTGTCTTCGCGAGATGCAAGACACACTAATAAAGTTCACATTCAAACGATCATAAATTTATTCATATATTAATCAAATGATAGATGTAGAGGGATAGTGTTTTCGACCATCAACTATCTTGATTGCCGTCAACACACATTGTCACCTCTTCCCTTCCAAGACACTCTATAAGCAGTAAGTTCAAGCGTCGAATACTTAATCAACCCCAATTATTGTTTTGAGGGGAAAGCTATTTATAACTCGTATATCAAATATACTTTCTCCGTCAATGACTAATCTTGCATTGGTTCTACATTTAAAGTTCTTAACTTTAATCATGACCTCATGACAGGTGAACGATTCTCCTTCATGACATAGTCTAGACACAGTCTTTGTAGCTGGGAGGAAGCGGATGCCACTTCCCAGTTATCGCAAAGTAACCAGTCATTCAGTAGTCCAAGTTGTACACAATGTGTTCATGTATCTTATACATTTTCCATGTGACCTTCTCAGTAGGTTGTTCCTTCCACCATCGTTGAAATAAACCCCATCCATATACTCATTCTTCATTACTATGATTTGCGACTAGTGTTTTTAAGTTCATCTACCACGTCATACGTGTTGATGTCGTTTAACATGCACTTGCAATTCAGATTTCATTGAATGAAGTATGGTGTATTGTACAATCATTCATAAGTGATGGTGAGTACGATACTCATCATCATCTTCCTTAAATACGGAGGTATCAGGTGTATCTCCTAGCATTTTTCGTATCACGTTTAGCAAGTCATTACTAATGAGTATGTCTCTAGCGGTGTTGGTACCAATCAATGAAGTGAGACCCATCTACCTTAAGTTCTTCATCACACTAAAAGAGCCATAGTTATAAACATTTTGGGTATGACATTTTCTACAATGATATTTGCTAAGACATGAAGATTAAGTTCATAATATGTGGAGTTCAATTTTTAATTAATTCTAAAACACCCACTTAGTAAAACATCTCAAATTTACTAAGCGATTGCACAATCCTAGAACACCATACCTCCCCCGATCGTCACGGCCATCAGTATGTGTTTAAGATAGGCCATCATGCCAATCACATAAGCTATGTGACTCGTGCTCGATCTTTCAATCTACTGTGTTCCAAGCCCACATCTACATATGTCAAGCCTGCCAATCTGACCTTAATGTCACCTGCTTAGACGGGCCATATCTGCATATGCCAGGCTTGCCAAACCCAACCTCATGCGAACACCGTTGATTATGTGACAACGAATGTATGGTATGTCGGCCATAAGGGAGATCCTTCCAGGAGGTGCCCATTAAGGGAGAACACAATGTTGGTATTGTGAGAGATTGTCCTATTATGCTACCGTCGTTATATGTGGCATATTATCAAAAAAGGATGTAAAACAATAAATCATACATGATATGATTCCCCCCGACATGCAAATTAAAGTTAAAAAGCCTTCTACTTTATCTTTTGCAAGTTTTACCTCGCTGCTAGGGGTTTCGAGAAAGAACCGTTTTCTATCCTACGAAAACAAGCCACAGCACCAATCCTGCAATTGTCTCTATTACACCCTTGTCGAGGCCCTCCGTTGCAAACATCTTCGCATCGCTAATGTTAGAGAGACAGACACCCCCCAGCCACTTATATGGTACAAGCCATATGTCAAGCGTGGAACCAATCTCGTGTAAACGCGTAAGGTCGGTCGGGGCCGTTTCATCAGGACATTACCGCAGTGCTAAACGAGTACATGTGAGACGGTAATAATGGGAGAATTGATCCCCACATACTAGATGTGTTCTATCCGTACAATACATCTATGCATAGCCTTGCTCATGATACCACTGTTGGGGTTTGGGGCAGAAACAAATAGTTTTTCATAACCTACGAGTGTCATACCCAAGACCTATGCTATGGCGATTCAAGTAACGGATAGAAATAGGTCACATACCAGTATTTAGTCCGTTAAGAGGGAAACGTTCCCGCGTGAACGTGGTTGATGTAGTCATACTCGTCGATCCTCAATGCGGCGGAGAACCTTGACGACTCCAGAAGCCACCCGGTCCTCGTAGAACAATTACGGGATTGCGTCCCCATCGGAACATTGTCGGTGAAGACGTCGTGAGACGACCACGACGATGAAGTAGCACCACAAGTGTAATGCCTCGCGGGATTACACACATACGGTGTACCTAATACGTCCCAAATGTATCTATAATTTATGCTTGCTCCATTCATGTTTTGGGTGACATTGCTATGCTTTTGATGCACTTTCATACACTTTTGATAATATTTGGACTAACCTATTAACTCAGTGCATCACAGTGCGAGATTATGTTTTCTGTTGTTTTTTTATTTCAGGTTTTCCCATTACTTAAAGTGCCCGAAAAATTCCGGGAAAATAAAAAAAAATCAGCGAGACGGAAGCTTCTGGATGCCCAAAGGGGGGCCAGGGGGCCCCACCAGGCGCCCAGGCGGCCTGGTGGCGCAACCCCACCCTAGGCCGCGCCGGTGGGCCACCTGGACTCCCTAGTCCACCCCTGGCTGCCCCCCTTCCCCTATATTTACCCCTCGGGACGAAACCCTCGATGAGAGAACCCTTTTTCGCGATATCCCCTCTGTTATGCCGCCGTCGTCATTTGAAGATCGGGGCTGCCACGAGACCCTGTACCGAGACCCTGTCGGAGGGAGGATTGACCTCCGAGAGCTTCTCCACCACCATGGACGCTTCCCGGATGAGCCGTGAGTAGTCCACCTTAGACCATGGGTCCATGATCAGTAGCTATGTGATGTTTTCTC
The DNA here is from genome assembly GCA_950022295.1 of Bromus sterilis. Classification (NCBI taxonomy): domain Eukaryota; kingdom Viridiplantae; phylum Streptophyta; class Magnoliopsida; order Poales; family Poaceae; genus Bromus; species Bromus sterilis. The sequence continues at coordinate 225,083,307 of OX465599.1, forward strand.
TCCAATCTTGTGCCTCAATTCTTAGCCCTTGTGAGCTGCCCTACATGATCAAGGCATCTTCGTAATTCTTCTGCTGTTGCTATGTTGAGTTTGCTGGGATCTGATGGATTATGAGATTATGTTCAGATTGTGATGAGTAATATATTTGGTTCTTTTCCTTTTATATTTATGTTCTTGAGTAATTCTTGCATGTTCTCCGTTGCTTTTTATTACTTTGGCCAAGTGATGGATGATTGTGGGTTCATGCCCCCCGATGACTAGCTTGAGTGACAGAAACATGAGCCTAGGGGATGTGCTATTGCCAGCATGGGGGAAACAACGGTGCTTGTACTTGAGGGTGCAAGGATTGTTTACTTTATGCAAAGTTCTTTTAATGTAGTTTTCTGTTGCTTTGGGTTTACACTTTTGGTGGGGCTCGTAAATTAATACCAGCGAGATGTTCTGGATAAATATCTCAAGGTGGATGATTAGTGAGTAGATGCAGATGGATTTTGGTCTACTTGTCTTGGCGTACGTCCCATGCTTTTGAGCCTCTTCCTTTCTTTTGTAGCATAGTTAGCATTGCGGTGCGTTTTTAATCATGTCAATTGCCCAGCTGTAATTTGTTCACCTCACATAGCTATTTAACGTATTTTGGGAGAGAGACATCAGTAGTGAACTTCATGGGACCCCGGTCCATATTTCCACCACTGTTTACACCCTCAATTTATTTACTTCTTTTACTTTCGGTCGCAATTATCACTACTATCCACCCTTGCATTTTATCCTTTGTAAACAACAAGGATGGAGGGACTAACAACCCCTATGTACTCGTTGGGAGCAAAGCTATCTGTTGTGTGTGCAGATCCAGGTAAAGTAAACAACCTCGGTTGTGAATGGTGCCATTGTTCACTTTACCACCTACTTGTCGTCGTTGGAGTCCTACTGGATTGACTCTCAACCTTGGTATCTTTGCCAAGGGAAATTACTGCTACGCTACATCTCAACCTTCCACTTGGGGTATCCAACGAGGGGCGAGAAGCTATCAAGCTAATTTCTCGCGCCATCAAGTAATTTCTGGCGCCGTTGCCGGGGACTCCAGTCTAAAAGATAGGAGAGTTGCACACTATATTTTATCTTTGCTTTTTAGTCTTTTTAGTTTACCTTATTGTTTTTATCTTTGTGTCCTTTATCAAAAATCACAAAAAATTTATTTACCTTGATTTTAGTAGTCCTTCCTTTTTAGTCAAGCATGTTAGGACTTGGTGCCTTGAGGGAATCGGAAGTTCTAGATTTCCATCAAAGGGATGGAGAGAATATGAAGAAGGCATGGGACAGAATTTTTGACACACATAGGCGAATTATGCCTTGGATACCTATAAAAATTGTGCTTAGAAATTTTTACAATGGTGTTTTTAAACGGTGTAAACACTCTCTTGATATTATAGCTGAAGGAGATTTCTTAGAGTGTGATGAAGCTAGAGCTCTTGATATTATACATGGTCTATCTAGTTATTTTGTTTATGATCATAGTTTTGACACTGTTATAGATAGACTTGCTACTATTGAGAGGAGAATGGATGCTCTAGACTTGAGAAAAGTAGAGAAACCCAAGCCCAATAAGGAAGATATCTTGGAGATAGATAATGACTGGGAGCCTTTTATTTGAATTAGCATCTCTAACCAAGACTTCCTTGCTTTTTGTGATATTGGATCCATGGTTTCTACAATGCCAAAAGTAGTTTATGATTCTTTAAAATTAAACATGGACAATTCGTCATACTATCATGAACATGCTAATGGAGATATTTCTGAGATCCATGGAAAGGTAAAAGACGTCCAAGTTACATTCCTTAAAATGATTGCAATGGTTGATTTCTTCATCATGGAGCCAAACCAAGGAAACATAGTGCTTGGAAGGGATTTCCTCCGAGCCGTGAAGGGCTTCATTGATATAGGTAAGGGACACATACGCTTACGTGGGAAGGAAAAAGGTACGCACCCATTTCCTCAAAGAAACAAGGATGAACATGTTGAGGAACCATTTTAAGGGTTTTATAACTCCGACGATTATGACGACTTTTGATTCCTCTTTTATATCGTGCCTAGCTCAAAGGCGTAAAAGAAAGCGCTTGTTGGGAGGCAAACCAATTTGTGTTTTCTTATGTTTTTAGTGGTATTGATTATTTTTAATACTGTAGCAACATAATTGTATCTTTATTTTCAAGATTTGTGCCAAGTTTTAGCCTCCGATTGCAAGAAAGTAAAAAGTTGTGACGTGCTGTCCAGAAAATAGATTCTGTCCCCTTGACGAAAAATTCCGGCTAAAATCACCATATCATCTTTTTGATCTGATTTTTTTACAGCGTGCTATATACAATTAGATTTCGTGCATCTGTTCTGAGTTTTTTGATTTGAATTGCAGAAGTACCCTGAAAAAATTATTTACTACCTGCTGGTCTGTTTTTCACAGATTCTGCCATGTTTTGCCTTGTCTTCGTTTTGCAAACCTTAAACTTGCTTTTTCTTCGCAAAGTTTTTTTTGGAAATCTTGAGAAACAATATCTCTTCAAGAATATCTGTATTTCCATTAGAGAAAAATATATTTTATCATGGGTACTAACCACTCTAATCAGCTTATGATGAGTTTCGTATGAAGGAAGTTTTCAAGTATGTGAAAGGAGATGATGAAAGAAATTCGGGAGTGTTAAGCGCTGAAGCCTGGGGATGCCCCCATGCACCCCAAAGTAATATCCAAGGATACCCAAGCATCTAAGCTTGGGGATGCCCCGTGCATCCCCTTCTCCATCAACAATCATCAGTTCGTCCTTCTCCATAATATATTTTTATTGCTTCATGCGTTATGTGCTATGCTTGGAGCATCTTGCTCTTTATTTTCAGTTTGTTTTAGTTTTGTTTGTTGTTCATAACAAGTTAGAACCCAACTTTCTTTGTGTGGGAGAGAAACACGCTCCACTTTAACCTAGAACACATCATAGGATTTTCATGCTTATCTTTGCTGTGTGTGTTCTATATCTTTTAGTAGCTGCTATCATGCTTAGCTCTTAGTTTACATGTTTATCTTTTTAAGAGCTTTTGTTTAGGTTGTTTCTGGAACTCTCTTGAGTCTTCATGTTTATCTTGTTTAGAGAGTTGGCCTGTTGCACATAATTTGTAAGAGCAAAGTTTTGCCCCCGTGTATTTTGGATATTGTTGGACAAGACAGTAGAGGAACTAACAATATTTTCTAGTGTAAATAGTTAAATAGGTTCCTGAAGGATAAGCTAGGTCATAAAGCTTCAGGGAAGGTTTTCAAGTTATCGAAGCATTACCCCTTTAGCGAATATTAATCACGGAGGATGACCCCCAAAAATGAAGGCGCCCTGAAGCTCAACTCATTGAAGGAAATGAAGAAGACGGCGCAAGACTTAGATGTTTTTGTGTAGTTCTTTTTCTGTTCTTTGGGTCATAGGACAAACCGTACTATCAAGAGGGGTATTTAGTTTGTGGACACCGAAGTTATTGAGAAAATTCTCAGATCAAATCTAAACCAAGTGAGAAGCCCGAGTGAAGAAATCTCATGTGCACTGAGTTAAGCTTCAGTAGCAAAGACTTCGTTCTTTGGCTTCTGAAGCCGAACTAAGTCCGTGAGTCAGCTTTGCTTGTTCCGCAAGTAAAGTTGCGCAGTAATGACAAATCCGACCGTTGTGGACACGTGTCAAGATGTCACTTCGGGTCAAATGAGTCATTTCACACCTCGGGATCGCCACCTATAAATTCGCCACCCCCTCCTCCATTTGCGGGTGGCTGCTCTAAGAATATTCCTGAGAGAGACTGAAGAGAGCACCCCAAGAACGCTAATGAAGCAAAACCCAAAATCCAGTATACTGAAGCCTAAGTCCCATTGATCTGAGTAGATTCGAGATGACTTAGGTGAAAGCTTGCTAGCCTTTTTATCTTGGAGAACTGCAGTTCTCCTAGACGATTAGAGTGTCGACTTCAAAGAGCGAAGAGTAATTTTCGCCTCGAAGATCAATTTTGTCAAAGGTTTCGGAGATTCCCTTGATAATCTACCTTGAGTCAAAACTGACCAAGCTCAAGAAGATTGGTGCAGTGGAGCAACGGATGGAGAGAGATTTTCTCCAGGTGTTCAATCACCAGTCCCTCCAACCAGACGTAGCGCTTTGCAGAGCGTGAACTAGTCGAACAAACATCGCCGAGTCAAAATTCGTTTTACTTCACGCATTTACCTTCCGCATTGCATTTGCTTCCCAGTTATGCTTCAATGTGTTTTGATTCACTGCATTTAGTTTCGCTTCCTGTTTTACTTCCCTGTCACTTGTTTCTGCTTCCCGGTTCCGCTTTACTTATGCTTCACTTCAAAGTTTCAGTCGAAAATTTGAAGTGATCATTCACCCCCTCCCCCTCTGATCAGATACTTGGAATTTCAATTGGTATCAGAGCTAGTCACTGATACAGAGTGGCAACTCTCCTCGTTGGTTACCCCAAGTGGAAGGTGAGATGCAGTGTAGCAGCAAGTTGCCCTTAGCAAAGATGCTAAGGTTGAGTATCGAACCAGTAGGACTCCAAGAGATACAAGTAGGTGTCACGGCGCTTGGCGTGGACCTGCACACAAATACAAATAACTTTGCTCCCAACGAGTACAGAGGAGTTGTCAATTCCTCCAGCCTTGCTATTTACAAAGGATCAACGCAAGAGATAAAAGTAGAACTGAAAGTAAAGACTGAAAGTAAAGACTGAAAGTAAACTAAGGGTGTAAACAATAATGTGAAGATGGACCGGGGTCCCGTGATTTTCACTAGTGATGTCTCTCTCCCAAAAGACGATAAAAGTGCTAGCAAGGTAAACAAATCACAGCTGGGAAATTGACAGAATTATGAAGGCACCGCAATGATAACTATGCTACAAAGAAAGGAAGGGCTCAAAAGCAATGGGCAGTACGCCAAGGTAAGTAGACCGAAATCCAACTGCATCTACTACGAATCATCCACCTTGAGATATCTATCCAGAACATCTCGCTGGTATTAAGTTGCGAATCCCACCCAAAGTGTAAACTCAAAGCAACAGACAACTGCATTAAAAGAACTTTGCGTAAAGTAAACAATCCTTGCACCCGCGGGAACAAGCACCGTTGTTTTATCCCTGGTGGCAACAACACATCCCCTAGTCTCATGTTTCTGTCACTCAAGCTAGACATCAGGGGGCTGAACTCACAATCAAGCATAACGCTCCCTCTTGGAGTTGCAAGCAAACTACTTGGACAAAGCAAAATACTGCAACGGAGAACATGCAAGAATTTACTCAAGAACAAAATATAAAAGAGAAGAACCAAATATATTACTCATCACAATCTGAACATAGTCTCATAATCCATCAGATCCCAGCAAACTCAGCATAGCAACAACATAAATTACAAAAGTTCCTCGATCATATGAGGCAGCTCACGAGGTCTCGAAAGTGGAAGCACAAAGAGGGGAGAGGTACATCACATAGCTACTGGTCACGGACCTATGGTCAAAGGGTACTACACACGGCACATCCCGGAGGCGTCCATGGCTATGGATGGTCTCCCGGAGGGGGTTCCTCCTCCCGGCAGGGTGCCGGGGCAGCTTTTCCAGGCAGCCCCGATCTTGAAACGGCGGCGGCGGCGGTACATAGGCGAGTTCGTTGAAAAGAGATCGATATTAGGGGTTTCCACCCTGAGGGCTAAATATAGGCGGAGGGGGGTGTCGAGGGGACCCACCAGGCAGCAAGGAGGCCTCCTGGCGCGGCCTAGGGTGGGGCCGCGCCAGGGACCCTCCTGGTCTCCTGGTGGTGGCCCCCCTGCGCTACCTTGGTGATTCCGGAAGCTTTCGGGTCGCTGATTTTTTATCTGATTTGTCCGGATTTTTTGGAGCACTTTTAATGGACGGAAAACCTGAAATACAAAAATAGCAGAAAATAGCAACTGGCAGCTGGGTGCACTGGGTTAATAGATTAGTCCAAATATGCTCAAAAGTTTATGAAAGTTCAAGCAAAACATGGCAAAGTCACACAAAACATGCATGGAGCAAACAAAAATTATAGATACGTTTGGGACATATCAGTCACTCCCTACACTCTGTGTGTTTTGGATTAACCTCCTGGAGTGCTTTCAAGTATGTCTTTCGCAGCTATGCGCTCCGGCGAACCTATTCTCGTTTTCAATGGGAAGGACTATCCTTACTGGAGGGACAAAATGAAGAGAAATATCATGGCTATCAATTCAGATGCCTGGCAAGTTGTCTTGAAATGAGTCACAATCAAGGATGAGAATGCCATCACTCCTGCTGAAGAAAAATTGATTGATCTTGATTCTGAAGTCTGGGTATTCATCACCAATCATTTGACTCCAGAGAAACATCATGAAGTGAAGAATATCCCATCTTCCAAAGGTGTCTGGGACTATCTGGAAAAGATTGGAGAAGGAGTATCCACTCAGAAAGATGCCAGAATTGACACTCTCCGAAGCAAATTCTATCGATTCAAGAGAAACGAGGGTGAAAAATTCAACTCCATTTATAACAAACTCACTGGTCTTGCAAATGAGTTGATTTCCCTCGGTGCTGATGACATTACTCCCCACTCAGTTGTAAGAACTTTGCTTCGCTCATTGGATGATTCTTTTGATCACATTGTGATGATGATCAAAGAAAGAACTGATTTCAGAAATCTTGTTGCCACTGATATCCTTGAGAGACTCAATACTTTTGAAATTGAAGAAGATGAGAAACGTGACATAAATGGCTCTCGAAGAAGATCACATGCTCTAAAAGCAAAAGCTTCCCATCATTCTTGACCCGAAGTCAGTTCTGCTTCCGGTGTCGAATCTGATGATCCTGCAAGCATTGGGAAGGATTTGACATTGATCATGAGACGCTTAAACCGCTTCCAAGGTGTAAGGCCTGATAAGAGGCACTGTTCCAGATCTAGGTGTTTCCACCCAGACCCGGGGACAAAGCACATATCGGTCCCACCGCGACATATGACATAGCCATATGCCCCGGATTTCCAACATGATATCACAACATTACAGATACAAGGATACAACATCTCATACAATCGGCATACAACTGCCTCAAATACAATACAACAGCGGAAGGTACATGTCTAAGTACAGACTACAATCAAAAGCCTAGCGGCAAAGAGAAAAACATCGATCCCCATAACCACACGGGTCCAGGCCCTCCGCCGGGATCCTCCTAACTAGTCGTCGTCGAGTCTCCACGTGAAACGTCGATCACCATACCTGTTGTCGATCAAGAACCCTGAAAAGAGTTCGGGGGTAGTATCATGAGTACAGAGGTACTCAGCATCCAACTGTAGTGGTCATCTGACCCAACAAGGACTTCATCACTCGTCATTCTAGGACAACTAGTAGTTTACGGTAAGGATGGGGTAAGTGGTGAGGTTGCTGCCGCACTAGAATTTATGAAGTGGCTAACGATCTAGAGAGTAAGGTAAGAAGCCAAGCATTCGATGAGGAATCGCCTCCAACAAGTCTTGCTATCAACTACGTACGCAAACATAACACCTATCCTATCCTTGTCCTCCTCTTCGCATCCCGACGAAGAAGAAGCAGTCAAGGCACACACACGTTGATCAAGTTATATTAAGATTATCTCAGTTGTTTTTGTCTATGAACAAGGAGTAGGTCTCAAGTCGTCCATAACCGTGGACACGGCTTCTCGAAAAGATTTAACCCTGCAGGGGTGTACCAACTGCCCATTACGAGGCTCCGCACGCACGCCCATCTCTCTCAGTTGCTACCCATCACAGGCAACCATTTTATGATTTAGTTCCAAGAGATCCGAGACGACAAGTCCCTCTAGCTTACAACGAACAAATCCGGATGGCCCCCGGTGAGACGACATCCAGCTCAGGAGCCGGCCGCGCTCTCGATCTAGTCTCTACCGTATGACTCCAGGTTTGGATTGCCGGTTAATCACACATGGGACACCGGGTCCTCAGCCGGTCATGATGGGCCAGCAAGGGAACTATGTCCTCACTGGTCCGGGTTGGTTTTAAAACTACTGGCGTACGACCAACACACACACGATTTCAAATGGTAAATCAGCTTGGGCCACCACTAGAAATGCTTGAAGCTAGGTAGGTAAGAAAAGGGGACCCCATAAAATCCCACATGCGGTTAGGCATGCTCAGTCTTAAAACCAATATCCGGAACTCGGATCCTAGGTGACTCGAATGGAAATAAGCGTCGGGGCGGGATAGCCTAGACCTTCCATCCTTCGTCGAATATAGTCAACATTAATAATAATCATATCATCAACAACAATATAATAAGGTGATATCCCAAACCAAGGAGTAACAGGGTAACATCGTAGCATCCTAAGCATGCATACTAAGCAGGGGCTGAGCAACGAGCAATAGTAACATAGCAGTACAAGGTTTGCTGGGAGGGGACATGGCTGTATCGGTTTGAAAGAGGCTGTAAACATGTGGTAGGATCAAACATCGAAGCTAACCTAGACTAGCATGCAAACCGCTGGTTGAAATAGAATGGATCATAAGTTATGCATAGTCCTTGCCTGTTGATAAGTCGGGTTCCGAAGGTGTAGTGGATCGCAAGCTCGCATCGTCTCCGAGAGGTACCCGCGGAAGCACACAAGACGATAAACACTGGAAAGCAATAAACGAGCAAGCATTCTATTACTACGGGGCAACACAAGATCAAGAAGACATCACACGACACGGCAACGCGATACGGATCTATCGTCGAGAACGGTTACTAACAGGTTAAGTGGAGTATCGGTCACACACGACGAATACCGCACGTTTACGGTGGTTCAAGTTGCTTAGCTACAGGTGATCAACAAAGGTTGTTAACATGACAACTCAAGAAAGCATGGCATAGCACTCAAACATGGAAAGAGGTGAAGTATAAAGGAAACTATCTATGCTAGTCAATTTAAGTGAGGCTCAACCCTAACATGGCATAACACTAAGTGCCGCACGATGATTAAAAGATTTGGTACTGTTCTGTCCTAAACCATATTTTAGGTTGGTTAACAACAGAAACAATAGCATAAACACAAAGTACACGAAAAACTAATCAAGTTACGTATAAAGAACACCCCAAACGGAGTTACGGTTAAAAATATACAAGCAAAACAAGTTACGGGCACAATCTGCCAACATCACGAAGCACACTTTAGAGAAATGCATAAACAGGACAATCAATGCAAGCATGCTCACAAATGATATGGAACTAAAGTAGACATGACAGGGAAGGCATGGCAAAAAGAATCATGCAAATAAGAATCATAGATCAAAAGATATTAAGCAAACAACATGGCATCGCAAAGTGACAGACTTAGTGAAAAACTGAGGTGGCTGTCAAAAACAGCAGCATAGCAACTTTGGAGCTCAATAACTATGTGACCAGCAAGCATATCATGACAATGCAATACATGTAATGAAAGTAGACATGATGCTTAACAATATGCAATTTGAATCACTCAATTCCGATAAACGGTCGCGACACACTCGTCGATCGAAGTTGCAACAAAATAACAGTTTCAGCAACAGCAGCACAATAACATCAGGGTCACCACTTTGGAGCAAGATTTAATATAGCTAAAGCACCCAAACATGAAAAGTTAAAGCATGGAGATGAAGTACACATGATGCTTAACACATAGGAAAAAGAATCAATGCAATAGGCCTCATGGATGAGTCACAATCATCATGTAAAGTTGCAATAAAATATAAACAACAACACTTAACAGGAAAAACTAGCTATTTAACGGCCTGATGCCCACTTCAACGCAGAATTAAACTATCTAGATGGCCTCAAATGGAAAAATTTTCTACATACGAACGCTAGAGCACACAAAACTGAGCAACTTTCGTTTTGGGGGCACTTTCATCGGAGCTACGGATCAACGGGAAAACGCAGTACAAAACGGGATCAGCAGCAAATAATCTCCAGACTTAGAAAAAAAGACAGGGGGCACGGTGGGCTGCTCACCACGGGCCAAGCCCATCTGACGAGGAGGCGGCCTGGCGGCTGGCTAGAGGCCGGCTGGGGGCGAACGGGCCGCAACGGTGGCTGGGGCGTCCTTGGCCGGGGAGCCAGGCCGGCCCACGTGGGCGTCACCCGACGACCAGGCAACCGGCGCCCGATCCCATCTGGATCGAGGCTGCCCGGAGCGGCGGCGGTAGCCCGGTGGCACGACGGCCACCGGCGGCGAGGAGGGGGCGGAGCAAGGAGGCGGGGCATGGCGTAGAGGAGGCGGATCCGGAGTTGGAGGCGGCGGTGAGGCGCGGTCGTCGGGATCCCGTGGTCCGACGGCGAGGAGCTCGGGCTCTGACCGAGCTGCTGCCATGGCGGCTCCTGCGCGGCCGATGCTGGGTTCCTGCGGCGGAGGCGGAGGAGGAGAGGTGGGTGGTGGAGCCGATGACGTGGCACATCCTGAGCCCTCCGATTCGCAGATCGAACGGTCCAGGATATCTTAGATCTAGGGTTTGCTGGAAATGGGGCTAAATTGTGCGAAAATGGGGTAAAATATCTCATATCTGGGGACTGGTGGCTGCCTGGGTGCTTAGGGGAAACCCTAAGTGGTGGGGTGGTCTACTTATAGCCCAGGTGGCTGGCAGTTTGCAAAAACAACCCCGGTTTTTCTCTCGCGCGCGCGGTGCTCACGTTTCTGACCGCCGGGGGTCCGTAGGACCTCCGATTCGAGTAAACTTTGAACTGCGCGATCAACGCATCGGCCGGCGGCGTTCACCTCGCGCTGGAACCGTTTCGAGAACACTTTCCGGCGCGCTATAAAAATAACCCGTTTAATTATTAAACGGGGTTTTTGTTCCGTTGGCTTCGGCTGGTATCGTGCGGTTTTCGCGACGGTGATCGGGTGAAACCCGGTGTCGCAAAGGTCGAGTGTCAGGGTGGAAAGGGTCGATCTCCGTCCGATACGAAATAAGAGGGGTAATATAATCGCCGATCGATAAATCGGGGACGCAAACACCACAAACAAATCAGACAATCTAACAATTCACACCGAAAACAAAATTTTAAATTTTGCGAAAACTGGGCTGTTACAATACAACACCACCAACAAGGGATCTCGTCCCGAGATCCAGGACGATCCGGGGGAGAGGGGGGAGAGAAAAGAGACACGACGTTCTTCAACACCACCAACAAGGGACTCTGCTCCATGTCGAACGACGAACTCCATTGAGATAATTTTCCGTAGAGAGACGACATCGTCGGAAAAACGAAACCGTCAGTGACAAGAGGAAGAACGATCGCGAAAACCAGATCAAGGGATAGTGATTTTTGACGCAAGTCGTAAAAACACCGGGCAAAAGGAGGGAGGGCAAAGGACGACCCAGATGATATCTGAAATCGGAGAAGCTAAAGGTACTACAGGAATTCCCACCTGAGCTCGGAATCGAGACAATACGTTGCAAGCAAGTCATTGTAACGGTTCCGACACTCCACACTCTCGAGATCCTAAAGTTTGAAAGAGATAAGACGAGAATAAAACACTTACGACACTTGTCCTGACAAGAGCAAAGGTAAGGAGTAAAAAGATCCTACTCTCCGATAACTAACTTAGTAACTACAAAATAGTTTTTGTCTAGACTCGACTTCGGCCAGAGAAGGGATCCTACGGTCGGTAAGGCTCTGATACCACGTTGTAAGGCCCGATATGCGGTACTGTTCCAGATCTAGGTGTTTCCACCCAGACCCGGGGACGAAGCACATATCGGTCCCACCGCGACATATGACATAGCCATATGCCCCGGATTTCCAACATGATATCACAACATTACAGATACAAGGATACAACATCTCATACAATCGGCATACAACTGCCTCAAATACAATACAACAGCGGAAGGTACATGTCTGAGTACAGACTACAATCAAAAGCCTAGCGGCAAAGAGAAAAACATCGATCCCCATAACCACACGGGTCCAGGCCCTCCGCCGGGATCCGCCTAACTAGTCGTCGTCGAGTCTCCACGTGAAACGTCGATCACCATACCTGTTGTCGATCAAGAACCCTGAAAAGAGTTTGGGGGCAGTATCATGAGTACAGAGGTACTCAACATCCAACTGTAGTGGTCATCTGACCCAGCAAGGACTTCATCACTCGTCATTCTAGGACAACTAGTAGTTTACGGTAAGGATGGGGTAAGTGGTGAGGTTGCTGCCGCACTAGCATTTATGAAGTGGCTAACGATCTAGAGAGTAAGGTAAGAAACCAAGCATTCGATGAGGAATCGCCTCCAACAAGTCTTGCTATCAACTACGTACGCAAACATAACACCTATCCTATCCTTGTCCTCCTCTTCGCATCCCGACGAAGAAAAGAAGTCAAGGCACACACACGTTGATCAAGTTATATTAAGATTATCTTAGTTGTTGTTGTCTATGAACAAGGAGTAGGTCTCAAGTCGTCCATAACCGTGGACATGGCTTCTCGAAAAGATTTAACCCTGCAGGGGTGTACCAACTGCCCATTACGAGGCTCCGCACGCACGCCCATCTCTCTCAGTTGCTACCCATCACATGAAACAATTTTATGATTTAGTTCCAAGAGATCCGAGACGACAAGTCCCTCTAGCTAACAACGAACAAATCCGGGTGTCCCCCGGTGAGACGACATCCAGCTCAGGAGCCGGCCGCGCTCTCGATCTGGTCTCTACCGTATGACTCCAGGTTTGGATTGCCGGTTAATCACACATGGGACACCGGGTCCTCAGCCGGTCATGATGGGCCTGCAAGGGAACTATGTCCTCACTGGTCCTGGTTGGTTTAAAAACTACTGGAGTACGACCAACACACACACGGTTTCAAATAATAAATCATCTTGGGCCACCACTTGAAATGCTTGAAGCTAGGTAGGTAAGAAAAGGGGACCCCATAAAATCCCACACGCGGTTAGGCACGCTCAGTCTTAAAACCAATACCCGGAACTTGGATCCTAGGTGACTCGAATGGAACAAAGCGTCGGGGCGGGATAGCCTAGACCTTCCATCCTTTGTCGAATATAGTCAACATTAATAATAATCATATCATCAACAACAATATAATAAGGTGTTATCCCAAACCAAGGAGCAACAGGGTAACATCGTAGCATCCTAAGCATGCATACTAAGCAGGGGCTGAGCAACGAGCAATAGTAACATAGCAGTACAAGGTTTGCTGGGAGGGGACATGGCTGTATCGGTTTGAAAGAGGCTGTAAACATGTGGTAGGATCAAACATCGAAGCTAACCTAGACTAGCATGCAAACCGCTGGTTGAAATAGAATGGATCATAAGTAATGCATAGTCCTTGCCTGTTGATAAGTCGGGTTCCGAAGGTGTAGTGGATCGCAAGCTCGCATCGTCTCCGAGAGGTACCCGCGGAAGCACACAAGACGATAAACACTGGAAAGCAATAAATGAGCAAGCACTCTATTACTACGGGGCAACACAAGATCAAGAAGACATCACACGACACGGCAACGCGATACGGATCTATCGTCGAGAACGGTTACTAACAGGTTAAGTGGAGTATCGGTCACACATGACGAATACCGCACGTTTATGGTGGTTCAAGTTGCTTAGCTACAGGTGATCAACAAAGGTTGTTAACATGACAACTCAAGCAAGCATGGCATAGCACACAAACATGGCAAGAGGTGAAGAAGAAAGGAAACTATCTATGCTAGTCAATTTAAGTGAGGCACAACCCTAACATGGCATAACACTAAGTGCCGCACGATGATTAAAAGATTTGGTACTGTTCTGTCCTAATCCATATTTTAGGTTGGTTAACAACAACAAACAATAGCATAAACACAAAGTACACGAAAAACTAATCAAGTTATATATAAAGAACACCCCAAACGGAGTTACGGTTAAAAATATACAAGCAAAACAAGTTACGGGCACAATCTGCCAACATCACGAAGCACACTTTAGAGCAATGCATAAACATGACAGTCAATGCAAGCATGCTCACAAATGATATGGAACTAAAGTAGACATGACAGGCAAGGCATGGCAAAAAGAATCATGCAAATAGGCATCATAGATCAAAAGATATTAAGCAAACAACATGGCATCGCAAAGTAACAGACTTAGTGAAAAACTGAGGTGGCTGTCAAAAACAGCAGCATAGAAACTTTGGAGCTCAATAACTATGTGACCAGCAAGCATATCATGACAATGCAATACATGTAATGAAAGTAGACATGATACTTAACAATATTCAATTGGAATCACTCAATTCCGATAAACGGTCGCGACACACTCGTCGACCGAAGTTGCAACAAAATAACAGTTTCAGCAACAGCAGCACAATAACATTAGGGTCATCACTTTGGAGCAAGATTTAATATAGCTAAAGCACCCAAATATGACAAGTTAAAGCATGGAGATGAAGTACACATGATGCTTAACACATAGGAAAAGAATCAATGCCATAGGCCTCATGGATGAGTCACAATCATCATGCAAAGTTGCAATAAAATATAAACATAAGCACTTAACAGGAAAAACTAGCAATTTAACGGCCTGATGCCCACTTCAACGCAGAATTAAACTATCTAGACGACCTCAAACGGAAAAACTTTCTACATACGAACGCTAGAGCACGCAAAACTGAGCAACTTTCGTTTTGGGGGCACGTTCATCGGAGCTACGGATCAACGGGAAAACGCAGTACAAAACGGGATCAACAACAAATAATCTCCAGACTTAGAAAAAAAGAAAGGGGGCACGGTGGGCTGCTCACCACGGGGCAAGCCCATCTGAAGAGGAGGCGGCCTGGCGGCTGGCTAGAGGCCGGCTGGGGGCGAGCGGGCCGCAACGGTGTCTGGGGCGTTATGGGCCGGGGAGCCAGGCCAGCCCACGTGGGCGTCACCCGACGGCCAGGCAACCGGCGCCCGATCCCATCTAGATCGAGGCTGCCCGGAGCGGCGACGGTAGCCCGGTGGCACGCCGGCCACCGGCGGCGAGGAGGGGGCGGCGCAAGGAGGCGGGGCAGGGCGCAGATGAGGCGGATCCGGAGTTGGAGGCGGCGGTGAGGCGCGGTCGTCGGGATCCCGTGGTCCGGCGGCGAGGAGCTCGGGCTCTGACCAAGCTACGGCCATGGCGGCTCCCGTGCGGCCGATGCTAGGTTCCTGCGGCGGCAGAGGAGGAGGAGAGGTGGGTGGTGGAGCCGATGTCGTGGCACATCCTGAGCCCTCCGATTCGCAGATCGAACGGTCCAGGATATCTTAGATCTAGGGTTTGCTGGAAGTGGGGCTAAATTGTGCGAAAATGGGTTAAAATATCTCAGATCTGGGGGCTGGTGGCTTCCTAGGTGCTTAGGGGAAACCCTAAGTGGTGGGGTGGTCTACTTATAGCCCAGGTGGCTGGCATTTTGCAAAAACATCCCCGGTTTTTCTCTCGCGCGCGCGGTGCTCACGTTTCTGACCGCCGGGGGTCCGCAGGACCTCCGATTCGGGTAAAACTTTGAACTGCGCGATCAACGCATCGAGCCGGCGGCGTTCATATCGTGCTGGAACCGTTTCGAGAACACTTTCTGGCGCGCTATAAAAATAACCCATTTAATTATTAAACGGGGTTTTCGTTCCGTTGGCTTCGGCTGGTCTCGTGCGGTTTTCGCGACGGTCATCGGGTGAAACCCGGTGCCGCAAAGGTCGAGTGTCAGGGTGGCAAGGGTCGTTCTCCGTCCGATACGAGATAAAAGGGGTAATATAATCACCGATCGATAAATCGGGGACGCAAACACCGCAAACAATTCAGACAATCAAACCATTCACACTGAAAATAAATTTTGAAATTTTGCGAAAACTGGGCTGTTACACAAGGAAAATGTTTTTCTTCACCCAAGAAGAATTATTCTTCAAGGAACTCAAGTTACTCATCTCACCGTTCATCCTCAAGAAGCTCTCCATCGAAGGACAACTGCTGCTACAAGTGCAAGAAACCAGGTCATTAAATTGCTGATTGCCCTCTGTGGGAAGCTGAAAACAAATCAAAGCATTCTCTCAGAGATTCTTCAAGCAAGTCCCACAGATCCTCCAGAAGCTATGAGTCCAAGAGACATGATTCCAGCTCAAGAAGAGAAAAGAAGAATGATTTAGATGATGACAAGAAAAAGAAGTATCACAAGAAGCGTGAGAGTTCTTCTTCGAAGACACACTCTTCTCGTCGAAGCAATTCTCAACGTGCCAAGGCCTATCTAGGAAAGGAGATGAACTCTGAGGAAGAAGCCTCTGGATCCAAAGCAGAATCAGGCTCAAGATCTGCATCTGGTTCCGAGTCCGATGGTGTTGCTGGATTGGCATTTGCTTTGGCCGGTGCTTCAAGCTCATTCTTCACCAACAACAACAGTGAAGATGAAACTCCTGCATACTGCTTCATGGCCAAAGCAAAGGTATCTTCATCCAAAGTTACCTATGATACTTCTAATTGTTCTTCATATGACAGTGATTCCAAGATAAGCTATGCTAAACTTGCTAAAATTGCTTCAATCCAACAAGATGAACTTGATCCGCTAAGCAAAACCATTAAGAAGTCAGAAACTGTGTTGATCGATGATATAGAGAAAAGTCAAACTTTAACTAATGAGCATGCTGCTCTGAAGGAGAAGTTTGAAGAATTATCTTCTCGACATGATCTTCTTTCAGTTGATTATGAGAAGCTCACCTATGAATTTCTTCAGAGGAAAATGGCTCTCGAAAAACTGAAAGAGGCTCATGAAGAGTTGGAAAATGTCAATCTCTCTCTCATGGCTCAACAAGGTTCTGAAGCAAATCATAAAATTGATTCACCTTGCTTAACTTGTCTAGAACGAAGCAAAACTGATTCCAAAGGCAAATCTCCTATTATTATTGATGATCCTAATGCCTCAGATGAGGAAAACTCTGCTGTTACCGAGGAACTCCTCAGGTTGAAAGATTTGTTTGAAACAGGTTTGTTCAAAAGTGTCCAGGGACACCAGCACCTTTGTGATATCCTGAGGAAGGCACTACTTCACAGGAATCCTAGGAACGAAGGTGTTGCCTTTGAAAGGAAGCTAAACCCCGATGGCACTTACTAGGAACCTGAGAAGTACCCAAAAACTGTATGGGTCCTAGCAAAGGATAAGCCTATAGATATTGCTAATCTTTAAGGTTATAACTGCAAAATTGATAAGGCTATTGTTGATGAATCACTTGATTCTGACTACAAGCTTATCAAGAACTAGGAAGGAAAGGTTTCGTATGAATACATTGGTGCCCCTCCAAAGAATGGTTTCTATAAGAGACAAATTTGGGTGCGCAAGTCATTCGTTGAGAAATTTCCTGCTAACCATTCTATGCAGGGAAAGTCTTCGGTACCACCGAAACACTTCTATTCTCTGGAAGAGAGAAATGATTCACTGGTGCCCGAATCAAATGTTCCTCAAAAGGAATACTATCGCACTGGTCTCTATACTTACCATCATCGTGATAACAATGATCAGATTGCATATGCTCACTCATACCCTAACCCTTCGCAGAGGACTTACATTTATGGTGTACTTGATGGCCCCCATAGGCAATATAATCCTGTTCGATTTGATATTGCTTCAACAAGTGCTTCCACCTCTTCTCAGTCACCTGCTCATTTGTGGGTGGTTAAGAAGAACTAATTCTTCTGCAGGGCTATGTCTCCGGTGGATCGGAATGGGTCATGGATAGTGGTTGCACAAATCATATGACCGGAGACAAGGAGTTATTCACCGAAGAAAAACTATCTGAATCTTCTCAGAAGTACATTACCTTCGGTGATAACAAAAAGGGTAAAGTTTTAGGTTTGGGTAAGGTTGCCATATCGAAAGATAAGCACATTGACAAGGTTATGCTAGTCCAATCTCTTGGTTATAATCTTATGTCTATTTCTAAGTTATGCGATATGGGTATGCTTGTTCTATTTTCTGCTTCGCGCTGTGTTGTCTTTTCACAGGATGACTATACGTTTGTGTTCGAGGGTTACCGAAAAGGAGATTTATATATTGTTAATTTTTCTTCGGGCCCTGCTGTATCCACATGCCTAATGGAAAAAACTTCGTCAGGTTGGTTATGGCATCGAAGACTTGGTCATGCAGGGATGAGAAATCTTCAAAATCTAATGAAGAAGAAGCATGTTATTGGTCTCAACGAAGTAAAATTCGATAAGGATCGTCTCTGCAGTGCTTGTGAAGCTGGTAAAAATACGAAGAAACATCATTCAGCGAAGACTATCATGACTACCACTCGTCCCCTTGAATTGCTTCATATGGATCTTTTCGGTCCTCAAAATTATGCAAGTCTGGGAGGAAACAAATATGGTCTGGTTATTGTTGATGATTTTTCTCGTTATACTTGGGTTTTCTTTCTGGATGACAAGAGAAAAGTTTTTGAAATCTTCAAGTCATTCGCTAAGAGAGCTCAAACAGAATATGAATTATCTCTGCAGCATATCCGAAGTGACAATCGAACAGAATTCAAAAATACTCATATTGAAGAATTTATTGATGATCATGGCTTTACTCATGAGTTCTCTGCTGCTTATACACCTCAACAGAATGGTGTAGTTGAAAGGAAGAATAGAACTCTTATAGAAATGGCTAGAACTATGCTTGCTGAATACAAAACTCCTATCAGGTTCTGGGCTGAAGCAATTAACACTGCATGTCATATCATCAACAAGGTTTACCTTCACAAATTTCTGAAGAAAACTTCACATGAGCTTATCACTGGCAACAAGACAAATGTTTCGTATCTTAGGGTATTTGGTGCTCCTTGCTTTATTAGAGATATGAATCATAGCTCCAAATTTGCCCCTAAGGCACATGAAGGTTTTCTACTAGGTTATGGCTCAAATTCTCACACTTACAGAGTGTATAACTCCCACTTTGGGAAGGTTATGGAAACTGTAAATGTGAGGTTTGATGAAACTAATGGCTCTAAAAAAGAGCATTTACCTCATGATCTAGATGAACGTCCTCTTGATGAAGTGATCAGGTAATTCGCCCTGTTGAAGCAGTTATTCGTCAAGTTAATCAAGATGATGATGATCCAATGTTCCCACACATAGCCCGGGGCGCTGGAGATCAACATCCTGAAGCTAATGATGAACAGGATGAAGAAGAACCTGTGAACGAAGAAAATGCAGATCCTGAAGGAAATGCAGATCTGGAAGGAGATGCTGGTCCTGAAGGAAATGATCCTGAAGAAGAACCAGAGCCACAAGTCATTGAAAATGCACCGACTCGAGTGCAAAGAAGAGTTGATGTTGATTCGATCCTCGAAGAAATTCAACAACCAGTTCGTCACACAACTCTTTCTCGTACTCGTTTGGCTAACTTCTATGGAAACTTTTCATTTGTCTCCATGCTAGAACCTTCAAAGTTTGATGAAGCCATGAAGGATCCAGATTGGTTAACTGCTATGCTCGAAGAACTTAACTAGTTCGAGCGAAACAAAGTCTGGTCCTTAGTTGATAGGCCTGATCTAACTAAGCACAACATCATTGGTACAAAGTGGATTTTTCGCAACAAGCAAGATGAAGATGGTATTGTAGTAAGAAACAAAGCACGACTGGTAGCACGAGGATACACCCAAATCGAAGGTATCGATTTCGGAGAAACTTATGCTCTAGTTGCTCGTCTCGAATCCATTCGTGTTATGCTTGCCTTTGCAAATTTCAATGGTATCCTACTTTATCAAATGGATGTGAAAAGTGCTTTTCTTAATGGAGAAATTGAAGAAGAAGTGTATGTTATGCAGCCTCCAGGTTTTGAAGACCCGAAGAATCCTGACATGGTGTACAGGTTGCACAAGGATCTCTATGGGTTGAAGCAAGCACCTCGTGCTTGGTACCACACACTGAAGGACTTCCTTCTGAAGAATGGCTTCAAACCAGGAACAACTGACCCAACTATTTTCACTTGATCTTATAATGGTGATTTGTTTGTTTGTCAAATATATGTAGATGATATTATTTTTTGGCTGCACTAACACTGAAATCAGCGAAGAATTTTCCAAAATGATGTCGAAGAAATATGAGATGTCAATGATGGGTGAATTAAAGTTCTTCCTTGGACTTCAAATTCGTCAACAGAAGAATGACACCTTTATTTCTCAAGAAAAATATCTCAAGGATTGCCTGAAGAAATTTGGTCTCACTGATTGCAAAACAATTAAGACTCCAATGCCTACCAATGGCTTCCTTGATGCAGATGAAAAGGGCAGAGCCTTCGACCAGAAGAAATATCGGTCTATGATTGGCTCTCTTTTATATCTTTGTGCATCTAGACCCGACATTATGCTTTCAGTATGTATTTGTGCTCGTTTTCAGGACAATCCAAAGGAATCACATCATACTGCAGTAAAGCGAGTTCTTCGGTATCTTGCTCACACACCAACCTTGGGCTTGTGGTATCACAAGGGAGCTCAGTTTGATCTTATTAGCTATTCTGATTCAGACTGGGCTGGTGATCGTGTGGACAGGAAATCAACTTCAGGGACTTGTCATTTCCTTGGAAGATCACTTGTGTGTTGGGCTTCCAAGAAGCAAAACTGTGTATCAATATCTACTGATGAATCCGAATACATTGCTGCTGGGTCATGCTGTACTCAGATTCTTTGGATGAAGCAAATGCTGAAGGATTATGGTATTCATGTGAAGAAAATTCCTCTTCTATGTGATAATGAGAGTGCAATCAAAATTGCTCACAATCCTGTACATCACTCTCGCACGAAGCATATTGACATTCGCCATCATTTTCTTGGTGAAGATATTGTGATTAGTCATGTCAGAACTGAAGATCAACTGGCTGACATATTCACGAAACCATTGGATAAGAAAAGGTTCTGTGCGTTAAGGTGTGAGCTCAATATATTGGACTCACGAAATGTACTGTAAGACCAAACCTTTACCTCCATGTATATACTCATTTACTTCATTGTTTGTTTTTGGTATCAGTATTTGTTTTTTCTTCGGTTTCTAGTTTTTATTTTGCTTGGATTTAGTCCGCCATGCTTATCACCTTTATCTTCGCTATTGGTTTTCCTTCAAGGTGATAAGTTTCGGAGACTCCCCTTCTGTTCTTTTTCCCTCTTATTCTATCTGTCTAAAATGGTTGAGCACAATTGAAACGGAAAGTATTTTGCTTCGAACGTCACTGAGTTCCGAATCAAATGCTTCCAACTTTTATCGAAGTTTTACTCAAGACCAAGACATATTATTCGGTCGTTGAGATCCCATCAAGTCCGGGTCATTGAGATTTTCTTGATATTTGCCACGAGATCCTCGCCGTAGAATCCGGAGAGACGATCGCTGGGAGCCGTCCGATCTGATCTGACAACTCCTGTCAGACCAGCCCTATATAAGGCTTCCACCCCAGCGATCCAATTCATCACTTCATCCCCAACCTCTCTGGAACCCTAATTCTCCCAAGCACGCCGCCGAGCTCCTCCTCCCCGTCGACGACTGCGCCGCTTTGCTGCCGGACAGCCGCCGCCGTGGACTTTACGCCGTCGACGAGCTCTTCTTCTCCGCTCCTCACCGCCGTAGCTACTCGACGACACCAAGTTAGGGTACGCCGAGCCCTCGATCCAATCTCCATCTCTCTGTTCATCCGCTTCTTGATTGGATCCGAGTTCTTAGTCTTGCTTTTCGGTTGATTTTGTTAGGTCTCTTTGATCTGTTGGATTCTTGCTCCGTTGGGAATCTTGTTCTAGCAAGAAAAAGCTTCCCATCTCGCTTAAGGTTTGTAGCTAGGGTTATTGATCTTGCACTGTTCTGCGCTAGGGTTTGACATCGATAATAAACTCATTGAGTACAAAATCTAGCCTAAAACAGGCCAGAAACAACTCCCTCACAACTCTGAATCTCTTGTCAAAATCATTATTTTGGTCGAAACTTTTGCTGGTGCTCAGACCATACTTGTCTTTTTCCCTCGCTACCTTTTGCTATTTCACAGGATGTCTGTGGATTTAGGCTTCGGTAATGAGTCCCCCGTTCTTGATCATCTCAACGAAGCCGGACAGGCTGCTCCCAAGAGAAAAGGAGGCCGAACAAAGGAAACCAACAATGCAAGAGGCATTCTTGAGTCTATTCGGATTGCACTTGGATATGATACACCTCCGGAAGAAACCAAGGAACAACGCAAGATTCGTCTGCAAAACATTCGCCGCTACTGGCCATTAGGTGGTACAAATAGAAGAGTATCCCTGACTGGAAATGGGAAATGTAGTTTGCCTTCAGTCCACCCTTCCAATACACTTCACACATGTGTGGAAAATACACTGAAGAAAATCGTCATCTGTACTATCCTGTTCCACCCAAATATCCTCACCCCAACACCCTCAAGACTCCAGATGATTATCCTGATGAGCAAAAGCGATTGAGAATCGCTTCCGAGAAGAAGAGACTCAAGGAAGCAAAGAAGGCTGCCAAGCTAGCTGACGCTGAAGCTCATGGAGTTGGCCCAAGCTCGAAGAAGAAGAAAAAGCTCAGGAAGAAATCTGCTTCACTCCCTCATGCTTCCACCGTTGACGAAGAGCAAGCAAGACTGGGACGAGCTGCACTGGAAGAATCTATTCTTGATGAGTCAAATGCCGAAGCTGATGACGAATCAGAATCGGAAGCTGATGATGAGTCAGAACCTGCTCCCCCCAAGAAGCAAAGGATTCGACTTCCATTGAAGAAGAAGCCAGGAGAGAAACCGACTGCTAAGGGGATAAAAATTCAAGACCCCACAGATAAGCCTGCAGCTCGCCCCACCATTGACTTGTCAAATTTGGTGGTTGTGAAGCCCTTGGCCTCCAAGCCACCGGCTGATGACCTCAATACAGAGAGGCGCTCGAAGCAGAGGCATGACCCTGCTAAGCATGAACAAACTGCAAAGGCCGCTGCACCAGCGAAGCGTAAGCAATCTGTGGCTCCAAATACTTCAGGGAAGCGAAAGCTCACTGAAGCTGAACTGCAACAGAAAGACCTCGCGCAGGCACTTGAACGAAACATTCTTGCCAGAGAATCTGCAGAGAAGAAGAAGGAAGAAGAAGAAGCTGCACGAAAGCAAAGGGAGCTAGACTCCGCGAAATTTGCTGCAGAGAAGGCTGAGATGAAGCGAAAGCTCGCCGAAGCCGAAAAGAATGAAGAGAATGCAGCTGCTGAAGCCAAACTATTGGCTGAGCACGAAGCTAAACGCAAGGCCTCACTAGAGGGCCTAATGACAAAGAAGGCTGAGAAAGCTTCCAGGGCTGCCCAGAAGAAGGCAGTGGTCGATATGACTCCTTCTGCTGAAGAAATTCCATCGAAGCAGAAAGGCATCTCTATGCCTGAAGCTCAAGCTGAAGCAGATCACCATAGTGAACATCAGTTCCCTGATCCTCGTGAAGGCGAACTATGGGATCAATTGGGCGTTACTGAAGCTCTTTGGACAAAGTGTGCGGCAGTAGATCCTGAAGCTTTCGATCTCGGTGATGTCTACATCTCAGGCTCCATCGAAGCAATGATCTCTACAATGATCAGTCAGCTAAAGGACTTGCATTCAAGAGATAGAGTTGAAGTTGAAAAGATTCACAACTATCAAAAGCGCGCTGAAGCTGAAACAGATGAAGAATTCAAACAACACGCCTTGAAGTTGCTTCAGAAGGTGAAAGACGTCAACACCACCACCAAGGATAACATCAAAATCTACAAGGGCAAGATTAAAGCTGCAGTGGATGAAATGGTGAAGACGCATAATGCTTCAATTATGGAAAGGGATCCCCGGAAGCGCAAGGCCCCGCTGGAAGATGAAACAGCTGCTGCAAAGCCTGTTGTATCCAAGCCCTCTGACCCTTCTCTGAAGAAGAGAACCACCAAGAAACGGAAGGTCACTTTGGCATCGGCTGCTGACATGGATACAAGTGATGAACCAACCAGCCAGCCGAAGGAAAATACTGAAGCAGTTCCCACTCCTGCTCCCCAGCCAAAACCTTCCCAGCCAAAACCAAAAGCTTCAACTCCACCCACAAAAATCCCTACACCTCCTCCTACCAAATCCACTCCCATGCAAACTCCCGTCACACACACCCACCCACTCACTACACCTCCAAAAGCTCCAACCCCCAAGCGAACTCCAACCCCAACATGTACACCAACGCCTGCACCCATTCCACCCCATGCACCCACACCAACCCATGTTCCATCCCCCGCACCGCAAAGAACACCAACACCACCTGCTGCTCCTGCACCACCCCCATCATCTCACCCGAAAGCCAATGAACCCTCTCCATCACACTCAAGAACGCTCAACTCGCGTGATTATTCTTCCGCCCGCACTGCTCAAGAATCTGAAGCAAATGTGCCTCGCACTGAAGCACATGAAGATGAGCAAGTGAAGATTTTGAATCCCTCGCAAGAGCAAGCGTTGATAGTCGCTCAGACCGCTGGCCCTTCAAGATCCAACCAAATAGCTCCTTTGCAAAGGATTCACGCTCGATCGCGCCCCTGCCAAGACACCCAGCTTGAATCCAATTACCCTCGTGAAACCTTTCCTATCTTCAAGGGCGCTGGCTGTTCTTCAAGGCACGGTATAGAATTTAGCATCGAACAACATCAGAAGCATCACCGTTTCTTTGGTGTCAGTCCATATGCTTCAGACCGAATAGCGGATGATCTTCGTTTCTGGACTGCGGAGCAACAAATCTTATACACCAAGGTTTTCTGTCAGCAAGGAGTTCTGTTTCACCACAGGCATCTGGACATGAGAAGTCTTTCCACTGCCACTTGCTTCCAGAACATCACCGCAACCATTGAGAATCAGAATCTGACTCGGCTGTTTGCTTTTAGCACTCCCTTCAATTCTGAACTCATTAAGAAATTCTATGCCACACTATATGTTTCTGGTGATGCAAATGAACCCCGCACATGGACACTGGAATGGATGATCCAAGGTGAAATCTTCAGAATGTCTTCAGCCGAATTCATGGAGATAGTCAATATTCCATGGCATTCTGGCGATCTAGAAAAGATTCACTTAGAGCCAGATCTGACTGAAGAAAATTTTTCTACCTTCTTGGATACTGAAGTCACTGCAAATTATATTCCTGAAAACATTTGCCCGAAGCATTTGAACTTCATTTCCAAGACTTGGTTCTATATCTTGTCCAACTCTTTGATTCCATTGAGTACTGCTTCAGAGGAATCCAATATTTATCCAGAGACAAGGCATGCGATTATGAAGCTCACTCATGGTCTATTTTTTGACTTCGAGGACTGCTTCCTTCAGAATTTGGTCCATGCAGCAGAACTGCCATTCACACTGAAGCCATATGCTCCTTCGCTGCAAGTTGTCTGGGACTATGGCAGGAATGAAGACTTTGTGGCTCACCACCATCCAAAGATTTTCTTTCCTCTAGTGCGTGACACTTTGGAATTGCTGAGGAAGCCCAACGATATTTTTGCCACATATGTTGGGGTGCGCCATGAAGTCAATGAGCGCAAAATCTCGAAGAAATTCCAGAAAGACTGCCACCACTTTGAAGTAAATCTTTGGTCGCAGCAAATGCTCGAAAACTACATTGAAGCCAATCAGCGCCAAATGCAATTTCTTGCCGATGAAATTAATCGCGTTGGCAACATTGCTCTCAACAACAATCAGTATCTGCGTGTGCTCAAACGACATTCCTGGAAGGGACTCCGGAAGTTCAACTCAGTAAAAGGCCTTCGTAAAGATTGCATTTACAAAGAGTATGAGAATCTCCAGCGAAACTTTTCCAGTGATGATACTGTGGATCGCCTGAATCAAAAGATTCCTCCCCTGCACAAGATTGATGAAGTATTCTTCGTCAACGAGCCAGAACCCATCCGGCCGGACACCGTCTTCGAAAATGACTCCATCACATCGAAGGACGACGACGACCTCGATGACAGCGACCTCGACATCAACCTCATCACTCAGACGCGACTCGAACTCTTCCTTCGCCTGCGTCGAAAGAAGAATCTTCAGGAGATCAATCTTCGTCGGATGAGTCTTCGTCAAGCTCCGCTTCGTCGGGCTCCAAGGGTGCTGATGCCGCGCAATAGATCTCTTGGTCCTCTTCCCAACCTTTTGTCCAATCATTGACAAAAAGGGGGAGAATGAGGGCATCGATGACTTAGATTTTCATCGGGGAAAGGGCTTTTTGCTATTTGCATTTTTCTTCACTTGGTTTAAGTTACAACAAACATTCCATTCCCTTCGATTGGGTTGTAACTTAAGTTTACTTTCGGTTATGCTACTCTTGTGCTACACTTAAGTTTTAATAACCCTTTGCTCGCAAGTATTGCTTCGTATCCTCTATCTTGCAGGTGGTTATTATTTTCTAAGTCACAGGTCATTGGAAGCAATAGCACACATTTCTGGACATATATCTTTAAATGCAATTGTCTTCGCTAAGATATTTGTTTTGCTCTCCACCGAAGAAATATCTCTCAAGCATTAACTTCGATTATATAAATCTTCGATGCTTGCATTCAGGGGGAGCCCAAAACTTCATGTCTTAGAGTTTGTCACTTCACTTCACAAAAACTTCAATATCTTTTATCGATGCCTGTTTTGTGAACAATAGTCCAAAAAGGGGGAGATTGTAAGAGCAAAGTTTTCCCCCCGTGTGTTTTGGATATTGTTGGACAAGACAGTAGAGGAACTAACAATGTTTTCTAGTGTAAAAAGTTAAATAGGTTCCTGAAGGACAAGCTAGGTGATAAAGCTTCAGGGAAGGTTTTCAAGTTATCGAAGCATTACCCCTTTAGCGAAGCTTAATCATGGAGGATGACCCCCAAAAATGAAGGCATCCTGAAGCTCAACTCATTGAAGGAAATGAAGAAGACGACGCAAGACTTAGATGTTTTTGTGTAGTTCTTTTTCTGTTCTTTGGGTCATAGGACAAACCGTACTATCAAGAGGGGTCTTTAGTTTGTGGACACCGAAGTTATTGAGAAAATGCTCAGATCAAATCTAAACCAAGTGAGAAGCCAGAGTGAAGAAATCTGATGTGCACCGAGTTAAGCTTCAGTAGCAAAGACTTCGTCCTTTGGCTTCTGAAGCCGAACTAAGTCTGTGAGTCAGCTTTACTTGTTCCGCAAGTAAAGTTGGGTAGTAATGACAAATCCGTCCGTTGTGGACACGTGTTAAGCTGTCACTTCGGGTCAAATGAGTCATTTCGCACCTCGGGATCGCCACCTATAAATACGCCGCCCCCTCCTCCATTTGCGGGTGGCTTCTCTAAGAATATTCCTGAGAAAGACTGAAGAGAGCACACCAAGAATGCCAACGAAGAAAAACCCAAAACCCAGAATACTGAAGCCTAAGTCCCATTGATCTGAGTTGATTCGAGATGACTTAGGTGAAATCTTGCTAGCCTATTTATCTTGGAGAACTGCAATTCTCCTAGATGGTTAGAGTGTCGACTTCAGAGAGCGAAGAGTAATTGTCGCCTCGAAGATCAAGTTTGTCAAAGGTTTTGGAGATTCCCTAGATAATCTACCCCGAATCAAAACTGACCAAGCTTAAGGAGATTGGTGCAGTGGAGCAACGAATGGAGAGAGATTTTCTCCAGGTGTTCAATCACCAGTCCCTCCAACCAGACGGAGTTCTTTGCAGAGCATGAACTGGTCGAATAAACATCGCCGAGTCACAGTTCGTTTTACTTCACGCATTTACCTTCCACATTGCATTTGCTTCCCAGTTATGATTCAATGTGTTTTGATTCACTGCATTTAGTTTCGCTTCCAGTTTTACTTCCCTGTCACTTGTTTCTGCTTCCCTGTTCCGCTTTACTTACGCTTCACTTCAAAGTTTCAGTCGAAAATTTGAAGTGATCATTCACCCCCTCCCCCTCTGATCACATACTTGGACTTTCAGAGTTGTTGATACGACCCAAAGGATTGACCTATGGGAGCTTCCCCTCCACCATGGACGCTTCCCATATGTGTCGTGAGTAATTTCCCTTGGACCATGAGTCCGTGATCAGTAGCTATGTGATTTCTCCTCCCCTCTTTGTTCTTCATGGTTTAGTCCTCGTGAGCTGCCCTACATGATCGAGGCACATATGCAATTTTCTGTTGTTGCTATGCTGAGTTTGCTGGGATCTGATGGATTATGAGATTATGTTCAGATTGTGATTGATTAATATATTTGGTTCTTATCTTTTATATTTTTGTTCCTAAGTAATTCTTGCATCTTCTCCGTTGCTGTTTATTGCTTTGGCCAATTAGTAGGTAGTGACTCCAAAAGGGAACATTATGCTCGATTATGGGTTCATGCCCCCCGATGACACACTTGAGTGACAGAAACATGAGTCTAAGGGATGTGCTGTTGCCACAAGGGGGAAAACAACAGTGCTTGTAACCGCGGTGGCAAGGCTTGTTTACTTTACGCAAAGTACTTTTTAATGCAGTTGTCTGTTGCTTTGGGTTTACACTTTGGGTGGGGGTCGCAACTTAATACCAGCGAGATGTTATAGATAGATATCTACAGGTGGATGATTAGTAGTAGATGTAGTTGGATTTAGGTCTACTTATTTTGGCGTACTGCCCATGCTTTCGAGCCTCGTCCTTTCTTTGCAACATAGTTAGCATTGTAGTGCGTTTTTAATCCTGTCAATTTCCCAGCTATAATTTGTTTACCTCGCATAGCAGTTTTATCGTCTTTTGGGAGAGAGACATCAATATTGAACATCACGGGACCCCGGTTCATATTCTCATCATTGTTTACACGCTCATTTATTTTCTGCTTTTACTTTCCAACTGCCACCATTATCATTATCCCTTGTGTTTTGATCCTTTGTAAACAACAAGACCGGAGAGATTGACTGTAACAGACCGGCATTTTCACCCTAATTAAAAATTTTGTTTGTTCCTTTATTTTGTTGTTTGCTAGAATTTTTTTGCAGTATTTGCTTCACCGAATTATTAATCGTTGAATATTCTCCCCCTCTATTTCTCGTATCGGATGCGGGACCGAACCTTTTTCCCAATGTCACAAGACTTTTGCGACATCGGGTTTCACCCGAGCACCGTCACAACCGGCACAAGACCAGCCATCGCCAACGAAACGAGAAACCCCATTTAATAATTAATTGGATTATTTTATTGGGCGCCAGAAAATATTCTCGGAACGGTATCGAAGTGAGGTACGACTGACGGGCTTGCCGAGCTGAGCGCGTGGTTCGAGATTTCGTCCGAATCGGAGGTCGTATGGAACTGATGATACGAATTAATGCCCCCTCGTTGGTTACCCAAAGAGGAAGGTTGAGATGTAGACAGCAGCAAGTTTCCCTTAGCGAAGATGCTAAGGTGGAATGTCGAACCAATAGGACTCCAGCAGATACAAGAAGGTGGTGAAGTGAACAATGACGCCGTTCACAACCTAAGGCTTCTTACTTCACCTGGACCTGCACACACAACAAATAACTTTGCTTCCCAACGAGTACAGAGGAGTTGTCAATTCCTCCGGCCTTGTTGTTTACAAAGGATAAAACGCATGGGATAATAATGATAGTGATAGCTACGGAAAAGTAAATACTGAAAGTAAATTGATAGTGTAAACAGTGTTGGAAATATGGACCAGGGTCCTATGATGTACACTAGTGATGTCTCTCTCCCAAAAGACGATAAAATAGCCATGCGAGGTAAACCAATTACAGCTAGGCAATTGACAGGATTATATGCGCAAACCAACGCTAATTATGCTATAAAGAAAGGAACAGGCTCAAAAGCATGGGCGGTATGCCAAGACAAGTAGACCGAAATCCATCTGCATCTACCTACTAACCATCCACCTTGAGATATCTATCCAGAACATCTCGCTGGTATTAAGTTGCGAATCCCACCCAAAGTGTAAACTCAAAGCAACGGACAACTGCATTAAAGAACTTTGTGTAAAGTAAACAATCCTTGCACCCGCAAGTACAAGCACCGTTGATTTCCCCCTTGTGGCAACATCACATCCCCTAGACTCATGTTTCTGTCACTCAAGCTAGTCATCGGGGGGCATGAACCCACAATCATGCATAACGCTCCCTCTTGGAGTCTCTACCTACTACTTGTCCAAAGAAATAAACAGCAACGGAGAACATGCAAGAATTACTCAAGAACATAAATATAAAAGAGGAGAATAAAATATATTATTCAAACACAATCTGAACATAATCTCATAATCCATCGGATCCCAGCAAACTCAGCATAACAGCAACAGAAATATTACATAAGTGCCTCGATCATGTAGGGCAGATCACGAGGTCTAATCCATGAAGAACAAAGAGGGGAGGAGAACATCACATCGCTACTGATCATAGACCCATGGTCCAAGGTGGACTACTCACGGTTCATCCGGGAAGCATCCATGGTGGTGGAGAAGCTCCCGGAGGTGGTTCCTCCCTTCGGCAAGGTGCCGGGAAAAGGTCTTCTGGTACTCCCGATCTTGGAAGCACGGCGGCGGCGGAACAGAGGAGAGATCGCGAAAAAGGGTTCCCCTCATGGGGGTTTCTCGTCACGAGGAATATATAGGCGAAGGGGGGCAGCCAGGGGGTCCACCAGGGGTCCAGGCGGCCCCCTGGCGCGCCCCACCCTGGGGCGCGCCGGGAGGGCGCCTGGGGCCCTGGTGGGTCCCCTCTGGGCCCCCCTCGGGGATTCCCGAAGCTTCCCGTACGCTGAATTTTTATTGGATTTTTCCCGAATTTTTGGAGCACTTTTTATATGGGGGAAATCTGAAATAGAAAAACAACAAAAAACAGGAACTCGCACTGGGGTGCACTGAGTTAATAGGTTAGTCCACATATGATCAAAAGTGTATGGAAGTTCATCAATATCATAGCAATATCACACAAAAGAGGCATGGAGCATGCAGAAATTATAGATACGTTTTGGACGGATCAACATCCCCAAGCTTAATTCCTGCTCGTCCTCGAGTAGGTAAGTGATAAAAGCATAATTTCTATGGTGACATGCTAACAACCATATAAGAACCTTTAAGTAAAGAAATCAAGACATGTAATTCAATTCAAGTCATAACAGGAAAGAGTCTATATTTAGCATTGAAATAAGCAACATAAGAACATAAAGGTGGAAGAGCTCTCGTTGTCCGTGACTCGAATGTCTCCAATGGTATTTGCGTGCAAGAAAGGGGATAGGGATATACGAGAAAAAGTATTTTTGTGTTGAGAACTCAATCTACTAAAGTTTCACACTTGGTCTTCTTTGGAATCTTATCTTGACTCATCCCTAGACCACTAGCCAGGTACAAGTCAAAATGATCCACTCATTTTTGACATTTTGAGCACTCATGCAATGGATGAGCGTAAGAAAGAAAGTTGACACTTAGGATGGAAAAGAGAGAATATGGTGGAGGAGGAAGACAAAAAGGTGTGAAAGGCTCACATCAATGAGGACAATCATAGGCGAGAGAAAGCCAAATGATAGATATGATGTGAGTAGTAGGGATTGCCATGCAACAGATGCACATATGAGCTAAGGTAAGCTCTCCAATGGAACTAGTGGGGGTGCATCCAACTTTCTTTCTCAAGAAGACCTAGAGCACATTTGAGGAAGTTCATCATTGGAATATACAAGCCAAGTTCTATAGTGTGAAGGTCCCCACATAGCTATATGCATGAATGATAATCTCCTTGGAGTACAAGATAGAGGATGAAGTACTAGTGTGGATCTCTCAAAAGGAATAGTAGTGTGCCCCCTTCTCTCTTTTTATTTATTTTTCTCTTTTTTTCTTGTATTTTTTTGGTGGCCTCAATGGCTCTTTCTATTTCTCTCATTTGTCCTCTTTGGGATCTTTTAATTTGTCCTCTTTGGGATCTTTTAATTTGTCCACTTTGGGATCTTTTCCTCACTTTAGGGGCAACACTCTATATATTACAAAAAGTATAGAAGATCTTTCACACTTTACAAGGTACTCAAATCGTAAAGAAGATGTAACTATCATGATGTATGCAAATGTAAGCCTCTGCCAGTGTAGCAGGATATGCAATGATACTAGCGCGTTATGTAGCAATGATTAGGGCAAGGCCCAACTAGCATGCGGCTCATCGATCAAGAAAGTAGCATGTATGACATGAAGATCAAGTCATGAGAAGATGGATGTTGCATGGAAATATATCTCGGAAAGGCTATTAAAATGCCTTGATAGGTAGGTATGGTGGCTGTTTTGAGGGAGGATATAAGGAGGTTTATGATGACAGAGCGTATCATGCCAAGGGTTTGGATGTACCAGCGAAGGTGGACGCTAACTCTCGGCGTGAGAAGAAAGCAATGCACGGCACATGAGAGGCTAGAAAAATATGGGAAGGTGGAAGTGTCAACTTTCGAATACTCACATTAGTCCGAAGAACTCATGCACTTATTATCGGTAACTCTCAATCTAATAAGGAGGTTTTACAAAGAGAAACGTACCCCGAGGAGGAGTGTATGGGGGTTTGGTTATCCTTGCGCATCCTCGACTCATGGTACGTAACTGTACTCTAATATTTGACCCCTCAAAAGAGTAGTGATCCATCTAGTAGCTAAAGTTCTCAACTAATTTTTGTAAGCTTTGAAAATAAACACGGATTGCCCAAAATACGACATCTATCACTAATAGGCTAAAGCTCTTGACACCAAAAGTCCAAACATTACTCAAAACAATACCTGTAAACTATTGCAAGTTTCTACTACAAAAGAATAGCAACCTCAAATACCTACTTCAAGTTAAGACACAAAACTCAGTGCAACAGGAAAAATCTCTAAACAACATAAACATGAAAACTCAAGAGAGTTCCAGCAACAAACTAAACAAAAACTCTTTGAAAATATAAACATGAAAACTAAGAGCAAAACATGACAGTAGCTATGAAAAGATAAAGAACACACACAACAAAGATATAGGCATGAAATATCCTATGATGTGTTCTAGATTTTGAAAGTGGAGCGTGTTTCTCTCCCACACAAAGAAAGCTGGGTTCTAACTTGTTATGAATAGCAAGAAAAGCTAAAGAAAACGAAAAATAAAACCTAAGAGCGAGACGCTCCAAGCATAGCACATAACGCATGAAGTGATAAAAATATAGTGAGACGAGAGACGAACTGATAATTGTTGATGGAGAAGGGGATGCACGGGGGCATCCCCAAGCTTAGACGCTTGAGTCTCCTTGAATATTTCTTGGGGATGCATGGGGGCATCCCCAAGCTTGAGCGTTTGACACTCCTGAATCTTCTTTCATCATCTTCCCTCGCACACATGAAAACTCCCTTCATACATAACTCATCATAATCTGATTAGCGAGGTTAGTACCCATAATAAAATAATTTTTTCTCTACTGGAAATAAAGATAATCTTGAAGAGCTACTGTTTCTCAAGATTTCCAAAAAGTTTTTGCAAAGAAAAAGCATGCTTAAGGTTTGCAAAACAAAGAAAAGGCAAAACAGGACAAAAATCTGTAAAAGACAGACCAGCAGGTAGAAAAGAATTTTTTAGGGATACTTCTGCAACTCAAATCAAAAAACTAAGAACATATGAAAGTTCCGTTATTGTATAGAGCATTCTGTGTAAAAATTTCAGCTCAAAAAGATGAACTGGGATTTTCTGTGATTTTTCCCGTCACGAGGACAGAATCTGTTTTCTGGACAACATGTCACAAATTTCACTTCCCTTTTCATATGAGGCTATAAATGGCACAAAGCTGAAAAATAAAGATACAATGATGTTGCTACAGTAGTAACAATCATCAAGACCTCTAAAAACAGAAGTAAAAACATCTTGGGTTGCCTCCCAACAAGCGCTTTCTTTTATGCCTTTAAGCTAGGCAATAAGATTATAGAAGATGCTCTCACAAGAATAAGAATTTTGAAGCAAAAGAGAGCGTCAATAAGCAAATATGAAACACATTTAAGCCTAACCCACTTCCTATGAATAGGCATCTTGTAAGAAAATAAATCAAATAAGCACAAAGAAACCAGCATAGGAAAGTGGAACAAGAACAACTTTAAAAGTTTCAACATAAAGAGAGGAGTTTTAGTAATATGGAAATTTCTACAACCAAACTTCCCTCTCTCAAAATAATTTTCAGTAGTATCATGAACAATATCAAGAATATAACTATCACATAAATCATGTTGTTCATGACCTGCAAGCACACATGTATAGTTTTCAACACGGTCTTTAGGATTATAAGATAAATGCAACCCATCACATTGAGCCTTGATAAGAGCACAATTCTCCGGAATATGAGTTGGAGATTTCAAAAGGATAATAGGACAATCAAGTGTGGGTGCAATAGCAAAAATTTCATGCTTAACATGAGGAACTATAGCAAGTTCATCTCCGTAAGCATCATCCATAGTGGCATCACGACCATAAGCATAGAAGGCATCAACTTCATCAAAAAGGGATATTTCAAAAGAACCCATAGGATCATAACACTCATATAAGGTAAGAGTCAAAGAGTTACTCTCATTAGAAGGTAGACACGGATGGATCCATTCTTCCTCCTTTTGTTCGTCACTCTCCTCCTCTTTTTCATCCAAGGGGCTTTCGGGTTCAACACTTCCATAGAGTCCTACAAAACATTAGTCTCTTCCTTTGGGGGAGAGATTCTCTCAAGATGATCAGTAATATAATAATTTGCATCATAATTTTCCGAACAATAGTTAAGTATAGCAAGAATCTCAGATTTGTAAGGGGCACCATCAATATTTTTAATAAGAGAAGTAATTTCATAGGCACCCTTATAAGCAACAAATTCTTCTATTTGCTCTGCATCATCAAAATCATAATTTCTCTTAGCATAAGAAGCTAAGGTTTCATCATCATTGTACTCAGATTGGAAAGCAAGGTGTTTGTGCCTCATAAAGCAACAAGATTCATCCCTGCAGAAAGATATATTATATATTAAGCACAAGTTTCTAGCATAGTCATACAACTGGTATATTTGTTTCCATAAGTGTATCCCCTTTTGAGACAAGCGATGTTCCTTGTACCACTTTTGTTGATCCTCGGTGAATCCTCCATGCCAATAAGATCTGGTTTCAAAGAAGTCAGACAAGTAAGGAACTAGACATACTTATTTTTTTAGATTTTTGGTAAAGGACACGAAGATAAAAACGAAAGGTAAACTAACAAGACTAAAAAGCAAAGATAAAAGATAGTGTGCAACTCCCCTATCTTGAACAGTGGAGTCCCCGGCAACGGCGTCAGAAATTGCTTTTGATGGTACGAATTAACACCCCCTCGTTGGTTACCCAAAGTGGAAGGTTGAGATGTAGACAGCAGCAAGTTTCCCTTAGCGAAGATGCTAAGGTTGAATGTCGAACCAATAGGACTCCAGCAGATACAAGAAGGTGGTGAAGTGAACAATGGCGCCGTTCACAACCTAAGGTTGCTTACTTCACCTGGACCTGCACACACACCAAATAACTTTGCCTCCCAACGAGTACAGAGGAGTTTTCAATTCCTCCGTCCTTGTTGTTTACAAAGGATAAAACGCACGGGATAATAATTATAGTGATATCTACGGAAAAGTAAATACTGAAAGTAAATTGATAGTGTAAACAGTGTTGCAAATATGGACTGGGGTCCTATGATGTTCACTAGTGATGTCTCTCTCCCAAAAGACGATAAAATATCCATGCGAGGTAAACAAATTACAGGTGGGCAATTGACAGGATTATGTGCGCAAACCAATGCTAATAATGCTATAAAGAAAGAAAGAGGCTCAAAAGCATGGGCGGTACGCCAAGACAAGTAGACCGAAATCCATCTGCATCTACCTACTAATCATCCACCTTGAGATATCTATTCAGAACATGTCGCTGGTATTAAGTTGCGAATCCCACCCAAAGTGTAAACTCAAAGCAACGGACAACTGCCTTAAATAACTTTCCGTAAAGTAAACAATCCTTGCACCCGAAAGTACAAGCACCGTTGATTTCCCCCTTGTGGCAACAACTCATCCCCTAGACTCATGTTTCTGTCACTCAAGCTAGTCATCGGGGGGCATGAACCCACAATCATGCATAACGCTCCCTCTTGGAGTCACTACCTACTACTTGGCCAAAGCAATAAACAGCAACAAAGAACATGCAAGAATTACTCAAGAACATAAATATAAAAGAGGAGAATCAAATATATTACTCAAACACAATCTGAACATAATCTCATAATCCATCGGATCCCAGCGAACTCAGCATAACATCATCAGAAATATTACATAAGTGCCTCGATCATGTAGGGCAGCTCACGAGGTCTAATCCATGAAGAACAAAGAGGGGAGGAGAACATCACATAGCTACTGATCATAGACCCATGGTCCAAGGTGGACTACTCACGGTTCATCCGGGAAGCATCCATGGTGGTGGAGAAGCTCCCGGAGGTGGTTCCTCCCTCCGGCAGGGTGCCGGGAAGAGGTCTTCTGGTGCTCCCGATGTTGGAAGCGCGGCGGCAGCGGAACAGAGGAGAGATCGCGAAAAAGGGTTCCCCTCATGGGTTTTTCTCGTCACGAGGAATATATAGGCAAAGGGGGGCAGCCAGGGGGACCACCAAGGGTCCAGGCGGCCCCCTGGCGTGGCCCCACCCTGGGGCGCGCCAGGAGGGCGCCTGGGGCCCTGGTGGGTCCCCTTTGCCCCCCCCTCGGTGATTCCCGAAGCTTCTTGTACGCTGTTTTTTTATTGGATTTTCCCGAATTTTGGAGCACTTTTTATATGGGGAAACCCTAAATAGAAAAACAACAGAAAAAGGGATCTGGAACTGGGGTGCACTGTGTTAATAGGTTAGTCCAAATATGATCAAAAGTGTATGGAAGTTCATCAATATCATAGCAATATCACACAAAAGAGGCATGGAGCAAGCAGAAATTATAGATACGTTTTGGACGTATCAGGACCCCCGGCGGTCAGAAACGTGGAGTATCGGACGCGAGAGACAAAACCCGAGCGAGTTTGTGTAAACTTGACACCTAGGCCAGCCTATATAAAGACTACCACTCTCCCCTATCCCTTCTAGGAATTCTTTATGCAAAAAATCGCAGCACCCCCTGAAATATTCCAAATCTGACCAATTACCCTCTCACAGCCCGAAACTCTAGATCTGGGGTGCCCTGGACCGTCGGATCCGGAGATGGACGCTCTAGGACGCGCCACGTCACCCCGAGCTCACAGAAAACTACCCAACGCGCTGCCGGGCCAATTCGGGCCACGCGGGCTCGCCTCCGCTGCCGCCCGGGCCCGATCTGGGCCGAGCCGCCGCTGCTTCCGCGCTGCCCTCATCCCGTGGAGTCGCCGGTGGCCTCCTGCGAGCCACCGGCGCCGCCCGCTGCCGCCGACGCGCCCCTGGCCGCGCCCCAGGCCGTGCCCGCGCCGGCCACCGTCCTCCCCTACCGTTCCTCCTCCTCTTCTACTCGTTGGACGAGCCCCCATGGACGAGACGCCATGGCCATGGCGAGCTCTAGCTTGGAGCTCGTGGCCTCGGGCG
The DNA here is from genome assembly GCA_950022295.1 of Bromus sterilis. NCBI lineage: Eukaryota > Viridiplantae > Streptophyta > Magnoliopsida > Poales > Poaceae > Bromus > Bromus sterilis. The sequence continues at coordinate 225,120,793 of OX465599.1, forward strand.
CCGTGGACGCCGCCGGCCCCGATCCGCCCCGGTTCCGGCGAGATCAGGCCCTCCTCCGCCAAGCCCGGCCGTCCCGAGCCGCCCCGCGCCCTATTCCGACCACCACGGCCGCCTCCGGCCACCTCCATCCCGCAATGGATCTGACAGCCCCGAGTTCGAACCCCCGTGTAAATTTCGAAGTCCCAGGAAATTTGTTTCAAGTGTCTCACTTGCAAAGCAATTTCCCGTTAGCTCGTAAATCGAATTGGGATGATTCTTTTTTTGGATTGTTATGCTCTCTGTGCTCTAGATGGTCGTATAGTTATTTATCATATTTGGATTGATTGACATGCATAAATCCTCTGTTGTAGTGGGCACCAGATCGTTAACTGCTGCTACTTTCTGTTAATTGTTGCTGCTGTTATTTTCTTGCAACTTTGGTTGATGATCGTGTCACATACATGAGGCCTATGCTATTGATTCTTTCTTGTATGTGTTAAGCATCATGTTTACTTCAATTAGATGTTGACCTTCTTTAGCTATTTTATTTCTTGCTCCAAAGTGGTGACGCTGGTAACATGTGCTGCTGTTTATATATAATTGCTACTTTGATGCCTTATAGTTAGTGATTCATGCTTCATATGCAGTAGCTCCAATGTAATTATTTGCTCTTTGTTATGTGTACTTTTATTCCATGCTTTGCCTTGCCATGATATGGTTGCTGTTCATATAGTTATCAAGCTTCTAATGTACAACCTTAATGTTTGCTGTAAGATGCCCTGATTTTCACTAAGTCCCTAGATCAGTAGTATTTTCTTGCATTTTGCATGGATTACAATTACTTGTTCCTGATGGTCATATGAATGAAACTTTGTTGCCATGCCTTCCTTTTCATGTCCACTGTTAATCCATATCATTTTGGTGCATGTTTCCATTAAGTAGATAATTGTTTCATTGGTCTAAAGTATGCTCCCCGATGTTAACAGTATATACCCGTAACTTGTAATGCGTGTATCTTTTTAACCGTAACTCCGTTTGGAGTGTTCTTTATATGTAACTTGACTAGAATTTCATGTATTTTGTGTTTATGCCATTGTTTGCTGTTGTTAACGAACCTAAAATATGGTTTAAGATAGAACAGTACCAAATTCTTTAATTGTCGTGGGGTACTTAGTGGAATGCCCTGTTTAGGTTGTGCCTCACTTAAATTGACTAGCATAGATAGTTTTCCTTCTGCTTCACCTCTTGTAATGTTTGTTTGATATACAATGCTTGAGTGATATGCCATGTTAACAACTTTTGCTCATGTTGTGCAGCTAAACAACTTGAACCATTCTAAATGTGCAGTACCGCCGTGTGTGACGAATACTCCACTGAACCTGTTAGTAACCGCTCTCGATAGATACAATACCGTGCGTTGTCTCGTGTTTCCTTCTTGATGTTGTTTGCTGGTGATTGCTTCGTAGTAATAGATGCTTGCTCATAGATTGCCTTTTCCAGTGTTTACCTCTTGCGTGCTTCCGTGGGTACCTCTCGGAGACGATGCGAGCTTGCGGTCGACTACACCTTTGGTTTCGTCTTCTCAGCAGGTAAGGGGGAGCATATATCATGCTTATAACTTTCATCTCACTCGCGCCTAGGTTTAGGATAGAACGATTGCTTGATCCTACCATTTCATATTCATGCCTCTCAAATAAACCCAAACAGCCATGTCCTCCACATCCCAACAAACGTTGGTCGGCTATGTTACTATTGCTCGCTGCTATGCATGCTAGGATGCTATCAACTGTTGTAATTTTACTCCTTGGATTGTGCTATCACATTATTATATTGTTGTGGATGATATGATTATTATAATGTTGACTATTCGACAAAGGAAGGAAGGTCTAGGCTATCCCCCCTGACGCTTTGTTCCATTCGAGTCACCTAGGACCCGAGTTCCGGGTATTGTGTCTCTTTACGAGTGTGCCTAATCGCATGTGGGATTTTATGGGGTCCCCTCTTCTTACCTACCTAGCTTCAAACATTTCTAGAGGTGGCCTAAGCTGATTTACCATTTGAAACCATGTGTGTGCTTGGTTGGGCCCCCAGCAGATTTAAAACAACTCGGGCCAGCGGAGACAGAGTTCCTCTGTTGGTCCACACTGGTGAGCTAGGGAAGCCCCTGAGTTCAGGTGAGGCTAACCCCGACCTTGGCCATACGGAAGAGTCCGATCTGAGGGCGTGGCCGGCTCTGGGATTGAGTGTCGACTCCCCGGGGGCCACCCGGATTTGTGCGTTGTTAGTTAGAAGAACCTGTCGTTTCAGATCTCTCGGAACTAAATCATAAAATGTTTTCTGTGATGGGTAGCAACTGAGAGAGATGGGCATGCGTGTGGAGCCTTGTAATGGGCAGTTGGTACACCCCTGCAGGGTTAAAGCTTTTCGAGAAGTCGTGTCCACGGTTATGGACAACTTTGATCTACTCCTTGTTCATAGACAACAACAACTAAGATAATTTTAATAACTTGATCAATGAGTGTGTGCCTTGACTGCTTCTTCTTCGTCGGGATGCGAAGGGGAGGACAAGGATAGGATAGGTCTTATGTTTGCGTAATTAGCTGATAGCAAGACTTGTTGGAGGCGATTCCTCATCGAATGCTTGGTTCTCATCTTACTCTAAATAGATCATTAGCCACTTATATATTGCTAGTGCGACTGCAACCTCACCACTACCCCCCATATTACCATGAGAAGTTAGTTACTAGACTTGTTGATATAGCTCACCCCTTCTTTTCTCTTTTACGCACGTTATGCAAACGATGTTGGACTTCAGTGGAGCTCGACGACCCTTCTTCTGGACGCCTTCGCGGAGACTCGACGATGACTAGTTAGGCGGATCCCGACGGAGAGCCTGGACCCGTGTGGTTACGGGAATGGTGTGTTTTACCTTTGCCACTAGGCATATGAATGTAGTCTGTACCAAGACATGTATCTTCCGCTAATGTAATGTATTGAGATGTAGTATCCTTGTAGCTGTAATGTTGTGATATCATGTTGGAAATCCGGGGCATATGGCATTGTCATATGTCGCGGTGGGACCGATATGTTCTTCGTCCTCGGGTCTGGACGGAAACGTCCAGATCTGAAACAGTACCGCATATCGGGCCTTACATTGACAACCGCTCTGAACTTCGTTGTGAGCAAAGTTATTTGTTTCTATGTGCAGGTCCAGGTTAAGAGAGCAATATCCAAACGATGCGTTGCTCGCTTCACCACCTACTTATCACTATCGGAGTGATACTGGTTCAATACTCAACCTTGGCATCTTTACCAAGGGAAATTTGCTGCTATCCAACATCTCACCTTCCACTTGGGGTAACCAACGAAGGGCGAGAAACCATTATCATCATCTCGCACATCAAGAAAATTTATGGCGCCGTTGCCGGGGATTCCGAGTGCTAAGATAGGGGAGTTGCCCACTACCTTTTACCTTTGCTTTTTAGTCTTGTTAGTTTACCTTTCAGTTTTTATCTTTGTGTCTTATATCAAAAATTACAAAAAAATCTGCCACACTTGCTGCTACTATGGGTTCCACTGAAAACACCAAGTTGTGTGACTTCATTAGTCACAACAACAAAGAATTTATCTGCACTCCTATTGCCACACCTGCCACTTCAGCTACATCTTATGAAATTAAACCTGCTTTGCTAAACCTTGTTATGAGAGATCAATGCTTTGCTAAACCTTGTTATGTGAAATTAAACCTGTACTAGGTTGCTGCTTTACACTTAAATAATTTTGTTGAGTTATGTGATATGTAAAAGTATAAAGAAGTAGAAGGTGATGTTGTTAAGCTCAAGCTTTTTTCCTTTCTCTTTAAGGGAAGGAGCTAAAATTTGTTTCAATCTTTGCCTAGGAATAGCATAGATTCTTGGGATAAGTGCAAATATGCTTTTATTGGGAAGTATTACCCACCTGCTAAAATTATCCAATTGAGAAGTAACATTAAGTATTTTAAGCAATTGGATAACGAACACGTTGCCCAAGATTGGAAACGTATGAAATCTCTTGTTAAGAAATGCCCTACACATGGTTTGACTACCTGGATGGTTATCCAGAATTTTTATGCAGGCTTGAACTTTACCTCGCGGAACCTGTTAGATTAAGCCGCGAGAGTGACGAGGGGCTGACCCCACGACTCCTGCATGTAAGGATACCTGGTGCGTATGAAGACAGAAGGCCCGCTGGGAAGCTACGACAAGCCCATGATTGGCCCAACCAGGCACCGACGTAGGAGTCCGCGACTAATATGGAAGGTGCGACTTGGCATACAAGGCAAGACTAGAACTAGGAAACCATCTATGTAACCTAGTACAAACTCCCCGAGACCTAGCCTAGTATATAAAGGTTGGGAGGCGAGACGTCCAGAACAACACAATACACATCTACTCATCCTAGCCTTGCGACAACTCGCCTTGGCCTCCACTGTAATCGCCCCCTCACGCAATAATATCGAGCAGGAAGTGCTTCTCCTGTTAGCCGACGAGTATCGTCCAACCTGTGCCTATCTATATGACTAACCCAAGGTCCCTGATCATGGGATTTGACGGGGTTGATCCCCGTCAATTGGCGTTGTCTGTGGGAACTACATGGTTGGAATCACGATCTCGGCGGTCCCGCCCTCAGCAGATCAAGACTCGAGGACTAGAACCAGGCTCGAGGAATTCAAGATCACCACAAGCGTCTCCATCATCTCGTCAAAATAATCTAGCCTGCAGCCGAGCCAAGTCTAGCACCTCGACGACTTTCATATCCATCGCCGACGGAAAAGATCTCGATGACCCAGAAGACAAGCACGAGGACACTACTCGAGAACCCCACTCGACGAGTCGCGGCGCGTGGCCGAAGGCTCGCCCACCAATCGACGAGCCGCCGCCGCCCGGACTCCCGCCACACGCCAAGACAGCGACTCCGAAACCCAGTCCGGAGAGTACTACGACCCAGATCGAAGGCCAGATGAATTCACCAACTTCAACCGAAGCCAATCACTCAGCGACAGGATAGAACTTGACCCAAGATTCCATAGCCGAGCGGAAGACCACTCGTAGATCTTCCAAATCTCGAGAAGAAGAAGGCACGCTGGCTCTAGTAAACTCACAGCTAAAGAGCAACTGGAGGGACCTTGCGCGATCCACAGTTTTGAAGACAGTCGGGTACATCTCAGGGCAAGCCACACCCTAGGAAATTGCCGCCTATTCGACGAACTCTTCAACAACCTCAAGGAGGAGCGCGAAGCCAAACACACTCGAAGAAGCGCGAAGTCGCCCGCACCAATTACAGAGGAGCAATACCCCACGTCCCAGGGACGAGTCTGCATGATCCAAGAAGGAAGACCCTCGAAAGCAAAGCAAGATGCCTGCACCTTGCAGGCTGAAGCAGCCGAAGGACTAAAGATAACTGAAACCTACCAGCTGAGCGGCGCTGAGACCAGCATCACTTTCTCACAGAGCGACCATCCGCCCGCAGTCCCAAGGCCTGGGCACGCACCCTTGGTCCTCGAAGCTCAGATAGGAGGATACGACATGGGCAGAGTTTTCATGGACGGAGGCAACATTCTAAACATAATCTTCGCCAGCACCCTACGCAAGATGTTAATCCCACGATCAGTTTGGAAGAAGTCAGGCACCACAATATACGGTGTAGTTCCAGGCGAAGCAACCACCTCCATCGGAACAATACATCTTGATGTGATCTTCGGCAGCAAGCGCAACTTCGCAAAGCAAGCGCTCGAGTTCGAAATGCTCAACTGGCAGTCGCAGTATCACGCCATACTCGGCCGACCAGCGTTCGCACAGTTCATGGAGTTTCTACACTACGCATATCTCAAGATCAAGATGCAAGGACCCGCAGGAATCATCACAGTCAAGGGAAGCTTCACCAAATCGGACCAGTGCGATCGCGACTTCCACAAAGTCTCCGACACATTTGGAGCCCAACAACAGCTCAAAGAAATAGCAATGGTGACGGACAAAAGCATATTCCCGCTGGCAAACCGAAGCGAGACAAAAGAATTTGGCCGCGACTTCAGCATCGACAGTGACACAATCACACTCCAAGTCCACCCAACAGACCCAGAGAAGACGGTTCACGTATATGCCCACCTTCCAGAAGAGCAAGCAACCGCCCTCATAACCTTCCTTCGCGAAGAGTGGAATTTTTTTTCCTGGTGGCCAGCCGACATTCCCGGGATACCACGAGAATTCTCAGAACACGCGCTCCACATCAAGCCAAACACCAAACCAGTAAAACAGGTGTTGCGACGATTCTCAGAACCCAAACACAGAGCAATCAGAGAAGAAGTCAATCGACTACTCGACGCAGAGTTCATCCGAGAGACGAAGAAAGCAACATGGATAGCAAACCCAGTCCTAGTCCCTAAAAAGTACACCGAGGTACTGAAGATGTGCGTCGACTATGGGCCTATCAGCAAGCACTGCCCAAAAGACCACTTCCCCCTGCCAAGAATCGATCAGATAATCGACTCCACAGCAGGATGCGACCTCCTCTCCTTCCTCGACGCATACTCAGGATACAATCAGATCAGGATGAAGGAAGAAGACGAAGAGCACACCTCGTTCATCACCCCCTACGGAGTATTCTGCTACCAAACAATGCCCTTTGGCCTAAAAAATGCGGGAGCCACGTACCAGCGGATGATACAAGCATGTTTGAGAGACCAGATTGGGAGGAACGTCCAGGTCTACGTGGAGGACATTGTCATCAAAATCTACAGCGCAAACACGCTACTCGACGACCTCCGCGAGACATTCACGACCCTCAACAAGTACATGATCAAGCTCAACCCCAAAAAATGCGTGTTTGGCGTCCCAGCCAGAAAACTACTCGGATACATGGTCCCTGCCCGAGGAATCGAAGCAAACCCCGAAAAGGTTCAAGCAATCACCAAGATGAAAAGGCCAACCAACATCAGAGGAGTACAACAGCTCACAAGAAAACTCGCAGCACGCTACTCACGAGCTCGCAAAATCCAGAGCATCCAAAGACCAATTTCCTACCTCAGCATGCTACTCACGAAGCCACAGCAGCGGTACCCACACTACCAGAAGCTCCTGCTTGCCATTATCATGACCTCCAGGAAAGTATCGCACTACTTCGACGAACACTCCATCACAATCGTGAGCAGTGAACCACTCGCGGACATCCTCAACAACCCTGGAGCGACCGAAAGAGTCGCTGAGTGGAACATGGAGCGCAACCCACGAGACCTGCAGTTCAAACACCCGACAGCAATCAAAGCCCAAGTAATCCCAGATTTCCTGGTCGAGTGGGCAGAAGTCCAAACACCAGGTCCCCCGGACCTATCCAACTCATGGACGATGTATTTCGACGGATCTAAAAGACAGCAAGGAGCCGGAGTAGGCGTCGTCCTAGTCTCCCACAAAGGAACAAAGCTCAAGTACATCCTCCAGATCAACTTCAGCAACGCCTCCAACAACGAAGCAGAATACGAGGCACTAATTCACGACATGCGCATGGAAAAATCTTGCGGTGCCACTCGCCTATCGATCTATGGCGACTCCAACCTTATCGTCCAGCAGGCGATGAGAGACTGTAACGCAGTCGCAGATAACATGGAATCCTACCAGAAGCTCTATAACACACTAGAGGGGGGATTTGATGGCTGCGAACTCAACTACATCCCCAGAGCAAATAACACAGAAGCCGACGAACTCGCGAACATCGGATTGACTCGAGGACCAATACCACCAGGCATTTTTCTCGACAGCATCAATCAGAGATAAATAAAAGCAAAGCCAGCTGAACCCAAGGTAGTCACAGAAGAAGACAACGCAAATGAGCCAGCATAGGTGGCAGCAACGAGCGCAGCTGACGATACAAACAATGAAGCAATCGAAGTCGAAGTACCATCATCACTCGAAGACCCAGCCTGGGCAAGGCCCTTCCTTCGATTCCTAGTCGTAGGCACTCTACCACAAGACTTCGCAGAAGCCCGATGCATCAGTCGACGATCTAAAGCATTCACAGTAATCAACAGAAAGCTCTACAAACGCAGCATCTCTCAAGTCCTCCAAAAGTGTATAGACGAAGAAGATGGCAAAGCCCTACTACTAGTGATTCACGCAGGCACCGGTGGGCATCATGCCAGCAGTCGAGATCTCGTGGCAAAAGCCTTTCGGACAGGTTTCTACTGGCTGACCGCCATGAGAAATGCAGAGGATATCGTACGACGTTGCATCGCCTGCAAAAATTTCACTAGCAGGCCGCACGCCCCAGCATCGAAACTCAAAAACATAGCATTATCGTGGCCCTTTGCCACATGGGGACTCAACATGATGGGCCCACTCAAGAAATCATCAAAAGGAGGACGAACAAACCTACTAGCCGTAGTAGACAAGTTCACCAAGTGGATCGAAGCAGTACCAATCACCAGCTCAATAGCCCTCACGACAGTCAACTTCATCAAGTCAATCCTCTTCAGATTCGGGGTACCACACAACATCATCACAGACAATGGTACAAACTTTACAGCAGCAGAATTCCAAAACTTCTGTCAGGAGCTGGGCATCAAAATCAACTACGCATCAGTCGCACACCCGCAGTCCAATGGCCAAGTGGAGAAAGCAAACGTCCTAGTATGCGGAGGAATAAAGAAGCGGCTCCTAGCACCACTAGAACAAGACGCATGCAACTGGATAGAGGAGCTCCCCGCAGTTCTATGGAGCCTACGCACCACCCCAAACAACTCAACCCAGTATACACCTTTCTTCTTGGTATACGGGGCAGAAGCAGTGCTGCCGCACGACTTAAAATTCGGAGCGCCCAGAATCTCAGGATACGAAGAGGAAGAGGCAGAAGAAGCACTGCAGAACGACAAAGACGTAGCAGACGAAGCACGGACACATCCGTCACAAGATCTGAAGGATACCAGGAAAAATTACGCACATATCAAAGCAGTCGCCTGCGAATCAGAACATTCAACAAAGGGGACCTTGTGCTACGGCTGATACAGGATAAAATGCACAAACCTGCCCCACAATGGGAAGGGTCGTTCATCATCTCGGAAGTCATAGGAGGAGGAGCATACAGATTTCAGAATCCGAAGACCAATGAGGACGTGGGAAATCCATGGAACGTAGAGAACCTACGCTTGTTCTACCCATAGTCTTCTAGACACTATCAAGACATCGGGAGTAGCACCGATCGGCAACCCATGTAAAATTCGAAGGAATAAAACAATGTTGCCCGAAGCATCTTACTCAAAAGCACTCGGGGGCTCGAGTCGAAACTCCCCCGAGAGACACTATCTTCGCTAAATGCGACCTTTACTTAAAAAGCACTCGGGGGCTCGAGTCGAACCCCCCCCCGAGAGACTCTATCTTCGCTAAATGCGACCTTTACTTAAAAGCACTTGGGGGCTCGAGTCGAAACTCCCCCCCCCCGAGAGACGCTATCTTCGCTAAACGCGACCTTTACTTAAAAGCACTCGGGGGCTCGAGTCGAAACTCCCCCCGAGAGACGCTATTTTCGCTAAACGCGACCTTTACTTAAAAGCACTCGGGGGCTCGAGTCGAAACTCCCCCCAAAGATACGCTATCTTCACTAAACGCGACCTTTACTTAAAAGCACTCGGGGGCTCGAGCAATAAACTCCCCCCGAGAGATGCTATCCGCGCCAAAAAATGCGACCTTATCTACAAACATCGGGAGGAAAGAACGCAAGACTCTCGCCAAAAAACAAAAAGTTCCGAGAAAGCAAGTCGCATCGAAAAGCGCACGATTCTTTAGTCTTCACCTGATCGCAAGCGATCACCTAAAGACTCGGGGGCTACTCCCATCGGGAGCGCTGGCGCGTACCTGATCCGAAGTAGGATAAATTCAAAAACAACTACATAACAGTGAGACACAAATTCATAAGGCCTGCGCTCGATTCTACAAATCAAACGCATCCTCGGGGTTTACTCCCATCGGGAGCGCTGGCGCGCACCCGAGAAGACATTTTCATCACAGAGGAGTCAAAGACATTCATTTCATTACAAAGGAGTCGAAGACAGTCATCTCATTACAAAGGAGTCAAAGACAGTCATCTCATTACAGAGGAGTTGAAGACATTCATCTCATTACAAAGGAGTCGAAGACAGTCGTCTCATTACAAATTCCAAGGCATTCATTTCATTACAAAGAAGTCGAAACGACAGTTGCCGCTACAGAAATACCCGCAGAACTACAAGATGGGCTACTCTCACCTTCTACATGTGTGCTCATGCTGAGATAATTGGCACTTTTTTGCCACAACCCGACGGGCATCACCACAGACAAAGTAGCAACTCAGCCGGTGAAGAAGAAGCTCGCCATCCTCCAGTTCTACAAGGTGCCTCGCCTACTGACGTGGCCTCTTGATTGCATGTCTAACATCCAGTTCTTCCTTAGAACTAGAAGATAAAACACCATCGCCCGAGGGATCAGCCGAAGACGAAGACACGGGAGAAGTAGGCGAACCACCACTCATCCATCGGAATCGTCGCTGCTTGTTTCCCCACAGTAGGGATCCAGGCGGTTGCCACCAGCATCAAATGCGCGAATAATAACAGTATCTTCGCCGTCAAAATGACAGCAAAGGATATCTCCACCGCGCAGATTCAACTGACGAGAAAACGCCCTCCAGCCAAGCCCAAGGAAAATCAAGGATGAACTATCAGTCTCCAGCTCCACCCAAGAAGAAGAACGAGCACATCCGTGAAGACGGAACCAGAGGCCCCTCAAGTTACGCTTAGAAGCAATGGAGGCAAACGAGAAGGGAAGTGGAATCCGGGAAGCACTCCGGCCAAGAACACGCAAAATAATGTCATAGCGCCAAAACCCCTCCTCCATGGAGGAAGAAGAAGAAGGCACCAATGTGGTACCATGGCGTCCACCTCGTGAAGAACGAGGTGTGCGGCCACCACGACCACGGCGGCCACGGCCTCGCCCAGCCACACCACTACCACGCTTGGGCGCCATATGAAGAAGAAGAAGAAGAAGAAGAGAAAGATGTGAAGAATGGATGCCAAGGATGGGCAACCACAGGAAATATTTATAGCGCAATCCAAGGGCAAACCAAGAAAAGCACGCGGAAGCTCAGGCGACGTCATCATTGCATCAAAGACCGCTGGGCTGGGCGTTATGAATTCCAAGGAAAAAATGCCTTCACACGGTCAGCATTACTTACAGGAAGCGTCAAATCTCGCCTGTTTCCCATACAAGCCTCGAAAACCCACTAGGCAACAGGCTGCACGACATGCAAACCATCATCATGACGGTCCAGAAGAAGTGATGGATCAAAAAATCAATCATCATCATAGGTCATCAACCAGCAAGACAATGCATGTAAGCACGACATCTAAAGAGGGACGGATCAAGATAAAAACAGTTGGACGCAAACCAAAAGATTCCAAAAGCCAGCTATACGTCCAAATTTTCTGACTCTACAAAATTCTTACTCCCATCGGGAGTACCTTTATTCGAGTTCGGGTGCTCCCTCACCCAGAAGGCAAAATGTGCTCGAGTGATCACTCGCACCAGCAGAAAATACATACTCTCAGAGTTCGGGTGCTCCCTCACCCCGAAAGAAGTAAAGCATTCGAGTGACTACTCGCAAAAGAGACTCAGCAATTCAACAAACATGACTTACTCGCGCACTCGACGACATTCCTAGTGGGTGCTTTCTTATTTTCCTCGCCTGAGTTCATTACAAAACTCCGTGAGTGACTGCTAAAACATCTCACTTGATTGTTTATTCCAAGTGGGTGCATCGCTAACCAGGCTCCATGCCTCTACCAAAAACAATTATGCCTGGGCTACGACACACTGTACCCAGATGCCACGCAAGCTTAGCGTGTAGGTAAGACCCCGCTGCGTAGAACGGCCGGGCCGGGACTTTCCGCAGAGCGATTTCACTCCCGACCTTTTCCATGCGCTCGCATGATAGAAAGAGCCGAGCGGACGCGCTCAGGCTATGTGCTTAGACTGGCAGCAATTGATCCTATAAGACCTGCAGCGGCATGCCTTTTCTTGACACCGGTCGTTCCAAGTTCATGTCGAGGGACGTAAACTTGATTGGGCTACTGTGGTATTTGTCACTAGCACAATTCACCAAGGCTCGACCAGTCGACTCCTTGGGCCCTTTCAGCTTAGAAATCCCTCGAAACAGATATTGTCATGGCTCAAAACTGCCAGCGGCCCGCGGCGATGCCTCGCCTACAGATAATAAAGCGCAGATGAATTCGAGTCCCTGCACGACTCTTCGAGTCCCCCAGGCACTCGGGGCTACTGACGAGGGGGTGACCCCACGACTCCTGCATGTAAGGCTACCTGGTGCATATGAAGACAGAAGGCCCGCTGGGAAGCTACGACAAGCCCACGATTGGCCCAACCAGGCACCGACGTAGGAGTCCGCAACTAACTTGGAAGATGCGACTTGGCGTACAAGGCAAGACTAGAACTAGGAAACCATCTCTGTAACCTAGTACAGACTCCCCGAGACCTAGCCTAGTTTATAAAGGTTGGGAGGGGAGACGTCCAGAACAACACAATACGCATCTACTCATGCTAGCCTTGCGAGAACTCGCCTTGGCCTCCACTGTAATCGCCCCCTCAAGCAATAATATCGAGCATGAAGTGCTTCTCCTGTTAGCCGACGAGTATTGTCCAACCTATGCCTATCTCTATGACTAACCCAGGGTCCCTGACCATGGGATTGTCCGGGGTTGATCCCCGTCCGGGAGGAACCTTTATGTCAACTACACTTGGTGCTGCCACAAAACTTCTCGATGAGATGATGACCAACTATTCCCAATGGCACACCTAACGCGCTCGAATAGGTAGGAAGGTAAACTCTGTCGAGGAGATTACCTCCCTAAATGAAAAAATTGACTTGATTATTTCTCTACTTACCAAGCAACCCTCTATTGATCCTCATGATGTTCCTTTAAATTCTTTGGTTGCTCAGGAACAAGTAGATGTGAACTTTATTTCTAGAAACAACTTTAACAATAATGATTATATGTATGCCTGGGCGTTCGGTTCCGCCGAACCGTTCGGTACCTCGGGTTTAAAACAATTCAGTTATGCAAAAACAATAACCGATCGGTTAATGGGAAAATCATTAACCGATGATTTTGTTCACCCAAAAGTTCGGTTCGGTCATCGGTTCTGACCGAACAACCTTAATCATTTTAAAATAACAGTAATCGTTGCAAGTCAGTCTATTCTGCAAGTTTGCAACACCAATCATTTTATAATAGCAAGCATTGCTCCAACATTCCTAAATTTGTTCATGTAAAAAAAGTCTGCAGTTTCATTTTATCAAAACAAACCTTGTTTCCCATCTTTTCTTAACAAGAAGCATAAGGGAAACTAAAGATAAAATATAAAAACACAATGGCAGATCGTACATAATCATATGTTGACTAAAAACATATAGCATCCATCATTAGTTCTGCACAGTCACACCAACCAAAATCTCAAGACTTGACATGACTAAAGTTGAACGACTCGCGACACTTAATTTGACTTAAATTTAAAAACTTCAAGTAATTTGCAGCAAGGAGCGTACAAGAGCAGTATCACTGCCATCCCCAACTTGTAAACTTCAAGCTTCATTGTTTCTTCTCCAATGACCAGGAGTAGTTATTCAGAACCTTAGGCAAGAAAAGAAAAATATCTGAAATACAAACAATAATTCAATTAAATGGTTCATATGTCTAGATAGAATCAAATAAAATTATGAATTCAATCTGTATTGAAGCAGCAATATGGATTTTTATAGCTCAGAAGTGGAAACTCACCAATTCTTAAGTAGGTTTTGGGGTGGTGGGGGACTTGGCGTTGCTTTGGATCTTGACTTTCTCCTTATATTCCGCAATTAGTTCTAAAAACAATAATGGTGGGAGCAAGCATTATATAACAGCAAATGAAAACTTCTTACATATTGCAAGATTAGTAAAATCAAATTACCTTGTTCGAGCTTGGTTAGTTCTTCACATCTTATTCAGGATCTCGGTGCTCCCAAAATTTGTGAGCGACTCCAGGAAAAAGAAATGTTCTCTGCTATGCTAACATGAGTGCCATATCGAAGCCAATCCTGAGTGCACAAAAGGGCTTCAACCATGAATGGAGTCAGAGAAGTTCTAAAGTCATCAAGAATACGCCCAGTAGTAGAGAATACAGACTTAGATGCAACGGTGGAGATCGGGATTGCTAAAACATCTCTTGCCAAGCATGCTAATGTAGGAAACCTAGATGAGTTAAACTTCCACCACTCTAATAAGTCAAATTTGGGGCCATCATCTTCAGGCTCTTCAGCAAGGAACTTATCCAACTCAGACTTACTGTTGCTGCTACCACCACTATTGAGCCTCATTTTCTTAGCAATCAAGGACTTCATCATGCTTGCATGCCCTCCGTTTGATTCAACTTCCCGAGAAGCACTATTTTGAGATGATGCAATATTTGGAGAATACATCAGCCTATATTCTTCAAACAAATCTCGGAGACAAGTACTAACTGCAGCCCACACCTTAGGCCCTTTGTCCTCTCCATACATTTCTAAGATGGCAAATTGTGTGTATTCTGAAAGCTTGTACCTGTGATGCAATGCAACAAGAAATATTAAACTTTAGTTAGTGGTGCTGCAATATAAGAAAACATTACATAATAAAATGAATTATATTGCAACAGTTATATTATTTTACCTTGGATCAAGAACCGTTGCAATGAAAATTAGCAAGTTGAAGTTCACCTTTTTCTTCCCCTTCTTGCTGGTATCAAGCTCATGCCAATTGCCCCAGTATTTGTCAAACTTATCCTGCATCCTCTCTGCCATCGCAATTTGCAAATCATCCTCACTTTCCATCCAACTTTTCACTAATAAATTCACCTCACCAATCTCATGGAAAAAATATTAGCAGTCACATGCAATGAGGTAGAAACACGAGTTGGTAGATCCGCAAAATGTGCAAGAAAATATGTCATATTCTTGACATTCTCCCAGTCCTGTTCGTCTGGAACTCCAACACCCTTCTCCTTACCTTTATCACTAGGTAAATCAACAACAAAGTAAGGTTCCTCATCTGCATACCTTGACAATGTGGGCAGCACACCTCATGTGGAGATATTTGCCTCCAGCTATGCAATTCTTAGCTTTGTTCTGTTCATTTTTTATGTAACCAATACCACCATCATTATTACTAGCATTATAAACAGTAATGGTCATCACATTCTCGACCCCCCAATCAATTAAAGTTTTCTGCAGGTGTTTCCCAATATCATCTCCTTTATGGCCATTAACCTTGAAAAAGCTAATGACTTTCTTGTGAAGTTTCCATTCTTTACAAATGAAGTGGGCAGTAACAGTCATGTAGCTATCTTGTTGTTGAGAAGTCCAACAATCAGTTGTGAGACACACTCTTTCACATTGTTCTTTAAAGAAAATTTTAAGTTTAGCCTTCTGCTCAAAATATGTGCGAACAACATCCCTAGTGCATGTTATCCTAGATGGAACTGAGAAACGTGGGCAGGCTTTAGACATTAACTCTTTTAACCCCGATTTTTCACCAAAAGCAAATGGGAGTTCATCTTCTATTATCATTTCAGCAAAAGCAGTTCTAATAGTATCAGGATCAAATTTCCAAGCATGTACACCAGCACCATGATTAAGTTGAAGCACAACTTGCTTATCATCACCAATATTCCTATGGGGATTACACTTGCAAATATTAAAATATTTGCGCGGAACGGATGTACCATTGATCACCGGATGAGCGTTGATGTCATTCTTGCAGTAGTTGCATTTTCCCTTATGCAAGACACCATCAACCTTGACCTTTTCGAAGTGGTTCCACATCTCTGATATCGAAGCCATCTGCTTTCGGACATCTTTCTTCTCAACATCCACAACGTCATCCTTCCCTGACCCCTTCCCATCACCCTCCTTCTCTGCTTCTGCTGCTTGCACCTCACCAGCGGCACCACTTCCACTAACTATCAGAGTTGAAGTAAGCGCGGAAGCTTCAGTCCTCATGATCTCACAAGGCTCGGAGGACATCTACAATCAAAGAAAGTTGCATCGATCAATAAGGATTTCCACATGAAAAGATCAAAGAATATGTTTTAGGCATACAAATAACTATTATGAACTGAACCAATATAGGATTCAATAATACGAGCAATGACCCAAATTCCCACTCCTTGTTAGCAATAATTCTGTATCTGTTACTTACAAATAAAAAATATGTATATGTAAATTGTACGCTTCTATTTATACATGATTCAGAACATCATGGATTCATGGTCCTATAAATACTGTGATTCAGAACATCATGGTAATTATGTATCTGTTACTTACAAATAAAAAATATGTATACGTAAATTGTACACTTATATTTATACATGATTCAGAACATCATAGATTCATGGTCCTATAAATACTGTGATTCAGAACATCATGGTAGTTCTGTATCTGTTACTTACAAATAGAAAATATGTATATGTAAATTGTACACTTCTATTTATACATGATTCAGAACATCATGGATTCATGGCCCTATAAATACTGTGATTCAGAACATCATGGCCCAAGCATCAAATAAGCGACAACTAGTTATTGCTATTCAGATAAAAAGACAACCAGAACATGTGAAATTGCACACGATCCCTGTACTTTTAGAAGATGGTGGAAAATTAGAACAGGGGCTTACGTTGCAATGTGCAGGAACGTGCCGTGTTCTTTGATTCGTCAGTGTTATTCACCTCCAACGAATCAGCAAGGTTGCACCGGGAAATTGATTGAGCTGCTAGCTGCGCTCCAATGGATCCGTCTCCAGCGAGCTATGGAGATCCTCGTCTTCCGTGGTCGTGATTCACTCGTTGCCGGGGTTGTCGCCTACCATCAACAATGGATGTATATAAAGGATGGATCCATACGGGGTACGAGCACGCCGGGAAGGGGCGCAGATTCAGGGATGCGATTGGATTTGGAAGCGAGGAGGCGGAGAATCAAATAACAAAGGTCACGGCGGCGGCGGCAGAGCAGATCAAGACTTTCCTTTGCCTGGTTGGGGAAAGGAGATATTAGATATGGCGTGAGTTACGACCTAGGCTGTGCCTGTGTTATTTTTTTACTTCTTCGGTCTGTTCGGGACTTCGGGTACCCAAAGGCTAAACCCGAATCCACCGAACTAAATTCGGTTTTCTACAATTGCCAACCGATTACAGTACCGTTTTTCTCGGTTTCGGTCAATTCGGATTCGGTGTCGGTCAATTCGGTTCGGTAACTCGGTTTTCGGGTTATATGCCCACCCCTAATTATAGGGGCAATTTTGCTAGCAATCCTAGACCGTTTCCATCCAACTATGGGAACAACAACACCTATCCTAGCAACAAGAATCTCACTTCTGGACTAGAAAACATGCTTAGAGACTTTATCACTACCCAAAAAGCCTTCAACAAGAATGTAGAATAGAAATTAGCTAAGTTAGATAATCTCTCTTTGAAGCTAGATAGCTTAGCCCTTGATGTTGAGATGCTAAAAATTAGAACCTCTCCCCTTGAGGAGAGGAAGGCCACTCCTATTAATGCTATCCAATTACAAATTAATGAAAATATTAGGATGATGGCTAAACTGAAATAAAGATGGGCTAGAGAGAAAGAGGAAGATGATAGAATTAAAGCCTTCCTACATACCACACAGTTGCTACTATCCAAATTGTTGAGGACACCCAAACTATTAGCACCCAATGCACTCCTAGTCCCATTGGACCTATTAATGGTGATGTTAATACCTCAACTGTAGAAGAAGAAACTCCCATGAACATAGAGGGTTTCAAACAAGTGTACCTAGATGACACTACTACCACCATTGATAGTAGTGATATTGATTTTGATAGTTGCACCCTCTCAGAAGTTATTAGCTTGTTACCCAAAAAAATGTCTAGAGACCCCCACACTAGCACACTTAATCTTGCCTTCACGGAGCATATCACTAATGCTCTCATCAAAGCTTGGGAGGAGAAGTTAGGATAGAAGCCTTGTTGTCTACGCACGCTTCTATTCTTGTAGACTATGTTGGGCCTCCAAGCGCAGAGGTTTGTTGGACAGCAACAATTTCCCTCAAGTGGATGACCTAAGGTTTATCGAACTCAGGGAAGTAGAGGTTGAAGATGGTCTCTCTCAAGCAACCCTGCAATTAAGATACAAGAAGTCTCTTGTGTCCCCAACACACCTAATGCAACTAGGAGTTGTATAGGTGCACTAGTTCGGCGAAGAGATGGTAAAATATGGGTGATAGGTGTGATAAAACGAAATAATATAAATCTGTAATAAAAAGTGCAGCAAAGAAACAAGTAACAAAAGTGAGTGCAAACGGTGTAACAATGATGGAAACAAGACCTAGGCTTCATACTTTCACTAGTAGCAACTCCCAACAACATGAACATAGTCTAATCACATGATATTTCCCATAAAACATGCAATGGAGACACACTCGGAGGTCATTCCTTTGTGGTCAAAAGAGGACGAGAATTATGTAGGGCTACAAAAGCACACCTCATAGCTCGTAGTTCTCTATCTATGGATTTCCCAATGTCACCGCGGCGATCCAAAGAGAGTACCAAAATCACCACAACATATCTCAAGAATAGTCAAAGACAAGCACCAAGAGACTCTCAATCTTCAATCAACACACAAAAGAGGAAATCACTCATGATAATATTCTTCTAACCCATGTCCAATAGACCGCTGTCACCTTGGTCTCGGGGATTATACTAGATAAGATCAATTGAGTACATCAATCCAATACATAGAGGGAGGGGAAATATCATGGGATCACCCTAGATTAACATAGCCTATGATCACAACGAAGATCACATCATGGGAGAGAGAGAAGAACACATAGCTACTGGTAGAAACCTCAGCCCCGAGGGAGAACTACTCCCGCTTCATGGAGGGAGAAAGCAACGTCTATGGAGATGAATCCGGGGGCACTTCCCCGTCCCGGCAGGGTGCCGGCACAGGAATTCTGGTCCCCCGAAGCTTGTTGGCGATGGCGGCGGAGATCGGAATTGCTTCTGGAGAAAAGGGGTCTGGAATCAGGGTTTTCTCCGCGGGGGTAAAAATAGGGTCAAAGGGGGCACCAGGGGGTGTGGGACCCACCCAAGAGGGCAGGTGGCGCGGCCAGGAGCTGGGCCGCGCCAGGCACCCTCCTGGCTGCCCCCTGGCTGCCCTGTGGCCCCCCTTTGGCCTGGTGGAAGCTTCCGGAACGCTGATTTTTTATATAATTTTTCCGGGATTTATTGGGCATTTTAATTATTGGAAAAACCTGAAATACAAAAACAGCAGAAAACAGGAACCGGCAACTGGGTGCACTGAGTTAATAGATTAGTCCGAATATGCTCGAAAGTGTATGAAAGTTCAAGCAAAACATGGCAAAGTCACACAAAACATGTATGGAGCAAGCAAAAATTATAGATACGTTTGGGACGTATCAAGCCTCCATACCTAGGAAGCTAGATGATGGTTGGGACCCTATGATAAAAATTAAATTGAATAACTTCTCTTGCTATGCTTTATGTGACGTTGGAGCTAGTACCTCCGTCATGCCCAAAAGAATGTATGACATGTTTGAATTGAAACCTTTCGATTCTTGTTCTTTTGGTTTTCGTCTCGTTGATTCTTCCGTAAAGAAACCTTTGGGTAAGATCGACTATGTTCTTATCATTGTCAATGACAATTATGTTCTCGTCGATTTTATTACTATGGACATAGAGTGTGAACCTTTATGTCCAATTATTTTGGGACGTCCTTTTCTTCGCACCGTTGGTGCTGTTATTGACATGAAAGAGGGGAATATAAAATTTCAATCCCCTCTCAAAAAGGGGATTGAACACTTCCCTATAAAGAAAATCAAGTTACCTTTTGAGTCCGTTACACGGGCTAGCTATTCTCTCTCTCTTGATAAAACTTGATTCTTCTTTTGCCTTATGCCTAGCTTAAAGGCGTAAAAGAAAGCGCTTGTTAGGAGGCAACCCAAGATGTTTTTACTTCTGTTTTTAGTGGTTTTGATGATTGCTACTACTGTAGCAACATCATTGTATCTTATTTCAAGCTTTGTGCCAACTTATAGCCTCTTATGATAAGGGAAGCAAAAGTTGTGACGTGCTGTCCAGAAAACAAATTTTGTCTGCTTGACGGAAAAAATCGGAACAAATCACCAGTTCATCTTTTTGAGCTGAATTTTTCACACAACATGCTCTATAAAATTGTGAAAATTTCATATGTTCTGAGTTTTTATGTTTTGAGTTGCAGAAGTGCCCCGAAAAAATTCTCTACTACCTGTTGTTATGTTTTTCACAGATTCTGCCATGTTTTGCCTTTCCTTACTTTTGCAAACCTTAAGCTTGCTTTTTCTTTGCAAAACCTTTTTGGAAATCTTGAGAAACAGTAGCTCTTCAAGAATATCTTTATATCCAGTGGGGAATTTTTTTATTTTATTAAGGGTACTAACCTCTCTAATCAGCTTATTATGAGTTATGTATGTGCTAGACGGCTTCTCGCCCTTCGTTGGTTACCCCAAGTGGAAGGTTGAGATGTAGTGCAACAACAGTTTTCCCTCGGTGAAGATACCAAGGTTTGTCTCCAGTAGGACTCCAGAGATGATAAGTAGGTGTCAGCGGTGCAACTGACGCGGGCCTGCACACAGACACAGATAGCTTTGTTCCCAACGAAGTTCAGAGAGGTTGTCAATCTCTCCGGTCTTGTTGTTTACAAAGGATAAAACGCAAGGGATAATGATAGCAAGTAAAAGCAGTAAAGTAAATAAAGCTTGGAAACAGTAATGAGGATATGGATCGGGATACGTGATGTTCACTAGTGATGTCTCTCTCCCAAAAGACGATAAAACTGCTATGCGAGGTAAACAAATTACAGAAGGGAAATTGACAGGATTAAGAACGCACCGCAATGCTAACTATGCTACAAAAGAAAGGAAGAGGCTCAAAAGCACGGGCAGTACGCCAAGATAAGTAGACCGAAATCCATCTACATCTACTACTAATCATCCACCTTGAGATATCTATCCAGAACATCTCGCTGGTATTAAGTTGCGAGCCCCACCCAAAGTGTAAACCCAAAGCAACAGACAACTGCATTAAAAGAACTCTGCGTAAAGTAAACAATCCTTGTAACCGCGGTTACAAGAACCATTGTTTTCCCCCTTGTGGCAACAGCACATCCCCTAGACTCATGTTTTTGTCACTCAAGCGTGTCATCGGGGGGCATGAACCCACAATCTAGCACAACGTTCCCTCTTGGAGTCACTACCTACTACTTGGCCAAAGCAATAAACAACAACGGAGAACATGCAAGAATTACTTAGGAACAAAAATATAAGAGATAAAAACCAAATATATTACTCTATCACAATCTGAACATAATCTCATAATCCATCAGATCCCTCCAAACTCAGCATAGCAACAGCAGAAATATTACAAAGGTGCGTCGATCGTGTAGGGCAGCTCACGAGGTCTAAACAATGAAGATCAAAGAGGGGAGGAGAACATCACATAGCTACTGATCACAGACCCATGGTTCAAGGAAAACTACTCACGAGACATCCGGGGAGCATCCATGGTGGAGAGGAGACTCCCGGAGGTCAATCCTCCCTCCGGTAGGGTGCCGGGAAGAGGTCTTCTGGTGCTCCCGATCTTCGGAAGCGCGGCGGCGGCCAAACAGAGGCGAGTTTGCGGAATAGGGTTCTTCTTCTGGAGTTTCCCCGTGACGGAGAATAAATAGGGGAAGGGGGGCAGCCAGAGGTGGACCAGGGGCCCCAGGCGCCCCCCTGGCGCGACCAGGGGTGGGGCCGCGCCGGGTGGCCGCCTGGGCCCCCCTGGCTCCCCTTTGGCCCCTCCCAGGCTTTTCTCAAAGCTTCCTGTACGCTGACTTTTTCTGTATTTTTCCCGGAATTTTTCTGGCACTTTTTATATGGGGGGAAACAGAAATAGAAAAACAGCAGAAAACAAGAACTGACACTGGGGTGCACTGAGTTAATAGTTTAGTCCAAATATGATCAAAAGTGTATGAAAGTGTATCTAGATCATAGTAATATCACACAAAACATGCATGTAGCAAGAAGAAATTATAGATACGTTTTGGACGTATCAGTATGAAGGGAGTTTTCAAGTGTTCAAGGGAAGATGATGAAAGAAGATCTGGGAGTGTCAAGCGCTCAAGATTGGGGATGCCCCATGCATCCCCAATAAATATTCAAGGATACTCAAGCGTCTAGGCTTGGGGATTCCCCCGTGCATCCCCTTCTCCATCAACAATCACCAGTTCGTCGTTCGTCACATGCTATGCTTGGAGCGTCTCGCTGTTAGGTTTACTTTTTAGTTTTCTTTAGCTTTGCTTGCTGTTCATAACAAGTTAGACCCCAGCTTATTTTGTGTGGGAGAGAAACACACTCCACTCCAATCTAGAACACATCATAGAATTTTCATGCTTATCTTTTTACTGTTGTGTGGTCTTTATCTTTAGTTTAACTTTAGTTTTAGTTTGTATTTAACAAGATCCTTGGCTATTGTTTAGTTTGTTGCTGGAACTCTCTTTAGTTTTCACGTTTATCTTGTTAAGAGAATTGGTTGTTGCACTGAGTTGTGTCTTGTCTTGAAAGTAGGTAATTGAGGTTGCTATTTAATTTTAGTAGTAACTTGCAATAGTTTTGAGGTATTATTGTGAGTAATGTTTGAACTTTTGGTGTCAAGAGCTCTAGCCTATTAGTCATAGGTGTCGTTGACGGGGATCTGCCCCGGAAAATCCCATGGTCAGGGACCCTGGGTTAGTCATGAGAGGCACAGGTTGGACGATAAGCTCGTCGGCTAACATGAGGATACGTTCCTGCTCGATATTATTGATTGGAGATGGCGACTACAGGGAAGCCGAGGCTAGTGTGCACATGGCTAGGTTACAGATTGTGTATTGCTTGATCTCGACGTCTCCCCTCCTAGCCCTTATATACTAGGCTAGGTCTCGGGGAGTCCGTCCTGATTATAGATCAGGTTTCCTAACCATGATCTTGTTCCGTACGGCAAGTTTGCACCTTCCTTATGACTCGTGGTCTCCTACGTCGGTGCCACTAGTGGGCCAAGGCTGGGCCTAGGCGGCATCTTTATGGGCCTTCTGTCTTCTGGTACACCGGGTAGGCTCATCCATAGGAGTCGTGGGGTCACCCCCTCGTCAGTAGTCCCCGAGTGCCTGGGGGACTCGAAGAGGCGCGCAGGGACTCGAATCCACTCTAGCGTCGTTTTGATGTATGCACGGTTCAACCGCGGGTCACTGGCAGTCTGGGGCCATGACAAAACCTGTTTTGAGGGATGCTAAGATGAAAGGGCCCAAGGTGTCGACTGGTCGAGCCTTGGTGAATTGCACTAGTGGAAAAAACCGCAGTAGCCCAATCAAACCCATGTCCCTCGACATGAACTTGGAACACTGGTGTCTAGCAAAAGTCATGCCGCTACAGGTCTTACAGTGATCAATTGCCACCAGTAAAGTTCGTAGCCTAGGCGCGTCCGCCCGGCTTTTTCTATCATGCATGCGCATGGAAAAGGTTGGGAGTGAAATCGCTCTTCGGCAAGTCCCAGCCCGGCCGATCTTCGCAGCGGGGTCTTACCTACACGCTAAGCTTGCGTGGCATCTGGGCACAGTGTATCGTGTTCAAGGAATATGTATTTTTATTGAGGCGAGGAGCCTAGTAGATAATGCACCCACTTGGAATAAACAATCAAGTGGGCGGTTTTAGCAGTCACTCGTGGAGCTTCTCCAAGTGCTCGGGTGTAGAGGGATATTTGCTCGGGAGGTCGTCGAGTGCTTGAGTATATAGAGTTTTGCGAGTAATCACTCGAATATTTCTTTTGCTCTCGGGGTAAGGGAGCACCCGATACTCCAGGACCGCTCGATCTGGCGAGTGCAGGTCTGTTCATCTTTGCGTCATGGTGAGGGAGCACCCGAAACTCTCATGGGTGCGAGTAATCACTCGAGCACGTTTTTACTGCTGGGTGAGGGAGCACCCGAAAACTCTCATGGGTGCGAGTAATCACTCGAGCACATTTTTACTTCTGGGTGAGGGAGCACCCGAAAACTCTCATGGATGGATACACTCCCGATGGGAGTTAGATATATTTGAAAAATGTATTTAAACAATGAAAAAAACGGTGCTTGCAAGCTGCCTCTTTTGCTGACTGCCTCTTTAATTTACCTCTTGTTTGGTGAAGATCACTATCTCCTTGCTGGAGGACCGTAAAAAAGATGCTCTGGCTGCTAACCGTCATGTCTGCATGATCGGTCATAATGATGGCTTTTGGTGGCGTGCTGCAGCCGCCTGTTGAGTTATCGATGCACGTATGAAAACACGCAAGATTTGACGCGTCTAGCCCACTGTGCCTCCCGTGTGAAGGAATATTTGTCTCGAACTTCGAATCGCCAGGCGTGCTTGGTCTTTCAATTAATGGCTCTCGTCGTCTGGGCTTCTATGTGGGGTTTTTTCTATAAATAGGCCCCTTATTTTTCGTCTAGCAGCGGTATTCGTCCTCTGCTCATCTTTCTTCTCTTTCTCTTCCTCTTCTCATGGCGCCCAAGCGTGGAGCTGGTATGACTGGCCGTGGTCGTGCTCGCCGCGGCCGTGGTGGTCGTACTCCGCGCTCTTCTCGCGGTGGTCGTCATGGTGTAGCGTTGGCGCCTTCCTCCTCTACCTCGGAGGAGGGTGTTTGGTGTTATGACGTTCTCCTGCACGTTCGTGGCTGGGGCGCTGCTCGTATTCTTCTTCCTTCTGCATTTTCTGCCATTTTTTCTGCGCGTGGCCTTGATGGCTTGCTGCTTCGTCTTCAGGGGTGTGCTCGGTTTCCTTCTTATGTTAAGTTGGTGATTGATAGTTCCGCTTGATTTTTCTTGGCTTTGGCTGGAAATCCTTTGCTCGTCGGTTGAACTTGCGTGATGGTGACACTCTTTGTTGCCGTTTTGATGGTAAAGACAGTCTTGTCATCTGCGCTTTTGACCCGAGCGGCAACCGCATGGATCCGTACTGGCCGGAGATAGGCAGTGATGGTTCTGCCAGTTCGAGGAGTCCTTCGCCTGCGTCTTCAACTGCTTCCTCCTCCGGTGACTCTTCGGGTGCTGATGCGGATCCGTCTTCAACTGCTTCCCTCTCCGGTTCTGAAGAGGATCTCGACGTCAAACCACCAGTCAAGCGGGCGCGCCAGGTGACCTTGTAGAACTGGAGGCGGCAGCATCATCTTCGCCGGCAGCTCGGGTGGAGCTGGAGAAGAAGCTGGTGGAGCAAGAGAAGAAGATGGTGGAGTATCGTCTTCGACTGCTCCGCAAATAAGTCGAGCTTCACCTTTTATTATGTCATTGACATCATGAGCTTACTCCTTCGACTCCTCCTTTGTCTGTGATGATGCTGGCTGTCTTGGTGCCAATCATCCCAGCATGGGCACTCATGTAGAAGTCATAATTCCTTGGGTGATTGATGTTGTAGGCTTTATTGGCTGCTTGTGCCTTTTGTAACTAGATTAGTTCTCCATGTAATGAGGATTGCCTTCGAGCAATCAGAGCTGCCTTCTATCCAATGTACTTTCGAATCTTTTGTACTAAGAATGATCTTCGGGTCCTTGTAATGCGAACTGTGCTTGAGGCTTTGTAATGGAATCTGTCTTCGAGTCCTTTGCAAACGAGAGTTGTCTTCGAGTCCTAGGCGATCAAAAGCTAACTTCAAGTCCATTAGAACGTCACTTTGTGGGTTCTATCGGGTGCGCGACAACGCTCCCGATGGGAGTAGCCCCCGAGGCTACGTTTGAGTCGAAGAGTCGAACGTAGGCTGAGATCTGTTTCCTTTGTCCTTCTTCCATTATTTCCTGTCTTTTATCGGGTGCGCGATAGTGCTCCCGATGGGAGTAGCCCCCGAGTCTTTAGGTGATCGTTGGCGATTGGGTGAAGACTTAAATATTTTTCTGCGTCCTGCGCTCCGTCCGTATTTCTTCAGAGTACAGGGTGTTCCATCTAGTTGTAGCTATGTCTTTCCCTTTGATTCCGGACAGAGTTCAACGGGTGACGCTTGTCGATGGGTTTTTGCTTGGTCCCTTTTGAGCTTTGGGCTACGTGAGCTATGATGATGTCTCTCGGGAGGAGATTTTGCAACCGAGCCCCCGAGTGCTTTTGAGAAAGATCGCGATTGCGACGATAGCGTCTCTCGGGGGGTTTTTGTGCTCGAGCCCCCGAGTGCTTTTGTGAGAGATCGCGATTGCGACGATAGCGTCTCTCGGGGGGAGTTTTTGTGCTCGAGCCCCCGAGTGCTTTTGTGGGAGATCGCGATTGCGACGATAGCATCTCTCGGGGGGAGTCTTTGTGCTCGAGCCCCCGAGTGCTTTGGTAAAAGATCACGATTGCGACGATAGCGTCTCTCGGGGGGAGTCTTTGTGCTCGAGCCCCCGAGTGCTTTGGTAAGAGATCGCGATTGCAACGATAGCATCTCTCGGGGGGATTTTTTTTGCTCGAGCCCCCGAGTTCTTTGTTGTGGTAGGATTTGGGAAACATCATTTTATTGCATCGAAGGTTTACATGAGCTGCCAGATGAGCATGACTGGTGGAGACTATGGGTAGAACAGGCGTAGGTTCGCTACGTTCCATGGATTTCCCACGTCCTCGTCAGTCTTCGGGTTCTTCAGTCTATAGGCGCCTCCTCCTATGACCTATGTGATTATGAACGGTCCCTCCCATTGGGGGGCGAGTTTGTGAACTTTCTCTTGTATGAGCCGTAGGAAAAGGTCGCCTTTATTGAAGGTTATGGTGCGCAAGCGACTGCTTTGGTAAGTGCGTAGTTTTTCCTGGTATCCCTCTGATTTTGCTAGGGTTGTGTCCCTTGCTTCGTCTGCTGTGTCTTTGTCATCTTGCAGCGCTTCTTCTGCTTCCTCTTCTTCGTACCCTGAGATCCGGGGTGCCCCAAATTTGAGGTCATGTGGTAGCACAGCCTCCGACTCGTACACCATAAAGAAAGGTGTGTACTGGGTTGCAGTATTTGGGGTGGTGCATAGGCTCCATAGTATGGCAGGGAGTTCTTCTACCCAGTTGCCCGCGACCTGCTCGAGTGGTGCGAGGAGCCGCTTCTTGAGTCCTCCGCATACTAGGCCGTTTGCTTTTTCCACCTGGCCGTTGGATTGTGGGTGTGCGACTGATGCATAATTGATTTTGATGCCCAGTTCTTCGCAGAAGTTCTGGAATGCTGCTGCTGTGAAGTTTGTGCCATTGTTTGTGATGATGTTGTGTGGCACCCCGAACCTGAAGATGATTGATTTGATGAAGTTCACCGCCGTGAGGGCTGTGGAGCTGGCGATGGGCACTGCTTCGATCCATTTGGTGAACTTGTCGACTGCTACTAGCAGGTGAGTTCTTCCTCCCTTTGATGATTTCTTCAGTGAGCCCACCATGTTGAGTCCCCAGGTGGCGAAGGGCCATGATAGTGGTATGGTCTTGAGTTCTGAGGCTGGGGCGTGCGGCCTGCTGGCGAATTTTTGACAGGCGATGCAGCATCGTACGATGTATTCTGCGTTTTTCATCGCAGTGGGCCAGTAGAAACCTGCTCGGAACGCTTTAGATACGAGTGCTCGGCTGCTCGAGTGGTGCCCGCAGGTGCCCTCGTGTATTTCGAGTAGTAGGGCTTTGCCGTCTTCTGCATCGATGCACTTCTAGAGTATCTGGGTGATGCTTCGCTTGTATAACTGTCTGTTGATGACTGTGAATGCCTTGGATCGGCGGCTGATGCGTCGAGCTTCTAAGACGTCTTGCGGTAGTGTGTCGTCGATTAGGAATCGGAGGAACGGTCTTGTTCATGTTGGTCCTTCAAGTGCTGTTAAATCCGTAGGTTCGACCTCTTGGCTGCTGTTGCCTTCAGATGGACTTGCTGATTCCACTTGTGCTGGCTCAGTGGTGTCATCATCTATAGCTGCCTCTGGTGCTGCTGGTTTCTCCTTGATGGATCGCTCGCTGATGCTTTCAAGGAAGACGCCGGGTGATACTGGTCCTCAAGTCAAGTCGATGTTTGCGAGTTTGTCGGCTTTTGTGTTGTTTGCTCTGGGGATATAATTGAGCTCGCAGCCGTCGAAACTTCCTTCGAGTGTGTTGTAGAGCTTCGGATAGGCCGCCATGTTGTCAGCTACTGCATTGCAGTCTTTCATCGCCTGCTGGACGACGAGGTTGGAGTCTCCGTAGATTACGAGGCGAGTGGCACCGCATGTTTTGGCCATACACATGCCATAGAGCAGTGCCTCGTATTCGGCTTCGTTGTTGGAGGCGTGGCTGAAGTTGATCTGGAGGATGTATTTGAGTTTGGTTCCTTTGGGAGAGACCAGAATGACTCCTGCTCCGGCTCCTTGCTGTCCTTTGGACCCGTCGAAGAACATTGTCCATGAGTTCAACAGGTCCGGGGGGGGGGGCTGGTGTCTGGACCTCCGTCCACCCGACCAGAAAATCTGGGAGTACTTGGGCCTTGATTGCTGTCGAGTGTTTGAATTGTAGGTCCCGCGGACTAAGCTCAATGTTCCACTCGGCGACTCGCCCAGTCGCTCCAGGGTTGTTGAGACTGTCTGCGAGTGGTGCGCTACTCACGATTGTGATGGGGTGCTCGTCGAAGTAGTGCGACACCTTTCTTGAGATCGTGATGATGGCCAGTAGTAGCTTCTGGTAGTGCGGGTACCGCTGCTGGGATTTTGTCAAGAGCATGCTGAGGTAGTAGATGGGCCTCTGTATGCTCGAGATCTTTCCTTCCTCTGTGCGCTCAATGACGAGTACTGTGCTTACCACGCTGTTGCGTGCTGCTACGTAGAGGTATAGTTGTTCTTTTTCTTTGGGTACCGCCAGGGTCGGCGGGGTCGACAGTGTCTTCTTCAGGTCCGCGAATGCTTTGCGGGCTTCTTCAGTCCACTCGAATTTCTCTCCTTTTCTCAGCAAATTGTAGAATGGCAACGTGCGCTCTCCCAATCTGCTGATGAAACGACTCAGGGCTGCAAGTCTTTCGGTGAGCTGCTGCACGCCAGTGATGTTGGTTGGTTCCTGCATCCTGGCGATTGCTTGAACTTTCTCGGGGTTCACTTCGATTCCTCGAGCAGAGACCATATACCTGAGCAGCTTCCCGGCTGGGACGTCGAACGCGCACTTCTTCGGGTTGAGTTTGATTTTGTATTTGTTGAGTGCTGCGAAGGTCTCACGCAGGTCGTCGAGTAGTGTGTTTGCGCTGTAGGTTTTGATGATGATGTCATCCATGTAGACCTGTACATTTCTTCCGATTTCCTCTTTTAAGCATGCTTGCATCATTCGCTAGTATGTAGCACCTGCGTTCTTGAGTCCGAAAGGCATTGCTCTGTAGTAGAATACGCCATAAGGGGTGATGAATGACATATGCTCTTCGTCTTCTTCCTTCATCCTGATCTGATTGTATCCTGAGTAGGCTTCGAGGAACGATAGTAGATCGCATCCTGCTGTCGAGTCGATTATCTGGTCGATTCTTGGCAGGGGAAAGTGATCCTTTGGGCAGTGTTTTTTGATTGGCCCGTAGTCGACGCACATTCGCAGTACGTCCGTGTCTTTCTTGGGGACCAGCACAGGGTTGGCGACCCAAGTGGCTTTTTTCGTCTCTCTAATGAATTGGGCGTCGAGTAGTCGGTTGACTTCCTCCCCGATTGCTCTGCGTTTGGGTTCTGAGAATCTTCGTAGTGCCTGCTTCACTGGCTTGGTGTTTGGCTTGATGCACAACGCGTGCTCTGCGAACTCACGCGGTACTCCTGGCATGTCGGCTGGGCACCAGGCAAAGATTTCCCATTCTTCGCGGAGGAAAGTGATGAGGGCCGTCGCATGCTCTTCCGGGAGGTGGGCGTACACGCAGACTGTTTTTTCTGGGTCTGTCGGGTGCACCTGGTGGGTGACCGTGTCGCTGTCGATCTTGAAGTCCCGTCCATACTCTTTTGACTCGCTTCGGCTTGCTAGCGGAAAGATACTCTTGTCTGTCGCCATGGCTATTTCTGTGAGTTCTTGCTCGACTCCGAAGGTGTCAGAGACTTTGTGGAAATCACGGTCACATTTGTCTGACTTGATGAAGCCCCTGTTGACTGTGATGACGCCCGCGGATCCTGGCATCTTGAGTTTGAGGTAGGCGTAGTGCGGAATCGCCATGAATTGTGCGAGCGCTGGACATCCCAATATGACGTGATACTGTGATTGCCAATCGAGTACTTCAAACTCGAGGGTGCGTCTTGCGAAATTGCGTCTGTTGCCGAAGATGACTTCGAGCTCGATTAATCCAAGGGAGGTAGCTGCTTCTCCTAGGACTACTCCGTATAACACGGTGCTTGATTTCTTCCATACTGATCGAGGGATCAGTATCTTGCGCAGGGTGCTGACGAAGATTATGTTCATGCTGCTGCCTCCGTCCATGAAGATTCTGTCCATGTCGTACCCTCCGATTTGAGCGTCGAGGACCAGGGGCGCGTGCCCCGGCCTTGGGACTGCAGGCAGGTGGTTGCTCTAGGAGAACGTGATGCTGGTTTCTGCGTCGTGTAGCTTGTAGACTTCGACTGCGTTAAGATTCTCGGCTGCTCTGGCCTGCAGGGTGTAGGCGTCCTGTTGGGCTTGAGATACCTTGCCTTCTTGGATCGTGTACACCTTTCCTTGAGTGGGCGACTGCTCGGCTCGTCGGGCGTGCTTGGCTTCTTGCTGTTTTCCTCCTTGAGGCTGTCGGCGAGTTCATTGAACAGGCGGCAGTCTCCCAGAGTGTGGCTCGATCTGATGTTTCCCCAGCTATCTTCGAGCTGTTCCCTGACCGTGAGCTTGCTAGATCCGGCGTGTCGTTTCCTCCTTAAGATTCGGAAGAATAGCGCGTGGTCCGCTGGGTGCTCGTGAGCTCGCGGGTCGACTTCGATCCCTGCACTTAGATTCTGGTTCCTTATGAGATTGGCGGATTCATCTGGCCTTCGATCTAGGTCGTAGTATTCGCCGGTCCGAGTCTCAGAATCGCTGCCCTAGCGGGTGGTGGCTGTCCACGCGGTGGCGGGTCGTGGAGTGGTCGGAGATCGTGCGGCTGTATAGTTTGACTCGTCGGGTGGAGTCGCTTCGTAGGATCCTCGCGCCCGCCTTCTGGGTCGTTGATTTCTTCCTTGTTGGCGATGATCTTGGCGGTCGCTGATCTCAAGCTCGGAGTCAGTGTCTTGTTGTGCGGCGGGTGCCCGGGTGGCGGTGAGAAGTTGAGTGGCCAGCAGGTCCTCTTCTTCATGTTGTAGTTCCTCGATCGGGGTCTCCGTGTAGAACCCTTGCGCCTTTCTTTTGGATCGTCGAGTTCTCCTTCACTAGCGGCGGGCTCGGTTGCCGCCGTAGTATTGATCTTGACAGGGCTACAGGCTGAGTGATCTTGCCGGGGCGGCAGAGATGTTCGCCGTGATCTTGAGTTCCTTGGGTAGATTGCATCTGGTTCTTGCCCTTGAGTTACGGCTTGCTGGAGACGGAACCACCGAGATCGTAATTCCAACCTGTGTAGTTTCCACAGACGGCGCCAATTGACGGGGATATGCCCCGGAAAATCCCATGGCCAGGGACCCTGGGTTAGTCATGAGAGGCACAGGTTGGACGATAAGCTCGTCGGCTAACAGGAGGATACGTTCCTGCTGGATATTATTGATTGGAGATGGCGATTAGAGGGAAGCCGAGGCTAGTGTGCAAAAGTCTAGGTTATAGATTGTGTATTGCTTGATCTCGACGTCTCCCCTCCTAGCCCTTATATACTAGGCTAGGTCTCGGGGAGTCCGTCCTGATTACAGATGAGGTTTCCTAACCATGATCTTGTTCCGTACGGCAAGTTCGCACCTTCCTTATGACTCGCGGACTCCTACGTCGGTGCCACTAGTGGGCCAAGGCTGGGCCCAGGCGGCATCTTTGTGGGCCTACTGTTTTCTGGTACACCGGGTAGGCTCATCCATAGGAGTCGTGGGGTCACCCCCTCGTCAGTCATCTTTTGGGCAATCCGTGTTTATTTTCAAAACCTAAAAAACTAGTTGAGAACTCTAGCTACTAGATGGATCACTAATCTTTTGAGGGATCGGATATTAGAGTACACTCACGTACCATGAGTCGAGGATGCGCAAGGATAACCAAACCCCCATATACTCCTCCTCGGGGTACTTGTGTCTTTGTGAACCTCCTCATTAGATTGAGAGTTACCGATAATAAGTGCATGAGTTCTTCGGACTAATGTAAGTATTGAAAGTTGACACTTCCACCTCCTCATATTTGCTACCCTCTTCCGTATCGTGCATTGCCCTCTTATCACTCCGAGAGTTGGCGTCCACCTTCGCCAGTACGTCCAAACCCTTGGCATGATACACCCTGTCATCATAAACATCCCTATATCTTTCCTCAAAACAGCCACCATACCTACCTATCAAGGCATTTCCATAGCCTTTCCGAGATATATTGCCATGCAACATCCACCGCTTCATGACTTATCTTCATGTCATACATGTTCCTGCTACACTGGCAGAGGCATACATTGCAT
The DNA here is from genome assembly GCA_950022295.1 of Bromus sterilis. Classification (NCBI taxonomy): domain Eukaryota; kingdom Viridiplantae; phylum Streptophyta; class Magnoliopsida; order Poales; family Poaceae; genus Bromus; species Bromus sterilis. The sequence goes on from OX465599.1 coordinate 225,153,406, forward strand.
ACATCATGATAGATACATCTTCTTTATGTTTGAGTACCTTGTAAAGTGTGAAGATCTTCTATACCTTCTTGTAAAATAGAGTGTTGCCCTTTAGTGAGGAAAAGATCCCAAAGTGGACAAAATAAAAGATCCCAAAGAGGACAAATGAGAGTTAAATAGAAAGATCCATTGAGTCCACCAAAAAAATAGAAAAAATAGAAAAAATAGAAAAAGAAAATAAAAAGATAGAAAGGGGCAACACTACTATCCTTTTGAAAAGATCCAATCCAGTACTCTCTCCTATCCTTGTACTCCATATAGATGATCATTTATGCATATAGCTATGTGGGGACCTTCACACTATAGAACTTGGCTTGCATATTCCAAGGATGAGCCTCCTCAAACGAGCTCTAGGTCTTCATGAGCGAGCAAGTTGGATGCACCCCCACTAGTTCCGTTGGAGAGATTTTCTTAGCTCATATGTGCATCCGTTGCATGGCAATCCCTACTCCTCACATCATATCTATCATTTGGCCTTCTCGCCTATGATTGTCCTCCATGATGTGAGCCTTTCTCACCTTTTTGTCTTCCTCCTCCACCATATCTCTCTATTTTCCATCCTAAGTGTCAACTCTCGTGCTTACGCTCATCCATTGCATGAGTGCTCAAAATATCGAAAAGGACTGGATCAAATTGAATTGTACCTGGCTAGTGATCTGGGGACGAGTCAAGATAAGATTACAAAGAAGAACAAGTGTGAAACTTTAGTAGATTGAGTTCTCAACAAAAATACATTTTTTCTCGTATTCCCATATCCCCCTTCTTTCACGCAAACACCATTTGGAGACATTCGAGTCATGGACAGCGAGAGCTCTTGCACCTAATGTTCTTTTGTTGCTTGTTCTAATGCTAATATAGACTCTTGCATGTTATGACTTGAATTGAATCACATACCTTGATTTCTTTACTTTTCAAAGTTCTTATATGGTTGCTAGCATGTCACCACATAAATTATGCTTGTTATCATTTACCTACTCGAGGACGAGCAGGAATTAAGCTTGGGGCTGTTGATACATCCCAAACATATCTATAATTTCTTCTTGCTCCATGCATGTTTTGTGTGATATTGCTATGATCTAGATACCCTTTCATACACTTTTGATCGTATTTGGACTGGCTTATTAACTCAGTGCACCACAGTGCCAGTTCCTGTTTTCGGCTGTTTTTCTATTTCAGGTTTCCCCCATATTAAAAGTGCTCCAAAAATTCGGGAAAAATCAGATAAAAAATCAGCGTACGGGAACCTTTCGGAATCACCTGGGTGGGGCCAGAGGGCCACCACCAGGGACCCAGGCGGCCACTTGGCGCGGCCTAGAGTCTGGCCGCACCGGGGGGGGGGCTGGACCTCTGGTGGCCTCCCTGGCTGCCTCCCTTGGCCTATTTAATCTCCGTGATGCGAAACACCCGAAGACAGAACCCTTTTTCGTGATCTCGCCTCTGTTCCGCCGCCGCCGCACTTCCAAGATCGGGAGCGCCAACAGACTTCTTCCCGGCACCCTGCCGGAGGGAGGATTGACCTCCTGAAGCTTCCCCTCCACCATGGACGCTTCCCGGATGTGTTGTGAGTAGTTTCCCTTGGACCATGGGTCCATGATCAGTAGTTATGTGATGTTCTCCTCCCCTCTTTGTTCCTCATGGTTTAGTCCTCGTGAGCTTCCCTACATGATCGAGGAACATATGTAATTTTCTGCTGTTGCTATGCTGAGTTTGCTGGGATCTAATGGATTATGAGATTATGTTCAGATTGTGATTGAGTAATATATTTGATTATTATCTTTTATATTTTTGTTCCGAAGTAATCCTTGCATGTTCTCCGTTGCTGTTTATTGCTTTGGACAAGTAGTAGGTAGTGACTCCAAGAGGGAACGTTATGCTCGATTGTGCGTTCATGCCCCCCGATGACACGCTTGAGTGAAAAAACATGAGTCTAGGGGATGTGCTGTTTCCACAAGGGGGAAAACAACGGTGCTTGTAACCACGGTTGCAATGATTGTTTACTTTACGCAAAGTGATTTTTAATGCAGTTGTCTATTGCTTTGGTTTTACACTTTGGGTGGGGCTCGCAACTTAATACCAGCGAGATGTTCTGGATAGATATCTCAAGGTGGATGATTAGTAGTAGATGCAGTTGGATTTCGGTCTACTTATTTTGGCGTACCGCCCATGCTTTTGAGCCTCGTCCTTTCTTTGTAGCATAGTTAGCATTGCAGTGCATTTTTAATCCTAGCAATTGCCCAGCTGTAATTTGTTTACCTCGCATAGCAATTTTATCGTCTTTTGGGAGAGAGACATCACTAGTGAACATCACGGGATCCCTGTCCATATTATGATCATTGTTTACACGCTCATTTATTTCTGCTTTTACTTTCCAGCTACCACCATTATCATTATCCCTTGTGTTTTGATCCTTTGTAAACAACAAGATCGGAGAGATTGACAACCTCTATGAACTTCGTTGGGAGCAAAGTTATTTGTTTCTGTGTGCATGTCCAGGTTAAGAGAGCAGTATCTCAAACGGTGCGTTTCTCACTTCACCACCTACTTATCACTATCGGAGTCCTACTGGTTTGTTACTCAACCTTGGCATCTTCACCAAGGGAAATTTGCTGCTATCCTACATCTCACCTTCCACTTGGGGTAACAAACGAAGGGCGAGAAACCATTATCATCATCTCGCACGTCAGTTGTGTGTCTTAACTTAAAGTAGGTAATTGAGGTTGCTATTCATTTGTAGTAGTAACTTGCAATAGATTTGAGGTATTGTCTTGAGTAATGTTTGAACTTTTGGTGTCAAGAGCTTTAGCCTACTAGTGATAGATGTCGTATTTTTGGAAATCCATGTTTATTTTAGAAAAACTACAACAAAACTAGTTCAGAACTCTAGCTACTAAATGGATCACTAATCTTTGGAGGGATCGGATATTAGAGTACACTCACGTACTATGAGTCGAGGATGCGCAAGGATAACAAAACCCCCATACACTTCTCCTTGGGGTACTTGTCTCTTTGTGAACTTCCTAACTAGATTGAGAGTTACCGATAATAAGTGCATGAGTTCTTCGGACTAATGTAAGTATTCGATTGTTGACACTTCCACCACCCATATTTTTCTAGCTTCTTCGGTACCGTGCATTGCCCTTTCTCACCTCGAGAGTTGACGCATACTTCGCCGATGCATCCAAACCCTTGGCATGATACGCTCTGACATCATAAACCTCCTTATATCTTTCCTCAATAGAGCCACCATACCTACCTACACGGCATTTCCATAGCCTTTCCGAGATACATTGCCATGCAACATCCACCTTCTCATGAATTGATCTTCACGTCATACAAGCTTTTGCTTGACCGATGAGCCGCATGCTAGTTGGGCCTTGCCCTAATAATCGCTACATGACGCGCTAGTATCATTGCATATCCTGCTACACTGGCAGAGGCATACATTTGCATACATCATCATAGCTTCATCTTCTTTATGCTGAGTACTTTTGTAAAGTGTGAAAGATCTTCTATACTTCCTGTAATATATAGAGTGTTGCCCCTAAAGTGAGGAAAAGATCCCAAAGAGGACAAATTAAAAGATCCCAAAGAGGAAAAATGTGAGATAAATAGAAAGATCCATTGAGGCCATTAAAACAATAGAAAAAGTAGAAAAGGAAAATAAAAAGAGAGAAGGGGGCACACTACTATTTTCCTCTTATACCTTGTACTCCATAGAGATCATCCCTTTCCAATGATCATCCCTTGATCCAACCCCATCCAAGCCACACTTTATTCAAGCCATGTATTCCTTTTCCAATAAAAGGAATATTCCCTTTTATTTGAGGATTGTGAAGCAACCCTTATTTATTTTGCTCCATAAATTCGCAAATAATTTCCACCCATCCTTGATGCCATTTCTAGCCAAAATCTCCAAAATCATTGCTTTGGCCAAGTGGATTTTTCCTCAAGAGAAATTCATTTGTCTGTGGGGGCGGAATAACACTTTGTGAAGGAAGTGTTATTTATTCTTATACATTGCTGGTGAAACTTTTTCTGCATACTCTTGTGATCATATCATGAGACTATGCCAAGTTTCAGCCTTAGGGGACAAGCCAAACTCCATACCAAAATTCCCAAAGTTGGTATGCACCAAGGGGGCATTGTGAAGAAAGTGCATAATAGGGGAACCCATTTGCCTGGAAACTTTTTGCACATGATCCCACACCCAAATAACTCCATTTGGAGCTTTAAAAAGGAAGTACATAATTCCTTTGGCCATTTGGGCTCAAACTTTGCTAAGAGCTAGTCCTTTGTACCATGAAGCCATGTGACAACCTATCCCTCTCCCACACTCCACCACTTGACCACTGCTTGTGCCCCAAGTTCACTACTCCAAACTTTGCAGTCAAGCCAAGACCAACACAGTGCTCCCCTTGACCAGCCAGTAACACAGTGGTGATCAGAGTGGAAAGGAGCACATGCTGGACATCCTTGACCACGAAGGAACCCAATGTGAGCACTGGTGCATGTGGTGGCCATGCCCTTGGCTGCATTGGGTGTGCTCTGGCCGTGTCCTGAGCTGACCCGACACGCCACCCACGCGCTGCAGGTTGTCCGCGTCGCCTAGCCCTTGTCCCACCGCGCCACACGGCTTTCCCCGACACACGCACGCCTTTCCCCCGCTTTCCCTCACCGGAATCACGCCGGCCACCTCGTCGCTATGTGCAACACGACGGGCACAGTGCCGCGTCACGTCCCTTTCACCATGTTCGCCCCCTTGACTCCTTGCGTGCTATGCTCTCCCGTGACACTCCCTGTGACCTCCTGAACCCCCTCGAAGCAGCGCAAGCCTCGCCACCTCACCGCCCCGCCATGGACACGCTTGTTTCTCGCCGCCCGAGCACCGCATCGCCGTGGGCCTATAAATAACGACCTTTCCTTCCTGCACCAGCCATCTCCCCTCCCTCCTAATCGATCCCTAGCCCAAGAAATTAAAGCATCGGGTCCGTCTTCCCCAGCTCCGACGAGCTCTTCCGCCGTGTAGTTATAGTTGATGCACGCCCTCTCCCGTACCCCCTGGACCTAGCCACCGCCTCCGTTGCAATCCCCTAGACCCCATAGACCTTCTCTACCCTCCCCTTGCCGGATTGGTGCCAGAGTCCGCCGCGCCGTCGACGCCGGCGAGGTCCCGTGACCCTGTGCCATCGAGAGGGACCTAGCGACGCCGTTAGAGGGTCTCCGGTCAAGTCACGGGTACGGGGAGGACCGCCGTGGATTCGCCGTTCGACCTGAACCCACGCCGCACCTTGCCCAGGCGTCTCGCTGGCAAGCACGACGCCGGTGAGCACTCTTCCCCTGCCCCTCTCTTTTCTCTCTCTCTGCTAAGACCCATGGCCCACATGTCATTGATCCAGGCCCATCCCGAAGCGTTTTCAAGTGGGAGCACATTTCAAAAACCCGCCATCGATGTCACCCCCCTGGCATTTTCCAAAAATGACGTAAATCATTTTTAAATCATTTGTCGACCAATCTTTGACCAACTATAACTTTTTATCCACAAGTCCAAACGAGTTGAAACCTTGTGCATATTTTTTGTCTGGAGCTCCTCTTCATTTTGGCATGGGTTTTATGCCATGTCTTTCTGTTGTTATTTTCCGATTATAAGAAAATACTTATGTGACACTTTTCCGTTGTATTTTAAAAATATAATTGCAGGGTTTATTTGTCTTGAAGACCAGGAGTATTTCACACTCCTCTGGTGAAAGGCAAGCCACAATTTCTTTTGCACCTTCGTAAATCTTTGACGTGGTTTACATATCGCTTTACTTTCGGATAACATATTGATCTTGCTTGATATGATTTGAATTTTCATGATCATGCTATTGCCATGTTATGCTTGCTTGCATCATACCCCTAGTCATGTTTATGATCTTGCTATGTTGCATGATAATATCTTGATCATTTTGACATGGATAAGTTAATCATATAGTTATGCTTGGAATCATGGTATGACTACGAACGTACCTTAGATTGTTCTGCATGCATTGATATGATTAGGACTATATATTGGCATATTGCACCTTATCTTTATGACTATGCATTTGGATATATGCTATGTGCCAAGTTGGTCACACTCTCCTTTATGGGAAGGCATTGGCTCGGTCTATCAGTGTGCTCTCTTATGCGTATCACCAAAGAGGGGAGGTTATGCGCGCGCGGTTACCCTGATCAGGTAAGCGGAGATAGCCTTGAAAGCCGGTTGGTTTATTGGGCCCGACCCCGTTTGGGACAATGTTGTTTGCCACGACGGTGGCCGGTCACGTTTGGGACAAGTTTTCCACGACGGTGGCCGGTGTCTGGAGGACACGGGGCTACCCAAGACGGGATGTCGGTGATACGGTAAGGGAGACATGCGGTATAATGATCTCGTTGGAGAGTCCTAGTCCACTCCTATGGTACGAGTTTCGAGGTTCCCGTGGGACAAGTTCCAAGGTACTGGATGGAGGAAGAGCTCCATAGCGTGGGTAAAGTGCACAACCTCTGCAGAGTGTTACAAATCTATTCGAATAGCCGAGTCTGCGGTATTGGAAAAATTTCATACTAGGTCACACTCAGGATCAATATTAACCTGGTTGTGTGATTGTGCTAAGTCGTTTCGTCACACGGTGACTCGTGGAAGTTATTGGTCATGTGATGACCCGGTTGGTCATGCGATGACCAGATTGGTTGGGTGGTAACATAAGGACACCTATCTCGTTGAATGGTCATGCGACGACCCGTGCAAGTTGAGTGGTCATGAGAGGACAAGGTGTCTAAGTCGGTAATGACTCCTGGTAAGATGCATGATCATGCGATGATCATGTGGGGTCCATGTGACCTTAAATGATGGTTGTTCATGCATTAGTTATAATCTTGATAATATGCTAGTTGCATCATGGTGCTCGCAGGTGCCCTCGTGGATTTCGAGCAGTAGGGCTTTGCCATCTTCTTCGTCAATGCACTTCTGGAGTATCTTGGTGATGCTGCGCTTTTATAACTGTCTGTTGATCACTGTGAATGCCTTGGATCGACGACTGATGCGCCGAGCTTCTGAGACGTCTTGCGATAGCGTGCCTTCGATTAGGAATCGGAGGAACGGTTTTGTCCATGCTGGTCCTTCGAGTGCTGATGCATCCGCAGGTTCGGCCGCTTGATTGCTGCTTCCTGCAGATGGGCTTGCTGATGCCACCTGTGCTGGCTCTGTGGTGTCGTCATCTACAGCTGCCTCTGGTGCTGCTGTTTTTTCCTTGATGGATCTCTGGCTGATGCTCTCGAGGAAGACGCCTGGTGGTACTGGTCCTCGAGTCGATCCAATGTTTGCGAGTTTGTCGGCTTCTGTGTTGTTTGTTCTCGGGATGTAGTTGAGCTCGCAGCCATCGAAACTTCCTTGGAGCGTGTTGTAGAGCTTCTGGTAGGCCGCCATGTTATCGACTACTGCATTACAGTCTTTCATCGCCTGCTGGACGACGAGGTTGGAGTCTCCGTAGATTACGAGGCGAGTGGCGCCGCATGTTTTGGCCATGCGCATGCCGTAGAGAAATGCCTCATATTCGGATTCGTTGTTGGAGGTGTGGCTGAAGTTGATCTGGAGGACGTATTTGAGCTTGGTTCCTTTGGGGGAGACCAGAACGACTCCTGCTCCGGCTCCTTGCTGTCTTTTTGACCTGTCGAAGAACATTGTCCATGAGTTCGATAGGTCCCGGGGGCCTGGTGTCTGGACCTCCGTCCACTCGACCAGAATATCTGGGAGTACTTGGGCTTCGATTGCTGTTGGGTGCTTGAATTGCAGGCCCCGCGGGCTGAGCTCAATGTTCCACTCGGCGACTCGTCCAGTCGCTCCGTGGTTGTTGAGGATGTTCGCGAGTGGCGCGCTGCTCACGATTGTGATGGGGTGTTCGTCGAAGTAGTGCGACACCTTTCTTGAGGTCGTGATGATGGCCAGTAGTAGGTTCTGGTAGTGCGGGTACCGCTGCTGGGGTTTTGTCAAGAGCATGCTGAGGTATTAGATCAGCCTTTGTATTCTCTGGACCTTGCCTTCTTCCATGCGCTCGACAACGAGTGTTGTGCTTACCACGCTGTTGCGTGCTGCCACGTAGAGGTATAGCTTTTCTTTTTCTTTGGGTACCGCCAAGATCGGTGGCGTCGAGAGTTTCTTCTTCAGGTCCGCGAATGCTTTGCGGGCTTCTTCGGTCCACTCGAATTTCTTTCCTTTCCTCAGCAACTGGTAGAATGGCAATGTGCGCTCTCCTAATCTACTGATGAAACGACTCAGGTCTGCGAGTCTTCCGGTGAGCTGCTGCACGCCTGTGATGTCGGTTGGTTCCTGCATCCTGGCGATTGCTTGAACTTTCTCGGGGTTCACTTTGATTCCTCGAGCGGAGACCATGTACCCGAGAAGCTTTCCGGCTGGGACGCCGAATGCGCACTTCTTCGGGTGGAGCTTGATTTTGTACTTGTTGAGTGCTGCGAAGGTCTCGCGCACGTCGTCGAGCAGCGTGTTTGCACTGTAGGTTTTGATGGTGATGTCGTCCACGTAGACCTGAACGTTTCTTCCTATTTGATCTTTTAAGCAAGATTGCATCATCCGCTGGTATGTGGCACCAGCGTTCTGGAGTCCGAAGGGCATTGCTCTGTAGAAAAATACGCCGTAAGGGGTGATGAATGATGTATGCTCTTCGTCTTCTTCTTTCATCCGGATCTGGTTATATCCTGAGTAGGCGTCAAGGAACAATAGTAGATCGCATCCTGTTGTCGAGTCGATTACATGATCGATTCTTGGCAGGGGGAAGTGGTCGTTTGGGCAGTGTTTGTTGACTGGCCCGTAGTCGACGCACATTCGCAGTACGTCTGTGTCTTTCTTGGGGACCAGCACAGGGTTGGCGAACCAAGTGGCTTTCTTCGTTTCTCGGATGAATTGGGCGTCGAGTAATTGGTTGACCTCCTCTCCGATTGCTCTTCTCTTGGGTTCTGAGAATCTTCGTAGCGCCTGCTTCAGTGGCTTGGTGTTTGGCTTGATGCGCAGCGCGTGTTCCGCGAACTCGCGCGGTACTCCTGGCATATCGGTTGGGCACCAGGCGAAGATTTCCTATTCTTCGCGGAGGAAAGCGATGAGGGCAGTCGCTTGCTCTTCCGGGAGGTGGGCATACACACTGACTGTTTTTCCTGGGTCCGTCGGGTGCACCTGGTGGGTGACCGTGTCGCTGTCGATCCTGAAGTCCCGTCCATACTCTTTTGTCTCGCTTCTGCTTGCTAACGGAAAGATGCTTTTGTCTGTCGCCATTTCTATTTCTGTGAGTTCTTGCTTGGCTCCGAAGGTGTCGGAGACTTTACGGAAATCGCGATCGCATTTGTCGGATTTGGTGAAGCTCCCGTTGACCGTGATGATGCCCGAGGATCCTAGCATCTTGAGTTTGAGGTAGGCGTAGTGTGGAATCTCCATGAACTGCACGAATGCTGGACGTCCCAATATGGAGTGGTATTGCGACTGCCAATCGAGTACTTCGAACTCGAGGATGTGTCTTGCGAAATTGCGTCTGCTGCCAAAGACAACTTCGAGCTCGATTACTCCAAGGGAAGTGGCCGCCTCTCCTGGTACTACTCCGTATAGCACGGTTCTTGATTTCTTCCATACCAATCGTGGGATCAACATCTTGCGTAGGGTGCTGACGAAGATTATGTTCATGCTGCTGCCTCCGTCCATGAAGATTATGTCCATGTCGTAGCCTCCAATTTGAGCGTCGAGTACCAGGGGTGCGTGTCCCGGCCTTGGGACTACGGGCGGGTGATCGCTCTGGGAGAACGTGATGCTGGTTTCTGCGTTGTGTAGCTGGTAGACTTCGACTGTGTTTAGGTTCTCGACTGCTCTGGCTTGCAGGGTGTAGGCGTCTTGTTGGGCTTGCAATACCCTGCCCCCTTGGATCGTGTACACCTGTCCTTGAGTCGGCGACTGCTCGGTTCGTCGGGTGCGCTTGGCTTCTCGCTGTTTTTCTTCCTTGAGGCTGTCGGCAAGTTCGTTGAACAGGCGACAGTCTCCCAAGGTATGGCTCGATCTGATGTTTCCCCAGTTGTCTTCGAAGAATTGGATCGTGCAGGGTCCTTCTAGCTGTTCCCTGACCGTGAGCTTGCTGTACCCGACGTGTCGCTTCTTCCTTGAGATTCGAAAGAACATCGCGTGATCCGCTGGGTGCTCGTGAACTCGCGGGTTGATTTCGATCCCCTCGCTTAGGTTATGGTTCCTTATGAGATTGGCGAATTCGTCTAGTCGTCGGTCTGGGTCGTAGTATTCGCCGGTCTGGGTCTCGGAGTCGCTGTCCTGGCGGGCGACAGCTGTCCGCACAGCGGTGGGTCGTCGAGTGGTCGGCGATCGTGTGGCTGTATAGTTCGATTCGTCGAGTGGAGTCGCTTCTTAGAGTCCTTGCGCCTGTCTTCTGGGTCGTCGACTTCTTCCTCGTTGGCGATGGTCTTGGCGGTCGCTGATCTCAAGCTCGGAGTTGGTGTCTTGTTGTGTGGCGTGTGCCTGGGTGGCGGTGGATCGTCGAGTGGCCGGCAAGTCCTCTTCTTCGTGCTGTAGTTCGTCGATCGGGATCTCTGTGTGGAGCCCTCGCGCCTTTATTTTGGGTCGTCGAGTTCTCCTTCGCTTGCGGTGTGCTCGGTTGGCACCGTAGTATTGGTCTTGACACGGCTGCAGGCTTCTCGATCTCGCCGGGGCGGCAGAGATATTCGCCGTGATCTTGAATTCCTCGGGTGGATTGCATCTGGTTCTTTCTCTTGAGTTGCGACTTGCTGAGGATGGAACCGCCGAGATCGTAATTCCAACCTGTGTAGTTCCCACAGATGGCGCCAATTGAAGGGGATGTACCCCGGCAAATCCCATGGTCAAGGACCCTGGGTTAGTCATGAGAGGCACAGGTTGAATGATAGCTCATCGGCTAACAGGAGGATACGTTCCTGCTTGATATGATCAATTGGAGATGGCGATTACAGGGGAGCCAAGGCTAGTGCGCACAAGGCTAAGGTTTACAGATTGCGTATTGCTTGATATCGACGTCTCCCCTCCTAGCCTTTATATACCAGGCTAGGTCTCGGGGAGTACGTCCGGGATTACAGATGAGGTTTCCTAACTCTAATCATGTACCATACGGCAAGTTTGCACCTTCCTTATGAGTCGCGGACTCCCACGTCGGTGCCACTAGTGGGCCAAGGCTGGGCCCAGGCGGTATCTCTGTGGGCCTCCTGTCTTCGGGTACACCGGGTAGGCTCATCCATAGGAGTCGTGGGGTCACCCCCTCGTCAAAACTCGAGAAGAAGGGTGTTTCCTTAAGACGATATGTTTTCAATGGTTCCTTGAGCAACCAAATCTCGAGGACGAGATTTTTCTAAGGGTGGTAGGTTTGTGACACCCTGGATTTTGGAACTTTCTTTTTCCAAAAACTTTCCTCATTTATTTCTAGATTTTCTATTTGATTTGGTTTTGAGAAACTCTTTGGACTTGAAACTTGAGCATATTTTCTTTCCTTGCTCAAGTGGACCATGAACCCTAGCCCTTTCCAATGATCATCCCTTGATCCACCCCCATCCAAGCCACATTTTATTCAAACCATGTATTCCTTTTCCAATAAAAGGAACATTCCCTTTCATTTGAGGATTGTGAAGTAACCCCTATTTATATTGCTCCATAAATCCCCAAATAATTTCCACCCATCCTTGATGCCATTTCTAGCCAAAATCTCAAAAATTATTGCTTGGCCCAAGTGTATTTTCCTCAAGAGAAATTCATTTGTCTTTGGGGGCAGAATAGCACTTTGTGAAGCAAGTGTTATTTATCCTTATCCATTGCTGGTGAAACTTTTTGTGCATACTCTTGTTATCATATCATGAGGCTATGCCAAGTTTCAGCCTTAGGGGACAAGCTATACTCCATACCAAAATTCCCAAAGTTGGTATGCAGCAAGGTGGCATTGTGAAGCAAGTGCATAATAGGGGAACCCATTTTCCTGGAAACATTTGTCACATGATCCCACACCCAAATAACTCCACTAAACCAAGTTTTAGCAAAACCCAACCACCCATGTGAGGGGAGCACCAAGATCAAGTTTCTGGCCAGCCAAGTACCTTGTGAAGCAAGTACCAGCTAGAAGCTTCCCCTAGCTTTGAAACTTTGCACACCTATGAAAACCACAAAATGACTAACCTACACCAAATTTCAGACAATTCCAGCAAGACTATGAGATGCTAGATTCAACACGAGTTTCTGGTCCATTTTGAGCTTTACAAAGGAAGTACACAATTCATTTGGCCATTTTGGCTCAAACTTTGCAGAGAGCTAGTCCTTTGTACCCTGAAGCCATGTGACAACCTATACCTATCCCACACTCCACCACTTGACCACTACTTGTGCCCCAAATTCACTGCTACAAACTTTGCAGTCAAGCCAAGACCAACACAGTGCTCCCCTTGACCAACCAGTGACACAGTGGTCATCAAAGTGGAAAGGAGCACATGCTGGACATCCTTGGCCACAAAGGAACCCAATGTGAGCACTGGTGAATGTTGTGGCCATGCCCTTGGATGCACTAGGCGTGCTCTGGGCGTGTCCCGAGCTCACCCGACATGCCTCCCACGCGCTGCACGTCGTCCGCGTCGCCTAGTCCTCGCCGCACCACGCTGCACCGCTTTGCCCCGACACGCGCACGCCTTTCCCCCTGTTTACCTCGCCTGAATCACGCCGGCCACCTCGCCGCCGTGCGCAACACGACGGGCACAGTGCCGCGTCACGTCCCTTTCACCATGGTCACCCCTTGACTCCTTGCGTGCTCTGCTCGCCCGTGGCACTCCCTGTGACCTCCTGAACCCCCTCGAAGCAGCGCCGCCATGGCTGCGCTTGTTTGCCACCGCTCAAGCATCACATCGTCGTGGGCCTATAAATAGGGCCCCCGACCTTGCCTTGCTGCACCAGCCATCTCCCCTCCCTCCTAATCGATCCCTAGCCTAGGCAATTGAAGCATCGGGCCCGTCTTCCACTGCTCCGGCGAGCTCGTACGCCGTGTAGTTGTAGTTGACGCACGCCCACTCCCGTACCCCCTAGACCTAGCCACCGCCTCCATTGCAATCCCATAGACCCCACGGACCTTCCTCTGCCCTCCCCTTGCCGGATTGGTGCCAGAGTCCACCGCGTCGTCGACGCCGGCGAGGTCCTGTGACCCTGTGCCACCGAGAGGGCCCTAGCGAAGCCGTTAGAGGGTCTCCAGTCAAGTCACGGGTACGGGGAGGACCGCCCTGGACTCCCCGTTCGACCTGAACCACAACCGCACCTTGCCGAGGCCTCTCGCCGGCGAGCACAACGCCGGTGAGCTCTCTGCCCCTGCTCCTCTCTTTTCTCTCTGTGCTGACACCCATGGCCCAAATGTCATTGACCCAACCCCAGACCGAAGCGTTTTCAAGTGGGAGCGCATTTCAGAAAACCGCCATCGACGTCACCCCCCTGGCATTTTCCAAAAATGATGTAAATCATTTTTAAATCATTTTTTGACCAATCTTTGACCATCTATAACTTTTTATCCAGAACTCCAAATAAGTTGAAACCTTTTGCATAATTTTTGTCTTGAGCTCCTCTTCATTTTGGCATGGGTTTTATGCCATGTATTTCTGTTGTTATTTGCTGATTAAAAGGAAATCCTTATGTGACACTTTTCCGTTGTATTTAAAAAATATAATTGCAGATCTTTATTTATCTTGAAGGCCCGGAGTATTTCACACTCCTCTAGTGAAAGGCAAGCCACAATTTCTTCTACACCTTCGTAAAGCTTTGACGTGGTTTACATATCGCTTTAATTTCGGATAACATATTGATCTATTGTCGATATGCTTTGAATTGTTATGATCATGCTATTGCCATGTTATGCTTGCTTGCATCATACCCCTAGTCATATTTATGATCTTGCTATGTTGCATGATAATATCTTGATCATTTTGACATGGATAAGTTAATATAGTTATGCTTGGAATCATGGTATGACTACGATCGTACCTTGGATTGTTCTTCATGCATTGATATGATCAGGACTATAGATTGGCATATTGCACCTGATCTTTATGACTATGCATTTGGATATATGCTCTGTGCCAGGTTGGTCAGGTGCCACCGAACCGAACTTATCCGTGCAGCCACACTCGCCTTTATGGGAAGGCCTTGGCTCGGTCTATCGTTGTGCTCTCTTATGCGCATCACCAAAGAGGGGAGGCTATGAGCGCGCGGTTACCCTGATCAGGTAAGCGGCGATAGCCTTGAAAGCCAGTTGGTTTATTGGGCCCGTCCCCGTTTTGGACAATGTTGTTTTCCACGACCGTGCTCGTTCCCCGTTTAGGACAAGTTTTCCACGACGGTGGCCGGTGTCTGGAGGACACGGGGCTACCCAAGACGGGATGTCGGTGATACGGTAAGGGAGACATGCAGTAGAACAATCTCATTGGAGAGTCCTAGTCCACTCCTATGGTATGAGTTCCGAGGTTCCCGTGGGACAAGTTCCAAGGTACTGGATGGAGGAAGATCTCCATAGCGTGGGTAAAGTATACAACCTCTGCAGAGTTTTACAAATCTATTCGAATAGCCGAGTCCACGGTATTGGACAAAGTTCATACTAGGTCAACCTCGGGATCAACATTAACCTGGTTGTGTGATTCTGCTAAGACGTTTGGTCACGCGGTGACCCGTGGAAGTTATTGGTCATGCGATGACTGGATTGGTTGGTGGGTAACATAAGGACACCTAACTCGTTGAATGGTCGTGCGACGACCCGTGGAAGTTGCGTGGTCATGAGATGACCTGATGTTTGAGTCGGTAATGACTCTGAGGTAAGCTGCATGATCATGCGATGGCCTTAAACGATGGTTGTTCATGCATTAGTTATAATCTTGATAATATTCTAGTTGCATCATGGTAGCTTTGCTTGAACTGTGATGTCATTGTTTTGCCTTGGCGCTTTGGATATTGTGAGCTTGCCAGTACATTCGATGTACTGACCTGGCGTGTCATGCCAGACTTGCAGGCAATGCCGTATTTGCGTAGTACGATGTTCCCGGAGTTCGCGACCTAGGATATGTCCAATCAGTGTCCCTGTGGATTGGAGTTCATCACCGTCGCCATTGTTCCGCTGCCAAGTATTATTCCGCTGCCATAGAGTTATTACGCTTCTTGGTGTAGATCTGCGGCTCGCTTTAGGAGCAAGTTGTTCGCTGCCTCGCTCCGCTAGCGTTGTAATAGACCCCCCTTTTACCCATTTCATTGGTAATAAAAATGTTTCAGTTCAATATCAAGCAGTGCCGTGTTCAAGAAGACATGATCTCTGGGCTGGAGCACGAGGCGTTCCGGTATTCTGAGCCGGGGTGCCACATTTGTCTTCCTCCTCCATCATTATTCTCTTTCACCATTTAAGTGTCAACTTTCTTTCTTATGCTTATCCATTGCGTGAGTGCTCAAAAAGTCGAAAGTGAGTGGATCAATTTGACTTGTATCTGGCTAGTGGTCTGGGGACGAGTCAAGATAAGATTGCAAAGAAGACCAAGTGTGAAACTTTAGTAGATTGAGTTCTCAACTAAAATAAATAGTATGTTTTTTTTGCTCTAAAACCATCTCCCACTTCTTGCATGAAACACCATTTGGAGACATTCGAGTCACGGACAGCGAGAGCTCTTGCACCTTTATGTTCTTAATATAGACACTTTCTTGTTATGACTTGAATTGAATTACATGCCTTGCTTGCCTTACTTAAAAGTTCTTATATGGTTGGTAGTATGTCACCACCAAAATTATGCTTGTTATCATTTACCTACTCGAGGACGAGCAGGAATTAAGCTTGGGGATGTTGATACGTCCCAAACATATCTATAATTTCTGCTTGCTCCATGCATGTTTTGGGTGACATTGCTATGCTTTTGATACACTTTACTTTTGATCATATTTGAACTAACCTATTAACTCAGTGCACCAAAGTGCCATTTCTTATTTTCTGGTCTTTTTGTATTTCAGGTTTTCCCATTACTTAAAGTGACCAAAAAATTCCGGGAAAAAGATATAAAAAATCAGCGAGACGGAAGCTTCCAGACGCCAGAAGGGGGGCCAGGGGGGCCCCACCAGGCGCCCAGGTGGCCTGGTGGCGCGGCCCCACCCTAGGCTGTGTCGGGGGCCCGACTGGACTCCCTGGTCCACCTCTGGCTTCCCCCTTGCCTATATTTACCCCTCGGGACGAAACCCTCGAGGAGATAACCCTTTTTTGCGATCTCCCCTCTGTTCCACCACCGCCACCGTTTCAAGATCGAGGCTTCCAGTAGACCCTGTCCCGGCACACTGCCGGAGGGAGGATTGACCTCCGGGAGCTTCTCCACCACCATGGACGCTTCCCGGATGAGGCGTGAGTAGTCCATCTTGGACCATGGGTCCATGATCAGTAGTTATGTGATGTTTTATATCCAATCTTGTGCCTCAATTCTTAGCCCTTGTGAGCTGCCCTACATGATAAGGCATCTTTGTAATTCTTGTGTTGTTGCTATGCTGAGTTTGCTGGGATCAGATGGATTGTGAGATTATTTTCAAATTGTGATGAGTAATATATTTGGTACTTCCCCTTTTATATTTATGTTCTTGAGCAATTCTTGCATGTTCTCCGTTGCTTTTTATTACTTTGGCCAAGTGATGGATTGTAACTCCAAGAGGGAGTGTTATGCATGATTGTGGATTCATGCCTCCCGATGACTAGCTTGAGTGACAAAAACATGAGTCTAGGGGATGTGTTGTTTCCAACGGGGGGAAATCAACGGTGCTTGTAATTGCGGGTGCAAGGAATGTTTAATTTACGCAATGTTCTTTTAATCCAGTTGTCTGTTGCTTTGGGTTTACACTTTGGGTGGAGCTCGCAACTAAATACTAGTGAGATGTTCTGGATAGATATCTCAAGGTGGATGATTAGTGAGTAGATGCAGATGGATTTTGGTCTACTTGTCTTGGCGTACGTCCCATGCTTTTGAGCCTCTTCCTTTATTTTGTAGCATAGTTAGCATTTCGGTGCGTTTTTAATCATGTCAATTGCCCAACTGTAATTTGTTCACCTCACATAGCTGTTTATCGTCTTTTGGGAGAGAGATATCACTAGTGAACTTCATGGGACCCCGGTCCATATTTCCACCACTGTTTACACCCTCAATTTATTTACTTATTTTACTTTTTCTCGCAATTATCACTACTATCCACCCTTGCATTTTATCCTTTGTAAACAACAAGGCCGGAGGGATTGACAACCCCTTTGTACTCGTTGGGAGCAAAGCTATCTGTTGTGTGTGCAGGTCCAGGTAAAGTAAGCAACCTCGGTTGTGAACGGCGCCATTGTTCACTTTACCACCTACTTGTCGTCATTGGAGTCCTACTGGATTGACTCTCAACCTTAGTATCTTTGCCAAGGGAAATTACTACTACGCTACATTTCAATCTTCCACTTGGGGTAACCAACAAGGGGCGAGAAGCTATCAAGCTAATTTCTCGCGCCATCAGTACCCGACTTCCCTCCGGCCTCCGAACCAGGCGATCAACGGAAAGAAGATGGAAAAAGGGCACCCTAGCCCTCCTTATATAGGCCAAGGAGGGGTGCACACCTCCCTCAACTTCCCATGTTGTACTAAACCAAAGGGAAGGGGGGAGTGCGCCATAGGGGGTGGGCCCCTCCCTTGGCGCCATGGGCCAAGGGGGGGACTCCCTCCTCCCTCATGGGCCTCTTTAGGCCCATATTCCTTTTTTTCCAATTTGAATTATATTTAATTATATTTTAATATTTAATTCTATTAATTATATAATAAAACATATTTAAACATTATTAAATAATATTTTGAACCTTTCAAAATACCGAGAACCATTTCTGGCCTCCACTAGAACAATTCCGTTGTTCCCTCTTATTTCTCAGGTGATCCGGAATCTATCCTTATTGCATCGAATACCCTTAAGTGTGACACCCTACGATCCGGGAAATAGCAGACATGATCAATACACTCTCTTGATCAATGACCATCAGTTGGACCTGGTTAAAATCCTAGATGGCCCCTACGCGTCCATCGAATGAACTTCATCGCTGTTGGATCCGTTAACGTTGAGCATGTTCCCTTTGTCATATGGTACTTTGCTTGTACGAGGTTTGATCATCGGTATCCAATATACCTAGTTCATCCTCATTACCGACAAACATGTTTACTCGTTCCCGTTATATTACAACGCCGTGACCTAGTCACATGATTGCAATCTTTATGATGTAATATCATCGAGTGGGCCCAGAGTACCTATCCTTCATTCGGATGGACAAATCCCGCTTTGATCTATTTGCATACTCATTAACGTATCTATTTCGGAATACATGAAGTACACCTTTATGGCCAACATATTTCAGTCAGGCGGTGGATGCAAATCATGGCATCCTAATAGATAGAGTAATTAAGTATGATCATTACGGTCTAAGGATCTGGTCACTATGTTATAGTAATCGCAATGTTGAACTTATGTGACTCGATCACACTGCAACACTTCTGGTGGGTGTGTGTCCATCATATCATTCTCCCAATGGTACGACCTCATTGTCAATAGGCGGTTCGTACCTCATAATCAGGAAACCTTCATCATCGATTTCCCAATGAGCTAGTATACTAGAGTTAACTAGGGACTTGTTTGTTTGTATACCACACGTGTAATAAGGTTTCCGCTTAATACAATTATAGCACAATATAAAACGTCTTATGAACTAATGGAATATGCTAATAAACATATTTTATTTGTCTCTAGGTCACATTTCCAACAGTAAGAGAGAGTGAGAGGGAGAACTTGTGTTCTTATGAGTGATTGGAATGAAGTGGTCAACCCTCACAAGTGGGTGTGAGGGGGTATTTATAGTCCAAAGTCCGAAGTGGCCGTTGGAGCATTTGGCTGTGCAAATGTCGGACGTCCGAAATGTTCATGATGAACATAGTGGGGAATGCCAGGTTAGTATCCAGTGACTCAGGTACCGGACATCCGATGGGATTCGGACGTCCGACATGTCGGATGTCCGAAGGCCGTCGGACTTCCGTCTGATTTGGGAGGCCTACTGACCTTATGAGGCATAATGTGTAACACAAAGTTTTGGACGCCCGACAGGTTTCAGACATCCGATATGTCGAACGTTCGAAACTCGTCGGAAGTCCGGCTATATTTGCAGGCCTGCTGACCTTGCCAAATATACTCTGCGAGTGGGATGTCGTACGTCTCGAACTCGTACCTACGTGGACCACAAGTTATTCATTAGAGAATTGCATATAGATGGCAAACAGAACCGCATACAGACGACAAACAGAACTGCATACAGAGTCAAGGAGATATCCACAGGCCTGCAACTATGTATTACACCAGTATAAAAGAAGTGCTTACTTCGAGTTGGCGAGGAACTTGTCGAAGGCGATGCATCTCTCGCCCATAGTAGCGCATACTTGGAAAAGGAGCACCGCGTGATCCTTGCCTATCGAGAGCTGAATCAGGGCGGCATCCCTCCTGTCAGGTGTGTACTCAACGTCGATGTCGACGATCTTCTGGCGGCGGCCATGCAGAGCTTCCTTGTAGTCGTTGATGTACATCTCCACGGTGCTCACGTCGTTGGTGTAGACCACCATGAGCACTGTCTTGCTGTGCGCCTCGACATCTTTGAAGATCTTGGTGAACGGCATGGCTGTAATGAGGAGGAACAGTGGGGGAAGCGTAGTAGTTTGTGAACAATCAAGCGTGGGACGCCGGAATTTAAAGGGGAGCGGCAGCAACATCTGCCCAGCCCACGTTCTTCTTCTCGAACCGGCACGGGGAGTGGGGGCGATCATGGTTGCGCCCGTTCGGATCGTGGTGATCGTGGCCTTAGTGGAGCAGGGCGTGCGGCGATTCGATTCAGTCTGGAGATCGTGGCCCGTATTTTTCGTGGGCGGCTCTTAAACGAAGCAACTGAAGAGATTGGAGGCGAACCGCATCAATTTCATTAACCGAACTGTATCAATTTCATTAACCGAACTGCATCATCAAAATAGATCGAGCCGTTGTTGGTTCCTGTATATGACTTGTGGGCCGATAAGGTAGATTTTTTTATTTATGTATAACGCGTGTCGCTGACTCGTGGGCCCGGATGGAGTCATTAACCCCCCTGCCTCCTCTGCTTCTCTCCGTCCCCTCCTCATTTTCCCCTCCGCGCCCCGCTGGGAAAAAACTCCCGCTCGGTCTCGCGGCTAAGAGGGACGATGCCCGCAACCGCCGCCGTTCGCCGCCGTCTATTGCCCTCCTATTCTGTCGCTCATCACAGCGTCCCATGGTTAGTCCCTACCGTCTAGTGGCTCCATAGTTATTCTCTCCTCTCCGTCGATTTTCGTCGCCGGAAATCGTCATCGTCGTCCCCGATTTTTTTCTAGGGTTAATTTTTGGAGCGACCAGCTTCTTTTTTCTTTTTGTAACTATCGTTTTCCAGGCTCGAATCGCAACATGCGTTTGTTTTTAAGAGAAGGTTGTGGTATTAGTGGCCTTGAAATCCTAGCAATGTCCACCTACGGTTTTTTTATCTGTACGCGCTCAGGTTTGCTTTTCTAGGGTTTGATTATTTATCTGTTGTTGTTTGCAGATTTAGCATGGCTTCTCCTACTAGAAGAAGTCCAAGGTTTGGAGGAAATTGTATGTGAACTGCTTTCCCATATCATTTGTTCTTTTTCTTTTCTTTTTGTCACTACGCTTCAGGCTGATTCTTTTACCTTTTTGTTTTACAGGTTCTTCATCACCCATTGATGTCTCACCAATCAACGCGTCCGCTACATCTGGTAATTTACAATGTCTCCTTTGCCATTGTTGCCATAAGGTTGTTAGGAAAATCTCAACTCGTGTCAACTTTTTGCTCACCAGGAAGAAGTGATAAAATCTTATAGCATCTTCCTTTTTTGTTATGGGAGAACTGCATTATATATTTTACTTACAAACCTACATGTGTTTTTAGACAAGTTTTTGAAATTGATATGAACTGCAGCTAGTTAATTGTTTTAATTTTATTGTCTTGGAATGAAGTGTAATAAGTTTTTTCTTTTTTCATATGCTAATGAACTGCATCAAGTTATTGTGTCTCCATAAATCTTTTATATTATTTTTTTGGTAAAAGTGCGCTGCATTTATGTACATTGCCTTTTTTGCCATATATGTGTGGCCCAATTTATATTAGCTGTATTTAGTTTACTTTTTCCTCTCACACACATACTTTCTTCCACCTACAGTTTTATGCCCTGGCGGGTCTGGTGGTGGGGGTGTTAACTATTTGATTACCCGTTATTTCTCAGCCGATGTTGTCGGGGACGGTACATCTGGTGTACCTAAAATTACCGATACTCAGTCGCAATCTGTTGATGGCACAGAACCAGTGACTCAGGATTGGATGGTGCCCGATCAGATTGCAGCCGACAACGAGAGGAAAAGGCAGAAAGCGATTGCGCTTGCTAATCATTTCGAGAAGGAGCACAAGGCGATGCAGGATCACAAGGCGAAGCGAGTAATGTTTGAGGAGGGCAAGGAGATAGGAAGGAGGATTGTAGACTCAAATAAGTCTGCTAAGTTTGTCCCTTCAAAGAATACTGTGAAGAGAAAACTCAACACTGTTGCAGAGGAAGGCTTAATCTCTCCACAACGCAGTCCCCGGGTTGATTGCTCAAAGAGGCCCAATTATGCCGAGGTTCAAAGAAAGCGGCCAAGTGCTAACGATTACTCTGGTGTTGATTTTGATGGCCCATCCAAGCGTGCACGCTCAAAGGCAGCTGCAGAAATGCTTGACAACGACTCTGGTGAGGAGGATTCTGACGGGGAGGATAATGATGCTGCGAAGGTATCTTGTTGTTTGTCACTCTGTTTTTGCTGATGTTTTTTATTGCTGCTTTTAATTTATCTACTTGCCACTCGAGCTACTAATGTGAACTGCATCAGCTTTTTACATTGTATAAATGAAACCTAGCAGTTTTTACACTAGGTTTTAATGTAGTATAGATGCAACGCACCGCATTTTTGTATATGAGTTTGGATAAGGGGAGGTTGGGGGGGGGACCCCCCCATATATGGTTTAACAAAAAATAGAAGATAACTGAATTTTAATACTACCTCCGATCCATATTAATGGGCACACATTTAGTACAACTTTGTACTAGAGTTGTACTAAGTGTGTGCCCATTAATATGGGTCGGAGGGAGTACCATATTCTCATATCATCTTGTTTTTATATAGAAGAGAACTGCATTTTTTTGTATATGAGTTTGCTTAAGGGGAGGTTCGGGGGCCCCCCATATATGGTTTAACAAAAAATAGAAGATAACTACATTTTAATACCACATTCTCATATCATCTTGTTTTTATATAGAAGAGAACTGCATTTTAATACCACATTCTCATATCATCTTGTTTTTATATAGAAGAGAACTGCATTTTTTTGTATATGAGTTTGTTTAAGGGGAGGTTGGGGGCCCCCCATATTTTGGTGTAACAAAATATAGAAGAGAACTGCATTTTAATAGCACATTCTCATATCATCTGTTTATATAGAAGAGAACTGCATTTTTTAACAACTCACTGCCAACTCGTTTTCTTTTTGTTACATAAGAGAACTGCATTCTCAAGATAACATTCAGATGCTAACGTGAACTGCATCTTTATTTAATTTTTTGTAGATTGCCAAGAGTTCCAAAAGGAAGAAGTCCGAAGATGATGCTACGGGGGAATGGCGATTCAACAAGACTGTTCGGCTGTCTATTCCAAATGTATGTAAAGCCGTTGATTTGTTGAAGGAGTCGCACAGAATTTTGGTTCAGCTAGCAGGTTTCGGCATTGTCTTCAATCTGAAAGTGAAGAAGAATGTGTCTCGTGTGCTTATGTGCAAGTTGATGGGAAAGATCAACCCCAAGACGATGAAACTAGACTGTGGGCCAAACAAGGTTCTGGAAATAAATCGTGAGGTTGTTCATCACATTTTCGAGTTCCCTATGGGTAATCGCACCGCTCCTAGGCCTGTCGAAAGCGGCCATGATGATTCTCTGGCTACTCTGAAGGACGAGCTTGGTTTTAACCGCTCTCGTAGCATAAATGTGAAAGATCTGCTTGAACTACTCCGTAACTTGGTTAATGATCCTGCGAAGGTTGATATGGCTGTGAAGGTTTTCTTTCTCATTGTTTTTTAGAGTTTGCTTTGCCACAGCCCTGCCACTCGGTTGTCCAGGGTAGCTACCATGGTAGAAAACCTGAACTTTGATTCCATGGCTGAGATGGACTTTTGCCAGCTAGTTGTTGATGAGCTGCAGGCTACAGTGTACAAGTGGAATTCTAAAGGGAGCAAGCAGAACTGTGCTGAGGGCTGCACCATTGTGCCTCTGTTCATGTACCTCTCTAGCTTGAATCTTCGCAATGTATCTATTATGCATACATGCACGCCACGTGCTGCAATTCTGTCCCATCAGGAGTTGAAGAAGATTCACAACGCCGACATGGTTGTAAGGGGAAAGATTCATTTGGATACCTACAAGTTTGGCAAGTTGCCTATATGTTCACAATTTTCAGTTTCTTTATGTTTTGTCATTATCTTCTTTTTTTTGTTTTTTCGACATGCTAAATGTGAACCTCTTACTTTCTTACATGTGCACTGCTTTCTTTTTTGTTCCGTGGAAGGCGATAGGGGACATTGTGTACAAGCGGAATGCAGCCGCTGAACTGCATCCCAACTTCCATGAGCCTCTTTCTAGGGGTTCACCCATTCGGCGGGTTGATGGTGTTGCTAGGGGTTCTCCACTTAGGCGGGTTGATGGTGTTGCTAGGGGGTCTGCTGGAGGTTCTCACGGCGAGGCTCATGATGACCGCAATATTTTCGTCCAGGTTGACGAGCTTCTTGACAGGGTTATCAATTTAACTTCCGATCTCCCAATATCTGGCGCTAGGATGAGGAATATTGCTAGACTGTTTACTCCTGGCAAAGGACCTTCTGAAGCAGAAATCGATGCCGCTCACAACTTTGATTGTGGGCAGCTTCAATTCCTTAATTTGTCAGTTTCGAATGTCAGGGCGGCATTTGTTTAGTTCAAGCATTCCCAGGATGTCAAGTGCGCTAGGTATGAGCAGGAAGCTCAGGCACTTGTGAAGGAAATGGACAGGCGGGAAAATGTTGTTAGGGCTTCCTTGTCTGATCGCGCAACTACTGATGTATGCTTCTTTTCATGTCATACGTGAACTGCTTTTGTATCAATTTTTTATTTTGTTTTTAATATTCTTTTATTTTCATATGCCATTGACATTTGTTTTTTCCATGCTTTTTTATTATTGCAGTGCGGAGGAGAGTCTTCTAACGCAAACGCGCGGCCCGATAATGACCCGGACGACCAACATGCTCTTGACTCAGATATCGTGCCTGATAGGCAGCAGCCCCCTGTTGTTGATGCTGCTAGAGACAATCTTGTCGACGAAGGCGTCATAGACAATGTTTGAATTTTTTGTACCTTTTCTACTGTAAATTTTCATTATGTTTTAATGTTACTGTAGTGTTCAAATCAAAGATTCATATGCGGACTAGCAGCGGCAGGTAACTGCAGTTTATTCTTTTACCTAGTGTCTAAAAACAAAGAAGTACAACTGCACAAGCAGTGGTAGTGAACTGCAGTTTATTTTTTTGCAGTTTAAAAACCAAAGAATTATACATGCACCAGCAGCGTCAGCGAACTGAATTTTCCTGAAAAAATATGTAACAAAGAAGGAGTAGCATTTTTTTCAGCAGTGAACTACAAATAATATGTTTTATAGAACTGCATTTTGTTTTTTTAGGATCGCGAAACAATTGTTGAAACTCATGGGAAGGAAGCGGACGGTGGTGCTAACAAGGTTGATAAGGCTTACGTGTCCATAGAGACGGAAGGAGACGCTGGTTTGGTGAGCACAGAGAACTTCATTCATGTTATTATTGTTTTATATTTGACGCGTGGTGCATTTTGGTTTTTTCGCTTTTTTCGCTTAGTGAACTGCATCAGCATCATTTTGTTTTAATTCATCAAGACCGTGTGTTAAATGATGAAATCCATGGGGAGCGCACTACAGAGGCTGACAATGTAGAAGCGAGAGAAGGAGGTGATGCCAATGTGGAGGTTGACAAGGCAGATTTCACAGAAGCAGGCGAGGGCTCCGCCGAGGCTAAAAAGGCAGATGAAAGAGAAGGAAGGGAGGATTCTGTTGTTGCCGATAATGCAGAAAGGGCTGAAGGAAGGGAGGATGTAGCGGATGCTGACAAGGCTGGAGAGAGAGAAGGATATCCTTGCGCTCCAGCCGAAACTGCAGAAGAGAGAGAAGGAGCTAGAGCTGTAGCTGATGCTTCGGGCACAGCTGCCGGAATTGATCGTGTTGCTTCGCCATCTGTTTTGTTGTCTGGAGATAATATTCCCGAGATTTTTCATGTTGCCCCTCGCGCCACCGAGGAGCCTCAAGGAAATCTGGCTGGGACCAATCTGGATGTTCCGGGTGAGACAAGAAAAGCTGCAGGTGAGACAGTTTTGATCGGATCTGAAGAGGAACAACCAAGTAGTGTGCAGAACATGAGCATTCTGGACGATGACGTCACTGGCTTGGATAAGTTGACTCTCAACGAAGATGTCTCCGCGGATGTGCAGGATATGGACTCCGAAACCGAAGGTAAGTGAACTCAATTATTTTTTGTTCTAGTCTGGCTAAACTTATGGTTTTTTATGCTCTATTGTCTGACATTGGGGTTTTTCTATGTTTTTTAGATGTGGAATTAGCTGTTGTCACTTCGTCCAGTATCGATCCGGCTCTTCTGAGGAGATACAACGAGTTATTTGATGTTGTTACGAGGGCTAGGAGGGATAAGAAGAAGAAGTATGTTCTTTCTCTTCGTCCTTATATCTGCTTTATTTTTGTTTTTATATTTGTAAGGTACATGCAGCTTATTACCTTTTTGCTGCGATTTATTCTTATATTCCTGAAGGGATTTAGTTGCATTCAAGGACGAGTTTGGTGATATTACTGTTGGTCATGTTGGCAAGTCGTTTTGGGCATACGGAACGCTGAGCACTCGTCTTGCAAATATCGGTGTATCTATGCTAGCTGAGAGGTTCAAAGGATCACAAACTATGATTGTCCCGTATAACCTATGTGTAAGTGTTTTCTTTAATTATATCACACGCCTCCCCTCGCCTATGTTTCATTGTGCTTATTATTTAGCGGCCACATTAAATTTCTTGGTTTTGTATTTTTGACAGAATTCAATTTGGAACGGCGGTTCCAAAAATAGGGCTTTGAAAAAGATGTTTTCTTCAAGCGCAGAGGAACGTGAGGACAAGAAAAATTTGGTATTGCATGATTTTGCTCTTCCCAGTCATTTTTAGATGTAGTTTCTTTTTTTCCTTTGTTCTCATCCGGTTTGTTCTATTGAATTCTTTAATCATATTATGTTCGCAACATTTGATCCTCCTCCTACATCAATGAAGGATGCGATTGGCCACTATTGCTTGGTCACTTTGAACCTGTCTGCAAAGTGATTTGAGTTTCTTGACTCAATAAACGGCCCTCAAAGTGAACATGGAAGCATTGTATTTAGGAAAATGGTTAAGAAAATAAAAAAAGTCTGGAAAGACGGCATCGCAAGCTGCGATGAGCCGTTGAACCCCCCCACGCTTGACGGCTTTGTGTTGAGTCATGTCAATGTTCCACAGCAGGGAAACGGGTTCACACTTGTTCTTCTATCTTTTTTCTTATTTATATATTTTTGTGTGCATAGCGTTATGCTTTTGCTTTACTGAACCAAGAAGCTTTTCTCCTATTTGAGCGAACTGCATTAACAATGTGTCATTAGTTTCTTTTTCCTTTTTGAGAGAACTGCATTACAACCATTGTGTTATAAGTTGTTTCTATGTTCATTTGTTTCTTTTTGTATATCGAGCTGAACTTCTTTACTAAATTAGTACCACATTTTCCCCTACTTTTATTTTAGAACTGCATCAGCGTTCGGTATAGCGAACTGCATTGGTTTTACTAGTATCAGAAGCAATTCGTTCTTGAGTGAACTGCATTTATTAATGTGTTTTTTTTTCTACAGGCATGATTGTGGATTTTTCATGCTCCAGTTCATGCAGAGCTGGGATGGTGAAGCTGTTGCTAAGTTTGGCAAAGAGCACATTGGCTACATCCGGAAGGCAATGCTCTACAGTTGGCTGACATCTTCGTATTGCTGTCTGGACTTGACATCCCTTTTAATTTTTAAAGAAGGTTATTACTTTTTTTTCGTCCGCACAACGTTTTTTATATTAAGAGAACTTCATTTGGCACAGAAACGGGGGAAGGCCTACTTTTTTTTGTTAATTATTTTTAGTATAATACATGACTGTATGATCATCATCATAATCATTTATATATGGACTGCATGCACGTAGCAGCTTTGTATCGTTTTTTTGTACATGAAGGTGCACTGCATTTAGTTTCATGTGTTTTTTCTTTCATAGGAAAACTGCACTGCATTACACAATGCCTGTTAGTATGTTGCATTATCCCCTTTTTTGTTATTGAAATTCACGATTTTTTTCGCAGGCTTTGATGAAGGCGCGTACCAAGGTGGAATTTCATTGTTTGAAACTCAGGTCCACACTCCAACCATTAAGAATTATGTTATTGAAGACCCCCCTGTCAAGCATGCAAAGGAACCTGTGTGTAAGAGGACGAGGAGTGCACAATCTCCTGCCAAGCCTGTAAAGAATGCACCCAGTAAGAGGTCCAGGAGGGTAGTCAGCCCTCCGAATGCCGAAAACACTGATGAGGACTTTATGACTCCGCCACCAGTTCGCAAGAGGACGAGGAGTGCACCTGTAGAACGTCAAAATGAAAGTGAGGCAGTAATTCTATCCAACAAGAGGGTTGTGCAGAAGCCATCCAAATATAGAACGCCGGTACAGAAGTTGCCGCCTGCGAGGTTCAGATCTCTAATGGAAGCAAGGAAACTATTGGAACTTGTGTCGAGCCCTGCGTTCAGGAAGAAACACAGCCAGTCAGTTCCTTTTTCTATAGTTTTCTTCTTTGCTTATAGCTGTAGCTATGTCGTTTATTTTGTGTGTGTGTGTTAAGAACGCCTTTATTTGCGTTCCTAACCCTATCCCCACTCTCTGTGTTGTTTTTGTTGAGCAGGTCCGCGCTGTTTATGTACAGGAATCCTATCGAAGTATACACTGTGTCTGTTAACTACATGTTCTTAACTTTCTACAAAGCGGGTTTCATGGACTCGGATTTGATGGATCATATCATTAATTACTGGAAGATTGACCAGCGAATGAATGTGGTTTACCGATCTGGTGAACGCGTTCTTCTTTCCCCTCTATTTATCATGGTATTTCTCATTCCTCCCCTTTTTTTATTTTTTTTCTTGCTGTAGGTGAACTGCATTGCCAGCGTTTAATACAAAGATATTGCTTTTAGGTGCGAACTGCATTGTCACTGTATAATAAAAAATATAACTTGTTTGAATAATTTTATTCAAAGCTCAGGAAATGTTGTTTTCTCGGAACTTACTAATGAACTTTTTTTCACTCATCCCAGATCGAACTGCATTAATACGATGTGTTCTTAATAGTTTACTTTTTTAGCTTTTTCGCCTGGTGAACTGCGTTTTGTTTTGCTTACATTAGAAGATCCTTTTTTATTTTGCTAGACGAACTGCATTAATGCATTTTTTTATGAATTAAGTATATGCTTCAAATGAATTATCACGCGAAGAGAGATGAACACGGAAACGTCGTGTTGCCCTTTGTGCACACCAAGTTCAATGTTGAAGATGCAGCAAGGCAGTTCAAAGCATATGTCCGCGATGACGAGAACCTTCTTAATTGTAAATTAGTAAGTTCTCAGATTTTCTGGTTTTCATCTCGCTGTTCTTATTTTTGTGTCATTATTTTTCTAGTAATCCTGTCCCCCACTCAAACTGAGAAACACCTTTGTTGAAAACCAATTCAGATCCTATTACCACGGATGAAAGATCAGCACTACTCTTTATACACGATGAACAGGCACCGTGAGACCTTCGATATCCATGAAACTAGGAGATACCGCAGATCGTTTGATGAAACGACGAGGTGGCGTAAGTCTGACTACCACAGCGGCCGCACTGAAATGGTAAAATGTTCGCTTTATTCATCTTTGTATATTTTCGGTTTCACATGTATACGAGCTAAACGACAGTTTTCGTGACGTGTACTTGTTGCGTGCATTTTTCTATGTCGTATCTCAACAGATGATCAGGATGACTGCTATGATGAAGAAGGTTTATGGAGAAAAGGAATACAATAAAAAGGAGTCGGTAGACTGGGTCGAAGTTTCAAAGAAAGCTAGCTTTTTGGGCACCCCTGCACAGGGCCCCAATGAGTGCGGCTTTTTTGTTCTGAAGATGGCTCAGTTTTATGACGGCAGAAGTTTGAAAAGCGCAATGTAATCCTGCATATATTTCCTCTTCCTGCCTGCAGCACTATCACCTTTTTTGTCAGTTGTTGTTTCATTTTATCTTGTTGCTGTTTTTTGATCGCAGGAAGCTGATGTCGTGGATTGGAAGGCTAAGTTCCTATTCCAGATTCTGTTCCACCCTGACAACATGGTCCTACCGAGCGATTTTCCTGAGGAGCTAAAAAATTTGTGCAAGTCTCTTGGTCTCACTGCCAAACCTGACTCGCGGGAGCAGGATGAGGCATAGAACAACAACAGACCTGTTTGATGTGTTTCAGAAACTTCATTGTAAATAGTTTTGTCGCTCCTTTTTTATGTATGGGATCTGTTAAACATATTCACTAGGATGTTCTCCTTTTTCTTTACATCTATGTAATATAACGGAGAAAGCAACTCTGCTTGACTAAGTATATAATGTAGTTTCATCTAATTTTTATCTTTGTCAGCGGAAAATATCCTTACATATTTTTACTGGAGGATGTGTTTTGCTGGTGGGTTGGGGGGGGGTGGAGGGGGGGATCCCCCCACACTTGGTTAACATAATATCTATATAATATATAACATCTTTTTTTGAAAAGTGCACTGCATTGCGCAAAAGAGGGCCTTCAACGCTTAACAGCGTTGATAATCAAAAACTTTTGGAAAATAGTTTTTTCTTTGGAACATAGAACTGCATTTGTGCGCTAATCAAGAGCTCCATTTAAAAAAAAAATTGTATTAAGCGAACTGCACAGGTTACATGCTAGCGCACTGCATTGTTTGCGGTAAGCGCACTGCAATGTACAGATGAAGAATCCCAGTCTCTACTACATGTAGAGTATCATTAATTTTCATAACCACATTATTTACTTTTTTTTCTCCATATGACCTTCTGCAAACACTAGAGAACTGCATTTTTTTAACATCACACTGCCATTCCAGCTTCTGCACACATAAGAGAACTGCATTTTTATATCATCTATTATTGTTCTGAAAACAGAATAGAACTGCATGTTTAAAATGACACTCCTATCTCATCTGCATTTCATTTCTAGAGAGAACTGCATTTTCCTCAATCGCACCAGAAGAGCATTGAACACAAAGTATACCTGTTTTTTGTGCTATATATATTAAATTGGACTTCAACATTATATCTAGAAGTCTATTTTTGTTTTTGTTCACTAAATTCAAGTTATTTCTATGACATGCTACATAAATGGATGAATTTGATGTATGTAAAAAGGCTATAATGTATGTGGGTTGAGCTATGTCCTGTTCCTGCTGCTTCTTCTCAAAGCGTGCACTGCAATTGCTTCATTGTTTGTCGCTCCATTTGTTTTCTTCTTGTTGAACGTGTTATTCCTTGTAACGCGCCCATGTGGCTGCGATGCTTACCTATGCTCTGTTTTCTTAATGTCGTTTCCCTTCGATGTTGACGCTGGTACTTCGCTGTCTTCATCTTCTTCTTTGTCCTTTCCCTCTTCCTCATCATCATCTTCTTCCTTATCTTCTTCATCATCTTCTTCCTCATCGTCATCTTCTTCCTCCTCTTCTTCATCTTTCGCTTCTTCTCTCTTTGGGCAAGTTCTTCCATTATGCTTCTCTCTCTTTTTGCAGATGCTGCACAGTCTTCTCTTTGTCAGATATTCTTGTTGGTCAGCTTGGTCATATGTGTTGGCATTTTTGACCTTGATTTTTTCTAGCCTCTGCTTGCATGTCCTTGAGTTGTGCCCTGCAATATTTTCGCATGATTTGCACATCCTCACTCCCAGTGGCCTCCCTTCGCTGTCCAGCTCTGGATCAGGCTTGTTCTTCTTTTCAGAACCTACATCCTTTGCTGCAGCTTTTTTATTTGCTGACTTGCTCTCCTTCTTTCTCCCTTTTGTGTTTGATACAGGTGGGGGGAGATTTTTTTCTTCCACAGTAGGAGCTGCACCATCAGCGTCATGTTTGTGCTCATCTTCCTTTTCCTCACTCCGTTCATTCTTGTTGTTCTCCGCCTCTTCTTCGTTCAGCACGTCGACTTCTTCTATGAGTGCTCTCATCCCATATAACGCTCTGTTGAACCCGCTATCTGACTTCACACCCCTGTTTGACAGGTCCATGGCTGTTTCTACAACTAGCCTCCTACGGCAGAACATTGAACTTCCATCTGGAGCAGTTTGTTTGTAGTCTCTGCGGTCAAAAGTTGCATTTTGCCGCGTGTTCCGTGTGTACCTTTCTAATATGTACTCCTCAGGTATCTTGTCCACCCGCAGCTGATCCAACATGCAAACGATGTGTACGCAGAACAGGCCTGCAACAAATATTCATTTATTTTTTTGGTTGTCAGTGCGAGCAAACTTCAAATAAATATGTAATAGATAATTTTAAGGTTTTTGAACTGCATAAAAAATATGTATTTTTTTTGTTTTTTTATTCTAGTGAACTTCATTATGCTTTTTTGTGCCTTATTTTCTCGTCTCACTAACCTGTGTGTGTCCACAGTTTGCATTCGCATTCGTAGATACCGTTCGTCACGTCAGCGACAACCTGGAACTCATGTCTTGCCCAGTCAAAATCATCGGACTGGTTGTAGTGGCGCACCAAATACTTTGTTGGGTTATCATGGGACTGCTCCGATCTGAATGCAGTGCTACGGTAGTGCGTTTGCTTGAAGTCAGCAAAGACCGCCCTTGTGTAAATCCTGGATAGTTGAACCTCGAAACCAAACTGAGTAGTAGTTTTAATTTCCGCCTGCATTTTTTATATACAGAAGAGAACTACATTTAACATCACACTTTTCATCTCATTTTTGTTCATACGGAAAGATAACTGCATTTTTTAAGTTCAAAGGAAAATCAGCAGCGAGTCTGAACTGCGTATATGTGCTTAATAAGATTTTTTGTACCATACCTCGTTAGCCATGGTATCTGCATGCTCATTGCCCTTCCTCGTCTGGATGCATCTGTCCACTTGTGATGCAAATATGTGTAGGTCGTGTCATTCCTTGACAAAGTTTCTCTTCAAGAGCCGGTTCATGATTTCACTTCTCTGTGTTGATGTCATCCGTGCACAGAACACCTCCTTGTAGTAAGCTGATATCCATTCTTCTCGGTCTGTCCAGAGAGCATTCATAATTTCATCATTCTGCAGGTTATACTTCTCCATTAGGTCATTCCAAGCGCGTTCAAACTCCGATGGCATCAATGGATGGTTGAGAACTGATGTCAGCTCATCTTTGAATGTCTCGTATGCTTTGTACAGCAAGGAAAAATGATCGTTGTATTTCTTCAGTATATGCTAACGGCACAACTTGTGCAGCGTGCCTATTAGCGTACTCTTTATCGCTGCATCCATTGAGGGGCATTGATCTGCATGTTTTTTTGAAAACAAGCAGTCAGTTAGTTTGAGAGAACTACATTTCTTTTCTTTTTTTGCCTTTTCTCCGTTTTCTTTTTTGTTTTTTGGATGTAAGAAATGGACTACAAAAAAGCGAGCATTGAACTGCATTTTTTAGTTTACCTTTCAGTATGCAGATTGGCCGCTTGTTGTTCATGCAACGCAAGAACGTCCGGAACACCCACTCGAAAGATGGTATTGCTTCGTCTCTGACGAGAGCCACCGCAAATATTGTACTTTGTAGGTGGTGGTTTACTCCAATGAACACGCCCAGAGGCATGTGAAACTTGTTGGTCTTGTATGTCGTGTCGAATGTGACACAATCTCCAAAATCTTCATAGGAACCCCGGCAGCTTACATTCGCCCAGAAGATGTCTTGAAGACGGTTATCGGCATCTTTGTTGTAATCATAGAAGAACTCTGGATTTGTTTCCTTCATCTTCTCAAAGAAATCTAGCAGTTTCTTCACATCGTGCTCATTTTCCTCCTTTGCGAACTGGCACTTCCTGCAGTTTGAAAGCAGAACATACCTCAGCATTAAACAACACACAGAAATGCACAAGCGAACTGCATCAAGCAGAGGAGATATCAGCTAGTTTAATGTATGTACTTGTTCACCCAGCCACGACTAGTGCACCCCATATATTGTAGCCCTCCTGACATTCTTGATAGGGTCGACATCATTTACGTGTGCGTCAGGTTGTCGATCTGCATGTCCTTTACCAGTTTATCAAGCAATGGATCATCCCTCTTATGCGAGTGCAAGTGCTGAAGCATACCTGGGCTTTCAATCATCATGTGGTTGTGATTGAGCTCAACATGTGCTATCACAAACACATCCTTGATTTTTTTCACTCTTATTTTCGCCTTGCAGCCAGTTCTTTTCGTTGTTTTATCTCGCTTCCTTTCATAATCTGACACAGTCTCTTGGTGGGTGCCCTCTGTTGAGCAAACTATGTAGTTGTTCGTCATGTGCGTCCCCCTTTTTCGTGTGCTGAATCCTGCATGCCTCGCATATGTGTTGTAGAACTCGTGTGCTGCTGCGAAAGAGGTGAACTGCATACCTTTCGAAGGCACAAGTTCTTGCAGCAAGCTCGTGTTCTGCACCGCAAGATGAAAATGATTTTATTTTTGTTAATGAAAGAACGCGCAGGCTGAAAAAGTTTTCATAAGCGAACTGCAGCAGTAAATCAAGGAAGCTTACATGTGTGTACTGCTTATTCTCCATTGGTGTTTGCATCTCACCAATGTTTATTGGGCATGGAGGAGTTACAATTGACCTGTGTAATCGAGGATCTCGGGGAGGCAGAAGTGATGAGAACTGTACTCTCTTTGTTGCATGTGTCTTTTTCTGATCCGGGCGCTGATCCATTTGATGTGTGGCAGGCGGCCTCGACGGAATCCCACTGTTTCTGTGTCGACGAACCGGTTGCTCCCGAACCGGCTCGTGTTCAACATTGGTTTCCGGAGGCGCAACATTGTTTTATGGAGGCTCAATATCATCCACTCTTATCTGCTGACCAAATGTTGCAATAGCGTCCGTGTACCTTGGCTGCATAACTGTTATGAGTTGCTCTTCATCGTCGTCATCATCGTCGTCTCGCTGCGCTTGCTGCCCCATGTATATCAGTTCATCGTCCTCCTCATATTGGCCGCTATGTTCTATTCCGTCTTCATCTTCGTCCTCTACATCTTCCTCCGCTGAGTATGCAGTTCTGTTCGTCGTGTTGAAAAAACCTCTAGGTATCTCTGGTGTTATCTTTGCGGCCATCTCCCACTCTTCTCTCTCAATGCAGTTCAGGGACTGATTGCCGTGAATCACTCACTGCATCTTCTGGCTTCTCTGCACAGCTTTATCCTACATAGGAGAATAGGCAGCGAACTGCACCTTAGTATCTAATCCAAAGTGGTACTTTATTTTTATTTTTTGAAGAATAGTGAACTGCACTGTTTTTTAGATACTACTAGTAAGCTTGCACGTGCAACGCACGTCTTATCTGCCATCAAATAATTATTTGATTTCACACAATCTATGCTACAAACACCTTCTTGACTACCCGTATACCTATCCATTTAGTGATGTTTCAACTGAAATTTAAGGCGTTAAACCTGCACCAAAACCATAACCTATATGCTTATATGCAGTGTAACTTAAATAAATTGAAAATATGTGCACCTTGAGCTCAAAATTATTAAAAATCACGTGTATAAGATATCCTCATGTTTCTAATAAGAGACACATAACTAAAAAATATACATCATCATGCATTTTACAAGAATGCAAACACTTGGGTCATATATTACTCTTTCTTTGTGTAGAAATAATCTTCAATAATAAAGAGTATACGACCATCATGTTTCTGTTGGCAAAATTTCCAGATGTACAAAGTCCAGCACCGATTTACTATCATTTTTACACTTTCACCTCAGTCGTGCAAACCAAGTGTGTATCTGTTCTTTTCCGCTTATTACAGAATTACAAGAAGGGTTGTAAAGAAGACATTAATGGCAGACATACATGTTCTGTGGCTCTATGCTATCAACAACAAAAGAGGCATGCCTCTTCACAAATATTTTTACCTTTTACATGAGTTTAACATGTGAATTGACAAGAGTAGGTGCATGTAGAGCTTTGGTAGTCGTGCGGCTTTAGATACAGGTACACCAGCAGGCATCCCTAGAGCTTGAACATATGAGGTGTGAGCATCTGCGAGGGGTACTTGAATTGGCTCATTTGTTGCATGTCCAGAGGGCACAACACTTCCAACCACGTTGGATCCCTTTCGTCTCAGTGTGCCAAGCACATCACACGAGATATACCTTCATCTTCAGAGTCAAAACGCAAAATCTGTGGTGCAGGTTGTGGTGATGCGTTGTGTAGGTAAGTTCAAGAAGTTAAAGGGCAACCCTTTACTTATTGCCTCTGGTCAGGACAAGGTGTTCCATCTGCACATGAATTAACCGTGCAAATGATCAGATACATAAACAAACTATACGGTCATTGGATAAAGATAATTCTATTGTTCGACAAGGCTATACAATGGAAGGTCTCGATCTTTAGGGGTTGCTATCCGCAGGCAAGTTCAAGTTTAGCTCAACAGTTTGATTCTCACCACTGGCTTGAACAAGATGTTCGACCTACACACGATTTCAGCATGTGAAAGGTCATGAGAAAAGGAACACGAAGGCTGACAGGGAGAGGATCAAGTAATGGCGGAGTAAAAACCTGAATAAGAACCCAAACTTGCTGACCAAATTTCTGCAGATCCGTTGATGGTAATCTCCAGTACGATATATATCTATCAGGTTTCATGGGTGCAAGAAAGTGACATAAACATCGATTTCCCTATCCAAGGGAAAACCATACCCTGAAATCTGATAAATTCAAACATAAGTTGGAATCAATTGTTGTCTCAGATGCATCCATGTTATCTCACATTTACAACACATTAGCAGATAAATTATATGTAGCTGGTAAGTACCCCTAATTTCACTGAGTTTTGGTGAGAAAATTCATCTCCAGCGATCCAGGCAAGGTGGGTCCCAAAAGTCTACACAAGCCAAACATTTTTTGTGTACACATACACCCTAAATGGTAAAATTATATAGATCCGTTACCTGAGAAAGGAAGAACACAATAGGAACTCAAATAAAAATGAATGTCCAGAATATAAATAAATATAAATTAGTATTTCAAGCAAAATATTTAATTTTGCAGAAAATTGGCTGATGCATTAATCTGTCCAATCAGTATAGGAAATGTGGAAAGTAATTTATCTTATCAGGTTTTTCTTGTCGTGCATTGGGATGTGCATTGTCGGAACACTAACATTGATTTCTATTCATTTTCAGAAATTATATATGCTGTATCAACCCACCCTCGATTTTGCATTAAAAAGTCATATTAATATTACCAGAGTTTCACAAGAATGATAATGGTATATCGTCAAGCAATATGACCAAAGTTCTTTTGAGCAATCGTCCTCATAACACACTTGTGTTCCAAGTTCCAAGTAATTATAAGTGTTATTAAAGGTTCAAATCCACAGAAGCAGTAGCAGAATTCTTCGTAGAATACTTGCATTCACGCGAAGAAAAAACAGTACAAAGATATGATCGTTGAACTGACCTCTATGAAACAGATCTAAATACTATGTGAGGAACATAAAATTTTGAGTGATGAATAAAAATTAGAGAAACAATAGTTTAGATAGCTTCAGTCAAAGTTGCACTTCTCAGCCCATCCAGCGGGTTTAAATAAGTTGTAATGGAAACATTGAAAAAAATGAGAATTAGAAACATAAGAGTAGAAATTCACCTGTTCTCAATGGGTCTAGGTTCATTGCCCTCAGACTTATTGTCGCAGCAAAGTTTAATCCTAATTGGCCATTCACTCTTTCTACTGGCTCTATTGTAAGTTTGATCCTCTAGTAATCCTCTCACTGCGATATAAGACATGAAATAGTGTAAATTGCTCTAGCTCGTTCTGGTTGACATAATAACTTGTACATAAACTTCAGTACAATGCAAATCATAGGAAAATCAATTCATCAAGGAATCAATCTCTGTGATATATCAACATGCTTGAATAATGTGCACGATATCAATATGAGCTATCCACTACAAAACCCAATTTAACAAAAATTCTATAAGATGAGCGCTTTTAATAATAGAAATCTAAAAACTATCAATCCAAACTCACTTGTGCAAAATTTCTGCCATGTGGAATCAGGATATGTGAATAATTGGAAATCTGAAACAGAAGACACCGAGTGTTAATGTAGAATAGCAAAATATGAAAGATCAGACCAGAAGGTGAAATTTCTTACCATTTTTTCTATTGAGATCCTTTAAACTAACATACCTTATCTTCCTCGGAAGGCAATAACATGCGCCGGATGAATCCAAGACGCTGTTTCAAAAACTTATTGGATATTTTATGTGTTAATCCAAGGATGCGGTCGGGAGAAGACAACGGATGAGGATGAACCGGCAGCCACGGGATGGGCGCTCTCCGGGCAGGTGGCGTCACGTGGGGAGGAGGCGGGGAACTGCATCATTACGTGGGTAGGAGGGACAGGCGGCGTCGCCTCGATTGGCGGCAGGGAGGGGCGGTGCTTTTGGGCAGGTGGCATGGCGAGGAGTCGAGGACGGCCGTGATCGTCAGATCCAACCTCGTGCACCAGGTGGCAGGCGGATCCCGTTCGCCGGTGATCACCTCCCCAGCCACCGCTAGGCCTTTCCGTCTCCTCCCCTCTCCTCCTCCCCCGAAGATGTGCCGCCGCCCTGGTCGGCTTGACCCGCAGCCATTGGATGCCCCCCAACGCTGCCCAACGCCTAGCCCCTTTGCTCGCGGAGTCGATGTGTTGTTTCCAACGGCGTAGGTCGCGGCGGCGGAGGAGGTTGTGGCCACCGTGCCAGCGGGGGCCGGGGGACGGAGGAGGAGTGGGCGTCCGTGTGTGGGGGACGGAGCAGGGGGACGGAGGAGACGTGGGCATGCGTGAGGGGAAGCAGTTTGGTTTTCTACCTAGTGGACGAGCGAGGCGACGGTGGCCGGGCCGGGCCAGGCGGGGCGGGGCGGGCGGCGGTGGCTGGGCAGGGTGGGCGACACTCGTCTTTAGAAGGGCGGTGGTGGCCGGGCGGGGGCGGGTGGAGGTGGCCGGGCGAGGGCGGGCGGAGCTCGTGTTCAGAAGGGGTTGGGGCGCCGGGGTGAGGGACACGGGAGGTGGGGGAGGTGGGGAGGTAGGCGAGCGGGTAGCGACGGGAGGGGAGTAGCGAAAACGAAAAAGCAGCGTTTAACGTGGTTAGAGTAATTACAATCATTAGATCCTAATCTAAGGGTAAAAAAGTAGGTTTTGGATCTGCCACTGTGGATCTTTTATATTGGTAGTGATATGTCAGTTCTGTACGCAAGAAGCAAAAACTGCACTGAACGACAATGTTACTTTTGCAGTTCAGTTAGTGTGAAACTATATTTTTTTGGATGCAATGTACTCCCATGCAGTACAGTCGAAAGACACAGTGCTCAACAACATATAACAATGTGCACTGCATTATTTTTCACAAACTACTACATATTGTAAGCCATGGGGAGAGACACGAACGCATTTTTGCCGCAAGAACGCACTGCATTGCAAACAAACAGAGCACTGCATTATGAAATCACGTAGTAGGACTGCTTACATTAGTTGGTGGCGCGACCTTCCTCTTGAAAGCAGATCCGTTGTTCTGTAGTTGCAGTTCGGCTTGTTGTCGACGTGCAGCCCAGCTGCGTTGCAGGAACACATGGACCTTCTCAACCTGCGCCATCGTCGCTGGAGAAGGCTGTATGTGCGATATGACCATTGCAGTTCGCTCCAACGACGACTGCGTGTTTGCCGGAGAAGGCCTCCTTGCAGTTCGCTTCCCCCGACCATGCATCACCGCGGCTGGATGCCTCGATTTGCTGAACGGCGGCGGATCTTGCAGGCTAGCAGATCGGAACTGAGGCTGTGGTGGAGCTGCAGGCGGTGGCGGCGTGGAATTGTGGAAGGATCCACCGAATCCGCGCCGCCGCCGGTGGGGGTGCGCTGCGTGGTGGGGGTCGCCGCCAGCCGCGGGCGCTTCCGCGCTAGGAAGCTGGGAGGGGTCGGGGTCGCCGTCGGATCGGGGGCGCTGCCGCGCCAAGAAGCTGGGAGAGGTCGGGATCGCCGCCGGATCGGGGTGCTGCCGCGCCAGGAAGCAGGGAGTGGTGGGGGTCGCCGCCAGATCGGGCGCTGCCGCGCCAGGAAGCTGGGAGGGGTCGCGGCTCGCCTCTGGATCGGGCGCTGCCGCGCCAGGAAGCTGGGAGGGGGTGTTGTTAGAATAAGGATTAGTTGTTAGAATAAGGTCTTCAGGGGTGTTGTTAGAATAGACCCACCCTATCTAACAAAACCCCTTAAGACCTTATTCTAACAACACTAGTCCTTATTCTGCCAACACCCCTGTTGACCTTCCTTCTAGCGCGGAGCTCCCAGAAGACGGACTCTTCCACATCTTCGTGCCCAATTCCCCTCCCCTCCCACCTTCTTCTACCTTTGCCGCTTCCTTCCACCTCCCACCGTCCCTGCCTTCTCCGGCGCGGTGCGACCGCCCCCTCCCACGCCGCCAGGGCTTCCCCCACCCTTCCCGACGCAGATCCAGCCGCACCTCCCCAGCCACAACGGCCTCCCTTCCCGCCATCTCCGACAGCCGTGTGTGGCCTCCTCTCTCCGCCCGGTGCGGATCCAGCCGCCGGGCGAGGTGTCGCGGCGACGAGCTTCGTCCTCCCATCTCTCCCAAGGCGCCGCCCGTACATGGATCCTAGCGGCATCGGATCCGCCGCTCACTGCTCCCCTCCTCCCCCTGTCACATCCTTGAGTCCGCGGCCGCGGCGGCCGAACCTATTCATGGAGAGAATAGCCCTTGGACAACAGCTCGCATCACTTTGGCCCCATGTTCACGCTGCCATCAACCACCTGCGGCCATGTTGTCCTAGGATGACTTGTTGCTCAGACACATGTCCATGGTGGAAAATTCTGCTCCTTTTCCCGCTGAATTCGAAAGGGGATTGTTCGAGGAGGATTGAATTTTGGTTGTCGGGGTGAATTAATTCAAGGGTTCCTTTCTTGGTTGGTGTTTGGGGGTGGGCAGAGTGCTTATCTGAATCTATTTTTTTTTTTGCGCTAGGAACAGAGGATCCATCGCTCAAGCATGGAGCCTTT
Organism: Bromus sterilis; assembly: GCA_950022295.1. Classification (NCBI taxonomy): domain Eukaryota; kingdom Viridiplantae; phylum Streptophyta; class Magnoliopsida; order Poales; family Poaceae; genus Bromus; species Bromus sterilis. Next base: position 225,194,071 of record OX465599.1, read on the forward strand.
AGCGCAGGGAGAGCCTTCTACTTCTGCCTCGGTACGTATGCGTGTTCATCTCTCCCATTTTCTCTTCTTGCTGTTACTACCACCCTTCTGATGCCTTGAAGATTTTGATCTTTAGATATTACCTGGGTGCATTAGGAATTTACTAGTGCAGTTTTTTCTTTTCATGGTAAGGAGTGAAGCACGTAGCAGTCGTAGTTGTCTACTTATCGTTTTTGTTGCCGGCCATAATAAACTTGAAATTTCAACCATTCCTACTGATGCCATTCTTCATATACATTTTCTAGTTTAAGTGGGAAGGAAGGAACAATTTAGTTCTATCAACTTTATCACTTTACACAACATTTATATTTGCCTGATAATATCAATCTCTAATAAAATAAGCATGTCATTCGGTAGGCGGAAGGAATGGAGTTCACGTGGGGAGTTGCCATTCCTTTTCACAAGGATATTGGTCTGCTACTCATGTAAAATTTTATTCAACTCAAATGATTAACCTCGCCGCCGTGTCATGGTTGTCCTTGTCGCCGCTAAGGTTCAGGCTTGAGGAGGGAAGATAGCCAGTCACAGAGCTACGTCTGCTGCCGGATACGACACTCTTGTTCACCACGATCCAGTGTTGTTCGGCGATCTCCTTCGACCCATAGAACACCAAGACGCGCACTCGATTTAGTACACTTGGTGCATGGAATAATTGGCTCGCGACTGCGACTTCAATGGAAAAGCCGTGCAGTGTTACTTGTAGAAAAAGGTACCGCAGTCCGCTTTTTAATGTGTGTATTGAGTATGCTTTGGACTGTTGAAGTTCACCCGCCTCAACCAAAAAAATCATTTATTTTTAGAAGTTTATTTATGTATATTCAAATGATTTTGTTTTATGTATAATGTTCATTTCAATTGTTAAAAAAAATTGTGAATGCGGTTCGTTACGAATTCTTAGAGAAATTTGTTAATAAAAACGTAGTTCATTTAGTAAGTGTGGCCGTTATTTTGTACAAGAAAAAAAATGCAGTACACTACTATCATCCTATCTAGTCTAGAGTACATGGGCTGATGTAGGACAAAACATGCAGCTCACTTCATCATCAAAATAGTTTGCTTTTTGGCCATTCTTGCAGTTAACTTGTTAATTTTTAAAATTGTAGACTATTGATTTCCAGTCTGGTGATGTGCCAAACTACACCTACTTTTGATGGGTCATTATATTTCTACTTGCACAAGGTTTAATGCAAACTAGGCTGGGCCATGAGTACATCATGACTTTGATGGAAGAGGAAGTACGTCGGCTGTTTTGGTTAATAGATAATTTTGATTTGTAACTTAATATTCCTTTGTGTCTATACGCTTATCTATTTTCATCTTCTTGCCTTCAGCTCCATACCTGCACGGCAGCCATTTCGCCCTGGAGTAAGTAGGGTCTTTTCTATGTGACATGCAAGTGTAATCCATTGAAATATTTCCTTTGGTCTGATGCATGTATGGTCTGCTTGCCTTTAGGTTAAAAAATGATGAAGATAAGGTTCGATATTAACTAGAGTGTAATATTGCTGAATTATCCTACTCTCGAGCTTGTGAGTGTCAAAACATCAAATATACAAATTATGTATACATTTGACTCGACGTTCAGTCTAGATGTACTTTTGAAATAAACTTTGGCGATTCGCTTTGTAGAAAAATAATAAAAAGGAAATTTATTTCCTTTTAAACATAGTGCACTGCACGAATATTAAAAAATAATGATGCAATTTACTATTGCAAGTGGAGGGTCATGGATTTCCTGTCCGTTCAATGGCGTGAGGGCGACTGCGAACTGCTCGTGTGCGTGTGAGGCGGCGCGCTGCTTGTGTGCGTGAGAGGCGGAGCGACGCCGGCATGACATGCCATTATGCGGCGCAATAGGCAGCGACGGGTGCGCCACAACAAGAGATGGTGGATTTTATGGAGCATCGGGCAGTGGACATCCTCACCATGCGCATCCCGTGCTGACATGAATGACACTACTGGTTTAGTGCACAATCGTCAAAACCTACTGCTGCGTGACCACTGATTTTTTTGGTTTCATGTGTTTCCATTGTAGTGCGTCTTCACCCTGTTCCATGGCAGTGCGCTTTCTCAGATGCATTTTACATTTTCTGTGTGTTCTTTTTAGTTTTGCAGTGCACGGTAGTGTAGTTCAATTACGGGTGTGCTCCAATGCAAATATGGTTTGCTGATTGAGAATCAAGTTCAGTGTGGTTCACTGTTTTTAGTTCTTGTGGTTCAGTTTATTGTTGATTGCAATATGTGTATGGTTTTATGTACTTTCATTGCAATATGTTGGTCTGGTAAGAACCATCCGGATGCAGTTCTCACAACCATAAAAAATAAAAGATGGGCATGTTGTTCGCCCCCTGGTGGTGTTGTACTATATAGTTGAATGCTTATGTACTAGGTGACAGAATAAATAATGCAGTTCCCTTTCCTATTTTATGTATTGTGGTTATATGTTTAAAGCAGTGCGATCGCGTGATGCAATTTGACTGTAGTTCATTGTATATATGTGGTGTAATTTTTTTGAAAAAAAATGCAGTTCACTCGCCTCGTCCTTGCGGTGCACGCTCGTTCATAAAAAAATATGTTGAAAGTTTAAAAAATAAGTGCAGTTCTCTCTGTCGATAAATGCAACCGGTCTCTGAAGGATGCAGTTCGTTTCGCCGATTTCGGATCAGCGAAAAACACGTGCAATTCTGTTTGGCGATAATGCAGTGCGCCTGCACCGTGGGATGCGATGCGTTTCCCCGACGAATGCAGTTCACTTGATCGATTTCGGGTGCATATGCGCTCTGTTTGGCGATAATGCAGTGCGCTTTACTGTCGGATGCAAACTAATGCAGTTCACTCGCCGATTTTTTGTTCCGCGAAAAAATTGAGTCCGTGTTTTAGTAAAATCGACGCTACTTTTAAATTGTAAGGAGTTAGAGAGAAAGTTATACATGAAAATGGAGAGCCTCGATGATACCTATCCAACCGTGTAATAATTGAATCGATCGGACGAACGAATCAAAAAAAAATTACGCAAAAACCCCCGCTGTCCACAAGAGGGCAGCGCCACCGTTTTCGAAATTTCTTCAAAACCGTGAAGAATCTCGAAAAGTGTTCAACATGTCAAAGATGCTCCTACTCCATACAAATCCAACGGTATATCATACGCATCTTTCGACAAACGGTTAAAAAGTTTGACTCTCTACGAGATTCGAAAACCAAAAACAGAGTTGTTGCGTTTTTTTTATCCGAAATTACTCTCAAACCGTGAGGAATTAGAGAAAGTGTTATACATATGGATGGAGATCCTGATCAATACCTTTCCAACGGTGTATCATACGGGTCATTTCGACGAACGGTTTAAGAGAAATCGCGAAAATACTCCCGCTGCAAAAGTATGTCCGCGCACCGTTTTCGAAACTGCTCTTAATCCACGAGGAATTAGAAGAAGTATTAAACATACGGAAGATGATCCATTTCAATACAAATCCAACGGTGTATCATATCCTCAATTCCAAAAAACGGTTAAAAAGTTACGGCGAAAACGGTGCATGCGGTTCTGTTTTACCCGAGCTGCAGTGCTCCGAATTCAGCAGTGTGGTTCTCTTTGCGATACGATGCAGTTCGGAATGTTGTCAGAATAGTTATTCTGACAACGATGTCAGAATAGAACGGATGTATATATATATATATATATATGTATATATATATATATACATAGGGTGGGTCTATTCTAACAACACCCCTTAAGACCTTATTCTAACAACACCTAGCCTTATTCTAACAACACCCTGCTTAACTAACCTTCTAGCGTGAAGCGCCCGGAGACAGCAGCACCCGCTCCTCGTCCCGGCCTGTAGAGAGCAAACGCAGCACAACTGCGTCCCGATAAAAAAATCTGCATTGCCCCACGACCTCCCACCTCCCTTCACACTCCCTCCCGTACCACGCAGAAACTGCTGCCCATCCCCCACCCACCGCTCCCCAACCTGCACGCGCGCCGCCCTCCCACCGGCCATGGAGGTCGCCCCCACCCCCATCGCCCCGATCTCGCCGCCCGAACCCCACCGCGGGTCGCTGGCCGCTCGACCTCGCCACCACCACGACCAACCCGATCTGGATCGGGATCAGGAAGCCGTCGTGCATCCTTCTCCATCCCACCGCCCCATCTTCCCCTACCTTCCCCCAGCGAGCTCCTCTGCCATGGCGGATGAGCCTCGCGCCGGGTACGGCTCGCCGGGGGCGTCTAGGGCGGCCGGCGCGCTCTGGGCACTTGGCCGTGGCGTCTCCGCCTCGCCCGTCCCGCTCCGCGCCGCCATGGCCGCCGCGCTCTGGTCGAAGGTCGCCGATTCCGGGGGCAGAGAGGCCGCGCTGCTGCGTCGGCTGGAGGCGAGCTCGCACGTACCGGCGAGGATGCTGGTCACCGTGGCGCGCGCCGGGGTCTGGGCAGCCGCCCCCGCCGCGGAGGAGGGCTGGGTCGAGTGCTCCTGAGCTGTTCGTTCACTTTGAAGTTATCCTGTGAGGAGGGCGACCGCAATACATTTTTGTGTGTGCGTCCACGGGTCTGGATCCAGGCCAATCATTTTGTTCGTCCGTTTTATCCTATGAGGAAAGCAAATCAAAGTAATGCAATCAGGTGTTGTTCAACTATTGAGGTTTTAGTTTATTTATTTTTTGCAGGGAGAAAAAATGTTTGCAGTTCTGTTGGATGTGTGTTCTGCAGGGAGAAAAAAATGGATTATTCATCTTTTTGTCCTTCTTGTAGTTCATGAAATTGTGTGCGATTCTCTTTTATTGTTGTTGCAGTGCTCAGATGCAATTACAAAAACTAAATGCAGTTCACTCACATCGTCCTTTGCGGTGCACGCTCGTTGATACCAAATATATGTTGAAAGTTTAAAAAATAAGTGCAGTTCTCTCTGTCGATAAATACAATCGGTCTCTGAATGATGCGTTTCTCTTCCCTGATTTCGGATCCGCGTAAAATACGTGCAATTCTGTTTTGCGATAATGCAGTGCGCTTGTCTGTCGGATGCAATCGGGTGCCCCGCGAATGCAGTTCACTCGCCGATTTTTTTGTTCCGCGAAAAACACGTGCGTTCTGTCTGGCGATAATGCAGTGCGGTTGCCCGACCAACGCATTTCACCTCGTCGATTCCGGGTCGGCGAAGAACGGAGTTCCGCGATTTACTAAAATCGACACAACTTTTAAACCGTAAGGAATTAGAGGAGGTGTTTTACATACAAATGGAGCGCCTCGACGATAGCTATCCAATGGTGTATCAATTGCATTAATCAGACGAACGAATCAAACGAATTTAAGCAAAAACTCCCTCTGTCCAAAAGAGGGCAAGCAATACCGTTTTTCAAATTACTTCAAAACCGTGTGGAATATGGAAAAGTGTTCAACATATGGATTAATGTACTACTCCAGTCGAATCCAACGGTGTATCATACGCATCGATCGGAGAAGCGGTTAAAAATTTCTACTCTCTACAAGATCCGAAAACGGAAAACAGAGTTCCTGCATTTTTTTGTGGCTAGATTTCTCTCAAATCCGTAGCGAATTAGACAAAGTGTTCTACATATGGATGGAGCGCCTGATCGATATATTTCCAACGGTATATCATTTGCATCATTCCGATGAATGGTTTAAGAGAAATCACGAAAAAACTGCAGCTGTGAAAGTGGGTCTCCGCACCATTTTTGAAACTGCTCTTAATCCGTGAAGAATCGGGGGAAGTGTTCAACATATGGAAGATCCTCCTTTTCCATACGAATCCAACGGTGTATCTTACGCTCAATTCCGACCAACGGTTAAAAAGTTATCACGAAAATATTGCATGTGGTTTGTTTTTACCCGAGCTGCAGTGCTCCGAATTCAACAGTGCGGTTCTCTTTTGCGATACGATGCAGTTCGGAATGTTGTCAGAATAGTTATTCTGACAACGATGTCAGAATAGACCGGCTGTATATATATATATATATATATATATATATATATATAGGGTGGGTCTATTCTAACAACACCTGTTATTCTGCCAACACCTCGTTGCTCACAGAAAAAAACCCGAACCAAACAACCACCGATATAAAAAAGAAATGGGTTGCCAATCCCCAACTACCCCCACTCCTCCCACCTTCCTTCCCCACGCGGCCTATCGTCCAACTCCCCACGCCGGCCACCTTCCTCCTACTGCGCGCCGGGGACCGCCCCACCTCCGTCCAACGCCTCCACTAGAGCGTAGCGCCGTCGGGATCAGGTGCCAGATCGGGCCTCCACCCCGCCGAATCGAGATGACCGGCAACGGTCGCCGCCGCCGCCATCCGGCGATGCGCGCCTCGACTTCGCACGGCTCCGGCCATCCCGCCCCGCTGCACCCCACCTGTCGCCAAGGTCCCAGCCGGGGCCTGGCCACCTCCCCTCCGAGGCCCCGGCCACCTGCCTCGACCGGGTAGGATTTGCAGAGCAACAGCCGGCCTCCGTCGCCGCGCTGGACCACCACTGCCCAGCCGTGGATTGTAGTTCCACTCCTGCTTCCTCCGCCTGTGGTCCCGCATTGCTGGTCCCAAACGAGAAGCCATGCCGCTCCAAGCAAGGTGGTGCCGAAGTTCCAGGCGATGCACGCGCCTGCCGGTCAACGGTTTCCGCAATTTTTTTGCAAAAAAAGCTCGTCTCAAGTGGTTCTCCGTGGATTACAGTTCGATTGGCTACACAGGATGGTTTGTGTAGATCGCAGGCGCATCCATGCAGTAATGCCCGTGTATGTGTGTGCAGTGTACTGTGTATAATCATGCAATTGAGTTGCAATTTTGTTTGCTTATTTCTTCGATGCGAACTGCATTTTCCTTGTAGTAACAAACATGAATAAAAAATTGTCTGCAGTTCTGTCTCTTGAAATTGCAGTGCGGTTCACCGTTGGGATGCGGTTCAATGGAAATTATTTGAATAAAAACATATTGCAAAAAGACAAAACTAATCTGCAGTTCATTTCACTTTGTACTGTGGTGCTTTCCTCCGAGCGAACTACAACGTTTTCATCAAAAAACAAAAAAAACATGCAGTGCTCTCTATTAACCTGTGCATTTCGATCGCCCGAAGGATGCAGTTCGGTTCGTCGAGTTCATATCAAAGAAGAACAAGTGCATTCTGTTTGACGATAATGCAGTGCGCCTGCACCATGGGATGCGGTGCGGTTGTCCGGCGAATGCAGATCACTTGGCTGATTTCGGGTCCGCGAAGAACACGTCCGCTCTGTTTGGAGATAATGCGGTGCGCTTGACTGTCGGATGCAAACCAATGCAGTTCGCTCGCCGATTTTTTGTTCCGCGAAAAAAAGTGAGTCTGCGCTTTAGTAAAATCGACGCTACTTTTAAACCGTAAGGAGTTAGAGAGAAAGTTATACACGAAAATCAAGAGCCTCCATAATAGCTATCCAACCGTGTAACAATTGCATCGATCGGACGAACGAATCAAAAAAATTACGCAAATACGTCCGCTGTCCACAAGACGGCAACGCCACCGTTTTCGAAATTCCTTCAAAATCGTGAAGAATATCTCAAAGTGTTCAACATGTCGGAGATGCTCCTACTCCATATGAATCCAACGGTGTATCATACGCATCATTTCGACAAATGGTTAAAAAGTTTGACTCTCTACTAAATCCGAAAACAAAAAACAGAGGTGTTGTGTATTTTCGATCTGAAATTACTCTCAAACCGTGAGGAATTAGGGAAAGTGTTATACATATGGATGGAGTGCCTTATCAATAACTTTCCAACGGTGTATCATACGCGTCATTCCAACGAATGGTTTAAGAGAAATCACAAAAATACGCACGCTGCAAAAGTATGTCGCCGCACCGTTTTCGAAACTGCTCTTAATCTGTGAGGAATTAGAAGAGGTGTTCAACATACGGAAGATGCTCCATTTCAATAAGAATTCAACGGTGTATCATACGCTCAATTCCGACAAACAGTAAAAAAGTTACGGCGAAAACGGTGCATGCAGTTCTGTTTTACCCGAGCTGCAGTGCTCCGAATTCAGCAGTGCGGTTCTCTTTGCGATACGATGCAGTTCGGAATGTTGTCAGAATAGTTATTCTGACAAAGATGTCAGAATAGACCGGCTGTATATATATATATATTCGAAGCACTGCAGCTTGGGTAAACCAGAACCACATGCACCGTTTTCGCTTCAACTTTTTAACCGTTTGTGGGAATTGAGCGTATGATACACCGTTGGCTTCGTATTGAAATGGAGCATCTTCCGTATGTTGAACACTTGTCCAGATTCGTCACGGATTAAGAGAAGTTTCGAAAACTGTGCGGCGACATACTTTTGCAGCGGGCATATTTTCACGATTTCTCTTAAACCCTTCGTCGGAATGATGCAAATGATATACCATTGGAAAGATATCGATCAGGCGCTCCATCCATATGTCGAACACTTTGTCTAATTCCTCACGGTTTTTGAGGAATTTCAAATTGAAAAAACGCAACCACTATGTTTTTGGTTTTCGGATCTCGTAGAGAGTCAAACTTTTTAACCGTTTGTCGACACGATGCGTATGATACACCGTTGGATTCGTATGGAGTAGGATCATCTTCGACATGTTGAACACTTTTCGAGATTCTGCACGGTTTCGAAAGAATTTAGAAAACGGTGGCGCTGCCCTCTTGTGGACAGTGGGCGTTTTTGCGTAAAAAATTTCGATTCGTTCGTCCGATCAATGCAATTGATACACGGTTGGATAGATCTCGTCGAGGCGCTCAATTTTCCTGTATAACTTTCTCTCTAACTCCTTACGGTTTAAAAGTAGCGTTGACTTTACTAAAACGCGGACTCACTTTTTTCGCGGAACAAAAAATCGGCGAGTGAACTGCATTGGTTTGCATGTGACGGGCAAGCGCATTGCATTATCGCCAAACAGAGCACACGTGTTCTTCTTGGACCCGAAATCGATCAAGTGAACTGCATTCGCCGGGGAACCGCACCGCATCCCACGGTGCAGGCGCAGTGCATTATCGCCTAACAGAAATGCATGTTTTTCTCGCGGAACAGAAATCAACGAAGCGAACTGCATGTGAGTGCATCCGACGTGCAACCGCACTCCATTATCGGTAAACGGAAATGCACATGTTTTTCTCTGATCCTAAATCGGCGTAGTGAACTGCATCCGCTGCGCGACCATATTGCAATGTTGAACGGAGAGAACTGCATGCGTTTTTCAATTCAAAGTGAACTGTACGATTTTTTTCCTGTAATATATGTATACAAATGAGTTGTGAGTAATCCACATCCGACACATTTCATTCAATGAACCAATGCATTTCATTCAATGAACAGCCGCACTAAATGTCAACAAAGGGAATTGCACATGGATTTTTGGATTGCCTTATCAAGTGCACTCCATTCAATGGACAACCGTACTGTAATGTCAACAAAGAGAACAACAGGAATTTTTTTTCTAGTTCACTTATCAACATGATTCTCGCATTTCTTTCGAGTGAACTGCATTAGAATTTAGTTTTCGAAAGAGTGGGCCATTGTTGTACTCTATGTCAACCTCTCTTTTTATCTCCCTGTGAAATGAAAAACCAAATTTTAAGCAAAAAAAATTCTACAAGGAAGTGAACCGTATACATGAGCTACATGAACCGCTCACATACTTACAAGGGTCCAAACAGAAAATATGAGCCCTATAAAATAACACAAAAAAATCGGGCAGAATAAAAGAAAATAACATTTTCCTTTGGATGCCCATGTGGACATCAACTTGTCGAGGAAAGCCTGGAGGGAATACACCTCACTACATATTTCTCGATGAAAACCCATAGGACAGATTGTGAACTCCGAGTGCAGAGTCATTCCTTTTTTTTGCAGTGCTCTTTTGTAAAAAAATCAAATATAAATGCACAAAAATAGTGAACTTTGGTTCTTTAGGTGCCAAAAATATAATTTTTTTGAGACATAGACAAGACTGCATATAGTAAAAGATGCCAGCAATAGGAACAAAGAGTATGATATTTCATTTGAAGATTTAGATGATATTTTTGTAGTATTGAAGGAGAATTTATCAAATAATTCTTTTAGGTCACTAATTCATGAGTCCGATGGTGTTCATTTTGTGAGACTTGATGTCCATGCTGAACGACAAAAGGAGGATTTTGGTAACAAATTGGTATGTAAACTAAACTATGGTGTAAGGCTTTGTTGCTGCGATATTAGAAACATACTGAAATGAAAAAGAATAAACCGGAGATATATCTAATTCATGTTATTTTTGTTTCCTTGTGTAACACCCTCAGAATCAGTAACAGTAATCACTATAGTGACTCCATTGTTGGTGATCATCCATGTTGTTGGTCAAGCCATGATCACCTTTGATCATAGCTCTGTCAAATTTCAACCCTGATAAAATTTTCAAATTTGTGTGGACTATTGAACTGCTCCAAAAATTTATGGGTGATTGATAACCATCAGGCAAAAACTTAAACCAGGTAAACTCCTAGCCATTTTAATAATCACAAGTCAATGATAATTATGAATCCAATGTTCTGGGGTTATCAAATTGTTTTATAAATTAAAATAAAATGGAAATCTTAGATAAACCACAATGATGAAACCTATTAATGGGATGCCTAGCAATCATTAAGCCATGTTACTATGGTACTAGTTATTTTAATTAAAATGAGTTAGTAATATTGAGGAATAAAACCAGTAGCTTGGGAATTATTAAATGGCCATGGTAAATTTAATAAACAAGTAGGAATTTTAAATGCACTAAAAATTGTGAAACCATTTTTATTAAATACCTAATAATCAGTAGGTCATATAAAAAGATAAATGATATTTTACTATCTTATTTAAATAATGCAAAAAAATATAAACAGTAGCAAAAAGAGCTCAATTTAATATTTTGTGCATTGAATAAAATCTAGATGAATTTTATTGCAGGCCAAACTTTTTGTGGCATCATGTTAAAGTGTAACACTAATATAGGTGAAATTATAACATTTTACAAAAATCAAAACCTAGCTAAACTAAATACAAACAGAAAAGAAAATTTAAAAGAAAAATAAAAAAGACCTATATCCTGCCCTGGGCAAAAATCCCGCCCTAGGCCCAACCCCCATCTCTCTCCCCTTCCTTTCTGTTCCCTCCCCCACCCCCGCACGCGCCATGGCAGAGGGGGTACTGTCGCCGCCCCCAACCTCACCTGCTCCCTCCCCCTCTCTTCACCTGCCCCCGTCGGTGGATAAGGACCCCGCCCCCTGGACGCCCCATTCCTCTTCCCTACCTCTCCCTCGCTCTGTTCCTTTCTCTCCCCATGCGCAGGATCCGCCACGGCCGTGGGCGGGCCGCCGTCGTGCCGCGGCCACCGGCGTCTCCGGCGAGTGGGAGCTCGTCCTGGAGGCACGTCGCGTTCGCCTCCTTCCTCCTCGAGCGACAGGGAAGGCTGGGACGCCCCACGCCGCCGCAATCGACGACCTCCTTCAACGGGGTCACCATGGCCGCCGCTCGAACCCACCCCTCCACCGCGAGCCCTCCGGCGACCGCCCTGGCGCCTCCCCGTCCCGCTGTGAGCTCCTCTGCCTATTCCTCTTTTCCCCCGTGCATTTTGGCTGCCGAAGCTCCTTCCCCGTGGCCGCCGTTGCCGTGCTCGCCGCGTCATTCCTTGCAGCGGCTGCCACCCTGCTGTGAAGTTGCCGTGTACACGCGTGCACCGGACGTACTCTGGCCACGCCCAACGCTCCCTAGCTTCTGTCCCCGAGCCTTTCGTGGACAAGCGTGGCTGCTGGTACCCTGTCCATGGCCATGGATGGATTGGCCATGGTGTGTGCTAGCGTGCGTGCGTGTGGTGTGGTGTGTGTATTCTGTGTGTGTGCATGTTAGGTACATCTGTGTATGGACGCGCCCGTTGCTGCTCCTTACTGCTTCTGCGGCTCGCCGCCGGCGCCGTATGGCCGCCCCCTCCGAGCGCCTACACCGTTGCCGAGTACGTCTACTTCGTCGACGACCGTACCCCTACCGTCGAGCTTCCAGGAAAGCAGAGCCATTCTCTTCCCCAGATATCGCCTATCTTTCCGTACATTTCTTGCACTAGGCATGGTTACTGCTGCTGCTACGTTGCTTACCTATTCAATTGCATAGCCTGTCATTGTCGCCCCTTGATGTACCTTTCCGTATCCTATGCTGCCTATAAATATATATATTTTGTTCAGCAGTGAACCCTGTGCATTGTTAGCTAGGATTAGATAGCGGGCTGTGATCACTCTGGGAGTGATCGCGGAAATGATATATTACAACTGCAACAGGTACGGATCAATGAAGACGCCCTAGGGAACCTACAACGGCGAGACTCTGCCGAGTCGCTTCGAGTTTGACTTACGAGTGGACGAACTCGTATTTCACTCTCGTCGGCTTAGTAGCGTAGCATCACTGGGATGCTACGAGGGTATTCCTCATTAGTTCATTCCGCTGGTGTCTCGGCACCACCGGGGTGATACGAGAATATTCCTCTTTAGTTCATTCCGCTGATGTCTCTGTCGAACCTCTTTAAGTGTACCATTGTGGGTGATTCCTCCTGGTTTCACTTGATGGTAGGAACTCGAATCAACTGGTGTCCTTACAGGTAAGGAGTCGGGTGACCCAACGGTGCCCGCGTAGGGTATCTTAGTGGAACAACAGGTCAGGTGTATTCCACCGATGTGTGGCGGGCCTGGTACTGTTCGTGGCCGACAAGTATCCTGTTTGACGAAAGTCGAGCTCTTCAGAGCAAACGCGAGACAAGGTAAGGAGACGGTTCACCTTGTTGGTAACCACACGAGTTGGTGGGACGTCAGGGTAGGAACCGATGTTACTGGTGGACCTGACTGCTGTCGTTTTCCACGACTCACCTAAATAAGGACAACGATAACGGTTTTTCCGACAGAAAATAAATAAATTGCTTAATGGTTCAATGGATGTCTTGAGTTGGCTATATGCCATGTACGCACTACCTACCCGTGGGAATTACGAGTTATGGGCTCCTCTGCTTCGTAGTGTCGTCCGAGGACTCTTCAGACGTCAGCAGTACCGCGGCATGCGCCGGGAAGTGGTGTTGTCTTATTTGCTCGCGCGGTGGTGTCTTATTTGGATTTCCTTTAACTTCACCGGCCAGCCACGCACCGTGCAGGAGTACGTTCGGGTTGAGTTTGAAAGATGGGCTACGGAGTGTTGGATAGCCTCGGTGGAGCGTTCCCTAACAAGGTGTCCGCCACCCTGGAGATCCGTGCGTGTAGTGTAACACAAGTGCACCCCTGCAGGGAAGATTAATCTATTCGAATAGCCGTGTCCACGGTAATAGGACGCTTTATGCTGAAGCTGGATCTTACCACTACAAACTATTATTATTAAACTATATGGTTCCGAGTTTTCTTCCTCGCTGGGATGTCGAGGAGGTGAACTCGGAGGCATTGCTAATTATTACAACTTATTATTATACAATGCTGCAGCAACTTCTGCTGCATTGTTACTTTATGCTTTATATAAACTGTTGGCTATTCTCTCATCATTCTTCAAGACTCGTCAGAAGATGCTAGTCTTCGTTAGGCCTAGCTTCTTATCCTTGCTCTGATTTTCTACCTTGCAGTCCACTATATACAGCCTCCCCTTTCCATTTGATACAATGCATAAATGTTTAGTAGCTGACGTAAGACTCGCGGGTATGCTAGATACTCACCTACTTTATTTTCCCCTTTTATTCTTTTGCCTGATCGGCCGCTGCAGTCGACGTTGGAGCCCAGGAGCTGGGGTACTTCGGAGGCGACTACTATGACGTCGAGTTCCCCGTTGACCAGGAGTAGTTCGGTGGTTCCCAGGCAGGAGGCCTCGCCTTTTCGATCGTTGTTGTTATTTGTGCTAGCCTTCTTAAGGCAACCTTGTATTCTTGTGTCTATACTCAGATACTATTGCTTCCGCTAACTTTATGCTTTCGAGCTGTTGTATTCGAGCCCTCGTGGCCCCTGGCTTGTATTAAAAAGCTGGTATTATTTTATTTGTAGAGTTGTGTTGTGATATCTCACCGTGAGTCCCTAATCTCGATCGTGTACCTTGCGTGTATGATTACTGTACACGGTCTGATTTTGGGGGCGTCACACCTTGTTCTAGTGTTTCTTTATTAAATCCAATAATCCATAGATACTAACAGTAACATTGACAGAATAATGAACTTCACAAAGAAAATTGCAGTTCTCTTGTGCAAAAACTCGAGCGTGAGCGCACAAAAACAATGAATAAAACTACATAATACTAAAAAGTCTTTAGAGAAAAATACAGAAAACCCAACCCAAACTGCAAGCCTACGTTGGGTGAACCGCACGGCGCCTTTACTTCAAAGACAGTGATGTACTGCAAGACTATGCTGGGTGAACCACAAAGCTCTGCGCAACAAGCGATAGCAAGAAGCTTTGGGATGACAGGTATTTCTGTGATGATCCACGACGTGCAAATACTTGTGGCTAGGATGAACTATTACTTAATTAAGCAGGAGAACTTCTGTTATGGTAGCTCTGTTGGGGATCGGCGCAGAAAACAAAAGATTTCCTACCTACGAGTCCCGAACCCAAGATCTATGCTATGCTGATGTATGTAACGGAAGGAATCGGTGTTCATACCTTTGAAGACCGAAAGAGGGAAACATTCCTCGAACGTGGTTGGCGTAGACTCTGATCCTACGACCTCCCTGTCGTGTTGAAGAACCTCCGACGATGAAGTAGCACCACACGTGTAGTGCCTCGCGGGATTATACACGTACGATGCAAAGAAGATTGATCCAGATCCCGATTCCGGCAGCGCGACGGCGTCCGGATTATGGTGAAACCGCCAACCAGGTGCAAACTCCAAACCAGGGGAGTCCGCTATAGTTCGGAGAAAGAGAGAGAGAGAAACTCAATGTTGTGTTGAAAAAGGCACCCCACCCCTCCTTATATAGGCCAAGGAGGGGCTCCACCCCCTCCCCTTCCCCCATGTCGGACTAAACCCCCAAGGGGGGAGTGGTGCGACTCGGAGGGGGGATGGGCCCCTCCCTTGGCGCCAAGCCCAAGGGGGGAGGCTCCTCCTTCCCCTCATGGGCCTTTTAAGTCCCAAATACCTTTTCACCTTTTTAATTAATTATTTAATTCATTTTTAATATTTAATCCTGTCAATCAAATAATAAAACATATTTAAACATTAATATATATTATTTTGAACCTTTCAAAATATCCGGAACAGCTTCCGGCACCTCCCGGTTCATTTCCGGTGTTTTCTCTCTTTTCACCGATGATACCGAATCAATTCTTAATGCATCGATTGCCCTTAAGTGTGACACCCTACGGTCCGGGAAACAATAGACATGATCGAGACACTCTCTGATCAATGACCATCATGTGGGATCTGGTTACAATCCTTGATGTGCCCCTACGCTTCCATCGAATAAACTTCATCGCTATTGAACCGTTAACAATATGACTTGATCCCTTTGTGCTTCGGTACTATGTTTGTCCGAGGTATGATCATCGGTATCCAATACCTAGTTCTTCCTCGTCTCCGATATAACATGTTTACTCGTCTGTGAATATTACATCTCTTGTGACCTAGTCACTTGCTTGCAAGCTATTGATGCAACACCACCGAGTGGGCCCAGAGTACCTATCCTTCACTCAGATTGACAAATCCCGCTCTGATCTTTTTCATACTCCTCAACATATCTACTTCGGAATACCCAAGATACACCTTTTCAGTTACCATGTTTCAGTGTAACGGTTAATGCACTCAAAGCATCCTAATAGATAGCAATTATGTATGATCATCACGGTCTAAGGATTCAGTCACTATGTTATTAAGTCATCGCAATGCTGAACTTATGTGACTTGATCACACTGCAATGCTTAAGGTGGGTGTGTGTCCATCACATCATTCTCCTAATGATATGACCTCATTGTCAATAGACTACTATGTTCTCATGATCAGGAAACCTTGATCATCAATTGCCCAATGAGCTAGTATGCCTGAGTTTAACTAGGGACCAGGTTGTTATATATCACACGTGTATTAATGTTTCCGCTTAATACAGTTCTAGAACAATATATAACGTATTATGATCAAACAGATATGTGAAAAATATCTTTATTAATTTGCCTCTAGAGCACATATCCAACAGTCTCCCACTTGCACTAGAGTAAAAATTACACTAGTTTACATCAGGTATGTATCTAACACCAATAGTCTCTCGGTGTTGTTCAAACTTGGATTGTGGAAGAGGTTTAGTCATTGGTTCTGACAGATTCAGATATGTATGTATTTTGCAAATCCTAGTATGACCATCCTTGACGTAGTCCAGCGTCACATGGAAACGCTGGAGAATATGCTTGGCTGTAGAGTGAGTCCTCGGCTCCCTTGCGTTAGCAATGGCACCCGTATTGTCGCAATAAATGCTAACAGGGTCAGTGCAACTAGGGAATACGCCAAGCTCGCTGACGAACTTCTTCATCCAATGTGCTTCATTTGACGCTTCGCAAGCGGCAATATACTCCGACTCCATCGTAGATTGGGCGACGACTGACTGATTGCCGCTCCCCCAGCTAATCGCACCATCATTCAACATAAACACGTATCCCGTCTGGGATTTTGAGTCATCGGGATCAGTAACAAGATTGGCATCGACGTAACCTGTTACGGCGAGCTCTTTTTCACATCCTCCATAAACAAGAACCAGATCCTTAGTTCTTCGTAAGTACTTAAGGACGTTCTTCACTGCAATCCAATGACCCATTCCAGGATTACTTTGGAAACGATTAGTCAGACTAACCGCCAGGGCCACATCTGGTCGAGTACACATCATAGCATACATGATAGAACCTATGGCTGAGGCATATGGCTTTGAGGACATTTCCTCCCTTTCTTTTGCTGTTGCTGGGCATTGAGTCACACTCAATTTACTTCCTTTCATAACGGGCAAGAGGCCTCTCTTGGCGTTATCCATATTGAACCTCTTCAATATCTTCTCAAGGTAAGTTCTTTGACTCAGTGCTAATAGGCGTCTTGATCTATCTCTATAGATTTTAGTGCCTAATATGTATGCAGCTTCACCTAGGTCCTTCATGGAAAATTGTCCATTCAAATATTCCTTTACGCCCTCTAGAAATTTCACATCATTCCCTATCAATAATATTTTATCCACATATAGTACTAGGAATGCCACAGAGCTCCCACTCGCTTTATTCTAAACATAGAATTCTTATTCATTTTGGACAAATCCAAAAGCTTTGATCACCTCATCAAAACGAAGATTCCAGCTCCGAGATGCTTGCTTCAACCCATAAATGGACCGTTGAAGTTTGCATACCTTACCAGCGTCCTTAGGATCAATAAAACCTTCCGGTTGTACCATATACAACTCTTCCTCAATGTTGCCATTTAGGAACGCGGTTTTCACATCCATCTGCCATATTTCATAATCGTA
Source organism: Bromus sterilis (assembly GCA_950022295.1). Classification (NCBI taxonomy): domain Eukaryota; kingdom Viridiplantae; phylum Streptophyta; class Magnoliopsida; order Poales; family Poaceae; genus Bromus; species Bromus sterilis. The sequence continues at coordinate 225,211,578 of OX465599.1, forward strand.
ATAGGCAGCAATTGCTAGCAATATCCGAATAGACTTTAGCATCGTTACGGGAGAGAAAGTCTCTTCGTAGTCAACTCCTTGAATTTGTCGGAAACCTTTTGCGACAAGTCGAGCTTTATAGACAGATACGTTTCCGTCTGCGTCAGTCTTTTTCTTGAATACCCACTTATTCTCGACGGCCTTTCGGTCCTCGGGAATATCCACCAAAGTCCATACTTTGTTGGCATACATGGAGCCTATCTCGGATTTCATGGCTTCCAGCCATTTCTCGGACTCGGGTCCCTCCATTGCTTCTTTATAGTTCGCAGGTTCGTCAGGTTCATTTAACATGACTGTATTGACAAGTTGCCCATAAAACTGAGTTTTTACTCGGGCTCTTGATGACCTGCGGGGTACAATAGGATCCTCTTCATCTTGATCATGATCATCATGTATGTCACGATCATTATGAATATCATGATGACCGTTCTCTTCAGCTCCCACTACGGAAGATGGTTCCGAAACAACTTCCATTGCCATTTCTTCCACTTGGAGTGATTGGTCAATCATCTCGTTGAGGTCTATTTTCCTTCCACTCAATTCTTTCGAAAGAAACTCTTTCTCAAGAAAGCATCCAGTCTTGGCGACAAACGTTTTTCCCTCAGACTGGTTGTAGAAGGTGTATCCAACGGTTTCCCTTGGATATCCCACAAAGATGCACTTATCCGCTTTTGATTCGAGTTTTTCAGGCTGAAGTTTCCTAACATAAGCCTCACAACCCCAAATCTTCAAGTGAGACAACTTTGGTTTCTTGCCATGTCATTCCTCAAATGGTGTTGTCTTTACGGATTTGGACGGTGCCCTATTGTCAGAACCCTCTGTTAGGTAATTTGCTAGGATCAAGGTCACCTTGCATTCATCAAAGAAAATCAAATGGAATTCAAATTTAAACTCAAATGGGAGAAGGAACACCCCCCAGATGAATTAATTCAAATGGCCAGAAATAAAGTTGCTCCAAAAATTCCTTTTGCATTTTTGAAAAGTCTTATAAATGAGTGTGATCACATATAAAGTGATTTGGATTCAAACCCATGCTCATAGATTTTTCAAATATTCAAACAGGAGCATAGATTTAAATTTAAACCCCTATTTGAATTAAAGTTCAAATGATTTGAATTTTGAAAAGTGCCAAACTTTATAAGTAGCTAGCCTAATATATTATGAGGCCATATAAAAAGTTTCAGCATTTAAAAAAATGCCTAGCTATTTATTTTAGCATGGCCAACATAAGACAGAAAAGAAAAACAGAAAAAGAAAAGAGCAGAGACTTACCTCTCGCCTAGGGCGAAGCCCACCTTCTTTTGGCCCAACCCAGCCCACCAAGGGCATCCCTGTCTTCTTCCACCTTTCGCGCCGAAGCAGCTCGGTGGCGGCCAGAGCGCGCACCAGAGCCACCGTGACGCTTGAAGCTTCCAGGACGCCCCGTGCCCTTTCTTTGTGTCCTAGAGAATCGCCTCGCAGCCGTGCACCATTTCCCCCCGTCTCCAGTGCCTATCCACCCCTCTCCTTCCCTCCCGCGAGCTTTCCCGAGAGCAGCCGCAGTCCATGGCCATGGCGAATCGTAGACCGAGCCCGAGATAGCCGCCAAGAACGTGTCCATCCTCTTCGCCGTCCTCGACTTCGTCTCCGTGCAAGAAATCGCAGGCTGCCGAGAAGAACGTCGTCAAATTCCTTGCCGTTGAAGCCTCCCCGCCTCTCCCGTTTGCTCCGTCGTGTTCCTTGCATCCCGGTGAGCATTTCCCCCAACCTTGCTGCACCTCGTTCTCCTCCTACGCCGAACCGCCATGAGAGCAGAGATCTGTCGCCGCCTTGGACGACGCGACTCATGCTCCCGTGCCTCCCAGACCAAGCCAGTGCGCACGTTTGACTCATGGACGCTCTAGCTTTCGAATGCGCCAAAGCGCACCTCAAACCGTGCCCCCTAGCCCCGTCGACGTCTTCGCCGTACTTCTATTTCCGCCGGAGCAGACGCCGTCGTCCCTCTGGTCCACCCCATGACCCCCAACCACCTCCGTTCGACGTGCGGGAGCTCCAGGAACCTAACCCTGCTCTCCAATCCCCACCCCGAGCTCGAATTCTCAACTCCGGCGAGATTCCTGCGTCAACAGTGCTCCCCGTCGACGAGCCCTCCAATTGAACCTAACCCCCCCCACTTAACTAACCCCATGGGCCACTGAAAGTGGGCCCAGGACCCCTAATCTAATTAGGATTACATTAACAGCACGGTTTAGTTAACCCAGCCACTGACCAGTGGGTCCCAGCAGTCAGTCCCCCCCATACGTCAGCCTGACTTCATGCCTACGCAGTAAATCGAATAATTGATTTATTTAAATCCAGAAAATCCAGAAAAAGGCTTAAACTTTGGAAATTCATAACTAATTCATTTTAACTCCAAATTGGACAAATAATATGTCTAAAATTATCAAAAAAATGAAAGGATTCTGAATATGCACTTTGTTTTCATGTTTGACCATTTTAAAATGGGGGAACAGGGAGAACAATGCATATGAATTCCTTTTAAATTCAAATTGAAGTTTGAGTTTGTAAGACCTTTGCAATACATTCATTTAAATGGAAACCCTCACACATCAGAAGCATATACATCAAGTTTCAACCTTCAACCATGTGCTTGTGCATTGTATTTAATTTGCTTCCTTGTTTGTTGTTTGTTGAGTAGAAGTGGAACCGGAACAGGAGGCTGCCCCCTTCGTTGAAGACCTCGATACCGAACCTCGTCAGCAAGGCAAACAAACCCCCATTGATCATATCGATAAAATCCCAATTCCCTCTCAGTCTCGCTTATGCATTTTTTAGGATGATTACATGCTACGTTTCTACCGCATAGATGAACCCATTCCTTTTCATGACCTATCATTTGTCACAGTAGTAAGCAAACCACAATCCTAGCAAATGTAGGAGTTGATTGATATCATGTGGCCCCTACTCGGCCAAGTCTGGTACTCGTAGTTCAGGACTAGCCAAGTCAAAGATGGCACTTCCGCATTTGAACCCCACTTCCCTTTACCTTGATACATGTGCATGAGTAGTATAGTTCCTACGTAAGTCTTGCTGAGTACGACTTTGTACTCGCGTGTTCTTATTCTATGTTTTAGTTGAACCCACTGACCCCGAAGGTGGATTCTTCCTCGAGCTCGACGACTGAAGACCAAGCTAGTGTAGTCCTAGTCAGTAGATTGGTTCCCTCGTGGAGGGCTTTGTGTTTAAATAAGGCTTCTTAAGCCATTTGTTAAGTTTGTCTGTACTCAGACCTACTCTGCTTCCGTTGAATGTTGTAATGTTGGATCACATGCTTGTGATCTCTGTGTGCACTCTGTGAGAGTTATCAATAAAATGTATACTTTGTAGAGAATTGCAATGATACCTGCTGTTCATACAAGGCATGTGTGCTTCGTGTATGTTGATAACATGCATGTCTTTGTATGGGTTTTCGAGACCTTAGTTGTGATCTGGCTGGTAGTCTTTTATACACCAAGTGGCCCTTAGATATGCGCAGCTTGGGGCATCGCGATGCGATTGTTCGAGACTCTGTCTCATGCACACTTTGTTGTATGATCGAGCCCGCCCTAGACCCCGATTAAGTGATCGGGAAGGAGTAAGTCTATGTAAGAGCTATGAGATAGTCGATAGTATGGTTGAGGCGACTTGTCTGTGAATATGGGAGTTCATCACCCATATAATTTAGACTTGTGTGCGGACGATGAGGACCCATATCAGTTGATCATCCGGCCTGGATGGGATGCCCCTCACGTACGATGCTTTCCGAGAACGTTCTGTGCTTGGCCTTGTCTGCATAGACAAGTGGGTACGGTTCTCGGCTCTCCATATGACTATGTCGTAGCGGGACTTGCATACGCTAACCCCGGGTCCCGACAGACTTGGTATCAAAGCAGGACTGACTGTAGGATTATCAGCCTTGGCCGAAGTCGAGTCTAGCTTGCTATAGTTATATAGTTACTCTGGGTATATAAGGGAACAACATAAGGCTTCTTTTTTCTCCTTACCCTCATCGTTCTGAGTTCTGAGTCACCCTCATCTTGTTCTACGGGAAGATAGGACTAGGCTCATCTATGTGTTGCTAGAACATCTCGTTGTTTGCTTCCTTGTAGCCGTAGGGAAGTTATGTTCGGTTTACTAGCGTTGTTGTTCTTCTTGATTTCTTACATCGTATGTAAGTGTTGTTTTCATGTTGTAAGAAATTGTCTTTTCTTGCAAATTACAGCTGTTATGCTGCCCGAGTCATTCCAAGTTTCTTCATAATCTGATGCATTTGCAAACTCCTTCTTTCTGTTTCAGATGGCAGAACTTCCCCCTCGACAGATTGTTCGTTTGACTAGGTGCCTCGGTGTGTGTGGGCATCCCGCCATGCTGATCGAGATGATGTCCTTCATTGGATACCGATGGTACCCTGAGTACACAGTTGAGGAGCAGTTCCTTGACTTCAACCAGACCCAGTTCCACTGCATTGTCAGGATCTACCCGCACCACACTGGAGTCACTCAGCCTATCCACTTTGGACATGGAATTGGCATGACTAAGAACATGGCTGTGCAGGATGCTGCATACTCATGTATTACCTTGCTGAGAGAGGAGCACGCTATGCTTGGAGGCACATCTTTCCGCTATATCCCTGCTGCACTTCCAGGAGAAGAGGGATATTACACCGGATTGTACACAGATCACTCTTTGGAGGATCCTTTGCTTCATATCACTGCTCGACACGTTTGTGATAGAGATCGTGATGCCCGCGCCCTTCGTTTTGAGCTTCACGCCACCCGTGTCCATCTGTATCGAGAACTTACACTCCTGGCTCCTTTTGTGAGTGTTGGATCAGTGGAGTATGATGCTATCTACCCAGTCAGGACACAGATGCCTTCTCGAGTTACTTGGCCCGAGATTGGAGGCATTTTTCCACCCCGTGGTCCTCTGCTTCCACCCTATGCTGGACCTAGGCCCCATCCTTGCCCAAATGGATATCAAGGTCCACAGGCCTCCATGTTTTACGATGGTCACCTTCAGCTACCAGGTTACGCGGGTAACTTTTACGAGGACTACTATGGAGATGGAGATGAGTGAGACCGCCTGTGGTCTTACTTTAGTGAGGATGTAGTAGTATCTTAGTATATCGTACGCAAGGCGTTCTAAGTTCCAGAGGCTTAGATAAATAATGTATAGGAAGTCAGAATGCCTCTGAAGGATGTATCATCTTCATCACGTTTGTATCAGCTTGGCGCTTGTACTAAAACGATGTATGGTTTGTATGACAGCTTGTGAATATATGGCTTGTATGCTTTTATCGCCATGTTGTCGAGATGATTACTTCCTTTGCTCTGTGATTCTTCCAGTACCTTCAATACCTTGTTTAGACTCTTCCAATCAACTCTGTTTGACTTTGGTTTTCACCTTCAGGATGTCTCAAGGAACCCGTGGCCAGCTTGGTCGTGCCCATGGTCGTGGGAATGATCCGGAGGAAGGCAATCTTCCACCCCCACCCACGATGGCTCAGGTTCTGATGCAGGTTGATAGGAACCGCCGAGACTCTCACCAGTTGTTGGAGGTCATTGCCCGCAACACCACTCAGCAGCGCAACGAGTTGGTGTCTTTGAATCACTTCATCCGGCTTCATCCCCCGGTTTTTAGCTACTCCACCGAGCCCCTTGACGCCGATGACTGGCTTCGCAGCATCGAGAGGAAGCTCCAGGCAGGCCATGTTGCAGATGGTGACAGGGGCAGCTATGCCACTTACCACCTCGAGGGTGCAGCTAGCTCTTGGTGGGAGAATTTCCTGAACATGCGTCCCGTTGGACCGCCCACCACTTGGGATGAGTTCTGCACTTCATTCCGTGAGCACCACATTCCAAAGGGTCTTATGGACCGCAAGCGTGAGGAGTTCTGCAACCTCACCCAAGGCAGGAGGACTGTTGACGAGTTTAGTCGTGAGTTCAACTGACTGGCTCGTTATGCTACTGAAGAGGTCTCCACCGACGCCAAGAAGCAAGAGAGGTTTCGTCGTGGACTCAATTCTGGACTCCATCGTGAGCTCAACCTGCATGACTTCGCCACTTTCCAGGTCCTTGTCAACAAGGCCATCAAGGCGGAGGACATGAACACCCCCAATGACTTCCGCAAGCACCCTAGAGATGATGGTTCATCCAGTTCAGGCTCTCAGAAGTGCAAGATCTGGATCCCCAACAGCATGTTTCGCCATAACAACCCACCGAGGCCATCCTATGTGGCGCCTCGTCCACCAGCTTCGTTCCACCCAGCTCCACCGAACAACCCAGCTCCACGCACTGTCTTTGGAGCCTGCTACAAGTGTGATCAGGCAGGCCACTAATCCCGCGAGTGTCCCCAGAACCAGCTCCAGAATTAGAATGCTCCACCCCGTGCCGGAGGTAACAACAATGGTCGTGGCAAGCCACCCCCGAAGGTCTACACCACCAAAACCGCTCCTCCCGCCACTCGTGGACGTGTGAATCAGATTGTCGCCGAAGAGACTGGCGACACCACTGACGTCATTCTTGGTCCGCTCCCAGTCAATTATGTTCCTACTTGCGTTCTTTTCGACCCAGGAGCATCTCATTCTTTCATGTCGGAAAGTTATGCACTTCATCATGAGTTATCCTTTGTTGAATTGTCCACTCCAATGATTATTCAAACTCCAGGGTCAAGATGGCAAACTAATAGAGTAAGCCATGGTAATCAAATTGCAATTGAGGGTTTAGTATTCCTTGCTTCACTCATAGCCCTCAAGTCTTCAGACATCGATGTAATCCTTGGCATGGATTGGCTATCAAGGCAGAATGCCTACCTTGATTGCAAAGGAAAATCAGTGAAACTAACCCATCCTTTAGGCAAGACAGTCAACTACACCTCACCCAGAACGAGAACCCAGGTGCATTCTTTGAATATACTTCCCCTTCCCAACCTTGAAGATATTCCGGTGGTTCGTGACTTCCCGGATGTCTTTCCTGAAGAGCTGCCGGGCATGCCACCCGACAGATGTGTAGAGTTCATAGTGGATCTTATGCCAGGAACCGCACCAATTTCCAGACACCCATACAAAATGGCCCCACGTGAGTTAGATGAGCTTAAAATCCAACTTGAAGCTTTGTTGGAAAAAAGCTTCATCCTCCCTATCTCATCGCCATGGGGTTGCCCCATTCTGTCCGTAACGAAGAAAGATGGAAAAGAAAGGATGTGCGTAGACTATTGCCCGCTAAATTTAGCGACGATAAAGAACAAGTACCCACTGCCCAGGATCAATGATCTTTATGATCAACTTGCTGGATCCTCTGTCTTTCCAAGATGGATTTGAGATTAGGATATCATCAAATCAAAATCCGAAACGAGGACATTCCAAAAATGACTTTCACTACTCGATATGGTCTTTACGAGTACACCGTCATGTCCTTTGGTTTAACCAATGCCCCCGTGATACGTCCAAAACGTATCTATAATTTCTGCTTGCTCCATGCATGTTTTGTGTGATATTGCTATGATCTAGATACACTTTCATACACTTTTGATCATATTTGGACTAACCTATTAACTCAGTGCACCCCAGTGCCAGTTCCTGTTTTCTGCTGTTTTTCTATTTCAGTTTTCCCCCATATAAAAAGTGCTAGAAAAATTCCGGGAAAATACAGGAAAAATCAGCGTACAGGAAGCTTCGCGAAGAGCCCGAGTGGGGCCAGAGGGGAGCCAGGGGGGCCCAGGCGGCCACCCGGTGCGGCCCCACCCCTGGCCGTGCCTGGGGCCCCTGGTCCACCTCTGGCTGCCCCCCTTCGCCTATTTATTCTCCGTCACGGGGAAACTCCGAGGACAGAACCCTATTTTGCAATCTCGCCTCTGTTCCACCATCGCCGCTCTTCCGAGATCGGGAGCACCAGAAGACCTCTTCCCGGCACCCTTCCGGAGGGAGGGCCGACCTCCGGGAGTCTCCTCTCCACCATGGATGCTCCCCGGATGTCTCGTGAGTAGTTTTCCTTGGACCATGGGTCCGTGATCAGTAGCTATATGATGTTCTCCTCCCCTCTTTTATCTTCATGGTTTAGACCTCGTGAGCTGCCCTACATGATCGAGGCACTTTTGTAATATTTTTTCTTTTGCTATGCTGAGTTTGATGGGATCTGATGGATTATGAGATTATGTTCAGATTGTGATGGAGTAATATATCAGGTTTTTATCTCTTATATTTTTGTTCCTAAGTAATTCTTGCATGTTCTCCGTTGCTGTTTATTGCTTTGGCCAAGTAGTAGGTAGTGACTCCAAGAGGGAACGTTGTGTTCGATTGTGGGTTCATGCCCCCCGATGACACGCTTGAGTGACAGAAACATGAGTCTAGGGGAAGTGCTGTTGCCACAAGGGGGAAAACAACGGTGCTTGTAACCGCGGTTGCAAGGATTGTTTACTTTACGCAAAGTTCTTTTTAATGCAGTTGTCTACTGCTTTGGGTTTACACTTTGGGTGGGGCTCGCAACTTAATACCAGCGAGATGTTCTGGATAGATATCTCAAGGTGGATGATTAGTAGTAGATGCAGTTGGATTATGGTCTACTTATTTTGGCATACTGCCCGTGCTTTTGAGCCTCTTCCTTTCTTTTGTAGCATAGTTAGCATTGCGGTGCGTTCATAATCCTGTCAATTGCCCTTCTGTAATTTGTTTACCTCGCATAGCAGTTTTATCGTCTTTTGGGAGAGAGACATCACTAGTGAACATCACGTATCCCGATCCATATCCTTATTACTGTTTCCATGCTTATTTACTTTTCTGGTTTTTACTTTCAATTGCTATCATTATCTCTTGTGTTTTACCCTTTGTGAACAACAAGACCGGAGAGATTGACAACCTCTCTGAACTTCGTTGGGAACAAAGTTATCTGTGTCTGTGTCCAGGTCCACGTCAGTTGCGCCGCTGACACCTACTTATCATCTCTGGAGTCCTACTAGAGACAAACCTTGGTATCTTCACCGAGGGAAACTTGCTGCTGCGCTACATCTCAAACCTTCCACTTGGGGTAACCAACGAGGGGCGAGAATCCATGAAGAGAATTTCTGGCGCCGTTGCGGGGACTCCGAGTGCTAAGATAGGGGATTTGCACACTACCCTTTACCTTTGCTTTTTAGTCTTGTTAGTTTACCTTTCAGTTTTTATCTCAGTGTCCTTTATGAAAAACCACAAAAATAGTTGCTACCTTTTGCCTTTGTCTTGCTTTGCCTATTTATGCTATCTTCATCGTGGGTGTGGAACCACCCAAATATGGTAGGATGGACATGTTTCACTTGGATCGTCTTTGATCAATTTGTGCTCACGCTAAAAACCTAACCGACTTGGTTGAGGGAAAATCATTGGATGAGCATGCTCATTATACGCGGCACCGCCTATCTCAGAAAGGGAAACACTTATGGGATCAAATACATGTTTCTTATTGCCATGCTGAACTTTTGTGCCACATTTATGATTTTACTTGCTGTTCTAATATAGATCATAAACACCTCCCTTTCCAATGTGAGTTTAATGAAAATGAGATCTTATCTTCTTATGCTAAAGGTGTTTATGATTATTTTTATGTAGAAAAGATTGAAGAGTTTGTTGCTTTTAAAGGTGCCTATGAGATTGCTTCTTTGATTGAAAAATATCACGATACTATTTCCGAGTCTGAAAACTTTGTAGTTCTTGCTTATTTCTTTGAGAATTATACTTCCAATTCTTATATTGAGGGTTTTAAAAATAAAAATTTTGCTGCCCAAGAAGAGGCCAATTATTTCATTGAGGAGGAATCCCATGATTCCGAGGACTCACTTGAAATATCCCTTTCTGGAAATTTTGATACTTGCTTTGTTGATGGCCAAGATGCCACTATGGATGATGCTGACAAAAATGAACTCTCTATAGTTCCTTATGTTAAGCATGAAATTGTTGCTATTGCACCCACACTTGATTGTCCTATTATCCTTTTGAAATCTCCAACTCCGGAGAACTTTGCTCTTATCAAGGCTCAATGTGATGGGTTGCATTTATCTTATAATCCTAAAGACCGTGTTGAAAACTATACACGTGTGCTTGCAGTTCATGAACAACATGATTTATGTGATAGTTATATTCTTGACGTTGTTCATGATACTACTGAAAATTATTTTGAGAGAGGGAAGTTTGGTTGTAGAAACTTCCATATTACTAAAACTCCTCTCTTTATGTTGAAAGTTTTGAAGATGTTCCTGTACCACCTTTCTATGCATGTCACTTTGTGCTTCTTTGACTTATTTTCTTACAAGATGCCTATGCATAGGAAGTGTGTTAGGCTTAAATGTGTTTCATATTTGTTTCTTGATGCTCCCTTTTTCTTCAAATTCTTATTCTTTTGAGAGCACCTTCTACAATCTTCATGCCTAGCTTAAAGGCATAAAAGAAAGCGCTTTCGGGAGGCAGCCCGCAACGAATTTAGGTTTTTATTTTTGCTTTTTTTGTGTCTTGATGTTTGTTACTACTGTAGCAACATCATTGTATCTTTATTTTTCAGCTTTGTGCCAAGTTATAGCCTCTTATGATAAGGGAAGCAAAAGTTGTGACATGCTGTCCAGAAAACAGATTCTGTCCCTTGACAGAAAAATTCGAATCAAATCACCAGATCATCTTTTTTATCTGAATATTTTTGACAGCGTGCTCTATACAATTTTGAAACTTTCGTATGTTCTGAGTTTTTTTATTTGAGTTGCATAAGTGCCCTTAAGAAATTCTTTACTACCTGTTGTTCTGTTTTTCACAGATTCTTCCACGTTTTGCCTCTCTTCACTTTTGCAAACCTTAAGCTTGCTTTTTCTTTGCAAAAACCTTTTGGCACTCTTGAGAAACAGTAGCTCTTCAAGAATATCTTTATATCCAGTGGGAAAAAATTATTTTATTAAGGTTACTAACCTCTCTAATCAGCTTATGATGAGTTGTGTATGAAGGGAGTTTTCAAGTGTGCGATGGAAGATGATGAAAGAAGATCCAGGAGTGTCAAGCGCTCAAGCTTGGGGATTCCCCCATGCATCCCAAATAAATATTCAAGGAGACTCAAGCGTCTAAGCTTGGGGATGCCCCCGTGCATCCCCTTCTTCATCAAACAATCATCAGTTCATCCTTCGTCTCACTATATTTTTATCACTTCATGCGCTATGTGCTATGCTTGGAGCGTCTCGCTCTTAGGTTTTATTTTTAGTTTTCTTTATCTTTGCTTGTTGTTCATAACAAGTTAGATCCCTTCTTACTTTGTGTGGGAGAGAAACACGCTCCACTTTCAAAATCTAGAACACATCATAGGATTTTTCCTTCTTATCTTTTTGCTGTTGTGTGTTCTTTATCTTTTCGTAGCTACTGCCATGTTTAGTTTTAGTCTTATTTTGTCTTTAGCAAGAGCCTTGGCTTTTGTTTAGTCTGTTGCTGGAACTCTTTTTAATATTCATGTTTATCTTGTTAAAGAGAGTTGGTTGTTGCACTGAGTTGTGTCTTGTGTGAAAGTAGGCATTTGAGGTTGCTATTTAATTCTAGTATTAACTTGGAATAGTTTTGAGGTATTGTTGTGAGTAATGTTTGAACTTTCGGTGTCAAGAGCTCTAGCCTATTAGTGATAGGTGTCGTATTTTGGGCAATCCGTGTGTATTTTCAAAACCTACAAAAACTAGTTGAGAACTCTAGCTACTAGATGGATCACTACTCTTCTGAGGGGTCGAATATGAGAGAACACTCACATACCATGAGTCGAGGATGCGCAAGGATAACCAAACCCCCATACACTCCTACTCGGGGTACTTGTCTCTTTGTGAACCTCCTTATTAGATTGAGAGTTACCGATAATAAGTGCATGAGTTCTTCGGACTAATGTAAGTATTGAAAGTTGACACTTCCACCTTCCCATATTTTGCTAGCATCTCCTGTGCCGTGCGTTGCCTTCTTCTCACTCCGAGAGTTGGTGTCCACCTTCGCCGGTACACCCAAATCCTTGGCATGATACCCTCTTTCATCATAAACCTCCTTATATCTTTCCTCAAAACAGCCACGATACCTACCTATCAAGGAATTTCCATAGTCTTTCCGAGTTACATTGCCATGCAACTTCCACCTCTTCGTGACTTGATCTTCATGACATACATGTTCCTGCTACACTGGCAGCGACATACATTGCATACATCATGATAGTTACATCTTCTTTATAATTTTGAGTACCTTGTAAAGTGTGAAAGATCTCCTTTACCTTCTTGTAAAATAGAGTGTTGCCCTTAAGTGAGGAAAAGATTCCAAAGTGCACACATTAAAAGATCCCAAAGAGGACAAATGAGAGTTAAATAGAAAGAGCCATTGAGGCCACAAAAAAATACAAAAAAATAGAAAAAAGAGAAAAAGAAATAAAAAGAGAGAAAGGGGCAACACTACTATCCTTTTGAGAGATCCACACTAAGTACTCCCTTTATATCCTTGTACTCCATAGAGATGATCATTATGCATATAGCTATGTGGGGACCTTCACACTATAGACCTTGGCTTGCAGATTCCAAGGATCAGCCTCCTCAAACGATCTCTAGGTCTTCATGAGCGAGCAAGTTAGATGCACCCCCACTAGTTCCATTGGAGAGCTTCCTAGCTCGTATGTGCATCTGTTGCATGGCAATCCCTACTCCTCACATCATATCTATCATTTGGCATCTCTTGCCTATGATTGTCCTCATTGATGTGAGCCTTTCTCATCCTTTTTGTCTTCCTCCTCCTTACTTCTCTCTTTGCCATCCTAAGCGTCAACTCTCGTGCTTACGCTCATAAATTGCATGAGTGCTCAAAATATCGAAAAGGAGTGGATCAAATTGACTTGTATCTGGCTAGTGGTCTGTGGATGAGTCAAGATAAGATTCCAAAGAGGACCAAGTGTGAAACTTTAGTAGATTGAGTTCTCAACACAAAAATACTTTTTTCTCGTATTCCCTATCCCCCTTCTTGCACGCAAACACCATTTGGAGACATTCGAGTCACGGACAGCGAGAGCTCTTGCACCTAATGTTCTTTTTTTACTTGTTTCAATGCTAATATAGACTCTTGCATGTTATGACTTGAATTGAGTTTCTAACCTTGATTGCTTTACTTTTCAAAGTTCTTATATGGTTGCTAGCATGTCACCACAGAAATTATGTCGTTATCATTTACCTACTCGAGGACGAGCAAGAATTAAGCTTGGGGATGTTGATACGTCCAAAACGTATCTATAATTTCTGCTTGCTCCATGCATGTTTTGTGTGATATTGCTATGATCTAGATACACTTTCATACACTTTTGATCATATTTGGACTAACCTATTAACTCAGTGCACCCCAGTGCCAGTTCCTGTTTTCTGCTGTTCTTCTATTTCAGTTTTCCCCCATATAAAAAGTGCCAGAAAATTTCTGGGAAAAATACAGGAAAAATTCAGTGTACAGAAAGCTTCGCGAAGAGCCCGAGTGGGGCCAGAGGGGAGCCAGGGGGGCCCAGGCGGACACCCGGCGCGGCCCCACCCCTGGCCCCTGGTCCACCTCTGGCTGCCCCCCCTTCGCCTATTTATTCTCCGTCACGGGGAAACTCCGAGGACAGAACCCTATTTCGCAATATCGCCTCTATTCCGCCGCCGCCGCGCTTCTGAGATCGGGAGCACCAGAAGACCTCTTCCCGGCACCCTGCCGGAGGAAGGGCCGACCTCCGGGAGTCTCCTCTCCACCATGGATGCTCCCTGGATGTCTCGTGAATAGTTTTCCTTGGACCATGGGTCCGTGATCAGTAGCTATGTGATGTTCTCCTCCCCTCTTTGATCTTCATGGTATAGACCTCGTGAGCTGCCCTACATGATCGAGGCACTTTTGTAATATTTCTTCTTTTGCTATGCTGAGTTTGATGGGATCTGATGGATTATGAGATTATGTTCAGATTGTGATAGAGTAATATATTTGGTTTTTATCTCTTATATTTTTGTTCCTAAGTAATTCTTGCATGTTCTCCGTTGCTGTTTATTTCTTTGGCGAAGTAGGTAGTGACTCCAAGAAGGAACGTTGTGCTCGATTGTGGGTTCATGCCCCCCCGATGACACGCTTGAGTGACAGAAACATGAGTCTAGGGGATGTGCTATTGCCACACGGGGGAAAACAACGGTGCTTGTAACCGCGGTTGCAAGGATTGTTTACTTTACGCAAAGTTCTTTTTAATTCAGTTGTCTGTTGCTTTGGGTTTACACTTTGGGTGGGGCTCGCAACTTAATACCAGCGAGATGTTCTGGATAGATATCTCAAGGTGGATGATTAGTGGTAGATGCAGTTGGCTTACGGTCTATTTATTTTGGCGTACTGCCCGTGCTTTTGAGCCTCTTCCTTTCTTTTGTAGCATAGTTAGCATTGCGGTGCGTTCATAATCCTGTCAATTGCCCTTCTCTAATTTGTTTACCTCGCATAGCAGTTTTATCATCTTTTGGGAGAGAGACATCACTAGTGAACATCACGTATCCCGGTCCATATCCTTATTACTATTTCCATGCTTATTTACTTTTCTGGTTTTTACTTTCAATTGCTATCATTATCTCTTGTGTTTTACCCTTTGTGAACAACAAGACCGGAGAGATTGACAACCTCTCTGAACTTCGTTGGGAACAAAGTTATCTGTGTCTGTGTGCAGGTCCACGTCAGTTGTGTCGCTGACACCTACTTATCATCTCTGCAGTCCTACTGGAGACAAACCTTGGTATCTTCACCGAGGGAAACTTGCTGCTGCGCTACATCTCAAACCTTCCACTTGGGGTAACCAACGAGGGGCGAGAAGCCATCACCCCGCCACTTTCTCGCGCATGATGAAATCAATCTTCATGGAGTACTTAGATAAATTTGTTGTAGTTTATCTTGATGACATTCTCATCTACTCGAAGAACATGTCGAACATCTTAGGCTGGTATTGATGAAACTTAGAGAGCACCGCCTTTATGCCAAGTTCTCCAAGTGTGAATTTTGGCTACCAGAAGTGACCTACTTAGGCCACGTGATCTCTGCAAAAGGCATTGCTGTGAATCCTGAGAGAGTTCAGGCCGTCCTTGACTGGACTCCACCTGAATCGGTTAAGCAAGTTAGGAGTTTTCTTGGCCTAGCCAGCATTGCCGTCGCTTCGTCGAGAACTTTTCTAAAGTTGCAAACCCTCTAACTGAACTCCTCAAGAAAGATAAGAAATTCCTATGGACTCCCAAGTGCGAGGAAAGCTTTCAAGAGGTAAAAAGAAGATTGAATTCTGCACCCGTACTTGCGCCTCCAGACACCAAAAAGGATTTCGAGATATTTTGTGACGCATCACGGCAAGGGTTAGGATGCATACTTATGCAAGATAGACATGTGGTAGCTTATGCTTCACGCCAGTTGCGTCCACATGAAGAGAACTATCCTACCCATGATCTTGAACTCGCTGCCGTAGTTCATGCCCTGACAACTTGGCGACATTACCTCCTTGGTAATCGTTGTGAGATCTATTCCGACCACAAAAGCCTCAAATACATTTTCACCCAGCCAGATCTTAATCTCAGGGAAAGACGCTGGATTGAGTTGATAAAAGATTACGACGTAGGAATTTCTTACACCCCAGGCAAAGCCAATGTCATGGCTGATGCACTAAGTCGTAAGTCGTATTGTAACAACCTCATGTTACAACAGTATCAACCACTTCTTCATGAGGAATTTCGCAAGCTCAATCTTGAGATTGTTCCTCGTGGCTATCTTTCTACCTTGGTGGCGAAACCAACTCTTGAGGATCAAATCATGGTTGCCCAAAGGCGTGCACGAGGTGTTCGCCGGATCAAGGAGAACATTGCTAGCGGAGTTGCTAAATATTTCTCCATAGATAGTAAGGGAACGGTATTCTTTGGAAATCGTTTGGTAGTACCTAACAATAGGGAACTAAGGAAACTCATCCTCAAGGAAGCCCATGACACACCCCTCTCGATTCATCCAGGTAGCACAAAAATGTACCGAGATCTACGCCAGAGATTTTGGTGGACTAGGATGAAGAGAGACAATGCTCGATTTGTTAACGAATGTGATGTTTGTCGTTGCATTAAGGCAGAACATCAAAGACCTGCTGGTACACTTCAACCTTTGCCTATTCCAGAGTGGAAATGGAACAAAAGCGCGAACATGCCGCTGATAGTGCAGCTCACACTACAGATGAAACAATTCTACCCCCACCTGTTTCAAACACAAAAGGAAGAAAGAAAGAGAGCAAGTCGGCAAATCAAAAAGCTGCAACAAGGGATAAAGGTCCAGAAAAGAAGAACAAGCCTGTGCCAGAACTGGATAGTGAAGGAAGACCGCTGGGAGTGAGGATGTGCAAATCATGCAATAAGTTTGCGGGACACAACTCAAGAACGTGTGAGGAGAGGCTAAAAAAAATCCAGGCTGAAAATGCAGCCACAGATCACCAAGCTAATATACAAGATGATATGACAAACAGAAGACTGTGCAGCATCTGCAAAAAGAGAGAGAAGCATAATGCAAGAACTTTCCCCAAGAGAGAAGAAGCGGAAGAAGATGCTCATGTATACGGAAATGAAATAAGAATGTGATGACAAAAATGCAGTTCTCTTCTGTATACATAGAGTAAGAACAATGCTTCATGTACATTGTGCAGTGCACTTCGTGTACACGGTGCAGTGCGCTTGGTGCAAAAAATGCGGTGCATATCTGAATGTTTTATAAAACTTGGCTGCAACTCATATGCTTAAAATGCACAACGCTTACAAAAACATGTTGTAATTACGTCAGGTTGCGATACATAATAATAATGTGTTAGTGGGATGTGCTAAGTTGCAGTTCTCCTCTCTATGAACAAAATTAGAGGATAGAGTGATGTTAAAAAATGCAGTTCTCTTCTGTATACAGAAGATCAACTGGAAAATGAAACAATGCTTCATGCATACATGCGGTGCGCTTGGATCATACATTGCAGTGCACATCATGTATGAATGCAGGGCTCGTGACAAGTTCCAGTATTTTCCTCGCTTCCACGAGATAGCTGAATCTCGCAGGATGCAACTTCTGTACCGGGGTTCTAAACTTCGATGGCTTCTGCACAACCCTCTTGTTGGACAGAATAACTGCGTCACTATCATTTGGGCATTCCACAGCTGCGCTCCTGGTCCTCTTTCGAATTGGTGGTGGAGTCATGAAATCCTCATCCGTATCTTCAGCATTCGGAGGGCTGACTGCCCTCCTGGACAACTTACTCGGTGCACTCTTCCCAGGATTCGCGGGAGATTTCTCAAGGGCTTTCTTCGAAGGTTCAGCAGCGCTCCTCGTCCTCTTACACATAGGTTCCTTTGCGTGCTTGACATGGGGTTCTTCAAGGACATAATTGTGAATTGTTGGAGTGTGAACCTGAGTTTCAAACAGTGAAATTCCACCTTGGTGCGCGTCTTCATCAAAGCTTGCGAACATAAAGGGAATAAATACGAAAAATTAAAAAGAATCGTGAATTTAAATAACCAAAAAGGGCATAATGCAACGTACTAAAAAGCAATGTGTAATGCAGTGCACTTTTCCTATGAAAAGGAAACATAAAACTTAATGCAGTTTGTATAATATCATTTGGTTATAACAAGCATGCAAAAGTGCAGTTCAGATGCAAAAAGTGCAGTTCACATAAATGTCATTTTGCCGAAACACACAGATGCAAAAAAGTGAAAAAGATAAAAAAAGAAAAAGGCAATTGGTACATATAAAAATGCAGTCCGCTTTGATGTAAAACGCAACAAAAATAGCATGCATGCAGTTCATATAAAATGATTGTGATAATGCGCGTACATTAGATATCCTTATTATACTAAAAACTTAACAAAACAAGTGGACCTCCCCTTTCTGTGCTAATGAAGTTCACTTATAAAAAAGGGGTGCGGATTACAAAAAGTAATAACCTTCTTTACAAATCAAAAGGGATGTCAAGTCCATAGAGCAATAAGAAGATGTCAGCCAACTATAGAGCATTTCCTTCCGAATGTAGCCAATATGCTCATTGCCAAACTTGGCAACCGCATCACCATCCCAGCTCTGCATGAATTGGAACATCAAAAATCCACAATCATGCCTGCGAAAAAACAAAACAAAAAACACATTAGTAAATGCAGTTCACTCAAGAACAAAAATGCTTCTGATGCTAGTAAATCAATGCAGCTCCCTACACAAAAAATCCAAAAACTGATTACAACTAATAACGCAATGGTTCTAAATGCAGTTCTAAACGAAGGGAAAAATGTGGTACTAATTTACTAAAGCAATGCGGCTCACTATGCAAATAACCAAGGAATAAAAGAAAAAAACTAGTAAAACACATTGGTGGTAATGCAGTTCTCTCAAAAGGGGGAAGTGATACTAATTTAGTAAAGCAATGCAGCTCACTATACAAAAATAAACAAAAAAGGGGAGAACAACTAATAACACATTATTAATGCAGTTCACTCGAGGAGGCGAATGCTTCTGGATTCAGTAAAGCAATGCGGATCGGTACACACACAAAAATAAAAAGAACAAAAAAAAGATAGCAGAACAAGTACAGACCCATTTTCCTGCTGTGGAACGTTGACATGACTCAACACAAAGACATCGAGCGTGGGAGGGTTCAATGGCTTATCACATCTTGCACTCCCGTCTTTCCAAACTTTTTTGATATTCTTAACAATTTTCCTGAAGACATTACTTGCAGCAGGACTATCAGACCCATTGTATGAGTCAAGAAACTCAAAACGTTTTGCTGACACGTTCAAAGTAACCAAGCAGTAGTGACCAATCGCATCCTTCATTGATGTAGGGGGAGGATCGAACGTTGCAAACATAATCTGTATTAAAAAGGTATAAAACAAAAAACAAGATGAGAAAAAGTAAAAACTAAAAAAATTATTTCAAAACATGAAGAAAAATGGACAAGTGGGAATACCAAGTTTTTCTTGTCCACACGTTCCTCTGCACTTGAAGAAAACATCTTTTTAAGAGCCTTATTTGTCGCACCGCCGTTCCAGATGGAATTCTGCCAAAAAGGCAAAGCCACAAAGTTAATTTCACCACTGAAAAAAAACTTATAGCACAATAAATGTAGTTGAGGGAGAAGAGCAAATTAATGAAAATGCTTACACATAGGTTGTACGGGACAATCAACGTTTGAAATCCTTTGAACCTCTCAGCTAACATAGAGACACCAATATTTGCGAGGTGCGTGCTCAGCGTTCCGTATGCCCAAAACGACTCGCCAACATGACCGATAGTAATATGCCCAAACTCGTCCTTGAATGCAACTAAATCCCTTCAGAAAAATAAGACAAAAACACAACGAAAAAGTAAATAAGCTGCATGTGCCTAAAATAATAAAAAATAAAATAAAAAACCAGGTATAAGACAAGGAAAAAACATACTTCTTCTTCTTATCCCTCCTAGCCAGGGCATAAAACTGTAGGTAGAAGAAAATATATCTGTGTGAGAGGGAAAACTAAACTAAATGCAACTCATATAAATTGGGCCATAGATATATATGGGATAGGCAAAAAAAACTAAAGCAATGTGCCAAATGCAGTGCACTTTTACCAAAAAAAGATAGGAGATTTATGGAAACAGAATAACTTAATGCAGTTCATTAACATATAAAAAAATGATAAAATGCACTGCACTATTACAAGTTAAAGATAATAAAACTGTTAAAAAACTTAATGCAGTTCATTTCAAGACAAAGAAAATTTGAAAACAATTAACTAGCTGCAGTTCATAACAATTTGCCAAAACATATCTAAAACATGGACATTAGTAAGTAAATCTATGATGCGGTGCACTATTTCATTCCGAAGAAGAGCAATTAACAAAAAACAAGATAAAATGCAGATCACTTTGATGTACAAACAGAAAATAAATACATGCAGTTCTACCATAACAAAAAGAGTGCTATCAGATTTTTCCCCTTCTTCCTGGTGAGAAAGAAATTGACATGTGGTGTGATTGTCCTAACAACATTATGGCAAAGGGGGCAAGGAGACATTGGAAAATACCAGATGGGGCGGTCATGCTGATTGGTGAGGCATCAATCGGAGATGAAGAAGTTGTATTATCTGAAGGAGATTTACCAAAAAGCAAAATAAAAAGAATCAGCATCAAGCAGAATTGCAAAAACTACAACATGGATAGGAGAAAGCAGTTCACTTACATTTTCCTCCAAACCTTGGACTTCTTCTAGTAGGAGAAGACATGCTAAATCTGCAAACAACAAAAGATAATAATCAAACACAAGACAGCAAACCTGAAAACATATAGAGAAAAAAAACTAGGTGGACATTGCTAGGATTTCAAGGCCACAAGAGACCGCATCCTTTCTTAAGCAAACACATGTTGCGATTCGAGCTTGGAAAATGATAGTTAAAACCCTAGGAACCCTAGAAAACCTGAAAACGATAGGATGCTTCTCGCTACAAAAGAAACCCTAGGAACAAAATGACGAAATCGACGGAGCGGAGATTATAGCGATGGAGCCAAGAGACGGGAGGGGCTCACCGTGGGATGCTGTGACGAAAGGCAGAAGAACACAGCGACGGCTTAGAAGACGACGCGAACGGCGGGGGCTGCAAGCGTCGTCCCTGTCCGCCGCGAGAGCAAGGAGGGTTTTCCTGCGGGCGAGTGGGAGAATGAGGAGGGGACGGAGAGGAACAGACGAGGCAGGGGAGATTAATGACTACAAGAATTGGGCCCACGAGTCAGCGGAACGAATTGTATAAAATAAACTGCTCTAACTTCTCGGCCCACAAGTCATAGACATAAACCAAAACTGGCTCGTTCTGTACGAGAAAAAAGCAATGCAGTTCGGTTACGAAAGAGGTGCGGTTCTCCTACGATCTCTTCAGTTGCTTCGTTTGTGAACCTCCCCTCAAAAATTAGGGGGCCACGATATCCCAATGAAAGCGAAGCGCCGAGCGCCCTGCTCCACTATCCGGAAGGTTGGAAAACGCGTGAAGCCACGATCCCCACGATCCCCACGAGCGCAACCACGGTTGCCATTGCCGGTTGGAGAAGGGGATCGTGCGCTGCGAAGATGTTGCTCCCGCTCCCCTTTAAATTCCGCACTCCAACGCCTCATCATTCGCAAAAACACAAACACTGCGAATCCTCCTCCCTGTTCCTCCTCTTTCCAGCCATGCCGTTCACCAAGGTCTACAAAAATGTCCAGGCGCACGGGACGACCGTGGTCACGGTAGTCTACACGAACGACGTGGACACCGTGGCGAGGTACATCGACGACCACAAGGATGTTCTCCGTGGGCGCCGCGACAAGATCGTCGGCATCGACATCGAGTACACCTCTGACAAGAGGGACGCCGCCCTGATTCAGCTCTCCGTCGGCAAAGAACATGCAGTCTTGCTCTTCCAAGTTTGCGCTACAATGGGCGAGAGATGCATCGCCTTCGACAAGTTCCTCGACAACCCAAAGTAAGCCATTTTTCTATGTGCAGGCCGATGTAGCTCTCCTTGTCATCTGTTATGCAGTTCTATTTCGTCCGATTGCAGTTTTGTTTTCCAGCCGTATGCATTTCGTGCATGAATAACTTGCGGTTCACATAGGTACGAGTTCGCGAGTTTCTCCATAGACCAGGACAAGGAGAAGCTTTTGCGCTGCAAACTCGACATCCACAACTTCACCAACATTCAGGCGAACTGGAGGGTGCCTGAAGCAAAGAAGAAATTAGACTCACTTGTCGATGTGTCTGCCATCATCATCGATGACTACTATGCAGACATGAAGAGCAAGATAACATAACAAGAGCACAACGAGTGGACTTCCATTCTCAGTATGAGGCACATTGAGTACGCTGCAAAGGACGCCTACACTGCGTTCGAGATATGGAACCGCATCACCACAGTGCAGAATGGCCTCACCCGCACTGTAAAGGAGAAGAGCAAGAAGCGCTCGAGGTCGTCCTGGGGCAAGGGGAGCTGGGGGGGCATCACCTTCCACCTCCGCCTGGAATGAGTGGAACTAATGATGCAAGCCAAATGCTGATGACCAAGGGTTCCTGTCGCGTGTGCTCAAGTTGTTTCCCTTCTTCTTATGTCGATTAGTTTGCTTTCGTTGTTATTTTCTTTGGAACAATGTTTTCTTATGTTGCTTTAGTTTGCTTGATGATGTACTTTGCTTATTATGAGCACAAAACCTTGGTTTCTATCTATCAACAATTTTCAGTTCTCATTGGTGTGTTGCCAGTCTATATATTCCTTCAAATGTTGTTGCTACTATGATACACAGAAAAAAATCTCTGTGAAAAGCAGTTCACAGGTAGTTTTCTTCACAAAAAATGTTGTTACTATAATGATTGATGCAGTCCTCTTTTATTAAGCACTGTAGCTCAGTGGGGGTTTTCGGTCTGTGTATTACTTCAACTACTGCTATTACTATGATGCACATAAAAAAATCTTTATGAAAGCAATCCACTTAAATTCAGTATTGATGTTTTCTTCACAAACTGCTACTGCTGCAAAATTTAGATAGATACACAAATGTGAGTACCGAAAAAAACTACATTTTCATCAGTAATAAAAAAAAGACAAATAAAAATTGTTCGCCATGCAAGTCAGATTTCTCTAGAAAATAAAGTAGATGCCACACAAGATGTCGAATTATTACAACAAATAGTTTCATCCTGCTGCTGCTCAAGCAGAACTGATCTAAAGCAAATTTAACTTGATTTCCAAACAAGTTGCATGCCTATAAAACATAGCCTTGACAACATCCCCAGCCTGAGGACCAAATTCCTCCACCATTTCCTTCCAGCCATCTTTGAGGACCAAACAATCATCAGAGCCAACAGAATACATTACATCAACATTATGATATCCGTTCTTGCTAACCAAGACCAAATTAACACAACTTTCTGTTACCTTGACAAGACCAAAAGGAAATTTCTGCAAAACAAGAACAAAATATGGATAAGGAATAACACAAGAAAACTTCATCTGCTGCTGCTGTTACAATCTTCATAATGTAAAAAGATCTATGGGAAAGCAGTTCACTTGTACTAAATGAAAATCTTTTTTCAGAAGCTGATATTGCTACAATCTTTCATAATAAAAATCTATGAAGGAAGTAGTTCACTTGTAGTAATTGAAAAATGTTTCTTCAGAAGCTAATGCTGCTACAATCTTCATAATAAAAATATATGTGAAAGAAGATCACTTGTACTAGTGAAATTTTTTCTTCAGAAACTAAAAACTGCTACAATATTCAGATAGGATTAACTAACACACAATAAAATACATACCAATTAATCTATGAGAAAAGCAGTTCACTTGTAGTAGAGCATACCCATGAATCGTTGACATCGTGGTCAGTCATTTGATGGATGAAAGGAGCCCTAAATCCAATAAATGGAGAATACAACAGGGAACAAAGAGCGTTGTGCCGCTGCCTGTGATTCAGAACCAGACCTTCGGAGAAAACGTAGGTATCCAACATGGGCTCCATCCTTGCCCGGCAGCCCCATGAGAAATCCATTGCTGGGGCGAGGATATGGTTGCGGGAGAGAAGACGGATCTGATCAAAAGACGAGGGTGGGGTCGGGGGAGGGGGAGGGACTATCTGTTGGGGGTCGCGGATAAGATATAATGGGAGGAAATGGACCAGATGTATATATATATACAGCGGCCGCCAAAAAAGAAAAAAAGGTACAAAATCAAAAACTAATGCAGTGCGGTAGTATGACCAGATGCAGTGCTGCACAATGAAAAGATGCAGCTCACATTGCAAATGATTTCAGCTTGTTGTGCGCGCCCAATCAAAAACATTACTAACTAAGAGGAAACAATCTGCCTAGTTCCCCTAAGAAATACGCACAACAAGAACAACAATAACGTATCGCTCGGACATCATATCCCGTGGCGCAACTCGAACATGTCCCGCGCCGGGGGCGGGGAGGGCAGAGTTCTACGCCCACGGAGACAAAATTCGACAAAATAACAAAACAATCGAACGAATTAGCAACTGGATTCGTTTCGTAGTAACACAAACGGGATCACGAACTTACAAACACGCTAAAATTACAGCGTAATTGATCGTGATCCCCGCAAAAGTAAGAAAAGTACCTCTCAGGCCGAAGAACAGAGCCCAATCCGCTATCTACATCGATTCCGGCGATTTTTTCGCAAAATTTCTAGTTTTAGCACATAATACGTTATCCCGGATCATCTTGAACGCAAATAAACAAACGAAAACGATCAAACCTAGATGGAAAAGCTACACCGCTGATGCAGTTCTAGACTACCTCGAATGTGGTTTGGAACAGTAAACAGAAGCAGTGCAATAGCTCTCTGTTGCAGTTCTGAAGTGTTATCAGAATAGTTATTCTGCTAATATTAGCAGAATAGGCTGGCTGTATATATATATATATATTTCTATATATATATATATGAGATTTTCTTCACATATATCATCATATATATATGAGATCGACATTATTCTCCCACTCATGTATCCGATACATATATCTGTGAGTAAGATTTCATTAAGTTACTATCCTAATTATGTCAAACACAACAATATTTCTCTCAAAGATCCCACTCAGAAAATGCCCTCTGCATTCCAAGTTTACAGGAAGTCTTCAAATCTCCTACTCAATTCCGTGAAATTGTAGTCATACTCAATATTATGATCACTTCAAAATCACTTGATCAAATCAAGGTTGAGAGTTACATCCTTGAGGTACTATAGTCTAGGTTTTCTGAAACAATATTTCGTTACGTCAATGTAATGACCCGATTCACTAAGAATCAAAGTATCTGTGCATTCGGTGCTAGTCCCTGGATCGATAGCTAGCACACACAGTACATGATGTAATATCAAGAATGAACCACATGTCATAAATATTACATCGAAGATCCAGTCTTAATATAAACATACCTTCATAGCTCAAGGCTAGCTTACAAATAGAATACAACGGAAAAACAATAAATAGCTTCGTGGCATCCATCAACTCCACCGGCAAAGTTGAGTATATACATCGTAACCCTACATTGCATCACTTACTCGTCGTATACAACCCTGCAGCACCGAAGGTTACAAACAAAATTGGGTCAGTACATTTGAATGTACGGTAAGCCGCACGAAAAAGATATAACAAACCTACAACTACATGATAGGTAAGTCAAACGAAGGCTTATGGTTTTATTTTGCAGATAGCTGATTTTCCCTCAATCTACTTGTGACTCCGTGATACGTTCCAAATGTATCTATAATTTCTGCTTGCTCCATGCATGTTTTGTGTGATACTGCTATGTTTTACATAGACTTTCATACACTTTTGATCATATTTGGACTAACCTATTAACTCAGTGCACCCCAGTGCCAGTTCCTGTTTTCTGCTGTTTTTCTATTTCAAGTTTCTCCCATATTAAAAATGCTCCAAAAATTCAGCAAAAATACAATAAAAAATCAGGGCACCAGAAGCTTCCGGAAACACCTAGGAGGGGCCATAGGGGACCCACTAGGGCCCAAGGCTCCCTCCCGGCGCGCCCTAGGGTGGGGCCGCGCCAGGGGGTCGCCTGGACCCCTGGTGGCCCCCCTTGCTGCCCCCCTTCGCCTCTATATTTTCCATGAAGGGATTCTTCCGAAGGCAGAACCCTTTTTCGTGATCTCGCCTCTGTTCCGCCGCCGCCGTGCTTCCAAGATCGGGAGCGGCAGCATACCTCTTCTCGGCACTCTGTCGGAGAGAGAATTGACCTCCGGGAGCATCTCCTCCACCATGGACGCTTCCCGGATGACCGTGAGTAGTCTACCTTAGACCCCGGTTCCGTGATCGGTAGCTATGTGATGTTCTCCTCCCCTCTTTGTTCTTCGTGGATTAGACCTTGTGAGATGCCCTACATGATCAAGGCACATATGTAATTCTGTCTGCTATTGCAATGCTGAGTTTGCTGGGATATGATGGATTATGAGACTGTGTTGAGTTTGTGATTGAGTAATATATTTGGTTCTTATCTTTTATATTTTGTTCGTGAGTAATTATTTCAGGTTCTCCGTTGCTGTTTATTGCTTTGGCCAAGTAGTAGCTAGTGACTCCAAGAGGGAACGGTATGCTCAATTGTGGGTTCATGCCCCCTAATGACTAGCTTGAGTGACAGAACCATGAGTCTATGGGATGTGCTGTTGCCAGAAGGGGGAAAACAACGGTGCTTGTGACCGTGGTTGCAAGGATTGTTTACTTTATGCAAAGTTCTTTTAATGTAGTTGTCTGTTGCTTTGGGTTTACACTTTGGATGGGTCTCGCAACTTAATACCAGCGAGATGTTCTAGATAGATATCTCAAGGTGGATGATTAGTAGTAGATGCAGTTGGATTTCGGTCTACTTATTTTGGCGTACCGCCCATGCTGTTGAGCCTCTTCCTTTCTTTGTAGCATAGTTAGCATTGCGGTGCGTTTTTAATCCTGTCAATTGCCCAGCTGTGGTTTGTTTACCTCACATAGCAGTTTTATCGTCTTTTGGGAGAGAGACATCACTAGTGAACATCACGGGACCCCGGTCCATATTCTCATCACTGTTTACAAGCTCAATTTATTTCTTGCTTTTACTTTCTAGTTGCAATTACTATTATCCTTTATCCCTTGAGTTTCATCCTTTGTAAACAACAAGGACGGAGAGATTGAAAACCTCTCTGAACTTCGTTGGGAGCAATGTTGTTTGTATTGTGTGCAGGTCCACGTCAATCGCCTAATTTCTAGCGTCGTTGTCACCTACTTGTCGCTTTCGGAGTCCTACGAGAGACAAACCCTATCCTCTACATAGGGGAAATTTGATGCTATCCTACATCTCACCTTCCTCTTGGGGTAACCAATGAAGGGCGAGAAGCCATTATCATCTCTCGCACATCAAGCAAATTTCTGGTGCCGTTGACGGGGACTCTAACCTACAAGATAGGGGAGTTGCACACTATCTTTTACCTTTGCTTTTTAGTCTTATTAGTTTACCTTACAGTTTTTGCCTTTGTGTCTTACACCAAAAACCACAAAATAGATGCTACCTTTTGAATTTGTCTTGCTTTGCCTAGTTATGCTATCTTTACCATGGGTGTGGAACCACCCAAATATTGTAGGATGGACATGTTTCACTTGGATCATCTTCGCTCAACTTATGCTCGCGCAAAAAACCCAACCGACTTGGTTGAAGGAAAATCATTGGATGAGCATGCTCATTATATGCGGCACCGCTTATCTCAGAAAGGGAAACACTTATGGGACCAAATACAAATTTCTTATTGCTATGCTGAGTGTTTATGCCACATTTATGATTTTACTTGCTGCTCTAATATAGATCGTCAACACCTTCCTTTCCAATGTGAGGTTAATGAGAATGAGATCCTATATTCTTATGCTAAATGTGTTTATGATTACTTTGATGTTGAAAAGATTGAAGATTTTATTGCTTTTAAGGGTGCTTATGAGATTGCTTCTTTGATTGAAAAGTATTATGATACTATTCACAAGTCCGAATACTTTGCAGTGCTTGCTTATTTCTTTGAGAATTATACTTCCAATGATTATATTAAGGATTTTAAAAGTAAAATGTTTTCTGCCTAAAAAGAGGCTAATGATTGCTTTGACGAGGAATCCTGTCAGAACCCTCTGTTAGGTAATGTGCTAGGGTTAGCAAGTCTCTTTGCATCATGTTAAAATTTCAAAAGAAATCTTTGAAATCAAAATCAAAAGCAAAATGGGAGAAGGAACCCCCCCAGATAAATTAATTCAAAAGGCGAGATAAAAATCTTCTCCAAAAATTCATGTTAGATTTTTGAAAAGTCTTATAAATGAGTGTGATCACATATCAAGTGATGTGGGACCCACCCCATGCTCATGGATTTTTCAAATATTCAAACAGTGCCTTGGAATTAATTAAAAACCCCTATTTGAGTTAAGATTCAAATTATTTGAATTTTAAAAATGTTGAAACTTTATAAGTGGCTGGTCTATATTATTTTGAGGCCATATAAATTTTTTCAGCATTTAATAAAATTCCTAGCTATTTATTTGCTAAGAAAAACAAATTTACAGAAAAGAAAAAGAAAACAGAAAAGGAAAGGGGCTTACCTGCAAAGAAGCCCAACTCATCCCCCAGCCGGCCCAGCCCAGCCTCCCCGCTTGTCGTCTTCCCCAGCCAGCACGCAGGGAGCTGCGTGGCGACCATGTCGTGGCCGCCGACGAGCCCCTGGCCACCTCCTGCTTCTCCCGTGCCACATCTTCATTCCTGGAGACGCCCAGAGGCTTCCCCGTTCCATTCCCCCTCTCCATGAGCTCCCTCCCTGTCTCCCTCACCGATTCCACCGACAACCGTGAAGAACGCCGGAGCGCGCCGCCGCACATGCGTGGCCAGTGGGCCTATCGAGCGCCACCGCCATGTCCATCCTCCTCCCCGTCGTCGTCTACGTCTCCCAGTGCAGCGAATCGAACCCGGAGCCCTCCTAGTCGCCGGAATCGAGCTCGAGCCGTCGCGGGACCCGAAGGACGCCATCGTCGATTTCTTCGTCGTCGAGCCACCCTAGCCTTCGCCGCCACCTCCGTCGAGTTCCTGGTGAGCAGGCGGTTCAAACCCCTCTCTCCCCGTCCCTTTTTGAGGTCTCCTTGCTATTCCTCCATGGGAGCCGAAGTTCCTCGCCGCCACGGTCGTCGTAGTCGAGCACCAGTAACGCAAACGAGCTCGGGGGCATGTCCATCGTCTTCGCCTTGCTCCTCTGCGTCGATTGCGAGCATCCCTGGTTCAAGAAGAGCACCGCAGCGAGCTTTTCCTCGAGCCCGAGCCACGGCCGCCGCTAGGGCTTGACGCCGGCGACGCTCCGGTGAGTTCCAGCCCCCCTTGCTGGCTCCGTTCGACGCGACGTCCTCCCAGCAGCCGTTTGGTGCCTCTGGCGTGCCAAACGCACGTCCAGAGCGCGACCCCGTACAGCGCCGCCGCGTCTGGTGGCCACCGGCGGTTAGCCGCCGTCCTGTCAGATTAGCCCCGGGCTAATTACCCCCTAATGACCCCCCCCACAGCCTATGACATGTGGGCCCAGCCTCACTAATCCCCCCTGTTAAGTTAACTTATTTCAAACCGTTTAATTAAACAGTGAGAGGCTGACCAGTGGGTCCCAGCAGTCAGTGGCCCCCTGACGCCAGCATGAAGTCATGCTGACGCCATAAATGAATTTCCAGAAATTGAAATGAATTAAAGAATTCCAAAAAATCCAGAAAATAGCCCAAACTTTGGAAATTCATAGAAAATTCATATCAACTCCAAATTGGACAAATAATATATGAAAAATGATCAGGAGAAAATAAGCTATCCAAATATCCAACTTTCAGCTTTGTTTGAGTTGATTTTAAATTGGGATCAGTAGCATTTGCTATTTTATTTAAATGGAATTAAATCAAATTCAATTCAAATGTTTTGGCAACTTGAACCATGGCAACATGCTACATTTCACTTACACATCAGAGGCATATCATACACATTTCAAAATGATTCAAATTGATCAAAAAATGTCACATGTAACTTGTCTAAGTTTGAATTCAAATTGGAGTTTGAATTTGCAATTCAATTTGCAATATACTCCATTTAAATGGAATAGCTTCACACATCAAAGCATATACATCAAGTTTCAACCTTCCATCATGTGATTGTGCATTGTATTTACTTTGCTACCTTGTTTATTGTTTGTTGAGTAGTGGTGGAACCGGAGCAGGAGGCTGCCCCCTTCGTTGAAGACCCAGAACCCGAGCCTCGTCAGCAAGGCAAGCAAACCCCCATTGGTCATGTCGATAAAATCCCACTTCCCTCTCATGTCTCGCTTATGCATTGTATAGGATGATTACCATGATACGTTTCTACCGCATAGATGAACCCATTCCTTTGCATGACCTATCATTTTGTCACAGTAGTAAGCAAACCACAATCCTAGAAAATGTAGGAGTTGATTGATATCATGTGGCCCCTGCAATTGTTACTGCTTAGAGTGATACCATGATGATACTGTTATGTGAGTCGGGATGGTAGTGATCATGATGATGATGGTAGAAAAGTGTTTGTGAATCTACCCTAATACAAGGTGAACGATGAGAGGCTGAGTAGGAGTACACGGTGGGTTGTCTCATTGAACACCGCCCTAAGTCCGAGTTCTTGTGTGGTGATCCAAGATGAAGAGTACAACCACACATTGGGCTCACTGACCCCTCTCAGCTTACTAACTCATCCCTTTCGATGTCCAGATGTCGAAATAGTTCGGAGTTCTGGTAGGTCTGTGGCCTGGATGCTAAGTGAGAGAACGGCTCACCCGAGACCGGCTTATGGACCACGCACACATCACTTGGGTCCACTTCGGTAAACCGGCCGGGTTCACGATAGTGGTAGCCAACCCAGGTAGGCGGCTTTCTCAGACTAGATCGGCTATGAGGTAACAGTTGTGGTGAGCATCCTCCCTGGCACCCCTTGAATGGTGTCGAGATCAAAGGCGGTAAATGATGATCATGTGTGTGTAGCGGTACACCCCTGCAGGGTTAACAAAACTATTCGAATAGCCGCGTCCGCGGTTAAGGACTGCTTGGAAAGCTTAGCTTGATTATTAGACAACTTGAACTTGATACTTCTAAAACACACCAAGATAAGTGTGAGTGCTATGGCGTGCTTTCTCGTGGGGAAGTTGAGGAAGGCACCATAGTGGTGTAATTGGTTGGAGAAAGTACTGGACTCGTGTACGCTTCTTACCTCAAAGTCTGGTACTCGTAGTTCAGGACTAGCCAAGTCAAAGCTGGCACTTCTGCAAGTGAAACCCCACCGACCTTTACCTTGATACATATGCATGAGTAGTATAGCTCCTATGTAAGTCTTGCTGAGTACGACTTTGTACTCACGTTTGCTTAATCTATGTTTTAGATGAACCCACTGACCCCGAAGGTGGCTTCTTCTTCGAGCTGGACGACTGAAGATCAAGCTAGTCTAGTCCCAGTCAGACGACTGGTTCCCTCGTGGAGGGCATGTGTTTAAATAAGGCTTCTTAAGCCATTTGTTAAAGTTGTCTGTACTCAGACATACTTTGCTTCCGCTTGTGTTGTAATGTTGGATCACATGTTTGTGATCTCTGTGTGCACTCTATAAGAGTTATCAATAAAAATGTATACTTTGTAGAGAATTGCAATGATACCTACTGTTCATACAATGCATGTGTGCTGCGTGTATGTTTATAACATGCATGTCTTTGTATGGGTTTTCGAGACCTTAGTTGTGATCTGGCTGGCGGTCTTTCATACACCAAGTGGCCCTTAGATGTGCGCAGCTTGGGGCATCGCGATGCGATTGTTCGAGACTCTGTCTCGTGCACACTTTGTGGTATGATCGAGCCCGCCCTAGACCCCGACTAAGTGATCGGGCTGGAGTAAGTCTATGTAAGAGTTATGAGATAGTCGATAGTTGTAACACCCTCAGATGCTTGTAACAGTAATCATCATCACTGTTGACTATCACTGTTTGCTAATCACTGTTATCCCCTGTCCCTAATCAAACTTTGCTTCTGCTCTTTTCAAACCATGCTGGTTGGTATTCAAAACACAAAGCCCAATGCATTTTGCTCATCATGAAACCAACCCTAGTTGAAACTACCTCAAATGGAAATTAAAACAAAAGTGCTCAAATAAAGTTGTTCCAAAAATCATGGAACTATTTTTGTAAATTGCCTTAAATCATTAAAATGATGTTGGACCAACTTTGGTAATTTTTGGAGTCACAGAAAATTCTAAACAATTCTAACAGTAGGTTAAAACCCTAACTTTGGACATTTAATATTTAAAGTAAATATCTAATGATTTTATTTTGCTTCAAAACTTTTTGTGGCACTGGCATATCATGTTATACTAATATTGGGACACCTAACCCATTTTACAAAAATGCAAAAGGCACTAAATTAAAATACAAACAACTGGACAGTGAACAAAAAACCAGAAAAATGGGAAAACTTTAAAACTCGCCTGGGGCGAAGCCCACCTCATCCCAGGCCCACTCCCCCTTGTCTTCTTCCTCCTCCAACCACCCCCACCTGCCCATACGGCGGCCGCCATGGCCACGTCGCTGCCAGCCCGGCCCCGCCCTCCAACTGCTCCCCCCCCGACGCCGACGGGATAAGGACGAAGCCCCCGACCCCCTGGACACCTCTGCACCTCCATTCCCCTCCTCCTCCTCTCTCACGCTTCGGGGAAAGTTTCCCGAGCGCTGCCGTCGCCATTGCCGTGGCCAGACATGGCCAACGGGCACGGTCCGCCCCGACGTGGTGTCCAGAGGCTGCGCCGTCGTCGTCTTTGTCGACCACAGCATCCAATCGAGCCCGGGGAGCACCACAGGCGCCGCCCGCGTCTTCTTCCCCCACCCCGGCCGCGGCCACCTCGACTTCGATTCCGGCCGCCCCAGCCCCTCATCGAGCCCGCTGCCACCTCCGTCGTGCTCCTGGTGAGCTTCCCGCTCGTCGCCAACTGGCCGTTGACGCCCGCTAGGTCCCCGTGCAGAAACCCCCTTTAGCTGCTCCGGCCGCCGCCGTTTGTCGTAGTGGACGTGCACACAAGCCGCCCCAGGCCACGCTTTTGGCATCGTTATACTCCCCGTGCTCCATAGAGTCAGTTCCACCCACTGGACCGCCCGGATTCGCCTCGCTGCACAAGTCGCCATTGGAGCCCGAGCGGCTACTCCGCCATTTTTGAAGCAGAGCTCGACCTGGACCGCCCCCTCGCTCTCCCCCACCGTAGATCGAAGCGGCTCGTCTCCCTGAACCCGTAGCAACAAGCCGCGCCTCGTTTGGTGCTCTGAATCGAGCGCTAGCCCGAGTTCGCCGGAGTCTGCTCGCCGGCGAGCCGCCGGCGGGTCGCCTGTGCCACTGACATGTGGCCCCAAATGTCAGATGGGTCATTAGCAATCTGGTTAGGACTTAATCAGTCACTGACATGCGGGCCACCCCCGGGAAATCTTTGTTAGGTAAATAAAATGGATTAAATGGATATGTTAGTATGACAGGTGGGCCTAGCCCCCTTAACCCACTGTTAGTTTAAGCTAATGGTTAAATTAAACCCTGAGACACTTACACCTGGGCCCCCCTTGTCAGGTTTTTATTTATTAAAAGATTTTATTAAATTGAGTCACTGACATGTGGGTCCAGAGGCATTTCTAATTTAGATAAATGATTTGTAAATAACAGAGGCTGACATGCGGGTCCCACATGTCAGCACTGTTCTGGATAATGTTGTGGATAATGTTTTGGATAATGTTTAAATAAATAATAAAAGAAATCCAGAAAATCATTTAAATTCGTTTAAACTTTGAAATTCAATAACTTTTAAACCGTAACTCGGATTCAAAAACTTTATACATGAAAGTTGATCAGAAAAATACTACGATTACGAATACGCTATCCGTATGTCTAACACACCCCTCTAACACCACGAACATCGAACACTCCCCCTCCGGACCGTCTGTCCGATAAATTGTCCGGTACTGTTAGAGTGCCCGGATGAATTTATTCTGAACACGAAAGTTGTTCGGAATGGATCAAGTAGCACGGATACACCCCCCTTATGTTGTTCCGATAACCACGACACCTCCGGCTTGATCCTTCCCCCTCCGGACCCCCTGTCCGGTAATCGCCCGGAGCCGGTAGTTCATCCTCAGATGAATTCCCGCTCCGAGCATATTGCATTGCACTACGTTAGAACCCCGTTTACATTTCATCTATTATGTCTTGCATTTGTATTGCTATTATTGTTGTGTATTTATTGTTTCTCCCCCCCTTTTTAATCTCCGGTAGACCCCGCTGCTGCCGTCGACTACACCGCTGCTGAGTACGACTACGTCGTCGACGACCCTACTACTACCGTCGAGCTTGCAGGCAAGCAGAGCCATTCTCTTCCCCAGATATCGCCTATCTTTCCGTACATTTCTTGCACTAGGCATTGTTACTGCTGCTGCTACGTTTACAATCCTATTCAACTGCATAGCCTGTATTTTTGTCGCCCCTTGGTGTGCCTTCCTTTATCCTATGCTGCCTATTATTATTATGCATTATTCAGCAGTGAGCCCTACGTATTGTTAGCTAGGATTAGATAGAGGGCCGTGATCACTCAGGGGAGTGAACGCGGATACAATATTTATAACTGCACAGGTACGGTACAATGCAGACACCGCCTCAGGTCCTACCTGGGTTATGCCTAGTCACCTCAAGTGTGAGCTATCAAGGAGTAATCTTTGTACTCCACTCGAGGCTGACTTTGTCTTACCGCCATAGGGTTTTGGGTAACGGTTGTCCTAAAGGTAAGAAGTCGGGCGACCCAACGGTGCCCGCGAGAGGTATTGCGACGGGACGACCGGGAGGGCACGACCAGTGTACCGGTGTGCTTGGCCCCTGATCGTTGGCCGCGAGAGTTACCAAACCACGAAAGTCGAGCTCCTCCAGGAGCACCCGCGAGACAAGGTAAGGAGACGGTTCACCTTGTTGGTAACCGCAGTGACTTGGTGGGACGACAGGGCAGGCACCGATGTACTGGTGGTCCTGGC
The DNA here is from genome assembly GCA_950022295.1 of Bromus sterilis. Taxonomy (NCBI): domain Eukaryota; kingdom Viridiplantae; phylum Streptophyta; class Magnoliopsida; order Poales; family Poaceae; genus Bromus; species Bromus sterilis. The sequence goes on from OX465599.1 coordinate 225,246,226, forward strand.
TGCTGTCGTTGTCCGCGGGTCGGTTAAGACGAGGCAACGATAACGGTTGTCACGCAGGTTAATTAAAATACTAAATGGTTCAGTGAATGTCTTGAGTTGGCTATATGCCATGTACGCACTACCTACCCGTGGGAACTACGAGTTATGGGCTCCTCCGCTTCTTAGTGTCGTCCGAGGACTCTTCAGACGTCAGCAGTACCGCGGGCTGATTGCCGGGAAGTGCGCTATCTTCTTGGCTCGAGCTGTGTTGTTTTTGTTACGGCTTCCCGGCCACCCACGCACCGTGCAGGAGTACGTCAGGGTTGGGGTCCAAGGCCCTGAGTACTTAGGATTTAGACCGGCGGATGGCCTCTCTGTTGAGTTTGAAAGATGGGCTATGAAGTGTCGGATAGCCTCGGTGGAGCGTTCCCTAACAAGGTTCCCGCCACCCTGGAGATCCGTGCGTGTAGCGTAACACAAGTGCACCCCTGCAGGGAAGATGGATCTATCGATAGCCGTGTCCACGGTAACAGGAGGCTTTATGCTGAAGCTGGATCTTACCACTAGAAACTATTATTATTGAACTGTATGGTTCCGGGTTTTCTTCCTCGCGGGGATGTCGAGGAGGTGAACTCGGAGGCATAGTTAATTATGATTACAACTTATTATTATACAATGCTGCAGCAACTTCTGCTGCATTGTTACTTCCATTTCTGTTATATAAACTGTTGGCTGATTCTTACCTCATGCTGCAAGACATCGTCGGAAGATGCTAGTCTTCGTTAGGCCTAGCTTCTTACCCTTGCTCTGAACTTCTGTCTTCAGTCCACTATACAGCCTCTTCATTCCGTTGATATCATGCATAATGCTTAGTAGCGGACGTAAGACTCGCGGGTATACTAGATACTCACCTGCTTTATTTCCTTTACTGTTTTGCCTGATCGGCCGCTGCAGCCGACGTTGGAGCCCAGGAGCAGGAGTACCCCGGAGGTGCCTACTACGACGTCGAGTTCCCCGTTGACCAGGAGTAGTACTGTGGATCCCAGGCAGGAGGCATCGCCTTTTCGTTCTGTATCTCTGATGTGATTTGTGCTAGCCTTCTTAAGGCAAAACTTGACTAACTATGTCTGTACTCAGATATTATGGTTTGTATGACTTATATATTCGGGTCCGCGTGACTCCCTCTATTGTAATATATTTGTTTATCCTTTTGTGTTTAGTGTTGTGCTGTGATATTATCATCGTGGCACCCTAATCTTAGTCGTGTACCCTGTGTGTATGATTACTGTACACGGTCTGATTTTGGGGGCGTCACAAGTTGGTCAGAGCCGACTGCCTGTAGGAAGCCACCCCACCACTACCTGGTCGAAGTTGAGTCTAGACTTTGAAAAACTATTTTTCTAACTTAATATTTGGCTTACGGGCCCACATCGATGTCACTACGTGTGATATCTATGGGATTAGGATCCTTTTCTCCTTACCTATGCTCTGGGAATCTGCTCCCTTATCCTTGCTGGTAAGTTTTACAAAATCTGACATTAGGATCACGTTCTCTTGATTCCATCCGGCGTTTTTATGGTGCATCCCCCTTTGATCGAGTCGTGTTGCAGGAGTCGTACGCCAGATCCCAGACCGCGGATCCCCTTCTCATTCTGGGCAGGCCGCGCGTTCTCTGGCATCAACTGCTGTGGCCAACAGTTTTCTTGCGGCGTGATTGACATAGTGGAATCTATGTCGCGTCGTGTAATCCTAACCGCGGTCTGCGCGCCGCCTAGAGAGTCCTTTTTCCTTAATTTCTATGACGTTACGCTGCCCGATTTTCGATTGATTCGGTGTGCGCATGTGTAAGTCTTATATGACTACTCCTTTATATATCTGCGCCTCCTTTACGTTGTCGTTTTACTTCAGGCTTAATTCCGGTATCTCGTTAAGTTTTCCTCGCTGAACTACCCCTGTTAAATGCTAGCAGGATGGCTGGTCGTGGTGGTCGTGGTCGTGGTCGTGCTGCCAACGACCCACCTCCGCCGCCGGATTACATGGCCGCGATGATGCAGCAGTTCGAGATGAATCATCAGTTCATGCAGAGTATCATGGCTCAGTTCCCTCAGCCGAATCAGAATGGACAACACCATCAGCATGCCACCGTAACTCTGCACGACTTCACCCGCCTCAACCCCACTATGTTCCGCAACACTGTTCATCCGCTGGATGCTGATGACTGGCTTCGCGACATCACTCACGAGCTGGAGTCTTCTAATGTCGATCCAACCGACTATGTGAACTTTGCGTCTTATCATCTGAAAGGCGCCGCTGCTCAGTGGTGGAGCACCCACAAGCGTTCCCTGCCAGTTGAAGAAGTCATCACTTGGGATGAATTTCAGTCTGCTTTCCGCGCCCGCTACATTCCTCAGGGGATCATGGATCGTAAGGCGGAAGAATTCCGTAACCTCACTCAAGGCGACATGACCGTTGAAGCCTATCAGCGCGAGTTCCTCAACCTCTCTCGCTATGCGGAAGGAGAGATCACCACCGATGCTCGCAGGCAGCAGAAGTTCCGTCGTGGCCTCAACCCGGACCTCAGGCTCGCTCTTGCCATTCACGATTTCGCCAACTTCGCCACCATGGTGAACAAGGCTATCACCGTCGAGACTGCCCAGGTGGAGCACAAGAACTCTCTGAAGCATTATCGTGACGTTGGCTCATCTTCGGGCGCAACGCAGAAGCGTCGCATCTGGCTCCCTACCAGTGTGACTCATTCAGCTGTCCCTGCTCCAAGGCCGTCTTATGCTGCACCCCGTCTGCCTCCACCACCGCAGATGCCCAGAGCTCTGCCTGCACCACCCAATGCACCACCCCTTCGTCCTCAGGATGGATTATGCTTCACGTGCCGCCAACCTGGGCATTTTTCCAGAGAGTGCCCCCAGAAACAGAAGCAACTGGTAGTTCACCCCGCCGGCCGCGGAAATGGTCGTGGCAACAACAGGACCCCCAACTATAATACTGGGTCTGCTGCTCATGCTCGTGGACATGCTTACAACATCAATGTTGAAGGAGCTCAGCAACAACCCGCTACCGTGATGGGTACCCTTCTCGTTAATTCCGCACCTGCTACTGTTTTATTTGATATAGGAGCATCGCATTCATTCATGTCGGAAGCATTTGCATTATCGCGTAACATTACGTTTGAGAAGATGAACCCACCGATGATGGTTCGCACCCCTGGAGGCCGTTGCCAAACCTCCATGATGGTACACGATGTCACCATTGACGTCGAAGGGATTATATTCCTTGTGTCCCCCATCATCCTGAAAACCTCCACCATAGACCTCATCCTGGGAATGGATTGGTTGAAAGTTCACGATGCCGCACTGTACTGTGGCACCAGCTCTGTCCGTCTTTTACACCCCTCCGGCGGGATTGTTAACCACACCACCCGAGTTTCCCGTGATGGCGAAACACAGATATTTATGGTGAATGCTTTGAATGCCGCCCCCCTCGAAGGCATCGAGACCGTTCCAGTCGTTCGCGATTTTCCGGACGTCTTCCCAGAAGAACTGCCGGGAATACCCCCGATCAGGGAAGTTGAATTCATCATCGACTTGAAGCCAGGCACTGTCCCTATTGCCAAGCGTCCTTACAAGATGCCGCCACATGAACTCCTTGAACTCAAGGAGGAAATCGACAAGGCACTTCAGAAAGGATTCATTCGCACCAGTTCCTCAGCTTGGGGAGCACCTTCGCTCTTTGTCAAGAAGAGCGATGGGACAAACCGATTGGTCCAAGATTATCGGCCCATTAACCAAGCCACCATCCAGAACAAATACCCACTTCCCCGAATCAACGATCTGTATGATCAACTTGCCGGATCCAAGGTTTTTTCTAAACTCGACTTGAGGTTGGGTTATCACCAAATTCGGGTCCGTGATGAGGACATTCCGAAGACTGCCTTCATTACTCGCTATGGTTCATACGAGTACACTGTCATGTCCTTTGGCTTAACAAATGCTCCAGCCACCTTCTCCAGATTGATGAATTATATTTTCATGGAGTACCTCGACCAGTTCGTCGTGGTTTATCTGGATGATATATTGATATATTCCAAGAATGAAGAAGAACATGCTGAACATCTTCGTCTTATACTGGGGAAGCTACGAGAACACAAACTCTACGCTAAGTATTCTAAGTGTGAGTTCTGGCTTCCCGAAGTAACCTACCTTGGACATGTGATTTCCAAGGATGGCATTGCCGTCACCCCAGAACGTATCCAGGCTATTCTTGACTGGACTCCTCCCAAGACCGTGAAGCAAGTCCGCAGTTTCCTTGGACTCGCTAGCTATTGCCGCCGTTTCTTCGAGAATTTCTCCAAGATTGCCAGGCCTCTGACTAATCTGCTTCACAAAGGCGTCAAGTTTGAGTGGATAGATAAATGTCAAGAAAGTTTTCAAGCCCTCAAGGACAAGCTAACTTCTCCCCCGGTGCTCGCTCCCCCTGATACTCAGAAGGATTTCGTGATATATTGCGACGCGTCTCGTCAAGGATTAGGCTGTGTCCTATTGCAAGAGCGCAAGGTGATTGCTTACGGCTCTCGTCAGTTGCGTGCTCATGAAGACAAATATCCAACACATGATCTCGAATTGGCAGCAGTAATTTATGCATTGAAGCTGTGGCGACATTACCTCGTCGGTAACCGTTGCGAGATCTACACCGACCACCAAAGCCTGAAATACTTGTTTACTCAGCCCGACCTGAATCTCCGCCAACAAAGATGGCTCGAGACAATAGCCGATTTTAACATGGATATTCATTACACCCCTGGCAAAGCTAATGTGATGGCTGATGCCCTGAGCCGTAAAGCTTACTGTAGTGAACTTGAGGTGCAGCTAGAACAACCACCTCTGTATGAAGATTTTCAAAAGTTGAACCTCGAGATTGTTCCTCAAGGTTGTGCAAATAACCTGGTCATTGAACCGGATCTCGTCAAATCCGTCAAGTGTATACAGTTCTATGATGATTTCGTACACAAGATTAAGCGCGATATCGCCAATGGGAGACCCTCACCCTTCACCCTTGATAGTAATGGTGCGGCGTTCTACCAGAACCGTTTAGTGGTTACTCACAGCAAGGGCAGGCATGAGAACCTGGATATGACCCCGAAGGTCATGAAAGCGGCTCACGATACCCCGTTGTCCATTCATCCTGGAAGCACCAAGATGTACCAAGACATTCGTCAGCAATTCTGGTGGCCCAACATGAAGCAAGACATTGCCCGATATGTTTCTGAATGTGACGTTTGTCGTCGCGTCAAGGGGGAACATCAAAAACCCTCTGGAAAACTACAACCACCTGAAATCCCTGTATGGAAGTGGGACAAAGTTCAGATGGACTTCGTCACCGGTTTTCCCCGATCCCAGAAAGGTAACAATGCTATCTTTGTCGTCATCGACCGGTTCTCCAAGGTTGCTCACTTTATACCAGTCAAGGAGAAGATCACGGCGGCTCAGTTAGCGGAATTGTATATCGCCCAAATCGTGTCGCTCCACGGTATTCCGTTGGAGATCAGTTCAGATCGCGGCAGCCTTTTCACCTCCAGATATTGGCGGAGTTTCCAAGAAGCTCTGGGGACTACTCTGCATCTCAGCACCGCTTATCACCCCCAGTCACAGGGCCAAGTCGAACGCGTCAATCAAATACTTGAAGATATGCTTCGAGCTTGTGTCATCTCCTTCGGCAAGAAATGGGAGGAATCTCTTCCATTTGCTGAATTCTCGTACAACAATAGCTACCACGCTAGTCTGAAGATGGCACCCTATGAAGTTCTCTATGGGTGTAAGTGTCGGACCCCTCTGAGTTGGTCAGAAACTGGGGAACGTGCACTCATTGGCCCGGATATTATTCAGCAAGCTGAAGACCAAGTTCACGTCATCCGTGAACATTTGAAGGTCGCTCAGTCTCGTCAGAAGAGCTACTATGACCGCAAACACCGTGAAATGGAGTATCAACCGGGTGAATACGCATACCTCCGTGTCACTCCCATGAGGGGCACTCATCGCTTCGGTATCAAGGGAAAGTTGGCTCCTCGCTACATTGGCCCGTTCCGTATCCTTTCCAGGAGTGGGCCCGTGGCATACCGGTTGGAATTGCCGCCGAACCTCTCCCAAGTCCATGATGTCTTCCATGTGTCGCAACTCCGTCGCTGCTTCAAGGATCCTATCCGCGAAGTGGAGCCTGATATGATCGAGCTGCAACAAGACTTGACTTATCGAGAACATCCGAGCCGCATTCTCGATCAGTCTGAAAGCCGAACCCGCAACAAGACCGTCAAGTTCCTCAAGGTTCAGTGGTCGAATCACTCTGAAGATGAAGCCACGTGGGAACGCGAAGATCGCCTTCGCGATGAATACCCCGATCTTTTCCTCACTACCACTTAAATTCTCGGGACGAGAATTCTTGTAGTGGGGGAGATTTGTAACACCCTTAGATGCTTGTAACAGTAATCATCATCACTGTTGACTATCACTGTTTGCTAATCACTGTTATCCCCTGTCCCTAATCAAACTTTGCTTCTGCTCTTTTCAAACCATGCTGGTTGGTAATCAAAACACAAAGCCCAATGCATTTTGCTCATCATGAAACCAACCCTAGTTGAAACTACCTCAAATGGAAATTAAAACAAAAGTGCTCAAATAAAGTTGTTCCAAAAATCATGAACTATTTTTGTAAATTTCCTAAAATCATTAAAATGATGTTGGACCAACTTTGGTAATTTTTGGAGTCACAGAAAATTCTAAACAATTCTAACAGTAGGTTAAAACCCTAACTTTGGACATTTAATATTTAAAGTAAATATCTAATGATTTTATTTTGCTTCAAAACTTTTTGTGGCACTGGCATATCATGTTATACTAATATTGGGACACCTAACCCATTTTACAAAAATGCAAAAGGCACTAAATTAAAATACAAACAACAGGACAGTGAACAAAAAACCAGAAAAATGGGAAAACTTTAAAACTTGCCTGGGGCGAAGCCCACCTCAGCCCAGGCCCACTCCCCCTTATCTTCTTCCTCCTCCAACCACCCCCACCTGCCCGTACGGCGGCCGCCGTGGCCACGTCGCTGCCAGCCCGGCCCCGCCCTCCAACTGCTCCCCCCCGACGCCGACGGGATAAGGACGAAGCCCCCGACCCCCTGGACACCTCTGCACCTCCATTCCCCTCCTCCTCCTCTCTCACGCTTCGGGGAAAGTTTCCCGAGCGCCGCCGTCGCCATTGCCGTGGCCAGACGTGGCCAACGGGCACGGTCCGCCCCGACGTGGTGTCCAGAGGCTGCGCCGTCGTCGTCTTCGTCGACCACAGCATCCAATCGAGCCCGGGGAGCACCACAAGCGCCGCCCGCGTCTTCTTCCCCCACCCCGGCCGCGGCCACCTCGACTTCGATTCCAGCCGCCCCAGCCCCTCATCGAGCCCGCTGCCACCTCTGTCGTGCTCCTGGTGAGCTTCCCGCTCGTCGCCAACTGAGCGTTGACGCCCCCTAGGTCCCCGTGCAGAAACCCCCTTTAGCTGCTCCGGCCGCCGCCGTTTGTCGTCGTGGACGTGCACACAAGCCGCCCCAGGCCACGCTTTTGGCATCGTTATACTCCCCGTGCTCCATAGAGTCAGTTCCACCCACTGGACCGCCCGGATTCGCCTCGTTGCACAAGTCTCCATTGGAGCCCGAGCGGCTGCTCCGCCATTTTTGAAGCAGAGCTCGACCTGGACCGCCCCCTCGCTCTCCCCCACCGTAGATCGAAGCGGCTCGTCTCCCTGAACCCGTAGCAACAAGCCGCGCCTCGTTTGGTGCTCGGAATCGAGCGCTAGCCCGAGTTCGCCGGAGTCTGCTCGTCGGCGAGCCGCCGGCGGGTCGCCTGTGCCACTGACATGTGGCCCCAAATGTCAGATGGGTCATTAGCAATCTGGTTAGGACTTAATCAGTCACTGACATGCGGGCCACCCCCGGGAAATCTTTGTTAGGTAAATAAAATGGATTAAATGGATATGTTAGTATGATAGGTGGGCCTAGCCCCCTTAACCCACTGTTAGTTTAAGCTAATGGTTAAATTAAACCCTGAGACATTTACACCTGGGCCCCACTTGTCAGGTTTTTATTTATTAAAAGATTTTATTAAATTGAGTCACTAACATGTGGGTCCAGAGGCATTTCTAATTTAGATAAATGATTTATAAATAACAGAGGCTGACATGCGGGTCCCACATGTCAGCACTGTTTTGGATAATGTTGTGGATAATGTTTTGGATAATGTTTAACTAAATAGTAAAAGAAATCCAGAAAATCATTTAAATTGGTTTAAACTTTGAAATTCAATAACTTTTAAACCGTAACTCGGATTCAAAAACTTTATACATGAAAGTTGATCAGAAAAATACTACGAATACGAATACGCTATCCGTATGTCTAACACACCCCTCTAACACCACGAACATCGAACATTCCCCCTCCGGACCGTCTGTCCGATAAATTGTCCGGTACTGTTAGAGTGCCCGGATGAATTTATTCCGAACACGAAAGTTGTTCGGAATGGATCAAATAGCATGGATACACCCCCCTTATGTTGTTCCGATAACCACGACACCTCCGGCTTGATCCTTCCCCCTCCGTACCCCTTGTCCGGTAATCGCCCGGAGCCGGTAGTTCATCCTCAGATGAATTCCCGCTCCGAGCATATTGCATTGCACTACATTAGAACCCCGTTTACATTTCATCTATTATGTCTTGCATTTGTATTGCTATTATTGTTGTGTATTTATTGTTTCTCCCCCCCATTTTAATCTCCGGTAGACCCCGCTGCTGCCGTCGACTACACCGCTGCTGAGTACGACTACGTCGTCGACGACCCTACTACTACCGTCGAGCTTGCAGGCAAGAAGAGCCATTCTCTTCCCCAGATATCGCCTATCTTTCCGTACATTTCTTGCACTAGGCATTGTTACTGCTGCTGCTACGTTTACAATCCTATTCAACTGCATAGCCTGTATTTTTGTCGCCCCTTGGTGTGCCTTCCTTTATCCTATGCTGCCTATTATTATTATGCATTATTCAGAAGTGAGCCCTGCGTATTGTTAGCTAGGATTAGATAGAGGGCCGTGATCACTCAGGGGAGTGAACGCGGATACAATATTTATAACTGCACAGGTACGGTACAATGCAGACACCGCCTCAGGTCCTACCTGGGTTATGCTTAGTCACCTCAAGTGTGAGCTATCAAGGAGTAATCTTTGTACTCCACTCGAGGCTGACTTTGTCTTACCGCCATAGGGTTTTGGGTAACGGTTGTCCTAAAGGTAAGAAGTCGGGCGACCCAACGGTGCCCGCGAGAGGTATTGCGACGGGACGACCGGGAGGGCACGACCAGTGTACCGGTGTGCTTGGCCCCTGATCGTTGGCCGCGAGAGTTACCAAACCACGAAAGTCGAGCTCCTCCAGGAGCACCCGCGAGACAAGGTAAGGAGACGGTTCACCTTGTTGGTAACCGCAGTGACTTGGTGGGACGACAGGGCAGGCACCGATGTACTGGTGGTCCTGGCTGCTGTCGTTGTCCGCGGGTCGGTTAAGACGAGGCAACGATAACGGTTGTCACGCAGGTTAATTAAAATACTAAATGGTTCAGTGAATGTCTTGAGTTGGCTATATGCCATGTACGCACTACCTACCCGTGGGAACTACGAGTTATGGGCTCCTCCGCTTCTTAGTGTCGTCCGAGGACTCTTCAGACGTCAGCAGTACCGCGGGCTGATTGCCGGGAAGTGCGTTGTCTTCTTGGCTCGAGCTGTGTTGTTTTTGTTACGGCTTCCCGGCCACCCACACACCGTGCAGGAGTACGTCAGGGTTGGGGTCCAAGGCCCTGAGTACTTAGGATTTAGACCGGCGGATGGCCTCTCTGTTGAGTTTGAAAGATGGGCTATGAAGTGTCGGATAGCCTCGGTGGAGAGTTCCCTAACAAGGTTCCCGCCACCCTGGAGATCCATGCGTGTAGCGTAACACAAGTGCACCCCTGCAGGGAAGATGGATCTATCGATAGCCGTGTCCACGGTAACAGGACGCTTTATGCTGAAGCTGGATCTTACCACTAGAAACTATTATTATTGAACTGTATGGTTCCGGGTTTTCTTCCTCGCGGGGATGTCGAGGAGGTGAACTCGGAGGCATAGTTAATTATGATTACAACTTATTATTATACAATGCTGCAGCAACTTCTGCTGCATTGTTACTTCCATTTCTGTTATATAAACTGTTGGCTGATTCTTACCTCATGCTGCAAGACATCGTCGGAAGATGCTAGTCTTCGTTAGGCCTAGCTTCTTACCCTTGCTCTGAACTTCTGTCTTCAGTCCACTATATACAGCCTCTTCATTCCGTTGATATCATGCATAATGCTTAGTAGCGGACGTAAGACTCGCGGGTATACTAGATACTCACCTGCTTTATTTCCTTTACTGTTTTGCCTGATCGGCCGCTGCAGCCGACGTTGGAGCCCAGGAGCAGGAGTACCCCGGAGGTGCCTACTACGACGTCGAGTTCCCCGTTGACCAGGAGTAGTACTGTGGATCCCAGGCAGGAGGCATCGCCTTTTCGTTCTGTATCTCTGATGTGATTTGTGCTAGCCTTCTTAAGGCAAAACTTGACTAACTATGTCTGTACTCAGATATTATGGTTTGTATGACTTATATATTCGGGTCCGCGTGACTCCCTCTATTGTAATATATTTGTTTATCCTTTTGTGTTTAGTGTTGTGCTGTGATATTATCATCGTGGCACCCTAATCTTAGTCGTGTACCCTGTGTGTATGATTACTGTACACGGTCTGATTTTGGGGGCGTCACAATAGTATGGTTGAGGCGACTTGTCTTTGAATATGGGAGTTCATCACCCATATCATTAGACTTGTGTGCGGACGATGAGGACCCATCTCAGTTGATCATCCGGCCTGGATGGGATACCCCTCACGTACGTTTCTTTCCGAGAACGTTCTGTGCTTGGCCTTGTCTGCTTAGACAAGTGGGTATGGTTCTCGGCTCTCCATATGACTATGTCTTAGCTGGACTTGCATACGCTAACCCCGGGTCCCGACAGACTTGGTATCAGAGCAGGACTGACTGTAGGACTAGTAGCCTTGGCCGAAGTCGAGTCTAGCTTGCTATAGTTATATAGTTACTCTGGGTATATAAGGGAACAACGTAAGGCTTCTTTTTTCTCCTTACCCCCTTCGTTCTGAGTTCTGAGTCACCCTCATCTTATTCTACGGGAAGATAGGACTAGGCTCTCCTCTGTCTGACTAGAACATCTTGTTGTTTGCTTCCTTGTAGCCGTAGGAAAGTGGTGATCGGTTTATTAGAGTGGTTATGCTTCCTGATTTATTACATCGTATGTAAGTGCTGTTTCCATGTTGTAAGAAATTGTCTTTTTCTTGCAATCACAACCGTTATGCTATCCGAGTCATTCCAGGTTTATATCATAATCTGATGCATTTGCAAACTCCTTCTTTCTGTTTCAGATGGCAGATCTTCCCCCTCGGCAGATTGTTCGTCTGACCCGGTGCCTCGATGTGGGTGGGCATCCAGCCATGCTCACCGAGATGATGTCCTTCATTGGCTATCGGTGGTATCCTGAGTACACAGTTGAGGAGCAGTTCCTTGACTTCAATCAGACTCAGTTCCACTGTACTATCAGGATTTACCCGCACCACATTGGAGTCTCTCAGCCTGTCCTTTTTGGGCATGGCATTGGTGTGACCGAGAACATGGCTGTGCATGATGCTGCATACTCATGTATTACACTGCTGAGAGAGGAGCATGCACTGCTTGCAGGATCACCTTTCCGCTATATCCCTGCTGCACTTCCAGGAGAGGAGGGTAATTACACCAGACTATACTCAGATCACTCTGCAGAGGATCCAATACTTCAGATGACTGCTAGGTTCGCTTGTGATCGAGATCGTGATGCACGCGCTCTCCGTTTTGAGCTTCACGCCACCCCTGTTCGTCTGTATCGAGCACTGACACTCTTGGAACCCTTCATGAGTGTTGGATCAGTCGAGTATGATGCTATCTACCCAACCAGGACTCAGATGCCTTCTCGAGTTGCTTGGCCCGAGATTGGAGGCATTTTTCCATCCCGTGGTCCTTTGCTTCCAGCCTACGCTGGACCTAGGCCCCATCCTTGCCCAAATGGATATCAGGGTCCACAAGCCTCCGTGTTTTCCGATGGTCACCTTCAGCTACCGGGATACGCGGGTAACTTTTACGAGGACTACTATGGAGATGGAGATGAGTGAGACCGCTTGTGGTCTTACTTAGTGAGGATGTAGTAGTATCTTAGTATATGGTACGCAAGGTGTTCTAAGTTCCAGAGGCTTAGATAAATAATGTATAGGAAGTCAGAGTGCCTCTGAAGGATGTATCATCTTCATCACGTTTGTATTAGCTTGGTGCTTGTACTAAAACGATGTATGGTTTGTATGACAGCTTGTGAATATATGGCTTGTATGCTTTATCACCATGTTATCGAGATGATTACTTCCTTTTCTCTATAATCCCTCCAGTACTTCAATACCTTGTTTAGACTCTCCCAATCAACTCTGTTTGACTTTGGTCTTTCACCTTCAGGATGTCTCAAGGAACCCGTGGCCAGCTTGGTCGTAACCAGGGTCGTGGGAATGAACAGGAGGAAGGCAACCTTCCACCCCCACCCACGATGGCTCAGGTTCTGATGGAGGTTGAGAGGAACCGCCGAGACTCTCACCATTTGCTGGAAGTCATTGCTCGCAACACCACTCAGCAGCGCAACGAGTTGGTGTCCCTGAACGACTTCATCCGGCTTCATCCCCCGGTTTTCAGTTACTCCACCGAGCCCCTTGACGCCGATGACTGGCTTCGCAGCATCGAGAGGAAGCTCCAAGAAGGCCATGTTGCAAATGGCGACAAGGTCAGCTATGCCACCTATCACCTTGAAGGTGCAGCTAGCTCTTGGTGGGAGAACTTCCTGAATATGCGTCCCGTTGGACCGCCCGCATCTTGGGATGAATTCTGCACTTCTTTCCGCGAGCACCACATTCCCAAGGGTCTTATGGACCGCAAGCGTGAGGAGTTCTGCAACCTCACTCAAGGCAGAAGGACTGTTGACGAGTTTAGTCGTGACTTCAACCGACTTGCTCGTTATGCTACTGAAGAAGTCTCCACCGAATCCAAGAAACAAGAAAGGTTCCGTCGCAGACTCAACTCTGGAGTCCGTCGTGAGATCAACCTACATGACTTTGCCACCTTCCAGGTCCTTGTCAACAAGGCCATCAAGGCAGAGGACATGAACACCCCCAACGACTTTCGCAAATACCCTAGAGACGATGGATCATCCAGTTCAGGCTCCCAGAAGCGCAAGATCTGGATCCCAAATAGTATGTTCCGCCAGAACAACCCACCGAGGCCATCCTATGTGGCGCCTCGTCCACCAACTCAATTCCACCCAGCTCCACCAAACAACCCAGCTCCCCGCACTGTTTTTGGAGCCTTCTACAAGTGTGGTCAGGCAGGCCACTACTCTCGTGATTGTCCCCAGAACCAGCTATAAAAATCAGAATGCTCCACCCCGTGCCGGAGGCAACAACAATGGTCGTGGCAAGCCCCCCTAGAAGGTCTACACCGCCAAACCCGCTCCTCCCGCCACTCCTGGACGTGTGAACCAGATTGCCACCGAAGAGACTGACGACACTACTGACGTCATTCTTGGTACGCTCCCAGTCAATTATGTTCCTACTTCCGTTCTTTTCGACCCAGGAGCATCTCATTCATTCATGTCGGAAAGTTATGCACTTCGTCATGAGTTACCCTTTGTTGAATTGTCCACCCCCATGATTATTCAAACTCCAGGGTCAAGATGGCAAACTAATAGAGTAAGCCATGGTAATCAAATTTCAATTGAGGGTTTAGTACTCCTTGCTTCACTCATAGCCCTCAAGTCTTCAGATATTGATGTCATCCTTGGTATGGATTGGCTATCAAGATAGAATTCCTACCTTGATTGCAGAGGCAAATCCGTGAAACTAACCCACCCTTCAGGCAAGACCGTCAACTATACCTCACCCAGAACAAGAACCTAAGTGCATTCTTTGAATGTACTTCCCCTTCCCGAACTTGAAGATATTCCGGTGGTTCGTGACTTCCCGGATGTCTTTCCTGAAGAGCTGCCGGGCATGCCACCCGACAGATGTGTAGAGTTTATAGTGGATCTTGTACCAGGAACCGCACCAATTTCTAGACGCCCATACAAAATGGCCCCACGTGAGTTAGCTGAGCTTAAAACCCAACTGGAAGCTTTGTTGGAAAAAGGCTTCATCCGCCCTAGCTCATCGCCATGGGGTTGCCCCGTTCTGTTCGTAACGAAGAAAGATGGAACAGAAAGGATGTGCGTAGACTATCGCCCGCTAAATTTAGCGATGATAAAGAACAAGTACCCATTGCCCAGGATCAATGATCTTTATGATCAACTTGTAGGATCCTCTGTCTTCTCCAAGATGGATTTGAGATTAGGCTATCATCAAATCAAAATCCGAAACGAGGACATTCCCAAAACGGCTTTTACTACTCGTTATGGTCTTTACGAGTACACCGTCATGTCCTTTGGTTTAACCAATGCCCCCGCCACTTTCTCACGCATGATGAATTCGATCTTCATGAGTAATTAGATAAATTTGTTGTGGTTTATCTCGATGATATTCTCATCTACTCGAAGAACGAAGAAGAACATGCCGAACACCTAAGGCTGGTATTGATGAAACTTAGAGAGCATCGCCTGTATGCTAAATTCTCCAAGTGTGAATTTTGGCTACCAGAAGTGACCTACTTAGGCCACGTGATTTCTGCAAAAGGCATTGCTGTGAATCCCGAGAGAGTTCAGGCCGTCCTTGACTGGACTCCACCTGAATCGGTTAAGCAAGTTAGGAGTTTTCTTGGCCTAGCTAGCTACTTCCGTCGCTTCGTCGAGAACTTTTCTAAAGTTGCAAAGCCTCTAACTGAACTCCTCAAGAAAGATAATAAATTCCTATGGACTCCCAAGTGCGAGGAAAGCTTTCAAGAGCTAAAAAGAAGATTGACTTCTGCACCCATACTTGCACCTCCAGACACCAAGATGGATTTCAAGATCTTTTGTGACGCATCACGGCAAGGGTTAGGATGCATACTTCTGCAAGATCGACATGTGGTAGCTTATGCTTCACGCCAGTTGCGGCCACATGAAGAGAACTATCCTACCCATGACCTTGAACTCGCTGCCGTATTTCATGCCCTAACAACTTGGCGACATTACCTCCTTGGTAATCGTTGTGAGATCTATTCCAACCACCAAAGCCTCAAATAAATTTTCACCCAGCCAGATCTTAATCTCAGGCAAAGACGCTGGATAGAGTTGATAAAAGATTACGACGTAGGAATTTCTTACACCCCAGGCAAAGCCAATGTTATGGCTGATGCACTAAGTCGTAAGTCGTATTGTAACAACCTCATGTTACAACAGTATCAACCACTTCTTCATGAGGGCTTTCGGAAGCTCAATCTTGAGATTGTTCCTCATGGCTATCTTTCTACCTTAGTGGCAAAACCAACTCTTGAGGATCAAATCATAGTTGCCCAAAGGCGTGCACGAGGTGTTCGCCGGATCAAGGAGAACATTGTTAGCGGAGTTGCTAAATGTTTCTCCACGGATAGGAAAGGAACTGTATTCTTTGAAAATCGTTTGGTAGTACCTAAGAATAGGGAACTAAGGAAACTCATCCTCAAAGAAGCCCATGACACACCCCTCTCGATTCATCCCGGTAGCACAAAAATGTACCGAGATCTACGCCAGAGATTTTGGTGGACCAGGATGAAGAGAGACATTTCTCAATTTTTTGCCGAATGTGATGTTTGTCGTCGCATTAAGGAAGAACATCAAAGACCTGCTGGTACACTTCAACCTTTGTCTATTCCCGAGTGGAAATGGGACAAAGTCGGTATGGACTTCATCACCGGCTTTCCAAAAACCCAGAAAGGAAACAATGCCATCTTCATTGTCATAGATAGGCTTTCCAAAGTTGCTCACTTCCTGCCAGTTCGCGAGTCTATAACTGCTAGCCAGTTAGCAGACTTGTACGTCTCTAGAATTGTGTCCCTTCACGGTGTTCCTTTGGAAATCAATTCTGATCGTGGTAGCCTTTTCACCTCTAGATTTTGGGGAAGCTTTCAGAATGCTATGGGAACTCATCTCTCCTTTAGTACAGCTTTCCATCCTCAGTCTAGCGGTCAAGTCAAAAGGGTTAACCAAATTCTTGAAGACATGCTCAGAGCTTGTGTTATCTCATTCGGAAAGAATTGGGAGAAGTCTCTTCCATTCGCCGAATTTTCTTATAACAATAGTTTTCAATCTAGTCTGAACATGGATCCTTTTGAACTCCTATATGGACGACGATGTCGAACACCTTTAAACTGGTCAGAAACCGGTGAGAGACAATTCTTTGGACCGGATATGATCAAGGAAGCAGAAGAGCAAGTTTGCATTTTTCGTGATCAATTGAAAGCAGCCCAGTCTCGTCAGAAAAGCTACTATGATCGTCATCATAGGCAAGAGAGCTACAATCTGGATGAGAAGGCTTACCTCCGGGTTACTCCTCTGAAGGGAACCCAATGTTTCGGTATCAAAGGCAAATTGGCCCCACGTTACATCGGACCTTTCCGCATTCTTGCTAAACGTGGAGAAGTTTCCTACCAACTTGAACTACCCCCGCACCTTTCCCAAGTACATGATGTATTCCATGTGTCCCAACTCAGGCGTTGCTTCAAGGACCCCATCCGCGAAGTCGACCATGAAATGCTTGATCTCCAAGATGACCTTTCTTATCGAGAATACCCCGTTTGTATTCTTCATTCTGCAGAGCGTGCCACTCGTCGTCAGAAGATTAGGTTTCTGAAAGTGCAATGGTCACACCACTCTGAGAGAGAAGCTACGTGGGAAATAGAAGACCGCCTCAGTGCCGAGTATCCCTCCTTCCTCCCGCAGACTTCTGAATCTCGGGACGAGATTCTGTTGAGTGGGGGCGAGTTGTCAGAACCCTCTGTTAGGTAATGTGCTAGGGTTAGCAAGTCTCTTTGCATAACGTTAAAATTTCAAAAGAAATCTTTGAAATCAAAATCAAAAGGAAAATGGGAGAAGGAACCCCCCCAGATAAATTAATTCAAAAGGCCAGATAAAAATCTTCTCCAAAAATTCATGTTAAATTTTTGAAAAGTCTTATAAATGAGTGTGATCACATATCAAATTTTTCAGCATTTAATAAAATGCCTAGCTATTTATTTGCTAAGCAAAACAAATTTACAGAAAAGAAAAAGAAAACAGAAAAGGAAACGGGCTTACCTGCAAAGATGCCCAACTCATCCCCCAGCCGGCCCAGCCCAGCCTCCCCGCTTGTCGTCTTCCCCAGCCAGCACGCTGGGAGCTGCGTGGCGACCATGTCGTGGCCGCCGACGAGCCCCTGGCCACCTCCTGCTTCTCCCGCGCCACATCTTCATTCCTGGAGACGCCCAGAGGCTTCCCCGTTCCATTCCCCCTCTCCACGAGCTCCCTCCCTGTCTCCCTCGTTGATTCCACCGACAACCGTGAAGAACGCCGGAGCGCGCCGCCGCACCAGCGTGGCCAGTGGGCCTGTCGAGCGCCACCGCCATGTCCATCCTCCTCCCCGTCGTCGTCTACGTCTCCCAGTGCAGTGAATCAAACCCGGAGCCCTCCTAGTCGCCGGAATCGAGCTCGAGCCGTCGCGGGACCCGAAGGACGCCATCGTCGATTTCATCGCCGTCGAGCCACCCTAGCCTTCGCCGCCACCTCCGTCGAGTTCCTGGTGACCAGGCGGTTCAAACCCCTCTCTCCCCGTCCCTTTTTGAGGTCTCCTTGCTATTCCGCCATGGGAGCCGAAGTTCCTCGCCGCCACGGTCGTCGTAGTTGAGCACCAGTAACGCAAACGAGCTCGGGGGCATGTCCATCGTCTTCGCCTTGCTCCTCTGCGTCGATTGCGAGCATCCCCGGTTCAAGAAGAGCACCGCAGCGAGCTTTGCCTCGAGCCCGAGCCACGGCCGCCGCTAGGGCTTGACGCCGGCGACGCTCCGGTGAGTTCCAGCCCCCCTTGCTGGCTCCGTTCGACGCGGCGACCTCCCAGCAGCCGTTTGGTGCCTCTGGCGTGCCAAACGCACGTCCAGAGCGTGACCCCGTACAGCGCCGCCGCGTCTGGTGGCCACCGGCGGTTAGCCTCCGGCCTGTCAGATTAGCCCCGGGCTAATTACCCCCTAATGACCCCCCACAGCCTATGACATGTGGGCCCAGCCTCACTAATCCCCCCCTGTTAAGTTAACTTATTTCAAACCGTTTAATTAAACAATGAGAGGCTGACCAGTGGATCCCAGCAGTCAGTGGCCCCCTGACGCCAGCATGAAGTCATGCTGACGCCATAAATGAATTTCCAGAAATTGAAATGAACTAAAGAATTCCAAAAAATCCAGAAAATAGCCCAAACTTTGGAAATTCAATTGAAAATACATATCAACTCCAAATTGGACAAATAATATATGAAAAATGATCAGGAGAAAATAAGCTATCCAAATAACCAACTTTCAGATTTGTTTGAGTTGATTTTAAATTGGGATCAGTAGCATTTGCTATTTGATTTAAATGGAATTAAATCAAATTCAATTCAAAAGTTTTGGCAACTTGAACCATGGCAACATGCTACATTTCACTTACACATCAGAGGCATATCATACACATTTCAAAATGATTCAAATTGATCAAACAATGTCACATGTAACTTGGCTAAGTTTGAATTCAAATTGGAGTTTGAATTTTCAATTCAATTTGCAATATACTCCATTTAAATGGAATTGCTTCACACATCAAAGCATATACATCAAGTTTCAACCTTCCATCATGTGATTGTGCATTGTATTTACTTTTCTACCTTGTTTGTTGTTTGTCGAGTAGAGGTGGAACCGGAGCAGGAGGCTGCCCCCTTCGTCGAAGACTCAGAACCCGAACCTCGTCAGCAAGGCAAGCAAACCCCCATTGGTCATGTCGATAAAATCCCACTTCCCTCTCATGTCTCGCTTATGCATTGTATAGGATGATTACCATGATACGTTTCTACCGCATAGATGAACCCATTCCTTTGCATGACCTATCATTTTGTCACAGTAGTAAGCAAACCACAATCCTAGCAAATGTAGGAGTTGATTGATATCATGTGGCCCCTGCAATTGTTACTGCTTATTGCATGCTTAGAGTGATACCATGATGATACTGTTATGTGAGTCGGGATGGTAGTGATCATGATGATGATGGTAGAAAAGTGTTTGTGAATCTACCCTAATACAAGGTGAACGATGAGAGGCTGGTAGGAGTACACGGTGGGTTGTCTCGTTGAACACCGCCCTAAGTCCGAGTTCTTGTGTGGTGATCCAAGATGAAGAGTACAACCACACATTGGGCTCACTGACCCCTCTCAGCTTACTAACTCATCCCTTTCGATGTCCAGATGTCGAAATAGTTCGGAGTTCTGGTAGTTCTGTGGCCTGGATGCTAAGTGAGAGAACGGCTCACCCGAGACCGTCTTATGCACCACGCACACATCACTTGGGTCCACTTCGGTAAACCGGCCGGGTTCACGATAGTGGTAGCCAACCCAGGTAGGCGGCTTTCTCGGACTAGATCGGCTATGAGGTAATAGTTGTGGTGAGCATCCTCGCTGGCACCCATTGAATGGTGTCGAGATCAAAGGCGGTAAATGATGATCATGTTGTGTAGCGGTACACCCCTGCAGGGTTAACAAAACTATTCGAATAGCCGCGTCCGCGGTTAAGGACTGCTTGCAAATCTTAGCTTGATTGTTAGACAACTTGAACAGGATACTTCTAAAACACACCAAGATAAGTGTGCGTGCTATGGCGTGCTTTCTCGTGGGGAAGTCGAGGAAGGCACCATAGTGGTGTAATTGGTTGGAGAAAGTAGTGGACTCGTGTACGCTTCTTACCTCAAAGTCTGGTACTCGTAGTTCAGGACTAGCCAAGTCAAAGCTGGCACTTCTGCAAGTGAAACCCCACCTACCTTAACCATATACATATGCATGAGTAGTATAGCTCCTATGTAAGTCTTGCTGAGTACGACTTTGTACTCACGTTTTCTTAATCTATGTTTTAGATGAACCCACTGACCCCGAAGGTGGCTTCTTCATCAAGCTGGACGACTGAAGATCAAGCTAGTCTAGTCCTAGTCAGACGACTAGTTCCCTCGTGGAGGGCATGTGTTTAAATAAGGCTTCTTAAGCCATTTGTTAAACTTGTTTGTACTCAGACATACTTTGCTTCCGCTTGTGTTGTAATGTTGGATCACATGTTTGTGATCTCTGTGTGCACTCTATAAGAGTTATCAATAAAAATGTATACTTTGTAGAGAATTGCAATGATACCTACTGTTCATACCTACCTATCAATGAATTTCCATAGCCTTTCTGAGATATATTGCCATGCAACATCCACCTTCTCATGACTTGCTCTTCATGTCATACATGTTCCTGCTACACTCGTAGAGGCATGCATTTGCATACATCATGATAGCTACATCTTTTTTATGTTGAGTACCTTGTAAAGTGTGAAGATCTTCTATACTTCTTGTAAAATAGAGTGTTGCCCTTATGTGAGGAAAAGATCCCAAAGAGGACAAATTTAAAAGATCCCAAAGAGGATAAATGAGAGTTAAATAGAAAGAGCCATTGAGGCCACCAAAAAATTACAAAAAATAGAAAAAAGAGAAAAATAAAATAAAAAGAGAGAAAGGGGAAACACTACTATTCCTTTTGAAAGATCCACACTCGTACTTCCTCTATATCTTGTACTCCATAGAGATGACCATTTATGCGTATAGCTATGTGGGGACCTTCACACTATAGAACCACTACAGGGAAAACGGTTTATTGCAACAAATTTTTCTGTTGCAATAGGTAACAAATCGTTGCAATACGTGCCTATTGCAACGAAGTAGAAATCGTTGCCAAGTGTTGCAATAAACTCTGTGGCAATAAGATGATGCAACGATTTTTAGTTTGTGGCAACATGGAATGATATCGCAACGACTGTTGTTAGTGGCAATAACCTAGCGCAACAATTGGGATTTCATGGCAAGAGCCTCTCGCAACGACTTGATTTCTGTGGCAACATACATATTGCAACATTGAAAATTCGTGGGGATACATTATTGCAACATGCCTATTTTCGTGGTAATATTTTATCGCAACAATCTTAGTTCCATGGCAATATCTTATTGCAACGAGCATAATTCCATAGCGATAAGCTATTGCAACAAACACAATTACATATATATATATATATATATATATATATATATATATATATATATATTACATTCATAACACTATCCAAGCACCGTTACAAATACACAACAATGCTCACATGGTGATAATAGAAGAATACAGAGAGTACATGTTGATTGTCGAAAGCATTCATGCATTAACAAGTTCAAGAATAACACATCCAAGTCAAATACAAGTTGTACAAAATCTGAACCGAAATTAACATGTTCAAACAAACAAGATACATATGACTACATCTAGTCAACAAGCATTCTTCAACAAAATCAGAAAATAAATCAAATGTTCAAACAAACAATATACATATAACTACATCTAGTCAACACGTATTCTTCAAGGCACGATTTTTCTTCACTTCACTTAGGAAAAACCATCCTACAAGGCGCCTCTTAAGCTGGTAATAAAGCTTGATGGAATCTTTCTTCTTAACTTAGAGAAAACCATCCTGCAAGGCAAAAACAAAGTTTCATGTTTATAGTTAGTTTGGGCAGTTTAAACAAGGCACAAAAAAAATAATTATTAATAAGGTACATTCATCACAAGTTAATGAACTGTAGATTGTGTATTCAAATATGTAGCTATGCATTACTGTTTATGTCCTTGATAATTATGGTACTGGAATCTCATATTATTATGTAAGTTTTCTTAATCAAACTAAATATTTAATGTAGATGTGTCATTCTTGAAGGAGGATGTTCAGGGAGCAACTAGTATACAATCTGGACTTGTGAAAAAAATAGAAATCCATACGAGATGGTTAGGTTGCCGTCGGTGTTAACCAATGAAAAAAATAGCGCGCTATCGTAAATAGCATGACCCTTCAAAAAACGCTACGCACGCTATAGCGTGCTATTAACGCGCTATTTTTCAAAACAGCGTCTGACAAAAAAATATAAAAAATCAGGATTTCAGTAGCTATATATATCATTTCGCAGCTAAAAAAATAAAAAATCTCAGATATAGTATTCTCCAGCCAAACATCAACTAGAGGTAGTTAACATAGTACATAACACTATTATTATTACATAGTCCAAGTTCAACAAGTATCAAATAGACATAGATATAGTCCAGAATTCCAATTACACAACAAAGTAGAAACTAGGAAATAGCTTAGTAGCATGAACAAGATAACAATTCAACAGGAAGCGGCATCATCATCAGAATCGGAAGAACTTAATCAGATGAATGGGCTAGTGAAAAAGCCATTTTGAAAAATAGCGTGCTACAACGAAATAGCGAATAGCGCGAATAGCGTGAAATAGCGCGTCTTTAGTGCGCGTAGCGCCATAGCGTGTCTGAAATGCATAGCATAGCGTTCAACTCGCAAATACGCTATAGCGCCGCTATTAGCGTGAAATAGCGCGCTATTTTTTTCATTGGTGTTAACACAGACGTACATTTTGCTGGGGCCCAAAGGTGACATCTCTATCTCTTCTCTATGAACTTTGGTTCTTTAAAGATGGGAGTGTAAGCATGATAAACTGATATTGGTTATAAATTTATATATGCCGTGTGGAGATTTCTTAGACTACTAGTGTGGAATCAATTCACAGAAGGTTTCACATAAAAAATTAAATAAGTTGTTGTAGGAATAGCATGGCTTTTAAATTTTATAACACTGCTACTTTCAAAATTGATGTAACAAATATTCAAAATTCGACACATACATGATGTGATTATAAGAATTGAGATCAGTTCTAGACATCTAATAAGGCCTTCTTTTTATGAACAAAGCATGCACTCTTCTCTTTCATCTAGTTAGGTTGTACAGGAACAAAGGTTGAAGCCTAGCTAAGAAGCGACAAGAAAACTTAGAAGAAAGCAACAACAATGGCCAACACCCGCCAAGTGTGAAATGCCTCTAAGAGGACACTCTAAATAACTGCGGAAACTAAGTTTAATTAACTTAGGGAGCATTTTTAGTGGGAATAAGGGATTGTCTCGCTGGGAGGAGGAGGGGGGAGTTAAGGGATCCTTTTTAATGATACGATCACATGTACATACGATAGGAAGGGGGGATTTTTCTTCTACAAGTTGCACCAGCTAAACAACATAGGGTCTGCAGTAAATAAAAAAAGCAATGTGTCTCATACCTTTTATCCTCATGATGTAGCTTGTAGGATTGTCTTGGCTGCAAGAGAATCAATTCATTTTGTCCTGTGCAGATAGGAAAGGAAGACAAATAGAAAACACTTGTATATTTTTCTAAACTGCAATGTGAGCAATTATTTTGGTCCTGTACAGGTAGCTAATGGAAAAATAAAAATATAACAAAAACAAATGCTACACAAGGTTAAAACTAATGATGTATATACACTGCTGCATCAAAGTACACAAATGGATTATCTTGAAGGAGAGTCTGAGCATAACCACTAAAACCGAATATTATATTTTGCGGCGACATTTTCTACACGTCAGAACCAATCAGTAACTATTATGGTATGATGCACAAACACTATAGTTTGGACTAAAAACCTATGAATAACAAAGTAAACACCGGAGACATGTATTAACCAAAAGAAATTTTACGATCCATAGACAAATGATTGCTGGACTATTTGTTGGGCCTCTCCAACCTAAATACGTGGTCCACGAATTAACCAACATGGAACGCAGTTGGTAGGAATAGTAGCATTAATTGGCTTTAACATGAAGACATTTCTCAATCCTCAGTTAGTTTGCTACTTCCTTGCTCAGTGCTACGTATGAGAGTGTTGAGCATATCACGAACTGCAAGGTCATCACCTCTCACCCATTCACCTTCAGTTCCTTCAGCCGTAATTTCGTCATCAGAATCCTCTCCATGATATTTCCAACAAGTATAACTAGGATCCATCCCATTCATGAGTATGTCAATGTGTACATTGTCCCTTTCCTTGTAAATAGCATTGAGACATCTTCTACATGGACATAGAGCGGTTGATCTTCCAGGACTACCGTCAAAAGCAAAATCTAAAATTTCCTTGACGCCACTCTACCACTCCACGGAATCCCTATTCATATCCATCCAACTCCTATCTCGAGCCATCTAGCTGATTTTAGACTAGAAAATAGATAAAGGGTTTACACATATGACATGGAAGTGAATCTGAAATATGAAAATAATATCTATAACAGAACAGAATGTAGTCCATTTAGGACATAGGCTATTTTAAGAAGAATAATACAAATAAATTTTGATCCTCAAAGATACTCGTACAACAAGAAATAAGTCACAGTAGTTATATCTTTTATAAAATAGGATTGCACCATATGGAAATACTATACGTAATAGGAAAAAATACAATCCATTCAAAACATCACCTGTTTTTTAGCAAAATAACTCAAATTGTTTTTCTTCCGTGTAGATATACTTACGACAAGTATGTCATAGTAGCAATATTTTTCTATACAATAGGATAATAGTGAACGAGGTGTATCTAACCCGAGCACACACGTGCTCGTTATCTGGGCAGTTCAGTGGCGGAGGGGCCAGTGGCATGTAGAGGGAGGTATGTTTCTAACCAAAGACTCACATCCAAGAATTATTAGGAAAATTTACAGAATCTATGTACGTGTATATGTGTTTGTTTGTAGCTATCAGAATAAACAATGTGTCTGCTATCATCTTAGAGTCGCCAATAATTAAGGAGCTATTTCTTGTGTAGGGGTAGATAACTAGACCCGTAAATAACATTACAGCCTTGTACCACGTATGGTGGTGGCTTAGCCGAGGTATGAACGGAAGCATTATCATGAGACTAGCTTACAATACCAATC
The DNA here is from genome assembly GCA_950022295.1 of Bromus sterilis. Taxonomy (NCBI): domain Eukaryota; kingdom Viridiplantae; phylum Streptophyta; class Magnoliopsida; order Poales; family Poaceae; genus Bromus; species Bromus sterilis. The sequence goes on from OX465599.1 coordinate 225,271,406, forward strand.
ATCTTTCAGTTCAAAATTCCACCACGCTGGTTCAAGTAGTGTTTGTGTCTAAATCTTCAGGAATGAAGATGTAGCCGTAGGGGCTGCACTAAGTTCAATTTCTAGTGTTTCTGATGGGTCTATGCAGGTAAGAATCAAAGTTGCTTTGGATGAATTTCTGATCATTGAATAAAAGATAGCAATTCTTGTGCACAGACCAAGATTAATGATAATATAAAAAGCATGGCAGAACATCCATCGCCTATTTTGTGATATTTTTAGCACACTCAGTTGAACTTTTTAAACTCAAAGTAAATAAAAATAGATTAAGTAATAGCTCATGAAACTCCTGTAAATGATCGCATTATTTACTCTGCATTCTAAACTAAAAATAGGTATGCATATTAGATATTAGCAAAACTAGAAACACGTGTACTCAATGTAGCTTATTTCATTCAGACTGAATATATAGTTATGAAAATTTGATAATGCTGACATATCTGAAACAAACCTTCTCACAGGTCGCACTTGACGCAGCAAGGAATTGCCTTCTTGTTTATCCTGACTTCAACCTTTCCTACATACAATTTTTCTAAGGATGAGCAATATGTGAACCAATTGTACTACAAGTAATATCATTTTCTGTATACAAATTATTTATCAGCATCTACGTGTGCCTAAATCTGACATATATCTTGATATTACAAAAAAAATGATTAGGTCAACGCAAAGTGGCAACCTATTGTGAACCAGCAGATAAAAGTATACAAAGGGATGTCAAGTACTCCCTCCGTTCCAAAATAACTGACTCAACTTTGTACTAGCTCTTGTACAAATTTGTACTAACGCTACGACAGTTATTTTGGAACGGAGGGACTACGACAGTTATTTTGGAACGGAGGGAATAGCGTTCAAGTTTGGTTGTTGTGACTTTTCAAGTTAAGAGTTTCAAGTTCGCAACATAATTTTGATATGGGAGCAAGTTATGAAATCCAAAGCAAGGCTGGGCATCCAAAGATCACAATTAAAGGAAGTCTAATAATTTAAGATTAGACAGAAAAATACTAAGTGCATGGACATATAGACAATTGTTCTATAAACAATTTGGGGGGGGGGGTTAAATACATAAACCAATTGACCTTTCAATCTAGCAGGTTGTCAGCAATTTTTACCCGATGACAAGATGAACAGAGGAATAAACAAGGACAAGATGAACAGAGGAAAAGAGAGGAAGACTAGAGTAGGGGAGAGAGGAATCAGTGTAGCTCTGGACAACACACCACGGGCCTAAATCTGGTCCTGTTCGTGCCGCGCAGGAAGCCCTGGTGCGGAGGTGACCCTAGCGCGCTGGTGACCATCGGTCCCTAAACTAATGCCTGAGCTGCACGGCATGGTCCAGCGAGGACGCGACCGTTTGCCTCGACCTCCTTCCGCCGGGACGGCTAGCTGCGGTGCAGCGACCATCGACCTCTATCTTCCGACGGACTCGATGGGGACGGGGAACCTCACAACCTCGGCGGCGCCCGGCCCTCCCCACTCAGCCCTGAAGCTTCTCCTGCCGGAGCCGCACGACAAGGACCAGCGCTGAGGCGGCCGTTTTCCCTGAGTTGCTCCCGCCGGCGTCAACCTCTGCCCTCCGACACGCGCGACGGGGGCGCCGCAACTCACAGCCCCAGCAACGTACGGCCCTCCGCCCTCTCAATTGGCAGCGGATTCGTGCGGGTGACGATCGTGGAGAGTGAGGTTCAATTCGACGGGGGAGATCGGGTGGAGATTAGGCGACGGCGGCGACTCAGGTGAGAGTACGGGAATAAGAGAGAGGTGGATAAGAGAATTTACCATGTATACATCAAACTTCGCTCCGTCGACCAACCCCGTGAAGCCGCCGATCTACTCCACCAACACCGTGAAACCGCCGGCAGCCTCAAATCAGATTATAGCCTTGTTTAACCTAGATTGGAAGTTAGTTATTAAGAGGTCGTGTAAAAGCTCACCGTATCGTCTGGGAAAAGAAATTTTGCCAGGAACGAGAAGGTCGTTTGGTGGGAAACACAGCAACCGGCTAAATAATTTTGGTGGGAAACGAAAAAACAATTACCGCCAAAGACAATTTGTGGAAAAAATTAGAAATATTGCAACAATATATAAATTGTGGTAATACCAATAGCTAATGCAACGGTTTTCTTTTCGTCGCGATAAGGCGAGCCTTTATGCAACGAATAGGGCACTTATTGCAACAATAAAAATTTGTTGCATTACGGTGTGCTAGTCGCCACAAAAACGAAAATGTGGTGATAAAATGAGCTTTTTGCAATGAAAATTATTTTGTCGCAATATTTTTGTTGCAATAGACCGATTTTCCTACAGTGAACTTGGCTTGCATATTCCAAGGATGAGCCTCCTCAAACGAGATCTAGGTATTCATGAGCGAGCAAGTTGGATGCACCCCCACTAGTTCCTTTGGAGAGATTTTCTTAGCTCATATGTGCATCCGTTGCATGGCAATCCCTACTCCTGAAATCATATCTATCATTTCGCCTTCTCGCCTATGATTGTCCTCATTGATGTGAGCCTTTCGCACCCTTTTTGTCTTCCTCCTCCACCATATCTCTCTCTTTGCCATCCGAAGTGTAAACTCTCGTTCTTACGCTCATCCATTGCATGAGTGCTAAAAATATCGAAAGGGAGTGGATCAAATTGACTTGTACCTGACTAGTGGTCTGGGAAGAGTCAAGATAAGATTCCAAAGAAGACTAAGTGTAAAACTTTAGTAGATTGAGTTCTCAACAAATACATATTTTTCTCGTAATCCCATCTCCCACTTCTTGCACGCAAACACCATCTGGAGACATTCGAGTCACGAACAGCAAGAGCTCTTTCACCTTTATGTTCTTATGTTGATTTTTTTAATGCTAATATAGACTATTTAATTTTATGACTTGAATATAATTACATACCTTGATTGCTTTACTTTCAAAGTTCTTATATGGTTGTTAGCATGTCACCACATAAATTATGCTTGTTATCATTTACCTACTCGTGGACGAGCAGGAATTAAGCTTGGGGATGTTGATACGTCCCAAACGTATCTATAATTTCTGCTTGCTCCATGCATATTTTGTATGATATTGCTATGTTTTACATACACTTTCATACACTTTTGATCATATTTGGACTAACCTATTAACTCAGTGCACCCCAGTGCCAGTTCCTGTTTTCTGCTGTTTTTCTATTTCAGGTTTCCCCCATATTAAAAATGCTCCAAAAGTTCGAGAAAAACACAATAAAAAATCAGTGCACCGGAAGCTTCCGGAAATGCCTAGGAGTGGCCACAGGGGACCCACCAGGGCCCCAGGTGCCCTCTGGGAGCGCCCTATAGTGGGCCTGCGCCAAGGGGCCGCCTGGACCCCTGGTGGCCCCCAGGCTGCCCCCCTTCACCTATATATTCTCCGTGACGGGATTCTTCTGAAGGAAGAACCCTTTTTTGCGATCTCGCCTCTATTCCTCCGCCTCCGCGCTTCCAAGATCGGGAGCGCCACCAGACCTCTTCCCGGCACCCTGACGGAGGGAGGATTGACCTCCGGGAGCTTCTCCTCCAGCATGGACGCTTCCCAGATGATCCGTGAGTAGTCTACCTTGGACCATGGGTCCGTGATCAGTATCTATGTGATTTTATCCTCCCCTCTTTGTTCTTCATGGATTAGACATTGTGAGCTGCCTTACATGATCAAGGAACATATGTAATTCTTTCTGCTGTTTCTATGCTGAGTTTCCTGGGATCTGATGGATTATGAGACTATGTTCAGTTTCAGATTGAGTAATATATTTGGTTCTTATCTTTTATATTTTGTTCTTGAGTAATTCTTGCATGTTCTCCGTTGCTTGTTATTGCTTTGGCCAAGTAGTAGGTAGTGACTCCAAGAGGGAATGTTATGCTCGATTGTGGGTTCATGCCCCCTGATGACTAGATGGAGTGACAAAAACATGAGTCTAGGGGATGTCCTGTGGCCACAAGGGGGAAAACGATGATGCTTGTGACCGCGGTTGCAAGGATTGTTTACTTTACGCAAAGTTCTTTTAATGCAGTTGTCAGTTGCTGTTTATTGCTTTGGCCAAGTGATAGATTGTAACTCCAAGAGGGAGCGTTATGCATGATTGTGGGTTCATGCCCCCTGATGACTAGCTTGAGTGACAGAAACATGAGTCTAGGGGATGTGTTGTTTCCACAAGGGTGAAAACAACGGTGCTTGTACTTGCAGGTGCAAGGATTGTTTACTTTATGCAAAGTTCTTTTAATGCAGTTGTATGTTGCTTTGGGTTTACACTTTGGGTGGGGCTCGCAACTTAATACCACCGATATGTTCTGGATAGATATCTCAAGGTGGATAATTAGGAGTAGATGCAGTTGGATTTCAGTCTACTTATTTTGGCGTACCGCCCATGCTTTTGAGCCTTTTCCTTTCTTTGTAGCATAGTAAGCATTGCGGTGCGTTTTTAATCCTGTCAATTTCCCAGCTGTGATTTGTCATAGTAGTTTGATTATCTTTTGGGAGAGAGACATCACTAGTGAACATCACGGGACCCCGGTCCATATTCTCATCACTATTTACACGCTCAATTTATTTCCTGCTTTCACTTTCTAGTTGCAATTACTATTATCTTTTGTAAACAACAAGGCCGGAGACATTGACAAACTCTCTGAACTTCGTTGGGAGCAAATTTATTTGTATTGTGTGGAGGTCCACGTCAACCGCCTAATTTCTAGCGCCGTTGTCACCTACTTGTCGCTTTCGGATTCCAACGGGAGACAAACCCTATCCTCTACATAGGGGAAATTTTCTGCTATCCTAAATCTCACCTTCCACTTGGGGTAACCAACGCAGTGCGAGAAGCCATTATCATCTCTCGCACTTCACGCCCCTGATTTACGATCATGTACAGTAATCATACACGCAGAGTACATGATCGAGATCAAGGTGCCACGGTGAGATTATCATAGCACAACACTAAACACAAAAGGATAAACCAAAATTTTGCAAGAAAGGGGGTCGCACGGACTCGAATACATAAGTCATACAAACATAATATCTGAGTACAAACATAGTTAGTCAAGTTTTGCCTTAAGAAGGCTAGCACAAATAACATCAGAGATACAGATAAAAAAGGCAAGGCCTCCTGCCTGGGAACCTCCAAACTACTCCTGGTCAACGGGGAACTCGACGTCATAGTAGGCCCCTCTGGGGTACTCTTGCTCCTGGGCTCCAACGTCTGATTCCAGCAATCCGGGTATATACAACAAAGGGGGAAAATAAAGCAAGGGTGAGTATCTAGCATACCTGCGAGTCTTACGTCCGCTACTAAGCATTTATGCATTGTATCATGGATAGGGGAGGCTATATATAGTGGACTGAATGGTAGAAAGTCAAAATAAGGATGAATAGCATCTTCCGACGATTCTTGAAGCACAAGAAGAGAATAGCCAACAATTATTATAAAGCATAAAGTAACAATGCAACAGAAGTTGCTGCAGCATTATATAATAGTAAGTTGTAATTATTAACAATTATCAATGCCTCCGAGATCCCTTCGTTGAATTCCCTGCGAGGAAGAGAAACCAGAACCAATAGTTTAATAGTAACAGTTTGTAGTAGTAGGCTCTGGCTTCTTCATAAACCATCCTCCTACCATGTACACGGCTATTCAAATAGATTATCTTCCCTGCAGGGGTGCACTACTGTTCAGCCTGCACGCTCGGATCTCCAGGGTGACGTACACCTTGTTAGGGAATGCCCCACCGAGTTTATCCGACACGCCGAGGCCCATCGATATCCTACGGCTCATCAGAGAGGTCCCCGTCGGTGTACAGTCCTAAGCTCAAGGGGGGTCTTGGGTCTTCGCCCCTCGCTCTCCGGGTCGGTGTGAGGAGGGTGAATTCCAATGCCGCAGCGCGATCCGTCGCTGCCACAATGCTGAACGTGGAGGGCCCACACCGTAATCCCACGTGAAGGTAGTGTGTACAGGCCTTTGCGGCCTTTGAAGTCATCCACCTAAACCATTTAAGCATTTTATTATTAGACCGCAGGCAACCATTATCGTTGCCTGACTAGTTAACACAACGGACAACGATCGGCATCCAGGACCACCAGTGCGTCGGTGCCTGCCCTGTCGTCCCGTCAAAGCTCTGCGGTTACCAACAAGGTGAACCGACTCCTTACCTTGTCTCACGTGTGCTCCTGGAGGAGCTCGACTTTCGTGGTTTGGTAACTCTCGCATGCGACCATCAGGGTCCAAGCAGGCTAGTACGTCGGTCGTTTCCTCCTTGTCGTCCCGTCGCAATACCTCTCGCGGGTACCGTTGGGTCGCCCGACTCTTACCTTTAAGGAGAACCGTTGTTCAGGACCCTAGGGCGGCTATACAGAGTCAGCAACGAGTGGAGTACAAGGATTACTCCTCGATAGCTCACACTGGATGTGGCTCGGCAGAGCCCTTGTTGGGACCTTTGACGGTGTCTGCTTTGTACCGTACCTGTTGCTATAATAAATTGTATCCGTGTCACTCCCCCGAGTGATCACGACCCGCTATCTAATCCTAGTGGACTAGCAATGCGCAGGGTTCACTGCTGAATATAATATATATATATATATATATATATTTAATAGGCAGCATAGGATAAAGGAAGGTACATCAAGGGGCGACAATGATAGGCTATGCAATTGAATAGGATTGTAACATAGTAGCAGCAACAGCAATGCCTAGTGCAAGAAATGTACGGAAAAGATAGGCGATATCTGACGAAGGAGAATGGCTCTGCTTGCTTGGAAGCTCGACGGTAGGGGTACGGTCGTCGACGACGTAGTCGATCACAGGGGCATCAACAGCTGTCGTCTGGAATACCAGACAATAAGAGAGGGGAAGAAACAATAAATACACGAAAATTTTAGCAATACAAATAAAAGACATGGAAAATGCAGTGTTAGGGGTGAACTAATGTGGCGCTACACATTGCAGACGAAACGGAAATTTAACCGGCAATTTTACCGGTTTCGGGCGATTACCGGATAGTGCAACCGGAGGGGGAATGCCTCGTGGTCGGTATGTTAGAGGGGAGTGATGGGTATGTGGGTAGTGTATCCATTTAGTTATATTTTTCTAAGCCAGTTTCATGTATAAAGTATTTTCATCGGAGTTACGGTTTAAAAGATATTGAATTTCTAATATTTAAATGACTTTTGGAATTTATTTTATTAATAAAATCAAAATTATCCAAAAGATTATCCAGAACAGTACAACTGATATGGGGGACCCACATGTCAGCCTATGTAATTTTGTATATTCATTTTATTTATCTAAACAGGGCATGGGCCAACATGTCATAGACAGAGCATTTTATAAATCATTTTAATTAATCAATTAACTGTGGGACACATATGTCATTCTCTGTATATATTAACTAATTCATGTATTCAATAAATCTGTGAGTGGGGTCCATAGGTCATAGACACATCTTCTAATTATTTGTGTAAGCAACTAATAACATGCTGGGGGCCACATGCCATCTTCTCTAGGGGGTTAGTCTCCTCTGATTTTACTTAACAGTTTTAACTAAAACTAGTTTAACTTGCAGGGGGTTAACAGGGATTGGGGCCCAGCAGTCAGAGGTGAGGGGGGCTATCCCACGGCTAACACAGCCGTGCCCACCGGCGAGCCGAGCACGATGACGAGGCGAGGGAGGCAGGCCGCAGCAGCGGTGCGTCCGGGCAGGGGCGCGGCGGGACGCAGCCGCATGCCAAGGCGCGGCGGGCAGCAGGATCCCGCCACGGCGAGCTCGCACGGCGGCCGGAGCATGTGCTCGCGGGGCGACGACCTACGGTGCACGAGGAAGAAAGAGGAGAGGGGGGGGACAGCGCAAGCTCACGGGGAGTACGTTGCCAAGCTCGGGAACACGTGCGAGGCGCTAGTGGCAACGAAATCAGCGAGGAAAATACGACGGCCGGCGGGAGTTGCAGGCTCGATGGTGAGCGCACAGGCCGTCCCGACATCGATTGTCTGCACGAGATGACAAGGACGACGAAGGGGAAGCTCTAGGACATGGAGGACGGGCTAGAGGTGGTCGGTGGCCGCTTCGGTTGCGGCGGCATGGCCACGAAAGAGCTCGGGCCATGGGCCAATGGCGCAAAGGAGGGAAAAAACGGCGGCTCGATCTAGTGTTTGCAGAGGGGGGGGGGGAGTCGGTGGGATCTTTATCCAGGCTGGCGACCACCAGATGGTTGCCACGGCGGCGTGGTGGTGCCATGGTGCCGTGCATGGCCGCCACGAACGATGAACAGGGAGGGGAGGAAGAAGACAAGGGGCGAGGTGGGCTGGGCGCGATTTAGGAGTTTCCCAATTTTCTGTTTTGCCAGTAGTGCTCTCTGACCTGTTTTATTTTGTTTGCTATTCACAAGATTTTTGTTCAATGTAAAACATGTTCCCACATTTGTGTTTCCCATTAACAGAGTGCCACGAAAAGTTTGGGTGCAAAAGAAATTCATTTAGAATTTCTTTTAATATGCAATGGATATTTGGGGTTGTATTGGCACTGGTTTGAATTGTTTATTATATTAAATCATTTTAATAAATACCCAGTGTTGATTGATACGGTGAGGATAGTTCTCTCACTCCTCGTTGGTTACCCCAAGTGGAAGGTGAGATGTAGCGTAGCAGCAAATTTCGCTCGGTGAAGATACCAAGTTTTGTCTCCAGTAGGACTCGCAGAAATACAAGAAGGTGCCAACGGCGCCAGAAATTAGCTTCTGGCTAGGGAGTTGACAGGACCTCCACACAGAAACAAATAACTTTGCTCCCAACGAGTATAGAGGAGTTGTCAATTCCTCCGGCCTTGCTGTTTACTAAGGATCAACGCAAGAGATAATAATAGTGGCAACTGAAAGTAAAGACTGAAAGTAAACTAAGGGTGTAAACAATAATGTGAAGATGGACCGGGGTCCCGTGATTTTCACTAGTGATGTCTCTCTCCCAAAAGACGATAAAAGTGCTAGAGAGGTAAACAAATCACAACTGGGCAATTGACAGGATTACGAAGGCACCGCAATGCTAACTATGTTGCAAAGAAAGGAAGGTCTCAAAAGCAATGGGCAGTACGCCAAGGTAAGTAGACCGAAATCTAACTGCATCTACTACGAATCATCCACCTTGAGATATCTATCCAGAACATCTCGCTGGTATTAAGTTGCGAATCCCACCCAAAGCGTAAAGTAAACAATCCTTGCACCCGCGTGTACAAGCACCGTTGTTTTATCCCTGGTGGAAACAACACATCCCCTAGTCTCATGTTTCTGTCACTCAAGCTAGACATCAAGGGGATGAACCCACAATCAAGCATAACGCTCCCTCTTGGAGTTGCAAGCAAACTACTTGGCCAAAAAAAATACTGCAACGGAGAACATGCAATAATTTACTCAAGAACAAAATATAAAAGAAAAGAACCAAATATATTACTCATCACAATCTGAAGATAGTCTCATAATCCATCAGATCCCAGCAAACTCAGCATAGCAACAGCAGAAATTACAGAAGTTCCTCGATCATGTGAGGCAGCTCACGAGGTCTCGAAAGTGGAAGCACAAAGAGGGGAGAGGTACATCACATAGCTACTGGTCACGGACCCATGGTCAGAGGGGGACTACTCACGTCACATCCGGGAGGCGTCCATGGCTATGGATGGTATCCCGGAGGGGGTTCCTCCTCCCGGCAGGGTGCCGGGGCAGCTTCTCCAGGCAGTCCCGATCTTGAAACGTCGGCGGCGGTGGTACAGAGGCGAGTTCGCGGAAAAGAGATCGATATTAGGGGTTTCCACCCCGAGGGCTAAATATAGGCGGAGGGGGTGTCGAGGGGACCCATAGGGCCGCCAGGAGGCCCCCTGGCGCGGCCTAGGATGGGGCCGCGCTAGGGACCCTTCTGGAGTCCCTGTGGTGGCCCCCCTCCGCTGCCTTGGTGATTCCAGAAGCTTCCGGGTCGCTGATTTTTTTATCTTATTTTTCCGGATTTTTGGAGAACTTTAAATGGCCGGAAAACCTGAAATACAAAAACAGCAGAAAACATCAACTGGCAGCGGGGTGCACTGGGTTAATAGATTAGTCCAAATATGCTCAGAAGTGTATGAAAGTTCAAGCAAATCATGGCAAAGTCACACAAAACATGCATGGAGCAAGCAGAAATTATAGATACGTTTGGGACGTATCAACATCCCCAAGCTTAATTCCTGCTCATCCTCGAGTAGGTAAATGATAACAAGCATAATTTAGGTGGTGACATGCCACACAACCATATAAGGACTTTTAAGTAAAGCAATCAAAGCATGCAATTCAATTCAAGTCTTAATAAGAAAGAGTCTATATTAGCATTGACACAAGCAACAAAAGAACAAAAGGTGCAAGAGCTCTCGCTATCCGTGACTCGAATGTCTCCAGATGGTGTTTGCGTGCAAGCAGGGGACTGGGAAAAAGAGAGAAAAAATGTTGTTGAGAACAACTATCTACTAAAGTTTCACACTTGGTCTCCTTTGGATTCTTATCTTGACTCGTCCCTAGACCACTAGCCAGGTACAAGTCAAACAGATCCACTCCCTTTCAATATTTTGAGCACTCATGCAATGGATGAGCGTGAGCAAGAAAGTTGACACCTAAAAGGCGAAACAGAAAGAAGGTGGAGGAGGAAGACAAAAAGGTGTGAAAGGCTCTCATCAATGAGAAGGCCATATGATAGATATGATGTGAGGAGTAGGGATTGCCATGCAACGAATGGACATATGAGCTAAAAGCTCTCCAAGGGAACTAGTGGGGTTGCATCTAACTTTCTTGCTCAAGAAGACCTAGAGCTCGTTTGAGGAGGCTCATCATTGGAATATACAAGCCAAGTTCTATAGTGTGAAGGTCCCCACATAGCTATATGCATGATGTTGATCTCTATGGAGTACAAGGGATAGAGGATGAAGTACTAGTGTGGTTCTCTCAAAAGGAATAGTAGTGTGCCCCTTCTCTCTTTTTATTTTTCTTTTTCTCTTTTTTCTATTTTTTGGTATTTTTTTGGTGGCCTCAATGACTCTTTCTATTTAACTCTCATTTTTCCTCTAGGGATCTTTTGATTTTGTCCTCTTTGGGATCTTTTCCTCACTTTAGGGGAAACACTCTATATTTTACAAGAATATAGGAGATCTTTCACACTTTACAAAGGTACTCACATAAAGAAGATATAACTATCATGATGCAAATGTATGCCTCTGCCAGGATAGCAGGATATGCAATGATACTAGCGCGTCATGTAGCAATGATTAGGGCAAGGCCCAACTAGCATGCGGCTCATCGATCAAGAAAGTAGCATGTATGACATGAGGATCAAGTCATGAGAAGGTGGATGTTGCATGGCAATGTATCTCGGAAAGGCTATGGAAATGCCTTTTAGAAAGGTATGGTGGCTGTTTTGAGGAAAGATATAAGGAGGCTTATGATGACAGAGCGTATCGTGCCAAGGGTTTGGATGCACCGACGAAGTATGCGCCAACTCTCAAGGTGAGAAAGGGCAATGCACGGTACCGAAGAGGCTAGAAAAAGAATAGGTGGGTGGAAATGTCAACTTTCGAATACTCACATTAGTCCGAAGAACTCATGCACTTATTATCGGTAACTCTCAATCTAATCAGGAGGTTCACAAAGAGACAAGTACCCCGAGGAGGAGTGTATGGGGTTTGGTTATCCTTGCGCAACCTCGACTCATGGTACGTGAGTGTACTCTATTATTCGAACCCTCCGGAGGTTAGTGATCCATCTAGTAGCTAGAGTTCTCAACAGGGGTTTTTGGTTTTCGAAAATCACACAAATTGCCCAAAATACGACATCTATCACTAATAGGCTCAAGCTCTTGACACCAAAATTCAAACCTGTGGTGGCCTAGGGTAGGGCCGCGCGAGGGACCCTTCTGGAGTCCCTATGGTGGCCCCCTCTGCTGCCTTGGTGATTCCGGAAGCTTCCGGGTCGCTGATTTTTTATCTGATTTTTCCGGATTTTTTGGAGCACTTTTAATGGCCGGAAAACCTGAAATACAAAAACAGCAGAAAACAGCAACTGGCAGCTGGGTGCACTGGGTTAATAGATTATTCCAAATATGCTCAAAAGTGTATGAAAGTTCAAGCAAATCATGGCAAAGTCACACCAAAACATGCATGGAGCAAGCAGAAATTATAGATACGTTTGGGATGTATCATTGATTTAACAAGGTCCACTAATTTTTAGGCATTTAACAAAACTGGTTGCACAATTTTTGAACAAGGTTTGATTTATCACATTGTTTTTAATATCAAGCAAAGGGTATTTTGAAATGATTAAATGCAAAGATGATCAAGGCATGATTAGCAACAGTAAATGTTATTAGCAAAAGTGATTACTGTTACATGACACTGAGGGTGTTACAAATCTCCCCCACTACAGGAATTGTCGTCCCGAGAATCGAAGTGGTAGAGGGGAAAAGGTCGGGGTATTCTTCATGAAGACGATCTTCGCGTTCCCAAGTAACCTCCTCTTCAGAATGATTCGACCACTGAACTTTGAGGAACTTGATTGTCTTTTTGCGGGTTCGACGTTCAGACTGATCAAGAATGCGGCTTGGATGTTCTTGATAAGACAAGTCTTGTTTTAGTTCAAGCATTCCATGAACCACTGCTCGGATAGGATCCTTGAAGCAGCGACGGAGTTGCGACACGTGAAAGACATCATGAACTTGGGAGAGGTTCGGCGGCAATTCCAACCTGTATGCCACTGGTCCATTTCTGGAGAGGATACGGAAAAGGCCGATGTAGCGAGGAGCTAACTTGCCCTTGATCCCAAAACAATGAGTTCCCCTCATGGTAGTGACACGGAGTTAAGCTTGTTCGCCGGGTTGATAGACTATTTCCTTGTGCTCGCGGTCATAGTTCCTCTTCTCGCGGTCATAGTTCCTCTTCTCGCGGTCATAGTTCCTCTTCTCGGGGGACTGAGCGGTCTTCAAATGCTCACGGATAACGCAAACTTGGACTTCAGCATGTTGGATAATATCTGGACTGATGAGTGCCCGTTCCCCAGTTTCTCACCAATTCAGAGGGGTTCGACACTTATGTCCATAGAGAACTTCAAAGGTGCCATCTTCAGACTAGCTTGATAGCTATTGTTGTACGAGAATTCAGCAAATGGAAGAGATTCCTCCCATTTATTACCGAATGAGATGACACAAGATCGAAGCTTGTCTTCAAGCACTTGATTGACTCGTTCAACCTGTCCGTGCGACTGGGGGTGATAAGCGGTGTTGAAGTTTAGATTAGTGCCCATAGCTTCTTGGAAACTATCCCAAAATCATGAGGTGAAAATGCTACCACGGCTGGAACTGATCTCGAACGTAATACCGTGGAGCGACACAATTCTAGAAACAAACAAGTCTGCTAACTGACTAGTAGAGATCGTCTCCTTGACTTGTAGAAAGTGGGCAACCTTGGAGAACCGGTCGATGAAGACAAAGATAGCATCGTGACCTTTCTGTGATCTGGGAAAACCAGTGACAAAGTCCATCTCGATCTTGTCCCACTTCCATTCAGAAATAGAAAGCGGTTCAGAGTTCCAGTAGGACTTTGATGTTCTGCTTTGACGCGACAGCAAACGTCACATTCATCAACATAACGAGCAATCACTTGTTTCATGTTAGACCACCAGTACTGCTGACGAATGTCTTGGTACATCTTGGTACTACAAGGGTGAATCGACAAAGGGATATCGTGAGCTTCTTTCATGACATCCGGGGCTGAGTTCAGGTTGGGCTTGTTTACAGGGACCACTAGGCGACCCTTGAAGTACAACATACCATCATCAGCAACAGTGAAGAATGAGGGCTTTCCTCTGGCGAGATAGCGCTTAATCTTCTCGACATCAGAGTCATAACATTGTCTTTTCTTGATCTTGGAGTCAAGGTCTTGTTCGATAACACGGGAATTCACATATCCCTACGGAACAATCTCGATGTTCAACTTGCGAAGCTCTTCATATAGAAGTGGCTGTTGTACTTGAACTTCAAGTTCACTATAGTAGGCTCTGCGACTCAGGGCATTGGCCATCACATTAGCTTTGCCAGGGGTGTAATGAGTATCCATGTTGAAATCGGCTATTGTCTCGAGCCATATTTGTTGGCGGAGATTCAGGTCTGGCTGAGTAAACAAATACTTCAGGCTTTGGTGGTCGGTGTAGATCTTGCAACGATTACCAACGAGGTAATGTCTCCACAGTTTCAATGCATAAATTACTGCTTCCAATTTGAGATCATGTGTTGGGTACTTATCTGTAACAGCCCAGATTTCACAAAAATTAAAAAAATTGTTTTCGGTGTGAATTGTTTGATTGTCTGATTTGTTTGCGGTGTTTGCATCCCCGATTTATCGATCGGCGATTATTTTCCCCCATCTTATCTCGTACCGGACGGAGACCGACCATTGCCACCCCGACACTCGACCTTTGCGACACCGGGTTTCACCCGATCACCGTCGCGAAAACCGCACTAGACCAGCCGTAGCCAACGGAACGAAAAAACCACCGTTTAATAATTAAACGGGATATTTTTATAGCGCGTCGGAAAGTGTTCTCAGAATGGTTCCAGCGCAAGGTGAACGCCGCCGGCTCGACACGTTGATTGCGCAGTTCGAAGTTTTACCCGAATCGGAGGTCCTGCGGACCTCCGGCGGTCAGAAACGTAAACACCGCGCGCGCGAGAGAAAAACCGGGGATGTTTTTGCAAACTGCCATCCACCTGGGCTATATAAAGACCACAACACTCCCTCCTCTTTCTAAGGTTTCCCTAGCCACAAAATTGCAGCCACCGCCTTCACAATAGCCCAATTTTTGCATTTTAGCCTTTTTTGTCCAAAAATCCTAGCTCCCTGCAATCTGGACCGTAGGATCGCCCGATCCAACGGCCCAGATCGGCCTTGGCCTCCCACCTCTTCTCTCTCCTCCAACCTCTCCACTGCGCGTCCGTGGAGGCCGAGCCGCTCCGCCGCCGCCTCCAACTCCGGCAGCCGCGCAGCCGCCTCGCCGCGCCTGTAGTCGTCGTAGCGCCGGCGACCCCCTCTCCTCCTCCCGTGCCTCCCCTTTTTCCCTCTTCTCCCCTGACCGCCCTTCTTTTCTCCCCTGCAGCAGGTACCGTGCCGGAGCGCCGCCAGCCTCCATGGGCTCCGCCGCGAGGTCGTTGGCCGCCGGAGCCCCCCCCCCCCCCCGCTGCACTCCTTCGTCGGCCGTCGCCGCCCAGACCGGATCCGGCCGGATCCGCATCCTCCCGGCCACCTCGCCCTCCGCCGCGTCATCCCGGCCGGTGCGCCTCACACCGACGACTCACGCTGCCACAGCCGTCGGGACGAGGCCGGCAAGACTAGTACTAGCGCCGCGGCCCACGTAGCAGCCGGCCAAGCACCCCAGCCCAGGCGTGCTCTCGGCCCACAGCCTTTCCTCCGCCCGTGGGCGAGGGAAAGCTAATCCCCGCCGCCCCTGCTTCCTGGACTGGCCCAGCTCGGTGAGCGCGACTCCTCCTTTTTTTTGCTGTTGTGCTAGATGGGCTTGGCCCAGTACTGTTGTCCTGGTAGATGTTTTATTTGCTTTTCTAGTTTAATTTTGGCAGATTGTATTAGTTTTTCTTGCGAGTGCTATATCTTTTTAACGGTAGCTCAGATCGCGACGCTTTAAACATGAAAGTTGCTCCGCTTTGCGCGTGGATTAATGAAATGTGCCTCTTTTCCATGTTTCACTTTGTTTACATGTTGTTTGACTGCTAATTACATCGCATGCCACCGTAAATTGTTTCTTTAATAACTTTTTAACCGTTGCTCGAATTAAAATGTTCTTTATATGTAACTTGACTAGAATTTCGTGTAGATTGTGTTTATGCTGTTCTTGATTGCTAATAAAAATATTAAAATTGTGTTAGGGAAGAACAGTACCAAATGCAATAATAATCGTGGGGTCCGTAATAGTTGTCATGCATAGGTTTTACCCCCACTTAAAGTGACTAGGTTAGATAGTTTATTTATGCTTCACCTCTTGCCATGATTGAGTGATATGCCATGCTTGAGTGAGATGCCATGTTAATAACCTTTGCTCACCTTCTGTAACTAAACAACTTGAACCAATATAAGCGTGCGGTATCGTCATGTGTGACGAGTACTCCACTTAACCTGTTAGTAACTGCTCTCGACGGTAGGTGCGGTGTCTCGTGTTGCCTTCTTGTTGATGCTTGCTCGTGTTTGCTTCGTAGTAATAGATGCTTGCTCGTTGATTGCTTTCGAGTGTTTCCTTCTTGTGTGCTTCCGCGAGTACCTCTCGGAGATGTTGCGAGCTTGCGATCAACTACACCTTCGGAACCCGACTTATAAACAGGCAATGACTATACATTACTTATGATCAATTATATTTCAACCAGCGGTTTGCATGCTAGTCTAGGTTAGGTTCGATGTTTGATCCTACCACATGTTTACAACCTCTTTCAAACCGATACAGCCATGTCCCCTCCCAGCAAACCATGTACTGCTATGTTACTATTGCTCGTTTCTCAGCTCCTGCTTAGTATGCATGCTTAGGATGCTACGATGTTACCCTGTTACTCCTTGGTTTGGGATATCACATTATTATATTGTTGTTGATGACATGATTATTATAATGTTGACTATACTCGACGAAGGATGGAAGGTCTAGGCTATCCCACCCCGACGCTTTGTTCCATTCGATTCACCTAGGCTCCGAGTTTCAGGTATTGGTTTTAAGACTGAGCGTGCCTAACCGCCTGTGGGATGCTATGGGGTCCCCTTTTCTTACCTACCTAGCTTCAAACATTTCTAGTGGTGGCCCAAGCTGATTTTACCATTTGAAACCGTGTGCGTAACTGGTCTACAGCCAGTGGATTTAAAACAACTCGGGCCAGCAGAGACAGAGTTCCTTTGTTGGTCCACACTAGTGAGCTAGGGAAGTCCCCTGTTATCTAGGTGAGGCTAACCCCGACCTTGGCCATACGGAAGAGTCCGATCCGAGAGCATTGCCGGATTTTGGGTTGGGTGTCGACTCCCCGGGGGCCACCCGGATTTGTTCGTTGTTAGTTGAGGGACCTGTCGTTTCGGATCTCTCGGAACTAAATCATAAAATGGTTGCCTGTGATGGGTAGCAACTGAGGGAGATGGGCGTGCGTGCGGAGCCCTGTAATGGGCAGTTGGTACACCCCTGCAGGGTTAAATCTTTTCGAGAAGCCGTGTCCACGGTTATGGATGACTTGAGACCTACCCCTTGTTAATAGACAACAAAAATTGAGATAATCTTAATATAATTTGATCAACGTGTGTGTGCCTTGACTGCTTCTTCTTCGTCGGGATGCGAAGAGGAGGACAATCATAGGATAGGTGTTATGTTTGCGTAAGTAGTTGATAGTAGACTTGTTGGAGGCGATTCCTCATCGAATGCTTGGCTTATTATCTTACTCTCTAGATCTTTAGCCACTTCATAAATGCTAGTGCGGCAGCAACCTCACCACTTACCCCATCCTTACCGTAAACTACTAGTTGTCCTATAATGACGAGTGATGAAGTCCTTGCTGGGTCAGTTGACCACTACAGTTGGATGCTGATTACTTCTGTACTCATGATACTACCCCAAACTCTTTTAAGGCTTCTTGGTCGACAACAGGTATGGTGATCGACTTTTCACGTGGAGACTCGACGACTAGTTAGGCGGATCCTAGCGGAGGGCCTGGACCCGTGTGGTTATTGGGATCGATGATTTTCTCTTTCCACTAGGCATTAGCTCGTAGTCTGTACCCAGACATGTACCTTCCGCTGATGTATTGTATTTAAGGCAGTTGTATGCCGATTGTATGAGATGTTGTATCCTTGTATCTGTAATGTTGTGATATCATGTTGGAAATCCGGGACATATGACTTCGTCATATGTCGCGGTGGGACGGATATGTGCTTCGTCCCCGGATCTGGATGGAAACATCTAGATCTGGAACAGTACCGCATATCGGGCCTTACAACTTGGTATCAGAGCCTTGCCGACCGTAGGATCCATTTTCTGGCCGAAGTCGAGTCTAGACAAAAACTATTTTGTAGTTACTAAGATAGTTATCGGAGAGTAGGATTCTTTTTACTCCTTACCCTTGCTCTCGTCAGGACAAGTGTCGTAAGTGTTTTATTCTTGTCTTATCCCTTTCAAACTCTAGGGTCTCTTGTGTGTGGAGTTTTGGAATCGTTACAATGCCTTGCTTGCAGCGTGTTGACTCGATTCTGATCTCAGGTTTGGGAAATCTTGTAGTACGTTCAGTTCTTTCGACTCTGGGTAAACATATTGGTCATCCGTTGACTTCATTCCTCTTTCCTAGTATCCTCATGATTTGAGTGAGATTACTTCCCTTGATCGTCGCCTTGAAGTGTCGCTCTTCCTCTTGACACTGACAGTTTCGTTTTTCTGATGATGTCGTCTCTCTGCGGAAATTTATCTCAACCGAAGTTCGACGTCGACATGGAGCAGAGTCCCTTGTTGGTGGTGTTGAAGATCGTCGTCTCTCTTTTCTCTTCCACCCTCTCCCCCGGATCGTCGAAGATCTTGGGACGACATCCCTTGTTGGTGGTGGTGTATTGTAACATCCCAGATTTCACAAAAATTAAAAATTTTGTTTTCGGTGTGAATTGTTTGATTGTCTGATTTGTTTGCGGTGTTTTCATCCCCGATTTATCGATCGGCGATTATTTTTCCACCTCTTATCTCATACCGGACGGAGGCCGACCATTGCCACCCCGACACTCGACCTTTGCGACACCGGGTTTCACCCGATCACCGTCGCGAAAACCGCACGAGACCAGCCGCAGCCAACGGAATGAAAAACCCCGTTTAATAATTAAACGGGATATTTTTATAGCGCGTCGGAAAGTGTTCTCGGAACGGTTCCAGCGCGAGGTGAACGCCGCCGGATCGACGCGCTGATCGCGCAGTTCGAAGTTTTACCCGAATCGGAGGTCCTGCGGACCCCCGGCGGTCAGAGACGTAAACACCGCGCGCGAGAGAGAAAAACCGGGGATGTTTTTGCAAACTGCCAGGCACTTGGGTTATATAAAGACCACCACCCTCCCTCCTCTTTCTAGGGTTTCCCTAGCCACAAAATTGCAGCCACCCCCATCACAATAGCCCAATTTTCGCATTTTAGCCTTTTTTGTCCAAAAATCCTAGCTCCCTGCGATCTGGACCGTCGGATCGCCCGATCCAACGGCCCAGATCGGCCCTGGCCTCCCACCTGTTCTCTCTCCTCCCACCTCTCCATCGCGCGTCCGTGGAGGCCGAGCCGCTCCGCCGCCGCCTCCAACTCCAGCGCAGCCGCCTCGCCACGCCTGCAGCCGTCGTAGCGCCGACGACCCTTTCTCCTCCTCCCATGCCTCCCCTTTTTCCCTCTTCTCCCCTGACCGCCCTTCTTTTCTCCCCTGCAGCAGGTACTGGGCGGGAGCGCCGCCATCCTCCATGGCCTCCGCCGCGAGCTCGTTGGCCGCCGGAGCCCCCCCCCCCACCGCTGCACTCCTTCGTCGGCCGTTGCCGCCCGGACCGGATCCGGCCGGATCCGCATCCTCCCGGCCACCTCGACCTCCGCCGCGCCATCCCGGCCTGCGCACCTCACGCCGGAGACTCACGCCGCCACAGCCGTCGAGTCCCGTCGGTACGAGGCCGGCTAGCCCAGCACTAGCGCCGCGGCCCACGCAGCACCGGCCCAGCGCCCCAGACGAGGCGTGCTCTCGGCATACAGCCTTTCCTCCTCTCGTGGGCGAGGGAAAGCTAATCCCCGCCGCCCCTGCTTCCTAGACCGGCCCAGCTCGGTGAGCGCGGCTCCTCCTTTTTTTTCTGTTGTGCTAGATGGGCTCGGCCCAGTACTGTTGGCCCGGAAGATGTTTTTTTCCTTTTCTAGTTTAATTTTGGCAGATTGTATTAGTTTTCTTGCGAGTGCTATATATTTTTAACGGTACGTCGGATCGCGACGCTTTAAAGATGAAAGTTGATCCGTTTTGCACGTAGATTAATAAAATGTGCCTCTTTGCCATGTTTGACTTTGTTTACATGTTTTTTGACTGCTAATTACATCGCATGCCACCGTAAATTGTTTCTTTAATAACTTTTTAACCGTTGCTCGGATTAAAATGTTCTTTATATGTAACTTGACTAGAATTTCGTGTAGATTGTGTTTATGCTGTTATTTCTTGCTAATAAAAATAATAAAATTGTGTTAGGGAAGAACAGTACCAAATGCAATAATTATCGTGGGGTCCGTAATAGGTGCCATGCATAGGTTTTACCCCCACTTAAAGTGACTAGGTTAGATAGTTTATTTATGCTTCACCTCTTGCCATGATTGAGTGATATGCCATGCTTGAGTGAGATGCCATGTTAATAACTTTGCTCACCTTCTGTAACTAAACAACTTGAAACAATATAAGCGTGCGGTATCGTCGTTTGTGACGAGAGTACTCCACTTAACCTGTTAGTAACTGCTCTCGACGGTAGGTGCGATGTCTCGTGTTGCCTACTTGTTGATGCTTGCTCGTGTTTGCTTCGTAGTAATAGATGCTTGCTCGTTGATTGCTTTCGAGTGTTTCCTTCTTGTGTGCTTCCGCGAGTACCTCTCGGAGACGTTGCGAGCTTGTGATCAACTACACCTTCGGAACCCGACTTATCAACAGGCAAGGACTATAAATTACTTATGATCCATTCTTTTTCAACCAGCGGTTTGCAGGCTAGTCTAGGTTAGGTTCGATGTTTGATCCTACCACATGTTTACAACCTCTTTCAAACCGATACAGCCATGTCCCCTCCCAGCAAACCATGTACTGTTATATTACTATTGCTCGTTGCTCAGCCCCTGCTTAGTATGCATGCTTAGGATACTACGATGTTACCCTGTTACTCCTTGGTTTGGGATATCACATTATTATATTGTTGTTGATGATATGATTATTATAATGTTCACTATACTCGACGAAGGATCGAAGGTCTAGGCTATCCCGCCTCGACGCTTTGTTCCATTCGAGTCACCTAGGATCTGAGTTCCGGGTATTGGTTTTAAGACTGAGCGTGCCTAACCGCGTGTGGGATGCTATGGGGTCCCCTTTTCTTACCTACCTAGCTTCAAACATTTCTAGTGGTAGCCCAAGCTGATTTTACCATTTGAAACCGTGTGCGTAACTGGTCTGCAGCCTGTGGATTTTAAAAAACTCGGGCCAGCAGAGACAGAGTCCCTTTGTTGGTCCACACTGGTGATCTAGGGAAGTCCCCTGTTATATAGGTGAGGCTAACCCCGACCTTGGCCATACAGAAGAGTCCGATCCGAGAGCGTGGCCGGATATTGTGTTGGGTATCGACTCCCCGGGGGCCACCCGGATTTGTTCGTTGTTAGTTAGAGGGACCTGTTATATCGGATCTCTCGGAACTAAATCATAAAATGGTTGCCTGTGATGGGTAGCAACTGAGAGAGATGGGCGTGCCTGCGGAGCCTTGTAATGGGAAGTTGGTACACCCCTGCAGGGTTAAATCTTTTCGAGAAGCCGTGTCCACGGTTATGGACGACTTGAGACCTACCCCTTGTTCATAGACAACAACAACTGAGATAATCTTAATATAATTTGATCAACGTGTGTGTGCCTTGAATGCTTATTCTTCGTCCGGATGCGAAGAGGAGGACAAGGATAGGATAGGTGTTATGTTTGCGTAAGTAGTTGATAGCAGAATTGTTGGAGGCGATTCCTCATCGAATGCTTGGCTTCTTGTCTTACTCTCTAGATCGTTAGCAACTTCAAAAATGCTAGTTCGGCAGCAACCTCACCACTTACCCCATCCTTACCGTAAACTACTAGTTGTCCTAGAATGACGAGTGATGAAGTCCTTGCTGGGTCAGTTGACCACTACAGTTGGATGCTGAGTACTTCTGTACTCATGATACTACCCCCAAACTCTTTTCAGGGTTCTTGGTCGACAACAGGTTTGGTGATCGACGTTTCACGTGGAGACTCGACGACGACTAGTTAGCCGGATCCCGGCGGAGGGCTTGGACCCATGTGGTTATGGGGATCGATGATTTTCTCGTTGCCACTAGGCATTTTCTTGTAGTCTGTAGCAAGACATGTACCTTCCGCTGATGTATTGTATTTAAGGCAGTTGTATGGCGATTGTATGAGATGTTGTATCCTTGTATCAGTAATGTTGTGATATAATAAAGGAAATCTGGGACATATGAGTTCGACATATGTCGCGATGGGACCGATATGTGCTTCGTCCCCGGATCTGGATGAAAACATCTAGATCTGGAACAGTACCGCATATCGGGCCTTACATTATCTTCGTGAGAACGCAACTGACTAGAGCCATAAGCAATCACGTGACGCACTTGCATTAGGACACAACCTAATCCTTGACGAGATGCATCACATTATTGTAAGGTCCGATATGCGGTACTTTTCCAGATCTAGATGTTTCCATCTAGATACGGGGACGAAGCACATATCAGTCCCACCGTGACATATGACAATACCATATACCACGGATTTCCAACATGATATCACAAAATTAAAGCTACTAGGATACAACATCTCGTACAATCGGCATACAGTTGCCTTAAATACATTACATCAACAGAAGATATTTGTCTGGGTACAGACTACAACCAAATGCCTATTGGAAAAGGTAAGACACACCATTCCCGTAATCAGACGGGTCCGGGCTCTACGCCAGGATCCGCGTAACTAGTCGTCAACGAGTCTCCGCGAAGGCGTCCAGAAGAAGGGTCGTCGAGCTCCACTGAAGTCCAACATTGTTTGCATAACGTGCGTAAAAGAGAAAAGATGAGGTGAGCTATATCAAAGTCTTGTAACTAACTTCTCACGGTAAGATGGGGGTAGTGGTGATGTTGCAGACGCACTACCAATATATGAGTGGCTAACGGTCTATTTTAGAGTAAGATGAGAACCAAGCATTCGATGAGGAATCGCCTCCAACAAGTCTTGCTATGACTACTTATGCAAACATAACACCTATCCTATCCTTGTCCTCCTCTTCGCATCCCGACGAAGAAGAAGCAGTCAAGACACACACACATTGATCAAATTATTAAGATTATCTCAGTTGTTGTCTATGAACAAGGAGTAGGTCTCAAGTTTTCCATAACCGTGGACACGGCTTCTCGAAAAGAATTAACCCTGCAGGGGTGTACCAACTGCCCATTACAAGGCTCCGCACACACGCCCATCTCTCTCAGTCTGGCCCGTTAAAGACACTCATTGAAAAAAATTTCAGAGAGATCCGGTACGACAGGTCCCTCTAACTAACAACACACAAATCCGGGTGACCCCCGGTGAGTCGACATCCAACTCAAAAGTCGGTTGCGCTCTCGAATCGGTCTCTACCATATGGAAGAGGTCGGGATAACCAACCCTCGCCCGGGCAGGCTCCCTAGCTTCCAGTGTGGACCAACATGATATACCATCCCACTGGCCCGGTTTGTTTTAAATCCACTAGCTGCAGACCAGTTATGCACACGGTTTATCAAATGGTAAAATCAGCTTGGGCCACCACTAGAAATGATTGCAGCTAGGTATGTAAGACAAGGGGACCCCATAGCATCCCACACGCGGTTAGTCACGCTCAGTCTTAAAACCAATACCCGGAACACGGGTCCTAGGTGACTCGAATGGAACAAAGCGTCGTGGCGGGATATCCTAGACCTTCCATCCTTCGACGAATATAGTCAACATTATAATAATCATATTATGCACAACAATATAATAATGTGATAGCCCAATCCAAGGAGTAACAGGAGGTAATAGTTGATAGCATCCTTGCATGCATACTAAGCAGTGGCTGAGCAGCGAGGAATAGTAACATAGCCGAACAAGGTTTGCTGGTATGTGGAGGACATGGTTGTTTGGGTTTATTTGAGAGGCATGAATATGAATTGGTAGGATCAAGCAATCGTTTTATCCTACAACTAGGCGCGAGTGAGATGAAAGTTATAAGCATGATATATGCTCCCCCTTACCTGATGACAAGACGAAACCTAATGGGTAGTCGACCGCAAACTCGCATCGTCTCTGAGAGGTACCTGCGGAAGTACACAAGAAGGAAACACTGGGAAAGGCAATCGACCATCCAACATCTATTACTATGAAGCATTCATGAGCAAGCATCAACAAGAAGGCAACACGAGACAACGCACTACGGTATCACATCTACCGTCGAGAGCGGTTACTAACAGGTTAAGTGGAATACTCGTCTGACACGATGATAGCGCACATTTACAATGGTTCAAGTTGTTTAGCTACATAACATGAGCAAAGTTTGTTAACATGGCATCTCACTCAAGCATAGATCACACAATCATGGCAAGAGGTGAAGCATAAACAAACTATCTATACTAGTCAAGTTAAGCGGGGCAATTCCTACACAAAGCATATCACTAGTTACCCTGCGAAAATATAAAGTTTGGTAATGTTTTGCCCTAAAAAATATTTTATATTTGTTATTACCAAGCAAGAGAAGCATATTCACATTCTACACGAAATTCTAGTCAAGTTACATGTAAGAAACATTTTAAATGGAGCAACGGTTAAAAAGATGCGGCCTATTACATTTACGGTGGCAAGCAATGTAAATAGCCGGTAAACAACATGTAGACAGGTGGAAACATGGCAAAGGAGCACATTTTAATAATCTACACGCAAAATGGAGCAAGTTTGACGTTGGAACCGTCGCAATCCGAGCTACGAGCAAAAATATATAGCTACCGCAAAATAAAAACACAATCTGCAATTTCATTAAACCAGAAAAAAAATACTAAATGTCCTCGGGCCTAATCTGCAGTTAACGGGCTAGCACAGGGGCAGGCGCAAGATAGTTAGCTAGCGCGCAGGGCGTTAAACAGCTATTGGGCTGGTCCAACTACCTCAGTAAAAAAACAAAAGAGGGCAGCTCACCTTAGTGGGCTCGGCCCAGCCGACGGAGGGAGGGCGTTGGATAGCGCACGCGCGCCCTGGGCGGAACTTAGCTCGGCCGTTGGGGAGTTGGGCTGCGCGCCTTGGCGGGCCTTTGCAAGGTGGGCCGGCCCACTCGGGACACCACGGGAGCGAGAGGCCGCGCTCGTCGTCCCGACCGAGCCAGGCGGAGCGGCGGCGGGATCCTCCGGTGAGGGGCGGCGCCGGGGAAGGTCGGAGAGGCAGGGATAGGCTCGCGCGGGCGGCGGATCCGTCCGGCCCTATGCCGGATTTAGGCGAGGAGGAGGGGCTTGCCGACGAGGGGCGAGCTCGGCTCGGGAGGTCGACCATCCATGGCGCTCCTGCTGCTGGCTTCCGCTGGCGGCGACTAGCAGGGAGAAGAGAGGGAGGAGGTGAGGCGAGGGAAGGAGGAGAAGGCTGCGGGGCGAGCTCACCGGAGGGCTGCGGCGGCTCGCCGTGGACGGCGGCGGCGCGACACGGGTCTCGGGCAGGGAACGCTTGGGGAGGAGTTGCTCAGGCGTGGTTGTCCAACTGGTGACGTGGCGTGACACGGGTGGTCCGATCTGGATCGAACGACTCAGATCGTGGCCACCAGATCTAAGGTGGGGTTGGTTTGTTGGTGAAAACAAGGTGGCGGTGCTGGGTTGGGAAGGCACAGAAAACAAGGTGAGAGGCGGCTAGGGTTTCCAAAATAGGCTGTGTAGCCCTGCTATATATAGCAAGTGGGTGTTTGGGAGGTGTTTTGGGCCACAAAATGGCCCATTTCGGGTCCGGTTTTTCGGGTGGTCTAGAATCCGAAGATAAGAGGGGAATCCGGGGATCCAGCTAATAGCGCATGATACGTACAAAACGTATCTATAATTTCTTCTTGCTCCATGCCTCTTTTGTGTAATATTGCTATGATATTTATGAACTTCCATACACTTTTGATCATATTTGAACTAACCTATTAACTCAGTGCACCCCAGTGCCAGTTCATGTTTTCTGTTGTTTTTCTATTTCAGGTTTCCCCCATATTAAAAGTTCTCCAAAAATTCGAGAAAAATCCAATAAAAAATCAGCGATCAGGAAGCTTCCGGAATCACCGAGGAGGGGGGGGTCAGAGGGTCCCCCCTTCGCCTATTTATTCCCCGTGATGCGGAAACCCCGAGACGGGAACCCTTTTTCGCGATCCCTCCTCTGTTCCGCCGCCGCTGCACTTCCAAGATCGGGAGCACCAGAAGACCTCTTCCCGGCACCCTGCCGGAGGGAGGAATCACCTCCGGGAGCTTCTGCACCACCATGGATGCTTCCCGGATGAACCGTGAGTAGTCCACCTTGGACCATGGGTCTATGATCAGTAGCTACGTGATGTTCTCCTCCCCTCTTTGTTCTTCATGGATTAGACCTCGTGAGCTTCCCTACATGATCGAGGCACTTATGTAATATTTCTGCTCTTGCTATGCTGAGATTGCTGGGATCCGATGGATTATGAGATTATGTTCAGATTGTGTTTGAGTTATATATTTGGTTCTCCTCGTTTATATTTTTGTTCTTGAGTAATTCTTGCATGTTCTCCATTGCTGTTTATTGCTTTGGCCAAGTAGTAGGTAGTGACTCCAAGAGGGAGCGTTATGCATGATTTTGGGTTCATTCCCCCCGATAATTAGCTTGAGTGACAAAAACATGAGTCTAGGGGATGTGTTGTTGCGATAAGGGGGAAAACAATGGTGCTTGTACTTGAGGGTGCAAGGATTGTTTACTTTACGCAAAGTTATTTAATGCAGTTGTCTGTTGCTTTGAGTTTACACTTTGGGTGGGATTCACAACTTAATACCAGCGAGATGTTCTGGATAGATATCTCAAGGGGGATGATTAGTAGGTAGATGCAGATGGATTTCGGTCTACTTGTCCTGGCCTACCGCCAGTGCTTTCGAGCCTCTACCTTTCTTTATAGCATAATTAGCATTGGTTTGCGCACACAATCCTGTCAATTGCCCAGCTGTAATTTGTTTACCTCGCATGGCTATTTTATCGTCTTTTGGGAGAGAGACATCACTAGTGAACATCATAGGACCCCGGTCCATATTTCCAATACTGTTTACAGCCTCTATCAATTTACTTCTTTATTATTTTTCCGTTGCTATCACTATCATTATTATCCCGTGCGTTTTATCATTTGTAAACAACAAGGCCGGAGGGATTGACAACCCCTTTGTACTCGTTGGGAGCAAAGCTATCTGGTGTGTGTGCAGGTCCACGACAACCGCTAATCTCTGGCACCGTTGTCACCTTCTTGTCGTTATCGGAGTCCTACTGGAGACAAACCTTGGTATCTCCACCGAGGGAAATTTGCTGTTGTCTACATCTCAACCTTCCACTTTGGGTAACCAACGAGGGGCGAGAAGTAAATTCTCGTGACATCAGCGCACACAATATTTTACAAATACGCCCGACGTTCACCTAGCTGACGAAGTTGGAATTACACCGGCTACTATGCTTGGCACATCCGAACGTTCACCTACCCGAAAAAGTCAGAATCACGTGAAATTCAAAACACCGCCTCAAAGCACCGAAAGAGAACGTCGATCACCTCCCGATAAAATAACCCATTTTAATATAAATGGAGGTTTCCGCACCAATGGTGATCGCTGGTCTTGTGCCGAAAATTGCGATGGTGATCAGGTGACTTTCCCGGTGTCGCAACGAGGTCGTGTGCCATTGGGGAAAAGGTCCGGAATCGCATCGAATACGAGAAAGAGGGGGAGAATATTCACCGATTATTAATTTCGGCGAATTACACACTGCAAACAACTCAGACAATCATCACCGCAACACAACAAACAAAACTTTTAATTATGGTGGAATTTCCGGGGCTGTTACAATACAACACCACCAACAAGGGATCTCGTCCCGAGATCCTAGACGATCCGGGAGAGAGGGGGGAGCCAAAAAAGAGTCGAGGATCTTCGACACCACCAACAAGGGACTCTTATCCATGCCGAACGAAGATCTTGCTTCGAGAACTTTACGTAGAGAGATGGCGACGTCGAAGAACAAAACCATCGAGGGATCAAGAGGAAGAACGACAATTCAAAAAGACGTTCAAGGGAAGTACCCTCACTCAAATCGTGAGGATACTAGGCAAGAGGACCTAAGCCAACGGATCACCAAGATGGTTAAGCCGAGTCGGAAGAACTAAAGGTACTACAGGATTTCCCAAACCTGAGATCGGAACCAAGACAATAGGCTGCAAGCAAGGCATTGTAACGGTTCCAAAACTCCACTTACTCGAGATCCTAGAGTTTGAAGGGGATAAGGCGAGAGTAAAACACTTACGACACTTGTCCTGACCAGAGCAAGGGTAAGGAGTATAAAGATTCCTACTCTCCGATAACTATCTTAGTAACTACAAAATAGTTCTTGTCTAGACTCGACTTCGGTAAATAAAGATCTGATACCAAGTTGTAAGGCCCGATATGCAGTACTATTACAGATCTACATGTTTCCATCCAGATCCGGGGACGAAGCGCATATCGGTCCCACCGCGACATATGACAATGCCATATGCCCTGGATTTCCAACATGATATCACAACATTACAGCTACTAGGATACAACATCTCATACAATCGGCATACAGTTGCCTTAAATACATTACATCAGCGGAAGATATATGCCTGGGTATAGACTAGAACCAAATGCCAATTAGCAAAGGTAAAACACACCATTCCCGTAACCACACGGGTCCAGGCTCTCCGCCGGCATCCGCCAAACTAGTCGTCGTCGAGTCTCCGCGAAGGCGTCCAGAAGAAGGGTCGTCGAGCTCCACTAAAGTCCCACATTGTTTGCATAACGTGCGTAAAAGAGAAAAGAAGAGGTGAGTTATATCAAAGTCTTGTAACTAACTTCTCACGGTAAAATGGGGGTAGTGGTGAGGTTGCAGACGCACTAGCAATATATGAGTGGCTAACGGTCTATTTTAGAGTAAGATGAGAAACAAGCATTCGATGAGGAATCGCCTCCAACAAGTCTTTCTATCAAATACTTACGGAAGAATAACACCTATCCTATCCTTGTCCTCCTCTTCGCATCCCGACGAAGAAGAAGCATTCAAGGCACACAGACACATTGATCAAATTATTAAGATTATCTCAGTTGTTGTTGTGTATGAACAATGAGTAGGTCTCAAATCATCCATAACCGTGGACACGGCTTCTCGAAAATATTTAACCCTACAGGGGTGTACCAACTTCCCATGACAAGGCTCCGCACGAACGCCCATCTCTCAGTCAGGCCCGTTAAAGACACTCATTGAAAAGTTGTTCCGAGAGATCCGGTAGGACAAGTCCCTCTAACTAACAACACACAAATCCGGGTGGCCCCCGGTGAGTCGACATCCAACTCAAAAGCCGCCCGCGCTCTTGAGTCGGTCTCTACCATTTGGACGAGGTCGGGATAACCTACCCTCGCCCGGGCAGGCTCCCTAGCTTCCAGGTGTGGACCAACATGATATACCATCCCACTGGACCGGTTTGTTTTAAATCCACTGGCTGCAGACCAGTTATGCACACGGTTTCTCAAATGGTAAAATCAACTTGGGCCACAACTGGAAATGTTTGCAGCTAGGTAGGTGAGACAAGGGGACCCCATAGCATCCGGCACGCGGTTAGGCATGCTCATTCTTAAAACCAATACCTGGAACTCGGGTCCTAGGTGACTCAAATGGAACAAAGCGTCGGGGCGGGATAGCCTAGACCTTCCATCCTTCTTCGAATATAATTAACATTATAATAATCATATTATCCACAACAATATAATAATGTGATAGCCCAATCCAAGGAGTAACATGAGGTTATAGTTGATAGCATCCTAGCATGCATACTAAGAAGTGGAGGACATGGCTATTCAGGTTTATTTGAGAGGCATGAATATGAAGTGGTAGGATCAAGCTATCGTTCTATCCTACACCTAGGCGCGAGTGAGCTGAAAGTTATAAGCATGATATATGCTCCCCCTTACCTGATGAGAAGACGAAACCGAAGGTGTAATCGATCGCAAACTCGCATCGTTTCCGAGAGGTACCCGCGGAAGCACACAAGAAGGAAACACTGGAAAAGGCAATCGACAAGCAAGCATCTATTACTACGAATCATTCATGATGAAGCATCAACAAGAAGGAAACACGAGACAACGCACTACGGTATCACATCTACCGTCGAGAGCGGTTACTAACAGGTTAAGTGGAGTACTCGTCTCACACGACGATACCGCACATTTGCAATGGTTCAAGTTGTTTAGCTACACAACATGAGCAAAGGTTGTTACCATGTCATCTCACTCAAGCATGGATCACACAATCATGGCAAGAGGTGAAGCATAAATAAACTATCTATACTAGTCAAGTTAAGCGGGGCAATTCCTTCACAAAGCATATCACTAGTTACCCCGCAAAAATATAAAGTTTGGTACTGTTTTGCCCTAAACAATATTTTATATTCGTCATTACCAAGAAAGAGCAACATATTCACATTCTACACGATATTCTAGTCAAGTTACATGTAAGAAACATTTTAAACGGAGCAACGGTTAAAAAGATACGACCTATTATATTTACGGTGGCAAGCAATGTAAATAGCAGGTAAACAACATGTAGACAAGTGAAAACATGGCAAAGGAGCACATTTTATTAATCTACACGCAAAACAGAGCAGTCCGAGCTATGAGCAAAAATATATAGCTACCGCAAAATAAAAACACAATCTGCAATTTCATTAAACCAGAAAAAAACGTCCTCGGGCCTAATCTGCGGTTAACGGGCTAGCACAGGGGCATGCGTAAGATAGTTAACTAGGGCACACGGCGCTAAACAGCTATTGGGCTGCCCCAACTACCTCAGAAGACAAAAAACAAAAGAGGGCAGCTCACCTTAGTGGGCTCGGCCCAGCCGACGGAGGGTGGGCACTGTATAGCGCATGCGCGCCCTAGGCGGAACTTAGCTCGGCCATGGGGGAGTTGGGCTGCACGCCCTGGCGGGCCTTGGCGAGGTGGGCCGGCCCACTCGAGCGACCACGGGAGCGAGCTGCCGCGATCATCGTCCCAAGCGAGCTAGGCGGCGCGGCGGCTGGATCCTCCGATGAGGGGCGGCGCCGAGGAAGGTCGGTGAGGATGGGCCAGGATTGCGGGGGCGGCGGATCCGGTCCGCCCTGTGTCGGATCTAGGTGAGGAGGAGGGGCTTGCCGACGAGGGGCGAGCTCGGCTCGGGAGGCCGACCAGGAATGGTGCGGCGGCTGCTGGCTTCCGCCGGTGGCGACCTGCAGGGGGAAGAGAGGGAGGAGGTGAGGCGAGGGAAGGAGGAGAAGGTTGCGGGGCGAGCTCACAGGAGGGTTGCGGCGGCTCGCCGTGGACGGAGGCGGCGCGGCACGGGTCTCGGGCAGGGAGCGCTCGGGGAGGAGTTGCTTGGGCGTGGTTGTCCAACTGGTGATGTGGCGCAACACGGGTGGCCCGATCTGAGGTGGGGTTAGTTTTCTGGTGAAAACGAGGTGTCGGCGCTGGGTTGGGAAGGCGCAGAAAACAAGGTGAGAGGCGGCTAGGGTTTCCAAAATAGGATGTGTAGCCCTGGAGGTCGCCTCAAATCGCACGAAATTCAAAACACCGCCTCAAATCACCAAACTGACGTCGTCTACATCGTTTAACGCCAAAAGAGAACGTCGAGCACCTCCCGATAAAATAACCCATTTTAATATAAATGGGGGTTTTTGCACCGATGGTGATGGCTGGTCTTGTGCCAAAAATTGCGACGTTGATCGGGAGACTTTTCCGGTGTCGCAACGAGGTCATGTGCCATTGTGGAAAAGGTCCGGACTCGCATCCGATACGATAGATAGGGGGAGAATATTCACCGATTATTAATTTCGGCAAAGCAAACACTGCAAACAACTCAGACAATCATCACCGCAACGCAACAAACAAAATTTTTAATTAGGGTGGAATTTCTGGGCTGTTACAAGTATATCACAAAGTCCTTCTGGGTATCAGGGGGAGCAAGCACTGGGGGATAAGTGAGCTTGTACTTGAGATCTTGAAAACTTTCTTGACATTTATCAGTCCACTCAAACTTGACAACATTGTGAAGAAGATTAGTCAGAGACTTGGCAATCTTGGAGAAGTTCTCGACGAAATGGCGGCAATAGCTCGCGAGGCCGAGGAAACTTCTGACTTGTTGACAGTCCTGGGAGGAGTCCAGTCAAGAATAGCCTGAATACGTTCTGGGTTGACGGCAACGCCATCCTTGGAAATCACATGACCAAGGTAGGTTACTTCGGGAAGCTAGAACTCACACTTAGAATACTTAGCATATAGTTTGTGTTCTCGAAGCTTTTCCAGTATAAGACGAAGGTGTTCAGCATGTTCCTCTTCATTCTTGGAGTATAAGAAGATATCATCTAGATAAACCACGATGAACTTGTCGAGGTATTCCATGAATATATAGTTCATGAATCGGGAGAAAGTGGCCGGGGCATTGGTCAGGCCAAAATACATGACAGTGTACTCGTATGAACCATAGCAAGTAATGAAAGCGTTCTTTGGGATGTCCTCTTCGCGGACCCGGATCTGATGGTAACCCAACCTCAAGTCGAGTTTAGAGAACATAGTAGATCCAACAAGTTGATCATATAGATCGTTGATCCGAGGAACCGGATACTTGTTCCGTATTGTTGCCTGGTTGATAGGTCGGTAATCTTGGACCAAACGGTTTGTTCCATCGCTCTTCTTGAAAAAGAGCGAATGTGTAACACCCTCAAATCTTAGCCCTGTCATTAAGCTAATTGATTGCCTTGTCATCATAATCGTCCTCGTTAAAACTTTGCATTGGAGATAATTCAACTCCAATTAAAGTTTGCAGATGCCAGTCAAGATAAACTTTTAAAATATGGTTAAACAAAAATGTCCATGAACCTTGCAAATAATCCATAGGCAATTATAGAATTTAAATCAATATTTAGAAGTTATTAAATTGCCTTGGATTTTTAGTAAATAAGTGGAAATTAAAACTAAGCCAAATATTGTGCCACCAACTTTATCAATTGCATAAAAATCATTAGAGAATATTAGAATAGCAATGGGAATATATTAAAGTGTTGAAATAATTGAAACAATTCAAACAGTAGCAAATTAGCCACATTTAAATCCATTTTAAACAAAAAATATTTTATTGAATTTTTTTTGTTCCCAAACTTTTTGTGGCATCACCTTATAATGTAATACTAATATAGCAACCAGTTTCACATTTTTTTTAATCAAATTCTAGAGCAATAAAATATAAAAATAAAATAAAATGAAAAAGGAAAACCTAAACAGGAAAAGTCCTATACCTCGCCTGGGGCAAAACCCAACCTGGACCAACCCCCAGCCCAGTCTCCTTCTCCCCTTGTCTTCTTCCCCCTTCCTCTATTAACCCTGCGTGGCACACATCCATGGCGCCCTGGCCATGGATGGCCACCACGTGCTTCCCCTTGGGGTATAAGAGCATAGCCCGCCCACTGCTAACCCTAGTCACCCTAGTCGCCCCCTGCCCATTCCCCTCCTCCCCCTCGCGCTCCGCAGCCTCCCTACACGGGAGCCGCCGCACGGTCGTCGCCGTGGCCCGGGCACCACCGTGGCTACCAAGCTCCCAGGTGCACGAGAACTTGTCCGGGAGCTCGCTGGCACTCACCCTCGTCTTCCCCAAGCGACGAATCGAGGCGGGACGCGCTGCAGGCTGTGCATCGAGCCGCGCCCCTCGCCACGGAAGCCGGCGACCGCAACCCTCTTTCGTCGCGCTCCAACCTCCCCGCGCCTCCCCAAGCTCACCATCGCGCTCTTGGTGAGCCTGCGCATCTCCCCGACCTCTCATCGTTCTTCCCCGCGTTCCGTAGCTACCTCGCCGACGAAGCCGCGGCCCTGCCGCCTTTAGGGTTCGCCATTCTCATCGTTTTAGGTCGTCTTGACATGGGTTAGTATCACCTACGTGTACGCCAAGCTTGTCTCGTTCGAACGGCACCCGCGCCAGTGGATTTGGTCGCCGTCGACAGGCAAATGGCTGTCGCCGTGCTGCTGTTGTTGTCGCCGACGTGGACGCCCTGGCCATGGCCATGTGATGTGTATGCGTGTGGTGTCACTGGTGTGTGTGCACTGCCTATGTGTGATATACGTGTATGTGTGCGCGTGTGATGGGCGTGCGTGCGTGCTCGCTCATGGCATCCCTAGCCACGCCCCAGCTGCTCCTTGCTGCTGTGCGTGTGGCCGCCCCCTGCTGACTCAGCTTCTGCTGCCATTGCAGCTGCTGTCGCCGCTGGCTGCTACTTCTACTCTGCAGCTGCTGCCTGCAGCTATTTGCTACTGTTGTGGTTACTTTGCTGTTGCTGAAACCTCTAATGTGTGCAACACAACAGTAGCTAAAATCGTGCAAAACGATTTCAAATGTGACTAAAATTATATGGACCGGGGGTACACTGATCAACCTCCATTTTATCCCATTGGACCGTTTTCAGTTACTACTATTGCAAAAACTATTGTTGTACCACTTTTGTTAGCCACAAAATAGCAATGAAACAAGTTCAAAAATGGCTAAAGTTAGCATGGAGTCAAAGTAAAAATAACCAGCTTTGATTCGTTCCATTGGACCAACTTAAGAGAATGCACGGATTAAATGCTACAAAAATCACAAAACGCCGATTTTAACAAATTTCTGAAGTTACATTAAGTGGCACTTTTCAAACGAGGATTTAATCATGAAAGTGAACTTTAATAAAAATGATTTCCATACCAGTTTCGAGATCTCAGAGAGTTGTTCGACTTGATATCAGGCACTAACTCGGAAGATGGGCAGAACCCTAAACCGTAGCCTCCCGAACACGCCAAATGGATGTCGGGACCCGGGGTTTGCGTATGCAAGTACAGTTAAGACATAGTCATATGGAGAGCTGAGAACCGCACCCACTTGTCTAAGCAGACAAGGCCAAGCACTGAACATTCTCGGAAAGCATCGTACGTGAGGGGCATCCCATCCAGGCCGGATGATCAACTGAGATGGGTCCTCATCGTCCGCACACAAGTCTAAAGATATGGGTGGTGAACTCCCATATTCAAAGATAAGTCGCCTCAACCATATTATCGACTATCTCAAAACTCTTACATAGAATTACTCCAGCCCGATCACTTAGTCGGGGTCTAGGGCGGGCTCGATCATACCAGAAAGTGTGCACGAGACGGAGTCTCGAGCAATCCCATCGCGATGCCCCAAGCTGCGCACATCTAAGGGCCACTTGGTGTATGAAAGACCGCCAGCCAGAACACAACTAAGGTCTCGAAAACCCATACAAAGACATGCATGTTATAAACATACACGCAGCACACATGCCTTGTATGAACAGCAGGTACCATTGCATTTCTCTACAAAGTGTACATTTTATTTATAACTCTTATAGAGTACACACAGAGATCACATACATGTGATCCAACATTACAACATAGAGCGGAAGAAAATTATGTATGGGTACAAACAAGTTTAACAAATGGCTTAAGAAGCCTTATTTAAACACAAAGCCCTCCACGAGGGAACCAGTCTGCTGACTGGGACTAGACTAGCTTAACTTCAGTCGTCCAGCTCGATGAAGAAGCCACCTTCGGGGTCAGAGGCGTCATCTAAAACATAGATTAAGCAAACGTGAGTACAAAGTCGTACTCAGCAAGACTTACATAGGAGCTATACTACTCATGCACATGTGTCAAGGTAAAGGGAGGTGGGGTTCACTTGCAGAAATGCCAGCTTTGACTTGGCTAATCCTGAACTACGAGTACTAGACTTTGAGGTAAGAAGCGTACACGAGTCCACTACTTTCTCCAACCAATACACCACTATGGTGCCTTCCTCGACTTCCCCACGAGAAAACACGCCATAGCACTCACACTTATCTTGGTGTGTTTTAGAAGTATCCGGTTCAAGTTATCTAATAATCAAGCTAAGCTTTCCAAGCAGTCCATAACCGCGGACGCGGCTATTCGAATAGTTTTGTTAACCTTGCAAGGGTGTACCGCTACACACACATGACCATCATTTACCGCCTTTATACTCGACACCATTCAAGGGGTGCCGGCGAGGATGCTCACCACAACTGTTACCTCATAGCCGATCTAGTCCGAGAAAGCCACCTACTTGGGTTGGTTTACCACAATCGTGAACCCGGCCGGTTTACCGAAGTGGACCCAAGTGATGTGTGCGTGGTGCATCAGCCGGTCTCGGATGAGCCGTTCTCTCACTTAGCATCCAGGCCATAGACCTACCAGAACTCCGAACTATTGCGACATCTGGACATCGAAAGGGATGAGTTAGTAAGTTGAGAGGGGTCAGTGAGCCCAATGTGTGGTTGTAGTCTTCATCTTGGATCACCACACAAGAACTCGTACTATGGCGGTGTTCAACGAGACAACCCACTGTGTACTCCTACACAGCCTCTCATCGTTCACCTTGTATTAGGGTCGATTCACCAACACTTTTCTACCATCATCAACATGATTATTCCCATCCCGACTCACATCACAGTAACAACATGGTATCATACTAAGCATGCAATAAGCAGTAACATTGCAGGGGCCACATGATATCAAACAACTCCTACATTTGCTAGGATTGTGGTTTGCTTACTACTGTGACAAAATGATAGGTCATGCAAAGGAATGGGTTCATCTATGCGGTAGAAACGTAGCATGGTGATCATCCTAAACAATGCATAAGAGAGACATGAGAGGGAAGTGGGATTTAATCGATATGATTAATGGGGTTTTGCTTGCCTTGCTGACGAGGTTCGGGTTCTGGATCTTCAACGTAGGGGGTGACCTCTTGCTCCGGTTCCACCTCTACTCGACAAACAAAGCACGAAGTAGCAATCAATATGAATGTAATGCTCAAGCACATGAATGAATGTTGAAACTTGAAGTATAAGTTTTGATGTGTGAGGCAATTCCATTTAAGTGGAGTATATTGCATTTGAAATGCAAATCCAAAATCCACATTTGAATTAAAAATAGCCAAGGTGCAATTGACATAGTTTGATCATTTTTAAACATGTTCAATTGTATAAGATGTGCCTCTGATGTAAGGTTGAAATGTAGCATGTTGCCATGGTTCAAGTTGCAAACATATTTGATTTGAATTTGATTTAATTCCATTTAAATCAAATAGCAAATGCTACTGATCACATTTTAAATTCAACTCAAACAGAGTTGAAAGTTGCATATTTGGAAAGATAATTTTCTCCTGATCATTTTTCATATATTATTTGTCCAATTTGGAGTTAATATGAATTTTCTATGAATT
Organism: Bromus sterilis; assembly: GCA_950022295.1. Taxonomy (NCBI): domain Eukaryota; kingdom Viridiplantae; phylum Streptophyta; class Magnoliopsida; order Poales; family Poaceae; genus Bromus; species Bromus sterilis. Next base: position 225,308,781 of record OX465599.1, read on the forward strand.
TCCAAAGTTTGGGGTATTTTCTGGAATTTCTGGAATTCTTTTAATCCAAATAATCTCTGGAAATTCATTTAAATCAATTATTGCATCAGCATGTGGTCATGCTGACGTGGGGGGGGGGGTCTGACTGGTGGGCCAGGGGTGTTAGTGTCACATGGGTTTAATTGAAACGGTTTAAACTTAACCAGGGGGTTAAGTGCCTGAGGGCCCCACCTGTCATTGACCTGGGGTCAATTAGCAGGGGGGTTTACCCCTAATGACAGTGGCCTCACCGGAGGCTAGCCGCCGGTGGCCACTAGTGCGGCGGCGCTGCACGGGGAGGGGGCTCCCGTGGTCCAAATCGAGCGCCGCAACCACCGAGACTTCGCTCTTGGTGCTGCGCATCGAATGGAACCGAGTGGGGGACCTGGGAGGCACTGATTTGACGGCGACGACGAGCCCTAGCGGCGGCGGAGCTGCTGGCTCGAGGTGAACTCGGCTACGGGGCACCATTTGGGGCGGTTTTAGGCTGGATCGAACCAGAGGAGCTCTGCGGTGAAAACGGACAGGGTGACAGGGTCGAAAGATTTGGGTAGGCTCGTCGACGACGAGCATGGCGGCTCTGTGCTCCGGCGTCCATGGCGGAAAGAGCTAGAGGAGGCGTGAGGTGTCGTGGCTTGAGGGGAAAATCTCACCGAGACGCAGGGAGTGCAACGGTGCAGTCGATGGAGTCGAGGAGGGAACGTGGCCGGAGTATTTGACGACGACGAGTCGCGGATCCGGCGAGGGCTCGAGGACGATTGCGGCGGCTTGATTCCAAATCACGGCTCTGCCTGCTTCGGGAAGAGGAAGTCGACGACGGCGAGTACGAGGGACACCGCAGCTTGAGCTCTAGGGCACGGTGGCCACGTCTTCCACGGCGGTGCGCTCCGGCGAGTTCTCGGGTGGCGACGGAAACGAGCACGGGAGGAGGAGGAGGAAGCTCTGGAGGGGGGGAATGGGCTCACGGCGTCACCAGCGTCTCCGTGGCGTCGCTAGAAGGCGCGGGAGGGGCAGGTGTCGTCGGGAGAGGCGGCAACGTGCCCAGCTAGCTCGGTGGCATTCCACCGAGCAGCTTGGAGGCGCGGGGCGGGGAAGAAGACCCTCGTGCCCCTTTGGGCCGGCTGGGCTGGGTGGGCCGACTTCGCCTAGGCGCCAGGTAAGTCTTTTTCCTTTTTCTGTCTGTTTAATCTTTCCTTTCTTTTTCTGTAATTTGTTTTGGCTCTGATAAAAATACCAAACCATTTTATTAAATGCTGAAAACTTTTATGTGGCCTCATAATAATATAGACTAGCCACTCATAAACTTTCAACATTTTTAAAATTCAAATGATTTGAATTTTAAATCAAAAAGGGGTATTTCTTTAATTCCAATGTACTGTTTGAATATTTGAAAAATCTATGAGCATGGGGTGGGTCCCACATCACTTGATATGTGATCACACTCATTTATAAGACTTTTCAAAACTCTAACATGAATTTGTGGAAAAGATTTTTATCTGGCCTTTTGAATTAATTCATCTGGGGGGTGTTCCTTCTCCCATTTTGATTTTGAATTTGGTTTCCAAGATTTCTTTTTGAAATTTTGACATGATGCAAAGGCACTAGCTAACCCTAGCACATACCTAACAGAGGGATCTGACAACTCGCCCCCACTCAAAAGAATCTCGTCCCGAGATTCAGAAGTCTGCGGGAGGAAGGAGGGGTACTCGGTAAGGAGACGGTCTTCTCTTTCCCACGTAGCTTCTCTTTCAGAGTGGTGTGACCATTGCACTTTCAGAAACCTAATCTTCTGACGACGAGTGACACGCTCTACGGAATCAAGAATACGAACGGGGTATTCTCGATAAGAAAGGTCATCTTGGAGATCAAGCGTTTCATGGTCGACTTCGCGGATGGGGTCCTTGAAGCAACGCCTGAGTTGGGACACATGGAATACATCATGTACTCGGGAGAGGTGCGGAGGTAGTTCAAGTTGGTAGGCATCTTATCCACGTTTAGTAATAATGCGGAAAGGTCCGATGTAACGTGGGGCCAACTTGCCTTTGATACCGAAACGTTGGGTTCCCTTTAGAGGAGTAACCCGAAGGTAAGCCTTCTCATCCAGATTGTAGCTCTCTTGCCTATGATGACGATCATAGTAGCTTTTCTGACGAGACTGGGCTGCTTTCAATTGATCACGAACAATGCGAACTTTCTCTTCTGCTTCCTTGATCATATCCGGTCCAAAGAATTGTCTTTCACCGGTTTCAGACCAGTTTAGTGGTGTTCGACATCGTCGTCCATAAAGGAGTTCAAAAGGAGCCATGTTCAGACTAGATTGAAAACTATTGTCATAAGAAAATTCGGCAAATGGAAGAGAATTCTCCCAATTCTTTCCGAATGAGATAACACAAGCTCTGAGCATGTCTTCAAGAATTTGGTTAACTCTTTCGACTTGACCGCTAGACTGAGGATGAAAAGCTGTACTGAAGGAGAGATGAGTTCCCATAGCATTCTGAAAGCTTCCCCAAAATCTAGAGGTGAAAAGGCTACCGCGATCAGAATTGATTTCCAAAGGAACACCGTGAAGGGATACAATTCTGGAGATGTACAAGTCTGCTAACTGGCTAGCAGTTACAGACTCGCGAACTGGAAGGAAGTGAGCAACTTTGGAAAGCCTATCTATGACAACGAAGATGGCATTGTTTCCTTTCTGGGTTCTTGGAAAGCCGGTGATGAAGTCCATACCGACTTTGTCCCATTTCCACTCGGGAATAGACCAAGGTTGAAGTGTACCAGCAGGTCTTTGATGTTCTGCCTTAATGCGACTACAAACATCACATTCGGCAACAAATTGAGCAATGTCTCTCTTCATCCTAGTCCACCAAAATCTCTGGCGTAGATCTCGGTACATTTTTGTGCTACCGGGATGAATTGAGAGGGGTGTGTCATGGGCTTCTTTGAGGATGAGTTGCCTTAGTTCCTTATTCTTAGGTACTACCAAACGATTTTCAAAGAATACCGTTCCATTGCTATCTGTGGAGAAACATCTAGCAACTCCGCTAGCAATGTTCTCCTTGATCCGGCGAACACCTCGTGCACGCCTTTGGGCAACTATGATTTGATCCTCAAGAGTTGGTTTCGCCACCAAGGTTGAAAGATAGCCATGAGGAACAATTTCAAGGTTGAGCTTGCGAAAGTCCTCACGAAGAAGTGGTGGATACTGTTGTAACATGAGGTTGTTACAGTACGACTTACGACTTAGTGCATCAACCATGACATTGGCTTTGCCTGGGGTGTAAGAAATTACTACGTCGTAATCTTTTATCAACTCAATCCAGCGTCTTTGCCTGAGATTAAGATCTGGCTGGGTGAAAATATATTTGAGGCTTTGGTGGTCGGAATAAATCTCGCAACGGTTACCAAGGAGGTAATGTCGCCAAGTGGTTAGGGCATGAACTACGGCAGCGAGTTCAAGGTCATGGGTAGGATAGTTCTCTTCATGTGGCCACAACTGGCGTGAAGCATAAGCTACCACATGTCGATCTTGCAGAAGTATGCATCCTAACCCTTGCCGTGAGGCATCACAATAGATCTCGAAATCCTTTTTAGTGTCTGGAGGTGCAAGTACAGGTGCAGAAGTCAATCTTCTTTTTAGCTCTTGAAAGATTTCCTCGCACTTGGGAGTCCATAAGAATTTCTTATCTTTCTTGAGGAATTCAGTTAGAGGCTTTGCAACTTTAGAAAAGTTCTCGACGAAGCGACGGCAATAGCTGGCTAGGCCAAGAAAACTCCTAACTTGCTTAACCGATTCAGGTGGAGTCCAGTCAAGGACGGCCTGAACTCTCTCGGGATTCAGAGCAATACCTTTTGCAGAAATCACGTGGCCTAAGTAGGTCACTTCTGGTAGCCAGAATTCACACTTGGAGAATTTAGCGTACAGGCGATGCTCTCTATGCTTCATCAATACCAGCCTTAAGTGTTCTGCATGATCTCCTTCGTTCTTCGAGTAGATGAGAATATCATCAAGATAAACTACAACAAATTTATCTAGGTACTCCATGAAGATTGAATTCATCAAGCGTGAGAATGTGGCGGGGGCATTGGTTAAACCAAAGGACATGACGGTGTACTCATAAAGACCATAACGAGTAGTAAAAGACGTTTTGGGAATGTCCTCGTTTCGGATTCTGATCTGATGATAACCTAATCTCAAATCCATCTTGGAGAAGACGGAGGATCCTGCAAGTTGATCATAAAGATCATTGATCCTGGGCAGTGGGTATTTGTTCTTGATCGTCGCTAAATTTAGCGGGCGATAGTCTACGCACATCCTTTCTGTTCCATCTTTCTTCTTTACGAACAGAACGGGGCAACCCTATGGCGATGAGCTAGGGCGGATGAAGCCTTTTGCCAACGAAGCATCAAGTTGGGTTTTTAGCTCAGCTAACTCATGTGGGGCCATTTTATATGGGCGTTTGGAAATTGGTGCGGTTCCGGGAACAAGATCCACTATGAACTCTACACATCTGTCGGGTGGCATGCCCGGCAGCTCTTCAGGAAAGACATCCGGGAAGTCACGAACCACCGGAATATCTTCAAGTTCGGGAAGGGGAAGTACATTCAAGGAATGCACTTGGGTTCTTGTTCTGGGTGAGGTATAGTTGACTGTTTGGCCTGAATGGTGGGTGAGTTTCACGGATTTTCCTTTGCAATCCAGGTAGGCATTCTGTCTTGATAGCCAATCCATGCCAAGGATGACATCAATGTCTGAAGACTTGAGGGCTATGAGTGAAGCAAGGAATACTAAACCCTCAATTGCAATTTGATTACCATGGCTCACTCTATTAGTTTGCCATCTTGACCCTGGAGTTTGAATAACCATCGGGGTGGACAATTCAATAAAGGGTAACTCATGACGAAGTGCATAACTTTCCGACATGAATGAATGAGATGCTCCTGGGTCGAAAAGAACGGAAGTAGGAACAAAATTGACTGGGAGCGTACCAAGAATGACGTCAGTGGTGTCGTCAGTCTCTTCGGCGGCAATCTGGTTCACACGTCCACGAGTGGCGGGAGGAGCGGGTTTGGCGGTGTAGACCTTCTGGGGTGGCTTGCCACGACCATTGTTGCTGTTGTTGTTGCCTCCGGCACGGGGTGGAGCGTTCTGGTGTTGGAGCTGGTTCTGGGGGCACTCGCGAGAATAGTGGCCTGCCTGACCACACTTGTAACAAGCTCCGAAAACAGTGCGTGGAGCTGGGTGGAACTGGGTGGGTGGACGAGGCGTCACATAGGATGGCCTCGGTGGGTTGTTCTGGCGGAACATGCTATTGGGGATCCAGATCTTGCGCTTCTGGGAGCCAGAACTGGATGAACTGTCATCTCTAGGATGTTTGCGGAAATCATTGTGGGTGTTCATGTCCTCTGCTTTGATGGCCTTGTTGACAAGGACCTGGAATGTGGCAAAGTCATGAAGGTTGAGCTCGCGACGGAGTCCACTGTTGAGGCCACGACGGAACCTCTCTTGTTTCTTGGAGTCGGTGGAGACTTCTTCAGTTGCATAACGAGCAAGTCGGTTGAACTCACGACTGAACTCGTCAACTGTCCTTCTGCCTTGAGTGAGGTTACAAAATTCCTCACGCTTGCGGTCCATGAGACCCTTGGGGATGTGGTGCTCGCGGAAAGAAGTGCAGAATTCCTCCCAAGATGCAGGTGGTCCAACGGGACGCATATTCAGAAAGTTCTCCCACCAAGAACTAGCTGCACCTTCGAGGTGATAGGTGGCATAGCTGACCTTGTCGCCATTTGCAACATGGCCGGCTTGGAGCTTCCTTTCGATGCTGCGGAGCTAGTCATCGGCGTCAAGGGGCTCGGTGGAGTAACTGAAAACTGGGGGATGAAGTCGGATGAAGTCGTTCAGGGACACCAACTCATTGCGCTGCTGAGTGGTGTTGCGTGCGATGACTTATAGCAGGTGGTGAGAGTCTCGGCGGTTCCTCTCAACTTCCATCAGAACCTGAGCCATCGTGGGTGGGGGTGGAAGGTTGCCTTCCTCCTGGTTGTTCCCACGACCTTGGTTATGACCAACCTGGCCACGGGTTCCTTGAGACATCCTGAAGGTGAAAACCAAAGTCAAACAGAGTTGATTTGAAGAGTCTAATCAAGGTATTGAAGTACTGGAAGGATTACAGAGCAAAGGAAGTAATCATCTTGACAACATGGTGATAAAAGCATACAAGCCATATATTCACAAGCTGTCATACAAGCCATACATCGTTTTAGTACAAGCACTAAGCTAATACAAACGTGATGAAGATGATACATCCTTCAGAGGCACTCTGACTTCCTATACATTATTTATCTAAGCCTCTGGAACTTAGACACCTTGCTTACAATATACTAAGATACTACTACATCCTCACTAAGTAAGACCACAGGCGGTCTCACTCATCTCCATCTCCATAGTAGTCCTCGTAAAAGTTACCCGCATATCCCGGTAGCTGGAGGTGACCATCGGAAAACACGGAGGCCTGCGGACCCTGATATCCATTTGGGCAAGGATGGGGCCTAGGTCCAGTGTAGGGTGGAAGCAAAGGACCACGGGGTGGAAAAATTCCTCCAATCTCGGGCCAAGCAACTCGAGATGGCATCTGAGTCCTCACTGGATAGATCGCATCATACTCAACTGATCCCACGCTCACAAAGGGTGCCAACAGCGTCAGTGCTCGGTACAAACGAACACAAGTGGCGTGGAGCTCAAAACGGAGAGCGCGTGCATCACGATCTCTGTCACTAGCAAACCTAGCAGTCACCTGGAGTGCTGGATCCTCTGTAGACTGATCTGAGTAGAGTCCGGTGTAATATCCCTCTTCTCCTGGAAGTGCAGCAGGGATATAGCGGAATGAGGTCTCTCTCAGCATGGTGTGCTCCTCTCTCAGCAGTGTAATACATGAATATGCAGCATCCTGCACAGCCATGTTCTCGGTAACGCCAATGCCATGTCCAAAGTGGATAGGCTGAGTGACTCCAACGTGGTGCGGATAGATCCGGACAATGCAGTGGAACTGCGTCTAGCTGAAGTCGTGAAACTGCTCCTCGATGGTGTACTCAGGGTACCACCGATATCCCACATAGGACATCATCTCGATCAACGTGGCGGGATGGCCACGCACACCGAGGCACCTGGTCAAATGAACAATCTGCCGAGGGGGGAGATCTGCCATCTGAAACAGAAAGGAGTTTGCAAATGCATCAGATTATGAGATAAACCTGGAATGACTGAGACAGCATAACGGCTGTAATTGTAAGAAATGACAATTTCTATCAATCATGAAAAACAGCACTTACATAATACGATGTAAGAAATCAGCATTATAACAATGCTAGGAAAACCTGACACAACTTTCCTACGGCTATAGGGAAGCAAACAACGAGATGTGCTAATCAGACAGAGGAGAGCCTAGTCCTATCTTCCCGTAGAATAAGATGAGGGTGACTCAGAACTCAGAACGAAGGGGGTAAGGAGAAAAAAGAAGCCTTACGTTATTCCCTTATATACCCAGAGTAACTATATAACCATAGCAAGCTAGACTCTACTTCGGCCAAGGCTACTAGTCCTACCGTTAGTCCTGCTCTGATACCAAGTCTTTCGGGACCCGGGGTTTGCGTATGCAAGTACAGTTAAGACATAGTCATATGGAGAGCCGAGAACCGCACCCACTTGTCTAAGCAGACAAGGCCAAGCACTGAACATTCTCGGAAAGCATCGTACGTGAGGGGCATCCCATCCAGGCCGGATGATCAACTGAGATGGGTGCTCATCGTCCGCACACAAGTCTAAAGATATGGGTGGTGAACTCCCATATTCAAAGACAAGTCGCCTCAACCATATTATCGACTATCTCAAAACTCTTACATAGACTTACTCCAGCCCGATCACTTAGTCGGGGTCTAGGGAGGGCTCGATCATACCAGAAAGTGTGCACGAGACGGAGTCTCGAGCAATCGCATCGCGATGCCCCAAGCTGCGCACATCTAAGGGCCACTTGGTGAATGAAAGACCGCCAGCCAGAACACAACTAATGTCGCGAAAACCCATACAAAGACATGCATGTTATAAACATACACGCAGCACACATGCCTTGTATGAACAGCAGGTACCATTGCATTTCTCTACAAAGTGTACATTTTAGTTATAACTCTTATAGAGTACACACAGAGATCACATACATGCGATCCAACATTACAACACAGAGCGGAAGCAAATTATGTCTGGGTATAGACAAGTTTAACAAATGGCTTAAGAAGCCTTATTTAAACACAAAGCCCTCCACCAGGGAACCAGTCTGCTGACTGGGACTAGACTAGCTTAACTTCAGTAGTCCAGCTCGATGAAGAAGCCACCTTCGGGGTCAGAGGCGTCATCTAAAACATAGATTATGAAAACGCGAGTACAAAGTCGTACTCAGCAAGACTTACATAGGAGCTATACTAATCATGCACATGTGTCAAGGTAAAGGGAGGTGGGGTTCACTTGCAGAAATGCTAGCTTTGACTTGGCTAATCCTTAACTACGAGTACCAGACTTTGAGGTAAGAAGCGTACACGAGTCCACTAATTTCTCCAACCAATACACCACTATGGTGCCTTCCTCGACTTCCCCACGTGAAAACACGCCATAGCACTCACACTTATCTTGGTGTGTTTTAGAAGTATCCGGTTCAAGTTATCTAATAATCAAGCTAAGCTTTCCAAGCAGTCCATAACCGCGGACGCGGCTATTCGAATAGTTTTGTTAACCTTGCAAGGGTGTACCGCTACACACACATGACCATCATTTACCGCCTTTATACTCGAAACCATTCAAGGGGTGCCAGCGAGGATGCTCACCACAACTGTTACCTCATAGCCGATCTAGTCCGAGAAAGCCACCTACTTGGGTTGGTTTACCACAATCGTGAACCCGGCCGGTTTACCGAAGTGGACCCAAGTGATGTGTGCGTGGTGCATAAGCCGGTCTCGGATGAGCCGTTCTCTCACTTAGCATCCAGGCCACAGACCTACCAGAACTCCGAACTATTGCGACATATGGACATCGAAAGGGATGAGTTAGTAAGTTGAGAGGGGTCAGTGAGCCCAATGTGTGGTTGTACTCTTCATCTTGGATCACCACACAAGAACTCGTACTATGGCGGTGTTCAACGAGACAACCCACTGTGTACTCCTACACAGCCTCTCATCGTTCACCTTGTATTAGGGTCGATTCACCAACACTTTTCTACCATCATCAACATGATTATTCCCATCCCGACTCACATCATAGTAGCAACATGGTATCATACTAAGCATGCAATAAGCAGTAACATTGCAGGGGCCACATGATATCAAACAACTCCTACATTTGCTAGGATTGTGGTTTGCTTACTACTGTGACAAAATGATAGGTCATGCAAAGGAATGGGTTCATCTATGTGGTAGAAACGTAGCATGGTGATCATCCTAAACAATGCATAAGCGAGACATGAGAGGGAAGTGGGATTTTATCGATATGATCAATGGGGTTTTGCTTGCCTTGCTGACGAGGTTCGGGTTCTGGATCTTCAACGTAGGGGGTGACCTCTTGCTCCGGTTCCACCTCTACTCGACAAACAAAGCACGAAGTAGCAATCAATATGAATGTAATGCTCAAGCACATGAATGAATGTTGAAACTTGAAGTATAAGTTTTGATGTGTGAGGCAATTCCATTTAAGTGGAGTATATTGCATTTGAAATGCAAATCCAAAATCCACATTTGAATTCAAAATAGCCAAGGTGCAATTGACATAGTTTGATCATTTTTAAACATGTTCACTTGTATAAGATGTGCCTCTGATGTAAGGTTGAAATGTAGCATGTTGCCATGGTTCAAGTTGCAAAAATATTTGATTTGAATTTGATTTAATTCCATTTAAATCAAATAGCAAATGCTACTGATCACATTTTAAATTCAACTCAAACAGAGTTGAAAGTTGCATATTTGGAAAGATAATTTTCTCCTGATCATTTTTCATATATTATTTGTCCAATTTGGAGTTAATATGAATTTTCTACGAATTTCAAAAGCTTGGGGTATTTTCTGGAATTTCTGGAATTCTTTTAATTCAAATAATCTCTGGAAATTCATTTAAATCAATTATTGCATCAGCATGTGGTCATGCTGACGTGGGGGGGGGGTCTGACTGGTGGGCCAGGGGTGTCAGTGTCACATGGGTTTAATTGAAACGGTTTAAACTTAACCAGGGGGTTAAGTGCCTGGGGGCCCCACCTGTCATTGACCTGGGGTCAATTAGCAGGGGGGTTAACCCCTAATGACAGTGGCCTCACCGGCGGCTAGCCTCCGGTGGCCACCAGTGCGGCGACGCTGCACGTGGAGGGGGCTCCCGTGGTCCAAATCGAGCGCCGCAACCACCGAGACTTCGCTCTTGGTGCTGCGCATCGAATGGAACCGAGTGGGGGACCTGGGAGGCACTGATTTGACGGCGACGACGAGCCCTAGCGGCGGCGGAGCTGCTGGCTCGAGGTGACGAGGCACCATTTGGGGCGGTTTTAGGCTGGATCGAACCAGAGGAGCTCTGCGGTGACAACGGACAGGGTGACAAGGTCGAAAGCTTTGCGTAGGCTCGTCGACGACGAGCATGGCGGCTCTGTGCTCCGGCGTCCATGGCGGAAAGAGCTAGAGGAGGCGAGAGGTGTCGTGGCTTGAGGGGAAAATCTCACCGAGAAGCAGGGAGTGCAACGGTGCAGTCGATGGAGTCGAGGAGGGAACGTTGCCGGAGTATTTGACGACGACGAGTCGCGGATCCGGCGAGGGCTTGAGGACGATTGCGGCGGATTGATTCCAAATCACGGCTCTGCCTGCTTCGGGAAGAGGAAGTCGACGACGGCGAGTACGAGGGACACCGCAGCTCGAGCTCTAGGGCACGGTGGCCACGTCTTCCACGGCGGTGCGCTCCGGAGAGTTCTCGGGTGGCGACGGAAACGAGCACGGGAGGAGGAGGAGGAAGCTCTGGAGGGGGGGAATGGGCTCACGGCGTCTCCAACGTCTCCGTGGCGTCGCTAGAAGGCGCAGGAGGGGCAGGTGTCGTCGGGAGAGGCGGCAACGTGCCCAGCTAGCTCGGTGGCATTCCACCGAGCAGCTTGGAGGCGCGGGGCGGGGAAGAAGACCCTCGTGCCCCTTTGGGCCGGCTGGGCTGGGTGGGCCGACTTCGCCTAGGCGCTAGGTAAGTCTTTTTCCTTTTTCTGTCTGTTTAATCTTTCCTTTCTTTTTCTGTAATTTTTTTTGGCTCTGATAAAAATACCAAAACATTTTATTAAATGCTGAAAACTTTTATGTGGCCTCATAATAATATAGACTAGCCACTCATAAACTTTCAACATTTTTAAAATTCAAATGATTTGAATTTTAAATCAAAAAGGGGTATTTCTTTAATTCCAAGGTACTGTTTGAATATTTGAAAAATCTATGAGCATGGGGTGGGTCCCACATCACTTGATATGTGATCACACTCATTTATAAGACTTTTCAAAACTCTAACATGAATTTTTGGAAAAGATTTTTATCTGGCCTTTTGAATTAATTCATCTGGGGGGTGTTCCTTCTCCCATTTTGATTTTGAATTTGGTTTCCAAGATTTCTTTTTGAAATTTTGACATGATGCAAAGGCACTAGCTAACCCTAGCACATACCTAACAGAGGGATCTGACAACTCGCCCCCACTCAAAAGAATCTCGTCCCGAGATTCAGAAATCTGCGGGAGGAAGGAGGGGTACTCGGTAAGGAGACGGTCTTCTCTTTCCCACGTAGCTTCTCTTTCAGAGTGGTGTGACCATTGCACTTTCAGAAACCTAATCTTCTGACGACGAGTGACACGCTCTGCGGAATCAAGAATACGAACGGGTATTCTCGATAAGAAAGGTCATCTTGGAGATCAAGCGTTTCATGGTCGACTTCGCGGATGGGGTCCTTGAAGCAACGCCTGAGTTGGGACACATGGAATACATCATTTACTCGGGAGAGGTGCGGAGGTAGTTCAAGTTGGTAGGCAACTTCTCCACGTTTAGCAATAATGCGGAAAGGTCCGATGTAACGTGGGGCCAACTTGCCTTTGATACTGAAACGTTGGGTTCCCTTTAGAGGAGTAACCCGAAGGTAAGCCTTCTCATCCAGATTGTAGCTCTCTTGCCTATGATGACGATCATAGTAGCTTTTCTGACGAGACTGGGCTGCTTTCAATTGATCACGAACAATGCGAACTTGCTCTTCTGCTTCCTTGATCATATCCGGTCCAAAGAATTGTCTTTCACCGGTTTCAGACCAGTTTAGTGGTGTTCGACATCGTCGTCCATAAAGGAGTTCAAAAGGAGCCATGTTCAGACTAGATTGAAAACTATTGTTATAAGCAAATTCGGCAAATGGAAGAGAATTCTCCCAATTCTTTCCGAATGAGATAACACAAGCTCTGAGCATGTCTTCAAGAATTTGGTTAACCCTTTCGACTTGACCGCTAGACTGAGGATGAAAAGTTGTACTCAAGGAGAGATGAGTTCCCATAGCATTCTGAAAGCTTCCCCAAAATCTAGAGGTGAAAAGGCTACCGCGATCAGAATTGATTTCCAAAGGAACACCGTGAAGGGATACAATTCTGGAGATGTACAAGTCTGCTAACTGGCTAGCAGTTATAGACTCGTGAACCGGAAGGAAGTGAGCAACTTTGGAAAGCCTATCTATGACAACGAAGATGGCATTGTTTCCTTTCTGGGTTCTTGGAAAGCCGATGATGAAGTCCATACCGACTTTGTCCCATTTCCACTCGGGAATAGACAAAGGTTGAAGTGTACCAGCAGGTCTTTGATGTTCTGCCTTAATGCGACGACAAACATCACATTCGGCAACAAATTGAGCAATGTCTCTCTTCATCCTAGTCCACCAAAATCTCTGGCGTAGATCTCGGTACATTTTTGTCCTACCAGGATGAATTGAGAGGGGTGTGTCATGGGCTTCTTTGAGGATGAGTTGCCTTAGTTCCTTATTCTTAGGTACTACCAAACGATTTTCAAAGAATACTGTTCCTTTGCTATCTGTGGAGAAACATTTAGCAACTCCGCTCGCAATGTTCTCCTTGATCCGGCGAACACCTCGTGCACGCCTTTGGGCAACTATGATTTGATCCTCAAGAGTTGGTTTCGCCACCAAGGTTGAAAGATAGCCATGAGGAACAATTTCAAGGTTGAGCTTGCGAAAGTCCTCACGAAGAAGTGGTGGATACTGTTGTAACATGAGGTTGTTACAGTACGACTTACGACTTAGTGCATCAGCCATGACATTGGCTTTGCCTGGGGTGTAAGAAATTACTACGTCGTAATCTTTTATCAACTCAATCCAGCGTCTTTGCCTGAGATTAAGATCTGGCTGGGTGAAAATATATTTGAGGCTTTGGTGGTCGGAATAAATCTCGCAACGGTTACCAAGGAGGTAATGTCGCCAAGTGGTGAGGGCATGAACTACGTCAGCGAGTTCAAGGTCATGGGTAGGATAGTTCTCTTCATGTGGCCGCAACTGGCGTGAAGCATAAGCTACCATATGTCGATCTTGCAGAAGTATGCATCCTAACCCTTGCCGTGAGGCATCACAATAGATCTCGAAATCCTTTTTAGTGTCTGGAGGTGCAAGCACAGGTGCAGAAGTCAATCTTCTTTTTAGCTCTTGAAAGCTTTCCTCGCACTTGGGAGTCCATAAGAATTTCTTATCTTTCTTGAGGAGTTTAGTTAGAGGCTTTGCAACTTTAGAAAAGTTCTCGACGAAGCGACGGCAATAGCTGGCTAGGCCAAGAAAACTCCTAACTTGCTTAACCGATTCAGGTGGAGTCCAGTCAAGGACGGCCTGAACTCTCTCGGGATTCACAGCAATGCCTTTTGCAGAAATCACGTGGCCTAAGTAGGTCACTTCTGGTAGCCAGAATTCACACTTGGAGAATTTAGCGTACAGGCGATGCTCTCTATGCTTCATCAATACCAGCCTTAAGTGTTCTGCATGATCTCCTTCGTTCTTCGAGTAGATGAGAATATCATCAAGATAAACTACAACAAATTTATCTAGGTACTCCATGAAGATTGAATTCATCAAGCGTGAGAATGTGGCGGGGGCATTGGTTAAACCAAAGGACATGACGGTGTACTCGTAAAGACCATAACGAGTAGTAAAAGCCATTTTGGGAATGTCCTCGTTTCGGATTCTGATCTGATGATAACCTAATCTCAAATCCATCTTGGAGAAGACGGAGGATCCTGCAAGTTGATCATAAAGATCATTGATCTTGGGCAGTGGGTATTTGTTCTTGATCGTCGCTAAATTTAGCGGGCGATAGTCTACGCACATCCTTTCTGTTCCATCTTTCTTCTTTACGAACAGAACGGGGCAACCCCATGGCGATGAGCTAGGGCTGATGAAGCCTTTTGCCAACGAAGCATCAAGTTGGGTTTTTAGCTCAGCTAACTCATGTGGGGCCATTTTATATGGGCGTTTGGAAATTGGTGCGGTCCCGGGAACAAGATCCACTATGAACTCTACACATCTGTCGGGTGGCATGCCCGGCAGCTCTTCAGGAAAGACATCCAGGAAGTCACGAACCACCGGAATATCTTCAAGTTCGGGAAGGGGAAGTACATTCAAGGAATGCACTTGGGTTCTTGTTCTGGGTGAGGTATAGTTGACTGTTTGGCCTGAAGGGTGGGTGATTTTCACGGATTTGCCTCTGCAATCCAGGTAGGCATTATGTCTTGATAGCCAATCCATGCCAAGGATGACATCAATGTCTGAAGACTTGAGGGCTATGAGTGAAGCAAGGAATACTAAACCCTCAATTGCAATTTGATTACCATGGCTCACTCTATTAGTTTGCCATCTTGACCCTGGAGTTTGAATAACCATCGGGGTGGACAATTCAATAAAGGATAACTCATGACGAAGTGCATAACTTTCCGACATGAATGAATGAGATGCTCCTGGGTCGAAAAGAACGGAAGTAGGAACAAAATTGACTGGGAGCGTACCAAGAATGACGTCAGTGGTGTCGTCAGTCTCTTTGGCGGAAATCTGGTTCACACGTCCACGAGTGGCGGGAGGAGCGGGTTTGGTGGTGTAGACCTTCTGGGGTGGCTTGCCAAGACCATTGTTGCTGTTGTTGTTGCCTCCGGCACGGGGTGGAGCGTTCTGGTGTTGGAGCTGGTTCTGGGGGCACTCGCGAGAATAGTGGCCTGCCTGACCACACTTGTAACAAGCTCCGAAAATAGTGCGTGGAGCTGGGTTGTTTGGTGGAGCTGGGTGGAACTGGGTGGGTGGACGAGGCGTCACATAGGATGGCCTCGGTGGGTTGTTCTGGCGGAACATGCTATTGGGGATCCAGATCTTGCGCTTCTGGGAGCCAGAACTGGATGAACTGTCATCTCTAGGATGTTTGCGGAAATCATTGGGGGTGTTCATGTCCTCTGCTTTGATGGCCTTGTTGAAAAGGACCTGGAATGTGGCAAAGTCATGAAGGTTGAGCTCGCGACGGAGTCCACTGTTGAGGCCACGACGGAACCTCTCTTGTTTCTTGGAGTCGGTGGAGACTTCTTTAGTTGCATAACGAGCAAGTCGGTTGAACTCACGACTGAACTCGTCAACTGTCCTTCTGCCTTGAGTGAGGTTACAGAATTCCTCACGCTTGCGGTCCATGAGACCCTTGGGGATGTGGTGCTCGCGGAAAGAAGTGCAGAATTCCTCCCAAGATGCAGGTGGTCCAACGGGACGCATATTCAGAAAGTTCTCCCACCAAGAACTAGCTGCACCTTCGAGGTGATAGGTGGCATAGCTGACCTAGTCGCCATTTGCAACATGGCCGGCTTGGAGCTTCCTTTCGATGCTGCGGAGCCAGTCATCGGCGTCAAGGGGCTCGGTGGAGTAACTGAAAACTGGGGGATGAAGTCGGATGAAGTCGTTCAGGGACACCAACTCATTGCGCTGCTGAGTGGTGTTGCGTGCGATGACTTCCAGCAGGTGGTGAGAGTCTCGGAGGTTCCTCTCAACTTCCATAAGAACCTGAGCCATCGTGGGTGGGGGTGGAAGGTTGCCTTCCTCCTGGTTGTTCCCACGACCTTGGTTACGACCAACCTGGCCACGGGTTCCTTGAGACATCCTGAAGGTGAAAACCAAAGTCAAACAGAGTTGATTTGAAGAGTCTAATCAAGGTATTGAAGTACTGGAAGGATTACAGAGAAAAGGAAGTAATCATCTTGACAACATGGTGATAAAAGCATACAAGCCATATATTCACAAGCTGTCATACAAGCCATACATCGTTTTAGTACAAGCACTAAGCTAATACAAACGTGATGAAGATGATACATCCTTCAGAGGCACTCTGACTTCCTATACATTATTTATCTAAGCCTCTGGAACTTAGACACCTTGCTTACAATATACTAAGATACTACTACATCCTCACTAAGTAAGACCACAGGCGGTCTCACTCATCTCCATCTCCATAGTAGTCCTCGTAAAAGTTACCCGCATATCCCGGTAGCTGGAGGTGACCATGGGAAAACACGGAGGCCTGCGGACCCTGATATCCATTTGGGCAAGGATGGGGCCTAGGTCCAGTGTAGGGTGGAAGCAAAGGACCACGGGGTGGAAAAATTCCTCCAATCTCGGGCCAAGCAACTCGAGATGGCATCTGAGTCCTCACTGGATAGATCGCATCATACTCAACTGATCCCACGCTCACAAAGGGTTCCAAGAGCGTCAGTGCTCGGTACAAACGAACACAAGTGGCGTGGAGCTCAAAACGGAGAGCGCGTGCATCACGATCTCTGTCACTAGCAAACCTAGCAGTCACGTGGAGTGCTGGATCCTCTGCAGAGTGATCTGAGTAGAGTCCGGTGTAATATCCCTCTTCTCCTGGAAGTGCAGCAGGGATATAGCGGAATGAGGTCTCTCTCAGCATGGTGTGCTCCTCTCTCAGCAGTGTAATACATGAATATGCAGCATCCTGCACAGCCATGTTCTCGGTAACGCCAATGCCATGTCCAAAGTGGATAGGCTGAGTGACTCCAACGTGGTGCGGATAGATCCGGACAATGCAGTGGAACTGCGTCTGGTTGAAGTCGTGAAACTGCTCCTCGATGGTGTACTCAGGGTACCACCGATATCCCACATAGGACATCATCGCGATCAACGTGGCGGGATGGCCACGCACACCGAGGCACCTGGTCAAACGAACAATCTGTCGAGGGGGAGATCTGCCATCTGAAACAGAAAGGAGTTTGCAAATGCATAAGATTATGAGATAAACCTGGAATGACTCGGACAACATAACGGCTGTAATTGTAAGAAATGAAAATTTCTTTCAATCATGAAAAACAGCACTTACATAATACAATGTAAGAAATCAGCATTATAACAATGCTAGGAAAACCTGACACAACTTTCCTACGGCTATAGGGAAGCAAACAACGAGATGTGCTAATCAGACAGAGGAGAGCCTAGTCCTATCTTCCCGTAGAATATGATGAGGGTGACTCAGAACTCAGAACGAAGGGGGTAAGGAGAAAAAAGAAGCCTTACGTTATTCCCTTATATACCCAGAGTAACTATATAACTATAGCAAGCTAGACTCTACTTCGGCCAAGGCTACTAGTCCTACAGTCAGTCCTGCTCTGATACCAAGTCTGTCGGGACCCGGGGTTTGCGTATGCAAGTACAGTTAAGACATAGTCATATGGAGAGCCGAGAACCGCACCCACTTGTCTAAGCAGACAAGGCCAAGCACTGAACATTCTCGGAAAGCATCGTACGTGAGGGGCATCCCATCCAGGCCGGATGATCAACTGAGATGGGTCCTCATCGTCTGCACACAAGTCTAAAGATATGGGTGGTGAACTCCCATATTCAAAGACAAGTCGCCTCAACCATATTATCGACTATCTCAAAACCCTTACATAGACTTACTCCAGCCCGATCACTTAGTCGGGGTCTAGGGCGGGCTCGATCATACCACAAAGTGTGCACGAGACGGAGTCTCGAGCAATCGCATCGCGATGCCCCAAGCTGCGCACATCTAAGGGCCACTTTGTGTATGAAAGACCGCCAGCCAGAACACAACTAAGGTCTCGAAAACCCATACAAAGACATGCATGTTATAAACATACACGCAGCACACATGCCTTGTATGAACAGCAGGTACCATTGCATTTCTCTACAAAGTGTACATTTTATTTATAACTCTTATAGAGTACACACAGAGATCACATACATGTGATGCAACATTACAACACAGAGCGGAAGCAAGTTATGTCTGGGTATAGACAAGTTTAACAAATGGCTTAAGAAGCCTTATTTAAACACAAAGCCCTCCACGAGGGAACCAGTCTGCTGACTGGGACTACACTAGCTTAACTTCAGTCGTCCAGCTCGATGAAGAAGCCACCTTCGGGGTCAGAGGCGTCATCTAAAACATAGATTAAGCAAACGTGAGTACAAAGTCGTACTCAGCAAGACTTACATAGGAGCTATACTTCTCATGCACATGTGTCAAGGTAAAGGGAGGTGGGGTTCACTTGCAGAAATGCCAGCTTTGACTTGGCTAATCCTGAACTACGAGTACCAGACTTTGAGGTAAGAAGCGTACACGAGTCCACTACTTTCTCCATCCAATACACCACTATGGTGCCTTCCTCGACTTCCCCACGAGAAAACACGCCATAGCACTCACACTTATCTTGGTTTGTTTTAGAAGTATCCGGTTGAAGTTATCTAATAATCAAGCTAAGCTTTCCAAGCAGTCCATAACCGCGGACGCGGCTATTCGAATAGTTTTGTTAACCTTGCAAGGGTGTACCGCTACACACACATGACCATCATTTACCGCCTTTATACTCGACACCATTCAATGGGTGCCGGCGAGGATGCTCACCACAACTGTTACCTCATAGCCGATCTAGTCCGAGAAAGCCGCCTACTTGGGTTGGTTTACCACAATCGTGAACCCGGCCGGTTTACCGAAGTGGACCCAAGTGATGTGTGCATGGTGCATAAGCCGGTCTCAGATGAGCCGTTCTCTCACTTAGCATCCAGGCCACAGACCTACCAGAACTCCGAACTATTGCGACATCTGGACATCAAAAGGGATGAGTTAGTAAGTTGAGAGGGGTCAGTGAGCCCAATGTGTGGTTGTACTCTTCATCTTGGATCACCACACAAGAACTCGTACTATGGCGGTGTTCAACGAGACAACCCACTGTGTACTCCTACACAGCCTCTCATCATTCACCTTGTATTAGGGCCGATTCACCAACACTTTTCTACCATCATCAACATGATTATTCCCATCCCGACTCACATCACAGTAACAACATGGTATCATACTAAGCATGCAATAAGCAGTAACATTGCAGGGGCCACATGATATCAAACAACTCCTACATTTGCTAGGATTGTGGTTTGCTTACTACTGTGACAAAATGACAGGTCATGCAAAGGAATGGGTTCATCTATGCGGTAGAAACGTAGCATGGTGATCATCCTAAACAATGCATAAGCGAGACATGAGAGGGAAGTGGGATTTTATCGATATGATCAATGGGGTTTTGCTTGCCTTGCTGACGAGGTTCGGGTTCTGGATCTTCAACGTAGGGGGTGACCTCTTGCTCCGGTTCCACCTCTACTCGACAAACAAAGCACGAAGTAGCAATCAATATGAATGTAATGCTCAAGCACATGAATGAATGTTGAAACTTGAAGTATAAGTTTTGATGTGTGAGGCAATTCCATTTAAGTGGAGTATATTGCATTTGAAATGCAAATCCAAAATCCACATTTGAATTCAAAATAGCCAAGGTCCAATTGACATAGTTTGATCATTTTTAAACATGTTCACTTGTATAAGATGTGCCTCTGATGTAAGGTTGAAATGTAGCATGTTGCCATGGTTCAAGTTGCAAAAATATTTGATTTGAATTTGATTTAATTCCATTTAAATCAAAGAGCAAATGCTACTGATCACATTTTAAATTCAACTCAAACAGAGTTGAAAGTTTCATATTTGGAAAGATAATTTTCTCCTGATCATTTTTCAAATATTATTTGTCCAATTTGGAGTTAATATGAATTTTCTATGAATTTCCAAAGTTTGGGGTATTTTCTGGAATTTCTGGAATTCTTTTAATTCAAATAATCTCTGGAAATTCATTTAAATCAATTATTGCATCAGCATGTGGTCATGCTGACGTGGGGGGGGGGGTCTGACTGGTGGGCCAGGGGTGTCAGTGTCACATGGGTTTAATTGAAACGGTTTAAACTTAACCAGGGGGTTAAGTGCCTGGGGGCCCCACCTGTCATTGACCTGGGGTCAATTAGCAGGGGGGTTAACCCCTAATGACAGTGGCCTCACCGGAGGCTAGCCGCCGGTGGCCACCAGTGCGGCGGCGCTGTACGGGGAGGGGGCTCCCGTGGTCCAAATCGAGCGCCGCAACCACCGAGACTTCGCTCTTGGTGCTGCGCATCGAATGGAACCGAGTGGGGGACCTGGGAGGCACTGATTTGACGGCGACGACGAGCCCTAGCAGCGACGGAGCTGCTGGCTCGAGGTGAACTTGGCTACGGGGCACCATTTGGGGCGGTTTTAGGCTGGATCGAACCAGAGGAGCGCTGCGGTGACAACGGAGAGGGTGACAGGGTCGAAAGCTTTGCGTTGGCTCGTCGACGACGAGCATGGCGGCTCTGTGCTCCGGCGTCCATGGCGGAAAGAGCTAGAGGAGGCGAGAGGTGTCGTGGCCTGAGGGGAAAATCTCACCGAGACGCAGGGAGTGCAACGGTGCAGTCGATGGAGTCGAGGAGGGAACGTGGCCGGAGTATTTGACGACGACGAGTCGCGGATCCGGCGAGGGCTCAAGGACGATTGCGGCGGCTTGATTCCAAATCACGGTTCTGCCTGCTTCGGGAAGAGGAAGTCGACGACGGCGAGTACGAGGGACACCGCAGCTTGAGCTCTAGGGCACGGTGGCCACGTCTTCCACGGCGGTGCGCTCCGGCGAGTTCTCGGGTGGCGACGGAAACGAGCACGGGAGAAGGAGGAGGAAGCTCTGGAGGGGGGGAATGGGCTCACGGCGTCTCCAGCGTCTCCGTGGCGTCGCTAGAAGGCGCGGGAGGGGCAGGTGTCGTCGGGAGAGGCGGCGACGTGCCCAGCTAGCTCGGTGGCATTCCACCGAGCAGCTTGGAGGCGCGGGGCGGGGAAGAAGACCCTCGTGCCCCTTTGGGCCGGCTGGGCTGGGTGGGACGACTTCGCCTAGGCGCCAGGTAAGTCTTTTTCCTTTTTCTGTCTGCTTAATCTTTCCTTTCTTTTTCGGTAATTTGTTTTGGCTCTGATAAAAATACCAAACCATTTTACTAAATGCTGAAAACTTTTATGTGGCCTCATAATAATATAGACTAGCCACTCATAAACTTTCAACATTTTTAAAATTCAAATGATTTGAATTTTAAATCAAAAAGGGGTATTTCTTTAATTCCAAGGTACTGTTTGAATATTTGAAAAATCTATGAGCATGGGGTGGGTCCCACATCACTTGATATGTGATCACACTCATTTATAAGACTTTTCAAAACTCTAACATGAATTTTTGGAAAAGATTTTTATCTGGCCTTTTGAATTAATTCATCTGGGGGGTGTTCCTTCTCCCATTTTGATTTTGAATTTGGTTTCCAAGATTTCTTTTTGAAATTTTGACATGATGCAAAGGCACTAGCTAACCCTAGCACATACCTAACAGAGGGATCTGACAATGGATGTTAAAACCGGAAATTCCCAGACTTAGAGAAATTTCAGAAAAACCCTAGTGGATGACATGTGGGTCCCCTCACTGTTTTAATTAGATAAAAGATTTTATTTGAGACAAGGCAATGACAACTAGGTCCCACCAGTCAGTTGACCAATCAACCACTATTCTTGATAATGTTTATTTAATTATTATTTTTTCTAAAATTGTTTAAAATGATTAAATCTTTGAAAACCAGTATTTTTTTAATTCGTAACTCCTATGAAAAAACTTTATACATGAAAGTTGATAAAAAATACCATGAATACAGATACACTACCCGCACCCCTCTAAAATACCGAACATGGAACATTCCCTCCTCCGGTAAATCCGGCCGGTAATTCCCGGAGCCGGTAAAACTGTTCAGATGAAATTGTTCTGAACATGAAAGTTGTTCAGAATGGTTCAACGAACATAGATACACTATCCACATGTTTGTCAGCTGTCTCTAACACTGTAGACATGGAAGCTTCCCCCTCCGGATCATCGGTCCGGTAATCCACCGGTACTGATAAGTCATCACCTGATAAAATCCCGCTCCGCCTAAAATGCTTAACACTGCGTTAGAACATCGTGTACAATTCAATTGCCATGTCCTTTCTCTATGTTTGCATTGTGTGCATTTTATTTACTGTTCCCCCCTTTATTCTTCGATAGACCCTGTTGCTTCCACTGACGACACCGTTGCTGTGTTCGACTACTTCGTCGACGACCGTACCCCTACAGTCGAGCTTCCAGGCAAGCAGAGCCATTTTCTTCCCCAGATATCGCCTATCTTTCCGTACATTTCTTGCACTAGGCATTGCTGTTGCTACTATGTTGCTTACCTATTCAATTGCATAGCCTGTCATTGTCGCCCCTTGATATGCCTTCCTTTATCCTATGCTGCCTTATAATTATATTATATTCAGCAGTAAACCATGCGCATTGTTAGGTATGTTTAGAATAGTGGGCCATGATCACTCTGGTGAGTGAACGCAGATTGCAAAATATTAAAACTGCAACAGGTACAGATCAATGTAGACGACCTAGGGGACCTACAACGGCGAGACTCGGCCGAGTCTCTTCGAGTTTGACTTACGAGTGGAATGAACTCGTATTTCACTCTCGTCGGCTCAGTAGCGTAGCATCACCGGGATGATACGAGGTTTACCTCTTTAGTTCATTCAGCTGATGTCTCTCTCGAACCTCTTCAAGTGTACCATCGAGGGTCATTCCTCCTGGTTTCACTTGATGGTAGGCACTCGAATCAACTGGTGTCCTTAAATGTAAGGAGTCGGGTGACCCAACGGTGCCCGCGCAGGGATTGTATCGGGACGGCAGGACATGCGGATACCATCGTGGGCCTGGTCCTTGCTCGTTGGCCGTGAGATACCCTATAGTACGAAAGTCGAGCTCTTGCAAGAGCACACGCGAGATAAGGCAAGGAGACGGTTCACCTTATTGGTAACCGCAAGAGTTGGTGGGATGACAGGGCAGGCACCGATGTACTGGTGGACCTGGCTGCTGTCGTTGTCCGCGACTCACCCGGATAGGGGCAATGATAACGGTTGTCCCGAAAAATAATAATAAAATGCTTGATGGTTCAGGCGGATGACTTGAGTAGCCTTTTTCCTTATACGCGCTGCCTACACATGGGAATTATGAGTTATGGGCTCCCCTATTTCGTAGTCTCGTTCGAGTTCTCTTCAGACGTCAGCAGTACTGCGGGCTGATTGTCGGGAGGTGGTGTTGTCTTATTTGCTCGCGCCGTGGTGTATTTTTTTGGTTTGCTTATGCTTCACCGGCTAGCCACGCACCATGCAGGAGTACATTGGGATTGAGGTCCAAGGCCCTACGTACTTAGGATTTAGAGCGGCGGATGGCCTCTCTGTTGAGTTTGAAAGATGGGCTACGGAGTGTTGGATATCCTCGGTGGGGCATTCCCTAACAAGGTGTACGCCACCCTGGAGATCCGTGCGTTTTAGTGTAACATAAGTGCACCCCTGCAGGTAAGCTTAATCTATTCGAATAGCCGTGTCCACAGTAACAGGACACTTTATGCTGAAGCTAGATCCTACTACTACAAACTATTATTACTAAACTATTTGGTTCCGGGTTTGCTTCCTCGCAGGAAAGTTGAGGAGGTGATCTTGGAGGCATTGTTATCTAATACAACTTATTATTATACAATGTTGCAGCAACTTCTATTGCATTGTTACTTTATGCTTTATATGAACTGTTGGCTGTTCTCTTCTCATGTAGCAAGACTCGTCGGCAGATGCTAGTCTTCGATAGGCCTAGATTCTTACCCTTATTCTGATTTCTACCTTGTAGTCCACTATATACATCCTCCCCTTTCCATTTGATACAAATGCATACATGCTTAGTAGCGGACGTAAGCCTCACGGGTATGCTAGATACTCACCCTTGCTTTATTTTCCCCCTTTTTGTTTTGCCTGATCGGCCGCTGCAGTCGACGTTGGAGCCTTGGAGTCCAGGAGCAGGAGATCCCCGATATCGAGCACCGCAACGTGAAGATCCCCGATGCCTTCTACGACGTCGAGTTCCCCGTCGACTAGGATTAGGTTGGAGGTTCCCAGGAAGGAAGCCTTGCCTTTTCGATCATTGTTGTTTTGTGCTAGCATTCTTAAGGCAGATCATGTGTACCTTGTGTCTGTACTCAGATACTATTGCTTCCGCTAACTTTGTGCTCTCGAGCTGTTGTATTCGAGCCCTCGTGGCCCCTGGCTTGTATTAAACAGCTTGTATTATTTTATTTGTAGAGTTGTGTTGTGATATCTTACCGTGAGTCCCTGATCTCGATCATGTACCTTGCGTGTATGATTACCGTACACGGCTTGATTTTGGGGGCGTCACAGAAGGTGCTCCCCAAGAAGAGGAACTTGGATGGATGAAGCCTTTGTGAAGTGCCGTGTTGATCTCCTTCTTTAGTTCAAGGAGGTGGTGAGGAGGCATCTTATAAGGGCGCTTAGCAATAGGGACGGTGATGGTCTTCAAGTCGATGATGAATTCGACTTCTCTGATCGGGGGTATTTGTCGTGGGAAAGTCACGGAAGATGTCCGAAGAGTCGAACTTAACATGGGACCTTTGCTGCGAGGCGATTTCATGGAGAGAGTCGACATTGACAAGAGACTCGGCGATTTACCCAGGTTTCAGCCCCTCTTTGTCTCGAGATAAAAGCCTACTCCTGCTTCCTCTTATTATGAGTTCCGACTCTCAAAATAAGAGTCGGTTTGATCGATTACAAGAGAGTCGGTCGTAAACGTAGTCTCGATGAGATGTAGGTTATGCCGACAAGTGTCTATTCCTATCTTAGGCTAAGATTGTTCTCTAGGCATGGATCCCATGGACCTCGGCTTATAAAGGCACCGGGTCCCGGGATTCCGCGAGTCCGACTCCGACACGAGGTGGAGTCCTATTCTATTTTACAAATATGTTATGTGCTACAAAAGGTAAGTCGAATTCCTTCTATGTCTTCGAGCTTCTTTCCTTAGCGCAACCGGCCCGTGGCCGGGTCTTCTTCGTGGGCCTTCGATAGGTGAGTCGGCCCATAGATCTAATGCCGGGTTTGGGCTTTATTCCATCCCCCCGACATTAGCCCCCAAGATTGTTGTGATGCTTTAGTCTTCGCATCAATCTTCTTGTTATCGTCGTGGTTGCGGACTCCCTGTTTGATCAAACCGACTCCCATTTTTTATAGGGAGTCAATGTCATTCTTCTAGGTCTTCAAACATCATTTTTTGCTGAGCCGGCCTCTGGAGCTGTGCCGACTCACACCTTTTAGGTGTTCAAACCCGGCTCTATTTTCCAATAATATATCCAATTTTTCCGTTTTTCTTGGAATCTTTTTCAACGGTTTTTATTCCAATTATGGCCGCGCAATCAATGCCCACTAGATTTGTTCGCGGAAATCGAGGGATTTCCTTCCGTTAGACGTCATCATGTGACTCCTCGGGTCCCGGGACGGCTTCCTTTATAAATAGGTTCCCGTTCCCATCTACCCTTTCTATCCCGTCCATACCTCTCTCTTTATCGTCCATACCTCTCTCTTTATCTAGATGTAGTCTTTAATGGTAGATCTTGATGCTTACGTGGACGTGTAGTTTATAGTACCCTGTACAACACTTTGTACCCACTACTCATCTGAGGAGATATTATAGATCTGTGGATTTTTTGACTGTTTAGGGTTTCCTGTAGGACAATAATCTGTTCAGATTTTCGTTTGATTTCCTGAGCTCGGTAGATCTATTTGTTTCCCCATCTCTTGCGAAACTTGTTTGTGTAGCTGTTATAGAGCCGATTTCTGTCCGACTTCCTGGATTTGAAACGTGTAGTCATCATAGAGTCGATCTGAGTCCGACTTTTTGGACTTTGGATAGGGTTGTCCATTGCTTGTTTTATACGGCTCAGTACGTATCATCTTTCATGTCTTAGATCCGACTCTCGCTCCATGGGCAAAAAGGTTGCTGCCCATAAGAAGCCGGCGGGCAAGAAGCCACGAAAGCCGCCGACTCCAAGGACATCAGTAGAGGCGATCTGGGCCAAAAGTCATCTGACTTTAGAGTAGTTATATAAGATGGTAGCAGATGCAATCCTTCCGCCAAGGATGAGATCAAGTGGCGATTCCGAGGAGAAGAGAGCCGGCCTGACTCCAAGGAGGGTGAAATTATTGATTTTGCTGATCATGTGACCCGGGGTTTTCGTCCTCCCAGGTCAAAGTTCTTCAGGAGCGTGTTGCACTGCTATAAGATGCATCTCCAAGACTTGAGTGCCAACTCGGTGCTCAATATATGTCACTTTCAGGTGTTTTGTGAGGCCTACTTACAAATCAAGCCAACTCTCAGTTTGTTTGCTGATTTTACTATTGGAACAAGCAAACTGAGTATAGTGGAGGGCTGACTTTGGAATGTGGAGGAGTTACTGTCCAGAAGCGGGCCAAGTCGATCTTCCCTGCTCCATGGCTCATTAGCAAGGTGAAGGACTGGCAGAATTCCTATTTTTATTGTGCTTCGAAGGAGATCCCTGGTGAGCATCCTCTTCCCGGCTTTCGTGAGAGCCGGCTGGTGTTCCATGATAGCTTGAATGTTTTTCCTAAGGAGAAGCACCAAAAGAGGAACGAGTTGATCATTGCTCGGATGAACGCTTTGTGTAAGGCCCGATATGCGGTATTGTTCCAGATCTAGGGACGAAGCACATATCGGTCCCACCGCGACATATGACATCGCCATATGCCCCGGATTTCCAATATGATATCAGAACATTACAGATACAAGGATACAACATCTCATACAATCGGCATACAACTGCCTTCATACAATACATCCGCGGAAGATACATGTCTGAGTACAGACTATAATAAAATGTCTAGTGGCAAAGAGAAAAACATTGATCCCCATAACCACAAGGGTCTAGGCCCTCCGTTGGGATCCTCCTAAATAGTCATCGTCGAGTCTCCACGTGAAACGTCGATCACCATACCTGTTGTCGACCAAGAACCCTGAAAAGGGTTTTGGGGTAGTATCATGAGTACAGAGGTACTCAGCATCCAACTGTAGTGGTCATCTGACCCAGCAAGGACTTCATCACTCGTCATTCTAGGATAACTAGTAGTTTACGGTAAGGATGGGGTAAGTGGTGAGGTTGCTGCCGCACTAGAATTTATGAAGTGTCTAACGATATAGAGAGTAAGATAAGAAGCCAAGCATTCGATGGGGAGTCGCGTCCAACAAGTCTTGCTATCAGCTACTTACGCAAACATAACACCTATCCTATACTTGTCCTCCTCTTTCATCAACCGGTGAAGAAGAAGCAGTCATGGCACACACACATTGACCAAGTTATTAAGATTATCTCAGTTGTTGTCTATGAATAAGGAGTAGGTCTCAAGTCGTCCATAACCGTGGACACGGCTTCTCGAAAAGATTTAACCCTGCAGGGGTGTACCAACTGTCCATTACAAGACTCCTCACGCACGCCCATCTCTCTCAGTTAGGCCCGTTAAATACACTCATTGAAGAGTTGTTCCGAGAGATCCGGTACGATAGGTCCCTCTAACTAACAACGCACAATATGGGTGGCCCCTGCTGAGTCGACATCTAACTCAAAAGCCGGTCACGCTCTTGAATCAGTCTCTACCGTCTGGATGAGGTCGTGATGGCTAACCCTCGCCCGGGAAGGCACCCCTAGCTCCCTGAGGTGGACCAATATGATATACCATCCCACTGGCCCGATTTGTTTTAAATCCAATGGCTGCAGACCAGTTACGCACACGGTTTCTCAAATGGTAAAACCAGCTTGGGCGACCACTAGAAATGTTTGGAGCTAGGTTGGTAAGAAGAGGGGACTCCATAGAATCCCACACGCGGTTAGGCACGCTCACCAAGAGACACAATACCCGGAACTCGGGACCTAGGTGACTCGAATTGAACAAAGCATCGGGGTGGGATAGCCTAGACCTTCCATACTTCGTCGAGTATAGTCAACATTATAATAATCATATCATCCACAACAATATAATAATGTGATAGGCCAATCCAAGAAGTAACAGGATAACATTCGTAGCATCCTAAGCATGCATACTAAGCAGGGGCTGAGCAACGAGCAATAGTAACATAGCAGTACATGGTTTGCTGGGAGGGGACATGGATGTATCGGTTTAAGAGAGGCTGTAAACATGTGGTAGGATCAAACATCGAACCTAACCTAGACTAGCATGCAAACCACCGGTTATAATAGAATGGATCATAAGTAATGTATAGTCCTTGCATGTTGATAAGTCAGGTTCCGAAGGTGTAGTCGATCGCAAGCTCGCATCGTCTCCGAGAGTATCTGCGGGAGCACACAAGAAGTAAAAACTGGAAAAGGCAATCGACGAGCAAGCATCTATTACTACGAAGCAA
This sequence comes from Bromus sterilis, assembly GCA_950022295.1. Classification (NCBI taxonomy): domain Eukaryota; kingdom Viridiplantae; phylum Streptophyta; class Magnoliopsida; order Poales; family Poaceae; genus Bromus; species Bromus sterilis. Next base: position 225,337,568 of record OX465599.1, read on the forward strand.
TCTGGAGGAAGCATCAACAAGAAGGCAACACGCGAAAGCGCACGGTATCGCATCTATTCGTCACACACGACGGTACTGCATGTTTAGAATGATTCAAGTTGTTTAGCTACACAACATGAGCAAGGTTGCTAACATGGAATCTCACTCAAGCATGGCATATCACACAAACATGGCAAGAGGTGAAGCATAAGTAATCTACCTATACTAGTCAAGTTAAGCGGGTAAAATTCCTACACATGGCATATTACTATTTACCCCCCAAAATAAATATGTTTGGTACTGTTTTTCCCTAAACAATATTTTATTATTTTTATTAGCAATCAAGAGCAGCATAAAAAAGATCTACATGAAATTCTAGCCAAGTTACATATAGAGAAAAATTTTATCGGAGAAACGGTTAAAAAGTTACTAATTGAACAGTTTACAGTGGAAAAGATTGTAATTAGCAGTGAAACAACATGTAAACAAAGTCAAACATGGCAAAAGAGCACATTTTATTAATCTACACAAAATTCTAAGGAACTTTCATGTTTAATGCGTCGCGATCCGAGCTACCGTTAAAAAGATATAGCTACCGCAAGAAAATAATACAACCTGCAAATTTTATTAATAAACCAGGAAAAAAAGTCTACCGGGCCGAATCTGAAGCTACCGGGCCTTAACAGGGTGGCGTTGTCTAACTATACAGTGCACACGGGCGCTACACAGTTATGGGCCGAGCCCAGCTATCGCAGAGAAAAAAAAGAAAAAAAGGACGCTCACCAATTGGGCAGAGCCCATCTGCGGAGGAGGCGCGGGATAGCGCCGGAGCGCTCAGGGCGGAGGACGCAGGCGGGCCGAGCTGGGCCACGGTGGGGAAAGCCGGCCCACCACGACGGTTGGCGGTTGGCCAAGCGGCCACATACGGTCGGCTGCTCCCGAGCGGAGCACGTCCTGGCCATGGCGGCGCCGGACTCCGGCGAGGGGCAAGGCAACGCAGGTGCAGGCGGGGAGGGCCAGAACGGGCGCGACATCGCGGATCTACCAGATTCGGCAAGAGGCAAGGTCGCCAGGGCAGCGGCTTGAGCTCCAAGGTCGTCCATAGTGGTTCCTTGGCCGACGGCGGCTTCCTGGTGCAGGGAAGAGGAGCGGTGAGGGAAGAGGAGAAGGAGAGGAAAGGGAGGAGGCCGCGACGGGGGTGAAGGGCGATCTAGGAGCGCAGCGGCTTGACGCCGGCGGTCGGGGCGCGAGGTGCACGGGAGGAGGGCGCCGCAGGTGGATTTGCATGGGAGGCGGCTCCGGACGAGCTCAGGCTAGGGGACTCGTCTGGTGACGTGGCTCAACGGGAGCGGTCCGATCTGGAACCGACGGTCCAGATCGTGGACGCCAGATATGAGGTGGGGGAGAGGTTGGTGGAGGCAAGTGACGGCGGGGATTGGGCTGGCGCGGAAACATAGGTGGCTGGCTAGGGTTTTCTCATTTTTGGCAGGGGTACTCTGCTATAAATAGCAAGTGGGTATTTGGGAGGGGCTTCGGGCCACAAAATGCCCCATTTTGGGTCCGGTTTTTCGGGTGGGCTATAATCCAAATATATGAGGGGATTCCGGGGGTCCAGCTATTAGCGCACGCAATATTTTTTAAAATACGCCCCTGGAGTTTTACCGGCTACTATACCTGGCACATCCGAACGTTCACCTACCCGACGAAGTCGGAATCGCTCAAAATTTGAAACACAGCATCATCACACTGTAAGCACGTCGTCTACAACGTTTAACGCCAAAAGAGAACGTCGAACACCTCCCAATAAAATAACCCATTTAAATATAAATGGGGGTTTCGCATCGATGGTGATTGCTTGTCTTGTGCCAAAAGTTTCGACAGTGATCGGGTGACTTTCCCGGTGCCGCAACGAGGTCATGTGCCATGTGGACGGGGTACGGTCACGCATGCCAATACGAGAAGGAGGGGGGAATATTCACCAATTATTAATTTGGCGAAACAAATACTACAAACAATGCTAGCAATGAAAATAATAATGCAACAAACAAAAATTTCAATTTGGGTGGAAATCCCGGGCTGTTACACTTTGTTTGCCCACGGGCTTACTGGCAGGGATTTAACCCAGTGCTGGGTAGGTTGGAAAATCCATCCTCTCAGCATAAGAGATCGTCTTATGTGCGAATATTCTTGGAAAGATGACCCCATGTGTTTTGCTCATAATGAGATTTCTCCTGATGAGATAGCGAGAGCTTGCAAGAAGTTTCTTCAGGAGCGTCTCGAGGACCTGAAGAGAGTCGGTCTGGCTCTGTTCTGCATAGCTAACCCAACTCCAGAGGTATGTTTTCTCGCCACATGCTTTGTTCTTCTGTTTGTTTGAAGTGTGTTTTTGAATTTCTGACTCTCCTTTTTTCCAGGATAACAACCCATGGTGGGCTGCGGGACAAGATTTTGTTGGCAGTGCTAAGAGACCGAGTCATATAGTAAGAGTTGATCGTTCTTCTTTTCTGAAATGTACTTCCTTTTTATGACTCTTCTAGTCTTACGTAGGGTGACTCGGGTGATAATGAGGATGAAGAGGAGGAAGAGGAGGTGGAACAGGATGAAGTTCCTCCCGTTGAAGCCGACTCTCACAAGGAGAGTCCGAATGTAGATCCACTGGTATGTATCTTTTCTGGCTCTTCTTAGTTTGTAGGATTTTTGTATCCTTATGTTGGATCTTTCCTAATAGGCGCATGGCTCAAAGGGACATACGCGTAGTACTGACTCGGAGGACCCTCTCCTAATTCTTGAGAATGAGCCTCGACGTGTTCGAAGCAAGGCTGCTGATGCGTCAACTCCTGCTCGTGAGTTGAGAGATCTTAGCGATGATCCGCCGCAAGCCACAATTCTTCTTCGGAAGGATAATTTTCCCAAGCACCTATACCCATCAACCGTGGGTGAGTGTCTTTATTGTTGTGCTGAGTTTATCGGCTTATATTTTTTCTTGACGAGTCGTGTCTTTTTCTACGAGCAGTGCTCGGATGGATCCCAAGGATCTGGCCGACTCTGAATTCATAAAGGAATCGGCAGGTTTACCGGAGACTGAGAATTTGAAGAGGGCCGACCTGAATGAATCGAGTCCTTCTGGACCCTACAAGAATACTTCTCCCGTTGATGATACCAAGAAGCCCCAGGATCAAATTGTTGAGGGGGCTCCAAGTTCTACCCCGACTCCTTTGGAGAAGGTGATTAATGATGAAGTGACGATTACAGGGACTCACTAAGGCATCCCACCTGCTAAGACAGTGTTGACCAAAGTCGTGGATAGTAAAGAGGAGGTGAAGAGTCGGCCGCGTCAGCTATTTTCTGAGAAATATTCTCTTGAGGAGTTGCATAAGAGGTCACTGGCTTGTACGACCGAGCAACATGACATAGTTGTCCAGCTTCGACATCACTATGAGGTATCTTTCTATGTTGTCTGTGTGATTTGGTATTTGTAGCCCCCATAAGACGGTGATGTATGATTGTACCTTACCGGGTTAAGAAATTTGTTTTGAAAGTGTAGCCCCCAAGTAGCTGGTTGGGCAGTTTGTCTAAGCATATACTTAGTTATTTCTTGTTTTGGACATGCTCTGTCTTTGAAAATCGGCAATGATGCTTTTCAAGTGGAGGAGAGATATAGAGATGAGGTGGCCAAGTTTTTGCAGGCTGAGAAGCAAGTTGATGAGTTGCTTGATGAGCTGAAGAAGAAAGAGGATGATCTAAGTCCGGCAAAATCCGACTCTGTTGAGGTTCAAAATGCTTTATCAAAGGCATCTGATGACATGTAGGCTCAGCGTGATGCGGCTGAGAAGAAGCTAGAGTCGGTTGACAAGAAGCTGAAAACGCTAAAAGGCAGCATCAACCGACTCGTGTTAGCAATATTCGGTGAGTCGGAAAAACTTTTGGTAATTTCGTCTTCTCCGACTTTCTGTGCTATTTTGCTGACTTTGTTATATCTGCCTATCTTTTTTGCATGGAAAGAGCATGACATTGTGAAAGAATCGCATGCGATGAAGTTACCTTGTACTTTTGCTATTGTGAAGCAGTTGTTTGAAGGTTCCTGCAAGGCTATAGGTGCGACCCAGCTAAAGCCCCCAAGCATGAAGAGGATTACTGATATGATGGGGCCTCTTTCGGTTGTGCCTGAATGGGTGAAGCTTGGTACGCGCTCAGCTTGCCGGATGTGTGTGACTCGAGGCCTAGAGCTTGTCAAGGCTTATCATCCCAACTTAAAGCAGGAATTCTTGGCTGCCGGCTTCCCTAAGTTCAAGGCCGACAATTCGAAGTTCTTCAAGGATGACCACACCAAGATTTGTAGAGAGACTCGTTCCGCTGCAACCAAGATAGCTGACGAGATGGAGTTGTCTTCTTTAGAAGCTGGTTATGATGAGACCAACAAGAGGCGCCGACTTGATCTGCCGGTTCCAACCGAGTTTTCTCTTCGTTTGTCTCCGAAGGAAGTCCCAGAGTCGGCTGGTTCAGTGGAGCCGAACTTAGGTGCGGAAGAAGATGAGCTGGAGATGGATGACATCTTTGATGCACACTTGGTCGATATGTGTAATGTCTTTGTGTCATCTGCAGGTGTTGCCGGGTCGTCATCACAGAGAAAAGCTGGTGATCAAGCATAGGCCTTTTAATTGATCGGCTCTGAAAAAACTTGATGATACTTTTAATACGGCCGTAGTGTCGGGTTTGTAATATTGGAAGACTTGTCCCATGTCTTTTGGCCAGTGTATTGGTCAAGTACTTTAATGTTACCTTGCCTTTGATTTTCCATTGTGGCTTCTGAATGTGGACATTTTTAATGGCACAAGTCAATCTTCGTCTTTTGTCTTTGTGGTCTTGTCGACTTATGGTAGTCGTTTCCTTTGAGAGAGTTTGATCTCCGCTGAGCCGGTTCCTATACCTTTCTTTTCTACGATTGTATTCAATTGTTTTTGTAGGCAGGAGAGTCGGTGTATGTGCCATAATGCCAAGACCTTGCGATAAGGAATTTTTGAAATGTTGCCCCCAAGAGTCGGTGCTCGCATCAATGTGCGGTGCCGAGTCTTTGCGTGAGAAGAACTTCGAAGTGTAGTCCCCATGAGTCGGTTTATGCACCTGAGTGCTTTGTGCCGAGTCACATAGGTCTAACTTGTATATGTGAGAAAAAATTTGTGATTATGTGTGATGCTTTATATATGCAAGGATGTAATGCAAAGGCTAGTAGAAGTTGACTTAAACCTCATCTTCTCGCGTTGAGAGAGATTATTGGTTCGGAAAGTCGAAACATCTCTATAGAGCCGACTTTCCAGTAACTAGCATTCCCGGATCTTAGGACTAAATTCGATAGATGGTTTTATGTAAACCTCGAAGTTTACACCAACCGGTTGCGCATTAGTCAAGGAATCTCTAAACTATACATGTCGGGTGGCATGGCCAAGTCATGTGCATGCCAGGATATCTTTGGTTTTTAAGAGTCTATGGGAGCTATCGAACTCCCTTTTATCCCTTATAAAAACAAACACATGTGAAATTTTTACATGTATATGCCGGCTTTTTACGGTAGGAGTCGATGTGTGTCATCAGGCCCCCCTCTTTCACCGTATCAAAGCAATATACATGCTCAGAGCCGGTAGAGGGTTGATCAAGCCCCAGGTCTCTGAGAATTATGCGATTTATGATGCAATATGTAATATGATGCAATGTGATGTAATATGCGTGAAAATTTGTGCAATATATATGAATTGATGTTTATACATAGTATGACGAGAGCCGGTGCGACGAAGTCGACTTTGAGATGCGGCGAGAGCCTGGTGCGATTCTGAAATCGACTTTATTAATTTTGACTGAGAGTCGGTTGCGATCGAAGATCAACTTCTGTTTATGGCGAAAGCCGTTTGCGATCGGAGACCGACTTTTATTTGTGAAACGTGGCGATGGCCTAATGCAATGGGAATCGACTTACATCGAGAACAAGAAATGATAATCCGGCTCTTATTGCGGGCGGGTCCATGTTCTTGATCTCCTGTAGTAGCATGAGCCGGCAGTGGCCTCGTCATACTGGTTTGCCTTTTGGATGCTTTCCTCGATTAGGCGTCTGCAATCTTGCATGAAGGAGCATTGTCCCCTGGTGTGTTTAGCAGGGTGACCAGGTTTAGAATGCTTGGGGCATCCTTCCTGGATGGCTTGTGCGCAGTCCTGATACCTTATTTCCTGCTTGGATGGCTGCGCATAGCTCTGGGGATGATTATTGCCGAGACGTTTGCGCTTATTATTGCGTGTCTAGATTTGGTTTGGAATTATCCCGTACTTTTCTTCGTTGGACTCGGCGTAGCTGATGACAGCATCTACGATCCCTCTCAGGTCTTCGTCTAGTTCTTTTATGTGTTTCAACGCGTTGGTTATAGGTGTGAGCCGTTCGCTTATCGACTCTTGGGGTTTGTAGTGCTGCAATTACTGTGAGAGCCGGTCCCGAGCTTCTACGAGATTTCGACGTTCCCAACCTATTTCCTTCTGCAACCTTGTGGTTTTTTCCTGATATTCCTCCAACTCCCGATCGGGATCGGTTCTGTTTCGGCTCAATCCCTGTCATACGTTGGTGGTTTGTGTGTCTGAGTCATCTGATAGATTCTGGATGTTGTCGTCTTTACGAGTTGGGTTTCTATCTTCCGAAGAGTGTCGTCGTCTTCGATTGTCTGTTGCGAAATTGGATTCTTCCCGATGTAACATCCCAAAAATCGGGTTATCGATTTTTGTGATGCTATTCCTTCCTAGATTTTTCTCCCGATCTTTTTCCCGTGGAGTCTGGTCGATAACTAGATAAATCCAGACAATCCTTGACCTTTCAACCCTTTTCTCTGCCCCTTTTTCAAGTCAAGATCCCTCCCTAGACCCTCGAGCCCTGGATATGCAATGATATTGCCACGTCAGGCGCAATGTTCTTCATATCAGCTTAATTCCATTTGTGCCAATCGATGAAATTAAATCCCCGAAAAATTTCCTGGACATCTCTAAAGGTTGTGGAAACTTTTGGAGATGATCTTGGTTATCCTCTTGACCCCTCCCCCAAAGATATTGGCTATGATTGAATAAAGGAAATTTTGATTTTATTTATAAAGCCAATAATCCCATTTTGGCCCATTTGCGAAGGAGCTACTATTTCGGTTGCCCCATTGGTGCTCAAATGAATTGTGGAGCTCCTAGTATCCAACCCATGGCCATTTCTGTCAAAACATGGGGTTCCATAGTTCAAAGTTTGAGCATAGCTTCCATTTCCAAATTCAGGGCAGAATAACAATTTCCAAAGGAAGTGTTATTTACATTTGCCCATTGCCTCCCAAACTTTTTGTGCCATTTCCCTTGCCCATGTCATGGTGCTGTGCCAAATTTCAGCTATAATGGCAAAGCCATTAATTCACACTAAATTCCAAAAGTTTCTGTCCAGCAGGAGACTTTGTGAAGGAAGTGCAAGCTAGCATTTCCCATTTCAGCTGAAGTTTTGTGCACATAGTTATCCTAGTGTATGATTAAGCTCTTCCAAATTTCAAGCCAAGGGGACCAGTGTGCTAGCCACACCACAGCACGAACACCATCTGCCTACTTGGTGCATTTGTAAAGGAAGTGCTATATATAGTGGCCCATTTGAGCTCAAACTTGGCAGAGGTAATCACCTTTGGATAAGATTGTTGTGACACAAGTTTCAGACCCATGCCCCAGATGTACCTCCCCCAGTTCAGCACAAACACCTTGCTGTGTGCACCCATGTCATGTCACATTCAGTGGCGACATGCCATGTTTTATCTACAAAAGTGAGTGTTGTAGCCTCCTGAGATGTCACCTCCCCCAGTGGACATGGTCCCTGGTCATAAGCACGCCCTCGACACGTGGTAGCCTTGGTGACCACGCATGTGGCGCGTCCAGCTCGCATCCAGCTCACGCCCAGAACACTGTTTGTACTGGATCCTTATCTCCACTGGCGTTTTCCTCTCGTTTGAGCCTGTCCACCGTGCTCCCTACTCCAATCCTGATCGCCCAGATGCTTCCCCCTCGTCCCCTAGCTCCTGGCCGGGCGTGCCGACGCCGTGTTCTCTACGGGCTGGCCACCGCGTGTCTTTGCTCTCGATCCTTTGAGCTCTTGCTTGAGCTACTCCCTGTGGCTATAAGAGGCCATCCCGAGCTCCCTCTTGCAGCATCGCATCACCACCCCGCTTCCCCCCCCCTCGATCACTATCCACCTCGCCCCCGTGGCCGAAGCCGCCCCTCGGCGGCCATGGCCGAGGCCCCTGTCGCCCTCCACCTCGACCGCGCTCCCCTCCCCCAATCCCTCCGCTGGAGCACCCCTGGACCGCGCACCCTCCACCGCGCTCGTGCCGCCCAAGGGCCGCCGCCACCCCGGCTTGGCCGTGAGGCCACGACCGTCACGCCCAACCACTCGAGCCGACGGCCCCGGCCCGCCTGGCCTGTCCCCGGCCCCCGCGCTGGCAACCCCGCGCCCCGGCGGCTCCGCCCGCGAGCCCTCGCCCCCGATAGCAGAAAACGGAAGCAACGCTGGCCTCGGCCTACCCTGCCCTTCTCGGCCCGACAGCGCTCTGCATCGTCAGAAGCAGAGGAAACAGAGCAGAGGAGGAGAGAGATGGGCTGACCTATGAAGCCCCAGACCCGCGCCCGCGTATTCGTGAGAATACGTTTCCACTGAGCGAAGGCGTATTTGGCTGTTGTTTAGGACGAAGTACGCTTCTCCGAGGAGAAAGCGTATTTTGGTATTACTGCGGCTGAGCGGGCGCTTTCCTTCCAGGAAAGCGTATTCGCGGAAACGCGCATTCTCTCTCCGGCCGAAAAGGTTATATTGCGGATGTTCACCCGATAAGGACATTTTTCGGCTTATCAAACGAACGGCCGTATCTCCGCGACCGCAACTCTGATCGAGGTGATTCAAAAGCCGAGGTTCACCGTTTTCGGAGAAAGTTCTGTTGGTGAAACTTTCATGATGTTTTGAAATTGTGAAATTGACCCTTTTGCCCCCGATTGCCGTTAGGCCTTGCCGGAGAATTGTCGGTCCCGTCGGATCTTTTTGGAAGGTGATCGCACGTCCGCCCGCCTTATTCATCGACCCCCCTAGGAAAGAAAGCCATCTGATATATTCTCTAAAGCATCGTGCCGTGTTTTCTGGTGTGCTTTAAAATGTGAATATGCCATGTTGCTTTAACGATTGGCGAAACCCGGATCTTTTAATTTGACTTGATATGCTTATGCCATGCTTGCATGATATGCTTATATTAATCATGCCATGTTCACCATGAGTAGCATGATCGTGTTGTTCGTAACCTGCCTACTTGATGTGATAAGTTAAAAGTGATCATGCCATGTTTACTGGTTAATATCATGCCCATGTTGTTTATGTCATGTCCATGCTCATATGCGGTTCATGTTGATCGTATCCATGTTTATTTGTTGTACCTATGATTAGATCATATGCCTTCACCATGCCTATGAGATATCATGTTGTACTAGTATTGCTGTGGTATATTTTGTTGCTATGCTTGATCATATGTTGCTCAGTTGATATTGTTGATGGGATTGGACTCGAGTAACTGTTGATCAAGTGCCATCGAACCGAGCTTTACTAGTGCAGCCACACTCGCCTGTATGGGAAGGCCTTGATTCGGTCTATCGGTGGGTTCTCTTATGCGTATCACCAAGGAGGGGGGGTTATGCGCACGCGCTACCCTGATCAAGTAGGCGGCGATAATCTTGAGAGCCGGTTATGTTATTGGGATCCCGTCCCCGAGTGGGACAAATTTATGGACCATGTGATGGTCAGTTTTCGTGCGATGGCTGGTGTGTCTGGAGGAAACGGGGCTACCCAAGGCATGACTTGCAAAGTATGTCGGGTGATACGGTAAGGGAGATACGCAGTAGAACGGTCTCGTTGGAGAAGTCCTAGTCCACTCCTATGGTACGAGTTTCGAGGTTCCTGAGGGACAAGCTCCAAGCTACTGGATGGAGGAAGAACTCCATAGTGTGGGTAAAGTGCACAAACTCTGCAGAGTCACACAAATCTATTCGAATAGCCGAGTCCACAGTATTGGACACAGTTCATAGTAGGTCACACTTGGGATCAACATGAGTTCGGTGGGATAAATGTGTTGAGTTTGTGGTCGTACGATGGCTCGTACATGTTGGATTGGTCATGCGATGAACCGTCTATCGAAGGAGGAGCCGGTAAGGACTCCGAGGTAAACTGCATGATTATGCGATGATCATGAGTGCCCATGTGTTGATTGTTATTGATCTAATCTTATTCATGATAATATGCTAGATTCATCATGATAATATTATTTAAACTGCTATGACATGATAACTAATATATAACTTGTGCATGCTTGAATGCCATGGATTGCTTTGCTTGGTGTATATGTTACTTGGTTTGCTTGTTTGCGGGTACATTCAAACGTACTCACATGGCTTTTATCCCTGGCTATTCGCGTAGCCAGATTTTCAGGTTTACCTAAGGATTCGTTTTCCCAAGGAGAAGTAGAAGCATTCACGAGCTAGGAGAGTAACCCAGTCAGATCCCGGTGGATTGGAGCCGCTCCAAGTCCGTGTTGCCGTAGAAAGTTTATATTCCGCTGCCCCCATCTCTGTAATGAACCATCTATGGTGGTAATATATTGATTCAAGCCACTTTGTCTTATGAATCCTTTTACAGTTGTGCCTATGTTCTTGGTACGTGTTGTAAGCGCGCACACCAGAGTGATTCCTGGGCTGGTGTGTGGGCGACACTCGTCTGTGTACAGTGGTATTCAGGTGGGGTGTCACAAACATGGTATCAGAGAAGCCAGACTGACTGTAGGTTACCCCTAGCTAGAACTGTTCTCTTGCTCAGTAGAAAGCCCAGATGGATTTCAGCCATCTTTGCCAAAGCGGCACGAATACTATTGATCGAAAGACAATGTCATAGGATTTCCCTCTCATCTATACCCCGACTCTCATGGCGTTTGTTTCAGGTGTGAAATTATCGCACTGGGCAATGACCGTGAGCTTTTAAACCCCCTAGGTAAACCAGATATCCTCACCCTGCTTGCTAACCGTGGTATATCTCTCCTTATATCTAGTTTCCTTTGGAAAACGCCAGTTCCATCTTTCCTCAAACCACTATAGACTAGTTGACTAAGCCGCGTTGGCTATGGTCATGCGGTGAGTTTGATGTTCTCCCTGAGGAAGTAGTAGAAGCTTTACGCCAATTGCTACCAGGAGCATTGTGTGATCTTGCTTCTAAATCCTTCGAGAGGCTTCGAGTTCGCTAAGTTAGTGTGGATCTGCATTCGCGTGTTGTTAGCCCGTAGATTTTGAGCTTTGTTTGCTTATTGGTGTCTGTTGTTTGCTTCGTCTTTGTCGGTTTTATTGTTTGGCTCTGAGTCGTCCCATCCGTATGGAGACCGATAGTCAGCCTCATAGTGTTGGCCCATCCCGTGGAATCCGACATGGTCACTATATGTTAACAGTTGACATAGTCGGGTTTGACGCCTACCTAACCAGTGGACGGACCACCTAGCTACCCTTGGATTGGACCCCAGCCAACCCTAGTTTTCTGCCGTGCCAGGCGTATCCTTCTCTTTGTCTGAGAAAGATCTCCGCCATGCCTGTGTGCCCCAGCCTTGATGCCTATAAAACCCCTCCCGCTGGCGTGCTGAGGCAGTCCCCGCTCAATAAGTCAGACCACCACAGAACCCCAGCCAGTTTCCCCTTGGAAACCATGTCCGGATTTTTCAAAGCCCCCACCTTTCATAGCAAGACGTCGGCGGTCAGCCATGCTGGTTTTCCCCGCCTCCTTTGGGAAATGCTTTCCCAAGCCCTTGGCTGTGTTGCTAACCCCGATTACCAGGTGTTCCAATCTGAGCCTGTCCCTTGCCTTTGCCGATATTGTGCAAAGGTGCTCATCCACCTTGGCCCCGATAAGATTGGAGAGACCGTAGTCTTTGAGGGCAAGCACATGCCCACTGCAGCGTTGGCCATTCAGACGGCTACCGCAGAAGCAGTCAGTCGCCTCCGATTCAAGTTTCTGCAGATCGGGGAGATGCGGCAGTTCCGCTACTTCCCAAATGTACCCCGCTTTGGCTGCGAGCTAGCAGACACCACCAAGGAAGCCGACCCGGCAATAGTTCTCCTGGTCCAGTTCAGCACTGCCCAGGGACTGCTTCTCGGCGGCATTCTTGGGGAGTTCAAAGCCATGGATAGTGGCATAACGCAAGCTGTTGGAGCCGCGTACCGCGCAGGACGCCAAGGTACTCCTCAAGCCGTCGATCCCATGCTGCCAAACCCAGTGCTATCCTCTCAGGTCGTGTCGCCCTCTCGAGTGGTGCTACCCTCCCAGCCCATGGACGAGTGCAACCTAGGCACTTTCTACGCCGACCCCACCAGAAAAACCATTCTTTAGCTGTATCGGCAAGGTCTGCTCCATCAAGATCTAGCTGCTGCCCCAGGAGTTGAGTCCCGACTAGTTGAGTTACTCGACTTCCGGAAGCATCTTAGCCTGCGTCCTCCAGGAGAGCCTGAGCAAGACTTGTTCTTTGGATGTCTCCTAGTTGGTCTTCCGTCCTCGTCAGACGATAGAAACCGTAGTTCCGAGTGAGAAGTCATCATGAGGTGTGTAGTCAGGTCGCGCTTGCTCCTATTGCTTGTGTTGCATGTGATGCTTGTATCGCTTGTGTGTTGTAATGCTATATGTATGTCGTGTTTGTTTGTGCATCTGTTGCGTCTGTTCCCTAATAAGAAGAAATGTTTAACAGAGCTGACATTGGTTTTCCAAGATGTTTGTAATCAGTAGAGCACTTACACCTTAATATTGGACTCATTCTGAGTCTCTAATAAATGCCCGATGGTTTAGGTATATGCAATCCCAGAGTACATATACCCACTAGCATTAAAACGTCTTAGTGTGTTTCTATCTGATGTGTTTTCTTGTGATTGCATGTATGCTGGTTTGAGTATGATGTTGGCACGTTGCACGCACACGGCCACACGAGATTATTCCTCATGGGTACGCTCACCCCAGAACCCGGATGGAATGCAAGGACACATCTCCCGCCTTTCTGCGCCTGCCCCGTTCTGCCGGACCTTTGCCCCGGGATTCAGAGGCGATTTTCCCAGCCCCTGAACCTAGTCCCAAAGCCAGTCGCAATCTCGGGTAAACTCTGAGAATTTTATTGCGGCAAAAGCTTTGCAACCTTCCAGCACAATTGCAGACCTAGACCCAACCCCGATGCCCTTCCAACCTGGTTGTCACTCGATGAGGAGCAACCAGAGGCGAGACCCTCGAGTTGCCTGAACCCTTCCGACCACACCGTGCAAGCCCCTGATACAGTGGCTCCGCTGTCACCACCTTGCGTGACCTCCGGCAGCCCGCTGCCTCTCCTCGCCGCAACCCTACTCCTTCCGCAGGTCCGTGGCGACGATGGAACCGATCATCGGTTTTTCCCCATCCCGGAAGTTTTCGAGGAGCAGGTGTGATTTTGAGCTAACCCTAAGAATCTCGAGGGAGAAATTCTTTAAGGGGGGAAAGTTTGTAACATCCCAAAAATCGGGTTATCGATTTTTGTGTTGTTATTCCTTCCTAGCTTTTTCTCCCGATCTTTTTCCCCTAGAGTCTGGTCGATAACCAGATAAATCCAGACAATCCTTGACCTTGAAACCCTTTTCTCTGCCCATTTTTCAAGTCCAGATCCCTACCTAGACCCTCGAGCCCTGGATATGCAAGGATATTTCCACGTCAGGTGCAATGTTCTTCATATCAGCTTAATTCCATCTGTGCCAATCGATGGAATTAAATCCCGGAAAATTTTCCTGGACATCTCTAAAGGTTATGGAAACTTGTGGAGATCATCTTGGTTATCCTCTTGACTCCTCCCCGAAGTTATTGGCTATGATTGAATGAAGGAAATTGTGATTTTCTTTATAAAGCCAATAATCCCATTTTGGCCCATTTGCAAAGGAGCTACTATTTCGGTTGCCCCATTGGTGCTCAAATGAATTGTGGAGCTCCTAGTATCCAACCCATGGCCATTTCTGTCAAAACATGGGGTATCATTATTCAAAGTTTGAGCATAGCTTCTGACGAGGGGGTGACCCCACGAATCCTATGGATGGGCCTACCCGGTGTACCCAAAGACAGAAGGCCCACAAAGATGCCGCCCGGGTCCAACCTTGGCCCACTAGTGGCACCGACGTAGGAGTCCACGACTAATAAGGAAGGCTTAAACGTGGCGTATAAAGGAAGCTTAGGGTTAGGAATACTATCTGTAATCTAGGACGGACTCCCCGAGACCTGGCCGACTATATAAAGGCTAGGAGGGGAGGCGTCAAGATAGACAAATAGACAATCTGTAACCCTAGCCTTGTGCGCAATAGCCTTGGCCTTTCCGGTAATCGCCATCTCCAAGCAATAATATCGAGCAGGAATGTCTCCTCCTGTTAGCCGACGAGCTATCGTCCAACCTGTGCCTCTCATGACTAACCCAGGGTCCCTGACCATGGGATTTGCCGGGGTTAATCCCCGTCAATTGGCGCCATATGTGGGAACCGCACAGGTTGGAATTGCGATCTCGGTGGCTCCGTCTTCAGTAAGCTACAACTCAAGAGCAAGCACCAGATCCAATCCACCCGGAGAATTCAAGATCACGGCAAACATCTCTGCCGTCCCATCGAGATCGCTCGGCCAGATCTGTGCCAGGACCAATACTATGGCGGCAACCGAGTCCACCGCCAGCAAAGGTGAAATCGACGACCCAAAAGAAAGACGCGAGGGCTCTACGCAAATATCCCGATCGGCGAACTACATCACGAAGTAGAGGACCCACCGACCACTCGACGACCCACCGCCACCCAGGCATCCGCCGCACAACAAGACGCCGACTCCGAGCGCGAGACCAGTGATCCTCCAGATCACCGCCAACAAAGAAGAAATTGACAACATAGAAGACAGGCGCGAGGATTTTAGGAGAAGACCCCACTCGACGAGTCACAGTACACAGATGCGCGCTCACTAACCACCCGACGACCCGCCGCCTCGGGGACAGCGACTCTGAGACCTAGACTGCCGAATACTATGACACTACTGGAATTCGCCTGTTTGCCGTCTGCCATGGCGGACGGCAAACACCTGTATGGCCGACGGCAAAACCCTTTGTCGTCAGCCCCTGCACGGTAAAGCACCCGTCAGCCCTTTCATCGGCAAAGAGGTGCGTTACCGTCTGTTGTATATCGACGGACGGCAAAGCTCTTTGCCGTCCGCTGGAATAAGAAACAGACGACAGAGAAGCTTGACGGCGAAGCTGTGCCAGCCGGCTCCGTCAGGCCGTTAACGACGGGGTTGCCGTCTACGGACAGACGGCAAAGAACGGTGACGTCATCGGATAAGGTAATGACGTCACACCCCCCCCCCCCCCGTCATATGTTTTCCGTCCAGCAGCAGACGGCAAAGTCCTACGCTTTGTCGTCTGCCTTGCCGGAGGCAGACGGCATAATGACCAAATGGTCACCCAGCTGTTACCAGATTGCACATCTGGGCGCCACGTGTCCTCTTTGCCAACTGCAAGCAGACGGCAAAGGCCTTTGCCGTCTGCTTGCTGACGGCAAAGAGGCTATATAGCCTTTGTTTTTTCTGTTTTTCTATTAATCCCTGCATTTGACAAAAAAACAATATATATATATATAGCAGCAGAATCAGAAGCACATTTTAACACCACATCACATCATATCAAACAACATATGAATCTCCAACAAGGATAACACATTGTTTCCAAACAAGGATAACAACAATATATACATAGTTCATTACACAAAGTCTCCAAACAGTTCATAACAACAATAAAATGTTTCTAAGCTATATTGAAAGTTAAAATACAGCAACTCCATCGATGCACGACCCTCATAAAGCAAATCTGCAAAATCAAAATAAGAAAGTTAGCGGAAGAAGGAGGACAAGAAGAATAAGTAATAAGAGAAGGAGAAGGACAAGAAGAGGAAGAAAAGAGAAGAAGAACAAGGAGGAGAGAAGAAGAACAGAGAAGAGTTCTTTTCTATCTTCTCCTTCTTTTTCTTCTCTCCTCTCCTTGTTCTTCTTCTTTTTCTTCTGTTTTCTTTAGCATTTGTGAGCAATTAAGCTAACCTTGAGCATTTGTGAGCATATTTTGAGAAATTAAGCTAACCTTTAGCATTTGTGAGCAATTAAGCAAACATTAGCATATTTTGAGCCAATGAAACTAACTTTAGCATATTGTGAGCAATTTAAGAAACTTTAGCGTGTTTTCAGGAATTAAGCTGACTTTAGCATATTGTGAGCCAATTAAGCTAGCTTTAGCATTTTGTGAGCCACTTTAGCTAACTTTACAATTTTTTAAGTGAATCAAGCTAACTTTAGCATTTTGTGAGCGATTCAAGCTAACTTGAGCATCTTGTGAGAAAATCAAGCTAAATTTACCATTTTGTGAGCAAATTAAGCTAACTTTGGCAACTTTGAACAAATGAAGCTAACTTAAGCATTTTTTGAGCCAATTAAGGTAACTTTAGCATTTTGTGAGCAAATTAGGCTAACTTCATCATATTGTGAGAAAATCTGGCTAATCATGCTATTATTAGGCTAACTTAGCTATATTTAAGAATTTCATAATATTTCAAAAGCTAAATATGCATTTTCAAACTAACAAAGCATTAATAAAGCAAAATATACAAAACAACTTACCGGAGTGTAGCCCTCAAGGCTGAGGTGGCTGAGAAGCATCCGTCGGGTTGCCCGATGTTGACGGTGGAGAAGGGTCATGGGACGTAGCCCGAGAGTTATGCTGCACAAAAAGATCAACTAGAGGTTAGCACGACGCCACTCAATATGGTATTTATGATCATCGAAAGATACTCACCGTCCCCACAGGAGAAATGATCGGCATCGGTGGAGAGGCCTGACT
Organism: Bromus sterilis; assembly: GCA_950022295.1. Classification (NCBI taxonomy): domain Eukaryota; kingdom Viridiplantae; phylum Streptophyta; class Magnoliopsida; order Poales; family Poaceae; genus Bromus; species Bromus sterilis. Next base: position 225,354,508 of record OX465599.1, read on the forward strand.
AGTCTTCTCGCACATAGTCTGCACATTTGTTTTTCCTGAGTCAATCATATTAGTTAGTAATATAAACAAAAATTATAACATGCATTCTTTGGGTGAATATGAACAAGTGACTTACCACGAAGAGCTCATACAAGGCCCGGTTCGATGCATCGTGTCGTGCCGCGGCCTCCTCGAGAGCCTTCGCCGTCCTCTCCTCCGCCAGCCGCTCTCTCTCCGCTTCCTTCTCCTCTGCCAACCGCTCCTTCTCCTCCAGTAGCCACTGGGTGTTCTGTCGCTCTTTCTCAAGAGCTTCCTGCAATCCCACTCCTCTAGTTAGCATTGTAATATTCGATGAGAGAAAACAAGAATGCAAGAGTCCTTATGGATAACCTGGATAGCGAGGTCGACTGGCCGCGGACGAGTCCTTATAGCAGGAGAAGAGCTCGTTTGGCGCGCCTTGATCTCAGGAAGAGTCTTATCGCACCTGATCAACTTATCTCCAATGGCCATGGCGCCATGGCGCCTTCCGCCACCAGAGATCATCACCAGCTCCGGCTCAATAGGCTTCCCAAGCGGGTTATAATCCTCCCCGTGCTTCTTCTTCGCCACCTCAGTATAAGCCTTGAGCTTACTGTAGGCGGCAATGTTGGTGAAAGTCGAAGGACTGGCGAGATCAGACTCTGAGAGCGCCTTTGCCTTCTTGTACGACGCTGTATGGGCCATGCCATACATGTCGAACACCTGAGGCACCTCCGTTTTATTATGCTCCGCCTAGAAGACAAAGCAAAGCACGATATTAGTAAGTTGTGGGTGCCAAAAAGACAAAGAAAAGTAACATTTTCATGAAAATTGAAGCAAAGCACATACCCATTTATTCCCGTAACCAGCTAAGTTGCGGCTTCCTTGATGGTGTGGCACACCAACCATTTGGGCGCGGCGCTCCTTGGCATTGTTGTGGATGGCCAACCAGGCATCTGAGCACCAGTGGTCCACAATGGCCTCCCAACAATCCATCTTGTCCGCACACCATCTCGGTGGCGCCTAAGTTAGTAAACAAGGAAACTAATAAGTAGCCTAGATAGGAATCAAATCAAGCAAACTATTCAAGACTTAAGAAGGGTTACCATCATGTACTGGGCCCTGGTCAGAAACTTCTTGCGGCAGTCCTTCTTGCTACGCTTGCGCCCTTGCTTGGCGTAGTAGTCACGGACCGCCTGCACTCGCATCTCGTGCCTTGTGTTCTGCAAGAGGCGCGTGGCCTCTGCAACTAACACGTCCTCCGCCTCCTGCTCCTTGGACTCATCGACCTTGTAGTAGACCTGCAATAGAACGAGACAACACTGATGAGTGCACTGATGAGACAACACTGATGACAACACTGATGAGTGCACGAGACAACACTGCAATAGCATGATTTTATTGTGTGAAACAGAAATTACCCAAAAGCCGTTGATCACCATGTCGGCTCTGGTGTGGCATTCGACCCCGTTGATGGTCATATCCGGCGGGGCCGGGGCAGCACAATAGTGCTCCCACTTGAGTCCAGGCTGCGGAACCTCATCAAGTCCGAGCAATTGAACCAGTCCCGGGAAGTTCTCCCTCACGAGCACACCAAGGATGGAGTTGGGATTGCGGACACCATTGCCGTATATCCAACCCCTGCAGTATAAAAAGACAAAGCCATCAGATAGACATAAGTATAGAAGGTACCGGAAGAGAGTATAAGTGCACTTACGTCTCTCCATCAGGCGTAATCAACCACTTATGGGCGGGAGTCACCGGCACGGACGGGATCCGTGTACCCCCACGCTGGTACACGGTGGTACCCTCAGCTACCTCCTCCTCATCCGTAGTGTCCAACTCGGCACCAGCCTCCCCCTCAGGCGTGTGCTGCTCCGGCTGGTCCGGCCAGGGACTCCAGGTCGTGCGGGTGGACGTAGCCTCCTCCTCCACCTCAGGATGGTCCACCCTGCAGTGCTCTGGTGAATCAGCCGGAGGTGGCGGCGAGGAAGCAGCAGCAGGTGTTCGTCTCCCTTTCCCGCGACCACCACCTTCTTTGCCTCTCCCGGTCTTCTTCCGACCTCCTCTCCCCCTGGGCGGCTCATCAGTAGAAGGAGGAGGCGAGGAAATACTCTCGAGCAAAGACCTCCGTAGAGCCAGAGGTGGGAGCGCATGACCCCGACCCATCCCTCGCGAGCCTGAGGTCTCGCCCTCCATATCTGTCACGAACCTGCCAAGAATTAAAATAAAATAATTAGTACAATGAGAAAAAGAATTAATAATACAACAGTAATTACTGCAATAATGAGAATATATATATGTAATTAAAGTTGAGATGCATACAACTAACAATAGTCGGGATCATCGGTCTCTTCTCCGCGACCAATTGAAGGATCGTCATCGCTATCACGTGTGTCGTCGATAATGATGGCCTCATCAGGTTCAACAACACCAACATTTGGAAGGCCTTTATGTAAACGGTCAAGCATTGACAGGTCATCTGGAGCAGTAACCTCTTCTTCAGGCTCTTCAACATCGTCGTTAGAGGGTTCACTCTCATCATCGTTATCGGGTTCACTCTCATTGTCTTCTTCCATGTTCTGGGGTTGCGTAGAGCGGTTTTGGAAACTTTTTTTTATCACTCGTGTTTCTTGGAAGAATTCTCCTTCATATGTCTCTCGGTCAATGTGGGGTACATAATCGTCTTCATTGGGGGGAGGTGGTCTAATATGTGGAGGCACATCATAAACGACATCCCAACCTTTCAGGTTTTCAACCGTTTGGCAGGGGTAGGATAGAAAGAAAACCTGGGTGGCCTGTTGGGCCGTAATATAGACATCAGGGACATTTAAATGGGTGGCTTGTCGAATTTCAACTAGACCTACATGTTCATGAGTCCATCTAGTCCTCGACGGGAGAAACCAATGACATTTGAAGACAACGACGTTGGGAGGATTCTCACCATAGAATAGAAGTTCGTATATTGCTTCAACTCTTCCATAATACTCAATACCTCCGTCGCCGACAGCAGAGACACCCGAATTTGTACTTTTTTGATCGGCCATTTTTCGCTCTTTATCAACGGTACGAAAGCGATACCCATTGATGTCGTATTTCTCAAATACACGGACCTTATTGTCAAAACCATTAGTGACTTGTCTCAATTCGGCGTCCATAGGCTCCTCATTTGACTATAAGTTTTATATTGTTATATTAGTGAAAAATAGGTCGAACCAACAAATGAAACCCTATATATGAATGATAGTTACCGTTCGTTTGAACCAAGAGATGAAACCAGGATTGCCGTCTACTTGATTGGCAAGAAGCTCATACTCTGCGATGGAATCACTTTCAATAACCACTCCATTCGAGAATTTGGCGACGTATCGACTGTATGAATTCAGGGGAATTAATAAGAAACAAGAATTATTAGAAGTTGCGAAACAATGTACATACCGAGCACTTACTCGATGTACGGTCGCACTTCTGTTAGGTTGGTGAAGATATACAGTGTAAGAGTCTTCCATTCTTTGATATCCAAAATCTTATTTCTCGAAGCACCAACAGGTCCAAGCTTCCCTTTGAATAGGCTGAGGTTGGATTGACGCCGTTGGGGGTCGCCAGTATTGTACCGAGGCTTTGGATTATGCAAATGGCGATTTTTGGCTTCATAATGTTCTGTCACGAAGTTTGCCGCCTCCTCGGTAATGAAAGCCTCGGCCATCGATGCTTCAATTCTACGTTTATTTTTACATTTTGCTCGAAGCGTCTTCTGCATTCTCTCCGTTGAATAGCACCAACGATTTTGCACAGGGCCCCCTAATCTTGCCTCGGTCGGGAGATGCAATATCAAATGCTGCATCGGATTAAAAAAACTCGGTGGAAAGATCTTCTCTAACTTGCAGAGCAACTCCGGCGCCATATCTTCCATGTCTTCTAGCACGCCATCGGATAGTTCTTTAGCACAAAGAACACGAAAGAAATATCTCAGTTCTGCCAGTACTAGCCACTCTTCCTCGGGGATATAGCCGCGCAACATCACCGGCATTACCCGCTCAAGCCATATGTGCCAATCATGACTCTTCAGCCCTAATATTTTATGTTTTTCAGGACTCGCTCCCCTCCTCAGATTCGCTGGATACCCATCGGGGAACATCAAACTGTTTTGCACACACAAGAGAATTTCCCTGATATGCCCCCTTTCAAGATTGAACCAGGCCCTTGGCTTGGACCAATTCTTCTTTCCTTTCGGCTGTCGCATGTTCTGTGAGGGTCTATCACATAGAGTCTCCTGGTCGACTCTAGCTTTAGGATTATCCTTTGACTTCCCATCTATGCCGAAAAATGTACCAAACAGGGCCTCTCCGATATTTTTTTCAGTGTGCATCACGTCAATATTGTGTGGAAGTTCGAGGTATTGGAAGTAGGGCAGATCCGAGAAGCATGCCTTGTGAGTCCAGGCGTGTTCCGAATTATATCCCTTGAAATACCCGGGACGTTCTGGATCAGGCTCGAGAGAGTTCAACTGTGCCAAGACATGTTCGCCCGTCATCGTAGGTGCTGCCAGGTTTTTGACAACTTTCCCTTTGATGAAGTTCTTCTTGTCTTTTCTAAAAGGATGCTTAGGAGGCAGAAACTGTCTATGCAAGTCGAAGCAGGAATACTTGCCACCCGCCTTCAGCCAATGAAACTGAAGAGCAGCCTTGCATGTTGGGCACCCGAACTTTCCATGAACACAAAAGCCAGCGAAAACGCATACGCCGGCAAGTCATGCATCGAGTACTGGTACCAAACATGCATTTTGAAGGTCTTTTTGCTAGCTGCATCGTATGTCTTGAACCCTTCGTCCCAAGCTTGTTGCAATTCCTCCTTAAGCGGCTGCATGTACACATCCATATTCTTCCCCGGATATTTGGGCCCTGGTATTATCAACGTCAGGAAAATGTTCTTCCTTTTCATAATCTCTGAGGGGGGGAGATTGAGTGGCATGAAAAATATAGGCCAACAACTGTATGGGGCTGCCATCAGACCGAAAGGATTGAACCCATCTGTGCCGACGGCGATTCGGCAATGCCTTGGCTCCTTAGCTTTTTCCGAATGTTTTTCATCAAAGTGCTTCCATGCTGAACCATCCGATGGGTGAGTCAACATCGGCTTCCCATCTGCATGAAATTCTGTTCTCTTCCCATGCTTGTGCCATGTCATCTGTCTGGCTGTCTCTTCCATCATGTAAAGGCGTTGAATTCTTGGTATCACTGGAAGATACCTAAGAACATTTACGGGTATTTTGGTCTGCGTCTTCTCACCTTGACCATTGTCTACCACAACATACCTGGATGACTTGCATTTGGGACAATAGTCTTCGTCCGCATACTCTTTCCTAAATAAAGCACATCCATTTTCACAAGCATGTATCTGCTCATAGGGCATCTTAAGTACCTTGAGGATTTTATCCGATTGGTACAGGTTTGCAGGCATAACATGATCTTTTGGTAGAAACCGCCCAATTAGGGTCGTGATCGCATTGTAACAATCTGTGCCCAAGTTGAATTGTGCCTTCAAAGCCATCAACGGTGCGATGGCATCGAGCTGACAAAGCTCAGTGTGAGCGTGCAACGGACGTTTCGAAGACTCCAACATATCATAGAAGGCCTTCGCAGATTCCTCCATCTCATCGTTCTCATCCCGCGCATCGTCAAAGTCCTGCACCATGTCTTCGATCCCTGTTCCGTACTCATCCGTGCGCTGACGGACCACCTCCTCTCTTCGTCGTCCGCCAGACTCGCCATGGAAGGTCCACACCGTATAACCAGGCTTATAACCCCACTTCTGCAAGTGTTTACCCATATCCACCTCTGTTGCCTGTTTATAATTGTCGCACCTAACGCAGGGGCACCAGGTTTTTCTCTGCCCATTTGCAAACGCCGCTCTCAGAAACTCCTTGGTTTTCATTGCCCATTCATTGGTGATCTCTTTCTGATTAGGGCGACCAGTGTACATCCACGCACGATCATCGCTCATTTTGTTGCTACAGCTAGCTACTAAACAACAAATATACCATTTTATTACGTCCACTTTTTATTGCTTTTATCATACATAGCTACGGCATATGCAATTAACCTACACACTAATAGGTAAAGATAGGTCCTAATCCCACCCGAGTATGTATGTAGATTGGGTCGGTTTCCCATGCTTTGGTCCCGATCCGACGCGGTATTTCGGCAGCACCTCCCCGCTGTTCTCCTAATACACGTCTCGACAACAAGCCGAGAGGTTGTGTATCCGGAGAACAACAGGGAGGCGCTGACGAAATTCCGCGTCGGATCAGGACCAGAGCATGGAAAAACAACCCAATCTACACATACGCGGGCTGTCCATGGATAACGTTGGACAATTCGAAAGAATTACTATTATAAATATGCAAATGAATGCATATTTATACTGTAATCCTTTCGAATGGGAGACGCATACTGGTTACGCAACTTTACATACTGGTTACGCGAACTTTACATATTTATATTGTAATCCTTTCGAACGGGAGACGCATACTGGTTACGAGACTGACCTAGCTAGTTTCATCGGCACGAAGGCCGGAACAGAGCAAAAGGAAGGGGGAGGAGGACATGAATTTATTTACTCACCCTCGAACGCAGGGGAGGTCGTCGAACACGAGACCCTCGACGGCGATGCTCAAGATGAAAGGGAACCAACTGCATATTTAATTTCAGAAAATCAATACAAACACTATTACTGGTAATTGAGCTAAGTAACACTAGCATCTATTTACCAACTACATTATCTACTTTCTTATTCATCGAAAGGAGCGACACATCGTTGCGCACCTCCATCTACACATGCAAAGAGGGTCGGGCGGGAGTGGTTGGTTGCGGTGGCAGCGGTGCCATTGTCGTCCTCCCACTTCTCTCCTCCCTCCCCCTCCTTCTCCTTCTCCTCATCCTCCTCCTCCTCCTCCTTCTCTCCTCTTCCTCTTTATTTTTCTTTTACATTTTAATTATATTGAATTTTATTTTTTCCCTTTACATTTCAATTTACTCTACATTTTCTCTTTATCTTCCTTTTAAATTTTCTGCATCTTCTAATTCTTAATTCACCTAAATAACTAAATTGATATAATACTAGCAATTAACAGAAAAATAATTAAAAACAGATCTAATACTAACTAACTAAAATCCTAACACTAACTAACTAAAATCCTAGTAATTAACAAATCTAATACTAACTATAACTAAAATCCTAACACTAACAAAAAACAGAGAAGATAAAAATTAAACAGAGAGAGGGAGGGAGGGGCTCACCAGAGTGGGGGTTCCGGTGGAGTAGGTGGGCGGCGGCGGGATGGGGTGGCGGAGGGGAGCGCCGCCGTAGCCGATGACGGCGGGATCCGGTGCCGGGCGGGTGCGGGGGCAGGGGGAGGGGCCGGACGGGACGGGTGCGGATGGCGGCGCGTGGACGGCGACGACCCGGGCGGGGAGGAGGTGGAGTCCGGTGACGGCAGCGGCCCGGGAGGAGGTGGAGTCCGGCGGCGACGAGGAGGCGAGAGAGAGAGAGAGGTGGAGGTAGTGGGGGAAGAGAGAGAAGGGGGCACGATGGATAGGTTAACGGCCCCGCGGTATGCCGTCTGTCCGCAGACGATAAAGACTCTGTTGCCGTCTGCTGACAGACGGCATACCGCGGGGCCGTTAGCCAGATCGAGCACAGTCCCAAGTGGGCCCATAAGTGCCCTTTGCCGTCTTCCCGTGGACGGCAACGGATATTTTTCCGTCTGCTTGAACAAATGCAGACGGAAAAGTGCCTCTTTGCCATCTGTCTCCTTTTGCCGTCTGTATTTAGGGCAGCTGTCGGTAGAGGACCTCATTGCCGTCTGCCCCGACAAAAAACAGACGGCAAAGCACATGGCACATGGAAATCTAAGGAATTCCAGTAGTGTGACCCAGATCGAAGACCAGATGAATTCTCCAACCTTATAAGGAACCATAATCTGAGCGAGGGAATCGAAATCGACCCGCGAGTCCCCGAGCACCCGGCGGATCACGCTCAGATCTTCCAAATCTCAAGGAGGAAACAGCACGCCGGATCCAGCAAACTCACAGTCAAGGAGCAGCTAGAAAGACCCTGCACGATCCACTTCTTCGAAGACGACTGGGGATACATCATATCGGGTCACACTCTAGGAGACTACCGCCTGTTCAACGAACTCGCCGACAACCTCCAGAAGGAAAAACAACGAGAAGCCAAGCGCACTCGGCAAACCGAGCAGTCGTCGACTCCAAGTCCTGAAAGACGCTACAACCCGCCTCAAGGACAGGTGTACACGATCCAAGAGGGCAGGGTATCGCAAGCCCAACATGACGCCTACACCCTGCAAGCCAGAGCAGCCGAGAACCTAAATACACTCGAAGTCTACGAGCTACATGATGCAGAAACTAGTATCACGTTCTCCCAGAGCGATCACCCACCTACAGTCCCAAGGACGGTACACGCGCCCCTGTTACTCGATGCTCAAATCGGAGGGTACGACATGGACAGAATCTTCATGGACGGAGGCAGCAGCATGAACATAATCTCCGTCAGCACCCTACACAAGATGCTGATCCCACGATCAGTATGGAAAAAATTAAGAACCGTGCTATACGAAGTAGTCCCAGGAGAAGTGGCTACTTCCCTTGGAATAATCGAGCTCAAAGTTGTCTTTGGCAGCAGACGCAATTTCGCAAGACGCACCCTCGAGTTCGAAGTGCTCGACTGGCAGTCGCAGTACCACACCATACTGGGACGTCCAGCATTCACGCAATTGATGGCGGTTCTGCACTACGCCTACCTCAAACACAAGATGCCAGGATCCACGAGCGTCATTACGGTCAACGGGAGCTTCACCAAATTAGACCAATGCGATCGCGATTTCCACAAAGTTTTCGACATCTTGGGAGCCGAGCAAGAACTCACAGAAATCGCCATGGCGACAGAAAAAAGTATCTTCCCTCTAGCAAGTTGAAGCGAGTCAAAAGAGTATGGGCGAGATTTCAGGATCGACAGCAACACGGTCACCCACCAGGTGCACCCGACGGACCCAGAAAAAACAGTCCGCGTGTACGCCCACCTCTCGGAAGAGCAAGCGACTACCCTCATCGCTTTCCTCCGTGAAGAATGGGAAATCTTTGCCTGGTGCCCAGCCGACATGCCAGGAGTACCGCGCGAGTTCGCGGAACACGCGCTACGCATCAAGCCAAACACCAAGCCAGTGAAGCAAGCACTACGAAGATTCTCAGAACCCAAGCGCAGAGAAAACGAGGAGGAAGTCAACCGATTACTCGACGCCGAATTCATCCGAGAGACGAAGAAGGTCACTTGGATCGCCAACCCAGTGCTGGTTCCCAAGAAAGACACAGACGTGCTGCCAATGTGCGTCGACTACGGGCCAGTCAACAAACACTGCCCAAAGGATCACTTTCCCCTGCCAAGAATCGATCAGATAATCGACTCGACAGCAGGATGCGATCTACTATCGTTCCTCGATGCCTATTCAGGATACAATCAGATCAGGATGAAGGAAGAAGACGAAGAGCATACATCATTCATCACCCCTTACGTCGTATTTTTCTACAGGACAATGCCCTTCGGACTCAAGAACGCCGGTGCCACATACCAGCGGATGATGCAAGCCTGCTTGAAAGAGAAAATAGGAATAGACGTGCAAGTCTACGTGGACGACATCGTCATCAAAACTTACAGCGCAAACACGCTACTCGATGACCTGCGCAAGACCTTCGCAGCACTCAACAAGTACAGAATCAAGCTCAACCCGAAGAAATGCGCATTCGGCATCCCACCCAGGAAGTTGCTCGGGTACATGGTCTCCGCTCGAGGAATCGAAGCGAACCCCGAGAAAGTTCAAGAAATCGCCAGGATGCAGGAGCCAACCGACATCAAAGGCGTACAGCAGCTCACCGGAAGACTCGTAGCCTTGAGTCGTTTCATCAGCAGATTGGGAGAGCGCACACTGCCATTCTACCAACTGCTCAGAAAAGGAGAGAAATTCGAATGGACAGAAGAAGCCTGCAAAGCATTCGCGGACCTGAAGAAGACACTCTCGACCCCACCAATCTTGCTGGTACCCAAAGTACAAGAAAAACTGTACCTCTATGTGGCAGCACACAACATCTTGGTAAGCACAGCACTCGTCGTCGAGCGCACAAAAGAAGGCAAGGTCCAGAGCATAAAAAGGCCGATCTACTACCTCATCATACTCTTGAAAAAATCCGAGCAGTGGTACCCGCACTACCAGAAGCTACTACTGGCCACCATCACGACCTCAAAAAAGGTGTCGCACTACTTCGACGAACACCCTATCACAATCGTGAGCAGCGCACCACTCGCGGACATCCTCAACAACCCCGGAGTGACTGGCGAGTCGCCGAGTGGAACATTGAGCTCACCCCGCGGGACCTGCAGTTCAAGCACCCAACAGCAATCAAGGCCCAAGTCCTCCCAGATTTTCTGGTCGAGTGGACGGAGGTCCAGACACCAGGCCCCCCGGACCTATCGAACTCATGGACAATGTTTTTCGATGGGTCTAAAAGACAGCAAGGAGCCGCAGCAGGAGTCGTTATGATCTCCCCCAAAGGAACGAAGCTCAAATACGTCCTCCAGATCAACTTCAGCCACGCCTCCAACAATGACGCCGAATACGAGGCACTACTCTATGGCATGCGCATGGCCAAAACATGTGGTGCCACTCGCCTCGTAATCTACGGAGACTCCAACCTCGTCGTCCAGCAGGCGATGAAAGACTGCAACGCAGTAGCCGACAACATGGCGGCCTATCAGAAGCTCTACAACATGCTCGAAGGAGGTTTTGACGGTTGCGAGCTCAATTATATCCCCAGAACAAACAACACAGAAGCCGAAGAACTTGCAAACATCGGCTCGACTCGAGGACCACTACCACCCGGCGTCTTCCTCAAAAGCATCAGCCAGAGATCCATCAAGGTAACAACAGCAGCACCCGAGGCAGATGTAGATAAAGACACCACTGAGCCATCACAATGGCATCAGCGAGTCCATCCGAAGGCAGCAGCAGCCAAGCAGTCAAACCTACAGATCCAACAGCACTCGAAGGACCAGCGTGGACAAAACCGTTCCTCCGATTCCTAATCGAAGCCACGCTACTGCAAGAGGTCCCAGAAGCTCAGCGCATCTGTCGTCGATCCAAGGCATTTACAGTGATCAACAGACAGCTATACAAACGCAGCATCACCCAGATACTCCAAAAGTGCATCGACGAAGAAGTCGGCAAAGCCCTACTTCTCGAAATCCATGAGGGTACCTGTGGGCACCACGCGGGCAGTCGAGTGCTCGTGTCCAAAGCATTCCAAGTAGGGTTTTATTGGCCCACTGCGATGAAAAATGTAGAAGACATCGTGCGGTGTTGCATCGCCTGTCAAAAATTCGCCAGCAGACCGCATGCTCCAGCCTCAGAACTCAAGACCATACCACTATCATGGCCGTTCGCCACCTGGGGACTCGACATGGTGGGCCCGCTCAAGAAATCATCAAAGGGAGGAAGAACACACCTGCTAGTAGCTGTCGACAAGTTCACTAAGTGGATCGAAGAAGTGCCCATCACCAGCTCCACAGCCCTCACAGCAGTAAATTTTATCAAATCAATAATTTTCAGGTTCGGCGTACGAACACCCGAGGCAGCGGCAGAATTCCAGATCTTCTGCGAAGAACTGGGCATCAAAATCAACTACGCATCAGTCGTGCACACGCAGTCCAACGAACAGGTGGAAAAATAAAATGGCCTAGTATGCGGAGGAATCAAAAAACGGCTCCTTGCACCACTCGAGCAGGCCGCAGGCAACTGGGTACAAGAACTCCCTACAGTACTATGGAGCCTGCGCACTACCCCAAATACCGCAACCCAGTACACACCTTTCTTCAGGGTGTACGGGTCGGAGGCAGTGCTACCACATGACCTCAAATTTGGGACACCGCGGATCTCGGGGTACGAAGAAGAGGAAGCAGAAGAAGCACTGCAAGATGACAAGGACACAGTAGACGAAGCAAGAGACACAACCCTAGCAAGGTCAGAGGGGTACCAGGACAAGATATGCACTTACCAAAACAGCCGCCTGCGCACCAGAACCTTCAACAAAGGCGACCTTGTCCTATGGCTCATACAAGAGAAAGTACACAAGCTTGCCCCCCAATGGGAAGGACCGTTCATAATTTCAGAAGTCATAGGAGGAGGTGCCTATAGACTGAAGAACCCGAAGACTGAAGAGGACGTGGGAAATCCATGGAACGTAGCGAACCTACGCCTGTTCTACCCATAGTCTCCACCAGTCATGCTCAACTGGCAGCTCATGTAACCCTTCGACGCAATAAAATGATGTTGCCCAAATACTACCACCTCAAAGCACTCGGGGGCTCGAGTACAAGACTCCCCCCCGAGAAACGCTATCATCGCTCACGCGATCTTTAACTAAAGCACTCGGGGGCTCGAGTACAAGACTCCCCCCGAGAGACGCTATCATCGCTCACGCGATCTTTACCTAAAGCACTCGGGGGCTCGAATACAGACTCCCCCGAGAGACGCTACCGTCGCTCACGCGATCTTTACCTAAAGCACTCGGGGGTTCGAATACAGACTCCCACCGAGAGACGCTATCGTCACTCACGGGATCTTTACCTAAAACACTCGGGGGATCGGATACAGACTCCCCCCGAGAGACGCTCTTGTCGCTCACGCGATCTTTACCTAAAGCACTCAGGGGCTCGAATACAGACTCCCCCCGAGAGACGCTATCGTCGCTCACGCGATCTTTACCCAAAGCACTCGGGGGCTCGAGCACAGACTCCCCCCGAGAGACGGTATCGTCGCTCACGCGATCTTTACATAAAAGGACTCGGGGGCTCACGTACAGACTCCCCCCGAGAGACTCTATCATCTCCCGTGTAGTCTATAACTTAAAAATATGCAAGGGACCAAAAAAAACCCCACTGGAAGACGTCCACCTACGGAATTGACAAATTCCCGGAGAAAGCAAAGGGAAGCCACGTCAATACACGACGAGCCTAGCAACCTGGCGGAGCACCAAGCACTTCGGAAAAAGATATAAACAGAGGCATCAAAACAAATCCTTTAGCCTTAAACTGATCGCCAACGATCACCTAAAGACTCGGGGGCTACTCCCATCGGGAGCGCTATCCCGCACCCGATATTACCGGCAGCAAACACAACAAGCGGCAAAGGAGACAAATCTTAGTCTACGTTCGACTCTACAACTCGAATGTAGCCTCGGGGGCTACTCCCATCGGGAGCGCTGCCGCGCACCCAATAGAACCCACAGTACAAGGATTTGATGGACTCGAAGACAGCTTTCATTTGCAAAGGACTCGAAGACAGATTCCATTACAAAGACTCAAGCACAGTTCGCATTACAAGGACCCGAAGACCATTCTCAGTACAAAAGACTCATGTACATTGGATAGAAGGCAGCTCTGATTACTCGAAGGAAATCCTCATTACATGGAGAACTAACCTAGTTACAAAAGACACAAGCAGCCGATAAGCCTACAGCATTAGTCACCCAAGGAATTACGACTTTTACATGTGTGCCCAAGTTGAGATAATTGGCACTAATACGATGAGCATCATCACAGACAGAGGAGGAGTCGAAGCAGCCAGCTCATGATGCCAATGCCATAACAAAAGGTGAAGCTCGACTTATTTGTGGAGCACCGAAGACGATGCTCCAGCAGCTTCTTCTCCAGCTCCACAAGCTTCTTCTCCAGCTCCACCCAAGCTTCCGGCGAAGATGACGCCGCTGCCTCCAGTTCTACAAGGTCGCCTGGCGTGCCCGCTTGATCGGTGGCTTGACGTCGAGGTCCTCTCGAGAGCTGGAGGGCACAGCATCACCACCCAAGGAATCGCCAGAGGACGAAGCCGTTGAAGACGTAGGCGTATGACTCCCCGACTTTCCGGAATTGTCGCTGCTTGTCTCCTGCCAGTACGGATCCATGCGATTGCCACTCGGATCAAAAGCGCAAATGGTGAGAGTATTTTCACCATCAAAGCGGCAGCAGAAGGTATCACCATCACGCAAGTTCAAACGCCGAGCAAACGACTTCTAGCCAAAGCCAAGAAAAGGGTGGTGGCTCGGGAGTCGGGCGGCGCTCAGATGGGCCTCGGCGGGTCTGGCGGCGGAGGCTCGAGCCCTGAGGGGCCCGGAACCACTGAACTGCGGCTGGGAGTAACGTGAACGCCTCTGGGGCCGTTGGATCTCAGATCCGACGGCTCTAGATGGCTGGGGGCTAGGGTTTGCGAAAATAGGGGTATTTGGGGGCAATTTTGGAGCAATGTGGAGGGGGTGGATGCAATTTTTGTGGCTAGGGAAACCCTAGAAAAGGGTGGGAGTGTGGTGGCTGCAATTTTTGTGGCTAGGGAGCCCAGATTTCACAAAAAATAAATTTTTTTTTCGGTGTGAATTGTTTGATTGTCTGATTTGTTTGCGGTGTTTGCATCCCCGATTTATCGATCAGCGATTATTTTCCCCCCTCTTATCTCGTACCGGACGGAGACCGACCCTTGCCACCCTGACACTCGACCTTTGCGACACCGGGTTTCACCCGATCACCGTCGCGAAAACTGCACGAGACCAGCCATAGCCAACGGAGCAAAAACCCCGTTTAATAATTAAATGGGTTATTTTTATAGCGCGCAGAAAAGTGTTCTCGGAACGGTTCCAGCGCGAGGTGAACGCCGCCGGATCGACGCGCTGACCGCCCAGTTCGAAGTATTACCTGAATCGGAGGTCCTGCGGACCCCCGGCGGTCAGGAACATAAACACCGCGCGCGCAAGAGAAAAAGCGGGGATGTTTTTGCAAACTGCCAGCCACCTGGTCTATATAAAGACCACCACTCCCACCCCTTTCTAGGGTTTCCCTAAGCCAAAATTCCAGCGACCCCCTCACAATTGCCCCCAGATCCAGTTTTAGCCCCAAATTCGTCAAACCTAGATCCCAAATATTTTCGGCCGTCGGATTTCGCGATCGGAGGGACCTGGATGCGCCATGTCATCCTCGACCCTCATCTCCTCTCTCCTCCAGCCCGAGGCCGCCGCACCCTCCGCTCCGGCGAACCGCCCTCTTGGCGCCGCGCTCCTCGGTGATTCCCTGCACCCCGCGCCTCTTCCCTCTCATCCTCCCTCACGACCACCCTCCTCCCTTGCCTGCAGGACCACCACGGCCGGCGCCGCGAGCGCCATGGACGCCGCCCTCCGCCCGAGCTCGCCGGCCCCCTCCACCCGGAGCTCACCCCGAGCTCTCTTCGGCCAGATCCGACGAACTACCGGCCGGATCAACACCTCTCCCCTCTGTTTTGGCCACTCCGGCCTCCCCCTGTGCTACCTCCGGCGTGGTGGCCAGCCGCCGGCGCCGCCATGGCACTTCTCGTGCCGGTCGAGAGGAGCAACCCGCCGCAGCCATGGCCGCTCGCTCACATGGGCCGGCGAGCCCAGAAGCCACAGCCAGCAGGCCGACCTCCCCTCCGCGGCCCGACTGCCCACGCGGCCCAGCCGCCCCTCCAGATCCGCAGGCCGCCTCCCAGACCGAGTTGGGCCAAGCCCAAGATGGTGAGGTTCTTTTTTTTCTTCCCTTTGCTTTTTTATTTTCCTCTGCGATTTCTGCTAAGTCCTTAAAAACTGTGTGCTGATGCTGTTTTGCGACGATAATTGCGAGTAAACCGTAGCCCGTATGACGTTGCGCCCAAAAGGAAAATTGTTTAGAATTGTGTGTGCTTCAGTTCGTCTTTTGTGAGCATTTTGATTTGAGGAAATCTTGATGTTGTTAATCACTGTTGAAGTGGGCATCAGACTGTTAACTGCTATTATTTTCTGCTAGTGTGCTGCTGTTGTTATTTTATTGCAAGTTTGATTGATGATTGTGACTCATCCATGAGGCCTATTGCATTGATTCTTGTTGCATACTGTTAAGCATCATGTCTACTTTCATTATATGTATTGCATTGTCATGTTTACATTCCTGGTCATAGTTATGTTTAGCTCCAAAGTTGCTATGCCAATTGTTTGTACATGCGCCTCTGTTTTTCACTAAGTCTGTAACTTTCCGATGCCATGTTGCATGCTTAATATCTTTTTATCTGTTATGCCTATGACCATGATTCTTCTTTGTACCTGATCATGATCATGTCTACTCCATGCTCATATATTGCTATGTCATGTTTCTGCACTTTTACATATAGTTTTGCTCCTGTTTGTACATCATGGAAATAACAGTTTCTGCCCTGTTTTCCTGATTTTCACTAAGTCCTTGACCACTAATGTTTTTTTAGCTTTTTGTGTTGCGTATAACTCGTGAACAATGATGCCTTTTTTCGTGAGTCCTTTTTCCATGCCATCCCTGCCATGTCTAATTTATTTGCATATGACTTGTGAGGATGTTTTCATTCATTATCCTGTTTATGCATTGCTCTAAAGTGTGCTTCCTGATGTTGGTAGATTGTGTTCCAAACTTGTTTTGCTTATATCTTTTTAACCGTAACTCTGTTTGGAGTGTTCTTTATATGTAACTTGATTAGTTTTTCTTGTACTTTGTGTTTATGCTATTGTTTTCTGCTGTTAACCAACCTAAAATATGGTTTAGGGCAGAACAGTACCAATTACTTAAATTGTCGTTGGGTACTTAGTGGAATGCCATGTTTAGGTTGTGCCTCACTTAAATTGACTAGCATAGATAGGTTCCTTATGCTTCACCTCTTGTCATGTTTGTGTGCTATGCCATGCTGGAGTGATATGCCATGTTAACAACCTTGCTCACCTTGAGTAGCTAAACAACTTGAACCGTTGTAAATGTGCGGTATCTTCGTGTGTGACGAGTACTCCACTGAACCTGTTAGTAACTGCTCTCAACGGTGGGTGCGATGTCTCGTGTTGCCTTATTGTTGATGCTTGCTCGTGTTTGCTTCGTAGTAATAGATGCTTTCTCGTTGATTGCTTTCCGGTGTTTACCGTCTTGTGTGCTTCCGCGGGTAACTTCGGAGACGATGCGAGCTTGCGATCAACTACACCTTCAGAATCCGACTTATCAACAGGAAAGGACTATACATTACTTATGATCCATTCTATTTCAACTAGTGGTTTGCATGCTAGTCTAGGATAGGTTCGATGTTTGATCCTACCACATGTTTATAGCCGCTTTCAAACCGATACAGCCATGTCCCCTCCCAGAAAACCATGTACTGCTATGTTACTTTTGCTCGTTGCTCAGCCCCTGCTTAGTATGCATGCTTAGGATGCTACGATGTTACCCCGTGTTACTCCTTGGTTTGGGCTATCACATTATTATATTATGTTGTAGTTGATGATATGATTATTATAAATGTTGACTATATTCGACGAAGGATGGAAGGTCTAGGCTATCCCGCCCCGACGCTTTGTTCCATTCGAGTCACCTATGATCCGAGTTCCGGGTATTGGTTTTAAGACTGAGCGTGCCTAACCGCATGTGGGATTTTATGGGGTCCCCTTTTCTTACCTACCTATCTTCAAACATTTCTAGTGGTGGCCCAAGCTGATTTACCATTTGAAAACCATGCATATATGTCTGTCGGGTAGCTCCTGGCAGGCATCCTTTAAAACCACCTGGACCAGTAAGGACATGGTTCCTTGCTGGCCCAGCATGACCGGCTGAGAACCCGGTCTCATGTGAGATTAACTGGCAATCCAAACCTGGATTCATATGGTAGAGACCAGATCGAGAGAGCGGCCGGCTCTTGAGCTGGATGTCGATTCACCGGGGGCCACCCCGATTTGTTCGTTGTTAGTTAGAGGGACCTGTCGTTTCGGATCTCTTGGAACTAAATCATAAAATGGTTTCCTATGATGGGTAGCATCTGAGAGAGATGGACAGTTGGTACACCCCTGCAGGGTTAAATCTTTTCGAGAAGCCGTGTCCACGGTTATGGACGACTTGGAACCTACGTCTTGTTCATAGACAACATCAACTGAGATAATATTAATAAAATTGATCAACGTGTGTGTGCCTTGACTGCTTCTTCTTCGTCGGGATGTGAAAAGGAGTACAAGGATAGGATAGGTGTTATGATTGCGTAAGTAGTTGATAGCAAGACTTGTTGGAGGCGATTCCTCATCGAATGCTTGGCTTCTTATCTTACTCTCTAGATCATTAGCCACCTCATAAATGCTAGTGCGGCAGTAACCTCACCACTTACCCCATCCTGACCGTAAACTACTAGTTTTCCTAGAATGACGAGTGATGAAGTCCTCGCTGGGTCAGTTGACCACTACAGTTGGATGCTGAGTACTTCTGTACTCATGCTACTACCCTCAAACTCTTTTCAGGGTTCTTGATCGACAACAGGTATGGTGATCGACGTTTCACGTGGAGACTCGACGACGACTAGTTAGGTGGATCCCGGCGGAGAGCCTGGACCCATGTGGTTGCGGGAATGGTGTGTTTTACCTTTCCCGCTAGGAATTGATTGTAGCCTGTACTCAGACATGTATCTTCCGCTGTTGTATTGTATTAAGGAAGTTGTATGCCAATTGTATGAGATGTTATATCTTTGTGTCTGTAATGTACTGATTTCATGTTGGAAATCCGGGGCATATGACTTCGTCATATGTCGCGGTGGGATCGATATGTGCTTCGTCCCTGGATCTGGATGGAATCATCTAGATCTGGAACAGTACTGCATATCGGGCCTAACAATGGGGCTACCCAAGGCATGACTTGCGAAGTATGTCGGGTGATACGGTAAGGGAGACACGCGGTAGAATAGTCTCGTTGGAGAAGTCCTAGTCCACTCCTATGGGACAAGTTCCAAGGTACTGGATGGAGGAAGAACTCCATATTCTGGGTAAAGTGCACAATCTCTGCAGAGTCACACAAATATATTCGAATAGCCGAGTCCACGGTATTGGACACAGTTCATAGTAGGTCACACTTGGGATCAAAATGAGTTCGTTGGGATAAATGTGTTGAGTTTGTGGTCGTACGATGGTCCATAAATGTTGGATTGGTCATGCGATGACCCGTCTATCGAAGGAGGAGTCGGTAAGGACTCCGAGGTAAGCTGCATGATTATGCGATGATCATGAGTGCCCATGTGTTGATTGTAATTGCTCTAATATTATTCATGATAATATGCTAGATTCATCATGTTAATATTATTTGAACTTTTATGACATGATAACTAATATACTCTAATAACTTGTGCATGCCTGAATGCCATGGATTGCTTTAATTGGTGTATATGTTACTTCGTTTGATTATTTGCGAGTACATTCAAACTTACTCACTTGGCTTTTATCCCTGGCTATTCGGGTAGCCAGATTTTCAGGTTTATCTCAGGATTCATTTTCCCTAGGAGAAGTCGAAGCGTTCGCGAGCTAGGAGAGTAACCCAGTCAGATCCCGGTGGATTGGAGCTGCTCCAAGTCCGTGTTGCCATAGACAGTTTATATTCCACTACCCCCATCTGTTTAATGAACCATCTATGGTGGTAATATATTGATTCAGGCCACTTTGGCTTATGAATCCTTTTACAGTTGTGCCTATGTTCTTGGTACGTGTTGTAAGCGCGCACACCAGAGTGATTCCTAGGCTGGTGTGTGGGCGACACTCGTATGTGTACAGTGGTATTCAGGCGGGGTGTCACAGCCGAGGGGACTTGAAATAGGGAGAATCTGGATTGTATTCCTCTCGGTCAAATTCGAGTCCCCCTTGTTTGACAGATCGAATTGACCCGGTGTATTCGTACTGATCCTCTTCTTGGTATGAGCTGGCATCAGAAAGGTTCTCTGTGTCGTCGTGAGTCGGTATCTCGACGGCGTGTTCTAGCTCTCGGGACCCACCGATGAATCCTATGAAGGCATGATGTGGATCGGTTTTTTCCAGACTCAAACCTGAAGGGCCGCTTGTTTGCTGATAGGAGGCCGATGCGTTTTTCAGGCCATAAGGCATGACGGGAAGCCGTCTTGAGGTCTCTGTAGAGGATTTTGAAGCTAGTTCTGGTTAGGTTCTATCTGTTTAGCCGATGAAGATGTGGATGGATCCGATCTGGACCCTATATCCCTATTCGACAAAATCAGCTTCAGGGCCCCAAGTAGAGTCGTCGATGCAGAGCTTCTCGCGCCGGCTTTTGGTGATCCATGCAGAAATGAATCCCTCCATGCCTGCATAGCTCCCTCCAGAATCTCAACACCTGCGAGCGCAGGCAACACGGTGGGCGCCAACTGTCGTGGGAAAGTCACGACATATGTCCGAAGAGTCGAACTTAACATGGGACCTTTGCTGCGAGGCGATTTCGTGGAGAGATTCGACATTGACAAGAGACTCGGTGATTTACCCAGGTTTCAGTCCCTCTTTGTCTCGAGGTAAAAGCCAACTCCTGCGTCCTCTTATGATGAGTTCCGACTCTCGAAAGAAGAGTCGGTTTGATCGATTACAAGAGAGTTGGTCGTAAACTTAGTCTCGATGAGATCTAGGTTACGCCGACAAGTGTCTAGTCCTATCTTAGGCTAAGATTGTTCTCTGGGCCTGGATCCCATGGACCTTGGATTAGAAAGGAACCAGGTCCCGGGATTTCGCGAGTATGACTCCCACACGAGGTGGAGTCCTATTCTATTTTACAAATATGTTATCTGCTACACAATGTAAGTCGAATACCTTCTATGGATTCGATCTTCTTTCCTTAACGCAACCGACACGTGGTCGGGTCTTCTTCGTGGGCCTTCGGTAGGTCTAATGTCGGATTTGGGCTTTAGTCCATCCCCCTGACAGTATTCCCGACAGTTCTTCTGGAAAGACGTCTATAAAATTGCGAATGACTGGAACGTTCTCGATCTCTTCAACAGGTGAGGCATTCAATGCCTTCAGAGCATATATCTGGATTTCGGCATGCTGAGCTGTTCGGGTCGAGTACAGAATCTTCTTGCCAGAAGGGTGCGTTAGCTGAATGGTGTAAGTGGCATAGTGGATATGGGCATCATGTGCCGCTAACCAATCCATACCGAGGATGAAATCAATGTTGGACGACTTGAGGAAAATAAGAGGAGCAGGGAACAACATACCCACAATTGAAATGGTGGTATCGGGGCTCATCATGGTGGAACGTATCTGAGATCCAACGACATTTACCGCTAAAGGAGTGGCCAAGGGTTTCATAGCTATTCCATGCAACCGAGCAAACGATTGGGACATAAATGAATGCGATGCCCCAGAATAAAAAAGAACAGAAGCTGGCACTGAATTTACGAGTAAGGTGTCCATCACCATTTTTGGGGAATCACGAGCTTCTTCCATCTTGACATGGGTGACCTGAGCACAACTCATAGTAGACGGTTTGGTGTGGTGGTTTCTGGAATGACGACTTCGACAACTTCTTTTTCTGCCAATAGGAGGACAAGGTGCGTAGTGACCTGGTTGTCCACACTGGCGGCATAAGCTATCATTCTGGGGAGGATCCATAATGTTGGATCATTTAGTCGGTACTGTTAGCTGTCTCGGAGGCGGATGCAACATATGACGGCCTTGGCATTGGAGCAGGCCGGTGAAGAACATTGTGCGGGAGCCAGACTTTAAGTTTCTAAACAGGAGGACCCGAAGATGATACAACATCTATACCATGCTTGAGCGATTCATGGTGCTTAGTCAGAGCAGTTTCAGCTTGGAAAGCCTTGCTGACGAGCGTTGCAAAGTCTGCACAATCAACAATGGCAAGTGCGAGCTCCATATAAGGTTGCAGTCCTTCTCGAAATTTCTCCTGCTTGCGAGCGTCGGTGGCGACTTCTTTCTCAGCATAGAAGGACAACTCAAGGAATTTCCTATGATATTCATCAACAGTTGTCTGGCCCTGATGGAGTTTGCGGAACTCCTCCTTCCTCTGGTCCATCAGACCTCAAGGGATGTGCCATGCACGGAAGGCTGACTAAAATTCTTTCCATGTGGTTACAGTTCCATCTGGCAGCGCAAGCCTGTCGCTTTCCCACCATTGAGTAGCTGGACCCCTCAGATGATACGTCGCATAGGTGACGTAACTGTCATGGGTAACAACAACTGAATCCATCTGAAAGGCGATATGACGGAGAAAATCATCAACATCCGTAGGATTTGCGGAGTCGCGGAAGGTGGACGGGTTGAGGCGCACGAACTCCTGCAGTGTGATTGGGGCATTCTGGTTTGGAAGCTGGGCCATTACTTCGACCATGAATTGACAGTTCAGATCAAACTGCAAACTGTTTAGTTCAAATTGTTGCATCAGGGCGGCAAAATATGGTGGGGGTGGGGGATCGTCAGCCATCCTGCCTGAACAACAGGGGTTAGTTTAGTCACAGCATTTGCAAGGGTAAGAAGTCATACATGATGCAGTACGAGCAATGAACGAGAAGTGCAATAGATACATAATAGTAGCCATAAAGACATACAGATCTTTGCACATAGTCGGTCAAAATCGGACAACATAACATCGTATAAATTAAGGAAAAAGGACTCAGTAGGCGGCGCACATACCGTAGTAAGGAATACACGACACGACATAGCAAAGTCTATGTCAATCACTCCACAAGAAAACTGTTGGCCACAGTAATTGTGCAAGAGAACGCGCGGCCTGCCCTGAATGATAAAGGGGATCCGCGGTCCGTGATCTGGATCAGAACTCCTGCGACACGACTCAATAGAGGGTTTAGAAGTAGAACGTCGGGTGGAAAACAATCTCGATGCAACCCTGATCAGCGGTCAACTTGTTAATGATGTCGACCGTAACGCCGATACCCAATATTAGCAATGGGTTATCACGGACAAGATGGTACATGACGAGGGGGTGACCCCACGACTCCTGCGTGTGAGGATACCTGGTGCGTATGAAGACAGGAGGCCCACTGAGAAGCCTCGACAGTCCCATGACTGGCCCAATCAAGCACCGACGTAGAAGTCCGCTACTGATATGGAAGCACGACATGGCGTACAAGGCAAGACTAGAACTAGGAAACTATCTTTGTAGTCTAGTACGGACTCCTCGAGACCTAGCCTAATATATAAAGGCTGGGAGGGGAGACGTCTAGATTAATCCAATACACGATCGACTCTCCTGGTCTTGCGAGAACTCGCCTTGGCCTCCCTTGTAATCGCCCCCTCACGCAATAATATCGAGCAGGAAGTGCTTCTCCTGTTAGCCGACGAGTATCGTCCAACCAGTTCCTTCTCTTTGACTAACCTAGGGTCCTGTGACATCCTGGCTTAGTAGGAAGTAAAGACTACTCATACCAACAAGGTGCACCTTCTTTTCCGGAATCCCAGATCCAAAGAACTACAAAGTTAAGCGTGCTTTGCTTGGAGCAATTTGAGGATGGGTGACCGACCGGGAAGTTGTTCCCGGGTGCGCATGAGTGAGGACAAAGTGCGCAGGAAAGACTAGTGTTGGTTTGTGGGGAAAGTCTAGATCCCGCCAGGCGTACGCCGGGAACCGGTGGGTGTGGCCGGGGTGTTCCAAATGGTATCGGAGCCGACCCTCGCGGTTACACGGGCGTGTGCGGGTCAGTGCGCGAACATGGGTGAGCCATGTGTCGGGACTGGACGCACAGACGTGTGCCAAGAGGGAACATTCCTGTGGGCCGACGAGGACGTCGGTTCCTTTGAGTGGGTGTGTGTGACATCCTGGCTTAGTAGGAATGAAAGACTACTCATATCAACAAGGTGCACCTTATTTTCCGGAAGCCCAGATCCAAAGAACTTCAAAGTTAAGCGTGCTTTGCTTGGAGCAATTTGAGGATGGGTGACCGACCGGGAAGTTCTTCCCGGGTGCGCATGAGTGAGGACAAAGTGCGCAGGAAAGACTAGTGTTGGTCTGTGGGGACAGTCTAGATCCCGCCAGGCGTACGCCAGGAACCGATGGTTGTGGCCGGGGCGTTACAAGTCCCTCACCATGGGATTTGCCGAGGCTGATCCTCGTCAGCACATCTAGTATCGCCAACCTGAAGACAGTAAAGGATTCGAGTGACTACTCGAAAATTTGAGGATGGGTGACCGACCGGGAAGTTGTTCCCGGGTGCGCATGAGTGAGGACAAAGTGCGCAGGAAAGACTAGTGTTGGTCTGTGGGGACAGTCTAGATCCCGCCAGGCGTACGCCGGGAACCGGTGGGTGTGGCCGGGGCGTTACAAGTCCCTCACCATGGGATTTGCCGAGGCTGATCCTCGTCAGCACACCTAGTATCGCCAACCTGAAGACAGTAAATCATTCGAGTGACTACTCGAAAAAGACTCAACAAGTATTCGACAATATGATCTACTCGCGCACTCGACGACTTTCCAAGTGGGTGCTTTCTTATTTTCCTCGCCTGAGTTCACTACAAGATCCGCGAGTGACTGCTAATAGCGCACTTTATTATTTATTCCATGTGGGTGCATCGCTAACCAGGCTCCGTGACTCTACGAAACACAATTATGCCTGGGTTACGACACACTGTACCTAGATGCCACGCAAGCTTAGCGGTAAGACCCCGCTGCGTAGAACGGCTGGGCCGAGACTTGCCGCAGAGCGATTTCACTCCCGACCTTTTCCATGCGCTCGCATGATAGAAAGAGCCGAGCGGACGCGCTCAGGCTATTTTCTTAGACTGGCAGCAATTGATCCTATAAGACCTGCAACGACATGAATTTTCTTGACACCAGTCGTTCCAAGTTCATGTCGAGGGACGTGAGCTTGATTGGGCTACTGTGGTATTTTCCCCTAGAGCAATTCACCAAGGCTCGACCAGTCGACTCCTTGGGCCATTTTCAGCTTAGCAATCCCTCGAAACAGGTATTTTCATCGCTCAAAACTGCCAACGACCAGCGGCGGTGCCGCTTCTACAAACAATAAAGAGTTGACGAATTCGTGTCCTTGTGCGACTCTTCGAGTACCCCAGGTACTCGGGGGCTACTGACGAGGGGTTGACCCCGCGACTCCTGCGTATGAGGATACCTGGTGCGTATGAAGACGGGAGGCCCGCTGGGAAGCCTCGAAAGGCCCACGACTGGCCCAGTCAAGCACCAACGTAGGAGTCCACGACTGATATAGAAGGAACGACTTGGCGTACAAGGCAAGACTAGAACTAGGAAACTATCTTTGTAGTCTAGTACGGACTCCCCGAGACCTAGCCTAGTATATAAAGTCTGGGAGGGGAAACGTCTAGATTAATCCAATACACGATCTACTCTCCTAGTCTTGCGAGAACTCGCCTTGGTGTCGGGACCCGGGGTTAGCATATGCAAGTCCAGTTAAGGCATAGTCATATGGAGAGCCGAGAACCGTACCCACTTGTCTAAGCAGACAAGGCCAAGCACAGAACGTTCTCGGAAAGCATCGTACGTGAGGGGCATCCCATCCAGGCCGGTTGATCAACTGAGATGGGTCCTCATCGTCCGCACACAAGTCTAATGATATGGTTGGTGAAATCCCATATTCACAGACAAGTCGCCTCAACCATACTATCGACTATCTCATAACTCTTACATAGACTTACTCCAGCCCGATCACTTAGTCGGGGTCTAGGGCGGGCTCGATCATACCACAAAGTGTGCACGAGACGGAGTCTCGAGCAATCGCATCGCGATGCCCCAAGCTGCGCACATCTAAGGGCCACTTGGTGTATGAAAGACCGCCAGCCAGAACACAACTAAGGTCTCGAAAACCCATACAAAGACATGCATGTTATAAACATACACGCAGCACACATGTCTCGTATGAACAGCATGTACCATTGCAATTCTCTACAAAGTGTACATTTTATTTATAACTCTTATAGAGTACACACAGAGATCACATACATGTGATCCAACATTACAACACAGGCGGAAGCAAATTATGTCTGAGTACAGACAAGTTTAACAAATGGATTAAGAAGCCTTATTTAAACACAAAGCCCTCCACAAGGGAACCAGTCGTCTGACTGGGATTAGACTAGTTGGTCTTCAGTCGTCCAGCTCGATGAAGAAGCCACCTTCGGGGTCAGTGGCATCATCTAAAACATAGATTAAGCAAACGTGAGTACAAAGTCGTACTCAGCAAGACTTACATAGGAGCTATACTACTCATGCACATGTATCAATGTAAAGGGAGGTGGGGTTCACTTGCAGAAGTGCCAGCTTTGACTTGGCTAATCCTGAACTACGAGTACCAGACTTTGAGGTAAGAAGCGTACACGAGTCCACTACTTTCTCCAACCAATACACCACTATGGGGCCTTCCTCGACTTCCCCACGAAGAAGCACGCCATAGCACTCACTCTTATCTTGGTGTGTTTTAGAAGTATCCGGTTCAAGTTATCTAATAATCAAGCTAAGCTTTCCAAGTAGTCCTTAACCGCGGACGCGACTATTCGAATAGTTTTGTTAACCTTGCAAGGGTGTACCGCTACACACACATGATCATCATTTACCGCCTTTGATCTCGACACCATTCAAGGGGTGCCAGCGAGGATGCTCACCACAACTGTTACCTCATAGCCGATCTAGTCCGAGAAAGCCGCCTACTTGGGTTGGCTACCACAATCGTGAACCCGGCCGGTTTACCGAAGTGGACCCAAGCGATGTGTGCGTGGTGCATAAGCCGGTCTCGGGTGAGCCGTTCTCTCACTTAGCATCCAGGCCACAAGCCTACCAGAACTCCGAACTACTGCGACATCTGGACATCGAAAGGGATGAGTTAGTAAGTTGAGAGGGGTCAGTGAGCCCAATGTGTGGTTGTACTCTTCATCTTGGATCACCACACAAGAACTCGTACTAGGGCGGTGTTCAACGAGACAACCCACCGTGTACTCCTACACAGCCTCTCATCGTTCACCTTGTATTAGGGTCGATTCACCAACACTTTTCTACCAACCTCAACATGATCATTCCCATCCCGACTCACATCACAGTAACAACATGGTATCATACTAAGCATGCAATAAGCAGTAGCATTGCTGGGGTTACATGATATCATTCAACTCCTACATTTTCTAGGATTATGGTTTGCCTACTACTGTGACAAAAGATAGGTCATGCAAAGGAATGGGTTCATCTATGCGGTAGAATCATAACATGGTGATCATCCTATACAACGCATAAGCGAGACATGAGAGGGAAGTGGGATTTTATCCACATGATCAATGGGGGTTTGCTTGCCTTGCTGACGAGGTTCGGGTTCGGGGTCTTCAACGAAGGTTGCAACCTCTTGCTCCGGTTCCACCTCTATTCGACAAACAAAGCACGAAGTAGCAATCAAATGAATGCAATGCTCAAGCACATGAATGAATGTTGATACTTGAAGTATAAGTTGTGATGTGTGAGACAATTCCATTTAAGTGGAGTATATTGCATTTGAAATGCAAATTCAAACTCCACATTTGAATTTAGCTTAGCCAAATTGAATGTGACATAGTTTGATCATTTTGAATCAACTTCAAATGTGTATGATATGCCTCTGAAGTGTGGTTGAATTACATCATAATTCCATGGTCCAAGTAGCAAAAGCATTTGGTTTGAATTTGAATTAAATTCAAATAAACCAAATGACATATGCTACTGGTCCCATTTTAAATCCAACTCAAACAGAGTTGAAAGTTGCATATTTGGAAAGATAATTTTCTCCTGATCATTTTTCATATATTATTTGTCCAAATTGTAGTTAATATGAATTTTCTATGAATTTCCAAAGTTTGGGGTATTTTCTGGATTTTCTGGAATTATTTTAATTTAGAAAAACCTTTATTGCGCCAGCACTGCATCAGCATGACGTCCGGGGGGTTTTTGACCCCGGTCAAACTGACCAGTGGGCCAGGGCTGTCAGCCTCTCATCTAATTTCCCTGTTAGATTAATCTAACAGAGAGGACTAGAGGGGGCTGGGCCCACCTGTAAGTGACCCAGGGGGTTAGATTAGTGGCTAATCACCCCGGCCACGTCAGGCTTGCCGGCGGCTAGCCGCCGGTGGCCACCAGCACGGCGGCGCTGCACGGGGAGAGGGCTCCCGTGGTCCAAATCGCGCGCTTCGACCACTGAGACGAAGCTCTCGGTGTTGCGCGTCGATTGTGACCAAAAGGAGAGGTGGGGAGGCCCTGTACGCACGCCGGCGTCGAGCTTTGCGGCGGCCGGGCTACTGGCTAGAGGTCGAATTCGATACGGAGCTCCAAATGGCGCGTGGTTGGGTGCTTTCGAAGCAACGGAGCACGGGGAATGCAAAGGACAAGGTAGCGGGGTCAATGGCTTAACGGTTGCTCGCCGACGACGAGCACAGCGGCTCGGTACTCCGGTGTCCATGGCAGCACGAGACAGAGGAGGAGAAGGAAGCCGTGGCTTGAGGGGAAAAGCTCACCAGCCGCTGGTGAACACGTTGGAGCAGGCGTCGGAGGCTGGGAAGTTACGGCGGCGGCGAATCGATCCACTTGAGCTCCGGCGGCCGGTGACGATCCGATGAAGCTGGCGTCACCCCCAGTCCAAATTGGAGCTCCTTCTTCTGCTAGTCGACGGAGTCGAGGATGGCGAACACACTGGACAGCTCGGCTGGGTTCCTCGGCGTCGATGGCCACGCGGAAGCGCTGCGGTGTTCCGGCGAGTCTTCGGGTGGCGACGGAAACGAGCACGGGAGGAGGAGGAGGAGGTTCTGGAGGGAGGGAGAAAGATCAGGACGTCTCCCAGACGTCTCCAGCGAGGAGGTAGGGCTCGGGGCAGGCAGGCAGCTGCCTGTCGTGCCCACGGCGGTCGCCGGCGAGGTGCCTGCCTGCCTGGAGGGGAAGAAGACGCATGTACCCCCTCCAGGTGGGCTGGGCCGGTTGAGGTGAGTGGGCCTCGCCCCTGGATGACAGGTAAGTTCTTTTCCTTTTTCTGTTTAATCTTTCCTTTCTGTTTTTCTGTATATTTGTTTTGACTTTGGTAAAAATACCAAATCATTTTATTAAATGCTGAAAACTTTTATGTGGCCTCATAATAATATAAACTAGCAACTCATAAACTTTCAACATTCTTAAAATTCAAATGTTTTGAATTTTAAATCAAAAAGGGGTATTTCTTTAATTCCAAGGTACTGTTTGAATATTTGAAAAATCTATGAGCATGCGATGGGTCCCACATCACTTGATATGTGATCACACTCATTTATAAGACTTTTCAAAAATCTAACATGAATTTTTGGAAAAGATTTTTATCTGGCCTTTTGAATTAATTCATCTGGGGGTGTTCCTTCTCCCATTTGCTTTTGATTTTGAATTTCCTTTGATTTCTTTCATCAAATTTTGATATGATGCAAAGTGACTTGATCCTAGCACATTACCTAACAGAGGGTTCTGACAACTCGCCCCCAGTCAACAGAATCTCGTCCTGAGATTCAGAAGTCTGCGGGAGGAAGGAGGGGTACTCGGCAATGAGACGGTCTTCTCTTTCCCACGTAGCTTCTCTTTCAGAGTGGTTTGACCATTACACTTTCAGAAACCTAATCTTCTGACGACGAGTGACACGCTTTGCGGAGTCAAGAATACGAACGGGCTATTCTTGATAAGAAAGGTCATCTTGGAGATCAAGCGTTTCATGGTCGACTTCGCGGATGGGGTCCTTGAAGCAACGCCTGAGTTGGGACACATGGAATACATCATGTACTCGGGAGAGGTGCGGAGGTAGTTCAAGTTGGTAGGCAACTTCTCCATGTTTAGCAATAATGCGGAAAGGTCCGATGTAACGTGGGGCCAACTTGCCTTTGATACCGAAACGTTGGGTTCCCTTCAGAGGAGTAACCCGAAGGTAAGCCTTCTCATCCAGATTGTAGCTCTCTTGCCTATGATGACGATCATAGTAGCTTTTCTGACGAGACTGGGCTGCTTTCAATTGATCACGAACAATGCGAACTTGCTCTTCTGCTTCCTTGATCATGTCCGGTCCAAAGAATTGTCTTTCACCGGTTTTAGACCAGTTTAGTGGTGTTCGACATCGTCGTCCATAAAGGAGTTCAAAAGGAGCCATGTTCAGACTAGATTGAAAACTATTGTTATAAGCAAATTCGACAAATGGAAGAGAATTCTCCCAATTCTTTCCGAATGAGATAACACAAGCTCTGAGCATGTCTTCAAGAATTTGGTTAACCCTTTCGACTTGACCGCTAGACTGAGGTTGGAAAGCCGTACTAAAGGAGAGATGAGTTCCCATAGCATTCTGAAAGCTTCCCCAAAATCTAGAGGTAAAAAG
This sequence comes from Bromus sterilis, assembly GCA_950022295.1. Classification (NCBI taxonomy): domain Eukaryota; kingdom Viridiplantae; phylum Streptophyta; class Magnoliopsida; order Poales; family Poaceae; genus Bromus; species Bromus sterilis. The sequence continues at coordinate 225,384,740 of OX465599.1, forward strand.
GCTACCACGATCAGAATTGATTTCCAAAGGAACACCATGAAGGGATACAATTCTGGAGATGTACAAGTCTTCTAACTGGCTAGCAGTTATAGACTCGTGAACCGGAAGGAAGTGAGCAACTTTGGAAAGCCTATCTATGACAACGAAGATGGCATTGTTTCCTTTCTGGGTTCTTGGAAAGCCGGTGATGAAATCCATACCGACTTTGTCCCATTTCCACTCGGGAATAGACAAAGGTTGAAGTGTACCAGCAGGTCTTTGATGTTCTGCCTTAATGCGACGACAAACATCACATTCTGCAACAAATTGAGCAATGTCTCTCTTCATCCTAGTCCACCAAAATCTCTGGCGTAGATCTCGGTACATTTTTGTGCTACCGGGATGAATTGAGAGGGGTACGTCATGGGCTTCTTTGAGGATGAGTTGCCTTAGATCTCTATTCTTAGGTACTACTAAACGATTGCCAAAGAATACCGTCCCTTTACTATCTGTGGAGAAACATTTAGCAACTCCGCAAGCAATATTCTCTTTAATCCGGCGAACACCTCGTGCACGCCTTTGGGCAACTATGATTTGATCCTCAAGAGTTGGTTTCGCCACCAAGGTAGAAAGATAGCCATGAGGAACAATCTCAAGATTGAGCTTGCGAAAGTCCTCATGAAGATGTGGTTGATACTGCTGTAACATGAGGTTGTTACAGTACGACTTACGACTTAGTGCATCAGCCATGACATTGGCCTTGCCTGGGGTGTACGAAATTACTACGTCGTAATCTTTTATCAACTCAATCCAGCGTCTTTGCCTGAGATTAAGATCTGGCTGGGTGAAAATATATTTGAGGCTTTGGTGGTCGGAATAAATCTCGCAACGGTTACCAAGGAGGTAATGTCGCCAAGTTGTTAGGGCATGAACTACGGCAGCGAGTTCAAGGTCATGGGTAGGATAGTTCTCTTCATGTGGCCGCAACTGGCGTGAAGCATAAGCTACCACATGTCGATCTTGCAGAAGTATGCATCCTAACCCTTGCCGTGATGCGTCACAATAGATCTCGAAATCCTTTTTGGTGTCTGGAGGTGCAAGTACGGGTGCAGAAGTCAATCTTATTTTTAGCTCTTCAAAGCTTTCCTCGCACTTGGGAGTCCATAAGAATTCCTTATCTTTCTTGAGGAGTTCAGTTAGAGGCTTTGCAACTTTAGAAAAGTTCTCGACGAAGCGACGGCAATAGCTGGCTAGGCCAAGAAAACTCCTAACTTGCTTAACCGATTCAGGTGGAGTCCAGTCAAGGACGGCCTGAACTCTCTCGGGGTTCACAGCAATGCCTTTTGCAGAAATCACGTGGCCTAAGTAGGTCACTTATGGTAGCCAGAATTCACACTTGGACAATTTAGCGTACAGGTGATGCTCTCTAAGCTTCATCAATACCAGCCTTAAGTGTTCGGCATGATCTTCTTCGTTCTTCGAGTAGATGAGAATATCATCAAGATAAACCACAACAAATTTATCTAGGTACTCCATGAAGATCGAATTCATCAATCGTGAGAATGTGGCGGGGGCATTGGTTAAACCAAAGGACATGACGGTGTACTCGTAAAGACCATAACGAGTAGTAAAAGCCGTTTTGGGAATGTCCTCGTTTCGGATTTTGACCTGATGATAACCTAATCTCAAATCCATCTTGGAGAAGATGGAGGATCCTGCAAGTTGATCATAAAGATCATTGATCCTGGGCAGTGGGTATTTTCTCTTTATCGTTGCTAAATTTAGCGGGCGATAGTCTACGCACATCCTTTCTGTTCCATCTTTCTTCTTTACGAACAGAACGGGGCAACCCCATGGCGATGAGCTAGGGCGGATGAAGCCTTTTGCCAACGAAGCATCAAGTTGGGTTTTTAGCTCAGCTAACTCATGTGGGGCCATTTTATATGGGCGTTTGGAAATTGGTGCGGTTCCGGGAACAAGATCCACTATAAACTCTACACACCTGTCGGGTGGCATGCCCGGCAGTTCTTCAGGAAAGACATCCGGGAAGTCACGAACCACCGGAATATCTTCAAGTTCGGGAAGGGGAAGTACATTCAAGGAATGCACTTGGGTTCTTGTTCTGGGTGAGGTATAGTTGATTGTTTTGCCTGAAGGGTGGGTGAGTTTCACGGATTTGCTTCTGCAATCCAGGTAGGCATTCTGTCTTGATAGCCAATCCATGCCAAGGATGACATCAATGTCTGAAGACTTGAGGGCTATGGGTGAAGCAAGGAATACTAAACCCTCAATTGCAATTTTATTACCATGGCTCACTCTATTAGTTTTCCATCTTGACCCTGGAGTTTGAATAACCATCGGGGTGGACAATTCAACAAAGGGTAACTCATGACGAAGTGCATAACTTTCCGACATGAATGAATGAGATGCTCCTGGGTCGAAAAGAACGGAAGTAGGAACAAAATTGACTGGGAGTGTACCAAGAATGACGTCAGTGGTGTCGTCAGTCTCTTCGGCGGCGATCTGGTTCAGACGTCCACGAGTGGCGGGAGGAGCGGGTTTGGCGGTGAAGACCTTCTGGGGTGGCTTGCCACGACCATTGTTGTTGTTGTTGTTGCCTCCGGCACGGGGTGGAACGTTCTGGTGTTGGAGCTGGTTCTGGGGGCACTCGCGAGAGTAGTGGCCTGCCTGACCACATTTGTAGCAAGCTCCGAAAACAGTGCGTGGAGCTGGGTTGTTTGGTGGAGCTGGGTGGAACTGGGTGGGTGGACGAGCCGCCACATAGGATGGCCTCGGTGGGTTGTTCTGGCGGAACATGCTGTTTGGAATCCAGATCTTGCGCTTCTGGGAGCCAGAACTGGATGACATATCATCTCTAGGGTGTTTGCGGAAATCGTTGGGGGTGTTCATGTCCTCGGCCTTGATGGCCTTGTTGACAAGGACCTGGAATGTGGAAAAGTCATGAAGGTTGAGCTCACGACGGAGTCCACTATTGAGGCCATGACGGAACCTCTCTTGTTTCTTGGAGTCGGTGGAGACTTCTTCAGTTGCATAACGAGCAAGTCGGTTGAACTCACGACTAAACTCTTCCACGGTTCTTCTGCCTTGAGTGAGGTTACAGAACTACTCACGCTTGCGGTCCATGAGACCTTTGGGGATGTGGTGCTCGCGGAAGGAAGTGCAGAATTCTTCCCAAGATGCAGGTGGTCCAACGGGTCGCATATTCAGAAAGGTCTCCCACCAAGAGCTAGCCGCACCTTCGAGATGATACGAGGCGTAGCTGACCTTGTCGCCATCTGCAACATGGCCGGCTTGGAGCTTCCTCTCGATGCTGCGGAGCTAGTCATCGGCGTCAAGGGGCTCGTTGGAGTAACTGAAAACCGGGGGATGAAGTCAGATGAAGTCGTTCAGGGACACCAACTCATTGCGCTGCTGAGTGGTGTTGCGGCCAATGACTTCCAGCAGGTGGTGAGAGTCACGGCGGTTCCTCTCGACCTCCATCAGAACTTGGGCCATCGTGGGTGGGGGTGGAAGGTTGTCTTCGTCCTGGTTGTTCCCACGACCTTGGTTACGACCAATCTGGCCACGGGTTCCTTGAGACATCCTGAAGGTGAAAACTAAAGTCAAACAGAGTTGATTTGAAGAGTCTAATCAAGGTATTGAAGTACTGGAAGGATTACAGAGCAAAGGAAGTAATCATCTTGACAACATGGTGATAAAAGCATACAAGCCGTATATTCACAAGCTGTCATACAAACCATACATCGTTTTAGTACAAGCACCAAGCTAATACAAACGTGATGAAGATGATACATCCTTCAGAGGCACTCTGACTTCCTATACATTATTTATCTAAGCCTCTGGAACTTAGACACCTTGCATACAATATACTACGATACTACTACATCATCACTAAGTAAGACTACAGGCGGTCTCACTCATCTCCATCTCCATAGTAGTCCTCGTAAAAGTTACCCGCGTATCCCGGTAGCTGGAGGTGACCATCGGAAAACACGGAGGCTTGTGGACCCTGATATCCATTTGGGCAAGGATGGGGCCTAGGTCCAGCGTAGGGTGGAAGCAAAGGACCACGGGGTGGAAAAATTCCTCCAATCTCGGGCCAAGCAACTCGAGAAGGCATCTGAGTCCTCACTGGATAGATCGCATCAAACTCAACTGATCCCACGCTCACAAAGGGTGCCAAGAGCGTCAGTGCTCGGTACAGACGAACTCGGGTGGCGTGGAGCTCAAAACGGAGAGCGCGTGCATCACGATCTCGATCACTGGCAAACCTAGCAGTCACCTGAATATGGTGTGCTCCTCTCTCAGCAGTGTAATACATGAATATGCAGCATCCTGCACAGCCATGTTCTCTGTAACGCCAATGCCATGTCCAAAGTGGATAGGCTGGGTGACTCCAACGTGGTGCGAGTAGATCCGGACAATGCAGTGGAACTGCGTCTGGTTGAAGTCGTGGAACTGCTCCTCGACGGTGTACTCAGGGTACCATCGATATCCCACATAGGACATCATCTCGATCAACGTGGCGGGATGGCCACACACACCGAGGCACCTGGTCAAACGAACAATCTGCCGAGGGGGAAGATCTGCCATCTGAAACAGAAAGGAGTTTGCAAATGCATCAGATTATGAGATAAACCTGGAATGACTCGGACAGCATAACGGCTGTAATTGCAAGAAAAAGACAATTTCTTACAACATGGAAACAGCACTTACATACGATGTAACAAAACAGGGAGCATAACCAATCTAACAAACCGAACACAACTTTCCTACGGCTACCAGGAAGCAAACAACGAGATGTTCTAATCAGACAGAGGAGAGCCTAGTCCTATCTTCCCGTAGAATAAGATGAGGGTGACTCAGAACTCAGAACGAAGGGGGTAAGGAGAAAAAAAAGCCTTACGTTGTTCCCTTATATACCCAGAGTAACTATATAACTATAGAAGGCTAGGCTCGACTTCGGCCAAGGCTACTAGTCCTACAGCCAGTCCTGCTCTGATACCAAGTCTGTCGGGACCCGGGGTTAGCATATGCAAGTCCAGTTAAGGCATAGTCATATGGAGAACCGTACCCACTTGTCTAAGCAGACAAGGACAAGCACAGAACGTTCTCGGAAAGCATCGTACGTGAGGGCCATCCCATCCAGGCCGGATGATCAACTGAGATGGGTCCTCATCGTCCGCACACAAGTCTAATGATATGGGTGGTGAACTCCCATATTCACAGACAAGTCGCCTCAACCATACTATCGACTATCTCATAACTCTTACATAGACTTACTCCAGCCCGATCACTTAGTCGGGGTCTAGGGCGGGCTCGATCATACCACAAAGTGTGCACGAGACGGAGTCTCGAGCAATCGCATCCCGATGCCCCAAGCTGCGCACATCTAAGGGCCACTTGGTGTATGAAAGACCGCCAGCCAGAACACAACTAAGGTATCGAAAACCCATACAAAGACATGCATGTTATAAACATACACGCCGGACACATGTCTCGTATGAACAACAGGTCCCATTGCAATTCTCTACAAAGTGTACATTTTATTTATAACTCTTATAGAGTACACACAGAGATCACATACATGTGATCCAACATTACAACACAGGCGGAAGCAAGTTATGTCTGAGTACAGACAAGTTTAACAAATGGCTTAAGAAGCCTTATTTAAAAACAAAGCCCTCCACGAGGGAACCAGTCTTCTGACTGGGACTAGACTAGTTGGTCTTCAGTCGTCCAGCTCGATGAAGAAGCCATCTTCGGGGTCAGTGGCATCATCTAAAACATAGATTAAGCAAACATGAGTACAAAGTCGTACTCAGCAAGACTTACATAGGAGCTATACTACTCATGCACATGTATCAATGTAAAGGGAGGTGGGGTTCACTTGCAGAAGTGCCAGCTTTGACTTGGCTAATCCTGAACTACGAGTACCAGACTTTGAGGTAAGAAGCGTACACGAGTCCACTACTTTCTCCAACCAATACACCACTATGGGGCCTTCCTCGACTTCCCCACGAAGAAGCACGCCATAGCACTCACACTTATCTTGGTGTGTTTTAGAAGTATCCGGTTCAAGTTATCTAATAATCAAGCTAAGCTTTCCAAGTAGTCCTTAACTGCGGACGCGGCTATTCGAATAGTTTTGTTAACCTTCCAAGGGTGTACCGCTACACACACATGATCATCACTTATCGCCTTTGATCTCGACACCATTCAAGGGGTGCCAGCGAGGATGCTCACCACAACTGTTACCTCATAGCCGATCTAGTCCGAGAAAGCCGCCTACTTGGGTTGGCTACCACAATCGTGAACCCGGCCGGTTTACCGAAGTGGACCCAAGCGATGTGTGCGTGGTGCATAAGCCGGTCTCGGGTGAGCCGTTCTCTCACTTAGCATCCAGGCCACAAGCCTACCAGAACTCCGAACTACTGCGACATTTGGACATCGAAAGGGATGAGTTAGTAAGTTGAGAGGGGTCAGTGAGCCCAATGTGTGGTTGTACTCTTCATCTTGGATCACCACACAAGAACTCGTACTAGGGCGGTCTTCAACGAGACAACCCACCGTGTACTCCTACACAGCCTTTCATCGTTCACCTTGTATTAGGGTCGATTCACCAACACTTTTCTACCAACCTCAACATGATCATTCCCATCCCGACTCACATCACAGTAACAACATGGTATCATACTAAGCATGCAATAAGCAGGGGTTACATGGTATCATTCAACTCCTACATTTGCTAGGATTATGGTTTGCCTACTACTGTGACAAAAGATAGGTCATGCAAAGGAATGGGTTCATCTATGCGGTAGAATCGTAACATGGTGATTATCCTATACAACGCATAAGCGAGACATGAGAGGGAAGTGGGATTTTATCGACATGATCAATGGGGGTTTGCTTGCCTTGCTGACGAGGTTCGGGTTCGGGGTCTTCAACGAAGGTTGCAACCTCTTGCTCCGGTTCCTCCTCTATTCGACAAACAAATCACGAAGTAGCAATCAAATGAATGCAATGCTCAAGCACATGAATGAATGTTTATACTTGAAGTATAAGTTGTGATGTGTGAGGCAATTCCATTTAAGTGGAGTATATTGCATTTGAAATGCAAATTCAAACTCCACATTTGAATTTAGCTTAGCCAAATTGAATGTGACATAGTTTGATCATTTTGAATCAACTTCAAATGTGTATGATATGCCTCTGAAGTGTGGTTGAATTACATCATAATTCCATGGTCCAAGTAGCAAAAGCATTTGGTTTGAATTTGAATTAAATTCAAATAAACCAAATGACATATGCTACTGGTCCCATTTTAAATTCAACTCAAAAAGAGTTGAAAGTTGCATATTTGGAAAGATAATTTTCTCCTGATCATTTTTCATATATTATTTGTCCAAATTGGAGTTAATATGAATTTTCTATGAATTTCCAAAGTTTGGGGTATTTTCTGGATTTTCTGGAATTCTTTTAATTTAGAAAAACCTTTATTGCGCCAGCACTGCATCAGCATGACGTCAGGGGGGGTTTTGACCCCGGTCAAACTGACCAGTGGGCCAGGGCTGTCAGCCTCTCATCTAATTTCCCTGTTAGATTAATCTAACAGAGAGGATTAGAGGGGGCTGGGCCCACCTGTAAGTGACCCAGGGGGTTAGATTAGTGGCTAATCACCCCGGCCACGTCCGGGTTGCCGGCGGCTAGCCGCCGGTGGCCACCAGCACGGCGGCGCTGCACGGTGAGAGGGCTCCCGTGGTCCAAATCGCGCGCTTCGACCACTGAGACGAAGCTCTCGGTGTCGCGCGTCGATTGTTACCAAAAGGAGAGGTGGGGAGGCCCTGTACGCACGCCGGCGTCGAGCTTTGCGGCGGCGGGGCTACTGGCTAGAGGTCGAATTCGATACGGAGCTCCAAATGGCGCGTGGTTGGGTGCGTTCGAAGCAACGGAGCACGGGGAATGCAAAGGACAAGGTAGCGGGGTCAATGGCTTAACGGTTGCTCACCGACGATGAGCACGGCGGCTCGGTACTCCGGCGTCCATGGCAGCACGAGACAGAGGAGGAGAAGGAAGCCGTGGCTTGAGGGGAAAAGCTCACCAGACGCTGGTGAACACGTTGGAGCAGGCGTCGGAGGCTGGGAAGTTACGGCGGCGGCGAATCGATCCACTTGAGCTCCGGCGGCCGGCGACGATCCGATGAAGCTGGCGTCACCCCTAGTCCAAATTGGAGCTCCTTCTTCTGCTAGTCGACGGAGTCGAGGATGGCGAACACACTGGACAGCTCGGCTGGGTTCCTCGGCATCGATGGCCACGCGGAAGCGCTGCGGTGTTCCGGCGAGTCTTCGGGTGGCGACGGAAACGAGCACGGGAGGAGGAGGAGGAGGTTCTGGAGGGAGGGAGAAAGATCGGGACGTCTCCCAGATGTCTCCTGCGAGGAGGTAGGGCTCGGGGCAGGCAGGCAGCTGCCTGTCGTGCCCACGGCGGTCGCCGGCGAGGTGCCTGCCTGCCTGGAGGGGAAGAAGACGCATGTACCCCCTCCAGGTGGGCTGGGCCGGTTGAGGTGAGTGGGCCTCGCCCCTGGGCGACAGGTAAGTTCTTTTCCTTTTTCTGATTAATCTTTCTTTTCTGTTTTTCTGTATATTTGTTTTGACTTTGGTAAAAATACCAAATCATTTTATTAAATGCTGAAAACTTTTATGTGGCCTCATAATAATGATTTGAATTTTAAACTTTCCACTCATAAACTTTCAACATTTTTAAAATTCAAATGATTTGAATTTTAAATCAAAAAGGGGTATTTCTTTAATTCCAAGGTACTGTTTGAATATTTGAAAAATCTATGAGCATGGGATGGGTCCCACATCACTTGATAGGTGATCACACTCATTTATAAGACTTTTCAAAAATGTAACATGAATTTTTGGAAAAGATTTTTATCTGGCCTTTTGAATTAATTCATCTGGGGGGTGTTCCTTCTCCCATTTGCTTTTGATTTTGAATTTCCTATGATTTCTTTCATGACAATCGTAACAGAGGGTTCTGACACTTGGCCTCCCCTGTAATCGCCCCCTCACGCAATAATATCGAGCAGGAAGTGCTTCTCCTGTTAGCCGACGAGTATCGTCCAACCTGTTCCTTCTCTATGACTAACCCAGGGTCCCTGACCATGGGATTTGCCGAGGCTATTCCTCGTCAATTGGCGCCGACCGTGGGGACTACACAGGTTGGAATCACGATCTCGGCGGTCCCGCCTTCAACAAATCAAGACTCAAGGACTAGAACTAGATCCAGCCCGCTCGAGGAATTCAAGTTCACCACAAGCATATCCATCGCCCCGTCAAGATCACCTAGCCTGCAGTCGAATCAAGTCCAGCACCCCAATGACCGCCAGATCAATAGCCGACGAGAAGGAACTCGACGACCTAGAAGACAAGCACGAGGACTCCACACAGGAACCCCACTCGAGAAGTCGCGGCGCGTGATAGAAGACTCGCCCACCAGTCGACGACCCGCCGTCAACCGGACTCCCGCCACGCGATAAGGCAGCGACTCCAAAACCCAGACCCGAGAGTACTACGACCCAGACCGAAGACCAGATGAATTCGCCAACTTCTTCCGGAACCAATCACTCCGCGATGGGATAGAGCTTGACCCAAGATTCCACAACCGAACAGAAGACCACTCGCAGATCTTCCAAATCTCAAGGAGAAAAAGGTATTCTGGCTCCAGTAAAATCACAGCCAAAGAGCAACAGGAAGGACCTTGCGCGATCCACTATTTCGAAGACAGTTGGGGACACCTCAGAGCAAGCCACACCCTAGGATATTGTCGCCTATTCACCGAACTCTCCAACAGCCTCAAGGAGGAAAAGCAGCGTGAAGCCAAGCGCACTCGAAGAAGCGCGCAGTCACCAACACCAAGTACAGAAAGGCAATACCCCACGTCCCATGGACGAATCTGCATGATCCAAGAAGGAAGACCCTCAAAAGCAAAGCAAGAAGCCTACTCCCTGCAGGCGGAAGCAGCCGAAGGCCTAAAGATAGCAGAAATCTACCAACTGCATGGCGCTGAGACCAGCATCACCTTCTCTCGGAGCGACCACCCGCCCGTAGTCCCAAGGCCGGGGCACGCACCCCTGGATCTCGAAGCCCATATCGGAGGTTACGACATGGACAGAGTCTTCATGGACGGAGGCAGCAACCTAAACATAATCTTTGCCAGCACCCTACGAAAGATGCTAATCCCACGATCAGTTTGGAAGAAGTCAGGCACAACAATATATGGCGTAGTTTCTGGCGAAGCAGCCGCCTCCATCGGAACAATCGAGCTTGATGTGATCTTCGGCAGTAAGCACAACTTCGCAAAGCAAGGCCTCGAGTTCGAAGTGCTCGACTGGCAGTCGCAGTATCACGCCATACTCGGGCGACCATCGTTCGCACAATTCATTGCGGTCCCGCACTATGCATATCTCAAGCTCAAGATGGCAGGACCTGTAGGAATCATCAAAGTCAAGGGAAGCTTCACCAAATCGGACCAGTGCGACCGCGATTTCCACACAGTCTCCGACACGTTTGGAGCCCAACAACAGCTGACAGAAATAGCTATGGTAACGGACAAAAGAATATTTCCGCTGGCAAGCCGAAGGGAGTCAAAAGAATTCGACCGCGATTTCAGCGTCGACAGCGACACGATCACACACCAAGTCCACCCAACAGACCCAGAAAAGACGTTCTGCGTATATGCCCACCTCCCAGAAGAACAAGCAACCGCCCTCATAACCCTCCTTCGTGAAGAGTGGAAAATTCTCTCCTGGTGCCCAGCCGACATGCCCGGAATACCGCGAGAATTTGCAGAACACGTGCTCCACATCAAGCCAAACACCAAGCCAGTAAAGGAAGCGCTGCGACGATTCTCAGAGCCCAAACGTAGAGCAATCGGCGAAGAAGTCAACCGACTACTCGACGCACAGTTCATCCGAGAGAAGAAGAAAGTAACCTGGATAGCAAACCCAGTCCTAGTCCCTAAAAAGAACACTGAGGTACTGAGGATGTGCGTCGACTATGGGCCTTTCAACAAGCATTTCCCAAAAGACCACTTCCCCCTGCCGAGAATCGATCAAATAATCGACTCCACAGTAGGATGCGACCTCCTATCCTTCCTCGACGCATACTCAGGATACAATCAGATCAGGATGAAGGGAGAAAACGAAGAGCATACCTTGTTCATCACCCCCTACGGCGTATTCTGTTATCAAACAAATGCCCTTTGGCCTAAAAAATGCCGGAGCCACGTACCAGCGAATGATGCAAGAATGCTTGAGAGACCAGATTGGAAGAAACATCCAGGTCTATGTAGACGACATTGTCATCAAAACCTAAAGCGCAAACACGCTACTCGACGACCTCCATGAAAAATTCCCGGCCCTCAACAAGTACAGAATCAAGCTCAACCCAAAAAACTACTGGGGTACATGGTCTCTGCCCGAGGAATCGAAGCAAACCCCAAAAAGGTCTAAGAAATCGCCAAGATGCAAAGACCAACCAACATTAGAGGCGTGCAGAAGCTCACAGGAAAACTCGCAGCATTGAGCCGTTTCATCAGCAGGCTAGGTGAAAGGACCTTACCGTTCTACAAACTGCTGAGAAAAGGAGAAAAATTCGAGTGGACCGAGGAAGCCCGCAATGCATTCGCAGACATAAAGAAAACCCTCTCGACCCCACAAATCTTGGCGGTGCCTAAAGAAGGGGAGAATTTGTACCGCTACATAGCAGCGTGCAACAGTGTCGTGAGCATGGTGCTCGTCGTCGAGCGCGCAGAAGAAGGCAAAATCCATAGCATACAAAGACCAATCTACTACCTCAGCACGCTGCTCACAAAGCCACAACAGCGTTACCCGCACTACCAGAAGCTCCTGCTCTCCATTATCATGACCTCTAGGAAAGTATCGCACTTCTTCGACGAACACTCCATCACAATCGTGAGCAGTGCACCACTCGCGGACATGCTCAACAATCCCGGAGCGACCGGCTGAGTCGCTAAGTGGAACATTGAGCTCAGCCCGCGAGATCTGCAGTTCAAACACCCAACAGCAGTCAAAGCCCAAGTACTCCCAGACTTCCTGGTCGAGTGGGCAGAGGTCCAAACACCAGGTCCCCCAGACCTATCCAACTCATGGACGATGTATTTCGACGGATCCAAAAGACAGCAAGGATCCGGAGCAGGCGTTGTACTAGACTCCCCGAAAGGAACAAAGCTCAAATACATCCTCCAAATCAACTTTAGCAATGCCTCCAACAACGAAGTAGAATACGAGGCACTACTCCACGGCATGCGCATGGAAAAAACCTGCGGCGCCACTCGCCTCTCGATCTATGGCGACTCCAATCTCGTCTTCCAGCAGTCGATGAGACTGTAACGTAGTCATAGACAACATGACAGCCTACCAGAAGCTCTATAACACACTAGAGGGAGGATTCAACGGCTGCGAACTCAACTACATCCCCAGAGAAAATAACACAGAAGCCGACGAACTTGCGAACATCGGATCGACTCGAGGACCAATACAACCAGGTGTTTTCCTCGAGAGCATCAACCATATATCAATCAAAGCAAAGCCAACGGAACCCAAGGTAGTCGTAGAGGAAGATGATACAAATGAACCAGCACAGGTGGCGGCAACGAGCATAGCCGACGACACAAGCAGCCAAGCAACCGAAGTCGAAGAACCAGCAGCACTCGAAGACCCAGCCTTGGCAAAACCTTTCCTTCGATTCCTAATCGAGGGCACCCTACAAAAAGACGTTGCAGAAGCCCGACGCATCAGTCGACGATCTAATTCATTCACAGTAATCAACAGACAACTCTATAAGCGCAGCATTTCTCAAGTCCTCCAAAAGTGAATAGATGAAGAAGACGGCAAAGACCTACTGCTCAAGATTCATGAAGGCACCTGCGGACATCACGCGAGCAGTCGAGCACTCGTGGCCAAGGCCTTTCGAGCAGGTTTCTACTGGCCGCCGCTATGAGAAATGCAGAGGTTATCGTACGGCGTTGCATCGCCTGCCAAAAGTTCGCCAGCAGGCCACATGCCCCAGCATTGGAACTCAAAACCATACCGTTATCATGTCCATTTGCCACATGGGGACTCGACATGGTAGGACCACTCAAGAAATCCTCAAAAGGAGGATGAACACACCTACTAGTCGCAGTCGACAACTTCACCAAATGGATCGAAGCAGTACCAATCACTAGCTCAACAGCCCTCACGGCAGTTAACTTCACCAAGTCAATCATCTTCAGATTCGGAGTACCACACAACATCATCACAGACAGTGGTACAAACTTCACAGCAGCAAAATTCCAAAACTTCTGTCAAGTGCTGGGCATCAAAATCAACTACGCATCAGTCGCACACCCACAGTCCAACGGCCAAGTGGAGAAAGCAAACGGCCTAGTATGCGGAGGAATAAAGAAACGACTCCTAGCACCACTAGAACAAGCCGCAGGCAACTGGGTAGAGGAACTTCCCGAAGTACTATGGAGCCTGCGCACCACCCCAAACAGATCAAACCAGTATACACATTTCTTCTTGGTATACGGGGCAGAAGCAGTACTTCCGCACGACTTAAAATTTGGAGCCCCCAGAATCTCAGGGTACAAAGAGGAAGAGGCAGAAGAAGCGTCGCAGAACGACAAAGACACATCAGACGAAGCACGGGACACAACCATCACAAGATCTGAAGGATACCAGGACAAACTGCGCACATATCAAAGCAGTCGCCTGCGGACCAGAACGTTCACCAAAGGAGACCTCGTGTTACGGCTAATACAGGAAAAAGTGCACAAGTTTGTCCCGCAATGGGAGGGGTCGTTCATAATCTCGGAAGTCATATGAGGAGGCGCATACAGGTTGAAGAACCCCAATACCAATGAGGACGTGGGAAATCCATGGAACGTAGCGAACCTACGCCTGTTCTACCCAGAGTGCTCTAGGCATTGTCAGAGGCATCGACAGCAGCACCAATCGGCAACCCATGTAAAACACGAAGAAATAAAATAATGCTGCCCAAACACCTTACTCAAAAGCTCTCGGGGGCTCGAGCATAAAATTCCCCCCGATAGACGCTATCCTCGCACATGCGACTACACTTAAAAGCACTCGGGGGCTCGAGCATAAAACTCCCCCCGAGAGACACTATCCTCGCTCATGCGACTATACTTAAAAGCACTCGGGGGATCGAGCTTAAAACTCCCCCCGAGAGACGCTATCCTCGCTCATGCGAATATACTTAAAAGCACTCGGGGGCTCGAGCATTAAACTCCCCACGAGAGATGCTATCCTCGCTCATAGGACTATACTTAAAAGCACTCGGGGGCTATAGCATAAAACTCCCCCCCGAGAGACGCTATCTTCGCTCATGCGACTACACTTAAAAGCACTCGAGGGCTCGAGCATAAAACTCCCCCCGAGAGACGCTATCCTCGCACATGCGACTATACTTAAAAGCACTAGGGGGATCGAGCATAACCCCCCCCCCCCCCCCCCCCGAGAGACGCTATCCTCGCTCAAACGCGACCTCATCCTCAAGCACCGAGAAGCCAGAACACAAGATCCCCTCCGACCCACCAAGAGTTTTCCGCAAAAATACGCAAATTTATTTAGTCTTCACCTGATCGCAAGCGATCACCTAAAGACTCGGGGGAAAATCCCATCGGGAGCGCTGCAGCGCACCCAATCAAAAACTTTGAATAAAATAACAACGGGAAAGGACAGCCCAGGTAGAGAAAAATCACATCGTACGCCTGATTCTACAAATCAAACGTAGCCTCGGGGGCTACGCCCATCGGGAGCGCTGTCGCGCACCCGAAGGACAATCTAATTACAAAGGATTCGAAGACAGTTTCCCCCTTACAAAGGAGTCGAGGACAATCTCATTACAAAGGAGTCGAGGACAATTTCCCCCTTACAAAGGAATCAAGGACAATTTCATTACAAAGGAGTCAAGGACAATTTTATTACAGAGGGGTCGAGGATAACTTCCATTACAAAGTTGTCGAAGACAGTTCTTCCTTACAAAGGAGTTGAGGAAAATTTCCATTACAAAGGGTTCGAGGACAGTTTTCATTACAAAAAAGTCATAGGACAGTTATTGCTACAAAAGGACTCGAGCAACTACCAGACGGGTTACAACTATCCCAATGAATTATGACTTCTACATGTATGCTCATGATGTGATAATTGGCACTTTCGTACCACGAGTTGACGAGCATCACCACAGACAAAGTAGCAACCCAGTCCGCGAAGAAGCAGGTCGCCGTCCTCCAGTTCTACAAGGTGCCTCGCCTACTAACGCAACCGCATGACGACTGGATTGACGTCCAGCTCATCTTTAGAACTAGAAGAGAAAACACCATCAGCCGAGGAATCGGCCGAAGATGAAGTCACACGAGATGCAGACGAACCACCACTCGACCCATCGGAAGTGCCACTGCTTGTTTCATCCCAGTATGGATCCAGAAGATTGCCACCGGCATCAAATGCACGAAAAGTAAGAGTACCTTCGCCATCAAAATGACATCAAAGGCTATCTCCGTCGCGCAGATTCAACCGACGAGAAAACTCCCTCCAGCCAGATCCAAGGAAAATCAATGATGAATTATCAACCTCCAACTCCACCAAAGAATAAGACTGAGCGCATCCATGTATACGGAGCCAGAGACCCCTCAAATTAAGCTCGGAAGCAATGGAGGCAAACGAGAACGGAAGAGGAATCCGGGCAGCGGTCCGGCTAAGAACACGCAAAAGAAAATCATAGCGCCAAAAACCCTCTTCCATGGAAGAAGAAGAAGGCGCCGACGCAACACCACGATATCCACCGCGCGAAGAACGAGGCGTGCGGCCACCACAGCCACCACGGCCATGGCCTCGCCCAGTCACACAACCACCACGCTTAGTCGCCATATGAAGAAGAAGCAGAAGAGAAAGTTGTGAAGAATGGATGCCAAGGACAGACAACCACAGGAGGTATTTATAACACAATCCAAGGGCAAATCAGGGAAAACACACAGAAGCCCAGGCGGCGCCATCATTACATCAAATACCAAATGGGCCGGGAGTTATGAATTCCAAGACAAGATGCATTCACACGGTCAGCACTATTTAAAAGACACGTCAAATCTCGCCTGTTCCCCATGCAAGCCTTGGAAATCCAACAGGCACCAGGCAACATGACGTCCAAATCATCATTATGACTGGCCAGAAGACGCGGCGGATCAAGGAAGCAAGCATCATCATAGGTCACCAAACAACATAACAATGCATATCAGCGTGACATCTCAAGAGGGACGAATCAAGATAAAAACAATTGGAAAGAACAAAAGACTCCAAAAGCTACCTATTTCTTGATGTCCAAATTTTCTGATTTTCAAAAATCTTTTACTCCCATCGGTAGTACCCTTATTCGAGTTCGCGTGCTCCCTCATCCAGAAGGCAAAGTCGTGCTCAAGTGATCACTCGCACCAGCAGAAATAACGTACTTTCCGAGTTCGAGTGCTCCCTCACCCTGAAAACAGTAAAGCATTCGAGTGACTACTCCAAAAAGACTCAACAAGTATTCGACAATATGATCTACCCGCGCAATCGACGACTTTCCGAGTGGGTGCTTTCTTATTTTCCTCGCCTCAGTTCACTAAAAGCTCCGAAAGTGACTGCTAATAGCTTACTTGATTGTTTATTCCAAGTGGGTGCATCGCTAACCAGGCTCCGTGCCTCTATAAAACACAATTATTCCTGGGTTACGACACACTTTACCCAGATGCCACGCAAGCTTAGCGGTAAGACCCTGCTGCGCAGAACGGCCGGGCCGAGACTTGCCGCAGAGCGATTTCACTCCCGACCTTTTCCATGCGCTCGCATGATAGAAAGAGCCGAGCGTACGCGCGTAGGCTATTTGCTTAGACTGGCAGCAATTGATCCTATAAGACCTGCAGCGGCATGACTTTGCTTGACACCAGTCGTTCCAAGTTCATGTCGAGGGACGTGAGCTTGATTGGGCTACTGCGGTATTTGCCACTAGCGCAATTCACCAAGGCTCGACCAGTCGACTCCTTGGGCCATTTTCAGCTTAGCAATCCCTCGAAACAGGTATTGTCATGGCTCAAAACTGACAGCGACCCGCGGAGGTGCCGCGTCTACAAACAATAAAGCGCTAACGAATTTGAGTCCCTGCGCGACTCTTCGAGTCCCCCAGGCACTTGAGGGCTATTGACGAGGGGTTGACCTGGCTACTCCTGCGTGTGAGAATACCTGGTGCGTATGAAGACGGGAGGCCCACTGGGAAGCCTCGACAGGCCCACGACTGGCCCAATCAAGCACCGACGTAGGAGTCCGCGACTGATATGGAAGGAAAACTTGCCGTACAAGGAAAGACTAGAACTAGGAAACTATCTTTGTAGTCTAGTACGGACTCCCCGAGACCTAGCCTAGTATAGAATGGCTGGGAGGGGAGACGTCTAGATTAATCCAATACATGATCTACTCTCCTGGTCTTGCGAGAACTCGGCTTGGCCTCCCCTTTAATCGCCCCCTCACGCAATAATATCGAGCAGGAAGTGCTTCTCCTGTTAGCCGACGAGTATCATCCAACCTGTTCCTTCTCTCTGACTAACCCAGGGTCCTTGACCATGGGATTTGCCGAGGCTGATCCTTGTCCGTACACCTAGTATAACAATGGCGGGGAATATTGTAGATAATCCAGCTCTGCGGGTAGATGCGACCACGAGATCCTAATGTCAGAGTTAGCAAAATTTCCCGAAAGGATAAGAGAGTAGAATCCCAGAGTAAAGGTACAGAGAAAAAGGATCCTAATACCACCCAGTTTGCGATGTGGGCCCGTAAGCCACAACATCGGTGTTAGCAAATTAGTTTTACAAAGACTAGATTCAACTTCGACCAAGGAGTGGGTAGGGCGTTTCCTACAAGAAGTCGGCTCTAATACCAACTTGTGACACCCCCGATTTACGTTCATGTACGGTAATCATACACGCAGGGTACATGATCGAGATCAAGGTGCCATGGTGAGAATATCACAACACAACACTAAACAAAAAAGGATAAACCAATATGTTAGAAGAAAGGGGGTCGCACAGACCCGGATACATAAGTCATACAAACATAATATCTGAGTACAGACATAGTTAGTCAAGTTTTGCGTTAAGAAGGCTAGCACAAATAACATCAGAGATACAGATCGAAAAGGAAAGGCCGCCTGCCTGGGAACCTCCAAACTACTCCTGGTCAACGGGGAACTCGACGTTGTAGTAGGCGCCTTGGGGGTACTCCTGCTCCTGGGCTCCGACGTCTGATTGCAGCAATCTGGGTATGTAAAAGAAAGGGGGGAAATAAAGTAAGGGTGAGTATCTAGCATACCCACGAGTTACGTTCGCTACTAAGCATTTATGCATTGTATCAAATGGAAAGGGGAGGCTATATATAGTGGACTGAATTGTAGAAAGTCAGAATAAGGATGAGAAGGAAGGCCTATCGAAGACTAGCATCTTCCAACGATTCTTGAAACACATGAAGAGAATAGCCAAAAGTTCATATAAAGCATAAAGTAACAATCCAGCAGAAGTTGCTGCAGCATTGTATAATAGTAAGTTGTAATTATTAACAATTATCAATGCCTCTGAGACCCCTTCCTCGACTTCCCTGCGAGGAAGAGAAACCGGAACCAATAGTTTAATAGTAATAGTCTGTAGTAGTAGGCTCTGTCTTCAGCATAAAGCGTCCTGTTACCGTGGACACGGCTATTCGAATAGATTATCTTCCCTGCAGGGGTGCACTACTGTTCAGCCTGCACGCTCGGATCTCCAGGGTGGCGTACACCTTGTTAGGGAATGCCCCACCAAGGCTATCCGACATAATGAGGCCCATCCTACGGCTCATCTGAGAGGTCCCCGCCGGTCTACAGTCCTAAGCGCAAGAGGGTCTTGGGCCGTCGCCCTTCGCTCTCCGGGTCGGTGTGAGGAGGATGAATTCCAATGCCGCAGCGTGATCCGTCCCTGCCACAATGCTGAACTGGACGTCTTTCAAAGCTTTCGAACGAGACCACAACGCGGAGGGCCCACACCGTAATCTCATGTGAATGTAGTGCCTATAGACCTTTGCGGCCTCTCAAGTCATCCACCTGAGCCATTTAAGCATTTTATTATTAGCTCGTAGGCAACCATTATCGTTGCCGACTAGTTAACACAATGGACAACGATCAGCAGCTAGGACCACCAGTGCGTCGGTGCCTGCCCTGTCGTCCCGTCAAAGCTCTGTGGTTACCAACAAGGTGAACCGTCTCCTTACCTTGTCTTGCGTGTGCTCCATTAGGAGCTCTACTTTCGTGGTTTGGTAACTCTCGCAGGCGACGATCAGGGTCCAAGCACGCTAGTACGTCGGTCGTTCCCTCCCTGTGGTCCCGACGCAATACCTCTCGCGGGCACCGTTGGGTCGCCCGACTCTTACCTTTAAGGACAACCGTTGTTCAGGACCCTAGGTCGGCTATACAGAGTCAGCAACGAGTGGAGTACAAGGATTACTCCTCGATAGCTCACACTTGATGTGGCTCGGCAGAGCCTTGGTTGGGACCTTTGACGATTTCTGCTTTGTATCGTACCTGTTGCAGTTATAATAAATTGTATCCGTGTCACTCCCCGGCATGATCACGACCCGCTATCTAATCTTAGTTGACTAGCAATGCACATGGTTCACTGCTGAATATAATATATATTTAATAGGCAGCATAGGATAAAGGAAGGTACATCAAGGGGCGACAATGACAAGCTATGCAATTGAATTGGATTGTAACGTAGCAGCAGCAGCAATGCCTAGTGCAAGAAATGTACGGAAAAGATAGGCGATATCTGCGGAAGGAGAAGGGCTCTGCTTGCCTGGAAGCTCGACGATAGGGGTAGTTGATCATAGGCATGTTCATCGGTCGTCGGGACTACCGAACAATAAGAGAGGGGGAAGAAACAACAAATACACAACAATAATAGCAATACAAATACAAGACATGGAAAATGCAGTGTTAGAGGTGAACTAATGTGGTGCTACACATTGCAGACGAAATGAAAATTTAACCGGCTCCGGGCGTTTACCAGACAGTGCAACCAGAGCAGGAATGCCTCGTGTTCGGTATGTTAGAAGGGAGTGATGGTTATGTAGGTAGCATATCTGTTTTTGTTATATTTTTCTAAGCAAGTTTCATGTATAAAGTATTTTCATCGGAGTTACAGTTTAAAAGATATTGAATTTCTAATATTTAAATGACTTTTTGAAATTTCTTTTATTAATATAATCAAAATTATCCAAAAGATTATCCATAAAGTACAACTGATATGGGGGACCAACATGTCAGCCTTTGTAATTCTATATATTCATTTTATTTATCTAAACAAGGCATGGGCCCACATGTCATAGACAGAGCATTTGATAAATCATTTTAATTAATCAATTAACTGTGGGACCCATATGTCATTCTCTGTATATATTAACTAATTCATTTATTCAATAAATATGCGAGTGGGGTCCATAGGTCATAGACACATGTTCTAATTATTTGTTTAAACAACTAATAACATGCTGGGGGCCACATGTCATCTGCTCTAGGGGGTTAATCTCCTTTGATTTTACTTAGCAGTTTTAACTAAAACTAGTTTAACTTGCAGGGGGTTAACATGGACTGGGGCCCATCAGTCAGAGGTGAGGGGGGCTATCCCACGTCTGACACAGCCGTGCCTGCCGGCGAGTCGAGAACGGCGGCGAGGCGGCTCCGGCGAGGCGAGGGGGAAGGTTGTGGCGGGGGTGCAGTCGAGCTGGGGCGCGGCGGGCAACAGGATCCCGCCACGGCGAGCTCGCACGGCGGCCGCAGCATGTGCTCGTGGGGCGACGACCTAGGACGCATGAGGAAGAAAGAGGAGAGGGGGGAATGGCGCAAGCTCACAGGGAGTACGTTGCTGAGCTCGGGGACGCGTGCGAGGCGCTGGTGGCGACGAACTCGGTGGGGAAGACAACGACGGCCGGCGGGAGTTGCAGGCTCGATGGCGAGTGCACAGGTTGTCATGAAGGCGATTGGCGTCACGAGACGACGAGGAAGATGGAGGGGAAGCTCCAGGACACGGTGGCCGGGCCAGAGGTGGCCGGTGGCCGCGTCGGCTGTGGCAGCGTGGCCACGACAGAGCTCGGCCCAGGGGGCAATGGTGCAGAGGAGGGGAAAAACGATGTCTCGATCAGGGTTTGAGGAGGGGGCGTGGGTGGGATCTTTATCCTGGCCGGCAACCACCAGATGGTTTCCACGGCGGCGCGGCGGTGCCATGGTGCCGTGGATGGCCGCCAGACACGATGAATAGGGAGGGGAGGAAGAAGACAAGGGGCGAGGTGAGCTAGGCCGGTGAGGCAGTTGCACTAGGCGCGATTTAGGAGTTTCCCAATATTTTGTTTTGCCAGTAGTGCTCTCTGATCTATTTTATTTTGTTTGCTATTCAAAAGATTTTTTTCAATGTAAAACATGTTCCCACATTTGTGTTTCACATTACCAGAGTGCGAGAAAAAGTTTGGGTGCATTCATTTAGAATTTCTTTTGAATATGCAATGGCTATTTTGGGTTGTATTGGCACTGGTTTGAATTGTTTATTATATTAAATCATTTTAATAAATACCCAATGTTGATTTAACAAGGTCCACTGATTTTTAGGAATTTAACAAAATTGGTTGCACAATTTTTGGACAAGGTTTGATTTATCACATTGTTTTTAATATCAAGCAAAGGGTATTTTGAAATGATCAAATGCAAAGATGATCAAGGCATGATTAGAAACAATAATTATCATTAGCAGAAGCGATTACTATTACATGACACTGAGGGTGTTACACTACCTATTAGTCAAATTTTAGTTTGTCTTACTACATTAACATAAGGTTGAATTGGGCGACACCAATTCCAACACATACCCTTTATTAAAGATTCCCACTCAAAATTTTATTAAGATGACTCATCTGTCAAGATCCTTCAATAACAGTAATGCCTACTTCCTCATAGGTGTCCATAACTGGGGACAGGTCTAATCATGATTAGTTTGCACACTCCGCAGTGTTTTGTACACTTCACCCACTGGACTCAACCCGATCGAAGATTGAAACGAAGTCTTTCGGACGAGGTCACCTACACCTCACGAAAATCCGATACACCTACAATAATCTACATCTGCTAACTTTGCACGGGAGAGGCTCCCTACAACGCACTCGACTAAGCCAGAGCCCATATGGACAGTGGCTGTACATGGAAGCTTCTAGTCACCAAGTATGTCTGATCTTTTTGAGCCTGGATGGCGCCCACTAACGTTTGGAGGGTAGATACCATGACGTTTTTTAACCACCAATTCCAACCATTCGGGAAGCATTTGGCCCTGGTCCCGCCTTAGATAAGGCACGAGCCCCCAGGATGCTCTCCCTGCCTGTCTAGAGGTGAATTCTATTTAAGGTTGCTAGTCAAGTCATTAAAATCCTCACATAACTCAATGTATTCTGTAGCCAATCCCCGTCTACAAAGCATAGAAATAATAAAAAACACAAACTAAGGCGACAAAGAATACATGATCAGATCATATGGCTATCCTACCAGGTTTGCAGCATAAGTAATATAATAGTCCTACACATGCATAGGGTGATAAAGTACTACATGCATAATGAAATATAGGATGAGGTATGGTCAAAGTATAACTTTCCTTATACATTCGATGAAGTTCTTCGCATTCGCAATCCAGATAACTCTACTCGTGACACTCTGAACTATCTATCCTAAACGAAAGACCCAAATAAACAATCATGCCAAAGAAGAATCAAAAGAACAATAAATCCAACACATCAAGGTCTTGTAACATTAACAACTAGGCTTGGTATGACATAGGTGTCGCTGCGATGGAAAGACGATGTAGATATCAAGTATACGATAGGAATGTTCTTACAAAATTGGAATCAATCGAATTTGATCAATGGTATAAAAGATATGTCCTCCGATGATCAAATTCAAATAGTGCAAAAGTGTAAAAAGTTAGCTCTATGATAATCGACAGATTAGTATGAGTGTGTAGAAAAAAAATCACCTAAATCTGACTTACGGTTTAAAATATACGGCTAATACAAAACGAGGGTAAAACTATAAATAAAATAAAAGAAAAAAAACTATTCTGAGCTTCTAGCTACAGGACGAATAATGCTTGTTTTGGATTTAACCAGTGAACATCCGCTGAATAAAGAACAGGCTCTGACAGCTAACCGTAGAAAAACCGAAAGCAACCCGGTTAACCGAAACCCTAGATCTAACACATCTGGGTTGTTGGAAGAAGATCCGACGGATGTCCGCACTCACAGCGGAGGCAGCGGCTCCGATGGCAGCGCGGCTCCGACGAAGGCGTGACCGGTGGGAGGGACAGGGGCGGCCGCCGATTGCGGTCGCGGCAGGTCCTGGTGGCGGCAATGCGCGGTGCGGGCACAGCGGACAACCGTTGGCCCGGGGCGGGCGGCACTCCGGTGACGTTGTTTCCAGCGAGGCGGCACAGGGGCGATGATCCGGTGGCGATCCAGCGAGGCTCGGCACGGGGCGGCGGCTAGGGTAAAGCGGCGGGGTCCACCACAAAGGAAAAAAGAAAAAGAGAGGAATTTCCTTTGAAAATATTAAAGGCTGATAAAAAAACTATTTTTTCTTCTTTAAAAATCGACACCTAATCTAACTCCGATCGGGCTGGCGGCTGATGCAAAACTTCTCCCACATAAGAGGAATAAGCACTGGGCTTGTTGGTGGCCCAGCTAAGGTTGACCCCTTTTTTTTTTAAGTGGTCAACCGAATTGAGAATTTTATTCGAAATAATAGAATATTAATTTTTAAAAGTGCACCATCCTTATAGTAAATTCTAAAATAAAATATGTTACTGTAATTACTTTCTAGCTATAATGCAATATTTGATAAATCATTTTAATGCTATAAAAACTTTTTGAGCATTACAAAAATACATAAAATAATTTAGAGTTAATTATAATTCTCAAAACAAATTCTAAGAACACCAAAAAATATTCTTAGCATTTTCAATTTCATTCAACAGGGGATAAGTCATTTTATATCCTCTCCAATGAATTGCCTTAAGTTGAAAAGTGCTTTGAATATTCAGAAAATCCAAATAATTATTTAAAACATTTACCAACTCTTTTAATATGTTGAAGGAGTCATATTACCTTCTCTAATTTTAATTTTTGGATTTTATTTAAATAATAAATTCCAAAACACCAACAATGAATAATAGGGAAATTCATTTTATTCCCTCCCATTTTAATATTCATTTAAACTCAAAAAAGTTTCAAATCCCAGTGAAAATCCATTATATCATGCAAACAATCATTATTATAATTAATTTATTAACATTCCAAAATTTTGCTTGATTAATACATCATTTATGTATAATTTTTGGCGCAAGTTCTACTTTGCTAGGACTCTGTCATTACTCATCTTGTTTGATAATAAATTAACGAGTTAATAGATCGAGTATCTAATGACTTCATAATTTTTGAATTTCTCTCATGCATTTAATCTAATTATGACTTTCGACTTTGTTGTTATTCATAATAACTTATTCATTAAACACTGGATATCACTTGACAATTATGGTGTTTTATAAATGCTTCTATCATAACATAAATTCAATTGCAATCATAGTTTTAGCACACTTTATTCATTAAACTGGAACAAGTGACTTGTCTCAAAACATGAATAACTTTGTCTCGTGAGATGCAAGAAAAAAGTGTTCATACTCAATCGATTAAATTAGATTTATCCAATACTCTAAGTATAATCCTATGATAGATGTCTTGGTGAAGTCTAGTTGTTCATCATTTGTCTTGGTTGCCATCAATCCTCGTATGCACCTCTACCCGTCCATGCAACAACAGGACATGTTTTCATAAAACATAACATGTATCAGATATTTATGAAACTGCAAGTGTTGTATAAGGTAACAAACATTTATAACAAGTATATCAAATATATACCTTCTCCATCCACAATTTCTCCATCAATGGGTTCAACCACCACATGTTAGAGGTTGTCCATGAACTCAGAAAATTGAAGGCTTTCTCCACTTCCGATATACCCATGGACTAAGTCTGTGTAAGTCGGTGGGAGAGAGTGTAGCATCGTGTATATAGAAGACTCATCTGTGGTCCAATAGTCAAAGTCTTTCACGAGGCTCAGATGTGTCCCATGCATCTTGGCTACGTGTGTTTTCTGACAGGTGTTCTCCTCCATCTTTGTAGAAAGAAACTCATTTTCTAACTCAAATCTGGCTACTCTGAACTGATGCATAAACATTGACTTCATCATGTCGATTGTGTCAAACGTGTGTGCATCCTCATACCGATCACACAAATTTTGCGGTATGCAACAATGATTTCATGATAATCACATTATAAATGAGCTCGCACTAAAAATATCATCCCTAACTAGTTTTAGTGATCACATGATCCAGATTCACTATACATCCTCGAATATCACACGACCGACGGATTAGTTTCAAAGGTGGACAACTAGTTTGTGAAATCACATTCTATATGTGACTCATGCTCGATCTTTCGATCTCCAGTATTCCAAGGTCATATCTGCATATGCCAGGCTCGCCAAATTGACCTTAGTGTTATTGCTGCTTGGCAAGGCCATATCTACATATGTCAGGCTTGCCAAACCCATCCTCATGCGAACTCTTACGTATGTATGACACCCGATCATCATGACCTGCCTATCATAAAGACATCCTTCCAGGTGCTGCACACTTTGGTAGAATACTTATGTTTGGTATTTTATAAGGGATGATCTTATTTTATGATATCGTCGTGTATCCTATACGAGAAAGTTTTAAGATGTAAGATCACGGTGGCACTAAGTCTACAATGTCTCCATTTGAGTTTGTTTCATCATGATGACCGTTTACTACTTTCTAGTAGCACATAGCAAAGCTATCACTACATCAAGATCAAAAAACATCAATAACCCCCTTTTTAATATAAAGTTAGACGCCTCTATGTTGTATATTGCATGTTTTATGTGGTTGCTGCAGCTTTTCACAAATTAACCGTTTCTACGAACAATGGTCCACAATGCTGATTAGACGTCTATTACACCTCATACAGGGCCCTCCGTTGCAAATACCATATCCGCTAAAGTAAGAGAGACAGACACCCCCAGAGCCACTTTATACGGTACAAGACGTATGTCAAGCGTGGAACCAGTCTCGTGTAAGCGTACGCGTAAGGTCGGTCGTGGTCCGCTTCATCAAACAATACCACATATATGAACAAGTGCACGTGAGAGGGCAACAATCATAGAATCAACGCCCACATACCCAATGTGTTCTAACCACACAGTAATACGAAGCATAGACCTAGCTCTGATACCACTGTTGTGTCTCGCAGCAGAAAAATAATAATTTTTCTAACTAGCGTCACCCTTAACCCAAGATCTATCTAGCTGTATTACTATACCGAGAAGACTTGTAGAAACATACCTCGGGGTGTAGTCTGTTACGCGGGATACATTCCCGTAACGTGGTTGACGAAGCCGTGTAACCTTCACAGCCCCCTAGCTGCGTTAGCACCCTGTCGGGTGAAAGTGCCGCACGTGAACCACCTCGTAGTACTCGCACACGTACGGAACTCGATGACGACCTCTGTTCTCCGGTCCAGCGAAGATTGCGGAAGTAGACCTCTTGGAATCGGAGTTTCGGCAACACCACGGCATCTGTATAGTGGAGAAGGCCTTAATCCCAATACAGGATGCTAACAAGGGGAACCCACCGTAGGAGAGACGAGAGAGGGGAGATGACCGGAGAAAACCGATCTCAATTCGGGAGTCTATTGAATTCCCTATGAATTAATTGATACTCCCTCCGTAAAATATTTTAAATCTTAGAGGTCAAGGGACTGAGGATGCCTCACAACCCTCCTCAGGGGCAACCTACGGTGATCGTCCGATACGGTTGCCTGCCGTTCGATGCTGTTGTTGTTTGGCGCTAGCGTGTGGTAGAATGCCGTGCCTCGTCATGTCCAGGTTGGCGATGCTCGTCGGCTAACAGGAGATATGGATTTACCCAGGTTCAGGGCTCTCGATCGGTAAAACCCCTACTTCCTGCTCTTTTGTATTATGATGGAGGCGATTACAGTGGAGGTCAAGGAGAGATCGCTCGAGACAGGAGGTGTTGCTATGAGATTGGATGCCCTAGACGTCCCTTCTCCCAGCCTTTATATACTAGGCTGGGTCGCAAGGCTTCCATCTAGGTTTACAGAGGCATTTGCTTAATCTAGCTTTAGTCTTGTACACCAAGTATTGGTTTCGATAGCGCTGAGGACTCCAATGTTGGTGCAGCCGTCGGCACTTCGGGTGGGCCAGTCATGGGCTAGTCGAGGCTTCTAGCGGGCCCTCCATCTTGACACGCACCAGGTACCCTCATGCTTATGATTTGGAGGGGTATGCCCTCGTCAGTAGCCCTCGAGTGACTGGGGGACTCGAAGAGTCACGCAAGGACTCAAAACCTGTAATCAGCCATAGTAGTGTGTGTCACGTTGTTGTGAGTCATCGTCTGTTGTTCATGAGAGATATCTTTCCAAGGGATGATAATCTGAAACTGACCAAGGAACTCGAGTGGTCAAGCCTTAGTGAATTGCGCTAGCGGCAAATACCTCAGTTGCCCAATCAAGCTTGCGTGCCTCGACACGAACTTCGATATGACTGGTGTCAAGCAAGGCCCAGGCCGCTGCAGGGCTTACATGATCAATGCCACCATTGTAAGCACTGAATACGACCGTAACACGTCCATTGGTGGTTAACTTTCAATCATGCACCACACATTGAACCATCGGGAGTGAAGTCGCGCTGTGGCAAGTTCTGTCCCGGGCGTCTGTACATCCGGGTCTTACCTATGTGCAAGTCTGCGCGGCATCTAGGGTGCAGTGTATCGCAACCCAGGTAATGTATGTAGGGGCGTTTGCCAAGATAGCATGAACCCACTCAGAAAACGATCGAGTGTTCTAATAGCATGGTCACTCACAAAGCGTTCGAGTGCGAGTAGTCAATCGAGCACCTAGTCATATGGGCGAGTGAGCACTCGAGCCATGCAGCATGGGCGAGTGACAACTCGATCCTTGTAGATGTATTGTTCTTATCGGAGGAGAGTAGACACTCGCACCCTTGGAGTTTGATCCATGCTGCCTGTGTTCCGTTAGCCGTGGTAGGGCGCTCCCGATGGGAGTAAAATTTTGATGTAATAATTTTATTGAAAGAAATCTAGTATCTCAAAGAACCTGGTCAGTTGGCCTGTCAACAAGGGTTGGTATGTGGTAAAAATCCTTTACTCAAGTGTGAGCTCCGAACTCCTTGCCAGGATGGGACATCATGGACGGCTTTGACAACTGTAGACAACTGCGCGATGTGGTCAGAGTTGATGTGATGGGTCATGTTGCGGTAATTTCGTGTTTCATGATGATGGCTCCTTGGTTTTTGTGCAAAATGGGTGGCGTAATTACTGCGCCGGTTGATATTTCCACGCCGCATGTTCATCGTTGGATCGTGCTCGTCGGGCCGTCTCCGAGATCAATAGTGGATGGGTGGCCGGTCTCCACTAGTTATATAAGAGAGGCCAATGGTAATTTTTAGGTTTACCCTGCTTCTTTCCTTCCGTTTCTTCTTCTTCCTCTTCTTATTGCCTCTACGTTCCTCTATTCTTCGCAGTTTCAGTAGAAATCATGTCCAAGCGTGCGGAGAACGCGAAGCTGGAGGGCGTGTCGTAGGAGCCATCGGCGGCGAAGATGACCGACAGGTGGGAGCGGTCGTCCTTTGAAGCTTCTCATCTGGATGCAATGGTTGCGGATGGGCACATTGCTTAAGATGATGCTCAAATCCCTGGGGATGAGGAGGTGTCCGCGCCTCATGGTGATGAACATGTATGCTTTCAGAGCTTTTTCCCGCGTGGCTTTTCTCTCCCCGTGCATCCCTTCATCCGTGGGCTGCTGTTTGCGTATCAGCTGCGCCTGCACAATCTTACTCCCAATGGGATATTGCACATAGCGTGCTTCATCACGCTATGTGAGTGTTTCCTGGGGATTTATCCCCATTGGGTGCTCTGGAAGCGCCTCTTTAGTGTGAAGAGGACCAATTCAGAGTATGCCATTGGTGGCGTCGGCATTTCCATCAAGGATAAAAATGCCTACTTTGATCTGGAGAAGTTGGATTCCGTCCATACGTGGCGGAAGGGTTGGTTCCATCTGAAGGAAAACACTACTGTTGGCCAATTATATGGTTTGCCTCCATTTGAATTGGTTGAGCGGGTGGCGAAACAATCGTCTTGGGGGCATGTCTTGTCTTCTGCCGAGTTGGTGGCAGTGGAACCCTTGGTGCGAGCTGTTGCGGAACTGAAGGGGAAGATTACCGATGGGCAACTCATTGTTGTCTTCATGAGGAGACACGTTCAGCCGCTGTAGTATCGAGTGCGTCCCATGTGGCGGTATTCGGGACTCGAGGACTTGACAAGGTGTTCACTTGTGGATATTTTGGATCATGATCTCCTGTTTCGGATCCAACAGATTACCAATTGCACGAGTACTAGGATCATGATCCAGCAGATTACCAAGTGCACGAGTACTCTGCTAACGTGCCATTGCCTGAGGTATTTTTTCCTGGCCTTGGTCGTAGGAGTCGTCTAAAGTCTGCTGCTGATTTTTCTTTTTGATCGTAGGACCATTTTCCGCTTCTTAGCAACCCGACGCATCGTGAGGGTGCTGAGATACGGGAGGAGTCTAAAGCAATGTCGGCTGCCTCTGCGTCTGCGAGGGTGATGGTGCTGGTCAGGCTTCGGGTGCTGATGCTGATGCTGGAGGGCGACCTCCTCCTGATGATGATGAAGATGATCGGGTACCACTGCAGATCAAGCGGTCTCGCTCTTTGAATCCTGCTGGCACGTCAACCGGGGGTGGCGGTGGAGTACCCGAGGCCCCAGATGTTGCACCCCTCCCACCTCTGGTTGCTCAGAAGAAGAGGAAATTTGTGGTTCTCCTTCGCTCGGGTGCTGCGCCTGCCGGGTTTTTGCTTTAGGACTTTGGTTTTGTCGTTGTCTTGTTTTTATTCTATGTGCTAAAACTGGGATCCTATAGGACTCAGCCTCTTCCGGCTACCTTTGATGCGAGTGCTTCTGCTGTCGGTCTTCCTGCGACTAATTCTAGCGTAGCTGCCGAGTAGTCGGTTCCCGCATCTACTCCTGCATTCTCAGGCGCGGGTGTGACTCCTTCAACTTCTCCTTCGGGTGGTTCTGGCACGGCCACCGAAGGCACTTCACCAGTCAGAACACCCACCAGGACATGCAACCGACCACCCTCAACCACTTTGGCCTTTTGGAGCTGCTCCTCCACCTGCTAGAGTCGCTTAGCCTCAGCACAGTGCACCTGGAGCTCTTTCTCCTTCACCTCCAAAGTGCTCCGAAGAAAGTCGAGCTCCTTCTCCACTTCAGTAGCATGTTTTCGGCTTTCTTCTTCCGCCCTGCATCAAAAACATCGTCAACCATGTACCTATCAGAAAAAAATGATCAGTGTACTGATGACCCTCAACGTAAAGGGATCTATTGTTGCGTTTTCGATAAGTAGGAGTGTCGAACCCAACTAGGAGCGAAAGGTATTGATAGGTGATTTTGGACAAGGAATAACTGCAAGCACTGAAAGATACCTTTTTAGGGGTTTTTGGTATAAGCAACAATAAGATAAAAGCAAGCAAAGTAAATAGCACTGGAGAGCAGCAAGTGGCCCAATCCTTTTGAGCAAAGGATAAGCCTGGCAACTGAACTTATAAAGACTAAAGCGTTCTTGAGTACACATGGAGAGGTAGTCACGTTCTTTCGCCATACTCTGTATCGATAACAAGTGTTGAGCTGATAAGTGTTGAGTGGGTGGATCTATGCTAGCACACCTTCTAGACTAAGATAAGTGCACTCTTATGATTAAACATCTTGCAAGCATCCGCAAATACAAGATGGAAATTAAGGCAAAGCCTCACCACAACAATAAGATCAAGGATCCATTAATCCCTTGTGCAAAAGTGTGGAAACTGGGGTTCAGGTTTCTGTCACTCCGGAACCCACCGTAAGCATTCTTAATACACAATGTATTCCCCTAGGTCCTTAATAAGGAGAAGTGTTGAGTGTTCGACTCACACAACACCACTAGGAAAATATCAACACAACTTAAATATCAAACAACACAAATTACTTCAACATCATATGAGTACTAACAACTAGACTTCTCCCATGTCCTCAAGAACTAAAGTAACTACTCACAAGACATAAAAGAGATCATGATCAGAAGTGATAAATATATGATAAACAATTTGGACATAATGATATTTCTCCAAAAAAACTCAATAGCATTCACCACAAAGTAGTAATAAACACCGATAGAGTAGAGAGGATAGATAATACGGATTACAACACAAGATAAACTTGTGAGGTGAGATTGGATGGTGGTGGAGATTGTGCTGATGTTGGGGATCATGTTGATGATGATCTCGATGATGCCCGTGACGATGGTGATGATCTCCCCTTCCGGGAGGTGATCTCCTCGGCGGAATCTGCCCGCCGGAGAGCCCTTTTCTTCTCTGTAGGTTTCTGC
This sequence comes from Bromus sterilis, assembly GCA_950022295.1. NCBI lineage: Eukaryota > Viridiplantae > Streptophyta > Magnoliopsida > Poales > Poaceae > Bromus > Bromus sterilis. The sequence continues at coordinate 225,416,478 of OX465599.1, forward strand.
CACGGAACGGAAGTGGAACTCCGTAAAGCTTCTCTCTTTTTAGGTTTTTGCGTAAAGATGAGTATATAGGCCAGAGGGGGGAGCCGAGAGTGGGCCCAGGGCTCCAGGCGCCCTCCCGGCACGGCCAGCGGTGGGGCCGCGCCAAGTGGCCGCCTGGGGCTCCTGTGGCCCCCCTCTGGCCCCTCTTTGGCGAGTCTTCATTAATCTTCTGGAAAATACCCCCCGTCAATTTTCAGGTAATTTGGAGGTATTCCTCTTCAGCAACTCAGTGTCCACTTTTTACCGCTGAATCCTGCGTCTGTTGCTTCGTCACCGGAAAGTTGCAAATTGTGTAAAATAAGCCAAAACAACATAAGAACATCATCATAATGTGAAATATATCAATGAATAAGGATGAATTACAATATAAAATAGCGATGCAATTTGGACGTATCAACTCCCCCAAGCTTAGACCTCGCTTCTCCCCAAGCGAAAACTGAGCTCGGTAAACCTGTCCACAAGTTTAGAGAGTGAAGTGTCGATAAATAAAATACGGACAAGAAGCATCATGATCTTTTCACCAAACTCAGACATCCTCAACAGCAACCTTCAACTCATAAAGCCCTTATGAAAGAGTAATAAGAATTATAATCAAAAGTAGGGCTAAGGAAACTATTGAAATCATGGGAAACATGTCCTTTCGTCAAGGGACAACTAATAGCTTTTACCTTTGCTCTTTCTTTTTATATTTTGATGAGACAATTTGGAACTTTTGAAAGAAAAAGATATTAGTCATGAAGTGCAAATGCTAACACAAAGGAAGATGTTTGCTTGGCAAACTCTTTTGCGAACAACTTACTTATCAAGAGATAATGTCAACAATGATATGGCATGGCAAAACTTTAATGCAGCATTATATGGATGAATCCTCATCAGCATCAAGTGTCTTTTCTCTTTGGGAAAGGAGGAAGTAGGAAACTGACTCAACATAAATTAAAGGAAAAAGCCTTGTTAAAGGCAAGCAGGGAAAACTCAAGTGTTATCCTTAAATCAAACAGAGTGAAAACAAGGTTTGAGAGGGGCATGATTTTTCAAACAATTCTAATAGATAATTCAATTGCTTCTCAGATTTGACAAGTTTCGAGGAACGGCTCCCAAACGGGGACGATCACATCCCCGCAATCTCCTTTGTTTATCACTGCCAAAGTTTTCTGATTTCTCATGAACAAAGCGTGAATGTGGGTTTGTTTGTTGTATTATATTTTGTGAGCTGGGCGCACTCATGCCAGTTCCTCCTCGTATTAGGGGTTCGCATATTAGACATGCAATCCCGGGGTAAAACTTGTCCAACTTAAGAAGATCATGAATTAACTACTACTTCCTCATGAGCTAAAACAGGGGCACAAAATAGAAGATTTTGAACATCTAAGGATAACACAAGAATTATATGCTTTAGGAGTGGTAGTGGAATACCACGAATAGGAAGGTATGGTGGACTCATATGGAAGATACTGGTTTCAGGGTATGGATGCACAAGCAGAATTCCATTTAGTATAGAGGTTTGGCTAGCAAAGGCTTTGAGAGAACATACAATTGATGAAGACTTATATGCAAAGCAATATAAAGCATAAACATTAAAATAAGCATAGCACATCAAGTTGTCTTCCTTGTCAACATAACACTACAAGAATAATAACAAAGAGGGTTTTGGCTATGTCGCTACTTTGAGAAAAATAACATGCTTGTTGTCATGACCAAAGCTATGTTTGCCAAGATTAAATAAAGTTTTCAAAGCCATACCTGATATAAGGTCAATACTCCCCATAGGAATCATCATAAGGTCGATTGCGTGAAGAGAATACCGAGTGCAGCAAAGGGATCAATGGACTTCTCACTAATATTTCATCATAGACGACTCCACACTCACGGATACACAACTCTCCAAAAAGGATGGATAGACCTCAAAGCAAACACCTATTTTATAAAATAACTTCCCTAGACATGATACGACTCTACTTGACTCTAAAATACATAGATAAAGATAAAAATACCGGGCACTCCCCCAAGCTTGGAACAAGCTAAGGGGATGCCATTACCCAAGGAGATTTACTCCTCATCCTTGTTCTTGTCGGTCACCTACTCCTTGGAGAAGCGCTTCCATGGCAGTTGTTCTCCAGTCTCAAAGGACATTCCCGTCTCCAGGATCCTGCACTCAGCACGCAAACCCATGCGCAGAAACTTTAGTTCATACTCACAGTTCTGGTTCTGCAGATCATAGATGTGTGCTTGGATCCCATAAACTTTTTCTTCTAGTGCGGCCAAACTTGACCACATCTCCTTCATCTCCTTCTTGAGGGAAGCCTCTATCTCGTTCATGATGTTGAAGTTAGCTTCAACACCACGGTCCACCATCTTCTTGAACTTGAAGACCTCATGTTCCACCTCCTTCAGCCTCTCCTCGGTGCTCCCCTCCTTGACTGGTCCCTTCAGATCCTCCTTGTGGAGGTCACCATCCTCCACACGAAGGATCTGGGGGTGCTTCTTCACCTCAGCGAGGTAAGGGTTGATGACGTTGACAAAGAACTTGTCCTTCGGGGAACTTCGGGAAGCCATGGAACCTAGGTCTAGCTGTAAGCTTTCCTGGCAGAAACATCTCGAAAAGAAAACACACGAAATCGGGGGATACGTTGCCGGAACGATCCAGGCAAATATATAGCAAAAATTTCTGCATAGAAAGGAAGGTAACGGGTCAAAGTGGAATCGAAGACGGGATCCTGGGTGCCCAGGAGGCCTCCCTGCCCGGCCAGAGGTGGGGCCGCGCCAGGGGGGCGCCTGGGCCCCCTGGAGCTGGTCTCCGACTCCACTTCGGCCTCAAAATTTCTATATTTTGCAAAAACTCGTAATATGGAACTTTTATGGCGGTATCGCGATGTTTCCTTATCGTAATACATACCTTTCCTTATTCTGCTTCTGCTGGTGTTTGAAACAGGGCTGCAACATGTTCTTCATGAGTTCTTGTGTATACCAAATCCACATCAACATTGACAGGATCTGCTGCTATGTAATGCTTAAGTCTTTGCCAATTCACCACTTGAGGTTTGGTGCCTTCGAAATTGTTAATCTTGATCGCACCCGAGCGGTAGACTTCCTCAATATGAAATGGCCCTTCCCACCAGGAATGTAATTTACATGGAGAAAACCTGAAACGGGATCTAAACAAAAAACTTTATCACCAACATTAAATTCACGTTTTAGAACCTCCTATCGTGCCACTTCTTTACCTTTTCCTTGAACATTTTAGCGCTCTCTTAAGCTTCACTTCTCCACTCATCTAGAGAAGTCAAGTTCATGAGACGCTTTTCACCAGCTAACTTCGGGTCAGCATTAAGCTCTCTAATAGCCCAGAAAGCTTTGGCTCTAATTCTAATGGCAAATGGCAAGCCTTGCCATAGACCATTTTATAGGGAGACATGGCCATGGGGTTTTTGTAAGAAGTTCTATACGCCCTCAAAGCATCTCCTAACTTATTTGACCAATCTTTTCTATTCCTATTGACTGTCTTCTGTAAGATCAACTTGATCTCTCTATTGGTGAGCTCAACTTGCCCATTAGTTGGGGGGTGGTACGGTGAAGCAATTCTATGATTGACATCGTACTTGGCTAAAGGTTTTCTAAAAGCTCCATGTGTAAAGTGCGAACCCCCATTAGTCATGAGGTACCTGGGTACTCCAGACCTAGGAAAAGTCACATCTTTGAGCATTTTCAAAGATGTTTTGTGATCAGCACTTTCAGTGGGGATTGCTTCTACCCACTTGGTTACATAATCAACAACAACTAAAATGTGAGTGTACTTGTGTGAGGAAGGAAAAGGACCCATAAAATCAGAACCCCAGCAATCAAAAGGCTCAATCACTAGAGAGTAATTCATAGGCATCTCATTCCTTCTACTAATATTACCAACTCTCTGACACTTATCACAGGATAGAACATAACTTCTAGCAACTTTAAAGAGAGTAGGCCAATAAAAACCTGATTGAAGAACCTTCTGTGCGGTCCTCTCACCAACATGATGTCCTCCATATGGACTGTCTTGACATTGTTTGAGAATGTCCTTCTTCTCGTGTTCTAGTATGTATCTTCTCACAATCCCATCTGGGCCTTCTTTGAAAAGATGTGGGTCATCCCAAAAGTAATGCCTCAAATCATGAAATAACTTCTTCCTTTGTTGAAATGTTAAACCTGGAGGAAAAAACTTTGCAACGATAAAGATAGCATAATCTGCAAACCAAGGATCGGAGAGAGATTGTACTTTTACAACAGCTAGTTGTTCGTCTGGAAAACTGTCGTTGACTGGAATAGGATCATGCGGTACATCTTCCATCCTTGAAAGATTATCCGCCACCGGATTGTCTGCTCCTTTCATATCGACAATCTGCAAATCAAATTCTTGAAGAAGGTGTACCCATCGGATGAGCCTTGGTTTGGCATCCTTCTTCTCCATAAGATGCTTAATGGCAGCATGGTCAGTATAAACAATAATCTTAGAATCAACAATATACTGCCTAAACTTATCATAAGCAAACACTACTGCTAAGAATTCCTTCTCAGTAGTAGCATAATTCTTTTGAGAACTGTCAAGGGTTTTGCTAGCATAATATATAACATTCAACTTCTTATGAACCCTTTGCCCTAAAACAGCTCCAACAGCAAAATCACTAGCAGCACACATAATTTCAAAAGGTAAATTCCAATCAGGTGGTTGTACTATAGGAGCGGTTATTAAAGCTTTCTTAAGAACTTCGAAGGCTTCCTTACAATCTTCATCAAAAACAAAAGGAACGTCCTTATGGAGAAGATTAGTGAGGGGTCTCGAAGTCTTAGAAAAGTCTTTAATAAATCTTCTATTGAAACCAGCATGACCGAGAAAACTACGAATACCTTTGATGTCGCTTGGGTAGGGCATCCTTTCAATTGCTTTGATCTTGGCCCTGTCCATCTCAATTCCCCTCTCAGAAATCTTGTGGCCAAGAACAATTCCCTTGTTGACCATAAAGGGGCACTTCTCCCAGTTGAGCACCAGATTTGTCTCCTCACATCTCTGCAAAACTTTATTAAGGTTGTGGAGAAAATGGTCAAAAGACGTTCCATAGACGGAGAAATCGTCCATGAATACCTCCACAATTTCTTCACAAAAACCATGAAAGATAGCGGACATACACATTTGAAAAGTAGCAGGGGCATTACATAAACCAAAAGGCATACGCCTGTAAGCATAAGTACCATAGGGACAAGTAAAAGTGGTCTTCTCTTGATCAGCAGTGTTAACATGAATTTGAGAGAAGCCAGAATAACCATCAAGATAACAAAAGTGAGTATTTTTGGATAACCTTTCGAGCATTTGGTCGATGAACGGCAACGGGTAGTGGTCCTTCCTGGTTGCCTTGTTCATCTTCCTGTAATCAATACACATTCTATATCCAATAATAATTCTCTGAGGTATTAGTTCACTCTTATCATTAGGAACCACAGTTGTTCCTTCTTTCTTTGGAACACAATGAACTGGGCTTACCCACTTCCTATCGGCTATAGGGTAGATAATACCTGCGGCTAGAAGCTTGAGAATCTCTGTTCTTACAACATCCATCATTTTTGGATTCAGCCGTCGTTGATGATCAACAACTGGTTTAGCATCAGGCTCAAGGTTGATGGTATGTTGACAAATAGACGGACTAATCCCCTTAAGGTCATCAAGGGTATAGCCAATTGCACCTCGATGTTTGCGAAGTACTTCCAATAGTGGCTCTTCTTCATACCCTGAAAGGTTAGAATTGATAATAACAGGGTATACTTTCTTTTCATCTAAATAAGCATATTTGAGAAAATCGGGAAGAGGTTTAAGATCAAACACTGGATCTTCTTTTGGTTGCGATAAAATTCCCAAAGGCTCAACTGGAAGGTTGTGCTTTAGGATAGCGGGTTGTCTTAAGAATATTTCGTCTAGCTCATTCCTCTCCTGCATATGCAAATCATTCTCGTGGTCCTCCATATATTGCTGCAAAGGATCATTGGGAGGAATAGCAATGGAACCAATATCTTCAATAATCTTATCATTACTGGGCAAATCAATACCACGAGGCTGCTTAGAGAACTTAGAAAAATTAAATTCATATGGCTCACCATTGAATTCAACAGAGACTTTCCCTTTCTTGCAATCTATTATAGCTCCACAAGTTCTCAGAAAAGGTCTACCGAAAATAATAGGACAAAAATTATCCCTTACTGAACCAAGTACTAGAAAGTCGGTAGGATATTTTACCTTTCCGCATAAGACTTCAACGTTTCTCACAATTCCGATAGGAGAGATAGTTGCTCTGTTTGCAAGATGAATAGTAACATCAACTTCTTCAAGTTCACAAGGTGTCATTTCACCCATGATCTCTTGATATAGTGAATACGGGATAACACTAGCACTGGATCCCAAATCACATAGCCCGTAATAATTGTGATCTCCTATTTTAACAGATACTACTGGATTACCTGAAATTGGGCCTTTATTCTTGGCTGTGACAAGGTTAGTGGAAACAACACAAAAATTTATATTGGACTCTAAAGCATCATTAGTAATAAGATCCTTAACCAATGCAACTCGAGGATCGACCTTAATCTGGTCCTCAGGCTCATCAATTCTTTTCTCACTCTTATTCATTATGCCTGTCACGAAAGTGTGCTCCCTTATTCTTACGGGAAAAGGGGACTTTTCATATATAACTGCAGGCACAATGGGGTCAGCAACATGAATATCAATAGGTAATTCTTTGAAGGGTTTATGATGCTGATTATTCTTCTTAGAAGAGTCAATATGAGAGGCAAAGTCCTCACCAAAAATCAACCATTAGATGGTAATAAGGACCAATCTTAGAGCAAAAGGCTTTAAAGTAATCAGTTTTCACATAGCTCTCTATATAATCATGCTCATAATTTATGGCGGGTTCAATACCTTTATCTATTTCCCAATCTTCGGTATTCTTCTGGATCCTTTCAAGAAGATCCCATCTTTCTTCAACGCTTTTTGTCTGAAATACCCCACTAGAGGAGGCATCCAACATCTCCTTATCCTGAAGAGAAAGTCTAGCATACAAATTTGTAAGTATAGTTTTCTTGGGGAGCTCATGAATAGGACATTTGAGCATTAGGGATTTGAATCTCCCCCAAGCTTGAGCGATGCTTTCTCCGTCAAGAGACCTAAATTTATAGATATAATTCCTGTCTCGATTAATTTCATGAAGAGGATAAAACTTAGTATAAAAGAGAGACATAAGCTCATGCCATTCAAGAAAATGAGAGTTGTCGAGAAGCTTATACCAATCTGAAGCTTTATCTATAAGAGATACGGAGAACAATTTCTTCATGAAAAACTCCATTGATACACCTGCAAGCTTAAATAGTGAACAAAGTTGTGACAAATATAGCAAGTGTTCACTAGGATGTCTTTCTCCTGCATAACGATTAGCCAAAACACAATCGATAATACCAGTTGGTATTTTATAAGGCACAATTTCAATAGGGGGAGGAACAACCAGCACAGATGTGGGGTGTTTCCCCATAAGCAACGATCCAATAGCTAGTTTGTCCATACGGACAAAGAGTAGCAACAACAAAATAAAAAATAAAAATAAAAAGGTAAAACAAAATTCCATACCAGCTTCACTTACCAATAGCACTATCCTCCCCGGCAACGGCGCCAGAAAACGTTACTTGATGACCCTCAACGTAAAGGGATCTATTGCAGCGTGTTCGATAAGTAAGAGTGTGTAACAGCCCAGTTTTCACAAAAATTAAAAATTTTGTTTCCGGTGTGAATTGTTTGATTGCCTGATTTGTTTGCGGTGTTTGCATCCCCGATTTATCGATCGGAGATTATTTTCTCCCTCTTATCTCGTATCGGACGAAGACCGATACTTGCCACCCTGACACTCGACCTTTGCGACACCGGGTTTCACCCGATCACCGTCGCGAAACCGCACGAGACCAGCCGCAGCCAACGGAACGAAAACCCCGTTTAATAATTAAACGGGTTATTTTTATGGGGCGCCGAAAAATGTTGTCGGAATGTCACCGCAGTGAGGTACGATCGACGGGCTAGACGCGCTGAGCGCGTGGTTCGAGATTTCGTCGGAATCGGAGTCCGTACGGAGTCTCGGCGGTCAAGAACGCGATCACCGGACACGCGAGAGGGGTACCGAGGGCGTTTGCGTCAACTGGCCAGCCAACCTGCCTATATAATGACCCCTCACCTCCCCCCTTGGAAATTAGGGTTTCCCTAAGCCATTTTCGCAGCCACCCCCCTCCAAAATACCAGTTTTTGCCCCAAGGCCCCTCACAGCCCCGAAACCCTAGCTCCTAACCGTTTCTGGCCGTTGATCTGCGAGATGGAAGGCTCACAGGCGGCCACGTCACCGCGGCCTTCTCCCACCTCCAGCCAGCCATGCTTCGGGCCCCGCAGGGCCCTGGATCTCGCCGCCAGCCCGCTCGGGCCCGATCTGGGCCGAGCCTCCCGCGCTCCCGTGAACGCAGACGCCGCCCGCGCCCGGCGAGCCGCCGCCGGCGAGCACAGCGCCGCCGCGCCTCTCTTCCCCCGGCGAGCTCCCTCTCTCCCTTCTCCTTCTCCTCCCTCTCGTCCCTGACCTCGCCTCCTCCTCGCCATGCAGGATGCCGCCGCCCGCCATGAAGTCGCCGCGCGCCATGGGAGCCACTGCCCGAGCTCGAGCCGCGCCTCGTGGAGGTCTTCCTCGCCAGCCAGCTGACGGATCTGGCCGGGGCCGCTCGGATCCGCGCGCCCCCTCCTCGAGCCCCCTCAACCGGCCACCGGAGGCCACCCGGCTGCCGCGGCCGCCGCCGCCGGCGTGCTCAGCCTCGATCCAGTGGGATCGGGCGAGCCAGTCCAGGCCGGCCACCAGCGCCCACGTGGGCCATGGTCCAAGCCCAGCGTATCCAGGCCTCCCCCTCTGCCAGTTGGGCCTAGCCCAGTGGGTGAGGGCCCGAATCCCTTTTTTTTTATTTTTTTTCCTGAGCCTGCTGGAATTTTGCTAAGTGCGGTTATTTTTGCTGCTGATTCAATTCTGTACTGTAGTTTCCCGTTAAACCGTAGCTCGGATCGCGTTGCGCCCAAAAGAAGAATTGCTTAGAATTGCGTGTAATTTAATTCATCTTTTGTGAGCTTTTGCGTTTGAGCTCATCTTGATTGTGTAATTCTGTGCTGAACAGGGCATCAGGCCGTTAAACTGCTATTTTTCCTGTTTAGATGCTGCTGTTATTATTTTGTTGCAACTTTGCATGATGATTGTAAACAATCCATTAGGCCTGTTGCATTGATTCCTTTTGCGTTGCGTTAAGCAATGTTTCTACTTCAGTTTCATGCATTCACATGCCATATTTTCTTGCTGCATCATGTTTATATCTTGCTCCAAAGTAGCTATCTTGATGTTATTGTGCTGCTATTGCTGAAACTATTATTTTGTTGCAACTTCGGATGACGATTGCTTCGCAACCGTTCTTCGGAATTGAGTGATTCCAATTGCATATTGTTAAGCATGATGTCTACCTTCATTCCATGTATTGATATGTCATGTTGCTGCACTTTTGCATATAGATTTACCCCTGTTTATACAGCATGAGTGCATAAATTGTTTTGCTTATATCTTTTTACCCGTAACTCCGTTTGGGGTGTTCTTTATATGTAACTTGATTAGTTTTTCGTGTTCTTTGTGTTTATGCTATTGTTTGATGTTGTTAACCAAGATAAAATATGGTTTAGGGCAGAACAGTACCAAATCTTTTAATCATCGTGCGACACTTAGTGCTATGCCATGTTTAGGTTGTGCCTCACTTAAATTGACTAGATCAGATAGTTTATTCTCGCTACACCTCTTGACATGTTTGTGTGCTATGCCATGCTTGTTTGAGTTGCCATGTTAACAACTTGGTTTGATCACCTGTAGCTAAACAACTTGAACCACCGTAAACGTGCGGTATCGTCGTGTGTGACGAGTACTCCACTTAAATCGTTAGTAACCGCTCTCGACGGTAGGTGCAATGTCTCGTGTTACTTCTTGTTGATGATTCCTCGTGTTTGCCCCGTAGTAATAGTGGTGCACCGTTGATTGCTTTCCAGTGTTTACTTCTTGTGTGCTCCCGCGGGTACCTCTCGGAGACGATGCGAGCTTGCGATCGACTACACCTTCGGAACCCGACTTATCAACAGGCAAGGACTTGCATTACTTATGATCCATTCTATTTCAACCAGCGGTTTGCATGCTAGTATAGGTTAGGTTCGATGTTTGATCCTACCACATGTTTACAGCCTCTTTCAAACCGATACAGCCATGTCCCTTCCCAGCAAACCTTGTACTGCTATGTTACTTTTGCTCGTTGCTCAGCCCCTGCTTAGTATGCATGCTTAGGATGCTACGATGTTACCTGTTACCCCTGGGTTTGGGATATCACATTGTTATATTGTTGTTGATGATATGATTATTATAATGTTGACTATATTCGACGAAGGATGGAAGGTCTAGGCTGTCCCGCCCCGACGCTTTGTTCCATTCGAGTCACCTAGGACCCGAGTTCCGGGTATTGGGTTTAAGACTGAGCGTGCCTAACCGCGTGTGGGATTTTATGGGGTCCCCTTTTCTTACCTATCTAGCTTCAAACAGTTCTAGTGGTGGCCCAAGCTGATTTACCATTTGAAACTCATGCATATACGTCTGTCGGGTAGCTCCTTGCAGATGTCTTTTCAAAACAACTTGGTCCAGCGGAGACATGGTTTCTTTGTTGGTCCACCCTTGGCCGGCGAGGGCCCGGTCTCATAAGAGAACTAACCGGTAACCCAAACCCGGTTGCGACGGAAGAGTCCGATCCGAGAGCGTGGCCAGCTTTTGGATTGGGTGTCGACTCCCCGGGGCCACCCGGATTTGTTCGTTGTTAGCTAGAGGGACTTGTCGTTTCGGATCTCTTGGAACTAAATCATAAAATGGTTGCCTATCATGGGTAGCAACTGAGAGTGATGGACGTGCGTGCGGAGCCTCGTAATGGGCAGTTGGTACACCCCTGCAGGGTTAAATCTTTTCGAGAAGCCGTGTCCACGGTTATGGACGACTTGAGACCTACGTCCTGTTCATAGACAACAACAACTGAGATAATCTTAATGTAACTTGTTCAACGTGTGTGTGCCTTGACTGCTTCTTCTTCGTCGGGGTGCGAAGAGGAGGACAAGGATAGGATAGGTGTTATGTTTGCGTAGTAGGTGGATAGCAAGACTGTTGGAGGCGATTCCTCATCGAATGCTTGGCTTCTTATCTTACTCTTTAGATCGTTAGCCACTTCATAAATGCTAGTGCGGCAGCAACCTCACCACTTACCCCTTCCTTACCGTAAACTACTAGTTGTCCTAGAATGACGAGTGATGAAGTCCTTGCTGGGTCAGATGACCACTATAGTTGGATGCTGAGTACCTCTGTACTCATGATACTACCCCCCCACTCTTTTCAGGGTTCTTGCTCAACAACAGGTATGGTGATCGACGTTTCACGTGGAGACTCGACGACGACTAGTTAGGCGGATCCCGGCGGAGGGCCTGGACCCGTATGGTTATGGGATCGATGCTTTTCTCTTTGCCAGTAGGCATTTGCTTGTAGTTTGTACTCAGACATATATCTTCCCCTGTTGTATTGTATTTGAGGCAGTTGTATGCCGATTGTATGAGATGTTGTATCTTGTATATGTAATGTTGTGATATCATGTTGGAAATCCGGGGCATATGGCTTTGTCATATGTCGCGGTGGGTTCGATATGTGCTTCGTCCCCGGATCTGGGTGGAAACACCTAGATCTGGAACAGTACCGCATATCGGGCCTTACAGAGTATCGTACCCAACTAGGAGCGAAAGGTATTGATAGGTGATTTTGGACAAGGAATAACTGCAAGCACTGAAAGATAACTTTTTAGGGGTTTTCGGTATAAGCAACAATAATATAAAAGCAAGCAAAGTAAATAGCATTGGAGAGCAGCAACTGGCCCAATCCTTTTGAGAAAAGGATAAGCCTGGCAACTAAACTTATAAAGACTAAAGAGTTCTTGAGGACACATGGAGAGGTAGTCACGTGCTTTCGCCATACTCCGTATCGATAACAAGTGTTGAGCTGATAAGTGTTGAGTGGGTGGATCTATGCTAGCACACCTTCTATACTAAGATAAGTGCACTCTTCTGATTAAACATCTTGCAAGCATCCGCAAATACAAGATGGAAATTAAGGCAAAGCCTAACCAAAGCAATAAGATCAAGGATCCATTAATCCCTTGTGAAAAAGTGTGCAAGATGGGGTTCAGGTTTCTGTCACTCCGGCAACCCACCGTAAGCATTCTTAATACAAAATGTATTCCCCTAGGTCCTTAATAAGGAGAAGTGTTGAGTGTTCGACTCACACAACACCACTAGGAAAATAACAACACAACTTAAATATCAAACAACACAAATTACTTCAACATCATATGACTACTAACAACTAGACTTCTCCCATGTCCTCAAGAACTAAAGTAACTGCTCAGAAGACATAAAAGAGATCATGATCAGAGGTGATAAATATATGATAAACAATCTGGACATAATGATATTTCTCCATCAAAACTCAATAGCATTCACCACGAAGTAGTAATCAACAGCGATAGAGTAGAGAGGATAGATAGTACGGATTACAACACAAGATAAACTTGTGAGGTGAGATTGGATGGTGGTGATGATGGTGCTGATGTTGGGGATGATGTTGATGATGATCTCGATGATGCCCGTGACGATGGTGATGACGATGGCGATGATCTCCCCTTCCGGGAGGTGATCTCCTCGGCGGAATCTGCCCGCCGGAGAGCCCTTTTCTTATCTGTAGGTTTCCGCCACGGAGCGGCGGCAGAACTCCGTAAAGCTTCTCTCTTTTAGGTTTTCGCGTAACGAGGAGTATATATGCCAGAGAGGAGATCCAGGAGTGGCCCCAGGGCTCCAGGCGCCCTCCCGGCGTGTCCATGGGTGGGGCCGCGCCAAGTGGCCGCCTGGGGCTCCTGTGGCTCCCCTCTGGCCCCTCTTCGGCGAGTCTTCGTTAATCTTTTGGAAAATACCCCCCGTCGATTTTCAGGTAATTTGTAGGTATTCTTCTTCAGCAACTCAGCGTCCACTTTATACCGCTGAATCCTGCGTCTGTTGTTTCGGCACCGGAAAGTTGCAAACTGTGTATAATAATCCAAAACAACATAAGAACATCATCATAATGTGAAATATATCAATGAATAAGGATGAATTACAATATAAAATAGCGATGCAATTTGGACGTATCATGTACCGAGAGAATTTAACATAACTTACCTGCCATGTGATTAAGCTTGTCCTGGACAGCATCATGAGCAGCCTTGTACCATTCAACGTCAGTAAGAATGCGTCCGCACACCTAGAAAAGAGGCTATAGATGTAGAAGAGACAAGGATAACGATTCAAGAAGAAAAGCTGCTAAAGACTACGACCAACCACAAGTGGTTGCATGCAGCCTCGGGAACTACTCCCATTAGAGCATTGTCACGCACCCGACGAAATCCAGAAGCAAGTTCCAAATAGCAAAGAGCATCAAATTTGTACCTGTTGAGCCATCTGATCAAAGAAGGCCGCGTTATCCTCCATGGTGACATCCTTCCTCTCCAAAGGATACCCCTCAACAACGAAGGGTTTCTCAGTTGGAGGGGAGTAGTTTTGTGCTGTGTCTTCGCTTGAATTCTGAATTTCGGCTCGATTTCTACTGCAGCTTAATGGCATGTAGGCTCAGTGGGTGTTGAAGTTGCGGCATCTACCTCCGAGGAGTCGAGCACACTTCATGGTGTCGTTGATGCCGTGTCGATTGCTGTAGACTCCGTCAAGGCCGCGACTGGTCGAGTTGCTGCCGTCCTCAAGCTTTTTCATGAGAAAGTGTTTCCTGAAGAAGACGTTCCTGAAGGTCTTGATCGGTTGGCCGCTGCGTTTGAGGCGGGTGGTGGCCTGCTGGAGAGCTTCATCCGCGAAACCGTGGTGAGTGGGCTTGTGACATCATTTATTGTTCTCTTAGGGTGCGGGTGCCGCTTGAGGATGACATGGTGGATACTGTGCCTGATTACAGGGAAGAGCAAAGCATGCGAGCGACCGAACTGGCCCGCCGATTGCAATTGGTTGTAGAGGCTGATATCCGCAAGTCTGAGGGTGCCAAGTAGATGGGGAGGTCTTCTTCCCACTTGCTGTGCTTTCGAATGACTCTTTGTCTTGTAATGTATCTCCTCCTGAGAGAGTGTTGAATAATGCTTGTGATGATTCCCATCCCCCGAGGCTTTTAGTGTGCTTCGTCTTTTGACTTCTTTTCCTTGTCGTCTTGCGGTAGTCCGCCCTGGGCGTTTCTCGGGCTTGGAATTTTTTGAAGGAAGATGCTCGCGAGGGTGTGTACGAGTCCCTCTATCTGCGCCTTAGAGATGTTGGACACAAAATTGGTCGGCTCAAGGGCGCTGTTGTTGTTCATCACTCAAAGCGTGAGCGAGCTGAGGCCGCGCTGGATGGTTTGGTGGCTTGGATACCAAGACTATCCGGTCTTCTGAAGGGTGAGTGTCATTGTGCGACTGATCATGTGCTTCTTTTCCTCGCTCTATCTGAAACTTTTCCAATGTTTTATTTTTTCTTTGAAGTCTTGTATGGCCGACCCCGCGAGGAGGAGGAGGTGGCAGTGCAATCAAAGTTTTCGCGGCTGGACAACCCGGCTGTGCAGGTTGAAAATCCTCTGTGGATTGGTACAGATCGTGTTCGAGCATTTCTTGTTCCTCGCCTGCGGGTCAACAGGGTGCTCGGTAGCATCTTCTCCGTGTTTTATCCCTTGGATTCTGTTCCTTCGACCTTGGAGAAGCTTTTCCGCGTGTTTTCTTGTCCCTTGGAGCTTCGTCGTGTTGTGAATCATCAAATCCATGCGGGAGCTCGCTATGCCCTCGCCTTGGTGCATAGCCACTGGCCTGGGATATATATCATGCTGGCGGCTCATGAACCTCCTGGTGGTCGAGATGAACCTATGGGGATGCACTATGAAGTGGCAGATGGGTCCTCGCACCTGGTTGTGAAGAAGGTTTGTGAGGAGAATGACCGTATACTTGACGCTCTTTGTAAAGTTAAAGCAGAGCCTGATGTATAGGACTTCTTGTAGCTTTTAGGTGCGGCTCCTTTTTTAGTGATGACTTGTAAGTACGGGACTTGTCTTTTTATTGTTGATGTAGTGTATGTAAGGATGCTTCGAGGGTGGTTTTCACTTCCCATGTTTATGAGTGCCACTTAGACTCTTGTGAGCGAAGGAGCGCCTTGGAGGGTAGCTATCGTGCGTGAGCCCCCTGTGTACTAGTTTTGAGCCGTGTAAGCGAAGAATGCCTCGGGGGGGGGGGGGGGTGGCTGTTGCGCGCAAGCCCCCGAGGGCCATTTTTGAGTCGCGTAAGCGAAGAATGCCTCGGAGGGTGGCTGTTGCGCTCTAGCCCCCGGGTGCCAGTTTTAAGTCGCGTACGTGAAGAACGCCTCGAAGGGTGGCTGTTGCGCGCAAGCCCCGAGTGCCAGTTTTGCATCGCGTAAGTGATACGTCTCAAATGTATCAACTTTTCCAACCAATTTTTATATTGGTTTGACCTCATTCTTGCATGATTTGAATGAAACTAACTCGGACATACGCTGTTTCCAGTAGAGCTGCCTATATTGTTTTCTCATGTGCAAGAAAAAGGAATTTTAGACACCTCAGAAAATTCACAGAAAATCCACGAACCGGAGGGCCAAGGAGCCATAAGAGGGGCCAGAGGGGGGCCAACCCTGGCGCAGGCGGCCAAGTGATGCGGCCAAGCCCTAGGCCGTGCCAGGAGGCTGCCTGGGTGGGGTCCACCTCCCCTGGTGCCCTACATTGACTCCTATTTTTACCCATGGCGAGAAAACCCCAGAACAGAAGTCGATATCCCAATTCTCGTGGCGGAGGCGCCGCCACCTCTGTTCTTGTCCCGGAGGTAATCTGGAGGCTCTTTTGGCCTCCGGTGAGGGTAAATCGCTGCCATCGTCATCACCATCGCCACTCCATCACCCTTCCATGTCTCCCCATTTCATGTGTGAGTAATTCCCTGCTGTAGGCGAAGGGGATGGTAGGGATTGGATGAGTTAGATCATGTAATAGTTCGTCAGATTGTTGGGGGCATGTTGTCTATCACATACTATGGTGTTTATCATATTTGCTACTACTTGTTGCTCTTCATGCTTGTCACATTGGTCCCGAGTGCCATGATTTCAGATCTGAACCCTTTATGTTTTCATGAATATATTTGTGTTCTTGATCCTATCTATGAGTTGTATGCACCTATTATAGTCCGGAACTGGCAATCTCAATGTTGATGGCTTGGGACACCAAAGGGGATGGACTATAATTTGAGGACTCCATGTATCCATTGATTGTTATGCTTTGTTCTGGTGCTCTTTGACAGGAGCACCTTAATCTCCATAAGTTCCTTTTGGCCCCTTTGGTAGCGGGATGGTAGGACAAAAGATGTTGTGCAAAGTTCTTATTGCATGCACACACAACTACCTTTGGATACATGCCTAATATTTGATATTTTCCTAAATGATCATTACTTTTCTGTGTGCCTTTCCCCAAGTCAATTACATGCTATCTCTCATCCATGCAACGCCATACCATCCATTCCCCTCGCCTACAGTGTTTTAATCCTGCTGATTACAAGTTCCACTTTTGCTGTTTTACTTTCGTTGCTTTGCCACCACTATTTCCGTTGCCACCATCACTTCCATCACACCGTTATTACTAATAAGTAGTTTCCAAGCAAGTCTCTTTCAGGTGCGGTTGAATTGACAACTCAATTGTTAAAGCTTATAAATATTCTTTGGACCCCCTTGTTTCGAATCAATAAATTGGGTTATCTTACCCGCGAAGACTGTTGTGATCCCCTACATTTGTGGGTCATCAAGACTATTTTCTGGCGCCGTTGCCGGCGAGCATAGCTTTATTTACAAGTCTACTTGGAGTTATTTTGCTTGCTGCGATTTATCT
Organism: Bromus sterilis; assembly: GCA_950022295.1. Classification (NCBI taxonomy): domain Eukaryota; kingdom Viridiplantae; phylum Streptophyta; class Magnoliopsida; order Poales; family Poaceae; genus Bromus; species Bromus sterilis. The sequence goes on from OX465599.1 coordinate 225,433,583, forward strand.
GCTATGGGTAGAAAGGAGACCCCAAGGTTCCGATTTTACCATCCACTACAAGAAAAGGTATTGTTCTTAGCACTAGTGATACACTTGATTCACCTTTCATTATAAGTAAGTTTGCATCACCACCACCACAAGATACTTCTGCTGAATCTGGTAATATGTCCGATACTTTTGATGATGATGCTACTGCTTTTGATGAAACTGGTTCACTTAGTCACTTTATTGAAGCTCAGATTGCTAAGGCTGCAAAATTTCCTAAACCTTCTTATTTCCATGATTTGAGTGGCCTCAAGGAAAGAATTCTTGAGGATGATTATATTGAGCTTAATGATGATTTCTGTAGAGAGTTTGCAGAGTGTGATGAATCTGACCGTGGCGCTGTGAGGAAGCTGCTTAAAAATCATGCTATGAAGAACAAGTTTTCTCGTTGTTCTGAATTTGCTACATCTCCTATTTGCATTAAATATGTTGATTTTGATTTCTCTGTTGATCTTTCACTTATATCTACAGTTGAAGCTGACCCCTTTTATGGCAGAGAAAATGACGATGCTATTGCACACTTACTAAACTCACTAAGTTGGGTGGCTTATTCACTAATGAGGACAAGAAGAGAAATTATTATGTTACTAAGCTACTTCCTTTTTCTTTGAAGGAAGGTGCTAAAGCATGTTATGATACATTACCATGTGGTTCTATTAAAAGTCCTCAAGATTTAGCTCAATCCTTTGTTGCTAAATATTTTCCTGCTCATATGCAACATGCCTCTTTGCAAAGAATTGATAACTTAAGCTGAGGTGCAACATACGACGGCCTTGGTGCAGGGGCAGGTGGACGATACACACTGTGTGGAAGCCAAATGAGTTGCTTCTGTGCTGTGCCCGAAGATGAGCCAGCATCACTGGGGCGCTTCGGCGAACCACCGAACTTAAGCTGAGCGGTCTCAAGGGTGATAGTCTGATTCAACATGGTGGCGAAGTCGGGGAAGACGTGCAAAGCCAGTGCAAGCTGGAGATCTGCGTTGAGTCCATCACGGAACTTCTCTTGCCTACATGCATCATTGGGGAGGTCACTTGCAGCATAGCGGGAGAGGCGGAGGAACAACCTCTGATATGCCTCGAAAGTTTTGTTGCCCTAAACGAGGTTGCGAAACTCGGCCTTCATACGGTTCATAATCGCCTGGGGGACATAACGAGCGCGGAAGGCAGTCTTGAACTCATTCCAGGTGACGAAAGTCCCTTCAACTAGCGAGCCCTTGTAGGTGTCCCACCATTGAGCAGCAGGGCCACGCAGGAAATAGGACGCAAAGTTGACGTAATCAGCAACGCTCACATTAGCGAACTCCAACTGACGGTTGATGTCATGAAGCCAATCATCGGCATCCAGCGGCTGTTCAGGCTGGTGGAAGAGAGGCGGATTGAGACGCATGAAATCCCACAGATTAACCACAGGCGGCTGATGCTGGTGCTGGTTCTGGTTCTGGTTCTGATTCTGGAGCTGATCTATGACTCTTTGCATAAACACTTAGTTCATCTGAAACTGCTGCATCATCGCGGCCTTGTAGTCCGGCGGCGGAGGTGGATCGTTGGCACCACGACCACGACCACGACCACCACCACCAGCCATCCTGCTAGAATTTAACAGGGGTATTTCAGCGATGAACATTTATCGAGATACCGGAAACGAGTAATAGGTAAAGCGACAACAAAGAGGAGGCGCGGATATATATAGGATTAGTCATATAAGACATACACATCCACACATAGAATCAATCGAAATTCGGGCAGCGTAACGTCGTACAAATTAAGGAAAAAGGACACACTAGGCGGCGCGCAGACCGCGGTAAGGATTACACGACGCGACATAGATTCCACTGTGTCAATCATGCCTCAAGAAAACTGTTGGCCACAGGAGTTAATGCCAGAGGACGCGCGGCCTGCCCAGAATGAGAATGGGATCCGCGGTCCGGGACCTGGGGTAGAACTCCTGCAACACGACTCAATCAATGGGGAACGCACCAAAACGCCGGGTGGAATCAAGAGAACGTGATCCTAATGTCAGAGTTTGTAAAACTTACCAGCAAGGATAAGAGAGCAGATTCCCAGAGCATAGGTAAGGAGAAAAGTATCCTAATACCATAGATATCACACGTAGAGACATCGATGTGGGCCCGTAAGCCAAACATTAAGTTAGCAAAATAGTTTTTCAAAGTCTAGACTCAACTTCGACCAGGTAGTGGTGGGGTGGCTTCCTACAGGCAGTCAGCTCTGATACCAACTTGTGACGCCCCCAAAATCAATCCGTGTACAGTAATCATACACGCAGGGTACACGGCTGAGATTAGGGTGCCACGGTGAGAATATCACAGCACAACACTAAACACAAAAGGATAAACCAATATGTTACAATAAAGGGGGGTCACTCGGACCCGAATACATAAGTTATACAAGCCATAATATCTGAGTACAGACATAGTTAGTCAAGTTTTGCCTTAAGAAGGCTAGCACAAATAACATCAGTGATACAGATCGAAAAGGCAAGGCCTTCTGCCTGGGAGCCTCCGAAAATACTCCTGGTCCGGGTCAGCGGGGGTCTCGACGCAGTAGTATCTGCCTCCGGGGTACTCCGGCTCCTGGGCTCCAACGTCGACTGCAGCGGCCGATCAGGCAAAACAGTAAAGGAAATAAAGAAGGTGAGTATCTAGTATACCCGCGAGTCTTTCTTCCGCTACTAAGCATTATGCATTGTATCAACGGAAAGAAGAGGCTGTATATAGTGGACTGCAAGATAGAAATCAGAATAAGGATAAGAAGCTAGGCCTATCGAAGACTAGCATCTTCCGACGATGTCTTGCAGCATGAGGTAAGAATCAGCCAACAGTTTATATAAAGCAATAAAGTAACAACGAAGCAGAAGTTGCTGCAACATTGTATAATATAAGTTGCAATGATTACCAATAATAATAATGCCTCCGAGTTCCCTTCCTCGACTCCCTGCGAGGAAGAAGATCCGGAACCATACAGTTTAATAGTAATAGTTTCTAGTGGTAAGATCCAGCTTCAGCATAAAGCGTCCTGTTACCGTGGAAACGGCTATTCGAATAGATTAATCTTCCCTGCAGGGGTGCACTGGCGTGACTCTACGACGCTCGGATCTCCAGGGTGCCGGGAACGCTCCACCAAAGCTATCCGACACAAAGTAGCCCATCCTTCGGCAATCAACAGAGAGGTCATCCGCCGGACTATATCCTATGTACGCCGGGCTTTGGACCCTAACCCGAACGTACTCCTGCACGGTGCGTGACTGGCCGGTGAAGCAAAATCAAAGCAAATACAAATACACCGCTCGAGAAAGAGAAGACAACACCACTTCCCGGCAATCAGCCCGCGGTACTGCTGACGTCTGAAGACCCTCGAACGAGACTACGATGCAGGGGAGCCCACACTCCTCATCCCACGTGTAGGTAGTGCGTACAAGCCAAAAAGGCTACTCAAGACGTCCGCCGAACCATTTAGCATTTTAATTAACCTGCGTGACAACCGTTATCATTGCCTCGACTTAACCAACCCGCAGTCAACGACAGCAGTCAGGACCACCAGTACATCGGTGCCTTCCCTGTCGTCCCACCAAGTCACTGCGGTTACCAACAAGGTGAACCGTCTCCTTACCTTGTCTCGCGTGTGCTCTTGGTAGAGCTCGACTTCCGTGGTTTGGTAACTCTCGCGAGATACGAGCAGGGTCCAAGCACGCCAGTAACGTCGGTCGTACCCTCCCTGTCGTTCCCGACACAATACCGATCGCGGGCACCGTTGGGTCGCCCGACTTCTTACCTTAAGGACAACCGCTGTTCAGGACCCTATGGCGGCAAGACTAAGTCTGCCTCGGGTGGAGTACAAGGATTACTCCTTGATAGCTCACACTTGAGGTGACTAGGCATAACCCAGATAGGGGCCTTTGGCGGTGTCTGCTTTGTACCGTACCTGTCCAGTTGTATATATGGTATCCGTGTTCACCCCCATAGTGATCACGGCCCGCTATCTAACCCTAACTAACAATGCGCAGGGCTTACTACTGAAATATGCATAAGTAATAGGCAGCATAGGATAAAGGAGGTACATCAAGGGGAGACAAAAACATGCTATGCAATTGAATAGGATTGTAATCGTAGCAGCAGTAGTAACAATGCCTAGTGCAAGACAATACGGAAAGGTAGGCGATATCTGGGGAAGAGAATGGCTTTGCTTGCATGGGAGCTCGACAGTAGGGGCGGGGTCGTCGACGAAGTAATCGTACCCGGCAACGGTGTAGTCGGTGGTAGCAGCGGGGTCTACCGAAAAATAAAGGGGGGAGAAACAGTAAATACAACGCAAGCATAAACAAACAGATGAATAGCATGGCGTTTGCAAAGTTAACGGTGTTCTAACGCAGTGCAATGTACGTTGCTCGGAGCGGGAATTCATCCGGGGATGAACTACCGGCTCCGGGTGATTACCGGACAGGGTGTCCGGAGGGGGAAGGGTTCATGCCGGAGGTGTCGTGTACATCCGACAAGCATAAGGGGGGTGTATCCGTGTTAGTTGAACCACTCCGGACAACTTTCGTGTTCAGAATAAATTCATCTGGGTACTTTTTATCGGTACCGGGAATTATCGACAGACAGCCCGGAGGGGGGGAATGTCGATGACCGGTGTTTTAGGGGGGTGGGGTAGACATACGGATAGCATATCCGTATTCGTTATATTTTTCTGATCAATTTTCATGTATAAAGTTTTTCGATCCGATATTGATTTTATAAGTTTAATCAATTTTAAAACATTAAAAAAAATCTTTTTCTATTTAATAATTCTTTTATTAATTATTAAACCAATTAACAATTCATTTTAATTAACTGACCAGTGGGTCCCACTGGTGACCCAGTGGTCCATTAACCATTTTAATTAGATGAAAGGGCCAAGGGCCCACATGTCTGTCACTCGGGGGGGGGGGGGGGGTTATCTGTTAACTAGGGGGTTAGGGGGTGGTGGGGCCATATGGTCAGAGGGGTTAGCCCCCCGGTTAGCCACGCACGGGCTCACCGGTGGGGAGCCGTGGCCACGGCATGGCTGCGAGGCCGGCGGTGGAGGAGCCATGACAGTTAGGGCACGTCGGAGACGCGGGCAGGCACGCGCGTGTGCGGGGAGGGAGCACAGGGGCCGGCATAGCTCGGGCACCCGAGCTTGCGGAAATGGCGGCCGGAGCGGGTCTACGTCGAAGGCGACGATGGCGAGGACCAAAACTAACGGGGGAGGGTGCAAATGGCGCGCGAGCTCACCAGGGAGTGAAGGGGAGGGGTCTCGGGCCTGGGGGTCGATTGTGGCGCACGAATTCGTCGGAGGCGCCCGCCGGTTCGATGTCGAAGAGGACGGCCTCCTACGTGCGGTGGTGGCTCCGGGTTGCTGTTCTTCCGCAGGGTGGCGAGGGCTTCGACGGCCGGGCTCACGGGTTCGTCTTGCCCGGGGTGGCCACTGGCCGCGCCAGCGAACGTCGGCGGCGACCGGCCTCGCTCGGGTCCGAGTCGCGCAGAGGAAGACGAGGGGAAACTCGATCCGGGGGGGGAACAGGGGTCGCGCGGGGTTAGGGTTAGGGCAGGGGGGCGAAGCCACGACTTGTAGCCGCCGGGGAGGTCGCCGATGGCCTCCACGTCGACGGCCATGGTGCCCGGCCACGGGATGCTCGACACGGGGGTGGGGGGCTGCACAGTGGAGACGACGGGTGGGGGAGGCCGGGTGGGCCGTTTTCGGGGCAGGTGGGCTGCGGCTAGTTGGGGTTAGTGGGCTGGTGGCCCAGTGAGGTGGGGGGTTGATTAGGTGGGGTTTTATTTTTCCTTTTCTTTTCTGTTTAATTTCTTTTCTCTGTTTGTATTTTGTTTAGCTAGGTTTTGATTTTTCTAAAATATTATACTTGCACCAATATTAGTGTTACACAGTACCATGATGCCACAAAAAGATTGGGACAAAAATAAAAAAATTTGCAATTTCGTTTTATTTAAATGGGATTAAATGCCACTGATTTGACACTGATTTGTTTTGATTAAATTAGTAAACATTTTAATAAACTCCCATTAAAGTTTTAATATGATCTACTGATTATTAGGGATTTTATAAAAGTGGTTCCAAGATTTTTGGAAAATATTTTATTGTCACAATATTTTTAATATTCATCAACAGGCATTTAGGGTTTGTTTGAATTTTATTTCAAATGGTTTGGACTTTAGTTGGCCAATGATGATCAAGGTCCATGGTTCATATTTGCTTGCAACAATATCAAAGGAGAATTTGAAGTTGAACTGAACCAGTTGATCAATCAAAAGTTTTGAACAGTAGTGATGAACAGTAACAGTGATTACTGTTCACTAACAGCGAGGGCGTTACATTGTAGCTGTAATGTTGTGATATAATGTTGGAAATCCAGGGCATATGGCATTGTCATATGTCGCGGTGGGACCATTATTTTCTTCGTCCCCGGATCTGGATGGAAACATGTAGATTTGGAACAGTACCGCATGATTCCTTTTGCCATGCCTTCCCTGCCATGTCTACTTTAGTTGCATATCATTTGTGAGCATGTTTGCATTCATTATCCTGTTTATGCATTGCTCTAAAGTGTGCTTCCTGATGTTGGCAGATTGTGTTCCAAACTTGTTTTGCTTGTATCTTTTTAACCGTAACTACGTTTGGATTGTTCTTTAAATGTAACTTGATTAGTTTTTCGTGTAATTTGTGTTTATGCTATTATTTGCTGCTGTTAACCACCTTAAAATATGGTTTAGGGCAGAACAGTAACAATTACTTAAATTTTGGTGGAGCACTTAGTGGAATGCCTTGTTTAGGTTGTGCCTCACTTAAGTTGACTAGCATAGATAGTTTACCTTATGCTTAATGTAACAGCACATATTTCACAAAAATTCAAATTTTGTTTTCGGTGTGAATTTTTTGATTCTCTGATTTGTTTGCGGTGTTTGCATCCCCGATTTATCGATCGGCGATTATTTTCCCCCCTGTTATCTCGTATCGGACGGAGACCGATCCTTGCCACCCTGACACTCGACCTTTGCGACACCGGGTTTCACCAGGTCATCGTTGCGAAAACCGCACGAGACCAGCTGCAGCCAGCGGAACGAAAAACCCCGTTAAATAATTAAACGAGATATTTTTATAGCGCGTTGGAACCGAAGGAGTATCTCCGAGTTAAGGAGTACCGAAGGGAAGGAAGAAACTCGGAACGGTTCCAACGCGAGGTGAACGCCGCCGGCTCGACACGCCGATCGCGCAGTTCGAAGTATTACCCGAATCGGAGGTACTGCGGACCCCCGGCGGTCAGAAACGTAAACACCGCACGCGCGAGAGAAAAACCGGGGATGTTTTTGCAAACTGCCAGCCACCTGTGCTATATAAAGACCACCACACTCCCACCCATTTCTAGGGTTTCCCTAGCCACAAAATTGCATCCACCCCCCTGAGTTTGCTCAGATCTGCCCAGTTTATCCCAAAATCCCGAAATTTTTCTCCCCTGCGATCTGGACCGTCAGATCTCGTGATCCGACAACCCTGATCCACCCTAGCCAGCCACCAACCACCTCTCCTCCTAGCCGCCGCCGCCCGCCCGTGGAAGCCGCCTACGCTCCGGCCGGCCGCAACCCGGCGACCACGGCGCAGCCGCGCCCCTCCTCTCCTCCTCCCCTTTCCTCTCCCTTCGTTCCCTCTTCTCCTCCCCTCCTCCAACCTTTCCTCACCGCGCCCTCGTCTCTACTTGCAGCGAAGCCGCCCGCCATGGCCTTAACTCTATAGAAAATATCGAAACCGTGAAGATTGGTGAATGGGATTGTCCTTTACACGTGCACCACAAATACAAAACCATTATGGTGGGGATAATGTCCATTAACGTAAAGGTGCAATGATCACTTCATAAGAGGTGAGACTTTTTGCTCTATATATTGCCGGTTTGTTGGTAAGACTTGATCAACCTTGCTAGTGAGCATGTTGTATATAGGTAAAAAGTGGAGCTTGTTATGTTTTCATTTTCTTTAGCTTTTATTCTCTTGCTGTACCAAGTTCCTATATTTTTGAAGCTTCACAATTCTAATCACTACTTCAAGTTTTCAGAAAGTTTCGCAGCTTTTTGAACTCCAGAAAATTTTCAATGGTGAAGTTTTCAGAAAAATTCCAGAAAAATTAGAATAAAAATTTCCGTACCGGGAGTGACCCAAAGGGACCTGGGGCTGACTAGGGGGGACACAAGTGGCCCAGGCAGCCAGCTGGCGCGGCCAGCCCCCTGGCCCCGCCCACAAGGCGCCTGGGCCCACAGACCCCACCTCCAGGTATGTCTTCTTCATCCTCCTTCCTCTCTCTCCAAAAACACGAGTTCTGCACTTCTTCTTGCGTTCTTGCTGTTCTTGGAGGCCATTTTCGATCTCTCTCTACAGCCCACCTTTTGAGCTGAGATTTTGAGCAAATACTCCCTGGTATGCAACTCCTTCACCCCTCCAATTAGATTTTTGAGAAAATACTCCCTGCTATGCAACTACTCCTTCCGATTCAAAGTAATTGACGTTTATTTAGTACAACTTGGTACTAAACTTATACTATGTTTGTGTCAATTAATATGGATCGGAGGGAGTACTAAATTTGTGAGTATTTAGTAGTTCTTGGTGCTATTTATATGAGCTTGCATGCATGTGTAGAAATTTATTTTCCAAGTTTTGATGCAAGTTTATGCCTTAGGTAAGTGAGTAGAGTAGTTTGCCTCAACTCACTTTGTTTAACTCCTTGTCTTTGTGAATTGTCAAAATTTTCAGAAATGAGTTTGCTAGGAAAAGAAAAGGGGTGGCTTGGGAAGAAGAGGCCCGAGCGCTCCAATCGAGTTACTAGAGCTGCAGCTTCAGCTTCAGCTGCTAGGGTGAGCTACAATGAAGATCATGTGCCCCTGGTGCTGCTGGAAGACACAAGTCCAGCATGCGCAATGATGTATCCTTGCGATGAATTTGATGAAGCTGCAGTAATTAAGGAGGATTTTTACGGCCTTTGCGCCAATGCAGGTTTGACACGGCTGGCACTATGTCGTGTGATACAATACAAGAAGCTCACCTCCTACTTTGTTAACAATTTTTGTTATAACCATACTGCTGGAACTGTCGAGTTCAAAATTTATAATAATCTTATAACCATGTCTTTGGCACAGTTTTGTGAAATAATAGGTGTGCTGAATGCCAATCAGACGGCGACGATGAACGCTCAGCCCTCCGAGTTGAGGACCCTCTTCAACTCCCTTTGTATCCAGGAGGAGAGCAACATTCGGCGTACAAAGATTTCTAGCATTTTATTCCCCCACATCAGGTATTTTGCGTACTTTATGGCTAGAGGGGTGTTGGCTCGTGACAACTCGTGCAACGGTTCTGCACCAGATTTCTCTATCTATGCTAACGCCCTCTCTGATAGGAATGATTATAATGTGGGTGAATTAATTGCTAAACGCCTTGTTACGAACAGTAACAAGGGTGATTTATTTTGTGGTTTTTATGCCACGCTCATCCTTGAGGCTCTTAGCGGCACCCCACATCCTGATGATGTTCCATTTTCTTACGCAAGTCTTGATCTTGCTGCTATGAAGAGGCATAAGTTTGTTACCATGACTTCTCAGTTTGGTAACCTTGTTTGTATTTTGAGGTTTGAAAAGACCATTACTCGTGAGATCCGTTTACTTGCACAACTTTTGTTTGATCACACCCGCAGGAACGGATGGTCCTTCAATGACGTCCAGTTCAATGAGTTCATGGACCAGTATCAACTGCATAACCCCATGGAGGGGGTTGTGCCCGACGAGGAGGAGCATGGTGAGTTTCCACCTTTCTAGGGGGAGACCTTCACCGAGCATGGTGAAGGGTCTTCCTCTTCTTGGAGCGCAGGACCTCCCTCATGGGAGGACCCGAGGACTCGGTGTACGCGACGGAGGACTCATACGACCCTTGGACTTACCATCACCCCGGAGCAGGAGGCTCCTGGGGCAGTAGCTGCTACCAACTTAGGCCAAAAGCCTAAGCTTGGGGGAGTACGTGCCCTTCTCATTTTTCCATTGTATTATCCGTTTTTATTTTGTTTGCTTTAATCTTTTCGAAGTTTTTGCCCATTATTATTTGTTTTTTTAATTTGCGAAAACAACAAAAGATTTATCTTTTCTTTTTCTTTCGTTAAACCTTTGAAAAAACCCAAAAAGATTTCCTTTCTCTCTTTAGTTTGCTTTGTTTTCATAGTTCAGCTCGAGTCCGTGATGGCATTTGATTATATATTTCCCACGTTCGGTCGTGCAAGTGACAAGACAGTAATGATGAAGATCGACGGAAGGGAAGCAACAAGGAAAACCGGTATGAACTCTCTTTGTTTCTACTTTTGTACATATGCATGTACTTATGATCTAGAGACCAGCTTGTGGCGACATAGTGCTATATTTACAATGCTTTCGCAGTGTTCCTGCTTTCTTTGTGGCTGATCTCAAATAGCTAGAGTGCATAATGTGTTGTTGAAATGATTTACATGCATTGCATTGTTCATGGTTTGGCATATTGAAGTGGTATTTCCCTTCGGAGGATTCTTGGATTGACTTGGCACATGTTCACACATGTTTATGGCTAAAATGTCTATCATGCCTTGATGATCTTTTCATTTCAGAATAGTTATATCACTTTCATGCCCGATTCAATGTTGCTTTGTCGCTCTACATGATTATGACAATTATTGCTCTCTAGTTGGTCGCTTCCCAGTCTTTTGCTAGCCTTCACTCGAACTAAGCGGAATTCTGCTTGTGTATCCAAACTCGTTTTCAAAACCAGTTATTCCACATGAGTCCACCATACCTTCCTATATGTGGTATTTACCGGCCACTCCTAACTTAGACTTTTTTGTGCCATCTCAAAATATATTCAAAAGCTTCCCTTTTGTAACCGTACAAGCTCATGGTGCGGTGAGGGAAAATCAGTATCTACCATGCCAAAAATATTTTGACGGAAGTTTTAACTAGTCAAATTTATATAAAAAGAGAGAGTTACACCTCCCCCATACTTGATGATGGAATGAAATGGACCAAATGTTGCTAATGATAGATGGAACGATAACCTCCTTCCATACTTGAGGTAAAATAAAAGGTTCCATAGACTGTCAAAAATGGATGGATAAGGGAACAAAAGTGTAAGCAAAAAGCATTAATATGGTTGGCATGGGAGATATTGAGAGACCTTTACCATTCACCATTGACTGAAAAGTTGCACATCTCAAAATAATTTTGTTTCTGTTTTCAAAACCAAGAGCTCTGGCACATGTTTAGTCGTTGCTTCCAACCATGGGTTTTCATCCTTTCCATAAAAAAGCCACGGTTTGAGAGTCTTCCCTTCTTTCTTCAAAGAACCAACTATTGAGAGCATAATTGAAATTCTTAGTGTAACATGCATTGTCCCAAAGTACCAGATTGTCTTCTGCATGCTTGTGATATTGCTAGTCTGAAATTCTTAGTTCTAGTCTCCTTTAATACTCTGGAGGAGTTTCGGCATTTATGTTTTTCTTCACTCATGGAGGCTAGCGAGATACCACTCTAGTATGTTCAGGCTATGTGCATTGTGATCTTGTCTTGATTTTCGGCAGCATATTATTTACTTTTCGTTGTTTGCGATTGATCATTTGAAAGAAGAATTGCTTCGTGCATTGTCCTCATAGCATTGTTTTGATACTTGCTAAACTCTTTTCGTAGTACCGGCTTATATACATCTTATGAAGCAAAAGACCTTGTCAAAGTTTTCTTTGTCGCGTCCAGTTCGTTGAAATGAATTGCTTGAGGAAAAGCAATAGGCTAAGCTTGGAGGAGTTGATACGTCCCAAACGTATCTACCTTTCCAAACACTTTTGCTATTGTTTTGCTCTCATTCTTGCATGATCTGAACTAAACTAACCCGAACTAATGCTGTTTTCAGAAGAGCTGCCTGTATGGTTTTATTGTGTGCAGGAAAATGGATTTTTGGACATCTCAGAAAATTCCCAGAAAAAACACAGAAAATCCACGCACCCGGAGGGACCCAGGACCGGAAGGTGGGCCAGAGGGGAGGCAGGGGGGCCCCAGGCGCCCAGCTGGTGACCTACCTTGGCCCCTATTTATTCCCGTGACGAGGAAACTCCGAAACAGAAGTCGGTTTCCAAGAACCCGTCGTGAAGCCGCCGCAACCCTCTGTTCTTCCTCGGGAGGGCTAATCTCGAGGCTGATGTGGCCTCCGGAGAGGGGAGATCGTCGCAATCGCCATCACCATCACCAATCCATCCTCCCTTTAGGACTTCTCTTCACATGTGTGCGTAATTCCCTGTTGTAGGCAAAGTGGATGGAAGGTATTGGATGACTTTGATCATTTAATAGTTCGTCAGATTGTTGGGGGCATGTTTCCTATCATCTACTTTGGTGTTTATCATCTTTGCTACAACTTGTTGCTCTTAATGCTTGTCACTTTGGTCCCGAGTGGCATGTTTTCAGATCTAAACCACTTATGTTTTCATGAGTATATTTATGTTCTTGATCCTATCTATGAGTTGTATGCACCTATTATGGTCCGGAACCGGCGATCCCAAAGGTGACAGCTTGGGAAACCAAAGGGGATGGTCCCTAATTTAAGGATTCCATGTATCCATTGAGTTTATTGCTTTGTTCTGGTGTTCTTTGACAGGAACACCTTAATCTCCCTAAGTTCCCTTTGGCCCCGTTAGTAGCGGGATGGTAGGACAAAAGATGGTGTGCAAGTTCTTATTGCAAGCACGCACAACTACCTACGGGATACATGCCTGATGTTTGATATTTTCCTAGATTCCTTGATGATCATTGCTTTTCTTTGTGCCTTGCCCCGTGTTAGAATCTATTACATATTCACTCTTATTCATGCAGATCCCAACCATCCATCTCCCTAGCCTACAATATTTGTAATCCTGCTAGTTACTACTAGTTTATTTCTGTTGTCTTATTTTTTCCGTTATCACCGTTGCTACCACTATCATACCCCAGTTTCTATTAATACTTTGTTGAAAGAAAGTATATTTCAGGTGCGGCTGAATTGACAACTGAACTGTCAAAGCTTATAAATACTCTTTGGCTCCCCTTGTGTCGAATCAATAAATTGGGTTAACTTACCCGCGAGAACACTACGATCAATCCCCTATAGTTGAGAGTCATCAGGGTCCAGGCGGCCTCCCGGCGTAGCCTAGGGTGGCGTGATACACAAGAGATGATAACGGCTTCTCTCCCTTTGTTAGTTACCCAAAGTGGAAGGTGCGATGTAGCATAGCGACAAGTTTCCCTTGGTGAAGATACAAAGGTTGAGATGGACCAGTAGGACTCCAAGGTCGACAATTATGTGGTAAAGTGAACAATGGCGCCGTTCACAAACGACGTTGCCTACTTTACCTGGACCTGCACACACAAAAAGTGACTTTACTCCCAGCAAAGATCAGAGAGGTTGTCAATCTCTCCGACCTTGTTCCTTACAAGGGATCAAACGCAAGGGATAATAGCAGTGATAACTGCAACTGGAAAGTAAAAGTAATAAATAAATTGAGGGTGTAAACAGTGGTGGAAATATGGACTGGGGTCCCATGATGTTCACTAGTGATGTCTCTCTCCCAAAAGACTGCTATGCGAGGTAAAAAAATCATAGCTGGGAAATTGACAGGTTTACGGGCGCAAACCAATGCTAACTATGCTACAAAGAAAGGAAGAGGCTCAAAAGCATGGGCAATATGCCAAAATAAGTAGACCTAAATCCATCTGCATCTACTACTAATCATCCACCTTGAGATATCTATCCAGAACATCTCTCTTGTATTAAGTTGCGAGCCCCACAGAAAGTTTAAACCCAAAGCAACAGACAACTGCATTAAAAGCACTTTGCGTAAAGTAAACAATCATTACAACCATGGTTACAAGCACCATTGTTTTCCCCCTTGTGTCAACAACACATCCCCTAGACTCATGTTTCTGTCACTCAATCTAGTCATCAGGGGGCATGAAACCACAATCAAGCATAACACTCCCTCTTGAAGTCACTACCTACTACTTGGCCAAAGCAATAAACAGCAACAGAGAACATGCAAGAATTACTTAAGAACAAAAATATAAAAGAGAAGAACCTAATATATTACTCAATCACAATCTGAACATAGTCTCATAATCCATCAGATCCTAGAAAACTCAGCATAGGAACAACTGAAAGAATTACATATGTGACGTCATCATGTAGGGTAGCTCACAAGGTCTAATCCATGAAGAACAAAGAGGGGAGGAGAACATCACATAGCTATTGATCATCGACACATGGTCCAAGGTGGCCAGCTTGGCGATCATCCGGCAAGAGTCCATGGCGGGGGAGAAGCTCCCAGCGATCAATCCTCCCTCCGGCGGGGTGCCGGGAACAGGTCTTCTGGTGCTCCCGATCTTGTAAGCGCGGCGGCGGCGGAGCAGTAGCGAGATCGCAAAAAAGGGTTCTTTCTTCGAAGGTTTTGGGGCAAAGGAAATGTATAGGCGAAGGGGGGCAGCCGGGGGGCCACCAGGGAATGCAGGCGTCCCACTGGCGCGGCCTAGGGTGTGGCCGCGCCCCCTCTCCGCCTAGGCACAGGGTGCCCCCCGGGTCCTCCTTCGGGGCTCCGGATGCTTCCGTTGCGTTGATTTTTTATTGGATTTTCCGGAATTTTTCGGGCATTTGATGTAATGGAAAAACCTGAAATAAATAGACAGAAGAAAACAGGAACATGCACTAGGGTTCAGTGAGTTAATAGGTTAGTCCAAATATGATCAAAAGTGTATGAAAGTGTATCTAAAACATAGTAATATCACACAAAACATGCACGGAGCAAGCAGAAATTATAGATACATTTGGGACGTATCAACATCCCCAAGATTAATTCCTGCTCATCCTCAAGTAGATAAATGATAACAAGAATAATTTATCTGGTGACATGATACAAACCATGCATATAAGAACTTTGAACTAAAGCAATCATGGTATGTAATTCAATTCAAGTCATAACAGGCAAGAGTCTATATTGGCATTGAAACAAGCAACATAAGAACATTAAGGTGCAAGAGCTCTCGTTGTCCATGACTCGAATGTCTCCAAATGGTTTTTGCGTGCATGAAGTGGGAGATGGGAATACGAGAAAAAATATTTAGTTGTTGAGAACTCAATCTACTAAAGTTTCACAATTAGTCTTCTTTGGAATCTTATCTTGACTCGTCCCCAGACCACTAGCCAGGTACAAGTCTAATTGATCCACTCCCTTTCGATATTTTGAGCACTAATGCAATGGATGAGCGTAAGCACGAGAGTTGAAACTTAGGATGTCAAAGGGAGATATGGTGGAGGAGGAAGACAAAAAAGGTGTGAAAGGCTCACATCAATGAGGACAATCATAGGCGAGAGAAGGAAAAATATAGATATGATGTGAGGAGTAGGGATTGCCATGCAACGGATGCACATATGAGCTAATAAAAGCTCTCCAATGGAACTAGTGGGGGTGCATCCAACTTGCTCGCTCAAGAAGACCTAGAGCTCATTTGAGGAGGCTCATCATTGGAATATACAAGCCAAGTTCTATAGTGTGAAAGTCCCCGCATAGCTATATGCATATGTGATCATCTCTATGGAGTACAAGATATAGAGGGAGTACAAGTGTGGATCTTTCAAAAGGAATAGTAGTGTTGCCCCTTCTCTCTTTTTATTTCCTTTTTCTCTTTTTTCTATTTTTTGTATTTTTTTGGTGGCTTCAATGGCTCCTTCTATTTAACTCTCATTTGTCCTCTTTGGGAGCTTTTAATTTGTCCTCTTTGGGATATTTTCCTCACTTAAGGGAAACACTCTATTTTACAAGAAGTATAGAAGATCTTTCACACTTTACAAGGTACTCAACATAAATAAGATATAGCTATCATGATGTATGCAAATGTATGCCTCTGCCAGTGTAGCAGGAACATGTTGAAAGGTTCGTTGCATAGAAAACAAAAAAATTTCCTACGATTGCAACTGCCAAGATCACATCTAGAAGATCACTTGTAACGGTTTGAGAAGGACTCACCCTCGAAGACCAAAAGCTTTAACGAGAACGATTCTCGTGGGTGATGTAGTCGATCACTTGCCGACCTCAAGGTCGTGATGAAGATGGGCGCCACAAACGGGCAGCGCCTCCGTAGTCGGTCACACGTACGGATCAGCGACGACCTCCGCCCCTTGCTCCAGTTGGGCAGCGGAAGTAGTGGATTTCTCGGGAACTCCAGCAGCACTACGACATAGTGGTGGTGGTGGTAGAGAAGATCTTGAGCGGGGCTTCGCCTAAGCACCGTACTCGTGAAACTGGATCAGCTAGCAAGGGGAGGAAGATGCCAACCAAAGGGCATATGAGAAAGCGATGGAATGAGTTGTGTGAGGACCTCCACCCATATATATATAGGAGGGGGAGGCAGCCCCCAAGGGGTAGCACGCCCCAAGAGGTGCCCCCACCTCTCCCTTCATCATGTGGGTGGACTCTCCACTCACAAAAACAAAGGGTCACACATTATTCCCATAACTTCCATAATTCTCCACTCAAAATTCCAAGAGTTTATCACATTAAAACACTTTTAATTATCTTGTTTAATGTCACTCAAATTAATGAACACTTCATTCAATGAGTACTTCATTGATGAACACTTCATTCAATGAACACATTAACAATTATCCCCTTGCACTATTTTGATATACCGAAACTATTCCAGCAGTTTTATCAAAAACAGTCCATGTGCTGTCCAGTATATTCTCCGGCGTTCCGTATCCACTCAAACGCGTCAACGAATCCTTAAGTGTGTCACCCTACGGTTCGTGAATAAAATGGACATGACAGAGACTCTTCTCCGATCAATAATCATCAGAGGGATCTGGAGATCCATGATGACTCCCACTTACTCAACGATGAACTAGTGATCGTGTGAACCATTACTCCGTAACCAATTCCTTTTGTCTCGCGATATTTTACTTGTCCGAGATCCGATCATTTGGTATCATCCATACCTAGTTCGATCTCGTTACCGACAAGTACTCTTTACTCGTTCCGTGATATAACATCCTCGTGAGCCAGTCACGTGCTTGCAAGCGATGTCAATGTGATATCACCGAGAGGGCCCAGAGTATATCTCTCCGTCATCTGGATGGACAAATCCCACTCTTGATCCACGAGCCTCAACTAACACTTTCCAAGTACCCAACGACACCTTTATAATCACCCTGTTATGGTGTGACGTTTGATGGAATCAAAGTACTATTCCGGTGTCAGTGATTGACGTGATCTCATGGTCTAAGGATTAGAGTTACTTCGTGAAAGTTTGATACAACAATAGAAACTTGATGACATGATCGTATTGCTATAACTACTGTGGGTGTATGTTCATCACATCATTCTCCAATGACATGACCTTGTTATTAACAACATCCAATGTTCATGACCAGGAAACCTTGATCATCCGTTAATCAACAAGCTAGTATAAAGAGAGGCATTACTAGGAACATTTTCTCTGTTTATTAAACACACATGTATTAACGTTTCCGGTTAACACAATTATAGCATGAAAATAAACATTTATCATAAACATGGAATAAGATAATAACCACTTTATTATTGCCTCTCGGGCATATTCCCTTCAGTCTCCCACTTGCACTAGAGTCAATAATCTAGTTTGGTACTTGCGCATCCAACACCTATGGCATTCAGGTGTTATCCATACGCATTGCTAGTAGTAAACCTAATATCCAGATCTGACACTTCAGGTCTGTGTGTATTTGCATTTCTTTGCGTCTCTACGCATCACTCATTCACCAATGAGATGGCATTGCATAAATTTGGTCCTCCGGTGAGACCTTAGTCCCTTGAGCTCAAAACATGTTGAATCTATTGTCGTACAATAGATCTTCATAGTATTAGCTCGCTTGGAACTACACCTAGTTTGTCAAACAAACTTCTTGACACAAATGCCCTCCTTTGCTGCTGCTAGAGCAGTCATATACTTAGCCTTTCGTTGTAGTATTCGTTATAATGTCTTAACTTTGGAACTCATCCAAATCCATTTGGAACTATTCCAAATCTATCATGGAACTTTCTTCCATTACATTTTGCCACCTTAACATACCGCCAAAATTGAGATAAATTTAGATTGTATCTTGCGACAAAACTAGTATCAATGTAACACTTTACAATGAACTATTGTCCAACATACATAATATATATTCTTAGTCCTTCCAAAGCACGTAAGGATATCTTTACTATTGTCCAATGATCATCTTATGAATCATTCTGGTATATGCTCATAACATTTAGAGCATAGGACATTCTGGAATTGTACATATCATGGTGTACATGATTGATCAAATCATTCATGTGGTTTTACTCACCAAGTGTCAAAACACTTGAATCTCGCTTCAACCTTTTCCATGCGGCAAGAACCTTTCTCGTCGTTTCCATATTGAACTTATTCAATATTTCATATATGTACTTCGGCCCAACCATATTAGCACCTCAATCTATCTATATAGACCATATTAGCCCAATATACTGGTTTTGCCCAAATCTTCCATTAAAATCAAATTTTCAATGAAACTTCACCCGTGTCAATAAAATATACATCATTTCCAATCAACAATATGTCTTCTACATAATGTATTAGAAATATGTCTCAGCGCTCCCACTTAATTTCTTGCAAAAGCAAGCATCTTCACCGTCTCTGATGAAACTAAACGTTTTAACAATTTCATCATGATGAAGATTCCAACTCCATGAATTCTTATTTCAACCATTGAAATTTGCATGCTATTTTAGCATCCTTTGAATTAACAGAACCCTTTGGACCGTGTCCTGTACACGTCTTAGGTAACCATTCTATTAGAAGAACGTTGTTCTGTTTGTTCAACTACCATATACCAAAACTACCATATGTAGTGGTTGCTACAATAATCCGTCCAGACTAAATATCGTTATGAAAGATCAAATCTTGTCATAGCCAACTCTTTGAACATAATCGTAAACCATTTTAACGATATGTCGAATATTTCATAGATGTGAGAACATCCACGTCTGTTTCTTTATAGATCCAAACACGGTATCTAGAGGGTCTTCCAAGTTCAGAAACTTGGTTCCTCGTGTATGGAACTATCACGGATTTTATAGCTTCTAGCCATTTTGACGGAGTCAGGGCCCATCATCGCTTCTTTGCATGTAGTCGGTCCATTATTATCAAATAACAATGATTCAATCTCAAATCTTTCTATTTGATCGATTACCCGAACTACGCAGTTCAATAGGAACTTAGATCGCCGTGACCACAACCTTTGGGACACGGTAGCCAAGAGCATTGCGGCCGCTTCCGGGACACTTTCCGGCGCTGCGCCACTTAGCACATAAAGCTTAGGTTCAACAACCTAATCGAAGTTCTACTGTCCTCCCACTTAACTTTTCGCAAAAAATTCCTTCTCAAGAAACTTGATGCACTTAGCCACAAAACACTTTTGTCTTTATGGAGGAATAACCAACGGTTACATTGGGATACCTACAAAGACGTACTTTATCCGACTTTGGTTGTAAACATTTTACATATGCCTTGCATACCAAAATTTAAGAAAATACAAATTGGGTTTTATCCCATTCCATAACTTATATGGTGTCATTTCAACGGATCTCGATGGCGCTCTTTTCAGTGAAAAGCGGTAGTCTCTAAAGCTTAATCCTTAAAATATAATGGCAATTTTATAAATAACACCTTTGATCCTTACCATGTCAAACAAGGTTTGATTACATCTCTCGAACACTCCATACTCCTATGGTGTTTCAGGAAATGCAAGTTTTGGAACGATTCCTAAACTCTCAGGAATTTGCTAAACTTTTAACTCAAAAATCTTCTTTTATGATCCAATCATAAACTCTTATTTTCTCGTTACAATGATTTTCACTTCATCTTGAAATTTATTTGAACATTTTCAAACATTTCATACTTCTTCCTTATCAAGTAAATATACACATATATCCACTCAAATCCTTGGTTAAAGTATATGAAGTTATAAGACCCACCACACATGGCTACACATAATGAACTATACACATCAACATGTATAATGTCCAATAAGTTAGTCGTCCGTCCTTCTTTGCCTATGAACGGAGTTTCAATCATTTCCAGGAAATTCATACAAGCGTCTATTGATTCAAAATCAAAAGACTCAAAAATTCCATCAAGCATGGAGTTTCTTCATGTTTTCTTTCCAATATGATTTAAACGGTGGCGTCACTTCATAAGTGATCTTCTAATCATTTGTCTAGCGACATGTTTAGCATCAGTTATTATGGATGTGATTTCTCCAACAAGATTTATAGAGTTCATCCATCTTCTATGAATATGGTGATAATTTGAACAACTATTGTTCATATAACACCAGAACAGAATAACAATTATTCAAATAAATCTTGAAGGCTAGGTTTAATTCCAACGATAAACATAATAACACTTTATTTTGTTCTTGATGAGAATCATCCCATATTCATTTGCTAGTTACTCAGGCCATTGCAACTCTTGTATTGCGTTGTTCCGTATGACACTTCATACCAACCAATCAGTATCCAATACTCAAGAATCACACTGTTTAACAAGCAATGAATATACCCATAACATGTATATCATCTATATACCCGAGCTGGACATTTCCAGTCTTTTCCTTTTTCTTTTTCGCCAAAATATTTTTCAGATCCTCTTTCAGCAATTCCTTTCCTTTTTAGAAGAATTTATCAACATCACTTGTGGCACCATTCATATGACACATAATCCAAAGTGTGTTAGTCAAATACTAACACCCTTTGATTCTCACTTTGATGTAGATCACCGTCATCAAATGTTTGGTGTTCTTCCAAAATTCCATTCTTTAGTAATCTTATAGTGTAGTAAACATTTTACCTACATCTTCCATTCATCCTATCATGACAACTTTCATGACAAAACTACCATAGCTCATAGGGACAAACTGTGAGTACAATATTAGTTCCCAAAACCTTTTTGAGAGATTAGGACACATAGTGTCTCCAACCTTCACAAATTCTCATACAATATGAGAACATGTTTCTCACGAAATTTTACTCTATCACATTGCAACTAAACATTGTTTCAGATATCGCTATATCTTCCACACATGATAGTTACTGAAACAATCCTTTCAGCTCCTAGATAACCTTGATAATAACAAACAACTTTTTAATATCAAGGAATATGGAGGCAAGTGTGATACTTAGACACTAACACTGGAATTGTTACTCTCGATTTAATACACATTATTAAACTTCATGGAGTAAGCAAGGTTTGCTAAAGTTTGCAATAGGACTTTAAACTTTAGATTGACACTCAAACAATACGGTACCAGTCCGTAAAGTTAAATATCCAGAATTCTATAGTTCTATTATCTCAATTATAGCTAAGCGCAAAGGTAGTAAACAAATGCCAATGACTACAACGAACTATGCAAATTCACTTTGATTTAGTTCATGATAAAATGAGTTCATCTAACTCCCACTCAAAAACAACATCCCTCGAGTCGTCTTTGGTGATTACACGAACCAAATTCACTACACCACGACCGATCATCACGTGAGGCAGTGTAGCTGCAATGGCGAGCATCTCAATATGGTTCATCATATCATCCATATGACTCGTGCTTAACCTTTCGGTCCATGTTCCGAGGCCATGTCTGTACATGCTAGGCTCGCCAAGTAGAACCTTAGTATTTGCATGTGTTTCAAGGCCATGTCTGTACATGCTAGGCTTGAAAACACCCATTGTATGCGAACGTAGAGTCTATCACACCCGATCATCACGTGGTGTCTCGAAACGACGAACTTTCTTAACGGTGCATACTAAGGAGGAACATATAATTATCTTGATATTAAGTGAGAGGGATCATCTTATAATGCTACCGCAGCGATCATGATCGTAACTAAGCAAAATAAGATGCATAAAAGGATAAACATCACATGCATGGATAATGTGATATGATATGGTCCTTCTCGCAATAGATCTCCATCTTTGTGCGTCTTGGTATGATCTCCATCATGCCACCGGCGCGGCACCAAGGTCCATGGCGCCACCACCATGGTCGTCCTTCTCCATTACAATATATCTCATGGATATATCTACAGCACGCAGGCCTTAAAAAAGGAAAAACACAACCATATGGCTCCTGCCGGTTGTTTACAATAAATCTCATTTCATACAACAATTTTGTAACAATGACCATATCACATCACATGCCCTGCAAAAACAAGTTAGACGCTTCTAAATTATCTTTGCAAATTTTCCGTGGTTTTGGGCTTCCTAGGAAAGAACCGATCTTACCTACGGACAAGAACCACAACGTTGATTCGCTAGTTGTTTCTTTTCGTCCCTTTCCAGCTCCCTCCGTTGCAAATGCCATATCACTAATATTAGAGAAACTGACACCCCCAAAGCCACTTTATACGGTACAAGCCGTATGTCAAGCGTGACACGCAATCTGCGCTTAGGGCCGCTTCAATCCAACATTGCCGCAATATGAACAAGTTCACAAAAGAGGGTAACAACTAGAGGATCAACGCCCCCATCTCTATGTGTTCTAACCGTACAAAGCATCTACGCATAGACGAGGCTCTGATACCACTGAAAGGTTCGTTGCATAGAAAACAAAAAAATTTCCTACGATTGCAACTGCCAAGATCACATCTAGAAGATCACTTGTAACGGTTTGAGAAGGACTCACCCTCGAAGACCAAAAGCTTTAACGAGAACGATTCTCGTGGGTGATGTAGTCGATCACTTGCCGACCTCAAGGTCGTGATGAAGATGGGCGCCACGAACGGGCAGCGCCTCCGTAGTCGGTCACACGTACGGATCAGCGACGACCTCCGCCCCTTGCTCCAGTTGGGCAGCGGAAGTAGTGGATTTCTCGGGAACTCCAGCAGCACTACGACATAGTGGTGGTGGTGGTAGAGAAGATCTTGAGCAGGGCTTCGCCTAAGCACCGTACTCGTGAAACTGGATCAGCTAGCAAGGGGAGGAAGATGCCAACCAAAGGGCATATGAGAAAGCGATGGAATGAGTTGTGTGAGGACCTCCACCCATCTATATATAGGAGGGGGAGGCAGCCCCCAAGGGGTAGCACGCCCCAAGAGGTGCCCCCACCTCTCCCTTCATCATGTGGGTGGACTCTCCACTCACAAAAACAAAGGGTCACACATTATTCCCATAACTTCCATAATTCTCCACTCAAAATTCCAAGAGTTTATCACATTAAAACACTTTTAATTATCTTGTTTAATGTCACTCAAATTAATGAACACTTCATTCAATGAGTACTTCATTGATGAACACTTCATTCAATGAACACATTAACAATTATCCCCTTGCACTATTTTGATATACCGAAACTATTCCAGCAGTTTTATCAAAAACAGTCCATGTGCTGTCCAGTATATTCTCCGGCGTTCCGTATCCACTCAAACGCGTCAACGAATCCTTAAGTGTGTCACCCTACGGTTCGTGAATAAAATGGACATGACAGAGACTCTTCTCCGATCAATAATCATCAGAGGGATCTGGAGATCAATGATGACTCCCACTTACTCAACGATGAACTAGTGATCGTGTGAACCATTACTCCGTAACCAATTCCTTTTTCTCGCGATATTTTACTTGTCCGAGATCCGATCATTTGGTATCATCCATACCTAGTTCGATCTCGTTACCGACAAGTACTCTTTACTCGTTCCGTGATATAACATCCTCGTGAGCCAGTCACGTGCTTGCAAGCGATGTGAATGTGATATCACCGAGAGGGCCCAGAGTATATCTCTCCGTCATCTGGATGGACAAATCCCACTCTTGATCCACGAGCCTCAACTAACACTTTCCAAGTACCCAACGACACCTTTATAATCACCCTGTTATGGTGTGACGTTTTATGGAATCAAAGTACTATTCCGGTGTCAGTGATTGACGTGATCTCATGGTCTAAGGATTAGAGTTACTTCGTGAAAGTTTGATACAGCAATAGAAACTTGATGACATGATCGTATTGCTATAACTACTGTGGGTGTATGTTCATCACATCATTCTCCAATGACATGACCTTGTTATTAACAACATCCAATGTTCATGACCAGGAAACCTTGATCATCCGTTAATCAACAAGCTAGTATAAAGAGAGGCATTACTAGGAGCATTTTCTCTGTTTATTAAACACACATGTATTAACGTTTCCGGTTAACACAATTATAGCATGAAAATAAACATTTATCATAAACATGGAATAAGATAATAACCACTTTATTATTGCCTCTCGGGCTTATTCCCTTCACATGTATGACATGAAGATCAAGTCATGAGAAGGTGGATGTTGCATGGCTATATATCTCAATAAGGCTATGGAAATGCCTTGATAGGTAGGTATGGTGGCTGTTTTGAGGAAAGATATAAGGATGATTATGATGACAGAGCGTATCATGCCAAGGGTTGGGATGCACCGGCGGGTAGGCGCCAACTCTTGGAGTGAGAAGAGGGAGATGCACGGTACCGAAGAGGCTAGAAAATATGAGGAGGTGGAAGTGTCAACTTTCAATACTTACATTAGTCCGAAGAACTCATGCACTTATTATCGGTAACTCTCAATCTAATCCGGAGGTTCACAAAGAGACAAGTACCCCGAGGAGGAGTGTATGGGGGCTTGGTTATCCTTGCGCATCCTTGACTCATAATACGTGAGTGTACTCTAATATACGATCCCTCCAAAGATTAGTGATCCATCTAGTAGCTAGAGTTCTCAACTAGCTTTTGTAGTTTTTTAAAATAAACCCGGATTTACCAAATACGACACCTATCCCTAATAGGCTAGAGCTCTTGACACCAATAGTTCAAACATTACTCACTACAATACCTCAAAACTATTGCAAGTTACTACTACAATTGAATAGCAACCTCATTTACCAACTTAAAGTCAAGACACAACTCAGTGCAACAACCAACTCTCTTAACAAGATAAACATGAAAACTATAGAGAGTTCCAGCAACAAACTAAACAAAATCTCTTGAAAAAGATAAACATGAAAACTAAGAGCTAAACATGACAGCAGCTACAAAAAGATAAAGAACACACAACAAAAGAAAGATAAGCATGAAAATCCTATGCTGTGTTCTAGTTTAAAGTGGAGCGTGTTTCTCTCCCACACAAAGAAAGCTGGGTTCTAACTTGTTATGAACAGAAAAAAAAGAAAAAGAAAACTAACAAGTAAACTAAAGATCAAGACGCTCCAAGCATAGCACATAACGCATGAAGTGATAAAATATAGTGAGACGAAGGACAAACTAATAATTGTTGATGAAGAAGGGGATGCACGAGGGCATCCCCAAGCTTAGACGCTTGAGTCTCCTTGGATATTTATTGGGGATGCATGGGGGCATCCCCAAGCTTGAGCGTTTGACACTCCGGATCTTCTTTCATCATCTTCCCTCGCACACTTGAAAACATCCTTCATACATAACTAATCATAATCTGATTAGAGTGGTTAGTACCCACAGTAAAACAATTTTCCTCTACTGGAAATAAAGATTTTCTTGAAGGGCTACTTTTTCTCAAGACCGCCAAAAAGTTTTTGCAAATAAGAAGCTAGCGCAAGACTTGCAAAAGTGAGGAAAGGCAAAACGTGGCAGAATTTGTGAAAAACAGACCAGTAGGTAGTAAATAAATTTTTTGCGGTACTTCTGCAACTCAAATAAAAAAACTCATAACAGACGCCCGAAAGCTAATTGTATAGAGCATGCTTTCAAAAACATTCAGATCAAAAAGATGATCTGGTGATTTATAGTGAATTTTTCCGTCCAAGGACATAATCTATTTTCTGGACAGCATGTCGCAACTCTTGAAATTTCTTGCAATCGCAGGCTAAACTTGGCACAAATCTTGAAAATAAAGATAAAATGTTGTTGCTACAGTAGTAAAAATCATCAAGACCACTAAATCAGAAGTAAAAACATCTTGGGTTGCCTCCCAACAAGCGCTTTCTTTTACGCATTTAAGCTAGGCAAGAAGCAAAAAGAGGAATCACGTTGTATCAATCGAACCATCATCAAGATAATCAACAAGCTCTTCAATTGTACACCTAGTTTTAAGAGGTCTTTCAAATAAAGGCCTAATGAAGATACTTCTAGGGATAAAACCAAAAGGAGGAAAATCAATTGGAGTTTCATTTATATATTTATCTAAGAGAGGTATTTCTTCCAAAGTTTTCACGGTTTCTAACTTAGCAATGAGTGGATTATTTTTAGGTCAGGGAACCTTAGGGACATAAGTGAAATTATGTTCCTTCCTTGCCGGAGTTTCTAACTTTTTTGGTTTGATTGAGGAGAAAGTAGTTCCTAAAGTGTCAATGATTTCCTCAATCTTATCTATCCTAGAAGGATCCAAATCATGGGATTTGATGGTCTACAAAGTTTTGATAATTTTATGCATGGAGCTATCAAGTCTATCCAAATTCCCTTGAATGTTATGATCCAACTCATTTATCTTAATTATTCTTGGTATTTATAATTCTATCTTTTCATGTTTTTCCATAATGTGAACTAGAGTGATATCCTCTTGAATGCTAGCAACAGGGAGGTTTCCACCAAGATTTTCAATAGCATTAAGAGATTCCCATATTGGGGTTTCTAGGAAATTCCCATTGATAGAAGTATCTAGAACAAACCTATTCCAAGGAGTAATTCCAACATAAGACTTTCTAAGCAGGATAGTAGTGGATTGCTTCTTGGTGGCTCTTTTCTGAGAATCCTTACTTCTATACCAAGCATCTTTTAAACTTTCACAACCTTTTAGTTTAAAGGTGAGAACTTCTGTCTCAACAAAGGAAAAAGGACCACACATGATGAAAACTACTAGCAAGGTAAATAATTTTTTTGTGGTTTTTGATAAAGGAAGCTAAGATAAAAACTAGAAGGTAAACTAACAAGACTAAAAAGCAAAGGTAAAAGATAGTGTGCAACTCCCCTATATTGAAGATTGGAGTCCCCGGCAATGGCGCCAAACATTTCTTCTGGCGAGGGGGTTGTCGGGACCAATCTTCTGTCGATCTTCAGAATCCCCGCCAACGGCGCTAGAAATTTACTTGATACGCGAGAGATGATAACGGCTTCTCGCCCTTCGTTGGTTACCCCAAGTGGAAGTTGAGATGTAGTGTAGCGGCAAATTTTCCTTGGTGAAGATACCAAGGTTGAGATCGACCAGTAGGACTCCAAGGTCGACAAGTAGGTGGTAAACTGAACAATGGAGCCATTCACAACTGAGGTTGATTACTTTACCTGGACCTGCACACACAACAAGTAAATTTTCTCCCAACAAAGTTCAGAGAGGTTCTCAATCTCTCCGGCCTTGTTGATTACAAAGGATCAAATGCAAGGGATAATAGTAGTGATAACTTCAACGGGGAAGTAAAAGCAATAAGTAAATTGAGGGTGTAACAGTGGTGGAAATATGGACCGGGGTCCCATGATGTTCACTAGTGATGTCTCTCTCCCAACGGACGATAAAACTGTTGTGCGAGGTAAACAAATCACAGCTGGGCAATTGACAGGATTATGGGTGCAAACCAATTTTAACTATGCTACAAAGAAAGAAAAAGGTTCAAAACCATGGGCAGTAGGACAAAATAAGTAGACCGAAATCCATCTGCATCTATTACTAATCATCCACCTTGAGATATCTATCCAGAACATCTCGATGGTATTAAGTTGCGAGCCCCACCCAAAGTGTAAACCCAAAGCAACATACAACTGCATTAAAAGAACTTTGTGTAAAGTAAACAATCCTTTCAAACGCGGTTACAAGCACCGTTGTTTTCCCCCTTGTGCCAACTACACATCCCCTAGACTCATGTTTCTGTCAATCAAGCTAGTCATCTGGGGGCCATGAACCCACAATAAAGCATAACGCTCCCTCTTGGAGTCACTACCTACTACTTGGCCAAAGCAATAAACAACAACGCTGAACATGCAAGAATTACTCAAGAAAAATAAAATAAAAGAGAAGAACCAAATATATTACTCAATCACAATCTGAGCATAGTCTAATAATCCATCAGATCCCAGCAAACTCAGCATAGCAACAGCAGAAAGAATTACGTATGTTCCTTGATCATGTAGGGCAGCTCACAAGGTCTAATCCATGAAAAACAAAGAGGGGAGGAGAACATCACATAGCTAATGATCATGGACCAATCACTAGTAGGAAATAGGCTACTGCTGGCGTACGAAAATACGCTACTGCTGGCAGACATGCGTACGCCAGCGATGTGACGCCATTGGTAACATGTACCGCTGGCCTACAAGTTGTACGCCAGCAGTAAAAAGAGGTTACCACTGGCGTACAAGCCGTACGCCAGCAGTAAAAGTTGCCGATGGCGTACATTTTATCCCGTCCGCCACTAGTAATAGAAATACCACTGGAGTACTCTATGATATGTACGCCAAGGAGGACAACTCACGGATCATTCGGGAAGCATCCATGGTGGTGGAGAAGCTCCCGGAGGACAATCCTCCCTCCGACAGGGTGCCGGGAAGACATCTTCTCGTGCTCCCGATCTTGGAAGCGCGGCGGCGGCGGAACATAGGTGAGATCGCGAAAAAGGGTTCTGTCTTCGGAGGTTTCGGGGCGAAGGAAATATATAGGCGAAGGGGGCAGCCGGGGGGCCACCAGGGAGTGCAAGCGCCACCCAGGCGCGGCCTAGGGTGGGGTTGCACCTCCTGGCCGCCTAGGCACAGGGTGCCCCCCTGGTCCTCCTTCGGGGTTCCGAAAGCTTCCGTTGCGCTGATTTTTTATTGGATTTTTCTGGAATTTTTCTTGCATTTTACATAATGGAAAAACCTGAACTAAAAAGACATGGGGTCGCGCCCCCAGCCTGTGACGCCCCCAAAATCAGACCGTGTACAGTAATCATACACGCAAGGTACACGATCGAGGTCAGGGAATCACGGTGAGATATCACAACACAACTCTACAAATAAAATAATACAAGCTGTTTAATACAAGCATGGGGCCACGAGGGCTCGAATACAACAGCTCGAAAGCACAAAGTCAGCAGAAGCAATAGTATATGAGTACAAATACAAGGATACAAGGTTTCCTTAAGAAGGCTAGCACAAATAACAACAGATCGAAAAGGCGAGGCCTCCTGCCTGGGAACCTCCAACTACTCCTGGTCAAAGGGGAACTCGACGTCGTAGAAGGCATCGGGGATCTTCATGTTGCGGTGGTCGGCATCGGGGACTCCTGCTCCTGGGCTCCAACGTCGACTGCAGCGGCCGATCAGGCAAAACAGTAAAGGAAATAAAGCAGGTGAGTATCTAGTATACCCGCGAGTCTTACGTCCGCTACTAAGCATTATGCATTGTATCAAATGGAAAGGGGAGGCTGTATATAGTGGATTGCAAGATAGAAATCAGAATAAGGGTAAGAAGCTAGGCCTATCGAAGACTAGCATCTTCCAACGAGTCTTGCAGCATGAGAAGAGAAACATCCAACAGTTTATATAAAGCATAAAGTAACAATAAAGCAGAAGTTGCTGCAACATTGAATAATATAAGTTGTAATGATTAATAATAATAATGCCTCCGAGTTCCCCTCCTCGACTTCCCTGCGAGGAAGAAAACCCGGAACCATACAGTTTAATAGTAATAGTTTCTAGTGGTAAGATCCAGCTTCAGCATAAAGCGTCCTGTTACCGTGGACACGGCTATTCGAATAGATTAAACTCCCTGCAGAGGTGCACTACTGTTCAGCCTGCACGCTCGGATCTCCAGGGTGGCGTACACCTTGTTAGGGAATGCCCCACCGAGGCTATCCGACACGACGCAGTTCATCCTAGGCTCAGCAGAGAGGCCATCCGCCGGACTATATCCTATGCACCAAAGGGTCTAGGTCCCTCACCCTTGCATGCTCCTGCACGGTATGAGACTGGCCGGTGAAGCAAAAGCAAATCCAAAACACACCTGTTGCAGC
Organism: Bromus sterilis; assembly: GCA_950022295.1. NCBI lineage: Eukaryota > Viridiplantae > Streptophyta > Magnoliopsida > Poales > Poaceae > Bromus > Bromus sterilis. Next base: position 225,463,698 of record OX465599.1, read on the forward strand.
AAATAAGACAAGACCGCTTCCCAGCTATCAGCCCGTGGTACTGCTGACGTCTGAAGAGCTTTCAGACAAACTACGACGCAGGGGAGCCCATAACTCCTTATCCCACATGAAGGTAGTGCGTACAGACCAACGGGTCTCTCAAGTCATCCGCTGAACCATTTAGCATTTTAATATTATCTCGCAGACAACTGTTATCGCTGTCTGACTCACAACACAACGGACAACGAACAGCAACAAGGCCCACCGGTAACGTCGGGGCCTGCCCTGTCGTCCCGTCAAAGCGTGCGGTTACCAACAAGGTGAACCGTCTCCTTACCTTGTCTCGCGTGTGCTCTTGGTAGAGCTCGACTTTTTCGTGGTTTGGTAACTCTCGCTAGTAACGCCGGTCGTACCCTCCCTGTCGCTCCCGACAATATACCGCTCGCGGGCACCGTTGGGTCGCCCGACTCTTACCTTTAAGGACACCAGTTTATTCGAGTGCCTACCATAAAGGGAAACCAGGAGGAATCACCCTCGATGGCACACTTAACGAGGTTCGACAGAGACATCAGCGGGATGAACTAAAGAGGAATATTCTCGTATCACGCCGGTGGTGCCAAGACACCAGCGGAATGAACTAAAGAGGAATACCCTCGTATCATCCCAGTGATGCTACGCTACTGAGCCGACGAGAGTGAAATACGAGTCCATTCCACTCGTAAGGTAAACTCGAAGCGACTCGGCATAGTCTCGCCGTTGTAGGTTCCCTGGGGCGTCTGCATTGGACCGTACCTGTTGCAGTTGTATATATTTTGTATCCGCGTCACTCCCCTGAGTGGCCACGACCCGCTATCTAATCCTAGCTAACAATGCGCAGGGCTCACTGCTGAATATAATATATAGATATAGCAGGCAGCGTAGGATAATGAAGGTACATCAAGGGGCGACAAAATCAGGCTATGCAATTGAATAGGATTGTAACGTAGCAGCAGAAGTAACAATGCCTAGTGCAAGAAAGTACGGAAAGGTAGGCGATATCTGGGGAAGAGAATGGCTCTGCTTTCCTGTAAGCTCGACGGTAGAGGTACGGTCGTCGACGAAGTAGTCGATCACAGGGGCATCAGCAGCGGACGTCGAGACTACCGGACAACAAAAGAGGGGGGACAAACAATAAATACACAACAATAATAGCAATACAAATACAAGACATGACATATGAAATGTTAACGATGGTCTAACGTTGTACGATACACGTAGCACGGAGCGGGAATTCATCCGGGGATGACTCATCGGTACCGGTTGATTACCGGACAGATGATCCGGAGGGGGAAGGTTCCATGTCTGCAGTGTTAGAGACATCTGACAGACACGTGAATAGTGCATCCGTGCTCGCTCATCCATTCTGAGAAACTTTCATGTTCAGAACATTTTCATCCGGAAAGTTTTACCGGCTCTGATCGTCTGACAGACAGATGAATCGGAGAGGAAATGTTCCACGTTCGGTATGTTAGAGCGGTACGGTGGGTATACGGGTAGCGTATCTGGGTTCGTCGTATATTTCTGATCATCTTTGATATACAAATTGTTTTCATTGGAGTTACGAATTAAAATATATTGATTTTTAAAGATTAAATCAATTTAAAAGAATTTCTGGATTTATTTATTATTGTTAAGTCAAGATTAACCAAAAGCTTATCCAGAACAGTGTCACTGACATGGAGGGCCCACATGTCATACACATCGATTTTGGAACCCACTGAAATTTTGCTAAGTCTGGGATTCTTATTTCTAAATCAACACTTAGCTATTTTCGAGAGGCTACGGTTCAGTGTTCTGCTCATCCTCCGAGTTAGTGCCCTATATCAAGTCGAACAATTTTCTGTGATCTCGAATCTGGTACGGATGGTATTTTTAGTAGAGCCCATTTACCTAATTAAAACTCGGTCCAAAAGTGCTACTCGAGGCTAATTCCAGAAATCGTTAAGATTTACCAATCTTTGTATGATGATTGCCATTTATATATATCTCCTATGGAGATGCATCCAATACGTATTTTGCACAACATTATGTGTACTATCATGCCATGCCCTTAAATGGCATGAAAAATCCATGTAGTGTGTTTATCTACAGTTCCAAAGTAGCAATGGTGATATAACAGTTTTGCTTTTAACGGAAATCAGCATTTTGCGATTTTTATGAGATTTAATCCACACCTTATTTGCAATTGGTCCAAAGGCTAAAATGGAGTTGGTTAAGTCTTCTTTCTACTCATATAATTTTTATCCACATGATACTTCGTTTTGCTATTTATTTGCTGATGTTCAATGGGGCAGCAATGTAGTATCCAGTAGAAGCAGTAGTAACAGCTTCACGATTTAACAGTAGTAGCTGAACAAGCAGAGCAACTGCACACGGGGCTCATCCATCAGCAGTAGCAGCCATACGCGAGGCCGGCCACCAGAATGAGCCGCAAGAAGCAATCGCCATGAGCAGCAGCAAATGCAGTCCGCAAGGCGAACAGAGGCGGGGTCATCGGGCGTGCAGGCGAGCGCGCTGGGCGCGGCCGGCGACGGAGGCCGGAGCTAGTCGGCGGCAGAACCAGCCGAGGCTGCCCTCACCATGCACACATACACACAACCCACACACTCACGATAGACACAGAACACACACACTTGCTGTCCACACTACCACGCACACACACAGCCATGCCATGGCCAAACCATCCATGGCCATGGACAGGGTAGCAGAAGCGGCAACGGCGACGACCAAACTGGAGACTCCAGCAACCAAACGGACAGCGGAGGGCACGAATCGGTCGGGTCTAGAGCTACGCAGATACTGGTGCATTCAGTGGACGAAGGGAACGACCCATTCCAGACGGCTACCGGCGGCGGGCGATGCTGCGGCGGCCGGAGTTCGTGCACGCGAGGACGACGACTAGCGCTCGGCACAAAGGGAAAAACCAGGGGGACTCAGCAAGAAGATCACGTTGAGCTCGTAGGGGGGCAGTGGGCTTGGGGGAGTCCGAAGGGGAAGCAGAGGAGGAGGACGCGACTCGGCGAGGCGGCGATCTAGGGGGCGCGGACGAGCCGGGGAAGACGAGGCGTTGTGGCGCCGTGGGAGCGGTCGGCCGGGGCGGCGACGGCGGCTCGGGTGAGGAGGACGCAGGGGAGGGAGGGGGAAGCAGCGCCACCGGGGGGATGTGCTGGGGCGGTGCTGGACGGCGCCGGAGTGGGCACGGCTCGCCGGAACCGGCAGCTGCCGCGCCGCCAGGAGTAGAGGAGGGGTTGGGAGGAGGGGGTCGGGAGAGGATCGGGAGATCGAGAGAGAGATGGGGATCGAGCCGGCTCGGGCTAGGTCTAGGCGCCAGGGTGGGCTGGGGTGGGCCGGCCTGGGGGAGAGGGGGTTTGGGCTGGGTACGTGGGGTTTCCGCCCTAGGCGAGTTTTAGTAGTTTTCCATTTTTTTGTTTTCTTTTTTTTTGTTTACTGTTTTATCTTGTTTAAATTTTATTTGCTTAAAAATTCAATTTTGTAGAATATGCAACCCACATCAAAAATTGTGTTGTAAACCATTCTACTGCTACAAAAAGATTTGAACAAAATAAAAATCATTTAGATTTTATATAACTTAAAAATTGATTAAAGGTGGTTATTTGCTACCGATTTTGAATTATTTACCTTACTTAAACAACTTAATAAATTCCTATTTTTATCTTAACCTGACCTACTGAATTTTAGGCACTTAATAAAAATGATTGCACCATTTTAAGTCCAGTTATAATTCTCACTTTTTTATTATTATTTCTTGGAAATTTTAATAACCTCCAAGCTATTGTTTTTAATTCATATTATTACTAAGTCACTTAATTAAAATAACCATGTCATAATATCATGATCTACTGATCATCTTCAAGTTTCAGAAATGTCCACACAACTCTTGGTTCACTATGGTTTTCATCTCTCATGTAATTTCCATGACAAAGTTTATAATCTATCATCAGTGGTTCCATCAACAACACTGGCTTGGGATTCAGCAAAGGACTAAGGTGAATGGGTTTTAACCAAAGCAAGTTGATTGACATGCATTCGAAATTCTTGGAGCAAGATTATATTCCACATCCAATCTGAAAATTTCATCATGGTGATAATCTGACAGAGCTATGATCAAGGTGATCATGGCTTGATCAGCAACAGTGATGACCATGAACAGTGAAATCACTGTAGTGATTACTGTACTGGATCTGGGGGTGTTACACAGCCCCTCTTCGGCCGTTTGGAAGCTTCCGGGTCGCTAATTTTTTATATATTTTTCCCAGAAATTTTCTGGCACTTTAAGTAATGGGAAAAACTGAAATACAAAAACAACAGAAAACAGAAACTGGCACTGTAGTGCACTAGTTAATAGGTTAGTCCAATTATGATCAAAAGTGTATGAAAGTGTATCAAAAGCATAGAAATAACACCCAAACCATGCATGGAGACAGCATAAAGTATAGATACGTTTGGGACGTATCAGATTTCACGTGGCCAACCTTGTCTAGGGTGTAGTCCTCTCATCACTGATCAACACTGTACCATTGAGTGGTCAAAGGGAGCAACAGGGTGAGCTAGACTGCAAGAAACAGTTTGTTGTTGCAAAATTGGGAGAGAAGCTGAGCTCAATTGATGAGGATTGTGGGAGGGTCATGTTGTCACATGGTTTTAGGGTTGGAAGAACAACATATCTGTGGATTTACAGCTCATTTGGCGAAAAGGTTAATGCACTTCCTTGAAAATTCCGATTATTTCCAGAAATGCATTGTTGAAACTGGCATCACTTTGACTTGATAAATTGGGCTCAAATTTTGTGGAGAAGTGTTATTTGGGGGTGTGCACAAGTGTGCAAAATTTTAGATCTAGGGGATATACCTAGCTAGCACTTGCTTCACAAGGTACCCTGTGATACGTCTCAAACGTATCGATAATTTTTGCTCGTTCCATGTATGTTTTGTGTGATATTTCTATGATCTAGATGCACTTTCATACATTGTTGATCATATTTGGACTAACCTACTAACTCAGTGCACCCAAGTGCCAGTTCCTGTTTTCTGCTGTTTTTCTATTCCAGGTTTCCCCCATATTAAAAATGATCCAAAAATTCGGGAAAATGGGATAAAAAATCAGCGCAACGGAGCCTTCCAGAATCACCAAAGTGGAGCCAGAGGGCTACCACCAGGTGTCCAGGCGGCCACCTAGCGCGGCCAGGGGCCTGGCAGCGCCAGGGGGGCACCTGGACCCCTGGTGGCCCCCCTTTCTGCCCCCTTCGCCTATTTAATCTCTGTCACGGGGAAACTCCGAAGACAAAAACCTATTTCTCAAACTCGCCTCTGTTCCACCGCCGCCTCACTTCCAAGATAGGGAGCACCGTTAGGACCCTTCCCGGCACCCTGCCGGGGGGAGGATCGACCTCCGGGAGCTCCTCCTCCACCATGGATACTTCCCGGATGTGTCGTGAGTAGTCTACCTTGGACCATGGGTCCGTGATCAGTAGCTATGTGATGTTATCCTCCCCTATTTTTTCTTCACGGTTTAGACCTCATGAGCTGCCCTACATGATCGAAGCACTTATATAATTCTTCTGCTGTTGCTATGCTGAGTTTGATGGGATCTGATGGATTATGAGATTATGTTCAGATAGTGATAGAGTAATATATTTGGTTTTTATCTCTTATATTTTAGTTCCTAAGTAATTCTTGCATGTTGTCCGTTGCTGTTTATTGCTTTGGCCAATCAGTAGGTAGTGACTCCAAGAGGGAATGTTATGCTCGATTGTGGGTACATGCCCCCTGATGACACGCTTGAGTGACATAACCATGAGTCTTGGGGATGTGCTGTGGCCACAAGGGGGGAAAACGACGGTGCTGGTAACCGCGGTTGCAAGGATTGTTTACTTTACGCAAAGTTCTTTTTAATGCAGTTGTCTGTTGCTTTGGGTTTACACTTTGGGTGGGGCTCGCAACTTAATTCCAGCGAGATGTTCTGGGTAGATATCTCAAGGTGGATGATTAGTAGTAGATGCAGTTGGATTTAGGTCTACTTATTTTGGCGTACTGTCCATGCTTATGAGCCTCTTCCTTTCTTTTGTAGCATAGTTAGCATTGCGGCGCGTTTATAATCCTGTCAATTGCCCTTCTGTAATTTGTTTACCTTGCATAGCAATTTTACCGTCTTTTGGGAGAGAGACATCACTAGTGAACATCACGGGACCCTGGTCCATATTCTCATCATTGTTTACAAGCTAGTTACCTTTTCAGTATTTACTTTCAGTTGCTATCATTATCATTATCCTGTGTTTTTGATCCTTTGTAAAAAACAAAACCGGAGAGATTGACAAACTCTCTGAACTTCGTTGGGAGCAAAGTTATTAGTGTCTGTGTGCAGGTCCAGGTCAAGGAAGCAACTTTTGTCTAAAACAGTGCCATTATTTCCTTGCCACCTACTTACCATTATCGCAGTCCAACTGGTCGATACTCTCAACCTCGGTATCTTCACCTAGGGAAACTTGCCGCTACGCTGCATCTCACCTTCCACTTGGGGTAACCATCGAAGGGCGAGAAGAAATTATCCTCTCTCGTGTATCAAGAAAATTTCTGGCGCCGTTGCCGGGGACTCCGAGTGATAAGATAGGGGAGTTGCTGATACGTCCAAAACTTATCTATAATTTCTGCTTGCTCCATGCATGTTTTGTGTGATATTGCTATGTTCTAGATACACTTTCATATACTTTTGATCATATTTGGACTAACCTATTAACTCAGTGCACCCCAGTGCCAGTTCCTGTTTTGTGATGTTTTTCTATTTCAGTTTTCCCCCATATAAAAAGTGCCAGAAAAATTCGGGAAAATTCAGATAAAAAATCAGCGTGGAGGAAGCTTCGCGAAGAGCCCAGGAGGGGCCAGAGGGGAGCCAGGGGGGCCCCTGGGGCCCCCGTTCCACCTCTGGCTGCCCCCCTTCGCCTATTTATTCTCCTTCATAGGAAAACACCGGAGGAGGAACCCTATTCCGCGAACTCACCTCTGTTCCGCCGCCGCCGCGCTTCCGAACATCGGGAGCACCAGAAGACCTCTTCCCGGCACCCTGCCGGAGGGAGGATTGACCTCCGGGAGTCTCCTCTCCACCATGGATGCTCCCCGGATGTCTCATGAGTAGTTTTCCTTGGACCATGGGTCCGTGATCAATAGCTATGTGATGTTCTCCTCCCCTATTTGATCTTCATTGTTTAGACCTCGTGAGCTGCCCTACATGATCGAGGCACCTTTGTAATATTTCTACTTTTGCTATGTTGATTTTGATAGGATCTGATGGATTATGAGATTATGTTCAGATTGTGATAGAGTAATATATTTGGTTTTTATCTCTTATATTTTTGTTCCTAAGTAATTCTTGCATGTTCTCCGTTGTTGTTTATTGCTTTGGCCAAGTAGTAGGTAGTGACTTCAAGAGGGAACGTTGTGCTAGATCGTGGGTTCATGCCCCCCGATGACACGCTTGAGTGACAGAAACATGAGACTAGGGGTTGTGCTGTTGCCACAAGGGGGAAAACAAAGGTGCTTCTGACCACGGTCACAAGGATTGTTTACTTTACGCAGAGTTCTTTTTAATGCAGTGGTCTGTTGCTTTGGGTTTACACTTTGGGCGGGGCTCGCAACTTAATACCAGCGAGATGTTCTGGATAGATATCTCAAGGTGGATGATTAGTAGTAGATGCAGATGGATTTCGGTCTACTTATCTTGGCGTACTTCCTGTGCTTTTGAACCTCGTCCTTTCTTTTGTAGCATAGTTAGCATTGTCGTGCGTTCATAATCATGTCAATTTCCTTTCTGTAATTTGTTTACCTCGCATAGCAATTTTATCGTCTTTTGGGAGAGAGACATCACTAGAGAACATCACGTATCCCGGTCCATATCTTCATTATTGTTTCCACGCTATATTTACCTTACTGCTTTTACTTTTTATCATTATCGCTTGCATTTTATCCTTGTGAACAACAAGACCAGAGAGATTGACAACCTCTCTGAACTTCGTTGGGAACAAAGTTATCTGTGTCTGTGTGCAGGTCCGCGTTAGTTGCGCCACTAACACCTACTTATCATCTCTGGAGTCCTGCTGGAGACAAACCTTGGTATCCTCACCGAGGGAAAACTGTTGCTGCACTACATCTCAACCTTCCACTTGGGGTAACCAACGAAGGGGCGAGAAGCCATCAAGCAAGTTTTCTGGCGCCGTTGTCGGGGACTCCAAGTGCTAAGATAGGGGAGTTGCACACTACCCTTTACCTTTGTTTTTTCCGTCTTGTTAGTTTATCTTTCAGTTTTTATCTTTGTGTCTTTTATTAAAAACTACAAAAAAATCTGCCACACTTGTTGCTACTATGGGTTTCACTGAAAACACCAAGTTGTGTGACTTCACTAGTCACAACAACCAAGACTTTATCTGCACTCCCATTGCCACACCTGCCACTTCAGCTACCAATTATGAAATTAAACATGCTTTGCTAAACCTTGTTATGAGAGATCAATTCTCTGCTGCTGGAGATGATGCTTCTTTACACTTGAATAATTTTGTTGAATTATGTGATATGCAAAAGTATAAAGAAGTAGAAGGTGATGTTGTTAAGCTCAAGCTCTTTCCTCTCTCTTTAAGGGGAGATGCTAAAATCTGGTTTCAATCTTTGCCTAGAAATAGCATAGATTCTTGGAATAAGTGCAAAGATGCTTTTATAGGGAAGTACTAGCCTCCTGCTAAGATTATCCAATTGAGGAGTAATATTATGAATTTTAAGCAATTGAATAAGTCCATATCTTCATTATTGTTTCCACGCTATATTTACCTTACTTCTTTTACTTATTATCATTATCGCTTGCATTTTATCCTTGTGAACAACAAGACCGGAGAGATTGACAACCTCTCTGAACTTCGTTGGGAACAAAGTTATCTGTGTCTGTGTGCAGGTCCGCGTTAGTTGCGCCGCTGACACCTACTTATCATCTCTGGAGTCCTGTTGGAGACAAACCTTGGTATCTTCATCGAGGGGAAACTGTTGCTGCACTACATCTCAACCTTCCACTTGGGGTAACCAACGAAGGGGCGAGAAGCCATCAAGCAAGTTTTCTGGCGCCGTTGCCGGGGACTCCAAGTGCTAAGATAGGGGAGTTGCACACTACCCTTTACCTTTGTTTTTTTAGTCTTGTTAGTTTATCTTTCAGTTTTTATCTTTGTGTCTTTTATCAAAAACTACAAAAAAATCTGCCACACTTGCTGCTACTATGGGTTCCACTGAAAACACCAAGTTGTGTGACTTCACTAGTCACAACAACCAAGACTTTATCTGCACTCCCATTGCCACACCTGCCACTTCAGCTACCTCTTATGAAATTAAACCTACTTTGCTAAACCTTGTTATGAGAGATCAATTCTCTGCTGCTGGAGATGATGCTTATTTACACTTGAATAATTTTGTTGAATTATGTGATATGCAAAAGTATAAAGAAGTAGAAGGTGATGTTGTTAAGCTCAAGCTCTTTCATTTCTCTTTAAGGGGAGATGCTAAAATCTGGTTTCAATCTTTGCCTAGAAATAGCATAGATTCTTGGAATAAGTGCAACGATGCTTTTATAGGGAAGTACTAGCCTCCTGCTAAGATTATCCAATTGAGGAGTAATATTATGAATTTTAAGCAATTGAATAAGTCCATATCTTCATTATTGTTTCCACGCTATATTTACCTTACTGCTTTTACTTGTTATCATTATCGCTTGAATTTTATACTTGTGAACAACAAGACCGGAGAGATTGACAACTTCTCTGAACTTCGTTGGGAACAAAGTTATCTGTGTCTGTGTGCAGGTCCGCGTTAGTTGCGTCGCTGACACCTACTTATCATCTCTGGAGTCCTGCTGGAGACAAACCTTGGTATCTTCACCGAGGGAAAACTGTTGTTGCCCTACATCTCAACATTCCACATGGGGTAACCAACGAAGGGGCGAGAAGCCATCAAGAAAGTTTTCTGGCGCCGTTGCCGGGGACTCCAAGTGCTAAGATAGGGGAATTGCACACTACCCTTTAACTTTGGTTTTTCAGTCTTGTTAGTTTATCTTTCAGTTTTTATCTTTGTGTCTTTTATCAAAAACTACAAAAAAATCTGCCACACTTGCTGCTACTATGGGTTCCAATGAAAGCACCAAGTTGTGTGACTTCACTAGTCACCACAACCAAGACTTTATCTACACTCCCATTGCCACACCTGCCACTTCAGCTACCTCTTATGAAATTAAACCTGCTTTGCTAAACCTTGTTATGAGAGATCAATTCTCTGCTTCTGGAGATGATGCTTCTTTACACTTGAATAATTTTGTTGAATTATGTGATATGCAAAATTATAAAGAAGTATAAGGTGATGTTGTTAAGCTCAAGATCTTTCCTTTCTCTTTAAGGGGAGATGCTAAAATCGGGTTTCAATCTTTGCCTAGAAATAGCATAGATTCTTGGAATAAGTGCAAAGATGCTTTTATAGGGAAGTACTAGCCTCCTGCTAAGATTATCCAATTGAGGAGTAATATTATGAATTTTAAGCAATTGGATAATGAACACGTTGCCCAAGCTTGGGAACGAATGAAATCTCTTTTTAAGAAATGTCCTACACATGGTTTGACTACTTGGATGGTTATCCAGACTTTTTATGCAGGCTTGAACTTTACCTCGCGGAACCTGTTAGATTCGGCCGCGGGAGGAACCTTTATGTCAACTACACTTGGTGCTGCCACGAAGCTTCTCGATGAAATGATGACCAATTATTCCCAATGGCACACCGAACGTGCTCCAACAGGTGGGAAGGTAAATTCTGTCGAGGAAATTACCTCCCTCAATGAAAAAGTTGACTTAATTATGTCTCTACTTACCAAGCAACCCTCTATTGATCCTCATGATGTTCCTTTAAATTCTTTGGTTGCCCAAGAACAAGTAGATGTGAACTTTATCTCTAGAAACAACTTCAACAACAATGCTTATAGGGGAAATTTTGCTAGCAATCCTAGACCGTTTCCATCCAACTATGGGAACAACAACACCTACCCTAGCAACAACTCCTATAATCCTGCTTATACGAAAAGAGACCTACCTAGCTATGATAAATTGGTGGAAATAGAGAAGGCTACTAAGAACTATATGCACACCCAGTTTGAACAAAATAAAGCCTTCTCTAAGAAAATAGGTGAGCATACTGCCATTCTGCAAAACATTAGTGAACAGCTTGATAGCCTGAACAGTGAAATTTCTAAACTCCAGGCTAGACTTACCGCCACCGAAACCCATGTTTCGAATATGTCCCACACCCAATCTACTTTGATAAATCAAATGGCAGCCAAACCGTAAGTTATCCCTATGGAAGAGGATAGAATTAATAGGCTTCCTACACACCACACAGTTGCCACTATCCAAATTGTTGAGGACACTCAAACTATTAGCACCCAATGCACTCCTAGTCCCGTTGGACCTATTAATGGTGATGCTAATATCTCAACCATATAAAAAGAAACTCCTATGAACATAGAGGGTTTCAAACAAGTGAGCCTAGATGACACTACTACCACCTTTGATAGTAGTGATATTTATTTTGATAGTTGTACCCTCTCAGAAGTTATGAGCTTGCTACACAAAATGTCTACAGACCCCCACACTAGCACACTTAATCTTGCCTTCACGGAGCATGTCACAAATGCTCTCATCAAAGCTAGGGAGGAGAAGCTTAGAGTAGAAGCCTCCATACCTAGGAAGCTAGATGATGGTTGGGACCCTATGATCAAAATTAAATTGAATAACTTCTCTTGCTATGCTTTATGTGATGTTGGAGCTAGTACCTCCGTTATTCCCAAAAAAATTTTGATATGTTTGAATTGAAGCCTTTTGAGCCTTGTTCTTTTGGTGTTCGTCTTGTTGATTCTTCCGTAAAGAAACCTTTGGGGAAGATCGACGATGTTCTTATCATTGTCAATGACAACTATGTTCCCGTCGATTTTATTGTTATGGATATAGAGTGTGAACCCTTACGTCCAATTATTTTGGGACATCCTTTTCTTCGCACCGTTGCTGCGGTTATTGACATGAAAGAGGGGAATATTAAATTCCAATTACCATTCAAAAAGGGGATGGAACACTTCCCTAGAAAGAAAATCAAGTTACCTTTTGAGTCCGTTACACGGGCTAGTTATTCTCTTTCTCTTGATAAAACTTGATTCTTCTTTTTGCATCATGCCTAGCTAATGGCTTTAAAGAAGCGCTTTCGGGAGGCAGCCCGCAACGAATTTAGGTGTTTCTTTTTGCTTTTGTTGTGTCTTGATGATTTTTACTTCTGTAGCAACATCATTGTATCTTTATTTTTCATCATTGTGCCAAGTTATAGCCTCTTACGGCAAGGGAAGTAAAAGTTGTGACATGCTGTCCAGAAAACAGATTCTGTCCTCGTGACCAGAAAAATTCCAGAAAAATCCCAGTTCATCTTTTTGAGCTGGGATTTGTACACAGTATGCTCTATACAATTACAGAACTTCCGTATGTTCTGAGTTTTTTTATTTGAGTTGTAGAAGTGCCCCTAAAAAATTCTTTACTATCTGTTGTTCTGTTTTTCACAGATTCTGCCACGTTTTGTCTCTCCTTACTTTTGCAAACCTTAAGCTTGCTTTTTATTTGCAAAAAAATTTTGGCACTCTTGAGAAACAGTAGCTCTTCAAGATTATCTTTATATCCAGTGGGGAAAAATTCTTTATTAAGGGTACTAACCTCTCTAATCAGCTTATGATGAGTTATGTATGAAGGGAGTTTTCAAGTGTGCGATGGAAGATGATGAAAGAAGATCCAGGAGTGTCAAGTGCTCAAGCTTGGGGATTCCCCCATGCATCCCCAATAAATATTCAAGGAGACTCAAGAGTCTAAGCTTGGGTATGCCCCCGTGCATCCCCTTCTCCATCAACAATCATCAGTTCGTCCTTCGTCTCCCTATATGTTTATCACTTCATGCGTTATGTGCTATGCTTGGAGCGTCTTGCTCTTAGGTTTTGTTTTTGTTTTCTTTAGCTTTTCTTGCTGTTCATAGCAAGTTAGATCCTTTCTTACTTTGTGTGGGAGAGAAACACGCTCCACTTTCAAAATTTAGAACACATGATAGGATTCTTCATGCCTATCTTTCTGCTGTTGTTTGTTCTTTATCTTTTCATAGCTACTGCCTTGTTTAGTTTTAGTCTTAGTTTGTCTTTAGCAAGAGCCTTGGCTTTTGTTTAGTTTGTTGCTGGAACTCTTTTTAGTTTTCATTTTTATGTTGTTAAGAGAGTTGGTTGTTGCAGTGAGTTGTGTCTTGTCTTGAAAGTAGGTAATTGAGGTTGCTATTTAATTTTAGTAGTAGCCTGTAATAGTTTTGAGGTATTGATGTGAGTAATGTTTGAAATTTTGGTGTCAAGAGCTCTAGCCTATTAGTGATAGGTGTAGTATTTTGGGCAATCCGTGTGTATTTTAAAAACCTACAAAACTAGTTGAGAACTCTAGCTACTAGATGGATCACTACTCTTCTGAGGGGTCGAATATCAGAGAACACTCACGTACCATGAGTCGAGGATGCGCACGGATAACCAGACCCCCATACACTCCTCCTCAGGGTACTTGTCTCTTTGTGAACCTCCTCATTAGATTGAGAGTTATCGATAATAAGTGCATGAGTTCTTCGGACTAATGTAAGTATTGAAAGTTGACACTTCCACCTTCCCATATTTTGCTAGCCTCTCCTATGCCGTACATTGCCTACTTCACACTCCGAGAGTTGGTGTCCACCTTCGCCGGTACATCCAAACCCTTGGAATGATACGCTCTGTCATCATAAGCCTCGTTATATCTTTCCTAAAAACAGCCACCATACCTACCTATCAAGGTATTTCCATAGCCATTCTGAGTTACATTGCCATGCAACTTCCACCTCTTCATGACTTGATATTCATGTCATACATGTTCTTGCTACACTGGCAGCGACATACATTGCATACTTCATGATAGTTACATCTTATTTATATTTTGAATACCTTGTAAATTGTGAAAGATTTCCTTTACCTTCTTGTAAAATAGAGTGTTGCCCTTAAGTGAGGAAAAGATCCCAAAGTGGACACAATAAAAGATCCCAAAGAGGACAAATGAGAGTTAAATATAAAGACCCATTGAGGCCACCAAAAAAATACAAAAAAATAGAAAAAAGAGAAAAAGAAATAAAAAGAGAGAAAGGGGAAACACTACTATCCTTTTGAGAGATCCACACTAGTACTCCCTTTATATCCTTGTACTCCATAGAGATGATCATTATGCATATAGCTATGTGAGGACCTTCACACTATAGAACTTGGCTTGCATATTCCAAGGATGATCCTCCTCAAATGAGCTCTAGGTCGTCATGAGCGAGCAAGTTAGATGCACCCCACTAGTTCCATTGGAGAGCTTCTTAGCTCGTATGTGCATCCGTTGCATGGCAATCCCTACTCCTCACATCATATCTATCATTTGGCATCTCCTGCCTATGATTGTCCTCAATTATGTGAGCCTTTCTCTTCCTTTTTGTCTTCCTCCTCCACCATATTTCTCTCTTTTCCATCCTAAGTGTCTACTCTCGTGCTTACGCTCATCCATTGCATGAGTGCTCGAAATATCAAAAAGGAGTGGATCAAATTGACTTTTACCTGGCTAGTGGTCTAGGGACGAGTCAAGATAAGATTCCGAAGAAGAACAAGTGTGAAACTTTAGTAGATTGAGTTCTCAACACAAAAATACTTTTTTCTCCTATTCCCTATCCCCCTTCTTGCACGCAAACACCATTTGGAGACATTCAAGTCACGAACAGCGAGAGCTCTTGCACCTAATGTTCTTTTGTTACTTGTTTCAATGCTAATATAGACTCTTGCATGTTATGACTTGAATTGAGTCACTAACCTTGATTGCTTTACTTTTCATATTTCTTTTATGGTTGCTAGCATGTCACCACAGAAATTATGCTTTTATCATTTACCTACTCGGGGACGAGAAGGAATTAAGCTTGGGGATGTTGATACGTCCAAAACGTATCTATAATTTCTGCTTGATCCATGCATGTTTTGTGTGATATTGCTATGTTCTAGATACAATTTCATATACTTTTGATCATATTTGGACTAACCTGTTAACTCAGTGCACCCCAGTGCCAGTTCCTGTTTTCTGCTGTTTTTCTATTTCAGTTTTCCTCCATATAAAAAGTGCCAGAAAAATTCAGGAAAATTCAGATAAAAAATCAGCGTGGAGGAAGCTTCGCGAAGAGCCCGGGAGGGGCCAGAGGGGAGCCAGGGGGCCCAGGTGGGCTCCTGGGGCCCCTGGTCCACCTCTGGATGCCCCCCTTCGCCTATTTATTCTCCGTCTCGAGAAAACACCAGAGGAGGAACCCTATTCCGCGAACTCGCCTCTGTTCCGCCGCCGCCGCGCTTCCGAAGATCGGGAGCACCAGAAGACCTCTTCCCGGCACCCTGCCGGAGGGAGGATTGACCTCCGGGAGTCTCCTCTCCACCATGGATGCTCCACGGATGTCTCGTGAGTAGTTTTCCTTGGACCATGGGTCCGTGATCAGTAGCTATGTGATGTTCTCCTCCCCTCTTTGATCTTCATTGTTTTGACCTTGTGAGCTGCCCTACATGATCGAGGCACCTTTGTAATATTTCTTATTTTGCTATGTTGAGTTTGATAGGATCTGATGGATTATGATATTATGTTTAGATTGTGATAGAGTAATATATTTGGTTTTTATCTCTTATATTTTTGTTCCTAAGTAATTCTTGCATGTTCTTCGTTGCTGTTTATTGCTTTGGCCAAGTAGTAGGTAGTGACTTCAAGAGGGAACGTTGTGCTAGATTGTGGGTTCATGCCCCCCGATGACACGCTCGAGTGACAGAAACATGAGTCTAGGGGATGTGCTGTTGCCACAAGAGGGAAAACAACAGTGCTTGTGACCGCGGTCACAAGGATTGTTTACTTTACGCAGAGTTCTTTTTAATGCAGTTATCTGTTGCTTTGGGTTTTCACTTTGGGTGGGGCTCGCAACTTAATACCAGCGAGATGTTCTGGATAGATATCTCAAGGTGGATGATTAGTAGTAGATGCAGATGGATTTCGGTCTACTTATCTTGGCGTACTGCCTATGCTTTTGAACCTCGTCCTTTCTTTTGTAGCATAGTTAGCATTGCGGTGCGTTCATCATCCTGTCAATTTCCTTTCTATAATTTATTTACCTCGCATAGCAATTTTATCGTCTTTTGGGAGAGAGACATCACTAGCGAACATCACGTATCCCGGTCCATATCTTCATTATTGTTTCCACGCTATATTTACCTTACTGCTTTTACTTGTTATCATTATCCCTTTCATTTTATCCTTGTGAACAACAAGACCGGAGAGATTGACAACCTCTCTGTCGTTGGGAACAAAGTTATCTATGCCTGTGTGCAGGTCTGCGTTAGTTGCGTCGCTGACACCTACTTATCATCTCTGGAGTCCTGCTGGAGACAAACCTTGGTATCTTCACCGAGGGAAAACTGTTGTTGCACTACATCTCAACCTTCCACTTGGGGTAACCAACGAAGGGGCGAGAAGCCATCAGTTGCCCACTATACTTTACCTTTGCTTTTTAGTCTTGTTAGTTTACCTTTCAGTTTCTATCTTTGTGTCCTTTATCAAAAATCCAAAAAAATTTAGTATGTCTAGTTCCTTACTTGCCAATCAATGTCTGACTTCTTTGAAACCAGATCTTATTGGCATGGAGGATTCACCGAGGATCAACAAAAGTGGTACAAGGAACACCTCTTGTCTCAAAAGGGGATACACTTATGGTAACAAATACACCAATTGTATGAGTATGCTAGAAACTTGTGCTCAATGTATAATATCTCTTTCTGCAGGGATGAATCTTGTTGCTTTATGAGGCACAAACACCTTGGTTTACAATGTGAGTATAATGATGATGAAACCTTAGCTTCTTATGCTAATAGAAATTATGATTTTGATGATGCAGAGCAAATAGAAGAATTTGTTGCTTATGAGGGTGCCTATGAAATTACTTCTCTTATTAAAAATATTGATGATGCCCCTTACAAATCTGAGAGTCTTGCTATACTTAACTATTGTTTAGAAAATTACGATGAAAATTATTATATTACTGATCATCTTGAGAGAATATCTCCCCCAAAGGAAGAGACTAATGTTTTGCAGGACTCTATGAAAGATGAAATTGCTGAAACTGAAAGCTCCTTGGATGAAAACGAGGAGGAGAGTGACGAACAAAAGGAGGAACAATGGAGCCATCCATGTCTACCTTCTAATGAGAGTAACTCTTTGAATCTTACCTTATATGAGTGTTATGATCCTATGGATTCTTTTGAAATATCCCTTTTTGTAAAGTTGATGCCTTCTATACTGATGGCCATGATGCCATTATGAATGATGCTTACGAAGATGAACTGTCTATAGTTCCTAATGTTAATCATGAAATTGTTACTATTGCACCCACACTTGATTTTCCTATTATCATTTTGAAATCTCCAACTTATATTCCGGAGAACTGTGCTCTTATTGAGGCTCAATGTGATGGGTTGCATTTATCTTACATTCCTAAAGACCGTGTTCAAAACTACACACGTGTGCTTGTAGATCATGAATAGTATGATTTATGTGATAGTTGTATTCTTGATGTTGTTCATGATACTACTGAGAATTACTTTGAGAGAGGAAAGTTTGGTTGTAGAAACTTCCATGTTACAAAACACCTCTTTTCATGTTGAAAGTTTTGAAGTTGTTCTTGTTCCACCTTCCTATGCATGTCACTTTGTGATTCTTTGATTTTTTTTTACAATATGCCTATGCATTGGAAGTGGGTTAGGTTTAAATGTGTTTCATATTTTCTTCTTGATGCTCTCTTCTGCTTCAAAATTCTTATTCTTGTGAGAGCATCTTCTCTAATCTTCATGCCTAGCTTAAAGGCGTAAAAGAAAGCGCTTGTTGGGAGGCAACCCAAGATGTTTTTACTTCTGTTTTTAGTGGCCTTGATGATTGTTAATACTGTAGCAGCATCATTGTATCTTTATTTTCAAGCTTTGTGCCAAGTTATAGCATCATATGACAAGGGAAGTGAAAGGTGTCACATGTTGTCCAGAAAACAGATTGTGTCTTCGTGACGGGAAAATCGGATCAAATCACCAGTTCATCTTTTTGAGATGAATTTTAAACACAACATGCTCTATACAATCACGGAACTTTCGTATGTTCTGGATTTTTTGATTTGAGTTGCAGAAGTACCCCTTAATCTTTACTACCCGTTGTTCTGTTTTTCACAGATTCTGCCACGTTTTGTCTCTCCTTACTTTTGAAAACCGTAAGCTTGATTTTTCTTTGCAAAAACCTTTTGGCAATCTCGAGAAACAGTATCTCATCAAGAATATCTTTATATCCAGTGGGGAAAATTTATTTTATTAAGGGTACTAACCTCTCTAATCAGCTTATGACGAGTTATGTATGAAGGGAATTTTCAAGTGTGCGATGGAAGATGATGAAAGAAGGTCTAGGAGTGTGAAGCGCTCAACCTTGGGGATGCCCCCAAGCATCCCCGATAAATATTCAAGGAGACCCAAGTGTCTAAGTTTGGGGATGCCCCCGCGCATCCCCTTCTCCATCAACAATCATCAGTTCGTCCTTCGTCTCACTATATTTTTATCACTTCATGTGTTATGTGCTATGCTTTGAGCGTCTCTCTCTTAGGTTTTATTTTTAGTTTTCTTTAGCTTTGCTCGCTTCTCATAAAAAGTCAGACCCCATGTTACTTTGTGTGGGAAAGAAACACACTCCACTTTCAAAATATAGAACACATCATAGGATTTTTCATGCCTATCGTATTGCTGTTGTGTGTTCTTTATCTTTTCTTAGATACTGCCATGTTTAGTTTTAGTCTTAGTTTGTCTTTAGCAAGATCCTTGTATTTTTTTAGTTTGTTGCTCGAACTCTCGTTAGTTTTCATGTTTATATTGTTAAGAGAGTTGGTTGTTAAACTGAGTTGTGTCTTGTCTTGAAAGTAGGTAATTGAGGTTGATATTTAATTTTAGTAGTAACTTGGAATAGTTTTGAGGTAATGATGTGAGTAATGTTTGAATTTTTGGTGTCAAGAGCTCTAACCTATTAGTGATAGGTGTCGTATTTTGGGAAATCCGTGTTTATTTTCAAAACCTACAAAACTAGTTGAGCACTCTAGCTACTAGATGGATCGCTAATCTTTGGAGGGATCAAATATTAGAGTACACTTACGTACCATGAGTCGAGGATGGGCAAGGATACCAAACGCCCATACACTCCTCCTCGGGGTAATTGTCTCTTTGTGATCCTCCTTATTAGATTGAGAGTTACCGATAATAAGTGCATGAGATCTTCAGACTAATGTAAGTATTGAAAGTTGACACTTCCACCTCCTCATATTTGCTAGCCTCTCCTTTGCCGTGCATTGCCTTCTTCTCACTTCGGGAGTTGGCGTCCACCTTCGCCGATACATCCAAACCCTTGGCATGATAGGCTCTGTCATCATAAACCTCCTCATATCTTTCCTCAAAAAAGCCACCATACCTACCTATCAAGGCATTTCCATAGCCTTTCCGAGATATATTTCCATGCAACATCCACCTCTTCATGACTTGGTCTTCATGTCATACATGTTCCTGCTACATTGGCAGAGGCATACATTGCATACATCGTGATAGCTACATCTTTATGATTTGGGTACCTTGTAAAGTGTGAAAGATCTTCTATACCCTCTTATAAATTAGAGTGTTGCCCTTAAGTGAGGAAAAGATCCCAAAGTGGACAAAATAAAAGATCCCAAAGAGGACAAATGAGAGTTAAATAGAACGATCCATTGAGGCCACCAAAAAATACAAAAAAATAGAAAAAAGAGAAAAATAAATAAAAAGAGAGAAAGGGGCAACACTACTATCCTTGTGAAAGATCCACACTAGTAGTCCCTCTTATCCTTGTACTCCATAGAGATGATCATGCATATAGCTATGTGGGGACCTTCACACTATAGAACTTGGCTTGCATATTCCAAGGATGAGCCTCCTCAAAAGAGCTCTAGGTCTTCATGAGCGAGCAAGTTAGATGCACCCCCAGTAGTTCCATTGGATATCTTTTCAGCTCATATGTGCATCTGTTGCATGGCAATCCTTACTCCTCACATCATATCTATCATTTGGCCTTCTCGCCTATGATTGTTCTCATTGATGTGAGCCTTTATAATTCTTTTGGTCTTCCACCTCCACCATATTCTCTCTTTCGCATCCTAAGTGTCAACTTTCATGCTTACGCTCATCCATTGCATGAGTGCTCAAAATATCGAAAATGAGTGGATTAAATTGACTTGAACCTGGCTAGTGGTCTGGGGACGAGTCAAGATAAGATTCCAAAGAAGATCAAGTGTGAAACTTTAGTAGATTGTGTTCTCAAAAAAATACTTTTTTTCTCGTATTCCCTACCCCCTTTCTTGCACGCAAACACCATTTGGATACATTCGAGTCACTGACAGCGAGAGCTCTTACACCTAATGTTCTTTTGTTACTTGTTTCAATGCTAATATAGACTCTTGCATGTTATGACTTGAATTGAATTACATACCTTGATTGCTTTACTTTACAAAGTTCTTATATGGTTGATAGCATGTCACCACAGAAATTATGTTTATTATCATTTACCTACTCGAGAACGAGCAGGAATTAAGCTTGGGGATGTTGATACGTCTCAAAGGTATCGATAATTTCTGCTCGTTCCATGCATGTTTTGTGTGATATGGCTATGATCTAGATACACTTTCATACAATTTTGATCATATTTGGTCTAACCTACTAACTCAGTGCACCCCAGTGCTATTTCCTGTTTTCTGTTGTTTTTCTATTCGAGGTTTCCCCCATATTAAAAATGCTCCAAAAATTTGGGAAAATCGGATAAAAATCAGCGCATCAGAGCCTTCCAGAATCACCAAAGTGGGGCCAGAGGGCCACCACCAGGTGTCCAGGCGGCCACCTGGCGCGGCCATGGGCCTGACCGCACCGCCTGGCCCACTGGTGGCCCCCTGGCTGCCCCCTTCGCCTATTTAATCTCCGTCATGGGGAAACTCCGAAGACAGAACCCTATTTTGCAAACTCGTCTCTGTTCCACCGCCGCCGCGCTTCCAAGATAGGGAGAACCATCAGGACCCTTCCCGGCACCCTGCTGGTGGGAGGATCGACCTCCGGGAGCTTCTCCTCCACCATGGACGCCTCCCAGATGTGCCGTGAGTAGTCTACCTTGGACCATGGGTCCGTGATCAGTAGCTATGTGATGTTCTCCTCCCCTCTTTGTTCTTCATGGTTTAGACCTCGTGAGCTGCCCTACATGATCGAAGCACTTATGCAATTCTTCTGCTGTTGCTATGCTGAGTTTGATGGGATCTGATGGATTATGAGATTATGTTCAGATTTTGATAGAGTAATATATTTTGTTTTTATCTCTCATATTTTTGTTCCTAAGTAATTCTTGCAAGTTCTCTATCGCTGTTTATTGCTTTGGCCAAGTAGTGGGTAGTGACTCCAAGAGGGAACGTTATGCTCGATTGTTTCTACATTCCCCCTGATGACACGCTTGAGTGACAAAAACATGAGTCTAGGGGATGTGTTGTGGCCACAAGGGGAAAAACAACGGTGCTTGTAACCGCGCTTGCAAGGATTGTTTACTTTACGCAAAGTTCTTTTTAATGCAGTTGTCTGTTGCTTTGGATTACACTTTGGGTGGGGCTCGCAACTTAATACTAGCGAGATGTTCTGGATAGATATCTCAAGGTGGATGATTAGTAGTAGATGCAGATGGATTTCGGTCTACTTATTTTGGCATACTGCCCATGCTTATGAGCCTCTTCCTTTCTTTTGTAGCATAGTTAGCATTGTGGTGCGTTTATAATCCTGTCAATTGCCCTTCTGTAATTTGTTTACCTCGCATAGCAATTTCATCGTCTTTTGGGAGAGAGACATCACTAGTGAACATCACGGGACTCGGTCCATATTCTCATCATTGTTTACAAGCTATTTACTTTTTTAGTATTTACTTTCAGTTGCTATCATTATCATTATCCTGTTTTTTTATCCTTTGTAAACAACAAGACCAGAGACATTGACAACCTCTCGGAACTTCGTTGGGAGCAAAGTTATTAGTGTCTGTGTGCGGGTCCAGGTCAAGGAAGCAACTTTTTTCTAAAATGGTGCCATTGTTTCCTTGCCACCTACTTACCATTATCGGAGTCCTACTGGTCGATACTCTCAACCACGTTATCTTCACCGAGGGAAACTTGCTGCTATGCTGCATCTCACCTTCCACTTGGGGTAACCAACGAAGGGCGAGAAGCAATTATCCTCTCTCGCGTATCACCCTGCTGGCCAGAAACTTGATCTTGAGGGTGACCTCACCTGGATTGTTGGGTTTGGCTAAAAATTCGTTTAGGGGAGTCAATTGGGGGTGGGAACATGTGTAAAAATTTTCAGAGCAAATGGGTTCTCCTATCTTGTACTTGCTTCACAATGCCCCTGGCTGCATACAAACTTTGGGATTTTGGTGAGGGAGATTGGCTTGGAAAATTGAGATGAAAATTAGCACAAGCAACTTCTCCACTACTGTGGTGGTTGCTCCTACCCCTACTGAAATTTGGCCCTATAAAATACCAACTGGTATTATCGATTATGTCTTGGCTAATCACTATGTAGGAGACAGACAGCCAGTTGAAAACTTGCTATATTTGTCACAACTATGTTAATTATGTAAGCTTGCAGGTGTATAAATGGAATTTGTCATGAGGAAATTATTCTCTGCATCGCTTAAAGATAAAGCTTCAGATTGGCATAAGCTTCTCGATAACTCATATTTTCTTAATTGGCAAGAGCTTATGACTCTCTTTTATACAAAGTTTTATCCTCTTCATGAAATTCATCAAAACAGGAACTACATCCATAACTTTTGGTCTCGTGATGGAGAAAGCATCGCTCAAGCTTGGGGGAGATTGAAGTCCCTAATGCTCAAATGTCCTAGCCATGAGCTCCCCAAGGAAATTATACTTACAAATTTTAATGCCAAGCTTTCTCGTCAGGATAAGGAGATGCTTGATGCCTCGAGATGCTTGATGCCTCCTCTAGTGGGGTATTTTAGACGCGAAGAATTGAAGATAGATGGGATCTCATTGAGAGGATTCAGAAGAACACTAAAGACTTGGAAATTTGTAAAGGTATTGAACCTGTTATAAATTATGAGCATGATTATATTGAGAGCTATGTGAAAACTGATTTCTTTAATACCTTTTTTCCCTAAGATTGGTCTTGATTCCCAACTAATGATTGATTTTTGTAAGGACTTTGCCTCTCATGTTGACTCTTCTAAGAAGAAGAAGGATCAGCACCATAAACCCTTCAAAGAATTACCCGTTGCTATTAATGTTGTTGACCCTATCTTGCCTGCAGTTATATATAAGCAGCCTCCTTTTCCCAAAAGGATAAAGGAGCACTCTTTTGTTACAGGAATAATAAATAAAAGTGAAAGGACCACTGATGAGCATGAGGACCAGATCAAGGTCGATCCTCAAGTTGCATTGGTTAAAAATATCGCTACTAATGGATGTTTTATATTCCAATATAAATTTGTTGTTGTTTCCACTAACATTGTTACAACCAAGAATAAAGGCCTAATTTCTGGTACACCAGTTGTATCTGTTAAAATAGGAGATCATAATTATTATGGGCTATGCGACTTGGGATCGAGTGCTAGCGCTATTCCTTATTCACTCTATCAGGAGATCATGGGTGAGATTTCACCTTGTGAACTTGAAGAGATTGATGTTAATATTTATTTAGAAAACAAAGAAACTATCTCTCCCATTGGAATTGTGAGAGATGTTGAAGTTCTATGTGGAAAGGTAAAGTATCCTACCGACTTTCTAGTACTTGGTTCAGTGCAAGATAGTTTTTGCCGTATTATCTTTGGTAGACCTTTCCTCAGAACTTGTGGAGATATAATAGATTGCAAGGAAGTTAAAGTTTCTGTTGAATTCAATGGTGAGCCATATGAATTTAATTTATCTAATTTCTCTAAGCAACCTCGTGGTACTGATTTGTCTAGTAGTGAAAAAATTATTGAAGACATTGATTCTAGTGCTATTCCTCTTAACGATCCTTTGCAACAATATATGGAGGACCACTAGAATGATATGCATATGCAGGAAAGAAATGAGCTAGATGACATATTCTTGAGGCAACCTGTTATCCTGAAGCACAACCTTCCGGTTGAACCTTTAGGAATCCTTGCACAACCAAAAGAAGACCCGGTGTTTTCTCTGAAACTGCTTCTATTATTATCAATGCTAACCTTTCAGGATTTGAAGAAGTGCGATTATTGGAGACACTCCGTAAACACTGTGGTGCTATTGGCTACACCCTTGATGACCTTAAGGGAATTAGCCCATCCATTTTCCAACATACTATCAATATCGAGCCCGATGCTAAACCAGTTGTTGATCATCAATGACGGTTGAAACCAAAGATGAAGGACATGGTTAGGACTGAAGTTCTCAAGCTTCTAGCCGCAGGTATCATCTATCCTATAGCTGATACTAAGTGGGTAAGTCCAGTTCATTGTGTTCCTAAGAAAGGAGGTATGACTGTTGTTCCTAATGATAAAAATGAACTAATACCTCAAGGATTGTTATTGGATATAGAATGTGTATTGATTACAGGAAGTTGAACAAGGCAACCAGGATTGACAACTACCCGCTGCCTTTCATTGATCAAATGCTTGAGAGGTTGTCCAAAAACACTCACTTTTGCTATATTGACGGGTACTCTGGCTTCTCTCAAATTCATGTTAATACTTCCGATCAAGAGAAGACCACTTTCACGTGTCCTTACGGCACTTATGCTTATAAGCGTATGCCTTTTGGTTTATGTAATTCCCCTGCTACTTTTCAGAGATGTATGTCTGCTATCTTTCATGGTTTCTGTGAGGAGATTGTGGAGGTCTTCACGGACGATTTCTCCGTCTATGGAACCTACTTTGACCTGTAACATCCCAAAATTTCCTAATTTTTGGAATGTTAATAAATTAATTATAATAATGATTGTTTGCTTGATATGTTTGATTTCCCCTAGGACTTAAAACTTTTGGTGTTTAAATGAATATTAAAATGAGAGGGAAAAAAGGACTTTCCCTAATATTCATAATTGGTGTTTTAGGAATTTATTAATTAAAACAAAACCAACAAAACAAAATGAGAGAAGGTAATATGACTCCTTCAACATATTAAAAGGTTGGAAAATGTTTTAAATCATTATTGGAATTCTTCTGAATATTCAAAGCATTTTTCAACACAAGTAAATTCATTTGAGAGGATATAAAATGACTTATCCCCTTTTTAATAAAGTTTGAAAATATATAGAATATTACTTTAAAGTTTTTAAAATTTATTATGAGTATTATAAATAATTCTAAAATTATTTTAGGGATTTTATAATGCGAAGAGAGTTTTTATCTCATTGAAATGATTTATTAAATATTTTAAAAGATTTGAAAACAATATTCCAATGGGATATTTTTATTTTACCAAATTATTTATTGGTGTGACAATTTTAAAATTTATATTTTATTATTTAGAAATGGTTTGTCAATGCTTTTGACCAAAGAAAACTATTTTTAATAATTTATTGGATATTATTCGATTTATGAAAGTATTTTATATTTTAATAAATTATTTAGAAAATGTTTTTATTTTTATTTTCATTTTTGGAAAATGTATTCATTGAATAAATTTCTTTGTATTATTTGAAAAATTTAGAAGTTTCTTTCATATTTTTCTGACGTGTATTTATTTTTGTAATATTATTTCAAGTTCGGATTTTAAATAAAAAGAAAAACCCGTGCGCAGCCGGCCCAGTAGCCTTTTTCGCACGCGAGCGCATTTGGAGCCCGAGTCGGTTTCTTCTTTTTTTGAATTTTTTGTATATAAATAGAATTAGGTTTTCCTTTTTATTTCCTTTTCTTTTTCTTCCATTTAAAAAAAACGGCGAAACCCTCGGGCCGTCGCCGCCGTCAAGTGCGCCGCCACCTCGCGCCCGTCCACCGCCTTCGCGCGCCGCCTCCTAGTCGCGCCGCGACGCTCCCCACTGCTGGAGATCGTCGGCCACCACGCCGGAGCCGCCCGCGTTCACCGGAGCTCGCCGGCCAGCCGCCCGCCGCCGCCGCAGCGGCCAGGCCAGCCACCACCGCCGCCCGTGTGCCCCCTAACGCGCCGGCCACCGCGCCCCTCGGCCTGCGCTACCTCCCTGCCGGCCGACCCCGCCGGAGTTCGCCGGAGTTCGCCGGAGCTCCAACTCCGGCCAGATCTGTCCCAGGTACCCGATTGCTTTTCTGAAAAAAATATAATTGCAGATAGGTCCCTGTTGGCAGAAAACACCCCGGCGCCGTACCGGCAATATCTCCCCAACCGTAAGTCGGATTGAGGTGAAACTTTTTCCGACGCGCTCATGTTGTTCTGTACTTTAGCATGGAATCAACTTTCTACACTTTTGAACAATTTTTAATTTGAATTTATTTCAAATTCAAATCCAAATTCCGGTGGTCGTATCTTTTAAACTGTTAGTCCAAATCGAGTGATTCTTTTTGCGTTGTATCACTCGTTCAATGTACTTTCTGTTCATAGCATGTGTACACAAAATTCAAATGTTTCTTGATCTGTTTAAATTCAAATTCAATTCAATTTTGTACTTGCTATGACCTGCGTTGTAGTATTCCGTTTCACGTGATTCTTTTTGCATATCGGATCATTTGAGACATGTTATTGGTAAGGTTCATACACTTTTGATGTGGGCATGATATTCACCTTGAATTCATAAATGTCCATGATCACAATTCCTTACCGATGAATCTGTATCTGTTGACTCTCTCGAGATCACTTCCACTGATCACCTTCGAGCACATCGACACTTGTACCGTGTCAAGCCTTTTTGTTTTGTTGCTAAAACCTTTGTGTTTGTTTGTTGATCTTTTGTTTGTCTTGTTGTGATGTGATTGCTTATTCGAGTTCCTTCGTTTGCGATAGATTTTCTTGGAGTGTGACGAGTAGAGTTGACTGGACCGCGAGAGCGAAGAACTTCGTCGAATGTATAATGCAAGTTACACTTTGACCATACCTCAACCTATATTTTCTATTATGCATGTAACAAATTATCACTCTATGCATGTGTAGGATTATATATTAGCTATGATTTAAACCTAGTAGGATAGACATATGTTCTGACCTTGTATTTCATTGTCGCCCTAGGATCGTGGTTGTTATATACTGCTATTGCTTTTTAGATGGGGATTGGTTGAGTTATCATTGAGCTATGTGAGGATTAATGACTTGATTAGAAAACTTAAATAGAAATCACCTCTGAGCGGGCAGGGAATGCATCCTGGGGCTCGTGCCTTGTCTAAGGAGGGACCAGGGCTAAATGCTTCCCGAATGGTTGTTTTGGTGGTGAACCGGGTGCGTCATGGTGTCTACCCTCTGAACGCAGTGGGCGCCGTCCAGGCTCAAAAAGATCGGACAGAAAGTGTGACTAGTAGCTTCCATGTAAAACCACTGGCTATATGGGCTCTGGCTTAGATGATTCAGTTGTGGGGAACCTGGCCCTGGTAGCTAGCTGATGTAGATATGATAGGTGTACCAGCTACCAAAGGGTGGAGGCAACCTGTTCTGAAAGACTATGTCTCAATCTTCGGGTTGAGTCCAGTGGGGAAAGTGTACAAACCTCTGCAGAGTGTAAAAACTGATCATGATTAGCCGTGTCCACGGTTATGGACAACTTTGAGCAACTGGGCATTATTGTTGTTGGATGGTCTTGACAGATAATTCACCTTAATAAGAATTTGATTGGGAACTTTTCATAAAGGGATGGTTGGAATTGGTGTAGCCCGATTCAACCATACTTAGGACTAGCAAGATAAATTAAAATTTGACTAGTTATAGTATGTAAGGGAAAAATTGGCTTTCTGCAAAACAAACCATAAGCTTTCCTTTGACTTATCCTGCATGTAGAAGTAGGTCTGTTATATATCCTTTTCCGTATGACTTGCCGTACAAATCAGATGTACTGACCCGTTGTCGGGTTGTAACCTTCGGTGTTGCAGGATTTTATACGACGAGTAAGTGATGCGATGTAGGGTTACGATGTCTATACTCAACTTGCCGGTGGAGTTGATGTACGCCACGAAGCTCTTTATTGTTTTCGCTGTATTTTATTTGTAAGCGAGCCTTGAGCTATGCAGGTATGCTTAATGGTAATACCGGATCTTCGATGTAATATTTATGACATGTGGTTTATTCTTGATATTACATCATGTAATGGGTGTGCTAGCTATTGATCCAGGGATTAGCACAGAATGCACAAAGACTTGGATTCTTAGTGAATCGGGTCGTTACATGACCACTGTCTCCACAATATTAATAAAGTTTTGCAGAGATGTGAAGAAACAATTTGGTGCTAAATTGGGAGAAGTGCCACTTCATGGTTAACGAAGGGATCGTTCTTGGTCACAAGATCTCCGGAAGGGGAATTGAAGTGGACAAGGCGAAGATTGAAGCTATTGATAGGATGCCCTATCCAAGGGACATCGAAGGTATTCGTAGTTTTCTCGGTCATGCTGGTTTCTATATAAGATTTATTAAAGACTTTTCTAAGTCTTAGAGACCCCTCAGTAATCTTGTCCAGAAGGATGTTCCTTTTGTATTTGATGAAGATTGTAAGGAAGCCTTCGAAGTTCTTAAGAAAGCTTTAATAACCGCTCCTATAGTACAACCACCTGATTGGAATTTGCCCTTTGAAATTATGTGTGATGCTAGTGATTTTGCTGTTGGAACTGTTTTAGGACAAAGGGTTGATAAGAAGTTGAATGTTATACATAATGCTATAAAAACCCTTGATAGTGATCAAAAGAATTATGCTACTACCGAGAAGGAATTCTTAGCATTGGTGTTTGCTTGTGATAAGTTTAGGAAGTATATTGTTGATTCTAAAGTTTTTATTCATAGTGACCATGCTGCCATTAAGTATCTTAAGGAGAAGAAGGATGCCAAACCAAGACTCATCAGATGGGTACTCCTTCTTCAAGAATTTGATTTGCAGATTGTTGATAGGAAAGGAGCAGACAATTCGGTGGAGGATAATCTTTCAAGGATGGAAGATATACCGCATGATCCCATTCCAGTCAATGACAACTTTACCGATGAACAACTAGTTGTTGTAAAAGTACAGTCTCTCTCCGATCCTTAGTTTGCAGATTATGCTAACTATATCATTGCAAAAAAATTTCCTCCATGTTTAACATTTCAGCAAAGGAAGAAGTTCTTCCACGATTTGAGGCATTACTTTTGGGATGACCCACATCTTTTTAGAGAAGGTCCGGATGGGATCGTGAGAAGATGCATACGGAACAAGAGCAGAAGGACATTCTCCGAAAATGTCATGATAGTGCCTATGGAGGACATTATGCCGGTGAAAGGACCGCACATAAGGTTCTAAATTCTGGTTTTTATTGGCCTACTCTCTTTAAGGATGATAGAAATTATGTCTTATCTTGTGATAAGTGTAAGAGAGTTGGTAATATTAGTAGGAGAAATGAGATGCCTATGAATTACTCTCTAGTGATTGAGCCTTTTGATTGCTGGGGTTTTGATTATATGGGTCCTTTTCCTCCTTGACACAAGTACACTCACATTTTAGTAGATGTTGATTATGTAACTAAGTTGGTTGAAGCAATCTCCACTGAAAGTTCTGATCACAAGACATCTTTGAAAATGTTCAAGGATGTACTTTTTCCTAGTTGTGGTGTACCAAGATACCTCATGAATGATGGAGGATCACACTTCACACATGGAGCTTTTAGGAAAGCTTTAGAAAAGTATGATGTCAATCATAGAATTGCTTCACTGTACCATCCTCAAACTAGTGGGCAAGTTGAGCTCACCAATAGAGATATAAGGTTGATCTTACAAAAGCCAGTTAACTGTTCTTGAAAGGACTGGTCAAATAAGTTAAGAGATGCTTTGTGGGCGTATAGGACTATTTACAAAAACCCCATGGGCATGTCTCCCTATAAGATGGTCTATGGAAAGGCTTGCCATTTGCCATTAGAGTTAGAACACAAAGCTTTATGGGCTGCTAGAGAGCTTAATGCTGACCCAAAATTAGCTGGTGAAAAGCGTCTCATGAACTTGACTTCTCTAGATGAGTGGAGAAGTGAAGTTTACGAGAGTGCTAAAATGTTCAAGGAAAAGGTAAAGAAGTGGCATGACAGAAGGATTCTGAAACGTGAATTTAATGTTGGTGATATAGTTTTGTTGTATAGATCTCGTTTTAGATTTTCTCCAGGTAAACTACTTCCCATATGGGAAGGACCATTTCATATCGAAGAAGTCTACCACTCCGGTGCAATCAAGATTAACAATTTTGAAGGCACCAAACCTCAAGTTGTGACTGGGAAAAGGCTCAAGCATTACATGGCAGGAGACCCTGAAAATGTTGATGTTGATTTGATACACACAAGAACTCATGAAGAACATGTTGCAGCCCTGTTTCAGGGACCAACAGAATAAGAATAAGAAAAGGTATGTATTACGGTAAGGAAACATTGCGAACATACATAAAAGTTCCAAATTATGAGTTTTTGAAAAATTAGGAAAATTTGAGGCCTAAGTGGAGCTGAAGAGGAGCTCCAGGGGGCCCAGGTGCCCCCCTGGCGTGGCCTACCTCCTTGACGCTCTGGGTGGCCGCCTAGGCACCCCGGAGTCCGTCTTCGACCCCACTTTGTCTTGTTACTTTCCTTTTGGTGCAGAAACTTTTTCTATATATTTTCCCAGATCGTCCCAACACTATATCTCTTGATTTCATGTGTCTTATTTTCGAGTTGTCTCTGCCAGGAAATCTTTCAGCTAGACCTAGGTTCTATGGCTTCCCCAAGTTCCCCCAAAGACAAGTTCTTCGTCAACGTCATCAACCCTTACCTCGCTGAGGTGAAGAAGCACCCTCAAACTCTTTGGGTGGAGGATGGTGTACTCAACCAAGAAGATCTAAAGGGACTTGTCAAGGAGGGGAGCATCCAGGCCAGGCTGGAAGAAGTGGAGCAAGAAGTCTTCAAGTACAGGAAGATGGTGGAACGTGGTGTTGAAACCAACTTCGACACCCTCGACGATCTGAAGGCACACCACAAGAAGGAGATGAAGGAGATGTGATCAAGCCTGACCGCACTGGAAGAAAAAGAGTTCGAGCTTCAAGGGAAGATTTATGATCTCCAAAACCAGAACTATGAGTATGAACTAAAGTTTCTGCGCATGGGTATGGGTGCTGAAAGCAGGATCCTGAAGACTGCAGCCTCATATGACACTGGAGAACCCCTGCCATGGAAGCGCTTTTCCAAGGACTACGTGATCAACAAAAACAAGAATGAGGATTGAAATCTACTTGGGTAATGGCACCCCCTTAGCTTGTTCCAAGCTTGGGGGAGTGCTCGGTATCTTTAACTTTTCCTTTTTCTTTTAGAGTCAAGTAGAGTCGTATCATGTCTAGGGAAGTTATTTTATGAAATAGGTGTTTTCATTGAGGTCTATCACTCCTTTGTGGAGAGTCTTTTATCTGTGAATGTGGAGTCGTCTATGATGGAATATTAATGAGAAGTCTATTGGTTTTATCGCTGCACTCGGTATTCTCTCCACGCAATCAACCTTATATGCTGATTCTTATGGGAGTGTTGACATTTTATCAGGTATGGCTTTGAACTTTATTTAATCTTGGCAAGCATAGCTTTGTTCATAAAAACAAGCATGATTTTCTCAAGTAGCGACATAGCCAAAACCTTTATGTTATTATGCTTGAAGTGTTATGTTGACAAGGAAGACAACTTGATGTGTTATGCTTACTTCAATGTTCATGCTTTATATTGCTTTGCATCCAAGTCATCATCAATTGTTTGTTGTCTCAGAGCCTTTGCTAGCTAAACTCTGTACTAAGCGTAATTCTACTTGTGCATCCATACCCTAAAACCAATATCTTCCATATGAGTCCACCATACCTTCCTATTCGTGGTATTTCACTACCACTCCTAAACTATATAATTCATGTGTTATCTTTAAATGTTCAAAATGTTTTGTTTTGTGCCTCTGGTTTAGCTCATGAGGAAGTAGTAGGTAATTCATGATCTTCTTAAGTTGGAAAAGTTTTATCCCGTGATTGCATGTCTAATCTGCAAACCCCTAATACAAGGAGGAACAGGCATGAGTGCGCCCAGCTCGTAAGATAATACAAGAAACAAATCCTCCTTCACGCTTGGTCTATGAGAAATTAGAAAACTTTGGCAGTGATAAACAAAGGATATTAAGGGGATGTAATCATCCCCACTTGGGAGCCATTCCTCGAAACTTGTCCAACTTGAGAAGTAATTGAACTATCTAGTAGCATTCGTTGACAAATCATGCACCTCTCAAAGCTTGTTTTCATTCTGTTTGATTTAACGATAGTGACGGGGATCAACCCCGGAAAATCCCATGGTCAGGGACCTTGGGTTAGTCATAGAGATGGCACAGGTTGGACGATACTCGTCGGCTAATAGGAGAAACACTTCCTGCTCGATATTATTGCGTGAGGGGGCGATTACAGTGGAGGCCAAGGCGAATTCTCGAAAGGCAAGGATGAGTAGATGCGTATTGAGTTGATCTGGAGGTCTCCCCTCCCAGCCTTTATATACTAGGCTAGGTCTCGGGGACTCCGTGCTAGTTTACAGAGGTAGTTTCCTAATTCTAGTCTTGCCTTGTACGCCAAGTTGCACCTTCCATATTAGTCGCGGACTCCTACGTCGATGCTTGGTTGGGCCAATCGTGGGCTTGTCGTATCTTCCCAGCGGGCCTTCTGTCTTCACAAACACCCGGTAGTATCACACGTAGGAGTCGTGGGGTCACCCCCTCGTCAGTAGCCCCAGAGTGCCTGGGGGACTCGAAGAGTCGCGCAGGGACTCGAGTTCATCTGCTCCTTTATTTTTTGTAAGCGTGGCATCGCCACGGGTCGCTGGTAGTTTTGAGCCATGAAAATATCTGTTTCGAGGGATTGCTAAGCTGAAAGGGCCCAAGGAGTCGACTGGTCGAGCCTTGGTGAATTGTGCTAGTGAAAAATACCACAGTAGCCCAATCAAGCTCGCGTCCCTCGACGTGAACTTGGAACACTGGTATTAAGAAAAGTCATGCCGCTGTAGGTCTTATAGGATCAATTGCTGCCAGTCTAAGCACATAGCCTGAGCGTGTCCGCTCGGCTCTTTCTATCATGCGAGCGCATGGAAAAGGTCGGCAGTGAAATCGCTCTGCTGCAAGTCCCGGCCCGGCCGTTCTTCGCAGCGGGGTCTTACCTACACGCTAAGCTTGCGTGGCATCTGGGTACAGTGTGTCGTAGCCCAGGCATAATTGTTTTTGTTTGAGGCACGGGGCCTAATTTAGCAATGCACCCACTTGGAATAAACGATCAAGTGAGCTATTTTAGTCGTCACTCGCGGAGTTTTGTAGTGAACTCGGGGCGAGGAAAATAAGATAGCACCCACTCGGAATGTCGTCGAGTGCGCGAGTAAGTCATGTTTGTTGAATGGCTAAGACTTTTTTGCGAGTGGTCACTCGAATGATTTTCTGCTTTTGGGGTGAGGGAGCACCCGAACTCTGAGAGTATGTCGTTTCTGTTGGTGCGAGTGATCACTCGAGCACATCTTTTCCTTCTGGGTGAGGGAGCACCCAAACTCAAAGAGGTACTCCCGATGGGAGTAAGAATTTTTTATAGTCAGAAAATTTGGGCAGATGGCTGGCTCTTGGAATCATTTGGTTTTTCCCAACTTCTTTTATCTTGATCCGTTCCCTTTGGGGTGCCGTGCTAACATGCATTGTCATGTTGTTTGATGACCTATGATGATGCTCGATTTGCTTTTTATCCGTCACGTCTTCTGGACCGTCATAATGATGATTTGGACGTCACGCTGCCTGTTGCCTGTTGGGTTCCCTAGGTTTGTATGGGAAACAGGCGAGATTTGACGCGTCCTGTAGATAATGCTGACCGTGTGAAGGCATCTTCGTCTTGGAATTCGTAACGCCTGACCCGTTTGGTCTTTGATGCAATGATGGCGCCGCCTGGGCTTCTGTATTTTTTTCCTGGTTTGCCCTTGGATTGCGCTATAAATACTTCCCTTGGTTTCCCGACTCTGGCATCTATTCTTCGCATCTTTCCCTTATGCTTCTTCTTCTTCATATGGCGCCCAAACGTGGTAGTGGTGTAGCTGGGCAAGGCGGTGGTGTTGCAGGACGAGGCCGTGGCCGCCGTGGTCGTGGTGGCCGCACCCCTCGTTCCTCACGCGGTGGGCGTCATGGTACCGCGTTGGCACTTTCTTCTTCTTCCTCCATGGAAGAGGGATTTTGGCGTCATGATTTTCTTTTGCATGTTCTTGGGCAGAATACTCCCCGGATTCCTCTTCCTTCCTCATTTGCCTCCATTGCTTCTGAGCGTGGCTTAAAGGGCTTCTGGTTCCGTCTTCATGGATGCTCTCGTTCTTCTTCTTGGGTGGAGTTGGATTTTGATAGTTCGTCCTTGATCTTCCTTGGGCTTTGCTGGAGGACATTTTCTCGTCAGTTGAATTTGCGTGGCGTAGACAGCCTTTGCTGTCGTTTTGATGGCGAAGATACTATTATTATCCGTGCGTTTGATGCTGGCGGCAACCGTCTGGATCCATACTGTGAGGAGACGAGCAGCAGTGATTCCGGTGGCTTGAGTGGTGGTTCGCCTGCTTCACCCGTGTCTTCGTCTTCGGCTGATCCCTCGGGCGATGGTGTTTGCTCTTCTAATTCTAAGGATGAACTGGATGTCAAACCAGTCTTCAAGCGGCAGCGGCATTAGGCGAGGCGCCTTGTAGAACTGGAGGACAGCGAGCTTCTCCCTCGCCGGCTAGGCCGTTACTTTGTCTGTGATGATGCCCTCCTGGTTGTGGCACGAAAGTGCCAATTATCTCAGCAAGAGCACACATGTAGAAGTTGAAATGTAGCCCAGCTTGTAGTTCCGCAGGTCCTTCTGTAATGGAAAACTGTCGTTTCGACTTCTTTGTAATGTAATGTCATTGACTCTTTTGTAATGAGAATGTCTTCGACTCCTTTGTAATGATAGTGTCTTCGACTCCTTAATAATGAGAGTGTCTTCGACTCCTTTGTAATGAGAGTGTCTGCGACTCCTTTTAATGAGAATGCCTACGACTCCTTTTAATGAGAATGTCTTCGACTCCTTTGTAATGAGAGTGTCTTCGACTCCTTTATAATGAGAGTGTCTTCGACTCCTTTGTAATGAGAGTGTCTGCGACTCCTTTTAATGAGAATGCCTGCGAATCCTTTTAATGAGAGTGTCTTCTCGGATGCGCGCAAGCGCTCCCGATGGGAGTAGCCCCCGAGGCTGCGTTTCATTTGCAGAATCAAGCGTAGGCTTTATGAATTTTTGTCTCACTAGCTTGTAGTTTTCTTTGTATTTTTCCAAGTTTATATCGGGTGCGCGTCAGCGCTCCCGATGGGAGTAGCCCCCGAGTCTTTAGGTGATCGCTTGCGATCGGGTGAAGACTGAAGAATCATTTTCTTTTCGATGCAACTTTGTTTGGCGAGAGTTGCGTTTTTAGCGAGGGTAACGTCTTCTGGGGCAGTTTGCGAAGATAGCGTCTCTCGGGGGGGGTTCTAGGCTCGAGCCCCCGAGTGCATGTAAGTAAGCGTCGCGTTTGCGAAGATAGCGTCTCTCGGGGGGAGTTCTAGGCTCGAGCCCCCGAGTGCTTGTAAGTAAATGTCGCGTTTGCGAAGATAGCGTCTCACGGGGGGAGTTCTAGGCTCGAGCCCCTGAGTGCATGTAAGTAAGCGTCGCGTTTGCAAAGATAGCATATCTCGGGGGGAGTTCTAGGCTCGAGCCCCGGAGTGCTTGTAAGTAAATGTCGCGTTTGCGAAGATAGCGTCTCTCGAAGGGAGTTCTAGGCTCGAGCTCCCGAGTGCTTGTAAATAAAGGTCGCGTTTGCGAAGATAGTGTCTCTCGGGGGGAGTTCTAGGCTCGATCCCCCAAGTGCTTGTAAGTAAAGGTCGCGTTTGTGAAGATAGCGTCTCTTGGGGGGAGTTCTAGGCTCGAGCCCCCGAGTGCTTGTAAGTAAAGGTCGCGTTTGCGAAGATAGCGTCTCTCGGGGGGAGTTCTACGCTCGAGCCCCCGAGTGCTTGTAAGTAAAGGTCGCGTTTGCGAAGATAGCGTCTCTCGGGGGGAGTTCTAGGCTCGAGCCCTCGAGTGCTTGTATGTACAGTTAGCTTTTGCAAAGATAGCGTCTCTCGGGGGGAGTTATAGGCTCGAGCCCCCAAGTTCTTGTAAGTAAGATGCTTTGGGCAACATTATTTTATTCCTTCTTATTTTAAATGTGTTGCCAATCGGTGCTGCTGCCGATGTCTCTGATAATGCCTGGAGGACTATGGGTAGAACAGGCGTAGGTTCGCTACGTTCCATGGATTTCCCACGTCCTCGTTGGTCTTCGGATTCTTCAATATGTATGCTCCTCCTCCTATGACTTCCAAGATGATGAACGGCCCTTCTCATTGAGGGGCAAGTTTGTGCACTTTTTCCTGTATTAGTCGTAGCACGAGATCTCCTTTATTGAACAATCTGGTCCGTAGGCGACTACTTTGATAGGTGCGCAGCTGGTCCTGGTATCCTTTGGATTTTGTGAGGGATGTGTCTCGTGCTTCGTCTGCTATGTCTTTGTTGTTCTACAGCGCTTCTTCTGCCTCTTCCTCTTCGTACCCTGAGACTCTGGGTGCTCCAAATTTTAGGTCGTGCTGTAGCACTGCTTCTGCCCCGTATACCAAGAAGAAAGGCGTATATTGGGTTGAGCTGTTTGGGGTGGTGCGTAGGCTCCAAAGGACCGCGGGGAGCTCCTCTATCCAGTTGCCTGCGGCTTGTTTGAGTGGTGCTAGGAGTCGCTTCTTTAATCCTCCGCATACTAAGCCGTTTGATTTTTCCACTTGGCCATTAGACTGCGGGTGTGCGACTGATGCGTAGGTTATTTTGAGGCCCAACTCTTGACAGAAGTTTTGGAACTCTGCTGCCGTGAAGTTGGTACCATTGTCTGTGATGATGTTGTTTGGTACTCCGAATCTGAAGATGATTGATTTGATGAAGTTGACTGCCGTGAGGGCTGTTGAGCTGGTGATTGGTACTTCCTCGATCCATTTGGTGAATTTGTCGACTGCGACCAGTAGGTGTGTTCTTCTTCCTTTTGATGGTTTCTTGAGTGGGCCTACCATGTCGAGTCCCCATGTGGAAAATGGCCATGATAACGGTATGGTTTTGAGTTCTGATGCTTGGGCGCGCGGCCTGCTGGCAAACTTTTGGCAGGTGATGCAGCGCCGTACGATATCCTCTGCATTTCTCATGGCGGTTGGCCAATAGAATCCTGCTCGAAAGGCTTTTGCCACGAGTGCTCGACTGCTGGTATGGTGCCCGCAGGTGCCTTCGTGAATCTCTAGTAGTAGGGCTTTGTCGTCTTCCTCGTCTATGCACTTTTGTAGGACCTGGGAAATGTTGCGCTTGTAGAGTTGCCTGTTGATTACTGTGAATGCTTTGGATCGTCGACTGATGCGTCGGGTTTCTGCAACGTCTTGTGGTAGGGTGCCTTCGATTAGGAATCGAATAAAAGGTCTTGCCCAGGCCGGGTCTTCGAGTGCTGCTGGTGCTTCTACTTTGATTGCTCGGCTGTTTCTAGCGTCAGCTACGCTCGTTGCCGCCACCTGTGTTGGCTCATTTGTGTCGTCTTCTTCTGTGACTTCTTTGGGCTCCGCTGGCTTTGCTTTTAGTGATCTCTTATTGATGTTTTCGAGGAAAACACCTGGTGGTATTGGTCCTCGAGTCGATCCGGTGTATGCAATTTCGTCGCCTTCTGTATTGTTTGCACTGGGGATGTCGTTGAGTTCACAGCCGTCGAAACCTCCTTCTAGCGCATTGTAGAGCTTCTGGTAAGCTGCCATGTTGTCTGCGACTGCGTTACAGTCTCTCATCGCATGATGGACGATGAGGTTGGAGTCGCCATAGATCGATAATCGAGTGGCACCGCAGGTTTTTTCCATGCACATGCCGTGAATTAGCGCCTCATACTCTGCTTCATTGTTGGAGGCGTTGCTGAAGTTGATATGGAAGATGTATTTGAGCTTCGTTCCTTTCGGGGAGACTAGGACGATGCCTACTCCGGCTCCTTGTGCTGTCTTTTGGATCCGTCGAAGTACATCGTCCATGAGTTGGACAAGTCTGGGGGTCCTGGTGTTTGGACTTCTGCCCACTTGACCAGGAAGTCTCGGAGTACTTGGGCTTTGATTGCTGTTGGGTGTTTGAACTGTATGTCTCGCGGGCTAAGGTCCATGTTCCACTCGGCGATTCGACCGGTCGCACCGGGATTGTTGAGGATGTCCGCGAGTGGTGCACTGCTCACGATTGTGATGGAGTGTTCGTCGAAGTAGTGCGATACTTTCCTGGAGGTCATGATGATGGCGAGGAGGAGCTTCTGGTACTGTGGGTACCGTTGCTGTGGCTTCGTGAGTAGCGTGCTCAGGTAATAAATTGGTCTTTGGATGCTCTGGATTTTGCCTTTTTCTGCACGCTCGACGACAAGCACTGTGATCACGACGCTGCTGCGTGCTGCTATGTAGAGATACAACTTCTCCCTTTATTTAGGCACGACCAAGATTGGTGGGGTAGAGAGGGTCTTCTTCAAGTCTGCGAATGCATTGCTGGCTTCCTCCGTCCACTCGAATTTTCCTCCTTTTCTCAGCAGTTTGTAGAAAGGTAGGGTTCTTTCTCCTAGCCTGCTGATGAAGCGGCTCAAGGCTGCGAGCTTTCCTGTTAGCTGTTGTACTCCTCTGATGTTGGTTGGCCTCTGCATCTTGGCGATTTCTTGAACCTTTTCAGGGTTTGCTTCGATTCCTCGGGCAGATACCATGTACCCGAGTAATTTTCCGGCTGGGACACCGAACATGCATTTTTTGGGGTTTAGCTTGATCCTGTACTTTTTGAGGGCCGCGAACGTCTCGCGGAGGTCGTCGAGTAGCGTGTTTGCGCTGTAGGTTTTGATGAAAATGTCGTCTCCGTAGACCTGGACGTTCCTGCCAATCTGGTCTCTCAGACATGCTTGCATCATCCGCTGGTATGTGGCTCCGGCATAATTTAATCCGAAGGGCATTGTTTGGTAACAGAATACTCCGTAGGGGGTGATGAATGAGGTGTGCTCTTCGTCTTCTTACTTCATCCTGATCTGATTCTATCCTCGGTGTCCTTTTTAGGGACTAGGACTAGGTTTGCTATCCATGTTGCTTTCTTCGTCTCTCGGATGAACTGTGCGTCGAGTAGTCGATTGACTTCTTCTCCGATTGCTCTGCGTTTGGGCTCTGAAAACCGTCATAGCGCCTATTTTACTGGCTTCGTGTTTGGCTTGATGTGGAGCGCGTGTTCCTCGAATTCTCGTGGTATCCCTGGCATGTCAGCTGGGCATCAGGTGAAATTTTTTCATTCTTCACGAACGAAGGTTATGAGGGCCGTTGCTTGCTCTTCTAGAAGGTGGGCATATACGCGGACTGTCTTCTCCGGGTCTGTTGGGTGTACTTGGTGTGTGATCGTGTCGCTGTCGACGATGAAGTCGCGAACAAATTCCTTTGTCTCGCTTCTGTTTTCTAGTGGAA
Source organism: Bromus sterilis (assembly GCA_950022295.1). Taxonomy (NCBI): domain Eukaryota; kingdom Viridiplantae; phylum Streptophyta; class Magnoliopsida; order Poales; family Poaceae; genus Bromus; species Bromus sterilis. Next base: position 225,503,582 of record OX465599.1, read on the forward strand.
ATATGCTTTTGTCCGTCACCATGGCTATTTCTTTGGGCTCCGAATGTGTCGGAGATTTTGTGGAAGTCGCGGTCGCACTGGTCCGATTTGATGAAGCTTCCCTTGACTGTGATGATTCCTGCAGGTCCTGGCATCTTGAGCTTGAGATATGCATAGTGTGGAACCGCCATGAACTGTGCGAACACTGGTCGCTCGAGTATGGCGTGATACTGCGACTGCCAGTCAAGCACTTCGAACTCGAGTACCTGCTTTGCGAAGTTGCGCTTGTTGCCGAAGATCACATCAAGCTGTATTTCTCCGATGGGGGTGGCTGCTTCGCCCGGGACTACGCCGTATATTGTGGTTCATGACTTCTTCCAAACTGATTGTGGGATGAACATCTTGCGTAGAGTGCTGGCGAAGATTACGTTTAGACTGCTGCCTCCGTCCATGAAAATTATGTCCATGTCATATCCTCCGATCTGAGCTTCGAGGACAAGGGGTGCGTGCCCAGGCCTCGGGACTTCGGGCGGATGGTCTCGCTGTGAGAAAGTGATGCTGGTCTCGGCGCCGCTTAGTTGGTAGGTTTCAGTTATCTTTAGGTCTTCGGCTGCTTCGGCTTGTAGGGTGTAGGCATCTCGTTTTTCTTTCGAGGGTCTTCCTTCTTGGATCATGCAGATTCTTCCCTGGTACGCGGGGTATCGCTCCTCTGCACTTGGTGCGGGTGACTGCGTGCTCCTTCGAGTGCGTTTGGCTTCACGCTGCTTCCAGTGTGTGGCTTGCTCTGAGATGTCCTCGACTGTCTTAAAAACAATGGATCGCTCAAGGTCCTTCCAGTTGTTCTTTAGCTGTGAGTTTGTTGGAGCCGGTGTGCCTTCTTCTTCTTGAGATTTGAAAGATCTGCGAGGGGTCTTCTGCTCGGCTGTGGAATCTTGGGTCGAGTTCTATCCCGTCGCTGAGTGATTGATTTCGGATGAAGTTGGAGAATTCGTCTGGCCTTCGATCCGGGTCGTAGTAGTCTCTGATATGGGTCTCGGAGTTGCTGTCTGGAGTGCGGTGGGAGTCCGGGCGAAGGCGGGTCGTCGACTGATGGGCGAGCCTTCGGCCGCGCGCCACGACTCCTCGAGTGGGTTTCTCGAGTAACCTCCTTGTGCTTGTCTTCTGGGTCGTCGAGTTATTTTCCGTCGGTGATGGATCTGGCAGTCGTTGAGGTGTTGTCCTTGGTTCGGTTGCAGGCTGGGTGATCCTGATGGGGCGATGGAGATGCTTGCGGTGAAATTAAATTTTTCGAACGGGATGGATCTGGCTCTAGTCCTCGAGTCTTGATCTATCGAGTTGGGACCGCCGAGATCGTGATTACAACCTGTGTAGTTCCCACAGACGGCGCGAATTGATGGGGATCAACCCCGGCAAATCCCATGGTTAGGGACCCTGGGTTAGTCATAGAGATGGCACAGGTTGGACGATACTCGTCGGCTAACAGGAGAAGCACTTACTGCTCGATATTATTGCGTGAGGGGGCGATTACAGTGGAGGCCAAGGAGAATTCTCTCAAGGCAAGGATGAGTAGATGCGTATTGAGTTGATCTGGACGTCTCCCCTCCCAGCCTTTATATACTAGGCTAGGTCTCGGGGAGTCCATGCTAGGTTACAGAGGTAGTTTCCTAATTCTAGTCTTGCCTTGTACGCCAAGTTGCACCTTCCATATTAGTCGCGGACTCCTACATCGGTGCTTGGTTGGGCCAATCATGGGCTTTTCGTATCTTCCCAGCGGGCCTTCTATCTTCACAAACACCAGGTAGTCTCACACGTAGGAGTCGTGGGGTCACCCCCTCGTCAGATATCACATGAGTTTTCCCTACTTCCCTAGAGCAGAGCCTGTCCTTTACTTTTATGTTGAGTCAGTTCTTCCTACTCCCTTCTATTCTTAAAGAGAACAGACACTTGATGTTGACAAGGATTCATTCATATAATGCTGCATTAAGATTTTTCATATCACATCCTAGTTGACATTATCATTTGATAAGTAAGTTGTTTGCAAAATCCTAGGCCAAGCAAACATCTTCCTTTGTGTTAGCATTTTCACTTCCTGACTAATAACATGTTCTTTCAAAATCTTCAAAGTTTTTCGTTATAAAGTGGAAGAGCAAAAGTAATAGTTATTATTTGTCCTCTGACCAAGGATATGTTTGACATGATTTGATGAGTTTCCTTAGCCCTACTTTTGATTATAATTGTTACTACTTTTTCATAAGGTCCTTATGATTTGAGATTGCTGTTAAGGATGCTTGAGTTTGGTGAAGAAATCATGATGCTTCTTGTCCGTATTTTATTTATCGACACTTCACTCTCTAAACTTGTGGACAGGTTTACCGAGCGTAGTATTCGCTTGGCAACAAGCGAGGTCTAAGCTTGGTGGAGTTGATACGTCCAAAATGCATCACTATTTTATATCATAATTCACCCCTATTCATTGATATATTTCACGATATGATGTTGTTCTTATGTTGTTTTGGCTTGTTTTACACAGTTTGGAACTTTCCAGTTCGCAAACAGCAGACACAAGATTCAGCAGAGAAAAGTGGACATAAAGTTGCTGAATCAGAAGACCTCCAAATGAGCTGAAAATCGACGGGGGTCGTTTTACAGAAGAAGGACGGAGATAGACCGAAGAGGGACCAGAGGGGGCACTAGGTGCCCAGGCGGCTGATGACCCTCAACTTTAGGGGATCGAGATACTCTTCGCGGGTAAGATAGCCCAATTTATTGATTCGACACAAGGGGAGCCAAAGAATATTTATAAGCTTTAACAGTTGAGTTGTCAATTCAACTGCACCTGAAATATACTTGCTTGCAACAAAATAATAATAGCAACGGTGGTATGAAAGTGATAGTGGCAACAACGAAAGTAAAATAGAGAAAGTAAACAACTAGTAACCAGGAGGATTAAAAATAGTGTATGCTAGTGAGATGGATGGTTGGGCGCTGCTTGGATGAGAGTGAACATGTAATAAGTTCTAACACGGGGCAAGGCACACATAAAAGCAAGGATCATCTAGGAAAATATCAAACATTAGGCATGTATCCTGTAGGTAGTTGTGTGTGCTTGCAATAAGAACTTTCACAACATCTTTTGTCCTACCATCCGCTACGAACGGGCACAAAAGGAACTTATAGAGATTAAGGTTCTCCTGTCAAAGAGCACCGGAAAAAAGCATTAACACTCAATGGATACATGAAATCCTCAAATTATAGTCCATCCCCTTTGGTGTCCCAAGCTGTCACCTTTGGGATCACCGGTTCCGGGCCATAATAGGTGCATAAAACTCATAGATAGGATCAAGAACACAAATAAACTCATGAAAACGCAAGTGTTCAGATCTGAAAACATGGCACTCGGGCCCAAAGTGACAAGCATTAAGAGCAACAAGTAGTAGCAAAGATGATAAACACCAAAGTAGATGATAGGCAACATGCCCCCAACAATCTGACGAACTATTACATCATCTAACTCATCCAATCCCTACCATCCCCTTTGCCTGCAACAGGGAATTACTCACACATGAGAGGATAAGTCATGGAGGGAGGATGGAGTGGTTATGATTATGACCATGGCGATGATCTCCCCTCACCAAAGGCCAAAACAGCCTCCAGATTAGCCCTCCCGAGGAAGAACAGAGGGTAGCAGCGGCTCCACGACGGAAACTGGGAAATCGACTTCTGTTCTGGGTTTTCCTTGCAACGGGAATAAATAGGGGCCTTGGTAGGGCACCAGAGGGGGGAGGGCCCACCTAGGCAGCCTCCCGGCGCGGTCAGGGGTGGGGCCGCGCCTGCAGGGCGCTTGGGGCCCCCTGGCCCCACTTCTGGCTCGGGGCCCCTCCGGGTGCGTGGATTTTCTGTGATTTTTCCTGGAATTTTATGAGACACCTAAAAATCTATATTCCTACACATAAGAAAACAATATAGGCAGCTCTGCTGAAAACAGCGTCAATCCGGTTTAGTTTAGTTCAAATCATGCGAGAATGAGGCAAAACTATAGCAAAAGTGTTTGGAAAAGTAGATACGTTTGAGACGTATCAACTCCCCCAAGCTTAGCATATTGCTTGTCCTCAAGCAATTTATTTCAGCGAACTGGACGCGACAAAGAAAACTTTGACAAACTCTTTTGCTTCATTAGATTTATATAAGCATGTACTATGAAAAGAGGTTAGCAAGTATTGAAACAACGCTATGAGGACAATGCACGAAGATATCCTTATTTCAAGTGATCAATGACAAACAACGAAAATTAAAATATGGTATTGAAAATCAAGACAAGATCACAATGCACATAGCTTGAACATACTAGATTGGTATCTCTCTAGCCTCCATCAGTGAAGCAAAACATAAATGCAGAAACTCCTCCGGAGTTTTAAAGGAGACTAGAACTAAGAATTTCAGAACAAGCAATATCACAATCATGCAGAAGACAATGCGGTACTTTGGGACAATGCATGTTACACTAAGAATGAAAATTATGCTCTCAATAGTTGGTGCTTTAAAGAAGGAAGGGGAGACTTGTCGTGGGAAAGTCACGGAAGATGTTCGAAGAGTCGAACTTGACATGGGACCTTTGTTGCAAGGTGGATACGAGGAGAGAGTCGACATGAACAAGAGACTTGGTGATTTACCCAGGTTTCAGCCCCTCTTTGTCTCGAGGTAAAAGCCTACTCCTGCTTCTTATTATTATGGGTTCCGACTCCTCGTTTAGAAGACTCGGTGGATCGATTACAAGTGAGCCGGATCGCAACCTTAGTCTCGAGGAGATCTAGGTTACGCTGAAAGTGTCTAGTCCTATCTTGGATTGATATTATTCTGACTCTGGATCCCGTGGATGTCACAACCCCAAGTTAGGTATGTGCTAGGATTAGCAAGTCACTTGCATCATGTTAAAAATTTCAAAAGAAATCAATTGAAATCAATTTCAAACTCAAATGGGAGAAGGAACACCCCCAGATGAAATAATTCAAAAGGCCAGAAATAAATCTTCTCCAAAAATTCATGTTTGATTTTTGAAGTCTAATAAATGAGTGTGATCACATATCAAGTGATGTGGGACCCACCCCATGCTCATGGATTTTTCAAATATTCAAACAGGACCTTGGAATTAATCAAAAACCCCTATTTGATTTAAAATTCAAATGTTTTGAATTTTAAAAAGTGCCAAACTTTGCAAATGGCTAGTATATATTATTATAAGGCCATATAAATTTTTTAAGCATTTTATAAATTGGTTTGCTATTTAATTAGCAGAGCCAAAAACAAATGTCAGAAGAAAAAGAGAAAGAAAAAGGAAAAGGGAAAGTGGCCCACTTACCTGGGCCCCCTCGGCCCAACTTACCGCACTGCAGCCCAGGCCTGCTGTCCCCCTTGTCGTCTTTCCCGGCGGCGGCAAGCTCCTCGGTGGCGGGCATGCCGCGGCCGCCACGCCACCAGCCTGCCTGGAGGCCTCCCAGGCATCCTTATCACGCCACGAAGACGCCCAGCTACATCCTGATCCATCTCCCCCTCTCAAACGCCAGCTTCCCCTCCTCTCTCGCCGGATTCGAAGACGAACCGAAGCTTCGCCGGAGCGCGACGCCGAGCAAACGCAGCCAACGACGACGAGGGCCTTCACCGAGCTGTCCCCCGTGTTCCCCTTCGAGCGCTACGTCGATCTGCAAAAGATGGCGAGCAGGGCGCCTCCATAGCCGACGAATTTGAGATCGAGCGGCCGCCGGAGCCGAAGGAGATCGACGACGATTGCCTCGCCGTCAAGCCCTCCCAGCTCAAGCCGTCACCACCGTTGAACTCCCGGTGAGCTTGCGGTCCGAAACCCCTTGCTCGCGCCCCAAATCCCTTTCTCCTCCGTGTTCTGCCATGAGGGCCGAGGTGCAGCGCCACCGTGCTCGTCGACGGCGAGTCTCCGTTAAGCAAGCATCGACGCCATCTTCTCCATCGCGTTCCCCGTGCTCCACTGCTTCGAACCAGCCTAGCCCCGCTTCATTTCTCGCCTTGTAGAGAAATCCAGCTCGCAGCCGTAGCTCCGTCGTCGCAAAGCTCAACGCCGGCGAGCGTACAGAGCACCCCAGCACTTGGAGTTTACAGCGCTCGATTTAGTGCTTCGACGCGCAACGCAAAGGGCTTTGATCTGGAGGTTACAGCGCTCGATTTAGTGCTCGGATTCGCCGTCTACGCGAACGCCGCCGTCTCGGGAGGTCGCCGGAGTTGCGCCGGCGGTGAGGTCCTTGTGGGCAAGTGGATTAGCCACTAATCCCCCCCTGTGAGACTGACCTGTGGGCCCTAGGCCCTAATTAACCTCTTGGTTAAGTTAAAACTAAACTAAACGTTTTAATTAACACATGAGACACTTACATGTGGGACTCCCTGGTCAGAAACCCCCTGACGCCAGCATGAAATCACAGTGGCGCGGTAAATGTTTATTTGATTTAAATCAATTCCAGAAATTCCAGAAAATGAATTAAACTTTGGAAATTCATAACTAATTCATTTTAACTCCAAATTAAACATATAATATATGTCAAATTATCAGAAAAATGCAAGGATTTTGAATATGCACTTTTTTTTCATGTTTGACCATTTTAAAATGGGGTAACAGAGAGAACAATGCATATGGATTCCTTTTAAATTCAAATTGGAGTTTGAATTTGCAATTCATTTGAAATACACTCCATTTAAATGGAATTTCCTCACACATCAGAAGCATTTACATCAAGTTCCAACCTTATCCATGTGTTTGTGCATTTTATTTATATTGCTTCCTTTTTTGTTGTTTGTCGAGTAGAAGTGGAACCGAAACAGGAGGCTGCCCCCTTCGTTGAAGACCCTGAACCTGAACCTCGTCAGCAAGGCAAGCAAACCCCCATTGATCATGTTGATAAAATCCCACTTCCCTCTCATGTCTCGCTTATGCATTGTATAGGATGATTACCATGCTTCGTTTCTACCGCATAGAAGAACCCATTGCTTTGCATGACCTATCATTTTTCACAGTAGTAAGCAAACCACAATCCTAGCAAATGTAGGAGTTGTTTGATATCATGTGGCCCCTGCAATTGTTAGTGATTATTGCATGTTTAAAGTGATACAATGTTGTTACTGTTATGTGAGTCGGGATGGTAGTGATCATGTTGATGATGGTGGAAGTGTATTGGTGAATCTACCCTAATACAAGGTGAACTATGAGAGGCTGTGTAGGAGTACACAGTGGGTTGTCTCGTTGAACACCGCCCTAAGTCCGAGTTCTTTTGTGCTGATCCAAGATGAAGAGTACAACCACACATTGGGCTCACTGACCCCTCTCAACCTATTAACTCATCCCTTTCGATGTCCAGATGTCGCAGTAGTTCGGGGTTCTGGTAGGTTTGTGGCCTGGCTGCTAAGTGAGAGAACGACACAATCGAGACCGGCTTATGCACCACGCACACATCATCTGGGTCCACTTCGGTAAACCGGCCGGGTTCACAATAGTGGTAGCCAACCCAGATAGGCGGCTTTCTTGGACTAGATCGGCTATGAGGTAACAGTTGTGGTGAGCATCCTCGCCGACACTTCTTGAACGGTGTCGTGTACAAAGGCGGTAACTGATGATCATGTGTGTGTAGCGGTACACCCCTGCAGGGTTAACAAAACTATTCGAATAGCCGCGTCCGCGGTTAAGGACTGCTTGGAAAGCTTAGCTTGATTATTAGACAACTTGAACTGGATACTTATAAAACTTACCAAGATAAGCGTGAGTTCTATGGCGTTCTTTCTCGTGGGGAATTCGAGGAAGGCACCATAGTGGTGTAATTGATTGGAGATGTAGTGGACTCGTGTACGCTTCTTACCTCAAGTCTGGTATTCGTAGTTCAGGACTAGCCAAGTCAAAGCTGGCACTTCTGCAATTGAACCCCACCTCCCTTTACCTTGATACATGTGCATGAGTAGTATAGCTCCTATGTAAGTCTTGCTGAGTACGACTTTGTACTCACGTTTGCTTATTCTATGTTTTAGATGAACCCACAGACCCTGAAAGTGGATTCTTCCTCGAGCTCGACGACTGAAGACCAAGTTAGTGTAGTCCCAGTCAGACGACTGGTTCCCTCGTGGACGGCTTCTGTTTAAATAAGGCTTCTTAAGCCATTTGTTAAACTTGTCTGTACTCAGACCTACTTTGCTTCCGCTTGTTTGTTGTAATGTTGGATCACATGCTTGTGATCTCTATGTGCACTCTGTGAGAGTTATCAATAAAATGTATACTTTCTAGAGAATTTGAATGATACCTGCTGTTCATACAAGGCATGTGTGCTGCGTGTATGTTTATAACATGCATGTCTTTGTATGGGTTTTCGAGACCTTAGTTGTGATTTGGCTGGCGGTCTTTCATACACCAAGTGGCCCTTAGATGTGCGCAGCTTGGGGCATCGCGATGCGATTGGTCGAGACTCTGTCTCCTGCACACTTTGTGGTATGATCTAGCCCGCCCTAGACCCCGACTAAGTGATCGGGCTGGAGTATGTCTATGTAAGAGTTATGAGATAGTTGATACTATGGTTGAGGCGACTTGTGTGTGAATATGGGAGTTCATCACCCATATCTTTAGACTTGTGTGCGAACGATGAGGACCCATCTCAGTTGATCATCCGACCTGGATGGGATGCCACTCACGTACGATGCTTTCCGAGAATGTTCTGTGCTTGGCCTTGTCTGCTTAGACAAGTGGGTACGGTTCTCGGCTCTCCATATCACTATGTCGTAGTGGGACTTTCATACGCTAACCCCGGGTCCCGACAGACTTGGTATCAGAGCAGGACTGACTATAGGATTATCAGCCTTGGCCGAAGTCGAGTCTAGCTTGCTATAGTTATATAATTACTCTGGGTATATAAGGGAACAACATAAGGCTTCTTTTTTCTCCTTACCCTCATCGTTCTGAGTTCTGAGTCACCCTCATGTTGTTCTACGGGAAGATAGGACTAGGCTTATCTATGTCTTACTAGAACATCTCGTTGTTTGCTTCCTTGTAGCCGTAGGAAAGTTGTGTTCGGTTTGCTAGAGTTGTTGTGCTTCCTCATTTCTTACATCGTATGTAAGTGTTGTTTCTACATCACAAGAAAAGACATTTCTTATAATTATAGCCGTTATGCTGCCCGAGTCATTCCAAGTTTCTTCATAATCTGATGCATTTGCAAACTCCTTCTTTCTGTTTCAGAAGGAGGATCTTCCCCCTCGGCAGATTGTTCGTCTGACCAGGTTCCTCGATGTGCATGGGCATCCCGCCATGCTGATCGAGATGATGTCCTTCATTGGATACCGATGGTAGCCTGAGTACACAGTTGAGGAGCAGTTCCTTGACTTCAACCAGACCCAGTTCCACTGCATTGTCAGGATCTACCCGCACCACACTGGAGTCACTCAGCCTATCCACTTTGGACATGGCATTGGCATGACTGAGAATATGGCTGTGCAGGATGCTGCATACTCATGTATTACCCTGCTGAGAGAGGAGCACACTATGCTTGGAGGCACATCTTTCTGCTATATCCCTGCTGCACTTCCAGGAGAAGAGGGGTATTACACCGGACTGTACACAGATCACTCTTTGGAGGATCCTTTGCTTCAGATCACTGCTCGGCACGCTTGTGATAGAGATCGTGATGCACGTGCCCTTCGTTTTGAGCTTCACGCCACCCGTGTCCGTCTGTATCGAGCACTTACACTCTTGGCTCCTTTTGTGAGTGTTGGATCAGTGGAGTATGATGCTATCTACCCAGTCAGGACACAAATGCCTTCTCGAGTTGTTTGACCCGAGATTGGAGGCATTTTCCACCCCGTGGTCCTCTGCTTCCACCCTACGCTGGACCTAGGCCCCATCCTTGCCCAAATGGATATCAGGGTCCACAGGCCTCCGTGTTTTCCGATGGTCACCTTCAGCTACCGGGTTACGCGGGTAACTTTTACGAAGATTACTATGCAGATTGACATGAGTGAGACCGCCTGTGGTCTTACTTTAGTGAGGATGTAGTAGTATCTTAGTATATTGTACGCAAGGTGTTCTAAGTTCTAGAGGCTTCGGTAAATAATGTATAGGAAGTAAGAGTGCCTCTGAAGGATGTATCTTCTTCATCGCGTTTGTATTAGCTTGGCGCTTGTACTAAAACGATGTATGGTTTGTATGACAGCTTGTGAATATATGGCGTGTATGCTTTTATCACCATGTTGTCAAGATGATTACTTCCTTTGCTCTTTGATTCTTCCAGTACCTTCAATACCTTGTTTAGACTCTACAATCAACTCTTTTTGACTTTGGTTTTCACCTTCAGGATGTCTCAAGGAACCCGTGGCCAGCTTGGTCGTGCCCATGGTCGTGGGAATGATCCGGAGGAAGGCAACCTTCCACCCCCACCCACGATGGCTCAGGTTCTGATGGAGGTTTATAGGAACCGACGAGACTCTCACCATTTGCTGGAGGTCATTGCCCGCAACACCACTCAGCAGCGCAACGCGTTGGTGTCCTTGAATGACTTCATCCGGCTTCATCCCCCGGTTTTCAGCTACTCCACCGAGCCCCTTGACGCCGATGACTGGCTTCGCAGCATCGAGAGGAAGCTCCAGGCAGGCCATGTTACAGATGGTGATAGGGCCAGCTATGCCACTTACCACCTCGAGGGTGCAGCTAGCTCTTGGTCGGAGAATTTCCTGAACATGCGTCCCGTTGGACCCCCCACATCTTCGGATGAGTTCTGCACTTTATTCTGTGAGCACCACATTCCAAAGGTTCCTATGGACCGCAAGCGTGAGGAGTTCTGCAACCTCACCCAAGGCAGGAGGACTGTTGACGAGTTTAGCCGTGAGTTCAACCGAATAGCTCGTCATGCTACTGAAGAGGTCTCCACTGATGCCAAGAATCAAGAGAGGTTCCGTCGTGGACTCAATACCGGACTCCGTCGTGAACTCAACCTACATGACTTTTCCACCTTCCAGGTCCTTGTCAACAAGGCCATCAAGGCAGAGGACATGCACACCCCCAATGACTTCCGCAAACACCCTAGAGATAATGGTTCATCCAGTTCAGGCTCTCAGAAGCGTAAGATCTGGATCCCCAATAGTATGTTTTGCCAGAACAACCCACCGAGGCCATCCTATGTGGCGCCTCGTCCACCAGCTTCGTTCCACCCAGCTCCACCAAACAACCCAGCTCCACGCACTGTCTCTGGAGCCTGCTACAAGTGTGGTCAGGCAGGCCACTACTCCCGAGAGTGTCCCCAGAACCAGCTCCAGAATCATAATGCTCCACCCCGTGCCGGAGGGAACAACAATGGTCGTGGCAAGCCACCCCTAAAGGTCTACACCACCAAACCCGCTCCTCCCGCCACTCGTGGACGTGTGAATCAGATTGCCGCCGAAGAGACTGACGATACCACTGACGTCATTCTTGGTACTCTCCCAGTCAATTATGTTCCTACTTCCATTCTTTTCGACCCAGGAGCATCTCATTCATTCATGTCGGAAAGTTATGCACTTCGTCATGAGTTATCCTTTGTTGAATTGTCCACCCCAATGATTATTCAAACTCTAGGGTCAAGATTGAAAACTAATAGAGTAAGCCATGGCAATCAAATTGCAATTGAGGGTTTAGTTTTCCTTGCTTCACTCATAGCCCTCAAGTCTTCAGACATCGATGTAATCCTTGGCATGGATTGGCTGTCAAGGCAGAATGCCTACCTTGATTGCAAAGGCAAATCAGTGAAACTCACCCACCCTTCAGGCAAGACAGTCAACTATACCTCACCCAGAACAAGAACCCAAGTGCATTCCTTGAATGTACTTCCCCTTCCCGACCTTGAAGATATTCCGGTGGTTCGTGACTTCCCGGATGTCTTTCCTGAAGAGCTGCCGGGAATGCCACCCGACAGATGTGTAGAGTTCATAGTGGATCTTGTGCCAGGAACCGCACCAATTTCCAGACGCCCATAAAAAATGGCCCCACGAGAGTTAGCTGAACTGAAAACCCAACTTGAAGCTTTGTTGGACAAAGGCTTCATCCTCCCTAGCTCATCGCCATGGGGTTGCCCCGTTCTGTTCGTAACGAAGAAAGATGGAACAGAAAGGATGTGCGTAGACTATCGTCCGCTAAATCTAGCAACGATAAAGAAAAAGTACCCACTGCCCAGGATCAATGATCTTTATGATCAACTTGTTGGATCCTCTGTCTTCTCCAAGATGGATTTGAGATTAGATTATCATCAAATCAAATACCGAAACGAGGAAATTCCCAAAACGGCTTTCACTACTCGTTATGGTCTTTACGAGTACACCATCATGTCCTTCGGTTTAACCAATGCCCCCGCCATTTTCTCGCGCATGATGAATTCGATCTTCATGGAGTACTTAGATAAATTTGTTGTGGTTTATCTCGATGACATTCTCATCTACTCGAGGAACGAAGAAGAACATGCCGAACACCTAAGGCTGGTGTTGATGAAACTTAGAGAGCATCGCCTGTATGCTAAATTCTCCAAGTGTGAATTTTGACTACCAGAAGTGACCTACTTAGGCCACGTGATTTCTGCAAAAGGCATTGCTGTGAATCCCGAGAGAGTTCAGGCCGTCCTTGACTGGACTCCATCTGAATCGGTTAAGCAAGTTAGGAGTTTTCTTGGCCTAGCCAGCTATTGCCGTCGCTTTGTTGAGAACTTCTCCAAAGTTGCAAAGCCTCTAACTGAACTTCTCAAGAAAGATAAGAAATTCCTATGGACTCCCAAGTGCGAGGAAAGCTTTCAAGAGCTAAAAAGAAGATTGACTTCTGCACCCGTACTTGCGCCTCCAGACACCAAAAGGAATTTCGAGATCTTTTGTGACGCCTCACGGCAAGGGTTAGGATGCATACTTATGCAAGATAGACATGTGGTAGCTTATGCTTCACGCCAGTTGCATCCACATGAAGAGAACTATCCTACCCATGATCTTGAACTCGCTGCCGTAGTTCATGCCCTGACAACTTGGCGACATTACGTCCTTGGTAATCGTTGCGAGATCTATTCCGACCACCAAAGCCTCAAATACATTTTCACCCAACCAAATCTTAATCTCAGGCAAAGACGGTGGATTGAGTTGATAAAAGATTACGACGTAGGAGTTTCTTACACCCCAGGAAAAGCCAATGTCATGGCTGATGCACTAAGTCGTAAGTCGTATTGTAACAACCTCATGTTACAACAGTATCAACCACTTCTTCATGAGGAATTTTGCAAGCTCAATCTTGAGATTGTTCCTCATGGCTATCTTTCTACCTTGTTGGCGAACCCAACTCTTGAGGATCAAATCATAGTTGCCCAAAGGCGTGCACGAGGTGTTCGCCGGATCAAGGAGAACATTGCTAGCGGAGTTGCTAAATGTTTCTCCACAGATAGTAAAGGAACGATATTCTTTGGAAATCGTTTGGTAGTACCTAAGAATAGGGAACTAAGGAAACTCATCTTCAAGGAAGCCCATGACACACCCCTCTCGATTCATCCCGGTAGCACGAAAATGTACCGAGATCTACGCCAGAGATTTTGGTGGACTAGGATGAAGAGAGACATTGCTCAATTTATTGCCGAATGTGATGTTTGTCGTCTCATTAAGGCAGAACATCAAAGACCTGCTGGTACACTTCAACCTTTGCCTATTCCAGAGTGGAAATGGGACAAAGTCGGTATGGACTTCATCACCGGCTTTCCAAAGACCCAGAAAGGAAACGATGCCATCTTCGTTGTCATAGATAGGCTTTCCAAAGTTTCTCACTTCCTTCCAGTTCGCGAGTCTATAACTGCTAGCCAGTTAGCGGACTTGTACGTCTCTAGAATTGTGTCCCTTCACGGTGTTCCTTTGGAAATCAATTCTGATCGTGGTAGCCTTTTCACCTCTAGATTTTGGGGAAGCTTTAAGAATGCTTTGGGAACTCATCTCTCCTATAGTACAGCTTTCCATCCTCAGTCTAGCAGTCAAGTCGAAAGAGTTAACCAAATTCTTGAAGACATGCTCAGAGCTTGTGTTATCTCATTCGGAAAGAATTGGGAGAAGTCTCTTCCATTCGCCGAGTTTTCTTATAACAATAGTATCCAATCTATTCTGAACATGGCTACTTTTGAACTCCTATATGGACGACGATGTCGAACACCCCTAAACTGGTCAAAAACCGGTGAAAGACAATTCTTTGGACCGGATATGATCAAGGAAACAGAAGAGCAAGTTCGCATTGTTTGTGATCAATTGAAAGCAGCCCAGTCTCATCAGAAAATCTACTATGATCGTCATCGTAGACAAGAGAGCTACAATCTGGATCAGAAGGCTTACCTTCGGGTTACTCCTCTAAAGGGAACCCAACGTTTCGGTATCAAAGGCAAGTTGGCCCCACGTTACATCGGACCTTTCCGCATTCTTGCTAAACATGGAGAAGTTTCCTACCAACTTGAACTACCCCCGCACCTTTCCCGAGTACATGATGTATTCCATGTGTCACAACTCAGGCGTTGCTTCAAGGACCCCATCCGCGAAGTCGACCATGAAACGCTTGATCTCCAAGATGACCTTTCTTATCGAGAATACCCCGTTCATATTCTTGATTCCGCAAAGCGTGTCACTCGTTGTCAGAAGATTAAGTTTCTAAAAGTGCAATGGTCACACCACTCTGAGAGAGAAGCCACGTGGGAAAGAGAAGATCGTCTCCGTGCCGAGTATCCCTCCTTCCTCCCGAAGACTTCTAAATCTCAGGACGAGATTGTTTTGACTGGGGGCGAGTTGTCACAACCCCAAGTTAGGTATGTGCTAGGATTAGCAAGTCACTTGAATCATGTTAAAAATTTCAAAAGAAATCAATTGAAATCAATTTCAAACTCAAATGGGAGAAGGAACACCCCAGATGAATTAATTCAAAAGGCCAAAAATAAATCTTCTCCAAAAATTCATGTTTGATTTTTGAAAAGTCTTATAAATGAGTGTGATCACATATCAAGTGATGTGGGACCCACCCCATGCTCATGGATTTTTCAAATATTCAAACAGGACCTTGGAATTAATCAAAAACCACTATTTTATTTAAAATTCAAATGTTTTGAATTTTAAAAAGTGCCAAACTTTGCAAATGGCTAGTATATATTATTATAAGGACATATAAAAAGTTTAAGCATTTTATAAGGTGGTTTGCTATTTAATTAGCAGAGCCAAAAACAAATGTCAGAAGAAAAAGAGAAAGAAAAAGGAAAATGGAAAGTGGCCCACTTACCTGGGCCCCCTCGGCCCAACTTACCGCACTGCAGCCCAGGCCTGCTGTCCCCGTTGTCGTCTTGCCCGGCGGCGGCAAGCTCCTCGGTGGTGGGCATGCCGCGGCCTCCACGCCACCAGCCTGCCTGGAGGCCTCCCAGGCATCCTTATCACGCCACGAAGACGCCCAGCTGCGTCCTGATCCATCTCCCCCTCTCAAACGCCATCTTCCCCTCCACTCTCGCCAGATTCGAAGACGAACCGAAGCTTCGCCAGAGCGCGATGCCGAGCACACGCAGCCAACGACGACGAGGGCCTTCACCGAGCTGTCCCCCGTGTTCCCCTTCGAGTGCTACGTCGATCTACAGAAGATGGCGAGTAGGGCGCCTCCATAGCCGACGAATTTGAGCTCGATCCACCGCCGGAGCCGAAGGAGATCGACGATGATTGCCTTGCCGTCAATCCCTCCCAGCTCAGGCCGCCACCGTCCTTGAACTCCCGGTGACCTTGTGGTCCGGAACCCCTTGCTCACGCCCCAAATCCCTTTCTCCTCCGTGTTCTGCCATGAGGGCCGAGGTGCAGCGCCGCCGTGCTCGTCGACGGCGAGTCTCCGTTAAGAAAGCGTCGACGCCATCTTGTCCATCGCGTTCCCCGTGCTCCACTTCTTCGAACCAGCCTAGCCCCGCTTCATTTCGCGCCTTGTAGAGAAATCCATCTCGCAGCCGTAGCTCCGTCGCCGCAAAGCTCGATGCCGACGAGTGTACAGAGCACCCCAGCACTTGGAGTTTGTCCCTTTCGACGCGCAACGCAAAGGGCTTTGATCTGGAGGTTACACCTCTCGATTTGGTGCTCCGATTCGCCGTCTACGCGGACCCGCCGTCTCGGGAGGTCGCCGGAGTTTCGCCGGCGGTGAGGTCCTTGTGGGCAAGTGGATTAGCCACTAATCCCCCCCCCCCCCCGTGAGACTGACCTATGGGACCTAGGCCCTAATTAACCTCTGGGTTAAGTTAAAACTAAACTAAACAGTTTAATTAACTCATGAGACACTTACAGATGGGACCCCCTGGTCTGAAACCCCCCTGACGCCAGCATGACATCACAGCGACGCAGTAAATGTTTATTTGATTTAAATAGATTCCAGAAATTCCAGAAAATGAATTAAACTTTGGAAATTCATAATTAATTCATTTTAACTCCAAATTAAACATATAATATATGTAAAATTATCAGAAAAATGCAAGGATTCTGAATATGCACTTTGTTTTCATGTTTGACCATTTTAAAATGGGGTAACAGAGAGAACAATGCATATGGATTCCTTTTAAATTCAAATTGGAGTTTGAATTTTCAATTCATTTGCAATACACTCCATTTAAATGGAATTGCCTCACACATCAGAAGCATGTACATCAAGTTCCAACCTTCATCCATGTGTTTGTGCATTGTATTTATATTGCTTCCTTGTTTGTTGTTTGTCGAGTAGAAGTGGAACCGGAACAGGAGGCTGCCCCCTTCGTTGAAGACCCTGAACCTGAACCTCGTTAGCAAGGCAAGCAAACCCCCATTGATCATGTCGATAAAATCCCACTTCCCTCTCATGTCTCGCTTATGCATTGTATAGGATGATTACCATGCTACGTTTATACCGCATAGATGAACCCATTCCTTTGCATGACCTATCATTTGTTACAGTAGTAAGCAAACCACAATCCTAGAAAATGTAGGAGTTCTTTGATATCATGTGGCCCCTGTAATTGTTACTGCTTATTGCATGCTTAGAGTGATACAATGTTGTTACTGTTATGTGAGTCGGGATGTTAGTGATCATGTTGATGATGGTGGAAGTGTATTGGTGAATCTACCCTAATACAAGGTGAACGATGAGAGGCTGTGTAGGAGTACACAGTGGGTTGTCTCGTTGAACACCGCCCTAAGTCCGAGTTCCTGTGTGGTGATCCAAGATGAAGAGTACAACCACACATTGGGCTCACTGACCCCTCTCAACCTATTAACTCATCCCTTTCGATGTCCAGATGTCGCAGTAGTTCGGGGTTCTGGTAGGTTTGTGGCATGGCTGCTAAGTGAGAGAACGGCTCAACCGAGACCGGCTTATGCACCACGCACACATCATCTGGGTCCACTTCGGTAAACCGGACGGGTTCACGATAGTGGTAGCCAACCAAGATAGGCGGCTTTCTTGGACTAGATCGGCTATGAGGTAATAGTTGTGGTGAGCATCCTCGCCGACACTTCTTGAACGGTGTCGAGTACAAAGGCGGTAAGTGATGATCATGTGTGTGTAGCGGTACACCCCTGCAGGGTTAATAAAAAAATTCGAATAGCCGCGTCTGCGGTTAAGGACTGCTTGGAAAGCTTAGCTTGATTATTAGAAAACTTGAACTGGATACTTATAAAATTTACCAAGATAAGCGTGAGTGCTATGGCGTGCTTTCTCGTGGGGAAGTCGAGGAAGGCACCATAGTGGTGTAATTGATTGGAGATATAGTGGTCTCGTGTATGCTTCTTACCTCAAGTCTGGTATTCGTAGTTCAGGACTAGACAAGTCAAAGCAGACACTTCTACAATTGAACCCCACCTCCCTTTACCTTGATACATGTGCATGAGTAGTATAGCTCCTATGTAAGTCTTGCTGAGTACGACTTTGTACTCACGTTTTCTTATTCTATGTTTTAGATGAACCCACTGACCCCGAAGGTGGATTCTTCCTCAAGCTCGACGACTGAATACTAAGCTAGTGTAGTCCCAGTCAGACGACTGGTTCCCTCGTGGAGGGCTTGTGTTTAAATAAGGTTTCTTAAGCCATTTGTTAAACTTGTCTGTACTTAGACCTACTTTGCTTCCGCTTGTTTGTTGTAATGTTGGATCACATGCTTGTGATCTTTGTGTGCACTCTGTGAGAGTTATCAATAAAATGTATACTTTGTCGATAATTGCAATGATACCTGTTGTTCATACAAGGCATGTGTGCTGCGTGTATGTTTATAACATGCATGTCTTTGTATGGACCTTAGTTGTGATATGGCTGGCGGTCTTTCATACACCAAGTGGCCCTTAGATGTGCGCAGCTTGGGGCATCGCGATGCGATTGCACGAGACTCTGTCTCGTGCACACTTTTTGGTATGATCGAGCCCGCCCTAGACCCCGACTAATTGATCGGGCTGGAGTAAGTCTATGTAAGAGTTATGAGATAGTCGATACTATGGTTGAGGCGACTTGTCTGTGAATATGGAAGTTCATCACCCATATCTTTAGACTTGTGTGCGGACGATGAGGACCCATCTCAGTTGATCATCCGGCCTGGATGGGATGCCCCTCACGTACGATGCTTTCCAAGAACGTTCTGTGCTTGGCCTTGTCTGCTTAGACAAGTGGGTACGGTTCTCGGCTCTCCATATGACTATGTCGTAGCGGGACTTGCATACACTAACCCCGGTTCCCGACAGTGGACCTCGACTTATAAAGACGCCGGGTCCCGGGGTTCCGTGAGTCCGACTCTGACACGAGGTGGAGTCGTATTCTACTTTACAAATATGTTACGTGCTATACAAGGTAAGTCGGATTCCTTCTACGGCTACGATCTTCATGCTCGGCGCGGCTGGCTCTTGGATGGGTCTTCTTGTTGTGGGCCTTCCTTAGGAGAGTCAGCCCGTATGTCCTAATGCCGGGTTATGGGCTTGGTCCATCCCCCCGACATTAGACCCCAGGATTGGGGTGATGCTTTAGTCTTCACAGCAATATTCTTGATTCCATCGTGATTTCCGACTCTACAATTGGTCAGACCGACTTTCGCACTTTCGAGGTTTATAAGGAGTCAGTTCCAATTCTCTTGGTCTTTTCGTTTCGCCTTCCTACCAGAAAATTTCTTTTGAAATTTTTAGTCAAAGATCTTTTAATGCATTTATGGTTTTACTTTACGAAGCGCCACGGTTGAAGGCATTGATATCGTGGTGAGAATCGAGGAGTCTTTCCATAAATTTCACCTACCATTGGTATCTTACCCACACCTTTATGGCATTGATTGATCATCTCTTTACGGCTATATAAACAGCCACCTAGTGCATCAATTTTCCGAGTGCTTGTATCTTCTCCTTTTTCTCCTCTTCTCGCAACTCTCCATGGCTCCCAAGCTTAGCACACGAGCTCCTATGACCGTCGGCGATCCTGGTTCTAGTGTTGGTTCTCGCGGTGGTCGAGGCCATGGGCCTGGCCGTGGAAGAGGCTGCGGAAGGGGCAGAGGAAGGGGTGCGTGTACTGCTTCTGTTTCCCTATACACTGAATCTCCACCTTCTTCTCCCAAAATGAGTGAGCTCTTCGTAAAAGTTCAGACGATTCGTCATTGGGTCAACCTTCCTGAATCTTTTGCCCAGCTCATGATGGATTCCAAGCCTCGAGATCTGTGGCTTCGCTCCGAGGGGTGCCCTCATGTACCCATCTGGGTGACCACTAGTTTCTCTGGTCAGGACTCCATGTTCCTGGAGAAAGGCTGGAAAACTTTTCTTCGCTCTAGGAACATTCAAAGAGGATACGCTATCGTCTTCAGATATCATGGTGATGAGACCCTGTGGGCCAGGGTTTTCTACTCGGATGGCAATCGAGCAAGCTGTTGTATGGAGAGCTCTAGTAGTAGTGATGAAGAATTCTACAACAATGCGGAGGAGGCCCGAGTCACTCCATCAGATGACGAAACCGACTCTGAAGACGACCACTTAAGCTGTAGCTTTCATCTAGTATTATTTGTTGACTTTAGTCTTGTTTTCTTTTGATGTAAGGCACTTTTTTTGATGTAAGACTCGGCCACTGATGAATGAAGATTTTAATTTCCCATCGAATTTGTAAGTCGGTTTGATAGCTAACTTTGGATGTTTTATACATGAGAGCTATCGTCTATGTGTAGCCCCCTGAGTCGATTCAAATGTATTTGTATCCTTTGTCGACTCATAGGACAGTTTGACTTGTAGCCCCCATGATTTGGTATGGTCACCTTGTGTGTCGAACCAAAGCATGAACTTTTTTTAAGTGATACTCCCCAAGAGTCGGCACGAACCTCATTGCATCGTGTCGAGTGTTTTCAGAAGCAATTTTGAAGTGATACTCCCAAGAGTCGGCAGGAACATCATTGCGTCGTGTCAAATCTTGAAAAGAAATATTTTTTGAAGTGTAGTCCCCATGAGTCGGTATATGCATTTCGATGCTGTTCCGAGTCACATAGGTCTAATTTTTATCTGAAAAGAAAATTGTTATTCATATTTTTAAAATGAAGTATGATGTTAATATGCAGAAGAGGAAAATGCAAAGGCTAATAGAAGCCGACTCATGTCTCATCTTCTCGCGTTGAGAGACATTATTGGTTCAAGAGTCGGAGCTTCTTTCCAGGACCAAACTCCATAAGCGTTTCTGTAAGCCCCCAAAGTTCAGACTGAGCCGGTTTCGCGTTGGTCGTATGAGCTTGAGCTATACAGGTCAAATTTGACGGCGTGGGTGGCCAATTCATGTATATGCCGGGCTTTCTTCGGTTAAGAGTTGATGGGTGCCATCGAACTCCACTACTTTCCCTGAATAGGTCATCGAACTCCCCTACTTCCCCTGAGTTCTACATATATATGCCGGCTTCTCAGATAAGAGTCGATGAATATCATCGAGCTCCCCGATTCTCCTGACGAAGAAATATACATGCTCAGAGCCGATAGAGGGTTGATCAAGCCCCCAGGTCTCTGAGACAAGATGTAAAAATATGAAATGTATGATGCAATATGAAAAATATGAAGATAGTAAAGTAAAAGTCGGTTATGATAAAGATCGACTTTATGCATATGTGTGGCAAGAGCCGGTGCGACGAGAGTCGACTTTAGATATGGTGAAGGCCTAGTGCGATGAAGATCGAATTTGTATATTAAGCATGGCGAAAGCCTAGTGCGATGAAAATCGACTTATAGATTAAGTATGGCGAAAGCCTAATGCGACGAAAATCGACTTTTATGTTTAAATATGGCGAAAGCCTAATGCGATGAAGATTGAATTATACTTATTTATTATGTGGAGAGATACGGTGCGACGAGTATCGACTTATATATATACTATATGGCGAAAGCCGGTGCGACGAATGTCGGCTTATGTAGGTGTACAATAGTGTTCCTGTTATACTCAAGTATAATATGGATGGAGTTGTGCGATGTTCCACGGCCTGGGAGTCTCCTCCATTGATGTGCGTGACTTTGCGTTCTCCCGTATATCAACCAGGTAATAGGATCCATTGTACAGGTTCTTGCTGGCCACAAACGGTCCTTCCCATGGATAGGATAACTTGTGCATTCAATCCTTTTTCTGTATGAGGCGGAGCACTAAATCGCCTTCCTGGAAAGTCCGGCTTCTGATACGAGGGCTATGATATCGTCACATATCTTGTTGGTAGATAGCTGACTGAGCTGCTGCCAGTTCTCATTTCTCATCGAGAACATCTAAGGCGTCCTGCCTTGCTTTCTCATTGTCGGCTTCCACATATGCTGTGACTCTTGGTGAGTCTTGATGGATGTCACTTGGGAGAACGACTTCCTCTCCATAGACCAGGAAGAATGGTGTATAGCCTGTCGACCTGTTAGGAGTCGTCCTTATACTCCACAGTACTGAGGGTAATTCTTCCTCCCAGCAACCCGGCGTTCTTTCCAAGGGGACGAAAAGTCGGGGTTTGATGCCTCGAAGAAACTCTTGTTTGGCCCTCTCGGCTTGTCCGTTTGTCTGCGGATGAGCTACCGATGCAAGGTCGAGTCGGATATGCTCGTTTTGGCAGAATCGCTGCATTACCCCTTCTGATAGGTTACATCCATTATCAGTGATGATGCTATAGGGGTACCCGAATCTGTATATTATCTTTTTCAAGAATTTTAGTGTCGTTGCCGCATCACATTTGTTGACCGGCTCTGCCTCAACCCATTTGGTGAATTTGTCGTCTGCCACCAGTTAGTGTGTATTCTTGTTGGCTGACATTTTGAAAGGTCCCACATATCAAGCCCACACACTGCAAAGGGCCAAGTGATAGGGATCATCCTAGGTTCTTGAGCCGGCACATGCGCTTGCTTTCCATAGCGCTGACATTCGTCGCACTTCTTGACTATATCCTCTGTGTCCGCATGTGATGTGAGCCAGTAGAATCCATGCATATAAGCTTTATCCACCAGCGAACGAGAGCCGGCGTGATGCCCGCAATCTCCAGAGTGTATTTCATTGAGGATCTCTCTGCCTTCTTCTGGTGAAACACATCTCTTGAAAACGTCTGCGGGACTTCGCCGATGTAACTCACTGTTGATGAGTACAAAGGATTTGCTCCTCCTGACAATTTGTCTGGCCAGTACCTGTAACAGCCCAGTTTTCACAAAAATTAAAATTTTTGTTTTCGGTGTGAATTGTTTGATTGTCTGATTTTTTTGCGGTGTTTGTATCCCCGATTTATCGATCGACGATTATTTTCCCCCCTCTTATCTCGTATCGGACGGAGACCGACCCTTGACACCCTGACACTCGACCTTTGCGACACCGGGTTTTCACCCGATCACCGTCGGGAAAACCGCACGAGACCAGCCGTAGCCAACGGAACGAAAAACCTCGTCTAATAATTAAACGGGATATATTTTATAGCGCGCCGGAAAGTGTTCTCGGAACGGTTCCAGCGTGAGGTGAACGCCTCCGGCTCGACGCGCTGATCGCGCAGTTCGAATTTTTACCCGAATCGGAGGTACTGCGGACCCCCGGCGGTCAGCAACGTGAGCATCGCGCGCGCGAGAGAAAAACCGAAGATGTTTTTACAAACTGCCAGCCACCGGGGCTATATAAAGACAACCACACTCCCACCCCATTTCTAGGGTTTACCCTAGAAAAAATTGCAGCCAACCCCCTCTCAGATCCTGACCGCTGATCTGATCCGTCGGATCCAGATCAGACGCTCCAGATCGCGCCACGTCAGCGCCTGGCTCCTCTCTCTCTCCTCCAGCCCGAGCTCCCTCCTCCCCTGCCCGTGGAAGCGCAGCACCCCGCCGCCGCTCCCGCCGGCTAGCCGGAGCCGCGCCCCCGCAGGTCGCCTCCCTCTCCTCCCTTCTCCCTCCCGTATGCTTGCGCCATGGACGCCGTCCGAAGCTACACCAGCCGCCAACCCAGCCGCCTGGACCACGCCTCCTCCGCCTCCCTCACCGGATCCAGCGGAGCCAGCCCCCCCACACCACCTCGCCTCGCCGTGGGTCTCGCCGGCGGGCAGATCCGGCCGCCACCGCTGCTTCCCGCCGACGGGGACGAAGCGACGCCCCTGCCTCCAGCGCACGGCCCGTCAGAGGCCCAGCGCCCACCAAGCCGGCGGCTAGATCCAGCCAAGGCCGGCCTCCAGGCCACTTGGGCTGAGCCCATGGGGTGAGCCACCCCTTTTTTTCGTTTTTTATTTTTTTTATTTTTTTATTACTGCTGCTGCACTGTTGGGCCCAATAGCACTAGTTTCGGCCCGTTTAGTTTTTTTGCTAGGTTTTTTTTATTAATTTAGGCAGATTGTATTGTTTTATTGTGGTGCCTATATCTTTTCACCGGTAGCTCCGATGGAGACGCTTTCTACATGAAAGTTGCTCCGTTTTGCACGTAGATTATTAAAATGTTGCTTGTTGCCATGTTTGACTTTGTTTACATGTTGTTTGCCTTCTAATTACACTGCTTGCCACTGTAAACTGTAATTGCAATAACTTTTTAACCATTGCTCTGTTTAAAATGTTCTTTATATGTAACTTGACTAGAATTGCATGTAGATTGTGTTTATGATGTTCTTGCTTGCTAATAAAAATAATAAAATATTGTTTAGGGAAAAACAGTACCAAGTTCCATTTTTATCGTGGGGTCCGCAATAGTTTGCCATGTTTAGGATGTGCCTCACTTAAATTGACTAGTATAGATAGTTTACTTTGTGCTTCACCTCTTGACATGTTTGTTTGCTATGCCATGCTTCTGTGCTTTGCCATGGTAACAACCTTGTTGATCACCTGTAGCTAAACAACTTGAACCATTCTAAATGTGCGGTATCGTATTGTGTGACGAGTACTCCACTTAACCTGTTAGTAACCGCTCTCGACGGTAGGTGCGATGTCTCGTGTTGCCTTTTTTTTATTGCTTGCTCGTGTTTGCTTCGTAGTAATAGATGCTTGCTCGTCGGTTGACTTTTCCAGTGTTTACTTCTTGTGTGCTCCCGCGGGTACCTCTCGGAGACGTTGCGAGCTTGCGATCAACTACACCTTCGGAACCCGACTTATCAACAGGCAAGGACTATGCATTACTTATGATCCAATCTATTTCAACCAGCGGTTTGCATGCTAGTCTAGGATAAGTTCGATGTTTGATCCTACCACATGTTTACAGCCTCTTTCAAACTGATACAACCATATCCCCTCCCAGCAAACCATGTACTGCTATGTTACTATTGCTCGTTGCTCAGCCCCTGCTTAGTATGCATGCTTAGGATGCTACAATGTTACCCTGTTACTCCTTGGGTTGGGATATCACATTATTATATTGTTGTTGGTGATATGATTATTATTATAATGTTGACTATATTCGACGAAGGATGGGAGGTCTAGGCTATCCCGGCCCGACGCTTTGTTCCATTCGAGTCACCTAGGATCCGAGTTCTGGGTATTGGTTTTAAGACTGAGCGTGCCTAACCGCGTGTGGGATTTTATGGGGTCCCCTTTTCTTACCTGCCTAGCTTCAAACATTTCTAGTGGTGGCCCAAGCTGATTTACCATTTGAAACCGTGTGTGTGCTGGTCGGCCGCCAGTAGTTTTCCAACCAACCTGGACCAGTGAGGACTTAGTTCCCTTGCTGGCACACCTTGTCCGGCTGAGAACCCGCTGTCCCATGTGTGATTAACCGGCTATCCAAACCTGCGACAGACGGTTGAGACCAGATCGAGAGCGCGGCCGGCTCCTGAGATGGATGTCGACTCACCGGGGGCCACCGGATTTGTTCGTTGTTAGTTAGAGGGACCTGTCGTTTCGGATCTCTTGGAAATAAATCATAAAATGGTTGCCTATAATGGTTAGCAACTGAGAGAGATGGGCGTGCGTGCGGAGCCTCGTAATGGGCAGTTGGTACACCCCTACAGGGTTAAAAAATTTCGAGAAGCCGTGTCCACGGTTATGGATGACTTGAGACCTACTCCTTGTTCATAGACAACAACAACTGAGATAATCTTAATATAATTTGATCTACATGTGTGTGTGCCTTGACTTCTTCTTCTTCCTCGGGATGCGAAGAGGAGGACAAGGATAGGATAGGTGTCATGATTACTGTAACAGTCCAGTTTTCACAAAAATTAAAAATTTTGTTTTCTGCGTGAATTGTCTGATTGTCTGATTTGTTTGCGGTGTTTGCATCCCCGATTTATCGATCGGAGATTATTTTCCCCCTCTTATCTCGTATCGGGCGGAGACCGACCCTTGCCCCCCTGACACTCGACCTTTGCGACACCGGGTTTCACCCGATCACCGTCGCGAAAACCGCACGAGACCAGCCGCAGCCAACGGAACGAAAAACCCCGTTTAATAATTAAACGGGATATTTTTATAGCGCCCCGGAAAGTGTTTTCGGAACGGTTCCAGCGCGAGGGGAACGCCGCTGGCTCGACGCACTGATCGCGCAGTTCGAAGTTTTACCCGAATCGGAGGTACTGCGGACCCCCGGCGGTCAGAAACGTGAGCACCGTGCGCGCGGGATAAAAACCGGGGATGTTTTTGCAAACTGCCAGCCACCCATGCTATATAAAGACCACCACACTCCCACCCATTTTTAGGGTTTCCCCTAGCCAATTTTGCAGCCACACCCCCAGTTTTATCCCCAATTTTCGTAACCCAGCCCCAGATCTGACCCAAAACACCCCCAAAATTCGAAACCCTAGATCCCAGTTGCTCCTAGCCCTCAGATCTGTGAATCGGAGGGCCATGGTTGCGCCACGTCACCCCATCTCCTCCACCTACCTCACCTCTCTCCTCTAGCCACTCCGGGCGCCGCTGCGCGCGCCACCAGGCCGAGGCCGCCGCCGGCCAGCAGCCAGCCGGGCCGCCTCCCTCTCCTCTCCCCGCGCCCTCTTCCCTCTCTTCCCTCTCTCCCTAACCTCCCTCTTCCCCCTGCAGGAACAAGCGGGCGCCGCCGCGCCGTTTCTGCCATGGACGGCCGAGCCCGAGCCGGCTAGCTCGAGCCGCGCCGCCCCGCCTCCTCCTAGCCACCGGATCCGCGGCCCCCTCGCCCGCCGCCTCCGCCTCCTGGGCGCTCCGCTCCCCTCGTCGCCGGTGGCCGGCGCGCCACCGGGGAAGCCGCCGCCGCCAGCCGCTCGGGAGGAGCCCGAGCTCCAGCACCCCCTGCCCCGCGCGCTTGGACGGTCAGGTGGGCCGCGCCCCCGGCCCAGCACCAGGCCACGACCCAGCTCCACCAGCCCAAGCCAGCCCCGCAGCCCCCTCCAGGCCAGATGGGCCGAGCCCATGTGGGGGTGAGGCCTCTTTTTTTTCCTGTTGGTTATCCCAAGTGCTGAGAAAATTGCTGCTGTTTCAATTTTGCGATTAGATTTGCGGTAAAACCGTAGCTCCGATGACGTTGCCCCCAAAACGGAAGTTGCTCAGAAATGTGTGTACTTTAATTCATCTTTTGTGAGCATTTGCATTTGAGCTCATCTTGATTGTGTAATTGTGTGCTGAACAGGGCATCAGGCCATTAATTGCTTTAAATTCCTGTTATTGTGCTGCTGTTATTATTTTGTTGCAACTTTGCATGATGATTGTAACAAATCTATGAGACCTATTGCATTGATTCCTTTTGCGTTGCGTTAAGCAATGTTTCTACTCCAGTTTCATGCATTCACATGCCATATTTGCTTGCTGCATCATGTTTATATCTTGCTCCAAAGTAGCTATCCTGATGTTGTTGTGCTGCTGTTGCTGAAACTGTTATTTTGTTGCAACTTCGGTCGACGAGTGTGTCGCGACCGTTTATCGGAATTGAGTGGTTCCAATTGCATATTGTTAAGCATCATGTCTACTTCGATCCCATGTATTTCTATGTCATGTTGCTGCACTTTTGCATATAGATTTACCCCTGTTTGTACAGCTTGCGCGCATAACTTGTCTTGCTTATATCTTTTTAACCGTAACTCCGTTTGGAGAGTTCTTTATATGTAACTTGATTAGTTTTTCGTGTACTTTGTGTTTGTGCTATTGTTTGCTGTTGATAACCAACCTAAAATATGGTTTAGGACAGAACAGTACCAAATGTTTTAATCATCGTGCGGCACTTAGTGTTATGCCATGTTTAGGGTGTGCCTCACTTAAATTGACTAGCATAGATAGTTTACTTTGTGCTTCACCTCTTGACCTGTTTGTGTGATATGCCATGCTTGCTTGAGTTTCCATGTTAATAACCGTTGTTTGGTCACCTGTAGCTAAACAACTTGAACCACCGTAAACGTGCAGTATCGTCTTGTGTGACGAGTACTCCACTTAAATTGTTAGTAACCGCTCTCGACGGTAGGTGCGATGTCTCGTGTTACTTCTTGTTGATGCTTGCTCGTGTTTGCTCCGTAGTAATAGTGGTGCACTGTTGATTGCTTTCCAGTGTTTACATCTTGTGTGCTCCCGCGGGTACCTCTCGGAGACGATGCGAGCGTGGGATCGACTACACCTTCGGAACCCGACTTATCAACAGGCAAGGACTATACATTACTTATGATCCATTCTATTTCAACCAGCGGTTTGCATGCTAGTATAGGTTAGGTTCGATGTTTGATCCTACCACATGTTTACAGCCTCTTTCAAACCGATACAGCCATGTTCTCTCCCAGCAAACCATGTACTGCTATGTTACTATTGCTCGTTGCTCAGCCCCTGCTTAGTATGCATGCTTAGGATGCTAAGATGTTACCTGTTACTCCTTGGGTTGGGATATCACATTTATCATTATTATAGTGTTGTTGATGATATGAATATTATAATGTTGACTATATTCGACGAAGGATGGAAGGTCTAGGCTATCCCGCCCCGACGCTTTGTTCCAGTCGAGTCACCTAGGATCCGAGTTCCGGGTATTGATTTTAAGACTGAGCGTGCCTAATCACGTGTGGGATTTTATGGGGTCCCCTTTTCTTACCTACCTAGCTTCAAACATTTCTAGAGGTGGCCCAAGATGATTTACCATTTGAAACCGTGTGTGTGCTGGTCAGCTGCCAGTAGTTTTCAAACAACTCGGGCCAGCGGAGACTTAGTTCCTCTGTTGGTCCACCCGATCAGCTAGGACCCGGTTTCCCATGTGTGATTAACCGGCAATCCGACCTGCGTCATACGGAAGAGTCCGATCCGAGAGCGTGGCCGGCTTTTGGATTGGGTGTCGACTCCCCGGGGGCCACCCGGATTTGTTCGTTGTTAGTTAGAGGGACCTGTCGTTTCGGATCTCTTGGGACTAAATCATAAAATGGTTTCCTATAATGGGTAGCAACTGAGAGAGATGGGCGAGCATGCGACGCCTCGTAATGGGCAGTTGGTACACCCCTGCAGGGTTAAATCTTTTCGAGAAGCCTTGTCCACGGTTATGGACAAATTGAGACCTACGTCCTGTTCATAGACAACAACAACTGAGATCATCTTAATATAACTTGATCAACGTGTGTGTGCCCTGACTTCTTCTTCTTCGTCGGGATGCGAAGAGGAGGACAAGGATAGGATAGGTGTTATGTTTGCGTAGTAGGTGGATAGCAAGACTTGTTGGAGGCGATTCCTCATCGAATGCTTGGCTTCTTATCTTACTCCCTAGATCGTTAGCCACTTCATAAATGCTAGTGCGGCAGCAACCTCACCACTTACCCCTTCCTTACCGTAAACTACTAGTTGTCCTAGAATGACGAGTGATGAAGTCCTTGCTGGGTCAGATGACCACTACAGTTGGATGCTGAGTACCTCTGTACTCATGATACTACCCCCAAACTCTTTTCAGGGTGTTGATCGACAACAGGTTGGTGATCGACATTTCACGTGGAGACTCGACGACGACTAGTTAGGCGGATCCCGGCGGAGGGCCTAGATAAGACGCTCTCACATCCAGACCGCTGATCTGATCCCTTGTCCGGCTAAGGACCCGGTGTCCCATGTGTGATTAACCGGCTATCAAAACCTGCGACAGACGGTTGAAACCATATCGAGAGCGCGGCCGGCTCCTGAGATGGATGTCGACTCACCGGGGGCCACCCGGATTTGTTCGTTGTTAGTTAGAGGGACCTGTCATTTCGGATCTCTTGGAACTAAATCATAAAATGGTTGCCTATAATGGGTAGCAACTGAGAGAGATGGACGCGCGTGCGGAGCCTCGTAATGGGCAGTTGGTACACCCCTGCAGGGTTAAATCTTTTGGAGAAGCCGTGTCCACGGTTATGGACGACTTGAGACCTACTCCTTGTTCATAAACAACAACAACTGAGATAATCTTAATATAATTTGATCAACGTGTGTGTGTGCCTTGATTGCTTCTTCTTCGTCGGGATGCGAAGAGGAGGACAAGGATAGGATAGGTGTCATGATTGCGTAAGTAGTTGATAGTAAGACTTGTTGGAGGCGATTCCTCATCGAATGCTTGGCTTCTTACCTTACTCTCTAGATCGTTAGCCACTTCATAACGCTAGTGCGGCAACAACCTTACCACTTACCCATTCCTTACCGTAAACTACTAGTTGTCCTAAATTGACGAGTGATGAAGTCCTTTCTGGGTCAGTTGACCACTATAGTTGGATGCTGAGTACCTCTGTACTCATGATACTACCCCCAAACTCTTTTCAGGGTTTTGATCGACAACAGGTATGGTGATCGACGTTTCACGAGGAGACTCGACAGCGACTAGTTAGGCGGATCCCGGCGGAGGGCCTGTACCCGTGTGGTTATGGGATCGATGCTTTTCTCTTTGCCACTAGGCATTTGATTGTAGTATGTACCCAGACATATATCTTCCGTTGTTGTATTGTATTTGAGGAAGTTGTATGCCGACTGTATGAGATGTTGTATCCTTGTATCTGTAATGTTGTGATATCATGTTGGAAATCCGGGGCATATGGCTTTGTCATATGTCACGGTGGGACCGATATGTGCTTCATCTTCGGATCTGGATGGAAACATCTAGATCTGGAATAGTACCGCATATCGGGCCTTACAGTACCCAACAAAGAAACCAGATTGTCTTTCCACCTTTCGCCGGTAAGCTGCCATGGTGGCATCTTTAGAGTTCCATTTTCCTGATACTTGTTGACAAACAAGGTCAAAGTCGTCGTAGCATTAGATCCGGCTTATCTTCATCTCACAAGCCAGTCTCAAACCATGAAGTAGGGCCTCATATTCCGCTGCGTTGTTGGTGCAAGTGAACTGCAATTGCAAGACATAGCAGAACTTCTCTCCTTTAGGTGAGGTAAGGACCACGCCGGCTCCTGATACTTGGAGCTGCCGACTCCCATCAAAGTGCATAGTCCAGTATTTGGTAAACGTCTTCTATGTAGGTGCTTGGATCTTTGTCCAGTCATTGATGAAGTCGACCAGCGCATGGGACTTGATGGACGTGCGTGGCTCATACTTGATATGATAAGCCCCCAACTCTATAGCCCATTTTGCAATCCTGCCCGGGGATTCCCGGTTTTGGATGATGTCTGCAAGTGGTGCTGAGCTGACTACAGTGATGGGGTGCTCCTGGAAATAATGCTTGAGTTTTCGACTCACCATGAACACACCAAGGACCAATTTCTGCAAATGAGGGTAGCGTTGCTTCGCTGAAGTCAGGACCTCATTAACATAATAGACAGGCCTCTGTAGGGGGTGCTCTTTACCGGATTCCATGCATTCAACCACAACCACGACACTAACCTCTCGGTTGTTGGATGAAATATAGAGTAGCATCGGTTCCTTTGGCTTAGGGGCCGCCAAGATTGGGGCCTGGGACAACTGTTACTTCAGCGACTCCAGGGTTGTGGAACCCCGGCTCAGAGGACCGAAAAGCCCCGTGCTACAGCCCAGAGATCAAGTCTTCTGGAACACGACACTGCTTGATATAGAACTGAACATCTTTCTATAACCACACAAAGGGGGACACGGAGTTTCTTACAATGCTAGCGGAGCGAGAAAAAGAACAAGCTTGCTCCTCAAGCTAGCCATGGATCTACATCAAGCAGCAGCATAACTCTCTAGCAGCAGAATAACGGCGACGGTGATGAACTCCACTCCACAGGGACAATGGCTGGGATACCTCCTAGCTCGCAACATCGGGAACGTCGTCGTACGCAATCAAAGCATTGCCTGCAAATCTGGCATGACACACCAGGTCAGTACATTGAATGTACTTGCAAGCTCACAACAACCAATGCACCTAGGCAAAATGACAACATGGCAAGAAGGTTAAGTTATATTACTGATTTAACCATATGAGCATCAACATCGAGCAATCTAGCAAAGTACAACATATAATCATCAAGCATATTATCAGCATTAAGACTAATGCGGACACAACCATCGCTTAAGGTCTCATGGACCCCACATGATCATTGCATGATCATGTGGCTTACCTCGGACTCCTTACAGACTCAAGCAACGTGTCATCTCATGACCGAACATCTTGCACGGGTCATCGTACGACCACGCACTTTCACGGGTCAGTGCATGACCAAACGGGTCATCGCATGACCAATACTTTCAAGGGACAACCCATGGCCAAACGGTTCATCACATGACCATTCAACGGGTTAGGTGTGATCGCTTTGCCACCCAACCAATACGATCATCATTTGACCAAACGGGTCATCGCATGACCAAACGGGTCATCGCATGACCAAACGGGTCATCGCATGACCAAGAACTTAGCACGGTCATTCAACCGAACTTGTGTTGATCCCAAGTGTGGTCTAGTACGAACTTGTCCATAACCGAGGACGCGGCTATTCGAATAGATTTTGACTCTACAGAGTTTGTGCACTTTACCCACACCATGGAGCTCATCCTCCATCCAGTACCTTAGAAAGTCTCCCAAGGAATAGACTAGTATTTATCCAGCGAGACCGTTCTACCTCATGTCTCCCTTATCGTATCACCCGACACCCCGTCTTGGGTAGACCCGTGTCATCCCGACACACCTTCCATCGCATGGCAAACGACCACCGTCGTGGCAAAACGGCCACTATCGTGGCAAAACAGACCCGAACGGGGACGGGCCCAAATCAACAAAACCGGCTCTCAAGAATATTGCCGCTTACCTGATCAGGGTAACCGCACGCGCATAGCCTTCCCACCTTGGTGATACGCATAAGAGAACCCACCGGTAGACCGAGTCAAGACCTTCCCATATAGGCTATTGTGGCTGCATTGGTAAGTTCGGTTCGGTGGCACCTAATCAACTTGGAACAAAGCGTATCTCCAAATGTATACACACCAAGCATCAGGTTCAACATGAAAATCCATATTCAAGTTATATCAATGCATGTGAAACAGTCCAAGGTACGATCATGGTCACATCTTAATTCAAAGCATGTTGGCAAGATTGACTTAGCCATGTTAAGGTTATCATGGTATTAACATGCAACATATCAAGATCATGAACTTTTCTAGGATTACGATGCATACGATTATATGAGTAGCATGTTCATAGTAGTTCAAGGAATGTCATGGCAAGAGTAACATGCAACATAGCAATATCATGAATATGGCTAGTGATTTCAATGCATACGAGCATGATAACAAGCTGATCAATGCACCTCATATAGTAACATGGTCCAGACATGGAATGCCAATAACATACTCAAGTATAACATGTCAAGGATAGCATCAAGGCAATGGTCCAATCATACGATAATAACATGGTCAAGATAATCAGTATGTACGAAGATCAAAGCTCATTTTAAAGCACGTCAAAGCTTTGAAAAGGTGGACAAGAGTATTGTGGCTTTCCTTCACCAATGGAGTGTGAAGAACCTCCTGATCTTCAACACAAGCAAAGCCCTGAAAAGATTTTAGAAAAAGGCAACGAGGAAAAATGGTCAACTACAAGTTTTACTTGACCAGAAAATAACAACAGCAATACATGGCCTGAAACATATGCCAAAATGAAGAGGCTCTCAAGACAAAACCAATGAAAAAAATTTGAACTCATTTGTACTTATGAATTAGGAGATATAGCTGGTCAAAGATTGGTCAACTAAATGATTTTAAATAATTTTTCTCTGAATATACTACAGGGTGATGTCGAAGGCATAAAAGAGAAGTACGCCTTCACTAGCGTACCCCTTCGGGTGAGATAGACAGGATGGCAGGTGGGCCAGCCCTGTCATAAGTCTACGAGAGAGAGGGAAAAGCAGGGCAGGGGCTCACCAGCGTCGAGCTCGCCGGCGAGAGGCCACGGTGAGGTGCCACGAGTGCACGGCGGGGACGAGGGCACGACGGCACACCGGCCCTTACACGTGGCGTGCGGAATGAGGGCAGGAAGGCGAGGGTATCCTCGTCGCGGCGGCGCCAGGCTACGGTGGTCGTCGAGGCTCATCGGCGCGGCCGACTCCGGTAGAAATCCGGAAAGGGGAGAGTTGGGGGAGGTCCAGCGGAGAAAGGGGAGCTCACAGGTGGCGGTGGCCTGGCTTGGGAGTTTCTGGAGTGGTCGGGCGGGGGTGCGGGCACCACGACGGAGAGGGCGGCCTGAGTTGGGGAAGGAGGCCTCCAGGGCACTGGTTCTTGGAGTTGGGCTTCGAGTGGAAGAGAGGTGAGGTTGGTCGTGCCGCTAGGCGATCCCGGGGTGGCTTTAAATAGCCTAGCGGCGATGACGTGGCCTGGCGGCGACAAACAGGTGCGGCCACAGCGGGGTGGTTTAGCTGGCGGGCTCTCGTGCGCTCAAGGGGCTTCTGTAAGTGGCGAGGAGCACGCGGGGGAACAAGAAAAAAGGGGAAAGCGAGGGCGCCAAGGGCAATGGCGACGGGTCGGAGACCACTGTGGTCATCGTTTTCCTCGTGGCGGCGAGCTGTCGGAGATTCCGGCAAGGATAATGGGTGGGGGAGGCGACGCATGGAAAGGAGCAACGTGCGACGCGGGTGGACACGAGGAAGAGGACGCGGGCGTGCAGCAGAGGCGAGAGCGATGCATCGGGTAGACTCGGGCGCGACCAGAGCACGCCGAGTGCTGCCGAGAGCATGCCTTTTTAGTGCACTGGTGCACACAAGTGATAATTCACGTGGCCAACCTTGTCCAACACGTAGTCCTTGCTATGTTGAGCACTGTAGTGCCTTTGAATGGTCAAGGAGGCCACTGAGCTGATCTTATCTTCAAAGATAAGATTGATGCAGAAAACTTTTGGCACAAGCTAGGGTCAAATGGTAAACAGTGGGAAAGGGATATGTTGCCACATGGTTTTGGGCTTGGAAGGACTGGAGATCTGGAGAATTGCAGCTCAATTAGCCAAAGGAAAAATGTACTTCCTTTGTAACTGCCCAAAGAGTCCAGAACTGCTTTGATGAAACTAGCCTCACCTTGGTTGGTGTGATTTGGCTCAAATTTGGTGTACATGGGTTATTTTAGGTGGTGCACAAGTGTGCAAAGTTTCAAGGCCAATGGAGTTACCTAACTAGTACTTTCTTCACAAGGTTTCCTTCTGGCCAGAAACTTCATGCTGATGATGCACTCACATGGGTGATGGGATTTGGCTCAAACTTGTTTTGGTGGAGTCATTTGGTGGTGGGATCATGCACAAAATTTTTTACCAGCAATGGATCAAGAGAAATGACACCTCCTTCAGAAAGTGCCAATATGCCCCCACAGACAAATGAATTTTTCTAGAGGGAAAATCCACTTGGGCAATGCAATATTTTTTGGAGAATTTGGCAAGATATGACATCAAGGATATGAGGGAATTATTTGGGGATTTATGGAGCAATATACATAGGGGTTGCTTCACAATCTTCAAATAAAGGGAATATTCCTTTTATTGGAAAAGGAATATATGGCTTGAATAAAATGGTCGCTTGGATGAGGTGGATCAATGAAATGACATTGGAAAGGCTTGGAATTAGGGGCCATTTGAGGATGGAATGAGAATATGCTCAACTTCAAGTCCAAAGAGCTGCTCAGAAATCCAAACCAACAGGCTAAACGAGGAAAAACTCCAAAAAGAAAAAGCTGCGAAAACCAGGGTGTCACAAACCTACCCCCCTTAGAAAAATCTCATCCTCGAGATTTGGTTGCTCAGGGAACCATTGAAAACTTACCGTCCTTGGGAAACTTAGTGCTTCTCGGATTTCCTTTTTACTGCATACCGTTCCCTCAGTAGCATCCAATAACTTTTGGCTTAGGGGGCTTACTTCAACCAACCCATAGATATGACTAGATATTCTTCCTTGATATATCATATCCTTTCCTACTAACTTCCATCCTCATG
This sequence comes from Bromus sterilis, assembly GCA_950022295.1. Lineage (NCBI taxonomy): Eukaryota > Viridiplantae > Streptophyta > Magnoliopsida > Poales > Poaceae > Bromus > Bromus sterilis. The sequence goes on from OX465599.1 coordinate 225,539,280, forward strand.
TCTGTTGTATGATAATGATATGTCTTTTCATAGGCTGAATGCTGACGATACCGATACTATTCTCGAGGTATCTCGGGCCTTATCTGCGGTACGGTCTTGAGTACTTTGTATTGGCGTCTTCAATAAAAGGCTTGGCCTTCATGGGTGGCTGGTATCTCAGAATGCTTACCTTCGTGATATCTCATTGTGCGAGGCTTGGACTGTCTGCACCTGGGGTTGCATCACTTTGTCCTTAACTCGTCTATCTCAAGCATTAATTCTGACCGGCGCACAAGCTTTTTACTTTCAATCATGTTGGGATTACTTGGTCTGTTTCCATATCCGTAGGCGGTGATAGGCCATGTTATGCTTCCACACGGTCCTTTTAGTCAAAACGCTGAGCTGGGTAAGGGGTCTTTTAGCGAAACCATCTTGAGCGTTCCGATCACCCCTGACAATTAAAAATATGAGTGACTGCGCGAGTTGATGGGCTTGGTACTCGATCTCTTTTCTATATAGAGTGATATTTCTTGGGTTCTGGTGTCCATGGTTATCCGTATGGAAGCATGGTTTCGACGGATTGGGGTGGGCTTAACCATGGCACCCATGTGGATATCCTTTTCCTTAGCTGTCAGTCTTACAAGAATTGCATACTTTTAGCATCTGACGGGGTGTAGCACTAACTATTGTAGCATATATCGCAACAAGCTTTGACATACTCCATGTCGGTATGCCTTGGTCCTTGCTACTGAGATAATCTTCCTCTGAAACAGACGGGTTACCTTCATATTTAGTCTCTTGGCTCATCATGACAATATTGGTTGCAATAAACTGGGCCTCAAGATTAACATCCTTCGGGGGCCTTTTCGGACATGAGAAGCTGACCATCGTGCTTGGGGAAGGTCAAATGCTTTGTTTCTTTCTTTCCTCCAGGTGTTTCTTCATGACTTGTCCATCTCCACACCAGGCTGAGGGGTGTATCTGAGTCTTATGATTGCTTTCCTCGCAAGAGTTACCGTTCTCATTGCTTACCATGAGAAGTATTTGCTGGATCATGAGCATGGTGGTATCCATACCGGAGTAGCTCGCATAATCCATGGAATGTGTAGATCCATATGTGTCTTAATATGCTGAACTCTCATTACTGTTGAACAGTCGGGCTTCTGGTAACACTGTTGTGGGCACGATGGCGTGTCGAAGAAGACTGGGTAGCTTGTCTTCGAAGCTTCGCCGGGGTAGTGTGCTGGAGAAGATTGGGTGTCGTACCTCGGAAGATTTATCCGGTGGCGTATCGGGAAAGCCGGGGTGTCGTATGCATCTTCATACTGTGGACATATCGGTTCCTTGTACTGGAAGTTTCTGCGGTAATCCACTGTAGATACCTGGGTAGCTTGTGCTGGATTCCATCCATGTGGTGTAGTGAGCATGATTGAGTGTCTTGCACCGTAAGATTCTCTCGGTGGCTTGTGGTGGAAGGCCGAATGTCTTGGCCGTGAAGATATCCGGATGGTGTACTGAGGACGACTGATACACTATACATGGCAGCGGTGCCCGGTACCTTGCCACGGAAGGCTGAGATCTCCTTATGTCTGAAACTTTCCCATGGTCGCATGTGTATAAAACTGAACATTGTGCATAAAAATTTACTAACTGCTGGCTTGTTAGAGGGAAACATTCTTCCAATAATTTCTTTGTTGGATATGGGCTTCATAATACGTTCTGACCGTCTTCCGGGATATACCGAAATATAATAACTTGTATTCCATAAGATTGTATCTCGTGTATGTCATGCCTTTGATGCATATGTTCATGGGTCAAAACTTATATTTTCCTTTGCTTGAATCTTCGCAGCTGTCGCAGTTGGTGCGGGCTTGATTCAAATGGTGGCTTCTATAGCATCCATACTTGAGCCACCTAAAGGATGTGGACCTTATCCGAATAATTCGTCCTGGCAGAAATCATGCCGGAGTCGGATATTCCTAATGCATTCCGTGCGAATCCTTCTAGACTTGGTGACTTCTACGATGCTCTGTGATCTTTCACTGAGTCCTCGAGGTATCCAAGGGTTATGAGCAACTTTCTATCGGGGTGGATAACGCGACACCAAAGAACCAAACGAAGAACCAACGAAGAAAAGCACTAAGAAAAAGCAAACGAGAGAAGGTTCGCTACTTCACCGGTTTTCGCGGTAGAGTATGACCATCCGAATTCCTTGCAAAAACCAGCGGATAACCCAGTAGCCACCAGAACAGTCTTTGCAACTCAAATGTGGGACATTTACTGGAATAACTCAATCACTGCTAAATATGGAAAAAAAGAAGATCAGAGCATGAGACAATGTTGATAAAAAGAATGCAGAGGTCCCCTACGACGATCGAAGAACATCTCAGAGCATAGAGTCTCCACTACGAAAAGGAACTCAACAACTGCCTGAGACGGCCGAAAAGCAGCACAGAGCACGGGCCGGTTGTTGGAAAGAGAAATATAAAATAGGCATCCACCCCGGACGGCTGAAAACGAATCATCTCAGAACCAGGCGTGGTGCTAGTATCGAAGAACAGCGAGTGATGTCTACGCATGCTTCTATTCTTGTAGACTATGTTGGGCCTCCAAGCGCAGAGGTTTGTAGGACAGTAGCAATTTCCCTCAAGTGGATGACCAATGGTTTATCAAACTCAGGGAAGTAGCGGTTGAAGATGGTCTCTGTCAAGCAACCCTGCAATTAAGATACAAGAAGTCTCTTGTGTCCCCAACACGCCTAATATAACTAGGAGTTGTATAGGTGCACTAGTTCGGTCAAGAGATGGTAAAATACGAGTGATAGGTGTGGAAAGGCAAAGTAATATAAATCTGTAATAAAAAGTGCAGAAAGCAAACATGTGACAAAAGTGAGCATAGACGGTGTAACAATGGAGGAAACAAGGCCTAGGCTTCATACTTTCACTAGTGGCAACTCCCAACAACATTAACATAGTCTAATCACATGATATTTTCCATAAAACATGCAATGGAGACGTACTCGGAGGTCATTCCTTTGTGGTCAAGAGAGGACGAGAATTATGTAGGGCAACAAAAGAACACCTCAAAGTTCGTAGTTCTCAAATCTATGGATTTCCCAATGTCACCGCGGCCATCCAAAGAGAGTACCACAATCACCACAACATATCTCAAGGACAGTCAAAGACAAGCACCAAGAGTTTCTCCATCTTCAATCAACACACAAAAGAGGAAATCACTCATGATAATATTCGTCTAACCCATGTCCAACAGAACGCTGTCACCATGGTCTCGGGGATTATACTAGAGAAGATCAAGTGAGTACATCAATCCAATACATAGAGGAAGGGGAAATATCATGGGATCACCCTAGATTAACATAGCCTATGATCACAACGAAGATCACATCATGGGAGAGAGAGAAGAACACATAGCTACTGGTAGAAACCTCAGCCCCGAGGGAGAACTACTCCTGCTTCATGGAGGGAGGAAGCAATGTCGATGGAGATGAATCCGGGGGCACTTCCCCGTACCGGCAGGGTGCCGGCACAGGAATTCTGGTCCCCTGAAGCTTGTTCGCGATGGCGGCGGAGATCGGAATCACTTCTGGAAAAAGTACTTCGATATTAGGGATTTCCTCCGCGGGGGCTAAATATACGCCAAAGGAGGGGGCCAGTGTTGAGGCACGCGGTCCGCTACGCTAGCGCTAAAACAAAATTTTCTACCGCGCACAACCAAGATCACTGCTACTGGAGATGAACTACATGATTAGGGTTTACCACTAGACGTGCAGTCACGGCAATGCAAGGAGAGTTGGTGATGCACGTCGGCGGATGCTGCTTGAATCCCTCGAAACGATCCCTCATACCGATCCCACGAACGGATTCGTGCGATCCGATCCCGCGAACAGTTCGTCCAAGCACCGCAGGTGCAACGCCTCCAAGGGATGCGCACGTACAAGGAGGAGCGCCGGGCGGCGGAGTGCTAGGTCCGGAGGCTCGGCTTGGAGGTCGAGTGGCGGCTAGGGTTCTGGTCTGACCTATACCCCTTAAAGTTCACCCTAGCCCTTATATAGGCGCCCGTGGAATGGCCTCAACCCTTGAGGAAATTCGGACGCTCCATCCATATTGCATTCGGATCACATCCGAATGGGCTCCTTTCCTCTTAAGTGCGCGACCCTATAGTTTCACGTACACATGGACACGTCCCGAATAACATCCGGTTAGATAGTCGGTAGCGGTTCCTAGCAGAACATGCCGACTCCCATATATGCGTAAAGTCATAAGACGAACCATTACAAAGTGTCATATGCAACATTCATTTTTCTTCACGATATATATTTTCAAGCTCAAGGCGAGTACTTCTCACCCTTGTGATAGCTTGACCTCTCTTCTCGAAACCGTGATACAGATTCCTAAACCGGGTTAACACTTAACCTATATCGCATGGCCATGCTTTCTGAATCTTATCACTCACGAGGGCCCAGAGAATATCTCTCCAAAGTGGAGGGGAAAATACCATCTTGATCAACCATGTCTCGCGGCATGTATCATGACTCACCCGTAAGCTACCTTTATAACTACCCAGTTAGGGTGTAGCGTTTGATAGTCCCTAAGTGATTCATTCCTCATCCCGAGAACATTCGAGGACCTTAGGTCTAGGACATGGCATATACATTGTATTGATACTAACAGATGACAATATCTCCCTGCGTCTCAAAGTGGATCTCTGTCCAACTCAGTGATCCCATCACTAAGTCCATACTATCGGCAGCATCTCCATGCTCATGACTTGTGAAACATAGTCATCAATCGAATCATATACTAGTCAAGGATATGTGTCCACATAACCTTATCAACTAGGGACCATTAGAACAATCATCATAGAATATATAGTCTCACAAACAAGTCACATACTTATTGATACATATCAGTGATGATGTTCAAGGACAATAAAAATAACTCATGAATACATAAGGAGATAACATCATAACATGATTGCCTCTAGGGAATATCTCCAACAGTCTCCCACTTGCACTACAGTCAATCAGTTAGGCATCTAAGGCCCATGGCTCTTACGTGCGCCTCATGCTTCGGCATCGAGAGAGGCTTCGTCAAAGGATCAACAACGTTTGCATCTGTGTGTACTTTGCATACATTTATATTACCATCGTTTACAAATTGTCGTATGAGATGATAACGCCTTTCTATGTGCTTGGATTTCTAGTGATGCCTTGTCTCCCTGGCCTGTGCGATGGCACCACTATTATCACAATAGAGGTCCAACGGGTTTGCCGAGTCTAGAACCACACCAAGTAGGGTAATGAAATCCTTTATCCAAACACCTTCCTCTGAAGCTTCAAAAGCTGCAAGGTACTCGGCCTCTGTTGCAGAATCAGCTACCGTTTCTTGCTTGGAACTCTTCCAGCTCACTGCACCTCCGTTCAGAATGAACAGATAACCAGATTGCGAACGAAAGTCATCCTTGTCCGTTTGGAAACTAGCATCGGTGTAACCATCTACAACGAGCTCATCCTCACCTCCATAAACTAGGAACATATCCTTAGTACTTTTCAGGTACTTTAGGATGCTCTTAACTGTTTTCCAGTGGCTCTCGGCTAGATTAGCCTGGTATATGCTCGTAGCGCTTAGAGCATAGGAAACATCTGGACGAGTACATACCATAGCATACATGATAGACCCGATGACCAAAGCATAAGGAATCTTATCCATGCGTTTTTGCTCATCAAGAGTCGATGGACCCTGAGTCTTGCTTAGATGAATGCCATGTGACACAGGAAAGAACCCTTTCTTAGCCTCATGCATGTTGAACCTTTTCAACACCTTGTCAATATACGTACACTGGCTTAAGGCAATAAGCCTCCTTGATCTATCTCTATAGATCTTAATTCCCAAAATGTAAGCTTCTTCTCCCAAGTCCTTCATTGCAAAACTATTTTTCAATGAGTCCTTGATAGCTTCAAGCATTGGAATGTCATTCCCAATCAGTAATATTTCATCCACATATAAGATTAGAAATATGATCGAGCTCCCACTAAACTTCTTGAACACACAAGGTCCCTTTTCGTTCTCGATGAAGCCAAACGATTTGACAACCTCTTTAAAACGAATATTCCAACTCCGAGATGCTTTCTTCAGACCATAAATGGATTTCTGAAGTTTTCATACCTTACTAGCATTCTCTGGATCGACAAAAGCCTCGGGTTGTATCATATACACGTCCTCTTCTAGATTTCCATTAAGGAAAGCTGTTTTGACATCTATTTTCCATATCTGATAATCGAAATAGGAAGTTATAGCTGGAATAATCCAAACTGATTTAAGCATCGCTACAGGCGAGAAGGTCTCGTTGTAGTCAATTCCTTGAACTTGTCGAAACCCCTTCGCGACAAGTCGAGCTTTATGGATTTGAACATTTCCATCCATATCAGTTTTCTTCTTAAAGATCCATTTGCACTCAATGGTTCTTGCACCATTTGGCAGATCAACCAAGTTCCAAACTTGATTGTCATCCATAGACTTTAACTCGGATCTCATGGCCTCAAGCCATAACTCATAATTTGGATCCACCATCGCTTCCGCATATGTCAAAGGCTCATCGTTGTCCAACAACAATACATTGCTTGCATTACGCAGCCTTTCTGACCTTCGTGGTGCGGGTGCTACTTCAACCACGCGTTCACTGACTGGCTCTGCCATAATGGCATCACTTTCCGTGTCTTCCCCGAGTGGTTTATCTCGAACCTCTTCGAGTTGCACCGTCCTCCCACTGGCCTTCCTAGTGAGAAACTCTTTCTCAAGGAAGGTACCATGTTGAGCGACAAACACTTTGCCCTCTTGTCGGTCGTAGAAGTAATACCCTAAGGTTTCCCTTGGATATCCCACGAATATCCACTTATCCGATTTGGGTGCGAGCTTGTCCGACTGAAGTCCCTTGAAAAACGCTTCACAACCCCAAATCTTTAGAAAAGACAAACTGTGACGCTTCCCAGTCCATATCTCATATGGTGTCTTATCTACGGATTTAGATGGTACTCTATTTAGTGTGAAAGCTGCAGTTTCTAGAGCATGACCCCAAAATGACAATGGTAGATCTGACTGAATCATCATCGATCAAACCATGTCCAACAAGGTGTGATTCCTCCGTTCCGATACACCATTTCTTTGAGGCGTTCCAGGAGGAGTGAGTTGTGGAAATATTCCACGACTCTTGAGATGATCATCAAACTCTTGACTTAGATATTCACCTCCACTATCTGATCGTAGAAGTTTGATCGTCTTGCCGAGTTGATTCTCTACTTCATTCTGAAACTCCTTAAACTTTTCAAAGGTTTCCGACTTGTGCCTCATCAAGTAGATATATACATATCTGCTCAAGTCGTCGGTGAAAGGCACGAAATACTAGTAACCACCTCTAGCAGTCGTGCTCATTGGTCCACACACATCAGTATGTATGAGTTCCAACAAGTCGGATGCCCTCTCGCATCTCTTTGCAAAAGGTGTCTTGGTCATCTTGCCGAGTAGGCACGATTCGCATGTCTTGAATGATTCAAAATCAAACGAATTTAAAGTCCATCATCATGGAGCTTCTTCATGTGCTTTTCACTAATATGACTAGGCCGACAGCGCCAAAAGAAAGTTGTATTCAGATCGTTAGGTTTAAGCCTCTTGGCATTTATATTATAGACAGATTCACCTTCAAGATTCAAAATAAATAACCCATTCACAATGGGCGCCAAGCCATAAAACATCTTATTCAAATATATAGAACAACCATTGTCCTTAATAATGAATTCATAACCTTGTATCATCAAACATGAGGCAGAAATAATGTTTCGACTTAACGATAACAATTATCAAGCTCCATTACAAATCCAGAAGGTAAATTAAGTTGCATGGTACCGATGACTAATGTAGCAACTCTTGCTTTATTCTCGACGCAAATGTCAACTTCTCATCTTGCGACATCTCTACTTCTTTTTAGTCCCTACATCGATTTGCAAATGTGAACAACCGATCCGGTATCATATACCCAAGAACTATTAGAAATATCCGCAAGATAAATGTCTATAACATATACAACAAGTGTACCTGTAGAAGACGTACTCCCACTGCTCTTTCCCTTGCTGGCTAGCCACTTGTTGCAGTTCCACTTCCAGTGACCATTCTCCTTGCAATAGAAGCAAATGGTCTCCACATTAGGTCCTGGCTTTGGCGCCGGGGCTGGAGTCGGTATCACATCCTTGTCCTTTCCCTTTGCGTTAGCCTTCTTTTTGGTCCATGACTTCTTGAACTTGGCCGTGTTCTTCACCATCAACACTTGATGTGTTCCCTTCTTAATGTCCTGCTCTGCTATCTTAAGAATCCCATGAAATTCAGTGGGCTTATTTTCCATGCCATGCATATGAAAGTTCGTAATGAACGAGTTATATCTTGGCGGAAGAGAACCCAAAATTGTATCTGTAGCTTACTTAGGAGTCAACGGATGCTCAAGATGATCCAAAGCTTGCATGTATCCCATCATTTTGATGTCATGCGGGCTCAGTGGATCAACCTCTTTCATCTTGCAATCCATCAGGGATCGCCAGGCGTGGAACCTTTCGGTCCTAGCCTGAACCTGAAACATGCCCTTAAGACTCTCGATCATATCAAAATCCCTAATGTCTTCGAACTATTGTTGCAGCTCGGGCTCCATAGAAGCCAGCATGAGGCAGCTGATCTATGTAGACTCATCCTTGAGTTTATGATAGGCATTCTTAGCAGCAGCGGTGGCATTATCAGCCGGATCCTCTGGAAGCGGTTCCTCTAGAACATTTTCCTTTTTATCATGCTTGAGAACAATTCTCAGATTTCTATACCAGGTGGTAAAGTTTGTTCCATTCAGTTTATCTTTCTCAAGGATGGATTCAAACGCAAAATTGGTAACTGGAGCAGGTGGTTCCATTGATCTACAACATAAAATGAAAAATACTAAGAGATGTATTCATGAAGAGAAATTCATATTAAACGCTTTAATAAAATTACTCCCACTAAGTTCAACATCCCTCTAGTTGACACTAAGTGATTCAGTGTCGGGACCCGGAGTTTGCATATGTAATTCCAGCCACAACTCAATCATATGAAGAGCCGAGAGCCATACCCACTTGTCTAAGCAGACAAGGCCAAGTACAAGACAGTCTCGAAAAGCTCGAATGTGAGGGGCATCCCATTCAGGCCCGGATGATCAACTGAGATGGGTCCTCATCGTCCGCTCACAAGTCTAAATGATTATGGGTGGTGAAATCCCATACTCATAGACAAGTCGCCTCAACCATATTATCGATTGAATCATAACACTTACATAAACAAACTCCAGCCCGATCTCTTAGTCGGGGTCTCGGGCGGGCTCAATCATACAACAAAGTGTGCCACGTGACAGAGTCACGAGCAATCGCATCGCGATGCCCTAAGCTGCGCACATCTAAGGGCCACTTGGTGTATAAAAGACCGCCGGCGAGAACACAACTAAGGTATCGAACCCCACACATGACATGCACGATATAAACATACACGCAGCATGCATGCCAAGTGTATAACAACAGGTAACACAACATGAACTCTACAAACTCATAGCTTTATTGCATCTGCTACACAGAGAAGATATAGTAGTGTTACAAGCAGAGATCACATCACTGTGATCCAACATTACATCATACAACAACGGAAGAAAAGTATGTCTTAGTAAAGACAAGGTTAACAAATGGCTTAAGAAGCCTTTAAGAAAACACAACGACCCTCCAGAGGGACCAGGCTGCTGTTTGGGACTACATTACTTCGTCGACGTCGAGCTTGAGGGGGAGGCCACCATCAGGTTCAGTGGTCTCGTCTCTAAAACATAGAATAAGCAAACGTGAGTACAAAGTCGTACTGAGCAAGAATTACGTCAGAACTATACTACTCATGCTCAGATATCAAGGTAAAGGCAAGTGGGGTTGTAATGCAGAAAGCTTTGACTTGGCTATCCTGTACTTTGACTACACAGAGTTGAGATGAGAGGCGCACACGAGTCCATCTAATCTTGATCACCACATCAATACACAACCATGGATCCTTCCTCGACTTCCCCACGAGGAAGCACCCCAAAGTACTCACACTTATCTTGCGATTTTTAGAGTATCCATTTGAGTTGTCTAATAATCAAGTAAAGATCTCCAAGTAGTCCATAACCGCGGACATGGCTATTCGAATAGTTCATTAACCCTGGAGGGGTGTACTTCTTCACATATGTAGCTACCACTTATCTCCTAGAACTCGTCACCTTCAAGCGGTGTCGGCGAGGATAGTACCACGACACTTACCTCACGGCTCCAACTCTAGTCCAGGGGATCGCCTATCTGAGTATGTACCCCAATCGGGAATCCGGCCGGGGTTTCCGTTCAGGACCCAGACGATGTATGGACGGTCCGACAAGCCCACCTCGACGGATGGTGCTGCGCTTGCCTAAAACCGTGCTATGTTATGAAAGAAAATAGAAGAAAATTAACTCATGCGAATCCTGGACCCTAGCCGGGGTGAGTTAATAGGTCGAGACGGGTCAATGAGCCCAACATGTGGTAGTAATCTGTGTCTTGGATCACAACACAAGAACTCGGGGCCTAGGGTAGTGTAAATGAGACAACCCACTGTGTACTCCTACACAGCCTCTCATTGTTCACTTATATTAGGGTGACTTCATCAACACGTTACCACCTTGTTGCATGGGTTCACTACCATCCTGATACATCACCAGATGGATCAACTTCATTGCAAACAACTCTAGCATGGCATAGCATAACATGGATGAAGGGCCACATGATGAACACAAACAAATCTTGTATCTTCTAGGTTGAGGTTTGCTTAATACTGTGGCGGCAATGATAGGTCATGCAAAGGATGGGTTCAACTAGCGGAAGAACGGTAACATGTGAATCACCTAAACATTCATAAGAGAACAAGAGGGAAACTGGGTTTTTATAGATATGATCAAAGGGGATTTGCTTGCCTTATTGTCGAGACACGGGGGTGCCACTCTTCGGAGAAAACAGGGACTACGTCCGGCGATGGATCTATTGAGAAGAAGCAAACACTGAGACACCAAAGTATAAACATCACATTGCAATGCACATTCAAGAATGAAACATGGCATGGTATTGATGTGAGCTAGGTTCAATTGTCACATGTTAATTGAAGTTGATTTGAATAAGAAATTCAAATTCAAACATCAAATGTGGTTCAAATTAGCCAAAGTTGCATTTGCTAATGTTTGGATATGGTAAACCATGTTGTCCTGTGTATGATATGCCTCTGATGTTCATGTGATAAGGTTGGCATTGCAAAGATTTACTTTGAAATGATTTAAACATTTATTTTGAATTATTCCAAATAAGCCATATAGCTAAATGCTACTTGTTCCCAACCATAGATGTGTTTTTCATCAATTAAAGTATGATATTTGGAATCCTTGAATTTTTCTGATGATTTTTCATATATAAATTATTTGATTTGGAGTTATGGTTTAAAAGTTATTGAATTTCAAAGATTTAATCATTTTCTAGAATTATGTTAATTAGAAAAGGATTTATTGCGCAAGGCTGACGTCATCATGACGCAGGGGGGAGGGCTGACCAGTGGGCCATCACTGTGAGTGGGTCTAGGGTTAATCCCCGTTTAATTAAAATTTAACAAAGGATTAAGGGGGCCAGGGCCCCACCTGTCAGTGGCTTGGGGCCAACTAACCAGGGGGTTAGCGCCCTAATGACCACCCGGCCGGCGGCTAGCCGGCGGCAACCACGGGACACGGCGGCGCCCACTGGAGAGGGTGGCTCCGGCCATGGGGAGGCACGGGGAGACCACCAGAATGCTCCTCGTGCACTTTCGCGTCTTTTGGTGTCCACGGGGAGGCACGGGGGGCACCGTAGCCTTGCCGGCATCGAGCACAGGCGGCGGCCGTGCTCGGGCTCGACGGAGCGGTTGACAGAGAACGGTAGAGCGAGCGGGGCTTTGGGAGAAAACGTGAGCGAGCTCACCCTGGATGCAGCGGTGTGGACGTGGAAGCCGGGGATGCAACTGCGGCGACACAATTCCTCGCCGGAGTTCGAAGACCGTGGCGGACGAAGTTGGAGCTGGCGTCGCCGGAGTGGCTTCTCGGCTGCAATTGGGGGTTCAAGACGGCGTAGAAGACCTCGGTGGAGCTGCTGGACATGCCCTCGCGGCGAGCAGGGCACGGTGGCCGCGTGGACGCTCGAAGGCGGCGACGGTGGCGCTCGGTTCCTCGCAGGATTTCGCAGGGGAGAGAGAGGAGGAAGTCCAGAGGAAGGGGGGAATGGAAGGTGAGCACAGGGAGGCTCCACGACACCTATAAGGGAGCGGGAGGCAGCCAGGCAGCTGCTTGGCGGCCATGCCGGGCTCGCCGGTGACCTGGCTGCCTGCCTATCCAGTGGAGGAAGACGACCCTGCCCTTTTGGGCTGGGCCTCCTCTGCTGGGCCAGGTGGGCCAGGTAAGCCGAAGAGGTAAGTGGCCTCTGGCCTTTTTATTCTTTTTTCTGTTTTGTTTTGTTTTCTGTATTATTTGTTTCGAATTGAATTAAATATCAATTAATTTTATAAAGTCCTCAAATATTTATCTTGGACATATGTGACATAGTACTAGCCACACCCAAGTTTTGAAGATTTTTTTAATTCAAAACATTTGAATTTCAATTCAAATAGCATTTAAATTTTATTTCCAAGCCTCTGTTTGAATATTTGAAAAATCCATGAGCATGGGTTTGACTCCAAATCATTTTTAAAATGATCATACTCATTTATAGGACTTTTCCAAATTGTTTGGAGGAATTTTGGAAAAACTTTTTATCTCGCCTTTTATTAAAAATCTTTTTGAGGATTTTCAAAATCCCCAATTCTTAAACCAAAGAATTTAAACATGATGCAATTATTTCTAGTAATAAAAGCACATACCAAAACTAGGGTTGTGAAAACTCGCCCCCACTCAAAAGAATATCGTCCCGAGATTCAGAAGTAGTCGGGAAGAAGGTGGGGTATTCAACTCGAAGATGATCTTCTCGTTCCCAGGTGGCTTCCTTCTTAGAATGGTTGGACCCCTGCACTTTGAGGAACTTGATCTTCTGACGTCTGGTGGTGCGCTCAACTTCATCGAGGATACGGACAGGATACTCTCGATATGACAAGTTTTCTTGGAGATCAAGCGTTTCGTGGTCTACTTCGCGGATGGGGTCCTTGAAGCAACGCCTGAGTTGAGATACGTGGAAGACATCGTGAACCTGAGAAAGATGAGGCAGTAGTTCAAGTTGGTAGGCAACTTCTCCATGTTTAGCTAGAATGCGAAAGGGGCCTATGTAACGTGGGGCCAATTATCCTTTGATACCGAAGCGATGGGTTCCCTTCAGAGGAGTAACCCGGAGGTAAGCCTTCTCGTCCATCTCGTAGCTTTCTAGCCTATGGTGACGATCATAATAGCTTTTCTGAACAAGCACAATCATGCTGAAGAAAGAACCCTTTAAGAAGTTGTAGTTCACCAACACACGTTTTATAGTAGTTTGCGCAAACCTGAGTGTTGTGAGGAAACGATAAATGTTTGTTTGGCTTGCAGAACCATGGATTTATCTGAACCCAGTTCATGAACAAGAAGAACTTTCTGCAATGCTAGTGAGGATGTCCGAGTGTTAGATTGCGAGATTCTCTAAACCATATACAAGGTAATGATTTGGGTGCGGAATGGATTGGCCCCCATGACGACTACCCTTATTATTTGCTCTTGCTATGAGGGTTAGTAAATCTTGAGTGACTTACCTATAGTAGAGAGGCGACGATGTTAAGCCTGAACCATAGAATGGTATAATGTTTGACCCCTATAAGATATTGTCGTTAATAATAGTAGGTTATACGGTGAGTATAGACCAAGACCGTTTCCTGCGGGTATCCCGTAAAAGCATTCTTGATGACCACCAAGAGAGAATCGATAGTTGCTTAACATTGGCGCCTGACCTGTCAGCCATGACGGTTCAGTATATGGAAGACTCCTCTGTTGCTAAGGATTCAAGACCTGATAGGAGGAGGTGAATCTCTTCGAAGGAGGTTATCGATGGAGTAAGATTTCGAAGACCATGTCGCATTCCTTTTAAGGGTGGTAGCACCCTAGCTCATCGGAGGATCGATGGACTGTCATGAAGACCCGAACCCTAACCTTTCTTTCTAGCCTTCTCGAATCTCGAGGACGAGATTCCTTTTAAGGGTGGTAGTGTGTAACATCCTAAAATTCCTCGAATTTTGGAATGTTAATAAAATTAAATAGATAATGATTGTTTGCTTGATGTGTTTGATTTCCTCTGATATTTAAAACTTTTTTGGAGCTTGTTGAATATTAAAAAAAAAGAGGGAATAAAAGGACTTTCCCTAATATTCATAATTGGTGTGTTTGGAATTTATTATTTAAAACAAAACCAACAAAACAAAATGAGAGAAGGTAATATGACTCCTTCAACATATTAAAAGGTTGGAAAATGTTTTAAATCATTATTGGAATTCTTCTGAATATTCAAAACATTTTTCAACTCAAGGAAATTCATTTGAGAGGATATAAAATGACTTATCCCCTTTTTAATAAAGTTGGGAAATATTTAGGATATTACTTTAAAGTTTTTAAATTTTATTATGAGTATTATAAATAACTCTAAAATTATCTTAGGGATTTTATAATGCTAAGAGAGTTCTTATTTCATTAAAATGATTTATTAAATATTTTAAAAGACTTGGAAAAAGTATTCCAATGGGATATTTTTATTATACCAAATTATTTATTGGTGTAAAAATTTTAAAATTTATATTTTATTATTTAGAAATGGTTTGTCAATGCTTTTGACCAAATAAAAATATTTTTAATAATTTATTGGATTTTATTTGATTTATGAAAAGTATTTTATATTTAAATAAAGTATTTAGAATTTTTTTATTTTTATTTACTGTTTTGGAAAATATATTCATTGCATAATTTTCTTTGGATTATTCGAAGAATTTAGGATTTTATTTCATATTTTTCTGATGAGTATTTATTTGTGTAAAATTGTTTGAAGTTTCTGTTTTAAAGAAAAAGAAAAAACCCGTATCCAGCCGACCCAATAGATTATTTCCGCCGCGAGTCCAATTAGAGCCCGAATCGGATCAAATTTCTGTTTTTTTTCTTTTTTCTCTGTCTATATAAAGTTTTTCCAGAATTTCTTTTTGTACTTTTTTTTAAAAACCCTAAATTTCGCCACCGCGGGCCCCGCCGCCGCGCCGGCCGCGACTCCCACGCCGCCCGCGAGTGTGCCACGCTGCCGCCCCCACACCTCGCCGGCCACCACCTCCCTTCTCCTAAGCAAACCGCCTCGCCGGAAAAACGGAGTTCGCCAGAGCAACTCCGGCCAGATCTGGATGAGGATCCGACCGCGCCACAATGCTGAACTGGACGTCTTTTAGAGCTTTCGAACGAGACCACAACGCGGATGGCCCACACCGTAATCCCACATATAGGTAGTGCGTACAAGCCAAAAGGCTACTCAAGTAATCCGCTGAACCCATTAAGCATTTTATTAATTTTCTGTCGAGACAACCGTTATCGTTGCCCCTTATTGAAAGAGTCGCGGACAACGACAGCAGTCAGGACCACCAGTAACATCGGTGCTTGCCCTCACGTCCCACCAACTCGTGCGGTTACCAACAAGGTGAACCGTTTCCTTACCTTGTCTCGCGTTTGCTCCGAAGAGCTCGACTTTCGTACAACAGGATACCTGTCGGCCACGAATAGTACTAGGCCCTCCGCACACCGGTGGAATACACCTGACCTGTCGTTCCGCTAAGATACCATGCGCAGGCACCGTTGGGTCACCCGAGTCCTTACCTGTAAGGACACCTATTGATTCGAGTGCCTACCATCAAGTGAAACAAAGGAGGAATCAACCTCGATGGTACACTTGAAGATGTTCGACCAAGACATCACCGGAATGAACTAAAGAGGAATATTCTCGTATCACCCCGGTGGTGCCGAGACACCAGTGGAATGAACTAAAGAGGAATACCCTCGTATCATCCCAGTGATGCTACGCTACTGAGCCGGCGAGAGTGAAATACGAGTCCGTCCACTCGTAAGTAAAACTCAAAGCGACTCGACAGAGTCTCGCCGTTGTAGGTTCCCTAGGGCGTCTGCATTGATCCGTACCTGTTGAAGTTATAATATTTGTAATCCGCGTTCACCCACCAGAGTGATCACGGCCCGCTATTCTAAACCTAGCTAACAATGCGCAGGGTTCACTTCTGAATATTATATATATTTATAAGGCAACAATAGGATAAAGGAAGGTACATCAAGGGGCGACAAAAACAGGCTATGCAATTGAATAGGATTGTAACGTAGCAGCAGCAGCATAGGCCTAGTGCAAGAAATGTACGGAAAAGATAGGAGATATCTGGGGAAGAGAATGGCTCTGTTTGCCTGGAAGCTCGACGGTAGGGGTACGGTCGTCGACGAAGTAGTCGTACTCGATGGTGTCATCAGCGGCAGCAACGGGGTCTACCGGAGAATAGGGGGGGAGAAATAGTAAATACACAACAATAATAGAAATACAAATTTATGACATAGCAGATACAAAGAAACGGGGCTCTAACGCAGTGTTAGGTGATTTTCTCGGAGCGGGAATTCATCCGGGGATGAACAGCCAGTTCCGGGTGATTACCGGAAAGGGTGTCCGAAGGGCGAAGTGATCATGCCGGAGGTGTCGTGGACACCCGACAAACGTATGGGTGGGGTATCCTAGTTAGTTGAACTATTCTGAACAACTTTCGTGTTCGGAATAACTTCATCCGGATACTTTAATAGTACCGGACAAATCATCGGATAGACGGTCCGGAAGGGGGACGGTTTGATGTTCGGTATGTTAGAGGGGTGTGGTAGATAAACAGATAGCGTATCCGTATTCGTTGTATTTTTCTGAGCAATTTTGATATATAAATTATTTTCATCTGATTTACGGTTTAAAAGATATTCAATTTCAAAGTTTAATTCACTTTAAATCATTTTATAATTTCTTTTATTATTTAAATAAAAATTAGCCACAATAGTGATATTGACCTAGTCAAACCTGACAAGTGGGACCTACTGACCAGTGGGTCCCGTATGTCATAGCCATATTTAATAATTACATTTGCAATTGATAAAACTGTAAGGGTGGCCCACCTGTCATAGACATATTTTTATAATTGCAGTTTAATTATCTGATTAAACCAGTGGGCCCCAACAGTCAGTGACACATGTATTAATACCCCATTTAATTAACAGTTAATTAAGTTAACTTACATCTAGGGCCCACCTGTAAGTCTCAGGGGGTTGTCTTCATTTCTAATTTTACTTAAAGGGGGGGGGGTTATCTACTAATCTTTCTTTCATTTCTTTTTAAACAGGGGGATTATGGGGTGGGGCCCCACTGTCAGCGGGGTGTGGAGGGGGCTCAGCCCACGGTGGTTAACCCGCACGCCGGCGGTGATCCACCACAGCGGCAAGGACCGAGGGGGGAGGGCACGACAAGGCCGGCAGCCCCAGAGGCGGGGGCGCGGCAGCCAACGCGACAAGGCACGGCCGCGCGGCGAGCCACCACGCACACGAGAGCGGGAGCATGGGGCTCTGCCGAGTTCCACGAGCTCGAGGCCGTGGCTATGGCGGGCGGCGCGTACGGCGACAACAGGGGGAGCTCTACGCCGGAGGAGGGGAGGAGGGGAGAGAGGGAACCGACACGGGAGCTCACAGGGGGCGGAAGAGGAGCTCGGGGATGCCGGAGGGGCGTGTGGAGGCGGCAAACGTCGGCGACGTCCGCGGCGGCCGACGGGGAAGGGGCTCGATTTGGAGGAGGGGAGCTCTCCGGCTCGAATCGAACCGCAGAATCGCCATGTGGGAGTTAGGAGGTTCGCCTGGATAGGCCGAGGAAGTGCGGGATGGCTCCAGAGCGCGTCGAGGGCGGCGGCGCATCGGCGGCCATGGCGGGCTCGGGAGAGCGGGATCTGCCGAGAGAGAAGGGGAGAGCTAGCGAGGAGGAGCACATGGGGGTGCAGGGGGTGGGCTTTATCCACCGAGGAGAGGGGGGAGCAGGTAGGGGCAGGGGCAGGTGAGCTCGGGCTCTCCCTGCCCATGGCGCTGTGCGGGCAGGGGGCAGGTGGGGTGGGGGGGAACAGGGGAAGGAGAGAGAGAGAGCGGGCTGGGCCCGGGTGGGCCTGTGCCCGAGGCGTTTTTTTAGTTCTTTTTTTTGGTTTGCTTTCTGTTTATTTTTCTTCTATTTGTTTTAGCTAGTTTTTGATTTTTCTAAAATGCGTAACTGATCCTAATATTGTTTTTACATTTTATTAACCTGGTATAAAAGTTTCATGCAAAAATAAACTCATTTGAATATTATATAGAATGCAAAGGATTAATGAGTGATCCCTTAGGTACTGCTTTTAGTTTAGTTTTAATTACTAAAACATTTTAATAAATTTCTATTTCTATATTTTCTTGGACTACTGATTTTGTTTACACTTAATAAAATTGATTGCAATATTTTTGGGCAAGATTTTTATTTCCACTTGTTTATTATTATCCTATGGTAATTTAATAACTCCCAACCTATTGTTTTATTTCATTTATTATTCCTTAATATTACTATACCATTTTAATAATATACCCATTGCTATATTAACCATGGCCTAATGATTTCTAGGCATTTTATTTAATAGGTTTTATTAACTTTGGTTTAACTATGATTAAGTTGATTAACATGCATCCACAGTTCCTGGAGAGAATTTGTAATCCACCTTCATTTGAAAATTTTATCAGGGTTGGAATTTCAATGAGCTATGATCAAAGGTGATCAAGGCTTGATCATCAATAGTAATGATCACTAACAGTGGAATCACTGTAGTGATTACTGTTACTGATTCTGAGGGTGTTACACCTTCCCCGGTCTGAGACTAGTTTAGGGGTGTGCGACACTTCCGTCCATAAAGGGCTTCAAACGGGGCCATCTGCAAACTCAAATGATAGTTGTTTTTGTAGGAGAATCCGCATAAAGCAAGAAGTCCTCCCACTTGGAACCATATGCTAGAGCACATGCGCGGAGCATATCCTCCAGTATCTGGTTCACTCGCTCGGTCTGGCCTCCAGTCTGCGGGTGATAGGTTGTGCTGAATGTGAGTTTGGTGCCTAATGCCTCCTGACTTGCTTCCAGAACCTCGAGGTAAACTGGGTAACTCGGTCTGACACAATCTCCTTCGGGACTCCATGCAGACATATGATCCTCGACATGTACAAGTCTGCCAGCTGGTCTCCTCGATAGGTGGTTCGCACCGGAATAAAGTGCACTACCTTGGTGAGTCGGTCGACGATGACCCAGATGGAGTCATGACGTTTGCTCGACCTCGGTAGTCCTATGATGAAGTCCATGCCTATCTGTTCCCACTACCATTCAGGAACTCGGAAAGGTTGCAGCAATCCTGCAGGTCTCTGGTGCTCTGCTTTCACTCTCTGGCAGATGGCGCACTTGGCAACATACAAGCCAATCTCACGCTTCATACCGTGCCACCAGAACAAGTCCTTCATGTCTTGATACATCTTAGTCCCATCGGGGTGGATGGATTAAGGTGTATCGTGAGCTTCTTGTATGATCGTGTGCTTCACTTCCACCACATCACGCACACACAATCGACCATCGAACCAAAGGAATCCTTCGTCATCTGCCGTGAACTTTGGGGCCTTGCAGAGGGGTATCTTCTTCTTGATTCCCTCGATACTACCGCGTCATTTCTATGCCTCCTTGATCTGATCAAATAGAGTCGGAGTCAGCTCGAGGTGAGCAAGAAAACCGGGTGCAACAAGCTCCAAACCCAGTTTCTCGAACTCCTCGTGCAGAGCCGGCTGCTCCTCTCTGATCATCGCATTAAGTGTGCAGGGCTTGCGGCTGAGGGCATCTGCTACCACGTTGGCCTTGCCAGGATGGTAGTGGATTTCCATAGCGTAGTCCTTGGTCTACTAAATCCATCTCCTCTGCCTCATGTTCAACTCTTTCTGTGAGAAAATGTACTTCAAGATCTTATGGTCGGTGTAGATGTCACAACGGTGTCCCATCAGGTAATGTCTCCATCTCTTGAGAGCAAGCACAACTGCGGCTAACTCCAAGTCGTGTGTGAGGTAGTTCAATTCGTGCGACTTCAACTGTCGGGATAGGTACTGGATTACCTTGCCTACTTGCGTTAGGACACAACCCAAACCAACCTTTGATGCGTCACAATACACCTCAAAGCTCTTTGCCAGATCAGGCATTGTCAACACAGGGGCAGATACCAATCTCCTCTTCAGCTCCTGGAAACTGGCTTCACACTTCTCTGTCCACACAAACTTCTGGTCCTTCTTCAGCAGTTTAGTCATGGGACGGGCAATGCTGGAGAATCCTTCCACGAACTTGCGGTAGTATCCCGCTAGTCCGAGGAATCCTCTAACTTTCTTCTGACTGGTTGGGGCTGTCCAGTCCATGATGGACTGAATCTTGGCTGGGTCGACGGATATTCCTCCTTCTGACAATACATGTCCCAAAAATCCGACTTCGTTTAGCCAGAATTCGCACTTGCTGAACTTGGCATATAGCTGGTTCTCTCGCAAAGTCTCAAGGACTAAGCGCAGATGTTCGGCATGCTCTTCTTCCGTCTTGGAATAAATAAATATGTCATCAATGAACACCACCACAAACTTGTCAAGGTACTTCATGAAGATCTTGTTCATGAGGTTCATGAAATAGGCCGGGGCATTGGTAAGTCCGAAGGACATCACAGTGTACTCGAACAAACCATAGCAGGTTGTGAAGGCTATCTTGGGGATGTCCGACTCACGGACCTTCAGCTGGTGGTATCCGGTCCTTAGATCAATCTTGGAGAAGACTCGGGCTCCGTTCAACTGGTCGAACAGATCCTCGATCTTTGGGAGCGGATACTTGTTCTTGATGGTCACTTCATTCAGCTTACAGTAGTCCACACACATGCGTATGGTGTCGTCTCTCTTGTCTACAAAGAGAACCGGCGAACCCCAGGGTGAAGCACTGGGTCGAATCAGTCCCTTCTGGAGCATATCATTCAGCTATTTCTTCAACTCAAACAGCTCTTCAGCATTCATCTGGTATGGTCTCTGAAAAATTGGGGCTGTGCCAGGCACTAACTCGATGATGAACTCGATATCCCGATCAGGCGGCATACCGGGTAACTCCTTCGGAAATAAATCCGGTAATTCACATACAACATTTACTTCTTCAAGGGATGGCACCGAGACACTCTGATGACAGTAGGCTCGGGTCTTGTCGGTCAGGTGTGTGTAGTCTATCTGAAATCCTTCAGTACTGGTTAGGTTGACTGTCCTCTCTGTGCAATCTATCTGACCTCAATACCTAGACAACCAGTTCATGCCGAGTATCACCTCTATCCCTTCTATTCCCAGCACAGTCAATTCTGCTGGAAACGTGACTCCTTGGATCTCTATGGGCACACCATAACATCCGCGAAATGCTTTAATTGTAGACCTTGGAATTTGCACGCTCGTGGACCTCCTCACCGGCTCGGGCCTCATCCCACTTCTATTCACAAATGACTCTGTAACAAACGAGTGGGATGCACCAGAATCAAACAATACTTGGGAAGGTACTGAATTAACTGAGAATGTACCCAAGATGACTTCTCCTACCTCCTGGGCTTCCTCAGCTTGCACGTGATGAAGACGTCCCTTGGCGGCGTGTGATACGTCCAAACCGTATCTATAATTTCTGCTTGCTCCATGCATGTTTTGTGTGATATTGCTATGATCTAGATACACTTTCATACACTTTTGATCATATTTGGACTAACCTATTAACTCAGTGCATCACAGTGCCAGTTTCTGTTTTTCTGCTGTTTTTCTATTTCAGTTTTCCCCCATATAAAAAGTGCCAGAAAAATTCCGGGAAAAATATAGGAAAAATCAGCGTACAGGAAGCTTGGCGAAGAGCCCGACTAGGGCCAGAGGGGAGCCAGGGGTGGCCCAGGCGGCCACCCGGCGCGGCTACCCCCTGGGCCGCGCCAGGGGGGCGCCTGGGGCCCCTGGTCCACCTCTGGCTGCCCCCCTTCGCCTATATATTCTCCGTGACGAGGAAACCCTGATTCCAGACCCCTTTTCTCCAGAAGCAATTCCGATCTCCGCCGCCATCGCCATCAAGTTTCGGGGGCACAGAATTCCTGTGTCGGCACCCTGCCGGGACGGGGAAGTGCCCGCGGATTCATCTCCATCGACGTTGATTCCTCCCTCCATGAAGCGGGAATAGTTCTCCCTAGGGGCTGAGGTTTCTACCAGTAGCTATGTGTTCTTCTGTCTATCCCATGATGTGATCTTCATTGTGATCATAGGCTATGTTAATCTAGGGTGATCCCATGATATTTCCCCTTCCTCTATGTATTGGATTGATGTACTCAATTGATCTTATCTAGTATAATCCCCGAGACCAAGGTGACAGCGGTCTATTGGACATGGGTTAGAAGAGTATTTTCATGAGTGATTTCCTCTTTTGTGTGTTGATTTAAGATTGAGAGTCTCTTGGTGCTTGTCTTTGACTATCCTTGAGATATGTTGTGGTGATTGTGGTGCTCTCTTTGGATGGCCGAGGTGACATTGGGAAATCCATAGATTGAGAACTACGAACTTCGAGGTGTGCTTTTGTAGCCCTACATAATTCTCATCCTCTCTTGACCACAAAGTAATGACCTCCGAGTGCGTCTCCATCGCATGTTTTATGGGAAATATCATGTGATTAGACTATGTTAATGTTGTTGAGAGTTGCCACTAGTGAAAGTATGAAGCCTAGGCCTTGTGTCTACCATTGTTACACCGTTTGTGCTCACTTTTATCACATGTTTGCTTGCTGCACTTTTTATTACAGATTTATATTACCTTGCTTTGCCACATCTATCACTCATATTTTACCATCTCTTCGCCGAACTAGTGCACCTATACAACTCCTAGTTGTATTAGGTGTGTTGGGGACACAAGAGACTTCTTGTATCTTAATTGCAGGGTTGCTTGAGAGAGACCATCTTCAACCTCTACTTCCCTGAGTTCGATAAACCTTAGGTCATCCACTTGAGGGAAATTGCTGCTGTCCTACAAACCTCTGCGCTTGGAGGCCCAACATAGTCTACAAGAATAGAAGCGTGCGTAGATGATACGTCCAAAACATATCTATAATTTCTGCTTGCTCCATGCATGTTTTGTGTGATATTGCTATGATCTAGATACACTTTCATACACTTTTGATCATATTTGGACTAACCTATTAACTCAGCGCACCCCAGTGCCAGTTCCTGTTTTCTGCTGTTTTTCTATTTCAGTTTTCCCCCATATAAAAAGTGCCAGAAAAATTCCGGGAAAAATATAGGAAAAAAAGCGTACAGGAAGCTTCGCGAAGAGCCAGAGAGGGGCCAGAGGGGAGCCATGGGGGGCCCAGGCGGCCACCCGGCGCGGCCCCACCCCTCGCCGCGCCAGGGGGGCGCCTGGGGCCCTTGGTCCACCTCTGGCTGCCCCCTTCGCCTATTTATTCTCCGTCACGGGGAAACTCCGAAGACAGAACCCTCTATTCCGCCGCCGCCGCGCTTCCGAGATCTGGAGCACCAGAAGACCTCTTCCCGGCACCCTGCCGGAGGGAGGTCCGACCTCCGGGAGTCTCCTCTCCACCATGGATGCTCCCCGGATGTCTCGTGAGTAGTTTTCCTTGGACCGTGGGTCCGTGATCAGTAGCTATGTGATGTATTCCTCCCCTCTTTGTTCTTCATGGTTTAGACCTCGTGAGATGCCCTACATGATCGAGGCACTTTTGTAATCTTTCTGCTATTGCTATGCTGAGTTTGATGGGATCTGATGGATTATGAGATTATGTTCAGATTGTGATAGAGTAATATATTTGGTTTTTATCTCTTATATTTTTGTTCCTAAGTAATTCTTGCAAGTTCTCCGTTGTTGTTTATTGCTTTGGCCAAGTAGTAGGTAGTGACTCCAAGAGGGAACGTTATGCTCGATTGTGGGTTCATGCCCCCCCGATGACACGCTTGAGGGGATGTGCTGTTGCCACAAGGGGGAAAACAACGGTGCTTGTAACCGCGGTTGCAAGGATTGTTTACTTTACGCAAAGTTATTTTTAATGCAGTTGTCTGTTGCTTTGGGTTTAAAATTTGGGTGGGGCTCGCAACTTAATACCAGCGAGATGTTCTGGATAGATATCTCAAGGTGGATGATTAGTAGTAGATGCAGTTGGATTACGGTCTACTTATTTTGGCGTACTGCCCGTGCTTTTGATCCTCTTCCTTTCTTTTGTAGCATAGTTAGCATTGCGGTGCGTTCATAATCCTGTCAATTGCCCTTCTGTATTTTTTTACCTTGCATAGCAGTTTTATCGTCTTTTGGGAGAGAGACATCACTAGTGAACATCACGTATCCTGGTCCATATCCTTATTACTGTTTCCACGCTATCTTTACTTTTCTGCTTTTACTTTCAATTGCTATCATTATCCCTTGTGTTTTACCCTTTGTGAACAACAAGACCGGAGAGATTCACAACCTCTCTGAACTTCGTTGGGAACAAAGTTATCTGTGTCTGTGTGCAGGTCCACGTCAGTTGCGCCGCTGACACCTACTTATCATATCTGGAGTCCTCTTGGAGACAAACCTTGGTATCTTCACCGAGGGAAACTTGCTGCTGCGCTACATCTAAAACCTTCCACTTGGGGTAACCAACGAGGGGCGAGAAGCCATCAAGCGAATTTCTGGCGCCATTGCCGAGGACTCCGAGTGCTAAGATAGGGGAGTTGCACACTACACTTTACATTTGTTTTTTAGTCTTGTTAGTTTATCTTTCAGTTTTTATCTTTGTTTCTTTTATCAAAAATTACAAAAAAATCTGCCACACTTGCTGCTACTATGGGTTCCACTGAAAACACCAAGTTGTGTGACTTCACTAGTCACAACAACCAAGACTATCTGCACTGCCATTGCCACACCTGCCACTTCAGCTAACTCTTATGAAATTAAACCTGCTTTGCTAAACCTTGTTATGAGAGATCAATTCTCTAGTGCTGGAGATGATGCTGCTTTACACATGAACAATTTTGTTGAATTATGTGGTATGCAAAAGTATAAAGAAGTAGAAGGTGATGTTGTTAAGATCAAGCTCTTTCCTTTCTCTTTAAGGGGAGACGCTAAAATATGGTTTCAATCTTTGCCTAGGAATAGCATAGATTCTTGGGATAAGTGCAAATATGCTTTTATAGGGAAGTATTACCCACCTGCTAAAATTATCCAATTGAGGAGTAACATTATGAATTTTAAGCAATTGGATAATGAACACGTTGCACAAGCTTGGGAACGAATTAAATCTCTTGTTAAGAAATGCCCTACACATGGTTTGACTACCTGGATGGTTATCCAGACTTTTTATGCAGGCTTGAACTTTACCTCGCGGAACCTGTTAGATTCGGCCGCGGGAGGAATCTTTATGTCAACTACACTTGGTGCTGCCATGAAGCTTCTGGATGAGATGATGACCAATTATTCCCAATGGCACACCGAACGCTCTCCAACAGGTAGGAAGGTAAATTCTGTCGAGGAAATTACCTCCCTCTATGAAAAAGTTGATTTAATTATGTCTCTACTTACCAAGCAACCCTCTATTTATCCTCATGATGTCCCTTTAAATTCTTTGGTTGCTCAAGAACAAGTAGATGTGAACTTTATTGCTAGAAACAACTTCAACAACAATCCTTATAGGGGAAATTTTGCTAGCAATCCTAGACCGTTTCCATCCAACTATGGGAACAACAACACCTACCCTAGCAACAAAAACCCCTCCTCTGAATTAGAAAGCATGCTTAGAGACTTTATCACTACCCAAAAGGCCTTCAACAAAATTGTAGTGGAGAAATTAGCTAAAATAGATAATCTCTCTTTGAAGGTAGAAAGCTTAGCCCTTGATATTGAGATGCTTAAAATTAGAACCTCTCCCCTTGAGGAGAATAAAGCCACTCCTATTAATGCTATCCAATTACAAATTAATGAAAATATTAGGATGATGGATAAACTTAAAGAAAGGTGGGCTAGAGAAAAAGAGGAAGAGGATAGAATTAAGAGCCTTCCTACACACCACACAGTTGCCACTATCAAAATTGTTGAGGACACCCAAACTATTAGCACCCAATGCACTCCTAGTCCCGTTGGACCTATTAATGGTGATGCTAATACCTCAACCGAAGATAAAGAAACTCCTATGAACCTAGAAGGTTTCAAACAAGTGAGCCTAGATGACACTACTACCACCTTTGATAGTAGTGATATTGATTTTGATAGTTGTACCCTCTCAGAAGTTATTAGCTTGTTACACAAAATGTCTAGAGACCCCCACACTAGCACACTTAATCTTGCCTTCATGGAGCATATCACAAATGCTCTCATCAAAGCTAGGGAGGAGAAGATTAGAGTAGAAGCCTCCAAACCTAGGAAGCTAGATGATGGTTGGGACCCTATGATCAAAATTAAATTAAATAACTTCTCTTGCTATGCTTTATGTGATGTTGGAGCTAGTACCTCCGTTATGCCCAAAAGAATATTTGATATCTTTGAATTGAATCCCTTTGAGCCTTGTTCTTTTGGTGTTCGTCTTGTTGATTCTTCCGTAAAGAAACCTCTGGGAAAGATCAACGATGTTCTTATCATTGTCAATGACAACTATGTTCCCGTTGATTTTATTGTTATGGATATAGAGTGTGAACCTTTGTGTCCGATTATTTTGGGACGTGCTTTTCTTCGCACCGTTGGTGCGGTTATTGACATGAAAGAGGGGAATATAAAATTCCAATTCCCATTCAAATAGGGGATGGAACACTTCCCTAGAAAGAAAATCAAGTTACCTTTTGAGTCCGTTACTCGGGCTAGTTATTCCCTTTCTCTTGATAAAACTTGATTCTTCTTTTGCATCATGCCTAGCTTAAAGGCATAAAAGAAAGCGCTTTCGGGAGGCAGCCCACAACGAATTTAGGTTTTTCTTTTTGCTTTTTTTGTGTCTTGATGATTGTTTCTACTGTAGAAACATCATTGTATCTTTATTTTTCAGCTTTGTCCCAAGTTATAGCCTCTTACGGCAAGGGAAGTAAAAATTGTGACATGCTGTCCAGAAAACAGATTGCGTCCTCGTGACTAGAAAAATTCCAGAAAAATCCCAGTTCATCTTTTTGAGCTGAAATATTTACACAACATGCTCTATACAATTATGAAACTTCCTTATTTTCTGAGTTTTTTTATTTGAGTTGCAGAAGTGCCCCTAAAAAATTCTTTACTACCTTTTGTTCTGTTTTTCACAGATTCTGCCACGTTTTGTCTCTCCTAACTTTTGCAAACCTTAAGCTTGCTTTTTCTTTGCAAAAACTTTTTGGCACTCTTGAGAAACAATAGCTCTTTAAGAATATCTTTATGTCCAGTGGGGAAAAATTATTTTATTAAGGGTACTAACCTCTCTAATCAGCTTATGATGAGTTATGTATGAAGGGAGTTTTCAAGTGTGCGATGGAAGATGATGAAAGAAGATCCAGGAGTGTCAAGCGCTCAAGCTTGGGGATGCACCCATGCATCCCCAATAAATATTCAAGGAGACTCAAGCGTCTAAGCTTGGGGATGCCCTCATGCATCCCCTTCTCCATCAACAATCATCAGTTCGTCCTTCGTCTCACTATATTTTTATCACTTCATGCGTTATGTGCTATGCTTGGAGCGTCTCGCTCTTAGGTTTTATTTTTAGTTTTCTTCAGCTTTGCTTGCTGTTCATAACAAGTTAAATCCCGTGGTAATTTATGTGGGAGATAAACACGCTCCAATTTCAAAAGCTAGAACACATCATAGGATTTTCCTGCCTATCTTTTTGTTGTTGTGTGTTCTTTATCTTTTCATAGCTACTGCCATGTTTAGTTTTAGTCTTAGTTTGTCTTTAGCAAGAGCCTTGGCTTTTGTTTAGTTTGTTGCTGGAACTCTTTTTAGTTTTCATTTTTATCTTGTTAAAGAGAGTTGGTTGTTGCACTGAGTTGTGTCTTGTCTTGAGAGTAGGTAATTGAGGTTGCTATTTTATTCTAGTAGTAACTTGCAATAGTTTTGAGGTATTGATGTGAGTAATGTTTGAAATTTTGGTGTCAATAGCTCTAGACTATTAGTGATAGGTGTCGTATTTTGGGCAATCCGTGTTTATTTTCAAAACCTACAAAACTAGTTGAGAACTCTACCTACTAGATGGATCACTAATCTTTGGAGGGATCGAATATTAGAGAACACTCATGTACCATGAGTCGAGGATGCGCAAGGATAACCAAACCCCGATACACTCCTCCTCGGGGTACTTGTCTCTTTGTGAACCTCCTTATTAGATTGAGAGTTACCGATAATAAGTGCATGAGTTCTTCGGCCTAATGTAAGTATTGAAAGTTGACACTTCCACCTTCCCATATTTTGCTATCCTCTCCTGTGCCGTGCATTGCCTTCTTCTCACTCCAAGAGTTGGTGTCCACCTTCGCCGGTACATCCAAACCCTTGGCATGATACGCTCTGTCATCATAAACCTCCTTATATCTTTCCTCAGAACAGCCACCATACGTACCTATCAAGGCATTTCCATAGCCTTTCCGAGATATATTGCCATGCAACATCCACCTCTTCATGACTTGATCTTCATGTCATACATGTTCCTGCTACACTGGCAGCGACATACATTGCATACATCATGATAGTTACATCTTCTTTATGATTTTGAGTACCTTGTAAAGTGTGAAAGATCTCCTTTACCTTCTTGTAAAATAGAGTGTTGCCCTTAAGTGAGGAAAAGATCCCAAAGTGAACACAGTAAAAGATCCCGAAGAGGACAAATGAGAGTTAAATAGAAAGAGCCATTGAGGCCACACAAAAATACAAAAAAATAGGAAAAAAGAGAAAAAGAAATAAAAAGAGAGAAAGGGGCAACACTACTATCCTTTTGAGAGATCCACACTAGTACTCCTTTTATATCCTTGTACTCCATAGAGATGATCATCATGCATATATCTATGTGGGGACCTTCACACTATAGAACTGGGCTTGCATATTCCAAGGACGAGCCTCCTCAAACGAGCTCTAGGTCTTCATGAGCGAGAAAGTTAGATGCACCCCCACTAGTTCCATTGGAGAGCTTCCTAGCTCGTATGTGCATCCGTTACATGGCAATCCCTACTCCTCACATCATATCTATCATTTGGCATCTCTTGCCTATGATTGTCCTCATTGATGTGAGCCTTTCTCATCCTTTTTGTCTTCCTCCTCCGTACTTCTCTCTTTGCCATCCTAATTGTCAACTCTCGTGCTTACGCTCATCCATTGCATGAGTGCTCAAAATATCGAAAAGGAGTGGATAATATTGACTTGTACCTGGCTAGTGGTCTGGGGATGAGTCAAGATAAGATTCCAAAGAGGACCAAGTGTGAAACTTTAGTAGATTGAGTTCTCAACACAAAAATACTTTTTCTCGTATTCCCTATCCCCCTTCTTGCAAGCAAACACCATGTGGAGAATTCGAGTAACGGACAGCGAGAGCTCTTGCACCTAATGTTCTTTTGTTGCTTGTTTCAATGCTAATATAGACTCTTGCATGTTATGACTTGAATTGAATCTCTAACCTTGATTGCTTTACTTTTCAAAGTTCTTTTATGGTTGCTAGCATGTCACCACAGAAATTATGTTGTTATCATTTACCTACTCGAGGACGAGCTGGAATTAAGCTTGGGGATGTTGATACGTCCAAAACGTATCTATAATTTCTGCTTGCTCCATGCATGTTTTGTGTGATATTGCTATGATCTAGATACACTTTCATACACTTTTGATCATATTTGGACTAACCTATTAACTCAGCGCACCCCAGTACCAGTTCCTGTTTTCTGCTGTTTTTCTATTTCAGTTTTGACCCACATAAAAAGTGCCAGAAAAATTCCGGGAAAAATATAGGAAAAATCTGCGTACAGGAAGCTTCGCGAAGAGCCCGAGAGGGGCCAGAGGGGAGCCAGGGGGGCCCAGGCGTCCACCCGGCGCGGCCCCACCCCTGGCCGCGCCAGGGGGGGCGCCTATGGCCCCTGGTCCACCTCTGGCTCCCCACCTTCGCCTATTTATTCTCCGTCACGGGGAAACTCCGAAGACAGAACCCTTTTTCGCGATCTCTCCTCTGTTCCGCCGCCGCCGCGCTTCCGAGATAGGGAGCACCAAAAGACCTCTTCCCGGCACCCTGCCGGAGGGAGGGCCGACCTCCGGGAGTCTCCTCTCCACAATGGATGCTCCCAGATGTCTCGTGAGTAGTTTTCCTTGGACCATGGGTCCGTGATTAGTAGCTATGTGATGTTCTCCTCCCCTCTTTGTTCTTCATGGTTTAGACCTCGTAAACTGCCCTACATGATCGAGGCACTTTTGTAATCTTTCTGCTATTGCTATGCTGAGTTTGATGGGATCTGATGGATTATGAGATTATGTTCAGATTGTGATAGAGTAATATATTTGGTTTTTATCTCTTATATTTTTGTTCCTAAGTAATTCTTGCATGTTCTCCGTTGTTGTTTATTTCTTTGGCCAAGTAGTAGGTAGTGACTCCAAGAGGGTACGTTATGCTCGATTGTGGGTTCATGCCCCCCCGATGACACGCTTGAGGGGATGTGCTGTTGCCACAAGGGGGAAAACAATGGTGCTTGTTACCGCGGTTGCAAGGATTGTTTACTTTACGCAAAGTTATTTTTAATGCAGTTGTCTGTTGCTTTGGGTTTACAATTTGGGTGGGGCTCACAACTTAATACCAGCGAGATGTTCTGGATAGATATCTCAAGGTGGATGATTAGTAGTAGATGCAGTTGGATTACGGTCTACTTATTTTGGCGTACTGCCCGTGCTTTTGATCCTCTTCCTTTCTTTTGTAGTATAATTAGCATTGCGGTGCGTTCATAATCTTGTCAATTGCCCTTCTGTATTTTTTTTACCTTGCATAGCAGTTTTATCGTCTTTTGGGAGACAGACATCACTAGTGAACATCACGTATCCTGGTCCATATCCTTATTACTATTTCCACGCTATCTTTACTTTTCTGCTTTTACTTTCAATTGCTATCATTATCCCTTGTGTTTTACCCTTTGTGAACAACAAGACCGGAGAGATTGACAACCTCTCTGAACTTCGTTGGGAACAAAGTTATCTATGTCTGTGTGCAGGTCCACGTCAGTTGCGCCACTGATGGATTCTCGCCCCTTCATTGGTTACCCCAAGTGGAAGGTTGAGATGTAATGCAGCAGCAGTTTTCCCTCGGTGAAGATACCAAGGTTTGTCTCCAGCAGGATTCCAGAGATGATAAGTAGGTGTCACCGGCGCAACTGACGCGGACCTGCACATAGACACAGATAACTTTGTTCCCAACGAAGTTCAGAGAGGTTGTCAATCTCTCCGGTCTTGTTGTTCACAAGGATAAAATGAAAGGGATAATGATAGCAAGTAAAAGAAGTAAGGTAAATATAACGTGGAAACAATAATGTAGATATGGACCGGGATATGTGATGTTCGCTAGTGATGTCTCTCTCCCAAAAGACGATAAAATTGCTATGCGAGGTAAACAAATTACAGAAAGGCAATTGACAGGATTATGAACGCACCGCAATGCTAACTATGCTACAAAAGAAAGGACGAGGTTCAAAAGCACAGGCAGTACGCCAAGATAAGTAGACCGAAATCCATCTGCATCTACTACTAATCATGCACCTTGAGATATCTATCCAGAACATCTCGCTGGTATTAAGTTGCGAGCCCCACCCAAAGTGTAAACCCAAAGCAACAGACAACTGCATTAAAAAGAACTCTGCGTAAAGTAAACAATCCTTGTGACCGCGGTCACAAGCACCGTTGTTTTCCCCCTTGTGGCAACAACACATCCCCTAGACTCATGTTTCTGTCACTCAAGCGTGTCATTGGGGGGCATGAACCCACAATCTAGCACAACGTTCCCTCTTGAGGTCACTACCTACTACTTGGCCAAAGCAATAAACAGCAACGGAGAACATGCAAGAATTACTTAGGAACAAAAATATAAGAGATAAAAACCAAATATATTACTCTATCACAATCGGAACATAATCTCATAATCCATCAGATCCTATCAAACTCAACATAGCAAAAGCAGAAATATTACAAAGGTGCCTCGATCATGTAGGGCAGCTCACGAGGTCTAAACAATGAAGATCAAAGAGGGGAGGAGAACATCACATAGCTACTGATCACGGACCCATGGTCCAAGGAAAGCTAGTCACGAGACATCCGGGGAGCATCCATGGTGGAGAGGAAACTCCCTGAGGTCAATCCTCCCTCCGGCAGGGTGCCGGGAAGAGGTCTTCTGGTGCTCCCAATCTTCGGAAGTGCGGCGGCGGCGGAACAGAGGCGAGTTCGCGGAATAGGGTTCCTCTTCTGGTGTTTTCCCGTGACGGAGAATAAATAGGCGAAGGGGGGCAGCCAGAGGTGGACCAGGGGCCCCAGGCGCCCCCCTGGCGCGACCAGGGGTGGGGCCGCGCCGGGTGGCCATCTGGGCCCCCTGGCTCCCCTCTGGCCCCTCCCGGGCTCTTCGTGAAGCTTCCTCCACGCTGATTTTTTATCTGAATTTTCCCGAATTTTTCTGGCACTTTTTATATGGGGGAAAACTGAAATAGAAAAACAGCAGAAAACAGTAACTGGCACTGGGGTGCACTGAGTTAATAGGTTAGTCCAAATATGATTAAAAGTATATGAAAGTGTATCTAGATCATAGCAATATCACACAAAACATGCATGGGGCAAGCAGAAATTATAGATATGTTTTGGACGTATCAACATCCCGAACTTAATTCCTGCTCGTCCTCGAGTAGGTAAATGATAACAGCATAATTTCTGGGGTGACATGAAAGCAACCATAAAAGAACTTTGAAACATAAAGCTATCAAGGTTAGAGACTCAATTCAAGTCATAACATGCAAGAGTCTATATTAGCATTGAAACAAGTAACAAAATAACATTAGGTGCAAGATCTCTTGCTGTCCGTGACTCGAATGTCTCCAAATGATGTTTGCGTGCAAGAAGGGGGATAGGGAATACGAGAAAAAAGTATTTTTGTGTTGAGAACTCAATCTACTAAAGTTTCACACTTGGTCTTCTTTGGAATCTTATCTTGACTTGTCCCCAGACCACTAGCCAGGTACAAGTCAATTTGATCCACTCCTTTTCGATATTTCGAACACTCATGCAATGGATGAGCGCAAGCACGAGAGTTGACACTTAGGATGGCAAAGAGAGAAATATGGTGGAGGAGGAAGACAAAAACGAAGAGAAAGGCTCACATCAATGAGGAAAATCATAGGCAGGAGATGCCAAATGCACTACTAGGGAAATAGCTATACATGGAAAGCTTATTAGTGGCGCATATAGAAAGCCATGCGCCACCATCTGTTAGGGGTGGCGCACTGGAAAATAATGCGCCACCCATATGACCTTATGGGTGGTGCATTATTTTCTAGTACGCCACCCCTAAGAGTGGGCCAGCCTAGATGATCTTATACGTGGCGCATCTAGCAATATGCGCCACCCCTAAGAACCTTATAGGTGGCGCATATACAGAATGCGCCACCCCTAAGAGCTTAGGGGTGGCGCATATTGTAAATGCGCCACCCATAAGGTCCTTAGGGGTGGCGCATTTACCTAATGCGCCACCCATAAGAGCTTAGGGGTGGCGCATTTCACCAGTGTGCCACCACTGACTTTATATATGCGCCACTAAATGCCTAGAGCTGCCCTTATCTACTCCACCCCATTTACCACCTCTCATTCACTCCACACAATTCTCAAACTAGATCCACTCTTCTCACCCTAGATCTATTCGGTTTTCTCCTCCTCCCCACCTCATTTCTTCCATTTATCCATCGATACTTGGCATTACATCTATTTTGTTTCATATTGAAGTAAGTGGACCTCCTCCCAAACTCTTTTGTTCCATTTATGACCCATATACTTGCCTTTATGAGCTTGGGGTTTGTTGTATATGTGAAGCTTGGGTTTGATGTATATTTGAAGCTTTTGGTGGTTTGATGTATATGTGAAGCTTATGGTGGTTTGGTGTATATGTGTATCTTCAGTGGCAAATGTTTTGCCGAAATGTCGATTCCTTTCTGTTTCGGCAAATTTCTTGCGCACTCTCCGCATGCTCCCATGCATTATTAGGGAAGGTCATGCCGAATTTTTCCGGCAACGACTGTGATATATAATTGTGTTTCTCTCTCCGTGCACGCAGGTGATCGACCATGGTCCGCGAGATGCTGAGCGATATCACCGTGGCTAGGTGGATGCAATGTGCGACAAACGACATGCTAAGGAATAATAGGTCGGATATAAGATGTCCGTGTCGGAGATGCAAATTGCAGTGCGTGACCGAGCCTGATTCCGGAATATTGCAAAGACACCTGAAGCGTAATGGTTTGTTGGATGGCTACACACGATGGATAAGTGATGAAGCTGGTGAGGAGGAGGACGTCAATGGTGGGGCGCCAGTAAATGAGGAAGCGCAACCAGAAAACAGCGGCGCGCGAGATGACGAAGAGCATCTCGTACATGATCATGAAGAAGATGCCGAAGCGGATCATGTAGATCAAGATGCCGGACATGAAGATCAAGATGTCGGACATGATGATTCAAGCTGGGTGTGGGACCCTCATGTTCAAGAGCTGCTTGTCAAAGAGGCGTTGAACGTAAGAGGTGCAGCTAGAGAGAAAGCCAAGATGGTGCAACTCGAGAAAGACGCGATTACGAAGTTGTACGAAGGATGCAACGACGGGGATACCCGCTTGAATGTAACACTTGGGGCTATGGAGATGAAGGCAAAACACAAATGGACCGACGAAAGCTTCGATGATAACATGGCATTCTGGCACGATCGTCTTCCGAAGGGCAACACGTGCCCAACTAGTATCGCTGAGGCCAAGAAAGTCCTTTGCCCTCTCGATCTTCCGCACGTTAAATACCACGTATGCATAAATGATTGCATGATTTATCGGGGTGAGGACAAAGATAAAACCACATGTTCGGTGTGCGGTGTTAGTCGATACAAGAGAAGGAAGAAAGTTCCTAGAAAAGTGGTATGGCACTTTCCGATCACTCCTCGTCCGCAGAGGTATTTCGTAGATCCCGAGGAAGCAAAGCTCATGACCTGGCACGCGGATAGAAAGAAGATAAAAGAGGATGACCCGAACCCGGATCCGGAAAAGGAGGACATGCTGAGGCACCCTTCAGATGGTAGCCAATGGACTGCGTTGGACCTCGAATACCCAGATTTTGGGAAAGAACCAAGGAATCTCAGGATTGGTGTGAGCGCCGATGGAGTCAATCCGTTTGGTGGCCAGAGCAGCACACACAGTACCTGACCCGTTTTTGTATGCATATACAACCTTCCCCCTTGGAAGTACATGAAGAAAAAGTACATAACAATGTGTATGCTAGTTCAAGGGCCGAAACAACCAGGTACGGACCTCAATCTATATCTGCAGCTGTTGAAAGAGGAGCTAGAAACGTTATGGAAAGACGGAGTCAATACGTGGGACGCCGCGGCAAAAGAATATTTCCCAATGAAAGCCGCGGTGATCACGATGGTGCACGACTATCTCGGATACAGATATTTCTCAGGGCAGGTGGTCCAAGGATTCTGTGTATGCGTTAGGTGCATGGATAATACAACGTACCGCCAGCTACCAAAAGATCCCGGATCTTCAAAAACCGTGTTCCAGGGGTCTCGGAGGTGGCTTCCCAAGAAACACGCGTGGAGAAAACAGGGACATCTGTTCGATGGAAGCGAGGAGCTCCGAGCACCCCCAGCTCGAAGGAGCGGCAAATAAATCGACAACTTGCTGAAAACATGGAAAGAGTGCCCCGCGCCGGGAAAGAAAAAAAAGAAGACTCAGCCGTTGATGAGGGTATGGAAAGCGAGGTCTGTTTTCTGGGAGTTGAAATACTGGAGTCTACTCCGCAGTCCTCATAGCCTTGATCTAATGCATATCACAAAGAACGTGTGCGAGAGCTTGTTTGGCACGCTGCTCAACATGCCGGAGAAGACCAAGGACGGGCCAAAAGCAAGGAATGACTTGAAATTTATGGGCATCAGGAGAGAACTTCACCCCCCTAGTGACAACGATGATGAGCCAGAGGAGGAAGAGGATACGGAAACGCAAAACTCTCGCAAACGAAAAAGGACGACCAAGAAGAAGACCGGTATTGATCACTGCCCCCCGGCATGCTTCACTCTGTAAGAGGAGGAGATCAAGCGGTTTATCCACTGCCTCATAGGAGTAAAATTTCCGAA
Organism: Bromus sterilis; assembly: GCA_950022295.1. Lineage (NCBI taxonomy): Eukaryota > Viridiplantae > Streptophyta > Magnoliopsida > Poales > Poaceae > Bromus > Bromus sterilis. Next base: position 225,575,764 of record OX465599.1, read on the forward strand.
CAGCTACGCGGGGAAGATAAGCAGATACCTAGACGAGGCGAAGCAGCATTTCAGCGGGATGAAATCTCACGACTGTTTCGTGCTGATGATGCAGATTCTCCCGGTTGCGATGCGAGGGATAATGGATGAGCACGTCCGTAAACATTGTTTGGACTTTGCAACTTTTTTGACGTCATCTCCCGGAAGTCGATTTGCGCTACGCAATTCAAAAGGCTACAGGAGGAGATCGTGCTCATACTATGCGAGCTTGAGATCTATTTCCCGCCCGCGTTCTTCCACATTATGGTGCATCTGCTGATCCACGTTGTGGAGGATATCGTCCAACTCGGGCCTGCGTTTCTGCGCAGCATGATGCCGTTCGAAAGGATGAATGGGCACATCAAAAAATACGTTCGTAATAGGTCCCGTCCAGATGCAATCATAGAGAAGGGCTTTCTAACCGAAGAGTGCATCTCTTTTTGCATGAATTATCTCAACACCAAGAACCCTGTTGGTCTGGCCGTCAACAAGCACTTTGGCAATGCATGTCAACTTTGACGGTCGAGACATCGACTTTGAAAGAGCAAGCCTAGTTGCGCTACAACACATCCAGCTGGTCGATCCTTGGATAGTAAAGAACAAGGATTTAATCAGGAAGAAGTACAGTGACCAAGGCCTGCAGATAATGGACCGAGATCCACGGCTAATCAAAGAGCACAACTCCGGTTTCATGACTTGGTTCAGGGACGAGCTTCGTGCTAATCCCCTGCGAAGGAACGCTTCCGAGGACGAAAAGATGATATTCACCTTGTCACAGGGTGCCGCACGCAACCTGATGACCTATCCAGCGTATGATATCAACGGGTACACATTTTACACGGAGGAAAAGGACAATAACTGCGATTACCAGAACTCAGGGGTAACGGGGATATTCTACACCGATGACGTCAAGGAAAGATTCTATGGAAGGATCGAGGACATATGGGAGCTCGACTACTGTGGAGATAAGGGGCCGATGTTCCGTGTGAGATGGGCCAAGAGCGTCGTAAAAGAAGACCGGTACTTCACCACCATGGTTATACCCGAAGCCAAATCCAAGACTGTGGGCGCAAACGTCACCGTGAAAAATGAGCCATGGGTACTAGCTAGCCAAGTGGACCAATGCTTCTTCATTACCGACCCATCAAAGCCGAGCCGCGTTGTAGTGAGGAGAGGCAAAAGAAACATCATCGGAATGGATGGAGTCGCCAACGAGCAAGACTTTGACAAGTACGGCGACCCGAAGATGGAGGATGACTACGCCGCTCAGGATACATACACCACAACCCTACCGAAGAAAGGTCTCCTCCCGTTCAAGAGGAAAAGTGAAGGCGTCCCGGGCCTAAATTATTCAACCACGACAAAGAAGGGCAAGAAGAAGATCGTGAGGAAACGATAGCTAGATAGCTAGCTCCAAATTTAAAAAAAATATTTTGTAATTCATGATCACTTTGTGTATGCATGGATTTAATATGCACTTTGTAATTGATGATCACAATCTTATGTTTCCAAATGCCGCTACACCTTGTGTTTGTGGATCTTGGTTCGGCGACGACACAATCGAAGAACCATTCTCAAAAGGTCGGTTAGAGCAAGTACTCCCTCCGTTTCTTTTTACTCCTCATATAAGATTTGGTCAAAGTCAATCTTAATAAAGTTTGACCACTTTTATAGAAAAATGTACTCCATAATTATTATTTTTAAATGGTTTCACTTTAATTAAAAAATAAATAATTGTTTAAACTTTTATTAAAAAATAAAAAAAGCTTAGGGGTGGCGCATATTGTTGAAATGCGCCACTAAGTGCTCTTAGGGGTGGCGCATTTTGCCAGAATGCGCCACCAACAGGTTTCTTATGCGTGGCGCATTTAGGCAAAATGCGCCACGCATAAGAAACCTTATGCGTGGTGCATTTCGGCAAAATGCGCCACCCCTAAGCCTTAACTGCTCCATCACCCCCTCCCCTTGCCCGTGCCCACACCCATTCCCCACCATCTCTCCCGGCCAGCACACTGTCCTCGCCGTCGACCGCCATCGGAGCCGCCCCCCGTCGTTCGAGCCCCCCTCTCCGTCCATCGCCCTCGCCGCGACCGGAGCTGCCACCGGAGCCGCCCCCACGCCCCCATCCACCTCGACGCCGGAGCCGCCCCACGCCACTGGAGCAGACCCAGCCGCCGCCGTTCGAGCCATTGCCTCCCTCCAGCCAGGTACTCCCCCTCCCCTGCTCCCCCTACCCTCCCCTGCTCCCGCAGCAGTCAGTTCTACATCGACCCCTTCAAACTCTAGAGAGCAGGGGGAAATTTGTAGTACTAGCTAGATTAGTAGGCATAGAATGTTTGCTAGGAATTTTGTGTGTGTTTTGTCTCCACTCTGTTTCCATGTGGCTGCAAGCTTTAAATCAATGTCACTGGGAATTCTTGCTTATGGTACATGATCATTGATATGAAAATGTTGTGCTTTGTTCTGTTTACAGACCATTGATCAGCACATAAAATCTGATAGCCCAATTTGATATGAAAAAAAAACTAATGAACAGATGCTATACTGGATACTTGGCTTAGATGTGTGTGTGTGTGTGTGTGTGTGTGTGTGTGTGTCTTAGGTTTAGGTTTGGAGTGGTAGCAATAGAGGTAGTAGTTGAAAAATAGCAATGGTGCCCTGCTCCCCCTCCCCTGCTGGAAAAAAAACAAGTTGTTTGAATTTTCAATTAGCAAAGGTGCCATGGTGCTTTGTCTGAATTTTTTGAGTTCTTGACAATGCGCTAGGTCCAAATTTTCTGTTTTTAGGTGTTGCAAAGTACAACTTGTAAGTATACAGAATTTGCAATGCATTAATCTGCCAGCAGAACTTGACATGATAAGATGGTTGCCTATGTTATGTGATGTTAATAGATTTCTTATTAACTATTAACTTTTTGAATACTGTTTCAATATCTATAAATATGCTGGTTGTGCCTACATACAAGGCATTTTCTGGTGCAGGTACAAATCATTATCCCCTTTCTCCCGAAATGTTGATTAACTTCCGTTTCGGTTGAGAATGGGGCACTCTCATGTTAAGAAAAAGAGCAAAGGTCATGCCGAATTTTTCCGTGAATTCGTGCATGACCTTTGCTATTTTTCTTAACATGAGAGTATTTGCATTTATTTATTGTGCTAATTAATTAAGTAGTTGCATTTCTTAATATTGTACTAGTGCAAACATGTCGACCAGAGCCGACGCCGGTCCTTCTTCTCAGCCGGGAGAAAAAAGGAAGCAATTTTCGGAATACTCCCAGGAGGAGGTCGAGGAGCAGAGAGAAGAGGAAGTACCTCCGGGCGAGGAGGAGTATGAGGAGGAGATAGAGTCGGAGTCCGACTCATCGGATGATGACTTGGAGGAGGAGGCCGGTACGACAGACGGCGAGAGGAACATCGGCGAGGATGATGGGACCGGTGGCTCCAACACAGATGGTACCCAGTCGAAGAAGAGGAATCGGAAACCGACCAAGGTCGGCGTCATCAGGCAAGAGTTTACTGTTGTGACCGCCGTCGGGATTCCTAAAGAGCCCGAACGTTTTTCGGAAGGGTACGGCCGTCAAGTCGCGGCGATCCTCCGCAACACCATGCCGATCACCACGATTAACCTCAGGAGTCGTGAGAATATTCATTATTGTCAGCTTCTTATCAACAAGCTGCACGGACGATACAAGTTTCCGGAGCCGTACGATAACACCAAACTCAGAGGGAACAAAGTAAACACATGGGCCCTCAGGAAGATGAGCAAGGCCTTGTCCAGTTGGAAAACCCGGGTGAAGAGGGCAATTTTTTAAAAGAACAAAACCTGGGAGGAGCTCAAGGAGAAAGAGCCGTTGATCGACGAAGCTACCTACAACCTTTTCAAGGCTAGGTGTGAGTCTGAGCAAGCCAAGGACGCGAGTGCAAAGGGCAAGGCCATGCGGTCGCAGGTCATAGGTAACCACCGTCTCGGAGCCGGTGGTTACAAAAGTTCCAAGCATAAATGGGACAAGGAGGATGCCGAGTACGCCGCTGCGGGAATACCTAAACCCTTCCAGCAATACAAAGATGATCCGCAGACCGAACTCTTTGTGAGGGCCCGGAGCTATAAGGGCAAAGCAACCTCGAAAATAATAATCGATCCTAAGATTCAGGAGTTTACGACTGCCGTGGTAAGTAGTTTACCACGCGACCTTGTCGATTGAATTCTCGAGTGAAGTTCACAATGTCTTAACGTTTCACATTCTTTTTGTAGCAAGCAGAAATGCAAATCGCCTCATCACAGGAGTCGTCGGTTAAGCCGGCCGGCTCGTGGGACAACGCCTTTAACAGGGCGTTGAACAAGGTCAAGAAGGTTGACGACGTGACGGCGAAGCCATCGTCTGCCGGCCGTGTGGTCGGCTTTGGTGCGGACCTAAATTGGTCCAAATATTATGGTAAATCGGCGGAGCAGTCCGGTTCGAGGGGGCGCAAGGCGAGAAGGACCGAAGAAGATGCCGCTTATGTTCGTGGACTGGAGGAGAAGGTGAACATGCTTCCGCAACTTGTCCAGGACGAAGTGGCGAAGATGATGAACGCTCTCCTTCCAGATATATTGCAGTCACTCGCGAATTGGCAAGCGCGTGGTGGACAAGGGCCCATACCAGTCCCCAGCATGGTCGGCAGCAACTCGGGAAACACAGCGCCTGCAGTCCCAACTCCGGCCGTAGTGGTGGCTCCCGCACCGACTCCCGGTGTATTGGTGACTCCGGCCGCCAACACCGCGGCGGCGACGCCGGACATGATGGTAAGTCCTCCGGCCACGATCGAGCAACCGGGGCATAACAATAATGCACCCGGCGGCGCCGCAAATAGGGCGACCGACGCCACGGGAGGCAGCGCGCCCTCCGTCTCTTGCATGCCCGCCGTCATCGGCGGGGTCTCTTCACTAGCCGACCTCGACGCCCTCAAGGTAACTATAAGCGTCTGGAACTCAAAAGAGGACTTCATCTCCTTGCCTTTTTTAGTGGAATCTCTCTGATGCCGTACATGCATATATATATCTCTTTCGCAGGAGGACACTCCATGCATTCTATTACAAGTCCTGGACGGCGAGTTGAAGGATGTTGCCAAAAGTAAAATCATTCAACCACAAAATCGAATCATGCACAATATGCCGATGGCACCGAAGATGCATAGGGTTCAAATCTCGCTCGTGATTTCGGGCTACGAGAGAGTTGAACCTACCATTCAACCCCCCTGATACGATGAGGACGAGCCGGCAGTCCTCAGTGACTGTTTCAACCAAATATGCCGATGGCCGAAGATCCAAATGCGTTTAATGATGGGGGAAAGGGGCACCACACCTAGGACAACACCGTTAGTCATCGTGTCAGCGCCACATGATCCCATCGGCGCACAACAAGAAGACGATGATCTTGATGATGATATCAGCGCCGACCAGTTCATCAATACTTTGTATGATGCTGATGACTTATTCATGCCTCCTGCTGAAGGAGCCTATCAGCATGACGAGGAAGCTCGCGGTCCAGCTGATCCTGCGGCGAAGCCTGCTTGCTCCACGCGTCTCTTCGCTGCTTCTCAGGACATGTCTCCAGCAGCTTGCGCCTTCACCGAGCCTCAAGCAGATGCCACAAGATCTATTCTCAGCCTGTCCACACTCCATAAGGCGGCCACTGAGAAGATAAAGGTCGGTGACTGCTCAAAATCAGAAAAGAAGAAGGGACGGAAAAGAAAGAAGAGCATCACTTCTAGTAGCCAACCTTCGATGCCGACACGGGCTCAGGACGGGCCACCAAGACCCAAGGATCTCTCGTTTGAAATCCATGTGGCTGGTAGGGCGATGCTACCTTAGGACATGCTGGACCTTGCAACTTCGGATATGCAGAGTGTGCATCATAGTATTATGGAATTAGAGAAGATTCTTCTTCGAGAAGAGAATCCCTCGTACCCGGTTTTCATGGCCAAGGTGCCACTCAACATGGGCTTCATCAACACTATCCCCGCGGATATGATAATCCTGCGATTTTCGGAGATCTTCAATTTGTACCATCTCAAGCGGCTGGACCATAGCCTTATCCGTCTGTTCTCGCTCAGCTTTTCTATGAGTATCAGGAGAGATAAGACCCCGAGCGTCGCGATATTGGACCCCTTCTACATGCGTGAAAGCATCTTGATGGACGACGGGGACGCGGCTCTCGCGGCGGGGTACTTCACAGACTTCATGCTACAGAACGCCGACAGGGATTCATTTCTTATGACATACTCTCCCAAGTAAGTCATTCGCTCGCCTCCGTATCATATATGCTTTCTTAACTTTCCATTGTCCTCTTCCAACATTCTTTTGGATTATTTTCATTATGCAGTGAGGATCAAGGCTGCGTGCTCATCTGCTTTTCACCTCAACACTCGCATGCCGTGTATTTAGACTCGGGGATTGTGAAGAAGAAAGATTACAAGTATATCATGAGAGTTTTGGATGATGCTCTCGGTGGCTACATAAAAGCCGGAGGCAAGATCACGAAGCACAAGTTCAGGAAAAATCAGCCTGGCGTGAACGTGTTCAACCACGTAACGCAGTTCCCGTGCGTCAAGCAGCCGGCTGGCAGTGTGAGGGATGCGTACTACGCCCTTCATCACATGAGGGCGATTGTACAGGAACAACGCAACCTTACGCTGCCAAGTCATCTCAGAGCGTGGGTCGAAAGGAAGGCGGAAATCGCCGATGCAAATCTGAAGGAGGAGTTCTTTCACATCCAAGCGCAGATGGCGACTATCATCCGTCATGAAGTACAAATGAGGGGGTCGATCTTCCACTCGAACATTGCACCATCCAATTGGGATATAGAAGTCCGCCTAAAGGCCCTGCGTGACACAAGGCCTTTCATGACGAAAGAAGGATGCCGCCCATTCCCCGAGCCGAGTCAGAACAATTGAATGTACTCTTTGTGTAATTTGGATGTAATTTGGATGTACTCTTTCTGTAGTAGATGGTAGTGTCAAATACTCTTGGTGCTCTTTGTGTATAAAGGTCACTCCATATGCATTTTTATACATATGTGCATGCTTTTCAGCATTCATCGACTTGCTTTAAGTTGTTGATAAGAATAGATGCTAGATTGCTTTCTTCTCCTTTGGTATGATTCATATGGATGTGACCTCTAAAGCTTTGTTTTGTGCAGGTTGAAGAGCAAACAAGATATGATGACGAAAGTAGCTTTCGGTTTTCAATAATTGTTGGACTCATTGTAATTTTCTGATGGATGTAATCTTGTGAATCTTGTTGGCCTCTAAACATTTGTAATAAAAATTATATTGCAATTCTTTTGTATCAATAATTTTTGGCCTCATTGTTATATTGTATTTTGCATTTCTGTAATATAATAAAAATATCTGTAATGCTTTTATTCTTTTATGTAATTCTTTTTTTTGTTTTCTGTAATTATTTAGTGGCGCATATTTTCAGGATTTAGTGGCGCACTGTGAATGCGCCACCCCTAAGGCCCTTAGGCGTGGCGCATACCAGAATGCGCCACCCCTAAGAGCTTAGAGGTGGCGCATTCTGAGATGCGCCACGCCTAAGGGCCTTAGGGGTGGCGCATCCAGAATGCGCCACCTCTAAGCCCTTATTAGTGGCTTGTAGTTAGTGGCGCATCCCTAATGCGCCACTAAACTCCAAAACAATGCGCCACCATAAGGCTATTCCCTAGTAGTGATGATAGATATGACGTGAGGAGTAGGGATTGCCATGCAACGGATGCACATACGACCTAAGAAGCTCTCCAATGGAACTAGTGGGGGTGCATCTAACTTACTCGCTCATGAAGACCTAGAGCTCATTTGAGGAGGCTCATCCTTGGAATATGCAAGCCAAGTTCTATAGTGTGAAGATCCCCACATAGCTATATGCATAACGATCATCTCTATGGAGTACAAGGATATAAAGGGAGTACTAGTGTGGATCTCTCAAAAGGATAGTAGTGTTGCCCCTTTCTCTCTTTTTATTTCTTTTTCTCTTTTTTCTATTTCTTTGTATTTTTTGGTGGCCTCAATGGCTCTTTCTATTTAACTGTCATTTGTCCTCTTTGGGATCTTTTATTATGTCCACTTTGGGATCTTTTCCTCACTTAAGGTCAACACTCTATTTTACAAGAAGGTAAAGGAGATCTTTCACACTTTACAAGGTACTCAAAACATAAAGAAGATGTAACTATCATGATGTATGCAATGTATGTCGCTGCCAGTGTAGCAGGAACATGTATGACATGAAGATCAAGTCATGAAGAGGTGGAAGTTGCATGGCAATGTAACTCAGAAAGGCTATAGAAATGCCTTGATAGGTAGGTATGGTGGCTGTTTTGAGGAAAGATATAAGGAGGCTTATGATGACAGAGCGTATCATGCCAAGGGTTTGGATGTACCGGCGAAGGTGGACACCAACTCTCGGAGTGAGAAGAACGCAATGCACGACACAGGAGAGGCTAGCAAAATATGGGAAGGTGGAAGTGTCAACTTTCGATACTTACATTAGTCCGAAGATCTCATGCACTTATTATTGGTAACTCTCAATCTAATGAAGAGGTTCACAAAGAGACAAGTACCCCGAGGAGGAGCGTATGGGGGTTTGGTTATCCTTGCGCATCCTCGACTCATGGTACGTGAGTGTTCTCTGATATTCGACCCCTCAGAAGAGTAGTGATCCATCTAGTAGCTAGAGTTCTCAACTAGTTTTGTAGGTTTTGAAAATACACACGGATTTCCCAAAATACGACACCTATCACTAATAGGCTAGAGGTCTTGACACCAAAAGTTCAAACATTACTCACATCAATACCTCAAAACTATTACAAGCTACTATTAAATAGCAACCTCAATTACCTACTTTCAAGACAAGACACAACTCAGTGCAACAACCAATTCTCTTAACAAGATAAACATGAAAACTAAAAAGAGTTCCAGCAACAAACTAAACAAAAGCCAAGGCTCTTGCTAAAGACAAACTAAGACTAAAACTAAACAAGGCAGTAGCTATGAAAAGATAAAGAACACACAACAGCAAAAAGATAGGCAGGAAAAATCCTATGATGTGTTCTAAAGTTTGAAAGTGGAGCGTGTTTCTCTCCCACACAAAGTAAGAAAGGATCTAAATTTTTATGAACAGCAAGCGAAGCTAAAGAAAACTAAGAACAAAACCTAAGAGCGAGACGCTCCAAGCATAGCACATAACGCATGAAGTGATAAAAATATAGTGAGACGAAGGACGAACTGATGATTGTTGATGGAGAAGGGGATGCACGGGGGCATCCCCAAGCTTTGACGCTTGAGTCTCCTTGAATATTTATTGGGGATGCATGGGGGCATCATCAAGCTTGAGCACTTGACACTCCTGGATCTTCTTTCATCGTCTTCCATCGCACACTTGAAAACTCCCTTCATACATAACTCATCATAAGCTGATTAGAGAGGTTAGTACCCTTAATAAATAATTTTTCCCCACTAGATATAAAGATAATCTTGAAGAGCTACTGTTTCTCAAGAGTGCCAAAAAGTTTTGTCAAAGAAAAAGCAAGCTTAAGGTTTGCAAAAGTAAGGGGAGACAAAACGTGGCAGAATCTGTGAAAAACAGAACAACAGATAGTAAAGAATTTTTTAGGGGCACTTCTGCAACTCAAATGAAAAAACTCAGAACATACAGAAGTTTTGTAATTGTATAGATCATACTGTGTAAAAATTTCAGCTCAAAAATATGAACTGGGATTTTTCTGGTCTCGAGGACAGAATCTGTTTTCTGGACAGCATGTCACAAGTTTTACTTCCCTTGCCGTAAGAGGCTATAACTTGGCACAAAGCTGAAAAATAAAGATACAATGATGTTGCTACAGTAGTAAAAATCATGAAGACACAACAAAAGGAAAAATAAACACCTAAATTCGTTGCGGGCTGCCTCCCGAAAGCGCTTCTTTAAAGCCATTAGCTAGGCATAATGCAAAAAGAAGAATCAAGGGTATCCAAGATCAGAATCATAAAAACCTTCAAATTGATTTTCAATAAGCTCATTCTTCTTCTTACTAGGAAAGATATACTTACCTTTTTCCATACCGCGTAAGTGTATTTGCCTATTACCAATATCAATGAAGCCTTTTATAGCACGGAGGATGTCTCTTCCGAGCACAATGTTACTTTGGTTTGGCTCCACGATGAAGAAATCCATTGGTGCAGTCCTATGAAGGAATGCAACTTGGACTTCTTTTACCTTTCCTTTAATCTCTGAAATATCTCCATTAGAATTTTCATGATAAGATGATAATTTATCCATATCTAGCTTTAAAGAATCATAAACTATTTTTGGCATAGTAGAAACTGTGGATCCAATATCACAAAGAGCAAGGAAGCCTTGGTTAGAGATGCTAATCCTAACAAAGGGCTCCCATTCATCATCTATCTCCAACATTTCTTTCTTATTGGACTTAAGTTCCTCTACTTTCCCCAAATCTAGAGCATCCAGTCTTTTTTCAACAGTGGCAAGTCTATCTATGACAGTATCAATACTTCGATCATAAACAAAAAACTAGATAGACTATGCAAAATCTCAAGAGCCCTATCTTCATCACACTCTAGAAAATCTTCCTCAGCTATAATGTCAAGAGAGTGTTTACACCACTTAAAAAGACCATGGTAAAAATTTCTAAGCACAATTTTTATAGATATCCAAGGAATAACTCTTTTATGTGCTTCAGAAATTCTGTCCCATGCCTTCTTCATATTTTCTCCATCCCTTTGACGTAAATCGAGAACTTCCGATTCCCGCAAAGAACCTAGTCCTAACATGTTCATCTAAATAAGGAGGACTACTAACAGCAAGATAAATAATTTTCTTGTAAATTTTGATAAAAGACACAAAGATAAAAACTTAAAGATAAACTAACAAGACTAAAAAACAAAGGTAAAGGGTAGTGTGCAAATCCCCTATCTTAGCACTTGGAGTCCCCGGCAACGGCGCCAGAAAACTTGCTTGATGGCTTCTCGCCCCTTCGTTGGTTACCCCAAGTGGAAGGTTGAGATGAAGTGCAGCAGCAGTTTTCCCTCGGTGAAGATACAAAGGTTTGTCTCCAGCAGGACTCCAGAGATGATAAGTAGGTGTCAGCGGCGCAACTGACGCGGACCTGCAAACAGACACAGATAACTTTGTTCCCAACGAAGTTCAGAGAGGTTGTCAATCTCTCCGGTCTTGTTGTTCACAAGGATAAAATGCAAGGGATAATGATAGCAAGTAAAATAAGTAAGGTATATATAGCGTGGAAACAATAATGAAGATATGGACCGGGATACGTGATGTTCGCTAGTGATGTGTCTCTCCCAAAAGACGATAAAATTGCTATGCGAGGTAAACAAATTACAGAAAGGCAATTGACAGGATTATGAACGCACCGCAATGCTAACTATGCTACAAAAGAAAGGACGAGATTCAAAAGCACATGCAGTACGCCAAGATAAGTAGACCGAAATCCATCTGCATCTACTACTAATCATCCACCTTGAGATATCTATCCAGAACATCTCGCTGGTATTAAGTTGCGAGCCCCACCCAAAGTGTAAACCCAAAGCAACAGACAACTGCATTAAAAAGAACTCTGCGTAAAGTAAACAATCCTTGTGACCGCGGTCAGAAGCACCGTTGTTTTCCCCCTTGTGGCAACAACACATCCCCTAGACTCATGTTTCTGTCACTCAAGCGTGTCATCGGGGGGCATGAACCCACAATCTAGCACAACGTTCCCTCTTGAAGTCATTGCCTACTACTTGGCCAAAGCAATAAACAGCAACGGAGAACATGCAAGAATTACTTAGGAACAAAAATATAAGAGATAAAAACTAAATATATTACTCTATCACAATCGGAACATAATCTCATAATCCATCAGATCCTATCAAACTCAACATAGCAAAATAATAAATATTACAATGGTGCCTCGATCATGTAGGGCAGCTCACAAGGTCTAAACAATGAAGATCAAAGAGGGGAGGAGAACATCACATAGCTACTGATCACGGACCCATGGTCCAAGGAAAACTACTCACGAGACATCCGGGGAGCATCCATGCTGGAGAGGAGACTCTCGGAGGTCAATCCTCCCTCCGGCAGGGTGCCGGGAAGAGGTCTTCTGGTGCTCCCGATCTTCGGAAGCGCGGCGGCGGCGGAACAGAGGCGAGTTCGCGGAATAGGGTTCCTCTTCTGGTGTTTTCCCGTGACGGAGAATAAATAGACAAAGGGGGGCAGCCAGAGGGGGACCAGGGGCCCCAGGCGCCCTCTTGGCGCGGCCAGGGGTGGGGCCGCGCCGGGTGGCCGCCTGGGCCCCCCTGGCTCCCCTCTGGCCCCCCCCTGGCTCCCCTCTGGCCCCTCCCAGGCTCTTCGCGAAGCTTCCTTCATGCTGATTTTTATCTGAATTTTCCCGAATTTTTCTTGCACTTTTTATATGGGGGAAAACTGAAATAGAAAAACAGCAGAAAACAGGAACTGGCACTGGGGTGCACTGAGTTAATAGGTTATTCCAAATATGATCAAAAGTATATGAAAGTGTATCTAGATCATAGCAATATCACACAAAACATGCATGGAGCAAGCAGAAATTATAGATACGTTTGGACGTATCAGCCGCTGACACCTACTTATCATCTCTGGAGTCCTACTGGAGAAAAACCTTGGTATCTTCACCAAGCGAAACTTGCTGCTGCGCTACATCTCAAACCTTCAACTTGGGGAAACCAACGAGGGGCGAGAAGCCATCAGTAGACATCAAGCTATTTCTGGCGCCGTTGCCGGGGAGGTGAGTGCTTGAAGGTATATCTTTAGATCTTGCAATTAATTCTTTTTGTTTCTTGTTTTTTATTTTCACTAGTTAGGCTTTATGGAAAACAACAAAAGAATTATGAGAGAGCTTTATGAGCTCTATCTTGAGTTAGGACATGAAGTGTTTGAGGAGGAGATCAAAAAGCCTATGGAGCTTTATTATTTTCACAAAACTCATGATAGTAGTAATGTTATTTGCATGTCTTCTTTGAATACTTTTGATGTTAATGATATGCAAAGTCATAAGCTTGGGGATGCTACGTTTTATGAAGATGATCTTTTTAGCCCCACAATTTTTGATGAGGAAATTTATTTTGATGATACTTTGCCTCCTATCTATGATGATTATTGTGATGGCACTTATGATATAAAGAATAAATGTTTGCAAGTGTATCATGATAAGAATGATTCATGTGATAGCTATTTTCTTGAGTTTGCTCCCACTATTACTAATGAGAAGGATTTTCCTTATGTGGAGAGTAACAAATTTTCTATGCTTGTGGATCATGATAAGAATTTTTTATCTGATACCTATATTGTTGAGTTTATTCATGATCCCACTGAAAATTATTATGAGAGGGGAACATATGCTTATAGATATTCCAATAATATCAAGTTCCCTCTCTTTATGTTGAAGGTTTTGAAGTTGCATTTATTTTGCCTTCCTATGATAATATCTTTATGCTTCAATGAGTTATTTCTCTAAAAGATCCCTTTGCATAGGAAGCAAGTTATACTTAAATGTGTTTGGTATTTGCTTCTTTATGCTCTCTTTTGTGCTTCAACTCTTATTCCTACGAGAGCATCATTAAAATCTTAAGCCTTTCTTTATGTCTATAAACAAACAGCTCTAGGGAGACAACCCTTGTTATCTTTACTTTCTTTTTTTAGTGGTCTTGATGATTGTTACTACTGTAGCAACATCATTGTATCTTTATTTTTCAAGCTTTGTGCCAAGTATAGCCTCATATGACAAGGGAAGTGAAAGTTGTGACATGCTGTCCAGAAAACAGATTCTGTCCTCGTGACGGGAAAAATCAGAATAAATCACCAGTTCATCTTTTTTAGCTGAATTATTTACACGGTGTTCTCTATACAATTACGGAACTTTCGTATGTTCTGAATTTTTTGATTTGTGTTGCAGAAGTATCCCTAAAAAATTCTTTACTACATGTTGTTCTGTTTTTTCACAGATTCTGCCACGTTTTGTCTCTCCTAACTTTTGCAAACCTTAAGCTTTCTTTTTCTTTGCAAAAACTTTTTATATCTAGTGAGAAACAGTAGATCTTCAAGAACATCTTTATATCCAGTGGGGAAAAATATTTATTAAGGGTACTAACCTCTCTATTCAGCTTATGATGAGTTGTGTATGAAGGGAGTTTTCAAGTGTGCGATGGAAGATGATGAAAGAAGATTCGGGAGTGTCAAACGCTCAAGCTTGGGGATGCCCCCATGCATCCCCAATAAATATTCAAGGAGACTCAAGCGTATAAGCTTTGGGATGCCCCCGTGCATCCCCTTATCCATCAACAATCATCACTTCGTCCTTCGTCTCACTATATTTTTATCACTTAATGCGTTATGTGCTATGCTTGGAGCGTCTCGCTCTTAGGTTTTATTTTTCGTTTCCTTTAGTTTTGCTTGCTGGTCATAACAAGTTAGATCCCGTATTACTTTGTGTGGGAGAGAAACACGCTCCACTTTCAAAATCTAGAACACATCATAGGATTCTTCATGCCTATCTTTTTGCTGTTATGTGTTCTTTATCTTTTCGTAGCTGCTGCCATGTTTATTTTTAGTCTTAGTTTGTCTTTAGCAAGAGACTTGGCTTTTGTTTAGTCTGTTGCTGGAACTCTTTTTAGTTTTCATGTTTATCCTGTTAAAGAGAGTTGGTTGTTGCAATGAGTTGTGTTTTGTCTTGGAAGTAGGTAATGGAGGTTGCTATTTAATTCTAGTAGTAACTTGCAATAGTTTTGAAGTTTTGATGTGAGTAATGTTTGAACTTTTGGTTTCAGGAGCTCGAGCCTATTAGTGATTGATGTCGTATTTTGGGCAATCCGTGTGATTTTCGAAAACCAAAAACCCTGTTGAGAAATCTATCTACTAGATGGATCACTACTCATTGGAGGGATCGGATAATAGAGTACACTCACGTACAATGAGTCGAGGATGCGCAAGGATAACCAAACCCCCATACACTCCTCCTCGGGGTACTTGTCTCTTTGTGAACCTCCTTATTAGATTGAGAGTTACCGATAATAAGTGCATGAGTTCTTCGGACTAATGTAAGTATTGAAAGTTGACACTTCCACCTTCCCATATTTTGCTAGCCTCTCCCATGCCGTGCATTGCCTTCTTCTCACTCCGAGAGTTGGTGTCCACCTTCGCCGGTACATCCAAACCCTTGGCATGATACGCTCTGTCATCATAAACCTCCTTATATCTTTCCTCAAAACAGCCACCATACCTACCTATCAAGGCATTTCCATAGCCTTTCCGAGATATATTGCCATGCAACATCCACCTCTTCATGACTTGATCTTCATGTCATCCATGTTCCTGCTACACTGGCAGCGACATACATTGCATACATCATGATAGTTACATCTTCTTTATGATTTTGAGTACCTTGTAAAGTGTGAAAGATCTCCTTAACTTCTTGTAAAATAGAGTGTTGCCCTTAAGTGAGGAAAAGATCCCAAAGTGGACACAATAAAAGATCCCAAAGAGGACAAATGAGAGTTAAATAGAAAGAGCCATTGAGGCCACAAAAAATACAAAAAATAGAAAAAAGAGAAAAATAAATAAAAAGAGAGAAAGGGGCAACACTACTATCCTTTTGAGAGATCCACACTAGTACTCCCTTTATATCCTTGTACTCCATAGAGATGATCATTATGCATATAGCTATGTGGGGACCTTCACACTATAGAACTTGGCTTGCATATTCCAAGGATGAGCCTCCTCAAACGAGCTCTAGGTATTCATGAGAGAGCAAGTTATATGCACCCCCACTAGTTCCATTGGAGAGCTTCTTAGCTCGTATGTGCATCCGTTGCATGGCAATCACTACTCCTCAGATCATATCTATCATTTGGCATCTCTTGCCTATGATTGTCCTCATTGATGTGAGCCTTTCTCATTCTTTTTTGTCTTCCTCCTCCTCCTACGTACTTCTCTCTTTGCCATCCTAAGTGTCAACTCTCGTGCTTACGCTCATCCATTGCATGAGTGCTCAAAATATTGAAAAAGGAGTGGATCAAATTGACTTGTACCTGGCTAGTGGTCTGGGGACGAGTCAAGATAAGATTCCGGAAAAAGACCAAGTGTGAAACTTTAGTAGATTGAGTTCTCAACAAAAATATTTTTTCTCGTATTCCCTATCCCCCTTCTTGCACGCAAACACCATTTGGAGACATTCAAGGCACAGACAGCGAGAGCTCTTGCACCTAATGTTCTTTTGTTATTTGTTTCAATGCTAATATAGACTCTTGCATGTTATGACTTGAATTGAATCTCTAAACTTGATTGCTTTACTTTTCAAAGTTCTTATATGGTTGCTAGCATGTCACCACAGAAATTATGCTGTTATCATTTACCTACTCGAGGACGAGAAGGAATTAAGCTTGGGGATGTTGATACGTCCAAAACGTATCTATAATTTCTGCTTGCTCCATGCATGTTTTGTGTGATATTGCTATGATCTAGATACACTTTCATACACTTTTGATCATATTTGGATTAGCCTATTAACTCAATGCATCACAGTGCCAGTTCTTCTTTTCTGCTGTTTTTCTATTTCAGTTTTCCCCCATATAAAAAGTGCTAGAAAAATTCCGGAAAAATATAGGAAAAATCAGCGTACAGGAAGCTTTGCGAAGAGCCTGAGTGGGGCCAGAGGGGAGCCAGGGGTGGCCCAGGCAGCCACCCGGAGCGGCCACCCCCTGGGCCGCGCCAGGGGGAGCCTGGGGCCCCTGGTCCACCTCTGGCTGCCCCCCTTCGCCTATATATTCTCCGTGACGAGGAAACCCTGATTCCAGACCCCTTTTCTCCATAAGCAATTCCGATCTCCGCCGCCATCGCCATCAAGTTTTGGGGGGACAGAATTCCTATGCCGGCACCCTGCCGGGACGGGGAAGTGCCCCCGGATTCATCTCCATCGACGTTGCTTCCTCCCTCCATGAAGCGGGAGTAGTTCTCCCTCGAGGCTGAGGTTTCTACCAGTAGCTATGTGTTCTTCTCTCTCTCCCATGATGTGATCTTCATTGTGATCATAGGCTATGTTAATCTAGGGTGATCCCATGATATTTCCCCTTCCTCTATGTATTGATTGATGTACTCAATTGATCTTATCTAGTATAATCCCCGAGACCAAGGTGACAGCGGTCTATTGGACATGGGTTAGAAGAGTATTTTCATGAGTGGTTTCCTCTTTTGTGTGTTGATTTAAGATTGAGAGTCTCTTGGTGCTTCTCTTTGACTATCCTTGAGATATGTTCTGGTGATTGTGGTACTCTCTTTGGATGGCCGCGGTGACATTGGGAAATCCATAGATTGAGAACTACGAACTTTTAGGTGTGCTTTTGTAGCCCTAGATAATTCTAATCCTCTCTTGACCACAAAGGAATGACCTCCGAGTGCGTCTCCATTGCACGTTTTATGGGAAATATCATGTGATTAGACTATGTTAATGTTGTTGAGAGTTGCCACTAGTGAAAGTATGAAGCCTAGGCCTTGTTTCCACCATTGTTACACCGTTTGTGCTCACTTTTGTCACATGTTTGCTTGCTGCACTTTTTATTACAGATTTATATTACCTTTCTTTGCCACATCTATCACTCGTATTTTACCATCTCTTCGCCAAACTAGTGCACCTATACAACTCCTAGTTGTATTAGGTGTGTTGGGGACACAAGAGACTTCTTCTATCTTAATTGCAGGGTTGCTTGAGAGAGACCATCTTCATCCTCTACTTCCATGAGTACGATAAACCTTAGGTCATCCACTCGAGGGAAATTGCTGCTGTCCTACAAACCTCTGCGCTTGGAGGCCCAACATAGTCTACAAGAATAGAAGCGTGCGTAGACATCAGCGTGGGATGCACCGCGCTGGCCATTATTGCGGCCGGGGTTCCCTCTGGCTGGTGCTGGAGCATTGGGGCGTGGAGCAGTATTCTTCTTGTTGGGACACTCTATCGAATAGTGGCCCTTCTGACCACATCCGAAACAGATGACTCCAGGGTTGCGGGGAACTCCATCTGCTGGACGCGGAACTCCAACAGGACGAGCAGGAACACTGGGACATGGCACCGGTTACTGGCCTTGGTGGTTGTGTCGGACGCAGTCGGGGTTTGCTGGATCCACCCTGCTGCATCATCCGGCGCTTGCGGTTCTCAGCGGCCATCTTGAGCTTGCCCACCAACATAATAGCAGCATCAGCGAGAGACTCAAGGTAGGGGAACTGCATGGCCACCAGAACAACCTGTAGCTCATAGTGCAGTCCATCCAAGAAGCGATCATTCCTCTTCTCCTCGGTGTCCACCTCCTCCGGGCATACCTCGACAGCTGAGTGAATCGGTCAAGATAACCAACCACGGCGATACCCCCTTGCTTGAGGTGGCGGAACTCATCCTTCATCCTCCTGATCAGTGCGGTGGGGATGTGCGCCTTCTTTAACTTCTCAGAGAATGTAAGGCCAGATATACGGTACTGTTCCAGATCTAGATGTTTCCATCCAGATCCGGGGACGAAGCACATATCGTTCCCACCGCGACATATGACGAATTCATATGCCCCGGATTTCCAACATGATATCACAACAATACAGATACAAGGACACAACATCTCATACAATCGGCATACAACTTCCTTAATACAATACATCAGTGGAAGATATAGGTCTGAGAACAGAATACAATCAAATGCCTACTGGAAAAGAGAAAACATCGATCCCCATAACCACACGGGTCTAGGCCCTCGGTCGGGATCCGTCTAACTAGTCGTCGTCGAGTCTCCACATGAAACGTCGATCACCATACCTGTTGTCGATCGAGAACCCTGAAAAGAGTTTGGGGGTAGTATCATGAGTACAGAAGTACTCAGCATCCAACTGTAGTGGTCATCTGACCCAGCAAGGACTTCATCACTCGTCATTCTAGGAGAACTAGTAGTTTACGGTAAGGATGGGGTAAGTGATGAGGTTGCTGCCGCACTAGCATTTATGAAGTGGCTATCGATCTAGAGAGTAAGATAAGAAGCCAAGCATTCGATGAGGAATCGCCTCCAATAAGTCTTGCTATCAACTACTACGCAAACATAACACCTATCCTATCCTTGTCCTCCTCTTCGCATACCGAAGAAGAAGAAGCAGTCAAGGCACACACACGTTGATCAAGTTATATTAAGATTATCTCGGTTGATGTTGTCTATGAACAGGACGTAGGTCTCAAGTCGTCCATAACCGTGGACACGGCTTCTCGAAAAGATTTAACCCTGCAGTGGTGTACCAACTTCCCATTACAAGGCTCCGCACGCACGCCCATTTCTCTCAGTTGCTACCCATCATAGGAAACCATTTTATGATTTTAGTTCTGAGAGATCCGAAACGATAGGTCCCTCTAACTAACAACGAACAAATCCGGGTGGCCCCTGGTGAGTCGACACCCAATCCAAAAGCCGGCCACGCTCTCGGATCGGAATCTTCCGTATGGCTAAGGTCGGGGTTAGACTCAACTATATAGCAGGGGACTTCCCTAGCTCACCAGTGTGGACCAACAAAGGAACTCTGTATCTGCTGGCCCGAGTTGTTTTAAATCCACTAGCTGCAGCCCAGTTATGCATGCGGGTTTCAAATGGTAAATCAGCTTGGGCCACCACTAGAAATGTTTTAAGCTAGGTAGGTAAGAAGAGGGGACCCCATAGTATCCCACACGCGGTTAGGCACGCTCAGTCTTAAAACCAATACCCGGAACACGGATCCTAGGTGACTCGAATGGAACAAAGCGTCGGGGCGGGATAGCCTAGACCTTCCATCCTTCGTCGAGTATAGTCAACATTTATAATAATCATATCAACCACAACAATATAATAATGTGATAGCCCAAAACCAAGGAGTAACAGTGTAACATCGTAGCATCCTAAGCAGGGGCTAAGCAACGAGCAATAGTAACATAGCAGTACATGGTTTGCTGGGAGGGGACATGGCTGTATCAGTTTGAAAGAGGTTGTAAACATGTGGTAGGATCAAACATCAAACCTAACCTAGACTAGTATGCAAACCGCTGGTTGAAATAGAATGGATCATAAGTAATGCATAGTCCTTGCCTGTTGATAAGTCGGGTTCCCAAGGTGTAGTTGATCGCAAGCTCGCATCGTCTCCGAGAGGTACCCGACGGTAAACACTAGAAAGCAATCAATGAGCAAGCATCTATTACTACGAGGCAAACACGAGCAATCATAAACAAGAAGCAACTCGAGACATCGCACCTACCGTCGAGAGCGGTTACTAACAGGTTAAATGGAGTACTCGTCACACACGATGATACTGCACGTTTACGGTGGTTCAAGTTGTTTAGCTACAGGTTATCAACAAAGGTTGTTAACATGACAAGCACAGAAGCATGGCATAGCCCACAAACATGGCTAGAGCTGAAGCATAAGGTAAACTATCTAAGCTAGTCAATTTAAGTGAGGCACGACCTAAACATGGCATAACACTAAGTACCCCACGACAATTTCAGTAATTGGTACTGTTCTGTCCTAAACCATATTTTATATTTGTTAACAGCAGCAAACAATAGCATAAACACAAAGTACATGAAAAACTAATCAAGTTACATATAAAGAACACCCCAAACGGAGTTATGGTTAAAAAGATAGAAGCAAAACAAGTTTGGAACACAATCTGTCAACATCAAGAAGCACACGGCATAAACAGGATAATGGATGCAAACATGATCACAAATGATATGCAACTAAAGTAGACATGGCAGGGAAGGCATGGAAAAAAGAATCATGCAAATAGGCATAATGAACAACTAGTTATAGCCCATGCAAAATGCAATAAAACATTACTAGTCAAGGAATTAGTGAAAATCAGAGAAACATGGCAGAAACTGTTATTTTTATGCTGTATAAACAGGAGCAAAACTATATGCAAAAGTGCAGCAACATGACATAGCAATATATGAGCATGAACTAGACATGATGGTGATCAGGTACAAACAAGAATCAAGGTAATAGGCATCATAGATCAAAAGATATTATGCATGCAACATGGCATCGGAAAGTTACAGACTTAGAGAAAAATAGAGGTGGCTGTCAAAACAGCAGCATAGCAACTTTGGAGCTCAATAACTATATGACCAGCAAGCATATCATGACAATGCAATACATATAATGGAAGTAGACATGATGCTTAACAGTATGCAAAAAGAATCAATGCAATAGGCCGGATGGATGTGTCACAATCATCATGCGAACTTGCAATAAAATAACATCAGCAACACACTAACAGGAAATAACAGCAGTTAACAGCCTGATGCCAACTTCAACACAGATTATCAACATCAAGATGGCCTCAAATCAAAATGCCCACAAAATATGAAATGAAGTACACACAATTCTAAACAATTTTCCTTTTGGGCGCAACGCGATCCGGGCTACGGTTTACTAGCAAACTACGGCGCAAAAACGTAACAGCAGAAAAATACACAGGACTTAGCAAAATCTGGAAAAAAGAAAAAATCAAACAGAAAAAAAAGGAACCGGACCTCACCTAGTGGGCTCGGCCCAAAGCTGCCTGGGAGGCCGACTCGAGTTGGGATGGAGGCGCGCCTCCTGGGAGGTGGGCCGCGGGGCGCCTGGGCCGGCCCAGGACATGGTCAACGGGCCCTCGGATCGGGATCCAGCCGATCCCGAGCGGGGGACGGAGACGGCGGCTGGCCGTGGGTCTCCGGCGAGGGATCCGCGACGGCGCGAGGTGGCTGGCCGCAAGGAGACGGGGGCGCGGCGGTGCTGGTGCTGCCGGACCCATCCGACGACAACGAGAGGGGCGGTGGAGTGGCGCGGGGCCAAGCTTGCCGGCTCGGCCAACAATGGCGACCGCGGCGCAATTCGCCTGCAGGAGAGAAGACAGGGAGGTAAGGAGGGAAAAGAGGTGAAGGGAGAGGAGGCGCGGGGTGACCTGGGTGGCAGCCGTGGCGTGGGGCTGGACGGAGCGCAGCGCGGCTCGGCGGCTTCATGGCCGACGGCGTGCTCGGCCGCGGGAGGAGAGAGGAGATGGGTGGAAGGCAGGGGTGCTGACGTGGCACATTCCTAGCCGTCAGATCGGCCGATCTAACGGTCCAAAACTCATTGGGCTGATTTACAGATCTGCGAGCTAGGTTTTGGACGAAAATGGGGTAGTTTTTGGGGAAAAGTGGAGGGGGTGGCTGCAATTTTTAGTCTAGGGAAACCCTAGAAAGGGGTGGGAGTGTGGTGGTCTTTATATAGCCCAGGTGGCTGGCAGTTTACAAAAACATCCCCGATTTTTCTCTCGCGCGCGCGGTGTTTACTTTCCTGACCGCCGCGGATCCGCAGGACCTCCGATTCGGGTAAAACTTCGAACTGCGCGATCAACGTGTCGAGCCGGCGACGTTCACCTCGTGCTGGAACCGTTCCGAGAACTCTACCCGGCGCGCTATAAAAATATCCCGTTTACTTATTAAACGGGGTTTTTCGTTGCGTTGGCTGTGGCAGGTCTCGTGTGGTTTTCGCAACGGTGATCGGGTGAAACCCGGTGTCGCAAAGGTCGAGTGTCAGGGTGGCAAGGGTCGGTCTCCGTCCGGTACGAGATAAGAGGGGGGAAAATAATCGCCGATCGATAAATCGGGGATGCAAACATCGCAAATAAATTAGGCAATCAATCAATTCACACCGAAAACAAAAATTTTAATTTTTTTGAAATCTGGGCTGTTACACTGGCTGCCCCCCTTCGCCTATTTATTCGCCGCCACGAGAAATTTCCGAAGACAGAACCCTATTTCGCAATCTCGCCTCTGTTCCACCGCCGCCGTTCTTCCAAGATCGGGAGCACCGTCAGGACCTTTCTTGGCACCCTGTCGGAGGGAGGATCGTCCTCCGGGAGCTTCTCCTCCACCATGGACGCTTCCCGGATGTGCCGTGAGTAGTCTACCTTGGACCATGGATCCGTGATCAGTAGCTATTTTATGTTCTCATCCCCTCTTTGTTCTTCATGGTTTAGACCTCGTGAGCTTCCCTACATGATCGAGGAACATATGTAATTGTTCTGCTGTTGCTATGGTGAGTTTGATGGGATCTGATGGATTATGAGATTATGTTCATATCGTGATAGAGTAATATATTTGCTTTTTATGTCTTATATTTTTGTTCCTGTGTAAGTCTTGCCTGTTCTACGTTGCTGTTTATTGCTTTGGCCAAGTGGTAGGTAGTAACTCCAAGAGGGAACGTTATGATCGATTGTGGGTACATGCCCCCTGATGACACGCTCGAGTGATAGAAACATGAGTCTAGGGGATGTGTTGTGGCCACAAGGGGGAAAACAACGATGCTTGTAACCGCGGTTGCAAGGATTGTTTACTTTACACAAAGTTCTTTTTAAGACAGTTGTCTGTTGCTTTGGGTTTACACTTTGGGTGGGTCTCGCAACTTAATACCAGGGAGATGTTCTAGATAGATATCTCAAGGTGGATGATTAGTAGTAAATGTAGTTGGATTTCGGTCTACTTATTTTGGTGTACTTCCCATGCTTATGAGCCTCTTCCTTTCCTTTGTAGCATAGTGAAATCACAATATATCGACCAGAGGGGGGGTGATTGGGAGATTTTCAATTTTACTAGAAGATTTTGGTTTTCTTCAGGATTGAAGCAATACGAAGCTGAAGAAGTAACCAAAATGATGAAGAAATGAAACTTCACAAAATGTAATCATTAGGGAAGCTCGTCACAATGCAACAGAAATGATTCAAATCAGATAAGCAGAAGTGCTTCAGATGTAGAGTATGAAGACTTAGGGCAGAGGGAGAGCGACAGCAGAAGAAGTCAACATAGCAAGTACTAAAGCTTAAGAGATTGAAGAGATAGCACCAGTGTTTAAAGAATTCGGTTTGGTAGACCAGTTCAAGTTGCTGTGACAACTCTACGTCTGGTTGGAGAGGCTGAGATTCAACTCAGAAGACATACTCTTCACCTTGTTCTCCTTGAACTAGAGTCCTCAAACTCCGTCCAATCACTCAGGTGAGTCTTCAAGGTAGACTCCCGAAACCTTTACAGACTGTGTTCACTTCAGGAATTCACAATTGCATCTTGAATCCTTAGAACGACGACTCCTACACCGGCTGGAAGATCACAGTGTTCAAGAGAAAAAAGCTTCAGATCACTCGAACCTAGTTCCTCAGAACTTCTCAACTACTCTGCCTGGCGTGGTTTCCTCACTTGGGTTCTTCAGTTTCTTCAGAGGAGGGTTGCTCTCAAATGACAAGTGTTAGTTTCTCTGTCGGAGCATCCAACCCACAACTAGGGCTGGGGGCGGCTATTTATAGCCGCGGAGCAACCCCCTGTGAAAGGACATAAATGCCCATGCATGAAATTACTCTCATGCCCTCGGATATGACCGTTGCTAGACAAGTTCTAGCCTCTCACCACGCAACACGTGGCACGGTCAAAGTATTCTCACTCCTCAAAATCTTCAGAAGAATCTCAATGGCGATCTCCTGACTCCTCAACCGAAGTTAGTTACCTCAGTGTCAAAGGGTTTTTCTTTAGGATTCCTAGTTGAGCAATTCCTCAGACCTTCGGAACTCGTTTTCTTCAACCCCTCCAACAGTACGATGTTTTCCTACGACTCAAGAGAGAAAAAGACTTAAAGAAGACTACGATTCAGCTTGATCTTCATCTTGATATGTCTTCAGTATGGCGCAACTTTCTTCAGGATCCAGTTTCTTCAGGACTCCAAGTCTTCAGGATCCTGTTTCTTTAGGATTCGGAGTCTTCAGGATCCTGTTTCTTCAGGATTCGGAGTTTTCAGGATCCTGTTTCTTCAGGATTCGGAGTCTTCAAGATCCTGTTTCTTCAGGATTTTGCGCCAATACGTTCTTCAGGAAAACCTTCGTTTCCTCAATGTTCCTCAACATTTTGAGGGGTCGACATTGGTGTTTAAACACCTCATCAGGGACTGTTCTCCTGTGTATACTCACAAACACATCAGTCCCTTAACCGTTTTGTCATCAAACTCCAAAACCTCAAGGGGAGGGCACTTGATGCACTTACAATCTCCCCCTTTTTGGTGATTTGATGACAATCAGGTTAAGTTTCAACGGGGATAAAATTTTGAGTTTGAAGAATAAAAACTTTGAAGAACATTTTTATCATTGAGATGGATATAATGAAGCTCCCCCTGAGGATATGCAAATAAGTTGAAGAATGTTTAATATCTAAAGCATTTTGAGGTATATGAGGAGCTCCCCTATATCCAGGCATTTTTTAAGCAGTGCATGTTATGAAGTGTTTGAGAAATTTAAACAATGCACTGAGAAAGGTGTTTGCAGAGACAATCACATGCATATATGATAAACTTGAAGAAATAGCATGAGGTAACCGAGGAATAGTATCAGGCAAACACCAAAATAACAGTTTACAACTCGATACAAAAAAATATGAAGAACGAGAGTTGTAACTGAAGAACCCCATAGCTAAGACCCGCTTGAAGACTAACAGATTCCCCCCCCCCTTTGTCATAAAATGAACAAAAAGGGAAAAACTGAAGCTAACGCCCCTTTGAAGATGCTTCAAGGCTGAGGTGAGTCACGCCTGAGGCAAGCTGTTGTAGTGTGAGGGCAGGCAGCTGTTTCAGCTTCTTCAGCAGTCATTTCTTGGTTCGAAGAATAAGAGTCCATGGCCGGAGGAGGAGTTGTGCAGCATCTGAAATGCCTAGGGGGTCTGATGGCAGGAAGCTGAGGCTTTTGAAGACCTAATTTTGCAATGTCTGCGGGGGTGAGTACTCATCTCATCAAGGCATCGATATGTTGATATGTATAATGAGCATACGGATGCACTTTCTTCACTGAAGAATGCGTCTGAGCCATGTAGCTGAGGATTTCAGAAAACTGACGCTTCGCCCAATCAAGATTTTGGTCAAACCTTCTGACGAAGACTAATCAGAAGCTATCGGTCTGTCATCACTCGAGCCTGAGTCGTGTCCTCAGTTGAGGCATGAGTTCTGGTTTTATCAATAGTGCGAGACTGAGGATGAAGAATGTTTCCACCGAGGGAATTGGTCGGGAGAACTTCTTCATAGTATAGTCCTTTGCCCTTATCATTAGAAGCAATCTTATGCTAAAGCACTTTGACAGGCGGAAGATAGGTCCTATGATTCGGGTGATCAGGTTGGAAATCAATACCAGTCTTGACTCGGATGAGCTTCATGATCCATGGCGTGTAAGGCTTCAGTACATGAGGATTCTGAGCTGCATCCACCAGAGTTCTGAAGAAGAACTCAGGAACGTTGATTAACCCAGACATGCAGAGGTTGTTTAGGATGGTCTTCATGAAGCCAATGACTTCTTCAATAGTGGATTCATAGCCAGAATCCGATACAGCGTGCTTGGCAGATACAGAAGCTCAGAAACTAGAAACTTTGTGCGAGCTGGTGCTTCAGGTGCCTGAGGCTTCATAAGCATGTTCATCAGGTAATCTCGAAGAATTGGAGACCCATAGGAGAAAGCAGTTGAGGAAGTGCACTGAGGCAACTCAAGAATGGCAATTGCTTCAGGAACAGTGATGGTGTAGTGATGATGCTCAGTCATCCACTCGAGGACCCAGGTGGTGATATCCAGAGGATCTCCTGAAACATACAGAGTTGCATAAAACTGAACCACAAGCTCTTCGTTCCAGTGAATGCATTCAGAGCAGAACTGAAGCACCTTGGCATGATGCAGATCCTGAAGCACACTGTTGAAGCAGGGAATGTCTTGCATATCCATGAGAGGAATATGCTTGTGAGGAAACAGTTTGTTTTGCTTATATAGAACTGAAGCATAATAGTTCTTCTGAGTAGCTGTCCAGAACCTCAGCAGCTTTCGAGGCGGAGCAGAATGATAAGGATTTTGAATCCCCTCTTGGAAGAAAATCATGGCATTGAAGAAATCAGAAGCATCGAAGCTTGGGGTATCACCACCTTCAAGGTCACGGAAGAATGGTTGCTTCTGCTTCGGACACAAGGACCGAGCTTGAACTGGGCCTTGAGGTGGTGGAGGCGCTTGAGGCACTTCAATCTGAAGAGAGGCTTGAGGCTGAGGCTGAGCCGCTGCAGAGGCTTCAGGCACAGACGTGTTGAGGTCCTTGTAAAGACGAGGTGATGTGGCCTGTTTATCTTCAGATTCATCCTTTTAAGCTTCAGGATGAGCATTGGTACTGTTTTCTGCTTCAGGATGAGCATTTGTGTTGTTTTCTGCTTCAGGCTCCGCAGCACGGGCTTCAGTATCCATGGGTTGAGCTTCAGGAACCACAGGATCAGCTGCAATATTCTGAGTGTCTGGGGCAAGAGCAGAAGCTTCAGGAGCAGTAGTAGTACGGGCACTAGTGGCCTTTGGGTCAGTTTCTTCAGTGCGAGGGGAGACAGAGGCATCCACAGAGGCTTCAGAGTGTTGAGACGTGTTAGATAAAAGAACTGTAAATGAGGGAGAATGAGGTTCCAGAGAGAACACGGTGTGAGAGGGAGAGTTGAAGTGTTCCAGCTCATATGCTTCATCAACCACCCGAGGGGTGCCCATGTCACCAATATCCACATCTTCATCCATTTCTTCAGCTTCAGTGATGACTGGAGGAATGGGAGATAGAGGCGTTGAAATGATCGGGGTGGCAAGCGCTGAAGAAGGTGTCTTGGACGGTGGAGTGAACACAACCAGCCGGCGCTCAGTATTTTCCTGAGGAATTGAAGCAGCAGGAGATGTTTCAGATGCTTCAGGCGCTCTTGAAGTAGGAGGAGTAGAAGAAATGGGCCTAGCATCGATGGGCTCTTTAGTTTGCGCTTCAACAGAAGGCTTCTTCGCAGCTGGGGGAGTACTGGGTGGATCAGTCTCAGACCTATGCTTGAGGCTATGGACAAGTTCCTCAGTCCGGTCAGACCTAGATGCTGAAGCAGCAGGAGGCACTGAGGCCTGTGGTTGTTGAAGCTTCATCAAGTTAGCCACCTGCTTAGACATCCGTTCCTTGGATTTGCCGATGTAGGCACGGTTGCCGGCATATTCTGTGTTGTCGCGTTGAACTTCAAACTGATGCTCTATGAACTCCTGAGGACTAATATCAGTAACAGGCTTCTTTTTAAAGTCACTTTGGACTTTCTTCAGTTGAGCCTTCAACTGTTTCTGAAGATCACGTTGATGAATCTCATTGATGTGGAACTGTTGAACATAGAATTTGATGTCTTTAGGGATGTCCAATTCATCAAGTGGCGAGTCAGGCTTCACAGCCCAGATTTCAATATATTCCAGGATCTTCTTCGGATCCAGAAGAAGAGGCACTTCAGAGCCAATAGCTTCAGCTTTGCGTCTAGCCGCCGCACGAACATACTCGATCTTCTGTTCTTCAGTGGCCACAAAGCCAGCCAAGTCTTCGAATTCATCTTCATCTTCATCAGAATTGAAGGGCTGAAGTGAGCCATGCATTGCAGTTTGCTTCGGAGAGTGGCGCACAGCTTTAAGGTTCAATGATCGCTGAGGCACAGTGGAAGAGGCCTCAGGAGAACTCCAAGATTCATCAGTTCTGAGTCTTGAGGCAGGAGCCAGACCAGTTGTCCTTTGGCATGAGAAGTGGGAGCTTGTGTGCCAGAGGCTGAAGCACCAGAGGGTTTGACACCTGGAATCTTCTTCTTCTTAGGCTTCGGTCGAGGCTGAGGTGCAGCAGCAGCAGTATCAGCATCAGCTTGAGGTATCTCAACTGAAGCACCAAGATCGCGAGCCAGATTTCTGGCAAGATGAGCAGTTCTCCTCAAGTACCGCTGATAGGCTTCAGGAAATTCATCGTGAGTCTTCAGACTTGAAGGATTAGGATTAATGCCTGGAGCAGGCGGAGCACGATCCCTGATGCTGAGGACTTTGAGAGGCGGATTCACAGGAAAGGATTCTTCATGATATCTATCAAGATCTTCATAATTCAACCACTTGTGTTCCCATTCTCTCGTAATCTTCTAAATTTTGATCTTGCATTCTCCTTGAGTTTCATGTGGTGGAGTCTTCAGCTGTTCATATACATCAGGAGGCAGATTCTGAGCGTTATTCTTCCGACGAACTCCCATCTTCTTCAGCTGAGAAGACTGAGGAATGGAGAGTTCGAGTTGAGCTGCAAATGAAGTGAGACTGTGAGAACCATGGGATTCCTCATCTGACATGTACATGTGACAGAGTTAGAAGATACAAGGGAAGTGGGGTACGGTCATATGCGTTCATGAAGAATACGGGCTGAGGAATGGAAAGTGTAGAATCTGAGGTTTTCAGTACTGCTGAAGAATGTAGAAGCTTGAAGATCTTAAAGAATCTTGAAGAATTTGAAGTACTGAAGATTTGTTGTATGGAAACCGAAGTGATATGAAGAAATGGCATACCGGAGCGATTGAAAAAGAGGAGTTCTTCTTCGGCGATGATGAAGCAACGGTGACGGCGGCGCGAGAGCTTGAGAGCTCAAGAGCGGCGGCGCGAGAGAAGAATGAGGTGAAGAGAGGTAAATGACCGCAGGGGTGCGGTATATATAGGGACGGTAAGTTTTCAGGTGAAAAGACGGGAATACCCCTGACGGTTCGGCTTTATGTTTATCTACTCTACAGGATAAGCACGGCGAGCGTGAAAATCGCAACGACGTGGTTTGTCTATTCTTCAAGTGGAGGCTTCGGGATTTTTGAAGCTGAGACAAATCAGCTTGAAGATTAGCAGGATTGAAGCTTCAAGAAGTGAAACTTCGAAGTTTCAAATGAACACATACTTCAGATGGACGGACAGGATAAGTGAGCATAGAGAGAAGGGTCCGATCACATTCACCTAGTTGAAGACACAAATCTTGAAGAACGAAAATTATAGGTGAATGTTGTTGAGGACAAAAATGAAAGTCTCAAGAAAATCAAGTTGAAGCAACTGAAGAAACCAAATCTTCAAGAATTTGGGCGGTGGCGCTACCCACCTTATAGGGAACAAGACACTTGATGTCATACATGAGCATATGAATCATGAGTCAATTTTCACGTTAATTTCTTCACACTTAGCAAGGTAGTTCCTCATGAGTTGAGGAGTACGACGCATTGTGTGTTGTGCTTCAGGAGTCTTCAATATAGTTTAAGCGTTAGGATGTGTGTCCATTTACTGGACATTTGAGGAATCTAGGATATTTAGCTCACACCTCAGAGCGCTAAATCGTTTCTCATCCAAAGGCTTAGTGAATATATCAGCGAGTTGATCTTCAGTCTTCACGTGGCTGATGACGATGTCTCCCTTCAACGCATGATCACGAAGAAAGTGATATCGAATCTCAATGTGCTTCGTCCTCGAGTGCTGTACAGGGTTCTGAGAGATTTTGATGGAACTCTCGTTCTCGCGCAGCAGGGGTACTTTCTTTAGGTTGATTCTGTAGTCCTTGAGTGTCTGCTTCATCCAGAGGAGTTGACTGCAGCTAGCTCCAGCAGCAATGTATTCAGCTTCAGCGGTGGAGAGTGAGACGCAGTTCTGCTTCTTCGATGACCAGCACACCATTGAGCGTCCGAGGAAGTGACATGTTCCTGAGGTTGACTTCCTATCCACTCGATCTCCAGCATAGTATGAGTCTGAGTAGCCAATGAGGTCGAACTTCGAGCCTTTTGGATACCATAAGCCTAGCGTAGGGGTGTGAGCCAAATATCGAAGAATTCGCTTCACCGCTTGGTGATGCGATTCCTTTGGTGCCGCTTGGTACCAGGCACACATGCAAACACTCAACATTATATCAGGTCTTGAAGCACATAAGTATAGCAGAGAACCAATCATGGAGCGGTATACCTTCTGATCGTAGTCCTTGCCATTTTCATCAGGACCGAGGTGTCCGTTTGTAGGCATCGGGGTCTTGATACCTTTGCAGTCTTGCATCCCGAATTTCCTGAGGCATTCCTTGAGGTACTTCTCTTGAGATATGAAGGTGCCATTGCGTTCCTGACGAATTTGAAGCCCTAGGAAGAACTTCAGCTCACCCATCATGGACATCTGATACTGTTCACTCATCAAGAAGGAAAATTCTTCACTGTATTTCTTGTTAGTGCATCCAAATATGATGTCATCAACATATATTTGACAGATGAAGAGTGCATCATCATATTTTTTAGTGAAAAGGGTTGGATCGAGGGAACCGGATTTGAAGCCCTTGCTGATGAGAAAGTCACGCAATGTGTCATACCAAGCCCATGGGGCTTGCTTCAGTCCATACAGAGCTTTCTTCAGCTTGTACGCCATGTCAGGCTTCTTTGCATCTTCAAACCCTAGAGGCTGAGCAACATATACTTCTTCCTCGATATTACCATTGAGGAATGCACTTTTCACATCCATTTGATATAGCTTGATATTATGATGGTTAGTGAATGCAATTGTTTTCTTCGATGAAGGACTCAAAGAAGATTCCAAGAGAAGATTTATTTCACCAGTCATATGATTCGTTTATCCACAATCCATAATCCATTCAGTTCTCCCCGAAGAATTTTCCTGCAGAAGAATTAGTATCTCACACAACAAGTTATGAGCCAGCATCTGTTTGAAGAATTCGTGTATTCTCCAGGATTGTATTCCTCAGGATTTTAAGCCTCGGGATTTCAGTATAACGATATTCTTCAGCTGACACATAATTTTCGTCCTGGGCATAGGATCTGCAATATGGTTAGTTTGCCTCAGGACGCGTTCCTATAGAAGAGATTCGTTCTTCTTATCCACCCACATTCGCACGGTGGTTTTGAAACATTTGAGGAACGACGGGGAGAGTATTGCCTCACGGGTGAGGTATCAGGATAATCATAGGAGTAAGCATTCTTGTTCTGAGCTTCCCTGTGAACAAAGTGATTAGATAAAACATGCTCATATTCATGACTTTTTGAAGAATTGTCCACTGAGGACATCCTCAACTCATTTGCATCTGCATTCACAAGGAGGTTAGTAATGAGTTCCTTCAGAACCCATATCTGCTTCACTAGAGGGCCGTTCCTGTAGTTAGTCCCGATGTATCTGGCGAATACTTCACCATCTACATCCTTGAATAATTTGTAGTTAGCGTCGAAGGACTCAATCACTACATCTGAGGAAACATTATCATAGCCAGATAAGGTATAAGGATCAGGAGGTGGCATTTTTTCCAAAACCCAAGTGGTCTTCGGGTACTGTTCAGTTTTCCAGTATGACCCATCATCGTTGAGATTCCGAGTGAATGCGACACCTTCTTTCCTCGGTTTCCTGTTGAGGGTTTGTTTCTTGAGGATGTCACAAAGAATCTGATGTCCTTTCAGACTCTTGAACATGTCGGTTTCTAGTAGACTCTTCAACCTAGCATTTTCTTCAATAATGTCTATTGTATCCTTAGATGAGGGGTTAGATACCACAGAAGCAATAGAAATAATAGAGTCTGAAGACATTGAAGAACTAGGCACAGAGGTAATACGGTCATGTTCAATGCATTTTAAACAGGGAGGGTTAAATCCTTCTTGTGGCACGATGATCTGTTGGGAGAGGAGTGAATCATTTTCTTTCCTCAGATCGTCATGAGACATCCTCACGCGTTCAAGTTCTTGCTTCCTCATGAGAAACACATGAGCCAGCTTCTCATGATCGGCGAGGAGTGCCTCATGACGACTGAACAAGTCATCAAACTTTGACTGAAGAATTTTTGATTCATCAGTCAATTTTTGAGTCTTCGTCATTTCCTCAACCAACATATCATCACTCTTGTTTAGTGAGATCTGGATCTTTTCAAGTGCACGTTGTTGCTTAGATGCAAGTTTAGAAAATTTAGCATAGTTTTCATCAGGTTCTTCATCAGATGGATCATCCGATGATGAGTAAGTAGATACCTTGGAGGACTTGGCCATGAAGCAGAAGGCAGGGGTTGTGTCTTCAGCTTCAGCATCATCATGTGATGGATCAGATTCCTCAGTGCTGAAGATTGACTTGGAGACTAGCGATGTGGCAAGAGCCAGACCAGCCACACCCTCAGATTCTTCAGATTCTTCTTCCTCAGCATCGGGGTCGGAACCAGATTCTTCAGAGTCCAATTCTTTGCCGAGATATGCGCGAGCCTTACGGGAGTTGCTATTCCTGTATCCAGCAGACTTTGAGGATCTTGAGGATTTCTTCTTTGTCTTTTCATCAGAACTGTCATATTTCCCTTTCTTCTTCTTCTTCAACCTAGCTTACTTTTCCCATAGAGGACACTCAATGATGTAATGCCCAGGTTTCTTGCACTTGTGGCAGACTATCTTTCTTGTTTCGGCAGAGTCATCATCTTTGCTTTTTCTTGAGGAAAATCTTGAGGAATTTCCGAAGCGATTCTTCTTCGTGAATCTTTGGAACTTTCTGGTGAGGAGAGCAAGTTCCCGGCTGAGGGTTTCAGGATCATCAGTATCAGCCTCAGACTCATCATCAGAGGACACTCTTCGTGCTCTAGCTTTTAGCGCGGACTTTAGGCGTGGAGCTGTACAAGTCTCGTTTTTCAGAGAGCTTCCGTTCATGCGCATTGAGGCGCTCGAGAATGTCAGCTGGATCCAGAGTCTTGAAGTCAGGCCTTTCTTGAATCATCAGCGATAGGAACTCAAATGAGTCATCTAGTGACCTCAGTAGTTTCTTCACCACCTCATGATCTGTGATATCAGCGGCACCCAGTGCTTGAAATTCAATGGATATGTCAGTGAGTCTGTCAAAGGTTTGCTGCACGTGCTCATTGTCCAGCCTCTTGAACCTGTTGAAGAGACTGCGTAGTGTATCAACTCGTGAGTCTCGTTGAGCAGAGACTCCTTCATTGACTTTTGACAGTCTTGTCCATATCTTCTCTGCAGTATCCAGACCACCGATACGGTTGAACTGAGCCTTGTTGAGATGACCACCAATAATGCTTCAAGCTTTTGCATCTAGCTACCAGTTCTTCTTGACAACTTCAGGAGCAGTCATCAGAGTTGCTTCAGGAATGCCTTGATCAACAATATCCCACAGATCCTTGTCAATGGCTTCAAGATGCATCTCATCTTGTTCTTCCAGTATGGGTAGTCTGTCCCGTCGAAGATGGGGCAGTTTGAGGCAACGCTCATTGTACCTGAGGTCGACATAACTAAAACTCCAGGTGGTTAAACCGAATCACACAGAACAAGGGAGTACCTTGCTCTGATAGCAATTGAAAGCACAATATATCGACCAGAGGGGGGGGGTGAATGGGATATTTTCAATTTTACTAGCAGATTTTGGTTTTCTTCAGGATTGAAGCAATACGAAGCCGAAGAAGTAACCAAAATGATGAAGAAATGAAACTTCACAGAATGTAATCATTAGGGCAGCTCATCACAATGCAACAGAAATAAGTCAAATCAGATAAGCAGAAGTGCTTCAGATGTAGAGTATGAAAACTTAGAGCAGAGGGAGAGCGACAGCAGAAGAAGTCAACATAGCAAGTACTGAAGCTTAAGAGGTTGAAGAGATAGAACCAGTGTTTGAAGACTTCGGTTTGGTAGACCAGTTAGAGTAGCTGTGACAACTCTACGTCTGGTTGGAGAGGCTGAGATTCAACTCAGAAGACATAGTCTTCACCTTGTTCTCCTTGAACTAGAGTCCTCAGACTCCGTCCAATCACTCAGGTGAGTCTTCAAGGTAGACTCCCGAAACCTTTACAGACTGCGTTCACTTCAGGAATTCACAATTGCATCTTGAATCCTTAGAACGATGACTCCTACACCGGCTGGAAGATCACAGTCTTCAAGAGTAAAAAGCTTCAGATCACTCGAACCTAGTTACTCAGAACTGCTCAACTACTCTGGCTGGTGTGGTTTCATCACTTGGGTTCTTCAGTTTCTTCAGAGGAGGGTTGCTCTCAAATGACAAGTGTCAGTTTCTCTGTCGGAGAAGCCAACCCACAACTGGGGCTGGGGGCGGCTATTTATATCCGGGGAGCAACCCCCTGTGAAAGGACATAAATGCACATGCATGCAAGTACTCTCATGCCCTCGGATATGACCGTTGCTAGACAAGTTCTAGCCTCTCACCACGCAACACGTGGCATGGTCAAAGTATTCTCTCTCCTCAAAATCTTCAGAAGAATCGCACTGGCGATCTCCTGACTCCTCAACCGAAGTTAGTTACCTCAGTGTCCTAAAGAACAACGTCTTAGACACCCGAGGACTGAACTTCTACTGTATGAGATTTCCTCAGGGTTTTTCTTCATAATTCCTAGTTGAGAATTCCTCAGACCTTCGGAACTCGGTTTATTCAACCCCTCCAATAGTACGATATTTTCCTACGACTCGAGAGAGAAAAAGACTTAACAAAGACTACGCTTCAGCTTGATCTTCATCTTGACATGTCTTCAGTATGGCGTAACTTTCTTCAGGATCTCAATTCTTCGGGATACAGTTTCTTCATGATTCCAAGTCTTTAGGATCCTGTTTCTTCAGGATCCTGTTTCTTTTGGATTCGGAGTCTTCAGGATCCTGTTTCTTCAGGATTCGGAGTCTTCAGGATCCTGTTTCTTCAGGATTTTGCGCCAATACGTTCTTCAGAAAAACCTTTGTTTCTTCAATGTTCCTCAACATTTTGAGGGGTCGACATTGGTGGTTAAACACCTCATCAGGGACTGTTCTCCTGTGTATACTCACAAACACATCAGTCCCTTAACCGTTTTGTCATCAAACTCCAAAACCTCAAGGGGAGGGCACTTGATGCACTTACACATAGTTAGCATTGCGGTGCGTTTATAATCCAGTCAATTGCCCATCTGTAATTTGTTTACCTCGCATAGTAGTTTTATTGTCTTTTGGGAGAGAGACATCACTAGTGAACATCACGGGACTCTGGTCCATATTCTCATCGCTGTTTACAAGCTTACTTCCTTTACAGTATTTACTTTCAGTTGCAATCATTATCATTATCTCTTGTGTTTGATCCTTTTTAAACAACAAGACCGGAGAGATTTACAAACTCTCTGAACTTCATTGGGAGCAAAGTTAATTGTGTTGTGTGCGGGTCCACGTCAGGTGCGCAGCTGACACCTACCTATCATCGCCAGAGTCCTACGGGAGACAAACCCTATCCTCTACATAGGGCAAATTTTCTGCTATCCTACATCTCACCTTCCACTTGGGGTAACCAACGAAGGGCGAGAAACCATTACCACTTCCACGCCATCAAGCAAATTTTTGGCGCCGTTGCCGGGGAAGCAAGCAAAACTACACCCCTCGACTCTCACGCCAGCAAGTAAATTTCTGGCGCCGTTGCAGGGGACACCGAGTGATAAGATAGGGGAGTTTCCCACTATCTTTTACCTTTACTTTTTATTCTTGTTAGTTTACCTTTCTGTTTTTATCTTTGTGTCTTATATCAAAAATCACAAAAAAAATTATGTTGCTAGTAGCTGTCATTATGTCTGGTCCTTTTTCCTTTGTTGAGACAGAGGTTCTCACCTTTAAACAAAAAGGTGGTTAAAGTTTAAAAGATGCTTGGTATAGAATTAATGATTCTACTAAAAGAGCCACCAAGAAGCAATCCAGTACTATCCTGCTTAGAAATTTTTATGTTGGGATTACTCCTCGGAATAGGTTCATATTAGATACTGCTATCAATGGGAATTTGCTAGAAGCCCCAATTTGGGAGTCTCTTAATGTTATTGAAAATCTGGTTGGAAACCTCCCTGTTGCTAGCATACAAGAAGACATAACTCTAGCACACATTATGAAGAAACTTGAAAAGATAGAGTTAGAAATACCAAGTATAACTAGGATAAATGAGTTGGATCACAAGATTCAAGGGAATTTGAATAGGCTTTATAGATCCATGCATAAAATTATTAAAACTTTGGAGACCATCAAATTCCATGATATGGATCCTTCTAGGATTGATAAGATTGAGGAAATCACTAATACTCTAGGAACTACCTTCTCATCAATCAAACCAAAAAAGGTAGCAACTCCGTATAGAAAGGAACCTAAGTTCAATTATGTCCATAAGGTTCCCCTACCCGAAAATAATCCACCATTGGCCAAAGAAGTTGAAACCGTGAAAACTTTGGAAGAAATACCTCTCTTTGATAAAATTTATAAATGAAACTCCCATTTATTTTC
Organism: Bromus sterilis; assembly: GCA_950022295.1. Classification (NCBI taxonomy): domain Eukaryota; kingdom Viridiplantae; phylum Streptophyta; class Magnoliopsida; order Poales; family Poaceae; genus Bromus; species Bromus sterilis. The sequence goes on from OX465599.1 coordinate 225,612,948, forward strand.
CGCCTTTTGGTTTTATCCCTAGAAGTATCTTCATTAGGCCTTTATTTGAAAGACCTCTTAAGACTAGTTGTACAATTAAAGAGCTTTTTGATGATCTTGATGATGGTTCGATTGATACAACTTGATCTTTTGCCTTATGCCTAGCTTAAAGGCGTAAAATAAAGCGCTTGTTGGGAGGAAACCCAAGATGTTTTTACTTCTGTTTTTATTGGTCTTGATGATTTTTACTACTGTAGCAACATAATTGTATCTTTATTTCCAATCTTTGTGCCAAGTTATAGCCTCATACGAAAAGTGAAGTGAAAGTTGTGACATGCTGTCCGGAAAAAATATTCTGTCCTCGTGACGGGAAAAATGGGATCAAATCACCAGTTCATATTTTTGATCTGAATTTTTTACACAGCGTGCTCATACAATCACGGAACTTTCGTATGTTCTGAGTTTTTTGATTTGAGTTGCAGAAGTACCCCTAAAAAATTCTGTACTACCTTCTGTTCTGTTTTTCACAGATTCTGCCACGTTTTGTCTCTCCTAACTTTTGCAAACCTTAATCTTTCTTTTTCTTTGCAAAAACCTTTCGGAAATCTTGAGAAATAGTTCATCTTCAATAATATCTTTATATCCAGTGGGGAAAAATTATTTATTAAGGGTACTAACCTCTCTAATCAGCTTATGATGAGTTATGTATGAAGGGAGTTTTCAAGTGTGCGATGGAAGATGATGAAAGAAGATTCGGGAGTGTCAAGCGCTCAAGATTGGGGATGCACCCATGCATCCCCAAAAAATATTCAAGGAGACTCAAGCGTCTAAGCTTGGGGACGCCCCCGTGCATCCACTTCTCCATCAACAATTATCAGTTCATCCTTCGTCTCACTATATTTTTATCACTTCATGTGTTATGTGCGATGCTTGGTGCGTCCCGCTCTTAGGTTTTACATTTTTATTTTTATTTAGTTTTGCTTTCTGTTCATAACCAGTTAGACCCCGTCTTACTTTGTGTGGGAGAGAAACACGCTCCACTTTCAAAATCTAGAACACATCATAGGATTCTTCATGCTTATCTTTTTGCTATTGTGTGTTCTTTATATTTTCATAGCTACTGCCATGTTTAGTTTTAGTCTTAGTTTGTATTTTGCAAGAGCCTTGGCTTTTGTTTAGTTTGTTTCTGGAACTCTCTTTAGTTTTCATGTTTATCTTGGTAAAAGAGTTGGTTTTTGCACTGAGTTGTGTCTTGTCTTGAGAGTAGGTAATTGAGGTTGCTATTTAATTTTAGTAGTAACTTGCAATAGCTTTGAGGTATTGATGTGAGTAATGTTTGAACTTTTGGTGTCAAGAGATCTAGCCTATTAGTGATAGGTGTCGTATTTTCGGAAATCCGTGTTTATTTTCAAAACCTACAAAACTAGTTGAGAACTCTAGCTACTAGATGGATCGCTAATCATTGGAGGGATCGAATATTAGAGTACACTCACGTACCATGAGTCGAGGATGCTCAAGGATAACAAAACCCCCATACACTCATCCTCGGGGTACTTGTCTCTTTGTGAACCTCCTTATTAGATTGAGAGTTATCGATAATAAGTGCATGAGTTCTTCGGACTAATGTAAGTATTGAAAGTTCACACTTCCACCTCCTCATATTTTCTAGCCTCTCCTGTGCCGTGCATTGCCTTCTTCTCACTCCGAGAGTTGGCGTCCAACTTCGCCGGTACATCCAAACCCTTGGCATGATACACTTTGTCATCATAAACCTCCTTATATCTTTCCTCAAAAGAGCCACCATACCTACCTATCAAGGCATTTCCATAGCCTTTCCGAGATATATTGCCATGCAACATCCACCTCTTCATGACTTGATCTTCATGTCATACATGTTCCTTCTACACTGGCAGCTGCATACATTGCATACATCATGATAGCTACATCTTCTTTATGATTTGAGTACCTTGTAAAGTGTGAAAAATCTTCTATACCCTCTTGTAAATTAGAGTGTTTCCCTTAAGTGAGGAAAAGATAACAAAGTAGACAAAATAAAAGATCCCAAACAGGACAAATGAGATTTAAATAGAAAGAGCCATTGAGGCCACCAAACAAATACACAAAAATAGAAAAAGGAGAAAAAAGAAAATAAAAAGAGAGAAAGGGGCAACACTACTATACTTTTGAAAGATCCACACTAGTACTCCCTCTTATCCTTGTACTCCATAGACATGATCATGCATATAGCTATGTGGGGACCTTAACACTATAGAACTTGGCTTTCATATTACAATGATGAGCCTCCTCAAACGAGCTCTAGGTCCTCATGAGCGAGCAAGTTAGATGCGCCCCCACTAGTTCCATTGGAGAGCTGTTCAACTCATATGTGCATCCGTTGCATGGCAATCCCTAATCCTCACATCATATCTATCATTTGGCCATCTCGCCTATGATTTTCCTCATTGATGTGATCCTTTCTCACCTTTTTGTCTTACTCCTCCACCATATTCTCTCTTTGACATCCTAAGTGTCAACTCTCGTGCCTACGCTCATCCATTGCACGAGTGCTCAAAATATCGAAAAGGAGTGCATCAAATTGACTTGTACCTGGATAGTGGTCTGGTGACGAGTCAAGATAAGATTCCAAAGAAGACTAGGTGTGAAACTTTAGTAGATTGAGTTATCAACAAAAATACTTTGTCTTCTCGTATTCCCTAACCCCCTTCTTGCACGCAAAAACCATTTGGAGACATTCGTGTCACGGACAGCAAGAGATCTTGCACCTAATCGGATTAGCGAGGTTAGTACCCATAATAAAACATGTTTTTCTCTACTGGAAATAAGTATATTCTTGAAGAGCTACTGTTTCTCAAGATTTCCAAAAAGTTTTTGCAAATAAAAAGCAAGCTTAAGGTCTGCAAAATGAAGAAAAGGCAAAACAGGACAGAATCTGTGAAAAACAGACCAGCAGGTAGTAAAGAATTTTTTAGGGATACTTATGAAACTCAAATCCAAAAACTCAGAACATACGAAAGTTCCATGATTGTATAGAGCACGATGTGTAAAAAATTCAGCTCAAAAATATGAACTGGGATTTTTCTATGATTTTTCCCGTCACGAGGACAGAATCTGTTTTCTGGACAGCATGTCACAACTTTCACTTCCCTTGTCATATGAGGCTATAAATGGCACAAAGCTTGAAAAGTAAAGATACAATGATGTTTCTACAGTAGTAACAATCATCAAGACCACTAAAAACTGAAAGAACAAACTGACAGTGAAGATAACAAGGGTTGTCTCCCTAGATCTCTTTCTTTATAGCCATAAAGATCGGCTTAAGACTTTAATGATGCTCTCGTAGGAATAAGAGTTGGAGAACAAAAGAGAGCATCAAGAAGAAAATACCAAACACATTTAATCCTAACATGCTTCCTATGCATAGGAATATTGAAATAGAATAATTCATTGAAGCACAAAGCAATAAGCATAGGAAGGCAAAACAAGTGCAGCTTCAAAACCTTCAACATAAAGAGAGGGAACTTGATATTATTGAAATATCTATAAGCATGTGTTCCCTTCTCATAAAAAAATTCAGTGGGATCATAAATAAACTCAAAAATATAAGTATCACATAAAGCATTGTTACCATGATCCACATGCAAAAAGGTACTCTTACTCTCCACATAAGCATAATCTTTCTCATTGGTAATACTGGGTGTAGGACTATCATAAAAAACTTGAACACTATAGATTAATTGTTTATTGGGAAGATAGTGTTCAGCAAGGGAGCAATCCCCTCCATGCATATGACAATTTTCATAAGGATAATTTCTCCTTATGTCATAGGTACCTTTACAATCACTATAGATAGGAGTTATAACATCATCATACTAGAGAAGAGTATTATAATTGCTAGCAACTATATTTGTAAACATGTTGTCTTTATTCTTACTAGCAAAAGAATTATCAATTACCACATCACTAATGGGTAAAGGACTTTTGAATCTATCATCCCCAAGCTTAGAGCTTTCCATATTATCATTTTCAGAGTTGGCACCAAAAATATTTTCAAGATCATAAGTAGCATTATCATCATCTTCCCAATCACAATAAGTAACATGCATATCATAATCAAAATCATCTTCAATAGTGCCTACGGACTTAACATCAAGATAATAATGAATGCAATAAATCTCAGCATCCTCCATAAATTTATGTCCGTTAGGATAAAAATTGATGCCAGGAATATGCTCAGGCCAGGTTGATACCCATTCTTCTTCCTTCTTGCTCCTCTTCCTCCTCCTCTTCTTTTTCTTCTTCTTCACCTTAGGAGGGAGTGGTTGGAGATGAAGTTTCTCCATATATCCTGGTTTATCATCAGAAACGATAGGGGAAACTTGGGAGAAACTCTTCTTTTTATTAGTAGAAATATAAGAGACATTTTTATACTTTGGGAAAGTTCCCTCCTTACTAATCTTACTTATGTAATCATTTTCATGGCAATTAACAACACAATAGAGATGGAAATTTTGCAAAGTGTTGTTTATTCCTAAGGCATTAACATCTAGTCAAGAAGTCTTTTCTGATAACTCTTCACACATCAAAAATAACATAAGTTCATCATAAAGATCAGGGGCGATCATGTTATCACACAACTGGTTAACAGTTATGTTTTGAAAGTTCATGCATTGAAAATTAAAGTGACCCTCTATACCACAAAGTTCACAAGTAAAAGGATAAAGGTCACACAATTCTCTAGCAATTTCATTTAAATCTTTGACCCAAGTGATTGTTCTTTCATGCTTATGTTGCTTAAAATTATTCTCTTCTTCAATCATAGGCCTTTCACAATGTCTATCCACTCCACAAAAATTAACATGCTTATATAAAACTTCATTTTCAGGAATTGGATCATGCATGTTGCAGTCATCATGAATAGTTTTATTTTCTTTGCAAATCTCTTTAAAATGTTCATGATGCTTTATCCAATCCTTCTTAGGCATATTAAGATGTGAAGCAAAAAATTTGAGGAAATCAACAAGGAGTTGAGAATCAAGCCCAATCTTAGCACTAAAATTATTAAAACTTGCAGTTTCGACAAAGGACTTAATGCAATCATACTCATGAATTATACCTGACTCTTTACCTTTGTCGATCTCCCAATCTTCAGTGTTGCGTTGAATTCTGTCAAGGATTTCCCATTTAGCATCAATCTTTTCGTTTTCGAAAGAACCCATAGAGGAAGCATCGAGCAAGTCCTTATCCTGTCGAGAGAGCCTTGCATAAAAATTAGTAATAATTATATCTTTGGGCAGCCCATGGTTAGGACATTTTAGCATTAAAGTTTTCAGTCTCCCCCAAGCTTGAGCTATGCTCTCTCCGTCATGAGGATAGAAATTATAAACATAATTACTATTCTCATGAACTTCATGAAGAGGATAAAAGTTGGAGTAAAGGAGAGACTGGATCTCTTCCCAATCCCGTAGGTGAGAATCATCTAGTAGCCTATATCATTCCAATGCTTTTCCTTTTAGTGACAAGGCAAATAATTTCTTCATGACTTCACCTCTTGTCAAACCTGAAATCTTAAACAACTCACAAAGTTCTGTAAGTTTCAACAAATGAATACTAGGATTGACTGTTCCATCATAAGAATCATTCCTAATTATTTCAATTATCCCAAGTGGTATTTGGAACGGGATACATTTAGTAGGTGTAGGATACTTCTCTACCAAGGGTGTGGTAAAGCGGCCTTCCCCAAGCAGCGGACTAAGAGCGCGGTTTTCCATAAACATAACTAGTGAAAATAAAAACAAGAAACAAAAAGATTTAATTGCAAGATCTAAAGATATACCTTCAAACACTTACTTCCCCGGCAACGTCGCCAGAAATTTGCTTGATACACGAGATAACTTCTCTCCCTCGTTGATTACCCCAAGTGGAAGGTGAGATGTAGCGTAACGGCAAGTTTCCCTCGGTGAAGATACCGAGGTTTTAAGATTGTCTCCCGTAGGACTCCAAGGTCGACAAGTAGGTGGTTTGGCAAGTGAGACGCCGTTTGAAGATAATCACTTGCTTCTCCTGGACCTGCACACACACAGATAGCTTTGCTCCCAACGAGTTCAGAGGAGTTGTCAATTCCTCCGGCCTTTTTATTTACAAAGGATAAAACGCACAGGATAATAATGATAGATAGTGATAGCTACGAAATAGTAAATACTGAAAGTAAATTGATAGTGTAAACAGTGGTGGAAATATGGACCGGGGTCCCATGATGTTCACTAGTGATGTCTCTCTCCCAAAAGACGATAAAATAGCCATGCGAGGTAAACAAATTTTATCTGGGCAATTGACAGGATTATGTGCGCAAACTAATGCTAATTATGCAAAACAGAAAGGAAGAGGCTCAAAAGCACGGGCAGAACGCCAAGACAAGTAGACCTAAATCCATCTGCATCTACCCACTAATCATCCACCTTGAGATATCTATCCAGAACATCTCGCTGGTATTAAGTTGCAAATCCCACCCAAAGTGTAAACTCAAAGCAACGGACAACTGCATTAAAGAACTTTGCGTAAAGTAAACAATCCTTGCACCCGCAAGTCCAAGCACCGTTGTTTTCCCCCTTGTGGCAATAGCACATCCCCTAGACTCATGTTTCTGTCACTCAAGCTAGTCATCGGGGGGCATGAACCCACAATCATGCATAACGCTCCCTCTTGGAGTCCCTACCTAGTACTTGGCCAAAGCAATAAACATCAACGGAGAACATACAAGAGTTACTCAAGAACATAAATATAAAAGAAGATAATCGAATATATAACTCAATCACAATCTGAACATAATCTCATAATTCATCGGATCCCAGCAAACTCAGCATAGAAACAGCAGAAAGATTACATATGTGCCTCTATCATGTAGGGCAGCTCACGAGGTCTAATCCATTACCACGGTCCAACTGAGGCGTAGTACTCGCTCGACTCGCTATGATGGGTTTAAGGCAAATTCAGTCACTGATGTTAAGCCCCAGACATCCCGTGTCGGGCCCAGAATTGTACCCGCTATGATCTCTGAAACTTCTGCCACTGCACCACATTCGGGACTGACCTCTCTTCTTTTTGACAGCTCGTCATCCTCCCACTCTCCTCCGCCCACTTCCATCAACTCTATTCAGGAGGTGGGGCTTCACAAGTGTGGTATTCCACCTGAAGACCTCAGCCCAGCCAAGCTGCTCGCCCAGTCGGAGCAGCCGGGTTCCTCCAACCAGTAAGCGACATGGAGGCGAATAAATGTTGGAACGTTCTTTGCTGGAATGTTCGTGGCATCAACTCTGAAGAGAAACAGCTAGAAGTGCGTAATGCAATTGATTTGTGCGGTTGTTCAGTCGTTTGTTTTCAAGAAACTAAGCGTCCTCTTTTGATTTAGATTTTATCAAACTTCTATGTCCTAAGAAATTCGATAAATTTGAATTTGTGCCATCCCTGGGTAATTCAGGGGGGCTTTGCACTTCTTGGATTGGTTCAGCTTTCTCTGGGGAACTTATTTGCTCTGAATTTTTTGCGCTTGGGATACGCTTCACTTCTCTGCAATCTGGGGCGATCTGGTCCCTTTTTAATATATAAATGGTCCTTGCTCCGGGCCAAATCGTGAGGTCTTTACCGATTGGCTGAGTATTATAGTTATCCCTGACAATGCTGATTGGCTTCTTATCGACGATTTTAACTTCTTACGGGCACCTGATAATAGAAATAGGGGTGTCGGTAACGTCCAGGACATTCTATTGTTTAATGAAATCATACGTGAACACTCCTTGGTCGAACTCCCAATTAAGGGACGATCTTTTACTTGGAGTACTATGCAACTTGATCCGCTTCTGGAACAACTGGACTGGCATTTCAGCTCTCTGAATTGGGCGGTAAAATACCCTAACACGGTCGTTTTACCTTTGGGAAAGACGGTGTCTGACCATGTACCTTGTTATGTGAGCATCCAATCGACCATCCCCAAAGCCAAGGTTTTTCGGTTTGAAGAATTCTGGATTCAACATCTGGGCTCTCAAACTGTTGTACAACAATCTTGGGGCAGAAGTTGTCATGCTGCCAATGCTGCTGCGATCCTCTCCAAGAAAATAAAAAACTTACGGTATGATCTGAAAAGATGGAGCAGAAACATATCACGTCTAGCCAACCTCATCGACAACTCTAACAAAACCCTCGCTGAATTGGATGCCATCGAGGATAGACGTGCTCTCACGCTGCCTGAGGCTGCTACATTCCAAAAAAATATACTGGAAGAAACGATGTACAATCAGATATTTTAAATTTGGTGATGGGAATACCAAATTTTTCCATAGAGTGGCCACTGAACGATACCGTAGAAACTCGATTGCTTCTCTCAAACTCCCAGATGACACGATTATTGTTGATCATGTAGGCAAGGAAGCGGTCCTGTTTCACACCTATCAGGATAGATTGGGAAGGTCCGCTCCTAGTGAGATGGTACTCAATCTTCAGCATATCATTAGGCGAATCGAGGGTCTGGAGGTACTAGTAGAACCTTTCACCCGGGATGAAATCGATAAGGTTGCAAAAAATATGCCAGGTTATCGGGCTCCGGGACCGGATGGGTTCTTTGGGTGCTTTCTCAAGAGTTGTTGGGGCATTATCAAAGAGGATTTCTATGCACTATGTGATGAGTATTTTGCAGGGGGCTTGGATCCTGAGATCATCAACGCTGGTTTTATCACACTTATCCCCAAAATCCAATCTCCTGAGACGGCAAATGACTACACACCTATCACACTTCTAAAATGTTGCCTCAAGCTTTTAACTAAACTTCTTGCGGACAGATTGCAACCATTGATCCTTCGCATTATTCATAAAAATCAATATGGTTTTCTCCGGGGGCGTTCCATCCAAGATTTCTTGGCGTGGGCGTTCGAATATATTCACCAGTGCCAGGCGTCTGGTCAACCAGCGGTTATCCTGAAACTGGATTTTCCGAAGGAGTTTGACACCATTGAACACAAGCCGATGTTGGACATCATGGAGCAAATGGGGTTTTCTCAGAAATAGCTGCAACGGATCAAATCTCTGTTTGACTCTGTGAGATCATCGGTGCTCCTTAATGGTACTCCCGGGAGACAATTCTATTGTCGACGTGGTGTTCTCCAAGGGGATCCGCTGTCTCCACTGATTTTTCTCCTTGCGGCTGATCTCCTCCAGGCTGCGATCAACACGGAGTTCCGGGAAGGGCGGCTACATGCTCCCATTCCGGCTAATAGCCAGGACTATCCGGTGGTCCAATACGCCGATGACACGATCGTGGTGTTGCCGGCTGAGCTGGACCAGGTAGTTAGAATGAAAAATATACTGCAGGCCTATGCCAAGTCGGTAGGACTCCACATCAACTTTTTGAAATCTACCATGGTTCCGATCAACATGACTGCGGACATGGCTTCTCAGTTGGCTGCAACTCTAGGATGCTCTCTTGGGACAATGTCGTTCAGATACTTGGCCTTGCACATGGGCACAACGAGACCCTCAGTTGCGGATTTCATGCCTCTGATTGCTTTGGTTGAGAGAAGCCTCTCGACAGCCACTGCCTTACTGGATTATGGCTCTAAACTCACGCTGGTTAATTCTGTGATCTCATCGCTGTCAGTTTATATCATGTGCTCTGTCAAGGTGCCTGTTACTGTCATGGAACACATTAATAAATTGCGTAGGTACTGCTTTTGGGAAAAAAAGGATGATGGTGTTGTCAGAAACAAATCGTTGGCGCCGTGGGAACTGATATGCAGGCCAAAGCTCAAAGGCGGGTTGGGCATCATCTATCTGCAGATACAAAACCAAGGGCTTCTACTCAAGATGCTGCAATTATTCTACAACAAGAATGACGTGCCCTAGGTGACACTGATCTGGGACGCATACTACGGGGATAGTGTGCCTCACGCCATGGGAGATTGCGGATCCTTTTGGTGGCGTGACATCATGAAGCTAGTCCCGCTTTACAGAGGAGTGACTAGAGCTACCGTGGGGAATGGGAAATCCATTTTGTTCTGGAAGGACCTCTGGCTTACAGACATAAATATGAAATCCTACCCCCGCGCCTTCTCCTTTGAAACTCGAGAGGATGTCTTGGTCCATGGTATGTTGACTGCTGCAACAATTGGCCTCAACTTTCAGTTGTCGCTGTCGATTGCAGCGCGCAAGGAGGTGACTGAACTCCAAGCAGCCACGACTGAGATTCTTCTGGCAGAATACGTCCATGATTCTTGGAAATGCATCTGGGGGACCGATGCCTTCTCTTCCAGAATGTTCTACTCCTTCTGCTTTAGAGAGGTCCCGGTGGATGTGGCGTTCTCCTGGTTGTGGAAATCCAAATGTACAAACAAGTGGAAGGTCTTCTGCTGGCTCCTCTTGGCAGATAGGCTGAATACCAGAAACATGCTAAGTGGAGACATTGTGTGCTGCAAAATGATGACTATAGCTTCTTTCTCTACGGTAACCACCCCGAGGAAACGGTGGAGCATTTGTTCTTTACATGCACGTTTAGTGTGACGTGCTGGAACAAGCTGGGACTTGTATGGGATAGTCCTGGTGATAGACTAGACAAACTTCACAGGGGCAAGGAGAACTGGAATCGGCCTATGTTCATGGAGATCTTTGTAGTCGCTTGCTGGGCCCTATGGAAAGAAAGAAATAATAAGTACTTAAGATGAGTTGTCCCCGAGGTGGACTCCTGGACAAGGAGATTCAAGGAGGACTTTGAGATGCTCAAGCACAAATCTAAAGGGGCCCTAGAGCCTTACATTCTTAGTGTAGTACAGTCACTTTGATTGTAACTTTCTTTTTATCTTGCCACCCCTCCCCTCCCCCCCATCATGTAAATCCCCCCCATGTAATTTTTGATATGGTAATATAGAAGGCAGTGGGGGTTCCCCTACTGTCATAAACCCTTCAAAAAAAATCACAATCTGAACATAATCTCATAATCCATCACATCCCAGCAAACTCAGCATAGCAACATCAGAAAGATTGCATATGTGCCTCAATCATGTAGGGAAGCTCATGAGGTCTAATCCATGAAGAACAAAGAGGGGAGGAGAACATCACATAGCTACTGATCATGGACCCATGGTCCAAGGTGGACTACTCACGGTTCATCCGGGAAGCATCCATGGTGGTGGAGAAGCTCCCGGAGGTGATTCCTCCCTCCGACAGTGTGCCGGGAAGAGGTCCTCTGGTGCTCCCGATCTTGGAAGCGCGGCGGCGGCGGAACAGAGGAGAGATCTTGAAAAAGGGTTCCATTTCCGAGGGTTTCTCGTCACGGGGAATAAATAGGCGAAAGGGGGCAGCCAGAGGTGGGCCAGGGGCTCCAGGCGCCCCCCTGGCGCGGCCAGGGGTGGGGCCGCGCCCACTGGCCGCTTGGGGCCCCCCTGGCTCCCCTCTAGCCCCTCTCGGGTTCTTCGCGAAGCTTCCGGTACGCTGATTTTTCCTATATTTTTCCCGGAATTTTTCTGGTACTTTTAATAAGGGGGAAACCTGAAATAGAAAAACACCAGAAAACAGGAACTAGCACTTGGGTGCACTGAGTTAATAGGTTATTACAAATATGATCAAAAGTCTATGGAAGTTCATCAATATCATAGCAATATCACACAAAAGAGGCATGGATCGAGCATAAATTATAGATACGTTTTGTACGTATCACTGATCGAAATCAGAAAATAAGAATGGACAGAAAAGAAAGAAGAGCGCTTCGAGCAGCCAACCTCCGATGCCGATCCGGGCTCAGGACGGGCCAACAAGAACCAAGGATCTCTCGTTTGAAATCCATGTGGCGGGTATGGCAATTCTACCTAATAACATGCTCGACCTTGCAACTTCTTATATGAAGAGTGTGCATCATAGTGTTATGGCATTAGAGGAGATGATTCTTCGAGAAAAGAATCTATCATACCCAGTTTTCATGGCCAAGGTGCCACTCAACATGGGCTTCAGATCAACAATGTCCCCGCGGATATTATAATCCTGCGGTTTTCAGAGATCTTCAATTTGTTTCATCTCAAGCCGTTGGACCATAGCCTTATCCATCTGTTCTCGCTCATCCTGTCTATGAGTATTAGGAGAGATAAGAACCCGAGCGTTGCGATATTGGACCCCTTCTACATGCGTGAAAGCATCTTGAAGGACGACGGGGACGCGACTCTCGCGGCGGGGTACATCAGAGACTTCATGCTAGAGAACGACAGTAAGGATTCATTTCTCATGACCTAGTCTCCCAAGTAAGTCATTCGCTCGCCGCCTTAGTATATATGCTTTCTTAGCTTTCTGCCATTGTCCTCTTCCAACATTCATTTTGGATTTTTTAATTGTGCAGTGAGGATCAAGACTGCGTGCTCATTTGCTTTTCACCGCAACACTCGCATGTCGTGCATTTAGACGCGGGGAGTGTGAAGAAGAAAGATTACAAGTATATCATGAGAGTTTTGGATGATGCTCTCGCCGGCTACAAAGAAGCCGGAGGCAAGATCGTGAAGCACAAGTACAAGAAGCATCGGCCTGGCGTGAGCATGTTCAACCACGTAACGTAGTTCCCGTGCGTCAAGCAGCCGGCTGGCAGTGTGAGGGATGCGTACTATGCCTTCCATCACATGCGTGCGATTGTACAGGAAGAGCGCAACCTTACGCTGCCAAGTCATCTAAAAGCGTGGGCCGAAAGAAAGCCGGCAATCGCCGATGCAAATCTTAGGCAGGAGTTCTTTCACATCCGAGGGCAGATGGAGACTACCATCTTTCGTGAAGTCCATGTGAAGGGGTTGATCTTCCACTGCAACATTGCACCATACAATGGGGAGATAGAAGCCCGCCTAAAGGCCTTGCGTGACACAAGGCCTTTCATGAAGAAAGAAGGATGCTACCCATTCCCTGAGCCGAGTCACAAGTGATGACGATCGATGTGAATTTCATGCTACGTACATTGTTTTCATGCTTAGCGTTGTTAGTTCCGAACAACATTGGTGATTTGTGTTGTAAATAACTTTATCTCTATCGCACAAACACTTTTCCATCTTTGTATAAATGTATCATGCATCATTTTGGCTATGCTACTAGTTTAGTTAATCAGTTCTTATTTAAGTTGTGTTGTGTGTATCTTCCTATATGCTTAAACAATAAATGTGGTCATTGATTTCATTTTCATTCACAGTCACTTGTTTGCTGCAAAAAATTGATCAAAATGATCAACGCTATCAAGATGGAGTGAAGAAAACAATACTCGAAGATTAGTTTTAGGGTTTTCTTTTATTTCATTTGTAATAACTTGTATTCGATACTTTAAAACAATACTCGAAGACATGTAATGATTTGTCTAGTTCTGTAATGCTTCTATTTATGTAATAATTTCTGTGATTTCATTTATGTAATTTTTCCTGTATTTTGTTTTCTTTTTCTGTATTTTTTTTTGTTTTCTATAATATAGATTTGGTGGCGCATATTTTGTACAGGTAGTGGCGCACCAGGAATGCGCCACCCCTAAGGTTCCTTAGGGGTGGCGCATTTTGAAATGCGCCACCCATAAGGACTTAGGGGTGGCGCATTTGAAAATGCGCGAACCATGAATGCGCCACCCCTAAGCCCTAATTATTGGCTTGTCCTTGCTGGCGCATCCAGAATGCAACACTAAAGGCTAAAAAGGGCGCCACCATAAGCCTTTTCTCTAGTAGTTGCTCACCTAAATAAACTAATACAATCCCAACCCAAAATGGTATAATAATACATGATATATAAGATGGTACAAAAAATTAAAAATGTAGGACAAGGGTTAAATTTTTGAAGATGGCTTGCCTTCCTCGACGGTGTCTCCTAGTACGGCGTCTTTGGCTTGGGAGGAGTCTTCACCTGCAACGTGAAGCATCTCGTATACACGTTGATGAAAATAACAATTACCATCATATCATTCAAAGCAAACATTCAACCAACAAAACAATCATTTATCATTCAATCAAAACATCACATGAGTCATACCAACAAGTATATTCAGATTATCACATGTGGGCAAAAAAAATTTATGATGGTTTAACAAGTTTATAGGGCTAAGTAAGCATTAAGCAACACACTACATAGGAGTTTACACAAGTCATTTTTTTATTGCCTTAGGTCTTGTTTTTATTTAATAAATTCAATTCAATAACAACCATAATTAGCTACTGTCCAAAGAAATTCATAACAAAATTTAAACATATTTAATTCGTTAACAGAGAATAAGCAAAATTAATCTTAAATAGTGAATATGAGTAATATTAAATAAGTTGAACCTAAATTTATTTCTGAAAACAACATTTCCACTCATACAGAAAAATAGCGCATATTCATTGGATCAGAACAAAATTCATTTCATATTTTTATAGACAGTAATGATTTTTTTAATATTTTTTTAGTTCTGCATAAAATAATAAAGATAACAGTTATGTAAAGCCCAAGGGAAATATTTCGGCCAGGGCGAAATCGTTTTCTGGGTGCTGGGCCTATTTCAACTGTGTATTAGTTATGTTAATATTTCTATAGATCCTTTTATCTATTGCATTTTCATTAACTAACAACATAGCAAACAGCTACTGATTAGGCATATTTCTAAAAATTACATCTAACTTATTTTAGCATCAAGGATTTATTTATGTTGATACTAAGCAGTAATATTCATAGCTAACAATAAAAGTATTCTAATTTTTATTTATCTTTTTTAACTAAACCATAATTATATACTAATGAGAGGGAAATATTAATAATATATATTTTTTAATTAAATTCATTAGTAGAGAGTATAATATTATCACCTAAGCAAAAAGTAATACAATATTATATAATTTTATTTCAGAATAAATTAATTATAAACATACAAAAAAATGAAGCATACTAACAGTAGCATAATAAATTTTACGGCATATTTTTCTGATGCTTAATTATTTTTATATAGTATTTTAGTTTTTACGGTTTAGTAAATCCGAAAGGAAAAAAGAATGGGATCGTCCTAGGTGTATGCTTCGCCCAGGGGTGTTTTTCTTAGCGGGGATAGTTCTCCTTTTTTTAAATGGCGAAGGGTTATTGGGCGCTGGGGATCGTCGGATCTTGGGAGATCGGACGACTCGTGCCCATCTCCTTCGTGGAGCTTGCCACGAACAGGGCTGCGCCCAAACGTGGCGTACAGGGAGAAAAGGCTCACCGTGGTTGGCGTTCCAGGCGGAGGAGGATGACGGCGAAAGGCAGCAGGCGTGCGGGACGGCCGGGGGGGTCCCATTTTTGTTGTTCTGGGTGGTGTGCGGCAACGTCGGGGTGGCCGGCTCGGGGTAGACTTGGGGCGGTGTAACACCCTCGGTGTCATATAACAGTAATCCTTTTGCTATTGAAAAAATATTGTTACTAGTATTTCCTTGATCATCTTTGCATCTAAACAAATTCAAATTACCTTTTGTTGATATTAAAAACAAAGTGATAAATAAAACCTTGTCCAAAAATTATGCAACCAATTTTTTTAAATGAATAATAATCAGTGGATCATGTCCATTTGGTTGTGAAGGTTTATTGAATTTTAAAATAATTCAAACAATTCTGAATAGTGCCAATCCAACCCGAAATATCCATTGCATATTCAAAAGAAATATTAAATGGATTTCTTTTGCACCCAAACTTTTTGTGGCACTCTATTAACATGCAATACTAATTATGGGACAAGTTCCATATTTTGCATAACTGAAATACTAGTTAAATAAATTATAAAAAGAAATGAAGAAAAGAAAACAAAACAAAAAAAGAAAACCTATCTACCGCTCAGGGAGAATCCCACCTAACTGGGCCAAGTTGACCTCCTTCCCGACCCACCCCCCTCTCCCACTTGTCTCCCTCCTCTCCCCTGTTCACGGCAAGTCGTGGATCGCATCCGAGTCGGCCATGGCAGAGGCCAACGCCGTGGCGACCATCCGGCGCTATCCGGCAAGGATAGGGCCGAGCCCGGTCCCCATGGAACCCTAGCCCCCTGATCTCCCTCGCGCCCCTCCCCTTGCCCCCCCCCCCCCCGCCTCTATCGCCGCTCGCCCGTGGGCGCCAAGTCGTCGCGTCGCCGTGCACCATCGCGGCCGGTGGCCACGCCAAGCTGCTTCACCTTGTCTAGGAGTCGCCCCGTGGACGTCCACGTCCCCTCGAGTCTTCAATCGAACCCAGGACCCCCTGCCCCCTCG
Source organism: Bromus sterilis (assembly GCA_950022295.1). Classification (NCBI taxonomy): domain Eukaryota; kingdom Viridiplantae; phylum Streptophyta; class Magnoliopsida; order Poales; family Poaceae; genus Bromus; species Bromus sterilis. The sequence continues at coordinate 225,629,165 of OX465599.1, forward strand.
CCGTCCGCCCCTCCACGGCCGCGGCAACCGGCGACAAATTCCCCACCACCGGCCTCCCTAACCTCGCCTCTGCCCTCAAAGTGACTCGCCGTTTCGATTCCCCCTTTTCCCCTTTTTCGTTTCGTCGTCGTAGCTCCCTCCGCCGCCCCTCGTTGCCGCTGTTGCCTGCTGTAGCCGCGCACGCCCCCTGGTTCCGGCCGACGGCCTCGACACTTGCCCACGCGCAGCAACGGCTCCTCCGCCCAGCTCGCCAGAACGCCCCCTCCCTTGATGTCCATGCCTTGCCACCGTGGTTCGGCTCGTCTCCAGCGTGGGCACGGCTGGCTATTAGCAAGTGGGGTGACCCACTGACATGTGGCCCCCACCCCATTAATCATCTGTTAAAAAATAGAAATTGTTAGAAAAAATGGCTCTATGACAGTGGGACCCTTTTACTGGTTAATTAAAACTAAGTTAATTCAATTGTCTCTGTTAGATTGACATATGGGCCCCACTAGGTTGTTAGTTTAATTAAATTGCAATTTATAAAATGAGTTAATGACATGTGGGCCACCCCTCCTGTTTTATTATTTAAAATGTAGTTGAAATGTTTTTTATTAAATGTGAGGCTGACATGTGGGACCCACTGGTCAGTAGGTCCCACTTTTCAGTATTGACTGGTCAAACCTACTGATGTTAGGATTTATTATTAAAAATAATCCTGAAAATGCTTTTAAATGATTTAAATTTTGAAAATCAATATATTTTAAACCATGAGTCAGATGGAAAAACTTTATACATGAAAATTGATCAGAAAAATATAAAGAATACGGATACATCACCCATATACCCACCACACCCCTCTAATGTATCGTACACGAGATATTCCCCCTCCAGTTGCACTGTCCGGTAATCACCCGGAGCCGGTTGAATTCTCGTTTCGTCTGCAACGTGTAGCACCACGTTAGTTCACCCCTAGCTTAATGTTTGCCATGTCTTGTATTTGTATTGCTATTATTGCTGTGTATTTACTGTTTCTTCCCCCTCTCTTATTGTCTGGTAGTCTCGGCGTCCGCTGACGATGCCCCTGTGATCGACTACTTCGTCGACGATCGTACCCATACCGTCGAGCTTCTAGGAAAGCAGAGCCATTTTCCTTCCACAGATATCGCATATATTTTCCGTACATTTCTTGCACTAGGTATTGTTGCTGCTGCTACGTTACAATCCTATTCAATTGCATAGCCTGTTTTTGTCGCCCCTTGATGTACCTACCGTTATCCTATGCTGCCTATATATACATATTATATTCAGCAGTGAACCCTGCGCATTGCTAGTCAACTAGGATTCGATAGAGGGTCGTGATTACTCTGGGAGTGAACCCGGCTACAACTTATTATAACTGCACAGGTACGGTACAATGCAGACACCGCCTAAGGCCCATACCTCGGCTCTATCGAGCCACATCAACTGTGAGATATCGAGGAGTAATCCTTGTACTCCACTCGTCGCTGACTCTGTATAGCTGCCCTAGGGTCCTGAACAACGATTATTCTTAAAGGTAAGAGTCGGGCGACCCAACGGTGCCCGCAAGAGGTATTGCGACGGGGCAACATGGACGGTACGACTGAAGTACTGGCGACCCTGGACCCTAATCGTTGTTAGCGAGAGTTACCAAACCACGAAAGTTGAGCTCCTGCAGGAGCACACGCGAGACAAGATAAAGAGTCGGTTCACCTTGTTGGCAACCGCGGAGCTTTGACGGGACGACAGGGCAGGCACCGACTCATTGGTGGTCCTGACTGTTGTTCTTTGTCTGTTGTGTTGTTAGTCAGGGAACGAACGGTTGTCTGCGAGATAATAATAAAATGATGAATGGTTCAGGTGGATGACTTGAGAGGCTGCAAAGGCCTGTACGCACTACCTTCACATGGGGTTACGGTGTGGGCCCTCTTTGTTGTGGTCTCGTTCGAAAGATCTAAAAGACGTCCAATTTCAGCATTGTGGTTGGGTCGGATCGGGCTGCAGCACTAGATCCACTTGGCGCACAATGACCCGGAGTGCGAGAGGTGATGGACCATGAATCTCTTGCGCTTAGGTCTGTAGACCGGCGGGGACTTCTCTGATGAGCCGTAGGATGAGCCTCGGCGTGTCGGATAGCCTCGGTGGGCTATTCCCTAACAAGGTGTACGCCACCCTGGAGATCCGAGCATGCAGGCTGAATAGTAGTGCACCCCTGCAGGGAAGATGATCTATTCGAATAGCCGTGTCCACGGTAACAAGACGCTTTATGCTGAAGCCAGAACCTACTACTACAAACTATTACTATTAAACTATTGGTTCCCATTTCTCTTCCTCACAGGTAGTCAATGAAGGGAATTCGAAGGCATTTATAATTGTTAATTATTCCAAGTTACTATTATACAATGCTGCAGCAACTTCTGCTGCATTGTTATTACATTCATGCTATTGAACTGTTGGATGTTATCTTCTTGTGTTGCAAGACTCATTGGAAGATGCTAGTCTTCGATAGACCTAGCTTCTAATCCTTATTACATTTTCTACCTTGCAGTCCACTATATACAGCCTCCCATTTCCATTTGATACAAATGTATGAATGCTTAGTAGCAGACGTAAGACTCGCGGGTATGCTAGATACTCACCCTTGCTTTATTTCCCCTTTTTTTGCCTGATCGGCCGATGCAGTCGACGTTAGAGCCCAGGAGAAGGAGATTCCAGGAGGAGCCTACTATGACGTCGAGTTCCCGTTGACCAGGAGTAGTTCGGTGGATCCTAGGCAGGAGGCCTTGCCATTTCGATATGTATCTCTGATGTTGTTTGTGCTAGCCTTCTTAAGGCAAAACTTGACTAATTATGTCTGTACTCAGATATTATGTTGTATGACTTATATATTCGGGTCCGCGCGACCCCCTTTGTTGTAACATATTGGTTTATCCTTTTGTGTTTAGTGTTGTGCTGTGATATTCTCACCGTGGCACATTGATCTCGATCATGTACCCTGCGTGTATGATTACTGTACATGATCGTAAATCGAGGGCGTCGCAAGTTGGTATCAAAGCCTACTGCATGTAGGAAGCCACCCAACCGCTACTTGGTCGAAGTTGAGTCTACTTTTTGAAAAACTATTTTTCTAACTTAATATTTGGCTTATGGGCCCACATCGATATCACCCCGTCGTGATATCTATGGTATTAGGATCATTTTCTTCGTACCTATGCTCTAGGACTCAACTCTCTTATCCTTCCTGGTAAGTTTTACTAAATCTGACATTATGATCACGAGCTTATTGATTCCACCAGGCGTTATGCTGCTTACCCCCCTATTGAGTCGTGTCGCAGGAGTTCTGACCTAGGTCCCGGACCGCAGATCCCCTTTCTCATTCGAGGCAGGCCGCGCATTCTCTGGCACAAACTCATGTGGCCAACATTTTTCTTGCGGCATGATTGACACAGCAGAAGCTATGTCGCGTCGTGTATTCCTTACCGCGGTCTACGCGCCGCCTACTGAGTCCTTTTTCCTCAATTTCTATGACGTTACATTGTCCGATTTTGACCGACTATGTGCAAAGATATGAATGTCTTTATGACTACTAATGTGTATCTACTGCACTTATAGTTCATTGCTCGTACTACATCATGTATGAATTCTTATGCTTGCAAATGCTTTGTCTGAACTAACCCCTACTGTTCAGGCAGGCTGGCTGATGATCCCCCACCTCCACCTTATATGGCCACAATACGGCAACAGTTTGATCTGAACCGTCCGTTTATGGCCGGAGTAATGGCCCAGCTTCCAAACTAGAATGCCCCAATCACACTGCAGGAGTTGGTGCGCCTCAATCCGTCCACCTTCCGCAGCCCCGCCAATCCTATGGATGCTGATGATTGGCTCTGGGATATTGCTTTTCAGATGGAGTCAGTTGTTGTTGCCCCTTCCAGTTACATCACCTATGCAACATATCATCTAAGGGGTCCAGCTGCTCAGTGGTGGGAAAGCAACCGGATTGCGTTGCCAAATGGAACTCTAACCACTTGGCAAGAATTTCAGTCAGCCTTCCCTGCATGGCACCTTCCTCAAGGTCTGATGGAACAGAAGATGGAGGATTTGCGCCAACTCCGTCAGGGCCAGACAACTGTTGATGAATATCATAGGAAATTCCTTGAGTTGTCCTGCTATGTTGAGAGAGACGTGGCCACCGACGATCGCAAGCAGGAGAAATTACGAGAAGGTCTACATCCTGATATAGAGCTCACACTTGTCCTTCATGATTGTGCAGACTTTGCGACCCTTGTCAGCAAGGCTTTCCAAGTCGAAACCGCTCTGACTAAGCACCAAGAATCGCTCAAGCGTTCTTGAGATGCTGGCCCATCTTTGGGTCGGCATGTTCAGAAACTTTGAGTGTGGCTCCCGCACAATGTTTTTCACCAGCCTGCCCCAACGCCAATGACGTCTTATGCTGCACCTCGTCTGCCTCCACCGCCGAGACAGCTAACAATTCCGACTGGACTACCCAATATTACGGATCCTCCCCCTAATGATGGCTTATGCCGCCAGTGTGGACAGCTAGGTCACCGTCCGCCATGTCCTCCTGTTAAACGTAAGAGGAACTGTCGAAACCGTCGTACCCGAAAAGGTAATACCAAGCCGCCTTTGTTTGAACGTGGCTATGCCAATGATGTTGATGTTGAGAAGGTTAAGATGGAACCGACTATCGTGATGGAAACCCTCCTTGTTAATTCAGTACCAGCTTCTGTTCTGTTTGATTCAGGAGCCTCACATTCCTTCATATATGCTGCGTTTGGATGTAAGAAAGACTTGCCGTTCGAAAACCTGTACCCTCCGCTGGTGATTTATTCTCTAGGTTCCAGTTGGGATACCTCGATGATAGCCCACAACAATCATATTGAAATTGGAGGATTGGTGTTTGCTTCTTCACTGATGGCCCTCAAGGTTTCTACCATTGACGTTATTCTTGGTATGGATTGGTTGAAAGCGCCTGATGCTCACATCCGTTGTGGTACTAAAATAGTTCAGCTCACTCACCCTTCTGGCAAGACAATTCTATACTCGTCCCGAATAGCTCAGCATGTCGAAATCCAGATATATGCTCTGAATGCACTGAATGCTTCCCCTCTTGAGGGAATTGAGAATGTTCCAGTCGTTCGCGATTTTCTCGATGTCTTCCCAGAAGAACTATCGGGAATACCCCCGATCAGAGACGTCGAATTCGTCATCGACTTGAATCCCGGCACCGTCCCAATTGCTAAGCGCCCTTATAAGATGCCGCCTCACCACCTCCTTCAACTGAAGAAGGAGATCGACATGGCACTCCACAAAGGCTTCATCCGTCCAAGTTCCTCTTCTTGGGGAGCACCTTCACTCTTTGTCAAGAAGAGCGATGGAATGAACCGTTTGGTCCAACATTACCGACCTATCAACAAGGCAACAATTCAGAATAAGTATCCGCTTCCTGGATCTACGGTGTTCTTGAAACTAGACTTGAGGTTGGGTTACCATCATATCCGGGTCCGTGCAGAGGACATGTCAGAACCCTCTATTAGGTAATGTGCTAGGGTTAGTAAGTCTCTTGCATCATGTTAAAATTTCAAAAGAAATCTTTGAAATCAAAATCAAAAGCAAAATGGGAGAAGGAACCCCCCCCAGATGAATTAATTCAAAAGGCCAGATAAAAATCTTCTCCAAAAATTCATGTTAGAATTTTGAAAAGTCTTATAAAAGAGTGTGATCACATATCAAGTGATGTGGGACCCACCCCATGCTCCTAGATTTTTCAAATATTCAAACAGCGCCTTGGAATTAATTAAAAAACCCTATTTGAGTTAAGATTCAAATTATTTGAATTTTAAAAATGTTGAAACTTTATAAGTGGCTAGTCTATATTATTATGAGGCCATATAAAAAATTTCAGCATTTAATAAAATGCCTAGCTATTTATTTAGCACAGCAAAACAAAAAGGCAGAAAAGAAAACAGAAAGGAAAAAGGAAAAGAGAACTTACGTGGCCATTCGGCCCAACTCATCCCCCCCTGGCCCAAGTCCACCTGGACCCCCCTTGTCTTCTTCCAGCGCGGCGGCAAGCAGCTCGGTGGCCGGCATGCCGCGGCCGCCACGCCACCTGCCTGCCTGGAGGCCTCCCCGGCATCCTTATCGCGTCTGGAGACGTCCTGGAGACGCCCAGCTCCATTCCCCTCCCTCCAGTGCACTTGCCCCCTTCGTTCTCGCCGGATTCAAAGACGAACCGAGGACTCGCCGGAGCGCGCCACCGTGGAAGACATGGCCACCATGGCCTAGAGCTCAAGCCAACTTGTCTCGTGCGTGCGTCGTCGTCGACTTCATCGCCTCGCAGAAGACGGCCCCTTGATTTGATCCAGAAGAGACGCGAGCCTCACCGAATCGCCGCCGGTCGTCGGAGAGCTACCTTATCGATTCGCCGCCACCAGACCCTCCCCGAGCCCGCTGACCACGCCATCGAGTTAGTGGTGAGCTCCTGCCCGTTTCCCCCAACCTGGCGCCCTCCCTATTGATCTCTAGCCGTTTTCTCCATGGTTGCCGAAGCATGTCGCCGCCATGGTTGACGTTGAGGTCGCCCCAGTGCTCCATCGACTCAACCATTGCGCGCATCATCATCCTGGTGCTCCAAGGTTTCGTCCGAGCCATCGCGTGCCCACGAAAACCCACCGTAGCGTCGTCTTCGTCGTCGCCGGACCCCGGCCGCCGCAAGAATTCAACACCGTCGAGGGTTCCGGCCATTCCAGTGGCCATGATGTGTTCGGCTTGATGCGGACGAGATCGGGCTTCCGTTTGGTGGTCTCAGCGCACCAAATGGTGGCCGGAGCCGCCGTCCCGCGCGTCGCCGCCGCGTCTGGTGGCCACCGGCGGTTAGATGCCGGCCTGTCAGATTAGCCCCGGGGTAATTACCCCCCTAATGACCAACCCCCCACAGCCTATGACATGTGGGCCCAGCCTCACTAATCCCCCCTGTTAAGTTAACTTATTTTCAAATCGTTTAATTAAACAGTGAGAGGCTGACCAGTGGGTCCCAGCAGTCAGTGGCCCCCTGACGCCAGCATGAAGTCATGCTCACGCAGTAATTGAATTTCCAGAATAAATTGATTTAAAGAAATTCCAGAAAATCCAGAAAATAGCCCAAACTTTGGAAATTAATAGAAAATTCATATTAACTCCAAATTGGACAAATAATATATGAAAAATGATCAGGAGAAAATAAGCTATCCAAATATCCAACTTTCAACTTTGTTTGAGTTGAATTTAAAATGGGATCAGTAGCATTTGCTATTTGATTTAAATGGAATTAAATCAAATTCAATTCAAAAGTTTTTGCAACTTGAACCATGGCAACATGCTACATTTCACTTACACATCAGAGGCATATCATACAGATTTCAAAATGATTCAAATTGATCAAACAATGTCACATGTAACTTGGCTAAGTTTGAATTCAAATTGGAGTTTGAATTTGCAATTCATTTTGCAATATACTCCATTTAAATGGAATTGCTTCACACATCAAAGCATATACATCAAGTTTCAACCTTCCATCATGTGATTGCGCATTGTATTTACTTTTCTACCTTGTTTGTTGTTTGTCGAGTAGAGGTGGAACCGGAGCAGGAGGCTACCCCCTTCGTTGAAGACCCCGAACCCGAACCTCGTCATCAAGGCAAGCAAACCCCCATTGATCATGTCGATAAAATCCCACTTCCCTCTCATGTCTCGCTTATGCATTGTTAGGATGATTACCATGATGCGTTTCTACCGCATAGATGAACCCATTCCTTTGCATGACCTATCATTTTGTCACAGTAGTAAGAAAACCACAATCCTAGCAAATGTAGGAGTTGATTGATATCATGTGGCCCCTGCAATTGTTACTGCTTATTGCATGCTTAGAGTGATACCATGATGATACTTTTATGTGAGTCGGGATGGTAGTGATCATGATGATGATGGTAGAAAAGTGTTGGTGAATCTACCCTAACACTACTAGGGAAATAGCTATACATGGAAAGCTTATTAGTGGCGCATTTTATATGTAATGCGCCACTATGTTGTAAGGGGTGGCGCACTGGTAAAAAATGCGCCACCCCTAATAGTGGGCCAGCCCTGGATCCCCTTATACGTGGCGCATTTGAAGAAATGCGCCACCCCTAAGAAGAACCTTATAAGTGGCGCATTTCCAGAATGCGCCACCCCTAAGAGCTTAGGGGTGGCGCATTCTGGAAATGCGCCACCCCTAAGAAATTATTAGTGGCGCATCCAGAATGCGCCACCCATAAGAAAAAACTGGGCGGGAAAATTCCCATATGCACCTCCCCCCCCTGTGGACCGCCTTTTCAATTTGAAAAAAATAAAAGAAAATGATAGAAATGTCAAAAAAATAAAAGAAAATCAGTTTTCCAAATGATATGTGGTCTAGTTGTAAGGAAAATTTACAAATATGAATTTCGACTTTTTTTGCAAAATCTCCCGAGAATTACGTAAAATGGGCTTAACTTTTGCATACGACCTCCGATGAAAAAGTTTTTTATATGAAAAATCATCTACTCAAAAAGTTATATCCAAATTCCAAAACCAGTTGAACATTTTTAGAATCCTCAAAAACCTAACAGAAAAAAAGTTACGGGCGTTTGAAGATCTGGAAGCCCAAAAAAGAGAAAAAATTGAAAAAAAATTTGAACTTAGTAGTGGCGCATTTTGTATGAAATGCGCCACTACTAACAAATTTTTTTTAGTTAATTTTTTTAATTCAAAATAGGCTAGAGGACAAATCGGGAAGTTAAAAAAAGTTGAAAATTTTATATAACATTAAAAAATTAAAAAAAATATATTTTTTTTTAATTTAAATTTTTGTTAAAAAATTCTAATTTTTTAAAAAAGTTCAAAATATGCTAATGGTCCCATCGAGAAAGTTTAAAAAAAATGTTGAAAATTTTAGCACACCCATGAACATTAACAAGGTCCTAGACATCAACATGGTTTAACAGGATTTCTATGTTAGATATATCAATAAGTGCCTGCTAGGTGAGCTGGAGTGAGAGTTGAATAGAACCGAGAAGTTAAGCGTGCTGGGGCTGGAGTAGTGCTAGGATGGGTGACCCTCGGGGAAGTTTGACCACGGAGGTTAGTTTGACCTGAGATTAAGCATAGTGATCGGGCATTAAGCATACTAACCTGAGATTAAGAAAAAATAAAAAAATAAAAAAATTTGTTTTCCAGATCCAGATTCAAAATTCAAAATTTAATAGTGGCGCATTCTCAGAATGCGCCACCCCTAAGACTCTTATGGGTGGCGCATTTGGGCTTATAGGTGGCGCATTTTGAAATGCGCCACTCATAAGATTCTTAGGGGTGGCGCATTTGAAATGCGCCACTATTAAGGCCTTATTAGTGGCTTGTCGTTAGTGGCGCATTTGAAATGCGCCACTAAACGCAAAAACAGTGCGCCACTATAAGGCTATTCCCTAGTAGTGTAATACAAGGTGAACGATGAGAGGCTGTGTACGAGTACACGGTGGGTTGTCTCGTTGAACACCGCCCTAAGTCCAAGTTCTTGTGTGGTGATCCAAGATGAAGATTACAACCACACATTGGGCTCACTGACCCCTCTCAGCTTACTAACTCATCCCTTTCGATGTCCAGATGTCGCAATAGTTCGGAGTTCTGGTAGGTCTGTGGCCTGGATGCTAAGTGAGAGAACGGCTCACCCGAGACCGGCTTATGCACCACGCACACATCACTTGGGTCCACTTCGGTAAACCGGCCGGGTTCACGATAGTAGTAGCCAACCCAGGTAGGCGGCTTTCTCGGACTAGATAGGCTATGAGGTAACAGTTGTGGTGAGCATCCTCGCCGACACTTCTTGAACGGTGTCGAGTACAAAGGCGGTAAATGATGATCATGTGTGTGTAGCGGTACACCCCTGCAGGGTTAACAAAACTATTCGAATAGCCGCGTCCGCGGTTATGGACTGCTTGGAAATCTTAGCTTCATTATTAGAAAACTTGAACCGGATACTTCTAAAACACACCAAGATAAGTGTGAGTGCTATGGCGTGCTTTCTCGTGGAGAAGTCGAGGAAGGCACCATAGTGGTGTAATTGGTTGGAGAAAGTAGTGGACTCGTGTACGCTTCTTACCTCAAGTCTGGTACTCGTAGTTCAGGACTAGCCAAGTCAAAGCTGGCACTTCTGTAAGTGAAACCCCACCTCCCTTTACCTTGATACATATGCATGAGTAGTATAGCTCCTATGTAAGTCTTGCTGAGTACGACTTTGTACTCACGTTTGCTTAATCTATGTATTAGATGAAACCACTGACCCCGAAGGTGGCTTCTTCATCGAGCTGGACGACTGAAGATCAAGCTAGTCTAGTCCCAGTCAGACGACTGGTTCCCTCGTGGAGGGCATGTGTTTAAATAAGGCTTCTTAAGCCATTTGTTAAACTTGTCTGTACTCAGACATACTTTGCTTCCGCTTGTGTTGTAATGTTGGATCACATGTTTGTGATCTCTGTGTGCACTCTATAAGAGTTATCAATAAAAATGTATACTTTGTAGAGAATTGCAATGATACCTACTGGTCATACAAGGCATGTGTGTTGCGTGTATGTTTATAACATGCATGTCTTTGTATGGGTTTTCGAGACCTTAGTTGTGATCTGGCTGGCGGTCTTTCATACACCAAGTGGCCCTTAGATGTGCGCAGATTGGGGCATCGCGATGCGATTGCTCGAGACTCCGTCTTGTGCACACTTTGTGGTATGATCGAGCCCGCCCTAGGCCCCGACTAAGTGATCGGGCTGGAGTAAGTCTATGTAAGAGTTATGAGATAGTCGATAGTATGGTTGAGGCGACTTGTCTTTGAATATGGGAGTTCACCACCCATATCATTAGACTTGTGTGCGGATGATGAGGACCCATCTCAGTTGATCATCCGGCCTGGATGGGATGCCCCTCACGTACGATGCTCTCCGAGAACGTTATGTGCTTGGCCTTGTCTGCTTAGACAAGTGGGTACGGTTCTCGGCTCTCCATATGACTATGTCTTAACTGGACTTGCATACGCTAACCCCGGGTCCCGAAAGACTTGGTATCAGAGCAGGACTGACTGTAGGACTAGCAGCCTTGGCCGAAGTTGAGTCTAGCCTTCTATAGTTATATAGTTACTCTGGGTATATAAGGGAACAACGTAAGGCTTCTTTTTTCTCCTTAAACCCTTCGTTCTGAGTTCTGAGTCACCCTCATCTTATTCTACGGGAAGATAGGACTAGTCTCACCTCTGTCTGATTACAACATCTCGTTGTTTGCTTCCTTGTAGCCGTAGGAAAGTTGTGACCGGTTTGTTAGAGTGGTTATGCTTCCTGATTTCTTGTATCGTATGTAAGTTTTGTTTCCATGTTGTAAGAAATTTTCTTTTTCTTGCAATTACAACCGTTATGCTGTCCGAGTCATTCCAGGTTTATCTCATAATCTGATGCATTTGCAAACTCCTTCTTTTTGTTTCAGATGGCAGATATTCCCCCTCGGCAGATTGTTCGTTTGACCAGGTGCCTCGGTGTGCGTGGCCATCCCGCCACGTTGATCGAGATGATGTCCTATGTGGGATATCGATGGTATCCTGAGTACACCGTCGAGGAGCAGTTCCATGACTTCAACCAGACCCAGTTCCACTGCATTGTCCGGATCTACCCGCACCACGTTGGAGTCACTCAGCCTATAAATTTTGGACATGGCATTGGCATTACCGAGAACATGGCTGTGCAGGATGCTGCATACTCATGTATTACCCTGCTGAGAGAGGAGCACATTATGCTGAGAGAGACCTCTTTCCGCTATATCCCTGCTGCACTTCCAGGAGAAGAAGGATATTACACCGGACTCTACTCAGATCACTCTGCAGAAGATCTAGTACTTCAGATGACTGCTAGGTTTGCTAGTGATCGAGATCGTGATGCACGTGCTCTCCGTTTTGAGCTTCACGCCACTCGTGTTCGTCTGTATCGACCATTGATACTCTTGGCACCCTTCGTGAGCGTTGGATCAGTCGAGTATGACGCTATCTACCCTGTGAGGACTCATATGCCTTCTCGAGTTGCTTGGCCCGAGACTGGAGGCATTTTCCCACCCCGTGGTCCTTTGCTTCCACCCTACGTTGGACCTAGGCCCCATCCTTGCCCAAATGGATATCAGGGTCCACAGGCCTCCTTGTTTTCCGATGGTCACCTTCAGCTACCGGGATACGCGGGTAACTTTTACGAGGACTACTATGGAGATGGAGATGAGTGAGACCGCCTGTGGTCTTACTTAGTGAGGATGTAGTAGTATCTTAGTGTATTGTACGCAAGGTGTTCTAAGTTCCAGAGGCTTAGATAAATAATGTATAGGAAGTCAGAGTGCCTCTGAAGGATGTATCATCTTCATCACGTTTGTATTAGCTTGGTGCTTGTACTAAAACGATGTATGGTTTGTATGACAGCTTGTGAATATATGGCTTGTATGCTTTATCACCATGTTGTCAAGATGATTACTCCAATCCTTCCAGTACTTTGCCCAATCAACTCTGTTTGACTTTGGTTTTCAACCATCAGGATGTCTCAAGGAACCCGTGGCCAGCTTGGTCGTTACCAGGGTCGTGGGAATGACCAGGAGGAAGTCAACCTTCCACCCCCACCCACGATGGCTCAGGTTCTGATGGAGGTTGAGAGGAACCGCCGAGACTCTCACCATCTGCTGGAAGTCATTGCTCGCAACACCACTCAGCAGCGCACCGAGTTAGTGTCCTTGAACGACTTCATCCGGCTTCATCCCCCAGTTTTCAGTTACTCCACCGAGCCCCTTGACGCCGATGACTGGCTTCGCAGCATCGAGAGGAAGCTCCAAGTAGGCCATGTTGCAAATGGCGACAAGGTCAGCTATGCCACCTATCACCTTGAAGGTGCAGCTAGCTCTTGGTTGGAGAACTTCATGAATATGCGTCCCGTTGGACCGCCCGCATCTTGGGATGAATTCTGCACTTCTTTCCGCGAGCACCACATTCCCAAGGGTCTTATGGACCACAAGCGTGAGGAGTTCTTCAACCTCACTCAAGGCAGAAGGACTTTTGACGAGTTTAGTCGTGAGTTCACCCGACTTGCTCGTTATGCTAATGAAGAAGTCTCCACCGACGCAAAGAAGAAAGAGAGGTTCCGTCGTGGACTCAATTCTGGACTCCGTCGTGAGCTCAACCTACATGACTTTGCCACCTTCCTGGTCCATGTCAACAAGGCCATCAAGGAAGAGGACATGAACACCCCCAACGACTTCCGCAAACACCCTAGAGACGATGGTTCATCCAGGTCAGGCTCCCAGAAGCGCAAGATCTGGATTCAAAATAGTATGTTCCGCCAGAACAACCCACCGAGGCCATCCTATGTGGCGCCTCGTCCACCAACTCAGTTCCAGCCAGCTCCACCAAACAACCCAGCTCCACGCACTGTCTTTGGAGCCTGTTACAAGTGTGGTCAGGCAGGCCACTACTCTCGTGATTGTCCCCAGAACCAGCTACAGAATCAGAATGCTCCACCCCGTGCCGGAGGCAACAACGGTCGTGGCAAGCCACCCCAGAAGGTCTACACCGCCAAACCCGCTCCTCCCGCCACTCGTGGACGTGTGAACCAGATTGCCGCCGAAGAGACTGACGACACCACTGACGTCATTCTTGGTACGCTCCCAGTCAATTATGTTCCTACTTCCGTTCTTTTCGACCCAGGAGCATCTCATTCATTCATGTCAGAAAGTTTTGCACTTCGTCATGAGTTATCTTTTGTTGAATTATCCACCCCCATGATTATTCAAACTCCAAGGTCAAGATGGCAAACTAATAGAGTAAGCCATGGTAATCAAATTGCAATTGAGGGTTTAGTATTCCTTGATTCACTCATAGCCCTGAAGTCTTCAGAAATTGATGTCATCCTTGGCATGGATTGGCTATCAAGACAGAATGCCTACCTGGATTGCAAAGGCAAATCCGTGAAACTCACCCACCCTTCACGCAAAACCGTCAACTATACCTCACCCAGAACAAGAACCCAAGTGCATTCCTTGAATGTACTTCCCCTTCCCGAACTTGAAGATATTCCGGTGGTTCGTGACTTCCCGGATGTCTTTTCTGAAGAGCTGTCGGGCATGCCACCCGACAGATGTGTAGAGTTTATAGTGGATCTTGTGCCAGGAAACGCACCCATTTCTAGACGCCCATACAAAATGGCCCCATCCGCCCGACAGATGCGTGAGTTAGCTGAGCTTAAAACCCAACTGGAAGCTTTGTTGGAAAAAGGCTTCATCCGCCTTAGCTCATCGCCATGGGGTTGCCCCGTTCTGTTCGTAACGAAGAAAGATGGAACAGAAAGGATGTGCATAGACTATCGTCCGCTAAATCCAGCGACGATAAAGAACAAGTACCCACTTCCCAGGATCAATGATCTTTATGATCAACTTGCAGGATCCTCTGTCTTCTCCAAGGTGGATTTGAGATTAGGCTATCATCAAATCAAAATCCGAAACGAGGACATTCCCAAAACGGCTTTTACTACTCGTTATGGTCTTTACGAGTACACCGTCATGTCCTTTGGTTTAACCAATGCCCCCACCTGAATCGGTTAAGCAAGTTAGGAGTTTTCTTGGCCTAGCCATCTATTGCCGTCGCTTCGTCGAGAACTTTTCTAAAGTTGCAAAGCCTCTAACTGAACTCCTCAAGAAAGATAGGAAATTCTTATGGACTCCCAAGTGCGAGGAAAGCTTTCAAGAGCTAAAAAGAAGGTTGACTTCTGCACCCGTACTTGCACCTCCAAACACCAAAAAGGATTTCGAGATCTATTGTGACGCATCACGGCAAGGGTTAGGATGCATACTTCTGCAAGATCGACATGTGGTAGCTTATGGTTCACGCCAGTTGCGGCTACATGAAGAGAACTATCCTACCCATGACCTTGAACTTGCTGCCGTAGTTCATGCCCTAAGAACTTGGCGACATTACCTCTTTGGTAACTGTTGCGAGATCTATTCCGACCACCAAAGCCTCAAATACATTTTCACCCGGCCAGATCTTAATCTCAGGCAAAGACGCTGGATTGAGTTGATAAAAGATTACGACGTAGGAATTTCTTACACCCCAGGCAAAGCCAATGTCATGGTCGATGCACTAAGTCGTAAGTCGTATTGTAACAACCTCATGTTACAATAGTATCAACCACTTATTCATGAGGAATTTCGCAAGCTTAATCTTGAGATTGTTCCTCATGGCTATCTTTCTACCTTGGTGGCGAAACCAACTCTTGAGGATGAAATCATAGTTGCCCAAACTCGTGCACGAGGTGTTCGCCGGATCAAGGAGAACATTGCTAGAGGAGTTGCTAAATGTTTCTCCACAGATAGCAAGGGAACGGTATTCTTTGGAAATCGTTTGGTAGTACCTAAGAATAGGGAACTAAGGCAACTCATGCTCAAAGAAGCCCATGACACACCCCTCTCGATTCATCCCGGTAGCAGAAAAATGTACCGAGATCTACGCCGGAGATTTTGGTGGAACAGGATGAAGAGAGACATTGCTCAATTTGTTGCGGAATGTGATGTTTGACGTCGCATTAAGGCAGAACATCAAAGAACTGCTGGTACACTTCAACCTTTGTCTATTCCCGAGTGGAAATGGGACAAAGTCGGTATGGACTTCATCACCGGCTTTCCAAAAACCCAGAAAGGAAACAATGCCATCTTCGTTGTCATAGATAGGCTTTCCAAAGTTGCTCACTTCCTTCCAGTTCGCGAGTCTATAACTTCTAGCCAGTTAGCGGACTTGTACGTCTCTAGAATTGTATCCCTTCACGGTGTTCCTTTGGAGATCAATTCTGATCGCGGTAGCCTTTTCACCTCTAGATTTTGGGGAAGCTTTCAGAATGCTATGGGAACTCATCTCTCCTTTAGTACGGCTTTCCATCCTCAGTCTAGCGGTCAAGTCGAAAGGGTTAACCAAATTCTTGTAGACATGCTCAGAGCTTGTGTTATCTCATTCGGAAAGAATTGGGAGAAATCTCTGCCATTCGCCGAATTTGCTTATAACAATAGTTTTCAATCTAGTCTGAACATGGCTCCTTTTGAACTCCTTTATGGACGACGTTGTCGAACACCTTTAAACTGGTCAGAAACCGGTGAAAGACAATTCTTTGGACCGGATATGATCAAGGAAGCAGAAGAGCAAGTTCGCATTGTTCGTGATCAATGGAAAGCAGCCCAGTCTCGTCAGAAAAGCTACTATGATCTTCATCATAGGCAAGAGAGCTACAATCTGGATGAGAAGGCTTACCTTCGGGTTACTCCTCTGAAGGGAACCCAACGTTTCGGTATCAAAGGAAAATTGGCCCCACGTGACATCGGACCTTTCCGCATTCTTGCTAAACGTGGAGAAGTTGCCTACCAACTTGAACTACCCCCGCACCTTTCCCAAGTACATGATGTATTCCATGTGTCCCAACTCAGGCGTTGCTTCAAGGACCCCATCCGTGAAGTCGACCATGAAACGCTTGATCTCCAAGATGACCTTTCTTATCGAGAATACCCCATTTGTATTCTTGATTCCGCAGAGCGTGTCACTCGTCGTCAGAAGATTAGGTTTCTGAAAGTGCAATGGTCACACCACTCTGAGAGAGAAGCCACGTGGGAAAGAGAAGACCGTCTCCGTGCCGAGTACCCCACCTTCCTCCCGCAGACTTCTGAATCTCGGGACGAGATTCTGTTGAGTGGGAGCGAGTTTTCAGAACCCTCTGTTAGGTAATGTGCTAGGGTTAGTAAGTCTCTTGCATCATGTTAAAATTTCAAAAGAAATATTTGAAATCAAAATCAAAAGCAAAATGGGAGAAGGAACCCCCGAGTTGAATTAATTCAAAAGGCCAGATAAAAATCTTCTCCAAAAATTCATGTTAGAATTTTGAAAAGTCTTATAAATGAGTGTGATCACATATCAAGTGATTTGGGACCCACCCCATGCTCCTAGATTTTTCAAATATTCAAACAGTGCCTTGGAATTAATTAAAAAACCATATTTGAGTTAAGATTCAAATTATTTGAATTTTAAAAATGTTGAAACTTTATAAGTGGCTAGTCTATATTATTATGAGGCCATATAAAAAATTTCAGCATTTAATAAAATGCCTAGCTATTTATTTAGCACAGCAAAACAAAAAGGCAGAAAAGAAAACAGAAAGGAAAAAGGAAAAGAGAGCTTACCTGGCCATTCGGCCCAACTCATCCCCCCCTGGCCCAAGCCCACCTGGACCCCCCTTGTCTTCTTCCAGCGCGGCGGCAAGCAGCTCGGTGGCCGGCATGCCGCGGCCGCCACGCCACCTACCTGCCTGGAGGCCTCCCCGGCGTCCTTATCGCGTCTGGAGACGTCCTGGAGACGCCCAGCTCCATTCCCCTCCCTCCAGTGCACTTGCCCCCTTCGTTCTCGCCGGATTCGAAGACGAACCGAGGACTCGCCGGAGCGCGCCACCGTGGAAGACATGGCCACCATGGCCTAGAGCTCAAGCCAACTTGTCCCGTGCGTGCGTCGTCGTCGACTTCATCGCCTCGCAGAGGAAGGCGCCTTGATTTGATCCAGATGAGACGCGAGCCTCACCGAATCGCCGCCGGTCGTCAGAGAGCTACCTCGTCGATTCGCCGCCACCAGACCCTCCCCGAGCCCGCTGACCACGCCATCGAGTTCGTGGTGAGCTCCTGCCCGTTTCCCCCAACCTGGAGCCCTCCCTATTGATCTCTAGCCGTTTTCTCCATGGTTGCCGAAGCATGTCGCCGCCATGGTTGACGTTGAGGTCGCCCCAGTGCTCCATCGACTCAACCATTGCGCGCATCATCATCCTGGTGCTCCAAGGTTTCGTCCGAGCCATCGCATGCCCACGAAAACCCACCGTAGCGTCGTCTTCGTCGTCGCCGAACCACGGCGCCGTCGAGGGTTCCGGCCATTCCAGTGGCCATGATGTGTTCGGCTTGATGCGGACGAGATCGGGCTTCCGTTTGGTGGTCTCAGCGCACCAAATGGTGGCCGGAGCCGCCGTCCCGCGCGTCGCCACCGCGTCTGGTGGCCACCGGCGGTTAGCCGCCGGCCTGTTAGATTAGCCCCGGGGTAATTACCCCCCTAATGACCAACCCCCCACAGCCTATGACATGTGGGCCCAGCCTCACTAATCCCCCCTGTTAAGTTAACTTATTTTCAAATCGTTTAATTAAACAGTGAGAGGCTGACCAGTGGGTCCCAGCAGTCAGTGGCCCCCTGACGCCAGCATGAAGTCATGCTGACGCAGTAAATGAATTTCCAGAATAAATTGATTTAAAGAAATTCCAGAAAATCCAGAAAATAGCCCAAACTTTGGAAATTAATAGAAAATTCATATTAACTCCAAATTGGACAAATAATATATGAAAAATGATCAGGAGAAAATAAGCTATCCAAATATCCAACTTTCAACTTTGTTTGAGTTGAATTTAAAATGGGATCAGTAGCATTTGCTATTTGATTTAAATGGAATTAAATCAAATTCAATTCAAAAGTTTTTGCAACTTGAACCATGGCAACATGCTACATTTCAATTACACATCAGAGGCATATCATACAGATTTCAAAATGATTCAAATTGATCAAACAATGTCACATGTAACTTGGCTAAGTTTGAATTCAAATTGGAGTTTGAATTTGCAATTCATTTTGCAATATACTCCATTTAAATGGAATTGCTTAACACATCAAAGCATATACATCAAGTTTCAACCTTCCATCATGTGATTGCGCATTGTATTTACTTTGCTACCTTGTTTGTTGTTTGTCGAGTAGAGGTGGAACCGGAGCAGGAGGCTACCCCCTTCGTTGAAGACCCCGAACCCGAACCTCGTCAGCAAGGCAAGCAAACCCCCATTGATCATGTCGATAAAATCCCACTTCCCTCTCATGTCTCGCTTATGCATTGTTTAGGATGATTACCATGATGCGTTTCTACCGCATAGATGAACCCATTCCTTTGCATGACCTATCATTTTGTCACAGTAGTAAGCAAACCACAATCCTAGCAAATGTAGGAGTTGATTGATATCATGTGGCCCCTGCAATTTTTACTGCTTATTGCATGCTTAGAGTGATACCATGATGATACTTTTATGTGAGTCGGGATGGTAGTGATCATGATGATGATGGTAGAAAAGTGTTGGTGAATCTACCCTAACACTACTAGGGAAATAGCTATACATGGAAAGCTTATTAGTGGCGCATTTTATATGTAATGCGCCACTATGTTGTAAGGGGTGGCGCACTGGTAAAAAATGCGCCACCTATAAGCCCTTATAGGTGGCGCATTTTCCAAAATGCGCCACCCCTAAGAGTGGGCCAGCCCTGGATCCCCTTATACGTGGCGCATTTGAAGAAATGCGCCACCCCTAAGAAGAACCTTATAAGTGGCGCATTTCCAGAATGCGCCACCCCTAAGAAATTATTAGTGGCGCATCCAGAATGCGCCACCCATAAGAAAAAACTGGGCGGGAAAATTCCCATATGCACCTCCCCCCACAGTGGACCGCCTTTTCAAAAAAATAAAAGAAAATGATAGAAATGTCAAAAAAATAAAAGAAAATCAGTTTTCCAAATGATATGCGGTCTAGTTGTAAGGAAAATTTACAAATATGAATTTCGACTTTTTTTGCAAAATCTCCCGAGAATTACGTAAAATGGGCTTAACTTTTGCATACGACCTCCGATGAAAAAGTTTTTTATATGAAAAATCATCTACTCGAAAAGTTATATCCAAATTCAAAAACCCGTTGAACATTTTTAGAATCCTCAAAAACCTAACAGAAAAAAAGTTACGGGCGTTTGAAGATCTGGAGGCGCATTTTGTATGAAATGCGCCAGTACTAACAAAAAAAATTTAATTAATTTTTTTAATTCAAAATAGGCTAGAGGACAAATCGGGAAGTTAAAAAAAGTTGAAAATTTTATATAACAATAAAAAATTAAAAAAAATTAATTTTTTTTAGTTTAAATTTTTTTTAAATAATTCTAACTTTTTTAAAAAGTTCAAAATATGCTAATGGTCCCATCGAGAAAGTTTCAAAAAAAATGTTGAAAATTTTAGCACACCCATGAACATTAACAAGGTCCTAGACATCAACATGGTTTAACAGGATTTCTATGTTAGATATATCAACAAGTGCCTGCTAGGTGAGTTGGAGTGAGAGTTGAATAGAACCGAGAAGTTAAGCGTGCTGGGGCTGGAGTAGTGCTAGGATGGGTGACCCTTGGGGAAGTTTGACCACGGAGGTTAGTTTGACCTGAGATTAAGCATAGTGATTGGGCATTAAGCATACTAACCTGAGATTAAGAAAAAATAAAATAATAAAAAAATAAAAAAAATTGTTTTCCAGATCCAGATCCTGATTCAAAATTCAAAATTTAATAGTGGCGCATTCTCAGAATGCTCCACCCTTAAGACTCTTATGGGTGGCGCATTTGGGCTTATAGGTGGCGCATTTCGAAATGCGCCACTCATAAGATTCTTAGCGGTGGCGCATTTGAAATGCGCCACTATTAAGGCCTTATTAGTGGCTTGTCGTTAGTGGCGCATTTGAAATGCGCCACTAAATGCAAAAACAGTGCGCCACTATAAGGCTATTCCCTAGTAGTGTAATACAAGGTGAACGATGAGAGGTTGTGTACGAGTACACGGTGGGTTGTCTCGTTGAACACCGCCCTAAGTCCAAGTTCTTGTGTGGTGATCTAAGATGAAGATTACAACCACACATTGGGCTCACTGACCCCTCTCAGCTTACTAACTCATCCCTTTCGATGTCCAGATGTCGCAATAGTTCGGAGTTCTGGTAGGTCTGTGGCCTGGATGCTAAGTGAGAGAACGGCTCACCCGAGACCGACTTATGCACCACGCACACATCACTTGGGTCCACTTCGGTAAACCGGCCGGGTTCACGATAGTGGTAGCCAACCCAGGTAGGCGGATTTCTCGGACTAGATAGGCTATGAGGTAACAGTTGTGGTGAGCATCCTCGCCGACACTTCTTGAACGGTGTCGAGTACAAAGGCAGTAAATGATGATCATGTGTGTGTAGCGGTACACCCCTGCAGGGTTAACAAAACTATTCGAATAGCCGCGTCCGCGGTTATGGACTGCTTGGAAAGCTTAGCTTCATTATTAGAAAACTTCAACCGGATACTTCTAAAACACACCAAGATAAGTGTAAGTGCTATGGCGTGCTTTCTCGTGGGGAAGTCGAGGAAGGCACCATAGTGGTGTAATTGGTTGGAGAAAGTAGTGGACTCGTGTACGCTTCTTACCTCAAGTCTGGTACTCGTAGTTCAGGACTAGCCAAGTCAAAGCTGGCACTTCTGCAAGTGAAACCCCACCTCCCTTTACCTTGATACATATGCATGAGTAGTATAGCTCCTATGTAAGTCTTGCTGAGTACGACTTTGTACTCACGTTTGCTTAATCTATGTTTTAGATGAAACCACTGACCCCGAAGGTGGCTTCTTCATCGAGCTGGACGACTGAAGATCAAGCTAGTCTAGTCCCAGTCAGATGACTGTGTCCCTCGTGGAGGGCATGTGTTTAAATAAGGCTTCTTAAGCCATTTCTTAAACTTGTGTGTACTCAGACATACTTTGCTTCCGCTTGGGTTGTAATGTTGGATCACATGTTTGTGATCTCTGTGTGCACTCTATAAGAGTTATCAATAAAAATGTATACTTTTTAGAGAATTGCAATGATACCTACTGTTCATACAAGGCATGTGTGCTGCGTGTATGTTTATAACATGCATGTCGTTGTATGGGTTTTCGAGACCTTAGTTGTGATCTGGCTGGCGGTCTTTCATACACCAAGTGGCCCTTAGATGTGCGCAGCTTGGGGCATCCCGATGCGATTGCTCGAGACTCCGTCTCGTGCACACTTTGTGGTATGATCGAGCCCGCCCTAGACCCCGACTAAGTGATCGGGATGGAGTAATTCTATGTAAGAGTTATGAGATAGTCCATAGTATGGTTGAGGCGACTTGTCTTTGAATATGGGAGTTCACCACCCATATCATTAGACTTGTGTGCGGACGATGAGGACCCATCTCAGTTGATCATCCGGCCTGGATGGGATGCCCCTCACGTACGATGCTCTCCGAGAACGTTATGTGCTTGGCCTTGTCTGCTTAGACAAGTGGGTACTGTTCTCGGCTCTCCATATGACTATGTCTTAACTGGACTTGCATACGCTAACCCCGTGTCCCGACAGGACATTCCGAAGACCGCTTTCATTACTCGCTATGGTTCATACGAGTACACTGTCATGCCCTTTGGCCTGACCAATGCCCCGACCACTTTCTCCCGATTGATGAACTATATATTCATGAAATACCTCGACAAGTTCGTCGTGGTTTATCTGGATGATTTCTTGGTATACTCCAAGAATGAAGAGGAACATGATGAACACCTTCGTCTTATACTGGAAAAGCTCCGAGAACACAAACTATATGCTAAGTATTCTAAGTGTGAGTTCTGTCTTTCTGAAGTAACATACCTTGGTCATGTGATTTCCAAGGATGGCGTTGCCGTCAACCCAGAACGTATTGAGGCTATCCTTGACTGGACTCGTCCTAGGACTGTCAAGAAAATCAGAAGTTTCCTCGGTCTCGCTGGCTATTGCCGCCGTTTTGTCAAGAACTTCTCCAAGATTTCCAAGCCTCTGACTAATCTGCTTCACAAAGGCGTCAAATTCCTGTGGACAGACAAATGCCATGAAAGTTTTCAAGCTCTCAAGGACAAGCTCACATCTCCCCCAGTTCTTGCTCCCCCTGATACTCAGAAGGACTTCGTGACATACTGCGATGCGTCTCGTCAAGGATTAGGTTGTGTCTTAATGCAAGAGAATAAAGCGATTTCTTATGGCTCTCGTCAGTTGCGTTCTCATGAAGATAAGTATCCAACGCATGATCTCGAATTGGCAGCAGTAATTTATGCATTGAAGCTATGGCGATATTACCTCATCGGTAATCGTTGCGAGATCTACACCGACCACCAAAGCTTGAAGTACTTGTTTACTCAGTCAGACTTGAATCTCCCCCAACAAAGATGGCTCGAGACAATAGCCGATTTCAACATGGATATTCATTATACCCCTGGCAAAGCTAATGTGATGGCTGATGCCCTGAGCCGCAAAGCCTATTGTAGTGAACTTGAAGTTCAAATACAATAGCCACCTCTGTATGAAGAGTTGCGAAAGCTGAACATCGAAATTGTTCCGCAGGGATATGCGAATTCCCTAGTTGTCAATCCAGACCTCGTTGACCGCATCAAGACGGTACAACATCATGACTCTGACATTGCGAAGATTAAGCGTCGTGTCGCCAGCGGAGAGCCCCCATTCTTCACTATTGATGCAAATGATGATAATGCGGTGTACTTCTAAGGTCGTTTAGTGGTTGCGGTAGACAAGGCCAACCTGAACTACCGCCCCTGATGTCATGAAGGAAGCTCAGGATACACCCTTGTCGATCCACCCTGGTAATACCAAGATGTACCAAGATATTCTTTAGCGGTACTGGTGGTCTAACATGAAACAAGACATTGCTCGTTATGTTTATGAATTTGACATTTTCCGTCGCGTCAAAGCCGAACATCAAAGACCCGCTGGAACTATGCAACCACTCTCTATTCCTGAATGGAAATGGGACAAGGTTGAAATGGACTTCGTCACTGGTTTTCCTCGATCACAGAAGGGTCACGATGCTATCTTTGTCATCATTGACCGGTTCTCCAAGGTTTCTCACTTTCTTCCAGTTAAGGAGACTATCTCTGCTAGTTAGTTAGCAGACTTGTATGTTTCCAGAATTGTTTCCCTCTACGGTATTCCATTGGAGATCAGTTCAGACCGTGGCAACATTTTTACCTCAAGATTTTGGGATAGTTTCCAAGTAGCTATGGGCACTCACATAAACTTCAGCACCGCTTATCACCCCCAGTCGCAAGGACAAGTTGAACGCGTCAATCAAGTTCTTGAATACATGCTTTGAGCTTGTGTCATCTCATTCGGTAAGAAATGGGAGGAATCCCTTGCATTTGCTGAATTCTCGTACAACAATAGCTATCAAGCTAGTCTGAAGATGGCACCCTTTGAATTTCTGTATGGACGTAAGTGTCGAACCCCTCTATATTGGTCAGAAACTGGAGAACGAACCCTCATTGGTCCGGCAATTACCCAGCATGCCAAAGATTAGGTTCGCGTTATTCGTGAACGTTTGAAGGCTGCTCAGTCCCGCCAGAAGAGAAACTATGACCGCAAGCACAAGGAAATGGTCTATCAACCCGGCGAACAAGCGTACCTTCGTGTCACTCCCATGAGGGGCACTCATCGATTCGGGATCAAAGGCAAGTTAGCTCCTCGCTACATCGGTCCGTTCTGTATCCTGTCTAGAAGTGGACCGGTAGCATATCGGTTGGAGTTGCCATCAAACCTCTCTCAATTTCATGATGTCTTTCACGTGTCGCAACTCCGTCGCTGCTTCAAGGATCCTATCTGAGCAGTGGATCATGGAATGTTGGAATTGCAACAGGACTTGTCTTATCAAGAACATCCGTGTTGCATTCTTGATCAGTCTAAATGTTGAACCCCCAACAAGACAACCAAGTTCCTCAAAGTACAATGGTCAAATCCTTCTGAAGATGGGGCCACTTCGGAATGCAAAAATCATATTCGACAAGAATACCCCGATCTTTTCCCCTCAACCGCTTAAATTCTTGGGGCGAGAATTATTTTAGTGGGAGAAATTTATAACACCCTCGGTGTCATGTAACAGTAATCCTTTTGGTAATGAAAAGTTACTGTTCCTGGTATTGCCTTGATCATCTTTGCATCTAAACAAATTCAAATTTCCTTTGGTTGATATTATAAACAAAGTGATAAATAAAACCTTGTACAAAAATTGTGCAACCAATTATGTTAAATGAATAATAACCAGTGGATCATTTCCATATGGTTGTGGAGGTTTATTGAACTTTAAAATAATTCAAACAATTCTAAACAGTGCCAATACAGCCCAAAATATCCATTGCATATTCAAAAGAAATATGAAATGGATTCAAAAGAAATATCAAAATAAATATTCAAACAATACTAAATAGTGCCAATACAGCCCCAAACTTTTCGTGGCACTCTATTAATATTCAACACTAATTATGGGACAAGTTCCATATTTTGCAAAACTCAAATCCTAGTTAAATAAATTATAAACATAAAAGAAGAAAAGAAAAGAAAAGAAAACAAAAAAAGGAAACCTATCTACCGCTCAGGGAGAAGCCCACCTCCTTCCGGGCCCACCCCCCTCTCCCACTTGTCTCCCTCCTCTCCCCTGTTCACGGCATGCCGTGGCTCGCATCCGAGCCGGCCATGTTAGAGGCCAAAGCCGTGGCGACCATCCAGCGCTCTCTAGAAAGGATAAGACCGAGCCCCGTCCACCATGGAACCCTAGCCCCCCTGCTCTCCCTCGCGCCCCTCCCCTTGCGCCCCTCCGCCTCTCTCGCCGCTCGCTCGTGGGCGCCAAGTTGAAGCGCCGCCGTAAACCATTGCAGTCGGTGGTCACGCCAGGCCGCTCCAGCTTGTCTTGGAGTAGCCCCATGGACGTCCACGTCACCTCGAGTCTTTAATCCATCCTAGGATGCCCTGCCACCTCACCGAATCACGTCGGCCGCCCCTCCACGGCCGCGGCAACCGGCGACCAATTCCCCACCACCGGTGCGCCGCCGGCCTCCCTGACCTTACCTCTGCCCTCGAAGTGAGCCTCTGCTTCGGTTCCCCCTTTTCCCCTTTTGTGTTTCGCTGTCGTAGCTCCCTCCGCCGCCCCTCGCTCCCGTTGCTGCCTGCTGCAGCTGCGCCCGCCCCCTGCTTCCCGCATCGTCCTCGCCGCTTGCCCACGCGTGGCCACGGCTCCTCCGCCCAGCTCACCGGAACGCCCCCTCCCTCGCTAGACATACCTCTCCTCCGTGGTCCGGCTCGTCTCCGGCGTGGGCACAGCTGGCTATTAGCCAGTGGGGCGACCCACTGACATGTGGCCCCACCACCTTAATCATCTGTTAAAAAACAAATAGAATTTGTTTGAAAAAATGGCTCTATGACAGTGGGGCCCTTTTACTGGTTAATTAAAACTAAGTTAATTCAATTGTCTTTGTTAGATTGACATATGGGCCCGACTAGGTTGTTAGTTTAATTAAATTGCAATTTATAAAATGAGTCAATGACATGTGGGCCACCCCTCCTATTTTATTATTTAAAATGTTTTTATTAAATGTGAGGCTGACATTTGGGACCCACTGGTCAGTAGGTCCCACTTGTCAGTATTGACTGGTCAAACCTACTATGGATAATGTTAGGATTTAATAATAAAAATAATCCAAAAAATGCTTTTAAATGATTTAAAATTTGAAAATCAATATCTTTTAAACCGTGAGTCAGATGGAAAAACTTTATACATGAAAATTAATCAGAAAATATTACGAATACGGATACGTCACCCGTTTACCCACCACACCCCTCTAACGTACCGAACACGAGACATACCCCCTCCGGTTGCACTGTCCGGTAATCACCCGGAGCCGGTAAAATTGCCGGTTAAATTCTCGTTTCGTCTGCAATGTGTAGCACCGCGTTAGTTCAACCCTAGATTAAAGTTTGCCATGTCTTGTATTTGTATTCCTATTATTGCCTTGTAACTTATTGTTTCTTCTCCCTCTCTTATTGTCCAGTAGTCTCGACGTCCGCTGCCGATGCCCCTGTTATCGACTACTTCGTCGACGACCGTACCCCTACCGTCGAGCTTCCAGGAAAGCAGAGCCATTTTCCTTCCACGGATATCGCATATATTTTCCGTACATTTCTTGCACTAGGCATTGCTGCCTCTGCTACGTTACAATCCTATTCAATTGCATAGCCTGTTTTTGTCACCCCTTGATGTACCTTCCTTTATCCTATGATGCCTATGTATACATATTATATTCAGCAGTGAATCATGCGCATTGCTATTCAACTAGCCGACCTAGGGTCCTGAACAACGGTTGTCCTTAAAGGTAAGAATCGGGCGACCAACGCTGCCCGCAAGAGGTATTACGACGGGACGACAGGGAGGGTACGACCGACGTTCTGGCGACCCTGGACCCTGATCGTTGTCCGCGAGAGTTACCAAACCGCGAAAGTCGAGCTCCTCCGGGAGCACATGCGAGACAAGGTAAGGAGTCGGTTCACCTTGTTGTTAACCGT
The DNA here is from genome assembly GCA_950022295.1 of Bromus sterilis. Taxonomy (NCBI): domain Eukaryota; kingdom Viridiplantae; phylum Streptophyta; class Magnoliopsida; order Poales; family Poaceae; genus Bromus; species Bromus sterilis. The sequence goes on from OX465599.1 coordinate 225,656,524, forward strand.
GGAGCTTTGACTGGACGACAGGGCAGGCACCAACGCACTGGTGGTGCTGACTGTTGTTCGTTGTCCATTGTGCTGTTAGTCAGGCAAAGATAACGGTTGTCTGCGAGATAATAATAAAATTCTTAATGGTTTAGGTTGATGACTTGAGAGGCCGCAAAGGCCTGTTCGCACTACCTTCACTTGGGGTTACGATTTGGGCCCTCCGCGTTGTGGTCTCGTTCAAAAGCTCTAAAATACGTCCAGTTTCAACATTGTGGTTGGGTCGGATCGTGCTACGGCACTGGATCCACTTGGCGCCACAACGACCCGGAGTGCGAGAGGTGATGGCCCATGAAGCTCTTGCGCTTAGGACTGTAGACTGGCGGGGACCTCTCTGATGAGTCGTAGGATGGGCCTCGACGTGTCGGATAGCCTCGGTGGGGCATTCCCTAAAAAGGTGTACGCCACCCTGGAGATCCGAGCGTGCAGGATGAACAGTAGTGCGCCCCTGAAGGGAAGATGATCTATTCGAATAGCCGTGTCCATGGTAACATGACGCTTTATGCTGAAGCCAGAGCCTACTACTACAAAGTACTATTAAACTGTTGGTTCCGAGTTTTCCTCGCGAGGAGTCGAGGAAGGGAACTCGGAGGCATTTATAATTGTTAATTATTACAACTTACTATTATACAATGCTGCAACAAATTCTGCTGCATTGTTATTACATTCATGCTATTGAACTGTTGGTTGTTCTCTTCTTGTGTTGCAAGACTCATCGGAAGATGCTAGTCTTTGATAGGCCTAGCTTCTCATCCTTATTCTGTTTTCTACCTTGCAGTCCACTATATACAGCCTCCCCTTTCCATTCGATACAAATGCATAAATGCTTAGTAGCGGACATAAGACTCGCGGGTATGCTAGATACTCACCCTTGCTTTATTTCCCCCTTTTTGTTTTTCCTGATCGGCCGCTGCAGTCGACGTTGGAGCCCGGGAGCAGGAGATTCCAGGAGGAGCCTACTATGATGTCGAGCTCCCGTTGACCAGGAGTACTTTGGTGGATCCCAGGCAGGAGGCCTTGCCTTTTTGATATGTATCTCTGATGTTATTTGTGCTAACCTTCTTAAGGAAAAACTTGACTAACAATGTCTGTACTCAGATATTATGTTGTATGACTTTTGTATTCGGGTCTGCGCGACCCCCTTTGTTGTAACATATTGGTTTATCCTTTTGTGTTTAGTGTTGTGCTGTGATATTCTCACCGTGGCACCTTGATCTCGATCATGTACCCTTCGTGTATGATTATTGTACATGAGTCTAAATCAATGGCATCACAGGCGGCGGCGTCTTCTCTCCTGGGCGTGGCTCCTCGCGGATTGGGGCCGATGGTCGGGGCAGGGAGGGTGGCTCACTGGCCTTCCCCCTCCTCCTCTTCCTCTCCTTCCTCCTCCTCCTTCTCTACTTCTCCTCTCCTCCCAATCCTTTCTCCTCTTCTCCTCCTTTCTCCTCCACTCTTCTCCTCTGGATGGGTGGGTGGCTGGGTGGTGGTTTTTGGATTGGTGAGCTTCTGGCGTGGAGGAGTGACGGGGTGGTGTGGTGTGGAGGAGAGGGCGCTCTGGGAAGCCCTTACATAGGCGAGGGGAGTAGCGGCGTGGGCGGGAAACGGCTAGAGAAAATGACGCGAGGGCGCGGGAGTTCACTGCAACGGGCGGGAGAGCCACCCTGGTGATCCACAGCCTCGCCACAGACTGGCCGAGAAGGACGGAGGGCGAGCTCGTGAGAGGAGGGACGCGGGTAGGTTCCGACGTGGCTGTGTTCGTCCACCTCTCGAGTAGTGGTTGGGGGTACGTAGGCGCTTGCAGACCACGCCATCGATCTGTGGCGTCTAATCGCGGTATACGTACGCATGTCCTAGAGCGAGTGAGGGCGAGAGAAAGATGACAGTGGGACCATGCAGTCTAGAGAGAATCGAGAGAGAGATGCGCGTGAGGGGAAAAGAGAACCGTGGGAGAGATTAGTGGGGTGGTTATGGTAGTTTTTTTTCTGTTTAAATTGATTTAAAAAAACAAGTTATTAGAGAAAGTGCATCCAAGGTGTTTGTTGAAATGCCTAAAAGGAATTTTTGTTGGAATATTTGATATTCGTTTATATAAGACGATTTATGAAGATCATGCGATCCATTTTATTATGGTTTGCTGTTTTTAATTAAATTTAATTGATCATGGTTTTAATTATTTTTATCAAACATGACGTTAAGGCCTCAGGGTTTTGTGATAGTTAAAATTATGATTACTATAAATATATTACATTAAAAATATAAAGATTTATATTCCTTATACATTTACCTAACAAACCGAGGAAAAATAGATGCAAAACAATCTACAAGAAAATAATGTGAGCGACTGCAAAAGTGCTAAATGATATGAGGGTTTTAGCTATATAGATGCTAGGGTTGTAGTGAGTCCTAAGAAATTATAATAATTATTTTTCTTAAAACATATGAGGTATCACACTCCTCGTATATTTGTTTGGTAAACTAGTGCAAAAGATAACAAGAAGGGCAAACACAATCATAAAGTGAAGTAGTGCAAGAATGCTAAATGATACTAGGGTTTGCTTTATTACTATGTTTGATCATGTTCTTTTATGTGATCATCTTAAGATAATTTGCATATTTGGTGGAGAGATGATCTTCACCACAATCACTTGTTTATCTAAGCACATGCACCAGAAAAAAAATCAACACTACATCCATGATTTTCTACTTTGCATTCAATTCAAACAACATGATCACCACATGTTCATCTTTCGACTACATGCAAGATCATGATCATCTCTAAACACACACACATTCAAACACTCATTCATCATCACAGCACTGCAAGACAAAAAAATTTGTTGGCCCTAAATTTTTGGTCATCCACTAGTGTCTTATATCACATGCTATAATGTTTTGGGTGTGACAGTGTGATCTCAGAGCGAAAATTTTCAACAGTTCCAGAGGCTGTCTCCAGGTAGATTTTTCCTATCGGTGGTGCCGACTTGCCTTGGACTATTCCATGGAAAACAGTGTTGGAGGGTTACAGTTGTTTAGGAGTCAATTCCATTCTGCGAAAAGTCTCATAGTACATGATTTTAATGCTGCTTCCTCCATCCATGAGAACTTTGTCAAGTGTGTAGCACCCAATTTGTGGAGAGACTACCAGGTCCAGAGTGCCCGGGTTCTCTAACACTGTCGGATGATCATCCCTTGTCCAGGTGATCAGCTGTTCAGACCAATTAAGCCACCTGGGACAAGCCGGCTCTGTGACCACGACTATGGCGGCTATCTGCTGCAGCTTCATGTCTCTTCGACAACTATTGGTGGTAAAGACATTTAAAGATGAATGGTCTTGGAGTTGTTTTGGGTATGCTTGGAATCCAGCAAGACCTGACTGGTTTTGCTGCCCTCCTCCCCTGGATCCTTCGTGTTGAGGTGTTGTGCCGGATCCCTGATGCCCAAAATTTTGGTTATTGTTATTCTAACTGACTCCTCCACCTGACCCGGGAAGTCCCTGACCTCCACGCCATGCGAACTCTTTCACGAAGTTGAAATCCCAGGTGTGATTGGCTGGAAAGCCGGGTTTACTATGTGTTGGGCAAGGCCTTTTCATGGCTTCTTCAAAGCTGCTTGGGGGTCGGAAACCTCCTTCCAGCTTGCGGTAGTTGTTGCCTCCCTGCTTCTGCCTTTGGAAGCCGCACTTTGTGTTGGCTACCAAGTCAGAAGTATTCTGATCGAGTCGACGCTTGGTCTGTTGATTCAGACTCTGTCATCCTTTGTCGTTGTTCTTTTTATTCTGGGAGGCTTTATCCTCTTCTGGATCAGCATCCTTGGTTTTGTCATACTCAGCGTACTTGATGACCGTGTTCATGAGCTCTCTCATGTTATTGACCATTCTCTTGAGTCGGCCAAGCTTGTGTACTAGGGGCTCAAACTTGCAGTTTCTTTCCAAGACAATCACTGTTGTCAGGGCGGTAATAGTGTCTGAGGAACGGACTATGTCTGCGACTCGTCGTGCCTACCTTAAGGCCGACTCTCCTTCCTTCTGGACACAATGTTCGAAGTCGACGATTGCGGTGGATCATCCGCAAGTGCCTTGTAAATTCTCGATGAAGTTTTCCTTGAGGTCTTCCCAAGAGGTGATGGAATTCTCTGGGAGGTTTTTGAACCATTGATAACCCGCAAGTGTAGGGGATCGCAACAGTCTTCGCGGGTAGGTATAACCCTAATTTATTGATTCGACATAAGGGGAACCAAAGAATACTTATAAGCCTTAGCAGTTGAGTTGTCAATTCAACCATACCTGAAAAAGAACTAAATAATATATTTATTAGCAACGGTGTGTTGACGGGTGTAGTCTTAGAGACTCCCCCAATCACCAACACCACAAAGTAGTAACAAAGTATTAGCAGCAGTGATGAGAGCAATAGTAACAATGAAGGAAATAAAGATGAAAGATGGACCGGGGTTCAAGGTTTCACTAGTGGTAACTCTCCAAGCAAAAAGACACATATTGGGTGAACGAATTACAGTTGGGAAATTGAAAAAATTGCACAAACTCTAGCCAAACAAACTAGAGCAATCCTAGTCTAAGAACCAAACGTAGGCATGTGTTCCGTATGTAGTTGTACGTGCTTGCAATAAGAACTTGCACAACATCTATTGACCTACCGTCCCGCTACGAATGGGGCCAAAGGGAACTGCCGGACATTAAGGTTCTCCTGTCAAAGAGCACCGGAACAAAGCACTAGCACTCTATGAACACATGTGATCCTCAAATTATAACCCATCCCCTTTGGTTTCCCAAGCTGTCACCATTGGGATCGCCGGTTCGGAACTATAATAGGTGCAAACAACCGTAGATAAGATCTAGAACAACAATTATAATCATGTAACCATAACGTGCTCGGATCTGAAATCATGCTACTCGTGCACTAGTAACAAGAATTAAGAACATAAAAATTGCAGCAACAATAATTCATAAACCTCTTAGGACTGAAAAAGGTAAAAATTCATCGGATCCCAACAAACACAACACCAATTACATCATATGGAACTCAATCATGTGGGGCAGCTCATGAGAACTTTTTATTTGAAGATCAAGGGGGAGAAGATACCAACAAGCTACTGCCAAGAACCCGTAGTCCAAGGAGGAACTACTCATGATCCATCATGGGGTGAATAAGAGTTGATGAAGATGGCCCAGGGGGCCAAGGCCCTCTCCGACAGGGTGCCGGAGCAGGATCCTGGTGACCGGAGATCGGGAGATCGGGAGCGCTTCTGGAGAAAAGGGTTGGATATCTCCATTTTTTGCGTCACGGGAGATTTTATAGGCAAAGTGGGAGTCTGAGGCAGTGCCCAGGTCGCCCAGGCGGCCACCCCACGCGGATGGGCCCTGGCCGCTCCTGGAGGACGCCTGGGGGCCTGGGGCCACCTCCTGGCTCCGTCCTCCGGCTCGAGGGCTCTTCCGATGTAGATATTTTTTGGGAATTTTCTGAGGAACTTCATTTTTGGACTTTTTCTGCATTGCAAAGACAAAACAGACAGAAACTGGCATTGGGCTCTATATTAGTAGGTTAGTCCAATAAATGATTCAAAAGGATGGCAAAAAGATGTAGCAATGACACAAAAAGGGCATGGAACGAGCAAAAAATTTAGATACGTTTGAGACGTATCAGCATTCCCAAGCTTAATTCCTGCTCGTCCTCGAGTAGGTAAATGATAAAAAAATATTTTTTGATGTGACATGCTACTTAGGAGTAAAGGCAATCAATCTAATGTAATAAAGATACATAAGCCGAAGACAAAGTGATATAAATAAATAGTCTATAGTTGATATTAAGCAAGCAATGGAGAACATATAAACAATTGAGCTCTTGATGTCCATGAATAGAATGTCTTAGTCGGGGTCCCCGTGCCAAGAGTGGGGATGGTTTAGAACATAAAAAAATTACTGAATAGTTTTTGAGAACTCAATCTACTAAATTTCACACATGGTCCCTTTGGAATCTTATTTTGACTCGTCCCCAGACCACTAGTCAGGTACCAGTCAAACTGGTCCTCTCCCTTTCGACTTTGAGCACTCATGCAATGGATGAGCGCGAGCAAGATACGTTGGCACTTAAGATGGCAAATAGAATAAATGAGGGGGATAGGAAGTCAAAAAGTGAGAAAGGCTCACACCAATGAGGACAATCATCGGCGGGAGAAAGCCAAATGATAGATATTGTGTGAGGAGTAGGGATTGCCATGCAACATGCGGATGCACAAGAGCTATAAGTGTATGAAAGCCCTCCAATGGAACTAGTGGGGGTGCATCCAACTTGCTTGCTCATGAAGACCTAGAGCTCTTTTGAGGAGGCTCATCCTTGGAATATGCAAGCCAAGTTCTATAGTGTATAGATCCCCACATAGTTATATAAGAATGATATGAAAACTCTCTATGAAGCACGGGTGCTACTTTGAAGCACAAGTGTGGAATAAAGGATAGTAGTGCTGCCCCCTCTCTCTTTTTTATTCTTTTTTTCTTTTTCACCTTTTTTGTATTTTTTTTGTTTTTGGGTGGCCTCCATGGCTCTTTATTCTCTCTCTCTTTTTTGTTCCGTCCACTTAGGGATCTTTTATTCCTTTCCTCATTGTAGGGGCAACACTCTATAAGAACATCAACACACTTTTATTTACTTACAACTCTGAATCAAAAATTAATGACTCTATATGAATGCCCCTGCCAGTGTAGCAGCAAGGAAATATGACAATGAAGGATAAGTCATATGAACATGAAGAACGATGGATGTTGCATGGCAATATATCTCGGAAAGGCTATGGAAATGCCTTGATAGGTAGGTATGGTTGCTGTTTTGAGGAAGATATAAGGAGTTTTATGTATGAAAGAGCGTATAATGCCAAGGGTTTGGATGCACCGGCGAAGTTTGCACCATGTCCCACGAGAAGGGAAATGCACGGTACCGAAGAGGCTAGCAAAATATGGGAAGGTGGAAGTGCCAACAATCGAATACTCGCATTGGTCCGAAGAACTCATGCACTTATTATCAGTAACTCTCTATCTAGTCAGGAGATTCACGAAGAGACAAGTACCCCGAGGAGGAGTGTATGGGGGTTTGGTTATCCTTGCGCATCCTCGACCCATGGTACGTGGGGGTACTCTATATATTCCAACCCCGCATAGATTAGTGATCCTTTTAGTAGCTAGAGTTCTCAACTATTTTTTTTAGTTTTCGAAAATGAGGCACGGTTAGCCAAGATGCGACACCTATCACTAATGGGCGCAAGCTCAATTGCATAAACATTCATCATTACTCAATCAATACCTCAAAACTATTGCAAGATATCCTAAGCTAGACCTAGTGATCTAGATAACCTATACACCACATATGAAACATACCATGAGACATATAAACCAATGCAACAGAAATAACTCTCTAAACAAATATAAGTGAAGCACGAGAGTTCTATACTTTCTACAAAATAAATTAAATTCTCTCAAACAAGATCTAAGTGAAGAACAAGAGCTAGAAAAACAGGCAGTAGATAAATTTAACACTCAAAAGATATAAGTGAAGCTCAAGAGTGTTCTGTGATAAAGTGGAGCGTGTATCTCTCCCAATCAAGCATGGTAGGGTCCGACATTGTAATGAACAGCAAACAAAAAAAACTAAAAGCAAATATATAGACGCTCCAAGAAAAGCACATATCATGTGAAGAAATAATAATATAGTGTGGAGAAGGACGAACTGATGATTGTTGATGAAGAAGGGGATGCACGGGGGCATCCCCAAGCTTAGACGATTGAGTCTCCTTGAATATGTTGTGCGGGTGCCTGGGGCATCCCCAAGCTTAAGATTTTGGCACCCCTAAATCTTCGTTCATCATCTCCCTTCGCACACTTGAAAACTTCCTTCACACAAAACTTCTCATAAACTTATTAGAGCGGTTACTACACTAATAGATAATCTGCCAAAACAGGGCAGATTGAAAAAATTGATTTTTCAGGTGCACTTCTTCTTCTCAAATAAGAAAACTCAAAACATATGAAAGTGTCACAATTGTATATAGCATGCAGTGTAAAAAAATCAGCTCAAAAAGATGAACTGGTGATTTGTTTTGATTTTTTTCCGTCAAGCAAACATAATCTGTTTCTAGACAACATGTCACAACTTTTGCGTCCCTTATCATAAGAGGCTAGAACTTGGCGAAAAACTTGGAAATCAAGATACAATGTTGTTGCTACAGTAGTAAAAACATCCAAGACACAACAAAAGCAAAATAAACCTAATCCGTTTTGGGATGCCTCCCAGAAGCGCTTCTTTAAAGCCATTAGCTAGGCATGAGTGTAACGATGCTCACAAAAGAATAAAAAGTTGAAGCACAAAAGAGAGCATCAAAGGAGAAAATATAAATCACATTTAAGTCTAACATGCTTCACATGCATGGGCATCTTGTAAGAAAATAAATAACTGAAGCACAAAGTATCAAGCATAGGAAGGTAAAACAAGAGCACCTTCAAGATTTTCAACATGGAGAGAGGTGTTTTCCTAACATGAAAATTTCTACAACCAAATTTTCCTCTCTCATAATAATTTTAAGTAGCATCATGAACAAACTCAACAATATAACCATCACACAAAGCATGCTTGTCATGATCTACTAGCACATAATCATATAAACTTTCTAAGCATAACTCCTTATTATCAAGAACATTCATAGTAGGCAAAAATAGAGGGTTATCATAAGAATTATCAAAATAGCAAGGCCTATCATAAATAACAGTAGAAAAATCATCCTTGCAAGTCTCATTCATAGGGGAATCATGGCCACAAGCATCAATTTCATCAAACAGGGATATTTCAAAAGATTCAATAGGATCATAGCAATCAATATAGCATTCAGCCTCCTTAGGTAAGCATGGAGGGCAATCATATAAAGTAAGAGTCAAAGAGTTACTCTCATTAGTTGGTAGAGATGGGTAGCTACTCCATTCTTCCTCCTTTTGTTCGTCACTCTCCTCCTCTTTTTCATCCAATGAGCTTTCAGTTTCAGCAATTTCTTCTGTAGAGTCCTGCAAAGCATTAGTATCTTCCTCTTGTGGAGAGAACCTTTTGAGATAGTTAGTAATATAAGCATTATTAAAATTCTCAAAGCAATATTTAAGTATATCAAGACTCTTAGATTTTTAAGGGGCATCTTCAATATTTTCAACAAAGGAAGCAATTTCATAGGCACCCTTAAAAACAACAAATTCTTCTATTTGTGCTACATCAAAGAAATCATAATGTCCCCTAGTATAAGATACCAAGGTTTCATTATCATTACACCAAGATTGGAAGGCAAGGTGTTTAAAGGGCAAGCAGCAACAAGATTCATCACAACAATAAGATATATCATAATCAGAGCATAAGTTTCTAGCATATCTATTAACTTGAGATATAATTTTCCATATAAATTTTCCTTTTTCAGACAAGCGGTATTCCTTATAATATTTTTTTTGATCCTCCGTGAATCCACCTTTCCAATAAGATCCAGTTTCAAAGAATTTAACCATTGTAAGCAAACAGAGTAATAAGATAAAGTGTCCTTATCAAGTGAACTTATAAGTAGAGCTATGGTCCCCAGCAACGGCGCCAGAAAAAAGCCTTGATATCCCACAAGTGTAGGGGATCGCAAAAGTCTTCGCGGGTAGGTATAACCCTAATTTATTGATTCGACACAAGGGGAGCCAAAGAATACTTATAAGCCTTAGCAGTTGAGTTGTCAATTCAACCACGCCTGAAAAAGCACTAGATAATATATTTAGTAGCAACGGTGTGTTGACGGGTGTAGTCTTAGAGACTTCCCCAATCACCAACACCACAAAGTAGTAACAAAGTATTAGCAGCAGTGATGAGAGAAATAGTAACAACGAAGGCAATAAAGATGAAAGATGGACCGGGGTTCAAGGTTTCACTAGTGGTAACTCTCCAAGCAAAAAGACAGGTGTTGGGTGAACGAATTACAGTTGGGCAATTGACAAAATTGCACAAACTCTAGCCAAACAAACTAGAGCAATCCTAGTCTAAGAACCAAACGTAGGCATGTGTTCCGTATGTAGTTGTACGTGCTTGCAATAAGAACTTGCACAACATCTATTGTTCTACCGTTCCGCTACGAATGGGGCCAAAGGGAACTTACGGAGATTAAGGTGCTCCTGTCAAAGAGCACCGGAACAAAGCATTAGCACTCTATGAACACATGTGATCCTCAAATTATAGCCCATCCCCTTTGGTGTCCCAAGCTGTCACCATTGGGATCGCCAGTTCCGAACTATAATAGGTGCATACAACCGTAGATAAGATCTAGAACAACAATTATAATCAAGCAACCATAACGTGCTCTGATCTGAACTCATGCTACTCGTGCACTATTGAGAAGCATTAAGAACAAAAAAATTGCAGCAACAATAATTCATAAACCTCTTAGGACTGAACAAGGTAACAATTCATCGGATCCCAACAAACACAACACCAATTACATCATATGGATTTCAATCATGTGGGGCAGCTCATGAGAACTTTGTATTTCAAGAAAGGGGGAGAAGATACCAACAAGCTACTGCCAAGAACCCGTAGTCCAAGGAGGAACTACACACGATCCATCATGGGGTGAAGAAGAGTTGATGAAGATGGCCCCGGGGGCCAAGGCCCTCTCCGGAAGGGAGCCGGAGTAGGATCCTCGTGACCCCTGAAGCTAGGTTTCGATGGCGGCGGAGATCGGGAGCGCTTCTGGAGAAAAGGGTTGGATATCTCGGGTTTTTGCGTCACGGGAGATTTTATAGGCAAAGGGGTAGTCTGAGGCGGTGCCCAGGTCGCCGAGGCGGCCACCCCGCGCGGGTGGGCCTGGACGCGCCGGGAGGGCGCCTGGGTGCCTGGGGCCACCTCCTGGCTCCGTCCTCCGGCTGGAGGACTCTTCCGATGTAGATATATTTTGGCAATTTTTTGAGAATTTTCTGAGCAACTTCACTTTTTGACTTTTTTCTGCATTGCAAAGACAAAACAGACAGAAACTGGTACTAGGCTCTATATTAGTAGGTTAGTCCAATAAATGATTCAAAATCATGGAAAAAGATGTAGCGGTGACACAAAAAGGGCATGCAACGAGCAACAATTATAGATACGTTTGAGACGTATCAACCATGTACGAGCCGGTTCTTCCAACATCATCATAATGTACCGGGCGAAAACCACTTCGCTGGCTTGCAGAATATCCATGGAGAGGTCGTAGCTTTCGATCCAAGCCATTAGGTCCATGTCAGTCGTATAGTTTGGAATCTTACGTGGTCCCTTGAAATCTTGGGGCAAGCGTGTGTTCCTCAAGCCGACACCAGACACCGGTTACCTACGGACCTACTGATGAACTCGGTATTCTGATCATGCAAGGGAAATTGGACCATCGGCTCTATACGGAGGTTGGTGTTGGGAGCCAGTAGGTCCATAATTCTTAGTGCCCCCTGAGGGTTCAGGGGCGGCGGTGCTCCGTGGTGGCGATGTCTACTCGAGGCTGTAGGAGCCGGTGACTCTGCTTGCCTGCTCATACTTCGATATGGAGTCCCATGTATGTATGGGACCCCTTGTGAATATTGAGCTTGCTGTGTGATCGAAGTCTTGAGTAAGTCGACGGCTTCTCGAGCAGCGTGATCTGCTGGAGTGTCCCACTGAATTGGCGCGTTAGTGAGGAAGCGAGTTGCCTCCATGATATTAGCCATGGGGTTATTGAAGTGACGAGGAGCTGTATGGAAACAATCTGGGCGTGGCAGAGGAGCCGGCTGTCTAGGTGGTGTGTATCCTGGGGGAGTCGAGTGGTCAGGGCTGTGGAACAACGTTCGTCCTTAGTAGTCAGGGGGGAGCCGACTCGCATATCCTTGTGGACGCTTGTGGGCGAGGCTTAGTGATATGTCCCAAACATATCTCTAATTTCCGCTTGCTTCATGCATATTTTGTGTGATATTGCTATCTTTTATATACACTTTCATACACTTTTGATCATGTTTGGACTAATCTATTAACTCAGTGCACCCCAGTGCCAGTTCCCGTTTTCTACTGGTATTTTTTATTTCAGGTTTTCCCCATATCAAAATGCTCCAAAAATTTCGGGAAAATACAATAAAAAAATCAGCACATCGGAAGCTTCCAGAATCAGCGAGGAGGGGTCAGAGGGGATCCACCAGGGCCCCAGGCGCCCTCCTGGCGTGCCCCGGGAGGAGGCCGCGCTAGGGGCCGCCTGGACTCCTGGTGGCCACCTTGTTTCTCCCTTCGCCTATATATTCTCCGTCACTGGAAACTTCCGAAGACATAACTCTTTTTCACGATCTCACCTCTGTTCCGCCGCCGCTGCGGTTCCAAGATCGGGAGCTCCAGTAGAACTCTTCCCAGCACCCTGCCGGAGGGAGGATTGACCTCCGAGAGCTTCTCCTTCACCATGGACGCTTCCCGGATGATCCGTGAGTAGTCTACCTTGGAACATGCGTCCGTGATCAGTAGTTATGTGATGTTCTCCTACCCTCTTTGTTCTTCATCAATTAGACCTTGTGACCTTCCCTACAGGATCAAGGCACATATTTAATTCTTTCTGCTGTTGCTATGATGAGTTTGCTGGGATCTGATGGATTATGAGACTATGTTCAAATTGTGATTGAGTAATATATTTGGGTCTTATCTTTAATATTTTTGTTCTTGAGTAATTCTTGCATGTTCTTTGTTGTTGTTTATTGCTTTATACAAGTAGTAGGTAGTGACTCCAAGATGGAGCGTTATGCATGATTGTGGGTTCATGCCCCCCGATGACTAGCTTGAGTGACAGAAACATGAGTCTAGGGGATGTGATGTTGCCACAAGGCGGTTGCAAGGATTGTTTACTTTACGCAAAGTTCTTTTAATGCAGTTATCTGTTGCTTTGGGTTTACACTTTGGGTGGGGCTCGCAACTTAATACCAGCGAGATGTTCTAGATAGATATCTCAAGGTGGATGATTAGTAGTAGATGCAGTTGGATTTCGGTCTACTTATTTTGGTGTACCGCCGATGCTTTTGAGTCTCTTCCTTTCTTTGTAGCATAGTTAGCATTGCAGTGCGTTTTTAATCCTGTCAATTGCCAAGCTGTAATTTGTTTACCTCGCATAGCAGTTTTATCGTCTTTTGGTAGAGAGACATCACTAGTGAACATCACGGGACCCCGGTCCATATTTTCATCACTGTTTACACGCTAAATTTACTTCTTGCTTTTATTTTCTAGTTGCAATTATCATCACTATTATCTGTTGCATTTGACCCTTTGTAAAAAACAAGGCCGGAGAGATTGACAACCTCTCTGAACTTCGTTGGGAGAAGAGTTATTTTTTTCGTGTGCAGGTTCACGTCAATTGCGCCATTGACACCTACTTGTTGACCTTGGAGTCCTACTGGTTCGATAACCTTGGTCTCTTCACTAAGGGAAATTTTTGCTATCCTACATCTTACCTTCCACTTGGGGTAATAACCGAAGGGCGAGAAGCCATTATCATCTCTCACGCGTCACTTAGTCGTTGGGCCTCTATGAGCTCCGACTCTTCCCAGAGGTGTGTGGCTTCTTGAACGAGTCGGGCTTCTCTCTCAGCCATTTGCTCCTTTTCGGTGTTGATTTTCCTCCGTATGCTTGCTACCCGTGCCTTGAGTCCGTTTACCCTTATCCTCCAGGCCTCCCGGTTTTCTGTTGTTACCGTCATGGCCAAGGCCTCGTCAAAAGAGTTCAAGGAATCAGTGAGGGCTTCTACTCCAGTGGGGACTCGTTCCGATGAGAGGGCTGTCGGCGCCCTATCTGAATTAGGGGATGCACTGGAAGCCGGCTCTTCACCTTGATTTTGGGCTGCCTGACTCCCCTGTCCTCCAGTGTCAGCCACGAACATCATGGTGCAGTATGGAGGTTCAAAGTGAGGATACTCCGGGTTGTATTCTGGCACACCGGTGCCGAGTCTGTTTCTCCCCACGGATCGGATGGACCCCTCATCTGGGAAGCTTCCTTCACTAACGTATGAGTCGGCATTTGTTAGCTCTTCCGAGGCTTCGTGCATTGGGGACTCGACAGAGCGCTCCGGCTCTGGAGACTCATCAATGAATCCGACGAAAGCATGTTTGGAGCCGGCATGTCGCCGATTCGAGGTTTCGATGGGGACTTCAGGATCTACCTCTGGCTCAGATCCTTCCATCCTACCGATGAAGATGTGAATAGACCCGATATTCCGATTCGACGGAATCGGCTTCAGGGCCCCAAGTTGAGTTGTCGACGCAGACCTTTCCGCACCGGCTTCTTGTGATCCCTCCAACGGCGAATCCCTCCATGCCTTGTAGAGTTCCCTCCAGAATCTCAACACCTGCATGCGCAGGCCCCACGGTGCGCGCCAACTGTTGTGGGAAAGTCACGGTAGATATTCGAACAGTCGAACTTGACATGGGACCTTTGCTGCAAGGTGGATACGAGGAGAGAATCGACATGAACAAGAGAATCGGCGATTTACCTAGGTTTCAATCCCTCTTTTTCTCGATTTAAAAGCCTACTCCTGTTTCTTATTATTATGGGTTTCGACTCCTCGGTTAGAAGAGTCAGTGGATCGATTACAAGTGAGTCGGATCGCAACCTTAGTCTCGAGGAGATCTAGGTTACACCAAAAGTGTCTAGTCCTATCTTTGATTGAGATTATTCTGCCTCTAAATCCCATGGACCTCGACTTATAAATATGTCGGTCCCGGGGTTCCGTGAGTCCGACTCTGACACAAGGTGGAGTCCTATTCTACTTTACAATAATTTACGTGTTATACAAGGTAAGTTGAATTCCTTCTACGGCTTCGATCTCCATGCTCGGCGCGACCAGCTCGTGGCCGGGTCTTCTTTTTGTGGGCCTTCCTTAGGAGAGTCGGCCCATATGTCCTAATGTCTGGTTATGGTGTTGGTCCATCCCCCCAACAAGACTCTCGAACCGTGGCTTTTGATGGCAAGGTTGAAAACCCGTGGCTGGAAGCAAAGACTAAATATGTACCAGAGCTCTTGGTTTTGAAAACATAATTAAAATTATGTGGGGAAGTGCAACTTTACAGTCAATGATGAACGGTAAAGGTCTCTTAGTTATTCCCATACCAACCATATTAATGGCGGTTTCGATGCTTTTTGCTTACACTTTTGTTCTTTTATCCACCTACCCTTTGACGGTCTATGGTGCCTTTTTATTTTTCCTCAAGTATGGAAGGAAAGTTTCTCGTTCCATCTATCATTAACAACATTTGGCCCAGTTCATTCCATCTTCAAGTATGGGGGAAGTGTAACATTTTATAAAATGTTAAAGAAGTGAGAACTGGGCATTCTCCAGGCCGGCCTCTGCCTCATAAATTTGACTAGTGATAACTTTGTCAAGTAGTAAACATTTTTGGAATGGAAGATACTGATATTCCCTCACCACACCATGAGCTTGTACGGTTACAAAAATAAAGATTTTGAATAAATTTCGAGATGGTACAAGAAAGTCTATGTTAGGGATGGCAGGTAAATACCATATATAGGAAGGTATGGTGGACTCAAGTGGAATATTTGGTTTGAAAAGGAGATTGGATGCACAAGAATAAATCCGCTTAGTGTGAGCGAAGGCTACCAAAAGATTGGGAAGCGACCAACTAGATAGCAATAAAAGTCATAATCATGCAGAGCGATAAAGCAACATTGAATCGGGCATGAAAGTGATATAACTATTCTGAAATAAAAAGATCATCAAGGCATAATAGACTTTTTAGTCATAAACATGTGCGAACATGTGCCAAGTCAATCCAAGAATTCATCGAAGGGAAATACCACTTCAATATGCCAAATCATGAACAATGCAATGCATGCAAATCATTTCAACAACACATTATGCACTCTAGCTATTTGAGATTAGCCACAAAGAAAGCATGAACTACTGGGAAAGCATTGTAAACATAGAACTATGTCGCTACAAGCTGGTCTCTAGATCATATGTACAGGCATATGTACAAAAGTAGAAACAAGAAGAGTTCATACCGGTTTTCCTTGTTGCTTCCCTTTCATCGATCTTCGTCATTACTGCCTTGTCACGTGCACGATCAAACGTGGAAAATATAATCAAATGCCATCACAGACTCGAGCTGAACTCTGAAAACAAAGCAAACTAAAGAGAGAAAGGAAATATCTTTGGGGTTTTTTAAAGGTTTAACGAAAGGAAAAGAAAGGAGAAATATTTTTCTTGTTTTTTCAAATTAAAAGAACAAAGAAGAACGGGAAAAAACTTCCAAACGATCAAAGCGAACAAAATAAAACGGATAATTCAATGGAAAAGGGAGAAGGGCACGTACTCCCCCAAGATTAGGCTTTTGGCCTAAGTTGGTAACAACTACTGCAGTCCCCAGGAGCCTCCAGCTCCGGGGAGGTACGGGTGAGTCCAAGGGTCGTACGAGGCTTCAGGTGCTTACACCGAAGTCTTGGGATCCTCCCAAGAAGAAGGCTACACGCTCCAAGAAGAGGAAGAACCTTCACCCCATCGGGTGACGGTCTCCCCCTGGAAAGTTGGGAACTCAACGTGCTCCTCCTCGTCGGTCAGAACCCCCTCCATGGGGTTATGAAACTGCTGCTGGACCACGAACTCATCGAACTAGGTCTCGTTGCAGGACCATCCGCTCCTGCGAGTATAATCAAACCAAAGAGGTGCAGGTAGACGAATCTGTCGAATAGTGGTCAGTCCAAATCTCAAAATATAATTAAGGTTACCAAACTCGGAAGTCCTAGTAACAAACTCATGCCTCTTGGTAGCAGCAAGATCGAATATTATATAAGTAAAAGGCTTATCATGAGGGTGTGGGGTGCCATTAAGATACTCAAGGATAAGTGTGGCGTAAACACCACCAAAGAGATCTCCCTTGTTGCCATTATCACCAAGGCGACGAGAAATTAAGGCACCCACATTATACTTACTCTCCCTTGAGAGGGCATTCGCCAGGATAGCAATATCCGGTGCAGAAATGTTGCTTGTGTTTTCATGAGCTAACACCCCTCTAGCAATAAAATACGCGAAATACCTGAGGTGGGGAAAGAAGATGCTAGTAATCTTCGAACGTCGGATATCCTTCGTGTCTTGGCTGCAAAAAGAAATGAAGATAGTTCTCAACTCAGAGGGCTGAGAGTTCATCTTTGCCGTCTTTCCAGCATTTTGCACACCTATTATTTCACAAAACTTTGACAAAGGCATGGTCAAAAGATCATTGTAAATTATAAAATCAACAATACCAATGTCATGATTATATCTGAAACTATTAATAAAACAGGAGGTGAGTTTATGATACTGAGCAACACGACATATTGCTAGCCGTGTTAAACCTGCATTAGCACAAAGGTCGTAAAATTCCTCCTTAATTCCTGCAGCTTCGAGGAAAACATCACACGGATACGTCATTGCACGTGTTGGACTCGTGTCTTCCAAAAAATTTAGGGGCACATGATCTTCATTATAGCTCACCCTAGCAGCTGAGGATGAAGCTGCAACTCTAGTAACTCAATCGGTGCGCTCGGGCTTCTTCTTCCCAAGCCACCCCTTTGCTTTTCCTAACAAACTTATTTCTGAAATTTTTGACAATTCACAAAAACAAGGATTTAAGCAAAGTGAGTTGAGGCAAACTACTCTACTCACTTACCTAAGGCATAAACTTGCATCAAAACTTGGAAAATAAATTTCTACACATGCATGCAAGCTCATATGAACAACACCAAGAACTACTAAATACTCACAAACGAAGCTACCAATAGAAAATCTAATTGAAGAGGTGGAGGAGTCACATACCAGGGAGTATTTTCTCAAAATCTCAGCTCAAATGACGGGCTGTCGAGAGAGATCGAAAATCGCCTCCAAGAATAGCAAGAACGCAAGTCCAGGTGTAGAACTCGTGTTTTTTGAGAGAGAGAGAGGAAGAGAATGGAGGAAGAAGTACCTGGCTAACAGCCCTGTGGGCCCCAGTCACCCTGTGGGCGGAGCCAGGGGGCAGGCCGCGCCAACTGGCCGCCTGGGATACTGGTAGCCCCCCTGGTCGGCTCCAGGGGCCCCTGGGTTAGTTTTGTCGTGGAAACTTTGATTTTTATTTTTGTGGAATTTTCTGACAATTTCACTGTTGATAAATTTTCGAGGTTCAAAAAGCTGCGAAACTTTCTGAAAACTTGAAACAGCGGTTAGAAATGTGAAGCTTCAAAAACATATAACTTTGGTACAACAAGGAGAAGAAAATCTAAACAAATGAAAACATAACAAGATCCACTTTTTACATATATAAAACATGCTAGCAAGCAAGGTTGATCAAGTCTTACCAGCAAACCGGCGATATATAAAGAAGAAAGTCTCACTTTAATGGACATTGTCCCCACCATAATGGTTTTGTATTTGTGGTGCACATGTAGAGGACAATCCCATTCTCCAATCTTCATGGTCTCGATATTCTCTATACAGTTAAGGCCATGCCTTTTTTCGATCTTCTTCGGAAAACACTGATGCGTCCCAAACGTATCGATGATTTCTGCACGCTACATGCATGTTTTGTGTGATATTTCTATGATCTAGATACACTTTCATACACTTTTGATCATATTTGGACTAACCTATTAACTCAGTGCACCCCAGTGCCAGTTTTTGTTTTCTGCTATTTTTCTATTTAAGTTTTCCCCCATATAAAAAGTGCTCCAAAAATTCGGGAAAAATCAGATAAAAAATCAGCGTACCGGAAGCTTCCAGAGCCCCGAAGGAGGGCCAGGGGGCCACCACTAGGTGCCCAGGCGGCCATCTGGCGCGGCCAGGGGCCCGGCCGCGCCAAGGGGGGCCCTGGACCCCTGGTGGGCCCCCTGGCTTCCCCCTTCGCCTATTTATTCTCCGCCACGGGAAACTTCCGAAGAAAGAACCCTATTTCGCACACTCGCCTCTGTTCCGCCACCGCCGTGCTTCCAAGATCGGGAGAACCGTCAGGACCCTTCCCGGCACCCTGCCGAAGGGAGGAACGACCTCTGGGAGCTTCTCCTCCACCATGGACGCTTCCCGGATGTGCCATGAGTAGTTTCCTTTGGACCATAGGTCCGTGATCAGTAGCTATGTGAAGTTCTCCTCCCCTCTTTGTTCTTCATGGTTTAGACCTCGTGAGCTTCCCTACATGATCGAGTCACATATGTAATCTTTCTTCTTTTGCTATGCTGAGTTTGATGAGATCTGATGGATTGTGAGATTATGTTCAGATTGTGATAGAGTAATATAATTGGTTCTTATCTTTTGTATTTTTGTTCCGAAGTAATTCTTGCATGTTCTCCGTTGCTGTTTATTTCTTTGGCCAAGTGGTAGGTAGTAACTCCAAGAGGGAATGTTATGCTCGATTGTGGGTACATGCCCCCTGATGACACGCTTGAGTGATAGAAACATGAGTCTTGGGGATGTGTTGTGGCCACTTTGGTTTTACACTTTGGATGGGGCTCGCAACTTAATACCAGCGAGATGTTCTGGATAGATATCTCAAGGTGGATGATTGGTAGTAGATGCAGATGGGTTTCAGTCTACTTATTTTGGCGTACTGGCCATGATTTTGAGCCTCTTCCTTTCTTTTGTAGCATAGTTAGCATTGCGGTGCATTTATAATCCTAACAATTGCCCATCTGTAATTTTTTTACCTCGCATAGCAGTCTTATCATCTTTTGGGAGAGAGACATCACTAGTGAACATCATGGAACCCCGGTCCATATTCTCATCATTGTTTACAAGCTTATTTCCTTTTTAGTATTTACTTTCAGTTGGTATTATCATTATCATTATCCTGTGTTTTTTATCCCTTGTAAACAACAAGACCGGAGAGATTGTGTCAGAACCCTCTGTTAGGTAATGTGCTAGGATCAAAGTAACCTTGCATCATGTCAAAATTTTCAAAAGAAATCTTTGAAATCAAAATCAAAAGCAAAATGGGAGAAGGAACACCCCCCAGATGAATTAATTCAAAAGGCCAGATAAAAATCTTCTCCAAAATTCATGTTAGATTTTAGAAAAGTCTTATAAATGAGTGTGATCACATATCAAGTGATGTGGGACCCATCCCATGCTCATAGATTTTTCAAATATTCAAACAGTGCCTTGGATTTAAAGAAATACCCCTATTTGATTTAAAATTCAAATCTTTTGAATTTTAAAAATGTTGAAACTTTATAACTGGCTATTCTATATATTTATGAGGCCATATAAAAGTTTTCAGCATTTCATAAAATGTTTAGCTATTTTATTTAGCTAAACAGAACAAATGTCAGAAGAGAAATCAGAAAGAAAAAGAAAACAGGAAAGTGGCCCACTTACCTGGGCCACTTCGGCCCAACTCACCTCTCCCGCAGCCCAGCCCGCGACACCCCCTTGTCGTCTTCTACCCCGCGCTGCCAAGCAGCTCAGTGGCGAGGCGCCGACGCCGTGGACGCCACCGCGACGCCTTCAAGCTTCCAGGCCTCCCCAGGCCTTATCTCTTCGTCTGGACGCATCCTGGAACCGCCCCAGTTCATTACCCTCCCTCCAGGACCACCTCCCCTTCCTCTCTCGCCCGATTCGTCGCCGCCCGAGAAGCACGCCGGAGCGCCGTCGAGCCCCCGCGTAGCCATCGACGCCGAGAAGCCCCCGGAGCCTGTCCATCGTCTTCACCGTTGTCTTCTTCGTCGAGCAGTGCAAGGAATCGAGCCAGGAGCCCGCGTAGACGCCGGATTCTTCCTCGAGTTCACGCCGGCCACCGTGAAGAACTTCGTCAATTCCGTCGCCGTTGAGCCACCCCAGCCATCGCCACCACCTCTACTGAGTTCCTGGTGAGCTCATGACCGAAATCCCCAACTTTCCCCCTTCGATTGCTTCCTCCAGCCTTGGCGACCATGAGAGCCGAAGCTCCTCGCCGCCGGGATCCATGGCGACGTCCAACCGCTACGAAATCGAACCCGCCATGTTGTCCATCATGTTCCCCATGCTCCTCCTCTTCAAACCAGCCCAACCCCGCTTCAATCCATGCTTTGTAGCGATTTCCCGATCACGGCCGTAGCTAGGTCACTGCAAAAGTTGAAGCCAGCGAGCGTATAGTGCACCCCAGCTCTAGGAATCGGTCTCATTCGACGCGCATCAGCAAGGGCTTCGATCTGGTGGTCTTGGCGCTCCAAATCGTCGACGGAATTGTGATCCCGTGCAGCGCCGCCGCGGCTCCAGTCGCCGGCGTTTAGCCGCCGGCATGTCAACCAAACCCCCCCCCTAATCACCCGGCTAATGACCCCCTGGGTCACTGACCAGTGGGCCCAGTGGCTTAATTAAGCCACTAAATTAATTTAACCCCACGGTTACTTAAACCCAGCCACTGACAGGTGGGACCCCCTTGTCAGCCCCCCCTGACGTCAGCCTGACGCAATAAATCATTTAAATGAATTTCCAGAGATTATTTGAATTAAAAGAATTCCAGAAATTCCAGAAAATACCCCAAACTTTGGAAATTCATAGAAAATTCATATTAACTCCAAATTGGACAAATAATATATGAAAAATGATCAGGAGAAAATTATCTTTCCAAATATGCAACTTTCAACTATGTTGGAGTTGATTTTAAAATGGGACCAGTAGCATATGTCATTTGAATTATTTGGAATTAATTCAAATTCAATTCAAATGATTTGGCAACTTGAACCATGGAATTATGCTACAATTGAACCACACTTCAGAGGCATATCATACACATTTGAAGAAGATTCAAAATGATCAAACAATGTCACATGCAACTTGGTTAATTTGAATTCAAATGTGGAGTCTGAATTTGCAATTCAATTTGCAATATACTCCATTTAAATGGGATTGCTTCACACATCAAAGCATGTACATCAAGATTCAAACTTCCATCATGTGTTTGTGCATTGTATTTACTTTGCTACTTTGCTTATTGTTTGTCGAGTAGAGGTGGAAACGGAGCAGGAGGATGCCCCCTTCGTTGAAGACCCCGAGCCCGAACCTCGTCAGCAAGGCAAGCAAACCCCCATTGATCATGTCGATAAAATCCCACTTCCCTCTCATGTCTCGCTTATGCATTGTTTAGGATGATCACCATGCTACGTTTCTATCCCATAGATGAACCCATTCCTTTGCATGACCTATCATTTTGTCACAGTAGTAAGCAAACCACAATCCTAGCAAATGTAGGAGTTGTTTGATATCATGCGGCCCCTGCAAATGTTTATCGCTTATTGCATGCTTAGTATGATACCATGTTGTTACTATGATGTGAGTCGGGATGGTAGTGATCATGTTGATGATGGTAGAAAAGTGTTGGTTAATCGACCCTAATACTAGGTGAACGATGAGAGGCTGTGTAGGAGTACACGGTGGGTTGTCTCGTTGAACACCGCCCTAGTACGAGTTCTTGTGTGGTGATCCAAGATGAAGAGTACAACCACACATTGGGCTCACTGACCCCTCTCAACTTACTAACTCATCCCTTTCGATGTCCAGATGTCGCAATAGTTCGGAGTTCTGGTAGGCTTGTGGCGTGGATGCTAAGTGATAGAACGGCTCATCCGAGACCGGCTTATGCACCATGCACACATCACTTGGGTCCACTTCGGTAAACCAGCCGGGTTCACGATAGTGGTAGCCTACCCAAGTAGGCGGCTTTCTCGGACTAGATCGTCTATGAGGTAACATTTGTGGTGAGCATCCTCGCCGACACTTCTTGAACGGTGTCGAGTACAAAGGCGGTAAATGATGATCATGTGTGTGTAGCGGTACACCCCTGCAGGGTTAACAAAACTATTCAAATAGCCGCGTCCGCGGTTATGGACTTCTTGGAAAGCTTAGCTTGATTATTAGATAACTTGAACTGGATACTTCTAAAACACACCAAGATAAGTGTGAGTGCTATGGCGTGCTTTCTCGTGGGGAAGTCGAGGAAGGCACCATAGTGGTGTAATTGGTTGGAGAAAGTAGTGGACTCGTGTACGCTTCTTACCTCAAGTCTGGTACTCGTAGTTCTGGACTAGCCAAGTCAAAGCTGGCATTTCTTCAAGTGAAATCCCGCCTCCCTTTACCTTGATACATGTGCATGAGTAGTATAGATCCTATGTAAGTCTTGCTGAGTATGACTTTGTACTCACGTTTCCTTAATCTATGTTTTAGATGAGACCACTGACCCCGAAGGTGGCTTCTTCATCGAGCTGGACGACTGAAGACCAACTAGTCTAGTCCCAGTCAGACGACTGGTTCCCTCGTGGAGGGCTTGTGTTTAAATAAGGCTTCTTAAGCCATTTGTTAAACTTGTCTGTATTCAGACATAATTTGCTTCCGTTTGTGTTGTAATGTTGGATCACATGTTTGTGATCTCTGTTTGCACTCTATAAGAGTTATCAATAAAATTGTACACTTTGTAGAGAATTGCAATGGTACCTGCTGTTCATACAAGGCATGTGTGCTGCGTGTATGTTTATAACATGCATGTCTTTGTATGGGCTTTCGAGACCTTAGTTGTGTTCTGGCTGGCGGTCTTTCATACACCAAGTGTCCCTTAGATGTGTGCAGCTTGGGTCATCGCGATGCGATTGTTCGAGACTCCGTCTCGTGCACACTTTGTGGTATGATCGAGCCCGCCCTAGACCCCGACTAATTGATCGGGCTGGAGTAAGTCTATGTAAGAGTTATGAGATAGTCGATAGTATGGTTGAGGCGACTTGTCTGTGAATATGGGAGTTCACCACCCATATCATTAGACTTGTGTGCGGACGATGAGGACCCATCTCAGTTGATCATCCGGCCTGGATGGGATGCCCCTCACGTACGATGCTTTCCGAGAACGTTCTGTGCTTGGCCTTGTCTGCTTAGACAAGTGGGTACGGTTCTCGGCTCTCCATATGACTATGTCTTAACTCGACTTGCATACGCTAACCCCGGGTCCCGACAGACTTGGTATCAGAGCAGGACTGACTGTAGGACTAGTAGCCTTGGCCGAAGTCGAGTCTAGCTTGCTATAGTTATATAGTTACTCTGGGTATATAAGGAAACAACGTAAGGCTTCTTTTTTCTCCTTACCCCCTTCATTCTGAGTTCTGAGTCACCCTCATCTTATTCTACGGGAAGATAGGACTAGGCTCTCCTCTGTCTGATTAGAACATCTCGTTGTTTTCTTCCTTGTAGCCGTAGGAAAGTTGTGATCGGTTTGTTAGAGTGGTTATGCTCCCTGTGTTATTACATCGTATGTAAGTGTTGTTTCCATGTTGGAAGAAATTGTCATTTCTTACAATTACAGCCGTTATGCTGTGCGAGTCATTCCAGGTTTATCTCATAATCTAATGCATTTGCAAACTCCTTCTTTCTGTTTCAGATGGCAGATCTTCCCCCTCGGCAGATTGTTCGTTTGACCAGGTGCCTCGGTGTGCGTGGCCATCCCGCCACATTGATCGAGATGATGTCCTATGTGGGATATCGATGGTACCCTGAGTACACCGTCGAGGAGCAGTTTCACGACTTCAACCAGACACATATCCACTGCATTGTCAGGATCTACCCGCACCACGTTGGAGTCACTCAGCCTATCCACTTTTGACATGGCATTGGCGTTACCAAGAACATGGTTGTGCAGGATGCTGCATATTCATGTATTACCCTGCTGAGAGAGGAGCACAGTTTGCTGAGAGAGACTTCTTTCCGCTATATCCGTGCTGCACTTCCAGGAGAAGAGGGATATTACACCGGACTCTACTCAGATCATTCTGCAGAGGATCCCGCACTTCAGATGACTGCTAGGTTTGCTAGTGACAGAGATCTTGATGCACGCGCTCTCCGTTTCGAGCTCCACGCTACCCGTGTTCGTCTGTATCGAGCACTGACACTCTTGGCACCCTTTGTGAGCGTGGGATTAGTTGAGTTTGATGTGATCTACCCAGTGAGGACTCAGATGCCTTCTCGAGTTGCTTGGCCCGAGATTGGAGGCATCTTTCCACCCCGTGGTCCTTTGCTTCCACCGTACGCTGGACCTAGGCCCCATCCTTGCCCAAATGGATATCAGGGTCCACAGGCCTCCGTGTTTTCCGATGGTCACCTCCAGCTACCGGGATACGCGGTTAACTTTTATGAGGACTACTATGGAGATGGAGATGAGTGAGACCGCCTGTGGTCTTACTTAGTGAGAATGTAGTAGTATCTTAGTATATTGTAAGCAAGGTGTCTAAGATTCCAGAGGCTTAGATAAATAATGTATAGGAAGTCAGAGTGCCTCTGAAGGATGTATCATCTTCATCACGTTTGTATTAGCTTGGTGCTTGTACTAAAATGATGTATGGTTTGTATGACAGCTTGTGAATATATGGCTTGTATGCTTTATCACCATGTTGTCAAGATGATTACTTCCTTTGCTCTGTAATCCTTCCAGTACTTCAATACCTTGATTAGACTCTTCAAATCAACTCTGTTTGACTTTGGTTTTTCACCTTCAGGATGTCTCAAGGAACCCGTGGCCAGGTTGGTCGTAACCAAGGTCGTGGGAATGACCAGGAGGAAGGCAACCTTCCACCCCCACCCACGATGGCTCGGGTTCTGATGGAGGTTGAGAGGAACCGCCAAGACTCTCACCATTTGCTGGAAGTCATTGCCCGCTACACCACTCAGCAGCGCAATGAGTTGGTGTCCCTAAACGACTTCATCCGACTTCATCCCCCGGTTTTCAGTTACTCCACCGAGCCCCTTGACGCCGATGACTGGCTTCGCAGCATCGAGAGGAAGCTCCAAGCAGGCCGTGTTGCAACTGGTGACAAGGTCAGCTATGACACCTATCACCTTGAAGGTGCAGCTAGCTCTTGGTGGGAGAACTTTCTGAATATGCGTCCCGTTGGACCGCCTGCATCTTGGGAGGAATTCTGCACGTCCTTCCGCGAGCACCACATTCCCAAGGGTCTTATAAACCGCAAGCGTGAGGAGTTCTGCAACCTCACCCAAGGCAGAAGAACCGTTGATAAGTTCAGTCGTGAGTTCAACCAACTTGCTCGTTATGCAACTGAAGAAGTCTCCACCGACTCCAAGAAACAAGAGTGGTTCCGTCGTGGCCTCAACACTGGACTTCGTCGTGAGCTCAATCTTCATGACTTTGCCACCTTCCAGGTCCTTGTCAACAAGGCCATCAAGGCAGAGGACATGAACAACCCCAACGACTTCCGCAAACACCCTAGAGATGATGGATCATCCAGTTCTGGCTCCCAGAAGCGCAAGATCTGGATCCCAAACATTATGTTCCACCAGAACAACCCACCGAGGCCATCCTATGTGGCGCCTCGTCCACCCACCCATTTCCACCCAGCTCCAACAAACAACCCAGCTCCACGAACTGTTTTCGGAGCCTGTTACAAGTGTGGTCAGGCAGGCCACTATTCTCGTGAGTGTCCCCAGAACCAGATCCGGCATCAGAATGCTCCACCACGTGCCGGAGCCAACAACAACAATGGCC
Organism: Bromus sterilis; assembly: GCA_950022295.1. NCBI lineage: Eukaryota > Viridiplantae > Streptophyta > Magnoliopsida > Poales > Poaceae > Bromus > Bromus sterilis. The sequence continues at coordinate 225,683,063 of OX465599.1, forward strand.
GTGGCAAGCCACCCCAGAAGGTCTACACCGCCAAACCCACTCCTCCGCCACTCGTGGACGTGTGAACCAGATCACCGCCGAAGAGACTGACGACACCACTGACGTCATTCTTGGTACGCTCCCAGTCAATTATGTTCCTACTTCCATTCTTTTCGACCCAGGAGCATCTCATTCATTCATGTCGGAAAGTTATGCACTTCGTCATGAGTTACCCTTTGTTGAATTGTCCACCCCAATGATTATTCAAACTCCAGGGTCAAGATGGCAAACTAATAGAGTAAGCCATGGTAATCAAATTGCAATTGAGGGTTTAGTATTCCTTGCCTCACTCATAGCCCTCAAGTCTTCAGACATTGATGTCATCCTTGGCATGGATTGGCTATCAAGACAGAATGCCTACCTGGATTGCAAAGGAAAATCCGTGAAACTCACCCACCCTTCAGGCAAAACAGTCAACTATACCTCACCCAGAACAAGAACCCAAGTGCATTCCTTGAATGTATTTCCCCTTCCCGAACTTGAAGATATTCCGGTGGTTCGTGACTTCCCGGATGTCTTTCCTGAAGAGCTGTCGGGAATGCCACCCGCCAGATGTGTAGAGTTTATAGTGGATCTTGCCCCAGGAACCACACCAATTTCTAGACGCCCATACAAAATGGCCCCACGTGAGTTAGCTGAGCATAAAACCCAACTGGAAGCTTTGTTGGAGAAAGGCTTCATCCGCCCTAGCTCATCGCCATGGGGTTGCCCCGTTCTGTTCGTAACGAAGAAGATGGAACAGAAAGGATGTGCGTAGACTATCGCCCGCTAAATTTAGCGACGATAAAGAACAAGTACCCATTGCCCAGGATCAATGATCTTTATGATCAACTTGCAGGATCCTCTGTTTTCTCCAAGATGGATTTGAGATTGGGTTATCATCAAATCAAGATCCGAAACGAGGACATTCCCAAAACGGCTTTTACTACTCGTTATGGTCTTTACGAGTATACCGTCATGTCCTTTGGTTTAACCAATGCCCCCGCCACTTTCTCACGCATGATGAATTCGATCTTCATGGAGTATTTGGACCAGTTCGTCGTGGTTTACCTCGATGACATCCTTATATACTCGAAGAACGAAAAAGAACATGCCGAACACCTAAGGATGGTATTGATGAAACTTAGAGAGCATCGCCTGTATGCTAAATTCTCCAAGTGTGAATTCTGGCTACCAGAAGTGACCTACTTAGGCCACGTGATTTCTGCAAAAGGCATTGTTGTGAATCCCGAGAGAGTTCAGGCCGTCCTTGACTGGACTCCACCTGAATCGGTTAAGCAAGTTAGGAGTTTTCTTGGCCTAGCCAGCTATTACCGACGCTTCGTCGAGAACTTTTCTAAATTTGCAAAGCCTCTAACTGAACTCCTCAAGAAAGATAAGAAATTCTTATGGACTCCCAAGTGCGAGGAAAGCTTTCAAGAGCTAAAAAGAAGATTGACTTCTGCACCTGTACTTGCACCTCCAGACACTAAAAAGGATTTCAAAATCTATTGTGACGCATCACCACAAGGGTTAGGATGCATACTTCTGCAAGATAGACATGTGGTAGCTTATGCTTCACGCCAGTTGCGGCCACATGAAGAGAACTATCCTACCCATGACCTTGAACTCGCTGCCGTAGTTCATGCCCTAACAACTTGGCGACATTACCTCCTTGGTAATCGTTGTGAGATCTATTCCGACCACCAAAGCCTCAAATATATTTTCACCCAGCCAAATCTTAATCTCAGGCAAAGGCGCTGGATTGAGTTGATAAAAGATTACGACGTAGTAATTTCTTACACCCCAGGCAAAGCCAATGTCATGGCTGATGCACTAAGTCGTAAGTCGTATTGTAACAACCTCATGTTACAACAGTATCAACCACTTCTTCATGAGGACTTTCGCAAGCTCAACCTTGAGAGTGTTCCTCATTGCTATCTTTCTACCTTGGTGGCGAAACCAACTCTTGAGGATCAAATCATAGTTGCCCAAAGGCGTGCACGAGGTGTTCGCCGGATCAAGGAGAACATTGCTAGCGGAGTTGCTAAATGTTTCTCCACAGATAGAAAAGGAACGGTATTCTTTGAAAATCGTTTGGTAGTACCTAAGAATAAGGAACTAAGGCAACTCATCCTCAAGGAAGCCCATGACACACCCCTCTCAATTCATCCCGGTAGCACAAAAATGTACCGAGATCTACGCCAGAGATTTTGGTGGACTAGGATGAAGAGAGACATTGCTCAATTTGTTGCCGAATGTGATGTTTGTCGTCGCATTAAGGCAGAACATCAAAGACCTGCTGGTACACTTCAACCTTTCTCTATTCCCGAGTGGAAATGGGACAAAGTCGGTATGGATTTCATCACCGGCTTTCCAAAAACCAAGAAAGGAAACAATGCCATCTTCGTTGTCATAGATAGGCTTTCCAAAGTTGCACACTTCCTTCCGGTTCGCGAGTCTATAACTGCTAGCCAGTTAGCGGACTTGTACATCTCTAGAATTGTATCACTTCATGGTGTTCCTTTGGAAATCAATTCTGATCGCGGTAGCCTTTTTACCTCTAGATTTTGGGGAAGCTTTCAGAATGCTATGGGAACTCATCTCTCCTTTAGTATGGCTTTCCATCCTCAGTCTAGCGGTCAAGTCGAATGGGTTAACCAGATTCTTGAAGACATGCTCAGAGCTTGTGTTATCTCATTCGGAAAGAATTGGGAGAAGTCTCTTCCATTCGCCGAATTTTCTTATAACAATAGTTTTCAATCTAGTCTGAACATGGCTCCTTTTGAACTCCTTTATGGACGACGATGTCGAACACCACTAAACTGGTCAGAAACCGGTGAAAGACAATTCTTTGGACCGGATGTGATCAAGGAAGCAGAAGAGCAAGTTCGCATTGTTCGTGATCAATTGAAAGCAGCCCAGTCTCGTCAGAAAAGCTACTATGATCGTCATCATAGGCAAGAGAGCTACAATCTGGATGAGAAGGCTTATCTTCGGGTTACTCCTCTGAAGGGAACCCAACGTTTCGGTATCAAAGGCAAGTTGGCCCACGTTACATCGGACCTTTCCGCATTATTGCTAAACATGGAGAAGTTGCCTACCAACTTGAACTACCTCCGCACCTTTCCCGAGTACACGATGTATTCCATGTGTCCCAACTCAGGCGTTGCTTCAAGGACCCCATCCGCGAAGTCGACCATGAAACGCTTGATCTCCAAGATGACCTTTCTTATCGAGAATACCCCGTTCGTATTCTTGATTCCGCAGAGCGTGTCACTCATCGTCAGAAGATTAGGTTTCTGAAAGTGCAATGGTCACACCACTCTGAAAGAGAAGCTACGTGGGAAAGAGAAGACCGTCTCAGTGCCGAGTACCCCACCTTCCTTCCGCAGACTTCTGAATATCGGGACGAGATTCTGTTGAGTGGGGGCGAGTTGTCAGAACCCTCTGTTAGGTAATGTGCTAGGATCAAAGTAACCTTGCATCATGTCAAAATTTTCAAAAGAAATCTTGGAAATCAAAATCAAAAGCAAAATGGGAGAAGGAACACCCCCCAGATGAATTAATTCAAAAGGCCAGATAAAAATCTTCTCCAAAAATTCATGTTAGATTTTTGAAAAGTCTTATAAATGAGTGTGATCACTATCAAGTGATGTGGGACCCATCCCATGCACATAGATTTTTCAAATATTCAAACAGTGCCTTGGATTTAAAGAAATACCCCTATTTGATTTAAAATTCAAATCTTTTGAATTTTAAAAATGTTGAAACTTTATAAGTGGCTATTCTATATATTTATGAGGCCATATAAAAGTTTTCAGCATTTAATAAAATGTTTAGCTATTTTATTTAGCTAAACAGAACAAATGTCAGAAGAGAAAATAGAAAGAAAAAGAAAACAGGAAAGTGGCCCACTTACCTGGGCCACTTCGGCCCAACTCACCTCTCCCGCAGCCCAGCCCGCGACACCCCCTTGTCGTCTTCTACCCCGCGCTGCCAAGCAGCTCAGTGGCGAGGCGCCGACGCCGTGGACGCCACCGCGACGCCTTCAAGCTTCCAGGCCTCCCCAGGCCTTATCTCTTCGTCTGGACGCATCCTGGAACCGCCCCAGTTCATTACCCTCCCTCCAGGACCACCTCCCCTTCCTCTCTCGCCCGATTCGTCGCCGCCCGAGAAGCACGCCGGAGCGCCGTCGAGCCCCCGCGTAGCCATCGACGCCGAGAAGCCCCCGGAGCCTGTCCATCGTCTTCACCGTTGTCTTCTTCGTCGAGCAGTGCAAGGAATCGAGCCAGGAGCCCGCGTAGACGCCGGATTCTTCCTCGAGTTCACGCCGGCCACCGTGAAGAACTTCGTCAATTCCGTCGCCGTTGAGCCACCCCAGCCATCGCCACCACCTCTACTGAGGTCCTGGTGAGCTCACGATTGAAATCCCCAACTTTCCCCCTTCGATTGCTTCCTCTAGCCTTGGCCGCCATGAGAGCCGAAGCTCCTCACCTCCGGGATCCAGGGCGACGTCCAACCGCTACGAAATCGAACCCGCCATGTTGTCCATCATGTTCCCCGTGCTCCTCCTCTTCGAACCAGCCCAACCCTGCTTCAATCCGTGCTTTGTAGCGATTTCCCGATCACGGTCGTAGCTAGGTCGCCACAAAATTTGACGCCGGCGAGCGTACAGTGAACCCCAACTCTTGGAATCGGTCTCATTCGACGCACATCAGCAAGGGCATCGATCTGGTGGTCTTGGCGCTCCAAATTGTCAACGGAATCGTGATCCCGTGCAGCGCCGCCGCGGGTCCAGTCGCCGGCGTTTAGCCGCCGGCGTGTCAACCAACCCCCCCCCCCCTAATCACCCGGCTAATGACCCCCTGGGTCACTGACCAGTGGGCCCAGTGGCTTAATTAAGCCACTGAATTAATTTAACCCCACGGTTATTTAAACCCATCCACTGACAGGTGGGACCCCCTTGTCAGCCCCCCCTGACGTCAGCCAGACGCAATAAATCATTTAAATGAATTTCCAGAGATTATTTGAATTAAAAGAATTCCAGAAATTCCAGAAAATACCCCAAACTTTGGAAATTCATAGAAAATTCATATTAACTCCAAATTGGACAAATAATATATGAAAAATGATCAGGAGAAAATTATCTTTCCAAATATGCAACTTTCAACTATGTTGGAGTTGATTTTAAAATGGGACCAGTAGCATATGTCATTTGAATTATTTGGAATTAATTCAAATTCAATTCAAATGATTTGGCAACTTGAACCATGGAATTATGCTACAATTTAACCACACTTCAGAGGCATATCATACACATTTGAAGAAGATTCAAAATGAACAAACAATGTCACATGCAACTTGGTTAATTTGAATTCAAATGTGGAGTTTGAATTTGCAATTCAATTTGCAATATACTCCATTTAAATGGGATTGCTTCACACATCAAAGCATGTACATCAAGATTCAAACTTCCATCATGTGCTTGTGCATCGTATTTACTTTTCTACTTTGCTTATTGTTTGTCGAGTAGAGGTGGAACTGGAGCAGGAGGCTGCCCCCTTCGTTGAAGACCCCGAGCCCGAACCTCGTCAGCAAGGCAAGCAAACCCCCATTGATCATGTCGATAAAATCCCACTTCCCTCTCATGTCTCGCTTATGCATTGTTTAGGATGATCACCATGCTACGTTTCTACCACATAGATGAACCCATTCCTTTGCATGACCTATCATTTTGTCACAGTAGTAAGCAAACGACAATCCTAGAAAATGTAGGAGTTGTTTGATATCATGCGGCCCCTGCAAATGTTTATCGCTTATTGCATGCTTTGTATGATACCATGTTGTTACTATGATGTGAGTCGGGATGGTAGTGATCATGTTGATGATGGTAGAAAAGTTTTGGTGAATCGACCCTAATACTAGGTGAACGATGAGAGGCTGTGTAGGAGTATACGGTGGGTTGTCTCGTTGAACACCGTCCTAGTACGAGTTCTTGTGTGGTGATCCAAGATGAAGAGTACAACCACACATTGGGCTCACTGACCCCTCTCAACTTAGTAACTCATCCCTTTCGATGTCCAGATGTCGCAATAGTTCGGAGTTCTGGTAGGCTTGTGGCCTGGATGCTAAGTGAGAGAACGACTCATCCCAGACCGGCTTATGCACCACGCACACATCACTTGGGTCCACTTCGGTAAACCGGCCGGGTTCACGATAGTGGTAGCCTACCCAAGTAGGCGGCTTTCTCGGACTAGATCGGCTATGAGGTAACAGTTGTGGTGAGCATCCTCGTCGACACTTCTTGAACGGTGTCGAGTACAAAGGCGGTAAATGATGATCATGTGTGTGTAGCGGTACACCCCTGCAGGGTTAACAAAACTATTCGAATAGCCGCGTCCGCGGTTATGGACTGCTTGGAAAGCTTAGCTTGATTATTAGATAACTTGAACTGGATACTTCTAAAACACACCAAGATAAGTGTGAGTGCTATGGCGTGCTTTCTCGTGGGGAAGTCGAGGAAGGCACCATAGTGTTGTAATTGGTTGGAGAAAGTAGTGGACTCGTGTACGCTTCTTACCTCAAGTCTGGTACTCGTAGTTCAGGACTAGCCAAGTCAAAGCTGGCATTTCTGCAAGTGAAACCCCACCTCCCTTTACCTTGATACATGTGCATGAGTAGTATAGATCCTATGTAAGTCTTGCTGAGTATGACTTTGTACTCACGTTTGCTTAATCTATGTTTTAGATGAGACCACTGACCCCGAAGGTGGCTTCTTCATCGAGCTGGACGACTGAAGACCAACTAGTCTAGTCCTAGTCAAACGACTGGTTCCCTTGTGGAGGGCTTGTGTTTAAATAAGGCTTCTTAAGCCATTTGTTCAACTTGTCTGTACTCAGACATAATTTGCTTCCGTTTGTGTTGTAATGTTGGATCACATGTTTGTGATCTCTGTTTGCACTCTATAAGAGTTATCAATAAAATTGTACACTTTGTAGAGAATTGCAATGGTACCTGCTGTTCATACAAGACATGTGTGCTGCGTGTATGTTTATAACATGCATGTCTTTGTATGGGTTTTCGAGACCTTAGTTGTGTTCTGGCTGGCGGTCTTTCATACACCAAGTGGCCCTTAGATGTGCGCAGCTTGGGGCATCGCGATGCGATTGTTCGAGACTCCGTCTCGTGCACACTTTGTGGTATGATCGAGCCTGCCCTAGACCCCGACTAAGTGATCGGGCTGGAGTAAGTCTATGTAAGAGTTATTAGATAGTCGATAGTATGGTTGAGGCGACTTGTCTTTGAATATGGGCGTTCACCACCCATATCATTAGGCTTGTGTGCGGACGATGAGGACCCATTTCAGTTGATCATCCGGCCTGGATGGGATGCCCTTCACGTACGATGCTCTCCGAGAATGTTATGTGCTTGGCCTTGTCTGCTTAGACAAGTGGGTACGGTTCTCGGCTCTCCATATGACTATGTCTTAGCTGTACTTGCATACGCTAACCCCGGGTCCCGACAGATTGACAACCTCTCTGAACTTTGTTGGGGGCAAAGTTAATTGTGTTGTGTGTGCAGGTCCGCGTCAGGTGCGGTGCTGACACCTACTTATCATCGTCGGAGTCCTACGGGAGACAAACCCTATCCTCTACATAGGGGAAATTTGCTGATATCCTACATCTCACCTTCCACTTGGGGTAACCAACGAAGGGCGAGAAGCCGTTACCACTTCCACGCCATCAAGCAAATTTCTAGCGCCGTTGTCGGGGACTCCGAGTGATAAGATAGGGGAGTTTCCCACTAACTTTTACCTTTACTTTTTAGTCTTGTTAATTTTCCTTTCAGTTTTTATCTTTGTGACTTATATCAAAAATCACAAAAAAATATATTTATCTTGCTTTTAGTAGTCCTCCTTGTTTAGATGAACATGTTAGGACTTGGTTCTTTGCGGGAATCGGAAGTTCTCGATTTCCGTCAAAGGGATGGCGGAAATATGAAGAAGGCATGGGACATAATTTTTGAAGCACATAAAAGAATTATGCCTTGGATACCTATAAAAATTGTGCTTATAATTTTTACCATGGTCTTTTTAAGTGGTGTAAACACTCTCTTGATATTATAGCTGAAGGAGACTTTTTAGAGTGAGATGAAGCTAGAGCTACTGATATTTTGCATGGTCTATCTAGTTATTTTGTTTATGATCGTAGTGTTGATACTGTTATAGATAGACTTGACGCTATTGAAAAAAGGATGGATGCTCTAGATTTGAGGAAAGTAGAGACCAACAAGAAAGAGATGTTGGAGATAGATGATGATTGGGAGCCCTTTGTTAGGATTAGCATCTCTAACCAAGACTTCCTTGCTTTTTATGACATTGGATCCTTAGTTTCTACCATGCCAAAAATAGTTTATGATTCTTTGAAACTAGATATGGATCAATTGTCATCTTATCATGAACATGCTAGTGGAGTAATTTCAGAGATTAAGGGAAAGGTAAAAGGAGTCCAAGTTGCATTCCTTCATAGGATTGCTCCGATGGATTTCGTCATCAGGGAGCCAAACCAAAGCAACATTGTGCTTGGAAGGGACTTCCTCCGAGCTATAAAGGCTTCATTGATATTGGTAACGGGTTCATACGCTTATGCGGTAAGGAGAAAGGTAAGTACCTCTTTCCTAGGAAGAAGAAAAATGAGCTTATTGAAAATAAATTTGAATGTTTTTATGATTCCGACGATCTTGGAGACCTTTGATTCTTCTTCTGCCTTATGCTTAGCTTAAAGGCGTAAAAGAAAGCGCTTGTTGGGAGGAAACCCAAGATGTTTTTATTTATGTTCTTAGTCGCCTTGATGATTGTTACTACTATAGCAACATCATTGTATCTTTATTTTCAAGCTTTGTGCCAAGTTATAGCCTCATATGACAAGGGAAGCGAAAGTTGTGACATGCTGTCCAGAAAACAGATTCTATCTTCGTGACAGGAATAATCAAAATCAAGTCATCAGTTCATCTTTTTTATCTGATTTTTTTACACAGCGTGCTCTGTACAATCGCAAAACTTTAGTATGTTCTGAGTTTTTTATTCGAGTTGCAGAAGTACCCCTAAAAAATTCTTTACTACCCGTTGTTCTGTTTTTCACAGATTCTGCCACGTTTTGTCTCTCCTTACTTTTGCAAACCTTAAGCTTGATTTTTCTTTGCAAAAACCTTTTGGAAATCTTGAGAAATAGTATATCTTCAAGAATATCTTTATATCCAGTGGGAAAAAATTAGTTTATTAAGGGTACTAACCTCTCTAATCAGCTTATGGTGAGTTATGTATGAAGGGAGTTTTCAAGTGTGCGATAGAAGAGAATGAAAGAAGATTCGGGAGTGTCAAGCGCTCAAGCTTGGGGATGCCCCCATGCATCCCCAAAAAATATTCAAGGAGACTCAAGCGTCTAAGCTTGGGGATGCCCCCATGTATCCCCTTCTCCATCAATAATCATCAATTCGTCCTTCATCTCACTATATTTTTATCACTTCATGCGTTATGTGCTATGGTTGGAGCGTCTCGCTCTTAGGTTTTATTTTTATTTTTCTTTAAGATTTTCTTGCTGTTCATATCAAGTTAGACCCCGTCTTACTTTGTGTGGGAGAGAAACACGCTCCACTTTCAAAATCTAGAACACATCATAGGATTCTTCATGCCTTTCTTTTTGCTGTTATGTGTTCTTTATCTTTTCGTAGCTACTGCCATGTTTAGTTTTAGTCTTAGTTTGTCTTTAGAAAGAGCCTTGGCTTTTGTTTAGTTTTTTGCTAGAACTCTCTTTAGTTTTTATGTTTATCTTGTTAAGAGAGTTGGTTGTTGCACTGAGTTGTGTCTTGTCTTGAAAGTAGGTAATTTCGATTGCTATTTAATTTTAGTAGTAACTTGCAATAGTTTTGAGGCATTGATGTGAGTAATGTTTGAACTTTTGGTGTCAAGAGCTCTAGCATATTAGTGAGAGGTGTCGTATTTTGGGCAATTCGTGTTTATTTTCAAAAACCTACAAAACTAGTTGAGAACTCTTTCTACTAGATGGACCGTTAATCTTTGGAGGGATCGGATATTAGAGTACACTCATGTACCATGAGTCGAGGATGCGAAAGGATAACCAAACCCCCATACACTCCTCCTCGTGGTACTTGTCTCTTTGTGAACCTCCTTATTAGATTGAGAGTTACCGATAATAAGTGCATGACTTCTTAGGACTAATGTAAGTATTGAAATTTTACACTTCCACCTCCTCATATTTGCTAGCCTCTCTTGTGCCGTGCATTGCCCTCTTCTCACTCCTAGAGTTGGCGTCCACCTTCGCCGGTACATCCAAACCCTTGCCATGATACGCTCTATCATCATAAACCTCCTTATATCTTTCCTCAAAAGAGCCACCATACCTACCTATCAAGGCATTTCCATAGCTTTTTCGAGATATATTGCCATGCAACATCCACCTATTCATGACTTGATCTTCATGTCATACATGTTCCTGCTACACTGGCAGCGGCATACATTGCATACATCATGATAGCTACATCTTCTTTATGATTTGAGTACCTTGTAAAGTGTGAAATATCCTCTATACCCTCTTGTAAATTAGAGTGTTGCCCTTAAGTGAGGAAAATATCCCAAAGTGGAAAAAATAAAAAATCCCCAAGAGGAAAAATGAGAGTTAAATAGAAAGAGCCATTGAGCCCACCAAAAAAATAGAAAAAATAGAAAAAAGAGAAAAAGAAAAATAAAAAGAGAGAAAGGGGCAACACTACTATAGTTTTGAAAGATCCACTCTAGTACTCCCTCTTATCCTTGTACTCCATAGAGATGATCATTCATGCATATAGCTATGTGGGGACCTTCACACTATAGAACTTGGCTTGCATATTCCAGGGATGAACCTCCTCAAAAGAGCTCTAGGTCTTCATGAGCAAGCAAGTTAGATGCACCCCCAGTAGGTCCATTGGAGAGCTTTTTAGGTCATATGTGCATCCGTTGCATGGCAATCCCTACGCCTCACATCATATCTATCATTTGGCCTTCTCGTCTATGATTGTCCTCATTGATGTGAGCCCTTATCACGTTTTTGTCTTTCCTCCTCCACCATATTTCTCTCTTTGTCATCCTAAGTGTCAACTCTCGTGCTTACGCTCATTCATTGCATGAGTGCTCAAAATATCGAAAGGGAGTGGATCAAATTGACTTGTACCTGGCTAGTGTTCTGGGGACGAGTCAAGATAATATTCCAAAGAGGACCAAGTGTGAAACTTTAGTAGATTGAGTTCTCAACACAAAAATAGTTTTTCTCGTATTCCCTATCCCCCTTCTTGCACGCAAACACCATTTGGAGACATTTGAGTCACGGACAGCGAGAGCTCTTGCACCTAATGTTCTTTCCTTGCTTATTTCAATGCTAATATAGACTCTTGCATGTTATGACTTGAATTGAATCATATACCTCGATTGGTTTAATTTTCAAAGTTCTTATATGGTTGCTAGCATGTCACCATAGAAATTATGCTCGTTATCATTTACCTACTCGAGGACGAGCAAGAATTAAGCTTGGGGATGTTGATACGTCCCAAACGTATCGATAATTTCTGCTCGCTCCATGCATGTTTTGTGTGATATTTCTATGATCTCGATACACTTTCATACACTTTTGATCATATTTGGGATAACCTATTAACTCAGTGCACCCGAGTGCCAGTTTCTGTTTCTGCTGTTTTTCTATTTCAGTTTTCCCCCATATAAAAAGTGCTCCAAAAATCCGGGAAAATCAAATAAGAAATGAGCGTACCGGAAGCTTCCAGAGCCCCGAAGGAGGGCCACGGGGCCACCACCAGGTGCACAGGCGGCCACCTGGCTCGGCCAGGGGCCTGGCGCGCCTAGACCCCTGGTGGCCCGCCTGGCTGCCCCCCTTCACCTATTTATTCTCCGCCATGGGAAACTTCTGAAGAGAGAACCCTATTTCGTAAACTCGCCTCTCTTCTGCCGTCGCCGCGCTTCCAAGATCGGGAGCACCGTCAGGACCCTTCCCGACACCCTGCCGGAGGGAGGATCGACCTCCGGGGGCTTCTCCTCCACCATGGACGCTTCCTGGATGTGCCGTGAGTAGTTTCCTTTGGACCATGGGTCTGTGATCAGTAGCTATGTGATGTTCTCCTCCCCTCTTTGTTCTTCATGGTTTAGACCTCTAGAGCTGCCCTACATGATCAAGGAACATATGTAATCTTTCCGCTTTTTCTATGCTGAGTTTGATGGGATCTGATGGATTATGAGATTATGTTCAGATTGTGATAGAGTAATATAATTGGTTCTTATCTTTTGTATATTTGTTCCGAAGTAATTCTTGCATGTTCTTCGTTGTTGTTTATTGCTTTGGCTAAGTGGTAGGTAGTAACTCCAAGAGGGAATGTTATGTTCGGTTGTGGGTACATGCCCCCTAATGACACGCTTGAGTGACAGAAACATGAGTCTAGGGGATGTGTTGTGGCCACAAGGGGGAAAACAACGGTGCTTGTAACCGCGGTTACAAGGATTGTTTACTTTACGCAAAGTTCTTTTAATGCAGTTGCCTGTTTCTTTGGGTTTACACTTTGGGTGGGGCTCGCAACTTAATACCAGCGAGATGTTCTGGATAGATATCTCAAGGTGGATGATTAGTAGTAGATGCAGATGGATTTCGGTCTACTTATTTTTGCGTACTGCCCATGCTTTTGAGCCTCTTCCTTTCTTTCTTTTTGAATTTAAAACTGTGAATTATGAGCTCCACAGTGCTTTATTGCATGGGAGAACAAAAAGTTCTCAACAAATATAATATTATTTATATACAAAGAGTGGAGGGGAAGGAAGAATATCTAAACCTACCTTAAGCTAATGTAAATTCTTAACCCATTGGAACAATTTATCCTTAGAATCCCCCTAAAATCTATGTGAAAGCAGGGTGATATCATGCACAAAGTGCCTTCTCCAAGTTTGAAAAGAAGCTCTTTCATTCCTGAAGGTCTTCCCATTTCTAACAATCCAAATGCACCAGGCAGCAGTTAGGAGCACCTCCATGAAAAAACTGTGGCCAAAAGATGATATGGCATGCTGCAGACATTGAACTAAAGAAGCATTGCCCAGCTAGTTGATTTGCAGGTAAGTCCAGATCCTAGTGCTGAAGTTGCAAGAGAAAAACAAATGTATTCTGTCTTCAGGTGAATGAGATGGGCAAAGAACACAGTTGTTATCCTCCTGGGTAGATCTCCAATGCCTTCTAACAAGAAGATCTTTAGTATTTAGCCTGTCAAAAAGTAGTAACCAACCAAACACTTTGATCTTCATGGTGCATTTACTCTTCCAAATCCAAGAGGAAGGAAGGTCATCAGGAAAGTCAGAGTGCATCAAGATGTAGAAATTCTTGGCAGTGTAACCATGCTTAGCTGTCCAGACCCAAGAATCATGAGCAGTGAGGTCCCTCTGCAGTAGACCCAACCAGCCCCTCAGGATGAAATATTCAGAAACAGCTTGCTGAGATAGTGGCAGATAAAACATAGCAGACTCATCTCCAATGTTTAAAAAATCCTGTACAGAGACTTTGTCATCCTTGACAAAGGAGAACAGATGAGGTAGCCTATCTCTGAGAGCTCTGGAGGAATCATTCATGGTCCAACCATCAGACCAGAATAATACAGAGTCACCAGAATTGACTTTAACAGTAGCCACAGGCCTATACAGGTCAGATAACCTCAAGATGTCTTTCCACCAGAAGGAACCACAAAGAACTGTGGCATGAGGTACATTGCCATCATAGTATGTGTTCCAGATGAGGGAGACCGAAGGTATATCATCTAAAATTTGTGCAGTTTCTTCAATAACAAATCTTTATTCTGTAAACCGAGGTTGATTATACCCAATCCTCATTTTTTCTTTGGCCTGCAGACCAAATCCCATGCAGCAAGAGATTGCCTTGGAGTTTCAGAATTCCCCCTCCATAGACATTGCCTCTGGATTCTTTTGTAGCATAGTTAGCATTGCGGTGCGTTTATAATCCTAACAATTACCCATCAGTAATTTGTTTACCTCGCATAGCATTCTTATCATCTTTTGGAAGAGAGACATCACTAGTGAACATCACGGGACCCCGGTCCATATTCGCCTCATTGTTTACAAGCTTATTTCCTTTTCAGTATTTACTTTCAGTTGTTATTATCATTATCATTATCCTGTGTTTTCTATCCCTTGTAAACAACAAGACCAGAGAGATTGACAACCTCTCTGAACTTCGTTGGGACCAAAGTTACGTGTGTTGTGTGCAGGCCCGCGTCAGGTGCGCCGCTGACACCTACTTATCATCGCCGGAGTCCTACGGGAGAAAAACCCTATCCTCTACAAAGGGGAAATTTGCTGCTATCCTACATCTCACCTTCCACTTGGGGTAACCAACAAAGGGCGAGAAGCCATTACCACTTCCACGCCATCAAGCAAATTTCTAGCGCCATTGCCGGGGACTCCGAGTGATAAGATAGGGGAGTTGACAACTATCTTTTACCTTTAATTTTTAGTTTTGTTAGTTTACCTTTCAGTTTTTATCTTTGTGTCTTACATCAAAAATCACAAAAAAAGTTATTTATCTTGCTTTTATTAGACCTCCTTGTTTAGATGAACATGTTAGGACTTGGGGCTTTGCGGGAATCGGAAGTTCTCGATTTGCGTCAAAGGGATAGAGGAAATATGAAGAAGGCATGGGACAGAATTTCTGAAGCACATAAAAGAATTATGCCTTGGATACCTATAAAAAATTTCTTAGAAATTTTTACCATGGTATTTTTAAGTGGTGTAAACACTCTCTTGATATTATAGCTGATGGAGACTTTTTAGAGTGTGATGAAGCTAGAGCTATTGATATTTTGCATGGTCTATCTAGTTATTTTGTTTATGATCGTAGTGTTGATACTGTTATAGATAGACTTGCCGCTATTGAAAAAGGATGGATGCTCTAGATTTGAGGAAAGTAGAGACCAGCAAGAAAGAGATGTTGGGTATAGATGGTGATTGGGAGCCCTTTGTTAGGATTAGCATCTCTAACCAAGACTTCCTTGCTTTTTGTGACATTGGATCCGTAGTTTCTACCATGCCAAAAATAGTTTATGATTCTTTCAAACTAGATATGGATCAATTGTCATCTTACCATGAAAATGGTAATGTAGATATTTCAGAGATTAAGGGAAAGGTAAAAGGAGTCCAAGTTGAATTCCTTCATAGGATTGCTCCGATGGATTTCTTCATCATGGAGCCAAACCAAAGCAACATTATGCTTGGAAGGGACTTCCTCCGAGCTATGAAAGGCTACATTGATATTGGTAACAGGTTATTACGCTTACGCGGTAATGCGAAAGGTAAGTACCTCTTCCCTAGGAAGAAGAAAAATGAGCTTATTAAAAACCAATTTGAAGTTTTTATGATTCCGGCGATCTTGGAGACCTTTGATTCTTCTTCTGCCTTATGCCTAGCTTAAAGGCGTAAAAGAAAGCGCTTGTTGGCAGGCAACCCAAGATGTTTTTATTTCTGTTCTTAGTGGTCTTGATGATTGTTACTACTGTAGCAACATCATTGTATCTTTATTTTCAAGCTTTGTGCGAAGTTTTAGCCTCATATGACAAGGGAAGAGAAAGTTGTGACTTGCTTTCCAGAAAACAGATTCTGTATTCGTGACGAGAAAAATCGGATCAAATCACCAGTTCATCTTTTTGAGCTGAATTTTTTACACAGCATGCTCTATACAATATCGGATCTTTCGTATGTTCTGAGTTTTTTGATTCGAGTTGCATAAGTACCCCTAAAAAATTCTTTACTACCTGATGTTCTGTTTTTCACACATTCTGCCACGTTTTGTCTCACCTTACTTTTGCAAACCTTAAGCTTGCTTTTTCTTTGCAAAAACCTTTTGGCTATCTTGAGAAACTGAATATCTTCGAGAATATCTTTATATCCAGTGGGAAAAATTGTTTTATTAGGGGTACTAACATCTGTAATCAGCGTATGATGAGATATGTATGAAGGGAGTTTTCAAGTGTGCGATAGATGATGACGAAAGAAGATTCGGGAGTGTTCAGCGCTCAAGCTTGGGGATGACCCCATGCATCCCCAAAAAATATTCAAGGAGACTCAAGCGTCTAAGATTGGGGTTTCCCCCGTGCATCCCCTTCTCCATCAACAATCATCAGTTCGTCCTTCGTCTCACTATATTTTTATCACTTCATGTGTTATGTGCTATGCTTGGAGCGTCTCGCTCTTAGGTTTTATTTTTAGTTTTCTTTAAGATTTTCTTTTTGTTCATAAAAATTTAGACCCCGTCTTACTTTGTTTGGGAGAGAAACACGCTCCACTTTCAAAATCGAGAACACATCATAGGATCCTTCACGCCTTTCTTTTTGCTGTTGTGTGTTCATTATCTTTTCGTAGCTACTGCCATGTTTAGGTTTAGTCTTAGTTTGTCTTTAGCAAGAGCCTTTGCTTTTGTTTAGTTTTTTGCTGGAACTCTCTTTAGTTTTCATGTTTATCTTGTTAAGAGACTTGGTTGTTTCACTGAGTTGTGTCTTGTCTTGAAAGTAGGTAATTGAGGTTGCTATTTAATTTTAATAGTAACTTGCAATAGTTTTGAGGCATTGAGGTCAGTAATGTTTGAACTTTTGGTGTCAAGAGCTCTAGCCTATTAGTGATAGGTGTCGTATTTTGGGAAATCCATGTTTATTTTCAAAAACCTAACAAACTAGTTGAGAACTCTAGCTACTTGATGGATCGCTAATCTTTGGAGGGATAGGATATTAGAGTACACTGAGGTACCATGAGTCGAGGATGTGCAAGAATAACCAAACCCCCATACACTCCTCCTCATCGTACTTGTCTCTTTGTGAACCTCCTTATTAGATTGAGAATTACCGACAATAAGTGCATGAGTTCTTCGGATTAATGTAAGTATTGAAATTTTACACTTCCACCTCCTCATATTTGCTAGCCTCTCTTGTTCCGTGCATTGCCCTCTTCTCACTCCTATAGTTGGCGTCCACCTTTGCCGGTACATCCAAACCCTTTCCATGATACGCTCTGTCATCATAAACCTCCTTATATCTTTCCTCAAAACAGCCACCATACCTACCTATCAAGGCATTTCCATAGTCTTTTC
This sequence comes from Bromus sterilis, assembly GCA_950022295.1. Classification (NCBI taxonomy): domain Eukaryota; kingdom Viridiplantae; phylum Streptophyta; class Magnoliopsida; order Poales; family Poaceae; genus Bromus; species Bromus sterilis. The sequence continues at coordinate 225,700,270 of OX465599.1, forward strand.
GAGATATATTGCCATGCAACATCCACCTCTTCATGACTTGATCTTCATGTCATACATGTTCCTGCTACACTGGCAGCGGCATACATTGCATACATCATGATAGCTACATCTTCTTTATGATTTGAGTACCTTGTAAAGTGTGAAATATCCTCTATACCCTCTTGTAAATTAGAGTGTTCCCCTTGAATGAGGAAAAGATCCCAAAGTGGACAAAATAAAACATCCCAAAAAGGAAAAATTTGAGTTAAATAGAAAGAGCCATTGAGGCCACCTAAAAAATAGAAAAAATAGAAAAAAGATAAAAAGAAAAATAAAAAGAGAGAAAGGGGCAACACTACTATAGTTTTGAAAGATACACACTAGTACTCCCTCTTATCCTTGTACTCCATAGAGATGATCATTCATGCATATAGCTATGTGGGGACCTTCACACTATAGAACTTGGCTTGCATATTCCAAGGATGAGCCTCCTCAAAAGAGCTCTAGGTATTCATCAGCGAGCAAGTTAGATGCACCCCCACTAGTTCCATTGGAGAGCTTTTTAGCTCATATATGCATCCATTGCATGGCAATCCCTACGCCTCACATCATATCTATCATTTGGCCTTCTCGCCTATGATTGTCCTCCTTGATGTGAGCCCTTCTCACATTTTTGTCTTCCTCCTCCACCATATTTCTCTCTTTTCCATCCTAAGTGTCAACCTGGCTAGTGGTCTGTGGACGAGTCAAGATAAAATTCCAAAGAGGACCAAGTGTGAAACTTTAGTAGATTGAGTTCTCAACACAAAAATATTTTTTCTCGTATTCCCTTTCCCCCTTCTTGCACGCAAACACCATTTGGGGATATTCGAGTCACGGACAGCTAGAGCTCTAGCACCTAATGTTATTCCGTTGCTTGTTTAAATGCTAACATAGACTCTTGCATGTTACGACTTGAATTGAATCACATACCTTGATTTCTTTACTTTTAAAAGTTCTTATATGGTTGCTAGCATGTCACCACAGAAATTATGATTGTTATCATTTACCTACTCGAGGACGAGTAGGAATTAAGCTTGGGGATGTTGATACGTCCCAAATGTATCAATAATTTCTACTCGCTGCATGCATGTTTTTTGTGATATTGCTATGATCTAGATACACTTTCATACACTTTTGATCATATTTGGGCTAACCTATTAACTCAGTGCACCCTAGTGCCAGTTTCTATCTCTGTTGTTTTTCTATTTCAGTTTCCCACCATATAAAAAGTGCTCCAAAAATCCGGGAAAATCAGATAATAATCTGCGTACCGGAAGCTTCTAGAGCCCCGAAGGAGGGCCAGGGGCCTGGCCGCGCCAGGGGGCGCCTGGACCCCTGGTGGCCCCCAGGCTGCCCGATTCTCCTATTTATTCTCCGCAACGGGAAACTTCCTAAGAGAGAACCCTATTTCGCAAACTCTCATTTGTTCCGCCACCGTCGCGCTTCCAAGATCGGGAGCACCGTTAGGAGCCTTCCTTGCACCCTACCGGAGGGAGGATCGACCTCCGGGAGCTTCTCCTTGACCATGGACGCTTCCCGGATGTGCCGTGAGTAGTTTCCTTTGAACCGTTGGTCCGTGATCAGTAGCTATGTGATGTTCTCCATCCCTCTTTGTTCTTCATGGTTTAGACCTCGTGAGCTTCCCTACATGATCGAGGCACATATGTAATCTTTCTTCTTTTGCTATGCTGAGTTTGATGGGATATGATGGATTATGAGATTATGTTCAGATTGTGATAGAGTAATATAATTGGTTCTTATCTTTTGTATTTTTGTTCCGAAGTAATTCTTGAATGTTCTCCGTTGCTGTTTATTGGTTTGGCCAAGTGGTAGGTAGTAACTACAAAAGGGAACATTATGCTCGATTGTGGGTACATGCCCCCTGATGACATGCTTGAGTGACAGAAACATGAGTCTAGGTGATGTGTTGTGGCCACAAGGGGAAAACAATGGTGCTTGTAACTGCGGTTGCAAGGATTGTTTACTTTACGCAAAGTTCTTTTAATGAAGTTGTCTGTAGCTTTGGGTTTACACTTTTGGTGAGGCTGGCAACTTAATACCAGCGAGATGTTCTGGATAGATATCTCAAGGTGGATGATTAGTAGTAGATGCAGATGGATTTCGGTCTACTTATTTTGGTGTACTGCCCATGCTTTTCAGCCTCTTCCTTTCTTTTGTAGCATAGTTAGCATTGCGGTGCATTTATAATCCTGCCAATTGCCCATCTGTAATTTGTTTACCTCGCATAACAGTCGTATCATCTTTTGGGAGAGAGACATCACTAGTGAACATCACGGGACCCCGTTCCATATAATCATCATTGTTTACAAGCTTATTTCCTTTTCAGTATTTACTTTCAGTTGCTATTATCATTATCATTATGCTGTGTTTTTTATCCTTTGTAAACAACAAGACCAGAGAGATTGACAACCTCTCTAAACTTTGTTGGAAGCAAAGTTAATTTTGTTGTGTGCAGGTCCGCGTCAGGTGCGGCGCTGACACCTACTTATCATCGCCGGAATCCTACGGGAGACAAACCCTATCCTCTACATAGGGGAAATTTCCTGCTATCCTACATCTCACCTTCCACTTGGGGTAACCAACGAAGGGCGAGAAGCCATTACCACTTCCACGCCATCAAACACACCATGTGTTCTTTTTCATACACGTTGAAGGTATCCTTCCCTTTATTGCAATCAATGATAGAACATGCGGTGTTAAGAAAAGGTCTACAAAGAATAATTGACCTGCTCCCATCCTCGGGCATGACAAGCACAACAAAATCTGTAAATATAAAGTAATTAGCAACTTTAACATGAACATCCTCACAAATAGCAATCGGGATGGCTATTGACTTGTCAGCCATCTGAAGAGAGATATCTGTAGGGATTAGTTTATCTAAACAAAGCCTCTTATAAAGAGAAAAAGGCATAACACTCACTCCTGCACTAAGATCACATAAAGCAGTTTTGACATAATTATTCTTTATGGAGCAAGGAATGGTGGGTATACCTGCATCACCAAGCTTCTCTGGAATTGTGCAACTCAAAGAGTAGTTAGCAAGCATAGTAAATATTGCCTCATTAGGAACTTTTCTTTTATTAGTAACAATATCTTTCATATACTTTGAATAAGGAGGTAACTTAATAGCATCAGTCAAAGGAATTTGAAGAAAAAGAGGTTTCACCCATTCACAAAATTTATTATAGTGCTCTTCTTCTTTGGTTTTGAGACTTACCTAGAAAGGGCATATGTTTCTGTACCCATGGTTCTCTTTCCTTCCTGTGTCTTCTTGCGGTGAAGTCTTCTCTCGTGTATTTCTTGTGTTTATCAGGTGCTTCTTCTTCTCGCACCTCGGGAGGATCATTCTTCTCCTTATCTTTTTCGGTCTCAGCATCGTCTTCAGTTTCAGCATCGGATGTGGATATACTATTTGGCTCAGCAACAGGCTCTTCTTCAACTATGGGATCATTTGAATTGCCAACTTCATTGTGTTTCTTCTTCTTATTCTTCTTCCTCAGAGAGCTAAAAATTTCTTCTTCCTACATTTGAGAATCTTGCTTGATCCTCTTTGGATGCCCCTCTGGATAGAGAGGGTCCTGGGTGTTTGTTCCACCCTGAGTCTTTATACCATAAGCTTGTAAATTATCTTGTTTGGCATTGTTAGCAAGCAAGACTTTCTGCACATCAGAAATTTGTTCAAGTTGGGTTTGAACCATGTGAAAATGCTTAACAAGACATTTAACACCATTAACTGTTCTACCAAGAACATTAAGAAAACTTTTGATAGCAAGAGTATTATCATGTAACTGACTTTGAATCCTCATGTCAAAGTGATTTTTCTTCGTAATAAAATTATCAAGATCATCTAAACAATGATCAGGAGGCTTACCTTTAGGGATGTCACTTTCATTGAAATCTAAAAGAGAGTGTACCTCTACGAAGGGAGGGTGAGTAGTAGGCTCACACAACTTCTCAATAGGAGGTAGATTCTTCACATCTTCACCTTTAATACCTTTCTCCTTTATAGACTTCTTTGCTTCTTGCATATCTTCGGGGCTTAGAACAAGCATGCCCCTCTTCTTTGGTGGTGGAGGTGGTTCAGGGACGGACCAATCTTTGTGGTTCTTGGCAATCTTTCCCATTAGTTCTTCAGCATGGTCCGGTGTTCTTTCCATAAAAACACAACTGCCACAACTATTCAGATAGGATTTGGACTCATTGGTTAGACCAGCATAAAATATGTCAAGTAATTCATTCTTAGGGACTCCATGTCCCGGTCTAGCATTAATTAAACTGCAATACCTCCCCGAAGCTTTAGGGAGGTGCTCATCGTGCAACTGTTTAAAGTTATAAATTCTTTGTAAAGCAGCATGTTGCATATGAGCAGGAAAATAATTATCAACAAAATATTGAGCTAAGTCCTGAGGACTCTTAATGGAACCATAGGGTAGTGCATCATACCATGCTTTAGCGTCTTCCTTCAAAGAGAAAGGAAAAAAGCTTAGCCACATAAAAGTTTCGTATCCTCTCATCGGTAGTAAACAAGCCACCTAAATGAGTGAGTTTGGTCAGGTCTGCAATAGGATCATCATTTTCTCTGCCATAAAAGGGGTCAGCTTCGGCTGTAGATATAATTGAAAGATCAACAGAGAATTCATAATCAGGATGAGTGATGCATATAGGAGACGTAGCTAATTTAGGCTCAGGAGCAATCTTTTTCTTCATGGAGTGATTTTCAAGCAGGTTCTTAACAGCATTAGGGTCAGAGTCGGCACACTCTGTAGGTTCCCTGCATAAATCATCATCAATAATAATATAATCATCCCAAGGAGTCTCTCCTTGAGTTTATCTAAGTCTAGGTAACTAAAGGCTTTTCAAGTTGGAAAATAGGTAGCAGGAGTCTCAGTGTCAAGATAGCGACCAAGAAAACCAATTTCCTCAAGAGTAGTGGAAGAATCATCAAAAGTATCAGACATAGTAACAGACTCAGTAGAGGTAGCATGTGGTGGTGGTGGTGAAGCAAAGTTACTTATAACTGAAGGTGAATCAAGCGTAGCGCTAGTGCTCAGAACAGTACCTTTTCTTGTAGTGGATGTTAAGATCGGAACCTTGGGGTCTCCTTTCTTACCCATAGTGGATGAAGTGCATCAGGCAGAATACTTCAATTAGACTTGTAAATAAAGCTATGGTCCCCGGTGACGGCGCCAGAAAACAGTACTTGATGACCCTCAACTTTAGGGGATCGAGATAGTCTTCGTGGGTAAGATAACCCAATTTATTGATTCGACACAAGGGGAGCCAAAAAATATTTATAAGCTTTAACAGTTGAGTTGTAAATTCAACCGCACCTGAAATATACTTCCTTGCAACAAAATATTAATAGAAACGGTGGTATGAAAGTGATAGTGGCAACAGGGAAAGTAAAACAACGAAAGTAAACAACTAGTAACCAGCAGGATTAAAAACAATGTAGGCTAGGAAGATGGATGGTTGGGCGCTACTTGGATGAGAGTGAACATGTTATAAGTTCTAACACGGCGCAAGGCACACAAAAAAGCAAGGATCATCTAGGCAAATATCAAACATTAGGCATGTATCCCGTAGGTAGTTGTGCGTTCTTGCAATAAGAACTTGCACAACATCTTTTGTCCTACCATGCCGCTACGAACGGGGCCAAAAGGAACTTATGGAGATTAAGGTGCTCCTGTCAAAGAGCACTGGAACAAAGCATTAACACTCAATGGATACATGAAATCCTCAAATTATAGTCCATCCCCTTTGGTGTCCCAAGCTGTCACCTTTGGGATCACCGATTCCGGGCCATAATAGGTGGTATACAACTCATAGATAGGATCAACAACATAAGTAAACTCATGAAAACAAAAGTGGTTCAGATCTGAAAACATGGCACTCGGGCCCAAAGTGACAAGCATTAAGAGCAACAAGTTGTAGAAAAGATGATAAACACCAAAGTAGATGATAGGTAACCTGCCCCCAACAATCTGACGAACTATTACATTATCTAACTCATCCAATCTCTACAATCCCCTTTGGCTACAGCATGGAATTACTCACACATGAGAGGAGAATTCATGGAGGGAGGATGGAGTGGTTATGATGATGACGATGGAGATGATCTCCCCTCACCGGAGGCCAAAACAACCTCCAGATTAGCCCTCCTGAGGAAGAACACAGGGTGGCGGCGGCTCCGCGACGGAAACTGGGAAAATGACTTCTGTTCTGGGGTTTCCTCGCGATGGGAATAAATAGTGGCCTTGGTAGGGCACCAGAGGGGGGAGGACCCGACCAGGCGGCCTCTCGGCATGGCCAGGGGTGGGGCCGTGCCAGCAAAGTGCCTGGGGCCGCCCTGGCTGCCCTCTAGCCCCACTTCTGGCTCGGGGCCCCTCCGGGTGCGTGGATTTTCTGTGATTTTTCCTGGAATTTTCAAGACACCTAAAAATCTATATTCCTGCCCATAAGAAAACCATAGAAGGCAGCTCTGCTGAAAACAACGTCAGTCCGGGTTATTTTAGTTCAAATCATGCAAGAATGACGCCAAAACAATAACAAAAGTGTTTGGAAAAGTAGATACGTTTGAGTCGTATCAGCGGCCTTGGGGCGCGGCCCCCTGGTGACTGCGCCGGCTTGCCGCCTAGACACCCAGGGCCACCCCCGGCTCCTCCCTCTGGCCTATATACCCTCGTTACTCGAAAACCCTAAAAAAGGAGGAGTTTCGAGAGCTCCGCCGGCGCTCCGTAGAGAAATCCTACAGAGACGAAAAGGCATCTCCGGCGAGAAGATTACATCGGGGAGAACACCTCCCGGAAGGGGAGATCATCGCCATCGTCATCACCATAGTCACGGGCATCATCGAGATCATCATCAACATCATCCTCACCATCAGCACCATGTAACAGCCCAGACTTCACAAAAATTTAAAATTTTGTTTTTGGTGTGAATTATTTGATTGTATGATTTTTTTGCGGTGTTTGCATCCCCGGTTTATCGATCGGCAATTATTCTTCCCCCTCTTATCTCGTACCGGACGGAGAAAGACCCTTGCCACCCTGACACTCGACCTTTGTGACACCGGGTTTCGCCCGATCACCGTCGCGAAAAACTGCATGAGACCAGCCGCAGCCAATGGAACGAAAAACTCCGTTTAATAATTAAACGGGTTATTTCTTATAGCGCCGGAAAGTGTTCTCGGAACGGTTCCACCGCGAGGTGAACGCCGCCGGCTCGACGCGCTAATCGCGCAGTTCAAAGTTTTACCCGAATCGGAGGTCCTGCGAACCCCCCGGCGGTCAGAAACGTAAACACCGCGCGAGCGAAATAAAAACCGGGCATGTTTTTGCAAACTACCAGCCACCTGGGCTATATAAAGACCACCACACTCCCACACCTTTCTAGGGTTTCCCTAGCCACAAAATTTCAGCCACCCCCCTCCACTTTGCCCAGTTTTGCCTCCCAGATCCCCCAAATCCGAAAACCCTAGCCCTGGTAGCCTCCAGAGCCGTCGGATCGCAGATCGGAGGGCTCCCGGAGAGCCACGTAGCCCCAACCGCAGCTCCCGGCCGATCTGGGCCCCGCAGGGCCAGATCCAGCCGCCGCCGGGCCGAACGGGCCGCGCCAACGAGCAGTGCCGCGGCTTGCACTCGGGCGAGGCCACGCCGCCGGCCGCCCGCTCCTCTTTCTTCCCGCGCCCGTCCACTCCCTTCTCACCTCCTCTCGCCTCTCGCCGCAGGTCCCAGGAGGTTGTGCCACCGCGCGCCATGACCGGCACCTAGCCGGAGCTCGCCGCCAGGCCACCTCGAGGTCCTCGCTGGCATCCTCCCGCCACGGATCCGGTCTCCTGCGCCGCCCCATGCCACCAGGGAGCCGCATGCCCCTCGCCGGAGTGGCACGTCGACGTCGCGCCGCCAGCCGTGGTCGGCCTCCCGAAGGACGCCTCCGTCGACCTCCCGAAGGACGCCTCCGTCGACCTCGGCTGGGCTGCCTCCAGCCAGCCGTCCCGTGGGCCGGCACCAGCGCCCCAGGCCCAGCAGCTCGACCCATCACCACCGAGCCCCCAGCCGCCACCTTGGCCTCGGCCCAGCTAGAGTGAGAGCCCAGGCCGCCCCCCTCTTTTTTTCCCTAATGTTTTTCTAATTTTCTGCTAAGTCTTTTATTTCTGCTGCTGTTTACTGTTTTGCAACGTTAATAACGAGTGAACCGTAGCCTGGATGACGTTGCGCCCAAAAGGAAATTTGTTTAGAATTGTGTGTACTTCAATCCATCTTTTGTTTAGAATTCTTATTTGTACCTGATCATCATCATGTCTACTTCATTCCCATGTATTTCTTTGTCATGTTGCTACACTTTTTTATATAGCTTTGCTCCTGTTTATACAGCATAAATAAAACAGTTTCTGCCATGTTTTTCCTGATTTTCACTAAGTCCTAGACCAGTAATGTTTTATTGCATTTTGCATGAGCTATAATTAGTTGTTCATGATGCCTTTTTGCATGATTCTTTTTGCCATGCCTTCTCTGCCATGTCTACTTTAGTTGCATATCATTTGTGAGCATGCTTGCATCAATTATCCTATTTATGCATTGCTCTAAAGTGTGCTTCCTGATGTTGGCAGATTGTGCCCGTAACTTCTTTTGCTTGTATCTTTTTAACCGTAACTCCGTTTGGGGTGTTCTTTATATGTAACTTGATTAGTTTTTCATGTACTTTGTGTTTTTACTATTTTTTACTGTTGTTAACCAACCTAAAATATGGTTTAGGGAAGAACAGTACCAATTACTTAAATTGTCGTGGGGTACCTAGTGTTATGCCATGTTTAGGTTGTGCCTCACTTAAATTGACCAGCATAGATAGTTTATCTTATTCTTCACCTCTTGTCTTGTTTGTGTGCTATGCCATGCTTGAGTGAGATGCCATGTTAACAACCTTGCTCACCTTGTGTAGCTAAACAACTTGAACCCTTGTAAATGTGCGCTATCGTCGTGTGTGATGAGTACTCCACTTAACCTGTTAGTAACCGCTCTCGACGGTAGGTGCGCTGTCTCCTGTTGCCTTCTTGTTGATGCTTGCTCGTGTTTGCTTCGTAGTAATAGATGCTTGCTCATTGATTGCTACCAGTGTTTACCCTCTTGTGTGCTTCCGCGGGTACCTCTCAGAGACGATGCGAGGTTTCGATCAACTACACCTTCGGAACCCGACTTATCAACAGTCAAGGACTATACATTACTTATGATCCATTCTATTTCAACCAGCGGTTTGCATGCTAGTCTAGGATAGGTTCGATGCTTGATCCTACCACATGTTTACAGCCTCTTTCAAACCGATACAGCCATGTCCCCTCCCAGCAAACCTTGTACTGCTATGTTACTATTGCTTGTTGCTCAGCCCCTGCTACGATGTTACAATGTTACTCCTTGGTTTGGGATATCACATTATTATATTGTTGTTGATGATATGATTATTATAATGTTGACTATATTCGATGAAGGATGGAAGGTCTAGGCTATCCCGCCCAGACGCTTTGTTCCATTCGAGTCACCTAGTATCCGAGTGCCGGGAATTGGTTTTAAGACTGAGCGTGCCTAACCGCGTGTGGGATTGTATGGGGTCCCCTTTTCTTACCTACCTAGCTTCAAATATTTCTAGTGGTGGCCCATGCTGATTTACTATTTGAAACCATGTGTGTGTTGGTCGGCCGCCAGTATTTTTCCAACCAACCCGGACCAGTGAGGACATGGTTTCCTTGTTGGTCCACCTTGTTTGGCTGAGGACCCGGTTTCCCATGTGAGATTAACCGGCTATCCAAACCTGCGAAAGATAGTAGAGACTGATTCGAGAGCGTGACCGGCTTTTGAGTTGGGTGTCGACTCACCGGGGCCCACCCGGATTTGTTCGTTGTTAGTTAGAGGGACCTGTCGTTTCAGATCTCTTGGAACTAAATCATAAAATGGTTTCCTGTGATGGGTAGCAAATGAGAGAGATGGGCGTGCGTGCGGAGCCTTGTAATGGGCAGTTGGTACACCCCTACAGGGTTAAATCTTTTCGAGAAGCCGTGTCCACGGTTATGGACGACTTGAGACCTACGTCCTGTTCATAGACAACAACAACCGAGATAATCTTAATATAACTTGGTCAACGTGTGTGTGTTCCTTGACTGCTTCTTCTTCGTCGGGATGCGAAGAGGAGGACAAGGATAGGGTAGGTGTTATGTTTGCGTAAGTAGTTGATAGCAAGACTTGTTGGAGGCGATTCCTCATCGAATGCTTGGCTTCTTATCTTACTCTCTAGATCGTTAGCCACTTCATAATTGCTAGTGCGGCAGCAACCTCACCACATACCCCATCCTTACCGTAAACTACTAGTTGTCCTAGAATGACGAGTGATGAAGTCCTTGCTGGGTCAGTTGACCACTACAGTTCGATGCTGAGTACTTTTGTACTCATGATACTACCCCCAAACTCTTTTCAGGGTTCTTGATCGACAACAGGTACGGTGATCGACGTTTCACGTGGAGACTCGACGACGACTAGTTAGGCGGATCCCGGCGGAGGGCCTGGACCCGTGTGGTTATGGGGATCGATGATTTTCTCTTTGCCAGTAGGCATTTGATTGTAGTCTTTACTCAGACATATATCTTCCACTATTGTATTGTATTAAGGTAGTTGTATGCCGATTGTATGATATGATGTATCCTTTATCTGTAATGTTGTGATATCATGTTGGAAATCCGGGGCATATGGCTTTGTCATATGTCGCGGTGGGACCGATATGTGCTTCGTCCCCGGATCTGGGTGGAAACACCTAGATCTGGAACAGTACCGCATATCGGGCCTTACAACTTGTTATCAGAGCCTTACCGACCGTAGGATCCCTTTTCTGGCCGAAGTCGAGTCTAGACAAAAATTATTTTGTAGTTACTAAGTTAGTTGTCAGAGAGTAGGAATATTTTTACTCCTTACCCTTACTTTGGTCAGGACAAGTGTAGTACGTGTTTTATCCTCGCCTTATCCCCTTCAAACTCTAGGATCTCGAGTAAGTGGAGTTTCAGAACCGTTACAATGACTTGCTTGCAGCGTATTGTCTCGATTCCGATCTCAGGTTTGGGAATCCCGTAGTACCTTTAGTTTGTCCGACTCTGGTTTGTATCTTGGTCATCCGTTGACTTCAGTTCTCTTGCCCAGTATCCTCACAATTTTAGTGAGAATGCTTCCCTTGATCGTCGCGGTCAACTATTTTTCTTCCTCTTGATCTCCCGATGTCTTCGTTCTTCGAGGTCGCTGTCTCCCTGCGGAAAATTTGTCTCGACGGAAGTTCGACGTCGACATGGAGCAGCCCCTTGTTAGTGGTGTTCAAGAATCGTTGACTCTCTTTTCTCTCCCCCTTCCCCTCTCCCCCGGATCGTCCTGGATCTCGGGACAAGATCCCTTGTTGGTGGTGTTGTATTGTAACAGCCCAGATTTCAGAAAAATTAAAAAATTTTGTTTTCGGTGTGAATTGTTTGATTGTCTGATTTTTTTGCGGTGTTTGCATCCCCGATTTATCGATCGGAGATTATTTTCTCCCTATTATCTCGTACTGGACAGAGACAGACCCTTTCCACCCTGACACTCGACCTTTGCGACACCGGGTTTCGCTCGATCACCGTCGCGAAAACTGCACGAGACCAGCCGCATCCAATGGAACGAAAAACCCCGTTTGATAATTAAACGTTATTTTTTATAGCGCCGGAAAGTGTTCTCGGAACGGGTCCAGCGCGAGGTGAACGCTGCCGGCTCGACGCGCTGATCGCGCAGTTCGAAGTTTTACCCGAATCGGAGGTCCTGAGGACCCCCCGGCGGTCAGAAACGTAAACACCACGCGTGCGAGAGAAAAACCGGGATGTTTTTGCAAACGGCCAGCCACCTGGTCTATATAAAGACCACCACACTCCCACCCCTTTCCAGGATTTCCCTAGCCCCAAAATTTCAGCCACCCCCTCCACTTTGCCCAGTTTTGCCTCCCAGATCCCCCAAATCCGAAAACCCTAGCCCTGGCAGCCTCCAGAGCCGGCGGATCGCAGATCGGAGGGCTCCAGGAGAGCCACGTAGCCCCAACCGCAGCTCCTGGCCGATCTGGGCCCCGCAGGGCCAGATCCAGCCGCCGCCGGGCCGAACGGGCCGCGCCGCCCGTCTCCACCGTGGCCGGTGCGTCGCCGAGCATAACCGCGACTTGCACTCCGGCGAGGCCACGCCGCCGGCCGCCCGCTCCTCCTTCTTCCCGCGCCCGTCCACTCCCTCCTCACCTCCTCTCGCCTCTCGCCGTAGGTCCCAAGAGGTCGCGCCGCCGCGCGCCATGACCGGCTCCTAGCCGGAGCTCGCCGTGAGGCCACCTCGAGGTCCCGCTGGCGTCCTCCCGCCGCGGATCAGGATGCCGCGCTCGGATCCGGTCTCCTGCGCCGCCCCATGCCACCCAGGGAGCCGCATGCCCCTCGCCAGAGTGGCATGTCGACGCCGCACCGCCAGCCATGGTCGGCCTCTCGACGGCCGCCTCCGTCGACCTCGGCTGGGCTGCCTCCACCCAGCCGTCTCGTGGGCCGACACCAGCGCCCCAGGCCCAGCAGCGCGACCCATCACCACCTAGCCCCCAGCCGCCACCTTGGGCTCGAGCCAGCTAGAGTGAGAGCCCAGGCCGCCCCCCTCTTTTTTTCCCTAATGTTTTTTCTAATTTTCTGTTATGTCTTTTATTTCTGATGTTGTTTACTATTTTGCAACGTTAATAACGAGTGAACCGTAGCCCGGATGACGTTGCGCCCAAAAGGAAATTTGTATAGAATTGTGTGTACTTCAATCCATCTTTTGTGAGCATTTTGATTTGAGGTCATCTTGATGTTGTTAATCTGTGTTGAAGTGGGCATCAGACTGTTAAACACTGCTACTAATTGCTATTATGTGTTGCTGTTGTTATTTTATTGCAACTTTGATTGATGATTGTGACACATCCATGAGGCCTATTGCATTGAATATTTTTGCATACTGTTAAGCATCATGTCTACTTCCATTATATGTATTTCATTGTCATGATATGCTTGCTGGTCATATAGTTATTGAGCTCCAAAGTTGTTATGCCACCGTTGTTGACAGCCACGTCTGTTTTTCTCCAAGTCTGTAACGTTCCGATGCTATGTTGTTTGCTTAATATCTTTTGATCTGTGATGCCTATGACATTGATTCTTTTTTGTACCTGATCATCATCATGTCTACTTCATGCCCATGTATTGCTATGTCATTTTTCTGCACTTTTTCATATAGCTTTTCTCTTGTTTATACAGCATAAAAATAACAGTTTCTGCCATGTTTTTCCTGATTTTCACTAAGACCTAGACCAGTAATGTTTTATTGCATTTTGCATGAGCTATAATTAGTTGTTCATGATGCCTTTTTGCATGATTATTTTTGCCATGACTTACCTGCCATGTCTACTTTAGTGGCATATCATTTGTGAGCATGTTTGCATCACTTATCCTGTTTATGCATTGCTCTAAAGTGTGCTTCCTGATGTTGCCAGATTGTGCCCGTAACTTGTTTTGCTTGTATCTTTTTAACCGTAACTCCGTTTGGGGTGTTCTTTCTATGTAACTTGATTAGTTTTTCATGTACTTTGTGTTTATGCTATTCTTTACTGTTGTTAACCAACCTAAAATATTCTTTAGGGCAGAACAGTACCAATTAGTTAAATTGTCGTGGGGTACCTAGTGTTATGCCATGTTTAGGTTGTGCCTCACTTAAATTGACTAGCATAGATAGTTTATCTTATGCTTCACCTCTTGTCATGTTTGTGTGCTATGCCATGCTTGAGTGAGATTCCATGTTAAGAACCTTGCTCACCTTGTGTAGCTAAACAACTTGAACCCTTGTAAATGTGCGGTATCGTCGTGCGTGACGAGTACTCCACTTAACCTGTTAGTAACCGCTCTCGACGGTAGGTGCGATGTCTCGTGTTGCCTTCTTGTTGATGCTTTCTCGTGTTTGCTTCATAGTAATAGATGCTTGCTCGTTGATTTCTTTAGTGTTTACCCTCTTATGAGCTTCTGCGGGTACCTCTCGGAGACGATGCGAGCTTGCAATCAACTACACACTACTAGAAAAAAGGGCTCTAATGGCGCACTGTATTTTGACATTAATGGCACACTTTAGGTGCGCCATTACTAGCAAGCCATTAGTAAGTGATAGTAATGGCGCACTTCTGGTGCGCCATTACTGTCTTGTACACTAATGGCGCACCGGAAGTGCGCCATTACTAAGGCCACAAATGCGCCACTAAAGTTACTGGTCCCACCATATCTGTATGTTGTGTTCTGGGTTACTAATGGCGCACTTTTCTCGGGCGGCAGACGATAGAGGACATGGTTTCCTTGTTGGTCCACCTTGTTCGGCTGAGGACCCGGTTTCCCATGTGAGATTAACCGGCTATCCAAACCTGCGACAGACGGTAGAGACCGATTCGAGAGCGCGGACGGCCTTTGAGTTGGGAGTGGACTCACCTGGGGCCACCCGGATTTGTTCGTTGTTAGTTAGAGGGACCTGTCATTTAGGATCTCTTGGAACTAAATCATAAAATGGTTGCCTATGATGGGTAGCAACTGAGAGAGATGGGCGTGCGTGCGGAGCCTTGTAATGGGAAGTTGGTACACCCCTACAGGGTTAAATCTTTTCGAGAAGTCGTGTCCACGGTTATGGACGACTTGAGACCTACGTCCTGTTCGTAGACAACAACAACCGAGATAATCTTAATATAACTTGATCAACGTGTGTGTGTGTGTGCCTTTACTGCTTCTTCTTCGTCGGGATGCGAAGAGGAGGACAAGGATAGGGTAGGTGTTATGTTTGCGTAAGTAGTTGATAGCAAGACTTGTTGGAGGCGATTCCTCATCGAATGTTTGGCTTCTTATCTTACTCTCTAGATCGTTAGCCACTTCATAATTGCTAGTGCGGCAGCAACCTCAGCACTTACCCCATCCTTACCGTAAACTACTAGTTGTCCTTGAATGACGAGTGATGAAGTCCTTGCTGGGTCATTTGAGCACTACAGGTTGATGCTGAGTACTTCTGTACTCATGATACTACCCCCAAACTCTTTTCAGGGTTCTTGATCGATAACAGGTACGGTGATCGACGTTTCACGTGGAGACTCGACGACGACTAGTTAGGCGGATCTCGGCGGAGGGCCTGGACCCATGTGGTTATGGGGATCGATGATTTTCTCTTTGCCAGTAGGCATTTGATTGCAGTGTGTACTCAGACATATATCTTCGGATGTTGTATTGTATTAAGGCAGTTGTATGCCAATTGTATGAGATGTTGTATCCTTGTATCTGTAACGTTGTGATATCATGTTGGAAATCCGGGGCATATGGCTTTCTCATATGTCGCGGTGGGACCGATATGTGCTTCGTCCCCGGATCTGGGTGGAAACACCTAGATCTGGAACAGTACCGCATATCGGGCTTTACACACCATCTCCATCTTCACCCCATCTTGTCTCATCATTGCAACTTGCATTTTAACCCGTACTATCCATCCTCTCTACTCTACCGATGTTGATTCCTCTTTGTGGTGAATGTTGTTCAGTTTCGTTGGAGAATTATTGTTATGTCCAGATTGTTTATCATATATTTATACCCACTAATCCTTGTCTTATTTCTGTCTTGTGAGTAGTTACTTTAGTTCTTGAGGACATGGGAGAAGTCTTGTTGTTAGTAGTCATATGATGTTGAAGTAATATGTGTTGTTTGATATTTAAGTTGTGGTGTTATTATTCTAGTGGCGTTATGTGAGTCAAACACATAACACTTCGCCTTATTAAGGACCTAAAGGAATACATTGTGTATAAAGGATGCTTATGGTGGGTTTCCACAGTGACAGAAACCTGAACGCCAGTTCACACACTTGTACACAACGGAACAATGGATCCTTGATCTTATTGTTGTGGTTTGGCTTTTGCCTTCATTTCTACCTTGTATTTGCATATGCTTGCAAGTTGTTTAATCATAAGAGTGCACTTGTCTTAGTATAGAAGGTGTACTAGCATAGATCCACCCACTCAACACTTCTCAACACAAAACATAGTACCGATATAGAATATGGCGAAAGCACATGACTACCTCTCCCGTGTGTCCTCAAGAACGCCTTAGTCATTATAAGTTCAGTTTCTAGGCTTATCCTTTGCTAAAAAGGATTGGGCCACTTGCTGCTCCTCGGCAACCTTTACTTTACTTGTTTTTACCTTCGTGTTTCTTATACCAAAAAACCCTAAAAAGTTATATTTCAGTGCTTGTAGTTATTCCTTATCCAAACTCACTTGTCAATAGCTTCTGCTCCTTGTTGGGTTCGACACTCTTACTTATCGAAAACTCTACGATAGATCCCCTATACTTGTGGGTCATCAAAGGTCACATGGAACACTTAATCATCTCATGATCATCACATGATCATGCACCTTACCTCAGAGTCCTTACAGGTCGTCGCACGACCATCAACAATCAGGTTATAGGTCATCGTATGACCAATCAACTTGTTCGGATCGTCGCACGACCACTCAACGGGTTAGGGGTCATCGCATGACCTCCCAACTTATCAGGTCATCACATGACCAACAACTTATACGGGTCGGCGCACGACCACCAACTTGCACGATTCATCGCATGACCAACAACTTAGCACGGTCATCAAACCGGGTTCATGTTGATCCATACTGTGACCTAGTACGAACTGTGTCCAATACCGTGGACTCGACTATTCGAATAGATTCATACCCACTGTAGTGGTCGCACACTTTACCGACACTGTGGAGTTCTTCCCTCATCCTGTACCTTGGAACTTGTCCCACGGGAACCTCAGAACTCGTCCCGTAGGAGTGGAGTAGGACGCCTCCAACGAGAACGTTCTACCGCGTGCCTCCCTTACCGTATCACCCGACATACTTCGGAAGTCATGCCGTGGAGAGCCCTATGTCCTCCAGACACCCACCACCGTGTGGCAAACAACATTGTCCCAAACTGGGACTAAGCTCATATAACAAAATCCGGCTCTCAAGACTATCGCCATTTACCGGGCCAAGGTAATCACGCGCGCATAGCCTTCCCTCCTTGGTGATACGAATAAGATAGTGCATCGATAGAACGAGCCAAGGCATTCCCATACAGGCAAGTGTGGTTGCTGTCGTGGGAAAGTCACGACAGTTGGTCGAAGAGTCGAACTTGACATGGGACCTTTGCTGCGAGGTGGATACGAGGAGAGAGTCGACATGGACAAGACACTCGATGATTTACCCAGGTTTTGGCCCCTCTTTGTCTCCAGGTAAAGACCTACTCCTGCTTACTATTATTGCGGGTATAGACTCCTTGATTGGAAGAGCCGACGTATCGATTACAATAGAGTCGAATCACCACCTTGGTCTCGAGGAGATCTAGGTTATGTCGTAAGTGTCTAGTCCTGACTAGGTTTGAGTTCCCTCTAGATCCCGTGGACCTCCACTTATAAAGGCGCCAGGTCCCAGGATTTCGCGAGTCCGACTTCTACACGAAGTGGTGTCCTATCCTAGTTTGCAAATATGCTATGAGCTATACAAGGTAAGTCGATTTCCTTCTACGGCTTCGATCTTCACGCTTGCCGCATCCGGCTCATGGGCGGATCTTCTTTTGTGGGCCTTCCTTAAGTGAGTCGGCCCATAAATCTAATGTTGGGTTATGGGCTTGGTCCATCCCCCCGACATTAGCCCCTAAGATTGGTGTGATGCTTCAGCCTTCACAGTAATCTTCTTGATTCCATTGTGGTCGCCAACTCTTCGATTGCTCAAACCGACTTTTATGCTCGATTTTTATTAGGAGTCAGAGCCAATTCTTTCTAGCTTCATTTCACCTTCCATCTTTTGAAAATTTGATTTGACTATTAGTCAAAGATCCGTTGCTGCATTTATGGTTTCTCTGCCCGAAACGCCACTGTTGAGGGCATTTATATCGTGGTGAGGATCGAAGATTCTTTCATAAATGTCACTTGTCATGGGTAATATACCCATGCCTTTATGGCATTGATTGATCATCTCCTTGTGACTATATAAATAGTCATTTGGTAATCCAATCTTCTAAGTGCCCGCATCTTGTTCTTCCTCTTCTCCCTCTGCAAATTTCTCCATGGCTCCCAAGCTCAGCGTCCGTGTTCCTTTAGCCGCCAATGACCCTGGTTCCAGTGCTGGTTCTCGCGGTGGTAGAGGCCGTGGGAGAGGCTGTGGGAGAGGATGCTGTAGGGGTAGAGGAAGAGGTGCACGCGCTACTCAACAATCCCAGGATCTTGAAACTGCACCTCCTTCTCCCGAAAGAAACGAATTTCTAGTGAAGGTTCACACAATCCATCGTTGGGTTTCCCAAATCTTTTGCCAAGATCATGATGGCTTCCAAGCCTCCGGGATTGTGGCTCCGCTATGAGGGGTGCCCTCATGGATTCCATGTTTCTGCAAAAGGGTTGGAAAACCTTTCTTCGTTCCAAGAATATTCAAAAGGGAGACACTTCATGTTTAGATATGATGGTGATGAGACCCTGTGGGCCAGGATTTTGACTCGGATGGTGATCGAGTCGGCTGCTGTATGGAGAGTTCTAGCAGTAGTGATGAAGGCTTCTACAACAATGCAGAGGAGGCCCGAGTCTCCTCATCCGATGAGGAAGCCGACTCTGAGGACAACCACTGAAGTTGTAGCTTTATTTAGTAGTATTTGTTGACTTTTGTTTTCTTTTCTTTTGATGTAAGACTCAGCCTCTGATGAATGAGAATTTTAGTTTCCCATCAAATTTGTAAGTCTGTTTTATTCCTGACTTTGGATAAGATATTCTTATGCATGGGAGCCGACGTTATTAATGTTATTTGTAGCCCCCTAAGTCGATTCGAACGGACTTGTATCTTTGTCGATTCGTAGGATAGACCGACTTGTAGCCCCCATAATTTGGTATGGTCACCTTTTGTGCCGAACCAGATCATAATTTTTTTTGAAATGCTACTCCCCAAGAATTGGTACGAACATGATTGCGTCGTGCCAAATCTTGAAAAGAAATTTTGAAGTGTAGTCCCCATGAGTCGGTATATGCATCTGTGTGCTATGCCGAGTCACATAGGTCTAACTCTCATTTTATCTGAAAAAGAAGGAATTTTTATGCATGATTGAAAATGAAGTATGTTATGATGTTTGCATGCAAAAAATAAAATTTGAAGGCTCATATATAAGCCGACTCTGGATTTGAACATGCCTCATCTTCTCGCGTTGAGAGAGATTATTGGGTTATCCAGGACAGAGCCAATGCGACGAAAGTTGACTTATATATTTGATATGGCAAAGGCCAGTGTGACAGAAGTCGACTTATATATATTATATGGAGAGAGCCAGTGCGACGAGTGTCAACTTATATAGATGTACAATATTGTTCCTGTTCTACTCAAGTATAAAATGGATGGAATTGTGCGATGTTCCACGGTCTGGAAGTCTCCTCCATAGATGAGCGTGATTTTTTCCTTCTCACGTATATTAACCAGGTAGTAGGATCCATTGTACAGGTACTTGCTGACCAAAAACGGTCCTTCCCATGGAGAGGATAACTTGTGCATTCCATCCTTTTTCTGTATGAGGCGGAGCACTAACTCACCTTCCTAGGAAGTCCGACTTCTGATTCGACGGCTATGATATCATCGCAGATCTTGTTGGTATATAGCTGACTGAGCTGCTGCCAGTTCTCGTTTTTCCTCGAGAACGTCCAACGATTCTTGCCTCGCTTTCTCATTGTCGTCTTCCACATATGTGGCGACTCTTGGTGAGTCGTGACGGATGTCACTTGGGAGAACGGATTCCGCTCCGTAGACCAGAAAGAAGGTCGTGTAGCCTGTCGATCTATTAGGAGTTGTCCTGATGCTCCACAGTACTGAGGGTAATTCGTCCTCCCAAAAACTGGCATCCTTTCCAAAGGGACATAGAGTCGAGGTTTAATGCCTCGAAGAAACTCTTGGTTGGCTCTCTCGTCTTGTCTGTTGGTCTGTGGGTGAGTCACCGATGCAAGGTCGAGTCGGATGTGCTCATTCTGGCCGAATCGCTGCATAACCCCTTATGATAGGTTAGAGCCATTATCAGTGATGATGCTATGGGATAGACAAATCTGTATATTATCTTTTTCAAAAAATTTAGTGTTGTTGCAGCGTCACATTTACTGACCGGCTCTTCCTCAACCCATTTGGTGAATTTATCCACCGCCACTAATAAGTGTGTATCTTTGTTGCCAGACCTCTTGAAAGGTCCCACCATATCAAGCCCCCACACTGCAAAGGGACAAGTGATAGGGATCATACTGAGTTCTTGAGCTGGCAATTGAGCTTGCTTGGCATAACGCTGACATCCATCACACTTCTTGACTATATCCTCTGCATCCGCATGTGCTGTGAGCCAATAGAAACTGTGTCTATAGGCTTTAGCTACCAGAGAACGAGAGCCGGCGTGATGTCCGCAATCTCCAGAGTGTATTTCATCGAGGATCACTCTACCTTCTTCTGGTGAGACACATCTCTGAAAAACATCTGCGGGACTTCGCGGATGTAACTCACCGTTGATGAGTACAAAGGATTTGCTCCTCCTGACAATCTTCCTAGCCAGTATTTCATCTGGAGGTTGGATTGCCTGGGTCTTGTAATCAAAATAAGTTACAACCCAAGAGGGGATGCCATGTATAGCAGCCCCAGAGCCAGTTCTGGGTCCGGCTCTGCTATGTCTTGCTCTGTTTGTGGTTGCACAGACGGATTTGTTAAGACATCCAGGAATACGTTAGGAGGGACTGGCTTTGGCTGAGAGCCAAGCCGGGACAAAGCGTTAGCTGCTTCATTTAGTTTGCGTTCCACGTAATCCACCTGGTATCCAACAAAGAAGTCGGCTTGCCTTTCCACTTCTCGCCGATAAGCTGCCATGGTGGCATCTTTGGAATTCCATTTTCCTGACACTTGTTGAGAAACGAGGTCAGGGTCGCCATAGCATTGAATTCGGCTTAAGTTCATTTCTCGAGCCTGCACCAACCCATGAAGTAGGGCTTCATATTTTACTGCGTTGTTGGTGCAAGTGATTTTCAATTGCAAGTCATAGCAGAATTACTCTCCTTTAGGCGAAGTAAGGACCACGTCGGCTCTTGACCCTTTGAGTTGCCGAGTCCCATCAAAGTGCATTGTCCAATATTTGGTAATTGGCTTCTCTGGAGGTGCTTGGATTTCTGTCCAGTCATTGATGAAGTCGACCAACGCCTGGGACTTGTTGGCCGTGCGCGGCTCATACTTGATATGATAAGCCCCCAACTCTATGGCCCACTTTGCAATCCTTCCCGTGGATTCCCGGTTCTGGATGATATCTGCAAGTGGTGCTGAGCTGACTACAGTTATGGGGTGCTCCTAGAAATAGTGTTTGAGATTTTGACTCACCATGAATACACCAAGGACTAGTTTCTGCCAGTGAGGGTAGGGTTGCTTCGATCAAGTCAAGACCTCACTAACATAATAGACTGGCCTCTGCCAGGTGTGCTCTTTATCGTTTTCCATCCGCTCAACCACAACCACATCACTGACTGCTTGATTACTGGATGAGATATAGAGTAGCATAGGTTCCTTTGGCTTAGGAGCCGCCAGGATTGGAGCCTGGGATACCTGTTTCTTCAGCAACTCTAGAGCCTGATCATCCTCATCATCCCAAACAAAATTTTCCGACTTTCGTAAGAGTCGGTACAGGGGGATTGCCTTTTCTCCTAGTCGGCTTATAAACCGACTTAGGGAAGCCGCGCACCCTGTAAGTCGTTGGACTCCCTTTAGTGAGGCCGGCTTCTGAAGGGCCATGATAGCATTGATTTTCTCTACGTTCGCCTCAATGCTTCTCTCAGAAACTATGTATCCGACGAGCTTTCCTGTGGGGACCCCAAAGGTGCATTTAGCCGGGTTTAACTTCATGTGGTACTTGCGCAGATTCTTGAAGGTTTCCTGCATGTCACTGATGATTGAGTCGGTCAGCTGAGATTTTTCCAACTATATCATCTACATAAGCGTCTACGTTGCGCCCAATTTGCTGCTCCAGGCAACTCTGCACTATTCTCTGATATGTGGCTCCTGCATTCTTCTAGCCAAAGGGCATAGAAGTATAACAGTAAATCCCAAAAGGAGTGATGAAAGCCGTTTTCTCTTGGTCCTTAAGAGCCATCTTGATTTGCTGATAACCGGAGTAGGAATCAAGAAAACACAGAAGCTCACATCCCGCGGTCGAGTCTATGACCTGGTCAATACGAGGTAGCGCAAAGGGGTCCTTTGGGCAAGCCTTGTTTAAGTTGGTGTAGTCAATACACATACGCCAAGTCTCATTCGTTTTAAAAATGAGGACCGGGTTTGCAAGCCACTCCGGATAAAAAACTTCCATGATGAACCCGGCGACAAGGAGCCGGGTTATCTCTTCCCCAATGGAATTTATCCTTTCGTTGTTGAAACAGCAGAGGAATTTCTTGACCGGCTTCAGTTTTGGGTCAATATTTAGGTGGTGCTCAGCGAGTTCCCTCGGGACACCTGGCATGTCAGAAGGTTTCCATGAAAAATGTTCCGATTCTCACGGAGGAACTCGATGAGCGCGCTTTCCTATTTATCGGATAACCCTGTGCCAATGATGAATTGTTGGGAAGCGTCACCAGGGACAAAGTCGACTTTCTTTGTATCCTGAGCCGGTTGAAATTTTTGGTTTGTGTCGGGAGTCGGTTGCTTCAGGATTGCGGAGTCTGCCGGGTCTACCTTCTCCTGGTATGCTGACAAGTCCTCCTTGGCACATGTCGATGGAATAAATTTGACGTGTTGTTCATCAACTCCCAAGCCTTGGACCGGCTCCCATCCACCGTAAATGGGCCATGAGGACACGACATCTTTAGCTTTAGATAGACATAGCATGGGGGAAGTGTAATTTAATATAAATTGTGAAACAAGTGAGAACTGGGCATTCTCCAGACCGTCCTCTGCCTCATAAATTTGACTAGTTAATATTTTGTCAAGGAGTAAAACATTTTTGGCATGGAAGATACTGATTTTCCCTCACCACACCATGAGCTTGTACGGTTACAAAAAGGAAACTTTTGAAAGAATTTTTAGGTGGTACAAGAGAGTCTTCGTTAGGGCTGGCAGGTAAATACTCCCTCCGATCCATAATAAGTGTTGCTCATTTGGTACAATGTTTGTACTAGCTTAGTACAAAATAAGAGACAATTATTATGGATCGGAGGGAGTACCATATATAGGAAGGTATGGTGGACTCGAGCGGAATAACTGGTTTGAAAGGATTTTCGATGCACAAGCAGAATTCCGCTTAATGCAAGCGAAGGCTAGCAAAAGATTGGAAAACGACCAACTAGAGAACAATAACGGTCATAATCATACAGAGTGACAAAGCAACATTGAATAGGGCATGAATGTGATATAACTCTTCTGAAATAAAAAGATCGTCAAGGCATGATAGACTTAATAGTCATAAACATGTGTGAACATGTGCCAAGTCAATCCAAGAATTATCCGATGGGAAATACTACTTAAATATGCCAAACCATGAACAATGCAATGCATGCAAATCATTTCAACAACACATTATGCACTCTAGCTATTTGAGATTAGCCACAAAGAAAGCATGAACCACTAGGAAAGCATGGTAAAGATAGAACTATGTCGCTACAAGATGGTGACTAGATCATAAGTACATGCATATGTAAAAAAGTAGAAACAAAAAGAGTTCATACCGGTTTTCCTTGTTGCATCCCTTCTGTCGATCTTCGTCATTACTGCCTTGTCACTTGCACGATTGAACGTAGGAAAATATAATCAAGTGCCATCACGGACTCGAGCTGAACTATGTAAACAAATAAAACTAAAGAAAGAAAGGACATCATTTTGGGTTTTTCAAAGGTTAAACAAAAGCAGAAGAAAGGATAAATCTTTTTGTTGTTATTGCAAATTAAGAGGGAACAAAGAAGAACGTGGAAGAACATTGAAAAGAACAAAGCGATCAACCTAAAATGGATAATAAAATGGAAAGGGGAGAAGGCACGTACTCCCCCAAGCTTAGGCTTTTGGCCTAAGTTGGTATTGGCTACTACGATCCCAGGAGCCTCCAGCTTTGGGGTGGAACTGCTGCGTCCACGGGTCGTACGAGGCTTTAGGTGCATACACCGAAGTCATGGGATCCTCCCACGAAGAAGGCTCCGCGCTCCACGCAGAAGAAGACCCTTCACCCACTGGGTAACGGGTTCCTCCTCACCAGGCACAACCACGTCCCTCCATGGGGTTATGAAACTTTTGCTGGGCCACGAACTCGTCGAACTGGATAACGTTGAAGGACCATCCGTTCATGCGGGTAGAGTCAAACAAAGTAGGTGCAGGTAGACTAATCTCCCGAATTGTGGTAAGTACAAACCTCGAAATATAATTAAGGTTACCAAACTCGGAAGTCCTAGTAACAAACTCATGCCTTTTCATGGCAGCAAGGTCAAAGCGTATAAAAGAAAAAGGCTCATCATCAGGATGTGCAGTGCGCTCAAGAGACTCAATAATAAGTGTGGCGTAAACGCCACCAAAGAGATCTCCCTTGTTTCCCTTAGCATCAAGGCGACGAGAAATCAAGGCACCCACATTATACTTACTCTCCCCTGAGAGGGCGTTCACCAGGATAGCAGCATCCGGTGCAGAACTGTTGTTCGTGTTGTCACGAGCTAACACCCCTCTAGCAATAAAATACGCGAAATACCTGAGATGGCGAAACAAGATAATCAAAATCTTCGAACGTTGGATATGTTTCGTGTCCTGGCTGCCAAGAGAGCTGAAGAGAGTCCTCACCTCGGTGGGCTGAGAGTTCATCTTTGCCGTCTTTCCAACGTTTGGCTCACCTATTATTTCACAAAATCTTGACAAAGACATGGCCAAAAGATCATCATAAATTCTAAACTCAACAATACCAGCATCATGATTATATCTTAAACTATTAATAAAATAGGATGTGTGTTTGCGATACTGAGCAACACGGCATGTTGTAAGCCGTGTCAAACCTGCATTAGCACAAAGGCTGTAAAACTCCTCCTTGATACCTGCAGCTTCAAGGAAAACTTCGCACGGATATGTCATTGCACGTGCCGGACTCGTCTCTTCTAACAACTCTAGGGGCACATGATCTTCAGTATATCTTACCCTAGCAGTTAAGGATAAAGCTGCAGCTCTAGTACCTCGGTCGGTACGCTCGGGCTTTTTCTTCCCAAGCCATCCTTTTGGTTTTTCCTAACAAACTCATTTCTGAAATTATTAACAAATCACGAAAACAAGGATTTAAGAAAAATGAGTTGAGGAAAACTATTCTACTCACTTACCTAAGGCATAAACTTGCAGCAAAACTTGGAAAATAAATTTCTACACATGCATACAAGCTCATATGAACAGCACTAAGAACTACTAAATACTTACAAATGAAGCCACAAATCAAAAATATAATTGGAGGGGTGGAGGTGTCACATAGCAGGGAGTATTTGCTGAAAATTTTAGTTAAAACAATGGGTTTTAGAGAGAGATCGAAATTCTGGGTGAAGAGCAGCAAGAACTCGGGTTCCAGCTAAAGAACTCGTATTTTTGGTGTAAGGGAGAGAGAGGAAAAAGACTTACCAGCGAAGGGGACCTGGGGGCCGAGACGCCTTGTGGGCGCGGACAGGGGGCAGGCCGCGCCAGCTGGCCGCCTAGACCAGGGGTGGCCCCCCTGGTCAGCCCCAGGTGCCTCTGGGTCACTTTTTCTGTCGAAATTTTATTAATATTTTTGCGGAATTTTTCTGTTAACTTCACTGTTGAAATTTTTTTAAGGTTCCAAAAGCTTCAAAACTTCATGGAAACTTGGGATAGTGGTTAGAAATGTGAAGCTTCAAAAACATAAAACTTTGGTACAGCAAAGAGAACAAAAGCTAAAGGAAATGAAAACATAACAAGCTCCACTTTTTACCTATATAAAACATGCTAGCTAGCAAGGTTGATCAAGTCTTACCAACACATCGGCGATATATAGAGCATAAAGTCTCACCTCTTATAAAGTGATCATTGTACCTTTACTTTAATGGACATTTTCCCCACCATAGTTGTTTCGTATTTGTGGTGCACATGTAGAGGACAATCCCAATCTGCAATCTTCACGGTCTCGATATTCTCTATAGAGTTAAGGCCATGACTTTTGTTGATCTTCTTCGGAAAATACACCGTGTGTTTTTTATCATCCACGTTGAAGGTAACCTTTCCTTTATTGCAATCAATGATAACACTTGCGGTGTTAAGAAACGGTCTACCCAGAATAATAGACATGCTCCCATCCTCGGGCATGTCAAGAACAACAAAATCAGTAAGGATTAAGAAATTATTACTTCAACAGGAAAATCCTCACAATACCAATCGGGGCGGTTGTTGACTTGTCAGCCATCTGAAGAGAGATATCTGTAGGGATTAGTTTATCTAAACAAAGCCTCTTGTAAATAGAGAAAGGCATACCACACACTCCTGCACCAAGATCACATAAAGCATTTCTGACATAATTATTCTCTATGGAGCAAGAAAAGGTGGGTATACCTGGCCAAGCTTCTCAGGAATATTGCCACCAAAAGAGTAGTTAGTAAGCATAGTAGATATTGCCTAATTAGGGACTTTTCTTTTATTAGTAACAATATCTTTCATATATCTCGAGTAAGGAGGTAACTTAATAGCATCAGTCAAAGGAATTTGAAGAAAAAGAGGTTTCATCCATTCACAAATTTTATTATAGTGCTCTTCTTCTTTGGTTTTGAGAGACTTACCTGGAAAGGGCATGGGTTTCTATACCCATGGTTCTCTTTCCTTTCCATGTATTCTTGCGATGAAGTCTTCTCTAGTGTATTTCTTGCACTTGTCAGGTGCTTCTTCTTCTCGCACCTCGGGGGGATCATTCTTCTTCTTGTCTTTTTCAGGCTCAGCACCGTCTTCAGTCTCAGCATCGGAGACAGATATACTTTTTGGATCAGCAGCATGCTCTTATTCAACTATGGGATCATTTGAATTGTCAACTTCCTTGTTTTTGTTCTTCTTCTTCTTCTTCTTCGGAGAGTTAACAATTTATTCTTCCTGCATTTGAGAATCTTGCTCGATCCTCTTCGGATGCCCCTCTGGATAGAGAGGGTCTTGGGTGTGTGTTTCACCTCTGGTTTTAATCCCCGAAGGACTGTATATCATGTTTGGCATTGTGAGCAAGCAAATCTCTTTGCACATCAGACATTTGTTCAAGCTGAGTTTGAACCATATGAAAATGCTTAACAAGGCCTTTAAAATCATTAACTGTTCTACCTAGAACATCAAGCAAACTATTGGTAGCAAGGGTATTATCATGCAAATGACTTTGTATCCTCTCATTAAAGTGATTTTGCTTAATAATAAAATTATCAATCTCATCTAAACATTGATCAGGAGGCTTACCTTGAGGGATGTCACTTGCATTGAAAGCTAAAAGAGAGTGTACCTCTACCATAGGGGGTGAGTAGTGGGTTCACACAACTTCTCAATAGGACGTAGATTCTTCACATCTTTATCTTTAATACCTTTCTCCTTTATCGACTTCTTTGCTTCTTGCATATCTTCGGGGCATAGGACAAGCATGCCCCTCTTCTTTGGTGGTGGAGATGGTTCAGGGACGGACCAGTCTTCGTGGTTCTTGGCAATCTTGCCCATTAGTTCTTCAGCATCGTCCGGTGTTCTTTACCTGAAAACATATCCGGCATAACTATCCAAATAGGATCTAGATTCATTGGTTAGACCATCATAAAATATATCAAGTAATTCATTCTTAGGAACTCCATGTCCCGGTCTAGACTTAATTAAACTTCAATACCTCCCCCAAGCTTGAGGGAGGTGCTCATCCGGCAACTATTTAAAGTTATAAATTCTTTGTAAAACAGCATGTTGCATATGAGCAGGAAGGTACTTATCAACAAAAGATTGAGCCAAATCTTGAGGACTCTTAATGGAACCATAAGTTAGTGCATCCTATCATGCTTTAGCACCGTCCTTCAAATAAAAAGGAAGAAGCTTAGTCACATAAAAGTTTCGTATCTTCTCATCAGTAGTAAACAAGCCATCCAACTCAGTGAGTTTGGTCAGGTGTGTAATAGCATCATAATTTTCTCTGTCATAAAAGGGGTCAGCTTCGACTGTAGATATAAGTGAAAGATCAAGAGAGAAATCATAATCAGGATCATTGACGCATTTAGGAGATGTAGCAAATTCAGGATCAGGTGTAATCTTGGTCTTCATGGAGTGTTTTTCAAGAAGCTTCTGAACATCACTAGGGCCAGAGTCGGCACACTCTGTAAGTTCCCTACATAAATCATCATCAATAATAATATAATCATCCTCAAGGAGTCTCTCCTTGAGTTCGTCCAAGTTTGGGTAACCAAAGGATTTGCAAGTGGGGTAATATGTAGCAGGAGTTTTAGTCTCAGACTATTCTGCAACTTTAGCAATTTGAGATTCAAGATAGCGACCAAGAAAACCAATATCATCAAGAGTAGTGGAAGCATCATCAAAAGTATCAGACATAGTAACAGACTCGATAGAAGTAGCATGTGGTGGTGGTGAAGCAAACTTACTTATAACTGAAGGTGAGTCAAGTGTAGCACTAGTGCTGAGAACATTACCTTTTCTTGTAGTGGATAGTAAGATAGGTACCTTGGGGTCTCCTTCCTGACCCAATAGTGGATAAAGTGCAGCAGGCAGAATACTTCAAGTAGACTTGTAAATAAAGCTATGCTTCCCAGCAACGACGCCAGAAAACAATACTTGATAACCCACAACTGTAGGGGATCGAGATAGTTTTCGCGGGTAAGAATAACCCAATTTATAGATTCGACTCAAGGGGAGCCAAAGCATACTTACAAGCTTTAATAGTTGAGTTGTCAATTCAACCACACCTGAAAATACACTCGATTGCAGCGAAATATTAATAGCAACAGAAATATTGGCGGTGAAACAACGAAAGGAAAACAGTAAAAGTAAACAACTAGTAACCAGCAGAATTAAAACACTAGAGGCTAGGGAGATGGATGGTTGGGAACTGCTTGGATGAGAGTGAACATGTAATAGATTCTAACACGGGGCAAGGCACACAGAAAAGCAAGGATCATCTAGGCAATATCAAACATTAGGCATGCATCCCGTAGGTAGTTGTACTTTCTTGCTGATGCGTCTCAAGCATATCTACTTTTCCAAACACTTTTGCTATTGTTTTGGCTTCATTCTTGCATGATTTGGACAAAACTAACCCGGACTGACGCTGTTTTCAGCAGAGCTACCATCTGTTTTCTTTTGTGCAGGTTTCTGGATATTTATGTACGCTGGAAAAATCCGCAAAATTATATAAAAAATCAGCGTTCCCGAAGCTTTGACGATGCCAAAGGGGGGCCACAAGGCAGCCAGGGGCACCCAGAAGGGTGCATGGCGCGGCCCAGCCCCTGGCCGCGCCGGGCACCCTCCTGGGTGGGTCCCACACCCCCTGGTGCCCTACCATTTCCCTATTTTTACCCCCCGCGAGGAAACTCCGAAACATAAGTCTTTTTCCAATCTACGTCGCGGAGCCGCCGCTACCCTCTGTTCTTCTCCGGAGAGCTAATCTAGAGGCTTCTTTGGCCTCCGGTGAGGGGAAATAATCTCCATCGTCATCATCATCGCCTCTCCATCACCCCTACATGACTTCTTCTCTCATGTGTGAGTAATTCCCTCTTGTAGGCAAAGGGGATGGTAGGGATTGGATGAGTTAGATCATGTAATAGTTCATCAGATTGTTGGGGCCATGTTGCCTATCATCTACATGGTGTTTATCATCTCTGTTACAACTTGTTGCTCTTAATGCTTGTCACTTTCAGCCCGAGTGGTGCTGAGCTGACTACAGTTATGTGGTGCTCCTAGAAATAGTGTTTGAGATTTTGACTCGCCATGAATACACCAAGGACTAGTTTCTGCCAGTGAGGGTAGCGTTGCTTCGATGAAGTCAAGACCTCACTAACATAATACACTGGCCTCTGCAAGGGGTGCTCTTTATCGGCTTCAGCAACTCTAGATCCTGATCAGCCTCATCATCCCAAACAAAAATTTTCGACTTTCGCAAGAGTCGGTACAGGGGGATTCCCTTTTCTCCAAGTCGACTTATAAACCGACTTAGGGCAGCCGCGCACCCTATGAGTCGTTGGACTCCCTTTAGTGAGGCCGGCTTCTGAAGGGCCATGATAGCATTGATTTTATCTGGGTTCGCCTCAATGCTTCTCTCAGAAACTATGTATCCGACGAGCTTTCCTGTGGGGACCCCGAAGGTGCATTTAGCCGGGTTTAACTTCATCTGGTACTTGCGCAGATTCTTGAAGGTTTCCTGCAGGTCACTGATGATTGAGTCGGCCAGCTGAGATTTGTCAACTATATCATCTACATAAGCGTCTCCGTTGTGCCCAATTTGCTCCTTCAGGAAACTCTGCAGTGTTCGTTGATATGTGGCTCCTGCATTCTTCTAGCCAAAGGGCATAGAAGTATAACACTAAATCCCAAAAGGAGAGATGAAAGCCGTTTTCTCCTGGTCCTCAAGAGCCATCTTGATTTGCTGATAACCAGAGTAGGCATCAAGAAAACACAGAAGCTCACATCCCGCGGCCGAGTCTATGACCTGGTAAATACGAGGTAGCGCAAAGGGGTCCTTTGGGCAAGCCTTGTTTAAGTCGGTGTAGTCAATACACAGACGCCAAGTCTCGTTCGTTTTCAAAACGAGGACCGGGTTTGCAAGCCACTCCGGATAAAAAAATTCAATGATGAACCCAACGGCAAGGAGCCGGGTTATCTCTTCCCCAATGGCATTTCTCCTTTCGTTGTTGAAACAGCGGAGGAATTGCTTGACCGGCTTCAGCTTTGGGTCAATATTTAGGTGGTGCTCAGCGAGTTCCCTCGGGACACCTCGCATGTTAGAAGGTTTCCATGCAAAAATGTCCCGATTCTCACGGAGGAACTCGATGAGCGCGCTTTCCTATTTATCGGATAACCCTGTGCCAATGATGAATTGTTGGGAAGCGTGACCAGCGACAAAGTCGACTTTCTTTGTATCCTGAGCCGTTTGAAATTTTCGGTTTGTGTCGGGAGTTCGTTTCTTCAGGATTGTGGAGTCTTCCGGGTCTACCTTCTCCTGGTATGCTGACAAGTCCTCCTTGGCACATGTCGATGGAACAAATTTGACGTGTTGTTCATCAACTCCCAAGCCTTGGACCGGCTCCCATCCACCGTAAATGGGCCATGAGGACACGACATCTTTAGCTTTAGATAGACATAGAATGGGGGAAGTGTAATTTAATATAAATTGTGAGACAAGTAAGAACTGGGCATTCTCCATACCGGCCTCTGCCTCATAAATTTGACTAGTTAATATTTTGTCAAGGAGTTAAACATTTTTGGCATGGAAGATACTGATTTTCCCTCACCACACCATGAGCTTGTACGGTTACAAAAAGGAAACTTTTGAAAGAATTTTTAGGTGGTACAAGAGAGTCTTCGTTAGGGCTGGCAGGTAAATACAACCTCTGATCCATAATAAGTGTTGCTTATTTGGTACAAAGTTTGTACTAGCTTAGTACAAAATAAGCGACAATTATTATGGATCGGAGGGAGTACCATATATAGGAAGGTATGGTGGACTCGAGCGGAATAACTGGTTTGAAAGGATTTTCGATGCATAAGAAGAATTTCGCTTAATGCGAGCGAAGGCTAGAAAAAGACTGGGAACGACCAACTAGAGAGCAATAACGGTCATTATCATACAGAGCGACAAAGCAACATTGAATCGGGAATGAATGTGATATAACTCTCCTGAAATAAAAAGATCATCAAGGCATGATAGACTTAATAGTCATAAACATGTGTGAACATGTGCCAAGTCAATCCAAGAATTCTCCGATGGGAAATACTACTTCAATATGCCAAACCATGAACAATGCAATGCAATGCATGCAAATCATTTCAACAACACATTATGCACTGTAGCTATTTGAGATTAGCCACAAAGAAAGCATGAACCACTAGGAAAGCATGGTAAACATAGAACTATGTCGCTACAAGATGGTGACTAGATCATAAGTACATGCATATGTACAAAAGTAGAAACAAAAAGAGTTCATACCGTTTTCCTTGTTGCATCCCTTCTGTCGATCTTCGTCATTACTGCCTTGTCACTTGCACGATTGAACGTAGGAAAATATAATCAAGTGCCTTCACGGACTGGAGCCGAACTCTGTAAACAAAGAAAACTAAAGAAAGAAAGGAAATCTGTTTGGGTTTTTCAAAGGTTAAACAAAAGCAGAAGAAAGGAGAAATCTTTCTGTTGTTATTGCAAATTAAGAGGGAACAAAGAAGAACGTGCAAGAACATTGAAAAGAACAAAGAGATCAACATAAAATGGATAATAAAATGGAAAGGGGAGAAGGCATGTACTCCCCCAAGCTTAGGCTTTTGGCCTAAGTTGGTATCGGCTACTACGGTCCCAGGAGCCTCCAGCTCCGGGGTGGTACTGCTGCGTCCACGGGTCATACGAGGCTTTAGGTGCATATACCGAAGTCCTGGGATCCTCCCACGAAGAAGGCTCCGCGCTCCACGCAGAAGAATACCCTTCACCCACTTGGTAACGGGCTCCTCCTCATCAGGCACAACCACGCCCCTCCATGGGGTTGTGAAACTTCTGCTGGGCCACGAACTCGTAGAACTGGATAACGTTGAAGGACCATCCTTTCATGCGGGTATAGTCAAACAAAGTAGGTGCAGGTAGACGAATCTCCCGAATTGTGGTAAGTACAAACCTCGAAATATAATTAAGGTTACCAAACTCGGAAGTCCTGGTAACAAACTCATGCCTTTTCATGGGAGCAAGGTCGAAGCGTATAAAAGAAAAAGGCTCATCATCAGGATGTGCAGTGCGCTCAAGAGACTCAATAATAAGTGTGGCGTAAACGCCACGAAAGAGATCTCCCTTGTTGCCATTAGCATCAAGGCGACGAGCAATCAAGGCACCCACATTATACTTACTCTCCCCTGAGAGGGCGTTCACCAGGATAGCAGCATCCGGTGCAGAACTGTTGTTCAAGTTGTCACGAGCTAACACCCCTCTAGCAATAAAATACAGGAAATACCTGAGATGGCGAAACAAGATACTGGAAATCTTCGAACGTTGGATATGCTTCTTGTCCTGGCTGCAAAGAGAGTTGAAGAGAGTCCTCACCTCGGTGGGCTGAGAGTTCATCTTTGCCGTCTTTCCAGCGTTCGGCTCACCTATTATTTCACAAAATCTTGAAAAAGACATGGTCAAAAGATCATCATAAATTCTAAACTCAACAATATCAGCATCATGATTATATCCGAAACTATTAATAAAATAGGAGGTGAGTTTGCGATACTGAGCAACACGGCATGTTGTAAGCCGTGTCAAACCTGCATTAGCACAAAGGCTGTAAAACTCCTCCTTGATACCTGTAGCTTCAAGGAAAACTTCGCACGGATATGTCATTGCACGTGCCGGACTCGTCTCTTCTAACAACTCTAGGGGCACATGATCTTCATTATATCTCACCCTAGCAGTTAAGGATAAAGCTGCAGCTCTAGTACCTCGGTCGGTACGCTCGGGCTTTTTCTTCTCAAGCCATCCCTTTGCTTTTTCCTAACAAACTCATTTATGAAATTATTGAAAAATCACGAAAACAAGGATTTAAGAAAAATGAGTTGAGGAAAACTATTCTACTCACTTACCTAATGCATAAACTTATATCAAAACTTGGAAAATAAATTTCTACACATGCATACAAGCTCATATGAACAACACTAAGAACTACTAAATACTCACAAATGAAGCCACAAATCAAAAATATAATTGGAGGGGTGGAGGTGTCACATACCAGGGAGTATTTGCTGAAAATTTTAGTTCAAACAATGGGTTGTAGAGAGAGATCGAAATTCTGGGTGAAGAGCAGCAAGAACTCTGGTTCCAGCTGAAGAACTCGTATTTTTTGTGCAAGGGAGAGAGAGGAAAAAGACTTACCAGCGAAGGGGACCTGGGGGCCCAGACGCCCTGTGGGCGCGGCCAGCGGGCAGGCCGCGCCAGCTGGCCGCCTGGACCAGGGGTGTCCCCCTTGGTCAGCCCCAGGTGCCTCTGGGTCACTTTTTCTGTGGAAATTTGATTAATAATTTTGCGGAATTTTTCTGTTAACTTCACTGTTGAAAAAAATTTGAGGTTCCAAAAGCTTCAAAACTTCATGGAAACTTGGGATAGTGGTTAGAAATGTGAAGCTTCAAAAACATAAAACTTAGGTACAGCAAAGAGAACAAAAGCTAAAGGAAATGAAAACATAACAAGCTCCACGTTTTACCTATATAAAACTTGCTAGCTAGCAAGGTTGATCAAGTCTTACCAACACATCGGCGATATATAAAGCATAAAGTCT
This sequence comes from Bromus sterilis, assembly GCA_950022295.1. Lineage (NCBI taxonomy): Eukaryota > Viridiplantae > Streptophyta > Magnoliopsida > Poales > Poaceae > Bromus > Bromus sterilis. The sequence goes on from OX465599.1 coordinate 225,734,865, forward strand.
CACCTCTCATAAAGTGATCATTGTACCTTTACTTTAATGGACATTGTCCCCACCATAGTGGTTTTTTATTTGTGGTGCACATGTAGAGGACAATCCCAATCTGCAATCTTCACGGTCTCGATATTCTCTATAGAGTTAAGGCCATGACTTTTGTCGATCTTCTTCGGAAAATACACCGTGTGTTCTTTATCATCCACGTTGAAGGTAACCTTTCCTTTATTGCAATCAATGATAGCACTTGCGGTGTTAAGAAAAGGTCTACCAAGAATAATAGACATGCTCCCATCCTCGGGCATGTCAAGCACAACAAAATCAGTAAGGATTAAGCAATTAGCAACTTCAACAGGAACATCCTCACAATACAAATCGGGGCGGTTGTTGACTTGTCAGCCATCTGAAGAGAGATATCTGTAGGGATTAGTTTATCTAAACAAAGCCTCTTGTAAATAGAGAAAGGCATACCACACACTCCTGCACCAAGATTACATAAAGCATTTCCGACATACTTATTCTCTATGGAGCAAGAAATGGTGGGTATACCTGGCCAAGCTTCTCAGGAATATTGCCACCAAAAGATTAGTTAGTAAGCATAGTAGATATTTCCTCATTTGGGACTTTTCTTTTATTAGTAACAATATCTTTCATATATCTCGAGTAAGGAGGTAACTTAATAGCATCAGTCAAAGGAATTTGAAGAAAAAGAGGTTTCATCCATTCACAAATTTTATTATACTGCTCTTCTTCTTTGGTTTGAGAGACTTACCTGGAAAGGGCATGGGTTTCTATACCCATGGTTCTCTTTCCTTTCCATGTATTCTTGCGATGAAGTCTTCTCTAGTGTATTTCTTTCATTTGTCGGGTGCTTCTTCTTCTCGCACCTCGGGGGGATCATTCTTTTCTTGTCTTTTTCAGGCTCAGCACCGTCTTCAGTCTCAGCATCGGAGACAGATATACTTTTTGGATCAGCAGCATGCTCTTATTCAACTATGGGATCATTTGAATTGTCAGCTTCCTAGTGTTTCTTCTTCTTCTTCTTCTTCGGAGAGTTAAGAATTTATTCTTCCTGCATTTGAGAATCTTGCTCGATCCTCTTCGGATGCCCCTCTGGATAGAGAGGGTCTTGGGTGTGTGTTTCACCTCTGGTTTTAATCCCCGAAGGACTGTATATCATGTTTGGCATTGTTAGCAAGCAAATCTCTTTGCACATCAGACATTTGTTCAAGCTGAGTTTGAACCATATGAAAATGCTTAACAAGGCCTTTAACATCATTAACTGTTCTACCTAGAGTATCAAGCAAACTATTTATAGCAAGGGTATTATCATGCAACTGACTTTGTATCCTCTCATTAAAGTGATTTTGCTTCATAATAAAATTATCAAGCTCATCTAAACATTGATCAGGAGGCTTACCTTGAGGGATGTCACTTGCATAGAAATCTAAAAGAGAGTGTACCTCTACCATAGGGGGTGAGTAGTGGGCTCACACAACTTCTCAATAGGACGTAGATTCTTCACATCTTTAGCTTTAATATCTTTCTCCTTTATGGACTTCTTTGATTCTTGCATATCTTTGGGGCTTAGGACAAGCATGCCCCTCTTCTTTGGTGGTGGAGATGGTTCAGGGACGGACCAGTCTTCGTGGTTCTTGGCAATCTTGCCCATTAGTTCTTCAGCAAAACTATCCAAATAGGATCTAGATTCATTGGTTAGACCATCATAAAATATATCCAGTAATTCATTCTTAGGAACTCCATGTCCCGGTCTTGACTTAATTAAACTTCAATACCTCCCCGAAGCTTTAGGGAGGTGCTCATCCGGCAACTATTTAAAGTTATAAATTCTTTGTAAAGCAGCATGTTGCATATGAGCAGGAAAGTACTTAATTGAGCCAAATCTTGAGGACTCTTAATGGAACCATAAGGTAGTGCATCCTAGCATGCTTTAGCACCCTCCTTCAAATAAAAAGGAAGAAGCTTAGTCACATAAAAGTTTCGTATCTTCTCATAAGTAGTAAACAAGCCATCCAACTAATTGAGTTTGGTCAGGTGTGCAATACCATCATAATTTTCTCTGTCATAAAAGGGGCCAGCTTCGACTGTATATATAAGTGAAAGATCAACAGAGAAATCATAATCAGGATCATTGATGCATTTAGGAGATGTAGCAAATTCAGGATCAGGAGTAATCTTGGTCTTCATGGAGTGTTTTTCAAGAAGCTTCTTAAAATCACTAGGGCCAGAGTTGGCACACTCTGTAAGTTCCCTACATAAATCATCATCAATAATAATATAATCATCCTCAAGGAGTCTCTCCTTGAGTTCGTCCAAATCTGGGTAACCAAAGGATTTGCAAGTGGGGTAATATGTAGCAGGAGTTTTAGTCTCAGACTATTCTGCAACTTTAGCAATTTGAGATTCAAGATAGCGACCAAGAAAACCAATATCATCAAGAGTAGTGGAAGCATCATCAAAAGTATCAGACATAGTAACAGACTCGATAGAAGTAGCATGTGGTGGTGGTGAAGCAAACTTACTTATAACAGAAGGTGAGTCAAGTGTAGCACTAGTGCTGAGAACATTACCTTTTCTTGTAGTGGATAGTAAGATAGGTACCTTGGGGTCTCCTTCCTGACCCAATAGTGGATAAAGTGCAGCAGGCAGAATACTTCAAGTAGACTTGTAAATAAAGCTATGCTTCCCAGCAACGACGCCAGAAAACAATACTTGATAACCCACAACTATAGGGGATCGAGATAGTTTTCGCGGGTAAGAATAACCCAATTTATAGATTCGACTCAAGGGGAGCCAAAGCATACTTACAAGCTTTAATAGTTGAGTTGTCAATTCAACCACACCTGAAAATACACTCGATTGCAGCGAAATATTAATAGCAACAGAAATATTGGCGGTGAAACAACGAAAGTAAAACAGTAAAAGTAAACAACTAGTAACCAGCAGAATTAAAACACTAGAGGCTAGGGAGATGGTTGGTTGGGAACTGCTTGGATGAGAGTGAACATGTAATAGATTCTAACATGGGGCAAGGCACACAGAAAAGCAAGGATCATCTAGGCAATATCAAACATTAGGCATGCATCCCGTAGGTAGTTGTACTTGCTTGCTGATGCGTCTCGAGCATATCTACTTTTCTAAACACTTTTGCTATTGTTTTGGCTTCATTCTTGCATGATTTGGACAAAACTAACCCGGACTGACGCTGTTTTCAGCAGAGCTACCATCTGTTTTCTTTTTTGCAGGTTTCTGGATATTGAGGTATGCTGGAAAAATCCGCAAAATTATATAAAAAATCAGCGTTCCCAAAGCTTTGACGATGCCAAAGGGGGGCCACAGGGCAGCCAGGGGGCACCCAGAAGGGTGCATGGCGCGACCCAGCCCCTGGCCGCTCCGGGCACCCTCCTGGGTGGGTCCCACACCCCCTGGTGCCCTACCTTTTCCCTATTTTTACCCCCCGCGAGGAAACTCCGAAACAGAAGTCGTTTTTCCAATCTACGTCGCGGAGCCGCCGCCACCCTCTGTTCTTCTCCGGAGAGCTAATCTAGAGGCTTCTTTGGCCTCCAGTGAGGGGAAATCATCGCCATCGTCATCATCATCGCCTCTCCATCACCCCTTCATGAGTTCTTCTCTCATGTGTGAGTAATTCCCTCTTGTAGGCAAAGGGGATGGTAGGGATTGGATGAGTTAGATCATGTAATAGTTCATCAGATTGTTGGGGCCATGTTGCCTATCATCTACTTGGTCTTTATCATCTTTGTTACAAGTTGTTGCTCTTAATGCTTGTCACTTTGAGCCCGAGTGCCATGATTTCAGATCTGATCACCCTTTTGTTTCTTGAGTTTGAGGTGTTCTTGATCCTATCTATGAGTTGTATGCACCTACTATAGTCCGGAACCGGCGATCCCAATGGTGACAGCTTGGGACACCAAAGGGGATGGACTATAATTTGAGAATGTCGTATATCCATGAAGTGTTAATGCTTTGTTCCGGTGCTCTTTGAAAGGAGTACCTTAATCTCCCTAAGTTTCTTTTGGCCCCGTTCGTAGCGGGAGGGTAGGACAAAACATGTTGTGCAAAGTTCTTATTGCAAGCATGTACAACTACCTTGGGATACATGCCTGATGTTTGATATTTGCCTAGATGATCCTTTCTTTTCTGTGAGCCTTGCCCGTGTTAGAATCTATTACATGTTTGTTCTCATCCAAGCAGCGCCCAACCATCCATCTCCCTAGCCTACAGTGTTTCTTTCCGCTGGTTACTAGTTGTTTACTTTCGTCGTTTTACTTTTGCTGCTTGGCCACCACTATCACCACTATTATCACCTACACTACCACTACCATACTACCGTTGCTACTAATACTCAATTGTCAAATCCTGTACGTATTCTTTGTGTCCCCATGCCTCGAATCAATAAATTGGTTTATCTTGCCCGCGAAGACTATCTCGATCCCCTACAATTGAGGGTTATCAAGTACTGTTTTCTGGCGCCGTTGCCGGGGACCATAGCTTTATTTACAGGTCTAATTGAAGTATCTTTCTTGCTGCACGTTATCCACTATGGGTAAGAAAGGAGACCCCAAGGTTCCGATCCTACCATCCCGTACGAGACGAGGTACTACTCTTACAGTGTTCCAAATATCGGCCGATATTCCGATATATCGGCCGATATATAGCTTATCGGGGTCCTACCGATAGGATAAACACTTATCTTCATGATATATCGCTCTGGCCGTTATATCGACTGTCGGACAGATGTTTTACCGATATTTTCAGATTTTTACCGATTTTTACAAAAGAGCAGCACCACAGTAGGATTTCTCTTCTCCCCTGATTTTATTTCTCTAGTCAGCAAATTTTGAGATGATATTAGGCCATGCAACGGGTGATGCATGATTTTATCTTCTCAAATTTATTAGTTGGTCCATTAGATGGCAGATTGTATTAGGCAGATTGTAATTATATTAGTTAATCATTGGTAAACTATGTAGATGGCTGATATGGTTGTTTCCTTTTATTTATGTAGATGTGTGCTTTAGATTGCTCGCGCTTCTACATTGATATAGCATATTTGAACGCTAAGAGCACTTATTTGTCATGTGTGTAATAGTTAATATAGCATATTTTATATTATTTCTCTTAGGAAAACATGAGTTAAAAAAAACTTGCCGATAAATGATCGACCAATATAACCGATATATCGGCCGATAAGCCGATTTATCCCTTATCGGGGCTCGACCATTAAGTTAACGATAAGCGATATCTTGAACATTGACTCTTAGCACTAGTGCTAAACTTGATTCACCTTCAGTTATGAGTAAGTTTGATTCACCTCAGTAACATGCTACTTCTGCTGAGCCTCACAATATGTCAGACACTTTTGATAATGCTTCTACTACCTTTGAGACTACTGGTTCACTTGGTTCTTTTATTGAAGAACAGATTACTGCTGCTGCCCGATTCTCGGGAGTTGAAATTCCTGTTACCAAAACCCCTATTGGAAAAACTCATGATTTTGTTGGCCTCAAGGAGAAACACCTTGAGGATGATTATATTATACTTGATGATGATTTATGCAGTGAGCTTAATGAATATGCTGATTTCGACCCTGCTGCTATAAAGAAGTTGCTACCAAAGCACTCCTTGAAGAACAAGTTTACTCCTGATCCTACTTTTGCTACGTCTCCTATATGCATCACTGATCCTGATTATGATTTCTCTGTTGACCTTTCACTTATATCCCCAGTTGAAGCTGATCCCTTTTATGGCAGAGAAAATGATGATGCTATCGAGCACCTGATCAAACTCAGTGAGTTGGGTAGCTTGTTTACTACTGATGAAAGGATCCGGAACTTTTATGTGACCAAGCTTCTTCCTTTTTCCTTGAAAGGAGATGCTAGAGCAAGGTACGATGCACTACCATGTGGTTCCATTCAAAGTCCTCAAGATATGGCTATATCTTTCATTGATAAGTATTTTCCTGCTCATATGCACCATGCTGCTTTACAAAGAATTTATAACTTTAAACAGTTGCAGGATGAGCATCTCCCTAAAGCATGGGGAGATTTTTCAATTTGCTGAAGGCTAGACCGGGACATGAGATCCCTAAGAATGAATTAATTGATATATTTTATGCTAGTCTAACCGATAAATCTAAATCATATCTAGATAGTTGTGTTCGTTGTGTTTTCAGGAAAAGAACACCGGATGATGCAGAAGAATTGATGGGAAAGATTGCCAAAAACCACGAAGATTGGTCCGTCCCTGAACCACCTCCACCACCAAAGAAGATGGGCATGCTTGTCCTAAGCCCCGAATATATGCAAGAAGCAAAGAAATCTATAAAAGAGAAAGGTATTAAAGCTAAAGAGGTGAATAATCTACATCCAATTGAGAAGTTGTGTGAGCCTACCACTCGCCCACCTATGGTAGAGGTACACTCTCTTTTAGATTTCAATGCAACTGACATTCCTAAAGGTAAGCCTCTTGACCAATGTTTAGATGAGCATGATAATTTTATTATGAAGAAAAGTCACTTCAATGAAAAGATACAAGGTCGGTTGCATGATAATACTCTTGCTATCAAAAGTTTGCTTGATGTTCTAGGAAGAAAATTTAATGATTTTAAATGTCTTGTGAAGAATTTTCATATGGTTCAAACTCAACTTGAACAAATTTCTAATGTGCAAAAAGATTTGCTTGCTAACAATGCCAAACAGGACAATTTACATGCTTATGGTATAAAGTCCCTGGGTGGAACACACACCCAGAACCCTCTCTATCCAGAAGGACATCCGAAGAGGATCGACCAAGATTCTCAAGTGTAGGAAGAAGAAATTGTTAGCTCTCCGAAGAAGAAAAAGAAGAAAAAGAAACACAAGGTAGTTGACGATTCCAATGATCCTATAGAAGAAGAAGAACATGGTGTTGATCCAAACAACATATCTACCTTCGATGCTGACACTGAAGACGGTGCTGAACCCGGAAAAGATGCTGAAAAGAATGATCCACCTGAGGTTCGAGAAGAAGAAGCGCCTGATAAGCGCAATAAGTACACTAGAGAAGACTTCCTTGCAAAGAGACACGGGAAGGAACGAGAAACATGGGTACAGAAATCATTGCCCTTTCCAGTGGAAAGATTCCTAAGAAGCTCGGTGATCCAGGTATACCCACCATTCCTTGCTCCATAAAGAATAATTATGTTAGAACTGCCTTATGTGATCTTGGTGCAGGAGTGAGTGTTATGCCGTTTTCTCTCTAAAAAAGGCTTTTTTAGAGAAACTAATTCCTACATATATCTCTCTTTAGATGGCCGACAAGTCCACGGCCGTCCCGATCGGTATTTGTGAGGATGTTCCTGTTGAAGTTGCCAATTGCTTAATACTTACTGATTTTGTTGTGCTTGACATGCCCGAGGATGGGAGCATGTCCATTATTCTTGGTAGACCTTTCCTTAACACCGCAGGTGCCATTATTGATTGCAATAAAGGTAAGGTTACCTTCAATGTGAATAACAAAGAACACACGGTGTATTTTCCAAAAAAGATCGACAAAAGGCATGGCCTTAAATCCATTGAGAATATCGAGACCGTGAATATGGGAGAATGGGATTGTCCACTACATGTATACCACAAATACAAAACAATTATGGTAGGAACAATGTCCATCAAAGTGAGAGTGCAATGATCACTTCATAAGAGGCGAGACTTTCTGCTCTATATATCGCCGGTTTGTTGGTAAGACTTAATCAACCTTGCTAACTAGCATGTTTTATATAGGTAAAAAGCTGAGCTTGTTATGTTTTCATTTCCATTAGATTTTATTCTCCTTGATGTACCCAAGTTTTTTTATTAAAGCTTCACTTGTTCTAACTTTTGTCTCCAGTTCACGAAAGTTTTTGCAGCTTTTTGAACATTGAAAAATTCTCTAAAGTGAAGTTTCCCAGAAAATTCCAGAAAATTCAGAATAAAAATTTCCAGGTAAAATGCCATCGGGAAGTACCTGTGGCTGACCAGGGGGGTCCACCCCTGGCCCAGGAGGCCAGGTGGCGCGGCCCAGCCCCTGGCCGCGCCACACACCCTCCTGGGTCCACAGGCACCCCCTGCTGTCATCTCTTCTTCCACTCTCTCTCTTTCACCCCAAAAACTCGTGTTCTTGCTCTGGTTACCTGTTCTTGCTGTTCTTGAGCACGGAACTTCGATCTCCCTCTACAACCACTCGTTTGAGCTGAAATTTGGAAATACTCCTTGGTATGTGACTCCCTCACCCCTCCAATTATTTTTCTACTTGGTGGCTTCATTAGTGAGTATTTAGTAGTTCTCGGTGATGTTTAGTTGACCTTAAATGTTTGTGTAGAAATTTATTTTCCAAGTTTTGTTGCTAGTTTGAGCCTTGGTAAAGTAAGTAGAATGTATTGCCCGAGCGCTCTAGCCGTGTTACGCGGTCCACAGCTTCACCTTCAACTACGAGGGTGACCTACAATGAAGAAATCATACCCTTGGAGCTGTTGGATGCATCACCCGCAAAGATCATGGCATTTCCATGCAGAGATTTCATGGCGGATGCCGGCATACAGGAGGAGTTCGACTCCTTGTATGCCAGACCAGGTTTGACACAGCTTGTGACGAGCCGTGTGTCGCGGTATAAAACACTCACCGCTATTTTCGTTAACAGTTTTAGGTTTTATCCTGAAAGTGATTCCGTTGTGTTTTAGATTTATGAAAGGTTACTAACCATGCCTATGAGTATCTTTTGTGAAGCTTTAGGTTTGCCCGACATAGGCGAGAAGAGGAGGAAAAATTCTCAAAGCGTTGCACTCAATACCCTTATCGACTCACTCGGCAACAATGAAGTGAGGAATTCCAACCGTTAGAAGATCTCCAATATTTTGTTCCCTCACCTCAGGTATTTCGCGTATTATATTGCTAGAGGGGTGTTTGCTCGAGACAACACGAGAAACACTTCTACGCCTGATACTGCTATCATGGTGAAAGCCCTCTCAGGGAAACACGAGTATCATGTGGGCACGCTGATTTCTAACAGCCTTGCTACTAATAGAACAAGGGGGATCTCTTTGGTGGCGTTTATGCCACACTTCTTTTGCAGTTTCTCCAAGGAGAACCGCGCCCAGATGATACAGTTTTTCCTTTTGTTAGCCTTGACTAGGCTACCATGAAGATGCATTTCTTTGTTACCAAGGCCTCTGACCATTATGCACTTGATTATATTTTCTGGTTTAAGGGCGATGCGGAACGCATCATCCATCTACCTGGACCACTTGTGTTTGATGTTTCTCGCAGGAACGAATACCTCTTTTCAGATACCGAGTTCGATGAGATTATGGGGAGATACCAGTTTCACAGCCCCACGAAGGGGGATGTGCCAGACGAGGAGGAGCACGTGGTGTATCCACCCGTCCAGGAGGAGACCGTCGCCCCATGGGACGAAGGGCCTTCCTCTGGATGGGGGGCGGGACCTTCTTCTTCTACGTGGGAGGGTCCCAGGACTTCGGTGTACGCACTGGAAGACGCTGATGACCCATGGACATACCAGTACTACCCCGGAGCAGGAGGCTCCTCGGGACCGCAGTAGACGAGCCCAACTTAGGCCAAAAGCCTAAGCTTGGGGGAGTACGTACTCTCCTCCCCTTCCATTGTATCATCCGTCTTGTTCGCTTTTATCTTTTTGAAGTTTTTGCTTGTTCTTTTAATTTGCAAAAAACCCAAAAAGATTTATCCTTTCTTTTGTTTTCGTTAAACCTTGAAAAACCCAAAAAAATGTTTCCTTTGCTCCTTAGTTTGCTTTGTTTCAGAGTTCAGCTCGAGTCCGTGGTGATTATAATTTCCTACGTTCAATCGTGGAAGTGACAAGGCAGTAATGACGAAGACCAACTGAAGGGATGCAACAAGGAAAGCATGTATGAACTCTTGTTGTTTCTATTATTGTACCTATGCCTGTACTTATGACTAGAGACCAGCTTGTAGCGACATGGTGCTATGTTTACAATGCTTTCCCAATGGTTCATGCTTTCTGTCAGAACCCTAATTTAGGTTTGTGCTTTGCTAAGCTAGCATTTTTGCATCATGAAAATTTTTGCAAAAGAAAAAGAAATGGGGAAGCAAAAATCCTCAAAATAATTTAATAAAAGGCCAGACAAAAATCTTTTTCCACAAATGCTTTGAGATTTTTGAAAAGTCTCATAAATGGGCATGATCACTTTTCAAGTGAAGTGGGTCCCATTACATGCTCACTGATTTTTCTAAAAGTCCAAAATGCCCTTTGAAATTAAATCAATATTGTATTTGCAATTGGAATTTATTAAATAAAATTCCAATAATTCTGAAACTTGGTGAGTGGATTTATATATGTCCTCTAAGATCACATAAAAGTTTTCAGAATTTTATAAAATGTTTTGATAGAAAAATCAAAACAAAACAAATAACAGAAAATAAATAAACAAAAAAACAGAAGAAAAGAGCTCACCTAGGTCAGACCCAACTCGCAGAAGCCGGCCCAAGCCCACCCCGGCGCCCTTGTCGTCTTCCCTGGGCACGAGCACACAGCTGCATGCCCGGCATGCTGATGACGTCGTGGTCGCCACCTCCTGGTGGCCACGGAGCTGCTTCCCTCGACTCTATCCGGCGTTGTGGAGTCCCCGTGTTTTCCCTCTGCCATTCCCCTCCTCTCGCAGCCTCCTCCCTCGCCGCTTTTGCGCCACCCCGTAGGTAGCCATCGCCACCGTGTGTGCGCACGCACGGCCAACGACGACTACTCGTTGCACCGCCGTGTCCCAGCCACTCCCCGTGCCCGTCTTCGTCACTGAGCGCAAGGATTCGCCCCAGGAATCACCGAGCGCGTCGCCCTTCTCACCGAACCACGGCCAGCCGCCATGGATTGCAGCAAGAAATCGCACGCCGTCGCGCCCTCCCCGGCCCCTCCGTGCTTCTCAACGCGCTTAGGGTGAGACCATCTTCCTTTTCCCCCTCCCCTTGCTCCTCCCCGCGCGGTGCCTCGTCGTCTTCTTCGAGCAGTAGCTCCGGCCGCCGACGGGATCGTTGCAACTGTGGCCTCGTGCCCCCCCCGAGGTCCCCCTTGTGCTCCAGGAGACGCGCAAGACCACGGGGCACATGCCCGTGCCCTCCGTTTCCCTCCCCGTGGCCTACGGCCCAACTCCGGTGGAGCGCCGCCGTGGCCGAGCCATCGGCGTCAAGCCATCGCCATTAGGGTTTGTTTAACCTGCTAATCCCCCCTAGCCTATGACAGGTGGGCCCAGGGGCCCCTTAATTAACCCGTGGGTTAATTAAACAGAGGGATTAACCCCTGGGTCACTGACAAGTGGGACCCTCTTGTCAGGCCACCCCCTACGTCATCATGACATAACTCTGACGCAATAATGCTAAATCATTTAAATTAAATCAGAAAAAAACCAAAAAATATTCAAAACTTTGAAATTAAATATCGTTTAAACTGTAACTCCAATTGAAATGATTTTTATATGAAAATTGATCAGAATAAAATTCTCTATCCAGATATGCAACTTTCATCCATGTTTACCATGATGGATCAGTAGCATTTTTCTATTTGGTACATTTGGTTTAATTCAAATAAAATGCAAATGTTATTCTAACTTGAACCATTGCAATGCAATACACTTCACATGGACATAAGAAGCAAAACAAACCCATGATCATCATCATATAATGCCATATTGTTTGTGCCTTGTAATTTATCAATTGTGTGCTTTACTTCCAGTGCTTCGGTGATTTCATCTTCTCGGTAAGAGTTGATCTCGGAGACGAGTTCAACCTCACGTCAGAAGAGTGTTACATCGTGATCGTCAGCAAGGAAAGCACCCCCTCTTTGATCATGTCAATAAAATCCTAGTTCCCTCTCATTCTCGCTTATGCATGTTTAGGATGTCACCATGATACGTTCTACCGCTAGTTGAACCCATTCCTTTGCATGACCTATCATTTTGTCACAGTAGTAAGCAAACCACAATCCTAGCAGATCTAGGAGTTGTTTGATATCATGTGGCCCCTGCAACTGTTACATCTTATTGTATGCTTAGAGTTTACAATGAGGCTACTTTGTTGTGAGTTGAAATGGTAGTGATCATGTGAATGATGGTGTTAACGTGTTGGTGAATTTGACCTAAACAAGGTGAACGATGAGAGGTTGTGTAGGAGTACACAGTGGGTTGTCTCGGTGAACACCGCCTTAAGCCCGAGTTCTTGTGCTGTTATCCAAGACTAAGAGTACGACCACACATTGGGCTCACTGACCCGACTCGGCCTAGTACCTCACCCCGGACCAAGTCCAGGAGTCGCAAGTAGTTCGAGCTTTAAACGATCTCAAGCAGGAACATCAAGGTAAGTGGTGGACGTAGGTTGCGGGCTCGTTGAATCAAGTGATCATGATCGTGTTGAGCTTGATGGAAGTCACACAACGTTTGAGTCTGCATCGGAAAAATCGGCCGGATTCCGATCGTGGTCCCAACTCAAATAGGCGACTCCTTAGGACTAGAGATGGTGTTGTGAGTGAAGTGCCGTGGCAACATCCTCGTCGGTACTCGCTTGAAGGGTCCACTCCCTGGCGGTAACTGATGCGTGCGTGTGTGTAGTAGTACACCCCTGCAGGGTTAATGAACTATTCGAATAGCCGTGTCCGCGGTTATGGACTACTTGGAGACCTTTACTTGATCATAGACAACTTCAATGGTTACTCTAAAATTGCCAAGTTAAGTGTGAGTGCTATGGCGTGCTTCCTCGTGGGGAAGTCGGGGAAATATCCATAGTGGTGTATTGGTTGGAGACTTGATACTTGGACTCGTGTACGCTCCTTACCTCTTTCTGGTATTCGTAGTACAGGACTAGCCAAGTAAAAGCTGGCACTTGAGCATTGAAACCCCACCTCCCTTTGCCTTGATACATGTGCATGAGTAGTATAGTTCCTATGTAAGTCTTGCGGAGTACGTCTTTGTACTCACGTTTGCTTATTCTATGTGTTAGAGACGAGACCACTGACCCTGACGGTGGCCTCTACCTCGAGATCGACGTGGACCAAGTCGTATAGTTCCATATAGCAGCATATTCCCTTTGGAGGGTCGTTGTATTTTATTTCAGGCTTCTTAAGTCGTTTGTTAAACTTGTCTTTACTAAGATATAATTTTCTTCCGTTGATGTTTGATGTAATGTTGGATCACAACCATGTGATCCCTGCTTGTAACACAACTACTATGTCTGCTCTGTTTAGCAGGAGTTATAAATACTATGCGTTTGTAGAGTTCATGTTGTGATTACCTCTTGTTTACACTGGACCTTTATGCTGCGTGTATGATTATAACATGCATGTCTTAGTGTGGGGTTCGATACCTTAGTTGAGTTCTTGCTGGCGGTCTTTTATACACCAAGTGGCCCTTAGATGTGCGCAGCTTGGGGCATCGCGATGCGATTTCTTGTGACTGTCACGTGCACACTTTGTTATATGATCGAGCCCGCCCTAGACCCCGACTAAGTGATAGGGTGTCGGGACCCGGGGTTAGCGTATGCAAGTCCCGCTACGACATAGTCATATGGAGAGCCGAGAACCGTACCCACTTCTCTAAGCAGACAAGGCAAAGCACAGAACGTTCTCGGAAAGCATCGTACGTGAGGGGCATCCCATCCAGGCCGGATGATCAACTGAGATGGGTCCTCATCGTCCGCACACAAGTCTAATGATATGGGTGATGAACTCCCATATTCACCGACAAGTCGCCTCAACCGTACTATCGACTATCTCATAACTCTTACATAGACTTACTCCAGCCCGATCACTTAGTCGGGGTCTAGGGCGGGCTCGATCATACATCAAAGTGTGCACGAGATAGAGTCTCGAGCAATCGCATCGCGATGCCCCAAGCTGCGCACATCTAAGGGCCACTTGGTGTATGAAAGACCGCCAGCCAGATCACAACTAAGGTCTCGAAAACCCATACTAAGACATGCATGTTATAAACATACACGCAGCACACATGTCTAGTATGAACAGCAGGTATCATTGCAATTCTCTACAATGTATACATCTTTATTAAAAACTCTTACAGAGTGCACACAGAGATCACAAGTCTGTGATCCAACATTACATCAAACATGCGGAAGCAAGTAGGTCTGAGTACAGACAAGTTTAACAAATGGCTTAGAGAAGCCTTATCTAAAAACAAGCCCTCCACGAGGGAACCAGTCGTCTGACTGGGACTACACTAGCTTGGTCTTGGTCTGAGTCTTCATTCTTCGAGCTTCGGTTAGAAGTCACCATTGGGGGTCGGTGGGTTCATCTAAAACATAGATTAAGCAAACGTGAGTACAAAATCGTACTCAGCAAGACTTACATAGGAACTATACTACTCATGCACATGTATCAAGGTAAAGGGAGGTGGGGTTTCACTTGCAGAAGTGCCAGCTTTGACTTGGCTAGTCCTGAACTACGAGTACCAGACTTGAGGTAAGAAGCGTACACGAGTCCACTACATCTCTTCAACCAATTACACCACTATGGTTACTTCCTCGACTTCCCCACGAGAAGCACACCATAGCACTCACGCTTATCTTGGTGTGTTTTAGAAGTATCCAGTTCAAGTTATCTAATAATCGAGCACAGCTCTCCAAGTAGTCCTTAACCGCCGATGCGGCTATTCGAATAGTTTTGTTAACCCTGCAGGGGTGTACCGCTACACACACGTGTCAACATTTACCCCCTTTTGCATGTCACCGTTCAAGAGATGACAGCGAGGATGCCACCACAACACTTCGCCCAGAGCTCCGTTCTAGTCCAGAGAGTCGCCTATCTGAGGGGGGATCCGTATGGAAGTCCGGCCGAGGTTCCAGTACAGCCTCAAACGATGTGTGCAGGGTCCCATGCCGGTCTTGAAAAGCCGTTCATCCACTTCGCAGACCGTGCCACAGCCCTACCAGAACTCCGAACTACTGCGACTCTTGGGGTTCGAACGGGGTGAGGTACTAGGATGAGAGGGGTCAGTGAGCCCAATGTGTGGTTGTACTCTTATTCTTGGATCACGACACAAGAACTCAGACTTAAGGCGGTGTTCAACGAGACAACCCACTTTGTACTCCTACACAGCCTCTCATCGTTCACCTTGTATTAGGGTGGATTCACCAACACATTTCACTTTCATCAACACCATTTTTATCATCATCCCGACTCACATCAAAAGCAACCTCGTTGTATCACTAAGCATGCAATAAGCAGTAACAGTTGCAGGGGCCACATGATATCAACCAACTCCTACATCTGCTAGGATTGTGGTTTGCTTACTACTGTGACAAGATGATAGGTCATGCAAAGGATATGGGTTCAACTATGCGATAGAAACGTTATCATGGTGATCATCCCAAACAATGCATAAGGGAGACATCATAGGGAAATGGGATTTTATCGACATGATCAATGGGGGTTTGCTTGCCTTGCTGACGAGGTTTCGATAACGGTGTCTTCAACGAAGGGGGTGGCCTCGGGTTCCGGCTCCACTTCTATCAGCAACATGAAAATCATAGGATCAACATAATGTACAATGCACAATCACATGAATAAGATTGTAATGGTGATGTTCAAGGTACTGATGTGTTGAGCATTCCATTTAAAAGGAGTATATTGCATTTGAAATGCAAATTCAAACTCCATTTGATTTATTGATGAATTTAAAATGCATTTGAATGCACAAAAGTTCATTTGAAAATGTTGATCATGAAGTGATGTGGTATAGTTGAAGTAATGTGTCTGATGTGTGGATGCATCCATTGGAATTAAGGGTGTTGCAAAATCATTTGCAAAATCACTCCAAATTTGAATTTGAAAAGGATCCATATGCATGTTTGCTATTGTTCACCCATTTTAAAATGGTCAAACATATAAACAAGTTGCATATTCATAATCCTTGTATTTTTCTGATAATTTTAGACATATTATTGTCCAATTTGGAGTTAGTATGGATTTTCTATGATTTATTGAAGTTTTGGCTATTTTCTGGAATTTTATCTCTTTTCTTTATTTCTTTTAATCTCTGGAAAAGGTTTATTGCATCATGCTGATGCAGTGCTGATGTCACCAGGGGGGCTGACAACAGGGGCCCACCTGTCTGTCTCTGTGGGGGTTAATCCCCTGTTTAACTAACTTAACCAAACAGTTAAGGGGGCAGGGCCCCACCTGTCATTGGCCGTGGGAGGGGGTTAGGGGGTGATTAGCACGCGGGTTAGGGGGCCTAATGGCTAGTCGTCGCCGGCAACCCCTGTGCTCGCCGGAGCACCGCCGGGTTTGCTAAACAGGGCACGGGGAGGGGCGTTGGGGGCACGAGCGAGTTGCTCTTCGCCTCGCGCGTCTGCAGGGGCCAACGGGGGGGTCACGGCGGGCTCTGTGGCGACGGTGGCGTCGGCCATGGCGGCGGCCGGACCTCTGGCTTCGACGGTGAGGAGAAAAACGGCGCGGAAGGAGCAAAGGAAAGGGGTAAACGATCCGCAGGCTCACCGTGGACGCAGCGGCGGGGTCGAGGACGCCGGAGGAGCACCGGAGGGAGGGAGATTGCTCGCCGGAGTTCGAGGACAGCGGCGAAGGATTCGAGGCAGGCGTCGCGCACAGAGCTTCCCCGCTCGAATCGAAGGGCCGGGGTGACGCAGACCTTCACGGCGGTCGTTGTGGACAACGTGGTGCGGCGGGAGCAGGCCAGTGGCCGCGCGGGCGCACGTCGGCGGCGAGAAGAGCTCCTCGGGCATGCGCGGAACAGACGAGAGAGAGAGGGGGAAGACGAGCTAGCGAAGGGGGAGATAGACCTGGGGGTCTCCAGGCGCCTCAGGGTGGGCTAGGTGGCCAGGGGAGCAAGCTGGAGGTGGCACGGCGTCGAGGCATGCCCTCCACGCAGCTCCCTGTGTGCTGCTGGCCGGCAAGGTAGAAGACAAGACGCTGGAGTGGGCCGGGCCAGAGGAGTTGGGCCTCGCCTGGTGCGAGAGGTAAGGTTTCTCTGCTCTTTTCTTTTTTATATTTTTTGTAAATTGATTGACCTAGCTATTTAAAATAGCTAGGCATTATATTAAATGCCAATATTTTTTATATGGCCTCATAAAAGCTAGAGCTAGCCACTTATAAAATTTGAGCATTTTTAAAATTCAAATAATTTGAATTTTAATTCAAATAGGGTTTTATTTAATTTTCCAAGGCATTGTTTGAGAATTAGAAAATTCAATGAGCATGGGATTGCTCCCAAACCATTTTTAAAATGATCAGCATCATTTATAGGAATTTTCCAAATACTCAAATGATTTTTGGAAAAAGATTTTTATCTGGCCATTTGATTTAATTTCTCAGGGCTTTTCTTTTCCCCATTTTTGAATTTCTTTTTGAAATTTTCACATGATGCAAGGGACTTGATATTCCTAGCACATACCTAACTTGGGGTTGTGACAACTCGCCCCCACTCAAAAGAATCTCGTCCCGAGATTCAGAAGTCTGCGGGAGGAAGGAGGGGTACTCGGCACTGAGACGGTCTTCTCTTTCCCACGTGGCTTCTTTCTCTGAGTGATGAGACCACTGAACTTTCAGAAACTTGATCTTGTTTCGGCGAGTGACACGCTCTGCTGAATCAAGAATACGAACAGGGTATTCTCGATAAGAAAGGTCATCCTGGAGATCAAGCGTTTCATGGTCGACTTCGCGGATGGGGTCCTTGAAGCAACGCCTGAGTTGTGACACATGGAATACATCATGTACTCGGGAAAGGTGCGGGGGTAGTTCAAGTTGGTAGGCAACTTCTCCATGTTTAGCAAGAATGCGGAAAGGTCCGATGGAACGTGGGGCCAATTTGCCTTTGATACCGAATCGTTGGGTTCCCTTCGGAGGAGTAACCCGAAGGTAAGCCTTCTCATCCAGATTGTAGCTTTCTTGCCTATGATGACGATCATAGTAGCTTTTCTGACGAGACTGGGCTGCTTTCAATTGATCACGAACAATGCGAACTTGCTCTTCTGCTTCCTTGATCATATCCGGTCCAAAGAATTGTCTTTCACCGGTTTCTGACCAGTTTAAAGGTGTTCGACATCGTCTTCCATAAAGGAGTTCAAAAGGAGCCATGTTCAGACTAGATTGGAAACTATTGTTATAAGCAAATTCGGCGAATGGCAGAGACTTCTCCCAATTCTTTCCGAATGAGATAACACAAGCTCTGAGTATGTCTTCCAAAATTTGGTCAACCCTTTCGACTTGACCACTAGACTGAGGATGGAAAGACGTACTAAAGGAGAGATGAGTTCCTATAGCATTCTGAAAGCTTCCCCAAAATCTAGAGGTGAAAAGGCTACCGCGATCAGAATTGATTTCCAAAGGAACACCGTGAAGGGATACAATTCTAGAGACGTACAAGTCCGCTAACTGGCTAGCAGTTATAGACTCGCGAACCGGAAGGAAGTGAGCAACTTTGGAAAGCCTATCTATGACAACGAAGATGGCATCGTTTCATTTCTGGGTTTTTGGAAAGCCGGTGATGAAGTCCATACCGACTTTGTCCCATTTCCACTCTGGAATAGAAAAAGGTTGAAGTGTACCAGAAGGTCTTTGATGTTTTGCCTTAATGCGACGATAAACATCACATTCGGCAACAAATTGAGCAATGTCTCTCTTCATCCTAGTCCACCAAAATCTCTGGCGTAGATCTCGGTACATTTTTGTGCTACCGGGATGAATCGAGAGGGGTGTGTCATGGGCTTCTTTGAGGATGAGTTGCCTTAGTTCCCTATTCTTAGGTACTACCAAACGATTTCCAAAGAATACCGTTCCTTTACTATCTGTGGAGAAACATTTAGCAACTCCGCTAGCAATGTTCTCCTTGATCCGGCGAACACCTCGTGCACGCCTTTGGGCAACAATGATTTGATTCTCAAGAGTCGGTTTCGCCACCAAGGTAGAAAGATAGCCATGAGGAACAATCTCAAGATTGAGCTTGCGAAATTCCTCATAAAGAAGTGGTTGATACTGTTGTAACATAAGGTTGTTACAATATGAGTTACGACTTAGTGCATCAGCCATGACATTGGCTTTGCCTGGGGTGTAAGAAATTCCTACGTCGTAATCTTTTATCAACTCAATCCAGCGTCTTTGCCTGAGATTAAGATCTTGCCGGGTGAATATATATTTTAGGCTTTGGTGGTCAGAATAGATCTCACAACGATTACCAAGGAGGTAATGTCGCCAAGTTGTTAGGGCATGAACTACGGCAGCGAGTTCAAGGTCATGGGTAGGATAGTTCTCTTCATGTGGCCGCAACTGGCATGAAACATAAGCTACCACATGTCGATCTTGCAGAAGTATGCATCCTAACCCTTGCCGTGATGCGTCACAATAGATCTCGAAATCCTTTTTGGTGTCTGGAGGAGCAAGTACGGGTGCAGAAGTCAACCTTCTTTTTAGGTCTTGAAAGCTTTCCTCGCACTTGGGAGTCCATAAGAATTTCTTATATTTCTTGAGGAGTTCAGTTAGAGGCTTTGCAACTTTAGAGAAGTTCTCGACGAAGCGACGACAATAGCTAGCTAGGACAAGAAAACTCCTAACTTGCTTAACCGATTCAGGTGGAGTCCAGTCAAGGACGGCCTGAAATCTCTCGGGATTCACAGCAATGCCTTTTGCAGAAATCACGTGGCCTAAGTAGGTCACTTCTGGTAGCCAAAATTCACACTTGGAGAATTTAGCATACAGGCGATGCTCTCTAAGTTTCATCAATACCAGCCTTAGGTGTTCGGCATGTTCTTCTTCGTTCTTTGAGTATATAAGGCTGTCATCGAGGTAAACCACGACGAACTAGTCCAAATACTCCAAGAAGATCGAGTTCATCATGCGTGAAAAAGTGGCGGGGGCATTGGTTAAACCAAAGGAGATGACGGTGAACTCGAAAATACCATAACGAGTAGTGAAAGCCGTCTTGGGAATGTCCTCGCTTCGGATTTTGATTTGATGATAACCTAATCTCAAATCCATCTTGGAGAAGACAGAGGATCCTGCAAGTTGATCATAAAGATCATTGATCCTGGGCAGTGGGTAGTTGTTCTTTATCGTCGCTCAATTTAGCGGGCGATAGTCTACGCACATCCTTTCTGTTCCATCTTTCTTCGTTACGAACAGAACGGGGCAACCCCATGGCGATGAGCTAGGGCGGATGAAGCCTTTTTCCAACAAAGCTTCGTGTTGGGTTTTAAGCTCAGCTAACTCACATGGGGCCATTTTGTATGGGCGTCTAGAAATTGGTGCGGTTCCTGGGGCAAGATCTACAATGAACTCTACACATCTGTCGGGTGGCATTCCCGGAAGCTCTTCAGGAAAGACATCCGGGAAGTCACGAACCACCGGAACATCTTCAAGGTCGGGAAGAGGAAGCACATTGAAAGAATGCACCTGGGTTCTTGTTCTTGGTGAAGAGTAAACTATTGTCTGGCCTGAAGGATGTGTAAGTCTAACTGACTTGGCTTTACAATCAAGAAAAGCATTCTGCCTTGATAACCAATCCATACCAAGGATGACATCAATGTCGGAAGACTTGAGGGCTATGAGTGAAGCAAGGAATACTAAACCCTCAATTGCAATTTGATTACCATGGCTTACTCTATTAGTTTGCCACTTGGAACCAGGAGTTTGAATGATCATAGTGATGAACATTTCATCAAAGGATATCTCATGTCGAAGTGCATAACTCTCCGACATGAATGAGTGAGATGCTCCTGGATCGAAAAGGACAGAAGTGGGAACAAAATTGACTGGGAGCGTACCAAGAATGACGTCAGAAGTACTATCAGTTTCCTCAACAGAGACTTGGTTCACACGTCCAAGATTTTCTGAGGTGGATGGCTTAGCGGTGGAAACCTTCGGGGTGGTCTGGCACGAACAGTGGGGTTTCCTTTGGCATGGGGTGGAGCATTTTGGTTGACGGGGCACTCACGAGAATAGTGACCAGGCTGGCCACATCTAAAGCAGGCTCCAAAGATAGTGTGGGGAGCTGGGTTGTTTGGTGGAGCTGGAGGACGAGGCGGCACAAGGGATGGCCTCGGTAGGTTGTTTTGGGGAAACAAACTGTTAGGAATCCAGATCATACGCTTCTGAGGGCGTGAACTGGAAGAAGGGGCAAGCTCAAGAGCATGCTTGCGAGACTTCTCGAAAACTTCATTGCCATGCTCAGCTCTGAAGGATCTATTGACTAAATCCTCAAAGGTGGCAAATTCGATGAGGTTGAGATCATGACGAAGGATGGGGCTAAGTCCCTTACGGAACCTTTCCTGCTTTCTGGCATCGGTGGTGATCTCATCTTGGGCATACCGAGCAAGACGGTTGAACTCTCTCACGTACTCATGAATGGACATCTCTCCTTGATTCAGATTGCAAAACTCTTCCTTCTTGCCCTCCATCAACTCATCCAGAATGTGGTACCCTCGAAAGGCAACACAGAACTCCTGCCAAGTCACTACGTGACCATCTGGCTACATTGCAACATAGTTCTCCCACCACTGAAGAGCAGCACCTTCCAAGAAGTATACCGCGAAAACAACTCGGTCATCGGGAGCAACATGTGCAGTATCAAGCTTACGCTCGATGGAACGGAGCCAATCATCATCTTCAAGGGGCTCAGAAGAACATCGGAATACCGGTGGCTTGAGGAGGATGAAGTCCTGAATGCTGACCACCACATTACGATGGTGGGCCGTATTCAGCTCGATGAGCTCCAGAAGGCGTGTCTGATCACGTCTATTCCGCTCAGCTTCCATCATGATTTCCGCCGCAGAAGGCGGGGGTGGAAGTTCGTCATTATCTCGATTCCGATCACGGTCTCGATTCCGAAGAACAACACTACGAGTTCCACCTGACATCCTGTGTGATAAAAATCAACAATCAGAACAGGTTGTACGATGGATTCAAGGATAAAAGGATATGATTTCAGAAGGAGAAGACTGTAATGCAAAGGCAATGATTCAAAGAAACACGGGATAATTCCGGAAGCATAACGGCTACACTGGGATGGAAAATGAAACAACCTCGAATAATTGGACAGAACTTCTTCAAGGAACTCAAAACACGGAGACTCTGGACATCCACAACAATCCTACGGATATAAGGAGGCAATCAACGAGATGTTCTAGTAAGACATAGATAAGCCTAGTCCTATCTTCCCGTAGAATAAGATGAGGGTGACTCAGAACTCAGATCGATGAGCGTAAGGAGAAAAAGAAGCCTTATGTTGTTCCCTTATATACCCAGAGTAACTATATAACTATAGAAGGCTAGACTCGACTTCGGCCAAGGCTGATAATCCTATAGTCAGTCCTGCTCTGATACCAAGTCTGTCGGGACCCGGGGTTAGCGTATGCAAGTCCCGCTACGACATATTCATATGGAGAGCCGAGAACCGTACCCACTTGTCTAAGCAGACAAGCCCAAGCACAGAACGTTCTCGGAAAGCATCGTACGTGAGGGGCATCCCATCCAGGCCGGATGATCAACTGAGATGGGTCCTCATCGTCCGCACACAAGTCTAATGATATGGGTGATGAACTCCCATATTCACAGACAAGTCGCCTCAACCATACTATCGACTATCTCATAACTCTTACATAGACTTACTCTAGCCCGATCACTTAGTCGGGGTCTAGGGCGGGCTCGATCATACATCAAAGTGTGCACGAGACATAGTCTCGAGCAATCGCATCGCGATGCCCCAAGCTGCGCATATTTAAGGGCCACTTGGTGTATGAAAGACCGCCAGCCAGATCACAACTAACGTCTTGAAAACCCATACTAAGACATGCATGTTATAAACATACACGCTGCACACATGTCTAGTATGAACAGCAGGTATCATTGCAATTCTCTACAATGTATACATCTTTATTAAAAACTCTTACAGAGTGCACACAGAGATCACAAGTCTGTGATCCCACATTACATCAAACATGCGGAAGCAAGTAGGTCTGAGTACAGACAAGTTTAACAAATGGCTTAGAGAAGCCTTATCTCAAAAAATCCCTCCACGAGGGAACCAGTCGTCTGACTGGGACTACACTAGCTTTGTCTTGGTCTGAGTCTTCATTCTTCGAGCTTCGGTTAGAAGTCACCATTGGGGGTCGGTGGGTTCATCTAAAACATAGATTAAGCAAACGTGAGTACAAAATCGTACCCAGCAAGACTTACATAGGAACTATACTACTCATGCACATGTATCAAGGTAAAGGGAGGTGGGGTTTCACTTGCAGAAGTGCCAGCTTTGACTTGGCTAGTCCTGAACTACGAGTACCAGACTTGAGGTAAGAAGCGTACACGATTCCACTACGTCTCTTCAACCAATTACACCACTATGGTTACTTCCTCGACTTCCCCACGAGAAGCACACCATAGCACTCACGCTTATCTTGGTGTGTTTTAGAAGTATCCAGTTCAAGTTATCTAATAATCGAGCACAACTCTCCAAGCAGTCCTTAACCGCGGACGCGGCTATTCGAATAGTTTTGTTAACCCTGCAGGGGTGTACCGCTACACAGACGTGTCATCATTTACCGCCTTTTGCATGTCACCGTTCAAGAGATGACAGCGAGGATGCCACCACAACACTTCGCCCACAGCTCCGTTCTAGTCCAGAGAGTCGCCTATCTGAGGGGGATCCGTATGGAAGTCCAGCCGAGGTTCCAGTACAGCCTCAAACGATGTGTGCAGGGTCCCAAGCCGGTCTTGAAAATCCGTTCATCCACTTCGCAGACCGTGCCACAGCCCTACCAGAACTCCGAACTACTGCGACTCTTGGCGTTCGAACGGGGTGAGGTACTAGGATGAGAGGGGTCAGTGATCCCAATGTGTGGTTGTACTCTTCTTCTTGGATAACCACACAAGAACTCGGACTTAAGGCGGTGTTCAACGAGACAACCCACTGTGTACTCCTACACAACCTCTCATCGTTCACCTTGTATTAGGGTAGATTCACCAACACATTTCACTTTCATCAACACCATGTTTATCATCATCCCGACTCACATCAAAAGCAACCTCGTTGTATCACTAAGCATGCAATAAGCAGTAACAGTTGCAGGGGCCACATGATATCAACCAACTCCTACATCTGCTAGGATTGTGGTTTGCTTACTACTGTGACAAGATGATAGGTCATGCAAAGGATATGGGTTCAACTATGCGATAGAAACATTATCATGGTGATCATCCTAAACAATGCATAAGCGAGACATGAGAGGGAAATGGGATTTTATCGACATGATCAATGGGGGTTTGCTTGCCTTGCTGACGAGGTTTCGCTAACGGTGTCTTCAATGAAGGGGTGGCCTCGGGTTCCGGCTCCACTTCTATCAGCAGTATGACAATCATAGGATCAACATAATGTACAATGCACAATCACATGAATAAAATTGTAATGGTGACATTCAAGGTACTGATGTGTTGAGCATTCCATTTAAAAGGAGTATATTTCATTTGAAATGCAAATTCAAACTCCATTTGATTTATCGATGAATTTCAAATGCATTTGAATGCACGAAAGTTCATTTGAAAATGTTGATCATGAAGTGATGTGGTATAGTTGAAGTAATGTATCTGATGTGTGGATGAATCCATTGGAATTAAGGGTGTTGCAAAATCATTTGCAAAATCACTCCAAATTTGAATTTGAAAAGGATCCATATGCATGTTTGCTACTGTTCACCCATTTTAAAATGGTCAAACATATAAACTAGTTTCATATTCATAATCCTTGTATTTTTCTGATAATTTTAGACATATTATTTTTCCAATTTGGAGTTAGTATGGATTTTCTATGATTTATTGAAGTTTTGGCTATTTTCTGGAATTTTATCTCTTTTGTTTATTTCTTTTAATCTCTGGAAAAGGTTTATTGCATCATGCTGATGCAGTGCTGATGTCACCAGGGGGGATGACAACAGGGGCCCACCTGTCTCTCTTTGTGGGGGTGAATCCCCTGTTTAACTAACTTAACCAAACAGTTAAGGGGGCAGGGCCCCACCTGTCATTGGTCGTGGGAGGGGGTTAGGGGGTGATTAGCACGCGAGTTAGGGGGCCTAATGGCTAGTCGTCGCCGGCGACCCCTGTGCTCGCCGGAGCACCGCCGGGTTTGCTAAACAGGGCGCGGGGAGGGGCGTTGGGGGCACAGGCGAGTTGCTCTTCGCCTCGCGCGTCTGCAGGGGCCAACGGGGGGTCACGGCGGGCTCTGTGGCGACGGTGGCGTCGGCCATGGCGGCGGCCGGACCTCTGGCTTCGACGGTGAGGAGAAAAACGGCGCGGATGGAGCAAAGGAAAGGGGTAAACGATCCGCAGGCTCACCGTGGACGCAGCGGCGGGGTCGAGGACGCCGGAGGAGCACCGGAGGGAGGGAGATTGCTCAACGGAGTTCGAGGACAGCGGCGGAAGGATTCGAGGCAGGTGTCGCGCACACAGCTTCCCCGCTCGAATCGCAGGGCCGGGGTGACGCAGACCTTCACGACGGTCGTCGTGGACAACGTGGTGCGGCGGGAGCATGCAGATGGCCGCGCGGGCGCACGTCGGCGGCGAGAAGAGCTCCTCGGGCATGCGCGGAACAGACGAGAGAGAGAGGGGGAAGACAAGCTAGCGAAGGGGGAGATGGACCTGGGGGTCTCCTGGCGCCTCAGGGTGGGCTAGGTGGCCATGGGAGCAAGCTGGAGGTGGCACGGCATCGAGGCATGCCCTCCACGGAGCTCCCTGTGTGCTGCTGGCCGGCGAGGTAGAAGACAAGACGCTGGAGTGGGCCGGGCCAGAGGAGTTGGGCCTCGCCTGGTGCGAGAGGTAAGGTTTCTCTGCTCTTTTCTTTTTTATATTTTCTATAAATTGATTGACCTAGCTATTTAAAATAGCTAGGCATTTTATTAAATGCCAATATTTTTTATATGGCCTCATAAAAGCTAGAGCTAGCCACTTATAAAATTTGAGCATTTTTAAAATTCAAATAATTTGAATTTTAATTCAAATAGGGTTTTATTTAATTTTCCAAGGCATTGTTTGAGAATTAGAAAATTCCATGAGCATGGGATTGCTCCCAAACCATTTTTAAAATGATCAGCATCATTTATAGGAATTTTCCAAATACTCAAAGGATTTTTGGAAAAAAAATTTATCTGGCCATTTGATTTAATTTCTCAGGGCTTTTCTTTTCCCCATTTTTGAATTTCTTTTTGAAATTTTCACATGATACAAGGGACTTGCTATTCCTAGCACATACCTAACTTGGGGTTGTGACATTGGGCTGGAGTAAGTCTATGTAAGTTTTATAATACAATCGATAGTATGGTTGAGGCGACTTGTCTATGAATATGGGAGTTCACCACCCATATCATTTAGACTTGAGTGTGGACGATGAGGACCCATCTCAGTTGATCATCCGGCCTGGATGGGATGCCCCTCATGTTCGATGCTTTCCGAGAATGTTCTGTGCTTGGCCTTGTCTTCTTATACAAGTGGGTATGGTTCTCGGCTCTCCATATGATTGTGTTGTAGCGGGACTTGCATACGCTAACCCCGGGTCCCGACAGACTTGGTATCAGAGCAGGACTATCTGTAGGATTATCAACCCTTGGCCGATGTCGAGTCTAGCATTCTATAGTTATATAGCTACTTTGGGTATATAAGGGAACAACGTAAGGCTTGTTTTTTCTCCTTACCCTCATTGTTCTTAGTTCTGAGTCACCCTCATCTTGTTCTACGGGAAGATAGGACTAGGCTCATCTATGTCTTACTAGAACATCTCGTTGTTTGCTTCCTTGTAGTCGTAGGAGAGTTGTGTTCGGTTTGCTAGAGTTGTTGTGCTTCCTGATTTCCTACATCGTATGTAAGTGATGTTTCTATGTTGTAAGAAATTGTCTTCTCTTGCAATTACAGCCGTTATGCTGTCCGAGTCATTCCAGGTTTCTTCATAATCTGATGCATTTGCAAAATCCTTCTCTCCGTTTCGGATGTCTTTCCAGAAGATTTGTTAGGTGGCATACCCGACAGCTCCATAGAGTTTGTTGTAGGTTTTGTTCTAGAAACCTATACTGATTCATTTGCAGCTCTTCCTCCCACTTTAGATGTCTTCTAGCCAGAATAACCACACCAACCATTGTGTTGGGGTACTTTGATACTCTGACATATCTGTTGTAGCCCTAGTAAGCCATGGTCATCCTCAAGGAAAACCATCTAGTAACCCAACCCCTTAAATCATGCCACCCGACAGATGTGTAGAGTTCATAGTGGATCTTATGCCAGGAACCGCACCAATTTCCAGACGCCCATACAAAATGGCCCCACGTGAGTTAGCTGAGCTTAAAATCTAACTTGAAGCTTTGTTGGCAAAATGCTTCATCCTCCCTAGCTCAACACCATGGGGTTGCCCTGTTCTGTTCGTAACGAAGAAAGATGGAACAAAAAGGGTGTGCGTAGACTAACGCCCGCTAAATCTAGCGACGATAAATAACAAGTACCCACTTCCCAGGATCAATGATCTTTATGATCAACTTGCTGGATCCTCTGTCTTCTCCAAGATGGATTTGAGATTAGGGTATCATCAAATCAAAATCAGAAACGAGGACATTCCCAAAACGGGTTTCACTACTCGTTATGGTCTTTACGAGTACACCGTCATGTCCTTCTGTTTAACCAATGCCCCCGCCACTTTCTCGCGCATGATGAATTCGATTTTCATGGAGTACTTAGATAAATTTGTTGTAGTTTATCTTGCTGACATTCTCATCTACTCGAAGAACGAAGAAGAACATGCTGAACATCTTAGGTTGGTATTGATGAAGCTTCGAGAGCACCGCCTTTATGCCAAGTTCTCTAAGTGCGAATTTTGGCTACCAGAAGTGACCTATTTAGGCCACGTGATTTCTTCCAAAGGCATTAGTGTCAACCCCGAGAGAGTTCAGGCCGTCCTTGAGTGGACTCCACCTGAATCGTTTAAGCAAGTTAGGAGTTTTCTTGGCTTAGCTAGCTTTTGCCGCCGTTTCGTCAAGAACTTTTCTATAGTTGCAAAGCCTCTAACTGAACTCCTCAAGAAAGATAAGAAATACGAATGGAACCCCAAGTGCGAGGAAAGCTTTCAAGAGCTAAAAAGAAGACTGACTTCTGCACCCGTACTTGCGTCTCCAGACACCAAAAAGAATTTCGAGATCTATTGTGATGCTTCACGGCAAGGGTTAGCATGCATACTTATGCAAGATCGACATGTGGTAGCATACGCTTCACGCCAGTTGCGTCCACATGAAGAGAACTATTCTACCCATGATCTTGAACTCGCTGCCGTAGTTCATGCCCTGAAGACTTGGCGACATTACCTCCTTGGTAATCGTTGTGAGATCTATTCCGACCACCAAAGCCTCAAATACATATTCACACAGCCAGATCTTAATCTCAGGCAAAGGCGCTGGATTGAGTTGATAAAAGATTATGACATAGGAATATCTTATACCCACTACAGGAAACAAGAGTTTTGCCGTCAGCGACAAACATATGAAAAACTGATGGCAAAGCCTTTGCCGTCAGCTCCGCGACGACAAAGTTGTTGACAGCTCATCAGTCGGCAGTGAGTTGCTTTGCCGTCAGCTTAAAATCGACCGACGGCAAAGCCTTTGCCGTCAGTCTTTTTGTACTGGCTGACGGCAAAGCCGCTCGTACGGCCAGCTCTGACTTAAACCCGGGGCCTGAGTTAACGGCGTGCATTGCCGTCAGCTAGCCGTCTGGCTGACGGCAAATCCCTTGTCTGGGCGCGCATGCCAGCCTACTCTTTGCCGCCAGCCGGTTCATGGCCGACAGCAAAGCCGTGAGCAAATGGTCACTACCATAGCCTAGATTGCACTGGCTGTCGCCACGTGTCCTCTTTGCCGTCAGCTTGCCAACGGCAACGCCTTTGCCGTCAGCTTGCTGACGGCAAAGCTCTCTGTATCTATCTTTTTAATTTGTTTTCTTTAGTTCCCTGCATTTAAAAAATAATATATATATACAGAACTCTACTGCATTCAAAAAGTTCCCAACATGATATATTATAGTGCACACATGTATCTCCAAGTCATCTCCATCCCACAAGTCTACTAGTGCATACAAAAAGTTTAAAACAGCAACAATGATATATATACAACATCGCACAAGTCCACTACATAACCACAAGCGTCTACAAAGGCCACCACTATGCCAAGTGTTCATACAAATAGTTTAAGAGTGCCCAACATCGCACAAGTGCATATATAAAGACTAACATCCTATATCTACAACAAAGAAGCATCCATCCATGCATAAAGGCAAATCTGCAAAATGAAAACATAAACATATGTTAGTTACGGAAAAAATAAAAAGAAGAAAAGAAGAAGAGTAAGGTGAAGAAGAGTAAGGAGAAGAATAGGAAGAATAAGAATAAGATGAAAGGAAGAAGAGAAGATGGAGAAAAAGAAAGAAGAGAAAAATTAAGAATAAGAAGAACTTTTCTTCTTTTACTTTCTTTTTCATCTCTTTCTTCTGCACTTCTTTCTTTTCCTCCTATCCTTCTTCTTATTCTACAATACTTGTTCTTCTTAGACCTCAAGAGCTAAATATATCTCATTTTAGATCTAACTAAGTCATTAATTCAT
The DNA here is from genome assembly GCA_950022295.1 of Bromus sterilis. NCBI lineage: Eukaryota > Viridiplantae > Streptophyta > Magnoliopsida > Poales > Poaceae > Bromus > Bromus sterilis. The sequence continues at coordinate 225,764,522 of OX465599.1, forward strand.
TTTTGAGCTTTATATGTGAAGTATAAGTCATTTTTAGGTTTATAAGCCACTTAAGCTAGTAAATTCATTATTGAGCTTTTATAAGACAAGTATAAGTCATTGTTGAACTTATTAAAGCTTATAAAATCTAATTTGAGCTTTAAAAGCTTATAAAGCAAAGTTTGAGCTTTATAAGCTTATAAAGTCACTATTGAGCTTTTAGAAGCCAAGTATAACTCAATTTTCATCGAACTATGCTATTAACATCATTTTTCAGCTTTATGAGCTTATGAAGTCATTGAGGAGCTATTATAAGCCAAGTATAAGTCATTTTTTAGGTTTACAAGCTTATAAAGCCTAGTATAAGCTTTATAAGCTTATATAGTCATTTTTTAGGTTTTATAAGCCAAGAATAAGTAAATATTTATGTAACTAAGCTATTACTACCATTATTGAGCTTTATGAGCATATAAAGTCATTGATGAGCTTTATCTAATTTACCGGAGTCCACCTCAAGGCGGAGAAGCGCCGCCACGTGGGTTGCTCGGGGATTCACTAGGAGATTCTTGTGGGTTGTGAGATGCAACTCCGGAATTATGCTGCAACAAAGGATGAGTTGCAATGTGTTAAGCATGATGACACTTGATGGTATAAGACCGGGCTATATTGATCATTGAAAGAAACTTACCGTTTCGGGAGGAGAAACGATAGGCGTCGGCATCGGTGGAGGGGTAAGACCTTGCTTCTCCCACATACTCTAATGGCGAGTGCCACGTTTCTTGGGTCTTTGTCTTTACCTTCTTTATGTATTTCATTGAACATCTTCCACGCTTCACCATCAGAGGGGTGGGTCAACATCAAATTCCCGTATTCATCTGTAGCACGTCTAATTACATCTCTGTGCCATGTCATTTGTTTTGTTGTTTATTCAAGCATGTAAAGCCGTTGAAGTCTTGGTAAGATCGGTAGGTACCGAAGAATGTTTACGGGTATTTTGCTCTGCGTCTTCTCACCAAGACCGTTGTCTACGAAAATATACCTGGAGGACTTGCAGCGTGGACAATAATTATCATCCGCATACTCATGCCTAAATACGTCGCATCCTTTCTCACAAGCATGTATCCGCTCGATGGGCATCTTCAGTGCACCGAGTATTTTGTCTGAGTGGTATAGGTTTGCAGGCATAATATGACCGTCCGGTTGAAAGCGCCCGAATAAGGTCATCATCGCATCATAGCACTCTCTGGACAACTTGAATTGTGCCTTAAGAGCCATTGTTTATGCGATGGCATCTAGTTGACAAAGCTTGGTGTGCGCATGTAGTGGGAGTTTTGAAGACTCTAGCATGGCATAAAAGGCCTTCGCAGTTTCCTCCGGTTCTTCGTCCTCATGACGAGCATCGTTGTAGTCATTCACCGTGTCTTCGATCCCTGTCCCACAATCCTCAATGCGCTGACACACTACCTCATGTCTCCCACGTTGGGACGACTCGCCATGAAATGACCACAACGTATAATCAGGCATGAAACCACGTATTTGCAGGTGTTTACCCATTACATCCTTTGTCTGTTGTGAATAGTTCTTACATCTAGTGCAGGGGCACCATGTTCTTGGTTGGCCAGCACTAAATGCAACCTCTAGGAACTCCTCGGTCTTGGTCAACCATTCCTCAGTCATATTGTTTTTACTAGGGTGACTGGTGTACATCCACGCACGATCATTCATTCTGGCTAGCTGGCTAGTACAAATTAACACCAGAAGGCATATAATTAATTACAGTGATACGACATAAGCACACTAGCTAATAGGTAAAGATAGGTCCTAATCCCACCCGAGTATGTGCATATTGGATTCATTTCCCCATGCTCTCCTCCCGATCTGACGCAAAATTTCGACAACACCTCCCCGCTGTTCTCCTGATACATGTCTTAGCATAAACCGAGAGGATGTGTACCCGGAGAACAACAAGGTGGCGCTGACGAAATCCTGCGCCCGATCCGGAGGAGAGCATATATGGGGAAATGAATCCAATCTACACATACTCGGGTTGTCCATGGATAACGTTGGACAATTAGAAAGAATCCAATTATAAATATGCAAATGAATGCATATTTATAAATGGAATCTTTCGAACGGGAGACGCATATGGGTTATGCAATGGAACCTTACATCTAAATTTTAATTATTAAATCTACCTATCTAGCTAGTGTCATCGAACGCATCGGGAGGAGATTTGTGCTCCCCCTCGAACGCACGGGGAGGTTACAAGGAATGGAAAGGACGAGAGGGTGCAGTGGGAGATGGTGCTCCTCTTCGTCTTTTTTCCGATGGTTGGAAATCCTCCTCCTCGACATCAGGCTGGTGAGCCTCTCCTCATCTACCCCTCTTCTTCATCTGCCCTACTTTTCTTTTCACTTTACTAATAAAAAAATTCATTCTTTCACTTTACTTTGATTATAACCTAATTAAACTTACTAACTAACTAAATAATAATAGAATAGAACTAACTAAAAGATTATGCCAAACTAGTAGTAATAAACCTAGCTATAACAACTAAAAATAACTAAAAAATATCCTATGAAATAACAATAACAAAAACCTAGATATATATCTAACCTTCACTAACCTAGCTAGCAACTAACAATAGCAAAATTACTAACAACTAATTTCTGACAACAACTAACAATGAACATAAATCTACACTAACAGATGTAGATCTACACTAAACTAACTAAAATTACATGCCACTAACAGATCTACACTAAGATAACTAAAATCTAACACATAAAAAAATGGAGAAGGGGTGGCTGTGCGCTCACCGGAGAGTGGCGGAAGCGGCGCGGACGGAGTGCCGTGGCAGTTCACCGTCGAGGCAGGGGGAGCAGGCTCTCCGGTAGCAGCGGCGGAGGTCCAGATGAAGCGGCAGCGGCGGGGGGGGGGGGGGTGGAGCTGCAGAGGAAGAGAGGAGCAGTGGGAATGAGAAGAGAGAGAGAGTGGGGAGCGCGGGAGGGGGCGGTGCGGGGGAGGCGGCGGCGGGAAGACGCGGCCGGGGTGCTCCGGTGGCGGCGGCGGCGCATTGGAGGGTGAGAGAGTGCTCGAGCAGGGTGAGGGAGAGAGTACTGGCCGGTTAGGTCTGCCCCGAGCCGAGATAACGGCCCGCCGCTTGGCCGTCAGCCAGCTGACGGCAATGCGGCTTTGTCCTCAGCTGGCTAACGGCCAAGCGGCGGGCCGTTATACCACTGCTGCGTGGTGGGGTCTGGGCATACGTTGCCGTCAGGTTCTCTATGCCGTCAGCCTTTCCGAGATTTGCCGTCAGCTAACTGACGGCGTTGAATAGGCTGACGGCTAACGTTTCTTTGCCTTCAGCTGTTTCTTTGCCGTCAGCTTTTCCACTAGCTGACGACAATCCATGGTTTGTCGTCTGCCACGATGAAAAGCTGACGGCAAAGCCCGAAGCTGACGGCAAAACTCTTGTTTCTTGTAGTGACCCCAGGCAAACCCAATGTCATGGCTGATGCACTAAGGCGTAAGTCGTATTGTGACAACCTAATGTTACAACAATATCAACCACTTCTCTATGAGGAACTTCGAAAGCTTAATCTTGAGATTGTTCCTTATGGATTCCTTTCCACCTTAGTAGTGAAACCAACTCTTGAGGATCAAATCAAAGCTGCACAGAAACGTGCTCGAGGTATCCGATACATCAAAAGAAACATTGCTAGTGGTAAGACTAAATGTTTTACCCTAGACAATGAAGGCATTGTATACTTCGAGAAGAGGATAGTAGTACCGAAGAATAAGAACCTTAGACAGTTGATCCTTAAAGAAGCCCATGAATCACCCCTCTCGATTCATCCTGGTAGTACTAAAATGTATCATGATCTACGCCAGAGATTTTGGTGGACTAGGATGAAGAGATAAATTTCTTAGTACATTGCTGAATGTGATGTTTGTCGTCGCGTTAAGGCAGAAACTCAAAGACCTGCTGGTACTCTTAGGCCTTTGCCTATCCCCGAGTGGAAATGGGATAAAGTGAGTATGGACTTCATCACTGGCTTTCCAAAAACCAAGAAAGGAAATGATGCCATCTTCGTTGTCATTGATAGACTTTCCAAAGTTGCTCACTTCCTTCCCGTTCGCGAGTCTATAAGTGCTAGCCAGTTAGCGGACTTGTATGTCTCCTGAATCGTGTCACTTCACGGTGTTCCTAAAGTTTTCAGAATGCTATGGGAACCCACCTCTCCTTTAGCACCGCTTATCACCCGCAATCAAGTGGTCAAGTAGAAAGGGTCAATCAAATTCTCGAAGACATGCTCAGAGCTTGTGTTATCTCTTTCAAAATGAAATAGGAGAATTCTCTTCCTTTTTCTGAATTTGCGTATAATAATAGCTTCCAATCTAGTTTGGGCATGGCTCCTTTTGAATTTCTCTATGGATGGAAATGTCGAACACCCCTAATCTGGTCAGAAACCGGTGAAAGACAATTCTTTGGACCGGATAAGATTCAGGATGCAGAAGAGCAGGTTCGTATTGTTTGTGAGAAATTGAAAACAGCCCAGTCTCGTCAGAAAAGCTATTATGATCGTCATCATAGGGAAGAAAGCTATAATCTGGATGAGAAGGCTTACCTTCGGGTCACTCCTCTGAAGGGTACCCGTCGCTTCGGTATCTAAGGCAAGTTGGCCCCATGTTACATTGGTCCCTTTCGCATTCTCGCTAAACGTGGAGAAGTTTCCAACCAATTGGAACTACCTCCTCACCTCTCCCAGGTTCATGATGTCTTCCACGTCTCTCAACTCAGGCGTTGCTTCAAGGACCCCATCCGCGAAGTAGACCACGAAACACTTGATCTCCAAGATAACATTTCATATAGAGAGTACCCTGTTCGTATTCTTGATGAAGCCGAGCGTAGCACTAGACGTCAGAAGATCAGATTCCTCAAAGTGAAGTGGTCACATCATTCAGAGAAAAAAGCTACTTGGGAACGAGAGGATCGTCTACGAGCTGAGTACCCCACTCTCTTCCCGACGACTTCTGAATCTCGAGACGAGATTCTTTTGAGTGGGTGCGAGTTGTCAGAACCCTAATTTAGGTTTGTGCTATGCTAAGCTACAATTTTTGCATCATGAAAATTTTTGCAAAAGAAAAAGAAATGGGGAAGCAAAAAGCCTCAAAATAATTTAATAAAAGGCCAGACAAAAATATTTTTCCAAAAATGCTTTGAGATTTTTTAAAAGTCTCATAAATGGGCATGATCACTTTTCAAGTGAAGTGGGTCCCACTACATGCTCACTGATTTTTTCTAAAAGTCCAAAATGCCCTTGGAAATTAAATCAATATTGTATTTGCAATTGCAATTTATTAAATAAAATTCCAATAATTATGAAACTTGGTGAGTGGATTTATATATGTTCTCTAAGATCACATAAAAGTTTTCAGAATTTCATAAAATGTTTCGATAGAAAATTCAAAACAAAACAAATAACAGAAAAGAAATAAACAAAAAAAACAGAAAAAAGAGCTCACCTGGGTCAGACCCAACTCGCAGAAGCCGGCCCAAGCCCACCCCGGCGCCCTTGTCGTCTTCCCCGGGAACAAGCACATAGCTGCATGCCTAGCATGCCGACAACGTCGTGGTCGCCACCTCCTGGTGGCCACGCAGCTGCTTCCCTCGACTCTATACGGTGTCGTGGAGTCCCCGTGTTTTCCCTCTGCCATTCCCCTCCTCTCGCAGCCTCCTCCCTCACCGCTTTTGCGCCACTCCGTAGGTCGCCGTCGCCAACGCGTGTGCGCACGCGCGGCCAACAATGACTACTCGCTGCACCGCCGTGTCCCAGCCACTCCCCGTGCCCGTCTTCGTCACTGAGCGCAAGGAATCGCCCCAGGAATCACCGAGCCCGTCACCCTTCTCACCGAACAACCGCCGGCCACCATGGATTCCGACAAGAAATCGCACGCCGTCGCGCCCTCCCCGGCCCCTCCGTGTTTCTCAACGTGCTCAGGGTGAGACCCTCTTCCTTTTCCCCCTCCCCTTGCTCCTCCCCGCGCGGTGCCTCGTCGTCTTCTGCGAGTAGTAGCTCCGGCCGCCGCCGGGCTCGTCGCAGCCGTGGCCTCGTGCCCCCCCCCCCCCCCCGAGGTCCCCTTTGTGCTCGAGGAGACGCTCAAGACCACGGGGCACATGCCCGTGCCCTCCGTTTCCCTCCCCGTGGCCTGCAGCCCAACTCCGGTGGAGCGCCGCCGTGGCCGAGCCACCGGCGTCAAGCCTTCGCCATTAGGGCATGTTTAACCTGCTAACACCCCCCCACCTTTAGCCGATGACAGGTGGTCCCAGGGGCCCCTTAATTAACCCGTGGGTTAATTAAACAGAGGGATTAACCCCTGGGTCACTGACAAGTGGGACCCTCCTTTAAGACCACCCCCTACGTCATCATGACATCACTCTGACGCAATAATGCTAAATCATTTAAATTAAATCAGAAAAAAACCCAAAAAATATTCAAAACTTTTAAATTGAATATCTTTTAAACCGTAACTCCAATTGAAATGATTTTTATATGAAAATTGATCAGCATAAAATTCTCTATCCAAATATGCAACTTTCATCCATGTTTGAAATGTTTACCATGATGGATCAGTAGCATTTTTCTATTTGGTACATTTGGTTTAATTAAAATAAAATGCAAATGTTATTCTAACTTGAACCATTGCAATGCAATACACTTCACATTGACATAAGAAGCACAACAAACCCATGATCATCATCATATCATGCCATATTGTTTGAGCATTGTAATTTATCAATTGTGTGCTTTACTTCCAGTGCTTCTGTGATTGCATCTTCTCGGTAGGAGTTGATCTCGGAGACAAGTTCAACCTCACGTTAGAAGAGTGTTACATCGTGATCGTCAGCAAGGCAAGAACCCCCCCTCTTTGATCATGTCGATAAAATCCCAGTTCCCTCTCATTCTCGCTTATGAATGTTTAGGATGTCACCATGATATGTTCTACCAATAGTTGAACCCATTCCTTTGCATGACCTATCATTTTGTCACAGTAGTAAGCAAACCACAATCCTAGCAGATCTAGGAGTTGTTTGATATCATGTGGCCCCTGCAACTGTTACAACATAATTCATGCTTAGAGTTTACAATGAGGCTACTTTGTTGTGAGTCGGGATGGTAGTGATCATGTGAATGATGGTGGTAACGTGTTGGTGAATTTGACCTAAACAAGGTGAACGATGAGAGGCTGTGTAGGAGTACACAGTGGGTTGTCTCGTTGAGCACCGCCTTAAGCCAGAGTTGTTGTGATTTTATCCAATACTAAGAGTACGACCACACATTGGGCTCACTGACCCCTCTCGGCCTAGTACCTCACCCCGGACCAAGTCCAGGAGTCGCAAGTAGTTCGATCTTTAAACGATCTCAAGCAGGTACATCAAGGTAAGTGGTGGACGTAGGTTGTGGGCTCGTTGAATCAAGTGATCATGATCGTGTTGAGCTTGATGGCAGTCACACAACGTTTGAGTCCGCATCGGAAAAATCGGCCGGATTCCGATCGTGGTACCAACTTAAATGGGCGACTCCCTAGGACTAGAGATGGTGATGTGAGTGAAGTGTCGTGGAAACATCCTCGCCGGTACTGATGCGTGCGTGTGTGTAGCAGTACACCCCTGCAGGGTTAATGAACTATTTGAATAGCCGTGTCCGCGGTTATGGACTACTTGGAGACCTTTACTTGATCATAGACAACTTGAATGGTTACTCTAAAATTGCCAAGATAAGTGTGAGTGCTATGGCGTGCTTCCTCGTGGGGAAGTCGCGGAAGTATCCATAGTGGTGTATTGGTTGGAGACTTGACACTTGGACTCGTGTACGCTCCTTACCTCTTTCTGGTATTCGTAGTACAGGACTAGCCAAGTCAAAGCTGGCACTTCTGCATTGAAACCCCACCTCCCTTTGCCTTGATACATGTGCATGAGTAGTATAGTTCCTATGTAAGTCTTGCTGAGTACGTCTTTGTACTCACGTTTGCTTATTCTATGTTTTACAGACGAGACCACTGACCCGGACAGTGGCCTCTACCTCGAGCTCGACGTGGACCAAGTCGTATAGTTCCAGACAGCAGCCTGTGCCCTTTGGAGGGTCGTTGTATTTTCTTGCAGGATTCTTAAGCCATTTGTTAAACTTGTCTTTACTAAGACATAATTTGCTTCCGTTGATGTTTGATGTAATGTTGGATCACAACCATGTGATCTCTTTTTGTAACACAACTACTATGTCTGCTCTGTTCAGCAGGAGTTATAAAGACTATGCGTTTGTAGAGTTCATGTTGTGATTACCTGCTCTTTACACTGGACATGTATGCTGCGTGTATGATTATAACATGCATGTCTTAATGTGGGGTTCGATAGCTTAGCTGAGGTCTTGCTGGCGGTCTTTTATACACCAAGTGGCCCTTAGATGTGCGCAGATTGGGGCATCGCGATGCGATTGCTTGTGACTCTGTCACGTGCACACTTTGTTGTACGATCGAGCCCGCCCTAGACCTCGACTAAGTGATCGGGCTGGAGTAAGTCTATGTAAGTGTTATAATACAATAGATAGTATGGTTGAGGCGACTTGTCTATGAATATGGGAGTTCACCACCCATATCATTTAGACTTGTGTGCGGACGATGAGGACCCATCACAGTTGATCATCCGGCCTGGATGGGATGCCCCTCATGTTAGATGCTTTCCGAGAACGTTTTGTGCTTGGCCTTGTCTGCTTAGACAAGTGGGTACGGTTCTCGTCTCTCCATATGATTGTGTTGTAGCGGGACTTGCATACGCTAACCCCGGGTCCCGATACTTTCTTTGTGGTTAGTCACAAATTATTAGAGTACATAACATGTTGCTTGAAATGATTGTCATGCATTGCATTGTTCATGGTTTGGCATATTGAAGTGGTATTTCCCTCCGGGGAATTCTTGGATTGACTTGGCACATGTTAACGCATGTTAAGACTAAAAAGTATGTTCTGCCTTGATGATCTTTTTACTTTAGAGTGAGTAATATCACTTTCATGCCCGATTCAATGTTGCTTTGTCGCTCTGCATGATTATGGCCGTTATGCTCTCTAGTTGGTCGCTTCCCAGTCTTTTGCTAGCCTTCACTCGCACTAAGCGGATTTCTGCTTGTGCATCCAAACTCCTTTTCAACCCAGTTGTTCCATTTGAGTCCACCATACCTACCTATATGTGGTATTTACCGGCCACTCCTAACTTAGACTTTCCTGTACCTTCTCAAAATTTATTCAAAAGCTTCCCTTTTGAAACCGTAAAAGCTCATGGTGCGGTGAGGGAAAATCAGTATCTACCATGCCAAAAATATTTTGACGGAAGTTTTAACTAGTCAATTAAAAAAAAAATAAGAGTTGCACCTCACCCATACTTGATGATGGAATGAAATGAACCAAATGCTGCTTATGATAGATGGAACGATACCCTCCTTCCATACTTGAGGCAAAATAAAAGGTTCCGTAGACCATCAAAGGATTTATGGATAAGGGAACATGTGTAAGCAAAAGGCATTAATATGGTTGGCATGGGAGATATTGAGAGACCTTTACCGTTCACCGTTGAATGGAAAGTTACACTTCTCAAAAGAGTTTTATCTCTGTTTTCAAAACCAAGAGCTCTGGTACATGTTTACTCTTTTCTTCCTTTCACGGGTTTTCAACCTTGCCATCAAAATCCACGGTTCGAGAGTCTCCACCTTCCTTTCTCCAAAGCACCAACTATGAGAGCATAATTTTCATTCTTAGTGTAACATGCATTGTCCCAAAGTACCACATTGTCTTCTGCATGATTGTGATGTTTCTTACTTTGAGTTCTTAGTTCTAGTCTCCTTTAAAACTCCGGAGGAGCTTCTGCATTTATGTTTTGCTTCACTCATGGAGGCTAGTGAGATACCACTCTGATATGTTCATGCTATGTGCATTGTGATCTTGAATTTTTTTTCAGCAACATATTATTTACTTTTGTTTTTTTGTGACTGATCACATGAAAGAAGGATTGCTTCGTGCATTGTCCATGTAGCATGGTGTCAAAACCTGCTAAACTGTTTCATAGTACATGCTTATATACATCTAATGAAGCAAAAGAGTTTGTCAAAGTTTTCTTTGTCGCGTCCAGTTCGTTGAAGTGAATTGCTTGAGGACAAGCAATAGCTAAGCTTGGGGGAGTTGATACGTCTCAAACGTATCTTATTTTCCAAACACTTTTGCTATTGTTTTGGCTTCATTCTTACATTATTTGGACAAAACTAACCCGGACTGACGCTGTTTTCAGCAGAGCTACCAGTGTTTTTTTCTTTTGTGCAGGTTTCTAGATATTTAGTTACGCTGGAAAAATCCGCAATAAATATATTAAAAATCAGCGTCTCCGAAGCTTCGATGATGCCAAAGGGGGGTCACAGGGAAGCCAGGGGCACCTAGAAGGGTGCATGGCGCGGCCCATCCCCTAGCCGCGTTGGGCACCCTCCTGGGTGGGTCCCACATCCCCTGGTGCTTTACCTTCGCCCTATTTTTACCCCCTGCGAGGAAACTCCGAAACATAAGTCGCTTTTCCAATCTACGTCGCGGTGCTGCCGCCACCCTCTATTCTTCTCCGGGAGAGCTAATCTGGAGGCTTCTTTGGCCTCCGGTGCGGGGAAATCAGCGCCATCATCATCATCATCGCCTCTCCAACACCCCTCCATGACTTCTTCTCTCATGTGTGAATAATTCCCTGCTGTAGGCAAAGGGGATGGTAGGGATTGGATGAGTTAGATCATGAAATAGTTCATCATATTGTTGGGAGCCTGTTGCCTATCATCTACTTGGTGTTTATCATCTCAGTTACAACTTGTTGCTCTTAATGCTTGTCACTTTGGGCCCGAGTGCCATGATTTCAGATCTGATCACCCTTTTGTTTCTTGAGTTTGAGGTGTTCTTGATCCTATCTATGAGTTGTATGCACTTATTATAGTCCGCAACCGGCGATACCAATGGTGACATCTTGGGACACCAAAGGGGATGGACTATAATTTGAGGATTCCTTGTATCCATGAAGTGGTAATGCTTTGTTCCGGTGCTCTTTGACAGGAGTACCTTAATCTCCCTAAGTTCCTTTTGGCCCCGTTTGTAGCGGGAGGGTAGGACAAAAGATGTTGTGCAAAGTTCTTATTGCAAGCACGTACAACTACCTTGGGATACATGCCTGATGTTTGATATTTTCCTAGATGATCCTTTATTTTCTGTGAGCCTTACCCGTGTTAGAATCTATTACATGTTTGTTCCTATCCAAGCAGCGCCCAACCATCCATCTCCCTAGCCTACAGTGTTTCTTTCCGCTGGTTACTAGTTGTTTACTTTCGTTGTTTTACTTTTGTTGTTTCACCACAACTATCACCACTATTATCACCTACGCTACCACTACCATATTACCGTTGCTACTAATACTTTTGTACAAGCAAGTGTTTATTTCAGGTGCGGTTGAACTGACAACTCAATTGTCAAAGCCTATACGTATGCTTTGTGTCCCCAAGTGTCGAACCAATAAATTCGGTTATCTTGACCGCGAAGACTATCTCGATCCCCTACAGTTGAGGGTTATCACTTGCAATAAGAACTTGCACAACGTATTTTGTCCTACCATCCCGCTAATAACGGGGCCAAAAGGAACTTATGGAGATTAAGGTGCTCCTGTCAAAGAGCACCGAAACAAAGAATTAACACTCAATGGATACATGAAATCCTCAAATTATAGTCCATCCCCTTTGGTGTCCCAAGCTGTCACCTTTGGGATCGCCGGTTCTGGGCCATAATAGGTGCATACAACTCATAGATAGGATCAACAACATAAATAAACTCATGAAAACACAAGTGGTCCAGATCTGAAAATATGGCAATCGGGCCCAAAGTGACAAGCATTAAGAGCACCAAGTTGTAGAAAATATGATAAACACCAAAGTAGATGATAGGCAACATGCCCCCAATAATCTAGCGAACTATTCCATGATCTAACTCATCCAATCGCTACCATCCTTTGCCTATAGCATCGAATTACTCAGACATGAAAGGAAAAGACATGGAAGGATGATGGAGTGGCGATGGTGATGATGATGGCGATGATCTCCCCTCACCGGACGCCAAAACAGCCTCCAGATTAGCCCTCCCGGAGAAGAACGGAGCGTGGCGGCGGCTCCGCGACAAGAATTGGGAAAACGACTTCTGTTCTGGGGTTTTCTCGCGACTGGTAATAATAGGGGGCCAAGGTAGGTCCCCGAAGGGGATGGGACCCACCCAGGCGGCCTCCCGGCGCGGCCAGGGGGGTGGATGCGTGTGGCACCCCGGCTCAGAGGACCGGAACGCCCCATGGTCCAGCCCAGAGACCAAGTCTTCTGGAACACGGCAATGCTTTATATAGAATTGAACAACTTTCTATTGACAATTATGCGGGTACAAAGGGTTGATTACAACGCTGGCGGAGGGAGACGAAGCACAAGCTTGCTCCTCAACCTCACCACGGATCTACCTCAAGCAGCAGACTAACTCTCTAGCAGCGGAATATAACTCGGCAGCGGAACAACGACGACGGTGAAGAACTCCACTCCACAGGGACACTGTCTAGGACACCTCCTAGATCGCAAACACCAGGAACGTCGTTCTACGCATCCAAAGCACGGCCTGTAAATCTGGCATGACATGCCAGGTCAGTACATCGAATGTACTTGCAAGCTCACAACAACCATGCATCAAGGCAAAACAATAACATGACAACAGGTTAAGGTATATTAATGAGTTAAACATGTGAGCATCAACATCATGCAAGCAGATAAACATCAAGCACATCATCAACATAGTATCAGCATTTATTAAGACTAATGCACAATCAATCATCGTTTAAGGTCACATGGACCCCACATGATCCTCGCACGATCATGCGACTTACCTCGGAGTCCTTACCGACTCAAGCACCAGTCATCGCATGACCATTAACATACCTGGGTTGTCGCACGACCATTCAACGGGTTAGGTGTCCTCTGTTACCACCCAACCAATCCAGTCATTGTATCAACATACCATGCTCATGCAACCGAACTCATGTTGATCTTAGTGTGACCTACTATGAATTGTGTCCCATGACCGAGGACGCGGCTAGTCGAATAGATTTGTGACTCTCCAGAGTTTCTGCACGTTACCCACACTATGGAGTTCTTCCTTCGCCCAGTACCCCAGAACTTGCCCCACAGGATCCTTGGAACTCGTTCCGTAGGAGTGGACTAGGACTTCTCCAACGAAACTTGCCTACCGCGTAACCTTCCTACGGTACCACCGACACACTGTCTTGGGTATCCCCGTGTCCTCCAAACACCTGCCATCGCATGGACCTGACCATCGCATGGTCCATAAACTTTGTCCCTCGCAGGGATCCCCGGGTAAAAAACTCTGGATGTCAAGATTACCACCACCTACCGGGCCAGGGTAGCGTGCAATGCGTAATCTCCCCTCTTTGGTTGCACCCGTAAAAGGAACAACGATAGCCCAAGCTAAGGCCTGCCCATACAGGAAAATGTGGTTGCACGAAATAAGTTCAGTTCGATTGCACCTGATCAACTTGGCACGGAGCATATCTCCAATAGCAAACACAAGCATCAGGTGCAACATGAGTATTTAAATTGATGGCATTTCGATATAAGTGGGACAAACCAAGATGCAGTTGTAGTCACATCATGATGCAGGTCATATTTTAGTTGATTAACATGATCAAGATATTTTCATGCAACATGACAATATTATGATTGTAGTAAGCATGATAAAGTGGTAACATGATTAATGTTTATCATGAACATAGCATGGCATGGTATGCATGAGAGCATATGGACATCAAAGCATGGCATGGTATTAACATACATAGCAATGTAACATCATCAAAATGGTCCAAGCATATGAGCATATCGGGATTATGACATATTCAAAACATAGCATCATAGTTAAGCATATCATGTCAATGTAGCAAGCATATCAAGATAATCATTATTCATCAAAGATTAATGCATGTTTTAAAACACGTCAAATATTTGAAAAGGTGCAAAGGGTATTGTGGCTTTCCTTCACCAACAAGGTGTAGGGAAAAGCTTCGGGTCTTCAACACCACAAAAGCACTGAAAAGATTTTATAAAAAGGCATGGAGAAAGATGGGTCAAACTCCACTTTTGTTTGACCAGAAAATATCAACATCAAAACATGGCATGAAATCTATGCCAACATGAATAGGAGATCAAGAAAAAAACAACGCAAAAAGAATCGCCTCGTTTGGACTTACGGTTGCGGAGATACGAGACGGAGAAGATCGGGGGTTGGTTTTGGCAGAAATACGCTTTCTAACAGAGAAAGCGCACTTTGGGCTGATTGAAAAAGGAAATACGCTTTCAAACGGTGAAAGAATATTCTGGACAGAAGAGGCGAGGAGTACGCTTTCAGAAGAAGAAAATGTATTTCCCGGGAGAAGGCGTCTCCACTAACAGAAAACGGATCCGGGGCCTAACCGGCTGATAGGCGGGGCCCACTGGCAGTCTCCTTCTCCTTCCCTCCTCTGCTTTCTTCTTCTTCTACCTCTGAATTGCATAAACAGGGGAGACGCCCGAGGCCGCACGGGGCGCCGGCGGGAGGGCCGCGGCCGAGCCGGGCGCCAGCGGGGCTGGTGACGAGGGGGTGACCCCACGACTCCTGCGTGTGAGGATACATGGTGTGTATGTAGACGGAAGGCCTGCTGGAAAGCCTCGATAGGCCCACGACTGGCCCAATCAATGCACCGACATAGGAGTCCGCGACTGATATGGAAGGCATGACTTGGCGTACAAGGCAAGACTAGAACTAGGAAACTATCTTTGTAATCTAGTACGGACTCCCCGAGACCTAACCTAGTATATAAAGGCTGGGAGGGGAGACGTCCTGGGGAATCCAATACACAATCTACTCTCCTGGTCTTGCGAGAACTAGCCTTGGCCTCCCTTGTAATCGCCCCCTCACGCAATAATATCGAGCAGGAAGTGCTTCTCCTGTTAGCCGACGAGTATCGTCCAACCTGTTCCTTCTCTATGATCAACCCAGGGTCCCTGACCATGGGATTTGCCGAGGTTGATCCTCGTCAATTGGCGTCGTCTGTGGGAACTACACAGGTTGGAATCACGATCTCGGCGGTCCCGCCTTCATAAAATCAAGACTCGAGGACTAGAAGCAGATTTAGCCCGCTCGAGGAGTTCAAGTTCACCACAAGCATCTCCATCGCCCCGTCAAGATCACTTAGCCTGCAGCCGAATCAAGTCCAGCACCTCGACGACCGCCAGATCCATCGCCGACGGAAAAGAACTCGACGACCCAGAAGACAAGTGCGAGGACTCTACACGGGAATCCCACTCGAAGAGTCGCGGCGCGTGATAGAAGACTCGCCAACCAGTCGACGACCCGCCCCGTCAAGATCACTTAGCCTGCAGCCGAATCAAGTCCAGCACCTCGACGACCGCCAGATCCATCACCGACGGAAAAGAACTCGACGACCCAGAAGACAAGTGCGAGGACTCTACACGGGAATCCCACTCGAATATTCGCGGCGCGTGACAGAAGACTCGCCAACCAGTCGACGACCCGCCGCCACCCGGACTCCCGCCACGCGACAAGACAGCGACTCTGAAACCCAGACCGACGAGTACTACGACCCAGACCGAATACCAGATGAATTCGCCAACTTCATCCGGAACTAGTCGCTCAGCGATGGGATAGAGCTTGACCCAAGACTACACAACCGAATAGAAGACCACTCGCAGATTTTCCAAGTCTCAAGAAGAAGAAGGCACGCTGGCTCCAGTAAGCTCACAGCCAGAGAGCAACTGGAAGGACCTTGCGCGATCCACTTTTTTGAAGACAGTTGCTGACACCTCAAAGAGAGCCACACCCTAGGATACTGTCGCCTATTCACCGAACTCTCCAACAGCCTCAAGGAGGAAAAGCAGTGTGAAGCCAAGCGCACTCGAAGAGGCGCGCAGTCACCAGCACCAAGTACAGAAAAGCAATACCCTATGTCCCATGAACGAATCTGCCTGATCCAAGAAGGAAGACCCCCAAAAACAAAGCAGGACGCTTACAGCTTGCAGGCCCGAGAAGCCAAGGGCCTAAAGATAGCAAAAATCTACCAACTGTGTGGCGCCGAGACCACCATCACCTTCTCTCACAGCGACCACCCGCCCACATTCCCAAGGCCGGGGCATGCACCCCTGGTCCTCGAAGCCCATATCGGAGGTTACGACATGGACAGAGTCTTCATGGATGGAGGCAGCAGCCTAAACATAATCTTCACCAGCACCCTACACAACATGCTAATCCCACGATCAGTTTGGAAGAAGTCAGGCACTACAATATATGGCGTGGTTCCAGGCGAAGCAGCCACCTCCATCGGAACAATCGAGTTTGATGTCATCTTCGGCAGCAAGCGCAACTTCGCAAGGAAAGTCCTCGAGTTCGAAGTGCTCGACTGGTAGTCGCAGTACCACGCCATACTCGGGCGACCAGCGTTTGCACAATTCATGGCGGTTCCGCACTATGCATATCTCAAGCTCAAGATGCCAGGACCCGTAGGAGTCATCACAGTCAATGGAAGCTTCACCAAATCAGACCAGTGCGATCGCGACTTCCACAAAGTCTCCGACACATTTGGATCCCAACAACAACTCAAATAAATAGCCATGGTGACTGATAAAAGCATCTTTCCATTGGCAAGCCGAAGCGAGTCAAAAAAAACCGGCCGCGATTACAGCGTCGACAGCGACACAATCACCCACCAAGTTCACCCAACAGACCCAGAGAAGACGGTCCACATATACGCCCACCTCCCAGAAGAACAAGCAACCGCCCTCCTAACCTTCCTTCGCGAAGAGTGGAAAATCTTCGCATGGTGCCCAGCCGACATGCCCAGAATACCGTGAGAATTTACATAACACGCGCTCCACATCAAGCCAAACACAAAGCCAGTAAAGCAGGCGCTGTGACGATTCTCAGAGCCCAAGCGCGGAGCAATCGGAGAAGAAATCAACCGACTAATCGACGCACAGTTCATCCGGGAGACGAAGAAAGCAACCTAGATTGCAAACCCAGTCCTAGTCCCTATAAAAGACACTGACGTACTGAGGATGTGGGTCGACTACGGGCCTCTCAACAAGCACTGCCCGAAAGACCAATTCCCCCTGCCAAGAATTGATCAGATAATCGACCCCACAGCAGGATGCGACCTCCTATCATTCCTCGATGCATACTCAGGATCCAATCAGATCAGGATGAAGGAAGAAGACGAAGAGCACACCTCGTTCATCACCCCCTACGGTGTGTTCTGCTACCAAACAATGCCCTTTGGCCTAAAAAATGTCGGAGCCACGTACTAGCGAATGATGACAACATGCTTGAGAGACCAAATTGGCAGAAACGTCCAGGTCTACGTAGACGTCATCGTCATCAAAACCTACAGCGCAAACACGCTACTCGACGACCTACGCGAAACATTCGCAGCCCTCAACAAGTACGGAATCAAGCTCAACCCAAAAAAGTGCATGTTCGGCGTCCCAGCCGGTAAACTACTTGGGTACATGGCCTCCCCCCGAGGAATCGAAGAAAACCCTGAAAAGGTCCAAGCAATCGCCAAGATCCAACGGCCAACCAACATCAAAGGCGTGCAGCAGCTGTAAGCCCCGATATGCGGTACTGTTCCAGATCTAGATGTTTCCATCCAGATCCGGGGACGAAGCACATATCGGTCCCACCGCGAGATATGACAATGCCATATGCCCCGGATTTCCAACATGATATCACAACATTACAGATACAAGGATACAACATCTCATACAAGCGGCATACAACTGCTTTAATACAATACAACAGCGGAAGATAATGTCTGAGTATAGACTACAATCAAATGCCTAGTGGCAAAGAGAAAAACATCGATCCCCATAACCACACGAGTCCAGACCCTCCGCCGGGATCCGCCTAACCAGTCGTCGTCGAGTCTCCACGTGAAGTGTCGATCACCATACCTGTTGTCGATCAAGAACCCTGAAAAGAGTTTGGGGGTAGTATCATGAGTACAAAAGTACTCAGCATCCAACTGTAGTGGTCAACTGACCCAGCAAGGACTTCCTCACTCTTCATTCTAGGACAACTGGTAGTTTACGGTAAGGATGGGGTAAGTGGTGAGGTTGCTTCCGCACTAGCATTATGAAGTGGCTAACGATCTAGCGAATAAGATAAGAAGCCAAGCATTCGATGAGGAATCGCCTCCAACAAGTCTGCTATCCACCTACTACGCAAACATAACACCTATCCTATCCTTGTCCTCCTCTTTGCATCCCGACGAAGAAGAAGCAGTCAAGGCACACACACATTGATCAAGTTATATTAAGATTATATCAGTTGTTGTTGTCTATGAACAAGGAGTAGGTCTCAAGTCGTCCATAACCGTGGACACGGCTTCTCGAAAAGATTTAACCCTGCAGGGGTGTACCAACTGCCCATTACAAGGCTCCGCACGCACGCCCATCACTCTCAGTTGCTACCCATCATAGGCAACCATTTTTTGATTTAGTTCCAAGAGATCCGAAATGACAGGTCCCTCTAACTAACAACGAACAAATCCGGGTGGCCCCCGGGGAGTGGA
This sequence comes from Bromus sterilis, assembly GCA_950022295.1. Taxonomy (NCBI): domain Eukaryota; kingdom Viridiplantae; phylum Streptophyta; class Magnoliopsida; order Poales; family Poaceae; genus Bromus; species Bromus sterilis. The sequence goes on from OX465599.1 coordinate 225,783,224, forward strand.
CACCCAATCCAAAAGCTGGCCACGCTCTCGGATCGGACTCTTCCGTATGACGCAGGTCGGATTGCCGGTTAAGCACACATGGGAAACCGGGTCCTAGCTGATCGGGTGGACCAATAGAGAAACCATGTCTCCACTGGCCCAAGTTGTTTTAAAAGATATCTGGTAGGAGCGACCCGACAAGATATATATGCATGTTTTTAAATGGTAAATCAGCTTGGGCCATCTCTAGAAATGTTTGAAGCTAGATAGGTAAGAAAAGGGGACCCCATAAAATCCCACACGCGGTTAGGCACGCTCAGTCTTAAAACCAATACCCGGAACTCGGATCCTAGGTGACTCGAATGGAACAAAGCGTCGGGGAGGGATAGCCTAGACCTTCCATCCTTCGTCGAATATAGTCAACATTATAATAATCATATCATCAACAACAATAATAATAATGTGATAGCCCATACCAAGGAGTAACAGGGTAACATCGTAGCATCCTAAGCATGCATACTAAGAAGGGGCTGAGCAATGAGCAATAGTAACATAGCAGTACAAGGTTTGCTGGGAGGGGACATGGATGTATCGGTTTAAAAGAGGTTGTAAACATGTGGTAGGATCAAACATCGAACCTAACCTAGACTAGCATGCAAACCGTTGGTTGAAATAGAATGGATCATAAGTAATGTATAGTCCTTGTCTGTTGATAAGTCGGGTGCCGAAGGTGTAGTTGGGTGCAAGCTCGCATCGTCTCCGAGAGGTACCCGTGGAAGCACACAAGACGGTAAACACTGGAAAGCAATCAACGAGCAAGCATCTATTACTACGAAGCAATCACGAGCAAGCATCAACAAGCAGGCAACACGAGACATCGCACCTACCGTCGAGAGCGATTACTAACAATTTAAGTGCAGTACTCGTCACACACGACGATACCGCACGTTTACGATGGTTCGAGTTATTTAGCTACACAAGGTGAGCAAAGGTTATTAACATGGCATCTCACTCAAGCATGTCATAGCACACAAACATTTCAAGAGGTGAAGCATAAATAAACTTTCTAATCTAGTCACTTTAAGTGGGGGGTAAACCTATACATGACAACTATTACGGACCCCACGATATTTATTGCATTTGGTACTGTTTTGCCCTAAACAATATTTTATTATTTTTATTAGCAAGAAAGAGCAGCACAAAAACAATCTACATGCAATTCTAGTCAAGTTACATATAAGAAACATTTTAAACCGAGCAACGGTTAAAAAGTTATTAAATAAACAAATTACAGTGGCATGCGATGTAATTAGCAGGAAAACAGCATGTAAACAAAGTCAAACATGGAAACAAGCAACGTTTTATTAAACTACACGAAAAACTAAGCGACTTTCATATATAAAGCGTCGCGGTCCAAGCTACCGTTAAAAAGTTACGGGCAACGCAAAAAAACTAATACAATCTGTTAAAATAACGACCTAGAAACAAAAAAACGTCTAACGGGCTGAATCTAGTCTTACTGGGCGAAGCCCAACAAAAGCAGCAGAGAAATAAAAAAAATAAAAAGAAAGGTGCTCACTTCATGGGCCTCGGCTTAGATCAGAAGGTGCGCGGCGGATAACGAGCACTCGCCCACTGGCGGCATATAGCCGTCGGCTGCGCTGGGCCGCAGGCGCTCGAAGCTGGGCCGGGGATGCTGGGCCGCAAGTGCAGCGTCGGCCCACAACGGGGGGGAGAGCGGGCACGCCTCACGTGCTTCGTGCTCTTGTCTGCATGGCGCTGGCGCCAAGCAGTTGGAGCTCCGACGAGCAAGTAGGAGGGGAGGTCGCGGGATGGGTGGATCCGGTCGAGGCCTACCGGATCTGGCCGGAGATGGGCTCGCCGGTGAGGTGTAGGGTGGCCGCGGCAGGGAGCTTCGACCTCGGGGCGTCCATGGCACTCGGCTGCTCGGGCGGCTTCCTGGGGCAGAGAGGAGAGAGGACGGGGTGAGGAAGGAAGTGAGAGGGAAGCGAGGAGAGGGCGCAGCGACCTGGGGCAGGGCAACGACCACCGGCGTGGACGTCGGGGTTCGCCGGGGCGGCGCGGCTTGGGAGGAGCTCCTCCACAGGAGGCGGCGCGGGCTTCAGAAAGGGGAAGGTCCAACGCATCCACGGCCGTTGGATCAAACGATCCAACGGTGAAAAACAGGGGATGCTCTCCAGAACTGGCAGGCTACACAGGTAGAGGCGCTGAGTTGGGCTGGCGCTGAAATTTAGGGGAGTAGGTGCTAGGGTTTCCAAAACAGGAAGGAGGGCTTGGCTATTTATAGCAGGTTTTTTTAGGAATGGCTAATTGGGCTACAAAATGGCTGGATAGGAGATATTGAGGGGTTGGTTTTCAGGTGGGCTAAGTTCCGAAGATAAGAAAAGAACCCCGTTGGTCAGTTGGCTATCTGCGTGAAATCTTGCAAATACACACCTCGAATACATACCGGCTACTATGCCTGGCGCATCCGAACGATCACCTACCCGACGAAATCGGAATCGCACGAAAATTGAAACACATCGTCGCAACATGATAACCACGTCGTCTACAACGTTTCACATAGAACCGAGAACGTCAAAACCCGCCCGACAAAATAAACCATTTAAATATAAATGGGGGTTTTTCCGCACCGATGGTGAAGGCTGGTCTTGTGCCAGTTGTCGCGACGGTTCTCGGGCGAACCCGGTGTCGCAACGGTCGAGTGTCACGGTGGAAAGGGTCGGTGTCTGTCCGGTACAAGAATAGAGGGGGGAAAATAATCATCGATCGATAAATCGGGGATGCAAACACCGCAAACAAATCAGGCAATCAACCAATTCACACCGAAAACAATTTTTTTAATTTTTTGTGAAATCTGGGCTGTTACAATACAACACCACCAACAAGGGATCTCGTCCCGAGATCCAGGGGAGAGGAGGGGAGAGAAAAGAGAGACGACGGTCTTCAAGACCACCAAGAAGGGACTCTGCTCCATGTCGACGTCGAACTTCTGTCGAGATAAATTTCCGCAGAGAGACGGCAACGTCGAAGAACGAAACCATCGAGTGATCAAGAGGAAGAACGATCGCGAAAACCAGATCAAAGGATAGTGTTGTCGACGCAAGTCGTGAAAACACCGGTAAAACGATGGATGGCAATGGATGACCCAGATGATACCCAAAATTGGAGAAGCTAAAGGTACTACAGGAATTCCCACCTGACTTCGGAATCGAGACAATACGTCGCAAGCAAGGCATTGTAACTATTCCGAAACTCCACACACTCGAGATCCTAAAGTTTGAAGGGGGATAAGTCGAGAGTAAAACACTTACGACACTTGTCCTGACCAGAGCATGGGTAAGGAGTAAAAAGATTCCTACTCTCTGATAACTAACTTAGTAGCTACAAAATAGTTTTGTCTACACTCGACTTCGGCCAGAAAAGGGATCCTACGGTCGGTAAGGCTCTGATACCAAGTTGTAAGGCCCGATATGCGGTACTGTTCCAGATCTAGATGTTTCCATCCAGATCCGGGGACGAAGCACATATCGGTCCCACCGCGACATATTACAATGCCATATGCCCCGGATTTCCAACATGATATCACAACATTACAGATACAAGGATACAACATCTCATACAAGCGGCATACAACTGCCTTAATACAATACAACAGCGGAAGATACATGTCTGAGTACAGACTACAATCAAATGCCTAGTGGCAAAGAGAAAAACATCGATCCCCATAACCACACGGGTCCAGACCCTCCGCCGGGATCCGCCTAACCAGTGGTCGTCGAGTCTCCACGTGAAACGTCGATCACCGTGCCTGTTGCCAATCAAGAACCCTGAAAAGAGTTTGGGGGTAGTATCATGAGTACAGAAGTACTCAGCATCCAACTGTAGTGGTCAACTGACCCAGCAAGGACTTCCTTACTCGTCATTCTAGGACAACTAGTAGTTTACGGTAAGGATGGGGTAAGTGGTGAGGTTGCTGCCGCACTAGCATTATGAAGTGGCTAACAATCTAGAGAATAAGATAAGAATCCAAGAATTCGATGAGGAATCGCCTCCAACAAGTCTGCTATCCACCTACTACGCAAACATAACACCTATCCTATCCTTGTCCTCCTCTTCGCATCCCAACGAAGAAGAAGCAGTCATGGCACAAACACATTGATCAAGTTATATTAAGATTATATCAGTTGTTGTTGTCTATGAACAAGGAGTAGGTCTCAAGTCGTCCATAACCATGGACACGGCTTCTCGAAAAGATTTAACCATGCAGGGGTGTACCAACTACCCATTACAAGGCTCCGCACGCACGCCCATCACTCTCAGTTGCTACCCATCACAGGCCACCATTTTTTGATTTAGTTCCAAGAGATCCGAAACGACAGGTCCCTCTAACTAACAACGAACAAATCCGGGTGGCCCCCGGGGAGTCGACACCCAATCCAAAAGCTGGCCACGCTCTCGGATCGGACTCTTCCGTATGACGCAGGTCGGATTGCCGGTTAATCACACATGGGAAACCTGGTCCTAGCTGATTGGGTGGACCAACAGAGAAACCATGTCGCCACTGGCCCAAGTTATTTTAAAATATATCTGCTAGGAGCGACCCGACAAGATATATATGCATGTTTTTAAATGGTAAATCAGCTTGGGCCACCTCTAGAAATGTTTGAAGCTAGATAGGTAAGAAAAGGGGACCCCATAAAATCCCACACGCGGTTAGGAACGCTCAGTCTTAAAACCAATACCCGGAACTCGGATCCTAGGTGACTCGAATGGAACAAAGCGTCGGGGCGGGATAGCCTAGACCTTCCATCCTTCGTCGAATATAGTCAACATTATAATAATCATATCATCAACAACAAGAATAATAATGTGATAGCCCAAACCAAGGAGTAACAGGGTAACATCGTAGCATGCTAAGCATGCATACTAAGCAGGGGCTGAGCAACGAGCAATAGTAACATAGGAGTACAAGGTTTGCTAGGAGGGGACATGGCTGTATCGGGTTAAAAGAGGTTGTAAACATGTGGTAGGATCAAACATCGAACCTAACGTAGACTAGCATGCAAACCGCTGGTTGAAATAGAATGGATCATAAGTAATGTATAGTCCTTGCCTGTTGATAAGTCGGGAGCCGAAGGTGTAGTTGATCGCAAGGTCGCATCGTCTCCGAGAGGTACCCGCGGAAGCACACAAGACGATAAACACTGGAAAGCAATCAACGAGCAAGCATCTATTACTACGAAGCAATCACGAGCAAGCATCAACAAGAAGGCAACAAGAGACATCGCACCTACCGTCGAGAGCGATTACTAACAATTTAAGTGGAGTACTCGTCACACACGACGATACCGCACGTTTAGGATGGTTCGAGTTATTTAGCTACACAAGGTTAGCAAACTTTATTAACATGGCATCTCACTCAAGCATGGCATAGCACACAAAAATTTCAAGAGGTGAAGCATAAATAAACTATCTAATCTAGTCACTTTAAGTGGGGGGGGGGGGGTAAACCTATACATGGCAACTATTACGGACCCCACGATATTTATTGCATTTGGTACTGTTTTGCCCTAAACAATATTTTATTATTTTTATTAGCAAGCAAGAGAAGCATAAACACGATCTACATGCAATTCTAGTCGAGTTACATATAAGAAACATTTTAAACCGAGCAACGGTTAAAAAGTTATTAAATAAACAAATTACAGTGGAATGCGATGTAATTAGCAGGAAAACAGCATGTAAACAAAGTCAAACATGGCAACAAGCAATATTTTATTAAACTACACGAAAAACTAAGCAACTTTCATATATAAAGCGTCGCGGTCCGAGCTACCGTTAAAAAGTTACGGGCAACGCAAAAAACTAATACAATCTGTTAAAATAAAAACCTAGAAACAAAAAAAACGTCTAACGGGCTGAATCTAGTCTTACTGGGCCAAGCCCAACAAAAGCAGCAACGAAATAAAAAAATAAATAAAGGTGCTCACTTCGTGGGCCTCGGCTCAGATCTGAAGGTGGGCGGCGGATAACGAGCACTCGCCCACTGGCGGCGGATACCCGTCGGCTGCGATGGGCCGCAGGCGCTCGAAGCTGTGCCGGGGATGCTCGGCCGCAAGTGCAGCGGAGGCCCACAACGGGGGGGGGGGGGCAAGCGGGCATGCCTCACGTGCTTCGTGCTCCTGTCTCCATGGTGCCGGCGGCAAGCAGTTGGAGCTCTGACGAGCAAGCAGGAGGGGAGGTCGCGGGATGGGTGGATCCGGTCGAGGCCCACCGGATCTGGCCGGAGATGGGCTCGCCGGTGAGGTGTAGGGTGGCCGCGGCAGGGAGCTTCGACCTCGGGGCGTCCATGCAACTCGGCTGATCGGGCGGCTTCCTGGGGAAGAGAGGAGAGAGGACGGGTGAGGAAGGAGGTGAGAGGGAAGCGAGGAGAGGGCGCGGCGACCTGGGGCAGGGCAACGACCACCGGCGTGGACGTCGGGGTTCGCCGGGGCGGCGCGGCTCGGGAGGAGCTCCTCCACGGGAGGCGGCGCGGGCTTCAGAACGGGGAAGGTCCAACGCGTCCACGGCCGTTGGATCAAACGATCCAACGGTGCAGATCAGGGGATGCTCTCCAGAAGTGGCAGGCTACACAGGTGGCGGCCCTGAGTTGGGCTGGCGCTGAAATTTAGGGGAGTAGGTGCTAGGGTTTCCAAAACAGGAAGGAGGGCTTGGCTATTTATAGCAGTTTTTTTTAGGAATGGCTAATTGGGATAAAAAATGGCTGGATAGGAGATATTTAGGGGCTGGTTTTCAGGTGGGCTAAGTTCCGAAGATAAGAAAGGACCCCGTTGGCCAGTTGGCTGTCTGCGTGAAATCTTGCAAATACACACCTCGAATACATACCGGCTACTATGCCTAGCGCATCCGAACGATCACCTACCCGACGAAATCAGAATCGCACGAAAATTGAAACACATCGTCGCAACATGATAACCACGTCGTCTACAACGTTTCGCATAGAACCGAGAACGTCGAAACCCACCTGACAAAATAACCCATTTAAATATAAATGGGGGTTTTTCAGCACCGATGGAGTCACGGTGTCGCAACGGTGTCGAAACCCGCTCGGGCGAACCCGATGTCGCAACGGTCGAGTGTCACGGTGGAAAGGGTCGGTCTTCGTCCGGTACGAGAATAGAGGGGGGGAATACTCGCCAATCGATAAATCGGGGATGCAAACACCGCAAACAAATCAGGCAATCAACCAATTCACACCGAAAATATTTTTTTTTTGTAAAATCTGGGCTGTTACAGCAGCTCACAGGAAGACTCGGAGCATTGAGCCGTTTCATCAGCAGGCTAGGAGAAAGGACCCTACCGTTTTACCAACTGCTCAGAAAAGGAGAAAAATTCGAATTGACTGAGGAAGCCCGCAGTGCATTCGCAGACCTAAAGAAAACCCTCTCGACCCCACCAATCTTGGCGGTGCCCAAAGAACGGGAGAAACTGTACCTCTACATAGCAGCGCGCAGCAGCGTAGTCAGCACGACGCTCATCGTCGAGCGCGCAGAAGAAGGCAAAATCCAGAGCGTACGAAGACCAATCTACTACCTTAGCACGCTGCTCACAAAGCTACAACAACGATACCCACACTACCAGAAGCTCCTGCTCGCCGTTATCATGACCTCAAGAAAAGTATCGCACTACTTCGACGAACACCCCATCACAATCGTGAGCAATGCACCACTCGCGGAAATACTCAACAACCCCGGAGCGACCGGCCGAGTCGCCGAGTGGAACATCGAGCTTAGCCCGCGAGATCTGCAGTGCAAACACCCAACAACAATCAAAGCCCAAGTACTCCCATACTTCTTGGTCGAGTGGACAGAGGTCCAAACACCAGGCCCCCCAGATCTGTCCAACTCATGGACGATGTTCTTTGACGGATCCAAAAGACAGCAAGGAGCCGGAGCAGGCGTCGTACTAGTCTCCCCCAAAGGAAAGAAGCTCAAATACGTCCTCCAGGTCAACTTCAGCAATGCCTCCAACAACGAAGCAGAATACGAGGCACTACTCCACGGCATGCGCATGGCAAAAACTTGCGGCGCCACTCGCCTCTCGATCTATAGAGACTCCAACATCTTCGTCCAGCAGGCGATGAGAGACTGTAACGCAGTCGCAGACCACATGACGGCCTACCAGAAGCTCTATAACACACTAGAGGGAGCATTTGACGGCTGCGAACTCAACTACATCCCGAGAAAAAATAACACAGAAGTCGACGAACTTGCGAACATCGGATCGACTCGAGGACCAATACCACCAGGTGTCTTCCTCGAGAGCATCAACCAGAGATCAATCAAAGAAAACCAGCGGCACCCGAGGCAGTCACAGAGGAAGATGACACAAATGAACCAGCAGAGGTGGCAGCAGTGAGCACAGCTGATGGCACAAGCATCCAAGCAACCGAAGCCGTAGAACCAGCCGCGCTCGAAGACCCAGTCTGGACAAAAACTTTCCTTCGATTCCTAATCCAGGGCACCCTACCACAAGATTTTGCAGAAGCCCTACGCATCAGTCGACGATCTAAATCATTCACAGTAATCAACAGACAGCTCTATAAGCGCAGCATTTCTCAGGTCCTCCAAAAATGTATCGAGGAAGAAGACGGCAAAGCCCTACTGCTCGATATTCACGAAGGCACCTGCGGACATCACGCGAGCAGTCGAGCACTCGTGGCCAAGGACTTTCGAGCAGGTTTCTACTGGCCGGCCGCTATGAGAAATACAGAGGATATCGTACGGCGTTGCATCGCCTGCCAAAAGTTCGCCAGCAGGCCACATGCCCCAGCATCGGAACTCAAAACCATATCGTTGTCCTGTCCATTTTCCAGATGGGGTCTCGACATGGTAGGCCCACTCAAGTAATCCTCAAAAGGGGGACGAACACACCTACTAGTCGTAGTTGACATGTTCACCAAATATATCGAAGCAGTACCAATCACTAGCTCAACAGCCCTCACGGCAGTTAACTTCATCAAGTAAATCATCTTCAGATTCGGAGTACCACACAACATTATCACAGACAATGGCACAAACTTCACAGCAGCAGAATTCCAAAACTTCTGTCAAGTCCTAGGAATCAAAATCAACTACGCATCACTCGAGCACCCACAATCCAACGGCCAAGTGGAGAAAGCAAACGGCCTAGTATGCGGAGGAATAAAGAAACGACTCCTCGCACCACTAGAACAAGCCGTAGGCAACTGGGTAGAGGAACTTCCCGCGGTACTATGGAGCCTGCGCACCACCCCAAACAGCTCGACCTAGTATACACATTTCTTCTTGGTATATGGGGCAGAAGCAGTACTGCCGCACGACTTAAAATTTGGAGCTCCCAGAATCTCAGGGTACATAGAGGAAGAGGCAGGAGAAGCACTGTAGAATGATAAAGACAGAACAGACGAAGCACGAGACATAGCCATCACAAGATCTGAAGGATACAAGGACAAACTGCACACATATCAAAGTAGTCGCCTGCGGACCAGAACGTTCACCAAAGGAGACCTCGTGTTGCGGCTGAGACAGAAAAAAGTGCACAAGCTTGCCCCGCAATGGGAATGGCCGTTCATAATCTCGGAAGTCATAGGAGGAGGCGCATACAGGTTGAAGAACCCGAAGACCAATGAGGATGTGGGAAATCCTTGGAATGTAGAGAACCTACGCCTGTTCTACCCATAGTCCTCTAGGCATTGTCAGAGACATCGGCAGCAGCACCGATCGGCAACCCATGTAGAACTCGAAGAAATAAAATGATGCTTCCCAAACACTTTACTCAAAAGCACTCGGGGGCTCGAGCATAAACTCCCCCCGAGAGACGCTATCCTCGCTCATGCGACTTTATTTAAAAGAACTTGGGGGCTCGAGCATAAAACTCCCCCTGAGAGGCTATCCTCGCTCACGGGACTTTACTTAAAAGCACACGGGGGCTCGAGCATAAAACTCCCCCCGAGAGACGCTATCCTCGCTCATGCGACTTTACTTAAAAACACTCGGGGGCTCGAACATAAAACTCCCCCTGAGAGACGCTATCCTCGCTCATGCAACTTTACTTAAAAGCACTCGGGGGCTTGAGCATAAAACTCCCCCCGAGAGACGCTATCCTCGCTCATGCGACTTTACTAAAAAACACTCGGGGGCTCGATCATAAACTCCCCCCGAGAGACGCTATCCTCGTTAAAACGTGACCTTATCTGCAAGCACCGGGAAACCAGAACACAAGATCCCCACAGATTCACTAAGAGTTTTCCGCAAAGAGAATCACATCAAAAAACGCAAAGTTCTTTAGTCTTCACCTGATCTCAAGCGATCACCCAAAGACTCGGGGGCTACTCCCATCGGGAGCGCTGACGCGCACCCGATCAAAAACTTGGAATTACTCAAAAACAGCCACGGGAAGGGACAGCCTGGGTAGACAAAAACTCACAGCCTACGCCTGATTCTACAAATCAAACGTAGCCTCGGGGGATACTCCCATCGGGAGCGCTGCCGTGCACCCGAAAGACAATTTCCATTACAAAGGAGCCGAGGACAATTTCCATTACAAAGGAGTCGAGGACAATTTCCATTACAAAGGAGTTGAGGACAATTTCCATTACAAAGGAGTCGAGGACAATTTCCATTACAAAGGAGTCGAAGACAGTTTTCCCTTAGAAAGGGGTTGAGGACAATTTCATTACAAAGGAGTCGAGGACAATTTCCATTACAAAGGAGCCGAACACAGTTTTTCGTTACAAAGGAGCCAAAGGACAGTTATCGCTATAAAAGGACTCGAGAAACTACCAGACGGGTTACAACTATCCCAAGGAATTATGACTTCTACGTGTATGCTCATGCTGAGATAATTGGCACTTTCATACCACAACTTGACGAGCATCACCACAGACAAAGTAGCAACTCAGTCCGCGAAGAAGCAGGTCACCGTCCTCCAGTTCTACAAGGTGCCTCTCTTACTCACGCAGCCGCTTGACGACCGGATTGACATCTATCTCATCTTTAGAACTACAAGAGCAAGCACCATCAGCCGAGGAATCGACTGAAGATGAAGTCACGGGAGAAGCAGGCGAACCACCACTTGACCCATCGGAATTGTCATTGCTTGTTTCCTCCCAGTATGGACCCAGACGATTGCCACCGGCATCAAATGCACGAACCTTGAGAGTATCTTCGCCATCAAAAAGACAACAAAGGATATCTCCGTCACGCAGATTCAACCGATGAGAAAACGTCTTCCAGCCAGATCCAAGAAAAATCACGGATAAATTGTCAACTTCCAATTCCAACCAAGAAAAAGATCGAGCGCATCCTTGAAGATGGAGCTAGAGACCCCTCAAATTAAGCTCAGAAGCAATGGAGGAAAAAGAGAACGGGAGAGTAATCCGGGCAGAGGTCCGGCTAAGAACACGCAAAAGGAAATCATAGAGCCAAAAACCCTGCTCCATGGAACGAGAAGAAGAAGGTGCTGACGCAGCACCACAACGTCCACCGCGTTAAGAACGAGGCGTGCGGCCACCACGACCTCGGCAGCCACGACCTCGCCTAGTCACACCACAACCACGCTTGGTTGCCATATGAACAAGAAGCAGAAGAGAAAGGCGCAAAGAAAGGATGCCAAGGACAGGCAAACTATCGGAGCTATTTATAACACAATCCAAGGGCAAACCAGGAAAACACGCAGAAGCCCAGGCGGCGCCATCATTAAATCAAAGACCAAACACGCCGGGCGTTACGAATTCCAAGACAAGATGCCTCACGCGGTCAGCACTATTCAAAGGACACGTAAAATCTCGCATGTTTCCCATACACGCCTTGGAAATCCAACAGGCACCAGGCACCACGGCGTCCAAGTTGTCATTATGACTGGCCAGAAGATGCGACGGATTGAAGACCAAGCATCATCATAGGTCACAAAATAGCATGACAACGCCTATCAACGTGACATCTCAAGGAGGATAGATCAAGATAATAGCAATTGAAAAAAACAAAAGACTGCAAAGGCTACCTATTTCTTGGTGCCAAAATTTTCTGATTCTAAAATCTTTTACTCCCATCGGGAGTACCTTTATTTTCGAGTTCGGGTGCTCCCTCACCCAGAAGGCAGACACGTGCTCGAGTGATCACTCGCACTAGCAGAAACAATGTACCTTCAGAGTTTGGGTGCTCTCTCACCCTGAAGATCGTAAAGCATTCGAGTGACTACTCGCAAAAATTCAACAAGTATTCGACGATATGATCTACTCTCGCACTCGATGACTTTCCGAGTGGGCGCTTTCTTATTTTCCTCGCCTGAGTTCACGAAAAGCTCCGCGAGTGAATGCTAATAGCTCACTTGATTGTTTATTCCAAGTGGGTGCATCGCTAACCAGGCTCCGTGCCTCTACAAAAAACAATTATACCTGGGCTACGGCACACTGTACCCAGATGCCACGCAAGCTTAGCGTGTAGGTAAGACCCTGCAGCGCAGAACGGCCGGGCCGGGACTTGCCGCAGAGCGATTTCACTCCCGATCTTTTCCATGTGCTCGCATGATAGAAAGAGCCGAGCGGACGCGCTCAGGCTATTTGCTTATACTGGCTGCAATTGATCCTATAAGACCTGCAGCGGTATGACTTTGCTAGACACCGGTCGTTCCAAGTTCATGTCGAGGGACGTGAGCTTGATTGGGCTACTATGGTATTTTCCACTAGCGCAATTCACCAAGGCTCGATCAGTCGACTCCTTGGGCCCTTTTCAGCTTAGCAATCCCTCGAAACAGGTATTGTCATGGCTCAAAACTGCCAGCGACCCGCGGCTGTGCCGCGCCTGTAAACAACAAAGCATTGACTAATACAAGTCCCTGCGCGACTCTTCGAGTCCCCCAGGCACTCGGGGGCTACTGACGAGGTGGTGACCCCATGACTCCTGCATGTGAGGATACCTGGTGCGTATGAAGACGGAAGGCGTGCTGGAAAGCCTCAACAGGCCCACGACTGGCCCAATCAAGGCATCAACGTAGGAGTCCGCAATTGATATGGAAGGCACGACTTGGCGTACAAGGCAAGACTAGAACTAGGAAACTATCTTTGTAATCTAGTACGGACTCTCCGAGACCTAGCCTAGTATATAAAGGCTGGGAGGGGAGACGTCCTCGGGAATCCAATACACAATCTACTCTCCTGGTCTTGCGAGAACTCGCCTTGGCCTCCCTTGTAATCGCCCCCTCACGCAATAATATGGAGCAGGAAGTGCTTCTCCTCTTAGCCGACGAGTAGCATCCAACCTGTTCCTTCTCTATGATCAACCCAGTGTCCCTGACCATGGGATTTGCCGAGGCTAATCCTCGTCGGCTGGGCTCACCACGCGCTCCCTCGCCCGTGGGTGGAGTGTAGCAGGTCTGTGTGCTCCAAGAAGGTGGCCCTGCCCCGGGCCGTGGCGAGCGGCGGTGAGCGTGCCGAGGGGCACGGCGAGGCCACCGAGGGCGGCTCCAGGGAGGAGGGAGGGGTTGCGGTGGTGAGGGGAGGGACCGGGGCAAAGGGAGAGACTCCGGTTTGCGCCAATTTTGGCTGGAGTCCGGCGGGGGCCGTGGAGACAGTGTGCCAATGGCGTGGCTCTGGGACAAAATTGGGAAGGGGGTGGAGCTAGGAGAGGTGGGAGGAGTTGTTGGTGCTCTCAAAGGGCTCGGGGGCGAGCTCCCTTTTATAGCCATGGCGAGATTCGAGCTCGGGAAGAGACAAGCGGGGGTGACCATGGCGTGCGACGAGCTAGCGGGCATCGAGGGCATTCGAGAGAGCTCGGGAGGGGGTGGCGTGGCACACTTGTGCTGCGCAAAGCCTTGTGGCGTGGCAGGACACGAAAAAGTGGCCAAGGGAGGCACTGGTGCACGACATGGACGCGTCGGGCACGCGCGGAGCGCGGCCAGAGAACGCCTGGTGCAGTCTGGGAGCGTGGCCACCAAGGGGAGGTTCAACCATGGGAGTTTCCATCATGGCCAATGTTGTTTGGGGGATGGTCCTTCGAGTGCTGATCAAAGTGGTGCAAAAATATTGGCCAAAGGTGCACTATGGTGAGCTGGATCCCTCTGTAAAGTTTGATGAAGCAATCTTGGGCAAGAAGATAAGATCCCATGGTGACGAGTCGGTGCATGAGGGGTTTTCTCCTGGGTTAAGGATAGGGAGGACTAGAGTACTGTAGAGTTTGGGGTAAAATGGGTAAATGCACATGCTACTTCCTTTCCAAATGTACCATGGAGGCTGAAGGTGTTTGTATTGTAGTGTGGCTAGCACATGGCTCCCCTAAGCATGATTTTTGGTTGAGCTTAATCATACACCAGGATGACTAGATGTACCAAGTTTCATCTCAAATGGAGCAATGTAGCTAGTACTTCCTTTGCAAATGTCCAAATAGGCCAGAATGCAAAGTTCAAGCTAGCATCTCATAGGTTTGATGGATTTGGCTGAAAATTAGTGTAGTGAAATTAATTGGTGGTGTTCACATGTGTGTAAAATTTCATGGCCATTGGACAGGCCTAGCTAGCACTTGCTTCACAAGGTGTCCTGTTGACCAGAAGCTTCCACATGAGGATGCACTCACTTGGGTAGTTGTATTTGTCTCAAACTTGATTTGGTGGAATCATTTGGGTGTGGGAATAGGCACAAAAAGTTTCAAGGCAAATGGGATCCCTTATCATGCACTTGCTTCACAATGCACCCTTGCTGCATCCAAACTTTGGGAATTTATTGTGGGAGTTTGTCTAGGAAAATGATGGTTGAATTTGGTGTAGGCTCATGATATGATCATATGAGGTTGCACAAAAATTTTCACCAGCAATGGATCAAGATAAATGGGACTCCGCTCACAGACAAATGAATTTTTCTAGGGGAAAACTCCATATGGTCCATGCAATGTTTTTGGATAATTTGGCAAGATATGGCATTAAGAGAATGTGGGAATTATTTGGGGATTTATGGAGCAATAAAAATAGGGGTTGCTTCACAAACCTCAAATAATTGGAATATTCCTTTTATAGGAAAAGGAATATATGGCTTGAATAAAATGGTGGGTTGGATGAGATGGATCCATGGAATTACATGGGAGAGGCTTAGATCAAGGGTCACTTGAGCATGGAAAGAAAATATGCTCAAGTTTCAAGTCCAAAGAGGTGATCAAAATCAAATCCAATAACAAATCCAGAAATAAGTCAGAAAAGTTTTTGGAAAAAGAATATTCCAAAATCTAGGATGTCACACCGCGCCAGCAGGGCGCCTGGGGCCCCTCTGGCTGCCCTATGGGCCCCTTTTGGTCATGTGTCCCTCCGGGTGCGTGGATTTTACGTGTTTTTCTGGGAATTTTCTGAAGCACCTAAAAATCCATATTCCTGCACACAAGAAAACCATACAGGTAGCTCTGCTGAAAAGAGCGTCAGTTCGTGTTAGTTTCATTCAAATCATGCAAGAATGAGGCCAAAAAATAGCAAAAGTGTTTGGAAAAGTAGATACATTTGAGACGTATCATTTACAAAGGATAAAATGCAAGGGTAGATAGTAGTGATAATTGCGATAGAAAGTAAAAGCAGTGAATAAATTGAGGTTGTAAACAGTGGTGGAAATATGGACCGAGGTCCCATGAATTTCACTAGTGATGTCTCTCTCCCAAAATATGATAAAAAACTATGCGAGGTGAAAAAATTACAGATGGTCAATGGACAAGATTAAAAACGCACCCGCAATGCTAACTATGCTACAAAAGAAAGGAAGAGGCTCAAAAGCATGGGAAGTACGCCAAGACAAGTAGATCGAAATCCATCTACATCTACTCACTAATCATCCACCTTGAGATATCTATGCAGAACATCTCGCTGGTATTAAGTTGTGAGCCCCATCCAAAGTGTAAACCCAAAGCAACAGACAACTTCATTAAAAGAACTTTGCGTAAAGTAAAAAATCCTTGTACCCGCAGGTACTAGCATCGTTGTTTTCCCCCTGGTGGCAACATCACATCCCCTAGACTCATGTTTCTGTCACTCAAGTTAGTCATGGGGGGCATGAACCCACAATCATGCATAGCGCTCCCTCTTGGAGTTACGATACATCACTTGGCCAAAGTAATAAAAAGCAATAGATAACATGCAAGAATTACTCAAGAACATAAATATAAAACGAGAAGAACCAAATATATTACTCGTCACAATCTGAACATAATCTCATAATCCATCAGATCCCAACAAACTCAACATAGCAACAGCAGAAGAATTACAAAGATGTCGTGATCATGTAGGGTAGCTCACAAGGGCTAAGAATTGAGGCACAAGATTGGAGAGAAAACATCACATAGCTACTGATCATGGACACATTGTCCAAGGTGGACTACTCACAGCTCATCTGGGAAGCGTCCATGGTGGTGGAGAAGGTCCTGAAGGTCAATCCTCCCTCCGGCAAGGTGCCGGGACAGGGTCTCCTGGCAGCCCCGATCTTTAAACGGCGGCGGCGGAACAGAGGGGAGATCGCGAAAAAAGGTTTTGTCCTCGAGGGTTTCGTCCCGATGGATAAATATAGGCGAAGGGGGAAGCCAGGGGTGGACCAAGGAGTCTAGGCGGCCCCCCGGTGCGGCCTAGGGTGGGGCCGCGCTACTAGGCCGCCTAGGCGCCTGGTGGGGCCCCCTGGCCCTCCTTCGGGCATCCGGAAGCTTCCGTCTTGCTGGTTTTTTTATATATTTTCCCAAAAAAATTTGGGCACTTTAAGTAATGGGAAACCTACAATAAAAAAACAACAAAAAACAGAAACTGGCACTTTGGTGCACTGAGTTAATAGTTTAGTCCAAATATGATCAAAACTGCATGAAAAGCATAGCAATTTCACCCAAAACATGCATGGAGCAAGAAAAAATTATAGATACGTTTGGGACGTATCAACATCCCGAAGCTTAATTCTTGGTCGTCCTCGAGTAGGTAAAAGATAACAAGCATAATTTATGTGGTGACATGCTACCAACCATATAAGAACTTTTAAGTAAGGCAAGCAAGGGATGTAATTCAATTCAAGTCATAACAAGCATTTCCGGGCCACTCTCCCGTCCATTGGATCTTCGACGACAAGGTTTAAGAAGGACTTTGATATGCTTCACCATAGGCAGAAGGAAGGGCTAGATCCCTTCATTTCCCATATTGCTTCCTCCCTCTCTTGACACCCCCTTCTTCTCCCCCCCCTGTAACTCACTTCTAACCCTCCCCCCTGTAGCCTCTTCTTAGTTACCCACCCCTGGTGGGCCCCCTTCCCCCCCTCTCTCCCTCCCCCACAAATGTAAATATCTTACGCTTCCCTTATATTGAAAATGGTAAAGGGCAGTGGGCTTTTGTAACACCCCGGGTGTCACTCAACAGTAATCCTTTTTGTTTGAGTAATAAAAATTAATTAGCAAGCCTTAATCAACCTTGATCATGCCTAGATTGAATTCAAATCCAAATGGAATTTCCAAAAATTAG
This sequence comes from Bromus sterilis, assembly GCA_950022295.1. Lineage (NCBI taxonomy): Eukaryota > Viridiplantae > Streptophyta > Magnoliopsida > Poales > Poaceae > Bromus > Bromus sterilis. The sequence goes on from OX465599.1 coordinate 225,800,723, forward strand.
TGGAAAATAGAGTTCAACCAAATATTTTGCATCCAATTTTATAAAATGCACAATAATCAGTAGATTATGTAAATAGGTGCATGGGAATTTATTAAGCTTTAAAATAGTCCAAACAATTATTTAGAGCAGCCATCCCCTATTATTAAGTTGCAGTCCAAAAACAAATACCAAATGGATTTTAAAAATGCCCAAACTTTTTTTGTTACTGCTTCAAAGTTAACATAGGTGCACCAACAATTTTCACCCCAAGAAAAATTATTTTTCTAGCCAAATTATTTAATACAGAACCACAACTATTCTAGTTGTGAGAAAAAATAGCAAAATGGCTATTTCTCGCCTAGGGCAACTCCCTCCCCCTCCCCACAAGACCCAGCCCACCACCTCACTCCCTCTTCTTCCTCCTTTTCACAGGAGGGCGTGGCGCGCATCCACCACGCCATGGACGGATTCTCCGTCGTGTCGCCCATCCAGGGCATCACCGGCAAGTATAAGGCCTCCCTGCCCCCTGTAAACCCTAGCCGCCCCTTTCCGCTTCCCTCCACCTCATGTCGCACCGGCATGTCCATCAAGCTCCCCACGGTCGACTCCATTGCCTCAAGGTCTCCATCATCGCCGAGCGCCTTTGCTTCGACTGAATTGGGGTCCTCTTTAAGCTCTGCCCCGCCGCGTTCTGCCGGCTGATTCGCGCCACCCCGACTGTCGTTGGCCTCCTAGAGCACGTCCTCGCGCTCTATTGTGAGATTTTCCACGGATCCCCCATTTTCCCTGTCGTTCCATGCCCGTAGGACGCTGTACCCGAGCACGGCCGCCATGGCCGGTGCTTTGTGTCGCCGGCATGCTGAAGCCGCGTGCTGCTGCCCTGCGTAGACCCCGCATGCACGCTAGGCTGCACCCGTCGCGGCCAATCCTTCCCTTCTCCTTGTGACGCCCCCAAAATCAGACCGTGTACAGTAATCATACACGCAAGGTACACGACTGAGATTAGGGACTCACGGTGAGATATCACAACACAACTCTACAAATAAAATAATACAAGCTGTTTAATACAAGCCAGGGGCCACGAGGGCTCGAATACAACAGCTCGAAAGCACAAAGTTAGCGGAAGCAAAAGTATCTGAGTACAGACACAAGGATACAAGGTTGCCTTAAGAAGGCTAGCACAAAAACAACACTCGATCGAAAAGGCGAGGCCTCCTGCCTGGGAACCTCCAAACTACTCCTGGTCAAAGGGAAACTCGACGTCGTAGAAGGCATCAGGGATCTTCACGTTGCGCTGGTCGGCATCGGGGAACTCCTGCTCCTAGGCTCCAACGTCGACTGCAGCGGCCGATCAGGCAAAAAAAAGGGGAAATAAAGCAAGGGTGAGTATCTAGCATACCCTGAGTCTTACGTCCGCTTCTAAGCAATTATGCATTTGTATCAAATGGAAAGGGGAGGCTGTATATAGTGGACTGCAAGGTAGAAATTTATAATAAGGATAAGAAGCTAGGCCTCTCGAAGACTAGCATCTTTCGACGAGTCTTGCAGCATGAGGTAAGATCAACCAACAGTTCAATAGCATGAATGTAATAACAATGAAGCAGAAGTTGCTGCAGCATTGTATAATAGTAAGTTGTAATAATTAATAATTTTGAATGCCTCCGAGATCCCCTCCTCGACTTCCCTGCGAGGAAGAGAAACCGGAACCAACAGTTTAATAGTAGTAGTTTGTAGTGGTAGTCTCTGGCTTCAGCATAAAGCATACTGTTACCGTGGACACGGCTATCGAATAGATTATCATCCCTGAAGGGGCTGCACTACTGTTACCCTACACGCTTGGATCTCCAGGGTGGCATACACCTTGTTAGCGAATGCCCCATCGAGGTTATCCGAAACGCCGAGGCCCATCCTACGGCTCATCAGAGAGGTCCCCTTCGGTCTACAGCCATAAGGGCAAGGGGGTCTTGGACCGTCGCCCCTCACCCTCCGGGTCGTTGTGTGCCAGGTGATTCCACGAAACTCTTCCAGGATGCGGATCGTCCTAACCACAATGATGAACTGGACGTCTTTCAGAGCTTTCGAACGAGACCACAACGCGGAGGGCCCACACCATAATCCCACGTGGAGGTAGTGCGTATAGGGCACGTCGACCCACTCAAGTCATCCACCTGAACCGTTAGTCATTTTATTATTTTCTGTCGGGACAACCGTTATCATTGCCCCTTATCTGGGTGAGTCGCGGACAACGACAGCAGCCAGGACCACCAGTAACATCGGTGCCTTCCCTGACGTCCCACCAACTCCTGCGGTTACCAACAAGGTGAACCGTCTCCTTACCTTCTCTCGCGTTTGCTCCGAAGATCTCGACTTTCGTACAACAGGAAACATTTCGGGCATGAACAGTACCAGGCCCGCCGCACACTGGTGGAATACACCTGACTTGTCGTTCTGCTAAAATACCCTGCGCGGGCACCGTTGAGTCACCCGACTCCTTACCTGTAAGGACACCAGTTGATTCGACTGCCTACCATCAAGTGAAACCAGGAGGAATCACCCTCGATGGTACAATTGAAGAGGTTCGACAGAGACATCAGCGTAATGAACTAAAGAGGAATATTCTCGTATCACCCCGGTGGTGTCGAGACACCAGTGGAATGAATTAAAGAGGAATACCCTCGTATCATCCTAGTGATCTACGCTACTGAGCCGACGAGAGTGAAATACGAGTCCGTCCACTCGTAAGTCAAACTCGAAGCGACTCGGCAGAGTCTCGCCGTTGTAGGTTCCCTTGGGCGTTTGCATTGATCCGTACCTTTTGCAGTTATAATATTTTGTAATCCGCGTTCACTCACCATAGTGATCACGGGCCGCTATTCTAAACCTAGCTAACAATGCGCAGGGTTCACTGCTGAATATTATATATATTTATAAGTCGGCGTAGGATAAAGGAAGGTACATCAAGGGGCGACAAAAACAGGCTATGCAATTGAATAGGATTATAACGTAGCAGCAGCAGTAACCATGCCTAGTGCAAGAAATGTACGGAAAGATAGGCGATATCTGGGGAAGAGAATGGCTCTGCTTGCCTGGAAGCTCGGTAGTAGCGGTACGGTCGTCGACGAAGTAGTCGTACTCGGCAACGGTGTAGTCGGCGACAACGTCGGGGTCTGTCGGAGAATAAAGGGGGAGAAACAATAAATACACAGAAATAATAGCAATACAAATGCAAGACATATCAAATACAAAGCAACGGGGCTCTAACAGAGTGTTAAGTATTTTTAGGCGGAGCGGGAATTTATTCGGGGATGACTCATCGGTACCAGTGGATTACCGGACCGATGATCCGGAGGGGGAAGGTTCCATGTCTGCAGTGTTAGAGACATTTGACTAATATGTGGATTGTGTATCAGTGCTCGTTCATCCATTCTGAACAACTTTCATGTAGAAAATATATTGATCTGATCTATGGTTTATTTTATATTATTTTCTGAAGTTTTAAATGGTTTTACTTATTGCCGGGAACTATTTTAATTCAAAAATAATTGGTTAAAGATTTATATATCCAGACGGAGACAGCCACATTCAAGAACATGTGGGGCCAGTGGGGTCAGTCAACAGTTGACCAGGTCAATGGTGAACAGTGATGGTGGGGCCCAAGTGTCATTGGCTGGTTTTGGGATTCCCTCAAATTTGGCTAAGTCTGAGATTACCGGCGAAAATTATCCATTGGCCGCCTTCGAGGGCCCACGGTTTGGGGTTCCACCCCTCCGATGAATTTGTGCCTTATACCAATCGTCATCAGTTCTCTGAGATCTCGAATCCGATACGGATGGAAAATTTACTAGAGTTCATCTGCTTATCTAAACCTTTTCTGGAAAAGTGCTGCTCGACGTGAATTCCGAAGATTGTTAGAAGATGCAAAGTTCGCCGGATAAGTGCTATTTATCCGCAGCCCAAATGAAGATGTATCCAACATGGGATTTGAAATACATCATGTGCTCAATCATGCCATGCCCTCAGATGGCATGACAGATGTCTGTATCATGTTCAGCCACGGCCCTAAAGTGGCCATCGGGGTAACTCTGTCTGAAGTTTATTATAAATCCGTATTTTTCGATTTTTGCCAGATTTAATCCGCACATTTTCGGGGGTTGGTTCAATGTAATGAAACGAAGCTCGTTACATGTACTTTCTACACATATACTTTTCATAAATGTTGGATTTTATTTGCACTGCATTTTTCTGCTGTTTTTGCGGCTGTCCATAGTGGTACCCAGTAGCATCCAACAGTAGCAGTTAGAAGTAGAGTAAATTCAGAGGAGCAGCACAACAGCGACATCAGTTAGCAGGGGCTCGGGGTGCAGCGGTCGGCCAAAACACCACGGGCGGCGGCGGGGGTTGCGGGGAACGCGTCTAGAGGCGTGGCCAGCACGGGGGTGAGCGCGGCCAGGGAGTGGGGGCTGCCAGGGAGGCACACACGGGCGCGGCCAGAGGGCAGCCGGCGCGGCGAGCACGCGACCGCGCGCGGCTGGGCACGCACGGCGGCGGCCGGAGCCATGGCCCGGCGGTCAGGTGCTAAGGGCGCAGGCGCTGCTCAAATGGGAAGGGGAGGGGGGAGGCTCACAGGGGGAGCAGGGAATGCCATGGCTCGGGGGAGCGTCGGAGGAGCGGTGGAGGGGGCGCTTGCCGCGGTGGCCGTGGTGGAGAGGCGTAGGCCACGGCGGCGCCGAGCACCGCGGCCACCATGGCCAAGTTTGGCCTGGGTCGCACACGGAGGAGGAGGTCGTCGGGTCTATGCGGTGGAGGAGGTGCCTCGTCACGAGCGGGTTCCGGGGTGGTGTAGCATGGAGGCCGTGGCAGCCGGGGCTCGTCGGAGTAGGTTGGGGCCGGCGCCGTCCTGGAGGGAGAGGGGAGGCGGGACCAATCCAGATCGATAGGGGGGTGGGGATCGGGATCGAGAGTAGTGGACGGGGGCGGTTCGGTCATGTGATCTAGGGCGCTAGGGGGTAGAGGTGGGCCGGGGTGGGCCTTGCACGTGGCGAGAAATAGATTTTTCTAATTTCTGTAATTTCTGAGAAAACCCTCAATCGGATTTAATTGATTGGACCACCATATGATTTTTGTTAATGATCAAACTTGTTTGCAAATTTGTCTTGCACTATGTAGCAGCGCCACAAGAAGTTTGGGCATTTTTAAAAATCAGTTGATATTTATTTTTGAACTACAACAAATAAAGGGGGTTGTTTTAACACTGGTTAGAATTGTTCATAATATTTATTTATTGCAATAAATACCCAAGGTTGGTTTAACATGGTCCATTGATTTTTAGGCATTTTACAAAATTGGTTGCACAATTTTTGGAAAAAGTTTTATGTGCCACATTGTTTTGAATATCCACAAAAGGGAAATTTAAATTTGAGTTGATCCAAGGGGATCAAAGCCTGATTAGCAACAGTAATCATTGATTAGCAAAAGTGATTACTGTTCATGACAGTGACAGTGTTACACTCCTCGCCGTGCCTCGGCATGCCACCGCCGAGCCGCTCGGGCCGCCATGGCCAGAGCTTCAACTCTCATTCGCTCGCAGCCGTGCTTCCTGCTGCCCCCCTCCGTCTAACCTCTGGCCATGCCCCACGCCACGCACTGGACACGCCCTGCACCCCCACCGCGTCCCCCTCGCTGGGAAAGGCCTCGCCGTCTTACTCTCCCTTCCGGCGGGCACGGGGTGGTTAGCGATGGGCTAATCCCCCTCCCTCTGGCACAGACGCATGGGCCCAAGGCCAGTAAATTTTGTTTAAATAAATTTTTTTAAGATAATTGTCTATGTGACTTACATGTGGGCCCCAGCCTTTGTTAAGTTAAAATAACTGTTAGATTAATTATGTCTCACTGACTGCTAGGTCCCCCTGAATAATTAGACTAATTAAAATAGATTTACATATTAACAGTGTATGACATGTGCGGTCAGGGGCTATTTTAATAAATAAAAATGATTTATTATGCCACTGTAAGGCTGACTTGTGGGACCCTCATGTTAGGTTTGATTGGTCAAATGCCACTGTTGTGGATAAGGTTTTTGATAATGTTCTATTTTAATAATAAATAAATTCCAGAAATTGATTTAATGGATTAAAACTTTAAAATTCAATATCTTTTAAACCGTAACTCCGATGAAAATAATTTATACATCAAACTTGATCAGAACAATATCACGGCTATGGATACGCTACCCGTATACCCCACCGCACCCCTCTAACATACCGAACCCGAGACTTTCCCCACCGGATCGTCTGTCCGGTAATTACCTGATACCGGTAAAACTTCCGGATGGAAATGTTCTGAACATAAAAGTTGTTCGGAATGCATCAACGATCACGGTTACACTATCCACTTGTATGTCAGATATTCACGACACTACAGACGTGGAACCTTCCCCCTCCAAGCCATCTGTTGATAATCACCCGGAGCCGGTATTTCATCCCGGGATGAATTCTTGCTTTGAGCAACGTGCATTGCACTGCGTTAAACATTGCGTTTGCCATGTCTTGTATTTGTATTGCTATTATTGTTGTGTATTTATTGTTTCTTCCCCCTCTTTTATTGTCCGGTAGTCTCGACGACCCCTGCCAATGCCCTTGTGATCGACTACGTCGTCAACGACCCTACCCCTACCATCGAGCTTCCAGGCAAGAAGAGCCATTCTCTTCCCCATATATCGCCTATCTTTTCCTTACATTTCTTGCACTAGGCATTGTTACTACTGTTGCTACGTTACAATCGTATTCAATTACATAGCCTGTTTTTATCGCCCCTTGATGTACCTTCCTTTGTCCTATGTTGCCCGATAAATATATATTATATTCAGCAGTGACCCCTGCGCCTTGTTAGTCAACTAGGATTAGATAGCGGGTCGTGATCACTCAGGGGAGTAAACACGGATACAATATATTAACTGTATAGGTACGGTACAATGCAGGCACCGCCTAAGGGCCCCTAGCTCGGCTCTGCCGAGACACCATCAAGTATAGATACCGAGGAGTAATCCTCGTACTCCACTCGTTGTTGACTCTGTATAGACGCTTTAGGTACCTGAGAACCGGTTGTCCTTAAAGGTAAGAGTCGGGCGACCCAACAGTGCCCGCGAGAGGTATTGCGTCAGGAACGACAGGGAGGGTACGACCGACCTTACTGGCGTGTTTGGCTCCTGCTTGTATCTCGCGAGAGTTACCAAACCACAAAAAGTTGAGCTCTACCAAGAGCACACGCGGGACAAGGTAAGGAGACGGTTCACCTTGTTGGTAACCGCGCGCTTTCACGGGACGACAGGGAAGGCCCCGACGTTACTGGTGGTCCTTGTTGTTGTTCGTTTTCCGTTGTGTTGTTAGTCAGACAACGATAATGGTTGTCTACGAGATAATATTAAAATGATAAATGGTTCGGTGGATGAATTGAGAGGCCCGTTGGTCTGTACGCACTACCTTCACGTGGGATAAGAAGTTATGGGCTCCCCTGCGTCGTAGTTTGTCTGAAAGCTCTTCAGACATCAGCAATACCACGGGCTGATTGCCGGGAAGCGATGTTGTCTTCTTTGCTATAGCAGGTGTATTTGGATTTTCTTTTGCTTCACCGGCCAGTCTCGTACCGTTAAGGAGCGCGGAAGGGTGAGGGACCTAGACCCCTGAGCGCATAGGATATGGTCTGGCGCATGGCCCCTCTTCTGAGCCTAGGATGGGCTGTGCCGTGTTGGATAGATTTGGTGGAGCGTTCCCTAACAAGGTTCCCGCCACCCTGGAGATCCGAGCGCGCAGGCGGAATAGTAGTGCACCCCTGCAGGGATTTTAATCTATTCGAATAGCCGTGTCCACGGTAACAGGACGCTTTATGCTGAAGCTGGATCTTACCACTACAACCTACTACTATTAAACTATTGGTTTCGGGTTTTCTTCCTCGCGGGGTAGTCGAGGAGGGGAACTCGGATGCATATATTATTATTAATTATTACAACTTACTATTATACAATGCTGCAGCAACTTCTGCTTCATTGTTACTTTATGCTTTATATGAACTGTTGGTTGTTCTCATCTTGTGTTGCAAGACTCGTCAGAAGATGCTAGTCTTCGATAGGCCTAGGTTCTCACCCTTATTCTGATTTCTACCTTGCAGTCCACTATATACAGCCTCCCTTTTCCATTTGATACAAATGCATAAATGCTTAGTAGCGGACGTAAGACTCGCGGGTATACTAGATACTCACCCTTGTTTTATTTCCCCCTTTATGTTTTGCCTGATTGACCGCTGCAGTCGACGTTGGAGCTCAGGAGCAGGAGTACCCCGGAGGCGCCTACTACGTCGAGACCCTCGCTGACCAGGACCAGGAGTAGTTTGGAGGTTCCCAGGCAGGAGGCCTCGCCTTTTCGATCTGTTGTTATTTGTGCTAGCTTTCTTAAGGTAGATCATGTGTACCTCGTGTCTGTACTCAGATATTATTGCTTCCGCTAACTTTATGCTTTCGATCTGTTGTATTGGAGCCCTCGTGGCCCCATGCTTATATTAAACAGCTTGTATTATTTTATTTGTGGTGTTGTGTTTTTATATTTCACCGTGGCACCCGGATCTCGATCGTGTACCTTGCGTGTATGATTACTGTACTCAGACTGATTTTGGGGGCGTCACAAGTTGGTATCAGAGCCGACTGCCTGTAGGACACCCCCTTCCAACTCCTTGGTCGAAGTCAAGTCTAGTCGTTGCAAAACTACTTTACTACCAATGTCGTGTGGCTTATCGGCCCACGTCCCAAACTGGGTGGTATTAGGATCCTTTTCTCCGTACCTTTACTCTGGGACTCTGTTCTCTCATCCTTTCGGGTTAAAGATTTTTCTAACACTAACTCTAGGATCTCGCACCTCTGTCCTTCCGGAGAGCCCTTCACCCAAGATGGTCGCTTACTTCGCTAGAAGATGTCGAAGATTACTCTCTTATAAAATTCCCGAGACCATATGTGTCGATCACCTTTACAAATCCCTGCCACCGATAAGTCCGTATGTATAACCACATACACTTTTCTTTCATCCATTCAATCCCAGTTGCTCTTGTGTTCACAAGATGCATCGAAATACTTTACGTTGTTTCGGGAATCCCTTGTGCCTGCTGCCTTGCAGATTCTTTTCACACTGCAGATAATTCCTCCTACTTACCGAGGATCCTTTCACTCCCGTTTATAATGTGCTTCCCAAAATACCTTGAAATGCTATATGTTCTTCCGAGGATCCTCTGCAGCCTACTGCTTTGGAGATTCTTATGGCCTACTTGCATTATGGTTAATTCCATATGTTTAGTAGTCTTCGTTGACGACCCATGCCATTGACATTTTGATCCTAATAATTCGACGTGTGCGAATGCACGCAATCATCCGTCAACCCTGTGAATTCATTATTCCAGCTCAGGCGCCATCTCGGACATGAGATGGATCTCGGTAAATCAAACCTTCGTTGATTTTCCGTATAAGTCTGTTCAACTTATATACCCATGGTCAGAACATCTGCCTCTGGTGTCCCCTAATGGAAATCATAATTCCTTTGTACTTAAGCATCAAATTATTCTGATGCTTTTATCATCCGATGCCTTTGCATCCCTTCATCTTATGGTTGAGTACCGATACTCACACCAGACTATCTGTACGCCACCTGACCTTTTTGGTCGATTACTGCCTACCATCTCCTTGTGTCCTAAATCATTGACGATTTTCCCCCAATATAAAATGCCTTGGAAAATGGTATCATCTTCTCCATGTCGTCAGCCTTCTTCTTTCGAACTTGTATCCCTTTCTTATGATAATTGTTGTATGGGTTTCAAAATTCTCGGATGGGTTAACCCTATGCTTCTTCTAATCTGATGAACCTAAATTTTATGCGGGTTATACTCTACTGGCCTTCCGTCAGATGAGCTTGCAATCCTACAACCTTTATGTCAGCGAGAAGTGAATGAAAGGCTATGCATTGAAGAAGTGGGATTCGACCCTGAACATTTGTGTTCGTGCCCATGGATACTATGTGTAACAGCCCAGTTTTTACAAAAATTAAAAATTTAGTTTTCGGTGTGAATTGTTTGATTGTCTGATTTGTTTGCGGTGTTTGCATCCCCGATTTATCGATCGGCGATTATTTTACCCCTCTTATCTCATACCGGAAGGAGACTGACCCTTGCCACCCTACACTCTACCTTTGCGACACCGGGTTACGCTCGATCACCGTCGCGAAAACCGTCTGAGACCAGCCACAGCCAACCGAACGAAAACCTCGTTTATTTAATAAACGAATTATTTTATTGGGGCGCCGAAAAATGTTTTCGGAATGTCACCGCAGTGAGGTACGATCAACGGGCTTGAAGCGCTGAGCGCGTGGTTCGAGATTTCGTCGGAATCGGAGTCCGTACGGAGTCTCGGCGGTCACGAACGCGATCACCGGACGCACGAGAGGGGTATCGGGGGGCATTTGCGTAAATAGGCCAGCCAATCTGCCTATATAATGACCCCCACCTCCCAAACCAGCCAATTAGGGTTTACCCTAATGGAAAATTGCAGCCACCCCCCTCACAAAATCCCAAAATCTGCCCAAATCCCTCTCCCAAACTGAAACCCTAGCCCCCAGGAGCTCCCAGCCGTCAAATCTTCAGATCTCGGGCTGAGAAGCCTCCACGTAGCCTCCAGCGGCCAGCCAGATCACGTCCGCGCCCCGCGGGCCCGAGATCCAGCCAGCGCGGCCTGCCCGAAGACCGGTTCTGGCGCCGCCACTCCCGCACCTCGTGCCGTGGAGTTCTTGGCGCCACCGCCACCTCGCACGCCGGCGAGCCGCGCGCCCCCTCCAGGTCAACCCGCCGCCGTGGCTCCCTCTCCTCATCTGCCTTCCCTCCTGACCGCCTTCCCCCTATCCTCCTCTGTCGTAGGTCGCGACGCCGCCGTCGCCATTGCTCGGCCGAGCTCGCCTCGGACCGGAGCCGGCCGCCGCTGCCTCGTCGCCACCCCGGCGTCCTCCTCGCCACCGGACCCGAGCAGAGCGCCGCCCGGCGTGCCTGTTCCGCCTCGTCCCGACCTCCTCCTGCCTCGCCATCGCTCGCTGGAGAACGGCGGCCGCTGCCGCCGGTGGCCTGGTGCTGCACGGGAGCTGGAGGAGCCCGACCTCCCTCCAGCCGCCTCCCTGGGCTGGGCCGGCCTCCCAGCCAACGCCCCGGGCCCAGCAGCAGGCGCCCCAAGCCCAGGCCGCCAGCCTCCAGCGTCCAGGCCAGTTGGGCCGGCCCATGGGTGAGGCCCGGCCGTTTATTTTTTTCCTTGTGCTATTTCTTTTTTTCCAAATTATTGCTAAGTCCTGTGTATTGTGTGCTGTATTCAATTTTGCACGGTATTTTTGCGAGTAATCCGTAGCTCCGATGAACGTGCCCCCAAAATGAAAGTTGCTTAGAATTGCGTGTACTTTAATTCATCTTTTGTGAGCATTTGCATTGGAGGTCATCTTGATTGTGTAATTTCTGTTCAAACAAGGCTACCTGTCGTTAGCTGCTGCTAAGTTGCTGTAACTGTTATTTTATTTCAACTTTGGGTGACGATTGTTTCGCAACCGTTCATCGGAATTGATTGATTACTTTTGCGTTCCGTTAAGCATTGTTTCTACTTCAGTTTCATGCATTCACATGCCATAATTGACTGATGCATCATGATTATATCTTGCTCCAAAGTAGCTACCCTGCTGTTAGAGTGTTGTTGTTTATATTTTATTGCAACTTCGTTCGACGAGTGTGTCGCGATCGTTTATCGGATTTGAGTGATTCCAATTGCATATTGTTAAGCATCATGTCTACTTTAATTACATGTATTGCATCTTCATGTTACAATTCCTGGTCATATAGATATTCTGCTCTAAAGTTGCTATGCTGCTGTTGTTGACAGCCACCTCTAATTTTCACTAAGTCTGTTACTTTGCGATGCCATGTTGTTTGCTTAATATCTTTTGATATATGATGCCTATTTGCATGATTGTTTTTGCCATGCCTTCCCTGTCATGTCTACTTTAGTTCCATATCATTTGTCAGCATGTTTGCATTGATTATCCTGTTTGTGCATTGCTCTAAAGTGTGCTTCGTGATGTTGGCAGATTGTACCCGTAACTTGTTTTGATTGTATCTTTTAAACCGTAACTCCGTTTGGGGTGTTCTTTATATGTAACTTGATTAGTTTTTCGTGTACTTTTTGTTTATGCTATTGTTTTCTGTTGTTAACCAACCTAAAATATTGTTTAGGAAAGAACAGTACCAAATGTTTTAATTGTCGTGCGGTACTTAGTGTATGCCATGTTTAGGGTGTTGCCTCATTTAAATTGACTAGCATAGATAGTTTACTTTGTGCTTTACCTCTTGACATGTTTGTGTGCTATGCCATGCTTGCTTGAGTTGCCATGTTAATAACCGTTGGTTGATCTCATGTAGCTAAACAACTTGAACCCTTCTAAATGTGTTGTATCGTCGTGTGTGACGAGTACTCCACTTAAACTCTTAGTAATCGTTCTCGACGATAGATCCGTATCGCGTTGCCATGTCGTGTGATGTCTTCTTGATCTTGTGTTGCCCCGTAGTAATAGAGTGCTTGCTCATTGATTGCTTTCTAGTGTTTATCGTCTTGTGTGCTTCCGCGGGTACCTTTGGAGACGTTGCGAGCGTGCGATCAACTACACCTTCGGAACCCGACTTATCAACAGGCAAGGACTATATATTACTTATGATCCATTCTATTTCAACCAGCGGTTTGCATGCTAGTATAGGTTAGGTTCGATGTTTGATCCTACCACATGTTTACAGCCTCTTTCAAACCGATACAGCCATGTCCCTTCCCAGCAAACCTTGTACTTCTCTGTTACTATTGCTCGTTGCTCAGCCCCTGCTTAGTATGCATGCTTAGTATGCTACGATGTTACCCTGTTACTCCTTGGTTTTGGGATATCACATTATTATATTGTTGTTGATGATATGATTATTATAATGTTGACTATATTGGACGAAGGATGGAAGTTCTAGGCTATCCCACCCCGACGCTTTGTTCCATTCGAGTCACCTAGGATCCGAGTTCCGGGTATTGGTTTTAAGACTGAGCGTGTGTGACGCCCCCAAAATCAGACCATGTACAGTAATCATACACGCAAGGTACACGATGGAGATCAGGGACTCACGGTGAGATATCACAACACAACTCTTCAAATAAAATAATACAAGCCAGGGGCCACGAGGGCTCGAATACAACAGCTCGAGAGTACAAAGTCAGTGGAAGCAATAGTATCTGAGTACAGACACAAGGATACAAGGTTACCTTAAGAAGGCTAGCACAAAATCAACACGATCGAAAAGGCGAGGCCTCCTGCCTGGGAACCTCCAAACTACTCCTGGTCAAAGGGGCACTCGATGTCGTAGAAGGCATCGGGGATCTTCATGTTGCGGTGGTCGACATCGGGGATCTCCTGCTCCTGGACTCCAACGCTCCAACGTCGACTGCAGCGGCCGATCAGGAAAAACAAAAAGGGGGGAAATAAAATAGGTGAGTATCTAGCATACCCGCGAGTCTTACGTCCGCTACTAAGCATTTATGCATTTGTATCAAACGGAAAAGGGAGGCTGTATATAGTGGACTGCAAGATAGAAATCGGAATAAGGATAAGAAGCTAGGCCTATCGAAGACTAGCATCTTCCGATGAGTCTTGCAGCATGAGGTAAGAATCAGCCAACAGTTTAATATAACAGTAATGAAAGTAACAATGCAGCAGAAGTTGCTGCAACATTGTATAATAATAAGTTGTAATCATAATTAACAATGCCTCCGAGTTCCCTCCCTCGACATCCCCGCGAGGGAGAAAAACCCGAAACCAACAGTTTAATAGTAGTAGTTTGTAGTGGTAGGATCTGGCTTTAGCATATTGCGTCCTGTTACCGTGGACACGGCTATCGATAGATTAATCTTCCCTGCAGGGGTGCACTAGTGTGACACTACACGCTCGGATCTCCAGGGTGGCGTTCACCTGGTTAGGGAGCACCCCACCGAGGCTATCCGACACAACGCAGTCCATCCTATGGCTCATCAGAGAGGTCCCCGCCGGTCTACAGCCCTAAGGGAAAGGGGGTCATGGGCCTATCACCCCTCGCTCTCCGGCTCATTGCGAGGAGGGTGAATTCAACCGCCGCAGCGCGATCCGTCCCTGCCGCAATGCTGAACTAGACGTCTTTCAGAGCTTTCGAATGAGGCTACATTGCGGAGGCGCCCAAACGCGTAATCCCACGTATAGGTAGTGCGTACAAGCCAAAAGGCTACTCAAGTCATCCGCCGAACCCGTTAAGCATTTTATTAATTTTCTGTCGAGACAACCGTTATCGTTGCCCCTTTCTCGGTGAGTCGCGGACAATAACAGTAGTCAGGACCACCAGTAACGTCGGTGCCTGCCCTATCGTCCCACCAACTCATGCGGTTACCAACAAGGTGAACCGTCTCCTTACCTTGTCTCGCGTGTGCTCTTGGTAGAGCTCGACTTTAGTACAACAGGAAATCCTTCGGCCACGAACAGTATCAGGCCCGCCGCACACCGGTGGAATACACCTGACCTGTCGTTCCGCTAAGATACCCTACGCGGGCACCGTTGGGTCACCCGACTCCTTACCTGTAAGGACACCAGTTGATTCGAGTGCCTACCATCAAGTGAAACCAGGAGGTATCACCCTCGATGGTACACTTAAAGAGCTTCGATAGAGACATCAGCGGAATGAACTAAAGAGGAATACCGTTGTATCATCCCAGTGATGGTACGCTACTGAGCCGACGAGAGTGAAATACGAGTCCGTCCACTAGTAAGTATAACTCGAAGCGACTCGGCAGAGTCTCACCGTTGTAGGTTCCCTAGGGCGTCGGCATTTATCCGTACCTGTTGCAGTAATAATATTTTGTAATGCGCGTTCACTCACCAGAGTGATCACGGCCCGCTATTCTAAACCTAGCTAACAATGCGCATGGTTTACTGCTGAATATTATATATATATTTATACGGCAGCATAGGATAAAGGAAGGTACATCAAGGGGCGACAAAAACATGCTTTGCAATTAAATAGGATTGTAACGTAGCAGCAGCAGTAACCATGCCTAGTGCAAGAAAAGTATGGAAAGATAGGCGATATCTGGGGAAGGAAATGGCTCTGCTTGCCTAGAAGCTCGACGGTAGGGGTACGGTCGTCGACGAAGTAGTTGTACTCGGCAACGATGGAGCCGGCGGCAGCAACGAGGTCTATCGAAGAATAAAGGGGGGAGAAACAATAAATACAAAGCAAGCATAACAATCAAACGCAATACATGACAGATGAAATGCTATCGATGCCCTAACGTAGAACGATGCACGTTGCTCGGAGCGGGAATTCATCCATGGATTAACTGCCAGCTCCGGATGATTACCGGACAGGGTGTCCGGAGGGGGAAGGGATCATGCCGGAGGTGACGTGGACATCCGACAAACGTATGGGTGGTGTATCCGTGTTATTTGAACTATTCTGAACAACTTTCGTGTTCAGAATAAATTCATCTGGATACTTTAACAGTACCGGACAAATCATCGGACAGATGATCCGGAGGGGGGCGGTTCGAAGATCGGTACGTTAGAGGGGGTTGGTGGGCATACAGATGGTGCATTCATATCCGTGGTATTTTTCTGATTAACTTGCATCTAGAAAGTATTTTGATCTGAGCCGCGGTTTATTTAATATGATTTTCTAAAGTTATAATTGAATTTGTAGAATTCTCGGAACATTTTAATTCATATTAAAAATAGCAAATATTTTTTATACACGGGTTGAGACAACCACAGCCAATGACATGTGGGGCCAATGGGGTTCAGTCAAAAGTTGACTAGTCGAGGTGGACTGGTCAACAGGGTCAAGGTGGGGCCCGATAGTCATCGCCCCACTTTGGATCTCTCAGAAATTTACTAAGTCTGAGAATTATGTTAAGGGTTAACCCATTTGTGAATTTAATGACTATATAATTATGCCTCAAATAAATATGTGCCAAACACATTATTTGATCCAGGCTATGGGTACAACATGTACATGCCATTTGCGTTATCAATGAAAAGCAATAACACAAAGTTGTGGGCTTACGAAGTGGTTAAGACAATGTTAGTGACTTAGCAGAAATTTGCTAAGCCAGATAATTCCCACTTTTAACATAGCTTCACTGTTTTCATAGGACTATAACTAGGGTTCTATAAATCTTATGATCTCGATCCCAACATCAACTTGAGCCCTTATCTATGATCTACAACCGGGTATAAGTTTCATTCACAATTGATGCCACTTGCCTATTCAAATCTTTGCTAGAAAAGTGCTACTAAATGTTAACTTCAAAGACTTTTCAGGTATAGAAAACTTCGGTTGATTATTGCCTCAAACCTACTGGTCTTTTGAGGATGAAACTTAAAGGTGTTTTGACGCACAACAAGCGTGCAATAATGTCATGCCATTAGATGACCTGATAGTGTATTTTATCATGTAGACCCTTTGGTCTAAGGTAGCTATGGAAGTAACCCGTTTTCTGTCATCGGTGCAATTAACCACAAGTTGCAATTTGCGATTTTTGTAGGATTAAATCCACGAATCATTTGAATTGGGTCCAATGGACATATTTTATCTAGCCAACTTGTACTATATGTCTATATTATGTTTATCTATATTAAACTCCATTTGCATGTTTTTTTGTTGTTGTTCAAAGGGGTGTCCAGCAGCAATTTTCTCACTTGGCCATATTTTTCCCCATGTTCAGTAGCAGCAAGCAGCACCAAAAATTCAGCAATAGTAGCAGCAATCGTGGGAAGCATCAAGCAGCAGTAATAGGCAGCAGGGCAGCAGCACCTAGGGTGCAAGGGGGAGGAAAGTGGCGTGCTCACAGGGGGGTGGCGGCGGCTGGGCGCTGGAGGAGGGACACCGGAGGCGGCCGGGGCAGCAGGGCGGCGCAAGGGGGTGGCGTCGCAGTGGAGGTGGCGTGGAGGGGGCGGCCCGGTGGGGAACTCGGTGCGGCGGCGGAGCCACGGCGCGACGAGATGTGGTGGAGGAACACCATGGGGCGGCTAGGGTTAGCTCGCTGCTCACGGGAGGAGGAGCCCATGGCGGGTCGGCGGCCATGGGGGTGTGCGGCGCCACCGGGGGAAGTCGGGGTGTGCCGCGCGGCGGCCAAGAGGGCCGGCGCCGGCGGAAAACAGCGGCGGCGCGGTGTACAGTAGTGGGGAACGAGAGGAGGCAACGAGGGTCAGGAGGGAGACGAGGGGAGACTGGATCGGGGGGATTTGGCTCAGGTCTTCATGCGGTATAGGTTTACAGGGGGGGGGCAGGGGGCAAGCTGGGCTGGCTGGGCCGGTCGAGGGAGTTGCCCAGGCGACTTTTAGTTTTTTTTGTTTTTTTTTCCTTTTTATTTATTCTGTTTTTATTTGTTTTGGTCAACAAGTGATTTTTATAAAGTTTTGCCACTAGCCCACAAATTTATATTGCAATAGAATACACTGCTACAAAAAGTTTTGAATCTCCACAAAACTCATTTGATTATTGTCATTTATTTTAAGGTGTTAAATGGGGCTTGCTAGCTACTGTTCTTATTTCTCTATATTATTTAAATAGCTTAATAAAAACCTATTTCTATTTTTATATGACCCACTCATTATATGACATTTTATAAAAAATGTTTTACCATTTTGATTCAACTTTAATTTCCACATTTTTTATACATTAATAATCTAGGGGAAATTTAACTACTCCCACCAATATTGTTTTATTTTTTTATATATATAATGGACTTGGAATTACTTTCCATAACAAGAACAACATTGTTTACACATTAGAAAGTTTCCACCTTTTGACTTTGCAATTGAGTTTGGAGTTTGAACTTGGGGATGGATTTATTTACACAATTGTTTTTCCCAGCGCATAATAATGATGACCTGGCAATCTCGAAAGGTGATCTCTGTAGCTAATCACTGGGGGTGTTACAGCGTGCCTCACCACGTGTGGGATTTTATGGGGTCCCCTTTTCTTACCTATCTAGCTTCAAGCATTTCTAGTGGTGGCCCAAGCTGATTTTACCTTTTGAAACCGTGTGTGTGCTCGTCGTTCGCCAGTAGTTTTCAAACAACCCGGGCCAGCGGAGACATGGTTCCTCTTTTTGGTCCACCCCAGGGAGCTAGGGGGTTGTCCACATCTATTTGGGCAACTAACCCGACCTCATCTAGAGGGTAGAGGCCGATTCGAGAGCGCGGCCGGCTTTTAAGTTTGGTGTTGACTCACCGAGGGCCACCCGGATTTGTTCGTTATTAGCTAGAGGGACCTGTCGTTTCGGATCTCTTGGAACTAAGTCATAAAATGGTTGCCTGTGATGGGTAGCAACTAAGAGAGATGAGCGTGCGTGCGGAGCCTCGTAATGAGCAGTTGGTACACCCCTGCAGGGTTAAATCTTTTCGAGAAGCCGTGTCCACGGTTATGGACGACTTGAAACCTACTCCTTGTTCACAGACAACAATAACTGAGATAATCTTAATATAACTTGATCAACGTGTGTGTGTTCCTTGACTTCTTCTTCTTCGTCGGGATGCGAAGAGGAGGAAAAGGATAGGATAGGTGTTATGATTGCGTAAGTAGTTGATAGCAAGACTTGTTGGAGGCGATTCCTCATCGAATTCTTGGCTTCTTATCTTACTCTCTAGTTCATTAGACACTTCATAAATGCTAGTGCGGCAGCAACCTCACCACTTACCCCATCCTGACCGTAAACTACTAGTTTTCATAGAATGACGAGTGATGAAGTCCTTTCTGGGTCAGATGACCGCTACAGTTGGATGTTGAGTACCTCTGTACTCATGATACTACCCCCAAACTCTTTTCAGGGTTCTCGATCGACAACAGGTATGGTGATCGACGTTTCACGTGGAGACTTGACGATGACTAGTTAGGTGGATCCCAGCGGAGGGCCTGGACCCGTGTGGTTATGGGATTGATGTTTTTCTCTTTGCCACTAGGTATTTGATTGTAGTCTGTACTCAGACATATATCTTCCGCTGTTGTATTGTATTAAGGCAGTTGTATGCCGATTGTATGAGATGTTGTATCCTTCTATCTATAATGTTGTGATATCATGTTGGAAATCCGGGGCATATGGATTTGTCATATGTCGCGGTGGGACCGATATGTGCTTCGTCCCCGGATCTGGGTGGAAACACCTAGATCTGGAACAGTACCGCATATCGGGCCTTACACTATGTAGAACTTATCATGAAAGCTTCTCGTAAATATAATTAACCCCCTTGTATAAATTCTTATACACCAATGATCCACCCTTTCTACCTTCAAGTATTTCCCCTAGTATCTCTAGGATATCATGCCTTTGCATTACATCTTATGAATCTTGATGAAACAAGACCTTTCCCTGTCTTAACCACCCCATGGGTTCCGGGTTGTCGTCAACCGAGAATATTGCTTACCTTTTTCTCCACCACCCCTTTTGTTTGGTGATGTTGCTATTCTATTGCATTCTCTTGAAACCTCTCGACATAAGGTGTCGTGGTCATCATAAACATTTTGCCTTCTTCCAAGTGTTAATTGAATTCATGGTGAGAAATACCATCCTTGCCCCTCGATGATTAGTGTTATTATCGTCAACATCCTTTGACTCCCGACCAATACAAACTTGGTCATGTATACCTTGCTCTGCTTTCCCTTGGGAAATATATACGTCTGATACTTGTGTATCATCACATTTTCCTTTCCGTTGGTCCGTTTTACTTTTCTTTTAATATAAATCGTCTGAGCAGTGATAATTCCCTGCTTGTGTAAACACTTACTACCTTGTCCGTACAACCTGTTACTACTTTTGATAACATGTCGGTAACCACCGATGGACGAGAACTTTTCCAATTGGTCCGCCTCGTCTTAACGAACAGGAAAATGGTTCTCTTCGTCCCTCGCCCTTGGTACCGACGTTGTTTCCGACATAGCTAACAAGATTTTCTCTGACTTACCGTGCAACTTGATCGCATTGTTTGGCACCCCCTTTTTTATTCAACGTGGGGCCATAAACCAAATTGCCATAGGATCGGAACCTGACTCTCTTGTGCCATTCTGTTCTCGAGGTTATTCCTCTTGCTTGACCTCGTATGCAATTCACGAGTCCTCTACCTTGTGATATTCAGTTAAATATCAGACTCAGTGCTTATGTCTGATGCTCTGGACCCCTTTTCATCCTCCTTTATCATCGTCGAATGCTTGCATATCCGCTTGAAAACAACTCATGCCTTATTTTGTTTCTCTCGATGTATCTCCCTGAGTTTAACTCGTGAGATACTTTGTACCCCATTCCCTTTGACCATCTCGGTTGATTAAGTTTGTACGGATCCGACCCCCTCAAGTTTTACCCCTAACCTATTTGTAGGTACGATGAAGCCCCGAAGGAAGGATGACAACCAGTCGAGACGCACTGATGCAGATAAATGAAGACATCAGCGAGAACGATTAACTGCTTCGAGAAGGGCAACAATACCAAGAAGACTCGTTAGAATACGAAACCGAAACCTTACCCCTTACCCTAATTTTAACTCTCGGGACGAGAATTCTTTGTAGTGGTGGAGATTTCTAACACCCCGGGTGTCAGTCAACAGTAATCCTTTTTGTTTGAGTAATAAAAATTAATTAGCAAGCCTTAATCAACCTTGATCATGCCTAGATTGAATTCAAACCCAAATGGAATTTCCAAAAATTAATGGAAAATAAAGTTCACCCAAATATTTTGCAACCAATTTTATAAAATGCACAATAATCAGTATATTATGTAAATAGGTGCATGGGAATTTATTAAGCTTTAAAATAATCCAAACAATTATTTACAGGAGCCAAAATCCCCTTTTATTAAGTTGCAGTCCGAAAACAAATATTAAATGGATTTTAAAAATGCCCAAACTTTTTGTGTTACTGCTTTAAAGTTTAATATAGGTGCACTAACAATTTTCACCACAAGAAAAATTATTTTGCTAGCCAAATTGTTTAATACAGAACCACAACTCTTCTAGTTGTGAGAAAAATAGCAAAATTGATATGTCTCGCCTAGGGCAACTCCCTCCCCCTCCCCACAAGGCCCAGCCCACTACCTCACTCCCTCTTCTTCCTCCTGTTCACAGGAGGGAGTGGCGCACATCCACCACGCCGTCGACGGATTCGTCACCGTGTCGCCCATCCATGGCGTCACCGGTGAGTATATGGCCTCCCTGCCCCCTATAAACCCTAGCCGCCCCCTTTCCGCTTTCCTCCACCCTCGCACTCTGTCTCCTCCCCGTGCGCGAGCCGCCACGGCCGCCACCTCGTCGTGGACGTGGCGAACGACCGCCTCGTTTCACGCCGGCATGTCCACCAAGCTCCCCCACGGTCGACTCCATCGCCTCAAGCTCTCCATCCTCGCCGAGCGCCTCTGCTTCGACCGAATTGGGGTCCTATTCAAGCTCTGCCCCGCCGCGTTCTGCCACCCGACTGCCGCAGGCCTCCCCGAGCACCTCCTCGCGCTCAGCTGTGAGATTTTCCCCGGATCCCCCATTTTCTCTTGTCGTTCCATGCCTGTAGGCCGCTGTCCCCAAGCACGGCCGCCATGGCCGTGCTTCGTGTCGCCGACATGCTGAAGCCGCGTGCTGCTGCCCTACGCAGCCCCCGCACGCGTGTTAGGCTGCACCCGCCGCGACCCATCCTTCCCTGCTCCTCGCCGTGCCTCGGCATGCCACCGCCGAGGCGCCCGGGCCGCCATGGCCAGAGCTTCAGCTGTCGGTCGCTCGCAGTCGTGCTTCCTGCTACCCCCCCCCCTCCCCCCCGCTCCGTGTAGCCTCTGGCCACCCCCCCCCCCCCCCCCCGCCACGCACTGGACACGCCCTGCATCCCCACCGCGGCCCCCTCGCCAGGAAAGGCCTCACCGTCATACTCTCCCCTCCGGCGGACATGGGGTGGTTAGCAATGGGCTAATCCCCCTCCCTCTGTCACCGACGTGTGGGCCTAAGGCCAGTAAATTTTGTTTAAATAAAAATTGTTAGGATAATTGCCTATGTGACTTACATGTGGGCCCCAGCCTTTGTTAAGTTAAAATAACTGTTAAATTAATTATGTATCACTGACTGCTGGGTCTCACTGAATAATTAGACTAATTAAAATAGATTTACAATTTAACAGTGTATGACATGTGGGGTCAGGGGCTATTTTAATAAATAAAAATGATTTATTATGCCACTGTGAGGCTGACTTGTGGGACCCTCATGTCAGGTTTGCCTGGTCAAATGCCACTGTTGTGGATAAGGTTTTGGATAATGTTCTATTTTACTAATAAATAAATTCCAGAAATTGATTTAATTGGTTAAAACTTTGGAATTCAATATCTTTTAAACCGTAACTCCGATGAAAATGATTTATACAACAAACTTGATCAGAAAAATATCACGGTTCTGGATACGCTACCCGTATACTCACCGCAGCACTCTAACATACCGCACCCGAGACTTTCCCCTCCGGATCGTCTATCCGGTAATTACCCGGTATCGGTAAAACTTTCCGGATGGAAATGTTCTGAACATAGAAGTTGTTCGGAATGCATCAACGATCACGGTTACACTATCCACTTGTATGTCAGATATTCACGACACTATAGACGTGGAACCTTCCCCCTCCAAGCCATCTGTCGATAATCACCCGGAGCATGTATTTCATCACCGAATGAATTCCCGCTCCGTGCAACGTGCATTGCACTGCGTTAGAAAACAGTTAACATTGCGTTTGCCATGTCTTCTATTTGTATTGCTATTATTCTTGTGTATTTATTGTTTCTTCTCCCTCTCTTATTGTCCGGTAGTCCCGACGACCGATGCCCCTGTCATCGACGACCCTACCCCTACCGTCGAGCTTCCAGGCAAGTAGAGCCATTCTCTTTCCCGGATATCGCCTATCTTTTCCGTACATTTCTAGCACTAGGCATTGTTACTGCTGCTGGTACGTTACATTCCTATTCAATTGCATAGCCTGTTTTTGTCACCCCTTGATGTACCTTCCTTTGTCCTATGCTGCCCGATAAATATATATTATATTCAGCAGTGAGCCCTGCGGCTTGTTAGTCAACTAGGATTAGATAGCGGGCCGTGATCACTCAGGGGAGTGAACACGGATACAATATATTAACTGTACAGGTATGGTACAATGCATACACCGCCTAAGGCCCCCTAGCTCGGCTCTGTCGAGCCACCATCAAGTGGAGCTACCGAGGAGTAATCCTCGTACTACACTCATTGTTGACTCTGTATAGACGCTCTAGATACCTAAGCAATGGTTGTCCTTAAAGGTAAGAGTCGGGTGACCCAATGGTGCCCGCGAGCGGTATTGCGTCGGGAATGACAGGGAGGGTACGACCGACGTTACTGGCGTGCTTGGCCCCTGCTCGTATCTCGCGAGAGTTACTAAACCTTGAAAAGTCGAGCTCCACCAAGAGCACACGCAAGACAAGGTAAGGAGACGGTTCAACTTGTTGGTAACCGCGCACTTTGACGGGACGACAGGGCAGGCCCCAACGTTACTGGTGGTCCTTGTTGCTGTTTGTTGTCCGTTGTGTTGTTAGTCAGACAGCGATAACGGTTGTTTGTGAGATAATATTAAAATGCTAAATGGTTTGGTGGATGACTTGAGAGGCCCGGTTGTCTGTACGCACTACATTCACGTGGGTGTAAGGCCCGATATGCGGTACTGTTCCAGATCTAGGTGTTTCCACACAGATCCGGAGACGAAGCACATATCGGTCCCACCGCGACATATGACAAAGCCATATGCCCCGGATTTCCATCATGATATCACAACATTACAGATACAAGGGTACAACATCTCATACAATCGTCATACAACCGCCTTAATACAATACAACAACGGAAGATAGATGTCTGAGTACAGACTACAATTAAATGCCTAGTGGCAAAGAGAAAAACATCGATCCCCATAACCACACGGGTCCAGGCCCTCCGCCGGGATCCGCCTAACTAGTCGACGTCGAGGCTCCACGTGAAACGTTGATCACCGTACTTGTTGTCGATCAAGAACCCTAAAAAGAGTTTGAGGGTAGTATCATGAGTACAGAAGTACTCAGCATCCAACTGTAGTGGTCAACTGACCCAGCAAGGACTTCATCACTCGTCATTCTAGGACAACTAGTAGTTTACGGTAAGGATGGGCTAAGTGGTGAGGTTGTTGCCACACTAGCATTTATGAAGTGGCTAACGATCTAGAGAGTAAGGTCAGAAGCCAAGCATTCGATGAGGAATCACCTCCAACAAGTCTTGCTATCAACTACTTACGCAAACATAACACCTATCCTATCCTTTTCCTCCTCTTCGCATCCCGACGAAGAAAAAGCAGTCAAGGCACACGCACGTTGATCAAGTTATATTAAGATTATCTCAGTTGTTGTTGTGTATGAAGAAGGAGTAGGTCTAAAGTCGTCCATAACCATGGACACGGCTTCTCGAAAAGATTTAACCCTGCAGGGGTGTACCAATTGCCCATTGCAAAGCTCCGAACACACGACCATCTCTCTCAGTTGCTACCCATCACAGGAAACCATTTTATGATTTAGTTCCAAGAGATCCGGAACGACAGGTCCCTCTAGCTAACAACGAAGAAATCCGGGTGGCCCCCGGTGAGTCAACACCCAACTCAAAAGCCGGTCGCGCTCTCGAATCGGTCTCTACCGTCTGTCTCGTGTTTGGATAGCCAGTTGATCACACATGGGAAACCGGGTCCTCAGCCGAACAAGGTGGGCCAGCAAGGGAACTATGTCCTCACTGGTCCGGGTTGGTTTGAAAACTACTGGCGGCCGACCAGCACACACACAGTTTCAAATGGTAAATCAGCTTGGGCCACCACTGGAAATGTTTGAAGCTAGGTAGGTAAGAAGAGGGGACCACATAAAATCCCACACGCGGTTAGGCACGCTCAGTCTTAAAACCAATACCCGGAACTCGGGTCCTAGGTGACTCGAATGGAACAAAGCGTAGGGGCGGGATAGCCTAGACCTTCCATCCTTCGTCGAATATAGTCACCATTCATAATAATCATATCACCAACAAAAATATAATAATGTGATAGCCCAAACCATTGATTAACAGGGTAACATCGTAGCATCCTAAGCATGCATACTAAGTAGGGGCTGAGCAACGAGCAATAGTGACATAGAAGTACATGGTTTGCTTGGAGGGGACATGGCTGTATCGGTTTGAAAGAGGCTGTAAACATGTGGTAGGATCAAACATCGAACCTGTCCTAGACTAGCATGAAAACCGTTGGTTGAAACAGAATGGATCATAAGTAATGTATAGTCCTTTCCTGTTGATAAGTCGGGGTCCAAAGGTGTAGTTGATCGCAAGCTCGCATCGTCTCCAAAGGTACCCGCGGAAGCACACAAGACGGTAAACACTGGAAAGCAATCAACGAGAAAGCACTCTATTACTACGAAGCAATCACGAGGAAGCATCAACAAGAAGGCAACACGAGACATCGGACCTACCGTCGAGAGCGGTTACTAACAGGTTAAGTGGAGTACTCGTCACACATGACGATACCGCACATTTAGAAAGGTTCAAGTTGTTTAGCTACAGTTTATCCACAAAGGTTGTTAACATGGCAACTCAAGCAAGCATGGCATAGCACACAAACATGACAAGAGGTGAAGCATAAAGGAAACTATCTATGCTAGTCAATTTAAGTGGGGAACTACCTGAACATGGCATAACACTAAGTACCCCACGACAATTAAAAGATTTGGTACTGTTCTGCCCTAAACCATAATTTTATATTTGTTATTAGCAAGCAAAAGCTGCATAAACACAATTTACATGCAATTCTAGTCAAGTAACATATAAGAAACATTTTAAACAAAGCAACGGTTAAAAAGTTATGGCATTCACAGTTTACAGTGGCAAGCAGTTGTAATTAGCAGGTCAACAACATGTAAATAAAGTCAAACATAGAAAAGAAGCACATTTTATTAATCTACGTGCAAAACGGAGCAACTTTCATGTAGAAAGCGTCTCCATCGGAGCTACCGGTGAAAAGATATAAGCATCGCAAGAAATAAATAAATCTGCCAAAAATATAAATACACTCCTAAGAAAAAAAACTACTCGGGCCGAAACTCTGCTGGGCCTAAACAGGCAAAGAAAAAAAAGATAAAAAAGGGTGGTGCGCCCACCAAGTGGGCTCGGCCCACTGGCTGGACAGGGGGGCCGGCTGGGCTGGCTGGCGCTGGGCAGGCCTCGGTGTGGTGGGCTGCTGCAGGCCGGCCCACCTGCGGCTGGTGCGACGTCAAGGCGGCGGGGAGGACACTGGCGGCCGGGGTGGTCGCGGAGGAAGGAGGGAGTAGACCGACGGGGTCGTGGCCGGGATAGCAGCGTGGCTAGGAGCTCCGGTCCGCGGCTCCCATGGCGGCCATGGCTGGTGGAGGTCCCTGCACGGGGGACGGAGAAGGTCAGGGGCGATGAAAGACAGAGGGAAATGAGAGGAGGGAAGAGGAGGTCGCGGGAGAGAGGAAGGAAGCGGCCGACGGCGTCCTGGCCGGGGCACGCGGCGGTGGCTTCGGGTTCGGGTGGAGGGCTGGAGGAGAGAGGAGGTAGGTGCGGTTGGTGGGAACTCCAAGGGGTGACGTGGCGCCTTCGGAGCCCTCCGATCTCCCGATCGAACGGCTGCAAATATATCTGGGCTAGGGATGCAAAAATGGGGTAATTTTGGGGCAAAAACAGGGGGTGGCTGCAATTTTGTGGCTAGGGAAACCCTAGAAAGGGGTGGTAGTTTGGTGGTCTCTATATAGCCCAGGTGGATGGCAGTTTGCAAAAAAAATCCCCAGTTTTTCTCTCGCGCGCGCGTTGTTTACGTTTCTGACCGCCGGGGGTCCACAGGACCTCCAATTCGGGTAAAACTTCGAACTGCGTGATCAGCGCGTCGATCCGGCAGCGTTCACCTAGTGCTGGAACTGTTCCGAGAACACTTTCCGGTGTGCTATAAAAATAACCCGTTTAAATATTAAACGGGGGTTTTCATTCCGTTGGTTGCGGCTGGTCTCGTGCTGTTTTCGCGACGGTGATCGGATGAAACCCGGTGTCGCAAAGTTCGAGTGTCAGGGTGGCAAGGGTCGGTCTCCGTCCGGTACAAGATAAGAGGGGGAAAATAATCGCTGATCGAAAAATCAGGGATGCAAACACCGCAAACAAATCAGACAATCAAAAAATTCACACCGAAAACAAAATTTTTAATTTTTGTGAAATCTGGGCTGTTACAATACAACCCCACCAACAAGGGATCTCATCCCGAGATCCAGGACGATCCGTGGGAGTCGGGAAGGGGGAACGAAGAGATTCGACAATCTTCAACACCACCAACAAGGGACTCTGCTCCATGTCGACGTCGAACATCCATCGAGAAACTTTCCGCAGAGAGATGGCAATGTCGAAGAACGGAACCATCAGGAGATTAAGAGAAATAACGACACTTCAAAGCGATGATCAAGGGAAGCATTCTCATGTAAATCATGAGGATACTAGGCAAGAGGACTGAATTCAATGGATGACCAAGATATAAACCAGAGTCGGACAGACTAAAGGTACTACAGGAATTCCCAAACTGAGATCGGAATCGAGAAAATACGCTGCAAGCAAGGCATTGTAACGGTTCCGAAACTCCACACACTCGAGATCCTAGAGTTTTGAAGGGGACAAGGCGAGAATAAAACACTTACGACACTTGTCCTGACCAGAGCAAAGGTAAGGAGTAAAAATATCCTACTCTCCGACAACTACCTTAGTAACTACAAAATAATTTCTTTTTTCTAGACTCAACTTCGGCCAAAAAAGGGATCCTACGGTCGGTAAGGCTCTGATACCAAGTTGTAAGGCCCGATATGCGGTACTGTTCCAGATCTAGGTGTTTCCACCCAGATCCATGGACGAAGCACATATCGGTCCCACCGCGACATATGACAAAGCCATATGCCCCGGATATCCAACATGATATCACAACATTACAGATACAAGGTTACAACATCTCATACAATCGGCATACAACTGCCTTAATACAATACAACAACGGAAGATAGATATCTGAGTACAGACTACAATCAAATGCCTAGTGGCAAAGAGAAAAACATCGATCCCCATAACCACACGGGTCCAGGCCCTCCGCCGGGATCCGCCTAACTAGTCGTCGTCGAGGCTCCACGTGAAACGTTGATCACCGTACCTGTTGTCGATCAAGAACCCTGAAAAGAGTTTGGGGGTAGTATCATGAGTACAGAAGTACTCAGCATCCAACTGTAGTGGTCAACTGACCCAGCAAGGACTAAATCACTCGTCATTCTAGGACAACTAGTAGTTTATGGTAAGGATGGGGTAAGTGGTGAGGTTGTTGCCGTACTAGCATTTATGAAGTGGCTAACGATCTAGAGAGTAAGGTAAGAAGCCAAGCATTCGATGAGGAATCGCCTCCAACAAGTCTTTCGATCAACTACTTACGCAAACATAACACCAATCCTATCCTTGTCCTCCTCTTCGCATCCCGACGAAGAAGAAGTAGTCAAGGCACACACACGTTGATCAAGATATATTAAGATTATCTCAGTTGTTGTTGTCTATGAACAAGGAGTAGGTCTCAAGTCGTCCATAACCGTGGACACATCTTCTCGAAAATATTTAACCCTCCAGGGGTGTACCAACTGCCCATTACCAGGCTCCGCACGCACGCCCGTCTCTCTCAGTTTCTACCCATCACAGGCAACCATTTTATGATTTAGTTCCAAGAGATCCGAAACGACAGGTCCCTTTCGCGAACAACGAACAAATCCGGGTGGCCCCCGGTGAGTCGACACCCAACTCAAAAGCTGGCCGCGCTCTCGAATCGGTCTCTACCGTCTGTCTCGGGTTTGGATAGCCGGTTGATCACACATGGGAAACCGGGTCCTCAGCCGAACAAGGTGGGCCAGCAAGGGAACTATGTCCTCACTGGTCCGGGTTAGTTTGAAAACTACTGGCGGCCGACCAGCCAACACACGGTTTCAAATGGTAAATCAGCTTGGGCCACCCGTGGAAATGTTTGAAGCTAGGTAGGTAAGAAGAGGGTACCCCATAAAATCCCACACGCGGTGAGGCACGCTCAGTCTTAAAACAAATACCCGGAACTCGGGTCCTAGGTGACCCGAATGGAACAAAGCGTAGGGGCGGGATAGCCTAGACCTTCCATCCTTCGTCGAATATAGTCAACATTTGTAATAATCATATCACCAACAACAATATAATAATGTGATAGCCCAAACCAAGGAGTAACAGGGTAACATCGTAGCATCCTAAGCATGCATACTAAGCAGGGGCTGAGCAACGAGCAATAGTAACATAGCAGTACATGGTTTCCTGGGAGGGGACATGGCTGTATCGGTTTGAAAGAGGCTGTAAACATGTGGTAGGATCAAACATCGAACCTGTCCTAGACTAGCATGCAAACCACTGGTAGAAATAGAATGGACCATAAGTAATGTATAGTCCTTGCCTGTTGATAAGTCGGGTTCCAAAGGTGTAGTTGATCGCATGCTCGCATCGTCTCCGAAGGTACCCGCGGAAGAAAACAAGACGGTAAACACTGGAAAGCAATCAACGAGCAAGCACTCTATTACTACGATGCAATCACGAGCAAGCATCAACAAGAAGGCAACACGAGACATCAGACCTACCGTCGAGAGCGGTTACTAACAGGTTAAGTGGAGTACTCGTCACACACGACGATACCGCACATTTAGAAAGGTTCAAGTTGTTTAGCTACAGGTTATCAACAAAGGTTATTAACATGGCAACTGAAGCAAGCATGGCATAGCACACAAACATGACAAGAGGTGAAGCATAAAGGAAACTATCTATGCTAGTCAATTTAAGTGGGGCACAACCTAAACATGGCATAACACTAAGTACCCCACGACAATTAAAATATTTGGTACTGTTCTGCCCTAAACCATAACTTTATATTTGTTATTAGCAAGAAAAAGCAGCATAAACACAATCTACAAGCAATTCTAGTCAAGTTACATATAAGAAACATTTTAAACAGAGCAACAGTTAAAAATTTATGGAAATTACAGTTTACAGTGGCAAGCAGTTGTAATTAGCAGGTCAACAACATGTAAACAAAGTCAAACATAGCAAAGAAGCACATTTTATTAATCTACGTGCAAAACAGAGCAACTTTCATGTAGAAATCGTCTCCATCGGAGCTACCGGTGAAAAGATATAAGCATCGCAAGAAATAAATAAATCTTCCAGAAATATAAATAAACTCCTAGGAAAAAAAACTACTCGGGCCGAAACTCTGCTGGGCCTAAACAGGACAAAAAAGGGTGGGGCGCTCACCAAGTGGGCTCGGCCCACTGGCTGGCCAGGGGGGCCGGCTAGGCTGGCTGGCGATGGGCAGGCCTCGGTGTGGTGGGCTGCTGCAGGCCGGCCCACCTACGGCTGGTGCGACGTCAAGGCGGCGGGGAGGACACTGGTGGCCGGGGTGGTTGCGGAGGAAGGAGGGAGGAGACCGACGGGGTCGTGGCCGGGACAGCAGCGCGGCTAGGAGCTCCGGTCCGTGGCTCCCATGGCGGCCACGGCTGGTGGAGGTCCCTACACGGGGGACGGAGAAGGTCAGGGGCGATGAAAGACAGAGGGAAAGGAGAGGAGGTCGCGGGAGAGAGGAAGCAGGCGTCCGGCGGCGTCCTGGCAGTGGCGCGCGGCGGCGGCTTCAAGCCCGGGCGGAGGGCTTGAGGAGAGAGGACGTAGGTGCGGTTGGTGAGAGATCCAGGGGGTGACGTGGCGCCTTCGGAGCCCTCCGATCTCCCGATCGAACGGCTGAAAACAGATCTGGGATAGGGACGCAAAATTGGGGTAATTTTGGGGCAAAAACAAGGGGGTGGCTGCAATTTTGTGGCTAGGGAAACCCTAGAAAGGGGTGGCAGTGTGGTGGTCTTTATATAGCCCAGGTGGCTCGCAGTTTGCAAAAACATCCCCGGTTTTTCTCTCGCGCACGCGGTGTTTACGTTTCTGACCGCCGGGGGTCCGCGGGACCTCCGATTCGGGTAAAACTTCGAACTGCGTGATCAGCGCGTCGAGCCGGCGGCGTTCACCTAGCGCGGGAACCGTTCTGAGAACACTTTCCAGCGCGCTATAAAAATAACCCGTTTAATTATTAAACGGGGTATTTCGTTCCGTTGGCTGCGGCTGGTCTCGTGCGGTTTTCGCGACGGTGATCGGGTGAAACCCGGTGTCGCAAAGATCGAGTGTCAGGGTGGCAAGGGTCGGTCTTCGTCCGGTACGAGATAAGAGGGGGGAAATAATCGCCGATCGAA
This sequence comes from Bromus sterilis, assembly GCA_950022295.1. NCBI lineage: Eukaryota > Viridiplantae > Streptophyta > Magnoliopsida > Poales > Poaceae > Bromus > Bromus sterilis. Next base: position 225,832,164 of record OX465599.1, read on the forward strand.
AAATCGGGGATGCAAACACCGCAAACAAATTAGACAATCAAACAATTCACACCGAAAACAAAATTTTTAATTTTTGTGAAATCTGGGCTGTTACAATACAACACCACCAACAAGGGATCTCGTCCCGAGATCCAGGACGATCCGGGGGAGAGGGGAAGGGGGAAAGAAGAGATTCGACAATCTTCAACACCACCAACAAGGGACTCTGCTCCATGTCGACGTCGAACTTCCATCGAGAAACTTTGCGCAGAGAGATGGCAACGTCGAAGAATGGAACCATCAGGAGATCAAGAGAAAGAACGACACTTCAAAGGGACGATCAAGGGAAGCATTCTCATGTAAATCACGAGGATACTAGGCAAGAGGACTGAATTCAACGGATGACCAAGATATAAACCAGAGTCGGACAGACTAAAGGTACTACAGGAATTCCCAAACTGAGATCGGAATCGAGACAATACGCTGCAAGCAAGGCATTGTAACGGTTCCGAAACTCCACACACTCAAGATCCTAGAGTTTTGAAGGGGACAAGGCGAGAATAAAACACTTACGACACTTGTCCTAACCAGAGCAAAGGTAAGGAGTAAAAAGCTCCTACTCTCCGACAACTAGCTTAGTAACTACAAAATAATTTCTTTTGTCTAGACTCGACTTCGGCCAACAAAGGTATCCTATGGCCGGTAAGGCTCTGATACCAAGTTGTAAGGCCCGATATGCGGTACTGTTCCAGATCTAGGTGTTTCCACCTAGATCCGGGGACGAGGCACATATCGGTCCCACCGCGACATATGACAAAGCCATATGCCCCGGATTTCCAACATGATATCACAACATTACAGATACAAGGGTACAACATCTCATACAATCGGCATACAACTGCCTTAATACAATACAACAGCGGAAGATAGATGTCTGAGTACAGACTACAATAAAATGCCTAGTGGCAAAGAGAAAAACATCGATCCCCATAACCACACGGGTCCAGGCCCTCCGCCGGGATCCGCCTAACTAGTCGTCGTCGAGGCTCCATGTGAAACGTCGATCACCGTACGTGTTGTCGATCAAGAACCCTGAAAAGCGTTTGGGGGTAGTATCATGAGTACAGAAGTACTCAGCATCCAACTGTAGTGGTCAACTGACCCAGCAAGGACTTCATCACTCGTCATTCTAGGACAACTAGTAGTTTACGGTAAGGATGGGGTAAGTGGTGAGGTTGTTTCCGCACTAGCATTTATGAAGTGGCTAACGATCTATAGAGTAAGGTAAGAAGCCAAGCATTCGATGAGGAATCGCCTCCAACAAGTCATTCTATCAACTACTTACGCAAACATAACACCTATCATATCCTTGTCCTCCTCTTCGCAGCCCGACGAAGAAGAAGCAGTCAAGGCACACACACGTTGATCAAGTTATATTAAGATTATCTCAGTTGTTGTTGTCTATGAACAAGGAGTAGGTCTCAAGTCGTCCATAACCGTGGACACGGCTTCTCGAAAAGATTTAACCCTGCAGGGGTGTACCAACTGCCCATTACAAGGCTCCGCACGCACGCCCGTCTCTCTTAGTTGCTACCCATCACAGGCAACCATTTTATGATTTAGTTCCAAGAGATCCGAAACGACAGGTCCCTCTAGCTAACAACGAACAAATCCGGGTGGCCCCCGGTGAGTCGACACCCAACTCAAAAGCCGGCCGCGCTCTCGAATCGGTATCTACCGTCTGTCTCCGATTTGGATAGCCGGTTGATCACACATGGGAAACCGGGTCCTCAGCCGAACAAGGTGGTCCAGCAAGGGAACTATGTCCTCACGGGTCCGGGTTAGTTTGGAAACTACTGGCGGCCGACCAGCAAACACACGGTTTCAAATGGTAAATCAGCTTGGGCCACCACTGGAAATGTTTGAAGCTAGGTAGGTAAGAAGAGGGGACCCCATAAAATCCCACACGCGGTTAGACACGCTCAGTCTTAAAACCAATACCAGGAACTCGGGTCCTAGGTGACTCGAATGGAATAAAGCGTAGGGGCGGGATAGCCTAGACCTTCCATCCTTCGTCGAATATAGTCAACATTTATAATAATCATATCACCAACAAAAATATAATAATGTGATAGCCCAAACCAAGGAGTAACAGGGTAACACCGTAGCATCCTAAGCATGCATACTAAGCAGGGGCTGAGCAATGAGCAATAGTAACATAGCAGTACATGGTTTCCTGGGAGGGGACATGGCTGTATCGGTTTGAAAGAGGCTGTAAACATGTGGTAGGATGAAACATTGAACCTATCCTAGACTAGCATGCAAACCCCTGGTAGAAATAGAATGGATCATAAGTAATGTATAGTCCTTGCCTGTTGATAAGTCGGGTTCCGAAGGTGTAGTTGATCGCAAGCTCGCATCGTCTCCGAAGGTACCCGCGGAAGTACACAAGACGGTAAACACTGGAAAGAAATCAATGAGCAAGCACTCTATTGCTACGAATCAATCACGAGCAAGCATCAACAAGAAGGCAACACGAGATATTGGACCTACCGTCATGAGCGGTTACTAACAGGTTAAGTGGAGTACTCGTCACACACGACGATACCGCACATTTAGAAAGGTTCAAGTTGTTTAGCTACAGGTTATCAACAAAGGTTATTAACATGGCAACTGAAGCAAGCATGGCATAGCACACAAACATGACAAGAGGTGAAGCATAAAGGAAACTATCTATGCTAGTCAATTTAAGTGGGGCACAACCTAAACATGGCATAACACTAAGTACCCCACGACAATTAAAATATTTGGTACTGTTCTGCCCTAAACCATAACTTTATATTTGTTATTAGCAAGAAAAAGCAGCATAAACACAATCTACAAGCAATTCTAGTCAAGTTACATATAAGAAACATTTTAAACAGAGCAACAGTTAAAAATTTATGGCAATTACAGTTTACAGTGGAAAGCAGTTGTAATTAGCAGGAAAACAACATGTAAGCAGAGTCAAGCATAGCAAAGAAGCACTTTTTATAAATCTATGTTCAAAACGGAGCAACTTTCATGTAGAAAGCGTCTCCATCGGAGCTACCGGTGAAAAGATATAAGCATCACAAGAAATAAATAAATCTGTCAAAAATATAAATAAACTCGTAGGAAAAAAAACTACTCGGGCCGAAACTCTGCTGGGCCTAAACAGGAAAAGAAAAAAAAGGGTGCGGCGCTCACCAAGTGGGCTCGACTCACTGGCTGGACAGGGGGGCCGGCTGGGCTGGCTGGCGATGGGCAGGCCTTGGTGTGGTGGGCTGCTGCAGGCCAGCCCACCTGCGACTGGTGCGACGTCAAGTCGGCGGGGAGGACACTGGCGGCTGGGGTGGTCACGGAGGAAGGAGGGAGGAGACCGACGGTGTCGTGGCCGGGACAGCAGCGCGGCTAGGAGCTCCGGTCCGTGGCTCCCATGGCGGCCACGTCTGGTGGAGGTTCCTGCACGGGGGATGGAGAAGGTCAAGGGCTATGAAAGACAGAGGGAAAGGAGAGGAGGGAAGAGGAGGTCGCGGGAGAGAGGAAGGAGGCGGCCGGCGGCGTCCTGGCAGGGGCGCGCGGCGGCGGCTTCGGGCCCGGGCGGCGGGCTGGAGGAGAGAGGAGGTAGGTGCGGTTGGTGGGAGCTCCAGGGGGTGACGTGGCGCCTTCGGAGCCCTCCGATCTCTGATCGAACGGCTGCAAACAGATCTGGGCTAGGGATGCGAAAATGGCGTAATTTTGGGGCAAAAACAGGGGGGTGGCTGCAATTTTCTGGCTAGGGAAACCCTAGAAAGGGGTGGGAGTGTGGTGGTCTTTATATTACCCAGGTGGCTGGCAGTTTGCTAAAACATCCCCGGTTTTCTCTCGCGCGCGCGGTGTTTACGTTTCTGACCGCCGGGGGTCCGCGGGACCTCCGATTCGGGTAAAACTTCGAACTGCGTGATCAGCGCGTCGAGCCGGCGGCGTTCACCTAGCGCTGGAACCGTTCCGAGAACACTTTCCGGCGCGCTATAAAAATAACCCGTTTAATTATTAAGCGGGGTATTTCGTTCTGTTGGCTGCGGCTGGTCTCGTGCGGTTTTGGTGACGGTGATCGGGTGAAACCCGGTGTCGCAAAGATCGACTGTTAGGGTGGCAAGGGTCGGTCTTCGTCCGGTACGAGATAAGAGGGGGAAAATAATCGCCGATCGAAAAATCGGGGATGCGAACACCGCAAACAAATCAGACAATCAAACAATTCACACCGAAAACAAAATTTTTATTTTTTGTGAAATCTGGGCTGTTACAGTGGGATAAGGAGTTATGGGCTCCCCTGTATCGTATCTTGTCCGAAAGCTCTTCAGACGTCAGCAGTACCACGGGCTGATTGCCGGGAAGCGGTGTTGTCTTCTTTGCTGCAGCATGTGTATTTGCTTTTGCTTTTGCTTCACCGTCCAGTCTCGTACCGTTCAGGAGCGCGGAAGGGTGAGGGACCTAGACCCCTGAGCGCATAGGATTAATCCGGCGGATGGCCTCTCTGCTGAGCCTAGGATGGGTTGTGCCGTGTCGAAGAGCTTTGGTGGAGCGTTCCCTAACAAGGTTCCCGACACCCTGGAGATCCGAGCTTTCAGGCTGAACAGTAGTGCACCCCTGCGGGGAGTTTAATCTATTCGTCGTGTCCACGGTAACAGGACGCTTTATGCTGATCTTACCACTACAAACTACTACTATTAAACTGTTGGTTCCGAGTTTTCTTCCTCGCCGGGTAGTCGAAGAGGGGAACTCGGAGGCATATATTATTATTAGTATTACAACTTACTATTATACAATGCTGCAGCAACTTCTGCTTCATTGTTACATTATGCTTTATATGAACTGTTGGTTGTTCTCGTCTTGTGCTGCAAGACTCGTCAGAAGATGCTAGTCTTCGATAGGCCTAACTTCTTACCCCTATTCTGATTTCTATCTTGCAGTCCACTATATACAGCCTCACCTTTCCATTTGATACAACTGCATAAATGCTTAGTAGCGGACATAAGACTCGCGGGTATACTAGATACTCACCCTTGCTTTATTTCTCCCTTTATGTTTTTCCTGATCGGCCACTACAGTCGACGTTGGAGCTCAGGAGCAGGAGTACCCCGGAGGCGCCTACTACTATGTCGAGACCCCCGCTGACCAGGACCAGGAGTAGTTTGGAGGTTCCCAGGTAGGAGGCCTCGCCTTTTCGATCTGTTGTTATTTGTGCTAGCCTTCTTAAGGAAGATCATGTGTACCTCGTGTCTGTACTCAGATACTATCGCTTCCGCTAACTTTGTGCTTTCGAGCTGTTGTATTCCAGCCCTCGTGGCCTCAGGCTTGTATTAAACAGCTTGTATTATTTTATTTGTAGAGTTTTGTTGTGATATTTCACCGTGGCACCCTGATCGATCTCGATCGTGTACCTTGCGTGTATGATTACTGTACACGGTCTGATTTTCGGGGATTCACAGCTTGGACCCACTGTCAGAAAAGGTTTCAAAAAAACAAGAAAGAGTCTATATTAGCATTGAAACAAGCAACATAAGAACATAAAGGTGCAAGAGCTCTCGTTGTCCGTGACTCGAATGTCTCCAAATGATGTTTGCGTGCAAGAAGTGGGAGATGGGTTTAGAGAAAAAATCATACTATTTATTTTAGTTGAGAACTCAATCAACTAAAGTTTCACACTTGGTCTTATTTGGAATCTTATCTTGACTCGTCCCCAGAACACTAGCCAGGTACAAGTCAAACTGATCCACTCCCTTTCGACTTTTTGAGCACTCATGCAATGGATGAGCGTAAGCTAGAAAGTTGAAACTTAAACGGCGAAAGAGAATAATGATGGAGGAGTAAGACAAAAAAGGTGTGAAAGGCTCACATCAATGAGGACAATCATAGGCGACAGAAAGCCAAATGATAGATATGGTGTGAGGAGTAGGGATTGTCATGCAACGGATGCACATGTGAGTTATGGAAAGCTCTCCAATGGAACTAGTGGGTGCATCCAACTTGCTTTGTCAAGAAGACCTAGAGCTCATTTGAGGAGGCTCATCATTGGAATATACAAGCCAAGTTCTATAGTGTAAGGGTCCCCACATAGCTATATGCGTGCATGTTGATCTCTATGGAGTACAAGATATAAGAGGGAGTATGAGTGTGGATCTTTCAAAAGGAATAGTAGTGTGCCCCTTCTATTTTTTTATTTTTATGGCCTCAATGACTCTTTCTATTTATCTCTCATCTGTCCTCTTTGGGATCTTTTAATTTGTCCTCTTTGGGATATTTGTGTTTGTCCTCTTTGGGATCTTTTCCTTACTTTAGGGGCAACACTCTATATATTACAGGATTTATAGAAGATCTTTCACACTTTACAAAAGTACTCGGCATAAAGAAGATGAAGCTATCATGATGTATGCAAATGTATACCTCTGCCAGTGTAGCAGGATATGCAATGATACTAGCGCGTCATGTAGCAATTATTAGGGAAAGGCCCAACTAGCATGCGGCTCATCGATCAAGCAAAAGCATGTATGACATGAAGATCAAGTCATGAGAAGGTGGATGTTACATGGCAATGTATCTCGGAAAGGCTATGGAAATGCCTTGTAGGTAGGTATTAGGTAGGTATGGTGGCTGTTTTGAGGAAAGATATAAGGAGGTTTATGATGACAGAGTGTATCATTCCAAGGGTTTGGATGCACCGGCGACGTATGCGCCAACTCTCGAGGTGAGAAAGGGCAATGCACAGTACCGAAGAGGCTAGAAAAATATGGGTGGTGGAAGTGTCAATAATCGAATACTTACATTATTCTTAAGAACTCATGCACTTATTATCGGTAACTCTCAATCTAATCAGGAGTTTCACAAAGAGAAAAGTGCCCCGAGGAGGAGTGTATGGGGGTTTGGTTATCCTTGCGCATCCTCGACTCATGGTACGCGAGTGTACTCTAATATTCGATCCCTCCAAAGATTAGTGATCCATCTAGTAGCTAGGGTTCTCAACTAGTTGTTTTTGTAGTTTTCATAAAATAAACATGGATTTACCAAAATACGACATCTATCACTAATAGGCTAAAGCTCTTGACACCAAAATTTCAAACATTACTCAAGACAATACCTCAAAACTATTGCAAGTTACTGATATGTAACACCCTCAGAATCAGAACAGTAATCACTACAGTGATTCCACTGTTAGTGATCATTACTGTTGATGATCAAGCCATGATCACCTTTGATCATAGCTCTGTCAATTTCCAACCCGGATAAAATTTTCAATTGGGTAAATTATAAAACTTTCTCCAAGAATTGTGGATGCCAGTCAATCAACATGATCATGGTTAAACCAAGTCACCCTTAGTCATTTGAATAATCACAAGTCAATGATGGATATGAAACAGTGAGTGTTGAGTTACTAAATTGCCCCTTGAATATTAATATTAAAGCAATGTGGAAGATTGAAGTAAACCCTAGGTGTTGCAAGCACTTTCATTATTTAATAGCACATAATGTTGGGCCATGTTAAAAATAACAATGGATATTCTTTAAAGTGTTTTATAAATATTATGAAATAAAATTAGTAACTTTGGGAATTATTAAATTGCCATGGAATAAAATAAACAAGTGCAAATTTTAAATGTACTAAAAATTGGTGAACCAATTTTATAAAATGCCTAAATATCAGTAGGCTTTATTAAAAGTGGAATGGGATTTTATTACCATGTTTAAAAATGATAAACAAATAAAAACAGTAGAAAAACAATATCTTTTTAAATAAAACAAAATGAAAATGAATTTATAAATGCCCCAAACTTTTTGTAGCACTGATATGGAGCATAACACTAATTATGGAACCTATTACATATTTTACAAAAATACAAATATATTTAAAATATATAAATAGTAAAGAAAGAATAAAAAAAAGGAAAGAAAAACCTATACTACGCCGGGGGCGAGGCCCACCCCGGGCCCAGCCCCCTCTCCCTTCCCCTCCCCTGTACCCGCTCCCTTCCCCCCCCCCCCCACCCCACTGTTCGCCATGAACAGGGGAGCAGAGCACGCCCGTCGGCCCGTCCCCCCACCTGCTCCCTCCCCCTCTCACCTGCCCCCGGTGGAGATAAGGACCCCCTGGCAGTCCTATCTTCTCCCTCCCCCATTCCCTTTCTCCCTCAAGCTCTCCCACGATCTGGAGAGGAGAACGACATCTCTGTCGCCGCCGAGCCACCATGGCTGTTGCCGCCGTCTCCGCGCCGCCGGGATTCCCGTGACCAACGGCCTCCCCGCCGACCACGAGTTCGTCCAGATGATGCAGCACCCTCCCCCTCATCGACCGCAGCTCCCAGACCCAGCCGAGACGCGTTGTTGGCCGCAAATCGGCCCCGTCCTCGACCACGGCTCCGGCGCACCTCGCCGTTGGTGGCCTCGCCTGTACACGGCCCCGCGCCTCTAAATCACGTCCACGAGCTCCCCGGGTGAGCTGCAGCTCCGACTCCCCTCGCCGCGCTCGATTCAGTCCAGTAGAAGCCATTTTCCCCGCACTACTTTCCCCGGCCGCCGCTGGACGCCATTGTTGCCGGTCTGCTCTACTTGCTGGGCTGCTCCGTGATGTGGTGTGTGTTAGTGCGCGGCCTCCCTGGCCACGTCCTCGCCACGCCCTTGGCCAAAGCCCACCGCCGCTCGACCGCAGCTGCCCCTGCTAGCCGCGTCGCCACTACCCCCTGAAGCTGTACTGAATTGGCTCTGTTAACTGAATATGCTGAAACTGAAACTGCTAGTGTTGGAAAGTCTGCTGCTGTACCACTTTGTCTAGCCTCAAAATTTCAACAAAACCAAACCTAATATAGATAAAAATGATATGGACATATAGTGCAAGCAACCAGCCCCCTTTGTACCACTGGACCAACTTGAATTGATGCCTAGATTAAATGCTATGAAATTCACAAAGTGCAAGTTTTTTTTAACAGAAAAATGACAGAAAACTGGATTGAGTTCATATCTACTTTAGAGTTGGATATGAACAATTTATAGGGAACATACATGCCAATGGAGAGCAGTACATGATTGTACTCTTTATGTATTACAAAGCACCTATAGGAATTATGCCAATTAGACTTTTAGATCAATGGCTATGAACTTGCAAAGTTTGAATAAATTAACCGTAATATGTAACAGCAATTGATAGCCCTGTTTAGGCAATGTTTTCTTTAGGTAAATGAAATGTTTTATACTTGAAACTTATACCACATGAAAGATCACCTAAAACTAATCAATTTTGATATAGGGCAATAAATCAAAGGAATTATATATCACTAGTAATAGAAGTTGGAAAACTGCTAAAAATGTTACTATTTTCAGAAAAATTCTAGAGGAGATGACAAGTGGGACCCCCTTGCACTGTTCACTTTCACCAGTCAAACTTTGACTGGGTCAACTCAGCCCCCTTGACCCCACCTGGCATACACTGTGGCTAGGTGCTACTGTGTACAAAAGTATTTTTCTGTTTTTTCTATATAAAAATTAAGAATTTCAAAAAATTCTTTTAAATGATTTTAAACTTTGAAAATCAATATCTTTTAAACCGTAACTCAGATTCAAAAACTTTATACATCAAAATTGATCAAAAAAATATAACGAATACGAATATGCTATTCCTATGTCTACCACCCCCCTCTAACACAACGAACATCGAACCATCCCCCTCCGGGCCGTCTGTCTGATGATTTGTCCGGTACTGATAAAGTATCCGGATGAATTTATTCCGAACACGAATATTGTTCAGAATGGATTAACTAACACGGATACACCTTGCACATGTTTGTCGGATTTCCACGACACCCCTGGCATCATCCCTTCCCCCTCCAGGACGTCTGTCGATAATCACCCGGAGCCAGTATTTTATCCTCAGATGATTTCCCGCTCCGAGCATATTGCATAGAACTACGTTAGATCCTCGTTAGCTTTTCATATGTCATGTAATACCATTGATTGTTATGTTTGATTTGTATTTACTGTTTCTTCTCCCCCCCCTAATCTCCGGTAGACCCCGCTGCTGCCGTCGACTACACCGCTGCTGAGTACGACTACTTCGTCGACGACCGTACCTCTACCGTCGAGCTTCTAGGAAAGCAGAGCCATTCTCTTCCCCAGATATCGCCTATCTTTCCGTACATTTATTGCACTAGGCATTGTTACTGCTGCTGCTACGATTACAATCCTATTCAATTGCATAGCCTATTTTTGTCGCCCCTTGATGTACCTTCCTTTAATCCTATGCGGCCTATTATTACTTATACATTATTCAGCAGTAAACCCTGCGCATTGTTAGTTAGGTTTAGAATAGCGGGTCGTGATCACTCTGCGAGTGATCGCGGGAACGATTTATTACAACTGCAACAGGTACGGATCAATGCAGACGCCCTAGGGAACCTACAACGGCGAGACTCTTCCGAGTCGCTTCGAGTTTGGCTTATGAGTAGAATGGACTCGTATTTCACTCTCGTCGGCTCAGTAGCGTAGCATCACCGGGATGATACGAGGTTTACCTCTTTAGTTCATTCCGCTGATGTCTCTGTCAAACCTCTTTAAGTGTGCCATCGAGGGTGATACCTCCTGGTTTCACTTAATGGTAGGAACTCGAACCAACTGGTGTCCTTAAAGGTAAGAGGTCGGGCGACCCAACGTTGCCCGCGAGTGGTATTGCGACGGGACGACAGGGAGGGTACGACCAGTGTACCGGTGTGCTTGGCCCCTGATCGTTGGCCGCGAGAGTTACCAAACCACGAAAGTCGAGCTCCTCCAAGAGCACACGCGAGACAAGGTAAGGAGACGGTTCACCTTGTTGGTAACCGCAGTGACTTGGTGGGACGACGGGGCAGGCAATGATGTACTGGTGGTCATGGCTGCTGTCGTTGTCCGCGGGTCAGTGAAGTCGAGGCAACGATAACGGTTGTCACGCAGGTTAATAAAATGCTAAATGGTTCACTGAATGTATTGAGTTGGCTATATGCCATGTACGCACTACCTACCCGTGGGAATTACGAGTTATGGGCTCCTCTGCTTCGTAGTGTCGTCCGAGGACTCTTCAGACGTCAGCAGTACCGCGGCCTGCGCCGGGAAGTGGTGTTGTCTTATTTGCTCGTGCGGTGGTGTCTTATTTGGATTTTCTTTAACTCACCGGCCAGCCTCGCACCGTGCAGGAGTACGTCGGGGTTAGGGTCCAAAGCCCCGTGTACATAGGATATAGTCCGGCGGATGACCTCTCTCTTGAGTTTGAAAGATGGGCTATGAAGTGTCGGATAGCCTCGGTGGAGCGTTCCCTAACAAGGTTCCCGCCACCCTGGAGATCCGTGCGTGTAGCGTAACACAAGTGCACCCCTACAGGGAAGATTAATCTATTCGAATAGCCGTGTCCACGGTAACAGGACGCTTTATGCTAAAGCTGGATCTTACCACTACAAACTATTATTATTAAACTGTATGGTTCCGAGTTTTCTTCCTCGCGGGGATGTCGAGGAGGTGAACTCGGAGGCATTGCTAATTATTACAACTTATTATTATACAATGCTGCAGCAACTTCTGCTGCATTGTTACTTTATGCTATATATAAACCGTTGGCTGATTCTTACCTCATGCTGCAAGACATCGTCGGAAGATGCTAGTCTTCGATAGGCCTAGCTTCTTACCCTTATTCTGATTTCTATCTTGCAGTCCACTATATACAACCTCTTCTTTCCGTTGATACAATGCATAATGCTTAGTAGCGGACGTAAGACTCGCGGGTATACTAGATACTCACCCTGCTTTATTTGCTTTACTGTTTTTCCTGATCGGCCGCTGCAGTCGACGTTGGAGTCCAGGAGTAGGAGATCCCCGATGTCGACCACCGCAACATGAAGATCCCCGATGCCTTCTACGACGTCGAGTTCCCCTTTGGCCAGGAGTAGTATGAAGGTTCCCAGGCAGGAGGCCTCGCCTTTTCGATCTTTTGTTATTTGTGCTAGCCTTCTTAAGGCAACCTTGTATCCTTGTGTCTGTACTCAGATACTATTGCTTCCGCTGACTTGTGCTCTCGAGCTATTGTATTCAAGCCCTCGTGGCCCCTGGCTTGTATTAAACAGCTTGTATTATTTTATTTGTAGAGTTGTGTTGTGATATCTCACCGTGAGTCCCTAATCTCGGTAGTGTACCTTGCGTGTATGATTACTGTACACGGTCTGATTTTGGGGGCGTCACAACTGATAGGTCCCAAACGTATCTATAATTTCTGCTTGCTCCATGCATGTTTTGTGTGACTTTGCCATGATTTTCTTGAACTTTCATACACTTTTGAGCATATTTGTACTAATCTATAAACCCAGTGCACCCAGCTGCCAGTTGCTGTTTTCTGCTGTTTTTGTATTTCAGGTTTTTCGGCCATTAAAAGTGCTCCAAAAAATCCGGAAAAATCAGATAAAAAATCAGCGACCCGGAAGCTTTCGGAATCACCAAGGTAGCGGAGGGGGCCACCACCAGGAGACCAGGAGGGTCCCTGGCACGGCCCCACCCTAGGCCGCGCCAGGAGGCCTCCTGGCTGCCTGGTGGGTCCCCTCGACACCCCCTCCGCCTATATTTAGCCCTCGGGGTGGAAACCCCTAATATCGAAGTACTTTTTCCAGAAGCGATTCCGATCTCCGCCGCCATCGCCGACAAGCTTCGGGGGACCAGAATTCCTGTGCCGGCACCCTGCCGGGATGGGGAAGTGCCCCCGGATTCATCTCCATCGACGTTGCTTCCTCCCTCCATGAAGCGGGAGTAGTTCTCCCTCGGGGCTGAGGTTTCTACCATTAGCTATGTGTTCTTCTCTCTCTCCCATGATGTGATCTTCGTTTTGATCATAGCCTATGTTAATCTAGGGTGATCCATGATATTTCCCCTTCCTCTATGTATTGGATTGATGTACTCAATTGATCTTATCTAGTATAGTCCCCCAGACCAAGTTGACAGCGGTCCATTGGACATGGGTTAGAAGAATATTTTCATGAGTGGTTTCCTCTTTTCTGTGTTGATTGAAGATTGAGAGTCTCTTGGTGCTTCTCTTTGACTATCCTTGAGGTATGTTGTGGTGATTGTGGTACTCTCTTTGGATGGCCGCGGTGACATTGGGAAATCCATAGATTGAGAACTATGAACTCTAAGGTGTGCTCTTGTAGACCTACATAATTCTCGTCCTCTCTTGACCACAAAGGAATGACCTCCGAGTGCGTCTCCATTGCATGTTTAATGGGAAATATCATGTGATTAGACTATGTTAATGTTGTTCAGAGTTGCCACTAGTGAAAGTATGAAGCCTAGGCCTTGTTTCCACCATTGCAATACCGTTTGTGCTCACGTTTACCACTTGTTTCTTTGCTGCACTTTTCATTACAGATTTATATTACTTTGTTTTTTCACACCTATCACCCATATTTTACCATCTCTTCACCGAACTAGTGCACCTATACAACTCCTAGTTGTATTAGGTGTGTTGGGGACACAAGAGGCTTCTTGTATCTTAATTGCAGGGTTTCTTGAGAGAGACCATCTTCAACCTCTACTTCCCTGAGTGTGATAAACCTTAGGTCATCCACTTGAGGGAAATTGCTGCTGTCCTACAAACCTCTGCGCTTGGAGGCCCAACATAGTCTACAAGAATAGAAGCGTGCGTAGACATCAAGCTATTTCTGGCGCCGTTGCCGGGGAGGTAAGCGTTGAAGGTATATCTTTAGATCTTGCAATTAATTCTTTTTGTTTCTTGTTTTTATTTTCACTAGTTAGGCTTTATGGAAAACAACAACAAAATATGAGAGAGCTTTATGAGCTCTATCTTGAGTTAGGACACGAAGTGTTTGAGGATGAGATCAAAAAGCCGATGGATCTTTATTATTTTCACAACACTCATGATAGTAGTATTGTTATTTGCATGTCTCCTTTGAATACTTTTGATGCTAATGATATGCCAAGCTATAAGCTTGGGGAGGCTACGTTTGATGAAGATGATCTTTTTAGCCCCCGCAATTTTGATGAGGAAATTTATTTTGATGATACTTTGCCTCCTATCTATGATGACTATTGTGATGACACCTATGCTATAAAGAATAAATGTTTGCAAGTGTATCATGATAAGAATGATTCATGTGATAGCTATTTTCTTGAGTTTGCTCCCACTATTACTAACGAGAAGGATTTTGCTTATGTGGAGAGTAATAAATTTTCTATGCTTGTGGATCACGATAAGAATGCTTTATGTGATACTTATATTGTTGAGTTTATTCATGAACCCACTGGAAATTATTATGAGAAGGGAACACATGCTTATATATATTTCAATAATATCAAGTTCCCTCTCTTTATGTTGAACGGTTTGAAGCTGCACTTGTTTTGCCTTCCTATGATTATTTCTTTGTGCTTCAATGAATTATTCTATTGCAATATTCCTATGCATAGGAAGCATGTTAGGCTTAAATGTGTTTCGTATTTGCTTCTTGATGCTCTCTTTTGTTCTTCAACTCTTATTCCTGCGAGAGCATCATTAAAATCTTAAGCCTAGCTAACGGCTTTAAAGAAGCGCTTTCGGGAGGCAGCCCGCAACGAATTTAGGCTTTCCTTTTTATTTTTCATCTTTTTTTAGTGGTTTTGATTATTGTTACTACTGTATCAACATCATTGTATCTTTACTTTTCAAGCTTTGTGCCATTTATAGCCTCATATGACAAGGGAAGTGAAAGTTGTGACATGCTGTCCTGAAAAAAGATTTTGTCCTCGTGACTAGAAAAATCACAGAAAAATCCCAGTTCATCTTTTATAGCTGAAATTTTTACACAGCGTGCTCTATATAATTACGGTACTTTCGTATGTTCTGAGTTTTTTATTTGAGTTGCAGAAGTATCCCTAAAAAATTCTTTACTACCTGCTGGTCTGTTTTTCACAGATTCTGTCCTGTTTTACCTTTTCTTCATTTTGCAAACCTTAAACTTGCTTTTTCTTTGCAAAAACTTTTTGGAAATTTTGATAAACAGTATCTCTTCAAGAATATCTTTATATCCAGTAGTGAAAATTATTTATTAAGGGTACTAACCTCTCTAATCAGCTTATGATGAGTTATGTACGAAGGGAGTTTTCAAGTGTGCAATGGAAGATGATGAAAGAAGATTCAGGAGTGTCAAGCGCTCAAGCTTGGGGATGCCCCCATGCACCCCCAAGAAATATTCAAGGAGACTCAAGCGTCTAAGCTTGGGGATGCCCCCGTGCATCCCCTTCTCCATCAACAATCATCAGTTCGTCCTTCGTCTCACTATATTTTTATCACTTCATGCGTTATGTGCTATGCTTGGAGCATCTTGCTCTTAGGTTATATTTTTAGTTTTATTTATCTTTGCTTGCTGTTCATAACAACTTAGATCCCGTCTTACTTTGTGTGGGAGAGAAACACGCTCCACTTTCCAAATCTAGAACACAACATAGGATTCTTGTAACACCCTCACTGTAAGTTCATCTTTTCTGTTCAAAACTTTTGTTTGATCAACTTGGAACAGTTCAAATTCAAATTCCACTTTGATGTTCTTGAATGCATTGTGATCATGGACCTTGGTCATGTCGAATCAAAGAAATATCAAACTCAAATAAAACTACCTTTGAATTGAGATGAAATCAATTTCCCTCTTGGTGGAATAATAAAAACAAGGTGAAAATTAAACATTGTCCAATAATTGTGGAACCACTTTTGTAAAATCACCAATAATCAGTGGTCCATGCCAATATGGTTTTGGGTATTTATCATGCCACTGAATAAATCAAACAATTCATAACAGTGGTAAAACAGTGGCATTTAACACCTTTTTAATAAAACAAAAATGCAAATGAATTTATTTGGGCACAACACTTTTTGTGGAACTGCTATATAGTACAACAAAATTATACATGCAAGTTTCATGTTTTACAAAAATGTTTAAGCTAACACAACAAATACAAACAGAAAAGAATTACAAAAAAGAAAACAGAACTAAAAATAAAGAGAAAGAAGCCCACCCCACTTGTGCAACAAGTGCACAGTGCAGCCCACCTAGTCCACTAGGCCCACCAGGGGTCATCCCCCTCCTCACTGTTCCCCTCCCCTGTGCGTGGCGCCATGGCAGAGGTGCTCGACGCGATGCACCCGCGATGGCTGCCAGCGCACTGCTACAGAGCCACCGTAGTGGTTAACTACTCCCTGGCGAACCCCCTGGCGAACCCGAGCCCCGTTTCCCCCTCTCCTCGTGCCGCCGTCGTCGGGAGAAGTTTGCCCGACCAACGCCGTCGCCATGACCGCACTCCCGCGTAGCCACTGACCACCCCGAGCGAGCCCGACGTGTCCGTTGCAGCCGCCATCGACGACCTCGTCTCCCCCAGGAAGGAATCGACCCGGGGGGCGCCACCGCGAGCACACGGGCGAGTTCCCCTGTTGCCGCCGCCGCCGCGTCGCAGAGGAATCCCGGCGCCGACGAGCCTCCCCGAGCCCACTTCCTCCCACTACGTGCTCACGGTGAGTGTGGCCACCACCTCCAACTCCCCGCTTCGCATCCCTCTCGCCGTAGCTCGTGTCGCCATTAGAGCCATGGCCACCTCGCCGTTGCCGAGCTTTTCCCCGCGGGCTGGAGCGCGCATTTGACGCGCTAGGCGTGTCACTCTGCGTGCGCTTCTCCTAGGAGTCGAATGGTATAGCGCATGCCCCAGTCCCGCGGTAGAAACTTCGCCGTTGTCCCCTCGTGCTCACGGGCCGCCGCCGCAGTCGTTGCCGTTGTGGATTCCGGCCGTCTCCGGCGATGCCCCTGGCACCAACAGACTCGCGCTCGTCTCCTCGTTCCAACGCACGTAGCCGCGCCTCAAACGGCCACCGGAATCCAGCGCTAGGCTTCGGCCGTTGCTGCCCTCGCCGCCGGCGAGCTCCCACGGTGGCTACCAGGTGGGCCCACTGGATTAGCCCCTAATCCCCACCCCCTTGTTAGACTTACATGTGGGTCCATTTCATTTAACTAACCCCAGGTTTAATTAATCTGGTTAACTAATTGGCATGTGTCACTTACACCTAGGTCCCACCTGTCAACGATTAGTTTAATTAAAATAGAAACCTAAGTGTGCCATTGACATGTGGGCCCTGGCTCTGTTTTAATTTAATTAAATGATTTATTAGGAACGTGAGGCTGACCAGTGGGTCCCACTGGTCAGGTTTGACCAGTCAACTCCACTGTTGTGGATAATGTTTATTTATTTAATTAATTAAATTCTAAAAATGTTATAAAATGATTTAAATTTGGAAATTCAATATCTTTTAAACCGTAAGTCAGATTCAAAAACTTTACACATGAAAATTGATCAGAAAAATATAATAAATACGGATACGCTATCTGTATGTCTACCCCACCCCCTAACACACCGATCATCGACATTCCCCCCTCTGGGCTGTTTGTCGATAATTCCCGGTGCCGGTAAAAACCTGCTGGATGAATTTATTCCGAACACGAAAGTTGTCCGGAATGGTTCAACTAGCACGGTTACACCGTACGCACGTTTGTCGGGTGTCCACGACACCTCCGGCATGATACCTCCCCCCTCTGGACACCCTTTCCGGTAATTACCTGGAGCTGGCATATCATCCCCGGATGAATTCCCGCTTCGAGCCTGATACATCGTACTGCGTTAGAACTCCGACATCGATACATTTTCCATGTCATTCATATGTTTGCATTTCTTGCTTTTTATTTACTGTTTCTTCCCCCCTTATCTCCGGTAGTCCCCACTGCTACCGCCGACTACACTGTTGCCGGGTACGACTACTTCATCGACGACCCTTCCCCTACCGTCGAGCTTCCAGGCAAGCAGAGCCATTCTCTTCCCCAGATATCTCCTATCTTTTCCGTACTTTCTTGCACTAGGAATTGTTACTGCTGCTGCTACGATTACAATCCTATTCAATTGCATAGCCTGTTTTTGTCTCCCCTGGATGTACCTTCTGTTATCCCATGCTGCCTATTACATATATTACATTCAGCAGTGAACCCTGCACCTTGTTAGTCAATAGGATTAGATAGCTGTCGGGACCCGGGGTTAGCGTATGCAAGTACAGCTAAGACATAGTCATATGGAGAGCCGAGAACCGCACCCACTTGTCTAAGCAGACAAGGCCAAGCACTGAACATTCTCGGAAAGCATCGTACGTGAGGGGCATCCCATCCAGGCCGGATGATCAACTGAAATGGGTCCTCATCGTACGCACACAAGTCCAATGATATGGGTGGTGAACTCCCATATTCAAAGACAAGTCGCCTCAACCATACTATCAACTATCTCGAAACTCTTACATAGACTTACTCCAGCCCGATCACTTAGTCGGGGTCTAGGGCGGGCCCGATCATACCACAAAGTGTGCACGAGACAGAGTCTCGGACAATCGCATCGCGATGCCCCAAGCTGCGCACATCTAAGGGCCACTTGGTGTATGAAAGACCGCCAGCCAGAACACAACTAAGGTCTCGAAAACCCATACAAAGACATGCATGTTATCAACATACACGCAGCACACATGCCTTGTATGAACAGCAGGTACCATTGCAATTCTCTACAAAGTGTACATTTTATTTATAATTCTTATAGAGTACACACAGAGATCACATACATGTGATCCAACATTACATCACGAAGCGGAAGCAAATTATGTCTGGGTACAGACAAGTTTAACAAATTGGCTTAAGAAGCCTTATTCAAACATAAAGCCCTCCACGAGGGAACCAGTCTGCTGACTGGGACTAGACTAGCTTAACTTCAGTTGTCCAGCTCGATGAAGAAGCCACCTTCGGGGTCAGTGGCGTCATCTAAAACATAGATTAAGCAAACGTGAGTACAAAGGCGTACTCAGCAAGACTTACATAGGAACTATACTACTCATGCACATGTATCAAGGTAAAGGAAGGTGGGGTTCACTTGCAGAAATGCCAGCTTTGACTTGGCTAGTCCTGAACTACGAGTACCAGACTTTGGGGTAAGAAGCGTACACGAGTCCACTACTTTCACCAACCAATACCCCACTATGGTGCCTTCCTCGACTTCCCCACGAGAAAGCACGCCATAGCACTCACACTTATCTTGGTGTGTTTTAGAAGTATCCGGTTCAAGTTATCTAATAATCAAGCTAAGCTTTCCAAGTAGTCCATAACCGCGGACGAGGCTATTCGAATAGTTTTGTTAACCTTGCAAGGGTGTACCGCTACACAGACATGCCATCAGTTACCGCCTGTTGAGTGTCACCGTTCAAGAGATGACAGCGGGGATGCCACCACAACTGTTACCTCATAGCCTATCTAGTCCAAGAAAGCCGCCTACTTGGGTTGGTTACCACTATCGTGAACCCGGCCGGTTTACCGAAGTGGACCCAAGCGATGTGTGCGTGGTGCATAAGCCGGTCTCGGATGAGCCGTTCTCTCACTTAGCATCCAGGCCACAAGACTACCAGAACTCCAAACTACTGCGACATCTGGACATCGAGAGGGATGAGTTAATAAATTGAGAGGGGTTAGTGAGCCCAATGTGTGGTTGTACTCTTCATATTGGATCACCACACAAGAACTCGGACTTAGGGCGGTGTTCAACGAGACAACCCACCGTGTATTCCTACACAGCCTCTCATCGTTCACCTTGTATTAGGGTCGATTCACCAACACTTTTCTACCAGCATCAACATGATCACTACCATCCCGACTCACATCACAGTAACAACAGGGTATCATACTAAGCATGCAATAAGCGGTAACATTTGCAGGGGCCACAAGATATCATTCAACTCCTACATTTGCTAGGATTGTGGTTTGCTTACTACTGTGACAAAAGATAGGTCATGCAAAGGGATGGGTTCATCTAAGCGGTAGAATCGTAACATGGTGATCATCCTATACAATGCATAAGCGAGACATGAGAGGGAAGTGGGATTTTATCGACATGATCAATGGGGTTTTGCTTGCCTTGCTGACGAGGTTCGGTTTCTGGATCTTCAGCGAAGGGGGTGACCTCTTGCTCCGGTTCAACCTCTACTCGACAAGCAAAGTACAAAGTAGCAATCAATATGAATGCAATGCTCAAGCATATGATATAGTGTTAAATCTTGGAGTATAAGTTTTGATGTGTGAGGCAATTCCATTTAAGTGGAATATATTGCATTTTTAAATGCAAATTCAAATTCCACATTTGAATTCAACCTTAACCAAGTTATATATGATATAGTTTGATCAATTTCAATTAACTTCAAATGTGTATGATATGCCTCTGAGGTGTGGTTGATTTGCATCATAAATCCATGGTCCAAGTGGCAAAATCATTTGGTTTGAATTTGAAATAAATTCAAATAAAGCAAATGATATATGCTACTGGTCCCATTTTAAATTCAACTCAAACAGAGTTGAAAGTTGCATATTTGGAAAGATAATTTTCTCCTGATCATTTTTCATATATTATTTGTCCAATTTGGAGTTAATATGAATTTTCTATGAATTTCCAAAGTTTGGGGTATTTTCTGGAATTTCTGGATTTATTAAACTATTTTTCTTTTCTGGAAATTCATTTACTGCGTCACTGTGATGTCATGCTGGAGTCAGGGGGGTTTGACCCTAGTCAAACTGACAAGGGGTCCCACTGGTCAGCCTCTGTAGGGTTAAACCCGTGTTGATTAAGTCAACAGAGTGATTAGGGGGGCCCTGGGCCCACCTGTAAGTCTCACTAGGGGGTCATTAGGGGTTAACTTAACCCTGGCCATGTCGGACCTGCCGGCGGCTAAATGCCGGCGGCCTGGTCACGGCGGCGCTGCACGGGGAGGTCGATTCCGGCCACGGGAGAGCACGGGGAGGACTGCATCTTGCTCCTGGAGGTCTTCCGCGTCTTCTGATGGCATCGAGGGCTCGCGGGGTGCTCGGAATCGACGACGGCGACGAGGTCATAGTTGACACAACCGTGCACGGATTAGGTCGAACTTGAGTGCGTTCGAACGCTGGCATGACCAGGAGTTAAACGCGCGCGCTGGACGCGATGAAGGGGCACAGGGGCGAACTCATCGTCGTCCATGGCGGCGACAGAGCTCGGCTCCCATGGTGGCGTAGGATACAGAGCGAGAGGGGACTGGCTAGGTGAGGGGAAACGCTCACCCAAACGTAGGGAAGGCAGTGGCGCAGTCGATGGAGGCGGGGAAGGCTTGACGACGGCGAATCGAAGACGGCGAGGTTGCGGGTCCGGCGAAATCGTGATGAAGCTTGCGTCGTCCACGAGTTCAATCAGGCACCCATCTTCTCCAGCTTGGGGTAGTCGTCGACGAGGAGGAGGATGGACAGCACGGCGTAGCTCAGGGACGTCGTTGGCCACGAGTTATTACTACGGCGAGCGGCGGCGCTCTCGGGTGGTGAAGGAAACGAGCACGGGAGGAGGAGGAGGAATCTCTGGAGGGGGGGAATGGGCTCACGGCATCTCCAGCGTCTCCGTGGCGTCGCTAGAAGGCGCGGGAGGGGCAGGTGTCGTCGGGAGAGGCGTCGACGTGCCCAGCTAGCTCGGTGGCATTCCACCGAGCAGCTTGGAGGCGCGGGAGGTGGAAGAAGACCCCCGTGCCCCTTTGGGCCGGCTGGGCTGGGTGGGCCGGCTTCGCCCAGGCGAGAGGTAAGTCTTTTTCCTTTCTGTTTAATCTTTCCTTTCTGTTTTTCTGTAATTTGTTCTGTTTAGCTAAAATAAATAGCTAAACATTTTATTAAATGCTGAAAACTTTTATATGGCCTCATAATAATATAGACTAGCCACTCATAAACTTTCAACATTTTTAAAATTCAAATGATTTGAATTTTAAATCAAAAAGGGTTATTTCTTTAATTCCAAGGTACTGTTTGAATATTTGAAAAATCTATGAGCATGGGGTGGGTCCCACATCACTTGATATGTGATCACACTCATTTATAAGACTTTTCAAAACTCTAACATGAATTTTTAGAAAAGATTTTTATCTGGCCTTTTGAATTAATTCATCTGGGGGGTGTTCCTTCTCCCAATTGGATTTTGAATTTGATTTCCAAGATTTCTTTTTGAAATTTTGACATGATGCAAAGGTACTAGCTAACCCTAGCACATACCTAACATAGGGTTCTGACAACTCGCCCCCACTCAAAAGAATCTCGTCCCGAGATTCAGAAGACTGCGGGAGGAAGGAGGGGTACTCGGCAATGAGACGGTCTTCTCTTTCCCACGTGGCTTCTCTTTCAGAGTGGTGTGACCAATGCACTTTCAGAAACCTAATCTTCTGACGACGAGTGACACGCTCTGCTGAATCAAGAATACGAACGGTGTATTCCCGATAAGAAAGGTCATCTTGGAGATCAAGCGTTTCATGGTCGACTTCGCGGATGGGGTCCTTGAAGCAACGCCTGAGTTGGGATACATGGAATACATCATGTACTCGGGAGAGGTGCGGAGGTAGTTCAAGTTGGTAGGCAACTTCTCCACGTTTAGCAATAATGCGGAAAGGTCCGATGTAACGTGGGGCCAACTTGCCTTTGATACCGAAATGTTGGGTTCCCTTCAGAGGAGTAACCCGAAGGTAAGCCTTCTCATCCAGATTGTAGCTCTCTTGCCTATGATGGCGATCATAGTAGCTTTTCTGACGAGACTGGGCTGCTTTCAATTGATCACGAACAATGCGAACTTGCTCTTCTGCCTCCTTGATCATATCCGGTCCAAAGAATTGTCTTTCACCGGTTTCAGACCAGTTTAAAGGTGTTCGACATCGTCGTCCATAAAGGAGTTCAAAAGGAGCCATGTTCAGACTAGATTGAAAACTATTGTTATAAGCAAATTCGGCAAATGGAAGAGAATTCTCCCAATTCTTTCCGAATGAGATAACACAAGCTCTGAGCATGTCTTCAAGAATTTGGTTAACCCTTTCGACTTGACCGCTAGACTGAGGATGGAAAGCCGTACTAAAGGAGAGATGAGTTCCCAAAGCACGTTGGAAGCTTCCCCAAAATCTAGAGGTGAAAAGGCTACCGCGATCAGAATTGATTTCCAAAGGAACACCGTGAAGGGATACAATTCTGGAGATGTACAAGTCCGCTAACTGACTAGCAGTTATAGACTCGCGAACCGGAAGGAAGTGAGCAACTTTGGAAAGCCTATCTATGACAACGAAGATGGCATTGTTTCCTTTCTGGGTTCTTGGAAAGCCGGTGATGAAGTCCATACTGACTTTGTCCCATTTCCACTCGGGAATAGACAAAGGTTGAAGTGTACCAGCAGGTCTTTGATGTTCTGCCTTAATGCGACGACAAACATCACATTCGGCAACAAATTGAGCAATGTCTCTCTTCATCCTAGTCCACCAAAATCTCTGGCGTAGATCTCGGTACATTTTCGTGCTACCGGGATGAATTGAGAGGGGTGTGTCATGGGCTTCCTTGAGGATAAGTTGCCTTAGTTCCTTATTCTTAGGTACTACCAAACGATTTCCAAAGAAAACTGTTCCTTTGTTATCTGTGGAGAAACATTTAGCAACTCCGCTAGCAATGTTCTCTTTGATCCGGCGAACACCTCGTGCACGCCTTTGGGCAACTAAGATTTGATCCTCAAGAGTTGGTTTCGCCACCAAGGTTGAAAGATAGCCATGAGGAACAATTTCAAGGTTGAGCTTGCGAAAGTCCTCATGAAGAAGGGGTTGATACTGCTGTAACATGAGGTTGTTACAGTACGACTTACGACTTAGTGCATCAGCCATGACATTGGCTTTGCCTGGGGTGTAAGAAATTGCTACGTCGTAATCTTTTATCAACTCAATCCAGCGTCTTTGCCTGAGATTAAGATCTGGCTGGGTGAAAATATATTTGAGGCTTTGGTGGTCGGAATAAATCTCACAACGATTACCAAGGAGGTAATGTCGCCAAGTTGTTAGAGCATGAACTACGGCAGCGAGTTCAAGGTCATGGGTAGGATAGTTCTCTTCATGTGGCCGCAACTGGCGTGAAGCATAAGCTACCACATGTCGATCTTGCAGAAGTATGCATCCTAACCCTTGTCGTGATGCATCACAATAGATCTCGAAATCTCTTTTGGTGTCTGGAGGTGCAAGCACGGGTGCAGAAGTTAATCTTCTTTTTAGCTCCTGGAAGCTTTCCTCGCACTTGGGAGTCCATAAGAATTTCTTATCTTTCTTGAGGAGTTCAGTTAGAGGCTTTGCAACTTTAGAAAAGTTCTCGACGAAGCGACGACAATAGCTGGCTAGGCCAAGAAAACTCCTAACTTGCTTAACCGATTCAGGTGGAGTCCAGTCAAGGACGGCCTGAACTCTCTCGGGATTCACAGCAATGCCTTTTGCAGAAATCACGTGGCCTAAGTAGGTCACTTCTGTTAGCCAGAATTCACACTTGGAGAATTTAGCGTACAGGCGATGCTCTCTAAGTTTCATCAATACCAGCCTTAAGTGTTTGGCATGATCTTGTTCGTTCTTCGAGTAGATGAGAATGTCATCGAGATAAACCACAACAAATTTATCTAGGTACTCCATGAACATCGAATTCATCAAGCGTGAGAATGTGGCGGGGGCATTGGTCAAACCAAAGGACATGACGGTGTACTCGTAAAGACCATAACGAGTAGTAAAAGCCGTTTTGGGAATGTCCTCGTTTCGGATTCGGATCTGATGATAACCTAATCTTAAATCCATCTTGGAGAAGACAGCGGATCCTGCAAGTTGATCATAAAGATCATTGATCCTGGGCAGTGGGTATTTGTTCTTTATCGTCGCCAAATTTAGCGGGCGATAATCTACACACATCCTTTCTGTTCCATCTTTCTTCTTTACGAACAGAACGGGGCAACCCCATGGCGGTGAGCTAGGGCGGATGAAGCCTTTTGCCAACGAAGCATCCAGTTGGGTTTTTAGCTCAGCTAACTCATGTGGGGCCATTTTATATGGGCGTTTGGAAATTGGTGCGGTTCCTGGAACAAGATCCACTATAAACTCTACACATCTGTCGGGTGGCATGCCCGGCAGCTCTTCAGGAAAGACATCCGGGAAGTCACGAACCACCGGAATATCTTCAAGTTCGGGAAGGGGAAGTACATTCAAGGAATGCACTTGGGTTCTTGTTCTGGGTGAGGTATAGTTAACGGTTGTGCCTGAAGGGTGGGTGAGTTTCACGGATTTGCCTTTGCAATCCAGATAGGCATTCTGTCTTGATAGCCAATCCATGCCAAGGATGACATCAATGTCTGAAGACTTGAGGGCTATGAGTGAAGCAAGGAATACTAAACCCTCAATTGCAATTTGATTGCCATGGCTTACTCTATTAGTTTGCCATCTTGACCCTGGAGTTTGAATAACCATTGGGGTGGACAATTCAACAAAGGGTAACTCATGATGAAGTGCATAACTTTCCGACATGAATGAATGAGATGCTCCTGGGTCGAAAAGAACGGAAGTAGGAACAAAATTGACTGGGAGCGTACCAAGAATGACGTCAGTGGTGTCGTCAGTCTCTTCGGCGGCAATCTGGTTCAGACGTCCACGAGTGGCGGAAGGAGCGGGTTTGGCGGTGAAGAACTTCTGGGGTGGCTTGCCACGACTATTGTTGTTGTTGTTGCTGCCTCCGGCACGTGGTGGAGCATTCTGGTGTTGGAGCTGGTTCTGGGGGCACTCGCGAGAGTAGTGGCCTGCCTGACCACACTTGTAGCAAGCTCCGAAAACAGTGCATGGAGCTGGGTTGTTTGGTGGGGCTGGGTGGAACTGGGTGGGTGGACGAGGCGCTGTATAGGATGGCCTCGGTGGGTTGTTCTGGCGGAACATGCTATTCGGGATCCAGATCTTGCGTTTCTGGGAACCAGAGCTGGATGAACCTTCCTCTCTAGGGTGTTTGCGAAAGTCATTGGGGGTGTTCATGTCCTCTGCCTTGATGGCCTTGTTAACAAGGACCTGGAAGGTGGCAAAGTCATGAAGGTTGAGCTCGCGACGGAGTCCACTGTTGAGGCCACGACGGAACCTCTCTTGTTTCTTGGAGTCGGTGGAGACTTCTTCAGTTGCATAACGAGCAAGTCGGTTGAACTCACGACTGAACTCGTCAACGGTCCTCCTACCTTGGGTGAGGTTACAGAACTCCTCACGCTTGCGGTCCATGAGACCTTTGGGAATGTGGTGCTCGCGGAAAGAGGTACAGAACTCCTCCCAAGATGCAGGTGGTCCAACGGGGCGCATATTCAGAAAATTCTCCCACCAAGAGCTTGCTGCACCTTCGAGGTGATAGGTGGCATAGCTGACCTTGTCGCCATCTGCAACACGGCCGGCTTGGAGCTTCCTCTCGATGCTGCGAAGCCAGTCATCGGCGTCAAGGGGCTCGGTGGAGTAACTGAATACCGGGGGATGAAGCCGGATGAAGTCGTTCAGAGACACCAGCTCATTGCGTTGTTGAGTGGTGTTGCGTGCAATGACTTCCAGCAGGTGGTGAGAGTCACGGCGGTTCCTCTCGACCTCCATCAGAACTTGGGCCATCGTGGGTGGGGGTGGAAGGTTGTCTTCCTCCTGGTTGTTCCCACGACCTTGGTTACGACCAACCTGGCCACGGGTTCCTTGAGACATCCTGAAGGTGAAAAATCAAAGTCAAACAGAGTTGATTTGAAGAGTCTAATCAAGGTATTGAAGTACTGGAAGGATTACAGAGCAGAGGAAGTAATCATCTTGACAACATGGTGATAAAAGCATACAAGCCATATATTCACAAGTCGTCATACAACCCATACATCGTTTTAGTACAAGCACTAAGCTAATACAAACGTGATGAAGATGATACATCCTTCAGAGGCACTCTGACTTCCTATACATTATTTATCTAAGCCTCTGGAACTTAGACACCTTGCTTACAATAAACTAGGATACTACTACATCCTCACTAAGTAAGACCACAGGCGGTCTCACTCATCTCCATCTCCATAGTAGTCCTCGTAAAAGTTACCCGCGTATCCCGGTAGCTGGAGGTGACCATCGGAAAACACGGAGGCTTGTGGACCCTGATATCCATTTGGGCAAGGATGGGGCCTAGGTCCAGTGTAGGGTGGAAGCAAAGGACCACGGGGTGGAAAAATTCCTCCAATCTCGGGCCAAGCAACTCGAGAAGGCATCTGGGTCCTTACTGGATAGATCGCATCGTACTCCACTGATCCCACGCTCACAAAGGGTGCCAAGAGCGTCAGTGCTCGGTACAGACGAACACGAGTAGCGTGGAGCTCAAAACGGAGAGCACGTGCATCACGGTCTCTGTCACTAGCAAACCTAGCAGTCACCTGGAGTGCTGGATCCTCTGCAGAGTGATCTGAGTAGAGTCCGGTGTAATATCCCTCTTCTCTTGGAAGTGCAGCAGGGATATAGCGGAAAGAAGTCTCTCTCAGCATGGTGTGCTCCTCTCTCAGCAGTGTGATACATGAATATGCAGCATCCTGCACAGCCATGTTCTCAGTAACGCCGATGCCATGTCCAAAGTGGATAGGCTGGGTGACTCCAACGTGGTGCGGGTAGATCCGGACAATGCAGTGGAACTGCGTCTGGTTGAAGTCGTGGAACTGCTCCTCGATGGTGTACTCAGGGTACCATCGATATCCCACGTAGGACATCATCTCGATCAACGTGGCGGGATGGCCACGCACACCGAGGCACCTGGTCAAACGAACAATCTGCCGAGGGGGAAGATTTTCCATCTGAAACAGAAAGCAAGAGTTTGCAAATGCATCAGATTATGAGATAAACCTGGAATGACTCGGACAGCATAACGGCTGTAATTGTAAGAAATGACAATTTCTTTCAATATGCAAACAGCACTTACATAATACAATGTAAGAAATCAGCATTATAACAATGCTAGGAAAACCTGACACAACTTTCCTATGGCTATAAGGAAGCAATCAACGAGATGTGCTAAACAGACAGAGGAGAGCCTAGTCCTATCTTCCCGTAGAGCAAGATGAGGGTGACTCAGAACTCAGAACGAAGGGGTAAGGAGAAAAATGAAGCCTTACGTTGTTCCCTTATATACCCAGAGTAACTATATAACTATAGCAAGCTAGACTCGACTTCGGCCAAGGCTACTAGTCCTACAGTCAGTCCTGCTCTGATACCAAGTCTGTCGGGACCCGGGGTTAGCGTATGCAAGTACAGCTAAGACATAGTCATATGGAGAGCCGAGAACCGCACCCACTTGTCTAAGCAGACAAGGACAAGCACTGAACATTCTCGGAAAGCATCGTACGTGAGGGGCATCCCATCCAGGCCGGATGATCAACTGAAATGGGTCCTCATCGTACGCACACAAGTCCAATGATATGGGTGGTGAACTCCCATATTCAAAGACAAGTCGCCTCAACCATACTATCAACTATCTCGAAACTGTTACATAGACTTACTCCAGCCCGATCACTTAGTCGGGGTCTAGGGCGGGCTCGATCATACCACAAAGTGTGCACGAGACAGAGTCTCGGACAATCGCATCGCGATGCCCCAAGCTGCGCACATCTAAGGGCCACTTGGTGTATGAAAGACCGCCAGCCAGAACACAACTAAGGTCTCGAAAACCCATACAAAGACATGCATGTTATCAACATACACGCAGCACACATGCCTTGTATGAACAGCAGGTACCATTGCAATTCTCTACAAAGTGTACATTTTATTTATAATTCTTATAGAGTACACACAGAGATCACATACATGTGATCCAACATTACATCACGAAGCGGAAGCAAATTATGTCTGGGTACAGACAAGTTTAACAAATTGGCTTAAGAAGCCTTATTCAAACATAAAGCCCTCCACGAGGGAACCAGTCTGCTGACTGGGACTAGACTAGCTTAACTTCAGTTGTCCAGCTCGATGAAGAAGCCACCTTCGGGGTCAGTGGCGTCATCTAAAACATAGATTAAGCAAACGTGAGTACAAAGGCGTACTCAGCAAGACTTACATAGGAACTATACTACTCATGCACATGTATCAAGGTAAAGGAAGGTGGGGTTCACTTGCAGAAATGCCAGCTTTGACTTGGCTAGTCCTGAACTACGAGTACCAGACTTTGGGGTAAGAAGCGTACACGAGTCCACTACTTTCACCAACCAATACCCCACTATGGTGCCTTCCTCGACTTCCCCACGAGAAAGCACGCCATAGCACTCACACTTATCTTGGTGTGTTTTAGAAGTATCCGGTTCAAGTTATCTAATAATCAAGCTAAGCTTTCCAAGTAGTCCATAACCGCGGACGAGGCTATTCGAATAGTTTTGTTAACCTTGCAAGGGTGTACTGCTACACACACATGCCATCAGTTACCGCCTGTTGAGTGTCACCGTTCAAGAGATGACAGCGGGGATGCCACCACAACTGTTACCTCATAGCCTATCTAGTCCAAGAAAGCCGCCTACTTGGGTTGGTTACCACTATCGTGAACCCGGCCGGTTTACCGAAGTGGACCCAAGCGATGTGTGCGTGGTGCATAAGCCGGTCTCGGATGAGCCGTTCTCTCACTTAGCATCCAGGCCACAAGACTACCAGAACTCCGAACTACTGCGACATCTGGACATCGAGAGGGATGAGTTAATAAGTTGAGAGGGGTCAGTGAGCCCAATGTGTGGTTGTACTCTTCATATTGGATCACCACACAAGAACTCGGACTTAGGGCGGTGTTCAAGGAGACAACCCACCGTGTACTCCTACACAGCCTCTCATCGTTCACCTTGTATTAGGGTCGATTCACCAACACTTTTCTACCAGCATCAACATGATCACTACCATCCCGACTCACATCACAGTAACAACAGGGTATCATACTAAGCATGCAATAAGCGGTAACATTTGCAGGGGCCACAAGATATCATTCAACTCCTACATTTGCTAGGATTGTGGTTTGCTTACTACTGTGACAAAAGATAGGTCATGCAAAGGGATGGGTTCATCTAAGCGGTAGAATCGTAACATGGTGATCATCCTATACAATGCATAAGCGAGACATGAGAGGGAAGTGGGATTTTATCGACATGATCAATGGGGTTTTGCTTGCCTTGCTCACGAGGTTCGGTTTCTGGATCTTCAGCGAAGGGGGTGACCTCTTGCTCCGGTTCAACCTCTACTCGACAAGCAAAGTACAAAGTAGCAATCAATATGAATGCAATGCTCAAGCATATGATATAGTGTTAAATCTTGGAGTATAAGTTTTGATGTGTGAGGCAATTCCATTTAAGTGGAATATATTGCATTTTTAAATGCAAATTCAAATTCCACATTTGAATTCAACCTTAACCAAGTTATATATGATATAGTTTGATCAATTTGAATTAACTTCAAATGTGTATGATATGCCTCTGAGGTGTGGTTGATTTGCATCATAAATCCATGGTCCAAGTGGCAAAATCATTTGGTTTGAATTTGAAATAAATTCAAATAAAGCAAATGATATATGCTACTGGTCCCATTTTAAATTCAACTCAAACAGAGTTGAAAGTTGCATATTTGGAAAGATAATTTTCTCCTGATCATTTTTCATATATTATTTGTCCAATTTGGAGTTAATATGAATTTTCTATGAATTTCCAAAGTTTGGGGTATTTTCTGGAATTTCTGGATTTATTAAACTATTTTTCTTTTCTGGAAATTCATTTACTGCGTCACTGTGATGTCATGCTGGCGTCAGGGGGGTTTGACCCTAGTCAAACTGACAAGGGGTCCCACTGGTCAGCCTCTGTAGGGTTAAACCCGTGTTGATTAAGTCAACAGAGTGATTAGGGGGGCCCTGGGCCCACCTGTAAGTCTCACTAGGGGGTCATTAGGGGTTAACTTAACCCTGGCCACGTCGGACCTGCCGGCGGCTAAACGCCGGCGGCCTGGTCACGGCGGCGCTGCACGGGGAGGTCGATTCCGGCCACGGGAGAGCACGGGGAGGACTGCATCTTGCTCCTGGAGGTCTTCCGCGTCTTCTGATGGCATCGGGGGCTCGCGGGGTGCTCGGAATCGACGACGGCGACGACTCTGGTGGCAGCAGTACGGCGATGAGGTCGTAATTGACACAACCGTGCACGGATTAGGTCGAACTTGAGTGCGTTCGAACGCTGGCATGACCAGGAGTTAAACGCGCGCGGTGGACGCGATGAAGGGGCACAGGGGCGACCTCATCGTCGTCCATGGCGGCGACAGAGCTCGGCTCCCATGGTGGCGTAGGATACAGAGCGAGAGGGGACTGGCTAGGTGAGGGGAAACGCTCACCCAAACGTAGGGAAGGCAGCGGCGCTGTCGATGGAGGCGGGGAAGGCTTGACGACGGCGAATCGAAGACGGCGAGGTTGCGGGTCCGGCGAAATCGTGATGAAGCTTGCGTCGTCCACGAGTTCAATCAGGCGCCCATCTTCTCCAGCTTGGGGTAGTCGTCGACGAGGAGGAGGATGGACAGCACGGCGTAGCTCGGGGACGTCGTTGGCCACGAGTTATTACTACGGCGAGCGGCGGCGCTCTCGGGTGGTGAAGGAAACGAGCACGGGAGGAGGAGGAGGAATCTCTGGAGGGGGGGAATGGGCTCACGGCATCTCCAGCGTCTCCGTGGCGTCGCTAGAAGGCGCGGGAGGGGCAGGTGTCGTCGGGAGAGGCGTCGACGTGCCCAGCTAGCTCGGTGGAATTCCACCGAGCAGCTTGGAGGCGCGGGAGGTGGAAGAAGACCCCCGTGCCCCTTTGGGCCGGCTGGGCTGGGTGGGCCGGCTTCGCCCAGGCGAGAGGTAAGTCTTTTTCCTTTCTGTTTAATCTTTCCTTTCTGTTTTTCTGTAATTTGTTCTGTTTAGCTAAAATAAATAGCTAAACATTTTATTAAATGCTGAAAACTTTTATATGGCCTCATAATAATATAGACTAGCCACTCATAAACTTTCAACATTTTTAAAATTCAAATGATTTGAATTTTAAATCAAAAAGGGTTATTTCTTTAATTCCAAGGTACTGTTTGAATATTTGAAAAATCTATGAGCATGGGGTGGGTCCCACATCACTTGATATGTGATCACACTCATTTATAAGACTTTTGAAAACTCTAACATGAATTTTTGGAAAAGATTTTTATCTGGCCTTTTGAATTAATTCATCTGGGGGGTGTTCCTTCTCCCAATTGGATTTTGAATTTGATTTCCAAGATTTCTTTTTGAAATTTTGACATGATGCAAAGGTACTAGCTAACCCTAGCACATACCTAACAGAGGGTTCTGACAATAGCGGGCCATGATCACTCTGGGATGATCGCGGACACGATCCATTACAACTGCTACAGGTACGGTTCAGAGCATACACCGACTCAGCCCCCTACGTCGGATCTGCCGAGCCACCTCAAGTGTGAGCGATCGGGGAGAAATCCCCGTACTCCACTCGTGGTCGACTCTGTATATCCGTCTTAGGGTTCTGAACCACGGTTGTCCTTACAGGTAAGGAGTCGGGTGACCCAACGGTGCCCGTGCAGGTTATCTGAGCGGAACGACAGGTCAGGTGTATTCCACCGGTGTGCGGCGGGCCTGGTACTGTTCGTGGCCGAAGGATTTCCTGTTGTACGAAAGTCGAGCTCTACCAAGAGCAAATGCGAGACAAGGTAAGGAGACGGTTCACCTTGTTGGTAACCGCACAAGTTGGTGGGACGACAGGGCAGGCACCAACGTTACTGGTAGTCCTGACTGTTGTCGTTGTCCGCGACTCATTCAGTAAGGGGCAACGATAACGGTTGTCTCGACAGAAAATTAATAAAATGCTTAACGGGTTCGGCGGATGACTTGAGTAGCCTTTTGGCTTGTACGAACTACCAATACGTGGGATTACGCGTTTGGGCGCCTCCGCAATGTAGCCTCGTTCAAAAGCTCTGAAAGACGTCCAGTTCTGCATTGCGGCAGGGACGGATCGCGCTGCGGCATTGGAATTCACCCTCCTCGCAACGACCCGGAGAGCGAGGGGTAATAGGCCCATGACCCCCTTGCACTTAGGGCTGTAGACCGGCGGGGACCTCTCTGATGAGTCGTAGGATGGACTGCGTTGTGTCGGATAGCCTCGGTGGGGTGCTCCCTAACCAGGTGTACGCCACCCTGGAGATCCGAGCGTGTAGTGTCACACTAGTGCACCTCTGCAGGGAAGATTAATCTATCGATAGCCGTGTCCACGGTAACAAGATGCTTTATGCTGGAGCCAGATCCTACCACTACAAACTACTACTATTAAACTATTGGTTCCGGTTTCTCTTCCTCGCAGGGAAGTCGAGGAGGGGAACTCGGAGGCATTATTATTATTAATCATTACAACTTATATTATACAATGTTGCAGCAACTTCTGCTTCATTGTTACTTTATTGCTTTATATGAACTATTGGCTGATTCTCTTCTCATGCTGCAAGACAACGTCAGAAGATGCTAGTCTTCGATAGGCCTAGCTTCTTACCCTTATTCTGATTTCTATCTTGCAGTCCACTATATATACAGCCTCCCCTTTCCATTGATACAATGCATAATGCTTAGTAGCGGACGTAAGACTCGCGGGTATGTTAGATACTCACCAATGCTTTATTTCCCTTTTTCCGTTTTGCCTGATCGGCCGCTGCAGACGACGTTGGAGTCCAGGAGCAGAAGATCCCCGGAGCCCTCTACGACGTCGAGTTCCTGTTGACCAGGAGTAATTCGGTGCATCCCAGGCAGGAGGCCTCTTCTTTTCGATCTGTACCTCTGATGTTATTTGTGCTAGCCTTCTTAAGGCAAAACTTGACTAACTATGTCTGTACTCAGATATTATGTTTGTATGACTTATGTATTCGGGTCCGTGTGACCCCACTTCGTTGTAATATATTTGGTTTATCCTTTTGTGTTTAGCGTTGTGCTGTGATATCCTCACTGTGGCACCTTGATCTTGATCATGTACCCTGCGTGTATGATTACTGTACATGATCGTAAATCGAGGGCGTCACAAGTTGGTATCAGAGCCGACTGCTTGTAGGAAGCCACCCAACCACTACCTGGTCGAAGTTGAGTCTATACTTTGAAAAACTATTTTGCTAACTTAATATTTGGCTTATGGGCCCACATCGATGTCACTACGTGTGATATCTATGGTATTAGGATCCTTTTCTTCGTACCTATGCTCTGGGAATCTGCTCTCTTATCCTTGCTGGTAAGTTTTACAAACTCTGACATTAGGATCACGTTCTCTTGATTCCACCCGGCGTTCTGGTGCATACCCCATTGATTGAGTCGTGTCGCAGGAGTTCTACCCCAGGTCCCGGACCGCGGATCCCATTTTCATTCTGGGCAGGCCGCGCGTCCTCTAGCATTAACTCCTGTGGCCAACAGTTTTCTCGCGGCGTGATTGACATAGTGGAATTTATGTCGCGTCGTGTAATCCTTACCGTGGTCTGCGTGCCGCCTACTGAGTCCTTTTTCCTTAACTTTTACGATGTTACGCTGTCCAATTTTGACTGACTGTGTGCAAAGAACTGTATGTCTATATGACTACTATTGTGTATCTACTGCACTTCTCGTTCATTGCTCATACTACATCATGTATGAATTCTTATCCTTGCAAACGCTTTGTCTGAACTAACCCCTGCTGTTCAGGCAGGATGGCTGACGATCCCCCACCTCCACCTTATATGGCCGCAGTACTACAACAGTTTGATCTGAACCGTCAGTTTATGGCCGGAGTAATGACCCAGCTTTCAACTCAAAATTCCCCAATAACACTGCAGGAGTTCGTGGGCCTCAGTCGTCCACCTTCCGCAGCTCCGCCAATCCTATGGATGCCAATGATTGGCTCCGTGATATTGCTTTTCAGATGGAGTCAGCTGATGTTGCCCCTGCCAGTTACCTCACCTTTGCGACGTATCATCTGAGGGGTCCAGCTGCTCAGTGGTGGGAAAGCCACCGGCTTGCGTTGCCACATGGAACTGTAACACTTGGCAAGAATTCCATTTAGCCTTCCGTGCATGGCACCTTCCTCAAGGTCTGATGGACCAGAAGAAGGAGGAGTTCCGCAAACTCCGTCAAGACCAGACAACTGTTGATGAATATCATAGGAAATTCCTTGAGTTGTCCCGCTATGCTGCGAGAGACGTCGCTACCGACGCTCGCAAACAGGAGAAATTCCTAGAAGGACTGCGTCCTGATATAGAACTCGCACTTGTCCTTCATGATTGTGCGGACTTGGCGACCCTTGTCAGCAAGGCTTTCCAAGTCGAAACTGCTCTGACTAAGCACCATGAGTCGCTCAAGCGTGCTCGAGATGCTGGCCCATCTTCGGGTCGGCCCGTTCAGAAACTTCGAGTCTGTCTCCCGCACAATGTTTTTCGCCGGGCTGCTCCAACGCTAAGGCCGTCTTATGTTGCACCTCGTCTGCCTCTGCCTCCGAGACAGCTAACGATTCCGACTGAACAACCCAATATTATGGCTCCGCCCCAGAACGATGGCTTATGTCGCCAGTGTGGACAGCTAGGTCATCGCGCACCTTGTCCTCCTGTTAGCAGAAAGAGAAGTTGTAGAAGCCGTCATTCCAGTAACCGCAACACCAAACAGTGTACTATGAGTTGTGCTCAGGTCACTCATGTGAAGATGGAAGAAGCTCGCGAGTCCCCAAAAATAGTGATGGGAACCTTACTCGTCAATTCAACACCAGCTTCTGTTCTTTTTTATTCCGGGGCATCACATTCCTTTATGTCCCAATCGTTTGTTCAGTTGCATGGAATAACTACGAAAACCTTGGCCACTCCTTTAGCGGTAAATGCTGTTGGATCTCAGAGCCGTGCCACCATGATGAGCCCCGATACCACCATTGCAATTGTGGGTTTGTTGTTCACTGCTCCTCTTATTGTCCTGAAGTCGTCCAACATTGATGTCATACTCAGTATGGATTGGTTGGCGGCACATGATGCCCGTATCCACTGTGCCACTAAGACAGTTCAACTCACGCATCCTTCTGGAAAAAAGATTCTGTACTCGGCCCGAACAGCTCAGCATGCCGAAGGCCAGATATATGCTTTGAATTCTTTGAATACCTCACCTCTTGAAGGGATCGAGAATGTTCCAGTTGTTTGCGATTTTCTCGACGTCTTCCCAGAAGAACTGTCGGGAATACCCCCGATCAGAGATGTCGAATTCGTCATCGACTTGAAGCCTGGCACCGTCCCTATTGCTAAGCGCCCTTATAAGATGCCGCCTCACCACCTCCTTGAACTGAAGAAGGAGATCGACACAGCACTTCAAAAGGGCTTCATCCGTCCAAGTTCCTCTGCTTGGGGAGCACCTTCGCTCTTTGTTAAGAAGAGCGATGAAACGAACCGTTTGGTCCAAGATTACCGACCTATCAACCAGGCAACAATACAGAACAAGTATCCGCTCCCTCGGATCAACGATCTATATGATCAACTTGCTGGAACTACGGTGTTCTCGAAACTCGACTTGAGGTTGGGTTACCATCAGATCCGGGTCCGCGAAGAGGACATCCCGAAGACCGCCTTCATTACTCGTTATGGTTTTTACGAGTACACCGTCATGTCCTTTGGCCTGACCAATGCCCCAGCCACTTTCTCTCGGTTGATGAACTATATATTCATGGAATACCTCGACAAGTTCGTCGTGGTTTATCTGGATGATATCTTGGTATACTCCAAGAATGAAGAAGAACATGTTGAACACCTTTGTCTTATATTGGAAAATCTTCGAGAACACAAACTCTATGCTAAGTATTCTAAGTGTGAATTATGGCTTCCCGAAGTAACTTACCTTGGTCATGTGATTTCCAAAGATGGCTTTGCCTTAAACCCAGAACGTATTCAGGCTATTCTTGACTGGACTCCTCCCAGGACTGTCAAGCAAGTCAGAAGTTTCCTCGGCCTCGCTAGCTATTGTCGCTGTTTCGTCGAGAACTTCTCCAAGATTGCCAAGCCCCTGACTAATCTTCTTCACAAAGGCGTTAAGTTTGAGTGGACTGATAAATGTCAGGAAAGTTTTCAAGCTCTCAAGGACAAGCTTACTTCTCCCCCAGTTCTTGCTCCCCATGATACCAAGAAGGACTTCGTGATATACTGCGATGCGTCTCGTCAAGGATTAGGCTGTGTCCTAATGCAAGAACGCAAAGTGATTGCTTATGGCTCTCGTCAGTTGCGTTCTCACAAAGATAAGTATCCAACGCATGATCTCGAATTGGCAGCAGTAATTTATGCATTGAAGCTGTGGCGACATTACCTTGTTGGTAATCGTTGTGAGATCCACACCGATCACCAAAGCCTGAAGTACTTGTTTACTCAGCCCGACCTGAACCTCCGCCAACAGAGATGGCTCGAGACAATAGCCAATTTCAACATGGATATTCATTATACTCCTGGCAAAGCTAATGTGATGGCTGATGCCCTGAGACGTAAAGCTTACTGTAGTGAACTTGAGGTGCAACTAGAACAACCACCTCTGTATGAAGAGTTTCAAAAGCTGAACCTCGAGATTGTTCCTCAAGGTTATGTAAATAACCTGGTTATCGAACCGGATCTCGTCAAATCCGTCAAGGGTATACAGCTTTATGATGATTTCGTACACAAGATTAAGCGCGATATCGCAAATGGGAGACCCTCACCCTTCACTATTAATAGCGAAGGTGCGGTGTTCTACCAGAACCGTTTAGTGGTTACTCACAGCAAGGGCAGGCATGAGAACCTGGATATGACCCCGAAGGTCATGAAAGAGGCTCACGATACCCCGTTGTCCATTCATCCTGGAAGCACGAAGATGTACCAAGACATTCATCCGTAGTTCTGGTGGCCTAACATGAAGGAAGACATTGCCCGGTATGTTTCTGAATGTGACGTTTGCCGTCGCGTCAAGGCAGAACATCAAAGACCCGCCGGAACTCTTCAACCACTCTCTATTCCTGAATGGAAATGGGACAAGATCGAAATGGACTTCGTCACTGGTTTTCCCCGATCACAGAAGGGTCATGATGCTATCTTTGTCGTCATCGACCGGTTCTCCAAGGTTGCTCACTTCCTGCCAGTCAAGGAGACTATCTCTGCTAGTCAGTTAGCAGACTTGTATGTTTCCAGAATCGTGTCGCTCCACGGTATTCCGTTGGAGATCAGTTCAGATCGAGGCAGCCTTTTCACCTCAAGATTTTGGGATAGTTTCCAAGAAGCTATGGGAACTCACCTAAATTTTAGCACCGCTTATCACCCCCAGTCGCAAGGACAGGTCGAACGAGTCAACCAAGTGCTTGAAGATATGCTTCGAGCTTGTGTCATCTCATTCGGTAAGAAATGGGAGGAATCTCTTCCATTTGCTGAATTCTCGTACAACAATAGCTATCAGGCTAGTCTGAAGATGGCACCCTTTGAAGTTCTCTATGGAAGTAAGTGTCGAACCCCTCTGAATTGGTCAGAAACTGGAGAAAGAACTCTCATTGGTCCGGACATTATTCAGCATGCCGAAGATCAGGTTCGCATTATCCGTGAACACCTGAAAGTTGCTCAGTCCCGTCAGAAGAGCAACTATGATCGCAAGCACAAGGTTATGGTCTATCAACCTGGCGAATACGCGTACCTTCGTGTCACTCCCATGAGAGGCACTCATCGTTTCCGAATCAAAGTCAAGTTAGCTCCTCGCTACATTGGCCCGTTCCATATTCTTTCCCGGAGTGGACCAGTGGCATACCGTTTGGAATTGCCATCAAATCTCTCCCAAGTCCACGATGTTCTTCACGTGTTGCAACTCCGACGCTTCTTCAAAGACCCTATTCGAGAAGTGGAACATGATCTGATTGAGCTGCAGCAAGACTTGACTTATCAAGAACATCCGAGCCGCATTCTCGATCAGTCTGAACGCAAAACCCGCAACAAGACAACCAAGTTCCTCAAAGTTCAGTGGTCGAATCATTCTGAAGATGAAGCCACTTGGGAACGCGAAGATCGTCTTCGTGAGGAATACC
The DNA here is from genome assembly GCA_950022295.1 of Bromus sterilis. Classification (NCBI taxonomy): domain Eukaryota; kingdom Viridiplantae; phylum Streptophyta; class Magnoliopsida; order Poales; family Poaceae; genus Bromus; species Bromus sterilis. Next base: position 225,871,149 of record OX465599.1, read on the forward strand.
CCGATCTTTTCCCCTCTACCGCTTAGATTATCGGGACGAGAATTCTTGTAGTGGGGGAGATTTGTAACACCCTCACTGTCCGTGAACAGTAATCAGGGTTACTATTCATAACTTTTGTTTGATCAACTTGGAACAGTTCAAATTCATATTCGACTTTGATGTTCTTGAATGCATTGTGATCATGGACCTTGGTCATGTGGAATCAAAGCAATATCAAACTCAAATCAAACTACCTTTGAATTGAGATCAAATCAATTGCCCTTTTGGTGGAATAATAAAAACAAGGTGAAAATAAAACATTGTCCAATAATTGTGGAACCACTTTTGTAAAATCACTAATAATCAGTGGTCCATGCCAATATGGTTTTGGGTATTTATCATGCCACTAAATAAATCAAACAATTCATAACAGTGGTAAAACAGTGGCATTTAACACCTTTTTAATAAAACAAAAATGCAAATGAATTTATTTGGGCACAACACTTTTTGTGGAACTGCTATATTGTCAGAACCCTCTGTTAGGTAATGTGCTAGGATCAATTTCACTTTGCATTCATGAAAGAAATCTTGGAAATCAAAATCAAAAGCAAAATGGGAGAAGGAACCCCCCCCCCCAGATGAATTAATTCAAAAGGCCAGATAAAAATCTTCTCCAAAATTTCATGTTAGATTTTTGAAAAGTCTTATAAATGAGTGTGATCACATTTCAAGTGATGTAGGACCCACCCCATGCTCATAGATTTTTCAAATATTCAAACAGTGCCTTGGAATTAATCAAATACCCCTATTTGATTTAAAATTCAAATCAGTTGAATTTTAAAAATGTTGAAACTTTATAAGTGGCTAGTCTATATTGTTATGGGGCCACATAAAAAATTTCAGCATTTAATAAAATGTTTAGCTATTTTATTTAGCTAAACAGAACAAATGTCAGAAAAGAAAAATAGAAAAGGGATCAGAAAGACGTACCAGACGCCCAGGCGAAGCCGGCCCATCCAGCCCACCCGGCCCAAAGGGGCAGCGGGGTCTTCTTCCCCACCCCGCGCCTCCAAGCTGCTCGGTGGAATGCCACCGAGCCAACCGTGGACGCCACCTCGACGCCTTCGAGCTTCCAGGCCTCCCCATGGCCTCTTCTCGCACCTGGAGACGCCATGGAGCACGCCACGTCCATTCCCCCCCTCCACGAGCTCCGTCCCCTCCTCTCTCGCCCGATTCGTCGCCGCCCGAGAAGATCGCCGGAGCGCCGTCGAGCCCCCGCGTAGCCATCGACGCCGAGAATCCCCAGGACCCTGTCAATCGTCTTCACCACAGTCGTCTTCGTCTTCGAACAGAGTAGGAGGAGCTGAAGCCCCCTGGAGCTGCTGAATCGTGTCGTCGTCTTCGTCTACGGCCGCCGCACGACTTCGTCGATTCCGTCGCCGTTGAACCACCCCAGCCATCGGCACCACCTCTGTTGAGTTCCTGGTGAGCTCACGATCGAAAACCCTAACCTCCCCCCCTCGATTTCTTCCTCTTTCACCGTTTGCCATGGTCGCCGGAGTACCGAGCCGCCACGGTCGTCGTCGGCGAGCTTCTGCTAAGCAATCGTCCTCGCCGTCTTGTCCTTCACCTCCGCCGTGGTCTTCTGTTTCGAACGCGCCCAACGTTGTCTTCATTGGTGCTCTACAACGAGTTTCACCCCGAGCCCGTGCCACGGCCGCCGCGGATGGTCGTCGCCCTCCTCGCTCCAGTGCCCGTCGTGAAGCTCAAGTGCACGCGTTTGACTCCTGCGTGTGCCAGCACTCGAACGCGCCCCGAATCAACTCAACCCGTGCACTACAGCAACAACTGCGAACTCGCCGCCGTTCTGTTGCCGCCGGAGTCGTCGCCGCCATCTATTCCGAGCTCCCCGTGACCCCCTGTTGCTTCCAGACGACGCGGACGACGTTGCTGCACCCGTTGGTGTCCTCCCCGTAGCCTCCCGTGGCCCCTAGCCCATTCCGGCGAGTCGCCGCCGTGACCAAGTCGCCGGCGTTTAGCCGCCGGCGGGTTAGCCCAAATCCCCCCCGTTAATCACCCAACTAATGCCCCCCAAGGTCACTGACCAGTGGGCCCAGTGGCTTAATTAAGCCACTGGATTGAATTAACCCAGCGGATTAACTCATCCAGCCACTGACAGGTGGGACCCCCTTGTCAACCCCCCCCTGACGCCAGCTTGACGTCAGCCTGCCGCATTAAATCAATTTAATGAATTTCCAGAGATTAATTGATTTAAAGAATTCCAAAAATTCCAGAAAATACCCCAAACTTTGGAAATTCATGAAAAATTCATATTAACTCCAAATTGGACAAATAATATATGAAAAATGATCAGGAGAAAATTAAATTTCCAAATATACAACTTTCAACTATGTTTGAGTTGATTTTAAAATGGGACCAGTAGCATATGTCATTTGGTTTATTTGAAATTAATTCAAATTCAAATCAAATGATTTTGCAACTTGGACCATGGAATTATGTTATTTTTTCAACCACATATCAGAGGCATATCATACACATTTGAAAATGATTCAAAATGTTCAAACAATGTCACATCTAACTTGACTAAGTTTGAATGCAAATGTGGAGTTTGAATTTGCAATTCAAATTGCAATATACTCCATTTAAATGGAATTGCCTTACACATCAAAGCATATACATCAAGATTCAAACTTCCATCATGTGTTTGTGCATTGTATTTACTTTGCTACTTTGCTTGTTGTTTGTCGAGTAGAGGTGGAACCGGAGCCGGAGGCTGCCCCCTTCGTTGAAGACCCAGAACCCGAACCTCGTCAGCAAGGCAAGCAAACCCCCATTGATCATGTCGATAAAATCCCACTTCCCTCTCATGTCTCACTTATGAATTGTTTAGGATGATCACCATGATTCGTTTCTACCGCATAGATGAACCCATTCCTTTGCATGACCTATCATTTTGTCACAGTAGTAAGCAAACCACAATCCTAGCAAATGTAGGAGTTGTTTGATATCATGTGGCCCCTGCAAATGTTATCGCTTATTGCATGCTTAGTATGATACCATGTTGTTACTGTGATGTGAGTCGGGATGGTAGTGATCATGTTGATGTTGGTAGAAAAGTGTTGGTGAATCGACCCTAATACAAGGTGAACGATGAGAGGCTGTGTAGGAGTACACGGTGGGTTGTCTCGTTGAACACCGCCCTAAGCCCGAGTTCTTGTGTGGTGATCCAAGATGAACAATACAACCACACATTGGGCTCACTGACCCCTCTCAACTTACTAACTCATCCCTTTCGATGTCCAGATGTCGCAATAGTTCGGAGTTCAGGTAGGTCTGTGGCCTGGCTGCTAAGTGAGAGAACGGCTCATCCGAGACCGGCTTATGCACCACGCACACATCACTTGGGTCCACTTCGGTAAACCGGCCGGGTTCACGATAGTGGTAACCAACCCAAGTAGGCGGCTTTCTCGGACTAGATCGGCTATGAGGTAACAGTTGTGGTGAGCATCCTCGCTGGCACCCCTTGAATTGTGTCGAGATCAAAGACGGTAAATGATGATCATATTTTTGTAGCGGTACACCCCTGCAGGGTTAACAAAACTATTCGAATAGCCGCGTCCGTGGTTATGGACTGCTTGGAAAGCTTAGCTTGATTATTAGACAACTTGAACTGGATACTTCTAAAACACATCAAGATAAGTGTGAGTGATATGGCGTGCTTTCTCGTGGGGAAGTCGAGGAAGGCACCATAGTGGTGTAATTGATTGGAGAAAGTAGTGGACTCATGTACGCTTCTTACCTCAAAGTCTGGTACTCGTAGTTCAGGACTAGCCAAGTCAAAGCTGGCATTTCGGCAAGTGAAACCCCACCTCCCTTTACCTTGGTACATGTGCATGAGTAGTATAGCTCCTATGTAAGTCTTGCTCAGTACGACTTTGTACTCACGTTTGCTTAATCTATTTTTTAGATGAGACCACTAACCCCGAAGGTGGCTTCTTCATCGAGCTGGACGACTGAAGACCAACTAGTCTAGTCCCAGTCAGACGACTGGTTCCCTCGTGGAGGGCTTGTATTTAAATAAGGCTTCTTAAGCCATTTGTTAAACTTGTCTGTACTCAGACAAATTTGCTTCTGTTTGTGTTGTAATGTTGGATCACATGTTTGTGATCTCTGTTTGCACTCTATAAGAGTTATCAATAAAAATGTACACTTTGTTGAGAATTGCAATGGTACCTGCTGTTCATACAAGGCATGTGTGTTGCGTGTATGTTTATAACATGCATGTCTTAGTATGGGTTTTCGAGACCTTAGTTGTGATCTGGCTGGCGGTCTTTTATACACCAAGTGGCCCTTAGATGTGCGCAGCTTGGGGCATCGCGATGCGATTGTTCGAGACCCTGTCTCGTGCACACTTTGATGTATGATCGAGCCCGCCCTAGACCCAGACTAAGTGATATGTAAGGGTTATAATACAATCGATAGTATGGTTGAGACGACTTGTCTATGAGTATGGGAGTTCACCACCCATATCATTTAGACTTGTGTGCGGACGATGAGGACCCATTTCTGTTGATCATCCGGCCTGGATGGGATGCCCCTCACGTTCGATGCTTTCCGAGAACTCTCCATATGATTGTGTTGTAGCGAGGCTTGCATACGCTAACCCCGGGTCCCAACAGACTTGGTATCAGAGCAGGACTGACTGTAGGACTAGTAGCCTTGGCCGAAGTTAAGTCTAGCTTTCTATAGTTATATAGTTACTCTGGGTATATAAGGGAATAACGTAAGGCTTCATTTTTTCTCCTTACCCCCTTCGTTCTGAGTTCTGAGTCACCCTCATCTTATTCTACGGGAAGATAGGACTAGGCATTCCTCTGTCTGATTAGAACATCTCGTTGTTTGCTTCCTTGTAGCCGTAGGAAAGTTGTGACCGATTTGTTAGAGTGTTTATGCTTCCTGATTTATTACATCGTATGTAAGTGTTGTTTCCATGTTGTAAGAAATTGTCTTTTTCTTGCAATTACAGCCGTTATGCTGTCCGAGTCATTCCAGGTTTATCTCATAATCTGATGCATTTGCAAACTCCTTTCTGTTTCAGATGGCAGATCTTCCCCCTCGGCAGATTGTTCGTTTGACCAGGTGCCTCGGTGTGCGTGGCCATCCCGCCACGTTGATCGAGATGATGTCCTATGTGGGATATCGGTGGTACCCTGAGTACACCGTCGAGGAGCAGTTTCACGACTTCAACCAGACACAGTTCCACTGCATTGTCAGGATCTACCCGCACCACGTTGGAGTCACTTAGCCTATCCACTTTGGACATGGCATTGGCATTACCGAGAACATGGCTGTGCAGGATGCTGCATACTCATGTATGACACTGCTGAGAGAGGAGCACACTTTGATGAGAGAGATCTCTTTCCGCTATATCCCTGCTGCACTTCCAGGAGAAGAGGGATATTACACCAGACTCTACTCAGATCAATCTGCAGAAGATCCAGCACTCCAGGTGACTGCTAGGTTTGCTAGTGACAGAGACCGTGATGCACGTGCTCTCCGTTTTGAGCTCCACGCTACTCGTGTTCGTCTGTACCGAGCACTGACGCTCTTGGCACCCTTTGTGAGCGTGGGATCAGTGGAGTACGATGCGATCTATCCAGTAAGGACCCAGATGCCTTCTCGAGTTGCTTGGCCCGAGATTGGAGGAATTTTTCCACCCCGTGGTCCTTTGCTTCCACCCTACACTGGACCTAGGCCCCATCCTTGCCCAAATGGATATCAGGGTCCACAAGCCTCCGTGTTTTCCGATGGTCACCTCCAGCTACCGGGATACGCGGGTAACTTTTACGAGGACTACTATGGAGATGGAGATGAGTGAGACCGCCTGTGGTCTTACTTAGTGAGGATGTAGTAGTATCCTAGTTTATTGTAAGCAAGGTGTCTAAGTTCCAGAGGCTTAGATAAATAATGTATAGGAAGTCAGAGTGCCTCTGAAGGATGTATCATCTTCATCACGTTTGTATTAGCTTAGTGCTTGTACTAAAACGATGTATGGGTTGTATGACGACTTGTGAATATATGGCTTGTATGCTTTATCACCATGTTGTCAAGATGATTACTTCCTTTGCTCTGTAATCCTTCCAGTACTTCAATACCTTGTTTAGACTCTTCAAATCAACTCTGTTTGACTTTGGTTTTCACCTTCAGGATGTCTCAAGGAACGCGTGGCCAAGTTGGTCGTAACCAAGGTCGTGGGAATGACCAGGAGGAAGGCAACCTTCCACCCCCACCCACGATGGCTCAGGTTCTGATGGAGGTCGAGAGGAACCGCCGAGACTCTCACCATCTGTTGGAAGTCATTGATCGCAACACCACTCAGCAGCGCAATGAGTTGGTGTCCCTGAACGACTTCATCTGGCTTCATCCCCCGGTTTTCAGTTACTCCACCGAGCCCCTTGACGCCGATGACTGGCTTCGCAGCATCGAGAGGAAGCTCCAAGCTGGCCGTGTTGCAACTGGTGACAAGGTCAGCTATGCCACCTATCACCTCGAAGGTGCAGCTAGCTCTTGGTAGGAGAACTTTCTGAATATGCGTCCCGTTGGACCACCTGCATCTTGGGGGGAATTCTGCACGTCCTTCCGCGAGCACCACATTCCCAAGGGTCTTATGGACCGCAAGCGTGAGGAGTTCTGCAACCTCACTCAAGGCAGAAGGACCGTTGATGAGTTTAGTCGTGAGTTCAACCGACTTGCTCGTTATGCTACCGAAGAAGTCTCCACCGACTCCAAGAAGCAAGAGAGGTTCCGTCGTGGCCTCAACACTGGACTCCGTCGTGAGCTCAATCTTCATGACTTTGCCACATTCCAGGTCCTTCTCAACAAGGCCATCAAGCCCGAGGACATGAACACCCCCAACGATTTTCGCAAACATCCCAGAGACGACAGTTCATCCAGTTCTGGCTCCCAGAAGCGCAAGATCTGGATCCCAAACAGTATGTTCCGCCAGAACAACCCACCGAGGCCATCCAATGTGGCGCCTCGTCCACCAACCCAGTTCCACCCAGCTCCACCAAACAACCCAGCTCCACGCACTGTTTTCGGAGCCTGTTACAAGTGTGGTCAGGCAGGCCACTATTCTCGTGAGTGTCCCCAGAACCAGATCCAGAATTAGAATGCTCCACCCCGTGCCGGAGGCAACAACAACAATGGTCGTGGCAAGCCACCCCAGAAGGTCTACACCGCCAAACCCGCTCCTCCCTCCACTCGTGGACGTGTGAACCAGATTGCCGCCGAAGAGACTGACGACACCACTGACGTCATTCTTGGTACGCTCCCAGTCAATTTTGTTCCTACTTCCGTTCTTTTCGACCCAGGAGCATCTCATTCATTCATGTCGGAAAGTTATGCACTTCGTCATGAGTTATCTTTTGTTGAATTGTCCACCCCAATGATTATTCAAACTCTAGGGTCAAGATGGCAAACTAATAGAGTAAGCCGTGGTAATCAAATTGCAATTGAGGGTTTAGTATTCCTTGCTTCCCTCATAGCCCTCAAGTCTTCAGATATTGATGTCATCCTTGGCATGGATTGGCTATCAAGTCAGAATGCCTACCTGGATTGCAAAGGCAAATCCGTGAAACTCACCCACCCTTCAGGCAAAACAGTCAACTATACCTCACCCAGAACAAGAACCCAAGTGCATTCCTTGAATGTACTTCCCCTTCCCGAAATTGAAGATATTCCGGTGGTTCGTGACCTACCTGGAACCCAAGAGCTGCCGGGCATGCCACCCGACAGATGTGTAGAGTTTATAGTGGATCTTTCCCCAGGAATCGCACCTATTTCTAGACGCCCATACAAAATGGCCCCATGTGAGTTAGCTGAGCTTAAAACCCAACTGGAAGCTTTGTTGGAGAAAGGCTTCATCCGCCCTAGCTCTTCGCCATGGGGTTGCCCCGTTCTGTTCGTAACGAAGAAAGATGGAACAGAAAGGATGTGCGTAGACTATCGCCCGCTAAATTTAGCGACGATAAAGAACAAGTACCCATTGCCCAGGATCAATGATCTTTATGATCTGATATGGGGTGGCCCGATCTTCTCAGTAAGCGGACGGTGAATATGAGGGAGATGATAGATAACTTTTATGTAGCCAATGAACTCTCCTTGCTAGATCCCTGTTGCCAATGCGACAGCTCTCTACCCTTTGGATATTCACAACTTCACACACTTGCGCAACGTAGCCGTCGACCACGAGACGGTAATTTGCAATCTACTAATCCCCAGTGGAACAATAGATAACACAGAACTTGCAGTAGAAGAACTTCAGATCGATACGAATTGAAGTCTTAATGATTCAAGAGGAAAGCTTGAAGCTATTATCAATATCTAGGGTTTATCTAAACGTGGTCTAACCCTAAAACTCATGGGAGCTGGGTATTTATAAGCTAGGGGAATACAAGAGCCGCAGCCCGTCTGATCTACGCGCAGGCAGTTTCGGACGTCCGATGGGTTTCGGACGTCCATCACGTCGGACGTCCGAAACGTGTCGGAAATCCGAATCTGGCGGTGAGGTGTCCTGGATTGGGAGTTCTTCTCGAGGACCTCCATGTCGGACGTCCGAATCCTGTCGGAAATCCGGCTTCGGTTTTGGAGGTCTTCTGGATACGGAGGTCGCCATCCCTCTCGCTGATGTCGGACGTCCGAAATGGGTCGGACGTCCGAAAGTTGGAGCATGTCTCATCTTCTCCTCCTTCTGGATCCTCGTCTTCGTCATGATACCTGATTATGCAAACATACAAAGATTTAGGCAGTATAAAGTTCTCATTACATAATATATCAGAATCTATTAAGAGCGAGTTCACCTGTTGTTCTATCAACTTTGCACGAGCTCTTGTAATAGGTCCAATTCTGATTTCATCATCCTTCTTCTTTGTTGAATCAAATTGTTCTTCATGACGAACTTGAGATGTGTTGGTAGTAGGGATGTCCTCATCATCTCCCCCCCCTTCAAAAGGCGTCGACCTCGACGCTCCAAGGTCATCTCCCATGTATGGTGATAAATCAGCAACGTTGAAACTGTTGCTAGCGCCACCAAACTCGGCAATGGGAATATCAATCGAGTAGGCATTGTCATTGATCTTGGCTAGCACCTTGTAAGGACCAGCACCACGTGGCTTCAACTTGGAATCCCTCATCCCTGGAAATCTATCCTTGCACAAATGTACCCAAACCATATCTCCAGGATGAAAAAGAACTTGCTTCCGGGACTGGTTCCTCGCAGCATCAACATTCTTGCCTTGCTTCTCAATAGCCTGTCGGGTCCTCTCATGGATCTTCTTTACATAATCTGCTCGTTTGGATGCCTCCATATTAACTCGTTCCTGCAATGGAAGAGGAAGCAAATCAAGAGGTGTAATAGGCTTAAAACCATAGACCACTTCAAAAGGACAAAGGTGAGTAGTAGTGTGTACTGCCCTGTTATAAGCAAATTCAACATGTGGCAAACACTCCTCCCATTCGCGCAGATTTTTCTTGATCATAGCTCGCAATAATTGTGACAATGTTCTATTGACCACCTCCGTTTGACCATCAGTTTGGGGATGACATGTAGTACTGAACATCAACTTTGTTCCCAACTTTCCCCAAAGTGTCTTCCAGAAGTAGCTCACAAACTTTACATCCCTGTCAGAAACAATTGTCTTGGGCACTCCATGCAAGCGTACAATCTCCTTGAAAAACAGGTTAGCAACATGCGACGCATCGTCGCTCTTATGGCAAGCAATAAAATGTGCCATCTTGGAAAATCTATCCACTACCACAAATATACTATCATGACCATATTTAGTGCGTGGCAATCCTAACACAAAGTCCATACTAATATCTTCCCAAGGTGTGGTAGGAGTCGATAGTGGAGTATACAAACCGTGAGGCTTCAGCTTCGACTTGGATGTGTTGCATACAATACAGCGTCGAACAAACCTGTCCACATCACGCCTCATCCTGGGCCAATAAAAATTATCAGCAAGCATGAGTAATGTCTTCTCACGCCCAAAGTGACCCATCAGTCCGCCTGCATGTGATTCCTGCAACAATAGCAAACGCACAGAAGATTCTGGAACACAAAGTTTGTTAGCTCGAAACAAAAATCTATCATGGATGTGGAACTTGTCACAAGCATTCCGAAGCAAACACAAACGATATGGTTCAGAAAAATCATGATCAGTTGCATATAAATCACACATACTCTCTAATCCAGGAATTTTAACATCAAGATGTGTCAATAACATGTTCTTCCTAGATAGAGCATCAGCAACAACATTATCTTTTCCTTTCTTATATTTGATGATGTAAGGAAAAGACTCAATGAACTCAACCCACTTAGCTAAGCGTCTATGCAAATTAGATTGAGCTTTCAGATATTTCAAAGCTTCATGATCAGAATGTATGATAAATTCTTTTGGCCACAAATAATGTTGCCAAACCTCAAGAACTCTAACAAGCGCATACAATTCTTTATCATAAACAGGATAATTCAATCTAGCACCAGAAAGCTTCTCACTAAAATAAGCTATAGGTCTACCTTCTTGCATCAAAACACCACCAATACCTATACCACTAGCATCACATTCAACTTCAAATTGCTTAGTAAAATCTGGTAACGTAAGTAAAGGTGCAGAAGTAAGCAAACGTTTCAACTCATCAAATGCAAGGTCTTGGGCAACGCCCCAGACAAAAGGCACACCTTTCTTAGTCAATTCATTCAACGGTGCAGCAATAGTACTAAAGTTTTTCACAAAACGTCTATAAAACCCAACAAGACCGTGAAAACTTCGTACTTGGCTAACATTCATGGGAGTAGGCCAATTTCGAATTGCTTCAATTTTAGAAGAATCTACTTCTACCCCATGCTTAGATACAACAAAACCCAAAAATATGACCTTATCTTTTGAAAATGTGCACTTCTCAAGATTAGCATATAATTTAGAATCACGCAACACTTGCAAAACTTGTCTAATATGATCAGCATGTTCAAATTCATTGCGGCTGTAAATAAGTATATCATCAAAATACACAACCACAAAATGTCCAATAAACTCCCTCAAAACATGGTTCATTAATCTCATGAAAGTACTAGGAGCATTAGTAAGACCAAAAGGCATAACTAACCACTCATATAAGCCGAACTTAGTTTTGAAAGCAGTTTTCCATTCATCCCCTTCTTTCATCCTAATTTGATGGTATCCACTACGCAAATCAATTTTAGAGAAAATAGCAGCACCACATAATTCATCAAGCATATCCTCTAAACGTGGAATGGGATGACGATAGCGAATAGTGATGTTATTAATAGCTCTACAATCTACACACATACGCCATGTACCATCTTTATTAGGAACCAAAATAACAGGAACAGCACAAGGGCTAAGGCTGACACGAATATACCCTTTATCCAGAAGCGCTTGTACTTGTTGCTGAATTTCCTTCGTCTCTTGGGGGTTTGTCCTATATGGTGCCCGGTTCGGAAGAGTTGCACCCGGTATAAGATCAATCTGGTGCTCAATACCACGCAAGGGTGGTAATCCTGCTGGAACCTCCGCCGGAAACACATCATCAAAATCCTGCAAAACAGTAGCCACACCAGGAGAAATAGGATGGTTATCATTAGAAACCAAAACCTCGCCTTTATACATGAGGAAAAGAGGTATGGCTGTAGGATCCGCACTAAACTCTCGCATGTCTTCTTTGGTGGCTAATGTAAGAAAACTAGTCTCTCTCGCACTTTTCGTTATATTATCACTCACAGTTATTACATTGTTCTCTCGTGTTGTTTCTACATTCACCTCTACCGTCTGACGAGACTCATTCACAATTTGCTGTGGGGACATAGGATGGAGATTAACTTTCTTGCCCTTGAACTCCAAATGATATGTATTGGCTCGACCATTGTGTTGCACATGGCGATCATATAACCACGACCGACCCAATAAGAGATGGCAAACTGTCATAGGCACCACATCAAAATCGACGGAATCCTTGTATGGGCCTATCTCAAAATTTACGCGCACCATGTGATTTACCTTCATCTCACCACTGTCACTCAACCATTGGACATAATAAGGATGCGGGTGAGGTGAGTATTTCAGATTGAGCTTGGCACATAACTCCTTGCTTGCGAGGTTGCGGCAGCTACCTCCATCAATGATCACTTTGCAAGCTTTGTTGGGACCAACAAGTGCCTTGGTTTGGAACAAATTACAGCGCTCAGAATCAACATGTGGCTGCACTGTAAGAGCACGTTGTGACACAACAATGGTAGGAGCATGTGATGGAAAAGCATCCATGCCTTCTTCACTATGATATCCCTCGTCATCGAATGCGGAAGGATCTTCATCATCACCAGTTTCATACTCGCCAGTTTCTTGATTCACAAACATGACCTTTCTGTTCGGGCAATCTCTCTTGAAGTGACCCGGATTACCGCAAGCATGACAAGTGATCTCGCGATTGCGAGCTGTAGACATGTTGGAGCCTACACTAGTGGCAGGGGCAGCTGGCTTCTTGGCCATGGAACCATTGGAGGCTGGCTTGGAAACTGAAGAAGAAGCTCGAGTATTGGCACCATAATTCTCCATAGGCGCGGATGTCCTTGGAGAAACTCTGCTAGATGTGGAGTATCTTGACTTCAGTTGTGCCTCTTCTGCCAGCTGGGATTCAGCCTCCCTTGCAAGATGCAATAAATCATTCATATTATAGTATTGGTGATGCCGTACAATACTCTTGATAGTAAATCTCAGCCCATGGAGAAAACGTTCCATAGTCATCTCATCCTCTTCGCGAACTCGCGCACGTTGCAACCACATCTCCATCTCCATATAGTATGCATCAACGGACATAGTACCTTGCTTCAATTGTTGCAATTTATCAAAAACTGTCTGTAAGTAATTTGTGGGAACAAACCGAGCTTTCATGGTCGCCTTCATGTCACGCCATGTACGAATAGGCTGGCCATTGGTTTCTTGTATCTCGGTCAACACACTCTCCCACCAACGCAAAGCATAACCGTCAAACTCGGAAGAAGGAATCTTGATCTTCTTGTCCTCCAGATAATCATGCAAACGCCATAATTTTTCCATCTTAAGCTCCCATGTGAGGTATTCTTCCACATCCGTGGACCCTTCAAATTTGGGGATATTAAACTTGGGCTTGCTCAAGACATCTTCTTCCTGAATGGGTATACGGCGCGCACCAAGACCAAGTGGAGGTTGGCGAACCGGTCCTTGAAGACCACGCCCACGGCCTTGAATGCCCCTCAAATCAGCATTGTCACCATGGACACTACCATCATCTTCCTGAGCATCAGGTTGGCGTTGTACCATAGCTGCTTGTATGCCAGTGACAGATGTTGTCATTTGTCGTAGGCTCTGCTGGATAGCAGCAAGTTTTTGTTGCATAGTGGTGACTGCAGCTTCAGTCGCGTCCACTTTTAGTTGTACCGCTTGAACAATTGTATCAATCGCATCAGCGGATTTAGTAAACATCCCAGTCAAGTGATCACGGAGACCTTCATATGCCTCCCATGTAACTGGCGCATCCTTGTCCTGTTTCTGCATCACATCAAAACCACTTTGAGACATGATTAGTAGGTTAGTGCACTAAATCAAAATCTTTTGGTGGACACTCACAACTCACTCAAAACTGACAAGAAAAGGTGAATCTTACTGTTCCAAAGTGAATAGTAATGCGTACCCGTTCGGATGGAGGACTAGTGCACGGATGTGATGAAGTGAATACCCGAGTAAAAGAGTGAACACACGACAAAGCAGGATATATGTGGTGGAGCTATAGGTATGGCACCCTAACTACACCGAAGTCAAGTCCTAGTGCTGATCGTGTGATACAAACCCAAAGAAAACTCACACAGTCGAGACAAACGAAAGACAGGCCTCTCAAAAGAGCACCACTATGATATGTCCTTTCTAACACTTGTATATCTCTTTGCACTCTTTTATAACTCTTTTTTTTATCACACTTCTTTCTCTCTTTTTTTTTTGAATCTTTTCTCTTTTTCTCTTGTTTTTTTTTGACACTATTCCAAACTGGACGAAATTGTTCCAGTGACTTTTCTCTTTAGGCCACAATATGTCGCGCCGCGGAGAAATTTTCGGGAAGAGCACACGAAACAGCAAATTAAAACAACGACTCCGATGCAATCTAAGTTATGGCAAAAACTATAAACCCTAATATTTTTGTATGGCTTTTTCTGGATAGGACGAAAACAAAAACGATCGAATAGATGGATTTGGTGGATGCTTACCGAGGAAACACTGGAAATCTGATACCAAGATGATATGGGGTGGCCCGATCTTCTCAGTAAGCGGACGGTGAATATGAGGGCGATGATAGATAACTTGTATGTAGCCAATGAACTCTCCTTGCTAGATCCCTGGTGCCAATGCGACAGCTCTCTACCCTTTGGATATTCACAACTTCACACACTTGCGCAACGTAGCCGTCGACCACGAGACGGTAATTTGCAATCTACTAATCCCCAATGGAACAATAGATCACACAGAACTTGCAGTAGAAGAACTTCAGATCGATACAAATTGAAGTCTTAATGATTCAAGAGGAAAGCTTGAAGCTATTCTCAATATCTAGGGTTTATCTAAACGTGGTCTAACCCTAAAACTCGTGGGAGCTGGGTATTTATAAGCTAGGGGAATACAAGAGCCGCAGCCCGTCTGATCTGCGCGCAGGCAGTTTCGGACGTCCGTCACGTCGGACGTCCGAAACGTGTCGGAAATCCGACTCTGGCGGTGAGGTGTCCTGGATTGGGAGTTCTTCTCGAGGACCTCCATGTCGGACGTCCGTCATATGTCGGACGTCCGATGCGTCGGACGTCCGAATCCTGTCGGAAATCCGGCTTCGGTTTTGGAGGTCTTCTGGATACGGAGGTCGCCATCCCTCTCGCTGATGTCGGACGTCCGAAATGGGTCGGACGTCCGAAAGTTGGAGCATGTCTCATCTTCTCCTCCTTCTGGATCCTCGTCTTCGTCATGATACCTGATTATGCAAACATACAAAGATTTAGGCAGTATAAAGTTCTCATTACATAATATATCAGAATCTATTAAGAGCGAGTTCACCTGTTGTTCTATCAACTTTGCACGAGCTCTTGTAATAGGTCCATTTCTGATTTCATCATCCTTCTTCTTTGTTGAATCAACTTGTTCTTCATGACGAACTGGAGATGTGTTGGTAGTAGGGATGTCCTCATCATGATCAACTTGCAGGATGCTCTGTCTTCTCCAAGATGGATTTGAGATTAGGTTATCATCAAATCAAAATCCGAAACGAGGACATTCCCAAAACGGCTTTTACTACTCGTTATGGTCTTTACGAGTAAACCGTCATGTCCTTTGGTTTAACCAATGCCCCCTCCACTTTCTCACGCATGATGAATTCGATCTTCATGGAGTATTTGGACCAGTTCGTCGCGGTTTACCTCGATGACATCCTTATATACTCGAAGAACGAAGAAGAACATGCCGAACACCTAAGGCTGGTATTGATGAAACTTAGAGAGCATCGCCTGTATGCTAAATTCTCCAAGTGTGAATTCTGGCTACCAGAAGTGACCTACTTAGGCCACGTGATTTCTACAAAAGGCATTGCTGTGAATCCCGAGAGAGTTCAGGCCGTCCTTGACTGGCCTCCACCTGAATCGGTTAAGCAAGTTAGGAGTTTTTTTGGCCTAGCCAGCTATTGCCGACGCTTCGTCGAGAACTTTTCTAAAGTTGCAAAGCCTCTAACTGAACTCCTCAAGAAAGATAAGAAATTCCTATGGACTCCCAAGTGCGAGGAAAGCTTTGAAGAGCTAAAAAGAAGATTGACTTCTGCACCTATACTTGCACCTCCAGACACCAAAAAGGATTTTGAGATCTATTGTGACGCATCACGGCAAGGGTTAGGATGCATACTTCTGCAAGATCGACATGTGGTAGCTTATGCTTCACGACAGTTGCGGCCACATGAAGAGAACTATCCTACCCATGACCTTGAACTCGCTGCCGTAGTTCATGCCCTAACAACTTGGCGACATTACCTCCTCCGTAATCGTTGTGAGATTTATTCCAATCACCAAAGCCTCAAATATATTTTCACCCAGCCAGATCTTAATATCAGGCAAAGACGCTGGATTGAGTTGATAAAAGATTACGACGTAGTAATTTCTTACACCCCAGGCAAAGCCAATGTCATGGCTGATGCACTAAGTTGTAAGTCGTATTGTAACAACCTCATGTTACAACAGTATCAACCACTTCTTCATGAGGACTTTCGCAAGCTCAACCTTGAGATTGTTCCTCATGGCTATCTTTCTACCTTGGTGGCGAAACCAACTCTTGAGGATCAAATCATAGTTGCCCAAAGGCATGCACGAGGTGTTCGTCGGATGAAGGAGAACATTGCTAGCGGAGTTGCTAAATGTTTCTCCACAGATAGTAAAGGAACGGTATTCTTTGGAAATCGTTTGGTAGTACCTAAGAATAGGGAACTAAGGCAACTCATCCTCAAGGAATCCCATGACACACCCCTCACAATTCATCCCGGTAGCACAAAAATGTACCGAGATCTACGCCAGAGATTTTGGTGGACTAGGATGAAGAGAGACATTGCTCAATTTGTTGCCGAATGTGATGTTTGTCGTCGCATTAAGGCAGAACATCAAAGACCTGCTGGTACACTTCAACTTTTGTCTATTCCCGAGTGGAAATGGGACAAAGTCGGTATGGACTTCATCACAGGCTTTCCAAGAACCCAGAAAGGAAACAATGCCATCTTCGTTGTCATAGATAGGCTTTCCAAAGTTGCTCACTTCCTTCCGGTTCGCGAGTCTATAACTGCTAGCCAGTTAGCGGACTTGTATATCTCTAGGATTTATCCCTTCATGGTGTTCCTTTGGAAATTAATTCTGATCGCGGTAGCCTTTTCACCTCTAGATTTTGGGGAAGCTTTCAGAATGCTATGGGAACTCATCTCTCCTTTAGTATGGCTTTCCATCCTCAGTCTAGCGGTCAAGTCGAAAGGGTTAACCAAATTCTTGAAGACATGCTCAGAGCTTGTGTTATCTCATTCAGAAAGAATTGGGAGAAGTCTCTTCCATTTGCCGAATTTTCTTATAACAATAGTTTTCAATCTAGTCTGAACATGGCTCCTTTTGAACTCCTATATGGACGACGATGTCGAACACCTTTAAACTGGTCAGACACCGGTGAAAGACAATTCTTTGGACCGGACATGATCAAGGAATCAGAAGAGCAAGTTCGCATTGTTCGTGATCAATTGAAAGCAGCCCAGTCTCGTCAGAAAAGCTACTATGATCGTCATCATAGGCAAGAGAGCTACAATCTGGATGAGAAGGCTTTCCTTCGGGTTACTCCTCTGAAGGGAACCCAACGTTTCGGTATCAAAGGCAAGTTGGCCCCACGTTACATCGGACCTTTCCGCATTATTTCTAAACGTGGAGAAGTTGCCTACCAACTTGAACTACCTCCGCACCTCTCCCGAGTACATGATGTATTCCATGTGTCCCAACTCAGGCGTTGCTTCAAGGACCCCATCCGCGAAGTCGACCATGAAACGCTTGATCTCCAAGATGACCTTTCCTATCGAGAATACCCCGTTCGTATTCTTGATTCCGCAGAGCGTGTCACTCGTCGTCATAAGATTAGGTTTCTGAAAGTGCAATGGTCACACCACTCTGAAAGAGAAGCTACGTGTGAAAGAGAAGACCGTCTCAATGCCGAGTACCCCACTTTCCTCCCGCAGACTTCTGAATCTCGGGACGAGATTCTTTTGAGTGGGGGCGAGTTGTCAGAACCCTCTTTTAGGTAATGTGCTAGGATCAATTTCACTTTGCATTCATGAAAGAAATCTTGGAAATAAAAATCAAAAGCAAAATGGGAGAAGGAACCCCCCAGATGAATTAAGTCAAAAGGCCAGATAAAAATCTTCTCCAAAATTTCATGTTAGATTTTTGAAAAGTCTTATAAATGAGTGTGATCACATTTCAAGTGATGTGGGACCCACCCCATGCTCATAGATTTTTCAAATATTCAAACAATGCCTTGGAATTAATCAAATACCCCTATTTGATTTAAAATACAAATCAGTTGAATTTTAAAAATGTTGAAACTTTATAAGTGGCTAGTCTATATTGTTATGGGGCGACATAATTTTTTTTAGCATTTAATAAAATGTTTAGCTATTTTATTTAGCTAAACAGAACAAATGTCAAAAAAGAAAAACAGAAAAGGGATCAGAAAGACTTAGCAGACGCCCAGGGGAAGCCGGCCCATCCAGCCCACCCGGCCCAAAGGGGCATCGGGGTCTACTTCCCCACCCCGCGCCTCCAAGCTGCTCGGTGGAATGCCACGTCCATTCCCCCCCTCCACGAGCTCCCTCCCCTCCTCTCTCGCCCGATTCGTCGCCGCCTGAGAAGATCGCCGGAGCGCCGTCGAGGCCCCGCGTAGCCATCGACGCCGAGAAACCCAAGGACCCTGTCCATCGTCTTCACCACAGTCGTCTTCGTCTTCGAACGGAGTAGGAGGAGCTGAAGCCCCCTGGAGCTGCTGAATCGGGTTGTCGTCTTCGTCTACGGCCGCCGCACGACTTCGTCGATTCCGTCGCCGTTGAACCACCCCAGCCATCGCCACCACCTCTGTTGAGTTCCTGGTGAGCTCACGATCGAAAACCCTAACCTCCCCCCCTCGATTTCTTCCACTGTCACCGTTTGACATGGTCGTCGGCGGTTATGGACTGCTTGGAAAGCTTAGCTTGATTATTAGACAACTTGAACTGGATACTTCTAAAACACACCAAGATAAGTGTGAGTTCTATGGCGTGCTTTCTCGTGGGGAAGTCGAGGAAGGCACCATAGTGGTGTAATTGATTGGAGAAAGTAGTGGACTCATGTACGCTTCTTACCTCAAAGTCTGGTACGAGTAGTTCAGGACTAGCCAAGTCAAAGCTGGCATTTCTGCAAGTGAAACCCCACCTCCCTTTACCTTGGTACATGTGCATGAGATTGTTCCTCAAGGTTATGTAAATAACCTGGTTATCGAACCGGATCTCGTCAAATCCGTCAAGGGTATACAGCTTTATGATGATTTCGTACACAAGATTAAGCGCGATATCGCAAATGGGAGACCCTCACCCTTCACTATTAATAGCGAAGGTGCAGTGTTCTACCAGAACCGTTTAGTGGTTACTCACAGCAAGGGCAGGCATGAGAACCTGGATATGACCCCGAAGGTCATGAAAGAGGCTCACGATACCCCGTTGTCCATTCATCCTGGAAGCACGAAGATGTACCAAGACATTCATCCGTAGTTCTGGTGGCCTAACATGAAGGAAGACATTGCCCGGTATGTTTCTGAATGTGACGTTTGCCGTCGCGTCAAGGCAGAACATCAAAGACCCGCCGGAACTCTTCAACCACTCTCTATTCCTGAATGGAAATGGGACAAGATCGAAATGGACTTCGTCACTGGTTTTCCCCGATCACAGAAGGGTCATGATGCTATCTTTGTCGTCATCGACCGGTTCTCCAAGGTTGCTCACTTCCTGCCAGTCAAGGAGACTATCTCTGCTAGTCAGTTAGCAGACTTGTATGTTTCCAGAATCGTGTCGCTCCACGGTATTCCGTTGGAGATTAGTTCAGATCGAGGCAGCCTTTTCACCTCAAGATTTTGGGATAGTTTCCAAGAAGCTATGGGAACTCACCTAAATTTTAGCACCGCTTATCACCCCCAGTCGCAAGGACAGGTCGAACGAGTCAACCAAGTGCTTGAAGATATGCTTCGAGCTTGTGTCATCTCATTCGGTAAGAAATGGGAGGAATCTCTTCCATTTGCTGAATTCTCGTACAACAATAGCTATCAGGCTAGTCTGAAGATGGCACCCTTTGAAGTTCTCTATGGAAGTAAGTGTCGAACCCCTCTGAATTGGTCAGAAACTGGAGAAAGAACTCTCATTGGTCCGGACATTATTCAGCATGCCGAAGATCAGGTTCGCATTATCCGTGAACACCTGAAAGTTGCTCAGTCCCGTCAGAAGAGCAACTATGATCGCAAGCACAAGGTTATGGTCTATCAACCTGGCGAATACGCGTACCTTCGTGTCACTCCCATGAGAGGCACTCATTGTTTCCGAATCAAAGGCAAGTTAGCTCCTCGCTACATTGGCCCGTTCCATATTCTTTCCCGGAGTGGACCAGTGGCATACCGTTTGGAATTGCCATCAAATCTCTCCCAAGTCCACGATGTTCTTCACGTGTCGCAACTCCGACGCTTCTTCAAAGACCCTATTCGAGAAGTGGAACATGATCTGATTGAGCTGCAGCAAGACTTGACTTATCAAGAACATCCGAGCCGCATTCTCGATCAGTTTGAACGCAAAACCCGCAACAAGACAACCAAGTTCCTCAAAGTTCAGTGGTCGAATCATTCTGAAGATGAAGCCACTTGGGAACGCGAAGATCGTCTTCGTGAGGAATACCCCGATCTTTTCCCCTCTACCGCTTAGATTATCGGGACGAGAATTCTTGTAGTGGGGGAGATTTGTAACACCCTCACTGTCAGTGAACAGTAATCAGGGTTACTATTCATAACTTTTGTTTGATCAACTTGGAACAGTTCAAATTCATATTCGACTTTGATGTTCTTGAATGCATTGTGATCATGGACCTTGGTCATGTGGAATCAAAGCAATATCAAACTCAAATCAACCTACCTTTGAATTGAGATCAAATCAATTGCCCTTTTGGTGGAATAATAAAAACAAGGTGAAAATAAAACATTGTCCAATAATTGTGGAACCACTTTTGTAAAATCACTAATAATCAGTGGTCCATGCCAATATGGTTTTGGGTATTTATCATGCCACTAAATAAATCAAACAATTCATAACAGTGGTAAAACAGTGGCATTTAACACCTTTTTAATAAAACAAAAATGCAAATGAATTTATTTGGGCACAACACTTTTTGTGGAACTGCTATATTGTCAGAACCCTCTGTTAGGTAATGTGCTAGGATCAATTTCACTTTGCATTCATGAAAGAAATCTTGGAAATCAAAATCAAAAGCAAAATGGGAGAAGGAACCCCCCCACAGATGAATTAATTCAAAAGGCCAGATAAAAATCTTCTCCAAAATTTCATGTTAGATTTTTGAAAAGTCTTATAAATGAGTGTGATCACATTTCAAGTGATGTGGGACCCACCCCATGCTCATAGATTTTTCAAATATTCAAACAGTGCCTTGGAATTAATCAAATACCCCTATTTGATTTAAAATTCAAATCAGTTGAATTTTAAAAATGTTGAAACTTTATAAGTGGCTAGTCTATATTGTTATGGGGCCACATAAAAAATTTCAGCATTTAATAAAATGTTTAGCTATTTTATTTAGCTAAACAGAACAAATGTCAGAAAAGAAAAATAGAAAAGGGATCAGAAAGACGTACCAGACGCCCAGGCGAAGCCGGCCCATCCAGCCCACCCGGCCCAAAGGGGCAGCGGGGTCTTCTTCCCCACCCCGCGCCTCCAAGCTTCTCGGTGGAATGCCACCGAGCCAGCCGTGGACGCCACCTCGACGCCTTCGAGCTTCCAGGCCTCCCCATGGCCTCTTCTCGCACCTGGAGACGCCATGGAGCACGCCACGTCCATTCCCCCCCTCCACGAGCTCCGTCCCCTCCTCTCTCGCCCGATTCGTCGCCGCCCGAGAAGATCGCCGGAGCGCCGTCGAGCCCCCGCGTAGCCATCGACGCCGAGAATCCCCAGGACCCTGTCAATCGTCTTCACCACAGTCGTCTTCGTCTTTGAACGGAGTAGGAGGAGCTGAAGCCCCCTGGAGCTGCTGAATCGTGTCGTCGTCTTCGTCTACGGCCGCCGCACGACTTCGTCGATTCCGTCGTCGTTGAACCACCCCAGCCATCGCCACCACCTCTGTTGAGTTCCTGGTGAGCTCACGATCGAAAACCCTAACCTCCCCCCCTCGATTTCTTCCTCTGTCACCGTTTGCCATGGTCGCCGGAGTACCGAGCCGCCACGGTCGTCGTCGGCGAGCTTCTGCTAAGCAATCGTCCTCGCCGTCTTGTCCTTCACCTCCGCCGTGGTCTTCTGTGTCGAACGCGCCCAACGTTGTCTTCATTGGTGCTCTACAACGAGTTTCACCCCGAGCCCGTGCCACGGCCGCCGCGGATGGTCGTCGCCCTCCTCGCTCCAGTGCCCGTCGTGAAGCTCAAGTGCACGCGTTTGACTCCTGCGTGTGCCAGCACTCGAACGCGCCCCGAATCAACTCAACCCGTGCACTACAGCAACAACTGCGAACTCGCCGCCGTTCTGTTGCCGCCGGAGTCGTCGCCGCCATCTATTCCGAGCTCCCCGTGACCCCCTGTTGCTTCCAGACGACGCGGACGACGTTGCTGCACCCGTTGGTGTCCTCCCCGTAGCCTCCCGTGGCCCCTAGCCCATTCCGGCGAGTCGCCGCCGTGACCAAGTCGCCGGCGTTTAGCCGCCGGCGGGTTAGCCCAAATCCCCCCCGTTAATCACCCAACTAATGCCCCCCAAGGTCACTGACCAGTGGGCCCAGTGGCTTAATTAAGCCACTGGATTGAATTAACCCAGCGGATTAAATCATCCAGCCACTGACAGGTGGGACCCCCTTGTCAACCCCCCCTGACGCCAGCTTGACGTCAGCCTGCCGCATTAAATCAATTTAATGAATTTCCAGAGATTAATTGATTTAAAGAATTCCAAAAATTCCAGAAAATACCCCAAACTTTGGAAATTCATGAAAAATTCATATTAACTCCAAATTGGACAAATAATATATGAAAAATGATCAGGAGAAAATTAACTTTCCAAATATACAACTTTCAACTATGTTTGAGTTGATTTTAAAATGGGGCCAGTAGCATATGTCATTTGGTTTATTTGAAATTAATTCAAATTCAAATCAAATGATTTTGCAACTTGGACCATGGAATTATGTTATTATTTCAACCACATATCAGAGGCATATCATACACATTTGAAAATGATTCAAAATGTTCAAACAATGTCACATCTAACTTGACTAAGTTTGAATGCAAATGTGGAGTTTGAATTTGCAATTCAAATTGCAATATACTCCATTTAAATGGAATTGCCTTACACATCAAAGCATATACATCAAGATTCAAACTTCCATCATGTGTTTGTGCATTGTATTTACTTTGCTACTTTGCTTGTTGTTTGTCGAGTAGAGGTGGAACCGGAGCCGGAGGCTGCCCCCTTCGTTGAAGACCCAGAACCCGAACCTCGTCAGCAAGGCAAGCAAACCCCCATTGATCATGTCGATAAAATCTCACTTCCCTCTCATGTCTCGCTTATGCATTTTTTAGGATGATCACCATGATTCGTTTCTACCGCATAGATGAACCCATTCCTTTGCATGACCTATCATTTTGTCACAGTAGTAAGCAAACCACAATCCTAGCAAATGTAGGAGTTGTTTGATATCATGTGGCCCCTGCAAATGTTATCGCTTATTGCATGCTTAGTATGATACCATGTTGTTACTGTGATGTGAGTCGGGATGGTAGTGATCATGTTGATGTTGGTAGAAAAGTGTTGGTGAATCGACCCTAATACAAGGTGAACGATGAGAGGCTGTGTAGGAGTACAAGGTGGGTTGTCTCGTTGAACACCGCCCTAAGCCCGAGTTCTTGTGTGGTGATCCAAGATGAAGAGTACAACCACACATTGGGCTCACTGACCCCTCTCAACTTACTAACTCATCCCTTTCGATGTCCAGATGTCGCAATAGTTCGGAGTTCTGGTAGGTCTGTGGCCTGGCTGCTAAGTGAGAGAACGGCTCATCCGAGACCGGCTTATGCACCACGCACACATCACTTGGGTCCACTTCGGTAAACCGGCCGGGTTCACGATAGTGGTAACCAACCCAAGTAGGCGGCTTTCTCGGACTAGATCGGCTATGAGGTAACAGTTGTGGTGAGCATCCTCGCTGGCACCCCTTGAATGGTGTCGAGATCAAAGGCGGTAAATGATGATCATATGTGTGTAGCGGTACACCCCTGCAGGGTTAACAAAACTATTCAAATAGCCGCGTCCGCGGTTATGGACTGCTTGGAAAGCTTAGCTTGATTATTAGACAACTTGAACTGGATACTTCTAAAACACACCAAGATAAGTGTGAGTTCTATGGCGTGCTTTCTCGTGGGGAAGTCGAGGAAGGCACCATAGTGGTGTAATTGATTGGAGAAAGTAGTGGACTCGTGTACGCTTCTTACCTCAAAGTCTGGTACGAGTAGTTCAGGACTAGCCAAGTCAAAGCTGGCATTTCTGCAAGTGAAACCCCACCTCCCTTTACCTTGGTACATGTGCATGAGTAGTATAGCTCCTATGTAAGTCTTGCTGAGTACGACTTTGTACTCACGTTTTCTTAATCTATGTTTTAGATGAGACCACTGACCCCGAAGGTGGATTCTTCATCGAGCTGGACGACTGAAGACCAACTAGTCTAGTCCCAGTCAGACGACTGGTTCCCTCGTGGAGGGCTTGTGTTTAAATAAGGCTTCTTAAGCCATTTGTTAAACTTGTCTGTACTCAGTCATAATTTGCTTCCGTTTGTGTTGTAATGTTGGATCACATGTTTGTGATCTCTGTTTGCACTCTATAAGAGTTATCAATAAAAATTTACACTTTGTAGAGAATTGCAATGGTACCTGCTGTTCATACAAGGCATGTGTGCTGCGTGTATGTTTATAACATGCATGTCTTAGTATGGGTTTTCGAGACCTTAGTTGTGATCTGGCTGGCGGTCTTTTATACACCAAGTGGCCCTTAGATGTGCGCAGCTTGGGGCATCGCGATGCGATTGTTCGAGACCCTGTCTCGTGCACACTTTGATGTATGATCGAGCCCGCCCTAGACCCCGACTAAGTGATTGGGCTGGAGTAAGTCTATGTAAGGGTTATAATATAATCTATAGTATGGTTGAGACGACTTGTCTATGAGTATGGGAGTTCACCACCCATATCATTTAGACTTGTGTGCCGACGATGAGGACCCATTTCAGTTGATCATCCGGCCTGGATGGGATGCCCCTCACGTTCGATGCTTTCCGAGAACGTTCTGTGCTTGGCCTTGTCTGTTTAGACAAGTGGGTACGGTTCTCGCCTCTCCATATGATTCTGTTGTAGCGAGGCTTGCATACGGTAACCCCGGGTCCCGACATATATAGCGCAACAAAATTATACATGCAAGTTTCATGTTTTACAAAAATGTTTAAGCTACCACAACAAATACAAACAGAAAAGAATTACAAAAAAGAAAACAGAACTAAAAATAAAGAGAAATAAGCCCACCCCACCTGTGCAACAAGTGCACAGTGCAGCCCACCTAGCCCACTAGGCCCACCCGGGGTCATCCCCCTCCTCACTGTTCCCCTCCCCTGTGCGTGGCGCCATGGCAGAGGTGCTCGATGCGATGCACCGCGCGATGGCTGCCACCGCACTGCTACAGAGCCACCGTAGTGGTTAACTACTCCCTGGCAAACCCCCTGGCGAACCCTAGCCCCGTTTCCCCCTCTCCTCGCGCCGCCGTCGTCGGGAGAAGTTTGCCCGAGCACCGCCGTCGCCATGACCGCGCTCCCGCGTAGCCACTGACCACCCCGAGCGAGCCCGGCGTGTCCGTTGCAGCCGCCATCAACGACCTCGTCTCCCCCGGGAAGGAATCGACCCGGGGGGCGCCACCGCGAGCACACGGGCGAGTTCCCCTTTTGCCGCCGCCGCCGCGTCGCAGAGGAATCCCGGTGCCGACGAGCCTCCCCGAGCCCACTGGCTCCCACTACGTGCTCACGGTGAGTGTGGCCACCACCTCCAACTCCCCGCTTCGCATCCCTCTCGCCGTAGCTCGTGTCGCCATTAGAGCTGTGGCCACCTCGCCGCCGCCGAGCTTTTCCCCGCGGCCTGGAGCGCGCATTTTACGCGCTAGGCGTGTCACTCTGCGTGCGCTGCTCCTAGGAGCCGAATGGTATAGCGCATGCCCCAGTCCCGCGGTAGAAACTTTGCCTTCGTCCCCTCGTGCTCAAGGGCCGCCGCCGCAGTCGTTGTCGTTGTGGATTCCGGCCGTCTCCGGCGATGCCCCTGGCACCAATAGACTCGCTCTCGTCTCCTTGTTCCAACGCACGTAGCTGCGCCTCAAACGGCCGCCGGAATCCAGCGCTAGGCGTCGGCCGTGGCTGCCCTCGCCGCCGGCGAGCTCCCACGGTGGCTGCCAGGTGGGCCCACTGGATTAGCCCCTAATCCTCACCCCCTTGTTAGACTTACATGTGGATCCATTTCATTTAACTAACCCCTGGTTTAATTAATCTGGTTAATTAATTGGCATGTGTCACTTACACCTAGGTCCCACCTGTCAGCGGTTAGTTTAATTAAAATAGAAACCTAAGTGTGCCATTGACATGTGGGCCCTGGCTCTGTTTTAATTCAATTAAATGATTTATTAGGAATGTGAGGCTGACCAGTGGGTCCCACTGGTCAGGTTTGACCAGTCAACTCCACTGTTGTGGATAATGTTTATTTATTTAATTAAATAAATTCTAAAAATGTTATAAAATGATTTAAATTTGGAAATTCAATATCTTTTAAACCGTAAGTCAGATTCAAAAACTTTACACATGAAAATTGATCAGAAAAATATAACGAATACGGATACGCTATCTGTATGTCTACCCCACCCCCCTAACACACCGATCATCGACATTCCCCCCTCCGGGCTGTTTGTCGATAATTCCCGGTGCCGGTAAAAACCAGCCGGATGAATTTATTCTGAACATGAAAGTTGTCCGGAATGGTTCAACTAGCACGATTATACCGTCCGCACGTTTTTCGGGTGTCCACGACACCTCCGGCATGATACCTCCCCCCTCTGGACACCCTGTCCGGTAATTACCCAAAGCTGGCATATCATCCCCGGATGAATTCCCGCTTCGAGCCTGATACATCGTACTGCGTTAGAACTCCGACATCGATACATTTGCCATGTCATTCATATGTTTGCATTGCTTGCTTTGTATTTACTGTTTCTTCCCCCCTTATCTCCGGTAGACCCCGCTGCTACCGCCGACTACACTACTGCCGGGTACGACTACTTCGTCGACGACCCTGCCCCTACCTTGGAGCTTCCAGGCAAGCAGAGCCATTCTCTTCCCCAGATATCTCCTATCTTTTTCGTACTTTCTTGCACTAGGCATTGTTACTGCTTCTGCTACGATTACAATCCTATTCAATTGCATAGCCTATTTTTGTCGCCCCTTGATGTACCTTATGTTATCCCATGCTGCCTATTATATATATTATATTCAGCAGTGAACCCTGCGCCTTGTTAGTCAATAGGATTAGATAGCGGGTCGTGATCACTCTGGGATGATCGCGGATACGATCCATTACAACTTCTATAGGTACGGTTCAGAGAAGACACCGACTCAGCCTCCTACGTCGGATCTGCCGAGCCACCTCAAGTGTGAGCGATCGGGGAGAAATCCCCGTACTCCACTCGTGGTCGACTCTGTATATCCGTCGTAGGGTTCTGAACCACGGTTGTCCTGACAAGTAAGGAGTCGGGTGACCTAACGGTGCCCGCGCAGGTTATCTTAGCGGAACGACAGGTCAGGTGTATTCCACCGGTGTGTGGCGGGCCTGGTACTGTTCGTGGCCGAAGGATTTCCTGTTGTACGAAAGTCGAGCTCTACCAAGAGCACACGCGAGACAAGGTAAGGAGACGGTTCACCTTGTTGGTAACCGCACGAGTTGGTGGGACGACAGGGCAGGCACCGACGTTACTGGTGGTCCTGACTGTTTTCGTTGTCTGCGACTCATTCAGTAAGGGGCAACGATAACGGTTGTCTCGACAGAAAATTAATAAAATGCTTAACGGGTTCGGCGGATGACTTGAGTAGCCTTTTGGCTTGTACGCACTACCTATACGTGGGATTACGCGTTTGGGCGCCTCCGCAATGTAGCCTCGTTCGAAAGCTCTGAACGACGTCTAGTTCAGCATTGCGGCAGGGACGGATCGCACTGCGGCGTTGGAATTCACCCTCCTCGCAATGACCCGGAGAGCGAGGGTGATAGGCCCATGACCCCCTTGCACTTAGGGCTGTCGACCGGCGGGGACCTCTCTGATGAGTCGTAGGATGGACTGCGTTGTGTCGGATAGCCTCGGTGGGGTGCTCTCTAACCAGGTGTACGCCACCCTGGAGATCCGAGCGTGTAGTGTCACACTAGTGCACCCCTGCAGGGAAGATTAATCTATCGATAGCCGTGTCCACGGTAACAGGACGCTTTGTGCTGAAGCCAGACCCTACCACTACAAACTACTACTATTAAACTGTTGGTTTCGGTTTCTCTTCCTCGCAGGGAAGTCAAGGAGGGAAACTCGGAGGCATTATTATTATTAATCATTACAACTTATATTATACAATGTTGTAGCAACTTCTGCTTCATTGTTACTTTATTGCTTTATATGAACTGTTGGCTGATTCTCTTCTCATGCTGCAAGACAACGTCAGAAGATGCTAGTCTTCGATAGGCCTAGCTTCTTACCCTTATTCTGATTTCTATCTTGCAGTCCACTATATATACAGCCTCCCCTTTCCATTGATACAACGCATAATGCTTAGTAGCGGACGTAAGACTCGCGGGTATGTTAGATACTCACCTTTGCTTTATTTCCCTTTTTTCGCTTTGCGTGATCGGCCGCTGCAGACGACGTTGGAGTCCAGGAGCAGAACATCCCCGGATCCCTCTACAACGTCGAGGTCCCGTTGACCAGGAGTAATTCGGTGCATCCCAGGCAGGAGGCCTCGCCTTTTCGATATGTACCTCTGATGTTATTTGTGCTAGCCTTCTTAAGGCAAAACTTGACTAACTATGTCTGTACTTAGATATTATGTTTGTATGACTTATGTATTCGGGTCCGTGTGACCCCACTTCATTGTAATATATTTGGTTTATCCTTTTGTGTTTAGTGTTGTGCTGTGATATCCTCACCGTGGCACCTTGATCTCGATCATGTACCCTGCGTGTGTGATTACTGTACATGATCGTAAATCGAGGGCGTCACAATTCTTCATGCCTATCTTTTTACTGTTGTGTGTTCTTTATCTTTTCATAGCTACTGCCATGTTTAGTTGTAGTCTTAGTTTGTCTTTAGCAAGAGCCTTGGCTTTTTTTTAGTTTGTTGCTGGAACTCTCTTTAGATTTCATATTTATCTTGTTAAGAGAGTTGGTTGTTCCACTGAGTTGTGTCTTGTCTTGAAAAGTAGGTAATTGAGCTTGCTATTTAATTTTAGTAGTAACTTGCAATAGTTTTGAGGTATTGAATAGAGTAATGTTTGAACTTATGGTGTCAAGAGCTTTAGCCTATTAGTGATAGATGTCGTATTTTGGGCAATCAGTGTGATTTTCGAAAACCAAAAACCATGTTGAGAACTCTAGCTACTAGATGGATCACTAACCTCTAGAGGGTTCGAATATTAGAGTACACTCACGTACCATGAGTTGAGGATGCGCAAGGATAACCAAACCCCCATACACTCCTCCTCGGGGTACCTGTCTCTTTGTGAACCTCCTGATTAGATTGAGAGTTACCGATAATAAGTGCATGAGTTCTTCGGACTAATGTGAGTACTCGAAAGTTGACACTTCCACCCACCTATACTTTTTCTAGCCTCTTCGGTACCGTGCATTGCCCTTTCTCACCTTGAGAGTTGGCGCATACTTCGTCAGTGCATCCAAACCCTTGGCACGATACGCTCTGTCATCATAAGCCTCCTTATATCTTTCCTCAAAACAACCACCATACCTACCTATCAAGGCATTTCCATTGCCCTTCCGAGATACATTGCCATGCAACATCCACCTTCTCATGACTTGATCTTCATGTCATGCATGATACTTGCTTGATCGATGAGCCGCATGCTAGTTAGGCCTTGCCCTAATCATTGCTACATGACGCGCTAGTATCATTGCATATCCTGCTATCCTGGAAGAGGCATACATTTGCATCATGATAGTTATATCTTCTTTATGTGAGTACCTTTGTAAAGTGTGAAAGATCTCCTATATTCTTGTAAAATATAGAGTGTTGCCCATAAAGTGAGGAAAAGATCCCAAAGAGGACAAAATCAAAAGATCCCAAAGAGGACAAATGAGAGAAATAGAAAGAGCCATTGAGGCCACCAAAAAATACAAAAAAATAGAAAAAAGAGAAAAAGAAAATAAAAAGAGAGAAGGGGCACACTACTATTACTTTTGAGAGATCCACACTACTACTTCGTCCTCTATCCCTTGTACTCCTTAGAGATCATCATACATGCATATAGCTATGTGGGGACCTTCACACTATAGAACTTGGCTTGTATATTCCAATGATGAGCCTCCTCAAATGAGCTCTAGGTCTTCTTGAGCAAGCAAGTTAGATGCACCCCCACTAGTTCCCTTGGAGAGCTTTTAGCTCACATGTGCATCCGTTGCATGGCAATCCCTACTCCTCACAACATATCTATCATATGGCCTTCTCTCTCCTATGATTGTCCTCATTGATGTGAGCCTTTCACACCTTTTTGTCTTCCTCCTCCACCTTCTTTCTGTTTCGCCTTTTAGGTGTCAACTTTCTTGCTCACGCTCCTGCATTGCATGAGTGCTCAAAATATCGAAAGGGAGTGGATCAGTTTGACTTGTACCTGGCTAGTGGTCTGGGGACGAGTCAAGATAAGATTCCAAAGAAGACCAAGTGTGAAACTTTAGTAGATTGAGTTCTCAACACAAAACTATTGTGTCATCTCGTATACCCTATCCCCTTTCTTGCACGCAAACACCATTTGGAGACATTCGAGTCACGGACAGCGAGAGCTCTTGCACCCTTTGTTCTTTTGTTGCTTGTGTCAATACTAATATAGACTCTTGCTTGTTAAGACTTGAATTGAATTGCATGCTTTGATTGCTTTACTTAAAAAGTCCTTATATGGTTGTGTGGCATGTCGCCACAGAAATTATGCTTGTCATCATTTACCTACTCGAGGACGAGCAGGAATTAAGCTTGGGGATGTTGATACGTCCCAAACGTATCTATAATTTATGCTTGCTCCATGCATGTTTTGTGTGACTTTGCCATGATTTTCTTGAACTTTCATACACTTTTGAGCATATTTGGACTAATCTATTAACTCAGTGCACCCAGCTGCCAGTTGTTGTTTTCTGCTGTTTTTGTATTTCAGGTTTTCCGGCCATTAAAAGTGCTCCAAAAAATCCAGAAAAATCAGCGACCCAGAATCTTCCGGAATCACAAACATAGCGGAGGGCCGCGCCAGGAGGCCTCCTGGATGCCTGGTGGGTCCCCTCGACACCCCCCTCCGCCTATATTTAGCCCTCAGGGTGGAAACCCCTAATATCGAAGTACTTTTTCTAGAAGCGATTCCGATCTCCAACGCCATCGCCGACAAGCTTCGGGGGACCAGAATTCCTGTGCCGGCACCCTGCCGGGACGGGGAAGTGCCCCCGAATTCATATCCATCGTCTATGCTTCCTCCCTCCATGAAGCGGGAGTAGTTCTCCCTCGGGGTTGAGGTTTCTACCAGTAGCTATGTGTTCTTCTCTCTCTCCCATGATGTGATCTTCGTTGTGATCATAGGCTATGTTAATCTAGGGTGATCCATGATATTTCCCCTTCCTCTATGTATTGGATTGATGTACTCAATTGATCTTATCTAGTATAATCCTCGAGACCAAGGTGACAGCGTTCTATTGGACATGGGTTAGAAAAATATTTTCATGAGTGATTTCCTCTTTTGTTTGTTGATTGAAGATTGAGAGTCTCTTGGTGCTTGTCTTTGACTATCCTTGAGATATGTTGTGGTGATTGTGGTACTCTCTTTCGATGGCCGCGGTGACATTGGGAAATCCATAGATTGAGAACTACGAACTCTGAGGTGTGCTCTTGTAGCCTTATATAATTCTCGTCCTCTCTTGACCACAAAGGAATGACCTCCGAGTGCATCTCCATTGCATGTTTTATGGGAAATATCATGTGATTAGACTATGTTAATGTTGTTGAGAGTTGCCACTAGTGAAAGTATGAAGCCTAGGCCTTGTTTCCACCATTGCAATACCATTTGTGCTCACGTTTACCACTTGTTTCTTTTCTGCACTTTTTATTACAGATTTATATTACTTTGTTTTTTCACACCTATCACCCATATTTTACCATCTCTTCACCGAACTAGTGCACCTATACAACTCCTAGTTGTATTAGGTGTGTTGGGGACACAAGATGCTTCTTGTATCTTAATTGCAGGGTTTCTTGAGAGAGACCATCTTCAACCTCTACTTCCCTAAGTTCGATAAACCTTAGGTCATCCACTTGAGGGAAATTTCTGCTATCCTACAAACCTCTGCGCTTGGAGGCCCAACATAGTCTACAAGAATAGAAGCGTGCGTAGACATCAGTTACTACTACAAATGAATAGCAACCTCAATTACCTACTTTAAGTCAATACACACAACTCAGTGCAACAAGCCAACTCTCTGAACAAGATAAACATGAAGACACAAGAGAGTTCCAGCAACAACCTAAACAAAAACTCTTAAAAAGATAAGCATGAAAACTAAGAGCTAAGCATGACAGCAACTATGAAAAGAGAAAGAACACACACAGCAAAGATAAGCATGAAGATCCTATGATGTGTTCTAGGTTAAAGTCGAGCGTGTTTCTCTCCCACACAAAGAAATCTGGGTTCTAACTTGTTATGAACAGCAAAAAAAACTATAAAAAACTAAAAATAAAGAGCAAGACGTTCCAAGCATAGCACATAACGCATGAAGCAATAAAAATATAGTATATGGAGAAGGACGAACTGATGATTGTTGATGGAGAAGGGTATGCACGGGGGCATCACCAAGCTTAGATGCTTGAGTCTCCTTGGATATTTCTTGGGGTGCATGGGGGCATCCCCAGGCTTGAGCGCTTGACACTTCTGAATCTTCTTTCATCATTTTCCTTCACATACTTGTAAACTTCCTTCATATGAAACTCATCATAAGCTGATTAAAGTGGTTAGTACCCATGATAAAATAATTTTTCTCTACTGGAAATAAAGATATTCTTGAAGAGCTACAGTTTCTCAAGATTTCCAAAAAGTTTTTGCAAAGAAAAAGCAAGCTTAAGGTTTGCAAAACGAAGAAAAGGCGAAACGTGGCAGAATCTGTGAAAAACATACCAGCAGGTAGTAAATAATTTTTTTGGGGTACTTCTGCAACTCAAATCAAAAACCTCAGAACATACGCTCGAAAGAAAGTTGTATAGATCATGCTGTCAAAAAAATTCAGATCAAAAAGATGATCTGGTGATTTTAGTCCAATTTTTCCGTCAAGGGGACATAATCTGTTTTCTGGACAACACGTCACAACTTTTGACTTTCTTGCAATCGGAGGCTAAAACTTGGCACAAAGCTTGAAAATAAAGATAAAATGATGTTGCTATAGTAGTAACAATCATCAAGACCACTAAAAACATAAGGAAAAACAAATTGGGTTGCCTCCCAACAAGCGCTTTCTTTTATGACTTTGAGCTAGGCACAATATAAAAGAGGGATCAAAAGTCGTCATAATTGTCGGAGTTATAAAACCCTTTAAATGGTTACTCAACAAGTTAATCCTTGTTTATTTTAGGAAAGGGGTACATACCTTTTTCCTTCCCACGTCAGCGTATGTGTCCCGTACCTATATCAATGAATCCCTTCATGGCTCGGAGGAAATCCCTTCCAAGCACTATGTATCCTTGCTTTGGCTCCATCATGAAGAAACCAACCATTGCAATCCTTTTAAGGAGTGTAACTTGGACATCTTTTACCTTTCCCTGGGTCTTATAAATATCTCCATTAGCATGTTCATGATAGGATGAAAAAATTTCCATGTTTAATTTTAAAGAATCATAAACTACTTTGGCATTGTAGAAACCATGGATCCAATATCACAAAAATCAAGGAAGTCTTGGTTAGAGACGCTAATTCTAATAAAAGGCTCCCAGTCATTATCTATCTCCAAGATATCTTTCTTATTTTTCTTGGGTTTCTCTACTTTTATCAAGCCTGGAGCATCCATTCTCCTCTCAATAGTAGCAAGTGTATCTATAACAGTATCAAAACTATGATCATAAAAAAATAACTAGATAGACCATGTATAATATCAAGAGCTCTAGATTCATCACACTCTAAGAAATCTCCTTCAGCTATAATATCAAGAGTGTGAATACACCATTTTAAAAGACCATGGCAAAAAATTCTAAGTACAATTTTTATAGGTATCCAAGGCATAATTCTCCTATTTTCATCAGAAATTATGTCCCATGCCTTCTTCATTTTCTCTCCATCCCTTTGATGAAAATCTGGAACTTCCAATTCCCTCAAGGCACCAAGTCCTAACATCTTGACTAAAAAGGAAGGACTACTAAAAGCAAGGTAAATATATTTTTTGTGATTTTTAATAAAGGACACAAAGATAAAAACGATAAGGTAAACTAACAAGACGAAAAAGAAAAGATAAAAGATAGTGTAGAACTCAACTATCTTGTAGATTGGAGTCCCCAGCAACGGCGCCAGAAATTACTTGATGGCGCGAGAAATTAGCTTGATGACTTCTCGCCCCTTGTTGGTTACCCCAAGTGGAAGGTTGAGATGTAGCGTAGCAGTAATTTCCCTTGGAAAAGATACCAAGGTTGAGAGTCAATCCAATAGGACTCCAACGACCAAAAGTAGGTGGTAAAGTAAACAATGGCGCCGTTCACAACCGAGGTTGCTTACTTTACCTGGACCTCCACACACAACAGATATATTTGCTCCCAATGAGAATAGAGGGTTGGTAATCTCTCCGACCTTGTTTTTTACAAAATATAAAATGCAAGGGCAGATGGTAGTGATAATTGCGACAAAATGTAAAAGCAGTAAATAAATTGAGGGTGTAAACAGCGGTGCAAATATGGAACCAGGTCCCATGAAGTTCACTAGTGATATCTCTCTCCCAAAAGACGATAAACAGCTATGCGAGGTGAAGAAATTACAGCTGGGCAATTGACAGTGTCAAAATGCACCGCAATGCTAACAATGCTACAAAAGAAAGGAAGAGGCTCAAAAGCATGGGAAGTATGCCAAGACAAGTAGATCGAAACCCATCTTCATCTACTCACTAATCATCCACCTTGAGATATCTATCTAGAACATCACGCTGGTATTAAGTTGTGAGCCCCACCCAAAGTGTAAACCCAAAGCAACAGACAACTGCATTAAAAGAACTTTGCGTAAAGTAAACAATCCTTGCACCCGCAGGTACAAGCACCTTTGTTTTCCCCCTGGTGGCAACATCACATCCCCTAGACTCGTGTTTCTGTCACTCAAGATAGTCATCGGGGGGCATGAACCTACAATCATTCATAACGTTCCCTCTTGGAGTTACGATCCATCCCTTGGCCAAAGTAATAAAAAGCAACGGACAACATGCAAGACCTATTCAAGAACATAAATATAAAAGGAGAATAGCCAAATATATTACTCATCACAATCTGAACATAATCTCATAATCCACCAGATCCCAGCAAACTCAACATAGCAAGAGCAGAAGAATTACAAAGATGCCTTGATCATGTATGGCACCTCAAAAGGGCTACGAATTGATTCAAAAGATTGGAGACAAAATATGACATAGCTACTGCTCATGGACCCATGGTCCAAGGTGGACTACTTACGGCTCATCCGGGACGCGTCCATGGTGGTGGAGAAGCTCTCGGAGGTCAATCGTCCCTCCAGCGAGGTGCCGGGACAGCGTCTCCTGGCAGCTTCAATCTTGAAACGACGGTGGCGGCGAAACAGAGGGGAGATCGTGAAAAAGGGTTCTGTCCTCGAGTGTTTCGTCCCGAGGGGTAAATATAGGCGAAGGGGGCAGCCAGGGGTGGATCAAGGATTCCAGACGGCCCCCGACGCGTCCTAGGGTGGGGCCGCGCCACCAGGGCGCCTGGGCGCCTGGTGGGGCCCCCCTGCTCCCCCCCTTCGGGCCTCCGGAATCTTCCATCTCGCTGATTTTTTATATATTTCCCCCTGAATTGTTTGGGAACTTTAATTAATGGGAAAACATGAAATACAAAAAACAGCAGAAAACAAAAACTAGCACTGTGGTGTACTGACTTAATAGGTTAGTCCAAATATGAACAAAAGTGTATAAAAGTGCATCAATAGCATAGCAATGTCACACAAAACATGCATGGAGCAAGCAGAAATTATAGATACGTTTGGGACGTATCAACTAGTAAAGCTCGGTTCGGTGGCACTTGATCAACGGTTAACTCAAGTTCAATTAGATCAACAAAATTAACTGAGCAACATATGATCAAAGCATAGAAATATCAATACTAGTAAGAACATGATATCACATATGCATGGTGAGGGCGTATGATCTATGCATAAGCACATCGACTAAGCATGAATACGGTCAACTTGAACAGGATACTAGTTATGAACATAACATGAACAACATGAGTACGATAATAACATATGATCATGGCATGGTTACTTCTAGCTTATTGTATCAAACAAGAATTTTATGAACAACATAAGCATGATACTAACAAGTGGACATGGCAGAAAACACCCCGGCGCCGCACATGCAATATCTCCCACACCGTAAGTCGGATCGAAGTGAAACTTTTTGCTACGCACTCGTGTTGTTCTGTACTTTAGCATGGTATAAATTTTTTCACACTTTACACACTTTTGAATATGAGGTTATTTCAAATTCAAATTCAAATTCCGGAGGCCATATCTTTTATACCGATGATCCAAATCGAGTGATTCTTTTTGCGTTGGATCACTCGTTCCATGTACCTTCTGTTCATATCATGTGTACACAAAAATTCACAAGTTTAGTGATCTGTTTAAATTGAAATTCAATTCAATGTTGCAATTGTTATGACCTGCGTTGTAGTATTCCGTTTCACGTGATTCTTTTTGCATATCGGATCACTTGAGACATGTTATCGGTAATATTCACACACTTTTCATGTGGGCATGATATTCACCTTGAATTCACAAATGTCCATGATCACAATTCTTTACCGATGACTCTCTATCTGTTGACTCTCTCGAGGTCACTTCCACCGATCACTTCGAGCACATCGACACCTTTGCACTTCAAAGCTTTTGTGTTGTTACTAAAACCCTTGTGTTTGTTTGTTGATATTTTGTTTTTCTTGTTATGATGTGATTTCTTATTCGAGTTCACTCGTTTGCGATAGATTTTTCTCGGAGTGCGACGAGTAGAGTTGAATGGACCGTGAGAGCGAAGAACTTCACCGAATGGAAAAGGCAAGTTACACTTTGACCATACCTCAACCTATATTTTCTATTATGCATGTAGCAAATTATCACTCTATGCATTTGTAGGATTATATATTAGTTATGATTTAAACCTAGTAGGATAGCCATATGTTCTGATCCTGTATTTTTCATTGTCGACCTAGGATCGTGGTTGTTATATACTGCTATTTCTTTGTAGACGGGGATTGGTTGAGTTATCGTTGAGCTATGTGAGGACTAATGACTTGACTAGAAAACTTAAATAGAAATCACCTCTGAAGGGAAGGGAATGCATCCTGGGGCATCGTGTCGGACCAGGGCTAAATGCTTCTTGAATGGTTGTTTTGGTGGTGAACCGGGTGCGTCAGGGCGAGTAGCCTCTGACGCAGTGGGCGCAGTCCAGGCTCAAAAAGATCGGACAGACAGTGTGACTAGTAGCTTCCATGTACAACCACTGGCTATATGGGCTCTGGCTTAGATGAATAAGTTGTGGGGAACCTGGCCCTGGTAGCTAGCTGATGTAGATATGATAGGTGTACCGGCTACCAAAGGGTGGAGGCAACGTCTTCTGAAAGACTATGTCTCAATCTTCGGGTTGAGTCCTGTGGGGAAAGTGTACAAACCTCTGCAGAGTGTAAAAACTGATCATGATTAGCCGTGTCCACGGTTACGGACAACTTTGAGCAACTGGGAATTATTGTTGTTGGATGGTCTTGACAGATAATTAATCTTGATAAGAATTTGAGTGGGAACTTTTAATAAAGGGATGGTTGGAATTGGTGTAGCCGATTCAACCATACTTAGGACTAGCAAGATAAATTAAAATTTGATTAGTTGTAGTATGTGAGGGAAAAATCAGCTTTCTGCAAAATAAAACCATAAGCCTTTCCTTTGACTTACCTTGCATGTAGATGTAGGTCTGTTATATACTTTTTCGTGCGACTTGCCGTACAAATCAGATGTACTGACCCGTTGTTGGGCTGTAACCTTCGGTGTTGCAGGATGGTATGCGACGAGTAAGTGTTACGATGTAGGGTTACGATGTCTATACTCAACTCTACCGGTGGAGTTGATGGACGCCACGAAGCTCTTTATTGTTTTCCGCTGTATTTTATTTGTAAGCTAGCCTTGAGATATGCAGGTATGCTTTATTTTAACACTGGATCTTCTAAGTAATATATATGACATGTGGTTTATTCTTGATATTACATCATGTACTGTGTGTGCTAGCTATTGATCCAGGGACTAGTACAAAATGCACAGACACTTGGATTCTTTAGTGAATCGGGTCGTTACAGATGGTATCAGAGCCCATGTAGACTGTAGGTCGTGACCCTAGAAAATGGATAGAAAAAGGCCATAGGAAAAAAAATTTATCACTCTTTGATTACATACTCTCTCCACTAGTATCTCTCATCTATTATTCATCTTCTAAACTCCTCATCTTGTTTTACTGTAAATACCCCTCTGAGTTGCTTACCCCTGAAGATATGATTCTTGAGAAGTAGATCATCAACCTCGTGGATCAATTGAAGCTACGTCTGCCAGAATTAGGAGGAGTATCCTATGGATCAATAAAGATAAATTTTGACACTACGAGAGGAATCTTTAAGATCAGCTTAGCTGAGAAGGATGACGTTTAGATTCAGAGAACCACCTTTTAGGTGAAGTTAGGTGAACGAATTTTGCGTAGTATGGTAAGATCGTATGTCTTGCACATATGACCTTGCCCTAGGAGTTTTTTGTGTGTTTTGACTTTTGTGACTGTATTGTTTGTTGTCATGTGTTAGTGTTGAACGTAGGTGTTTTTGCGGCTTTCTTGTTTGAGTGCTTATGCTTGGTGTTATCTTTAGTTGTTGTCTTGTCGGTGTTATAGTTTTGCCCTAACCCTTGTCGTATGGGTTTAATAGATGGAGTATGGGGTAGGACTCGCCTTTTCTGGGGCGATGTCGAGACTGAAGGTGGAGCAATGGATTCGTGGTATGGAGGAGTACATGAAGATAAACCAAGTTGGAAGTGAGGACATGGTCCCCTATGCTGTTAAGTACTTGGTAGAAGAGGCTGCTACTTGATGGAGAATGCACCAAGCAATTGACGAATCACGAAAGAAGATTTCTTGGAAGGAATTTACAAAGATTTTGTTGGGATCCCGCCTCGTCACCCCGACGCAAAGGATGGTAAACCTTAAAAGGCACCATGCCTGCAAAATCTGTGGAGAAACAGGACACTCATACGAAGGACACCAAGATGGAAGTACCCATTGTGAGGAAACACACATGGGTGAAGAATGCCCACTGCACAAGTCACATGTTTTGTGTGTGAAGGAAATAATCATTACCCGGCTCAGTGTCAATTTTTCATCATGACACAACAAGTATCTCAGCATCAAAAGGAAGGAATGGAAGAAATTATCCAAGAATTCAGGGAAGCACCCATGAAGAATAAAAAGAAGGACATTAGCCAAATTCAGTGTTTCCGGTGCAGGAACATGGGACACTACAGCAATATGTGTCCAGAATTGAAGGGGAAGGAGAAGTTGTGAACGTGGAAGCAAGGATGCTGACTCGAAGAAGCTTATGTTTGGCAATTGGAGAATAGAATATTCGTGGTGTGCACTAAGTGTATGGTGGTACCTTCTAAATGTTAGTTGGAGTTGTGGATCGATGCATGTTTTGCTATTGATTAACTGGATGTTTTATGTCTGATTGTTTTGTTTGGTTTTTCTTGTGGCCTTGACCCTGATATGCCTTTGTTGTGATGTGATGTGTTGTGCTTTGTGGTTCTTCTTCGTGAGTAGAATAAGTTTACATTTCCTTAGACCCCTTATCTAATTAGTATGCTTCGAGACGGAAGAAGACGCAACCAAAAGAAGAATAAATCGGCAAGTGACTCAACGATACGAAGATTGCTTCAACAACGCGAAACTGAAGCTTCCGTCATTGAAGACTTGAAGACCTGGAAGATTCAAAGTTTCTACCGATAGATCGTTTCTGTGAGCTGTCATTTCTTGTTGTACCGACAGCTACACACCAAAACTTATTCTCAAACTAGTGTGATGTTTGTATGGGTATCTCTCTATCTCTCTCTCTACCTCTCTATCTATATTCTAATCCCCCTCATCCTCATCCCTAAACTGAAGAAGCTACTACAATGGCTGCAAATGTCAAGACTGGAATGAAGATGGATGCAACCGATGATGAGTTCAAAGTTAACCCCGTGTTCCAGGATCTTACGACAAGCAAACACAATCTTGCTGAAAGAAGAACCCTCGAAGAAGTTGTATTCCACCAGTACACGTTTATAGAAGTCTGCGTAAACTAGAGAGTTGTGAAGAAACGATAGATGTTTGTTTGGCTTGCAGAACCATGGATTTATCTGAACCCAGTTCAAGAACAAGAGGAACTTTCTTCAATGCTTGTGAGGATGACCGAGTGTCAGATTGCGAGATTCTCTAAACCATATACAAGGTAATGATTTGGGTGCGGAATGGATTGATCACCATGACGACTACTCTTATTATTCGCTCTTGCTATGCGGGATAGTAAATCTTGACTGACTTACCTATAGTAGGGAGACGACGATGCCAAAGCCTGAACCATAGAATGGTACGATGTGTGACC
Source organism: Bromus sterilis (assembly GCA_950022295.1). Classification (NCBI taxonomy): domain Eukaryota; kingdom Viridiplantae; phylum Streptophyta; class Magnoliopsida; order Poales; family Poaceae; genus Bromus; species Bromus sterilis. The sequence continues at coordinate 225,912,237 of OX465599.1, forward strand.
CCTGTAGGAGATTTCCGTTTGTATTATACGGTGAGTATAGACCAAGACCTTTTGCTGCAGGTATCCCGTAGAAATATTCTTGATGATCACAAAGAGTGAATCGATAGTTGCTTAGTATTGGCGCCTGACTTGTTAGCCATGAAGGTTCAGTATACGAAAGACTCCTCTTTTGCTAAGGATTCAAGACCTGATAGGAGGAGGTGAATCTCTTTGAAGAAGGTCATCGATGGAGTAAGATTTTGAAGACCACGTCGCACTCCTTTTAAGGGTGGTAGCTTCCTAGCTCATCGGAGGATCGATGGACTGTCATGAAGACCCGAACCCTAACCTTTCTTTCTAGCTTTCTCGAATCTCGAGGACGAGATTCCTTTTAAGGGTGGTAGTGTGTAACATCCCAAAATTCTCCGAATTTTGGAATGTTAATAAATTAAATAGATAATGATTGTTTGCCTGATGTGTTTGATTTTCTCTGGGATTTAAAACTTTTTGGTGTTTATTGAATATTAAAAAGAGAGGGAATAAAAGGACTTTCCCTAATATTCATAATTGGTGTTTTGGGAATTTATTATTTAAAACAAAACCAACAAAACAAAATGAGAGAAGGTAATATGACTCCTTCAACATATTAAAAGGTTGGAAAAGGTTTTAAATCATTATTGGAATTCTTTTGAATATTCAAAAAAAAATTCAACTAAAGGAAATTCATTTGAGAGGATATAAAATGACTTATCCCCTTTTTAATAAAGTTGGAAAATATTTAGAATATTACCTTAAAGTTTTTAAAATTTATTTTGAGTATTATAAATAACTCTAAATTTATTGTAGGGATTTTATAATGCTAAGAGAGTTTTTATTTCATTTAAGTGATTTATTAAATATTTTAAAAGAGTTGAAAAGGTTTTCCCATGGGATATTTTTATTTTACCAAATTATTTATTGGTGTGAAAATTTTAAAATTTATATTTTTTTATTTAGAAATTGTTTGTCAATGCTCTTGACCAAACAAAATTATTTTAAATGGTTATTGGATTTTATTGGAATTATGAAAAGTATTTTATATTTAAATAAAGTATTTAGAAAATGTTTTTATTTTTATTTTCCTTTTTGGAAAATATATTCATTTCATAATTTTCTTTGTATTATTTGATGAATTTAGAATTTTATTTCATATTTTTCCGAGTTACGGTTATTTTTATTTAATTGTTTGAAGTTCTGTGAATTTGAATAAAATAGAAAAATCCGGGCTGCCGGCCCATTAGCCTCCTTTCGCCCCGAGCGTGGTGGAGTCCTTTTCGGACCTGATTCTGTTTTTTTTTTGTTTTCCTCTCAGCTTATAAATAGAAATAGGATTTTCTTTTATTATTCCCTTTTCCTTTTTTCTTCAAAAAAAAACCGGCTAACCCTAGCCGCCGGGACCCGCGGGACAGTGCCGCCGCTGGGCCCCGCCGTCAGGCCGCCGCCGGCTGCGCCATGCTGCACCGGCCGGCCGCCTTCCGAGGCCATCTCGCACGCCCACGCGGCCAAGCCACCGAGCCGCCCCTCCGCAGCACCTCCCGCGCCACACCGTAGCCGCCGCCACCACGGCGAGCCTCGCCGGAGCTGCCCCGTGGCGGCTGCCTCCACGCCGGAGGCCGTGGCCACCGCGCCGCCGGAGCTCACACCCGCAGCCGCTGCCCCCTGATCTGGCCGAGCCGCCTCCCCTCGCCGTCGTGCCACCCTATACCAGCCTCTCCCACGCTCCCATGTCGCCGGACCCGCCCCGCAGTTCGCCGGAATTTTCAAGCTCGCCGGAGTCAACTCCGGCCAGATCCAGAGCAGGGACCCGATTGCTTTTTACGAAAAAAGTTTATTCACGAACAAGTCCCTGTTGGCAGAAAACACCCCGGCGCCGCACGTGCAATATCTCTCACACCGTAAGTCGGATCGAGGTGAAACTTTTTGCTACGCACTCGTGTTGTTCTGTACTTTAGCATGGTATAAATTTTTGCACACTTTTGAATATGAGGTTATTTCAAATTCAAATTCAAATTCCGGAGGCCATATCTTTTATACCGATGATCCAAATCGAGTGATTCTTTTTGCGTTGGATCACTCGTTCCATGTACCTTCTGTTTATATCATGTGTACACAAAAATTCACAAGTTTATTGATCTGTTTAAATTCAAATTCAATTCAACGTTGCAATTTCTATGACCTGCGTTGTAGTATTCCGTTTCGCGTGATTCTTTTTGCGTATCGGATCACTTGAGACATGTTATCGGTAATATTCACACACTTTTCATGTGGGCATGATATTCACCTTGAATTCACAAATGTCCATGATCACAATTCTTTACCGATGAATCTCTATCTGTTGACTCTCTCGAGGTCACTTCCATCGATCACTTCGAGCACATCGACACCTTTGCACTTCAAAGCTTTTGTGTTGTTAGTAAAACCCTTGTGTTTGTTTGTTGATCTTTTTTTTGTCTTGTTCTGATGTGATTGCTTATTCGAGTTCACTCGTTTGCGATAGATTTTGCTCGGAGTGCGACGAGTAGAGTTGACTGGACCGTGAGAGCGAAGAACTTCACCGAATGGAAAAGGCAAGTTACACTTTGACCATACCTCAACCTATATTTTTTATTATACATGTAGCAAATTATCACTCTATGCATTTGTAGCATTATATATTAGTTATGATTTAAACCTAGTAGGATAGCCATATGTTCTGATCCTGTATTTTTCATTGTCGACCTAGGATCGTGGTTGTTATATACTGCTATTTCTTTGTAGACGGGGATTGGTTGAGTTATTATTGAGCTATGTGAGGACTAATGACTTGACTAGCAAACTTAAATAGAAATCACCTCTAGACGGGCAGGGAATGCATCCCGGGGCATCGTGCCGGACTAGGGCTAAATGCTTCCCGAATGTTTGTTTTGGTGGTGAACCGGGTGCGTCATGGCGAGTACCCTCTGATGCAGTGGGCGCAGTCCAGGCTCAAAAAGATCGGACGGACAACCTTGAGCAACTGGGAATTATTGTTGTTGGATGGTCTTGACAGATAATTAATCTTGATAAGAATTTGAGTGGGAACTTTTAATAAATGGATGGTTGGAATTGGTGTAGCCGATTCAACCATACTTAGGACTAGCAAGATAAATTAAAATTTGATTAGTTGTAGTATGTGAGGGAAAAATCAGCTTTCTGCAAAATAAAACCATAAGCCTTTCCTTTGACTTACCTTGCATGTAGATGTAGGTCTGTTATATACTTTTTCGTGTGACTTGCCGTACAAATTAGATGTACTGACCCGTTGTCGGGCTGTAACCTTCGGTGTTGCAGGATGGTATCCGTTGATGTAACAGCCCACATGTAATAACTAGCAAACACCATGTATTTTTACCTTGTCTTTTGAACTTGTAACTTGTCATGGTGGATGTTCATGATATTTCATGTGATGATTTGAATTTGCATTGGGGTTGGAGCCCATTTGGTTTGTTTGTTTTTATATCCCAAATGGTTCAAGAAGGGTATTGGAGGATTTTTCTTTCTTGCATGCTTGCTCTCTTTGACCCGAAACTTGGCCTAGCCATTTCAATTGCTATGGCAAGGGTTTTAAAATCCTCAAATTATTTTTGCCATCATCAAAATAGAGGGCCCTAGTTCAAAGTGATTTTGAATTCAAAATGAGCTCACAATTTTGGTGTTGCCAAAAATGCCCAAACCATTATTTGAAATTGAGGAATAATGCAAGGTTAATTATACATATTTTTATGTATTTTCCCACTTGTATTTAGCCCAGAAAAACTCCAAATCCTTTCTGTTTTGTGTTAAATGGAAAAGGATAGAGCAGAAGGGTTTTTCCTTCCAATTCTCTGTTGCAGGCCCAGCCCACCTGGGCCTCGGTTGCTTCTCGGTCTAGAGCCCAGCCGCGAAGCGGTAAGTGGAGGCAGCCCCGATCGTTCGATCGAGATCCGATGGCTCGCCGTCGTCTTCTTTCCACGCTGGACAGGTCCCCCCGCTCCTCTCCTCTCACGGCGCAAGTTCGGCCAAAGCCGTGGAGCCCTCCGGCCAGGGAGAGCGGGAGCCCCCTATTTGAGGCCGCCGGGAGCGCCCCAGGGAACCTAGAGTTCCACTTCCCCCTCCAATTTTGCGCGCCGCCGCCGCCAGGGTCGTGGAGGCATCACCCCAGTTCCGCCGGTGAGCTCTTCGATTCCGCCCCGTCGTGTGACGCCATGAGGACTGCTTTTGCACGCACCACCTCACCATCCTTCCTGGCCCATCCCGACTTGCAGGAGCAGCAGGAGGGCTGCGTGACGACCTCGAGCCGGAGAGCTCCGCCGCGGACCGTCGTCTCCCTCGACGCCGGTGGCAGCTTCTTCTTCCTCCTCCGTGCGGTCGACGTCGTCATCACCCACCCCTAGGTGAGCGCGAGATCATCCCCTTCCCGTAGCGAATAGCGGTAGGGCCCGAGGCGTGGGTCGTTGGTGAAGTCCGCGCGTCGCCTTCGCCGGTGCACCACCGTGGTCGCCTTGTCCATGGCGTGCCCGGGGTGTACGCGTGCGTGCTCTAGGCACGTTCTGGCCGCGCCTATGTCCCCAAAGGGGAGCCTTTGCCGCGTGCTCGTGCATTGCCGCTACGCCTCTGAAGATGTTGTTCAGAGCCGCAGCGCCGCCGTCATGTTCAGTAGAGGCTAGCCTCCCCGTAGTAGAGCTGGGGCCCCCGATCCAGACATAGATCTGTACAGGGATGTCCCATCTTGGAGTAGCGCGTCGTGGTGTGGCCTGAGGTGCACTGTGCGTGACGCCATGGTTGTCTGAAGTTTCGCCGGAGCCCGCATGCAATTGCATCTGCAGAACAGGTCGCCGCACCTCTGAATCCTTGGGGATTCTGGCAAGCACAGATGGAAGTAGTGGCCGAGCGGGTGCCTAGGTGTTGAGGGAGGTACCCTATCGAGGTCCCATGGCAGGGCTCGTCGGAGAAGTGCCGGAGCTCGAGGCGAGGTTCGCCGCAAGTCGTCGTCGTCGCCGGGTTTTCTGAAGCTCAATCTGGGGTGCATACCTCTTCTGTTTTCGTGTCCGTTTCGGTTCAGTAAACGTGCATTAGCGTAGTGGTAGAGGGGGCTGTGGAGTGGAGGCACGTCCTGGGTTCGAATCCCAGCCGATGCACGCCCCCTTTTTCTTTTCTTTTTTCTTCGTTTGCCTGGGCCGTGGAGACAGATGGGCTTGGCCCAGTAGCTGCCGCAGTTCAGATGGGCTGGCTCAGAGGGAGAAGAGGAGATGGGCTGGTTGCCGAATCCAGCCCAGTGCTGGAGCCCCTTTGTTCTTTTTTTTCCTTTTCCTTTTCTGTTTTGTTTTCCTCAATTTGAATTTGAACTCAAATTCAAATTGGATTTTTGACTTCAACTTCATCCAGGGGCATGTTATATATGATTTTGGGGTAGCTTGAGCTACTGATCTGCATGGTGAGGTCTATTTTGCACCTTGCCCCCTCTAATATTTGAGGGGTGGTAATTTTGCAATATAACCCCTCCTTTTCTTTTTGTTTTGATCAAGTTTTTGCCCAAAATAAAATGGCCATGCCATATATGAATTTTGGGTAGTTTCAAACCAGGAGTTGCATGGTGATAATGGTTTAACCATTTAAGCCTTTTCCAAAATGCATGTAGTGTATTTTCGCACTCAGTCCCCTGAACTCCAGTTGAATTTGTAATTGTGTTTGCAAATTCAAATGCTACCATAATATATATGGTTTTGGGGCAGCTTTCTGCAAGGATTGCAATGGTGTGTCCTCGTGATGTTCTGTGCAACCCATTTGGACAAGGTGTGACCACCTCAACCAGTATCAATCTGTCATTCCCTGATTGCATCATTTCATCTTCAGTGCATTTTGAGATGATGATCATCAGTCCTTTTCAAGCTTTGTTTCATGTCGTCTTCAAATCATCTTTCTTCAAAGTCAGCCCTAACATATTGTCATATGCAATGTGGCTGGTTCCAACTTTTTTTGCACCTTCCTTGTGTCAAATTCACCGAGACTACTCCGTCTCCGGAATCGATGATTACTTTGTACGTTGTTTTATTTATGTTATATGCTTTGTTGATCATGCCATGTTGCCATGTTACTTACACCAAAAATAAGGCTAAGACCAAAGCCATCATCACGTAAATAAATTGCATATGAAATTGTTGACGTGTTGTCACCACCTTCATTTAAATCTGACTAGATAGGGTCACATCATGTAAGTTAAACTTGATCATACCATCCTTGCCTGTGCATTGTATCCGTTACTTACTTGTGTGCCTTTCCTTGCCGGTACCTTACGTTAGCACCTGAGACCGCCGAGGAGACTTACGTGGAGATTTCCGACACCGAGCCCGAGGACCCTGCTGCGTCTGCTTCGACGACCGATTACCCAGGCAAGGGGAAGATTCATACCATTACTTGATACCTTTCTGCCTACCTGCTTAGCTGTAGCCTAGAACGTTTGTTTGATCCTATCCACTTTGAGTATGCCACCTTCAAAAACCCAAACAGCCATGATCCCCACATCCCAGCAAAACTTTGTATTGCTAAGTTACCGCTGCTCAGCCATTGCTTAGTATGAGTAGGAAAACTTGCTGCTTACCCTATGCTTGGTTGGGATATCATGTTATTTAAAGAAGTTTGTTGATATTTATTATTAATGATGTTAACTTATACTTGACGAAGGATGGGAAACCAGGCTATTCCCGCCAGGTGTTTTGTTCCATTTGAGTCACCTAGGACCCGAGTTCCGGGTATTGTGTTTCTTGACGAGCGTGCCTAATCGTGTGCGGGCTTCTATGGGGTCCCCTTGTCTTACCTACCTAGCTTCAAACAGTTCTAGTGGTGGCCCAAGCTGATTTACATTTTGAAAATGTGTGTGTGCTTGGTTGGTACCCCAGCAAGTTTTCGAAACAAACCGGGCCAGCGGAGACATGGTTTCTCTTGTTGGTCCAAACCTGGAAGCTAGGGGGTTGTCCACATCTGTTTGGGCAACTAACCCGACCTCGTCCAGACGGTAGAGGCCGATTCGAGAGAACGGCCGGCTTTTGAGTTGGGTGTCGACTCACCGGGGGCCACCCGACATTGTGCGTTGTTAGTTAGAGGGACTCTGACGTTCCGGAGTTTCAGGCGCTTACCTAGCCAAGTGGAAACCGGGCGTACATGCGAAGCCTATGATGGGCGGTTGGTACACCCCTGCAGAGTTAAATCTTTTCAAAAAGCCGTGTCCGCGGTTATGGACGACTTGAGACCTACTCCTTGTTCATAGATTAACATCAATCTGAATCATAATTAAAACTTGCCTACCGTGTGAGTGCCTTGGTTGCTTTTCTTCGTCCAGGGGGACCGAGAGAAGATCCAGGTTGTGTTATGTTTGACGTAAGTAGGTGGTTAGCAGACTTATGACACGATGTCACGTGTACTTCTTGGATCTTACCCCTACTCTAATAGAACGTTAGCCACCATATATGCTAGTGCGGATGCCACCTTTACCTTTACTTTGTCTTACCGTGGGAAGTTAGTTACCCTGTAATGATATAATCTCACCCCTGTTTTCCTTTTGTGCTTACTGTTTTGCCTTATCGGCCGCTGCAGTGGAGTACTACCTCGACCCGAGTTCTGGACGATACTTCGTGGAGGTGTCCCCGGAGGATGAAGATGAGATCGACCTCGTTCAGTAGATCCTACAGTTGGGCTTCGACGTTCCGTGGGTGGACTCTTTATGTGCAGCCCTCTCTAGAGCCATTTGGCTTTTGACCGTACTCGGTCGTGTTTGTCTTCCGCTTGTCGCATGATGTACTGTTGGGTCCACGGACCTCTGAGATGATGTAATAATTATCCAGTGGCGATGTATGCCCTGGACTCTATATATTTATGTCTTAGTTAAATTTCTTCGTTCTTATACTTGTTGTTGAGAATCCGGCAGCGACACGAGTGCGAGTGTCGTGAGTTGGTGGCTCTATATGCGCTACTAACTTGAGCGAGACGCGAAAGCGACTATCTCAAGTTAGCACCGCATCGGGGGCATTACAACTTGGTATCAGAGCAGGACTGGCTGTAGGACCCCTTACTGGCCTAAGTTGAGTCTAGAAACTATTTTGTAGTTACTAAGGAAAAATCAGAGAGTAGGAACTCTTTCTTTTTCTTCTTACCCCACCCTCCCACCCCTTTTTCCGTGAGGAAGTGAAACGTTGTTTTTCTCTCTGCAACTTATCCCCTTTCAAAAACAAATCTAGGTTATCGTTTACATGAGGCTCTGATTCCTCTATAATTTTTTGCTAGCGACGAGATGTGTTGGCGTCTTTGAGACCACTAAGCCGCCACTTGGGGTTGACTGCTCTACCTCGCTTATGGCGTACCCCAGGTGAAACGTCCATACAGGATTGGCGGGCATCCTATGGTAATATGGATGTGGTGTCTTTTCCCCTATGGACGACCGCGATGGCGGGCCGCTCAGGGCAGATGTCTCATTGTTCAGGTTTCCAACCGCTCGTATATATTGTTGTGTGCTCGCTAGCAGATTATTATCTTGGATTCGGATGATCTTGGTTTGGGGATTCCAATAGCACCTAGCTTCGACTTTCCGGGTTAACCTTGGTGGAATTTCAGCCTTCGGCTTTCTCATACCTCGTGAGGAAGTTTTGTTGTCAATATTGCTTTATTTTCTGGTTACATCATTGTTTCGACCATGTTCTCATAAGTGTTCCTGTATACAGGATGCCAAGAGCGAACATGCCGCCGCCAGAGAACCCTCTCCTTGGGGAGGCTGTGACCGCAGTGGCTCAGGGCACAGCTGCGATCTTACAGATGCTGCAGAACCAGACTACTCAGAGGAATGATCGACCACAGTACACCACACTGCAGCAGTTCCTTGCTATCAACCACCCCAGGTTCTCCGAGGCTCGAGACCCGCTGGAGGCGGATGACTGGATCGCAGAGATCAAGAAGCACTTCAATGCTAACACCGTCAGACCCGTCGACTACGTCACCTTCGCCTCCTTCCAGCTTCAGGGTGCAGCAGCCAGCTGGTACGATAGCTACAAGGCCAACAAGGGCGATGCTGTCATCACGTGGGCAGACTTCGTCGCAGACTTCAGAGCAGCGCATATTTCGAGTGGCCTGATGGACAGGAAGCTTGAGGAGTTCTTGGCTCTGAGACAGGGTGACAGGTCAGTTCAGGAGTACAACCTGGCCTTCTTCAGGCTCGCCAGGTACGCTCCAGAGGAGGTCAGCACAGAGGCTAAGAAGATTGCGAGGTTCCGTGGAGGTCTCAGCACAGAGATCAAGTACGCGCTCACTCAGTGCAGTCCCACGCTGTTCTCACAGTTCGTGGATCAGGCTATCCGCCAGGAGTCGGCCAGAGTAGAGTAGGATGCAGACAGGAAGCGCCAGCGTGAGCACAGTTCCGCTGTGATGATCCACAAGAAGGCAAATACTTGGGTTGCAGAGGCACCACCGCAGAGGCAGCAGTACCAGCAGAGGGGGGCAGTTGTCCGCACTTTTGCCCGCCCTCCCTTCCTAGTTCAGCAGGGGGCTCACTCTACACCACCACATGCGAAGCCACCCAAGCCGCAGCAGCAGCCCAGGCCGGGCGTGATTTGCTACAAGTGCAGAGAGCCAGGGCACACGTCTCCCAACTGCACCGAACCGCGCTTTGCTCGGCTCCCACCGCCTCCACCTCGCTCTACTCCGACCACCGCGATGGTGAAGGCACAGCCACGTGCACTTCGGGTGAACAAAGTGATGCTCTCAGATGCTCAGCAGTCTTCAGAGATCGTTCTTGGTAGGTTGCTTGTAAGTTCAGTTCCCGCGACAGTTTTGTTCGATTCCGGAGCTTCCCATTCTTTCGTTTCCCAGAGATTCGCAGATGAGCAGGTCCTCACCTTGGAGGATTTGCCCATTTCGTCGTCTATTATTTCTCCCGGTTCCAAGATGGCTTCTTCTGTCCGTGCCCCGTTTGTAAGAATCGATATTCAGGGCCTCCTTTTCTCCGCTTCCTTGATTTTGCTTCCACGTTCAGACATTGATGTCATTTTTGGCATGGATTGGCTTGTGCAGTACAAGGCCAATATTGATTGCCCCACCAGATCAGTGAAGTTGACATATGATTCAGGCGCAGAGGTCTTGTACACTTGTGGCTCTATGTCAGGACCAGCACAGTTGTACGCGTTGAACGCAGGAGTTGCGCCTTTGCTCGAAGAGGTCAGAGTGGTCTGTGAGTTCCCAGACGTCTTTCCGGAGGAGTTCCCCCAGTTCGAGCTATTGAGTTCGTTATTGAGCTAGAGCCTGGTACCCAGCCGATTTCTCGGCATCCGTACAAGATGTGTTCGAAGGAGTTGATAGAGCTCAAGAAGCAGTTGACAGAGTTGGAGGCAGGCAGTTTTATCCGCGCGAGCACTTCCCCTTGGGGTGCACCAGCTTTGTTTGTCCAGAAGAAGGATGGGACTAGCCGCTTGGTCCGGGACTATCGCGGTATCAACAAGAAGACCATCAAGAACAAGTACCCTTTACCCCGCATCAATGATCTGTTTGAGAAGTTAAATGGGGATAAGGTGTTTTCCAAGCTTGACTTGAGGATGGGGTATCACCAGATCCGTGTTCGTGAAGAGGATATTCCCAAGACCGCGTTCGGCACACGTTATGGGCTGTACAAGTTCACAGTCATGACTTTTGGGTTCTCAAATGCCCCTCCGACATTCATGAGAGCTATGAACTATTTGTTCCAAGATTGGCTTGATGTGTTTTTGATCGTCTACCTCGACGACATTCTTGTCTATTCCAAGTCAGAGGCTGAGCATGAGGAACATTTGCGCTTGGTGCTGCAGAAGTTAAGAGAGCACCGGTATTACGCCAAGTTCTCCAAGTGTGAGTTTTGGCTGGACAAGGTCAATTTTCTGGGCCATGTCATCTCCGCTGAGGGAATTGCTGTTGACCCAGAGCGAGTCCGCACTATTCAAGAGTGGGCTCCGCCAAAGAATGTGAAGCAGCTAAGGAGTTTTCTCGGCCTCGCCAGTTATTGTAGGAGGTTCGTGCAGAATTTCTCCAAAATAGCCAAGCCAATGACTGAATTGTTGTGCAAGGACAAGCGGTACACTTGGTCACCAGCTTGCCAGTCAGCCTTTGAGGAGTTGAAAGAGAAGCTGACCACAGCTCCAATTCTCACGCGGCCAGATGAGTCACAGCCTTTTCAGGTGTTTTGTGATGCCTCTTTGAAAGGTCTGGGCGGAGTTTTGATGCAAGGCAGAAATATCATGGCTTATACCTCACGGCAGTTGAAGACAAGTGAGAGGAATTATCCCACGCACGACTTGGAGCTTGCAGCAGTTGTGCACGCTTTGGTCACTTGGCGACACCTCCTCTTAGGGAGGAAGGTGGATGTGTTCACGGACCACAAGAGTCTGAAGTACTTGTTCACTCAGCCAAATCTGAACTTGAGGCAAAGAAGATGGCTCGAAACCATTACTGAGTACACAGTTGATATTCATTACACGCCTGGGAAGGCGAATGTCATAGCTGATGCGCTGAGCCGCAAGGGCGATTGCAATAATATCCAGGTTAAGAAGATCCACCCTGATTTGTGTGAGTCCTTTTGAAGGCTCAATCTCGAGCTAGTTCCAGCAGGCTATCTTGCCAACCTTGTGGTAGAGCCCACTATCCGTGAAAAGATTCGTGAAGCTTAGTCTGGAAGCTCAATGATTCAGAAGATCAAACAGGGTATTGCCGCCTCAGTTCCAAAGTACGGTTGCTTTTCAGTGCATAATGACGGCACCGTGTTGTTCGAAGAGCGAGTTGTTGTTCCCAAGGAAGGAGATCTCGGAGAGGTCATCATGAAGGAAGCCCATGACTCAAAGCTGTCTATTCACCCTGGCAGTACAAAGATGTATCAAGATCTGAAGCAAAGCTTTTGGTGGACTCGTATGAAGCGGGATGTTTCCCGTTACGTGTCTCAGTGTGATGTGTGCAGGAGAGTAAAGGCACAGCACCAAAAGCCTGCCGGGTTGCTTCAGCCACTTGAGATTCCGGAGTTGAAATGGGATCACATAGAGATGGATTTCATCACAAGCTTCCCCTTGTCGCAGAAGAAGAACAATGCCATGTTTGTTGTCATTGACAACCTTTCCAAAGTTGCCCATTTCTTCCCAGTGAAGGATTCCATTTCAGCAGCTCAGTTGGCGGATTTGTACACCGCAAGAGTTGTATCTTTGCATGGCATTCCCAAGAAGATCAGTTCCGATAGAGGCAGCCTTTTCACCTCTAAGTTCTGGCAGGCCTTTCAAAAGGCGATTGGTACGACTGTGTTGTTCAGTACCGCTTATCACCCTCAGACAAGTGGGAAAGTCGAGCGCGTGAACCAAATCCTCGAGGACATGCTTCGGGCATGTGTCATCTCATTTGGCATGAAGTGGGAAGAGTGCTTGCCGTATGCTGAGTTCTCTTACAACAACAGCTATCAGGCAAGTCTGCAAGTAGCACCGTTTGAAGTCTTGTATGGCCGCAAGTGCAGGACACCTTTGAACTGGTCCGAGACGGGTGAGAGGCAGTTGTTCGGTCCAGATGTGATCCAAGAGACAGAGGACAGAGTGAAGATTGTCCGAGAGCACCTAAAGGCAGCACAGTCTAGGCAGAAGGCCTATTATGACAAGAGGCACCGTGGTGTAGCGTTTCAGGTTGGTGATTGGGCGTACCTGAGAGTGTCTCCATTGAGGGGAACTCCTCGTTTTGGCATCAAAGTAAAGCTCGATCCAAGATTTGTCGGACCTTTCCGCATCCTTGAGACTAGAGGACCTCTTGCCTTTCGGCTCGAGCTTCCAGAGAGTCTGTCCATGGTGCATGACGTGTTCCATGTGTCCCAGCTAAAGCAGTGCTTCAAGCAGCCAGAGCAGGCTGTTGACTTGGGCGAGATACAACTGAGTGCGGACCTTTCCTACTCAGAGCGTCCAGTCCATGTCCTTGAGACGTCCGAGCGCAAGACGCGCAAGAAGACCGTGAAGTTCATGAAAGTTCAGTGGGCACATCATTCGGAGAAGGAAGCAACGTGGGAGCGCGAAGATCATCTCCGTTCTGAGTATCCTGAGTTGTTTCAGGCTTAGATCTCGGGACGAGATCCTGTGTTAGTGGGGGAGTGCTGTAACAGCCCACATGTAATAACTAGCAAACACCATGTATTTTTACCTTGTCTATTGAACTTGTAACTTGTCATGGTGGATGTTCATGATATTTCATGTGATGATTTTAATTTGCATTGGGATTGGATCCCATTTGGTTTGTTTGTTTTTACATCCCAAATGGTTCAAGAAGGGTGTTGGAGGATTTTTCTTTCTTGCATGCTTGGTCTCCTTGACCCCAAACTTGGCCTAGCCATTTCAATTGCTATGGCAAGGGTTTTAAAATCCTCAAATTATTTTTGCCATCATCAAAATAGGGGGCCCTAGTTCAAAGTGATTTTGAATTCAAAATAAGCTCACAATTTTGGTGTTGCCAAAAATGCCCAAACCATTTTTGGAAATTGAGGAATAATGCAAGGTTAATTATACATATTTTTATGTATTTTTCCCACTTGTATTTAGCCCAGAAAAACTCCAAATCCTTTCTGTTTTGTGTTAAATGGAAAAGGATAGAGCAGCAGGGTTTTTCCTTCCAATTCTTTGTTGTAGGCCCAGCCCACCTGGGCCTCGGTTGCTTCTCGGGCTAGAGCCCAGCCGCGAAGCGGTAAGTGGAGGCAGCCCTGATTGTTCGATCGAGTTTCGATGGCTCGTCGTCGTCTTCTTTCCATGCTGGACAGGTCCCCCCGCTCCTCTCCTCTCACGGCGCAAGTCCGGCCAAAGCCGTGGAGCCCTCCGGCCAGGGAGAGCGGGAGCCCCCTATTTGAGGCCGTCGGGAGCGCCCCAGGGAACCTAGGGTTCCACTTCCCCCTCCAATTTTGCGCGCCGCCGCCGCCAGGGTCGTGGAGGCATCACCCCTGTTCCGCCGGTGAGCTCTTCGATTCCGCCCCGTCGTGTGACGCTGTGAGGCCTGCTTCTGCACGCACCACCTCACCGTCGTTCCTGACCCATCCTGACTTGCAGGAGCAGCAGGAGGGCTGCGTGACGACCTCGAGCCGGAGACCTCCGCCGCGGACCGTCGTCTCCCTCGACGCCGGTGGCAGCTTCTTCTTCCTCCTCCGTGCGGTCGACGTCGTCATCACCCACCCTAGGTGAGCGCGAGATCATCCCCTTCCCGTAGCGAATTGTGGTAGGGCCCGAGGCGTGGGTCGTTGGTGAAGTCCGCGCGTCGCCGTCGCCGGTGCAGCACCGTGGTCGCCTTGTCCATGGCGTGCCCGGGGTGTACGCGTGCATGCTCTAGGCACATTCTGGCCGCGCATATGGCCCCAAAGGGGAGCCTTTGCCGCGTTCCCGTGCGTTTCCGCTACGCCTCTGAAGATGTTGTTCAGAGCCGCAGCGCCGCCGTCATGTTCAGTAGAGGCTAGCCTCGCCGTAGTAGAGCTGGGGCCCCTGATCCAGACATAGATCTGTAGAGGGATGTCCCAGCTTGGAGTAGCGCGTCGTAGTGTGGCCTGAGGTGCGCTGTGCGTGACGCCATGGTTGTCTGAAGTTTCGCCGGAGCCCGCGTGCAACTACATCTGCAGAACAGGTCGCCGCACCTCTTAATCCTTGGGGATTCCGGCAAGCACAGAAGGAAGTAGTGGCCGAGCAGGTGCCTAGGTGTTGAGGGAGGTACCCTATCGAGGTCCCATGCCAGGGCTCGTCGGAGAAGTGCCGGAGCTCGAGGCGAGTGTCAGAACCCTCTGTTAGGTAATGTGCTAGGATCAAGTAACCTTGCATCATGTCAAATTTTCAAAGGAAATCAACTTCAAAATCCAAATGGGAGTAGGAACACCCCCCCAGATGAATTAATTCAAAAAGGCCAGATAAAAATCTTCTCCAAAAATTCATGTTAGAGTTTTGAAAACTCTTATAAATGAGTGTGATCACATATCAAGTGATGTGGGACCCACCCCATGCTCATAGATTTTTCAAATATTCAAACAGTGCCTTGGAATTAAAGAAATACCCCTATTTGAATTAAGATTCAAATTATTTGAATTTTAAAAATGTTGAAAGTTTATGAGTGGCTAGTCTATATTATTATGAAGCCACATAAAATTTTTCAGCATTTAATAAAATGATTTGGTATTTTTACCAAATTCAAAACAAATATACAGAAAAACAGAAAGGAAAGATTAAACAGAAAAAGGAAAAAAGACTTACCTCTCGCCAGGGGCAAGGACCACCTCTCCAGCCGGCCCAGCCCACGAAGCCCCCCTTGTCCTCTTCTACCCCACGCTGCCAAGCAGCACGGTGGCGCGGCGCCGACGCTGTGGACGCCACCTCGACGCCCAGGAGCTTCCAGGCCGCCCCAGGACTCCAAAGTGCGCCACGGAGACGCCCTCGACTCCCTCTCTCACTTTCCCCCATCGCCGCTTCGTCCAGAGCCCTCCCCTAGTTTTCCCCTTCTTCCCCGAGAGCGTCTGCCGTTCGTCGTCGACGAGAACCGCAGCCAGCGCCGGCGAGAAGCCTGAAGGCCATGTCCATCGTGCGCGCCATCTTCGACTTCCTCTTCACGCAGCAGGCGAA
The DNA here is from genome assembly GCA_950022295.1 of Bromus sterilis. Taxonomy (NCBI): domain Eukaryota; kingdom Viridiplantae; phylum Streptophyta; class Magnoliopsida; order Poales; family Poaceae; genus Bromus; species Bromus sterilis. The sequence continues at coordinate 225,927,860 of OX465599.1, forward strand.
GCTGTGATCTGGACTCAAGCCGCAGGAATCGAGCTCGAGCTGCCGCCGGACCCGCAAGTCGCCGTCGTCGAATTCGCCGCCACCACGACCTCCCCGACCTCCCTGACCCCTCTGCTAGCATCACGGTGAGCTCACGGTTCGACCGATCCATTCCTTCGTCTCCCTCCTCCTCCCTAGCTGGATCCGCCATGGACGCCGAAGCTCCTCGCCGCCACGGTCATCGTAGTCGAGCGTCCGTGACGCAAACGAGCTCGGGGGCATGTCCTTCGTCTTCACCTTGCTCCTCTGCTTCGATTGCGAGCATCCCCGGTTCAAATGGAGCACCACAGCAAGCTTTGCCCCAAGCCCGAGCCACGGCCGCCGCTAGGGCTTGACGCCGACGACGCTCCGGTGAGTTCCAGCCCCCCTGGCTGGCTCCATTCGACGCGGCGTCCTTCCAGCAGCCGTTCGGTGCCTCTGGCGTGCCAAACGCGCGACCAGGGCGCGAACCCGTGCAGCGCCGCCGCGACTCCAGTCGCCGGCGTATTAGCCCAAGCCCCCCCACTAATCACCTAGTTAGTGACCCCTTGGATCACTGACTAGTGGGCCCTGTGGCTTAATTAAGCCACTGGATTAACTTAACCATGGGTTAATTAACCCCAGTCACTGACAGGGTGACCCCACATGTCAGCCCCCCCCTGACGTCAGCCTGACGCATTAAATCAATTTAAATGAATTTCCAGAGATTATTTGAATTAAAAGAATTCCAGAAAATCCAGAAAATACCCCAAACTTTGGAAATTCATAGAAAATTCATATTAACTCCAAATTGGACAAATAATATATGAAAAATGATCAGGAGAAAATGATCTTTCCAAATATGCAACTTTCAACTATGTTTGAGTTGAATTTAAAATGTGATCAGTAGCATTTGCTATTTGATTTACATGGAATCAAATCAAATTCAAATCAAATATTTTTGCAACTTGAACTATGGAAACATGCTACATTTCAATCACACATCAGAGGCATATCATACACATTTGAAGTTGATTCAAAATGATCAAACAATGTCACATTCAACTTGGCTAAGCTAAATTCAAATGTGGAGTTTGAATTTGCGTTTTTAAATGCAATATACTCCACTTAAATGGAATTTCCTCACACACATCAAAACTTATACTTCAAGTTTTAAACATTCAATCATGTGCTTGAGAATTGCATTCATATTGATTGCTACTTCGTGCTTTGTTTGTCGAGTAGAGGTGGAACCGGAGCAAGAGGTCACCCCCTTCGCTGAAGATCCAGAACCCGAACCTCATCAGCAAGGCAAGCAAACCCCCTTTGATCATGTCGATAAAATCCCACTTCCCTCTCATGCCTCGCTTATGCATTGTTTAGGATGATCACCATGATTCGTTTCTACCGCATAAATGAACCCATTCCTTTGCATGACCTATCATTTTGTCACAGTAGTAAGCAAACCACAATCCTAGCAAATGTAGGAGTTGTTTGATATCATGTGGCCTCTGCAATGTTACTACTTATTGCATGCTTAGTATGATACCATGTTGTTACTGTGATGTGAGTCGGGATGGGAATGATCATGTTGATGATGGTAGAAAAGTGTTGGTGAATCGACCCTAATACAAGGTGAACGACGAGAGGCTGTGTAGGAGTACACGGTGGGTTGTCTCGTTGAACACCGCCCTAGTACGAGTTCTTGTGTGGTGATCCAAGATGAAGAGTACAACCACACATTGGGCTCACTGACCCCTCTCAACTTACTAACTCATCCCTTTCGATGTCCAGATGTCGCAGTAGTTCGGAGTTCTGGTAGGCTTGTGGCCTGGATGCTAAGTGAGAGAACGGCTCACCCGACACCGGCTTATGCACCACACACACATCGCTTGGGTCCACTTCGATAAACCGGCCGGGTTCACGATAGTGGTAACCAACCCAAGTAGGCGGCTTTCTCGGACTAGATCGGCTATGAGGTAACAGTTGTGGTGAGCATCCTCGCTGGCACCCCTTGAATGGTGTCGAGATCAAACGCTGTAAACTATTCGAATAGCCGCGTCCGCGGTTATGGACTGCTTGGAAAGCTTAGCTTGATTATTAGATAACTTGAACCGGATACTTCTAAAACACACCAAGATAAGTGTGAGTGCTATGGCGTGCTTCCTCGTGGGGAAGTCGAGGAAGACACCATAGTGGTGTATTGGTTGGTGAAAGTAGTGGACTCGTGTACGCTTCTTACCTCAAAGTCTGGTACTCGTAGTTCAGGATTAGCCAAGTCAAAGCTGGCATTTCTACAAGTGAACCCCACCTCCCTTTACCTTGATACATGTGCATGAGTAGTATAGCTCCTATGTAAGTCTTGCTGAGTACGCCTTTGTACTCACGTTTGCTTAATCTATGTTTTAGATGACGCCACTGACCCCGAAGGTGGCTTCTTCATCGAGCTGGACGACAGAAGTTAAGCTAGTCTAGTCCGAGTTAGCAGACTGGTTCCCTCGTGGAGGGCTTTGTGTTTAAATAAGGCTTCTTAAGCCATTTGCTAAACTTGTCTGTACTCAGACATAATTTGCTTCCGCCTGTGTTGTAATGTTGGATCACATGTATGTGATCTTTGTGTGTACTCTATAAGAGTTATAAATAAAATGTACACTTTGTAGAGAATTGCAATGGTACCTGCTGTTCATACAAGGCATGTGTGCTGCGTGTATGTTTATAACATGCATGTCTTCGTATGGGTTTTCGAGACCTTAGTTGTGTTCTGGCTGGCGGTCTTTCATACACCAAGTGGCCCTTAGATGTGCGCAGCTTGGGGCATCGCGATGCGATTGCTCGAGACTCCGTCTCGTGCACACTTTGTGGTATGATCGAGCCCGCCCTAGACCCCGACTAAGTGATCGGGCTGGAGTAAGTCTATGTAAGAGTTATGAGATAGTCGATAGTATGGTTGAGGCGACTTGTCTGTGAATATGGGAGTTCACCACCCATATCATTAGACTTGTGTGCGGACGATGAGGACCCATCTCAGTTGATCATCCGGCCTGGATGTGATGCCCCTCACGTACGATGCTTTCCGAGACCGTTCTGTGCTTGGCCTTGTCTGCTTAGACAAGTGGGTACGGTTCTCGACTCTCCATATGACTATGCCTTAACTGGACTTGCATATGCTAACCCCGGGTCCCGACAGACTTGGTATCAGAGCAGGACTGACTGTAGGACTAGTAGCCTTGGCCGAAGTCGAGTCTAGCATTCTATAGTTATATAGTTACTCTGGGTATATAAGGGAACAACGTAAGGCTTCTTTTTTCCCCTTACCCCCTTCGTTCTGAGTTCTGAGTCACCCTCATCTTATTCTACGGGAAGATAGGACTAGGCTCTCCTCTGTCTGATTAGAACATCTCGTTGTTTGCTTCCTTGTAGCCGTAGGAAAGTTGTGATCGGTCTGTTAGAGTGGTTATCCTCCCTGTTTTGTTACATCGTATGTAAGTGTTGTTTCCATGTTGTAAGAAATTGTCTTTTCCTTGCAATTACAGCCGTTATGCTGTCCGAGTCATTCCAGGTTTATCTCATAATCTGATGCATTTGCAAACCCCTTTCTGTTTCAGATGGCAGATATTCCCCCTCGGCAGATTGTTCGTTTGACCAGGTGCCTCGGTGTGCGTGGCCATCCCGCCACGTTGATCGAGATGATGTCCTATGTGGGATATCGATGGTACCCTCAGTACACAATCGAGGAGCAGTTCCACGACTTCAACCAGACGCAGTTCCACTGCATCGTCAGGATCTACCCGCACCACGTTGGAGTCACCCAGCCTATCCATTTTGGACATGGCATTGGCATTACCGAGAACATGGTTGTGCAGGATGCTGCATACTCATGTATGACACTACTGAGAGAGGAGCACACTTTGCTAAGAGAGACCTCTTTCCGCTATATCCCTGCTGCACTTCCAGGAGAAGAGGGATATTACACCGGACTCTACTCAGATCACTCTGCAGAGGATCCAGCAGTTCAGGTGACTGCTAGGTTTGCTAGTGATCGAGATCGTGATGCACGCGCTCTCCGTTTCGAGCTCCACGCCACCCGTGTTCGTCTGTATCGAGCACTGACACTCTTGGCACCCTTTGTGAGCGTTGGATCAGTTGAGCATGATGCTATCTATCCAGTGAGGACTCAGATGCCTTCTCGAGTTGCTTGGCCCGAGATTGGAGTCATTTTTCCACCCCGTGGTCCTTTGCTTCCACCCTACGCCGGACCTAGGCCCCATCCTTTCCCAAATGGATATCAGGGTCCACAGGCCTCCATGTTTTTCGATGGTCACCTTCAGCTACCGGGATACGCGGGTAACTTTTACGAGGACTACTATGGAGATGGAGATGAGTGAGACCGCCTGTGGTCTTACTTAGTGAGGATGTAGTAGTATCTTAGTGTATTGTACGCAAGGGTCTAAGTTCCAGAGGCTTAGATAAATAATGTATAGGAAGTCAGAGTCCCTCTGAAGGATGTATCATCTTCATCACGTTTGTATTAGCTTGGTGCTTGTACTAAAACGATGTATGGTTTGTATGACAGCTTGTGAATATATGGCTTGTATGCTTTTATCACCATGTTGTCAAGATGATTACTTCCTTTTCTCTGTAATCCTTCCAGTACTTCAATACCTTGTTCAGACTCTTCAAATCAACTTTGTTTGACTTTGGTTTTTCACCTTCAGGATGTCTCAAGGAACCCGTGGCCAGGTTGGTCGTAACCAGGGTCGTGGGAATGATCAGGAGGCAGGCAACCTTCCACCCCCACCCATGATGGCTCAGGTTCTAATGGAGGTTGAGAGGAACCGCCGAGACTCTCACCACCTGTTGGAAGTCATTGCATGCAACACCACTCAGCAACGCAACGAGTTGGTGTCCCTGAACGACTTCATCCGACTTCATCCCCCGGTTTTCAGTTACTCCACCGAGCCCCTTGACGCCGATGACTGGCTCCGCAGCATCGAGAGGAAGATCCAAGCAGGCTATGTTGCAACTGGTGACAAGGTCAGCTATGCCACCTATCACCTCGAAGGTGCAGCTAGTTCTTGGTGGGAGAATTTTCTAAATATACGACCCGTTGGACCACCTGCATCTTGGGAGGAATTCTGCACCTCTTTCCGCGAGCAACACATTCCCAAGGGTCTTATGGACCGCAAGCGTGAGGAGTTCTGCAGCCTCACTCAAGGAAGAAGGACCGTTGATGAGTTTAGTCGCGAGTTCAACCGACTGGCTCGTTATGCTACCGAAGAAGTCTCCACCGACTCCAAGAAACAAGAGAGGTTCCGTCGTGTCCTCAACACCGGACTTCGTCGTGAGCTCAATCTTCATGACTTTGCCACATTCCAGGTCCTTGTCAACAAGGCCATCAAAGCCGAGGACATGAACACCCCCAACGATTTTCGCAAACACCCTAGAGATGATAGTTCATCCAGTTCTGGCTCCCAGAAGCGCAAGATCTGGATTCCAAACAGCATGTTCCGCCAGAACAACCCACCGAGGCCAACCTATGTGGTGCCTCGTCCATCAACCCAGTTCCACCCAGCTCCACCAAACAACCCAGCTCCACGAACTGTTTTCGGAGCCTGTTACAAATGTGATCAGGCAGGCCACTACTCTCGTGAGTGTCCCCAGAACCAGATCCAGCATCAGAATGCTCCACCACGTGCCGGAGGCAACAACAGGAACAATAGTCGTGGCAAGCCACCCCAGAAGGTCTTCACCGCCAAACCCACTCCTCCCGCCACTCGTGGACGTCTGAACCATATCGCCGCCGAAGAGACTGACGACACCACTGACGTCATTCTTGGTACGCTCCCAGTCAATTTTGTTCCTACTTCCGTTCTTTTCGACCCAGGAGCATCTCATTCATTCATGTCGGAAAGTTATGCACTTCGTCATGAGTTACCCTTTGTTGAATTGTCCACCCCGATGGTTATTCAAACTCCAGGGTCAAGATGGCAAACTAATAGAGTGAGCCATGGTAATCAAATTGCAATTGAAGGTTTAGTATTCCTTGCTTCACTCATAGCCCTCAAGTCTTCAGACATTGATGTCATCCTTGGCATGGATTGGCTATCAAGACAGAATGCCTACCTGGATTGCAGAAGCAAATTCGTGAAACTCACCCACCCTTCAGGCCAAACCGTCAGCTATACCTCACCCAGAACAAGAACCCAAGTGCATTCCTTGAATGTACTTCCCCTTCCCGAACTTGAAGATATTCCGGTGGTTCGTGACTTCCCGGATGTCTTTCCTGAAGAGCTGCCGGGCATGCCACCCGACAGGTGTGTAGAGTTTATAGTGGATCTTGTTCCCGGAACCGCACCAATTTCCAAACGCCCATATACAATGGCCCCACATGAGTTAGCTGAGCTAAAAACCCAACTTGATGCTTCGTTGGCAAAAGGCTTCATCCGCCGTAGCTCATCGCCATGGGGTTGCCCCGTTCTGTTCGTAAAGAAGAAAGATGGAACAGAAAGGATGTGCGTAGACTATCGCCCGCTAAATTTAGCGATGATAAAGAACAAGTACCCATTGCCTAGGATCAATGATCTTTATGATCAACTTGCAGGATCCTCTGTCTTCTCCAAGATGGATTTGAGATTAGGTTATCATCAGATCAGAATCCGAAACGAGGACATTCCCAAAACGGCTTTTACTACTCATTATGGTCTTTACGAGTACACCGTCATGTCCTTTGGTTTAACCAATGCCCCCACCACATTCTCACGCTTGATGAATTCGATCTTCATGGAGTACCTAGATAAATTTGTTGTGGTTTATCTTGATGATATTCTCATCTACTCGAAGAACGAAGAAGATCATGCCGAACACTTAAGGCTGGTATTGATGAAGCTTAGAGAGCATCGCCTGTACGCTAAATTCTCCAAGTGTGAATTCTGGCTACCAGAAGTGACCTACTTAGGCCACGTGATTTCTGCAAAAGGCATTGTTGTGAATCCCGAGAGAGTTCAGGCCGTCCTTGACTGGACTCCACCTGAATCGGTTAAGCAAGTTAGGAGTTTTCTTGGCCTAGCCAGCTATTGCCGTTGCTTCGTCGAGAACTTTTCTAAAGTTGCAAAGCCTCTAACTGAACTCCTCAAGAAAGATAAGAAATTCTTATGGACTCCCAAGTGCGAGGAAAGCTTTCAAGAGCTAAAAAGAAGATTGACTTCTGCACCCGTACTTGCACCTCCAGACACCAAAAAGGATTTCGAGATCTATTGTGATGCATCACGGCAAGGGTTAGGATGCATACTTCTGCAAGATCGACATGTGGTAGCTTCTGCTTCACGCCAGTTGCGGCCACATGAAGAGAACTATCCTACCCATGACCTTGAACTCGCTGCCGTAGTTCATGCCCTAACGACTTGGCGACATTACCTCCTTGGTAATCGTTGTGAGATTTATTCAGACCACCAAAGCCTCAAATACATTTTCACCCAGCCAGATCTTAATCTCAGGAAAAGACGCTGGATTGAGTTGATAAAAGATTACGACGTAGTAATTTCTTACACCCCGGGCAAAGCCAATGTCATGGCTGATGCACTAAGTCGTAAGTCGTACTGTAACAACCTCATGTTACAGCAGTATCAACCACTTCTTCATGAGGACTTTCGCAAGCTCAACCTTGAAATTGTCCCTCATGGCTATCTTTCTACCTTGGTGGCGAAACCAACTCTTGAGGATCAAATTATAGTTGCCCAAAGGCGTGCACGAGGTGTTCGCCGGATCAAGGAGAACATTGCTAGCGGAGTTGCTAAATGTTTCTCCACAGATAGCAAGGGAACGGTATTCTTTCAAAATCGTTTGGTAGTCCCTAAGAATAAGGAACTAAGGCAACTCATCCTCAAAGAAGCCCATGACACACCCCTCTCAATTCATCCCGGTAGCACAAAAATGTACCGAGATCTACGCCAGAGATTTTGGTGGACTAGGATGAAGAGATGCATTGCTCGTTTTGTTGCTGAATGTGATGTTTGTCGTCGCATTAAGGCAGAACATCAAATACCTGCTGGTACACTTCAACCTTTGTCTATTCCCGAGTGGAAATGGGACAAAGTCGGTATGGATTTCATCACCGGCTTTCCAAGAACCCAGAAAGGAAACAATGCCATCTTCGTTGTCATAGATAGGCTTTCCAAAGTTGCTCACTTCCTTCCGGTTCGCGAGTCTATAACTGCTAACCAGTTAGCGGACTTGTACATCTCCAGGATTGTATCCCTTCACGGTGTTCCTTTGGAAATCAATTCTGATCGTGGTAGCCTTTTTACCTCTAGATTTTGGGGAAGCTTTCAGAATGCTATGGGAACTCATCTCTCCTTTAGTACGGCTTTCCATCCTCAGTCTAGCGGTCAAGTCGAAAGGGTTAACCAAATTCTTGAAGACATGCTCAGAGCTTGCGTTATCTCATTCGGAAAGAATTGGGAGAAGTCTCTTCCATTTGCCGAATTTGCTTATAACAATAGTTTTCAATCTAGTCTAAACATGGCTCCTTTTGAGCTCCTATATGGACGACGATGTCGAACACCTTTAAACTGGTCAGAAACCGGTGAAAGACAATTATTTGGACCGGATATGATCAAGGAAGCAGAAGAGCAAGTTCGCATTGTTCATGATCAATTGAAAGCAGCCCAGTCTCGTCAGAAAAGCTACTATGATCGTCATCATAGGCAATAGAGCTACAATCTGCATGAGAAGGCTTACCTTCGGGTTACTCCTCTGAAGGGAACCCAACGTTTCGGTATCAAAGGCAAGTTGGCCCCACGTTACATCGGACCTTTCCGCATTATTGCTAAACGTGGAGAAGTTTCCTACCAACTTGAACTACCTCCGCACCTCTCCCGAGTACATGATGTATTCCATGTGTCCCAACTCAGGCGTTGCTTCAAGGACCCCATTTGCGAAGTCGACCATGAAACGCTTGATCTCCAAGATGACCTTTCTTATCGAGAATACCCCGTTCGTGTTCTTGATTCCGCAGAGTGTGTCACTCGTCGTCAGAAGATTAGGTTTCTGAAAGTGCAATGGTCACACCACTCCGAAAGAGAAGCTACGTGGGAAAGAGAAGACCGTCTCAGTGCCGAGTACCCCACCTTCCTCCCGCAGACTTCTGAATCTCGGGACGAGATTCTGTTGAGTGGGGGCGAGTTGTCAGAACCCTCTGTTAGGTAATGTGCTAGGATCAAGTAACCTTGCATCATGTCAAATTTTCAAAGGAAATCAACTTCAAAATCCAAATGGGAGAAGGAACACCCCCAGATGAATTAATTCAAAAAGGCCAGATAAAATTCTTCTCCAAAAATTCATTTTAGAGTTTTGAAAAGTCTTATAAATGAGTGTGATCACATATCAAGTGATGTGGGACCCACCCCATGCTCATAGATTTTTCAAATATTCAAACAGTGCCTTGGAATTAAAGAAATACCCCTATTTGAAATAAGATTCGAATTATTTGAATTTTAAAAATGTTGAAAGTTTATGAGTGGCTAGTCTATATTATTATGAAGCCACATAAAAGTTTTCAGAATTTAATAAAATGATTTGGTATTTTTACCAAAGTCAAAACAAATATACAAAAAAACAGAAAGGAAAGATTAAACAGAAAAAGGAAAAAAGACTTACCTCTCGCCAGGGGCGAGGCCCACCTCTCCAGCCGGCCCAGCCCGCGAAGACCCCCTTGTCGTCTTCTACCCCGCGCTGTCAAGCAGCATGGTGGCGCGGCGCCGACGCCGTGCACGCCACCTCGACGCCCAGGAGCTTCCAGGCCGCCCCAGGACTCCAAAGTGCGCCACGGAGACGCCCTCGACTCCCTCTCTCACTTTCCCCCATCGCCGCTTCGTCTAGAGCCCTCCCCTAGTTTTCCCCTTCTTCCCCGAGAGCGTCTGTCGTTCGTCGTCGACGAGAACCGCAGCCAGCGCCGGCGAGAAGCCTGAAGGCCATGTCCATCGTGCGTGCCATCGTCGACTTCCTCTTCACGCAGCAGGCGAAGCTGTGATCTGGACTCAAGCCGCAGGAATCGAGCTCGAGCTGCCGCCGGACCCGCAAGTCGCCGTCGTCGAATTCGCCGCCACCACGACCTCCCCGACCTCCCTGACCCCTCTTCTCGCATCACGGTGAGCTCGCGGTTCGACCGAGCCATTCCTTCGTCTCCCTCCTCCTCCCTAGCTGGATCCTCCATGGACGCCGAAGCTCCTCGCCGCCACGGTCATCTTAGTCGAGCGTCCGTGACGCAAACGAGCTCGGGGGCATGTCGTTCGTCTTCACCTTGCTCCTCTGCTTCGATTGCGAGCATCCCCGGTTCAAATGGAGCACCACAGCAAGCTTTGCCCCAAGCCCGAGCCATGGCCGCCGCTAGGGCTTGACGCCGACGACACTCCGGTGAGTTCCATCCCCCCTGGCTGGCTCCATTCGACGCGGCGTCCTTCCAGCAGCCGTTTGGTGCCTCTGCCGTGCCAAACGCGTGACCAGGGCGCGAACCCGTGCAGCGCCGCCGCGACTCCAGTCGCCGGCGTATTAGCCCAACCCCCCCCCCCCCCACTAATCACCTAGTTAGTGACCCCCTGGGTCACTGACCAGTGGGCCCAGTGGCTTAATTAAGCCACTGGATTAACTTAACCACGGGTTAATTAACCCCAGTCACTGACAGGGTGACCCCACATGTCAGCCCCCCCCCCCTGACGTCAGCCTGACGCATTAAATCAATTTAAATGAATTTCCAGAGATTATTTGAATTAAAAGAATTCCAGAAAATCCAGAAAATACCCCAAACTTTGGAAATTCATAGAAAATTCATATTAACTCCAAATTAGACAAATAATATATGAAAAATGATCAGGAGAAAATTATCTTTCCAAATATGCAACTTTCAACTCTGTTTGAGTTGAATTTAAAATATGATCAGTAGCATTTGCTATTTGATTTAAATGGAATCAAATCAAATTCAAATCAAATATTTTTGCAACTTGAACTATTGCAACATGCTACATTTCAATCACACATCAGAGGCATATCATACACATTGTAAGTTGATTCAAAATGATCAAAAAATGTCAAAATCAACTTGGCTAAGCTAAATTCAAATGTGGAGTTTGAATTTGCATTTTTAAATGCAATATACTCCACTTAAATGGAATTGCCTCACACACATCCAAACTTATACTTCAAGTTTTAAACATTCAATCATGTGCTTGAGCATTGCATTCATATTGATTACTACTTCGTGCTTTGTTTGTCAAGTAGAGGTGGAACCGGAGGAAGAGGTCACCCCCTTCGCTGAAGATCCAGAACCCGAACCTCGTCAGCAAGGCAAGCAAACCCCCTTTGATCATGTCGATAAAATCCCACTTCCCTCTCATGCCTCGCTTATGCATTGTTTAGGATGATCACCATGATTCGTTTCCACCGCATAGATGAACCCATTCCTTTGCATGACCTATCATTTTGTCACAGTAGTAAGCAAACCACAATCCTAGCAAATGTAGGAGTTGTTTGATATCATGTGGCCCCTGCAATGTTACTACTTATTGCATGCTTAGTATGATACCATGTTGTTACTGTGATGTGAGTCGGGATGGGAATGATCATGTTGATGATGGTAGAAAAGTGTTGGTGAATCGACCCTAATACAAGGTGAACGATGAGAGGCTGTGTAGGAGTACACGGTGGGTTGTCTCGTTGATCACCGCCCTAGTACGAGTTCTTGTGTGGTGATCCAAGATGAAGAGTACAACCACACATTGGGCTCACTGACCCCTCTCAACTTACTAACTCATCCCTTTCGATGTCCAGATGTCGCAGTAGTTCGGAGTTCTGGTAGGCTTGTGGCCTGGATGCTAAGTGAGAGAACGGCTCACCCGAGACCGACTTATGCACCACGCACACATCGCTTGGGTCCACTTCGATAAACCGGCCGTGTTCACGATAGTGGTAACCAACCCAAGTAGGCGGCTTTCTCGGACTAGATCGGCTATGAGGTAACAGTTGTGGTGAGCATCCTCGCTGGCACCCCTTGAATGGTGTCGAGATCAAAGGCGGTAAATGAAGATCATGTGTGTGTAGCGGTACACCCTTGCAAGGTTAACAAAACTATTCGAATAGCCGCGTCCGCGGTTATGGACTGCTTGGAAAGCTTAGCTTGATTATTAGATAACTTGAACCGGATACTTCTAAAACACACCAAGATAAGTGTGAGTGCTATGGCGTGCTTCCTCGTGGGGAAGTCGAGGAAGACACCATAGTGGTGTATTGGTTGGTGAAAGTAGTGGACTCGTGTACGCTTCTTACCTCAAAGTCTGGTACTCGTAGTTCAGGATTAGCCAAGTCAAAGCTGGCATTTCTACAAGTGAACCCCACCTCCCTTTACCTTGATACATGTGCATGAGTAGTATAGCTCCTATGTAAGTCTTGCTGAGTACGCCTTTGTACTCACGTTTGCTTAATCTATGTTTTAGATGACGCCACTGACCCCGAAGGTGGCTTCTTCATCGAGCTGGACGACAGAAGTTAAGCTAGTCTAGTCCGAGTTAGCAGACTGGTTCCCTCGTGGAGGGCTTTGTGTTTAAATAAGGCTTCTTAAGCCATTTGCTAAACTTGTCTGTACTCAGACATAATTTGCTTCCGCCTGTGTTGTAATGTTGGATCACATGTATGTGATCTTTGTGTGTACTCTATAAGAGTTATAAATAAAATGTACACTTTGTAGAGAATTGCAATGGTACCTGCTGTTCATACAAGGCATGTGTGCTGCGTGTATGTTTATAACATGCATGTCTTCGTATGGGTTTTCGAGACCTTAGTTGTGTTCTGGCTGGCGGTCTTTCATACACCAAGTGGCCCTTAGATGTGCGCAGCTTGGGGCATCGCGATGCGATTGCTCGAGACTCCGTCTCGTGCACACTTTGTGGTATGATCGAGCCCGCCCTAGACCCCGACTAAGTGATCGGGCTGGAGTAAGTCTATGTAAGAGTTATGAGATAGTCGATAGTATGGTTGAGGCGACTTGTCTGTGAATATGGGAGTTCACCACCCATATCATTAGACTTGTGTGCGGACGATGAGGACCCATCTCAGTTGATCATCCGGCCTGGATGGGATGCCCCTCACGTACGATGCTTTCCGAGAACGTTCTGTGCTTGGCCTTGTCTGCTTAGACAAGTGGGTACGGTTCTCGGCTCTCCATATGACTATGCCTTAAGTGGACTTGCATATGCTAACCCCGGGTCCCGACAGCGAGGTTCGCCGCAAGTCGTCGTCGTCGACGGGTTTTCTGAAGCTCAATCCGGGGTGCATACCTCTTCTGTTTTCGTGTTCGTTTCAGTTCAGTAAACGTGCATTAGCGGAGTGGTAGAGGGGGCTGTGGAGTGGAGGCACGGCCTGGGTTCGAATCCCAGCCGATGCACGCCCCCTTTTTCTTTTCTTTTTTCTTCGTTTGCTTTGGCCGTGGAGACAGATGGGCTTGGCCCAGTAGCTGCCGCAGTTCAGATGGGCTGGCTCAGAGGGAGAAGAGGAGATGGGTTGTTTGCCGAATCCAGCCCAGTGCTGGAGCCCCTTTGTTCTTTTTTTTCTTTTTCCTTTTCTGTTTTGTTTTCCTCAATTTGAATTTGAACTCAAATTCAAATTGGATTTTTGACTTCAACTTCATCCAGGGGCATGTTATATATGATTTTGGGGTAGCTTGAGCTACTGATCTGCATGGTGAGGTCTATTTTGCACCTTGCCCCCTCTAATATTTGAGGTGTGGTAATTTTGCAATATAACCCCTCCTTTTCTTTTTGTTTTGATCAAGTTTTTGCCCAAAATAAAATGGCCATGCCATATATGAGATTGGGGTAGTTTCAAACCAGGAGTTGCATGGTGATAATGGTTTAACCATTGAAGCCTTTTCCAAAATGCATGTAGTGTAATTTTGCACTCAGTCCCCTGAACTCCAGTTGAATTTGTAACTATGTTTGCAAATTCAAATGCTACCATAATATATATGGTTTTGGGGCAGCTTTCTGCAAGGATTGCAATGGTGTGTCCTCGTGATGTTCTGTGCAACCCATTTGGACAAGGTGTGACCACCTCAACCAGTATCAATCTGTCTTTCCCTGATTGCATCATTTCATCTTTAGTGCATTTTGAGATGATGATCATCAGCCCTTTTCAAGCTTTGTTTCATGTCATCTTCAAATCATCTTTCTTCAAAGTCAACCCTAACATATTGTCATATGCAATGTGGCTGGTTCCAACTTTTGTTGCACCTTCCTTGTGTCAAATTCACCGACACTACTTCGTCTCCGGAATCGATGATTACTTTTACGTTGTTTTATTTATGTTATATGCTTTGTTGATCATGCCATGTTGCCATGTTAATTACACCAAAAATAAGGCTAAGACCAAAGCCATCATCGCGTAAATAAATTTCATATGAAGTTGTTGACGTGTCCTCACCACCTTCATTTAAATCTGACTAGATAGGGTCACATCATGTAAGTTAAACTTGATCATACCATCCTTGCCTGTGCATTGTATCCGTTACTTACTTGTGTGCCTTTCCTTACCGGTACCTTACGTTAGCACCTGAGACCGCCGAGGAGACTTACGTGGAGATTTCCGACACCGAGCCCGAGGAATTTGCTGCGTCTGCTTCGACGACCGATTACCCAAGCAAGGGGAAGATTCATACCATTACTTGATACCTTTCTGCCTACCTGCTTAGCTGTAGCCTAGAACGTTTGTTTGATCCTATCCACTTTGAGTATGCCACCTTCAAAAACCCAAACAGCCATGATCCCCACATCCCAGCAAAACTTTGTATTGCTAAGGTACCGCTGCTCAGCCATTGCTTAGTATGAGTAGGAAAACTTGCTGCTTACCCTATGCTTGGTTGGGATATCATGTTATTTAAAGAAGTTGGTTGATATTTATTATTAATGATGTTAACTTATACTTGAAGAAGGATGGGAGACCAGGTTGTTCCCGCCAGGTGTTTTGTTCCATTTGAGTCACCTAGGACCCGAGTTCCGGGTATTGTGTTTCTTGACGAGCGTGCCTAATCGTTTGTGGGATTCTATGGGGTCCCCTTGTCTTACCTACCTAGCTTCAAACAGTTCTAGTGGTGGCCCAAGCTGATTTACATTTTTCAAACATGTGTGTGCTTGGTTGGTATCCCAGCAAGTTTTCGAAACAAACCGGGCCAGCGGAGACATGGTTTCTCTAGTTGGTCCAAACCTGGAAGCTAGGGGGTTGTCCACATCTGTTTGGGCAACTAATCCGACCTCGTCCAGACGGTAGAGGCCGATTCGAGAGCACGACCGACTTTTGATTTGGGTGTTGACTCACCGGGGGCCACCCGGCATTGTGCGTTGTTAGTTAGAGGGACTCTGACGTTCCGGAGTTTCAGGCGCTTACCTAGCCAAGTGGAAACCTGGCGTACATGCGAAGCCTATGATGGGCAGTTGGTACACCCCTGCAGGGTTAAATCTTTTTGAAAAGTCGTGTCCGCGGTTATGGACGACTTGAGACCTACTACTTGTTCATAGATTAACATCAATCTGAATCATAATTAAAACTTGCCTACCGTGTGAGTGCCTTGGTTGCTTTTCTTCGTCCAGGGGGACCGAGAGAAGATCCAGGTTGTGTTATGTTTGACGTAAGTAGGTGGTTAGCAGACTTATGACACGATGTCACGTGTACTTCTTGGATCTTACCCCTACTCTAATAGAACGTTAGCCACCATATATGCTAGTGCGGCTGCCACCTTTACCTTTACTTTGTCTTACCGTGGGAAGTTAGTTACCCTGTAATGATATAATCTCACCCCTGTTATCCTTTTGTGCTTACTGTTTTGCCTGATCGGCCGCTGCAGTGGAGTACTACCTCGACCCGAGTTCTGGACGATACTTCGTGGAGGTGCCCCTGGAGGATGACGATGAGATCGACCTCGTTCAGTAGATCCTATAGTTGGGCTTCGACGTTCCGTGGGTGGACTCTTTATGTGCAGCCCTCTCTAGGGCCATTTGGCTTTTGACCATACTCGGTCCTGTTTGTCTTCCGCTTGTCGCATGATGTACTGTTGGGTCCACGGACCTCTGAGATGATGTAATAATTATCTAGTGGCGATGTATGCCCTGGACTCTATATATTTATGTCTTAGTTAAAGATCTTCGTTCTTATACTTGTTGTTGAGAATCCGGCAGCGACACGAGTGCGAGTGTCGTGAGTTGGTGGCTCTTTATGCGCTACTAACTTGAGCGAGACGCGAAAGCGACTAACTCGAGTTAGCACCGCATCGGGGGCATTACAGACGAGTAAGTGTTACGATGTAGGGTTACGATGTCTATACTCAACTATGCCGGTGGAGTTGATGGACGCCACGAAGCTCTTTATTGTTTTCCGCTGTATTTTATTTGTAAGCTAGCCTTGAGCTATGCAGGTATGCTTTATTTTAACACTGGATCTTCGATGTAATATATATGACATGTGGTTTATTCTTGATATTACATCATGTACTGTGTGTGCTAGCTAATTATCCAGGGACTAGTACAGAATGCACAGAGACTTGGATTCTTTAGTGAATCGGGTCGTTACAATTACACTCATCGGGTCTTAACCAAGAAAAATCGGCATATACATGTGGCACTCCACGCCCTATAATCGCATGTATGTTTGATGCTCATATGATCTAAATACGCGAAACCCGGCTAAAAAACTCTCAAGAAGAAGTTTTAAAGCAAACGGAAAAACACAGATCAATGTGAGACGGCATACAAAGGAGTTACGACTCATGGATAACCCAAAATTCTTCTCAAACAAAGAGAAGATGAGGAAAAGATGAATTCAGAGTCGACTTCTATATGAGCCTTTATATTTTCTTTTTGCATACATTAGCATCATTACATACTCTTTTCATTTTTTCCAAAAAATTATATCGTGAGCATTGACCTGTGTGACTCAGTATTACACAAAAGATGCTCATACTGACTCATGGGGACTACAATTCTTTCATTATATCTTCTGCACATATAAAGTCGACTTCGGTCGCAACGGCTTTCGCCATATATATAAAGTCGACTTCGGTCGCAACGGCTTTCGCCATATATATAAAGTCAACTTCGGTCGCAATGGCCCTCGCCATATATTAAGTCGACTTCGGTCGCAACGGCTTTCGCCATATATATAAAGTCGACCTCGGTCGCAGCGGCTCTCTCCACATATTAAGCCGACTTCGATCGCAACGGCTTTCGCCATATATATAAAGTCGACCTCGGTCGCAGCGGCTCTCGCCATATATAAAGCCGACCTCGATCGCAACGGCTCTCGCCATATATAAACCCGACCTCGGTCGCAACGGCTCTCGCCATATATATATAGCCGACCTCGATCGCAACGGCTCTCTCCATATATAAAGTCGACCTCGGCCGCAACGGCTTTCGCCACATATAAAGTCGACCAGGAAAATTACAAGATAAACCTATGTGACTCGGCACTACACACAGATGCACATACCGACTCATGGGAACTACACTCCAAGGTTTCTTATCAAAGTAAAGACTTGGAACTGCACACAGATGCACACACCGACTTTTGGGGAGTAACACTTCAAAAAAACATGTAAAAGATTGTAAGTCACCAGATTGATGCGGGTAAAGATAACCCAGCACTTTGAGGGCTACAGTTCGAATTTTCCTAGTGAGTCGGCACGACGAAATGATGATCATACCGACTCATGAAGATTGCACTCAGAAAGTATCTATGATTCGATTCATGTCAAAAAGAAAAACTTCTACAAACAAGTCAAAAGACAAAAGTCAGATGGATTTATAAAGATTGGCATTCAAAGGCCGAAAAGGCAAGAAATTCAAAGACATAAAAGTATCTGACCACACGTTGGTCACAAAGTCACGGGACATGTTTCCCAATATTACAAACCCGGCTGTAACAGCCCACATGTAGCAAGCTAGCAAACACCATGTAATTTCCTTCCTCTGTTGGACCTGTAACTTGGCATGGTGGATGTGTATGCCATTTCATGTGATGATTTTAATTGGCATTGGGATTGGAGTAAGGCTGGTTTGGTTTCTTCTGCGTCCAAAGTCGTTCAAGAAGGGCAGTGATGGATTTTTCCTTGTTGCATGCTCACCTCTCTTGATCCCAATTTTGGCCTAGCCATTTCTTTTGCCTTTGCAAGGGTTTTAAAATCCTCAAGGTATTTTTGAATCCATCAAAAACAGAAGCTCTAGTTCAAAGGGAGTACTCCAGCTACGTCGACACCGCCTCGGTCGTCTTCGTCTCCGGTGACGGCCACGCCACTTCATCCTCTCCGCTGCGTTCCTCCCGTCCTCGACCACTCCTGGGTGAGCTGCAACCTCCCCGCTTGTCTCCGTTGCCGCGTGGTAGACCTGGTGCCGAGTTCCGCGTGTAGTCCGCCGCCGTAGTTTTTTTTTCGCCGCCGTGTAGTGCTCGCCGCGTCCATGCCGTACGCGTGCGTGCTCCGCGTGTGTCCAGTGCGTGCGCAGTGCAGCCAGGGAGCCATTTTCCTGGAGGCGCACACCCGCTCCTTCAAAGTTCGCGCCTTTCTGAACCGGAGTGCAGAAGTGCGCCGCCTCCTTTTCCGGCGAGGCTAGCATCCTGGCCGCGTGGCCTCCGGCGAGATCCCGGCGCTCGTTATGATCGTGGATGTGCCGGCTAGAGCCCGGTGGTGTTAGATGTGCCAGCGCCGCCCCGTAGCCGTGTGGAGGGTCGCCGGAAGCCCCTGTCGTCGGCGTCTGTCAGGTGTCGCTTGGAGTTTCAGTTACGGCTGCAGAGTTATATCATGTCGTCTGATGCCCCGCTTCTGTCGAGAACAGCCGAGTGGCTTAGTGGCAAGGGAGGCACCGTGCGAGGGGCGGCGTCGTGGGATCGAGTCCCAGACGGCGCAAGCCCCCCCCCCCCCCCCCCCCCGCATTTTTTTCGTTTGCTTTTTTTTGTTTTCCACTTGGGCCGTGGAGAACGTGGCAATGGGCTGTCCAGGCTATGGGCTCAGCCCTTTTTCGTTTTTTTTTTCTCGTTGCTTAGCCGAGTGGGCTCTGCTCGATTGGGCTGTGGAGCAGGAGCTGGGCCGAGCGCCCAAGACTGGCCCATGCGCCAAGTCCTCTCCTTTTTCTTTTTTATTTATTTATTTTTATTTTGTTTTCTTTTCTGTTTGAATTCAAATTTGAATTTGCATTCAAATTCAAATCTGTTTTTGAACAACTTTTGCATTCATGGGCATGCCTTATATGTTTTTGGGGTGGTTTTCTGCAAGGATTTCAGCAGTGATGCTATCATGATGTGTTGTGCAACTTTTGAGACAAGGTGTGATCACCTGGTTCAGAAGCTTTCAGGTCTGTCTGCCTGCAACATTTCAACTTCAGTGCATTTGAAATGTTGTTCATCTGATCTTTTCAAGTCTGTTCCAGGTCATCTTCTTCTTCAAGTCAGCCCATAGCATATTGTCATGTGCATAGTGACTGGCCTCAAACCTTGTTGCTCCTTCCTGTGTGTCAGTTTCACCGACACTACTCCGTCTCCGGAATCATTGTTTTACTTTCATGTTATTTAAATACTTGTAATGCTTGTTGATCATGCCATGCTATCATGCTATTTACACCTAAATTAAGGCTCCGACCAAAGCCAGTACAATGTAAATAAATGCATATGGAAGTGATGACCTGTCGTCATCACCTTCATTTAAACTTGACTAGATAGGGTCACATCATGTAAATAAAACTTGAACATGCCATCCTTGTTTGAGTTGCATCAGTGGCTTACTTGTGTGCCCTTTCTTGTTGGTACCTTATGTTAGCACCTGAGACCGCCGAGTAGACTTACGTGGAGCTGTCCGACACCGAGCCCGAGAGTACCGTGGGTGCTGCTTCGACTACCTTACCAGGCAAGGGGGAGATCTGTGTCATTACTTTATAACTTTCTGCTCATGCCTAGCTGTAGATCTAGAACGTTGTTGTTTGATCCTATGTACCTTATGCCATATTTAAAACCCATACAGCCATGATCCCCACATCCCAGCAAACCATTGTTCTGCTAAGTTACCGCTGCTCAGCCATTGCTTAGTATGGATAGAAAACTTGCTGCTTACCCTATATATTTATGGTTGGGATATCATGTTATCAGAGAAGTTGGTTGATATTATTATTGTTAAATGATGTTAATTTATATTCGACGAAAGGTGGAAGGCCGGACTATTCCCGTCTAGTGCTTTGTTCCCCTTGAGTCACCTAGGACCCGAGTTCCGGGTATTGTGTTTCTTGACGAGCGTGCCTAATCGTGTGTGGGGTTTTATGGGGCCCCCTTGTCTTACCTACCTAGCTTCTTACAATTCTAGTGGTGGCCCGAGCTGATTTACATTTGCTTCGCGTGTGTGTTGGTTGGTACCCCAGCTGTTTACAAAACAAACTGGGCCAGTGGAGCATAGATCTCTGTTGGTCCACCTAATCAGCTAGGACCCGGTCCCATAGGAGAACTAACCGGTAATCCGACCTGCGTCATACGGAAGAGTCCGATCCGAGAGCGTGGCCATCTTGAGGTTTGGGTGTCGACTCCCCGGGGGCCACCCGGAGTTGTGCGTTGTTAGTTAGAGGGATTCTGACGTTCCGGAGTTTCAGTCGCTTACCTAGCCAAGTGGAAACCGGGCGTACATGCGACGTCTATAATGGACAGTTGGTACACCCCTGCAGGGTAAATATTTTCGAAAAGCCGTGTCCACGGTTATGGACTACTTGAGACCTACTCCTTGTTCTTAGAATAACATCAATGATAATCATGCTCTAAAACTTGACAAACCATGTGCGTGCCTTGGTTGTCTTTCTTCGTCCAGGGGGACCGAGAGAGAAACGAGGTTGTGTTATGTTTGCGTAAGTAGGTGGATAGCCGACCTATGACACGCTGTCAACGTAATTCTTGGATCTCATCCATATTCCGATAGAACGAGTAGCCACCATATGTGCTAGTACGGCTGCACCCTGTCTATATCTTTACCTTACCTGTAGCGTTAGTTATTCCGTAATGACATTTTCTCACCCCCGTTTACTTTTCCGCCTTTACCGCTTTGCCTGATCGGCCGCTGCAGTGGACTACTACCTCGACCCCAGCACCGGACGATACTTCATGGAGGTTCCCCCGGAGGATGACGACGAGTACGACTACCCCGACCAGTAGGATCCTATAGTTGGGTTCAGACGTTCCCGTGGGTGGATAATTATGTGTAGCCCTCTCTAGGGCAATTTGGATCTTGACCGTACTCGGTCCCGACTATGCTCCCGCTTGATGTATTGATGTATTCATGAGATGTACTCTTGGTGATGTGATATTATTAGACAGTGGCGTTGTATGCCCTTCTCTATTTATATTCTATATGTATTTTTTCCTTTCTTAGAGTTATGCTTATATACCTGTTGTCGAGAATCCGGTAGCGACACGAGTGCGAGTGTCGTGCGTCGGTGGCGTCTGATGCGCTTCTAACTCCGACCGGACGCGAAAGCGACTAGTTAGAGTTAGTACCGCATCAGGGGCCTTACAACTTGGTATCAGAGAAGGACTGACTGTAGGACCCTTTACTGGCCGATGTTGAGTCTAGAAATTATTTTGGTAGTTATATAGGGAAAAATTTCGGAGAGTAGGACCTCTTTCTGTTTTCTCCTTATCCCACCCTCCCACCCTTTTTCCGTGAGGAAGTGAAACGATGTTTTGTCTCTACAACTTATCCCCTTTCAAACAATCTAGGATCTCGTTTACATGAGGCTCCGATTCCTCTATAATTTTTTGCTAGCGACGAGATTTGTTGGCGTCTTTGAGACCCTTGAGCCGCCACTTGGGGTTGACTGCTCTACCTCGCTTACGGCGTACCCCAGGTGAACCGTCCATACAGGATTGGCGGGCATCCTATGGTAAAAGGATGTGGTGTCTTTCCCCTATGGACGACCGTGATGGCGGGCCGCTCAGGGCAGATGTCTCATTGTTAGGTTTCCAACGGCTCGTATATATTGTTGTGTGCTCGCTAGCAGATTATTATCTTGGGTTCGGATGTTCTTGGTTTGGGAATTCTAGTAGCACCTAGTTATCGACTTTCCGGGTTAACCTTGGTGGAATTTCAGCCTTCGGCTTTCTCATACCTCGTGAGGGAGTTTTGTTGTCCATTTTTCTTTAACTTCGGGTTACTTCAATGTTTCGTTCATGTTCTCATAAGTGTACCTGTATACAGGATGCCAAGAGCGAACATGCCGCCGCCAGAGAACCCTATCCTTGGGGAGGCTGTAGCCGCAGTGGCTCAGGGCACAGCTGCGATCCTTCAGATGCTGCAGAACCAGGGTGCTCAGAGGAATGATCGTCCACAGTGCACCACACTGCAGCAGTTCCTTGCGATCAGCCCCCCCAGGTTCTCCGAGGCTCGAGACCCGCTGGAGGCGGATGACTGGATCGCTGAGATCAAGAGGCACTTCAATGCCAACACCGTCAGACCTGTCGACTATGTCACCTTCGCCTCCTTCCAGCTTCAGGGTGCCGCAGGCAGTTGGTTCTCGACGTACAAGGCCAACAAGGGTGATGCAGAGATCACGTGGGATGACTTCGTCAAGGATTTCAGAGCTGCTCAT
Organism: Bromus sterilis; assembly: GCA_950022295.1. Taxonomy (NCBI): domain Eukaryota; kingdom Viridiplantae; phylum Streptophyta; class Magnoliopsida; order Poales; family Poaceae; genus Bromus; species Bromus sterilis. Next base: position 225,950,497 of record OX465599.1, read on the forward strand.
ATTCCCAGTGGTCTGATCGAGAGGAAGCGCGAGGAGTTCTTAGCTCTGAGGCAGGGGGACAGGTCTGTGCAGGAATATAACCTGGCCTTCGTCAGGCTTGCCAGGTATGCTCCAGAGGAGGTCTCGTCAGAGGCCAAGCGCATTGCCAGGTTCCGCGGTGGTCTTGCCCCGGACATCAAGTATGCGCTCACCTTGTCCACGCCAAGCCTGTTCTCAGAGTTCGTCGACCAGGCTATCAGAAAGGAGTCAGCTGAGGCAGAGCGTTCCGCAGAGAAGAGGAAGCAGAGAGAGCACAGTTCAACAGTGATGGTCCACAAGAAGGCCAAGTCCTGGGTTGCAGAGCCACAGTCTCAGCCGCAGCGTCAGCAGTTCCACCCGAGGGGGGCAGTTGTCCGCACTTTTGCCCGCCCTCCCGTCCCAGTGCAGCACGGACCTCGCTCTACTTCACCCTACGCGAGGCCACCTGCTCCACAGGGCCAGCCCAGGCCAGAGATCACGTGCTTCAAGTGTGGCAAGCCGGGCCACAAGTCTCCGCAGTGCACCGACCCTCGTTACGCCAGGCTGCCTCCGCCCCCACCTCGCTCTACACCGAGCAACGCGATGGTGCGGGCCCAGCCACGAGCGCTCAGGGTGAACAACGTGACTGTGGCAGAGGCTCAGCAGTCGTCTGAGATTGTGCTTGGTAGGTTACTTGTGTGTTCAGTTCCAGCGACAGTGTTGTTTGATTCCGGAGCTTCCCATTCCTTCATATCTCAGTCCTTTGCTTCGAGAGTAGATCTCCCACGTGACCAGCTTCCGAGCAAGCTATCAGTTGTCACACCTGGGTCAAAGTTCACTTCTTCATGGACAGTTCCAGATGTGGAGATCAGTATTCAGGGTGCTATCTTTTCGGCGTCCCTGGTTGTCTTGCCCCGTTCCGACATTGATGTCATTTTGGGCATGGATTGGCTTGTCAAGTACAAGGCCAAGATTGATTGTCTGTCCAAGACCGTGTTGCTGACGCACGATTCAGGCGCAGAGATTTGGTACACTTGTAGCTCGACAGTGGGATTAGCAAAGTTGTACGCTCTGAACGCTGGAGTTGCTCCATTGATCGAGGAGGTCAGAGTGGTTCGAGAGTTTCCAGATGTCTTCCTAGAGGAGTTTCCAGGTATTCCACCCGTCCGTGCTATTGAGTTCGTGATCGATCTAGAACCTGGTACACAGCCGATTTCTCGGCAGCCTTACAAGATGTGTCCAGAAGAGCTGATTGAGTTGAAAGAGCAGTTGGTGAAGCTTGAGAAGGATGGGCTCATTCGTCCGAGCACTTCTCCTTGGTGTGCCCCGTGTCTTTTTGTGAAGAAGAAAGATGGTACTAGTCGGTTGGTTCAAGACTACCGTGGTATAAACAAGAAGACGGTCAAAAACAAGTACCCTTTGCCGAACATCAATGACTTGTTTGAGCAGTTGCATGGAGCAAAGGTGTTTTCAAAGCTTGATCTAAAGATGGGGTACCACCAGATTCATGTCCGTGAGGAGGACATTCCCAAGACAGCCTTCCGCACTCGTTATGGACTGTACGAGTTTACGGTCATGACATTTGGCTTTTCAAACGCACCTCCGACGTTCATGAGGGCCATGAACTATCTGTTCCAGAAATGGTTAGATGTGTTCGTACTCCTTTACCTCGACGACATCCTTGTTTTTTCCAAGTCAGAGGATGAGCATGAGGAGCATCTCAGATTGGTGTTGCAGAAGTTGAGAAATCACCAGTTTTATGCCAAGTTCTCCAAGTGTGAGTTCTGGATGAATAAGGTCAACTTTCTTGGCCATGTCATTTCCTCAGAAGGCATTGCTGTTGACCCAGACAGAGTCCGGACGATTCAAGATTGGACTCCGCCGAAAAATGTCAAGCAGTTGAGGAGCTTTCTCGGACTTGCCAGCTATTGCAGGAAGTTTGTCGAGAATTTCTCCAAGATAGCAAAGCCGATGACCGAGCTGTTGTGCAAGGGCAAGAAGTACGTTTGGTCACAGGCTTGCCAGGCAGCTTTTGATGAGTTGAAGCTAAGACTGACCACAACTCCGATCCTTACACCGCCAGACGAGTCACAACCGTTTCAGGTGTTCTGTGATGCCTCGTTAAATGGCCTTGGCGGAGTGTTGATGTAGAGAAAGAATATTGTGGTGTACACCTCCAGACAGTTGAAGCAGGCTGAGAGGAATTATCCGACCCACGATCTTGAGCTGGCTGCAGTGATTCATGCGTTGGTTACTTGGCGACACCTCCTCCTAGGGAGGAAGGTTGATGTGTTCACCGATCACAAAAGCCTAAAGTACTTGTTCACGCAGCCTAACCAGAACTTGAGGCAAAGGAGGTGGCTCGAGACTATTACTGAGTACTCCGTGGATATTCAGTATACGCCTGGCAAGGCGAATGTCATAGCTGATGCGTTGAGCCGCAAGGGTGATTGCAACAGTGTCCAGGTGCAGAAGATACACCCTGATTTGTGTGAGGCATTTCGAAGGCTCAATCTTGAACTAGTTCCAGCAGGCTATCTAGCCAACCTTGTGGTAGAGCCCACTATTCGTGAGAAGATTCGTGAAGCTCAGTCTGGTAGCTTGATGATTCAGAAAGTCAAACACGGTGTTGTCGCCTCAGTTCTGAAGTACGGTTGCTTTTCAGTGCATAATGACGGCACCGTGATGTTCGAGGAGAGAGTTGTTGTTCCCAAAGAAGGAGGTCTCAGAGAGGTAATCTTGAGAGAAGCCCATGACTCAAAGCTGTCTATCCACCCTGGTAGAACCAAGATGTATCAGGACCTCAAGCAGAGCTTTTGGTGGACTCGTATGAAGCGGGATGTTGCCCGTTTTGTCTCCCAGTGTGATGTGTGCAGGAGAGTGAAAGCACAGCATCAGAAACCTGCAGGGCTACTTCAGCCAATTGAAATTCCGGAGTGGAAATGGGACCACATTGAGATGGATTTCATCACGGGTTTTCCTTTGTCGCAGAAGAAGAACAATGCCATCTTTGTTGTCATTGACAATCTCTCCAAAGTTGCCCACTTCTTCCCAGTGAAAGACTTCATTTCTGCAGCTCAGTTGGCGGATTTGTACACCGCAAGAGTTGTGTCTTTGCATGGCATCCCCAAGAAGATCAGTTCTGATCGAGGCAGTCTTTTCACCTCCAAGTTCTGGCAGGCCTTCCAAAAGGCGATTGGTACGACAGTGTTGCTCAGTACCGCTTATCACCCTCAGACCAGTGGGCAGGTTGAGCGTGTGAATCAGATTCTTGAGGACATGTTGAGGGCATGTGTCATCTCATTTGGCATGAAGTGGGAAGAGTGCTTGCCGTATGCTGAGTTCTCGTACAACAACAGCTATTAAGCAAGTCTGCAAGCAGCGCCGTTTGAAGTCTTGTATGGTCGCAAGTGCAGGACACCTTTGAACTGGTCAGAGACAGGCGAGAGGCAGCTATTCGGTCCAGATGTGATCCAAGAGGCAGAGGACAGAGTGAAGATTGTCCGAGAGAACCTAAAGGCAGCACAGTCTAGGCAGAAGGCCTATTATGACAAGAAACACCGTGGGGTTGACTTCAAAGTTGGTGACTTCGCGTACCTCAAAGTGTCTCCACTTCGGGGCACTCACCGCTTTGGGATCAAAGGCAAGTTGGCTCCCAGGTTCGTTGGTCCGTTCCGCATCCTAGAGACTCGGGGACCTCTTGCGTTCCGCCTCGAGCTTCCAGACAGCTTGGCTATGGTGCATGATGTGTTCCACCTGTCTCAGTTGAAGAAGTGTTTCAAGCAGCCAGAGCAGGCAGTGGACTTGGGCGAGATCCAGCTCAGCGCGGATCTTTCTTACTCAGAGCGTCCAGTCCGTGTTCTTGACTCGTCCGAGCGCAAGACTCGCAACAAGACCGTCAAGTTCCTTAAGGTGCAATGGGCACATCACTCAGAGAAGGAAGCAACGTGGGAGCGTGAAGATCATCTCCGTTCTGAGTATCCCGAGCTTTTTCTTGCTTAGATCTCGGGTCGAGATCCTATGTTGGTGGGGGAGAGCTGTAACAGCCCACATGTAGCAAGCTAGCAAACACCATGTAATTTACTTCCTCTGTTGGACTTGTAACTTGGCATGGTGGATGTGTATGCCATTTCATGTGATGATTTTAATTGGCATTGGGATTGGAGTCAGGCTGGTTTGGTTTCTTTTGCATCCAAAGTCGTTCAAGAAGGGCAGTGATGGATTTTTCCTTGTTGCATGCTCACCTCTCTTGATCCCAATTTTGGCCTAGCCATTTCTTTTGCCTTTGCAAGGGTTTTAAAATCCTCAAGGTATTTTTGAATCCATCAAAAACAGAAGCTCTAGTTCAAAGTGAATTTGATATTCAAAATGAGCTCACACTTTTGTTGTTGCCAAAGATGCCCAAACCATTTTTAGAAATTGAGGAATAATGCAAGGATTAAAAATTTCAAGCTCATGGAATTTTGAACCTTCTGTTCTTCTCTCAAAAACTCCCCAAATGCCTTTTCTATTTAATTTTAAATAGATATGGTACTGTTTGAATTTTTGGGGAAGTTTCTCTGCATCCAAAATTATGCAACCAATTTTGGGTGATCAAGAATCTTTCCAGGGGAATTTAAAAATATTTAAAATATTTTTCCCTTCCCCCTATCTTTTCCTTTTTCTTTTCCTTGCTTGCTGATCTTTTCTTTTTTTTCCAGCAGGCCATTTTCCCTTTTCTTTTCCTTTTGGTGCGGGCTTCCGCCCAGCCCATCTGGCCTGCTTCTTTTCCCCATGGTCCAGCCCATGCGAAGGGGTACGGACGAGATCCTGGCCGTCCAGGGCGATCGACGGCCCCGACTTAACGGGGGGAAGACGGTCACCTGTTCCGTCACCTCCTGGCGTGGACGCCGAGAGAGAGGAGAGGCCGGCGCCGTCCAATTCCGGCTGCTTCCGGCCGTCAAATCGCTCGCCGAGACCCCCTATAAGAGCCCCGAGGCCTAGGGTTCCTTTCCCCCTCCTCAATTCGTTCTGCCGCCGCCTCCTGGCACACAGGGGAGCTCCCCTGTTCCGCCTCGGTCGCCGGTGTGCGTCCCGATTCCTCGCCCGTCTTCAACCATGCGCTCGACCTCGTCCATCTCCGCGCTGACGCGCTTCCGTTCCTCCCCGCAGGTCCCCGTCTTCGTGAAGGGAGTACTCCAGCAACGTCGACACCGCCTCGGTCGTCTTCGTCTCCGGTGACGGCCACGCCACTTTCTCCTCTCCGCTGCATTCCGCCCGTCCTCGACCACTCCTGGGTGAGCTGCAACCTCCCCGCTTGTCTTCGTTGCCGCGTGGTAGACCTGGTGCCGAGTTCCGCGTGTAGTCCGCCGCCGTAGTTTTTTTTTCGCCGCCGTGCAGTGCTCGCCGCGTCCATGGCGTGTCCATGCCGTACGCGTGCGTGCTCCGCGTGTGTCCAGTGCGTGCGCAGTGCAGCCAGGGAGCCATTTTCCTGGACGCGCACACCCGCTCCTTCAAAGTTCGCGCCTTTCTGAACCGGAGTGCAGAAGTGCGCCGCCTCCTTTTCCGGCGAGGCTGGCATCCTGGCCGCGTGGCCTCCGGCGAGATCCCGGCGCTCGTTATGATCGTGGATGTGCCGGCTAGAGCCCGGTGCTGTTAGATGTGCCAGCGCCGCCCCGTAGCCGTGTGGAGGGTCGCCGGAAGCTCCTGTCGTCGGCGTCTGTCAGGTGTCGCTTGGAGTTTCAGTTACGGCTGCAGAGTTATATCATGTCGTCTGATGCCCCGCTTCTGTCGAGAACAGCCGAGTGGCGTAGTGGCAAGGGAGGCACCGTGCGAGGGGCGGATTCGTGGGATCGAGTCCCAGACGGCGCAAGCCCCCCCCCTTTTTTTCGTTTGCTTTTTTTTATTTTCCACTTGGGCCGTGGAGAACGTGGAAATGGGCTGTCCAGGCTATGGGCTCAGCCCTTTTTCGTTTTTTTTTTCTCGTTGCTTAGCCGAGTGGGCTCTGCTCGATTGGGCTGTGGAGCAGGAGCTGGGCCGAGCGCCCGAGACTGGCCCATGCGCCAAGTCCTCTCCTTTTTCTTTTTTATTTATTTATTTTTATTTTGTTTTCTTTTCTGTTTGAATTCAAATTTGAATTTTCATTCAAATTCAAATCTGTTTTTGAACAACTTTTGCATTCATGGGCATGCCTTATATGTTTTTGCGGTGCTTTTCTGCAAGGATTTCAGCAGTGATGCTATCATGATGTGTTGTGCAACTTTTGAGACAAGGTGTGATCACCTGGTTCAGAAGCTTTCAGGTCTGTCTGCCTGCAACATTTCAACTTCAGTGCATTTGAAATGTTGTTCATCTAATCTTTTCAAGTCTGTTCCAGGTCATCTTCTTCTTCAAGTCAGCCCCTAGCATATTGTCGTGTGCATAGTGACTGGCCTCAAACCTTGTTGCTCCTTCCTGTGTGTCAGTTTCACCGACACTACTCCGTCTTCGGAATCATTGTTTTACTTTCATGTTATTTAAATACTTGTAATTCTTGTTGATCATGCCATGCTATCATGCTATTTACACCTAAATTAAGGCTCAGACCAAAGCCAGTACAATGTAAATAAATGCATATGGAAGTGATGACCTGTCGTCATCACCTTCATTTAAACTTGACTAGACAGGGTCACGTCATGTAAATAAAACTTGAACATGCCATCCTTGTTTGAGTTGCATCAGTGGCTTACTTGTGTGCCCTTTCTTGCCGGTACCTTACGTTAGCACCTGAGACCGCCGAGGAGACTTACGTGGAGCTGTCCGACACCGAGCCCGAGAGTACCGTGGGTGCTGCTTCGACTACCTTACCAGGCAAGGGGGAGATCTGTGTCATTACTTTATAACTTTCTTCTCATGCCTAGCTGTAGATCTAGAACGTTGTTGTTTGATCCTATGTACCTTATGCCATGTTTAAAACCCATACAGCCATGATCCCCACATCCCAGCAAACCATTGTTCTGCTAAGTTACCGCTGCTCAGCCATTGCTTAGTATGGATAGAAAACTTGCTGCTTACCCTATATATTTATGGTTGGGATATCATGTTATCAGAGAAGTTGGTTGATATTATTGTTGTTGAATGATGTTAATTTATATTCGACGAAAGGTGGAAGGATGGACTATTCCCATCTGGTGCTTTGTTCCACATGAGTCACCTAGGACCCGAGTTCCGGGTATTGTGTTTCTTGACGAGCGTGCCTAATCGTGTGTGGGGTTTTATGGGGCCCCCTTGTCTTACCTACCTAGCTTCTTACAATTCTAGTGGTGGCCCGAGCTCATTTACATTTGCTTCGCGTGTGTGTTGGTTGGTACCCGAGCTGTTTACAAAACAAACTGGGCCAGTGGAGCATAGATCTTTGTTGGTCCACCTGATCAGCTAGGACCCGGTCTCATAGGAGAACTAACCGGTAATCCGACCTGCGTCATACGGAAGAGTCCGATCCGAGAGCGTGGCCAGCTTGAGGTTTGGGTGTCGACTCCCCGGGGGCCACCCGGAGTTGTGCGTTGTTAGTTAGAGGGATTCTGACGTTCCTTAGTTTCAGGCGCTTACCTAGCCAAGTGGAAACCGGGCGTACATGCGACGTCTATAATGGACAGTTGGTACACCCCTGCAGGGTAAATCTTTTCGAAAATTCCTGTTCCGCGGTTATGGACTACTTGAGACCTACTCCTTGTTCTTAGAATAACATCAATGATAATCATGCTCTAAAACTTGACAAACCGTGTGCGTGCCTTGGTTGTCTTTCTTCGTCCAGGGGGACCGAGAGAGAAACGAGGTTGTGTTATGTTTGCGTAAGTAGGTGGATAGCCGACCTATGACACGCTGTCAACGTAATTCTTGGATCTCATACATATTCCGATAGAACGAGTAGCCACCATATGTGCTAGTACGGCTGCACCCTGTCTATATCTTTACCTTACCTGTAGCGTTAGTTATTCCATAATGACATGTTCTCACCCCCGTTTACTTTTCCGCCTTTACCGCTTTGCCTGATCGGCCTCTGCAGTGGACTACTACCTCGACCCCAGCACCGGACGATACTTCGTGGAGGTGCCCCCGGAGGATGACGACGAGTACGACTACCCCGACCAGTAGGATCCTATAGTTGGGTTCAGACGTTCCCGTGGGTGGATAATTATGTGTAGCCCTCTCTAGGGAAATTTGGATCTTGACCGTACTCGGTCCCGACTATGCTCCCGCTTGATGTATTGATGTATTGATGAGATGTACTCTTGGTGATGTTATATTATTAGACAGTGGCGTTGTATGCCCTGCTCTATTTATATTCTATATGTATTTTTTTTCCTTTCTTAGAGTTATGCTTATATACCTGTTGTCGAGAATCCGGTAGCGACACGAGTGCGAGTGTCGTGCGCCGGTGGCGTCTGATGCGCTTCTAACTCCGACCGGACGCGAAAGCGACTAGTTAGAGTTAGTACCGCATCAGGGGCCTTACACCGGCGCTATAGGCCGCACAAATATTAAAATAAGTTTTTTCATCTCAAAAAGAGACTTACGACGGGACATTGGTATGACTCTGAGACGACGACCCGGCAACATTTTTTGATGGCAAGATCTCACTGTGACTCTTCATTAAATCCACATCAGCAATGTCATCAATCATTAAGTCATCCTCTTCTCCTCCTGGAAACGGCTCCACAGGGTTCGCCGGATCCAAGGTCACCTTCGAAGGAGGGAGAAGAGAAAACTCAAAAGGAGTCGGCAGATTGATCCGGCGCCTCTTGTTGCTTTCATCATATCCAGTCTCTAGCCGACTCAGGTCGATGTCATCAGCAATCTTGGTGGCAAAAGGGCGAGTTACTTTATGTACCTTGATAAAATCCTCCTTGGAAAATTTTGAGTCATCTGCCTTAAGCTCCGGGAAGCCGGAAGCAAGATGGTCCAGCTTCAAACTAGGATGATATGCCTTGGCAAGTTCCAAGCCACGCATCACTCCCATGCGGCAAGCCGACCGCTTCCCCGGCTTGACCCGCTCAGGTATAACTGAGAGAGGGCCCATCATATCAGTTATTCTCTTCATGCTTGGGGGCTTCGGCTGAGTTGCATAAATCTCTTTACATGCACCCTCAAACAGTTGTTTGACCAAGGCAAATGTGCAAGTTAGCTTCATAGCAGGCGTCTCACCCAGAATATCATGATCTTTGCCTATTAAAAAAAGACAAAAAGAAAACAAAATCAGCAAGCAAAAAAGAAAATTGGAACACCCGGATTCAAGAAAGCAGCTTAGCCGACTCACAAAAGATGGCTGACACAAGCCGGTGAATGTGTAAGCCCCGATATGCGGTACTGTTCCAGATCTAGATGTTTCCATCAAGACCCGGGGACGAAGCACATATCGGTCCCACCGCGACATATGACAAAGCCATATGCCCCGGATTTCCAACACGATATCACAACATTACAGATACAAGGATACAACATCTCATACAATCGGCATACAACTGCCTTCATACAACAAAACAACGGAAGATATATGTCTGAGTACAGACTACAAGCAAATGCCTAGTGGCAAAGAGAAAAACGTCGATCCCATAACCACACGGGTCTAGGCCCTCCGCCGGGATCCACCTAACTAGTCGTCGTCGAGTCTCCACGTGAAACATCGATCACCATACCTGTTTCCGATCAAGAACCCTGAAAAGAGTTTGGGGGTAGTATCATGAGTACAAAGGTACTCAGCATCCAACTGTAGTGGCCATCTGACCCAGCAAGGACTTCATCACTCGTCATTCTAGGACAACTAGTAGTTTACGGTAAGGAAGGGGTAAGTGGTGAGGTTGCTGCCGCACTAGCATTTATGAAGTGGCTAACAATCTACAGAGTAAGATAAGAAGCCAAGCATTCGATGAGGAATCGCCTCCAACAAGTCTGCTATCCACCTACATACGCAAACATAACACCTATCCAATCCTTGTCCTCCTTTTCGCATCCCGACGAAGAAGAAGCAGTCAAGGCACACACACGTTGATCAAGTTATATTAAGATTATCTCAGCTGTTGTTGTCTATGAACAAGGAGTAGGTCTCATGTCGTCCATAACCGTGGACACAACTTCTCGAAAAGATTTAACCCTGCAGGGGTGTACCAACTTCCCATTACAAGGCTCCGCACACACGCCCATCTCTCTCAGTTGCTACCCATCACAGGCAACCATTTTATGATTTAGTTCCAAGAGATCCGAAATGGCAGGTCCCTCTAAATAACAACGAACAAATCCGGGTGGCCCCCGGTGAGTCGACACCCAACTCAAAAGCCGGCCGCGCTCTCGAATCGGTCTCTACCGTCTGTCTCGGGTTTGGATAGCCAGTTGATCACACATGGGAAACCGGGTCCTCAGCCGAACAAGGTGGGCCAGCAAGGGAACTATGTCCTCACTGGTCCAGGTTGGTTTGAAAACTACTGGCAGCTGACCAGCACACACACGGTTTCAAATGGTAAATCAGCTTGGGCCACCACTAGAAATGTTTGAAGCTAGGTAGGTAAGAAAAGGGGACCCCATAAAATCCCACACGCGGTTAGGCACGCTCAGTCTTAAAACCAATACCCGGAACTCGGGTCTAGGTGACTCGAATGGAACACAGCGTCGGGGCGGGATAGCCTGGACCTTCCATCCTTCGTCGAATATAGTCAACATTATAATAATCATATCATCAACAGCAATATAATAAGGTGATATCCCAAACCAAGAAGTAACAGGGTAACATCGTAGCATCCTAAGCATGCATGCTAAGAAGGGGCTGAGCAACGAGCAATAGTAACATAGCAGTACAAGGTTTGCTGGGAAGGGACATGGCTGTATCGGTTTGAAAGAGGCTGTAAACATGTGGTAGGATCAAACATCGAACCTAACCTATACTAGCATGCAAACCTCTGGTTGAAATAGAAGGGATCATAAGTAATGTATAGTCCTTGCCTGTTGATAAGTCGGGTTCCGAAGGTGTAGCCGATCGCAAGCTCGCATCGTCTCCGAAGGTACCCGCGGAAGCACACAAGACGATAAACACTGGAAAGCAATCAACGAGCAAGCACTCTATTACTACAGGGCAACACAAGATCAAGAGGACAACACATGACACGGCAACGCGATACGGATCTATTGTCGAGAACGGTTACTAACAGTTTAAGTGGGGTATCGGTCACACACGACGAATACCGCACGTTTACGGAGGTTCAAGTTGTTTAGCTACATGTGATCAACCAACGGTTATTAACATGGCAACTCAAGCAAGCATGGCATAGCACACAAACACGTCAAGAGGTGAAGCACAAAGTAAACTATCTATGCTAGTCAATTTAAGTGAGGCACAACCTAAACATGGCATAACACTAAGTGTCGCACGACGATTAAAACATTTGGTATTGTTCTGTCCTAAAAAATATTTTAGGTTGGTTAACAACAGCAAACAATAGCACAAACAAAAAGTACACGAAAAACTAATCAAGTTACATATAAAGAACACCCCAAACGGAGTTACGGTTAAAAAGATATAAGCAAAACAAGTTACGGGCACAAACTGCCAACATCACGAAGCACACTTTCGAGCAATGCATAAACAGGATAATCAATGCAAACATGCTCACAAATGATATGAAATTAAACTAGACATGACAAGGAAGGCATGGCAAAAAGAATCATGCAAAAAGGCATCACGGATCAAAAGATATTAAGCAAACAACATGGCATCGCAAAGTAACAGACTTTGTGAAAAACAGAGGTGACTGTCAAAAACAGCAGCATAGCAACTTTGAAGCTAAACAACTATAATACCAATAATCATATCATGGCAATGCAATACATAGGATGAAAGTAGACATGATGCTTAACAATATGCAATTGGAATCACTCAATTCCGATAAACGGTCGCGACACACTCGTCGACCGAAGTTGCAACAAAATAACAGTTTCAGCAACAGCAGCACATAAACATCAGGATCACCACTTTGGAGCAAGATTTAATATAGCTAGAGCATCCAAATATGACAAGTTAAGGCATGGAAATGAAGTACACATGATTCTTAACACATAGGAAAAAGAATCAATGCAATAGGCCTCATGGATGAGTCACAATCATCATGCAAAGTTGCAACAAAATATAAACAGCAGCACTTGACAGGAATTTGTAGCAGTTTAACGGCCTGATGCCCTGTTCAGCACACAATTACACAATCAAGATGAGCTCAAACGGAAAAACTTTCTACATACGAATGCTAGAGCATGCAAAACTGAGCAACTTTTGTTTTGGGGGCACGTTCATCGGAGCTACGGTTTAACGGGAAATTACAACGCAAAATTGAATACAGCAAGCAATTTCAGGGACTTAGCAAAAATTACAGGGGCTAGGGAAAAAATAACAGAGACAATAAAAAAATATAAAAAAGAAGAGGGGCGCGTGGCTCACCCATGGGCCAAGCCCATCTGGCCAGAGGAGGCCGCTTGGGCCGCTGGAGGCGCCTGGGCTGGGAGGCCTGGCCTGGGCCGTGGCCCACGTAGCCGTTGGAGGGCGAGGGAGGCCGGCTGGCTCGGGCGCTCGTGCCTCCCGCACGGGACGCAGGAGCTCCGGCCGGCTCGTCGTGGCGGCGCGGCGGCGCCGGCCACCGGAGCTAGGCCGGGTCGAGGAGGCGCAGGGGCTCGGATCTGGAGGCGGCTCGCCGGGATCTGGCGGCCGGCGGGCTCCAGGGTGGTGCGGCTCGAGCTCCTCGGCTCCATGTTCATGGCGGCGGTTCGAGCCCCGAGCTTGGGCTCGGCCGGGCCATGGCGTTGGCTGCGCGGCCTCCTGGTGCTGCGAGATGAGGGGGAGGGAGGTCAGGAGGATAGGGAGGAGGAGAGGCGCGGCGGGGAGGCGACCTCTCGGCGGCCGAAGACGGCGGGGCCCGGCGACGCGGCTGGAGGTGGGAGGCTGCTGGTGGCTATGGGGGCTCGATCTGAGCCGTTGGAGGCCAGATCTGATGGCTCAGATTAGAAGAAGCTAGGGTTTTGGGACAGGAGGGGCTAGGGGGCAAAATTTTCCATTAGGGTAAACCCTAATTGGCTGGTTTGGGAGGTGGGGGTCATTATATAGGCAGGTTGGCTGGCCAGTTTACGCAAACGCCCCCGGTACCCCTCTCGCGCGTCTGGCGATCGCGTTCGTGACCGCCGAGACTCCGTACGGACTCCGATTCCAACGAAATCTCAAACCACGCGCTCAGCGCGTCGAGCTCGTCGATCGTACCTCACTACGGTGATATTCCGACAACGTTTTTCGGCGCCCCATAAAATAATCCGTTTATTAAATAAACGGGTTTTCGTTCCGGTGGCGATGGCTGGACTTGCGCCGGCTGCGACGATGCTCGGGTGAAACCCGGTGTCGCACATGTCGTGTGCCGTGGTGGGAAGGGGTCGGTTGTAAGGCCCGATATGCGGTACTGTTCCAGATCTAGGTGTTTCCACCCAGATCAGGGGACGAAGCACATATCGGTCCCAGCGCGACATATGACAAAGCCATATGCCCCGGATTTCCAACATGATATCACAACATTACAGATACAATGATACAACATCTCATACAATCGACATACAACTGCCTCAAATACAATACAACAGCGGAAGGTACATGTCTGAGTACAGACTACAAGCAAATGCCTAGTGGCAAAGAGAAAAACATCGATCCTATAACCACACGGGTCCAGGCCCTCCGCCGGGATCCGCCTAACTAGTCGTCGTCGAGCCTCCACGTGAAACGCCGATCACCGTACCTGTTGTCGATCAGAACCCTGAAAAGAGTTTGGGGGTAGTATCATGAGTACAGAGGTACTCAGCATCCAACTGTAGTGGTCATCTGACCCAGCAAGGACTTCATCACTCGTCATTCTAGGACAACTAGTAGTTTACGGTAAGTAAGGGGTAAGTGGTGAGGTTGCTGCCGCACTAGCATTTATGAAGTGGCTAACGATCTAGAGAGTAAGATAAGAAGCCAAGCATTCGATGAGGAATCGCCTCCAACAAGTCTGCTATCCACCTACATACGCAAACATAACACCTATCCTATCCTTGTCCTCCGCTTCGCATCCCGACGAAGAAGAAGCAGTCAAGGCACACACACACGTTGATCAAGTTATATTAAGATTATCTCAGTTGTTGTTGTCTATGAACAAGGAGTAGGTCTCAAGTCGTCCATAACAGTGGACACGGCTTCTCGAAAAGATTTAACCCTGCAGGGGTGTACCAACTGCCCATTACGAGGCTCCGCACGCACGTCCATCTATCTCAGTTGCTACCCATCACAGGCAACCATTTTATGATTTAGTTCCAAGAGATATGAAACGACAGGTCCCTCTAACTAACAACTAACAAATCCGGGTGGCCCCCGGGGAGTCGACACCCAACCCAAAAGCTGGCCACGCTCTCGGATCGGACTCTTCCGTCTCAACAGGGTTTTGGTTACCGAGACGCCTCACGTGAGGCCTCGGGCCCTCGCCGGTCAAAGGTGGACCAACAGGGAAACCATGTCTCCGCTGGTCCGGGTTGTTTAAAAATTGCGAGGGATCCACCAAGCACACACACGGGGTTTCAAATGGTAAAATCAGCTTGGGCCACCACTAGAAATGTTTGAAGCTAGATAGGTAAGAAAAGGGGACCCCATAAAATCCCACACGCGGTTAGGCACGCTCAGTCTTAAAACCAATACCCGGAACTCGGATCCTAGGTGACTCGAATGGAACAAAGCGTCGGGGCGGGATAGCCTAGACCTTCCATCCTTCGACGAATATAGTCAACATTATAATAATCATATCATCAATAACAATAATAATAATCTGATATCCCAAACCAAGGAGTAACAGGATAACATCGTAGCATCCTAAGCATGCATACTAAGCAGGGGCTGAGCAACGAGCAATAGTAACATAGCAATACATGGTTTGCTGGGAAGGGACATGGCTGTATCGGTTTGAAAGAGGCTGCAAACATGTGGTAGGATCAAACATCGAACCTAACCTAGACTAGCATGCAAACCGCTGGTTGAAATAGAATGGATCATAAGTAATGTATAGTCCTTGCCTGTTGGTAAGTCAGGTTCCGAAGGTGTAGTTGATCGCAAGCTCGCATCGTCTCCGAGAGGTACCCGCGGAAGCACACAAGACGATAAACACTGGAAAGCAATCAACGAGCAGGCATCTATTACTACGAGGCAAACACGAGCAAGCATCAACAAGAAGCAACACGAGACATCGCACCTACCGTCGAGAGCGGTTTCTACAAATTTAAGTGGAGTACTCGTCACACACGACGATACCACACATTTAGAAAGGTTCAAGTTGTTTAGCTACACAAGGTGGGAAAAGGTTGTTAACATGGCATAGCACAGAAGCATGGCATAGCACACAAAAATTTCAAGAGGTGTAGCAAAAAAAACTACCTAAGCTAGTCAATTTAAGTGGGGTGAAATCCTAGACATGGCAAACTATTGCGGACCCCACGATAAATATTGCATTTGGTACTGTTTTGCCCTACACAATATTTTATTATTTTTGTTAGCAAGCAAGAACAGCAAAAACACATTCTACATGCAATTCTAGTCAAGTTACATATAAAGAACATTTTAAACAGAGCAACGGTTAAAAAGTTATTGCAGTTACAGTTTACAGTGGCAAGCAGTGTAATTAGCAGGCAAACAATAGGTAAACAAAGTCAAACATGGCAACAAAGCACATTTTACTAAACTACACACAAAACTAAGCAAGTTTCATATTTTACGCGTCGCGATCGGAGCTACGGGTAAAAAGTTACGGGCACTGCAAAAATCCTAATACAAACTGCCTAAATTAAATAAAAAAACCTAGCAGGGAAAAAAACCTAAACGGGCCGAATCTACTGGCCCAACAGAAAAAAAAATAAAGAAAAAAAAGGGAAAAGGGGGGCAGCTCACCCCGTGGGCCACGGCCCAAGGTGGCCTGGAGAGGCGGTTGGAGGCGCCTGGGCCGCTCTGGCGCGCCGGCCCACGTGCGGCAGGCTGGCTCGCTCGGCCTCGTCCCGATGGGATCGGGCAGAGACGGAACCGGCGCACGGCGGCGCTACGGCAGGGCTTTCCGGCTGAACTTCGGCGCACGGCGAGGCGAGGGAGGGCGCTGGCGGCACGACGGAGCAGACCAGGAGGAGGCGCGGCGGACGCCGGCGTCGTGGCGCGGCCGGGTCGGGCGTCCAGGGGAGGGGGCGGCGCGAGCTCCTGCTCGGGCCATGACGCGGCGGCGGCCGGCCTGGCAGCGCTCCGGCGCGGCACCTGCAGCAAAGGAGGGGAGGGGGAAGAGGTGAGGCGACGGAGGAGAGCGAGGAGGCGGCGGGAGGCCTCACCGAGGCGACGCACGGCGGCTGTCGGCGGCGACCTTGCCTCCATGGGGACGGCGCGGCTTGGACAGAGAGAGAGAGGAGAGAGGTTAGGCCAGGTGGATCTGGGCCGTCGGATCGCGAGATCTGACGGTCCCGATCGCAGGGGAGCAAAAATTCGGGATTTGAGGTCAAAATGGGCAGATCTGAGCAAACTCAGGGGGGTGGCTGCAATTTTGGACTAGGGAAACCCTAGAAAAGGGGTGGCAGTGTGGTGGTCTTTATATAGCCCCGTTGGCTGGCAGTTTGCAAAAACATCTCCGGTTTTTCTCTCGCGCGCGCGGTGCTCACGTTTCTGACCGCCGGGGGTCCGCAGTACCTCCGATTCGGGTAAAACTTCAAACTGCGATCAGTGAGTCGAGCCGGCGGCGTTCACCTCGCGCTGGAACCGTTCCGAGAACACTTTCCGGCGCGCTATAAAAATATCCCGTTTAATTATTAAACGGGGTTTTTCGTTCCGTTGGCTGCGGCTGTCTCGTGCGGTTTTCGCGACGGTGATCGGGCGAAACCCGGTGTCGCAAAGGTCGAGTGTCAGGGTGGCAAGGGTCGGTCTCCGTCCGATACGAGATAAGAGGGGGAAAATAATCGCCGACCGATAAATCGGGGATGCAAACACCGCAAACAAATCAGTCAATCAAACAATTCACACCGAAAGCAAATTTTTATTTTTTCTAAAAACTGGGCTGTTACATCGGTCTCCGTCCGATACGAGATAAGTGGGGGGGAAAATAATCGCCGATCGATAAATCGGGGATGCAAACACCGCAAGCAAATCAGACAATCAAACAATTCACACCGAAAACAAAAAATTTAATTTTGTGAAAACTGGGCTGTTACAGAATGCTATCCTTGAGTGTCTCCAGATTATTTTGTGCCGACTTTAATTTCTGCTCAGCTGTATCACGCTGAGCGGTTGCATCATTTATAGCTCTGGTCAGAACATTTGCAGCCTTAGACATCTCAACTCTGACAGCCTTAGGCCAATTTCTTCATCAGCTCCTTTCAGCTTTGCCGACTCTGCAGCGAGTTGTTCCTCCATTTGACGTTTAGATTGCCCAACATCCATTGCAACAGCCTACAATTAACGAAATAGTACTGAGTATTCAATGAGGCCAATTGCCTAAACAAAGTTGCTTGGGGGCTAAAGTTACAAATAAACAAACATGACCCGGTAGAAATGTAATCACATTCTGTCGGCTCATGGGGGCTACAGCTCAAAAAAACTATGATGACTCGACATACCACAAAATTGGTATATCGATCCATGGGGGCTACCGTTCAATCTTACTATAACTCAGCACACTACAAAATGAGTATGCTGACTCACGGCTCATACAGTTTATTTTTTATAACCCGGCATGGCAATCGATCACCAAGCCGGCTTATGGGGGCTAAAGATATATAACATTAAGGACAGTGCAGGCAAAGTACATACCTCATAATGCCCCCGAAGCTGGAGGAGTATATTATGTTGTTCTGAAGAACAAGCTAGAGACCGCTTGAATAAATCTTCAAGAAACGCCTTCTCAGATACTTGCTAAGTAGGATGACCTATCACCTGACTCTTGTCGTCCAAAACCTTCATTAGGGTCGTACTAGAAGGAGGGTCACCCTTCCGAGTCCGAGTGATCAAAACCTCATCAGCAACTGCCTTATCCTTGGAAGGAGCCGGCATAGAACTTGGTGCAACCACCACCTTTTCAAAAGAAACCGTCGGCTTATCAAGGCCGGCTTCAGGAGAATTATCCTTGTATATGTATGATGGGCTTGACTTGTCTAAGCCAGCCTTCTTCAAAGCTTCAGAAACCGAAGCCCCTGGCAATTTCTCAGATAGAAAGGCCGAGTCCTTAGCAAAAGAAGAGTCGGCCAGGTCCTTGGGGTCAATTCGAGCGCTGCTCCAAAACAAAAATAGAATGTGTTAACAAATCATACACACAAAAGACAAAGTTACCATCCTAAAGAAGGAAACACTTACCCATGATTGATTGGGAAAACCGACATCTGGACAGAGGAGCCCTCAGAAGAAGGAGTATCGGTTCGAGAGTCACCACCTTGATGTTGTCCCTCAGAAATCCCTGCCGATTGACGAGAAGGAGCTACGACTAAAGTCGACTTCTGTCGAACTTTTCGAGGTTCATCGCCCAAAACCACAAGAGGGTCCGCCGAGTCGGAACTACAGGTATGCCTCTTGCGACCTTGTGCCTATAAAGAAAAACATAAGACACCAGCTCGTCTCAAATCATCATAAGAAGCCGGAAAAGATATTACCGGTGGGATGGCGGTCTTGCTCTCCTTACGAGAGTCGGCTCTAACTGGAAGAACTTCCTCTTGTTCTTCTTCATCTTCATCATCCTCCTCCGAATCATCCTATAGGAACCAAAGGGGTAAGAGCAAAAGACATCACAAAGGGAGCTATCAAGTGAATCTTACCGAATGACTCAGACTTTTAGCATCGACTTCTTCCATAGGGAGGTCTTGCCCCACATTCCACCATGGGTCGTCTTTCTGGAAGAAAAAAGGTGGAAAGTCAAGATCTCTAGACTAATGTTATGATTAAGGAAGAATAACAAGGAAAAAACATACTGGAAGAGCCGGATTGGCTTCACAGAACGGGGGGAGGCCGACTTTCTTGATGTCCTCTATATGCTCAGCAAGAAATTTCTTGCAAGTCGACACCAGAGCCCCTCCAGAAATCTCCTTCTTTGTAAAACACATGGGGTCATCCGGTCTTGAGTACTCACACATGAGTCGGTCTCTCACGCTAAGAGGATGGATTTGCCAACCTATCCAACATTAGATCAGATCTGTTCCGGCAAGACCATGAGCTAACAAGGCCTTTATCCGAGCCATAATCGGCTCATGCTTTTTATCATGAGCATCCGAAGGTAACAAGTTCAGGCCGTCATGAAATTCAAGTCGACTCTCAGGAAAGCCGGGCAGAGGATTTTCCTTCTCAGGAGTCACAACGGTGCAGTAAAAGAAAGATTTTTGCCATGTTTTCACATGGGAACTCAACTTAAGTGAAGGGTAAATCGACTTGGCGCGCTTTTGAATAGTAACTCCGCCACATTCCAAAGCTGGACCTCCACTATATTCGGTTTGTCTATTGCAATAATACAATGCGGCAAATAAAGCCAAAGTCGGCCTCATCTGCAGATAGACCTCGCAGAACACTTGGAAATGACAGATATTGAGTATCGAATTGGCACTTAGATCGTGAGGATGCAACTTGTAGTAGTGCTGCACATTCCTGAAGAACTTAGAGACAGGAGGACGAAAACCTCTGGTGATATGATTAGCAAAAACAACGACTTCATCTCCCTGAGGCTGAGGCCGGGTCTCCTTTCCAGGAGCCCGCCACTTAATTTCGGTTTGGGCAGGCAAAATCCCCTCTGTCTCCATCTCCTTCAAAAAGGCATCAGTAACCCAGCTTTTTGACCAGTTAGCTTCTAAAGTCGGTCGCGGAGCTGGAGGTTTGGCCCTGCCGGCCGGCTTCTTACTTTTTTTCGCGGCGACTTTGCTTTTATCGGCAGCAAATTTCCGGCCCATGGTACGGAAGTCGGCTCTAGAAAAAGAAAAAATGAGAGTCGGTCATAAATCGACTTATGAGGAAACTACACAAACAGTTTTCACAAAATATAGCGGGACGATTGGATCTAACCAACCCGAGAAATAGGTGAAAATGATGAACAGATCTACGACTTGCAGAAAGCTGGGAACGGTTGCAAGATAAATGGATCTGTAAACTACGGTTGCACGACGAAGTAAACGCTTCTGAAGTTATCCATTATCAATCCTATCCTATCTACCAACATGCATGGTGCGTCTCCAGTAGGACGTGTTGATCTACTAAATACAGTAGAGCTTGAAGCTCGCAACAATGGAGATAAGTAAAAGAACTGCAGCGCAATGGAGGTGATAGGAAACATACCTCGACGTCGTGCGAGAATGGCACGGTCCCAGACCGTCTCGTGCAAAACGATGAGAGAAGAACGATGCGGAAGGAAGACGAAGGGAAAAGCTTCCTGTTCTCCGGTGTGCAAGGAAGAAGAAGAGAAGATGAGAATGGGGTAATGAGAATAGGTGTGGACGGGGGTGTATTTATAAAAGGACCTCTGCTCAAAATTTGAGGCGTCGCTAACCGCCAGCTAAATGGTAGGAGATCCCTCGATTTTCATGAAAAACCTAGGCGGCATTAATTGTGCCGCCAAAATCGAGGCAGATCGTTTAAATCCCCTTCAAGGAAACGTTTGAAGAATCAGATTCGTTATTGTCTAAAGTCGATTCTGGAAATATTGGTCGACCCAACCAGAAGAGATGACTCCATGAAGATCAAGGAATTGAAGGAAGATTGAAGAGAGACGACCCCGACTCCCAATCAACGTCAAGCATAAAGTCGGTCCTTGATCCATGAAGAGCTGGTGGCAATAAAGAAGATAAAAGAAGATTCCTGTGAAGACTAAAGCATCACAACAATCTTGGGGGCTAATGTATGAAGGCCCATAAAGAAACCTCCGGGCCGACTTATGTATGAAGGCCCATAAAGAAGACCCGACCAGGAGTCTGACGTGCCAAGCGTGAAGATTGAAGCCCTAGAAGGAATTTGACTTACCTTGTATAGCACGTAGCAAAACTTGTAAAGTAGAATAGAACTCCACATCGTGTAGGAGTCGGACTATAGGAATCTCGGGACCCGGCACCTTTATAAGCCGAGGACCACGGGAGATAGAGCGAGAACTTACATCAAGCCAGGTTTAGACAACTCGCTCCAGAGCCTAGATCTCCACGAGACTAAGCCGGCGAAACATCATCACTGTAATCGATATGATCGACTCTTCCTATTGAGGAGTCGATCCCCCTATAGTCAAAAAGCAGGAGTAGGTCTTTACCGCACCGTCGGGGCCGAACCTAGGTAACTCGCTAAGTCATGTTCCTATGTCGACTCTCTCCTCGAAATCGCCTCGCAACAAAGGTCCCACAATAAGTCCGACTCTACGGACATCTGCCGTGACTTTCCCATGACATTATCCGTACAATACTCGGGGTATCTCGGGCCTTATCTGTGGAATAGTCTTGAATCATTTGTATTGGCCTCTTCGAGAATAGACTTACCTTCCATGGGCAGCTTGTAAACTTAGAATGATCATCCCATTGTGCGGAACGATTACTATGTTGAGATTTACTTGACGTTTTTCCATATCCGTGTATGGCGATAGGCCGTGTTGTGCTTCAACATGGTCCTTGTAGTCAAAATGTTGAGCTGGGTAGGGGATCATTATAGCGGGGTAGACTTGAGTGTCCCAGCACTTACTGACAATTACAAACATGTGTAACTGCACAAGCTGACGGGCTGGGTAGTCGATCTTTTCCCATATGAAGTGAGATTCCTTCGGTTTAGGTGTCCATGGTGATCTTTATGGAAGCATGGTTCTGACTGATCGAGGTGAATTTTACCATGAAGTTCATGCAATTCATACTTTTGCCTTAATTGTCGGGCTCGCAAGAGTTGCATACTTTTGGCAGCTTATGGGTGTGACACTAACCTCTGTCGCACATATCGCGGCAAGGTTCAACACACGCCATGGCTGTCTGCCTTGGTTCTTGTTACTGCGACAATCACTCTTTTTTCTTTGTACTTCTTAAATAATGTGTCACAACCTCAACTAGGGAAAGTGCTAGGATTTGAGTGCCCCTTTGCATCATGAAGAAATTTCAAAAAGGAATTCAAAAATAGGGAAAAGAAAAGCCCTGAGAATTTAAATAAATGGCTAGATAAAAATCTTTTTCCAAAAATCATTTGAATGTTTGGTAAATTCCTAAAAATGATGGTGATCATTTTAAAAGTGGTTTGGGATCAATCCCATGCCCATGGAATATTCAAAAATTGAAAATTTTCCCTGGAAATTAAATTTGACCCCTATTTGAATTGAAATTCAAATGTTTTGAATTTCAAAAATGCTCAAATTCTACAAGTGACTTGCTACTGGTCACCTAGGATTTATAAAATTATTTGGACATTTTACTAAATTTCCTAGATATTTATTTCTGGCCCAACTCATCCCCCCAGCCCACCAGGCGGCCCAGCCCACCTCCGCCCGCTTGTTGTCTTCCTCAGGCGCGGCAAGCAGCTCTGTGGCATGCATGCCGACGCCGGCGAGGTGGCCCGAGCCACCTAGGCCTCCCCAGGCCTCTTCTACACGCCAAGGCGACGCCCAGAGGTCGCCACACACTTCCCCCCTCCTCCAGCTCACTCTCCCTCTCTCCTCGCGTCAGAAATCGCCATGGCCGAGAGCTAGGTCTCGCTGCCGACGAGCGCTTGCGTGGCCACCGTGCTCCCCTCACCGCACCGCCATGTCCCGTGGACTCCCCGTGGTCGTGTTCTTCGCGCTGCCCCTCGAATCGAAGCCTAGGAGCTCGGGATTCGCCGCTCGCCTCTTCACTTCACCGCCGGCCGCCGTGGACCTCATCGAAAAATTCGTCGTCCTCGAGCTCTCCTCGGCCCCGTCGACTGCGCCATCACGTTTGGGGTGAGCTTCCGGTCGTTTTCCCCCATCTCACGCTCTCTCTCGTGCACCGTAGCCCCACCTCCACCTCACCAGTCGCCGGCCGCTGCCATGGTTGGAGTAGCCGCCGCCCTGAAGCTCGTCTTTGGCCCCCTCCGATGCCACTCGATGCGGAATCCCGCGAGGAGCAGTTCTGTGCCAGCCAAACCCCACCCCGAGCCAGTTTTTGCAACTCCGGCGAAACTCTGGTGGCATTCCGGCAACCTAGGCCATTAGCGCCCTAACCCAGCTCCTAATCCCTCCCCTCTCTCACTGACAGTGCGCCCCAGGCCACCCCTAACCCCTCTATTTAAATAACATAGAGGGGATTAACCCTAGAGAGACTGACCACAGAGCCCCACCTGTCAGCCCCCCCCTATGACATCACCCCCACGCCACCCTGATGCAATAAAAGAATTCCCAGATTAAAAATAATTCCAGAGAAAATCAGAAAAATCCAGAAAATAGCCAAAACTTCAATAAATCATAGAAAATTCATATTAACTCCAAATTGGACAAATAATATATGAAAAATTATCAGCAGAAAATTCTCTATCCAAATATGCAACTTTCAACCATGTTTGTGTTGATTTTAAAATGGGACCAGTAGCTTTTGCTATTTGGCTTAATTGGAAT
This sequence comes from Bromus sterilis, assembly GCA_950022295.1. Classification (NCBI taxonomy): domain Eukaryota; kingdom Viridiplantae; phylum Streptophyta; class Magnoliopsida; order Poales; family Poaceae; genus Bromus; species Bromus sterilis. The sequence continues at coordinate 225,974,067 of OX465599.1, forward strand.
TAATTCAAATTTAATTCAAATGCTAATTGAACTTGAACCTTTGCAATGCAACCTTGATCACTTGTACATCAAAGGCACATTACACACATGATCACATGGTTTATAAAGAACAGACAATGGCATTTGCAACTTGGCTAAATTAAACAACATATGGAGTTTGAATTTGCATTTCAAATGCAATACACTTCATTTAAATCAAATGTGCCATAAACAATACCATTCACATCATGTGACAACATAAACATGTGCTTGTGCATTCTATTACAATGTTGCCCCCCTCTTGTTGATGATTGTGCCGGTAACAGTGCCTCCGAGACGGTGATCACCCCCGAAGAAGAAGACCACCGTTAAGACACGTGTATCGTCAGCAAGGCAAGCAAACCCCATTGATCATGTCTATAAAATCCTATTTCCCTCTCAGTCTCTCTTATGCATGTTTAGGAGCTCACCGAGACACGTTCTTTCGCATAGTTGAACCCATTCCGATGCATGACCTATCATTTTGTCACCGTATTAAGCCAACCACAATCCTAGCAGATATAGGAGTTGAATGTTGAGCATGTGGCCCCTGCAACTGTTACTGCTTATTGCTGCTTAGTGATACAATGAGGTTACATTGTTTGTGAGTCGGGATGGAATGAACACAGTAATGCTGATGATAACGTGTTGGTGAATCCACCCTAAGCAAAGGTGAACGATGAGAGGCTGTGTAGGAGTACACAGTGGGTTGTCTCGTTGAACACTACCCTAGGCCCTGAGTTCCTGTTTTGTGATCCAAGACAAAGAGTATGACCACATGTAGGGTTTTATGGGAGCCCCGTTTGGCCTCTTTACGTACCCGATCCGGTCTAGGAGTCACAATAGATTCGGGCTTTCCATTTGGCATGTGCATAGAAAAAGAATGAAGAAAAGGTTGCATCATATAGATATGTGGGTGGACTTGTGAGGCAGTGAAACCATCTGGAAGAGGTCGCGTCTCGGTCCCTTGCATTATTTGAGTCCGTTTCGTGGAACTGGCCGGACTCTCGAGCGGTGCCAAACTCAGGTAGTCGACTCCTGGATTAGAGAAGGTGATGTGAGGTTAGTGCCTTGGTTTCATCCATGTCCGACACCCGCTTGAAGGGTGACGAGAAAGAGGCGATAAGTGATGACACGCGTGTGAAGATGTACACCCCTGCAGGGTTAATGAACTATTCGAATAGCCGTGTCGGCGGTTATGGACTACTTGGAGACCTGTACTTGATCATAGAAAACTTGAATGGTTACTCTAAAACTCGCAAGATAAGCGTGAGTGCTATGGTGGGCTTCCTCGTGGGGAAGTCGAGGAAGTAACCATAGTGGTGTATTGTTTGGAGACATGTAGTGGACTCGTGTACGCTTCTTACCTCAAGTCTGGTACTCGTAATACAGGACTAGCCAAGTCAAAGCTGGCACTTATGCATGTTGAACCCCACCTCCTTTACCTTGATACTTGAGCATGAGTAGTATAGTTCAAATGTAAGTCTTGCTGAGTACGATTTTGTACTCACGTTTTCTTATTCTATGTTTTAGATGAGAACCCGGACCCCGATGGAGTCACCGACCTGAAGCTCGACATTGACCTTGGTCGTATAGTTCTAGACAGCAGTCTGGTCCCTCGTGGAAGGGCATGTTTGTTGTACAAGGCTTCTCTAAGCCATTTGTTAAACTTGTCTGTACTCAGACCTAATTTGCTTCCGTTGTATGATGTAATGATGATCACAGACATGTGATCTTTGTATACTCTATGTGTAAGTCAATAAAGAGTACTTTGTAGAGTTATGTGATGATACCTGCTGTTCATGCTAGGCATGTGTGCTGCGTGTATGTTATAACATGCATGTCTTAGTATGGGTTTTCGAGACCTTAGTTGTGATCTGGATGGCGGTCTTTTATACACCAAGTGGCCCTTAGATGTGTGCAGCTTGGGGCATCGCGATGTGATTGCTCGTGACTCTGTCACGTGCACACTTTGTTGTATGATCGAGCCCGCCCTAGACCCCGACTAAGTGATCGGGCTGGAGTAAGTCTATGTAAGAGTTAGGATTCAATCGATAACATGGTTGAGGCGACTTGTCTATGAGTATGGGATTCACCACCCATAAGCATTTAGACTTGTGAGCGGACGATGAGGACCCATCTCAAATGATCATCCGGCCTGGATGGGATGCCCCTCACGTTCGATGCTTTCCGAGAGTGTTCTGTGCTTGGCCTTATCTTCTTACACAAGTGGGTACGGCTCTTGGCTCTCCATGTGATTGCATCGTGGCTGGAATTACATACGCATATTCCGGGTCCCGACATAATGGCTTACCCTTTTGTCGGAATCTTTCTCTAAGATAGATGGGCTACCTTCACCCTTTGTCTCTTCGCTAATCATAATGATCTTGGTTGCAATAAACTGGGCCTCAAGATTATCCTTCTTCGGGGCCTTGTCGGACATGAGGAGCTGAACCTCGTAGTTGTGGTGGAGATCAAATGCTTAATCATTTCCTTTTACTTAGGGTGTTCCTTCCTGACTTGTCGATCTTTACACCAGGCTGGGGGTGTATCTGATTCTTCTGCTTGCTTCTCTCGCATGATTTGCGACTCTTACCGCTTTCCATGTGCATAACTCACTTGATTACGCATATGGTTGCATCCATATAGGGGTAGCTCAGATAACTTGAGAAGTATGCCCATGACATGTGTAGGTCCATATGTTAACTGAGTATGCTGAAATTTTCATGGATTCTGAACAATCGGGTTTGTGACAACACTATTGCAGGCATGATGGCGTGTTTGAGAAGACGGGGTAGCTTATCCTCGAAGCTTGGCTGGTGTAGTGTGCTAAAGAAGGCTGGGTACCGTGTCTCGGAGGCTTGCTCCGGTGGCGTAGAGAGGAAGGCGGGTTGTCGTATGCGGGAAGCTTCTCCGATAGCTTACTGAAGAAGACTATGTGTCTTGCCTCAGAAGTTTGCCGTTTGCACAATGGCTGCATAGGTACCTTATACTGGAAGTTTCTGTGACAGTTTACTGTAGACAGTTGGGTAGCTTGTGCTGGAATCCATCGATGTGGCGTACTGAGCAAGATTGGGTGCCTTGCACCATAAGCTTCTCTCGGTGGCTTGGGGTAGAAGGTTGAATGTCTTGACCGAGAAGATATCCAGATAGCGTCTCAAGGAAGGTTGGTGCACTGTACATGTCGGTTGTGTCCGATATCTTACCAAAGAGTGCTGGGATTCCTTATGCCCGAAATTTACGATGGTACCATGTGACAAATGACTGAATACTATGCATGCGAATTTTCTGACTTACTGGTTGCTGGCATGTTAAGGGTGAACATTGTCCCAATCATTTACTTGTTGGGTACTGGTCTCATGACATGTTCTGACTTTCTCCCGGAGTATACCATAATTCAGCAGCTTGCGTGTAACAAGATTGCAACTTGTAGGTGTCATACCTTTGAATGAGGTTGTTCAGGGGGTTATGAAACGGCTTATCTTTACCTTTGATTGAATCTTCATGACTGTAACGGTTGAATGAATGACACAGACTTGATCCGCATAATTCATCCAGGTAGAACTCATACTAGAGCCGAATATTCCAATACAATTTGCATGTGGATCCTTCTTGACTTGCTAATATCCCAATTCTTTGCAGTCTTTCACTGATTTTTCGAGGTATGCGGCGGGTTGATGAGCAACTTTCCATAAGGTTATATAAGGCGACACCAAATGAAGATCAAATGAAAAACGAGGCGAACAATGAAACAATTTCATGGCAAACAAGTAGAATATATCATGACTGGTACTGCTCACACGACAGTTGACAGCATGCATAGAGCTACGATAGATGCAATGCATACTCACATCGTTAGAAAGTTCACCGCTACACAAGTTTTAACGGTACTCGATGACCATCTGAACCCCTTGCATAAAACCAGCAAATAACCCAGTAGCCACCAGAACGGTCTTTACAACTCAGATCTGGGACGTCACTGGAATAACTCAAGCACTGCTCAAGACGGCCGAAAAACAGCTCAGATCATGAGACAGCGTTGATAAAAATAATGCAGAGGTCCCCTAAGACGGCCGAAAAGTAGCTCAGAGCAGGGGGTCCCTACTGCGAAAATAAACTCAACAACTTCCTGAGACGGCCAAAAAGTAGCTCAGAACACGGGTCGGTTGTTGAAAAGAGAAATATAAAGTTGGCATCCACCATTGACGGCCAGAAGCATCTCAGAGCACAGGCGTGGTGCCGATATCAAAGAAAAGCAAGCAAGGATGCGTCAGAGACACATACCACCTACTATTATGTACTCAAACACATAAAAATACCGAAGAACCAAATAAAGAATCCACGAGGAAATGTCAATAGCACTGAAAATGCATCAAGATCACACACAAACAAGATCCTGTCTTATTGCTAGGCAGACAACATGCAAGACTACTACTGCTTATGCAACATGAACTACGCAAAATTTAGGCGTTACGGTCTAACGACGGGTTGCCAGAGCCTGAAGGAACTGGCCGAGGAGTTGACGGAGCCAAGGTTGCAGCAAGAGCTCTTCTTGCATGCCTTGCATCTCGGGATAGCTCGACGATGAGGGCGTACTCGGCGATCATGTAGCGAGACATGCCAATCACCGTTGCGTCAGCTTACGCAAGAGGGCGAGGAAACCTTACTAGTTGAGGAATGGGGGCCAAGGTAGGATAGAAGTGGAAGGCACGATTCTGATACGTTGCACTTTCTTGGTGACGAAGATCTATGAGGCCTTCCAAAGCAGGAAGTTGAACGACACGATCTGGGGTAGAGGCATGTCCACCCTGGAAGTTGTAGGTAAACATGCCAATGGAGTCGTTGGCTGTCATGAAGACATTGGCACGGTACTCAAGTATCTGTTCTCGGAGTGGCGTCTGGGAAACTTGGTACATCGGCATTTCTCCACTTGGATAGAGAGAACGCCAAACATCGGCAAGAAGATAGGCAAAGTTGAGTGGTGAAAGGGCTGATTGGTGGCCAATCGGATACTCTGCCATCTACACTCATCAGATCAGATCATTAGCAAAAAGAATGCTATTTATATGCATGCTATGCATCAAACAAATGCATCAATCAAATGCATCGCACAAGCAAGCTATATACTCTAGCTCTAACATCATTCTAGCGTCCGTGCTAGCTAGGGTGTCCTACATTCAGTCCTGCTCTGATACCAAGCGTTGTGGCATCCCGGCTCAGAGTCCCAGAACGCCCCGTGCTCCAGCCCAGAGATCATGTCTTCTGGAACACGGCACTGCTTGATATAGAACTGAACAACCTTATATTACCAATGAAATGGGTACAAGGGGTCAATTACAACGCTAGTGGAGCGAGGCGGAGAACAGACTTGCTCCTAATGCTAGCAATGGAACCACATCAAGCAGCGGAACAACGATGGTGATGGACTCCACTCCATAGGGACACTGCTGGGACACCTTCTAGCTCGCATACACCGGGAACGCCGTCCTACACAATCAAGGCATTGCCTGCAAATCTGGCATGACACGCCAGGTGATTACATTGAAAGACTTGCAATCTCACAACAACAAAAGCATCAAGGCAAAACAATAGCATGGCAGTAACAGTTCAAACAATGCTAACATGATGGATTGAACATAACACCATGGTTAAGACTACTACAATATCAATCATCGTTTAAGGTTGATACGTCTAAAAGGCATCACTATTTTATATCATAATTCACCCCTATTCATTGATATATTTCACGATATGATGTTGTTCTTATGTTGTTTTGGCTTGTTTTACACAGTTTGCAACTTTCCAGTGCCGAAACAGCAGACGCGGGATTCAGCGGAGAAAAGTGGACATAAAGTTGCTGAATCAAAAGACCTCCAAATGAGATGAAAATCGACGGCGGACATTTTCCAGAAGAATGACGGAGATAGGCCGAAGAGGGACCAGAGGGGCCACCAGGTGCCCAGGCCACCTGGGGGCGCGCCCCCCCTGGTGGCCGTGTCGGGTGGCCGCCTGGACACTAGGGGCCACCCCCAGCTCCCCCTCTGGCCTATATACCCCTCGTTACCCGAAAAGCTTTAAAAAGACGAGTTTTGTGAATTCCGCTGCCGCTCCGTGGCGGAAACCTACAGAGAAGAAAAGGCATCTCCCTCGGGCAGATTCCGCCGAGGAGAACACCTCCTGGAAGGGGAGATCATCGCTATTATCATCACCATCGTCACGGGGATCATCGAGATCATCATCAACATCATCCTCACGATCAGCACCATCTCCATCTTCACCCCATCTCGTCTCATCATTGCAACTTGCATTGTAACCTGTACTATCCATCCTCTCTACTCTACCGGTGTTGATTACTGTAAGGCCCCCGATGCGGTGCTAACTCGAGTTAGTCGCTTTCGCGTCTCGCTCAAGTTAGTAGCGCATAAAGAGCCACCGACTCACGACACTCGCACTCGTGTCGCTGCCGGATTCTCGACAACAGGTATATGAACAATGAACTTAATACTAAGACATAAATATATAGAGTCCAGGGCATACATCGCCGCTGGTATTTGGAACAACATCTCAGAGGTCCGTGGACCCAACAGAATATCATGCAACAAGCGGAAGACAATCACGACCGAGTACGGTCAAAACCCAAATTGCCCTAGAGAGGGCTGCACATAAATAGTCCACCCATGGATCGTCGAAGCCCAACTATAGGATCTACTGAACGAGGACGTACTCATCGTCGTCCTCCGGGGGCACCTCCACGAAGTATCGTCCAGTGCTCGGGTCGAGGTAGTAGTCCACTGCAGCGGCCGATCAGGCAAAACAGTAAAAGCACAAAAGGAAAACAGGGGTGAGATTATATCATTACAGGATAACTGACTCCCTACGGTAAGACAAGGTAAAAGTAAAGGTCGCAGCCGCACTAGCATATATAGTGGCTAACGTTCTATTAGAGTAGAGATAAGATCGAAGAATACACGTGACATCTCGTCATAAGTCTTATATCCACCTACTTACGTCAAACATAACACAACCTGGATCCTCTCTCAGTCCCCCTGGACGAAGAAAAGCAACCAAGGTACTCACACGGTAGGCAAGTTTTATGTATGATTCAATTGATGTTACACTATAAACAAGGAGTAGGTCTCAAGTCGTCCATAACCGTGGACACGGCTTTTCGAAAAGATTTAACCCTGCAGGGGTGTACCAACTGCCCGTCATAGGCTTCGCATGTACGCCAGGTTTCCACTTGGCTAGGTGAACGCCTGAAACTCCGGAACGTCAGAGTCCCTCTAACTAACAACGCACAATTCCGGGTGGCCCCCGGGGAGTCGACACCCAACCCAAGAACAAGCCACGCTCCCGGGTCGGATTCTACCGTATGATGCAGGTCGGATTGCCGGTAATTCTCACATGAGACCGGGTCCTAGCTGATCAGGTGGACCAATAAAGGAACCACCTCCTCGCTGGCCCGGTTTGTTTCCAAAACTGCTGGGGTACCAACCAATCACACACACGTTTGCAAACAGTAAATCAGCTCGGTCCACCACTAGGATTGTATGAAGCTAGGTAGGTAAGACAAGTGGACCCCATAGAATCCCACACACGATTAGGCACGCTCGTCAAGAAACACAATACCCGGAACTCGGGACCTAGGTGACTCAAATGGAACAAAACACCTGGCGGGAACAGCCTGGTCTCCCATCTTTCGTCAAGTATAAATTAACATCATCAATAATAAATATCAACCAACTTCTTTAAATAACATGATATCCCAAACCATAGCATAGGGTAAGCAGCATGTTTTCCTACTCATACTAAGCAATGGCTGAGCAGCGGTAACTTAGCAATACAATGTTTTTCTAGGACGTGGGGATCATGGCTGTTTGGTTTTGACTAAGGCATAAGCAAGGTGGATACGATCAAACAATCTTCCCCTTGCCTGGGTAATCGGTCGCCGAAGCAGACGTAGCAGGCTCATCGGGCTCAGTGTCGGAAATCTCCACGTAAGTCTCCTCGATGGTCTCAGGTGCTAACGTAAGGTACCGGCAAGGAAAAGGCACACAAGTAAGCAATGGGTCCAATGCACAGCAAAGATGGTATGATCAAGTTTACTTGACATGATGTGACCCTATCTAGTCGGATTTAAATGAAGGTGGTGACGACACGTCAACAACTTCATATGCAATTTATTTACGTAAAAATGGCTTTGGTCTTAGCCTTATTTGGTGTGAGTAACATGGCAACATGACATGATCAACAATGCAATTAACAGAAATAATTACAACGTGAAAGTAAACATCGATTTCGGAGACGGAGAGATGTCGATGAACTTGACATCGGAAAAGGTGCAACAAAAGAAAGGAACCCAGCCACATTGCATATGACAGTATGCTAAGGGCTGGTTGATGATGCAAAGACTTGAAGATGACATGGACAGGAACTTGGGACTTGAGTGCAAAGTTGCACTTCTTGCATTTTGGAAAAGGCTCAAATGGCAATTCCCATGTCACCATGTTGTTCCTTGGGAAAAGCTACCCAAAATTCATATATGGGTTGCCATGTTTGAATTTTGGGATGTGATTGCAAAAACAAAAGAATTAAAGGGGCCTATTTGCATATTTGCCAACATCACAAAATTTTGAGGGGGCAAATTACAAAATGGTCATCACCACTGTGTTCAGTGGGTAAAACCACCCCAGAAACATATATGGGATGCCCCAAAATGATTTGAAAGTTCGAAACAGATTTGAATTTGAATTCAAATTCAAATTTGAATTAAACAGAAAAGAAAAACAAAAGGAAAGAAAAGAAAAAGATGGCACTGGCCTGCTGGGCTGCCCTCGGGCGCCAGGGCCCATCTCTCCTTCTGTCAGAACCCTCTGTTAGGTAATGTGCTAGGATCAAGTAACCTTGCATCATGTCAAATTTTCAAAGGAAATCAACTTCAAAATCCAAATGGGAGAAGGAACACCCCCCAGATGAATTAATTCAAAAAGGCCAGATAAAAATCTTCTCCAAAAATTCATGTTAGAGTTTTGAAAAGTCTTATAAATGAGTGTGATCACATATCAAGTGATGTGGGACCCACCCCATGCTCATGGATTTTTCAAATATTCCAACAGTGCCTTGGAATTAAAGAAATACCCCTATTTGAATTAGGATTCAAACTATTTGAATTTTAAAAATGTTGAAAGTTTATGAGTGGCTAGTCTATACTATTATGAAGCCACATAAAAGTTTTCAGCATTTAATAAAATGATTTGGTATTTTTACCAAAGTCAAAACAAATATACAGAAAAACAGAAAGGAAAGATTAAACAGAAAAAGGAAAAAGACTTACCTCTCGCCAGGGGCGAGGCCCACCTCTCCAGCCGGCCCAGCCCGTGAAGCCCCCCTTGTCGTCTTCTACCCCACGCTGCCAAGCAGCACGGTGGCGCGGCGCCGACGCCGTGGACGCCACCTCGACGCCCAGGAGCTTCCAGGCCGCCCCAGGACTCCAAAGTGCGCCACGGAGACGCCCTCGACTCCCTCTCTCACTTTCCCCCATCGCCGCTTTGTCCAGAGCCCTCCCCTAGTTTTCCCCTTCTTCCCCGAGAGCGTCCGCCATTCGTCGTCGACGAGAACCGCAGCCAGCGCCGGCGAGAAGCCTGAAGGCCATGTCCATCGTGCGCGCCATCGTCGACTTCCTCTTCACGCAGCAGGCGAAGCTGTGATCTGGACTCAAGCCGCAGGAATCGAGCTCGAGCTGCCGCCGGACCCGCAAGTCGCCGTCGTCGAATTCGCCGCCACCACGACCTCCCCGACCTCCCTGACCCCTCTGCTAGCATCACGGTGAGCTCGCGGTTCGACCGAGCCATTCCTTCGTCTCCCTCCTCCTCCCTAGCTGGATCCGCCATGGACGCCGAAGCTCCTCGCCGCCACGGTCATCGTAGTCGAGCGTCCGTGACGCAAACGAGCTCGGGGGCATGTCCTTCGTCTTCACCTTGCTCCTCTGCTTCGATTGCGAGCATCCCCGGTTCAAATGGAGCACCACAGCAAGCTTTGCCCCAAGCCCGAGCCACGGCCGCCGCTAGGGCTTGACGCCGACGACGCTCCGGTGAGTTCCAGCCCCCCTGGCTGGCTCCATTCGATGCGGCGTCCTTCCAGCAGCCGTTTGGTGCCTCTGGCGTGCCAAACGCGCGACCAGGGCGCGAACCCGTGCAGCGCCGCCGCGACTCCAGTCGCCGGCGTTTAGCCGCCGGCGTGTTAGCCCAAGCCCCCCCACTAATCACCTAGTTAGTGACCCCCTGGGTCACTGGCCAGTGGGCCCAGTGGCTTACTTAAGCCACTGGATTAACTTAACCACGGGTTAATTAACCCCAGCCACTGACAGGGTGACCCCACATGTCAGCCCCCCCCCCCTGACGTCAGTCTGACGCATTAAATCAATTTAAATGAATTTCCAGAGATTATTTGAATTAAAAGAATTCCAGAAAATCCAGAAAATACCCCAAACTTTGGAAATTCATAGAAAATTCATATTAACTTCAAATTGGACAAATAATATATGAAAAATGATCAGGAGAAAATTATCTTTCCAAATATGCAACTTTCAACACTGTTTGAGTTGAATTTAAAATGTGATCAGTAGCATTTGCTATTTGATTTAAATGGAATCAAATCAAATTCAAATCAAATATTTTTGCAACTTGAACTATGGCAACATGCTACATTTCAATCACACATCAGAGGCATATCATACACAGTTGAAGTTTATTCAAAATGATCAAATGATGTCACATTCAACTTGGCTAAGCTAAATTCAAATGTGGAGTTTGAATTTGCATTTTTAAATGCAATATACTCCACTTAAATGGAATTGCCTCACACACATCAAAACTTATACTTCAAGTTTTAAACATTCAATGATGTGCTTGAGCATTGCATTCATATTGATTGCTACTTCGTGCTTTGTTTGTCGAGTAGAGGTGGAACCGGAGCAAGAGGTCACCCCCTTCGCTGAAGATCCAGAACCCGAACCTCGTCAGCAAGGCAAGCAAACCCCCTTTGATCATGTCGATAAAATCCCACTTCCCTCTCATGCCTCGCTTATGCATTGTTTAGGATGATCACCATGATTCGTTTCTACCGCATAGATGAATCCATTCCTTTCCATGACCTATCATTTTGTCACAGTAGTAAGCAAACCACAATCCTAGCAAATGTAGGAGTTGTTTGATATCATGTGGCCCCTGCAATGTTACTGCTTATTGCATGCTTAGTATGATACCATGTTGTTACTGTGATGTGAGTCGGGATGGGAATGATCATGTTGATGATGGTAGAAAAGTGTTGGTGAATCGACCCTAATACAAGGTGAACGATGAGAGGTTGTGTAGGAGTACACGGTGGGTTGTCTCGTTGAACACCGCCCTAGTACGAGTTCTTGTGTGGTGATCCAAGATGAAGAGTACAACCACACATTGGGCTCACTGACCCCTCTCAACTTACTAACTCATCCCTTTCGATGTCCAGATGTCGCAGTAGTTCGGAGTTCTGGTAGGCTTGTGGCCTGGATGCTAAGTGAGAGAACGGCTCACCCGAGACCGGCTTATGCACCACCCACACATCGCTTGGGTCCACTTCGATAAACCGGCCGGGTTCACGATAGTGGTAACCAACCCAAGTAGGCGGCTTTCTCGGACTAGATCGGCTATGAGGTAACAGTTGTGGTGAGCATCCTCGCTGGCACCCCTTGAATGGTGTCGAGATCAAAGGCGGTAAATGATGATCATGTGTGTGTAGCGGTACACCCTTGCAAGGTTAACAAAACTATTCGAATAGCCGCGTCCGCGGTTATGGACTGCTTGGAAAGCTTAGCTTGATTATTAGATAACTTGAATCGGATACTTCTAAAACACACCAAGATAAGTGTGAGTGTTATGGCGTGTTTCCTCGTGGGAAGTCGAGGAAGACACCATAGTGGTGTATTGGTTGGTGAAAGTAGTGGACTCGTGTACGCTTCTTACCTCAAAGTCTGGTACTCGTAGTTCAGGATTAGCCAAGTCAAAGCTGGCATTTCTGCAAGTTAACCCCACCTCCCTTTACCTTGATAGATGTGCATGAGTAGTATAGCTCCTATGTAAGTCTTGCTGAGTACGCCTTTGTACTCACGTTTTCTTAATCTATGTTTTAGATGACGCCACTGACCCCGAAGGTGGCTTCTTCATCGAGCTAGACGACTGAAGTTAAGCTAGTCTAGTCCCAGTCAGCAGACTGGTTCCCTCGTGGAGGGCTTTGTGTTTAAATAAGGCTTCTTAAGCCATTTGTTAAACTTGTCTGTACTCAGACATAATTAGCTTCCGCCTGTGTTGTAATGTTGGATCACATGTATGTGATCTCTGTGTGTACTCTATAAGAGTTATAAATAAAATGTACACTTTGTAGAGAATTGCAATGGTACCTGCTGTTCATACAAGGCATGTGTGCTGCGTGTATGTTTATAACATGCATGTCTTCGTATGGGTTTTCGAGACCTTAGTTGTGTTCTGGCTGGCGGTCTTTCATACACCAAGTGGCCCTTAGATGTGCGCAGCTTGGGTCATCGCGATGCGATTGCTCGAGACTCCATCTCGTGCACACTTTGTGGTATGATCGAGCCCGCCCTAGACCCCGACTAAGTGATCGGGCTGGAGTAAGTCTATGTAAGAGTTATGAGATAGTCGATAGTATGGTTGAGGCGACTTGTCTGTGAATATGGGAGTTCACCACCCATATCATTAGACTTGTGTGCCGACGATGAGTACCCATCTCAGTTGATCATCCGGCCTGGATGGGATGCCCCTCACGTATGATGCTTTCCGAGAACGTTTTGTGCTTGGCCTTGTCTGCTTAGACAAGTGGGTACGGTTCTAGGCTCTCCATATGACTATGCCTTAACTGGACTTGCATATGCTAACCCCGGGTCCCGACACCTTCTCTCTCTGCGCACGGCCCAGTTCCGCGAGCCCATCAGTGGCAGAAACCACATGGGCCATGTTCCAAACGCTTGCTGGGGCAAAAATCAAAACAAAAGAAAAGGGGGCTGCTCCGGCTGGGATTCGAACCCAGGTCGTGCCCTTCTCCACTAGCCCCCTCTACCACTCTGCTACAGCTCGACAGTTGAACAACCACACGAAACAAACAACAAGGAGCTACACCCTCCTGTCACCTGACGAAAACTTCAGGTTCAGACCGGCGACACAGCGCAACTGCGGCGAGGCTCGCATCGAGCACACGTCGCCGGCTGGGCAGTGGCCGCACGGGGCCTCTTCCTCACACATCCATCTACCAGGGAAGCTAGGCCACGCCCTCTAGGACGCCACGGTGAGAGCTCTAGTTCACCGGGTTCAGAGCGGCGGCGAAGCAAGTTCAGAACTCGGCTACGCCGCTGACGACATTCAGACGAGGCGCGCATTGTACCGGGGTGCCAGAGCTGGATCTGCAGCTGGGACATACCAGAGCAGCCCGGCGTCGACGGTTGGCCGGAAGCGACCTCGAGGGCGACGGCAACTCCACCGCAAAACGGGGCGGCATTGCAACTCCAAAGCTTCAGACAAAGGCCGACGCACTCGCACCTGGACAAAGGTGGGCGCTTTGCTGCCTTTGGCGCGCTCTGGACACAGCCAGAACACGCCCGTAACACTACAAGAGATGCCACGGCCACGGCGGCCACGTCAACAACGGCGACAACGGCCGGAAACGACGAAGAACGCGACCATGTTCGGGATCTAACGCGCGGCCTACGGGGACGGTGCTGGATCACCTTGGTCTGCTCGGGGGCGACGTCAAACGCACGGAGGAGGAGGAGGAGGACACCACCGACGACAGAGAAGACGACGGCCCGCGGCGGAGGTCGTCGGCTCGAACTCGTAGCGCAGCTCCCCTCCTGCTCCTGTAGGTCGGAACGGGTTAGGAAGGGCGGCACGAAGGCGTGTGCAAGCGCAGGTTCAACAGCGGCGCACGGCGGAGACGAATTCGTGACCTCACCGGCGGAAACAGGGGAGCTCCCCGGAGAGCAGAGAGGCGGCGGAAGAACGAATTGAGAGGGGGAAGGAACCCTAGGCCTCGGAGCTCTTATAGGGGGGCTCGGCGCGTGATGTGACGGCTGGAGACGGCTGCACCGGACGGCTCCGGCAGCCTCCTCTCTCGACGTCCGCGACGGCGGCCTAACGGAGCAGGTGGCCGTCACTGCTCCCTTCTATGTGTGGCGTAGGATCAAGATCCTACGGTCTAAATGGCTCCGGCGTACCGATTCGGCTGGGCTGGGCTGCGGTGAGTGGAGCCAGGCCAGAAGGCTGGGCCTGGATTCACCTTTTGCCAGAGTAAAAATGAGAGAGATTTCCATTAAAAATATAACAGAACCTTCCAGCATTTTTCTAGAGCAAAAGTCAAAGGAGAAAAACATACAAAAATGTGTTTTGGAATCCTTGCAATATTCCCCAATTTATAAAATTGGTTTGACCATTTTTGGAGCAACTAATATGTGAGGCCATTTTTGGAAATTCAAAACACATTGAACTGTGGCCCACATTTTGAAGTTGGCCAAAATGTTGCAAGACTTTTAAAAAGCTTGGGGAGGGCATGGAATTGGCTATGCCAAGTTTGGAGTCAAGGAGAGCATGCATGCAACAATTAAAATTCTTCAAACACCCTTCTTGAACCATTTTGGATGCAAACTCAAACAAACCAAATGGGCTCCAATCCCAATGCAAATTTAAATCACCACATGAAATTTCAATCTTTAGCATCATGCCAAGTTACAAAGTCAACAAACAAGGTACAATCTCATGGTGATTTCTTATTATTGCAAATGGGCTGTTACAGCACTCCCCCACCAACACAGGATCTCGTCCCGAGATCTAAGCCTGAAACAACTTAGGATACTCAGAACGGAGATGATCTTCACGCTCCCATGTTGCTTCCTTCTCCGAATGATGTTCCCACTAAACTTTCATGAACTTGACGATCTTGTTGCGAGTCTTGCGCTCGGACGTCTCAAGAACACGGACTGGACGCTCTGAGTAGGAAAGGTCCGCACTCAGCTGTATGCCGCCCAAGTAAACAGCTTGCTCTGGCTGCTTGAAGCACTGCTTTAGCTGGGACACATGGAACACGTCATGCACCATGGACAGACTCTATGGAAGCTCAAGCCAAAAGGCGAGAGGTCCTCTAGTCTCAAGGATGCGGAAAGGTCCGACAAATCTTGGAGCGAGCTTTCCTTTGATACCAAAGCGATGAGTACCCCTCAATGGAGACACTCTCAGGTACGCCCAATCACCAACCTGAAACGCTACACCACGGTGCCTCTTGTCATAATAGGCCTTCTGCCTAGACTGTGCTGCCTTTAGGTGCTCTTGGACAATCTTCACTCTGTCCTCTGCCTCTTGGATCACATCTGGACCGAACAACTGCCTCTCGCCTGTCTCGGACCATTTCAAAGGTGTCCTGCACTTGCGGCCATAGAAAACTTCAAACGGCGCTGCCTGCAGACTTGCCTGATAGATGTTGTTGTAAGAGAACTCAGCATACGGCAAGCACTCTTCCCACTTCATGCCAAAGGAGATGACACATGCTCGAAGCATGTCCTCGAGGATTTGGTTCACGCGCTCGACTTTCCCACTCGTCTGAGGGTGATAAGCGGAACTGAACAACACTGTCGTACCAATCGCCTTTTGAAAGGCCTGCCAGAACTTAGAGGTGAAAAGGCTGCCTCTATCAGAACTGATCTTCTTGGGGATGCCATGCAAAGATACAACTCTTGCGGTGTACAAATCCGCCAACTGAGCTGCTGAAATGGGGTCCTTCACTGGAAAGAAGTGGGCAACTTTGGAAAGATTGTCAATGACAACAAAGATGGCATTGTTCTTCTTCTGCGACAAGGGGAAGCCTGTGATGAAATCCATCTCTATATGATCCCATTTCCACTCTGGAATCTCAAGTGGCTGAAGCAACCCTGCAGGCTTCTGGTGTTGTGCCTTCACTCTCCTGCACACATCACACTGAGACACGTAACGGGCAACATCCCGCTTCATACGAGTCCACCAAAAGCTTTTCTTAAGATCTTGATACATCTTTGTACTGCCAGGGTGAATAGACAGCTTGGAATCATGGGCTTCCTTCATGATGACTTCTCTGAGATCTCCCTCTTTGGGAACAACAACTCGCTCTTCGAACAACACGGTGTCGTCATTATGTACTAAAAAGCAACCGTACTTTGGAATGAGGCGGCAATACCCTATTTGATATTTTGTATCATTGAGCTGCCAGACTGAGCTTCACGAATCTTCTCATGGATAGTGGGATCTACCACAAGGTTGGCAAGATAGCCTGCTGGAACTAGCTCGAGATTGAGCCTTCGAAAGGACTCACACAAATTAGGGTGGATCTTCTGCACCTGGATATTATAGCAATCGCCCTTGCCGCTCAGCGCATCAGCTATGACATTCGCCTTCCCAAGCGTGTACTGAATATCAACTGTGTACTCCGTAATGGTTTCAAGCCATCTTCTTTGCCTCAAGTTCAGATTTGGCTGAGTGAACAAGTACTTCAGACTCTTGTGGTCGGTGAATACATCCACCTTCCTCCCTAAGAGGAGGTGTCGCCAAGTGACCAAGGCGTGCACATATGCTGCAAGCTCCAAGTCGTGCGTGGGATAATTCCTCTCATTTGTCTTCAACTGCCGTGAGGTATAAGCCACAATATTCCATCCTTGCATCAAAACTCCGCCTAGACCTTGCAAAGAGGCATCACAAAACACTTGAAAAGGATGTGACTCATCTGGCGGCGTGAGAATTGGAGCTATGATCAACTTCTCTTTCAACTCCTCGAAGGCTGACTGGCAAGCTGGTGACCAAGTGTACCGTTTGTCCTTGCACAACAACTCAGTCATTGGCTTCGCTATTTTGGAGAAATTCTGCACAAACCTCCTACAATAACTTGCGAGGCCGAGAAAACTCCTTAGCTGCTTCACGTTCTTTGGCGGAGCCCACTCTTGAATAGTGCGGACTTGCTCTGGGTCAACCGCAATTCCCTCAGCGGAGATAACATGGCCCAGAAAATTGACCTTGTCCACCCAAAACTCACACTTGGAGAACTTGGCGTAGTACCGGTGCTCTCTCAACTTCTGCAGCACCAGGCGTAGATGTTCCTCATGTTCAGCCTCTGACTTGGAATAGACAAGAATGTCGTCGAGGTAGAGTATCACAAACACATCAAGCCATTCTTGGAACAAATAGTTTATAGCTCTCATGAATGTCGGAGGGGCATTTGAGAACCCAAAAGTCATGACTGTGAACTCATACAGCCCATAACTTGAGCTGAACGCGGTCTTGGAAATATCCTCTTCACGAACACGGATTTGGTGATACCCTGTCCTCAAGTCAATCTTGGAAAACACCTTAGCCACATTCAACTGTTCGAACAGATCATTGATGCGGGGTAAAGGGTACTTGTTCTTGATGGTCTTCTTGTTGATACCGCGATAGTCCTGGACCAAGCGGCTAGTCCCATCCTTCTTCTGGACAAACAAAGCTGGTGCACCCCAAGGGGAAGTGCTCGGGAGGATAAAACCGCCTGCCTCCAACTCCGTGAACTGCTTCTTGAGCTCAATCAACTCCTTCGAACACATCTTGTACGGATGCCGAGAAATCGGCTGGGTACCAGGCTCTAGCTCAATAACGAAATCAATAGCTCGAACTGGGGGAATTCCTGGCAACTCCTCCGGAAAGACGTTTGGGAACTCACAGACAACTCTGACCTCTTCGAGCAAAGGCGCAACTCCTGCGGTCAAAGCGTACAACTGTGCTGGTCCTGTCATAGAGCCACAAGTGTACAAGACTTCTACACCTGAATCATGTGTCAACTTCACTGATCTGGTGGGACAATCAATATTGGCCTTGTACTGCACAAGCCAATCCATGCCCAAGATGACATCAATGTCGGAACGAGGCAAGACAATCAAGGATGCTGAAAAGGGAACTCCCTGAATACGGATCTGTACATCGGGAACTGACCAGGAAGAAGTGAATTTGGAACCAGGAGTAAAAACTGAGAGTACCCTCGGAAGCTGGTCTCTTGGAAGATCAATCATTGTTGCAAAAGACTGGGAGATAAAAGAGTGAGTTGCTCCGGAATCGAACAACACTGTCGCGGGAACTGAACACACAAGCAACTTACCAAGAACGATCGCTGAAGACTTCTGCGCATCCGTGAGCATCATGTTGTTCACTCGAACTGCACGTGGCTGCGCCTTCACCATCGCGGTGCTTGGAGTAGAGCGAGGTGGAGGCGGTGGGAGCCGAGCAAAGCGCGGGTCGGTGCAGTTGGGAGACGTGTGCCCCGGATCTCTGCACTTGTAGCAGATCACGCCCGGCCTGGGCTGGGACTGCGGCCTGGGTGGCCTCGCGTGTGGTGGTGTAGAGCGAGGCTCCTGCTGAACTGGGACGGGAGGGCGGGCAAAAGTGCGGACAACTGCCCCCCCTCTACTGGAACTGCTGTCTCTGCGGTGGTGCCTCTGTGACCAAAGTCTTTGCCTTCTTGTGGACCATCACTGCGGAACTGTGCTCTCTCTGGCGCTTCCAGTCTGCATCCCACTCTGCTCTGGCGGACTCCTGGCGGATAGCCTGATCCACGAACTGCGAGAACAGCGTGGGGCTGCACTGAGTGAGCGCGTACTTGATCTCTGTGCTGAGACCCCCACGGAACCTGGCAATCTTCTTAGCCTCTGTGCTGACCTCCTCTGTAGCGTACCTGGCGAGCCTGACGAAGGCCAGGTTGTACTCCTGAACTGACCTGTCACCCTGTCTCAGAGCCAAGAACTCCTCACGCTTCCTGTCCATCAGGCCACTCGGAATATGCGCTGCTCTGAAGTCTGCGACGAAATATGCCCACGTGATGACAGCATCGCCCTTGTTGGCCTTGTAGGTATCGTACCAGCTGGCTGCTGCACCCTGAAGCTGGAAGGAGGCGAAGGTGACGTAGTCGACAACTCTGACGGTGTTTGCGTTGAAGTGCTTCTTGATCTCTGCGATCCAGTCATCCGCCTCCAGCGGGTCTCGTGCCTCGGAGAACCTGGGGGGTTGATAGCGAGGCACTGCTGCAGAGTGGTGTACTGTGGTCGATCACTCCTTTGGGCAGTCTGGTTCTGCAGCATCTGTAAGATCGCAGCTGTGCCCTGAGCCACTGCGGCCACAGCCTCCCCAAGGATAGGGTTCTCTGGCGGTGGCATGTTCGCTCTTGGCATCCTGTATACAGGAACACTTATGAGAACATGATTGAAACATTGACATAACCAGAAGATAAAGCAATATTGACAACAAAACTTCCTCACGAGGTATGAGAAAGCTGAAGGCTGAAATTCCACCAAGGTTAACCCGGAAAGTCGAAAGCTAGGTGCTACTGGAATCCCCAAACCGAGATCATCCGAATCCAAGATAATAATCTGCTAGCGAGCACACAACAATATATACGAGTGGTTGAAGACCTGAACGTTGAGACATCTGCCCTGAGCGGCCCGCCGAAGCGGTCTCCTATAGGGGGAGGAACCACATCCGAAGGATGCCAACCATCCTTGTATAGGAGTTTCACCTGAGGTACGCCGTAAGCGAGGTGGAGCTGTCAACCCCAAGTGGCGGCTCAGTGTTCTCAACGTACGCCAACCCTTCTCGTCGCTAGCAAAAAATTATAGAGGAATCGGAGGCTCATGTAAACGAGAACCTAGATTTGTTTGAAAGGGGATAAGTTGCAGAGAGAAAACAACGTTTCACTTCCTCACGGAAAAAGGGGTGGGAGGGTGGTGTAAGAAGAAAAATAAAGAGTTCCTACTCTCAGATTTTTCCTTAATAACTACAAAATAGTTTCTAGACTCAACTTCGGCCAGTAAGGGGTCCTACAGTCAGTCCTGCTCTGATACCAAGTTGTAAGGCCCCTGATGCGGTGCTAACTCGAGTTAGTCGCTTTCGCTTCTCGGTCAAGTTAGTAGCGCATAAAGAGCCACCGACTCAAGACACTCGCACTCGTGTCGCTGCCAGATTCTCGACAACAGGTATATGAAAATTGAACTTAATACTAAGACATAAATATATAGAGTCCACGGCATACATCTCCGCTGGTATTTTTTACAACATCTCAGAGGTCCGTGGACCCAACAGAATATCATGCAACAAGCGGAAGACAATCACGACCGAGTACGGTCAAAACACAAATTGCCCTAGAGAGGGTTGCACATAAATAGTCCACCCACGGATCGTCGAAGCCCAACTATAGGATCTACTTAACGAGGACGTCCTGATCGTCGTCCTCCGGGGGCACCTCCACGAAGTATCGTCCAGTGCTCGGGTCGAGGTAGTAGTCCACTGCAGCGGCCGATCAGGCAAAACAGTAAAAGCACAAAAGGAAAACAGGGGTGAGATTATATCATTACAGGATAACTGACTCCCTACGGTAAGACAAGGTAAAAGTAAAGGTCGCATCCGCACTAGCATATATAGTGGCTAACGTTCTATTAGAGTAGAAATAAGATCCAAGAATACACGTGACATCTTGTCATCAGTCTTATATCCACCTACTTACGTCAAACATAACACAACCTGGATCCTCTCTCAGTCCCCCTGGACGAAGAAAAGCAACCAAGGTACTCACACGGTAGGCAAGTTTTATATATGATTCAATTGATTTTACACTATGAACAAGGAGTAGGTCTCAAGTCGTCCATAACCGCGGACACGGCTTTTCGAAAGGATTTAACCCTACAGGGGTGTACCAACTGCCCATCATAGGCTTCGCATGTACACCCGGTTTCCACTTGGCTAGGTGAACGCCTGAAACTCCGGAACGTCAGAGTCCCTCTAACTAACAACGCACAATTCCGGGTGGCCCCCGGGGAGTCAACACCCAACCCAAGAACAAGCCACGCTCCCGGGTCGGACTCTATCGTATGACGCAGGTCGGAGTGCCGGTAATTCTCACATGAGACCGGGTCCTAGCTGATCAGGTGGCCAACAAAGGAACCATGTCCTCGCTGGCCCGGTTTGTTTCGAAAACTGCTGGGGTACCAACCAAGCACACACATGTTTGCAAACAGTAAATCAGCTCGGGCCACCACTAGGATTGTATGAAGCTAGGTAGGTAAGACAAGGGGACCCCAGAGAATCCCACACACGATTAGGCACCTCGTCAAGAAACACAATACCCGGAACTCGGGACCTAGGTGACTCAAATGGAACAAAACACCTGGCGGGAACAGCCTGGTCTCCCATCTTTCGTCAAGTATAAATTACATCATCAATAATAAATATCAACCAACTTCTTTAAATAACATGATATTCCAAACCATAGCATAGGGTAAGCAGCAAGTTTTCCTACTCATACTAAGCAATGGCTGAGCAGCGGTAACTTAGCAATACAATGTTTCGCTAGGACGTGGGGATCATGGCTGTTTGGTTTTGACTAAGGCATAAGCAAGGTGGATAGGATCAAACAATCGTTCTAGACTAAAGCTAGGAAGGTAGAAAGAAAGGTATCAAGTAATGGTATAAATCTTCCCCTTGCCTGGGTAATCGGTCGTCGAAGCAGACGTAGCAGGCTCATCGGGCTCGATGTCGGAAATATCCACGTAAGTCTCCTCGGTGGTCTCAGGTGCTAACGTAAGGTGCCGGCAAGGAAAAGGCACACAAGTAAGCAATGGGTGCAATGCACAGGCAAAGATGGTATGATCAAGTTTACTTGACATGATGTGACCCTATCTAGTCAGATTTAAATGAAGGTGGTGACGACACGTCAACAACTTCATATGCAATTTATTTACGTAAAAATGGCTTTGGTCTTAGCCTTATTTTGGTGTGAGTAACATGGCAACATGACATGATCAACAATGCAATTAACAGAAATAATTACAACGTGAAAGTAAACATCGATTCCGGAGATGGAGAGATGTCGATGAACTTGACATCGGAAAAGGTGCAACAAAAGAAAGGAACCCAGCCACATTGCATATGACAGTATGCTAAGGGTTGGTTGATGATGCAAAGACTTGAAGATGACATGGACAGGAACTTGGGACCTGAGTGCAAAGTTGCACTTCTTGCATTTTGGAAAAGGCTCAAATGGCAATTCCCATATCACCATGTTATTCCTTGGGAAAAGCTACCCAAAATTCATATATGGGTTGCCATGTTTGAATTTTGGGAAGTGATTGCAAAAACAAAAGAATTAAAGGGGCCTATTTGCATATTTGCCAACATCACAAAATTTTGAGGGGGCAAATTACAAAATGGTCATCACCACTGTGTTCAATGGGTCAAACCACCCCAGAAACATATATGGGATGCCCCAAAATGATTAGAAAGTTCGAAACAGATTTGAATTTGAATTCAAATTCAAATTTGAATTAAACAGAAAAGAAAAACAAAAGGAAAGAAAAGAAAAAGATGGCACTGGCCTGCTGGGCTGCCCTCGGGCGCCAGGGCCCATCTCTCCTTCTCTCTCTGCGCACGGCCCAGTTCCGCGAGCCCATCAGTGGCAGAAACCACATGGGCCAAGTTCTAAACGCTTGCTGTGGCAAATATCAAAACAAAAGAAAACGGGGCTGCTCCCGCTGGGATTCGAACCCAGGTCGTGCCCTTCTCCACTAGCCCCCTCTACCACTCTGCTACAGCTCGACAGTTGAACAACCACACGAAACAAACAACAAGGAGCTACACCCTCCTGTCACCTGACGAAAACTTCAGGTTCAGACCGGCGACACAGCGCAACTGCGTCGAGGCTCGCATCGAGCACACTTCGCCGGCCGGGAAGTGCCCGCACGGGGCCTCTTCCTCACACATCCATCTACCAGGGAAGCTAGGCCATGCACGCCACGGTGAGATCTCTAGTTCACCGGGTTCAGAGCGGCGGCGAAGCAAGTTCAGAACTCGGCTACGCCGCTGACGACATTCAGACGAGGCGGGCATCGCACCGGGGTGCCTAGCTACACGATGAGCGCGCGGGATCTGCAGCTGGGACATACCAGAGCAGCCCGGCGTTGACGGTTGGCCGGAAGCGACCTCGACGGCGACGGCAACTCCACCGCAAAACGGGGCGGCGCTGCAACTCCAAAGCTTCAGACAGAGGACGACGCACTCGCACCTGGCAAAGGTGGGCGTTTTGATGCCTTTGGCGCGCTTTGGACACAGCCAGAACACGCCCGCAACGCTACAAGAGATGCCACGGCCACGGCGGCCACGTCAACGACGGCGACAACGGCCAGAAACGACGAAGAACGCGACCACGTTCGGGATCTAACGCGCGGCCTACGGGGACGGTGCTGGATCACCTTGGTGTGCTCGGGGGCGACGTCAAACGCACGGAGGAGGAGGAGGGGGACACCACCGACGACGGAGAAGACGACGGCCCGCGGCGGAGGTCGTCGGCTCGAACTCGCAGCGCAGCTCCCCTCCTGCTCCTGTAGGTCGGAACGGGTTAGGAAGGGCGGCACGAAGGCGTGTGCAAGCACAGGTTCAACGGCGGCGCACGGCGGAGACGAATTCGTGACCTCACCGGCGGAAACAGGGGAGCTCCCCGGCGAGCAGATAGGCGGCGGCAGAACGAATTGAGAGGGGGGAATGAACCCTAGGCTTCAAGGATCTTATAGGGGGTCTCGGCGCGTGATGTGACGGCCGGAGACAGCTGCACCGGATGGCTCCGGCAGGCTCCTCTCTCGACGTCCGCGGCGGCGGCCTAACGGAGCAGGTGGCTGTCACTGCTCCCTTCTATGCGCGGCGTAGGATCAAGATCCTACGGTCTAAATGGCTCCGGCCTACCGATCCGGCTGGGCTGGGCTGCGGTGAGTGGAGCCAGGCCAGAAGGCTGGGCCTGGATTCACCTTTTGCCAGAGTAAAAATGAGACAGATTTCCATTAAAAATATAACAGAACCTTCCAGCATTTTACTAGAGCAAAAGTCAAAGGAGAAAAACATACAAAAATGTGTTTTGGAATCCTTGCAATATTCCCCAATTTATAAAATTGGTTTGACCATTTTTGGAGCAACTAAAATGTGAGGCCATTTTTGGAAATTCAAAACACATTGAACTGTGGCCCACATTTTGAAGTTGGCCAAAATGTTGCAAGACTTTTAAAAAGCTTGGGGAGGGCAAGGAATTGGCTATGCCAAGTTTGGGGTCAAGGAGAGCATGCATGCAACAATTAAAATTCTTCAAACACCCTTCTTGAACCATTTTGGATGCAAACTCAAACAAACCAAATGGGCTCCAATCCCAATGCAAATTTAAATCACCACATGAAATTTCAATCTTTAGCATCATGCCAAGTTACAAAGTCAACAGACAAGGTACAATCTCATGGTGATTTCTTATTATTGCAAATGGGCTGTTACAATTACTCTTTGTGGTGAATGTTGTTGAGTTTTGTTGGAGAATTATTGTTATGTACAGATTTTTTATCATATATTTATACCCAGTGGTCATAATCTCCTTAATGTCTTGTGAGTAGTTACTTTAGTTCTTGAGGACATGGGACAAGTCTTGTTGTTAGTAGTCATATGATGTTGAAGTAATATGTGTTGTTTCATATTTCAGTTGTGGTGTTATTCTTCTAGTGGTGTAATGTGAGTCGAACACATAACACTTCGCCTTGTTAAGGACCTAGGGGAATGCATTGTGTATAAAGGATGCTTATGGTGGCTTGCCGGAGTGATAGAAACCTGAACCCCAATTCGCACACTTTTATACAAGGAAATAATGGATCCTTGATCTTATTGTTGTGGTAGGCTTTTGCCTTAATTTCTACCTTGTATCTTAGTCTAGAAGGTGTACTGGCATAGATCCACCCACTCAACACTTATCAACACAAAACATAGTACCGATACGGAATATGGTGAAAGCACATGACTACCTCTCCCGTGTGTCCTCAAGAACGCCTTAGTCTTTATAAGTTCAGTTGCTAGGCTTATCCTTGGCTAAAAAGGATTGGGCCACTTGCTGCTCCTCGGCACCCTTTACTTTACTTGTTTTTACCTTCTTGTTGCTTATACCAAAAACCCCTAAAAAGTTATCTTTCAGTGCTTGCAGTTATTCCTTGTCCAAAGTCACTTGTCAATACCTTCTGATCCTCGTTGGGTTCAACACTCTTACTTATCGAAAACACTACGATAGATCCCCTAGACTTATGGGTCATCAAGAAATGTTTTCTGGCGCCGTTGCCGAGGAGTGTAGCGCTACTGGTAAGTGAAGCTGGTAAGGAAACCTTTATATTGTTGTTTTTATTTTGTTGTTGCTACTTTCTGTCCTTATGGACATCTCTACTCTTGGTTCGTTGCTTTTGGGGAAATGCCCCACTACTATGGTGGTTGCTGGTACGTCCCAAACGTATCTATAATTTTTGCTTGCTCCATGCATGTATTGTGTGACTTTGCCATGTTTTGCTTGAACTTTCATACAATTTTTATCATATTTGGACTAACCTATTAACTCAGTGCACCCAGTTGCCAGTTCCTGTTTTTCTTCTATTTTTGTATTTCAGGTTTTCCGGCCATTAAAAGTGCCCAATAAATCCCGGAAAAATTATATAAAAAACAGCGTCGCGGAAGCTTCCGGAATAACCAAGATATGGCAGGAGGTCCACCACCGGGGGCCCAGGAGGGTCCCTGGCGTGGCCCCACCCTAGGTCGCGCCAGGAGGCCACCTAGCTTCCTGGTGGCCCCCCTTGGTGCCCCCCTTCGCCTATATTTACCCCCCGTGACGGAAACCCCTAATATCAATCTGATATTCCCGTTCTCCTCTCTGTTCCGCCGCCACCTCCGTTTCAAGATCGGGCTTCCAGGAGAAGCTGCCCCGAAACCCTGCCGGAAGGAGGAATCCCCTCCGGGAGACCATCCATCGCCATGGACGCCTCCTAGATGTGCCGTGAGTAGTCCCCCTTGGACCATGGGTCCGTGACCAGTAGCTATGTGATGTACTCCTCCCCTCTTTGTGCTTCCACTTTCGAGACCTCGTGTGCTACCTCACATGATCGAGGCACTTTCGTAGTTTTCTATGTTGCTATGCTGAGTTTGCTGGGATCTGATGGATTATGAGATTATGTTCAGATTGTGCTGAGTAATATATTTGGTTCTCTTTTATATTTCTGTTCTTTTGTAAATTCTTGCATGTTCTCCGTTGCCGTATTTTACTTTGGCCAAGTGATTTATTGCAACTCCAAGAGGGAGCGTTATGCTTGATTGTGGGTTCAGGCCCTTGATGTCTAGCTTGAGTGACAGAAACATGAGACTAGGGGATGTGTTGTTGCCACCAGGGATAAAACAACGGTGCTTTTTGATACACGAGATAACTTCTCGCCCTCGGTTGTTACCCAAAGTGGAAGGTGAGATGTAGCGTAACGGCAAGTTCCCCTCGGTGAAGATACCGAGGTTTTAAGATTGTCTCCCGTAGGACTCCAAGGTCGACAAGTAGGTGGTTCGGCAAGTGAGGCGTCGTTTGAAGATAATCACTTGCTTCTCCTGGACCTGCACACACACATATAGCTTTGCTCCCAACGAGTTCAGAGGAGTTGTCAATTCCTCCGGCCTTGTTATTTACAAAGGATAAAACGCACAGGATAATAATGATAGATAGTGATAGCTACGAAATAGTAAATACTAAAAGTAAATTGATAGTGTAAACAGTGGTGGGAATATGGACCGGGGTCCCATGATGTTCACGAGTGATTTCTCTCTCCCAAAAGACGATAAAATAGCCATTCAAGGTAAAGAAATTACAGCTGGGCAATTGATAGGATTATGTGTGCAAACAGTTGCTAATTATGCAAAACAAAAAGGAAGAGGCTCAAAAGCACGGGCAGTACGCCAAGACAAGTAGACCGAAATCCATCTGCATCTACCCTCTAATCATCCACCTTGAGATATCTATCCAGCACATCTCGCTGGTATTAAGTTGTGAATCCCACCCAAAGTGTAAACTCAAAGCAATGGACAACTGCATTAAAGAACTTTGCGTAAATTAAACAATTCTTGCACCCGCAAGTACAAGCACCGTTGTTTCCCCCCTTGTGGTAACAGCACATCCCCTAGACTCATGTTTCTGTCACTCAAGCTAGTCATCGGGGGGCATGAACCCACAATCATGCATAACGCTCCCTCTTGGAGTCACTACCTACTACTTGGCCAAAGCAATAAACAGCAATGGAGAACATGCAAGAGTTACTCAAGAACATAAATATAAAAGAAGAGAATCAAATATATAACTCAATCACAATATGAACATAATCTCATAATCCATCGGATCCCAGCAAACTCAGCATAGCAACAGCAGAAAGATTACATATGTGCCTCGATCATGTAGGGCAGCTCACGAGGTCTAATCCATGAAGAAAAATGATGGAAGGAGAACATCACATAGCTACTGATCATGGACCCATGGTCCAAGGTGGACTACTCACGGTTCATCCGGGAAGCATCCATGGTGGTGGAGGAGCTCCCGGAGGTGACTCCTCCCTCCGGCAGGGTGCCGGGAAGAGGTCTTCTGGTGCTCCCGATCTTGGAAGCGCGGCGGTGGTGGAACAGAGGAGAGATCGCGAAAAAGGGTTCCGTCCCCGAGGTTTTCTCGTCACGGGGAATAAATAGGCGAAAGGTGGCAGCCAGAGGTGGGCCAGGAGCTCCAGGCGCCCCTCTGGCGCGGCCAGGGGTGGGGCCGCGCCCACTGGCCGCCTGGGGGGCCCTGGATCCCCTCTGGGCCCTCTCGGGCTCTTCGCGAAGCTTCCGGTACGCTGATTTTTCCTATATTTTTCCCGGAATTTTTCTGGTACTTTTAATAAGGGGGAAACCTGAAATAGAAAAACAGCAGAAAACAGGAACTGGCACTGGGGTGCACTGAGTTAATAGGTTAGTCCAAATATGATCAAAAGTGTATGGAAGTTCATCAATATCATAGCAATATTACACAAAAGAAGCATGGAGCAAGCAGAAATTATAGATACGTTTTGGACGTATCAACATCCCCAAGCTTAATTCCTGCTCGTCCTCGAGTAGGTAAATGATAACAAGCATAATTTCTGTGGTGACATGCTAACAACCATATAAGAACTTTTTAAGTAAACTAATCAAAGCATGCAACTCAAATCAAGTCATAGCAGGCAAGAGTCTATATCTAGTATTGAAATAAGCAACATAAGAACATAAAGGTGCAAGAGCTCTCGCTGTCCGTGACTCGAATGTCTCCAAATGGTGTTTGCGTGCAAGAAAGGGATAGGGATATACGAGAAAAAGTATTTTTATTGTTGAGAACTGAATCTACTAAAGTGTCACTCTTGGTCTTCTTTGGAATCTTATCTTAACTCATCCCCAGACCACTAGCCAGGTACAAGTCAAAATGATCCACTCCTTTTCGACATTTTGAGCACGCATGCAATGGATGAGCGTAAGCAAGAAAGTTGACACTTACGATGGCAAAGAGAGAATATGGTGGAGGAGAAAGACAAAAAGGTGTGAAAGGATCACATCAATGAGGACAATCATAGGCGAGAGAAAGCCAAATGATAGATATGATGTGAGGAGTAGGGATTGCCATGCAACGGATGCACATGTGAGCTAAAAGCTCTCCAGTGGAACTAGTGGGGGTGCATCCAACTTGCTTGCTCAAGAAGACCTAGAGCTCATTTGAGGAGGCTCATCATTGGAATATACAAGCCAAGTTCTATAGTGTGAAGGTCCCCACATAGTTATATGCATGAATGATAATCTCTATGGAGTACAAGATACAAGATGGAGTACGAGTGTGGATCTCTCAAAAAGGAATAGTAGTGTGCCCCCTTCTCTCTTTTGTATTTTTTTGGTGGCCTCAATGGCACTTTATATTTAACTCTCATTTGTCCTCTTTGGGATCTTTTAATTTGTCCACTTTGGGATCTTTCCCTCACTTTCGGGGCAACACTCTATATATTACAAAAAAGTATAGAAGATCTTTCACACTTTACAAAGTACTCGAATCATAAAGAAAATATAACTATCATGATGTACGCAAATGTGTGTCTCTGCTAGTGTAGCAGGATATGCAATGATACTAGCGCGTCATGTAGCAATGATTAGGGCAAGGCCCAACTAGCATGCGGCTTATCGATCAAGCAAGTAGCATGTATGACATGAAAATCAAGTCATGAGAAGATGGATGTAGCTTGGCAATGTATCTCGGAAAGGCTATGAAAATGCCTTGATAGGTAGGTATGGTGGCTGTTTTGAGGAAGGATATAAGGAGGCTTATGATGATAGAGCATATCATGCCAAGGGTTTGGATGTACCAGCGAAAGTGGACGCTAACTCTCGGAGTGAGAAGAAAGCAATGCACGGCACTGGGAAGGCTAGCAAAATATGGGAAGGTGGAAGTCTCAACTTTCGAATACTCACATTAGTCCGAAGAACTCATGCACTTATTATCGGCAACTCTCAATATAATAAGGAGGTTTCACAAAGAAACAAGTACCCCGAGGAGGAGTGTATGGGGGTTTGGTTATCCTTGCGCATCCTCGACTCATGGTACGTGAGTGTACTCTAATATTCGACCCCTCAGAACAGTAGTGATCCAACTAGTAGCTAAAGTTCTCAACTAATTCGTAGGTTTTTGAAAATAAACACGGATTGCCCAAAATACGACATCTATCACTAATAGGCTAAATCTCTTGACACCAAAAGTCCAAACATTACTCAAGACAACACCTCAAAACTATTGCAAGTTACTACTACAAAAAGAATAGCAACCTCAATTACCTACTTCAAGTCAAGACACAAAACTCAGTGCAACAGGCAAACTCTCTAAACAAGATAAACATGAAAACTCAAGAGAGTTCCAGCAACAAACTAAACAAAAGCTCTTTTAAAAGATAAACATGAAAGCTAAGAGCAAAGCATGACAGTAGCTAAGAAAAGATAAAGAACAAACACAGCAAAGATAAGCAGGAAAAAGTCCTATGTTGTGTTCTAAATTTTGGCAGTGGAGCGTGTTTCTCTCCCACACAAAGAAAGTTGGGCTCTAACTTGTTATGAACAGCAAGAAAAGCTAAAGAAAACTAAAAACAAAAACCTAAGAGCGGGACGCTCCAAGAATAGCACATAACGCATGAAGCGATAAAAATATAGTGAAGCGAGAGACGAACTGATAATTGTCGATGGAGAAGGGGATGCACAGGGGCATCCCCAAGCTTAGACGCTTGAGTCTCCTTGAATATTTCTTGGGGGTGCATGGGGGAATCCCCAAGCTTGAACGTTTGACACTTCTTAATCTTCTCTCATCATCTTCCCTCGCACACTTGAAAACTCCCTTCATACATAACTCATCTTAATCTGATTAGCGAGGTTAGTACCCATAATAAAATAATTTTTTCTCTACTGTAAATAAAGATAATCTTGAAGATCTACTGTTTCTCAATATTGCAAAAAGGTTTTTGCAAATAAAAAGCAAGCTTAAGGTTTGCAAAACGAAGAAAAGGAAAAACAGGACAGAATCTCTGAAAAACAGACCAGCAGGTAGAACCGAATTTTTTAGGGATACTTCTGCAACTCAAATAAAAAAAGTCGGAACATACGAAAGTTTCATAATTGTATATAGCACGCTGTGTAAACAATTCAGCTCAAAAAGATAAACTGAGATTTTTCTATGATTTTTCTAGTCACGAGGACAGAATCTGTTTTCTGGATAGCATGTCACAACTTTCACTCCCCTTGTCGTATGAGGCTATAAAAGGCACAAAGCTTGAAAAGTAAAGATACAATGATGTTGATACAGTAGTAACAATCATCAAGACCACTAAAAATATAAGAAAAACAAAAAGAAATCATAAATTCGTTGCGGGCTGCCTCCCGAAAGCGCTTCTTTAAAGCCATTAGCTAGGCTTAATGCAAATAGATCAAGTCTTTTCAAGAAAATAACTAGCCCGTGTGAAGGACTCAAAAGGAAACTTAATATTTTTTCTAGGGAAGTGTTCCATCCCTTTCTTGAGAGGGAATTGGAATTTTATAATCCCTTCTTTCATATCAATAACAGCACCCACGGTGCAAAGAAAAGGACGTCCCAAAATAATTGGACAAGAAGGTTCACATTCAATGTCCATAATAGTAAAATCAACGGGAACATAGTTGTCATTGACAATGATAAGAACATCATCTATCTTCCCCAAAGGTTTCTTTACGGAAGAATCGACGAGATGAACACCAAAAGAACAAGCATCAAAAGGTTTCAACTCAAATATATCATACATTCTTTTGGGAATAACAGAGGTACTAGCTCCAAGATCACATAAATCAAAGCAAGAAAAGTTATTCAACTTAATTTTAATCATCGGATCCCAACCATCTTCTAGCTTTCTAGGTATGGAGGCTTCTAACCTAAGCTTCTCCTCCCTTGCTTTGATGAGAGCATTAGTTATATGCTCCGTGAAGGCAAGATTAAGGGTGCTAGTGTGGGGGTCTCTAGACATCTTGTGAAGGAAACGAATAGCTTCGGAAAGAGTGCAATTATCAAAATCAAGGTCACTACTATCAAGTAAATTAGTAGTGGTGTCCTTTAGGCTCACTTGTTTGGTAGCTTCTATAGTCATAGGAATTTCTTCTTCTACGGTTGAGGTCATAGCATCACCATTAATAGGTCCTATGGGACTAGGGGTGCATTGGGTGCTAATAATTTGGATATCCTCAACCACTTGGATAGTAGCAACAGTATGGTGTGTAGGAAGGCTCTTAATTCTATCCTATTCCATAGGGATAACTTCTGGTTTGGCTGCCATATTATTTATCAAAGTAGCCTGTGTGTGAGACATATTGGAAACTTGGGTCTCCGTGGTGGTGAGCCTAGTCTGAAGGTTAGAAATCTCAATGTTCAGACTCTCTAGTTGTCTACCAATGTCTTGCAATATGGAAGTATGCTCATCTAATTGTCTAGAGAAGGTCCTATTTTGTTCATACTAGGTGTGCATGTAGTTCTTAGTGGCCTTCTCTATTTCCAAAAGTTTCTCATAACTAGGCATGTCACTATCTCTTGGGGCAGAGTTTCTGGTGCTAGGATAAGTGTTGGTGTTCTCATAGTTGTTGGAAGGGATCGGTCTAGGATTGCTACCAAAGTTACTCCTATAAGCATTGTTGTTGAAGTTGTTTCTAGAGATAAAGTTCACATCTACTTGATCCTGAGCAATCAAAGAATTTAAAGGAACATTTTGAGGATCAATATGTAACATCCCAATTTTCTAAATTCGGATGTTAATAGATCATCATATGCATCTCATGCTGCTTCCGCATTTTTCTGGATTTTTAAAATATTTTTAAACATTTTTCAACACATGGCAGTTCGATCGAGAGGATAAAAGGACTTATCCCCATTTTTAATTTGTTGGAAAATAGTTTAAAATATTTTTTGGGAGACTTTTTAATTTTACTTTGGAGTTATAAATATTTTCTAAAATTATTTTAGGAATTTATTTATGCTCCGGAAAAGTTTTTAAATCAATTTTCGGAGTTTTCGGTATTTTTAAAATGCCAGAAAAGTATTTTAAAATATTTAAAAATAAGATCCAAAGTTTTTATTTTATTTTTTTATTTTGGTCAAGCCAAAAATTCAATTTTATTATTTTAAAAATATTGGCGAAGACGGAATTTTAAAATAAATTTCCGTAATTTTTCTAATATTGTTTTGGGCCTAACGGGCCTAGTCTGTTTTTTTTCCCGCAGACCGATTTTGTATTTATCTCGGATAAAAAATAAATAAAAAAGGATTAGGGGCTGGCTATAAATAGCCCCGATTAGGGATAAATTTATTTTCGCTTATCGTTTTTAGGGTTAGACTAATCTAATCCGCGGGACCCGCCGCCGCCGGATTCTCGCCGGAGCATCGCCGGAGTGCGTTTTTTTGCGTTTTTTCGAGGTAATCTTCGCGAGCCGCCGCCGTGTGCCGCCGTCGCCGCCTCGCCGGAGCACCCCGCCGCCCTAGCGCCGCTGCACCGCCGCCGCCGCCGCCGCAGGCCGGCGAGCCGGCCGCCACCCGCGCCATGGCCCGACCCGGCCGGCCGCTGCCCCGCGTGCGCCCGCGCACACCGCGCCCGTGGCCGCGCGCCCCTGCGCCGCCCTCCCGCGGCTGGCCGCCGCCGCCCCCGGCCCTCGCCGGCCGCTCCCATGGCCGGAGCCAGCCGAGGCCCGAGCGCCATGGCTCCCCATGGTTCCTGGCCGTGTGCGTGCTGTGAGGAAGAAGAAGTTAAAAAAAAGTCAAGAAAACGTTTCGAAAAAAAAAATTCCTGATCTAGATCCAAACCGCCCGGGGACCCGATCGCGTTTTTCGTAAATTTTTTATTTATGTACGGGTCCTTTTTACACTAGAGCACCCCGGTACCCCCGTTTTTCACCCGATACCGTTTTCGCGACTACTTTTTAACCGTAGCTCGGAATCTAGTGATTCCAGTTGCGTTGCGACCGTGTATAAATTTCCTAGCCAGTAGACCTAGTGTTACAGAAGTTTAAAGTTTTTAAATTTGGATCCAAAGCTGACCCAAATTTGAACTTCCAGCAGCCGTAACTTTTTACCGGTGCGCTCGTTTGTGCCGTTTCTTTTTGCGTTGGTTTTTATTTGACAAGTAATTAAAGTTTAGCTAATGTTAGGCAAGTTTTGCTACTGTTCTTTGAATGTTTATTATTGTTTGAGTATAATCGTATTGAATATATGATTGATTGCTGGTATGTTTGCTCGTATAGATTGTCCGGAGTGTGCCGCCTCGTTTTGTGAGGATTGTGACCGTCAGGACCAGCAAGAAGGCAAGTGATACTTTGAACATACTCATACCTATATTTTCTACATGCATTATGTTAAGAAATATCACCCTATTGCATGATAGGTAGTTTATTTTACTGTTGCTGCAAAACCAGTTAGGATAGCCACATGTTTTGACTTGTCTACCGTAGATCAACCTAGCCGTGTTGTTGCTTTATTGCTATTGCTTTGTAGACGTTGTTTGGGTTGTGAGAATTCATGGAGCGCATGTGAGCCATTAAATAAACTGTGTAGCAACTTTAATATAATAGAAATCACTTCTGGACGGGCGGGTTGCATCCCGGTAGTTGTGGCTCGGTTGAGGACAGTGCCGGGGTTAAATGCACCCAATGGTTGTTTTGGTGGTGAACCGGGTGCGTCATGGCGAGTACCCTCTGACGCAGTGGGCGCCGTCCAGGCTCAAAAAGATCAGACAGGCAATATTACTAGTAGCTTCCGTGTACAGCCACTGGCTATATGGGCTCTGGCTTAGCACGAGTACGTTGTGGGGAACCTGGCCCTGGTAGCTAGCTGATGTAGATGTGTGGTTAGGTGTACCGGCTACCAAAGGGTGGAGGCAACCTCTTCAGAAAGTCTTTGTCTCAATCTTCGGTTTGAGTCCAGTGGGGAACGTGTACAACCTCTGCAGAGTGTATAAACTGATCATGATTAGCCGTGTCCACGGTTACGGACGAACTATGAGCAACTAGTCAGTACTGTTGATGAATGATCTTGACAGATGAACACTTAATAATAATTTGGTTGGGACAAGAGTAGCATGGGTTGCTGTGTGTTACAGGTAGAATTCAACTTAAAATTTTGACTAGTTTAGTTCAGGAGAAAATTGGCTTTCTGCAAAATTAAACCATAAGTCTTTCCTTTGACTTACCTTGCATGTAGTTGTAGGTCCTTTATATAAACTTTTCCGTGTCACTTGCCGTACAAATCAGATGTACTGTCCCGTTGTCGGGCTGTAACCTTTGGTGTTGCAGGTTTTTCAGACGATCAGTAAGGTGCGTTAGGGGTTGCGAGTCTACACTCAGCATGTTCGCATGTGGCTGTTGATGGACTCCACATTATTTGTTTTTGCTTCCGCTATATTTATATTGAATAAGCTAGCCTTGAGCTATGCAACTTGTTATTTATTTTACTCTGGATCATACGTTGTAATAATGATGCACTTGTACTTTGATATACATCTATAATACTGTGTGTGCCAGCGAGTTCGATCCAGGGACTGGCACTTGAGCACAGAGACTTCCATTCTGTGTGAATTGGGTCGTTACACAATAAGAGATTGCTTGGTAAGTAAAGACATGATCAAGTCAACTTTTTCATTTAGGGAGGAGATCTCCTCGACAGAGTTTTCCTTCCTACCTGTTGGAGCTCTTTCGGTGTGCCATTGGGAATAGTTGGTCATCATCTCATCGAGAAGTTTTGTGGCAGCACCAAGTGTAGTTGACATAAAGGTTCCTCCCGCGGCCGAATCTAGCAGGTTCCGCGAGGTAAAGTTCAATCCTGCATAAAAAGTCTGGATAACCATCCAAGAAGTCAAACCATGCGTAGGGCAATTCTTAACAAGAGATTTCATGCGTTCCCAAGCTTGGGCAACGTGTTCATTATCCAATTGTTTAAAATTCATAATAAAGCTCCTCAACTGGATAATCTTAGCAGGGGGGTAGTACTTCCGGATAAAAGCATCCTTGCATTTATCCCAAGAATCTATGCTATTCTTAGGCAAGGATTGAAACCAGATTTTAGCTTCATCCCTCAAGGAGAAAGGAAAAAGATTAAGCTTAACAATATCACCATCTACTTCTTTGTACTTTTGCATATCACAAAGCTCAATAAATCTCTAGCACCAGAGAATTGATCTTTCATAACAAGGTTCAGCAAATCAGGATTAATCTCATAAGAAGGTGCTGAAGTAGCAGGTGTAGAAATAGGAGTGCAGATAAAGTCATTGTTGTTGTGACTAGTGAAGTCACACAACTTAGTGTTCTCAGAGGAACCCATAGCAGCAGCAAGCAAGATAACTATTTTTTTGATTTTTGATAAAAGACACTAAAGAAAAAACTGAAAGGTAAACTAACAAGACTAAAAAGAAAAGATAAAAGATAGTGTGCAACTCCCCTATCTTGAAGATTGGAGTCCCCGGCAATGACGCCAGAAATTTGCTTGATACACGAGATAACTTCTCGCCCTCGTTGGTTACCCCAAGTGGAAGGTGAGATGTAGCGTAACGGCAAGTTTCCCTCGGTGAAGATACCGAGGTTTTAAGATAGTATCTCGTAGGACTCCAAGGTCGACAAGTAGGTGGTTCGGCAAGTGAGGCGCCGTTTGACGATAATCACTTGGTTCTCCTGGACCTGCACATACACAGATAGCTTTGCTCCCAACGAGTTCAGAGGAGTTGTCAATTCCTCCGGCCTTGTTGTTTACAAAGGATAAAACTCACAGGATAATAATGATAGATAGTGATAGCTACTAAATAGTAAATGCTGAAAGTAAATTGATAGTGTAAACAGTGGTGGGAATATGAACCGGGGTCCCATCATGTTCACTAGTGATGTCTCTCTCCCAAAAGACGATGAAAGAGCCATGCGAGGTAAACAAATTACAGTTGGGCAATTGACAGGATTATGTGCGCAAACCAATGCTAATTATGCAAAACAGAAAGGAAGAGGCTCTAAAGCACGGGAAGTACGCCAAGACAAGTAGACCGAAATCCATGTGCATTTACCCACTAATCATCCACCTTGAGATATCTATCCAGAACATCTCGCTGGTATTAAGTTGCAAATCCCACCCAAAGTGTAAACTCAAAGCAACGGACAACTGCATTAAAGAACTTTGCATAAAGTAAACAATCCTTTCACCCGCAAGTACAAGCACCGTTGTTTTCCCCCTTGTGGCAACAGCACATCCCCTAGACTCATGTTTTTGTCACTCAAGCTAGTCATCGGGGGGCATGAACCCACAATCATGCATAACGCTCCCTCTTGGAGTCACTACCTACTACTTGGCCAAAGCAATAAACAGCAACGGAAACATGCAAGAGTTACTCAAGAACATAAATATAAAAGAAGAGAATCAAATATATAACTCAATCACAATCTAAACATAATCTCATAATCCATCGGATCCCAGGAAACTCAACATAGCAACAGCAGAAAGATTACATATGTGCCTCGATCATGTAGGGCAGCTCACGTGGTCTAATCCATGAAGAACAAAGAAGGGAGGAGAACATCACATAGCTACTGATCATGGACCCATGGTCCAAGGTGGACTACTCACGGTTCATCCGGGAAGCATCCATGGTGGTGTAGAAGCTCTCGGAGGTGATTCCTCCCTCCGGCAGGGTGCTGGGAAGAGGTCTTCTGGTGCTCCCGATCTTGGAAACGCGGCGGTGA
This sequence comes from Bromus sterilis, assembly GCA_950022295.1. NCBI lineage: Eukaryota > Viridiplantae > Streptophyta > Magnoliopsida > Poales > Poaceae > Bromus > Bromus sterilis. The sequence goes on from OX465599.1 coordinate 226,011,281, forward strand.
CAGAACAGAGGAGAGATCGCAAAAAAGGGTTCCATCCCCGAGGGTTTCTCGTCACGGGGAATAAATAGGCGAAAGGGGGCAGCCAGAGGTGGGCCAGGGGCTCCAGGCGCCCCCCTAGCGTGGCCAGGGGTGGGGCCGTGCCCACTGGCCGCCCGGGGCCCCCTTGGCTCCCCTCTCGGGCACTTCGCGAAGCTTCCGGTATGCTGATTTTTCCTATATTTTTCCCGGAATTTTTCTGGTACTTTTAATAAGGGGGAAACCTGAAATAGAAGGGCAACAGAAAACAGGAACTGGCACTGGGGTGCACTGAGTTAATAGGTTAGTCCAAATATGATCAAAATTGTATGGAAGTTCATCAATATCATAGCAATATCACACAAAAGAGGCATGGAGCAAGCAGAAATTATAGATACGTTTTGGACGTATCACTTGTACTTGCGGGTGCAAGGATTGTGTACTTTACGCATGGTTCTTTTAATGCAGTTGTCTGTTGCTTTGAGTTTACACTTTGGGTGGCATTCGCAACTTAATACCAGCGAGATGTTCTGGATAGATATGTCAAGGTGGATGATTCGTAGTAGATGCAGATGGATTTAGGTCTACTTACCTTGGCGTATTGCCCACTGCTTTTGAGCCTCTTCCTTTCTTTTGTAGCATAGTTAGCATTGCGGTGCGTTTATAATCCTGTCAATTGCCCAGCTGTGATTTGTTTACCTCGCTAGCACTTTTATCGTCTTTTGGGAGAGAGACATCACTAGTGAACATCACGGGACCCCGGTCCATATTCACATCATTGTTTACACTTTCAATTTACTTTCAGTTCTTACTTTCAGTTGCCACTATTATTATCTCATGTGTTGATCCTTTGTAAACAGCAAGGCCGTAGGAATTGACAACTCCTCTGTACTTGTTGGGAGCAAAGTTATTTGCTATGTGTGCAGGTCCAGGCGAAGTTAGCAACCTCGGCGTCACTGTTCACTTTACCACCTGATACGTCCAAAATGCATCACTATTTTATATCGTAATTCATCCTTATTCATTGATATATTTCACATTACGATGATGTTCTTAAGTTGTTTTGGCTTGTTTTACACAGTATGCAACTTTCCGGTTCCGAAGCAGCAGACGCAGGATTCAGCGGTAAAAAGTGGACGCTGAGTTGCTGAAGAAGAACACCTCCAAATTTCCTGAAAATCTACGGGAGGTGTTTTTGAAAGGATTGACGAAGACACGCAAAAGAGGGACCAGAGGGGGGCAAAGGGTGCCCAGGAGGCCACCGGGCGCGGCCCCCACCCTGGCCGCGCCAGGATGGCTCCTGGAGCCCTGGGACCACCCCAGGCTCCCCCCTCTGGCCTATATACTCTTCGTCATCCGAAAACCCTAAAAAGAGGAGTTTTTACGGAGTTCCGCCACCGCTCCATGGAGGAAACTTACAGAGAAGAAGAGACATCTCCGGCGGGCAGATTCCGCGGAAGAGATCACCTCCCGGAAGGGGAGATCATCGCCATCGTCACGGGCATCATCGAGATCATCATCAACATCATCCCCAACATCAGCACCATCTCCACCACCATCCAATCTCACCTCACAAGTTTATCTTGTGTTGTAATCCGTACTATCTATCCTCTCTACTCTACTGGTGTTGATTACTACTTTGTGGTGAATGCTATTGAGTTTTGTTGGAGAAATATCATTATGATCAGATTGTTTACCACCTATTTATCACCTCTGATCATGATATCTTTTATGTCTTGCGAGTAGTTACTTTAGTTCTTGAGGACATGGGAGAAGTCTTGTTGTTAGTAGTCATATGATGTTGAAGTAATATGTGTTGTTTGATATTTAAGTTGTGTTGTTATTTTCCTAGTGGTGTTGTGTGAGTCGAACACTCAACACTTCGCCTTATTAAGGACCTAGGGGAATACATTGTGTATAAAGAATGCTTAAGGTGGGTTGCCGGAGTGACAGAAACCTGAACCCCAGTTTGCACACTTTTGCACAAGGGAATAATGGATCTTGATCTTATTGTTGTGGTTAGGCTTTGCCTTAATTTCTATCTTGTATTTGCGGATGCTTGCAAGTTGTTTAATCATAATAGTGCACTTATCTTAGTCTAGAAGATGTGCTAGCATAGGTCCACCCACTCAACACTTATCAACACAAAACATGTTATTAATGCAGAATATGGCGAAAGCACATGACTACCTCTCCATGTGTCCTCAAGAACGCTTTAGTCTTTATTAGTTCAGTTGTCAGGATTATCCTTTACTCAAAAGGATTGGGCCACCTGCTGCTCCTCGGCAATATTTACTTTGCTTGCTTTTATCTTATTGTTGCTTATACCGAAAACCCCTAAAAAGTTATCTTTCAGTGCTTGCAGTTTTTCCTTGTCCAAAATCACTTATCAATACCTTTCGCTCCTCGTTGGGTTCGACACTCTTACTTATCGAAAACGCTGCAATAGATCCCTTATGGTTGTGGGTCATCAAGTATCATTTTCTGGCGCCGTTGCCGGGGAGCATAGCGCTATTGGTAAGTGAAGCTTGTAAGGAAATTTTTATATTGTTGTTTTTATTTGGCTGTTGCTGCTCTTCGTCCATATGGACAACCTAGATATTGGATCGTTGCTTACGGGGAAACGCCCCACATCTGTGGTGGTTGTTCCTCCCCCTACTGAAATTGTGCCTTATAAAATACCAACTGGTATTATCGATTGTGTTTTGGCTAATCGTTATGCAGGAGACAGACATCCCAGTGAACACTTGCTATATTTGTCACAACTATGTTCACTATTTAAGCTTGCAGGTTTATCAATGGAGTTTGTTATGAGGAAATTGTTCTCCGTATCGCTTATAGATAAATCTTCAGATTGGTATAAGCTTCTCGATAACTCACATTTTCTTGATTGGCAAGAGCTTATGTCTCTCTTTTATACCTAGTTTTATCCTCTTCATGAAATTCATCGAGACAGAAACTATATCTATAACTTTAGGTCTCGTGACGGAGAAAGCATCGCTCAAGCTTGGGGAGATTGAAATCCCTAATGCTCAAATGTCATATTCATGAGCTCCCAAAGGAAATTATACTTACATTTTTTTATGCTAGACTTTGTCGTCGGGATAAGGAGATGCTGGATGCCTCCTCTAGTGGGGTATTTCAGACGAAAAGTGTTGAAGAAAGATGGGATCTCATTGAAAGGATCCAGAAGAATACCGAAGATTGGGAAATAGATAAAGGTATTGAACCCACCATAAATTATGAGCATGATTATATATATAGCTATGTGAAAACTGATTACTTTAATACCTTTTGCTCTAAGATTGGTCTTGATTCTCATCTAATGATTGATTTTTGTAAGGACTTTGCCTCTCATATTGACTCTTTTAAGAAGAAGAAGGATCAGCATCATAAACCCTTCAAAGAATTACCTATTGATATTCATGTTCCTGACCCTATTTTTCCTGCAGTTATATATGAAAAAAAACCTTTTCCCGCAAGGATAAGGGAGCACTCTTTTGTGACAAGCATATTAAATAAAAGTTAGAGAATAATTGATGAGCCTGAGGACCAGATCAAGGTCGATCCTCAAGTTGCATTGGTTAAGGATCTTGTTACTAATGATGCTTTAGATTCCAATATAAATTTTTGTGATGTTTCCACTAACCTTGTCACAGCCAAGAATAAAGGCCCAATTTCAGGTACTGCAGTAGTATCTGTTAAAATAGGAGATCACAATTATTATGGGCTATGCGATTTGGGATCGAGTGCTAGTGCTATCCCGTATTCAGTTTATCAAGAGATCATGGGTGAGATTTCACCTTGTGAACTTGAAGAAGTTGATGTTACTATTCATCTTGCAAACAGAGCAACTATCTCTCCTATCGGAATTGTGACAGACGTTGAAGTCTTATGCGGAAAGGTAAAATATCCTACCGACTTTCTAGTACTTGGTTCAGTAAGGGATAATTTTTGTCCTATTATTTTCGGTAGACCTTTTCTCAAAACTTGTGGAGCTATAATAGATTGCAAGAAAGGTAAAGTTTCTGTTGAATTCAATGTTGAGCCATATGAATTTAACTTTTCTAAGTTCTCTAAGAAGCCTCGTGGTACTAATTTGCCTAGTAACCATAAGATTATTGAAGATATTTCCTCCATTGCTATTCCGCCTAATGATCCTTTTCAGCAATATATGGAGGACCACGAGAATGATTTGCATATGCAGGAGAGAAATGAGCTGGACGAAATATTCTTAAGACAACCTGCTATCCTAAAGCACAACCTTCCAGTTGAGCCTTTGGGAATTTTATCAAAACCAAAAGAAGATCCAGTGTTTGATCTTAAACCTCTTCCCGATACGCTCAAATATGCTTATTTAGATGAAAAGAAAGTATATCCTGTTTTTATCAATTCTAACCTTTCAGGGTATGAAGAAGAGCGACTATTGGAAGTACTTCACAAACATCGAGGTGCAATTGGCTATACCCTTGATGACCTTAAGTGGATTAGTCCATGTATTTGTCAACATACCATCAACCTTGAGCCTGATGCTAAACCAGTTGTTGATCATCAATGACGGTTGAATCCAAAAATGATGGATGTTGTAAGGACTGAGATTCTCAAGCTTCTAGCCGCAGGTATTATCTACCCTATAGCTGATAGTAAGTGGGTAAGCCCGGTTCATTGTGTTCCCAAGAAAGGAGGAACAACTATGGTTCCTAATGATAAGAATGAACTAATACCTCAGAGAATTATTATTGGGTATAGAATGTGTATTGATTACAGGAAGTTGAACAAGGCAACCAGGAAGGACCACTACCCGTTGTCGTTCATCGACCAAATGCTTGAAAGGTTATCCAAAAATACTCACGTTTGTTATCTTGGTTGTTATTCTGGCTTCTCTCAAATTCATGTTAACACTGATGATCAAGAGAAGACCACTTTTACTTGTCCCTATGGTACTTATGCTTACAGGCGTATGCCTTTTGGTTTATGTAATGCCCCTCCTACTTTTCAAAGGTGTATGTCTGCTATCTTTCATGGTTTTTGTGAAGAAATTGTGGAGATATTCATGGATGATTTATCCGTCTATGGAACCTCTTTTGACCATTGTCTCCACGACCTTAATAAAGTTTTGCATAGATGTGAGGAGACAAATTTGGTGCTTAACTGGGAGAAGTGCCACTTTATGGTCAACGAGGGAATTGTTCTTGGCCACAATATTTCCGAGAGGGGAATTGAGGTGGACAGGGCCAAGATCGAAGCAATTGAAAGGATGCCCTATCCAAGGGACATCAAAGGTATTCGTAGTTTTCTCGGTCATGGTGGTTTCTATAGAAGGTTTATTACAGACTTTTCTAAGACTTCAAGACCCCTCACTAATCTTCTCCAGAAGGATGTTCCTTTTGTTTTTGATGAAGATTGTAAGGAAGCCTTTGAAATTCTTAAGAAAGCTTTAATAACCGCTCCTATAGTACAACCACCTGATTGGAATTTACCTTTTGAAATTATGTGTGATGCTAGTGATTTTGTTGTTGGAGCTGTTTTAGGGAAAAGGGTTGATAAGAAATTGAATGTTATATATTATGCTAGCAAAACCCTTGATAGTGCTCAAAAGAATTATGCTACTACTGAGAAGGAATTCTTAGCAATAGTATTTGCTTGTGATAAGTTTAGGCAGTATATTGTTGATTCTAAAATTATTATTCATACTGACATGCTGCCATTAAGTATCTTATGGAGAAGAAGGATGCCAAACCCAGACTCATCCGATGGGTACTCCTTCTTCAAGAATTTGAGTTGCAGATTGTCGATAGGAAAGGAGCAGACAATCCGGTGGCGGATAATCTTTCAAGGATGGAAGTTATACCGCATGATCCCATTCCAGTCAACGATAATTTTCCAGACGAACAGCTAGCTGTTGTAAAATTACAATCTCTCTCCGATCCTTGGTTTGCAGATTATGCTAACTTTATCGTTGCAAATTTTTTGCCTCCAGGTTTAACATTTCAGCAAAGGAAGAAGTTCTTCCACGATTTGAGGCATTACTTTTGGGATGACCCACATCTTTTTAAAGAAGGTTGAAAGTCCAAGTATGTGATCAGAGGGGGAGGGGGTGAATGATCACTTCAAAATTTTCTACTGAAACTATTGAAGTGAAGCATAAACAGTGCGGAATAGCGAAGAATAACTGGAGGCGAAACTAAATGCAGTGAATCAAAACACATTGCAGCATAACAGTGAAGAAAATGCAATATTGAAGGTAAATGCTTGAAGTAAAACGAACTGGGACTCGGCGATGTTTGTTCGACCAGTTCACGCTCTGCAAAGCGCTACGTCTGGTTGGAGGGACTGGTGATTGAACACCTGGAGAAAATCTCTCTCCGTCCGTTGCTCCACTGCATCAAACTCCTTGAGCTTGATCAGTTCTTCACTCATGGTTGATTATTTAGGAAATCACCGAAACCTTTGACAAACTGGACTTCGAGGCGACAATTACTCTTCGCTCTCTGAAGAACAACTCTCTAACCGTCTAGGAGAATTGCAGTTCTCCAAGATAAAAAGGCTAGCAAGCTTTCACCTAAGTCATCTCGAATCTACTCAGATCAATGGGACTTAGGTTAAAGTATCTGGATTTTGGGTTTTGCTTCGGTGGGGTTTTGGGGTGCTCTCTTCAGTCTCTCTTGGAATGATCTCAGAGCAGCCACCCGCAAATGGAGTAGGGGCCGGCGTATTTATAGTTGGTGATCCCGAGGTGCGGAATGACCAAACTAACCCGAGGTGACAGCTTGACACGTGTCCACAACGGTCGGATTTGTCATCAATGCGCAACTTTACTTGAGGAACAAGTAAAGCTGACTCAGGGACTTAGTTCTGCTTCAGAAGCCAAAGAACGAAGTCTTTGCTACCGAAGCTTAACTTAGTGCACATGAGATTTCTTCACTCAGGCTTCTCACTTGGTCTGGATTTGATCTGAGCATATCTCAATGACTTCGATGTCCACAAACTAAATACCCCTCTTGATAGTACGGTTTGTCCTAAGACTCAAGGAACAGAAAAAGAACTACGCAAAAACATCTAAGTCTTGCGACGTCTTCTTCATTTCCTTCAATGAGTAGAGCTTCAGGACACCTTCATTTTTGGGGGTCAACTTTCGTGATTAAACTTCACTCCGAGGGTAATGCATCGATAACTTGAAAACCTTCACTGAAGCTTTATCACAAGGCTTGTCCTTCAGGAACCTATGCAACTGTTTATACTAGAAAACATTGTTAGTTCCTCTACTGTCTTGTTCAACAATATCCAAAACACACGGGGGCAAAACTTTGCTCTTACAATCTCCCCCTTTTTGGACTATTGTTGACAAAACAGGCATCGATAAAAGATATTGAAGTTTTTGTGAAGGATGGGACAAACTCTAAGATATGAAGTTTTTGGCTCCCCCTGAATACAAGCATCGAAGATTTATACAATCGAAGTTAATGCTTGAGATATTTTTCTTTGGTGGAGAGCAAAACAAAATATCTTAGCGAATACAATTGCATTGAAGATATATATCCAAGAAAGTATGCAATTGCTTCCAATGACCTGCGAAAAGTAATAACCACCTGCAAGATAGAAGATACGAAGCAATACTTGCAAGCAAAGGGGGTTATTAAAACTTGAAGTGTAGCACAGGAGTAGCATGACCGAAGTTAAACTTAAGTTACAACCCAATCGAAGAAAATGGAATGTTTGTCGTAACTTAACCAAACGAAACAAATAGCAAAAAGCAAGAACCCTTTCCCCGATGCAAAACTAACTCATCGATGTCCTCATTCTCCCCCTTTTTGTCAATGATTGGACAAAAGGTTGAGAAGAGTTTCGAGAGGTCTATTACGCAGCATCAGCACCCTGAGAACCCGACGAAGCAGTGCTCGACGAAGACTCATCCGACGAAGATTGATCGCCTGAGGATTCTTCTTTGGAAGATGATGTAGGAAGAGCTTCGTGGCGTGTCTGAGTGATGAGGTTGATGTCGAGGTCGCTGTCGTCAAGGCCGTCGTCGTCCTTGGAGGTGATGGAGTCATTCTCGGAGACGGTATCTGGCCGGATGGGTTCAGGCTCGTTGACGAAGAACACTTCATCAATCTTGTGCAGGGGAGGGATCTTCTGATTCGGGCGGTCCACTGAGTCATCACGTGAAAAGTGTCGCTCGAGGTACGGATACTCTTTGTAGATGCGATCTTTACGAAGACCTTTCACAGAGTTGAATTTTCGGAGCACACACAAGTACTGATTGTTGTTGCGTGCTATATTGCCAACACGGTTGATCTCATCAGCAAGAAACTGTATCTGGCGTTGAAGTGCTTCAATTAAGTTGTCAAGCATTTGCTGTGTGCGAAGATTAACTTCAAAATGATGGCAGTCTTTCTGGAACGTCTTGGATAAGTTTCGTTCATTGACTTCATGGCGCACACCAACATATGTGGCAAATGGATCATTGGGCTTTCTCAGCAGTTCCAAAGAGTCACGCACTGGTGGAAGGAAAAGCTTCGGATGATGGCGTGCCACAAAGTCTTCGTTCTAACCATAGTTACATACTACTTGCAGCCAGGGAGCATAGGGTTTCAGTGTGAAAGGTAGCTCTGCTGCATGAACCAAATTCCTAATGAAGCAATCCTCAAAGTCAAATATGAGACCATGTGTGAGCTTCATAATTGCATGCCTTGTCTCAGGATAAAGATTCGATTCTTCCGAAGCAGTACTCAAAGGAATCAATGAGTTTGACAGGATGAAGAACCAAGTTCTTGATATGAAATTCAAATTCTTCGGGCGAATGTTTTGAGGTATGTGGTTATCAGTGGCTTCAGGATCCAACAGAGTTGCAAATTCTTCTTCAGACAGATCAGGCGCAATATGAATCTTTTTGTGGACTCCAGAATGCCTTGGGATGTTAACAATCTCCATGAATTCGGCAGAGGACATCCTGAAGACTTTGCCTTGAATCATCCATTCAAGCGTCCATGAGCTGGGTTCATTTGCATCACCAGACACATAAAGGGTTGCATAGAATTGTTTGATGAGCTCTGAGTTGAAAGGAGTGCTCAACGCAAACAACCTAGACAAGTTCTGATTTTCAATAGTTTCGAGGACGTTCTGAAAGCATGATGAAGTGGAAAGACTTCGCAAGTCCAGAAACTTGTGCCTAAACAGAACTCCTTGCTGGCAGAAGACTTTGGTGTATAAGACTTGTTGTTCAGCAGTCCAAAAACGAAGATCATCCGCTGTGCGGTCAGAAGCATAAGGACTAACACCAAAGAATCGATGACGCTTCCTATGTTGTTCCAGGTTGAATTCCGGGCCATGCCTTGAAGAATAACCAGCACCCTTGAATATAGGAAAAGTTTCACGCGGGTAATTGGAGTCAAGCTGGGTATCTTGGCAGGGGCACGAACGGTCACGAAGTCTTTGCAGAGGAGCAAATTGATTCTCTCTTGAAGGGCCAGCCGATTGAGCGACTACAAGCGCTTGCTCTTGCGACGGGTTCAGAATTTGTACTTGTTCGTCTTCGTCATCATGTGCTTCGATGTCAGGCACATGTGCTTCAGTCTCTTGAACTGTTCTGGCGGGGGAAAAATCTCGGGATACATGGGTTCTGGAGTGAGTTGGTGATGGAGCATTAGCTTCACGGGGAGGTGATGGTGCGGGAGCAACTGGTGGAGTGGGAATCCTTTGTGGTTCTGGGGTTGGAGCACGGATGGGTGTGGGAACTCGAGGTGGTATAAGTGAGGGGTTTCGTGCAGGCGTTGGAGTGGGGGTAGGAGCTTTCTGGGGTGGAGTTTGCTTGGTGGTGGTTCTGGTAGGAGGAGGTGTGGGAGTCTTGGTGGGTGGAGCTGAAGGCTTTGATGCGGGCTTGGATGGCTTTGGCTTCGTAGCAGGAGTGGGAACGGCTTCAGGAGATTCCGGGGGCTGTTCATCACTTGTATCCATGTCTGCGGCTGAGGCCAAAGTAATCTTGCGTCTCTTGGTGGTTTTCTTCTTCGGTGAGGGTCCTGTTGCCTTTGATGGAGCAGGCTTAGGAGATAGAGCCGGTGCAAGAGCTCGTTCAGCTTCGGGCGAAGCCTTGCGTTTCCTCGAATCCCTTTCCATAATGGAAGCATTATGGTTCTTCACCATGTCATCTACAGCGGCCTTTACTTTGCCTTTGTAGATTTTGATATTGTCCTTGGTGGTGGATTTGACTTCTGTCACTCGTTGAAGCAATTGCAGGGCGTGTTGTTTGAATTCTTCATCAGGTTCTGATTCAGCTCGCTTCTGATAGTTGTGAATCTTTTTCATTTCTGCCCTGTCTCTTGAATGCAAATCCTTCAGCTGACTGATCATAGTAGAGATCATAGCTTCGATAGACCTGGAGATATACACTTCTCCAATGTCAACAGCGTCAGGATCTTCAGCTGCACACTTCTCCCAAAGGCTTCAGTGATGCCCAACTGATCCCAGAGTTCGTCTTCACGAGAGTCAGGGACTGGATGGACACTCTGATGATCAGCTTTAGCTTGAGCTTCAGACAAAGATATGCCTTTCTGCTTCGATGGAATAGCTGAGGGAGTCATATCAACTACGGGCTTCTTCTGGCTTGCCCTAGAAGCTTTCTCAGCTTTCTTCGTTCTGAGGCTCTCTAATGAAGCCTTGCGTTTAGCTTCATGTTCAGCTAGTTGTTTAGCTTCAGCAGCTGCTTTCTCCTCGTTCTTTGCGGCTTCGGCGAGCTTGCGCTTCGTCTCAGCCTTCTCTGCAGCCATCTTGGCTGAGTCCAATTCCTTTTTCTGTCTGGCAGCATCCTCATCTGCCTTCTTTTTGTCAGCTGCGCTTCTCGCAAGGATGTTGCGCTCTAGTGCCTCTTCGAGGTCTTTCTGTCTCAATACTTCTTCAGTGAGCTTGTGCTTCGCTGAAGGGTTTGTAGCAGCAGGCTGCTTGGGCTTCGTTGTTGCTGAAGCCTTTGCAGGTTGTCTCTTGGCGGGGTCGTGCTTCTGCTTTGATCGCCTCTCAGAGTCGGGGGCATCAGCTGGTGGCTTGGAGGCCAAGGGCTTCGTGACAACCAAGTTGGAGAGATCAATAGTGGGACGAGCAGAAGGCTTGACCTTAGCATCAGGTTTCTCTCCTGGATTTTTCTTCAGTGGGATCTGAAGTTTTTGTTTCTTGGGGGGAGCAGGATTATCCGATTCGTCATCTGCTTCGAAATCAGATTCGTCATCTGTTGCATTGGATTCATCCATGATGGAATCTTCCAGAGAAGCTTGTTCTAATCTGGCTTGATATTCATCCTCTGTTGTAGTATGGGGTGGAGAAGCAGACTTCTTCTTCAGCTTCTTCTTCTTCTTTGAGCTTGGCCCAGCACCTTGGGCTTCAGCTTCAGCCAACTTGGCTGCCTTCTTCTCTTCTTTCAGCCTCTTGGCTTCAGCAGCGATTCTCAATCGTTCTTGTTCATCTGGGTAATCATCTGGTGTCTTGAGGGTGTTGGGGTGAGGAAGCTTTGGTGGAACTGGGTAGTACAGGTGAAGATTCTCTTCAGTGTACTGACTGCACATGGTTGAAGTGTACCGATAGGGTGGACTGAAGGCAAACTGCATAGTCCACTTCCAGGTAGGGATGCTCTTGTAATTGTACCATCGAACATCCCAGTACCTGCGAATGTTTTGCAAGCGGTTCTTGCGTTGCTCCTTGGTTTCTTCAGGAGGAGTGTCATAACCCAGAGCAATACGAATTGATTCGGGGATGCCTCTGGAGTTGTTGGTTTCCTTCGTTCTGCCTCCTTTCTTCTTCGGAGCAGTACGTTCTGCTTCGTTGATGTGATCGAGATTTGGAGACTCATTACCGAAGTCAAACTCTCCAGACATCCTGTGAACAGCACAAAGGTAGCGAGGGAAAAAGGCGAGTATCGAATGAGCACCAGCAAAGGTTTCGATCCAAAAACAATTTTGACAAGAGATTCAGTGAAGAATTTTGGGTAAGGATTCTGGTCTGTTCTGAGCTAGACTTAATCTCACACAAGATGAGCAGAAACCCTAACATAGAACAGATAGATACTAACCCTAACTTCTAACCTGAATCGAGGAGGAAACCTTGACAAGCAGAAACAGGTTTCGCAACGGTGCAACGATCCAACGGATCAAACAAACCTAAAGAAATCATCCAAAAAGACTAAGAACACGGATCCAATCTGAAAAGGAAGAACAGATGAGATGGAGATTGGATCGTGGCTCAGCGTACCCTAACTCGGTGACGTCGAGCAGCTACGGCGGCGATGAGCGGTGAAGACGTGCTCGTCGACGACGTGAAGTCCACGGCGGCGCTCTTCCGGCAGTGAAGCGGCGAGAGCGGCGACGGAGACGAAGAGCTTAGCGGCGCTCGGGAGATAGGGTTCCGGGGAGATGCGAATGAAGAGGTGGGATTGCTTCGCTGGGGTGGGATGCCTTATATAGGCCGGTTTGACAGGAGCTGTCAGATCAGATCGAACGGCCCCTAGCGTCTGTCTCTCCGGATTCTACGGCGAGGATTACGTGGCGAATCGCAAGTAAATCTCAACGACCCGGATATGACGGGATCTCAACAACCGAAGAATAAGTCCTCGACATGAGTAAAACTTCGATAAGAATTGGAAGCATTTGATGCGGAACTCAATGATGTTCGAAGCAAAATACTTCCCGTTTCAATTGTGCTCACCCAATATGGACAGATAGAATTAGAAAGAAAAAGACACAGAAGGGGTAGGGTCCGAAACTTATCACCTCGAAGAAAAACCAAACGAAGCAAAAGGTGATAAGCATAGAGGACTAAATCGAAACGAAAAATAAACTAAACGAAGCCAAAAACAAACAACGAAACTAAATAAGTAAGCAACAAAGTAACTGAGTATATACAGAAGTAAAAAGGTTTCGATCTTACAGTATGTGTCGTGAGTCCAATATATTGAGCTCACGCCTTAATGTACAGAATCTTTTCTCATCCAATGGTTTCGTGAATATGTCTGCCAGTTGATCTTCAGTTCTGACGTGACTAATAACAATATCTTCACGCTGAACATGATCACGAAGAAAATGATGGCGAATGTCAATATGCTTCGTGCGAGAGTGTTGTACAGGGTTGTGAGCAATTTTAATTGCACTCTCATTATCACATAGGAGAGGGATTTTCTTCACATGAATACCATAATCCTTCAGCGTTTTCTTCAGCCATAGAATCTGAGTACAGCATGACCCAGCAGCAATGTATTCGGCTTCAGCAGTAGATATTGAAACACAGTTTTGCTTCTTTGAAGCCCAACACACAAGTGATCTTCCAAGGAAATGACAAGTCCCTGAAGTTGACTTCCTATCCACACGACCACCAACCCAGTCAGAGTCAGAATGCCCAATGAGATCAAACTGAGCTCCCTTGGGATACCACAGCCCCAAGGTAGGTATGTGAGCAAGATAACGAAGAATTCACTTTACAGCAGTGTGATGTGATTCCTTTGGATTTGCCTGAAAACGAGCACAAATACAGACTGAAAGCATAATGTCAGGTCTAGATGCACAAAGATATAAAAGGGATCCAATCATAGACCGATATTTCTTCTGGTCGAAGGCTTTGCCCTTCTCATCTGCGTCTAAGAAGCCATTGGTAGGCATAGGCGTCTTAATGGTTTTGCATTCAGTGAGACCAAACTTCTTCAGGCAATCCTTGAGATATTTTTCTTGAGAAATAAAGGTGCTATTCTTCTGTTGACGGATTTGAAGTCCAAGGAAGAACTTCAATTCACCCATCATAGACATCTCATATTTCTTCGACATCATCTTGGAAAATTCTTTGCTGATATCAGTTTTAGTGCATCCAAAAATGATATCATCTACATAGATTTGACATACAAACAAATCACCATTATAAGATCGAGTGAAAAGTGTTGGGTCAGTGGTTCCTGGTTTGAAGCCTTTCTTCAGAAGGAAGTCCTTCAATGTGTCGTACCAAGCACGAGGTGCTTGCTTCAACCCATAGAGGGCCTTGTGTAACCTGTACACCATGTCGGGTTTCTTCGGGTCTTCAAAACCTGGAGGCTGCATGACATACACTTCTTCCTCGATTTGTCCGTTAAGAAAAGCACTTTTCACATCCATTTGATAAAGCAGAATACCATTGAAATTTGCAAAAGCAAGCATAACACGAATGGATTCGAGACGAGCAACAGGAGCATAAGTTTCACTAAAATCGATACCTTCAATTTGGGTGTAACCTTGTGCTACCAGTCGTGCTTTGTTTCTTACCACTATACCATCTTCATCTTGCTTGTTGCGAAAAATCCACTTTGTACCAATGATGTTGTGCTTCGTGGGATCAGGTCTATCAACTAAGGACCAGACTTTGTTTCGCTCGAACTGGTTGAGTTCTTCGAGCATGGCAGTTAACCAATCTGGATCCTTCATGGCTTCATCAAACTTCGACGGTTCTAACATGGAGACAAACGAAAAATTTCCACAGAAGTTAGCCAAACGAGTACGAGAACGAGTTGTAGGACGACCTGGTTGATGAATTTCTTCAAGAATTGAGTCAACATCAACTCTTCTTCGAACTCGTGATAGGGTTGAATCATTAGCTTCAGGCTCAGCTTCTGCTTCAGGATCTGCTTCAACTTCAGGATCTGCTTCACCTTCAGCTTCAGCATTTCCTTCGAGGTTAGCATTTCCTTCTTTCCTTTGTTCTTCTTCGTCCTGTTCATCATTAGCTTCAGGATGTTGATCTCCAGCGCCCCGGGCTATGTGTGGGAACATTGGACCATCATCATCCCTATTTGCTTGACTAGTATTGGCCTCAACAGGGCGAATCTCTCCAATAGCCATGGACCTGATTACTTCATCAAGAAGAGGTTCATCTAGATCATGAGGAAAATGCTCTTTTTGAGAGACGTTACTTTCATCAAACCTCACATTCACAGTTTCCATAACTTTCCCAAAGTGAGAGTTATATACTCTGTAGGTGTGAGAGTTTGAGCCATAACCTAAAAGAAAACCTTCATGTGCCTTAGGGGCAAACTTTGAGCTATAGGAGCACCAAACACCCTAAGGTACGAAACATTTGGTTTGTTACCAGTGATAAGCTCATGTGAAGTCTTCTTCAGAAATTTGTGAAGGTAAACTTTGTTGATGATATGACAAGCTGTGTTAATTGCTTCGGCCCAGAACCTAATAGGAGTCTTGTATTCAGCAAGCATAGTTCTGGCCATCTCAATGAGAGTTCTATTCTTCCTTTCAACAACACCATTCTGTTGAGGTGTATAAGCAGCAGAGAACTCATGAGTAAAACCATGATCATCAAGAAAATCTTCAATATGAGTATTTTTGAATTCAGTTCCATTATCACTTTGGATATGCTTCAGAGACAATTCATATTCTGTTTGAGCTCTCTTGGCGAATGACGTGAAGATTTCAACAACTTTGCTCTTGTCATCCAAAAAGAAAACCCAAGTATAACGAGAAAAGTCATCAACAATAACTAGACCATATTTCTTTCCTCCCAGGCTTGCATAATTTTGAGGACCAAAAAGATCCATATGAAGCAATTCAAGAGGACGAGTGGTAGTCATGATAGTCTTCGCTGAATGATGTTTCTTCGTAATTTTACCAGCTTCACAAGCACTGCAGAGACGATCCTTGTCGAATTTAACTTCGCTAAGGCCAATAACATGATTCTTCTTCACTAAGTTATGAAGATTTCTCATCCCTGCATGACCAAGTCTTCGATGCCATAACCAACCAAATGAAGCTTTTGCCATCAAGCATGTGGATACAGCAGGGCCCGAAGAAAAATCAACAATGTATAGGTCTCCTTTTCGGTAACCCTCGAAGACAAACGCATAGTCATCCTGTGAAAACACAACACAACGCGAAGCAGAAAATAGAACAAGCATACCCATATCGCATAACTTTGAAATAGACATAAGATTATATCCAAGTGATTGGACTAGCATAACCTTGTCAATGTGCTTATCTTTCGATATGGCAACCTTACCCAAACCTAAAACTTTACCCTTGTTGTTATCACCGAAGGTAATGTACTTCTGAGAAGAGTGAGATGATTTTTCTTCGGTGAATAACTCCTTGTCTCCGGTCACATGATTTGTGCAACCACTATCCATGACCCATTAAGATCCACCGGAGACATATCCCTGTAGAAGAATTAGTTCTTCTTAACCACCCACAAACGAGCAGGTGACTGAGAAGATGTTGAAGCACTGGTTGAAGCAATATTAAATCGAACAAGAGTGTATTGCTTCGGTGTACCATCAAGCACACCATAAATGTAAGTCCTCTGCGAATGGTTAGCATAAGAATGAGCATATGCAATCTTAGAATGATTATTATGAGGACGATAAGTATGACGACCAGTACGATAGTATTGCTTCTGCGGAACATTTGATTCGGGCACCAAAGGATCATTTCTTGTTTCAAGAGAATAGAAATGATTCGGTGGTACCGAAGACTTTCCCTGCATAGTATGGTTAGCAGGAAATTTTTCCACAAGTGCTTTCTGCACCCATATCTACCTCTTATAGAAGCCATTCTTAGGAGGAGTACCAACATACTCAGCTGTAACCTTTCCCTGTTCGTCCTTGATGAGCTTGTAGTCAGAATCAAGTGATTCGTCTACAATAGCTTTGTTCATCTTGCAATCAAAACCTGAAAGGTTAGCTATATCAATAGGGTTCTCCTTCCCAAGGACCCAAACAGTTTTAGGATACTGCTCAGGTTCCCAATAAGTGCCATCAGGGTTTATCTTTCTCTCGAAACCAACACCTCCATTCCTGGGATTCCTGTGAAGGAGAGCCTTCCTCAGGATATCACAGAGATACTGGTGACCTTGCACACTTTTGAACATGCCTGATTCAAATAAGTTTTTCAACCTGAGAAGTTCCTCGGTAACAGCAGGATTTTCCTCATCAGAGGCATTAGTATCTTCAATAATAATAGGAGCTTTGCCTTTGGAAACAATTTTGCTTCGTTCCAAACAATCCAAACAAGGTGATTCAGTTTTATGATTTGCTTCAGAACCTTGTTGAGCCATGAGAGAGAGATTGACATTTTCCAACTCTTCATGAGCCTCTTTCAGTTTTTCGAGAGCCATTTTCCTCTGAAGAAATTCATAGGTGAGCTTCTCATAATCAACTGAAAGAAGATCATGCCGAGAGGATAATTCTTCAAACTTTTCTTTCAGAGCTTCATGCTCATTAGTTAAAGTTTGACCTTTCTCTATCTCATCGATCAACAGAGTTTCTGATTTCTTAATGGTTTTGCTTAGTGAATCAAGTTCATCTTGTTGGATTGAAGCAATTTTAGCAAATTTAGCATAGCTTATCTTAGAATCACTTTCATAAGAGGAACAATCAGAAGTATCATAGTTAGATTTTTATGAAGATACCTTCGCCTTGGCCATGAAGCAATATGCAGGAGATTCATCTTCACTACTGTTGTTGGAGAAGAATGAGCTCGGAGCTTTTGCCGAAGCATCTGCTGAAGCGAATGCCAAACCAGCAACACCATCTGATTCGGACCCAGACCCAGACCTTGAGCCTGAATGAGCTTCGGACCCAGAGGCTTCGTCTTCGGAGTTCATTTCCTTTCCCAGATAGGCCTTGGCTCGATGAGAGCTGCTTCGACGAGACGAGTGAGTCTTCGATGAAGAACCCTCACGCTTCTTGTGATACTTCTTCTTCTTGTCATCATCAGAATCTTTCTTCTTATCTCTTCTCGAACTGGAATCATATCTCTTGGATTCATAGCTTCTGGAAGATCTGTGGGACTTGGATGAGGAGTCTCTGAGCGAATGCTTTGCTTTGTTCTCAGCTTCCCACAGAGGGCAACCAGCAATGTAGTGACCTGGTTTCTTGCATTTGTAGCAACAGTTGTCTTTTGATGGAGAGCTTCTTAAGGATGAACGGTGAGATGAGTTGGTGGAGCTTCTTGAAGAATAACTCTTTCTCGGTGAAGAAAAACCTTTTCTTTGGAAGCGATTGAAGCGTCTCATGATCAATGCCAAATCCTTACCAATACTTGCAGGATCATCTGATTCGACACCTGAAGCAGCACTGACTTCGGGTGAAGAATGACATGAAGCTTTTGCTTTCAAAGCATGAGTTTTTCTTCGTGAACCATTTATGTCACGTTTCTCATCTTCTTCCATTTCAAAGGTAGTGAGTCTCTCAAGAATATCAGCGGCAACAAGACGTCTGAAATCAGTCCTTTCCTTGATCATCAGCACAATGTGATCAAACGAGTCATCTAATGAGCGAAGCAAAGTTCTTACAATAGAGTGAGGAGTAATGTCATCAGCACCGAGGGAAATCAACTCGTTAGCAAGAGTTGTGAGTCTGCTATAAATGGAGTTGACTTTTTCACCCTCGTTTCTCTTGAAGCGATAGAATTTGCTTCGGAGTGTGTCAATTCTGGCATCTTTCTGGGTAGAAACACCTTCACCAATTTTTTCAAGATAGTCCCAGAAGGTGCTGAAGTAGCAGGTTCATAACAAGGTTCAGCAAAGAAGGTTTAATATCATAAGAAGGTGTTGAAGTAGCAGGTGTAGAAATAGGAGTGCAGATAAAGTCACTGTTGTTGTGACTAGTGAAGTCACACAACTTAGTGTTCTCAGAGGAACCCATAGCAGCAGCAAGCAAGATAACTATTTTTTTGATTTTTGATAAAACACACTAAAGCAAAAACTGAAAGGTAAACTAACAAGACTAAAAAGAAAAGATAAAAGATAGTGTGCAACTCCCCTATCTTGAAGATTGGAGTCCCCGGCAATGACGCCAGAAATTTGCTTGATACACGAGATAACTTCTCGCCCTCGTTGGTTACCCCAAGTGGAAGGTGAGATGTACCGTAACGGCAAGTTTCCCTCGGTGAAGATACCGAGGTTTTAAGATAGTATCCCGTAGGACTCCAAGGTCGACAAGTAGGTGGTTCGGAAAGTGAGGCGCCGTTTGAAGATAATCACTTGGTTCTCCTGGACCTGCACATACACAAATAGCTTTGCTCCCAACGAGTTCAGAGGAGTTGTCAATTCCTCTGGCCTTGTTGTTTACAAAGGATAAAACTCACAGGATAATAATGATAGATAGTGATAGCTACGAAATAGTAAATGCTGAAAGTAAATTGATAGTGTAAACAGTGGTGGGAATATGGACCGGGGTCCCATGATGTTCACTAGTGATGTCTCTTTCCCAAAAGACGATGAAATACCCACGCGAGGTAAACAAATTACAGTTGGGCAATTGACAGGATTATGTGCGCAAACCAATGCTAATTATGCAAAACAGAAAGGAAGAGGCTCTAAAGCACGGGAAGTACGCCAAGACAAGTAGACCGAAATCCATCTGCATCTACCCACTAATCATCCACCTTAAGATATCTATCCAGAACATCTCGCTGGTATTAAGTTGCGAATCCCACCCAAAGTGTAAACTCAAAGCAACGGACAACTGCATTAAAGAACTTTGCGTAAAGTAAACAATCCTTGCACCCGCAAGTACAAGCACCGTTGTTTTCCCCCTTGTTGCAACAGCACATCCCCTAGACTCATGTTTTTGTCACTCAAGCTAGTCATCGGGGGGCATGAACCCACAATCATGCATAACGCTCCCTCTTGGAGTCACTACCTACTACTTGGCCAAAGCAATAAAAAGCAACGGAAACATGCAAGAGTTACTCAAGAACATAAATATAAAAGAAGAGAATCAAATATATAACTCAATCACAATCTAAACATAATCTCATAATCCATCGGATCCCAGCAAACTCAACATAGCAGCAGCAGAAAGATTACATATGTGCCTCGATCATGTAGGGCAGCTCACGTGGTCTAAGCCATGAAGAACAAACAAGGGAGGAGAACATCACATAGCTACTGATCATGGACCCATGGTCCAAGGTGGACTACTCACGGTTCATTCGGGAAGCATCCATGGTGGTGCAGAAGATCTCGGAGGTGATTCCTCCCTCCGGCAGGGTGCTGGGAAGAGGTCTTCTGGTGCTCCCGATCTTGGAAGCGCGGCGGCGACGGAACAGAGGAGAGATCGCGAAAAAGGGTTCCGTACCCGAGGGTTTCTCGTCACGGGGAATAAATAGACAAAAGGGGGCAGCCAGAGGTGGGCCAGGGGCTCCAGGCGCCCCCCTAGCGTGGCCAGGGGTGGGGCCGCACCCACTGGCCGCCCGTAGCCCCCCTGGCTCCCCTCTCGGGCACTTCGCGAAGCTTCCGGTACGCTGATTTTTCCTATATTTTTCCCGGAATTTTTCTGGTACTTTTAATAAGGGGGAAACCTGAAATAGAAGGGCAACAGAAAACAGGAACTGGCACTGGGGTGCACTGAGTTAATAGGTTAGTCCAAATATGATCAAAATTGTATGGAAGTTCATCAATATCATAGCAATATGACACAAAAGAGCCATGGAGCAAGCAGAAATTATAGATACGTTTTGGACATATCACTTGTACTTGCGGGTGCAAGGATTGTGTACTTTACGCATGGTTCTTTTAATGCAGTTGTTTGTTGCTTTGAGTTTACACTTTGGGTGGCATTCGCAACTTAATACCAGCGAGATGTTCTGGATAGATATGTCAAGGTGGATGATTCGTAGTAGATGCAGATGGATATAGGTCTACTTACCTTGGCGTATTGCCCACTGCTTTTGAGCCTCTTCCTTTCTTTTGTAGCATAGTTAGCATTGCGGTGCGTTTATAATCCTGTCAATTGCCCAGCTGTGATTTGTTTACCTCGCTAGCACTTTTATCGTCTTTTGGGAGAGAGACATCACTAGTGAACATCACGGGACCCCGGTCCATATTCACATCATTGTTTACACTTTCAATTTACTTTCAGTTCTTACTTTCAGTTGCCACTATTATTATCTCATGCGTTGATCCTTTGTAAACAGCAAGGCCGTAGGAATTGACAACTCCTCTGTATTTGTTGGGAGCAAAGTTATTTGCTGTGTGTGCAGGTCCAGGCGAAGTTAGCAACATCGGTGTCACTGTTCACTTTACCACCTGATACGTCAAAAATGCATCACTGTTTTATATCGTAATTCATCCTTATTCATTGATATATTTCACATTACGATGATGTTCTTAAGTTGTTTTGGCTTGTTTTACACAGTATGCAACTTTCCGGTGCCGAAGCAGCAGACGCAGGATTCAGCGGTAAAAAGTGGACGCTGAGTTGCTGAAGAAGAACACCTCCAAATTTCCTGAAAATCTACGGGAGGTGTTTTTGAAAGGATTGACGAAGACACGCAAAAGAGGGACTAGAGGGGGGCACAGGGTGCCCAGGAGGCCACCGGGCGCAGCCCCCACCCTGGCCGCGCCAGGATGGCTCCTGGAGCCCTGGGACCACCCCAGGCTCCCCCCCTCTGGCCTATATACTCTTCGTCATCCGAAAACCCTAAAAAGAGGAGTTTTTACGGAGTTCCGCCACCGCTCCGTGGAGGAAACTTACAGAGAAGAAGAGACATCTCCGGCGGGCAGATTCCGCGGAAGAGATCACCTCCTGGAAGGGGAGATCATCGCCATCGTCATCACCATCGTCACGGGCATCATCGAGATCATCATCAACATCATCCCCAACATCAGCACCATCTCCACCACCATCCAATCTCACCTCACAAGTTTATCTTGTGTTGTAATATGTACTATCTGTCCTCTCTACTCTACTGGTGTTGATTACTACTTTGTGGTGAATGCTATTGAGTTTTGTTGGAGAAATATAATTATGATCAGATTGTTTACCACCTATTTATCACCTCTGATCATGATATCTTTTATGTCTTGCGAGTAGTTACTTTAGTTCTTGAGGACATGGGAGAAGTCTTGTTGTTAGTAGTCATATGATGTTGAAGTAATATGTGTTGTTTGATATTTAAGTTGTGTTGTTATTTTCCTAGTGGTGTTGTGTGAGTCGAACACTCAACACTTCGCCTTATTAAGGACCTAGGGGAATACATTGTGTATAAAGAATGCTTACGGTGGGTTGCCGGAGTGACAGAAACCTGAACCCCAGTTTGCACACTTTTGCACAAGGGAATAATGGATCTTGATCTTATTGTTGTGGTTAGGCTTTGCCTTAATTTCTATCTTGTATTTGCGGATGCTTGCAAGTTGTTTAATCATAAGAGTGCACTTATCTTAGTCTAGAAGATGTGCTAGCATAGATCCACCCACTCAACACTTATCAACACAAAACATGTTATTAATGCAGAATATGGCGAAAGCACATGACTACCTCTCCATGTGTCCTCAAGAATGCTTTAGTCTTTATAAGTTTAGTTGCCAGGCTTATCCTTTACTCAAAATGATTGGGCCACCTGCTGCTCCTCGGCACTATTTACTTTGCTTGCTTTTATCTTATTGTTGCTTATACCGAAAACCCCTAAAAAGTTATCTTTCAGTGCTTGCAGTTTTTCCTTGTCCAAAATCACTTATCAATACCTTTCGCTCCTCGTTGGGTTCGACACTCTTACTTATCGAAAATGCTGCAATAGATCCCTTACGGTTGTGGGTCATCAAGTATCATTTTCTGGCGCCGTTGCCGGGGAGCATAGCGCTATTGGTAAGTGAAGCTTGTAAGGAAATTTTTATATTGTTGTTTTTATTTTGCTGTTGCTGCTCTTCGTCCATATGGACAACCTAGATATTGGATCGTTGCTTACGAGGAAACGCCCCACATCTATAACTTTAGGTCTCGTGACGGAGAAAGCATCGCTCAAACTTTGGGGAGATTGAAATCCCTAATGCTCAAATGTCATATTCATGAGCTCCCAAAGGAAATTATACTTACAAATTTTTATGCTAGATTTTGTCGTCGGGATAAGGAGATGCTGGATGCCTCCTCTAGTGGGGTATTTCAGACGAAAAGTGTTGAAGAAAGATGGGATCTCATTGAAATGATCCAGAAGAATACCGAAGATTGGGAAATAGATAAAGGTATTGAACCCACCATAAATTATGAGCATGATTATATAGAGAGCTATGTGAAAACTGATTACTTTAATACCTTTTGCTCTAAGATTGGTCTTGATTCTCATCTAATGATTGATTTTTGTAAGGACTTTGCCTCTCATATTGACTCTTTTAAGAAGAAGAAGGATCAGCATCATAAACCCTTCAAAGAATTACCTATTGATATTCATGTTGCTGACCCTATTTTTCCTGCAGTTATATATGAAAAAAAAACCTTTTCCCGCAAGGATAAGGGAGCACTCTTTTGTGACAAGCATATTAAATAAAAGTGAGAGAATAATTGATGAGCCTGAGGACCAGATCAAGGTCGATCCTCAAGTTGCATTGGTTAAGGATCTTGTTACTAATGATGCTTTAGATTCCAATATAAATTTTTGTGATGTTTCCACTAACCTTGTCACAGCCAAGAATAAAGGCCCAATTTCAGGTACTGCAGTAGTATCTGTTAAAATAGGAGATCACAATTATTATGGGCTATGCGATTTGGGATCGAGTGCTAGTGCTATCCCGTATTCACTTTATCAAGAGATCATGGGTGAGATTTCACCTTGTGAACTTGAAGAAGTTGATGTTACTATTCATCTTGCAAACAGAGCAACGATCTCTCCTATCGGAATTGTGACAGACGTTGAAGTCTTATGCGGAAAGGTAAAATATCCTACCGACTTTCTAGTACTTGGTTCAGTAAGGGATAATTTTTGTCCTATTATTTTCGGTAGACCTTTTCTCAGAACTTGTGGAGCTATAATAGATTGCAAGAAAGGTAAAGTTTCTGTTGAATTCAATGTTGAGCCATATGAATTTAACTTTTCTAAGTTCTCTAAGAAGCCTCGTGGTACTAATTTGCCTAGTAACCATAAGATTATCGAAGATATTTCCTCCATTGTTATTCCGCCTAATGATCCTTTTCAGCAATATATGGAGGACCACGAGAATGATTTGCATATGTAGGAGAGAAATGAGCTGGACGAAATATTCTTAAGACAACCTTCTATCCTAAAGCACAACCTTCTAGTTGAGCCTTTGGGAATTTTATCAAAACCAAAAGAAGATCCAGTGTTTGATCTTAAACCTCTTCCCGATACGCTCAAATATGCTTATTTAGATGAAAAGAAAGTATATCCTGTTATTATCAATTCTAACCTTTCAGGGTATGAAGAAGAGCGACTATTGGAAGTACTTCACAAACATCGAGGTGCAATTGGCTATACCCTTGATGACCTTAAGTGGATTAGTCCATCTATTTGTCAACATACCATCAACCTTGAGCCTGATGCTAAACCAGTTGTTGATCATCAACGACGGTTGAATCCAAAAATGATGGATGTTGTAAGGACTGAGATTATCAAGCTTCTAGCCGCAGGTATTATCTACCCTATAGCTGATAGTAAGTGGGTAAGCCCGGTTCATTGTGTTCCAAAGAAAGGAGGAACAACTGTGGTTCCTAATGATAAGAATGAACTAATACCTCAGAGAATTATTATTGGATATAGAATGTGTATTGATTACAGGAAGCTGAACAAGGCAACCAGGAAGGACCACTACCCGTTGTCGTTCATCGACCAAATGCTTGAAAGGTTATCCAAAAATACTCACGTTTGTTATCTTGGTTGTTATTCTGGCTTCTCTCAAATTCATGTTAACACTGATGATCAAGAGAAGACCACTTTTACTTGTCCCTATGGTACTTATGCTTACAGGCGTATGCCTTTTGGTTTATGTAATGCCCCTCCTACTTTTCAAAGGTGTATGTCTGCTATCTTTCATGGTTTTTGTGAAGAAATTGGGGAGATATTCATGGATGATTTATCCGTCTATGGAACCTCTTTTGACCATTGTCTCCACGACCTTAATAAAGTTTTGCATAGATGTGAGGAGACAAATTTGGTGCTTAACTGGGAGAAGTGCCACTTTATGGTCAACGAGGGAATTGTTCTTGGCCACAATATTTCCGAGAGGGGAATTGAGGTGGACAGGGCCAAGATCGAAGCAATTGAAAGGATGCCCTATCCAAGGGACATCAAAGGTATTCGTAGTTTTCTCGGTCATGGTGGTTTCTATAGATGGTTTATTACAGACTTTTCTAAGACTTCAAGACCCCTCACTAATCTTCTCCAGAAGGATGTTCCTTTTGTTTTTGATGAAGATTGTAAGGAAGCCTTTGAAATTCTTAAGAAAGCTTTAATAACCGCTCCTATAGTACAACCACCTGATTGGAATTTACCTTTTGAAATTATGTGTGATGCTAGTGATTTTGTTGTTGGAGCTGTTTTAGGGCAAAGGGTTGATAAGAAATTGAATGTTATATATTATGCTAGCAAAACCCTTGATAGTGCTCAAAAGAATTATGCTACTACTGAGAAGGAATTCTTAGCAATAGTGTTTGCTTTTGATAAGTTTAGGCAGTATATTGTTGATTCTAAAATTATTATTCATACTGACATGCTGCCATTAAGTATCTTATGGAGAAGAAGGATGCCAAACCCAGACTCATCCGATGGGTACTCCTTCTTCAAGAATTTGAGTTGCAGATTGTCGATAGGAAAGGAGCAGACAATCCGGTGGCGGATAATCTTTCAAGGATGGAAGTTATACCGCATGATCCCATTCCAGTCAACGATAATTTTCCAGACGAACAGCTAGTTGTTGTAAAATTACAATCTCTCTCCGATCCTTGGTTTGCAAATTATGCTAACTTTATCGTTGCAAATTTTTTGCCTCCAGGTTTAACATTTCAGCACAGGAAGAAGTTCTTGCACGATTTGAGGCATTACTTTTGGGAAGACCCACATCTTTTTAAAGAAGGTTGAAAGTCTAAGTATGTGATCAGAGGGGGAGGGGTTGAATGATCACTTCAAATTTTTCTACTGAAACTATTGAAGTGAAGCATAAACAGTGCGGAATAGCGAAGAATAACTGGAGGCGAAACTAAATGCAGTGAATCAAAACACATTGCAGCATAACAGTGAAGAAAATGCAATACTGAAGGTAAATGCTTGAAGTAAAACGAACTGGGACTCGGCGATGTTTGTTCGACCAGTTCACGCTCTGCAAAGCGCTACGTCTGGTTGGAGGAACTGGTGATTGAACACCTGGAGAAAATCTCTCTCCGTCCGTTGCTCCACTGCATCAAACTCCTTGAGCTTGATCAGTTCTTCACTTGTGGTTGATTATTGAGGAAATCACCGAAACCTTTGACAAACTGGACTTCGAGGCGACAATTACTCTTCGCTCTCTAAAGAACAACTCTCTAACCGTCTAGGAGAATTGCAGTTCTCCAAGATAAAAAGGCTAGCAAGCTTTCACCTAAGTCATCTCGAATCTACTCAGATCAATGGGACTTAGGTTAAAGTATCTGGATTTTGGATTTTGCTTCGGTGGGGTTTTGGGGTGCTCTCTTCAGTCTCTCTTGGAATGATCTCAGAGAAGCCACCCGCAAATGGAGGAGGGGCCGGCGTATTTATAGTTGGCGATCCCGAGGTGCGGAATGACCAAACTAACCCGAGGTGACAGCTTGACACGTGTCCACAACGGTCGGATTTGTCATCAATGCGCAACTTTACTTGAGGAACAAGTAAAGCTGACTCACGGACTTAGTTCTGCTTCAGAAGCCAAAGAACGAAGTCTTTGCTACCGAACCTTAACTCAGTGCACATGAGATTTCTTCACTCAGGCTTCTCACTTGGTCTGGATTTGATCTGAGCATATCTCAATGACTTCGATGTCCACAAACTAAATA
Organism: Bromus sterilis; assembly: GCA_950022295.1. Lineage (NCBI taxonomy): Eukaryota > Viridiplantae > Streptophyta > Magnoliopsida > Poales > Poaceae > Bromus > Bromus sterilis. The sequence continues at coordinate 226,038,036 of OX465599.1, forward strand.
CCCCTCTTGATAGTACGGTTTGTCCTAAGACTCAAGGAAAAGAAAAAGAACTACACAAAAACATCTAAGTCTTGCGACGTCTTCTTCATTTCCTTCAATGAGTAGAGCTTCAGGACACCTTCATTTTTGGGGGTCAACTTTCGTGATTAAACTTCACTCCGAGGGTAATGCATCGATAACTTGAAAACCTTCACTGAAACTTTATCACAAGGCTTGTCCTTCAGGAACCTATGCAACTGTTTATACTAGAAAACATTGTTAGTTCCTCTACTGTCTTGTTCAACAATATCCAAAACACACGGGGGTAAAACTTTGCTCTTACAATCTCCCCCTTTTTGGACTATTGTTGACAAAACAGGCATCGATAAAAGATTTTGAAGTTTTTGTGAAGGATGGGACAAACTCTAAGATATGAAGTTTTTGGCTCCCCCTGAATACAAGCATCGAAGATTTATACAATCGAAGTTAATGCTTGAGATATTTTTCTTCGGTGGAGAGCAAAACAAAATATCTTAGCGAATACAATTGCATTGAAGATATATATCCAAGAAAGTATGCAATTGCTTCCAATGACCTGTGAAAAGTAATAACCACCTGCAAGATAGAAGATACGAAGCAATACTTGCAAGCAAAGGGGGTTATTAAAACTTTAAGTGTAGCACAGGAGTAGCATGACCGAAGTTAAACTTAAGTTACAACCCAATCGAAGAAAATGGAATGTTTGTCGTAACTTAACCAAACGAAACAAATAGCAAAAAGCAAGAACCCTTTCCCCGATGCAAAACTAACTCATCGATGTCCTCATTCTCCCCCTTTTTGTCAATGATTGGACAAAATGTTGAGAAGAGTTTCGAGAGGTCTATTACGCAGCATCAGCACCCTGAGAACCCGACGAAGCAGTGCTCGACGAAGACTCATCCGACGAAGATTGATCGCCTGAGGATTCTTCTTCGGAAGATGATGTAGGAAGAGCTTCGTGGCGTTTCTGAGTGATGAGGTTGATGTCGAGGTCGCTGTCGTCAAGGCCGTCGTCGTCCTTGGAGGTGATGGAGTCATTCTCGGAGTCGGTATCTGGCCGGATGGGTTCAGGCTCGTTGACGAAGAACACTTCATCAATCTTGTGCAGGGGAGGGATCTTCTGATTCGGGCGGTCCACTGAGTCATCACGTGAAAAGTGTCGCTCGAGGTACGGATACTCTTTGTAGATGCGATCTTTACGAAGACCTTTCACAGAGTTGAATTTCCGGAGACCTTTCCAGGAATGACGCTTGAGCACACGCAAGTACTGATTGTTGTTGAGTGCTATATTGCCAACACGGTTGATCTCATCAGCAAGAAACTGTATCTGGCGTTGAAGTGCTTCAATTAAGTTGTCAAGCATTTGCTGTGTGCGAAGATTAACTTCAAAATGATGGCAGTCTTTCTGGAACGTCTTGGATAAGTTTCGTTCATTGACTTCATGGCGCACACCAACATATGTGGCAAATGGATCATTGGGCTTTCTCAGCAGTTCCAAAGAGTCACGCACTGGTGGAAGGAAAAGCTTCGGATGATGGCGTGCCACAAAGTCTTCGTTCCAACCATAGTTACATACTACTTGTAGCCAGGGAGCATAGGGTTTCAGTGTGAAAGGTAGCTCTGCTGCATGAACCAAATTCCTAATGAAGCAATCCTCAAAGTCAAATATGAGACCATGTGTGAGCTTCATAATTGCATGCCTTGTCTCAGGATAAAGATTCGATTCTTCCGAAGCAGTACTCAAAGGAATCAATGAGTTTGACAGGATGAAGAACCAAGTTCTTGATATGAAATTCAAATGCTTCGGGCGAATGTTTTGAGGTATGTGGTTATCAGTGGCTTCAGGATCCAACAGAGTTGCAAATTCTTCTTCAGACAGATCAGGCGCAATATGATTCTTTTCGTGGACTCCAGAATGCCTTGGGATGTTAACAATTTCCATGAATTCGGCAGAGGACATCCTGAAGACTTTGCCTTGAATCATCCATTCAAGCGTCCATGAGCTGGGTTCATTTGCATCACCAGACACATAAAGGGTTGCATAGAATTGTTTGATGAGCTCTGAGTTGAAAGGAGTGCTCAACGCAAACAACCTAGACAACTTCTGATTTTCAATAGTTTCGAGGATGTTCTGAAAGCATGATGCAGTGGAAAGACTTCGCAAGTCCAGAAACTTGTGCCTAAACAAAACTCCTTGCTGGCAGAAGACTTTGGTGTATAAGACTTGTTGTTCAGCAGTCCAAAAACGAAGATCATCCGCTGTGCGGTCAGAAGCATAAGGACTAACACCAAAGAATCGATGACGCTTCCTATGTTGTTCCAGGTTGAATTCCGGGCCATGCCTTGAAGAATAACCAGCACCCTTGAATATAGGAAAAGTTTCACGCGGGTAATTGGAGTCAAGCTGGGTATCTTGGCAGGGGCGCGAACGGTCACGAAGTCTTTGCAGAGGAGAAAATTGATTGGCTCTTGAAGGGCCAGCCGATTGAGCGACTACAAGCGCTTGCTCTTGCGACGGGTTCAGAATTTGTACTTGTTCGTCTTCGTCATCATGTGCTTCGGTGTCGGGCACATGTGCTTCAGACTCTTGAACTGTTCTGGAGGGGGAAAAATCTCGGGATACATGGGTTCTGGAGTGAGTTGGTGATGGAGCATTAACTTCACGGGGAGGTGATGGTGCGGGAGCAACTGGTGGAGTGGGAATCCTTTATGGTTCGGGGGTTGGAGCACGGATGGGTGTGGGAACTCGAGGTGGTATAGGTGAGGGGTTTCGTACAGGCGTTGGAGTGGGGGTAGGAGCTTTCTAGGGTGGAGTTTGCTTGGTGGTGGTTCTGGTAGGAGGAGGTGTGGGAGTCTTGGTGGGTTGAGCTGAAGGCTTTGATGCGAGCTTGGATGGCTTTGGCTTTGGAGCAGGAGTGGGAACGGCTTCAGGAGATTCCGGGGGTTGTTCATCACTTGTATCCATGTCTGCGGCTGAGGCCAAAGTAATCTTGCGCCTCTTGGTGGTTTTCTTCTTCGGTGAGGGTCCTGTTGCGTTTGATGGAGCAGGCTTAGGAGATAGAGCCGGTGCAACAGCTCGTTCAGCTTCGGGCGAAGCCTTACGTTTCCTCGAATCCCTTTCCATAATGGAAGCATTATGGTTCTTCACCATGTCATCTACAGCGGCCTTTACTTTGCCTTTGTAGATTTTGATATTGTCCTTGGTGGTTGAGTTGACTTCTGTCACTCGTTGAAGCAATTGCAGGGCGTGCTGTTTGAATTCTTCATCAGGTTCTGATTCAGCTCGCTTCTGATAGTTGTGAATCTTTTTCATTTCTGCCCTGTCTCTTGAATGCAAATCCTTCAGCTGACTGATCATAGTAGAGATCATAGCTTCGATAGACCTGGAGATATACACTTCTCCAATGTCAACAGCGTCAGGATCTTCAGCTGCACACTTCTCCCAAAGGGCTTCAGTGATGCCCAAATGATCCCAGAGTTCGTCTTCACGAGAGTCAGGGACTGGATGGACACTCTGATGATCAGCTTCATCTTGAGCTTCAGACAAAGATATGCCTTTCTGCTTCGATGGAATAGCTGAGGGAGTCATATCAACTACGGGCTTCTTCTGGCTTGCCCTAGCAGCTTTCTTCGTTCTGAGGCTCTCTAATGAAGCCTTGCGTTTAGCTTCATGTTCAGCTAGCTGTTTAGCTTCAGCAGTTTCTTTCTCCTCGTTCTTTGCGGCTTCGGCGAGCTTGCGCTTCGTCTCAGCCTTCTCTGCAGCCATCATGGCTGAGTCCAATTCCTTTTTCTGTCTGGCAGCATCCTCAGCTGCCTTCTTTTTGTCAGCTGCGCTTCTGGCAAGGATGTTGCGCTCTAGTGCCTCTTCGAGGTCTTTCTGTCTCAATACTTTTTCAGTGAGCTTGTGCTTCACTGAAGGGTTTGTAGCAGCAGGCTGCTTGGGCTTCGTTGTTGCTGAAGCCTTTGCAGGTTGTCTCTTGGCGGGGTCGTGCTTCTGCTTTGATCGCCTCTCAGAGTCGGGGGCATCAGCCGGTGGCTTGGAGGCCAAGGGCTTCGTGACAACCAACTTGGAGAGATCAATAGTGGGACGAGCAGAAGGCTTGACCTTAGCATCAGGTTTCTCTCCTGGCTTTTTCTTAAGTGGGATCTGAAGTTTTTGTTTCTTGGGGGGAGCAGGATCATCCGATTCGTCATCTGCTTCGAAATCAGATTCGTCATCAGCTGCATTGGATTCATCCATGATGGAATCTTCCAGAGCAGCTTGTTCTAATCTGGCTTGATCTTCATCCTCTGTTGTAGCATGGGGTGGAGAAGCAGACTTCTTCTTCGGCTTCTTCTTCTTCTTTGAGCTTGGCCCAGCACCTTGGGCTTCAGCTTCAGCGAACTTGGCTGCCTTCTTCTCTTCTTTCAGCCTCTTGGCTTCAGCAGCGATTCTCAATCGTTCTTGTTCGTCTGGGTAATCATCTGGTGTCTTGAGGGTGTTGGGGTGAGGAAGCTTTGGTGGAACTGGGTAGTACATGTGACGATTCTCTTCAGTGTACTGACTGCACATGGTTGAAGTGTACCGATAGGGTGGACTGAAGGCAAACTGCATAGTCCACTTCCAGGTAGGGATGCTCTTGTAATTGTACCATCGAACAGCCCAGTACCTGCGAATGTTTTGCAAGCGGTTCTTGCGCTGCTCCTTGGTTTCTTCAGGAGGAGTGTCATAACCCAGAGCAATACGAATTGATTCGGGGATGCCTCTGGAGTTGTTGGTTTCCTTCGTTCTGCCTCCTTTCTTCTTCGGAGCAGTACGTTCTGCTTCGTTGATGTGATCGAGATTTGGAGACTCATTACCGAAGTCAAACTCTCCAGACATCCTGTGAACAGCACAAAGGTAGCGAGGGAAAAAGGCGAGTATCGAATGAGCACCAGCAAAGGTTTCGATCCAAAAACAATTTTGACAAGAGATTCAGTGAAGAATTTTGGGTAAGGATTCTGGTCTGTTCTGAGCTAGACTTAATCTCACACAAGATGAGCAGAAACCCTAACACAGAACAGATAGATACTAACCCTAACTTCTAACCTGAATCGAGGAGGAAACCTTGACAAGAAGAAACAGGTTTCGCAACGGTGCAACGATCCAACGGATCAAACAAACCTAAAGAAATCATCCAAAAAGACTAAGAACACGGATCCAATCTGAAAAGGAAGAACAGATGAGATGGAGATTGGATCGTGGCTCAGCGTACCCTAACTCGGTGACGTCGAGCAGCTACGGCGGCGATGAGCGGTGAAGACGTGCTCATCGACGACGTGAAGTCCACGGCGGCGCTCTTCCGGCAGTAAAGCGGCGAGAGCGGCGACGGAGACGAAGAGCTTAGCGGCGCTCGGGAGATAGGGTTCCGGGGAGATGCGAATGAAGAGGTGGGATTGCTTCGCTGGGGTGGGATGCCTTATATAGGCCGGTCTGACAGGAGCTGTCAGATCAGATCGAACGGCCCCCAACGTCTGTCTCTCCGGATTCTACCGCGAGGATTACGTGGCGAATCGCAAGAAAATCTCAACGACCCGGATATGACGGGATCTCAACGACCGAAGAATAAGTCCTCGACATGAGTAAAACTTCGATAAGAATTGGAAGCATTTGATGCGGAACTCAATGATGTTCGAAGCAAAATACTTCCCGTTTCAATTGTGCTCACCCAATATGGACAGATAGAATTAGAAAGAAAAAGAAACAGAAGGGGTAGGGTCCGAAACTTATCACCTCGAAGAAAAACCAAACGAAGCAAAAGGTGATAAGCATAGAGGACTAAATCCAAACGAAAAATAAACTAAACGAAGCCAAAAACAAACAACGAAACTAAATAAGTAAGCAACAAAGTAATTGAGTATATACAGAAGTAAAAAGGTTTCGATCTTACAGTACGTGTCGTGAGTCCAATATATTGAGCTCACACCTTAATGTACAGAATCTTTTCTCATCCAATGGTTTCGTGAATATGTCTGCCAGTTGATCTTCAGTTCTGACATGACTAATAAAAATATCTTCACGCTGAACATGATCACGAAGAAAATGATGGCGAATGTCAATATGCTTCGTGCGAGAGTGTTGTACAGGGTTGTGAAAATTCTAATTGCACTCTCATTATCACATAGGAGAGGGATTTTCTTCACATGAATACCATAATCCTTCAGCGTTTGCTTCAGCCATAGAATCTGAGTACAGCATGACCCAGCAGCAATGTATTCGGCTTCAGCAGTAGATATTGAAACACAGTTTTGCTTCTTTGAAGCCCAACACACAAGTGATCTTCCAAGGAAATGACAAGTCCCTGAAGTTGACTTCCTATCCACACGATCACCAGCCCAGTCAGAGTCAGAATACCCAATGAGATCAAACTGAGCTCCCTTGGGATACCACAGCCCCAAGGTAGGTGTGTGAGCAAGATAACGAAGAATTCTCTTTACAGCAGTGTGATGTGATTCCTTTGGATTTGCCTGAAAACGAGCACAAATACATACTGAAAGCATAATGTCAGGTCTAGATGCACAAAGATATAAAATGGATCCAATCATAGACCGATATTTCTTCTGGTCGAAGGCTTTTCCCTTCTCATCTGCGTCTAAGAAGCCATTGGTAGGCATAGGCGTCTTAATGGTTTTGCATTCAGTGAGACCAAACTTCTTCAGGCAATCCTTGAGATATTTTTCTTGAGAAATAAAGGTGCTATTCTTCTGTTGACGGATTTGAAGTCCAAGGAAGAACTTCAATTCACCCATCATAGACATCTCATATTTCTTCGACATCATCTTGGCAAATTCTTCGCTGATATCAGTGTTAGTGCATCCAAAAATGATATCATCTACATAGATTTGACATAAAAACAAATCACCATTATAAGATCGAGTGAAAAGTGTTGGGTCAGTGGTTCCTGGTTTGAAGCCTTTCTTCAGAAGGAAGTCCTTCAATGTGTCGTACCAAGCACGAGGTGCTTGCTTCAACCCATAGAGGGCCTTGTGTAACCTGTACACCATGTCGGGTTTCTTCGGGTCTTCAAAACCTGGAGGCTGCATGACATACACTTCTTCCTCGATTTCTCCGTTAAGAAAAGCAATTTTCACATCCATTTGATAAAGCAGAATACCATTGAAATTTGCAAAAGCAAGCATAACACGAATGGATTCGAGACGAGCAACAGGAGCATAAGTTTCACCAAAATCGATACCTTCAATTTGGGTGTAACCTTGTGCTACCAGTTGTGCTTTGTTTCTTACCACTATACCATCTTCATCTTGCTTGTTGCGAAAAATCCACTTTGTACCACTGATGTTGTGCTTCGTGGGATCAGGTCTATCAACTATGGACCAGACTTTGTTTCGCTCGAACTGGTTGAGTTCTTCGAGCATGGCAGTTAACCAATCTGGATCCTTCATGGCTTCATCAAACTTCGACGGTTCTAACATGGAGACAAACGAAAAATTTCCACAGAAGTTAGCCAAACGAGTACGAGAACGAGTTGTAGGACGACCTGGTTGATGAATTTCTTCAAGAATTGAGTCAACATCAACTCTTCTTCGAACTCGTGATAGGGTTGAATCATTAGCTTCAGGCTCAGCTTCTGCTTCAGGATCTGCTTCAACTTCAGGATCTGCTTCACCTTCAGCTTCAGCATTTCCTTCGAGGTTAGCATTTCCTTCTTTCCTTTGTTCTTCTTCGTCCTGTTCATCATTAGCTTCAGGATGTTGATCTCCAGCGCCCCGGGCTATGTGTGGGAACATTGGACCATCATCATCCCTATTTGCTTGACTAGTATTGGCCTCAACAGGGCGAATCTCTCCAATAGCCATGGACCTGATTACTTCATCAAGAGGAGGTTCATCTAGATCATGAGGCAAATGCTCTTTTTGAGAGCCATTACTTTCATCAAACCTCACATTCACAGTTTCCATAACTTTCCCAAAGTGAGAGTTATAGACTCTGTAGGTGTGAGAGTTTGAGCCATAACCTAAAAGAAAACCTTCATGTGCCTTAGGGGCAAACTTTGAGCTATGATTCATATCTCTAATAAAGCATGGAGAACCAAACACCCTAAGGTACGAAACATTTGGTTTGTTACCAGTGATAAGCTCATGTGAAGTCTTCTTCAGAAATTTGTGAAGGTAAACCTTGTTGATGATATGACAAGCTGTGTTAATTGCTTCGGCCCAGAACCTAATAGGAGTCTTGTATTCAGCAAGCATAGTTCTGGCCATCTCAATGAGAGTTCTATTCTTCCTTTCAGCAGCACCATTCTGTTGAGGTGTATAAGTAGCAGAGAACTCATGAGTAAAACCATGATCATCAAGAAAATCTTCAATATGAGTATTTTTGAATTGAGTTCCATTATCACTTCGGATATGCTTCAGAGACAATTCATATTCTGTTTGAGCTCTCTTGGCGAATGACGTGAAGATTTCAACAACTTTGCTCTTGTCATCCAAAAAGAAAACCCAAGTATAACGAGAAAAGTCATCAACAATAACTAGACCATATTTATTTCCTCCCAGGCTTGCATAATTTTGAGGACCAAAAAGATCCATATGAAGCAATTCAAGAGGACGAGTGGTAGTCATGATAGTCTTCGCTGAATGATGTTTCTTCGTAATTTTACCAGCTTCACAAGCACTGGAGAGACGATCCTTGTCGAATTTAACTTCGCTAAGGCCAATAACATGATTCTTCTTCACTAAGTTATGAAGATTTCTCATCCCTGCATGACCAAGTCTTCGATGCCATAACCTACCAGATGAAGCTTTTGCCATCAAGCATGTGGATACAGCAGGGCCCGAAGAAAAATCAACAATGTATAGGTCTCCTTTTCGGTAACCCTCGAAGAAAAACGCATAGTCATCCTGTGAAAACACAACACAACGCGAAGAAGAAAATAGAACAAGGATACCCATATCGCATAACTTCAAAATAGACATAAGATTATATCCAAGTGATTGGACTAGCATAACCTTGTCAATGTGCTTATCTTTCGATATGGCAACCTTACCCAAACCTAAAACTTTACCCTTGTTGTTATCACCGAAGGTAATGTACTTCTGAGAAGAGTGAGATAATTTTTCTTCGGTGAAGAACTCCTTGTCTCCGGTCATATGATTTGTGCAACCACTATCCATGACCCATTCGGATCCACCGGAGACATATCCCTGCAGAAGAATTAGTTCTTCTTAACCACCCACAAACGAGCAGGTGACTGAGAAGATGTTGAAGCACTGGTTGAAGCAATATTAAATCGAACAGGAGTGTATTGCTTCGGTGTACAATCAAGCACACGATAAATGTAAGTCCTCTGCGAATGGTTAGCATAAGAATGAGCATATGCAATCTTAGAATGATTATTATGAGGACGATAAGTATGACGACCAGTACGATAGTATTGCTTCTGCGGAACATTTGATTCGGGCACCAGAGGATCATTTCTTGTTTCAAGAGAATAGAAATGATTCGGTGGTACCGAAGACTTTCCCTGCATAGTATGGTTAGCAGGCAATTTTTCCACAAGTGCTTTCTACACCCATATCTTCCTCTTATAGAAGCCATTCTTAGGAGGAGTACCAACATACTCAGCTGTAACCTTTCCCTATTCGTCCTTGATGAGCTTGTAGTCAGAATCAAGTGATTCGTCTACAATAGCTTTGTTCATCTTGCAATCAAAACCTGAAAGGTTAGCTATATCAATGGGGTTCCCCTTCGCAAGGACCCAAACAGTTTTAGGATACTGCTCAGGTTGCCAATAAGTGCCATCAGGGTTTATCTTTCTCTCGAAACCAACACCTCCATTCCTGGGATTCATGTGAAGGAGAGCCTTCCTCAGGATATCACAGAGATACTGGTGACCTTGCACACTTTTGAACATGCCTGATTCAAATAAGTTTTTCAACCTGAGGAGTTCCTCGGTAACAGCAGGATTTTCCTCATCAGAGGCATTAGTATCATCAATAATAATAGGAGCTTTGCCTTTGGAAACATTTTTGCTTCCTTCCAAACAATCCAAACAAGGTGATTCAGTTTTATGATTTGCTTCAGAAACTTGTTGAGCCATGAGAGAGAGATTGACATTTTCCAACTCTTCATGAGCCTCTTTCAGTTTTTCGAGAGCCATTTTCCTCTGAAGAAATTCATAGGTGAGCTTCTCATAATCAACTGAAAGAAGATCATGCCGAGAGGATAATTCTTCAAACTTTTCTTTCAGAGCTTCATGCTCATTAGTTAAAGTTTGACCTTTCTCTATCTCATCGATCAACAGAGTTTCTGATTTCTTAATGGTTTTGCTTAGTGAATCAATTTCATCTTGTTGGATTGAAGCAATTTTAGCAAGTTTAGCATAGCTTATCTTAGAATCACTGTCATAAGAGGAACAATCAGAAGTATCATAGTTAGATTTTTATGAAGATACCTTCGCCTTGGCCATGAAGCAATATGCAGGAGATTCATCTTCACTACTGTTGTTGGAGAAGAATGAGCTCGGAGCTTTTGCCGAAGCATCTGCTGAAGCGAATTCCAAACCAGCAACACCATCTGATTCGGACCCAGACCCAGACCTTGAGCCTGAATGAGCTTCGGACCCAGAGGCTTCGTCTTCAGAGTTCATTTCCTTTCCCAGATAGGCCTTGGCTCGGTGAGAGCTGCTTCGACGAGACGAGTGAGTCTTCGATGAAGAACCCTCACGCTTCTTGTGATACTTCTTCTTCTTGTCATCATCAGAATCTTTCTTCTTATCTCTTCTCGAACTGGAATCATTTATCTTGGATTCATAGCTTCTGGAAGATCTGTGGGACTTGGATGAGGAGTCTCTGAGCGAATGCTTTGCTTTGTTCTCAGCTTCCCACAGAGGGCAATCAGCAATGGAGTGACCTGGTTTCTTGCATTTGTAGCAACAGTTGTCATTTGATGGAGAGCTTCTTGAGGATGAACGGTGAGATGAGTGAGTGGAGCTTCTTGAAGAATAACTCTTTCTTGGTGAAGAAAAACCTTTTCTTTGGAAGCGATTGAAGCGTCTCATGATCAATGCCAAATCCTTCCCAATACTTGCAGGATCTTCTGATTCGACACCTGAAGCAGAACTGACTTCGGGTGAAGAATGATGTGAAGCTTTTTCTTTCAAAGCATGAGTTTTTCTTCGTGAACCATTTATGTCACGTTTCTCATCTTCTTCCATTTCAAAGGTAGTGAGTCTCTCAAGAATATCAGCGGAAACAAGACGTCTGAAATCAGTCCTTTCCTTGATCATCAGCACAATGTGATCAAACGAGTCATCTAATGAGCGAAGCAAAGTTCTTACAACAGAGTGAGGAGTAATGTCATCAGCACCGAGGGAAATCAACTCATTAGCAAGAGTTGTGAGTCTGCTGTAAATGGAGCTGACTTTTTCACCCTCGTTTCTCTTGAAGCGATAGAATTTGCTTCGGAGTGTGTCAATTCTGGCATCTTTCTGGGTAGAAACACTTTCACCGTTTTTTTCAAGATAGTCCCAGAAGGTGTTGAAGTAGCAGGTCCATAACAAGGTTCAGCAAAGAAGGTTTAATCTCATAAGAAGGTGCTGAAGTAGCAGGTGTAGAAATAGGAGTGCAGATAAAGTCACTGTTGTTGTGACTAGTGAAGTCACACAACTTAGTGTTCTTAGAGGAACCCATAGCAGCAGCAAGCAAGATAACTATTTTTTTTGATTTTTGATAAAAGACACTAAAGCAAAAACTGAAAGGTAAACTAACAAGACTAAAAAGAAAAGATAAAAGATAGTGTGCAACTCCCCTATCTTGAAGATTGGAGTCCCCAGCAATGACGCTAGAAATTTGCTTGATACATGAGATAACTTCTCGCCCTCGTTGGTTACCCCAAGTGGAAGGTGAGATGTAGCGTAACGACAAGTTTCCCTCGGTGAAGATACCGAGGTTTTAAGATAGTATCCCGTAGGACTCCAAGGTCGACAAGTAGGTGGTTCGGCAAGTGAGGCGCCGTTTGAAGATAATCACTTGGTTCTCCTGGACCTGCACATACACAGATAGCTTTGGTCCCAACGAGTTCAGAGGAGTTGTCAATTCCTCCGGCCTTGTTGTTTACAAAGGATAAAACTCACAGGATAATAATGATAGATAGTGATAGCTACGAAATAGTAAATGCTGAAAGTAAATTGATAGTGTAAACAGTGGTGGGAATATGGACCGGGGTCCCATGATGTTCACTAGTGATGTCTCTCTCCCAAAAGACGATGAAATAGCCATGCGAGGTAAACAAATTACAGTTGGGCAATTGACAGGATTATGTGCGCAAACCAATGCTAATTATGCAAAACAGAAAGGAAGAGGCTCTAAAGCACGGGAAGTACGCCAAGACAAGTAGACCGAAATCCATCTGCATCTACCCACTAATCATCCACCTTGAGATATCTATCCAGAATATCTCGCTGGTATTAAGTTGAGAATCCCACCCAAAGTGTAAACTCAAAGCAACGGACAACTGCTTTAAAGAACTTTGCGTAAAGTAAACAATCCTTGCACCCGCAAGTACAAGCATCGTTGTTTTCCCCCTTGTGGCAACATCACATCCCCTAGACTCATGTTTTTGTCACTCAAGCTAGTCATCGGGGGGCATGAACCCACAATCATGCATAACGCTCCCTCTTGGAGTCACTACCTACTACTTGGCCAAAGCAATAAACAGCAACGGAAACATGCAAGAGTTACTCAAGAACATAAATATAAAAGAAGAGAATCAAATATATAACTCAATCACAATCTAAACATAATTTCATAATCCATCGGATCCCAGCAAACTCAGCATAGCAACAGCAGAAAGATTACATATGTGCCTCGATCATGTAGGGAAGCTCACGTGGTCTAATCCATGAAGAACAAAGAGGGGAGGAGAACATCACATAGCTACTGATCATGGACCCATGGTCCAAGGTGGACTACTCACGGTTCATCCGGGAAGCATCCATGGTGGTGCAGAAGCTCTCGGAGGTGATTCCTCCCTCCGGCAGGGTGCTGGGAAGAGGTCTTCTGGTGCTCCCGATCTTGGAAGCGCGGCGTCGACGGAACAGAGGAGAGATCGCGAAAAAGGGTTCCGTCCCCGAGGGTTTCTCGTCACGGGGAATAAATAGGCGAAAGGGACAGCCAGAGGTGGGCCAGGGGCTCCAGGCGCCCCCCCTAGCGTGGCCAGGGGTGGGGCCGCGCCTACTGGCCGCCCGGGCCCCCCTAGCTCCCCTCTCGGGCACTTCGCGAAGCTTCCGGTACGCTGATTTTTCCTATATTTTTCCCGGAATTTTTCCGGTACTTTTAATAAGGGGGAAACCTGAAATAGAAGGGCAACAGAAAACAGGAACTGGCACTGGGGTGCACTGAGTTAATAGGTTAGTCCAAATATGATCAAAATTGTATGGAAGTTCATCAATATCATAGCAATATCACACAAAAGAGGCATGGAGCAAGCAGAAATTATAGATACGTTTTGGACGTATCACTTGTACTTGCGGGTGCAAGGATTTTGTACTTTACGCATGGTTCTTTTAATGCAGTTGTCTGTTGCTTTGAGTTTACACTTTGGGTGGCATTCGCAACTTAATACCAGCGAGATGTTCTGGATAGATATGTCAAGGTGGATGATTCGTAGTAGATGCAAATGGATTTTGGTCTACTTACCTTGGCGTATTGCCCACTGCTTTTGAGCCTCTTCCTTTCTTTTGTAGCATAGTTAGCATTGCGGTGTGTTTATAATCCTGTCAATTGCCCAGCTGTGATTTGTTTACCTCGCTAGCACTTTTATCGTCTTTTGGGAGAGAGACATCACTAGTGAACATCACGGGACCCCGGTCCATATTCACATCATTGTTTACACTTTCAATTTACTTTCAGTTCTTACTTTCAGTTGCCACTATTATTATCTCATGCGTTGATCCTTTGTAAACAGCAAGGCCGTAGGAATTGACAACTCCTCTGTATTTGTTGGGAGCAAAGTTATTTGCTGTGTGTGCAGGTCTAGGCGAAGTTAGCAACCTCGGCGTCACTGTTCACTTTACCACCTGATACGTCCAAAATGCATCACTGTTTTATATCGTAATTCATCCTTATTCATTGATATATTTCACATTACGATGATGTTCTTAAGTTGTTTTGGCTAGTTTTACACAGTATGCAACTTTCCGGTGCCGAAGCAGCAGACGCAGGATTCAGCGGTAAAAAGTGGACGCTGAGTTGCTGAAGAAGAACACCTCCAAATTTCCTGAAAATCTACGGGAGGTGTTTTTGAAAGGATTGACGAAGACACGCAAAAGAGGGACCAGAGGGGGGGCACAGGGTGCCCAGGAGGCCACCTGGCGCGGCCCCCACCCTGGACGCGCCGGGAGGGCTCCTGGAGCCCTGGGACCACCCCAGGATCCCCCTCTGGCCTATATACTCTTCGTCATCCGAAAACCCTAAAAAGAGGAGTTTTTACGGAGTTTCTCCACCGCTCCGTGGAGGAAACTTACAGAGAAGAAGAGACATCTCCGGCGGGCAGATTCCGCGGAAGAGATCACCTCCTGGAAGGGGAGATCATCGCCATCGTCATCACCATCGTCACGGGCATCATCGAGATCATCATCAACATCATCCCCAACATCAGCACCATCTCCACCACCATCCAATCTCACCTCACAAGTTTATCTTGTGTTGTAATCGGTACTATCTATCCTCTCTACTCTACTGGTGTTGATTACTACTTTGTGGTGAATGCTATTGAGTTTTGTTGGAGAAATATCATTATGATCAGATTGTTTACCACCTATTTATCACCTCTGATCATGATATCTTTTATGTCTTGCGAGTAGTTACTTTAGTTCTTGAGGACATGGGAGAAGTCTTGTTGTTAGTAGTCATATGATGTTGAAGTAATATGTGTTGTTTGATATTTAAGTTGTGTTGTTATTTTCCTAGTGGTGTTGTGTGAGTCGAACACTCAACACTTCGCCTTATTAAGGACCTAGGGGAATACATTGTGTATAAATAATGCTTACGGTGGGTTGCCGGAGTGACAGAAACCTGAACCCCAGTTTGCACACTTTGGCACAAGGGAATAATGGATCTTGATCTTATTGTTGTGGTTAGGCTTTGCCTTAATTTCTATCTTGTATTTGCGGATGCTTGCAAGTTGTTTAATCATAAGAGTGCACTTATCTTAGTCTAGAAGATGTGCTAGCATAGATCCACCCACTCAACACTTATCAACACAAAACATGTTATTAATGCAGAATATGGCGAAAGCACATGACTAGATCTCCATGTGTCCTCAAGAACGCTTTAGTCTTTATAAGTTCAGTTGCCAGGCTTATCCTTTACTCAAAAGGATTGGGCCACCTGCTGCTCCTCGGCACTATTTACTTTGCTTGCTTTTATCTTATTGTTGCTTATACCGAAAACCCCTAAAAAGTTATCTTTCAGTGCTTGCAGTTTTTCCTTGTCAAAAATCACTTATCAATACCTTTCGCTCCTCGTTGGGTTCGACACTCTTACTTATCGAA
This sequence comes from Bromus sterilis, assembly GCA_950022295.1. Taxonomy (NCBI): domain Eukaryota; kingdom Viridiplantae; phylum Streptophyta; class Magnoliopsida; order Poales; family Poaceae; genus Bromus; species Bromus sterilis. The sequence continues at coordinate 226,053,587 of OX465599.1, forward strand.
AACGCTGCAATAGATCCCTTACGGTTGTGGGTCATCAAGTATCATTTTCTGGCGCCGTTGCCGGGGAGCATAGCGCTATTGGTAAGTGAAGCTTGTAAGGAAATTTTTATATTGTTGTTTTTATTTTGCTGTTGCTGCTCTTCGTCCATATGGACAACCTAGATATTGGATCGTTGCTTACGGGGAAACGCCCCACATCTGTGGTGGTTGTTCCTCCCCCTACTGAAATTGTGCCTTATAAAATACCAACTGGTATTATCGATTGTGTTTTGGCTAATCGTTATGCAGGAGACAGACATCCTAGTGAACACTTGCTATATTTGTCACAACTATGTTCACTATTTAAGCTTGCAGGTTTATCAATGGAGTTTGTCATGAGGAAATTGTTCTCCGTATCGCTTATAGATAAAGCTTCAGATTGGTATAAGCTTCTCGATAACTCAAATTTTCTTGATTGGCAAGAGCTTATGTCTCTCTTTTATACCAAGTTTTATCCTCTTCATGAAATTCATCGAGACAGAAACTATATCTATAACTTTAGGTCTCGTGATGGAGAAAGAATCGCTCAAGCTTGAGGGATATTGAAATCCCTAATGCTCAAATGTCATATTCATGAGCTCCCAAAGGAAATTATACTTAAAAAAATTTATGCTAGACTTTGTCGTCGGGATAAGGAGATGCTGGATGCCTCCTCTAGTGGGGTATTTCAGACGAAAAGTGTTGAAGAAAGATGGGATCTCATTGAAAGGATCCATAAGAATACCAAAGATTGGGAAATAGATAAAGGTATTGAACCCACCATAAATTATGAGCATGATTATATTGAGAGCTATGTGAAAACTGATTACTTTAATACCTTTTGCTCTAAGATTGGTCTTGATTCTCATCTAATGATTGATTTTTGTAAGGACTTTGCCTCTCATATTGACTCTTGTAAGAATAAGAAGGATCAGCATCATAAACCCTTCAAAGAATTACCTATTGATATTCATGTTGCTGACCCTATTTTGCCTGCAGTTATATATGAAAAAAAACCTTTTCCCGCAAGGATAAGGGAGCACTCTTTTGTGACAAGCATATTAAATAAAAGTGAGAGAATAATTGATGAGCCTGAGGACCAGATCAAGGTCGATCTTCAAGTTGCATTGGTTAAGGATCTTGTTACTAATGATGCTTTAGATTCCAATATAAATTTTTGTGATGTTTCCACTAACCTTGTCACAGCCAAGAATAAAGGCCCAATTTCAGGTACTGCAGTAGTATCTGTTAAAATAGGAGATCACAATTATTATGGGCTATGTGATTTGGGATCGAGTGCTAGTGCTATCCCGTATTCACTTTATCAAGAGATCATGGGTGAGATTTCACCTTGTGAACTTGAAGAAGTTGATGTTACTATTCATCTTGCAAAGAGCAACTATCTCTCCTATCGGAATTGTGACAGACGTTGAAGTCTTATGCGGAAAGGTAAAATATCCTACCGACTTTCTAGTACTTGGTTCAGTAAGGGATAATTTTTGTCCTATAATTTTCGGTAGACCTTTTCTCAGAACTTGTGGAGCTATAATAGATTGCAAGAAAGGTAAAGTTTCTGTTGAATTCAATGTTGAGCCATATGAATTTAACTTTTCTAAGTTCTCTAAGAAGCCTCGTGGTACTAATTTTCCTAGTAACCATAAGATTATTGAAGATATTTCCTCCATTGCTATTCCGCCTAATGATCCTTTTCAGCAATATATGGAGGACCACGAGAATGATTTGCATATGCAGGAGAGAAATGAGCTGGACGAAATATTCTTAAGACAACCTGCTATCCTAAAGCACAACCTTCCAGTTGAGCCTTTGGGAATTTTATCAAAACCAAAAGAAGATCCAGTGTTTGATCTTAAACCTCTTCCCGATACGCTCAAATATGCTTATTTAGATGAAAAGAAAGTATATCCTGTTATTATCAATTCTAACCTTTCAGGGTATGAAGAAGAGCGACTATTGGAAGTACTTCACAAACATCGAGGTGCAATTGGCTATACCCTTGATGACCTTAAGTGGATTAGTCCATCTATTTGTCAACATACCATCAACCTTGAGCATGATGCTAAACCAGTTGTTGATCATCAACGACGGTTGAATCCAAAAATGATGGATGTTGTAAGGACTGAGATTCTCAAGCTTCTAGCCGCAGGTATTATCTACCCTATAGCTGATAGTAAGTGGGTAAGCCCGGTTCATTGTGTTCCAAAGAAAGGAGGAACAACTGTGGTTCCTAATGATAAGAATGAACTAATACCTCAGAGAATTATTATTGGATATAGAATGTGTATTGATTACAGGAAGCTGAACAAGGAAACCAGGAAGGACCACTACCCGTTGTCGTTCATCGACCAAATGCTTGAAAGGTTATCCAAAAATACTCACTTTTGTTATCTTGATGGTTATTCTGGCTTCTCTCAAATTCATGTTAACACTGATGATCAAGAGAAGACCACTTTTACTTGTCCCTATGGTACTTATGCTTACAGGCGTATGCCTTTTGTTTATGTAATGCCCCTCCTACTTTTCAAAGTTGTATGTCTGCTATCTTTCATGGTTTTTGTGAAGAAATTGTGGAGATATGCATGGATGATTTATCCGTCTATGGAACCTCTTTTGACCATTGTCTCCACGACCTTAATAAAGTTTTGCATAGATGTGAGGAGACAAATTTGGTGCTTAACTGGGAGAAGTGCCACTTTATGGTCAACGAGGGAATTGTTCTTGGCCACAATATTTCCGAGAGGGGAATTGAGGTGGACAGGGCCAAGATCGAAGCAATTGAAAGGATGCCCTATCCAAGGGACATCAAAGGTATTCGTAGTTTTCTCGGTCATGGTGGTTTCTATAGAAGATTTATTACAGACTTTTCTAAGACTTCAAGACCCCTCACTAATCTTCTCCAGAAGGATGTTCCTTTTGTTTTTGATGAAGATTGTAAGGAAGCCTTTGAAATTCTTAAGAAAGCTTTAATAACCGCTCCTATAGTACAACCACCTGATTGGAATTTACCTTTTGAAATTATGTGTGATTTTAGTGATTTTGCTGTTGGAGCTGTTTTAGGGCAAAGGGTTGATAAGAAATTGAATGTTATATATTATGCTAGCAAAACCCTTGATAGTGCTCAAAAGAATTATGCTACTACTGAGAAGGAATTCTTAGCAATAGTGTTTGCTTGTGATAAGTTTAGGCAGTATATTGTTGATTCTAAAATTATTATTCATACTGACATGCTGCCATTAAGTATCTTATGGAGAAGAAGGATGCCAAACCCAGACTCATCCGATGGGTACTCCTTCTTCAAGAATTTGAGTTGCAGATTGTCGATAGGAAAGGAGCAGACAATCCGGTGGCGGATAATCTTTCAAGGATGGAAGTTATACCGTATGATCCCATTCCAGTCAACGATAATTTTCCAGACGAACAGCTAGCTGTTGTAAAATTACAATCTCTCTCCGATCCTTGGTTTGCAGATTATGCTAACTTTATCGTTACAAAGTTTTTGCCTCCAGGTTTAACATTTCAGCAAAGGAAGAAGTTCTTGCACGATTTGAGGCATTACTTTTGGGATGACCCACATCTTTTTAAAGAAGGTTGAAAGTCCAAGTATGTGATCAGAGGGGGAGGGGTGAATGATCACTTCAAAATTTTCTACTGAAACTATTGAAGTGAAGCATAAACAGTGCGGAATAGCGAAGAATAACTGGAGGCGAAACTAAATGCAGTGAATCAAAACACATTGCAGCATAACAGTGAAGCAAATGCAATACTGAAGGTAAATGCTTGAAGTAAAACGAACTGGGACTCGGCGATGTTTGTTCGACCAGTTCACGCTCTGCAAAGCGCTACGTCTGGTTGGAGGGACTGGTGATTGAACACCTGGAGCAAATCTCTCTCCGTCCGTTGCTCCACTGCATCAAACTCCTTGAGCTTGATCAGTTCTTCACTCGTGGTTGATTATTGAGGAAATCACCGAAACCTTTGACAAACTGGACTTTGAGGCGACAATTACTCTTCGCTCTCTGAAGAACAACTCTCTAAACGTCTAGGAGAATTGCAGTTCTCCAAGATAAAAGGGCTAGCAAGCTTTCACCTAAGTCATCTCGAATATTGTAACATCCCAAAATTCTTCGAATTTTGGAATGTTAATAAATTAAATAGATAATGATTGTTTGCTTGATGTGTTTGATTTTCTCTGGGATTTAAAACCTTTGAGGTTTATTGAATATTAAAAAGAGAGGGAATAAAATGACTTTCCCTAATATTCACCGTTGGTGTTTTGGAATTTATTATTTAAAAACAAAACCAACAAAATAAAATGAGAGAAGGTAACATGACTCCTTCAACTTTAAAAAAAAAAGTTTGGAAAATGTATTAAATCTTATTTGGAATTCTTCTAAAAAAAATTTTTAACATTTTTTCAACACATGGCAGTTTGCTGGAGAGGATATAAAAGGACTTATCCCCATTTTTTAATTCGTTGAAGAATAGTTAAAACATTTTTAGGGGACTTTTTAATTTTACTTTGGAGTTATAAATATTTTCTAAAATTATTTTTGGAATTTATTTATGCTCTGGAAAAGTTTTTAAATCAATTTTCGGAGTTTTCGGTATTTTTAAAATGCCAGAAAAGTATTTAAAAATATTTCAAAATAAGTTGTAAAGTTTATATTTTATTTTATTATTTTGGTCAAGCCAAAAATTCAATTTTATTATTTTAAAAATATTGGCGAAGACGGAATTTTAAAATAATTTTCCGTGATTTTTGTAATATTGTTTTGGGCCTATTGGGCCTGGTCTGTTTTTTTTTCCAGCAGACCGAATTTGTTTTTCTTTCGGATTTACAAAAAAAAAGGATTAGGGACTGGCTATAAATAGCCCCGATTAGGGTTAAGTTTATTTTCGCCAGCGTTTATTAGGGTTAGCTAATCTAATCCGCGGGACCCGCCGCCGACGACGACATTGCCGGAATTTCGCCGGAGCTTAGCCGAGTTCGTCGGAGTGTTTTTTTCGAGGTAATTTTTTTTTGTGCGATTCGCCGGAGTAGCGCTCAGCTGTGCCGCCGGAGTACCCCGCCACCTGTGCCCGACCCCGCCGCCGCCGCCCCGCTGGCCGGCCGGAGCCGCCGCCGCTCCACGGCCGCCCCTGGCCCGTGCGCCGAGGCCGCCCGTGCCCGTGCCCGCGCGCAGGCCGCGTGCCCCTGCCGCCCGTGCTGGCGCCCGCCTGGCCGCGCCTCTCCGCCGCCCTCTGCCTCCGCCGCCGCGCCGGCTCTCGGCCGGAGCTGGCCGGAGGAGCCGAGCCGAGGCCGCAGCGCCATGGCTCTCCCCTGCCCCTGTGCGTGCCCGCGAGGTAGAAGACGAGCGTGGAAAAAAAAAAGAGAAAACGTTTCGGCAAAAAAAAAAAAAAATTTCTCAGATTTGGATCCAAACCGCCCAGGCACCCGATCGCGTTTTTTGTAAAAATTTTATTTATGTATCGGTCCTTTTTGCAGTAGAACCCCCCGGTACCCACGTTTTTCACCCGAAACCGTTTTCGCGATTACTTTTTAACCGTAACTCGGAATTGGGCGATTCCAGTTGCGTTGCGACCGTGTAGAAATTCTCTAGCCAGTAGACCTAGTGTTACAGAAGTTTGAAGTATTTAAATTTGGATCCCAAGCTGATCCAAATTTGAACTTCGGGCAGCCGTAACTTTGTACCGGTGCACCCGTTTGCGTCGTTTCTTTTTGCGTTGGATCACTCGTGTCATGTACTTTCTGTTTATATCATGTGGGCACAAAAATTCACAAGTTTATTGATCTGTTCAATTTCAAATTCAATTCCATATTTCAATTGCTATGACCTGCGTTGTAGTATTTCGTTTCACGTGATTCTTTTTGCATATCTAATCATATGAGACATCTTATCGGCAATATCCACATACCATTCATATTGCTATGATCTTTACCTTGATTTCATGATTCCTTTATCATACTCTTGTATCGACAATTCCTTATCCGTTGACTCTCTCGAGTTCACGTTCCACCGATCACCTTCGGGCACATCCACACCTTTGCACTTCAAAACCTTTTTGTTTTGTTGCTAAAAGCTTTGTGATTGTTTTGTTGATCTTATGTGTTGTACTTGTGGTGTGATTGCTTATTGAGTTCTTTCGTTGACGATAGATTGCTCGGAGTGTGACGAGTAGAGTTGACTGGAACGTGAGAGCGAAGATCTTCATCGAATGTATAAGGCAAGTGATGCTTTGACCATACTCATACCTATATTTTCTATATGCATTATGTCAGGAAATATCACTCTATTGCATGATAGGTAGTTTATTTTACTGTTGCTGCAAACCAGTTAGGATAGCCACATGTTTTGACCTGTCTACCGTAGATCAACCTAGCCGTGTTGTTTCTTTATTGCCATGCTTTGTAGACGTGGTTTGGGTTGTGCAATTCATGGAGTGCATGTGAGCTGTTTAATAACTTGTGTAGCAACTGTTTAGTAAATAGAAATCACTTCTGGACGGGCAGGGAGTGCTTCCTGGGGGCTCGTTCCTTTTCTAAGGTCGAGACCAGGTTGTACCCCTAATGGTTTGTTTGGTGGCCGAGAAAACGTCATGGTGATCCCGCTGACGTGGTGGGCGCCGTCCAGGCTCAAAAAGATCAGACTTACTTGGTGACTAGAAGCTTACCTGTACAGTCGCTGGCCATATGGGCTCTGGCTTAGTTGAGTACGATGTAGGAAGCCTCTCCCGTGCAATGCTACCAGATGTAGATATGATAGGTGGTACCGGCTTGCCGTTGGGTGTAGGTGACCTCTTCTGAAAGACTTCGTCTCAATCTTCGGGTTGAGTCCAGCGGGGAAAGTGTACTAACCTCTGCAGAGTATAAACTAATCATGATTAGCCGTGTCCCCGGTTATGGAAATCCTTGAGCTGCTAGACATTACTGTTAATGGAGGATCTTGACAGATGAATCACCTTAATAATTTGAGTGGGCAAGATTAATAAAGGGTGTGGTGGATTGAGACTGGTGTGCCCAGTTCAATCTTTAGTAGTAAGTTCAACATAAAATTTTGACTAGTTTAGTTCAGGAGAAAATTGGCTTTCTGCAAAACTAAACCATAAGCCTTTCCTTTGACTTACCTTGCATGTAGTTGTAGGTCCTTTATATAAACTTTTTCGTGTCACTTGCCGTACAAATCAGATGTACTGACCCGTTGTCGGGCTGTAACCTTCGGTGTTGCAGGTTTTTCAGACGATCAGTAAGGTGCGTTTAGGGGTTGCGAGTCTACACTCAGCATGTTCGCTTGTGGCTATTGATGGGACTCTACGTTATTTGCTTTTGGTTCCGCTATATTTATGTTGAGTAAGCTAGCCTTGAGCTATGCAACTTGTTATTTATTTACTCTGGATCATACGTTGTAATAATGATGCACTTGTACTTTGATATACATCTATAATACTGTGTGTGCCAGCGAGTTCGATCCAGGGACTGGCACTTGAGCACAGAGACTTCAATTCGGTGTGAATTGGGTCATTACAGATGGTATCAGAGCAGTGTGTTGACTGTAGGTTCGTGACCCTAGAAAATGGATAGAAAAGCCCTAGGAACAAAAATATTTTATCACTCTTTGATTACTTACTCTCTTGACTAGTATTTCTCATCTATTATTCATCTTCTAAAACTTCTCATCTTATTTTACTATGAATACCCCTTGAGTTGTTATTACCTTGGAAGACAAGACATTTGAGAAGAACATCATCAACATCAGGGATCAATTGGAGTTATGATTATCGGAACTAGAAGGAATAACCTACGGTGATCAATAGGTTTGACACTGTGAGAGGAACCTTTAAGATCAGCTTAGCTGAGATGGATGAAGCTTAGAATCAGACCACCACTTTTTAGGTGAAGCTAGATGAACGAATTTTCGCGTAGTATGATGAGATCGTATGTCTTGTACATATGACCTTACCCTAGGAGTTGTTTGTGTGTTTTGACTGTTGTGACTCTATTGTTTGTCGTTATGTGTTACGGTCGAACGTAGGTGGTTTGCCTCTTTTTTTTTGAGTGCATATGCTTGGTGTTATCTTTAGTTGTTGTCTGGTCGGTGTTGTAGTTTTTCCCTAACCTGGTCGTATGGGCTTAATAGATGGAGTATGAAGTAGGACTCGCCTTTTCTGGGGCGATGTCGAGACTGAAGGTGGAGCAATGGATTCGCAGTATGGAGGAGCACATGAAGATAAACAAGGTTGGAAGTGAGGACATGGTTCCCTATGCTGTCAAGTACTTTGTAGAAGAGGCTTCTACTTGGTGGAGAATGCACCAAGCGATTGACGAATCACGAAGGAAGATTACTTGGAAGGAATTCACTAAGATTTTGTTGGGATCTCGCCTCGTCACCCCGGTGCAAAGGACGGTAAACCTTAAGAGGCACCATGCCTGTACAATTTGCGGAGAAACAGGGCACTCCTATGAGGAACACCAAGATGGATGTCCATATTGTGAGGAAACCCACTCGGGTGAAGAATTCCCCACTGCACAAGTCACATGTTTTACGTGTGAAGGAACTGATCATTACCCCGCTCAGTGCCAATTTTTCATCGTGACACAACAAGTGGTTCAACATCAAAAAGAAGGAATGAAGAAAGCTATCCAAGAATTGAAGGAAGCACCCGTGAAAAGGAAAAAGAAGGACATTAGCCACATTCAGTGTTTCCGGTGCAGGAATATGGGACATTACGCCAACATGTGTCCAGAATTGGAGGGGAAGGAGAAGTGATGAACGTGGAAGCAAGGATGCTGACTTGAAGAAGCTTATGTTTTTCAAGTGGAGAATAGTATTTTCGTGGTGTGCACTAAGTGTACGTGGTTACCTTTTCAGGATAGTTAGAGATGTGTATCGATGTGTGTTTTGCTATGGATTGACTAGATGTTTTATGTCATGATTGTTTTGTTTAGTTTTGATTGTGGCCTTGACCCTGTTATGCCTTGTTTTGATTGATGTTGTGTGTGGCCCTTTGTGTTTCTTCTATGCGAGTAGAATAAGTTTACGTTTCATTAGACCCTCATCTATTTAGTATGCTTCAAGACTAAAGAAGACACAACAACAAGAAGAATAACTTGACGAATGACTCAACGACATGAAGATTGTTTCGACATTTCAAAACTGAAGCTACCGTCATTGAAGACTTGAAGACTTGAAGACCTGGAAGATTCAAGTTTCTATCGTTAGATCGTTATGTGAGCTGTCATTTCTTGTTTTATCGACAGCTACACATCAAAACTTATGTTTCAAAACTAGTGTGATGTTTGTATGGGTATCTCTACCTATCTCTCTCTACCTCGCTATCTACATTCTGTTCCCTCTCACCTCAAACCTTACACTGAAGAAGCTGCTACGATGGCTGCAAATTTCAAGACTGGGATAGAGATGGATGCAACCGATGCTGAGTTCAAGGATAACCCACAGGTCCCGGGATCTTACGACAAGAGAGCATAATCTTGCTGAAGGGAGAACTCTGGATGAAGTTGTAGTCCACCAGTACACGTCTTATAGCAGTTTGCGAAAACCTGAGAGTTGTGAGGAAACGATAGATGTTTGTTTGGCTTGCAGAACCATGGATTTATCTGGACCCAGTTCAAGATAAGGAGGACTTCTGCAATGCTTGTGAGGATGACCGAGTGTTAGATTGCGAGATTCGCTAAACCATGTACAAGATAATGATTTGGGTGCGTAATGGATTGGCCCCCATGACGACTACCCTTATTATTCGCTCTTGCTATGCGGGATAGTAAATCTGGAGTGACTTACCCATGTTTGAGAGACGACGATGTTAAAGCCTGAACCATAGAATGGTACGATGTGTGACCCCAGCAGAAGTGCACCGTTTGTGTTATACGGTGAGTATGGAGCAAGACCATTTGCTGCAGGTATCCCGCAATAATATTCGTGATGACCACCATGAGAAAATCGATAGTTGCTTAGTATGGACGCCTGACCTGTCAGCCATGAAGTCTCAGTACTTGGAAGACCACTCTCTTGCTAAGGAATGGAAACCTCAAAGGTGGAATTCGTGAAACCTCGAAGACCGAAGGTGAAATCCTTACGAAAAATGTCAGCGATGGATTAAGATACTTGAAGCCCACACTTGTGATGAAGAATTCAATGCCCCAACGGAGTATGAAGATTATGTGTGAGGAGCTCGCTAAGGGAGCAAGCTTTTGAAGACTAAGTCGCATTCCTTTTAAGGGTGGTAGCACCCTGGACCGTCGGAGGAGCGAATGACTGTCATGAAGACCCGAACCCTAACTTTTCTCTTTCTAGCCTTTTCGAATCTCGAGGACGAGATTCCTTTTAAGGGTGGTAGTGTGTAACATCCCAAAATTCTTCGAATTTTGGAATGTTAATAAATTAAATAGATAATGATTGTTTGCTTGATGTGTTTGATTTTCTCTGGGATTTAAAACCTTTGAGGTTTATTGAATATTAAAAAGAGAGGGAATAAAATGACTTTCCCTAATATTCACCGTTGGTGTTTTGGAATTTATTATTTAAAAACAAAACCAACAAAATAAAATGAGAGAAGGTAACATGACTCCTTCAACATTAAAAAAAAAAGTTTGGAAAATGTTTTAAATCTTATTTGGAATTCTTCTAAAATATTTTTTAACATTTTTTCAACACATGGCAGTTTGCTGGAGATGATATAAAAGGACTTATCCCCATTTTTTAATTCGTTGAAGAATAGTTAAAACATTTTTAGGGGACTTTTTAATTTTACTTTGGAGTTATAAATATTTTCTAAAATTATTTTTGGAATTTATTTATGCTCTGGAAAAGTTTTTAAATCAATTTTCGGAGTTTTCGGTATTTTTAAAATGCCACAAAAGTATTTAAAAATATTTCAAAGTAAGTTGTAAAGTTTTTATTTTATTTTATTATTTTGGTCAAGCCAAAAATTCAATTTTATTATTTTAAAAATATTGGCGAAGACGGAATTTTAAAATATTTTTCCGTGATTTTTCTAATATTGTTTTGGGCCTATTGGGCCTGGTCTGTTTTTTTTTCCAGCAGACCGAATTTGTTTTTATTTCGGATTTACAAAAAAAAAGGGATTAGGGACTGGCTATAAATAGCCCCGATTAGGGTTAAGTTTATTTTCGCCAGCGTTTATTAGAGTTAGCTAATCTAATCCGCGGGACCCACCGCCGCCGACGACATTGCCGGAATTTCGCCGGAGCTTCGCCGGAGTTCGTCGGAGTGTGTTTTTTTTCGTGTTTTTCGAGGTAATTTTTTTTGTGCGATTCGCCGGAGTAGCGCTCAGCTGTGCCGCCGGAGTACCCCGCCACCTGTGCCCGACCCCGCCGCCGCCGCCCCGCTGGCCGGCCGGAGCCGCCGCCGCTCCACGGTCGCCCCTGGCCCGTGCGCCGAGGCCGCCCGTGCCCGCGCGCAGGCCGCGTGCCCCTGCCGCTCGCGCCGGCGCCCGCCTGGCCGCGCCTCTCCGCCGCCCTCTGCCTCCGCCGCCGCGCCGGCTCTCGGCCGGAGCTGACCGGAGGAGCCGAGCCGAGGCCGCAGCGCCATGGCTCTCCCCTGCCCCTGTGTGTGCCCGCGAGGTAGAAGACGAGCGTGGAAAAAAAAAAGAGAAAACGTTTCGGTAAAAAGAAAAAATTCTCAGATCTGGATCCAAACCGCCCAGGGACCCGATCGCATTTTTTGTAAAAAATTTATTTATGTATCGGTCCTTTTTGCAGTAGAACCCCTCGGTACCCCCGTTTTTCACCCGAAACCGTTTTCGCGATTACTTTTTAACCGTAACTCGGAATTGGGCGATTCCAGTTGCGTTGCGACCGTGTAGAAATTCTCTAGCCAGTAGACCTAGTCTTACAGAAGTTTGAAGTATTTAAATTTGGATCCCAAGCTGATCCAAATTTGAACTTCGGGCAGCCGTAACTTTGTACCGGTGCACCCGTTTGCGCCGTTTCTTTTTGCGTTGGATCACTCGTGTCATGTACTTTCTGTTTATATCATGTGGGCACAAAAATTCACAAGTTTATTGATCTGTTCAATTTCAAATTCAATTCCATATTTCAATTGCTATGACCTGCGTTGTAGTATTTCGTTTCACGTGATTCTTTTTGCATATTGAATCATATGAGACATCTTATCGGCAATATCCACATACCATTCATATTGATATGATCTTTACCTTTATTTCATGATTCCTTGATCATACTCTTGTATCAACAATTCCTTATCCGTTGACTCTCTCGAGTTCACGTTCCACCGATCACCTTCGGGCACATCCACACCTTTGCACTTCAAAACCTTTTTGTTTTGTTGCTAAAAGCTTTGTGATTGTTTTGTTGATCTTATGTGTTGTACTTGTGGTGTGATTGCTTATTGAGTTCTTTCGTTGACGATAGATTGCTCGGAGTGTGACGAGTAGAGTTGACTGGAACGTGAGAGCGAAGATCTTCATCGAATGTATAAGGCAAGTGATGCTTTGACCATACTCATACCTATATTTTCTATATGCATTATGTCAGGAAATATCACTCTATTGCATGATAGGTAGTTTATTTTACTGTTGCTGCAAACCAGTTAGGATAGCCACATGTTTTGACCTGTCTACCGTAGATCAACCTAGCCTTGTTGTTACTTTATTGCTATGCTTTGTAGACGTGGTTTGGGTTGTGCAATTCATGGAGTGCATGTGAGCTGTTTAATAACTTGTGTAGCAACTGTTTAGTAAATAGAAATCACTTCTGGACGGGCAGGGAGTGCTTCCTGGGGGCTCGTTCCTTTTCTAAGGTCGAGACCAGGTTGTACCCCTAATGGTTTGTTTGGTGGCCGAGAAAACGTCATGGTGAGCCCGCTGACATGGTGGGCGCCGTCCAGGCTCAAAAAGATCAGACTTACTTGGTGACTAGAAGCTTACCTGTACAGCCGCTGGCCATATGGGATCTGGCTTAGTTGAGTACGATGTAGGAAGCCTCTCCTGTGCAATGCTAGCAGATGTAGATATGATAGGTGGTACCGGCTTGCCGTTGGGTGTAGGTGACCTCTTCTGAAAGACTTCGTCTCAATCTTCGGGTTGAGTCCAGCGGGGAAAGTGTACTAACCTCTGCAGAGTATAAACTAATCATGATTAGCCGTGTCCCCGGTTATGGACATCCTTGAGCTGCTAGACATTACTGTTAATGGAGGATCTTGACAGATGAATCACCTTAATAATTTGAGTGGGCAAGATTAATAAAGGGTGTGGTGGATTGAGACTGGTGTGCCCAGTTCAATCTTTAGTAGTAAGTTCAACATAAAATTTTGACTAGTTTAGTTCAGGAGAAAATTGGCTTTCTGCAAAACTAAACCATAAGCCTTTCCTTTGACTTACCTTGCATGTAGTTGTAGGTCCTTTATATAAACTTTTTCGTGTCACTTGCCGTACAAATCAGATGTACTGACCCGTTGTCGGGCTGTAACCTTCGGTGTTGCAGGTTTTTCAGACGATCAGTAAGGTGCGTTTAGGGGTTGCAAGTCTACACTCAGCATGTTCGCTTGCGGCTGTTGATGGGACTCTACATTATTTGCTTTTGCTTCCGCTATATTTATGTTGAGTAAGCTAGCCTTGAGCTATGAAACTTGTTATTTATTTACTCTGGATCATACGTTGTAATAATGATGCACTTGTACTTTGATATACATCTATAATACTGTGTGTGCCAGCGAGTTCGATCCAGGGACTGGCACTTGAGCACAGAGACTTCAATTCGGTGTGAATTGGGTCGTTACAAATCTACTCAGATCAATGGGACTTATGTTAAAGTATCTGGATTTTGGGTTTTGCTTCGGTGGGGTTTTGGGGTGCTCTCTTCAGTCTCTCTTGGAATGATCTTAGAGCAGCCACCCGCAAATGGAGGAGGGGCCAGCGTATTTATAGTTGGCGATCTCGAGGTGCGGAATGACCAAACTAACCCGAGGTGACAGCTTGACATGTGTCCACAACGGTCGGATTTGTCATCAATGCGCAACTTTACTTGAGGAACAAGTAAAGCTGACTCACGGACTTAGTTCTGCTTCAGAAGCCAAAGAACGAAGTCTTTGCTACCGAAGATTAACTTAGTGCACATGAGATTTCTTCACTCAGGAATCTCACTTGGTCTGGATTTGATCTGAGCATATCTCAATGACTTCGATGTCCACAAACTAAATACCCCTCTTGATAGTACGGTTTGTCCTAAGACTCAAGGAACAGAAAAAGAACTACGCAAAAACATCTAAGTCTTGCGACGTCTTCTTCATTTCCTTCAATGAGTAGAGCTTCAGGACACCTTCATTTTTGGGGGTCAACTTTCGTGATTAAACTTCACTCCGAGGGTAATGCATCGATAACTTGAAAACCTTCACTGAAGCTTTATCACAAGGCTTGTCCTTCAGGAACCTATGCAACTGTTTATACTAGAAAACATTATTAGTTCCTCTACTGTCTTGTTCAACAATATCCAAAACACACGGGGGCAAAACTTTGCTCTTACAATCTCCCCCTTTTTGGACTATTGTTGACAAAACAGGCATCGATAAAAGATATTGAAGTTTTTGTGAAGGATGGGACAAACTCTAAGATATGAAGTTTTTGGCTCCCCCTGAATACAAGCATCGAAGATTTATACAATCGAAGTTAATGCTTGAGATATTTTTCTAATGATAAATCATGCTACAGTAATCCCTTGTGCTAATGATAAATCATCATGGTTATGCTACAGTAATCCCTTGTGCTAATGATAAATCATCATGGTTATGCCAATAATGATCACCCTTAATCATGGCTTGTCCAAAGTCAACCCAAATAAAAATTCCAAAACAAAGTGGTAACTCAACCTCAACCAAAAGATGCAAATGTCAGTCTTATATAGAAATGTCCCTAAGGTAGTTAATGATCCCAAAGAAATTAAAATAAATAAAACCAATAACTCCTAAATATTAAATTTCCCTGGGAATTAAAATAAAAGTGGAAAATAAACTTAAATCAAAAGTTGTGCAAACAATTTTATTAAATGCGTAAAAATCAGTAAGTCACAATAAAATAGCAAAGGTATTTTATTACAATGTTTAAATATTTTAAGCAAATAAAATAGTAGAAAAACAACCGCCTTTGTTCCATTTTAAATAAATAAAAAGTGCAAATGAATTTATTTTTCAACCAAACTTTCGTGGTGGTGTTATAATGTATAAGAGCAATATTGGTAACAGTTGCACCTCTTACAAAAATCATTTGTTAGCTAGTTAAAATAAAACAGAGGCAATTGAGCACAACATAGTTAACAAAAATAGGGAAAACTCTATTTTCCGCCCAGAGCAAAACCACCCCGGACCAGCCCACCAACTCCCTCCCATTGTCTTCTACCTCACGCCCCTGTTCACCGTGCGTGGCATCAATCCATGGCGCCCTGGCCATGGATGTCCACCACGTGCCCCCCTTGGCGTATAAGACCAGCCCCAGCCCCCAGGGACGAACCATAATCCCCATTCTCCCCCTCGCCCTCGTCCTTCCTCACCTCGCCCGAAGCGCTCGTCGCCGCCGTCGTGGAAACCCGCGGCCAACGAGCTCCCCGTGCCGCAAGAAGCTGTCCAGGATCTTCGTCGTCGACGTCCACTTCGCCTAGGCTCACTAGCCCGTGCGGGGAGACATCGTGCGCTCGGGATCGAGCCGATCTTCCGCCACGGCTGTCGACTATCGTCGTCGAGCTCGTCGCATCCGGTCGTCCCCGCGCCTTCAAACCACGTCTACGAGCTTCGCAGTGAGCTCCTCTTCCGATTCCCGTATTTTCCGTTGTCGATCCATGCCGTAGGTCGCCGTTCCCCGACGAGCCATGTGCTCAGCCACCATGATCGGAGCTCGCTGTGCGTATTCGCGCTGTTGCTCTGCTGCAGCCGCACCGTCCACTGCTCCTTCGGCCTTCAGCCTCACCCAGCACTGCACCTCTTCTCCCGCGCCCCGCCACGGCCCAGCTCCTCTCCTGGCTGGCCTCGCTGCGTCCGCTCTGGCCAGTGTCCATGGCCAAGGCATGGCCTTGGCGTGGTGTGTGTGTTTGTGCGTTTGGTGTGTAGTGTGTGTATAAGTTACAACGTGTGTCTGTGTGTGCGTGGTGTGCAGCCGTGGCCACCGGCTGGCTCGTCGCCGACCTGGGCGCCACCCGAGCACAGAGTTGCTGCTGCGCTGTTGTTGTTGCTGGTGCTGCTCTGCTTGCTCAGCTGCTAGCTGTTTGCAGCTACTGAACTTTGCTGCTGCAGATACTAGCTGTTGTACCCCTTTTGACAATAACAAATTAGCAAAGAAACAAGTTCAAAAATGGCTAAAATTAATATGAATGGATAGTCAAGTATCAAGCATCAATTTGTTCCATTTGAGCAACTTCAAAAAATGCATGAATTAAATCCAACAAAAATCGCAAAAGACAGATTTCTATTAACAAAAGCAATGGCAGAAAACAAATGATTTCCATAGCTAATTTAGGGCTATGAGTTAACAAGTTGAAGCAATGTTCCATGAAAAATTAAACCCATGGCATGCTAGTATAACTTATATGTTGCAAATTATCCATAGGAGGTACCCCAATTTGAGCCATAGATTAATAGCTATTAACTTGAAAAGTTTGAATAAAATAACAGTCATCTGTAATCAACAATCGATAGCACTTTTCGGACCTTGTTTTAATTAAGTAAATGGACCCTAATAAATTTGGCTTCCGTACCATATTCAAGATCACAGAAAATTGTTCGACTTGATATAGGGCACTAACTCGGCGGATGAGCAGAACACTGAACCGCAGCCTCTCAAAAACAACTAAGTGTTGATTTCGAAACAAGAATCCTAGACTTATCAAAAATTCAGTGGGTTTCAAAATCGATGTCTACGACAAATGCGCCCTAGCCTTTTTAATTACAAGAAATGTTTTATTTAAATATATTAACTCTGGGTCACTGACAGGTGGTCCCTCTATATCAGTTTGACTAGTCAACATCACTATTGTAGATAATGTTGAATTAATAATAATAAAGAATTTCCAGAAAATGATTAAAATGATTAAATCTTTAAAAAAAATCAATATCTTTTAATCTGTAAGTCGGATCAAAATATTTTATACATCAAACTTGATCAGAAAAATATAACGAATACGGATACGCCACCTGTGTATCCACCACGCCCCTCTAACATATCGAACGTGGAACTTTCCCCTCCGGTTTGTCTGTCTGTCAGACTACCGGAGCCGGTAAAAACTATCCGGATGAAAATATTCTGTATATGAAAGTTGTTCAGAGTGGATCAACTAACACGGATACACCTTTGACATGTTTGTCGGAAGTCCACGACACCTCCAGCATGGAACCTTTCCCCTCCGGATCATTTGTCCGGTAAACAACCGGTACTAATGAGTCATCCCCGGATAAATTCCTGCTCCGAGCAAATCACCGAACACTGCGTTAGAACCCCGTTGTTTTATATCTGATGTGTGATACAATTGTATTGCTATTATTGCTGTGTATTAATTGTTTCTCCCCCCTTTATTCTCCGATAGACCTCGTTGCTGCAGCCGACTACACCGTTGCCGAGTACGACTACTTCGTCGACGACCCTACTACTACCGTCGAGCTTCCAGGCAAGCAGAGCCATTCTCTTCCCCAGATATCGCCTATCTTTCCGTACATTTCTTGCACTAGGCATTGTTACTGCTGCTGCTACGTTGCTTACATATTCAATTGCATAACCTGTCATTGTCGCCCCTTGATGTGCCTCCTTTATCCTATACTGCCTATTATTATTATTATGCATTATTCAGCAGTGAGCTCTGCGCATTGTTAGCTAGGATTAGATAGAGGGCCGTGATCACTCAGGGGAGTGAACGCGGATACAATTATTATAACTGCACAGGTACGGTACAATGCAGACACCGCCTCAGGCCCCTATCTGGGTTATGCCTAGTTACCTCAAGTGTGAGCTATCAAGGAGTAATCCTTGTACTCCACTCGAGGCTGACTTTGTCTTACCACCATAGGGTCCTGAACGACGATTGTCCTTCAGGTAAGAAGTCGGGCGACCCAACGGTGCCCGCGAGAGGTATTGCGACGGGACGACAGGGAGGGTACGACCAGTGTACCGGTGTGTTTGGCCCCTGATCGTTGGCCGCGAGAGTTACCAACCCCCGAAAGTCGAGCTCCTCCGGGAGCACACGCGAGACAAGGTAAGGAGACGGTTCACCTTGTTGGTAACCGCAGTGACTTGGTGGGACGACGGGGCAGGCACCGATGTACTGGTGGTCCTGGCTGCTGTCGTTGTCCGTGGGTCAGTTAAGTCGAGGCAACGATAACGGTTGTCACGCAGGTTAATTAAAATGCTAAATGGTTCAGTGAATGTCTTGAGTTGGCTATATGCCATGTACGCACTACCTACCCGTGGGAATTACGAGTTATGGGCTCCTCTGCTTCGTAGTGTCGTCCGAGGACTCTTCAGACGTCAGCAGTACTGCGGGCTGATTGCCGGGAAGTGGTGTTGTCTTATTTGCTCGCGCGGTGATGTCTTATTTGGTTTTGCTTCAACTTCACCGGTCAGTCACGCACCGTGCAGGAGTACGTTCGGGTTGGGGTCCAAGGCTCGGCGTACTTAGGATTTAGACCGGCGGATGACCTCTCTGTTGATTTTGAAAGATGGGCTATGAAGTGTCGGATAGACTCGGTGGAGCGTTCCCTAACAAGGTTCCTGCCACCCTGGAGATCCGTGCGTGTAGCGTAACACAAGTGCACCCCTGCAGGGAAGATTAATCTATTCGAATAGCCGTGTCCACGGTAACAGGACGCTTTATGCTGAAGCTGGATCTTACCACTTGAAACTATTATTAAACTGTATGGTTCCGGGTTCTCTTCCTCGCGGGGATGTCGAGGAGGTGAACTTGGAGGCATTGCTAATTATTACAACTTATTATTATACAATGCTGCAGCAACTTCTGCTGCATTGTTACTTTATGCTTTATATAAACTGTTGGCTGATTCTTACCTCATGTTGCAAGACATCGTCGGAAGATGCTAGTCTTCGTTAGGCCTAGCTTCTTACCCTTGCTCTGGATTTCTGTCTTTCACTCCACTATATACAGCCTCTCCTTTCTGTTGATACAATGCATAATGCTTAGTAGCGGACGTAAGACTCGCGGGTATACTAGATACTCACCTCCTTTATTTCCTTTACTGTTTTGCCTGATCGGCCGCTGCAGCTGACGTTGGAGCCCAGGAGCAGGAGTACCCCGGAGGCGCCTACTACGACGTCGAGTTCCCCGTTGACCAGGAGTAATTCGGTGGATCCCAGGCAGGAGGCCTCGCCTTTACGATCTGTATCTCTGATGTGATTTGTGCTAGCCTTCTTAAGGCAAAACTTGACTAACTATGTCTGTACTCAGATATTATGGCTTGTATGACTTATGTATTCGGGTCCGCGTGACCCCCTCTATTGTAACATATTTTTTTATCCTTTTGTGTTTAGTGTTGTGCTGTGATATTATCACCGTGGCACCCTAATCTCAGTCGTGTACCCTGTGTGTATGATTACTGTACACGGTCTGATTTTTGGGGCGTCACAAGTTGGTATCAGAGCCGACTTCCTGTAGGAAGCCCCTAACCACTCCTCGGTCGAAGTTGAGTCTAGACTTTGCAAAACTATTTTGCTAACTTAATGTTTGGCTCACGGGCCCACATCGATGTCACTACGTGTGATATCTATGGTATTAGGATATTTTTCTCCGTACCTATGCTCTGGGACTCTGCTCTCTTATCCTTGCTGGTATGTTTTATTAACGCTGACTTTAGGTTCTCGTACCTCCTTCCTTCCGGAGAGCACTGCCTTCCCTATGATCGCCTGATTCACCTGAAGATCCCGATGATTACTCTCTGATAAATTCCCGAGAACCTGCGTGTTCATCGCCTTTGCAATCCCCTGCCACCGATAAGTCCGTATGGATGATTGCATCCACCTCCCGTTCTAGAAAACACGATTCCCTTGTACTTAAGCGTCGAATCATTCAGATGCTTCTATCATCCGATGCCTTTGCAATCTTTCTCCTTCTGGTTGAGTGTCGATACTCACATCAGATTCTTTGGGAACCACCCAACCTTTGGTGGATTATTATCTGACTAATCTTACATGGCTTCTTCCATGTGCCGATTGGATTCATCTGTGAAATACCATCCTTGCCCCTCGATGATTTGTGTTATCATCGACAACCTCCCTTGACTCTCTGCCAATATAACTTGGTCGTGTATATCGTGCTCTGCTTTCCCTTGGGAAAGATATACACCTGATACTTGTGTATCATCACCTCTTCCTTTCCATTGGTTTGTTTAACCTTTCTTGTAATATGTCTTATTTGAGCAGTGATAATTCACCTGCTTATGTAAACACCTCAGTGTATAACCTCGTCAGTAACCCCTTGTTGACATTGTCGATGACGTTTCGGTAACCACCGGGACGAGAACTTTGCCAATTGGTCCGCCTCGTCTTAACGAACAGGAAAATGGTTCTCTTCGTCCCTCGCACTTGGCACTGATGATGTTGCCGACATAGTTGAAAAATTGTTCTCTGACAAACCTTGCATCGTGCTCGCATGGAATGTCGCCACCCTTCTTACCTTCTGTGGGCCCATAACCCACGGTTCCACAAGATCGAAACCTGTCTCTTGTCCTCACCTTGTGATATTCCAACCGATATCAGACTCAGTGCTTATGCCTGATTCTCCGAACCCCTTTTCATCATACATCATCGATGTCGAATGGTTGTCTATCCGCTTGAAACTTCATATGCCTTCTTTAATTTCTCTCGATGTACTTCCCTGATGTTAAACTCGGAAGGATTTGTACCCCATACCCTTGGGCAACCCCATTCGATTGATCTTGTATCAATCCGCCCCCTTAAGCTTTATCTCTTAACCTGTTCGTAAGTGCGATGAAGCCCCGAGGAAAGGATGAAAACCCATCGAGATGCACTGATGCAGTACAGTGAAGGCCTCAACGTGAAGGATTAATTTCTTCGGGTAGGACAACAAGAACCGGAAGATTTGATAGAAGGAGAAACCGAAACTCTACCCCTTACACTACTTTTAATTCTCGGGACGAGAATTTTTTGTAGTGGTGGAGATTTGTAACACCCTCAGCGTCATGCTACAGTAATCCCTTGTGCTAATGATAAATCATCATGGTTATGCTAATAATGATCACCCTTAATCATGGCTTGTCCAAAGTCAACCCAAATAAAAATTCCAAAACAAAGTGGTAACTCAACCTCAACCAAAAGATGCAAATGTCAGTCTTATATAGAAATGTCCCTAAGGTAGTTAATGATCCCAAAGAAATTATAATAAATAAAACCAATAACTCCTAAATATTAAATTTACCTGGGAATTAAAATAAAAGTGGAAAATAAACTTAAATCAAAAGTTGTGCAAACAATTTTATTAAATGCGTAAAAATCAGTAAGTCACAATAAAATAGCAAAGGTATTTTATTACAATGTTTAAATATTTTAAACAAATAAAATAGAAGAAAAACAACCGCCTTTGTTCCATTTTAAATAAATAAAAAGTGCAAATGAATTTATTTTTCAACCAAACTTTCGTGGTGGTGTTATAATGTATAAGAGCAATATTGGTAACAGTTGCACCTCTTACAAAAATCATTTGTTAGCCAGTTAAAATAAAACAGAGGCAATTGATCACAACATAGTTAACAAAAATAGGGAAAACTCTATTTTCCGCCCAGAGCAAAACCATCCCGGCCCAGCCCACCAACTCCCTCCCATTGTCTTCTACCTCACGCCCCTGTTCACCGTGCGTGGCATCAATCCATGGCGCCCTGGCCATGGATGTCCACCACGTGCCCCCCTTGGCGTATAAGACCAGCCCCAGCCCCCAGGGACGAACCCTAATCCCCATTCTCCCCCTCGCCCTCGTCCTCCCTCACCTCGCCCGAAGCGCTCGTCGCCGCCGTCATGGAAACCCGTGGCCAACGAGCTCCCCGTGCCGCAAGAAGCTGTCCAGGATCTTCGTCGTCGACGTCCACTTCGCCTAGGCTCACTAACCCGTGCGGGGAGACACCGTGCGCTCGGGATCGAGCCGATCTTCCGCCACGGCTGTCGACTATCGTCGTCGAGCTCGTCGCATCCGGTCGTCCCCGCGCCTTCAAACCACGTCTACGAGCTTCGCAGTGAGCTCCTCTTCCGATTCCCGTATTTTCCGCTGTCGATCCATGCCGTAGGTCGCCGTTCCCCGACGAGCCATGTGCTCAGCCACCATGGTCGGAGCTCGTTGTGCGTATTCGCGATGTTGCTCTGCTGCAGCCGCACCGTCCACTGCTCCTTCGGCCTTCAGCCTCACCCAGCCCTGCACCTCTTCTCCCGCGCCCCGCCACGGCCCAGCTCCTCTCCTAGCTGGCCTCGCTGCGTCCGCTCTGGCCAGTGTCCATGGCCAAGGCATGGCCTTGGCGTGGTGTGTGTGTTTGTGCGTTTGGTGTGTAGTGTGTGTATAAGTTACAACGTGTGTCTGTGTGTGCGTGGTGTGCAGCCGTGGCCACCGGCTGGCTCGTCGCCGACCTGGGCGCCACCCGAGCACAGAGTTGCTGCTGCGCTGTTGTTGCTGCTGCTGCTGCTCTGCTTGCTGAGCTGCTAGCTGTTTGCAGCTACTGAACTTTGCTGCTGCAGATACTAGCTGCTGTACCCCTTTTGACAATAACAAATTAGCAAAGAAACAAGTTCAAAAATGGCTAAAATTAATATGAATGGATAGTCAAGTATCAAGCATCAATTTGTTCCATTTGAGCAACTTCAAAAAATGCATGAATTAAATCCAACAAAAATCACAAAAGACAGATTTCTATTAACAAAAGCAATGGCAGAAAACAAATGATTTTCATAGCTAATTTAGGGCTATGAGTTAACAAGTTGAAGCAATGTTCCATGAAAAATTAAACCCATGGCATGCTAGTATAACTTATATGTTGCAAATCATCCATAGGAGGTACCCCAATTTGAGCCATAGATTAATAGCTATTAACTTGAAAAGTTTGAATAAAATAACAGTCATCTGTAATCAACAATCGATACACTTTTCGGACCGTGTTTTAATTAAGTAAATGGACCCTAATAAATTTGGCTTCCGTACCATATTCAAGACCACAGAAAATTGTTCGACTTGATATAGGGCACTAACTCGGCGGATGAGAAGAACACTGAACCGCAGCCTCTCAAAAACAACTAAGTGTTGATTTCGAAACAAGAATCCTAGACTTATCAAAAATTCAGTGGGTTTCAAAATCGATGTCTATGACAAATGCGCCCTAGCCTTTTTAATTACAAGAAATGTTTTATTTAAATATATTAACTCTGGGTCACTGACAGGTGGGCCCTCTATATCAGTTTGACTAGTCAACATCACTATTGTAGATAATGTTGAATTAATAATAATAAAGAATTTCCAGAAAATGATTAAAATGATTAAATCTTTAAAAAAAATCAATATCTTTTAATCTGTAAACCGGATCAAAATATTTTACACATCAAACTTGATCAGAAAAATATAACGAATACGGATACGCCACCTGTGTATCCACCACGCCCCTCTAACATATCGAACGTGGAACTTTCCCCTCCGGTTTGTCTGTCTGTCAGACTACCGGAGCCGGTAAAAACTGTCCGGATGAAAATATTCTGTATATGAAAGTTGTTCAGAGTGGATCAACTAACACGGATACACCTTTGACATGTTTGTCGGATGTCCACGACACCTCCAGCATGGAACCTTTCCCCTCCGGATCATCTGTCCGGTAAACAACCGGTACTGATGAGTCATCCCCGGATAAATTCCTGCTCCGAGCAAATCACCGAACACTGCGTTAGAGCCCCGTTGTTTTATATCTGATGTGTCATACAATTGTATTGCTATTATTGTTGTGTATTAATTGTTTCTCCCCCCTTTATTCTCCGATAGACCTCGTTGCTGCAGCCGACTACACCGTTGCCGAGTACGACTACTTCGTCGACGACCCTACTACTACCGTCGAGCTTCCAGGCAAGCAGAGCCATTCTCTTCCCCAGATATCGCCTATCTTTCCGTACATTTCTTGCACTAGGCATTGTTACTGCTGCTGCTACGTTGCTTACATATTCAATTGCATAACCTGTCATTGTCGCCCCTTGATGTGCCTCCTTTATCCTATGCTGCCTATTATTATTATGCATTATTCAGCAGTGAGCCCTGCGCATTGTTAGCTAGGATTAGATAGAGGGCCGTGATCACTCAGGGGAGTGAACGCGGATACAATTATTATAACTGCACAGGTACGGTACAATGCAGACACCGCCTCAGGCCCCTATCTGGGTTATGCCTAGTCACCTCAAGTGTGAGCTATCAAGGAGTAATCCTTGTACTCCTCTCGAGGCTGACTTTGTCTTACCGCCATAGGGTCCTGAACGACGATTGTCCTTCAGGTAAGAAGTCGGGCGACCCAACGGTGCCCGCGAGAGGTATTGCGACGGGACGACAGGGAGGGTACGACCAGTGTACCGGTGTGTTTGGCCCCTGATCGTTGGCCACGAGAGTTACCAACCCCTGAAAGTCGAGCTCCTCCGGGAGCACACGCGAGACAAGGTAAGGATACGGTTCACCTTGTTGGTAACCGCAGTGACTTGGTGGGACGACGGGGCAGGCACCGATGTACTGGTGGTCCTGGCTGCTGTTGTTGTCCGCGGGTCAGTTAAGTCGAGGCAACAATAACGGTTGTCACGCAGGTTAATTAAAATGCTAAATGGTTCAGTGAATGTCTTGAGTTGGCTATATGCCATGTACGCACTACCTACCCGTGGGAATTACGAGTTATTGGCTCCTCTGCTTCGTAGTGTCGTCCGAGGACTCTTCAGACGTCAGCAGTACTGCGGGCTGATTGCTGGGAAGTGGTGTTGTCTTATTTGCTCGCGCGGTGATGTCTTATTTGGTTTTGCTTCAACTTCACCGGCCAGTCACGCACCGTGCAGGAGTACGTTCGGGTTGGGGTCCAAGGCTCGGCGTACTTAGGATTTAGACCGGCGGATGACCTCTCTGTTGAGTTTGAAAGATGGGCTATGAAGTGTCGGATAGCCTCGATGGAGCATTCCCTAACAAGGTTCCCGCCACCCTAGAGATCCGTGCGTGTAGCGTAACACAAGTGCACCCCTGCAGGGAAGATTAATCTATTCGAATAGCCGTGTCCACGGTAACAGGACGCTTTATGCTAAAGCTGGATCTTACCACTAGAAACTATTATTAAACTGTATGGTTCCGGGTTCTCTTCCTCGCGGGGATGTCGAGGAGGTGAACTCGGAGGCATTGCTAATTATTACAACTTATTATTATACAATGCTGCAGCAACTTCTGCTGCATTGTTACTTTATGCTTTATATAAACTGTTGGCTGATTCTTACCTCATGCTGCAAGACATCATCGGAAGATGCTAGTCTTCGTTAGGCCTAGCTTCTTACCCTTGCTCTGGATTTCTGTCTTTCAGTCCACTATATACAGCATCTCCTTTCCGTTGATACAATGCATAATGCTTAGTAGCGGACGTAAGACTCGCGGGTATACTAGATACTCACCTGCTTTATTTCCTTTACTGTTTTGCCTGATCGGCCGCTGCAGCCGACGTTGGAGCCCAGGAGCAGGAGTACCCCGGAGGCGCCTACTACGACGTCGAGTTCCCCGTTCACCAGGAGTAGTTCGGTGGATCCCAGGCAGGAGGCCTCGCCTTTTCGGTCTGTATCTCTGATGTGATTTGTGCTAGCCTTCTTAAGGCAAAACTTGACTAACTATGTCTGTACTCAGATATTATGGCTTGTATGACTTATGTATTCGGGTCCGCGTGACCCCCTCTATTGTAACATATTTGTTTATCCTTTTGTGTTTAGTGTTGCGCTGTGATATTATCACCGTGGCACCCTAATCTCAGTCGTGTACCCTGTGTGTATGATTACTGTACACGGTCTGATTTTGGGGGCGTCACACTATTGAAGTGAAGCATAAACAGTGCGGAATAGCGAAGAATAACTGGAGGCGAAACTAAATGCAGTGAATCAAAACACATTGCAGCATAACAGTGAAGCAAATGCAATACTGAAGGTAAATGCTTGAAGTAAAACGAACTGGGACTCGACGATGTTTGTTCGACCAGTTCACGCTCTGCAAAGCGCTACGTCTGGTTGGAGGGACTGGTGATTGAACACCTAGAGCAAATCTCTCTCCATCCGTTGCTCCACTACATCAAACTCCTTGAGCTTGATCAGTTCTTCACTCGTGGTTGATTATTGAGGAAATCACCGAAACCTTTGACAAACTGGACTTCGAGGCGACAATTACTCTTCGCTCTCTGAAGAACAACTCTCTAACCGTCTAGGAGAATTGCAGTTCTCAAAGATAAAAAGGCTAGCAAGCTTTCACCTAAGTCATCTCGAATCTACTTAGATCAATGGGACTTAGGTTAAAGTATCTGGATTTTGGGTTTTGCTTCGGTTGGGTTTTGGGGTGCTCTCTTCGGTAAAAGATAAGCCAAAGAACGAAGTCTTTGCTACCGAAGCTTAACTTAGTGCACATGAGATTTCTTCACTCAGGCTTCTCACTTGGTCTGGATTTGATCTGAGCATATCTCAATGACTTCGATGTCCACAAACTAAATACTCCTCTTGATAGTACGGTTTGTCGTAAGACTCAAGGAACAGAAAAAGAACTACGCAAAAACATCTAAGTCTTGCGACGTCTTCTTCATTTCCTTCAATGAGTAGAGCTTCAGGACACCTTCATTTTTGGGGGTCAACTTTCGTGATTAAACTTCACTCCGAGGGTAATGCATCGATAACTTGAAAACCTTCACTGAAGCTTTATCACAAGGCTTGTCCTTCAGGAACCTATGCAACTGTTTATACTAGAAAACATTGTTAGTTCCTCTACTGTCTTGTTCAACAATATCCAAAACACAGGGGGGCAAAACTTTGCTCTTACAAAGGTCCAGATGGGATCTTGAGGAGATGCATACCGGAACACGAGCAGAAGGACATTCTCAGACAATGTCACGATAGTCCATATGGAGGACATCATTCCGGTGAGAGGACCGCACATAAGGTTCTTCAATCAGGTTTTTATTGGCCTACTCTCTTTAAGGATGCTAGAAATTATGTCTTATCCTGTGATAAGTGTCAGAGAGTTGGTAATATTAGTAGAAGGA
This sequence comes from Bromus sterilis, assembly GCA_950022295.1. NCBI lineage: Eukaryota > Viridiplantae > Streptophyta > Magnoliopsida > Poales > Poaceae > Bromus > Bromus sterilis. The sequence continues at coordinate 226,080,883 of OX465599.1, forward strand.
ATGAGATGCATATGAATTACTCTCTAGTGATTGAGCCTTTTGATTGCTGGGGTTTTGATTTTATGGGTCCTTTTCCTCCTTCGCACAAGTACACTCACATTTTAGTTGTTGTTGATTATGTAACCAAGTGGGTAGAGGCAATCCCCACTGAAAGTGCTGATCACAAGACATCTTTGAAAATGCTCAAGGATGTAATTTTTCCTAGGTTTGGAGTACCCAGGTACCTCATGACTGACGGGGGTTCACACTTTACGCATGGAGCTTTTAGAAAAGCTTTAGCCAAGTACGATGTCAATCATAGAATTGCTTCACCGTACCACCCTCAAACTAGTGGGCAAGTTGAGCTCACCAATAGAGAGATCAAGTTGATTTTACAGAAGACAGTTAATAGAAATAGAAAAGATTGGTCGAATAAGTTAGGATGTGCTTTGTGGGCGTATACAACTGCTTACAAAAACCCCATGGGCATGTCTCCCTACAAGATGGTCTATAGCAAGGCTTCTCATTTTCCATTAGAATTAGAACACAAAGCTTTCTGGGCTATTAGAGCGCTTAATACTGACCCGAAATTAGCTGGTGAAAAGCGTCTCATGAACTTGACTTCTCTAGATGAGTGGAGAAGTGAAGCTTACGAGAGCGCTAAAATGTTCAAGGAAAAGGTAAAGAAGTGGAACGATAGGAAGATTCTGAAACGTGAATTTAATGTTGATGATAAAGTTTTGTTGTTTAGATCCCGTTTCAGGTTTTCTCCAGGTAAACTACTTTCCAGGTGGGAAGGGACATTTCATATTGAGGAAGTCTACCGCTCGGGTGCAATCAAGATTAATAATTTCGAAGGCACCAAACCTCAAGTTGTGAATGGGCAAAGACTTAAACATTACATAGCAGGAGACCCTGTCAATGTTGATGTGGATTTGGTATACATAACAACTCATGAAGAACATGTTGCAGCCCTGTTTCAGACACCAGCAGAAGCAGAATAAGGAAAGGTATGTATTACGGTAAGGAAACATCGTGAACTACCATATAAGTTCCAGATTACGAGCTTTTGCAAAATACAGAAAATTTGAGGCCTAAGTGCAGCTGGAGACAAGCTCCAAGGCGCCCCCCTGGCGCGGCCTACCCCCTGGCCGCGTCGGGAGGCCGCCTGGGCACCCAGCAGTCCGTCTCCGACCCCACTTTGGCTCGTTACATTCCTTTCTGTGCAGAAATTTTTTTCTATATATTTTCCCGGATTGTTCCGGCAACGTATCTCGCGATTTCGTGTGTTTTCTTTTCGATCTGTTTCTGCCAGAAAATCTTTCAGCTAGACCTAGGTGCCATTGCTTCCCCAAGTTCCCCCAAGGACAAGTTCGTCGTCAACGTCATCAACCCTTACCTCGCTGAGGTGAAGAAGCACCCCCAGATCCTTCGTGTGGACGATGGTGTCCTCCACAAGGAGGATCTGAAGGGACCAGTCAAGGAAGGGAGCACCGAGGAGCGGCTGAAGGAGATGGAACATGAGGTCTTCAAGTTCAAGAAGATGGTGGAGCGTGGTGTTGAAGCTAACTTCGACATCATGAACGAAATAGAGGCTTCCCACAAGAAGGAGATTAAGGAGATGTGGTCAAGTTTGGTCGCACTAGAAGAAAAAGTTTATGAGCTTCAAGCACAGATCTATGATTTGCAGAACCAGAATTGTGAGTATGAACTTAAGTTCTTACGCATAGGTTTGGGTGCTGAGTTTCACGAATATGAAGCCTTTGCTAGCCAAACCTCTGTACTAAGCGGAATTCTGCTTGTGCATCCATACCCTGAAACCAATATCTCCCATATGAGTCCACCATACCTTCATATTCGTGGTATTCCACTACCACTCCTAAAGTATAGAATTTATGTGTTATCCTTAAATGTTCAAAATCTTCCATTTTGTGCCCCTGGTTTAGCTCATGAGGAAGTAGTAGTTAATTCATGAAATTCTTAAGTTGGGCAAGTTTTATCCCGGGATTGCATGTCTATCTGCAAACCCCTAATATGAGGAGGAATTGGCATGAGTGCGCCCAGCTCGTAAAAGATAATACAACAAACAAACCTTCATTCACGCTTTGTTCTTGAGAAATCAGAAAACTTTGGCAGTGATAAACAAAGGAGATTGCGGGGATGTGATCGTCCCCGTGTGTGAGCCGTTCCTCGAAACTTGTCCAATTTGAGGAGTAATTGAGTTATCTATTCGCATTCGTTGACAAATCATGCACCTCTCTAAACTTGTTTTCATTCTGTTTGATTTAAGGATAGCACATGAGTTTTCCCTACTTCCCTAGAGCAGGGCCTATCTTTTAGTTTTAGGTTGAGTTAGTTATTCCTACTTCTTTCTATTCTTTAAGAGAGAAGACACTTGATGTGACCAGGATTCATTCATATAAAGCTGCATTATGATCTGCTATACCACATCCTTGTTGACATTACCATTTGATAAGTAAGTTGTTTGTTAAGCCTGGCTGAAGCAAACATCTTCCTTTGTGTTAACATTTTCACTTCGTGCCTAACAGCATGTTCTTTCAAAAGCTTCAATTGATCTCATAAAATATAAAAAGAAAGAGCAAAAGTAAAATCTTTTAGTTGTTCTTTGACCAAAGGACATGTTTTCCATGATTTTATGAGTTTCCTTAGCCCTACTCTTGATTATAATTGTTATTACTCTTTCATAAGGACCCTATGAGTTGAAAAAAAAATTGAGGATGTTTGAGTTTGGTAAAGAAATCATGATTCTTCTTGTCCGTATTCTATTTATCGACACTTCACTCTCTAAACTTGTGGACAGGTTAACCGAGCTCGGTTTTCGCTTGGGGACAAACTAGGTCTAAGCTTGGAGGAGTTGATACGTCCAGAATGCATCACTATTTTATATCGTAATTCGTCCTTATTCATTGATATATTTCACATTACGATGATGGTCTTATGCTGTTTTCGCTTGTTTTACACAGTTTGCAACTTTCCGGTGCCGAAGCAGCAGACGCAAGATTCAGCGGTAAAAAGTGGACGCTGAGTTGCTGAAGAATAACACCTCCAAATTACCTAAAAATCTACGGGGGAGGGGGGTGTTTTTGAGAGGATTGACGAAGACACGCAAAAGAGAGACCAGAGGGGGGCCACAGGGTGCCCAGGAGGCCACCTAGCGCGGCCCCCACCCTGGCCTCGCCGGGAGGGCGCCTGGAGCCCTGGGACCACCCCAGGCTCCCCCGCTGGCCTATATACTTTCGTCATCTGAAAACCCTAAAAAGAGGAGTTTTTACGGAGTTCCGTGATGGCTTCTCGCCCCTCATTGGTTACCCCAAGTGGAAGGTTTGAGATGCAGTGCAGCAGCAAGTTTCCCTCGGTGAGGATACCAAGGTTATCGAACCAGTAGGACTCAGGAGATACAAGTAGGTGGCAACGTCGCCAGAAATTGCTTCCTGACTAGGGTGTTGTCGTGGACCTGCACACATCAACAAATAACTTTTCTCCCAACGAGTACAGAGGAGTTGTCAATTCCTCCGGCCTTGTCGTTTACAAAGGATCAACGCAAGAGATAAAAGGTGCAAAGGAAAGTAAGCTGAAAGTAAATTGAGGGTGTGAACAATAATGTGAAGATGGACCGGGGTCCCGTGATTTTCACTAGTGATGTCTCTCTCCCAAAAGATGATAAAAGTTCTAGAGAGGTAAACAAATCACAGTTGGGCAATTGACAGGATTATGAAGGCACCGCAATGCTAACTATGCTGCAAAGAAAGGAAGGGCTCAAAAGCAATGGGCAGTACGCCAAGGTAAGTAGACCGAAATCCATCTGCATCTACTATGAATCATCCACCTTGAGATATCTATCCAGAACATCTCGCTGGTATTAAGTTGCGACTCCCACCCAAAGTGTAAACTCAAAGCAAGAGACAACTGCATTAAAAGAACTTTGCGTAAAGTAAACAATCCTTGCACCCACAGGTACAAGCACCATTTTTTTATCCCTGGTGGCAACAGCACATCCCCTAGTCTCATGTTTCTGTCACTCAAGCTAGACATCAAGGGGCTGAACCCACAATCGAGCATAACGCTCTCTCTTGGAGTTTCAAATAAAATACTTGGCCAAAGCAAATACCGCAACGGAGAACATGCAAGAATTTACACAAGAACAAAATATAAAAGAGAAGAACCAAATATATTACTCATCACAATCTGAACACAGTCTCATAATCCATCAGATCCCAACAAACTCAGCATAGCAACAGCAGAAATTACATAGATGCCTCGATCATGTGAGGCAGCCCACGAGGACTCGAAAGTGGAAGCACAAAATGGGGAGAGATAGATCACATAGCTACTAGTTACGGACCCATGGTCCAAGGGAAACTACTCACGGTACATACGGGAGGCATACATGGCTATGGATGGTCTCCCAGAGGGGGTAGCTTCTCCCGGCAGGGTGCCGGAGCAGCTTCTCCAGGCAGCCCCGATCTTGAAACGGCGGCGGCGGTACAGATGGGAGTTCGCGAGAAAGAGATCGATATTAGGGGTTTCCACCCCGAGGGGTAAATATAGGCGAAGGGGGGCATCGAGGGGACCCACGAGGCAGTCAGGAGGGTCCCTGGGCCGCGCCATCTGCCCTCCTGGCTTCCTGGTGGTGGCCCCCCTTCCCTCTCTTGCTAATTCCGGAAACTTCTGTTGCGCTGATTTTTTTATATATTTTTCTGGGAATTTTTGGAGCACTTTTAATGGCCGGAAAACCTGAAATACAAAAACAGCAGAAAACAGAAACTGGCAACTGGGTGCACTGAGTTAATAGGTTAGTCCAAATAGGTTCAAAAGTGTATGAAAGTTCAAGCAAAACATGGCAAAGTCACACAAAACATGCATGGAGCAAGCAGAAATTGTAGATACGTTTGGGACGTATCAACATCCCCAAGCTTAATTCCTGCTCGTCCTCGAGTAGGTAAATGATAACAAGCATAATTTCTGTGGTGACATGCCACACAACCATAAAAGGACTTTTAAGTAAAGCAATCGAAGCATGCAATTAAATTCAAGTCTTAACAAGCAAGAGTCTATATTAGCATTGACACAAGCAACCAAAGAACAAAGGGTGCAAGAGCTCTCGCTGTCCGTGACTCGAATGTCTCCAAATGGTGTTTGCGTGCAAGCAGGGGATAGGGAAATACGAGATAAAAATAATTGTTGAGAACAACTATCTACTAAAGTTACACACTTGGTCTCCTTTGGATTCTTATCTGGACTCGTCCCCAGACCACTAGCCAGGTACAAGTCAAACTTATCCACTCCCTTTCGACATTTTGAGCACTCATGCAATGGATGAGCGTGAGCAAGAAAGTTGACAACTAAAAGGAAAAACAGAAAGAAAGTGGAGGAGGAAGATAAAAAGGTGTGAAAGGCTCACATCAATGAGGACAATTATAGGAGAGAGAAGGCCATATGATAGATATGATGTGAGGAGTAGGGATTGCCATTCAACGGATGCACATGTGAGCTAAAAGCTCTCCAAGGGAACTAGTGGGTGTGCATCTAACTTGCTTGCTCAAGAAGACCTAGAGCTCGTTTGAGGAGGCTCGTCATTGGAATATACAAGCCAAGTTCTATAGTGTGAAGGGTCCCCACATAGCTATATGCATGATGATGATCTCTATGGAATACAAGGGATAGAAGATGAAGTACTAGTGTGGATCTCTCAAAAGGAATAGTAGTATGCCCCCTTCTCTCTTTTTGTTTTTCTTTTCTCTTTTTATCTTTTTTTATTTTTTGGTGGCCTCAATGGCTCTTTCTATCTAACTCTCATTTGTCCTCTTTGGGATCTTTTGATTTTGTCCTCTTTGGGATGTTTTCCTCACTTTAGGGGCAATACTCTATATTTTACAAGAATATAGGAGATTTTTCACACTTTACAAAGGTACTCACATAAAGAAAATGTAACTATCATGATGCAAATGTATGCCTCTGCCAGGGTAGCAGGATATGCAATGATACTAGCGCGTCATGTAGCAATGATTAGGGCAAGGCCCAACTAGCATGCGGCTCATCGATCAAGCAAGTAGCATGTATGACATGAAGATCAAGTCATGAGAAGTTGGATGTTGCATGGCAATGTATCTCGGAAAGGCTATGGACATGCCTTGTAGGTAGGTATGGTGGCTGTTTTGAGGAAAGATATAAGGAGGCTTATGATGACAGAGCGTATCATGCCAAGGGTTTGGATGCACCGGCGAAGTATGCGCCAACTCTCGAGGTGAGAAAGGGCAATGCACGGTACCGAAGAGGCTAGAAAAAGTATAGGTGGGTGGAAGTGTCAACTTTCGAATACTCACATTAGTCCAAAGAACTCATGCACTTATTATCGGTAACTCTCAATCTAATCAGGAGGTTCACAAAGAGACATGTACCCCGAGGAGGAGTGTATGTGGGTTTGGTTATCCTTGCGCATCCTCGACTCATGGTACGTGAGTGTACTCTAATATTCGAACCCTCCAGAGGTTAGTGATCCATCTAGTAGCTAGAGTTCTCAACAAGGGTTTTTTGGTTTTCGAAAAACACACGGATTGCCCAAAATACGACATCTATCACTAATAGGCAAGAGCTCTTGACACCATAAGTTCAAACATTACTCTAGTTAATACCTCAAAACTATTTCAAGTTGCTACTACAAAGAGAATGGCAACTTTAACTACCTACTTTCAGACAAGACACAGAACTCAGTGCAACAGGCAAACTCTCTAACAAGATAAAACATGCAACCTATAGAAAGTTCAACCTAAGACAAAAGAAAAGCACTACAACTAAACAGAACAACAGCTAAGAAAAGAAAAAGAACAGCTCACAGCTCCAAAATCACTTATCAATACCTTTATCTCCTCGTTGGGTTCGACACTCTTACTTATCTAAAACGCTGCAATAGACCCCTTACGGTTGTGCGTCATTACCACCTTCTTCTATCTCTGCGAGTCCTACGGGGGACAAACCCTATCCTCTTCATAGGGGAAATTCTGCTGCTATGCTACATCTCACCTTCCACTTGGGGTAACCAACGAGAAGCGAGAGAACTATCTTCCTTGCTAGCATCAAGCAATTTCTGGCGCCGTTGTCGGGGACTCAAGGAGCTACAAAAGACTGGTCCCGACAACCACCTAATTTCTGGCGCCGTTGTCGGGGACTCCAGCCTACAAGATAGGGGAGTTGCACACTATCTTTTATCTTTGCTTTTTAGTCTTGCTAGTTTACTTTCAGTTTTTGCTTTCGTGTCCCTTATCAAAAATACCAAAAATACTTGCTACTACTATGGATTCCAACGAAAACACTAAGTTGTGTGACTTCACTAGTCACAACAACGGTGAATTTATCTGCACTCCTATTCCTCCACCTGCCACTTCAGCACCTTCTTATGAAATTAAACCTGCTTTGCTTAATCTTGTTATGAAAGATCAATTCTCAGGTGCTGGAGAGGATGCTGCCTTGCACTTAAATAATTTTGTTGAGATTTGTGATATGCAAAAGTACAAGGAAGTAGATGGAGACATCGTCAAGCTGAAGCTTTTTCCTTTCTCCTTGAGAGGAAGAGCCAAGGAGTGGCTGCAATCCTTACCTAAGAATAGTATCGATTCTTGGGACAAGTGTAAGGATGCTTTTATTGGGAAGTACTATCCCCCTGCTAGAATTATCCAGTTAAGAAGTAACATTATGAATTTTAGGCAATTGGATAATAAACACGTTGCCCAAGCTTGGGAACGAATGAAATCTCTTGTTAAGAATTGCCCTACACATGGTTTGACTACTTGGATGGTTATCCAGACTTTTTATGCAGGCTTAAACTTTACCTCGCGGAATCTGCTAGACTCGGCCGCGGGAGGAACTTTTATGTCAACCACACTTGGTGATGCAACGAAGCTACTGGATGAGATGATGATGAACTACTCTCAATGGCACACCGAACGATCTCCAACTGGTAAGAAGGTAAATTCTGTCGAGGAGATCTCCTCTCTTAATGAAAAGGTTGACTTAATCATGTCTCTACTTACCAAGCAATCTCCTATTGATCCTCAGGATGTTCCTTTAAATTCCTTGGTTGCTCAAGAACAAGTAGATGTGAACTTTATCTCTAGAAACAACTTCCACAATAATGCTTATAGGAGTAATTTTGGTAGCAACAATCCTAGACCTTTCCCATCCAACAACTATGGGAACAACAACACTTATCCTAGCACCAAAAACTCCACTTCTGAACTAGAGAGTATGCTTAAAGACTTTATCACTACCCAAAAGGCCTTCAACAAGAGTGTAGAAGAGAAATTAGACCAATTAGATATTCTCTCTTTGAAGGTAGACAACATAGCCCTTGATGTTGAGATGCTTAAGATTAGAACTTCTCCCCCCGAGGAGAGGAAAACCACTCCTATGAATGCTATCCAAGTGCAAATTAATGAAAACATTAGGATGTTGGGCAAACATAAAGAGAGATGGGCTAGAGAAAAGGAGGAATAAGAGAGAGTTAAGAGCCTTCCTACCTACCACACATTAGCTACTATCCAAGTTGTTGAAAATGTCCAAACTGTTAGCACCCATCACACCCCTAGTCCCACTGGACCTATCAATGGTGATGCTACCACCTCAACAATAGATGAAGAAACCTCTATGAACATAGAGGCTTTCAAACAAGTGAGCCTAAATGATATCACTACCTCCTTGATGGATAGTAGTGATCTAGACTTTGACAACTGCACCTTACCTGAAGTTATTGGTTTCCTACACAAAATGTCTAGAGACCCCCACACTAGCACACTTAATCTTGCCTTCACAGAGCACATCACCAATGCTCTAATCAAAGTTAGGGAGGAGAAGCTTAGACTAGAAGCCTCCATACCTAGGAAGCTAGAATATGGTTGGGATCCTATGATAAAAATCAAATTGAATAACTTCTCTTTCTTTGCTCTTTGTGATGTTGGAGCTAGTACCTCCGTTATGCCCAAAAGAATGTATGATATGCTTGAATTAAAACCTTTTGATCCTTGCTCTTTTGGTGTTCGTCTTGTCGATTCTTCCGTAAATAAACCTTTGGGGAAGATCGACGATCTTCTTATCATTGTCAATGACAATTATGTTCCCGTTGATTTTACTATTATGGACATTGAGTGTGAGCCTTCTTGTCCAATTATTTTGGGACATCCTTTTCTTCGCACCGTGGGTGCTGTTATTGACATGAAAGAAGGGAATATAAAATTCCAATTACCTCTCAAGAAAGGGATGGAACATTTCCCTAGGAAAAATATTAAGTTGCCTTTTGAGTCCGACACACGGGCTAGTTATTTTCTTGATAAGACTTGATCTTTTGCTTTAAGCCTAGCTAATGGCTTTAAAGAAGCGCTTTCGGGAGGCAGTCCGCAATGAATTTAGGTTTTCCTTCTTTTATTTTTTTAGTGGTCTTGATGATTGTTACTACTGTAGAAACATCATTGTATCTTTACTTTTCAAGCTTTGTGCCAATTATAGCCTCATATGACAAGGGAAGTGAAAGTTGTGACATGTTGTCCAGAAAACATATTCTGTCCTCGTGACGGGAAAAATCGTAGAAAAATTCCAGTTCATCTTTTTGAGCCGAATTTTTTACACAGCGTGCTCTATACAATGATGGAACTTTTGTATGTTCTGAGTTTTTTGATTTGAGTTGCAGAAGAAACCCTAAAAATATTATTTACTACCTGTTGTTCTGTTTTTCACAGATTCTGCCACATTTTGTCTCTCTTTACTTTTTCAAACCTTAAGCTTGCTTTTTCTTTGCAAAAACTTTTTGGCAATCTTGAGAAACAGTAGCTCTTCAAGAATATCTTTATTTCCAGTAGAGGAAAATTATTTTAATAGGGTACTAACCTCTCTAATCAGTTTACAATGAGTTATGTATGAAGGGAGTTTTCAAGTGTGCGATGGAAGATGATGAAAGAAGATCATGGAGTGTCAAACGCTCAACCTTGGGGATGCCCATGTGCACCCCCAATAAATATTCAAGGAGACTCAAGCGTCTAAGCTTGGGGATGCCCCCGTGCATCCCCTTCTTCATCAACAATTATCAGTTCGTCCCTCGTTGCACTATATTTTTATCACTTCATGCGTTATGCGCTATGCTTGGAGCGTCTCGCTCTTTAATTTTCTTAGGTTTGTTTTTGCTTTGTTTGCTGGTCATAACAAGTTAGACCCAATTTTATTTTGTGTGGGAGAGAAACACGCTCCGCTTGAACTAGAAATCCTCATAGGATTTGCATGCTTATTCTCTTAGCTGTGAGTTGTTCTTTTTCTTTTCTTAGCTGCTGCCCTGTTTAGTTGTAGTGCTTTAGTTTTCTTCTAGAGATTTTTGTATTGTCTTAGGTTGAACTTTCTATAGGTTGCATGTTTTATCTTATTAGAGAGTTTGCCTGTTGCACTGAGTTTTGTGTCTTGACTAGAAAGTAGGTAGTTGAAGTTGCTATTCTCTTTGTAGTAGTAACTTGCAATAGTTTTGATGTATTGACTGGAGTAATGTTTGAACTTTTGGTGTCAAGAGCTCAAGCCTATTAGTGATAGATTTCGTATTTTGGGCAATCCGTGTTTATTTTCGAAAACCAAAACTCCTGTTGAGAACTCTAGCTACTAGATGGATCAATAAACTCTGGAGGGTTCGAATATTAGAGTACACTCACGTACCATGATTCGAGGATGCGCAAGGATAACCAAACCCCCATACACTCCTCCTCGGGGTACTTGTCTCTTTGAGAACCTCCTAATTAGATTGAGAGTTACCGATAATAAGTGCATGAGTTCTTCGGACTAATGTGAGTATTCGAAAGTTGACACTTCCACCTTCCCATATTTTGCTAGCCTCTCCTGTGTCGTGCATTGACTCCATCTCACTCCGAGAGTTGGCGTCCACCTTCGCCGGTACATCCAAACCCTTGGCATGATATGCTCTGTCGTCATAAACCTCCTTATATCTTTGCTCAAAAAATCCACCATACCTACCTATCAAGGCATTTCCATAGCCTTTCCGAGATACATTGACATGCAACATCCATCTTCTCATGACTTGATCTTCATGTCATACATGCCACTTGCTTGATCGATGAGTCGCATGCTAGTTGGGACTTGCCCTAATCATTGCTACATGACGCACTAGTATCATTGCATATTCTGCTACCCTCGCAGAGGCATACATTTGCATCATGATAGTTACATTTTCTTTATGTGAGTACCTTTGTAAAGTGTGAAAGATCTCCTATATTCTTGTAAAATATAGAGTGTTTCCCCTAAAGTGAGGAAAAGATCCCAAAGAGGAAAAAATTAAAAGATCCCAAAGAGGTCAAATGAGAGTTCAATAGAAAGAGCCATTGAGGCCACCAAATAATACAAAAAAATACAAAAAAGAAGAAAAATAAAAATAAAAAAGAGAGAAGGGGGCACACTACTATTCCTTTGAGAGATCCACACTAGTACTTCATCCTCTATCCCTTGTACTCCATAGAGATTATCATACATGCATATAGCTACGTGGGGACCCTTCACACTATAAAACTTGGCTTGTATATTCCAATGATGAGCCTCCTCAAACGAGCTCTAGGTCTTCTTGAGCAAGCAAGTTGGATGCACCCCCACTAGTTCCCTTGGAGAGCTTTTAGCTCACATGTGCATCCGTTGCATGGCAATCCCTACTCCTCACATCATATCTATCATATGGCCTTCTCTCTCCTATGATTGTCCTCATTGATGTGAGCCTTTCACACCTTTTTTGTCTTCCTCCTCCACCTTCTTTCTGTTTCGCCATTTAGGTGTCAACTTTCTTGCTCACGCTCATGCATTGCATGAGTGCTCAAAATATCGAAAGGGAGTGGATCAAATTTACTTGTACCTGACTAGTGGTCTGGGGACGAGTCAAGATAAGAATCCAAAGGAGACTAAGTGTGAAACTGTAGTAGATAGTGGTTCTCAACAATTATTATTTTTATCTCGTATTCTCTATCCCCTTTCTTGCATGCAAACACCATCTGGAGACATTCGAGTCACGGACAGCGAGAGCTCTTGCACCTTTTGTTCTTTTGTTATTTGTGTCAATGCTAATATAGACTCTTGCTTGTTAAGACTTGACTTGAATTTCATGCCTTGATTTCTTTACTTAAAAGTCTTTATATGGTTGTGTGTCATGTCACCACAGAAATTATGCTTGTTATCATTTACCTACTCGAGGACGAGCAGGAATTAAGCTTGGGGATGTTGATACGTCCCAAACGTATCTATAATTTCTGCTTGCTCCATGCATGTTTTGTGTGACTTTGCCATGTTTTGCTTGAACTTTCATACGCTTTTTATCATATTTGGACTAAGCTATTAACTCAGTGCACCCAGTTGCCAGTTCCTGTTTTTCTGTTGTTTTTTTATTTCAGGTTTTCCGGCCATTAAAAGTGCCCAATAAATCCTGGAAAAATTATATAAAAAATTAGCGTCACAGAAGCTTCCGGAATAACCAAGATATGGCAGGAGGGCCACCACCGGGGGCCCAGGAGGGTCCCTGGCGCGGCCCCACCCTAGGCCGCGCTAGGAGGCCTCCTGGCTTCCTGGTGGCCCCCTCGATTCCCCCCTTCGCCTATATTTAACCCCCATGACGGAAACCCCTAATATCGATCTGCTATTCCCGTTCTGCTCTCTGTTCCGCCGCCACCGCCATTTCAAGATCGGGGATGCCAGGAGAAGCTGCCCCGGCACCCTGTGTAAGGCCCGATATGCGGTACTGTTCCAGATCTAGATGTTTCCATCCAGATCCGGGGACGAAGCACATATCGGTCCCACCGCGACATATGACGAAGTCATATGCCCAGGATTTCCAACATGATATCACAAAATTACAGATACAAGGATACAACATCTCATACAATCGGCATACAACTGCCTCAAATACAATACAACAGCGGAAGATACATGTCTGAGTACAGACTACAATCAAATGCCTAGTGGCAAAAGAAAACATCGATCCCATAACCACACGGGTTCAGGCCCTCCGCCGAGATCCGCCTAACTAGTCTTCGTCGAGTCTCCACGTGAAACGTCGATCACCATAACTGTTGTCGATCAAGAACCCTGAAAAGAGTTTGGGGGTAGTATCATGAGTATAGAGGTACTCAGCATCCAACTGTAGTGGTCATCTAACCCAGCAAGGACTTCATCACTCGTCATTCTAGAACAACTAGTAGTTTACGGTAAGGAAGGGGTAAGTGGTGAGGTTGCTTCCGCTCTAGCATTTATGAAGTGGCTAACGATCTAGAGAGTACGATAAGAAGCCAAGCATTCGATGAGGAATCGCCTCCAACAAGTCTTGCTATCAACTACTTACGCAAACATAACACCTATCCTATCCTTGTCCTCCTCTTCGCATCCCGAAGAAGAAGAAGCAGTCAAGGCACACACACACGTTGATCAAATTATATTTAAGATTATCTCAGTTGTTGTTGTCTATGAACAAGGAGTAGGTCTCAAGCCGTCCATAACCGTGGACACGGCTTCTCGAAAAGATTTAACCCTGCAGGGGTGTACCAACTGCCCATTACAAGGCTCCGCACGCACGCCCATCTCTCTCAGGTTCTACCCATCACAGGCAACCATTTTATGATTTAATTCCAAGAGATCCGAAACGACAGGTCCCTCTAGCTAACAACGAACAAATCCGGGTGGCCCCCGGTGAGTCGACACCCAACTCAAAAGCCGGACGTGCTCTCGAATCGGCCTCTACCGTCTGGATGAGGTCGGGTTAGTTGCCCAAACAGATGTGGACAACCCCCTAGCTCCCTGGGGTGGACCAACAAGAGAAACCATGTCTCCGCTGGCCCGGGTTGTTTGAAAACTATTGGCGTACGACCAACACACACACGGTTTCAAAAGGTAAAATCAGCTTGGGCCACCACTAGAAATGCTTGAAGCTAGATAGGTAAGAAAAGGGGACCCCATAAAATCCCACACGCGGTTAGGCACGCTTAGTCTTAAAACCAATACCCGGAACTCGGATCCTAGGTGACTCGAATGGAACAAAGCGTTGAGGCGGGATATCCTAGACCTTCCATCCTTCGTCGAATATAGTCAACATTATAATAATCATATCATCAACAATAATATAATAATGTGATATCCAAACCAAGGAGTAACAGGTTAACATCGTAGCATCCTAAGCATGCATACTAAGCAGGGGCTGAGCAACGAGCAATAGTAACATTGCAGTACAAGGTTTGCTGGGAAGGGACATGGCTGTATCGGTTTGAAAGAGGTTGTAAACATGTGGTAGGATCAAACATCGAACCTGACCTAGACTAGCATGCAAACCGCTGGTTGAAATAGAATGGATCATAAGTAATGCATAGTCCTTGCCTGTTGATAAGTCGGGTTCCGAAGGTGTAGTTGATCGCAAGCTCGCATCGTCTCCGAGAGGTACCCGCGGAAGCACACAAGACGATAAACACTGGAAAGCAATCAACGAGCAAGCACTCTATTACTACGAGGCAAACACGAGCAAGCATCAACAAGAAGGCAACACGAGACATCGCACCTACCGACGAGAGCGGTTACTAACAATTTAAGTGGAGTACTCGTCACACACGACGATACCGCACGTTTACGGTGATTCAATTTGTTTAGCTACAGGTGATCAACAAAGTTGTTAACATGGAATCTCACTCAAGCAAGCATGACATAGCACACAAATATGTCAAGAGGTGAAGCACAAAGTAAACTATCTATGCTAGTCAATTTAAGTGAGGCACAACCTAAACATGGCATAACACTAAGTGTCGCACGATGATTAAAATATTTGGTACTGTTCTGTCCTAAACCATATTTAGGTTGGTTAACAACACAAAACAATAGCATAAACATAAAGTACACTAAAAACTAATCAAGTTACATATAAAGAACAGTCCAAACGGAGTTACGGTTAAAAAGATACAAGCAAAACAAGTTACGGGCACAAACTGCCAACATCACGAAGCACACTTTAGAGCAATGCATAAACAGGTTAATCAATGAAAACATGCTCACAAATGAGATGGAACTAAAGTAGACATGACAGGGAAGGAATGTCAAAAAGAATCATGCAAAAAGGCATCATAGATCAAAAGATATTAAGCAAACAACAAGGCATCACAAAGTAACAGACTTAGTGAAAAACAGAGGTGGTTGTCAAAAACAGCAGCATAGCAACTTTGGAGCTAAATAACTATATGACCAGCAAGCATATCATTGCAATGCAATACATGTAATGAAAGTAGACATGATGCTTAACAATATGCAATTGGAATCACTCAATTCCGATAAACGGTCGCGACACACTCGTCGACCGAAGTTGCAACAAAATAACAGGTTCAGCAACAACAGCACAATAACAGGTATTTGCAACAGTTAACGGCTTGATGCCCTGTTCATCACACAATTACACAATCAAGATGGCCTCAAACGGAAAAACTTTCTACATACGAATGCTAGAGCACGCAAAACTAAGCAACTTTCGTTTTGGGGGCACGTTCATCGGAGCTACGGATTAACGGGAAGTAACGTTGCAAAATTGAAATAGCAGTAAAAAATCCTGGGACTTAGAAAATTCGCATGGGTCTTTATATAGTCCCGGTGGCTGGCAGTTTGCAAAAACATCCCCGGTTTTTCTCTCGCGCGCGCGGTGCTCACGTTTCTGACCGCCGGGGGACCGGAGGACCTCCGATTCGGGTAAAACTTTGAACTGCACGATCAGTGCTTCGAGCCGGCGGCGTTCACCTCGCGTTGGAACCGTTCCGAGAACACTTTCCGGCGCGCTATAAAAATATCCCGTTTAAATATTAAACGGGGTTTTTCGTTCCGTTGCTTACGGCTGGTCTCGTGCGGGTTTCGCGACGGTGCTCGGGTGAAACCCAGTGTCGCAAAGGTCGACTGTCAGGGTGGCAAGGGTCGGTCTTCGTCCGGTACGAGATAAGAGGGGGGAAATAATCGCCGATCGATAAATCGGGGATGCAAACACCGCAAACAAATCAGACAATCAAACAATTCACACCGAAAACAAAAATTTTATTTTTGTGAAAACTCGCCTGTTACAATACAACACCACCAACAAGGGATCTCGTCCCGAGATCCAGGATGATCCGGGGGAGAGGGGGAAGAGAAAAAGAGAGTCGACGATCTTCAACACCACCAACAAGGGACTCTGCTCCATGTCGACGTCGAACTTCGGTCGAGATAAATTTCCGCAGGGAGACAGCAACATCGGAAAACGAAACCATCGAAAGATCAAGAGGAAGAACAACAACGATAACCGGATAAAAGGATAGTGTTTTCGACGCAAGTCGTAAAAACACCGTAAAAGGAGGGATGGAAATGGACGACCCAGATGATATCAGAAACCGGAGAAGCTAAAGGTACTAGAGGAATTCCCACCTGAGATCGGAATCGAGACAATACGCTGCAAGCAAGGCATTGTAACGGTTCCGAAACTCGACACACTCGAGATCCTAAAGTTTGAAGGGGGATAAGTCGAGAATAAAACACTTCCGACACTTGTCCTGACTAGAGCAAGGGTAAGGAGAAAAAGATTCCTACTCTCCGATAACTAACTTAGTAACTACAAAATAGTTTTTGTCTAGACTCGACTTCGGCCAGAGAGGGGATCCTACGGTCGGTAAGGCTCTGATACCAAGTTGTAAGGCCCGATATGCGGTAGTGTTCCAGATCTAGATGATTCCATCCAGATCCAGGGACGAAGCACATATCGGTCCCACCGCGACATATGACGAAGTCATATGCCCCGGATTTCCAACATGATATCACAAAATTACAGATACAAGGATACAACATCTCATACAATCGGCATACAACTGCCTCAAATACAATACAACAGCGGAAGATACATGTCTGAGTACAGACTACAATCAAATGCCTAGTGGCAAAAGAAAACATCGATCCCATAACCACATGGGTCCAGGCCCTCCGCCGGGATCCGCCTAACTAGTCGTCGTCGAGTCTCCACGTGAAACGTCGATCACCATACCTGTTGTCGATCAAGAACCCTGAAAAGAGTTTGGGGGTAGTATCATGAGTACAGAGGTACTCAGCATCCAACTGTAGTGGTCATCTGACCCAGCAAGGACTTCATCACTCGTCATTCTAGGACAACTAGTAGTTTACGGTAAGGAAGGGGTGAGTGATGAGGTTGCTGCCGCTCTAGCATTTATGAAGTGGCTAACGATCTAGAGAGTAAGATAAGAAGCCAAGCATTCGATGAGGAATCGCCTCCAACAAGTCTTGCTATCAACTACTTACGCAAACATAACACCTATCCTATCCTTGTCCTCCTCTTCGCATCCCGACGAAGAAGAAGCACTCAAGGCACACACACACATTGATCAAATTATATTTAAGATTATCTCAGTTGTTGTTGTCTATGAACAAGGAGTAGGTCTCAAGCCGTCCATAACTGTGGACACGGCTTCTCGAAAAGATTTAACCCTACAGGGGTGTACCAACTGCCCATTACAAGGTGTAGTTGATCGCAAGCTCGCATCGTCTCCGAGAGGTACCCGCGGAAGCACACAAGACGATAAACACTGGAAAGCAATCAACGAGCAAGCACTCTATTACTAGGAGGCAAACACGAGCAAGCATCAACAAGAAGGCAACACGAGACATCGCACCTACCGTCGAGAGCGGTTACTAACAATTTAAGTGGAGTACTCGTCACACATGACGATACCGCACGTTTACGGTGGTTCAAGTTGTTTAGCTACAGGTGATCAACAAAGTTGTTAACATGGCATCTCACTCAAGCAAGCATGACATAGCACACAAACATGTCAAGAGGTGAAGCACAAAGTAAACTATCTATGCTAGTCAATTTAAGTGAGGCACAACCTAAACATGGCATAACACTAAGTGTCGCACGATGATTAAAACATTTGGTACTGTTCTGTCCTAAACCATATTTTAGGTTGGTTAACAACAGAAATCAATAGAATAAACATAAAGTACACGAAAAACTAATCAAGTTACATATAAAGAACACTCCAAACGGAGTTACGGTTAAAAAGATACAAGCAAAACAAGTTACGGGCACAAACTGCCAACATCACGAAGCACACTTTAGAGCAATGCATAAACAGGTTAATCAATGCAAACATGCTCACAAATGATATGGAACTAAAGTAGACATGACAGGGAAGGCATGGCAAAAAGAATCATGCAAAAAGGCATCATAGATAAAAAGATATTAAGCAAACAACATGGCATCACAAAGTAACAGACTTAGTGAAAAACAGAGGTGGCTGTCAAAAACAGCAGCATAGCAACTTTGGAGCTAAATAACTATATGACCAGCAAGCATATCATGGCAATGCAATACATGTAATGAAAGTAGACATGATGCTTAAGAATATGCAATTGGAATCACTCAATTCCTATAAACGGTCGCGACACACTCGTCGACCGAAGTTGCAACAAAATAACAGTTTCAACAACAGCAGCACAATAACAGGAATTTGCCACAGTTAACGGCCTGATGCCCTGTTCATCACACAATTACACAATCAAGATGGCCTCAAACGGAAAAACTTTCTACATACGAATGTTAGAGCACGCAAAATTGAGTAACTTTCGTTTTGGGGGCACGTTCATCGGAGCTACGGCTTAACGGGAAGTAACGTTGCAAAATTGAAACAGCAGTAAAAAATCCTGGGACTTAGAAAATTCGCAGGGGTCTTTATATAGCCCCGGTGGCTGGGAGTTTGCAAAAACATCCCCGGTTTTTCTCTCGCGCGCGCGGTGCTCACGTTTCTGACCACCGGGGTTCTGCAGGACTTCCGATTCGGGTAAAAATTCGAACTGCACGATCAGTGCTTCGAGCCGATGGCGTTCACCTCGCGTTGGAACCGTTCCGAGAACACTTTCTGGCGCGCTATAAAAATATCTTGTTTAATTATTAAACGGGGGTTTTCATTCCGTTGGTTACGGCTGGTCTCGTGCGGGTTTCGCGACGGTGCTTGGGTGAAACCCGGTGTCGCAAAGGTCGAGTGTCAGGGTGGCAAGGGTCGGTCCTCGTCTGGTACGAGATAAGAGGGGGGGAAATAATCGCCGATCGATAAATCGGGGATGCAAACACCGCAAACAAATCAGACAATCAAACAATTCACACCGAAAACAAAAAGTTTATTTTTTGTGAAAACTGGGTTGTTACCCCCTGCCAGAAGGAGGAATCCCCTCCGGGAGACCATCCATCGCCATGGATGCCTCCCGGATGTGCCGTGAGTAGTCCCCCTTGGACCATGGGTCCGTGACCAGTAGCTATGTGATGTACTCCTCCCCTCTTTGTGCTTCCACTTTCAAGACCTCGTGAGCTGCCTCACATGATCGAGGCACTTTTTTAGTTTTCTATGTTGATATGCTGAGTTTGCTGGGATCTGATGGATTATGAGATTATGTTCAGATTGTGATGAGTAATATATTTGGTTCTCTTTCATATTTTTGTTCTTTAGTAAATTCTTGCATGTTCTCCATTGCCGTATTTTACTTTGGCCAAGTTATTTGTTGCAACTCCAAGTGGGAGCGTTATGCTTGATTGTGGGTTCAGCCCCTTGATGTCTAGCTTGAGTGACAGAAACATGATACAAGGGGATGTGTTGTTGCCACGAGGGATAAAACAACGGTGCTTGTACTTGCGGGTGCAAGGATTGTTTAATTTACGCATGGTTCTTTTAATGCAGTTGCATGTTGCTTTGAGTTTACACTTTGGGTGGGATTCGCAACTTAATACCAGCGAGATGTTCTGGATAGGTATCTCAAGGTGGATGATTCGTAGTAGATGCAGATGGATTTCGGTCTACTTACCTTGGCGTACTTCCCATTGCTTTTGAGCCTCTTCCTTTCTTTTGTAGCATAGTTAGCATTGCGGTGCGTGTATAATCCTGTCAATTGCCCAGCTGTGATTTGTTTACCTCGCTAGCACTTTTATCGTCTTTTGGGAGAGAGACATCACTAGTGAAAATCACGGGACCCCGGTCCATATTCACATCATTGTTTACACTTTCAATTTACTTTCAGTTCTTACTTTCAGTTGCCACTATTATTATCTCATACGTTGATCCTTTGTAAACAGCAAGGCCGGAGGAATTGACAGCTCCTCTGTACTCGTTGGGAGCAAAGTTATTTGTTGTGTGTGCAGGTCCAGGAAAAGTTAGCAACCTCGGCGCCACTGTTCACTTTACCACCTTCTTGTATCTGTGCGAGTCCTACGGGAGACAAACCCTATCCTCTACATAGGGGAAATTATGCTGCTACGCTACATCTCACCTTCCACTTGGGGTAACCAACGAGGAGCGAGAGAAGTATCTTCCTTGCTAGCATCAGTTGCTCCTACCCCTACTAAAATTGTGCCCTATGAAATACCAACTAGTATTATTGATTATGTCTTGGCTAATCGCTATGCAGGAGACAAACATCCAGGTGAACACTTGATATATTTGTCACAACTATGTTCATTATTTAAGCTTGCAGGTGTATCAATGGAATTTTTCATGAGCAAATTATTCTTCGTATCGCTTAAAGATAAAGCTTCAGATTGGCATAAGCTTCTCAATAACTCACATTTGCTTAATTGGCAAGAGCTTATGACTCTCTTTTATACAAAGTTTTATCCTCTTCATGAAATTCATCGAGACAGGAACTACATCTATAACTTTTGGTCTTGTGACGGTGAAAGCATCGCTCAAGCTTGGGCGAGATTGAAGTCACTAATGATCAAATGTCCTATTCATGAGCTCCCCAAGGAAATTATACTTACAAATTTGTATGCCAGGCTTTCTCGTCAGGATAAGGAGATGTTTGATGCCTCCTCTAGTGGGGTATTTCAGACGAGAAGCATTGAAGATAGATGGGATCTCATTGAGAGGATTCATAAGAACACTGAAGAATAGGAAATTGATAAAGGTATTGAACCTATTACAAATTATGAGCATGATTATATTGAGAGCTATGTGAAAACTTATTACTTTAATACATTTTGCTCTAAGATTGGTCTTGATTCCCAGCTAATGATTGATTTTTGTAAGGACTTTGCCTCTCATGTTGACTCTTCTAAGAAGAAGAAGGATCAGCACAATAAACCCTTCAAAGAATTACCTGTTGCTATTAATGTTGTTGACCCTATCTTACCTGCAGTTATATATGAGCAGCCTCCTTTTCCCGAAAGGATAAAGGAGCAATCTTTTGTTATGGGAATAATAAATAAAAGTGAAAGGACCACTAATGAGCATGAGGACCAGATCAAGGTCGATCCTCACGTTGCATTGGTTAAAGATCTCATTACTAATGATGTTTTAGATTCCAATATAAATTGTTGTGATGTTTCCACTAACATTGTTACAGCCAAGAATAAAGGCCCAATTTCAGGTACGCCAGTTGTGTCTGTTAAAATAGGAGAACATAATTATTATGGGCTATGCGATTTGGGATCGAGTGCTAGCGCTATTCCTTATTCACTCTATTAGGAGATCATGGGTGAGATTTCACCTTGTGAACTTGAAGATATTGATGTTACTATGTATCTAGCAAACAAAGAAACTATCTCTCCCATTGGAATTGTGAGAGATGTTGAAGTTCTATGTGGAAAGGTAAAGTATCCTACTAACTTTCTAGTACTTGGTTCAGTGCAAGATAGTTTTTGCCCTATTATCTTTTGTAGACCTTTCCTAAGAACTTGTGGAGCTATAATAGATTGCAAGAAAGGTAAAGTTTCTGTTGAATTCAATGGTGAGCCATATGAATTTATTTTTTCTAAGTTCTCTAAGCAACCTCGTGGTAGTGATTTGTCTAGTAGTGACAAAATTATTTTAGAAATTGATTCTCTTGCTATTCCTCCTAACGATCCTTTGCAGCAATATATGGAGGACCACGACAATGATATGCATATACAGGAAAGAAATGAGCTAGATGGCATATTCTTGAGGCAACCTGCTATCATGAAGCACAACCTTGCGGTTGAACCAATAGGAATCCTTGCACAACCAAAAGAAGACCCGGTGTTTGATCTCAACCCTCTTCCCGATACTCTCAAGTATGCTTATTTAGATGAAAAGAAAATATATCATGTTATTATCAATGCTAGCCTTTCAGTTGAAGAAGAGCGATTATTGGAGACACTCCGTAAGCACTGTGGTGCTGTTGGCTATACCCTTGATGACCTTAAGGGAATTAGCCAATCAATTTGCCAATATAGTATCAATCTCGAGCCTGATGCTAAACCAGTTGTTGATCATCAATGACGGTTGAACCCAAAGATGAAGGACGTGGTTAGGACTGAAGTTCTCAAGCTTCTAGTCGCAGGTATCATCTATCCTATAGCTGATAGTAAGTGGGTAAGTCCAGTTCATTGTGTTCCTAAGAAAGGAGGTATGACTGTTGTGCTAATGATAAAAATGAACTAATACCTCAAAGGATTGTTATTGGATATAGAATAACCAGGATGGACCACTACCAGCTGCCTTTCATCGATCAAATGCTTGAGAGGTTGTCCAAAAACACTCACTTTTGCTATCTTGATGGGTACTCTGGCTTCTCTCAACTTCATGTTAATACTGTTGATCAAGAGAAGATTACTTTCACGTGTCCTTACGGTACTTATGATTATAGGCGTATGCCTTTTGGTTTATGTAATTCCCCTACTACTTTTCAGAGATGTATGTCTGCTATCTTTCATGGTTTCTATGAGGAGATTGTGGAGGTCTTCATGTACGATTTCTCCGTCTATGAAACCTCCTTTGACCATTGTCTCCACAATCTTAATAAAGTTTTGCAGAGATGCGAAGAAACAAATTTGGTGCTAAATTGGGAGAAGTGCCACTTCATGGTTAACTAAGGGATCGTTCTAGGTCACAAGATCTCCGAGAGGGGAATTGAAGTGGACAAGGCAAAGATTGAAGCTATTGAAAGGATGCCCTATCCAAGGGACATCAAAGGTATTCGTAGCTTTCTCGGTCATGATGGTTTCTATAGAAGATTTATTAAAGACTTTTCTAAGACTTCGAGACCCCTCACTAATCTTCTCCAGAAGGATGTTCCTTTTGTATTTGATGAATATTGTAAGGAAGCCTTCGAAGTTCTTAAGAAAGTTTTAATAACCGCTCCTATAGTACAACCACCTGATTGGAATTTTCCCTTTGAAATTATGTGTGATGCTAGTGATTTTAGTGTTGGAGTTGTTTTAGGACAAAGGGTTGATAAGAAGTTGAATGTTATACATTATGATAGCAAAACCCTTGATAGTTCTCAAAAGAATTATTCTACTACTGAGAAGGAATTCTTAGCAGTGGTGTTTTCTTGTGATAAGTTTAGGCAGTATATTGTTGATTCTAAAGTTATTATTCATACTGACCATGCTGCCATTAATTATCTTATGGAGAAGAAGGATGCCAAACCAAGACTCATCAGATGGGTACTCCTACCTCAATAATTTGATTTGCAGATCGTTGATTGGAAAGGAGCAGACAATCCGTTGGCGGATAATCTTTCAAGGATGGAAGATATACCGCATGATCCCATTCCAGTCAAAGACATCTTTCCAAATGAAAAACTAGTTGTTGTAAAAGTACAACATCGCTCCGATCCTTGGTTTACAGATTATGCTAACTTTATCGTTGCAATTTTTTTGCCTCCGGGTTTAACATTTCAACAAAGGAAGAAGTTCTTCCAAGATTTGAGGCATTACTTTTGGGATGACCCACGTATTTTTAGAGAACGTCTGGATGGGATCGTGAGAAGATGCATACCTGAACACGAGCAGATAGATATTCTCAGACAATGTCACGATAGTCCCTATGGAGGACATCATGCCGGTGAGAGGATCACACATAAGGTTCTACAATAAGGTTTTTATTGGCCTACTCTTTTTAAGGATGCTAGAAATTATGTCTTATCTTGTGATATGTGTCAGATAGTTGGTAATATTAGTAGGAGAAATGAGATGCATATGAATTAATCTCTAGTGATTGAGCCTTTTGATTGTTGGGGTTTTGATTTTATGGGTCCTTTTACTCCTTCACACAAGTACACTCACATTTTAGTAGTTGTTGATTATGTAACTAAGTGGGTTGAAGCAATCCCCACTGAAAGTGCTGATCACAAGACATCTTTGAAGATGCTCAAGGATGTAATTTTTCCTAGGTTTGGTGTACCAAGATACGTCATGCCTGATGGAGGATCACACTTCACACATGGAGATTTTAGGAAAGCTTTAGCCAAGTACGATGTCAATAATATAATTGCTTCACCGTACCATCCTCAAACTGGTGGGCAAGTTGAGCTCACCAATAGAGAGATCAAGTTGATCTTACAAAAGATAGTTAACAGTTCTAGAAAGCACTCGTCAAAGACGTTAGGAGATTCTTTGTGGGCGTATAGGACTGCTTACAAAAACCCCATGGGCATGTCTCCCTATAAGATGGTCTATGGCAAGGCTTTCCATTTTCCATTAGAGTTAGAACACAAAGCTTTCTAGGCTGTTAGAGAGCTTAATGCTGACCCAAAATTAGCTGGTGAAAAGCGTCTCATGAACTTGACTTCTCTAGATGATTGGAGAAGTAAAGCTTACGAGAGTGCTAAAATATTCAAGGAAAAGGTAAAGAAGTGGCATGACAGAAGGATTCTGAAACGTGAATTTAATGTTGGTGACAATTTTTTGTTATTTAGATCTTGTTTCAAGTTTTCTCTAGGTAAACTACTTTCCAGATGGGAAGGGTCATTTCATATCGAAGAAGTCTACCGCTCCGGTGCAATCAAGATTAACAATTTTGAAGGCACCAAACCTCAAGTTGTGAATGGGCAAAGGCTCAAGCATTACATGGCAGGAGACCCTGTCAATGTTGATGTTGATTTGATACACACAACAACTCATGAAGAACATGTTGCAGCCCTGTTTCAGACACCAGCAGAAGCAGAATAAGAAAAGGTATGAATTACAGTAAGGAAACATCACGAACATCCATAAAAGTTCCAATTTATGAGTTTTTGCAAAATTAGGAAAATTCCAAGCCTAGGTGGAGCCAGAGAGGACCTCCAGGGGGCCCAGGCGCCTCCCTGGCGCGACCTACCTCTTGGTTGCGCCGGGTGGCCGCCTGGGCACCCCGGAGTCCGTCTCCAACCCCACTTTGGCTTGTTACTTTCCTTTTGGTGCGGAAATTTTTGCTATATATTTGCTCGGATCGTCCCGACACTGTATCTCTCGATTTCGTGTGTTTTCTGTTCGAGTTGTTTCTGCCAGGAAATCTTTCATCTAGACCTAGGTGCCATGGCTTCCCCAAGTTCCCCCAAGGACAAATTCGTCGTCAATGTCATCAACCCTTACCTCGCTAAGATGAAGAAGCACCCTCAAACTCTTTGGTTGGAGGATGGTGCCCTCCACCACGAAGATCTAAAGGGACATGTCAAGGAGGGGAGCATCCAGGCCAGGCTGGAAGAAGTGGAGCAAGAAGTCTCCAAGTACAAGAAGATGGTCGAACATGGTGTTGAAGCCAACTTCGACACCATCAACGATTTGAAGGCACACCACAAGAAGGAGATGAAGGAGATGTGGTCAAGCCTGACCGCACCGGAATAAAAAGTGTTCGAGCTTCAAGGGCAGATTTATGATCTCCAAAACCAGAATTGTGAGTATGAACTAAAGTTTCTGCGCATGGGTTTGGGTGCTGAAAGTAGGATCCTGGAGACTGAAGCCTCGTATGAGACTGGAGAACCCCTGCCATGGAAGCACTTTGCCAAGGACTACGTGATCAACAGGAACAAGAATGAGGAGTGAAATCTCCTTGGATAATGGCACCCCCTTAGCTTGTTCCAAGCTTGGGGGAGTGCCCGGTATCTTTATCTTTGTCTTTTAGAGTCAAGTAGAGTCGTATCATGTCTAGGGAAGTTATCTTATGAAATAGGTGTTTGCATTGAGGTCTATCACTCCTTCTTGGAGAGTCTTGTATTCGTGAGTGTGGAGTCTTCTATGATGGAATATTAATGAGAATTCTATTGGTTTATTCGCTGCACTCGGTATTCTCTCCACGCAATCGACCTTATATGTTGATTCTTATGGGAGTATTGACCTTATATCAGGTATGGCTTTGAAACTTTGTTTAATCTTGGCAAACATAGCTTTGGTCATAACAACAAGCATGATTTTCTCAAGTAGCGACATAGCCAAAACCTTTATGTTATTATGCTTGAAGTGTTATGTTGACAAGGAAGACAACTTGATGTGTTATGCTTACTTTAATGTTCATGCTTTATATTGCTTTGCATCCAAGTCATCATCAATTGTCTGTTCTCTCAAAGCCTTTGCTAGCAAAACTCTGTACTAAGCGGAATTCTGCTTGTGCATCCATACCCTGAAACCAATATCTTTCATATGACCCCACCATACCTTCCTATTTGTGGTATTTCACTACCACTCCTAAAGTATATAATTCATGTGTTATCTTTAAATGTTCAAAATCTTCTATTTTGTGCCTCTGGTTTAGCTAATGAGGAAGTAGTAGGTAATTCATGATCTTCTTAAGTTGGACAAGTTTTATCCCGGGATTGCATCTCTAATCTACAAACCCCTAATACAAGGAGGAACTGGCATGAGTGAGCCCAGCTCGTAAGATAATACAACAATAAAAAACTCCTTCACGCTTGGTCTATGAGAAATCAGAAAACTTTGGTAGTGATAAACAAAGGAGATTAAGGGGATGTAATCGTCCCCACTTGGGAGTCGTTCCTCGAAACTTGTCCAGCTTGAGAAGTAATTGAACTATCTATTAGCATTCGTTGACAAATCATGAACCTCTCAAAGCTTTTTTTAATTCTGTTTGATTTAAGGATAGCACATGAGTTTTCCCTACTTCCCTAGAGCGGGGCATGTCCTTTACTTATATGTTGAGTCAGTTCTTCCTACTCCCTTCTGTTCTTAAAGAGAACAGACACTTGATGTTGAAAAGGATTCATTCATATAATGTTGCATTAAGATTTGTCATATCACATCCTTGTTGACATTATCATTTGATAATTAAGTTGTTTTCAAAAGCCTAGGCCAAGCAAACATCTTCCTTTGTGTTAGCATTTTCACTTCCTGACTAATAACACGTTCTTTAGAAATCTTCAAAGTGTTTCATTATAAGGTGGAAGAGCAAAGGTAAAAGTTATTAGGTGTCCTCTGACCAAGGATATGTTTGCCATGATTTGACGAATTTCCTTAGCCATACTTTTGATTATAATTGTTACTACTTTTTCATAAGGGCCTTATGAGTTGAGATTTCTTTTGAGGATTCTTGAGTTTGGTGAAGAAATCATGATGCTTGTCGGGGGAGTGACCCACCGGTAGTCAGCTCGGCTGCAGCACATATAGCTCAATGAGCACTCTGTATCAGATATATGCCTATAGTTCAGACAGGCAGGAGTAGGGGTTTTATCTCTACGGAGAGCCCCGAACCTGGGTACTTCGTCGTGTGCCTAGACCCGTTCCGGAGCGCCGTCGTCTGCGCATCGTTCCCCCACTTTTAGCCATCTTATGGCATCTGCCGTTACCAAACAACGACAATGCTTCTTGTCCGTATTTTATTTATCGACACTTCACTCTCTAAACTTGTGGACAGGTTTACCGAGCTCAGTATTCGCTTTGCGACAAGCGAGGTCTAAGCTTGGGGGAGTTGATACGTCCAAAATGCATCACTATTTTATATCATAATTCACCCCTATTCATTGATATATTTCACGATATGACGTTATTCTTATGTTGTTTTGGCTTGTTTTACACAGTTTGGAACTTTCCGGTTCCCAAACAGCAGACACAGGATTCAGCGGAGAAAAGTGAACATAAAGTTGCTGAATCAGAAGACCTCCAAATGAGCTGAAAGTCGCCGGGGGTAGTTTTCCGGAAGAATGACGGAGATAGACTGAAGAGGGACCAGAGGGGGCCCACCAGGTGCCCAGGCGGCCTGGGGGCGTGGCCCCCCTGGTGGCCGCCTAGACACCCGGGGCCACCCCCGGCTCCCCCCTCTGGCCTATATACCCCTCATTACCCGAAAACCCTAAAAAAGAGGAGTTTCGCGAGTTCCTCCGCTGCTCTGTGGCGGAAACCTACAGAGAAGAAAAGTCATCTCCGGCGGGCAGATTTCGCCGGGGAGAACACCTCCTGGAAGGGGAGATCATCACCATCGTCACGGGCATCATCAAAATCATCATCAACATCATCCTCACCATCAGCACCATCTCCATCTTCACCCCATCTCGTCTCATCATTGCAACTTGCGTTGTAACCCGTACTATCCATCCTCTATACTCTACCGGTGTTGATTACTCTTTGTGGTGAATAATGTTGAGTTTTGTTGGAGAATTATTGTTATGTCCATATTGATTATCATATATTTATACCCACTGGTCATGATCTCTTTTATGTCTTGTGAGTAGTTACTTTAGTTCTTGAGGACATGGGAGAAGTCTTGTTGTTAGTAGTCATATGATGTTGAAGTAATATGTGTTGTTTGATATTTAAGTTGTGGTGTTATTCTTCTAGTGGTGTTATGTGAGTCGAACACATAACACTTCGCCTTGTTAAGGACCTAGGAGAATAAATTGTGTATAAAGTATGCTTATGGTGGGTTGCCGGAGTGTCAGAAACTTAAACCCTAGTTCGCACACTTTTACACAAGGGAATAATGGATCCTTGATCTTATTGATGTGGTTAGGATTTTTTTCCTTAATTTCTACCATGTATTTGCAGATGCTTGCAAGGTGCTTAATCATAAGAGTGCACTTGTCTTAGTCTAGAAGGTGTACTAGCATAGATCCACCCACTGACCACTTATCAACACAAAACATAGTACCGATACGGAATATGGCGAAAGCACATGACTACCTCTCCCGTGTGTCCTCAAGAATGCCTTAGTCTTTATAAGTTCAGTTGCTAGTCTTATCCTTTGCTAAAAAGGATTGGGCCACTTGCTGCTCCTCAGCACCCTTTACTTTACTTGTTTTTACCTTCTTGTTCCTTATTACCAAAAACCCCTAAAAAGTTATCTTTCAGTGCTTGCAGTTATTCCTTGTCCAAAGTCAATTGTCATTACCTTCTTCTCCTCATTGGTTTCGACACTCTTACTTATCGAAAACACTACGATAGATCCCCTAGACTTGGGGGTCATCAAAGGTCACATGGACCACTTACTCATCTCATGATCATCGCATGATCATGCAGCTTAGCTCAAAGTCCTTACAGACTCAACAATCGGGTTACAGTTCGTCGCATGACCAATCAACTTGTTTGGGTCGTCGCACGACCACTCAACGGGTTAGGGTCCTTGCATGACCTCCCAACTTATCAGGTCATCTCCTGACCAACAACTTATATGGGTCGTTGCACGACCACCAACTTGCATGGGTCATCGCATGTCCAACAACTTAGCACGATCATCAAACCGGGTTCATGTTGATCCATAGTGTGACCTAGTACAAACTATGTCCAATACCGTGGACTCGGCTATTCGAATAGATTCATACCCTCTGCAGAGGTCACACACTTTACCCACACTATGGAGTTCTTCCCTCATCCAGTACCTTGGAACTTGTCCCACGGGAACCTCGAAACTCGTCCCATAGGAGTGGACTAGGACTTCTCCAACGAGACCGTTCTACCGCTTGCCTCCCTTACCGTATCACCCGGCATACTTCGCATGTCATGCCGTGGGTAGCCCTGTGTCCTCCAGACACCCGCCACCGCGTGGCAAACAACATTGTCCCAAACGGGGATTGACGGGGATCAACCCCGGCAAATCCCATGGTCAGGGACCCTGGGTTAGTCATGAGAGGCACAGGTTGGACGATAGCTCGTCGGCAAACAGGAAGGCTCGCTCCTGCTCGATATTATTGATTGGGGAGATGCGATTACAGTGGAGGCCAAGGCTGGAGCGCTCAAGGCTAGGGTTACAAGTGAGATTGGATGTCTTTGGCGTCGCCCCTCCTAGCCCTTATATACCGGGCTAGGTCTCGGGGAGTTCATCTACGTGTACAGGTAAACTTTCCTAACCCTAGCTTGCTCCGTACGGCAGGTCCTCGCACCTTCCTTGTGAGTCGAGGACTCCTACGTCGGTGCCAACTAGTGGGCTGAGGCCGTATCTTAATGGGCCTTCTGCCTTCATGGACACCAGGTAGGCTCATCCGTAGGAGTCGTTGGGTCACCCCCTCGTCAGTAGCCCCCGAGTGCCTAGGGGACTCGAAGAGTCGCGCAGGGACTCGAGTACATTCATTTGTCGTTCATTGATATGCACGATTCATCCGTGGGTCGCTGGCAGTCTGGTGGCCATGACAAAAACCTGTTTTGAGGGATGCTAAGCTGAAAGGGCCCAAGGAGTCGACGGGTCGAGCCTTGGTGAATTGCACTAGGGCAAATACCACAGTAGCCCAATCAAACCCACGTCCCTCGACGTGAGCTTGGAACACTGGTGTCGAGCAAAAATCTGGCCGCTTCAGGTCTTACGGTGTTCAATTGCCTCCAGTAATGTGTGTAGCCTAAGGCGCGTCCGCCCGGCTTTTCTATCATGTTCTGCGCATGGGAAAGGTTGGGAGTGAAATCGCTCTTCGGCAAGTCCCAGCCCGGCCGTACTTCGCAGCGGGGTCTTACCTACACGCTAATCTTGCGTGGCATTTGGGCACAGTGTATCGTGTTCCAGGAATGTGTGTTTTTGAGGCGCGGAGCCTTATAGCATTGCACCCGCTTGGAACAAACATCAAGCGAGCTGTTCACTCATTCACCCGAGGAGCTTTGTTTTCGAGTGCTCAGTCGGGGGTTTTTCGCGAGTAATCACTCAAACGCCGTTTCGGCTCTTCAGGTGAGGGAGCACCCGAGACTCTTAGCGTCGTGTGGTCTTGGCGAATGTTTGTTTGTCTTACGTCGGGTTGAGGGAGCACCCGAGACTCTCATAAGTGCGAGTGTTCACTCGAGCACGTGGCTGACCTTTGGGTGAGGGAGCACCCGGGACTCTTATGATGTACGCTCCCGATGGGAGTAAGATGTTTTTCTTCCTTGGGGAAAAGATCTGAGAGATGGAATCTCAGGTTTTTGATGTCTGTTTGGTTTTCTTCGCCGCTTTTCAGGGGTAGCGATGCATCTGCCAGTAAACCGTCACGTCTTCAGGACCGGTCATAATAATGGCCGCTGTGGCGTGCAGCAGGCGCCGGTTGAGTTTCCCATACGTGCGTTGGAAACGCGCGCGAATTGACGCGTCTTGCGTACAGTGCGTCCCGTGAGAAAGCATCTTTGTTTTGGATTCCGAGACGGCTAGGACGTTTGGTCTTTGAATTAATTGATGTTGTCTTCTTGACTTCTCTGTGCTTTGAGGATTATTGTTCTATAAATAGGCATTTCTCTTCCACGCCTCTATCCAACTCGCTGCTTTGGCTCTTCCTTCATCTCTTCTTCTGCTCATGGTTGCCAGGCGAGGTGTTGGCCGTGGCCGTGTTCGTCGTAGCCGTGGTGGCCGCACACCACGCTCCTGCCGCGGTGATCACCATGGTGCGGCGCCAGTGCCTTCCTCCTCTCCCTTGGAGGAGGGATTCTGGCGCTATGATTTTATTTTACGTGTTCGTTGCCAAAGTGCCAATCGCGTCCTTCTTCCCTCTGCTTTTTCTTCCATTGTCTCTGAACGTGGCTTGGATGGCTTGCTTTTGCACATTCAAGGGAGCTGTCGGTCTCCTTCTTATGTTGACGTGGAGGTTGATAGCTCTCGCTTGATTTTTCTTGGCTCTGGTTGGACTTTGTTTGCTCGGCGGTTGAATTTGCGAGATGGCGATATGCTTAGCTGTCGTTTTGACGGTGAGAGCATTGTCATTGTCCGCGCATTCGATCCGAGTGGCAATAGTATGGATCCGCATGGGCAGGAGTCGAGCAGCGACAGCTCCATAAGGTCGAGGAGTCCTTCGCCTGCGTCTTCGACTGCTTCTTCTTCCGGGGAATCTTCTGGTGGTGGTGGTGAGCTGTCTTCAACTGCTTCCTCCTCTGCCTCTGAAGAAGACCTCGATGTCAAGCCACCGGTTAAACGAGCGCGGCAGGCGACCTTGTAGAACTGGAGGCAACGGCGTCTTATTCGCCGGCAGCTTGGGCGGAGCTGGAGAAGAAGCTAGAGGACCAGGAGAAGAAGCTGGTGGAGCAGCGTCCCCAATGGCTCCGCAAATAAGTCGAGCTTCACCTTTTGTTATGTCATTGACATCATGAGCCTGCTGCTTCCACTCCTACTTTGTCTGTGATGATGCTCTTGTACTAGAGTCGATTACCCCTCATGGGCACACATGTAGAAGTCATAATTCCTTGGGTGATTTCCTCTTGTAACAGGAGCTGTCTTCTATCCAAATGTAGTTGAGTCCTTTTTGTATGATGTAAACTGTACTTTATCCTTTGTAATGGAATTTATATTTGGGCTTTTATGCCACCGAAAACTGTGTCTTGACCATCAGGAGTTGTCTTCGAATCCTTTTGGAACTGAGAGTTATGTTCGAGTCTTTTGCGGCTGAGAACTGTCTTCGAGTCCATCCGATACTTGGTACTGTGGGTTCTATCGGGTGCGCGACAGCGCTCCCGATGGGAGTAGCCCCCGAGGATACGCTTGAGTCGGAGGGTCAGGCGTAGGCTAAAATTTGTTTCCTTTGTTGTCTTTTATCGGGTTCGCGGTAGCGCTCCCGATGGGAGTAGCCCCCGAGTCTTTAGGTGATCGTTGGCGATCAGGTGAAGACTAAATGAGCTTGTGCTTCCTCCAAAGTTTCTTCAAAAAGTGCTTGGATGTCATTGGAGCGTTGATGGTCGTCTCTCGGGTGGGGTTTGTACTTGAGACCCCGAGTGCTTCATAAAGAAGATCGCGTAGGCGATAGTGTTGCTCGGGGGGATTTTATTCTTAAGCCCCCGAGTGCTTCGATTAAGATTGCGTAGGCGATAGAATTGCTCGGGAGGGGTTTCCTCTTCAGCCCCCGAGTGCTTCGATTGAGATCGCGTAGGCGATAGAGTTGCTCGGGGGGGTTCCTCTTCAGCCCCCGAGTGATTAAGATTGCGTAGGCGATGGAGTTGCTCGGGGGAGTCTCCTCTTCAGCCCCCGAGTGATTAAGATCGCGTAGGCGATATAGTTGCTCGGGGGGAGTTTCCTCTTCAGCCCCCGAGTGCTTCGATTAAGATCGCGTAGGCGATAGAGTTTCTCGAGGGGGAGTTTCCTCTTCAGCCCCCGAGTGCTTCGATTAAGATCGCGTAGGCGATAGAGTTGCTCGGGGGGAGTTTCCTCTTCAGCCCCCGAGTGATTAAGATCGCGTAGGCGATGGAGTTGCTCGGGGGGGTTTCCTCTTCAGCCCCCGAGTGATTAAGATCGCGTAGGCAATATAGTTTCTCAGGGGGGGGGGAGTTTCCTCTTCAGCCCCCGAGTGCTTCGATTAAGATCGTGTAGGCGATAGAGTTGCTCGAGGGGGAGTTTCCTCTTCAGCTCTCGAGTGCTTTGAGATGGCAGTATTTGGGAAACATTTATTTTATTGCGGTCAAGCGATTTACATGAGTTGCCAGTCATGTCCGATCGATAGGGGTTATGGGTAGAACAGTCGCAAGTTTGCTACGTTCCATGGGTTGCCCACGTCCTCATCTGTCTTTGGGTTCTTCGGCCTGTAGGCGCCGCCTCCGATGAATTCTGAGATTATGAATGGTCCTTCCCATTGGGGGGCAAGTTTGTGGACCTTCTCTTGTATTAGTCGTAGGACTAGGTCACCTTTGTTGAAGGTTCTAGTGCGCAATCGACTGCTTTGGTAGGTACGTAGTTTGTCTTGGTACCCTTCTGATTTTGTCAGGGTTGTGTCTCTTGCTTCGACAGCCGTATCTTTGTCGTCTTGTAGTGCTTCTTCTGCTTCTTCTTCCTCGTATCCGGTGACCCGGGGTGCTCCGAACTTGAGGTCATGTGGTAGGACTGCCTCTGCCCCGTACACCATGAAGAAGGGTGTGTATTGGGTCGCAGTGTTTGGTGTGGTTCGTAGGCTCCATAGGACCGCGGGGAGTTCTTCTACCCAGTTGCCGGCGGCTTGCTCGAGTGGTGCGAAGAGCCGTTTCTTGATTCCCCCATAGACAAGGCCGTTTGCTTTTTCCACCTGGTCGTTGGACTGTGGGTGCGCGACTGATGCATAATTGATTTTGATGCCCAGTTCTTCGCAGAAGTTCTGAAATTCTGCGGCCGTGAAGTTCGTGTCGTTGTCCGTGATGATGTTGTGTGGCACTCCGAATCTGAAGATGATCGACTTGATGAAGTTGACAGCCGTGAGAGCTGTAGAGCTGGTGATGGGCACTGCTTCGATCCATTTGGTGAACTTGTCGACTGCGACGAGCAGGTGTGTTCTTCCGCCCTTTGATGATTTCTTTAGTGGGCCCACCATGTCGAGTCCCCAGGTGGCGAACGACCAGGATAGTGGTATGGTCTTGAGCTCTGATGCGGGAGCGTGTGGCCTGTTGGCGAATTTTTGACAGGCGACGCAACGTCGCACGATTTCCTCTGCGTTTTTCATGGTTGTGGGCTAGTACAACCCAGCTCGGAATGCTTTGGACACGAGCACTCGACTGCTCGCGTGGTGCCCGCAGGTGCCTTCGTGGATTTCGAGTAATAGGGCTTTGCCGTCCTCTTCGTCAATGCACCTTTGCAGTATCTGGGTGATGCTGCGCTTATATAGTTATCTGTTGATCACCGTGAATGCCTTGGATCGTCGGCTGATGCGTCGTTCTTCGGCCACGTCTTGTGATAGCGTGCCTTCGATTAGGAATCGGAGGAACGGTTTCGTCCAGACAGGTACTTTGAACTCTGTCGGGGTTGTGCTGTCGGATGTGCTGGTACTTGTGCCTTCTGATAGGGTTGTCGCTGCCACCTGCGCTGTTTCTGTTGCGTCCTCGCCGTCCACAACTGCTTTAGGTGTTGTTGCCTGCACTTTGATGGACCTCCGGTTGATTCTTTTGAGAAAAACGCCGGGTGGTACAGGCGCCCTAGTCGAACCGATATTCGTGAGCTCGTCAGCTTCTGTGTTGTTGTCCCTGGTGATGTAGTTGAGCTCACAACCGTCGAAATTTCCTTCGAGTTCGTTGTAGAGCTTTTGGTAGGCTGCCATGTTGTCGGCTGTTGCGTTGCAGCTTCTCATTGTCTGCTGGACGACGATATTGGAGTCCCCGTAAATTATGAGGCGAGTGGCTCCACATGTTTTGGCCATGCGCATGCCATGGAGGAGTGCCTCGTATTCTGCTTCGTTGTTGGAGGCGTGACTGAAGTTGATCTGGAGGACGTATTTCAGCTTTGTTCCTTTAGGGGAGATGAGTACAACTCCTGCCCCAGCTCCTTGTTCTCTTTTGGATCCATCGAAGAACATTGACCATGAGCTTGATAGGTCTGGGGGGGCTGGTGTTTGAACCTCCGTCCACTCAACCAGGAAATCTGGCAGTACTTGGGCTTTGATGGCTGTTGGGTGCTTGAACTGCAGGTCTCGTGGGCTGAGCTCGATGTTCCACTCGGCGACTCGCCCGGTTGCTCCAGGGTTGTTGAGTATGTCGGCGAGTGGCGCGCTGCTCACGATTGTGATGGGGTGCTCGTCGAAGTATTGGGACACCTTTCTTGAGGTCATGACGATGGCCAGTAGTAGCTTCTGATAGTGCGGGTACCGCTGCTGGGATTTGGTCAGGAGCGTGTTGAGGTAGTAGATTGGTCTCTGGATGCTCTGGACCTTGCCTTCTTCTGTGCGTTCGAGGACAAGCGTTGTGCTTACTACGCTGCTGCGTGCTGCCACATAGAGATATAGATTCTCTCGTTCCTTGGGTACCGCCAGGATTGGTGGGGTCGAGAGTGTCTTTTTCAGGTCCGCGAATGCTTGGCGGGCTTCCTCTGTCTACTCGAATTTCTCCCCTTTCCTGAGCAGTTGATAGAAAGGCAGTGTGCGTTCTCCTAGCCTGCTGATGAAGCGGCTTAGGGCTGCGAGTTTTCCAGTGAGCTGCTGTACTCCTTTGACGTCGGTTGGTTCTTGCATGCGGGTGATGGCTTAGACTTTCTCGGGATTTGCCTCGATTCCGCGGGCAGAGACCATATAGCCAAGCAGTTTTCCCGCCGGTACGCCAAATGCGCACTTCTTTGGGTTGAGTTTGATTCGGTATTTGTTGAGCGCTGCGAAGGTTTCGCGCAGGTCGTCGAGTAATGTGGCTTCTTTGTAGGTCTTGATGACGATGTCGTCCACGTAGACTTGTATGTTTCTTCCCATTTTCTCCTTTAGGCAGGCCTGCATCATTCGTTGGTAAGTGGCGCCTACGTTTTTGAGCCCGAAGGGCATGGTCCTGTAGCAAAATACTCCATAGGGGGTGATGAACGATGTGTGCTCTTCGTCTTCTTCCTTCATCCT
The DNA here is from genome assembly GCA_950022295.1 of Bromus sterilis. NCBI lineage: Eukaryota > Viridiplantae > Streptophyta > Magnoliopsida > Poales > Poaceae > Bromus > Bromus sterilis. The sequence goes on from OX465599.1 coordinate 226,117,309, forward strand.
GATCTGGTTGTATCCTGAATAAGCGTCAAGAAAGGAGAGTAGATCGCACCCTGCTGTTGAGTCGATTATCTGATCGATTCTAGGCAGGAGGAAGTGATCCTTCGGGCAATGTTTGTTGACTGGTCCGTAGTCGACACACATGCGCAGCACGGTCGTGTCTTTCTTGGGCACCAGCACTGGGTTGGCTATCTAGGTGGCTTTCTTCGTTTCTCGGATGAACTGAGCGTCGAGTCACCGGTTGACTTCCTCCCCGATTGCTCTGCGCTTGGGCTCCGAGAATCGTCTCAGCGCTTGCTTCACTGGCCTCGTGTTTGGCTTGATTCGTAGGGCGTGTTCCGCGAATTCGCGTGGTATCCCAGGCATGTCGGCTGGGCACCAGGAGAATATTTCCCACTCGTCTCGAAGGAAAGTGACGAGAGTCGCCGCCTGCTCCTCTAGTAGGTGGGCGTACACGCGGACTGTTTTGTCCGGGTCCGTCGGGTGCACTTGGTGATTGATTGTGTCGCTGTCGATGCTGAAGTCGCGTTCGTACTCTCTGGATTCGCTTCCGTTCACTGATGGGAAGATACTCTTGTCCGTCATCATGGCTATTTCTCTGAGTTCTTGTTTGGCTCCGAATGTGTCGGAGATTCTGTGGAAGTCACGGTCACATTGATCTGATTTTATGAAGCTTCCGTTGATCGTGAGGACTCCTGATGATCCTGGCATCTTGAGCTTGAGTTAGGCGTAGTGTGGGACCGCCATGAATTGCGCGAGTGCTGGCCGTCCCAGTATGGCGTGATACTGCGATTGCCAGTCGAGTACCTCGAACTTGAGGACGTGCTTTGCGAAGTTACGTCGGTTGCCAAAGACGACTTCGAGTTCGATGACTCCGAGGGATGTGGCTGCTTCTCCTGGGACTACCCCGTGAAACTCGGTGCTTGATTTTTTTCCATACTGATCGTGGGATCAGCATCTTTTGCAGGGTGCTGGCGAAGATGATGTTCATGCTGCTGCCTCCGTCCATGAAGACCCGATCCATGTCGTATTTTCCGATTTGTGCATCGAGCACTAGGGGCGCATGCCCCGGTCTTGGGACTGCGGGTGGATGGTCGTCCCGTGAGAACGTGATGCTGGTCTCCGCGCCATGTAGTTGGTAGACTTCGACTTATGTTTATGCTCTCAACTGCTCTGGCCTGCAAGGTTTGGGCGTCGCGTTGTGCTTGCGGTGCCCTTCCTTCTTGGATCATGAGCACCTGTGCTTGCGACGGGCTATGACATCCTTCCGGGTTTGAGGTCGGCGATTGCTCGGGTCGTTGCTTGCGTCTGTCTTCTTTCTTCTTCTCCTTCTTGAGGTCGTCGGCTAGCTCGTTGAACAGTCGGCAGTCTCTCAAAGTGTGGCCTGACCTGATGCGTCCCCAGTCATCCTCGAAGCTGTGGATCGTGCAGGGTCCTGCTAGCTGCTCTCTAGCCGTGAGTTTGCTAGATCCGGCGTGCCTCTTCCTTCTTGAGATTCTGAAGATCTGCTCGTGATCCTCCGGGTGTTCGTGGAAGCGAGGATCCATTTCGATTCCTCGACTCATGTCTTGGTTCTTGATGAGGTTGGCGAATTCCTCCGGCCGGCGATCTGGGTCGTAGTACTCGCCTACAGGTGTCTCGGAGTCGCTGTCTTGGTTGGTGGCAAATGCTCGTGCGACGGCGTGTCGTCGAGTGGTTGTCGGTTGCGTGACTGCGCGATGTGGCTCGTTCATTGGGGCCCCGCTGTAGTTATCCCATGCACGCCTTTTGGGTCGTCGATTCCTTCTGTCTTGGCAGCGGTTCTGCTGATCGCTGGATTCGATCTTGTAGTCATCGTCTTGATATGCGGCGGGTGCCCGGGCGGTGGTGGGTTGTCGGAAGATTTGCGAGTCCTCCGTTGCGCATCGCAGTTCGTCGAGTGGGATTCCTTCGTAGAGGCCCCTCGCCGTTCCTCTGGGTCATCGACTCCTTCGGCGCTGGCGCTGTACTTGGCCGTTACCGTAGTATCGGTCTTGGCATGACTGTAGCTCAAGTGGTCTTGATGGGGTGGCGGAGATGTCCGCCGTGATCTTGAATCCTTCGAGTGGGCTAGGTCTGGTTCTTGCCCTTGAGTTGTGGCTTGCTGAAGACGGGACCGCCGAGATCGTGATCCCAACCTGCGTAGTTCCCGCAGACGGCGCCAATTGACGGGGATCAACCCCGGCAAATCCCATGGTCAGGGACCCTGGGTTAGTCATGAGAGGCACAGGTTGGACGATAGCTCGTCGAAAAACAGGAAGGCTCGCTCCTGCTCGATATTATTGATTGGGGAGATGCGATTACAGTGGAGGCCAAGGCTGGAGCGCTCAAGGCTAGGGTTACAGGTGAGATTGGATGTCTTTGGCGTCGCCCCTCCTAGCCCTTATATACCGGACTAGGTCTCGGGGAGTTCATCTACGTGTACAGGTAAACTTTCCTAACCCTAGCTTGCTCCGTACGGCAGGTCCTCGCACCTTCCTTGTGAGTCGAGGATTCCTACGTCGGTGCCAACTAGTGGGCCGAGGCCGTATCTTCATGGGCCTTCTGCCTTCATGGACACCAGGTAGGCTCATCCGTAGGAGTCGTGGGGTCACCCCCTCGTCAGGGACTGAGCTCGTATAACCAAATCCAGCTCTCAAGACTATCGTTGTTTACTGGGCCAGGGTAATCGCGCGCGCATAACCTTCCCTCCTTGGCGATACAAATAAGAGAGAGCACCGATAGACCGAGCCAAGGCCTTCGCATATAGACGAGTGTGGCTGCACTAGTGATGGCGCGAGAAATTAGCTTGATGGCTTCTCTCCCCTCATTGGTTACCCCAAGTGGAAGGTTGAGATGTAGTGTTGCAGTAATTTCCCTTGGCAAAGATACCAAGGTTGAGAGTCAATGAAGTAGCACTCCAACGACGACAAGTAGGTGGTAAACTGAACAATGGCGTCATTCACAACCGAGGTTTCTTCCTTTACCTGGACCTGCGCACACAATAGATAGCTTTGCTCCCAACGAGACAGAGGGGTTTTCAATCTCTCCGGCCTTGTTGTTTACAAAGGATAAAATGCAAGGGTAGATAGTAGTGATAATTCCGACAGAAAGTAAAAGCAGTAAATAAATTGAGGGTATAAACATTGGTGGAAATATGGAAAAGCGTCCTATGAAGTTCACTAGTGATGTCTTTCTCCCAAAAGACGATAAACATCTATGCGAGGTGAACAAATTACAGGTGGGCAATTGAAAGGATTAAAAATGCACCACAATGCTAACTATGCTACAAAAGAAAGGAAGCGGCTCAAAAGCATGGGCAGTACGCCAAGACAAGTAGACCGAAATGCATCTGCATCTACTCACTAATCATCCTCCTTGAGATATCTATCCAGAACATCTCGCTGGTATTAAGTTGCGAGCCCCACCCAAAGTGTAAACCCAAAGCAAGAGACAACTGCATTAAAAGAACTTTGCGTAAAGTAAACAATCCTTGCACCCACAGGTACAAGCACCGTTGTTTTCCCCTGGTGGAAACATCACATCCCCTAGACTCATGTTTCTGTCACTCAAGCTAGTCATCGGGGGGCATGAACCCACAATCATGCATAACACTCCCTCTTGGAGTTACGATCCATCACTTGGCCGAAGTAATAAAAAGAAACAGAGAACATGCAAGAATTACTCAAGAACATAAATATAAAAGGAGAAGAATCAAATATATTACTCATCACAATCTGAACATAATCTCATAATCCATCAGATCCCAGCAAACTCAACATAGCAACAGCAGAAGAATTACAAAGATGCCTTGATCATGTAGGAAGCTCACAAGGGCTAAGAATTGAGGCACAAGATTGGAGAGAAAACATCACATAACTACTGATCATGGACCCATTGTCCAAGGTGGACTACTCACGGCTCATCCGGGAAGCGACCATGGTGGTGGAGAAGCTCCCGGAGGTCAATCATCCCTCCGACAGGGTGACGGGATAGGGTCTCCTGGCAGCCCCGATCTTGAAATGGCGGCGGCGGAACAGAGGGGAAATCTCGAAAAAGGGTTCTGTCCTCGAGGATTTCGTCCTGAGGCGTAAATATAGGAGAAGGAGGCAGCCAGGGGTGGACCAGGGAGTCCAGGCGTGGGCCCGGCGCGGCCTAGGGTGGGGCTGCGCCACCAAACCGCCTGGGCGCCTGGTGGGCCCCCCTGCCCCTCCCCCCCCCCCCCCCCTCGGGCGCCCGGAAGCTTCCGTATCGTTGATTTTTATATATTTTCCGGAATTTTTTGGGCACTTTAAGTAATGGGGAAACCTGAAATAGAAAAAGAGAAGAAAATAGAAACTGGCACTATGGTGCACTGAGTTAATTGGTTAGTCCAAATATGATCAAAAGTGTATAAAAGTGCATCAAAAACATAGCCATGTCACCCAAAACATGCATGGAGCAAGCAGAAATTATAGATACATTTGGGACGTGTAAACATCCCCAAGCTTAATTCCTGCTCGTCCTCGACTAGGTAAATGATAACAAACATAATTTATGTGGTGACATGCTACCAACCTTATAAGAACTTTTAAGTAAGGCAAGCAAGACATGTAATTCAATTCAAGTCATAACAAGCAAGAGTCTATATTAGCACTGAAACAAGCAACATAAGAACATATAGGTGCAAGAGCTCTCGCTGTCCGTGACTCGAATGTCTCCAAATGTTGTTTGCGTGCAAGAAGTGGGAGATGGGATTAGAGCAAAAAACATACTATTTATTTTAGTTGGGAACTCAATCTACTAAAGTTTCACACTTGGTCTTATTTGGAATCTTATCTTGACTCGTCCCCAGACCACTAGCCAGGTACAGCACTCATGCAATGGATGAGCGTAAGCTAGAAAGTTGGCACTTAAACAGCGAAAGAGAATAATGATGGAGGAGGAAGACAAAAAAGGTGTGAAAGGCTCACATCAATGAGGACAATCATAGGCGAGAGAAAGCCAAATGATAGATATGATGTGAGGATTAGGGATTACCATGCAATGGATGAACATGTGAGCTATGGAAAGCTCTCCAATGGAACTAAGTGGGGGTGCATCCAACTTGCTAGCTCAAGAAGACCTATAGCTCATTTGAGGAGGCTCATCATTGGAATATACAAGCCAAGTTCTATAGTGTAAGGGTCCCCACATAGCTATATGTATGTATGATGATCTCTATGGAGTACAAGATATAAGAGGGAGTACGAGTGTGGATCTTTCAAAAGGAATAGTAGTGTGCCCCTTCTCTCTTTTTATTTATGTTTTCTCTTTTTTCTATTTTTTATTTTTTTGTATGTCCTCAATGGCTCTTTCTATTTATCTCTCATTTGTCCTCTTTGGGATCTTTTAATTTTTCCTCTTTGGGATCTTTTGGTTTGTCCTCTTTCGGATCTTTTCCTCAGTTTAGGGGCAACACTCTATATAGAAGATGTTTCACACTTTACAAAAGTACTCAGCATAAAGAAGATGAAGCTATCATGATGTATGCAAATGTATGCCTCTGCCGGTGTAGCAAGATATGCAATGATACTAGCGCGTCGTGTAGCAATTATTAGGGCAAGACCCAACTAGCATGTGGCTCATCGATCAAGAAAAAGCATGTATGACATGAAGATCAAGTCATGAGAAGGTGGATGTTGCATGGAAATGTATCTCAGAAAGGCTATGGAAATGCCTTGTAGGTAGGTATGGTGGTTGTTTTGAGGAAAGATATAAGGAGGTTCATGATGACAGAGCGTATCATGCCAAGGGTTTGGATGCACCGGGGAAGTATGCGCCAACTCTCGAGATGAGAAAGGGCAATGCACGGTACCGAAGAGGCTAGAAAAATATGGGTGGTGGAAGTGTCAACAATCGAATATTTACATTAGTCCGAAGAACTCATGCACTTATTATCGGTAACTCTCAATCTAATAAAGAAGTTAACAAAGATACAAGTACCCCGAGGAGGAGTGTATGGGGGTTTGGTTATCCTTGCGCATCCTCGACTCATGGTATGTGAGTGTATTCTAATATCCGATCCCTCCAAATATTAGTGATCCATCTAGTAGCTTGAGTTCTCAACTAGTTCTTTTGTAGATTTTAGAAAATAAACACGGATTTCCCAAAATACGACAGCTATCACTAATAGGCTAAAGCTCTTGACACCAAAAGTTAAAACATTACTCAAGACAATACCTCAAAATTATTGCAAGTTACTACTACAAATGAATAGAAACCTCAATTACCTACTTTAAGTCAAGACACACAACTCAGTGCAATAGGCCAACTCTCTAAACAAGATAAACATGAAGACTCAAGAGAGTTCCCGCAACAACCTAAACAAAAGCTCTTACAAATATAAGCATGAAAACAAGAGCTAAGTGTGATAGCAGCTATGAAAAGATAAAGAACACACACAGCAAAGATAAGCATGAAAATCCTATGATGTGTTCTAGGTTAAAGTGGAGCCTGTTTCTCTCCCACACAAAGAATGTTGGGTTCTAACTTGTTATGAACAACAAACAAAACTAAAACAAACTAGAAATAAAGAGCAAGACGCGCCAAGCATAGCACATAACGCATGAAGCAATAAAAATATAGTATGGAGAAGGACGAACTGATGATTGTTGATGGAGAAGGGGATGCACGGGGGCATACCCAAGCTTAGATGCTTGAGTCTCCTTGTATATTTCTTTGGGGTGCATGGGGGCATCCCCAAGCCTGAGCGCTTGACACTCCCGAATCTTCTTTCATCATCTTCCTTCGCATACTTGAAAACTTCCTTCATATGAAACTCATCATAAGCTTATTAAAGTGGTTAATACCCATGATAAAATAATTTTTACTCTACTGGAAATAAATATATTCTTGAAGAGCTACTGTTTCTCAAGATTTCCAAAAAGTTTTTGCAAAGAAAAAGCAAGCTTAAGGTTTGCAAAACGAAGAAAAGGCAAAACATGGCAGAATCTGTGAAAAAAAGACCAGCAGGTAGTAAAAAAATTGTTGGGGGTACTTCTGCAACTCAAATCAAAAAACTCAGAAAAGACGCCCGAAATAAAAAAAATTAGAGCACATTGTCAAAAAAATTCAGATCAAAAAGATGATCTGGTGATTTTAGCCGAATTTTTCCGTCAAGGGGACATAATCTGTTTTCTGCACAGCACGTCACAACTTTTGACTTTCTTGCAATCGGAGGCTAAAACTTGGCACAAAGATTCAAAATAAAGATACAATGATGTTGCTACAGTAGTAAAAATCATCAAGACCAATAAAAACATAAGGGAAAACAAATTGGGTTGCTTTCCAACAAGCGTTTTCTTTTACGCCTTTGAGCTTGGCACGATATAAAAGCGGAATCAAAAGTCATCATAATTGTCGGAGTTATAAAACCATTCAAATGATTCCCCAACAAGTTCATCCTTATTTCTTTTAGGAAAGGGGTACGTACCTTTTGCCTTCCCACGTCAGCGTATGTGTCCCTTACCTATATCAATGAAGCCCTTCATGGCTCGAAGGAAATCCCTTCCAAGCACTATGTTACCTTGGTTTGGCTCCATGTTGAAGAAATCAACCATCTAAATCCTTTTAAGGAATGTAACTTGGACGTCTTTTACCTTTCCCTGGATCTCAGAAATATCTCCATTAGCATGTTCATGATAGGATGACAAATTGTCCATGTTTAATTTTAAAGAATCATAAACTACTTTTGGCATTGTAGTAACCATGGATCCAATATCACAAAAAGCAAGGAAGTCTTGGTTAGAGACGCTAATTCTAATAAAAGGCTCCCAGTTATTATCTATCTCCAAGATATCTTTCTTATTGTTCTTGGGTTTCTCTACTTTTATCAAGTCTAGAGCATCCATTCTCCTCTCAATAGTAGCAAGTCTATCTATAACAGTATCAAAACTATGATCATAAACAAAATAACTAGATAGACCATTCATAATATCAACAGCTCTAGATTCATCACACTCTAAGAAATCTCCTTCAGCTATAATCTCAAGAGAGTGTTGATACGTCCCAAACGTATCTATAATTTATGCTTGTTCCATGCATGTTTTGTGTGACTTTGCCATGTTTTGCTTGAACTTTCATACACTTTTGAGCATATTTGTACTAAGCTATTAACTCAGTGCACCCAGTTGCCAGTTCCTGTTTTCTGCTGTTTTTTGTATTTCAGGTTTTCCGGCCATTAAAAGTGCTCCAAAAATTTCGGAAAAAATATATAAAAAATCAGCGTCTCGGAAGCCTCCGGAAACACCAAGGAAGGAAGGGAGGGCCACCACCAGGACTCCAGAAGGGTCCATGGCGCGGCCCAGCCCTAGGCCGCGCCAGGAACCATCCTGGCTGCCTGGTGGCCCCTCTCGGTGCCCCCTTTGGCCCCTCTTTTTACCCCCGAGGAGGAAATCCCTAATATCGAAGTACTTTTTCCAGAAGCGATTCCGATCTCCGCCGCCATCGAAAACTAGCTTCGGGGGTCACCAGATCCTGCTCCGGCACCCTGCCGGGGAGGGCCTTGGCCCTCGGGGCCATCTTCATCGACTCTCCTTCCCCCATGATGCTTCTTGAGTAGTTCCTCCTTGGACTACGGGTTCTTGGCAGTAGCTATGTGGTATTCTCTCCCCCTGGATCTTCAATACAATGTTCTCATGAGCTGCCCTACATGATTGAGATCCATATGATGTAATTGGTGTTGTGTTTGTTGGGATCCGATGAATTGTTACCTTGTTCAGTCCTAAGAGGTTTATGAATTATTGTTGCTGCAATTTGTTGTTCTTAATGGTTGTTACTAGTACACGAGTAGCATGATCTCAGATCTGAGCACGTTATGGTGTAACACCCTCAGATGCTTGTAACAGTAATCATCGTCACTGTTGACTATCACTGTTTGTTAAGCACTGTTATCCCCTGTCCCTAATCAAACTTTGCTTCTACTCTTTTCAACCATGCTGATTGGTAAGCAAAACACAAAGCCCAATGCATTTTGCTCATCAAGAAACCAAACCCTAGTTGAAACTACCTCAATTGGAAATTAAAACAAAAGTGCTACAATAAAGTTGTTCCAAAAATCATGGAACTATTTTTGTAAATTGCCGAAAGTCATTACAATCATGTTGGACCAACTTTGGTAATTTTTGGAGTTACAGAAAATTGTAAACAATTCAAACAGTAGGTTAAAACCCCTACTTCGGGCATTTAATATTTAAAATAAATATCTAATGATTTTATTTTGCTACAAAAACTTTTGTGGCACTGACATATAATATTGTACTAATATTGGGACACCTAACACATTTTACAAAAATGCCTAAGCTGGAAAAACAATTACCAAAAGAGAGATACAGAAAAGAAAATAGATGAAATAAAACCCAACGCTATAACCCGCCCTGGGCACAAGGCCCACCCGGCTGGCCTTCTCCTACCTCCCACCAACCCCCCCCCCCACCTGCTCCCGTGCGTGTCAATGGCGCTGTGGCCAGGGAGCTGCCGAGCCAACTGCTCCCCCTCCTCCTCCGTGCTCGCGTGGAGGATAAGGATGGCCCCAACCAACCCTGCAGCCCCCTCCTCCAATCTTCCCCTCCCCCCCTCGCGTCTCCCCCGCATCTCTCCTCTGCCGCATGCTAGCAGCACTGCTCCGGCGCCGGCGAGGCCTCGGGCCATTTTTCTTCGCTCTGAGACGCCGCGGAGGACAACCTTCGTCGACTCCTTCGATCCTGAGGACCAGCTCGAGCCGTGGTGCTGCGCGTTGCGTGAATCGGGCACGGTTTCCGTCGACAGCCACCGGCGTATAACCGCGATTCCGACGCCACCGCCGCTCCTCGTCACTCGTCGGGCCTCCGTGTGCCTTCGAGGTGAGCTTCAGCTCCGTTCCCCTCCCTTATCTAGCTCGGGTACAAGCTCTAGCTCGCCGCCTCCATCATCAATAGTCCGGCCGCCGCCCCTCGTCGTAGTTGTCGCCATGGTCCAACACAGCCCACGCGAACGGCGGAAATGGACTCAGCTCGTCGCCGGCAACGCGTAGGATCAAACGGCTAGCGTTTTGGTGTACCGTGGTGCGAGCAGGGTCCTCGCCGACTTCACTGTAGCCGCCGCCGGCGAGCACAGTCGGGCTGGCCCTCTGACTGGTGGGACCCACCGGGTTTGATTAGCAACTAAGCTAATCCCCCCCCTAACTAACCACCATTACCCACTAACCCCCCCTGTTAGGTTAGATTAGTTAACCTAACTAAATCTGTTAGTTAATTAGTCACTGACACGTGGGCCACGGGCTCTTTTTAATAAAAGAAAATTGTTTAATAAACTAACAGTCAATGACACCTGGGCCCCCCATGTCAGGTTTTTATTTATTTAAAGATTATATAAAATCCAGTCACTGACATGTGGGCCCGGTGCCTATTTTTGTTTTAATTAAAATGTTTATAATTCACAGAGGCTGACATGTGGGTCCCACATGTCAGGCACTTGTGGATAATGTTCTGGATAATGTTAATAAATAATAAAAGAAATTGTTAAAAGGATTTTTAAATCATTTAAATTGATTTAAACTTTGAAATTCAATAACTTTTAAACCGTAACTCGGATTCAAAAACTTTATACATGAAAGTTGATCAGAAAAATACAACGAATACTAATACGCTATCCGTATGTCTACCCCCCCCCCCCTCTAAGACAACGAACATCGAACATTCCCCCTCCGGACCGTCTGTCCGATAAATGGTCCGGTACTGTTAGAGTGCCCGGATGAATTTATTCCGAACACGAAAGTTGTCCGGAATGGTTCAACTAACACGGATACACCCCCCCTTATGTTGTTCCGGTAATCACGACACCTCCGGCTTGATCTTTCCCCTCCGGACACCCTGTCCGGTAATCACCCGGAGCCGGTAGTTCATCCCCAGATGAATTCCCGCTCCGAGCCTATTGCATTACACTGCGTTAGAACCCCGTTTACATTTCATCTGTTATGTCTTGCATTTGTATTGCTATTATTGTTGTGTATTTACTGTTTCTTCCCCCCCTTTAATCTCCGGTAGACCCCGCTGCTGTCGTCGACTACACCGCTGCTGAGTACGACTACGTCGTCGACGACCCTACTACTACCGTCGAGCTTGCAGGCAAGCAGAGCCATTCTCTTCCCCCGATATCGCCTATCTTTCCATACTTTTCTTGCACTAGGCCTTGTTACTGCTGCTGCTGCTACGATTACAATCCTATTCAATTGCATAGCCTGTTTTTTTTTGTCGCCCCTTGATGTGCCTTCCCTTATCCTATGCTGCCTATTATTATTATGCATTATTCAGCAGTGAGCCCTGCGCATTGTTAGCTAGGATTAGATAGAGGGTCGTGAACACTCAGGGGAGTGAACGCGGATAAAAATATTATAACCGCACAGGTACGATACAATGCAGACACCGTCGAAGGCCCCTATCTGGGTTATGCCTAGTCACCTCAAGTGTGAGCTATCAAGGAGCAATCCTTGTACTCCACTCGAGGCTGACTTTGTCTTACCGCCATAGGGTCCTGTAAACGGTTGTCCTTCAGGTAAGAAGTTGGGCGACCCAACGGTGCCCGCGAGAGGTATTGCGACGGGACGACAGGGAGGGTACGACCAGTGTACCGGTGTGCTTGGCCCCTGATCGTTGGCCGCGAGAGTTACCAAACCACGAAAGTCGAGCTCCTCCAGGAGCACACGCGAGGCAAGGTAAGGAGACGGTTCACCTTGTTCGTAACCGCAGTGACTTGGTGGGACGACGGGGCAGGCACCGATGTATTGGTGTCCTGGCTGCTGTCGTTGTCCGCGGGTCAGTTAAGTCGAGGCAACGATAACGGTTGTCACGCAGGTTAATAAAATGCTAAATGGTTCAGTGAATGTCTTGAGTTGGCTATATGCCATGTACGCACTACCTACCCGTGGGAATTACGAGTTATGGGCTCCTCCGCTTCTTAGTGTCGTCCGAGGACTCTTCCGACGTCAGCAGTACCGCGGCCTGCGCCGGGAAGTGGTGTTGTCTTATTTGCTCGAGCGGTGTGTCTTATTTTGGATTTGCTTTAACTTCACTGGCCAGCCACGCACCGTGCAGGAGTACGTTCGGGTTGGGGTCCAAGGCCCGTCGTACTTAGGATTTAGACCGGCGGATGACCTCTCTGTTGAGTTTGAAAGATGGGCTATGAAGTGTCGGATAGCCTCGGTGGAGCGTTCCCTAACAAGGTTCCCGCCACCCTGGAGATCCGTGCGTGTAGCGTAACACAAGTGCACCCCTGCAGGGAAGATTGATCTATCGATAGCCGTGTCCACGGTAACAGGACGCTTTATGCTGAAGCTGGATCCTACCACTAGAAACTATTATTAAACTGTATGGTTCCGGGTTCTCTTCCTCGCGGGGATATCGAGGAGGTGAACTCGGAGGCATTGTTAATTATTACAACTTATTATTATTCAATGTTGCAGCAACTTCTGCTTCATTGTTACTTTACTGCTTTATATAAACTGTTGGCTAATTCTTACCTCATGCTGCAAGACATCGTCGGAAGATGCTAGTCTTCGATAGGCCTAGCTTCTTACCCTTGCTCTAAAATTCTGTCTTCAGTCCACTATATACAGCCTCTTCATCCGTTGATATAATGCATAATGCTTAGTAGCGGACGTAAGACTCGCGGGTATACTAGATACTCACCTGCTTTATTTCCTTTACTGTTTTGCCTGATCGGCCGCTGCAGCCGACGTTGGAGCCCAGGAGCAGGAGTACCCCGGAGGTGCCTACTACGACGTCGAGTTCCCCGTTGACCAGGAGTAGTACTGTGGATCCCAGGCAGGAGGCCTCGCCTTTTCGTTCTGTATCTCTGATGTGATTTGTGCTAGCCTTCTTAAGGCAAAACTTGACTAACTATGTCTGTACTCAGATGTTATGGCTTGTATAACTTATATATTCGGGTCCGCGTGACCCCCTCTATTGTAATATATTTGTTTATCCTTTTGTGTTTAGTGTTGTGCTGTGATATTACCACCGTGGCACCCTAATCTCAGTCGTGTACCCTGTGTGTATGATTACTGTACACGGTCTGATTTTGGGGGCGTCACAAGTTGGTATCAGAGCCGACTGCCTGTAGGAAGCCACCCCACCACTACCTGGTCGAAGTTGAGTCTAGACTTTGAAAAACTATTTTGCTAACTTAATATTTGGCTTACGGGCCCACATCGATGTCACTACGTGTGACATCTATGGTATTAGGATCCTTTTCTCCTTACCTATGCTCTGGGAATCTGCTCTCTTATCCTTGCTGGTAAGTTTTACAAAAGCTGACATTAGGATCACGTTCTCTTGATTCCACCCGGCGTTTTTCGGGCGCATCCCCCATTGATTGAGTCGTGTTGCAAGCGTCGTACGCCAGATCCCAGACCGCGGATCCCATTCTCATTCTGGGCAGGCCGCGCGTTCTCTGGCATCAACTCCTGTGACCAACAGTTTTCTTGCGGCGTGATTGACATAGTGGAATCTATGTCGCGTCGTGTAATCCTTACCGCGGTCTGCGCGCCGCCTAGAGAGTCCTTTTTCCTTAATTTCTACGACGTTACGCTGCCCGATTTTCGATTGATTCGGTGTGCGCATGTGCATGTCTTATATGACTACTCTGTTATTATCTGCGCCTCCTTTACGTTGTCATTTTACTTCAGACTTGATTTTCGGTTTCTCGCAAAATGTTCGTCGCTGAAATACCCCTGTTAAATTCTAGCAGGATGGCTGGTCGTGGTGGTCGTGGTCGGGGTCGTGCTGCCAACGACCCACCTCCGCCGCCGGATTACATGGCCGCGATGATGCAGCAGTTCGAGATGAACCGTCAGTTCATGCAGAATATCATGGCTCAGTTCCCCCAGCCGAATCAGAATGGGCACCACCATCAGCATGCCACCGTGACTCTGCACGACTTCACCCGCCTCAACCCCACTATGTTCCGCAACACTGTTCAGCCACTGGATGCTGATGACTGGCTGCGCGACATCACTCATGAGCTGGAGTCTGCTAATGTCGATCCAGCTGACTATGTGAACTTTGCGTCTTATCATCTGAAAGGCGCCGCTGCTCAGTGGTGGAGCACCCACAAGCGTTCCCTGCCAGTCGAAGAAGTCATCACTTGGGATGAATTTCAGTCTGCTTTCCGCGCCCGCTACATTCCTCAGGGGATCGTGGATCGTAAGGCGGAAGAATTCCGCAATCTCACTCAGGGCGACATGACTGTTGAAGCCTATCAGCGCGAGTTCCTCAACCTCTCTCGCTATGCGGAAGGAGAGATCACCACTAATGCTCGCAGGCAGCAGAAGTTCCGTCGTGGCCTCAACCCTGAAGTCAGGCTCGCTCTTGCCGTTCATGATTTCGCCAACTTCGCCACCATGGTGAACAAGGCTATCACCGTCGAGACTGCCCAGATGGATCACAAGAACTCTCTGAAGCGTTATCGTGACGTTGGCTCATCTTCGGGCGCAACGCAGAAGCGTCGTATCTGGCTCCCTACCAGTGTGACCCACGCAGCTGTCCCTGCTCCAAGGCCGTCTTATGCTGCACCCCGTCTGCCTCCTCCACCGCAGATGCCAAGAGCTCTGCCTGCACCACCCAATGCTACACCCCTTCGTCCTCAGGATGGATTATGCTTCACGTGCCGCCAACCAGGGCATTTTTCCAGGGAGTGCCCCCTGAAACAGAAGCAACTGGTAGTTCACCCCGCTGGCCGTGGAAATGGTCGTGGCAACAACAGGACCCCCAACTATAATACTGGGTCTGCTGCTCATGCTCGTGGTCATGCGAACAACATCACTGTTGATGAAGCTCAGCAACAACCCGCTACCGTGATGGGTACCCTTCTCGTTAATTCCGTACCTGCTACTGTTTTATTTGATACAGGAGCATCGCATTCATTCATGTCGGAAGCATTTGCATTGTCGCATAACTTCGCATTGGAAAAGATGAACCCATCGATGGTTGTCCGCACCCCGATAGGCCAATGCCGAACCACCAAGATCGTGCCCGAAACCATCGTTGAAATTGAAGGAATTGAATTCCATGCTTCCCCCATAATCCTGATGTCTTCCACCATAGACCTAATTCTCGGAATGGACTGGTTGAAATTCCACGATGCCGCACTTTATTGTGGCACCAAGTCTGTCCAACTTTTTCACCCCTCCGATGGGATTGTTAACCACACCGCCCGAGTTACCCGTAATGCTGAAACACAGATATTCATGATGAATGCTTTGAATGCCGCCCCCCTCGAAGGCATCGAGAACGTTCCGGTCGTTCGCGATTTTTCCGACGTCTTCCCAGAAGAACTGCCGGGAATACCCCCGATCAGAGAAGTTGAATTCGTCATCGACTTGAAGCCAGGCACTGTTCCTATTGCCAAGCGTCCTTACAAGATGCCACCACATGAACTCCTTGAACTTAAGGAGGAAATCGACAAGGCACTTCAGAAAGGATTCATTCGCCCCAGTTCCTCAGCGTGGGGAGCACCTTCGCTCTTTGTCAAGAAGAGCGATGGGACAAACCGATTGGTCCAAGATTATCGACCCATTAACCAAGCCACCATCCAGAACAAATACCCACTTCCCCGGATCAACGATCTGTATGATCAACTTGCCGGATCCAAGGTGTTTTCTAAACTCGACTTGAGGTTGGGTTATCACCAAATCCGAGTCCGTGATGAGGACATTTCGAAGACTGCCTTCATTACTCGCTATGGTTCATACGAGTACACCGTCATGTCCTTTGGCTTAACCAATGCTCCAGCCACCTTCTCCAGATTGATGAATTATATTTTCATGGAGTACCTCGACCAGTTCGTCGTGGTTTATCTGGATGATATCTTGATATATTCCAAGAATGAAGAAGAACATGCTGAACATCTTCGTCTTATACTGGAGAAGCTTAGACAACACAAACTCTACGCTAAGTTTTCTAAGTGTGAGTTCTGGATTCCCGAAGTAACCTACCTTGGACATGTGATTTCCAAGGATGGCATTGCCGTCACCCCAGAACGTATCCAGGCTATTCTTGACTGGACTCCTCCCAAGACCGTCAAGCAAGTCCGCAGTTTCCTCGGACTCGCTAGCTATTGCCGCCGTTTCGTCGAGAATTTTTCCAAGATAGCCAGGCCTCTGACTAATCTGCTTCACAAAGGCGTCAAGTTTGAGTGGACGGATAAATGTCAAGAAAGTTTTCAAGCACTCAAGGACAAGCTAACTTCTCCCCCGGTGCTCGCTCCCCCTGATACTCAGAAGGACTTCGTGATATATTGCGACGCGTCTCGTCAAGGATTAGGCTGTGTCCTATTGCAAGAGCGCAAGGTGATTGCTTATGGCTCTCGTCAGTTGCGTACTCACGAAGACAAATACCCAACACATGATCTCGAATTGGCAGCAGTAATTTATGCATTGAAGCTGTGGCGACATTGCCTCGTCGGTAATCGTTGCGAGGTCTACACCGATCACCAAAGTCTGAAGTACCTGTTTACTCAGCCAGACCTGAATCTTCGTCAGCAACGATGGCTTGAGACAATAGCCGACTTCAACATGGATATTTCGTATACCCCGGGCAAGGCTAATGTGATGGCCGATGCCTTGAGTCGCAAAGCTTACTGTTCTGAACTTGAGGTTCAGGTGCAGCAACCACTTCTGTATGAAGAGTTTCGCAAGTTGAATCTCGAGATTGTTCCTCAAGGTTACGTCAATAACCTGGTTCTGGAGTCAAAACTCGACGCCCTCATCAAGAGTAGACAATCTCTGGCCCCTGACATTGTGAAGATCAAGCAGGACATCGCCGAAGGAAAGCCCTCCTCTTTTACCATTGATGCTAATGATGCTGATACTGTGTACTTCAAGGGCCGCTTAGTAGTTCCTGTGAGCCCGCCCCTCATTAACTGTGGTCCGGATATCATGGAAGAAGCCCATAACTCTACCTTGTCAATCCACCCTGGCAGTACCAAGATGTATAAAGACCTTCGTCAACGGTACTGGTGGCCTTACATGAAACAAGACATCGCCCGCTATGTTTCTCAATGTGACGTTTGCAGTCGCGTCAAAGCCGGACATCAGAAACCCGCTGGTTGGTTGCGACCACTCCCTCCTCCTGATTGGAAGTGGGACAAAGTCGAAATGGACTTCGTCACCGGTTTTCCTAAGTCACAGAAAGGTAACGATGCCATCTTTGTCGTCATCGACCGATTCTCCAAGATTGCACACTTCCTGCCGGTCAAGGAGACTATCACTGCTAGTCAATTGGCACACTTGTATATCTGCCGAATTGTGTCACTCCACGGTATTCCGTTGGAGATCAGTTCAGACCGTGGCAGCATTTTCACCTCACGATACTGGAATAGTTTCATGGAAGCCTTCGGGACTCGTCTGAATCTCAGCACCGCTTATCACCCCCAGTCGCAAGGCCAAGTTGAACGAGTTAATCAAGTGTTGGAAGACATGCTTCGCGCTTGTGTCCTTTCTTTCGGCATGAAATGGGAGGATGCCCTCCCGTACGCGGAATTCTCGTACAACAATAGCTATCCGGCTAGCTTGAAGATGGCCCCCTTCGAAGTTCTATATGGACGTAAGTGTCGAACCCCCCTGAATTGGTCAGGAACTGGGGAACGACCCTACTTCGGACCGGATCTTGTCCAAGAGGCTGAAGAACAAGTTCGCATTGTGCAAGAAAATCTCAAGGCCGCACAGTCTCGTCAGAAGAGCAACTATGACCGCAAACACCGTGAAATGGAGTATCAACCTGGTGAATACGCATACCTCCGTGTCACTCCCATGAGGGGCACTTATCGTTTCGGTATCAAGGGCAAGTTGGCTCCTCGCTACATTGGCCCGTTCCGTATCCTTTCCAGGAGTGGACCCGTGGCATACCGGTTGGAATTGCCGCCGAACCTCTCCCAAGTACACGATGTCTTCCATGTGTCGAAACTCCGTCGCTGCTTCAAGGATCCTATCCGCGAAGTGGAGCATGATATGATCGAGCTGCAACAAGACTTAACTTATCGAGAACATCCTAGCCGTATTCTCGATCAGTCTGAGCGTCGAACCCGCAACAAGACCGTCAAGTTCCTCAAGGTTCAGTGGTCGAATCATTCTGAAGATGAAGCCACTTGGGAACGCGAAGATCGCCTTCGCGATGAATACCCCGATCTTTTCCTCGCTACCACTTAAATTCTCGGGACGAGAATTCTTGTAGTGGGGGAGATTTGTAACACCCTCAGATGCTTGTAACAGTAATCATCGTCACTGTTGACTATCACTGTTTGTTAAGCACTGTTATCCCCTGTCCCTAATCAAACTTTGCTTCTACTCTTTTCAACCATGCTGATTGGTAAGCAAAACACAAAGCCCAATGCATTTTGCTCATCAAGAAACCAAACCCTAGTTGAAACTACCTCAATTGGAAATTAAAACAAAAGTGCTACAATAAAGTTGTTCCAAAAATCATGGAACTATTTTTGTAAATTGCCTAAAGTCATTACAATCATGTTGGACCAACTTTGGTAATTTTTGGAGTTACAGAAAATTGTAAACAATTCAAACAGTAGGTTAAAACCCCTACTTCGGGCATTGAATATTTAAAATAAATATCTAATGATTTTATTTTGCTACAAAAACTTTTATGGCACTGACATATAATATTGTACTAATATTGGGACACCTAACACATTTTACAAAAATGCCTAAGCTGGAAAAACAATTACCAAAAGAGAGATACAGAAAAGAAAATAGATGAAATAAAACCCAACGCTATAACCCGCCCTGGGCACAAGGCCCACCCGGCTGGCCTTCTCCTACCTCCCACCAACCCCCCCCCCCCCCCCACCTGCTCCCGTGCGTGTCAATGGCGCTGTGGCCAGGGAGCTGCCGAGCCAACTGCTCCCCCTCCTCCTCCGTGCTCGCGTGGAGGATAAGGATGGCCCCAACCAACCCTGCAGCCCCCTCCTCCATTCTTCCCCTCCCCCCCTCGCGTCTCCCCCGCATCTCTCCTCTGCCGCATGCTAGCAGCATTGCTCCGGCGCCGGCGAGGCCTCGGGCCATTTTTCTTCGCTCTGAGACGCCGCGGAGGACAACCTTCGTCGACTCCTTCGATCCTGAGGACCAGCTCGAGCCGTGGTGCTGCGCGTTGCGTGAATCGGGCACGGTTTCCGTCGACAGCCACCGGCGTATAACCGCGATTCCGACGCCACCGCCGCTCCTCGTCACTCGCCGGGCCTCCGTGTGCCTTCGAGGTGAGCTTCAGCTCCGTTCCCCTCCCTTATCTAGCTCGGGTACAAGCTCTAGCTCGCCGCCTCCATCATCAGTAGTCCGGCAGCCGCCCCTCGTCGTAGTTGTCGCCATGGTCCAACACAGCCCACGCGAACGGCGGAAATGGACTCAGCTCGTCGCCGGCAACGCGTAGGATCAAACGGCTAGCGTTTTGGTGTACCGTGGTGCGAGCAGGGTCCTCGCCGACTTCACTGTAGACGCCGCCGGCGAGCACAGTCGGGCTGGCCCTCTGACTGGTGGGACCCACCGGGTTTGATTAGCAACTAAGCTAATCCCCCCCCCTAACTAACCACCATTACCCACTAACCCCCCCTGTTAGGTTAGATTAGTTAACCTAACTAAATCTGTTAGTTAATTAGTCACTGACACGTGGGCCACGGGCTCTTTTTAATAAAAGAAAATTGTTTAATAAACTAACAGTCAATGACACCTGGGCCCCCCATGTCAGGTTTTTATTTATTTAAAGATTATATAAAATCCAGTCACTGACATGTGGGCCCGGTGCCTATTTTTGTTTTAATTAAAATGTTTATAATTCACAGAGGCTGACATGTGGGTCCCACATGTCAGGCACTTGTAGATAATGTTCTGGATAATGTTAATAAATAATAAAAGAAATTGTTAAAAGGATTTTTAAATCATTTAAATTGATTTAAACTTTGAAATTCAATAACTTTTAAACCGTAACTCGGATTCAAAAACTTTATCCATGAAAGTTGATCAGAAAAATACAACGAATACTAATACGCTATCCGTATGTCTACCCCCCCCCTCTAACACAACGAACATCGAACATTCCCCCTCCGGACCGTCTGTCCGATAAATGGTCCGGTACTGTTAGAGTGCCCGGATGAATTTATTCCGAACACGAAAGTTGTCCGGAATGGTTCAACTAACACGGATACACCCCCCCCCCCTTATGTTGTTCCGGTAATCACGACACCTCCGGCTTGATCTTTCCCCTCCGGACACCCTGTCCGGTAATCACCCGGAGCCGGTAGTTCATCCCCAGATGAATTCCCGCTCCTTGCCTATTGCATTACACTGCGTTAGAACCCCGTTTACATTTCATCTGTTATGTCTTGCATTTGTATTGCTATTATTGTTGTGTATTTACTGTTTCTTCCCCCCCTTTAATCTCCGGTAGACCCCACTGCTGCCGTCGACTACACCGCTGCTGAGTACGACTACGTCGTCGACGACCCTACAACTACCGTCGAGCTTGCAGGCAAGCAGAGCCATTCTCTTCCCCCGATATCGCCTATCTTTCCGTACTTTTCTTGCACTAGGCCTTGTTACTGCTGCTGCTACGATTACAATCCTATTCAATTGCATAGCCTGTTTTTTTTGTCGCCCCTTGATGTGCCTTCCCTTATCCTATGCTGCTTATTATTATTATTATGCATTATTCAGCAGTGAGCCCTGCGCATTGTTAGCTAGGATTAGATAGAGGGCCGTGAACACTCAGGGGAGTGAACGCGGATAAAAATATTATAACCACACAGGTACGATACAATGCAAACACCGTCGAAGGCCCCTATCTGGGTTATGCCTAGTCACCTCAAGTGTGAGCTATCAAGGAGCAATCCTTGTACTCCACTCGAGGCTGACTTTGTCTTACCGCCATAGGGTCCTGTAAACGGTTGTCCTTCAGGTAAGAAGTCGGGCGACCCAACGGTGCCCGCGAGAGGTATTGCGATGGGACGACAGGGAGGGTACGACCAGTGTACCGGTGTGCTTGGCCCCTGATCGTTGGCCGCGAGAGTTACCAAACCACGAAAGTCGAGCTCCTCCAGGAGCACACGCGAGGCAAGGTAAGGAGACGGTTCACCTTGTTGGTAACCGCAGTGACTTGGTGGGACGACGGGGCAGGCACCGATGTATTGGTGGTCCTGGCTGCTGTCGTTGTCCGCGGGTCAGTTAAGTCGAGGCAACGATAACGGTTGTCACGCAGGTTAATAAAATGCTAAATGGTTAAGTGAATGTCTTGAGTTGGCTATATGCCATGTACGCACTACCTACCCGTGGGAATTACGAGTTATGGGCTCCTCCGCTTCTTAGTGTCGTCCGAGGACTCTTCCGACGTCAGCAGTACCGCGGCCTGCGCCGGGAAGTGGTGTTGTCTTATTTGCTCGAGCGGTGTGTCTTATTTTGGATTTGCTTTAACTTCACCGGCCAGCCACGCACCGTGCAGGAGTACGTTCGGGTTGGGGTCCAAGGCCCGTCGTACTTAGGATTTAGACCGGCGGATGACCTCTCTGTTGAGTTTGAAAGATGGGCTATGAAGTGTCGGATAGCCTCGGTGGAGCGTTCCCTAACAAGGTTCCCGCCACCCTGGAGATCCGTGCGTGTAGCGTAACACAAGTGCACCCCTGCAGGGAAGATTGATCTATCGATAGCCGTGTCCACGGTAACAGGACGCTTTATGCTGAAGCTGGATCCTACCACTAGAAACTATTATTAAACTGTATGGTTCCGGGTTCTCTTCCTCGCGGGGATATCGAGGAGGTGAACTCGGAGGCATTGTTAATTATTACAACTTATTATTATTCAATGTTGCAGCAACTTCTGCTTCATTGTTACTTTACTGCTTTATATAAACTGTTGGCTAATTCTTACCTCATGCTGCAAGACATCGTCGGAAGATGCTAGTCTTCGATAGGCCTAGCTTCTTACCCTTGCTCTAAAATTCTGTCTTCAGTCCACTATATACAGCCTCTTCATCCGTTGATATAATGCATAATGCTTAGTAGCGGACGTAAGACTCGCGGGTATACTAGATACTCACCTGCTTTATTTCCTTTACTGTTTTGCCTGATCGGCCGCTGCAGCCGACGTTGGAGCCCAGGAGCAGGAGTACCCCGGAGGCGCCTACTACGACGTCGAGTTCCCCGTTGACCAGGAGTAGTACTGTGGATCCCAGGCAGGAGGCCTCGCCTTTTCGTTCTGTATCTCTGATGTGATTTGTGCTAGCCTTCTTAAGGCAAAACTTGACTAACTATGTCTGTACTCAGATGTTATGGCTTGTATAACTTATATATTCGGGTCCGCGTGACCCCCTCTATTGTAATATATTTGTTTATCCTTTTGTGTTTAGTGTTGTGCTATGATATTACCACCGTGGCACCCTAATCTCAGTCGTGTACCCTGTGTGTATGATTACTGTACACGGTCTGATTTTGGGGACGTCACATGGTTGTATCATTATAATTGTTGTTCTAGATCTTATCTATGGTTGTATGCACCTATTATAGTCCGTAACCGGCGATCCCAATGGTGACAGCTTGGGATGCCAAAGGGGATGGGCTATAATTTGAGGATCCCATGTGTTCATAGAGTGTTAATGCTTTGTTCCGGTGCTCTGCCGCAGGAGCACCTTAATCTCCATAAGTTCCTTAAGTGGCCCCGCTCGTAGCGGGATGGTAGGACAAAAGATGTTGTGCAAAGTTCTTATTGCAAGCACGTACAACTACATACGGAACACATGCCTACGTTTGGTTCTTAGACTAGGATGCTCTAGTTTGTTCTTTGGCTAGAGTTGGTGCAATTCTGTCAATTGCCCAACTATAATTTGTTCACCCAGCACCTTCTTCTTTTTCCTAGAGAGGTACTACTAGTGAAACCTTGAACCCCGGTCCATCTTTCATCTTCGTTGTTACTTTTACTTTCTTTGCTGCTCCTACTACTTTATTACTACTTTGTGGTGTTGGTGATTGGGGAAGTCTTAAAGGCTACACCCGTCAACACACCGTTGCTACTTATATCTTGTCTAGTGCTTTTTCAGGTGTGGTTGAATTGACAACTCAACTGCTAAGGCTTATAAGTATTCTTTGGCTCCCCTTGTGTCGAATCAATAAATTGGGTTACTCTTACCCACGAAGACTGTTGCGATCCCCTACACTTGTGGGTTATCAAGACTATTTTCTGGCGCCGTTGCCGGGGAGCATAGCTCTACTTATAAGTTCACTTGATAAGTACACTTTTCCTTATTACTCTGTTTGCTACTAATGGCTACTTTCTTTGAGACTAGATCTTATTTGCAAGGCGGATTCACGAAGGATCAACAAAAACATTACAAGGAATACCGCTTGTCTCAAAAAGGGATACACTCATGGGGACTAATACAGGAGTTGTATGACTATGCTAGAAACTTGTGCTCAATATATAATATATCTTTCTGCAGGTATGAATCTTGTTGCTTTATGAGGCACAAACACCTTGATTTCCAATGTGAGTACAATGATGATGAAACCTTAGCTTCTTACGCTAATGGAAATTATGATTTTTATGATGCAGAACAAATAGAAGAAGTTGTTATCTTTAAGGGTGCCTATGAAATTGCTTCCTTTGTTGAAAATATTGATGATGCCCCTTACAAATCCGAGAGTCTTGAAATGCTTAATTATTTCTTTGAGGATTTTAATGACAATTATTATATTATTGACCATCTCAAAAGGTTCTCTCCACAAGAGGAAGAGACTAATGCTTTGCAGGACTCTACGGAAGAAGAAATTGTTGAAACTGAATGCTCCTTGGATGAAAAAGAGGAGGAGAGTGACGGACAAACGGAGGAAGAATGGAGTAGCTACCCATCTCTACCTACTAATGAGAGTAACTCTTTGACTCTTACTGTATATGATTGTCCTCCATGCTTACCAAAGGAGGATGAATGCTATATTGATTGCTATGATCCTATGGATTCTTTTGAAATATCCCTTTTTGATGAAATTGATGCGTGTGGCCATGATGCCCCTATGAATGATACTTGCAAGGATGATTTTGCTACTGTTCTTTATGATAAACCTTGCTATCTTGATGAATCTTATGATAAACCTCTATTTTTGCCTACTATGGATGTTCTTAATGATGATGAGGTTTGCTTAGAAAGTCTATATGATTATGTGCTAGTAGATCATGAAAAGCATGCTTTGTGTGATAATTATATTGTTGAGTTTGTTCATGATGCTACTGAAAATTATTATGAGAGAGGGAAATATGGTTATAGAAATTTTCATGTTAGGAAAACACCCCTCTCCATGTTGAAAATCTTGAAGGTGCTCTCGTTTTACCTTCCTATGCTTGTTGCTTTGTGCTTCATTTATTTATTTTCCTACAAGTTGCCCATGCATAGGAAGCATGTTAGACTTAAATGTGGTTTGTCTTTGCTCCTTTGATGCTCTCTTTTGTGCTTCAACTCTTATTCTTGTGTGAGCATCGTTACACTCATGCCTAGCTAATGGCTTTAAAGAAGCGCTTTCGGGAGGCAGCCCGCAACGAATTTAGGTTTTTCTTCTTGTTTTTCTTCTGTTCTTAGTGGTCTTGATGATTGTTACTAATGTAACAACATCATTGTATCTTTACTTTTCAAGCTTTGTGCCAAGTTTAGCCGCATACGACAAGGGAAGTGAAAGTTGTGACATGCTGTCCAGAAACAGATTTTGTCCTTGTGACTAGAAAAATCAGATAAAAATCCAAGTTCATCTTTTTGAGCTGAATTGTTTACACAGCGTGCTCTATACAATTACGAAACTTTCGTATGTTCTGAGTTTTTTTATTTGAGTTGCATAAGTATCCCTAAAAAATCGTTTTTACCTGCTGGTCTGATTTTCACAGATTATGTTCTTTTTTTCCTTTTCTTCTTTTTGCAAACCTTAAGCTTGCTTTTTCTTTGCAAAAACTTTTTGGCAATCTTGAGGAACATTATCCCTTCAAGGTTATCTTTATTTGCAGTAGAGAAAATTATTTTAATAGGGTACTAACCTCTCAAATCGGCTTATGATGAGTTATGTATGAAGGGAGTTTTCAAGTGTGCGATGGAAGATGATGAAAGAAGATCTTAGAGTGTCAAAAGCTCAAGCTTGGGGATGCGCCCGGAACCCCCAAGAAATATTCAAGGAGACTCAAGCGTCTAAGCTTGGGGATTCCCCAATGCATCCCCTTCTTCATCAACAATTATCAGTTCGTCCCTCGTTGCACTATATTTTTATCACTTCATGCATTATGTGCTATGCTTGGAGCGTCTAGCTCTTTACTTTTCTTAGTTCTTTTGTTTTGTTTGCTGGTCATTACAATGTCGGAACCTAACACGCTTGATTGGGAGAGATACACGCTCCACTTTAAACTAGAACACCTCATAGGATTTTCATGCTTATTCTTTGATGTGAGTTGTTCTTTATCTTTTCTTAGCTGCAGCCCTGTTTAATTTATGTGATTTAGAGTTTTCTTCTAGAGCTTTTAATTGGTTCAGGCTTGAACTTTTTATAGTTTTCATGCTTATCTTGTTTAGAGAGTTTGCCTGTTGCACTGAGTTTTATGTCTTGACTAGAAAGTAGGTAGTTGAAGTTGCTATTCTCTTTGTAGTAGTAACTTGCAATAGTTTTGAGGTAATGACTTAAGTAATGTTTGAACTTATGGTGTCAACAGCTTTAGCCTATTAGTGATAGGTGTCGTATTTTGGACAATCCGTGTGATTTTCGAAAACCTAAACCCTGTTGAGAACTCTAGCTACTAGATGGATCACAAATCTCTGGAGGGGTCGAATATTAGAGTACACTCACGTACCATGAGTCGAGGATGCGCAAGGATAACCAAACCCCCATACACTCCTCCTCGGGGTACTTGTCTCTTTGTGAACCTCCTTACTAGATTGAGAGTTACCGATAATAAGTGCATGAGTTCTTCGGACTAATGTGAGTATTCGAAAGTTGACACTTCCACCCACCTATACTTTTTCTAGCCTCTTCGGTACCGTGCATTGCCCTTTCTCACCTCGAGAATTGGCGCATACTTCGTCGGTGCATCCAAACCCTTGGCACGATACGCTCTGTCATCATAAGCCTCCTTATATCTTTCCTCAAAACAGCCACCATACCTACCTACAAGGCATTTCCATAGCCTTTCCGAGATACATTGCCATGCAACATCCATTGTTCTTCATGTTCATATGGCTTATCCTTCATTGTCATATTGCCTTGCATGATCTCATAGCTTGCATGTAGTTGGGCTTTGCCCGCTATATTTTTGTTGCATGTTGCGCTTGATCATTGCACAGACTGCTACACTGGCAGAGGCATTCATATAGAGTCATTACTTTTTGATTCAGAGTTGTAAGTAGATAAAAGTGTGTTGATGTTCTTCTAGAGTGTTGCCCCTACAGTGAGGAAAGGAATAAAAGATCCCAAAGTGGACAAAATACAAAAAAAAGATCCCAAAGAGGGCGAAAAAAAAGAGAGAGAAATAAAGAGCCATGAAGGCCACCCAAAATCAAAAAAATACAAAAAAAGGTAAAAAATGAAAAAAAACGAAAAAAAGAGAGAGGGGGCAACACTACTATTCTTTATTCCAAACTTGTGCTTCATAGTAGCACCTGTACTTCAGTTTGTAGAGAGTTTTCATGTTGTACTTGCATAACTAAGTGGCGATACTTACACTATAGAACTTGTCCTACATATTCCAAGGATGAGCCTCCTCAAAAGATCTCTAGGTCTTCATGAGCAAGCAAGTTGGATGCACCCCCACTAGTTCCATTGGAGGGCTTTCATACACTTATAGCTCTATGTGCATCCGCATGTTGCATGGCAATCCCTACTCCTCATATCATATCTATCATATGGCTTTCTCTCGCCTATGATTGTCCTCATTGATGTGAGCCTTTCACACCTTTTTGTCTTCTTCCTCCACCATCTTTCTATTTCGCCGTTTAGGTGTCAACTTTCTTGCTCACGCTCATCCATTGCATGAGTGCTCAAAATATCGAAAGGGAGTGGATCAGTTTGACTTGTACCTGGCTAGTGGTCTGGGGACGAGTCCAGATAAGACTTCAAAGGAGACTAAGTGTGAAACTTTAGTAGATATGGTTCTCAACAATAAAAAGTTTTCTCTCTCGTATTCCCAAATCCTGTTTTCTTGCACGCAAACACCATCTGGAGACATTCGAGTCACGGACAGCGAGAACTCTTGCACCCTTTGTTCTTTTGTTGCTTGTGTCAATGCTAATATAGACTCTTTCTTGTTAAGACTTGAATTGAATTGCATACTTTGATTGCTTTACTTAAAAGTCCTTATATGGTTGGTGGAATGTCACCAAAGAAATTATGCTTGTTATCATTTACCCGCTCGAGGACGAGCAGGAATTAAGCTTGGGGATGTTGATACGTCCCAAACGTATCTCCAATTTCTGCTTGTGCCATGCATGTTTTGTGTGACTTTGCCATGTTTTGCTTGAACTTTCATACACTTTTGAGCATATTTGGACTAACCTATTAACTCAGTGCACCCAGTTGACAGTTCCTGTTTTCTGCTGTTTTTGTATTTCAGGTTTTCCGGCCATTAAAAGTGCTCCAAAAATTCCGGAAAAAATATATAAAAAATCAGCGTCCCTGAAACCTCCGGAAACACCAAGGAAGGAAGGGAGGGCCACCACCAGGACTCCAGAAGGGTCCATGGCGCGGCCTAGCCCTAGGACGCGCCAGGCACCCTCCTGGCTTCCTGGTGGCCCCTCTCGGTGCCCCCTTTGGCCCCTATTTTTACCCCCGAGGAGCAAATCCCTAATATCGAAGTACTTTTTCCAGAAGAGATTCCGATCTCCGCCGCCATCGAAAACTAGCTTCGGGGGTCACCAGGATACTGCTCCGGCACCCTGCTGGGGAGGGCCTTGGCCCCTGGGGCCATCTTCATCGACTCTCCTTCCCCCATGATGCTTCTTGAGTAGTTCCTCCTTGGACCACGGGTTCTTGGCAGTAGCTATGTGGTATTCTCTCCCCCTAGATCTTCAATACAATGTTCTCATGAGCTGCCCTACATGATTGAGATCCATATGATGTAATTGGTGTTGTGTTTGTTGGGATCCGATGAATTGTTACCTTGTTCAGTCCTAAGAGGTTTATGAATTATTGTTGCTGCAATTTGTTGTTCTTAATGCTTGTTACTAGTACACGAGTAGCATGATCTCAGATCTGAGCACGTTATGGTTGTATGATTATAATTGTTGTTCTAGATCTTATCTACGGTTGTATGCACCTATTATAGTCCGGAACCGGCGATCCCAATGGTGACAGCTTGGGACACCAAAGGGGATGGGCTATAATTTGAGGATCCCATGTGTTCATAGAGTGTTAATGCTTTGTTCCGGTGCTCCGCCGCAGGAGCACCTTAATCTCCATAAGTTCCTTAAGTGGCCCCGTTCGTAGCGGGATGGTAGTACAAAAGATGTTGTGCAAAGTTCTTATTGCAAGCACGTACAACTACATACGGAACACATGCCTACGTTTGGTTCTTAGACTAGGATGCTCTAGTTTGTTCTTTGGCTAGAGTTGGTGCAATTCTGTCAATTGCCCAACTGTAATTTGTTCACCCAGCACCTTGTTCTTTTGCCTAGAGAGGTACTACTAGTGAAACCTTGAAACCCGGTCCATCTTTCACCTTCATTACCTTCGTTGTTACTTTTACTTTCTTTGCTGCTCCTACTACTTTGTTACTACTTTGTGGTGTTGGTGATTGGGGAAGTCTTAAAGGCTACACCCGTCAACACACCGTTGCTACTTATATCTTGTCTAGTGCTTTTTCAGGTGTGGTTGAATTGAAAAGTCAACCGCTAAGGCTTATAAGTATTCTTTGGCTCCCCTTGTGTCGAATCAACAAATTGGGTTACTCTTACCCGCGAAGACTGTTGTGATCCCCTACACTTGTGGGTTATCAAGTGTTTACACCATTTAAAAATACCATGGTAAAAATTTCTAAGCACAATTTTTATAGGTATCCAAGCATAATTCTCCTATGTGCATCAGAAATTCTGTCCCATGCCTTCTTCACATTCTCTCCATCCCTTTGATGAAAATCTTGAACTTCCGATTCCCTCAAGGCACCAGGTCCTAACATGCTTGACTAAAAAGGAAGGACTACTAAAAGCAAGGTAAATATTATTTTTGTGATTTTTGATAAAGGACACAAAGATAAAAATGATAAGGTAAACTAACAAGACTAAAAAGCAAAGATAAAAGAGAGTGTGCAACTCCCCTATCTTGTAGAGTGGAGTCCCCGGCAACGGCACCAGAAATTAGTTGATGGCGCGAGAAATTAGCTTGATGGCTTCTCGCCCCTCGTTGGTTACCCCAAGTGGAAGGTTGAGATGTAGCGTAGCAGAAATTTCCCTTGGCAAAGATACCAAGATTGAGAGTCAATCCAGTAGGACCCCAACGACGACAAGTAGGTGGTAAAGTGAACAATGGCGCTTTTCACAACTGAGGTTGCTTACTTTACCTGGACCTCCACACACAACATATAGCTTTGCTCCCAACGAGTACAGAGGGGTTGTCAATCTCTCCGGCCTTGTTGTTTACAAAGGATAAAATGCAAGGGTAGATAGTAGTGATAATTGCGACAGAAAGTAAAAGCAGTAAATAAATTGAGGGTGTAAACAGTGGTGGAAATATGGACCGGGGTCCCATGAAGTTCACTAGTGATGTCTCTCTCCCAAAAGACGATAAATAGCTATGCGAGGTGAACAAACTACAGCTGGGAAATTGACAGGATTAAAAACGCAGCGCAATGCTAACTATGCTACAAAAGAAAGAAAGAAAGAGGCTCAAAAGCATGGGCAGTACGCCAAGACAAGTAGACAGGAATCCATATGCATCTACTCACTAATCATCCACCTTGAGATATCTATCCCTAACATCTCACTGGTATAAAGTTGCGAGCCCCACCCAAAGTGTAAACCCAAAGCAACAAACAACTGCATTAAAAGAACTTTGCGTAAAGTAAACAATCCTTGCACCCGCAGGTACAAGCACCGTTGTTTTCCCCTTGATGGAAACAACGCATCCCCTAGACTCATGTTTCTGTCACTCAAGCTAGTCATCGGGGGCAGCTCACAAGGGCTAAGAACTGAGGCACAAGATTGGAGACAAAACATCACATAGCTACTGATCATGGATCCATGGTCCAAGGTGTACTACTCACGGCTCATCCGGGAAGCGTCCTTGGTGGTGGAGAAGCTCCCGGAGGACAATCCTCCCTCCGACAGGGTGCCGGGACAGGGTCTTCTGGCAGCCTCAATCTTGAAATGGCGGCGGCGGCAGAACAGAGGGGAGATCGCAAAAAAGGGTTCTGTCCTCGAGGGTTTCGTCCCGAGGGGTAAATATAGGCGAAGGGGGCAGCCAGGGGTGGTCCAGGGAGTCCAAGCAGGGGCCCGGTGCGGCCTAGGGTGGGGCCGCGCCACCAGGCCGCATGGTGGGGCCCCCGGCCTCCCCCCCCCCCTCGGGCGTTCGGAAGCTTCCATCTCCCTGATTTTTTTATATATTTTCCCCGGAATTGTTTGGGCTCTTTAAGTAATGTGAAAACGTGAAATACAAAAACAACAGAAAACAGAAACTGGCACTATGGTGCACTGAGTTAATAGGTTAGTCCAAATATGATCAAAAGTTTATAAAGGTGCATCAAAAGCATAGCAATGTCACCCAAAACATGCATGGATCAAGCAAAAATTATAGATACGTTTGGGACGTATCAACTAGTAAAGCTCGGCTCGGTGGCACTTGATCAACGGTTAACTCAAGTTCAATTAGATCAACAAAATTAGCTGAGCAACATATGATCAAAGCATAGCAATAGCAATACTAGTAAGAACGTGATATCACATAGGCATGGTGAGGGCATATGATATATGCATAAGCACATCGACTAAGCATGAATACATTCAACATGAACAGGATTCTAGTTGTGAACATAACATGAACAACCTGAGTATGATAATAACATATGAGCATGGCATGGTTACTTCTATCTTATTGCATCGAACAAGCATGTTATGAACAACATAAGCATGATACTAACAAATGAACATGGCATGAGTACTATAAGCATATCACGACTAGAAAGCATAGCATGAACCATATGAGCATGTCAAATAAAGTCAGCATTTCATCAAAATAAACACATGAAGCAACATGAAGGAAAATCCATGGCACTACAATGCCTTCATGTATGTGGTTATTGTGGCTTGCCTTTCACCAACAAGGTGGGGAGATGCTCCTGGTCTTCAACAAAGACAAACCCCTCTGAAAAACATTTTTAAAAGGCTACGGAAAAAGGTCACATAAAGCATTTCTTTTAATCAGCAAATAACAACAGAACAACATGGCACAAAATATATGCCAAATTAAAGAGGGGATCAGGAGAAAAATAATGCAAAAAGTTTCAACCCATTTGTACTTGTAGTTTAGGAGATAATGGAGGTCAAAGTTCTGGTCAAAGAAATGATTTAATAATGATTTTAAATCATTTTCTGAATATCCAGGGAGGGGGTGAGGTCGAAGGCGTATTTTCCAAATACGCCTCCACTCACTTACCCCTTCGGGTGGGGCTGGGAGGCAGCCAGGTGGGACCACCTTGGCAGGTTTAGAGGGGAGAGAGAGAACAGAGAGGAGGGCTCACCGACTGTGAGCTCTCTCCGGCGAGCGGGCACGGCTGGGTGCGGTGATGGCACGACTGGAACAGGAGGAAGACGGCGAGCCTCCCTGTACATGTCGCGTCTCGAACGGTGGCCGGACGACGAGGCCACCGTCGTCTCCGACGGCGCAGGGTTTCAGGCGTCGGCGAGGTCGTCCAATCCGGCGACAAATCGAGCAAGAGAAAGGTGTGGAAGGACCAGGGAGATGCATGGAGTGCAACTGTGGTGCTGGCTTGGCCTGGGGGGCACCGTAGCGGGCTCGAGCCGGTGGTGGCCGAGCGGCGGGGTGTTCACCAAAGACGGGGAAGAAGAACTCCAGGGCCTCGCTGGATTGGCCTGAGAGTCAATTGAGGGAAGGGGGAGGCTGCTCGTAGAGGGAATCGAGCACGGGCAACGGCTTTTATAGCTGGGGCCCGATGCCCGTGGCCGAATGGCACCAAGAAGATGCGGCTACGATGGAGAAGTGGTCGGGCGTCGTGATGGCGGCCTCGAGATGCTTCGAGGGGGCTGGAGAGAGGGCGTGGAGGTGGTAAAGCCATGCGGCGCGGTAAGACAGGAGGAAGACGACGCGGGCACGCTGGAGGTCGAGGGCGACGTGTCCAAGGGCTCAGGCACGCCCAGAGCACGCCCTCTGCATGCCATTGGCGTGCTCCCCACGTGCACCAGTGCACTGGATAGGATTTCACGTGGCCAACCTTTTCCAGGGGTTAGTCCTCTCATCACTGATCAATATTGTACCATTGAGTGGTCAAAGGGAGCAACAGGGTCAGCTAGACATCAAGAAACAGTTTGTTGTCGCAAACTTGGGAGAGAATCTGAGCTCAATTGATGAGGATTGAGGGAGGGCCATGTTGTCACATGGGTTTAGGGTTGGAAGAACAAGATATCTGTGGATTTGCAGCTCATTTGGCCAAAAGTTTAATGCACTTCCTTGTAAATGCCAATTCTGTCCAGAAATGCATTGTTGAAACTGGCATCACTTTGGCTTGATTGATTGGGCTCAAATTTTTTTGATAGGTGTTATTTGGGGGTGTGCACAAGTGTGCAAAATTTTAGAGCTAGGGGATGTACCTAACTAGCACTTGCTTCACAAGGTACCCTGCTGGCCAGAAACTTGATTTTGAGGGTGACCTCACCTGGATGGTTGGGTTTGGCTAAAACTTGGCTTAGGGGAGTCATTTGGGGGTGGGAACATGTGTAAAAAGTTTCAAAGAAAATGGTGCTCCTATCTTGTACTTGCTTCACAATGCCCTTTGCTGCATACAAACTTTGGGATTTTGGTGAGGGAGATTGGTAAGAAAATTGAGCTGAAAATTGGCATGGGATAATTATATGATCATGACAGCTTGCACAAAAAGCTTTAGAGGAAAGGTAGAAAGATAAATAACACTTCCTTCACAATGTGATATTCTGCCTCAACAGACAAATGAATTTCTCTAGGTGAAAAATTCACTTGGGCCATGCAATGTTTTTGAATAATGTGGCAAGATATGATATCATGGATATGTGGGAATTATTTGGGGATTTATGGAGCAATATAAATAGGGGTTGCTTCACAATCCTCAAATAAAGTGAATATTCCTTTTATTGGAAAAGGAATATAAGGCATAAATAAAAAGGTGGCTTGGATGGGGTGGATCAAGGGAAGATCTTTGGAAAGGTTTAGAGAATCAAGGTCCAGTTGAGCAAGGAAAGAAAATATGCTCAAGTTTCAAGTCCAAAGAGTTTTTTTAAATCAAACCAACTGGCAAATCTCGAAATAAATCAGAAAAGTTTTCGAAAAGAGAAAATCTCGTCCTCGAGATTTGGTTGCTCAGGGAACCATTGGAGACATACCATTTAAGGAAACTTATTGCTTCTCGGGTTTCCTTTTTACTGCCTAGTGTTCCCTCGGTAGCATCCAAGAAATTTTGGCTCAGGGGGTTTACTTCACCCAATCCGTATGTCTTAGAGGAGTCTTTCCCTTTATGGATCAGATCCTTTCCTGCTGACTTCCATCATTATGTCGGTGGACTTGTATGATAGCGAGGCATCTTGTGAATGCTGGTGGTATCTGTATGATCCTCGGGGTATCTCGGGCCTTATCTGCGGAACAGTCTTGAATCCTTTGTATTGGCCTCTTCGAGAATAGACTTACCTTCCATGGGAAGCTTGTAAACGTAGAATGATCATTCCATTGTGCGGAACATTGACTACGTTGAGATTTACTGAACGTGTTCCCATATCCGTGTGTGGCGATAGGCCGTGTTGTGCTTCAACACGGTCCTTGTAGTCAAAATGCTGAGTTGGGTAGGGGATCTTTATAGCGGGGTAGACTTGAGTGTCCCGGCACTTACTGACAATTCCAAACATGTGTAACTGCACAATCTGACGGGCTGGGTACTCGATCTTTTCCCATATGAAGTGAGATTCGTCGGGTTTAGGTGTCCATGGTGATCCGTATGGAAGCATGGTTCCGACTGATCAAGGTGAATTTGACCATGAAGTTCATGCAATTCATCATTTTTCCTTACTTGTTGGGCGCGCAAGAGTTGCATACTTTTGGCAGCTTATGGGTGTGATACTAACCTCTGTCGCACATATCGCAGCAAGGTTCGACATACGCCATGTCTGTCTTCCTTGGTTCTTGTTACTGCCACAATCACTCTTTTTTCTTTGCACTTCTTAAATAATGGCTTACCCTTTTGTCGGAATCTTTCTCTGAGATATATGAGCTAGCTTCACCCTTTGTCTCTTGGCTCATCATAATGATCTTGTTTGCAATAAACTGGGCCTCAAGATTATCCTTCTTCGAGGCCTTGTCAGACGTGAGGAGCTGAACCTCGTGGATGTGGTGAAGATCAAAGGCTTAATCATTTCCTTTTACTTAGGGTGTTCCTTCCTGACTTGTCGATCTTTACACCAGGCTGGGGGTGTATCTGATTCTTCTGCTTGCTTGTCTCGCATGAGTTGCGACTCTTACCGCTTTCCATGTGCATAACTCACTTGATTACGCGCATGGTTGCATCCATATAGGATTAGCTCAGATAACTTGAGAAGTATGCCCATGACATGTGTAGGTCCATATGTTAACTGAGTATGCTGAAATTTTCATGGATTCTGAACAATCGGGTTTCTGACAACATTATTGCAGGCATGATGGCGTGCTGGAGAAGACGGGGTAGCTTATCCTCCAAGCTTGGCTGGTGTAACATGCTAAATAAGGTTGGGTACCGTGTCTCGGAAGCTTGCTCCGTTTGCGTAGTGAGGAAGTGATGTCTACGCACGCTTCTATTCTTGTAGACTATGTTGGGCCTCCAAGCGCAGAGGTTTGTAGGACAGCAGCAATTTCCCTAAAGTGGATGACCTAAGGTTTATCGAACTCAGGGAAGTAGAGGTTGAAGATGGTCTCTCTCAAGCAACCCTGGAATTAAGATACAAGAAGTCTCTTGTGTCCCCAACACACCTAATACAACTAGGAGTTGTATAGGTGCACTAGTTCGGCGAAGAGATGGTAAAATATTGGTGATAGGTGTGATAAAACGAAGTAATATAAATCTGTAATAAAAAGTGCAGCAAAGAAACAAGTAACAAAAGTGAGTGCAAACGGTGTAACAATGATGGAAACAAGGCCTAGGCTTCATACTTTCACTAGTGGCAACTCCCAACAACATTAACATAGTCTAATCACATGATATTTCCCATAAAACATGCAATGGAGACGTACTCGGAGGTCATTCCTTTGTGGTCAAGAGAGGACGATAATTGTGTAGGGCTACAAAAGCACACCTCAGAGTTCGTAGTTCTCAATCTATGGATTTCCCAATGTCACCGCGGCCATCCAAATAGAGTACCATAATCACCACAACATATCTAAAGGATAGTCAAAGACAAGCACCAAGAGACTCTCAATCTTCAATCCACACACAAAAGAGGAAATCACTCATGATAATATTCTTCTAACCCATGTCCAATAGACCGCTGTCACCTTGGTCTCGGAGATTATACTAGATAAGATCAATTGAGTACATCAATCCAATACATAGAGGAAGGGGAAATATCATGGGATCACCCTAGATTAACATAGCCTATGATCACAACAAAGATCACATCATGGGAGAGAGAGAAACCACATAGATCAAGATATAAGACTTAGCCCCGAGGGGAACTACTCACACATGGACATGGTGAGAGGGAGAGTTGTTGATGGAGAGGTGCATCCCGGAGGAGATGAAGGAGACGGCGACGACGGCGTCCACGGCGGCGGCGGCGCCCACTGCCACGGCCACGGCGGTGGCCACGGCCCTTGAGGGCAGCGGCCCTTGGCCCCTTCTTCTTCCTTGGAGATGGTGCTGCTGTGGAGATTGATCTCCCCCTCAAGACGGCTGCCAAGGGGGATGAATTTTCAATGTGCCCTTTGACCTAGGTTTCCTCTCTTTATATAGACTCTCGGATTCCCGTCATCTAGATTACGTCTTCTGTTTTTCGGGGTTTCTAGAAGCATCCGAACTTTGATTGGGCCGAATTTTATGTCTAAATCCACCGGAAAAAAATTCCCTGCAACTTTGTAGTTTTAAGTTTTTCCGTTTGAGGCCGTCTTCTAGCGTTTCCGAGGCGATATTTAAAACATGTCTGGTGGGGACAGATTTCGGGAAAGTTAGAGTCCAACTCCTACAAGGCTCATTTTTGTGATTTTTCCTTTATCCAAGTAATTCCTACGCATAAAGTACAAAAACAAGAACTTGTGCACTCTTGCAACCATTAATAGGTTAGTTCCAAAATATGTTACAAAAATATATGAAAGTGTATCAAAAGCATAGCAATATCACAAAAAACATGCATGGAGCAAGCAGAAATTATAGATACGTTTGGGACGTATCAGGAAGGCGGGGTGTCGTATGCGGGAAGCTTCTCTGATAACTTACCGAAGAAGACTGGGTGTCTTGCCTTGGAAGTTTGCCCTTTGCATAATCACGGCGGCGGCGGAACAAAGGTGAAAATCATGATGCGGGGTCGCTTTTTAGGGTTTCTGCGTCTAGGACTTAATATAGGCCGGAGGGGGCACCAGTGGAGGGCCCCAGCTCTCAGGCGGCCTCTGGGCACGGCCCCACCTCTGGCCGCGCATGGTGGCTGCCTAGGAAAGGGGACCTCTCCGGCTGCCCTTCAGACTTCTGGAAGCTTCCGTTATGCTGATTTTTATTATATTTTTCTTTGAATTTATTGGGCACTGTAATATGGGTAAAAACCTACAATTCACAGACATCATCAGATAGAAACTGTCACTGGGTGCACTGAGTTAATAGGTTAGTCCAAATATGTGTAAAAAGGTATTGAAGTGTAGCAAAACACATAGAAATGTCACCCAAATGAGCATGGAACAAGTAGAAATGATAGATACGTTTGGGACGTATCAATTACCCAGGTTCAGGGCCCTCGCTCGGTAAAACCCCTACTTCCCGTTTGATGTATTATATTGTGGAGGCGATTACTGTGGAGGTCTCGGCAAGATTGCCCTTGCCGAGGGTGTAGCTATGCGAGATTGGATGTCCTAGATGTCCCCTCTCCCAGCCTTTATATACTAGGCTAGGTCTCGAGGAGTCCGTCTAGGTTTACATAGATGGTCGCCTAACCTAGCTAGTCTTGGCATTCACACCATGGACTCCGAACCGTCTTGGACTCCATGTCGGCGCAGTCGGCGGTGCTTCAGGTGGGTTGATCTTGGGCTAGCTGAAGCTTCTAGCAGGCCTTCCGTCTTGACACGCACCAGCTACCCTCATGCTGAGGAGTTGTGGGGGTATCCCTTCGTCAGCTTGGCTTGAAGCGATTTGAGGATGGGTGACTGATGGCGGAGAAGTTAATAGGTTTAGTTGGGTTGCCTTCCCCGTTAACCGCGCCAATAAACGATTCTTGATAACCCACAAGTCTAGGGGATCAATTGTAGCTTTTCGATAAATAAGAGTATCGATCCCACGAGGAGCAGAAGGTGTTGATAAGTGACACTAGATAAGGAAAGGGCTGCAAACACTCAAAGGTAAATATTTAGGGGTTTTTGGTTTAAGCAACAGAAAAGTAAAAGACAGGCAAAGTAAACAGGGTAACTGAGGAGTAGCAAGTGGCCCAATCCTTTCACAAGGATAAGCCTAGGAACTGAACTTATAAAAGCTAAAGCGTTCTCGAGAAAACACGGGAGAGATAGTCAAGTCACTTTCACCATACTCCGCCAAGTAATATGTATCGTGTTGATAAGTGTCGGTGGGTGGATCAATGCTAGTACACCTTCTAGACTAAGATAAGTGTACTCTTATGATTACACACCTTGCAAGCATCCGCAAATACAAGGTAGTAATTAAGGCATAAGCCTAACCACAGCATTACGATCAAGGATCCATAACTCCCTTGTGCGAAAGTCTGCGAACTGGGGTTCAGGTTTCTGTCACTCCGGCAACCCACCATAAGCATCCTTTGTGCACAATGTATTCCTCTAGGCCCATGAAAGGTGAAGTGTTATGTGTTCGACTCACATAACACCACTAGAGAAATAACAACACAACTTAAGTATCAAACAACACATAGTACTTCAACATAGTATGACTACTAACAACTAGAATTCTCTCATGTTCTCAAGAACTAAAGTAACTACTCACAAGACATAAAAGAGCTCATGATCAGAGGTGATAGATGGGTGATAAACAATCTAGCACAATGATATTTCTCCAACAAAACTCAATAGCATTCACCACAAAGTAGTAATCAACACCAACAGAGTAGAGAGGATAGATCGTACGGATTACAACACAAGTTGCAGTTGTGAGATGAGATGGGATGGAGATGGAGATGGTGTTGATGTTGGGGATGATGTTGATGATGATCTCGATGATGCCCGTGACGATGATGATGATGATGATGGCGACGATCTCCCCTTCCGGGAGGTGATCTCCCCGGCGGAATCTGCCTGCCGGAGATGGATTTTCTCCTCTCTAGGTTTCCGCCCCGTGGCGGCGGCGAAACACGGAAACGACTCTCTATTAGGGGTTTCCTCCCCAGGGGCCTTATATAGGCGAAAGGGGGCACCAAGGGGGGCCACCAGGCACCCTTCTGGCTGCCTGGTGGGTCCCCTCACCTCCTCCTTCGGTGATCCCCGGTCAATCTTCAAAAAAATGTTCCCCGTAAAATTTCATCGCATTTGGACTTGATCTGATTCAGCAACTTGGTATCCACTTTTTACCGCTGAATTCTGGTTCTGCTGCTTCGGCACCGGAAAGTTGTAAACTGTGTAAAATAAGCCAAAACAACATAAGAACAATACTTTAAAGTGGAATATATCAATGAAGAGGGTGAAATCACAATATAAAATAGTGATGCTTTTTGGACGTATCAACTCCCCCAAGCTTAGACCTCGCTTGTCCTCAAGCGATTGTTGAGCTCGGTAAACCTGTCCACAAGTTTAGAGAGTGAAGTGTCGATAAAAGAATACGAACAAGAAGCATCAATATTCCTCACCAAACTTAAGCATCCTCAACAGCAACCTCAACTCATAAGGTCCTTATGAGAAAGTAGTAACAATTATAACAAAGTAGCACCTGGAAAACTCATCAAATCATGACAAACATAGCCTTGGTCAAGGAACAACTAATAACTTTTACTTTTGTTCTTTCACTTGTAATGGAACAGTTGAAGCTTTTGAAAGAACATGCTATTAGTCAAGAAGTGCGCATATCAACACAAAGGAAGATGTTTACTAAGCATAAGCTTTTGTAAACAACTCACTTATCAAAAGATAATGTCAAGAAAGATGTAACATGCTAGATTTCAATGCAACTTTATATGCAAGCATCTTTATCAACATCAAATGTCTGTTCTCTCTCAAGAAGGAAGGAAGTAGGAAGGACTGACTCAGCACAAAATAAAGATAAACCCCGTGCAAAAGGGTAAGCAGGGAAAACTTATGTGCCATCTCTAGATCAAACAGAATAAAAACAAACTTTTGGGAGGTGCATGATCCGTCAACGACTGCTGATAGATAACTCACTCACTTCATGATTTGGACAAGTTTCGAGGAATGGCTCCCATGTGGGGACGATCACATCCCCTTGGATTCCTTTGTTTATCACTCGTAAAAGGGCGAAGGAACTTATGTGTTAGTATTTATCTTTTACGAGCTGGGCACTCATGCCAGTCCCTTCTCGTATTAGGGGTTTGCAGATTAGACATGCAATCCCAAGATAAAACTTGTCCAAATTAAGAAGATCATGGGTCACCCACCACTTCCTCATGAGCTGAATCAGCGGCACAAAACAGAAGATTTTGAACATCTAAAGATAGCACATAAATTATATACTTTAGGAGTGGTAGTGGAATACCACAAGTAGGAAGGTATGGTGGACTCAAGTGCAAGAAGTTGGTTTCAAGGTATGGAAGTACAAGCAGAATTCCGCTTAGTACAGAGTTTTGGCTAGCAAGGCTTTGAGAGAGCAGACAATTGATGACAACTTAGATGCAAGCAATACAAAGCATAAACATTAAAACTAGCATGAAACATCAAGTTGTCTTTCTTGTCAACATAACACTTCAAGCATAATAACACAAAGGTTTTGGCTATGTCGCTACTTTGAGAAAAACATGCTTGTTGTTATGACCAAAGCTATACTTGCCAAGATTAAATAAAGTTTTCGAAGCCATACCTAATATAAGGTCAATACTCCTCAAAAGAATCAGCTCATAATGTCGATTGCGTGAAGAGAATACCAAGTGCGGCGAAGAAACCAATAGACTTCTCATTAATATTCCATCATAGACAACTCCATACTCACAGGTACAAAGCTCTCCACAAAATGAGTGATAGACCTCAAAGCAACACCTATTTCATAAAGTGACCTCCCTAGACATGATATGACTCTACTTGACTCCTAAAGACAAAGATAAAGATACCGGGCACTCCCCCAAGCTTGGAACAAGCTAAGGGGGTGCCATTACCCGAGGGAATTTAATCCCACTCTTCCTGCTCCTGCCCTTTTAAATCTTTGATTACGCGTCGCAGGGCTAGGTTTTCACGTTCCAAGATCTCCACTTGTGCCTTCAGCACACGGAAATCCTCACAAAACTGGTTGGTGATACGGTAGGCTTCAGACACGGTAGATGGTACTTGTAGGGCTTCAGTTGAAGGGGTTGTTCCTGCAAGTTTGAGAGAAAGATCGTATTGAGGTTGAACAAACCCCACCATATTGGGGTTGCTTGGACCCCCTTCTTGTTGGGCGGTGACGGTCTTGACTTCTTTCCTCACAGAGCGCTCCATCTCCACTTTTCTTGCAGCAATCTCCTCTTCCGTGGCCCACCCGACGTACTTCTTTTGGTTGTAGTCTTGCTGGAGTTGTCGTAGACGACGACCCATGTAATCTTCTCCGCTCGAGCCCCGAGAAGACATTGCCAATCAACAGCTTTTTCCCTGGCAGAAACAGACCGAGAAATAAAACACATGAAATCGCGAGATACGGTGCCGGGACTATCCGGGCAAATATATAGCAAAAATTTCTGCAACATAAGGAAGGTTTCAAGCCTAGGTGGAGTCGGAGGCGGAGTCCAGGGCAGCCAGGAGGGTGCCCGGCGCGGCCAGGAGTGGGGCCGCGCCAGGGGGCCTCCTGGCCTCCCTGGAGCTCCTCTCCGGCTCCACTCGGGCTTGGAATTTTCCTAATTTTGCAAAAACTCTGAAAAGTTAACTTTTATTGACGTTCGCGGTGTTTTCTTACCATAATTCATACCTTTTCTAATTCTGCTCCTGCCGGAGTCTGAAACTGGGCTGCAACATGTTCTTCATGAGTACTTGTATATATCATGTTTGCATCCACATTGATTGGATCACCTGCCATATAATGTTTGAGTCTTTGTCCATTCACAATTTGAGGTTTGGTGCCTTCGAAATTATTGATCTTGATAGCACCGGACCGATATACTTCTTCGATATGAAAAGGTCCTTCCCATCTGGAATGTAGTTTACCTGGAGAAAACCTGAAATGAGATCTAAACAAAAAAACTTTATCACCAACATTAAATTCACGTTTCAGAATTTTTTTATCGTGCCACTTCTTTACCTTTTCCTTGAACATTTTAGCGCTCTCGTAAGCTTCACTTCTCCACTCATCTAGAGAAGTCAAGTTCATGAGACGCTTTTCACCAGCTAACGTTGGGTCAGCATTCAGCTCTTTGACAGCCCAGAAAGCTTTATGCTCTAACTCTAATGGTAAATGGCAAGCCTTGCCA
Organism: Bromus sterilis; assembly: GCA_950022295.1. NCBI lineage: Eukaryota > Viridiplantae > Streptophyta > Magnoliopsida > Poales > Poaceae > Bromus > Bromus sterilis. Next base: position 226,159,281 of record OX465599.1, read on the forward strand.
TAGACCATCTTATACGGAGACATGCCCATGGGGTTTTTGTAAGCAGTTCTATACGCCCACAAAGCATCTCCTAACTTCTTTGACCAGTCCTTCCTAGAACTGTTTACTATTTTCTGCAAGATCAACTTGATCTCCCTATTGGTGAGCTCAACTTGCCCACTAGTTTGAGGGTGGTACGGTGATGCAATCCTATGATTGACATCGTACTTGGCTAGAGCTTTCCTAAAAGATCCATGCGTGAAGTGTGACCCTCCATCTGTCATGAGGTACCTTGCTACTCCAAACCTAGGAAAAATTACATCTTTGAGCATTTTCAAAGATGTCTTGTGATCAGCACTCTCAGTGGGGATTGCTTCAACCTACTTGGTTACATAATCAACAGCAACTAAGATGTGTGTGTACTTGTGTGAAGGAGGAAAAGGACCCATAAAATCAAAACCCCAGCAATCGAAAGGTTCGATCACTAGTGAGTAATTCATAGGCATCTCATTTCTCCTGCTAATGTTACCAACTCTCTGACACTTATCACAAGATAGAATGTACCTTCGGGCATCCATAAAGAGAGTAGGCCAATAAAAACCTGATTGTAAAGATTTATGTGTGGCCCTTTCACCGGCATGATGTCCTCCATAGGGACTATCGTGACATTGTCGAAGAATGTCCTGCTGCTCGTGCTCCTGTATACACCTTCTTACGATCCCGTCCACACCTTCTTTATAAAGATGTGGATCATCCCAAAAGTAGTGCCTCAAATCCGTGAAGAATTTCTTCCTCTGCTGAAATGTGAAACCTGGAGGCAAAAACTTTGCAACGATAAAATTAGCATAATCTGCAAACCAAGGGTCGGAATGAGATTTTAATTTTACAACAGCAAGTTGTTCATCTGGAAAACTGTCGTTGACTGGAATAGGATCGTGCGGGATATCTTCCATCCTTGAAAGATTATCCGCCATCGGTTTGTCTTCTCCTTTTCTATCGACAATCTGCAAATCAAATTCTTGAAGAAGGAGTACCCACCTAATGAGTCTTGGTTTGGCATCCTTTTTCTGCATAAGATACTTAATGGCAGCATGGTCAGTATGAATAATAACTTTAGAATCAACAATATACTGCCTAAACTTATCACAAGCAAACACCACTGCCAAGAATTCCTTCTCGGTAGTATCATAATTCTTTTGAACACTATCAAGTGTTTTGCTGGCATAGTGGATGACATTCAACTTCTTGTCAACCCTTTGTCCTAAAGCAGCTCCAACAGCAAAATCACTAGCATCACACATAATTTCAAAGGGCAAATTACAGTCAGGTGGTTGTACTATAGGAGCGGTTATCTAGGCTTTCTTAAGAACTTCAAAAGCTTCCTTACAATCTTCATCAAATACAAAAGGAGCATCCTTCTGGAGAAGCTTGGTAAGGGATCTCGAGGTCTTAGAAAAGTCCTTGATAAATCTTCTATAGAAACCAGCATGACCTAGAAAACTAAGAATAGCTTTGATGTCCCTTGGATAGGGCATCCTTTCAATAGCTTCAATTTTTGCCTTCTCCACTTCAATTCCCCTTTCGGAAATCTTGTGTCCAAGAACTATCCCTTCGTTAACCATGAAATGGCACTTCTCCCAATTGAGCACCAAATTTGTTTCTTCACATCTCTGCAAAACTTTATTAAGATTGTGGAGACAGTGGTCAAAGGAGTTTCCATAGACGGAAAAGTCGTCCATGAAAACTTCTACAATCTCCTCACATAAACCATGAAATATTGCAGACATACACCTCTGAAAAGTTGCAGGTGCATTACACAAACCGAATGGCATACGCCTATAAGCATAAGTATCGTAAGGACACGTGAAAGTGGTCTTCTCTTGATCCGTGATGTTGACGTGAATCTGGGAGAAGCCAGAGTACCCATGAAGATAGCAGAAGTGGGTGTTTTTAGAAAATCGCTCGAGCAGCTGATCAATAAAGGGAAAAGGATAGTGGTCCTTCCGGGTGGCCTTGTTTAACTTCCTGAAATCAATACACATTCTATATCCAATAATAGTCCTCTGAGGTATTAGTTCATTTTTATCATTAGGAACAACAGTCATACCTCCTTTCTTAGGAACACAATGAACGGGACTTGCCCACTTACTATCAGCTATAGGATAGATGATACCTGCGGCTAGAAGTTTGAGAACCTCCGTCCTAACCACGTCCTTCATCTTTGGGTTCAACCGTCGTTGATGATCAACAACCGGTTTAGCATCGGGCTCGAGATTGATAGTATGTTGGCAAATGGATGGACTAATACCCTTGAGATCATCAAGAGTATAGCCAATAGAACCTCGGTGTCTGCGGAGTGTCTCCAATAATCGCTCTTCTTCATACCCTGAAAGGTTAGAATTGATAATAACAGGATATACTTTCTTTTTATCTAAATAAGCATACTTGAGCGTATCGGGTAGTGGTTTTAGGTCGAACACCGGGTCTTCTTTAGGTTGCGAGAGGATTCCTAAAGGTTCAACCGGGAGGTTGTGCTTCAGGATGGGAGTTTGTCTTAAAAATATGTCTTCTAGTTCATCCCTCTCCTGCATATGTATATCATTCTCGTGGTCTTCCATAAATTGTTGCAAAGTGTCATTAGGAGGAATAGCAATGGAAGCAATTTATTCAATAATTTTGTCATTACTTGACAGGTCAGGACCACGAGGCTGCTTAGAAAACTTAGAAAAATTAAACTCATACGGCTCACCGTTGAATTCCATAGAAACTTTACCTTTCTTCAATATATTATAGCTCCGCAAGTGCTGTGTAAGGGCCTACCAAAGATAATAGGGCAAAAACTATCTTGCACTAAACCAAGTACAAGAAAGTCTGTAGGATATTTTACCTTCCCGCAGAGTACTTCAACATCTCTTACAATCCCAACTGGAGAGATTGTTTGTTTATTTGCAAGATGGATAGTGACATCTATGTCCTCGATCTCACACGGCTGAATCTCGTGCATGATTTCTTGATAAAGTGTGAAGGGAATAGCGCTGACGCTAGATCCCAAATCACATAGCCCATAGTAATTATGATCTCCTATTTTGACAGATACAACTGGTGTACCTGAAATTGGGCTTTTGTTCCTGGCTGTGACAATGTTAGTGGCAACAGCACAAAAACTAATAGTGGATTCTTCGATATCACTGGTTACCAGATCCTAGACCATTGCAACTTGAGGCTGGACCTTGATCATGTCCTCAGGTTCGTCAGTGGTCCTTCCATTCTTGTTTAGAATACCTGTAACAAAAGAGTGCTCCTTTATCCTGGAGGGATAAGGAGGTTGTTCATACACAACTGCGGGTAAAACAGGATCAGTAACATTAATCTCAATTGGTGACTCCTTGAACGGTTTATGATGTTGACTCTCCTTCTTCCTGGAAGAATCAATATGAGAAGCAAAGTCCTTGCAAAAGTCAACCATTAGCTGGGAATCAAGACCAATTTTAGAGCAAAAGGTATTAAAGTAATCAGTCTTCACATAACTCTCAATGTAGTCATGCTCATAGTTTATAGCGGGTTCAATACCTTTATCAATTTCCCATTCTTCAGTGTTCTTCTGGATCCTTTCTATAAGATCCCATTTTTCTTCCATACTTCTGGTCTGGAATACCCCACTAGAGGAGGCATCCAACATCTCCTTGTCCTGACGAGAAAGCCTGGCATAAAAATTTGTAAGTATAATTTCCTTGGGGAGCTCATGGTTTGGGCATTTGAGCATCAGGAACTTCAGTCTCCCCCAAGCTTGAGCGATGCTCTCTCCGTCGCGAGACCAAAAGTTGTAGATGTAGTTCCTGTGTTGGTGAATTTCATGAAGAGGATAAAACTTTGCATAAAAGAGAGACATAAGCTCTGGCCATTCAAGCAGATCAGAGTTATCGAGTAGCTTATACCAATCTGAAGCTTTATCTTTGAGTGATATGGAGAATAGTTTCTTCATGACGAACTCCATCGTCACACCTGCAAGCTTAAATAAAGAACATAATTGTGATAAATATAACAGGTGTTCTCCCGGATGTCCTTCTCCTGTATAACGATTAGCCAAGATATAATCAACAATACCAGATGGTATTTTATAGGGCACAATTTCAGTAGGGGTAGGAGTGACCACCACAGTCGTGGGGCGGCTCCTTACCAGCAACGAACCAATAGCAGAAGAGTCCATAAGGACTGAAAGTAACAACAGAAAATAAAAGTTCCCTTACCGGCTTCACTTACCAATAGCGCTACACTCCCCGGCAACGGCGCCAGAAAAGCTCGTTGATGGCGGAGAAGTTAATAGGTTTAGTTGGGTTGCCTTCCCCGTTAACCGCGCCAATAAACGATTCTTGATAACCCACAAGTCTAGGGGATCAATTGTAGCTTTTCGATAAATAAGAGTATCAATCCCACGAGGAGCAGAAGGTGTTGATATGTGACACTGGATAAGGAAAGGGCTGCAAACACTCAAAGGTAAATATTTAGGGGTTTTTGGTTTAAGCAACAGAAAAGTAAAAGACAGGCAAAGTAAACAGGGTAACTGAGGAGTAGCAAGTGGCCCAATCCTTTCACAAGGATAAGCCTAGGAACTGAACTTATAAAAGCTAAAGCGTTCTCGAGAAAACACGGGACAGATAGTCAAGTCACTTTCACCATACTCCGCCAAGTAATATGTATCGTGTTGATAAGTGTCGGTGGGTGGATCAATGCTAGTACACCTTCTAGACTAAGATAAGTGTACTCTTATGATTACACACCTTGCAAGCATCCGCAAATACAAGGTAGTAATTAAGGCATAAGCCTAACCACAGCATTACGATCAAGGATCCATAACTCCCTTGTGCGAAAGTCTGCGAACTGGGGTTCAGGTTTCTGTCACTCCGGCAACCCACCATAAGCATCCTTTGTGCACAATGTATTCCTCTAGGCCCATGAAAGGTGAAGTGTTATGTGTTCGACTCACATAACACCACTAGAGAAATAACAACACAACTTAAGTATCAAACAACACATAGTACTTCAACATAGTATGACTACTAACAACTAGACTTCTCTCATGTTCTCAAGAACTAAAGTAACTACTCACAAGACATAAAAGAGATCATGATCAGAGGTGATAGATGGGTGATAAACAATCTAGACACAATGATATTTCTCCAACAAAACTCAATAGCATTCACCACAAAGTAATAATCAACACCAACAGAGTAGAGAGGATAGATCGTACGGATTACAACACAAGTTGCAATTGTGAGATGAGATGGGATGGAGATGGTGTTGATGTTGGGGATGATGTTGATGATGATCTCGATGATGCCCGTGACGATGATGATGATGATGATGGCGACGATCTCCCCTTCCGGGAGGTGATCTCCCCGGCGGAATCTGCCTGCCGGAGATGGATTTTCTCCTCTGTAGGTTTCCGCCCCGTGGCGGTGGCGAAACACGGAAACGACTCTCTATTAGGGGTTTCCTCCCCAGGGGCCTTATATAGGCGAAAGCGGGCACCGAGGGGGGCCACCAGGCACCCAGGAGGGTGCCTGGCGCGGTCAGGAGGGGGCCGCGCCAGGCACCCTTCTGGCTGCCTGGTGGGTCCCCTCACCTCCTCCTTCGGTGATCCCCAGTAAATCTTCAAAAAAATGCTCCCCGTAAAATTTCATCGCATTTGGACTTGATCTGATTCAGCAACTTGGTATCCACTTTTTACCGCTGAATTCTTGTTATGCTGCTTCGGCACCTGAAAGTTGTAAACTGTGTAAAATAAGCCAAAACAACATAAGAACAATACTTTAAAGTGGAATATATCAATGAATAGGGTGAAATCACAATATAAAATAGTGATGCTTTTTGGACGTATCAGTGACCGACTTGGAAGTAGTTCCCAGGTGCGCACGAGTGAGGAGAAAGTGTGGAGGAACGACTAATGTTGGTCCGTGGGGTCAGTCTACATCCCGCTAGGCGTAACGGTCGGGAACCGGTGGTTGTGGCCGGGGTGTTACACCTACCTTGCCAAACAACCAACCTAACAAATGTTAAGGGGATCCACCGTGCTTATCGAATTTGAATACGACGATGAAGGGGAGGGGGTCATGGCTGAGTCGAGGAGGATGAAACGGTGATCAAGATGAAGGAGGGGAGCAACATGACCACTTTCTCATCCACATTGGTGTTGATGCTATCTTATAGCAGCCCTTGTTCCTGAAAGTCTGCATAAGTCTGACAAAATGTGTGCTTTTCATTCAAAGCATCCACAGAGCAAAAGTGTCGTTGCAGTTGGAGATGTAGTTTAGATTGGTCACCCTCTCCCGGTCCCGGGTAAATAGTGGAGTATAAATATTATGACATTGATGAAAATGACGAACAACTCTCTCTTGGATCAACATGATAAATGCCTGAATCACAGCTATTCGTGATGCTGCCTGAACTACCAGTTGCATATGTGCTTCCATGGCCTAATCGACATCGAGGGTGCGTTTAGTAATGAGGAAATCATTCCTACCTTGCCTAACAAACGAATTAACAAAGGTGCAGGGGTGATGGGTGCAGATTACACCTCCTCGTTGGTTACCCCAAGTGGCAGATTATGACGCAGATAGCGGAAATTTTCTTTACGTGAGGATTGTAAGGTTTATCAAACCAGGAGGATTCCTAAGACGACAAGAAGGTGGAAATGGCGCCAGAAACTGTTTGGGGAAAATTTGATGGGTTGGCTTGGACCTGCACACAAGACATATATAGCTTTTCTCCCAACGAGTACAGAGAGGTTATCAATATCTCCAATCTTGATGTTTACAAAGGTTAAACGCAAGAGATAATAATAATGTAACATAAAAGAAAAGAAAAGGCGATAAATAGTAGCGATGCAAACTTATGATGAGAATATGGACCGGGGCATCATGGCGCTCACTAGTGATGTCTCTCTCCCAAAAGACAGTAAACAGTTATGTTGGGTCAACAAATTATGGCTGGGAAAATGGCAGAATTATAAATGCACCGCAATGCTAATTATGCTACATAAAGTAAAAGGCTCAATCGTATGGGCATTACACCAAGGGAAGTGGATCGTTTATTCATCAGCATCTACTTACTAATGTCCACCTTTGAGATATCTGGTAAAGTTGTGAGCCCCAACTAATGTTGCAAACTCAAAGCAACGGACAACTACATTAACACTCTATGCGTAATGTAAGCAATCCTTATGACACATAGTCATAGGCATCGTTGTTTTACCCCTGATGGCAATAACACATTCCATGGTCCCATGTTTCTGTCACTCAAGTCCGACATCAAGATGCATCAACCCATTATCAAGCATAACGCTCCCTCTTGGAGTTACAACATCCTACTACTTGGCCAAAGCAACAAACTGGAATGGAGAACATGCATGACGACTCAAGAACACAATATAAAAGAGATATATAAATATATTATTTCCACAAACTGAACATAATCTCATAATCCATCGGATCCCAGCAAACACAACATAACAACATAGAAACTATACCATATATACCGTGTTCATGATAGGCAGCTCACAAGGTCTAAAAAATGAAGCACAATATTGGAGAGAAGACATCAACTAGCTTGCTGCCACAGACCCATGGTCCAAGGAGGGGCTATTCACGGAGCATCCCGGAGGCAATCATGGTGATGGAGGGCCCTCCGGAGATCAATCCTCCCTCCGGCAGGGTGCCGGGACAGGAACTTATTTTGATCCCGATCCAGGAATCGCAGCAGCGGAACATTGGCGTAGATGGCGAAAAGGAGTCCTCCCCAAGGTTTTTCGAAACGGGGTGTAAATGTAGGCCAAAGGTGGGCACCAGGGGGTGCCCCACCATGCCGGTCCGCCAGGGGGCGCGGTCAAGCCCTGGCTGCGCCAGGTGTCTAGGCGGCCAAGGGGTGGGCCCCCTATGGCTGTCCTTCGAGCTTTTGGAGGCTTCTGGCAAATAAGAATTTCTGAATTTTTTTCGGTGATATTGATTTTTCTACTTTTTCTGCAATGCACAGAAAAAATAGGCAGAAACTAACACTGGGCACTAGGTTAATGAGTTTGTCCCAGATATGATGTAAATGATATGAAAGTGCATCACAACATGTAACAATGACACCAAAAGAAGCATGGAACAAGAAAAAAACTATAGATACGTTTGGGATGTATCTACATCCCCAAGATTAATTCCTTCTCGTCCTAGAGTAGGTAAATGACAACAAAGATAATTTTTATGGTGACATGCTATCAATCGTAAGTAGAACTTTAAGGTACAACAATCAAGATATTTCAATTGAGACAAGATAATTGCAAACAAGAGTCTATATCTAGTATTGAAACTAGTAAAGTAAGAACATAAAGGTGTAAGAGCTCTTGTCGTCCGTGACTCGAATGTCTCCAATCGGTGTTCCCGTGTAGAAATGGGAGATGTGTTTAGAGAATAAAAATACTTATTAGTTATTGAGAACTGAATCTACTAATTTTTCACACATGGTTTCTTTGGAATCCTATTATGTCTCGTCCCCAGACCGTCGACCAAGTAAAAGTCAATTTGATCCTCTCCCTTTCGACTTTGAGCACTCATGCATTCAATGAATGAGCGCAAGGAATATTAGTTGACACTTAGGATGGCGAATAGAATAAATGATGGGGGTAGGAAGTCAGAAAGTTAGAAATGCTCACATCAATGAGAACAATCATAGGTGAGAGAAAGCCAAATGATAAATATGATATGAGGAGTAGGGATTGACATGCAACGGATGCACAAGCTATGAGTGTATGAAAGCTCTCCAATCGAACTAGTGGGGTTGCATACAACTTGCTTGCTCAAAAGACCTAGAGCTCTTTTGAGGAGACTCATCATTGGAATATATAAGCCAGGTTTTGTAGTGTAAGGATTCCCACTTAGTTATGCATGAATGATAAGCAAACAATCTATGAATTACAAGTGCTACTTTGAGCACAAGTGTGGATCTTTAAAACAAGAATAGTAGTGTTGCCCACTTCTCTCTTTTTATTTACTTTTTCTCTGTTTTTTTGTCGCCTCATTGGCTCTTTCTATTAAATCTCTCATTTGTCCTCTTTGGGAACTTTTCACGTGTCCTCTTTTGGGATCTTTTAATTTTGTCCTCTTTGGGATCTTTCCTCACATTAAGGGCAACACTCTATATTATTAATAAAATGTTGGAATTATGCCCTAGAGGCAATAATGAAATGTATTATTATAATTCCAGGTTCATTATTAATGTTTATATGTCTGTGCTATAACTGCAATGGCCTATGTGGAGGTTTGTCGAGTGCATGTTAACTGCCTTCGGAGGAAAACCCATATGCAGGTGTGGAGTATAAACACAAAGTGTTCTTAGTCTGCCTCTAGGACTAACCTGTGTATTATGGATGTCATGTTTTCCTGACATAGGGCATTGAATATGCCGGTAATACATGGGAGCACATTGCTACCAGAACAAGGGTGCTGAACCGACCCAATTGTATGATTTTCTTTGAGATTTCATCAGCATTGTATTATGAGTTAAATCATCAAATGAGTTGACATTTGCATGTATCCTTATAGACCATGAGAATGTTAAGTACCTACATACCGGAGGGTGGGTTTTGACTCTGTCCAAACACCACCCGTAACAGGCGTGGCTATAACGACTTTGCTCACTCACACTCGAAAGTATGTCTAGGGACTTGATGATTCAAGTTGGGATTTGCTCCTCCTTCTCAGGAGAGATATTCTTTGGGACCTCTCGGTATTACGTATCCACCAACATCTGGCCGGATACTTTGTGAATAGATCACATGGGATACGGAATACGTGAACGAGAAAAAGAACAAAACCGATATGAGGATAATTGGTATAATGATTAATGAGTTGATCATGCGGATACCTATATAATATCACCTCATGTTTTGTCAAGTATCGCGAAGCAAAGGGATTGGCATGTCAACCAGAGGTTCAATCGAATTCATATTTGTGTAGGTGCGGGAACCATTATGGGTGTCCATGGCTCCGCTATTGGTTATTGATCCGAAGAAAGTCAGTTTCCGGTTCATGTCCGTATTCTACCGAACCTATGGGGTCACACACTTAAGGGTGGTAGATTTGTTGAGTACTAGAGTGATAGGAGCACGAGTATAACACACCGAAATAGTTTCAGAGTGATTGAGATTTAATCGGAGAGAAAACCGGAATCGTTTCGGGGCAACGGTAAAGTACCGGGAAGAGTTTTGAGAAAACCGGGTAAAACCGGAGGGCCGGAAAAGTTCCGGGATGGTCTAAATATGTTTAATATTTATTTCTTGTGAATTATAGAATTGTTTTGAAATTAGTAAAATAGATTTAATATCAATGGGCGGGAAGGCCCAAGTGGGGAGGGAGCACTTGGACGAAGGAGGCCCATGTGGGGAAGGCGCCTAAGAGGAAGCTTCCTCCCCCCTTCCTTGGCGCCCCACCGGGTGGAGGAAAACCCTAGGGAGCCCTCCTAGGGCTGACCCCTCCTCCAAGGTGGCCTCCCCTCCCCTCCCACTATAAATAGATGGGGAGGGGGCACCCCCAATGAGAGACACAGATTTGTTCTTTTGCCTCAGGGCTGCCCATCCTCTCTCCTCTCTTGTAGATCTGATCTCCACCATATCTCGAAGTGCTGATCCTCCCTCCTCTCTACTCCGGAGGCGCCGAGCTCTGGACGGCGGAGCCCTGCCGGATCTACTACACCGTACGTGTGGATCAACCGTAGAGAGATCGTACGTTCGATCTTCGTTCGAGGGACTTCTAGATCTATTCGTGGGGCGTCACACGGATCAGATCTGTTCAAGGGATTGCACCGCGTCAATCTTCCCCAACTCTCCGTCAACTTCTTCCGCTGCGAGAGAACTACCGTTTGAATGGTTGTTAAGGTAACAAGATCGCGAACTGTGTTTGCATCTATCTAGATCCAATCTTGGGACTTGGTTTCGTAGTGCCGAATTTTTTTGTTTTCTACTCCGAATCGCAACAGTGGTATCAGAGCTAGTTCTAGTAATAGATGCAGGTTCGATCTAGAGTTCATAGTGATGAACGGGCATTGCACAAAATTTTCATTGTGCGCGGTTTTTTTATAATAGATCTAAACTGAATCTTCTAGTTGCTTCCCCTCTAATTGCACAAGTTGATCCCTCCTGTATTGCTTGATTTTGTTACAAACATCTTGCCCCTCGGGGTCCTTCTATGCTTCTCCTGAGTATGCTGGTCGCGCGAAGATGATTTGGGTCTTGCTTTTGGTGTGGAGAAATTGTGTAACAAAAGGGGCGTGTTAGATTGTTGATCTAGCACGGGGATCACGCGTATTGACGATTGTTCAGTATGGGTCATGAGATTAAATTGTAGTCTCATGGTTGATACGCCACGAGTGTTAATCTAGCAACTTGAAGATTGTGCTTTATGTGGTTACGTAGCTAGCAAAACGTTTTGCCATGCAAAGCCTAGTAGCCACGTAAAAGATGCAAAGAACGAGTAGAAGAACGTCTAACTTGTTTTTGCAGGAACATGTGATGTGGTATAGTCTTCGTCTTGATAAAAGTTGTATGAGATGATTATACTTTGTACATGTTAAATTTGCATGACTTGCATGTCATGGTACGGCATGATGGCTGGAGCCATATGATTGTCATTTATTCGGCCTGCGTTCCAAACTTCATGTAATTTTCTTTTAGTAGAATAGATGCTAGCAATAGTTGTAGTATCTACATGAAGATGATGATCATACGTCATGGTGCTTGACGACATGTCGTGCGTGGAGGTGATGTTCTCCGCCAAAAGAAGATGAAGAAAGAAAAGCATGGTGCTTGGAGCTTCTTGAAGAAAAAGGCTATACCATATCACATACATTAAATTGCCTGTGATGTTAATCCTTTTCATTGCATGTTTGAATGCGCAAGTAGTCGTGTTTTAATAGGTAGATCTCTCTTAAAATATCAAGAATTTCGTGCTCTCTCAACCGTGCAACCTTCTGTAATAAACGCCACCCGCGGTGCGTCGTGCCACACGAGTACCAACGGAAAGGTAACAAAGAGACGGGTGGATTGAGTTGTCTCCACAGCAATAGCGCTTGGTTGTCTTGACGTTCTAGCTTATCCGATCTGAGCTCGGAGCACAAGTGTCGAAAGACTAATACAAGAGTCATAAAATGGTTATGATTGGTTTTGTTAGACCTACCGGGTTGATCTCCTCCATGGCTGAGTGTTACACCGGTGGCAGGTGTATTGATACGGATCTTGATTACCCTAAGATAATTTTTTGAGAGATATTGGTTTTAGTGGGAGCATTAGATTAAACTTGTTAAGATTAATGCAATTAATTTTGAACCATGTCTAAATCAATCTGTTTATATCGTTGTAGAGAGATGGTCCGCAACAACAATGCTTTTAGCTTAGGACCGATGCTTGAAAAAGAGAAGCTTGCTGCAAATGGGGGCAACTATGCGGACTGGTTCCGTAATCTTGGGTTTGTCCTCAAAGTTGCTAAGAAGGACTATGTTCTCAAAGAAGCTCTCCCAGCCGCTCCCGCTGAGGATGCATCGCAAGACGATAAGAACGTCTATGCGACTAAAGTGGATGACCACACCGCAGTGCAATGCTTGATGCTTACGTGCAAGGATACAGAGCTCCAGAAACATTTTGAGAACTTCACCGTTTTTGACATGGTGACACAACTGAACACTCTGTATCTGAAGCAGGCTAGAACTGAACGTTACGAAATAACAAAGCAGCTGTGGGAATGCAAGATGGCAGAAGGTAGCTCCATAAGCGAGCACGTGATGAAACTTGTTGGTTACGCGCAGAGGCTGAGTGCTCTGGGATTTGCGATCCCTACAACACTCGGCACTGACATTCTCCTTGCGTCACTACCCCCGTCTTACAACGGCTTTATCATGAATTACAACATGAATGGGCTTGACAAGACCACAGATGAATTGTTCGCTATGCTTAAGACTGCGGAAGCATCTATGCAGAAGGATCCAAGCCACGTGTTGGCTGTGATGAACACTACCAGTTTCAAGAAGAAGGGCAAAGGCAGAAATGCCAAGAGCGGTGGTAAGACCAAAGCTCGGGTAAAGACCAAGAATGGCCCAACTAAAGATTCTGAGTGTCACTACTGCAAGAACAAGGGGCACTGGAAGAGGAATTGCAAGAAGTATCTGGGAGATCTGAAAAGTGCTCTGATCACCAAAGGTACAAATAAGTTATACTAAGTTAATAGACAATTTCATTATTTCACCTTCATAGGTATAATTGAAACCATATCGATTGCTAATGGTTCACAAATCTCTACAGGGAATTCTCAAAATTCAAAGGAGAAGAACGAATGAAGTGCAAGTCCGCATCGGAAGTGGTGCCCAAGTCACCCAAGGCCGTCGGCGTTCGTCTATCAATATTTAACTTAGAGTTTAAATAAAATTTATTTGATTCAGAGGTTGTGTAAAACATTAATATCGTATTATGTCGTCTGCACAGTGGATGCCGTATCCACGGCTTGAATAATGGTTGTTCAAAGTTAATGCTTTCTGAATTTCACCCTTCGTGGTGAATTACTTAAGTTGAAATCTTGATGTTATGTCTATTTTCTTGATTTCTAAATAAATTAAGTTATGTGATGATAATGCTAAAATTGTTATAGCATAAATGACTTAGTCGCATTAGAACAAAGCGCATGCGGAAGCTTCATATCGATGAAGTCATTCAATCTCTTGACTTTGAGTCATTTCACACATGCAATGTTTTTCTAATAGACAAAATCATTGATTAAATTAATTGTTCAAGTGTTTAGTAAACTATTGGTAATAACACATATCAATGTGTGAAGAACCAATAAACAGTACTTTACATAAAACTTTGTGATAATGACTTGTATAGATATACCGATATTTAGACAAGACATAATATCTGAAATTTTGAATAAGTTCAAAAATGTTTCAACACAAAGAGAATCATCATCACACATAGATCAAATATTTGACGATATGATCGTAAAATTAATGAGTTAAAGAATTTAGCAAACATCATTGAGTGTATGAAGTCAGTTCATAAACTAGCGTCACCTGAAACCCCGTATAGCTACGGAGTATCTTGACGCATAACCAAGCCCTATATGACATATTGGAATTAAAATTGTTTTCTACCCTGAATTCCAACATGACATGGTGAGGTCGGTGATGTACTTAAACCACACTCCCATTCACTATACTGCTTAACCCTTTAGAGAAACCACTTATGAACTAAATAGAGCGTCGTCATATGACTGTTGAAACAATGCCCTATAAGAATATGGCATGGATAAGAAATCCAATTGTTGTTTCACAATTTCGGAGATATATATTTAGAATATACTCGATCTCAAATATAAGTATTGTAGAAACATCATGTTACGAATAACACCCCCACTCCCATACCCGAGAAAATTGTTTATCGAGGGACATGGGATTTTTCCTTGAGAAAATAGCTCTCTTGAAACAATTAAGTGGGAGGACTAATAGCTTGATAATGATTACAATGAATCATTTGGTTTTACAGAATGGAACTCGAAATTTGATCTAGAGATAAATTCTGTGACCAAACCAGAAATTCCTACATCTGATGAAAAGTAATGATGAAACTCTGAAATGCGTTCCAGAGATGAAATGATCAAGTCCGATGTTGTATCACACAGCTTTATAAATTCACATTGAACCAATGTAGTTCTGAAGTGTGATAAACCTGTGAACTACAAGACCCCATGACAGACACTAACTCCACTATATGGCTCAAACACCATAAAAACGAAATGAAAGCCATCCACCAAATCAAGTTGAGAACTTGGTAAAACCCTCCTAAGGATACCTGATCATTAGAGTGGATTGGTTTTTCATAGATATGAACATAGACGATAGCTTCATCGTTGATAACGTTCGACTTATCGCAAAATAAAGTTTTCGATAAATTCAAAAGGTTGACTACAACATGTGTAGTGATGCGAATGTTCATATGGAAAATTACTGATAATCGCGGCATACTTCCGAAGTATGACATATGGATTTTTCTTCTGAGAAAATTAAACAAAGGGTGTATGCATGATACAACCTGAAAGGATTTAATGATCTATACGATATTAGTAAAAGTGAGAATGCTTCAAAGATTAGTCCACAGTTGAGGCAAATATCACAGAGCTGGAGTAATAGTTTTTGATGAAGTTATAAAAGTTATTATTTCATCAATAATCATATAAGATATGGAATTAAGTGGGAGCACGATTCTAATCATATATGTGAATAACATACGAGTGATTGAGAATAAATATTTTAGCAAAATAAAGCACTAAGGTATTGGATGTCCTAAAAGTGCAACAAGCACCAAAGTAATCTAAATAGTAGATTAGTTCTCTTGAAGTGCCTCAGATGAAGAAAGGTTCTATGAGGAAGACTAAAGATTTCATTACAAATAGATGAAAGAAAGTTTCATAATGATTTGTAATTATTTTAATCAGTCTATAGCTAAGTAAAAAAATAGGATGTTGAAAATTGTTTTTCAAGCGAAGGCACATAACGGGATTCCTACAACGTAGACGTGAAACATCGCAACTCTGGAAGTTGCATAGAAGGGTATTTGGATCAGGAACACCATCATAGTGATTGGCATAGTTCCGAACGCTTGATCTACACAAACCATATTTTGATATGAGCACCATGATCAAATAAAAGTAAGCTAAGAGCTCACTGTAGTCCAAACATGTTGAACGATAGTTCCCAATCTTTAAATACTTCATAAAGGATGAAGGGGTACATTAAGATACGCAGGATTGAGACGATGTGACGCCCCCAAAATCAAGCCGTGTACAGTAATCATACACGCAAGGTACACGATCGAGATTAGGGACTCACGATGAGATATCACAACACAACTCTACAAATAAAATAATACAAGCTGTTTAATACAAGCCAGGGGCCACGAGGGCTCTAATACAACAGCTCGAGAGCACAAAGTCAGCGGAAGCAATAGTATCTGAGTACAGACACAAGGATACAAGGTTGCCTTAACAAGGCTAGCACAAATAACAACAGATCGAAAAGGCGAGGCCTCCTGCCTGGGAACCTCCAAGCTACTCCTGGTCAACGGGGAACTCGACGTCGTAGAAGACATCGGAGATCTTCATGTGGAGGAGGTCGGCATCGGGGATCTCCTGCTCCTGGGCTCCAACGTCGACTGCAGCGGCCGATCAGGCAAAACAATAAAGGGGGAAAATAAAGCAGGTGAGTATCTAGTATACCCGCGAGTCTTACGTCCGCTACTAATCATTATGCATTGTATCAACGGAAAGAAGAGGCTGTATATAGTGGACTGAAAGACAGAAATCCAGAGCAAGGGTAAGAAGCTAGGCCTAACGAAGACTAGCATCTTCCGACGATATCTTGCAGCATGAGGTAAGAATCAGCCAACAGTGTATATAATAGTAATGAAAGTAACAATGCAGCAGAAGTTGCTGCAGCATTGCATAATAATAAGTTGTAATAATTAACAATGCCTCCGAGTTCACCTCCTCGACATCCCCGCGAGGAAGAAAACCCGGAACCATACAGTTTAATAATAATAGTTTCTAGTGGTAAGATCCAGCTTCAGCATAAAGCGTCCTGTTACCGTGGACACGGCTATTCGAATAGATTAATCTTCCCTGCAGGGGTGCACTTGTGTTACGCTACACGCACGGATCTCCAGGGTGGCGGGAACCTTGTTAGGGAACGCTCCACCGAGGCTATCCGACACTTCATAGCCCATCTTTCAAACTCAACAGAGAGGCCATCCGCCGGTCTAAATCCTAAGTACGCCGAGCCTTGGACCCCAACCCGAACGTACTCCTGCACGGTGCATGGCTGGCCGGTGAAGTTGAAGCAAATCCAAATAAGACACCACCGCGCGAGCAAATAAGACAACACCACTTCCCGGCAATCAGCCCGCAGTACTGCTGACGTCTGAAGAGTCCTCGGACGACACTACGAAGCAGAGGAGCCCATAACTCGTAATTCCCACGGGTAGGTAGTGCGTACATGGCATATAGCCAACTCAAGACATCCACTGAACCATTTAGCATTTTAATTAACCCGCGTGACAACCGTTGTCGTTGCCTCGACTTAACTGACCCGCGGACAACGACAGCAGCCAGGACCACCAGTACATCGGTACCTGCCCCGTCGTCCCACCAAGTCACTGCGGTTACCAACAAGGTGAACCGTCTCCTTACCTTGTCTCGCGTGTGCTCCCGGAGGAGCTCGACTTTCGTAGTTTGGTAACTCTCGCGGCCAACGATCAGGGGCCAAGCACACCGGTACACTGGTCGTACCCTCCCTGTCGTCCCGTCGCAATACCACTCGCGGGCACCGTTGGGTCGCCCGACTTCTTACCTTTAAGGACACCAGTTGGTTCGAGTTCCTACCATTAAGTGAAACCAGGAGGTATCACCCTCGATGGCACACTTAAAGAGGTTTGACAGAGACATCAGCGGAATGAACTAAAGAGGTAAACCTCGTATCATCCCGGTGATGCTACGCTACTGAGCCGACGAGAGTGAAATACGGGTCCATTCCACTCGTAAGTCAAACTCGAAGCGACTCGGCAGAGTCTTGCCGTTGTAGGTTCCCTAGGGTGTCTGCATTGATCCGTACCTGTTGCAGTTGTAATATATCTTTTCCGCGATCACTCCCAGAGTGATCACGGCCCTCTATCTAATCCTAGCTAACAATGCGCAGGGCCTACTGCTGAATAATACATAAGTAATAATAGGCAGCATAGGATTAAAGGAAGGTACATCAAGGGACGACAAAAACAGGCTATGCAATTAATTAGGATTGTAATCGTAGCAGCAACAGTAACAATGCCTAGTGCAAGAAAGTACGGAAAGATAGGCGATATCTGGGGAAGAGAATGGCTCTGCTTGCCTGGTAGCTCGACAGTAGTGGTACGGTCGTCGACGAAGTAGCCGTACTCAGCATCGGTGTAGTCGACGGCAGCAGCGGGGTCTACCGGAGATTAAGGGGGGAAGAAACAATAAATACACAACAATAATAGCAATACAAATGCACGTTGCTCGGAGCGGGAATTCATCCGGGGATGAAATACCGGCTCCAGGTGATTATCGGACAAGGTGTCCGGAGGGGGAGATATCATGCCGGAGGTGTCGTGGACATCCGACACATGTGTGGGTGGTGTATCCGGGTTAGTTGATCTATTCCGAACATCTTTCGTGTTCGAAATAAATTCATCCGGGTACTTTAGCAGTACCGGACAAATTATCGGACAGTCGGTCTGGAGGGGGACGGTTCGATGTTCGTTGTGTTAGGGGGGCGGGATAGACATACGGATAGCGTATTCGTATTCGTTATATTTTTCTGATCAATTTTGATATACAAATTATTTTCATCGGAGTTACGGTTTAAAAGATATTAAATATCTAAGATTTAAATCATTTAAATCAATTTTCTGAATTTCTTTTATTATTAAAAAGAAACATTATCCATAACCTTATCCACAACAGTGCTGACAGGGTGGACCTACATGTCATACACAGAGGCATATAAAACATTTTATTTAGTCCAAAATAACCGAGGGCCCACATGTCATTTGCTCAGCCTATTAAATTTAATCTATTTAATCAACCAGGGGCAGGGCCCACTTATCATTCTCTACATAGCTATAAAAATACTTTTAATTAACTATTAGCAGGAGGGACCCATCTGCCATACCCACAGGAAGAACTTAGTTAAGTTAATATAATTTATCTAGGGGTTGGGCCCCACTGTCATCCACATGTGGGGGCTTACATCTCTTTTGTTTAATTAGGAGGGGGGATTAGCCTACGGTTAATCGACCGTAGCCTGCCGTGGACTGATACAGAGGAGGCCGACGATGGGGGAGGTGCTCACAGGGGGGCTGTCGCGGCTGGGCGGCGCGGCCAGGGAAGGCGGAGCGCGGGCGTGGTGGTGGCCTACTGGAACGGTGGCGAGCTCGTTGGTGGAGACGAGGCAGGGCGAGCTGCAGGCGGCGTCCCAGATGTGTGGCGGCACCAGGAGGGTGGCGGGCGCCCACGTCGCATTCGATGGCGAGCCCGGGAGGGCGGTGTTGGTGGAGGTGCGAGCTCCCAAAGGCACGCCCCTGGCGGCTCGGGTGGGGATGGGGAAAGGGGAAACACAGAGGAGGGGGGGCAAATGGCCAAGGGGGCGGCAGACCGGGGGCGCAGGGGTCGGCCTCCTTATCCACAGAGAGGAGAGGGGGAGCAGGTGGAGAGGGGGGAGCAGGTGGAGGAGGGGGCCATGGCGCCCCTGTGCCGTGCGTGGTGGGGGAGGGAGCAGGTGGAGAGGTGTCGGTGGGAGGCAGGGGAGGGGAGAGGAGAGACGGGGGCTGGGCCCGGGGTGGGCCTCGCCCCAGGCGGGATTAAGGGGGGTTTTCATTTTTTTTGTTTCCTTTTCTTTTTTGTTCTATTTCTTTTCTGTTTTAATTTATTTTAGCTAGGTTTTGATTTTTGTAAAAAGTTATAATTGCACCTATATTAGTGTTACACTTTAACATGATGCCACAAAAAGTTTAGCCCACAATAAAATTCATCTAGATTTTATTCAATGCACAAAATATTAAATGGAGCTAATTTTGCTATTGTTTTTATTTGTTTAACATTTTTAAACATGGTAATAAAATCCCATTCCACTTTTAATAAAGCCTATTGATTTTTAGGCATTTTATAAAATTGGTTCACCAATTTTTGGTACATTTAAAATTCCCACATTTTTATTAAAATCATCAGGGCAATTTAATAATTTTCAAGCCATTGTTTTTATTTCATATTACTTTCTAAAACACTTTAATAGAATATCCATGGTTATTTCAAGCATGGCCTAATGATTGCTAGGCATTCCATAAATAGGTTCCATCATTTTTGGTTGGACTTTTATTCCATTACCATTTTAAATTCCATGATAATTTTGATAACCCCACAACATTGGGTTCATGATCATCATTGGCTTGGGATCATTCAAATGACTAGGGATGATTTAGTTTAACCAAGATCAAGTTGATTGACTTGCATCCACAATTCTTGGAGCAGAGTTTTATAATTTACCCAATTTGAAAATTTTATCCGGGTTGGAAATTGATAGAGCTATGATCAAAGGTGATCATGGCTTGATCATCAACAGTAATGATCACTAACAGTGGAATCACTGTAGTGATTACTGTTACTGGTTCTGAGGGTGTTACAGACGAGCTTAAAAGCGTTAAGCTCAGTGACGAAGTCTATACCACAAGCGAGCATGAAGACCAAAGTGTCATTGGTCTGAGCAAACCATGCAACTAGATTATTGTCTCTAGTGCAAGTGCGAGACCGTTGGAATTATGCCCTAGAGGCAATAATAAAATGTATTATTATAATTCCAGGTTCATTTTTAATGTTTATATGTCTGTGCTATAACTGCAATGGCCTATGCGGAGGTTTGCCAAGTGCATGTTAACTGCCTTCGGAGGAAACCCCATATGCAGGTGTGGAGTATAAACACAAAGTGTTCTTAGTCTGCCTCTAGGACTAACCTGTGTATTATGGATGTCATGTTTTCCTGACATAGGGCATTGAATATGCCGGTAATACATGGGAGCGCATTGTTACCAGAACAAGGGTGTTGAACCGACCCAATTGTATGATTTGCTTTGAGATTTCATCATCATTGTATTATGAGTTAAATCATCAGATGAGTTGACATTTGCATGTATCCTTATAAACCATGAGAATGTTAAGTACTGATACGTCCAAAACGTATCTATAATTTCTGCTTGCTCCATGCATGTTTTCTGTGATATTGCTATGATCTAGATACACTTTCATACACTTTTGATCATATTTGGACTAACCTATTAACTCAGTGCACCACAGTGCGAGTTCCTGTTTTCTGCTGTTTTTCTATTTCAGTTTTCCCCCATATAAAAAGGGCCAGAAAAATTCCGGGAAAAATATAGGAAAAATCAGCGTACAGGAAGCTTCGCGAAGAGCCCGAGTGGGGCCAGAGGGGAGCCAGGGGTGGCCCAGGCGGCCACCCGGCGCGGCCCCACCCCTGGCCGCGCCAGGGGGGCGCCTGGGGCCCCTGGTCCACCTCTGGCTTCCCCCCTTCGCCTATATATTCTCCGTCACGGGAAACTTCAGAAAGGAGAACCCTTTTTCGTGATCTCTCCTCTGTTCCGCCGCCGCCGATCTTCCGAGATCGGGAGCACCAGAAGACCTCTTCCCGGCACCCTGCCGGAGGGAGGGCCGACCTCCGAGAGTCTCCTCTCCACCATGGATGCTCCCCGGATGTCTCGTGAGTAGTTTTCCTTGGACCATGGGTCCGTGATCAATAGTTATGTGATGTTCTCCTCCCCTCTTTGTTCTTCATGGTTTAGACCTCGTGAGCTTCCCTACATGATCGAGGCACTTTTGTAATCTTTCTGCTGTTGCTATGCTGAGTTTGATGGGAACGAATGGATTATGAGATTATGTTCAGATTGTGATTGAGTAATATATTTGGTTTTCATCTCTTATATTTTTGTTCCGAAGTAATTCTTGCATGTTCTCTGTTGCTGTTTATTTCTTTGGCCAAGTAGTAGGTAGTAACCCCAAGAGGGAACGTTATGCTCGATTGTGGGTTTATGCCCCCCGATGACACGCTTGAGTGACAGAAACATGAGTCTAGGGGATGTGTTGTTGCCACAAGGGGGAAAACAACGGTGCTTGTAACCGCGGTTGCAAGGATTGTTTACTTTACGCAAAGTGCTTTTTAATGCAGTTGTCTATTGCTTTGGGTTTACACTTTGGGTGGGGCTCGCAACTTAATACCAGCGAGATGTTCTGGATAGATATCTCAAGGTGGATGATTAGTAGTAGATGCAGTTGGATTTCGGTCTACTTATTTTGGCGTACTGCCCGTGCTTTTGAGCCTCTTCCTTTCTTTTGTAGCATAGTTAGCATTGCAGTGCGTTCATAATCCTGTCAATTGCCCTTCTGTAATTTGTTTACCTCGCATAGCAGTTTTATTGTCTTTTTGGAGAGAGACATCACTAGTGAACATCACGTATCCCGGTCCATATCCTCATTACTGTTTCCACGCTCATTTACTTTTCTGCTTTTACTTTCAGTTGCTATCTTTATCCCTCGTGTTTGATCCTTTGTGAACAACAAGACCGGAGAGATTGACAACCTCTCTGAACTTCGTTGGGAACAAAGTTATTTGTGTCTGTGTGCAGGTCCGCGTCAGTTGCGCCGCTGACACCTACTTATCATCTCTGGAGTCCTACTGGAGACAAACCTTGCTATCTTTACTGAGGGAAATTTGTTGTTGTGCTACATCACGCCTTCCACTAGGGGCTCACCAACGAAGGGCGAGAAGACTACACCCGTCAACTCTCGCGCCATCAAGCAAATATCTGGCTCCGTTGCCGGGGACTCCGAGTGCTAAGATAGGGGAGTTGCACTTTCAGTTTTTATCTTTGTGTCTTATATCAAAAATCACAAAAAAATCTGCCACACTTGCTGCTGCTATGGGTTCCACTGAAAACACCAAGTTATGTGACTTCACTAGTCACAACAACCAAGACTTTATCTGCACCCCCATTGCCACACCTGCCACTTCAGCTACCTCTTATGAAATTAAACCTGCCTTGCTAAACCTTGTTATGAGAGATCAATTCTTTGGTGCTGGAGATGATGCTGCTTTACACTTGAACAATTTTGTTGAATTATCTGATATGCAAAAGTATAAAGAAGTAGAAGGTGATATTGTTAAGCTCAAGCTCTTTCCCTTCTCTTTAAGGGGAGACGCTAAAATTTGGTTTCAATCTTTGCTTAGGAATAGCATAGATTCTTGGGATAAGTCAAAAGATGCTTTTATAGGAAGGTACTACCCACCTGCTAAAATTATCGAATTAAGGAGTAACATTATGAATTTTAAGCAATTGGATAATGAACACGTTGCCCAAGCTTGGGAACGAATGAAATCTCTTGTTAAGAAATGCCCTACACATGGTTTGACTACCTGGATCGTTATCCAGACTTTTTATGCAGGCTTGAACTTTACCTCGTGGAACCTGTTAGATTCGGCCGCGGGAGGAACATTTATGTCAACTACACTTGGTGCTGCCACGAAGCTTCTCGATGAGATGATGACCAATTATTCCCAATGGCACACCGAACGCGCTCCAACAGGTAGGAAGGTAAACTCTGTCGAGGAAGTTACCTCCCTAAATGAAAAAGTTGACTTAATTATGTCTCTACTTACCAAGCAACCCTCTATTGATCCTCATGATGTCCCTTTAAATTCTTTGGTTTCCCAAGAACATGTAGATGTGAACTTTATTGCTAGAAACAACTTCAACAGCAATGCTTATAGGGGTAATTTTGCTAGTAATCCTAGACCGTTTCCATCCAACTATGGGAACAACAACACCTACCCTAGCAACAAGAACCCCTCTTCTGAATTGGAAAACATGCTTAGAGACTTTATCACTACCCAAAAAGCCTTCATAAAAAATGTAGAGGAGAAATTAGATAAATTAGATAATCTCTCTTTGAAGGTAGAAAGCTTAGCCCTTGATATTGAGATGCTTAAAATTAGAACCTCTCCCCTTGAGGAGAAGAACGCCACTCCTATTAATGCTATCCAATTACAAAATAATGAAAATATTAGGATGATGGCTAAACTTAAAGAAAGGTGGGCTAGAGAAAAATAGGAAGAGGATAGAATTAAGAGCCTTCCTACACACCACACAGTTGCCACTATCCAAATTGTTGAGGACACCCAAACTATTAGCACCCAATGCACTCCTAGTCCCGTTGGACCTATTAATGGTGATGCTAATACCTCAACCAAAGATGAAGAAACTCCTATGAACATAGAGGGTTTCAAACAAGTGAGCCTAGACGACACTACTACCACCTTTGATAGTAGTGATATTGATTTTGATAGTTTCACCCTCTCAGAAGTTATTAGCTTGCTACATAAAATGTCTAGAGACCCCCACACTAGCACACTTAATCTTGCCTTCACGGAGCATATCACAAATGCTCTCATCAAAGCTAGGGAGGAGAAGCTTAGAGTAGAAGCCTCCATACCTAGGAAGCTAGATGATGGTTGGGACCCTATGATCAAAATTAAATTAAATAACTTCTCTTGTTATGCCTTATGTGATGTTGGAGCTAGTACCTCCGTTATGCCCAAAAGAATATTTGATATGTTTGAATTGAAGCCCTTTGAGCCTTGTTCTTTTGGTGTTCGTCTTGTTGATTCTTCCGTAAAGAAACCTTTGGGGAAGATCGACGATGTTCTTATCATTGTCAATGACAACTATGTTCCCGTTGATTTTATTGTTATGGATATAGAGTGTGAACCTTTGTGTCCAATTATTTTGGGACATCCTTTTCTTCGCACCGTTGGTGCGGTTATTGACATGAAAGAGGGGAATATAAAATTCCAATTCCCATTCAAAAAGGGGATAACATGATATGGGGTGGCCCGATCTTCTCGTGAGCACAGTAGTAGATGGATGATAGAAAGTGGATAACTAGTGAGACATCCTCGAACTTCCCGGCTGTTCCCCCGTTGCCAGCGCAATAGATCTTCAACCCTAAGGAATTCTGAACACCACACTCTTCGCAACGTAGCCGAAGACCATGAAACGATTCTGCAAGCCGCCAATTCCCAACGGAACAACGGATCACACCTGAACTTTGCAAGCCGCCAATTCCCAACGGAACAACGGATCACACTTGAACTTAGGAAACACGAACCTCCAGATCACAACAAAGTGAAGGGTTGAATTCTCGATCGCAACAAAGGAGAAATCGATACAAGATGAATGCTTCAAGCAAATTCAATCTAGGGTTTATCTAAAACGTAGTCTAACCTAAAACTCGTAGGGGAACTTGTATTTATAGTCTAAGGGGGTCCAGACTCGGATATAGGGGCCGTAGGCCCGTTTCTGCGCGCAGGCAGCACGGTAGTACCGTGATTGGCGTGGTAGTACCGCGGCTACTACCGTAACCACTTCTGCATCTCTCCTGACCAGCACGGTAGTAGATGCGGTAGTACGGACGGTAGTACCGCGGCCAGCGCGGTAGTACCGCACCCTGAAGCTTGAAACTTCTTGGCCTTGACTTCTTGAGGTTCAGCTTCTCCTCCTGGATCCTTGGCTTCTCCTTCTGGATCCTTGGCTTTGTCTGGGATGTCCTCATCAGAACACTTCCCTATAAAGAAAATCAAGTTACCTTTTGAGTCCGTTACACGGGCTAGTTATTCTCTTTCTCTTGATAAAACTTGATTCTTCTTTTGCATCATGCCTAGCTTAAAGGCATAAAAGAAAGCGCTTTCGGGAAGCAGCCCGCAACGAATTTAGGTTTTTCTTTTTGCTTTTGTTGTGTCTTTATGTTTGTTACTACTGTAGCAACATCATTGTATCTTTCTTTTTCAGCTTTGTGCCAAGTTATAGCCTCTTATGATAAGGGAAGCAAAAGTTGTGACGTGCTGTCCAGAAAACAGATTCTGTCCCTTGACAGAAAAATTCGAATCAAATCACCAGATCATCTTTTTGATCTTAATTTTTTTGACAGCGTGCTCTATACAATTGCGAAACTTCCGTATGTTCTGAGTTTTTTGATATGAGTTGCAGAAGTGCCCCTAAAAAATTCGTTACTACCTGCTGTTCTGTTTTTCACAGATTCTTCCACGTTTTGTCTCTCCTAACTTTTGCAAACCTTATGCTAGCTTTTTCTTTGCAAAAATTTTTTTGGCACTCTTGAGAAACAGTAGCTCTTCAAGAATATCTTTATATCCAGTGGGGAAAAATTATTTTATTAAGGGTACTAACCTCTCTAATCAGCTAATGATGAGTTATGTATGAAGGGAGTTTTCAAGTGTGCGATGGAAGATGATGAAAGAATATCCAGGAGTGTCAAGCGCTCAAGCTTGGGGATGCCCCCATGCATCCCCAATAAATATTCAAGGATACTCAAGCGTCTAAGCTTGGGGATGCCCCCGTGCATCCCCTTCTCCATCAACAATCATCAGTTCGTCCTTCGTCTCACTATATTTTTATCACTTCATGCGTTATGTGCTATGCTTAGAGCGTCTCGCTCTTAGGCTTTATTTTTAGTTTTCTTTAGCTTTGCTTGCTGTTCATAACAAGTTAGATCCCGTCTTACTTTGTGTGGGAGAGAAACACGCTCCACTTTCAAAATCTAGAACACATCATAGGATTTTTCCTGCTTATCTTTTTGTTGTTGAGTGTTCTTTATCTTTTCATAGCTGCTGCCATGTTTAGTCTTAGTCTTAGTTTGTCTTTAGCAAGAGCCTTGGCTTTTGTTTAGTTTGTTGCTGGAACTCTTTTTATTTTTCATGTTTATCTTGTTAAAGAGAGTTGGTTGTTGCACTGAGTTGTGTCCTGTCTTGAAATTAGGTAATTGAGGTTGCTATTTAATTCTAGTAGTAACTTGCAATAGTTTTGAGGTATTGTTGTGAGTAATGTTTGAACTTTTGGTGTCAAGAGCTCTAGCCTATTAGTGATAGGTGTCGTATTTTGGGAAATCCGTGTGTATTTTCAAAACCTACAAAACTAGTTGAGAACTCTAGCTACTAGAAGGATCACTAAGCTTTGGAGGGATTGAATATTAGAGAACACTCACGTACCATGAGTCGAGGATGCGCAAGGATAACCAAACCCCCATACACTCCTCCTCGGGGTACTTGTCTCTTTGTGAACCTCCTTTTTAGATTGAGAGTTACCGATAATAAGTGCATGAGTTCTTCGGACTGATGTAAGTATTGAAAGTTGACACTTCCACCTTCCCATATTTTGCTAGCCTCTCCCGTGCCGTGCATTGCCTTCTTCTCACTCCGAGAGTTGGTGTCCACCTTCGCCGGTACATCCAAACCCTTGGCACGATACGCTCTGTCATCATAAACCTCCTTATATCTTTCCTCAAAACAGCCACCATACCTACCTATCAAGGCATTTCCATAGCCTTTCCGAGATATATTGCCATGCAACATCCACCTCTTCATGACTTGATCTTCATGTCATACATGTTCCTACTACACTGGTAGCGACATACATTGCATACATCATGATAGTTACATCTTCTTTATGATTTTGAGTACCTTGTAAAGTGTGAAAGATCTCCTTTACCTTCTTGTAAAATAGAGTGTTGCCCTTAAGTGAGGAAAAGATCCCAAAGTGGACACAATAAAAAATCCCAAAGAGGACAAATGAGAGTTAGATAGAAAGAGCCATTGAGGCCACAAAAAAATACAAAAAATAGAAAAAAGAGAAAAATAAATAAAAAGAGAGAAAGGGGCAACACTACTATCCTTTTGAGAGATCCACACTAGTACTCCCTTTATATCCTTGTACTCCATAGAGATGATCATTATGCATATAGCTATGTGGGGACCTTCACACTATAGAACTTGGCTTGCATATTCCAAGGATGAGCCTCCTCAAACGAGCTCTAGGTCTTCATGAGCGAGCAAGTTAGATGCACCCCCACTAGTTCCATTGGAGAGCTTCCTAGCTCGTATGTGCATCCGTTGCATGGCAATCCCTACTCCTCACATCATATCTATCATTTGGCATCTCTTTCCTATGATTGTCCTCATTGATGTGAGCCTTTCTCATCCTTTTTGTCTTCCTCTTCCGCACTTCTCTCTTTGCCATCCTAAGTGTCAACTCTCGTGCTTACGCTCATCCATTGCATGAGTGCTCAAAATATTGAAAAAGGAGTGGATCAAATTGACTTGTACCTGGCTAGTGGTCTGGGGACGAGTCAAGATAAGATTCCAGAAAAAGACCGAGTGTGAAACTTTAGTAGATTGAGTTCTCAGCAAATAAATTGTTTTTCTCGTAATCCCTATCCCCCTTCTTGCACGCAAACAACATTTGGAGACATTCGAGTCACGGACATCGAGAGCTCTTGCACCTAATGTTCTTTTGTTACTTGTTTCAATGCTAATATAGACTCTTGCTTGTTATGACTTGAATTGAATTTCTAACCTTGATTTCTTTACTTTTCAAAGTTCTTATATGGTTGCTAGCATGTCACCACAGAAATTATGTCGTTATCATTTACCTACTCGAGGACGAGCAGGAATTAAGCTTGGGGATGTTGATACGTCCAAAACGTATCTATAATTTCTGCTTGCTCCATGCATGTTTTGTGTGATATTGCTATGATCTAGATACACTTTCATACACTTTTGATCATATTTGGACTAACCTATTAACTCAGTGCACCACAGTGCGAGTTCCTATTTTCTGTTGTTTTTCTATTTCAGTTTTCCCCCATATAAAAAGTGCCAGAAAAATTCCGGGAAAAATATAGGAAAAACCAGCGTACAGGAAGCTTCGCGAAGAGCCCGAGTGGGGCCAGAGGGGAGCCAGGGGTGGACCAGGCGGCCACCCGGCGCGGCCCCACCCCTGGCCGCGCCAGGGGGGCGCCTGGGGCCCCTGGTCCACCTCTGGCTGCCCCCCTTTGCCTATATATTCTCCGTCACGGGAAACTTCAGAAAGGAGAACCCTTTTTCGCGATCTCTCCTCTGTTCCGCCGCCGCCGCGCTTCCGAGATCGGGAGCACCAGAAGACCTCTTCCCGGCACCCTGCCGGAGGGAGGGCCGACCTCCGGGAGTCTCCTCTCCACCATGGATGCTCCCCGGATGTCTCGTGAGTAGTTTTCCTTGGACCATGGGTCCGTGATCAGTAGCTATGTGATGTTCTCCTCCCCTCTTTGTTCTTCATGGTTTAGACCTCGTGAGCTGCCCTACATGATCGAGGAACTTTTGTAATCTTTCTGCTATTGCTATGCTGAGTTTGATGGGATCTGATGGATTATGAGATTATATTCATATTGTGATTGAGTAATATATTTGGTTTTTATCTCTTATATTTTTGTTCCTAAGTAATTCTTGCATGTTCGCCGTTGTTGTTTATTGCTTTGGCCAAGTAGTAGATAGTAACCCCAAGAGGGAATGTTATGCTCCCCGATGACACGCTTGAGTGACAGAAACATGAGTCTAGGGGATGTGATGTTGCCACAAGGGGGAAAACAACGGTGCTTGTAACCGCGGTTGCAAGGATTGTTTACTTTACGCAAAGTGCTTTTTAATGCAGTTGTCTGTTGCTTTGGGTTTACACTTTGGGTGAGGCTCTCAACTTAATACTAGCGAGATGTTCTGGATAGGTATCTCAAGGTGGATGATTAGTAGTAGATGCAGTTGGATTTCGGTCTACTTATTTTGGCGTACTGCCCGTGCTTTTGAGCCTCTTCCTTTCTTTTGTAGCATAGTTAGCATTGAAGTGCGTTCATAATCCTGTCAATTGCCCTTCTGTAATTTGTTTACCTCGCATAGCAGTTTTATCGTCTTTTGGAGAGAGACATCACTAGTGAACATCACGTATCCCGGTCCATATCCTCATTACTGTTTCCACGCTCATTTACTTTTCTGCTTTTACTTTCAGTTGCTATCTTTATCCCTTGTGTTTGATCCTTTGTGAACAACAAGACCGGAGATATTGACAACCTATCTGAACTTCGTTCGGAACAAATTTATTTGTGTCTGTGTGCAGGTCCGCATCAGTTGCGCCGCTGACACCTACTTATCATCTCTGGAGTCCTAATGGACACAAACCTTGGTATCTTTACTGAGGGAAATTTGTTGCTGTACTACATCACGCCTTCCACTTGGGGCTCACCAACGAAGGGCGAGAAGACTACACCCGTCAACTCTCGCGCCATCAAGTACCTACATACCGGAGGGTGGGTTTTGACTCTGTCCTAACACCACCCCTAACAGGCGTGGCTATAACGGCTTTGCTCACTCACACTCGAAAGTATGTCTAGGGACTTGATGATTCAAGTTGGGATTTGCTCCTCCTTCTCAGGAGAGATATTCTTTGGGCCCTCTCGGTATTAGGTATCCACCAACATCCAGCCGGATACTTTGTGAATAGATCACATGGGATACGGAATACGTGAACGAGAAAAAGAACAAAACCGATAAGATGATAATTGGTATAATGATTAATGAGTTGATCATGCGGATACCTATATAATCTCACCTCATGTTTTGTAAAGTATCGCGAAGCAAAGGGATTGGCATGTCAACCAGAGGTTCACTCGAATTCATATTTTTGTAGGTGCGGGAACCATTATGGGTGTCCATGGCTCCGCTATTGGTTATTGATCCGAAGAAAGTCAGTTTCCGGTTCATGTCCGTATTCTACCGAACCTATGGGGTCACACACTTAAGGGTGGTAGATTTTTTGAGTACTAGAGTGATAGGAGCATGAGTATAACACACCGAAAAAGTTTTGGAGTGATTGAGATTTAATTGGAGAGAAAACCGGAATCGTTTCGGGGCACCGGTAAAGTACCGGGAAGAGTTTTGAGAAAACCGGGTAAAACCGGAGGGCCGGAAAAGTTCCGGGATGGTCTAAATATGTTTAATATTTATTTCTTGTGAATTCTAGAATTGTTTTGGAATTAATAAAATAGATTTAATATCAATGGGCCCCTCTCACTTGGAAGGCCCAAGTGGGGAGGGAGCACTTGGACCAAGGAGGCCCATGTGGGGAAGGCGCCTAGAGGAGGAAGCTTCCTCCCCCTTCCTTGGCGCCCCACCAGATGGAGGGAAACCCTAGGGTGCCCCCTAGGGCTGCCCCCTCCTCCAAGGTGGCCTCCCCTCCCCTCCCACTATAAATAGATGAGGGGGGGGGGGCACCCCCAATGAGAGACACAAATTTGTTCTTTTGCCTCAGGGCTGCCCCTCCTCTCTCCTCTCTTGTAGATCTGATCTCCACCATATCTCGAAGTGCTGCTCCTCCCTCCTCTCTACTCCGGAGGCGCCGAGCTCTGGACGGCGGAGCCCTGCCGGATCTACTACACCGTATGTGTGGATCAACCATAGAGAGATCGTACGTTCGATCTTCGTTCGAGGGACTTCTAGATCTATTCGTGGGGCGTCACACGGATCAGATCTGTTCGAGGGATTGCACCGCGTCAATCTTCCCCAACTCTGCATCAACTTCTTCCGCTGCGAGAGAACTACCGTTTGAACGGTTGTTAAGGTGACAAGATCGCTAACTGTGACGCCCCCAAAATCAGACCGTGTACAGTAATCATACACGCAAGGTACACGATCGAGATCAGGGACTCACGGTGAGATATCACAACACAACTCTATAAATAAAATAATACAAGTTGTTTAATACAAGCCAGGGGCCACGAGGGATCGAATACAACAGCTCGAGAGCACAAAGTTAGCGGAAGCAAAAGTATCTGAGTACAGACACAAGGTACACATGATCTGCCTTAAGATGGCTAGCATAAAATCAACACTCGATCGAAAAGGCGAAGCCTCCTGCCTGGGAACCTCCAAACTACTCCTGGCCAAAGGGGGAACTCGACGTCGTAGAAGGCATTGGGGATCTTCACGTTGCGGTGGTTGGCATCGGGGAACTCCTGCTCCTGGGCTCCAACGTCGACTGCAGCGGCCGATCAGGAAAAACAAAAAGGGGGAAATAAAGCAAAGGTGAGTATCTAGCATACCCGCGAGTCTTACGTCCGCTACTAAGCATTTATGCATTTGTATCAAATGGAAAGGGGAGGTTGTATATAGTGGACTGCAAGGTAGAAATCAGAATAAGGATGAGAAGCTAGGCCTATCGAAGACTAGCATCTTCCGACGAGTCTTGCAGCATGAGGTAAGAACCAGCCAACAGTTAATATAATAGTAATGAAAGTAACAATGTAGCAGAAGTTGCTGCAACATTGTATAATAATAAGTTGTAATCATAATTAACAATGCCTCCGAGTTCCCTCCCTCGACATCCCCGCGAGGGAGAAAACCCGGAACCAACAGTTTAATAGTAGTAGTTGTAGTGATAGAGTCTGGCTTCAGCATAAAGCGTCCTGTTACCGAGGACACGGCTATCCGAATAGATTATCATCCCTGCAGGGGTGCACTGGTGTCATACTACACGCTCGGATCTCCAGGGTGGCGTACACCTTGTTAGGGAACACCCCACCAAGGCTATCCGACACGCCGAGGCCCATCCTACGGCTCATCAGAGAGGTCCCCGCCGGTCTACAGCCCTAAGTGCAAGGGGGTCATGGGCCTATCACCCCTCGCTCTCCGAGTCGTTGTGAGGCGGGAGATCCGTACACCACAGGTGACGATCAATCCCGGTCACAATGCTGAACTGGACGTCTTTCAGAGCTTTCAAACGAGACCACAACGCGGAGGGTCCACACCGTAATCCCACGTATAGGTAGTGTGTACAAGCCAAAAGGATACTCAAGTCATCCGCCGAACCCATTAAGCATTTTATTAATTTTCTGTCGAGACAACCGTTATCGTTGCCCCTTATTGAATGAGTCGCGGATAACGACAGCAGTCAGGACCACCAGTAACATCGGTGCCTGCCCTGACGTCCCACCAACTCGTGCGGTTACCAACAAGGTGAACCGTCTCCTTACCTTGTCTCGCGTTTGCTCCGAAGAGCTCGACTTTCGTACAACAGGATATCTGTCGGCCACGAACAGTACCAGGCCCGCCGCACACCGGTGGAATACACCTGACCTATCGTTCCGCTAAGATACCCTGCGCGGGCACCGTTGGGTCACCCGACTCCTTACTTGTAAGGACACCAGTTGATTCGGGTGCCTACCATCAAGTGAAACCAGGAGGAATCACCCTCGATGGTACATTTAAAGAGGTTCGACAGAGACATCAGCGGAATGAACTAAAGAGGAATATTCTCGTATCACACCGGTGGTGTTGAGACACCAGCGGAATGAACTAAAGAGGAATACCCTCGTATCATCCCAGTGATGCTACGCTACTGAGCCGACGAGAGTGAAATACGAGTTCGTCCACTCGTAAGTCAAACTCGAAGCGACTCGGCAGAGTCTCGCCGTTGTAGGTTTCCTAGGGCGTCTGCATTGATCTGTACCTGTTGCAGTTATAATATTTTGTAATACGCGTTCACTCACCAGAGTGATCACGGCCCGCTATTCTAAATCTAGCTAACAATGCGCAGGGTTTACTGCTGAATATAATATATATATATATATATATATATATATATATATATATATAATAGGCAGCATAGGATAAAGGAAGGTACATCAAGTGGCGACAAAAACAGGTTATGCAATTGAATAGGATTGTAGCGTAGCAGCAGCAGTAACAATGCCTAGTGCAAGAAATATACGGAAAAGATAGGCGATATCTGGGGAAGGAAAATGGCTCTGCTTGCATGGAAGCTCGACGGTAGGGGTAGGGTCGTCGACGAAGTAGTCGTACTCGGCAACGGTGTCGGCAGCAGCAACGAGGTCTATCGGAAAATAAAGGGGGGAGAAACAATAAATACACAGCAATAATAGCAATACAATTGTAAGACATAGCAGATATAAAGCAACGTGTCTCTAACGCAGTGTTAAGTATTTTAGTCGGAGCGGGAATTTATTCGGGGATGACTCATCGGTACCGGTTGATTACCAGACAGATGATCCGGAGGGGGAAGGTTCCATGTCTGTAATGTTAGAGACATCTGACTGGCATATGGATAGTGTATCCGTGCTCGTTGATCCATTCTGGACAACTTTCGTATTCAGAATAATTTCATCCGGAAAGTTTTACCGGCTCCGGTCGTCTGACTGACAGATGAACCGGAGGGGAAATGTTCCACGTTCGATATGATAGAGGGGTGTGGTGGATACACGGGTGGCGTATCCGTATTCGTTATATTTTTCTGATCATTTATATATATAAATTATTTTCATCGGAGTTACGGATTAAAAGATATTAATTTTCAAAATTTTATTCAATTTAAATCATTTTCTGGAATTTATATTTAATAAATAATTGCAACATTATCCACAACACTAGTTGACTGGTCAAACCTGACCAGTGGGTCCCACTGGTCAGTGAGACATTCACTAAAATAGGTTAATTAAACTAGTTAATCTAAATTAGAAGTGGGCCCAATCTGTCATACAGAGTGACACATAACAATTACTTAAATCGCTTAAATAGCCTGGGGCCCATCTGTCACAGACCGTTAGGAAAAATTAATTAACTTACTAACTAATCATTCACTAATTAATCTTTTAATTAGTATTATTATATTAACACTTTTTTTAACACGGGTTGGCCCACCAGTCAGTGGCCCAGCCAGCCCCTCGCTGGGCTCTCACGCAGGGAACGTCGCCGGCCACACGGAAGCACGGCGAGCGGCGGCCGGACTGGAACGGCTAGGTTGCGGCCAAGGGGTCGGCCGGCTAAGCGCAGGGTGCCCCATGGCGCCGCCTTGGGCGGCCCGAGCGCGCAGGGGGCGGGCCGAGGCACGGCTGGCCATGGCGGCTCGGCCAGAGGGCAGCGCCGACCGGCCGCTGCGGCACCAGCCCGCGATCAGTGGAGGGGAGGGGGCGGAGCATGGCGGCGCATGCGGGAGGGCAGGGGAGGGTGCGCGCGGGGGGGAGGCCAGTGCAAGGAAGGCATGGAGACCACGAGCTCCAGCCATGGCGAACGAAAGCGTCGGGCTCCAATGGGGAGGCGGCTAAACTGCGAGCAATTGGCAGGAAAAAGGGGGGAATGAAGGGAGGGGCTCACCACGAGCACGGTAGTGCTGACGGCGAGGTCGACGGAGTTGTCACCGTGACGAATTTGGCAAGGGAGTCCGCCAGCCCGGGGTTGAAGACGACCCAAATTGCGCGCATATGGGGTGTCCTTGCTCGATCTGTTTCCCTGAGTCGATGTACTCGACGAAGACGAAGCTCTTGGACAAGTTGTCTCGCAACAGGGAGCTCGGTGGCCACGACGACCATGGAGGCGCGGCCATGACGGACCCGATGGTGCACACAAGAGCTTGGGGAGGAAGCAGAGATGCGAAGGAGGGAAAAGGAGGGGCGGCTAGGGTTTCGTGGAGGGCTCGGGCGCAGGGGGCTTATCCCCACCACCGGCTGCGGGATGGCCGCCACGGTTTGGCCTGTTGGATATGTGCCCTAGAGACAAATTAATAAAGATATTTGTCACATATCCGTTTTGTTCATAATACGTTTTATACTGTGCTATAACTGTATTACTTGGAAATACTAATACAGGTGTAGTATAAAACATGGTCCGTAGTTTAACTCGGGTAAACTATCTCATTGGGCAATTGATTGATCAAACTTTCCTGATCATGGCGACACTTAAGTCCATTGACAATGAGGTCATATCGTTAAGGGGAATGATGTGATGGACGTACACCCACCTAAAGTATTGCAATGTGATCGAGTCACATAGTTCAGCGTTGCTATGACTTTGTAACATATGACTTAGTCCTTAGACCGTAATGATGATACGTAATTGTCATCTATGAGGAGACTTTGATTTGTATCCCACCGCCTGACTGAAATATGCTGGCTATAACGGTGCACTTTGGGTATTCCGAAATAGATGGTTGATGAGTATGTTAATAGATCAGAGCGGGATTTGTCAGTCCTTGTGACAGGACAGGTACTCTGGGCCCACTCGGTGATATTGCATCAATAGCTTGCAAGCAAGTGACTAGGTCACAAGAGATGCAATGATCATGGACGAGTAAACTTGTTTGTTGTGAACGAGATGTGAACACGGTATGTAGGATACCGACGATCAAACCTCGGACAAACAAAGTACCGAAGCACAAAGGGATTACGTCGTATCGTTAACGGTTTCCAAAGGCGATCGAAGTTCATTCGATGGAAGCGCAGGGGCTGTCAAGGATTGTAACCAGTCCAACTGACTAGTCATTGGTCAATGAGAAGAGTCTCGACCATGTCTGTTGTTTCCCGGACCGTTAGGGTGTTACACTTAAGGGCAATCGATGCATAGGACAGTTACGGGATCAATCGGTGAAATAGGAGAAATCACCGGAATAGTTCCGGAGGAGGACGGAATGGTTTCCGGACATTTTGAATAGTTCAAAATAAAGTTTAATTGTTTAATTATCTGAATTAAATATTTAAAACATATTAAATAAATTAAAAAATTGGGAAAAAGGCTATATGGGCCCATGGGGCCCATTAGGGGAGGAGGGGGTTTCCCCCCTTAGGCTTGGCGCCAAGGGTGGGGCCCAAACCCCCCTATGGCCGGCGCACCTCCCCCCCCCTTTGGGGGTTTAGTCCCACATGGGGGAGGGGAGGAGGATCACCCCCCCCTTGGCCTATATAAGGAGGGGTAGACCCCCCCTTTTTCCAACACACCAAATCTCCTTCTTCCTCCTTCTCCTTCCCGGAAGTGGACTCCCCTTGTTTGGAGTCTGCACCAGGATTGGAGTTCTCCACCATAAGGCAGGCCGTCGCTCTGCTGGAGTCGGGATCCGTAGCCGTCTTTGTTCCGCTGCTCGCCTGGTTCGGGGCCCGGGAGGAACATCGATTGTACCATACGTGTATAATCTCTTCGAGGCACTACACGTGTGGTGCTACTTCGTCGCTGGAGGTTTACCGGGAGTCATCCTCTCCGGTGGTGGTCTTCTACACGACAGGGAGGTCGTAGTTCTGAGTCTACGCCAACCACGTTCGCAAGAACGTTTCCTTCTTTCGGTCTTCAAAGGTATGAACACCGATTCCCTCCGTTACTTTACATCGCCATAGCATAGATCTTGGGTTCGGGTACCGTAGGTATGAAAAAATTGTGTTTTCTGCCCCGTATCCCAACAGTGGTATCATGAGCTAGCTATGCGTAGATGTATTGTACGGGTAGAACACATCTAGGATGTGGGCATCGAATCTTCATTCGTTACCCTCCTACGTGCACTCATTTAGCGTTGCGGCAATGTTTGATGAAGCGGCCCCCGACCGACCTTACGCGTTTACGCGAGACTGGTTCCACGCTTGACATATGGCTTGTACCATATAAAGTGGCTGGGGGGTGTCTGTCTCTCTGCATTAGCGATGCGAAGATGTTTGCAACGGAGGGCCCCGACAGGGGTGTAATAGAGACGGATGGGAGACGGTGTTGTGGCATGTTTTTCGCAGGATAGAAACGGTTCTCTCTCTCGAAACCCCTAACAGCCACGTAAAACTTGCACAAGCTAAAGTAGAAAGGCGTTTAACTTTGCTTTGCATGAAGGGGGATCATAGCTTGTATGATTTAAAAGTTTTACATCCTGTTTTGCTAATATACTTGATATAACGACGGTAGCATTATAGGATGATCTCTCACTAAAACCAACACAGTGTCCTTACCCTAGTGAGCACCACCTGGAAAATTCTACATTATGGAGGCATCACGTGTCACACGGGTGTCAAACATTTTTCGTTCACAAGAGGTGGGTGTAGCAAGCCTGGCATATGTATATGATATGGCCTTGCATGACACAGCAACAAATCACATAGGGTGTGATGGCGAGCCTGGCATATGTATATGATATGGCCTCGGGACACAAGAGACCGAAAGGTCGAGCATGAGTCACATAGATGATGTGATTGGCATGATGGCCTACCTTCACACATACTGATGGCCGTGACGATCGGGGGAGGTATGGTGTTCTAGGATCGTGTAATCACTTAGCAAAATTGAGAGATGTTTTCCTAAGTGGGAGTTTTAGAATTAACTGTAATTGAACTCCACATTATGAACAAAAGTCTATGTATCTTTGTGAATCAACCTTGTAGATGACAGCACCACGCCCCTCGTTCAACTTAGGATCATTCCTAGAGAAAGATAAACTGAAAACTAATGGGTCAAACTTCACCTCCTGGTTCCGCACCATGAGGATTCTCCTCGTTCCCCTCAAAATGTCCTATGTACTTGAGACTGCATTAGGAGATGCACCAGCAACTACCGCTACTCCGGCTGAGAAGAAAGTCTATCTCATTAAGTCGGATGATTCCTCCCTTGTCAAGAAGGGTATGCTCCATGCCATGGAGGCTGAACTGCAGAAACGGTTCGAGAGCTTCAGTGCTTATGAGATAATCACTGACCTCAAGACCGTCTTTGCACCTCAAGCCAAGGTTGAGAGAAATGAAGTTTGTGAAGATTTCTTCTCTGGAAAAATGGAAGAGCACACCAGCATGACTGAGCACGTAGTCAAAATGTCTGACTACGTTCAACGCCTAAATGATCTAGAATTTAATATTCCAGATGAAGTGGCGATTGATAGGGTGTTGCGGTCGCTACCCCCTAGCTATGAGAGTTTTGTGTTGAAGTACAACATGCAAGGAATGGTTGAGACCCTTTCTGAATTGTTCACAATACTCAAAATTGCTGAGATGGAAATCAAGAAGGAGCACAGCTGCACCAAGTACCTAGAAGATAAGAAGGCCGGCAAGGTTGCCGGAAGAGACATGGATATATGTGATATACGTGTTATTGATGTTTTCCTGACAAGTGCTCGGAGCAACGTCTGGATATTTGATACCGGATCAGTTGCTCACATCTGTAACTCCCAGGAGGGGATGCAGAATAAACGACTCTTGCGGAAGGATGAAGTGACGATGCGCGTTGGGAACGGTGCCAAGGTTGAAGTAATGTCAATTGGCACGCTTCGTCTTAGTCTCCCTTCGGGACTGATTCTTGTCTTGAATAATTGCTATTATGTACCCGCGTTGAGTATGAACATTGTGAGTGGCTCTTGCTTGATGCGAGACCAGTATTCTTTTAAATCCGAAACAACTGGTTGTTCGATTTATAAGAATAATGTCTTCTATGTTCATGCACCGGTGCGTAATGGTTTATTCTTAATGGATCTCGAATATCATGACTCCCACATCAATAACGTAGAGGCCAAAAGATTAAAGCTTAGTAACGAAGAACACATGACGATGTGGCATTGTCGACTTGGTCATATTGGTATAAAGCGCATAGAGGAACTCCATAAAGATGGACTTCTGGAGTCATTGGATTTTGGATCCCTTGACACATGTGAACCATGCCTAATGGGCAAAATGACAAGGACTCCATTCAATGGGACAATGGAGCGTGTGATGGACTTATTAGGGATCATACATACTGATGTATGCGGACCAATGAATGTCACCGCACGCAATGGTTTTCGTTACTTCGTGACCTTCACGGATGACTTAAGTAGATACGGGTATATCTATTTAATGAAACACAAGTCTGAAACCTTTGAAAAGTTCAAGGAATTTCAGAGTGAGGTCGAGAATCAACTCGGGAAGAAAATCAAGCACCTTCGATCTGATCGAGGAGGCGAGTATTTAAGCCACGAGTTTGGCACTCATCTGAAGACTTGTGGTATTGTACCACAACTTACGCCAGCTGGAACACCTCAGCGAAACGGTGTGTCCGAGCGACGTAATCGAACACTATTGGATAGTGTACGGTCAATGATGTCTCATACCGACTTACCTACATCATTCTGGGGGTATGCATTAGAAACTGCCGCTTACGTTCTTAATAGGGTACCATCCAAATCCGTAGAGACAACGCCAATTGAGAAATGGTGTGGCAAGAAGCCAAAGTTGTCTCACCTGAAGATTTGGGGTTGTTAGGCTTATGTTAGGAAACTTCAGCCTGACAAACTCGAATCTAAGGCGGAGAAATGCATCTTTGTAGGATATCCAAAGGAAACTGTTGGATACACCTTCTACAATCAATCTGAGGGCAAAACGTTTGTCGCTAATACTGGACACTTTCTTGAGAAGGAGTTTCTCTCGAAAGAATTGAGTGGGAGGAAAATAGACCTCGATGAAGTGACTGACCAATCACTCCAAATGGAAGAACCGGCAACATAAATTGTTCTGGAACCTTCTTACACAGTGGGAGATGAAGAGAATGGCCAGGAAGACATTCATAACGATCATGACATACATGATGATCATGATGAGAATGAAGAGGAACCTATTTTGCCCCATGGGTCATCAAGAGTCCGTCAACCTACCGAGTTTTACGGACAGCTTGTGAATGCAATCTCGGCTGATGAGTCGGATGAACCTACGAGTTACAAAGAAGCAATGGAGGGACCCGAGTCCGAGAAATGGCTAGAAGCCATGAAATCCGAAATAGACTCCATGTACACCAACAAAGTTTGGACTTTGGTGGATATTCCCGAGGACCGCAAGGCCGTCGAGAATAAATGGATTTTCAAGAAAAAGACTGACGCAGACGGAAACGTATCTGTCTACAAAGCTCGACTTGTCGCGAAGGGGTTCCGACAAATTCAAGGAGTTGACTACGAGGAGACATTCTCTCCTGTAGCGATGATCAAGTCTATTCGGATCCTTTTAGCAATAGCTGCCTATCATGATTACGAGATATGGCAGATGGATGTGAAAACTGCGTTCCTTAATGGCAACATTGAGGAAGAGTTGTATATGATGCAACCAGAGGGGTTTATCAATCCAAGGAATGCTGGTAAGGTGTGCAAGCTTCAACGGTCCATCTATGGGTTGAAGCAAGCATCTCGGAGCTGGAATCTTCGATTTGATGAGGTCATTAAAGCTTTTGGATTTGTCCAAAACGTCGAAGAGTTCTGCGTCTATAAGAAACTGAGTGGGAGCTCTGTAGCATTCCTTGTGTTATATGTAGATGACATATTACTAATAGGGAACGATAAGAAATTCTTAGAAGAAGTAAAGGAATATCTGAATGGAAAATTTTCCATGAAGGACCTAGGTGAAGCTGCGTACATATTGGGGATTAAGATCTATAGAGATAGACCTAATCGACGGTTGGCCTTGAGTCAGAACACTTATATTGACAAGATATTGAAAAGGTTCAGTATGGATAACTCCAAGAGAGGCCTCTTGCCAGTTATAAAAGGTGTCAAATTAAGCGTGACTCAATGCCCAACCACAGCAAAAGAGAAGGAGGAAATGTCCTCAAAGCCCTATGCCTCAGCCATAGGTTCTCTCATGTATGCTATGTTATGTACCAGACCGGATTTAGCGCTGGCCATTAGTATGACTAATTGCTACCAGAGTAACCCGGGAATGGCTCACTGGACAGCAGTAAAGAACATCCTTAAGTACTTAAGAAGAACCAAGGATCTCTTTCTCGTTTATGGAGGAGTTGATGAGGAGCTCACCGTAAAGGGTTACGTTGACGCAAGCCTCGACTCAGATCTAGATGACTCGAAATCCCAGACGGGATATGTTTTCATGTTGAACGGTGGCGCTATTAGCTGGAGGAGCGGCAAACAGTCTGTCGTCGCCCAATCTACAATGGAGTCGGAGTATATTGCCGCTTGCGAAGCGTCAAATGAGGCGCTGTGGCTGAAGAAGTTCGTGATCGAGCTTGGCGTCTTTCCCAGCTGCACTGACCCCGTGGGAATCTTCTGCGATAACACGGGTGCCATTGCTAACGCGAAGGAGCCAAGAACTCACTCTACAGCCAAGCACATCCTCTGAAAGTTCCATGTGACGCGAGACTACGTCAGGGATGGACACACTAGGATTCACAAGATACATACGGATCTGAACACAGCAGACCCGATGACTAAACCTCTTCCACAGGGCAATTTTGTAGAACACCGAGAGACCATTGGTGTTAGATACATACCTGATGTAAACTAGTGTAATTTGTACTCTAGTGCAAGTGGGAGACTGTTGGATATGTGCCCTAGAGACAAATTAATAAAGATATTTGTCACATATCCGTTTTGTTCATAATACGTTTTATACTGTGCTATAACTGTATTACTTGGAAATACTAATACAGGTGTAGTATAAAACATGGTTCGTAGTTTAACTCGGGTAAACTATCTCATTGGGCAATTGATTGATCAAGCTTTCCTGATC
This sequence comes from Bromus sterilis, assembly GCA_950022295.1. Classification (NCBI taxonomy): domain Eukaryota; kingdom Viridiplantae; phylum Streptophyta; class Magnoliopsida; order Poales; family Poaceae; genus Bromus; species Bromus sterilis. The sequence continues at coordinate 226,201,064 of OX465599.1, forward strand.
ATGGCGACACTTAAGTCCATTGACAATGAGGTCATATCGTTAAGGGGAATGATGTGATGGACGTACACCCACCTAAAGTATTGCAATGTGATCGAGTCACATAGTTCAGCGTTGCTATGACTTTGTAACATATGACTTAGTCCTTAGACCGTAATGATGATACGTAATTGTCATCTATGAGGAGACTTTGATTTGTATCCCACCGCCTGACTGAAATATGCTGGCTATAACGGTGCACTTTGGGTATTCCGAAATAGATGGTTGATGAGTATGTTAATAGATCAGAGCGGGATTTGTCAGTCCTTGTGACAGGACAGGTACTCTGGGCCCACTCGGTGATATTGCATCAATAGCTTGCAAGCAAGTGACTAGGTCACAAGAGATGCAATGATCATGGACGAGTAAACTTGTTTGTTGTGAACGAGATGTGAACACAGTATGTAGTATACCGACGATCAAACCTCGGACAAACAAAGTACCGAAGCACAAAGGGATTACGTCGTATCGTTAACGGTTTTCAAAGGCGATCGAAGTTCATTTGATGGAAGCGCAGGGGCTGTCAAGGATTGTAACCAGGCCCAACTGACTAGTCATTGGTCAATGAGAAGAGTCTCGACCATGTCTGCTGTTTCCCGGACCGTTAGGGTGTTACACTTAAGGGCAATCGATGCATAGGACAGTTACGGGATCAATCGGTGAAATAGGAGAAATCACCGGAATAGTTCCGGAGGAGGACGGAATGGTTTCCGGACATTTTGAATAGTTCAAAATAAAATTTAATAGTTTAATTATCTGAATTAAATATTTAAAACAAATTAAATAAATTAAAAAATTGGGAAAAAGGCTATATGGGCCCATGGGGCCCATTAGGGGAGGAGGGGGTTTCCCCCCTTGGGCTTGGCGCCAAGGGTGGGGCCCAAACCCCCCTATGGCCGGCGCACCTCCCCCCCTTTGGGGGTTTAGTCCCACATGGGGGAGGGGAGGAGGATCACACCCCCCCTTGGCCTATATAAGGAGGGGTAGACCCCCCTTTTTCCAACACACCAAATCTCCTTCTTCCTCCTTCTCCTTCCCGGAAGTGGACTCCCCTTGTTTGGAGTCTGCACCAGGATTGGAGTTCTCCACCATAAGGCAGGCCGTCGCTCTGCTGGAGTCGGGATCCGTAGCCGTCTTTCTTCCGCTGCTCGCCTGGTTCGGGGCCCGGGAGGAACATCGATTGTACCGTACGTGTATAATCTCTTCGAGGCACTACACCTGTGGTGCTACTTCGTCGCTGGAGGTTTACCGGGAGTCATCTTCTCCGGTGGTGGTCTTCTACACGACAGGGAGGTCGTAGTTCTGAGTCTACGCCAACCACGTTCGCAAGAACGTTTCCTTCTTTCGGTCTTCAAAGGTATGAACACCGATTCCCTCCGTTACTTTACATCGCCATAGCATAGATCTTGGGTTCGGGTACCGTAGGTATGAAAAAATTGTGTTTTCTGCCCCGTATCCCAACATGGCCGAGGCATGAACGCTTTGCCCACAGCGTAATATAGGGATTTGCTTTTATTTAGTTTTCTCTTTGTTTTTAATTCTTTTCTTTGTGTTTATATTTTATTTGGCCATTAGTTAAGTTTTGTAAAACATGTAACTGATCCCAATATCCATGTTATATAATTGTGCCCATCAATAAAAGTGTTGGTTACAAAATAAATTCATTCACATTATTTATTTATTTAAAAATGGAACAAAGGTTGTTGTTTTGCTACTGTTAGACTTGTTTAAAATATTTAAACGTTGTAATAAAATATCATTTGTATTTTAGTATGGTCAAATGATTTTTTGACTTTTTATAAAACTGTTTGCAACATTTTTGGTTTCACTTTTATTTCCACTTTGTTTTTTTAATTCCAACCAAAGGGGTTTTAATATTATTTGACCTTGAATATGATCAAGGCAATATTAATCATTGTGATTAATCATTAACAATAGGTGATCACTGTAGCTTGACACCGAGGGTGTTACAAATTTCCCCCACTAAAAAGAATTCTCGTCCCGAGCATTAAAGGTAGTGTATGGGGTAGAGTTTTGGTTTTGTATTCTAGCGATTCTTCTTAGTCTTGTTTACTCTTCTCGAGGGAGTCAATCCTTCTCGTTGATGTCTTCATTTCTCTGCATCACTGCATCTCGATGAGTGGTCATCCTTCTTTCGGGGGCTTCATCATACTTACGGATAGGCTAGGAGGAAAACTCAAGGGGTTGGACCGGTATAAGGTTAATCAACCAAGGTTGTCCGAGGGAATGGGGTACAAAGTATCTTCCAAGTTTATACTCAGGGGAATACATCGAGAGAAACAAAAGAATGTATGAGAAATCTCAATCAGATAGACATGCATTCGATGTCGATGACGGATGATGAAAAGGGGTCCAGAGCATCAGGCATAAGCACTGCGTCTGGTATCAGACTGAATATCACAAGGTACATGACTCGTGAATTGCATACGAGGTCAAGCGCGATGAATAACCTCGGGAACACGGAGGTAAAGGATAGTCAGGTTTCAATCCTGTTGAACTGTGGGTTATGGGCCCACAGAGAATCTAGTGTGAGTATCGGTACTCAACCAGAAGGAGAAAGAATGCAAAGAAATCCGGTGATATAAGCATCAGAATAATTCAATGCTTAAGTACAAGGGAATTATGATTTCCAGATCGGGAGGTGGATGTAATTATCCATACGGACTTATCAGTGGCAGGGGATTGCAAAGGCGATGAACACATAGGTTCTCGAGAATTTATTGAAGAGTAATCTTTGGAATCTTCAGGTGAAGCAAGCGATCATCTTGGGTGAAGGGCTCTCCGGAAGGACAGAGGTGCGAGATCCTAGAGTTAGTGTTAGCAAAATCTTTAACCCGAAAGAGAAGAGAGATCTGAGTCCCAGAGTAAAGGTACGGAGAAAAAGATCCTAATACCACCTATTTTTTCGACGTGGGCCGATAAGCCACACATCAGTGTTAGTAAAATAGTTTTCCCAATGACTAGACTCAACTTCGACCAAGGAGTTGGAAGGGGGTTTCCTGCAGGCAGTCGGCTCTGATACCAACTTGTGACGCCCCCAAAATCAGACCGTGTACAGTAATCATACACGCAAGGTACACGATCGAGATCAGGGACTCACGGTGAGATATCACAACACAACTCTATAAATAAAATAATACAAGCTGTTTAATACAAGCCATGGGCCACGAGGGATCGAATACAACAGATCGAGAGCACAAAGTTAGCGGAAGCAAAAGTATATGAGTACAGACACAAGGTACACATGATCTGCCTTAAGAAGGCTAGCATAAAATCAACACTCGATCGAAAAGGCGAAGCCTCCTGCCTGGGAACCTCCAAACTACTCCTGACCAAAGGGGGAACTCGACGTCGTAGAAGGCATCGGGGATCTTCACGTTGCGGTGGTTGGCATCGGGGAACTCCTGCTCCTGGGCTCCAACGTCCACTGTAGTGGCCGATCAGGCAAAACAAAAAGGGGGAAATAAAGCAAAGGTGAGTATCTAGCATACCCGCGAGTCTTACGTCCGCCACTAAGCATTTATGCATTTGTATCAAATGGAAAGGGGAGGCTGTATATAGTGGACTGCAAGGTAGAAATCAGAATAAGGATGAGAAGCTAGGCCTATCGAAGACTAGCATCTTCCGACGAGTCTTGCAGCATGAGGTAAGAATCAGCCAACAGTTAATATAACAGTAATGAAAGTAACAATGCAACAGAAGTTGCTGCAGCATTGTATAATAATAAGTTGTAATCATAATTAACAATGCCTCCGAGTTCCCTACCTCGACATCCCCGCGAGGGAGAAAATCCGGAACCAACGGTTTAATAGTAGTAGTTTGTAGTGGTAGAGTCTGGCTTCAGCATAAAGCGTTCTGTTACCGTGGACACGACTATCCGAATAGATTATCATCCATGCAGGGGTGCACTGGTGTCATACTACACGCTCGGATCTCCAGGGTGGCGTACACCTTGTTAGGGAACACCCCACCGAGGCTATCCGACACGCCGAGGCCCATCCTATGGCTCATCAGAGATGTCCCCGTCGGTCTACAGCCCTAAGTGCAAGGGGGTCATGGGCCTATCACCCCTCGCTCTCCGGGTTGTTGTGAGGCGGGAGATCCGTACACCATAGGTGACGATCAGTCCCGGCCACAATGCTGAACTGGACGTCTTTCAGAGCTTTCGAACGAGACCACAACGCGGAGGGCCCACACCGTAATCCCACGTATAGGTAGTGCGTACAAGTCAAAAGGCTACTCAAGTCATCCGCCGAACCCATTAAGCATTTTATTAATTTTCTGTCGAGGCCACTAGGAAGCACGGCGAGCGGCGGCCGGACTGGCACGGCTAGGCTGCGACCAAGGGGTCGGCCGGCTAAGCGCAGGGTGCCCCAGGGCGCCGCCTCGGGCGGCCCGAGCGTGCAGGGGGCGGGCCGAGGCGCGGTTGGCCATGGCGGCTCGGCCAGAGGGCAGCGACGACCGGCCGCTGCGGCACCAGTCCACGGTCAATGGAGGGGAGGGGGCGGAGCATGGCGGCACATGCGGGAGGGCAGGGGAGGGTGCGCGCGGGGGGGGGGGGGGTTGTGCAAGAAGGCATGGAGATCACGGGCTCCGGCCATGGCGAATGAAAGTGTCGGGCTCCAATGGGGAGGCGGCTAAACGGCGAGCAATCGGCAGGAGAAGGGGGGGGTGGAGGGAGGGGCTCACCACGAGCACGGTAGTGGTGACGGCGAGGTCGACGGAGTTGTCACCGCGACGAATTTGGCAAGGGCGTCCGCCAGCCTGGGGTTGAAGACGACCCAAATTGTGCGCATATGGGGTGTCCTTGCTCGATCTGTTTCCCGATGTACTCGACGAAGACGAAGCTCTTGGACAAGTTGTCTTGCAACAGGGAGCTCGGTGGCCACGACGGCCATGGAGGCGCGACCATGACGGACCCGATGGCGCACACAAGAGCTTGGGGAGGAAGCAGAGATGCGAAGGGGAAAAAAGGAGGGGCGGCTAGGGTTTCATGGAGGGCTCGGGCGAAGGGGGTCCTCATCCCCACCGCCGGCCGCGGGATGGCCGCCACGGTTTGGCCGAGGCATGGATGGCCGCCACGGCTTCCTTCCCCCTCGTGAACAGGAGGTTGAGGAAAGGGGTGGGGTGGCTGGGCCACCGTGGGAGGGGAGGGGGCTTTGGTGGGCTTTGCCCACGGCGTAATATAGGGATTTGCTTTTATTTAATTTTCTCTTTGTTTTTAATTTTTTTCTTTGTGTTTATATTTTATTTGGCCATTAGTTAAGTTTTGTAAAACATGTAACTGATCCCAATATCCATGTTATATAATTGTGCCCATCAACAAAAGTGTTGGTTACAAAATAAATTCATTCACATTATTTATTTATTTAAAAATGGAACAAAGGTTGTTGTTTTGCTACTGTTAGACTTGTTTAAAAAATTTAAACGTTGTAATAAAATATCATTTGTATTTTAGTATGGTCAAATGATTTTTTGACATTTTATAAAACTGTTTGCAACAATTTTTGTTTCACTTTTATTTCCACTTTATTTTTTTAATTCCAAGCAAAGGGGTTTTAATATTATTTGACCTTGAATATGACCAAGGCAATATTAATCATTGTGATTAATCATTAACAATAGGTGATCATTGTAGCTTGACACCGAGGGTGTTACACTAACTGTGTTTGCATCTATCTAGATCCAATCTTGGGACTTGGTTTCGTAGTGCCGAATTTTTTTTTCTACTCCGAATCCCAACAATTTTGTCGCCTCATTGGCTCTTTCTATTAAATCTCTCATTTGTCCTCTTTGGGAACTTTTGATGTGTCCTCTTTTGGGATCTTTTAATTTTGTCCTCTTTGAGATCTTTGCTCACATTAAGGGCAACACTCTATATATACAAAGATGATAAAGGTCAAACACTTTTACAGGGTACTCATAATAAAACTTAAACTATATCATGATATATACAAGGTATGCATCTACCAGTATAGCAAGATATGCAATGATACTAGCGCGTCACGTAGCAAAAAGATGTAAGGGCAAAGCCCAACTATCATGCGAATCTCTGATCAAGGAATAGCATGTATGGCGATGAAGAATAGCATCAAGTCATGAGAAAGATGAATGTTGCATGGCAATGTATCTTGGAATGGTTGTGGAAATGCCATGATAGGTAGGTATGGTGGCTGTTTTGAGGAAGATATAATGAGGCTTATATATGATTGAGCGTACCATGCCGAGGATTTGGATGCACGAACAAAGTTTGCACCAATTCTCGAGGTGAGAAAGGGTAATGCACGATACCGAGGAGGCTAGCAAGATATATGATGGTGGAGGTGCCAATGATCGAATACTCACATTAGTCAAAGGAACTCATTCACTTATTATCGATAACGTTAAATCTAGTCAGGAGATTCACAAAGAGTCAAGCACAGTAAGAAGAGTGTTTGGGGGTTTGATTATCCTTATGCATCCTCGACCCATGGTACGTGAGGGTACTCTTTTACAATCCCGCAAAGATTAATGATCCTTTTAGTAGTTAGAGTTCTCAACTAATTTTTAATAGTTTTCGAAAATAAGCACGTTGAACCAAAATACGACACCTATCACTAATAGGTTCAGGACTTAAAAGACATTACTACTATAAAAGGAGCTACTCTACTTACTCATCTGGTTGATCTAAGGTAGCTAAGCGTTCTGGTTCGATGAATTAGGAGGGGACCAGGGTAAAAACGATTGCTGACAAGTAAATCCACCGTTGGTTAATTTGAGGCGCAATAATTCTCGTTTGCAGTCTATGATGGATGGGTGGCCCCCGGACAATGCTAACGTAGACCGAGCTACACGTAGCCCTTTAGTTTGAACAAGTCATAAAATATATTTTATATTATTCAAAAATCATTGAATTTTTTATGAATATATATACACACATGTATATGACATATGTGCAAATTTTCATACCATTATACTTTCACATGTGGCGTATGAAAAAAACAAATATTTAATTTTAAATGGGCATTTTTGTTGTTGGTTTTGGGCTGAATTTTTGTTTTTTTTTCAGACTTCATATTACAATATTTTCAAACCAAATTTGACATGTTCATACGGAATACATATAAGTTTTCATAGATTTTTTTTAGAATTTTTAAATATATTTTACGATTTTTTCAAAATAAAAGTTTACGTGTAATTTGGCCTTAAAAGATTCGCAATCGGGTGGCCCCTCCTTATATGCATCGCGTGCAATTCCTACTTAGAAACGGTAACAATCATCGGAGCGTAATTTGGGCGGGCGCGATTTATTGTAGCGACGAAGAAAGGGGATATCCCCACGCCCCCCTCCTCTCTCGCTTCCCCCCAACCCCCACGCAGCACGCCTCCTCTCCCTCTCCCTCGTCCCACCCAGCCGCCTCCTCCTAGGGTTTCGTCACCACGCCGCCGCTCGCCTCGGCCGTCGGCCCACCGCACCCCTGCCTCCCAGCCGCACCACCCCTATATCGGAGGACGGCGGCACTGTGGGTCAAAAGAAGGAGAAGGAGAGGGGCAGCGGGAGGACACCGCACCGACAGCCCGGCCCCGTACCCCGCCCACGTCGCCCGTCTCCGCGCCCCGGGCTGGTGCGCCGCCTGCGCCCCGGCCCCTCGCTCCTTGCCACAGCAGCAGCGGGAGGACGCCGCCAAGACATCCTCGTGCTGCTTGATTCCCACCTCGTGCCATCCGCAGGAGCCGCCGAGACTGAGCTCGCCAAGATCTGTGACGGCATCCTCGCGCTGCTCGATTCCCACCTCGTGCCATCCGCCGGAGCCGCCGAGTCCAAAGTCTTCTATCTCAAGATGAAGGGCGACTACCGCAGGTACCTATCGTCTCCTTATTTGCAACACAGACATGGGATGCGATTTTTCAAATCCATGACGTGATATGTACGTATATACCAAGTAACGGTATGTGATATGTTATACATCTTTGATTTATCTTTTGTTTTACAAATGTGTGAGGGTTTCAGTCCCATCCATTTGGTGTTGTTGTGTAGGGCAGGATTTGAGTTGTGCCCTTCCTATATGATTTATGGACTGATAGTGTTATAAGGTTTACTAATCTCTTGTATGAGATGATGCGGGTGTGAGTTTAATTTCTGGTGGTGTGTTGGTAAAGTCAACTTGTGGTATTTGTATCTGTATACCATAGTTTATTTTCTCATTGGTGGTGGAAAGTAAAAAAAGAATAATTGTGATACTGTATTTGTTACTGCTAGGGGAGTTCAAGGTGGTCATTCTATCGGTTCAGTTTAATATGTCATCTGTATATTATCACGCAATGCGGTGGTTTGGGGACATGAGTTTCTGTTGCCCAACGATGCACAACTGATTTCTCCTTCTGATATTTGTGCAGGTACATTGCAGAGTTTAATTCTGGTCCGGAGAGGAAGGAAGCCGCCGAGAGCACCATGAACGCTTATAAAACTGCTCAGGTTATTGATAAGGCAATTTTTATGCGTAGATATAGACATGACGAGTAGATCCTTTGGGCTGAGTTGTGCGCATTGTTTATAGGACAAGGCCCTTGCAGATTTGGCTCCCACTCATCCTATCAGGTCTGGGCTTGCACTCAACTTCTCTATGTATGGGCTGTAGGTGACATGTTCTTTCTATTTTCTATAGGGAATATTTTCTTTCTACTATTTCGTTTTTCTTCCAGGAATAATGATGATTTCTCTCTTTTGTCAGATTAACGATTTTCATTCACCCTTTCATTTTACTGCTTGAGTCCTAATGTTTCATTTCTCTGCACAAGGTCAATCTTGCAAGTTTCTAGCCAATTGCAGTTTCAGTTTTCTAATGGGACATCTGTTCTCTTCATTATCTGCATATTTTCTCTTCATTGTTCCTTTCTTTGTGTATGCTTCTTGTGTTTCTGAGGCTCTGAACAGGGTCAAGCTTTCCTACATAGAATTTGTATTTTGGCATAAGTTCCTTAGGAAATTCCAAGGTCACTATTGCAACATCTGTTCTGTTCAACATCTGCATTCTTCATTGTTCCTTTCTTTGTGGATGCTTTTTTGTGTCTGAGGCTCTGAGCAGGGCTAAGTTTTCCAATTACATAAAAGTTGTATTTTGGCATAAGTGCCTTAGGAAATTCCAAGGTTACTATTGCAAAATTTAAAGTGCATCTATGTTGCATAATAGAAACTTGATCACAAAGCAGTCCTATGAGACTTTATTTCATTACAATATCACATCAATTTCAATGCTTCAACATATTTGTTGTGGACATTAACCATACTTAATTTTGTTATTTGCAGCATTTTATATTTAATGCATGCAAAGATTTAACCCTCATCATTTTAATGGTAGCTCCTGTCATATCTCTTACGTTGGGCATGGCCACAGAGGTATTTTACCTCTTCATTTAATTCTTCTCTTAGATCATCCTTTCGTTTTTCTTTTCTCTTCCTTAGCGATGGTACTTTTGAACTTGAAAACTTGTCATGATTTAAGGATAACTATAACTGTATTTGTTATTTATCTTATTTAGGGTGTCGAGGAAGGATGGTATGAGGGGGGAGTATTTTTTAAGACGTTTTCCTTCTGATACTTGTTACCGGTAAATGATTTGAGTTTGCACATTACCTATTAAATTTGTTTTGTTCTTGCCTCCAGCTTTTTCTTTTTCCGATCTAATTTTTTCTTTATTTTTTTATCTATCTACCAACCTGTGCTTACAGGAAATCACTTCAGTTTCAACATCTAAATGAGGAGAGGCAGAACATACATTAAATGAGGTGAGTAATGCTAATGTGTAACTATATTTTGGTGTTGTTCCAGCTGTGCATTGCCACTCATTGCTTACTTCCCTGATTTCCTATCTCTTTTATTTAGGTTCTTAGAGGTGGTAAAAGATTTCGAGCTTCAATATTTGATCTTATAGGGTAGGATTTCTATGCTATAGGGTAGGATTTATAAACGAAATATAACCGTTCCTATCATCTCATTAGGGTGCCAAATTAATAAACGAATGTGGTTATGCATACAAGTCGGGCAGAATCAATAATCAATTAGATCATTGCACTAACTGACACACACACTTTCTGCAGTATGCCACTGACTGACTACCTTCAGGTGCTTAATTATGCATAAACCAGCAGTATATATACACACACAAAAAACCTTCATACCCTACTCTTAACAGATCAGATTCAGATAACTATTTATAGATTCCGTCGAATCTTCAATATTTTAATAGAACAAGGCTAGACAGCCCCCACAAAGTTGTCTTCAATTATAGATCAATGTGCTTACATCAGTTCAAAAGCCATACCTTTTGGTTGGCACTATCAACCAAAATCACTACTAACTAAATAACTTGCATCTTTGTGTTGATCATTTGCAGAGGCTAACAAGTGAAGAAGCTAACATATATGCAGATAGTGAAGGGGGCGCTAGCTATACGGCTCAGGTTCAGCCCAACTATAATCTTAACGGTAACCAAATTACTCAGATTCCATATTAGGCACATTAATTCACCCTCCCCGACTGTCTTTCTTAAATTTGTTGGAACAGGGCGGCCGGTATGAAAAAAAAAACCTAAGAAGCCCCTTCGGCATATTCATAACCCACATACAGCAAGATCAACACCCACCATCTGTTCACCTGATACTTACAAGGTCAATAAACATAGATCCAGCTTCGTGTTTTCTATATACTAGATGTTTTCAAATGCCCTATCATATAACAGATCCTACTTTTGGCTGTTAGTTTTGCTAGCCCCCCTGGGACTATAGAAATATCACAGCAGGACATCTACATAAAAGCAGTAAACCTAATACAAATAAACCCCCACTCATATATAGTAGATCTCCCCCGCACTCCTTCTCATCTGATCACATTTTATCTTCACATTATTTAACTGTGTATATCACAGTTCTTATTCATTAATGTAGCTGGTGCTTACGTTATTTATGCCTCAACTCTAATGTTCATGTTACTCTAGCAATATGCTCTTAGCTTTTGAAAAAAAATCCTTACTGAAGATAAAAATAATGAGAGTATGCCCTGTCCGAAGATTTTAGCTTTCTTTTTCTTAAGAAGTTACAAGGTTTCTGGATTTTTAAAATCAATACAATTTGGGAATTTTTTGTTGATGTAGTTACTTGCTAAATTCTGCAGGCATACAATCAATTTGGTGATTGTATATTTGGTGTTCTGTGACTGACCTAAGAAAGAGTTACTTTCTTTTGCAGGAGCCGCTGTTGGATCTGGTGGTGATAGGCTGGAGCTCAAGCTCGATACGGAGACACGGAATGTTAGAAAATGGAGAGACATGATGGAGGTGCTCCTCCGACGCGCGTTCGAGCCGGAGGCAGTGAGTTCCCTCTCTCCATCTCTCGTTCTAATTCCGGCTTTCTATGGCACCATGATCTAAAAATTGTCTCCTAAAGATACATGATGTTTATGCTCTATCATATTATTTTATTCCTTTGTAATTTGGTTCTACAGTAGAGTTTCAGAATGTTGCTTTTGCCAGTGAGACAGTGACTCAATTGTTACCTACCTGATAATGGTTCTTGTGTTCTTTGTTCTTGTATTCTTCATTCTTCATTTGTGCTCGTGTTCTTGCTGGATATTGGCTTCATTGCTGGTTGTGAACCATTTGAGCTTGTGATACAAAGTTTATTTATCTGAAGAAAAATCATCTTGGTCAGGCAAACATTGTTTTTAGCAAGCAAAAATATATATTGGGTTTATCACTGGGTGTGACCATTAGAACATGTCATGCAAATGTCCTTGATCTGAAAAAAAGAAAATCATTCGTTTATTTCACATACATATGTTCAGGTTGTTTTTGAAATTTAGTCTCTCTTTACTGCTTTAGCTTGAGATGGTTTCTGGGTTTTTTCATTCTTAATAAGTTTTTGCTCCTGTTGTTTTTTGTTGCAGCTGTTGTCAGTGTTGCAAAGAGTGTTAGTGTTCAAAAGGGCTCTTCAGAGGCAAGGTGTACTCTTCTTCTACAATACTCCCATCTTTTTCCTTTTAATCTCATAATGCTTTCCAAACAAATAATGTTACTTGCTTTGTCATTATTTCATGCCGGATAAAAATCTTACTTGAATTTCAGTTATAGATTTTGTTCATAATTAATTACAACTGAAAACAAATGTTGCCCTTGAAATAATTTACCCGTGGGTCATGGTAATTAATTTATATCCGTATTTTATTAATCTCAGAATCTGATTACTACGTATAGAAGCCCGTACCTTGGATTGATTTATTAGTGCAAGGATTTTTACATGCCTCGAAGTGCGCTTTGTCTCTCTTATCCTCTCTCTTTCTCACCCTTCCTCCCATCTATCTATCCTCCAGTAACGCCCCCGATTTTCTTTCATCAGTTTCAGAAAATGATAGCAATTAAGATAGTATTGATGCCAGGGTGAGATTAACAAACAAACGTTTGAATACGAAGAAGATAGTTGCAACCATTTTTTCTCTCGACTTATTACCTCTTTATGTTATTAGTCTTTAGAAGGTACTATGCACCCCTTTGCCTCTAGAAGTAAACATCTTATTTTATGGTCATGCACATTTAGTAGTCTCCAGGTACCTCATGTTCCTCACTTGCTACAAATCTGCTCCGGCCATGGGCATTTGCATCTTGTCATAGTTGTTTGCATGTTTAATCTGAACAAGGATCAAGTTCAGTTGCTACACGACCTGTTTCTGAATTTACTTAACAATAGTAAACAGTTTGATAACACTCTTCTTTAGCAATATTGTTTTACTATCGTGATGCTCATATTTTTTGCTACCGCTGGTGTAGAATAGATATGGAAAGATTCATCTAGCTCAAATTCAGTGGGATCATTAGTTTTATCGGGACCAATGGCGGCAGCCCGGATCAAGGTGCACGAGCTGCGGGGGGAAGAAAGAGATGGAGCTGCAGGGACAGGTCGAGGGCTTCATGGCTGAGGCGCTGAGCTCTCCCTTCTCCGTGTTACCAAGGTCACAGGTGGTGCCCCCAACAAGCTCTCCAAAATGTACGTGCCCTCCCCCATATTACTTCATACATTATTTCATTTGCTGGTGCAATTACTTGTTGGAGCTAGGATGCTGGTTTACATTATTGTTCATGTCCCACTTGAGTCTTCTCGTTAGTCAATATCAAGATACATCGAAAGTATTTCCATTTTAAGTGCATTTGGTAATCTGCAAATGAATAGGTTGTAAGATAGCAATTATAAACCATACACAATATTTGGCTATATTTGCAGAGCTTCTTTTGTTTGCATAATCGATATGCAGCTGATATTCTTTTTTACAAAACATGTTTTCTTGAATTTTGTCTAATGTAGGTAACTGGATTAAAATGAAAATGCTGGCAAAAAGTCCTTACTTTGTCCCCAAGGGGTTTGACCAATACTTGTTTTTCTGGGGGGTTTTGGCAGGCGGAGACGGACACATATGAGGTCTATACACAGGTCATGCTCATGCCGGAGCCAGAAGTAAGTCGAGCTTCACAGCTGCCGTCACGCCTGCCAGGAAGGTGACGAGGTCCTTCTTCAAGACGCTGACCGCGTCCGACACCAGCACGCATGGCGGCTTCTCCGTGTTGCGCCGCCATGCCAATAAGTGCCTCCCTCCGTTGGTATGATCTATTTGCGTGTTTATTTACTGCTGTAGCGAGGGCTACTTTTTATATAAAAACATGAGGTGTGATCAGTAGAGTTTGCTTGTTTATCTAAATGTTTTTAGATGGGTCGTATGTATGCTATAGTGTCGTATCGATTTATCCAAAACTTTGTTGATGTTCTGCATGAAAGGAATGTGTACGAGATTACCAATTTTCTTCTTGTGCTACCAGAAATAATTCACAGTCCGGTTGAAGCAAGGTTTACTATGATTATTGCTGGAAGGCCTTTATCAAAGCAAGGTTTGCTATGATTATTGCTGGAAGGCCTTTATCATTCATGGGGAGCTCACAAAAGGAAGTATCTATGTCTTTCTTCAAGTGCACAGCAAATGGCCTCCCTCTTACTGTCCATGCTAGCTAAGCAGCGCATCATTAGCAAACAGTGTTCATGCACGGCTCTACGTTGCAACTGCTTATAACTGCTATGCCGTACTTAGGATGCTTTTGTCGATCTATCTACTTCTGCTTCCAGACAATGCATGCTCTATATCAGCATGTCTTTTGTAGAACTCACTATGTATATATTTATGTACCAATGTTTATGCTTAAGAACTGCTGTGCACTTAGATGCTTTTGTCGATCTATCTACTTCTGCTTCGAGGCAAAGCATGCCTTATATAACCATATCTTTTGTAGGATTCACTATGTACATATTTAAATACCTATGTTTATGCTTAAGGAAAACGATGCACTGTGTTACTATGCCTACCCCTTGTTTGTACTGCCTTGCTATTCTTTATTATGCCTCGCATGAACACAAATACATTGTTGCGCCTACCTGGTATTCTATATCCCTTTGCGTCATTGGCGCAACGAGTCATCTAGTAAGTTCAAACATTACTTGTATCAGTACTTTAAATCTATTACAAGTTACTATTTAACTCAACCTGGCAACCTTGATTACCTACTCAAAGTAAGATACGCACCTAGTGCAACAAAGTCAACTCCCTAAACAAGATAAACGTTTTGGCACATTAGACTAACCTAAGACAACTCCTGGCTACATTCAGTCCTATCGAGATACAAGCTGTTACCAACCTGATACAACGCAAGTCACAAGCTTGACACAGCGAGAACAAGCTTGACACAGCGAGAATGGCTGCAACTGACAACTCCTGCATCTGAGATTGACAACTCTAGTAACAGAGAATGACAACTCCTGCAACAGATATTGACAGAGCATGACACTCTCAACTGAGCTCAATCCAGCTGTGAACAATAAACAACACTGAAAGTAAACAACACGGTTATCACAAAACTTGGATTCCGGATTACAACACTATAGGCAATGAACCACCACTAACGGCCCATAACGTTAGCTGATAGCCGCTGACTAGGTGCAACAAAGTCAACTCCCTAAACAAGATAAACATGAAACTCGAGTGTTCTAGAAATTCTAAGGTCTTAGAAATAACTAAACATGAAAAACAAGAGCTAAACCTGGCAATAGTTAGAAATAAAAACGAACATTAAAAAAGACAGCAGTAAAACTATGAGCATTCTAGGAAAGTGCAACATGTTTCTCTCCGAAACAAGGCATGCTAGGATCCAACTTGTTATGATCAGCAAACAAAACAAAACTAAATTAAAAATTAAAGAGCAAGACGCTTCAAGCAAACCACATAACATGTGAAGCAATTAAATATAGTGCTAAGAAGGACGAACTGATAATTGTTAATAAAGAAATGTATGCACGAGAGCATCCCCAAGCTTAGACGCTTGAGTCACCTTGGATATTTATTAGGGGTGCCGAGGGCATCTCTAAGCTTAAGCTTTTGTCACTCCTGGATCTTCTTTCATCATCTCCCTTTGTAACACTTGAAAACTTCATTCATACGAAACTTCTCATAAACTGATGAGAGCGGTTAGTAACAATAAACAGTAAAGTTTCACTTGTGTACCGTTGGAACACATTGGAGCACTCAATTTAAACATTAGCTAGTGTTCCCTAGCTTTGTTTAACGTTCTTGCAAAGAAAAACCATGAACAAAGTGCCCAAAAGATGAAAACGCAAAACAAGGTAGAAATCTGGGAGACAGAGCAGCATGTGAAACTTAATTTTTTCGATGCACTTCTATAGCTCAAATCAGAAAACTCAAAACTAATGAAAATTTGGCAATTATATAGGGCATGTTGTGTAAAAATTTAGATCTAAAAGATGATCTGGTTATTTGTAAAGATGTTTGCAATGAAGCAAACAAAATCTGATTTCTAGACAGCATGTCACAACTTTTCCTTTCTCCATCATTAGAGGCTAAAACTTGGTACAAAGCTTGAAAATAAACATACAATGGTGTTGCTACAGTAGTAAAAACAGCAAGACACACTAAAACTTAAAGTAAAAACATTTTTGGTTGCCTCCGAGATTTCTTTTACGTCTTTTAGCTAGGCTAAAAGCAAAAGATCAAGTTTTGCCAACAAAAGCATAGCTAGCCCGTATAACGGACTCAAAAGGTAACTTCATCTTCTTTCTAGGGAAATGTTCCATGCACTTCTTGAGGGGAAATTGGAATCTGTGACGCCCTCAAAATCAATCCATGTACAGTAATCATACACGCAGGGTACACGGCTGAGATTAGGGTGCCACGGTGAGAATATCACAGCACAACACTAAACACAAAAGGATAAACAAATATGTTACAATACCAGGGATCACGAGGATCCGAATACATAAGTCATACAAGCCATAATATCTGAGTACAGACATAGTTAGTCAAGTTTTGCCTTAAGAAGGCTAGCACAAATGACATCAGAGACACAGATCGAAAAGGCGAGGCCTCATGCCTGGGATCCACCGAACTACTCCTGGTCAACGGGGAACTCGACGCCGTAGTAGTCGCCTCCGGAGTACTCCTGCTCCTGGGCTCCAACGTCGGCTGCAGCGGCCGATCAGGCAAAGCGAAAAAGGGGAAATAAAACAAAGGTGAGTATCTAGCATACCCGCGAGTCTTACGTCCGCTACTAAGCATTATGCATTGTATCAACGGAAAGAAGAGGCTATATATAGTGGACTGCAAGATAGAAATCAGAGTAAGGGTAAGCAGCTAGGCCTATCGAAGACTAGCATCTTCCGACGAGTCTTGCAGCATGAGGAGAGAATAGCCAACAGTTCATATAAAGCATAAAGTAACAATGCAGCAGAAGTTGCTGCTGCATTGTATAATAGTAAGTTGTAATAATTAACAATGCCTCCGAGATCACCTCCTCGACATCCCCGCGAGGAAGAAAACCCGGAACCATACAGTTTAATAATAATAGTTTGTAGTGGTAAGATCCAGCTTCAGCATAAAGCGTCCTGTTACCGTGGACACGACTATTCGAATAGATTAATCTTCCCTGCAGGGGTGCACTTGTGTTACACTACACGCACGGATCTCCAGGGTGGCGGGAACCTTGTTAGGGAACGCTCCACCGAGGCTATCCGACACTTCGTAGCCCATCTTTCATACTCAACAGAGAGGCCATCCGCCGGTCTAAATCCTAAGTACGCCGGGCCTTGGACCCCAACCCGAACGTACTCCTGCACGGTGCGTGCCTGGTCGGTGAAGTTAAAGCAAATCCAAATAAGACACCACCGCGCGAGAAAATAAGACAACACCACTTCCCGGCGCAGGCCGTGGTACTGCTGACGTCTGAAGAGTCCTCGGACGACACTACGAAGCAGAGGAGCCCATAACTCGTAATTCCCACGAGTAGGTAGTGCGTACATGGCATATAGCCAACTCAAGACATTCATTGAACCATTTAGCATTTTAATTAACCTGCGTGACAACCGTTATCGTTGCCTCGACTTAACTGACCCGCAGACAACGACAACAGTCAGGACCACCAGTACATCGGTGCCTGCCCCGTCGTCCCACCAAGTCTCTACGTTTACCAACAAGGTGAACCATCTCCTTACCTTGTCTCGCGTGTGCTCTTGGTAGAGCTCGACTTTCATGGTTTGGTAACTCTCGCGGCCAACGATCAGGGGCCAAGCACACCGGTACACTGGTCGTGCCCTCCCCGTCGTCCCGTCGCAATACCTCTCGCGGGCACCGTTGGGTCGCCCGACTTCTTACCTGAAGGACAACCGTGGCTCAGGTACCTAGAGCGGCTATACAGAGTGAGCAACGAGTGGAGTACAAGGATTACTCCTTGATAGCTCACACTTGATGGTGGCTCGGCAGAGCCGAGGTAGGGTCCTGAGGCGGTGTCTGCATTGTATCGTACATGTGCAGTTATAATAATTGTATCCGCGTTCGCTCCCCTGAGAGATCACGACCCTCTATCTAATCCTAGCTAACAATGCGCAGGGCTCACTGCTGAATATAATATATATAATAGGCAGCATAGGATAAAGGAAGGTACATCAAGGGGCGACAAAAACAGGCTATGCAATTGAATAGGATTGTAATCGTAGCAGCAGCAGTAACAATGCCTAGTGAAAGAAATGTACGGAAAGATAGGCGATATCTGGGGAAGAGAATGGCTCTGCTTGCCTGGAAGCTCGACGGTAGGGGTAGGGTCGTCGACGAAGTAGTCGTACTCAGCAGCGGTGTAGTCGGTGGCAGTAGCGGGGTCTACCGGAGATTAAGGGGGGAAGAAACAGTAAATACAAAGCAAGCATATACAAACAGATGCATGACATGAAAGATGCAATGCTAACGGTGTTTTAACGCAGTGCAATGCACGTTGCTCGGAGCGGGAATTCATCCGTGGATGAACTGCCAGCTCCGGGTGATTATCGGACAGGGTGTCCGGAGGGGAAAGGTACCATGCCGGAGGTGTCGTGGACATCCGACAAACATGCGAAAGGTGTATCTGTGTTAGTTGATCCATTCTGAACAACTTTCGTGTTCGAAATGAATTCATCCGGGTACTTTAGCAGTATCGGACAATTTATCGGACAGTCGGTCCGGAGGGGGACGGTTCGATGTTCGTTGTGTTAGAGGGGTGTGATAGACATACGCATAGCGTATTTGTATTCGTTATAATTTCCTGGTCAATTTTCATATAAAGTCTTTGAATCTGAGTTACGGTTTAGAAGATATTGAATTTTAAAGTTTTAAATCAATTAAATGATTTTTGGAATTTCTTTTATTATTAAAATAGAAACATTATCCACAAGTCTATCCAGAACAGTGCTGACAGGTGGTACCCATATGTCATAGACAGATTCATTTAACTAGTGATCAACTTAACTAAACAGAGATTAATTAGAGGGGGACCCCACATGTCAGTGACTCAATTTTAATTATTAGATTAACTTAAAGCATTAAGTTAATTATCTACAGGGGGACCCACATGTCAGTGACTGGGGTTGCCCAGTCAGCACACTTGACTGGTCAACCCAGTCAACTGGGGCCATGGGGTCCACTGGTAGTGACCCAGGGGTTGCCCCCAGGTGTGCCACGTCAGAGGCTGCCGGCGGCGAGTCGCCGGCGAGCTCCAACATGGCGGCGCGCACGGGAGGGGGTCGGGTTTCGCTTCTGGTGTGCCATTTGAGATGCGGTTGGTCGCAATCGAACAAGAGGAGCATGGCGCGTCGATTGGGGGTGATGGCGTCGCCGGGGGTTCACCGGAGCGGCGACGGCGACGAGGTCAGGCGGCGGCCGGAGCACGGGTTTGTCGACGACGACGTTCCAGAGAGTATTAGTGAGCGTGCCCTACGGGGATCAGTTCCAGGGAGCCCGGGGAGTAAGACGACGCGCGTGGCGTTCCAAATGGGCGAGCTAGGCCACTGCGGGAATGAACCGAGTCCACGAACAACCCACCTCCAACGTCTCGGAGAGTGGCGCTTCAGTTAGCGACTCGCTAATTAATCCCAGATTAATTAGCCGTTCGTGACCGGCAAAAATAAGCGCATAGGTGTGAGCTCGGCTCGACTCATTCCCGCAACCCGGGGCGCGCGCGCGTCGTGACGAGGCGAGGCGTGGCGAGGCAGGCGGCGGAGGAGGAGGAGCGCGCGTGTACAACTCCTCTTCCTAAGCTCCCAATAGCTAGTGGGGGAGCACCACTTATAAAGAGGTCTACCTCTCCGTCCACAAGCAGTATGGTACTAAACTTTAGCACCACCAGCCACCATACATGGGCCCTTAGAGATTAACTAGGGATTATAGGCTTATTTGGGCCAAAGCCCAACTATAATCCAACAATCCCCCACCAGATCTCAAGGCCCATCAGGTTGTCAAATGTTTCAAACCATGTTTGATATACCGAAATTTTCAGTGGAGACTGTTAAGTTGAACATCCACCTAGATCAACTGGATTAGACTTCTTCACAACTGAACAATGGACTATGTCTTGAATTGTCAGCTTAGCGTGCAGAAGTTTCGCCAGTTGTCAGCCGGTACAAGGCTGCCGAAGGCTAAACCCCACGGGTGGAGCGTATTAGTCATACTCCTGTCCTTTCATGAGCTTCCTAGAGATAAACCCCATCTTATAGACTGTGACCAGCAGTCGGGCTCATATAGGTGTGTTCCTCCAAAGTATGTTTAGGCCAGCATCTTGCTTACAGAAGCTTTGGAACACATTAAGATATTTGTCAACCTGCCTTATAGTTTTGAGAGTATAGTGCATCTCAATCGGAGTGGGTGAGTAAGGATACTCTCCTCGGTTGACCGCTGGATTGTTTTCCTAGATTTCTCTAGGTTACTGTAACACCCTCAGATCCAGTACAGTAATCACTACAGTGATTCCACTGTTGGTGATCATTACTGTTGATGATCAAGCCATGATCACCTTTGATCATAGCTCTGTCAATTTCCAACCCAGATAAAATTTTCAAATCAAAGTGGATTGTAAATCTTGCTCCCAGGATTGTGGATGCCAGTCAACCAACACGTCCATGGATAAACAAAGTCACCCTTAGTCATTAGAATAATCACAAGTCTATGTTGATTGTGAAACCAATCTTGTGGTGTCATCAAAAATTATTTTTGAAAGTTAATATAAAAATGGAAATCTTAGTTGAACCAAAATAATGGAATCTATTTATAAAATGCCTAGCAATCTTAAGCCAGGATAAATAACAAGGGATATTTTATTAAAGTGATTTAGTAATATGAAATAAAATAAATGTTTGGGAAATTATTAAATGGCTATGGTAAAATTAAATAAACAAGTGGGAATTTTAATTAAACTAAAAATTGTGAAACCACTTTTATTAAATGCCTAAAAATCAGTAGGTCTTATAAATATTGGAATGTGAATTTATTAAGTTATTTAAATAATGCAATTAAATGATAACAGTAGCAAAACAATACCAAAAAGCCTTTTAAAATAAATAATAATATTCAAATGAATTTAATTAATGCCCAAACTTTTTGTGGCATCTTGTTAAAGTGTAACACTGATATAGGTGAAATTATAACATTTTACAAAATCAAAACCTAGCTAAAATAAATTAAAACACAAAAGAAATAAAAATTGCAAAAAAAAACCTAAACTACCGCACAGGGCAAAGGCCCACCCCTGGGCCCAGCCCCGGCCCACTCCTCCTTCCCTCTTGTCTCCTTCCCCCACCTAACCCCCACGACGCCATGGACGGGGGCAGAGAGCACGCC
Organism: Bromus sterilis; assembly: GCA_950022295.1. Lineage (NCBI taxonomy): Eukaryota > Viridiplantae > Streptophyta > Magnoliopsida > Poales > Poaceae > Bromus > Bromus sterilis. Next base: position 226,222,336 of record OX465599.1, read on the forward strand.
CCCTCCACCTGCTCCCCTCCCCTCCCTCACCTGCTCCCTCGTGGGGATAAGTCCCCCCTCCCCGCCCCCTCTCGCTCTGGAAACCCTAGCCGTCGCACTTTTTCCCCTTCCCTTCCCCCTTCGCGCCCTGTCTCCCATGCGTGCGCGTCGCCCGTCGGAGCAGTGGCCGCGGCGCCGCAACCTACATGGCCAACGACCACCACAGCCCGCCCCGGCTTGTCCAGGAGCTTGGCCACGCTTGACTTCGTCGCCGGCCGCTCGCAATCGAAGATGGGGCGCCCTGGAGGTCGCCCATCGAGTCTTTCTTCTTCCGCCGGCCGCCGCGCCACAACCGCAAATTCGTCGCCGTCTGCACTCCTCCGCGCCCGCTGCCATCCCCGTCGAGCTCTTGGTGAGCTCCGCCTCGATTCCCCCTGTTCCCCGCTTGAAATTGGTCGCCGTAGCTCCTTCGCCGTCGACCTTGTGGCCATGGCCGCCGTTTGCCGCCGGAGCTCGAGCTCCTGTGTAGGCAGGCGCGGCTCCGCCCGCCCGCGTGCGCGCCTGGCGCCCCTGCTTCGCCCTCGCGCATCCCTGCCTCCCCCACAGCAGCCCCCTCGCGCGCCGCCGTCCATGGTTCGCCGCCGGCGTGCGCGACGTGGTCACGCCCGTGGTCTAACCAGTGGGTTATCCCACTGACTAGTGGGGCCCGCTGGGTTATTAATCCTCTGGTTGAATTAACCCCCAGCTAATCCCTCTAACCCCCACTGACATGTGGGCCACAGCCTTTTTTTACTACTGATAAAAAAAATCTGTTAATTAACCTACTGACAATGACATGTGGGCCATGCCTATTTAGGAGTTAATTAAATTGATTAATTATAATATGTGCCTATGACAGTGGGACCCCCCCCTGGTTAATTAGGTTTAATAAAATGAGTTATTAAAATGTGAGGCTGACATGTGGGTCCACCCTGTCAGGCCCTGTTCTGGATAATGTTTTGGATAATGTTGCATTTAAATATTAAAAGAAATCCAGAAAATCATTTAAATTGATTTAAACTTTGAAATTCAATAACTTTTAAACCGTAACTCGGATTCAAAAACGTTATACATGAAAGTTGATCAGAAAAATATAACGAATACGAATACGCTATCCGTATGTCTACCACACCCCTCTAACACAACGACCATCGAACATTCCCCCTCCGGGCCGTCTGTCCGATAAATTGTCCGGTACCGTTAGAGTGCCCGGATGAATTTATTCCGAACACGAAAGTTGTCCGGAATGGTTCAAATAGCACGGATACACCCCCCTTATGTTGTTCCGGTAACTACGACACCTCCGGCTTGATCCTTCCCCCTCCGGACACCCTGTCCGGTAATCACCCGGAGCCGGTAGTTCATCCTCAGATGAATTCCCGCTCCGAGCATATTGCATTGCACTGCGATAGAACACCGATAACATTTCATCTATCATGTCATGCATATGTTTGTATATTATTGTTGTGTATTTACTGTTTCCTTCCCCCCCTTAATCTTCGATAGACCCCGCTGCTGCTGTCGACTACACCGCTGCTGAGTACGACTACGTCGTCGACGACCCTACTACTACCGTCGAGCTTGCAGGCAAGCAGAGCCATTCTCTTCCCCAGATACCGCCTATCTTTCCGTACATTTCTTGCACTAGGCATTGTTACTGCTGCTGCTACGATTACAATCCTATTCAATTGCATAGCCTATTTTTTTGTCGCCCCTTGATGTACCTTCCTTTAATCCTATGCTGCCTATTATTACTTATGCATTATTCAGCAGTGAACCCTGCGCATTGTTAGCTAGGATTAGATAGAGGGCCGCGATCACTCAGGGGAGTGAACGCGGATATTAATATTATAACTGCACAGGTACGGTACGATGCAGACACCGCCTCAGGCCCTATCTGGGTTATGCCTAGTCACCTCAAGTGTGAGCTATCAAGGAGTAATTCTTTGTACTCCACTCGAGGCTGACTTTGTCTTACCGCCATAGGGTCGTGACAACGGTTGTCCTAAAGGTAAGAAGTCGGGCGACCCAACGGTGCCCGCGAGAGGTATTGCGACGGGACGACCGGGAGGGCACGACCAGTGTACCGGTGTGCTTGGCCCCTGATCGTTGGCCGCGAGAGTTACCAAACCACGAAAGTCGAGCTCCTCCAGGAGCACACGCGAGACAAGGTAAGGAGACGGTTCACCTTGCTGGTAACCGCAGTGACTTGGTGGGACGACAGGGCAGGCACCGATGTACTGGTGGTCCTGGCTACTGTCGTTGACCGCGGGTCGGTTAAGTCGAGGCAACGATAACGGTTGTCTCGCAGGTTAATTAAATGCTAAATGGTTCAGTGAATGTCTTGAGTTGGCTATATGCCATGTACGCACTACCTACCCGTGGGAACTACGAGTTATGGGCTCCTCTACTTCTTAGTGTCGTCCGAGGACTCTTCAGACGTCAGCAGTACCGCGGCCTGCGCCGGGAAGTGGTGTTGTCTTATTTGCTCGCGCGGTGTGTCTTATTTGTATTTGCTTTAACTTCACCGGCCAGCCTCGCACCGTGCAGGAGTACGTCGGGGCTAGGGTCCAAAGCCCCGCGTACATAGGATATAGTCCGGCGGATGACCTCTCTGTTGAGTTTGAAAGATGGGCTATGAAGTTTCGGATAGCCTCGGTGGAGCGTTCCCTAACAAGGTTCCCGCCACCCTGGAGATCCGTGCGTGTAGCGTAACACAAGTGCACCCCTGCAGGGAAGATTGATCTATCGATAGCCGTGTCCACGGTAACAGGACGCTTTATGCTGAAGCTGGATCCTACCACTAGAAACTATTATTAAACTGTATGGTTCCGGGTCCTCTTCCTCGCGGGGATGTCGAGGAGGTGAACTCGGAGGCATTGTTAATTATTACAACTTATTATTATTCAATGTTGCAGCAACTTCTGCTTCATTGTTACTTTACTGCTTTATATCAACTGTTGGCTGATTCCTACCTCATGCTGCAAGACACCGTCGGAAGATGCTAGTCTTCGATAGGCCTAGCTTCTTACCCTTGCTCTGAACTTCTGTCTTCAGTCCACTATATACAGCCTCTTCATTCCGTTGATATCATGCATAATGCTTAGTAGCGGACGTAAGACTCGCGGGTATACTAGATACTCACCTGCTTTATTTCCTTTACTGTTTTGCCTGATCGGCCGCTGCAGCCGACGTTGGAGCCCAGGAGCAGGAGTACCCCGGAGGCGCCTATTACGATGTCGAGTTCCCCGTTGACCAGGAGTAGTACTGTGGATCCCAGGCAGGAGGCCTCGCCTTTTCGTTCTGTATCTCTGATGTGATTTGTGCTAGCCTTCTTAAGGCAAAACTTGACTAACTATGTCTGTACTCAGATATTATGGTTTGTATGACTTATATATTCGGGTCCGCGTGACCCCCTCTATTGTAATATATTTGTTTATCCTTTTGTGTTTAGTGTTGTGCTGTGATATTATCATCGTGGCACCCTAATCTCAGTCGTGTACCCTGTGTGTATGATTACTGTACACGGTCTGATTTTGGGGGCGTCACAAGTTGGTATCAGAGCCGACTGCCTGTAGGAAGCCCCTAACCACTCCTCGGTCGAAGTCGAGTCTAGTATTTTCAAAACTACTTGCTAACTTAACGTTTGGCTTACGGGCCCACATTGTTATCACCACGTGTGATATCTTTGGTATTAGGATCTTTTTCTCCGTACCTATGCTCTGGGACTCTGCTCTCTTATCCTTGCTGGTAAAGTTTTAATAACTCTGACTTAGGTTCACGTACGTCCTTCCTCCCGGAGAGCTCTGCATTCTCAATGAACGCCTGATTCACCTGAAGATCCCGACGGTTACTCTCCGATAAATTCGCGAGAACCTACGTGTTCATCGCCTTTGCAATCCCCTGCCACCGATAAGTCCGTATGGATAATTACATCCACCTCCCGATCTGGAAATCACAATTCCGGTGTACTTAAGCATCAAGTTATTCCGGTGCTTCTGACACCCGATGCCTTGGCATTCTTCCCCCTTCTGGTTGAGTGCCCATGCTCACATCGGATCCTTTGCGAACCATCCGACCTTGTTGTGGATTACTATCCGACTATTCTTACATGGCTTATTCCATGTGTCAATTGGATTCATCGTGTGAAATACCATCCCTGTCCCTCGATGATTTGTGTATCGTCGACAACCTCCCTTGGCTCCGTGCCAAAACAACTTGGTCATGTATATCGTGCTCTGCTTTCCCTTGGGAAAGATGTACACCTGATACTTGTGTATCATCACCTTTTCCTTTCATTGGTCTGTTTAATCTTTCTTGTGATATAGCTTATCTGAGCAGTGATAATTCTCTGCTTATGTAAACACCTCGGTGTACTACTTTGTCTGTACAACCTGTTGCGATTGTTGATGCCTTTCGGTGACCACCGATGGACGAGAACTTTGCCAATTGGTCCGCCTCGTCTTAACGAGCAGGAAAATGGTTCTCTTCGTCCCTCGCCCTTGGCACTGATGATGTTGCCGACATAGTTAACAAGTTGTTCTCCGTCATACCTTCCAACTTGATCGCATTGAATGTCACCACCCTGGTTCTATGTGGGCCCATAACCCACAGTTCCACAGGACCGAAACCTGACTCTTGTCCTCTACCTTGTGATATTCCGTCTGATATCAGACTCAGTGCTTGTGTTTGATGATCGGGGCCTTTTTCCCATCTTCCGTCATCGGCATCGAATACGTGCCCAACCGCTTGAAACTTCTCACGATGTACTTCCCTGATGTTAAACTCGGAAGGACTTTGTACCCCATAAACTTGAGCAACCCCATTCGATTGATCTTGTATCGATCCGACCCCCCTTAAGCTTTACCTCTTAACCTGTTCGTAAGTGCGATGAAGCCCCGAGGAAAGGATGAAAACTCATCGAGATGCACCGATGCAAAGAGATGAAGACCTCAACGTGAAGGATTAATTTCTTCGAGTAGGACAACAGGAACCAGAAGATTTGTTAGAAGGCGAAACCGAAAACTCTACCCCTAACACTACTTTTAATTCTCGGGACGAGAATTCTTTGTAGTGGTGGAGATTTGTAACACCCTCAGATCCAGTACAGTAATCACTACAGTGATTCCACTGTTGGTGATCATTACTGTTGATGATCAAGCCATGATCACCTTTGATCATAGCTCTGTCAATTTCCAACCCAGATAAAATTTTCAAATCAAAGTGGATTGTAAATCTTGCTCCCAGGATTGTGGATGCCAGTCAACCAACATGTCCATGGATAAACAAAGTCACCCTTAGTCATTAGAATAATCACAAGTCTATGTTGATTGTGAAACCAATCTTGTGGTGTCATCAAAAATTATTTTTGAAAGTTAATATAAAAATGGAAATCTTAGTTGAACCAAAATAATGGAATCTATTTATAAAATGCCTAGCAATCTTAAGCCAGGATAAATAACAATGGATATTTTATTAAAGTGATTTAGTAATATGAAATAAAATAAATGTTTGGGAAATTATTAAATGGCTATGGTAAAATTAAATAAACAAGTGGGAATTTTAATTAAACTAAAAATTGTGAAACCACTTTTATTAAATGCCTAAAAATCAGTAGGTCTTATAAATATTGGAATGTGAATTTATTAAGTTATTTAAATAATGCAATTAAATGATAACAGTAGCAAAACAATACCAAAAAGCCTTTTAAAATAAATAATAATATTCAAATGAATTTAATTAATGCCCAAACTTTTTGTGGCATCTTGTTAAAGTGTAACACTGATATAGGTGAAATTATAACATTTTACAAAATCAAAACCTAGCTAAAATAAATTAAAACACAAAAGAAATAAAAATTTCAAAAAAAAACCTAAACTACCGCACAGGGCAAAGGCCCACCCCTGGGCCCAGCCCCGGCCCACTCCTCCTTCCCTCTTGTCTCCTTCCCCCACCTACCCCCCACGACGCCATGGACGGGGGCAGAGAGCACGCCCCCTCCACCTGCTCCCCTCCCCTCCCTCACCTGCTCCCTCGTGGGGATAAGTCCCCCCTCCCCGCCCCCTCTCGCTCTGGAAACCCTAGCCGTCGCACTTTTTCCCCTTCCCTTCCCCCTTCGCGCCCTGTCTCCCATGCGTGCGCGTCGCCCGTCGGAGCAGTGGCCGCGGCGCCGCAACCTACATGGCCAACGACCACCACAGCCCGCCCCGGCTTGTCCAGGAGCTTGGCCACGCTTGACTTCGGCGCCGGCCGCTCGCAATCGAAGATGGGGCGCCCTGGAGGTCGCCCATCGAGTCTTTCTTCTTCCGCCGGCCGCCGCGCCACAACCGCAAATTCGTCGCCGTCTGCACTCCTCCGCGCCCGCTGCCATCCCCGTCGTGCTCTTGGTGAGCTCCGCCTCGATTCCCCCTGTTCCCCGCTTGAAATTGGTCGCCGTAGCTCCTTCGCCGTCGACCTTGTGGCCATGGCCGCCGTTTGCCGCCGGAGCTCGAGCTCCTGTGTAGGCAGGCGCGGCTCCGCCCGCCCGCGTGCGCGCCTGGCGCCCCTGCTTCGCCCTCGCGCATCCCTGCCTCCCCCACAGCAGCCCCCTCGCGCGCCGCCGTCCATGGTTCGCCGCCGGCGTGCGCGACGTGGTCACGCCCGTGGTCTAACCAGTGGGTTATCCCACTGACTAGTGGGGCCCGCTGGGTTATTAATCCTCTGGTTGAATTAACCCCCAGCTAATCCCTCTAACCCCCACTGACATGTGGGCCACAGCCTTTTTTTACTACTGATAAAACAAATCTGTTAATTAACCTACTGACAATGACATGTGGGCCATGCCTATTTAGGAGTTAATTAAATTGATTAATTATAATATGTGCCTATGACAGTGGGACCCCCCCTGGTTAATTAGGTTTAATAAAATGAGTTATTAAAATGTGAGGCTGACATGTGGGTCCACCCTGTCAGGCCCTGTTCTGGATAATGTTTTGGATAATGTTGCATTTAAATATTAAAAGAAATCCAGAAAATCATTTAAATTGATTTAAACTTTGAAATTCAATAACTTTTAAACCGTAACTCGGATTCAAAAATTTTATACATGAAAGTTGATCAGAAAAATATAACGAATACGAATACGCTATCCGTATGTCTACCACACCCCTCTAACACAACGAACATCGAACATTCCCCCTCCGGGCCGTCTGTCCGATAAATTGTCCGGTACCGTTAGAGTGCCCGGATGAATTTATTCCGAATACGAAAGTTGTCCGGAATGGTTCAAATAGCACGGATACACCCCCCTTATGTTGTTCCGGTAACTACGACACCTCCGGCTTGATCCTTCCCCCTCCGGACACCCTGTCCGGTAATCACCCGGAGCCGGTAGTTCATCCTCAGATGAATTCCCGCTCCGAGCATATTGCATTGCACTGCGATAGAACACCGATAACATTTCATCTATCATGTCATGCATATGTTTGTATATTATTGTTGTGTATTTACTGTTTCCTTCCCCCCCTTAATCTTCGGTAGACCCCGCTGCTGCTGTCGACTACACCGCTGCTGAGTACGACTACGTCGTCGACGACCCTACTACTACCGTCGAGCTTGCAGGTAAGCAGAGCCATTCTCTTCCCCAGATACCGCCTATCTTTCCGTACATTTCTTGCACTAGGCATTGTTACTGCTGCTGCTACGATTACAATCCTATTCAATTGCATAGCCTATTTTTTTGTCGCCCCTTGATGTACCTTCCTTTAATCCTATGCTGCCTATTATTACTTATGCATTATTTAGCAGTGAACCCTGCGCATTGTTAGCTAGGATTAGATAGAGGGCCGCGATCACTCAGGGGAGTGAACGCGGATATTAATATTGTAACTGCACAGGTACGGTACGATGCAGACACCGCCTCAGGCCCTATCTGGGTTATGCCTAGTCACCTCAAGTGTGAGCTATCAAGGAGTAATTCTTTGTACTCCACTCGAGGCTGACTTTGTCTTACCGCCATAGGGTCGTGACAACGGTTGTCCTAAAGGTAAGAAGTCGGGCGACCCAACGGTGCCCGCGAGAGGTATTGCGACGGGACGACCGGGAGGGCATGACCAGTGTACCGGTGTGCTTGGCCCCTGATCGTTGGCCGCGAGAGTTACCAAACCACGAAAGTCGAGCTCCTCCAGGAGCACACGCGAGACAAGGTAAGGAGACGGTTCACCTTGTTGGTAACCGCAGTGACTTGGTGGGACGACAGGGCAGGCACCGATGTACTGGTGGTCCTGGCTGCTGTCGTTGACCGCGGGTCGGTTAAGTCGAGGCAACGATAACGGTTGTCTCGCAGGTTAATTAAATGCTAAATGGTTCAGTGAATGTCTTGAGTTGGCTATATGCCATGTACGCACTACCTACCCGTGGGAACTACGAGTTATGGGCTCCTCTGCTTCTTAGTGTCGTCCGAGGACTCTTTAGACGTCAGCAGTACCGCGGCCTGCGCCGGGAAGTGGTGTTGTCTTATTTGCTCGCGCGGTGTGTCTTATTTGTATTTGCTTTAACTTCACCGGCCAGCCTCGCACCGTGCAGGAGTACGTCGGGGCTAGGGTCCAAAGCCCCGCGTACATAGGATATAGTCCGGCGGATGACCTCTCTGTTGAGTTTGAAAGATGGGCTATGAAGTGTCGGATAGCCTCGGTGGAGCGTTCCCTAACAAGGTTCCCGCCACCCTGGAGATCCGTGCGTGTAGCGTAACACAAGTGCACCCCTGCAGGGAAGATTGATCTATCGATAGCCGTGTCCACGGTAACAGGACGCTTTATGCTGAAGCTGGATCCTACCACTAGAAACTATTATTAAACTGTATGGTTCCGGGTCCTCTTCCTCGCGGGGATGTCGAGGAGGTGAACTCGGAGGCATTGTTAATTATTACAACTTATTATTATTCAATGTTGCAGCAACTTCTGCTTCATTGTTACTTTACTGCTTTATATCAACTGTTGGCTGATTCCTACCTCATGCTGCAAGACACCGTCGGAAGATGCTAGTCTTCGATAGGCCTAGCTTCTTACCCTTGCTCTGAACTTCTGTCTTCAGTCCACTATATACAGCCTCTTCATTCCGTTGATATCATGCATAATGCTTAGTAGCGGACGTAAGACTCGCGGGTATACTAGATACTCACCTGCTTTATTTCCTTTACTGTTTTGCCTGATTGGCCGCTGCAGCCGACGTTGGAGCCCAGGAGCAGGAGTACCCCGGAGGCGCCTATTACGATGTCGAGTTCCCCGTTGACCAGGAGTAGTACTGTGGATCCCAGGCAGGAGGCCTCGCCTTTTCGTTCTGTATCTCTGATGTGATTTGTGCTAGCCTTCTTATGGCAAAACTTGACTAACTATGTCTGTACTCAGATATTATGGTTTGTATGACTTATATATTTGGGTCCGCGTGACCCCCTCTATTGTAATATATTTGTTTATCCTTTTGTGTTTAGTGTTGTGCTGTGATATTATCATCGTGGCACCCTAATCTCAGTCGTGTACCCTGTGTGTATGATTACTGTACACAGTCTGATTTTGGGGGCGTCACAGTTACCCCCATGGCAACTCACGTGAGTTTCAACCCCATCTCCCTCGATGCATTTTCTATCACAACCCGTGATAGACCCTTGGTAAAGGGATCTGCCAGATTCTTAGCCGTCTGGATATAATCCAACGCTATAACTCCGGAGTTTCTTGAATGTCTGACAGATTTTAGTCTTCTTCTTATGTGCTTTGTGGATTGCATGTTGTCCTTTGAACTTTTAGCCTTGAAAATTACTGTCTGGTTATCACAGTTCATAAGGATAGCCGGGACCGGCTTATCAACCACGGGCAAATCCATCAAAAGCTCTCGAAGCCATTCTGCTTCGACGCATGATGTATCTAATGCTGTGAGTTCTGCTTCCATAGTCGATCTGGTTAGGATCGTCTGCTTGCAAGACTTCCAGGAAACAACACCACCACCAAGTGTGAACACATACCCACTTGTGGATTTCATTTGATCAACATCAGATATCCAGTTAGAATCACTATACCCCTCAAGTACCGGCGGGTACCCAGTATAGTAAATTCCATAGTTCGCAGTACCTACCAAGTAGCGCATAACTCGCCCAACCGCATGCCAATGCTCATCTCCCGGGTTGGAAACAAACCGACTCAATTTGCATACGACATATGAGATGTCAGGCCGAGTAGCGCAAGCTAGGTACATGAGTGAACCAATCACTTGGGAATATCTCAACTGATCCATAGCCGTGCCGTCAAACTTTCGAATGCGCACACTGGGATCATATGGCGTTGCCGAAGGTTTGCAGTCGGCATATCCAAAGAGACTCAAAATCTTCTCAACATAGTGTGATTGCACAAGTGTAATCCCACCCTCATTGTTCCTCAGCAGCTTGTTGTTTAGAATGACATCAGCCATACCCAGGTCTTTCATCTCAAAGTTTTGAGATAGAAAGTTCTTGACCTCCTCAATTACTTTGAGGTTGGTCCCAAAAATCACTATGTCATCGACATACAGACACAATATTACTCCTTCGCCCCACCATGGCGATAGTATACACATTTTTCAGCTTCATTAAGAACAAAGCCGACAGATGTTAAAGTTTTGTCAAACTTCTCATGCCATTGTTTAGGCGCTTGCTTTAGTCCATAAAGAGATTTCAATAATTTGCACACCTTTCTTTCCTGACCATTTACAACAAAGCCATCCGGCTGTTGCATGTAAATTTCCTCGTCTAGCTCTCCGTTAAGGAAAGCCGTCTTCACGTCCATCTGATGAACGAGAAGACCATGCGAGGCAGCCAACGAGAGTAATACTCGAATGGTTGTCAGTCTAGCCACAGGTGAGTAAGTGTCGAAGAAATCCTCTTCCTCCTTCTGGGTATAACCCTTGGCCACAAGCCTTGCCTTGTACTTTTCGACAGTACCGTCAGGCCTAAGTTTTCTTTTGAACACCCATTTACATCCCAGTGGTTTGCAACCATAGGGACGATCAGTGAGTTCCCACGTTCCGTTTGCTAAGATGGAATCCATCTCGCTACGGACTGCCTCTTTCCAGTAGTCAGCATCCGGGGACGCATAGGCTTCTGAAATGCAGTTGGGAGTGTCATCCACGAGGTACATGAGGAAGTCATCACCAAAAGATTTTGCAATCCTTGGTCTCTTTCTCCTAACAGGAGCTTCCTCATCATCCTCCGTAGAGACCTCATCACTGTCGTGCTCATAATATTCCATCGGAATAGCAGGTTCAGGAGTCTCACCAGGTTCCAGTCTAGGGATGCTTTGCATATCTCTCATGGGGAATATATCCTCAAAGAATGTAGCATCTCTAGACTCCATGATCGTTCCGACCCTCATGTCGTGCACCTCAGATTTCACCACTAGAAATCTGTAACCAACACTATGCTTAGCATATCCAAGAAAAACGCAGTCTACGGTCTTTGGCCCCAACTTGCGCTTCTTAATTATCGACACGTTGACTTTCGCCAAACAGCCCCAAGTGCGCAAGTATGAGAGTGTAGTACTTTTATTCTCCCATAATTCATATGGAGTGATCTCATTATCCTTTGCGGGAACCTTATCCAGGACATGACATGCTGTCAATATAGCCTCCCCCCACCATGCCTTGGATAAACCCGATGTATCTAACATGGCGTTAACCAAATCAGTTAGAGTACGGTTTTTCCGTTCGGCAACCCCATTTGACCGGGGTGAGTAGGGAGGCGTCCTCTCATGAATAATACCATGTTCCGCACAGAATAAATCGAACTCATTAGAAAAGTACTCCCCACCACGATCGGACCGAACTCGTTTTACTTTCTTTTCAAGTTGGTTCTCAACTTCTGCTTTGTACATTTTAAAGTAATGTAAAGCTTCATCTTTAGTACTTAACAAATATATGTAACAAAATCTAGCGGAGTCATCAATTAATGTCATGCAATACTTCATTCCACCTTTAGTCAACACGCCATTCCACCTCTAGTTTTTTTTTGTAAATATTATGGTAATTAGTCGTGTACACACCTATTATTTGGTTTACTTGGTGATGCATATATTATTGCTATATGAAAATATAATGAAGAGTATGGGAAATTTATCAAAGGGTGATGATACTTATCTTGGTAGCTCATTAATCTGAACCATTCACCGAATCAGCTAATAAAAAAAGAGCATTTCTTTATTTTCCATTTCCATGTTATTGTAATTATGGATAGTAAACGAATGCCAGGTGGCCTTGAAAGGATTATAGCCTTATATTCTTTCGGAAATGAAAGCTAAATTCTGTTTGTGCTTATATTTTTTTTCTCAAGTTGTTGTGCAAGGCCTTTTGTTACAAGGGAGGCACTTTTGATTTTGATCCTGGAAGGCAATGCCTTGATGAGTGCGGAAGGTTTGTCTTCAAAATTTGTTTAGCATGTTAGGATAAGCTTTGAATGTATTCAATAATAACAACCACTTTGATATATCTTCAACATTTGTTTGGCATGCAATAACAACCCTCGAGAAATGGATGACAACTATACTATATTAACTATTCCATTTACAAGGTCTCTTCTTTTTTGTAGTTTTTTTGGGATTTTCTTTTATGTACCGACTGACCAAATGTGAAATGACATCTATACATTTAATTTGTTTGGGTTGTGGTTATGTACTATTGGTCGGTACGTTAAACTTTCTAGGTACGTTGTCATCTGGTTGAGGAGTTTTGAATGGTCATCACAATTATTGATGTGTGACTATCCGGTCAACATGCAGTGATTTACGTTTTTTGTCGCTGCTAGGTGCATGCAGTGATCGATCAAAGCAGCTAGGAAAGTATCATCCTTATCTTATCTGTGGATAATTCTTCTTATTTCTGGAAACTACTTCATCTTAGTCATGTACACGACCCACCGACGTATCAGCCTATAAAAGACTCTCTGCAGGCATATAAATCGTGTTGTCTCCTCTTGCTTTTGTTACTCTATACTTAGGAAGATTTGTTGCAGATTTCTGTATCGTGTGGCGAGATGCAGAACCTGGTGCCGCCTGCACCGGCACCGAACCCGTCGTACGGCCTGCTGCTGCCAATCGCCACAAGCAGGTTCTTCGCCGGCAGCGTCAATGTCGCACCGTCGTGCACAAAGTAGAGCGCCATCATCGGCACGTGCCCGCTCAGGTCGTAGCACGAATCGAGCAGCAACATGCGCGCCGCGCGCGGGAGGCCACCGCCGATATCGTCCGTGAACGCGTCGTGCAATGCCGCGTAGGTGTCGGGCAGGAGCCACATCACGCCCGTGCCGGTATCTATCACCCCGCTGCCGCTACAATCCTCAGAGGGAGCCTCTCGCCGCCAATGTTGAACCCCATGTAGGCGATGTACTAGAAGCTCAACGCTTGAGCGCTGCCGAGAGCGGAGGAGGGGATGCTAAAATGGACATGATTGCTTTATTTTTATTTTTAAGGGTCTTTTTGAAAAATGCCAGCATTACAAAAGGGTTCCACATGTCATAAACGTAGTTAAATGAAGCGAATCGGATAATCTATGGTTTTTGCAAAGTTTAAGTAAAAGAACCCGTATTTTCTGAAAGGATTAGCAAAAGGTGTGTTTTCGACATTCCTATCCCCCAATGTTGTGTTTTTTTGTAATTCTCACTTTGTACTCCTGCTTATGAGCTTATTTTGGTTCTGCTTGGCCAAAAATGTATCCCTGTTACTCTCATTTTCTTAGAATCATTGTAGATTGCTCCTACTTGGCCAAAAATGTATCTGTGTTATCCTCATTTTCTTAGAACTACTGTAGTTTGCCTCTATTTATTGGCCAAGAATGTATCCATGTTTTTTTATTTGCCTACAACCATTGTGGTTTGATCTTTGTTGTTGCACTGTGTCAACAGTCAAACTTACTTATTGTTCATTTGCTTCAATCAATGTACTTTTGATTAGAAACATATCATACTTACCCTAGGATTACCCTCCCACACCGCCCAATGTATACTCAGAGCAACACAAATCGTTTTTTCGGCATGGGGAAGCTCTACACAACACTCAGGCAGGTGGCCCAGGGTTTTCTTGCTTTCTGCTCCTATGCTCCTAGCCCTTTCAACATGTGTGTAACAAATGGAATTGTTTACGCTACCTTCCTTGAGGCTCTTGATGCATGCATCATTGATAGCCATGTCTTCATGCTTGATGATGCCATCATGGATTTTTCTCGCGTTGAAGGCGCTTGAGCCAATGGGCAAGTACATCCAACTGTTGGTTCAATGGTAACGAACTAAGCGATGGCTAGATTCTAGGCAATAAAGGGTATAACTAAGAATGTATCCGTGCTTTTGTTTAGTTGTCTAAGATTACCGTTGTTTGTTTCTTATTTATCATCGATCTACGCTAGGTGTGCTTATTGTCTTGCTTCGTTCAATCAACGTATTGTTTTTATTAATTAATGGCTTGGATGGTTATTTTTGTGTGTGAGAACTTATTTTATTATCAACATGCATTCTTTTACATCTTTATATAAAGTATTTAATAATTCGCGGCGCTGCGCCGCGGGGGCTAAGGCTATTTTGTCTTATACATTTTTATTGAAAGCTTTTTGAGAAGTAATAAAATCTTTAGGCATATTTTCAAGTTCAAAAGTAGAGCTTTTGGTATTAGGATAGGTATTGCTATAAGAGTTCCCGTAAGATTTGTTGGAAGGGAACGATCTAGGATTGTTGTTACCAAAATTACTCCTATAAGCACTGTTATTAAAATTGTTCCTATAAATAAAATTAACATCAACTTGCTATCTCTCTCTCTTTTGAGCAACCAAGGAATTTAAAGGAACGTCAGGAGGATCAATAGGAACTTTCTTAGTAAGCATGGATAAAATCATTTCAACTTTCTAATTTTAAGAGGAGATCTCCTCAAGAGAGTTTACCGTTTTACCCGTTGGAGACTGGTGTGCCATTGGGAGTAATTTGTCATCATATCATCTAATGGTTTTGTAGTAGCACCAAGTGTAATGCACATAAAAGTTCCTCCCGTGGTCGAATCTAACAAGTTCGAGAGGTAAAGTTTAATCGTGCAAAAAAGTTTGGATAACTATCCAAGTAGTCAATCCATGAGTAGGGAAATTCTTAACAAGCGACTTCATTCGTTCCCAAGCTTAAGCAACATGTTCATTATCAAGTTGTCTAAAGTTCATAATGTTACTTCTTAATTGAATAATTTTAGCAGGGGGATAGTACTTCCCAATAAAAGAATCCTTACATTTGTCTCAATAATTTATGCTATTCCTAGGTAAGGACTAAAGTCACTCTTTAGCTCTTCCTCTCAAGGAGAAAGGAAAAAAACTGGAGCTTAACAATATCACCATCTACTTCTTTATATTTTTGCATATCACATAATTCAACAAAGTTGTTTAAATGTAAAGTAGCATCTTCTCCTACACCGGAAAATTTCTATTTCATGACAAGATTGAGCAAAGCAGGTTTAATTTCATAGGAAATTGCCAAGGTGGTAGGTGGAGCAATAGGAACTTGTGAAGTCACAAAGCTTAATATTTTCAGTGGAACCCATAGTAACGGCAGCAAAGTACAACACGGTAAATAATCCCTCCATTCCTTGTTTCCCAAACTACCCCTCCACCATTTGTTTTCTTCTTCTTTTAATTAGTTGCCAAACGTGAGCTGGAAAAAATAAATGAAATTATCTTCCCATGCATGCGCTAACAACTTCCATCCTCGTGGCTTTGTTGCTTTTTTTCATGTCACTCAGAGCGCTACATGCACAAGACGTTGAAAATTAAGGGAGCGAAATCTTTAGCAGTTTACTTCCATCTTCTATCCAATATGTGTAGACTACACACGCCGACGATTTTCTCCATGGACAAGAAGGATACGAAGCCGGTGACCTCCCTTCCAGCGACCTCCGCGCCAGCGACGGTGGTGCCATGTGTGATGTGCCTTGAGGTGCCGGGAACACCAACAAATTTCAACTTGTTCATGGAGATGTCGAAGTATAAGTGCACCGTATGCGGCCAGATGTGTGCTATGGTCTTGGATGGATATTCAACCAACAACTACGAAGGTAGCGACGACGATGAAGATCATGTGAGTGACTTTGATGGAAATTTGAAGACACTCGAATTCGTGAAGATAAAATACAGAAACCTATAGGATAGGATTATTTGATGTATTCAAATCTTTGTTTACTCACCTTTCAAGCATTGTCATGAATAAATTTATCTTTCTCTACTCTTCTTTCTAGCACTATTGATACTATAAGTTACGCTTTCATCTACCCATGTTAATCAAAACGTATGTTGAACATTGAGTAATTGCAAGTACATGAAGGTGTAAAAAAATTAAAGAAAAAATGAACAAGAGATGAACGGAAACATTAAAAGTTGCATAACAATGATTCCGTTACATTATTGATGAAACCTAAATAAAATCATTCAAAGTGTAGAGGGAAACAGTAAGAACTACATTACCACTACTACTTGCATCCGATTACATAATCGGTCGATAACTATTGGGAAAAGCACTAAGCATCCGGTAACGATTCAATGGCGTCATTAACAATACTTGCAGCGCATTCTAATGCCACTTGGAGATTGACGAGCCTCTCGCGCACAGCCTTCCGCATGTGTGGAACTTTGTAATGATTTCCTCCCAGCTGCTTGAGTACTTCGATCATACAGGATTGTAGAGTGATGATTTTTTTGATTCTCTCAGCTGGGTACTCGTCGAACGCGCACCTTATGTACCTTGAACACGATGTCATCAATAGAACCTGCACAAATAGTCAAATCAGTGGAAATCAACATTATGCAAATTTAAAATACGCCATGTTTTACAAGTACCTGGAGAAAACTTTCGGAGAAGTGCTCGCAACGTTGCAAAAAACCCTAAATCAAGAATATTTAGGTCAGGGGAGTTGGGAGGTTGGCATGTCAAATGAATCTCCCATCTTTCAGCTTGAGCAGCAGCGACAACTTCTGGGTCATCCAAAGGGATATGCATCTTCGCATTATCCTGTTGGATATATATAGGCATGCCACGCGCATCCGCAGGTGAAAGGACGTGAATGTTGCCTAGAAAGGGGTGAATAGACGCTTAAAATAATTACGGCAATGAGTGCACATGCCCTTTCAGCAGGCCATCTCGCCCTTATTGCGGGAATCAGATAATTTATCATGTACCACCATACTACATCTTTAGTAACAGTCGAGAGTACTTTGGTGACCTACACAATGAAAATCATTATGCACCATACGAATAAAAATCAATTACTCATCATGTGAATAATACTCGTTACCATGGTTCCAGCATCTCTATTCTTGCTCTTTCTCTTTGCCGCTTATTCATACGTAAATGGCCAAATCTCAAGCTTCCCATCAAATATCATTGTACCATTAGCATCAAAGCGTGGTCGATAGACCGCGACCAAGAAGGTGACCTACATAAGAACATCATTATGGCATTATTAATTGTTCAAATAATGACATTAAAAAAGCATTCCTCACCTTCTCAATAAAGTTTTTTTTTGCTTTGGGTGCTACGGTACGGATCCTCTTCGCTAGGCGCCAAATATTAATTATGGCTACCGCGGGAGAGGTAGAACCATTTCTCATCGATATGAATGACGTTGTACATCTCTTTAAATTTTGGATTCTGCGGAACAATATGCTCTTCAAACATTGACAAGCAAAACCTTACCCGGCCTACCTTGTTATCATCAGTCAATGTGGACTTGATTCCATTTGTGTGACGCCTCAATAGACCTTCCTTCAAACGTTTTCATAATGTAGTCTTGGTCATGTGAAGCTAAATCTTTAAGTGTTGTTCTTTTCCTCAAATCCACCAGTTTGACAAACTCCGGATCAAGCATTATCCTCTTGCGACCATAGTTTTTTACCCTTTCGTTTTCTAGTCCACGTATTCCACTGGTGACGAGGATTAGCCTCGGCAAATCCCATGGTTAGGAACCCTGGGTTTGATCGTAAGAGAAGGAGTGCAATGTTAGTGATCTCGTCGGCTAACAGGAGACATGGCTTTACCCAGGTCAATCGGTAAAACCCCTAGTTCCTGCTAGATGTATTATATGGTGGACGGCGATTACAGTGGAGGTTCCGGCGAGATGGCTCTGGCCGAAAGTATTGCGAGGAGATTACTGAGTGCCCTAGATGTCCCCTCTTCTAACCTTTATATACTAGGCTAGGTCTCGAGGAGTCTGTCAGGTTTACATAGATAGTTGCCTAATCTAGCTAGTCTTGGCGGCCACGCTTTGGACTCCATGTCGACTTGAACTCCATGTCGGCGCAACCATCTATGCTTCGGGTGGGCTGATATTTGGCCTTCCGAAGCTTCTAGTGGACCATCGGTATTGACACGCACCAGGTACCTCACGTAGAGTAGTCGTGGGGGTATCCCCTCGTCAGTAGCCCCCGAGTGCCTGGGAGGCTCGAAAAGTCATGCAGGGACTCCAATCTGTGTTATATGTTGTAGTGCGTGTTCTTTTTGTGAGTTGTAACTTTGTTCGTGAGATATGATTTTGCAAATTTCTAGAGGGATGCTAAGCTAAAGGGCCCAAGGCACTCGACAGATCGAGCCTCAGTAAATTGCCCTCGCGGCAAATAACACAGAAGCCCAATCAAGCTCGAGTCCCTCGACACGAACTTCGAAACGACTGGTGCGAAGCAAGGTCCAAGTAGAGGAGGGCTTACATGATCAATGCCGCCAGTTAAAGTGTTGTATACGACCCTAACGCGTTTGTTAGTGGTTATCTCTATCATGCACCTGGGCATGGAACAGTCGGAAATGAAGTCGCGTTGTGGCAAGTCCCGTCCCGGCCGACGGATCAGCGGGGTCTTACCTACACGCAAGCTTGCGTGGCTTCTCAGGTGCAATTTATCACAACCCAAGTATTAGTAGGGGCGAGTTGCCAATATAGAATGCACCCACTAGGAAAACGATCGAGTGAACTTATATTATGAGCACCCGATGCTGTGTCGGGTGCCCGCTCGATGGGCCAATTGCTTGTTTTCGTAGTTTTTCCTTGCATCTTCTTGTGAGTAATCACTCAAGCGTTTATGTTCTTGTGTAATCTTGCGAGTAAGCACTCAAGCGTTTATTTCAGAGGTGAGTAAGCACACAAGCCTTAATGAGGTGTTTTTCCTGAATACGCTGAGGGGAGTAATCACTCCAACCCTTGTAAGGTGCTTCGTGTAGCCTTTTCTCTTCTGAGAGTAACAAGGTGCTCCCGATGGGAGATTATTTGATGAAATCAAATTTATAAGACAAGGTTAGTGAAATAAAATATAAGTGAACAAGGGCATCTTTTCTTGTTTGGTGCGTTTGTAGCGGTATTGAGCCGTCCCATCCGTTCCGCGGAGACGCAATGATGCTTGTTTGATACTGATGACGTATTGACGATGACAGCGGTCTGCTATGAATTATCACTTCTGTCTGTGGTTATGATGACGCTTCAATGCGCGTGTGGATTTGATTACTGCGCTTGCTTCGCCTGTCGGGTTTCCAAAGCTGTGTGAAAGCGTGTAATTTACTGCCATGTTTTAATGGATTGTGTATACGAAGAGACGCCTCTGTCTTGGAATCTGCAACGTTGCCTTTCCCTGTCTTTAATTTTTGTCTTGCGCCGTTACCTCTCCTTCATTCGGTGAAAAAGACCCGTTTACCCTTGATGGGGTGTATATATGGGTTATTGCTTTGCGCTTGGCAATCTATCTTCTTTCCCTTCATCTGTTCTTTGGTTCCTCTCATGGCCCCAAAGCGTCGTGCCCGTGGGGCTGCAGGTGTTGGTGTTGCGCGTGGCACCGCCGGCCGTGGCCGTCGGGGCCGTGGTGTGCGTACTCCTCGTGTGGCACGCTGCCGCCGGGGGCGCGCTGGTTCCTCAAGGAGCTCCTCTGCTGCAGCTGTAGACGAGGGCGTCTGTGCTCATGATTTTGTTCTTCATGTTCATAACCGCATTGGTGGCTGAAATCTCCTTCCTTCTTCTTTTTCTGCTCTTGTATCTGGACTGTGTTTAGATGGTCTTTGGCTGCGCCTTCAAGGCTATCCATATTGCACGTTGTGGGTGATGATCCGGGTTGAGAGTTCATCCTTAGTTTTCTTGGAGTCTGGTCGGAGGGTGTTTGCCAGCCATTTTAATCTACGCAAGGGTGACAACCTCTGCTGCCGGTTCGATGGAGAAAAACCTCTCTCCATTAGGGTCTTTGATGATGATGGTAACTGACTGGAGCCATGCTGGGAGAGTTCAAGCGACGGTGATTCTGGAGGCGCGGGTGGTGCTCACATTTCTTCTTCTGTTGGCGACTCGGGAGGTTCGAGTGATACTCGAATCTTTGCACCCAGCGGGAGTTCGTCTGGTCGGAACATCACGAGCTCTCGCTCCTCTGAGTCGTCGTCTAGTCGTGGTGGTGATAGCTACTCTAGTTTTAGTCAGGACGCTGATGTCAAGCCGTCGCTCAAGCGCGCTCGTCGGTAGGGCAAGGCTATCAAGCGTGTCTTCGGGCGAGCTTTTTCTTATAGACTTAGGGTTTAACTTTTTCCTTTGTCTGTGATGATGCTAGAAGAGTCGTCGAGTACTCCTTTGATGTAAATAATCCTTTTGTAAGTCCTCTGCGTGAATCAATATATCAAGAGTTTTATGTTTGATCTTGTGTGGACTACCGTAAACTTTGTATTTTCGCCCTTTTGTCTGGTCTCTGATCTATCGGGTGCGCGACAACGCTCCCGATGGGAGTAGCCCCCGAGGCTTCGGTCAATCGTTGGAGATTGGCCGGAGGCTTTGGTCCATCGAGTGTGTACAAATTACGCCGAGTTGTCCGTAGAAGCAACATATCTGAAGTACTTTCGCAACCACCTGTAGTCGTATATAGACTCGTGAAGAGAGCAACTAGTGCTTCTTGCAGTTTATAGTGGGCACTCCTGGTTTTTGGAAGTGCGGCTGAGGAGTAGCATTCATGTTGCTAAGTCGTCGATTGTTGTACTAAGTTACTGTGGTACGATTCCTTGCGCCACAATAGAATGACGACTTCGCCCAAGCTTCTGAGTGCTTAGGTACGGGGAAATTTGTGATTTTTATTGATGCTTCATAGGGGGCGGCAGAGCCTCCGGGTGTCTGAAGGATAAGTTAGCGCCGATGCGAACAACGCCTGGGGGTGAGTTGTGTGTCGGCTGATGACCCACAAGTGTAGGGGATCTATCGTAGCCTTTTCGATAAGTAAGAGTGTCGAACGCAACGAGGAGCAGAAGGTATTGACAAGTGAACTTGAGATAGGAATAACTGCAAGTACTGAAAGGTAACTTTTTATGGGTATTCTGGTATAAGCAATAATGAGATAAAAGAAAATAATGTAAATTGCGATAAAGTGCAGCAGGGTGGCCCAGTCCTTTTGTGCAAATGATAAGCCAAAGGATCTAAACTTATAAAGGCTAAAACGTTCTTGAGGACACACGAGAGAGATAGTCATGTGCCTTCGCCATATTCCGTATCGGTACTATGTTTTGTGTTGATAATTGTTGTGTGGGTGGACCTATGCTAGTGCACTTTCTAGACTAACATAAGCACACTCTTATGATTAATCCTCTTGCAAGCATCCGCAAATACAAGAGAGAAATTAAGGCAAAAGCCTAACCATAGCAATAAACTTTAGGACCCAACAATCCCTCGTGCAAAAGTGTGCGAACTGGGGTTTAGGTTTCTGTCACTCCGGCAACCCACCATAAGCATACTTTATACACAATGCATTCCCCTAGGTCCTTAAAAAGGCGAAGTGTTGTATAGTCGACGTTCACACAAGACCACTAGAAGAATAACACCACAACTTAAATATCAAATAACACATATTACTTCAACAACATATGACTACTAACAACTAGACTTCTCCCATGTCCTCAAGAACTAAAGGAACTACCCATAAGAAATAAAAGATATCATGATCAGTGGTGATAAATATATGATAAACAATCTGGTCATAACAATAATCCTTCAACAAAACTCAATATCATTCACCACAAAGAGTAATCAACACCGGTAGATTAGAGGGGATGGATAGTATGGGTTACAACTTGGATTGCAATGATGAGATGAGATGGAATGAAGATGGAGATGGTGATAATGGTGAGGATGATATTGATGATTCACGTCACGATGGTGATGACGCTGAGGACGATCTCCCCTCCAGGAGGAGTTCTCCCTGGCGGAATCTGTGTCACAACCCCAAGTAAGGTATGTGCTAGGTTAAGCATAGGCCTTTGCATCATGATAAAAATTTAAAAAGAAATCAAAATGGGAGAGAGAACACCCCCAGATGAATTTAATTCAAATGGAAAGATAAAAAGTTGCTCCAAAAATTCCTGTTGCATTTTTGAAAAGTCCCATAAATGAGTGGGATCACATATAAAGTGATGTGGTAGCAATCCCATGCTCATGATTTTTTCAAGTATTCAAAACAGGAGCTTGGAATTAATTTAAAACCCTATTTGAATTAAAGTTCAAATAATTTGAATTTTAAAAATGTCCAAACTTTATAAGTGGCTAGCTATATATATTGTGAAGCCACATAAAAATTTGTGGCATTTAAAAAAATGCCTAGCTAATTATTTTAGCATGGCCAACATATTACAGAAAAGAAAACAGAAGAGAAATAAGAAAAGGGAAAACTTACCTGGAAGCAGCCCAACTAACCCCCCGCCCCCGCAGCCCAGCAGCCGGCCCAGCCCGCCAAGTCCCCTGTCGTCTACCCCAAGCAACTCGCTGTCGAGCATGCCGGGGGCAGCGACTGCCACCGCGACGCCGACGACGTTCCACGCCTCCCCGAGCCTCCAAGACATGCCACGGAGACGCCCAGGACACGCTGCATCCACTCCCCCCCTCTCCTGTTCGTCTCCCCCTCGCCCCGCGTGAGTTCGTCGACGCCCGAGGAGATCAGCAGCGCGGCCTCCATGGAAACTCGTGGCCGAAGCCCGAGCTAGTCCTCAAGAGCATGTCCTTCGTCTTCACCGTCGTCGTCTACGCCGAGGAGCAGAAGGAATCGAACAGGGGTGCTCTAGGATCGCCACCCCCTTCTTCGTCTTCACCTCCGGCCGCCGCACGTCGCCGTTCAATTTCGGCCGTCGTGAAGCCTCCCCGAGCGCGCCACTGACTCCGTTGAGTTCATGGTGAGCTTACGGTTCTCCCGAACTACTCCATCGTCCCCCTCCTCAACTCTAGCCGGATCCTCCATGAACGCAGGAGCACCTCGCCGCCGGGATGCTCGTCGTCGTGCAACCTTGAACCCTAGAACCCCGAGGCCATGTCTAACTTTCTTCCTGTGCTCCTCTGCTTCGATTGCAACCACGAACGTTTCAAATGGCGCTTCACAGCTAGTTCCACCTCGGGCCAGTAGCTCCGCCGCCGCTAGGGCTCATCGCCGACGATGATGCCGTGCCCCCCAGGCCTTGTTCTTGGTCCAGTTCGAAGGGCGACGCTCAGGGCTCCAAAATTGTGGTCTTGGCGCATCAAGAGGACCACGGGAACGCCGTCACAGAGGACACCGCCGTCTCGGGTGGTCGCCGGAGACACGTCGCCGGCGAACTGACGTGTCCGGCGAGGTTAACCACCTTGGCCCCACCTGCAGTGTCACTGACAAGTGGGCCCAAGGCCACTAACTAACCCTGGTTAGTTTAACTAACCGGGTTTAACCCCCCCCCCCACTGACAGAAGGGCCCCACTCGTCAGCTGCCCCCTGACGTCAGCACTGCGCCAGGCTGACGCAGTAAAGGAATTAAATCGTTTTAATTAATTCAGAAAATTCCAGAAAATAGATTAAACTTTGAAATTCAATAACTTTTTAATCCTAACTCCAAATTGGACAAATAATATGTCTAAAATTATCAGAAAAATACAAGGATTATGAATATGCAATTTTTTTCATGTTTGACCATTTTAAAATGGGTGAACAGTAGCAAACATTCATATGGATCCTTTTCAAATTCAAATTTGGAGTGATTTTTCAATTGACTTTGAAACACACTTAATTTGAATGGTTTCACCCCCACATCAGAAGAATTATCTCAACTATACCACATCACTTCATGATCAACCTTTTGAAATGAACTTTCATGCATTCAAATGCATTTGAAATTCATCGATAAATCAAATGGAGTTTGAATTTGCATTTCAAATGCAATATACTCCTTTTAAATGGAATGCTCAACACATCAGTACCTTGAACATCACCATTACAATCTTATTCATGTGATTGTGCATTGTACATTATGTTGATCCTATGATTGTCATGTTGCTGATAGAAGTGGAGCCGGAACCCGAGATCACCCCCTTCGTTGAAGACCCCGAACCCGAACCTCGTCAGCAAGGCAAGCAAACCCCCATTGATCATGTCGATAAAATCCCACTTCCCTCTCATGTCTCGCTTATGCATTGTATAGGATGATTACCATGCTACGTTTCTACCGCATAGATGAACCCATTCCTTTGCATGACCTATCATTTGTCACAGTAGTAGGCAAACCACAATCCTAGCAACTGTAGGAGTTGATTGATATCATGTGACCCCTGCAATTGTTACTACTTACTGCATGCTTAGAGTGATACCATGTTGATACTGTTATGTGATTCGGGATGGTAGTGATCATGATGATGTTGGTGGAAAGGTGTTGGTGAATCTACCCTAATACAAGGTGAACGATGAGAGGCTGTGTAGGAGTACACGGTGGGTTGTCTCGTTGAACACCGCCCTAAGTCCGAGTTCTTGTGTGGTGATCCAAGATGAAGAGTACAACCACACATTGGGCTCACTGAACCCTCTCAGCTTACTAACTCATCCCCTTCGATGTCCAGATGTCGCAGTAGTTCGGATTTCTGTAGGTATTGTGGCCTGGTAGCCAAGTGAGAGAACGGCTCATCCGAGACCGGCTTTCGCACCACGCACACATCGTCTGGGTCCACTTCGGTAAACCGGCCGGGTTCACGATAGTGGAAGACAACCCAGATAGGCGGCTTTCATGGACTAGATCGGCTATGAGGTAACAGTTGTGGTGGCATCCTCGCTGTCATCTCTTGAACGGTGACACGCAAAAGGCGGTAACTGATGACACGTGTGTGTAGCGGTACACCCCTGCAGGGTTAACAAAACTATTCGAATAGCCGCGTATGCGGTTATGGACTGCTTGGAAAGCTTAGCTTGATTATTAGACAACTTGAACTGGATACTTCTAAAATACACCAAGATAAGTGTGAGTGCTATGGCGTGCTTTCTCGTGGGGAAGTCGAGGAAGGCACCATAGTGGTGTAATTGGTTGAAGAGATGTAGTGGACTCGTGTACGCTTCTTACCTCAAGTCTGGTACTCGTAGTTCAGGACTAGCCAAGTCAAAGATGGCACTTCTGCAAGTGAAACCCCACCTCCCTTTACCTTGATACATGTGCATGAGTAGTATAGCTCCTATGTAAGTCTTGCTGAGTACGATTTTGTACTCACGTTTGCTTAATCTATGTTTTAGATGAACCCACCGACCCCGATGGTGGCTTCTACCTGAATCTCGAAGAATGAAGACTCAGACCAAGACCAAGCTAGTGTAGTCCCAGTCAGACGACTGGTTCCCTCGTGGAGGGCTTGTTTTTAGATAAGGCTTCTCTAAGCCATTTGTTAAACTTGTCTGTACTCAGACCTACTTTGCTTCCGCTTGTCTGTTGCAATGTTGGATCACATGCTTGTGATCCTTGTGTGCACTCTATTAGAGTTATTAATAAAGATGTATACATTGTAGAGAATTGCAATGATACCCGCTGTTCATACTAGACATGTGTGCTGCGTGTATGTTTATAACATGCATGTCTTAGTATGGGTTTTCGAGACCTTAGTTGTGATCTGGCTGGCGGTCTTTTATACACCAAGTGGCCCTTAGATGTGCGCAGCTTGGGGCATCGCGATGTGATTGCTCGAGACTCCGTCTCGTGCACACTTTGATGTATGATCGAGCCCGCCCTAGACCCCGACTAAGTGATCGGGCTGGAGTAAGTCTATGTAAGGGTTATAATACAATCGATAGTATGGTTGAGGCGACTTGTCTATGAGTATGGGAGTTCACCACCCATATCATTTAGACTTGTGTGCGGACGATGAGGACCCATTTCAGTTGATCATCCGGCCTGGATGGGATGCCTCTCACGTTCGATGCTTTCCGAGAACGTTCCGTGCTTGGCCTTGTCTGCTTAGACAAGTGGGTACGGTTCTCGGCTCTCCATATGATTGTGTTGTAGCGAGGCTTGCATACGCTAACCCCGGGTCCCGACAATCTGCCCGCCGGAAAGGTCTTTTCTACTCTATAGGTTTCCGCCACGGAGCGGCGGCGGCACTTCGGAAACTTCTTCTCTTCTGGGGGTTTTAGGCTACGAGGAACATATAGGCCAAAGGGGGGGATCCGGAGGTGGGCCCCACTTCCCAGGCGGCTAGGTTGCGCGGCCAGGAGGGGGGCGCGCCACCAGGGCGCCTGAGAGCCTGGTGGCCCCCCTCCGGTTGTCCTTCAGCCAGTCTTCGTTATTTCTTCTGAAAGTTGCACCTCATGATTTTCAGTTAATTTGGAGATGTGCTGATATGGCCATTTGATGTGCACTTTCCCCGCTGATTCCTGCGTCTGTTGTTTCGGCACCGGAAAGTTGCAAACTGTGTAAAACAAGCCAAAACACGATAAGAACATCATCATAATATGAAAAATATCAATGAATAGAGGTGAATTATGATATAAGATAGGGATGCATTTTGGACGTATCAACTCCACCAAGCTTGGACCTCTCTTGTCCCCAAGCGAATACTGAGCTCGGTAAACCTTTCCACAAGTTTAGAGAGTGAAGTGTCGATAATAAGAATACAGACAAGAAGCATCATAATTCCTCCTACTAAACTTAAGCATCCTCAACATCAACCTCTACTCATATGTCCCTTATGAAAGAGTACTTTCAGTTAGAATCAAAAGTAGGACCGATAAAACTTATCAACTCATGGAAAACATGTCCTTTGGTCAAAGAACAACTAATAACTTTTAACTTTTGCTCTCTCCTTTATATTTTGATGAGATCATTTGAAGCTTTTGAAAGAACATGTTATTAGTCAAGAAGTGAAAATGCTAACACATAGGAAGATGTTTGATGTAGCAAGGCTCAACAAACAACTTGTTTATCTTAATGATAATGTCAACAAAGATGTAATATGTAAATTCTTAATGAAACAATATAAAGGCATGCATCTCTTGTCAACATAATGTGTCTGCTCTTTGTGGGATGGAAAGAAGTCGGTTTACTGACTCAACATAAAAATAAAGGCTTAGACCTTTGCAGAGAGAAGTAGGGAAAACTCATGTGCTAGAGCTTTTAGAGGCTTTTAAATCAATAAAGATTGTAAAGTAAGGTTTTGAGAGGTGCATAATTCGTCAACGAATGCTAGTATATAACCCAATTACTTCTCATGTTGGGCACGTTTCGAGGAACGACTCCAAAGTGGGGACGATCACATCCCCTTAATACCCTTTGTTTATCACTGCCAAAGTTTTCTAATTTCTCATAAACAAATCATGAAGGAGGGTTTGTTTGTTGTATTATCTTTTACGAGTTGGGCCACTCATGCCAGTTCCTCCTCATATTAGCGGTTTGCATATTAGACATGCAATCCCAAGATAAAACATGTCAAGCATAAGAAGATCATGAATTACCTACTACTTCCTCATGAGCTAAAGTAGAGGCACAAAACAAGGGGTATACTATTTCGAAGGTTTAAAGATATCACATGAATAATATACTTTAGGAGTGGTGGTGAAATCCCACGAATACGAAAGGTATGGTGGACTATTTGGAAGGTTGAGGTTTCAAGGTAGGGGTGCACAAGCAGTATTCCCGCTTAGTACAAGGTTTGGCTAGCAAAGGCTTTTAAAAGCAGACAAATGATGTTGACTTGGATGCAAAACAATATCTAGTCTACATTAAGAATTTGCATAAAACATCAAGTTGTCTTCCTTGTCAGCATAACACTTCAAGCATAAGAACATAAAGGTTTTGGCTATGTCGCTGATACGTCCCAAACGTATCTATAATTTCTGCTTGCTCCATGCATGTTTTGTGTGATATTGCTATGATTTAGATACACTTTCATACACTTTTGATCATATTTGGACTAACTTATTAACTCAGTGCACCACCGTTCCAGTTCCTGTTTTCTGCTGTTTTTCTATTTCAGGGTTCCCCCATATTAAAAATGCTCCAAAAATTCAGGAAAAATCAGATTAAAAAATCAGCGTACCGGAAGCTTTCGGAAACACCCGGGAGGGGCCAGAGGGGACCCACCAGGGCCCCAGGTGCCCTAGGGTGGGGCCATGCTAGGGGGGCGCCTGGACCCCTGGTGTCCCCCCTGACTCCCCCCTTCCGCCTATATATTATCCGTGACGCGAAAGCTCCAAGGACAGAAACCTTCCAAGATCGGGAGCGCCAGCAGACCTCTTCCCGGCACCCTGCCGGAGGGAGGATCAACCTCCGGGAGCCTCTCCTCCACCATGGACGCCTCCCGGATGATCCGTGAGTAGTCTCCCTTGGACCATGGGGCCGTGATCAGTAGCTATGTGATGTTCTCCTCCCCTCTTTGTTCTTCATGGATTAGACCTCGTGAGCTACCCTACATGATCGAGGCACATATGTAATTTTCTGCTGTTGCTATGTTGAGTTTGCTGGGATCTGATGGATTTGAGACTATGTTTAGTTTGTGATTGAGTAATATATTTGGTTCTTATATTTTATATTTATGTTCTTGAGTAATTCTTGCATGTTCTCCGTTGTTGTTTATTTCTTTGGCCAAGTAGTAGGTAGTGACTCCAAGAGGGAACGTTATGCTCCATTGTGGGTTCATGCCCCCTGATGACTAGCTTGAGTGGCAGAAACATGAGTCTAGGGGATGTGCTGTTGCCACAAGGGGGAAAACAATGGTGCTTGTAACCGCGGTTGCAAGGATTGTTTACTTTATGCAAAGTGCTTTTTAATGCAGTTGTATGTTGCTTTGGGTTTACACTTTGGGCAGGGCTCGCAACTTAATACCAGCGAGATGTTCTAGATAGATATCTCAAGGTGGATGATTAGTAGTAGATGCAGTTGGATTTCGGTCTAGTTATTTTGGCGTACCGCCCATGCTTTTGAGCCTCGTCCTTTCTTTGTAGCATAGTTAGTATTGCGGTGCGTTTTTAATCCTATCAATTGCCCAGCTGTGATTTGTTTACCTCACATAGCAGTTTTATCATATTTTGGGAGAGAGGCATCAATAGTGAACATCACGGGACCCCGGTCCATATTCTCATCACTGTTTACACGCTCTTTTACTTTGTGCTTTTACTTTCTAGTTGCTATCACCATTATCATTATCCCTTGCGTTTGATCCTTTGTAAACAACAAGGCCGGAGAGATTGACAACCTCTCTGAACTTCGTTGGGAGCAAAGTTATTTGTGTGTGTGTAGGTCCAGGTTAAGAGAGCAATATCTCAAACGGCGTGTTGCTCGCTTCACCACATACTTATCACTATCGGAGTCCTACGGGTTCAATACTCAACCTTGGTATCTTCACCAAGGTAAACTTGCCGCTACGCTGCATCTCACCTTCCACTTGGGGTAACCAACGAAGGGCGAGAAGCCACTATCCTCTCTCGCGTATCAAGCAAATTTCTGGCGCCGTTTCCGGGGACTCCAAGTTCCAAGATAGGGGAGTTGCACACTATCTTTTACCTTTGTTTTTTGGTCTTGTTATTTTACCTTTCAGTTTTTATCTTAGTGTCATTTATCAAAAATCACAAAAAAATATGGCACACTTGCTGCTACTATGGGTTCCACTGAAAACACCAAGTTGTGTGACTTCACTAGTCACAAAAACAGTGATTTTATCTGCACTCCTATTGCCACACCTGGCACTTCAGATACCTCTTATGAAATTAAACCTGCTTTGCTAAACCTTGTTATGAGAGATCAATTCTCTGGTGCTGGAGATGATGTTGCTTTACACTTGAATAATTTAGTTGAGCTATGTGATATGCAAAAGTATAAAGAAGTAAAAGGTGATGTTGTTAAGCTTAAGCTCTTTCCTCTCTCTTTAAGGGGAGAAGCTAAAATCTGGTTTCAATCTTTGCCTAGGAATAGCATAGATTCTTGGGATAAGTGCAAAGATGCTTTTATTGGGAAGTATTACCCACCTACTAAAATTATCCAATTGAGGAGTAAAATTATGAATTTTAATCAATTGGATAATGAACACGTTGCCCAAGCTTGGGAACGTATGAAATATCTTGTTAAGAAATGCCCTACACATGGTTTGACTACTTGGATGGTTATCCAGATTTTTTATGCATGCTTGAACTTTACCTTGTGGAACCTGTTAAATTCGGCCGCGGGAGGAACCATTATGTCAACAAAACTTGGTGTTGCCACAAAAATTCTAGATGATATGGTGACCAACTATTCCCAATGGCACACCGAATGCGCTCCAACAGGTAGGAAGGTAAACTCTGTCGAGGAGATTTCCTCCCTAAATGAAAAAGTTGACTTAATTATGTCTCTACTTACCAAGCAACCCTCTATTGATCCTCATGATGTTCCTTTAAATTCATTGGTTGCTCGGAAACAAGTAGATGTGAATTTTATTGCTAGCAATCCTAGACCGTTTCCATCCAACTATGGGAACAACAACACTTATCCTAGCAACAAGAACCCCACTTCTGAATTATAAAGCATGCTTGAGACTTTCTCACTACTCGAAAAGCCTTTCAACAAGAGAGTAGAGGAAATATTAGACAAATTAGATAATCTCTCTTTGAAGGTAAATAGCTTAGCCCTTGATGTAGAAATGCTCAAAATTAGAACCTCTCCCCTCGAGGAGAGGAAGGCCACTCCTATTAATGCTATCCAGTTGCGAATTAATGAAAACATTAGGATTATGGATAAACATAAAGAAAGATGGGATAGAGAAAAAGAGGAAGAGGATAAAATTAAGAGCCTTCCTACACACCACACTGTTTCTACTATCCAAATTGTTGAGGACACTCAGACTATTAGCACCCAACACACTCCTAGTCCCATTGGACCTATTAATGGTGATGCTAATACCTCAACCATAGAAGAAGAAGCTCCTATGAACATAGAGGGTTTCAAACAAGTGAGCCTTGATGACACCACTACCACCTTTGATAGTAGTGATATTGATTTTGATAGTTGCACCCTCTCTGAAGTTATTAGCTTGCTACACAAAATGTCTAGAGACCCCCACACTAGCACACTAAATCTTGCCCGCATCAAAGCTAGGGAGGAGAAGCTTAGAGTATAAGCCTCCATACCTAGGAAGCTAGATGATGGTTGGGATCCTATGATTAAAATTAAATTAAATAACTTCTCTTGCTATGCTTTATGTGATGTTGGAGCTAGTACCTCCGTTATGCCCAAAAGAATGTATGACATGTTTGAATTGAAACCTTTTGATCCTTTTTCTTTTGGTGTTCGTCTCATTGATAATTCCGTAAATAAACCTTTGGGGAAGATCGACGAAGTTCTTATCATTATCAATGGAAATTATGTTCCCGTTGATTTCACTATTATGGATATAGAGTGTGAACCTTTATGTCCAATTATTTTGGGATGTCCTTTTCTTTGCACCGTTGGTGCTGTTATTGACATGAAAGAGGGGAATATAAAATTTCAATTCCCTCTCAAAAAGGCAATGGAACACTTCCCTAGAAATAAAATCAAGTTACCTTTTAAGTCCGTTACACGGGCTAGCTATTCTTTCTCTCTTGATAAAACTTGATTCTTCTTTTGCTTTATGCATAGCTTAAAGGCGTAAAAGAAAGCGCTTGTTCGGAGGCAACCCAAGATGTTTTTACTTCTGTTTTAGTGGTATTGATGATTGTTACTACTGTAGCAAAATCACTGTATCTTTATTTTCAAGCTTTGTGCCAAGTTTAGCCTCTTATGATAAGGGAAGCAAAAGTTGTGACATGCTGTCCTGAAAACAGATTTGTCTGCTTGACGGAAAAAATCAAAACAAATCACCAAGTCATATTTTTGAGCTGAATTTTTTACACAACATGCTCTATACAATTTTGAAACTTCGTATGTCCTGAGTGTTTTGATTTGAGTTGCAGAAGTACCCAAATGTTTTTATTTACTACCTGCTGTTCTGTTTTTCACAGATTCTGCCACGTTTTGCCTTTCCTTACTTTTGCAAACCTTAAGCTTGATTTTTCTTTGCAAAAACTTTTTGGAAATCTTGAGAAACAGTATCTCTTCAAGAATATATTTATTTCTAGTGGGTAAAAATTATTTTATTAAGGGTACTAACCTCTCTAATCAGCTTATGATGAGTTATGTATGACGGGAGTTTTCAAGTGTGCGAGGGAAGATGATGAAAGAAGATTAGGGAGTGTCAAATGCTCAAGCTTGGGGATTCCCCCATGCATCCCCAATAAATATTCAAGGAGATTCAAGCGTCAAAGCTTGGGGATGCCCCCGTTCATCCCCTTCTCCATCAACAATCATCAGTTCGTCCTTCGTCTCACTATATTTTTATCACTTCATGTGTTATGTGCTATGCTTGGAACGTCTCGCTCTTAGGTTTCCTTTTTAGTTTTCTTTAGCTTTGCTTTCTGTTCATAACAAGTTAGACCCCAGCTTACTTTGTGTGGGAGAGAAACACGCTCCACTTCAATCTAGAACACATCATAGGATTTTTCATGCTTATCTTTTGTTGCTGTGTGTTCTTTATCTTTCGTAGCTACTGCCATGTTTAGTTTTAGTTTGTCTTTTGCAAGAGCTTTGACTTTTGTTTAGTTTGTTGCTGGAACTCTCTTTAGTCGTCATGTTTATCTTGTTAAGAGAGTTGGTTGTTGCACTGAGTTGTGTCTTGTCTTGAAGTAGGTAATTGAGGTTGCTATTTAATTGTAGTAGTAACTTGAAATAGTTATGAGGTATTGATGTGAGTAATGTTTGAATTTTTGGTGTCAAGAGCTCTAGACTATTAGTGATAGGTGTCGTATTTTGGGCAATTCGTGTTTTTTAAAAACCTACAAAACTAGCTACTAGATGGATCACTAATCTTTTGAGGTGTCGGATATTAGAGTACACTCACGTACCATGAGTCGAGGATGCGCAAGGATAACCAAACCCCCGTACACTCCTCCTCGGGGTACTTGTCTCTTTGTGAACCTCCTCATTAGATTGAGAGTTACCGATAATAAGTGCATGAGTTCTTTGGACTAATGTAAGTATTGAAAGTTGACACTTGAACCTCCTCATATTTGCTAGCCTCTTCGGTACCGTGTATTGCCCTCTTCTCATTCCGAGAGTTGGCGTCCACCTCGCCGGTGAATCCAAACCCTTGGCATGATATGCTCTGTCATCATAAACCTCCTTATATATTTCCTCAAAACAGCCACCATACCTACCTATCAAGGCATTTCCATAGCCTTTCCGAGATATATTGCCATGCAACATCCACCTTCTCATGACTTGATCTTCATGTCATACATGTTCTTGCTACACTAGCAGAGGCATACATTTGCATACATCATGATAGCTACATCTTCTTTATGTTGAGTACCTTGTAAAGTGTGAAGATCTTTTATACCTTCTTGTAAAATAGAGTGTTGCCCTTAAGTGAGGTAATGATCCCAAAGAGGACAAAATAAAAGATCCCAAGAGGACAAATGAGAGTTAAATAGAATGAGCCATTGAGGCCACCAAAAAATACATAAAAGAGAAAAAAGAGAAAAAGAAAATAAAAAGAGAGAAAGGGGCACTTTGGGTGGGGCTCGCAACTTAATACCACCGAGATGTTCTAGATAGATATCTCAAGGTGGAGGATTAGTAGTAGATCTAGTTGAATTTCGGTCTACTTATTTTGGCGTACCGCCCATGCTTTTGAGCCTCGTCCTTTCTTTGTAGCATAGTTAGCATTGTGGTGCGTTTTTAATCCTGTCAATTTTCCAACTGTGATTTGTTTACCTCGCATAGCAGTTTTATCGTCTTTTGGGAGAGATGCATCACTAGTGAACATCATGGGACCCCGGTCCATATTCTC
Source organism: Bromus sterilis (assembly GCA_950022295.1). Taxonomy (NCBI): domain Eukaryota; kingdom Viridiplantae; phylum Streptophyta; class Magnoliopsida; order Poales; family Poaceae; genus Bromus; species Bromus sterilis. The sequence continues at coordinate 226,256,454 of OX465599.1, forward strand.
ATCACTGTTTACACGCTCTTTTACTTTTACTTTCTAGTTGCTATCACCTTATCATTATCCCTTGCGTTTGATCCTTTGTAAACAACAAGGCCAGAGAGATTGACAACCTCTCTGAACTTCGTTGGGAGCAAATTTATTTGTGTGTGTGAAGGTCCAGGTTAAGAGAGCAATATCTCAAACGGCGCGTTGCTCGCTTCACCACCTACTTATCACTATCGGAGTCCTACGGTTTCGATACTCAACCTTGGTATCTTCACCAAGGCAAACTTGCTACTACACTGCATCTCACCTTCCACTTGGGGTAACCAACGATGGGAGAGAAGACACTATCCTCTCTCGCGTATCAGTCGCTACTGGAAAAACTTATGCTTGTTGTGATGACAAAAGATATGTTTTCCAAGATTAAATAAAGTTTTCAAAGCCATACCTGATATATAAGATCAATACTCCCATAAGAATCATCATATACGGTTGATTGCGTGAAGAGAATATCGAGTGCAGCGAAGAAACCAATAGACTTCTCATTAATATTCCATCATAGACACTGCACACTCACGGATACGAAACTCTCCACATAGGAGTGATAGATCTCAATGCAAACACCTATTTCATAAGATAACTTCCCTAGACATGATACGACACTAAACTTGACCACAAACGACAAATATAAATATAAAGATATCGGACACTCCCCCAAGCTTGGAATAAGCTAAGGGGATGCCATTACCCAATGAAGATTTTACTCATCATCCTTGTTCTTGTTTCTCAGGTAATCCTTGGCGAAAAGCTTCCTAGGTAGAGGACCTCCCTCCATGCAAGATTCTTCAGTTTCGTAAATCCTGCTTTCAGCTGATAATCCCATGCGCAAAAACTTTAGTCCATACTCACAGTTCTGGTTTTGGAGGTCATAGATGTGTCCTTGAAGCTCGAACACTTTGGCATCCAGTGCATATACTCTTGCGTGCACTTCTTTCACCTTCTCCTCATGTTGATTCTTTAGCTCGGTGATAATGTCGAAGTTGGCCTTGACACCACCCTCGATCATCAACTTGTACTTGAAGACTTCTTGCTCCACTTCTTCCAGCCTGGCCTTGGTGCTCCCCTCCTTGTCAGGAGTAACAACCCAGATTTCAGAAAAATTAGAATTTTTTTTTCGGTGTGAATTGTTGGATTGTCTAATTTGTTTGCGGTGTTTGCATCCCCGATTTATCGATCGACGATTATTTTTCCTCTTCTTATCTCGTACCGGACGGAGACCGACCCTTGCCACCCTGGCACTCGACCTTTGCGACACCGGGTTTCACCCGATCACCATCACGAAGACCCGCACAAGACCCGCCACAGCCAATGGAATGAAAACCTCGTTTAATAAGTAAACGGGATATTTTTATAGCGCACCGGAAAGTGTTCTTGGAATGGTTCCAACGCAAGGTGAACGCCGCCGGCTCGACGCGCTGATCACGCAGTTCGAAGTTTTACCCGAATCGGAAGTCCTGCGGACCCTCGGCGGTCAGAAACGTAAGCACCGCGCGCTAGCCAGAAAAACCGGGGATGTTTTTGCAAACTGCCAGTCACCTGGGCTATATAAAGACCACCACTCCCCCACCCTTTTCTAGGGTTTCCCTAGACCAAAATTGCAGCCACCCCCTCCACTTTGCCCCATAAATTACCCTATTTTTGCACCAAACCCTAATTCCAGATCCGAGATCCAGCCCAATGTGTTCTGGACCGTCAAATCAGCCGATCTGACGGCCCTGGATGCGCCACGTCATCGTACCACCTAGTTCTCCCTCCTCCCTCACCTCTCTTCTCTCCCGCAGGTGGAGCCGAGCATCCCGCGCCATGGATGGCCGGAGCCCGAGCCCGTGCTCAGCTGCGCCGCCGGCCGGCCACGGCACCGCCCGGATCCGGCAAACCGGAGGCCCGCAGCGCCCCTCCGCCTCCTTCCGCGCCGCGTCGACCGGACCTCCCCGACGTCGGGTCTCCTCCCCGGCTGGCCTCGCTTGAAGCCTCCGTCGGCCACCTGTGCTCGCCCGTAGGGACGAGCGCCCTGTTCACTCGGCTGGGCCGATGCGCCCCCAAGGCCCAGTGCCCCCACGCGGCCCACCTCCTCCTCTAGGCCCAGTCCTGGCCTCTCCAAGCGCCAGCCTATTGGGCCTCAGCCCAAGGTCTTTTTTTCCTGCCACTCTATTATTTTTTCCAAGTCCTTTAAAATTGTGTGCTGATTCTGCTTTTGCGATGAAGTTTGCGAGTAAACGGTAGCTCGGATGACGTTGCGCCCAAAAGGAAAATTGTTTAGTTTTGTGTGTACTTCAGTTCATCTTTTGTGAGCATTTTGATTTGAGGCCATCTTGATGTTGTTAATCTGTGTTGAAGTGGGCATCAGACTCTTAACTGCTACTATTTTCTGTTAAGTGCTGCTGTTGTTATTTTATTGCAAGTTTGCTTTATGATTGTGACACATCCATGAGGCCTAGTGCATTGATTCCTGTTGCATACTGTTAATCATCATGTCTACTTCCATTATATGTATTGCATTATCATGTTTACATTCCTGGTCATAGTTATTATTCTGCTCCAAAATTGCTATGCCGCTGTTTTTGACAGCCACCTCTGTTTTAACTTTTCGATGCCATGTTGCATGCTTAATATCTTTTGATCTGTTATGCCTATGACCTTGATTCTTGTTTGTACCTGATCACCATCATGTCTACTTCATGCCCATCTATTGCTATGTCATGTTGCTGAACATTTGTATATAGTTTTACTCCTGTTTGTACAACATAAAAATATCAGTTTATGCCCTGTTTTCTTGATTTTCACTAAGTACTAGACCAGTAATGTTTTATAGCTTTTTGTGTTGCTTATAACTAGTGATCCATGATGTCTTTTTGCATGATTCCTTTTGCCATGCCTTCACTGCCATGTCTACTTTAGTTGCATATCATTTGTGAGCATGTTTGCATTCATTATCCTGTTTATGCATTGCTCTAAAGTGTGCTTCCTGATGTTGGCAGATTGTGTTCCAAACTTGTTTTGCTTGTATCTTTTTAACCGTAACTCCGTTTGGAGTGTTCTTTATATGTAACTTGATTAGTCTTTCGTGTAATTTGTGTTTATGCTATTTTTTTTTCTGTTGTTAACCAACCTTAAATATGGTTTAGGTCAGAACAGTACCAAATTCTTTAATCGTCGTGGGGTCCCTAGTGTTATGCCATGTTTAGGTTGTGCCTCACTTAAATTGACTAGCATAGGTAGTTTATCTTATGATTCACCTCTTTCCATGTTTGTGTGCTATGCCATGCTTGAGTGAGATGCCATGTTAACGACCTTTGCTCACCTTGTGTAGCTAAACAACTTGAGCCATTCTAAATGTGCGGTATCGTCGTGCGTAACGAGTAGTCCACTTAACCTGTTAGTAACCGCTCTCGACGGTAGGTACGATGTCTCGTGTTGCCTTCTTGTTGATGCTTGCTCGTGTTTATTTCGTAGTAATAGATTCTTTCTCGTTGATTGCTTTCTAGTGTTTCCTTCCTGTGTGCCTCCCGCGGTTACTCTCGGAGACGTTGCGAGCTTGCGATCAACTACACCTTTGGAACCCGACTTATCAATAGGCAAGGACTATACATTACTTATGATCCATTCTATTTCAACCAGCGGTTTGCATGCTAGTCTAGGATAGGTTCGATGTTTGATCCTACCACATGTTTACAGCCTCTTTCAAACCGATACAACCATGTCCCCTCCCAGCAAACCTTGTACTGCTATGTTACTATTGCTCTTTGCTCAGCCCCTGCTTAGTATGAATGCATAGGATGCTACGATGTTACCCTGTTACTCCTTGGTTTGGGCTATCACATTATTATATTGTTGTTGATGATATGATTATTATTAATGTTGAGTATACTTGACGAAGGATGGAAGGTCTAGGCTATCCCGCCCCGATGCTTTGTTCCATTCGAGTCACCTAGGATCCGAGTTCCGGGTATTGGTTTTAAGACTGAGCGTGCCTAACCGTGTGTGGGATGCTATGAGGTCCCCTTTTCTTACCTACCTAGCTTCAAACATTTCTAGTGGTGGAGCAAGCTGATTTACCATTTGAAAACCATGCATATATGTCTGTCGGGTAGCTCCTGGCAGACATCCTTTAAAACAACCCGGACCAGTAAGGACATGGTTCCTTGCTGGCCCATCATGACCGGCCGAGGACCCGGTCTCATGTGAGATTAACCGGCAATCCAAACCCGGAGTCATACGATAGAGACCAGATCGAGAGAGCGGCCGACTCCTGAGCTGGATGTCGACTCACCGGGGGCCACCCGGATTTGTTCGTTGTTAGTTAGAGGGACCTGTCGTTTCGGATCCCTCGGAACTAAATCATAAAATGGTTGCCTGTGATGGGTAGCAACTGAGAGAGATTGGCGTGCATGCGGAGCCTTGTAATGGGTAGTTGGTACACCCATGAAGGGTTAAATATTTTCGAGAAGCCGCGTCCACGGTTATGGACGACTTGAGACCCACTCCTTGTTCATAGACAACAACAACTAAGATAATCTTAACATAATTTGATCAATGTGTGTGTGCCTTGACTGCTTCTTCTTCGTCGGGATGCAAAGAGGAGGACAAGGATAGGATAGGTGTTATGTTTGTGTAAGTAGCTGATAGCAAGACTTGTTGGAGGCGATTACTCAATCGAATGCTTGGCTTCTTATCTTCCTCTCTAGATCGTTAGCCACTTCATAATGCTAGTGCGGCAGCAACCTCACCACTTACCCCATCCTTACCGTAAACTACTAGTTATCCTAGAATGACGAGTGATGAAGTCCTTGCTGGGTCAGTTGACCACTAAAGTTGGATGCTGAGTCTTCTGTACTCATGATACTACCCCCAAACTCTTTTCAGGGTTCCTGGTCGACAACAGGTACGGTGATCGATGTTTCACGTGGAGACTCGACGACGACTAGTTAGGAGGATCCCGGTGGAGGGCCTGGACCCGTGTGGTTATGGGAGCGATGTCTTTTTCTCTTTGCCACTAGGCAATTGATTGTAGTCTGTATTTAGACATGTATCTTCCGCTGTTATATTGTATTAAGGCAGTTGTATGCCGATTATATGAGATGTTGTGTCCTTGTATCTGTAATGTTGTGATATCATGTTGGAAATCCGGGGCATATGGCTATGTCATATGTCGCGGTGGGACCGATATGTGCTTCGTCCCCGGATCTGGATGGAGACATCTAGATCTGGAACAGTACCGCATATCGGGCCTTACATCTGGTCCCTTCAGATCTTCTTGATGAAGGGCACCATCCTCCACCCAAAGGGTTTGAGGGTGCCTCTTCACCTCTGTGATGTACGAGTTGATGACGTTGACGAGGAACTTCTCCTTGGGGGAATTTGGGGAAGCCATGGTGATACGTCTCAAACGTATCTACTTTTCCAAACACTTTTGCTATTGTTTTGCCCTCATTCTTGCATGATTTGAGCTAAACTAACCCGGACTGACGCTGTTTTCAGCAGAGCTGCCTGTATGGTTTTATTGTGCGCAGGAAAATGGTTTTTTGGACATCTCAGAAAATTCCCAGAAAAATACCAAAAAATCCACGCACCCGAAGGAGCCCGGAACCAGAAGGGGGGGGGGGCAGAAGGCAGCCAGGGGCCCCCCAGGCGCCCTGCTGGCGCGGCCAGGGGTGGGGCCGCGCCAGCAGGCCACCTGGGCGACCTCCCCTCCCCTGGTGCCCTACTTCGCCTCCTATTTGTTCCCGTGACGGGGAAAATCCGAAAAAGAAGTCGCTTTTCCAGAACCCGTCGCGGAGCCGCCGCCAACCTCTGTTCTTCCTTGGGACGGCTAATCTGGAGGCTGATTTGGCCTCCGGAGAGGGGAGATCGTCGCCATCATCATCACCATCACCAATCCATCGCCCCTCCATGACTTCTCTTCACATGTGTGAGTAATTCCCTGCTGTAGGCAAAAGGGATGGTTGGGATTGGATGAGATTGATCATGTAATAGTTCGTCAGATTGTTGGGGGCATGTTGCCTATCATCTACTTTGGTGTTTATCATCTTTGCTACAACTTGTTGCTCTTAATGCTTGTCACTTTGGGCCCGAGTGCCATGTTTTCAGATCTGAACCACTTATGTCTTCATGAGTTTATCTATGTTCGAGATCCTATCTATGAGTTGTATGCACCTATTATGGTGCGGAACCGGCAATCCCAAAGGTGACAGCTTGGGACACCAAATGGGATGGCCCATAATTTGAGGATTCCATGTATCCATTGAGTTTATTGCTTTGTTCCGGTTCTCTTTGACAGGAGCACCTTAATCTCCATAAGTTCCTTTTGGCCCCATTCGTAGCGGGATGGTAGGACAAAAGATGTTGTGCAAGTTCTTATTGCAAGCACGCACAACTACCTACGGGATACATGCCTAATGTTTGATATTTGCCTAGATGATCATTGCTTTTCTGTGTTCCTTGCCCCGTGTTTGAATCTATTACATGCTCATTCTTATTCATGCAGCGCCCGACCATCCATCTCCCTAGCCTACAGTGCTTTAATCCTGCTGGTCACTAGTTGTTACTTTTCGCTGTTTTACTATGGCTATCATATCACAGTTGCTATTAATACTTTGTTGCAAGCAAGCATATTTCAGGTGCGGTTGAATTGACAACTTAACTATCAAAGCTTATAAATACTCTTTGGTTCCCCTTGTGTCGAATCAATAAATTGGGTTAACTTACCCGCGAGAACACTACAACTGATCCCCTACAGTTGAGGGTCATCAAGTACTATTTTCTGGCGCCGTTGCCGGGGACCATAGCAATATTCAAAAGTTGTCACAACCCCAATTTAGGCAAGTGCTAGGGTTTGAGTTCCCTTTGCATCATGTGAAAAATTCAAAAAGAAAATCAAAAATGGGGAAAAGAAAGCCCTGAGAAATTAAATCAAATGGCCAGATAAAAATCTTTTTCCAAAAATCTTTTGGACATTTGAAAAATTCCTATAAATGATGGTGATCATTTTAAAAGTGGTTTGGGATCAATCCCATGCTCATGGAATTTTCTAAAATTCAAAAGGTGCCCTGGAAATTAAATTTGACCCTATTTGAATTGAAATTCAAAATATATTGAATTTCAAAATTGTCCAAATTCTATATGTGGCTAGCTACTGGTCACCTAGGATTTATAAAATTATTTGGGCATTTTTATAAATCTTTTTGGTATTTATTTATGAGAGCAAACAAATGAAAGAAAAAGAAAAACAGAAAGAAAACAGAAAGAAAAAAGGAAAAAAAGGCAAAGCAGCCCACCCCTACAGGCCAGCAGCCCAACTAGCAGATCCCCAGCCCAAGCCCACGTGGGGCTTGTCGTCTACCCCAAGCAGCTCGCTGTCGAGCATGCCGGGGGCGACGATTGCCACCACGACGCCGGCGGCCCTCTAGACCACCCCCTGCCCCTCCTACGTGTCGCGGAGACCACCTCACCCCCACTCAGCCCTTTCCCCCTTCCCTGTGGCTCCTCCCCTTCGTCTCCGGCGAGATCCCGTGGGGGCCCGAGCGCACCGGAGATCACCGACGAGGGAGAGCGCGGCCAACGACGCCTTCTAGCCGAACCATCTTGTCCAGAAGCTCCGCAAGCATCCTCTCCTTCGAGCTGCTCAATCAATTGAGCTCCGGAAGCCCAAGAATCGACGCCATCTTCTCCAATTTCCGCCGGCCGCCGTGGACCTCGTCGCTAAATTTGTCGTCCTCGAGCTCTCCTCGGCCCCCTCGACTGCTCCATCAACTTTGGGGTGAGAATACGCTCGATTTCCCCCTTCTCCTTCCTTGTTTCGAGCCCTAGGTCGACCTTCCACCTGAGCAGAGCCACGGCCGCCGCCCGCGTTGTCGCCGACGTTGCTGCAGTGCCTCTGAGGTCCCCCCGATGACGAAGATGGACGCGGGGGAGCGCGGGGCACGTTTTGGAGCAAGAGCCCTTCCTTCCCGTGGCCATTTGGCCAAGTCCGGCGAGCTCCCCGGCCGACAACAGTAAAGTCCGGCGAGCCCGCCATTAGGCCCCCCCTAAACCTAAACTAATCACCCACTAACCCCCTTCTAGAGTCCATGATAAGTGGGGCCAGCCCCCCTTAACCCCTGTTTATTTTAAATCCAAACAGAATTTAACAGTGAGCCACTGACAGGCATGGCCCACATGACAGCCCTGCTGATGTCATGCTGAGGTCATGCTAATGCAATAAAAGAATTTCCAAAAATAAACCAATTTCTAGAGAATTAAAGAAATCCAGAAATTCCAGAAAATAGGTGAAACTTTAGAAATTCATAGAAAATTCATATTAACTCCAAATTAGACAAATAATATATGAAAAACGATCAGAAGAAAATTCTCTATCCAAATATTCAACTTTAAACCATGTTTGAGTTGAATTTAAAATGGGACCAGTAGCTTTTGCTATTTGGCTTAATTGGAATTATTTCAAATTTAATTCAAATGTTTTTCCACTTTGAACCATTGCAATGCAAACATGATCACCTGAACTTCAGAAGCATATCACACACATGATCACATGGTTTCAAATGATCAAAAATTTTCAAATGCAATTTGATTAAATTGAAATTCATATGTGGAGTTTGAATTTGCATTTCAAATGCAATACACTTCATTTAAATAAAATGTGCCACAAATTAGTAGCATTCACATCATGGAAAACTATATCATGGGTTTGTGCATTCTATTACAATGTTGCCCCCCCTCTTGTTGATGATTGTGCCGGTAACAGTGCCTCGGAGACGGTGATCACCCCCGACGAAGAAGAAGTTCGGTAAACCCCGTGTATCGTCAGCAAGGCAAGCAAACCCCATTGATCGTGTCTATAAAATCCCAATTCCCTCTCAGTCTCGCTTATGCATGTTTAGGAGATCACCGAGACACGTTCTTTCGCATAGTTGAACCCATTCCAATGCATGGCCTATCATTTTGTCACTGTATTAAGCAAACCACAATCCTAGCAGATTTAGGAGTTGACTGATGAGCATGTGGCCCCTACAACTGTTACTGCTTTTGCTGCTTAGTGATACAATGAGGATGTTATGATTGTGAGTCAGGATGGAATGAACACAGTGATGCTGGTGTTAACGTGTTGGTGAATCCACCCTAAGCAAAGGTGAACGATGAGAGGCTGTGTAGGAGTACACAGTGGGTTGTCTCGTTGAACACTGCCCTAGGCCCCGAGTTCCTGTTTTGTGATCCAAGACGAAGAGTATGACCACATGTAGGGTTTTATGGGAACCCTGTTTGGCCTCTTTACGTACCCGATCCGGTCCAGGAGTCACAATAGATTCGGGCTTTCCATTTGGCATGTGCATAGAAAAAAAATGAAGAAAAGGTTGCATCATATAGATATGTGGGTGGACTTGTGAGGCAGTGAAACCATCTGGCAGAGGTGGCGTCTCGGTCCCTTGCATTATCTGAGTCCGTTTCGTGGAACCGGCCGGACTCTCGAGCGGTGCCAAACTCAGGTAGTCGACTCCTGGATTAGAGAAGGTGATGTGAGGTTAGTGCCTTGGTTTCATCCACGTCCGACACCCGCTTGAAGGGTGACGAGAACGAGGCGATAAGTGATGACACGCGTGTGAAGATGTACACCCCTGCAGGGTTAATGAACTATTCGAATAGCCGTGTCCGCGGTTATGGACTACTTGGAAACCTCTACTTGATCAATAGATAACTTGAATGGATACTTATAAAATTCGCAAGATAAGCGTTAGTGCTATGGTGGGCTTCCTCGTGGGGAAGTCGAGGAAGTAATCATAGTGGTGTATTGTTTGGAGACATGTAGTGGACTCGTGTACGCTTCTTACCTCAAGTCTGGTACTCGTAGCACAGGAATAGCCAAGTCAAAGCTGGCACTTCTGCATGATGAAACCCCACCTCCTTTACCTTGATACTTGAGCATGAGTAGTGTAGTTCTGATGTAAGGCTTGCTGAGTATGACTTTGTACTCACGTTTGCTTATTCTATGTTTTAGATGAGAACCTGGACCCCGATGGAGTCACCGACCTGAAGCTCGACGTTGACTAAGTTAGCATAGTCCCAGACAGCAGTCTGGTCCCTCGTGGATGGGCATGTATGTTTACAAGGCTTCTCTAAGCCATTTGTTAAACTTGTCTGTACTCAGACCTAATTTGCTTCCGTTGTATGATGTAATGTTGATCACAGACATGTGATCTTTGTATGCTCTATGTGTATATCAATAAAGAGTACTTAGTAGAGTTATGTGATGATACCTGCTGTTCATACTAGGCATGTGTGCTGCGTGTATGTTTATAACATGCATGTCTTAGTATGGGTTTTCGAGACCTTATTTGTGATCTGGCTGGCGGTCTTTTATACACCAAGTGGCCCTTAGATGTGCGCAGCTTGGGGCATCGCGATGCGATTGCTCGTGGCTCTGTCACGTGCACACTTTGTTGTATGATCGAGCCCGCCCTAGACCCCGACTAAGTGATCGGGCTGGAGTAAGTCTATGTAAGAGTTAGGATCCAATCGATAACATGGTTGAGGCGACTTGTCTATGAGTATGGGATTCACCACCCATAAGCATCTAGACTTGTGAGCGGACGATGAGGACCCATCTCAGATGATCATCCGGCCTGAATGGGATGCCCCTCATGTTCGATGCTTACCGAGAACGTTCTGTGCTTGGCCTTGTCTGCTTAGACAAGTGGGTACGGTTCTCGGCTCTCCATGTGATTGCATCGTGACTGGAATTACATACACTAACCACGGGTCCCGACAAAAGTCTACTTGAAGTATCCTACCTGCCACACTTCATCCTCTATGGGTAATAAAGGGGACCCCAAGGTTCCGATCCTACCATCCACTACAAGAAAAGGTACCGTTCTGAGTACCAGTGCTACGCTTGATTCACCTTCCGTTAGAAGTAAGTTTGCTTCACCACTACCAGCACATGCTACTTCTACTGAGTCTGTTACTATGTATGATACTTTTGATGATGCTTCGACTACTCTTGATGATGATAATTTTCTTGGTCACTATATTGAAACTCAGACTGCTAAGGCCGCAGCAAAACCCGAGACCAAGACTCCTGCTACATATATTCCTACTTGCAAAACCTTTGGTTACCCAACCTTAGATGAACTCAAGAGATGATCCTTGATGATGATTATATTACTCTTGGTGATGATCTTTGCAGGGAACTGATGCTAGCAAGGAAGATAGTTCTCTCACTTCTCGTTGGTTACCCCAAGTGGAAGGTGAGATGTAGCGTAGCAGCAAATTTCCCTCGGTGAAGATACCAAGGTTTGTCTCCAGTAGGACTCGCAGAAATACAAGAAGGTGTAACGACGCTTGACGTGGACTTGCACACAAAACAAGTAACTTTTCTCCCAACGAGTACAGAGGAGTTTTCAATTCCTCCGGCCTTGCTGTTTACAAAGGATCAACGCAAGAGATAAAAGTTGTGGCAACTAAAAGTAAAGACTGAAAGTAAATTGAGGGTGTAAACAATGGTGGAAATATGGACCGGAGTCACAAAACGTTCACTAGTGATGTCTCTCTCCCTAAAGACGATAAAAGTGCTAGCGAGGTAAACAAATCACAGATGGGCAATTGACAGGATTATAAACGCACCGCAATGCTAACTATGCTACAAAAGAAAGGAAGAGGCTCAAAAGCAATGGGCAGTATGCCAAGGTAAGTAGACCGAAATCCAGCTGCATCTACTACGAATCATCCACCTTGAGATATATATCCAGAACATCTCGGTGGTATTAAGTTGCGAATCCCACCCAAAGTGTAAACTCAAAGCAACAGACAACTACATTAAAAGAACTTTGCGTAAAGTAAACAATCCTTGTACCCGCAGGTACAAGCACCGTTGTTTTATCCCTGGTGGCAACATCACATCCCCTAGTCTCATGTTTCTGTCACTCAAGCTAGACATCAGGGGGCTGAACCCACAATCAAGCACAACGCTCCCTCTTGGAGTTGCAACAAATCACTTGGCAAAAGCAAAATACGGCAATAGAGAACATGCAAGAATTAACTTAAGAACACAAATATAAAAGAGAACCAAATATATTTCTCATCACAATCTGAACATAGTCTCATAATCCATCAGATCCCAGCAAACTCAGCATAGCAACACAGAAAATTACAAAGGTGCCTCGATCATGTGAGGCATCTCACGAGGTCTTGAAAGTGGAAGCACAAAGAGGGGAGGAGAACATCACATAGCTACTGGTCATGGACCTATGGTCCAAGGGGGACTACTCACAGCACATCCGGGAGGCGTCCATGGCGATGGATGGTCTCCCGGAGGGGGTTCCTCCTTCCGACAGGGTGCCGGGGCAGCTTCTCCTGGCAGCCCCGATCTTGAAACGGCGGTGGCGGCGGTACAGAGAGGAGAACGAGATAGCAGATCGATATTAGGGGTTTCCTCCGCGGGCACTAAATATAGGGCAAGGGGGGCATCGAGGGGGGCCACAGGGCAGCCAGGAGGGTGCCCGGCGCGCCCTAAGACTGGGCCGCGCCAGGGACCCTCCTGGGGCCCTGGTTGGTCCACTCCCTTCCTTCCTTGGTTTTTCGGGAAGCATCCGGGACGCTGATTATATATATATTTTTTCCGGAATTTATTTGGCACTTTTAATGGCCGGAAAACCTGAAATATAAAAACAGCAGAAAACAGGAACTGACAACTGGGTGGACTGAGTTAATAGGCTAGTCCAAATATGATCAAAAGTGTATGAAAGTTCAAGAAAAACATGGCAAAGTCACACAAATCATGCATGGAGCAAGCAGAAATTATAGATACGTTTGGTACGTATCAACATCCCCAAGCTTAATTCCTGCTCGTCCTCGAGTAGGGAAATGATAACAAGCATAATTTTTGTGGCGACATGCCACACAACCATATAAGGACTTTTAAGTAAAGCAATCAAAGCATGCAATTCAATTAAAGTCTTAACAAGCAAGAGTCTATATTAGCATTCACACTTGGTCTCCTTTGGATTCTTATCTTGACTCATCCCTAGACCACTAGCCAGGTACAATTTAAACTGATCCACTCCTTTTCGATATTTTGAGCACTCATGCAATGGATGAGCATGAGCAAGAAAGTTGACACCTAAAAGGCAAAATAGAAAGAAGGTGGAGGAGGAAGACAAAAATGTGTGAAAGGATCACATCAATGAGGACAACCATAACATGTCATCATCGACGGCGGACCAACTCGCCTCCCTCGCACTTTCGTCACGGCGGGAAGAAGACCAGAGAGGCGCCATGAAGAATATGTCGTAGCTGAGGTAATGCCGCCGCCCTTGCCTGAACAGATGGGTCAAGTTCGTGAGGATGTGGCCGACTTTCTCCAAGCTCGAGGAGTCATGGTGCGCTAAGTTCAACCATGGTTCCTGGGGGTTGGGTTGTTTCAGTTGCGGGATGCTGCGGTAAGATACACGCTTACTCAGCATGCCCCTTTCGAGCTTGGGGACGACAGATTCGTCCGGTTCTTCAATCATGACCAGGGCGAGGGATTCCGTGGTGCGGATGATTTCCGCACTGGATGGATTATGCTCATAGGGGTGCCGCTGGACTACCGCAACACCCAGAATCTGATTGAAGCCATTAATACTTTTGGTAAGTTCCATTCTTGGAACTCTAAGGATTCCTATCTGGTGCGTTCGATGATTCATGCGTCTTTCCCCTCTACTGCACTTGTACCACGGGACATTGTATTTGGAGATTATGCGGAATGGGGTGGTAATAGAGCGAACTGGACTGCGGCGTGCTATGTGCTGGGAGAAGACTAGGCAAATCAAATGCCACCAGATGAGGATCAGATGCCCCTCAATGGAAATCCTCACCCCTTGCCGGGTCAGTTCCATCCGGACAATATTCCTTGGGTGCTGCCCATGTTTCCTGAGATTGGTTGGAATGATGTTCCTGCACCTCCGCCTGAGAATCACCAAGATGATCATAATGAGGCCCCTGGTTGGGGACATGCTGTATGGGGGGACGATGCCCCAAATGTTGAGGTACAACAGGAGCAACCAGGGGTACCGGATCAGGACCAACAATCCATGGTGCTTGATCACCCTGATTTGTCTGAATCAGTGGAGCAGCCTGTTCTAGAAGTGATTCATATCCCTGACAATGTGGAACAGGCTCATGCCCCGGTTCAGGAGGAGCCCAACCTTGCTCTGGTTGTTTATCAGCCACCACCTATCCTGCAGCAGCAGATTTTTGTGGGAATGATCAACATTGTGGCGGGCCCTCCTCTTCCACCGGAGATGATCTGGAGCAGAGCTTTCTCCAGACTGCTTCCTGAGATAAGTGTCATGCAGATCCCCAAGCCGCTATCATTTTCTCATGTACTGCCTCTGGTTTGCTCCAAGCGTTCTTGGGCGATGGATTTTGATGAGGAAACCATGGAGCTTTCCATTTCATACATTGAGGAGGAGGATAACTATAAGGCCCGATATGCGGTACTGTTCCAGATCTAGATGTTTCCATCCAGATCCGGGGACGAAGCACATATCGGTCCCACTGCGACATATGACGAAGTCATATGCCCCGGATTTCCAACATGATATCACAACATTACAGATACAGGATACAACACCTCATACAATCGGCATACAACTGCCTTAAATACAATACAACAGCGGAAGATACATGTCTGAGTACAGACTACAATCAAATGCCTACTGGCAAAGACAAAAACATCGATCCCATAAACACACGGGTCCAGGCCCTCCGCCGGGATCCGCCTAACTGGTCGTCGTCGAGTCTCCACATGAAACGTCGATCACCGTACCTGTTGTCGATCAGAACCCTGAAAAGAGTTTGGGGGTAGTATCATGAGTACAGAAGTACTCAGCATCCAACTGTAGTGGTCATCTGACCCAGCAAGGACTTCATCACTCGTCATTCTAGGACAACTAGTAGTTTACGGTAAGGAAGGGGTAAGTGGTGAGGTTGCTGCCGCACTAGCATTTATGAAGTGGCTAACTATCTAGAGAGTAAGATAAGAAGCCAAGCATTCGATGAGGAATCGCCTCCAACAAGTCTTGCTATCAACTACTTACGCAAACATAACACCTATCCTATCCTTGTCCTCCTCTTCGCATCCCGACGAAGAAGAAGCAGTCAAGGCACACACACGTTGATCAAGTTATATTAAGATTAACTCAGTTGTTGTTGTCTATGAACAAGGAGTAGGTCTCAAGTCGTCCATAACCGTGGACACGGCTTCTCGAAAAGATTTAACCCTGCAGGGGTGTACCAACTGCCCATTACGAGGCTCCGCACGCACGTCCATCACTCTCAGTTGCTACCCATCACAAGCAACCATTTTATGATTTAGTTCCAAGAGATCCGAAACGACAGGTCCCTCTAACTAACAACGAACAAATCCGGGTGGCCCCCGGGGAGTCGACACCCAATCCAAAAGCCGGCCACGCTCTCGGATCGGACTCTTCCGTATGACGCAGGTCAGATTGCCGGTTAATCACACATGGGAAACCGAGTCCTAGCTGATCGGGTGGACCAACAGAGAAACAATGTCTCCACTGGCCCAAGTTGTTTTAAAACAGCTGGGGGCCCAACTAAGCACACACACATTTTCAAATGGTAAATCAGCTTGGGCCACCACTAGAAATGTTTGAAGCTAGATAGGTAAGAAAAGGGGACCCCATAAAATCCCACACGCGGTTAGGCACGCTTAGTCTTAAAACCCATACCCGGAACTCGGATCCTAGGTGACTCGAATGGAACAAAGCGTCGGGGCGGGATAGCCTAGACCTTCCATCCTTCGTCGAATATAGTCAACATTATGATAATCATATCATCAACAACAATATAATAATGTGATATCCCAAACCAAGGAGTAACAGGGTAACATCGTAGCATCCTAAGCATGCATACTAAGCAGGGGCTGAGCAACGAGCAATAGTAACATAGCAGTACAAGGTTTGCTAGGAAGGGACATGGCTGTATCGGTTTGAAAGAGGCTGTAAACATGTGGTAGGATCAAACATCGAACCTAGCCTAGACTAGCATGCAAACCGCTGGTTGAAATAGAATGGATCATAAGTAATGTATAGTCCTTGCCTGTTGATAAGTCGGATTCCGAAGGTGTAGTTGGTCGCGAGCTCGCATCGTCTCCGAGAGGTACCCGCGGAAGCACACAAGACGGTAAACACTGGAAAGCAATCAATGAGCAAGCATCTATTACTACGAAGCAAACATGAGCAAGCAATAACAAGAAGCATCACGAGACATCGCACCTACCGTCGAGAGCGGTTACTAACAATTTAAGTGGGGTATCGGTCACACACGACGAATACCGCACGTTTATGGTCGTTCCAGTTGTTTAGCTACAGGTGATCAACAAAGGTTGTTAACATGGAAAAGCACAGAAGCATGGCATAGCACACAAACATGTCAAGAGGTGAAGCACAAAGTAAACTATCTATGCTAGTCAATTTAAGTGGGGTGAAATCCTAGACATGCCAACTATTACGGACCCCACGATAAATATTGCATTTGGTACTGTTTTGCCCTAAACATATTTTTATTATTTTTATTAGCAAGCAATAACAGCATAAACACAATCTACATGCAATTCTAGTCAAGTTACATATAAAGAACATTTTAAACAGAGCAACAGACAAAAAGTTATTGCAGTTGCAGTTTACAGTGGCAGACAGTGTAATTAGCAGGTAAACAACAAGTAAACAAGGTCAAACATGGCAACAAGCAACATTTTAATAATCTACGCGCAAAACGGAGCAACTTTCATGTAGAAAGCGTCTCCATCGGAGCTACCGGTGAAAAGTTACGGGCACCGCAATAAAACAATTAACAGATAAATAAAAAGCCTAGAAAAAGAAAAAAAACTTGCACTGGGCCAAATCTAGTCCTATTGGGCCCAACAGAGAAAAAAAAACAAAACAAAAAATAAAATAAAAAGGCTGCTCACCTCTGGGCCGTGGCCCAGGCTGGAGAGGTGGCCTGGCGCTGGAGCTATTGGGCGAGTGGGCCGCGCTCGTGCTGGGCCGCCTGGGGGCGCCTGGCCCATGCGGTGGATGGAGGCTGTGCCCGATCCCGCCTGGATCGAGCAGGCAGCGTCCGCTGGCTCTCGGCCGGCTGGCCTCCGGCGACCGGAGCGGGGCGGAGGGGGCGGAGCAGGCACGGGGGCGCGGATGGGGCGGCGGATCCGGCCGGCTAGGGGCGACGCCGGCTCGGGGCGGCGGTGAGTCCCGAGGACGGTGGGGCGCGGGCGAGCTTCGAGCTCCGACGGCCATGGCGGTTCCTAGCGCACAGAGAGAGAAGGAGAGGGCGGTTAGGGGAGAGGAGGGAGGAGAGGGAAGGAGGAGAGGGAAGGGAAGCTCGCCGGGATGAGGAGGGGGTGCGGCGTCGGCTCCGGTGGCCAGCCGGCTGGCTGCGGGAGGCGGCGGCGCGGAGATGAGCCCGCGGGCAGGGAGACGGCTGGAGGGAGAGAGGAGATTGGAAGGGTGACGTGGCATCGCCAGGGCCGTCGGATCTTCGGATCTGACGGTCCAGGATGGATTGGGCGAAATCCAGATCTGAAATTTAGGGTTTGGACGAAAATTGGGGTGTTTTTCCAGATCTGGGGGGGGGGGGGGCTAGTGGCTTAGGGAAACCCTAAGTGGTGGGGTGGTCTATTTGTAGCCCAGGTGGCTGGCAGTTTGCAAAAACATCTCCGGTTTTCTCTCGCGCGCGCGGTGCTCACGTTTCTGACCGCCGGGGGTCCGCAGTACCTCCGATTCGGGTAAAACTTCGAACTGCGCGATCAGTGCGTCGAGCCGGCGGCGTTCACCTCGCGCTAGAACCGTTCCGAAAACACTTTCCGGTGCGCTATAAAAATAACCCGTTTAATTATTAAACGGGGTTTTCGTTCCGTTGGCTGCGGCTGGTCTCGTGCGGTTTTCGCGACGGTGATCGGGTGAAACCCGGTGTCGCAAAGGTCGAGTGTCAGGGTGGCAAGGGTCAGTCTCCGTCCGATACGAGATAAGAGGGGGAAAAATAATCGCCGATCGATAAATCGGGGATGCAAACACCTCAAACAATTCAGACAATCAAAAAATTCACGCCGAAAACAAATTTTTTAATTTTTGCAAAAACTGGGCTGTTACAATACAACACCACCAACAAAGGATCTCGTCCCGAGATCCAAGACGACCCGGGGGAGAGGGGGGAGAGATAAGGAGAGTCGACGATCTTCAACACCACCAACAAGGGACTCTGCTCCATGTCGACGTCGAACTTCGGTTGAGATAAATTTCCGCAGAGAGACGACATCGTCGGAAGAACGAATCCGTCAGTGTCAAGAGGAAGAACGGCAGCGAAAACCAGATCAAGGGATAGTGATTTTCGACGCAAGTCGTAAAAACACTGGTAAAAGGAGGGATGACAATGGATGACCCAGGTGATACCCAAAACCGGAGAAGCTAAAGATACTACATGAATTCCCAAACCTGAAATCGGAATCGAGACAATACGCTGCAAGCAAGGCATTGTAACGGTTCCGATACTCCACACACTCGAGATCCTAAAGTTTGAAGAGGATAAGGCGAGAGTAAAACATTTACGGCACTTGTCCTGACCAAAGCAAAGGTAAGAAGTAAAAAGGTTCCTACTCTCCGATAACTAACTTAGTAACTACAAAATAGTTTTTTTTCTAGACTCGACTTCGGCCAGAGAAGGGATCCTACGGTCGGTAAGGCTCTGATACCAAGTTGTAAGGCCCGATATGCGGTACTGTTCCAGATCTAGATGTTTCCATCCAGATCCGGGGACGAAGCACATATCGGTCCCACCGCGACATATGACGAAGTCATATGCCCCGGATTTCCAACATGATATCACAACATTACAGATACAGGATACAACACCTCATACAATCGGCATACAACTGCCTTAAATACAATAAAATAGCGGAAGATACATGTCTGAGTACAGACTACAATCAAATGCCTACTGGCAAAGAGAAAAACATCGAGCCCATGAACACACGGGTCCAGGCCCTCCGCCGGGATCCGCCTAACTAGTCGTCGTCGAGTCTCCACGTGAAACGTCGATCACCGTACCTGTTGTCGATCAGAACCCTGAAAAGATTTTGGGGGTAGTATCATGAGTACAGAAGTACTCAGCATCCAACTGTAGTGGTCATCTGACCCAGCAAGGACTTCATCACTCGTCATTCTAGGACAACTAGTAGTTTACGGTAAGGAAGGGGTAAGTGGTGAGGTTGCTGCCGCACTAGCATTTATGAAGTGGCTAATGATCTAGAGAGTAAGATAAGAAGCCAAGCATTCGATGAGGAATCGCCTCCAACAAGTCTTGCTATCAACTACTTACGCAAACATAACACCTATCCTATCCTTGTCCTCCTCTTCGCATCCCGACGAAGAAGAAGCAGTCAAGGCACACACACACGTTGATCAAATTATATTAAGATTAACTCAGTTGTTGTTGTCTATGAACAAGGAGTAGGTCTCAAGTCGTCCATAACCGTGGACACGGCTTCTCGAAAAGATTTAACCCTCCAGGGGTGTACCAACTGCCCATTACGAGGCTCCGCACGCACGTCCATCACTCTCAGTTGCTACCCATCACAGGCAACCATTTTATGATTTAGTTCCAAGAGATCCGAAACGACAGGTCCCTCTAACTAACAACGAACAAATCCGGGTGGCCCCCGGGGAGTCGACACCCAATCCAAAAGCCGGCCACGCTCTCGGATCGGACTCTTCCGTATGACGCAGGTCGGATTGCCGGTTAATCACACATGGGAAAACTGGGTCCTAGCTGATCGGGTGGACCAACAGAGAAACAATGTCTCCACTTGCCCAAGTTGTTTTAAAACAGCTGGGGGCCCAACCAAGCACACACGTTTTCAAATGGTAAATCAGCTTGGGCCACCACTAGAAATGTTTGAAGCTAGATAGGTAAGAAAAGGGGACCCCATAAAATCCCACACATGGTTAGGCACGCTCAGTCTTAAAACCAATACCCGGAACTCGGATCCTAGGTGACTCGAATGGAACAAAGCGTCGGGGCGGGATAGCCTAGACCTTCCATCCTTCGTCGAATATAGTCAACATTATAATAATAATATCATCAACAACAATATAATAATGTGATATCCCAAACCAAGGAGTAACAGGGTAACATCGTAGCATCCTAAGCATGCATACTAAGCAGGGGCTGAGCAACGAGCAATAGTAACATAGCAGTACAAGGTTTGCTGGGAAGGGACATGGCTGTATCGGTTTGAAAGAGGCTGTAAACATGTGGTAGGATCAAACATCTAACCTAGCCTAGACTAGCATGGAAACCGCTGGTTGAAATAGAATGGATCATAAGTAATGTATAGTCCTTGTCTGTTGATAAGTCGGATTCCGAAGGTGTAGTTGGTCGCGAGCTCGCATCGTCTCCGAGAGGTACCCGCGGAAGCACACAAGACGGTAAACACTGGAAAGCAATCAACGAGCAAGCATCTATTACTACGAAGCAAACACGAGCAAGCAATAACAAGAAGCATCACGAGACATCGCACCTACCGTCGAGAGCGGTTACTAACAATTTAAGTGGGGTATCGGTCACACACGACGAATACCGCACGTTTACGGTGGTTCCAGTTGTTTAGTTACAGGTGATCAACAAAGGTTGTTAACATGGCAAAGCACAGAAGCATGGCATAGCACACAAACATGTCAAGAGGTGAAGCACAAAGTAAACTATCTATGCTAGTCAATTTAAGTGGGGTGAAATCCTAGACATGCCAACTATTACGGACCCCACGATAAATATTGCATTTGGTACTGTTTTGCCCTAAACATATTTTTATTATTTTTATTAGCAAGCAATAACAACTTAAACACAATCTACATGCAATTCTAGTCAAGTTACATATAAAGAACATTTTAAACAGAGCAACAGACAAAAAGTTATTGCAGTTGCAGTTTACAATGGCAGACAGTGTAATTAGCAGGTAAACAGCAAGTAAACAAGGTCAAACATGGCAACAAGCAACATTTTAATAATCTACGCGCAAAACGGAGCAACTTTCATGTAGAAAGCGTCTCCATCGGAGCTACCGGTGAAAAGTTACGGGCACCGCAATAAAACAATTAACAGATAAATAAAAAGCCTAGAAAAAGAAAAAAAACTTGCACTGGGCCAAATCTAGTCCTATTGGGCCCAACAGAGAAAAAAAAACAAAACAAAAAATAAATAAATAAAAGGCTGCTCACCTCTGGGCCGTGGCCCAGGCTGGAGAGGTGGCCTGGCGCTGGAGCTACTGGGCGAGTGGGCCGCGCTCGTGCTGGGCCGCCTGGCCCACGCGGTGGCTGGAGGATGTGCCCGATCCCGCCTGGATCGAGCAGGCAGCGGCCTCTGGCTCTCGGCCGGCTGGCCTCCGGCGACCGGAGCGGGGCGGAGGGGGCGGAGCCGGCACGGGGGCGTGGCTGGGGCGGCGGATCCGGACGGCTAGGGGCGACGCCGGCTCGGGGCGGCGGTGAGGCCCGAGGACGGTGGGGCGCGGGCGAGCTTCGAGCTCCGACGGCCATGGCGGTTCCTAGCGCACAGAGAGAGAAGGAGAGGGCGGTTAGGGGAGAGGCGGGAGGAGAGGAGGGACTCGCCAGGGGGGGCGCGGGGTCGGCTCCGATGGCCGGCTGGCTGGCTGCGGGAGGCGACGGCGCGGAGATGAGCCCGCGGGCAGGGAGACGGCTGGAGGGAGAGAGGAGATTGGAAGGGTGACGTGGCATCCCCAGGGCCGTCGGATCTTTGGATCTGACGGTCCAGGATGGATTGGGCGAAATCCAGATCTGAAATTTAGGGTTTGGACGAAAATTGGGGTGTTTTTCCAGATCTGGGGGGGGGGGGGGCTAGTGGCTTAGGGAAACCCTAAGTGGTGGGGTGGTCTATTTGTAGCCCAGGTGGCTGGCAGTTTGCAAAAACATCTCCGGTTTTCTCTCGCGCGCGCGGTGCTCACGTTTCTGACCGCCGGGGGTCCGCAGTACCTCCGATTCGGGTAAAACTTCGAACTGCGCGATCAGTGCGTCGAGCCGGAGGCGTTCACCTCGCGCTGGAACCGTTCTGAAAACACTTTCCGGTGTGCTATAAAAATAACCTGTTTAATTATTAAACGGGGTTTTCGTTCCGTTGGCTGCGGCTGGTCTCGTGCGGTTTTCGCGACGGTGATCGGGTGAAACCCGGTGTCGCAAAGGTCGAGTGTCAGGGTGGCAAGGGTCAGTCTCCGTCCGATACGAGATAAGAGGGGGAAAAATAATTGCCGATCGATAAATCGGGGATGCAAACACCGCAAACAATTCAGACAATCAAACAATTCACGCCGAAAACAAAATTTTTAATTTTTGCAAAAACTGGGCTGTTACAATAACCTGGTGGCACCTGCTTTTGCTCCTGCTCTACCTCTAGAGGAGGTGCCATATGTCGCACGTTTTACCATCCCTCCTCTGCAAAAATCAGCTGCAACTCGACGCAAGAAGAAGAGCACTCCGGTGGTAGAGACCTCTGTTCGACGTTGCACCAGAAGCACTATCAAGAGGGATGGGTTCAAGGCGGGAAACTTTGCGGAACTCCCAATGGCCCCTAAAAAGAAAAATCCCAAGACCAAGCCCATTCAATTGGTGCTTGAGGAGCCTGTGGAAGAACCAGCCCAAGGCCCAGCACAAGAGGAGTTGCCATCTGTGCCACCAACGCCTGTCAGGGTCATACATGCCATTGGGGCAGATCTTCAAATTGATCCATCTCTGCTTTCTCAAGAGAAGCTTATGGCGACCTCTTCTTCTGATGCGACCATCGGCAAGGATGAAAATGTTTAATACGTCTTTCTATATTTGGGTTTGGCAAGCCTCTAAATTGGCCAGTTGTTATGAAACTTCGGGGCAATAATTTTTTGGGCGTAGCCTCTGTTTTTGTGGGTTGTTAGCTGTAATGTTTACAGTTAATCTTATTTACTGTTGCTGGGTTTTCTATGGATAGTACAACTACTCGTAATTGGAATGTTCTTTGTTGGAATGTTCGAGGTCTCAATTCTGAAGCTCAACAAAGAGCAGTTAGAGTGAAAGTCGAGGAAAGTCAGTGTGCCATCATCTGCTTGCAGGAAACTAAATGTGCCACAATTGATAGAAATTTTATTCAGGCGCTTTGTCCTCAGAGTTTTGATCAATTTGCTTTCGTTCCATCAAAGGGAGCCTCTGGGGGTATTCTCAAAATTTGGAACTCTAGCATATTTGAGGGATTGCTTGTGGAGTCTCAGGTTTTTGGACTGGTGATTAATTTCACTTCCAAACATAATGCAGAGACTTGGAGATTGGTCAATGTTTATGGTCCTTGTGAGCAACATAGCAGGGATAATTTTGTGGACTGGCTTTATCATTTATCTATCCCTTTTGATGCTAACTGGCTGATACTTGGTGATTTCAACTTCATCAGATCTATGGAGAATAGGAATCTCCCTGGAGGGGACATGAATGACATGTTCATCTTTAATGAAATCATTGGTCATCTTGGGCTTCTTGAGCTGCCTTTAAAAGGTAGAAGGTTCACTTGGTCTAATATGTAGGACAATGCACTCTTGGAACAACTTGATTGGTTTTTTACTTCCTCCAATTGGATTACATGTTATCCCTCATCTCAAGTGCTTCCTTTGGCTAAAACTGCTTCTGACCATGTGCCCTGTATGGTTGTCATCAATACATCCATTCCTAAGTCCAATATTTTCAGATTTGAGAACTACTGGGTGGAGATGACTGGTTTTATGGACTGTGTGAAAAATTCCTGGGAGATCCCATCTTCTAAATGCCATTCTGTGGCCATTATAGTGGACAAATTCAAAAGGCTCAGGAAGGCTTTGAAGCACTGGCAAAGGGGATTCTCCTCCCTTAAAATGTTGATTTCCAAATGCAATAGAGTGATATTCATTTTGGATTGTTTGGAGGACATTAGACCACTATATGTTCCTGAAGCTAATTTTAGGAAGATTGTGAAAGTGCATCTAGAGAAGCTTTTGTTCTGGCAACATTTGTACTGGAAAAAAAGATGTACTCAAAGATATGTGAAAGTGGGTGAGGAAAATTCTAAATTCTTCCAAGCAATGGCTTCAGAAAGGCACAAGAGGAATTCCATTGCCTCTTTGAACTTATCTGATGGAACTGTCTGTGATCAACATGATACAATTGCTGCCACTTTCTGGTCTGCTTTCAAGAACAGGATGGGGGTGGCCAAAGGCATTGTCATGAGCTGTGATCTGCATGCCTTATTGCATCAGGTGGAGGATTTGGATTCCCTTGTGGATCCTTTTGGTAAAAAGGAGATGGATGACACTGTGCATTCCATGCCTACTGATAAATCACCTGGGCCTGATGGCTTCAATGGTAAATTCCTTAAAACCTGCTGGCCTATCATTTGCAATGATTTCTATAACTTGGCTGCTGAGTTCCACACTGGCACTGCCCACTTGGAGGGTCTCAATGGTTCTTACATCACCCTAATTCCTAAGAAAGCTAGTCCTGAAACTGTGAATGATTTCAGACCTATTTCCCTCATTAGTGTTGGTATTAAGTTCCTCACTAAGATGGCTGCAAATAGATTGCAAAGGGATATTAGAAAGTGCATTCACAAAAACCAATATGGCCTTATCAAGGACATATCTATTCAGGACTGCATTGCTTGGACTCTGGAATATCTACATCAGTGCCACCAGTCTAAGAGACCACTTCTGCTGCTCAAAATTGACTTTGAAAAGGCTTTTGATTCCATTGAGCACTCTGCTATTCTTGAGATTCTCAAATATAAAGGGGTTCCCCTGAAATGGAGGATTTGGGTGCAACAGTTATTGGAGAGTGGGTACTCATCTGTCCTACTTAATGGAATTCCTGGGAGACAGTTTAAATGCAGAAGAGGAGTTAGGCAGGGTGATCCTCTGTCACCCCTTCCTTTTGTCCTTGCTGCTGATTTTTTGCAGTCAGTGATCAATGATCTTCTCCAAAAGGGACTCCTCAGCTTGCCCATTCCTTGCCATGACACTGATTTCCCTATAGTGCAATATGTTGATGATACCATCTTGGTGCTGCCTGCTGATGTCCAACAAGTTTTGGTGTTGAAAGAGGCTCTACAGAGATTTTCTAAGACTACTGACCTAGAGATAAACTACAACAAATCATCAATGATCCCCATTAACATTGACGAGGTTAATCTCTCCCAATTGGCTGCTGCTTTTGGGTGTCAAGTGGGGAAATTGCCCTTCACTTACCTGGGTCTCCCAGTTGGAACCACTAGACCTAAAATGGTGGATCTTCTGCCTCTGGTTGACTGCATGGAGAGAAGACTTACTGCTAGCTCTTGCTTTCTTTCTCAGGGAGGAAAATTACAGTTATTAAACTCAGTCATCTCCTCTTTGCCCATATATTTCCTTTGCTCTCTGCATATACCCATTGGTATAATTAAACAACTTGAAAGGATACAGAGGCAGTGCCTGTGGAGGAAATATGGTCAGGACTCTGGTAAATCTTTGGCTGCTTGGGATCTGGTTTGCAGACCCAAAAATAAAGGGGACTGGGTATCTTAAACTTGCAGCTGCAGAATCAGGCCCTGCTTATGAAACATCTGAAGAAATTTTATAACAAAGAGGAGGTACCCTGGGTGGCTCTCATCTGGAATTCATACTACCATCAAAGAGTACCCCATGCAACTGAGCTCTGTGGTTCTTTCTGGTGGAGGGATTGTAACAGCCCAGTTTTCACAAAAATTAAAAATTTTGTTTTCGGTGTGAATTGTTTGATTGTCTGATTTGTTTGCGGTGTTTGCATCCCCGATTTATCGATCGGCGATTATTTCCCCCCCTCTTATCTCGTACCGGACGGAGACCGACCCTTGCCACCCTGACACTCGGCCTTTGCAACACCGGGATTCACCCGAGCACCATTGCGAAACCCGCACGAGAACAGCCGCAACCAACGGAACGAAAAACCCCGTTTAATAAGTAAACGTGTTATTTTTATAGCGCTCCGAAAAGTGTTCTCGGAACGGTTCCAGCATGAGGTGAACGCCTCCGGCTCGACGCGCTAATCGAGCAGTTCGAAGTTTTACCCGAATCGAAGGTCCTGCGGACCCCCGGCGGTCAGAAACGTGAACACCGCGCGTGCGAGAGAGAAACCGGGGATGTTTTTGCAAACTTCCAGCCACCTAGGCTATATAAAGGCCACCACACTCCCACCCCTTTCTAGGGTTTCCCTAGCCTAAAAATTGCAGCCACCCCTCCACTTTGCCCCAAAAATACCCCATTTTCGCAGTTAGCCCATTTTTTGCCCAAAACCTAGCCAGATCCATCCTGGACCGTCAGATCTCGCGATCCGACGGTCCAGGGAGCTCCCCAGCCTCCTCTCTCCTCTCTCCTCACGCGCGCGCCACCAGCCTGTGGGCAACCGCCGCGCCGCCCGATCCGGCCGGTCGCCGGCAAGCCGCAGCCGCCGGTTTCCTTCTCCTCTTCCCGCGCCTCCCTCTCTCCCTCTTCTCACATCCTCTCGCCGCCTCGCAGGATGCAGAAGCCGCCGCGGCGCCATGGCTCCAAGGCCGAGCTCGTCGGCGCCCTCCCGTTCGATATGGCGCCGCCCAGACGACCTCGTTGGAGGCCGCCATGCACCGCCGCCTCCGCACCGCTCCCCTTGGACGCGCGCCACCGGACACCCCCTGCCACTGCCTCGGTCCCGGCCTCCCCTCGCCGGAGAACCGCGCCCAGCCGCCGGGGCACCGCGGCCGCCGCCTGGCGGGTCGGGACGAGATCCTGTCAGGATCGAACCAGCCGGCCCGGCTGGGCCTCCAGCAGCAAGTGGGCCGCCAGGCCAGGCTGGCCTCTTTAGCCGCCTTCATGGCCCTCGGCCCAAGGTGAGCTCGCCCCATTTTTTTATTTCTTTTGTTTTTATTTATTTCTTGCTGTTGGGCCGGCCCAATAACTGTTGTAGCTCTTTTTTTTATTTAGGAAGATTGTATTGTTTTTTTTGTGGCACCCGTATCTTTTTAACCGTAGCTCGGATCGCGATGCGTAAAACATGAAAATTGCTTAGATTTTTGTGTAGTTTTTTAAAATGTTGCTTCTTGCCATGTTTGACTTTGTTTACATGTTGTTGACCTGCTAATTACAACTGCCTGCCACTGTAAATTGTAACTTCCATAACTTTTTAATCGTTGTTTTGATAAAAATGTTTCTTATATGTAACTCGACTAGAATTGCATGTATATTGTGTTTATGCTGCTCTTGCTTGCTAATAAAAATAATTAAATTATGTTTAGGGAAGAACAGTACTAAATTTCATTTTTATCGTGGGGTCCGCAATAGTTTGCCATGTCTAGGATTTCACCCCACTTAAATTGACTAGCTTAGGTAGTTTATTTATGCTTCACCTCTTGCCATGTTTGTGTGATATGCCATGCTTCTGTGCTTTGCCATGTTAAAAACCTTTGTTGATCACCTGTAGCTAAGAAACTTGAACCACCATAAATGTGCGGTATCATCGTGTGTGACGAGTACTCCACTTAACCTGTTAGTAACCTCTCTCGACGGTAGGTGCGATGTCGCGTGTTGCCTTCTTGTTGATGCTTGCTCGTGTTTGCCTCGTAGTAATAGAGTGCTTGATTGTTCTTTGCTTTCCAGTGTTTACTGTCTTGTGTGCTTCCGCGAGTACCTTCGAAGACGTTGCGAGCTTGCGATCAACTACACCTTCGGAACCCGACTTATCAATAGGAAAGGACTATACATTACTTATGATCCATTCTATTTCAACCAGCGGTTTGCATGCTAGTCTAGGTTAGGTTCGATGTTTGATCCTACCACATGTTTACAGCCTCTTTCAAACCGATACAACCATGTCCCCTCCCAGCAAACCATGTACTGCTATGTTACTATTGCTCGTTGCTCAGCCCCTGCTTAGTATGCATGCTTAGGATGCTACGATGTTACCCTGTTACTCCTTGGTTTGGGCTATCACATTATTATATTGTTGTTGATGATATGATTATTATAATGTTGACTATATTCGACGAAGGATGGAAGGTCAAGGCTATCCCGCCCCGACGCTTTGTTCCATTCGAGTCACCTAGGATCCGAGTTCCGGGTATTGGTTTTAAGACTAAGCGTGCCTAACCGCGTGTGGGATTTTATGGGGTCCCCTTTTCTTACCTACCTAGCTTCAAACATTTCTAGTGGTGGCCCAAGCTGATTTACCATTTGAAACTGTGTGTGTGCTGGTCAGCTGCCAGTAGTTTTTAAACCAACCTGGACCAGTGAGGACATATTTCCCTTGCTGGCCCACCTTGTTCGGCTGAGGACCCGGTTTCCCATGTGTGATTAACCAGCTATCCAAACCCGAGACAGACGGTAAAGACCGATTCGAGAGCGTGGCCGGCTTTTGAGTTGGGTGTCGACTCACCGGGGGCTACCCGGATTTGTTCGTTCTTAGCTAGAGGGACCTGTTGTTTCGGATCTCTTGGAACTAAATCATAAAATGGTTGCCTGTGATGGGTAGCAACTGAGAGAGATGGGCGTGCGTGTGGAGCCTTGGAATGGGCAGTTGGTACACCCCTGCAGGGTTAAATATTTTCGAGAAGCCGTGTCCACGGTTATGGACGACTTGCGACCTACTCCTTGTTCATAGACAACAACTGAGATAATCTTAATATAACTTGATCAACGTGTGTGTGCCTTGACTGCTTCTTCTTCGTCAGGACGCGAAGAGGAGGACAAGGATATGATAGGTATTATGTTTGCGTAAGTGGTTGATAGCAAGACTTGTTGGAGGCGATTCCTCATCGAATGCTTGGCTTCTTATCTTACTATCTAGATCGTTAGCCACTTCATAAATGCTAGTGCGGCAGCAACCTCACCACTTACCCCTTCCTTACCATAAACTACTAGTTGTCCTAGAATGACGAGTGATGAAATCCTTGCTGGGTCAGTTGACCACTACAGTTGGATGCTGAGTACTTCTGTACTCATGATACTACCCCCAAACTCTTTTCAGGGTTTTTGATCGACAACAGGTATGGTGATCGACGTTTCACGTGGAGACTCGACGACGACTAGTTAGGCGGATCCCGGCGGAGGGCCTAGACCCGTGTGGTTATGGGGATCAATGTTTTCTCTTTGCCACTAGGCATTTGATTGTAATCTGTACCCAGGCATATATCTTCCGCTGTTGTATTGTATTAAGGCAGTTGTATGCCGATTGTATGAGATGTTGTATCCTTGTATCTGTAATGTTATGATATCATGTTGGAAATCCGGGGCATATGGCTATGTCATATGTCGCGGTGGGACCGATATGTGCTTTGTCCCCGGATCTGGATGGAAACATCTAGATCTGGAACAGTACCGCATATTGGTCCTTACAGGGATGTAGCTAAATACATGGATAGTTTTGTGGCTGTTTCCAAGATCCAGATTGGCCCCGGGGATTCTGTTCTGTTGTGGCAGGATCAATGGATTGAACAGATGAATAGATCACTAGCTAATAAATTTGCTAGATTGTTCTCCTATGCTAAAGATCCTCTGATTTCTGTCCAGGAGGTTTTGGGTACAACTGAGCTCACTGAACTGTTCAATCTGCCACTTCCCGCTCAGGCATATGAGGAGCTCATGGAGCTAACCTTGATACTTCAAAATCACACTTCACAGTTGGCTTCAGATTGCTGGACCTGGAGGCATAGTTCTAAGGATCCATACACTGGAAAGAAATTTTATACCATGGTTCATGCTCCAATTCAATCCAACCCTCTGCTCCATTGGATCTGTAAATCTTGTTGCATCCTCAAAACCAAGGTTTTTGCATGGCTAGTGATTATGGATCGTCTAAACACCAAAGACATGATCATCAGAAGACAGTGGCATATTGAGGATGGGCCAGAATGTGTGTTATGCCCCACTCAACACATGGAGACCCGAGATCATTTGTTCTTCCATTGTAACTTCAGTGCTAGGATATGGACATATCTTCAAATTGATTGGTCTTTGGGGACTGATATGGTGCAGGTAGCAACAAAAGCTAGAGAGGCTTTTCAGAAACATTTCTTTGTTGAGGTTGTGTTCACTGCCTGGTGGAATATCTGGATGGTCAGGAATGCTAAATGCTTCAAACATGAGAGGCCATCCTTTGCAAAGTGGAAAATGGGCTTCATCCATGACCTCACTTTGCTTAGTTACAAGATCAAATCTAGGTTTAAAGAGGAGCTACTTAGATGGATTGACTTTCTGCCCCCTTGAGGGCCCATTTTTTTGAAGCTTTGTTGTAAATTCTGTAAGTATTGTGTGGCATTAATAAAATGTTGGGGGGTGTTCTACCCTTCAGTTTTAAAGCTTAAAAAATGAGGAAAACCATAGGCGAGAGAAGGAAATATGATAGATATGATGTGAGGAGTAGGGATTGCCATGCAACGGATGCACATGTGAGCTAAAAGCTCTCCAAGGGAACTAGTGGGGGTGCATCCAACTTTCTTGCTCAAGAAGACATAGAGCTCGTTTGAGGAGGCTCATCATTGGAATATACAAGCCAAGTTCTATAGTGTGAAGGGTCCCCACATAGCTATATGTATGTATGATGATCTCTATGGAGTACAAGGGACAGAGGGTGAAGTACGAGTGTGGATCTCTCAAAAGGAATAGTAGTGTGCCCCCTTCTCTCTTTTTTTCTTTTTTCAATTTTTTTGTATTTTTTTGGTGGCCTCAATGGCTCTTTCTATTTAACTCTCATTTGTCCTCTTTGGGATCTTTTGATTTTGACCTCTTTGGGATCTTTTCCTCACTTTAGGGGCAACAATCTATATTTTACAAGAATATAGGAGATCTTTCACACTTTACAAAGGTACTCAAATAAAGAAGATGTAACTATCATGATGCAAATGTATGCCTCTGCCAGGATAGCAGGATATGCAATGATACTAGCGTGTCATGTAGCAATGATTAGGGCAAGGCCCAACTAGCATGCGGTTCATCGATCAAGCAAGTATCATGTATGACATGAAGATCAAGTCATGAGAAGGTGGATGTTGCATGGAAATGTATCTCGGAAAGGCTATGGAAATTCCTTGTAGGTAGGTATGGTGGATGTATTGAGCAAAGATATAAGGAGTCTTATGATGACAGAGCGTATCATGCCAAGGGTTTGGATGTAACGGCGAAGGTGGACGCCAACTCTCGGAGTGAGAAGGAGGCAATGCACGGCACAGGAGATGCTAGAAAAATATGGGAGGTGGAAGTGTCAACTTTCGAATACTCACATTAGCCCGAAGAACTCATGCACTTATTATCGGTAACTCTCAATCTAATCAAGAGGTTCACAAAGAGACAAGTACCCCGAGGAGGAGTGTATGGGGGTTTGGTTATCCTTGCGCATCCTTGACTCATGGTACGTGAGTGTACTCTAATATTCGAACCCTCTAGAGGTTAGTGATCCATCTAGTAGCTAGAGTTCTCAACAGGGGTTTTGGTTTTCTAAAATCACACGGATTGCCCAAAATACGACATCTATCACTAATAGGCTAAAGCTCTTGACACCATAAGTTCAAACATTACTCTAGACAATACCTCAAAACTATTGCAAGTTACTACTGCAAAGAGAATAGAAACTTCAACTACTTACTTTTTAGTCAAGAGACAAAACTTAGTACAACAGGCAAACTCTCTAAACAAGATAAAACATGCAACCTATGGAAAGTTCAACCTGAGACAAAAGAAAAGCTCTAGAAGAAAACTAAATCACTACAACTAAACAGGGCAGCAGCTAAGAAAAGAAAAGATCAACTCACAGCTAAGGAAATAAGCATGAAAATCCTATGAGGAGTTCTAGTTCAAGCGGAGCGTGTTTCTCTCCCACACAAAAGAAAGTTGGGGTCTAACTTTTTACCACAGAAAACAAAGCAAAAACAAACCTAAGAAAAGTAAAGAGCGAGACGCTCCAAGCATAGCACATAACACATGAAGTGATAAAAATATAGTGAAACGAGGGACGAACTGATAATTGTTGATGAAGGGGATGCACGGGGGCATCCCCAAGCTTAGACGCTTGAGTCTCCTTGAATATTTATTGGGGATGCATGGGGGCATCCCCAAGCTTGAGCGTTTGACACTCCAGGATCTTCTTTCATCATCTTCCATCGCACACTTGAAAACTCCCTTCATACATAACTCATTGTAAAATGATTAGAGAGGTTAGTACCCTATTAAAATAATTTTCCTGTACTGAAAATAAAGATATTCAGGAAGGGATACTATTTCTCAAGATTTCCAAAAGGTTTTTGAAAAGAAAAAGAAAACTTTAAGGTTTGCAAAAGTTAGGAGAGACAAAACGTGGCAGAATCTGTGAAAAAAAGAACATCAGGCAGTAAAGAATTTTTTAGGGGTACTTCTGCAACTCAAATAAAAAAAACTCAGAACATACGAAAGTTACGTGATTGTATAGAGCATGCTGTGTAAAAAATTCAGCTCAAATGGCTGAACTGGTTATTTACTATGATTTTTCCCGTCACGAGGACAGAATCTGTTTCCTAGACAACATGTCACAACTTTCACTTCGCTTGTCATATGAGGCTATATTTGGCACAAAGCTTGAAAAATAAATATACAATGATGTTGCTACAGTAGTAACAATCATCAAGACCGCTAAAAACAGAAGAAGAAAAAAACATCTTGGGTTGCCTCTGTTGGGGATCGGCGCAGAAAACAATTTTTTTCCTACCTACGAGTCCCGAACCCAAGATCTATGCTATGCTGACGTATGTAACGGAAGGAATCGGTGTAAATAACTTTGAAGACTGAAAGAGGGAAACGTTCCTCGAACGTGGTTAGCGTAGACTCTGATCCTACGACCTCCCTGTCGTGTTGAAGAACCTCCGACGATGAAGTAGCACCACACGTGTAGTGCCTCGCGGGATTACACACGTACGGTGCAACCGACGTCCCTCCGGGCTCCAAACCAGAAGAGCAGCGGAAGGAAGATTGATCCGGATACCGATTAAGGTAGCGCGACGGCGTCCGAATGATGGTGAAACCCCAAACTAGGTGCAAACTCCAAACAAGGGGAGTCCGCTCTAGGTCGGAGAAAGAAAGAGAGAAAGAACTCAATGTTGTGTTGAGAAAAGGCACCCCACCCCTCCTTTTATAGGCCGAGGAGGGGGGGGACTCTCCTCCCCTCCCCATGTGGGACTAAACCCCACAAGGGGGGGAGTGCGCCGGCCATGGGGGGGATGGGCCCCTCCCTTGGCGCCTAGCACAATGGGGGAGGCTCCCCCTTCCCCTCATGGGCCTTTTAAGGCCAATATGCCTTTTTCTCATTTTTAATTAATTTTTAATATTTAATCCTGTAAATTAAATAATAAAACATATTTAAACATCAATATATATTATTTTGAACCTTTCAAACTATCCGGAACAGCTTTCGGCACCTCCCGGTACATTTCCGGTGTTTTCTCTCTTTTCACCAATGATCCCGAATCAATCCTTAATGCATCGATTGCCCTTAAGCGTGACACCCTACGGTCCGGGAAACAGTAGACATGATCGAGACACTCTCCGAACAATGACCATCATGTGGGATCTGGTTACAATCCTTGATGTGCCCCTACGATTCCATCGAATAAACTTCATCGCTGTTGAACCGTTAACAATATGACTTGATCCCTTTGTGCTTCGGTACTATGTTTGTCTGAGGTATGATCGTCGGTATCCAATACCTAGTTCTTCCTCGTCTTCGACATAACATGTTTACTCGTCTGTGAATATTACATCTCTTGTGACCTAGTCACTTGCTTGCAAGCTATTGATGCAACACCACCGAGTGGGCCCAAAGTACCTATCCGTCACTCGGATTGACAAATCCCGCTCTGATCTATTTCATACTCCTCAATATATCTACTTCGGAATACCCAAGATACACCTTTTCAGTTACCAAGTTTCAGTGTAACGGTTAATGCACTCAAAGCATCCTAATAGATAGCAATTATGTATGATCATCACGGTCTAAGGATTCAGTCACTATGTTATTAAGTCATCGCAATGCTGAACTTATGTGACTTGATCACACTGCAATGCTTAAGGTGGGTGTGTGTCCATCACATCATTCTCCTAATGATATGACCTCATTGTCAATAGACTATTATGTTCTCATGATCAGGAAACCTTGATCATCAATTTCCCAATGAGCTAGTATGCCTGAGTTTAACTAGGGACCAGGTTGTTATATATCACATGTGTATTAATGTGTCCGCTTAATACAGTTCTAGCACAATATATAACGTATTATGAACAAGCAGATATGTGACAAATATATTTATTAATTTGCCTCTAGGGCACATATCCAACAGTCTCCCACTTGCACTAGAGTACAAATTACACTAGTTTACATCAGGTATGTATCTAACACCAATAGTCTCTCGGTGTTTTTCAAACTTGGCTTGTGGAAGAGGTTTAGTCATTGGGTCTGACGGATTCAGATCCGTATGTATTTTGCAAATCCTAGTATGACCATCCTTGACGTAGTCCCGCGTCACATGGAAACGCCGGAGAATATGCTTGGCTGTAGAGTGAGTCCTCGGCTCCCTTGCGTTAGCAATGGCACCCGTATTATCGCAATAAATGCTAACAGGGTCAGTGCAACTAGGGAATACGCCAAGCTCGATGACGAACTTCTTCAGCCAATGTGCTTCATTTGAGGCTTCACAAGCGGCAATATACTCCGACTCCATCGTAGATTGGGCGACGACTGACTGCTTGCCGCTCCTCCAGCTAATCGCACCACCATTCAACATAAACACGTATCCCGTCTAGGATTTTTGAGTCATCGGGATCAGTACAAAGACTGGCATCGACGTAACCTGTTACGGCGAGCTCTTCTTCACATCCTCCATAGACAAGAACCAGATCCTTAGTTCTTCGTAAGTACTTAAGGACGTTCTTCACTGCAATCCAATGATCCATTCCAGGATTACTTTGGAAATGATTAGTCAGACTAACCGCTAGGGCCACATCTGGTCGAGTACACAACATAGCATACATGATAGAACCTATGGCTGAGGCATAGGGATTTGAGGACATTTCCTCCCTTTCTTTTGTTGTTGCTGGGCATTGAGTCACACTCAATTTACTTCCTTTCATAACGGGCAAGAGGCCTCTCTTGACGTTATCCATATTGAACCTCTTCAATATCTTCTCAAGGTAAGTTCTCTGACTCAGTGCTAATAGGCGTCTTGATCTATCTCTATAGATTTTAATGCCTAATATGTATGCAGCTTCACCTAGGTCCTTCATGGAAAATTGTCCATTCAAATATTCCTTTACCCCCTCTAGAAATTTCTCATCATTCCCTATCAATAATATGTCATCCACATATAGTACTAGGAATGCCACAGAGCTCCCACTCGCTTTCTTATAAACACAGAATTCTTCTTCATTTTGGACAAATCCAAAAGCTTAGATCACCTCATCAAAACGAAGATTCCAGCTCCGAGATGCTTTCTTCAACCCATAAATGGACCGTTGAAGTTTGCATACCTTACCAGCGTCCTTAGGATCAATAAAACCTTCCGGTTGTACCATATACAACTCTTCCTCAATGTTGCCATTTAGGAACGCGGTTTTCACATCCATCTTCCATATTTCATAATCGTAATAGGCAACAATTGCTAGCAATATTCGGATAGACTTTAGCATCGCTACAGGAGAGAAAGTCTCTTCGTAGTCAACTCCTTGAATTTGTCGGAAACCTATTGCGACAAGTCGAGCTTTATAGACAGATACGTTTCCTTCTGCGTCAGTCTTTTTCTTGAATATCCACTTATTCTCGACGGCCTTTCGGTCCTCAGGAATATCCACCAAAGTCCATACTTTGTTGGCATACATGGAGTCTATCTCGGATTTCATGGCTTCCAGCCATTTCTCGGACTCGGGTCCCTCCATTGCTTCTTTGTAGTTCGCAGGTTCGTCAGGTTCATTTAACATGACTGCATTGACAAGTTGCCCATAAAACCGAGTTTTTACTCGGGCTCTTGATGACCTCCGGGGTACAATAGGATCCTGTTCATCTTGATCATGATCATCAGGTATGTCACGATCGTTATGAATATCATGATGACCGTTCTCTTCAGCTCCCACTACGGAAGATGGTTCTGGAACAACTTCCATTGCCATTTCTTCCACTTGGAGTGATTGGTAAATCATCTCGTTGAGGTTTATTTTCCTCCCACTCAATTCTTTCGAAAGAAACTCTTTCTCAAGAAAGCATCCAGTCTTGGCGACAAACGTTTTGCCCTCAGACTGGTTGTAGAAGGTGTATCCAACGGTTTCCCTTGGATATCCCACAAAGATGCACTTATCCGCTTTTGATTCGAGTTTGTCAGGCTGAAGTTTCCTAACATAAGCCTCACAACCCCAAATCTTCAAGTGAGACAACTCTGGTTTCTTGCCATGCCATTCCTCAAATGGTGTTGTCTTTACGGATTTGGACGGTGCCCTATTAAGAATATAAGTGGCAGTTTCTAATGCATACCCCCAGAATGACACAGGTAAGTCGGTATGAGACATCATCGATCGTACGCTATCCAATAGAGTTCGATTACGTCGCTCAGAAACACCGTTACGCTGAGGTGTTCCTGCCGGCGTAAGTTGTGGTACGATGCCACAAGTCTTAAGATGATCGCCAAACTCGTGACTTAAATACTCGCCTCCTCGATCGGATCGAAGGTGCTTGATTTTCTTCCCGAGTTGATTCTCGACCTCACTCTGAAATTCCTTGAACCTTTCAAAGGTTCCAGACTTATGTTTCATTAAGTAGATATACCCATATCTGCTTAAGTCATTTGTGAAGGTCACGAAGTAACGAAGACCATTGCGGGTGGGGACGTTCATAGGTCCACATACATCTGAATGTATGATCCCTAACAAGTCTTCCGCACGCTCCATTGTTCCATTGAATGGAGTCCTTGTCATCTTGCCCATAAGGCATGGTTCACATGTGTCAAGGGATCCAAAATCCAATGACTCCAGAAGTCCATCATCATGAAGCTTCTTCATGCACTTTTCACCAATATAACCAAGTCGACAATGCCACATCGTCATGTGTTCTTCGTCACTAGGTTTTAATCTTTTGGCCTCTACGTTATCAATATGAAGTGTATCACAATCGAGATTAAGAATGAATAAGCCATTTTTCTCCGGTGCGTGAACATAAAACACATCATCCTTATAAATCGCACAACCAATTGTATCTGACTTAAAAGAATAGTGGTCTCTCTTCAAGCAAGAACCACTAACGATGTTCACACTCAATGCGGGTACATAGTAGCACTTATTCAAAATCAAAACTAATCCCGAAAGGGAGACTAAGATGCTTCGTGCCGACCGCCACCACTTCAATCCGGCAGCCGTTTCCCACGCGCATCGTCACTTCATCTTTCATCAAGCGTCGCCTATTCCGTAGCCCCTGAGAGGAGTTAGAAATATGAGCAACATATCTTGTATCAAATATCCAGGATTTGTTCCCAGCGCTTGTTAAGAAAAGATCAATAACGTGTATATCAAATATACTTTTGTTTCTTCTGACAATCCTGCCAGCCTTCTTATCCTCTAGGTACTTGGGGCAGTTTCGTTTCCAGTGACCATCACCCTTGCAGTAGAAGCACTCAACGCCGGGCTTGGGTCCAGGTTTGGGTGCCTTACGAGGAGTGACAACTGGCTTGTCACCCTTCTTCGGGCTTCCCTTCTTTCCCTTCTCCTTCTTGCCAGACTTCTTGAATTCAACGTACTTGTTGACCATGAATACAACATGCTCCTTCTTGATCTCAACCTCAGCAGTTTTCAGCATGGCGAACAACTCAGAAGGGGTCTTAGTCATCCCCTTCATGTTGTAGTTCAACACAAAGCCTTTGTAGCTAGGGGGCAGCGACTGCAGCACCCTATCAACAGCAAGTTCATCTGGAATTTGACATTCCAGAGCATTCAAGCGTTGAACGTAGCCAGACATCTTGACCACGTGCTCACTAACACTGCTATGCTCATCCATATTTGCTGAGAAGAAAGCTTCAGAAGCCTCATAACGTTCAGCCCTGGCTTGGGGTACAAAGACGTCCTTGAGGTCGGTGATTATCTCATATGCACCCATCCTCTCAAAGCGTTTTTGCAGCTCAGCCTCCATGGAGTAAAGCATTCCACTCTGGACAAGGTTGTAATCATCCGTCTTGGAGAGGTAGACATTCTTCTCATCCTGACTAGCGTCTGCTGGTGGTTCGTCACCTAACGCGGCCTCTAGTACGTATGCCATCTTGAGGGGAACGAGGAGAATCCTCAGAGTGCGGAACCACTTGGTGAATTTTGACCCATCGGTTTTCAGTTTGTCTTTGTCTAGGAATGACCCTAAGTTGAATGAGGGGCGAGGTGCAGCCATCTACAATGGTTATTTGCAAAACACATATTTAGACTTTGTTCATAATTGGAGTTCAATTTTAATTAATTCTAAAACTCCCACTTAGTTAAACATCTCTCCAAATTTACTAAGTGATTAACATAATCCTAGTTTGAATGATCGTCCTCGAATATCACACGGCCGACAACACATCTCCCTAGGTAGGCCATCATGCCAATCATATCCGTTATATGACTCATGCTTAACCTTTCGGTCATTCGTATCCCAAGCTCATATCTACATATGTCAAGCCTGCCAGTCGAACCTTAGTGTATGGCTGTTCAGCAAGGCCATATCTGCATATGCTAGGCTTGCCAAACCCAACCTCATGCGATCGCTAATGTATGTATGACACCCGATCGTCACAGACTGCCTATCATAAAGAGATCCTTCCAGGCGGTGCCCACTAAGGGAGAATACAATCATGGTATTGAGAGAGATTATCCTATCATGCTACCGTCGCATATGTAGCATATTAGCAAGACAAGAAGTAAAACTGTAAATCATACAAGCTATGATCCCCCCTTACATGCAAATTAAAGTTAAAACGCCTTCTACTTTATCTTTTGCAAGTTTTACGTGGCTGCTAAGGGGTTTCGAGAGAGAACCACTTTCTATCCTGCGAAAACAAGCCACAACAGCAATCCTGCAATCGTCTCTATTACACCCCTGTCGGGGCCCTCTGTTGCAAACGTCTTCGCGTCGCTAATGTTAGAGAGACAGACACCCCCGAGCCACTTATATGGTACAAGCCATATGTCAAGCGTGGAACCAGTCTCGTGTAAACGCGTAAGGTCGGTCGGGGCCGCTTCATCAGGACATTGCCGCAACGCTAAACGAGTACACGTGGGAGGGTAACAATTGGAGAATTGATGCCCACATCCTAGATGTGTTCTACCCGTACAATACATCTACGCATAGCCTTGCTCTGATACCACTGTTGGGGATCGGCGCAGAAAACAAAAAAATTTCCTAACTACGAGTACCGAACCCAAGATCTATGCTATGCTGATGTATGTAACGGAAGGAATCGTTGTTCATACCTTTGAAGACCGAAAGAGGGAAATGTTCCTCGAACGTGGTTGGCGTAGACTCTGATCCTACGACCTCCCTGTTGTCTTGAAGAACCTCCGACGATGAAGTAGCACCACACGTGTAGTGCCTCGCGGGATTACACACGTACGGTGCAACCGACGTCCATCCGGGCTCCGAACCAGAAGAGCAGCGGAAAGAAGATTGATCCGGATCCCGATTCCGGCAGCGCGACGGCGTCCGGATGATGTTGAAACCCCCAACCAGGTGCAAACTCCAAACAAGGGGAGTCCTCTCTAGGTCGGAGAAAGAGAGAGAGAGAGAAAAAGAACTCAATGTTGTGTTGAGAAAAGGCACCCCACCCCTCCTTTCATAGGCCAAGGAGGGGGGGGACTCTCCTCCCCTCCCCATGTGGGACTAAACCCCACAAGGGGGGAGTGCGCCGGCCATGGGGGGGGATGGGCCCCTCCCTTGGCGCCTAGCCCAAGGGGGGAGGCTCCCCCTTCCCCTCATGTGCCTTTTAAGGCCCATATGCCTTTTTCTCCCTTTTAATTAATTTTTAAATCATTTTTAATATTTAATTCTGACAATTAAATAATAAAACGTATTTAAACATCAATATATATTATTTTGAACCTTTCAAAATATCCGGAACAGCTTCCGGCACCTCCCGGTACATTTCCGGTATTTTATCTCTTTTCACCAATGATCCCTAATCAATCCTTAATGCATCGATTGCCCTTAAGTGTGACACCCTACGGTCCGGGAAACAGTAGACATGATCGAGACACTCTCCGACCAATGACCATCATGTGGGATCTGGTTACAATCCTTGATGTGCCCCGACGCTTCCATCGAATAAACTTCAACGCTGTTGAACCGTTAACAATATGACTTGATCCCTTTGTGCTTCGGTACTATGTTTGTCTGAGGTATGATCGTCGGTATCCAATACCTAGTTCTTCCTCGTCTCCGACATAACATGTTTACTCGTCTATGAATATTACATCTCTTGTGACCTAGTCACTTGCTTGCAAGCTATTGATGCAACACCATCGAGTGGGCCCAGAGTACCTATCCGTCACTCGGATTGACAAATCCTGCTCTGATCTATTTATTACTCCTCAACATATCTACTTCGGAATACCCAAGATACACCTTTTCAGTTACCATGTTTCAGTGTAATGGTTAATGCACTCAAAGCATCCTAATAGATAGAAATTATGTATGATCATCACGGTCTAAGGATTCAGTCACTATGTTATTAAGTCATCACAATGCTGAACTTATGTGACTTGATCACACTGCAATGCTTAAGGTGGGTGTGTGTCCATCACATCATTCTCCTAATGATATGACATCATTGTCAATAGACTATTATGTTCTCATGATCAGGAAACCTTGATCATCAATTGCCCAATGAGCTAGTATGCCTGAGTTGAACTAGGGACGAGGTTGTTATATATCACACGTGTATTAATGTTTCCGCTTAATACAGTTCTAGCACAATATATAACGTATTATGAACAAGCAGATATGTGACAAATATCTTTATTAATTTGCCACTAGGGCACATATCCAACAGCCTCCCACCAAGCGCTTTCTTTCACGCCTTTAAGCTAGGCACAAATCAAAATATCATGTTTTATCAAGAAAATAACTAGCCCGTGTGATGGACTCAAAAGGCAACTTAATCTTTTTCCTAGGGAAGTGTTCCATCCCTTTCTTGAGAGGGAATTGGAATTTGATATTCCCCTCTTTCATGTCAATAACAGCACCAACGGTGCGAAGAAAAGGACATCCCAAAATAATTGGACAAGAGGGCTCACACTCAATGTCCATAATAGTAAAATCAACGGGGACATAATTGTCATTGACAATGATAAGAACATCATCGATCTTACCCAAAGGTTTAGTTACGGAAGAATCGACAAGACGAACGACAAAAGAACAAGGATCAAAAGGTTTCAATTCAAGCATATCATACATTCTTTTGGGCATAACAGAGGTACTAGCTCCAACATCACAAAGAGCAAAGAAAGAGAAGTTATTCAATTTGATTTTTATCATAGGATCCCAACCATCTTCTAGTTTCCTAGGTATGGAGGCTTCTAGTCTAAGCTTCTCCCCCCTAACTTTGATTAGAGCATTGGTGATATGCTCTGTGAAGGCAAGATTAAGTGTGCTAGTGTGGGGTCTCTAGACATCTTGTGTAGGAAACCAATAAATTCAGGTAAGGTGCAGTTGTCAAAGTCTAGATCACTACTATGTATCAAGGAGGTAGTGATATCATTAAGGCTCACTTGTTTGAAAGCCTCTATGTTCATAGAGGTTTCTTCATCTATGGTTGAGGTGGTAGCATCACCATTGATAGGTCCATGTGGACTAGGGGTGTGATGGGTGCTAATAGTTTGGACATCCTCAACAACTTGGATAGTAGCTACAGTGTGGTAGGTAGGAAGGCTCTTAACTCTCTCTTATTCCTCCTTTTCTCTAGCCCATCTCTCTTTAAGTTTTCCCAACATCCTAATGTTCTCATTAATTTGCACTTGGATAGCATTCATAGGAGTGGTTTTCCTCTCCTCGGGGGGGGGGGGGATAAGTTCTAATCTTAAGCATCTCAACATCATGGGCTATGTTGTCTACCTTCGAAGAGAGGATATCTAATTTTTATAATTTCTCTTCTACACTCTTGTTGAAGGCTTTTTGGGTAGTGATAAAGTCTTTAAGCATACTCTCTAGTTCAGAAGTGGAGTTTTTGGTGCTAGGGTAAGTATTTTTGTTCCCATAGTTGTTGGATGGGAAAGGTCTAGGATTGTTGCTACCAAAATTACTCCTAAAAGCATTATTGTTGAAGTTGTTTCTAGAGATAAAGTTCACATCTACTTGTTCTTGAGCAACCAAGGAATTTAAAGGAACATCCTGAGGATCAATAGGATCTTGCTTGGTAAGTAGAGACATGATCAAGTCAACCTTTTCATTAAGAGAGGAGATCTCCTCGACATAATTTACCTTCTTACCAATTGGAGATCGTTCGGTGTGCCACTGAGAGTAGTTCAGCATCATCTCATCAAGTAGCTTCGTGGCAGCACCAAGTGTGGTTGACATAAAAGTTCCTCCCGCGGCCGAGTCTAGCAGATTCCGCGAGGTAAAGTTTAAGCCTGCGTAAAAAGTCTGGATAACCATCCAAGTAGTCAAACCATGTGTAGGGCAGTTATTAACAAGAGATTTCATACGTTCCCAAGCTTGGGAAACGTGTTCATTATCCAATTGCCTAAAATTCATAATTTTACTTCTTAACTGGATAATTTTTGCAGGGGGTAGTACTTCCCAATAAAAGCATCCTTACACTTGTCCCAAGAATCAATGCTATTCTTAGGTAAGGATTGCAGCCACTCCTTGGCTCTTCCTCTCAAGGAGAAAGGAAAAAGCTTTAGCTTGACGATGTCTCCATATACTTCCTTGTACTTTTGCATATCACAAAGCTCAACAAAATTATTTAAGTGCAAGGCAGCATCTTCTCCAGCACCTGAGAATTGATCTTTCATAACAAGATTCAGCAAAGCAGGTTATTTTCATAAGAAGGTGCTGAAGTGGAAGGTGGAGCAATAGGAGTGCAGATAAAGTCACTGTTGTTGTGACTAGTGAAGTCACACAACTTGGTGTTTTCATTGGAACCCATAGTAACAGCAGGTATTTTTGGTATTTTTGATAAGGGACACAAAAGTAAAAACTGAAAGGTAAACTAACAAGACTAAAAAGCAAAAATAAA
Source organism: Bromus sterilis (assembly GCA_950022295.1). Taxonomy (NCBI): domain Eukaryota; kingdom Viridiplantae; phylum Streptophyta; class Magnoliopsida; order Poales; family Poaceae; genus Bromus; species Bromus sterilis. The sequence continues at coordinate 226,299,771 of OX465599.1, forward strand.
AGATAGTGTGCAACTCCCCTATCTTGTAGACTGGAGTCCCCGGCAACGGCGCCAGAAATTACTTGATGCTATCAAGGAAGATAGTTCTCTCACTTCTCGTTGGTTACCCTAAGTGGAAGGTGAGATGTAGCGTAGCAGCAAATTTCCCTCGGTGAAGATACCAAGGTTTGTCTCCAGTAGGACTCGCAGAAATACAAGAAGGTGTCACGGCGCTTGACGTGGACCTGCACACACAACAAGTAACTTTTCTCCCAACGAGTACAGATGAGTTGTCAATTCCTCCGGCCTTGCTGTTTACAAAGGATCAACGCAAGAGATAAAATTAGTGGCAACTGAAAGTAAAGACTGAAAGTAAATTGAGGGCGCAAAAAATGGTAGAAATATGGACCGGAGTCCCATGACATTCACTAGTGATGTCTCTCTCCCAAAAGACGATAAAAGTGCTAGCGAGGTAAACAAATCACAGCTGGGCAATTGACAGGATTATAAACGCACCGCAATGCTAACTATGCTACAAAAGAAAGTAAGAGCCTCAAAAGCAATGGGCAGTACACCAAGGTAGACCGAAATCCATCTGCATCTACTACGAATCATCCACCTTGAGATATCTATCCAAAACATCTCGGTGGTATTAAGTTGTGAATCCCACCCAAAGTGTAAACTCAAAGCAACAGACAACTGCATTAAAAGAACTTTGCATAAAGTAAACAATCCTTGCACCCGCAGGTACAAGCACCGTTGTTTTATCCCTGGTGGAAACAACACATCCCCTAGTCTCATGTTTCTGTCACTCAAGCTAGAAATCAGGGGGCTGAACCCACAATCAAGCATAACGCTCCCTCTTGGAGTTGCAACAAATCACTTGGCCAAAGCAAAATACGGCAACGGAGAGCATGCAAGAATTAACTTAAGAACACAAATATAAAAGAGAACCAAATATATTGCTCATCACAATCTGAACATAGTCTCATAATCCATCAGATCCCGGCAAACTCAGCATAGCAACACAGAAAATTACAAAGGTGCCTCGATCATGTGAGGCAGCTAACGAGGTCTCAAAAGTGGAAGCACAAAGAGGGGAGGAGAACATCACATAGCTACTGGTCATGGACCCATGGTCCAAGGGGGACTACTCACAGCACATCCGGGAGGCGTCCATGGCGATGGATGGTCTCCCGGAGGGGGTTCCTCCTTCCGGCAGGGTGCCGGGGCAGCTTCTCATGGCAGCCCCGATCTTGAAACGGTGGCAACGGCGGTACAAAGAGGATAAATGGAATAGCAGATCGATATTAGGGGTTTCCTCCGCGGGCACTAAATATAGGCCAAGGGGGGCACCGAGAGGGGCCACAGGGCAGCCAGGAGGGTGCCCGGCGCGCCCTAGGGCTGGGCCGCGCCAGGGACCCTCCTGGGGCCCTGGTGGGTCCACTCCCTTCCTTCCTTGGTTCTTCGGGAAGCTTCCGGGATGCTGATTTTTTATATAATTTTTCCGGAATTTATTTGGCATTTTTAATGGCCGGAAAACCTGAAATATAAAAATAGCAGAAAACAGGAACTGGCAACTGGGTGCACTGAGTTAATAGGTTAGTCCAAATATGATCAAAAGTGTATGAAAGTTGAAGCAAAACATGGCAAAGTCACACAAATCATGCATGGAGCAAGAAGAAATTATAGATACGTTTGGGACGTATCAGGAACTCATCCTTCCGAGTTGAGGACCCTCTTCAACTCCCTTTGTTGCCAAGAGGAGACCGACATTCGGCGTACGAAGATTTCTAGCATTTTGTTTCCACACCTCAGGTATTTTGTGTATTTTGTTGCTAGAGGGGTGTTGGCTCGTGACAACACGAGCAATGGTTCTGCACCAGATTTCGCTATATATGAGAATGCCCTCTCTGATAAGAATAATTATAATGTGGTGCGTTAATTGCTCAATGCCTTGTTATGGACAGTAACAAGGGCGATTTATATGGTGGTGTTTACGCCACACTTATCCTTGAGTCTCTTGATCGCACCCCACATCCTGATGATGTTCCCTTTTCATACACAAGTCTTGATCTTGCTACTATGAAGAGGCATAAGTTTGTTACCATGACTTCCCAGTTTGGTAGCCTTGTTTATATTTTGAGATTTGAGAGGACCATTACTCGTGAGATCCGTCTACCTGCACCACTTTTGTTTGATAACACTCGCAGGAACGGATGGTCCTTCAACAATATTCAGTTCGATGAGTTCATGGATCACTACCAGCTGCATAACCCCATGGAGGGGGTTGTGCCCGACGAGGAGGAGCATGGTGAGTTCCCACCTTTCCAGGGAGAGACCTTCACCGAGCATGGCGAGGGGTCTTCTTCAGCTTGGGACGAGGGACCTTCCTCATGGGAGGACCCAAGGACTTCGGTGTACACACCGGAGGGCTCATACGACCCTTGGACTTACCATTACCCCGGAGCAGGAGGATCCTAGGGGTAGTAGCTGCTACCAATTTAGGCCAAAAGCCTAATCTTGGGGGGACTACGTGCCCTTCTCACCTTTCCACTGTATTATCCGTTTTGTATTTTTATTTACTTTGATCTTTTCGAAGTTTTTGCCCATTCTTCTTGGTTCTTTTATTTTGCAAAAACAACAAAAAGATTTCTCTTTTCTTTTTCTTTCATTAAACCTTTGAAAAAACCCAAAAAGATTTCCTTTCTCTCTTTAGTTTGCTTTGCTTTCAGAGTTCATCTCGAGTCCGTGATGACATTTGATTATATTTCCCACGTTCGGTCGTGCAAGTGACAAGGCAGTAATGACGAAGATCGACGAAAGGGAAGCAACAAGGAAAACTGGTATGAACTCTTCTTGTTTCTACTTTTTTACATATGCTTGTACTTATGATCTAGAGACCATCTTGTAGCGACATAGTGCTATGTTTACAATGCTTTCCCAGTGTTCATGATTTCTTTGTGGCTGATCTCAAATATCTAGGGTGCCTAATATGTTGTTGGAATGATTTACATGCAATGCATTGCTCATGGTTTGGCATATTGAGGTGGTATTTCCCTTCGGAGAATTCTTGGATTGACTTGGCACATGTTCACACATGTTTCTGACTGATATGTCTATTATGCCTTGATGACCTTTTTATTTCAGAATAGTTGTAACAGCCCAGTTTTCACAAAAATTAAAATTTTTGTTTTCGGCGTGAATTGTTTGATTGTCTGATTTTTTTGCGGTGTTTGCATCCCCGATTTATCGATCGGCGATTATTTTCCCCCTCTTATCTCGTATCGGACGGAGGCTGACCTTTGCCGCCCTGACACTCGACCTTTGCGACACCGGTTTTCACCCGGTCACCGTCGCGAAAACCGCACGAGACTAGCCGCAGCCAACGGAACGAAAAACCCCGTTTAATAATTAAACGGGATATTTTTATAGCGCGCCGGAAAGTGTTCTCGAAACGGTTCCAGCGCTAGGTGAACGCCACCGGCTCGACGCACTGATCGCGCAGTTCGAAGTTTTACCCGAATCGGAGGTACTGCGGACCCCCGGCGGTCAAAAACGTGAGCACCGCGCGCGAGAAAGAAAAACCGGGGATGTTTTTGCAAACCGCCAGCCACCTGGGCTATATAAAGACCACCACACTCCCACCCATTTCTAGGGTTTCCCTAGCCACAATTTGCAGCCAACCCCCTCAGATCTGCCCCAATTTTCGCAGTTATTCCCCCCAAATCAGCAAACCCTAGCTCAGATCTGTTTGGAGCCGTTCGATCGCGAGATCGGAGGGCCGTGGATGCGCCACGTCAGCCCCAGCCATCCTCTTTCTCTCTCCTCCTCTCCCCTCCAGCCGTGGAGCTCCCGAGTCGCCGGACCGAAGCCGCCTCCGGCCAGGCCGCCGCCAGCCACCCTCCTCTCCGTTCCTCCCTCTCCTCCTCTAGCTCTCACCCGTCTCCCTCCTCTGCAGGTCCACCGCCGGCGCCAGCCGAGCAGGCCGCCGCAGTGGCCGCCGGCCACGAGCTCGGCCGCGCGCCACTCCAACTCCGAGCGCGACCCCGCCGTCCCCGCCTCTGGACGCGCCGGATCCGGCCTCCTCCGTGCCCCCCAGCGCCGCCGGCCCCCGATTCCTTCAGCCCGCGCCCGCCGGCGTCAACGGCATCGGCCGCCGCCGCCAACCCGATCGGGAGGAGCCCCGAGCTGGCTGCCCCCTCCTCGGCCCCGTTGACCGCCGTGGCTGGGCCGGCCCACCTCGCCAGATCCGGCCCGCAGCCAGGCCTCCAGCCCAGCGGCGGCCAGATCCAGATCCAGCCTAGGCCAGATGGGCTTGGCCCGTTTGGGTGAGGCCCTCGTTTTTTTTCTCTTTTTATGTTTTTTTTCTTTTATCTAATTTCACTAAGTCCTTTATTTTTACTGTTGTTTGCTGTTTTGCGACGATAATTGCGATCAATCCGTAGCTCGTTTGACCTCGCGCCCAAAAGATGAATTGCTCAGTTTTGCGTGCTCTAGCGTTCGTATGTAGAATTTTTTTCCGTTTGAGGCCGTTTAGATAATTTAATTCTGCGTTGAAGTTGGCATCAGGCCGTTAAACTGCTACAAATTCCTGTTAAGTGCTGCTGTTTATATTTTGTTGCAACTTTGCATGATGATTGTGACTCATCCCTGAGGCCTATTGCATTGATTCTTTCTCCTATGTGTTAAGCATCATGTGTACTTCATTTCCATGCTTTAACTTGTCATATTTGGGTGCTCTAGCTATATTAAATCTTGCTCCAAAGTGGTGATCCTGATGTTAATGTGCTGCTGTTGCTGAAACTGTTATTTTATTGCAACTTCGGTCGACGAGTGTGTCGCGACCGTTTATCAGAATTGAGAGATTCCAATTGCATATTGTTAAGCATCATGTCTACTTTCATCACATGTATTGCATTGCCATGATATGCTTGATGGTCATATAGTTATTGAGCTCCAAAGTTGATATGCTGCTGTTTTTGACAGCACCTCAGTTTTTCACTAAGTCTGTTACTTTGCGATGCCATGTTGTTTGCTTAATATCTTTTGATCTATGATGTATATTTGCATGATTCTTTTTGCAATGCCTTACCTGTCATGTCTACTTTATTGCATATCATTTGTGAGCATGTTTGCATTGATTATCATGTTTATGCATTGCTCTAAAGTGTGCTTCGTGATGTTGGCAGTTTGTGCCCGTAACTTGTTTTGCTTGTATCTTTTTAACCGTAACTCCGTTTGGAGTGTTCTTTATATGTAACTTGATTAGTTTTTCGTGTACTTTGTGTTTATGCTATTGTTTGATGCTGTTAACCAACCTAAAATATTGTTTAGGACAAAACAATACCAAATCTTTTAATTGTCGTGGGGTACTTAGTGTTATGCCATGTTTAGTGTGTGCCTCGCTTAAATTGACTAGCATAGATAGTTTACTTTGTGCTTCACCTCTTGTTATGTTTGTGTGCTATGCCATGCTTTCTTGAGTTGCCATGTTAGCAACCATTGGTTGATCACTTGTAGCTACAACTTGAACCCTTGTAAACGTGCGTGATTCGTCGTGTGTGACCGATACCCCACTTAAACTGTTAGTAACCGTTCTCGATGATAGATCCGTATCGTGTTGCCGTGTCGTGTGCTGTCTTCTTGATCTTGTGTTTCCCTTTTGATCTTGTGTTGCTTCGTAGTAATAAATGCTTGCTCGTTGATTGCTTTCCAGTGTTTATCGTCTTGTGTGCTTCCGCGGGTACCTCTCGGAGACGATGCGAGCTTGCGATCAGCTACACCTTCGGAACCCGACTTATCAACAGGCAAGGACTATACATTATTTATGATCCATTCTATTTCAACCAGCGGTTTGCATGCTAGTCTAGGTTAGGTTACATATTTGATCCTACCACATGTTTACAGCCTCTTTTAAACCGATACAGCCATGTCCCCTCCCAACAAACCTTGTACTGCTATGTTACTTTTGCTCGTTGCTCAGCCCCTGCTTAGTATGCATTCTTAGGATTCTACGATGTTACTCTGTTACTCCTGGGTTTGGGATATCACCTTATGATATTTTTGTTGATGATATGATTATTATAAATGTTGACTATATTCGACGAAGGATGGAAGGTCTAGGCTATCCCGCCTCGACACTTTGTTCCATTCGAGTCACCTAGGACCCGAGTTCCGGGTATTGGTTTTAAGACTGAGCATGCCTAACCGCGTGTGGGATTTTATGGGGTCCCCTTTTCTTACCTATCTAGCTTCAAACATTTCTAGTGGTGGCCCCAGCTGATTTACCATTTGAAAACCGTGTGTGTGTCTGTTGGGTCCCTCCTGGCAGATATTCTTTAAAATAACTTGGGCCAGCGGAGACATGGTTTCTTTGTTGGTCCACCCCAGGGAGCTAGGGGGCTGCCCACATCTGTTTGGGTAGCTAACCCGACCTCATCCAGACGGTAGAGGCCGATTCGAGAGCGCGGCCGGCTTTTGAGTTGGATGTCGACTCACCGGGGGCCACCCGGATTTGTCCCTTGTTAGTTAGAGGGACCTGTCGTTCCGGATCTCTTGGGACTAAATCATAAAATGGTTGCCTATCATGGGTAGCAACTGAGAGAGATGGGCGTGCGTGCGGAGCCTTGTAATGGGCAGTTGGTACACCCCTGCAGGGTTAAATCTTTTTGAGAAGCCGTGTCCACGGTTACGGACGACTTGAGACCTACTCCTTGTTCATAGACAAAAACAACTGAGATAATCTTAAATAACTTGATCAACGTGTGTGTGTGCCTTGACTGCTTCTTCTTCGTCGGGATGCGAAGAGGAGGACAAGGATAGGATAGGTGTTATGTTTGCGTAAGTAGTTGATAGCAAGACTTGTTGGAGGCGATTCCTCATCGAATGCTTGGCTTCTTATCTTACTCTCTAGATCGTTAGCCACTTCATAAATGCTAGTGCGGCAGCAACCTCACCACTTACCCCTTCCTTACCGTAAACTACTAGTTGTCCTAGAATGACGAGTGATGAAGTCCTTGCTGGGTCAGATGACCACTACATTTGGATGCTGAGTACCTCTGTACTCATGATACTACCGCCAAACTCTTTTCAGGGTTCTTGATCGACAACAGGTATGGTGATTAACATTTCACGTGGAGACTCGACGACGACTAGTTAGACGGATCCCGGCGGAGGGCCTGGACCCGGGTGGTTATGGGATCGATGTTTTCTCTTTGCCAGTAGGCATTTGTTTGTAGTCTGTACTCAGACATGTATCTTCCGCTGTTGTATTGTATTAAGGCAGTTGTATGCCGATTGTATGAGATGTTGTATCCTGTATCTGTAATGTTGTGATACCATGTTGGAAATCCGGGGCATATGGCTATGTCATATGTCGCGGTGGGACCGATATGTGTTTCGTCCCCGGATCTGGATGGAAAAATCTAGATCTGGATGGAAACATCTAGATCTGGAACAGTACCGCATATCGGGCCTTACAATAGTCCTATCACTTTCATGCCCGATTCAATGTTGCTTTGTCGCTCTGCATGATTATAACAATTATTGCTCTCTAGTTGGTCGCTTGCTTCCCAGTCTTTTTCTAGCCTTCGCTCACACTTAGCGGAATTCTGCTTGTGTATCCAAACTCCTTTTCAAACCAGTTATTCCACTTGAGTCCACCGTACCTTCCTATATGTGGTATTTACCAGCCACTCCTAACTTAGACTTTCTTGTGCCATCTCGAAATTTATTCAAAAGCTTCCTTTTTGTAACCGTACAAGCTCATGGTGCAGTGAGGGAAAATCAGTATCTACCATCCCAAAACTATTTTGACGGAAGTTTTAACTAGTCAAATTCATAAAAAAAGAGCTACACCTCCCCCATACTTGATGATGGAATGAAATGGACCAAATGCTGCTAATGATAGATGGAACGATATCCTCCTTCCATAATTGAGGTAAAATAAAAGGTTCCATAGACCATCAAAGGATTTATGGATAAGGGAACAAGTGTAAGAAAAAAACATTAATATGGTTAGTATGGCAGATATTGAGAGACCTTTACCGTTCACCGTTGACTGGAAAGTTGCACTTCTCAAAAGAATTTTTGTCTCTATTTTCAAAACTAAGAGCTCTGGCACATGTTTAGTCTTTGCTTCCTTTCACGGGTTTTCAATCTTGCCATAAAAAATCCACGCTTCGAGAGTCTCACATTCTTTCTTCAAAGCACCAACTATTGAGAGCATAATTTTCATTCTTAGTGTAACATGCATTGTCCCAAAGTATTACATTGTCTTCTGCATGCTTGTGATATTGCTAGTCTGAAATTCTTAGTTCTAGTCTCCTTTAATAACTTCGGAGGAGTTTCTGCATTTATGTTTTTCTTCACTCATGGAGGCTAGCGAGATACCACTCTGATATGTTCAGGCTATGTGCATTGTGATATTGTCTTGATTTTTGGGAGCATATTATTCACTTTAGGTTTTTTGTGATTGATCACTTGAAAGAAGGATTGCTTCGTGCATTGTCCTCATAGCATTGTTTTGATACTTGCTAAACTCTTTTCGTAGTACCGGCTTATATACATTTTATGAAGCAAAAGAGTTTGTCAAAGTTTTCCAAACATATCTGAGTTCAGTTCCGTTCATTGAACTGAATTGCTTGAGGATAAGAAATAGGCTAAGCTTGGGGGAGTTGATACGTCTCAAACATATCTACTTTTCCAAACAATTTTGCTATTGTTTTTCCCTCATTCTTGCAAGATTTGAGCTAAACTAACCCGGACTGACATTGTTTTCAGCAGAGCTGCCTGTATGGTTTTATTGTGCACAGGAAAATGGATTTTTGGACATCTCAGAAATTTCCCAGAAAAATACCAAAAAATCCACGCACCCGAAGGAGCCCAGAGCCAAAAGGGGGGCCAGAGGGCAGCCAGGAGGGACCCAGGTGCCCTGCTGGCGCGGCCAGGGGTGGGGTCGCGACAGCAGGCCGCCTGGGAGACTCCCCCCTCCCCTGGTGCCCTACTTCGTCTCCTATTTATTCCCGTGACGGGGAAAGTCCAAAAAAGAAGTCGCTTTTCCAGAACCCGTCGCGGAGCCGCCGCCAACCTCTGTTCTTCCTTGGGAGGGCTAATCTGGAGGCTGATTTGGCCTCCGGAGAGGGGAGATCGTCGCCATCGTCATCACCATCAGCAATCCATTGCCCCTCCATGACTTCTCTTCACATATGTGAGTAATTCCCTGCTGTAGGCAAAGGGAATGGTAGGGATTGGATGAGATTGATCATGTAATAGTTCGTCAGATTGTTGGGGGCATGTTGCCTATCATCTACTTTGGTGTTTATCATCTTTGCTACAACTTGTTGATCTTAATGCTTGTCACTTTGGGCCCGAGTGCCATGTTTTCATATCTGAACCACTTATGTTTTCATGAGTTTATCTATGTTCGAGATCCTATCTATGAGTTGTATGCACCTATTATGGTCCGGAACCGGCGATCCCAAAGGTGACAGCTTGGGGCACCAAAGGGGATGGCCCATAATTTGAGGATTGCATGTATCCATTTGAGTTTATTGCTTTGTTCCGGTGCTCTTTGACAGGAGCACCTTAATCTCCATAAGTTCCTTTTGGCCCCGTTCGTAGCGGGATGGTAGGACAAAAGATGTTGTGCAAGTTCTTATTGCAAGCACGCACGGGATACATGCCTAATGTTTGATATTTTCCAATATGATCATTGCTTTTCTGTGTGCCTTGCCCCGTGTTAGAATCTATTACATGTTCATTCTTATTCATGCAGCGCCCGACCATCCATCTCCCTAGCCTACAGTGCTTTAATCCTGCTGGTCACTAGTTGTTACTTTTCGCTGTTTTACTATTGCTATCATATCACAGTTGCTATTAATACTTTGATGAAAGCAAGCATATTTCAGGTGCGGTTTAATTGACAACTCAATTGTCAAAGCTTATAAATACTCTTTGGTTCCCCTTGTGTCGAATTAATAAATTGGGTTTAACTTACCCGCGAGAACACTACAATTGATCCCCTACAGTTGAGGGTGATCACATGGCACCTAGGTTTTGCTGAAAGTTTTCCTGGCAGAACAGATCGAAAAGAGAACGCATGAAATCGCAAGATACAAAGTCGGGACGATCCGGGAAAATATATAGCAAAAAAATTGCGACATAAGGAAGGTAACAAGCCAAAGTGGGGTCGGAGACGGACTCCGGGGCTCCCAAGCGGCCTCCTGGCGCAGCCAGGGAGTAGGTCGCGCCACCAGGGCGCCTGGGGCCCCTGGAGCTCGTCTCCGGCTCCACTTCGGCTCCAAATTTTCCTAATTTTTCAAAAACACATAATACGGTACTTGTATTGATGTTCGCGAAGTTTCTCTTACCGTATCACATACCTATTCTTATTCTGCTCCTGTTGGCATCTGGATCCGGGCTGCAACATGTTCTTCATGAGTGGTTGTGCGTATCGTATCCACATCAACGTTGACAGGGTCTCCCGCAAGGTAATGCTTCAATCTTTTCCCATTTACAACTTGAGGTTTGGTGCCTTCAAAATTATTAATCTTGATTGCACCGGAGTTGTAGACTTCTTCCATATGAAAAGGTCCTTCCCATCTGGAAAGTAATTTACCTGGAGAAAACCTGAAACGGGATCTAACAACAAAACTTTATCAGCAACATTAAAGTCATGTTTCAGAATTCTCTTATCATGCCACTTCTTCAGTTTTTTCCTTAAACATTCTCGCGCTCTCATAAGCTTCACTTCTCCACTCATCTAGAGAAGTCAAGTTCATGATACGCTTTTCACCAGCAAGTTTTGGGTCAGCATTAAGCTCTCTAACAGCCCAGAAAGCTTTATGCTCTAATTCTAAAGGCAAATGGCAAGCTTTACCATATACCATCTTATACAGAGACATGCCCATGGGATTTTTGTAAGCAGTTCTATACGCCCACAAGGCATCTCCCAAATTTTTGGACCAGTCCTTGCTAGAACTGTTCGCTGTCTTTTGTAAGATCAACTTGATCTCCCTATTTGTGAGCTCAATTTGCCCACTCGTTTGAGGGTGGTAGGGTGAAGCAATCCTATGATTAACATCATACTTGGCTATAGCTTTTCTAAAAGCACAATGTGTAAAATGTGATCCTCCGTTGGTCATGAGGTACCTTGGTACACCAAACCGAGGAAATATTACCTATTTAAGAATTTTCAAAGATGTCATATGATCAACACTCTCAGTGGGGATTGCCTCAACCCACTTGGTTACATAACCAACAACTACTAGAATGTGAGTGTACTTGTGCGAAGGAGGAAAAGGACCCATAAAATCAAAACCCCAGCAATCAAAAGGCTCAATAACTAGAGAGTAATTCATAGGCATCTCATTTCTCCTACTAATGTTACCAACTCTCTGACACTTATCACACGATAAAACATATTTCCTCGCATCTTTAAAGAGACTAGGACAATAAAAACCTGATTGGAGAACCTTGTGTGTGGTCCTCTCACCAGCATGATGTCTACCATAGGGACTATCATGACAATCCCTGAAAATATCCATCTGATCATGCTCCAGTATGCATCTTCTCATGATACCGTCCGCACATTCTCGGAAAAGGTGTGGGTCATCCCAAAAGTAATACCTCAAATCGTGGAAGAATTATTCCTTTGCTGAAATGATAAACTTGGAGGTAAAAACTTGGTGACAGTAAAGTTAGCATAATCTGCAAACCAAGGATCAGAAATAGATTGTATTCTCAATAAGGCTAGTTATTCATCAAGAAATCTATCATTAATAGGAATAGGATCATGTGGTATGTTTTCTATCCTGGAGAGGTTGTCCTCTACTAGATTGTCCGCTCCTTTCTTGTCAACAATCTGCAAATTAAATTCTTGGAGAAGAAGAACGTATCTGATAAGTCTAGGTTTGGCATCCTTCTTCTCCATAAGATACTTAATATCAGCATGGTCAGTATGAATAATGACTTTGGAGTCAACAATGTAAGGTCTAAATTTATCACAAGCAAATACTACTTCTAAAAATTCCTTTTCAGTAGTAGCATAATTCTTTTGAGCACTATCAAGGGCATTGCTAGCATAATGTATAGCATTTAATTTCTTATCGACCCTTTATCCTAATACAGCTCCAACAACAAAGTCACTAGTGTCACACATGATTTCAAAAGGTAAATTCGAATCATGTGGTTGGACTATAGGAGCATATATTAAAGCTTTCTTAAGAACTTCGAAGGCTTCCTTACAACCTTCATCAAAGACAAAAGGAATATACTTTTGGAGAAGATTAGTGAGGGGTCTTGAAGTCTTAGAAAAGTCTTTAATAAATCTTCTATAGAAACCAGTATGACCGAGAAAACTACAAATACCTTTGATGTCCCTCGGATAGGGCATCTTCTCAATTGCTTCGATCTTGGCCCTATCCACCTCGATTCCCCTTTCGTAAATCTTGTGGCCAAGAACAATCCCTTCGTTGACAATGAAGTGGCACTTCTCCCAGTTGAGTACCAGGTTTGTCTCCTCTCATCTCTGCAAAAATTTATTGAGGTTGTGGAGACAATGGTCAAAACATGTTCCATAGACGGAGAAATCGTCCGTGAAGACCTCAACAATTTCCTCACAAAAACCATGAAAGATAGCAGACATACATCTTTGAAAAGTAGAAGGGGCATTGCATAAACCGAAAGGCATACGTCTATATGCATAAGTACCAAAAGGACAAGTAAAAGTGGTCTTCTCTTGATCGGCAGTGTTAACATGAATTTGAGAGAAGCCAGAATATCCATCAAGCTAGCAAAAGTGGGTGTTTTTGGATAACCTTTCAAGCATTTGGTCGATGAACGGCAATGGGTAGTGGTCCTTTCTCGTCGCCTTGTTCAACTTCCTGTAATGAATATACATTCTATATCCAATAATGATTCTCTGAGGGATTAGTTCATTCTTATCATTAGGAACAACGGTTGTGCCTCCTTTCTTGGGAACAAAATGAACGCAACTTACCCACTTACTATCAGCTATAGGGTAGATGATCCCTGCAGCTAGAAACTTGAGGATCTCGGTTCTCACAACATCCTTCATCTTCGGATTCAACCGTCGTTGATGATCAACAACCAGTTTAGCATCGTGCTCGAGATTGATAGTATGTTGACAAATAGATGTACTAATTCCCTTGAGGTCATCAAGGGTATATCCGATAGCACCTCAGTGTCTACGAAGGGTTTCCAATAATCGCTCTTCTTCATATCCTGAAAGGTAAGAATTGATAATAACAGGATATACTTTCTTTTCATCTAAATAAGAATACTTGAGCGTATCGGGAAGAGGCTTGAGATCGAACACCGGGTCTTCTTTGGGTTGTGATAAAAATCCTAAAGGTTCAACCGGAAGGTTGTGCTTCAGGATAGCCGGTTGCCTCAAGAAATCTTCATCTAATTCATTTCTTTCCTGCATATGCATATCATTCTCGTGGTCCTCCATATATTGCTACAAAGGATCGTTAGGAGGAATATCAATATAAGCAATATCTTCAATAATTTTATCATTACTAGGCAAATCAGTACCACAAGTTTGTTTGGAAAATTTAGAGAAGTAAAATTCATATGGCTCACCATTGAACTCAACAGATACCTTCCCTTTCTTGCAATCTATTATAGCTCAACAAGTTCTGAGAAAAGGTCTACTAAATATAATAGGAAACAAATTATCTTGCACTGAACCAAGTACAAGAAAGTCGGTAGGATATTTTACCTTTCCGCATAAGACTTCAACATCTCTCACAATCTGGTCCTTAGATTCATCTGTTCTTCTCTCACTTTTATTTAATATGCTTGTCACAAAAGAATGCTCCCTCATCCTTGCGGGAAAAGGTATTTTTCATATATAACTGCATGCAAAATAGGGCCAACAACATGAATATCAACAGGTAAATCCTTAAAGGGCTTATGATGCTGATCCTCCTTCTTTTTAGAGGAATCAATATGAGAGGCAAAGTTTTTTGCAAAAATCAATCATAAGTTGGGAATCGAGACCAATCTTAGCACAAAAGGTATTGAAGTAATCAGTTTCTACATAGTTCTTAATGTAATCATGCTCATAATTTATAATGGGTTCAATACCTTTATCAATCTCCCAATCCTCTTGTTATTATGGATCCTTTCGATAAGATCCCATATTTCTTCAAAAGCTTCTGGTGCGGAATACCCTACTAGAGGACGCATCAAGCATCTCTTTATCTTGACGAGAAAGCCTTGCATAAAAATTTATATGAATAATTTCCTTGGGGAGCTCATGATTGGGACATTTGAGCATTAGGGACTTCAATCTCCCCCAAGCTTGAGCAATGCTTTCTCCTTCATGAGACCAAAAGTTATAGATATAGTTCCTGTCTCGATGTATTTCATGAAGAGGATAAAACTTTGCATAAAAGAGAGGCATAAGTTCTTGCCAATTTAGTAAATGAGGGTTATCAAGAAGCCTATACCAATCCAAAGCCTTATATTTTAATGATAGAGAGAATAGTTTTCTCATAACAAAATCCATCGATGTGCCTGCAAGCTTAAATAAGGAGCATAGTTGTGAAAGAAATAGCAAGTGTTCACCTTGGTATCTATCTCCTGCATATCGATTAGAAATAACACAATCAATAATACCAGTTGGTATTTTAAAGGGCACAATTTCAGTAGGTGGGGGAGCCTTCTCCACCACAGTAGTGGCGGGGCAGTTCCCCGCAAGAAAAGTACCAAGAGCAGAGTTTTCCATAAGGACTAATAGTAGCAACAGCAAAATAAAATCAGCACTTACAAAGTAAATTTTCCTTGCCAATTTCACTTGCCAATAGCGCTACGCTCCCCGGCAACGGCGCCAGAAAATGGTCTTGATGACCCACAAGTTTAGGGGATCTATCGTAACCTTTTCGATAAGTAAGAGTGTCGAACCCAATGAGGAGCAGAAGGTATTGACAAGTGAACTTGAGATAGGAATAACTGCAAGTACTAAAAGGTAACTTTTTATGGGTTTTCTGGTATAAGCAATAATGAGATAAAAACAAATAATGTAAATTGTGATAAATTGAAGCAGGGTGGCCCAGTACTTTTGTGCAAAGGATAAACCAAAGGATCTAAACTTATAAAGGCTAAAACGTTCTTGAGGACACACGAGAGAGATAGTCTTGTGCCTTCGCCATATTCCGTATCGGTACTATGTTTTGTGTTGATAAGTGTTGTGTGGGTGGACCTATGCTAGTGCACTTTCTATACTAATATAAGCACACTCTTATGATTAAACCTATTGGAAGCATCCGAAAATACAAGAGAGAAATTAAGGCAAAAGCCTAACCATAGCAATAAACTTTAGGGACCAACAATTCCTCATGCAAAAGTGTGCGAACTGGGGTTCAGGTTTCTGTCACTCCAGCAACCACCATAAGCATACTTTATACAAAATTCATTCCCCTAGGTCCTTAAAAATGCAAACGTTCACACAACACCACTAGAAGAATAACACCACAACTTAAATATCGAACAACACATATTACTTCAACATCATATGACTACTAACAACTAGACTTCTCCCATGTCCTCAAGAACTAAAGGAACTACTCACAAGACATAAAAGAGATCATGATCAGTGGTGATAAATATAAGATAAACAATCTGGTCATAAAAATAATCCTCCAACAAAATTCAATAGCATTCACCGCAAAGAGTAATCTACACCGGTAGAGTAGAGGGGATGGATAGTACGGGTTACAACTTGGATTGCAATGATGAGATGAGATGGGATGAAGATGGAGATGGTGCTGATGGTGAGGATGATGTTTATGATGATATCGATGATGTCCGTGATGATGGTGATGATGATGAGGATGATCTCCCCCTCCGGGAGGAGTTCTCCCCGGCGGAATCAGCCTTCCGGAAAGGTATTTTCTTCTCTGTAGGTTTCCTCCACGGAGTGGTGTTGAAACTCTGGAAACTTCTTCTCTTCTGGGGGTTTTAGGTTACGAGGAACATATAGGCCAAAGCGGGGCTCCGGAGGTGGGCCCCACCTCCCAGGCGGCCAGGAGGGGGTCGTGCCACCAGGGCGCGTGAGATCCTGGTGGCCCCCTCCGGGTGTCCTTCGGCCAGTCTTTGTTATTTATTCTGAAAGTTGCACCCCTCAAGTCATTTGGAGATGTGCTGATATGGCCACTTGATGTGCACTTTTCCCGCTGATTCCCGCGTCTGCTGTTTCGACACCGGAAAGTTGAAAACTATGTAAAACAAGCCAAGACACTATAAGAACATCATCATAATATGAAATATATCAATGAATGAGGTGAATTATGATATAAAATAGTGATGCATTTTGGACGTATCATCGGCGTGCTCGAGTGCCTGAGTGCCTAAGTTGAAATCTTCTGCGAGTGCGAATAACGCCCCTGTATATTGTCGCGAGTGAAAATAACGCCTCGGGGTGGGTAGGTTGCGTAGGCCCCCAAGTGCCAAAAGATATATTGTCGCGAATGCGAATGACGCATCGAGGGGGAGGGTGATGTCGCGCTCGTGCCATGTCTTTCCGTAGGTGTGCCGAGGCATACTTTGTATTCATGTATTGTTGTATTCTTACACAAGTGGCTATGCAGCCGTGTTAGAGCAATGCGTAAATTGATTAAAGAGAGATAGGAGGAAAAGTAGATGTGGGCAATCTATGGGTAGAAAAGGCGTAGGTTCGCTACGTTCCATGGATTGCCAACATCTTCCTCCGTCTTCGGGTTCTTCATCATGTAGGCTCCTCCACCTATTACTTTAGAGATTATGTAGGGTCCCTCCCTCTGCGGGGCTAGTTTTTGCACCCTTTTCTCTTTTAGTCGAAGCACAAGGTCTCCTACGTTGAAGACCCTGGTGCGGAGTCGACTGCTTTGGTAGGTACGTAGCTTCTCTTGATATCCTTCTGACCATGATATAGCTATGTCCCGTGCTTCGTCCGCCACATCCTTGTCATCTTTGAGTGCCTCTTCTTCTTCATACCCTGTGATGCGCGGGACACCAAATCTTAGGTCTTGTGGGAGTACTGCTTCCGCCCCGTACATCATAAAGAATGGAGTGTATTGGGTTGATGCATTGGGTGTAGTTCGCAAACTTCATAGGAAAGTCGGTAGCTCTTCGACCCAATTCCCCGCGGCTTGCTCGAGTGGTGCGAGGAGCTATTTCTTGATGCCATCACAAACTAGACCGTTGGCTTTCTCGACTTGACCGTTGGACTGCGGTTGCGCGACTGATGCATAGTTGATTTTGATGCCTAGATCTTTGCAAAAGTTCTGCAATTCATCTGTTCTGAAGTTTTTACCGTTGTCGATGATGATGTTGTGTGGGACTCCAAAGCGAAAGATGATGGATTTGATGAAGTTTACGGATGTCAGGGCCGTTGAACTGGTGATGGGTACTGCCTCAATCCACTTTGTTAACTTGTCAACTGCAACGAGGAGGTGAGTGTGTTCGCCTTTGGAGGATTTCTTGAGAGGTCCTACCATGTCGAGTCCCCAAGTTGCGAAGGGCCAGGCTAGCTGTATTGTTTTTAGTTCTGACGCTGTTGCATGAGGTCTGCTGGCGAATTTCTGGCAGGCGACACAACGTTGCATGATGTCTTCCGCGTTCCTCATGGCGGTTGGCCAGTCCAAACCTTCTCGAAGATTAAACATAGCTCAATATCCTCTTTCTTTAATGGCTATATACTCATTGATGTGCAAAAATAATTATTCTACCTGAGCTTCCTCCATTTCCATCGCCTGCTTCATAGTTGTCACTCTCTACATCATCTTCTATGTGCTCCTCATCGTTGTTTCCCTCTACTTCTTCTGCATGCTCTTCATTCTTGTTTCCCTCTACTTCTTCTGCATGCTCCTCATTGTTGTCTCCCTCTACTTCTTCTTCTACAAACACTTAATGAAAATAAATATTACAAAATTTTGTAGCTACAAAATTTGTACCTAGAAAATAATGGACTAGCTATACAAAATTCTGTAGCTATAAATTCTGTAGATTAAAATATGTATGTACAAATGCATGAACAAGCTAGATAACAACAAGTACGTCTATCATATAACAAATTTCATAAACTACTACTGCTATGACTGTCGGTGAGTATACAACATCTATACATGAATTACGTGTGCGTACATCATCTGTTCATGCAGTAGTATTGCATGAACGACACAAAAAGTTCAATTTACCTTGACTTGAAGGAAGTCCAGGCCATCAGGTCACCATATTAGGGTTGCGCCTTGGCTCGGAAAGGCTTAGACGCCGTCGACCGCGTGCATGCCCGTTGTCCTTGCTGCCGCATTGATACGTCTCAAACGTATCTATATTTTTTTGCTTCCTCCTGCTTCTTTTGGTGATATTGGTATATTTTTTGATCCACATTCATATCATTTACAACATGTTTTGGATTAACCTACTAATTCAGTACCCAGTGCCAGTTTCTGTCTATTTTGTCCGTGCATTGCAGAAAAAATTGAATTACAAAAGTGCTCTGAACATATTTTGGATTAACCTACTAATTCGCAGGTTACCCCAAGTGGAAGGTTGAGCTGTAGCGGCAAATTTCCCTTGGAGAAGATGCCAAGGTTTGAGTCAGTCGGTTGGACTCCAAGGATCTACAAGTAGGTGGTAAAGTGAACAATGGCGTCGTTTACAACCAAGGTTGCTTACTTGACCTAGACTTGCACACACAACAAGTAACTTTGCTCCCAACGAGTTCAGAGTAGTTGTAAATCTCTCCGGCCTTGTTGTTTACAAAGGATCAAACGCAAGGGTAGATAGTAGTGATAATTGCAACGAAAGTAAAAGCAGAAAGTAAAGTGGAGGTGTAAACAGTGGTGAAAATATGGACCGGGGTCCCATGATGTTCATTAGTGATGTCTCTCTCCCAAAAGACGATAAAATAGCTAGCTGGGTAAACAAATTACAGTTGGGCAATGGAAATAATTATAAACGCACCGCAATGCTAATTATGCTACTGGAAAGTTAGAGGCTCGAAAGTATGGGCAGTACACCCAGACAAGTAGACCGAAATCCATCTGCATCTACTCATTTATCATCCACCTTGAGATATCTATCTAGAACATCTCGCTGGTATTAAGTTGCGAGCCCCACCCAAAGTGTAAACTCAAAGCAACATACAACTGCATGAACAAACTTTGCGTAAGGTAAACAATCCTTGCAACCATGGTTACAAGCACCGTTGTTTTCTCCCTGGTGGCAACAGAACATCCCCTAGTCTCATGTTTCTATCACTCAAGCTAGACATCGGGGGGCATGAACACACAATCATGCATAACGCTCCCTCTTGGAGTTACTATCTACTACTTGGCCAAAGCAATAAAAAGTAACAGAGAACATGCAAGAATTACTCAAAAACAAAATATAAAGGGTAAACCAAATATATAACTCATCACGATCTGAACATAATCTCATAATCCATCGGATCCCAGCAAACACATCATAGTAACAGCAGGAAAATTACATAGGTGCCTTGATCATGTCGGGCAACTCACAAGGACTAAGAATTGAAGCACAAGATTGGAGAGAAGACATCACATAGCTACTGGTCATGGACTCATGGTCCAGGGGGGCTACTCATGGCACATCCGGGAAGCGTCCATGGTGGTGGAGAAGCTCCCGGAGGTCAATCCTCCCTCCGGCAAGGTGCCGGGAAGAGATCTTCTGGTGCTCCCGATCTTGGAAGCGCGGCGGCGACGGAACAGAGAGGAAATTCGCGATGTGGGGTTCTCCTCGAGGGTTTTCGAGACGAGGAGGTAATATAGGACGAAGGGGGGAGCCAGAGGTGGGCCAGGGCGCCCAGGAGGCCACCTGGCGCGACCAGGGGGGTGGTCGCGCCACCAAGACGCCTAGGTGCCTGGTGGGCCCCGTGGACCTCCTTCGGGACTCCGGAAGCTTCCGGCACCCTGATTTTTTATATGATTTTTCTGGAATTTTTCGAGCACAAAAAATTGGGGGGGGGGGACCTGCAACTTACAGACAGCAGCAGACAGAAACTCGCACTGGGTGCACTGAGTTAGTAGGCGATACGTCCCAAATGTATCTATAATTTCTACTTGATCCGTGCATGTTTTGGGTGACATTGCTACGTTTTATGCACTTTCATACACTTTTGATCATATGTGGACTAACTTATTAACTCAGTGCACCACAGTGCCAGTTTTTGTTTTCTGCTGTTTTTGTATTTCAAGTTTTCCCATTACTTAAAGTGCCCAAAAAAATCCGGGAAAATATAAAAAAAATCAGCGAGACGGAACCTTCCAGAGCCCCAAAGTAGGGCCAGAGGGGGCCACCAAGGGTCCAGGCGCCCTGGGGGCGCGCCCCCCAGGTGGTCGCGCCGGGTGGCCGCCTGGACACCCGAGGCCACCCCCTGCCCCCCTTCGGCCTATATTTACCCCTTCTTCTGAAACCCACGAAGACAGAACCCTTTTTCGCAATCTCCCCTCTGTTCCGCCGCCGCCACGCTTTCAAGATCGGGGCTGCCAGGAGACCCTGTCCTGACACCCTGCCGGAGGGAGGATTGACCTCCGGGAGCTTCTCCACCACCATGGACGCTTCCCGGATGAGCCGTGAGTAGTCCACCTTGGACCATGGGTCCATGATCAGTAGCTATGTGATGTCTTCTCTCCATCTTTGTTCTTCAATGTTTAGACCTTGTGAGCTGCCCTACATGATCAAGGCACATATGTAATTTTTCTTATGTTGCTATGTTGAGTTTGCTGGGATCTGATGGATTATGAGATTATGTTCAGATTGTGATGAGTAATATATTTGGTTCTTCTCCTTTTATATTTATTTTCTTGAGTAATTCTTTCATGTTATATGTTGCTTTTTATTACTTTGGCCAAGTGATGGATCGTAACTCCAAGAGGGAGCGTTATGCACGATTGTGGGTTCATGCCCCCCAATGACTAGTTTGAGTGACAGAAACATCAGTCTAGGGGATGTGTTATTGCCATCAGGGGGAAAACAATTGTGCTTGTACTTGTGGGTGCAAGGATTGTTTATTTTACGCAAAGTTATTTTAATGCAGTTGTCCGCTGCTTTGGGTTTACACTTTGGGTGGGGCTCGCAACTTAATACCAGCGAGATGTTCTGGATTGATATCTCAAGGTGGATGATTAGTGATTAGATGCAGATGGATTTCGGTCTACTTGTCTTGGTGTACTGCCCATGCTTTTGAGCCTCTTCCTTTCTTTTGTAGCATAGTTAGCATTGCGGTGCGTTTTTAACCTATCAATTGCCAGGCTGTAATTTGTTCTCCTCCCATAACTGTTTATCGTCTTTTGTGAGAGATACATCACCAGTGAATTTCATGGGACCCGGTCCATATTTCCATCACTGTTTACACCTTCACTTTTATTTCCTGTTTTTACTTTCAGTTGCATTTATCACTACCACTATTATTATCTCTTGTGTTTGATCCTTTGTAAATGTTAAGGCCGGAGAGATTGACAACCTCTTTGTACTCATTAGTAGCAAAGTTATTTGTTGTGTGTGCAGGTCCACGTAAAGTAAGCAACCCGAGGTTGTGAACGGCGCCATTGTTCACTCTACCACCTACTTGTCGTCGTTGGAGTCCTTGTAACGACCCGGTCCCAAAAGGAACCAAGTCTACTGTGCTTCTGTGCTATCCCTGGATCAGTATGCTAGCACACACAGTACTCGATGAAATACTATGAATCACATGTCAAAAAGTAACGTACATACATGGTATTTATTACCTTATAGCCTTTGGGCTAGAATACACCGCGGAAATAAACAATACATAAGTGGAGTCCCATCAACACCAACGGCAAAGTTGAGTGTAGACATCGTAACCCTACATCGCATCACTTACTCGTCATATACAATCCTGCAACACCGAAGGTTACAGCCCAAAATGGGTCAGTACTTTGAATGTACGGCAAGTTACTCGCAAAAAATATATAACAGACCTATCTTCTACATGCAATTTTGGCTGGTGGAAAAGCTCTAAGAGTTTCCGTTTGCATAAAGCTGATTTTGTCCTACTCAAAGATTATCATAACAGTACTACAAAGCTCATAATATGATTGAATTGGTTTCTCCAAATCAATCTATTCCCAAAGTTTATTAAACCCGATTGATTAATTAAATATGATGAGATCCGTCAACATTCCCACTTCTAGATGCTCAAAGTTGTCCGTAACCGGGGACACGGCTAATCATGATCAGTTTGTACACTCTGCAGAGGTTTGTGCACTTTTCCCCACAAGACTCGACCACCTCCTTTTTAGTTCGTCACACTGCATGTTGTATGAGAACCGGAAGGTCGAGACATGGTCTTTTAGAAGAGTTTCCCTCACTCTGGCGGTGCCCATCCCACCTACTCATAACTACGTTCGTAGCACCACCTAGTAAGAGTCACTACAACTAATCAACCAAGCCAGAGCCCATAATAGCTTGTGGCTGCACACGTAAGCTTCTAGTTATGAAAAATATGATTGATCCCTTTAAGACTGGGTGGCATTCCGCAGTGATTACTGGCCATCTCCAGATCACTCAGGCAAATCCACTGGTTCCTCCAGGGTGCCCCCAACCATTCCACCCATGTGGTTCATTAAGATTATCTTGGTCCTGTTTACTACTTAGTCACTCATACCTCATAATGGATCACTTCCCAATCCACGTCTACTTAGCAAAGCAGTATAATTCTACACGGTGGCGACAATGATATAAGGTTCAGACCTACCTCAATGAACTACTGGGTGTAATAGCATAGCATAATATATAATCCTATCAATGCATAATATTTAAGTTGGACTACAATGCATATAAAAAATATAGGTAATACTGGAGCATGATCAAAAGAGTAACTTGCCTGGATCCTGACGATGAAATATTCTACTCGTAGTCATCTCTCCATCTCGTTACAATATATCTAACGGTAAAAGACAAACACTTCAACACACAACTCAATCCAAAGTGAAGATCCAAATAAGATACAATTACAACATAAATATTTAGTTATTACTATTAATAAACTAATTACTATGGCATGGATAGGTTGAGATAGGATCAAGTTGGATTGGATGGAAATATGATGGAAATCATATATCCGAGGATTGTAAAATCAATTGGATATGTTGGAGGTTGATTATAGAATCAATTGGATGGAGAGTATGTCAAACTCGGTTGGTTTGTCCATATGCATATTTGAATAGGAAATCAATTCTTGTATTGGATTCAAAAAGATCCGATAGAAATCATGATGATCTTGTTGAGAAGATTGAATTTTTGTAGCCAAATTTATATAAAAAAGAGATATAACTAAATGAAAGTTGAAACAAAGGCTTGAGGTCAAATAAGGTTCTTATATAATGGAAAGAATGCGAGAAATGTCAACAATAGGGTATCAACATGATGAAAAGAATGTGACAAGTGTCCTAACATAAAGGTATGACACTTAGGATCAAATTTGGTCAAGGAAAGATTTCTAAATAAATTATAGAATGAGAGGAATAATAAATATACTCAAATTCACATAATAAATTTGAGTTAAATTTCGAATTACCAAAAATGAAATATTACTGGAAAATAATAAACTACATTTTCCAAGGAATCCGGGGATATAAAATTTGTCGAATCCGACTTACGGGCTAGAAGATATGAATTTTTTTGAAGTTTGGATATTTTTGCTAAAATGAATTACGGGATTAATAAAAGGATGCCACGTGGCGAGTTCTGATAGGTCCGCACCTATTCATTTTTTTACAAAAAAAAATGATGAACAAAGGGGAGAAAATCTTACCGGAGATCTCGCCGGAATCTTGGAAAAAGGTCTCCGGCGTCAACGAACAGCCGAACGGGGTAGAGGATGATTCAGCGACTCGATGGACAAGGTTATAGCTCCATGTTCGCCTTCGGATAGCCGAGAAGTTCCGCCGGAGTAGAGAAGAACGCATGAAGAGCACAATGACACGGACAGCGTGCTCCGGCCTTGTAATCGAGAGGAAATATATGTCACAACGGTGCGCATCGGCAAGGGGAAGAAACTAGAGGAAGAAATATGGACTAGGTACCTTTCATGGCGAAAAAAATCTTCACCGGAAGTGTGGATGCATCTTTACTCCGACGAGAAATTGCGCACGAAGAAGAGGGCTTTGGAGAGGGACTTTATGCGTGGGGATGTGTGGTTCAAAGGGGTCCTAGGGGCGGTATTTATAGGGTCATGGGAGGTCCATAGAAGGAGAGTGGGTGAGGTTTTGTAATGGAGTTGATGGCATTCATGGAGAAATAATGAACATTAAAAGCGAGGTTTTGGAAATAGATTTAATGGCATTTATGGAGAAATAATGGGCATTAAAAGCGAGGTTTTGGAAATGAATTTAATGGCATTCATGGAGAAAATTATGGACAATTAAAAGCATTAAAATGTGTGTTTGTTTCCATGAATGGATTCCTCATGAACTTGTCCACAATTTTTGTGTAGGTTCTGAAGTGAATCGGTCAAAAGAGTAGATGGGAGGAAAAGAGGAAGAGCTTCAGTTGCCATGGCCATTTGCTTCTGTGTTCACGTACACATGAACGAACGAGAGGAAGAAGACAGCTCGCTCGGGCTATGGGCCTTATTGGAAATTTGGCCCAAGATAAAGAAAAAGGAAAGAGAGATATGGGGAAAATTAGATAGATGACCTCAGTCCAATTGACTTAGGAATCCTATTTTTATTATTTGGGTTAAACACTCTCAAATAAAATTGTATAGGCCAAATAAAACATAGAGAGTCTAGGAAAACTATATTTCCCTCTCAGAATACATTTTAGAAATAGATTTTTATAAAAAAAACTCATTAACGACATTATTAAATTTTTCCAATACTGTTTTTGGAGAAGTCATATTATCTCCTCTCATTTTATTTATTAAATTATTGGAAATATTTAAATATCTCTTAAACGTCAATATCCAATAAACTCCAAAATAAGAATTCGAGAATGAGCATGGGACCACAATAAATTTAAGAAAGTCATTTTATTCTCACTCGAAAATATTTAATTGTGGTTCGTACCAAATTTCAAAAGGACAAAAGAAAGAAAATCATTCTTTGAAATTTTGAATAAAGTTCACAACCAAAATTTTCATTATTGGATAAATGATTATCCAATTTTATTAAATGGTTTGTATAGGTTTAAACAAAAACTCAAGGGAAAAGTTTTTCATTTACCCCAAAATCAAAACAATTCAATCAATATTATATTATTTATTAAAAGTCCAAAATTTTGAAAATTTTGGGATGTTACCGTCCTACTGGAGAGATAACCCTATCATCTATGTTAGGGGAAATTACCGTTACGCTACATCTTAACCTTCCACTTGGGGTAGCCAACGAAGAGCACTACTTCAGTGCCATCAAGAGTAATTTCTGGCGCCGGCGCCAGGGACTCCACTCTTCAAGATAGGGGAGTTGCACATTATCTTTTATCTTTGGTTTTTTAGTCTTGTTAGTTTACCTTTCAGTTTTTATCTTAGTGTCCTTTATCAAAAATCACAAAAAAAATTCTTGTCTTGCTTACTGTTGCTATTATGGGTACCACTGAAAACACAAAGTTGTGTGACTTCACTAGTCACAACAACAATGAATTTATCTGCACTCCTATTGCTACACCTTCCACTTCAACATCTTCTTATGAAATTAAACCTGCTTTGCTTACCCTTGTTATGAAAGAACAATTTTCTGGTGCTGCAGATGACGCTGCTTTACACTTGAATAAATTTTCTTGAGCTTTGTGATATGCAAAAGTATAAAGAAGTAGAAGGTGATATTGTTAAGCTTAAGCTTTTTCCTTTCTCCTTAAGAGGAGGTCCTAAAATTTGGTTTCAATCCTTGCCTAGGAATAGCATAGATTCTTGGGATAAGTGCAAGGATGCTTTTATTGGAAAGTACTACCCACCTGCTAAGATTATCCAATTGAGGAGTAATATTATGAATTTTGAGAAATTGGATAATAAACACGTTGCCCAAGCATGGGAACGTATGAAATCTCTTGTTAAGAATTTCCCTACGCATGGTTTGACTAAATGGATGGTTATCCAGACTTTTTATGCAAACTTGAACTTTACCTCGCGAAACCTGTTAGATTCAGCCGCGGGAGGAACCTTTATGTCAACAAAACTTGGTGCTGCCACAAAACTACTAGATGAGATGATGACCAACTATTCCCAATGGCACACTGAAAGAGCTCCAACAGGTAGGAAGGTAAACTATGTCGAGGAGATCTCCTCCCTAAATGAAAAGGTTGACTTGATCATGTCTTTACTTACCAAGCAAGCTCCTATTGATCCTCATGTTGTTCCTTTAAATTCCTTGGTTGCTCAAGAACAAGTAGATGTGAACTTTATCTCTAGAAACAACTTCAACAACAATGCCTATAGGAGTAACTTTGGTAGCAATCCTAGACCGTTCCCATCCAACAACTATGGGAACAACAACACTTATCCTAGCACCAAGAACTCCACTTCTGAATTAGAGACCATGCTTAAGGAATTTATCACTACCCAAAAAACCTTCAACAAGAGTGTAGAAGAGAAATTAGACAAATTAGATAGTCTCTCTTTGAAGGTAGACAACATATCCCATGATGTTGAGATGCTTAAAATTAGAAATTCTCCCCTCGAGGAGAGGAAGACCACTCCTATGAATACTATTCAAGTACAAATTAATGAAAACATTAGGATGTTGGCCAAACTTAAAGATATATGGGCTAGAGAAAAGGAGGAAGAAGATAGAATTAAGAGCCTTCCTACACACCATACCATTGCTACTATCCAAGTTGTTGAGGATCTCAAAATCTTAGCACCCATCACATCCCTAGTCCACCTAATGGACCCATCAATGGTGATGCTATTACCTCAACCGTAGAAGAAGAAACTTCTATGAACATAGAGGTTCCAAACAAGTAAGACTAAATGACATATCTACCACCTTACTTGATAGTAGTGACCTTGATTTTGATAATTGTACCCTTCCTGAAGTTATTGGTTTCCTACACAAAATGTCTAGAGACCCCTAGCACACTAAACCTTGCCTTCACGGACCCTATCACCAATGCTCTCATTAAAGCTAGGGAGTAGAAGCTTAGGTTAGAAGCCTCCATACCTAGAAAGCTAGAAGATGGTTGCGATCCTATGATCAAAATTAAATTTAATAACTTCTCTTGCTTTGCTCTTTGTGAATTTTGGAGCTAGTACCTCCGTTATGCCCAAAAGATTGTATAATATGTTTGAATTGAAACGTTTTGATCCTTGTTCTTTTGGTGTTCCCCTTTTTGATTCTTCCGTAAAGAAACCTTTGGGGAAGATTGACGATGTTCTTATTATTGTCAATGATAATTATGTTCTCGTGAATTTTCTTATTATGGACAATGAGTGTGAACCCTCATGTCCAATTATTTTGGGACGTCCTTTTCTTTGCACCGTTGGTGCTTTCATTGATATGAAAGAGGGGAATATAAGATTCCAATTCCCTCTCAAGAAGGGCATGGAACACTTCCCTAGAAATAAGATTAAGTTACCTTTTGAGTCCGTTACACGGGCTAGCTATTCTCTTACACTTGATAAAACTTGATCTTTTTTTCTTCGTGCCTAGCTCGAAGGCGTAAAAGAAAGCGCTTGTTGGGAGGCAATCCAATTTATTTTTCCTTATGTTTTTAGTGCTCTTGATGATTGTTACTACTGTAGCAACATCATTCTATCTTTATTTTCAAGCTTTGTTCCAAGTTTAGCCTCTGATTGCAAGAAAGTTCAAAAGTTGTGACGTGCTGTCCAGAAAACAGATTTTGTGCCTTGACGAAAAAATTCGGCTAAAATCACCAGATCGTCTTTTTGAGCTGAATGTTTTTGACAGCATGCTCTATACAATTAGCTATCGTGCACCTGTTCTGAGTGTTTTTATTTGAGTTGCAGAACTACCCCAAAAACAATTATTTACTACATGCTGGTCTGTTTTTCACAAATTCTACCACGTTTTGCCTTTTCTTCGTTTTGCAAACCTTAAGCTTGCTTTTTCTCTGCAAAAACTTTTTGGCAATCTTGAGAATCAGTAGCTCTTCAAGAATATCTTTATTTCCAGTAGAGAAGAAAATATTTTATTATGGGTACTAACCACTCTAATCAGCTTATGATGAGTTATGTATGAAGTGAGTTATCAAGTGTGCGAAGGAAGATGATGAAAGAAGATTCGGGAGTGTCAAACGCTCAAGCTTGGGGATGCCCCCATGCACCCCAAGAAATATCCAAGGAGACTCAAGCATCTAAGCTTGGGGATTCCCCCGTGCACCCCCTTCTCCATCAAAAATTATCAGCTCGTCCTTCGTTCCACTATATTTTTCTCAATTCATGCGTTATGTGCTATGATTGGAGCATCTCGCTCTTTAATTTTTAGTTTTCTTTAGCTTTGCTTGCTGTTCATAACAAGTTAGAACCCAACTTTCTTTGTGTGGGAGAGAAACACGCTCCACTTTAACCTAGAACACATCATAGGATTTCCATGCTTATCTTTGCAATGTGTGTTCTTTATCTTTTAGTAGGTGCTGTCATGTTTAGATCTTAGTTTTCATGTTTATTTATTTTTAAGTTCTTTTGTTTAGGTTGTTGCTGAAACTCTCTTGAGTCT
This sequence comes from Bromus sterilis, assembly GCA_950022295.1. NCBI lineage: Eukaryota > Viridiplantae > Streptophyta > Magnoliopsida > Poales > Poaceae > Bromus > Bromus sterilis. The sequence goes on from OX465599.1 coordinate 226,328,420, forward strand.
TAATGTTTAACTTGTTTAGAGAGTTGGCATGTTCCACTAAATTGTGTGTCTTGACTTGAAGTAGGTAATTGAGGTTGCTATTCAATTGTAGTAGTAACTTGCAATAGTTTTGAGGTATTGACTTGAGTAATGTTTGAACTTTTAGTGTCAAGAGATTTAGCCTATTAGTGATAGATGTCATATTTTGGTAAATCCGTGTTTATTTTCGAAAAACTACAAAAAAAACTAGTTGAGAACTCTAGCTACTAGATGGATCACTAATCTTTGGAGAGATCGGATATTAGAGTACACTCACGTACCATGAGTCGAGGATGCGCAAGGGTAACCAAACCCCCATACACTCCTCCTCGGGGTACTTGTCTCTTTGTGAACCTCCTGATTAGATTGAGAGTTACCGATAATAAGTGCATGAGTTCTTCGGACTAATGTAAGTATTCGATTGTTGACACTTCCACCACCCATATTTTTCTAGCCTCTTCAGTACCGTGCATTGCCCTTTCTCACCTAGAGAGTTGGCGCATACTTCGTTGGTGCATCCAAACCCTTGGCATGATACACTCTGTCATCATAAACCTCCTTATATCTTTTCTCAAAACAGCCACCATCGCTACCTACAAGGCATTTCCATAGCCCTTCCGAGATACATTGCCATGCAACACACACCTTCTCATGACTTGATCTTCATGTCATACATGCTTTTGCTTGAACGATGAGCCGCATGATAGTTGGGCCTTGCCCTAATTATTGCTACATGACGCGCTAGTATCATTGCATATCCTGCTACACTGGCAGAGACATACATTTGCATACATCATGATAGCTTCATCTTCTTTATGCTGAGTACTTTTGTAAAGTGTGAAAGATCTTCTATACTTCTTGTAATATATAGAGTGTTGCCCCTGAAGTTAGGAAAAGATCCCAAAGAGGACAAATTAAAATATCCCAAAGAGGACAAATGAGAGTTAAATAGATAGAGCCATTGAGGCCACACAAAAAATAAAAAAAATAAAAAAAATAAAAAAAATAAAAAAAGAGAGAAGGGGCACACTACTATTCCTTTCGAAAGATCCACACTCGTACTCCCTATTATAGCTTGTACTCCATAGAGATCATCATACATGCATATAGCTATGTGGGGACCCTTACACTATAGAACTTGGCTTGTATATTCCAATGATGAGCCTCCTCAAATGAGCTCTAGGTTTTCTTGAGCAAGCAAGTTGGATGCACCCCCAGTAGTTCCATTGGAGAGCTTTCCAAAGCTCACATGTGCATCTGTTACATGGCAATCCCTACTGTTCACATCATATCTATCATTTGGCTTTCTCTCACCTATGATTGTCCTCATTGATGTGAGCCTTTCACACCTTTCTGTCTTCCTCCTCCATCATTTTTGTCTTTCGCCATTTAAGTGTCAACTTTCTTGCTTACGCTCATCCATTGCATGAGTGCTCAAAAATTCGAAAGGGACTGGATCAGTTTGACTTGTACCTGGCTAGTGGTCTCGGAACGAGTCAATATAAGATTCCAAAGAAGATTAAGTGTGAAACTTTAGTAGATTGAGTTCTCAAACAAAATAAATAGTATGTTTTTTGCTCTAAACCCATCTCCCACTTCTTGCACACAAACACCATTTGGAGACATTCGAGTCACGGACAGCGAGAGCTCTTGCACCTTTATGTTCTTATGTTGCTTGTTTCAATGCTAATATAGACTCTTACTTGTTATGACTTGAATTGAATTACATGCCTTGCTTTCCTTACTTAAAAGTTCTTATATGGTTGGTAGCATGTCACCACAGAAATTATGCTTTTTTTAATTTAAGGACTGTGAAGCATGAGCTCCACAGTATTTTATTGCAGAAGGGAGAACAAAGAGTTCTCAAAAGGGGTACATGGGATTTACATTCAAGATAAAATAAAGCTTACCCATACAAACTACTGAAGTTTATTTATCCAAGAGAGTAATCTAGCTCTATTATCTCCCTGAAATCTATGTGAAAGCAGAGTGATGTCATGCACAAAGTGCCTTCTCCAGGAATTGAAAGATGATCTCTCATTCCTGAAGGTCTTGCCATTCCTCTCAATCCAGATGCACCAGGCTGCAGTGAGAACAACCTCTAGGAAAAAAGGATGCCCAAAGGACATTTTGTCCTGATTGAGGTTATTAACAAGATTACCATTCTGGGACCACTGGATCTGTAGGTAACACCATATCCTTGAGCTGAAGGAGCAGGAGAAGAACAGATGCAACATGTCTTCCAGAGTGTGAGTAGGGCACATGATGCAAGTATTGTCCTCCTGTGGATACCTCCAGTGTCTCCTGACCATAAGGTCCTTTGTATTCAGCCTATCAAACAGCAGCAACCAGCCAAAAACCTTTATCTTCTTGGTGTAGTTGCTTTTCCATAGACATTTACAAATTGTATCATCAGGTACATGTGAGTGCATAAGCATATAGAAACTTTTAGCAGAGTAGCCATGAAGACCAGGACAAGTCCAGATATCCTTATTAGTGTTTGTAAGATGTAGATTATGCAGCCACTGATTCAAAACCTCCAACTCAGATGCAACCTGCTGAGAAAGTGGCAGATAGAATAGGGTGCTGGCCTCTGCAGTTGTGGTGAAATCATGAACAAACAATTTTTCATCCCTCACAAATGAAAATAAATGTGGGAATCTGTCTCTAAGAGGTATATTAGAGTTATTGAAAATCCAGCCATCAGACCAAAATAGTAGAGAGTCTCCAACATTGACCTGGATGGAGACAACATGTCTGTACAGATCAGCCAGTTTTAGGATGTCCTTCCACCAGAAAGAGCCACACATTACAGTGGCATGTGGAACATTACCATTGTAATAAGAATTCCAGATGAGGGAGGCCCAAGGGATGTCAGCCTTGTTGTAGAACTTATGGAGGTGCTTCAGTAGCAGGGCTTTGTTTTTGAGCTGAAGGTTCATGATTCCAATGCCACCTTTGCTTTTTGGCCTGCACACCAAGTCCCAGGCAGCAAGGGATTTCCTCTTAGAATCAGAGTTGCCTCTCCACAGACAGTGCCTTTGAATTCTCTCTAGTTGCTTTATAATTCCTTGTGGAATAGAAAAGGACCATAGATGATAAATTGGGAGGGAGGAGATAACAGAATTGAGCAACTGTAATCTAGCCCCTTGATTTAGCATTCCAGAACTGGCAGTGAGTCTCCTCTCAACTCCATCCACAAGAGGCATGAGATCTTGAATTTTTGGCTTAGTAGTGCCCATTGGTAGGCCCAAATATGTGAAGGGCATCTGGCCAATGGAGCAATCAAAAAACATCAGCTAGCCTATCAGCCTCCTCTGCAGGAACATTCAAAGGAATCATTGAAGATTTATTAAAGTTCACTTTGAGGCCAGTGGAAGAGTGGAATTTGATGAGCATTTCCTTGAGAGCAAGCAGCTGATCTTCCTTAGCAGGGAACAGAAGAATTGTATCATCGGCATATTGTATGATGGGATAGAATGGATCCTGTGAGGGGATTGGAAAAGTTAGGATCCCATCATTCAGCATTTGATTGACAATGGACTGTAGCAGATCAGCAGCCAAAACAAACAGGAGGGGGAGAGAGGATCTCCTTGTCTGACCCCTCTCTTGCAGTAGAACTGTTTTCCAGGAACTCCATTGAGCAGGATTGAGGATGAACCAGAGGTCAGAATCTCTTTTACCCAACAAATCCAAGTTGCACTGAACCCTTTATGTTCAAGGATTTGTAAGATGACCTCATGCTCAATGGTGTCAAAAGCCTTGGCAAAGTCTAGCTTGAGAATGAGCAAACAAAGCTGAGACTGTTTACACTGGTGGATGTACTCAAAATCCCAAGACAAGCAATCTTGAATGGATCTAGACTTCAGAAACCCATACTGATTCAAGTGGATACACTGAAGAATGACCTTCTGTAATCTGTTAGCCAGCAATTTAGTCAGAAACTTCAGACATGTATTGGTCAGAGAAATTGGCCTGAAATCATTGGGTCCTTCAGGTGCAAGCATTTTAGGGATAGAGCAATAAGGGATCCATTCAGACACTCTAATTTTAGCCGACGAGTGGCAAATTGCTGGATGAGATCCAGAAAATCCTTCTCAACAATAGGCCAGCGTTTCTTGAGAAAGAGATCATCAAAACCATCAGGACCAGGAGCCCTGTCTGTAGGTAAATCCTTGAGTACCTCATACATTTCAAACTTGGAAAAGGGCAGAGACAAATCCTCCAGACCCAAGACAGGTTGCACCAAGGATGGAAAATCAAACATCATGTTGATGCCTTGAGTGACCCCCATTCTCCCTTTGAAAGAGTTCCACATCAATCCAGCCATTTGGGTGTGATCAGTGCATACAGAGCCATCCGCAGCATTAAGGCTGGAGATAGAATTTCTTCTCATTCTTTCAGAAGCCATGGCATGGAAAAACTTTGAATTTTCCTCCCCAACCAAAATTCCCCTCACAGTATACCTTCGTTTCCAGTAAATGGACTGAAGTTTTAGGACATGTTCATGATGCACTTTAACAATTTTCCTGAAGTTAAACTCAGGTCTGAACAGAGGCCTGATTTCCTCAAGATAGTCAAAGGCAAACACCACCTGTGAGCACCTGGAAATCTATCTTTTAGAGTGGAGAGGTTGGATGACCACTTCTTAAGAGCATACCTCAATCTCTTGAATTTTCTGGAGATAATATTTGCAGCAGATCCTGAAGCAACAGGTGCATTCCAGGAAGCAGAGACACATTCCTTAAAACCATGGAGCTCCACCCAAAAGTTCTCAAACCTGAAAACCTTGCTTTTAGGAATTGTGGTGTCTATTGAAACAATGCATGGCACATGGTCAGAACCTGTTTTGGCCATAGGAAAAACCAAAGTGTTGGGATAAATTGAGATCCATGCGCTAGAGGTGAGGAACCAATCTAGTTGCTCAAGGAGGGGCTCAGCCTGCATGTTGGACCAGGTATATGATCTGCCCTTTAGTGGAAGCTCAAGGAGTCCCAGGTGTACAATGATTTCATTAAACAAGAATGTGTCATTGAGATTTCCTTCTGGTCTGTTTCTATTCTCAAGAGATCTAATAAAATTGAAATCCCCCAAGAAAATCCATTGCTCATCATCAGGTATCTGGATGTTATACAACCACTGCACAAACTCATCTCACAAAACACCAGAGCAGGGTCCATAAACAGAGACCATGGTCCATTTTTTAGCATTGTGCACAGAGGTAAAGCTAACAGTTATGCCGTACTGGAGTGATTGAACAAGAGAGCCAGAGAACATCGTAGAGCTCCAAGCCACTAGTATACCACCAGAAGCCCCCACGGAAGGTGAATAAACAAAGTTATCAAAACGTCTGGGGCAAAAGTTCCTAACTAATCTCAGGTCAAAATCCTGAATTTTCGTCTCTTGAAGACAAACAATGGAGCAATTACTTTCTTTGATTTTTGCTTTCAGATCACGCTGTCGATCAGCAGAATTGAGGCCACGGACATTCCAACACAACACACACCAATTTCGAAAAGTTGTATTATCCATATAAAACCATAGTGCATTCAGAGCAAGCCACGTCTGCCCAACAGATTGGCAACGGAACAACACTTGAGTTCAGATAAACCAACATAAAAGATCAACTAAAAACTAGGATGAGCAGGCATAAGGGCCCCGCTCTACCACTAAAAACTAGTTCTAAACTAATCATGGGGAACTAGTTTGCGGTTCAGAAGACAGTGCAGCCATAATCTTGTTTGTAGCTAGGTCTTCCTCTGCAATGCCGAGAGAAGCCCCCAGGTCCTGCATTGCCCGAATTGGAGTGGGAGGTGGCACAACTTCGGTATCATCTGCCTCAGTACCATCATCTTTAACAGTGTCTGCATCAGCTCCATGAAAAGGCGCAGGATCATCTCTGATCTTCTGCTTCTTGGCGTGCGGTTTCCTCATCGGAGTTGCCTTGATTGGGATGGCAGAGACAGGTTTAAAACCTGATTTCTTCGCAACACTTCTTGTGACTCGCCTGGTGGTGAAATCATCATCATCTCTGACAATCACAGAAGCCGACCGGGTGGCATGACAGCGTTTCCCAAGCAAAGATTCTTTGACTGCACTGAAGACATGATCTTTAGTTGAGTGCGAAGCTTCAGACATTTCAACCATTTCAACCTGGGAGTGGGAACCACTGGTTGGAGATGAAGGCCATTCCAACATCAGAGGGGTGTGATGTGTGGGCAGAAGTTCGGTCCAATTCCCTGCAGGGGAAAACATAGGCGGCAGCGGGAGCTTTTGCATGCAGGATGGAATTGACTTGATGAGCAGCTCGGGAATTAGATTCCTAAAAGATCTCTCCCAGAGCATCTCCGGTGGCAAAACAGGTCCAAAAGGAACTGAAACATAACCCACATGCAGTGGGGGTATCTAAAATAAAGGTTGCTGGTATGGCACTATGGCCCAGTCATCACCATTGTGCTCCTGAGGGTCATTCACCATCTGTTGGACTTGCTCTTGCTGATCTTCAACTACAATGACTTCCACCTCAGAGGAGCTGCCATCACGAAGTGAGGGGTTCAGAACCATGGAGTTCTGGTTCTGAGCAGGCTGTTGATCTTGCTTTGGAAGATCATTTTGTGATACCTGCTCTTCATTCCATGCAGGCCAACCTTCTTCCCGTAATTGTTCCTCATCCTCATTATGATCCACATTGTGATCATTATAGCCCTGATGTTGAACAGGCACTTCATTCCACCCCAGAGCCGGATATGGTGGAAGGGCCCATATGGGAGCCACTGGAGCTAAATCACCATCCATGGGGTGTGGGTTCCCATCCAGGGGCATGGGGTCTTCATCAATCGGCAGCGCCGCATCCGCAAAATTTGCCGTGAGAATATAAATTGGTGCAGTCCAGGAAACTACTGAACCTCCCCATGGGGCAAATTCTCTGAAGACACCATCTAGTGGCACAAGAGCATTCTCTGGGAATGAGGCATGAACCAGAGAGCGAACCATTCTTCTATCAGTGTGCTCCCGTGACAGAAACTATCCAAACGTACCAACCATCTCAGATAAGTGCCTCGTATTGCGATAGTCAAGCGGTACACCGATGAACATTAACCAGCCCGTGCGGTGCCCATGGATAGCTCTGAAACCCTCACCTTGATTGTGAGGAATAAAACGAACAAAAATCTCATCGCCTTGCTCATCCACACCCAAGGAAAAAGGCACATGTTGAATGAAGGACTCCCGCACAATTGGATTTTTAATCTCAAACAAACCTACCCCCTGGAACCAAGTTTGAGAAGATTGGACCATCACCTGAAGCTCTTGAGTGAGGAACTGAAGCACTTGTTCGCGTCGGGCGGCCACCAGGTGAGCCGGTGGAGCAGGCTGAACAATGGCGACCATGTACTGCTCGTGCATCCTCGGCGGTGGCTGAGATGCAGAGTAGAAGGCCCTAGGGAAGCGCTCGGGGCCTCCGTAAAAAATGTCCATACCTGCCGGGAGGAAACACCGTGGATCAAGCTCGAAGTTCGCAATTGACGGTGTTGGAAGCGATTGAGGTCTATCGATGGATTCCGGTGGCGGCGAGGGGGGATTGCTCAAAGCAGGGGAAGTCGGGGAGTTGGGGTTTTCTGGTTGCAGCGTCGGCTTGGTGGGCGAGATATGAACCTTGGGAGAACTCGAATCGCTGGATGAGGAAAAAGCGGTGGCGCGAGTCTCGAAACCCTTTGATGGGAATTTAGGGACCCAGATGGAAGTCTCGGTTAATGGACCATGGCAATCCTTTTTAATGTGTCCAGACCGGAAGCAGCGTCTACACCTAATCCTGTTCGTGCACGCTTCCGTTTTGTGCCCCATGTTGATGCAATGCTGACAGTCACAAAATCTAGCAGCCATATCTTCGGTCATATCACCAAAACTTTGCAGGTTACGCACAATTTCCTTAGGTGACGGGATTTTACGTGGTGACGTGCTCTGATCAGAGTCATAGTCCACCAAACCGATCGTGGCAACAGGCGATCTCATGGCCACATAATATAGTCGGCCCATGGGAGAGGTAGTAACCGAGTCATCATCAGATATAACTATCGGATCATCAAAACCAGTAGGGTTTGCAGGATTCACTGCTGCATGGCAATCCTTAACAGAAGGCGAGATAATGGACCACCCAAAGAATCCGGGCTGTCCAAAACTGATCCCGTAGGAATAGGGGAGGGTCGCAAGCTACCAAAATAGATCATGGTTGAAGCCGTCGGCGATGAGGGCTGTGGCTCAGGTGACGGCGAAGGTTGTTTAGATGTATTCACGTGAAGATGTGAGAGTTCATGTCGGGTGAAAGAATAACCCCTTCTAGCACTTTTTGCGCATCCAAACCAGTGGGCATGAATCTATATCCACGGCAGGCCTCATAGTTCATGAAGGTGGCAAAATGCAGCTTCTTCTTCTTTGGGGAAGAAGATTTGAGTGATGAACGTGATGGTGTACGTTGCAAAACCTTTAGACCTAGTTTCACCCTACACTTAGTTGGACTAACTAGAGTCCATTCCTCATCACATTCAACTTGCCAAAGTTTAAAATCTTTTTTCCAATCCGGACCACCATTGCCCCATAGATGAAAAAGACAATGAAACTTGGGACAAACGAAAGTTTTCTGATGGAAAATGAAGAAACGCACATCTTTGCAAGAGACATGAAAAGCAGAAACCTTATCTTGAAGGCGAGAGACTTTTAGTTTGGAACAATAACCTCCAATCGCCGATTCCAAAGCCGGGCTGACAGATTCTTCATCCAAACGAAAAGAATGACGCACGAATGAAACCACCAGGATGAAATGTCCAGAACCATCCGGGTGCACCGTGCGCTTGAACAGCCGATGAACTTGATCGGCCAACTTCATCCCTAGGTCAAAATCCAAACCCAAGGAGATGGCCGCATGAACTGCCATGATATGGACAACAGCAACACCAGAAGAGAACGCTGAAGAGGATGATGGGATCAGAAGCCAAATCCCACGACTAGGTGTGGAGATCGCCGGCGAGGTGGCGGCTAGGGTTTAGGGGGTGGGAGGCGCCATGCCTCTTCCTTTCTAATTCACAGAAACTATGCTTGTTATCATTTACCTAATCGAGGACAAGCAGGAATTATGCTTGGGGATGTTGATATGTCCCAAACGTATCTATAATTTTTGCTTGCTCCATGCATGTTTTGGGTGACATTGCTATGTTTTTATGCACTTCCATACACTTTTGATCATATTCGACTAACCTATTAACTCGGTGCACCACAACGTCAGTTTCCGTTTTCTGTTGTTTTGCATTTCAGGTTTTCCCATTACTTAAAGTGCCCAAAAAATTCCGGGAAAATTTATATAAAAAATCAGCGAGACGGAACCTTCCAGAGCCCCGAAGTAGGGCCAGAGGGGGGCACTAGGGGTCCAGGCGCCCTGGGGGCGCAGCCCCCCTGGTGGCCGTGCCGGGTGGCCGCCTGAACACCCGGAGCCACCCCCGTGGCCCCCCTTCGGCCTATATTTACCCCGTCTTCCGAAACCCTCAAAGATAGAACCCTTTTTCGTGATCTCCCCTTTGTTCCATGACCGCCGCGCTTCCAAGATCGGGGGAGACCCTGTCCCGGCACACTGCCGGAGGGAGGATTGACCTCCAGGAGCTTCTCCACCACCATGGACGCTTCCCGGATGAGCCGTGAGTAGTCCACCTTGGACCATGGGTCCATGATCAGTAGCTATGTGACTTCTTCTCTCCATCTTTGTTCTTCAAGGTTTAGACCTTGTGAGATGCCCTACATGATCATGGCACATATGTAATTTTTCTGATGTTGCTATGTTGAGTTTGCTGGGATCTGATGGATTATGAGATTATGTTCAGATTGTGATGAGTAATATATCTGATTTTTCTCCTTTTTTTATTTATGTTCTTAAGAAATTCTTGAATGTTCTCTGTTGCTTTTTATTACTTTGGACAAGTGATGGATCGTAACTCCAAGGGGGAGCGTTATGCATGATTGTGGGTTCATGCCCCCCAATGACTAGCTTGAGTGACAGAAACATGAGTCTAGGGGATGTGTTGTTGCCATCAGGGGTAAAACAACGGTGCTTGTACTTGCGGGTGCAAGGATTGTTTACTTTACGCAAAGTTCTTTTAATGAAGTTGTCTGTTGCTTTAGGTTTACACTTTGGGTGGGTCTCGCAACTTAATACCAGCGAGATGTTCTGGATAGATATCTGTAAGGCCCGATATGCGGTACTATTCCAGATCTAGGTGTTTCCACCCAGATCCGGGGACGAAGCACATATCGGTCCCACCGCGACATATGACAAAGCCATATGCCCCGGATTTCCAACATGATATCACAACATTACAGATACAAGGATACAACATCTCATACAATCGGCATACAACTGCCTTAAATATAATACAACAGCGGAAGATACATGTCTGAGTACAGACTACGATCAAATGCCTACTGGCAAAGAGAAAAACATCGATCCCATAACCACACATGTCCAGGCCCTCCGCCGGAATCCGCCTAACTAGTCGTCGTCGAGTCTCCACGTGAAACATCGATCACCATACCTGTTGTCGATCAAGAACCCTGAAAAGAGTTTGGGGGTAGTATCATGAGTACAGAGGTACTCAGCATCCAACTGTAGTGGTCATCTGACCCAGCAAGGACTTCATCACTCGTCATTCTAGGACAACTAGTAGTTTACGATAAGGAAGGGGTAAGTGGTGAGGTTGCTGCCGCACTAGCATTTATGAAGTGGCTAACGATCTAGAGAGTAAGATAAGAAGCCAAGCATTCGATGAGGAATCGCCTCCAACAAGTCTTGCTATCAACTACTGTCGCAAACATAACACCTATCCTATCCTTGTCCTCCTCTTCGCATCCCGACGAAGAAGAAGCAGTCAAGGCACACACACACGTTGATCAAGTTATATTAAGATTATCTCAGTTGTTGTTTTCTATGAACAAGGAGTAGGTCTCAAGTCGTCCATAACCGTGGACACGGCTTCTCGAAAATATTTAACCCTGCAGGGGTGTACCAACTGCCCATTACGAGGCTCCGCACACACGTCCATCACTCTCAGTTGCTACCCATCACAGGCAACCATTTTATGATTTAGTTCCAAGACATCCGAAACGACAAGTCCCTCTAACTAACAACGAACAAATCCGGGTGGCCCCCGGTGAGTCGACATCCAGCTCAGGAGCCGGCCGCTCTCTCGATCTGGTCCCTACCGTCTGTCTCGGGTTTGGATAGCCGGTTAATCACACATGGGAAACCGGGTCCTCAGCCGAACAAGGTAGGCCAGCAAGGGAACTATGTCCTCACTGGTCCGGGTTGGTTTAAAAACTACTGGCGTACGACCAGCACACACACGGTTTCAAATGGTAAATCAGCTTGGGCCACCACTAGAAATGCTTGTAGCTAGGTAGGTAAGAAAAGGGGACCCCATAAAATCCCACACGCGGTTAGGCACGCTCAGTCTTAAAACCAATACCCGAAACTCGGGTCCTAGGTGACTCGAATGGAACAAAGCGTCGGGGTGGGATAGCCTAGACCTTCCATCCTTCGTCGAATATAGTCAACATTATAATAATCATATCATCAACAACAATATAATAATGTGATAACCCAAACCCAGGAGTAACAGGGTAACATCGTAGCATCCTAAGCATGCATACTAAGCAGGGGCTGAGCAACGAGCAATAGTAACATAGTAGTACAAGGTTTGCTGGGAAGGGACATGGCTGTATCGGTTTGAAAGAGGCTGTAAACATGTGGTAGGATCAAACATCGAACCTAACCTAGACTAGCATGCAAACCGCTGGTTGAAATAGAATGGATCATAAGTAATGTATAGTCCTTGCCTGTTGATATGTCGGGTTCCAAAGGTGTAGTTGATCGCAAGCTCGCATCGTCTCCGAGAGGTACCCGCGGAAGCACACAAGAAGGAAACACTGGAAAGCAATCAACGGTGCACCACTATTACTACGGAGCAATACAAGATCAAAGAGACAACACAAGGCATGGCAACGCGATACGAATCTATCGTCGAGAACGGTTACTAACAATTTAAGTGGGGTATCGGTCACACACGACGAATACCGCACGTTTACGGTGGTTCAAGTTGCTTAGCTACAGGTGATCAACCAACGGTTGTTAACATGGCAACTCAAGCAAGAATGGCATAGCACACAAACATGTCAAGAGGTGAAGCACACAATAAACTATCTATGCTAGTCAATTTAAGTGAGGCACAACCTAAACATGGCATAACACTAAGTGTCACACGACAATTAAAAGAATTGGTACTGTTCTGCCCTAAACCATATTTTAGGTTGGTTAACAACAGCAAACAATAGCATAAACACAAAGAACACGAAAAACTAATCAAGTTACATATAAGGAACACCCCAAACGGAGTTACGGATCAAAAGATATAAGCAAGAGAAGATATGCACACATGCTGTATAAACAGGGGTAAATCTATATGCAAAAGTGCAGCAACATGACATAGCAATACATGGGATGAAAATAGACATGATGCTTAACAATATGCAATTGGAATCACTCAATTCCGATAAACGGTCGCGACACACTCGTCGACCGAAGTTGCAACAAAATAACAGTTTCAGCAACAGCAGCACAATAACATCATGATCACCACTTTGGAGCAAGATTTAATATAGCTAAAGCACTCAAATATGACAAGTTAAAGCATGGAATTGAATTACACATGATTCTTAACACATAGGAGAAAGAATCAATGCAATAGGCCTCATGGATTAGTCACAATCATCATGCAAAGTTGCAACAAAATAATAACAGCACCACCTAACAGGAAAAGTAGCAGTTTAACGGCCTGATGCCCTGTTCAGCACACAAATACACAATCAAGATGAGCTCAAATGCAAATGCTCACAAAAGATTAATTAAAGTACACGCAATTCTGAGCAACTTTCGTTTTGGGGGGACGTTCATCGGAGCTACAGTTCAACGGGAAATCGCATCGCGAAACGGAAACAGCAGCAGTTTTATCAGCACTTAGCAAAATAACAGAGATCTCAGGAAAAAAAAGGCATGCGGGCCTCACCCCAACTGGGCCGAGCCCATCTGGCCGCTGGAGGCCTGGCTGGGCAGTGGGCTCTGGCCTTCGGGCCAGATCTGGCTGGGGCGTCTGGGCCGGGCCCACCTGGCCGGCTGGCTTGGAGGAGGCCGCTCGTGCCTCGTCTCCACGACGGATCGAGTGGGCGGCGGCGGCAGCTCGCCTGCCGGCGGCGAGCGGCGCTGGTCCTTGGCGCGGTGGGAGGCAAGGCGGTGGAGGAGGCCGCAGAGGGAGGCGCTGGCGGCGGTGCCGGGCGCGGGCCGCCGGGGGGAGGCGCGGAGGAGAGGCCCCGGGGCGGCTGGCGAGGACCTCCAGTGGCAGGCGGCGAGCTCGGGGCCATGGCGCGGCTCGGGCGGCGGCTGTCGTGTGGAGGAGACGAGAGGGCGGGGCTAGAGGGGAAGGAGAGAGGAGGCGCAGCAGAGGAGAGGGGCGCCGGGCTGGCCGGCGTGCTGGCCAGAGACGGCTTCGGTCCGGCGGCGGCGGCTGCTCCATGGATGGCATGCGCGTGAGGAGAGAGGAGAGAGGGTGGAGGCTAGACGCGATTCGGGCCGTCGGATCTCCGGATCTGACGGTCCAGGACTGATTGGGCTGATCTCAGATCTGAAAATTTAGGGTTCGCTGCGAAAATTGGGGTTAAAATATCAGATCTGGGGCTGGCTAGTGGCTTAGGGAAACCCTAAGTGGGTGGGAGTGTGGTGGTCTTTATATAGCCCAGGTGGCTGGCAGTTTGCAAAAACTTCCTCGGTCTTTCTCTCGCCCGCGCGGTGCTCACGTTTCTGACCGCCGGGGTCCGCAGTACCTCCGATTCGGGTAAAACTTCGAACTGTGCGATCAGCGCGTCGAGCCGGAGGCGTTCACCTCGCGCTGGAACCATTCCGAAAACACTTTCCGGCGCGCTATAAAAAATAACCCGTTTAATTATTAAACGGGGTTTTTCGTTCCGTTGGCTGCGGCTGGTCTCGTGCGGTTTGCGCGATGGTGATCGGGTGAAACCAGGTGTCGCAAAGGTCGAGTGTCAGGGTAGCAAGGGTCGGTCTCCGTCTGATACGAGATAAGAGGGGGGGGGAATAATCGCCGATCGATAAATCAGGGATGCAAACACCGCAAACAAATCAGACAATCAAACAATTCACACCGAAAACAAAATTTTTAATTTTTGTGAAAACTGGGATGTTACAATATCTCAAGGTGGATGATTAGTGAATAGATGCAGATGGATTTCGGTCTACTTGTCTTGGCGTACTTCCCATGCTTTTGAGCCTCTTCATTTCTTTTGTACCATAGTTAGCATTGCGGGGAGTTTTTAATCCTGTCAATTGCCCAGCTGTAATTTGTTCACCTAGCATAGTTGTTTATCGTATTTTGGGAGAGAGACATCACTAGTGAACTTCATGGGACCCCGGTCCATATTTCCACCACTGTTTACACCTTCACTTTATTTTCTGTTTTTACTTTCAGTTGCATTTATCACCACCACTATCATTATCTCTTGTGTTTGATCCTTTGTAAACTTCAAGGCCGGAGAGATTAACAACCTCTCTATACTCGTTGGGAGAAAAGTTATTTGTTATGTGTGCAGGTCCAGGTAAAGTAAGCAAACCGAGGTTGTGAACGGCGCCATTTTTTACTTTACCACCTACTTGTCGTCGTTGGAGTCCTACTGGAGACATAACCCTATCCTCTACGTGAGGGGAAATTACCGCTACGCTATATCTTAACCTTCCACTTGGGGTAGCCAACGAGGAGCACTACTTCAGTGCCATCAAGAGTAATTTCTGACGTCGTCGCCGGGGACTCCACACTTCAAGATAGGGGAGTTGCACACTATATTTTATCTTTGCTTTTTAGTCTTGTTAGTTTACCTTTCAGTTTTTATCTTAGTGTCCTTTATCAAAAATCACAAAAAATTGCTTGTCTTGCTTACTGTTGTTATTATGTGTACCACTGAAAACACTAAGTTGTGTGACTTCACTAGTCACAACAACAATGACTTTATCTACACTCCTGCTTCTACACCTTTCACTTGAGCATCTTCTTATGAAATTAAACGTGCTTTGCTTACCCTTGTTATGAAAGAACAATTTTCTGGTGCTGGAGATGATGTTGCTTTACACTTGAATAATTTTGTTGAGCTTTGTGATATGCAAAAGTATAAAGAAGTAGAAGGTGATATTGTTAAGCTTAAGATTTTTCCTTTTTTTTATAGAAAGACTGTAAGGGAACCCCTCACAGTTTAATAGGTGCAACAAATCCCAAATTGCATGTACCGTGCCTTGAACCTGGGTGGGTGGGAAGGCATCAGCCCCTTCCCACCACTAGGCTATGCCTTAGTCTGCTAAGATTTTTCCTTTCTCCTTGAGAGGGGGAGATAAGTGCACGGATGCTTTTATTGGAAAGTACTACCCACCCGCTAAGATTATCCAATTGAGGAGTAATATTATGAATTTTGAGCAAGTGGATAATGAACAGGTTGCCCAAGCTTGGGAACGTATGAAATCTCTTATTAAGAATTGCCCTACGCATGGTTTGACTACTTGGATGGTTATCCAGACTTTTTATGCAGGCTTGAACTTTACCTCACGGAACCTGTTCGATTCGGCCACGGGAAGAACCTTTATCTCAACAAAACTTAGTGCTGCCATAAAACTACTAGATGAGATGAGGAACCTTTATGTCAACTACACTTGGTGCTGCCCACAAAACTTCTCGATGAGATGATGACCAACTATTACCAATGGCACACCGAAAGAGCTCCAACAGGTAGGAGGTAAACTCTGTCGAGGAGATCTCCTCCCTAAATGAAAAGGTTGACTTGCTCATGTCTTTACTTACCAAGAAAGCTCATATTGATCCTCATGATGTTCCTTTAAATTCCTTGGTTGCTGAAAAACAAGTAGATGTGAACTTTATCTCTAGAAACAACTTCAACAACAATGCCTATAGGACTAACCTTGGTAGCAATCCTAGACCGTTCCCATCCAACAACTATGGGAACAACAACACTTATCCTAGCACCAAGAATTCCACTTCTGAATTAGAGAGCATGCTTAAGGAATTTATCACTACCCAAAAAACCTTCAACGAGAGTGTTGAAGAGAAATTAGACAAATTAGATAGTCTCTTTTTGAAGGTAGACAACATAGCCCATAATGTTGAGATGCTTAAAATTAGAACTTCTCCCCTCAAGGAGAGGAAGACCACTCCTATGAATGATATCCAAGTACAAATTAATGAAAACATTAGGATGTTGAACAAACTTAAAGATAGATGGGCTAGAGAAAAGGAGGAAGAAGATAGAATTAAGAGCCTTTATACACACCATACCATTGCTACTATCCAAGTTGTTGAGGATATCAAAACTCTTAGTACCCATCACATCCATAGTACACCTAATGGACCCATCAATGGTGATGCTATTACCTCAACCGTAGAAGAAGAAACTCCTATGAACATAGAGGATTCCAAACAAGTAAAACTAAATGACATCACTACCACCTTACTTGATATTAGTGACCTTGATTTTGATAACTGTACCCTTCCTGAAGTTATTGGTTTCCTACACAAAATGTCTATAGACCCCCACACTTGCACACTAAACCTTGCCTTCGCAGAGCATATCACCAATGCTCTTATTAAAGCTAGGGAGGATAAGCTTAGGTTAGAAGCCTCCATACCTAGAAAGCTAGAAGTTGGTTGTGATCTTATGATTAAGATTAAATTGAATAACTTCTCTTCCTTTGCTCTTTGTGATGTTGGAGCTATTACCTCTGTTATGCCCGAAAAATGTACGATATGTTTGAATTGAAACCTTTTGATCCTTGTTCTTTTGGATTTCACCTTGTTGATTCTTCCATAAAGAAACCTTTGGGAAAGATTGACGATGTTCTTATTATTATCAATGATAATTATGTTCCCATTGATTTTACTATTATGGACATTCAGTGTGAACCCTCATGTCCAATTCTTTTGGGACGTCCTTTTCTTCGCACCGGTTGTGGTGCCATTGATATGAAAGAGGGGAATATAAGATTCCAATTCCCTCTCAAGAAGGGCATGTAACACTTCCCTAGAAAGAAGATTAAGTTACCTTTTGAGTCTGTTACATGGGCTAGCTATTCTCTTACACTTGATAAAACTATATCTTTTTGCTTCGTGCCTAGCTCAAAGGCATAAAAGAAAGCGCTTGTTGGAAGGCAACCCAATTTGTTGTTCCTTCCGTTTTTTGTGGTCTTGATGATTGTTACTACTGTAGCAACATCATTGTATCTTTATTTTCAAGCTTTGTGCCAAGTTGAGCGTCTGATTGCAAGAAATTCAAAAGTTGTGAAGTGTTGTCCAGAAAACAGATTATGTCCCCTGACGAAAAAATTCGGCAAAAATCACAAGATCATTTTTTATTTGAATTTTTTCGACAGTATGCTCTATACAATCATATATCGTGCATCTGTTCCGAGTTGTTTTATTTGAGTTGCAGAAGTACCCCAAAACAATTATTTACTATCTGCTGGTCAGTTTTTCACAGATTCTGCCACGTTTTGCCTTTTCTTCGTTTTGCAAACCTTAAGCTTGATTTTTCGTTGCAAAAAGATTTTAGCAATCTTGAGAAACAGTGGCTCTTCAAGAATATCTTTATTTCCAGTAGAGAAAAAATTATTTTATTATGGGTACTAACCACTCTAATCATCTTATGATGAGTTATGTATGAAGGGAGGTTTCAAGTGTACGAAAGAAGATGATGAAAGAAGATTTGGGAGTGTCAAATGCTCAAGCTTGGGGATGCCCCCATGCACCCACAAGAAATATCCAAGGATATTCAAGCATCTAATTTTTGGGATGCCCCCGTGCACCCCCTTCTTCATCAACAATTATCATTTCGTCCTTCGTTCCACTATATTTTCATCACTTCATGGGGTATGTGCTATGCTTGGAGCGTCTCGCTCTTTACTTTTTAGTTTTATTTAGCTTTGCTTGCTGTTCATAACAAGTTAGAACCCAACTTTATTTGTGTGGGAGAGAAATACGCTCCACTTTAACCTAGAACACATCATAGGATTTTCATGCTTATCTTTGCAATGTGTGTTCTTTATCTTTTCGTAGTTGCTATCATATTTTAGTTCTTAGTTTTCATGTTTATTTCTTTTTAAGAGCTTTTGTTTAGGTTGTTGCTGGAACTCTCTTGAGTCTTCATGTTTATCATACATGCATATAGCTATGTGGAGACACTTAAACTATAGAACTTGGCTTGTATATTCCAATGATGAGCCTCCTCAAATGAGCTCTAGGTCTTCTTGAGCAAGCAAGTTGGATGCACCCCCAGTAGTTCCATTGGAAAGCTTTCCATAGCTCACATGTGAATCTGTTGCATGGCAATTCCTACTCCTCGCATCATATCTATCAGTAGGCTTTCTCTCGCCTATGATTGTCCTCATTGATGTGAGCCTTTCACACCTTTTTTTGTCTTACTCCTCCATCATTATTCTCTTTCGCCGTTTAAATTTCAACTTTCTAGCTTACGCTCAACCATTGCATGAGTGCTCAAAAAGTCGAAAGGGAGTGGATCAATTTTACTTGTACCTGGCTAGTGGTCTGGGGACGAGTCAAGATAAGATTCCAAAGAAGACTAAGTGTGAAACTTTAGTAGATTGAGTTCTCAACCAAAATAAATAGTATGTTTTCCTCTAAACCCATCTCCCACTTCTTGCACGCAAACACCATTTGAAGACATTCAAGTCATGGACAGCGAGAGCTCTTGCACCTTTATGTTCTTATGTTGCTTTTTTCAATGCTAATATAGACTCTTACTTGTTATGACTTGAATTGAATTACACGCATTGCGTGCCTTACTTAAAAGTTCTTATATGGTTGGTAGCATGTGTAACAGCGCAGAAATTCCACCCAAATTAATAAAATTGTTTGTTGCTTTATTTTGTTGATTGCTAGAATTGTTTGTAGTATTTGCTTCGCCGATTTATTGGTGGATGATTATAGTTCCCCCTCCTTCTCGTACCGGCATGCGTGACCGAACTTTTCCACCATGGCACACGATCTTTTGCGACACCGATTTTCACCCGATCACCGTCGCAACTTCCGGCACAGGACCATCCATCGCCATCGGAACGAAAACCCCGTTTATTTAATAAACGGATTATTTTATTGTGCGCCTGAAAAATGTTCTCGGAACGGTATCGAAGTGAGGTAGGACTGACGGGCTCGCCGCGCTGAGCGTGTGGTTCGAGATTTTGCCCGAATCGGAGGTAGTATGGACTCCCGGCGGTCAGAAACGTGGAGTATCGGAATCGCGAGAGAGAAACCGAGGGCTTTTGCGTAAACCTGCCATCCAGGCCAGCCTATAAATAGACCACCCCCTCTCCTAGCCCTTCTAGGATTTCCCCCTTTTAAAAATTGGAGCCATCCCCTTAAGTTTTGCCCCAAATTTCCCCCCACAACTCGTACACCTCGAAACCCTAGCTCCCCTCAAATCTGGACCGTCAGATCTGAGATCCACCGGTCCAGATCTCGCCCCCAGCCTCCCACCTGCCTCCCAGGGCAACCAGCGCCCTGAAGGGCCCCTCTCCAGCCGCCAGGCCCGCCTCAGGACCAATCTGGGCCGAGGAGGCCCGCCTCGCCGCGCCGCCCGTGCTGAGTTCGCTCTCGGCCGCCTCTCCGCCAGGGCCGGCGACGAGCAGCCGCGCCTGGCCGCCTCTCCCTCTCCCGCGAGCCTCCTCTCCTCCCTCGCCCTCTCACCCTTCTTCCCCTCCTCCCTCGCCGCAGGTGGACGCCGCCCACCGCGCCATGGCTATGGCCGCGCCGCCCACAGCTCGGCCCCGCGCCGCCCATCCCGCCGCCGCTGCACGGATTCGGCTAGGCCGCGACCGGATCCGGTCGCCCCTGGATCCCTGTGTCTCCTCTTGGCCTCCTCCTCCCTACCTCGATGCCCACCGCCGCGCCGGAGCGCCAGCGTGCGCCGCCGTCGACCCTCGCAGTCCCCCGATCCGATGACGGGGCCGACCTGGCCAGCCGGACCGCCACCGGCCATGTGGGCCGCCCTAGCCGCTCCTCGGCCCATGGCGGCTCCTCTCGCCTAGGGCTCCGCCTCGCTATCTCTCGCCGCTGGCCGAGATGGGCCTGGCCCATGGTGAGCAGAGCCAGCCCGAGCCCCCTTTTCTTTTTCTCTCTCTTTTGTATTTTATTTTTTCTAAGTCTGTAAATTGTCTGTTGTTGCCTTTTGCGAATAGAGTTGCGATTGAACCGTAGCCCGGATGAACTTGCGCCCAAAAGGAAAAGGGCTTAGTTTTGTGTGCTCTACTGTTTTTCTTTAGTGACTTAATTGTTTTGAGGCCATCTGGCTGTTGTAAACCTGTGTTGAAGTGTGCACCAGATCGTTTACTACTACTGTTGTTATTTTCTTGCAAGTTTGATTGATGATTGTGTCACATCCATGATGTATATACCAGTGATTCTTTCTTGTATGTGTTAATAATCATGTGTAATTTAATTAGGTGCATCCCTTTGCCATGTTTACCTGATGTAGCTATTTTATTTCTTGCTCCAACATGGTGACCCTGATAACATGTGCTGCTGTTTGTATAAAGTTGCTACTTTGATGCCTTATAGTTAGTGATCCGTGCCTCATATGCTTTAGCATAACTAGATGACCCGATGCATCATTTTCCTCAAGAGTGACCAGATGGGTTATAGATGTGGAAACTAAATTTTCATTGGTCTGAAGTATTTTTCTCATTAAACAACTATTTTTTGTATTTACGTATGTAACGAAGTAGAGTTTATTGATACAATGTTTTTCTCGCGTGTGCATTGTAACACCCTGAGTGTCTGTAACAGTAATTACTTTGACTGTTGACTATTACTGTTGTTAATCTTGGCCTTGATCAACTTTGAATCAAAACATATTTAAATGCCTTTTGGTGGTTACTAAAAATAGGTGACAAATAAAACTTTCCCCAAAAAAATTCCAACCACTTTTGTTAATTCACAAATAATCAGTGGACCATGATACACTAACTTGGGTATTTTTATGAGCTATGAAATAATTCAACCAATTACAACAGTAGCTTAAAAACCCCACTATGAGTATTTATTAATTAAAAGAAATATCAAAGGAATTTATATCACCACCAAACCTTTTGAGTCACTGTTATGTTGTGCACCTCTAATTTAGAAATAGATAACATGTTATATAAAAATGCAGAAGCATTTAAACCAATTACCACAAAGTGAAAACAGAGAAAATCAAAAGAAAATTAGAAAATCTTTAAAACTCGCTCAGGGCGATGGCCCACCCGGCCCACCTCTTCTTCCCCTACCTGCCCCCATCCCATCCCCAATTGCCCCGTCGTCGTGGCGCCACCACCGTGGCTGGCACCTCTGTCGGCCGCCCCCACCACCACTGTGGTCGCGGAGACGATAAGCACGCCCCCAGCCACCCCCTGGACAGCCTCTCCCTCCATTTCCACTCCTCCTCGCCTCGCACGCCTCGGGGGAAAAGCACCCGAGCGCCGCCGTCGCCATTGTCGTGGCCTTGCGCGGCCACTAACCTCGCCTCGCGTCTCCGCCGTGTCCAAGTTGTTCACCGACGTCGACTACTTCCCCCTGCGCACGGAATTGGACCGAGGCGCGTCACGGGAGACGCCATCGTCGTCATCTTCAACCTCGGGTCGGAGGGATCCCCGAGAAATTCCGGCCGCCTCCGCCCCTCCCCGAGCATGTTGTTGCCTCCACTGCATTGCTGGTGAGCTTCCCCATCGTCCTCGTGCTTTCCCTAGTCCTGCCCGTCACAGTAGACGGCGCCGCAATGATAGCCGTGGCTGGGCCGCCGCCGCCGTGCTCTCCACCGCAACCGGGGGCATGTGTTTGGCGATCCACTCCCGCCACACTGCTCCCCGTTCTCCCCTCTTTCGATTGTGCTAGCACGCGGCCACCCTCACCCCCTGTAGCCTCTCCATCGTCTGAACCGTGGCACGAGTCGCTGCCTTCCTCGTCGCCGGCACCGATTCCGGTGACCCCAGGTCTTGCCACCACCACCAAAAGACTCCCTATCGCCTGCTCGTTCGATTGGACCAAGCGCGGGTTTCTCCCATGCCCCGTAGCGTCGCCGCCGTCGACCACGCCGACGTACTGTCTCCGGCGATACTCCGGTGACACTGTCATGTGGGTCCCGCGTGTAAGAGATTCGTTTAGCACTAATTACCCTAGTAATGTGCCACTGACCTGTGGGCCCCTGCGCTGCTAATTGTCTCAGTTTAAATAAAATAGAAATTAGCACTGTGTGCCACTGACATGTGGGCCATAGGTCATTAAGTTAATCCACAGATTAAATTAACTTCTTAATAAACATGTGTCTATGACACCTGGGTCCCACTGCCAGGTTTAATTAATAAAATAGATTAGTTAGTATTGAGTCACTGAGTGTTGACTGTTGGGCCCCACTAGTCAGATTAATTTAAATAAAAGATTTATTAATAAACAGAGGCTGACCTATGGGTCCCACCTGTCAACACTGTTCTGGATAGACTTGTGGATAATGTTGGATTTTAAATAATAAAAGAAATTTCAGAAAAGATTTAAATTGATTTAAACTTTAGAGATTAATATATTTTAAACCGTAGCTCAGATTGAAAAACTTTATACTTGAAAATAGATTAAAAAAATATAACGAATAAGAATACGCTATCCGTATACCAACCACACCCCTCTAACACAACGAACATCGACATCCCCCTCTGGGTCGTCTGTCGATAATCACCCGGAGCCAGAATTTCATCCCCGGATGAATTCTCGCTCAGAGCAACATGCATTGCACTGTGTTAGAACACCGTTAACATTGCATCTATCATGTCATGCATCTGTTTGTATAATCTTGCTTTGTATTTACTCTTTCTCCCCCCTTATTCTCTGGTAGACCCCGTTGCTGCCGCCGACAACACCGTTGCCGAGTACGGCTACTACGTCGACGACCCTGCCCCTACCGTCGAGCTTCCAGGCAAGCAGAGCCATTCTCTTCCCCAGATATCGCCTATATTTTCCGTACATTTCTTGCACTAGGCATTGTTACTGTTGCTGCTACGTTACAATCCTATTCCATTGCATAGCCTATTTTTTTCGCCCCTTGATGTACCTTCCTTTATCCTATGCTGCCTATAAATATATATATATATATATATATATATATATATCTGATTCAGTAATAAGCCATGCGCATTGTTAGTCAACTAGGATTAGATAGCGGGTCGTGATCACTCTGGAGTGAACGCGGATACGATGATTGTAACTGCACAGGTACGGTACAATGCGGCACCGCCTAAGTGATACGTCTCAAACGTATCTACTTTTCCAAACACTTTTGCTATTGTTTTGGCTTCATTCTTGCATGATTTGGACAAAACTAACCCGGACTGACGCTATTTTCAGCAGAGCTACCAGTGTTGTTTTCTTTTGTGCAGGTTTCTGGATATTTAGGTACGCTGGTAAAATCCATAAAAATTATATAAAAAATCAGCGTTCCCGAAGCTTCGACGATGCCAAAGGGGGCCACAGAGCAGCCAGGGGGGCACCCAAAAGGGTGCATGGCGCGACCAGGGGCTGGGTCGCGCCGGGCACCCTCCTGGGTGGGTCCCACACCCCCTGGTGCCTTACCTTCGCCCTATTTTTACCCCCCGCGAGGAAACTCTGAAACAAAAGTCGCTTTTCCAATCTACGTCGTGGAGCCGCCGCCACCCTCTGTTCTTCTCCGGGAGAGCTAATCTGGAGGCTGCAGGTTTCTGGATATTTAGGTATGCTGGAAAAATCCCAAAAATATATATAAAAAATTAGCGTTCCGGAAGCTTCCGCAAGTCCAAAGGGGGGCCACAGGGCAGCCAGGGGGCAGCCAGGAGGGTGTCTGTCGTGGCCCAGCCCCTGGCCGCGCCACCTGCCCTCCTGGCTTGGTCCCACGTTCCCCGGTGCCCTACTTTGGCCCTATTTATTCTCCCGACGCAGAAACCCCAGAACAGAAGTCGCTTTTCCAATCTACGTTGCTGAGCCGCCGCAACCCTCTGTTCTTCTCCGGGAGAGCTAATCTGGAGGCTGCTTTGGCCTCTGGTGAGGGGAAATCATCGCCATCGTCATCATCATCGCCTCTCCATCACCCCTCCATGACTTCCTCTCTCATGTGTGAGTAATTCCCTGCTGTAGGCAAAAGGGATGATAGGGATTGGATGACTTAGATCATGTAATAGTTCAATCAGATTGTTGGGGGCATGTTGCCTATCATCTACTTGGTGTTTATCGTCTCTGTTACAACTTGTTGCTCTTAATGCTTGTCACTTTGGGTCCGAGTGCCATGATTTCAGATCTGATCACCCTTTTGTTTCTTGAGTTTGAGGTGTTCTTGATCCTATCTATGAGTTGTATGCACCTATTATAGTCCAAAACCAGCGATCCCAATGGTGACAGCTTGGGACACCAAAGGGGATGGACTATAATTTGAGGATTCTGTGTACCCATGAAGTGTTAATGCTTTGTTCCGGTGCTCTTTGACAGAGTACCTTAATCTCCCTAAGTTCCTTTTGGCCCCGTTCGTAGAGGGAGGGTAGGACAAAATATGTTGTGCAAAGTTTTTATTGCAAGCACGTACAACTACCTTGGGATACATGCCTGATGTTTGATATTTGCCTAGATGATCCTTTCTTTTCTGTGAGCCTTTCCCGTGTTAGAATCTATTACATGTTTGTTCTCATCCAAGCAGCGCCCAACCATCCATCTCCCTATAATCTATTACATGTTTTTTCTCATCCAAGCAGCGCCCAACCATCCATCTCCCTAGCCTACAGTGTTTCTTTCCGCTGGTTACTAGTTGTTTACTTTCGCTGTTTTACTTTTGCTGTTTCAACACCACTATCACCACTATTATCACCTACACTACCACTACCATATTACCGTTGCTACTAATACTTTTGTGCAAGCAAATGTTTATTTCAGGTGCGGTTGAACTGACAACTCAATTGTCAAAGCATGTATGTATTCTTTGTGTATCGAAGTGTCGAATCAATAAATTGGGTTATCTTGCCCGCGAAGACTATCTCGATTCCCTACAGTTGAGGGTTATCACTAAGGCCCCTACCTCGTACTCCACTCGTTGCTGACTCTGTATAGCCGCCCTAGGTTCCTGAACATGGTTGTCCTTAAAGGTAAGAAGTCGGGTGATCCAACGGTGCCCTCGAGTGGTATTGCGACGGGACGACAGGGAGGGTGCGACCAGTGTACCGGTGTGGTTCACCTTGTTGGTAACCTGTGACGCCCCCAAAATCAATCCGTGTACAGTAATCATACACGCAGGGTACACGACTGAGATTAGGGTGCCACGATGAGAATATCACAGCACAACACTAAACACAAAAGGATAAACCAATATGTTAAAAAAAAGGGGTCACGCGGACCCGAATACATAAGTTTACAAGCCATAATATCTGAGTACAGACATAGTTAGTCAAGTTTTGCCTTAAGAAGGCTAGCACAAATAACATCAGAGATACAGATTGAAAAGGCAAGGCCTCCTGCCTGGGAGCCTCCGAAACTACTCCTGGTCCTGGTCAGCGGGGGTCTCGACGTAGTAGTATCCGCCTCCGGGGTACTCCTGCTCCTGGGCTCCAACGTCGACTGCAGCGGCCGATCAGGCAAAACAGTAAAGGAAATAAAGCAGGTGAGTATCTAGTATACCCTCGAGTCTTACGTCCGCTACTAAGCAATATGCATTGTATCAACGGAAAGAAGAGGCTCTATATAGTGGACTGAAAGACAGAAATCTAGAGCAAGGGTAAGAAGCTAGGCCTATCGAAGACTAGCATCTTCCGACGATGTCTTGCAGCATGAGGTAAGAATCAGCCAACAGTTCATATAAAGCATAAAGTAACAACGAAGCAGAAGTTGCTGCAACATTGTATAATATAAGTTGTAATGATTAACAATAATAATAATGCCTCCGAGTTCCCTTCCTCGACTCCCTGCGAGGAAGAAGACCCAGAACCATACAGTTTAATAGTAATAGTTTCTAGTGGTAAGATCCAGCTTCAGCATAAAGCGTCCTGTTACCGTGGACATGGCTATTCGAATAGATTAATCTTCCCTGCAGGGGTGCACTGGCGTGACTCTACGACGCTCGGATCTCCAGGGTGGCGGGAACCTTGTTAGGGAACGCTCCACCAAAGCTATCCGACACAAAGTAGCCCATCCTTCGGCAATCAACAGAGAGGTCATCCGCCGGACTATATCCTATGTACGCCGGGCTTTGGACCCTAACCCGAACGTACTCCTGCACGGTGCGTGACTGGCCGGTGAAGCAAAATCAAAGCAAATACAAATACACCGCTCGAGCAAGAGAAGACAACACCACTTCCCGGCAATCAGCCCGCGGTACTGCTGATGTCTGAAGACCCTCGAACGAGACTACGATGCAGGGGAGCCCACACTTCTTATCCCACGTGTAGGTAGTGCGTACAAGCCAAAAGGCTACTCAAGACATCCGCCGAACCATTTAGCATTTTAATTAACCTGCGTGACAACCGTTATCGTTGCCTCGACTTAACCGACCCGCGGTCAACGACAGAAGTCAGGACCACCAGTACATCGGTGCCTGCCCTGTCGTCCCACCAAGTCACTGCGGTTACCAACAAGGTGAACCGTCTCCTTACCTTGTCTCGCGTTTGCTCTTGGTAGAGCTCGACTTTCGTGGTTTGGTAACTCTCGCGAGATACGAGCAGGGGCCAAGCACGCCAGTAACGTCGGTCGTACCCTCCCTGTCGTTCCCGATGATATACCTCTCGCGGGCACCGTTGGGTCGCCCGACTTTCTTACCTTTAAGGACAACCGCTGTCCAGGACCCTATGGCGGCAAGACAAAGTCAGCCTCGAGTGGAGTACAAGGATTACTCCTGGAGCTCACACTTGAGGTGACTAGGCATAACCCAGATAGGGGCCTTTGGCGGTGTCTGCTTTGTACCGTACCTGTGCAGTTGTATAAATTGTATCCGCGTTCACTCCCCTGAGTGATCACGGCCCGCTATCTAGTCCTAGCTAACAATGCGCAGGGTTCACTGCTGAATGATGCATAAATATAATAGGCAGCATAGGATAAAGGAGGTACATCAAGGGGCGACAAAAACAGGCTATGCAATTGAATAGGATTGTAACGTAGCAGCAGCAGTAACAATGCCTAGTGCAAGAAATGTACGGAAAGATAGGCGATATCTGGGGAAGAGAATGGCTCTTCTTGCCTGGAAGCTCGACGGTAGGGGCAGGGTCGTCGACGAAGTAGTCGTACCCGGCAGCAGTGTAGTCGGCGATAACAGCGGGGTCTACCGGAGATTAAGGGGGGAGGAAAACAGTAAATACACGGCAATAATAAACAAACATATGCATGACATGACAGATGAAATGTTAACGGTGTTCTAACGCAGTGCAATGCACGTTGCTCGGAGCGGGAATTCATCCGGGGATGAAATTCCGGCTCCGGGTGATTACCGGACAGGGTGTCCGGAGGGGGAAGGGTTCATGCCGGAGGTGTCGTGGACATCCGACAAACATAAGGGGGTGTATCCGTGTTAGTTGAACCATTCCGGACAACTTTCGTGTTCGGAATAAATTCATCCGGGTACTTTTTATTGGTACCGGAAATTTTCGACAGACAGCCCGGAGGGGGGAATGTCGATGATCGGTGTGTTAGGGGTGGGGTAGACATACGGATAGCGTATCTGTATTCATTATATTTTTCTGATCAACTTTCATGTATAAAGTTTTTCGATCCGATATACGGATTAAAATATATTGATTTTATAAGTTTAAATCAATTTTAAATCAATTTATAATCATTTTTGCATTTCTTTTATTTATTAAACAGAACATTATCCATAACAGAGTTGACTGGTCAAACCTGACCAGTGGGTCCCACTGGTCAGCCTCACATGTTTTATTTATTTATTTTATTAATTAAAATAGAGCCAGGGCCCACATGTCATACTCAGTAACTAATAATAATTCTTTAAATAATTAAACTGACATGTGGGACCCAGCAGTCAGTGGGTTAGTTAACTAAATCAATTTTTATTAACCTAATCAACTAGGTGGGGCCTAGCTGTCAGTGGTTAGGGGGGGCTATTAGGGGGTTGCCCCCGGTTTAACCGTGCCCGTGCCCGTGCCTGGGCCGTGCCGGCGACCGGAGCACGGTGGCGCCGCCCGGGAGAGCACTCTGGTGACCAAATTGAGCGGCGCTGGGCGGAATCGAACGGGGGAAACGTCGCGCGTCGCCACAGGCCAAAAACGCGCGCTGGGACGGCCCCCAGCAACGGCCACGTCGACCGTGGCGGCGGCCGGAGGTGGAGCTAGGCGAGGCGGCGCTCCGGGAGGCTAAACGAGGGGGAAGGGGGGGCGTTCGACTCGGGGCTGACAGTGGAGCACGACGAAGGCGACGGCGAGGCTCGAGGAGGCGCAGTGGCGACGAATTCGGTGAAGGGGTCCGCCGGTGCAGAGGAAGAAGATGGCGCAATTCGCCCTCCACAGTGGCTCCGGGCTGCTCCACTTCTGCAGGGTGGCGAGGACGACGACGACGGGGAGTTTGGACACGGCGGCGCGCGCCAGGGTGGTCGTTGGCCACGCGAGCTCAGTGGGGGACGGCCATGGCGGGGCTCGAGCGGGGCGGGCGAGAAGAACAGGGGGCGAGGAGATGGGGAGGGCGGGTTCTAGGGTTAGGGTTGCTGCGCAGAGAGAGGGGGCTTGGCCTTGTAGGCCGCCGGGGGGTTGCCGGATGGCCTCCACGGGGGGGGGGGGGGGGGCTCGTCGCCGTGGCCATGGCGGATGGACGCCACGCCATGGCGCCCGTACGGGAGGAGGGGATGACAGGGGTGGTGGGCTGGGCTGGGTTTAGTCGGGTTAGGGGGAAACAGGGGGTAGGGGTGGGCCTCTTTTGCTTTTCTGTTATTTTTCCTTTTTCTGTTCTGATATTACTTTTTTGTAATTATTTTATATACCTAGGAAATTTTTTAAAATATGGGATGTGTCCCATATTTATTGTTACACCATATATTACTGCCACAAAAAGATTGGGCACTTATAAAAGTCATTTAATATTTTATTATAATATTAAATGATTAAATTGGGGTTTTTAGCTACTGTTTTGATTTGTTTGGAATTTTCTATAACTTAATAAATACCCAAACCCATTTGTATTTGGTCCAGTGATTATTTGGGATTTTATAAAAGTGGTTCCAAGATTTTTGGAAAAGATTTATTGTCACCATATTTTTAATATTCAGCAAAAGGCATTTTAGGGTTTGTTTGAATATTAATTCAAATGGCTTGGACTTCAGTTGGCCAATGATGATCAAGGTCCATGGCTCATACTTGCTTGCAACAATATCAAAGGAGAATTTGAATTTGAACTGAACCAGTTGTTCAAACAAAAAATTTGAACAGTAGTAATGAACAGTAACAGTCATTACTGTTCACTGACAGTGAGGGTGTTACAAATATCCCCCACTACAAGAATTCTCGTCCTGAGAATTTAAGTGGTAGAGGTGAAAAGATCGGGGTATTCTTCACGAAGACGATCTTCGCGTTCCCAAGTGGCTTCATCTTCAGAATGATTCGACCACTGAACTTTGAGAAACTTCGTTGTCTTGTTGCGGGTTTTGCGTTCAGACTGATCGAGAATGCGGCTTGGATGTTCTTGATAAGTCGGGTCTTGTTGCAGCTCGATCATATCATGTTCCACTTCGCGAATAGGGTCCTTGAAGCAGCGTCGGAGTTGCGACACGTGGAATACATCGTGGACTTGAGAGAGGTTTTCCGGCAATTCCAATCGGTACGCTACCGGTCCACTTCTGGAAAGGATACGGAACGGGCCAATGTAGCGAGGAGCTAACTTGCCTTTGATTCCGAAACGATGAGTGCCTCTCATCGGAGTGACACGGAGGTACGCGTATTCACCAGGTTGATAGACCATTTCTTTGTGTTTGCGGTCATAGTTGCTCTTCTGACGGGACTGGGCAGCTTTCAAGTGTTCACGAATAACGCGAACCTGATCTTCGGCATGCTGAATAATGTCCGGACCAATGAGGGTTCGTTCCCCAGTTTCTGACCAATTCAGAGGGGTTCGGCACTTACGTCCATAGAGAACTTCGAAGGGAGCCATCTGCAGACTAGCCTGATAGCTATTGTTGTACGAGAATTCAGCAAATGGAAGAGATTCCTCCCATTTCTTACCGAATGAGATGACACAAGCTCGAAGCATATCTTCAAGCACTTGATTAACTCGTTCGACTTGTCCTTGCGACTGGGGGTGATAAGCGGTGCTGAAATTCAGGTGAGTGCCAATAGCTTCTTGGAAACTATCCCAAAATCTTGAGGTGAAAATACTGCCTCGGTCGGAACTGATCTCCAACGGAATACCGTGGAGCGACACGGTTCTGGAAACATACAAGTCTGCTAACTGACTAGCAGAGATCGTCTCCTTGACTGGAAGAAAGTGGGCAACCTTGGAGAAGCGGTCGATGACGACAAAGATAGCATTGTGGCCTTTCTGCGATCGGGGAAATCCGGTGACGAAGTCCATCTCAATCTTGTCCCACTTCCATTCAGGAATAGAGAGCGGTTGTAGAGTTCCAGCAGGTCTTTGATGTTCTGCCTTGACGCGACGGCAAACGTCACATTCAGAAACATATCAGGCAATGTCTTGCTTCATGTTAGGCCACCAGAATTGCTGACGAATGTCTTGGTACATCTTGGTGCTTCCAGGATGAATGGACAACGGGGTATCGTGAGCCGCTCTCATGACCTTCGGGGTCATATCCAGGTTCTCATGCCTGCCCTTGCTGTGAGTAACCACTAAACGGTTCTGGTAGAACGCCGCACCTTTGCTATCAACGGTGAATTGTGAGGGTCTCCCATTGGCGATATCGCGCTTAATCTTGTGTATGAAATCATCATAAAACTGTATACCCTTGACGGATTTGACGAGATCCGGTTCGATAACCAGGTTATTTACATAACCTTGAGGAACAATCTCGAGGTTTAACTTGTGAAAATCTTCATACAGAAGTGGTTGTTGTACTTGAACTTCAAGTTCACTACAGTAAGCTTTACGGCTTAAAGCATCGGCCACCACATTAGCTTTGCCAGGGGTGTAAGAAATTCCCATGTTGTAGTCGGCTATTGTCTCGAGCCATCTCTGCTGGCGGAGATTCAGGTCGGGCTGAGTAAACAAGTACTTCAGGCTTTGGTGGTCGGTGTAGATCTCGCAACGATTACCGACGAGGTAATGTCGCCACAGCTTCAATGCATAAATTACCGCTGCCAATTCAAGATCATGTGTTGGATACTTATCTTCGTGAGCACGCAATTGACGAGAGCCATAAGCAATCACTTTGCGCTCTTGCATTAGGACATAGCCTAATCCTTGACGAGATGCGTCGCAATATATCACGAAGTCCTTCTGAGTATCAGGGGGAGCTAGCACTGGGGGAGAAGTGAGCTTGTCCTTGAGGGCCTGGAAACTTTCCTGACATTTATCTGTCCACTCAAACTTGACCCCTTTGTGAAGCAGATTAGTCAGAGGCCTGGCAATCTTGGAAAAGTTCTCGACGAAACGGCGGCAATAGCTGGCGAGTCCGAGGAAACTTCTGACTTGCTTGACAGTCTTGGGAGGAGTCCAGTCAAGAATAGCCTGGATACGTTCTGGGTTGACGGCAATGCCATCCTTGGAAATCACGTGACCAAGGTAGGTCACTTCAGGAAGCCAGAACTCACACTTAGAATACTTAGCGTAGAGTTTGTGTTCTCGAAGCTTTTCAAGTATAAGGCGAAGATGTTCAGCATGTTCTTCTTTATTCTTGGAGTATATTAAGATATCATCCAGATAAACCACGACAAACTTGTCGAGGTATTCCATGAATATATAGTTCATCAATCGGGAGAAAGTGGCTGGAGCATTCGTCAAGCCAAAAGACATGACAGTGTACTCGTATGAACCATAGCGAGTAATGAAAGCGGTCTTCGGAATGTCCTCTTCACGGACTCGGATCTGATGGTAACCCAACCTCAAGTCGAGTTTCGAAAACACCGTGGATCCAGCAAGTTGATCATACAGATCGTTGATCCGGGGGAGCGGATATTTGTTCTGGATCGTGGCCTGGTTGATGGGTCGGTAATCTTGGACCAAACGATTTGTTCCATCGCTCTTCTTGACAAAGAGCGAAGGTGCTCCCCAAGAAGAGGAACTTGGGCGAATGAATCCTTTGTGAAGTGCTTCGTCAATCTCCTTCTTCGGTTCAAGGAGGTGGTGAGGTGGCATCTTATAGGGACGCTTGGCAATAGGGACGGTGCCAGGCTTCAGGTCGATGACAAATTCCACCTCTCGGATCGGGGGTATTCCCAGGAGTTCTTCTGGGAAGACGTCGGAAAAATCACGAACGACTGGAACGTTCTCAATCCCGTCGAGAGGTGAGACATTCAAAGCATTCATCATATAGATATGCGTTTCAGCATCACGGGTAATCCGGGTGGTGTGGTTAACAATCTCGCCGGAGGGGTGAAAAAGTTGGACAGAACTGGTGCCACAATAAAGTGCGGCATCGTGGACTTTCAACCAATCCATGCCCAGAATGAGGTCTATGGTGGAAGACTTCAGGAGGATGGGGGAAGCAAGGAACTCAATTCCTTCAATTTCGACGATGGTTTTGGGCACTATCTTGGAGGTGTGGCAATGACCTATCGGAGTGCGGACAACCATCGGTGGATCCATCTTTTCTACCATGAAGTTATGCGACAATGCAAATGCTTCCGACATGAATGAATGCGATGCTCCTGTATCAAATAAAACAGAAGCAGGTATTGAATTAACAAGAAGGGTACCCATCACGGTAGCAGGTTGCTCCTGAGCTTCTTCGACATTAATGTTGTAAGCATGTCCGCGAGTGTGAGAAGAAGACCCAGTGTTATAGTTGGGGGTCCTGTTGTTGCCACGGCCATTTCCACGGCCAGCAGGGTGAACTACCAGTTGATTCTGTCGCTGGGGGCAGTCTCTGGAAAAGTGACCTGGCTGATGGCACTTGAAGCACAGGCCATCCTGAGGACGGAGGGGTGCAGTCTCAGTCTTCGGCTGTCTCGGCGGGGGCGGAGGCAGACGAGGTGCAACATACGACGACCTTGGTACAGGGGCATTTGGATGATACACACTGTGTGGAAGCCAAACGCGTTGCTTCTGTGCTGTGCCCGAAGATGAGCCAGCATCACGGGAGCGCTTCGCCGAACCACCGAACTTAAGCTGAGCGGTCTCAAGGGTGATAGTCTGATTCACCATGGTGGCGAAGTCGGGGAAGACGTGCAAAGCCAGTGCAAGCTGGAGATCTGCGTTGAGTCCATCACGGAACTTCTCTTGCCTACTTGCATCATTGGGGAGGTCACTTGCAGCATAGCGGGAGAGGCGGAGGAATTCCCTCTGATATGCCTCGACAGTTTTGTTGCCCTGAACGAGGTTGCGGAACTCGGCCTTCATACGGTTCATAATCGCCTGTGGGACATAACGAGCACGGAAGGTAGCCTTGAAGTCATTCCAGGTGACGACAGTCCCTTCAACTAGCGAGCCCTTGTGAGTGTCCCACCACTAAGCAGCGGGGCCACGCGGGAAATAGGACGCAAAGTTGATGTAATCAGCAGCGCTCACATTAGCGAACTCCAGCTGTCGAGTGATGTCACGAAGCCAATCATCAGCATCGAGCGGCTGTTCAGGCTGGTGGAAGAGAGGGGGATTGAGACGCATGAAATCCCGCAGAGTAACCACAGGCGGCTGATGCTGGTGCTGGTTCTGGTTCTGGTTCTGATTCTGGAGCTGATCTATGACTCCTTGCATAAACACTTGGTTCATCTGAAACTGCTGCATCATCGCGGCCATGTAGTCCGGCGGCGGAGGTGGATCATTGGCACCACGACCACGACCACGACCACCACGACCAGCCATCCTGCTAGAATCTAACAGGGGTATTTCAGCGATGAACATTTCAACGAGAAGCCGGAAACGAGTAATTGGTAAAGCGACAACAAAGAGGAGGCACGGATATATAGGGGTAGTCATATAAGACATACACATCCACACATAGAATCAATCGAAAATCGGGCAGCATAACGTCGTAGAAATTAAGGAAAAAGGACACACTAGGCGGCGCGCAGACCGCGGTAAGGATTACACGACGCGACATAGATTCCACTATGTCAATCACGCCGCAAGAAAACTGTTGGCCACAGGAGTTAGTGTCAGAGGACGCGCGGCCTACCCAGAATGAGAATGGGATCCGCGGTCCGGGACCTGAGGTAGAACTCCTGCAACACGACTCAATCAATGGGGGGAAGCACCAAAAACGCCGAGTGGAATCAAGAGAACGTGATCCTAATGTCAGTTTGTAAAACTTACCAGCAAGGATAAGAGAGCAGAGTCCCAGAGCATAGGTAAGGAGAAAAGGATCCTAATACCATAGATATCACACGTAGTGACATCGATGTGGGCCCGTAAGCCAAACAATAAGTTAGCAAAAATAGTTTTTCAAAGTCTAGACTCAACTTCGACCAGGTAGTGGTGGGGTGGCTTCCTACGGGCAGTCGGCTCTGATACCAACTTGTGACGCCCCCAAAATCAATCCGTGTACAGTAATCATACACGCAGGGTACACGACTGAGATTAGGGTGCCACGGTGAGAATATCACAGCACAACACTAAACACAAAAGGATAAACCAATATGTTACAAAAAAGGGGGTCACGCGGACCCGAATACATAAGTTTACAAGCCATAATATCTGAGTACAGACATAGTTAGTCAAGTTTTGCCTTAAGAAGGCTAGCACAAATAACATCAGAGATACAGATCGAAAACGCAAGGCCTCCTGCCTGGGAGCCTCCGAAACTACTCCTGGTCCTGGTCAGCGGGGGTCCCGACGTAGTAGTATCCGCCTCCGGGGTACTCCTGCTCCTGGGCTCCAACGTCGACTGCAGCGGCCGATCAGGCAAAACAGTAAAGGAAATAAAGCAGGTGAGTATCTAGTATACCCTCGAGTCTTACGTCCGCTACTAAGCAATATGCATTGTATCAACGGAAAGAAGAGGCTCTATATAGTGGACTGAAAGACAGAAATCTAGAGCAAGGGTAAGAAGCTAGGCCTATCGAAGACTAGCATCTTCCGACGATGTCTTGCAGCATGAGGTAAGAATCAGCCAACAGTTCATATAAAGCATAAAGTAACAACGAAGCAGAAGTTGCTGCAACATTGTATAATATAAGTTGTAATGATTAACAATAATAATAATGCCTCCGAGTTCCCTTCCTCGACTCCCTGCGAGGAAGAAGACCCAGAACCATACAGTTTAATAGTAATAGTTTCTAGTGGTAAGATCCAGCTTCAGCATAAAGCGTCCTGTTACCGTGGACACGGCTATTCGAATAGATTAATCTTCCCTGCAGGGGTGCACTGGCGTGACTACGACGCTCGGATCTCCAGGGTGGCGGGAACCTTGTTAGGGAACGCTCCACCAAAGCTATCCGACACAAAGTAGCCCATCCTTCGGCAATCAACAGAGAGGTCATCCGGCGGACTATATCCTATGTACGCCGGGCTTTGGACCCTAACCCGAACGTACTCCTGCACGGTGCGTGACTGGCCGGTGAAGCAAAATCAAAGCAAATACAAATACACCGCTCGAGCAAGAGAAGACAACACCACTTCCCGGCAATCAGCCCGCGGTACTGCTGATGTCTGAAGACCCTCGAACGAGACTACGATGCAGGGGAGCCCACACTTCTTATCCCACGTGTAGGTAGTGCGTACAAGCCAAAAGGCTACTCAAGACATCCGCCGAACCATTTAGCATTTTAATTAACCTGCGTGACAACCGTTATCGTTGCCTCGACTTAACCGACCCGCGGTCAACGACAGAAGTCAGGACCACCAGTACATCGGTGCCTGCCCTGTCGTCCCACCAAGTCACTGCGGTTACCAACAAGGTGA
Source organism: Bromus sterilis (assembly GCA_950022295.1). Lineage (NCBI taxonomy): Eukaryota > Viridiplantae > Streptophyta > Magnoliopsida > Poales > Poaceae > Bromus > Bromus sterilis. The sequence continues at coordinate 226,364,587 of OX465599.1, forward strand.
ACCGTCTCCTTACCTTGTCTCGCGTTTGCTCTTGGTAGAGCTCGACTTTCGTGGTTTGGTAACTCTCGCGAGATACGAGCAGGGGCCAAGCACGCCAGTAACGTCGGTCGTACCCTCCCTGTCGTTCCCGACGATATACCTCTCGCGGGCACCGTTGGGTCGCCCGACTTTCTTACCTTTAAGGACAACCGTTGTCCAGGACCCTATGGCGGCAAGACAAAGTCAGCCTCGAGTGGAGTACAAGGATTACTCCTGGAGCTCACACTTGAGGTGACTAGGCATAACCCAGATAGGGGCCTTTGGCGGTGTCTGCTTTGTACCGTACCTGTGCAGTTGTATAAATTGTATCCGCGTTCACTCCCCTGAGTGATCACGGCCCGCTATCTAGTCCTAGCTAACAATGCGCAGGGTTCACTGCTGAATGATGCATAAATATAATAGGCAGCATAGGATAAAGGAGGTACATCAAGGGGCGACAAAAACAGGCTATGCAATTGAATAGGATTGTAACGTAGCAGCAGCAGTAACAATGCCTAGTGCAAGAAATGTACGGAAAGATAGGCGATATCTAGGGAAGAGAATGGCTCTTCTTGCCTGGAAGCTCGACGGTAGGGGCAGGGTCGTCGACGAAGTAGTCGTACCAGGCAGCAGTGTAGTCGGCGGTAGCAGCGGGGTCTACCGGAGATTAAGGGGGGAGGAAAACAGTAAATACACGGCAATAATAAACAAACATATGCATGACATGACAGATGAAATGTTAACGGTGTTCTAACGCAGTGCAATGCACGTTGCTCGGAGCGGGAATTCATCCGGGGATGAACTTCCGGCTCCGGGTGATTACCGGACAGGGTGTCCGGAGGGGGAAGGGTTCATGCCGGAGGTGTCGTGAACATCCGACAAACATAAGGGGGGTGTATCCGTGTTAGTTGAACCATTCCGGACAACTTTCGTGTTCGGAATAAATTCATCCGGGTACTTTTTATCGGTATCGGAAATTTTCGACAGACAGCCCGGAGGGGGGAATGTCGATGATCGGTGTGTTAGGGGGTGGGGTAGACATACGGATAGCGTATCTGTATTCATTATATTTTTCTGATCAACTTTCATGTATAAAGTTTTTCGATCCGATATACGGATTAAAAGATATTGATTTTATAAGTTTAAATCAATTTTAAATCAATTTATAATCATTTTTGCATTTCTTTTATTTATTAAACAGAACATTATCCATAACAGAGTTGACTGGTCAAACCTGACCAGTGGGTCCCACTGGTCAGCCTCACATGTTTTATTTATTTATTTTATTAATTAAAATAGAGCCAAGGCCCACATGTCATACTCAGTAACTAATAATAATTCTTTAAATAATTAAACTGACATGTGGGACCCAGCAGTCAGTGGGTTAGTTAACTAAATCAATTTTTATTAACCTAATCAACTAGGTGGGGCCTAGCTGTCAGTGGTTAGGGGGGGCTATTAGGGGGTTGCCCCCGGTTTAACCGTGCCCGTGCCCGTGCCTGGGCCGTGCCGGCGACCGGAGCACGGTGGCGCCGCCCGGGAGAGCACTCCGGCGACCAAATTGAGCGGCGCTGGGCGGAATCGAACGGGGGAATCGTCGCGCGTCGCCACAGGCCAAAAACGCGCGCTGGGACGGCCCCCAGCAACGGCCATGTCGACCGTGGCGGCGGCCGGAGGTGGAGCTAGGCGAGGCGGCGCTCCGGGAGGCTAAACGAGGGGGAAGGGGGGGCGTTCGACTCGGGGCTCACAGTGGAGCACGACGAAGGCGACGGCGAGGCTCGAGGAGGCGCGGGTGGCGACGAATTCGGTGAAGGGGTCCGCCGGTGCAGAGGAAGAAGATGGCGCAATTCGCCCTCCACAGTGGCTCCGGGCTGCTCCACTTCTGCAGGGTGGCGAGGACGACGACAACGGGGAGTTTGGACACGGCGGCGAGCTCAGTGGGGGACGGCCATGGCGGGGCTCGAGCGGGGCGGGCGAGAAGAACAGGGGGCGAGGAGATGGGGAGGGCGGGTTCTAGGGTTAGGGTTGCTGCGCAGAGAGAGGGGGCTTGGCCTTGTAGGCCGCCGGGGGGTTGCCGGATGGCCTCCACGGGGGGGGGGGGGGGGGGGGGGGGCTCGTCGCTGTGGCCATGGCGGATGGACGCCACGCCATGGCGCCCGTACGGGAGGAGGGGATGACAGGGGTGGTGGGCTGGGCTGGGTTTAGTTGGGCTAGGGGGAAACAGGGGGTAGGGGTGGGCCTCTTTTGCTTTTCTGTTATTTTTCCTTTTTCTGTTCTGATATTACTTTTTTGTAATTATTTTATATACCTAGGAAATTTTGTAAAATATGGGATGTGTCCCATATTTATTGTTACACCATATATTACTGCCACAAAAAGATTGGGCACTTATAAAAGTCATTTAATATTTTATTATAATATTAAATGATTAAATTGGGGTTTTTAGCTACTGTTTTGATTTGTTTGGAATTTTCTATAACTTAATAAATACCCAAACCCATTTGTATTTGGTCCAGTGATTATTTCGGATTTTATAAAAGTGGTTCCAAGATTTTTGGAAAAGATTTATTGTCATCATATTTTTAATATTCAGCAAAAGGCATTTTAGGGTTTGTTTGAATATTAATTCAAATGGCTTGGACTTCAGTTGGCCAATGATGATCAAGGTCCATGGCTCATACTTGCTTGCAACAATATTAAAGGAGAATTTGAATTTGAACTGAACCAGTTGTTCAAACAAAAAAATTGAACAGTAGTAATGAACAGTAACAGTGATTACTGTTCACTGACAGTGAGAGTGTTACATAACCGCAGAGATTTGGTGGGACGACAGGGCAGGCACCGATGTACTGGTGGTCCTGACTGTTGTCGTTGTCCGTGGGTCAGTTAAGTCGAGGCAACGATAACGGTTGCCCCGCAAGTTAATAAAACGACTAATGGTTTGGTGGATGTCTTGAGTTGGCTATATGCCATGTACGCACTACCTACCCATGGGAATAATGAGTTATGGGTTCCCCTGCGTCAGCAGTACCGCGGCCTGCGTTAGAAAGTGGTGTTGACTTCTTTGCTCGAGAAGTGTGATTTATATTTGCTTTAACTTCACCGACCAACCTCGCACCGTGCGGGGTTAGGGTCCAAAGCCACGCGTACATATAATTTAGTCGGGCAGATGACCTCTTTGTTGAGTTTGAAAGATGGGCTACGAAGTGTCGGATAGCCTTGGTGAAGCGTTCCCTAACAAGGTGCCCGCCAACCTGGAGATCCGTGCATATAATGTAACACAAGTGCACCCCTGCAGGGAAGATTAATCTATTCGAATAGCCGTGTCCACGGTAACAGGACGCTTTATGCTGAAGCCAAATCCTACTACTACAAAATACTACTATTAAACTGTTGGCTCCGAGTTTTATTCCTCGCTGGAAAGTCGAGGAAGGAATCTCGGAGGCATTGCTAATTATTACAGCTTACTATTATACAGTGCTGCAGCATTTCTGCTGCATTGTTACTTTATGCTTTATATAAACTGTTGGCTTTTCTCTCCTCATGCTGCAAGAATCGTCGGAAGATGCTAGTCTTCGATAAGCCTAGCTTCTCACCCTTATTCTGATTTCTAACGGTTCATTGTTTGGCAGTGATTCAGAAATCAAAGCATATTTGTGGTCAAAAAAGGGTGTATACCTAGTAAGACATTGAAAATCTATCTTTTGAATTGAAGTCATGAACTTGTTGATGATCCTACAAGATTTGTGGGAATCCCACATGAATCAAAAGCAGGGGGAAATAAAAGCAAGCACGTTATGAGTAGGAAATAAAGAAACAAGATGAAAAGGCAAACGTACGTGGTAACTCAAGTCACCAAGTTCGCTGCCTTGCCCGATGTCACCGAGAGGGACGTCCTGAGCCCCAGGAAGGTCCAACGGAACTTGGCGGAGGTAATTTCGGAGAACTTGATGACCGCGTGCTCGACGGATGGGTCGAGCAGCTGGCGTCGGGCGGGTCTACGGAGACGGGTCCTCCTTCGTGTACGTGTTGTACTTCCTGAACATCTATTCCTCCATATCTCTACTCTCAACCTTAGACACGTTTAATCCATCTAGTAGGATGTTGTGTCAGGCCATCAGCAACAAAACGAAACCCGAGAGACCAAGCTGCAAAAAATAAAATTGCAAATCTATTACAACAACAAATCTCAAAGAAAGCAAATGACAATGAAGGGGCCAATAAGATAAGCAACCAATCAAAACAGGCAGAGAACAAAGGTGCTCTAGGACAGGAGGGACTGCACCCAAACTCATGGAGAAGCAACATGGAAAACATTATAATAGGGAATCTGCAAAACAAAGTGCATACAGAAATATACCTGAACGAATGAGCTTATTCCATGGTAGTCCACTTGCACGATTGACACTGCCAAACAAAAATCGTCCATGAGATCTTCTATCCAAACAATTTAGGAGCACCACAAAATAGGTTGTGGAAGGAAAATCTACTGGCAACAATATCAAGCAATCCGGAGCGAGACAAGGCTAAACCAAATAAATGGACGAAGGCCGAGAATTAACTCGGAATTTGTACTGTATATTTGGACTGTAAAATTAAATATCCTTCTAGAAAACTCAAATTAACTCCGCTATTTTTTAACCTATATGGTGTCCAGGGTATTCGAAGGCAAATTTTATTTAATGTTGTAACGGATCATCGCATGAACCAAGGTAAAGGCAAAGGCAATTCTCGCTCCGAAAATTTCAGAACCGGCTAAACATACCAAGCAAGGAGAATCAAAGGGGAAATAAAACCATGGACCAAATACTGGAAACATGGAAGTGTATTAGACTTCCACTGCCTTTTGCTAGAACTGAAAGAAACCAGAACATAGGTACCTGATGCTGTGATGCATGAGGGGAAGGCGGATGATTAAATCTTGGGTAAAAAACAACAGAAGGGAAGTGACAAAAAACATAATGCCGCAGCAGCATTAATCACCAAGAAACGACAGAATTCTCATCCGACCACATTAAAGAGCAGGCAAAAAAATAGTATGGGAAAGATCAGGTGTGCAGTGCAGTACAGGAACACATCATCCTGAAGTTTGAGTGGAGCAGGCAGAGAGAAACAGAGTTAGCATACCGAGCATGGCGCGGAGCAGGGCGAACTAGGCGAGCGTGGCCACAGTGTTGGGGGCCCTGAAGATGGGGCGGCAGGCCTGAAAGAGCCACTGGATGGCGACCGACTTGAATTTGACTATTTCGTTGTTGCACTTACAGAAATTTTCATGTGTATATAATTTCACGCCTACACAAGCAACCACCAGAAATTAACAAAAGTGGAAGATAAAGGAAAAGTAACAAAAGGCATCCCAAAAAAACATCAAGGTGGCTAATATCATACCGCAGTCCACTTCCCAGTTTATCTACGCTATTCTGCAAAACACAATTACAAACCTACAAAAGTGGAAGATAAAGGAAAAGTAACAAAAGGCATCCCAAAAAAACATCAAGGTGGCTAATATCATACCGCAGTCCACTTCCCAGTTTATCTACGCTATTCTGCAAAACACAATTACAAACCTGGGATAAGAGGAGGTATCAACTACGAAGCCAAACGAATCGAGCAAAAAGAGAAGGGATCAGAGACCTGGTAATGTCTACTTTGTCACCAGATCCACCCTTGTTGTTGTTGCCGAGGAGGTCGACCTGAAACCTGCCATGCTCCTTGCCGCTGTACATGAGCCATTCACAAGGAGAGCTCCAAGACCCACATCTCCCTCCTCCCGTTGTACATGCACACTCTAGCTAACAATATAATTTCCTCCAGCTGCAGTTATTTCACAATGATATCAACATGCTATTTCCCTCACATGGAACAAACGGTTTATAAATTCAGAATTCAGACAGCCTAACAAATCTTTTAGCCACGAAGTAGAAAAAAATAGTGGCATATCAATACAGCTAAAGAAATGAACAATAATGTTTTAAGTGATAAAATACTGAGAAAGTAACAATTAAGGACAACTGAAATGAGAAAGGTGAAAAGGAACTCTCAAAAAGACAACTGAAATGAGGAAGGCGCAAAACTTGGCCTTGGGGACATGGAGGAGGGAAACAGAGAAGGCAGGGAAAGTGATAGATGCATTGAGAACGAGCGAGACCACGCCGCCAAGCCAAACGAAACAACATGATGCCAATAAAAAACTAAAAGTAAATGGATGTATATGGTTGCTATAGTATGTCTTGGCATGCTCCATTAGCTTACTGGGAATCCAAACTTGTCATTCACATAAATTTGCTTTCTTCCTTCTCTACAGAATCTTCTAGCGACAAATGAACTTAGGTATAGAAGATAATAATTTTCATTTGAACGAGCTTTTTCAGTTCCAGCAGACATGATCAATTAACTTCGTTGTAGAGAGAAAGAGAGTGGAAACATAAACCTACGGTTGTTGTGCCGTATATGACCACGCAAGGAATTAGTATGCATATTTCTGTCCATGCCAAAGGAATTATTATTTAGCAATTCTTTCAACGATCCTCAAAATAATATATATGATGATCTATGAAGATCCAATGCAAGCTTGCAAGTAAAATAAAGCAACATGAGTTATCTCCAAAGGATATAATCAGATAAGAGGTCGCATATTCCTCAAGTAATTAATTTTTAGAATGAAATTTTTTATCATTGGGACTTTCAAGCAAGCAGTTAGACGAATACTTTGTGTAATGGCACCAAATGGTGTAATGATAACCTCTGTCCCGGCAAATGGCGCCAACCCTATACACCTGGGAAGTGCAAGCTTCCAACTTGAAGCTCTGGTGGGAGAGATCAAAGGAGGAGGAGTAGTGAGGAAGGGAAGAGGGTTTGGGGAGGAGAAAATGGAGAGGAGGATAGCTCACTGGAGAACGAGCAGGAGGCGACGAATGGAGAAGAGAAGGCAGCACCGTTGTATCCTCTGTAGCCTCATCGGACGCTGCTGATGTAAAGAACAATGAGGTCATGGTATAAGCTGCAAGACAGTGCACAATTAGAAGGTCAATAAGAAGTAGGAACAGAGCATCACAGTACTGGTACAAAAGTATCAAAAAATAAATGAACATACACTTACTATGGAAACAGTTACAGAAAAGTTAAGTGTTGCATTCACAAAACTATAAAGAATGCTATTTTTAGCACCTAGAGATGACAATAAGGGTCGAAGCAATTCTAAAAAAATCTTGCTTTCATCCAAATAGTGCTATGTGTGTAGAGGATGCCTGCAAGGGTGTTTCTCATTGTTGCATTCACAAAACTATAAAAAATGCTATTTTTAGCACCTAGAGATGACATAAGGGTCGAAGCAATTGTAAAAAAAATTCTTTCAGCCAAATAGTGCTATGTGTGTAGACGATGCCTGCAAGGGTGTTTTTTAGTGTTGCATTCACAAAACTAAAAAGAATACTCTTTTAGCACCTAGAGATGACAATGAGGGTCGAAGCAACTGTAAAAAAATCTTGCTTTCAGACAAATAGTGTTATGTGCGTAGAGGATGCCTGCAAAGGTGTTTTTCATTGTTTACATCACGAAAACGTAAAATCTCAATTCTGATTAGAAGGCAATACCAAATTTACATGAACACTAAAATCTGTAGTCTACTCATACAGAACAACACCAAAAGAGCCCAGAATTGCATGTCCATGAGCAAAGATCTCTTTCTTTGGGTGCAAAACAATATTTGCAAAGGAGGGTAAAAGAAAATAAAAATAAAAGATTAATGCCGTTCCAACTTCCAATGTGCATTCCAAAAATACTTAATCAAGAGTAAAAGGGACAAAGGAAAAAATGTAAGGTCATATACATGAATGGCCTCACCTACATGATTGTCAGTAGACCTTAATGGAGACCTCTTGTTTAATTTCAAAATGAAGAATTAACATCTTCACACCACGCGTATAACTACAAAATTCAGAATTAACATAAGCTTTGTCCTATGCATTATATCCATGACTAAATAAAGAGAAGATCACGAAAAAACACAATAAAGGGAAATTAAATAGAGGAGATGTTCTGCTCTATGTGCATGGATAGTGAACAAAGTTTAAAAAATAACATGCTGCAAATTTCAACGAGGATTATATGCAGTATGAAGAACATGAATTCGAGTAGTTTCTTTTATAAAACGGGTCCTTTGGTTTCAAGTAAACAAGCACATAAATTTTTTATACTACCTCTGAAGATGTGGGCAAGGTAAGGTTCTGAATACCTCGTGGTGGCATAGAGACAGTGGGGGTACCGGTTGCCCTGCTCTGATCTAGGGTTCATGGACTGCCGTCCCAGCCTAGGATCTGGACGACCATCGTGTGCGCCCGGGGGGGGGGGGGGGGGGGGGGGGGGGGGGGGGGCTCTCCTCTTCCTCCTTCTTGGCCTCTCCCTATTACCACACCATCTCCCTCTCTGCCTCCTCCTTCTTCTCGAAGCTCGTGTACCAACTGCAGGCACCACAGCCCATCCGTTGAGGTCGCGGTCCGCTGCTCCTCCCTTGGCTTCCCCTTCTGGTGTGGGAGGAGGGAGAAGGAGGGAGGTGAGACGAGTGAAGGGGAAGAAGAAGGGTTGGGGAAGTGGAGAGGACAGACCTACCTCGAGGCGGCGAACGACTGGACCTGGTGGCTTACCGGCTGGTGGCCTTCGTCCTGGATGGGCTCCTTATCCCACGGCGAGGCGGTGGCAGAGAACGGGAGAAGGGATCGAGAGCGAGGGGTAAGCGGCGGCAGCGGCGAGGAGAGCACAGCATGAGGCCTTGTTTGGTGAAAGAGGTTTGGAGAGGTTCAAAGAGGAATATCCCGGCAGGGTTCAAAATCCTCAGAAATCCCTGCCACCCCGTTTGGTACACGGGAATTATATGGGTTTGCCCCTCCGAACCCCGCCGAACCCTCTCAACCCGCGCGGTTTCGAAGGCACGTCACCCCCTCGAGGAAACGAGAGGAAGCGAGACACTCGCACCCCCATGACACGTCGCCGCTGCAGCCTCCACCGTGCGCCGCCGCTCGTTGCCTCCGCGCAGTGTTTTGCACCAGCCTCCTCCTGCCCACTGGATCTGGGCAGCTCCTCCTTCTGCCGGTAAGGATCGAAGCCCTAGCTTTACTTGGATTGCACTTGGTCAGTTGGTCTTCCACTTCCCGTCGAACCGAATCGAATTCAGTTCAGTCGGCCCTTTGGTCTAGCTCTCGGCGGCCAACAGCATAGGTAGCACTTCCATGGGCGCGGGCCCATGGTGCTCTGTCGAGCGACATGTTGGGATCGATTTTAGACTAGATTCGGGGATCAAATTGGGTGATTGCTTTGGGGGCTGCTCATGGATGGAGGGATGCAGCAGAACGGTGTGCCCCACTATTGCTAATTCCTGAAAATCATCCATCAGTTTGAGAAAATAGACCTTAATAGATGACAAAGACAACAGTGTTGCTATCTGTTATCAACTTATCATCCATTGTACACCACACTCTGTATGTATTTTCTTCACCGAGGTATATATGTCTAATGTGTTCTGATCCACAAGGGGAGCAAAAAAATGTCCATTCAACTACTCCTGTGTAATGGAGTACAAGTGGACAGTGAATGAAGTTGCCGTTTTATTTATTATCGAATTCCCTGACAATGGATGGGGAGCATCTGATGTTTACTTTCAGAAAATATGTTTCTCAATCCATTCCCTGAATAATCGCTGGACTGAACTAGTTCAGTTTTAGTACTGTTGTTCTCTCTGATGCTAAAGACCGTCCAATTTCGATGTTCCATCCTTCTGGCCTTCAGAAAATGGAATAGCAGTAGGTGTGGATGCTACAAGAAACTATGGAACCTAAAAATCCAAATCAAACTTAGTCATTTCATTTTTGTCATTATATTGTTACTGATTATTTGTCTGCCGCCTAACTGCCTCATAATTTTCTGCTGATTCAGACTATGATGCGCTCCGACATGCAGATGTGGACGAAGCATAGAGAGTAATCCTGACAGTTCACCTGTTCACAAGTTTCGCCGGCTTGGATAACGATTTCAGATTACACTAGATTAAATTCCTGTAACTGAATGGAGCAAGTAGCTATCTCAAGTTTCAGATTTTCTATCACACTAGATCGATGACAGTGAATGAAGTTGCCGTTTTATTTAGTACATCAAATTGCACGTTGACCTGTTAATCATTCCTGGATGTTCTTGTTGTAAAGGTTTGTTTTTTTAAAACCCTGTGTAGCAAACCCTTTGTACCAAACAATTGTATTGTGAGAGGGATTTGAGGCTATGAGGAGGATTTGAAAGGATTGGGTGAAAGGAGGGGATTCACCAAATCCTCTCCAATCCCCTTCCCCTTGGGGGCTTGAAAACCACCTCTACCAAACAAAGCCTGAGGGGGAGGAATGGGGGAAAGAGAGAGTAGGGTAGCTGCTGCGGTGCACGGGCCTTATCCATCTCCTCTCGGTACAGTAGCCCACGCAACAGTGTTTACCCGTTGCTATCGGTGAGAAATTACGCTTGTACGAGCGATTCTGGCCACAACGCTGCCCCTTCGGACTTTATAAGTTAGATTATTTGCTTCTTGTTATATGTACTTTCATTCCATGCTTTTCTTTGCCATGATATCTCTACTATTCATATAGTTATTGAGCTCCCAAAGTGCTTACCTGTTGTTTTCTGTCAACTACCCTATAATTTCACTAAGTCTGGAATATAATATAGCTGTCTTGCATGCTTAATACTTGTGCATCTATGGATACTTTGACCACGGGTGCTATGTATGAACTCATGAGCATCATGTAGGCTTGTTGTAGACGTATGGCATGTTCATTTTGGATCTTGTTTGATATTACTTTTGCTCCTGTTTATATAGCATGTTTATAACAGTTTGCCATGCCTCTGTTTTTCACTAAGTCCTAGACCAATAGTATTATTTAGCATTTTGCATGGGTTACAATTATTTGTTCTTGGTGCTCATATACATGAAACCTTGATGACATGTCATTTTTGTCATGTCTACTGTTGATCCACATCTTTTTGGTGCATGTTTGCAACCTTTAGCATGTTGGTTCATTGCTTTCAAGTGTGCTACCTCATGTTGGTAGATTGTGTTCATAACTTGCGTTGCTTGTATCTTTTTAACTGTAACTCCGTTTGGAGTATTCTTTACATGTAACTTGACTAGAATTTCATGTAGATTGTGTTTGTATTATCATTTGTTGTCGATAATCAACCTAAAATATGGTTTAGGGCAGAACAGTACCAAATGCTTTAATCGTCGTGTGGTACTTAGTGATATGCCATGTTTAGGGTGTTGCCTCACTTTAAATGACTAGCATAGATAGTTTACTTTATGCTTCACCTCTTGCCATGATTGTGTGATATGACATGCTTGAGTGAGATGCCATGTTAACAACCTTTGCTCATGTTGTGTAGCTAAACAACTTGAACCATTGTAAACGTGTGGTATCGTCGTGTGTGACGAATACTCCACTTAACCTGTTAGTAACCGCTATCGACGATAGATGTGATACCGTAGTGAGTTGTCTCATGTTGCCTTCTTGTTGATGCTTGCTCGTGATTGCTTCATAGTAATAGATGCTTGCTCATTGATTGCCTTTTCCAGTGTTTCCTTCTTGTGTGCTCCCGCGATTACTCTCGGAGACGATACGAGCTTGCGATCGACTACACCTTCAGTTTCTTCTTATTAACAAGTAAGGAGGAGCATATATCATGCTTATAACTTTCAGCTCACTTGTGTCTAGGTATAGGATAGAACGATTGTTTGATCATACCACTTCATATTTATGCCTCCATATTAAAACCCAAACATGCATGTCCCCCACATCCTAGCAAACCATTGTTTGGCCATGTACCTTGCTTGCATAACCATTGCTTAGTATGCATGCTAGAATGCTATCAACTGTTATCATGTTACTCCTTGGATTGGACTATCACACAATTATATTGTTGTGGATGATATGATTATTATAAATGTTGACTATACTTGACGAAGGGTGGAAGGTCTAGGCTATCCCGCCCCGATGCTTTGTTCCATTCGAGTCACCTAGGACCCGAGTTCCGGGTATTGTGTCTCTTGACGAGCGTGCCTAACAATGTGTGGGATGCTATGGGGTCCTCTTTTCTTACCTACCTAGCTTCAAACATTTCTAGTGGTGGCCCAAGCCGATTTACCATTTGAAACGTGTGTGTGTCTAGTCCGGGGCCAGAAGATTTCAAACAACTTGGGCCGACGGAGACATGGTTTCTCTTGTTGGTCCACCCCAGGGAGCTATGGGGCTTCCCACATGGTTTGGGTAGCTAACTCGACCTCATCCAGATGGCAGAGGCCAATTCGAGAGCGCGGCCGTCTTTTGAGTTGGATGTTGACTCACCGGGGACCACCCGGATTTGTGCACTATTAGTTAGAGGGACATGTCGTACCGGATCTCTCGGAACTAAATCATAAAATGGTTGCCTGTGATGGGTAGCAACTGAGAGAGATGGGCGTGCGTGCGGAGCCTTGTAATGGGCAGTTGGTACACCCCTGCAGGGTTAAATCTTTTCGAGAAGCCGTGTCCACGGTTATGGACGACTTGAGACCTACTCCTTGTCATAGACAACAACAACCGAGATAATCTTAATAACTTGATCAACATGTGTGTGCCTTGACTGCTTCTTCTTCGTTGGGATGCGAAGGGGAGGACAAGGATAGGATAGGTGTTATGTTTGCGTAAGTAGCTGATAGAATACTTGTTGGAGGCGATTCCTCATCGAATGTTTGGTTCTCATCTTACTCTAAATAGATCGTTAGCCACTTATATAATGCTAGTGCGGCTGCAACCTCAACCACTACCCCCATCTTACCGTGAGAAGTTAGTTACAAGACTTGTTGATATAGCTCACCCCTTTCTTATCTCTTTTACGCACGTTATGCAAACGATCTTGGACTTCAGTGGAGCTCGATGATCCTTCTTCTGGATGCCTTCGTGGAGACTCGACGATGACTAGTTAGGCGGATCCCGGCGGAGAGCCTGGACCCGTGCGGTTATGGGAACGGTGTGTTTTACCTTTGCCATTAGGCATTTGATTGTAGTTTGTACTCAGACATGTATCTTCCGATGATGTATTGTATTAAGGCAGTTGTATGCCGATTGTATGAGATGTTGTATCCTTGTAGCTGTAATGTTGTGATATCATGTTGGAAATTCGGGGCATATGGCATTGTCATATGTCACGGTGGGACCGATATGTGCTTCGTCCCCGGATCTGGATGGAAATATCTAGATATGGAACAGTACCGCATATCGGGCCTTACAGCATGTCACCACATAAATTATGCTCGTTATCATTTACCTACTCGAGGACGAGCAGGAATTAAGCTTGGGGAAGTTGATACGTCCCAAACGTATCTATAATTTTTGCTTGCTCCATGCATGGTTTGGGTGACATTGCTATGCTTTTATGCACTTTTGATCATATTTGGACTAACCTATTAACTCATTGCACCATAGTGCCAGTTTCTGTTTTCTGTTGTTTTTGTATTTCAGGTTTTCCCATTACTTAAAGTGCCGAAAAAACTCCAGGAAAATATATAAAAAAATCAGAAAGACGGAACCTTCCAGAGCCCCGAAGTAGGGCCAGAGGGGGCCACCAGGGGTCCAGGCGCCCTGGGGGCGCGGGGCCCCTAGTGGTCGCACCGGGTAGCCGCCTGGACACCCGGGGCCACCACCTGGCTCCCCTTCGGCCTATATTTAACCCTTTTTCACGATCTCCCCTCTGTTCCGCCACCGCCGCCGCGCTTCCATGATCGGGGCTACCAGGAGACCCTTTCCTGGCACCCTTCCGGAGGGAGGATTGACCTCCGGAGCTTCTCCACCACCATGGACGCTTCCCGGATGAGCCGTGAGTGGTCCACCTTGGACCATGGGTCCAGGATCAGTAGCTATGTGATGTCTTCTCTCCATCTTTGTTCTTCAATGTTTAGACCTTGTGAGCTACCCTACATGATCAAGGCACATATGTAATTTTTTCGTTTTGGCTATATTGAGTTTGCTGGGATCTGATGGATTATGAGATTATGTCGAGATTGTGATGAGTAATATATTTGGTTCGTCTCCTTTTATATTTATGTTCTTGAGTAATTCTTGCATTTTCTCCATTGCTTTTTATTACTTTGGCCAAGTGATGGATCTTAACTCCAAGAGGGAGCGTTATGCACGATTGTGGGTTCATGCCCCCCAATGACTAGCTTGAGTGAAAAAAACATGAGTCTAGGGGATGTGTTGTTGCCACCAGGGAAAAAACGGTACTTGCGGGTGCAAGGATTGTTTACTTTACGCAAAGTTCTTTGAATGCAGTTGTTTGTTGCTTTGGGTTTACACTTTGGGTGGGGCTCGCAACTTAATACGAGCGAGATGTTATGGATAGATACCTCAAGGTGGATGATTAGTGAGTAGATGCAGATGGATTTCGGTCTACTTGTCTTGGCGTACTGCCCATGCTTTTGAGCCTCTTCCTTTCTTTTGTAGCATAGTTAGCATTGCGGTGCGTTTTTAATCCTATCAATTGCCCAACTGTAATTTGTTCACCTCGCATAGTTGTTTATCGTCTTTTGGGAGAGAGACATCACTAGTGAAGTTCATGGGACCCCGGTCCATATTTCCATCACTGTTTACACCTTCTCTTTTATTTCCTGTTTTTTACTTTCAGTTGCATTTATCACTACCACTATCATTATCTCTTGTGTTTGATCCTTTGTACACGGCAAGGCCGGAGAGATTGGCAACCTCTCTGTACTCGTTGGGAGCAAAGTTATTTGTTGTGTGTGCAGGTCCAGGTAAAGTAAGAAACCCGAGGTTGTGAACGGCGCCATTGTTCAGTTTACCACCTACTTGTCGTCGTTGGAGTCCTACTGGAGACATAACCCTATCCTCTACGTTAGGGGAAATTACCGCTACGCTACATCTTAACCTTCAACTTGGGGTAGCCAACGAGGAGCACTACTTCCGTGCCATCAGTAGGTTAGTCCAAATATGTGTAAAATGATATAAAAGTGTAGCAAAACATGTAGCAATGTCACATAAAAGTGCATGGAACAAGCATAAATTATAGATATGTTTGGGACGTATCAACATCCCCAAGCTTAATTCCTGCTCATCCTCTAGTAGGTAAATGATAACACAGATTATTTCTATGGTGACATGCTGATAGGACATTTCTCGTCCTTTGGTTTTGGTGTTGATTACAATACCAGATTGCAGATCTAACTGTGTCACGAGATTTTCAGGTATACATACAGGACACAAAGTTGTGGGACCAAGACCGGTCCACGCAAAGGGAGAAAAGAAATTCTTCAGCCAGGACACCACCTGGCCGGTTGTACTGGTGTCCAAGGCCGGTTGTACCGCCCTTGTCAGGGGATGGTACTACCGGCCCTGCACCGGTGCCTCCACCGGGATGGAGGGGAGACCCCTTTGATCTTGGTCGGTAGCCGGGCAGTGGTGGTCCGGTTGTATCGGTAAATCCGGTACAACCGGTACCAAGAGCGGTTGTACCGCTCTCCCCCTGGCTGTGGGCTGGGGTCTGGGGGGCATGGTTGTACAGGCCTCCCCACCGGACCCTCCACCGGGCATGCCCCGTTTTCTCTCTATCCTTAGCCGGTAGTGGGGCGATGGACCCCCGGTTGTACCGGTAAATCCGGTACTACCGGGGTAGGAGCGGTTGTACCGCTCTGCTCACCTGACCACCGGCTATTGTTCGAAAAGAGGGGAACCTCGCCTGTGGGACGGTTGTACCGGGCTGGCTGGCCGGTTTTACCGGCCTATGTTTTTCTGCGCATAACGGTTGGAATAAGGGGGAGGTCTTCTTCCTCCTTGCCACCTCTTGCTACACTCTCTCTCCATTGACGCCCTAAAGCTTCATCGACTCTGATCTCCATTTCTAGCCACCCAAACTTGTTGTGTAGATAGGGATTGAGGGAGGAGACCTAGATCTATACTTCCATCCAAAGGAAATATTGTTACCCATCCATTTTGTAGTGGATCTTGTTACTCTTGTGGTTTGGAGCCATTAAGAGCTTGAGGCCACCTCGGAGCCACAATCCATTGTGGTGAAGCTTCTTGGTGTAGGTGGGAGACTCCGGCGTGGTGTGGAGTTGTCCCATCCTTGTGTAAAGGTTTTGTGTGCACCTTCAAGGCACCGTTAGTGGAATCACAACATCTTGCATTCTTAAGAGCGTGAGGAGAAATAGGGTGGCCCTCGTTGGCTTCGTGTGAGCATTGTGCTCCTCACCCTCTCCAAACGGAGACGTACTTGTCGAAAGAGAAAGAACTTCGGCAACATATCCTTGTCTCCCGTGTTCCCCTTTACCTTTACTTTGAGATAGTTATTTTAATTGCTTATATCTTGCTTGCTCATAGTGTTGCATTTGTTGGCATATAGGTTGCTCACATAGTTGCACATCTAGACAACCTGTATTTATTGTTGTGCCTAATTTGTTAAGAAGAGCTTAAAAATTGTTAGTCGCCTATTCACCCCCCCCCTCTGGTCGACATTTTGATCCTTTCATTTGGTACCAGAGCATCGTCTCTTATTAAGGGCTTTACCGCCTTAAGAGGATGTCGCAAGGGGATAGAACAGAAGAGGTTGATTTACTAGGGGATACTTCGAATCCTCCCGCCTTGGGAAAGGTTCTGATTACCGAGGGCTTCACGAACACGTTCGCGAAGGATGACTCGTCATCTATCTCTCGACATGATTACAATGAAGGTATGTCCGCCATGAAGGCTCACATGAATCAAGTTACTAATATGCTTAGTGATCTCATGTCAAGGATACCCAGTGAGGACAACCCCACCATCACCCCCAACATTTCGAAGTTGGGTGGAGGAGATGTCACCTCCCAATATCGTGATGATGGTAGGAATGTCAGCCGTCCCATTCCTCTTCAGGGGAATGGATCAGGTGCTCATTCCGCGGTTGCTCCCCCCGTTAGCTATAACTCATTACGTATTCCCGAGCCTCATTTCGCGCATGCAGGTCCTCCTCCCATCCTTAACAAAGAATCTTATCCTGTTTGGGCTTATTGCATGAAGAGACACTTGAAGGGTTCCTCAGAGGAATTTTGGCGCATCATTGAGGAGGGTTTCCATCCTCATGACCGCCTCAACATGACCCCAAGAGAATATCGGGACAACTCCATCGACAATCATGCTTTGCTTGTGATAGGGGTTGAAGGAAGAGCAAGAGAATCTTGTCCGGAAGTGTGAAACGGCCAAGGAGTGTTGGGATCTTCTTGAGAAGACTCTCATGGGAAGCTCTAGCATACAGAGCTCCAAGTTTGACAAGATTCAAGACCAAGCCGATCATTTTGTCAGGAATGAAAGGGAATCTTCTGAGGATGTCCATCAAAGGTCGGTGGCTCTTGACAACTCCATGATAGATCATGGGAGCATGGACACCGATGATGGATGGATAAAAAGGAAGTTCATCACGGCTATGCTCCTACACAAGAAGCATATCACCAAGTTCATTCGTCAAAGGGCCGATTTCCGTGAGTGGACCTCCAACCAAGTCTTGGATGAATTTGTTGCCATGGAGATCTTGGTCTCCACGGCCGAGCTGAAATTGGCTCGCAAAAGTGGCACCAAGATGTCGTCTCTCGCTTTGAAGGCCAAGGAAGTTCAAGTTGAGGAAGATGATGATGAAGAGGATGTTGGACCGGAGGACACCAAGTATGCTTACAATGAGCACATAGCTCTTGCCTCAAGCCAATTTTGGGGCAACAAGAAGAACTTCAAGTCTAACACAAGTATCTTCAAGCCAAATGGCCAAAGGATAAGGACTTGCTTCAATTGTGGCAATGTGAGTCATTTTGTTGTGGATTGTCCATATGAGAAGAGAGAAGATCATGGTGGCAAGCTCGTCCGAAAGGACAAGAACAAGTCGCCATTGAACAAGAACTTTGTGAAGAAGAAGCCTCAATGGGTGTTGGTGGCACAAGAAGAATACTACTTCGATGATGACGATGATGAAGAAGGCGGTAAGATTGTGGCAACCACCACCATTTCTATCGCCATCGAATCTCCCTCATCAACGTCTCTCTTAAACTCCCCCAACGAGAACTCTCACATCATCCACAAGTGCCTTATGGCCAAGACTACCTCAGTAACTCCTTTCTCTAAACCGTTTGCCCCCACTAACCCATCTTTGTTGGATTGTGTGGAGGAAAATGAGGAGCCTAAGGTTCAAGAAGAAAATGATTTTGAGCTATTCATGTCCAAACTCAAAGGTGAAACCAAGAGACACTTTGTGCCTCTCTTGGAACAATTAGGTGAAGTCCATGCTCACATTGAGCAACTCGATGAGACTATCACCGAGTTGCAGGGCCATAGTCGTGACTGTGCGGATGAGATAGGGGAGGTATCTCATTCTCTTGAAGAGGAGCGTGAGCGAAGTTGTCTCTTGATGAGACTCATGCTAGTGATATCTCTAAGATAAAACTTGACCTTAAACATTCTAATGTCATTTCTTGTGACCTCAAGACTAAAAATGACGAACTTGTTGAGGCTCATGAAGGACTTCTTGTAGACCATGAGAAAGTCGAAAAGGACCACAAGTCCTTAAAGCACAAACTCATGGCTGTCAAGAAGGCACATGAGGAAACCAATATTCAACTCACTAAAGAGATTAATACCTTTTCTCCTATTATTATGGTAGAGAAACCTAGTTCCTCTAATCCTTTTGTGAGAATGTTCCTCTCATTGAGGAAAACGCTAGGTTGGAGGTACAACTTGAGAAGGGACTTGTTTCTTGCATTCAAGGAGAGAAGAACCTTAATGATTTCTTGAGTTCTCAAAAGGAGGTCATTGGCAAGGAAGGCATTGGTTTTGGTGCAAGCTCATCAAAGAAGAAGAACAAGAAGAAGAAGAACAAAAAGAAGAAGAGCAAGGCCCCTTATCCCTCAAAGGAAGTCACCTTTGTGAAGGAAGGGGATAAGCCTCAAGAAAAGGTGGTAAAGGTCATTGAGGGTGGCGTGACCAAAAGGGGTGGTACCATCCCCAATGACTTTGCCGGATCAAATAACCCTTCTTATGTTATTTGTTGCACTAATGATTGGCATGCTTATGCCAAATTTGTTGGTTCTTTTGATGAATATATTGCATGGTCCATTTGGTGCCTAAGACCCTTGATACTAAGACGAGAGGACCCATTCGTGAATGGGTACCTAAATCCAAGCATTGATCTCATGTAGGTGGTGGCTTCCGGTGGAGGTTCATGGATACTTGATAGCGGGGCTACAAGTCATATGACCGGAAGCAAGGACATGTTGGTGGACCATCTCGAACCACCCGTGTCCAATTTGGTGATGCAAACACGGTATTGGGTCTTGGCAAAGTAATAATTTCTCCGGACTCGTCCATTGAGAAAGTATTACTAGTTTAGACTTGTGTCTTTAATTTACTATCCGTTCGTCAACTTGCTATGATGGGCCTTTGCACTTTCTTTGATAAAGACATGGTCACCTTGATGTGGAGAAAAACTCTTAAAGTAGCCTTTGTTCGGCATGTGGAGGACGGTATGTATGTGGTGGACTTTTCTAAAGTCCCCACCAAAACCGCCATGTGTCGAATGGCTAAATTTGATGTGGGATGGCTTTGGCACCGCCGACTAGCTCATGTTAATATGAGGTCTTTGCAAACACTTCTCAATGGTGAGCATGTCATTAGACTAACAAATGTTAGCTTTTCCAAATATCGTGCTTGTAGGGCGTGCATTGAAGGGAAGCTACATGAGAAGAAACATCCCGTAAAGAATATCATCTCCACCAAGAGGCCTTTGGAGCTCCTTCACATGGATCTCTTTGGGCCTCCCTCATATGATAGTCTTGGCGGAAAGAAGTATTGCTTGGTTATTGTTGATGACTACTCAAGATATACATGGGTTTATTTCTTCAAGAAGAAGAGTGAGACCCAACAAACCGTCATCGAGTTTGCCAATGAAGCTGAACGTCAACACAACTCAAAGATATTGGCTATTAGAAGTGACAACGACACCGAGTTCAAGAACTACACCTTGCATGAATTTCGTAGTGATGAGGGGATCAAACATCAATATTCCGTTGGATATACCCCCAACAAAATGGTGCTGCGGAGAGGGAGAATCGCACTCTGATTGATGCGGCAAGGACAACGATGGCGGAGTTCAAGAGTCCCTACAACTTTTGGGCAGAGACCATCAACATTGCTTGTCATGCAACCAACCATCTTTATCTCCGCAAGATCTTGAACAAAAATCCATGTGAAATCATCACCGGGAAAAATCCCAACATCAAGTATTTTCGGGTCTTCGGGTGTAAGTGTTTCATTCTTAAAAAGGGTGCTCGTTTGTCTAAGTTTGAGTCTAAGACAAATGAGGGCATATTTGTTGGTTATGCTTCAAACTCTCATGCCTATAGAGTCTACAACAAATCCTTCGGACTTGTTGAAGAATCTAGTAACGTGGAGTTTGATGAACATAATGGCTCCCAGGTGGGGCAAAGTGATCTTAATGATGTAGGTGATGAAATTCCTCCTCAAGCCATAGGAAGAATGGGTGTGGGTCATTTCCTACCCGTTGAGGAACCCCTTGTGGTGGAAGGAGAAGGACAATGCTCTACTCATGTTTTTTTGAGGGGTTTATGATAGTGGGTGAACCCACTGCCTTCAATTTAATAAAAGAATAGGAGTTACACAAGGTGGGGGATTACATGGTTTGGGGGGGGGAGAGGGAGGGGTAGTGGGGAGAGGGAAGGAGATTACACCAAAGAAAAAAGGGGGGAGGAGGAGGACTAGTTTTACACTAGAGATTGTACAATTTGAGTTATGGAAGGCTCAAGCCTCCCACAAGCCCTATGCCTGAGCATGTCAAAGTATGCTTTAAATCTCGCGGCCCAAGATTCTACAGTGGGCAAGATCCCCCAGAAGTGCTTATTATTCCTTTCTTTCCACAAGCTCCACGTCGCAACTACGAAGACTTCCATGAACATTGGACCATTCCAGCCTCTCCTTCCATGAAAGAGGGCTAGCCTGTCGCCATCCGTCGGCCAGAGAATGCCCAATATGTCCCAACATGCTTTACTAAAAGGGCATTAAAAAAAGATGCTCAACCGTCTCCTCCAGATGAGTATCACATAACACACATCTATAGTCATTGTCTTGGATCGTTAGATGTCTTCTCCGAAGCATGTTCCGTGTGTTCAAACGGTCAGCCATCAATAGCAACACAAAACCTTTCCATTTTTAGTGCACTTTGATTTCCAAATTAGGGGAAACACCCCATCCATTCGCACCTCTCTGAAGAAGTGTAGGTAGTGATCATGTGACGTAAACCTGTTTTTCCCCCACACTCCTATCCATTCATCGCAGGTCTCTCTGTTAAGAGCCACTTCCACAGTGCTAGCCTGCAGATTTGAGAGCTCATCCCTTGCCTAGTTCGAGAGAGGCAGCGAGAAGTTTTCTCCTAGAGTGGAGGCCGTCAAAACTTTCTGCACTGAAGCATCCTCATCTAGCGCGAAGGAGAACAACCTTGGGTGAGATTCAGATACAATTACCCGCAGCCAATGGTCTTTCCAGAATAGCACCGTGGTCCCATCCCCCACCGTGACAGAGGTGATCGCCCTATAGATCGGGGAGAGTCTCATTATGTCTCTGAGCCAGAATGAACCACAGGGCTCAACAGTATGCGACACACGACGGTTGTAGTGCACTTGCCAGGCAAGATCAACCCAGGGTACATCAGATTTATTATACAACTTGTGTAATTGTTTGAGCAACAGGCCCTGATTTTGGATTCGCAGGTCCATCACTCCCAACCCACCCTTGGTTTTAGGTCTACAGACCACCGACCAGGCCATTGGCGACAACATCTTCGAGCTCCCGTTTTCATCTCTCTTGGACCAAAGACAGTGCCTGCGGATTTTGTCCAAGTGTTCAATCACCACAACAGGTATTTTGACCGAGCACATTGTATAGATCACCAGGGACATGACTACGGAGTTAACCAAGGTGAGCTTTGACCCGTAATCCAGCAGCGAGGCCGCGGTTGATAATTTCCTTTCAACCGAAGAAACTAGAGGCATAAAATCGGTCACCGCCGGCCTCGTGATGCCCATGGGCAAGCCAAGATACGTGAAGGGCATGGTTCCCACTGAGCATACCAACAGAGCATCCAGTTGCGCAGTCAGATCATCAGGAGTGTTTACCGAAACGAGAGTTGATTTGTGGAAGTTTATCCTCAGTCCAACCGAGGTGGCATAGTCCTGCAGCACATCTTTGATCCTGGAAACCTGAAGTGGGTCAGCTGGCATCATCAATATCGTGTCGTCGGCGTATTGGATCACCGGGTAGTCATTGTTCAGAATCGGGAGGGGCAGCTGTATGTGACCACTACGATACTGATCATTGATAGCCGCTTGCAGCAGATCCGCGGCCAGGACGAAGATTAGGGGCGACAACGGGTCCCCCTAACGAACCCCACGCTTGCATGGGAATTTTCTGCCGGGGGAGCCATTAAGTAGAACCGAAGATTTAGTGGAGGAGAACAAACAATCCATCCAGCCAAGCCATCTATCGTCAAACCCCATGCACCTCATGATCTCTATCATGGGTTTATGCTCTATAGTGTCGAACGCTTTTGCAAAGTCCAACTTCAGGACCACTATTTCCCGCCCAGTGTGATGACATTGATGGAGATATTCAAACGCCCATGCCAGGCAATCTTGGATCAATCTCCCACGAAGAAAGCCATACTGGTTACGGTGGACAATGCGCAGAATGTTTTTTTGCAACCTGTTTGCCAATATCTTGGTCACCAGCTTGATGCAGCAATTGAGGAGTGTGATCGGCCTAAAGTCATTTGCTGTTTCAGGGGATAACATCTTTGGGATCAGAGTGATGAAACCATCATTGAGGCTTTCAATATCCATCCCACATGCATGAAATTCTGAGCAAAAACGATAAAAGTCATCCTTGATAAGATGCCAACAAGATTTGAGGAATCCCCCATTGAATCCGTCTGGGCCAGGCGCACGGTCTGATGGCATGTTTTTCACGGCTTCATCTATCTCTGCAACCGCGAATGGCACTAAGAATTGATCCAGCCCGTCAATATTTTTGATCAGGTGACGGATGTTGAGCACCATGTTGATCGGATCCGATTGGCCAAGCCGCTCTTTGTAAGTCTGGAAGAGGATCGCCTCTTTGCCAGGATGGTCGCTTATAGTTGTGCCATCGGGGAGCCTCAGAGAAGCGATCAAGTTGTGTCTATATCTTTCACTGGCAACTCGATGAAAAATTTTGGTGTTTCCATCACCAAATTTAAAATACCGGATTGTGCAACGTTTTTTCCAGTAAAGTTTCTTGTAGTTCAGGAGGGAGAGCAAGTGTTTTTTCCGAATACGCTTGAAGTTAGATTCAGGAATTGTTAAACGCCTTCTATCCTCAATAGTATCTAGCTCGGCGAGTGTATTGTTCGAGTTCTCAATGAGAGTAGACAACTAGGAAATGTTTTTGCTCCATCTTTTCAGTTCATAAAGCAGAGTTTTAAACTTTTTACACAACAAGGCAGCAGAATTGCGTGCATAGCAAGGTCTGTTCCAGACCGCTTGTACCACCTCAAAGAACCCGGGGTGGGAGAGCCAAAATTCCTCAAACCTGAACACTTGCAAGCGGGGGATGCGGGTCTGGATGCTAACATAGCAAGGCACATGATCTGACACTGGTTTTTCTAACGGCATGACCAAAGTGTTTGGGTATTTCGCAGACCAGTCAACAGATGCAAAATGCCAGTCTAGTTGCTCAAGCAGAGGGTCAGATTTCATATTGCTCCAGGTATATGATCTTCCTTTGATGGGTATCTCAACTAGAGACTGGCTACGGATGAAGTCGTTGAACGTCATCATATCAGCAGGGTTGCCCCCTCCTCTGTTTTGGTTTTCCTGCGATCTAATGTAATTAAAGTCACCAACGAACAACCAATCCTCCCCCAAAGGGATAGTCAAATAAAAAAGACAGGATGTGAAACTGTTACGCCCATCGCCAGAGCACGGACCATACACATTCACTAGCGTCCAAGTATCATTGGACTGAGTCGATGTAAAACGCACACCTAGCGCATAAGGTTCAGAGAAAACTACCGCCGTGGAAAAAACAGAACTCATCCACATAATGCAAATGCCTCCCGAAATACCCTCAGAAGGAATAAAGGCAAACTTGTCAAAATTCCTGGGACAACAAAGTTTAACAAAATTCAAATCAAAGTGTTCACGTTTGGTTTCTTGAAGACAAACTATAGAGCACCCACTGGATGCGATGGCGTTGCGAACGGCAAGCTGCTTCTTGTCGGAGTTGACCCCACGGATGTTCCAGCTTAGAACGTTCCAACATTTATTAGGCGACATGGAGAAACTTAGTTATTGTCCTCACAGGAAGCCGAGCTGTCAGCAAGCAATTTTTCAGCACTGAGCTCGTCTAGCGGAATCCCACAAAGACCAGACCCCACCTTCTGCAGAGTGCGGATGGGCGTCGGAGGGGGAGTATCATCATCCCCACTGTCAGAATTGTCATTGATCGCCAGCTTCAGACCATCAGAAGGGGCGGTTGGAGCTGAGTTTGTAACCATCGACGGAGCCTTCCGCGGCTTGACCTTGGATATTGCAAGCTTTTTTTCAGTGAGAGTCGGTGCCTTAAACCCATCATACCTAGTGGTTCGGGAGCTACGCCTGAGTTGGGCAGTGTCCACGGGTAGCACCTCATTCTTGATCATCTTCTGGAATCTAGGGTCACAGGCAGTACCCTCCCCCACATCCTCCCTCTGTGCTGTTGGTGCTGCATGGGTTTGCACATCACAAGCATCACTGTGAGCAACGACCTGCACTACAGGAGGACTCTCAGAGATGATAGCATGTGAGGGAGTCAGTTCCTCATAGACAGTATCATTCAAAAGCAGGGCCATGAATTCTTCAGGGATGGTAATCACCACTGGGATGGGTACCACTATATTCCAGGGGCTGAGAACTAGAGGATCCATAGTGGACAGCAGAGCAGCGAACCCTCGGAGCACAGCCTCAAAGAAAGGAAGAGGGTTCATCGGCAGCTGAACCACCTCCATCTGTGGCTGCCAAGTGAGAGATTTCATAAACTTCCTGATATGCATATACCAAACCCATTCCAGGAATTCAGGCATGACAGAAACATCAATTGTTTCAGTGAAATCTCCTCCTGCACGGGTAAAACGGAGAGGGGAGTTCGTTGTCCCATGCACAATGTCATCCGCAGCTGTAGAAATTTGTGAATAAACTGACCATTCATCCTGAGGATCATCCGAGACATTGTCCGATGGAGAAATTCCATCCATGAGAGAAGTGCCATTGTAATCCAAATATTGGCGTAGATTCACTCCCTGAAAGATCGGAGGAATCACCGGCCAGGCACCCCAGCCTTCCTCCTGAATATTCCCCTGTTCTGCAGCACCTTGGTTCCATGTAGCATCCACTTGGGCTTGTTGCATCTGTTGTTGCTCAAGTTACCATTGATGGGCAGCAGACAATTACGGGAGATCGAAGGGGTGTGGGGAAGCATTCAGTGGAGGGGGGGTTCTCTTCAGTCCCAACTAGCCCAGACATGGTGTGGTGTCCGTTGAGGATATACACAGGTACAGTCCATGATCTCCCCATCCCAGTCATCAATCCGCATCTCCTGACAATCAAACTATGTGGCACTAGAGCAAGATCACTGATGAAGACCCTAACCAAAACTCTCTCTTTGCTGTGACCTGGCCTATGCCACAAGTCAAGCTTGGCAAAACAAGAGACCTCCTTGTTCACATAGTGGTCGGTTTGATAGTCCATGGGAAAAGCTAGGAACATGATCCATGCAACGTATTGGAAGGGACAGAGACGCATATTCAGACCCGCATCATGTGGAACAAAGGAGAAAGTCATCACCTCATCATAAGGATCAAGTTGGTGTGGACTCTCCATGATGAATTGATCACGAAGAACCACATCCGCAAAATCAACCATCCCAATACCAATCGGATAAACAAAAGAGTCAACCACTTCCATCCCAAAGTCATCATGCATAATCTTAACAACATCCTCAAGCACCATTCTTTTTTGGTGATCTGCTATCTCAGGGTGAACTGTGACAATTGCATACCTCTCATGGCTCAACGGCGGATCATCCACCATGATGGTACTCCGAGCAAGCCTGTTGTCCGGACCCCTTTCCAACTCAGCGCCAAGGGGGATGAACTGGAACGGGCGTACAGGGAAGTTCGCCATTGCCGCCGGTACACAGGGAGCAGACGCGTGAACGTTGAGGGGCGAAGTATGGCAGGATTTAGCAGACGCCAAGGTATTACCAAGCTGATGTTGTGTTGGCGTTTGGATGGAAGGAAAGTTCTGTTGAAGATCATGGACAAGGATTTTCTGTTTGGGTCTCCAAATTTTGCGCCTCAAAGGGGAAGCTTCGTTCCTGTTGATACACTGACGTTGCAAAGGAAATGCATGGGTTTGCTTCCTTTTGGTTCTCTGTCTTCTATGATAAGGATCCAAACTATCTAAATGCGAGGCAAAAAGTTTGCGTTGCCAAACAAACCGATCCACTCCCAGATATTTACAACCTTTGTTAAGGTGACCCAAACATTTGCATCTGTCACACCGCCAATGTGCCGGGCAAAGACTTGTGATATGCGAATTAGCAGAGCAGATATTGCACATAGCATCAGGTGTAGCTATACGGCAGAAACAGGCCCGTTCAAAATTACCACACGACTGACAGCGGACCGCCAGACAATTGGATGATTGATGATCAAAACCATAGCAGACATGGCAACGGCCCAAGGCTTCCAAAATTATCTCATCAGATGGGATAGAGGATGCTTTAACACGACAGCATATCTCTTGATCATAATACCCCGCATGGCGCAAATCAATGATAGTTTCCAAACATACACTCGACAGATTACGCCAGGATTGACGAAATTTACACCCTTGAAAGGAAATCCCAGATATCGTGGGATGTCGTGACTGAACTATTCCAAAAGAGCCAAAAACCAAAGATTGTTGTTCCAAAGACGAAATGTCACAGGATGTATGCAAACACTGAGCAGTATGATCATCCTCAGCAGCATTATCAAACAAATTTTGCAAATTGGATGGAGCAGGCCTATGGAATCCAAACTTGGCTAGTTCATGCTGAGCAGACTGATCAAAACGTGCACTTTCCTCAAGAAACTTTAACTTGGAACGCACCAACTGAGGAGAACGAGCCGAGATCGCCTTCACTTCACAATCCGTAAACCATCCCGTTCTATCAAAAATCCTCCTAGCAATATGATTTTTGAACAGAGAGAAATGACAGATAAAATCCGGCCAAACACGATCTCGAAGATTATAAACGAAATGCCCAAATTCATTCGAAGCCACCGAAAACCGAAAAATGCGATCATCTAAGTGACAGACATTGAAACCCGAAGCAACTCCACCAAGACAGCACTGAAGTGCTAGAGCAACCGACAAACAGGAAAGGGGGAAGGAGGTTGAGGAGAAGGAGACGACCAAGAAAAATTCCTTGGAACCACATGACGGGGAGAACTGCACCGTGGATCTAAAACGGCGACGCACCTGTTCCTCAAGCGCTAGGCCTGGGTTGAAGTCCCAGTGCAGGAGTCCCTCCATGGAGATCTAGAGGGATCCATGGTTGCCGCCGGCGAGGTGTGGTGGGTGGAAGGGGGGAGGAGAGGTGGAGGTGGAGGTGGAGGTGGAGAGGAGAGCCATCTGCGGCCGGCTTTTTATGCTCTACTCATGTGGAGCCATCACCTCCTCAAGATCAACAAGCAAACCAAGAAAAATATGAAGGCCCTCCCTCTCCCGAACAAGATCAAGGTCAAGATCAAATCATTGATGATGGTGTTGCACCACATGATGACCAAGATTATGCTCTCATTCAAGGGCAAGCTCAAGATGATGAGCAAGTCCTTGATGGTGCTCCTTCTTCCGAAGATGACTCTCTCGAGCCATCCCAAGAAGCCATGGAGGAAGAAAGAGTACGCCGAGCACTCAAGATTGCATCCCGGTTAAAATCACAAGATCTTTCGGTGGATCAAGTGCTCGGAAGCATCCAAAAGTGGGTAACAACTCGTAGTCAATTGAGAAACTTTTGTGCCCATAATGTGTTTGTTTCTTGTGTTGAACCCCAAAAGGTAGGTGAGGCGCTTGAAGATCCGGATTGGCTTGAGGCCATGCATGATGAACTCAATAACTTCAAGCGCAACAAAGTGTGGTCATTAGTGGAGAGACCCAAAGGTGATCATAATGTTATTGGGGCCAAGTGGATATTCAAGAACAAGCAAGATGCACTTGGTATCACCATTCGGAACAAGGCAAGGTTGGTGGCACAAGGTTTTTCCCAAGTCGAAGTTTGAGATGTCTATGATGGGAGAGTTGTAGTTCTTCCTCAGCTTTGAAGTGAAGCAATTGTCAAGAGGAATCTTCATCAACCAAGCCAAATACACTCAAGGCATGCTCAAGAGGTTCAAGTATGATGGTCTTAAAGGAGCCAAGACCCCCACGCCACTCAAGTGTCAACTTGACCTCGACCCGAACGGCAAACAGGTAGACCAATGGGAGTATCGTTCTATAATTGGTTCTTTGTTGTATATTTGTGCATCTAGGCCGGACATCATTTTGAGTGTGGGCATGTGTGCAAGATTTCAATCCTCACCAAAAGAGAGTCACGTAGTGGCTGTCAAAAGAATCTTTCGATATTTGGTTAATACCCCAAACATTGGGTTGTGGTATCCTAAAGGCTCTAGCTTCAACCTCATCAGGTACACGGATTCGGATTGGGCGGGAGACAAGGTGGAGAGGAAGTCCACTTCCAAAGGATGCCAATTCCTTGGTAGGTCTTTGGTGAGTTGGTCATCCAAGAAGAAAAATTGTGTCTCCCTCTCTAGAACCGAAGCCGAGTATATTGCCACCGCAAGTTGTTGTGCACAATTATTATGGATGAGGCAAACTTTACAGGATTACGGTGTCACTTGTGACAAAGTGCCTCTTTTATGTGACAATGAAAGTGCTATCAAGATCGCTTACAACCCCGTTCAACATAGCAAGACAAAGCATATTGAGATACGTCATCATTTTATTCGAGATCATGTGAAGCGGGGTGATATTGATCTTTCATATGTGGGCACCGGAGATCAACTTGCGGATATTTTCACCAAGCCTTTGTATGAAGCAAGATTCCGAGAGTTAGGCATGAGCTAAATATCATTGATTCGAGTAATGCGGTTTGACATGCTTGCCCACACACCCTATCTCAACATGGTACCTAGTTTGGATGTAGGCATGGACATAGGGGGAGTGATGCTTAATTCATAGGCAAACATTCCACCTATTATGCGGAAAGAGATAAACTTCTTTCACTATGGTTATTTTCGGCGGCCATCATGGTCACCCAAAGTGGCAACGATGCTTCAAAGAAGAGCATTGGTTTTGGACCCAAGATACATCTTTGCGCTGCCTTGTCAAATAAGCTCATACATGGTGGCTCCGGCCACCACCCACCTCTTAAACGGTGGAATGGTGTGTGCTCTTTTTTTTTCTTTTTTTTTTCGTTTTCTTGATCATTTGTTTGCCCGATGACGAGGGGGTGACCCCACGACTCCTACGGATAAGCCTACCTGGTGTCCCTGAAGACAGAAGGTCCATGAAGATACAGTCTCGGCCCGCTAATTGGCACCGACGTAGGAGTCTGCGACTCACAAGGAAGGTGCAAAAACCTGCCGTACGGAGCAAGCTAGGGTTAGGAAAGCTTACCTGTAAACATAGATGAACTCCCTGAGACCTAGCCCAGTATATAAGGGCTAGGAGGGGTGACGCCAAAGGGCAACCAATATCATCTGTAACCCTAGCCTTGAGCGCTCCAGCCTTGGCATCCACTGTAATCGCATCTCCCCCATCAATAATATCGAGCAGGAGCGTGCCTTCCTGTTTGCCGACGAGCTATCGTCCAACCTTTGCCTCTCATGACTAACCCAGGGTCCCTGACCATGAGATTTGCCGGGGTTGATCCCCGTCAATTGGCGCCGTCTGTGGGAACTACACAGGTTGGGATCATGATCTCGGCGGTCTCGTCTCCAGCAAGCTACAACTCAAAGACAAGAACCAGATCTAGCCCACTCGAAGGATTCAAGATCACGACGAACATCTCTGCCACCCCATCAAGACCGCTCGGGCTACAGTTGTGCCAGGACCGATACTACGGTAACGGCCAAGTGCAGCGTCAGCGCCGAAGGAATTGACGACCCAGAAGAACGGAGAGGGGCCTCTACGAAGGAATTCCACTCGGCGAACCGCGACGCGCAGCGGAGGACTCGCAAATCTTTCGACAAACCACCACCGCCCGGGCACCCGCCGCACATCAAGACGATGACTACGAGATCGAAACCAGCGATCAGCAGAACCATCGCCAAGGAAGAAGGAACCGACGACCAAAAAGGCGCGCATGGGAGATCTACGGCGAGGCTCCAATGAACGAGCCACGACACGCAGCCGGGAAACCGACAACCGCTCGACGACACGCCGTCACACGAGCACCTGCCGTCAGCCAGGACAGCGACTCCGAGACACCGGTGGGCGAGTACTATGACCCAGATCGAAGGCCGGATGAATTCGCCAACCTCATCAAGAACCAAAACATGAGTCGAGGAATTGAAACCGACCCCCGCTTCCACGAACACCCAAAGGATCACGAGCAAATCTTCAGAATCTCAAGAAGGAAGAGGCACGCCGGATCTAGCAAACTCACGACTAGAGAGCAGCCGACAGGACCCTGCACGATCCACAGCTTCGAGGATGACTGGGGACGCGCCAGGTCAGGTCACACTTTGAGAGACTGCCGCTTGTTCAACGAGCTAGACGACGACCTCAAGAAGGAGAAGCAGAAAGAAGACAGGCGCAACCGGCGACCCGAACAATCGGCACCCTCAAGCCCGGAAGGACGTCACAATCCGCTGCAAGAACTGGTGCTCATGATCCAAGAGGGAAGGGTGCCTCAAGCATGAAGCGACGCCTACACCCTGCAAGCTAGAGCAACCGAGAGCATAAACATAGTCGAAGTCTACCAGCTACATGATACGGAGACCAGCATCACGTTCTCACAAGACGACCATCCACCCGCAGTCCCAAGACCGGGGCACGCGCCCCTGGTGCTCGATGCACAAATCGGAGGGTACGACATGGATAGGGTCTTCATGGACGGAGGCAGCAGCATGAACATCATCTTCGCCAGCACCCTGCGAAAGATGCTGATCCCACGATCAGTATGGAGAAAATCGAGCACCGAGTTACACGGGGTAGTCCCAGGAGAAGCAGCCACATCCCTCGGAGTCATCAAACTCGAAGTTGCCTTCGGCAACTGACGCAACTTCACAAAGCACGTCCTCGAGTTCGAGGTACTCGACTGGAAATCGCAGTACCACGCCATATTGGGACGGCCAACATTCGCGCAGTTCATGGCGGTCCCACACTACGCCTACCTCAAGCTCAAGATGCCAGGATCAGCAGGAGTCCTCACGATCAACGGAAGCTTCATCAAATCAGATCAGTGTGATCGTGACTTCCACAGAATCTCCGACACATTCGGAGCCGAACAAGAACTCAGATAAATAGCCATGGTGACGGACAAGAGTACCTTCCCATTGGTGAACCGAAGCGAATTCAAGGAGTACGGACGCGACTTCAACATCGACAGCGACACAGTCACTCACCAAGTGCACCCGACGGACCCGGACAAAACAGTCCGCGTGTATGCCCACCTACCAGAGGAGCAGGCGACGGCTCTCGTCGCTTTCCTTCGAGACGGGTGGGAAATATTCGCCTGGTGCCCAGCCGACATGCCTGGGATACCACGCGAATTCGCGGAACACGTCCTACGCATCAAGCAAAACACGAAGCCTGTGAAGCAAGCGCTGAGACGATTCTCGGAGCCCAAGAACAGAGCAATCGGAGAGGAAGTCAACCGGTTACTCGACGCCTAGTTCATCCGAGAAACGAAGAAAGCCACCTGGATAGCCAACCCAGTGCTGGTGCCCAAGAAAGACACGACCGTGCTGCGCATGTGTGTCGACTACGGACCAGTCAACAAGCATTGCCCGAAGGACCACTTCCCCCTGCCTAGAATCGATCAGATAATCGACTCGACAGCAGGGTGCGATCTACTTTCCTTTCTTGACGCTCACTCAGGATACAACCAGATCAGGATGAAGGAAGAAGACGAAGAGCACACATCGTTCATCACCCCCTATGGCGTATTCTGCTACAGGACCATGCCCTTCGGGCTCAAAAACGCAGGCGCCACTTACCAGCGAATGATGCAGGCCTGCCTGAAGGAGCAAATCGGAAGAAACGTGCAAGTCTATGTGGACGACATCGTCATCAAGACCTACAAAGCAGCCACACTACTCGACGACCTGCGCGAAACCTTCGCGGCGCTCAACAAATACAGAATCAAACTCAACCCAAAGAAGTGCGCATTCGACGTACCGGCGGGGAAGCTGCTTGGCTATATGGTCTCTGCCCGAGGAATCGGGGCAAACCCTGAGAAAGTCCAAGCCATCACCCGAATGCAAGAACCAACCGATGTCAAAGGAGTACATCAGCTCACTGGAAAACTCGCAGCCCTAAGCCGCTTCATCGGCAGGCTGGGAGAACGCACGCTGCCTTTCTATCAGCTGCTCAGGAAAGGAGAGAAATTCGAGTGGACGGAGGAAGCCTGCCAAGCATTCGCGGACATGAAAAAGACACTGTCGACCCCACCAATACTGGCGGTACCCAAGGAACGAGAGAAGCTATACCTCTATGTGGCAGCACATAACAGTGTAGTAAGCACAGCGCTCGTTGTCGAACGCGCAGAAGAAGTCAAGTTCTAGAGCATCCAGAGACCAATCTACTACCTCAGCATGCTCCTGACCAAATCCCTACAGCGGTACCCGCACTATCAGAAGCTACTACTGGCCATCGTCATGACCTCAAGAAAGGTGTCCCACTACTTCGACGAGCACCCTATCACAATCGTGAGCAGCGCACCACTCGCTGACATACTCAACAACCCTGGAGCGACTGGACGAGTCGCCGAGTGGAACATTGAGCTCAGCCCACGGGACCTGCAGTTCAAGCACCCAACAGCCATCAAAGCCCAAGTACTCCCAGATTTCTTGGTCGAGTGGACGGAGGTTCAGACACCAGGCCCCCCCAGACCTATCAAGTTCATGGTCAATGTTCTTCGATGGGTCCAAGAGACAACAAGGAGCTGGGGCAGGAGTTTTGCTCATCTCCCCTAAAGGAACAAAGCTGAAATATGTCCTCCAGGTTAACTTCAGTCACGCCTCCAACAACGAAGCAGAATACGAGGCACTCCATGGAATGCGCATGGCCAAAACGTGCGGAGCCACTCACCTCATAATTTACGGGGACTCCAATCTCGTCATCCAGCAGACGATGAGAAACTGCGACGCAATAGCCGATAACATGGCGGCCTACCAGAAGCTCTACAACGAACTCGAAGGAAGTTTCGTCGGTTGCGAGCTCAACTACATCACCAGGGCCAACAACACAGAAGCTGACGAGCTCGCGAACATCGGTTCGACCCGGGGACCTGTACCACCCGGCGTTTTTCTCGAAAGCATCAGCCGGAGATCCATCAAGGTATAGGAAGCAACACCTGAAGCAGTCGTGGACGGCGAAGACGCAACAGAACTGGCGCAGGTGGCAGCAGCAACCCCATCAGAAGGCACAAGCACCAGCACACCCGACAGCACAGCTCCGACAGAGCTCAAAGGACCCGTCTGGACAAAACCGTTCCTCCGATTCCTAATCGAAGGTACGCTACCATAAGACGTGGCTGAAGCACGATGCATCAGCCGACGATCTAAGGCGTTCACGGTGATCAACAAACAACTATACAAGTGCAGCATCACCCAGATACTCCAAAGGTGCATCGACGAAGAGGATGGCAAAGCCCTACTGCTCGAAATCCATGAAGGCACATGCGGACACCATGCGAGCAGTCGAGTACTCGTGTCCAAAGCATTCTGAGCCGGGTTCTATTGGCCCACAGCCATGAAAAACGCAGAGGAAATCGTGCGACGTTGTGTCGCCTGCCAGAAATTCGCCAACAGGCCGCACACTCCCGCCTCAGAGCTCAAGACCATACCACTATCTTGGCCGTTCGCCACCTGGGGACTCGACATGGTGGGTCCACTCAAGAAATCATCAAAGGGCGGAAGGACACACCTGCTCATCACAGTCGACAAGTTCACTAAATGGATCGAAGCAGTGCCCATCACCAGCTCCATAGCCCTCACAGCTGTCAACTTCATCAAATCGATCATCTTCAGGTTCTGAGTGCCACACACCATCATCACGGACAACGGCACGAACTTCACAGCCGCAGAATTCCAGAACTCCTGCGAAGAACTGGGCATCAAAATCAATTATGCATCAGTCGCGCACCCGCAGTCCAACGGCCAGGTGGAAAAAGCAAACGGCCTTGTGTGCGGGGGAATCAAGAAACGGCTCCTCGCACCACTCGAGCAAGCCGCCGGCAACTGAGTAGAAGAACTCCCCGCGGTCCTATGGAGCCTACGAACCACACCAAAAACCGCGACCCAGTACACACCCTTCTTCATGGTGTACGGGGCAGAGGCAGTCCTACCACACGACCTCAAGTTCGGAGCACCTCGGGTCACCGGATACGAAGAAGAAGCAGAAGAAGCACTACAAGACGACAAAGATACGGCTGACGAAGCAAGAGACACAGCCCTGGCAAAATCAGAGGGGTACAAGGACAAGCTACGCACCTACCAAAGCAGTCGCTTACGCACTAGAACCTTCAACAAAGGCGACCTAGTCCTACGGCTGATACAAGAGAAGGTCCATAAACTTGCCCCCAATGGGAAGGACCATTTAGTCTCAGAAGTCATCGGAGGTGGCGCCTACAGGCCGAAGAACCCGAAGAGAGACGAGGACGTGGGTAACCCATGGAACGTAGCAAACTTGCGACTGTTCTATCCATAGTCCCCATTGGTCAGACATGACTGGCAACTCATGTAGCTGCTTGACCGCAATAAAGAAAATGTTGCCCAAATACTGCCATCTCAAAGCACTCGGGGGCTTAAGCGTAAAATCCCCCCGAGAGACGCTATCGCCTACGCGATCTTAACCAAAGCACTCGGGGGCTTAAGAATAAAATCCCCCCCGAGAGACGCTATCGCCTACATGATCTTAACCAAAGCACTCGGGGGCTTAAGCATAAAATCTCCCCGAGAGACGCTATCGCCTACGCGATCTTTACCACAACACTCGGGGGCTTAAGAATAAAATCCCCCCGAGAGACGCTATCGCCTAAGCGATCTTAACCAAAGCACTCGGGGGCTTAAGCATAAAATCCCCCAGAGAGACGCTATCGCCTACGCGATCTTTACCACATCACTCGGGGGCTTAAACATAAAATCCCCCCGAGAGACGCTATCGCCTACGTGATCTTAACTACAACACTCGGGGGCTTAAACATAAAATCCCCCCGAGAGACGCTATCGCCTACGCGATCTTAACCAAAAGCACTCGGGGGCTTAAGAATAAAATCCCCCCGAGAGACGCTATCGCCATTCAAGCCATCTTAAACACAAACACTCGGGGGCTCGAGCACAAAAACTCCCTCCGAAAGACGTTATCGTCGCTCACGCGACATCTACATCCAAGCACTCGAGGGCTCGAGCACCACCTCCTCCCGAACACCGCTCGCGCAGTCTGAAGCTTAAAAAGCCCAAGCAAAAATACCCGGCCAGCCCCACCTGCTGAGAGCAAGGCTCGAAAGACATGGCCACAATCAGATGGAGCACCCAGTACTCTGAAGAAACTTTGGAGGAAGCACAGGACACAGACTCATTTAGTCTTCATCTGATCGCCAACGATCACCTAAAGACTCGGGGGCTACTCCCATCGGGAGCGCTGTCGCGCACCCGATAAAAGACAGAATTTAACGGAAGAACGGCAAGGGAAACAAATTTCAGCCTACGCTCGACCCTCCGACTCAAGCGTAGACTCGGGGGCTACTCCCATCGGGAGCGCTATCGCGCACCCGATACAACCCACAGTGCAAAGTTTGGACGGACTCGAGAACAACTCTCGATCGCAAAGGACTCGAACATAGCTCCCGGCTGCAAAGAACTCGAAGACAGCTCCTGATTGCCAAGAACCCAAACACATCTCTCAGTTGCAAAGAACTCGACGACAGTTCCTGATCGCCAAGGACTCGAACACAGTTCTCGGCTGCAGAAGGCCCAAAGATAAAGTCCATTGCAAAGGCTCAAGCATAGTTTACCTCATAAGGATCATTTTCAGTACAAAAAGGACTCAACTACATTTGGATAGAAGGCAGCTCCTGTTACAAGAGGGAATCACCCAAAGAATTATGACTTCTACATATTTGCCCATGCTGGGATGATTGGCACTAAGACAGCAAGCATCATCACAGACAAAGGAGGAGTGAAAGCAGCAGGCTCATGATGTCAATGACATAACAAAAGGTGAAACTCGACTTATTTGCAGAGCAGTTGAAGACGATGCTCCACCAGCTTCTTCTCCTGCTCCACCAGCTTCTTCTCCAACTCCAGCTGCAAGCCTTCTTCTCCGGATGCATAGCCTCTTCCCCGAGTTGCCAGCGAAGATGAGCCGCCTCCAGTTCTACAAGGTCGCTTGGCGCGCCCGCTTGATCGATGGCTTGACGTCGATGTCCTTTTCGGAGCTGATGGAGACGGCACCACCACCTGAGGAGTCGCCAGAAGACGGAGCTGTAGAAGATGCAGGCGTAGGACTCCTCGACCTTGTGGAGCTGTCGCTGCTCGACTCCTACCAGTGTGGATCCATGTTATTTCCGCTCAGATCGAACGCGCGGACAGTAATAGTGCTTTCGCCGTCAAAACGACAGCTGAGCATATCGCCATCTCGCAGATTCAACCGCCGAGCAAACAAACTCCAACCAGAGCGAAGAAAAATCGAGCGGGAGCTATCAACCTACAAGTCAACATAAGAAGGAGATCGACAGCTCCCTTGAAGATGCAGAAGCAAGCCATCCAAGCCACGTTCAGAGACAATGGCGGAAAAAGCAGAGGGAAGAAGAACGTGATTGGCACTCTGGCCACAAACACGTAAAAGAAAGTCATAGCGCCAGAATCCCTCCTCCAAGGGAGAAGAGGAAGGCACTGGCGCCGTACCATGGCGACCACCACGACATGAGCGTGGTGTACGGCCACCACGGCCACGACGAACACGGCCACTGCCAACACCCCACTTGGGAGCCATGAGAGGAACAAGAGAAGAAAGAAGAGGCAAAGCAGCAAGCCGGATGGAGGTGAAACGCTGTGGAAGAGAAAGGCTTATTTATAGAACGAAAATCTCCCAGCACGGAGAAGCCGAGACGACAGCAACAATTAATTCAAAGACCAAACGTCGCAGACGTCCCAGATTCCAAGACCAAGATGCTTTCCCACGGGACGCACTGTGCGTGAGACGCGTCAATTCACGCGCGTTTCCAACGCGCATATCGGAAACTCAACCAGCGCCTGCCGCACGCCACAGCGGTTATCATTATGACCAGTCATAAAGAAGTGACGGTTCACCGGCGGAGCATCCCTGACAGCCATCAAACAGAGGCATCGTTATCCTGACAAGCGGTGAAGAATACAAACAAACATCAAGGCTCAGAGATTCCATCTTTCAGATCTTTTTCCCAATGAAGAAAAATATCTTACTCCCATCGGGAGAGCACATCATGAGAGTCCCAGGTGCTCCCTCACCCAAAGGTCAGCAATGTGCTCGAGTGACCACTCACACTCAAGAGAGTCTCGGGTACTCCCTCAACCCGACACAAGACAAAACATGCATTCGACAAGATCATACGACACTAAGAGTCTCAGGTGCTCCCTCACCTCAAGAGCCGAAACGGCATTCGAGTGACTACTCGCGAAGAACTCCCCGTCGGAGCACTCGAAACAAACTCCACGGGTGAACGAGTGAACAACTCGCTTGATGTTTTGTTCCAAGCGGGTTCAATACTATTAGGCTCCGCGCCTCAAAAACACACAATCCTGGAACACGATACACTGTGCCCAGATGCCACGCAAGATTAGCGTGTAGGTAAGACCCCGCTGCGAAGTTCGGCCGGGCTGGGACTTGCCGAAGAGCGGTTTCGCTCCCAACCTTTTCCATGCGCTGCGCATGATAGGAAAAGCCGGGCGGACGCGCCTTAGGCTATGCATATTACTGGCGGCAAATGAACACCGTAAGACCTGAAGCGGCATGACTTTTGCTCGACACCAGTGTTCCAAGCTCACGTCGAGGGACGTGGGTTTGATTGGGCTACTGCGGTATTTGCCCTAGTACAATTCACCAAGGCTCGACCAGTCGACTCCTTGGGCCCTTTCAGCTTAGCATCCCTCGAAACAGGTTTTGTCATGGCCACCAGACTGCCAGCGAGCCGCGGTTGTACCGCGCATACAAATAACTGACAAATGGATAAACTCGAGTCCCTGCGCGACTCTTCGAGTACCCCAGGCACTCGGGGGCTACTAACGAGGGGGTGACCCCACGACTCCTACGGATAAGCCTACCTGGTGTCCCTGAAGACAGAAGGCCCATGAAGATACAACCTCGGCCCGCTAATTGGCACCGACGTAGGAGTCTACGACTCACAAGGAAGGTGCAAAAACCTGCCGCACGGAGCAAGCTAGGGTTAGGAAAGCTTACCTGTAAACATAGATGGACTCCTTGAGACCTAGCCCAGTATATAAGGGTTAGGAGGGGCGACGCCAAAGGGCAACCAATATCATCTGTAACCCTAGCCTTGAGCGCCCCAGCCTTGGCATCCACTGTAATCGCATCTCCCCCATCAATAATATCGAGCAGGAGCGTGCCTTCCTGTTTGCCGACGAGCTATCGTCCAACCTGTGCCTCTCATGACTAACCCAGGGTCCCTGACCATGGGATTTTCTGGGGTTGATCCCCGTCACCCGAGGTTGTGTGTTTTGTGTCTTCTCTTCGTGAGTGGTTGTAGTGTTGTGTCCCGTAGTTTAGTCCTATCCCCAGCCATCGTATCTTGAACCAACATAGTTTCCTGGATACACATCAATTTCCCTCTCTTCCCAGGAAGCACATGTGAATGGGCGGTACTACCGGTCTTCTGAGCGGTACTACCGGTCTCTGTCAGGCACCGGTACAACCAGGGTTCATCCTGGTACAACCGGTGGCTACAACAGGCCGGAGGTACCGCAGTAACCCCAGGGTTATCCCAGGGACCGGTACTACCGGTCGATAGTCGTGGTTCCACCGGTGTGAAGGGTATATAAGGGCTCGGGCCCGAAACGTGGGGGGTTATTCCCCCATTTTTTGCCCCACCCCGACAGCCCTCTCACCGGACGTCAACCGCCACCGCCCCGGGATGTCGTCGGCTCCTCGGATCCCCCTGATCTCCTTCAGATCGGGCGTGTGCTGGGCCCCATTTGGCAGGGTCACATGGGGGGATTAACCAGGCGGTTAGCCCACGTCCTAATCCAACCGGTCCCGCCGGCGACCAACTCACAACGGCGAGGTCGCACCGGCGAGCCCCGGTGAGGGAGGAGCGGCCGACATCTGGAGTGGTGAGGGCGCGGTCTGGGAGGTGCATTTGTGGGGAGGGGCGTGGCCGGGGAGGTCGGCTCGCGGTGGAGATGTTCAGCGCGCGGCGAGCAGCAGGACAACGGCGGGCGGAGCAAGAGCGGGGTGCGGCCACGGGCGCAGCCAGGGCGTGCGGGGCGCCGCCAGGGGAGTTCACGCGAGGCAAGGCCACAACGGGGCGAGCAGCTGCAGTGAGGAGCGCGTCCAGTGCAGCGGGAAGCTCGCGCGGAGCAAGTTCAAGCCATGGCAGCCGTACACGGGGGCGACGGCGACGGAGGGGGGCTACGGAGGTAGATGCGACAGGGGAACAAGGGGGGTCGAAAGGGGGGCTCACAGGGAAGCTCGAGGGCGTCCTGGGGAGTGCGGGGGTGGCCGGAGTCGAAGGAATTGACAATGTGAGGCGGCGGCCGTGGTGGCAGTACGACGACGATGGCGACGGGGAGAGGGCATCCGGGCATCGACTTGAGGTGGGAGGCGACGTAGAGGAGCGCGGCGGTCCGGTGGGCGTAGCGGCTCGGCGTGGGGAGCCTCGAGGCTGAGCGGGCGACAAGGCCAGGGCGTCGGCGGCGACGGCCTTGGCGCGAGAGGACGAGCAGCGGGTTGGTAGGGAGGGAGAGAAGAAAGGGCCTGCTAGGGTTTCAGAGTGCAAAGATGTCCTTATCCTCGAGGGGAACCGCTGGATGCTCGACGTGTGGCCATCCATGGCCATGGCGACGACATCTGGGAGGGGGGAACAGTAGGCAGGAGGGAGAAGGAGAGGGGAATGGCTTGGAGATGGGCTGGGCCCGCTAGGTGATTTCCCTAGGCGATGGATAGATTTCTCCCTTTTTGCAAATTTGTTCTGTTTTTCTTTTGTATTTATATCTTGTTTAGCTAGCATTTGATTTTTGTAAATTATGAGACTTGCTCCATTATTTGTATTGCCCTATGTAGCAATGCCACAAAAAGTTTGGTGGCCATATAAATTCAATTGCATTTTGTTTTATTTAAAAGGGGTCAAATGCTACTGTTTTGCTATTGTTTTGATTTGTTTACAATATTTAAACCTTGTAATAAATGCCCACTATTATTTTAATATGACCTAATGATTATTATGCATTTAATAAAACTGTTTGCAACATTTTGGTTTCACTTTTATTTCCACTTTGTTTTTGATTCCATCCAAAGGGGATTGAAAAAGATTCGATTCAATGATGATCAAGTCATGTTAATCACTGAGCTTAGACATTAATAAAAAGTGATCACTGTAGCTTAACACCGAGGGTGTTACAAATCTCCCCCACTACAAAGAATTCTCTCCCCAAAATTAAAAGGTAGTGGAAGGGGTAAAGCGTTGGTTTCATATTCTAACGAATCTTCTGGTTCTTGTTGTCCTTCTCGAAGAAGCTTATCCTTCTCGTTGATGTCTTCACTTCCCTACATTAGTGCATCTCGGCGTGTTGTCATCCTTCATTCGGGGTTGCATCGTACCTACGAATAGGTTAGGGGGAAAACTTGAGGTGGGGTCGGATCGGTACAAGGTTAATCATCCGAGATGGTCCAAGGGAATGGGGTACAAAGTATCTCACGAGTTAAACTCAGGGACATACATCGAGAGAAAAAAAAGAAGGTGCGAGAAGTTTTCAAGAGGATATGCAAGCATTCGACAATGATAACGGAGGATGAAAAGGGGTCCAGAGCATCAGGCATAAGCACCGAGTCTGACATTGTACTGAATATAACAAGGTAGGTGACAAGAGTCAGGTTTCGATCATGTGGAACAGTGGGTTATGGGCCCACAGCGAATAAGAAGGGTGGTGGAAAACAATGCGATCAAGTTGCAAGGTAAGTCAGAGAACAACTTGTTAGCTTTGTCGGCAACAACGTCAGTGCCAAGGGCGAGGGACAAAGACAACCATTTTCCTGCTCGTTAAGACGAGGCGGACTAATAAGCAAAGTTCTCGTCCATCGGTGGTTACCGAAATGTTGTCAACACTAGTAACAGGTTCTACGGACAAAGTAGTACACCGAAGTGTTTTCATCAGCAGGGAATTATCACTGCTCGGATAATTTATATTCAAGGAAAGGTTAAACAGACCAATGAAAGGGAAGATGTAATGATACACAAGTATCACGTGTATATCTTTCCCAAGGGAAAGCAGAGCAAGATATATGACCAAGTTTGTATTGGCCGGGAGTCAAAGGAGGTTGTCGATGATAACACAAATCATCGAGGGGCAAGGATGGTATTTCACACGATGAATCCAATTAACACTTGGTAGAAGCCAAGATGTCGATGATGACCACGACACATCA
The DNA here is from genome assembly GCA_950022295.1 of Bromus sterilis. Taxonomy (NCBI): domain Eukaryota; kingdom Viridiplantae; phylum Streptophyta; class Magnoliopsida; order Poales; family Poaceae; genus Bromus; species Bromus sterilis. The sequence continues at coordinate 226,406,636 of OX465599.1, forward strand.
TGTCAAAAAGTGTCAATAAAATACAATCGAACAACGACGACATCAAGAAAACGGAATGGTGAAGCAAAAGTATTCGGTGTTCTCGGTTGACGACAAGCCAGAACCATGAAATGGCTATGACAGGGATACGCATTGTTTCATCACAATTCATAATACGTAGTGCAATGGTATGATATCCTCGAGATACTAGGGGTATACTCGAAGGTAGAACGGTGGATCATAGGTGTAACAAAATTTATACCCAGGGGATAATCATCTTTACGAGAAGCTTTCATGATAAGTTCTACATCGTATCCATGGGCATGAAAACAAGTTCAAAGTCGACTCCCACTTACTTTAATGCATAACCCTTCAATCACTTCTCGCTTTCGATGAATTTGTAGCGTTCAAAAATTTATCTGGTGTAACACCAGTAGAGTATGAACTGTAGAAGTGTTTGGGTTCACACAGATGGCTGAAGCATAGATACAACCCAACGGGACATTTTATGATTCTTTACAACCAACAACATGAGTAAAGGATACAAGTTCGAAAGCAGAAGGCTAACGACATGAAGTAGATGATACCATTAGCGGGAGGCATCTAATATACGGGAAAAATTCATGAATGACTTAGGGCACAAGGGGACGGTAGGTAGTAATCCACCAAAAAGGTCAGGCGGCGTACAGAGAGTTTGGTGTGAGCGTCAATACTCAACAATAAAATACAGAATGTGAAGGCATCAGATGATAAAAGCATCGAATATGATTGAATTCAAAGGAATTATGATTTCCTGAATGTAGGATTGGAAGCAAACGCTCCGATCAAAATATGAGTAAGTTGAATGGAATTAGACGGACAATCAATCAGGGTTTGATTTACCGATATCCAGCTCATGTCCGGAGTGACGTCTGAGCTAGAAGAACGAATTCATAGGGATCAACAGATGATTGCGTGCACTAGCACACACGATGATTCAACAGATCAGAATGGCAATGCCAGGGGAGGTCATCAAAGACTACAAGACAAACGGGATTAATCATAGTGCAAACAGGTAAGAAGGATCTCCAAAGCAGTAGGTTGCCGAGGATTGTCGCGAGATCAAATAGTATTTCAAAGTATTTTGGGAATCATAGGAACCACTTAGAATGAATGGATCCTCGATAAATGTGAGGAATTATCCGCAGGGCAAAAAGAAGCTACAAGGTAGTAGGCTCAAAGGATTCTTGAAACAACGGAAAGTATTTCGATGCATCTTGTGAACACAAGAGCAACTGGGATTGAATGGATGAACGGAAGGCATAGGTAATTATCTATACGCACTTATCAGTGGCAGGGGATTGCAAGGGCGATGGGCACATAGGGTCCCGACAATTCATCGGAGAGTATCTTTGGCACCTTCTGGTGAATCAGGTCATTATCTGTGATGAGGGCTCTCCGGGAGGAAGCAGTCACGAGAACCTAGAGTTAGAGTTAGAAAAATATTTAACCCGAAAGGAAAAGAGTTCAGATTCCCAGAGTAAAGGTACGGAGTAAAAGATCCTAATACCATCCCGGTTGCGTTGTGGGCCCGTAAGCCGCACAACAAGTTAGTAAAATAGTTTTTGTTTCTCTAGACTCAACTTTGACCAAGGAGTGGGAAGGGGGTTACCTATAGGCAGTCGGCTCTAATACCAACTTGTGACGCCCTCAAAATTAGACCGCCTACAGTAATCATACACGCAAGGTACACGATCGAGATTAAGGACTCACGGTGATATATCACAAGACAACTCTACAAATAAAATAATACAAGTTGTTTAATACAAGCCAGGGGCCACAAGGGCTCGAATACAACAGCTCGAAAGCACAAATTTAGCGGAAGCAAAAGTATCTGAGTACAGACACAAGAATACAAGGTTGCCTTAAGAAGGCTAGCACAAATAACAACAGATCGAAAAGGCGAGGCCTCCTTCCTGGGAACCTCCAAACTACTCCCGGTCAACGGGGAACTTGACGTCGTAGAGGGCATCAGGGATCTTCATGTTGCGGTGGTCGACATCTGGGATCTCCTGCTTCTGGACTCCAACGTTGACTGCAGCGGCCGATCAAGCAAAACATAAAGGGGGAAAATAAAGCAAGGATTAGTATCTAGTATACCCGCGAGACTTACGTCCGCTACTAAGCATTTATGCATTTGTATCAAATGGAAAGGGGAGGCTGTATATAGTGGACTGCAAGGTAGAAATCAGAATAAGGGTAAGAAGCTGTAACAGCCCATTTGCAATAATAATAAATCAACATGATATTGTACCTTGTCTGATGACTTTGTAACTTGACAAGGGTTTTGCATTGACAAGGGTTTTTAAAACCTCAAGTCATTTTTGTCATCATAAAAAATGTGGCCTCTAGTTCAAAGCGTTTTGAATTTCAAAAAGAGCCCCACATTTTAGTTGTTGCAAAAATGCTCAAAACATTTTTGGAAATTGAAGGATATTGCAAGGATCATTTTCATATTTTTATGTATTTTTAAGCCTTGTAATTAATTCTGGAAAACCCCTTCTCCTTTTCTGTTTTATTTAAATGGGAAAAGGACAGACAGGGGGGGTCTTTTTCTTTCTCTTTTCTCTGGTCGAAGCCCAACCCACCTGGGCCTGCTCTTCTCGGGCTAGAGCCCAGCTCCGAAGAGGTACGTAGGGGGGCGCCTCAGCCGTCGGATGGATCCAACGGCCACGACAGAATGCCTTTCCACCGTGGCCACGGTCCCCTCCGGCGAGCTCTCTCACAGCCGGCGGCCACGAGGGCAGCCCGGCGTCGACGTGGCCGGGGGAGCTCCCCTATTTAGCCAGCCGCCCCGGGAACTCTAGCCCGATCCTTCCCCCCCTCTAGCTCGTCCCGCCGCCGCCGCTCGAGAGCCCCGCATCCTCCCCTGTTCCGCCGTCCGCCATGGCTCCGGTGAGCAATTCCCTGCCACCTCGCCGTAATCTTTGAGCTTGTGCTCGTTTGGTCCGTCCAGGAACTCACCCACCCCTCTCCTTGTTCCGCGCAGATGGCGAGGAGGAGCTCCTGATCTTCCCCGCGACGACGACCCCCGCCATGGCCGCGTCTTCTTCCTCGTCGCCGTCGTCTCCTTCCACGCCGACCCGCGCCTCGAGCTCGACCACAACACCCCCAAGGTGAACCTCGGAGTGCCCTGCGTCCTGTAGCTCGTCTAGGTTCGTCCCGCGTCGTAGCACCATAGAAATTGCCGCCGATAGTCGACGTCGCGAGCACCCCTTGCGCTCCGTGCGCTCCGTGCCCAGAGCGTGAACGTGTGTGTGCGTGCGCTTGCTGCTCGTGCTCTGGACATGCATATGGTTGCCAAGCGGCCTCCTTTTTAGCCTTGCGTGTCGCCTGAAGGTGGTCGCCGCACGCTGCGTCTGAAGAAGATCTTCAGTACAGCGGTGTCGCCTCCGTGAACTTCGTCCGACGAAAGATGTCTCCTTGCCATCCTCCAGACCAGATCCGGGAAACCACGGCAGCGTGGTACTGCCCCCTTTCGTTGTCAAGTAGGTGACGAGTCCTAGCCGTCCTGAGTCCGCCAGAATTGCCACCGGAACGGGCCGTTGGCCGTGCTCTGAAGTTTCTGAAGATGTCGCCGCCGCTCTGTTCCCGTGAAGCTAGCGTGCTCGTCGCAGCACCGTCGAGGCTGTGGTGTGCATCCAGTTGTTGCTAGATGTTCCCTCTCGGGTTTCCCCCTGCTAGCTCTCGTGGAGGTGGCCGGAGCGCAAGGTGAGCTTCGCCGGAAGAGTTCGCCGTGTCGGGTTCAGACGGCGCCGTGTTTCGTCAGTGTCGCGTGAGTTTCAGAGAAGGGGCTGTCGCCCTGGGCCAGGAGGAGGAGAAGAGGCCGTGGGCCTGAGTCCAACAGGGGCTAGGCCCTTTTTCTTTTTTCTTTTCTTTTTGTCGCCTCAGCCGAGCTGGGCCTGGCGCCCGAGGCTGGCCCAGCAGACCCGTGCCCTCTTCTTTTCTTTTATTTTGTTATTTTTTCTTTTTCCAAATTCTTTCAAAATTCAAATTCAAATCTGAATTTGAACTTCTTTTGCTCTCTGCCCCAAACATGTGTTCCAATATATGAATTTGGGGTAGTTTTTCCCACTGATCACCATGGTGAGGTCCAATATGCATTTGCCCCCTCTATTTTTAGAGTGTTGGAAAATTTGCACTTAGCCCCCTCAAATTATTTTGAAATTTTGCAATCTGTTGAAAATTTCAACTTGGCGCATGCCTTATATGGTTTTGGGGTAGTTTCCTCTAAGGATAATTGTTTTGGCATTCGAGCTTTTTCCAAAAGGCAAGTGGTGCACTTTTTCACTCAGGCCCCTGGACTCCTTTGTATTTGCAACTGTGTTTTGCAAATTCAAATGGAGCCATAGCTTATATGGTTTTGGGGTAGCAAAATGCAAGGATTCAAATGGTGATGTCCAATTAATGTTTTGTGCAACTCAATGGACATGGTGTAATCACCTAACCATATCAAGACATGCCTTCTTCTTTTCTTGCATTTCTTTCAACTTCTGTGCATGTTGAATCTTGGTCATCTGTTCATTCCAAGTTCTTTTCATATCATCTTCAAATCTTTGCATCATCAAACCAGCCCCTAGCATATTGTCAGATGCAATGTGGCTGGATTCCTTTTCTTCGGTTGTACCTTCCCGGTGTCAAATTCACCGACACTTTTCTCCGTCTCCGGAATCGATTGTTAATTCACGATGTTTATTATTGTTATTTGTTGCTGTTGTTTCATGCCATGTTATCATGCTACCTACACCAAAATTAAGGCTATGACCAAAGCCATAAAATATAAATAATTGCATGTGCAGTTGTTGACGTGTCGTCAACACCTTCATTTAAATCTGACTAGATAGGGTCACATCATGTCTATTAAACTTGATCATACCATCTTTGCCTGTGCATTCCACCCATTGCTTACTTGTGTGTCTTTTTCTTGCCGGTACCTTACGTTAGCACCTGAGACTGCCGAGGAGACTTACGTGGAGGTTTCCGACACCGAGCCCGAGGACCCTGCTACGTCTACTCCGTCGACCGATTACCCAGGCAAGGGGAAGATTTATACCATTACTTGATACCTTTCTGCCTACCTGCCTAGCTGTATTCTAGAACGAATTGTTTGATCCTATTCACCTTGCTTATACCTTAATCAAAACCAAAACAGCCATGACCCCCCACATCCCCGCAAAACATTGTGTTGCTAACTTACCGCTGCTCAGACATTGCTTAGTATGAGTAGGAAGACTTGCTTCTTACCTATGCTATGGTTGGGATATCATGTTATTAAATAAGTTGGTGGATATTTATTATTATTATGATGTTAACTATACTTGACAAAAGATGGGAGACCAGGCTGTTCCCGCCAGGTGTTTTCTTCCATTTGAGTCACCTAGGTTCCGAGTTCCGGGTATTGTGTTTCTTGACGAGCGTGCCTAATTGTGTGTGGGATTCTATGGGGTCCCCTTGTCTTACCTACCTAGCTTCTTACAATTCTAGTGGTGGCCCGAGCTGATTTACTATTTGCAAACGTGTGTGTGCTTGGTTGGTACCCCAACAGTTTTTGAAACAACCCGGACCAACGGAGACATAGTTCCTCTTGTTGGTCCACACTGGTTAGCTAGGGAAGTCCCCTGTTATTTAGGTGAGACTAAACCCGACCTTAGCCATACGGTAGAGGCCGATTCGAGAGCGCGACCAGCTTTTGAGTTGGATGTCGACTCACCGTGGGCCACCCGGAATTGTGCGTTGTTAGTTAGAGGGACTCTGACGTTCCGGAGTTTGAGGCGCTTACCTAGCCAAGTGGAAACCGGGCGTACATGCAAAGCCTATGATGGGCAGTTGGTACACCCCTGCAGGGTTAAATCTTTTCGAAAAGCCGTGTCCGCGGTTATGGACGACTTGATACCTACTCCTTGTTCATAGAATAACATCAACTTGAATCATAATTAAAACTTGCCTACCATGTGAGTGTCTTGGTTGCTTTTCTTCGTCCAGGGGGACCGAGAGAAGATCCAGGCTGTGTTATGTTTGACGTAAGTAGGTGGATAGCAGACTTATGACACGATGTCACGTGCATTCTTGGGTCTTACCTTTACTCAAATAGAACGATAGCCCCCATATATGCTAGTGCGGCTGCAACCTTTACTTTTACCTTGTCTTACCGTAGGGAGTTAGTAATCCTGTAATGATTTAATCTCACCCTTGTTTTCCTTTTTTGCTTTTACTGTTTTGCCTGATCGGCCGCTGCAGTTGACTACTACCTCGACCCGAGCACCGGACGATACTTCGTGGAGGTGCCCCCGGAGGACGACGATGAGGATGACTTCGTTCAGTAGATCCTATAGTTGGGTTCCGACGATCCGTGGGTGGACTTATTTAATGTGCAGCCCTCTCTAGGGCCATTTGGATTTTGACCGTACTCGGTCGTGATTGATTTCCGCTTGTTGCCTGATGTACTGTTGGGTCTATGGACCTCTGAGATGATGTAATAAATACCAACGGCGATGTATGCCCTGGAATCTATAAATTTATGTCTTAGTATAAAGTTCATTGTTCTTATACCTGTTGTCGAGAATCCGGCTGCGACACGAGTGCGAGTGTCGTGAGTCGGTGGCCTTTTATGCGCTACTAACTTGAGCGGGACGCGAAAGCGACTAACTCGAGTTAGCACCGCATCGGGTGCCTTACAACTTGGTATCAGAGCAGGACTGACTGTAGGACCCTTACTTGCCGAATTTGAGTCTAGAAACTATTTTGTAGTTATTAAGGAAAAATCGGAGAGTAGGAACTCTTTCTTTTTCTTCTTACCCCACCCTCCCACCCCTTTTTCCGTGAGGAAGTGAAATGATGTTTTCTCTCTGCAACTTATCCCCTTTCAAAACAAATCTAGGTTCTCGTTTACATGAGGCTCCGATTCCTCTATAATTTTTTGCTAGCGACGAGAAGGGTTGGCATACGTTGAGAACACTGAGCCGCCACTTGGGGTTGACAGCTCCACCTCGCTTACGGCGTACCTCAGGTGAAACTCCTATACAAGGACGGTTGGCATCCTCCGGATGTGGTTCCTCCCCCTATAGGAGACCGCTTCGGCGGGCCGCTCAGAGCAGATGTCTCAACGTTCAGGTCTCCAACCACCCGTATATATTGTTGTGTGCTCGCTAGCAGATTATTATCTTGGATTCGGATGATCTCGGTTTGGGGATTCAAGTAGCACCTAGCTTTCAACTTTCCGGGTTGACCTTGGTGGATATTCAGCCTTCGGCTTCCTCATACCTCGTGAGGAAGTTTTGTTGTCAATATTGCTTTATCTTCTGGTTTCGTCAATGTTTCTGCCATGTTCTCATAAGTGTTCCTGTATACAGGATGCCAAGAGCGAACATGCCGCCGCCAGAGAACCCTCTCCTTGGGGAGGCTATGACCGCAATGTCTCAAGGCACAGCTGCGATCTTACAGATGTTGCAGAACCAGAATGCCCAGAGGAGTGATCGACCATAGTACACCACTCTGCAGCAGTTCCTTGCTATCAACCCCCCAGGTTCTCCGAGGCTCGAGACCCGCTGGAAGCGGATGATTGGGTCGCAGAGATCAAGAAGCACTTCAATGCAAACACCGTCAGACCAGTCGACTACGTCACCTTCGCCTCCTTCCAGCTTCAAGGTGCAGTAGCCAGCTGGTACGACACCTACAAGGCCAACAAGTGCGATGCTATCATCACGTGGGCAGACTTCTTCGCAGACTTCAGAGCAGCACATATTCTGAGTGGCTTGATGGACAGGAAGCGAGAGGAGTTCTTGGCTCTGAGACAGGGTGACAGGTCAGTTCAGGAGTACAACCTGGCCTTCGTCAGGCTCGCCAGGTACGCTTCGGAGGAGGTCAACACAGAGGCCAAGCGGATTGCCAGATTCCGTGGGGGTCTTAGCACAGAGATCAAGTATGCACTCACCCAGTGCAACCCCACGCTGTTCTCGCAGTTCGTGGATCAGGCTATCCGCCAGGAGTCAGCCAGAGCAGAGTGGGATGCAGACAGGAAGCGCCAGAGAGAGCACAACTTCGCAGTGATGGTCCACAAGAAGGCAAAGACTTGGGTCACAGAGGCACCACCGCAGAGGCAGCAGTTCCAGCAGAGGGGGGCAGTTGTCCGCACTTTTGCCCGCCCTCCCATCCTAGTTCAGCAGGGGCCTCGCTCTACACCACCACACGCGAGGCCACCACGGCCGCAGCAGCAGTCCAAGCCAGGCGTGATCTGCTACAAGTGCAGAGAGCCGGGGCACACTTCTCCCAACTGCACCGATCCGCGCTTTGCTCGACTCCCAACGCCTCCACCTCGCTCTACTCCGAGCACTGCGATGGTGAAGGCACAGCCACGTGCAGTTCGGGTGAACAACGTGATGCTCACAGATGCTCAACAGTCTTCCGAGATCGTTCTTGGTAGGTTGCTTGTTAGTTTTGTTCCTGCGACAGTTCTGTTCGATTCCGGAGCGTCTCATTCCTTCATTTCCAAGTTCTTCGCTCAGAAGTTTGATTTCCAAGCAGAGGTGATGCCTTCTCCTTTGGTCATCTCTACCCCGGGCTCTAAGTTCAGTTCAGCTGTCAGAGTTCCGAGTGCTCACATTCAGATTCAGGGTCTCCTTTTCTCCGCTTCATTGATTTTGCTTCCGCGTTCCGACATTGATGTCATTTTGGGCATGGATTGGCTTGTGCAGCACAAGGCCAATATTGATTGTCCGACTAGATCAGTGAAGTTGACACATGAGTCAGGCAGAGAAGTCTTGTACACTTGTGGCTATATAGCAGGACCAGCACAGTTGTACGCCTTGAACGCAGGAGTCGCACCTTTGCTCGAAGAAGTCAAAGTTGTCTATGAGTTCCCAGACGTCTTTCCAGAGGAGTTGCCAGGAATTCCCCCAGTTCGAGCTATTGAGTTCGTTATTGAGCTAGAGCCTGGTACTCAGCCGATTTCTCGGCATCCGTACAAGATGTGTTTGGAGGAGTTGATTGAGCTAAAGAAGCAGTTGACAGAGTTGGAGGCAGGCGGTTTTATCCGTTCCAGCACTTCCCCTTGGGGCGCACCAGCTTTGTTTGTCAAGAAGAAAGATGGGACTAGCCGCTTGGTCCAGGACTATCGCGGTATCAACAAGAATACTATCAAGAACAAATACCCTTTACCCTGCATCAATGATCTGTTCGAAAAGTTGAATGGGGCTAAGGTGTTTTCCAAGCTTGACTTGAGGATGGGGTATCATCAAATCCGTGTTCGTAAAGAGGACATTCCAAAGACCGCGTTCAGCACACGTTATGGGCTGTATGAGTTCACAGTCATGACTTTCGGGTTCTCAAACGCCCCTCCAACATTCATGAGAGCTATGAACTATTTGTTCCAAGAATGGCTTGATGTGTTTGTGATCCTCTACCTCGACGACATTCTTGTCTATTCCAAGTCAGAGGCTGAACATGAGGAACATCTACGCTTGGTGCTGCAGAAGTTGAGAGAGCACCGTTACTATGCCAAGTTCTCCAAGTGTGAGTTTTGGCTGGACAAGGTCAATTTTCTGGGCCATGTTATTTCTGCCGAGGGAATTGCGGTTGATCCAGAGCGAGTCCGCACTATTCAAGAGTGGGCTCCACCGAGGAACGTGAAGCAGCTAAGGAGTTTTCTCGGTGACGAGGGGGTGACCCCACGACTCCTATGGATGAGCCTACCCGGTGTACCCGAAGACAAGAGTCCCACAGAGATGCCGCCTGGGCCCAGCCTTGGCCCACTAGTGGCACCGACGTAGGAGTCCGCGACTCATAAGGAAGGTGCAAACTTGCCGTACGGTATAGGATTAGAGTTAGGAAACCTCATCTGTAATCCCAGACGGACTCCCCGAGACCTAGCCTAGTATATAAAGGCTAGGAGGGGAGACGTCGAGATCAAGCAATACGCAATCTGTAAACCCTAGCCTTGTGCGCACTAGCCTTTGCTCCCCTGTAATCGCCATCTCCAATCAATAATATCGAGCAGGAACGTATCCTCCTGTTAGCCGACGAGCTATCGTCCAACCTATGCCTCTCATGACTAACCTAGGGTCCCTGACCATGGGATTTGTCGGGGTACATCCCCGTCAATTGGCGCCGTCTGTGGGAACTACACAGGTTGGAATTATGATCTCGGCGGTTCCGTCCTTAGCAAGACGCAACTCAAGAGCAAGAACCAGATGCAATCCACCCGAGGAATTCAAGATCACGGCGAATATCTCTGCCGCCCCGGCGAGTTCGCTCAGCCTGCAGCCATGTAAAGACCAATAATACGGCGGCAACCGAGCACACCGCAAGCGAAGGAGAACTCAACGACCCAAAAGAAAGGCGCAAGGGCTCCACACAGAGATCCCGATCGACGAACTACAACACGAAGAAGAGGACTTGCCGGCCACTCGACGACCCACCGCCACCCAGGCACCCGCCGCACAACAAGACACCAACTGCGAGCTTGAGATCAGCGACCGCCAAGACCATCGCCAACGAGGAAGAAGTTGACGACCCAGAAGACAGGCACAAGGACTCTACGAAGCGACTCCACTCGACGAGTCGAACTATACAGCCACACGATTGCCGACCACTCGACGACCCACCGCTGTGCGGACAGCTGTCGCCCGCCAGGACAGCCACTCCAAGACCCAGACCGGCGAATACTACGACCCAGACCGACGACCAGACGAATTCGACAATCTTATAAGGAACCAGAACCTAAGCGAGGGGATCGAAATCGACCCGCGAGTTCACGAGCACCCAGCGGATCACGCGCTGTTCTTCCGAATCTCAAGGAAGAAGCAACACGCCGGGTCCAGCAAGCTCATGGTCAGGGAACAGCTATAAGGACCCTGCACGATCCACTGCTTCGAAGACAACTGGGGAAACATCAGATCGAGCCATACCCTGGGAGAGTGTCGCCTGTTCAACGAACTCGCCGACAGCCTCAAGGAAGAAAAACAGCGAGAAGCCAAGCGCACCCGACGAACCGAGCAGTCGCCGACTCAAGGACAGGTGTACACGATCCAAGGGGGCAGGGTATCGCAAGCCCAATAGGACGCCTACACCCTGCAAGCCAGAGCAGCCGAGAACCTAAACGCAGTCGAAGTCTACCAGCTACACAACGCAGAAACCAGCATCACGTTCTCCCAAAGCGATCACCCGCCCGTAGTCCCAAGGCCGAGACACGCGCCCCTGGTACTCGACGCTCAAATTGGAGGCTACGACATGGAAAGAATCTTCATGGACAGAGGCAGCAGGATGAACATAATCTTCGTCAGCATCCTACGCAAGATGCTGATCCCACGATCGGTATGGAAGAAATCAAGCACCGTGCTATACGGAGTAGTACCAGGAGAGGCGGCCACTTCCCTTGGAGTAATCGAGCTCGAAGTTGTCTTTGGCAGCAGACGCAATTTCGCAAGACAAACCCTCGAGTTCGAAGTACTCGATTGGCAGTCGCAATACCACGCCATATTGGGACGTCCAGCATTCGCACAGTTCATGGCGATTCCACACTACGCCTACCTCAAATTCAAGATGCCAGGATCCTCGGGCGTCATCACGGTCAACGAGAGCTTCACCAAATCCGACAAGTGCGATCGCGATTTCCATAAATTCTCCGACACCTTCGGAGCCAAGCAAGAACTCATATAAATAGCCATGGCGACAGACAAAAGCATCTTTCCGTTAGCGAGCAGAAGCGAGACAAAAGAGTATGGACGGGACTTCAGGATCGACAGCGACACGGTCACCCACCAGGTGCACCCGATGGACCCAGGAAAAACAGTCCGCGTGTACGCCCACCTCCCGGAAGAGCAAGCGACTACCCTCATCGCTTTCCTCCACGAAGAATGGGAAATCTTCGCCTGGTGTCCAGCCGACATGCCAGGAGTACCGCGCGAGTTCGCTGCGCATGAAGCCAAACACCAAGCCAGTGAAGCAGGCGCTACGGAGATTCTCGAAACCCAAGCGAAGAGCAATCGGAGAGGAGGTCAACCGATTACTCGACGCCCAATTCATCCGAGAAACGAAGAAAACCAGTTGGGTCGCCAACCCTGTGCTGGTCCCCAAGAAAGAAACAGACGTACTGCGAATGTGCGTCGACTATGGGCCAGTGAACAAACACTGCCCAAAGGACCACTTCCCCTTGCCAAGAATCGATCGGATAATCGACTCGACAGCAGGATGTGATCTACTACCGTTCCTCGACGACTACTCAGGATATAACCAGATCAGGATGAAAGAAGAAGACGAAGAGCACACATCATTCATCACCCCTTATGGCGTATTTTTCTACAGAACAATGCCCTTCGGACTCAAGAACGCCGATGCCACATACCAGCGGACACGTGCAGGTCTGCGTGGACGACATCGTCATCAAAACCTACAGTGCAAACACGCTGCTCGACGACCTGCGCGAGACCGTCGCAGCACTCAACAAGTACAGAATCAAGCTCAACCCGAAGAAGTGCGCATTCGGCGTCCCAGCCGGAAATCTGCTCGGGTACATGGTATCCGCTCGAGGAATCGAAGCGAACCCCGAGAAAGTTCAAGCAATCGCCAGGATGCAGGAACCAACCGACATCACAGGCGTGCAGCAGCTCACCGGAAGACTCGCAGCCCTGAGTCGTTTCATCAGCAGATTAGGAGAGCGCACATTGCCATTCTACCAGTTGCTGAGGAAAGGAAAGAAATTCGAGTGGACCGAAGAAGCCCGCAAAGCATTCGCGGACCTGAAGAAGACACTCTCGACGCCACCGATCTTGGCGGTACCCACAGAAAAAGAAAAGCTATACCTCTACGTGGCAGCACGCAACATCGTGGTAAGCACAACACTCGTCGTCGAGCGCACAGAAGTAGGCAAGGTCCAGAGCATACAAAGGCCGATCTACTACCTCAACATGCTCTTGACAAAACCCCAGCAGCGGTACCCGCACTACTAGAAGCTACTACTGGCCATCATCACGACCTCAAGAAAGGTGTCGCACTACTTCGACGAACACCCCATCACAATCGGGAGCAGCGCGCCACTCGCGGACATCCTCAACAACTCGGAGCGACTGGACGAGTCGCAGAGTGGAACATTGAGCTCAGCCCGCGGGACCTGCAATTCAAGCACCCAACAGCAATCAAAGCCCAAGTACTCCCAGACTTTCTGGTCGAGTGGACGGAGGTCCAGACACCAGGCCCCCCGGACCTATCGAACTCATGGACAATGTTCTTCGACGGGTCAAAAAGACAGCAAGGAGCCGGAGCAGGAGTCGTTCTGGTCTCCCCAAAGGAACCAAGCTCAAATACATCCTCCAGATGAACTTCAGCCACGCCTCCAACAACGAAACCGAATACGAGGCATTACTCTACGGCATGCGCATGGCCAAAACATGCGGCACCACTCGCCTCGAAATCTACGGAGACTCCAACCTCGTCGTCCAGCAGACGATGAAAGACTATAATGCAGTAGCCGATAATATGGCAGCCTACCAGAAGCTCTACAACACGCTCGAAGGAAGTTTCGATGGCTGCGAGATCAACTACATCCCGAGAAGAAACAACACAGAAGCCGACGAACTCGCAAACATTGGCTCGACTCGAGGACCAGTACCAGCAGGCGTCTTCCTCGAGAGCATCAGCCAGAGATTCATAAAGGGAAAAACAGCAGCACCAGAGGCAGCTGTAGATGACGACACCACAGAGCCAACACAGGTGGCATCAGAAAGCCCATCTGAAGGCAGCAGCAATCAAGCGGCCGAACCTGCAGATGAAACAGCACTCGAAGGACCAGCGTGGACAAAACCGTTCCTCCGATTCCTAATCGAAGGCACGCTACCGCAAGACGTCTCAGAAGCTCGGCGCATCAGTCGTCGATCCAAGGCATTCATAGTGATCAACAGACAGTTATACAAGCGCAGCATCACCCAGATAGTCCAGAAGTGCATCGACGAAGAAGACAGAAAAGCCCTACAACTCGAAATCCACGAGGGCACCTGCGGGCACCACGCGAGCAGTCGAGTGCTCGTGTACAAAGCGTTCCGAGTAGGTTTTTATTGGCCCACCGCGATGAAAAACACAGAGGACATCATGCGGCGTTCCATTGCCTGTCAAAAATTCGCCAGCAGGCCACACGCTCTAGCCTCGGAACTCAAGACCATACCACTATCATGGCCGTTCGCCACCTGGGGACTCAACATAGTAGGCCCACTCAAGAAGTCATCAAAAGGAGGAAGAACACACCTGCTGGTAGCAGTCGACAAGTTCACCAAGTGGATCGAAGCAGTGCCCATCACCAGCTCCACAGCCCTCACGGCAGTGAATTTTATCAAATCAATCATCTTCAGATTCGGGGTGCCACACAACATCATCATGAACAATTTCACAAACTTCACAGCAGCAAAATTTCAGAACTTCTGTGAAGAACTGGGCATCAAAATCAACTACGCATCAGTCGCGCACCCGCAGTCTAACGGCCAGGTGGAAAAAGCAAATGGCCTAGTATGCGGAGGACTCAAAAAGCGGCTCCTTGCACCACTCGAGCAAGCCGCAAGCAACTGGATAGAAGAACTCCCTGTAGTACTTTGGAGCCGGCGTACCACCCCAAATACCGCAACCCAGTACACACCTTTCTTCATGGTGTACGGGTCGGAGGCAGTACTACCACACGACCTCAAATTCGGGGCACCCCGGATCTCGGGATATGAAGAAGAAGACGCAGAAGAAGCACGTCAAGATGACAAGGACACAACAGATGAAGCAAGGGACACATCCCTAGCAAGGTCAGAGGGATCTCAAGACAAACAGCGCACTTACCAAAGCAGCCTCCTGCGCACCAGAACCTTCAACAAAGGCGACCTTGTCCTACGGCTCATACAAGAGAAAGTCCACAAGCTTGCCCCCCAATGGGAAGGACCGTTCATAATCTCGGAGCTCATAGGAGGAGGCGCCTATAGACTGAAGAACCCGAAGACTGACGAGGACGTGGGAAATCCATGGAACGTGGCGATCCTACGCCTATTCTACCCATAGCATCCACCAATCAGGCTCCACTGGTGTAACACCCCAGGTGTCAAGCTACAGTAATCACTTTTAATGTTGCCTATTACTTTTGCTACTCACTGTGCTAATCATGCCATGATCATCTTTGCTTTTGATCCCATTCAAAAATGCCTTTTGGGTTATATTAAAAATCATGTGACAATTAAATCTTGTCCAAAAATTGTGAAACCACTTTTATAAAATCACTAATAATCAGTGGGCCATGTCCACGTGATTGTGGTTATTTGTTATGCCTCTGAAAAATCCAAACAATTCTTTATGGCAGCAGGACAGCACCAATTGCCATTTGCAAATTCCAAACAATTATTAAAAGAGTTTATTAAAGCCCAATTCTTTTTGTGGCACTCTTGTATGATGCAGTACTAATTGTAGTGCATGCATTGTATTTTATAAAAATGCCTAGCCTATTAAAATAATTACAAACAAAAATAATATAAAGAAAAAAAAGAAAACTAAACTAAAAATTGCCCTGGCAAACCTTTCCCCCTCCCCTTAGCCCACCCGGCCCAACCCCACTACCCCACCCCGGCCCACCTGGCCTCCCCCTAGACCTAACCCGAGCCGGCTCCTCCCCCCATCTCTCTTGATCTCCCTTCTCCCCATCCCGATCCCCTCCCTCCACTGGACGCCACGGCCACCACCGATTCCCGCCGCCGCCAGCCCTCTCGACCGCCGGCGGTCCTGGATGCCGCGCTCAACCGCCCTGAGACCCCCGGCGATGCTGCACCCCCTCCAGCTCATGGATCCGCAGCGGGACGCCTCCTGGAGCTGCCCGGGTGAACCCTAGCCGCCATGGCTTGCCGACGCTCGGCGATGCCATGGTCACGGCCGTGATCCCGGCCGCATGCCGACGCCCTCGTCTGTGCTCTCCCGCGTGGCCACGTCTCCAGGCCGCCGCCCTGTAGCTCGCCCCTCTCCTGTACATCCCGGATGCGCCGCTGCTCGCCCCCTACACCGCGACTCTCCGGCCACCGCCCCGGCGCCTCCTTGCCCCAACTCCTCCCTGTGATCCGCCACCCTCCCCTCTCCCTCCTCACGAACTAGGTCATGGACGCTGTCGACAACCGCCACCGTGGCCGCCCGTCCAACTGATCGTGCCCATTTTCTTCCCCCGACCTGTAGTTGGTAGTTGCTGCCCCTATTGCTATCTGCTGTTCTTGTGCTGCTGCTCATGGCGATTGCTGCTTGCGGCTCCTTCTGGTGGTCGGCCTCGCGTGCTGCTGCTGATGCTGATGAGCCCCGTCTGCAACTGCTGCTTGTTTAGCTACTACTGCTAAAGCCTGAACTGTTATTACTACTGCTACTGCTGTACTACTTCCAAAACAGCTACAAAACCAACAGAAAAATACCATCAAAATCCAGTTTAATATAGCTAAAAACAAGATGAATGGAAAGTGTACTTAACCAGCTTTGATTTACTCCATTGGACCAATTTCATTCGGTGCACGGATTAAATACTAAAAAAATTACAAAATGCGAATTTATAATAAACTGCAAAGCGGATTTAGCTTGATGACCACTTTGACGCTGTGGACGTGCATCCTATAGGTATCTGTCAGGCCATCGAAATACATGGAATGATTGTACAGATGTTATAGCGCAAAACACATGTTGGATGCATCTCCATCTGAGGTACGGATCAATGGCAATCATCGGACGAACTTTGCATCTTTTAACAATTTTGAGAATTAACATCGGGCAGCACTTTTCCGGCCAGGTTTTAATTGGGTAGATGAACCCTATCCTAAATACCATCCGTACCGAATTCGAGATCGCAGACAGCTAATTAAAGTTGATGTTGGGCACAAATTCATCGGATGGGCGGAACCCCAAACCATAGCCCTCGAAGGTGGCCATTAGATAATTTTCCCGGTATTCCCAGACTTAGCAATATTTCAGAAAAATCCCAATTAGACAATGAAAAATTGGCCCCACTTGTTATTAAATAAATATAAGGATTAATTTATATACCAGTGTATGACGTGTGGGCCCAGTGGCTATTTTTGATTTAATAAAATGATTTGTTGTACTGTGAGGCTGACTAGTGGGACCCACTGGTCTGTTTGACCAGTCAACCCCTTATGGATAATGTTGATTTAAATATTAAAAGAAATCCAGAAAATGATTAAAAATGATTTAAACTTTGAAATTCAATTATTTAAACCGTAGCTCCGATAGAAAAACTTTATACATAAAACTTGATCAGAAAAATATCACGTATACGAATACGCTATCTGTTTGTCTACCACACCCCTCTAACATACCGAACATCGAACCGTCCCCCTCCGGACCGTTTGTCCAATGATTTGTCCGGTACTGTTAAAGTATCCGGATGAATTTATTCTGAACACGAAAGTTGTTTAGAATAGTTCAACTAACTCGGATACCCCACTCATACGTTTGTCAGATGTCCACGACACCTCCGGCATGATCCCTTCCCCCTCAGGACACCCTGTCCGGTAATCACCCGGAGCTGGCTGTTCATCCCCGGATGAATTCCCGCTCCGAGCATATTGCTTCGTACTACGTTAGAGCCCGTTGCTTTATATCTGCTATGTCATACAATTGTATTGCTATTATTGCTGTGTATTTATTGTTTCTCCCCCCTTTATTCTCCGATATACCTCGTTGCTGCCGCCAACTACACCATTGCTGAGTTTGACTACTTCGTCGGCGATCGTACCTCTACCGTCGAGCTTCCAGGCAAGCAGAGCCATTCTCTTCCCCAGATATCGCCTATCTTTTCCGTACATTTCTTGCACTAGGCATGGTTACTGCTGCTGCTACGTTACAATCATATTCAATTGCATAGCATGTTTTTGTCGCCCCTTGATGTACCCTCCTTTGTCCTATGCTGCCTTATAAATATATATAATATTCAACAGTAAACCCTGCGCATTGTTAGCTAGGTTTAGAATAGCGGCCCGTGATGACCCTGGTGGGTGAACGCGGATTACAAAATATTATAACTGCAATAGGTACAGATCAATGCAGACGCCCTAGGGAACCTACAACGGCTAGACTCTGCCGAGTCACTTCGAGTTTGACTTACTAGTGGACGGACTCGTATTTCACTCTCGTCGGCTCAGTAGCGTAGCATCACTGGGATGATACGAGGGTATTCCTCTTTAGTTCATTCCGCTGGTGTCTCGGCACCACCGGGGTGATACGAGAATATTCCTCTTTAGTTCATTCCGCTGACGTCTCTGTCGAACCTCTTCAAGTGTACCATCGAGGGTGACTCCTCCTGGTTTCACTTGATGGTAGGCACTCGAATCAACTGGTGTCCTTACAGGTAAGGAGTCGGGTGACCCAACGGTGCCCGCGCATGGTATCTTAGCGGAACGACAGGTCAGGTGTATTCCACCGGTGTGCGGCGGGCCTGGTACTGTTCGTGGCCGAAGGATTTCCTGTTGTACGAAAGTCTAGCTCTACCAAGAGCGCACGCGAGACAAGGTAAGGAGACGGTTCACCTTGTTGGTAACCGCACGAGTTGGTGGGACAACAGGGCAGGCACCGACGTTACTTGTGGTCCTGGCTGCTGTCGTTGTCCGCGACTCACCGAGAAAGGGGCAACGATAACGGTTGTCCCGGCAGATAATAATAAAATGACTTAATGGTTCAGGTGGATGACTTGAGTGGGTCGACGTGCCCTATACGCACTACCTCCACGTGGGATTTAGGTGTGGGCCCTCCGCGTTGTGGTCTCGTTCAAAATCTTTGAAAGACGTCCAGTTCAGCATTGTGGTTGGGTCGGATCGTGTTGCGGCATTGGATCCACTTGGCGCACAACGACCCGGAGAGCGAGGGGTGATAGGCCCATGACCCCCTTGCCCTTAGGGCTGTAGACCGGCGGGAACCTCTCTAATGAGCCGTAGGATGGGCCTCGGCCTGTCGGATAGCCTCGGTGGGGCATTCCCTAACAAGGTGTACGCCACCCTGGAGATCCGAGCGTGTAGGGTAACAGTAGTGCAGCCCCTGCAGGGATGATAATCTATTCGGATAGCCATGTGCACGGTAACAGGACGCTTTATGCTGAAGCCAAAGACTACTACTACAAACTACTACTATTAAACTGTTGGTTCCGGGTTCTCTTCCTCGCAGGGAAGTCGAGGAGGGGATCTCGGAGGCATATATAATTGTTATCTAATACAACTTACTATTATACAATGCTGCAACAACTTCTGCTGCATTGTTACTTTCATTACTGTTATATAACTGTTGGCTGATTCTTAACTCATGCTGCAAGACTCGTCAGAAGATGCTAGTCTTCGATAGGCCTAGCTTATTACCCTTATTCTGATTTCTACCTTGCAGTCCACTATATACAGCCTCCCCTTTCCATTTGATACAAATGCATAAATGCTTAGTAGCGGACGTAAGACTCGCGGGTATGCTAGATACTCACCTGCTTTATTTTCCCCTTTTTGTTTTGCATGATCGGCCGCTGCAGTCGACGTTGGAGCCTTGGAGCCCAGGAGAAGGAGATCCCCGATGCCGACCACCGCAATGTGAAGATCCCCGATGCCTTCTACGACGTCGAGTTCCCCTTTGACCAGGAGTACTTTGGAGGTTCCCAGGCAGGAGGCCTCGCCTTTTCGATCGTTGTTGATATCTGTGCTAGCCTTCTTAAGGAAACCTTGTATCCTTGTGTCTGTACTCAGATACTTTTGCTTCCGCTGACTTTGTGCTCTCGAGCTGTTGTATTCGAGCCCTCGTGGCCCCTGGCTTATATTAAACAGCTTGTATTATTTTATTTTAGAGTTGTGTTGTGATATCTCACCGTGAGTCATAATCTCGATCGTGTACCTTGCGTGTATGATTACTGTACACGGTCTGATTTTGGGGGCGTCACAAGTTGGTATTAGATCCGACTGCCTGTAGGAATCCCCTAACCACTCCTTGGTCGAAGTTGAGTCTAGACTTTGCAAAACTACTTTGCTAACTTAATGTTTGGCTTACGGGCTCACATTGTTATCACCCGGTGTGATATCTTTGGTATTAGGATCTTTTTCTCCGTACCTATGCTCTGGGACTATGCTCTCTTATCCTTGCTGGTAAAGTTTTAATAACTCTGACTTAGGTTCACGTACCTCCTTCCTCCCGGAGAGCTCTGCATTCTCGATGATCGCCTGATCCACCTAAAGATTTCGACGATTACTCTCCGATGAATTCCCGAGATCCTACGTGTTCATCGCCTTTGCAATCCCATGCCACCGATAAGTCCGTTTGGATAATTGCATCCACCTCCCGATCTGGAAATCACAATTTCCTTGTACTTAAGCATCAAGTTATTCCGATGCTTCTATCACCCGATGCCTTTGCATTATTTCTCCTTCTGGTTGAGTGCCGATACTCACATCAGATTCTTTGCGAACCA
Source organism: Bromus sterilis (assembly GCA_950022295.1). Taxonomy (NCBI): domain Eukaryota; kingdom Viridiplantae; phylum Streptophyta; class Magnoliopsida; order Poales; family Poaceae; genus Bromus; species Bromus sterilis. The sequence goes on from OX465599.1 coordinate 226,427,082, forward strand.
CCCGACCTTTGATGGATTATTATCTGACTAATCTTTCATGGTTTCTTCCATGTGTCAATTGGATTCATCGTGTGAAATACCCTCCTTGACCCTCGATGATTTTTTTATCATCGACAACTTCCCTTGACTCTCTGCCAATACAACTTGGTTGAGTAGATCGTGCTCTGCTTTCCCTTGGGAAAGATATACACCTGATACTTGTGTATCATCACATTTTCCCTTTCATTGGTCTGTTTAACCTTTCTTGTAATGTATCTTATCTGAGCAGTGGTAATTCCCTATTATGTAACCCTTCGGTGTACGACTCTGTCGGTACAACCTGTTGCTATTATTGAAAACCTTTCGGTAACCACCGATGAACGAGAGCTTTGCCAATTGGTCTGCCTCGCCTTAACGAGAAGAGATATGGTTCTCTTCGTCCCTTGCCCTGGGTATCGATGTTGTTGCCGACATCACTGACGATATGTTCTTTGACAAACCGTGCGTCGTGATCGCATTGAATGTCACCACCCTTCTTATTCAATGTGGGCCCATAACCCACAGTTACACAGGATCGAAACCTGACTCTTGTCACCTGCCTTGTGAAGTTCATTCGGTATCAGACTCAGTGCTTATGCCTGATGCTCTGGACCCCTTTTCATAATCTGTCATCGACATCGAATGCATGCCTATCCGCCTGAGACTTCTCATGCGTTCTTTTATTCTCTCGATGTACTACGCATACCCCAATAATTCGTCGTAACCCTCGGGTGCCAGTGTCATGTTGGCATGATGGCTCCTAACATCACCGTCGAAGTTGAAGGATTTGGGATCCTTGCTACCCCCACCCACACATTCTCAAGCTTGTCACCATCAACCTTGTTTTGGTGATGGTTTGGTTGAAAACCCCCGCGGCTGCAATCTATTGTCGCACTAAAGTTGTTCAACTTTTCACCCTTCGGTGAGATGGTGAAATGCACCATAACCTCTGAAACTCCGTCGAGTTCGTTAAGGTTCGGAGGTCAAATCATGTTGAGCATGAAGCCACTCCTGAACGTGAAGTTCGCCTTCGCGAAAAATACGGATTTTTTTTCTTCTACCACTCAAATTCTCGGGACGAGAATTCCTGTAGTGGGGGATATTTGTAACACCCCGGGTGTCAAGCTACAGTAATTACTTTTACTGTTGCCTATTACTGTTGCTACTCACTGTGCTAATCATGCCATGATCATCTTTGCTTTTGATCCCATTCAAAAATGCCTTTTGGGTTATATTAAAAATCACGTGACAATTAAATCTTGTCCAAAAATTGTGAAACCAGTTTTATAAAATCACTAATAATCAGTGGGCCATGTCCACGTGATTGTGGTTATTTGTTATGCCTCTGAAAAATCCAAACAATTCTTTATGGCAGCAGGACAGCACCAATTGCCATTTGCAATTTCCAAACAATTATTAAAAGAGTTTATTAAAGCCCAATTCTTTTTGTGGCACTCTTGTATGATGCAGTACTAATTGTAGTGCATGCATTGTATTTTATAAAAATGCCTAGCCTATTAAAATAATTACAAACAAAAATAATATAAAGAAAAAAAAGAAAACTAAACTAAAAATCGCCCTGGCAAACCTTTCCCCCTCCCCTCAGCCCACCCGGCCCAACCCCACTGCCCCCACCCCGGCCCACCTGGCCTCCCCCTAGACCTAGCCCGAGCCGGCTCCTCCCCCCATCTCTCTCGATCTCCCTTCTACCCATCCCGACCCCCTCCCTCCACTGGACGCCGCGGCCACCGTCGATTCCCGCCGCCGCCAGCCCTCTCGACCGCCGGCTGTCCTGGATGCCGCGCTCAACCGCCCCGAGACCACCGGCGATGCTGCACCCCCTCCAGCCCATGGATCCGCAGCGGGCCGCCTCGTGGAGCTGCCCGGGCGAACCCTAGCCGCCATGGCTTGCCGGCGCTCGGTGATGCCATGGTCACCGTCGTGATCCCGGCCGCATGCCGATGCCCTCGTCTGTGCTCTCCCGCGTGGCCACGTCTCCAGTCCGCCGCCATGCAGCTCGCCCCTCGCCTGTACATCCCGGATGCGCCGCTGCTCGCCCCCTACACCGCGAGTCTCCGGCGACCGCCCCGGCGCCTCCCTGCCCCAAATCCTCCCTATGAGCCGCCACCCTCCCCTCTCCCTCCTCACGAACTAGGTCATGGACGTCGTCGATAACCTCCACCGTGGCCGCCCGTCCAACTGACCGTGCCCACTTCTTCCCCCGGCCTGTAGTTGCTAGCTGCTACCCCTGTTGCTATCTGTTGTTCTTGTGCTACTGCTCATGGCGATTGCTGCTTGCGGCTCCTTCTGGTGGCCGGCCTCGCGTGCTGCTGCTGATGCTGATGAGCCCCGTCTGCAGTTGCTGCTTGTTCAGCTACTACTGCTAAAGCCTGAAGCTGTTATTACTACTGCTGCTGCTGTACTACTTCCAAAACAGCTACAAAACCAACAGAAAATACCATCAAAATCCAGTTTAATATAGCTAAAAACAAGATGAATGGAAAGTATACTTAACCAGCTTTGATTTACTCCATTGGACCAATTTCATTCGGTGCACGGATTAAATAGTACAAAAATTACAAAATGCGAATTTATAATAAACTGCAAAGCGGAGTTGGCTTGATGACCAGTTTGACGCTGTGGATGTGCATGCTATAGGTATTTGTCAGGCCATCGAAAGACATGGAATAATTTTATAGATGTTATAGCGCAAAACACATGTTGGATGCATCTCCATCCGAGCTACGGATCAACGGCAATCATCGGACGAACTTTGCATCTTTTAACAATTCTGAGAATTAACATCGGGCAGCACTTTTCCGGCCAGGTTTTAATTGGGTAGATGAACCCTATCCTAAATACCATCCGTACCGAATTCAAGATCGCAGACAGCTAATGAAAGTTGATGTTGGGCACAAATTCATCGGATGGGCGGAACCCCAAACCATAGCCCTCGAAGGTGGCCATTAGATAATTTTCCCGGTATTCCCAGACTTAGCAATATTTCAGAAAAATCCCAATTAGACAATGACAAATTGGCCCCACATGTTATTAAATAAATATAAGGATTAATTTATATACCAGTGTATGACGTGTGGGCCCAGTGGCTATTTTTGATTTAATAAAATGATTTGTTGTACTGTGAGGCTGACTAGTGGGACCCACTGGTCTGTTTGACCAGTCAACCCCTTATGGATAATGTTGATTTAAATATTAAAATAAATCCAGAAAATGATTAAAAATGATTTTATCTTTGAAATTCAATATCTTTTAAACCTTAGCTCCTATAGAAAAACTTTATACATCAAACTTGATCAGAAAAATATCACGTATACGAATACGCTATCTGTTTGTCTACCACACCCCTCTAACATACCGAACATCGAACCGTCCCCCTCCGGACCGTCTGTCCGATGATTTGTCCGGTACTGTTAAAGTATCCGGATGAATTTATTCTGAACACGAAAGTTGTCTAGAATAGTCCAACTAACTCGGATACCCCACTCATACGTTTGTCAGATGTCCACGACACCTCTGGCATGATCCCTTCCCCCTCCGGACACCCTGTCCGGTAATCACCCGGAGCTGGCTGTTCATCCCCGGATGAATTCCCGCTCCGAGCATATTGCTTCGTACTACGTTAGAGCCCGTTGCTTTATATCTGCTATGTCATACAATTGTATTACTATTATTGCTGTGTATTTATTGTTTCTCCCCCCCTTTATTCTCCGATAGACCTCGTTGCTGCCGCCGACTACACCGTTGCTGAGTTCGACTACTTCGTCGACGATCGTACCTCTATCGTCGAGCTTCTAGGCAAGCAGAGCCATTCTCTTCCCCAGATATCACCTATCTTTTCCGTACATTTCTTGCACTAGGCATGGTTACTGTTGCTGCTACGTTACAATCCTATTCAATTGCATAGCATGTTTTTGTCGCCCCTTGATGTACCTTCCTTTGTCCTATGCTGCCTTATAAATATATATAATATTCAGCAGTAAACCCTGCGCATTGTTAGCTAGGTTTAGAATAGCGGGCCGTGATCACTCTGGTGGGTGAACGCGGATTAAAAAATATTATAACTGCAACAGGTGCGGATCAATGCAGACGCCCTAGGGAACCTACAACGGCGAGACTCTGCCGAGTCGCTTCAAGTTTGACTTACTAGTGGACGGACTCGTATTTCACTCTCGTCGGCTCAGTAGCGTAGCATCACTGGGATGATACGAGGGTATTCCTCTTTAGTTCATTCCGCTGGTGTCTCGGCACCATCGGGGTGATACGAGAATATTCCTCTTTAGTTCATTCCGCTGACGTCTCTGTCGAACCTCTTCAAGTGTACCATCGAGGGTGACTCCTCCTGGTTTCACTTGATGGTAGGCACTCGAATCAACTGGTGTCCTTACAGGTAAGGAGTCGGGTGACCCAACGGTGCCCGCGCAGGGTATCTTAGCGGAACGACATGTCAGGTGTATTCCACGGGTGTGCGGCGGGCCTGGTACTGTTCGTGGCCGAAGGATTTCCTGTTGTACGAAAGTCGAGCTCTACCAAGAGCACACGCGAGACAAGGTAAGGAGACGGTTCACCTTGTTGGCAACCGCACGAGTTGGTGGGACGACAGGGCAGGCACCGACGTTACTGGTGGTCCTGGCTGCTGTCGTTGTCCGCAACTCACCGAGAAAGGGGCAACGATAACGGTTGTCCCGACAGATAATAATAAAATGACTTAACGGTTCAGGTGGATGACTTGAGTGGGTCGATGTGCCCTATACGCACTACCTCCACGTGGGATTACAGTGTGGGCCCTCCGCGTTGTGGTCTCGCTCGAAAGCTTTGAAAGACGTCCAGTTCAGCATTGTGGTTGGGTCGTATCGTGCTGCGGCACTAGATCCACTTGGCGCACAACGACCCGGAGAGAGAGGGGTGATAGGCCCATGACCCCCTTGCCCTTAGGGCTTTAGACCGGCGGGGACCTCTCTGATGAGCCGTAGGATGGGCCTCGGCCTGTCGGATAGCCTCGGTGGGGCATTCCCTAACAAGGTGTACGCCACCCTGGAGATCCGAGCGTGTAGGGTAACAGTAGTGCAGCCCCTGCAGGGATGATAATCTATTCGGATAGCCATGTGCACGGTAACAGGACGCTTTATGCTGAAGCCAAAGACTACTACTACAAACTACTACTATTAAACTGTTGGTTCCGGGTTCTCTTCCTCGCAGGGAAGTCGAGGAGGGGATCTCGGAGGCATATATAATTGTTATCTAATACAACTTACTATTATACAATGCTGCAACAACTTCTGCTGCATTGTTACTTTCATTACTGTTATATAACTGTTGGCTGATTCTTAACTCATGCTGCAAGACTCGTCAGAAGATGCTAGTCTTCGATAGGCCTAGCTTATTACCCTTATTCTGATTTCTACCTTGCAGTCCACTATATACAGCCTCCCCTTTCCATTTGATACAAATGCATAAATGCTTAGTAGCGGACGTAAGACTCGCGGGTATGCTAGATACTCACCTGCTTTATTTTCCCCTTTTTGTTTTGCATGATCGGCCGCTGCAGTCGACGTTGGAGCCTTGGAGCCCAGGAGAAGGAGATCCCCGATGCCGACCACCGCAATGTGAAGATCCCCGATGCCTTCTACGACGTCGAGTTCCCCTTTGACCAGGAGTACTTTGGAGGTTCCCAGGCAGGAGGCCTCGCCTTTTCGATCGTTGTTGATATCTGTGCTAGCCTTCTTAAGGCAACCTTGTATCCTTGTGTCTGTACTCAGATACTTTTGATTCCGCTGACTTTGTGCTCTCGAGCTGTTGTATTCGAGCCCTCGTGGCCCCTGGCTTATATTAAACAGCTTGTATTATTTTATTTGTAGAGTTGTGTTGTGATATCTCACCGTGAGTCCCTGATCTCGATCGTGTACATTGCGTGTATGATTACTGTACATGGACTGATTTTGGGGGCGTCACAACTGGCAGCTAATGTAACCCTTCGACGCAATAGAATGATGTTTCCCAAATACTACAAACCTCAAAGCACTCGGGGGCTCGAGTACAAAACTCCCCCGAGAGACGCTCTCGTCGCTCACGCGATCCTTACATCAAAGCACTTGGGGGCTCGAGTACAAAACTCCCCCCGAGAGATGCTATCGTCGCTCACGCGATCCTTACATCAAAGCACTCGGGGGCTCGAGTACAAAACTCCCCCTGAGAGACGCTATCGTCGCTCACGCGATCCTTACATCAAAGCACTCGGGGGCTCGAGTACAAAACTCCCCCCGAGAGACGCTATCGTCGCCCACGCGATCATTACATCAAAGCACTCGGCGGCTCGAGTACAAACTCCCCCCGAGAGACGCTATCATCGCCCACGCGATCTTTACATCAAAGCACTCGGGGGCTCGAGCACCACCTCCCCCCGAGAAACGCTCACGAAGTCCAAAACTTAAGGGGCCCAAGCAAAAAAAAACCCGACAGGCCCCACCTGCTGACAAACGGTTCGGAAGACATGGTGTAACAGCCCATATTTCATAAAAATTAAAAATTTTGTTTTCAGTGTGATTTGTTTGATTGTCTGATTTGTTTGCGGTGTTTGCATCCCCGATTTATTGATCGGCGATTATTTTTCCCCTCTTATCTCGTACCGGACGGAGACCGACCCTTGCCACCCTGTCACTCGATCTTGCGACACCGGGTTTCACCCAATTACTGTCGCAAAAACCGCCTGAGACCATCCACAGCCAACGGAACGAAAACCCCGTTTAGTAATTAAACGGGGTTTTTTTATAGCGCGCCGGAAATTGTTCTCAGAACCGTTGCAGCGCGAGGTGAACGCCGCCGGCTCGACGCGCTGATCGCGCAGTTCAAAGTTTTACCCGAATCGGAGGTCCTGCGGACCCTCGGCGGTCAGAAACGTTAACACCGCGCGCGAGAGAGAAAAACCAGGGATGTTTTTCCAAACTGCCAGCCACCTGGTCTATATAACGACCACCACACTCTCACCCCTTTCTAGGGTTTCCCTAGCCACAAAATTGCAGCCACACCCCCAGATCTGCCCCAATTTTCGCATTTAGTCTATTTTTTCCCAAACCCTAGCCAGATCCATCTGGACCATCAGATCTCCCAATCCGACGGCCCAGGGAGGTCCCCACCAACCCAGCCTCCTCCTCTCTATCCTGCCCAGCCGCCTCCTCCCATAGCGCCACCACCGCCAACTCCGGCAGCCACCACAGCTCCGGTGAGGCCCTTGCTGCGCCACCCCTTCCCTCTCCGTCCTCACCTTCCCTCCCTCCGTGCAGGAGCACCGCCGGCCGCCGCTAGTGGAGGTTGCTCCGCCACCAACCATGGAAAGCCCGAGCTCAGGTGGAGCTCGTGGCCACCTCGACACCGCCCGCCTATAGCCTCATCGGCCAGCCGCCGGAACCGGCCGCCCTGTGGCGCGCCGACCTGCCTCGCCGGAGGCCCCCCCTCGCCGGCGCCGAGACGCAGCCGCCGCTCGATCCGTGGCTCGGGAGCCCCCGATGCTTCCGTTGACCGCGGGTAGGCCGGCCTCCCTCCAGCGGCCCAGCTGCTGCAAGGCCAGGCGGCCCAGCCAGCCGAACCGGCCTCAGCCCGCACCGCGTCCTCCACGCCCATGAGCGAGGCGGTGCTATCCGCCGCCCACTGCCGCCTGGGCCTCAGCCCATGAGGTGAGCGCCCCTTTTTTATTTATTTTTTTGTTCGCTGCTTCTTTTGTTGGGCTCGGCCCAGTAACACTAGATTCAGCCTGTTAGACGTTTTTTTGTCTCGGTGTTATTATTTGGCAGATTGTGTAGTATTTTTGCGTTGCCCGTATCTTTTAAATGGTAGCTAGGATCGTGACGCTTTAAACATGAAACTTTCTTAGTTTTTTGTGTAGATTAATAAAATGTGCTCCTTGGGCATGTTTGACTTTGTTTAAATGTTGTTTACCTGATAATTACAACTGCTTTCCGCTGTAAACTGTAATTGCCATAACTTTTTAACCGTTGCTCTGTTTAAAATGTTTATTATATGTAACTTGACTAGAATTGCATGTAGATTGGGTTTATGATGCTCTTGCTTGCTAATAAAAATAATAAAATATGTTTAGGGGCAGAACAGTACCAAATGCAATAAATATCATGGGGTCCGTAATAGGTACCATGTATAGGTTTTACCCCCCCCCCACTTAAATTGACTAGCATAGATAGTTTCCTTTATGCTTAACCTCTTTCCATGCTTGAGTGAGATGCCATGTTAACAACCTTTGTTGGTCACCTGTAGCTAAACAACTTGAACCCTTCTAAACGTGCGGTATCGTCGTGTGTGACGATTACTCCACTTAACCTGTTAGTAACCGCTCTCGACGGTAGGTGCGATGTCTCGTGTTGCCCTCTTATTGATGCTTGCTCGTGTTTGCCTCGTACTAATAGATGCTTGCTCGTTGATTGCTTTCCAGTGTTTACCCTCTTGTGTGCTCCCGCGGGTACCTTCGGAGACGATGCGAGCTTGCGATCAACTACACCTTCGGAACCCGACTTATCAACAGGCAAGGACTATACATTACTTATGATCCATTCTATTTCAACCAGCGGTTTGCATGCTAGTCTAGGTTAGGTTCGATGTTTGATCCTACCACATGTTTACAGCCTCTTTCAAACCGATACAGCCATGTCCCCTCCCAGCAAACCATGTACTGCTATGTTACTATTGCTCGTTGCTCAGCCCCTGCTTAGTATGCATGCTTAGGAGGCTACGATGTTACCCTGTTACTCCTTGGTTTTGGCTATCACATTATTATATTGTTGTTGATGATATGATTATTATAATGTTGACTGTATTCGAGGAAGGATGGAAGGTCTAGGCTATCCCGCCCCGACGCTTTATTCCATTCGAGTCACTTAGGATCCGAGTTCCGGGTATTGGTTTTAAGACTGAGCGTGCCTAACCACGTGTGGGATGCTATGGGGTCCCCTTGTTTTACCTAGCTACCTTCAAACATTTCTAGTGGTGTCCCAAGCTGATTTTACCATTTGAAAACCGCATGCATAACTGGTCTGCAGCCAGTGGATTGAAAACAAACCGGTCCAGTGGGATGGTATATCCTGTTGGTCCAAATCTGGAAGCTAGGGAGCCTGCCCGGGCGAGGGTAGGTTATCCCGACCTCGTCCAGACGGTAGAGACCGATTCGAGAGCGCAGCCGGCTTTTGAGTTGGATGTCGACTCACCGGGGGCCACCCGGATTTGTGCGTTGTTAGTTAGAGGGACATGTCGTTCGGATCTCTTGGGACTAAATCATAAAATGGTTGCCTATCATGGGTAGCAACTGAGAGAGATGGGCGTGCGTGCGGAGCCTTGTAATGGGCAGTTGGTACACCCCTGCAGGGTTAAATCTTTTCGAGAAGCCGTGTCCACGGTTATGGACGACTTGAGACCTACTCCTTGTTCATAGACAACAACAACTGAGATAATCTTAATATAACTTGATCAACGTGTGTGTGTGCCTTGACTGCTTCTTCTTCGTCGGGATGCGAAGAGGAGGACAAGGATAGGATAGGTGTTATGTTTGCGTAAGTAGCTGATAGCAAGACTTGTTGGAGGCGATTCCTCATCGAATGCTTGGCTTCTTATCTTAATCTCTAGATCGCAGCCACTTCATAAATGCTAGCGCGGCAGCAACCTCACCACTTACCCCATCCGTACCGTAACCTACTAGTTGTCCTAGAATGACGAGTGATGAAGTCCTTGTTGGGTCAGTTGACCACTACAGTTGGATGATGAGTACTTCTGTACTCATGATACCACCCCCAAACTCTTTTCAGGGTTCTTGATCGACAACAGGTACGTTGATCGACGTTTCACGTGGAGACTCGACGATGACTAGTTAGGTGGATCCCGGCGGAGGGCCTAGACCCATGTGGTTATGGGGATCGATGATTTTCTCTTTGACACTAGGCATTTGCTTGTAGTCTGTACCCAGACATGTACCTTCCGCTGATGTATTGTATTTAAGGCAGTTGTACGCCGATTGTATGAGATGTTGTATCCTTGTATATATAATGTTGTGATATCATGTTGGAAATCCGGGGCATATGGCTATGTCATATGTCGCGGTGGGAACGATATGTGCTTCGTCCCCGGATCTGGATGGAAACATCTAGATCTGGAACAGTACCGCATATCGGGCCTTACAACTTGGTATCAGAGCCTTACCGACCGTAGGATCCCCTCTCTAGCCGAAGTCGAGTCTAGAGAAAAACTATTTTGTAGTTACTAAGTTAATTATCAGAGAGTAGGATCTTTTTACTTCTTACCCTTGCTCTGGTCAGGGCAAGTGCTGTAAGTTTTTTATTCTTGACTTATCCCCTTTCAAACTTTAGGATCTCGAGTGAGTGGAGTATCGGAATCGTTTCATTGCTTTGCTTGGGAAGTATTGTCTCGATCCCAAGCTCCGGTGGGAATTCCTGTAGTACCTTTAGCTTCTCCGGTTTCGGATATCATATGGGCCATCCATTGCCATTCCTCCTTTTACTGGTGTTTTTATGACTTGTGTCGAAAATCACTATCCTTTGATCCGGTTATCGTTGTCGTTCCTCCTCTTGACACCGACGGTTTCGTATTTTCGACGATGTTGTCTCTCTGCGGAAAGTTTCTCGATGGAAGTTCGACGTCGACATGGAGCAGAGTCCCTTGTTGGTGGTATTGAAGATCGTCGAATCTCTTCTTTCCCCCTTCCCCTCTCCCCCGGATCGTCCTAGATCTCGGGACGAGATCCCTTGTTGGTGTTGTTGTATTGTAACAGCCCAGATTTTACAAAAATTAAAAATTTTGTTTTCAGTGTGATTTGTTTGATTGTCTGATTTGTTTGCGGTGTTTGCATCCCCGATTTATTGATCGGCGATTATTTTTCCCCCTCTTATCTCGTACCGGACGGAGACCGACCCTTGCCACCCTGACACTCGATCTTGCGACACCGGGTTTCACCAGATTACTGTCGCAAAAACCGCCTGAGTCCAGCCACAGCCAACGGAACAAAAACCCCGTTTAATAATTAAACGGGTTATTTTTATAGCGCGCCGGAAATTGTTCTCAGAACGGTTCCAGCGCGAGGTGAACGCTGCCGGCTCGACGCGCTGATCGCGCAGTTCGAAGTTTTACCCGAATCAGAGGTCCCGCGGACCCTCGGCGGTCAGAAACATTAACACTGCGCGCGAGAGAGAAAAACCGGGGATGTTTTTGCAAACTGCCAGCCACCTGGGCTATATAAATACCACCACACTCTCACCCCTTTCTAGGGTTTCCCTAGCCACAAAATTGCAGCCACACCCCCAGATATGCCCCAATTTTCGCATTTAGTCTATTTTTTGCCCAAACCCTAGCCAGATCCATCCTGGACCGTCAGATCTCGCGATCCGACGGCCCAGGGAGGTCCCCACCATCCCAGCCTCCTCCTCTCTCTCCTGCCGAGCCGCCTCCTCCCATGGCGCCGCCACCGCCAACTCCGGTAGCCGCCGCAGCTCCGGTGAGGCCCTTGCTGCGCCACCCCTTCCCTCTCCGTCCTCACCTTCCCTTCTTCCGTGCAGGAGCACCGTCGGCCGCCGCTAGTGGAGGTTGCGCCGCCACCAACCATGGCAAGCCCGAGCTCAGGTGGAGCTCGTGGCCGCCTCGACACCGCCCGCCTACAGCCTCCTCGGCCAGCCGCCGGAACCGGCCACCGCGGCCCGGATCCGCCGCCCCTGTGGCGCGCCGCCCTGCCTCGCCGAAGGCCCCCCCTCGCCGGCGCCGAGACGCGCCCGCCGCTCGATCCGTGGCTCGGGAGCCCCCGCTGCTGCCTTTGACCGCGGGTGGGCCGGCCTCCCTCCAGCGGCCCAGCTGCTGCAAGGCTAGGCGGCCCAGCCAGCCCGTACCGGCCTCAGCCCGCACCGCGTCCTCCACGCCCATGAGCGAGGCGGTGCTATCCGCCGCCCACTGCCGCCTGGGCCTCAGCCCATGAGGTGAGAGCCCCTTTATTTATTTATTTTTTGTTCGCTGCTTCTTTTGTTGGGCTCGGCCCAGTAACACTAGATTCAGCCCGTTAGACGTTTTTTTGTCTCGATGTTATTATTTGGCAGATTGTAGTATTTTTGTGTTGCCCGTATCTTTTAAACGGTAGCTCGGATCGCGACGCTTTAAACATGAAACTTTCTTAGTTTTTCGTGTAGATTAATAAAATGTGCTCCTTTGCCATGTTTGACTGTGTTTACATGTTGTTTACCTGCTAATTACAACTTCTTGCCGCTGTAATCTATAACTTCCATAACTTTTTAACCATTGCTCTGTTTAAAATGTTTATGATATGTAACTTGACTGGAATTGCATGTAGATTGTGTTTATGCTGCTCTTGCTTGCTAATAAAAATAATAAAATATGTTTAGGGGAAAAACAGTACCAAATGCAATAAATATCGTGGGGTCCATAATAGTTGCCATGTATAGGTTTTACCCCCCCCCACTTAAATTGACTAGCATAGATAGTTTCCTTTATGCTTCACCTCTTACCATGCTTGAGTGAGATGGCATGTTAACAACCTTTGTTGATCACCTGTAGCTAAACAACTTGAACCCTTGTAAACGTGCGGTATCGTCGTGTGTGACGATTACTCCACTTAACCTGTTAGTAACCGCTCTCGACGGTAGGTGCGATGTCTCGTGTTGCCCTCTTGTTGATGCTTGCTCGTGTTTGCGTCGTAGTAATAGATTCTTGCTCGTTGATTGCTTTCCAGTGTTTACCCTCTTGTGTGCTCCCACGGGTACCTTCGGAGACGATGCGATCTTGCGATCAACTACACCTTCGGAACCCGACTTATCAACAGGCAAGGACTATACATTACTTATGATCCATTCTATTTCAACCAGCGGTTTGCATGCTAGTCTAGGTTAGGTTCGATGTTTGATCCTACCACATGTTTACAGCCTCTTTCAAACCGATACAGCCATGTCCCCTCCCATCAAACCATGTACTGCTATGTTACTATTGCTCGTTGCTCAGCCCCTGCTTAGTATGCATGCTTAGGATGCTACGATGTTACCCTGTTACTCCTTGGTTTTGGCTATCACATTATTATATTGTTGTTGATGATATGATTATTATAATGTTGACTATATTCGAGGAAGGATGGAAGGTCTAGGCTATCCCGCCCCGACGCTTTGTTCTATTCGAGCATGCCTAACCGCGTGTGGGATGCTATGGGATCCCCTTGTTTTACCTAGCTAGCTTCAAACATTTCTAGTGGTGGCCCAAGCTGATTTTACCATTTGAAAACCGCATGCATAACTGGTCTGCAGCCAGTGGATTTAAAACAAACTAGGCCAGTGGGATGGTATATCATGTTGGTCCAAATCTGGAAGCTAGGGAGCCTGCCCGGGCGAGGGTAGGTTATCCCGACCTCGTCCAGACGGTAGAGACCGATTCAAGAGCGCGACCGGCTTTTGAGTTGGATGTCGACTCACCGGGGGCCACCCGGATTTGTGCGTTGTTAGTAAGAGGGACATGTCGTTCGGATCTCTTGGGACTAAATCATAAAATGGTTTCCTATCATGGGTAGCAACTGAGAGAGATGGGCGTGCGTGCGGAGCCTTGTAACACTACTAGGGAAATAGCTATACATGGAAAGCTTATTAGTGGCGCATATAGAAAGCCATGCGCCACCATCTGTTAGGGGTGGCGCACTAGAAAATAATGCGCCACCCATAAGGTCTTATGGGTGGCGCATTATTTTCCAGTGCGCCACCCCTAAGAGTGGGCAAGCCTAGATGATCTTATACGTGGCGCATCTAGCAATATGCGCCACCCCTAAGAACCTTATGGGTGGCACATATACATAATGGGCCACCCCTAAGAGCTTAGGGGTGGCACATTCTGTAAATGCGCCACCCATAAGGTCCTTAGGGGTGGTGCATTTCCCTAATGCGCCACCCATAAGAACTTAGGAGTGGCGCATTTCACCAATGCGCCACCAATGACTTTATATATGCGCCACTAAATGCCTAGAGCTGCCCTTATCTACTCCACCCCACCTACCACCTCTCATTCACTCCACACAATTCTCAAACTAGATCCACTCTTCTCACCCTAGATCTATTCGGTTTTCTCCTCCTCCCAACCTCATTTCTTCCATTTATCCATCGATACTTGGCATTACATCTATTTTGTTTCATATTGAAGTAAGTGGACCTCCTCCCAAACTCTTTTGTTCCATTTATGACCCATATACTTGCCTTTATTAGCTTGGGATTTGTTGTATATGTGAAGCTTGGGTTTGATGTATATGTGAAGCTTGTGGTGGTTTGATGTATATGTGAAGCTTATGGTGGTTTTGTTAGACCAAGTATGTGATCAGAGGGGGAGGGGGTGAATGATCACTTCAAAATTTCGCATGAAACTTTGAAGTGAAGCATAACACAGCAATCGAAACTATTCAACAGAAGGGTAAACAATGAAGCAGAACATGATCGAAGCAGAACATAGCGAATCAAAAGTATCGAATCAATTGCATCGAAGCAGAACTCTGAAGCAATTGACAAACAGAATGTAAGTGCGGAAAGTAAAACGAAATCTTGACTCGGCGATGTTTGTTCGACCAGTTCACACTCTGCAAAGTGCTACGTCTGGTTGGAGGGACTTGTGATTGAACACAGGAGCTAACCTCTCTCCGTCCATATCTCCACTGCACCAATCTCCTTGAGCTTGGTCAGTTCTTCACTCTTGGTTGATTATTGAGGAGATCACCGAAACCTTTGACAAACTGGACTTCGAGGCGACAATAACTCTTCGCTCTCTGAAGAACAACTCTCTAACCGTCTAGGAGAATTGCAGTTCTCCAAGATAACAAGGCTAGCAAACTTCTTCCTAAGTCATAATGAATCAACTCAGATCAATAGGACTTATGCTTCGGTGTATTGGTTTTTGGTTTGCTTCGGTGGGGTTGCTCTCTCTATCTCCTCTGTAAGGAATCAATCTTGAGCAGCCTGCCGCCAATGAGGGCTGGGGTGGCGTATTTATAGGCAGCAATCCCAAGGTGCGAAATGGCTGAAGTGACCCGATGTGACAGCTTGACACCTGTCCCCAACGGTCATATTTCCGATCAATGCGCAACTTTACTTGCGGTCCAAGTAAAGCTGACTCACGGACTTGGTTATGCTTCAGGAGCCGAAAGAACAAAGTCTTCGCTGGTGAAGCATTACCTAGCTCACATGAGATTTCTTCGACTCTGGCTTCTCACTGGTTTAGATTCGATCTGAGTCTTTTCATCAAAACCTTCGGAATACATTTACTAACCCCTCCTGATAGTACGGTTTTTCCTACGACTCAAAGAAGTAAAAAGAACTATGCAAAAACAACTAAGTCTTGCGCCATCTTGATCAACTTCTTCGATGAGACGTGCTTCAGGATTCCTTATCTTTTTAGGGGTCGACATCCGTGATAAACTTCGCTCCAGAGGATATGCTTCGATAAAAGAGTAAATCTTCGTTGAAGCTTTATCACCAACCTATAACTTCAGGAACCTAACCATCTGTTTCACACTAGAAAACTTGTTAGTTCCTCTACTGTTTTGACCAACAATATCCAAAACTCATGAGGGTAAAACTTTGCTCCTACAATCTCCCCCTTTTTGGACTATTGTTGAAAAAACAGGCATCGATAAAAGATTTGGAATTTTGAATTGAGTTGAGAGCAAACTCTAAGATATGAAGCTTTTGACTCCCCCTGAATGCAAGCATCGAAGATTTTCATAATCGAAGTAAGTGCTTGTTGAAGAATATCATCAATGGGAAGTCTAACACATATCCTAGCGAATCAATTGCATACAAAGATAATTTGCCTTGAAGAACATGCAATCATCCAATGACCTGTGAACTTAAGGAAAATAACCACCTACAAGATAAAATATAGGAGAGCAGCTTGCAAGCACGGGGTTATTAACATATACAAGGATAAAACAGTTCACAACCGAAGTAAAACGTTAAGATACAACCCAATCGAAGTGAATGGAATGTTTGTCGAATCTTAACACACGCAAAATCGAATCGAATCAAAAACCCTAAACCCCGCAGCGAATCTAAACTCAATCGATGCTACTTTCTCCCCCTTTTTGTCAAGAAATGGACAAAAGGTTGAGAGGCAGATCGAGAGCATTTACGCGTCAGCTGCACCCCTGGGACCCTGCGGAATGTCTTCGCCTGTCGAAGATTCATCTCCTGAAGTATCGCCTTCGGTCGAAGCCGGTGACTCTTCCTCGTCGAAGTCCATCGGCGCTTGAAGCAATTCAAGGTCGCTGTCATCGAGGGGATCGTCTTCGTGCTTCGATGTGTGGGAGTCTTCATCAGATAAAGTGTCAGGGCGAATCTGTTCGGCAGAGTTGACGAATAATACTTCTTTGATTTTCTCCAGCGGTGGGATCTTGGGGTTGGGGCGATCAACCGAGTCATTTCTGGAAAAGTTCCTCTGCAGATGTGGGTACTCCTTGAATATGCGATCGGCTTCAAGTTTCTTCACAGAGTTAAACTTCCTGAGGCCTTTCCATGAATGACGCTTCAATACCTTCAAGTATTGGTTGTTGTTCATTGCAATGTTTCCAACTCTGTTAATCTCATCTGACAAGTGTTGCATCAGACGTTGATTGCCTTCGATGAAGTTTTCTAGTAACTGTTGGTTTCGAGTGGCAACCTCGAAGTGATACACTTCCTTCTGGTAACGCTTCGACATGTTGCGCTCATTTATATGATGTCTGACTCCTACATATGTTGCAAAGGGGTCATTTGGCCGCCTGAAGATGTTCATTGTATCACGGACCGGAGGACAGAACGGTTTCGGGTGATGCTTCGCTGTGAATTCTTCGCTGCGTCCATGGTTGCAAATGGCTTGCAGCCAAGGAGCATATGGCTTCAGTTGGTTTACCAATTCAGCAGCTTGTACCATGTTTCGAAGAAAACAATCCTCGAAGTCAAACACATGACCATGGGTGAGCTTCAATAGAGCATGACGAGTTGGATATAGAATATTTGATTCTTCATTCGCTGTACTGAGAGGCATCAGTGAGTTTGACAGGATATAGAACCATGTCTTGGAATTGAACACCAGATGCTTCGGGCGAATGTTTTCTGGCATGTGATCTCCAGTGACTTCGGGATCCAATAAAGATGAAAATTCAGCTTCAATGGGATCCGGTAACATGTGAACCTTTACAAGTTTTCCGGTGTGTCTTGGAATGTTCACAATTTCCATGAATTCTTCGGAGTACATCCTGAAGACTTTCCCTTGAATCATCCATTCAAGTGTCCAAGTGCTAGTATCTTCTGGGGTTCCAGAGACATACAGAGTAGCATAGAATTTCTTCACTAGCTCTCAGTTAAATGGAGTTTCCATTGCAAATAATCCAGTCAGGTTCTGTGCTTCGATAGTTTCCACGATGTTTTGGAAGCACGTGGCAGCAGATAAACTGTGCATATCCAAGTACATGTGTCTGAATAGTACGCCTTTCTGGCAGTAAAGCTTCATGTACAAAATCTGTTGTTCAGCTGTCCAGAATCTAAGATCATCAGCAGTTCTTGGTGAATCATATGGACTAGTGCCAAAGAATCGAAGCTTCTTGCGATGAACTTCTATGTCTAATTCAGGACCGTGCCTAGAAGAAGTTCCTGCTCCCATGAATATGGGAAAAGTCTCTCTAGGATAGAGAGAGTCCAACTGTGTGTCTTGAGCAGGAATGCAATGCCTTCGTGCATCTGTGATTCGCCTCTGCGGTTGAGTGACTAAGGCCAACTCATTGGCTTCGGCTTCTGCTTCGATTTCAGCAACTGTATTGGCTTCAGGATGAACAACTTTATCTTGAGCTTCTTCTTCTTTTTCTTCAGACTCTTCAGCAGAGTGAGCTGAAGAGTAATCTTTGTCTGGAATGGCTTGACGGGGTGGAGATGGTAGTGGAGCAAAATTGTCTTGAGCGGACGGTTGTGGAGCTTGTTGAGGTGTGGGTGGAGTTGGAGCACGGGGTGGAACAGCTTCGGGGGCGGATGGCTTCGATGTGGTTTTTCCAAGTTTGATGATTTTGCATCGTGGAGGCGATGCCTTTCTTGGTGCTTTCTTGGCAGGGTGGGAGCTAACTTCATCAACTTCTTCGGTGTCAGCAATCAGTCGTCTCTTCCTAGGTTGTAGCTCGGGAAGAGGTGAAGCTAATTGCTTGACCATGGCTTCACGCTTCTTGGTGTCAAGCGCCATGACCGAAGCATTATGCGCTTTGCAGCATTCTTCGATTGCAGATTTCAGCTTGCCTTGAAAAATTTGAAGATTCTGCTTGGTTTTCTCATTGACAGCAGCAATTTTCTTCGAAGCAGCAGTCGCTTCGCTCTTGAAATCCTCATCAGATTCTTCATCAGCTTTCTTCTGAAATTTCAGGATCTTTGCAGTTTCTGATCTGTCCCTTGAGTGCAGATCTCTCAGCTGATTGTACAAAGTTTCGACCATTGCTGAAAGATTAGGTGAGATATATGTATCTCCAATATCCACAGTGTGAGGATGAATGGCTTCAGCAAGCTTGAAATATGTCTGGCTCAGACCCAGACAGTCCCACAGTTCACCTTCCCTAGCATCTGGAAAGTTGTGCTCACTGTGTTCAGCTTCAACTTGGGCTTCGAGGAGAGGAGCTGCGACAGGCTTCGGGGGCAAGTCCTTCGGCGCCATGTCCACAGCAGCTTCCTTTTGAGCGGCCCTAGCAGATTTTTCTGCTCTCTTCGTGCGAACAATATCAAGCTGAGCTTGGCGTTTGGCTTCAGCTTCAGCAAGTTGTTTGGCTTCGGCGGCTGCCTTAGCCTCTTGAGCTTTAGCTTCAGCTAGCTTGCGCTTCGCTTCAGCTTGCTGGTTTGATTCAGCCAGCGCTTTCCTCTGTTTCTCCAGCTCAGCAGCATCTCTATCTGCTTTCTCTTTCTCCTTTGCTTCTCTTTCAGCCTTAGCCTTGGCTTGAGCTTCGGCATGAAGACGTTCAGCTTCAATGCGGTCTCTCTTCCGCAATTCAGCTTCTGTCAACTTCTTTGTGCCAACCTGGGCATATGTTTGGCCAGGCTTAGCCACAGTTGTCTTCGGCTTCGAAGCTTTAACAGGCTCTTGAGCTTTGGCTTCGGGCACATCAGTAGGCTTAGCCACAGGCTTTGCCTTCGGGTCATGCCGTTCCTTGGTCCTCTGCTCGGATGGAACAGGACGGCGGGGAGGCTTTGACGACAAGGGTGCTTCAACCACCAAGTTCGTCAAGTCAATGTTCCTCTTTGGAGCAGGAGGTGCTGTAGGTTCATGAAACTTAACACCCTTAGGAGCAGTTGGCTTCGCTCCAGCCTTCTTCTTCAGAGGCTTCTTAAAAAGTTTCTTCTTAGGACTAGGGGGGATGGGTGAGTGCTCTGACTCATCATCAGCTTCATCAGCTGGATCTTCTTCGATAGAATCTTCGAGCTGAGCAGCTGCTTCAGCTTCGTCATCGGCTTCGTGTTCTGCCTCCTCATCTGAAGCAGGAGGGGGCGAATCACTAAGCTTCCGAAGCTTTCGCCTCTTCTTAGGCTTCGATGGTTCAGCATCATCAAGTCCAGCAGCTGCAAGAGCTTTAGCTTTCTTTTCTTCGCGGATTCTCTTCTTTTCAGCCAAAATGGCAAGCCTGATTTTCTCATCTGGATAATCATCCGGAGTCTTGAGTGAATTTGGGTGAGGAACAGCCGGAGGCTTCGGATAGTACTTCATCCGGTTGGCTTCGGTGTACTGAGCACACATGGCTGTGGTGTATCTGTAAGGAGGACTGAAAGCAAATTGCATTGCCCACTTCCAAGTTGGGATGCTCTTGAACTTGTACCACCTGACAGCCCAATATCTGCGAATTCTTTGCAATCTCGTCTTCCTATCCTGATATGTTTCTTCTGGAGGAGTGTTATACCCCATCTTAATGCGAATTGCTTCGGGAATGCCTCTGGCATTATTCACTTCCTTCGTTTTGCCACCTTTGCCCTTCGGCTTCGGTGGTTCAGGGAAATTCTCAAGTCCATCAACTATGGGAGACTCATTCCCTATGGCAGCCTCTTCGTCAGACATCCTGTGAATAGAGTCGTAGACAAGAGGGAAACAAGGAGAGGGAATGAATAAGCACAGGCAAAAGTTTCGACCAAAACAAATCAATTTTGATAGGAACCCAGATCAATCTCAGATTGGATGCAACTTCTCTGTATGATTTTTGGCTAGAACTAGTTCGAAAACAAGACCTAACCTAAGCCAAAACAGAGAATGAATCGAATCTTATCCACTGACCTGAGAAGATGGGATAGCTTTGATGCTAAGAACAGCTTTCCCAAGATGTAAGGATCAGCACGGATCAAACAGCCCCTAACACAGAAAACAAAACCCTAACAAACTCAGATCCAAACCCTAGATGAAGAACACGGGGAGCAAGATTGGATCCGAGAGGCAATGCGTACCCTAACTTGGTGACGCACGGCGGCTACGGCGACGGAGGGCGGAGAAGTGCTCTGCGTCGACGGGGAAGGTCCACGGCGACGGCGTTCCGGCAGTGAAGCGGCGACGGCGACGACGAGGACGAGGAGCTCTGCGGACGCTCGAGGTGGAAGACGGAGGAGTCGGGGTGAATGAATGCGTGGGAACGGTTTCGATGGGGGGATCGCCTTAAATAGGCACGATCTGAAGCGGTTACCAGATCACATCGTACGGTTCTCAGCAACTGACTCTTCCGATTCAACGGCTCAGATGTGGTGGCGTATCGCGAGCGAAACTCAACGACCCGGAGAAGACGGGGACTCTACGGCCGAAGAATAAGTCTTGACCGAGAGCAAAAACTTCGATAAAGTTGGAAGCAATTGATTCAGAACTCAATGACGTTCGAAGCAATATGCTTTCCGTTTCAATTGTGCTTAACATTCAAGATCGAAAAGATTGGAAGCGAAGCAGAATGGAGAGGTAGGGTCCGAAACTTATCACTTCGAAGAACAACAACGAAGCTAAAAGTGATAAGCATAGAGGACAAAAGAAACGAATAAATAAAGCAATCTAAACACAGAACAAAAAGCAAAAGTCAAACGAAGCTAAACTTGGGCGAAGAAAAACTCAAGCGAAACTAAACAGAAATACCACAACGAAGGTGAATATATACAGTGAATAGTTTCGATCTTACTGAACATTATGTGAGTCTAAGATGTTCATCTCACATCTCAATGCACAAAACCTTTTCTCGTCCAAAGGCTTCGTGAATATATCTGCCAATTGATCTTCAGTTCTTACATGGCTAATCTCAATGTCTTCGCGCTGAACATGATCTCGAAGAAAATGATGACGAATATCGATATGCTTCGTTCGAGAGTGTTGCACAGGATTGTGAGCAATCTTGATGGCACTCTCATTGTCACAAAGCAGAGGGATTTTCTTCATATGAATACCATAATCTTTCAGCGTCTGCTTAAGCCAAAGTATTTGAGTGCAGCATGAGCCAGCCGCAATGTATTCAGCTTCAGCAGTAGATATTGAGACACAATTCTGTTTCTTTGAAGCCCAACACACAAGAGATCTACCAAGAAAATGACAAGTGCCTGAGGTAGATTTCGTGTCAACCCTATCACCACCCCAGTCTGAATCAGAATATCCAATCAAATCAAACTGAGTGCCTTTGGGATACCAAAGTCCCAACGAAGGAGTATGTGCTAGATATCGAAGAATTCGCTTCACAGCAATATGATGCGATTCCTTCGGATTTGCCTGAAAACAAGCACAAATACAAACTGATAGCATGATGTCAGGTCTAGATGCACATAAGTATAAGAGTGAACCTATCATAGACCGAAACTTTTTCTGATCGAAGGGTTTCCCTTTCTCATCTGCATCAAGAAAACCATTAGTAGGCATGGGAGTTCTAATGGTCTTGCATTCAGCAAGATCAAACTTCTTTAGGCAATCCTTCAAGTATTTCTCTTGTGAAATAAAGGTGCCATTCTTCTGTTGTCGAATCTGAAGTCCAAGGAAAAACTTCAATTCTCCCATCATTGACATCTCATATTTCTTCGACATCATCCTTGCAAATTCTTCGCTGATCTCAGAGTTAGTACAGCCAAAAATGATATCATCTACATATATCTGACACACAAATAGATCATTGTTATATGATCGAGTGAAAAGAGTGGGGTCAGTAGTTCCTGGTTTGAAGCCTTTCTTTAGGAGGAAATCCTTCAGTGTTTCATACCAAGCACGAGGTGCTTGCTTCAGTCCATACAAAGCTTTGTGAAGCCTGTACACCATATCAGGATTCTTCGAGTCTTCAAAACCTGGAGGCTGCATAACATACACTTCTTCTTCGATTTCACCATTAAGAAAAGCACTCTTGACATCCATTTGATATAGCAATATATTTTTATGGTTAGCAAAAGCAAGCATGACACGAATGGATTCGAGACGGGCTACTGGAGCATAGGTTTCACCGAAGTCAATGCCTTCGATTTGGGTGTAACCTTGTGCTACCAATCTAGCCTTATTTCTTACCACAATACCGTCTTCATCTTGCTTGTTGCGAAATATCCACTTGGTGCCAATAACGTTGTGCTTCGTGGGATTTGGCCTTTCAACAAGTGACCAGACTTTGTTCCTTTCAAACTGGTGAAGTTCTTCCATCATTGCCAATAACCAATCAGGGTCTTTCATGGCTTCATCATATTTTGAAGGCTCTGGTAGATTGATATCTTCGAGAATCGAATCCACATCAACTCTTCTTCGAACTCGTGATAAAGCAGTATCATTTGCTTCAGGCTCAGCATCTGCTTCAGGATCTGCATCAGCTTCGGGTTCAGCTTCAGCATTTCCTTCGTTCCCTTGACCTTCTTCGTCCTGTTCATCATTAGCTTCAGGATGGTGATCTCCAGCGCCCCGGGCTATGTGTGGGAACATTGGACCATCATCATCCCTTACAGCTTGACGTTCATTAGCTTCGACAGGGCGAATCTCACCAATAGCCATAGACCTAATCACTTCATCAAGTGGAGGTTCATCTAGATCATGAGGCAAATGCTCCTTTTGAGAGCCATTAGTTTCATCAAATCTTACATTTACAGTTTCCATAACTTTTCCAAAGTGAGAGTTATAGACTTTGTAAGTGTGAGAGTTTGAGCCATAACCTAAAAGAAAACCTTCATGTGCCTTAGGGGCAAATTTGGAGCTATGATTCATATCTCTAATAAAGCATGGAGCACCAAATACCCTAAGATATGAGACATTTGGTTTGTTACCAGTGATAAGCTCATGTGAAGTCTTCTTCAAGAATTTGTGAAGGTAAACCTTGTTGATGATGTGACATGCAGTATTGATTGCTTCGGCCCAGAACCTAATAGGAGTCTTGTATTCAACAAGCATAGTTCTGGCCATCTCAATAAGAGTTCTATTCTTCCTTTCAACTACACCATTCTGTTGAGGTGTATAAGCAGCAGAGAACTCATGAGTAAAACCATGATCATCAAGAAAGTCTTCGATATTTGTATTCTTGAACTCAGTTCCATTATCACTTCGGATATGCTTCAGAGACAATTCATATTCTGTTTGAGCTGTCTTAGCGAATGACTTGAAGATTTCAACCACTTTGCTCTTGTCATACAAAAAGAAAACCCAAGTATAACGTGAGAAGTCATCAACAATAACTAGACCATATTTGTTTCCTCCCAGACTTGCATAATTTTGAGGACCAAAAAGATCCATATGAAGCAATTCAAGAGGACGAGTGGTAGTCATGATGGTCTTCGCTGAATGATGTTTCTTCGTAATTTTACCAGCTTCGCAAGCACTGCAGAGACGATCCTTATCGAATTTTACTTCGGTAAGACCAATAACATGATTCTTCTTCACTAAGTTATGAAGATTTCTCATCCCTGCATGACCAAGTCTTCGATGCCATAACCAACCAGATGAAGCTTTTGCCATTAAGCAAGTGGAAACAGCAGGGCCCGAAGAAAAATCAACAATGTATAGATCTCCCTTTCGGTAACCCTCGAAGACAAACGAATAGTCATCCTGTGAAAAGACAACACAACGCGAAGCAGAAAACAAAACAAGCATACCCATATCGCACAACTTTGAAATAGACATAAGATTATATCCAAGAGATTGAACTAGCATAACCTTGTCAATGTGCTTATCCTTCGATATGGCAATCTTACCCAAACCTAACACTTTACCTTTGTTGTTGTCACCGAAGGTAATTTACTTCAGAGAAGATTGAGATAGTTTTTCTTCGGTGAACAACTCCTTGTCTCCGGTCATATGATTTGTACAACCACTATCCATGACCCATTCGGATCCACCGGAGACATAGCCCTGCAGAAGAATTAGTTCTTCTTAACCACCCACAAACAAGCAGGTGACTGAGAAGACGTTGAAGCACTGGTCGAAGCAATATTAAATCGGACATGAGTGTATTGCTTCGGTGTACCATCAAGCACACCATAAATGTAAGTCCTCTGCGAATGGTTAGCATAAGTATGAGCATATGCAATCTTAGTATGATTATTATGAGGACGATACGTGTGGCGACCAGTACGATAGTATTGCTTCTGCGGAACATTTGATTCGGTCACCAATGGATCATTTCTTGTCTCAAGAGAGTAGAAATGATTCGGTGGTACCGAAGACTTTCCCTGCATAGAATGGTTAGCAGGCAATTTTTCCACAAGTGCTTTCTGCACCCATATCTGCCTCTTGTAAAATCCATTCTTAGGTGGAGTACCTACATACTCAGCTGAAACTTTTCCCTGTTCATCTTTCATGAGTTTGTAGTCTGAATCAAGTGATTCATCCACAATGACTTTGTTCATTTTACAATCGAAACCTGAAAGGTTAGCAATATCAATGGGTTTCTCCTTAGCTAGAACCCAAACAGTCTTAGGATACTGCTCAGGCTCCCAATATGTGCCATCAGGATTTATCTTTCTTTCAAAGCCAAGACCTTCATTCCTGGGATTTCTGTGAAGGAGAGCCTTCCTCAGGATGTCACAGAGATATTGGTGTCCTTGCACACTTTTGAACATGCCTGTTTCAAATAAGTTTTTCAACCTGAGGAGTTCCTCGGTAACAGCAGGATTTTCCTCATCGGAGGCATTAGTATCATCAATAACAATAGGAGCTTTCCCTTTGGAAATAGTTTTGCTTCGTTCCAAACAATCGAAACAAGGTGATTCAGATTTATCAATTGCTTCAGAACCTTGTTGAGCCATGAGAGAGATTGACATTTTCCAATTCTTCATGAGCCTCTGTCAGTTTTTCGAGAGCCACTTTCCTCTGAAGAAATTCATAGGTAAGCTTCTCAGAATCAACTGAAAGAAGATCATGCCGAGAGGATAATTCTTCAACCTTCTCCTTCAGAGCAGCATGCTCATTGGTTAAAGTTTGATTCTTCTCAATCTCATCGATCAACAACGTTTCTGACTTCTTAATGGTTTTTCTTAGTGAATCAAGTTCATCTTGTTGAATTGAAGCAATTTTAGCAAGTTTAGCATAGCTTATCCTAGTATCACTTTCACATGAGGAATAATCAGAAGTATCATAGGTTGACTTGGATGAAGATACCTTTGCCTTGGCCATGAAGCAATATGCAGGAGTTTCATCTTCACTACTGTTGTTGGTGAAGAATGAGCTCGAAGCATTGACTGAAGCATCTGTCGAAGCAAATGCCAATCCAGCAACACCATCTGATTCGGACCCTGAAGCAGACCTTGAGTCTTGTTCAACTTCGGAACCAGAGGCTTCGTCTTCTGAGTTCATCTCCTTTCCCAGATAGGCCTTGGCACGATGAGAGCTGCTTCGACGAGACGAGTGAGTCTTCGATGAAGAACCCTCACGCTTCTTATGATACTTCTTTCTCTTATCATCATCAGAATCTTTCTTCTTTTCCCTTCTTGAACTGGAATCATGTTTCTTTGACTCATGACTTCTGGAGGATCTGTAAGGCTTCGATGAAGAGTCTCTGAGAGAATGCTTCGATTTGTTCTCAGCTTCCCACAGAGGGCAATTAGCAATATAGTGTCCTGGTTTCTTGCACTTATAGCAGCAGTTGTCCTTCGATGGAGAGCTTCTTGAGGATGAACGATGAGAAGAATGACTCGAGCTTCTTGAAGGATAACTCTTCTTGGGTGAAGAAAAACCTTTCTTCTGAAAGCGATTGAAGCGTCTCATGATCAGTGCCAAATCCTTTCCAATGCTTGCAGGATCATCTGATTCGACACCTGAAGCAGAACTGACTTCGGGCGAAGAATGATGCGAAGCTTTTGCTTTCAGAGCATGAGATCTTCTTCGAGAACCATTTATGTCACGTTTCTCATCTTCTTCCATTTCAAAGGTAGTGAGTCTCTCAAGAACATCAGCAGCAACAAGATGTCTGTAATCAGACCTTTCCTTGATCATCAGAACAATGTGATCGAACGAATCATCTAGCGAGCGAAGAAGTGTTCTGACAACTGAGTGAGGAGTTATATCATCAACACCGAGGGAAATCAACTCATTTGCCAGAGCTGTGAGTCTGCTGTAAATTGAGTGAACCTTTTCACCCTCGAGTCTTTTGAAGCGATAGAATTTGCTTCAGAGTGTGTCAATTCTGGCATCTCTCTGAGTAGAAACACCTTCACCAATCTTTTCAAGATAGTCCCAGACACCTTTTGCCGAAGGAATATTCTTCACTTCATGATACTTTTCTGGAGTCAAGTGATTTGTGATGAACACCCAGACAACCGAATCCAGATCCATCAGTTGAGCTTCTTCAGGAGTGATAGCATTCTTGTCAGTAACTGTAACACCATGTAAGACAACTTGCCATGCAGTGGAATTGATAGCCATAATATTCCTCTTCATCTTGTCCTTCCAGTAAGAGTAGTCCTTCCCATTGAAAATAGGAATAGGTTCGCCAGAGCGAATAGCTGCGAAAGACATACTAGAAGACATACTTGAAAACACTCCAGGAGGTTAATCCAAAAAGAGTGCCTAGCTCTGATACCAATTGTTAGACCAAGTATGTGATCAGAGGGGGAGGGGGTGAATGATCACTTCAAAATTTCGCATGAAACTTTGAAGTGAAGCATAACACAGCAATCGAAACTATTCAACAGAAGGGTAAACAATGAAGCAGAACATGATCGAAGCAGAACATAGCGAATCAAAAGTATCGAATCAATTGCATCGAAGCAGAACTCTGAAGCAATTGACAAACAGAATGTAAGTGCGGAAAGTAAAACGAACTCTTGACTCGGCGATGTTTGTTCGACCAGTTCACACTCTGCAAAGTGCTACGTCTGGTTGGAGGGACTTGTGATTGAACACAGGAGCTAACCTCTCTCCGTCCATATCTCCACTGCACCAATCTCCTTGAGCTTGGTCAGTTCTTCACTCTTGGTTGATTATTGAGGAAATCACCGAAACCTTTGACAAACTGGACTTCGAGGCGACAATAACTCTTCGCTCTCTGAAGAACAACTCTCTAACCGTCTAGGAGAATTGCAGTTCTCCAAGATAACAAGGCTAGCAAACTTCTTCCTAAGTCATAATGAATCAACTTAGATCAATAGGACTTATGCTTCGGTGTATTGGTTTTTGGTTTGCTTCGGTGGGGTTGCTCTCTCTATCTCCTCTGTAAGGAATCAATCTTGAGCAGCCTGCCGCCAATGAGGGCTGGGGTGGCGTATTTATAGGCAGCAATCCCAAGGTGCGAAATGGCTGAAGTGACCCGATGTGACAGCTTGACACCTGTCCCCAACGGTCATATTTCCGATCAATGCGCAACTTTACTTGCGGTCCAAGTAAAGCTGACTCACGGACTTGGTTATGCTTCAGGAGCCGAAAGAACAAAGTCTTCGCTGGTGAAGCATTACCTAGCTCACATGAGATTTCTTCGACTCTGGCTTCTCACTGGTTTAGATTCGATCTGAGTCTTTTCATCAAAACCTTCGGAATACATTTACTAACCCCTCTTGATAGTACGGTTTTTCCTACGACTCAAAGAAGTAAAAAGAACTATGCAAAAACAACTAAGTCTTGCGCCATCTTGATCAACTTCTTCGATGAGACGTGCTTCAGGATTCCTTATCTTTTTAGGGATCGACATCCGTGATAAACTTCGCTCCAGAGGATATGCTTCGATAAAAGAGTAAATCTTCGTTGAAGCTTTATCACCAACCTATAACTTCAGGAACCTAACCATCTGTTTCACACTAGAAAACTTGTTAGTTCCTCTACTGTTTTGACCAACAATATCCAAAACTCATGAGGGTAAAACTTTGCTCCTACAGGTTTGATGTATATGTGTATCTTGAGTGGTAAATATTTTGCCGAAATGTCGATTCATTTCCGTTTCGGCAAATTTCTGGCGCACTCTCCGCATGCTCCCATGCATTATTAGGGAAGGTCATGCCGAATTTTTCCGGTGACGACTGTGATATATAATTGTGTTGCTCTCTCCATGCACGCAGGTGATCGACCATGGTCCGCGAGATGCTGAGCGATATCACCGTGGCTAGGTGGATTCAATGTGCGACAAACGACATGCTAAGGAATAATAGGTCGGATATAAGATGTCCGTGTCGGAGATGCAAACTGCAGTGTGTGACCGAGCCTGATTCCGGAATATTGCAAAGACACCTGAAGCGTAATGGTTTGATGGATGGCTACACACGATGGATAAGTGATGAAGCTGGTGAGGAGGAGGACGTCAATGGTGGGGAGCCAGTAAATGAGGAAGGGCAACCAGAAAACAGCGGCAGGCGAGATGACGAAGAGCATCCCGTACATGATCATGAAGAAGATGCCGAAGCGGATCATGTAGATCAAGATGCCGGACATGAAGATCAAGATGTCGGACATGATGAGGATTCAAGCTGGGTGCGGGACCCTCATGTTCAAGAGCTGCTTGTCAAAGAGGCGTTGAACGCAAGAGGTGCAGCTAGAGAGAAAGCCAAGATGGCACAACTAGAGAAAGACGCGATTACGAAGTTGTACGAAGGATGCAACGACGGGGATACCCGCTTGAATGTAACACTTGGGGCTATGGAGATGAAGGAAAAACACAAATGGACCGACGAAAGCTTCGATGATAACATGGCATTCTGGCACGATCGTCTTCCGAAGGGCAACACGTGCCCAACTAGTATCGCTGAGGCAAAGAAAGTCCTTTGCCCTCTCGATCTTCCGCACGTTAAATACCACTTCTGCATAAATGATTGCATGATCTATCGGGGTGAGGACGAAGATAAAACCACATGTTCGGTGTGCGGTGTTAGTCGATACAAGAGAGGGAAGAAAGTTCCTAGAAAAGTGGTATGGTACTTTCCGATCACTCCTCGTCTGCAGAGGTATTTCGTAGATCCCGAGGAAGCAAAGCTCATGACCTGGAACACGGATAGAAAGAAGCTAAAAGAGGATGACCCGAACCCGGATCCGGAAAAGGAGGACATGCTGAGGGAACTTCACCCCCCTTGTGACGACGATGATGAGCCGGAGGAGGAAGAGGATACGGAAACGCAAAACTCTCGCAAACGAAAAAGGACGACCAAAAAGAAGACCAGTATTGATCACTGCCCCCCGGCATGCTTCACTCTGTGCGAGGAGGAGATCAAGCGGTTTATCCACTGCCTCATAGGAGTAAAATTACCGAACGGCTACGCGGGGAAGATAAGCAGATACCTAGACGAGGCGAAGCAGCGGTTCAGCGGGATGAAATCTCACGACTGTTCCGTGCTGATGACGCAGATTCTCCCAGTTGCGATGCGAGGGATAATGGACGAGCACGTTCGTAAAACGTTGTTTGGCCTTTGCAACTTTTTTGACGTCATCTTCCGGAAGTCGATTTGCGCTACACAACTCAAAAGGCTACAGGAGGAGATCGTGCTCATACTATGCGAGCTTGAGATCTATTTCCCGCCCGCGTTCTTCGACATTATGGTGCATCTGCTGATCCACGTCGTGGAGGATATCGTCCAACTCGGGCCTACGTTTTTGCGCAGCATGATGCCGTTCGAAAGGATGAATGGGCACATCAAAAAATACGTTCGTAACATGTCCCGTCTAGATGCAAGCATAGCGAAGGGCTTTCTAACCGAAGAGTGCATCTCTTTTTGCACGAATTATCTCAACACCGAGAACCCTGTTGGTCTGGCCGTCAACAAGCACTTTGGCAGGACCGATGGGTGTGGTCACCACGAGGGAAGCCGCGCAATGCATGTCAACTTTGACGGTCGAGACATCGACTTTGAAAGAGCAAGCCTAGTCGCGCTACAACACATCCAGCTGGTCGATCCTTGGATAGTAAAGCACAAGGATTTAATCAGGAAGAAGTACAGTGACCAGGGCCTGCAGATAACGGACCGAGATCCACGGCTAATCAAAGAGCACAACTCTGGTTTCATGACTTGGTTCAGGGACGAGCTTCGTGCTAATCCCCCGCGAAGGAACGCTTCCGAGGACGAAAAGATGATATTCACCTTGTCACAGGGTGCCGCACGCAACCTGATGACCTATCAAGCGTATGATATCAACGGCTACACATTTTACACGGAGGAAAAGGACAATAACTGCGATTACACCGATGACGTCAAGGAAAGATTCTATGGAAAGATCGAGGACATATGGGAGCTCGACTACTGTGGAGAGAAGGTGCCGATGTTCCGTGTGAGATGGGCCAAGAGCGTCGTAAAATAAGACCGATACTTCACCACCATGGTTATACCCGAAGCGAAATCCAAGTCTGCGGGCACAAACGTCACCGAGAAAAATGAGCCATGGTACTGGCTAGCCAAGTGGACCAATGCTTCTTCATTACCGACCCAAATAAGCCGAGCCGCGTTGTAGTGAGGAGAGGCAAAAGAAACATCATCGGAATGGATGGAGTCGCCAATGAGCAAGACTTTGACAAGTACGACGACCCGAAGATGGAGGATGACTACGCCGCTCAGGATACATACACCACAACCCTACCGAAGAAAGGTCTCCTCCCGTTCAAAAGGAAAAGTGAAGGCGTCCCGGGCCTAAATTATTCAACCACGACAAAGAAGGGCAAGAAGAAAATCGTGAGGAAACGATAGCTAGATAGCTAGCTCCAAATTTAAGAAAATATTTTGTAATTTATGATCACTTTGTGTATGCATGGATTTAATATGCACTTTGTAATTGATGATCACAATCTTATGTTTCCAAATGCCGCTACACCTTGTGTTTGTGGATCTTGGTTCGGCGAAGACACGGTTAAGGCATGGTACGTGGATCGATATGATCACATTATTATGTTTGGATCATAGTTTGAAGTGTATGAACATCGACGATACACAATCGAAGCACCATTCTCAAAAGGTCGGTTAGAGCAAGTACTCCCTCCGTTTCTTTTTACTCCGCATATAAGATTTGGTCCAAGTCAATCTTAATAAAGTTTGACCACTTTTATAGAAAAATGTTCTCCATAATTATTATTTTTAAATGGTTTCACTTTAATTAAAAAATAAATAATTGTTTAAACTTTATTTAAAAAATAAAAAAGGCTTAGGGGTGGCGCATATTGATGAAATGCGCCACTAAGTTCTCTTAGGGGTGGCGCATTTCGCCAGAATGCGCCACCAACTGGTTTGTTATGCGTGGCGCATTTTGCCGAGATGCGCCACGCATAAGAAACCTGTTGGTGGCGCATTTCTACAGAATGCGCCGCCCCTAAGCCTTCACCTCTCCATCCAGGCCCCCCTCCCGCCGTTCCCACCCATTCTCTCATCTCGATCTCTCTCTAGCCTCGCCACCACCAGAGCCCTTGCCGCCAGCCGAGCCCTCGCCATCCGGAGCAAGAGCCCTTGCCTCGCCGCCAGCCGAGCTCTTGCTGCCACCGGAGCCGCACCGGACTCCCGCAGTCGCCCCCACCGGATCCCCCACACCTCCACCACGCATTCGACCTAGGCGACCACCACAGTCACCGCCGCCAGCTGCCAACGGAGGAGTCCCTCGCGACCGCAGTCGCCCCACCGGCCACTACCTGCTGCGCCGCCACCCGAGGAGCCAGAGCCCTCACTGTCCTCGCCGCCACTGCCGATCGAGGTTAGTCTTCCTCCTGCTATGAAATTACCCTAGAAAACAAAGAGGGGATTTGAGAATTGCTATATGTACAATCCCTTTGGGGAATTTGAGAGTCTTGGTCCTCAATCTATCTAGATTTCCTGCAAGATTAAGCATCCCTCCTGCTATGGGCTCATGCATTTTGTGCTGGCAATTGTTAGAGGCCTTTCATGTCTAAAGTGTTCAGTGTAGCAGTTCCTAGATTATATGCTTTTGCTGGATCTTTGTGCTATCCACTGTAGAAACTGTACAATTAGTGCTTAAAGTGAATATATATGCCATAGTTAGTCTAAAGTCTAAAATTTTACTTCATTTTAACTAAAGAAACTGAACATTAATTATATTAAAAATAAAAACAGAATGTAGGCTATGTTCTAGTAGTACTCTGTACTAGGTTTGTAGTGGTAGCAATAGAGGTAGTAGTTGAAACAATAGTGGTAGAAATAGCGGTACTAATAGTGGTAGCAATGTAGGCTATGTTCCTGTGTGTGTGTGTGTGTGTGTGTGTGTGTGTGATGTGTGTGTGCTACTGACCTTGACCATGTGAAGTTCATGCTTATTAAATTTTTTTTTTGCTTGCTACCATTGCTTATCAAGTTCATTGCTTAACTTGTTGGTTGCTTGTTGCCATTAATGCTTATAAATTTCATTTCTTAATTATCAAGTTCATTGCTTGCTTCCATTGCTTATGAAGTTCATTGTTTTCTAGTCGTGCCTACATACAAGGAATTTTCTTGTGCAGGTACAAATCATTATCCCCTTTCTCCCAAAATGTTGATTAACTTCCGTTTCGGTTGAGAATGGGGCACTCTCATGTTAAGAAAAAGAGCAAAGGTCATGCCGATTTTTTCCGTGAATTCGTGCATGACCTTTGCTATTTTTCTTAACATGAGAGTAGTTGCATTTATTTATTGTGCTAATTAATTAAGTAGTTGCATTTATTAATATTGTACTAGTGCAAACATGTCGACCGGAGCCGACGCCGGTCCTTCTTCTCAGCCGGGAGAAAAAAGGAAGCAATTTTGGGAATACTCCCAGGAAGAGGTCGAGGAGCAGAGAGAAGAGGAAGTACCTCCGGGCGAGGAGGAGTATGAGGAGGAGATAGAGTCGGAGTCCGACTCATCGGATGATGACCTAGAGGAGGAGGCCGGTACGACAGACGGCGAGAGGAACATCGGCGAGGATGATGGGACCGGTGGCTCCAACACAGATGGTACCCAGTCGAAGAAGAGGAATCGGAAACCGACCAAGGTCGGCGTCATCAGGAAAGATTTTAATGTTGTGACCGCCGTCGGGATTCCTAAAGAGCCCGAACGTTTTTCGGAAGGGTACGGCCGTCAAGTCGCGGCGATCCTCCACAACACCGTGCCGATCACAATGATTAACCTCACGAGTCGTGAGAATATTCATTATTGTCAGCTTCTTATCAACAAGCTGCACGGACGATACAAGTTTCCGGAGCCGTACGATAACACCAAACTCAGAGGGAACAAAGTAAACACATGGGCCCTCAGGAAGATGAGCAAGGCCTTGTCCAGTTGGAAAACCCGGGTGAAGAGGGCAATTTTTGAAAAGAACAAAACCTGGGAGGAGCTCAAGGAGAAAGAGCCGTTGATCGACGAAGCTACCTACAACCTTTTCAAGGCTAGGTGTGAGTCCGAGCAAGCCAAGGCCGCGAGTGCAAAGGGCAAGGCCATGCGGTCGCAGGTCATAGGTAACCACCGTCTCGGATCCGGTGGTTACAAAAGTTCCAAGCCTAAATGGGACAAGGAGGATGCCGAGTACGCCGCTGCGGGCATACCTAACCCCTTCCAGCAATACAAAGATGATCCGCAGACCGAATTCTTTGTGAGGGCTCGGAGCTATAAGGACAAAGCAACCTCGAAAATAATAATCGATCCTAAGATTCAGGAGTTTACGACTGCCGTGGTAAGTAGTTTACCACGCGACCTTGTCGATTGAATTCTCGAGTGAAGTTCAAAATTTCTTAATGTTTCACATTCTTTCTGCAGCAAGGGGAAATGAAAATTGCCTCATCGCAGGAGTCGTCGGTTAAGCCGGCCGGACCGTGGGACAACGCCTTTAACAGGGCGTTGAACAAGGTCAAGAAGGTTGACGATGTGACGGTGAAACCATCGTCAGCCGGCCATGTGGTCGGCTTTGGTGCGGACCTAAATTGGTCCGAATATTATGGAAAATCGGCGGAGCGGTCCGGTTCGAGGGGGCGCAAGGCGAGAAGGACCGAAGAAGATGCCGCTTATGTTCGTGGACTGGAGGAGAAGGTGAACATGCTTCCGCAGCTTGTCCAGGACGAAGTGGCAAAGACGATGAACGCTCTCCTTCCAGATATGATGCAGTCGCTCGCGAATTGGCAAGCGCGTGGTGGACAAGGGCCCATACCAGTCCCCAGCATGGTCGGCAGCAACTCGAGCACTGCGGCGCCTGCAGTCCCGACTCCGGCCGTAGTGGTGGCTCCCGCACCGACTCCCGGCGTAATTGTGACTCCGGCCGCCAACACCGCGGCGGCGACGCCGGACGTGATGGTAACTCCTCCGGCCACGATCGAGCAACCGGGGCATAACAATAATGCACCCGGCGGCAGCGCAAATAGGGCGACCGACGCCACGGGAGGCAGCGCGCCCTCCGTCTCTTGCATGCCCGCCGTCATCGGCGGGGTCTCTGACGGCGGGGTCTCTTCACTAGCCGACCTCGACGCCCTCAAGGTAACTATAAGCGTCTGCAACTCAAACGAGGACTTCATCTCCTTGCCTTTTTTAGTGGAATCTCTCTGATGCCGTACATGCATATATATATCTCTTTCGCAGGAGGACACTCCATGCATTCTATTACAAGTCGTGGACGGCGAGTTGAAGGATGTTGCCAAAGGTAAAATCATTCAACCAAAAAATCGAATCATGCACAATATGCCGATGGCACCGGAGATACATAGGGTTCAAATCTCTCTCGTGATTTCGGGCTACGAGAGAGTTGAACCTCCCATTCAACCCCCCGGATACGATGAGGACGAGCCGGCAGTCCTCAGTGACTGTTTCAACCAAATATGCCTATGGCCGAAGAGCCAAATGCATTTAATGACGGGGGAAAGGGGCACCACACCTAGGACAACACCGCTAGTCATCGTGTCGGCGCCACATGATCCCATCGGCGCACAACAAGAAGACGATGATCTTGATGATGATATCAGCGCCGACCAGTTCATCAATACTTTGTATGATGCTGATGACTTATTCATGCCTCCTGCTGAAGGAGCCTATCAGCATGACGAGGAAGCTCGCGGTCCAGCTGATCCTGCGGCGAAGCCTGCTTGCTCCACGCGTCTCTTCGCTTCTTCTCAGGACATGTCTCCAGCAGCTTGCGCCTTCACCGAGCCTCAAGCAGATGCCACAAGATCTATTCTCAGCCTGTACACACTACATAAGGCGGCCACTGAGCAGATAAAGGCCGGTGACTGCTCAAAATCAGAAAAGAAGAAGGGACGGAAAAGAAAGAAGAGCATCACTTCTAGTAGCCAACCTTCGATGCTGATCCGGGCTTAGTACGGGCCACCAAGACCCAAGGATCTCTCGTTTGAAATCCATGTGGCTGGTAGGGCGATGCTACCTAAGGACATGCTGGACCTTGCTACTTCGGATATGCAGAGTGTGCATCATAGTATTATGGAATTAGAGAAGATTATTCTTCGAGAAGAGAATCCCTCGTACCCGGTTTTCATGGCCAAGGTGCCACTCAACATGGGCTTCATCAACACTATCCCCGCAGATATGATAATCCTGCGATTTTCGGAGATCTTCAATTTGTACCATCTCAAGCGGCTGGACCATAGCCTTATCCGTCTGTTCTCGCTCAGCCTTTCTATGAGTATCAGGAGAGATAAGACCCCGAGCGTCGCGATATTGTACCCCTTCTACATGCGTGAAAGCATATTGATGGACGACGGGGACGCGGCTCTCGCGGCGGGGTACATCACAGACTTCATGCTACGGAACGCCGATAAGGATTCCATTCTTATGACCTACTCTCCCAAGTAAGTCATTCGCTCGCCTCCGTAGCATATATGCTTTCTTAGCTTTCCATTATCCTCTTCCAACATTCCTTTTGGATTGTTTTAATTATGCAGTGAGGATCAAGACTGCGTGCTCATCTTCTTTTCACCGCAACACTCGCATGCCGTGTATTTAGACTCGGGGAGTGTGAAGAAGAAAGATTACAAGTATATCATGAGAGTTTTGGATGATGCTCTCATCGGCTACATAAAAGCCGGAGGCAAGATCATGAAGCACAAGTTCAGGAAAAACCAGCCTAGCGTGAACGTGTTCAACCACGTAACACAGTTCCCGTGCGTCAAGCAGCCGGCTGGCAGTGTGAGGGATGCGTACTACGCCCTTCATCACATGAGGGCGATTGTACAGGAACAACGCAACCTTACGCTGCCAAGTCATCTGAGAGCGTGGGCCGAAAAGAAGGCGGAAATCGCCGATGCAAATCTTAAGGAGGAGTTCTTTCACATCCAAGCGCAGATGGCGACTATCATTCGTCATGAAGTACAAATGAAGGGGGCGATCTTCCACTCCAACATTGCACCATCCAATGGGGAGATAGAAGTCCGCCTAAAGGCCCTGCATGACACAAGGCCTTTCATGACGAAAGAAGGATGCCGCCCATTCCCCGAGCCGAGTCAGAACAATTGAATGTACTCTTTGTGTAATTTGGATGTAATTTGGATGTACTCTTTGTGTAGTAGATGGTATAGTGTCAAATACTCTTGGTGCTCTTTGTGTATAAAGGTCACTGCATATGCAAAATGTGCATGCTTCTCACCATTGATCGACTTGCTTTAAGTTGTTGATAAGAATAGATCATAGATTGCTTTGTTCTCCTTTGGTATGATTCATATGGATGTGACCTCTAAAGCTTTGTTTTGTGCAGGTTGAAGAGCAAACAAGATATGATGACGAAAGTAGCTTTCGGTTTTCAATAATTGTTGGACTCATTGTAATTTTGTGATGGATGTAATCTTGTGAATCTTGTTGGCCTCTAAACCTTTGTAATAAAAATTATAATGCAATTCTTTTGTATCAATAATTGTTGGCCTCATTGTTATATTGTATTTTGCATTTCTGTAATATAATAAAAATATCTGTAATGCTTTTATTCTTTTCTGTAATTCTTTTTTTTTGTTTTCTGTAATTATTTAGTAGCGCATATTGTCAGGATTTAGTGGCGCACTGAGAATGCGCCACCCCTAAGGCCCTTAGGCGTGGCGCATACCAGAATGCGCCACCCCTAAGAGCTTAGAGGTGGCGCATTCTGAGATGCGCCACGCCTAAGGGCCTTAGGGGTGGCGCATCCAGAATGCGCCACCTCTAAGCCCTTATTAGTGGCTTGTAGTTAGTGGCGCATCCCTAATGCGCCACTAAACTCAAAAAAAGGGCGCCACCATAAGGGTATTCCCTAGTAGTGTAATGGGCAGTTGGTACACCCCTGCAGGGTTAAATATTTTCGAGAACTTGATCAACATGTGTGTGCCTTGACTGCTTCTTCTTCGTCGGGATGCGAAGAGGAGGACAAGGATAGGATAGGTGTTATGATTGCGTAAGTAGCTGATAGCAAGACTTGTTGGAGGCGATTCCTCGTCGAATGCTTGGCTTCTTATCTTACTCTCTAGATCGTTAGCCACTTCATAAATGCTAGCGCGGCAGCAACCTCACCACTTACCCCATCCTTACCGTAAACTACTAGTTGTCCTAGAATGACGAGTGATGAAGTCTTTGCTGGGTCAGTTGACCACTACAGTTGGATGCTGAGTACTTATGTACTCATGATACTACCCCCAAACTCTTTTCAGTGTTCTTGATCGACAACAGGTACGGTGATCAACGTTTCACGTGGAGACTCGACGAAGACTAGTTAGGAGGATCCCGGAGGAGGGCCTGGACCCGTGTGGTTATGGGGATCGATGATTTTCTCTTTGCCACTAGGCATTTGCTTGCAGTCTGTACCCAGACATGTACCTTCCGCTGATGTATTGTATTTAAGGCAGTTGTACGCCGATTGTATGAGATGTTGTATCCTTGTATCTGTAATGTTGTGATATCATGTTGGAAATCTGGGGCATATGGCAATGTCATATGTCGCGGTGGGACCGATATGTGCTTCGTCCCCGGATCTGGATGGAAACATCTAGATCTGGAACAGTACCGCATATCGGGCCTTACACATGGCCACAATTAGATGGAACACAAAGAACTCTGAAGAAATATAGACGGAACGCAGTGTGACACCCTGGATTTTGGAACTTTCTTTTTTCAAAAACTTTTCCGATTTATTTCTGGATTTGCGATTGGATTTGATTTTGATCACCTCGTTGGACTTGAAACTTGAGAATATTTTCTTTCCATGCTCAAGTGACCCTTGATTTCAAGCCTTTCCAATACCATTCCATTGTTCCACCTCATCCAGGCCACCATTTTATTCTAGCCATATATTCCTTTTTCCAATAAAAGGGATATTCCTATTATTTGAGGTTTGTGAAGAAACCCCTATTTATGTTGCTCCATAAATCCCCAAATAATTCCCACATGTCATTGATGTCATATCTTGCCAAATTCTCCAAAAATATTTCATAGCCCAAGTGGATTTTTCCTCTAGAAAAATTCATTTGTCTGTGGGGGCAGATTGGAGATTTGTGAACGGAATGCCTTTTTCCTTTTGCCATTGCTGGTGAAATTTTTTGTGCCATCTCATATGATCATATTATTGATCTCCACCAAATTCCACCAACATTTTATTAGCCAAACTCTCACAATAATTTCCCAAAGTTTGGATGCAGCAAAGGGGCATTGTGAAGCAAGTGCATGATAGGGGGTCCCATTTTCCTTGAAACTTTTTGAGCACGATCCTACCACCAAATGACTCCCCCAAACCAGATTTGAGCCAAATCTCATCACCCATGTGTGTGTACAATCAAGTTGAAGTTTCTGGTCAGTGCGCCACATTGTGCAGCAAGTGCTAGCTATGTGTGTCCAATGGCTATGAAATTTTATACACATATGCACCATGCCAAATAACCAAGATACACAAATTTTCAACCAAATCAAACAATCCAGTGAGATTCTAGCCTCACCAACACCATTCTGACCTATTTGGTGCTTTACAAAGGAAGTACCAAAAATATTAGTCCAAATGATATGAAACTTGGCATACATACCCATCCTAATGTATGATTGAGCTCTACAAAATATCATGCTTAGGGGAGCTATGTACAAGCCACAAACCAGTACAAACACCTTCTGCAGCATTGTGCCATTTACAAAGGATGTACCATGTGCATTGAGTGGTTTGAGCCCAAACTCCACAGTACTCTAGTCCTTTGTACCCCAAAGCCATGAGACAGCCTGGTTCCACCAAAAACCCCACCATGTGAGCTCTACTTATGTCCCAAGTTTGTTGCATCAAACTTCAGGAAGAGATAGAGATCAGCACAATGCCCCATTTGACCATTCAAGGGCATCAGTGTGTTAAGTGTGCGAAGGACTACAAGGTAGACATGGTTGGCCACGTGAAAACCCTATCCAAATCACCAGTGCCCTTGTTGCCACGCTCCTGGACGCACATGGCGTGCTCTGGCCGCGCTCCGCGCGTGCTCGTCATGTCCACCTCGTGCTACAGAGCGCGTCCGTCGTTTTCTTCGTGTCTAGCCGCGCCGCACGGATTTGCTCAGCTCGCGTGCGCCACGCCACCCCCTCTGGAACTCTCTCGCGCTCGCCAACTCACCGCACGCCGTGGCCGTTTCTCCTCGGCGGCCACCACCACGGGCATCGTTGCCTCTCCTATTTAAAGGGCACGCCTCGAGCTCTCCCAACACCACCAGCCTCCTCCTCGGCCTCCGTTTCTCTGGTTCCCGCCTCCACTTCGTCGCCAGAGGCCCGCTGCCTCGCCATTGTTCTCCTCTGTCGCCGCTGGCCTCAGGCCAGATTGAAGCCGCCCGCAGCCTTTCCCTCCCTCAAGGCCTTGCCGCTCCACCTCCCTCGGCCTTCCGCCGCCTTGCCGTCCTCCTAGAGCTCGCCGGACGGCTTGCCCCGCCGTTCCTGGTGGTACCCGTGGCCGCCGCGCCCCGTCGGGGACGCCACCGCTGCCGACCCGCCTCGAGGCACCGCAGGCCCAGGCGGAGGAGCTCCGGCAAGCCACTCTGGCAGAGGCGCCGGCGAGCCTCCCGCTCCGGGCACAGCGCGGCCGCAGCCCGCGGCCTCCTCTGCTCTGCCCCTGGCGAGAGGAAGAAGAAGAGAGGCACGGGAGGGCCCTGCCAGCTGGGCCCCACGTGGAAGTGGGACGTGGAGGGGCCCGTGTGGCTGATAGCCCGGGCCCGTTTTCTTCCAGTGAAGGCGCCTCCCGCCGTATGCGTCTTCCCGCAGAGAAGGCGTACTTCGCGCTTCGTCTGACCAGAATACGTTTTCACCTCTCGAAAGCGTATTTCCCTTCTGCTTCAGCCCAAAGCGCGCTTTCACTTTCTGAAAGCGCATTTCCACCAAAAATCCACCCCTGACACCGTTTCGTTGATATCTTCGCAACCGTAAGTCCAAACGCGGTGATTCTTTTTGCGTTGTCTTCGTATCGAGCCCCTCTTCAGTTTGGCATAGGTTTGATGCCATGTTTTTGTGATGTTATTTGCTGGTCCAACAAAAGATGGCGTTTGACCTTTTGCCCGTTGCTTTTTATAAAATATTTTGGCAGATGTTGCTTGTGTTGAAGATCCGGGAGTGTTCCACACTCCTCTGGTGAAAAGGCAAGCCACAATACCCTTTGCACCTTTTCAAAGCTTTGACGTGTCTTTAAAAATTGCTTTACCGTGATGTGCTTATATCGTTGACCGTAATCATGTTGCCATGATATGTTTGATGTTATCATTGCCATGCTATCCTTTAATATGCTCCTGTTATGCCATGTTTTGCCATGTTACATTCATGCTATGTCTTAATCATGTCATTGCCATGTTATACTATGCACCATCTAACCACAACAAAACCATACTAAGTTGATCATGTTATATCTATGCTAGTTCATGCTATGCCTAAGTTATGCTTAACTGCATTCGAAATGATGCCACGTTAATAACTGAACCTGTTTAACACGGATAAATTCACCATCCAAAATGTGCTTGATCATATCTGAAACTCTCATGTTAATATGCTATGCATTGTTATGAGCTGATACTCATGTTGCACCTAATACTTGTGTTCGCTGTTGGAGATATGCTTCGTGACAAGTTGATCAGGTGCCACCGAACCGGACTTATCCGTGCAGCCACATTTGCTTGTATGGGCGGGCCTTGACTCGGGCTATCGTAGTGCCTTCTACGGATATCACCAAGTAGGGGAGATTATGCACGCACGCTACCCTGGCCCGGTAGGTGGTGATAATCTCGAAATCCATAGTTGTTATGAGCTCAGTCCTAGTGGGACAAGTTGCCACAAGGTGGCTGGGTGGTTGAGGTGGTAACGTGGAGACCCAACCACAGGGATACCCAAGACCGTGTGTCGGTGAGTCCGTAGGAAGGTAACGCGATAGTCGGGTTTCGTTGGAGAGGTCCTAGTCCACTCCTGCGGTGCGAGTTCCAAGGATCCTGTGGGACAAGTACCAAGGTGCTGGATGGAGGAGGAACTCCATAATGTGGGTAACGTGCACAAACTCTGCGGAGTCAAAATCTATTCGAATATCAGCGTCCTCGGTCATGGGACACAGTTCATACTAGGTCACACCATACGATCAACTTGAGTACGGTGGCAAGTTTGTGGTAAGTGGATGGTCATGCGATGAGTGGATTGGTTGGGTGGTAACAGAGGACACCTAACCCGTTGGATGGTCGTGCGATGAACCGTTTGGTCATGTGACGACCTATGGAAGTGAATGGTCACGAGGTGACCCGGTGTTTGATTCTATAAGGACTCCGAGGTAAGCCACGTGATCGTGCGACGATCATGTGGGGTACATTGTGTGTGCATTAGACTTAATGCTGTTAATATGCTTATATGCTTGCATGATATTGCTGCTCACCTGTTTAATTCACTAATATACCTTAACCTGTTGGCATGTTATTGTTTTTCCTTGTTGCATGGTTGTTGTGAGCTTGCAAGTACATTCAATGTACTGACCTGGCGTGTTATGCCAGATTTGCCGGCCGTGCTTTGGATGCGTAGGACGACGTTCCCGGCGTTTGCGAGCTAGGAGGTGTCCCAGCCAGTGTCCCTGTGGATTGGTGTTCGTCATCGCCGTTATTGTTTCGCTGCCGTCGTTTTCCGCTGCTAGAGTTATGTTGCTGCTTGGTGTAGAACTGAGGCTAGCCTGAGGAGCAAGCTGTGTCTCCGCTAGCTTTGTAATAGACATCGTGTACCCCTATCTCGGTAATAGAAAGCTGTTCAGTTCTATATCAATCAGTGCCGTGCTCCAGAAGACTTGATCTCTGGGCTGGTGCACGGGGCGTTCCGGTCCTCTGAGCCGGGGTGCCACACTTAGGGCAAAGACAATTCTTTAGTCTTCACCTGATCGCCAACGATCACCCAAAGACTCGGGGGCTACTCCCATCGGGAGCGCAGCCGCACACCCGATAAAAGACAGAAAATAATGGAAGAACTACAAAGGAAACAGATCCCAGCCTATGTTCAATTCTCCGACCTAAACGTAGCCTCGGGGGCTACTCCCATCGGTAGCGCTGTCGCGCACCCGATAGAACCCACAGTGCAAAGTTTTGATGGACTTGAAGACATCTCTCGATCGCAAAGGACTGGAATACACCTCTCGATCGCAAAAGACTCGAACACAGCTACCAGTTGCAAAGGGCTCAAAGACAATTTCCATTGCAAAGGCTAAACCACAGTTCACATCACAAGGATCATTTTCAGTACAAAAAGATTCAAGGTGCATTGGATAGAAGGCAGATCTGATTACTCGAAGGCAATCCTCATTACATGAAGAACTAACCTAGTTACAAAGACACAAGAAAGATGATAAGCCTACAACACCAATCACCCAAGGAATTATGAGTTCTACATGTGTGCCCATGCTGGGATGATTGGCACTAAGACAGCGAGCATCATCACAGACAAAGGAGGAGTCGAAGCAGCAGGCTCATGATGTCAATGACATAACTAAAGGTGAAGCTCAACTTATTTGCGGAGCAGTTGAAGATGATGCTCCATCAGCTTCTTCTCCTGCTCCACCATCTTCTTCTACATCTCCACTCGAGATGCCAGCGAAGATGATGTTGTCGCCTCCAGTTCTACAAGGTCGCCTGCCGCGCCCGCTTGACCGGTGGCTTGACGTCGAGGTCCTCTTCAGAGTCGAAGGGGGAAGCAGTTGAAGATGGCTCAGCATCAGCACCCGAAGAGTCGCCGGAGGAGGAAGCAGTTGAAAACACAGGCGAAGGACTCCTCGACCTGTGAGACCCATCGCTGCTTGTCTCCAGCCAGTACGGATCCATGCGGTTTCCGCTCGGGTCAAAGGCGCGGATGACAAGAGTGTCTTCGCCATCAAAACGGCAAAAAAGACTGTCACCATCACGCAATTTCAAGCGTCGAGCAAACGACTTCCAGCCAAAACCAAGAAAAATCAAGCGGGAACTATCAATCTCCAACTTAACATAAGAAGGAGATCGAGCGCACCCCTGAAGACGAAGCAGCAAGCCATCAAGACCGCGCTCAGAAACAAGGGCAGAAAACTCAGAAGGCAGAAGAATGCGAGCGGTGATCCGGCCATGGACGTGCAGAAGGAAATCATAGCTCAAAAACCCTCCTCCGAGGAAGAGGAAGAAGACGTAGACGGTGCACCATGACGGCCACCGCGAGAAGAGCGCGGAGTACGACCACCGCGACCACGGCGAACCCGGCCGCGGCTAGGCATACCTGCACCTCGTTTTGGTCCCATGAGAAAGTGAATAAGAGAAGCAAGAGGAGCAGAGGATGAACACTACCTCCAGATGAGGAAAAGGGGTCTATTTATAGCAGAACCCCAAGGGCACGCAGAAGCCCGGACGACGACAGCAATTAATTCAAAGATCAAGCATGCAGGGCAACAAATATGCCTTCACACGGGTGGCACTGTGAGCTAGACGCGCCAAATCTCGCGCATTTCCAATACGAGCATCGATAACTCAACATGCGGCTGCAGCACGCCACCAACAATCATCATTATGACAGGTCATGAAGACATGACGGTTCGCAAACAGAGCATCTTTGACGGTCCTCCATGCAAAGAGATCATTATCCTTACCAAGAAAGAGGTAAATTAAAACGGAAGCGCAAAAATGCAGCCTGCAAGCACCGTTTTTACTAACTCAAATACATTTTTCAAATATATTTAACTCCCATCGGGAGCGTCTCCACGAGAGTCTCGGGTGCTCCCTCACCTAGAAAGAAAAATACATGCTCGAGTGATTACTCGCACCCATGAGAGTATCGGGTGCTCCCTCACCTAAAAGAAAAGACGTGCTCGAGTGATTACTCGCACACATGAAGAGTTTCGGGTGCTCCCTCACCACGACAGAAGATAACAGACCTGCACTCGCCAGATCGAGCGATCCCAGAGTATCGGGTGCTCCCTGACCTCGAGAGTGAAAGTGATACTCGAGTAATTACTCGCAAACTCTACGTACTCGAACACTCGACGACCTCCCGAGAAAATATTCATCTACATTTACTCCTCGCCCGAGTACTCAGCAAAGCTCGACGAAGGACTGCTAAAACAGCTCACTTGATTGTTTATTCCAAGTGGGTGCATTATCAACTAGGCTCCGCGCCTCAAAAAATACATATTCCTGGAACACGATACACTGTGCCCAG
The DNA here is from genome assembly GCA_950022295.1 of Bromus sterilis. NCBI lineage: Eukaryota > Viridiplantae > Streptophyta > Magnoliopsida > Poales > Poaceae > Bromus > Bromus sterilis. The sequence continues at coordinate 226,472,066 of OX465599.1, forward strand.
ATGCCACGCAAGCTTAGTGTGTAGGTAAGACCCCGCTGCGCAGATCGGCCGGGCTGGGACTTGCCGCAGAGAGATTTCACTCCTAATCTTTCCCATGCGCTTGCATGATAGAAAAAGCCGGGCGGACGCGCCTAGGCTACGAACTTTACTGGCGGCAACTGATCACTGTAAGACCTGCAGCGGATTGAATTTTGCTCGACACCAGTGTTCCAAGCTCATGTCAAGGGACATGGGTTTGATTGGGCTACTGCGGTTTTGCCACTAGTGCAATTCACCAAGGCTCGACCAGTCGACTCCTTGGGCTCTTTCAGCTTAGCATCCCTCGAAACAGGTTTTGTCATGGCCCCAGAATGCTAGCGACCCGCGGTTGAACCGTGCACACATCAAAACGGCACAAGAATGGACTCGACTCCCTGCGCGCCTCTTCGATTCCCCCAGGCACTCGGGGGCTACTGACGAGGGGGTGACCCCACGACTCCTATGGATGAGCCTACCCGGTGTACCCGAAGAAAGGAGGCCCACAGAGATGCCGCCTGGGCCCAGCCTTGGCCCACTAGTGGCACCGATGTAGGAGTCCGCGACTCATAAGGAAGGTGCAAACTTGCCGTACGGTACATGATTAGAGTTAGGAAACCTCATCTGCAATCCCAGACGGACTCGCCGAGACCTAGCCTGGTATATAAAGTCTAGGAGGGGAGACGTCGAGATCAAGCAATACGCAATATATAAACCCTAGCCTTGTGCGCACTAGCCTTGCCTCCCCTGTAATCGCCATCTCCAATCAATAATATAGAGCAGGAACATATCCTCCTGTTAGCCAACGAGCTATCGTCCAACCTGTGCCTCTCATGACTAACCTAGGGTCCCTGACCATGGGATTTGTCGGGGTACATCCCTGTCACTCGGCCTCGCCAGTTATTGCAGGAGGTTTGTGCAGAATTTCTCCAAAATAGCAAAGCCAATGACTAAATTGTTCTGCAAAGGCAAACGGTACACTTGCTCACCAGCTTGCCAGTCAGCCTTTGAGGAGTTGAAAGAGAAGTTGACCACAGCTCCAATTCTCACGCCGCCAGATGAGTCACAGCCTTTTCAGGTGTTTTGTGATGCCTCATTGCAAGGTATAGGCGGAGTTTTGATGCAAGGAAGGAATATTGTGGCTTATACCTCACGGTAGTTGAAGACGAGCGAGAGGAATTATCCCACGCACGACTTGGAGCTTGCAGCAGTTGTGCACGCTTTGATCACTTGGCGACACCTCCTCTTAGGGAGGAAGGTGGATGTGTTCACCGACCACAAGAGTCTGAAGTACTTGTTCACTCAGCCAAATCTGAACTTGAGGCAAAGAAGATGGCTTGAAACCATTACTGAGTACACAGTTTATATTCAGTACACGCCTGGAAAGGCGAATGTCATAGCTGGTGCGCTGAGCCGCAAGGGAGATTGCAATAATATCCAGGTGCAGAAGATCCACCCTGATTTGTGTGAGTCCTTTCGAAGGCTCAATCTCGAGCTAGTTCCAGCAGGCTACCTTGCCAACCTTGTGGTAGAGCCCACTATCCATGAGAAGATCCGTCAAGATCAGTCTGGCAGCTCAATGATACAAAAGATCAAACAGGGTATTGCCACCTCAGTTCCTAAGTACGATTGCTTTTCAGTGCATAATGACGGCACCGTGTTCTTCGAGGAGAGAGTTGTTGTTCCCAAGGAGGGAGATCTCAGAGAGGTCAACATGAAGGAAGCCCATGATTCCAAGATGTCTATTCACCCTGGCAGTACAAAGATGTATCAAGATCTCAAGCAAAGCTTTTGGTTGACTCGTATGAAGCGGGATGTTGCCCGTTATGTGTCTCAGTGTGATGTGTGCAGGAGAGTGAAGGCACAACACCAGAAGCCTGCAAGGTTTCTTCAGCCACTTGATATTACGGAGTGGAAATGGGATCACATAGAGATGGATTTCATCACAGGCTTCCCCTTGTCGCAGAAGAAGAACAATGCCATCTTTGTTGTCATTGACAATCTTTCAAAAGTTGCCCACTTCTTTCCAGTGAAGGACTCCATTTCAGCAGCTCAGTTGGCGGATTTGTACACCGCAAGAGTTGTATCTTTGCATGGCATTCCCAAGAAGACCAGTTCCGATAGAGGCAGCCTTTTCACCTCTAAGTTCTGGCAGACCTTTCAAAAGGCGATTGGTACGACAGTGTTGTTCAGTACCGCTTATCACCCTCAGACAAGTGGGCAAGTCGAGCGCGTGAACCAGATCCTCGAGGACATGCTTCGGGCGTGTGTCATATCCTTTGGCATGAAGTGGGAAGAGTGCTTGCTGTATGCTGAGTTCTCTTACAACAACAGCTATCTGGCAAGCCTGCAGGCAGCACCGTTTGAAGTTTTGTATCGCCGCAAGTGCAGGACACCTTTGAACTGGTCCGAGACAGGTGAGAGGCAGTTGTTCGGTCCAGATGTGATCCAAGAGGCAAAGGATAGAGTGAATATTGTCCGAGAGCACCTAAAGGCAGCACAGTCTAGGCAGAAGGCCTATTATGACAAAAGGCACCGTGGTGTAGAGTTTCAGGTTGGTGATTGGGCGTACCTGAGAGTGTCTCCATTGAGGTGAACTCACCGCTTCGGAATCAAAGGAAAGCTCGCTCCACGATTTGTCGGACCTTTCCGCATCCTTGAGACTAGAGGACCTCTTGACGTTCGGCTCGAGCTTCCAGAGAGTCTGTCCATGGTGCATGCCGTGTTCCATGTGTCCCAGCTAAAGCAGTGCTTCAAGCAGCCAGAGAAGGCCGTTGACTTGGGAGAGATCCAGCTGAGTGCGGACCTTTCCTACTCAGAGCGTCCAGTCCGTGTTCTTGAGACGTCCGAGCGCAAGACTCACAACAAGACCGTCAAGTTCATGAAGGTCCAGTGGGCACATCATTCGGAGAAGGAAGCAACGTGGGAGCGTGAAGATCATCTCTGTTCTGAGTATCCTAAGTTGTTTCAGGCTTAGATCTCGGGACGAGATCCTGTGTTGGTGGGGGAGTGCTGTAACAGCCCATTTGCAATAATAAGAAATCAACATGATATTGTACCTTGTCTGATGACTTTGTAACTTGGCATGATGCTAGAGTTTGACATTTCATGTGGTGATTTAAATTTGCATTGGGATTGGAGCCCATTTGGTTTGTTTGAATTTGCATCCAAAGTGGTTCAAGAAGGGTGTTTGGTGAATTGTTCCATTTGCATTTGATCTCCCCTAAACCCCAAACTTAGAATGAATGGATCCTCGATAAATGTGAGGAATTATCCGCAGGGTGAAAAGAAGCTACAAGGTAGTAGGCTGAAAGGATTCCCGAAACAACGGAAAGTATTTCGATGCATCTTGTGAACACAAGAGAAACTGGGATTGAATGGATGAACGGAAGGTATAGGTAATTATCCATACGTACTTATCGTTGGCAGGGGATTGCAAGGGCGATGGGCACATAGGGTCTCGGCAATTCATCGGAGAGTATCTTTGGCATCTTCTGGTGAATCAGGTCATTATCTATGATGAGGGCTCTCTGGGAGGAAGCAGTCACGAGAACATAGAGTTAGAGGTAGCAAAATCTTTATCCTGAAAGGAAAAGAGATCAGATTCCCAGGGTAAAGGTACGGAGTAAAAGAACCTAATACCATCCCGGTTGCGTTGTGGGCCCGTAAGCCGCACAACAAGTTAGTAAAATAGTTTTTGTTTGTCTAGACTCAACTTCGACCAAGGAGTGGGAAGGGGGTTACCTATAGGCAGTCGGCTCTGATACCAACTTGTGACGCCCTCAAAATTAGACCGTGTACAGTAATCCTACACGCAAGGTACACGATCGAGATTAAGGACTCACGGTGAGATATCACAAGACAACTCTACAAATAAAATAATACAAGTTGTTTAATACAAGCCAGGGGCCACGAGGGCTCGAATACAACAACTCGAAAGCACAAAGTTAGCGGAAGCAAAAGTATCTGAGTAAAGACACAAGAATACAAGGTTGCCTTAAGAAGGCTAGCACAAATAACAACAGATCGAAAAGGCGAGGCCTCCTGCCTGGGAACCTCCAAACTACTCCTGGTCAACGGGGAACTCGACATCGTAGAAGGCATCGGGGATCTTCATGTTGCGGTGGTCGGCATCTGGGATCTCCTGCCGCTGGACTCCAACGTTGACTGCAGCGGACGATCAGGCAAAACATAAAGGGGGAAAATAAAGCAAGGGTGAGTATCTAGTATACCCACGAGTCTTACGTACGCTACTAAGCATTTATGCATTTGTATCAAATGGAAAGGGGAGTCTGTATATAGTGGAATGCAAGGTAGAAATCAGAATAAGGGTAAGAAGCTAGGCCTATCGAAGACTAGCATCTTTCGATGAGTCTTGCAGCACAAGAAGAGAATAGCCAACAGTTCAATAACATGAATGTGGTAACAATGCAGCAGAAGTTGCTGCAGCATTGTATAATAGTAAGTTGTAATAATTAACAATAATAATGCCTCCGAGTTACCTTCCTCGACTTCCCTGCAAGGAAGAAGACCCAAAACCATACAGTTTAATAGTAGTAGTTTGTAGTGGTAAGATCCAGCTTCAGCATAAAGCGTCCTGTTACCGTGGACACGGCTATTCGAATAGATTAAACTCCCTGCAGGGGTGCACTACTGTTCAGCCTGCACACTCGGATCTCCAGGGTGGCGGGCACCTTGTTAGGGAATGCTCCACCAAAGCTATCCGACACGGCGCAACCCATCCTTGGCTCAACAGAGAGGCCATCCGCCGGACTATATCCTATGCGCTCAGGGGCCTAGGTCCCTCACCCTTCCATGCTCCTGCACGGTGCGAGTCTGGACGGTGAAGCAAAAGCAAATCCAAATACACTGTCTGGACGAAGAAGACACACCACTTCACGGCAATCAGGCTGCAGTATTGCTGACGTCTGAAGACCTTTCGGACAAACTACGATGTAGGGGAGCCCATAACTCCTTATCCCACGTGAAGGTAGTGCGTACAGACCAACGGGCCTCTCAAGTCACCCGCCGAACCATTTAGCATTTTTATAATATCTCACAGACAACCGTTATCGCTGTCTGACTAACAACACAACAGACAACGAACATCAACAAGATCCACAAGTAACGTCGGGGCCTGCCCTGTCTTCCCGTCAAAGCACGCGGTTACCAACAAGGTGAACCGTCTCCTTGCCTTGTCTCGCGTGTGCTCTTGGTAGAGCTCGACTTTTCATGGTTTGGTAACTCTTGCGAGATACGAGCAGGGGCCAAGCATGCTAGTAACGTCGGTCGTACCCTCCATGTCGTTCCCGACGCAATACCGCTTGCGGGCACCGTTGTGTCGCCCGACTCTTACCTTTAAGGACACCAGTTGCTTCGAGTTCCTACCATCAAGTGAAACCAGGAGGAATCACCCTCGATGGTACACTTGAAGAGGTTCGACCGAGACATCAGCGGAATGAACTAAAGAGGTAAACCTCGTATCATCTCGGTGATGCTACGCTACCGAGCCGACGAGAGTGAAATACGAGTCCATTCCACTCGTAAGTCAAACTCGAAGCGACTCGGCAGAGCCTCACCGTTGTAGGTTCCACAGGGTGTCTGCATTGATCCGTACCTGTTGCAGTTATAATATTTTGTAATACCCGTGTCCACTCACCAGAGTGATCACGGACCACTATTCTAAACCTATCTAACAAAGTGCAGGGCTCACTGCTGAATATAATATATATTTATAGGAAACATAGGATAAAGGAAGGTACATCAAGGGGCGACAATGATAGGCTATGCAATTGAATAGGTAAGCAACATAGCAGCAGCAGTAACAATGCCTAGTGCAAGAAAAGTACGGAAAGATATGCGATATCTGGGGAAGAGAATGACTCTTCTTGCCTGGAAGCTCGCGGGAGAGGTACGGTCGTCGACGATGTAGTCGATCACAGGGGCATCGGCAGCGGTCGTCGGGACTACTGGACAATAAGAGAGGGGGAAGGAACAATAAATACATATCAATAAAAGCAATACAAATGTATGACATAGCAAATACAAAGCAACGAGGATCTAACGCAGTGTTAGGTGATTTGCTCGGAGCGGGAATTCATCTGGGGATGAAATACCAGCTCCGGGTGATTATCGACAGACTGCCCGTTGGGGGGAAGGTTCCATGTATGTAGTGTCGTGAATATTTTACAGACATGTGGATAGTGCAACCGTGATCGTTGATGCATTCCGAACAACTTTTATGTTCAGAACATTTCCATCCGGAAAGTTTTACCAGTATCAAGTAATTACCGGACAGACGATCTAGAGGGGGAAAGTCTCAGGTTCAATATGTTAGAGCGGTGTGATGGGGGTATGGGTAGTGCATTCGTATTCTTTATATTTTTCTGATCAATTTTCATGTATAAAGTTTGTCGATCCGAGTTACGGTTTAAAAGATATTCAATTTCAAACTTTTAATCAATTTAAATCATTTTCTGGGATTTTCTTTTATTTATTAAATCAACATTATCCACAACAGTGGAGGGGTTGACTGAGTCAACACTGACAGATGGGCCCCAATCAACAGTCTCTATTTACCTGGTCAATCTGTTCAGTGTGTCCCACATGTTAGCCTCTAGGTAATAGTAAAATCAGTTACTAGTTTAATTAAATAGTACATGGGCCCACATGTCATGCACTGGATTTTATAAAATCAATTTAATTAGTGTAAGTATTCAGTGGGACCCTGTTGTCATTGTAACAGTGGCATAATTAACTGGTTAATCTTAAACATGGGTTATCTTAAGGGCTGGGCCCATGTGTAAGTCTCAGGGGGGGTCTCCATTATAATTAAGAAGTAATTTTAATTAGGGGCATGGGCCCCATTTGGCAGGGTCACATGGGGGATTAACCAGGCGGTTAGCCCACGGCCTAATCCTACCGGTCCCGCCGGCGACCAGCGCACGACGACGAGGTCGCACCAGCGAGCCTCGGTGAGGGAGGCACGGCCGGCATCTGGAGTGGCGAGGGCACGGTCTGGGAGGCGCGTTTGTGGGGAGGGGCGTGGTCGGGGCGGCCGGCTCGCAGTGGAGACGTGCAGCGCGCGGAGAGCAGCGGGCCAACGGCGGGTGGAGCGAGCGCGGGGTGCGTTGCCAGGGGAGTTCACGCGCAGCAACGCCGTAGCGGGGCGAGCAGCTGCAGTGAGGCGCGCGTCCAGTGCAGCGGGAAGCTATCGCGGAGCAAGTTCAAGCCATGGCGGACGTACACGGGGGCGACGACGACGGAGGGGGGCTACGGCGGCAGATGCGATAGGGGAACAAGTGGGATCGAAAGGGGGGCTCACAGGGAAGCTCGAGGGCGTCCTGGGGAGCGCGGGGGTGGCCGGAGTCGAAGGAATTGAAAACGCGAGGCGACGGCCGTGGTGGCAGAACGACGACGATGGCGACTGGGAGAGGGCGTCCGGGCGTCGACTTGAGGTTGGAGGCGGCGTGGAGGAGCGCAGCGGTCCGGTGGGAGCAGCGGCTTGGCATGGGGAGCCTCGAGGCTGCACGGGCAACGGGGGGGGGGGGGGTAGGAAGGGAGAGAAGAAAGGGCCTGCTAGGGTTTCAGAGTGCAGAGATGTCCTTATCCTCGAGGGGAACCGTGGGATGCTCGACGTGTGGCCATCCATGGCCATGGCGACGACAACGGGGAGGGGGGAACAGTAGGCAGGAGGGAGAAGGAGAGGGGAATGGCTTGGAGATGGGCTGGGCCCGCTAGGTGATTGCCCTAGGCGATGGATATATTTCTCCCATTTTTGCAAATTTGTTCTGTTTTTCGTTTGTATTTATATCTTGTTTATCTAGCATTTGATTTTTGTAAATTATGAGACTTGCTCCATTATTTGTATTGCCCTATGTAGCAATGCCACAAAAAGTTTGGTGGCCATATAAATTCAAATGCATTTTATTTTATTTAAAAGGGGTCAAATGCTATTGCTTTGCTATTGTTTTGATTTGTTTACAATATTTAAACCTTGTAATAAATGCCCATTGTTATTTTAATATGACCTAATGATTATTATGCATTTAATAAAATTGTTTACAAAATTTTTGGTTTCACTTTTATTTCCACTTTGTTTTTTATTCCATCCAAAGGGGTTTGAAAAAGATTTGATTCAATGATGATCAAGTCATGGTTAATCACTGAACTTAGTCATTAATAAAAAGTGATCACTGTAGCTTGACACCGAGGGTGTTACAACTCTGCTCCCCGCTTTGAGAACAAAGGAAAAGGAAAGATGGAAACTGAGTATGCTTCTTCCATTGATTCTGACTTTGAGCTTCCCGGGGCGGGCACCTCCGCCTGGCTAACCTCAAGGCTAAGGTTCACAAGACTTTTTGCCTCCAACTTGACATCCAGCACAACATGTACCTCGTGCACAAGTGCGAGAAAGAGAGCCGCGCAAGACAGATTCAGATGATGAGAGCTCTGCACATTGAGGTTCACAGTGGGTCCGAGAGGATTATCACACCTGAGGAGGTGAGGACCTCGCAGCACTACTCCACACGGACTTACAATGATGACACTCCACCTCCGACGGCCGAGACCTCTCCGCCTCCCCAGTATGAAGACGATGATGATGAGATCCAGTCCGAGCACTCGCAAGATCCAGTGGACTCCAGTGATTTTGACGCCGATGCCACTGAGGAGTTTGATGAGTGATTAGTTGGGTGTTAGCATTGGGCTTTCTCCCTTTTTGGTGTTTTGATGCCAAAGGGGGAGAAGTCATCTATTAGGAGTTCGAGGGATTTGCTAGCGGAGCTTGCGTAGCTCCTTGTATGGTGTGCATTTGGTTTTAAATGTGTGAACTTTGTGTTTTGTGTGATCCTTAAGTGTGCTCATTTCTTTCGTGTGTTGAACCTTGAAAATTTGCGTGATGTAAGACTTGCTATTTCGATTTGCCTTCTCGTTATCCTTCTTGTGAGTCTTACTCGTTGTTTTATCCCCTGCAAAGTTTATTGTTCCGTAAAATATAGGGGGAGTGGTGATCCTAATGTATGCACTATCTCTTTCCATGCCTCGACTCATTTGGTGCACACAGTTAGGGGGAGCTCGTCTATACTTTACGGAGTGAGCGGACCTCTTTTGTTGTTTTCCTTGTTGCAAATCCGTGTATTGTCATCAACCACCAAAAAGGGGGAGATTGATAGGACATTTCCCGTCCTTTGGTTTTGGTGTTGATTACAATACCAGATTAAAGATCTAACTATTTCATGAGCTTTTCAGGTATACATACATGACACAAAGTTGTGGGACCAAGACCGGTCCACGCAAAGGGAGAAAAGAAATTCTTCAGCCAGGACACCACTTGGCGATTGTACCGGTGTCCAAGGCCAGTTGTACCGCCCTTCTCAGGGGACGGTACTACCGGCCCTCCATCGGTGCCTCCACCGGAATGGAGGGGATACCCCTCTGATCTTGGCCAGTAGCCGAGCGGTGGTGGTCCGGTTGTACCGGTAAAGCCGGTACAACCGGTACCAGGAGTGACTGTACCGCTCTCCTCTGGCTACGGGCTATGCTTTGGGGGCACGGTTGTACCGGCCTCCCCACTGGACCCACCACCGGGCGTGCCCCATTTTGTCTCTATCCTTGGCCGGTAGTGGGGCGGTGGACCCCCGATTGTACCGGTAAATCCGGTACTACCGGGGTAGGAGCGGTTGTACCACTCTGCTCACCTGACCACCGGCTAGGGTTTGGAAAGAGGGGCACCTCGCTTGTGGGCATGTTGTACCGGGCTGGTGGGCCGGCTGTACCGGCCTATGTTTTTTTGCGCATAACGGTTGGAATAAAGGGGATGTATAAAAGGAGGTCTTCTTTGTAACAGCCCGGAATTTCCACCCAAATTAAAAAAAATGTTTGTTGTTTTATTTTCTTGCCTGTTAGATTGTTTGTAGTATATGCTTCGCCGCTTTATTAATCAGTGATTATATTTTCCCCTTATTTCTCGTATCGGATGCGTGACCGAAGCTTTCCACCATGGCACACGACCTTGCGACACCGGGCTTCACACGAGCACCGTCGCGACAGCCGGCACAAGACCAACCATCGCCATCGAACCAAAACCCCGTTTATTTAATAAACGGATTATTTTATTGGACGCCGGAAAAATATTCTCGGAACGGTATCAAAGTGAGGTAGGACTGACGGGTTCGCCGCGCTGAGCGCGTGGTTGGAGATTTCATCCGAATCGGAGGTCGTATGGACTCCCGGCGGTCAGAAACGTGGAGCACCGGACGTGCTCGAGAGAGACCGGGGGTGTTTGTGTAAACCTGCCATCCAGACCAGCCTATAAATAGACCACCACCCTCTCCTAGCCCTTCTAGGTCTTCCCCCTTGTAAAAATTTGCAGCCACCCCCTCACAATTTCCAGATCTGCCCAATTTTCCCCTAACCAACCAAAATCCTAGATCTGATGTACTCCGGGCCGTAGGATCTAAAGATGGACGCTCCAAAAGCCTCCACGTCACCCCCAGAGACATCCACCAGCCATCCCGAGCTGCCGGGCCCCGCAGGGCCGCTGCTAACCCGGAGTCGCACCACCGCAGACCCATCTCGGCCCGGGAAGCCCTCCGCCGCGCCCGAGCCTCTCCTCCTGAGCTCCGGCGAGTCGCCGCTCCCACCGCCGATCGCCTCCTCCTCTCCCCCACACCCTTCTCCTCCTCTCCCCTTCTCCTCTCACCTATCTCTCTTCTCCCTCTGCGGGCCGAGCCTACCATGTCCGCCATGGCCAAGCTCGGGGTCGAACTCGCGACGGCCGCCGTCGGCCTCGCCCCTGCCGGATCTGCGACCCCCGCGCCCTCCTCTGCCGCCCCGTGCCTCCCCGGGGCCTTCCCGGACGCCCTGTTGCTCGCGGGCGCCGCCCTCGGCCCAGATCCGTCCGCCATGGCAACCCATAGCCCGAGGTCGAACCCCTTGTAAAATTCTAAGTCCTTTCTCCTGTTATTTTTTTCTGTTTTGCAACGACTTTTGCGAGAGATCTAGGCGTCGGATCAAATTGCGCCCAAAATGAAAATTGTTTCCTGTGATGTGCTCTAACTTTTGATTTAGTGAGTTAATCCATTTGAGGTCATCTAGATGGTGCAATTATTTGCTAAACACTGCTACCTGATGTTAATTACTGTTGACTGTTATTTTCTTGCAAGTTTGGTTGATTCTTGTGTCACATCCATGATGCCTATTGTAACGACCCGATTCGCTAAGAATCGAAGTCTCTGTGATCAAGTGCTAGTCCCTGGATCGAACTCGCTAGCACACACAGTATAGATGAATAACAAAGTACAAGTGCATTATTTATTACAACAAATGATCCAGAATTTATAAAAATAAACAACTTGCATAGCTCGAGGCTAGATTATTCAATCTAAATAGCGGAAGTAGCAAAATAACGGTGAGTCTCATCAATGCCCACTGGCGACATGTTGAGTGCAGACTTGCAACCCTATCACACCTCACTAATCTTCTGAGAAACCTGCAACACGAAGGTTACAGCCCGACAACGGGTCAGTACATTGAATGTACGGCAAGTAACAGAAGTGACATAGCAACCAACAACTACAAGCAAGGTATGACATACAGAACACTCAAGTTTGGCTTGTAGAAGAATGTCTCCACCTACCTCCACTAGTTGGTCAAGGTTTACTCAAGTATATATTGTGTCCAGTTTATCACCCATGAGAACCCCAAGAATCCTAGGTTGACATGACAAGAACTTCAGAAGTCTCAAGTGCGCTCTGTCAGTGATGCATTCTCTAGGGACTCTAGAGCGCTTTTATCAAGGACGCATTCACCTGATTTAAGTCCCGAAACTACTTCTCCACCTCAAGTGTGCTCTGTCAATGATGCATTCTCTAGGGACAATAGAGCGCTCTATCAATGACGCATTCACTGATAAAAAAGTCCCGAAGCCTACGGCTATAAGATACTCTCAACACCTTACTGAATTGAGAAAGATAATTCTCTCATCGTCTACCACAACAAGGCTCAACATGCAATTAACGAACAAGAATAGTGCATACATATGGCAGCAATTAATAGCATCATAAGATTTAACATATGGCTATCCTACCAGGTTTTAACATAACACAATTATCGTACACATGCATAAAGACATGATGAGCATAATCAAAAGTGCAACTTGCCTTAAATAGTTGATGAAGTTATTCGCAATCACAATCCGTTAACGATACTATTTTCACTCTGGGCAATCTATCGCGTTCAAACGAAACATCGATAAATAACTCGCAGTCGCATAACAAAAAAATAAAATCAACAACTAAGAAACACATAAAAGGAACTACGTACTAGTCATAACAGTAGGTATAAATCATCAACATGCTAGTAGGATTGCAACGTAATTTTTTTTATAACTAAAACAGGTCAACGGTTTAAGAGATATGACTTCTGGAAAGTGGAATTTTAATCAAAATAAATTCAACTTAAATAGTGCAAAAGTGTACAAAATTAATTTTATAGTAATCTACAGATTAATATGAGTGTGTAGAAAAAAAATACAATCACTTAAATCAAATTTACCGTCTAAAAGATTAGCTACACAATTTTTTGTGTAAAAAAATCTGCCTAAAATTAAGATGATTAATGTGGTGATGCCATTTGGCGTGCTACTATTCGCGCATACCTCTTTGCTGGGAAACCACACGAGCCATCGGATCTAAGTGATGATGGGCGGCTGGATGTATCCACGTTGGCAAGGGGGGAAAAGAAAGAAAAAACACACGGTGAAACTTACCAGTACAGGGGATGATGGTCGCTAGCTTGACGTTGATGGCGCGGCGGCTACGGCGGATATTCGGTGAAGACAAGGTGTCTAATGCATGAGGCGTACTGTGTGAAACGCCACGGTGCTATCGAAAGCGACGGGGGATTCTTTGGTTGATGGCAGCGACAACGTGAATGGGTGCTCCCGATGAACTCCTGGTGCTCTCCGATGACGTCCGATCGCCCGTGGAGCGCAGAAAGTGTTTATCTAGGGCAGGAAAAGATGTCAACCAGATGCGGACTTGGCAGCTGTTTCTACAGGACATAACGGGGTGGTCTGGAATTTACCGAAGGCGACGCAATCGTCCGGCGAAGGTGGCGGCCGTCCAAGCTTCGAGGCTAGATTTAGAAGTAGGCGGCGGCGATTTCATTAGAGGAAAAGAAAAGAAAAGGGTTTGGAGAGAGGAGGTACACGCTTATAAAGGCCGTGGACATCGCAAAGATCTCGATTTTTTTTGTTTGAATTGGTTTGAAACAGATTTGGATCGGTTGGATGCGTATCCTGTACGAACATGTACGTGCAGAGAAAAAGAAAATAGAAAGAATTCACGTGATGGCTAGCCTCGCTGGCGTTGGCCTATGCTGCGCTCGCGTCAAGAAAAAATAGAAGTAGGCCAACTGAGCGGCCCAGCTACGGCTGCGGTTGATGTTTTTTTTTTCTACAGGAAGCAAAATACTTGGCTAAACAAATATAAATCTAGTTTTCTACAATCACCAAAGCAAACAAACCATAAAAATTATCATCAACAATGCATAAATTAATTCAAACAATATTTCTATATTATTATTTTGGGCCTTATAAATATTTCCACAAAATTAATTTAAGATTATAAATAATTCCCAAAATATTTTAAACTCCAAAAGTTTCAGATCCTAGTGAACATTCAAACAAAACAAGCAACGCCAAAAAAAGTTTTTAATTAATCATATTTAAATTATTAACATTCCAAATTTAGAAAATTTGGGATGTTACACCTATGCCACTTATTCTTTCTTGGATGTGTTAAGCATCATGTGTACTTCAATTAGATGCATCCCTTTGCCATGTTTATCTGCTGTAGCTATTTTATTTCTTGCTCCAAAGTGGTGACCCTGATAACATGTGTTGTTGTTTGCATAAAGTTGCTAGTTTGTTGCCTTATAGTTAATGATCCATGCTTCATATGCTATAGATCTCATGGAATGCAATACTCCTTGTTATGTTAATATGATGCCATGCTTTAATTTGCCATGATATGGTTTCTGTTCATATAGTTATTGAGCTCCCAAAGTGCAATACTGCTGTTTTCTGTCACATACCCTGAGATTTTACTAAGTCTGGAATATAACTTAGGTGTCTTGCATGCCTAATACTTTTTCATCCCTGGTTCCTTTGACCACAAATGCTATGTATGAACTCATGAGAATCATGTAGGCTTGTTGTAGATGTATTGTATGTTCACTTTGAATATTGTTTTATATTGCTTTTGCTACTGTTTATAGAGCATGTTTATAACAGCTTGCCATGTTTTCTTGATTTCTACTAAGTCCTAAACCAGTAGATATTTTAGCATTTTGCATGAGTTATAATTATTATTCCTTGATGCTCATATACATGAAACCTTGATGCAAAGTCATGCTTGTCATGTCTACTATTGATCCACATCATTTTTGTGCATGTTAGCAACATGTAGCATGTTTGTTCATTCCTCTTAAGTGTGCTACCTGATGTTGGAAGATTGTGCCCATAACTTGTGATGCTTGTATCTTTTTAACCGTAACTCCGTTTGGAGTGTTCTTTACATGTAACTTGACTAGAATTTCTTGTAATTTGTGTCTATGCTATTTTTTGCTGTTGTTAACCAACCTAAAATATGGTTTAGGGAAGAACAGTACCAAATGTTTTAATTGTCGTGGGGTACCTAGTGATATGCCATGTTCAGGATTTTACCTCACTTAAATTGACTAGCATAGATAGTTTACTTTATGCTTCACCTCTTGCCATGATTGTGTGATATGCCATGCTTGAGTGAGATGCCATGTTAACAACCTTTTCTCATGTTGTGTAGCTAAACAACTTGAACCATTCTAAATGTGTGGTATCGTCGTGTGTGACGAGTACTCCACTTAACATGTTAGTAACCGCTCTCGACGATAGATGTGATACCGTAGTGCGTTGTCACGTGTTGCCTTCTTGTTGATGCTTGCTCGTGATTGCTTCTTAGTAATATATGCTTGCTCGTCGATTTCCTTTTCCAATGTTTCCTTCTTGTGTGCTCCCGCGGTTACTCTCGGAGACATTGCGAGCTTGCGTTCGACTACACCTTCGGATAGACTTCTCAACAGGTAAGGGGGAGCATATATTATGCTTATAACTTTCAGCTCACTTGTTCCTAGGTATAGGATAGAACGATTGCTTGATCCTACCACCTTACATTTAAACCTCCATATTAAAACCCAATTAGCCATGTCCCCCACATCCTAGCAAACCAGTGTTTGGCCATGTACCTTTCTTGCTTAACAACTGCTTAGTATGCATGCTTAGGTTGCTACTTATGTTATCCTATTACTCCTTGGTTTGGGTTATCACACTATTATATTATTGTGGATGATGTGATTATTATAATGTTCACTATATCCGACGAAGGATGGAAGGTCTAGGCTATCCCGCCCTGACGCTTTTTTCCATTCGAGTCACCTAGGTCCCGAGTTTCGGGTATTGTGTCTCTTGACGAGCGTGCCTAACCGCGTGTGGGATACTATGGGGTACCCTCTTCTTACCTACCTAGCTCAAAAATTTTCAAGTGGTGGCCCAAGCTGATTTACCATTTGCAAACAGTGTGTGTGCGAGTTGCTAGCCTCGCGGATTTCCAAAAAACCGGGCCAGTGTGATGGTATATCCTGTTGGTCCACACCTAGAAGCTAGGGAGCCTGTTTGGGCGAGGGTAGGTTATCCCGACCTCGTCAAGATGGTAGAGACCGATTCGAGAGCGTGGCCGGCTTTTGAGTTGGATGTCGACTCACCAGGGGCCACCCGGATTTGTGCATTGTCGGTTAGAGGGACCTATCGTTTCGGATCTCTCGGAACTAAATCATAAAATGTTTGCCTGTGATGGGTAGAGAATGAGAGGGATGGGCGTGCGTGCAGAGCCTTGTAATGGGCAGTTGGTACACCCCTGCAGGGTTAAATCTTTTCGAGAAGCCGTGTCCACGGTTATGGACGACTTGAGACCTACTCCTTGTTCATAGACAACGACAACTGAGATAATCTTAATAACTTGATTAACGTGTGTGTGCCTGGACTGCTTCTTCTTCGCCGGGATGCGAAGGCGAGGACATGGATTGGATAGGTGTTATGTTTGCGTAAGTAGCTGATAGCAAGACTTGTTGGAGGCGATTCCTCATCGAATGCTTGGTTCTCATCTTACTCTAAATAGATTGTTAGCCACTTATATAATGCTAGTGCGGCTGCAACCTCAACCACTACCCCCATCTTACCGTGAGAAGTTGGTTACAAGACTTGTTGATATAGCTCACCCCTTCTTTTCTCTTTTACGCACGTTATGCAAACGATCTTGGAATTCAGAGGAGCTCGACGACTCTTCTTCTGGACGCCTTCGAGGAGACTCGACGACGACTAGTTAGGTGGATCCCGGCGGAGAGCCTGGATCCGTGTGGTTACGGGAATGGTTTGTTTTACCTTTGCCACTAGTCATTTGATTGTAGTCTGTAATCAGACATATATCTTCCACTGATGTAATGTAATTAGGGCAGTTGTATGCCAATTTTATGAGATGTTGTATCCTTGTATCTGTAATGTTGTGATATCATGTTGGAAATCCGGGGCATATGGCAGTGTCATATGTCGCGGTGGGACCGATATGTGCTTCGTCCCCAGATCTGGATGGAAACATATAGATCTGGAACAGTGTCGCATATCGGGCCTTACATTCTTCCTCCTTGCCACCTCCCTCTTGCTACACTCTCTCTCCATTGACACCCTAAAGCTTCATCGACTCCGATCTCCATTTCTAGCCACCCAAACTTGTTGTGTAGCTAGGGATTGAGGGAGGAGACCTAGATCTATACTTCCATCCAAAGGAAATCTTGTTCCCCATCCATTTTGTAGTGGATCTTGTTACTCTTGTGGTTTGGATCCATTAAGAGCTTGAGGCCGCCTCGGAGCCACAATCCATTGTGGTGAAGCTTCATGGTGTAGGTGGGAGACTCCGGCGTGGTGTGGAGCTGCCCCATCCTTGTGTAAAGGTTTCGTGTGCACCTTCAAGGCACCGTTAGTGGAATCACGACATCTTTCATTTGTAAGAGCGTGAGGATAAATAGGGTGGCCCTCGTTGGCTTCGTGTGAGCATTGTGCTCCTCACTCTCTTCAAACGGAGACGTACTTCTCGAAAGAGAATGAACTTCGGCAACATATCCTTGTATCCCGTGTTCCCCTTTACCTTTACTTTGTGCTAGTTATTTTCATTGCTTATATCTTGCTTGATCATAGTGTTGCATTTGTTGGCATATAGGTTGCTCACATAGTTGCACATCTAGACAACCTATATTTATTGTTGTGCCTAATTTGTTATGAAGAGCTTAAAAATTGTTAGTCGCCTATTCACCCCCTCCCTCTAGTCGACATTCCGATCCTTTCACATGCTAATACACATATAAGAACTTCAAAGTAAAGCAAGTAAGGTGTGCAATTCAAGTCAATATAATAACCATCAAGAGTCCATATCTAGTTTTGAAACTAGCAAAGTATGAACATAAAGGCGCAAGAGCTCTCGCTGTCCGTGACTCGAATGTCTCCAAATGGTGTTTGCGTGAAAGCAATGCGAGATGGGTTTAGAGAAGAAAAATTAATATATAGTTTAATTGAGAACTCAATCTACTAAAGTTTCACACTTGGTCTCCTTCAGGACCTTATTTTGCTCATCCCCAGACCAATAGTCAGGTACAAGTCAAACTGATCCTTTCCCTTTCGACTTTGAGCACTCATGCAATGGATGAGCGCGAGCAAGATATGTTGGCACTTATTATGGCAAAGAGATAAATGATGGGGGAGAAAGACAAAAAGGTGTGAAAGGCTCACATCAATGAGAACAATCATAGGCAAGAGAAAGCCAAATGATAGATTTGATGTGAGGAGTAGGGATTGCCATGCAACGGATGCACATACGAGGTAAGGTAAGCTCTCCAATGGAACTAGTGGTGGTGCATACAACTTTCTTGTTCATGAAGACCTAAATCTCATTTGAGGAGGCTCGTCCTTGGAATATGCAAGTCAAGTTCAATAGTGAAAGGGTACCCACATAGTTATGCATGAATGATGATCTCTATGGAGTACAGATATGACAATGGAGTAGGTGTGTGGATCTTTAAAAAAGTAATAGTAGTGTTGCCCCCTTCTCTCTTTTTATTTCTTTCTCGTTTTTCCATTTTTTGTGGCCTCTTTGGCTCTTTCTATTTATCTCTCATTTGTCCTCTTTGGAATATTTTGATTTGTCCTATTTGAGATATTTTCCTCACTTAAGGGCAACACTCTATATTTTACAAGAATATAGAAGATCTTCACACTTTACAAGAAATACTCAACATAAAGAAGAATGAAAACTATCATGATTTATGCAAATATATGCCTCTGCCAGTGTAGCAGGATATGCAATGATACTAGCGCGTCATGTAGCAATAATAAGGGAAAATCCCAACTAGCATGTGGCTCCTCGATCAAGCAAAAGCATGTATGACATGAAGATCAAGTCATGAGATGGTGGATGTTGCATGGCAATGTATCTCAGAAAGGCTATGGAAATGCCTTGATAGGTAGGTATGGTGGCTGTTTTGAGGAAGATATAAGGAGGTTTATGATGACAGAGTGTATCATGCCAAGGGTTTAGATGCATCGGCGAAGTATGCGCCAACTCTTAAGATGAGAAAGGGCAATGCACGGTACCGAAGAGGCTAGCAAAATATGGAAGGTGGAAGTGCCAACAATCGAATACTCGCATTAGTCCGAAGAACTCATGCACTTATTATCGGTAACTCTCTATCTAATCGGGAGGTCCACAAAGAGACGAGTACCCCGATGAGGAGTGTATGGCGGTTTGGTTATCCTTGCGCATCCTCGACCCATGGTACGTGAGGGTACTCTATATATTCCAACCCCTCCAGAGGTTAGTGATCCATCTAGTAGCTAGAGTTCTCAACTAATTTTTGTAGTTTTTTAAAATAAGCACGGATTGCCCAAAATACGACACCTATCACTAATAGGTCAAGCTCTTGGCACCCTAATGTCCAAACATTACTCAAATCAATACCTCAAAACTATTGCATGTTACTACTACAGTTTAATAGCAACTTGAATTACCTACTCATGCAAGACACACAACTCAGTGCAACAAGCCAACTCTCTAAACAAGATAAGCATGTAGACTCAAGAGAGTTCCTAGATCAATCCTAAAAAAAGCTCTTAAAAAGATAAGCATGAAAACTAAGAGCTAAACATGACAACAGCTATGAAAAGATAAAGAACACACACAAAAAGAAAGATAAGCATGCAAGCCTATGTTGTGTTCTAGGGTGAAGTGGAGTGTGTTTCTCTCCCAAACAATGAAGGCTAGGATCCAACTTGTTATGAACAACAAGCAAAAATAAAACAAACTAAAAATTAAAGAGCGAGACGCTCAAAGTTTAGCACATAATATATGAAGTGATAAAAATATAGCATGGAGAAGGAAGAACTGATGATTGTTGATGGACAAGGGGATGCACGGGGGCAACCCCAAGCTTAGACGCTTGACTCTCCGTGGATATTTCTTGGGGGTGCGTGGGGGTATCCCCAAGCTTGAGCGCTTGACACTCCCGAATCATCTTTCATCATCTTCCTTCGCATAATTAAAAACTTCCTTCATACGAAACTCATCATAAGCTGATTAGTACCCATGATAAAATATTTTTTCTCCACTGGAAATAAACATATTCTTGAAGAGCTACTGTTTCTCTTGATTGCCAAAAAAAATTCAAAGAAAAATCAAGCTAAAGGTTTGAAAAACGTGGCAGAATATGTGAAAAACAAACCAGCAGGCAGTAAATATTTTTTTGGGGTACTTCTGCAACTCAAATCAAAAAATCAGAACAGATGAATGTCAAAAAATCAAAAAATAGAGCATGCTGTCAAAAACATTCATATCAAAAAGATGATCTGGTGATTTTTGGCTAATTTTCCCGTCAAGGGGACATAATCTATTTCTGGACAGCATGTCACAACTTTTGAACTTTCTTGCAATCAGAGGATAAAACTTGGCACAAAGCTTGAAAATAAAGATAAAATGATGTTGCTACAGTAGTAACAAGCATCAAGACCACTAAAATTGAAAGTAGAAAAATCTTGGGTTGCCTCCTGTAAGGCCCGATATGCGGTACTGTTCCAGATCTAGGTGTTTCCACCCAGATCCGGGGACGAAGCACATATCTGTCCCACCGCGACATATGACAAAGCCATATGCCCCGGATTTCCAACATGATATCACAACATTACAGATACAAGGATATAACATCTCATACAATCGGCATACAACTGCCTCAAATACAATACAACAGTGGAAGATACATGTCTGGGTACAGACTACAAGCAAATTCCTAGTGGCAAAGAGAAAAACATCGATCCCATAACCACACGGGTCCAAGCCCTCCGCCGGGATCCGTCTAACTAGTCGTCGTCGAGTCTCCACGTGAAACGTCGATCACCATACCTGTTGTTGATCAAGAACCCTGAAAAGAGTTTGGGGGTAGTATCATGAGTACAGAGGTACTCAGCATCCAACTGTAGTGGTCATCTGACCCAGCAAGGACTTCATCACTCGTCATTCTAGGACAACTAGTAGTTTACGGTAAGGAAGGGGTAAGTGGTGAGGTTGCTGCCGCACTAGCATTTATACAGTGGCTAACGATCTAGAGAGTAAGATAAGAAGCCAAGCATTCGATGAGGGATCGCCTCCAACAAGTCTTGCTATCAACTACAACGCAAACATAACACCTATCCTATCCTTGTCCTCCTCTTCGCATCCCGACGAAGAAGAAGCAGTCAAGGCACACACACACGTTGATCAAGTTGTATTAGGATTATATCAGTTGTTGTTGTCTATGAACAAGGAGTAGGTCTCAAGTCGTCCATAACCGTGGACACGGCTTCTCGAAAAGATTTAACCCTGCAGGGGTGTACCAACTGCCCATTACGAGGCTCCGCACGCACGCCCATCTCTCTCAGTTGCTACCCATCACAAGCAACCATTTTATGATTTAGTTCCAAGAGATCCGAAACGACAAGTCCCTCTAACTAACAACGAACAAATCCGGGTGGCCCCCGGTGAGTCGACACCCAACTCAAAAGCCGGTCGCGCTCTCGAATCGGTCTCTACCGTCTGTCTCGGGTTTGGATAGCCGGTTAATCACACATGGGAAACCAGGTCCTCAGCCGAACAAGGTGGGCCAGCAAGGGAACTATGTCCTCACTGGTCCAGGTTGGTTTAAAAACTACTGGCAGCTGACCAGCACACACACGGTTTCAAATGGTAAATCAGCTTGGGCCACCACTAGAAATGTTTGAAGCTAGGTAGGTAAGAAAAGTGGACCCCATAAAATCCCACACGCGGTTAGGCACGCTCAGTCTTAAAACCAATACCCGGAACTCGGGTCCTAGGTGACTCGAATGGAACAAAGCGTCGGGGCGGGATAGCCTAGACCTTCCATCCTTCGTCGAATATAGTCAACATTATAATAATCATATCATCCATAACAATATAATAATGTGATATCCCAAACCCAGGAGTAACAGGGTAACATCGTAGCATCCTAATCATGCATACTAAGCAGGGGCTGAGCAACGAGCAATAGTAACATAGCAGTACAAGGTTTGCTGGAAAGGGACATGGCTGTATCGGTTTGGAAGAGGCTGTAAACATGTGGTAGGATAAAACATCGAACCTAACCTAGCCTAGCATACAAACCGCTGGATGAAATAGAATGGATCATAAGTAATGTATAGTCCTTGCCTGTTGATAAGTCGGGTTCCGAAGGTGTAGGTTATCGCAAGCTCGCATCGTCTCCGAGAGGTACCCGCGGAAGCACACAAGACGATAAACACTGGAAAGCAATCAACGAGCAAGCACTCTATTACTACGAGGCAACACAAGATCAAGAAGACATCACACGACACGGCAACGCGATACGGATTTATCGTCGAGAACGGTTACTAATAGTTTAAGTGTGGTATCGGTCACACACGACGAGTACCGCACGTTTACGGTGGTTCAAGTTGCTTAGCTACAAGTGATCAACAAAGGTTGTTAACATGGCAACTCAAGCAAGCATGGCATAGCACACAAACATGTCAAGAGGTGAAGAACAAAGTAAACTACCTAGGCTAGTCATTTTAAGTGGGGCAACCCCTGAACATGCATATCACTACTTGCCCCACAACAATTAACGGATTTGGTACTGTTCTGCCCTAAACCATATTTTAGGTTGGTTAACAGCAGCAAACAATAGCATAAACACAAATTACACGAAAAACTAATCAAGTTACATATAAAGAACACCCCAAACGGAGTTACGGTTAAAAAAAAGATATAAGCAAAACAAGTTACGGGCACAATCTGCCAACATCACGAAGCACACTTTAGAGCAATGCATAAACAGGTTAATGAATGCAAACATACTCACAAATGATATGAAACTAAAGTAGACATGACAGGGAAGGCATGGCAAAAATAATCATGCAAAAAGGCATCATAGATCAAAAGATATTAAGCAAACAACATGGCATCGCAAAGTAACAGACTTAGTGAAAAACTGAGGTGGCTGTCAAAAACAGCAGCATAGCAACTTTGGTGCTCAATAACTATATGACTAGAAAGCATATCATGGCAATGCGATACATGTAATGGAAGTAGACATGATGCTTAACAATATGCAATTGGAATCACTCAATTCCGATAAACGGTCGCGACACACTCGTCGACCGAAGTTGCAACAAAATAACAATTTTCAGCACAGCAGCACATTAACATCAGGGTCACCACTTTGGAGCAAGATTTAATATAGCTAAAGCACCCAAACATGACAAGTTAAAGCATGGAAATGAAGTACACATGATGCTTAACACATAGGAAAAATAATCAATGCAATAGGCCTCATGGATTTGTCACAAACATCATGCAAAGTTGCAATAAAATATTAACAACAGCACTTAACAGGAAAAACTAGCAGTTAACGGCCTGATGCCCACTTTAGCACACAATTACACAATCAAGATGAGCTCAAATGCAAAAACTTTCTACATACGAATGCTAGAGCACGCAAAACTGAGCAACTTTCGTTTTGGGGGCACGTTCATCGGAGCTACGGATTAATCGCTATTCGCAGCACAAAAATGAATCAGCAGCAAAATTACGCAGACTTAGCAAAAAAAACTATAGGCAGAGAGAAATAAAAAAAAACAGGAAAGGCCTCACTTGGGCCGCGGCCCATCAGGCCGAGGAGGGGGGAGGCTGGCGTTGGGCCACTGGCTGGCGGCCTGGCAGGCTTCTGCCGTTGGTGTGCCGGCCCATGGCGGCTGGATCGGGGCTCCTCCCGATCTGGAGCCAGGCCAGAGCGGCGCGGTGAGCCTCGGCTCGAGCTTCTGCTCGCGTCCATGGCGCGGCCGCGACGCTGGTCTTCGCTGCGGGAAGGAGGAGAAAGGGGGTGAGCGGAGAGAGAGGAGAGGAGGGAGAAGGGCGCGGGAGGAGAGGGAAGAGGAGGAGGGAAGGAGGAGAGGGAGACCTGCCGGGGCGGAGAGGTGGCCAGCGGCTGTGCTGCCGCGGTGGCTCGCCGGCCTCACCGAGGTGGAGGGCGTCCACGGGAGAGAAAGCCGGCGTGGATGGGCTCGGGCGGGCCCGGCGGCGGCGGGGCGGGCCCGGCGCAGCCCGGATGCCCTGTGCTGCGGTTGGGGAAGGCTGAGGCGCGATCTGAGCCCTCAGATCTGGATCTGATGGTCCAGATCGGGGCTGAGACTAGGGTTTCGGATTTGGAGGCCTATGGGGCAGAATTTGGAGCAACTCTAGGGGGGTGGCTGCAATTTTTACATGGGGGAAACCCTAGAAGGCCTAGGGGAGTGTGGTGGTCTATTTATATCCCAGGTGGCTGGCAGTTTGCAAAAACATCTCCGGTTTTTCAATCGCGCGCGCGGTGCTCACGTTTCTGACCGCCGGGGGTCCGCAGTACCTCCGATTCGGGTATAACTTCGAACTGCGCGATCAGTGCGTCGAGCCGGCGGCGTTCACCTCGCGTTGGAACCGTTCCGAGAACACTTTCCGGCGCGCTATAAAAATAACCCATTTAATTATTAAACGGGGTTTTTTGTTCCGTTGGCTGCGGCTAGTCTCGTGCGGTTTTCGCGACGGTGATCGGGTGAAACTCGGTGTCGCAAAGGTCGAGTTTCAGGGTGGCAAGGGTCGGTCTCCGTCCGGTACGAGATAAGAGGGGGAAAATAATCGTCGATCGATAAATCGGGGATGAAAACACCGCAAACAAATCAGACAAACAAACAATTCACACCGAAAACAAATTTTTTATTTTTTGTGAAAACTGGGTTGTTACAATACAACACCACCAACAAGGGATCTCGTCCCGAGATCCAGGACGATCCGGGGGAGAGGGGGGAGAGAAAAGAGAGACGACGATCTTCAACACCACCAACAAGAGACTCTGCTCCATGTTGACATCGAACTTCTGTCGAGATAATTTTCCGCAGAGAGACGACGTCGTCGGAATAACGAAAACGTAAGTGACAAGAGGAAGAACGATCGCGAAAACCATATCAAGGGATAGTGATTTTCGACGCAAGTCGTAAAAACACCGGGCAAAAGGAGGGAGGGCAAAGGACGACCCAGCTGATACCCAAAATCGGAGAAGCTAAATGTACTACAGGATTTCCCAAACCTGAGATCGGAATCGAGACAATACGCTGCAAGCAAGGCATTGTAACGGTTCCGAAACTCCACACACTCGAGATCCTAGAGTTTGAAAGGGGATAAGTTGAGAATAAAACTCTTACGACACTTGTCCTGACCAGAGCAAGGGTAAGGAGGAAAAAGAATCCTACTCTCCGATAACTAACTTATTAACTACAAAATAGTTTTGTCTAGACTCGACTTCGGCCAGAGAGGGGATCCTACGGTCGGTAAGGCTCTGATACCAAGTTGTATGGCCCGATATGCGGTACTGTTCCAGATCTAGGTGTTTCCACCCAGATCCGGGGACGAAGCACATATCGGTCCCACCGTGACATATGACAAAGCCATATGCCCCGGATTTCCAACATGATATCACAACATTACAGATACAAGGATACAACATCTCATACAATCGGCATACAACTGCCTCAAATACAATACAACAGCGGAAGATACATGTCTGGGTACAGACTACAAGCAAATGCCTAGTGGCAAAGAGAAAAACATCGATCCCATAACCACACGGGTCCAGGCCCTCCGCCGGGATCCGTCTAACTAGTCGTCGTCGAGTCTCCACGTGAAACGTCGAACATCATACCTGTTGTCGATCAAGAACCCTGAAAAGAGTTTGGGGGTAGTATCATGAGTATAGAGGTACTCAGCATCCAACTGTAGTGGTCATCTGACCCAGCAAGGACTTCATCACTCGTCATTCTAGGACAACTAGTAGTTTACGGTAAGGAAGGGGTAAGTGGTGAGGTTGCTGCCGCACTAGCATTTATACAGTGGCTAACGATCTAGAGAGTAAGATAAGAAGCCAAGCATTCGATGAGAACTCGCCTCCAACAAGTCTTTCTATCAACTACAACGCAAACATAACACCTATCCTATCCTTGTCCTCCTCTTCGCATCCCGACGAAGAAGAAGCAGTCAAGGCACACACACACACGTTGATCAAGTTGTATTAGGATTATATCAGTTGTTGTTGTCTATGAACAAGGAGTAGGTCTGAAGTCGTCCATAACCGTGGACACGGCTTCTCGAAAAGATTTAGCCCTGCAGGGGTGTACCAACTACCCATTACGAGGCTCCGCACGCACGCCCATCTCTCTCAGTTGCTACCCATCACATGCAACCATTTTATGATTTAGTTACAAGAGATCCGAAACGACAGGTCCCTCTAACTAACAACGAACAAATCCGGGTGGCCCCCGGTGAGTCGACACCCAACTCAAAAGCCGTCCGCGCTCTCGAATCGGTCTCTACCGTCTGTCTCGGGTTTGGATAGCCGGTTAATCACACATGGGAAAACGGGTCCTCAGCCGAACAAGGTGGGCCAGCAAGGGAACTATGTCCTCACTGGTCCAGGTTGGTTTAAAAACTACTGGCAGCTGACCAGCACACACACGGTTTCAAATGGTAAATCAGCTTGGGCCACCACTAGAAATGTTTGAAGCTAGGTAGGTAAGAAAAGGGGACCCCAAAAAATCCCACACGCGGTTAGGCACGCTCAGTATTAAAACCAATACCCGGAACTCGGGTCCTAGGTGACTCGAATGGAACAAAGCGTCGGGGCGGGATAGCCTAGACCTTCCATCCTTCGTCGAATATAGTCAACATTATAATAATCATATCATCCATAACAATATAATAATGTGATATCCCAAACCCAGGAGTAACAGAATAACATCGTAGCATCCTAATCATGCATACTAAGCAGGGGCTGAGCAACGAGCAATAGTAACATAGCAGTACAAGGTTTGCTAGGAAGGGACATGGCTGTATCGGTTTGAAAGAGGCTGTAAACATGTGGTAGGATCAAACATCGAACCTAACCTAGACTAGCATACAAACCGCTGGTTGAAATAGAATGGATCATAAGTAATGTATAGTCCTTGCCTATTGATAAGTTGGGTTCCGAAGGTGTAGTTGATCGCAAGCTCGCATCGTCTCCGAGAGGTACCCGCGGAAGCACACAAGACGATAAACACTGGAAAGCAATCAACGAGCAAGCACTCTATTACTATGAGGCAACACAAGATCAATAAGACATCACACGACACGGCAGCGCGATACGTATTTATCGTCGAGAACGGTTACTAACAATTTAAGTGGGGTATCGGTCACACACGACGAGTACCGCACGTTTACAGTGGTTCAAGTTGCTTAGCTACAGGTGATCAACAAAGGTTGTTAACATGGCAACTCAAGCAAGCATGGCATAGCACACAAACATGTCAAGAGGTGAAGCACAAAGTAAACTACCTAGGCTAGTCATTTTAAGTGGGGCAACCCCTGAACATGCATATCACTACTTGCCCCACAACAATTAAAGGATTTGGTACTGTTCTGCCCTAAACCATATTTTAGGTTGGTTAACAGCAGCAAACAATAGCATAAACACAAAGTACACGAAAAACTAATCAAGTTACATATAAAGAACACCCCAAACGGAGTTACGGTTAAAAAGATATAAGCAAAACAAGTTATGGGCACAATCTGCCAACATCACGAAGCACACTTTAGAGCAATGCATAAACAGGTTAATGAATGCAAACATACTCACAAATGATATGAAACTAAAGTAGACATGATAGGGAAGGCATGGCAAAAATAATAATGCAAAAAGGCATCATAGATCAAAAGATATTAAGCAAACAACATGGCATCGCAAAGTAACAGACTTAGTGAAAAACTGAGGTGGCTGTCAAAAACAGCAGCATAGCCACTTTGGAGCTCAATAACTATATGACCAGCAAGTATATCATGGCAATGCAATACATGTAATGGAAGTAGACATGATGCTTAACAATATGCAATTGGAATCACTCAATTCCGATAAACGGTCGCGACACACTCGTCGACCGAAGTTGCAACAAAATAACAATTTTCAGCACAGCAGCACATTAACATCAGGGTCACCACTTTGGAGAAAGATTTAATATAGCTAAATCACCCAAACATGACAAGTTAAAGCATGGAAATTAAGTACACATGATTCTTAACACATAGGAAAAATAATCAATGCAATAGGCCTCATGGATTTGTCACAAACATCATGCAAAGTTGCAATAAAATATTAACAGCAGCACTTAACAGGAAAAATTAGCAGTTAACGGCCTGATGCCCACTTTAGCACACAATTACACAATCAAGATGAGCTCAAATGCAAAAACTTTCTACATACGAATGCTAGAGCACGCAAAACTGAGCAACTTTCGTTTTGGGGGCACGTTCATCGGAGCTACGGATTAATCGCTATTCGCAGCACAAAAATGAATCAGCAGCAAAATTACGCAGACTTAGCAAAAAAACTACAGGCAGAGAGAAATAATAAAAAAAACAGGAAAGGCCTCACTTGGGCCGCGGCCCATCAGGCCGAGGAGGGGGGAGGCTGGCGTTGGGCCACTGGCTGGCGGCCTGGCAGGCTTCTGCCGTTGGTGGGCCGGCCCATGGCGGCTGGATCGGGGCTCCTCCCGATCTGGAGCCAGGCCAGGGCGGCGCGGTGAGCCTCGGCTCGAGCTTCTGCTCGCGTCCATGGCGCGGCCGTGACGCCGGTCTTCGCTGCGGGAAGGAGGAGAAAGGGGGTGAGCGGAGAGAGCGGAGAGGAGGAAGAAGGGCGCGTGAGGAGAGGGAAGAGGAGGAGGGAAGGAGGAGAGGGAGACCTGCGGGGGCGGAGAGGTGGCCAGTGGCGGTGCTGCCGCGGCGGCTCGCCGTCCTCACCTGGGTGGAGGGCGTCCACGGGAAAGAGAGCCGGCGTGGATGGGCTCGGGCGGGCCCGGGGGCGGCGGGGAGGGGCCGGCGCGGCCCGGATGCTTTGTGCTGCGGTTGGGGAAGGCTGAGGCGCGATCTGAGCCCTCAGATCTGGATCTGATGGTCCAGATCGGGGGCTAAGACTAGGGTTTCGGATTTGGAGGCCTATGGGGAAGAATTTGGAGCAACTCTAGAGGGGTGGCTGCAATTTTTACATGGGGGAAACCCTAGAAGGCCTAGGGGAGTGTGGCGGTCTATTTATAGCCCAGGTGGCTGGCAGTTTGCAAAAACATCTCAGGTTTTTCTCTCGCGCCCGCGGTGCTCACGTTTCTGACCGCCGGGGGTCCGCAGTACCTCCGATTCGGGTAAAACTTCGAACTGCGCGATCAGTGCGTCGAGCCGGCGGCGTTCACCTCGCGTTGGAACCGTTCCGAGAACACTTTCCGGCGCGCTATAAAAATAACCCATTTAATTTTTAAACGGGGTTTTTCGTTCCGTTGGCTGCGGCTGGTCTCGTGCGGTTTTCGCGACGGTGATCGGGTGAAACCCGGTGTCGCAAAGGTCGAGTGTCAGGGTGGCAAGGGTCGGTCTCCTTCCGATACGAGATAAGAGGGGGAAAAATAATCGCCGATCGATAAATCGGGGATGCAAACACCGCAAACAAATCAGACAAACAAACAATTCACACCGAAAACAAATTTTTTAATTTTTGTGAAAACTGGGCTGTTACACCTCCCTGATGACTCACAAGTGGAGGGGATCGAGATAGTCTTCGCGGGTAAGAATAACCCAATTTATAGATTCGACACAAGGGGAGCCAAAGGATACTCACAAGATTTAACAGTTGAGTTTTCAATTCAACCGCTCCTGAAATACACTTGCTTGCAACGAAGTATTAGTAGCAACAGTGATATGGAAGTGATGGTGGCAACGGAAATAGTGGCGGTAAAACAACGAAAGTAAAAAACAAAAGTAAACAACTAGTAACCAGCAGGATTGAAACACTGTAGGCTAGGGAGATGGATGGTTGGGCGCTGATTGGATGAGAGTGAACATGTAATAGATTATAACACGGGGAAAGGCACACCGAAAAGCAAGGATAATCTAGGCAATATCAAACATGAGTCATGCATCCCAAGGTAGTTGTGCGTTCTTGCAATAAGAACTTTGCACAACATATTTTGTCCTACCATCCCGCTACGAACGGGGCCAAAAGTAAATTATGGAGAGTAAGGTGCTCCTATTAAAGAACACCGGAACAAAGCATTAACACCCAATGGACACATGAAATCCTCAAATTATATAGTCCGTCCCCTTTGGTGTCCCAAGCTGTCACCATTGGGATCGCCGGTTCCGGACTATAATAGGTGCATACAACTCATAGATAGGATCAAGAAAAAAAATAAACTCATGAAAAAACAAGTAGTTCTGATAGGAAAACATGGCACTCGGGCCCAAAGTGACAAGCATTCAGAGCAACAAGTTGTAGCAAAGATGATAAACACCAAAGTAGATGATAAGCAACATGCCCCCAACAATCTGACGAACTATTACATGAACTAACTCATCCAATCCCTACCATCCCCTTTGCCAACAGCAGGGAATTACCCACACATGAAAGGAGAAATCATGGAGGGATGATGGAGTGGAGATGGTGATGACGATGGCGGTGATCTCCCCTCACCGGAGGCCAAAACAGCCTCCAGATTAGCCCTTCAGGAGAAGAACAGAGGGTGACGGCGGCTCCACGATGAGAATTGTGAAAACAACTTATGTTCTGGGGTGTTCTCGTGACGGGTAAAAATAGAGGCCAAGGTAGGTCACCAGAGGGGGTGGGACCCACCCAAGTGGCCTCCCGACGCGGCCAGGGGGAGGTCGCCCCAGCAGGGCGCCTGGGGTCCCCCTGGTTCCCCTCTGGCCCATTTGTTGGCCCAGGACTCCTTCAGATGCGTGGATTTTCTGTAGTTTTTCTGGTAATTTTCTGAGGCACCTAAAAATCCATATTCATGCACACAAGAAAACCATACAGGCAGCTCTGCTGAAAACAACGTCAGTTCGGGTTAGTTTCGTTCAAATCATGCAAGAGTGAGGCCAAAACAATAGCAAAAGTGTTTGGAAAAGTAGATACGTTTCAGACGTATCAACTCCCCCAAGCTTAGCATATTTCTTGTCCTCAAGCAATTCAGTTCAATGAACTGGACGCGACAAAGAAAACTTTGAGAAACTCTTTTGCTTCATTAGATGTATATAAGCATGTACTACGAAAGAATTTATCAAGTTTTGGAACAATGCTACAAGGACAATGCACGAAGCAATCCTTCTTTCGTGTGATCAATCACAAACAGCCAAGAGTAAATAATATGCTACTGAAAATCAAGACAGGATCACAAGGCACATAGCTTGAACATACTAGAGTGGTATCTCGTTAGCCTCCATGAGTGAAGCAAATCATAAATGTAGAAACTCCTCCGGAGTTTTAAAGGAGACTAGAACTAAGAATTTCAGAAGAAGTAATATCACAATCATGCAGAAGACAATGTGGTACATTGGGACAATGCACATTACACTCAGAATGACAATTATGCTGTCAATAGTTGGTGCTTTGAAGAAAGAAGGTGGAGATTCTCGAACCGTGGCTTTGATGGCAAGGTTGACAACCCGTGGCTGGAATCAAAGACTAAACATGTACTAGAGCTCAATTCCGACCAACGGTTAAAACGTTGAAGCGAAAACGGTGCATGCAGTTCTGTTTTACCCGAACTGCAGTGCTCCGAATTCAGCAGTGCGGTTCTCTTTTGTGATACGATGTAGTTCGGAATGTTGTTAGAATAGTTATTCTGACATCGATGTCAGAATAGACCGCCTGTATATATATATATATTTATTTATTTATTTGAACACCACCATATCCCCGAAGGGCTGCTCCTCCCTCCTCTCTACTCTGGTGGCGGCGAGCTCTGGACGACGGAGCCCTGACGGATCATCTACACCGTACGTGTGGATCAACTGTAGAGATATCGTGCGTTCGATCTTTGTTCGAGGGACTTCACGTGGATTAGATCTGTTCGTGGGGTTGTGCTTCTTCAAGCTTGGCTTCGTAGTGCCGATTTTTTTCTACTCTGAATCCTAATAGCAATATCATGAGCTAGTATAGTTCTAGATGCAGGTTCGATCTAGAGTTCATAAGTGATGAACGACATTGCATAAAATTCTTTGTGTGCGTTTTTTTTATATTAGATCTAAAACTGATTTTTTTGGTTGCTTCCCGTCGAAATTGCACAAGTTGATTCCTCCTGTATTGCTTGATTTTTTTACAAAAATCTTGCCCCTTGGGGTCCTTCTATGATCCCCGTGAGTATGTTGGTCGCGTGAAGATGCTTTGGGTCTTGCTTTTGGAGTGGAGAAAATTGTGTGACAAAAGGGGCTTGTTAGATTGATGATCTAGCACGGGGATCACACGTATTTTGATAGTTTAGTATGAGTCATGAGATTAAGCAATAACCTCATGGTTGATACGCCCCACATGTTAATCTAGCAACTTGAAAATTTTGTCTCATGTGGTTACGTAGATAGCAAAACATTTTGCCATGCAAACTCTAGTAGCCACGTAAAACCTGCAAGAAACAAGTAGAGTACGTCTAACTTGTTTTTGCAGGAACATGTGATGTAGTATAGTATTCTTCATGAATTGTTGTATGAGATGATTATATTTTGTATTTGCATGACTTGCATGTCATGGTACAACATGATGGCTAGAGCCATATGATTGTCTTTTATTGGGCCTGCGTGCCAAACTTCATGTAAATTTTTATTTAGTAGAATAGATGCTAGCAATGGTTGTAGTCTCAACATGAAGATGATGGTCATACGTCAAGGTGCTCGATGACATGTCATACGTGGAGGTGATGTCTCCACCAAACGAAGATGAAGAAAGAAAAGCATGGTGCTTGTATCTTCTCGAAGAAAAGGCTATACCATATCACATACGTAACTTCATGCGATGGTAATCCTTTTCATTGCATGTTTGAATTTGCACAAGTCGTATTTTAAATAGGATGATATCTCTTAAAATATCAAGAAGTTCGTGCTCTCCCAAGCATGCAACCGTCTGACATAAAATCCACCCTAGGTGCGTCATATCACACGAGTACCAACGGAAAGGTAAAAAAGAGGCGTGTGGATTGAGTTGTATCCACAGCAATAACGC
The DNA here is from genome assembly GCA_950022295.1 of Bromus sterilis. Lineage (NCBI taxonomy): Eukaryota > Viridiplantae > Streptophyta > Magnoliopsida > Poales > Poaceae > Bromus > Bromus sterilis. The sequence goes on from OX465599.1 coordinate 226,504,814, forward strand.
TTGTTTCTCTTGACGTTCTAGCTTATCCGATCTGAGCTCGGAGCACAAGTGTCGAAAGACTAATAAAAGCAATGGCGGCGGTAGGAATCAGTGAATACCCAGACAGCCTCAACAAATACCCAGGCAACTTTCGTATACTGTAGCACACTGCTACAGTAATCGCTACAGTTACCAAATGAAACAGGCCTCACGCCCCAGGCAGCGGCCCATGCTGCCTGGGGCCTGTCGCCGCCGTTGAATACAAGAGTCATAAGTTGGTTGTGATTGGTCTTGTTAGACCTACCGGGTTGATCACCTCCATGACTGAGTGTTACAATGGTGGCAGGTGTATTGATCCGGATCTTGAATACCCTAAGATCAATTGAGAGAGATATTGGTTTTAGTGGGAGCATTATATTAATTTGTTAATGATGCCATATTAATTTTGAACCATGTCTAAATCAACTTGTTTATTTTCGTTGTAGAGCTATGGCCCCCGACACTCCCGTTAAATTGGATGCATTACTTGGAGATTTGATTTTGGATTCAAATGGAAATAACTATCTGGAATGGCTACGTGTCTTGGATGATAAGCTTCACACTATTAAGAAAGAATACTTGATTCGAGCGGAACTCCCTACTCCGCCAAGGGTGAATGCTTCTGAAGAGGAGAAAATTGTTTATGCTTCTCTCAAAGCTGATTATGAAGTTGTGCGTCAAGTGATGTTGTCGCACATGGACAATTATATGAACTATACTTTTGAGTTTTCAACCATCTATGAAATGATTGCTACTCTGAACAAATGGTGTATTAAATGGCTCAAGGCTAAACGCCAATAGATCACTCGAGATTTGTATGAATGCAATATGGAAATGAATGGTTCTATGAGAGATCATGTGGTCGCGATGGTTGACTACATCTTGAAGCTTAGGCCTCTCGGAGTTGATATATCCGATCACTTTGTTGCCGATCTCATCCTTGCATCATTCCCACGTTCGTTCTATAATCTTGCATGCGCATAGGAGACACTATGGAGCAGAGGATAAGATTGACTCTTGAAGAATCACGTGATGTACCGCCCAACAAAGGTATAACTAATATCAATGTTATTGACGTCTTGTTTACTGGCATCAATTCCAACTCTTGGGTATTTGATACCGGATCGGTTGCTCACATTTGCAATACGATGAATGGGCTTAGGAAGACGAGGAAGCTGGAAAAAGGAGAGATGATGATGCACGTCGGAAACGGTGTCCATCTTGATGCCAAAGCCAATGGTGTCGCCACTCTACGTCTACCTTCAGGATTTACATTGCAATTGAATAAATGTTATTTTGTTCCCAAGTGTGTAAGAACATAATATTTGGATCATGTTTTTTACGCGATGGATATTCGTTTAAATCTGAGAATAATGATTCTTCTATTTATATGATAAAAATGTAATATGGATTTGCACCATTGGTTGGTGGATTATTCATACTTGATCTTGATTTTAGAAACAACGTCTTAACATCGAGACTAACAGCATAAAGTTGTCTGATGAAAATACAACAACGTTGTGGCATTGTCGTCTTAGTCACGTTGGAAAGAAACGCATGGAGAAGCTTCATAAAGATGGAATTTAAAAGTCTTTTGATATTGATTCATTTGACACATGCGAAGCTTGTCTAATGGGAAAGATGATTGATACGTCCCAAACGTATCGATAATTTCTGGTTGCTCCATGCTTGTTTTGTGTGATATTGCTATGATCTAGAGACAGTTTCATACACTTTTGATCATATTTGGACTAACCTATTAACTCAGTGCACCCCAGTGCCAGTTTATGTTTTCTGCTGTTTTTTTATTCCAGGTTTCCCCCATATTAAAAGTGCTCCAAAAATTCGGGAAAAATCGGATAAAAAAATCAGCACATCGGAAGCCTCCAGAACCCCGAAGGAGGGCCGGGGGGTCACCACCAGGTGCCCATGCGGCCACCTGGCGCGGCCTAGGGCTTGGCCGCGCCAGGGGGGGCGCCTGGACTCCTGGTGGCCCCCCTGGCTTGCCCCCTTCGCCTATATATTCCCCGTGACGTGAAACTTCCGAGAAGAGAACCCCTTTTCGCGATCTCGCCTTTGTTCCGCCGCCACCGCGCTTCCCAGATCGGGAGCGCCAGCAGAGTTCTTCCCGGCACCCTACCAGAGGGAGGATCGACCTTCGGGAGCTTCCCCTTCACCATGGACGCTTCCTGGATGTGCCGTGCGTAGTTTCCTTTGGACCATGGGTCCGTGATCAGTAGCTATGTGATGTTCTCCTCCCCTCTTTGTTCTTCATGGTTTAGACCTCGTGAGCTGCACTACATGATCGAGGCACATATGTAATCTTTCTGCTGTTGCTATGCTGAGTTTGATGGGATCTGATGGATTATGAGATTATGTTCAGATTGTGATAGAGTAATATATTTGGTTGTAACATCCAATTTTTTTCCAAATTTTGGAATGTTAACAAATAATATTATATTGATTGACTTGTTTGAATTTTAGAGTAAATGAAAACTTTTTGAGTTCTTGTTTAAAACTGTACAAACCATATATTAAAAAAATTGGATAATCATTTATCCAATAATGAAAACTTTGGTTTTCAAGTTTATTAAAAATTAAAAGAATGATTTTCTTTCTTTTGTCTTCTTGAAACTTGGTAAGAACCACAATTAAATATTTTAGAGCGAGAATAAAATGACTTTCTCAAATTTATTGTGGTCCCATACTCATTCTCGAATTTTATTGGAAATTAGAGTTTATTTGATATTGACGTTCAAGAGATATTTACATATTTCCAATAATTATATTTATTAAATGAGAGGAGATAATATGACTTCTCCCAAAATAGTATTGGAAATATTTAACAATGCTCATTTGAATACTTGATTATTTTATTAATTATTTTGAGTATTTCTAAAACCCTAACTAATTTAGGAAATTTATTAAATGGTTTAAATGAATTTTTGGTTGATAAAAACATATTTAGAAAATTTATTTTGAGAGGGAAATATATTTTTCCTAAACTCTATATTTTTATTTGGCCTATACAATTTTATTTGAGAGTGTTTAACCCAGATAATAAAAATAGGATTCCTAAGTCATTTGGGCTGAGCCCATCTATCTAAGTTTTTTTCTCTCTATCTCTCTTTTCTTTTTCTTTATCTTGGGCCAAATTTCCACTAAAGCCCATCTCCACCCGTCTTCTTCCTCCTCTCGTTCCTTTCTGTACGTGAACACGTACAGAACGAAATAGCCATGGCACAGAACATTCCTCCTCTCTTTCTCCCACTTAATTCCTTGAACGATTCAATTTGATGAATCCATTCAGGGAAAGAACAACGCGAATTAATGCTATAAATGTCCAGAAATTTCTCCACGAACGCCATTAAAACCTTCCAATTTTTTTTGTGTGGATCTCCATGTATGGAACTCCCTAGCACCTATAAATAGGACCATGTGCGAGCACCACAGTCCTCAGCCAACTCCTCGAAAACCCCCCTCTAATTCTTCCCGTACTACGAGCAATTGCTCACCGGAGTTCTTCTTGCCGCCGCCGTTCTTCGTAGATTCCAACGCCTACAAGGTGACCCAGACTCTCGTTTCTCTTTTTGCTCCGTAGTTTGGTATTGCGCAAGTCTTTGACATGTTTTCCCTCTAGATTGCGTAGCCGGAGCATGTCGGCCGCGGCACCACGCTCTATACGCGTTCCGCTCAACTCCGGCGACACTTCACGGCTATCCGAGGGCGAAACAGAAGCTTTCATCTTGTCCAACGAATCTCCCACTTCATTCTCTATACCGTTCGTCTATTCGTTGATGCCTGAGATCTTCTTCTCCGAATTCCGGCAACTTTCCGGTGAGCTCTCACTCCTCCGTTCATCTTTTTTTCTCTCTGTTTAAGACGAATAGGTAGCAGCCAATTAGAATTCGCCATGTGGCATCCCATTATTAAATCCCGTAATTCATTTTCAGAAAAATGCCCAAACTTTAAAAATTCATATCTTTTAGCCCGTAAATCGGATTTCGACAAATTTTATATCCCCGGATTCCTCGCAACATGTAGTTTATTATGGTCCAGTAATATTTCACTTTTGTTAATTCGAAATTTAACTCAAATTTCTTATGTGAATTTGAGTATATTTATTATTCCTCTCACTCTATAATTTATTTTGAAATAGTTTCTTCATCAAATTTGATCCTTAGAATCACATCTTTCTGTTTGGACATTTGTCACATTCTTTCCATCATATTAATACTCTATTTTGACCTTAAACCTTTGTCTTAGCTTCCATTTAATTACATCTCTTTCTTTTATAATTTTGGCTATAAAAAAATCAATCTTCTCAACAAGGTCATCACGATTTCTATCGGATCTTTTTGAATCCAATCCAAGAATAAATTTCCTATTGAAATATTCTTATGGAAAAACCAGCTGGGTTTGACATACTCACAATCCGTTTGAACTTATACTGAAGCTAGTTTCATCGTACCTTAATTATAACTTGTATCCCTTTGATCAAATCCCTGGAATATGACTTCCATCATATTTCCATCCAAGACAACTTGATCCTATCTCAACCTAGCCACGCCATAGTAACCAGCTTAGTACTAAATATTTGTGTTGTTAATTGTATTTTCATTTGGATCTTCAATTTGGATTTGTGTGTAAGTGTGTTGAAGTATTTCTGTTTTATCGTTAGATATATTGTAAAGAGAAGGAGAGACGAGTACGAGTAGAATATTTCATCTCCAGGATCCAAGCAAGTTACTCTTTTGGTCATACTCCAGTTATACCTATATTTTTCCTATGCATTGTAGTCCAACTTAAATATTATGCATTGATAGGATTATGTAGTATGCTATGCTATTGCACCCAGTAGTTCATTGAGGTAGGTCTGAACCTTATATCATTTTCTCCACCGTGTAGAATTATACTGCTTTTCTAAGAATACGTGGATTGGGAAGTGATCCATTATGAGGTATGAGCGACTAATTAGTAAACATGACCAAGATAATATTAATGAACCACCTGGGTGGAATGGTTGGGGACACCCTGGAGGAACCAGTGGATTTGCCTGAGTGACCTGGAGATGGTCAGTAATCACTGTGGAATGCCACCCAGGCTTAAAGGGATCAATCATATTTTTCATAACTAGAAGTTTACGTGTGCAGCCACAAGCTATTATGGGCTCTGGCTTGGTTGATTAGTTGTAGTGACTCTTACTAGGTGGTGCTACGAAGGTAGTTATGAGTAGGTGGGATGGTCACCGCCAGAGTGAGGGAAATTGTTCTAAAAGACCATGTCTCGACCTTCCGATTCTCATACAATGTGAAGTGTGATGAACAAAAAGGAGGTGGTCGAGTCTTGTGGGGAAAGTGCACAAAACTCTGCAGAGTGTACAAACTGATCATGATTAGCCGTGTCCCCGGTTACGGACAACTTTGAGCATCTAGAAGTGGGAATGTTGACGGATCTCATCATATTTAATTAATCAATCGGGTTTAATCAACTTTGGGAATAGATTGACTTGGAGAAACCAATTCAATCATATTATGAGCTTTGTAGTACTGTTATGATACTCTTTGAGTATGACAAAATCAGCTTTATGCAAACTGAAACTCTTAGAGATTTTCCACCAGCCAAAATTGCATGTAGAAGATAGGTCTGTTATATATTCTTTTGGGAGTAACTTGTCATACATTCAAAGTACTGACCCATCTTAGGCTGTAACCTTCGTGTTGCAGGATTGTATACGTCGAGTAAGTGATGCGATGTAGGGTTACGATGTCTACACTCAACTTTTCCGTTGGTGTTGATGGGACTCCACTTATGTATTGTTTGCGTCCGCGGTGTATTCTAGCCCAAAGGCTATGAGGTAATAAATACCATGTATTTACGTTATCTTTTTGACATGTGATTTATGGTATTTCATCGAGTACTGTGTGTGCTAGCATACTGATCCAGGGATAGCACAGAAGCACAGTATACTTAGTTCCTTTTGGGACCGGGTCGTTACAAGATGGTATCAGAGCACATGTTGACTGTAGGTCGTGACCCTAGAAACTGGAAAGCCATTAGGAAATTATACTCTCTAAAAATATTATTTAAAAAATTTTCCATTAGTACTCATCTTTTCTGAGTTTTATCAAACACTTACTCTTACCCCAAACAAATTAGATTATACCCATGCCACTTTGACCACTTAGAAGGATTGTGTTATGTATCTTGGAGAAGGACAAGATATTGGACAACTCAAGACCATTTCAAAGTACAGATGATATTAGTACGCAATAGAAGAATGGAAGTATTGAAGACTCAAAGAATTTAAAGACTTTGAAGATCCCGATATTACCGATGACCCATAGAAGAACTGGATACATCCAAGACTAAGATGCTTGTGAAGAAGTTAAGGAATATATTACACAATACCAATAGTATCCAAGCCACCATGAGAGTTGTGAAATGAACGAAAGAGTGCGAGTAGAGTGCCCGACCATGCGAGCTCATGTGGATGAAGGTACCATAGGAATTGTTTGATTGAATTTATGAGTGATATTTGGAGTTTTCTCAGAGTTTTCGCTATTGATTTAATTATTGGTGTCATTTGAATTGTGGATTTAAATTTGTGTTTTTAGGATACGTATTCTGTAGGATTTATTTACAACCTTGAGAGGTGTGAGCAACGGATGATGTATCAGAAGACCATCACATCGATGAAACTCCTTGTATCAAAGACTTTGAAGAACCGAAGGGAATGAAGACTTTCTGACGAAAACGTAGTAAACGAGTCTATTATAAATGTTAGTTGTTTAACGATTGTTAGGTAGATATCCATCTTACCATCTCTCTAAAGATCTATCTCATCTCTGACCAACCTTAAATCCCATAGATGGACGTAGTTATTTTGATGAGATCAGCGGCCCATTCAAGGTAGAAGAGTGGATTCAGAATATAGAAGGGACAAGAATTGCCCATTTGCAAGGAGAACACAATTGCTGAAGACGGAAGTTCCCTATTCTATGGATGCAAGTGTTAGCACAAACCATGTAGGATCATCGCCACCCAAAAACGTTTTATTAGTTTTGCAGCTGAAGACCTCTTTAAGAGGAGTGAGAAAGACTAAGTGTTAGAATACGAGATTCATCTATCTGCATATGGAGTAATAATTTGAGTACGGGATGGATTGGCCCCCATACCGAAGACTCTTATTGTAAAATTTTGTATGTTGGATTGGTAAATCAGAGAGCCAAGAAAAAACCTTAGTAGACTGTCGATGCGACAAGCCTAAAACCATAGAGTGGTAAGACACATTACCCTTGTAGATAGGCATCGTGCCTAACGTAGGTTGTACGGTGAGTAAGAAACATGAAGATTTTCATGAAGCTCTAGTTGGAAGTTATTTTGACCACCATGAGCGTCTTGATAGGTAGTTTTGGAACCTGTGTTTTTTGCAAGACATGTTTCTTGGGGAGATGCAGATTCTTATCTGTAGAAGCTTGATGAAGAATCGTCATGGAATGACGAATTTTGGAGACCCCATAAGCATTCTTTTAAGGGTGGTAGTTCTTGACACCTTGGTGTGGTAAATGGTCCAAAGCATGCCCTGGTCAAGATTCAGAACTGGTGTCTAAAGCCTCAAAACCAGGATATGATTGAGTAACAAAAATCATATGGAGTTGTGGAAGACATCACTGTTACGAGAAGTGAAAGATAAACTACAAGCCTCATAATGTTATGCCAAGATCATGGGGAAGTAACCCAAGAAACCTCGACCCCAACCCATTTCTTTCTAGCCTTTGCAAATCTCGAGGACGAGATTTCTTTTAAGGGTGGTAGTTTGTAACATCCCAAAAAAATTCCAAATTTTGGAATGTTAACAAATAATATTATATTGATTGACTTGTTTGAATTTTAGAGTAAATGAAAACCTTTTGAGTTCTTGTTCAAAACTGTACAAACCATATATTAAAAAAATTGGATAATCATTTATCCAATAATGAAAACTTTGGTTTTCAAGTTTATTAAAAATTAAAAGAATGATTTTCTTTCTTTTGTCTTTCTGAAACTTGGTAAGAACCACAATTAAATATTTTAGAGCGAGAATAAAATGACTTTCTCAAATTTATTGTGGTCCCATACTCATTCTCGAATTTTATTGGAAATTGGAATTTATTTGATATTGACGTTTAAGAGATATTTAAATATTCCCAATAATTCAATTTATTAAATGAGAGGAGATAATATGACTTCTCCCAAAATAGTATTGAAAATATTTAACAATGCTCATTTGAATACTTGATTATTTTATTAATTATTTTGAGTATTTATAAAACCCTAACTAATTTAGGAAATTTATTAAATGCTTTAAATCAATATTTGGTTGATAAAAACATATTTAGAAAATTTATTCTGAGAGGGAAATATATTTTTCCTAAACTCTATATGTTTTATTTGGCCTATACAATTTTATTTGAGAGTGTTTAACCCACATATTAAAAATAGGATCCTAAGTCATTTGGGCTGAGCCCATCTATCTAAGTTTTTTTCTCTCTATCTCTCTTTCCTTTTTCTTTATCTTGGGCCAAATTTCCACTAAAGCCCATCTCCACCCTTCTTCTTCCTCCTCTCGTTCCTTCCTGTACGTGAACACGTACAGAACGAAATAGCCATGGCACCGAACTTTCCTCCTCTCTTTCTCCCACTTAATTCCTTGAACGATTCAATTTGGAACCTATACAAAAATTGTGGAGATGTTCATGATGAATACATTCAGGGAAAGAACAACGCAAATAAATGCTTTAAATGTCCAGAAATTTCTCCACGAACGACATTAAAACCTTCCAATTTTTTTTGTGTGGATCTCCATGTATGGAACTCCTTAGCACCTATAAATAGGACCATGTGCGAGCACCACAGTCCTCAGCCAACTCCTCGAAAATCCCCCTCTAATTCTTCCCGTACTACGAGCAATTGCTCACCGGAGTTCTTCTTGCCGCCGCCGTTCTTCGTAGATTCCGACGCCTACAAGGTGACCCAGACTCTCCTTTCTCTTTTTGCTCCGTAGTTTGGTATTGCGCAAGTCTTTGACATGTTTTCCCTCTAGATTGCGTAGCCGGAGCATGTCGGCCGCGACACCACGCACTATACGCGTCCCGCTCAACTCCGGCGACACTTCACGGCTATCCGAGGGCGAAACAGAAGCTTTCATCTTGTCCAACGAATCTCCCACTTCATTCTCTATACCGCTCGTCTATTCGTTGATGCCTGTGATCTTCTTCTCCGAATTCTGGCGAACTTTCCGGTGAGCTCTAACTCCTCCGTTCATCTTTTTTTCTCTGTTTAAGACGAATAGGTAGCAGCCAATTAGAATTTTCCATGTGGCATCCCATTATTAAATCCCGTAATTCATTTTCAGAAAAATGCCCAAACTTTAAAAATTCATATCTTTTAGCCCGTAAATCGGATTTCGAAATTTTTTATATCCCCGGATTCCTTGGAACATGTAGTTTATTATGGTCCAGTAATATTTCACTTTTGTTAATTCGAAATTTAACTCAAATTTCTTATGTGAATTTGAGTATATTTATTATTCCTCTCATTCTATAATTTATTTTGAAATAGTTTCTTCATCAAATTTGATCCTTAGAATCACATCTTTCTGTTTGGACATTTGTCACATTCTTTCCATCATATTAATACTCTATTTTGACCTCAAACCTTTGTCTTAGCTTCCATCTAATTATATCTCTTTCTTTTATAATTTTGGCTATAACAAATCAATCTTCTCAACAAGGTCATCACGATTTCTATCGGATCTTTTTGAATCCAATCCAAGAATAAATTTCCTATTGAAATATTCTTATGGACAAACCAACTGCGTTTGACATACTCACAATCCGTTTGAACTTATACTGAAGCTAGTTTCATCGTACCTTAATTATAACTTGTATCCCTTTGATCAAATCCCTGGAATATGACTTCCATCATATTTCTATCCAATACAACTTGATCCTATCTCAACCTAGCCGCGCCATAGTAACCATCTTAGTACTAAATATTTATGTTGTTAATTGTATTTTCATTTGGATCTTCAATTTTGATTTGTGTGTAAGTGTGTTGAAGTATTTCTGTTTTATCGTTAGATATATTGTAAAGAGAAGGAGAGACGACTACGAGTAGAATATTTCATCTCCAGGATCCAGGCAAGTTACTCTTTTGGTCATACTCCAGTTATACCTATATTTTTCCTATGCATTGTAGTCCAACTTAAATATTATGCATTGATAGGATTATGTAGTATGCTATGCTATTGCACCCAGTAGTTCATTGAGGTAGGTCTGAACCTTATATCATTGTCGCCACCGTGTAGAATTATACTGCTTTGCTAAGTATACGTGGATTGGGAAGTGATCCATTATGAGGTATGAGAGACTAAGTAGTAAACAGGACCAAGATAATCTTAATGAACCACCTGGGTGGAATGGTTGGGGGCACCCTGGAGGAACCAGTGGATTTGCCTGAGTGACCTGGAGATGGCCAGTAATCACTGCGGAATGCCACCCAGGCTTAAAGGGATCAATCATATTTTCCATAACTAGAATCTTACGTGTGCAGCCACAAGCTATTATGGGCTCTGGCTTGGTTGATTAGTTGTAGTGACTCTTACTAGGTGGTGCTACGAAGGTAGTTATGAGTAGGTGGGATGGACACCGCCAGAGTGAGGGAAACTCTTCTAAAAGACCATGTCTCGACCTTTCGATTCTCATACAATGTGAAGTGTGATGAACTACAAAGGAGGTGGTCGAGTCTTGTGGGGAAAAGTGCACAAACCTCTGCAGAGTGTACAAACTGATCATGATTAGCCGTGTCCCTAGTTACGGACAACTTTGAGCATCTAGAAGTGGGAATGTTGACGTATTTCATCATATTTAATTAATCAATCGGGTTTAATCAACTTTGGGAATAGATTGACTTGGAGAAACCAATTAAATCATATTATGAGCTTTGTAGTACTGTTATGATACTCTTTGAGTAGGAAAAAATCAGCTTTATGCAAACTGAAACTCTTAGAGATTTTCCACCAGCAAAAATTGCATGTAGAAGATAGGTCTGTTATATATTCTTTTTGGAGTAACTTGCCGTACATTCAAAGTACTGACCCATTTTGGGCTGTACCCTTCGCTGTTGAAGGATTGTATACGATGAGTAAGTGATGTGATGTAGGGTTACAATGTCTACACTCAACTTTGCCGTTGGTGTTGATGGGACTCCACTTATGTATTGTTTGTGTCCGCGGTGTATTCTAGCCCAAAGGCTATGAGGTAATAAATACCATGTATTTACGTTATCTTTTTGACATGTGATTTATGGTATTTCATCGAGTACTGTGTGTGCTAGCATACTGATCCAGGGATAGCACAGAAGCACAGTAGACTTAGTTCCTTTCGGGACCGGGTCGTTACATTGGTTCTTATCTTTTATATTTTTGTTCCTAAGTAATTCTTGCATGTTCTCCGTTGTTGTTTATTGCTTTGGCCAAGTAGTAGGTAGTAACTCCAAGAGGGAACGTTATGCTCGATTGTGGTTTCATGCCCCCTGATGACACGCTTGAGTGACATAAACATGAGTCTAGGGGATGTGTTGTTGCCACAAGGGGGAAAACAACGGTGCTTGTAACCGCGGTTGCAAGGATTGTTTACTTTACGCAAAGTGATTTTTAATGCAGTAGTTTGTTGCTTTGGGTGGGGCCCGCAAATTAATACCAGCGTGATGTTCTGGATAGATATCTCAAGTCGGATGATTAGTAGTAGATGCAGTTGGATTTCGGTCTACTTATTTTGGCGTACTGCCCATCCTTTTGAGCCTCTTCCTTTCATCGTAGCATAGTTAGCATTGTGGTGCGCTTATAATCCTGTCAATTGCCCATCTGTAATTTGTTTACCTCGCATAGAAGTTTTATCGTCTTTTGGGAGAGAGACATCACTAGTGAACATCACGGGACCCCGGTCCATATTCTCATCATTGTTTACATGCTTATTTACTTTTCGGCTTTTACTTTCAGTTGCTATCATCATTATCATTATCCCTGGTATTTTGATCCTTTGTAAACAACAAGACCGGAGAGATTCACAACCTCTCCGAACTTTGTTGGGAGCAAAGTTATTAGTGTCTGTGTGCAGGTCCAGGAGAAGCAAGTGATTATCTTCAAACGGTGCATCACTTGCCGAACCACCTACTTATCTTTGTCGGAGTCCTACGGAAGACAATCTTAAAACCTTGGTATCTTCACCGAGGGAAACTTGCCACTACGCTGCATCTCACCTTCCACTTGGGGTAACCAACGAAGGGCGAGAAGCAATTATCATCTCTCGCGTATCAAGCAAATTTCTAGCGCCGTTGCTGGGGACTCCGAGTGATAAGATAGGGGAGTTTCCCACTACCTTTTACCTTTACTTTTTAGTCTTGTTAGTTTACCTTTCAGTTTTATCTTTGTGTCTTCTATCAAAAATTACAAAAAAACATGCCACACTTGCTGCTACTATGGGTTCCACTGAAAACACCAAGTTGTGTGACTTCAGTAGTCACAACAACAAAGACTTTATCTGCACTCCTATTTCCACACCTGCCACTTCAGCTACCTCTTATGAAATTAAACCTGCTTTGCTAAACCTTGTTATGAGAGATCAATTCTCTGGTGCTGGAGATGATGTTGCTTTACACTTAAATAATTTTGTTGAGTTATGTGATATGCAAAAGTATAAAGAATTACAAAGTGATGTTGTTAAGCTCAAGTTTTTTCCTTTCTCTTTGAGGGAAGGAGCTAAAATCTGGTTTCAATCTTCGCCTAGGAATAGCATAGATTCTTGGGATAAGTGCAAAGATGCTTTTATTGGGAACTACCCACGTGCTAAAATTATCCAATTGAGAAGTAACATTATGAATTTAAAGCAATTGGATAATGAACACGTTGCCCAAGCTTGGGAACGTATGAAATCTCTTGTTAATAAATGCCCTACACATGGTTTGACTACCTGGATGGTTATCCAGACTTTTTATGCAGGCTTGAACTTTACCTCACGGAACGTGTTAGATTCGGCCGCGGGAGGAACCTTTATGTCAACTACACTTGCTGCTGCCACAAAGCTTCTCGACGAGATGATGACCAATTATTCCCAATGGCACACTGAACGCGCTCCAACAGGTAGGAAGGTACACTCTGTCGAGGAGATTACCTCCCTAAATGAAAAAGTTGACTGCAATGATCAAAACACCGTTCAATGGAGTTGTAAAACGGGTAACTGAACTGAAATCATTCATACTGATGTGTGTGGTCCAATGAGTACAGCTACACGCAATGGATATTTGTACTTCATAACGTTTACTGAGGACTTAAGCAGATATGGGTATATCTACTTAATGAAACAGAAATTTGAAACTTTTGAAAGGTTTAAAGAATTTCAGAACGAAGTAGAGAACCATAGAAACAAAAGGATAAAATTTCTACAGTCTGATCGTGGAGGTGAATACTAAAGCGATCAGTTTATCGCACATATTAGAGATCGTGGAATTATTCCGCAACTTACTCCACCAGGAACACCACAAAGAAATGGTGTGTATAAGAGGCGTAACCAAACTTTGTTAGACATGGTGAGGTCTATGATGTCCCTAAAGGAACTGTCACTATATTTCTGGGGATACGCTTTAGAAATTACTGCCCACACTTTAAAAATAGCCCCAACAAAGTCCGTGGAAATGACACCCTATGAATTTTGGCACAGGAATAAACCCAGTTTGTCGTATCTTAAAATTTCTGGATGTGATGCGTATATGAAACGCTTACAACTAAACAAGCTTGACCCCAAAGCAGACAAATGCTACTTTATTGGATATCCAAAAGAGACAGTTGGATATTCCTTCAACCACCGTACAGAGGGAAAAGTGTTTGTCGCAAAACACGGAGTATTTCTCGAGAAATAGTTCCTCGCGAAAGAAGTGAGTGGGAGGACAATACAGCTTGATGAGATCATTGAATCTTCGGCCCCTCAGGGAAATGAACCAGAAATTGTTTAGGAGTCAGTTCCCGTGACTGAGCCACAAATCACTATACCTGGTACAGTGACTCCGATCAAGCCATGTACTGCCCCTCGTAGGTCTTCAAGACTTCATCTTGAACCAGAGTGGTTTCATAATGAAGTATTCATAATGGAAGATGATGAGCCTGCGAACTATAATGAAGCGATGGTGAGCCCTGCCTCCACCAAATGGCAAAAGGCCATGGAATCTGAAATAGAGTCTATGCACCAAAACCAGGTTTGGAGAATGGTAGACCCTCCTGAAGGTGTCAAATCAATTGAATGCAAATGGATCTTTAAACGAAAGACAGACGCAGAAGAAAAGTTGACTGACTACAAAGCTCGGCTTGCCGCAAAAGGTTTTCGACAAGTCCAATGAGTTGACTACGACGAGACCTTCTCGTCCGTAGTGATGCTTAAGTCTATTCGGATATTAGTAGCAATCGCTGCGTATTTCGACATGAGATATGGCAGATGGACGTCAAAACAACTTTCCTCAATGGACATCTTGAGGAGGATGTATACATGATACAACCTGAAGGTTTCATCGGTCCAGAAGATGCTGGTAATGTGGGAAAACTTCAAAGGGCCATTTATGGTTTGAAGCAAGCACCACGGAGTTGGAATAAACGTTTTGATGAAGTCATAAAAGGTTTCGAATTCATCACGAACGAAGAAGAATCTTGTGTATACAAGAAAGTAAGTGGGAGCGAAAGAGCTTTTCTAGTACTATATGTCGATGGATTAGACCTTGTGAGCTGCCCTACATGATCAAGGCACATATGTAATTCTTTCTGCTGTTGCTATGCTGAGTTTGCTGGGATCTGATGGATTATGAGACTATGTTCAGTTTGTGATTGAGTAATATATTTGGTTCTTATCTTTTATATTTTTTTTCTTGAGTAATTCTTGCATGTTCTCCGTTGTTGTTTATTGCTTTGGCCAAGTAGTAGGTAGTGACTCCATGAGGGAACGTTATGCTCGATTGTGGGTTCATGCCCCCTGATGACTAGCTTGAGTGACAGAAACATGAGTTTAGGGGATGTGTTGTTGCCACAAGGGGGAAAACAACGGTGCTTGTGACCGCGGTTGCAAGGATTACATACTTTACGCAAAGTTCTTTTAACGCGGTTATCTGTTGCTTTGGATTTACACTTTGGGTGGGGATCGCAACTTAATACCAGTGAGATGTTCTGGATAGATATCTCAAGGTGGATGATTAGTAGTAGATGCAGTTGGATTTCGGTCTACTTATTTTGGCGTACCGCCCATGCTTTTGAGCCTCTTCCTTTCTTTGTAGCATAGTTAGCATGGCGGTGCGTTTTTAATCCTATCAATTGCCCAGCTGTGATTTTTTTTACCTCGCATAGCAGTTTTATCGTATTTTGGGAGAGAGACATTACTAGTGAACATCACGGGACCCCGGTCCATATTCTCATCACTGTTTATACACTCAATTTATTTCCTGCTTTACTTTCTAGTTGCACTTGCTATTATCCTTTATCCCTTGCGTTTGATCCTTTGTAAACATCAAGGTCGGAGAGGTTGACAACCTCTCTGAACTTCGTTGGGAGCAAAGTTATTTGTATTGTGTGCAGGTCCACGTCAACATCCTAATTTCTAGCGCCGTTGTCACCTACTTGTCGCTTTCGGAGTCCTACGGGAGACAAACCCTATCCTCTACATAGGGGAAATTTGCTGCTATCCTACATCTCACCTTCCACTTGGGGTAACCAACGAAGGGCGAGAAGTCATTATCATCTCTCGCACATCAAGAAAATTTCTGGCGCCGTTTCCGGGGACTCCAATCTACAAGATAGGGGAGTTGCACACTATCTTTTACCTTAGCTTTTTAGTCTTGTTAATCTACTTTTCAGTTTTTATCTTAGTGTCCTTTATCAAAAATTACAAAAAAAACATTTACCTTGATTTTAGCAGTCCTTCTTGTTTAGTTGAACATGTTAGGACTTGGTGCTTTGAGGGAATCGGAAGTTCTAGATTTCCATCAAAGGGATGGAGAAAATATGAAGAAGGGTTGGGACAGAATTTCTGAAGCACGTAGGAGAATTGTGCTTTGTATACCTATAAAAATTGTGCTTAGGAATTTTTACCATGGCCTTTTTAAGTGGTGTAAACACTCTCTTGATATTATAGCTGAAGGAGACTTTTTAGAGTGTGACGAAGCTAGAGCTCTTGATATTTTTCATAGTCTATCTAATTATTTTGTTTATGATCATAGTATTGATACTGTTATAGATAGACTTGCACCATTGAAAAAAGAGGATGGATGCTCTAGACTTGAGAAAGTTAGAGGAACTTAAGTCCAACAAGAAAGAAATGTTGGGGATAGATGATGATTGGGAGCCTTTTGTTAGGATTAGCATATCTAACCAAAGCTTCCTTGCTTTTTTTGATATTGGATCCATGGTTTCTACAATGCCAAAAATAGTTTATGATTCTTTGAAACTAAACATGGATAATTTGTCATCTTATCATGAACATGCTAATGGAGATATTTCAGAAATTAAGGGAAAGTTAAAAGAAGTCCAAGTTGCATTCCTTAATAGGGTTGCAACGATGGATTTCTTCGTCGTGGAGCCAAGTCAAAGTAACATCGTGCTTGGAGGGGACTTCCTCCGAGCTATGAAAGGCTTCATTGATATTGGTAAGGGGCACATACACTTACGTGGAAAAGCGAAAGGTAAGTACCTCATCCCTAGGAACAAGAAGAATGAGCTTGTTGAAAATCAATTCGAAGGTTTTTATGACTCTGATGATCTCGGGGACCTTTGATTCTTCTTTTTTCTTTATGCCTAGCTTAAAGGCGTAAAAGAGAGCGCTTGTTGGGAGGCAACCTAAGATGTTTTTACTTTTCTTTTTAGTGGTCTTGATGATTGTTACTACTGTAGCAACATCATTGTATCTTTATTTTCAAGCTGTGTGCCAAGTTTAGCTCCGATTGCAAGAAAGTTCAAAAGTTGTGACATGATATCCAGAAAACAGATTTTTCCCTTGCACGAAAAAATTAGGCTAAAATCACCAGATCATCTTTTTGATCTGAATTTTTTTGACAGCGTCTCCATACAATTTTTTTTCAAGCGTCTGTTCTAATTTTTTTATTTGAGTTGTAGAAGTACCCCGAAAAAATTATTTACTACATGTTGTTCTATTTTTCACAGATTCTGCCACGTTTTGCCTTTCCTTACTTTTGCAAACCTTAAGCTTGCTTTTTCTTTGCAATTTTTTTTGGCAATCTTGAGAAACAGTATCTCTTCAAGAATATCTTTATTTCTAGTAGAGGAAAATTATTTTATTAAGGGTATTAACCTCTCTAATCAGCTTATGATGAGTTATGTATGAAGGGAGTTTTCAAGTGTGCGAGGGAAGATGATGAAAGAAGATTCGGGAGTGTCAAACGCTCAAGCTTGGGGATTCCCCCATGCATCCCCAATAAATATTCAAGGAGACTCAAGCGTCTAAGCTTGGGGATGCCCCCGTGCATCCCCTTCTCCATCGACAATCATCAGTTCGTCCTTCGTCTCACTATATTTTTATCACTTCATGCGTTATGTGCTATGCTGGGAGCGTCTCGCTCTTTGGTTTCCTTTTTAGTTTTCTTTAGCTTTTCTTGTTATTCATAACAAGTTAGAACCCAGCTTACTTTGTGTGGGAGAGAAACACGCTCCACTTCAAACTAGAACACATCGTAGGATTTTTCATGCTTATATTTCTTCTGTTGTGTGTTCTTTATCTTTTCGTAGCTACTGCCATGTTTAGCTCTTAGTTTTCATGTTTATCTTTTTCAAGAGCTTTATTTTTGTTTAGTTTGTTGCTGGAACTCTCTTTAGTTTTCATGTTTATCTTGTTAAGAGAGTTGGTTGTTGCACTGAGTTGTGTCTTGTCTTGAAGTAGGTAATTGAGCTTGCTATTCAATTGTAGTAGTAACTTGCAATAGTTTTCAGGTATTGTTATGAGTAATGTTTGAACTTTTGGTGTCAAGAGCTCTAGTATATTAGTTATAGGTGTCGTATTTTGGGCAATCCGTGTTTATTTTCAAAAACTACAAAAACTAGTTGAGAACTCTAGCTACTAGATAGATCACTAATCTTTGGAGGGATCAGATATTAGAGTACACTCATGTACCATGAGTCGAGGATGCGCAAGGATAACCAAACCCCCATACACTCCTCCTCGGGGTACTTGTCTCTTTGTGAACCTCCTTATTAGATTGAGAGTTACCGATAATAAGTTCATGAGTTCTTTGGACTAATGTAAGTATTAGAAGTTGACACTTCCACCTCCTCATATTTGCTAGCCTCTTCGGTACCGTGCATTGCCCTCTTCTCATTCCGAGAGTTGGTGTCCACCTCGCCGGTGCATCCAAACCCTTGGCATGATACACTCTGTCATCATAAACCTCCTCATATCTTTCCTCAAAACAGCCACCATACCTACCTATCAAGGCATTTCCATAGCCTTTCCGAGATATATTGCCATGCAACATCCACCTTCTCATGACTTGATCTTCATGTCATACATGTTCCTACTACACTGGCAGAGGCATATATTTGCATACATCATGATAGCTACATCTTCTTTATGTTGAGTACTTTGTAAAGTGTGAAGATCTTCTATACTTCTTGTAAAATAGAGTGTTGCCCGTATGTGAGGAAAAGATTCCAAAGAGGACAAATTTAAAAGATCCCAAAGAGGACAAATGAGAGTTAAATAAAAAGAGCCATTGAGGCCACCAAAAAAATACAAAAAAATAGAAAAAAGAGAAAAATAAAATAAAAAGAGAGAAAGGGGCAACACTACTATTCCTTTTGAAATATCCACACTCGTACTCCCTCTATATCTTGTACTCCATAGAGATGATCATATATTCATATAGCTATGTGGGGACCTTCACACTATAGAACTTGGCTTGCATATTCCAAGTATGAGCTTCCTCAAACGAGCTCTAGGTCTTCTTGAGCGAGGAAGTTGGATGCACCCCCACTAGTTCCATTGGAGCGCTTTTCTTAGCTCGTACGTGCATCCGTTGCATGGCAATCCCTACTCCTCACATCATATCTATCATTTGGCCTTCTCGCCTAAGACTGTCCTCATTGATGTGAGCCTTTCTCACCCTTTTTGTCTTCGTCCTCCACCATATCTCTCTCTTTGCCATCCTACGTTGCATGAGTGCTCAAAATAACGAAAGGGAGTGGATCAAATTGACTTGTACCTGGCTAGTGGTCTGGGGACGAGTTAAGATAAGATTCCAAAGAAGACTAAGTGTGAAACTTTAGTAGATTGAGTTCTCAACAAATATATTTTTTATCGTATTCCCATCTCCCACTTCTTGCACGCAAACACCATCTGGAGACATTCCAGTCACGGACAGTGAGAGCTCTTGCACCTTAATGTTCTTATGTTGCTTGTTTCAATGCTAATATAGACTCTTTCCTGTTATGACTTGAATGGAATTACATACCTTGATTGATTTATTTTCAAAGTTCTTATATGGTTATGGTTGTTAGCATGTCACCAAAGAAATTATGGTTGTTATCATTTACCTACTCGAGGACGAGCAGGAATTAAGCTTGGGGATGTTGATACGTCCCAAACGTATCTATAATTTCAGCTTGCTCCATGCTTGTTTTAGTTGATATTGCTATGTTTACATACAATTTTGATCATATTTGGACTAACCTATTAACTCAGTGCACCCCCAGTGCCAGTTCCTGTTTTCTCCTATTTTTCTATTTTAGGTTTCACCCATATTCAAAATGCTCCAAAAATTTGGGAAAATATAATAAAAATCATCTTACCGGAAGCTTCCGGAAAGACCTAGGAGGGGCCAGAGGGGACCCACCAGGGCCCCAGGCGCCCTCCCGACGTGCCCTAGGGTGGGCCCGCGCCAGGGGGGCGCCTGGACCCCTGGTGGCCCCCTGGCTGCCCCTTCGCCTATATATTCTCCGTGACGGGATTCTTTCGAAGACATAACCCTTTTTTGCGATATCGCCTCTGTTCCGCCGCCGCCGCGCTTCCAAGATCGGGAGCGCTAGCAGACCTCTTCCCGGCACCCTGCCGGAGTGAGGATTGACCTCCGGGAGCCTCTCCTCCACCATGGACGCTTCCCGGATGATCCGTGAGTAGTCTACGTTGGACCATGGGTCCGTGATCAGTAGCTATGTGATGTTCTCCTCCCCTCTTTGTTCTGTATGGATTAGACCTTGTGAGCTGCCCTACATGATCAAGGCACATATGTAATTCTTTCTGCTGTTGCTATGCTGAGTTTGCTGGGATCTGATGGATTATGAGACTATGTTCAGTTTGTGATTGAGTAATATATTTGGTTCTTATCTTTTATATTTTTGTTCTTGAGTAATTCTTGCATGTTCTCCGTTGTTGTTTATTGCTTTGGCCAAGTAGTAGGTAGTGACTCCAAGAGGGAACGTTATGCTCGATTGTGGGTTCATTCCCCTGATGACTAGCTTGAGTGACAGAAACATGAGTCTAGGGGATGTGATGTTTCCACAAGGTGGAAAACAATGGTGCTTGTGACCGCGGTTGCAAGGATTGTTTACTTTATGCAAAGTTCTTTCAATGCAGTTGTCTGTTTCTTTGGGTTTACACTTTGGGTGGGGCTCGCAACTTAAAAGCAACAAGATGTTCTGGATAGATATCTCAAGGTGGATGATTAGTAGTAGCTGCAGTTGGATTTTGGTCTACTTATTTTGGCGTAGCGCCCATTTGAGCCCATTCCTTTCTTTGTAACATAGTTAGCATGGAGGTGCGTTTTTAATCCTGTCAATTGCCCAGCTGTGATTTGTTTACCTCGCATAGCAGTATTATTGTATTTTGGGAGAGAGACATCACTAGTGAACATCACGGAACCCCGGTCCATATTCTCATCACTGTTTACACGCTCAATTTATTTCCTGCTTTACTTTGTAGTTGCAATTGCTATTATCCTTTATCCCTTGCGTTTGATCCTTTGTAAACAACAAGGCCGGAGAGATTGACAACCTCTTTGAACTTCGTTGGGAGAAAATTTATTTGTATTGTGTGAAGGTCCACGTCAACCGCCTAATTTCTAACGCCGTTGTCACCTACTTATCGTTTTCGGAGTCCTACGGGAGACAAACCCTATCCTCTACATAGGGGAAATTTTCTGCTATCCTACAACTCACCTTCCACTTGGGGTAACCAACGAAGGGCGAGAAGCCATTATCAGCTCTCGCACATCAGTATCCTACCGAACCTATGGGGTAACCAACGAAGGGCGAGAAGCCATTATCATCTCTCGCACATCAGTATCCTACCGAACCTATGGGGTCACACACTTAAGGTTAGTTGATATGTTGAGTACTAGAGTGATAGGAGCATGTATTTATCACACCGCGAAAGTCTCGGAGTGATCGGGTTATGATTGGTGAGAAAACCAGAATAGTTACGGAGACCCGGTAAGGTACCGGGAAGAGTTTTGAGAAAACCGGGTAAAACCGGAGGGTCCAAATATGTTTAATATTTATTTATTATGAATTCCTAAATTGTTTTGGAATTAATAAAATGAATATAATATCAATGGCCCCCCTCTCACTTGGAAGACCCAAGTGGGAGGGTGCACATGGACCAAGGAGGCCCAAGTGGTGGAGGCGCCTAGGAGGAAGCTTCCTCCTCCCTTGTGGCGCAACCCTAAAGGAGGGGAAACCCTAGGGCGCACCCCCTAGGGTTGCCCCCCTCCTCCAACGTGGCCTCCCCTCACCTCCCTCTATAAATAGATGAGAAGGGGGCAGCCCCAATGACACAATAAAATTGATCTTTTACCCCAGGGCTTCCCTCTCTCTTTCTCTCTCTCTCTCTCTCTCTCTCTCTCTGACGAGGGGGTGACCCCACGACTCCTCTACGAGAGGGTACCTGGTGCGTGTCATGGCTGGCGGCCCACCAGGGGCGCACTTGTGGACACCGACATGACGGAGTAAGACGTGAAGACCAAGACTTGAGGCGCAAGACAAGGACTCTTACTTGTAGTCGACTAGGACTCTTGTAAACCCTACCTGGCTATCTATATAAAGCGAGGTAGGGGCACCTCTCTAGACAGATTTAAACTCAAGACACAAGCTCTCAATCCCCACACATAGGGCTAGACGGATCTCTCTCCACCAAAGCCCTCACGGCTCCTCTGTACATCATCATCAATACAAGATCAGACAAGCAGCATGTAGGGTTCTCCCTCCGGGGCCCTGAAGCTGGGTAAATCGTGCCCCGTGTGTCGCTTGTCCGCCGTCCGAGACGAAGCAATAGGCAATCTGTAAACCCTAGCCTTGTGTGCACTAGCCTTGGCTCCCCTGTAATCGCCATCTCCAATCAATAATATCGAGCAGGAACGTATCCTCCTGTTAGCCGATGAGCTATCGTCCAACCTGTGCCTCTCATGACTAACCCAGGGTCCCTGACAATGGGATTTGCCAGGGTAAATCCCCGTCAATTGGCGCCGTCTGTGGGAACTACACAGGTTGGAATCATGATCTCGGCGGTCCCGTCTCCAGCAAGCCACAATTCAAGGGCTTCTTCAACAACTACATCAAGATCTACATCAACCTCACGGAGAAATCAAGAAAATTTTCGAGCGCGCCAATCGAAGATCGACATCAACAAAAGCGCTCACGCGCAGCCTACAGGACAAAAACACGTCTGTGTTGCGGGCACTCGCGACGGCGACTCGGAGCTCATCTCGACGATCCCTTAAGTGGAAAGATGCGAAATCCAATTTTCGAAAATCTGTGAAAAATTCAGCAAATTCCAACGGCTGGATCTCCCTCGGCGACCCGCGCACTAAAGCACTCTCGGAATCTGACGGAACTCCGCGCGACTACTCCGGACTCGGAGCTCCATCGCGCAGGAATCGTCGCATCGAGTCCTCTCGTCACTCGCCGGATAAATTCATCACGACGACTTCGCTGCGCAACTCCGCCGCCTCAACACTCGGGGGCTCGTGGACTCGGGGGCTGAACGTCGCAGTCGCCATCACATCGACTCCGTTCTCGCCTCGTCGACTGCTCATTGTCGACTGCCCGACTGCTCATCTTCGACATCGTCCGCTGCGTCGATCCTACAGCTAAGTTTTCTTTACACTCTTATGCTATGATTCCAAAACCTTTATACATTCTTGATCGGTCGCCAAAGACGACTACGCAGTCGTGCAGAAACGTCTGAGGACTACAAAATCATTCTTTGGATCATGCTCAGTTTTATATGTTGTTTATTCGCGTTCGTCAAAATAGTGAGGCTGGGTACCAAAAGGCCGCTCTTGTCTCTGGGTTCAACAAGTCTGGCATCGCGTCCCTGTTACCCGGCAGGAGTTTGCTGCTGGAGGGCCTACTCACAAAAATATACGCTTAAAATCGTATATGCAGCTACATTTTCCGCTCGACAAAAGTGCAACGTCTACAAATCACGTACCTTACAATTGTTTTTCTCACAAGTACACCTTAATAGAGTTACACCTTTTTCTCCTTCTCAGCACATGCTCGGGGGCTGAGCGCCCTCATGACGCCGCGACGCCAACCTCCTCGTCCACGATCGGTCTCTACAACAACTCATGCCTAGGGCGCAAGACCCGAGACGAGCACTTCCTCGGATGACAAATACTCGACGACAAAGAAGTCTTGAGTCTATGCTCGACTTCAAGGAGTCGAACATAGCCTCGGGGGCTACTCCCATCGGGAGCGCTGACGCGCACCCGACGAGCACTACTCGCACATCCGACAAGAATGAAGGGGTTAGCTTAAAAACAACTTGAGCCTATAGCCTCGGCGGCTACTCCCATCGGGAGCACTGACGAGCATTACGAGTCGCACATAGCCTCGGGGGCTACTCCCATCGGGGGCGCTGACGCGCACCCAACGACCGCTCGACTGGGAAACTTCTCCCCACCCGACAATGAAACAAGAAGACGAACCAGACTGCAATTTCGATGCTCCATCCAAATACTCCCATCGGGAGCATACTCACGACAGCTTCGACTGCTCATTAGCAAATGATGTATGGATCCTCAATAGAAGATCGTGAAAGGTTCGAGTGCTCACTCGAAGACGACAAAGAGACACGCACAACGGCAGATTCGAGTCCCTGCGCGACTCTTCGAGTCCCTGCGCGACTCTTCGAGTCCCCCAGGCACTCGGGGGCTACTGACGAGGGGTGACCCCACGACTCCTCTACGAGAGGGTACCTGGTGCGTGTCATGGCTGGCGGCCCACCAGGGGCCCACTCGTTGACACCGACATGACGGAGTAAGACATGAATACCAAGACTTGAGGCGCAAGACAAGGACTCTTACTTGTAGTCGACTAGGACTCTTGTAAACCCTACCTGGCTATCTATATAAAGCGAGGTAGGGGCACCTCTCTAAATAGATCTAAACTCAAGACACAAGCTCTCAATCCCCACACATAGGGCTAGACAGATCTCTCTCCACCAAAGCCCTCACGGCTCCTCTGTACATCATCATCAATACAAGATCAGACAAGCAGCATGTAGGGTTCTCCCTCCGGGGCCCTGAAGCTGGGTAAATCGTGCCCTGTGTGTCGCTTGTCCGCCGCCCGAGACGAAGCAATACGCAATCTGTAAACCCTAGCCTTGTGCGCACTAGCCTTGGCTCCCCTGTAATCGCCATCTCCAATAAATAATATCGAGCAGGAACGTATCCTCCTGTTAGCCGACGAGCTATCGTCCAACTTGTGCCTCCCATGACTAACCCAGGGTCCCTGACCATGGGATTTTCCGGGGTACATCCCCGTCACCCTCTCTCTCTCTCCCTCCGTCTCTCTCTTTAGATCTAAACACCACCATATCCCTGAAGGGATGCTCCTCCCTCCTCTATACTCCGGTGGCGCCGAGCACTGGACGGCGGAGCCATGTCGGATCATCTACATCGTACGTGTGGATCAACTATAGAGAGATCGTGCGTTCGATCTTTGTTCGAGGGACTTCACGTGAATTAGATATGTTCGTGGGGTTGTGCTTCTTCAAGCTTCTCCAACTCTCCATCAACACCTTCCGCTGCGAGAGTACATCCGTTGAACGGTTGTAAGGTAATAAGATCGCTATCCTTGTATGCATCTCACTAGATCCAATCTTGGGACTTGGCTTCGTAGTGCCGATTTTTTTTGTTTTCTACTCCGAATCCTAACATAACATGACCACTTGCTCATCCACACTAGTGTTGATGCTATCTTATAGTATCCCCTGTTCCTGAAAGTTCGCATAAGCCTGGAAAAATGTGCTCTTTTCATTCGCAGCATCCACAGAGCCTCGGTGTCGTTGCAGTTTTTTTTTGAACGGTCATCGGAGGGGGGGGGAGAGTCCCCACCTGAATATATTGCTCAAAGTGGCCATAATGTCAAGAGTTTGATCCAGTCTACAAGGGAAAATCAGATCGAAAACCTTAACAAGTTGACCTCGTTTATAAGGAAAAAAGGACCGAAAACCGCATAAGAGGAAGGATTACATGGGGTGAGAACATACATACACCTCGAGGAAGGCACTGCCTAGCTAGCAAAATTGAAAGACCATCAACATGAGAACCGAGTGAAAATGGTGTGTCATCGAGTGTAACACCCTCAGGTCTTGTAACAGTAATCACTGTTGATGAAACAATAATCACCTTGCTTTGGATAAATCACTGTGCTTGATCATCACCTTGATCCTCCTTGAAATCAAAACAAATCCAAAATCCCCTTTGGTTGATATTAAAATATTGTGATAAATAAAACTGTGTCCAAAAATTGTGAAACCACTTTTATAAAATTCCTAATAATCAATAGATCATATTAAAACTATAATGCATTTTTTTATGATGTTAAACAATTTAAATAAATCATAACGGTAGCAAAACAGTAGCATTTAATAACTTTCAAATAAAACAAAATACTAAATGATTTTTATTAATGCCCAACCATTTTTGTGGCACTGTATTATCATGTAATGCTATTACTTGGACTAGCTTCACCTATTACAAAATTCACAAGTGTGCTAAACAAATAAAATAGAACTACAAAAGAAAAACAGTAAAACAGTAAAGCAAAAAAATAGAAAAATGTTAAGCCTCGGACTGGGCGAGCCCCATCTGCCCGACCCAGGAAACCCTCAGTCAGGCCCAGCCCACCCGGGCCATCTCCTTCTTCGCTACACGGAGAGGCTGGCCATGGCGTGGCGGCCATCCAGCCGCCATGGCCGCCGATGCCCCGCTGTCGACCATACCGCGGCTCCCGCTTCGTGGATAAAGGACCACCCCAGCGCCCCTGGAACCCTAGCCCCCCTCCCGTCGCAGATCCTGCCCTCTCCCTCTTGCTCGAGCTGGCTCTCTACTCCATGCGCATGGCCGCCGATGCGCGCCGCTCGATCCATTCGTCGCCGACCACCTCCAGCTCCCCTGAGCTCCCCCTCTGCCGCTGTGAGCTCCTCCCCCCTCTTCCCTGTCAATCCCGCGGACGCGCCCTCACCGAATGGACCTCTGGCCACCTTCTCCGCGCTCGTCGGGGACGCGCCGGTCGAGCTCGGGTCGCCGTGCCCGCGCCCCTATACCTCTGGCCGCGCGCTGCATTTCCATGGCTACGCCCCGCACGCGCCCGCGTGCCCACGCCCGTGCGCTCCCCACCTCCCTGGTTTCCACTCTCCCCCCCCCCCCACGCTCCAGCCATCGCCGGTTGCTCACCGTGGCCGTCCGGCCCTGCTCCAGCCGCGCCCTTCCCATGTGCGCTCCCGTGCGAGGGTAGCCTCGCCGTGATTGCCTCCGCCGCCGCGGCCCCGCTCCCCTGCTAGCTGGCCTCGTCGCGCCGCCGCTGGCATGTGGCCACGGTCGGTCATGGCCATGTCTTGGAGTGGCTTGATACCCACTGACGAATGGGCCCCCCTACCCCTCTAAATTACCCAGCAGGTTAATTAGGTGGGAATTAACCCCCCCCCCCTCCCTAGTGCATGACATGTGGCCCCACCTCCTTAAGCATCTGTTTAGAAACAAATAAAACTGTTAGTTATAACCTGTTACAATGGCAGGTGGGCCAGGCACTTAAAATAACCCCTAGATTAATATGACTGTTTAAGTATGTCCCTGTTACAATGACATGTGGGACCCCACTTTTATTAGATTAAAGAAAATCTTTTTATTAAACTGTCTCAATGACAGGTGGGACCCACTGGTCAGTTTGACCAGTCAAACAACCCTGTATATGACAGGTGGGCCCCCTCTGTCAGCATTGTTTTGGATAATGTTTTTATTTAATAATAAAACAAATTTCAGAAATTCTTTTAAATTGAATAAAACTGTGAAATTCAATATCTTTTAAACCGTAGCCCCTATGGAAAAACTTTATACATGAAAGTTGCTCAGAAAAATACAATGAATACGGATACGCTACCCATACCCCCACCACACACCTCTAACCTACCGCACACGAGACATTCCCCCTCCGGTTGCACTGTCCGGTAATCGCGAGGAGCCGGTAAAACTTGTCGGATGAAATTGTTCTGAACATGAAAGTTGTTCAGAATGGATCAACGAGCACGGATACAATATCCAGATGTCTGTCAGATGTCTCTAACATTGCAGACATGGAACCTTCCCCCTCTGGATAACTGGTCCGGTAATCAACCGGTACTGATGAGTCAACCCCGGATAAATTCCTACTCCGAGCAAATCACCGAACACTGCATTAGAACCCCGTTTCTTTGTATCTGCTATGTCATACATTTGTATTGCTATCATTGTTGTGTATTTACTGTCCCCCCTTATTCTCCGATAGACCCGTTGCTGCCGCCGACTACACCGTTGCCGAGTACGACTACATCGTCGACGACCGTACCCCTACCATCGAGCTTCCAGGAAAGCAGAGCCATTTTCCTTCCCCAGATATCGCCTATGTTTCTGTACATTTATTGCGCTAGGCATTGCTGCTACTGCTACGTTACAATCCTATTCAATTGCATATCCTATTTTTGTCGCCCCTTGATGTACCTTCCTTTGTCCTATGCTGCCTTATAAATATATATAATATTCAGAAGTGAACCCTGCGCATTGTTAGCTAGGTTTAGAATAGCGGGCCGTGATCACTCTGGTGAGTGAACGCGGATTACAAAATATTATAACTGCAATAGGTACAGATCAATGCGGACGCCCTAGGGAACCTACAACGGCGAGACTCTGCCGAGTCGCTTCAAGTTTGACTTATGAGTGGATGGACTCGTATTTCACTCTCGTCGGCTCAGTAACGTGGCATCACCGGGATGATACGAGGTTTACCTCTTTAGTTCATTTTGTTGATGTCTCTGTCGAACCTATTCAAGTGTACCATCGAGGGTGATTCCTCCTGGTTTCACTTGATGGTAGGCACTCGAATCAACTGGTGTCCTTAAAGGTAAAGAGTCGGGTGACCCAACGGTGCCCGCGCAGGAATTGTATCGGGACGGCAGGACAGGCGGATACCATCGTGGGCCTGGTCCTTGCTCGTTGGCCGTGAGATACCCTGTAGTACAAAAGTCGAGCTCTTCCAAGAGCACACGCGAGATAAGTTAAGGAGACGGTTCACCTTGTTGGTAACCGCAAGAGTTGGTTGGACGACAGGGCAGGCACCGATGTACTGGTGGTCCTGGCTGATGTCTTTGTCCGCGACTAACCCAGATAAGGGGCAACGATAATGGTTGTCCCGATAGAAAATGCTAAGCCTCGCACTGGGCGAGCCCCATCTCAGGCAACCCCCACTCAGGCCCAGCCCACCCGAGCCATCTCCTTCTTCGCTACAGGGAGAGGCTGGCCATGGCATGGTGGCCATCCAACCGCCATGGACGCCGATGCCCCGCTGTCGGCCATCCCGCGGCTCCCCCTTCGTGCATAAAGGACCACCCCAGCGCCCCTAGAACCCTAGCCCCCTTCCCCTCGTAGATCCTCCCCTCTCCCTCTCGCTCGAGTCGCCTCTCTACTCCGGGCGCATGGCCCCCGACGCGCGCCGCTCGATCTGTTCCTCGCCGGCCACCTCCAGCTCCCCTGAGCTCCCCCTCTGCTGCTGTGAGCTCCTCCCCCCTCTTCTCTGTCAATCCCGCGGCCGCGCCCTCACCGAACGGACCTCTGGCCGTCGTCTCCGCGCTCGCCGGGGACGTGTCGGTCGAGCTTGGCTTGCCGTGCCCACGCCCTTGTACATTTGGTCGCGCGCTGCCTTGCCATGGTTGCGCCCCGCACGCGCTCGCGTGCCCACGCCCATGCGCTCCCCGCCTCCTTGGTCGTCACTCCCCCCCCCCCACGCTCCAGCCGCCGTCGGTTGCTCACCGTGGCCGCCGGGCCCTTCTCCGGCCGCGCCCTTCCCATGTGTGCTCCCGTGCGAGGGTAGCCTCGCCGTGCTGGCCTCCGCCGCCGCGGCCCCGCTCCCCGGCTTGCTAGCCTCGCCGCGTCGCCGCTGGCCTGTGGCCACGGTCGGTCATGGCCGTGTCGTGGAGTGGCTTGATAGCCACTGACGAATGGGCCCCCTGCCCCTCTAAATTACACAGCAGGTTAATTAGGTGGGAATTAACCCCCCCCCCTCCCTCGTGCTTGACATGTGGCCCCATCTCCTTAAGCGTCTGTTTAGAAACAAATAAAATTGTTAGTTCTAACCTGTTACAATGACAGGTGGGCCAGGCACTTAAAATAACCCCTAGATTAATATGACTGTTTAAGTATGTGAAAGTGCAATATATCGACCAGAGGGGGGTGAATGGGAGATTTTCAACTTTACTACCAGATTTTGGTTTTCTTCAGGACTGAAGCAATCATGAGGCTGAAGAAGTAACCAAAATCATGAAGAAATAAAACTTCACAGAATGTAATCATTAGGGCACCTCATCATAACGCAACAGAAATAAATCAATTCAGATAAGCAGAAGTGCTTAAGATGCATAGTATGAAGACAAAGAGCATAGGGAGAGCTGAAGCATAAGAATTCAACATAGCAAATACTGAAGCTTAAGAGGTTGAAGAGATAGCACCAGAGATTGAAGACATTGGTTTGGTAGACCAGTTCAAGTTGTTGTGACAACTCTACGTCTGGTTGGAGAGGCTGAGATTCTACTCAGAAGACATAGTCTTCACCTTGTTCTCCTTGAACTAGAGTCCTCAGACTCCGTCCAATAACTCAGGTGAGTCTTCAAGGTAGACTCCCGAAACCTTCACAGACTCAGTCACTCAGGGAAGTCACAATTTCATCTTGACTTCCTCAGACTGAAGACTTCTACACCGGCTGGAAGATCACAGTCTTCAAGAGTAAAAAGCTTCGGATCACTCGAACCGACTTCCTCAGAAATGCTCAACTACTCAGGCTAGTGGTTTTTCTCACTTAGGTTCTTCAGTGTCCTCAGAGGTGGGTTGCTCTCAAATGACAACTGTCAGTTTTTCTCTCGGAGCAGCCAACCCACAAATGGGGCTGGGGGTGGCTATTTATAGCCGCGGAGCAACCCGAGGTGAAAGGACATAAATGCCCATGCATGCAATTGCTCTCATGCCCTCGGAAATGACCGTTGCTAGACAAGTTCTAGCCTCTCACCACGCAACACGTGGCACGGTCAAAGTATTCTCTCTCCTCACGTTTTTCAGAAGAGTCGCACTGGCGATCTTCAGACTCCTCAACCGAAGTTAGTTACCTCAGTGTCCTGAAGAACAACGTCTCAGACATCCGAGGACTGAACTTCTACTGCAAGAGATTTCTCAGGGTTTTTCTTCAGGATTCCAAGTTGAGCAATTCCTCAGACCTTCGGAACTCGTTTTCTTCAACCCCTCCAATAGTGCGGTGCTTTCCTACGACTCAAGAAGTATAAAAAGTCTTAGCGAAGACTACGCTTCAACTTCGTCTTCAGCGCGAACGTCCTAAGGATCGTCCTCAGCTTCAGCTTCAACCGAACGCTTCAGGATCCTGATTCCTCAGGATTTCGCGCAACTTCATTCTTCAGGAAACGCACCGATTTCTCCAATGTTCCTCAACATTTTGGGGGGTCGACATTGGTGGTTAAACACCTCATCAGGGACTGTTCTCCTGTGTATACTCACAAACACATCAGTCCCTTAACCGTTTTGTCATCAAACTCCAAAACCTCAAGGGGAGGGCACTTGATGCACTTACAATCTCCCCCTTTTTGGTGATTTGATGACAATCAGGTTAAGCTTCAACGGGGATAAAATTATGAGTTTGAAGAATAAAAACTTTGAAGAACATTTTTATCATTAAGCTGGATATAATGAAGCTCCCCCTAAGGATATGCATATGAGTTAAAGAATTTTTTTAATATCTAAAGCATTTTGAGGTATATGAGGAGCTCCCCCTATATCCAGGCATTTTTGAAGCAGTGCATGTTATGAAGTGTTTGAGGAATTTATACAACGCACTGAGAGAGGTGTTTGTAGAGATAATCATATGCATATATGATAAACTTGAGGAAATAGCATGAGGTAACTGAAGAATAGTATCAGGCAAACACCAAAATAACAGTTTACAACTCGTTACAAAAAAAATCTGAAGAACGAGAGTTGTAACTGAAGAACCTCCTAACTAAAACCCGCTTGAAGACTAACAGATTTCTCCCCCTTTGTCATAAAATGATCAAAAATGGAAAAACTGAAGCTAACGCCCCTTTGAAGATGCTTCAAGGCTGAGGTGAGTCACGCCTGAGGCAATCCGTTGCGGTGTGAGGGCAGGCTGTAGTGTCTTCAGCTTCTTCAGCAGTCATCTCCTGGTTTGAAGAATAAGAGTCCATGGCCGGAGGAGGAGTTGTGCAACGTCTGAATTGCCTTGGGGGTTTGATTGCAGGAATCGGAGGCTTGTGAAGATCCAATTTTGTAAGGTCTTCAGGGGTGATTACTTCTTTCATCAAGGCATCGAGATGTTGATATGTATGATGAGTATACTGATGCACTTTCTTCACTGAAGAATGCGTCTGAGCCATGTAGCTGAGTATTTCGGTAAACTGACGCTTCACCCAATCATGATTTTGGTCAACCTTCTGATGAATACTAATCAGAAGCTCTCGGTCTGTCATCACACGAGCCTGAGTCGTGTCCTCAGTAGAGGCATGAGTTCTTGTTTCATCAGTAGTTCGAGACTGAGGATGACGAATGTTTCCACCAAGGGAATTGGTCGGGAGAACTTCTTCATAGAATATTCCTTTGCCCTTATCATTTGAAGCAATCGTATGCTAAAGCACTTCGACAGACGGCAGATAGGTCCTATGATTCGGATGATCAGTTTGGAAATCAATACCAGTCGTGGCTCGGATGAGCTTCATGATCCATGGCGCGTATGGCTTCAGGATATGAGGATTCTGTGCTGCATCTACCAGAGTTCTGAAGAAGAAGTCAGGAACGTTGATTGGCCCAGACATGCAGAGGTTGTGGAGTATGTTCTTCATGATGCCAATGACTTCTTCAGCAGAGGATTCATAGCCTTTAATGGGGAAGAAGGTCTTCGCCAGAATCCGATACAATGTACTTGGCAGATACAGAAGCTCAGAAACTGGAAACTTTGTGCGAGCTGGGGCTTCAGGGGCCAGAGGCTTCATGAGCATGTTCATCAGGTCATCTCGAAGAATTTGAGACCCATAGGAGCAAGCAGTTGGGAAAGTGCACTGAGGCAACTCAAGAATGTCAATTGCTTCAGGAACAGTGATGGTGTAGTGATGATGCTCAGTCATCCACTCAAGGACCCAGGTGTTGATATCCAGAGGATCTCCTAAAACATACAAAGTTGCATAAAACTGGAGCACAAGTTCTTCATTCCAGTGGATGCATTCGGAGCCGAACTGAAGCATCTTGGCATGATGCAGATCCTGAAGCACACTGTTGAAGCAGGGAAGGGCTTCCATATCCATTAGAGGAATATGCTTGTGAGGAAACAGTTTTTTTTGCTTATAGAGAACTGAAGCATAATAGTTCTTCTGAGTGGCAGTCCAGAACCTCAGCAGCTTTCGAGGTGGAGCAGAATGATAAAGATTTTGAATCCCTTCTTGGAAGAAACTCATGGCATTGAAGAAATCAGTAGCATCGAATCTTGGGGTATCATCATCTTCAAGGTCACGGAAGAATGGTTGCTTCTGCTTCGGACACAAGGACCGAGCTTGAACTGGGCCTTGAGGTGGTGTAGGCGCTTGAGGCACTTCAATCTGAAGAGAGGCTTGAGGCTGAGGCGGAGGTGTTGAGGATTCAGGCACAGACGTGTTGAGGTCCTTGGGAAGACGAGGTGATGTTGCCTGTTTGTCTTCAAAGCCATCCTTTGAGGCTTCAGCATGAGCATTTGTACTGTTTTCTGCTTCAGGAGGAGCATTTTTGCTGTGCTCGGCTTCAGCTTCAGTTTCAGCGGCGGGGGGATCTGTCTTAGGATCATCAGTGGTAGTTTCAGCAGCATCAGTATCAGTAGTAGTGGTTGCTGCAGTATCAGTATCAGCAGAAGTATGTGTGGGAGCACTTGTGGCTTCTAGGTCATCAGCATCAGACGCTGAGGACGAGGCACCAACTGATTCTTCAGACTGCAGAGAAGTATCAAGAAGCACCTCGGTCACGGTGGGGGAGTGAGGCTCAGGTGAGAAGATAGTATGGGTGGGCGAGTTGGTCAGCCCATAATCCTCATCATGGACGCGAGGAGTTCCATGATCCATAATGTCGACGTCCATGTCCTCAACCTCAGTGATAGTTGGTGGCGGTGGGGACGGAGGAGTTGGAACAATGGGTGTTGCAGCAGGGGGTGGAGTGAAGACGATTAAGCTGCGCTGTGGATTTGGAGGTGGAGTTGAGGCAACAGTAATGAGACCGGTGGTATCAGCGGCCTTTGATGCCGGAGGAGCTGAGAAAGTGGTGTAGCATCAATGGGGTCCTCAACAGTAGGCTTCTTCGCAGCAGGTGGAGTTGAGGGTTGGGCTTCAAGCAAGCGCTTGAGGCTTTTGGCAGAGGCGGCAGGGGGAACTGAGGAAGCAGGATGTCAAAGCTTCATCAACTTTGTCATCTGCTGAGACATCCGTTCCTTGGATTTGCCTATATAAGCACGGTTGGCAGCGCACTCAGTGTTGAGGCGTTGAACTTCACATTGATGCTCTATAAACTCCTGAGGAGTAACATCAGTGATAGGTTTCTTTTTGAAGTCACTGAGGACTTTCTTCAGTTTGGCCTTCAACTGTTTCTGAAGATTACGTTGATGAATCTCATTTATGAGGAACTGTTGAACATAGAACTTGATGTCTTTAGGAATGTCCAAATCATCAAGTGGAGTGTCAGGCTTGACAGACCAAATTTCAATGTACTCCAAGATCTTCTTGGGATCAAGGAGAAGCGGGATTTCTGAACCCGTTGCTTCAGCTTTGCGTCTGGCTGCAGCACGCACATATTCAATCTTATCTTCTTCAGTGGCGACGAAGCCGGCCAAATCCTCAAATTCATCTTCATCATCAGAGGTTTGAGGAGTATGATTAATGGCGCCACGCATAGCAGTTTTCTTTGGTGAGGGGCGTGGGCCGCGTTGAAGAACAGTTTTGGTCTTCAGCTGAGACTGAGATATTGTGGTTGAGGCCTCAGGAGTATTACCAGATTCATCAGTACGAATCCTTGAGGAAGGGGCAGCACCATCTGTGCGTTGGCATGAGGAACCACGAATTGAGGTGTAGCTGAGGACTTCTGAGAGGGCTTGATGCCTGGAGCCTTTTTGCGGTGCTGAGGTGGATGTTGTGGCTGAGGTTGAGACGGATCCTGAGGTGGGAGCTGAATTGAGGCAGTCAAATCACGGACCAGATTCTTGACACGGCTGCGACTGCGCTTGAGGTATTGCTCATATGCCTCAGGAAAGTCATCCGGGGTGTGCATTGTTGTGGGATCAGGAGTGACGCCTGGTGCAGGTGGAGGTCGAGCCTTGATACCCAAGGTCTTCAGCGGCGGATTGACAGCAAACATTTCCTCATGCTGAGGATTAAGCCATTGATATTCTACCCAACGCTTGGCCCATTCTCTTGTGATCTTCTGGACCCTTTTCTTGCGATCTTCAGCAGTTTCACGTTCGGGAGTCTTCAGCTTCTCATAGAGCTCAGGAGGTAGGTCTTTAGCAGTATCAGTGAGCTTACGCCGAGGAGCCATTTTCTTCAGTGGTGGAGACTGAGGAATGGTTCGTTCAAGCTGAGCTGCAAATGAAGTGAGACTATGAGAACCATACGATTCCTCAGCAGACATGTACCTGTGACAGAGTTAAGTTGCGAGGGAAGTGGGGTACGGTTATATGCGTTCATGATGAATAGGCAGAGGAAAGCAAATGAATGAGGCATAGGAATAGGTCTCAGAAATCTAGCAGTACAGTTGAGGATTAAGTGTCTTGAGGACACAACAGTACTGAGGAATGAGACACTGAGGAATAAGCCACTGAGGAATAGGCATACCAGAACTGAGGCGAATGCTGAGGAACCACGAGTCTTCTTCCCCGGTGACGGCGAACTCCGGCGTCGTTAGCACGAGAGCTTGAGGAGCTCAAGGGCGGCGCGAGAGTGAGAGAAGCGGTGGGGGGAAATGACCGGGGGGGGGGGGTAGAGTGCTATTTATAGAGGGGTAAAACCTGAGGGGTTGCGAAATTTGTGGACCAGATTGCCCCTGATTGTTGGGATCCTCAGTGGATATCCTAATGGTGGATAAGCACGACGTGTGGTAAAATCGCAACAAATTGAAGACAGTTGTAACTGTAAATCCTTGATTTTAGGAACTTGAGGACAAGGGTTGAGGATGAAGACAAATGGTCTCAGGCTGATGATGAAGACTAATGGTCTCAGCCTGAGGAACACATGTTTTCCGGATGAACGCATATGAGATAGACAGATTAGATAAGTGAGCACAGAGAGACGGGTCCGATCACGTTCACCTAGATGAAGAAGCAAAAGTTGAAAAACAATAACTATAGGTGAACGCTGTTGAGGACAAACACGGTAATCATCAGTAATGAAGACTTCAAATCCTGAGGAAGTTGAGGAACAACAAATCCTGAGGTGTTTGGGCGGTGGCGCTACCCACCTTATAGGGAATGATACACTTGATACCATACAATTGTCGTATGGATCTTGAGTCAATTCCACGTTAATTTCTTCACACTTAGCAAGGTAGTTCCTCATGATTTGAGGAGTACGACGCATCGTGTGTTGTACATCAGGATTCTTCAATATTGTTTAAGCGTTAGGATGTGTGTCCATTCACTGGACATTTGAGGAATCTAAGATATTTAGCTCACACCTCAGAGCGCTAAATCGCTTCTCATCCAAAGGCTTAGTGAATATATCAGCAAGTTGGTCTTCAGTCTTCACGTGGCTGATGATGATATCTTCCTTCAATACATGATCCCGAAGAAAGTGATACCGAATCTCAATATGCTTCGTCCTCAAGTGCTGTACTGGATTCTGAGAGATCTTGATGGCGCTCTCATTGTCACATAGTAGTGGTACTTTCTTCAGGTTGATGCCGTAGTCCTTTAGAGTTTGCTTCATCCAAAGAAGCTGTGAGCAGCTAGCACCAGCAGCAATGTATTCAGCTTCAGCAGTGGAGAGGGAGACGCAGTTCTGCTTCTTCGATGACCAGCACACTAGAGAACGTCCGAGGAAATGACATGTTCCTGAGGTAGACTTCCGATCCACTCGATCTCCAGCATAATCTGAGTCTGAGTACCCAACGAGATCCAGCTGTGTGCCTTTTGGATACCATAAGCCTAGCGACGGGGTGTGAGCCAAATATCGAAGAATTCGTTTCACCGCTTGGTGATGCGATTCCTTAGGTGCCGCTTGGAATCGGGCACACATGCAAACGCTTAACATTATATCAGGCCTAGATGCACATAGATATAGCAGAGAACCTATCATGGAGCGGTATACCTTTTCATCGTAGTACTTTCCATTTTCATCAGGGCCAAGTTGTCCATTTGTAGGCATCGGTGTCTTGATGCCCTTGCAGTCTTGCATCCCTAATTTCCTTAGGCACTCCTTGAGGTACTTCTCCTGAGAGATGAAGATGCCGTTGCGTTGTTGACGAATTTGAAGCCCTAAGAAGAACTTCAGTTCGCCCATCATGGACATATGATACTGTTCACTCATCAAGAATGCAAATTCTTCACTGTATTTCTTGTTAGTGCATCCAAATATTATGTCATCAACATATATTTGACATATGAATAATGCATCATCATATCGTTTTGTGAAAAGAGTTGGATCGAGGGAACCAGATTTGAAGCCCTTGCTGATGAGGAAGTCCCTTAGTGTGTCATACCAAGCCCGAGGGGCTTGCTTCAGTCCATAGAGGGCTTTCTTCAATCTGTACACCATATCAGGTTTCTCTGCGTCTTCAAAACCTGGAGGTTGAGCAACATATACTTCTTCCTCGATATTACCATTGAGGAAAGCACTTTTCACATCCATTTGATATAACTTGATATTATGATGGTTAGCGAATGCAAGCATAATACGAATGGACTCAAGTCTAGCAACAGGAGCGAAGGTTTCACCGAAGTCGATCCCCTCGACTTGTGTATATCCTTGAGCTACGAGACGAGCTTTGTTTCTGATGACTTGTCCATCTTCATCGAGTTTGTTGCGGTAGATCCACTTCGTGCCGATGACATTGTGAACTCGAGGATCAGGACGTTTGACTAATTCCCAAACATCATTCAGTTTGAACTGAAGAAGTTCGTCTTGCATTGCCTGAATCCATTCCGCTTCTTGGAATGCTTCGGTGACTTTGGTGGGCTCTGAAATTGATACAAACGAGAAATTCCCACAAAAGTTAGCTATACGATTAGCTCTTGCACGAGTAAGAGGACTTGGTAGGTTGACGTCAGCGAGGATTCTGTCCACTTGAACTTCGTTTGCCACACGAGGAAGTCGAGGAGGATGATCTTGAGGCGCATCTTCGTCACTGTCGTCAGATTCATTTGCATCTGCTTCAGGTGCTTCAGGAGCTTCAGGGGTATCAGGAGCCTCAGGATCAGGATCGTCATCAGGATTATTTGCATCAGGATTTGGATGTTCTTCAGGAGCAGGAGGTATGTGGATTTCTTCAGGATTATCCATAGGAATGATATCACCAGCACCCATCTTCTTGATATGTTCTTTAGGTGGTGCTTCATCTAAATCATGTGGCAGGTGCTCTCTTTCTTGCTTCGACAGAGTCATCATCTTTGCTTTTTCTTGAGGACGATCTTGAGGAATTTCCGAAGCGATTCTTCTTCGTGAATCTTTGGAACTTTCTAGTGAGGAGAGCGAGTTCACGGCTGAGAGTTTCAGGATCATCAGTATCAGCCTCAGACTCTTCATCAGAGGACACTCTTCGTGCTCTAGCTTTTAGCGCGCGGACCTTAGGCGTGGAGCTGTATAAATCTCGTTGTTCAGAGAGCTTCAGTTCATGAGCATTGAGGCGCTCGAGAATGTCTGCTGGATCCAGAGTCTTGAAGTCAGGCCTTTCTTGAATCATCAGCGATAGGAACTCAAATGAGTCATCCAGTGACCTCAGTAGTTTCTTCACAACTTCATGATCTGTGATATCAGCGGCACCCAGTGCTTGAAGTTCATTGGATATGTCAGTGAGTCTATCAAAGGTTTTTTGCACGTGCTCATTGTCCAGCCTCTTGAACCTGTTGAAGAGACTGCGGAGTGTATCAACCCGTGAGTCTCGTTGAGCAGAGACTCCTTCATTGACTTTAGACAGTCTTGTCCATATCTTCTTTGCAGTATCCAGACCACTGATACGGTTGAATTGAGCCTTGTTGAGATGACCACCAATGATTCTTTGAGCTTTTGCATCAAGCTGCCAGTTCTTCTTGACAACTTCAGGAGAAGTCATCAGATTTTCTTCAGGAATGCCTTGATCAACAATATCCCACAAATCCTTGTCAATGGCTTCAAGATGCATCCTCATCTTGTTCTTCCAGTATGGGTAGTCTGTCCCGTCGAAGATGGGGCAGTTTGAGGCAACGCTCATTGTACCTGAGGTCGACATAAGTAAAACTCCAGGTGGTTAAACCGAATCACACAGAACAAGGGAGTACCTTGCTCTGATACCAATTGAAAGTGCAATATATCGACCAGAGGGGGGTGAATGGGAGATTTTCAACTTTACTACCAGATTTTGGTTTTCTTCAGGACTGAAGCAATCATGAGGCTGAAGAACTAACCAAAATCATGAAGAAATAAAACTTCACAGAATGTAATCATTAGGGCACCTCATCATAACGCAATAGAAATAAATCAATTCAGATAAGCAGAAGTGCTTCAGATGCATAGTATGAAGACAAAGACCATAGGGAGAGCTGAAGCATAAGAATTCAACATAGCAAATACTGAAGCTTAAGAGGTTGAAGAGATAGCACCAGAGATTGAAGACATTGGTTTGGTAGACCAGTTCAAGTTGCTGTGACAACTCTACGTCTGCTTGGAGAGGCTGAGATTCAACTCAGAAGACATAGTCTTCACCTTGTTCTCCTTGAACTAGAGTCCTCAGACTCCGTCCAATAACTCAGGTGAGTCTTCAAGGTAGACTCCCGAAACCTTCACAGACTCAGTCACTCAGGGAAGTCACAATTTCATCTTGACTTCCTCAGACTGAAGACTTCTACACCGGCTGGAAGATCACAGTCTTCAAGAGTAAAAAGCTTCGGCTCACTCGAACCGACTTCCTCAGAAATTCTCAACTTCTCAGGCTGGTGGTTTTCCTCACTTAGGTTCTTCAGTGTCCTCAGAGGTGGGTTGCTCTCAAATGACAAGTGTCAGTTTTTCTCTCGGAGCAGCCAACCCACAAATGGGGCTGGGGGTGGCTATTTATAGCTGCGGAGAAACCCGAGGTGAAAGGACATAAGTGCCCATGCATGCAATTACTCTCATGCCCTCGGAAATGACCGTTGCTAGACAAGTTCTAGCCTCTCACCACGCAACACGTGGCACGATCAAAGTATTCTCTCTCCTCACGTTTTTCAGAAGAGTCGCACTGGCGATCTTCAGACTCCTCAACCGAAGTTAGTTACCTCAGTGTCCTGAAGAACAACGTCTCAGACATCCGAGGACTGAACTTCTACTGCAGGAGATTTCTCAGGGTTTTTCTTCAGGATTCCAAGTTGAGCAATTCCTCAAACCTTCGGAACTCGTTTTCTTCAACCCCTCCAACAGTGCGGTGTTTTCCTACGACTCGAGAAGTATAAAAAGTCTTAGCAAAGACTACGCTTCAACTTCTTCTTCAGCGCGAACGTCCTCAGGATCATCCTCAGCTTCAGCTTCAACCGAACGCTTCAGGATCCTAATTCCTCAGGATTTCGCGCAACTTCATTCTTCAAGAAACGCACCGATTCCTCTAATGTTCCTCAACATTTTGGGGGGTCGACATTGGTGGTTAAACACCTCATCAGGGACTGTTCTCCTGTGTATACTCACAAACACATCAGTCCCTTCACCGTTTTGTCATCAAACTCCAAAACCTCAAGGGGAGGGCACTTGATGCACTTACAGTATGTCCCTCTTACAATGACATGTGGGACCCCACTTTTATTAGATTAAAGAAAAAAATTATTAAACTGACTCAATGAGAGGTGGGACCCACTTTTCAGGACCCAGGGTTAGCGTATGCAAGTCCCGCTACAACACAATAATATGTGAAAGGGCATGCGCCCTTATGTTTGGTTTTTGTAATTGATGACAATCTTTATGGACTAATGGTTTCCTTGAGTTATACTTTAAGGTTTTTCCATAGGCAACGCTTAAAGATCATATGGTGGCTTCAAGGTTGTAAGATGAAGATTACGTGTTGACCAAGGTGTTTTTCATGGAGCTATCCAAAGATTGGTCAAGTTGATGTGTGCAAGGTCAAGAGGAGCATCACGAAGGTATCATATTCTTGGAGCTTGCCGACCATTTGGTGATAATGGTCTTGTGAAGATATGCCTAAAAGAGGCTCACCCATAATGGAGTATGGGGGAGCAATCTACTAGTCTTCATTGAGCCGGAGGAATCAAGGAAGGTGTCCCAACTTGAGGCAGGCATGATCGTCTTCATCAAGCTCAAGTGGATTATGCGCAAGACAAAGGTTTGAATAGATAGGTGTCTAGTTTACCGGTCTCTTGGTGGTAGCTAATAGACCGTGTTATAGGCTAGGCCGAATCGTTCGTGGAGAGCTCAAACCTTTTGCATCTTTGGCATCATCTTTATTGTTTCTTGTTTGGTTTTTCTCTTTGTGTGTGTTGGAGCTTGAGTTCGTATTCATTACAAGCTCTTCTTCATCAAAAACAGATTCCATATACATCTACTTTTGTGTTTTCGATGTTGGTGTTTTTTGTCGGCTCTTATCTTGTGAAGGTTTCACCTTCTACCTTGTTGGCATTTTAACCTTTCCATGATTTGCATCATTTCTTTTTGTTGATATTGGGTGGTTCTCTATGTGAGGATCTAGAGCCTTTCCATAGCTTTAAAACAAGCCCAAGATCATCAAAATCGAAGTTTGTGTGGAAAAGTTACGCTTGTTTTGGTCGTGTTGTTTTTGCATGTGAGGTAGTACCGCCCGGAGTTGAGGTAGTACCGCCCGGTAGAGCGGTAGTACCGCTCCAGCGGTACTACCGTGGTTAGTACCGCTTCCACTACCGTATACCTACTGGATAGGGCGATAGTGGGGCACGGTACTGAGACCGGTAGTACCGCTCCAGTTGAGGTAGTACCGCTCCACGGTAGTACCGCGCGCTGTGCGGTAGTACCGTGGTTGGTGGGCTGCCAACGGATGGATTCGTGGGGACCTATAAAAGGGGGTCTTCTTCTTCCTTTATCCTCACCGGTTTTGTGCAAGTTCTTCCCCCCATTGTTGACCTCTTTGAGCTTTCTTACTCTCTTCCCCTCCTATGATTCTTTCTCCTTTTTGAGGGAAAAGAGAGAGGAGGTCTAGATCCACATTCTCCGCCAAGCATCTCTCCTCTAAGTGAGGGTAACCTTGTGGATCTAGATCTTGGGAGTTCTTTGTGTTGTCCTTGTTCTTCCTCTCATATTCCTCCATAGCTTTTGTTGCTTTGGTGGGATTTGAGAGTTGGGGACTTGAGCACTTCGTGTGCTCTTGCCATTGCATGTGGTGCATCGGTGTGAGTTCTCTCCGAGGATTCGTTGTAGAAGTGAAGTTGAGAAGATTGCTACTCTTGAGTGCATTGGCACTCTAGAGCTTGTACCTCGTGGGTGCATTGGCACCTAGAGGCTTATTGTTGTGGAGCTCAATCATTGTGGTGGAAAGCTTCGGGACGCTACGGGGGCCTCCAATTCGGTTGTGGAGATTGCCCCGAGCATTTGTACGGGTTCAGTGACCGCCCCCAAGGGTTGCCATTTGTACGGGTTCGGTGACCGCCCTCAAGTGTCCTAATAGTGGAATCATGGCATCTTGCATTGGTAAGAGCGTGAGGAGAAATAGGGTGGCCCTCGTTGGCTTCGTGTGAGCATTGTGCTCCTCACCCTCTCCAAACGGAGACGTACTTCTCGCAAGAGAAGGAACTTCGGTAACAAATCCTTGTCTCCATCGGCTCCACTTGCGGTTATCTCTACCTTTACTTTGAGCAAGCTTATTACATTGTTTATCTTGTGCTTGCTCATATTATTGTACATTGCTTGTCCCATAGGTTGTTCTTCTAGTCAACCTATTTACTTGTGCACCTACTTTGTGATAGCCATAGTGCTCTTGTCATATATCTTGCTATCACATAGTTGTTTATCTTGCTTAGTATAAGTTTTTGGTGCACTTAGTTGAGCCTAGCTTAT
Organism: Bromus sterilis; assembly: GCA_950022295.1. Taxonomy (NCBI): domain Eukaryota; kingdom Viridiplantae; phylum Streptophyta; class Magnoliopsida; order Poales; family Poaceae; genus Bromus; species Bromus sterilis. Next base: position 226,547,659 of record OX465599.1, read on the forward strand.
TTAGGTTTCTTCCTTGGAAAATTAAATGTTAAGTTTTATTCCGCATTTGTTCAAGCCGAAACCGTAATTATTTTAAACGCCTATTCACCCCCCCCCCCTCTAGGCGACATCCACGTCCTATCAATTGGTATCAGAGACTCGTCTCTCTTAATAGGGCTTCACCGCCTTGAGAGTAAGGATGTCAACTAGGGGACTAGGATTCTTTGACACTCTTAGTTTCGATGGCACAAATTTTGATGCTTGGAAAATTCGCATGCTTAATTATTTCCGGGGCATTGACCCGTGTATGGAGCGAATTGTAGATATGGGTTTTTCTCCTCCAAAGGATACTCAGAACCTATCATTGGTGGATGAGAAAAACTCTTATCTCAATACTCAAGCTTCTAATGTGCTTGTTGATGCTTTGAGTAATGTAGACATATTTCAACTCATGTCGTTTCGGGATGCTCATGAGTTGTGGACAAAGCTTCAAGATAAATATGATGTGTCCAAGATTTGTGGGGATGATTGTTCTCCCTCCCCTCCGGTCGCGATGCATTCTCAACTTCTTCTACTTCACCAACATGTCATTTTCCACAAGGTAATGAAATGGTGAGTAGTCTGAGTCATTGCAATGATGATAGTGAACTTATTGTTGATAACCCTTTATCACTATCTTATCGCAATGCCTCCTTGTTGGACCTCAACACTTCGAGCACCATAAATGTTTTACATGCTTGTGTTGATAGTCCATGCATATCATGTAGAAATCACTTGAATAAATCTCATGATGATATGCTTGCTATATCTTGTTGCCATGATAACCATGCCTCTATTTCCTCTAGTTATTGTGCTAACAATGTAGAGGAAAACCAACAATCCATGGAACAAGATGTGGTCTTGAATGGTGCCTCAAGAGATCCTACATCATCTTCTCATGTTACTCATTTTTGCCTTATGGCTAAAGAGTTAAAGGTATCTCCTACTTTGACACCCATATCGAGTAATGGTGATGAGGTATATAATGTTGAAGAGGATGATAATATTGCTTCCTTAAAAGTTAAGGGAGAAATGATTCTTAAATCTCTTCATAAAAATAAAATTGCTTATTCCAACTTCATGGAAATCATGTCTATTGCCATTGAGGGCAAGAAATACATTGAGGAGTTGGAAGCTCATATTGAGGAGAATGAGGCCACCATTGAGAAAATGGAAAGCCATGAGCGTGATTACGCTAATGAAATTGCGTATCTATCTCAAGCTCTTGAGTGTGAGGAAACCACCAAGGAATCTCTTGAGGAGACTTTTGCTTTAGAGTTATCTAAAGTAAAGGAATCTCTTGATAGAACCCTTGAGGTGGCTAATTCTATCAAAACTAAACATGATAAGCTTGAATTTGTGCATGCTAAACTCCTTGAGGAGTTTGAGCACCTCGGAAATGGCTCACGGGTCATTAAGGGTGAGCTCATCAAACTCACCGAGTCGCATGCTCAACTAAAAGCCTCTTATTTGAAAGAGCTTGCCATGTCATCTTCTCCTTCCATTATTCTTGATGATGCTTGTACTACTAACTCTATTTCTTGTGAAGCATCCATCCTAAAGGAGAATGTTGAGCTAAAGGCTCAACTTAGGTTGCTAACTAGAAAGTATGGGAAATTAGAATAAAATCATGAAAAGCTCTCAAGCTCTCATGAGGATCTTCTAGTCTCCCATAATGTGATAAAGTTATCTCATGAGGCTAAGGTTTCTAAATTAGTTCCTCATGTGGACATTAGCACTACTTCTACTCAATATGCTATATTGCCATGTGCTAGTCCTTGTAATTCATCCACTCATAATGTTACTACATCTTGTGATGAATTACCTTCCTTGCCTTGTTGCTCTAACAATGCTTCCTCTAGTACTTGTATTGTTACTAACCATGTAGAGGAAATCAAAGAGCTCAAGGCCCAAGTCACTTCTTTGAAGAAAGACTTGGGAAAGGGTCATGAAGGGAAGTCTACACTTGACAAGGTTTTGTGTGAAAAAAATCCCCCAATGACAAGGGTGGACTTGAATTCAACTCCAACAATAAGAAGTACATGTTTAACAAGAAGAAGGGTCAATCTCAAGTCAAGAATTCAGCCAAGATTATTTGTTTCAAGTGCAAGGTTGAAGGGCACCATGTTAGATCTTGCCCTTTGAAGAAGAAGCCCATTTGTGACAAGCAACTAGGGAAGAGGCCTCAAGTTCAATCGCAAGGTGAAGTCAAGCCTCTTCCCAAGAAGACTCAAGTAAATTATCTTCATGTTGACAAATCAACCATGAAGAAAGGAAAGAGTAGGTGTTGCTACTTATGTCGCGAGAAGGGTCATCTTGCTTCTTCATGCACAAACGGTACCTTATCCAACCCTATTATAGTTGATGATGTTTATTCTCTTCGGAAGGATAAGGTTGTAAATGTGGTTGCAAAATTTGTTGGCACTCAAAGTGGTGTCAAGAAAAGCACCATTTGGGTTGCCAAGCCTATTGTGATTAACCTCTTAGGACCCAACTTAGTTGGGGACCAACAAGATCCAACTTGATCAATAGGTGGTGGTGGAGGGCATTGGAGACTTGGCTACATTATGAAGAATTAAGGGACCTTCATTAATCACATTATCTCAAGCCAAGTCATTTGGATTATCTTGTGTCTATCTTATATCCAATGTGCCTCCTTACGGTAACTTGTACTTAAATTGTTTACATTGAAACTTACTTGCCCCTTTGCATGTTTTGGTTTTGTACCTTGCATGTGTTTGTATATGTTGTGTTTCCAATCTACATATCTTGAGTAATCAATTTTGTGTATATTGGTTTGCACACCATGTATGTGTGAGTGTTGTATTGAGCCTATTTTTCGTCTTGTTTGCATATTAGTTGGCTCTTGTGAGAGATTAATGGATCATCCCATTTTGCGGAAGTGATGTGCCTTGTGCACGTTACGATCCTAAAATGTGTATACATGAAGAATACCACCTAGTATTGATATTATAAGATGATCTAGTTACTATGTGGTATGTCGTACTCATGAGAAATACCAATTCTAAAGTATCCATTAATTATCTCTTGTTGGTATTTGTTTGCCCCTAGTTGTAAATTTTGGGATATCACATTATGGGGGAGTAATATACTTTGTGCATATTGCACAACTATAAAATGTGTACATTTGGGGTTTTGTGCCACTTAGAGTTGATATTGTAAATTATCTAGTTCCTAGGTGGCATGGTTGCTCCTCAAGTTCCAATTTGCTTAAATTGACTTTATTTCTCATCTTATGGATCTTGAGTGTGTGAGATTCTCTTGGTATGGTGTCCCTTCAACATGTACATGTATTTTCTATGTGGGAACCGTTTGCTCCAAGTTATTCTAAGCATTGCTTGCATGATTGGATTCATACTTGAAGCCATCAAGAATCTCTTTGTAAGCATTGTGATCAATTCTTATCTTTTGCTACATGCTTATGGTTTTTGTAAAGATGATAATTTACATTAATGCTATCTACCACCCGGAAGTAATTCCATATACCTCTTGTGCTTAACAATTGGTACTCTTATATGTGGTAGAAATTATTTATCATCTTTACATTGGCTTGTTTATAAATGCCTTATTACTTGCCAAGGTTTTATTGTGGTTTTAACTCTAATTGTCTTCCTAGCCACTTGTGGATCATGTTTTTTCGTGATCTTGTCTAGTGTTTCTCTAGATATAGTGAAAGTGATGATCCCATCTTGTGCATTTTGTATTCAATTGGAAATTCTATATAATGCACATCTCTTGGGGGAGCTAGCATCTTATGATCCATATCAAGTGTGTGTTATTGGAAGGCATATTCTCTTTGGTGCTTTGTGTCATCATAAATTTGTTGAGGGCATAGTTAGTTTGGAATTATGCTCTCCTTTTGAGAGTTTGATACCTCTTTTATTTTATATCTTTTAATTTTGGTATCATGCTCCCTATGTATTGGTGTGAAAATTGATACCCCATTCCTTGATGTATCCTTTATTTGGTATACTCCAAGTGACAAGTTTATTTTGAAATCTTATTTTCAATTGGAATCTTATTTTGGAATCTTATGGTCACTTGGTATCCTTTTCAATTGTTTTCCTATTCAATCATGTGTTGATTGGATTGTGATTCAATTGGTATTTCTTCTCATTTGTTGGTAAGTGTAGCAATTGACCATGTGTTACTTGCTACTTGTCTTCTATCATATGTTGATTTGGACCTTTGATATAATTTGGACAACCTTATGGTCTGTCACCCTTTGGTGTGCTATCTTGGTTTACTTTGTGTTTTGTCCAAATTGTATTCACTTTTGGTTCTTGAAAGTCTTGTGCATGCATATTTTCTATCTGTAGTTCTGATGCATGATTTCTTTCTTTGATCCTATATATAGGTTAAACTCCGTCCACTTCTTTATTGGCTAATATGTGCATGGAATTCATCTTCATGTCCATATGCACTTATTCATGTGGAGTTTGTCCTATATATTTTTGTTCCTCTAACTCTTGGGTCCCAATGAGTTTGGGTACCATTTTTTGTGATAATGTTGATATAGGAACTTTGGAGATGCATTGGAGGATCGTCTCATTTAAGGAAGGTGGTGTCACCATGTGCCTTTTGGAGTCATGACGATCATTGAATACTTTAACTACTACATCATTCCCAAGCTATCTCGGTACTAAGTATCTACCTCATGCATACTCTTCTTGCTTCCAACCTTGTGTAGGTTGCATCATGGCATGACATTCTTCATTTGCAATTGTTGCGGTTCTTGATTTGTTCCAGAATTGCAAGATATATTATTGGATTGCAATACTTGTTTCCTTGTTCAAAGCACCCCAACTATCTCTTGGTACCTTGTTACTAGTTGTGATGACTTTGACATTTGTTTGTGTGGATTTCATTGTTATACAATATGATAATATTAAGCCATTTTCTATGCTTTCAAGCAAAGATCTTATTCGTATATTTATGACTTCCGTTTGGGTATCTTATTCTTTCCTTTTGTGACTATTTCATGTGTACTTGCTTCTTTGTGGATATTTTGTCTACCTAGAATCTCATACACTTGAGAGAAGTTACACTTTTAGTGGATATCCTTGTTTTTTCATGTCCACCTTTTATTTTTAATGTTAAATTCTTCGGTGGTTACATGAAAGCGTGTGTGTTTGAGTGCGTGTCTTAGTTCTTTTCATCCTAGTGTGCACTATTTTGGGTGGTGAAGATTTTTGTCCTCATGCTTTTCTTGATGAGCCTATTATTTTCTATCTTCACCATGGGGTTGTCACAAGCCTTGATTTTACTTTGCATTTTACTTAAGCTTGTGAACCTTTAACAACTCACGTGTAATAAATAGAAATCATCATGAGATTGTACTTTGTCTGTGGACTTTGTAACTTGGCATGATGTTAAAGATTATAATTTCATGTGATGATTTAATTTTCCAACAAGATTTGAGTTCATTTAATTTTCTTTTGAATTCAAACAAGGTGGTTCAAGAAGGGTGTTTGAGGATTTTTCTTTGTTGCATGCATTCTCCCCTTGACCCCAAACTTGGCATAGCCAATTCCTTGCCCTTCCCAAGCTTTTTAAAAAGCCTTGCAACATTTTTGCAACTATAAAATGTGGGGCATAGTTCAATGTGGTTTGAATTTTCAAAATGCCCCCACATTTTAGTTGCTCAAAAATTGGCCAAACCAATTTTAGAAATTAGAGAATATATCAAGGATCATTTTGCATATTTTTGTGTGATTTTTCCCCTTGTGAATATTCCTGTAAAAATCTCCAAATGCCCTTTGTTTTGTTAAATGGAAAAGGCCAGGGGGTTTTCTTTTCCTTTTCTCAGCTCCAGGACTTGGCCCAGCCCACTTGGGCCTCTCCTTCCCCGCCTGGGCTCTAGCCCACCTCCGAACCGGTAAGTGAGAGCGCGCCCGAGCCGTTGGATTTGGATCGAAGGGCCCTCAGCCATCGCCTTTCCAGCGTGGCCAAGGTCCCCCCCTCCTCGCTCTCTCACACCGGCACCGGTCGTCGACGTCGACGCCCGCCGTCGTGGCCAGGGGGCCTTCCCCCCTTTTAAACCGCGCTTGAGAGCCCTCCTGGAACCCTAGTTCCATTCCCCCCCCCCCTCGTCTTCCTCTCGCCGTCGCCGCCATGTCCTCCCCGCTGCTCCCCTGTTCCGCCAGCCCGACAAGCAATTCTGGTGAGAACCGCCGTTGTGGTACAAATTTCTCGGCCGCGGCTTCGTTTTAACCTCACCTCCGTGCGTTCTCGTGCTCCTGGAGCTGCAGATGCGCACTAGGAGGAGCAGGACAGCCCAGCGTCGACGAGCCCCGCTGCGGAAGCTTTCAACCGCAGCATCGTCTCCGTCCTTCTTCCTCGTCTCCGGCACGTCTGGCACGCCGACGACAAACCCAAGGTAAGCTGAGACCAGTCCCATGTTCTTGCAAGCTAGATCTCGTAGCCGGCCGCGTTTCCCTTCCATTCCGTCTGCGGTCGCCGTCGTAGTCGAGCAGTCCATGGCCATCGTGGCCATGGCGTGTCCTAGAGATGTGCGGGCGTGCTCTGTGAGTGTTTGGAGCACGCCAATGATAGCCAAGGCGTAGCCTTTTAGCCGTGCGAGTTCGTGCTGGTCTGTCGCCGTCTGAAACTGCAGTAGCTGCGCTGCGCCGCCCGCTTTTCCGGAGAGGCTAGCATCGCCATCGAGGCGATTCCCGGCCAGTTTCCGGACCCTAGGTGTTCCTGGGTGCGCTAGCAGCAGATCCCGCTAGTCTGACGGGTCGCCGGAGTCCTGGGTGCGATGGTCGCGTCGCCCGAAGTCGTCGGCGGCGTGGATCTCTGAACCGTGAGTCGTGATGCCACCGTTCTGAACCCGATGAGCTTGAGCTATCATCATGGCCTCTCTGCAGAAGGGGGCTGCTTCCTTTTGTTCGTGGAGGTGCCAGCACAGGTCCCGCACAGCCGTTACCCCGCCGGCGACGTGTGCTCGAGCTGAGCCTCGTCGCAAGTGCTCGTTGTTGCCAGACTGCGGTTGTCTGAACTTCTTCAGAAAACAAGGGGGTGACAGCTTATCTTGTCTGCGTGTGGTTTCCGTTCAGAAGCAGTTCAGTAGCGTAGTGGTAGGGGGGCAGGTGTTGGTGGACGTCGACGCGGGTTCGAACCCTGTCAGGCGCATAAGCCCCCCCCCCCTTTTTTCTTTTTTGTTCATGTGCAAGTGGCTTGGGCCACCTTGGGAAGGCTGGGCTCAGCCCAGATGCGGCCGCAGCCAAAGCATGGGCCTTGGCGCCCGAGGCTAGCCCAAGTGGCTGCGCCCTCTGTTTTTTTCCTTTTTATCTTTTCTCTTTTCTGTTTTAATTCAATTTGAGTTTGAATTCAAATTCAAATTGAATTTAAACCTTGGAGCTCATTTACCTCAAATGTGGCATCCCATATATGAATTTGGGGTAGGAGTGCCCACTGATCATCATGGTCACATTGGTTTTTGTGTTTGAGCAACATAAAAATGCAAGCATGTGGAGGGAAGAGATTACCCACATGTGATCATGTCATGTTGATGTTGTGGTGCACACTCGTTTGCCTTGCCCATGACTAGTGCCTTGCACTTGTACATGGGGGTGACAACCCTATTCATATGGGGGAAATTATTCTTGTTGCTGCAAGAAAAGAAAGAATGTGGTGTCATTGCACCACCCCCACCGTCAGGGCTGCCCCCTCTCATCGTTTGCTCTTACATGGGACCCACCAGTTGGCACCCCCATGTACCCCTTCTTCTTCTTTCTTGCAAACTCTTGCCATGTGCATCACCATCAAGTTGCCATGTGCCTTTACCCATTTGATACTCCTTGGTGTCAATTCATCGACACTATTCCGTCTCCGGAATCGATTTTTACTTTCACGTTGTAATTATTTCTGTTAATTAGATTGTTGAGCATGCCATGCTGCCATGTTACTTACACCACAAATTAAGGCTAAGACCAAAGCCATTCAACGTAAATAAAATTGCATATGAAGTTGTTGACGTGTCGTCACCACCTTCATTTAAATCTGACTAGATAGGGTCACATCATGTCCTATTAAACCTGATCATACCATCCTTGCCTGCGCATTGCACCCATTGCTTATGTGTGTGCTTTTCCTTGCCGGTACCTTAAGTTAGCACCTGAGACTACCGAGGAGACTTACATGGAGGTTTCCGACACCGAGCCCGAGGACCCTGCTACGTCTGCTCCGTCGGCCGATTACCCAGGCAAGGGGAAGATTCATACCATTACTTTATAACTCTCTGCCTACCTACCTAGCTATAGTCTAGAACGATTGTTTGATCCTATCCACCTTGCTTATGCCACAATCAAAACCAAACAGCCATGATCCCCACATCCCAGCAAAACATTGCATTGCTAAGTTACCGCTGCTCAGCCATTGCTTAGTATCATTAGGGAATACCAACTTCTTACCCTATGCTATGTTGGGATATCATGTTAATAAAGAATTTGGTTGATGTTTATTATTATGATGTTAATTTATATTTGACAAAGGATGGGAGACCGGGCTGTTCCCGCCAGGTGTTTTGTTCCATTCGAGTCACTTAGGTCCCGAGTTTCGGGTATTGTGTTTCTTGACGAGCGTGCCTAATCGTGTGTCGGGTTCTATGGGGCCCCCTTGTCTTACCTACCTAGCTTCATACAATTCTAGTGGTGGCCCGAGCTGATTTACTTTTTGCAAACGTGTGTGTGCTTGGTTGGTACCCCAGCAGTTTTCGAAACAAACTGGGCCAACGGGGACATGGTTCCTTTGTTGGTCCACCTGATCAGCTAGGACCCAGTCTCATGTGAAAATTACTGGCAATCCGACCTGCGTCATACGGTAGATTCCGACCCGGGAGCGTGGCTTGTTCTTGGGTTGGGTGTCGACTCCCCGGGGGCCACCCGGAATTGTGCGTTGTTAGTTAGAGGGACTCTGACGTTCCGGAGTTTCAGGCGTTTACCTAGCCAAGTGGAAACCGGGCGTACATGCGAAGCCTATGATGGGCAGTTGGTACACCCCTGCAGGGTTAAATCTTTTCGAAAATCCGTGTCCACGGTTATGGACAACTTGAGACCTACTCCTTGTTCATAGAATAACATCAACTTGAATCATAACTAAAACTTGCCTATTGTTTGAGTGCCTTGGTTGCTTTTCTTCTTCCAGGGGGGCCGAGAGAAGGTCCAGGTTGTGTTATATTTGACGTAAGTAGGTGAATAGCAGACTTATGACACGATGTCACGTGCATTCTTGGATCTTACCTCTACTCTAATAGAACGATAGCCACCATATATGCTAGTGCGGCTACAACCTTTACTTTTACCTTGTCTTACCCTAGGGAGTTAGTTATCCTGTAATTATATAATCTCACCCCTGTTTTCCTTTTGTGCTTTTACTGTTTTTCCTGATCGGCCGCTGTAGTTTACTACTACCTCGACCCGAGCACCGGACGATACTTCGTGGAGGTTCCCCCGGAGGACAACGATGAGGATGACTTCGTTCAGTAGATCCTATAGTTGGGTTCCGATGATCCGTGGGTGGACTTATTTTATGTGCAGCCCTCTCTAGGGTCATTTGGATTTTGACTGTACTCGGTCGTGATTGTCTTCCGCTTGTTGCATGATGTACTGTTGGGTCTACGGACCTCCGAGATGATGTAATAAATACCAGCGGTTATGTATGCCCTGTATTCTATATATTTATGCCTTAGTATAAAGTTCATTGTTCTTATATCTGTTGTCGAGAATCCAACAACGACACGAGTGCGAGTGTCGTGAGTCGGTGGCCTTTTATGCGCTACTAACTCGAGCGGGACGCGAAAGTGGCTAACTTGAGTTAGCACCGCATCGGGGCCTTACAGAACCCATTTGTTGTTTGTGTGTGTGACCTTCTTAACTTATTTTGGAAGGACATGTCTAGCACTTTGAGTCTCATTTATTCAAGACTATGTTGATGCTTAAATAGTCATCCTTGTACTAGTCGTATCAAGTGCTTTGCCATGACTCACACACATCTTGTTGGTTGAGCCAATTCCTATGATTATCTCTTTTGCTATTTTCTCAACCATTGGTTTGGTGCAAGTGCTAGGTCTCATATATTTGCACGCTTGCACTTTTGTTGTGTTTCTGTCGATTTTGGGGAGTGATGATCCAATTTTTGTGAACTTTGTATTATAATACAAAGATTCTAAATAGTGCACAAATCTTGGGGAACGTCTCTATTTTCTTTATAACACTCCTATGCTCAAATCATAAATCTTATAATCTTTTGGCAAGTTGGGTCATTTGATTGCCTGCATTTTCTTATGCCTTTGTGCCATCTCATCTCTTTGTTGCAATCTTTGGATCCTCTATATAGTTTTCTTTTCCTCCTATCATGTATCTTTGGATATGTGTATCTTATTCCACTCATTTCTTGAGAAATACACCCTTTTGGGAGGAACACATTCTATATCGGCCTTCTTAGTTTTCCGCCCATTTTGGCAATCGATGCCAAAGGGGGAGAAGTTTACAGGGTTTTGTTTGAGGAGGTTAGTGCTTTATTTTTGTTCTTAAGCATTTGCCTTCTTGTTTATGCATACTTACTTTGCATGATTAGCTTAATTCATCATATAAACCCTCTTAATGTGTTTGTCATCAATTACCAAAATGGGGGAGATTGAAAGGGCATGTGCCCTTATATTTGGTTTTGGTAATTGATGAAAATCTTTATGGACTAATGGTTTCCTTGAGTTATACTTTAAGGTTTGTCCATAGGCAACGCTTGAAGATCATATGGTGGCTTCAAGGTTGTCAGATGAAGATTACGTGTTGACCAAGGTGTTCTTCATGGAGCTATCCAAAGATTGGTCAAGTTGATGTGTGCAAGGTCAGGAGGAGCATCATGAAGATATCATATTCTTGGAGCTTGCCGACCATTTGGTGATAATGGTCTTGTGAAGATATGCCTAAAAGAGGCTCACCCATAATGGAGTATGGGGGAGCAATCTACTAGTCTTCATTGAGCCGGCGGAATCAAGGAAGGTGTCCCAACTTGAGGCGGGCATGATCGTCTTCATCCAGCTCAAGTGGATTATGTGCAAGACAAAGGTTTGAATAGATAGGTGTCTAGCTTACCGGTCTCTTGGTGGTAGCTAGGAGACCCTGTTATAGGCTAGGCCGAATCGTTCGTGGAGAGCTCAAACCTTTTGCATCCTTGGCGTCATCTTTATTGGTTCTTGTTTGGTTTTTCTCTTTGTGAGTGTTGGAGCTTGAGTTCGTATTCATTACAAGCTCTTCTTCATCGAAAATGGATTTCATATACATCTACTTTTGTGTTTTCAATGTTGGTGTTTTTTTCGGCTCTTATCTTGTGAAGGTTTCACCTTCTACCTTGTTGGCATTTTAACATTTTCATTATTTTCATCATTTCTTTTTGTTGATATTGGGTGGTTCTCTATGTGAGGATCTATATCCTTTCCATAGCTTTAAAACAAGCCCAAGATCATCAAAATCGGAGTTCGTATGGAAAAGTTACGCTTGTTTTGGTCGTGCTGTTTTGGCCTGTGAGGTAGTACCGCCCGGAGTTGAGGTAGTACCGCCCGGTAGAGCGGTAGTATCAATATGGAGAGCCGAGAACCTTACCCTTTGTCTAAGAAGGTAAGGCCAAGCACAGAACATTCTCGGAAAGCATCGAACGTGAGGGGCATCCCATCCAGGCCGGATGATCAACTGAGATGGGTCCTCATCGTCCGCACACAAGACTAAATGATATGGGTGGTGAACTCCCATATTCATAGACAAGTCGCCTCAACCATACGCTCGATTGTATTATAACACCTACATAGACTTACTCCAGCCCGATGACTTAGTCGGGGTCTAGGGCGGGCTCAATCATACAACAAAGTGTGCACGTGACAGAGTCACGAGCAATCGCATCGCGATGCCCCAAGCTGCGCACATCTAAGGGCCACTTGGTGTACAAAAGACCGCCAGCCAGATCACAACTAAGGTCTCGAAAACCCATACTAAGACATGCATGTTATAATCATACACGCAGCACACATGTCTAGTATGAACAGCAGGTATCATTGCAATTCTCTACAAAGTTTACAACTTTATTGATAACTCTTACAGAGTGCACGCAGAGATCACAAGACTGTGATCCAACATTACATCAAACATGCGGAAGCAAAGTAGGTCCGAGTACAGACAAGTTTAACAAATGGCTTAGAGAAGACTTATTTATAAACAAGCCCTTCCATGAGGGACCAGTCGTTTGACTGGGACTACACTAGCTTGATCAGTCGTCGAGCTCCAGGAAGAATCCACCTTCGGGGTCAGTGGGTTCATCTAAAACATAGAATAAGTAAACGTGAGTAAAAAGTCGTACTCAGCAAGACTTACGTAGGAGCTATACTACTCATGCACATGTATCAAGGTAAAGGGAGGTGGGGTTTCAAAAGTAGAAGTGCCATCTTTGAATTGGCTAGTCCTGAACTACGAGTACCAGACTTGAGGTAAGAAGCGTACACGAGTCCACTATATGTCTAGAACCAATTACACCACTATGGTGCCTTCCTCGACTTCCCACGAGAAAGCACGCCATAGCACTCACAGTTATCTTGGCAAGTTTTATAAATATACATTGAAGTTGTCTAATAATCAGGCACAGCTTTCCAAGTAGCCCCTTACCGCGGACGCGGCTATTCGAATAGTTTATTAACCCTGCAGGGGTGTACTGCTACACACATGAAACTATCAGTTACCGCCTTGGCCTCGACACCATTCAAGCGGGTGTCGCCGAGGATAATCTCCACAATTTTTACCTCACAACCAACTCAAGTTCAATGAAGACGCCTATCTGGGATGGTTTCCACATTCGTAACCCGGTCGGTTTACCGAAGTGGTCCCAGAAGATGTGTGCGTGGTGCATAAGCCGGTCTCGGTTGAGCCGTTCTCTCACTTAGCAGCCAGGCCACAAACCTACCAGAACTCCGAACTACTGCGACTCATTGAACTGAGAAGGGGTGAGTTAGTAGGTTGAGCGGGGGTCCGTTTGCCCAACATGTGGTAGTACTCTTCATCTTGGATCACCACACAAGAACTCGGGCTTAAGGCGGTGTTCAACGAGACAACCCACTGTGTACTCCTACACAGCCTCTCATCGTTCACCTAGTATTAGGGTAGATTCACCAACACATTTCCACCATCATCAACATGATTGCTACCATCCCGACTCACATAACAGTATCAACATTGTATCACTCTAAGCATGCAATAAGCAGTAACAGTTGCAGGGGCCACATGATATCAATCAACTCCTAAATCTGCTAGGATTTTGGTTTGCTTACTACCGTGACAAATGATAGGTCATGCAAAGGAATGGGTTCATCTATGCGGTAGAAACGTAGCATGGTAATCATCCTAAACAATGCATAAGCGAGACTGAGAGGGAAGTGGGATTTTGTAAGAGCAAGTTTTGCCCCTGAAAGTTTTGGAGATTTTTGGACAAAGCAGAAGTGGAACTAATATTGTTTTCAAGTATAAACAGATACTTAGGTTCCGAAAGAATGGAGTTTGCAAGTAGAAGGTCGAAGGACAACTCACTGCAGAGAAGCTGCAGTCAACTACCGAAACCTTTGAAGGAAGACGACCCCCAAAAATGTCGTTGAAGAAGAGGTCTCTCTCGAGTAAAAGCGCAACGAGGAGAAAGATGAAGATGGTCGAAGACTTAGTCTTTTTACTAGTTTCTCTTTATTTTCTTGAGTCATAGAAAAACCGTACTATCAAGAGGGGTTTGCTAGTTGTGATCTTTGTCGAAGTGAATTTGCTCTGCTCAACCTAAACCCACAAAAGCCTACCGAGAGAAATCTTACTGAGTCGAGTGAATAGCTCGAAGGCAAAGTCATCGCACTTCATGCCTTCTAGAGATAACTCGTTCGGTAAGTCAGCTTACTTGTTCCTCAAGTAATGTTGCGATGTGATTGGATTCCGACCATTGTGGACACGCGTCAAGCGGTCGCATCGGGTCACTTCAGTCATTTTACCCATTGGGATCGCCAACTATAAATACCCCGCACCTACCCGCCATTTTGGGTTGGCTGCTCCACTGAAGATTCTAAGACAAAAGTACTGTGAGCATCCCAAGAGAGATCCATCGAGAGAAAACCAAAACCCAAGTCTGAACTGAGTTGAGCAATTCACAGAGACTTAGGTCGAGATTAGCCGGTCTTTTTATCTTGGAGAACTGCAAGTCTCCTAGACGGTTAGGCGTCGCCTGTCAAGCAGTCGAAGAGAAATTGTCGCTGCTGAAGGTAGTTTGTAAAGGTCTCGGAGATGTCCTGAATCATCTACCACGAGTGAAAACTGGACAAGCTCGAGGAGTTTGTTGCAGTGGAGAATAGGACGGAGAGAGTTTTGCTCCAGGTGTTCAATCACCAGTCCCTCCAACCAGTCATAGCACTTTGCAGAGTGTGAACTGGTTTACCAAACATCGTCGTGTCAGGCTCGTTTTCCTTCTTGCACTTACATTAAGTATTTACTCGTTGCTTGTTTGCCTTCGATGTTTACCTTCGCTCCCAATCCTTCGAGCTATGTATATCTTTCGATATTGTATTTCCTTCGAGATGCATGTAGTCCTTCGCAGTTTGCATGAATTCCTTCTAAGTTCCTTATAATTTTTAGAAGTGATCATTCACCCCCTCACCCTCTGATCATTCTTGAGATTTCAATTGGTATCGGAGCTAGGCACTCCCTACACTCTGCTTATTTTGGTCTAACCACCTGGAGTGTGTCATTTTCAGCTGTTCGCTCGGGGGAACCGATTCCTATTTACAATGGGAAGGACTATCCTTATTGGAAGGACAAAATGAAGAGGAACATCATGGCCATCAACTCTGTCGCTTGGGAAGTTGTCAAGAATGGTGTAAATGTCAAAGAGAGAAGCGCTATCACTCCTGAAGAGGCAAAGAAGATGTCCCTCGATTCTGAAGTCTGGGTATTCATCACAAATCATCTGATTCCAGAAAAATATCATGAAGTCAAGAATATTTCTTCGGCCAAAGGTGTCTGGGACTATCTCGAGAAGATTGGTGAAGGTGTCTCTACTCAGAAAGATGCTCGTATTGACACCCTTTGAAGCAAATTCTATCGATTCAAGAGGCACGAGGGAGAGAAAGTTAACTCCATATACAGCAGACTCACTGCTCTGTCAAATGAATTGATTTCCCTCGGTGCCGAAGACATTACCAATCGGATCGTTGTCAGGACTTTGCTCCGTTCCCTTGATGATTCCTTCGATCACATTGTGCTGATGATTAAGGAAAGGACTGATTTCAAGGATCTTGTTGCCGCTGATATTCTCCAGAGACTCAACACTTTCGAAATGTAAGAAGAAGAAAAACTACTCCTCCAGACATTCGAGCAATTCATCACAACATCGATCATCATCCAGAAACTCTTCAGCAAAAGATAACTGCTGCTACAAGTGCAAGAAGCCAGGTCACTTCATTGCTGATTGTCCTCTCTGGGAAATTGAACATAGATAAAAACATTCTCACAGCAACTCTTCGAGCAAGTCACACAGATCGAGCAAAAACTATGAGTCTAAGAGATATGATTCAAAGTCCAGAAAAGACAAGAAAGATGGTTCTGATGATGACAAGAAGAAGAAGTACCACAAACATCGAGAGAGTTCTTCCTCGAAATCACATTCCTCTCGACACAAGAATTCTCACCGTGCCAAAGCCTATTTGGGTAAAGAGATGAACTCTGAAGATGAAGCCTTAGGTTCCGAAGCTGAATCAAACTCAAGATCTGGTTCTGGTTCTGGTTCTGAATCTGATGGTGTTGCTGGTCTAGCATTTGCTTCGAACAAGACTTCAAGTTCATTCTTCACCAACCAAAGCAGTGAAGATGAATCTCCGTCTTACTGCTTCATGGCCAAGGCTAAGGTATCCTCTTCTAAGAATTCCTACGATACTTTTGATGGATCTTCTTATGAAAGTAACTCTAGGATAAGCTATGCCAAACTTGCCAAAATTGCTTCTATCCAACAAGATGAACTAGATTCTTTAAGTGAAACTATTCAAAAATCTGAGACTTTATTGATCGATGAGATTGAGAAAGGTCAAACTTTGACAAATGAGCATGCAGCTCTAAAGGAAAAGTATGATGAACTTTCCTCTCGGCATGATCTTCTCTCAGTGGACTACGAGAAGCTAACCTATGAATTCCTTCAAAGGAAAATGGCTCTCGAGAAACTGAGAGAGGCTCATGAAGAATTGGAAAGTATTAATCTCACTATCATTGCTCAACAGGGCTCAGAAGCTAAAAATGAATCTACTTCACCTTGCTTGACTTGTTTGTAACGAAGTAAAATTGAGTCTATTTCTGAGAAATCGAAAGGAAAGCAACCTATTGCTATTGCTGATGCTAACCCCTCGAACGAGGAAACCATTACCGAGGAACTCCTCAGGTTGAGAAATTTATTTGAAATAGGCATGTTCAAAAGTGTTCAGGGACACCAGTACCTATGTGATATCCTAAGGAAGGCTCTACTTCATAGGAATCCTCGAAACGAAGGAGTTGGTTTCGTAAGGAAACTCAACCCTGATAGCACCTACTGGGAACCCGAGCAGTATCCTAAAACTGTCTGGGTTCTGGCGAAAGAAAAGCCCATTGATATTGCTAACCTTTCAGGTTTCAACTACAAAATTGATAAGGCTATTGTTGATGAATCACTTGATTCTGACTACAAGCTTGTCAAAGATCAGGAAGGAAAGGTGTCAGCGGAATTCATTGGTACTCCTCCGAAGAATGGTTTCTATAAGCGACGGATTTGGGTTCGCAAATCTCTCGTAGAAAAACTGCCCCCTAACCATTCTATGCAGGGAAAATCCTCGGTACCACCGAATCACTATTATTCTCTTGAGGATAGAAATTAACCCTTGGTTCTTGCTTCAAATGTTCTCCAGAAGGAATACTATCGAGTTGATAGAAATGGTTATCGTCATCGTGACAATAATACCAAAACTGCTTTTACCTACCATTACTCTAACCCCTCGTCGAGGAATTAAGTTTATGTTGTGCTTGATGGTCCCCCTCGCCAATATAATCCTGTTCGCTATAATATCGCTGCCTCATCTAGCACTTCCATGCCTTCTAAGTCACCTTCTCGTTTGTGGGTGGTTAAGAAGAACAAATTCTTCTGCAGGGCTATGTCTCCGGTGGATCCGAATGGGTCATGGATAGTGGTTGTACAAATCATATGACCGGAGACAAAGATTTGGTCACCGAAGACAAACTTACTGAATCTTCTCAGAGATATATTACCTTCGGTGACAACAACAAAGGAAAAGTACTTGGTTTGGGTAAGGTTGCTATATCGAAGGATAAGCATATTGACAAGGTTATGCTTGTTCAATCACTAGGATATAATCTCATGTCTATCTCAAAACTTTGTGATATGGATATGCTTGTATTGTTTTCTGCTTCTCGTTGTGTTGTCTTTTCACAGGATGATTATTCCTTCGTGTTCGAAGGATATCGCAAAGGTGATCTCTATATTGTTGATTTATCTTCGGGACCTGCAGTGTCCACATGCTTAATGGCTAAAGCCGCATCTGGTTGGTTATGGCACCGAAGACTTGGTCATGCAGGAATGAAAAATCTTCAAACTCTTATCTCGAAGAAGAATATCGTTGGAATTGATAATGTGAAATTCGATAAAGATCGTCTATGCGGTGCCTGTGAAGCAGGAAAGATTGCCAAGAAACATCACTCAGCAAAAACTATAATGACTACTACTCGTCCTCTTGAATTGCTTTATATGGATTTATTCGGTCCTCAAAATTATGCTAGCCTTGGAGGTAACAAGTATGGTCTGGTTATTGATGATGATTTCTCTCGATATACTTGTGTTTTCTTTCTAGATGACAAGAGCAAGGTTGTTGAAAATTTCAAAACTTTCGCAAAGAGAGCTCAAACTGAATATGAATTATCTCTCAAGCATATCAGAAGTGATAATGGTACAGAATTCAAAAACACCCATATCGAAGAATTTCTTGATTAATATGGCTTTACTCATGAATTCTCGGCTGCTTATACACCGCAACAGAATGGTGTGGTCGAGAGAAAGAATCGAACACTTATTGAAATGGCCAGAACAATGCTTGCTGAATACAAGACTCCTATCAGGTTCTGGGCCGAAGCTATTAACACAGCATGTCATATCATCAACAAGGTTTATCTGCACGAATTTCTGAAGAAAACTTCACATGAGCTTATCACTAGTAGAAATTCGAATTTTTCATATCTCAGGGTTTTTGGTGCTCCATGTTATATCAGAGATATGAATCACAGCTCCAAGTTTGCTCCAAAGGCTCACGAAGGTTTTCTCCTAGGTTATGGTTCAAATTCTCACACTTACAGAGTTTACAACTCTCATCTTGGCAAAGTTGTGGAAACTATAAATGTTCGATTTGATGAAACTAACGGCTCTCAAAAGGAGCAATTACCTCTTAACCTGGATGAACCACCTTTGGATGAAGTTATCAGGTACATGGCCATTGGAGATATTCGGCCTATCGAAGGAAATGCACATCAAGCCAACAAGGATGATGATGGTCCAATGTTCCCACACATAGCCCGGGGCACTGGAGATCAACATCCTGGAGCTAATGATGTACAGGTCGAAGGAGAACGCATAAACGAAGAAAATGCTCAACCCGAAGGAGAAGCTGAACCCGAAGGCAATGATCCCGAAGGACAATCTGATCCTGAAGGTCAAGTTGATCCCGAAGAACAACCGGATCCTCAAGCTGTTGAAGAAGCTTTACCTCGTGTTCGAAGAAAAGTGGACTTCGACTCAATACTCGAAGATATTCGTCTACCAGGTCGTCCTACCACTCGTTCTCGCACTCGTTTAGTTAACTTCTGTGGAAATTTTTCGTTTGTATCCATGCTAGAACCATCGAAATTCGATGAAGCCATGAAGGACTCAGATTGGATGACTGCAATGCTCGAAGAACTTAACCAGTTCGAGAGAAATAAAGTCTGGTCCCTCGTCGATAGACCTGATGCCAAGAAGCATAATATCATTGGTACGAAGTGGATTTTTCGCAACAAGCAAGATGAAGATGGCATTGTTATAAGGAATAAAGCTCGACTAGTTGCACAAGGCTACACCCAAATCGAAGGTATTGATTTCGCCACCAGGTTTTGAAGACCCGAAGAATCCTGATAAGGTGTACAGGTTGCACAAGGCCCTATATGGGTTAAAGCAAGCACCTCGTGCTTGGTATGAAACACTAAAGGATTTCCTTCTGAAGAAGGGCTTCAAACCAGGAACAACTGACCCGACTCTTTTTACTCGTGCATACAAAGATGATCTCTTTGTGTGTCAAATTTATGTCGATGATATTATTTTTGGCTGTACTAACCCTGATATCAGCGAAGAATTTGCTCGTATGATGTCAAAGAAATATGAAATGTCTATGATGGGTGAATTGAAGTTCTTTCTCGGGCTTCAAATCCGTCAACAGAAGAATGGGACATTTATCTCTCAAGAGAAGTACCTCAGAGATTGCCTGAAGAAGTTTGATCTTGTCAGTTGAAAAACTATCAAGACTCCAATGCCTACGAATGTTCATCTAGATGAAGATGAGAAGGGCAAACCTTTCGATCAGAAGAAATATCGCTCGATGATCGGTTCTCTTCTTTACCTTTGTGCATCTAGACCTGATATTATTCTATCAGTTTGTATGTGTGCTCGTTTTCAGGCAAACCCGAAAGAATCACATCATATAGCTGTCAAGCGAATTCTTCGATATCTGGTTCATACACCAACTTTGGGACTATGGTATCCCAAAGGTGCCCAATTTGACCTCGTTGGATATTCTGATTCTGACTGGGCTGGTGATCGAGTCGACAGGAAATCTACCTCAGGCACATGTCTTTTTTTCGGTAGATCTCTTGTCTGTTGGGCTTCGAAGAAACAGAATTGTGTATCTATTTCTACGGCTGAAGCCAAGTATATTGTTGTCGGTTCATGTTGCACTCAAATTCCGTGGCTCAAGCAAACGCTGAAAGATTATGGTATTCTTGTGAATAAAATTCCATTACTATGTGATAACGAGAGTGCTATCAAAATTGCCCATAATCCAGTACAACACTCTCGAACGAAGCATATTGATATTCGTCATCATTTTCTTCGAGATCACGTTCAGCGAGAAGATATTTTTATCAGCCATGTTCGCACCGAAGATCAATTGGCTGATATCTTTACAAAGCCCCTGGATGAGAAAAGGTTTTGTGCACTAAGGTGTGAGTTGAACATATTGGACTCACGCAATGTGCAGTAAGATCATAACTATCTGTACTATGTATTATATGTTTTCTTTCTGTGTTGTTTACTTACGTTATTTTTCTGCCGTGTTTCTTTTTCGTTTGTTTCTGTTCGTTCGGTGTTGTCCTATACACTTATCACTCCGAGTTTTTCTTATCTTTGTTTTTCTCTCGGATTGACTAAGTATCGGACCCTGTTTTCCCTCTTTTCTATCCCTGCCCCATCTTTGCTTTTATCTCGTGAACATGTATATTTGTACTCGATTAAGATTCCCTTCGAATGTCATTGATTCCGAAGGAAAATCTATCGAACGTTTATCTACTTTTATACTCGATGTTCCATGAGTTTGGTCTCGGACGTGGAGCAATTTTCTTTCGATTCGTTGGGATTTTCCCGCGATTACCGCCACAAAATCCGTCCGTTGAATTCAAAGAGACGCGGAATCTGCGCTGTTGGATCGGATTTGACAGGTATGTCAGACCCCTCCCCTATAAATACCGATCCACCCCCACCGGCACAGACCACGCAATTTCCTCGACTTCATCTCTCCGCTCCCGAAGCTCTCTCTCGCGCTCCGCCATGTTGTTCGTCGCCGTTGATTCCCTCGACGCTTAGCTGCCGTAAGGAAGTCGCCGGAGACTTTCCCGTCGACGAGGATCTTCATCCGCGCCGCCGTAGCCGCCGCACATCACCAAGTTAGGGTATGTGAGGCTCTAGACTCGATTCCAATCTCTTCTGTTCATCGAGCCCAAGATTTTTTCTTGATTTTCTCTTATTTTTATTAGGTCTGTTTGATCCATTTGGATTGTTGAATCTTGGGAAATTTGTTTCTAGCGTTTTCGGTCGATTCCCATCCGATCTAGGTAAGAAATCCCTCGGATTCTCTCACTTAGGAAAATCCCACAGAAGCGTATCGATAGATTTACACTTGTGCACTTCTTTCATACAAGTTCTTCGTTAGATTTGCACCCGATGAAAATCGAGCCTAGCACTTTCATGAAAACTTGCTTCAAGACAAATTCCTCGATATGTTTACTGCATTCAAAATGTTTTTCTTCGAAAATGGCTGGTACTTGTTCACACCTTTCCTATATTCCCTCGTACCTATCTATTTCGCAGGAAAATGTCTGAGAACGCCGGAAATATCAGAGAGCCCAAGCGTGCAGGAGGTCGAACAAGAATCACCAACAACTCTGAAGTCCTGTCTGAGGAATTGATCATCGAAAAGAAACTGAGAACGCTGGAAGGCTCTGAGGAAGATGATCAAACAAGAGAAAACAGACTGCAAGAGATTCGAAGGCTCCAAGCGCTTCGTTGGTATGAATACAAGTCACTTATTCCTCGCTGGGAGAGGTTGTTTGCTTTGAAAAATCCCTGGTATGATGTCAAGTCATTAAGGCCCAAGTGGACGAAAGATAATCGACCACCTCCTCCAGACCATGCTCACCCATCCTCTCTCAAAACACCTGCTGATTTTAAAGAGTTGGTTGAGGCTCGAGCTAGTCGAGCGAAAAAGCGAAAGGAAGCTAAAGCCAGAAAGGAGGTTGCTGCTGCTGAGTGCACTGAGGAAGTTGGACCAAGCGCTAGGCTGGCAAGAAATCTCCCAAGCGAAAGAAAAAGGAAGTTATTGTCTCTCCACCAGAGGCAACTTCTGACGAAGAAGATGCCCATTCTGATGGTCAAGACCCTGGCACAGAGGCTGACGTCGAGGATATTGCTCTGAAGAAAAAGTCGAGCAATAAAGGCATTAGGATCCAGGAGCCAATTGACATGACCAATTTGGTCACAGATCTGCCTATTTCCTCTGCTCCCCCAGTACAAACTCGTAGACAAAAACCTTCGGTCAGGTGGAAGGGAAAGCAAGTCTGATACATCCAAAACGTATCTATAATTTCTGCTTGCTCCATGCATGTTTTGTGTGATATTGCTATGTTCTAGATACACTTTCATACATTTTTTATCATATTTGAACTAACCTATTAACTCAGTGCACCCCAGTGCCAGTTCCTGTTTTCTGCTGTTTTTCTATTTTAGTTTTCCCCCATATAAAAAGTGCCAGAAAAATTCGGGAAAATTCAGATAAAAAATCAGCGTGGAGGAAGCTTCGCGAAGAGCCCGGGAGGGGCCAGAGGGGAGCTAGGGGGGCCCAGGCGGCCACCCGGCGCGGCCCCACCCCTGGCCGCGCCTGGGGGGCCTGGTCCACCTCTGGCTGCCCCCCTTCGCCTATTTATTCTCCGTCACGGGAAAACTCCAGAAGAGGAACCCTATTCCACGAACTCGCCTCTGTTCCTCCACCGCCGCGCTTCCGAAGATCGGGAGCACCAGAAGACCTCTTCCCGGCACCCTGCCGGAGGGAGGATTGACCTCCGGGAGTCTCCTCTCCACCATGGATGCTCCCCGGATGTCTCGTGAGTAGTTTTCCTTGGACCATGGGTCTGTGATCAGTAGCTATGTGTTGTTCTCCTCCCCTCTTTGATCTTCATTGTTTAGACCTCGTGAGCTGCCCTACATGATCGAGGCACCTTTGTAATATTTCAGCTATTGCTATGTTGAGTTTGATAGGATCTGATGGATTATGAGATTATGTTCAGATTGTGATAGAGTAATATATTTGGTTTTTATCTCTTATATTTTTGTTCCTAAGTAATTCTTGCATGTTCTCCGTTGCTGTTTATTGCTTTGGCCAGGTAGTAGGTAGTGACTTCAAGAGGGAACGTTGTGCTAGATTGTGGGTTCATGCCCCCCGATGACACTCTTGAGTGACAGAAACATGAGTCTATGGGATGTGTTGTTGCCACAAGGGGGAAAACAACGGTGCTTGTAACCGAGGTTACAAGGATTGTTTACTTTAAGCATAGTTCTTTTTAATGCAGTTGTCTGTTGCTTTCGGTTTACACTTTGGGTGGGGCTCGCAACTTAATACCAGCGAGATGTTCTGGATAGATATCTCAAGGTGGATGATTAGTAGTAGATGCAGATGGATTTCGGTCTACTTATCTTGGCGTACTGCATGTGCTTCTGAACCTCGTCCTTTCTTTTGTATCATAGTTAGCATTGCGGTGTGTTCATAATCCTGTCAATTGCCTTTCTGTAATTTGTTTACCTCGCATAGCAATTTTATCGTATTTTGGGAGAGAGACATCACTAGCGAACATCACGTATCCCGGTCCATATCCTCATTATTGTTTCCACGCTTTATTTACTTTACTGCTTTTACTTGTTATCATTATCCCTTGCGTTTTATCCTTTGTAAACAACAAGACCGAAGAGATTGACAACCTCTCTGAACTTCGTTGGGAACAAAGTTATTTGTGTCTGTGTGCAGGTTCGCGTCAGTTGCGCCGCTGACACCTACTTATCATCTCTGGAGTCCTACTGGAGAAAAAACCTTGGTATCTTCACCGAGGGAAACTGCTGCTGCACTACATCTCAAACCTTCCACTTGGGGTAACCAACGAAGGGCGAGAAGCCGTCTAGCAAAAGTATTTCTGGCGCCGTTGCCGGGGACTCCAAGTGCTAAGATAGGGGAGTTGCACACTACCCTTTACCTTTATTTTTTAGTCTTGTTAGTTTATCTTTCAGTTTTTATCTTTGTGTCTTTTATCAAAAACTACAAAAAAATCTGCCACACTTGCTGCTACTATGGGTTCCACTGAAAACACCAAGTTGTGTGACTTCACTAGTCACAACAACCAAGACTTTATCTGCACTCCCATTTCCACACCTGCCACTTCAGCTACCTCTTATGAAATTAAACCTGCTTTGCTAAACCTTGTTATGAGAGATCAATTCTCTGGTGCTGGAGATGATGCTGCTTTACACTTGAATAATTTTGTTGAATTATGTGAGATGCAAAAGTATAAAGAAGTAGAAGGTGATGTTGTTAAGCTCAAGCTCTTTCCTCTCTCTTTAAGGGGAGATGCTAAAATCTGGTTTCAATCTTTGCCTAGAAATAGCATAGATTCTTGGGATAAGTGCAAAGATGCTTTTATAGGGAAGTACGACCCTCCTGCTAAGATTATCCAATTGAGGAGTAATATTATGAATTTTAAGCAATTGGATAATGAACATGTTGCCCAAGCTTGGGAACGAATGAAATCTCTTGTTAAGAAATGCCCCACACATGGTTTGACTACCTGGATGGTTATCCAGACTTTTTATGCAGGCTTGAACTTTACCTCGCGGAACCTGTTAGATTCGGCCGCGGGAGGAACCTTTATGTCAACTACACTTGGTGCTGCCACAAAGCTTCTCGATGAAATGATGACCAATTATTCCCAATGGCACACCGAACGCGCTCCAACAGGCAGGAAGGTAAATTCTGTCGAGGAAATTACCTCCCTCAATGAAAAAGTTGACTTAATTATGTCTCTACTTACCAAGCAAACCTCTATTGATCCTCATGATGTTCCTTTAAATTCTTTGGTTGCTCAAGAACAAGTAGATGTGAACTTTATTGCTAGAAACAACTTCAACAACAATGCTTATACGGGAAATTTTGCTAGCAATCCTAGACCGTTTCCATCCAACTATGGGAACAACAACACCTACCCTAGCAACAAGAACCCCTCTTCTGAATTAGAAAGCATGCTTTCACTACCCAAAATCCTTCAACAAGAATGTAGAAGAGAAATTATCTAAAATAGATAATCTCCCTTTGAAGGTAGAAAGCTTAGCCCTTGATATTAAGATGCTCAAAATTAGAACCTCCCCCCTTGAGGAGAATAAGGCCACTCCTATTAATGCTATCCAGTTACAAATCAATGAAAACCTTAGGATGATGGCTAAACTTAAAGAAAGAGGGGCTAGAGAAAAAGAGGAAGAGGATAGAATTAAGAGCCTTCCTACACACCACACAGTTGCCACTATCCAAATTGTTGAGGACACCCAAACTATTAGCACCCAATGCACTCCTAGTCCCGTTGGACCTATTAATGGTGATGCTAATACCTCAACCATAGATGAAGAAACTCCTATGAACATAGAGGGTTTCAAACAAGTGAGCCTAGATGACACTACTACCACCTTTGATAGTAGTGATATTGATTTTGATAGTTGTACCCTCTCAGAAGTTATCAGTTTACTACACAAAATTTCTAGAGACCCCCACACTAGCACACTTAATCTTGCCTTCACGGAGCATATCACAAATGCTCTCATCAAAGCTAGGGAGGAGAAGCTTAGAGTAGAAGCCTCCATACCTAGGAAGCTAGAGGATGGTTGGGATCCTATGATCAAAATTAAATTAAATAACTTCTCTTGCTATGCTTTATGTGATGTTGAAGCTAGTACCTCCGTTATGCCCAATAGAATATTTGATATGTTTGAATTGAAACCTTTTGAGCCTTTTTCTTTTGGTGTTCGTCTTGT
This sequence comes from Bromus sterilis, assembly GCA_950022295.1. Taxonomy (NCBI): domain Eukaryota; kingdom Viridiplantae; phylum Streptophyta; class Magnoliopsida; order Poales; family Poaceae; genus Bromus; species Bromus sterilis. The sequence continues at coordinate 226,573,375 of OX465599.1, forward strand.
TGATTCTTCCGTAAAGAAATATTTAGGTAAGATCGACGATGTTCTTATCATTGTCAATGACAACTATGTTCCCGTCGATTTTATTGTTCTGGATATAGAGTGTGAACCTTTATGTCAATTATTTTGGGACGTCCTTTTCTTCGCACCGTTGGTGCAGTTATTGACAGGAAAGAGGGGAATATTAAATTCCAATTCCCATTAAAAAATGGTATGGAACACTTCCCTAGAAAGAAAATCAAGTTACCTTTTTAGTCCGTTACACGGGCTAGTTATTCTCTTTCGCTTGATAAAACTTGATTCCTTTTTTTGCATTATGCCTAGCTAATGGCTTTAAAGAAGCGCTTTCGGGAGGCAGCCCGCAACGAATTTAGGTGTTTCTTTTTTCTTTTGTTGTGTCTTGATGATTTTTACTTCTGTAGCAACATCATTGTATCTTTATTTTTCAACTTTGTGCCAAGTTATAGCCTCTTACGGCAAGGGAAGTAAAAGTTGTGACATGCTGTCCAGAAAACAGATTCTGTCCTCGTGACCAGAAAAAATCCAGAAAAATCCCTGTTCATCTTTTTTATCTGAAATTTTTACACAGTATGATCTATACAATTACGAAACTTCCGTATGTTCTGAGTTTTTTTATTTGAGTTGCAGAAGTTCCCCGAAAAAATTCTTTACTATCTGTTGTTCTGTTTTTCACAGATTCTTCCACGTTTTGTCTCTCCTTACTTTTGCAAACCTTAAGCTTTCTTTTTCTTTGAAAAAACTTTTTGGCATTCTTGAGAAACAGTAGCTTTTCAAGATTATATTTATATCCAGTGGAGAAAAATTATTTATTAAGGGTACTAACCTCTCTAATCAGGTTATGATGAGTTATGTATGAAGGGAGTTTTCAAGTGTGCGATGGAAGATGACGAAAGAAGATCCAGGAGTGTAAAGCGCTCAAGCTTGGGGATGCCCTCATGCATCCCCAATAAATATTCAAGGAGACTCAAGCGTCTAAGCTTGGGGATGCCCCCGTGCATCCCCTTCTCCATCAACAATCATCAGTTTGTCCTTCGTCTCACTATATTTTTATCACTTCATGCGTTATGTGCTATGCTTGGAGGGTCTCGCTCTTAGGTTTTGATTTTAGTTTTCTTTAGCTTTGCTCGCTGTTCATAACAAGTTAGATCCTTTCTTACTTTGTGTGGGAGAGAAACACGCTCCACTTGCAAAATTTAGAAGACATCATAGGATTCTTCATGCCTATCTTTTTGCGGTTGTGTGTTCTTTATCTTTTCATAGCTACTGTTATGTTTAGTTTTAGTCTTACTTTGTTTTTAACAAGAGCATTGGCTTTTGTTTAGTTTGTTGCTGGAACTCTTTTTAGTTTTCATGTTTATCTTGTTAAAGAGAGTTGGTTGTTGCACTGAGTTGTGTCTTGTCTTGAAAGTAGGTAATTGAGGTTGCTATTTAATTTTAGTAGTAGCTTGCAATAGTTTTGAGGTATTGATGTGAGTAATGTTTGAACTTTTGGTGTCAAGAACTCTAGCCTATTAGTGATAGGTGTCGTATTTTGGGCAATCCGTGTGTATTTTCAAAACCTACAAAACTAGTTGAGAACTCTAGCTACTAGATGGATCACTACTCTTCTGAGGGGTCGAATATTAGAGAACACTCACTACCATGAGTCGAGGATGCGCAAGGATAACAAAAACCCCATACACTCCACCTCGGGGTACTTGTCTCTTTGTGAACCTCCTTATTAGATTGAGAGTTACCGATAATAAGTGCATGAGTTCTTCGTACTAATGTAAGTATTGAAAGTTGACACTTCCACCTTCCCATATTTTGCTAGCCTCTCATGTGCCGTGCATTGCCTTCTTCTCACTCCGAGAGTTGGTGTCCACCTTTGCCGGTACATCCAAACCCTTGGCATGATACGCTTTGTCATTATAAGCCTCCTTATATCTTTCCTCAAAACAGCCACCATACCTACCTATCAAGTCATTTCCATAGCCTTTCTGAGTTACATTGCCATGCAACTACCACCTCTTCATGACTTGATCTTCATGTCATACATGTTCCTACTACACTGGCAACGACATACATTGCATACTTCATGTAGTTACATCTTCTTTATGATTTTGAGTACCTTGTAAAGTGTGAAAGATTTCCTTTACCTTCTTGTAAAATAGAGTGTTGCCCTTAAGTGAGGAAAAGATCCCAAAGTGGACACATTAAAAGATCCCAAAGAGGACAAATGAGAGTTAAATAGAAAGAGCCATTGAGGCCACCAAAAAAATACAAAAAATATATAAAAAGAGAAAAAAGAAATAAAAAGAGAGAAAGGGGCAACACTACTATCCTTTTGAGAGATCCACACTAGTGCTCCCTTTATATCCTTGTACTCCATAGAGATGATCTTTTTGCATATAGTTCCATTGGAGAGCTTCTTAGCTCGTATGTGCATCCGTTGCATGGCAATCCCTACTCCTCACATCATATCTATCATTTGGCATCTCTTGCCTATGATTGTCCTCATTGATGTGAGCCTTTCTCTTCCTTTTTGTCTTCCTCCTCCACCATATTTCTCTCTTTTCCATCCTAAGTGTCAACTCTCGCGCTTACGCTCATCCATTGCATGAGTGCTCGAATTATCGAAAAGGAGTGGATCAAATTGACTTGTACCTGGCTAGTGGTCTGGGGACGAGTCAAGATAAGATTCCAAAGAAGACCAAGTGTGAAACTTTAGTAGATTGAGTTCTCAACACAAAAAAAACTTTTTTCTCGTATTCCCTATCACCCTTCTTGCACGCAAACACCATTTGGAGACATTCAAGTCACGGACAGCGAGAGCTCTTGCACCTAATGTTCTTTTGTTACTTGTTTCAATGCTAATATAGACTTTGCATGTTATGACTTGAATTGAATCTCTAACCTTGATTGCTTTACTTTTCAAAGTTCTTTAGAGTTGCTAACATGTCACCATAGAAATTATGTTGTTATCATTTACCTACTCGAGGACGAGCAGGAATTAAGCTTAGGGATGTTGATACGTCCAAAACGTATCTATAATTTCTGCTTGCTCCATGCATGTTTTGTGTGATATTGCTATGTTCTAGATACACTTTCATACATTTTTTATCATATTTGAACTAACCTCTTAACTCAGTGCACCCCAGTGCCAGTTCCTGTTTTCTGCTGTTTTTCTATTTCAGTTTTCCCCCATATAAAAAGTGCCAGAAAAATTCGGGAAAATTCAGATAAAAAATCAGCGTGGAGGAAGCTTCGCGAAGAGCCCAGGAGGGGCCAGAGGGGAGCCAGGGGGCCCAGGCGGCCACCCGGCGCGGCCCCACCCCTGGCCATGCCAGGGGGCGCCTGGGGCCCCTGGTCCACCTCTGGCTGCCCCCCTTCGCCTATTTATTCTCCGTCACGGGAAAACTCCAGAAGAGAAACCCTATTCCGCGAACTCTCCTCTGTTCCGCCGCTGCCGCGCTTCCGAAGATCGAGAGCACCAGAAGACCTCTTCCCGGCATCCTGCCGGAGGGAGGATTGACCTCCGGGAGTCTCCTCTCCACCATGGATGCTCCCCGGATGTCTCGTGAGTAGTTTTCCTTGGACCATGGATCCGTGATCAGTAGCTATGTGATGTTCTCCTCCCCTCTTTGATCTTCATTGTTTAGACCTCGTGAGCTGCCCTACATGATCGAGGCACCTTTGTAATATTTCTTCTATTGCTATGTTGAGTTTGATAGGATCTGATGGATTATGAGATTATGTTCCGATTGTGATAGAGTAATATATTTGGTTTTTATCTCTTATATTTTTGTTCCTAAGTAATTCTTGCATGTTCTCCGTTGTTGTTTATTGCTTTGGCCAAGTAGTAGGTAGTGACTTCAAGAGGGAACGTTGTGCTAGATTTTCGGTTCATGCCCCCCGATGACACGCTTGAGTGACAGAAACATGAGTCTAGGGGATGTGCTGTTGCCAAAAGGGGGGAAACAACGGTGCTTGTAACCGCGGTTACAAGGATTGTTTACTTTAAGCATAGTTCTTTTTAATGCAGTTGTCTGTTGCTTTCGGTTTACACTTTGGGTGGGGCTCGCAACTTAATACCAGCGAGATGTTCTGGATAGATATCTCAAGGTGGATGATTAGTAGTAGATGCAGATGGATTTTGGTCTACTTATCTTGGCGTACTGCCTGTGCTTTTGAACCTCGTCCTTTCTTTTGTAGCATAGTTAGCATTGCGGTGCGTTCATAATCCTGTCAATTGCCTTTCTGTAATTTGTTTACCTCGCATTGCAATTTTATCGTCTTTTGGGAGAGAGACATCACTAGCGAACCTCACGTATACCGGTCCATATCCTCATTATTGTTTCCACGCTTTATTTACTTTACTGCTTTTACTTGCTATCATTATCCCTTGCGTTTTATCCTTCGTAAACAACAAGACCGGAGAGATTGACAACCTCTCTGAACTTCGTTGGGAACAAAGTTATCTGTGGCTGTGTGCAGGTCCGCGTCAGTTGCGCCGCTCACACCTACTTATCATCTCTGGAGTCCTACTGGAGACAAACCTTGGTATCTTCACCGAGGGAAAACTGCTATTGCACTACATCTCAAACCTTCCACTTGGGGTAACCAACGAAGGGCGAGAAGCCGTCTAGCAAAGCCCAAGTAGCTGAAGATGATGAGACCCTGATCCAGAGAAAGGAAAGGCTGGCCAAGCAACAAGCACTTGAAGCTCAAGACTTGTAAAAGGCAAAGTTGTTCAATTTCCACAGTCAACCCGAGGAAAAGAGTGCCAAGGTTGCTCAACAATTGGGCATCTTGCATCTGGTTAGCGAGAATTATATACGCCAGATTGAAGGAGGCACTGTTCCTAGTGCTCCAAAGGAAAAGGTTGTGGCCCCAAGTGCCACTGAAAAGGATGCAGCCGCTAGTGCTGCGAAGAAAAATGTTGAGGCTGCAAGTGCCTCGAAGGATAAACCTACGGCCCCCAATGCCGTAACAAAACCCATTGTTGCTGCCAAGGCCACCAAGGAGGCCGAGAAGAAATCCAAAGAGGCTAGGCAGAAGGCTCAGGCTGCTCCAGTTCCTCGAGCTGCCCCTACTCCTGCCCCTGCTGCTCCAGTTGTGCCTGGCCCTCGTGCCGATGAAGAAAGCTCCAACGAAGGAGATTCTGCTACAAATGCTACATGGGATGCAGCATAGATTTCCAACATACTTTGGCATATGGCCACCACACCGAGCAAAGTCACTGCCGAGGATGATGTCCCACTAGAGATACAAGAGCGAATTGCTCGATACATGATTCGTTGGGAAGAATATCTTACCCAGGATCGGAAGGACAAAGAACAAGAGCGGTTTTACACCCGGCAGCTTCGAGAAGAAACTGAGGACCTTGTGTCCCGGCAATTTTTCAAGACCAAGATTGCAACCCTTGGTGAATCCAGAAGGGCTCACAAAGAAAACATCACTTCTCTCAACGAAAAGGTTCGACAGATGGTATCTGATATGTGCAAGGAGCACAATGAAGCCCTATCCAAGAGACAATCCCGAAAGAGAAAGTCTGCTGCCCCAACCTCTGCACGTGGGACGCCAGAGATCGAGAAAAATGCCAAGAAGCAAAAATCTGTTGAGATCGTTGCTGCAATAGCACGACAGGTAACTGACCCCATCCTCGCCAAGAAACCCACTCCAGCCCGTAAGAAAACTTCACCACCTTGCCAAACTACTCCACCACCTCATCAACCATCTACACCAAAAGCTTCGTCGCCACCACCCAACCCACCATCTCCACCTCATATCATTCCATCGACCACCCCAGCCATCGAGCCCCAAGCTCAAGTTGAGACCGAGCAACCTGCTCAGGTCCAGCAAGAACGTCAAGCCCCCATTCCATCTGTGCAGAAGGACTATTCATCTGCCCAGACTCTGAACGAAGGAGAAGAAGCTGAGGTTGATATAACAACTGTTTCCTCTCGTCAAGATGCTGCCGAAGGAAAAAAGTTCTGGCGATGCCAGTTCGAGTGGAAGTTCTTCCTCCTCCTCATCAAACTCTTCGGACGAAGAAATGTTGGATGTTTTTTCCCAACTGAATGAAGATATGGAGGCTATGGAGACTGTGGAGACCGAGAAACATGCCACTGCCGACGAAGGAGATGCCGTCGAAGAACAGGCCGAGGAAAATGCTCCTGCAGCCATCCCAGCTCAGGATATTGTCAATGTTCCATCTTTAATTCCTCGCCCTGCAGAGCAAATATTTCAAATGCCAGATAATGCTGCTGAAGTCTTTCCAGTCGATGAGCTGCTTCATTCTGCTCATCCGAGAGAAATGCTGCCATTGTTCCGCCCCGATGTTCCTCGAGGAGGCCCTATATTCAAGAGGCGGGAACACAAGCCATTTTTCTTCGGGACCAATCCCTACGAGAAGCGCAGAAATGCATATTCTCTTCGGTTTTGGACCCAGGAGCAAGCCATCTATTATACTCGTGTGTTGTACAACAAGGCGAGAGTTTTCCAACATAAGTACCTTGATATGCCTTCGGTATACGCCACTTCATGTTTCGAGATTGTTGCCGAAACAATTGATGGTCTGCATGCTCATAAAATGTTTGCTCTCGATTGTGGCTACAATCCCGAGCTTATCAAGCAGTTTTATGCCACGATGTATGTCACTGGTGATCCTGAGAATTCGAAGACGTGGAAATTTTATTACATGATTCAAGGCCAAGTATTCCATATGATTGTCGATCAATTTCTGGCCATCATCGATTTACCTTGGTTAGAAGGATTACCACACAAGCTGCATGATTTTCTTGCTCCAACTCCTGCTGAATTTTCTTCGTTGATGAACCCAGATGTCGTAGGAGATCACTACCCTACTGAGCCAAAGCCACGGCATCTATTTTTTGAAGCAAAGGCATGGTTCTATATTCTTTCGAAGACCTTGATGCCAATGCTCGATGTGCACGATGATTTTCCCATTCCTCACGACGTGCAACTTGCTCTGTTGAAGTTAGTCCATGGTCATCCCTTCGATTTTGAAGACTAGTTCATTCGCACATTGGTGTCTTGTGCTGATGATCACAATTCTCACAAGCCCTATGCACCTTGGCTGATGGTGATCTGCAATGTCACAACCCTAGTTTGGTATGTGCTTTTATTAATAGAAATAAGGCATCATGTTTAAATTTCATTATTTAATAATTGGGGATTTGGAAAAGCCTCAAAAAGAATTTAAATAATTGGCCAGACAAAAATGTTTTTGCAAAAATCTTCTGAACTTTTGAAAAATCTCTATAAATGAGCATGATCACATTTCATGTGTTGTGGGTCCCATGTCATGCTCATGGATTTTTGAAAAAGTCCAAAAGTGCCTTTGGAAATTAAATATTATTCATATTTGAATTGAAATTTAAATGCTTTGAATTTCAAAAATTCTCAAACAGTGGGTGTGGCTACTTTTATGTCACCTAAGCCCAAATAAAATGCTTGGGGATTTTATAAAAATGCTCTGGGTATTTTTTTAGAGCAAAACAAAAAAAACAGAAACAATAAAAGAAAAAGGAAAGCAACTCATCTGCTTACCTTCTGGCCCACCTGGCCCAGAGGCTTGGCCCAGCCCAGCTGGCCTCGCTGTCGTCTTCCTCCTCTGCCAGAAGGAGGGACGGCCGAGCCGTGCGCCTCGCATGGCCGCCAGCTCCTGCTTCTGGCCAGCGCAGCTGCCTCCCCCCCCCCCCCCCCGTCCCTATCCAGCTCTGTGGAAGGCCCCGTGCACCCCTTCCTTTTCCCCCCTTCCTCTGGACCTCCTCCTCTCTCTCCCGTGCGTTCTCGCGAGGTCCCGTGCGTCGCCGCAGATCACCGTCACATCCCGGCGTGGCCAACACCGACGAGGAGACAAGCCAAGGTGTCCTCTGCGACCACCGCCTTCGTCTTCGTCACCAACAGCGAGGAATCGAGCACAGGAGCCCGGAGCATGAAAGCCCCTTCCTCGACTCGCCGCCGGCCACCGTGGAAACCGACGAGGATTGCGCCGCCGCCCGGCCTTCCCAGACCTCTTTGTCCTCTTCATTGGCTTCGGGGTGAGATCCCCCTTCTGCCCCATCTCTCCGTGCCCCTCCTCGTGTGCCACATCTCCGCCCCGCCGTAGACCAAGCTCCGGCCGTCGCATATGAGGTCGTCGCCGTCGACCTTGGCCTCCCCGTGCTCGTCCAAGTTGTCTAGGTGACGCGCGGGTCCGTGGGAATCCTCCTGGTGGTCGCGGCGCCGAGATTCGTGGCTGGAGCCGCTGTCCCGAGCGGGCATCGCCGCGGCCAGTGCCACCGGCGGCTCAACGCCGGCAGCCGCCGACGTGGACGGTTGTTTAGGGGCTAATCCCCCTCTAATTGACCCCATGGGTCAATGACAGGTGGGCCCTGGCCCCCCTAATCTTCTGTTAGCGTTTAATTAAAACAGATTTTAAAACAGAGTCACCGACAATGTGACCCCACATGTCAGCCCCCTGATGTCATCATTGCATCATGCTGACGCAATAAACAATTTCTCTGTTTAATAGAAAATTCCAGAAAAAGGCAAAAACTTATAAATTCAATAACTTTTAAACCACAACTCCAAATTAAATAAATAATATATGAAAAATTATCAGAAAAATGCAAGGAATCCAAATATGCAACTTTCAAACAAGACAAAATAGTTTACAAAGATCAAACAGTAGCAAATGCAATTTGGACAAATTTGAATAATCATTTGGAGTTTGAATTTGGAATTCTTTTCCAAATATACTACTCCCTCCGATCCATATTACTTGTCTTAAAACGGATCTATCTAGATGCATTTTAGTGATAGATACATCAATTTTAGGACAAGTAATATGGATCGGAGGAAGTACAATTAATATGTTGAAATATGAACATAGAGAACAGCAGTACAATGCCATGTTATGTTATGCATCTTGATTGTGCATTGCAATGTGATGTTTAAATTGTTGTTGTCTCGGTGTTTGCCTCTTCTCGATAGATTCATCGCCGGACGTAGTTTCTGACTGCTCTGAAGAGTGGCACCTCGTGATCGTCAACAAGGCAAGCAAACCCCATTGATCATGTCTATATAAACCCATTTCCCTCTTGTTCTCTTATGCATGATTAGGTGATTCACATGTTACCGATCTACCACTAGTTGAACCCATCCTTTGCATGACCTATCATTGATGCCATAGTATTAAGCAAACCTCAACCTAGCAGATCCAGGATTGTTTGTGTTCATCATGTGGCCCTTCATCCATGTTATGCTATGCTAGAGTTGTTTGCAATGAAGATGATCCATCTGGGTGATGTATCGTGATGGTAGAGAACAATGCAACGTGATGGTAATGTGTTGGTGAAGTCACCCTAACAAAGGTGAACAATGAGAGGTTGTGTAGGAGTACACAGTGGTTTGTCTCATTTACACTACCCTAGGCCCCGAGTTCTCGTGTTGTGATCCAAGACAAGAGTACTTCCACATGCAGGGCTATGGGACCCCGTTTTGCCTACTAACTCACCCCGATTTTGGTCCAGGATTCGCATGGGTTATTGCTTCTTCGATTTTATTTTGTGCCGGAGTGGGAGGAGATGCACGGTTACTTTGTAGCACGGTTTTAGGCAAGCGCAGTTCCATCCGTCGAGGTGGGCTTGTCGGACCGTCCATACATCGCCTGGGTCCTGAACAGAAACCCCGACCGAATTCCCGATTGGGGTACATACTCAGATAGGCGATCCCCTGTACTAGAGTTGGAGCCGTGAGGTAAGTTCCTTGGTGTTTATCCTCGTCCGACATCCTCTTGAAGGATGACGAGTCACGGGCGGTAAGTGTTGTCATGTGTGTGAAGCGTACACCCCTGCAGCGTAATGATCTATTCGAATAGCCGTGTCCGCGGTTATGGACTACTTGGAGACCTTTACTTGATTATCAGACAACTCGAACGGATACTCTAAAACTGCCAAGATAAGTGTGAGTGCTTTGGGTTGCTTCCTCGTGGGGAAGTCGAGGAAGAATCCATGGTGGTGTATTGACGTGGTGATCAAGATTAGATGGACTCGAGTGCGCTTCTCATCTCAACTCTATGTAGTCGTAGTATAGGATAGCCAAGTCAGAGCTTTCTGCATTACAACCCCACTTGCCTTTACGTTGATACTTGAGCATGAGTAGTATAGTTCTAATGTAAGTCTTGCTGAGTACGACTTTGTACTCACGTTTGCTTATTCTATGTTTTAGAGACGAGACCACTGACCCTGATGGTGGCCTCGAGCTCGACGCCGACTAAGTCGTATAGTTCCAGACAGCAGTTTGGTTCCTTTGGAGGGTCGTTGTATTTTCTTTAGGCTTCTTAAGCCATTTGTTAACCTTTTCTTTACTAAGACATAAATTGCTTCCGTTGTTGCTTGATGTAATGTTGGATCACAGTCATGTGATTTCTGCTTGTAATACAACTACTATGTCTGCTTAGTTTAGCAGATGCAATAAAGTCTATGAGTTTGTAGAGTTCATGTTGTGTTACCTGCTGTTATACACTTGGCATGCATGTTGCGTGTATGTTTATATCGTGCATGTCATGTGTGGGGTTCGATAGCTTAGTTGTGCTCTCGCCGGCGGTCTTTCTTACACCAAGTGGCCCTGAGATGTGCGCAGCTTGGGGGATCGCGATGCGATTGCTCGTGACTACGTGTAACGCCCCGGCCACACCCACCGGTTCCCGGCGTACGCCTGGCGGGATCTAGACTGTCCCCACAGACCAACACTAGTCTTTCCTACGCACTTTGTCCTCACTCATGCGCACCCGGGAACAACTTCCCGGTCGGTCACCCATCCTCAAATCGCTCCAAGCCAAGCACGCTTCACTTTGGAGTTCTTTGGATCTGGGCTCCCGGAAAAGAAGGTGCACCTTGTTGATATGAGTAGTCTATCATTCCTATTAAGCCAGGATGTCACATACACCCACTCAAAGGAACCGACGTCCTCGTCGGCCCACAGGAACGTTCCCTCTTGGCATACGTCTGTGCGTCCAGTGCCGACACACGGCACACCCATGTTCGCGCACTGACCCGCACACGCCCGTATAACCGCGAGGGTCGGCTCTGATACCATTTGTAACGCCCCGGCCACACCCACCGGTTCCCGGCGTACGCCTGGCGGGATCTAGACTGTCCATGCAGACCAACACTAGTCTTTCCTGCGCACTTTGTCCTCACTCGTGTGCACCCGGGAACAACTTCCCGGTCGATCACCCATCCTCAAATCTCTCCAAGCCAAGCACGCTTAACTTTGGAGTTCTTTGGATCCGGGCTCCCGGAAAAGAAGGTGCACCTTGTTGATATGAGTAGTCTATCATTCCTATTAAGCCAGGATGTCACATACACCCACTCAAAGGAACCGACGTCCTCGTCGGCCCACAGGAACGTTCCCTCTTGGCATACGTCTGTGCGTCCAGTGCCGACACACGGCACACCCATGTTCGCGCACTGACCCGCACACGCCCGTATAACCGCGAGGGTCGGCTCTGATACCATTTGTAACGCCCCGGCCACACCCACCGGTTCCCGGCGTACGCCTGGCGGGATCTAGACTGTCCATGCAGACCAACACTAGTCTTTCCTGCGCACTTTGTCCTCACTCGTGTGCACCCGGGAACAACTTCCCGGTCGATCACCCATCCTCAAATCTCTCCAAGCCAAGCACGCTTAACTTTGGAGTTCTTTGGATCCGGGCTCCCGGAAAAGAAGGTGCACCTTGTTGATATGAGTAGTCTATCATTCCTATTAAGCCAGGATGTCACATACACCCCCACTCAAAGGAACCGATGTCCTCATCGGCCCACAGGAACGTTCCCTCTTGGCAACGTCTGTGCGTCCAGTGCCGACACATGTCCCACATGTTCGCGCACTGACCCACACACGCCCGTATAACCGCAAGGGTCGGCTCTGATACCATTTGTAACGCCCCGGCCACACCCACCGGTTCCCGGCGTACGCCTGGCGGGATCTAGACTGTCCATACAGACCAACATTAGTCTTTCCTGCGCACTTTGTCCTCACTCGTGCGCACCCGGGAACAACTTCCCGGTCGATCACCCATCCTCAAATCGCTCCAAGCCAAGCACGCTTAACTTTGGAGTTCTTTGGATCCGGGCTCCCGGAAAAGAAGGTGCACCTTGTTGATATGAGTAGTCTATCATTCCTATTAAGCCAGGATGTCACATACGCGAACATGTGGGACATGTGTCGGCACTGGACGCACAGACGTGTGCCAAGAGGGAACGTTCCTGTGGGCCGATGAGGACATCGGTTCCTTTGAGTGGGGGTGTATGTGACATCCTGGCTTAATAGGAATGATAGACTACTCATATCAACAAGGTGCACCTTCTTTTCCGGGAGCCCGGATCCAAAGAACTCCAAAGTTAAGTGTGCTTGGCTTGGATCAATTTGAGGATGGGTGATCGACCGGGAAGTTGTTCCCGGGTGCGCACGAGTGAGGACAAAGTGCGCAGGAAAGACTAGTGTTGGTCTGTAAGGACAGTCTAGATCCCGCCAGGCGTACGCCGGGAACCGGTGGGTGTGGCCGGGGCGTTACACTACGTCACGTGGCACACTTTGTTGTACGATCGAGCCCGCCCGAGACCCCGACTAAGAGATCGGGCTGGAGTCTGTTTATGTAAGTGTTATGATTCAATCGATAATATGGTTGAGGCGACTTGTCTATGAGTATGGGATTTCACCACCCATAATCATTTAGACTTGTGAGAGGACGATGAGGACCCATCTCAGTTGATCATCCGGGTCTGGATGGGATGCCCCTCATGTTCGAGCTTTACAAGAGTGTCTTGTACTTGGCCTTGTCTGCTTAGACAAGTGGGTATGGCTCTCGGCTCTCCATATGGTTGATTTGTGACTGGAATTACATATGCAAATTCCGGTTCCCGACATGCAATTACTCTCGGGACGTGCCATTCCTCGTATCAATTTTCCCCAAGATTTTCACTCCACCTGTAAGGGAAGTGTTGCAGATTATTACTCGACCCAACGATCAATTTGCTGAGCACACCGGCATCCGCGCCCAAATGACTGAGCGCAATATTCGTTCGAAATTTATTAAGCCAGTGCATCACATGGAGGTATCTCTTCGGTCCCAGCAAATGCTTCAACATCATATTGAACAAGATTTCCTTCAGAAGCAGAAGATGATGGATGAGATCAACCATTTGTGCAACATTGCCATGAACAATAATCAGATGCTGCGTGAATGTCTTTGCCGCGATTGGAAAGGGCTGCGCAAATTCAATTCCCTCGGTCAACTCCAGCGCTGCGGCTTCAAAGAATATCCTCCCCATCTTAACAGGAACTGGACTAATGATGATCGTGTTGATCGACCAGATTTCAATATTCCTTTGTTGCCTAAGAACAGGGACGTGCTCAGTGTTGATGATTTCTATCACATCACGGTGAACACTATTTCCTCCGACTCCGACAAAGATGAAGTGCCTCCACGCCAAGCGAGAGTTTACTCTCCACTTCCTCGAAGCCCCAGGACCCCGCCGGAATCACAACTGGAATCTTCTGGAGATCACCACTCATTCCACACGAAGATTACTCCTCCAGGCGGTCGCCCCATTCGTCGTGCTCCAACGCTCGCCGAATCTTCTCGACATCGTCAGCGCCGCCCAAGCGAGTAGGGATTTCCTTCGACCCTATTCTCTTGACTTTTTGTATGTTGTGACAAAAAGGGGGAGATGTAGTGGCATCGAAGAAATTAGTTTGCCAACGGGGTTAAGGGCTTTGCTTTTTGGTCGTTGAACTTTTGAACTTTCAAGTTTCTGAGTAGTTTCAACAAACTTTCGATTCATATTCGATTTGGTTGTAACTAACTCTAAGTAGGTCTGTGCACTGATATTCTATTTTTATTGTATGATATCTATCTGTTGCTTGCGATACTTAACCTTTTTGCAGGAAGATATCTTTCATATAAGTTCACAGGTCATTCGAGGAGATTGCATATTTCTTATTGGATATTATTTGGACTGCAATCTTGCTCGCTAAGATTATGATGTTTTTCCCTCGACACTCTACTTGTCAAATATGCACTTCACAGGAAATTCTCTTCCGTGCATACATCAAGGGGGAGTATTTCATCGATCTTAGCAACGGTTTATCATCGAAAACTCAAAACTTTCAAATTATTTATCGATGCCTGTTTTGTCAACAATCGTCCAAAAAGGGGGAGATTGTAAGAGCAAGTTTTTCCCCCGAAGGTTTTGGAGATTGTTGGACAAAGCAGAAGTGGAACTATTATTGTTTTCGAGTATAAACACATACTTAGGTTCCGAAAGAATGGAGTTTGCAAGTAGAAGGTCGAAGGACAACTCACTGCAGAGAAACTGCAGTCAACTACCGAAACCTTTGAAGGAAGACGACCCCCAAAAATGTCATTGAAGAAGTGGTCTCTCTCGAGTAAAAGCGCAACGACGAGAAAGTTGAAGCTGGTCGAAGACTTAGTCTTTTTACTAGTTTCTCTTTATTTTCTTGAGTCGTAGGAAAAACCGTACTATCAAGAGGGGTTTGCTAGTTGAGATCTTTGTCGAAGTGAATTTGCTCTGCTCAACCTAAACCCACAAAAGCCTACCGAGAGAAATCTTACTGAGTCGAGTGAATAGCTCGAAGGCAAAGTCATCGCACTTCGTTCCTTCGAGAGAGAACTCGTTCGGTAAGTCAGCTTACTTGTTCCTTAAGTAAAGTTGCATAGTGATTGGATTCCGACCGTTGTGGACACGCGTCAAGCGGTCGCATCGGGTCACTTCAGTCATTTTACCCATTGGGATAGCCAACTATAAATACCCCGCACCTACCCGCCATTTCGGGTTGGCTGCTCCACTGAAGATTCTAAGACAGAAGTACTGTGAGCATCCCAAGAGAGATCCATCGAGAGAAAACCAAAACCCAAGTCTGAACTGAGTTGAGAAATTCACAGAGACTTAGGTCGAGATTAGTCGATCTTTTTATCTTGGAGAACTGCAAGTCTCCTAGACGGTTAGGCGTCGCCTTTCAAGCAGTCGAAGAGAAATTGTCGCTGCTGAAGGTAGTTTGTAAAGGTCTCGGAGATGTCCTGAATCATCTACCACGAGTGAAAACTGGACAAGCTCGAGGAGTTTGTTGCAGTGGAGAATAGGACGGAGAGAGTTTTGCTTCAGGTGTTCAATCACCAGTCCCTCCAACCAGACGTAGCACTTTGCAGAGTGTGAACTGGTTTACCAAACATCGTCATGTCAGGCTCGTTTCCCTTCTTGCAATTACATTAAGTATTTACTCGTTGCCTGTTTGCCTTCGATGTTTGCCTTCGCTCCCAATCCTTCGAGCTATGTATATCTTTCGATACTGTATTTCCTTCGAGATGTCTGTAGTCCTTCGCAGTTTGCATGAATTCCTTCTAAGTTCCTTAGAATTTTTAGAAGTGATCATTCACCCCCTCCCCCTCTGATCATTCTTGAGCTTTTATATTTTATCGACATGATCAATGGGGGTTTGCTTGCCTTGCTGACGAGGGTAGTACACGGTATCTTCAACGAAAGGGGTGATCTCGGGTTCCGGCTCCACCTCTATTCGATAGAAAACAATGCAAACAAGGTGATCAATATAAAGACAATGCACAATCCCATGATATGATGTTATAGCATGAGTTCCATGGTCCTGATGTGTTGAACATTCTATTTAAATGAAGTATATTGCATTTGAGTTGTAAAAACAAACTCCATATTTGAATTTAAAAGGGTTCATATGCATGTTTTCTTTTGTCCCCCCATTTTAAAATGGTCAAACATGAAAACAAAGTGTATATTCATAATCCTTGCATTTTTTGATAATTTTACATATATTATATGTTTAATTTGGAGTTAAAATGAATTAGTTATGAATTTCCAAAGTTTAAATCATTTTCTATAATTTCCTGATTATTATTTAAATTGGAAAAGGGTTTACTGCGTCACTGTGAGGTCATGCTGGCGTCAGGGGGTTTGACTCTGGTCAAACTGGCCCGTGGACCAGTGCTGTCAGCCTCTCTGGGTTTAATCCCTGTTAATTAAATTAACAGAGAGGTTAGAGGGGGCCTTAGGCCCACCTATAAGTGACTGCTGGGGGAATTAGTGGTTAAACTAATCCACCACGTTAGCCTCGCCGATGGCGAGTCGCCGGTGACCTTCCAGCACGGTGGCGACACAAGGCCCGGCGGCACAGAGGGCTATTCGACGCGCCAAGACCACCAGAATGAAGCTCTTGATCTCGCACTTCGATTGGGACAAAGAACAAGTGCTGGGATGCACCGTAGCCACGCCGGCGACGTTCCCTAGCGGCGGCGGAGCCACGGCCGTGAGGCGGATCTCACTACAGTGTGTCGTTTGAAGCGGGACTAGGCGCGTTCGAAGCAGCAGACCAAGGTGAAGGCGATGGACATGGCCTCGAGCTCGACTGCTTCACGGTGGCTCGCCGACGAGCACCGCGGCGGCGCTGATCTACGGCTCCCATGGCAGATCACGAAGGAGGCACGGATAGAGGGCGCAAGCAAAGGGGTTTTGACCGTGAGCTCACCAGCAACTCGACCGAGGAGGCAGCGAGGGCTGAGGTGGCTTGACGGCGACGGAATCGACGTTAATCTTCCTCGGCTCCGGCGACGTCTCGACGGTGATTCCGACGTCTATGTGGGCTTCGGGCTCGATTCCTTTGGCATGGCGAAGTTGTAGACGACGGCGGAGGCGATGGGCTTGGCGGTGCGGCCTCTCTTCGACGGTGGCCGCGTGAACACGGCGGCATGCTCCACGGTGGTGCTCGGGTGGCGACGAAAACGAGCGGCAGAGGGCGCGAGAGCAGAAGAGAGAGGGGGGAAGTGTTCCACGGGTGCACGGCCGTCTCCGTGGCGCAAGGATAAGGCCTGGGGCGCCTGGAAGGCTCTCGACGTTGCGGTGGCATCCACGGCGCGCTCTGGCTTGACACCGAGCTGCTTGAGGAAGACGACAGAGGAGGGAAGCTGGGTTGGGCCGGCTGGGGTTTAAGTTGGGCCAAAACACAGGTGGGCTTCCTCTTTTCCGTTTTTCTTTTCTATTTCTTTCTGTTATTTGTTTTGGCTTTGCCAAAAAAATAGCTAGCCATTTTATAAAATGACACAAATTTTTATGTGGACTTGTAATGCATATAGCTAGCCACTTGTAAAGTTTGGGAATTTTTAAAATTCAAATAATTTGAACTTTAATTCAAATAGGGGTTTAAATTTAAATCCAAGCTCCTGTTTGAATATTTGAAAAATCCATGAGCATGGGATTGGTTCCACATCACTTGATATGTGATCACACTCATTTATGAGACTTTTCAAAAATGCAAAAGGAATTTTTGGAGGAACTTTTATTCTGGCCAATTGGATTAAATTCATTTGGGGGGTTTTCTTCTCCCGTTCCAATTTTTTTAAAAAAAATTAACATGATGCAAAGTTACTTGATAACCCTAGCACATACCTAACAGAGGGTTCTGACAACTCGCCCCCACTCAAAAGAATCTCGTCCCGAGATTCAGAAGTCTGCGGGAGGAAGGAGGGGTACTCGGCATTGAGACGGTCTTCTCTTTCCCATGTGGCTTCTTTCTCAGAGTGGTGTGACCATTGAACTTTCAGAAACTTAATCTTCTGACGACGAGTGACACGCTCAGCTGAATCAAGAATACGAACCGGGTACTCTCGATAAGAAAGGTCATCTTGGAGATCAAGCGTTTCATGGTCGACTTCGCGGATGGGGTCCTTGAAGAAACACCTGAGTTGTGACACATGGAATACATCATGTACTCGGGAAAGATGCGGGGGTAGTTCAAGTTGGTAGGCAACTTCTCCACGTTTAGCAAGAATGCGGAAAGGTCCAATGTAACGTGGGTCCAACTTGCCTTTGGTACCGAAGCGTTGGGTTCCCTTCAGAGGAGTAACCCGAAGGTAAGCCTTCTCATCCAGATTGTAGCTTTCTTGCCTATGATGACGATCATAGTAGCTTTTATGACGAGACTGGGCTGCTTTCAATTGATCACGAACAATGCGAACTTGCTCTTCTGCTTCCATGATCATATCTGGTCCAAAGAATTTCCTTTCATCTGATCGGCGAATGGAAGAGACTTCTCCCAATTCTTTCCGAATGAGATAACACAAGCTCTGAGCATGTCTTCAAGAATTTGGTTAACCCTTTCGACTTGACCGCTAGACTGAGGATGGAAAGTTGTACTAAAGGAGAGATGAGTTCCCATAGCATTCTGAAAGCTTCCCCAAAATCTAGAGGTGAAAAGGCTACCACGATCAGAATTGATTTCCAAAGGAACACCATGAAGAGACACAATTATAGAGATATACAAGTCCGCTAACTGGCTAGCAGTTATAGACTCATGAACTGGAAGGAAGTGAGCAATTTTTGAAATTCTATCAACGACAACGAAGATGGCATCATTTCCTTTCTGGGTTTTTGGAAAGCCAGTGATGAAGTCCATACTGACTTTGTCCCATTTCCACTCTTGAATTGGCAAAGGTTGAAGAGTACCAGCAGGTCTTTGATGTTCTGCCTTAATGCGACGACAAACATCACATTCAACAATGAACTGAGCAATTTATCGCTTCATCCTAGTCCACCAAAATCTCTGGCCTAGGTCTTGGTACATATTTGTGCTACCAGGATGAATCGAAAGGGGAGTGTCATGAGCCTCCTTAAGAATTAGCCTCCTAAGATTGTGTTTTCGTGGTACAACCAATCGAGTGCTAAAGAAAACGACACCTTGATCATTTATGGAGAAACATTTAGCAACTCCGCTAGCAATGTTCTTCTTGATCTCCCAAATACCACTATCACGTTTCTGGGCGGCTATGATTTTATCCTCAAGGGTTGGTTTCTCCACCAAGGTAGAAATAAAGCCATGAGGAACAATCTCAAGATTGAGCTTGCGAAATTCCTCATGAAGAAGTGGTTGACATTGTTGTAACATGAGGTTGTTACAATACGACTTACGACTTAGTGCATCAGCCATGACATTGGCTTTGCCTGGGTGAAAGAAATTCCTAAGTCATAATATTTTATCAACTCTATCCAGCGTCTTTGCCTGAGATTAAGATCTGGCTGGGTGAATATGTATTTGAGTCTTTGGTGGTCGGAATAGATCTCACAACGATTACCAAGGAGGTAATGTCGCCAAGTTTTCAGGGCATGAACTACGGCAGCGAGTTCAAAATCATGGGTAGGATAGTTCTCTTCATTTGGACGCAACTGGCGTGAAGCATAAGCTACCACATGTCTATCTTGCATAAGTATGCATCCTAACCCTTACCGTGAAGCATCACAATAGATCTCGGAATCCTTTTTGGTGTCTAGAGGCGCAATTACGGGGGCAGAAGTCAATCTTCTTTTTAGCTCTTGAAAACTCTCCTCGCACTTGGGAGTCCATTCGAATTTCTTCTCTTTCTTGAGGAGTTCAGTTAGAGGCTTTGCAACTTTAGAAAAGTTCTCGATGAAGTGGCGGCAATAGCTTGTTAAGCCAAGAAAACTCCTAACTTGCTTAACCGATTCATGTGGAGTCCAGTCAAGGACGGCCTGAACTCTCTCGGGATTCACAGCAATGCCTTTTTCATAAATCATGTGGCCTAAGTAGGTCACTTCTGGTAGCCAAAATTCGCACTTAGAGAACTTGGCATAAAGGCGATGCTCTCGAAGTTTCATCAATACCAGCCTAAGATGTTCGGCATGTTCTTCTTCGTTCTTCGAGTAGATGAGAATGTCATCAAGATAAACTACAACAAATTTATCCAAGTACTCCATGAAGATCGAATTCATCACGCGCGAGAAAGTGGCGGGGGCATTGGTTAAACCGAAGGACATGAGGGTGTAGTCGTAAGACCATAACGAGTAGTGAAAGCCGTTTTGGGAATGTCCTCGTTTCTGATTTTGATTTGATGATAGCCTAATCTCAAATCCATCTTGGATAAGACTGAGGATCTGATGACCCTCAACGTAAAGGGATCTATTGCAGCGTTTTCGATAAGTAAGAGTGTCGAACCCAACGAGGAGCGAAAGGTATTGATAGGTGATTTTGGACAAGGAATAACTACAAGCACTAAAAGATAACTTTTTAGGGGTTTTCGGTATAAGCAACAATAAGATAAAAGCAAGCAAAGTAAATAGCACTGGAGAGCAGCAAGTGGACCAATCCTTTTGAGCAAAGGATAAGCCTCGCAACTGAACTTATAAAGACTAAAGCGTTCTTGAGGACACATGGAGAGGTAGTCACGTGCTTTGGCCATACTCCGTATCGATAACAAGTGTTGAGCTGATAAGTGTTGAGTGGGTGAATCTATGCTAGCACACCTTCTAGACTAAGATAAGTGCACTCTTATGATTAAACATCTTGAAAGCATCCGCAAATACAAGATGGAAATTAAGGCAAAGCCTAACCACAGCAATAAGATCAAGGATCCATTAATCCCTTGTGCAAAAGTGTGCAAACTGGGGTTCAGGTTTCTGTCACTCTGGCAACCCACCGTAAGCATTCTTAATACACAATGTATTCCCCTAGGTCCTTAATAAGGCGAAGTGTTGAATGGTCAACTCACAGAACACCACTATGAAAATAACAACACAACTTAAATATCAAACAACACAAATTACTTCAACATCATATGACTACTAACAACTAGACTTCTCCCATGTCCTCAAGAACTAAAGTAACTACTCACAAGACATAAAAGAGATCATTACCAGAGGTGATAAATATATGATAAACAATCTGGACATAATGATATTTCTCCAACAAAACTCAATAGCATTCACCACAAAGTAGTAATCAACACCGATAGAGAAGAGAGGATAGATAGTACGGATTACAACACAGATAAACTTGTGAGGTGAGATTGGATGGTGGTGGAGATGGTGCTGATGTTGGGGATGATGTTGATGATGATCTCGATGATGCTCGTGACGATGGTGATGACGATGGCGATGATCTCCCCTTCCGGGAGGTGATCTCCTCGGCGGAATCTGCCCGCCGGAGAGCCCTTTTCTTCTCTGTAGGTTTCCGCCACGGAGCGGCGGCGGAACTCCGTAAAGCTTCTCTCTTTTTAGGTTTTCGCGTAACGAGGAGTATATAGGCTAGAGGGGGGAGCCGGGAGTGGCCCCAAGGCTCCAGGCGCCCTCCCGGCGCGGCCAGGGGTGGGGCCGCGCCAGGTGGCCGCCTGGGGCTCCTGTGGCCCTCCTCTGGCCCCTTTCGGCGAGTCTTCGTTAATCTTCTGGAAAATACCCCCCGTCGATTTTCAGGTAATTTGGAGGTATTATTCTTCAGCAACTCAGTGTCCACTTTTTACCGCTGAATCCTGCGTCTGTTGCTTCGGCACCGGAAAGTTGCAAACTGTGTAAAATAAGCCAAAACAACATAAGAACATCATCATAATGTGAAATATATCAATGAATAAAGATGAATTACAGTATAAAATAGCGATGCAATTTGGACGTATCAACTCCCCCAAGCTTAGACCTCGCTTGTCCCCAAGTGAAAACTGAGCTCGGTAAACCTGTCCACAAGTTTAGAGAGTGAAGTGTCGATAAATAAAATACAGACAAGAAGCATCATGATCTTTTCACCAAACTCAAACATCCTCAACAGCAACCTTCAACTCATAAAGCCCTTATGAAAGAGTAATAACAATTATAATCAAAAGTAGGGCTAAGGAAACTCATCAAATCATGGCAAACATGTCCTTTGGTCAAGGGACAACTAATAGCTTTTACCTTTGCTCTATCTTTTTATATTTTTATGAGACAATTTGGAACTTTTGAAAGAACAAGCTATTAGTCATGAAGTGCAAATGCTAACACAAAGGAAGATGTTTGCTTGGCAAACGCTTTTGCAAACAACTTACTTATCAAGAGATAATGTCAACAATGATATGGCATGGCAAAACTTTAATGCAGCATTATATGGATGAATCCTCATAAGCATCAAGTGTTTGTTCTCTTTGGGAAAGGAGGAAGTAGGAAACCGACTCAACATAAAGTAAAGGAAAGGCCCTGCTCTAGGGAAGTAGGGAAAACTCAAGTGTTATCCTTAAATCAAACAGAATGAAAACAAGTTTTGAGAGGTGCATGATTTTTCAACGAATGCTAATAGAAAACTCAATTACTTCACAGATTGGACAAGTTTCGAGGAACGGCTCCCAAACGGGGACGATCACATCCCCGCAATCTCCTTTGTTTATCACTGCCAAAGTTTTCTCATTTCTCATGAACAAAGCGTGAAGGAGGGTTTGTTTGTTGTATTATCTTTTGTGAGCTAGGCGCACTCATGCCAATTCCTCCTCGTATTAGGGGTTTGCGGATTAGACATGCAATCCCGGGGTAAAACTTTTCCAACATAAGAAGATCATGAGTTAACTACTACTTCCTCATGAGCTAAAACAGGGGCACAAAATAGAAGATTTTGAACATCTAAGGATAACACAAGAATTCTATGCTTTAGGAGTGGTAGTGGAATACCACGAATAGGAAGGTATGGTGGACTCATATGGAATATACTGGTTTCAGGGTATGGATGCACAAGCAGAATTCCGCTTAGTACAGAGGTTTGGCTAGCAAAGGCTTTGAGAGAACAGAAAATTGATGAAGACTTGGATGCAAAGCAATATAAAGCATAAACATTAAAATAAGCATAGCACATCAAGTTGTCTTCCTTGTCAACATAACACTACAAGCATAATAACAAAGAGGGTTTTGGCTATGTCGCTACTTTGAGAAAAATAACATGCTTGTTGTCATGACCAAAGCTATGTTTGCCAAGATTAAATAAAGTTTTCAAAGGCATACCTGATATAAGGTCAATACTCCCCATAAGAATCATCATAAGGTCGTTTGCGTGAAGAGAATACCGAGTGCAGCGAAGGGATCAATAGACTTCTCATTAATATTCCATCATAGACGACTCCACACTCACGGATACACAACTCTCCAAAAAGGAGTGATAGACCTCAAAGCAAACACCTATTTTATAAAATAACTTCCCTAGACATGATACGACTCTACTTGACTCTAAAAGACATAGATAAAGATAAAACTATTGGGCACTCCCCCAAGCTTGGAACAAGCTAAGGGGATGCCATTACCCAAGGAGATTTACTCCTCATCCTTGTTCTTGTCGGTCACGTACTCCTTGGCGAAGCGATTCCATGGCAGCTGTTCTCCAGTCTCAAAGGACATTCCCGTCTCCAGGATCCTGCACTCAGCACCCAAACCCATGCGCAGAAACTTTAGTTCATACTCACGGTTATGGTTCTGCAGATCATAGATCTATGCTTGGAGCCCATAAACTTTTTCTTCTAGTGCGGCCAAACTTGACCACATCTCCTTCATCTCCTTCTTGTGGGAAGCCTCTATCTCGTTCATGATGTCGAAGTTAGCTACAACACCACGCTCCACCATCTTCTTGAACTTGAAGACCTCATGTTCCACCTCCTTCAGCCGCTCCTCGGTGCTCCCCTCCTTCACTGGTCCCTTCAGATCCTCCTTGTGGAGGTCGCCATCCTCCACACGAAGGATCTGGGGGTGCTTCTTCACCTCAGCGAGCTAAGGGTTGATGACGTTGACGACAAACTTGTCCTTCGGGAACTTGGGGAAGCCATGGCACCTAGGTCTAGCTGAAAGCTTTCCTGGCAGAAACAGCTCGAAAAGAAAACACACGAAATCGCGAGATACGTTGCCGGAACGATCCGGGCAAATATATAGCAAAAATTTCTGCACAGAAAGGAAGGTAACGGGTCAAAGTGGAATCAGAGATGGGCTCCTAGGTGCCCAGGCGGCCTCCCGGCGCGGCCAAAGGTGGGGCCGCGCCAGGGGGCGCCTAGGCCCCCTGGAGCTGGTCTCCGGCTCCACTTCGGCCTCAAATTTTCTATATTTTGCAAAAACTCGTAATATGGAACTTTTATGGCGGTTTCGCATTGTTTCCTTACTGTAATACATACCTTTCCTTATTCTGCTTCTGCTGGTGTCTGAAACAGGGCTGCAACATGTTCTTCATGAGTTCTTGTGTATACCGAATCCACATCAACATTGACAGGATCTCCTGCTATGTAATGCTTAATTCTTTGCCCATTCACCACTTGAGGTTTGGTGCCTTCGAAATTGTTAATCTTGATCGCACCCGAGCGGTAGACTTCCTCAATATGAAATGGCCCTTCCCACCTGGAAAGTAGTTTACCTGGAGAAAACCTGAAACGGGATCTAAACAACAAAACTTTATCACCAACATTAAATTCACGTTTCAGAATCCTCCTATCGTGCCACTTCTTTACCTTTTCCTTGAACATTTTAGCGCTCTCATAAGCTTCACTTCTCCGCTCATCTAGAGAAGTCAAGTTCATGAGACGCTTTTCACCAGCTAACTTCGGGTCAGCATTAAGCTCTCTAATATCCCAGAAAGCTTTGTGCTCTAATTCTAATGGCAAATGGCAAGCCTTGCCATAGACCATTTATAGGGAGACATGCCCATGGATTTTTTTAAGCAGTTCTATACGCCCACAAAGCATCTCCTAAATTATTTGACCAATCTTTTCTATTCCTGTTGACTGTCTTCTGTAAGATCAACTTGATCTCTCTATTGGTGAGCTCAACTTGCCCACTAGTTTGGGGGTGGTACGGTGAAGCAATTCTATGATTGACATCGTACTTGGATAAAGCTTTTCTAAAAGCTCCATGTGTAAAGTGCGAACCCCCATCAGTCATGAGGTATCTGGGTACTCCAAACCCAGGAAAAATCACATCTTTGAGCATTTTGAAAGATGTCTTGTGATCAGCACTTTCAGTGGGGATTGCTTCTACCCACTTGGTTACATAATCAACAACAACTAAAATGTGAGTGTACTTGTGTGAGGAAGGAAAAGGACCCATAAAATCAAAACATCAGCAATCAAAAGGCTCAATCACTAGAGTGTAATTCATAGGCATCTCATTCCTTCTACTAATATTACCAACTCTCTGACACTTATCACAGGATAGAACATAACTTCTAGCATCTTTAAAGAGAGTAGGCCAATAAAAACATGATTGAAGAACCTTATGTGCGGTCCTCTCACCAGCGTGATGTCCTCCATATGGATTGTCGTGACATTTTTTGAGAATGTCCTTCTGCTCTTGTTCCGGTATGCATCTTCTCACGATCCCATCTGGACCTTCTTTGAAAGATGTGGGTCATCCCAAAATTAATGCCTCAAATCATGAAAGAACTTCTTCCTTTGCTGAAATGTTAAACCTGGAGGCAAAAACTTTGCAACGATAAAGTTGGCATAATCTGCAAACCAAGGATCGGAGAGAGATTGTACTTTTACAACAGTTAGCTATTCGTCTGGAAAACTGTCGTTGACTGGAATGGGATCATGCGGTATATCTTCCATCCTTGAAAGATTATCCGCCACCGGATTGTCTGCTCCTTTCCTATCGACAATCTGCAAATCAAATTCTTGAAGAAGGAGTACCCATAGGATGAGCCTTGGTTTGGCATCCTTCTTCTCCATAAGATACTTAATGGTTGCATGGTCAGTATGAACAATAATCTTAGAATCAACATTATACTGCCTAAACTTATCACAAGCAAACACTACTGCTAAGAATTCCTTCTCAGTAGTAGCATAATTCTTTTGAGCACTATCAAGGGTTTTGCTAGCATAATATATAACATTCAACTTCTTATCAACCCTTTGCCATAAAACAGCTCCAACAGCAAAATCACTAGCATCACACATAATTTCAAAAGGTAAATTCCAATCAGGTGGTTGTACTATAGGAGCGGTTATTAAAGCTTTCTTAAGAACTTCGAAGGCTTCCTTACAATCTTCATCAAAAACAAAAGGAACGTCCTTCTAGAGAAGATTAGTGAGGGGTCTCGAAGTCTTAGAAAAGTCTTTAATAAATCTTCTATAGAAACCAGCATGACCGAGAAAACTATGAATACCTTTGATGTCCCTTTGGTAGGGCATCCTTTCAATTGCTTCGATCTTGGCCCTGTCCACCTCAATTCCCCTCTCGGAAATCTTGTGTCCAAGAACAATTCCCTCGTTGACCATAAAGTGGCACTTCTCCCAGTTGAGCACCAGATTTTTCTCCTCACATCTCTGCAAAAATTTATTAAGGTTGTGGAGACAATGGTCAAAAGAGGTTCAATAGACAGAGAAATTGTCCATGAATACCTCCAAAATTTCTTCACAAAAACCATGAAAGATAGCCGGCATACACCTTTGAAAAGTAGAAGGGGCATTACATAAACCAAAAGGCATACGCCTGTAAGCATAAGTACCATAGGGACAAGTAAAAGTGGTCTTCTCTTGATCAGCAGTGTTAACATGAATTTGAGAGAAGCCAGAATAACCATCAAGATTACAAAAGTGAGTATTTTTGGATAACCTTTCAAGCATTTGGTCGATGAACGGCAACGGGTAGTGGTCCTTCCTGGTTGCCTTGTTGAGCTTCCTATAATCAATACACATTCTATATCCAATAATAATTCTCTGAGGTATTAGTTCATTCTTATCATTAGGAACCACAGTTGTTCCTCCTTTCTTTGGAACACAATGAACCGGGCTTACCCACTTACTATCGGCTATAGGGTAGATAATACCTGCGGCTAGAAGCTTGAGAATCTCTGTTCTTACAACATCCATCATTTTTGGATTCAGCCGTCGTTGATGATCAATAATTGGTTTAGCATCAGGCTCAAGGTTGATGGTATGTTGACAAATAGACGGACTAATCCCCATAAGGTCATCAAGGGTATAGCCAATTGCACCTCAATGTTTTCGAAGTACTTCCAATAGTCGCTCTTCTTCATACCCTGAAAGGTTAGAATTGATAATAACAGCATATACTTTCTTTACATCTAAATAAGCATATTTGAGCGAACCGGGAAGAGGTTTAAGATCAAAGAATGGATCTTCTTTTGGTTGCGATAAAATTCCCAAAGGCTCAACTGGAAGGTTGTGCTTTAGGATAGCGGGTTGTCTTAAGAATATTTCGTCCAGCTCATTCCTCTCCTGCATATGCAAATCATTCTCGTGGTCCTTGATAACCCTCAACTGTAGGGGATCGAGATAGTGTTCGCGGGCAAGATACCCCAATTTATCTATTCGACACTTGGGGACACAAAGAATACGTACAGGCTTTGACAATTGAGTTTTCAATTCAACCGCACCTGAAATAAGCACTTTCTTGCACAAAGGTATTAGTAGAAACTGTGATACGGTGGTAGTAGTGGTGGTGATAATAGTGGTGATGGTGGTGGTGAAACGGCAAAAGTAAAACAGCAAAAGTAAACAACTAGTAACCAGCAGGAAAGAAAACACTATAGGCTAGGGAGATGGATGGTTGGGCGCTGCTTGGATGAGAACGAACATGTAATAGATTATAACATGGTCAAGGCTCACAGAAAAGAAAGGATCATCTAGGCAAATATCAAACATCAGGCGTGTATCCCAGGGTAGTTGTACGTGCTTGCAATAAGAAATTTGCACAACATCTTTTGTCCTACCCTCCCGCTACAAACGGGGCCAAAAGGAACTTAGGGAGATTAAGGTACTCCTGTCAAAGAGCACCGGAACAAAGCATTAACACTTCATGGATACACGGAATCCTCAAATTATAGTCCATCCCCTTTGGTGTCCCAAGCTGTCACCATTGGGATCGCCGGTTCCGGACTATAATAGGTGCATACAACTCATAGATAGGATCAAGAACACCACAAACTCAAGAAAAAAAAGGGTGATCAGATATGAAATCATGGCACTCGGGCCCAAAGTGACAAGCATTAAGAGCAACAAGTTGTAACAGAGATGATAAACACCAAGTAGATGATAGGCAACATGCCCCCAACAATCTGATTGAACTATTACATGATCTAACTCATCCAATCCCTACCATCCCCTTTGCCTACAGTAGGGAATTACTCACACGTGAGAGAGGAAGTCATGGAGGGGTGATGGAGAGGCGATGATGATGACGATGGCGACGATTTCCCCTCACCGGAGGCCAAAGCATCCTCCAGATTAGCTCTCCCGGAGAAGAACAGAGCGTTGCGGCGGCTCCGCGACGTAGATTGGAAAAGCGACTTCTGTTCTGGGGTTTCTGCGTCGGGAGAATAAATAGGACCAAAGTAGGGAACCGGGGGATGTGGGACCAAGCCAGGAGGGCAGGTGGCGCGGCCAGGGGCTGGGCCGCGCCAGGCACCCTCCTGGCTGCCCTGTGCCCCCCCCCCTTTGGACTTGCGGAAGCTTCCGGAACGCTGATTTTTTATATATATTTTTGGGATTTTCTAGCGTACCTAAATATCCAGAAACCTGCACAAAAGAAAACAACACTGGTAGCTCTGCTGAAAACAGCGTCAGTCCGGGTTAGTTTCGTTCAAATCATGCAAGAATGAATCCAAAACAATAGCAAAAGTGTTTGGAAAAGTAGATACGTTTGAGACGTATCAACTCCCCCAAGCTTAGCTATTGCTTGGCCTCAAGAAATTCAGTTCAACGAGCTGGACGCGACAAAGAAAACTTTGACAAAATCTTTTGCTTCATTAGATGTATATAAGCATGCACTACGAAAGAGTTTAGCAAGTTTTGACACCATGCTACAAGGACAATGCACGAAGCAATCCTTCTTTCATGTAATCAGTCACAAACAAACAAAAAGTAAATAATATGCTGCTGAGAATCAATTTAAGATCACAATGCACATAGCATGAACATATCAGAGTGGTATCTCGCTAGCCTCCATGAGTGAAGAAAAACATAAATGCAGAAACTCCTCCGGAGTTTTAAAGGAGACTAGAACTCGAAACTCAAAGTAAGAAACATCACAAGCATGCAGAAGACAATGTGATACTTTGGGACAATGCATGTTACACTAAGAATGACAATTATGCTCTCATAGTTGGTGCTTTGGAGAAAGGAAGGTGGAGACTCTCGAACCGTGGCTTTTGATGGCAAGGTTGAAAACCCGTGGTTGGAAGCAAAGACTAAACATGTACCAGAGCTCGCAGCTTTAAAACAGAGATAAATTTCTTTTTGAGAGTGCAACTTTCCAGTCAACGGTGAACGGTAAAGATCTCCCAATATCTTCCATGCCAACCATATCTTTTTATTATTATTTTGCTTACACTTTTGTTCCTGACTCCATCTATCATAGACGGTTGTGCCGTCATCAAGTATGGGGGAAGTGCAACTTTTCTCTTTTTCTCTTTCTCTTTTTTTTTACTAGTTAAAACTTCCGTCAAATATTTTTGGCATGAAAGATACTGATTTCCCCTCAGCGCACCATGAGCTTGTACAGTTACAAAAAGGAAACTTTTGAATAAGGTTTTGAGATGGTACATGAAAGTCTTCGTTAGGGATGGCACGTAAATACCATATATAAGTAGGTATGGTGGACTCAAATGGAACAACTGGGTTTAGAAAGGTGATTGTGGAAGCACAAGCAGAATTCCGCTTGGTGCTGGAGGAAGGCTAGCAAAAGACGGGGAAGCGACCAACCAGAGAGCATAACGGTCATAATCATGTAGAGCGACAAAGCAACATTGAATCGGGCATGAAAGTGATATAACTCACCCTGAAGTAAAAAAAGATCATCAAGGCAGAACAGACTTTTTAGTCTTAACATGCGTGAACATGTGCCAAGTCAATCCAAGAATACCCCGGAGGGAAATACCACTTCAATATGCCACACCATGAACAATGCAATGCATGTCAATCATTTCAAGCAACACATTATAAACTCTAGCTATTTGAGATTAACCACAAAGAAAGCATGAACCACTGGGAAGGCATTATAAACATAGCACTATGTCGCTACAAGCTGATACGTCTCAAACGTATCTACTTTTCCAAACACTTTTGCTATTGTTTTGCCCTCATTCTTGCATGATTTGAACGAAACTAACCCGGACTAACGCTGTTTTCAGCAGAGCTGCCTGTATGGTTTATTTGTGCGCATGAAAATGGATTTTTAGACGTCCCAGAAAATTCCCAGAAAATCCACGCACCCGAAGGAGCCAGGATCCAGAAGTGGGACCAGAGGGGAGCTCTGGGGGCCCCAGGCGCCCCCCTAGCGCGGCCAGGGGTGGGGTCGCGCCCTCTGGCCGCCTGGGCAGCTCCCCCCTCCTCTGGTGCCCTACCGAGACTCCTATTTATCCCCGTGACGAGAAAACCCCAGAACAGAAGTCGTTTTTCCAGTTTCCGTCGCGGAGCCGCCGCCACCCTCTGTTCTTCTTCGGGAGGGCTAATCTGGAGGCTGATTTGGCCTCCGGAGAGGGGAGATCGTCGGCATCGTTATCGCCATCACCACTCCATCCATCCTCCATGACTTCTCTTCATATGTGTGAGTAATTCCCTGCTGTAGGCAAAGGGGATGGTAGGGATTGGATGAGTTTAATCATGTAATAGTTCGTCAGATTGTTGGGGGCATGTTTCCTATCATCTACTTTGGTGTTTATCATCTTTGCTACAACTTGTTGTTCTTAATGCTTGTCACTTTGGGCCCGAGTGCCATGTTTTCAGATCTGAACCCTATGTGTTTTCATGAATATATTTGTGTTCTAGATCTTATCTATGAGTTGTATGCACCTATTATGGTCCGGAACCGGCGATCCCAAAGGTGACATCTTGGGACACCAAAGGGGATGGTCCATAATTTGAGGATTCCATGTATCCATTGAGTTTATTGCTTTGTTCCGGTGCTCTTTGACAGGAGCACCTTAATCTCCATAAGTTCCTTTTGGCCCCGTTCGTAGCGGGATGGTAGGACAAAAGATGTTGTGCAAGTTCTTATTGCAAGCACGCACAACTACCTACGGGATACATGCCTACTGTTTGATATTTGCCTAGATGATCATTGCTTTTCTGTGTGCCTTGCCCCGTGTTAGAATCTATTATATGTTCACTCTCATCCATGCAGCGCCCAACCATCCATCTCCCTAGCCTACAGTGTTTCCAATCCTGCTGGTCATTAGTTGTTACTTTTGATGTTGCCACTATCACTATCATATTATCGTTACCACTTATCCATCGTTGCAAGCAAGTATATTTCAGGTGCGGTTGAATTGACAACTCAACTGTCAAAGCTTATAAATACTCTTTGGCTCCCCGTGTGTCGAATCAATAAATTGGGTTAACTTACCCGCGAAGACTATCTCGATCCCTTACGCCTGTGGGGCATCAAGAAGCATTTTCTGGCGCCGTTGCCGGGGAGCATAGCAATATTTACAAGTCTACTTGAAGTATCCTGCCTGCTGCACATCATCCGCTATGGGTAAGAAAGGAGACCCCAAGGTTCCGATCTTACCATCCCGTACAAGAAAAGGTATTGTTCTGAACACTAGTGCTACACTTGATTCACCTTCTGTTATGAGTAAGTTTACTTCACCACCACTACATGATGCTTCTATTGAGTCTGTCACTATGTCCGATACTTTTGATGATGCTTCCACTACTCTTGATGATGCTACTTTTCTTGGTCACTATATTGAAACTCAGACTGCTAAGGTTGCAGCAAAATCCAAGACCGAGACCCCTGCTACCTATATTCCTACCTGCAAAACCTTTGGTTACCCGAGCTTAGATGAACTCAAGGAGAGAATCCTTGATGATGATTATGTTACTCTTGATGATGATTTTTGCAGGGAACTCAGAGAGTGTGTCGACTCTGACCCTGGTGCTGTTAAGGAGTTGCTCAAAAGGCACTCCATGAAGAACAAAGCTATTCCTGATCCTCTATTTGCCACGTCTCCTATATGCATCACTGATCCTGATTATGATTTCTCTATTGATCTTTCACTTATATCTACAGTCGAGGCTGACCCCTTTTATGGCAGAGAAAATGATGATGCTATAGCACACTTAACCAAGCTCGCTGAGCTAGGAAACCTATTCACTACTGATCAGAAGATACGAAACTTCTATGTGGCCAAGATTTTTCCTTTTTCTTTGAAGGAAGACGCTAAAACATGGTATGATGCACTACCCTATGGTTCCGTTAAGAGTCCCCGGGACTTAGTCCAATTATTTTTTGATAAATATTTTCCAGCTCATATGCAACATGCTGCTTTGCAAAGAATCTATAACTTTAAACAATTGCAGGATGAGCACCTCCCTAAAGCTTGGGGGAGGTTTTGTGATTTACTTAAGGTTACGACGGGACATGGATCCCCCAAGAATGAACTGCTTGATATTTTTTACGGTGGTTTAACCGATGAATCCAGATCCTATCTGGATAGTTGTGCTAGTTGTGTTTTCAGGGAAAGAACGTCGGACGATGCAGAAGAATTAATGTGTGAAATCGCCAAGAACCATGAAGATTGGTCCGTTCCTGAGCCACTTCTACCACCAAAAAAAGGGAGCATGCTTGTTCTGAACCCCGAAGATATGAAAGAAGCAAAGAAGTCTATAAAGGAGAAAGGTATTAAAGCCGAAGACGTGAAGAATTTACCGCCTATTGAGAAGTTGTGTGAGCCTACCACTCACCCTCCCTTGGTACACGTACACTCTCTATTAGACTTTACTGAAAGTGACATCCCTAAAGGTAAGCCTCCCGATCAGATGAGCTTGATAATTTTATTTTTAAGCAAGACCATTTTAATAGGAGATTACAAAGTCAGTTGCATGATAATTCTCTTGCTATCAAAAGTTTGTGTGATGTTCTAGAAAGAACAGTTAATGATGTTAAATGTCTTTTTAAGCATTTTCATATGGTTCAAACTCATCTTGAACAAATTTCTAATGTGCAAAAAGATTTGCTTGCTAATAATGCCAAACAGGACATACAAGCTTATGGGATTAAAACTAGGGGTGGAACACACACCCAGGACCCACTCTATCCTGAGGGGCATCCAAAGAGGATCGAGCAAGATTCTCAAGTACAAGAAGAAGACGAGACTGTTAGCTCTCCGAAGAAAAAGAAGAAGAAGAAACACAAGGAGGCTGACAATCCCGATGATCCTATTACAAGTGAAAAGCCAGATGTTGATCCTAACAGCATTTCTGCCTCCGATGCTGAAACAGAAGACGGTGCCGAGTCTGAAGAAAAGGACGCAGAGAAGGATGATTCTCTCCAAAGTGCCAGAAAAATTCGGGAAAATTCAGATAAAAAATAAGCGTGGAGGAAGCTTCGCGAAGAGCCCGGGAGGGGCCAAAGGGGAGCCAGGGGGCCCAGGCGGCAACCTGGCGCGACCCCACCCCTGGCCGCGCCAGGGGGGCGCCTGGGGCCCCTGGTCCACCTCTGGCTGCCCCCCTTCGCCTATTTATTCTCCGTCACGGGAAAACTCCAAAAGAGGAACCCTATTCCGCGAACTCGCCTCTGTTCCTCCGCCGCCGCGCTTCCGAAGATCGGGAGCACCAGAAGACCAATTCCCGGCACCCTGCCGGAGGGAGGATTGACCTCCGGGAGTCTCCTCTCCACCATGGATGCTCCCCGTATGTCTCGTGAGTAGTTTTCCTTGGACCATGGGTCCGTGATCAGTAGCTATCTGATGTTCTCCTCCCCTCTTTGATCTTCATTGTTTAGACCTCGTGAGCTGCCCTACATGATCGAGGCACCTTTGTAATATTTCAGCTATTGCTATGTTGAGTTTGATAGGATCTGATGGATTATGAGATTATGTTCAGATTGTGATAGAGTAATATATTTGGTTTGTATCTCTTATATTTTTGTTCCTAAGTAATTCTTGCATGTTCTCCGTTGCGGTTTATTGCTTTGGCCAAGTAGTAGGTAGTGACTTCAAGAGGGAACATTGTGCTAGATTGTGGGTTCATGCCCCCCCCCCCGATGACACGCTTGAGTGACAGAAACATGAGTCTAAGGGATGTGTTGTTGCCGCAAGGGGGGAAACAACGGTGCTTGTGACCGCGGTCACAAGCATTGTTTACTTTACGCAGAGTTCTTTTTAATGCAGTTGTCTGTTGCTTTGGGTTTACACTTTGGGTGGGGCTCGCAACTTAATACCAGCGAGATGTTCTGGATAGATATCTCAAGGTGGATGATTAGTAGTAGATGCAGATGGATTTCGGTCTACTTATCTTGGCGTACTGCCTGTGCTTTTGAACCTCGTCCTTTATTTTGTAGCATAGTTAGCATTGCGGTGCGTTCATAATCCTGTCAATTGCCTTTCTGTAATTTGTTTACCTCGCATAGCAATTTTATCGTCTTTTGGGAGAGAGACATCACTAGCGAACATCACGTATCCCGGTCCATATCCTCATTATTGTTTCCACGCTATATTTACTTTAGTGCTTTTACTTGCTATCATTATCCCTTGCATTTTATCCTTGTGAACAACAAGACCGGAGAGATTGACAACCTCTCTGAACTTCGTTGGGAACAAAGTTATCTGTGTCCGTGTGCAGGTATGCGTCAGTTGCGCCGCTGACACCTACTTATCATCTTTGGAGTCCTACTAGAGACAAACCTTGGTATCTTCACCGAGGGAAAACTGCTGCTGCACTACATCTCAACCTTCCACTTGGGGTAACCAACGAAGGGGCGAGAAGCCATCAAGCAAGTTTTCTGGCGCCGTTGCCGGGGACTCCAAGTGCTAAGATAGGGGAGTTGCACACTACCCTTTACCTTTGTTTTTTAGTCTTGTTAGTTTATCTTTCAGTTTTTATCTTTGTGTCTTTTATCAAAATTTACAAAAAAATTATTTATCTTTCTAGTTGTCATTATGTCTGACCCTTCTGCCTTTGTTGAGACAGAGGTTCTCACCTTTAAACAAAAAGGTGGAGAAAGCCTAAAAGATGCTTGGTATAGAATTAATGATTCTCAAAAAAGAGCCACCAAGAAGCAATCCACTACTATCCTGCTTAGAAATTTTTATGTCGGGATTACTCCTTGGAATAGGTTCATATTAGATACTGCTATCAATGGGAATTTTCTATAAGCCCCAACTTGGGAGTCTCTTAATGTTATTGAAAATCTTGTTGGAAATCTCCCTATTGCTAGCATACAAGAAGATATAACTCTATCTCACATTATGAAGAAACTTGAAAAGATAGAGTTAGAAATACCAAGTATAACTAGGATAAATGAGTTGGATCGCAAGATTCAAGGGGATTTGAATAGGCTTGATAGCTCCATGCTCAAAATTATTAAAACTCTGGAGGTCATAAAATCCCGTGATACGGATCTTTCTAGGATAGATAAGATTGAGGAAATCATTAATACTCTAGGAACTACTTTCTCCTCAATCAAACCAAAAAAGGTAGAGACTTCGGCAAGAAGGTAACCTAAGTTCAATTATGTCCATAAGGTTCCCCGACCTAAAAATAAATCACCTATTGCCAAAGAAGTTGAAACCGTTAAAACTTTGGAAGAAATACCTCTCTTTGATAATTTTATAAATGAATCTTCCATTGATTTTCCGCCTTTTGGTTTTCTCCCTAGAAGTATCGTCATTAGTCCTTTATTTGAAAGACCTCTTAAGACTAGTTGTACAATTGAAGAGCTTTTTGATGATTTTGATAATGATTCGATTGATACAACTTGATCTTTTGCATCATGCCTAGCTAATGGCTTTAAAGAAGCGCTTTCGGGAGGCAGCCCGCAACGAATTTAGGTGTTTCTTTTTGCTTTTGGTGTATCTTGATGATATTTACTTCTGTAGCAACATCATTGTATCTTTATTTTTCAGCTTTGTGCCAAGTTATAGCCTCTTACGGCAAGGGAAGTAAAAGTTGTGGCATGCTGTCCAGAAAACAGATTCTGTCCTCGTGACCAGAAAAAATCCAGAAAAATCACAGTTCATCTTTTTGAGCTGAAATTTTTACACAGTATGATCTATACAATTATGAAACTTCCGTATGTTCTGAGTTTTTTTATTTGAGTTGCATAAGTGCCCCTAAAAAATTCTTTACTATCTGCTGTTCTGTTTTTCACAGATTCTGCCACGTTTTGTCTCTCTTGAATTTTGCAAACCTTAAGATTGCTTTTTCTTTGCAAAAACTTTTTGGCACTCTTGAGAAACAGTAGATCTTCAATAATATCTTTATATCCAGTGGAAAAAAACTATTTATTAAGGGCACTAACCTCTCTAATCAGCTTATGATGAGTTATGTATGAAGGGAGTTTTCAAGTGTGCGATAGAAGATGATGAAAGAAGATCCAGAAGTGTCAAGCGCTCAAGCTTGGGGATGCCCCCATGCATCCCCAATAAATATTCAAGGATACTCAAGCGTCTAAGCTTGGGGATGCCCCCGTGCATCCCCTTCTCCATCAACAATCATCAGTTCGTCCTTCGTCTCACTATATATTTATCACTTCATGCGTTATGTGCTATGCTTGGAGCGTCTCGCTCCTAGGTTTTGTTTTTAGTTTTCTTTATCTTTGCTTGCTGTTCATAACAAGTTAGATCCTTTCTTACTTTGTGTGGCAGAGAAACACGCTCCACTTTCAAAATTTAGAACACATCATTGGATTCTTCCTGCCTATCTTTTTGCTGTTGTGTGTTCTTTATCTTTTCATAGCTACTGCCTTTGTGCCGCCCCCAAAATCAATCCGTGTACAGTAAAAATACACGCCGGGTACACGGCTGAGATTAGGGTGCCACGGTGAGAATATCACAGCACAACACTAAACACAAAAGGATAAACGAATATATTACAATAAAGGGGGGGTCACGCGGACCCGAATACATAAGTCATACAAGCCATAATATCTGAGTACAGACATAGTTAGTAAAGTTTTGCCTTAAGAAGGCTAGCACAAATCACATCAGAGATACAGATCGAAAAGGCGAGGCCTCCTTCCTGGGATCCACCGAACTACTCCTGGTCGACGGGGAACTCGACGTCGTAGTAGGCGCCTCCGGGGTACTCCTGCTCCTGGGCTCCAACGTCGGCTGCAGCGGCCGATCAGGCAAAGCGAAAAGGGGAAATAAAACAAAGGTGAGTATCTAGCATACCCGCGAGTCTTACGTCCGCTACTAAGCATTATGCATTGTATCAACGGAAAGAAGAGGCTGTATATAGTGGACTGAAAGACAGAAATCCAGAGTAAGGGTAAGAAGCTAAGCCTATCAAAGACTAGCATCTTTCGACGATGTCTTGCAGGTGAAATGTTAACGGTGTTCTAACGGTGTTCTAACGCAGTGCAATGCACATACAAACAGGTGTATGACATGACAGGTGAAATGTTAACGGTGTTCTAACGCAGTGCAATGCACATTGCTCGGAACGGAAATTCATCTGAGGATGAACTACCGGACAGGGTGTCCGGAGGGGGAAGGAACAAGCCGGAGGTGTCGTGGGTATCGGACAAACATAAGGGGGGTGTATCCGTGCTAGTCGATCTATTCTGAGAAACATTCGTGTTCAGAATAAATTCATCCGGATACTTTAACAGTACCGAACAAATCATCGGACAAACGGTCCGGAGGGGGACGGTTCGATGTTTGTTGTGTTAGAGGGGGGTGGTCCACATACGGATAGCGTATTCGTATTTGTTATATTTTTCTGATCAATTTTGATGTATAAAGTTTTTCGATCCGATATACGGATTAAAAGATATTGATTTTATAAGATTAACCAATTTTTAAACCCTTTTCTGAATTATTTTTATTACTAAAATCCCGACATTATCCACAACCAGTTGACAGGTCAAACTGACATTGGGGTCCCACATGTCAGTGACCCAATTCTAACAAAACATTTTTATTAATAAAAACAGGGGTGGCCCACATGTCATACTAACAATTTTTAATTTCTTTTAATAAAACAAATATCTAGTGGGGTCCCACTTGTCATTGTAACAATTTTAATAAAATTATTTTTATTAAATACAAAGGCCAGGGGGCCCCACTAGTCAGTGACTAGGGGGTTATTTCTTTTGTTTCTGTTTAATTAGGGGGATTAGGGGGGGTGGGGGGCCCATGTCAGTGGGTAACCCCACCAGTAAGGAGGGAGGGCCTCTCCCGCTACGAGCAAGACGGCGACGAGCCTGTCGCGGCGGCGCTGCCCCGGCAAGGAGGCGAGGCGTGCCTGCGCTTGGGCGTGCAACAAGGGGTTGGGGCGCAGGTGCAGGGGGGCTTGGCGCGGCCACGGGTGGAGGGGGGGCTTGGCGGGACGAGCTCGGGAGCTCGAGCTCCATGTTAATGGCGGCCGGGGCACTGGTTCGGTGGGGGTGGCGCTTCCGCGCATCAAGAAGAGCGGGGAGAGGAGTAAATCGAGCGCAAGCTCACCGGGGTGATGAGGAGCAGCTTGAGGGGGGCGGGGGTTGCGCGCGAGCGACGAATTCGTCGATGCACGCCGGCGGCCGCGGCGATGAAGTGGCGAAGGGGGCGTCACCTCCAGAGCTTCCCGGTCCGATTCACGCGCAGGGGAGACGATGCAGTGCCCGAGGAGGCTCCAGTACAGCTCGTCGGTGCCCACGGTGGTCGTCGGGCACGGTGGCTGCGGTGGCGCGGCCGCTGTTCTGCCGGGCGAGCAAGGACGAGGTGGAAGGGGAAAAACTGGGCGAACGCGAGGAAGAAAAGGGGGCGGACTCCGATCTAGGGCTTGGGGGTAGCCTTATCCTTCCCCGGCTCCTCCTGTAGCGACGCCGCGCGACCGGGTCCGACGGCGATGCCACGGTTGCCATGGCCGACCGGGTAGGAGGAACAGGAAGGAGGTGGGGAGAAAGAAAAAAGCAAAGGGGTCGGGCGGGCCAGATCAGTGGGCTTTGCCCCGCGCGACAAATAGCTGGAGCCCCTTTTTTTTCTTTTCCTTTTCTGTAAAATTATGTTAGCATTTATTTTGATGTCTTGTATATTTTATAAAAATATGACACATGCACCATAATTAATACAACATCATACAAGAGGGCTACAAAAAGTTTTGAGACTTTATAAAGTCACTAGATATTTATTTGGTATTTGCAAAAGGCAAATAACGTTGTTTTAGTACTGTTATTATTTGTTTGGAATTTTCCATAGCACAATAAATAC
Organism: Bromus sterilis; assembly: GCA_950022295.1. Lineage (NCBI taxonomy): Eukaryota > Viridiplantae > Streptophyta > Magnoliopsida > Poales > Poaceae > Bromus > Bromus sterilis. The sequence goes on from OX465599.1 coordinate 226,612,365, forward strand.
TCATGACCACATTGGCATGGTCCAATGATTATTTGGGATTTTATAAAAATGGTTCCAAGATTTTTGGAAAAGATTTTATTGTCACAATATTTTTAATATTCAACCAAAAGCATTTTGAACTAGATTGATTTGAATTCAATTCAAAGGGTATTTAATTTGAGCTTGGAATTGTTTGGATTCAAGTTGACCAAGGTCAATGATCACATGACTTTCAACAATATCAAAAGAGAAGTTGAATTTGAACTGAACCAGGTTGATCAAACAAAAGTTTTGAACAGTAATGATCAACAGTAATGGTGATTACTGTTCACTGACAGTGAGAGTGTTACAAATCTCCCCCACTACAAGAATTCTCGTCCCGAGAATTTAAGTGGTAGCGAGGAAAAGATCGGGGTATTCATCACGAAGGCGATCTTCGCGTTCCCAGGTGGCTTCATCTTCAGAATGATTCGACCACTAGACTTTGAGGAACTTGACGGTCTTGTTGCGGGTTCGACGTTCAGACTGATCGAGAATGCGGCTCGGATGTTCTCGATAAGTCAAGTCTTGTTGCAGCTCGATCATATCATGCTCCACTTCGCGGATAGGGTTCTTGAAGCAGCGACGGAGTTGCGACACGTGGAATACATCGTGGACTTGGGAGAGGTTCGGCGGCAATTCCAACCGGTATGCCACGGGTCCACTTCTGGAAAGGATACGGAACGGGCCAATGTAGCGAGGAGCCAACTTGCCCTTGATACCGAAGCGATGAGTGCCCCTCATGGGAGTGACACGGAGGTAAGCGTATTCACCAGGTTGATACTCCATTTCCCTGTGTTTGCGGTCATAGTTGCTCTTCTGACGAGACTGTGCGGCCTTGAGATTTTCTTGCACAATGCGAACCTGTTCTTCAGCTTGTTGGACAAGATCCGGTCCGAAGTAGGGTCGTTCCCCAGTTCCTGACCAATTCAGGGGGGTTCGACATTTACGCCCGTATAGAACTTCGAAGGGGGCCATCTTCAAGCTAGCCTGATAGCTATTGTTGTACGAGAATTCCGCGTACGGGAGGGCATCATCCCATTTCATGTCGAATGAAAGGACACAAGCGCGAAGCATGTCTTCCAGCACTTGATTGACTCGTTCAACTTGGCCTTGCGACTGGGTGTGATAAGCGGTGCTGAGAGACAGACGAGTCCCGAAGGCTTCCATGAAACTATTCCAGTATCGTGAGGTGAAAAGGCTGCCACGGTCTGAACTGATCTCCAGCGGAATACCATGGAGTAACACAATTCGGGAGATATACAAGTGTGCTAACTGACTAGCAGTGATCGTCTCCTTGACCGGCAGGAAGTGAGCAATCTTGGAGAATCGGTCGATGACGACAAAGATGGCATCGTTACCTTTCTGTGACTTAGGAAAACCGATGACGAAGTCCATCTCGACTTTGTCCCACTTCCAATCAGGAGGAGGGAGTGGTTGCAACCAACCAACAGGTTTCTGATGTCCGGCCTTGACGCGACTGCAAATGTCACATTTGGAAACAAAGCGAGCGATATCTTGCTTCATGTAAGGCCACCAGTACCGTTGACGAAGGTCTTCATGCATCTTGGTACTGCCAGGGTGGATTGACAAGGGAGAATTATGGGCTTCTTCCATGATATCCGGACCACAGTTAATGATGGCCGGGCTCACAGGAACTACTAAGCGGCCCTTGAAGTACACAGTATCACCATCATTAGCATCACTGGTAAAAGAGGAGGGCTTCCCTTCTGCGATGTCCTGCTTGATCTTCACAATGTCAGGGGCCAGAGATTGTCTACTCTTGATGAGGTTGTCGAGGCTTGACTCGAGAACCAGGTTATTGACGTAACCTTGAGGAATAATCTCGAGGTTCAACTTGCGAAACTCTTCATACAGAAGTGGTTGTTGCACCTGAACCTCAAGTTCAGAACAGTAAGCTTTGCGGCTCAAGGCATCGGCCATCACATTAGCCTTGCCGGGGTATACGAAATAACCATGTTGAAGTCGGCTATTGTATCGAGCCATCGTTGTTGACGAAGTTTCAGGTCTGGCTGAGTAAACAGGTACTTCAGACTTTGGTGGTCGGTGTAGACCTCTCAACGATTACCGACGAGGTAATGTCGCCACAGCTTCAATGCATAAATTACTGCTGCCAATTCGAGGTCATGTGTTGGATATTTGTCTTCGTGAGCACGCAACTGACGAGAGCCATAAGCAATCACTTTGCGCTCTTGCATTAGGACACAGCCTAATCCTTGACGAGACGCGTCGCAATATATCACGAAGTCCTTCTGAGTATCAGGGGGAGCGAGCACCGGGGGAGAAGTTAGCTTGTCCTTGAGCGCTTGGAAACTTTCTTGACATTTATCTGTCCACTCAAACTTGACGCCTTTGTGGAGCAGATTAGTCAGAGGCCTGGCAATCTTGGAGAAATTCTCGACGAAACAGCGGCAATAGCTAGCGAGCCCGAGGAAACTGCGGACTTGCTTGACGGTCTTGGGAGGAGTCCAGTCAAGAATAGCCTGGATACGTTCCGGGGTGACGGCAATGCCATCCTTGGAAATCACATGTCCAAGGTAGGTCACTTCGGGAAGCCAGAACTCACACTTAGAATACTTAGCGTAGAGTTTGTGTTCTCGAAGCTTCTCCAGTATAAGACGAAGATGTTCAGCATGTTCTTCTTCATTCTTGGAATATATCAATATATCATCCAGATAAACCACGACAAACTGGCCGAGGTACTCCATGAAAATATAATTCATCAATCTGGAGAAGGTGGCTGGAGCATTGGTTAAGCCAAAGGACATGACAGTGTACTCGTATGAACCATAGCGAGTAATGAAGGCAGTCTTCGGAATGTCCTCATCACGGACTCGGATTTGGTGATAACCCAACCTCAAGTCGAGTTTAGAAAACACCTTGGATCCGGCAAGTTGATCATACAGATCGTTGATCCGGGGAAGTGGGTATTTGTTCTGGATGGTGGCTTGGTTAATGGGCCGATAATCTTGGACCAATCGGTTTGTCCCATCGCTCTTCTTGACAAAGAGCGAAGGTGCTCCCCAAGCTGAGCAACTGGGGCACATGAATCCTTTCTGAAGTGCCTTGTCGATTTCCTCCTTAAGTTCAAGGAGTTCATGTGGCGGCATCTTGTAAGGACGCTTGGCAATAGGGGTGGTGCCGGGCTTCAAGTCGATGACAAATTCGACTTCTCTGATTGGGGGTATTCCCGGCAGTTCTTCTGGGAAGACGTCGGGAAAATCGCGAACGACTGGAACGTTCTCGATGCCTTCGAGGGGGGTGGCATTCAAAGCATTCATCATAAATATCTGTGTTTCAGCATTACGAGTAACTCGGGTGGTGTGGTTAACAATCTCGCCGGAGGGGTGAAAAAGTTGGACAGACTTGGTGCCACAATAGAGTGCGGCATCGTGAAATTTCAACCAGTCCATTCCTAGAATGAGGTCTATGGTGGAAGACATCAGGATTATGGGGGAAGCATGGAATTCAATTCCTTCAATTTCAACGATGGTTTCGGGCACTATCTTGGTGGTTCGGCATTGGCCTATCGGGGTGCGAACAACCATCGGTGGGTTCATCTTTTCCAATGCGAAGTTATGCGACAATGCAAATGCTTCCGACATGAATGAATGCGATGCTCCTGTATCAAATAAAACAGTAGCAGGTACGGAATTAACGAGAAGGGTACCCATCAAGGTAGCGGGTTGTTGCTGAGCTTCTTCAACATTGACGTTGTTAGCATGTCCACGAGCATAAGCGGCAGACCCAGTATTAACCCAGTATTATAGTTGGGGGTCCTGTTGTTGCCACGACCATTTCCACGGCCAGCGGGGTGAACTACCAATTGCTTCTGTTTCTGGGGGCACTCTCTGGAAAAATGCCCAGGTTGGCGGCACGTGAAGCATAATCCATCCTGAGGACGAAGGGGGTAGCATTGGGTGGTGCAGGCAGAGCTCTTGGCATCTGCGGTGGCGAAGGCAGACGGGGTGCAGCATAAGACGGCCTTGGAGCTGGGACAGCTGAATGGGTCACACTTGTAGGGAGCCAGATACGACGCTTCTGCGTTGCGCCCGAAGATGAGCCAACGTCACGATAACGCTTCAGAGAGTTCTTGTGCTCCATCTGGGCAGTCTCGACGGTGATAGCCTTGTTCACCATGGTGGCAAAGTTGGCGAAATCATGAACGGCAAGAGCGAGCCTGAGGTCTGGGTTGAGGCCACGACGGAACTTCTGCTGCCTGCGAGCATCAGTGGTGATCTCTCCTTCCGCATAGCGAGAGAGGTTGAGGAACTCGCGCTGATAGGCTTCAACAGTCATGTCGCCCTGAGTGAGGTTGCGAAATTCTTCCGCCTTACGGTCCATGATCCCCTGAGGAATGTAGCGGGCGCGAAAGGCAGACTGAAATTCATCCCAGGTGATGACTTCTCCAACTGGCAAGGAACGCTTGTGGGTGCTCCACCACTGAGCAGCGGCGCCTTTCAGATGATAAGACGCAAAGTTCACATAGTCGGCTGGATCGACATTAGCAGACTCCAGCTCGTGCGTGATGTCGCGAAGCCAGTCATCAGCATCCAACGGCTGAACAGTGTTGCGGAACATAGTGGGGTTGAGGCGGGTGAAGTCGTGCAGAGTCACGGTGGCATGCTGATGGTGGTGCCCATTCTGATTCGGCTGGGGGAACTGAGCCATGACATTCTCCATGAACTGACGGTTCAGCTCGAACTGCTGCATCATCGCGGCTATGTAATCCGGCGGCGGAGGTGGGTCGTTGGCACCACGACCACGACCACGACCACCACGACCATCCATCCTGCTAGAATTTAACAGGGGTATTTCAGCGACGAAAATTTAACGAGATACCGGAATCAAGCCTGAATTAAAGCGACAACGAAGAGGAGGCACAGATATATATAGGAGTAGTCATACAAGACATACACATTTACACACAGAGTCAATCGAAAATCGGGCAGCGTAACGTCGTAGAAATTAAGGAAAAAGGACTCACTAGGCGGCGTGCAGACCGCGGTTAGGATTACACGACGCGGCATAGATTCCACTATGTCAATCACGCCGCAAGAAAACTGTTGGCCACAGGAGTTAATGCCAGAGGACGCGCGGCCTGCCCAGAATGAGAATGGGATCCGTGGTCCGGGACCTGGGGTATGACTCCTGCGACACGACTCAATCAATGGGGTAGCACCAAAAACGCCGGGTGGAATCAAGAGAACGTGAACCTAATGTCAGAGTTTGTAAAACTTACTAGCAAGGATAAGAGAACAGAGTCCCAGAGCATAGGTAAGGAGAAAAGGATCCTAATACCATAGATATCACACGTAGTGACATCGATGTGGGCCCGTAAGCAAAATATTAAGTTAGCAAAATAGTTTTCCAAAGACTAGACTCAACTTCGACCAAGTAGTGGTGGGGTGGCTTCCTACAGGCAGTCGGCTCTGATACCAACTTGTGACGCCCCCAAAATCAATCCGTGTACAGTAATTATACACACAGGGTACACGGCTGAGATTAGGGTGCCACGGTGAGAATATCACAGCACAACACTAAACATAAAAGGATAAACGAATATATTACAATAAAGGGGGGGTCACGCGTACCCGAATACATAAGTCATACAAGCCATAATATCTGAGTACAGACATAGTTAGTCAAGTTTTGCCTTAAGAAGGCTAGCACAAATCACATCAGAGATACAGATCGAAAAGGCGAGGCCTCCTACCTGGGATCCACCGAACTACTCCTGGTCGACGGGGAACTCGACGTCGTAGTAGGCGCCTCCGGGGTACTCCTGCTCCTGGGCTCCAACGTCGGCTGCAGCGGCCGATCAGGCAAAGCGAAAAGGGGAAATAAAACAAAGGTGAGTATCTAGCATACCCGCGAGTCTTTCGTCCGCTACTAAGCATTATGCATTGTATCAACGGAAAGAAGAGGTTGTATATAGTGGATTGAAAGACAGAAATCCAGAGCAAGGGTAAGAAGCTAGGCCTATCGAAGACTAGCATCTTCCGACGATGTCTTGCAACATGAGGTAAGAATCAGCCAACAGTTTATATAAAGCATAAAGTAACAATGCAGCAAAAGTTGCTGCAGCATTGTATAATAATAAGTTGTAATAATTAACAATGCCTCCGAGTTCACCTCCTCGACATCCCCGCGAGGAAGAAAACCCGGAACCATACAGTTTAATAATAATAGTTTCTAGTGGTAAGATCCAGCTTCAGCATAAAGCGTCCTGTTACCGTGGACACGGCTATTCGAATAGATTAATCTTCCCTGCAGGGGTGCACTTGTGTTACGCTACACGCACGGATCTCCAGGGTGGCGGGAACCTTGTTAGGGAAAGCTCCACCGAGGCTATCCGACACTTCATAGCCCATCTTTCAAACTCAACAGAGAGGACATCTGCCGGTCCAAATCCTAAGTACGCCGGGCCTTGGACCCCAACCCGAACGTACTCCTGCACGGTGCGTGGCTGGCCGGTGAAGTTGAAGCAAATCCAAATAAGACACCACCGCGCGAGAAAATAAGACAACACCACTTCCAGGCGCAGCTGACGTCTGAAGAGTCCTCGGACACGTCTGAAGAGTCCTTGGACGACACTACGAAGCAGAGGAGCCCATAACTCGTAATTCCCACGGGTAGGTAGTGCGTACATAGCATATAGCCAACTCAAGACATTCACTAAACCATTTAGCATTTTAATTAACCTGTGTGACAACCGTTATCGTTGCCTCGACTTAACTGACCCGCGGACAACGACAGCAGCCAGGACGACCAGTACATCGGTGCCTGCCCCGTCGTCCCACCAAGTCACTGCGGTTACCAACAAGGTGAACCGTCTCCTTACCTTGTCTCGCGTGTGCTCCTGGAGGATCTCGACTTTAGTATTTTGGTAACTCTCGCGGCAAATGATCAGGGGCCAAGCACACCGGTACACTGGTCGTACCCTCCCTGTCGTCCCGTCGCAATACCTCTCGCGGGCACCGTTGGGTCGCCCGACTTCTTACCTGAAGGACAACCGTTGCTCAGGTACCTAGAGCGGCTATACAGAGTCAGCAACGAGTGGAGTACAGGGATTACTCCTCGATAGCTCACACTTGATGGTGGCTCGGCAGAGCCGAGCTAGGGGGCCTCAGGCGGGGTCTGCATTGTATCGTACCTGTGCAGTATAATATTTGTACCCGCGTTCACTCCCCTGAGTGATCACGGCCCGCTATCTAATCCTAGCTAACAATGCGCAGGGCTCACTGCTGATTAATGCATAATAATAATAGGCAGCATAGGATAAAGGAAGGCACATCAAGGGGCGACAATGACAGGTTATGCAATTGAATAGGTAAGCAATGTAGCAGCAGCAGTAACAATGCCTAGTGCAAGAAAGTACGGAAAGGTAGGCAATATCTGGGGAAGAGAATGGCTCTGCTTGCCTGGAAGCTCGACGGTAGGGGTAGGGTCGTCGACGAAGTAGTCGTACTCAGCAGCGGTGTAGTCAACGGCAGCAGCGGGGTCTACCGAAGATTAAGGGGGGGAAGAAACAGTAAATACACAGCAAGCATATACAAACAGGTGTATGACATGACAGGTGAAATGTTAACGGTGTTCTAACGCAGTGCAATGCACATTGCTCAGAACGGAAATTCATTTGAGGATGAACTACCGGCCCCGGGTGATTACCGGACAGGGTGTCCGGAGGGGGAAGGAACAAGCCGGAGGTGTCGTGGGTACCGGACAAACATAAGGGGGGTGTATCCGTGCTAGTTGATCTATTCTGAGAAACATTCGTGTTCAGAATAAATTCATCCGGATACTTTAACAGTACCGAACAAATCATCGGACAAACGGTCCGGAGGGGGATGGTTGGATGTTTGTTGTGTTAGATGGGGGTGGTAGACATACGGATAGCATATTCGTATTCGTTATATTTTTCTGATCAATTTTGATGTATAAAGTTTTTCGATCCGATATACGGATTAAAAGATATTGATTTTATAAGATTAACCAATTTTAAAACCCTTTTCTGAATTATTTTTATTACTAAAATCCCAACATTATCCACAACCAGTTGACTGGTCAAACTGACATTGGGGTCCCACATGTCAGTGACCCAATTCTAACAAAACATTTTTATTAATAAAAACAGGGGTGGCCCACATGTCATACTAACAATTTTTAAATTTCTTTTAATAAAACAAATATCCAGTGGGGTCCCACTTGTCATTGTAACAATTTTAATAAAATTATTTTATTAAATACAAAGGCCAGGGGGGCCCCACTAGTCAGTGACTAGGGGGTTATTTCTTTTGTTTCTGTTTAATTAGGGGGATTAGGGGGGGTGGGGGCCCATGTCAGTGGGTAACCCCACCAGTAAGCAGGGAGGGCCTCTCCCGCTACGAGCAAGACGGCGACGAGCCTGTCGCGGCGGCGCTGCCCCGGCAGGGAGGCGAGGCGTGCCTGCGCTTGGGCGTGCAACAAGGGGTTGGGGCGCAAGTGCAGGGGGGGCTTGGCGCGGCCACGGGTGGAGGGGGGCTTGGCGGGACAAGCTCGGGAGCTCGAGCTCCATGTTAATGGCGGCCGAGGCACTGGTTCGGTGGGGGTGGCGCTTCCGCGCATCAAGAAGAGCGGGGAGAGGAGCAAATCGGGCGCAAGCTCACCGGGGTGATGAGGAGCAGCTTGAGGGGGCCGGGGGTTGTGCGCGAGCGACGAATTCGTCGATGCACGCCGGCGGCCGCGGCGACGAAGTGGCGAAGGGGGCGTCACCTCCAGAGCTTCCCGGTCCGATTCACGCGCAGGGGAGACGATGCGGTGCCCGAGGAGGCTCTAGGACAGCTCGTCGATGCCCACGGTGGTCGTCGGGCACGGTGGCTGCGGTGGCGCGGCCGCTGTTCCGCCGGGCGAGCAAGGACGAGGTGGAAGGGGAAAAACTGGGCGAACGCGAGGAAGAAAAGGGGGCGGACTCCGATCTAGGGCTTGGGGGGTAGCCTTATCCTTCCTCGGCTCCTCCTGTAGCGACGCCGCGCGACCGGGTCCGGCGGCGACGCCACGGTTGCCAAGGCCGACCGGGTCGGAGGAACAGGAAGGAGGTGGGGAGAAAGAAAAAGGCAAAGGGGTCAGGCGGGCCAGATCAGTGGGCTTTGCCCCGCGCGACAAATAGCCGGAGCCCCTTTTTTTTCTTTTCCTTTTCTGTAAAATTCTGTTAGCATTTATTTTGATGTCTAGTATATTTTAGAAAAATAAGACACATGCACCATAATTAATAAAACATCATACCAGAGGGCTACAAAAAGTTTTGAGACTTTATAAAGTCACTAGATATTTATTTGGAATTTGCAAAAGGAAAATAATGTTGTTTTAGTACTGTTATTATTTGTTTGGAATTTTCCATAGCACAATAAATACTCATGACCACATTGGCATGGTCCAATGATTATTTGGGATTTTATAAAAATGGTTCCAAGATTTTTGGAAAAGATTTTATTGTGACAATATTTTTAATATTCAACCAAAAGCATTTTGAACTAGATTGATTTGAATTCAATTCAAAGGGTATTTAATTTGAGCTTGGAATTGTTTGGATTCAAGTTGACCAAGGTCCATGATCACATGACTTTCAACAATATCAAAAGAGAAGTTGAATTTGAACTGAACCAGGTTGATCAAACAAAAGTTTTGAACAGTAATGATCAACAGTAATGGTGATTACTGTTCACTGACAGTGAGAGTGTTACAGCCTTGTTTAGTTTTAGTCTTAGTTTGTCTTTAGCAAGAGCCTTGGCTTTTGTTTAGTTTGTTGTTGCAACTCTTTTTAGTTTTCATGTTTATCTTGTTAAGAGAGTTGGTTGTTGCACTGAGTTGTGTCTTGTCTTGAAAGTAGGTAATTGAGGTTGCTATTTAATTTTAGTAGTAGCTTGTAATAGTTTTGAGGTATTGATGTGAGTAATGTTTGAACTTTTGGTGTCAAGAACTCTAGCCTATTAGTGATAGGTGTCGTATTTTGGGCAATCTGTGTGTATTTTCAAAACCTACAAAACTAGTTGAGAACTCTAGCTACCTGATGGAGCACTACTCTTCTGAGGGGTCGAATATCAGAGAACACTCACGTACCATGAGTCGAGGATGCGCAAGGATAACCAAACCCCCATACACTCCTCCTCGGGGTACTTGTCTCTTTGTGAACCTCCTTATTAGATTGAGAGTTACCGATAATAAGTGCATGAGTTCTTCGGACTAATGTAAGTATTGAAAGTTGACACTTCCACCTTCCCATATTTTGCTAGCCTCTCCTGTGCCGTGCATTGCCTTCTTCTCACTCCGAGAGTTGGTGTCCACCTTCGCCGATACATCCAAACCCTTGGCATGATACGCTCTGTCATCATAATCCTCCTTATATCTTTCCTCAAAATAGCCACCATACCTGCCTATCAAGGCATTTCCATAGCCTTTCTGAGTTACATTGCCATGAAACTTCCACCTCTTCATGACTTGATCTTCATGTCATACATGTTCCTGCTACACTGGCAGCGACATACATTGCATACATCATGTAGTTACATCTTCTTTATGATTTTGAGTACCTTGTAAAGTGTGAAAGATCTCCTTTACCTTCTTGTAAAATAGAGTGTTGCCCTTAAGTGACGAAAAGATCCCAAAGTGGACACAATAAAAGATCCCAAAGAGGACAGATGAGAGTTAAATAGAAAGATCCATTGAGGCCACCAAAAAAATAGAAAAAATAGAAAAAAGAGAAAAAGAAATAAAAAGAGAGAAAGGGGCAACACTACTATCCTTTTAAGAGATCCACACTAGTACTCCCTTTATATCCTTGTACTCCATAGAGATGATCGTTATGCATATAGCTATGTGGGGACCTTCACACTATAGAACTTGGCTTGCATATTCCAAGGATGAGCCTCCTCAAACGAGCTCTAGGTCTTCATGAGCGAGCAAGTTAGATGCACCCCCACTAGTTCCATCGGAGAGCTTCTTAGCTCGTATGTGCATCCGTTGCATGGCAATCCCTACTCCTCACATCATATCTATCATTTGGCATCTCTTGCCTATGATTGTCCTCATTGATGTGAGCCTTTCTCTTTCTTTTTGTCTTCCTCCTCCACCATATTTCTCTCTTTGCCATCCTAAGTGTCAACTCTCGTGCTTACGCTCATCCATTGCATGAGTGCTCGAAATATCGAAAGGGAGTGGATCAAATTGACTTGTACCTGGCTAGTGGTCTGGGGACGAGTCAAGATAAGATTCCAAAGAAGACCGAGTGTGAAACTTTAGTAGATTGAATTCTCAACACAAAAATACTTTTTTCTCATATTCCCTATCCCTCTTCTTGCACGCAAACACCATTTGGAGACATTCGAGTCACGGACAGCGAGAGCTCTTGCACCTAATGTTCTTTTGTTACTTGTTTCAATGCTAATATAGACTCTTGCATGTTATGACTTGAATTGAATCTCTAACCTTGATTGCTTTACTTTTCAAAGTTCTTTTATGGTTGCTAGCATGTCACCACAGAAATTATGCTGTTATCATTTACCTACTCGAGGACGAGCAGGAATTAAGCTTGGGGATGTTGATATGTCCAAAACGTATCTATAATTTTTGCTTGCTCCTTGCATGTTTTGTGTTATATTGCTATGTTCTAGATACACTTTCATACACTTTTGATCATATTTGGACTAACCAATTAACTCAGTGCACCCCAGTTTTTTGTTGTTTTGTGTTCCTGTCTTTTGCTGTTTTTCTATTTCAGTTTTCCCCCATATAAAAAGTGCCATAAAAATTCGGGAAAATTCAGATAAAAAATTAGCGTGGAGGAAGCTTCGCGAAGAGCCCGGGAGGGGCCGGAGGGGAGCCAGGGGGGCCAGGCGGCCACTGATACGTCCAAAACGTATCTATAATTTCTGCTTGCTCCATGCATGTTTTGTGTGATATTGCTATGATCTAGATACACTTTCATACATTTTTTATCATATTTGGACTAACCTATTAACTCAGTGCACCCTAGTGCCAGTTCCTGTTTTCTGTTGTTTTTCTATTTCAGTTTTCCCCCATATAAAAAGTGCCAGAAAAATTCGGGAAAATTCAGATAAAAAATCAGCGTGACGGAAGCTTCGAGAAGAGCCCAGGAGGGGCCAGAGGGGAGCCAAGGGGCCCAGGCGGCCACCCGGCGCGGCCCCACCCCTGGCCGCGCCAGGGGGCGCCTGGGGCCCCTGGCCCACCTCTGGCTGCCCCCTTTCGCCTATTTATCCCCCGTCACGGGAAAACTCCAGAGGCAGAACCCTATTCCGTGAACTCGCCTCTGTTCCGCCGCCGCGCTTCCGAAGATCGGGAGCACCAGAAGACCTCTTCCCGGCACCCTGCCGGAGGGAGGATTGACCTCCGGGAGTCTCCTCTCCACCATGGATGCTCCTCAGATGTCTCGTGAGTAGTTTTCCTTGGACCATGGGTCCGTGATCAGTAGCTATGTGATGTTCTCCTGCCCTCTTTGATCTTCATTGTTTAGACCTTGTGAGCTGCCCAACATGATCGAGGCACCTTTGTAATATTTCTGCTATTTTTATGTTGAGTTTGATAGGATCTGATGGATTATGAGATTATGTTCAGATTGTGATTGAGTAATATATTTGGTCTTTATCTCTTATATTTTTGTTCCTAAGTAATTCTTGCATGTTCCCCGTTGTTGTTTATTGCTTTGGCCAAGAAGTAGGTAGTGACTCCAAGAGGGAGCGTTGTGCTAGATTGTGGGTTCATGCCCCCCCCCCCCGATGACACGCTTGAGTGACAGAAACATGAGTCTAGGGAATGTGTTGTTGCCACAAGGGGGAAAACAACGGTGCTTGTAACTGCGGTTACAATGATTGATTACTTTACGCAAAGTTCTTTTTAATGCAGTTGTCTGTTGCTTTGGGTTTACACTTTGGGTGGGGCTCGCAACTTAATACCAGCGACATGTTCTGGATAGATATCTCAAGGTGGATGATTAGTAGTAGATGCAGATGGATTTCGGTCTACTTACCTTGCCATACTGCCTGTGCTTTTGAACCTCTTCCTTTCTTTTGTAGCATAGTTAGCATTGCGGTGTGTTCATAATCCTGTCAATTGCCTTTCTGTAATTTGTTTACCTTGCATAGAAATTTTATCGTCTTTTGGGAGAGAGACATCACTAGCGAACATCACGTATCCCGGTCCATATTCTTATCACTGTTTCCACGCTTTATTTACTTTTCTGCATTTACTTTCAAGTTGCTATTATTATGCCTTGCGTTTTATCCTTTGTAAACAACAAGACCGGAGAGATTGACAACCTCTCTGAACTTCGTTGGGAACAAAGTTATCTGTGTCTGTGTGCAGGTCCGCGTCAGTTGCGCCGCTGACACCTTCTTATCATCTCTGGAGTCCTGCTGGAGACAAACCTTGGTATCTTCAACGAGGGAAAACTGCTGCTGCACTACATCTCAACCCTCCACCGTGGGTAACCAACGAAGGGGGCGAGAAGCCATCAAGCAAAAGTTTTCTGGCGCCGTTGCCGGGGACTCCAAGTGCTAAGATAGGGGAGTTGCACACTACCCTTTACCTTTGTTTTTTAGTCTTGTTAGTTTATCTTTCAGTTTTTATCTTTGTGTCTTTTATCAAAAACTACAAAAAAATATCTGCCACACCTGTTGCTATTATGGGTTCCACTGAAAACACCAAGTTGTGTGACTTCACTAGTCACAACAACCAAGACTTTATCTGCACTCCCATTGCCACACATGCCACTTCAGCTACCTCTTATGAAATTAAACCTGCTTTGCTAAACCTTGTTATGAGAGATCAATTCTCTGGTGCTAGAGATGATGCTGCTTTACACTTGAATAATTTTGTTGAATTATGTGATATGCAAAAGTATAAAGAAGTAGAAGGTGATGTTGTTAAGCTCAAGCTCTTTCCTTTCTCTTTAAGGGGAGATGCTAAAATCTGGTTTCAATCTTTGCCTGGAAATAGCATAGATTCTTGGGATAAGTGCAAAGATGCTTTTATAGGGAAGTACTACCCTCTTGCTAAGATTATCCAATTGAGGAGTAATATTATGAATTTTAAGAAATTGGATAATGAACATGTTGCACAAGCTTGGGAACGAATGAAATCTCTTGTTAAGAAATGCCCCACACATGGTTTGACTACCTGGATGGTTATCTAGACTTTTTATGCAGGCTTGAACTTTACCTCGCGGAACCTGTTAGATTCGGTCGCGGGAGGAACCTTTATGTCAACTACACTTGGTGCTGCCACAAAGCTTCTCGATGAAATGATGACCAATTATTCCCAATGGCACACCGAACGCGCTCCAACAGGTAGGAAGGTAAATTCTGTCGAGGAAATTACCTCCCTCAATGAAAAAGTTGACTTAATTATGTCTCTACTTGCCAATCAACCCTCTATTGATCCTCATGATGTTCCTTTAAATTCTTTGGTTGCTCAAGAACAAGTAGATGTGAACTTTATTGCTAGAAACAAATTCAACAACAATGCTTATAGGGGAAATTTTGCTAGCAATCCTAGACCGTTTCCATCCAACTATGGGAACAACAACACCTACCCTAGCAACAAGAACCCCTCTTCTGAATTAGAAAGCATGCTTAGAGACTTTATCGCTACCCAAAAAGCCTTCAACAAGAATGTAGAAGAGAAATTATCTAAAATAGATAATCTCTCTTTGAAGGTAGAAAGCTTAGCCCTTGATATTGAGATGCTCAAAATTAGAACCTCCCCCCTTGAGGAGAATAAGGCCACTCCTATTAATGCTATCCAGTTACAAATCAATGAAAACATTAGGATGATGGCTAAACTTAAAGAAAGATGGGCTAGAGAAAAAGAGGAAGAGGATAGAATTAAGAGCCTTCCTACACACCACACAGTTGCCACTATCCAAATTGTTGAGGACACCCAAACTATTAGCACCCAATGCACTCCTAGTCCCGTTGGACCTATTAATCGTGATGCTAATACCTCAACCATAGATGAAGAAACTCCTATGAACATAGAGGGTTTCAAACAAGTGAGCCTAGATGACACTACTACCACCTTTGATAGTAGTGATATTGATTTTGATAGTTGTACCCTCTCAGAAGTTATCAGTTTACTACACAAAATGTCTAGAGACCCCCACACTAGCACACTTAATCTTGCCTTCACGGAGCATATCACAAATTCTCTCATCAAAGCTAGGGAGGAGAAGCTTAGAGTAGAAGCCTCCATACCTAGGAAGCTAGAGGATGGTTGGGATCCTATGATCAAAATTAAATTAAATAACTTCTCTTGCTATGCTTTATGTGATGTTGAAGCTAGTACCTCTGTTATGCCCAAAAGAATATTTGATATGTTTGAATTGAAACCTTTTGAGCCTTGTTATTTTGGTGTTCGTCTTGTTGATTCTTCCGTAAAGAAACCTTTAGTGAAGATCGACGATGTTATTATCATTGTCAATGACAACTATGTTCCCGTTGATTTTATTGTTATGGATATAGAGTGTGAACCTTTATGTCCAATTATTTTGGGACGTCCTTTTCTTCGCACTGTTGGTGCGGTTATTGACATGAAAGAGGGGAATATAAAATTCCAATTCCCATTTAAAAAGGGGATGGAACACTTCCCTAGAAATAAAATCAAGTTACCTTTTGAGTCCGTTACTCGGGCTAGTTATTCTCTTTCTCTTGATAAAACTTGATTCTTCTTTTGCATTAAGCCTAGCTAATGGCTTTAAAGAAGCGCTTTCAGGAGGCAGCCCGCAACGAATTTAGGTTTTTCTTTTTGCTTTTGTTGTGTCTTGATGATTGTTACTTCTGTAGCAACATCATTGTATCATTATTTTTCAGCTTTGTGCCAAGTTATAGCCTCTTATGGCAAGGGAAGTAAAAGTTGTGACATGCTGTCCAGAAAACAGATTCTGTCCTCGTGACCAGAAAAATTCCATAAAAATCCAAGTTCATCTTTTTGAGCTTAAATTTTTACACATTATGATCTATACAATTACGAAACTTCCGTATGTTCTGAGTTTTTTGATTTGAGTTGCAGAAGTACCCCTAAAAAATTATTTACTATCTGCTGTTCTGTTTTTCACAGATTCTGCCACGTTTTGTCTCTCCTAACTTTTGCAAACCTTAAGCTTGCTTTTTCTTTGCAAAAACTTTTTGTCACTCTTGAGAAAAATTATATCTTCAAGATTATATTTATATCCAGTGGAGAAAAATTATTTATTAAGGGTACTAACCTCTCTAATCAGCTTATGTTGAGTTATGTATGAAGGGAGTTTTCAAGTGTGCGATGGAAGATGATGAAAGAAGATCCAGGAGTTTCAAGCGCTCAAGATTGGGGATGCCCCCATGCATCCCCAATAAATATTCAAGGAGACTCAAGCATCTAAGCTTGGGGATGCCCCCGTGCATCCCCTTCTCCATCAACAATCATCAGTTCGTCCTTCGTCTCACTATATTTTTATCACTTCATGTGTTATGTGCTATGCTTGGAGCATCTCGCTCTTAGGTTTTCTTTTTAGTTTCTTTAGCTTTGCTTTCTGTTCATAACAAGTTAGGTCCTGTCTTACTTTGTGTGGGAGAGAAACACGCTCCACTTTCAAAATCTAGAACACATCATAGGATTCTTCATGCCTATCTTTTTGTTGTTGTGTGTTCTTTATCTTTTCATAGCTACTGCCATGTTTAGTCTTAGTTTTAGTTTGTCTTTAGCAAGAGCCTTGGCTTTTGTTTTAGTTTGTTGCTGGAACTCTTTTTAGTTTTCATGTTTATCTTGTTAAGAGAGTTGGTTGTTGCACTGAGTTGTGTCTTGTCTTGAAAGTAGGTAATTGAGGTTGCTATTTAATTTTAGTAGTAGCTTGCAATAGTTTTGAGGTATTGATGTGAGTAATGTTTGAACTTTTGGTGTCAAGAGCTCTTGCCTATTAGTGATAGGTGTCGTATTTTGGGCAATCCGTGTTTATTTTCAAAACCTACAAAACTAGTTGAGAACTCTAGCTACTAGATGGATCACTACTCTTCTGAGGGGTTGAATATCAGAGAACACTCACGTACCATGAGTCGAGGATGCGCAAGGATAACCAAACCCCCATACACTCCTCCTCGGGGTACTTTTCTCTTTGTGAACCTCCTTATTAGATTGAGAGTTACCGATAATAAGTGCATAAGTTCTTCGGACTAATGTAAGTATTGAGAGTTGACACTTCCACCTTCCCATATTTTGCTAGCCTTTCCCGTGCCGTGCATTGCCTTCTTCTCACTCCGAGAGTTGGTGTCCACCTTCGCCGGTACATCCAAACCCTTGGCATGATACGCTCTGTCATCATAAGCCTCCTTATATCTTTCCTCAAAACAGCCACCATACCTACCTATCAAGGCATTTCCATAGCCTTTCCGAGTTACATTGCCATGCAACTTCCACCTCTTCATGACTTGATCTTCATGTCATACATGTTCCTGCTACACTGGCAGCGGCATACGTTGCATACATCATGATAGTTACATCTTCTTTATGTTTTGATTACCTTGTAAAGTGTGAAAGATCTCCTTTACCTTCTTGTAAAATAGAGTGTTGCCCTTAAGTGAGGAAAAGATCCCAAAGAGGACAAAATCAAAAGATCCCAAAGAGGACAAATGAGAGTTAAATAGAAAGATCCATTGAGGCCACCAGAAAAAATACAAAAAAAAATAGAAAAAAGAGAAAAAGAAATAAAAAGAGAGAAAGGGGCAACACTACTATCCTTTTGAGAGATCCACACTAGTACTCCCTTTATATCCTTGTACTCCATAGAGATGATCTTTATGCATATAGCTATCTAGGGACCTTCACACTATATAACTTGGCTTGCATATTCCTAGGATGAGCCTCCTCAAAAGATCTCTAGGTCTTCATGAGCGAGCAAGTTAGATGCACCCCCACTAGTTCCATTGGAGAGCTTCCTAGCTCGTATGTGCATCCGTTGCATGGCAATCCCTACTCCTCGCATCATATCTATCATTTGGCATCTCTTGCCTATGATTGTCCTCATTGATGTGAGCCTTTGTCATCCTTTTTGTCTTCCTCCTCCACCATATTTCTCTCTTTGCCATCCTAAGTGTCAACTCTCGTGCTTACGCTCATCCATTACAATAGTGCTCAATATATCGAAAAGGAGTGGATCAAATTGACTTGTACCTGGCTAGTGGTCTGGGGATGAGTCAAGATAAGATTCCAAAGAAGAACAAGTATGAAACTTTAGTAGATTGAGTTCTCAACACAAAAATATTTTTTTCTCGTATTCCCTATCCCCCTTCTTGCACGCAAACACCATTTGGAGACATTCGAGTCACGGACAGCAAGAGCTCTTGCACCTATTGTTCTTTCGTTACTTGTTTCAATGCTAATATAGACTCTTGCCTGTTATGACTTGAATTGAATCTCTAACCTTGATTGCTTTACTTTTCAAAGTTATTATATGGTTGCTAGCATGTCACCATAGAAATTATGTTGTTATCATTTACCTACTCGAGGACGAGCAGGAATTAAGCTTGGGGATGTTGATACGTCCAAAACGTATCTATAATTTCTTCTTGCTCCATGCATGTTTTGTGTGATATTGCTATGATCTAGATACACTTTCATACATTTTTATCATATTTGGACTAACCTATTAACTCAGTGCACCCCAGTGTCAGTTCCTGTTTTTTGTTGTTTTTCTATTTCAGTTTTCCCCCATATAAAAAGTGCCAGAAAAATTCGGGAAAATTCAGATAAAAAATCAGCGTGACGGAAGCTTCGAGAAGAGCCCGGGAGGGGCCAGAGGGGAGCCAGGGGGCCCAGGCGGCCACCCGATGCGGCCCCACCCCTGGCCGCGCCAGGGGGGCGCCTGGGGCCCCTGGCCCACCTCTGGCTGCCCCCTTTCGCCTATTTATCCCCCGTCACGGGAAAACTCCAGAGGCAGAACCCTATTCCACGAACTCGCCTCTGTTTCGCCGCCGCCGCGCTTTCGAAGATTGGGAGCACCAGAAGACCTTTTCCCAGCACCCTGCCAGAGGGAGGATTGACCTCCGGGAGTCTCCTCTCCACCATGGATGCTCCCCGGATGTCTCGTGAATAGTTTTCCTTGGACCATGGGTCCGTGATCAGTAGCTATGTGATGTTCTCCTCCCCTCTTTGATCTTCATTGTTTGGACCTCGTGAGCTTCCCAACATGATCGAGGCACCTTTGTAATATTTCTGCTATTGCTATGTTGAGTTTGATAGGATCTGATGGATTATGAGATTATGTTCAGATTGTGATTGAGTAATATATTTTGTTTTTATCTCTTATATTTTTGTTCCTAAGAAATTCTTGCATATTCCCCGTTGTTGTTTATTGCTTTGGCCAAGTAGTAGGTAGTGACTCCAAGAGGGAGTGTTGTGCTAGATTGTGGGTTCATGCCCCCCCGATGACACACTTGAGTGACAGAAACATGAGTCTAGGGGATGTGCTGTTTCCACAAGGGGGAAAACAATGGTGCTTGTAACTGCGGTTACAAGGATTGTTTACTTTACGTAGAGTTCTTTTTAATGCAGTTTTCTGTTGCTTTGGGTTTACACTTTGGGTGGGGCTCGCAACTTAATACCAGCGAGATGTTCTGGATAGATATCTCAAGGTGGATGATTAGTAGTAGATGCAGATGGATTTTGGTCTACTTACCTTGGAGTACTGCCTGTGCTTTTGAACCTCTTCCTTTCTTTTGTAGCATAGTTAGCATTGCGGTGCGTTCATAATCCTGTCAATTGCCTTTCTGTAATTTGTTTACCTCGCATAGCAATTTTATCATCTTTTGGGAGAGAGACATCACTAGCGAACATCACGTATCCCGGTCCATATCCTTATCACTGTTTCCACGCTTTATTTACTTTTCTGCATTTACTTTCAAGTTGCTATTATTATCCCTTGCGTTTTATCCTTTGTAAACAACAAGACCGGAGAGATTGACAACCTCTCTGAACTTCGTTGGGAACAAAGTTATCTGTGTCTGTGTGCAGGTCCGCGTCAGTTGCGCCGCTGACACCTACTTATCATCTCTGGAGTCCTGCTGGAGACAAACATTGGTATCTTCACTGAGGGAAAACTGCTGCTGCACTACATCTCAACCCTCCACTTGGGGTAACCAACGAAGGGGGCGAGAAGCCATCAAGCAGCCACCCAGCGCGGCCCCACCCCTGGCCGCGCCAGGGGGGCGCCTGGGGCCCCTGGTCCACCTCTGGCTGCCCCCCTTCGCCTATTTATTCTCCAGAAGAGGAACCCTATTCCGCGAACTCGTCTCTGTTCCGCCGCCGCCGCGCTTCCGAAGATCGGGAGCACCAGAAGACCTCTTCCCGGCACCCTGCCGGAGGGAGGATTGACCTCCGGGAGTCTCCTCTCCACCATGGATGCTCCCCGGATGTCTCATGAGTATTTTTCCTTGGACCATGGGTCCGTGATCAGTAGCTATGTGATGTTCTCCTCCCCTCTTTGATCTTCATTGTTTAGACATCGTGAGCTGCCCTACATGATCGAGGCACCTTTGTAATATTTCTGCTATTGCTATGTTGAGTTTGATAGGATCTGATGGATTATGAGATTATGTTCAGATTGTGATAGAGTAATATATTTGGTTTTTATCTCTTATATTTTTGTTCCTAAGTAATTCTTGCATGTTCTCCGTTGCTGTTTATTGCTTTGGCCAAGTAGTAGGTAGTGACTTCAAGAGGGAACGTTGTGCTAGATTGTGGGTTCATGACCCCCCCCCCCCCCCCCCCCCGATGACACGCTTGAGTGACAGAAACATGAGTCTAGGGTATGTGTTGTTGCCACAAGGGGGAAAACAACGGTGCTTGTGACCGCGGTCACAAGGATTGTTTACTTTACGCAGAGTTCTTTTTAATGCAGTTGTCCGTTGCTTTGGGTTTACACTTTGGGTGGGGCTCGCAACTTAATACCAGCGACATGTTCTGGATAGATATCTCAAGGTGGATGATTAGTAGTATATGCAGATGGATTTCGGTCTACTTATCTTGGCGCACTGCCTGTGCTTTTGAACCTCGTCCTTTCTTTTGTAGCATAGTTAGCATTGCGGTGCGTTCATAATCCTGTCAATTGCCTTTCTGTAATTTGTTTACCGCGCATAGCAATTTTATCTTCTTTTGGTAGAGAGACATCACTAGCGAACATCACGTATCCCGGTCCATATCCTCATTATTGTTTCCACGCTATATTTACTTTACTGCTTTTACTTGCTATCATTATCCCTTGCATTTTATCCTTGTGAACAACAAGACCGGAGAGATTGACAACCTCTCTGAACTTCGTTGGGAACAATGTTATCTGTGTCTGTGTGCAGGTCCGCGTCAGTTGCGCCGCTGAAGCCTACTTATCATCTCTGGAGTCCTGCTGGAGACAAACCTTGGTATCTTCACCGAGGGAAAATTTCTGCTGCACTACATCTCAACCTTCCACTTGGGGTAACCAACGAAGGGGCGAGAAGCCATCAATATCTCCCTTCAGATGGCTGACAAATCAACACCTGTCCCAATAGGTATTTGTGGGGATGTACCCGTTGAAGTTGCTAATTGTTTGATCCTTACAGATTTTGTTGTGCTTGACATGCTCGAGGATGGGAGCATGTCCATTATTCTTGGTAGACCTTTTCTTAACACTGCAGGCGCTATCATTGATTGCAATAAAGGAAAGGTCACTTTCAACGTTGATGATAAAGAACACACGGTGTATTTTCCAAAGAAGATCGACAAGAGGCATGGCCTTAACTCTATAGAGAATATCGAGACCGTGAAGATTGGAGAATGGGACTGTCCACTACATGTGCACCACAAATACAAAACCATTGTGGTGGGGACAATGTCCATTAAAGTAAAAGTGCAATGATCACTTCATAAGAGGGGAGACTTCTTGTTCTATATATCGCCGGTTTGTTGGTAAGACTTGATCAACCTTACTAGTGAGCTTGTTTTATATAGGTAAAAAGTTAAGCTTGTTATGTTTTCATTTGCTTTAGCTTTCATTCTCTTTGCTGTACCAATTTTTTGTGTTTTTGAAGCTTCACAATACTAATCACCGCTTTAAGTTTTCAGAAAGTTTTTGCAGATTTTTGAACTCCGAGAAATTTTCAACAGTGAAGTTTTCAGAAAAATTCCAGAAAAATAAAAATAAAAATTTCCATGTCGGGAGTGACCCAGAGGCACCTGGGGCTGACCAGGGGGGGCCAGTTGGCGCGGCCTGCCCACTGGCCGCGCCCACAGGGCTACTGGGGCCCACAGGCCCCACTTCCAGGTATGTCTTTTTCCTCCTCCTTCTCTCACCAAAAACACGAGTTCTGCACTTTGTTCTTGCGTTCTTGCTGTTCTCGGAGGAAATTTTCGATCTCTCTCTACAGCCCACCATTCAAAGCTGAAATTTTGAGCAAATACTCCCTGGTAAGTAACTCCTTCACCCCTCCAATTAGATTTTTGATTGGTGGCTTCATTTGTGAGTATTTAGTAGCTCTTGGTGTTGTTTATGTGAGCTTGCTTGCGTGTGTAGAATTTTATTTTCCAAGTTTCGATGCAAAGTTTATGCCTTGGGTAAGTGAGTTGAGTAGTTTGCCTTAACTCACTTTGTTTAAATCCTTGTTTTTGTAATTTGTCAAAAATTTCAGAAATGAGTTTGCTAGGAAGAGCAAAGGGGTGGCTTGGGAAGAAAAGGCCCGAGCGCTCCGATCGAGTTACAAGAGCTGCAGCTTCACCCTCGACTGCTAGGGTGAGCTACAACGAAGATCATGTGCCCTTAGAGTTGTTTGAGGACACAAATCCAGCACGTGCAATGACTTTCCCGTGCGATGAATTCCTTGAAGCTGCAGGAATTAAGGAGGAGTTCTATAATCTTTGTGCTAATGCAGGTCTGACGCGGCTCGCAACGTGCCGTGTTGTTCAGTATCAAAAACTCACCTCCTGTTTTATTAACAGTTTTAGATATAACCTTGATGCTGGTTTTGTTGAGTTTAAAATTTACAATGATCTTTTGACCATGCCTTTGGAGAAGTTTTGTGAAATAATAGGTGTGCCGAACGTGGGACTGACGGAGAAGATGAGCTCTCAGCCCTCCGAGCTAAGAACTGTCTTCAACTCTCTCTGTAGCATGGATACAAGGGATATTCATCGGTCAAAGATCTCCAGCATCTTATTCCCACACCTCAGGTATTTTGCGTACTATATTGCTAGAGGGGTGTTAGCTCGTGACAACACGAGCAACATATCTGTGCCGGATATTGCTATCCTGGCAACCGCCCTTTCAGGGAGGTTTGATTATAATGTGGGTGCCTTAATTGCTCGACGCCTTGCTATGAACGGTAACAAGGGAGACTTATTTGGTGGCGTTTACGCCACACTTATCCTAGAGTCTCTTAATGGCACCCCACACCCCGATGATAAGCCTTTTACTTATTAAAGTTTTGACCTTGCTGCTATGAAAAGGCATAAGTCTGTTACCATGACTTCCGAGTTTGGTAACCTTGATTATATCTTGCGTTTCGGAGCCACCACGTAACGCAAGATCCATCTACCTGCACCTCTTTTGTTTTATTTTTCTCGCAGGAACGGATGGTCCTTTGATGTTATCCAGTTCGATGAGTTCGTGGTCCAGCATCAGTTTCATAACCCCATGGAGGGGGTTGTGCCCGACGAGGAGGATCATGGTGAGTTCCCACCTTTCCAGGGGGAGACCTTCACCCAGTTTGGTGAAGGGTCTTCCTCTACTTGGAGTGCGGATCCTTCTTCGTGGGAGGATCCGAGGACTTCGGTGTACGCACCGGAAGCCTCATACGACCCTTGGACTCACCAGTACCACCCTGGAGCAGGAGGATCCTGGGGACATTAGCTACTACCAACTTAGGCCAAAAGCCTAAGATTGGGGGAGTACGTGCCCTTCTCACTTTTCCATTGTATTATCCATTTTATTCGCTTTGATCTTTTCGAAGTTTTTGCCCGTTTTTCTTTCTTTCTTTCTTTGCAAAAACAACAAAAAGATTTTCACTTTTCTTTTGCTCTCTTTTAAACCTTTAAAAACCCAAAAAGATTTCCTTTCTCTCTTTAGTTTGCTTTGTTTTCAGAGATCAGCTCGAGTCCGTGATGGCATTTGATAATATTTCCCACGTTCGATCGTGCAAGTGACAAGGCAGTAATGACGAAGATCGACGAAAGGGAAGCAACAAGGAAAACCGGTATGAACTCTTCTTGTTTCTACTTTTGTACATATGCCTGTACTTATGATCTAGAGACCAGCTTGTAGCGACATAGTGCTATGTTTACAATGCTTTCCCAGTGTTCATGCTTTCCTTGTGGCTAGTCTCAAATAGCTAGAGTACATAATGTGTTGTTGAAATGATTTACATGCATTGCATTGTTCATGGTTTGGCATACTGAAGTGGTATTTCCCTTCGGAGAATTTTTGGATTGACTTGGCACATGTTCACACATGCTTATGACTATAAAGTCTACTTTTGCCTTGATGATCTTTTTGTTTCAGAATAGTTATATCACTTTCATGCCCGATTCAATGTTGCTTTGTCGCTCTGCATGATTATGACAGTTATTGCTCTCTAGTTGGTCGCTTCCCAGTCTTTTGCTAGCCTTTGCTCGCACCAAGCGGATTTCTGCTTGTGCTTCCAAACTACTTTTCAAACCCAGTTGTTCCATTTGAGTCCACCATACCTACCTATATGTGGTATTTACCGGCCACTCCTAACTTAGACTTTCTTGTGCCATCTCGAAATTTATTCAAAAGTTTCCCTTTTTGTAACCGTACAAGCTCATGGTACGGTGAGGGGAAATCAGTATCTTTCATGCTAAAAATATTTTGACGGAAGTTTTAACTAGTCAAAACAGAAAAAGAAAAAAATATGAGAATTACACCTCCCCCATACTTGATGATGGAGTGAAATGGACCAAATGCTGCTTATGATAGGTGGAACGATACCCTCCTTCCATCCTTGAGGCAAAATAAAAGGTTCCATAGACCATCGAAGGATTTATGGATAAGGGAATATGTGTAAGCAAAAGGCATTATATATAGTTGGCATGGGAGATATTGAGAGACCTTTACCGTTCACCGTTGACTGGAAAGTTGCACTTCTCAAAAATGTTTTATCTCTGTTTCCAAAACCAAGAGCTCTGGCACTTGTTTAGTCTTTGCTTCCTTTCACGGGTTTTCAACCTTGCCATCAAAAGCCACGGTTCGAGAGTCTCCCCTTCTTTCTTCAAAGCACCAACTATGAGAGCATAATTGTCATTCTTAGTGTAACATGCATTGTCCCAAAGTATTACATTGTCTTTTGCATGCTTGTGTTATTGCTAGTCTGAAATACTGAGTTCTAGTCACCTTTAAAACTCCGGAGGAGTTTCTGCATTTATGTTTTGCTTCACTCATGGAGGCTAGCGAAGTACCACTCAAGTATGTTCAAGCTATGTGCATTGTGATCCTGTCTTGATTTTCAGTAGCTTATTATTTACTTTTAGTTGTTTGTGACTGATCACATGAAAGAAGAATTGCTTCGTGCATTGTCCTTATAGAATTGTTTCAATACCTGCTACACTCTTTTCGTAGTACATGCTTATATACATCTAATGAAGCAAAAGAGTTTGTCAAAGTTTTCTTTGTCGCGTCCAGTTCGTTGAACTGAATTGCTTGAGGACAAGAAATATGCTAAGCTTGGGGGAGTTGATACGTCTCAAACGTATCTACTTTTCCAAACACTTTTGCTATTGTTTTGCCCTCATTCTTGCATGATTTGAACGAAACTAACCCGGACTAACGCTTTTTTCAGCAGAGCTTCCTGTATGGTTTATTTGTGCGCAGGAAAATGGATTTTTAGACGTCCCAGAAAATTCCCAGAAAATTCCCAGAAAATCCACGCACCCGAAGGAGCCAGGATCCAGAAGTGGGACCAGAGGGGAGCTCTGGGGGGCCCAGGCGCCCCCCTGGCGCGGCCAGGGGTGGGGCCGCACCCTCTGGCCGCCTGGGCAGCTCCCCCTCCTCTGGTGCCCTACCGAGACTCCTATTTATCCCCGTGACGAGAAAACCCCAGAACAGAAGTCGTTTTTCCAGTTTCCGTCGCGGAGCCGCCGCCACCATTTGTTCTTCTTCAGGAGGGCTAATCTGGAGGCTGATTTGGCCTCCGGAGATGGGAGATCGTCGGCATCGTTATCGCCATCACCACTCCATCCATCCTCCATGACTTCTCTTCATATGTGTGAGTAATTCCCTACTGTAGGCAAAGGGGATGGTAGGGATTGGATGAGTTTAATCATGTAATAGTTCGTCAGATTGTTGGGGGCATGTTGCCTATCATCTACTTTGGTGTTTATCATCTTTGCTACAACTTGTTGTTCTTAATGCTTGTCACTTTGGGCCCGAGTTCCATGTTTTCAGATCTGAACCCTATGTGTTTTCATGAATATATTTGTGTTCTAGATCTTATCTATGAGTTGTATGCACCTATTATGGTCCGGAACCGGCGATCCCAAAGGTGACATCTTGGGACACCAAAGGGGATGGTCCATAATTTGAGGATTCCATGTATCCATTGAGTTTATTGCTTTGTTCCGGTGCTCTTTGACAGGAGCACCTTAATCTCCATAAGTTCCTTTTGGCCCCGTTCGTAGCGGGATGGTAGGACAAAAGATGTTGTGCAAGTTCTTATTGCAAGCACGCACAACTACCTACGGGATACATGCCTACTGTTTGATATTTGCCTAGATGATCATTGCTTTTCTGTGTGCCTTGCCCCGTGTTAGAATCTATTAGATGTTCACTCGCATCCATGCAGCGCCCAACCATCATCTCCCTAGCCTATAGTGTTTTCAATCCTGCTGGTCATTAGTTGTTACTTTTGTTGTTACTGTTGATGTTGCCACTATCACTATCATATTATCGTTACCACTTATCCATCGTTGCAAGCAAGTATATTTCAGGTGCGGTTGAATTGAAAACTCAACTGTCAAAGCTTATAAATACTCTTTGGCTCCCCGTGTGTCGAATCAATAAATTGGGTTAACTTACCCGCGAAGACTATCTCGATCCCTTACGCCTGTGTGGCATCAAGCAGCGTTTTCTGGCGCCGTTGCCGGGGAGCATAGAAATATTTACAAGTCTACTTGAAGTATCCTGCCTGCTGCACATCATCCGCTATGGGTAAGAAAGGAGACCCCAAGGTTCCGATCTTACCATCCCGTACAAGAAAAGGTATTGTTCTGAACACTAGTGCTACACTTGATTCACCTTCTGTTATGAGTAAGTTTACTTCACCACCACTACATGATGCTTCTATTGAGTCTGTCACTATGTCCGATACTTTTTATGATGCTTCCACTACTCTTGATGATGCTACTTTTCTTGGTCACTATATTGAAACTCAGACTGCTAAGGTTGCAGCAAAATCCAAGACCGAGACCCCTGCTACCTATATTCCTACCTGCAAAACCTTTGGTTACCCGAGCTTAGATGAACTCAAGGAGAGAATCCTTGATGATGATTATGTTACTCTTGATGATGATTTTTGCAGGGAACTCAGAGAGTGTGTCGACTCTGACCCTGGTGCTGTTAAGGAGTTGCTCAAAAGGCACTCCATGAAGAACAAAGCTATTCCTGATCCTCTATTTGCCACGTCTCATATATGCATCACTGAGGTATGTTACAGAACGAGTCGAGGAGGGTGTTGAGTGCAACAGTTTGGACATTTTTCCTCTTCTTCTTCTCGACCAAGCCTGGCAAACCTAAAGCTTCACAAAATATACTCATAGGCATGGTCATCAATCTTTCATAAAGTCGAAACACCACAGTATCATTGTGAGAATAAAACCTGAAACTGTTAAAAAAATAGCGGTGAGTGTCTCGTACTCTGGTACACGGCTCGTAACAAGCCGTGTCAAACCTGCATTGGCACACAGAGCATAGAACTCTTCTTGTATGCTGGCATCCTCCATGAAATATTCGCATGGAAATGCCATGGCTTTCGCGGGTGACGCGTCCAACATCTCTATGGGTACGATATCTTCATTGTAGCTCGCCCTCGTGGTCGAAGGTGAAGCTGCGGAACGCGTAACACGGCTAGAGCGCTCGGGTTTCTTCTTCCCAAGCCACTTTCCTAGCCTCTCCATTTCTGAATTTTTTAACAATTCACAAAAACGAATATTTAAGCAAAACTAGTTTGGGCAAAACATTCTACTTACTTTACCAAGGCTCAAACTAGCAACAAAACTTGAAAAATAAATTTCTACACAAACATTTAAGCTCAACTAAACAGCACCAAGAACCACTAAATACTCACTAATGAAGCCACCAACTAGAAAACTAATTGGAGGGGTGAGGGAGTCACATACCAGAGAGTATTTGTTCCAAATTTCAGCTGAAATGAGTGGTTGTAGAAGGAGATCGAGGTTTCGTGCTCAAGAACAGCAAGAAAGCAGAACCAGAGCAAGAACACGAGTTTTTGGGAGGAAGGAGAGAGAGTGAGGGAAGAGAGGCCACCAGGGGGTGCATGTGGGCCCCAGGAGGGTGGGTGGCGCAGCCAGGAGCTGGGCCGCGCCACCTGGCCTCCTGGGCCAGGGGTGGACCCCCTGGTCAGCCTCAGGTGCCTCCTGATGGCTTTTTACCTGGAAATCTTGATTTTGATTTTTCTGGAATTTTCTGGGCAACTTCACTGTAGAGAATTTTTCAAAGTTCAAAAAGCTGCAAAAACCTTCGTGAACTTGAGACAAAAGTTAGAACAAGTGAAGCTTTAAACACAAAAACTTGGGTACAACAAGGAGAATAAAAGCTAAAGGAAATAAAAACATAACAAGCTCAACTTTTTACCTATATAAAACATGCTAGTTAGCAAGGTTGATCAAGTCTTACCAACAAACCAGTGGTATATAGCGCAGAAAGTCTCGCCTCTTATGAAGTGATCATTGCACACTCACTTTAATGGACATTGTCCCCACCATAATTGTCTTGTATTTATGGTATACATGTAGCGGACAATCCCATTCTCCAATCTTCACGGTCTCGATATTCTCAATGGAGTTAAGTGTTGGGGATCGGCGCAGAAAACAAAAAACTTCCTACCTACGAGTCCCGAACCCAAGATCTATGCTATGCTGATGTATGTAACGGAAGGAATCGGTGTTCATACCTTTGAAGACCAAAAGAGGGAAACGTTCCTCGAACGTGGTTGGCGTAGACTCTGATCCTACGACCTCCCTGTCGTGTTGAAGAACCTCCGACGGTGAAGTAGCACCACACGTGTAGTGCCTCGCGGGATTACACACGTACGGTGCAACCGACGTCCCTCCGGGCTCCGGACTAGAAGAGCGACGGAAAGAAGATTGATCCGGATCCCAATTCCGGCAGCGCGAGGGCGTCCGGATGATGGTGAAACCCCCAACCAGGTGCAAACTCCAAACCAGGGGAGTCCGCTCTAGGTCGGAGAAAGAGAGAGAGAGAGAGAGAAACTCAATGTTCTATTGAAAAAGGCACCCCCACCCCTCCTTATATAGGCCAAGGAGGGGCTCCACCCCCTCCCCTTCTCCCATGTGGGACTAAACCCCCAAGGGGGGGAGTGGTGCGGCTAGGAGGGGGGATGGGCCCCTCCCTTGGCGCCAAGCCCAAGGGGGGAGGCTCCCCTTTCCCCTCATGGGCCTTTTAAGGCCCAAATACCTTTTCACCTTTTTAATTAATTCTTTAAATCATTTTTAATATTTAATTCTGTCAATTAAATAATAAAACATATTTAAACATTAATATATATTATTTTGAACCTTTCAAAATATCCGAAACAGCTTCCGGCACCTCCCGGTACATTTCCGGTGTTTTCTCTCTTTTCACCGATGATCCCGAATCAATCCTTAATGCATCGATTGCCCTTAAGTGTGACACCCTACGGTCCGGGAAACAGTAGACATGATCGAGACACTCTCTGACCAATGACCATCATGTGGGATCTGGTTACAATCCTTGATGTGCCCCTACGCTTCCATCGAATAAACTTCATCGATGTTGAACCGTTAACAATATGACTTGATCCCTTTGTGCTTCGGTACTATGTTTGTCCGAGGTATGATCATCGGTATCCAATACCTAGTTCTTCCTCGTCTCCGACATAACATGTTTACTCGTCTGTGAATATTACATCTCTTGTGACCTAGTCACTTGCTTGCAAGCTATTGATGCAACACCACCGAGTGGGCCCAGAGTACCTATCCGTCACTCGGATTGACAAATCCCGCTCAGATCTATTTCATACTCCTCAACATATCTACTTAGGAATACCCAAGATACACCTTTTCAGTTACCATGTTTCAGTGTAACGGTTAATGCACTCAAAGCATCCTAATAGATAGCAATTATGTATGATCATCGCGGTCTCAGGATTCAGTCACTATGTTATTAAGTCATCGCAATGTTGAACTTATGTGACTTGATCACACTGCAATGCTTAAGGTGGGTGTGTGTCCATCACATCATTCTCCTAATGATATGACATCATTGTCAATAGACTATCATGTTTGTAACAGCCCACATGTAATAAGCTATCAAACACCATGTAATTTACTTCCTCTGTTGGACTTGTAACTTGGCATGGTGGATGTGTATGTCATTTCATGTGGTGATCTAAATTGGCCTTGAGATTGGAGTCATGTTGGGTTGTTTTCTTTTGCATCCAAAGTGGTTCAAGAAGGACATTGATGGAACTTTCCTTGTCACATGCTCACTCCACTTGACCCCAAACTTGGCCTAGCCATTTCATTTGCTATTGCAAGGGTTTTAAAATCCTCAAAGCATTTTTGCCACCACCAAAAACAGTAGCCCTAGTTCAAAGTGTTTTTGAATTCAAAAAGGGGCCACATTTTTGTTGTTGCCAAAATTGGTCAAACCAATTTTGAAAAATCTAGAAAAATGCAAGGATTAAGAATTTCAAGCTCATGGAATTTTGAACCTTCTGTTTTTCTCTCAAAAACTCTCCAAAGGCTTTTTCTATTTATTTTTAAATAGAAAAGGGTGTTGTTTTACTTTTGGGGATTTTTTTTCACTGCATGCAAAATTGATCAAATCAATTTTGGGTGATCAAGCATCTTTTTAGGGGATTTTAAAAATATTTGGAATATTTTTCCTTTTCCCCTATCTTTTTCTTTTCCTTTTTCTTCCCTGCTGTTTTTTTTATGGACAAGGCCCTGTCCTTCCTCACTTTCTCTTCCAGCCCAGTTGGGCCGCCCGAATTCAGCCCACCAGGGGCAGCCCCCCCCCCCCCCCCGTTTCTTTTCTTTTTCTCCCCCTCTCTCAGGCAGCGGGCCCCGCCTGTCATCCCCCTCCTCTCACCTTTCTCCTCCCTCACGCACATGGCGTGCCCGTGGAGGAGAGGCTCTCCTGGAGCCACGTCTCCCTCTCCCCCTCTCATATTTATGCACCTCTCCTGGCTCCCCAGCCCTAGCTCCATTCCCTCGGGCGTCGCCGCCTTCATCTTCTCCTCCTTCCTCCGCGTCCTGTTCGAAGCCGCCATGGACAGGAGGTCCATGGCCTGAGGAATCCGGCGCGGCTCGTCTTCGTCCTCGTCTGCGTCGTCGTCTGGAACGCCGTCGACCTCCTTCCCGAGCTCGCCGAGCCGCCGCCCCGCTGTGAGCACCTGCCGATCCCCTCCCCTGTCTCCCGCAACGGCCGTTGCCGCCGCGTTTTTCCGGTCCGGTGTAGCTTCCGTTGGTAGCACGGCGAGGTGTGGTGTGTAGCAAAACGAGTTCCGGGTACTTCCGACTGCGGCTAGGAGCAAGCTTTGAGTTCCCGGCGAGCCGTGCGAGATGCGAGGGACGCCGGAGTCCACGCGCGTGGTGGCTGCATGTCTGAATTTCTTCAGACTGCAGAGCAAGCAGCTGTCCTTTTTCAGGCCGCACCTTGATCTTGCTTCGATCCTGCGAGGGGATGCACACCGTAGCAGCTCCGGGGGCGACGCAGCGCTATGCCAGCACTTGGAGTCTTGGATCACCCCCAAGCAGCGCAAAGTCCCCTTCTTTCGTCCGCCTGCTGCCGACTGAACTCGAGTTCAGTTGCGTTTCAGTTTTACAAGCGCCGTAGTTAGTATAGCTTCCCTGCGTGCTGCCTCCTGTCAAGATTCGAGCAGTGGCCGAGTGGTAGCGCACCTGGAGTTGGAGCCGCGGGGTTCGATCCCCCCCGGGGGCGATTTAACCAGGAGTTTTGCTCCTTTTTCACGTGGCCGTGGATCCGCTGGGCCAGGCCCGTTCGAGCTCGCGCGCCCAGTGGCGGGGAGCAGCAGCTGGGCTGCTGGCCGAAACCAGCCCAAGCTGGCTGGGCTCCTCCCCTTCCCTTTTTTTATTCTTTTTCTTTTCTGTTTTTATTTCATTTGAGTTTGAATTCAAATTCAAACTAGAGTTCCACCTCCTGTTCATTTTGAAGCATGCCTTATATCTTTTAGGGTAGCTTGAGCTACTGGTTAGCATGATGGGGTGTATTATTGTATTTGGTCCCTTTATTAATTGGAGCTTGGCCAATTTTACAAAATGCCCCCTGTAAATTCTTGGTTTTGCAAAGTTTGTTCAATTTCAAAGTTGCCCATGCCATATATGAAATTGGGGTAATTTTGCACAAGGAATTACCTGGTGATGATGATTTGCTCATCTGAGCCTTTTGCAAAAATTCATGTGGTGCAATTTGCACTCAGCCCCCTGAACTTCAGTTGAATTTGCAACTGTCCTTGCAAATTCAAATGGAGACATATCACATATGTTTCTAGGGTGCTTTTTTGCAAGGATTTCAGCAGTGATGTTTTCATGATGTTTTGTGTAACTCATGAAATCAAGGTGTGATCACCTGATCCAGAAGCATTCAGATCTTCTGCTTACAACATTTCAACTTCAGTGCATTTGAAATGTTGTTCATCTGATCTTTTCAAGTCTGTTCCAAGTCATCTTCTTTCTTCAAGTCAGCCCCTAGCATATTGTCATGTGCCTAGTGGCTGGTCTCCATCAACTGTTGCACCTTCCATGTGTCAATTTCACCGACACTACTCCGTCTCCGGAATCATTGATTTACTTTCATGTTATTTAAATTCTTGCAATGCTTTGTTGTTCATGTCATGCTATCATGCTATTTACACCTAAATTAAGGCTCGGACCAAAGCCACTACAATGTAAATGAAATGCATATGAAAGTGATGACTTGTCGTCATCACCTTCATTTAAACTTGACTAGACAGGGTCACATCATATAAATAAAACTTGAACATGCCATCCTTGTTTGAGTTTGCATCAGTTGCTTACTTGTGTGATTTCCTTGCCGGTGTTCGTACGTTAGCACCCGAGACTGACGAGGAGACTTACGTGGAGCTGTCCGACACCGAGCCCGAGAGTTCCGTGGGTGCTGCTTCGACTATCTTACCAGGCAAGGGGGAGATCTGTGTCATTACTTTGTAACTTTCTGCTCATGCCTAGCTGTAGATCTAGAACGTTATTGCTTGATCCTATCTACCTTATGTGCCATGTTTAAACCTATACAGCCATGATCCCCACATCCCAGCAAACCGTTGTACTGCTAAGTTACCGCTGCTCAGCCATTGCTTAGTATGGATAGAAAACTTGCTGCTTACCCTATATATTTATGGTTGGGATATCATGTGATAGAAGAAGTTGGTTGATATTTATTATTGTTAAATGATGTTAATTTATTCGACGAAAGGTGGAAGGCTGGACTATTCCCGTCTGGTGCTTTGTTCCATTTGAGTCACCTAGGACCCGAGTTCCGGGTATTGTGTTTCTTGACGAGCGTACCTAATCGTGTGTGGGGTTTTATGGGGCCCCCTTGTCTTACCTACCTAGCTTCATACATTCTAGTGGTGGCCCAAGCTGATTTACATTTGCAACGTGTGTGTGCTGGTTGGATCCCCAGTTGTTTCCAAACCAAACCAGGGCCAGGAGGACATAGTTTCTTGGTTGGCCCAAAACTGACCGGCGAGAGCCCGGTCCCCATGTGAGGCTTCACCGGTAACCCAAACCCTGTTGATACGGAAGAGGCCGATCCGAGAGCGTGGCCAGCTCCTGGATTGGATGTCGACTCCCCGGGGGCCACCCGGATATGTGTGTTGTTAGTTAGAGGGACTCTGACGTTCCGGAGTTTCAGGCGCTTACCTAGCCAAGTGGAAACCGGGCGTACATGCGACGTCTATAATGGACAGTTGGTACACCCCTGCAGGGTAAATCTTTTCGAAAAGACGTGTCCGCGGTTATGGACTACTTGAGACCTACTCCTTGTTCATAGAATAACATCAATTGAAATCATGCTATAAAACTTGACAAACCGTGTGCGTGCCTTGGTTGTCTTTCTTCGTCCAGGGGGACCGAGAGGGAAACAAGGTTGTGTTATGTTTGCGTAAGCAGGTGGATAACCGACTTATGACACGTTGTCAACGTAACTTCTTGGATCTCGTCTTTATTCTGATAGAACGAGTAGCCACCATATATGCTAGTACGGCTGCAACCTGCCTATGTCTTTACTTTCCCTGTAGCGTTAGTTACTCCGTAATGACATGTTCTCACCCCCGTTTACATTTCTGTCTTTACCGCTTTGCCTGATCGGCCGCTGCAGTGGACTACTACCTCGACCCCAGCACCGGACGTTACTTCGTGGAGGTGCCCCCGGAGGACGACGACGAGTATGAGTACCTCGACCAGTAGGATCCTATAGTTGGGCTCAGACGTTCCGTGGGTGGATATTTAGGTGTATCCCTCTCTAGGGTGATTTGGATCTTGACCGTACTCGGTTCCTATTATGCTTCCGCTTGATGTATTGATGAGATGTATTCTTGATGATGTTATATTATTAGACAGTGGCGTTGTATGCCCTGCTCTATCTATCTATCTATATGTATTTCCTTTCTTATAGAGTTATGCTTATATACCGTTGTCGAGAATCCGGCAGCGACACGAGTGCGAGTGTCGTGCGCCGGTGGCGTTTGATGCGCTTCTAACTCCGACCGGACGCGAAAGCGACTAGTTAGAGTTAGTACCGCATCAGGGGCCTTACAATGTTCTCATGATCAGGAAACCTTGATCATCAATTGCCCAATGAGCTAGTATGCCTGAGTTTAACTAGGGACCAGGTTGTTATATATCACACGTGTATTAATGTTTCCGCTTAATACAGTTCTAGCACAATATATAACATATTATGAACAAACAGATATGTGACAAATATCTTTATTAATTTTCCTCTAGGGCACATATCCAACATTAAGGCCATGCCTTTTGTCGATCTTCTTCGGAAAATACACCATGTGTTCTTTGTCATTCACGTTGAAGGTAACCTTCCCTTTATTGCAATCAATAACAGCACCTGCGGTGTTAAGAAAAGGTCTACCAAGGATAATGGACATGCTCCCATCCTCGGGCATGTCAAGCACAACAAAATCAGTAAGTATTAAGCAATTGGCAACTTCAACAGGAACATCCTCACAAATACCGATCGGGACGGCCGTGGACTTGTCGGCCATCTGGAGAGAGATATCTGTAGGAATTAGTTTCTCTAAACAAAGTCTTTTGTAGAGAGAAAAGGGCATAACACTCACTCCTGCACCAAGATCACATAAAGCAGTTCTAACATAATTATTTTTTTATGGAGCAAGGAATGGTGGGTATACCTGGGTCACCGAGCTTCTCAGGAATCTTGCCACTGAAAGAGTAGTTAGCAAGCATAGTAGATATTGCCTCATTAGGGACTTTTCTTTTATTAGTAACAATAGCTTTCATATATTTAGAGTAAGGAGGTAACTTAATAGCATTAGTCAAAGGGATTTGAAGAAAAAGAGGTTTCATCCACTCACAAAACTTGTTGTAGTGCTCTTCTTCTTTGGTTTTGACGGACTTGCTTGGGAAAGGCATGGGTTTCTGTACCCATGGTTCTCGTTCCTTCCCATGTCTCCTTGCAAGAAAGTCTTCTCTAGTATACTTCTTGCGCTTATCGAGTGCTTCTTCTTCACGAACCTCGGGTGGATCATTCTTTTCAGCATCTTTTTCAGGTTCAGCATCGTCTTCAGTCTCAGCATCGGAGGTAGATATGTTGTTTGGATCAATAGCTTGTTCTTCTTCTTCTATAGGATCATTGGAATTGTCAGCTTCCTTGTGTTTCTTCTTCTTCTTCTTCTTTGGAGAGCTAACAATTTCTTCTTCCTGCACTTGAGAATCTTGCTCGATCCTCTTTGGATGCCCTTCTGGATAGAGAGGGTCCTGGGTGTGTATTCCACCCCGGGTCTGTATACCATAAGCCTGTAAATTGTCCTATTTGGCATTATTAGCAAGCAAATCTTTTTGCACATTAGAAATTTGTTCAAGCTGAGTTTGAACCATATGAAAATGCTTCACAAGACATTTAACATCATTAACTGTTCTTCCTAGAACATCAAGCAAACTTTTGATAGCAAGAGTATTATCATGCAACTGACCTTGTATCTTCTCATTGAAATGAATGTGCTTCATAATAAAATTATCAAGCTCATCTAAACATTGGTCAGGAGGTTTACCTTTAGCTATGTCACTTGCATTGAAATCTAAAAGAGAGTGTACCTCTACCATAGGTGGGTGAGTGGTAGGCTCACACAGCTTCTCAATTGGAGGTAGATTCTTCACGTCTTTAGCTTTAATACCTTTCTCTCTTATAGACTTCTTTGCTTCTTGCATATCTTCAGGGCTTAGGACAATCATGCCCCTCTTCTTTGGTGGTGGAGGTGGTTCAGGCACGGACCAATCTTCATGGTTTTTGGCAATCTTTCCCATCAATTCCGCATCGTCAGGTGTTCTTTGCCTGAAAACACAACCAGCACAACTATCTAGATAGGATTTAGACCCATCGGTTAGACCAGCATAAAATATATCAAGTAATTCATTCTTAGGGATCTCATGTCCCGTTCTAGCCTTCAGCAAACTGCAAAATCTCCCCCAAGCTTTAGGGAGATGCTCATCCTGCAACTGTTTGAAGTTATAAATTCTCTGTAAAGCAGCATGTTGCATATGAGCAGGAAAATACTTATCAACGAAATATATAGCCATATCTTGAGGACTCTGAATGGAACCACATGGTAGTGCATCATACCATGCTCTAGCATCTCCTTTCAAGGAAAAAGGAAGAAGCTTGGTCACATAAAAGTTCCGGATCCTTTCATCGGTAGTAAACAAGCCACCCAACTCAGTGAGTCTGGTCAGGTGCCCGATAGCATCATCATTTTCTCTTCCATAAAAGGGATCAGCTTCAACTGTGGATATAAGTGAAAGGTCAACAGAGAAATCATAATCAGGATCAGTGATGCATATAGGAGACGTAGCAAAAGTAGGATCAGGAGTAAACTTGTTCTTCAGGGAATGCTTTGCTAGAAACTTCTTTATAGTAGCAGGGTCGGAATCAGCACATTCATTAAGCTCCCTGCAAAAATCATCATCAAGCATAATATAATCATCCTCAAGGAGTTTCTCCTTAAGGCCAGCAAAGTCATGAGTTTTTCCAATAGGTGTTTGGGTAACAGGAATTTCAACACCCGAGAATCGGGCAGCAGCAGCAATCTATTCTTCAATAAAAGAACCAAGTGAACCTGTAGTCTCAAAGGTAGTAGAAGCATCATCAAAAGTATCTGACATATTGCCAGACTCGGCAGAAGTAGCATGTAACTGAGGTGAATCAAACTGACTCATAACTGAAGGTGAATCAAGTTTATAACTAGTGCTAAGAGCAGTGCCTCTTCTCGTACGGGATGGTAAGATCGGAACCTTGGGGTCTCCTTTCTTACCCATAGTGGATAGCATGCAGCAGGTAGGATACTTCAAGTAGACCTGTAAATAAAGTTATGGTCCCCGGCAACGGCGCCAGAAAACAGTACTTGATAACCCTCAACTGTAGGGGATCGAGATAGTCTTCGCGGGCAAGATAACCCAATTTATTGATTCGACACTTGGGGACACAAAGAATACGTACAGGCTTTGACAATTGAGTTGTCAATTCAACCGCACCTGAAATAAACACTTGCTTGCACAAAGGTATTAGTAGCAACTGTGATACGGTGGTAGTAGTGCTGGTGATAATAGTGGTGATGGTGGTGGTGAAACAGCAAAAGTAAAACAGCAAAAGTAAACAACTAGTAACCAGCAGGAAAGAAAACACTGTAGGCTAGGGAGATGGATGGTTGGGCGCTGCTTGGATGAGAACGAACATGTAATAGATTCTAACACGGGCAAGGCTCACAGAAAAGAAAGGATCATCTAGGCAAATGATACCTCCCAAACGTCTCTATAATTTTTGCTTGTTCCATGCATGTTTTTTGTGACTTTGCCATGTTTTTCTTGAACTTTCATACACTTTTGAACCTATTTGGACTAACCTATTAACTCAGTGCACCCATTTGCCGGTTTCTGTTTTCTGCTGTTTTTGTATTTCAGGTTTTCCGACCATTAAAAGTGCTCCAAAAATTTCGGGAAAATATATAAAAAAATCAGCGCAAAAGAAGCTTCCGGAATCACCAAGAGAGGGAAGGGGGTCCACCACCAGGCAGCCAGGAGGGCAGGTGGCGCGGCCCCACCCTGGGTCGCGCCAGGGACCCTCCTGACTGCCTCGTGGGTCCCCTCGACGCCCCCCTTCGCCTATATTTACCCCTCGGGGCGAAAACCCCTAATACGGACTCCTCTTTCGCGATCTCGCCTCTGTTCTGCCGCCGCCGCCGTTTCTAGATCGGGGCTGCCTGGAGAAGCTGCTCCGGCACCCTGCCGGGAGAAGCTACCCCCTCCGGGAGACCCTCCATAGCCATGGACGCCTCCCGTATGTACCGTGAGTAGTTTCCCTTGGACCATGGATCTGTGACCAGTAGCTATGTGATCTATCTCTCCCCCTTTTGTGCTTCCACTTTCGAGTCCTCGTGAGCTGCCTCACATGATCGAGGCATCTATGTAATTTCTGTTGTTGCTATGCTGAGTTTGTTGGGATCTAATGGATTATGAGACTATGTTCAGATTGTGATGAGTAATATATTTGGTTCTTCTCTTTTATATTTTGTTCTTGAGTAAATTATTGCATGTTCTCCATTGCGGTATTTGCTTTGGCCAAGTATTTTATTTGCAACTCCAAGAGAGAGCGTTATGCTCGATTGTGGGTTCAGCCCCTTGATGTCTAGCTTGAGTGACAGAAACATGAGACTGGGGTATGTGTTGTTGCCACCAGGGATAAAACAACGGTTCTTGTACCTGCGGGTGCAAGGATTGTTTACTTTACACATAGTTCTTTTAATGCAGTTGTCTGTTGCTTTGAGTTTACACTTTGGGTGGGATTCGCAACTTAATACCAGCGAGATGTTCTGGATAGATATCTCAAGGTGGATGATTCGTAGTAGATGCAGATGGATTTTGGTCTATTTACTTTGGCGTACTGCCCATTGCTTTTGAGCCCTTCCTTTCTTTGCAGCACACTTAGCATTGCGGTGCCTTCATAATCCTGTCAATTGCCCAACTATGATTTGTTTACCTCGCTAGCACTTTTATCGTCTTTTGGGAGAGAGACATCACTAGTGAAAATCACGGGACCCTGGTCCATCTTCATATCACTGTTTACACCCTTATTACTTTCAGTCTTTACTTTCAGTTGCCACTATTATTATCTCTTGCGCTGATCCTTTGTAAACAACAAGGCCGGAGGAATTGACAACTCCTCTGTACTCGTTGGGAGCAAAGTTATTTGTATCTGTGTGCAGGTCCTGGTGAAGCTAGCAACCTCGGCGCCATTGTTCACTTTACCACCTTCTTGTATCCTTTGGAGTCTTACGGGGGACAAACCTTGGTATCTTTGCCAAGGGAAAACTTGCCGCTGCACTATATCTCACTATGCACTTGGGGTAACCAACGAGGCTTGAAGAGTATTAACACTCTCTTGCCATCAGCAAGTTTTCTCGCCGTTGCCGGGGAATCCAGTCTACAAGATAGGGGAGTTGCACACTATCTTTTATCTTTGCTTTTTAGTCTTGTTAGTTTACCTTTCAGTTTTTACTTTTGTGTCCTTAATCAAAAATACCAAAAATACCTGCTGCTACTATGGGTTCCAATGAAAACACTAAGTTGTATGACTTCACTAGTCACAACAATAGTGACTTTATCTGCACTCCTATTGCTCCACCTGCCACTTCAACACCTTCTTATGAGACTAAACCTGCTCTGCTTAACCTTGTCATGAAAGATCAATTCTCAGGAGCAGGAGAAGATGTTGCCTTGCACCTAAACAACTTTATCGAGCTCTGCGACATGCAGAAGTACAAGGAAGTGGATGGAGACATCTTCAAGCTGAAGCTTTTTCCTTTCTCTTTGAGAGGAAGAGCCAAGGAGTGGCTACAATCTTTGCCCAAGAACAGTATTGATTCTTGGAGTAAATGCAAAGATGCTTTTATAGGGAAGTACTATCCCCCTGCTAAAATTATTCAATTGCGGAGTAACATTATGAATTTCAGGCAATTGGATAATGAACACGTTGCCCGGGCTTGGGAACGTATGAAGACGCTTGACAAGAACTGACCCACACATGGACTGACTACCTGGATGGTTATCCAGACTTTTTATGCAGGCTTGAACTTCACCTCGCGGAACCTGTTAGATTCGGCCGCGGGAGGAACTTTTATGTCAACCACGCTTGGTGCTGCCACAAATCTACTTGATGAGATGATGCTGAACTACTCGCAATGGCACACCGAGAGATCTCCAACCGGTAAGAAGGTAAACTCTATCGAGGAGATCTCCTCTTTAAATGAAAAGTTTGACCTTATCATGTCTCTACTTACCAAGCAACCCTCTATTGA
This sequence comes from Bromus sterilis, assembly GCA_950022295.1. Classification (NCBI taxonomy): domain Eukaryota; kingdom Viridiplantae; phylum Streptophyta; class Magnoliopsida; order Poales; family Poaceae; genus Bromus; species Bromus sterilis. The sequence continues at coordinate 226,653,272 of OX465599.1, forward strand.
TCCTCAAGATGTTCCTTTAAATTCTTTGGTTGCTCAGGAGCAAGTAGATGTCAATTTTTTCTCTAGAAACAACTTCAACAATAATGCTTATAGGAGTAACTTTGGTAGCAATAATCCTAGACCTTTCCCATCCAACAACTATGGGAACAACACTTATCCTACCACCAGAAACTCCACCTCTGAACTAGAGAGTATGCTTAGAGACTTTATCACTACCCAAAAAGCCTTCAACAAGAATGTGGAAGAAAAACTAGCTAAATTAGATAATCTTTGTTTGAAGGTAGACAAATTAGCCCTTGATGTTGAGATGTTAAAAATTAGAACCTATCCCCTTGAGGAGAGTAAGGTCACTCCTATTAATGTTATCCAGTTACAAATCAATGAAAATATTAGGATGATGGCCAAACTCAAAGAGAGATGGGCTAGAGAAAAGGAGGAAGAAGAGAGAGTTAAGAGGCTTCCTACCTACCACACAGTAGCTACTATCCAAGTAGTTGAGGATGTCCAAACTATTATCACCCATCACACCCCTAGTCCCACTGGACCTATTAATGGTGATGCTACCACCTCAACCTTAGAAGAGGAAACCTCTATGAACATAGAGGCTTTCAAACAAGTGAACCTAAATGATATCACTACCTCCTTGATAGATAGTAGTGACCTAGACTTTGACAACTGCACTTTACCTGAAGTTATTTGTTTCCTACACAAGATGTCTAGAGACCCCCACACTAGCACACTCAATCTTGCCTTCACAGAGCATATCACCAATGCTCTAATCAAAGTTAGGGAGGAGAAGCTTAGACTAGAAGCCTCCATACCTAGGAAGCTAGAAGATGGTTGGGATCCTATGATAAAAATTAAATTGAATAACTTCTCTTGTTATGCTCTTTGTGATGTTGGAGCAAGTACCTCTGTCATGCCCAAAAGAATGTATGATATGCTTGAATTGAAACCTTTTGATCCTTGTTCTTTTGGTGTTCGTCTTGTTGATTCTTCCGTAAAGAAACCTTTGGGTAAGATCGACGATGTTCTTATCATTGTCAATGACAATTATGTTCCCGTTGATTTTACTATTATGGACATTGAATGTCAACCTTCTTGTCCAATTATTTTGGGACGTCCTTTTCTTCGCACAGTTGGTGCTATCATTGACATGAAAGAGGGAACTATCAACTTCCAATTCCCTCTCAAGAAAGGGATGGAACATTTCCCTAGGAAAAAGAGTAAGTTACCTTTTGAGTCCGTCACACGGGCTAGTTATTCTCTTGAAAAGACTTGATCTTCTGCTTTAAGCCTAGCTAATGGCTCTAAAGAAGCGCTTTCGGGAGGCAGCCCGCAACGAATTTAGGTTTTTCTTTTTGCTTTTGTTCTGTTCTTAGTGGTCTTAATGATTGTTACTACTATAGAAACATCATTGTATCTTTACTTTTCAAGCTTTGTGCCAAGTTTAGCCTCATACGGCAAGGAAAGTAAAAGTTGTGACATGCTGTCCAGAAAACAGATTCTGTCCTCGTGACTAGAAAAATCAGAGAAAAATCCGAGTTCATCTTTTTGAGCTGAATTTATTACACAGCGTGCTCTATACAATTACGAAACTTCCGAATGTTCTGAGTTTTTTTATTTGAGTTGCAGAAGTACCCCCAAAAAATTCGTTTCTATCTGCCGTTCTGTTTTTCACAGATTCTGCCACGTTTTGTGTCTCTTCACTTTTGCAAACCTTAAGCTTGCTTTTTCTTTGCAAAAACCTTTTGTAAATCTTGGGAAACAGTAGCTCTTCCTGGAAATCTTTATTTGCAGTAGAGTAAAATTATTTTATTAGGATACTAACCTCTCTAATCAGCCTACAATGAGTTATGTATGAAGGGAGTTTTCAAGTGCGCGATGGAGGATGATGAAAGAAGATTCAGGAGGGTCAAACGCTCAAGCTTGGGGATGCCCATGTGCACCCCCAATAAATATTCAAGGAGACTCAAGCGTATAAGCTTGGGGATGCCCCCGTGCATCCCCTTCTTCATCAACAATTATCAGTTCGTCTCTCGTTGCACTATATTTTTATCACTTCATGCGTTATGTGCTTTTCTTGGAGCGTCTCGCTCTTAGGTTTTGTTTTTAGTTTTGTTTTGCTTTGTTTGTTGTAGTAACAAGTTAGACCCCAACTTACTCTTTTGTGTGGGAGAGATTCACGCTCCGCTTGAACTAGAACTCCTCATAGGATTTTTATGCTTATTTTTTTTAGCTGTGAGCTGTTCTTTTTTTTTTCTTAGTTGTTGTTCTGTTTAGTTGTAGTGCTTTAGTTTTTTTTTCTAGAGCTTTTCTTTTGTTTTAGGTTGAACTTTCTATAGGTTGCATGTTTTATCTTGTTAGAGAGTTTGCCTGTTGCACTGAGTTCTGTGTCTTGACTGAAAGTAGGTAGTTAAAGTTGTTGTTCTATTTGTAGTAGTAACTTGCAATAGTTTTGAGGTATTGACTAGAGTAATGTTTGAACTTATGGTGTCAAGAGCTCTTGCCTATTAGTGATAGATGTCGTATTTTGGGCAATCCGTGTGTTTTTCTAAAACCAAAAAAACCCTATTGAGAACTCTAGCTACTAGATGGATCACTAACCTCTGGAGGGTTCAAATATTAGAGTACACTCACGTACCATGAGTCGATGATGCGCAAGGATAACCAAACCCCCATACACTCCTCCTCGGGGTACCTGTCTCTTTGTGAACCTCCTGATTAGATTGAGAGTTACCAATAATAAGTGCATGAGTTCTTTGGACTAATGTGAGTATTCAAAAGTTGACACTTCCACCCACCTATACTTTTTCTAGCCTCTTCGGTACCGTGCATTGCCCTTTCTCACCTCGAGAGTTGGTGCATACTTCGCCGGTGCATCCAAACCCTTGGCACGATACGCTCTGTCATCATAAACCTCCTTATATCTTTCCTCAAAACAGCCACCATACGTACCTACAAGGCATTTCCATAGCCTTTCCGAGATACATTGCCATGCAACATCCACCTTCTCATGACTTGATCTTCATGTCATACATGCTACTTGCTTGATCGATGAGCCGCATGCTAGTTGGGCCTTGCCCTAATCATTGCTACATGACGCGCTAGTATCATCGCATATCCTGCTATCCTGGCAGAAGCATACATTTGCATCATGATAGTTACATTTTCTTTATGTGAGTACCTTTGTAAAGTGTGAAAGATCTCCTATATTCTTGTAAAATATAGAGTATTGCCCCTAAAGTGAGGAAAAGATCCCAAAGAGGACAAAATCAAAAGATCCTAAAGAGGACAAATGAGAGTTAAATAGAAAGAGCCATTGAGGCCACCAAAAAATAAAAATAAAAGAGAAAAAGAGAAAAGAAAAATAAAAAGAGAGAAGGGGGCATACTACTATTCCTTTTGAGAGATCCACACTAGTACTTCATCTTCTATCCCTTGTACTCCATAGAGATCATCATCATGCATATAGCTATGCGGGGACCCTTCACACTATAGAACTTGGCTTGTATATTCCAATGATGAGCCTCCTCAAACGAGCTCTAGGTATTCTTGAGCAAGCAACTTAGATGCACCCCCACTAGTTCCCTTGGAGAGCTTTTAGCTCACATGTGCATCCGTTGTATGGCAATCCCTACTCCTCACATCATATCTATCATATGGCCTTCTCTCGCCTATGATTGTCCTCATTGATGTGAGCCTTTCACACCTTTTTGTCTTCCTCCTCCACCTTCTTTCTATTTCGCCTTTTAGGTGTCAACTTTCTTGCTCACGCTCATCCATTGCATGAGTGCTCAAAATATCGAAAGGGAGTGAATCAGTTTGACTTGTACCTGGCTAGTGGTCTGGGGACGAGTCCAGATAAGAATCCAAAAGAGACCAAGTGTGAAACTTTAGTAGATAGTTGTTCTCAACAACCTTTTTTCTCTCGTATTTCCCTATCCCTTGCTTGCACGCAAACACCATCTGGAGACATTCGAGTCACGGACAGCGAGAGCTCTTGCACCTTTTGTTCTTTCGTTGCTTGTGTCAATGCTAATATAGACTCTTGCTTGTTAAGACTTGAATTGAATTGCATGCTTTGATTGCTTTACTTAAAAGTCCTTTTATGGGGTTGTGGCATGCCACCACAGAAATTATGCTTGTTATCATTTACCTACTCGAGGACGAGCAGGAATTAAGCTTGGGGATGTTGATACGTCCCAAACGTATCTATAATTTCTGCTTGTTCCATGCATGTTTTGTGTGACTTTGCCATGTTTTGCTTGAACTTTCATACACTTTTGAACCTATTTGGACTAACCTATTAACTCAGTGCGCCCAGTTGCCAGTTTCTGTTTTCTGCTGTTTTTGTATTTCAGGTTTTCCGGCCATTAAAAGTGCTCCAAAAATTCCGGGAAAAATATATAAAAAATCAGCGCAACAGAAGCTTCCGGAATCACCAAGAGAGGGAAGGGGGGCCACCACCAGGAAGCCAGGAGGGCAGGTGGCGCGGCCCCACCCTGGGCCGCGCCAGGGACCCTCCTGACTGCCTCGTGGGTCCCCTCGACGCCCCCCTTCGCCTATATTTACCCCTCGGGGTGGAAACCCCTAATACGGACTCCTCTTTCGCGATCTCGCCTCTGTTCCGCCGCCGCCGCCGTTTCTAGATCGGGGCTGCCTGGAGAAGCTGCTCCGGCACCCTTCCGGGAGAAGCTACCCCCTCCGGGAGACCCTCCATAGCCATGGACGCCTCTCGTATGTACCGTGAGTAGTTTCCCTTGGACCATGGGTCCGTGACCAGTAGCTATGTGATCTATCTCTCCCCCTTTTGTGCTTCCACTTTCGAGTCCTTGTGAGCTGCCTCACATGATCGAGGCATCTATGTAATTTCTATTGTTGCTATGCTGAGTTTGTTGGGATCTGATGGATTATGAGACTATGTTTAGATTGTGATGAGTAATATATTTGGTTCTTCTCTTTTATATTTTGTTCTTGAGTAAATTCTTGCATGTTCTCCGTTGCGGTATTTGCTTTGGCCAAGTATTTTATTTGCAACTCCAAGAGAGAGCGTTATGCTTGATTGTGGGTTCAGCCCCTTGATGTCTAGCTTGAGTGACAGAAACATGAGACTAGGGGATGTGATGTTGCCACCAGGGATAAAACAACGGTGCTTGTACCTGCGGGTGCAAGGATTGTTTACTTTACGCATAGTTCTTTTAATGCAGTTGTCTGTTGCTTTGAGTTTACACTTTGGGTGGGATTCGCAACTTAATACCAGCGAGATGTTCTGGATAGATATCTCAAGGTGGATGATTTGTAGTAGATGCAGATGGATTTCGGTCTACTTACTTCGGCGTACTGCCCATTGCTTTTGGGCCCTTCCTTTCTTTGCAGCATAGTTAGCATTGCGGTGCCTTCATAATCCTGTCAATTGCCCAACTGTGATTTGTTTACCTCGCTAGCACTTTTATCGTCTTTTGGGAGAGAGACATCACTAGTGAAAATCACGGGACCCCGGTCCATCTTCATATCACTGTTTACACCCTTATTACTTTCAGTCTTTACTTTCAGTTGCCACTATTATTATCTCTTGCGCTGATCCTTTGTAAACAGCAAGGCCGGAGGAATTGACAACTCCTCTGTACTCGTTGGGAGAAAAGTTATTTGTATCTGTGTGCAGGTCCAGGTGAAGCTAGCAACCTCGGCGCCATTGTTCACTTTACCACCTTCTTTTATCCTTCGGAGTCCTACGGGAGACAAACCTTGGTATCTTTGCCAAGGGAAAACTTGCCGCTGCACTATATCTCACTCTGCACTTGGGGTAACCAACGAGGCTTGAAGAGTATTAACACTCTCTTGCCATCAGCAAATATCAAACATCAGGCGTGTATCCCAGGGTAGTTGTACGTGCTTGCAATAAGAACTTTGCACAACATCTTTTGTCCTACCCTCCCGCTACAAACGGGGCCAAAAGGAACTTAGGGAGATTAAGGTACTCATGTCAAAGAGCACCGGAACAAAGCATTAACACTTCATGGATACACGGAATCCTCAAATTATAGTCCATCCCCTTTGGTGTCCCAAGCTGTCACCATTGGGATAGCCGGTTCCGGACTATAATAGGTGCATACAACTCATAGATAGGATCAAGAACACCACAAACTCAAGAAACAAAAGGGTGATCAAATCTGAAATCATGGCACTCGGGCCCAAAGTGACAAGCATTAAGAGCAACAAGTTGTAACAGAGATGATAAACACCAAGTAGATGATAGGAAACATGCCCCCAACAATCTGATTGAACTATTACATGATCTAACTCATCCAATCCCTACCATCCCCTTTGCCTACAACAGGGAATTACTCACAGATGAGAGAGGAAGTCATGGAGAGGTGATGATGATGACGATGGCGATGATTTCCCCTCACCGGAGGCCAAAGCGGCCTCCAGATTAGCTCTCCCGGAGAAGAACAGAGGGTTGCGGCGGCTCCGCGACGTAGATTGGAAAAGTGACTTCTGTTCTGGGGTTTCTGCGTCGGGAGAATAAATAGGGCCAAAGTAGGGCACCGGGGGACGTGGGACCAAGCCAGGAGGGCAGGTGCCGCGCCAGGTACCCTCCCGGCTGCCCTGTGGCCCCCCTTTGGACTTGCGAAAGCTTCCGGAACGCTGATTTTTTATATATATTTTTGGGATTTTTTCAGCGTACCTAAATATCCAGAAACCTGCACAAAAGAAAACAACACTGGTAGCTCTGCTAAAAAAAGCGTCAATCCGGGTTAGTTTCATTCAAATCATGCAAGAATGAAGCCAAACCAATAGCAAAAGTGTTTGGAAAAGTAGATACGTTTGAGACGTATCAGTCCTCCATATATTGCTGCAAAGGATCATTAGGAGGAATAGCAATGGAAGCAATATCTTCAATAATCTTATCATTACTGGGCAAATCAATACCACGAGGCTGCTTAGAAAACTTAGAAAAATTAAATTCATATGGCTCACCATTGAATTCAACAGAGACTTTACCTTTCTTGCAATCTATTATAGCTCCACAAGTTCTGAGAAAAGGTCTACCGAAAATAATAGGACAAAAATTATCCCTTACTGAACCAAGTACTAGAAAGTCGGTAGGATATTTTACCTTTCTGCATAAGACTTCAACGTCTCTCACAATTCCGATAGGAGAGATAGTTGCTATGTTTGCAAGATGAATAGTAACATCAACTTCTTCAAGTTCACAAGGTGAAATTTCACCCATGATCTCTTGATATAGTGAATACGGGATAGCACTAGCACTCGATCCCAAATCACATAGCCCGTAATAATTGTGATCTCCTATTTTAACAGATACTACTGGAGTACCTGAAATTGGGCCTTTATTCTTGGTTGTGACAAGGTTAGTGGAAACAGCACAAAAATTTATATTGGAATCTAAAGCATCATTAGTAATAAGATCCTTAACCAATGCAACTCGAGGATGGACCTTAATCTGGTCCTCGGGCTCATCAATTCTTCTCTCACTCTTATTCATTATGCCTGTCACGAAAGAGTGCTCCCTTATTCTTACGGGAAAAGGGGGCTTTTCATATATAACTGCAGGCACGATGGGGTCAGCAACATGAATATCAATAGATATTCTTTGAAGGGTTTATGATGATGATTCTTCTTCTTCTTCTTAGAAGAGTCAATATGAGAGGCAAAGTCCTTACAGAAATCAACCATTAGATGGGAATCAAGACCAATCTTAGAGCAAAAGGCATTAAAGTAATCAGTTTTCACATAGCTCTCTATATAATCATGCTCATAATTTATAGCGGGATCAGTACCTTTATCTATTTCCCAATCTTCGGTATTCTTCTGGATCCTTTCAAGACGATCCCATCTTTCTTCAACGCTTTTTGTCTGAAATACCCCACTAGAGGAGGCATCCAACATCTCCTTATCCTGATGAGAAAGTCTAGCATAAAAATTTGTAAGTATAGTTTTCTTGGGGAGCTCATTAATAGGACATTTGAGCATTGAGCGATGATTTCTCCGTCACGAGACCTAAAGTTATAGATATAATTCCTGTCTCGATGAATTTCATGAAGAGGATAAAACTTAGTATAAAAGAGAGACATAAGCTCATGCCATTCAAGCAAATGAGAGTTGTCGAGAAGCTTATACCAATCTGAAGCTTTATCTATAAGCGATACGGAGAACAATTTCTTCATGAAAAACTCCATTTATACACCTGCAAGCTTAAATAGTGAACAAAGTTGTGACAAATATAGCAAGTGTTCACTGGGATGTCTGTCTCCTGCATAACGATTAGCCAAAACACAATCGATAATACCAGCTGGTATTTTATAAGGCAAAATTTCAGTAGGGGGAGGAACAACCACCACAGATGTGGGGTGTTTCCCCATAAGCAACGATCCAATAGCTAGGTTGTCCATACGGACAAAGAGTAGCAACAGCAAAATAAAAAAAACAAGGTAAAACAAAATTCCTTACCAGCTTCACTTACCAATAGCGCTATGCTCCCCGGCAACGGCGCCAGAAAACGTTACTTGATGACCCTCAACGTAAAGGGATCTATTGCAGCGTTTTCGATAAGTAAGAGTGTCGAACCCAACGAGGAGCGAAAGGTATTGATAGGTGATTTTGGACAAGGAATAACTGCAAGCAATGAAAGATAACTTTTTAGGGGTTTTCGGTATAAGCAATAATAAGATAAAAGCAGGCAAAGTAAATAGCACTGGAGAGCAGCAAGTGGCCCAATCCTTTTGAGCAAAGGATAAGCCTGGCAACTGAACTTATAAAGACTAAAGCGTTCTTGAGGAGACATGGAGAGGTAGTCACGTGCTTTCTCCATACTCGTATCGATAACAAGTGTTGAGCTGATAAGTGTTGAGTGCGTGGATCTATGCTAGCACGCCTTCTAGACTAAGATAAGTGCACTCTTATGATTAAACATCTTGCAAGCATCCGCAAATACAAGATGTAAATTAAGGCAAAGCCTAACCACAACAATAAGATCAAGGATCCATTAATCCCTTGTGCAAAAGTGTGCAAACTGGGGTTCAGGTTTCTGTCACTCCGGCAACCCACCGTAAGCATTCTTAATACACAATGTATTCCCCTAGGTCCTTAATAAGGCGAAGTGTTGAATGTTCGACTCACACAACACCACTAGGAAAATAACAACACAACTTAAATATCAAACAACACAAATTACTTCAACATCATATGACTACTAACAACTAGACTTCTCCCATGTCCTCAAGAACTAAAGTAACTACTCACAAGACATAAAAGAGATCATGATCAGAGGTGATAAATATATGATAAACAATCTGGACATAATGATATTTCTCCAACAAAACTCAATAGCATTCACCACAAAGTAGTAATTAACACCGATAGAGTAGGGAGGATAGATAGTACGGATTACAACACAAGATAAACTTGTGAGGTGAGATTGGATGGTGGTGGAGATGGTGCTGATGTTGGGGATGAAGTTGATGATGATCTCGATGATGCCCGTGACGATGGTGATGATCTCCCCTTTCGGGAGGTGATCTCCTCGGCGGAATCTGCCCGCCGGAGAGCCCTTTTCTTCTCTGTTGGTTTCGGCCACAGAGCGGCGGCGGAACTCCGTAAAGCTTCTCTCTTTTTAAGTTTTCGCGTAACGAGGAGTATATAGGCCAGAGGGGGAGCCGGGAGTGGCCCCAGAGCTCTAGGCGCCCTCCCGGCGCGGCCGGGGGTGGGGCCGCGCCAGGTGGCCGCTTGGGGCTCCTGTGGCCCCCCTCTGGCCCCTCTTCGGTGAGTCTTCGTTAATCTTCTGGAAAATACCCCCCGTCAATTTTCAAGTAATTTGGAGGTATTATTCTTCAGCAACTCAGCGTCCACTTTTTACCGCTGAATCCTGCGTCTGTTGCTTCGGCACCGGAAAGTTGCAAACTGTGTAAAATAAGCCAAAACAACATAAGAACATCATCATAATGTGAAATATATCAATGAATAAGGATGAATTACAATATAAAATAGCAATGCAATTTGGACGTATCAGGATCCAGCAAGTAGATCATAAAGATCATTGATCCTGGGCAGTAGGTACTTGTTCTTTATCGTCGCTAGATTTAGCGGGCGATGGTCTACGCACATCCTTTCTGTTCCATCTTTCTTCGTTACGAATAGAACGGGGCAACCCCATGGTGATGAGCTAGGGCGGATGAAGCCTTTTTCCAACAAAGCTTCAAGTTGGATTTTAAGCTCAGCTAACTCACGCGGGGCCATTTTGTATGGGCGTCTGGAAATTGGTGCGGTTCCTGGCATAAGATCCACTATGAACTCTACGCATCTGTCGGGTGGCTAGGTTTAAGGGGTTGGGTTACTGGATGGTTTTCCTAAAGGGTGACCATGGCCTACTAGGGGTTACAACATATATGTCAGAGTAGCAAAGTACCCCAACACGATGGTTAGTGTGGTTATTCTGCCTAGAAGACATCTAAAGTGGAAGGAAGAACTGCAAATGCTTCAATATAGGTTTCTAGAAGAAAACCTTCACCAAACTCTATGGAACCGTCGGGAATGCCACCTAACAAATCTTCTGGAAAGACAACGAAAATAGAGAGAAGGATTTTGCAAATGCATTAGATTATGTAGAAAACCTGGAATGACTCGGACAGCATAACGGCTGTAATTGCAAGAAAAGATAATGTTCTTACAACATAGAAACAGCACTTACATACGATGTAAGAAATCAGGAAGCACAACAACTCTAGCAAACCGAACACAACTTTCCTACGGCTACAAGGAAGCAAACAACGAGATGTTCTAGTAAGACATAGATGAGCCTAGTCCTATCTTCCCGTAGAAAAGATGAGGGTGACTCAGAACTCAGAACGATGAGGATAAGGAGAAAAAATAAGCCTTGCGTTGTTCCCTTATATACCCAGAGTAACTATATAACTATAGAAGGCTAGACTCAACTTCGACCAAGGCTGATAATCCTACAGTCAGTCCTGCTCTGATACCAAGTCTGTCGGGACCCGGGGTTAGCGTATGCAAGTCCCGCTACAACACAATCATATGGAGAGCCTAGAACTGTACCCACTTGTCTAAGAAGACAAGGCCAAGCACAGAACGTTCTCGGAAAGCATCGAACGTGAGGGACATCCCATCCAGGTCGGATGATCAACTGAGATGGGTCCTCATCGTCCGCACACAAGTCTAAATGATATGGGTGGTGAACTCCCATATTCATAGACAAGTCACCTCAACCATACGCTCGATTGTATTATAACACCTACATAGACTTACTCCAGCCCGATCACTTAGTCGGGGTCTAGGGAGGGCTCGATCATACAACAAAGTGTGCACGTGATAGAGTCACGAGCAATCGCATCGCGATGCCCCAAGCTGCGCACATCTAAGGGACACTTGGTGTATAAAAGACCGCCATCCAGATCACAACTAAGGTCTCGAAAACCCATACTAAGACATGCATGTTATAATCATACACGTAGCACACATGTCTAGTATGAACAGCAGGTATCATTGCAATTCTCTACAAAGTTTACAACTTTATTGATAACTCTTACAGAGTGCACATAGAGATCACAAGACTGTGATCCAACATTACATCAAACATGCGGAAGCAAAGTAGGTCTGAGTACAAACAAGTTTAACAAATGGCTTAGAGAAGCCTTATTTATAAACAAGCCCTTCCACGAGGGACCAGTCGTCTGACTGGGACTACACTAGCTTGATGAATCGTCGAGCTCCAGGAAGAATCCACCTTCGGGGTCAGTGGGTTCATCTAAAACATAGAATAAGTAAACATGAGTACAAAGTCGTACTCAGCAAGACTTACGTAGGAGCTATGCTACTCATGCACATGTATCAAGGTAAAGGGAGGTGGGGTTTCAAAAGCAGAAGTGCCAGCTTTGACTTGGCTAGTCCTGAACTACGAGTACCAGACTTGAGGTAAGAAGCGTACACGGGTCCACTATATGTCTCCAACAAATTACACCACTATGGTGCCTTCCTCGAGTTCCCACGAGAAAGCACGCCATAGCACTCACACTTATCTTCGCAAGTTTTATAAGTATCCATTGAAGTTGTCTAATAATCAGGCACAGCTTTCCAAGTGGTCCCTTACCGCGGACGCGGCTATTCGTATAGTTTATTAACCCTGCAGGGGTGTACTGCTACACACATGAGACTATCAGTTACGGCCTTGGCCTCGACGCCATTCAAGCGGGTGTCGGCGAGGATAATCTCCACAACTTTTACCTCACAACCAACTCAAGTTCAATGAAGACACCTATCTGGGATGGTTTCCACATTCGTAACACGGCCGGTTTACCGAAGTGGTCCCAGAAGATGTGTACGTGGTTGAAACGTCCCAAACGTATCTATAATTTCTGCTTGCTCCATGCATGATTTGTGTGACTTTGCCATGTTTTTCTTGAACTTTCATACACTTTTGATCATATTTGTACTAACCTATTAACTCGGTGCACCCAGTTGCCAGTTTATGTTTTTTGCTGTTTTTGTATTTCAGGTTTTTCCAATAATTAAAGTGCCCAATAAATCGCGGAAAAATTATATAAAAAATCAGCGCTCCGGAAGCTTCCGGAATAACCAAGACATGGCAGGGGGGCCACCACCAGGGGCCCAGGAGGTTGCCTGGCGCGGCCCCACCCTAGGCCGCGCCACCTGCCCTCCTGGCTGCCCTGTGGCTCCCCTCGGTGCCCCCTTTGGCCCCTATTTATTCTCCCGTCGTGAAAACCCTGATTCCAGACCCCTTTTCTCCAGAAGCAATTCCGATCTCCGTCGCCATCGCCAACAAGCTTCGGGGGACCAGAATTCCTGTGCCGGCACCCTGCCGGGACGGGGAAGTGCCCCCGGATTCATCTCCATAGACGTTGCTTCCTCCCTCCATGAAGCGGGAGTAGTTCTCCCTCAGGGCTGAGGTTTCTACCAGTAGCTATGTGTTCTTCTCTCTCTCCCATGATGTGATCTTCGTTGTGATCATAGGCTATGTTAATCTAGGGTGATCCCATGATATTTCCCCTTCCTCTATGTATTGGATTGATGTACTCAATTGATCTTATCTAGTATAAGCCCCGAGACCATGGTGACAACAGTCTATTGGACATGGATTAGAAGAATATTTTCATGAGTGATTTCCTCTTTTGTGTGTTGATTGAAGATTGAGAGTCTCTTGGTGCTTGTCTTTGACTATCCTTGAGATATTTTGTGGTGATTGTGGTACTCTCTTTGGATGGCCGCGGTGACATTGGGAAATCCATAGATTGAGAACTACGAACTCTGAGGTGTGCTCTTGTAGCCCTACATAATTCTCATCCTCTCTTGACCACAAAGGAATGACCTCCGAGTGCGTCTCCATTGCATGTTTTATGGGAAATATCATGTGATTAGACTATGTTAATGTTGTTGAGACTTGCCACTAGTGAAAGTATGAAGCCTAGGCCTTGTTTCCACCATTGTTACACCGTTTGTGCTCACTTTTGTCACATGTTTGCTTGCTGCACTTTTTATTACAGATTTATATTACTTTGTTTTCCACACCTATCACCCATATTTTACCATCTCTTCGCCGAACTAGTGCACCTATACAACTCCTAGTTGTATTAGGCGTGTTGGGGACACAAGAGACTTCTTGTATCTTAATTGCAGGGTTGCTTGAGAGATACCATCTTCAACCTCTACTTCCCTGAGTTCGATAAACCTTAGGTCATCCACTTGAGGGAAATTGCTGCTGTCCTACAAACCTCTGCGCTTGGAGGCCCAACATAGTCTACAAGAATAGAAGCGTGCGTAGACATCAAGCTATTTCTGGCGCCGTTGCCGGGGAGGTAAGCGTTGAAGGTATATCTTTAGATCTTGCAATTAAATCTTTTCATTTCTTGTTTTTACTTTTCACTAGTTATGCTTATGGAAAACTGCACTCTTAGTTCGCTGTTTGGGGAAGGCCGCTCTACCACACCCGTGGTAGAGGAGTCTCCTCCACCTACTGAATGTATCCCGTTCAAAATACCACTTGGGATAGTTGAAATAATTATTAATGATTGTTATGATGGGACAGTCAATCCTAGTATTCATTTGTTGAAACTTACAAAACTTTGTGAGTTATTTAAGATTTCAGGTTTGACAAGAGGTGAAGTCATGAAGAAATTGTTTGCCTTGTCACTAAAAGGAAAAGCATTGGAATGGTATAGGCTACTAGATGATTCTCACCTACGAGATTGGGAAGAGATCCAGTCTCTCTTTTGCTAAGCCAAGAAAACTCCTAACTTGCTTAACCGATTCAGGTGGAGTCCACTCAAGGACGGCCTGAACTCTCTCGGGATTAACAGCAATGCCTTTGGCAGAAATCACGTGGCCTAAGTAGGTCACTTCTGGTAGCCAGAATTCACACTTTGAGAATTTGGCATATAGGCGATGCTCTCGAAGTTTCATCAACACCAACCTAAGATGTTCTATGTGCTCTTCTTCGTTCTTCGAGTAGATGAGAATGTCATCAAGATAAACTACAACAAATTTATCTAAATACTCCATGAAGATCGAATTCATCAAACGCGAGAATGTGGCGGCGGCACTGGTTAAACCGAAGGACATGACGGTGTACTCATAAAGACCATAACGAGTAGTGAAAGCCGTTTTTGGAATGTCCTCGTTTCTGATTTTGATTTCATGATAGCCTAATCTCAAATCCATCTTGGAGAAGACAGAGGATCCGGCAAGTTGATCATAAAGATCATTGATCCTGGGAAGTGGGTACTTGTTCTTTATCGTCGCTAGATTTAGCGGGCGATAGTCTACGCACCTCCTTTCTGTTCCATCTTTCTTCGTTACGAACAGAACGGGGCAACCCCATGGCGATGAGCTAGGGCGGATGAAGCCTTTTGCCAACGAAGCTTCAAGTTGGATTTTGAGCTCAGCTAACTCACGTGGGGCCATTCTATATGGGCGTCTGGATATTGGGGCGGTTCCTGGGATAAGATCTACCACAAACTCTACAGATCTGTCAGGTGGTATGCCTGGCAGTTCTTCTGGAAAGACATCCGGGAAGTCAGGAACCACCAGAATATCTTCAAGATCAGGAAGTGGAAGCACATTTAAAGAATGCACCTGGGTTTTAGAGCTTGGTGAGGTGTACTTGATTGTCTGGCCTGATGGATGGGTTAGTTTCACTGACTTGGCTTTACAATCAAGGACAGTATTCTGTCTTGATAACCAATCCATTCCTAGGATGACATCAATGTCTGAAGACTTGAGGGCTATAAGTGAGGCAAGGAATACTAAACCCTCAATAGCAACTTCATTTTCATGACTCACCAGGTGGTGTGCCATTTGGATCCAGGGGCTTGCACAACTAAGGGTGTGGATAACATCGAAAAGGAGATGTCATGTGACAGTGCAAAGTCCTGGGATATGAATGAGTGAGATGCTCCTGGGTCAAAAAGAATCGAAGCTGGGGTGGAATTGACAGGAAGGGTTCCAAGTACAACATCGGTTGACTTGTGGGAATCTAGAATGGATACATGATTCACATAACCATATTCATAGGCAGGAGGCTTGACATTGGAAGTTTTGGGTGGTGGCTTACCGCGACGAAAAGCTTGCTTGGGATTAGGTGTGATGGCTACATGATTTTGGGGACACTCTCGAAAATTGTGACCTGATTGTCCACATTGGAAGCAAACACCACGTGGAATGAAAGGAGCTTGAGCACTTGATTGTCCAACAAAATTCCAAGGAGGAAGATTGGGTTGAGGTGGACGATATATGGTGGTTGATGGTCTAGAAGCACTTACAGCATGACTGACGTCATTGAAGGGAATCCATACACAGCGTTTCCGAGAACCTGATCTAGAAGATGATGCAAACTCACGATCACGCTTGCGAGACTCTTCATACAACTCATTTCCATACTCGGCCTTGAAGGATTTGTCGACCAAGTCTCTGAAGTTGACGAACTCGTGAAGATTCAGGTCATGACGAAGGACGGGGCTAAGTCCCTTGCGGAACCTTGCCTGTTTCTTGGCATCGGTGGATACTTATTCTTGGGCATAACGTGCTAGACGAGTGAACTCAGTTCGGTACTCATGAACAGACATCTTTCCTTGGGTCAGATTGCAAAATTGATCTCTCTTGCGCTCCATCAGCTGATCCGGAATATGATATCCTCGGAAGTCATCACAGAACTCTTGCCAAGTCACCACGTGACCTACGGGCTGCATTGCTACAAAATTCTCCCACCACTGAAGAGCGGCACCTTCCAGAAAGTATGCCGCGAATAGCACACGATCATCGGGAGCAACATGGGATGTCTCAAGCTTACGCTCGAGGGAACGAAGCCAATCATCGGCATCAAGGGGCTCAGAAGAACATCGGAACACTGGCGGGTTGAGGAGAATGAAGTCTTGGATGGTAACAACACTATGACGCTGACGAGAAGTGTTCTTCTCAATACGCTCGAGAAGACGTGTCTGATCACGACGATTCTGCTCAGCCCCATCATGATTTCCTCCGCAGAAGGCGGTGGTGGAGGATCTTCACCGTCTATGTTACCGGAACTGGGATCAACACCTTGATTTGCACCTGACATTCTGTGTGATAAGAATCAACAATCAGAATAGGATTTAGGACACAATTCTATGCTAAGATAGAAGACTATAATGCAATAGCATCAAAGTCACAAACGGACAGCATAACGGCTGCACCGGGATGGAAATTGAGACAACCTACAGGATGACGGACATCACTTCCACATAAACACAATGGAATGATGACTCTGGAAGACCACAACACTCCTACAGCTACAAAGAAGAAAACAACGAGATGTCCTAGTAAAGACATAGATGAGCCTAGTCCTATCTTCCCGTAGAACAAGATGAGGGTGACTCAGAACTCAGATCGATGAGGGTAAGGAGAAAAAAGAAGCCTTACGTTGTTCCCTTATACCCAATGTAACTATATAACTATAGAATGCTAGACTCGACATCGGCCAAGGTTTGATAATCCTACAGACAGTCCTGCTCTGATACCAAGTCTGTCAGGACCCGGGGTTAGCGTATGTAATTCCGGTCACAATGCAATCACATGGGGAGCCGAGAGCCGTACCCACTTGTCTAAGCAGACAAGGCCAAGCACAGATCACTCTCGGTAAGCATCGAATGTGAGGGACCTCCCATCCAGGCCGGATGATCAACTGAGATGGGTCCTCATCGTCCGCTCACAAGTCTAAATGCTTATGGGTGGTGAATCCCATACTCATAGACAAGTCGCCTCAACCATGTTATCGATTGAATCATAACCCTTACATAGACTTACTCCAGCCCGATCACTTAGTCGGGGTCTAGGGCGGGCTCGATCATACAACAAAGTGTGCACGTGACAGAGTCACGAGCAATCGCATCGCGATGCCCCAAGCTGCGCACATCTAAGGGCCACTTGGTGTATAAAAGACCGCCAGCCAGATCACAACTAAGGTCACGAAAACCCATACTAAGACATGCATGCTATAATCATACACGCAACACACATGTCTAGTATAAACAGATGGTAATCACAACATGAACTCTACAAACTCATAGTCTTTATAACTTCTGCTAAACAGAGCAGACATAGTAGTTGTATTACAAGCAGAGATCACATGGCTGTGATCCAACATTACATCAAACATCAACGGAAGCAAATTATGTCTTAGTAAAGACAAGGTTAACAAATGGCTTAAGAAGCCTGAAAGAAAAATACAACGACCCTCCAAAGGGCACAGGCTGCTGTCTGGAACTATACGACCTGGTCCACGTCGAGCTCGAGGTAGAGGCCACCATCAAGGTCAGTGGTCTCGTCTCTAAAACATAAATTAAGCAAATGTGAGTACAAAGATGTACTCAGCAAGACTTACATAGGAACTATACTACTCATGCACATGTATCAAGGCAAAAGGAGGTGGGGTTTCACTTGCAGAAGTGCCAGCTTTGACTTGGCTAGTCTTGTACTATGAATACCAGAATGAGGTAAGGAGCGTACATGAGTCCAAGTATTAAGTCTCCAACCAAAACACCACTATGGATACTTCCTCGACTTCCCCATGAGAAAGCACGCCATTGCACTCACACTTATCTTGGCAATTTTAGAGTAACCATTGAAGTTGTCTATGATCAAGTAAAGGTCTCCAAGTAGTCCATAACCGCGGACACGGCTATTCGAATAGTTCATTAACCCTGCAGGGGTGTACTGCTACACACACGCCTCATCAGTTACCGCCTGGGGATGGACCCTTCAAGTGAGTACCGGCGAGGATGCTGCCATGACACTTCACTCACGGCACCATCTCTAGTCCTAGGGAGTCGCTTATTTGAGTTGGGACCACGATCGGAATCCGGCCGATTTTTCCGATGCGGACTCAAACGTTGTGTGACCACCATCAAGCTCAACTCAATCATGATCACTTGATTCAACGTGCCCACAACCTACGCCAACCACTTACCTTGGTTCCACCTGCTTGAGATCGTTAAAGGGCGAACTACTTGCGACTCCTGGACTGGTCCGGGGTGAGGTACTAGGCCGAGAGGGGTCAGTGAGCCCAATGTGTGGTTGTACTCTTAGTCTTGGATAACAACACAAGAACTCGGGCTTAAGGCAGTGTTCAACGAGACAACCCACTGGGTACTCCTACACAGCCTCTCATCGTTCATCTTTGTTTAGGATAGATTCACCAACACGTTACCACCATCATTCACATGATCACTACCATCCCGACTCACATCAAAGTAGCCTCATTGTAAACTCTAAGCATGCAATAAGCTGTAACAGTTGCAGGGGCCACATGATAACAACCAACTCCTACATCTGCTAGGATTGTGGTTTGCTTACTACTGTGACAAAATGATAGGTCATGCAAAGGAATGGGTTCAACTAGAGGTAGAACGTATCATGGTGACATCCTAAACATGCATAAGCGAGAATGAGGGGAACTGGGATTTTATCGACATGATCAAAGAGGGGGTGCTTGCCTTGCTGACGATCACGAGGTAACACTCTTTTGACATGAGGTTGAACTCGTCTCCGAGATCAACTCTACCGAGAAGATGCAATCACCGAAGCACTGAAAGTAATGCACATTCAACATAGTACAATGCACAATCAATATGCAAAACATAGCATGGCAAGGTGCTGATGTGACGTAGGTTTAATTTGCAACATGTTAATTGAAGTTGATTTGAAAAGTGAATTCAAATTGAAACTCCAAATGTATTCAAATTGGTCCAAGTTGCATTTGCTAAAGTTTGTTCATTGTAAACCATGTGATCATGTATGTGAAATGCTTCTGAAGTGTAGGTGATCATATTAGCATTGCTTTGGTTGAAGTTGGAATGGCTTTAGTGATTTATTTGAATTATATCAAATGATCCATATAGCAAAATGCTACTGGTTCCTCAATATAAACAATTCAAACATGGATGAAAGTTTGATATTTGGATAGAGCATTTTATTCTGATCAATTATCATATAAAAAACATTTCAATCTGAGTTACGGTTTAAAAGTTATTCAAATTCAAAGTTTTGCTTATTTTCTGGAATTTCTGATTTAAATTAAATGATTTAGCAAATACTGCATCATGCTGGCGTCAGCATGACGTCAGGGGGCTGACCAGTCAACCCTGTTAGTGGGGCCCTCTTGTCAGCCTCTCTGGGTTAACCAGAGAGTTAACTAACTAACTCTAATTAGATTAGGGGGCCTGGCCCCACAAGTCAGTGGGTCAGGGGGTTAGTTAGCTAGGTCATTAGGGTTAATGGCCTTGGGCCCACTGGTCAGAGAGAGAGGGGAGGTGGGTTAGGCTCGGGCTGGCCGGCGGCTTGTCGGAGACCTCGCCGGAGTTGGCTGGAGTGCACGGGGAGGAAAAGGAAGGGCACCGGGGTGTTCCTCTCGCTCACCCGCACCCACTGGTGCCATCGGGGCATCGAGGAGAGGCCCCAGGCCATGGCGGGGTCAAGCCCGGCGGCGGCCGTGGCCTCTGTACATGGCGAACGGCGACAGGGAGCAGGAGGAGGGGAGCTAGGAGGGGGAAAACGAGCGGGAGCTCACGGTGAAGGCGAAGGTGAACTCGGGGCAGCCGGAGGAGAGACGACGGCAGCGAATTCGTCGATGAAGTCCACGGTGGCCGGCGGCGAACTGGAGAAGGGGGCGACGTCGTCGGGGCCGTTGAGCTTCGATTCGGAGTGCAGATCGATGAGGACGTCGACAGCGGACCTTCTGGACATGGTGGCGAGGCGAAAGGGGCACAATGGCCGCGCGGGCGCACGTCTACGGGCGGCTCAGAAACAGAGGGGAAACGGTCTAGAGAGAGGGGGGAAACGGCACACGGGGCTCGGGTCATCTCCAGGCGGCTCTAGGAGTCGAGGTGGAGGCAGGGGCGCGGCCAGGACGCTGCCACCGCGGCGGCTGCGGCATGCCGGGCACGCAACAGTGTGCTCGTGCCCGGGGAAGACGACAAGGGGCGCGAGGTGGGCTGGGCCGGCCAAAAGGTAAGTGGCTAGGTGGGTGGGCCGGCTTTCCTCTTTCTTCTTATTGTTTCTATTTTCTTTTTATTTGTTTTCTGTTCTGTTTGTTTTGATTTGATTTCCAAATCAAATCATTTTTTAAAATTCCAAAAACTTTTATGTGGGCTTAGGAGACAAATATAAATCCACACATAAAGTTTTAGAATTATTGAAATTATATTTAAATAATTTCAATTGCAAATACAATAATTATTTAATTTCCAAGGGCATTTTGGACTTTTTGAGAATTCTTTGAGCATGGAGTGGGACCCACTTCACTTGAAATGTGATCATGCCCATTTATAAGACTTTTCAAAAAGGTCAAAGCATTTTTGGAAAAAGATTTTTGTCTGGCCTTTTATTTAAATTGCTTTGGGGCTTTTCTTTTCCCCATTTCCTTTTCTTTTTGCAATTTTTTTTCATGATGCAAGAATGCAAGCTAGGTTAAACACAAACCTAAATTAGGGTTCTGACAGGGGATCCGTTTGCCCAACATGTGGTAGTACTCTTCATCTAGGATCACCACACAAGAACTCGGGCTTAAGGTGGTGTTCAACGAGACAACCAACTGTCTACTCCTACACAGCCTCTCATCGTTCACCTTGTATGAGGGTAGATTCACCAACACATTTCCACCATCATCAACATAATTGCTAGCATCCCGACTCACATAACAGTATCAACATTGTATCACTCTAAGCATGCAATAAGAAGTAACAGTTGCAGGGGCCACATGATATCAATCAACTCCTACATTTGCTAGGATTGTGGTTTGCTTACTACTGTGACAAATGATAGGTCAGGCAAAGGAATGAGTTCATCTATGCGGTAGAAACGTAGCATGGTAATCATCCTAAACAATGCATAAGCGAGACTGAGAGGGAAGTGGAATTTTATCGACATGATCAATGGGGGTTTGCTTGCCTTGCTGACAAAGGTCGTACACGGTATCTTCAACGGAGGGGGTGATCTCGGGTTCCGGCTCCACCTCTATTCGATAGCAAACAACGCAAACAAGGTGATCAATATAAAGACAATGCACAATCACATGATATGATGTTATAGCATGAGGTCCATGGTGCTAATGTGTTGAACGTTCTATTTAAATGAAGTATATTGCATTTGAGTTGTAAAAACAAACTCCATATTTGAATTTAAAAGGGTTCATATTCATGTTTGCTTCTGTTCCCCCATTTTAAAATGGGCAAACATGAAAACAAAGTGCATATTCAGAATCCTTGCATTTTTCTGATAATTTTACATATATTATATGTTTAATTTGGAGTTAAAAATAATTAGTTATGAACTTCCAAAGTTTAAATCATTTTCTGGAATTTCTTGATTATTCTTTAAATTGGAAAAGGGTTTACTGCGTCACTATGAGGTCATGCTGGCGTTAGGGGGTTTGACTCTGGTCAAACTGACCTGTGGGCCAGGGCTATCAGCCTCTCTGGGTTTAATTCGTGTTAATTAAATTAACATAGTGGTTAGAGGGGGCCTTGGGCCCACCTGTAAGTGACTGCTGGGGGATTAGTGGTTAAACTAATCCACCACGTCAACCTCGGCGGCGGCGAGTCGCCGACGACCTTCCAGCTCGGCGGCGACACACGGCCCGGCGGCACAGAGGGCTATTCGACGCGCCAAGACCACCAGAATGAAGCTCTTGATCTCGCACTTCGATTGGGACAAAGAACAGGTGCTGGGATGCATCATAGCCACGCCGGCGGAGCCACGGTCGTGAGGCGGATCTCACTACAGTGCGTCGTTTGAAGCGGGACTAGGCGCGTTCGAAGCAGCAGACCAAGGCGAAGGTGATGGACATGGCCTCGAGCTTGACTGCTTCACGGTGGATCGCCGACGAGCACCGCGGCGGCGCTGATCTACAGCTCCCATGGTAGATCACGAAGGAGGCACGGATTGAGGGCGCAAGCAAAGGGGTTTTGACGTGAGCTCACCAGCAACTCGACGGAGGAGGCAGCGAGGGCTGAGGTGGCTTGACGACGACGGAATCGACGTTAATCTTCCTTGGCTCCGGCGACGTCTCGACGGTGATTCCGACGTCTATGTAGGCTCCGGCCTCGATTCCTTTGGCATGGCGACGTTGTAGACGACGGCGGAGGCGATGGGCTTGGCGGTGCGTCCTCTCGTCGACGGTGGCCGCGTGAACACGGCGGCGTGCTCCACGGTGGTGCTCGGGGTGGCGACGAAAACGAGCGGCAGAGGGCGTGAGAGCAAAAGAGAGAGGGGGAAGTGTTCCACGGGTGCACGGTTGTCTCCGTGGCGCAAGGATAAGGCTTGGGGCGCTTGGAAGGCTCTCGGCGTCGCAGTGGTGTCCACGGTGCGCTCTGGCTCGACACCGAGCTGCTTGAGGAAGACGACAGAGGAGGGAAGCTGGACTGGGCCGGCTGGAGTTTAAGTTGGGTCAAAACACAGGTGGGCTTCCTCTTTTCCCTTTTTTCTATTTCTTTATGTTATTTGTTTTGGCTTTGCTAAAAAAATAGCTAGCCATTTTATAAAATGGCCCAAATTTTTATGTGGACTTGTAACGCATATAGCTAGCCACTTATAAAGTTTGAGAATTTTTAAAATTCAAATAATTTGAACTTTAATTCAAATAGGGGTTTAAATTTAAATCCAAGCTCCTGTTTGAATATTTGAAAAATCCATGAGCATGGGATTGGTTCCACATCACTTGATATGTGATCACACTCATTTATGAGACTTTTCAAAAATGCAAAACGAATTTTAGGAGCAACTTTTATTCTGGCCAATTGAACTAAGTTCATCTAGGGGGTTTCTTCTCTCATTCCAATTTCTTTTGAATTTTTTTTAACATGATGCAAAGTTACTTGCTAACCCTCGCACACACCTAATAGAGGGTTCTGACACCACTGGTCAGTTTGACCAGTCAAACAACCCTGTATATGACAGGTGGGCCCCCTCTGTCAGCACTGTTTTGGATAATGTTGTTGATTTAATAATGAAAGAAATTTCATAAATTCTTTTAAATTGAATAAAACTTTGAAATTCAATATCTTTTAAACCGTAGCTCCGTTGGAAAAACTTTATACGTGAAAGTTGCTCAACAAAATACAACGAATACAGATACGCTACCCATACCCCCACCACACCCCTCTAACCTACCGCACACGAGGCGTTCCCCCTCCGGTTGCATTGACCGGTAATCGCCGGGAGCCGGTAAAACTTGCCGGATGAAATTGTTTTGAACATGAAAGTTGTTCAGAATGGATCAACGAGCACGGATACAATATCCACATGTCTGTTAGATGTCTCTAACACTGCAGACATGGAACCTTCCCCCTCCGGATCACCGGTCCGGTAATCAACCGGTACTGATGAGTCATCCCCGGATAAATTCCTACTCCGAGCAAATCACCGAACACTGCTTTAGAGCTCCGTTGCTTTGTATCTTCTATGTCATGCATTTGTATTGCTATAATTGTTGTGTATTTACTGTCCCCCCCTTATTCTCCGATAGACCCCGTTGCTACCGCCGACTACACTGTTGCCGAGTACGACTACATCGTCGACGACCGTACCCCTACCATCGAGCTTCCAGGCAAGCAGAGCCATTTTCCTTCCCCATATATCGCCTATGTTTCCGTACATTTCTTGCACTAGGCATTGTTGCTACTGCTACGTTACAATCCTATTCAATTGCATAGCCTGTTTTTGTCGTCCCTTGATGTACCTTCCTTTGTCCTATGCTGCCTTATAAATATATATATAATATTCAGCAGTGAACCCTGCGCATTGTTAGCTAGGTTTAGAATAGCGGGCTGTGATCACTCTGGTGAGTGAACGCGGATTACAAAATATTATAACTGCAACAGGTATGGATCAATGCAGACGCCCTAGGGAACCTACAACGGCGAGACTCTGCCGAGTCGCTTCGAGTTTGACTTACGAGTGGATGGACTCGTATTTCACTCTCGTTGGCTTAGTAGCGTAGCATCACCGAGATGATACGAGGTTTACCTCTTTAGTTCATTCCACTGATGTCTCTGTCGAACCTCTTCAAGTGTACCATCGAGGGTGATTCCTCCTGGTTTCACTTGATGGTAGGCACTCGAATCAACTGGTGTCCTTAAAGGTAAGGAGTCGGCTGACCCAACGGTGCCTGCGCAGGGATTGTATCGGGACGGCAGGACAGGCGGATACCATCGTGGGCCTGGTCCTTGCTCGTTGGCCGTGAGATACCCTGTAGTACGAAAGTCGAGCTCTTCCAAGAGCACACGCGGGATAAGGTAAGGAGACGGTTCACCTTGTTGGTAACCGCAAGAGTTGGTGGGACGACAGGGCAGACACCGATGTATTGGTGGTCCTGGCTGCTGTCGTTGTCCGCGACTCACCCAGATAAGGGGCAACAATAACGGTTGTCCCGACAGAAAATAAAAAAATGACTAAAGGTTCAGGTGAATGACTTGAGAGGCCGCAAAGGCCTGTACGCACTACCTTCACGTGGGATTACGGTGTGGGCCCTCCGCGTTGTGGTCTCGTTCGAAAGCTCTGAAAGACGTCCAGTTCAGCATTGCGGCACGGTCGTATCGCGCGGATGGCGCTGGAATTCACCGTCCTCGCAACGACCCGAAGAGCGAGGGGTGATAGGACCATGACCCTCTTGCCCTTAGGGATGTAGACCGGCGGGGACCTCTCTGATGAGCCGTAGGATGGGCCTCGGCGTGTCGGATAGCCTCGGTGGGGTGTTCCCTAACAAGGTGTACGCCACCCTGGATTTCCGAGCGTGTAGTATGACACCAGTGCACCCCTGGAGAGAAGATAATCTATTCGAATAGTCGTGTCCACGGTAACAGTACGCTTTATGCTGAAGCCAGAACCTACTACTACAAAATATTACTATTAAACTGTTGGTTCCGGTTTCTCTTCCTCGCAGGGAGTCGAGGAGGGGATCTCGGAGGCATTTATAATTGTTAATAATTACAACTTACTATTATACAATGCTGCAACAACTTTTGATGCATTGTTATTACATTCATGCTATTGAACTGTTGGCTATTCTCTTCTTGTGCTTTAAGACTCGTTGGAAGATGCTAGTCTTCGATAGGCCTAGCTTCTCATCCTTATTCTGACTTTCTACCTTGCAGTCCACCATATATAGCCTTCCTTTCCATTTGATACAAATGCATAAATGCTTAGTAGCGGACGTAAGACTCGCGGGTATGCTAGATACTCACCCTTGCTTTATTTCCCCCTTTTGGTTTTGCCTGATCGGACGCTGCAGTCGACGTTGGAGCCTAGGAGCAAAAGATCCCTGATGCCGACCACCGCAACGTGAAGACCCCCGATGCCTTCTACGACATGGAGATCCCCGATGACCAGGAGTAGTTCGGAGGTTCCCAGGCAGGAGGCCTCGCCTTTTCGATCGTTGTTGATATTTGTGGTAGCCTTCTTAAGGCAACCTTGTATCCTTGTGTCTGTACTCATATACTATTGCTTCCGCTGACTTTGTGCTCTCGAGCTGTTGTATTCGAGCCCTCGTGACCCCTGGCTTGTATTAAACAACTTGTATTATTTTATTTGTAGAGTTGTGTTGTGATATCTCACCGTGAGTCCCTGATCTCGATCGTGTACCTTGCATGTATGATTACTGTACACGGTCTGAGTCACATCGAGGGATCACTATACAACCCTAAACAACTATCCCAACGCACCACACCGGCGTGCGTACCAACCCCTTGGCACACGGGAGCAGCAACAATCAACAAGTGACCCATCACGAACCTTGACTGAAGCCTCCACCACAGCAAGCCGACACGATTAGCAAGGTAGGGAGGCATCATTGCGTCGTAGTTGAGAAAAGATGAGCCGAGATAACACCAAGGGAACAAAGCTCACCATAACAGACGACAACCAGGAGAGGGTCTTGAGCAAGCAGGAAAGGATGACCAACCACCAAGGAAACGAAGGATTAATGACGACAAGTAGCTCCCTAGTGACACCTTCAAGAAGGTAAACGACGTCCAAAGACGACACCATGATGGTACGATTTCTCGCCCCCTCGTTGGTTACCCAAAGTGGAAGGTTGAGATGTAGACAGTAGCAAGTTTCCCTTAGCGAAGATGCTGAGGTTGAATGTCGAACCAATAGGACTCCATCATATACAAGTAGGTGGTGAAGTGAACAATGGCGCCGTTCACAACTCAAGGTTGCTTACTTCACCTGGACCTGCACACACAACAAATAACTTTGCTTCCCAACGAGTACAGAGGAGTTGTCAATTCCTCCGGCCTTGTTGTTTACAAAGGATAAAACGCACGGGATAATAATGATAGTGATAGCAATGGAAAAAGAAAATAAAGCAGTAAATTGATAGCAGGTGTAAACAGTGTTGGAAATATGGACCGGGGTCCTATGATGTTCACTAGTGATGTCTCTCTCCCAAAAGACGATAAAATAGCCATGCGAGGTAAACAAATTACAGCTGGGCAATTGACAGGATTATGTGCGCAAACCAATGCTAACTATGCTATAAAGAAAGGAAGAGGCTCAAAAGCATGGGCGGTACGCCAAGACAAGTAGACCGAAATCCATCTGCATCTACCTACTAATCATCCACCTTGAGATATCTATCTAGAACATCTCGCTAGTATTAAGTTGCGAATCCCACCCAAAGTGTAAACTCAAAGCAACGGACAACTGCATTAAAGAACTTTGCGCAAAGTAAACAATCCTTGCACCCGCAAGTACAATCACCGTTGTTTTCCCCCGTGTGGCAACAACACATCCCCTAGACTCATGTTTCTGTCACTCAAGCTAGTCATCAGGGGGCATGAACCCACAATCAAGCATAACGCTCCCTCTTGGAGTCACTACCTGCTACTTGGCCAAAGCAATAAACAACAACGGAGAACATGCAAGAATTACTCAAGACCATAAATATAAAAGAGGAGAATCAAATATGTTACTCAAACGCAATCTGAAAATAGTCTCATAATCCATCGGATCCCAGCAAACTCAGCATAGCAACAGCAGAAAGATTACATATGTGCCTCGATCATGTAAGGCAGCTCACGAGGTCTAATCCATGAAGAACAAAGAGGGGAGGAGAACATCACATAGCTACTGATCATAGACCCATGGTCCAAGGTGGACTACTCACGGTTCATCCGGGAAGCATCCATGGTGGTGGAGAAACTCCCGGAGGTGATTCCTCCCTCCGGCAGGGTGCCGAGAAGAGGTCTTCTAGTGCTCCCGATCTTGGAAGTGCGGTGGCGGCGGAACAGAGGAGAGATCGCGAAAAAGGGTTCCCGTCACGGGGGTTTCACGTCACGAGGGATATATAGGCGAAGGGCGGCAACCATGGGGGCCACCAGGGGTCCAGGCGGCCTCCTGGCGCGGCCCCACCCTAGGGCGCGCCGGGAGGGTGCCTGGGGACCTGGTGGGTCCCCTCTAGCCCCCCCTCGGTGATTCCCGAAGCTTCTGTTGCGCTGATTTTTTATTGTATTTTCCCCGAATTTTTGGAGCACTTTTAATATGGGGGAAACCTGAAATAGAAAAACAGCAGAAAACATGAACTGGCACTGGGGTGCACTGAGTTAATAGGTTAGTCCAAATATGATCAAAAGCGTATGGAAGTTCATCAATATCATAGCAATATCGCACAAAAGAGGCATGTAGCAAGCAGAAATTATAGATACGTTTTGGACGTATCAACATCCCCAAGCTTAATTCCTGCTCGTCCTCGAGTAGGTAAATGTTAAAAGCATAGTTTCTGTGGTGACATGCTAACAACCATATAAGAACTTTTAAGTAAAGCAATCAAGGCATGTAATTCAATTCAAGTCATAACAGGAAAGAGTCTATATTTAGCATTGAAACAAGCAACATAAGAACATAAAGGTGCAAGAGCTCTCGCTGTCCGTGATTCGAATGTCTCCAAATGGTGTTTGCGTGCAAGAAAGGGGATAGGAATATACGAGAAAAAGTATTTTTGTGCTGATAACTCAATCTACTGAAGTTTCACACTTGGTCTTCTTTGGAATCTTATCTTGACTCATCCCCAGACCACTAGCCAGGTACAAGTCAAAATGATCCACTCCTTTTCGACATTTTGAGCACTCATGCAATGTATGAGCGTAAGCAATAAAGTTGACACTTAGGATGGCAAAGAGAGGATATGGTGGAGGAGGAAGACAAAAAGGTGTGGAAGGCTCACATCAATGAGGACAATCATAGGCGAGAGAAAGCCAACTAATAGATATGATGTGAGGAGTAGGGATTACCATGCAACGGATGCACATATGAGCTAAGGTAAGCTCTCCAATGGAACTAGTGGGGGTGCATCCAACTTGCTTGCTCAAGAAGACCTAGAGCTCATTTGAGGAGGCTCATCATTGGAATATACAAGCCAAGTTCTATAGTGTGAAGGTCCCCACATAGCTATATGCATAAATGATATTCTCTATGGAGTACAAGATATAAGATGAAGTACGAGTGTAGATCTCTCAAAAGGAATAGTAGTGTGCCCCCTTCTCTCTTTTTATTTATTTTTCTCTTTTTTCTATTTTTTTGTATTTTTCTGGTGGCCTCAATGGATCTTTCTATTTCTCTCATTTGTCCTCTTTGGGAACTTTTAATTTGTCCACTTTGGGATCTCTTGATTTGTCCACTTTGGGATCTTTTCCTCACTTTAGGGGCAACACTCTATATATTACAAAAAGTATAGAAGATCTTTCACACTTTACAAAAGTACTCAAATCATAAAGAAAATGTAACTATCGTGATGTATGAAAATGTATGCCTCTGCCAGTGTAGCAGGCTATGCAATGATACTAGCGCGTCATGTAGCAATGATTAGGGCAACGCCCAACTAGCATGCGGCTCATCGATCAAGCAAGCAGCATGTATGACATGAAGATCAAGTCATGAAAAGGTGGATGTTGCATGGCAATATATCTCGAAAAGGCTATGGAAATGCCTTGATAAGTAGGTATGGTGGCTGTTTTGAGGAAGGATATAAGGAGGTTTATGATGACAGAGCGTATCGTGCCAAGGGTTTGGATGTACCGGCGAAGGTGGACGCTAACTCTTGGAGTGAGAAGAAAGCAATGCACGACACAGGAGAGGCTAGAAAGATATGGGAAGGTGGAAGTGTCAACTTTCGAATACTCACATTAGTCCGAAGAACTCATGCACTTATTATCGGTAACTCTCAATCTAATAAGGAGGTTTCACAAAGAGACAAGTACCCCGAGGAGGAGTGTATGGGGGGTTGGTTATCCTTGCGCATCCTCGACTCATGGTACGTGAGTGTACTCTAATATTCGACCCCTCAGAAGAGTAGTGATCCGTCTAGTAGCTAAAGTTCTCAACTAATTTTGTAAGTTTTGAAAATAAACACGGATTGCCCAAAATACGACATCTATCACTAATAGGCTAAAGCTCTTGACACCAAAAGTCCAAACATTACTCAAAACAATACCTCAAAAGTATTGCAAGTTACTACTAAAAAAGAATAGCAACCTCAATTACCTACGTCAAGTCAAGACACAAAACTCAGTGCAACAACCAAACTCTCTAGACAAGATAAGCATGAAAACTCAAGAGAGTTTCAGCAACAAACTAAACAAAAGCTCTTAAAAAGATAAACATGAAAACTAAGAGCTAAACATGACAGTAGCTATGAAAAAGATAAAGAACACAGACAACAAAGATAAGCATGAAAAATCCTATGATGCGTTCTAGATTTTGAAAGTGGAGCGTGTTTCTCTCCCACACAAAGAAAGTTGGGTTCTAACTTGTTATGAACATCAAGCAAAGCTAAAGAAAACTAAAAATAAAACCTAAGAGCGAGACGCTCCAAGCATAGCACATAACGCATGAAGTGATAAAAATATAGTGAAACGAGAGACGAACTGATAATTATTGATGAAGAAGGGGATGCACGGGGGCATCCCCAAGCTTAGACGCTTGCGTCTCCTTGAATATTTCTTGGGGATGCATGGGGCATCCCCAAGCTTGAGCGCTTGATACTCCTGAATCTTCTTTCGTCATCTTCCCTCGCACACTTGAAAACTCCCTTCATACATAACTCATCATAATCTGATTAGCGAGGTTAGTACCCATAATAAAATAATTTCTTCTCTACTGGAAACAAGGATATTCTTGAAGAGATACTTTTTCTCAAGATTGCCAAAAAAATTTTGCAAAGAAAAAGCAAGCTTAAGGTTTGCAAAACGAAGAAAAGGCAAAACATGACAAAATCTGTGAAAAACAGACCAGCAGGTAGAAAAGATTTTTTTAGGGATACCTCTTCAAGTCAAATCAAAAAACTCAGAACATAAGAAAGTTTCATAATTGTATAGAGCACGCTGTGTAAACATTTCAGCTCAAAAATATGAACTGGGATTTTTCTATGATTTTTCTAGTCACAAGGACAAAATCTGTTTTCTGGACAACATGTCACAACTTTCACTTCCCTTGTCATATGAGGCTATAATTGGCACAAATATTGAAAAGTAAAGATACAATGATGTTGCTACAG
Source organism: Bromus sterilis (assembly GCA_950022295.1). Taxonomy (NCBI): domain Eukaryota; kingdom Viridiplantae; phylum Streptophyta; class Magnoliopsida; order Poales; family Poaceae; genus Bromus; species Bromus sterilis. The sequence continues at coordinate 226,684,347 of OX465599.1, forward strand.
TAGTAACAATCATCAAGACCACTAAAAACAGAAGAAAAACAAAAAGGAAAACCTAAATTCGTTGCGGGCTGCCTCCCAAAAGCGCTTCTTTAAAGCCATTAGCTAGGCTTAATGCAAAAAGATGAAGTTGTGTCAATTGAACCATCATCAAGATCATCAAAAAGCTCTTCAATAGTACAACTACTCTTAAGAGGTCTTTCAAATAAAGGCCTAATAAAGATACTTCTAGGAATAAAGGCAAAAGGCGGAAGATCAATTGGAGTCTCATTTATTCTATTAAAGAGAGGTATCTCTTCCAATGTCTTCATAGTTTCAACCCCTTTGGCAATAAATAGATTATTTTTGAAACGAGGAGCCTTTGGAACGTAAACGAACCTAGGTTCCTTCTTTGCCGGAGTTTCCACCTTTTTGGTTTTGATTGAGGAAAAAGCAGTTCCTAAGATGTCAATGATTTCCTCAATCTTATCAATCCTAGAAGGGTCCAAGTCATGGGATTTGATGGTCTCCAAGGTTTTGAAAATTTTATGCATGGAGCTATCGAGTCTATTCAAATTCTCTTGAATCTTACGATCCAACTCACTTATCTTATTGATGCCTGACATCTCTAGCTCTATCTTTTCAAGTTTTTTCATAATGTGAGTTAGAGTAATGTCTTCTTGAATGCTAGCAACAGTGAGATTTCCAACAAGATTTTCCATAACACTAAGAGCTTCACAAACTGGGACTTCTAGGAAATTCCCATTGATAGCAGTATCTAGAATAAACCTATTCCAAGAAGTAATTCCAAATAAAAATTTCTAAGCAGGATAGTAGTGGATTGCTTCTTGATGGCTCTTTTTGAGAGTCATTAATTCTATACTAGGCATCTTTCAGACTTTCACCACCTCTTTGTTTAAAGGTGAGCACTTCTGCTTCACCAAAGGCAAAAGGGCCAGACATAATGACAACTACTAGCAAGGTAACTATTTTTTGTTTTTTGATAAAGAGAACTAAAGAAAAAACTGAAACGTAAACTAACAAGACTAAAAAACAAAGATAAAAGATAGTGTGCAACTCCCCTATCTTGAAGAGTGGAGTCCCCGGCAACGGCGCCAGAAATTGCTTTGGATGGTACGATTTCTCGCCCCCTCGTTGGTTACCCAAAATGGAAGGTTGAGATGTAGACATCAACAAGTTTCCCTTAGCGAAGATGCTAAGGTTGAATGTCGAACCAATAGGACTCCAGCAGATACAAGTAGGCGGTGAAGTGAACAATGACGCCGTTCACAACTCAAGGTTCCTTACTTCACCCGGACCTGCACACACAACAAATAACTTTGCTTCCCAACGAGTACAGAGGAGTTGTCAATTCCTCCGGCCTTGATGTTTACAAAGGATAAAACACACGGGATAATAATGATAGTGATAGCAACGGAAAAGAAAATAAAGCAGTAAATTGATAGCAGGTGTAAACAGTGTTGGAAATATGGACCGGGGTCCTATGATGTTCACTAGTGATGTCTCTCTCCCAAAAGACGATAAGATAGCCATGCGAGGTAAACAAATTATAGCTGGGCAATTGACATGATTATGTGCGCAAACCAATGCTAACTATGCTATAAAGAAAGGAAGAGGCTCAAAAGCATGGGCGGTACGTCAAGACAAGTAGACCGAAATCCATCTGCATCTACCTACTAATCATCCACCTTGAGATATCTATCCAGAACATCTCCCCGGTATTAAGTTGCGAATCCCACCCAAAGTGTAAACTCAAAGCAACGGACAACTGCATTAAAGAACTTTGCGTAAAGTAAACAATCCTTGCACCCGCAAGTACAAGCACCGCTGTTTTCCCCCTTGTGGCAACAACACATCCCTAGACTCATGTTTATGTCACTCAAGCTAGTCATCAGGGGGCATGAACCCACAATCAAGCATAACGCTCCCTCTTGGAGTCACTACCTACTACTTGGCCAAAGCAATAAACAACAACGGAGAACATGCAAGAATTACTCAAGAACATAAATATAAAAGAGGAGAATCAAATATATTACTCAAACACAATCTGAACATAGTCTCATAATCCATCGGATCCCAGCAAACTCAGCATAGCAACAGCAGAAAGATTACATATGTGCCTCGATCATGTAGGGCAGCTCACGAGGTCTAATCCATGAAGAACAAAGAGGGGAGGAGAACATCACATAGCTACTGATCATAGACCCGTGGTCCAAGGTGGACTACTCACGGTTCATCCGGGAAGCATCCATGGTGGTGGAGAAGCTCCCGGAGGTAATTCCTCCCTCCGGCAGGGTGCCGGAAAGAGGTCTTTTGGTGCCCCCGATCTTGGAAGCGCGGCAGCGGCGGAACAGAGGAGAGATCGCGAAAAAGGGTTCCCGTCACGGGGGTTTCACGTCACGAGGGATATATAGGCGAAGGGGGCAGCCAGGGGGGGCCACCAGAAGTCCAGGCGCCCCCTGGCGCGGCCCCACCCTAGGGCGCGCCGGGAGGGCGTCTGGGGCCTTGGTGGGTCCCCTCTGCCCCCCCTCGGTGATTCCCGAAGCTTCTGTTGCGCTGATTTTTTATTGTATTTTCCCGAATTTTTGGAGCACTTTTAATATGGGGGAAACCTGAAATAGAAAAACAGCAGAAAACAGGAACTGTCACTGGGGTGCACTTAGTTAATAGGTTAGTCCAAATATGATCAAAAGTGTATGGAAGTTCATCAATATCATAGCAATATCACACAAAAGAGGCATGTAACAAGCAGAAATTATAGATACGTTTTGGACGTATCACACCATCACATAGCTTTCGCCTGGAGCAGAACCAATTAAATTCCTCGCAGGCAGCAAAGCTGCGAAGCTGCAAATCCGGACCGAGAGACAAGAATAGCACATGACGCATGCCCTCAAGAGGTAAGCGACGCCGAAGGACGCCGCCGTGATCAGCTGACCTTCGTCGGCAGGGATTTCTCCCGTAGCATATCCGTTAAATGATGAACCGCCATCCGGACGAATCAAGGGCGACATAGTGGTGGATCGAAACATACAGAAAGAGGTGGAAGGCGAACAAAAGAGGAGGCTGTGGGCAGCGGGCTAGTGGAGTTGTGATGAAGGAGGCGGGGGCGTGGAGTCCGAGAGTAGACGATGTAGGGGCTGATCCGGTGACAGCAGGGGCGAGGGAGCCGGGAGGAGGCGTCCCCCGGCCGGATTTGGCGGAGGCGGGGCGAGGAAGTCGGCTGGCGATGGCGACCAGGGAGTGAAGGCGGGAGTGTCCCCTGCCGGATCCGGTCAAGGTCGAGGCGAGGGAAGCCAGCGCGTACGTCCACGGCCGGATCTGGAGACGAGGCGAGGTAGTGTGGTGCGTCCACGACCGGATCCGTCGACGACGGGGGCGAGGTGGTGAACCACCGCGGGATCCCACGATGACCGAGGCAACATATGGTGGAGTGACAACCGAGGACGCAGGGGGTGGCGGCGCTGGAGGCTGGAGTGGATCTGGCGGGGGGGGGGGGGAGGGACAGATCCCGCCGCCACCAGTCGTCGACGGGCTTTGCCCGACGTCGATTGCCGACAATGACAGGGGGTGTGGTCGGTTGGGGTGGTTCTGCGGTGGCCGGGAGTGGCATGTAGTTTAGATTGGTCATCCTCTCCTGATCCTGTGTAAACAGTGGAGTATAACTGATGTGACATTGATGACGACGACGAACAACACTCTTGGATCAACATGATCCATGCCTGAATCATAACTATTAGTGCGGCTGCCTGAACTACCGGTTGAATCCATGTTTCTATAGTCTAGTCGACATCGAGAATGCGTTCAATAATGAGAAAATAAATCGTATCTTGCTTAACAACCAACCTAAAAAAAGGAAAGGGATACCATAATGCTTATCGGGTTTGGAGATGACTACAAAGAGAGATGGGGTCATGGGTAAGTCGAGGAGGATGAGACGGTGATCAAGAGAAAGGAGAAGAGTAGCTTGCTGAAGAGTCTTGCTGCCGCGTCCATCTCCACCGCTTACATAGATCTAAGTCATTGTCGTCGTCGCCGCCGCTTAAGCCAAGAAAAGAGATGTTTGTATTAGCATTAGCGGTGACGGAACTTGCCCGTCGCCCGTTACCGATGCAGTCTAGCAAAGCACGCCAAAAAATCCTCGAAGGAGTCTATAAATACGTGTTCCTGCCGCCCTTTAGGGTTCTCCGTTTTGCGCCGTCTTATCTCTCCGCTGCCCACAACAACGCGTTCCTCGCCGCCACCACCCTAACCCTAGTCCCCCAGCCGCCATGGCCGACGACCACTACTCCTCCAAGCGCAAGTACGACGACTCGCCGCCGCCGCGTCGCACCGGATTCTCCTCCGGCCCGCCGACCTCATCGCCGCCGTCTGGCGGTGCCCCGGTTCCGTCTTCCTACAACACCGTGCCGCCGCCTCCCGACGAGATCCAGCTCGCGAAGCAGCGCGCGCAGGAGATCGCAGCCAGGCTCTTCAGCGCCGCTGAGGCGAAGCGTCCCCGCGTCGACAATGGCGACGAGGACGTGGGCACCGGTGCTGGAGGAGGTTCCCTCGGCGGTGGTGGCCGCATAGGCGGCGGCGGCCTAGGCTTCTCGTCCTCAGCCGGTGGTGGTGCGTATCTTTGCCATATCTGGAGAAATCCTTGTTGGATCGGGAGATCTGCTTTTTTTTTGCGTGCTTGTAGTCGTGGCTGCGGTTATGATATTTTCTTTAGGTTGCTCCTTGGCTGCCGAGTACTGCTATGCGATCCATTCGATTTCGCTCAAGTGTTCTAGGTGCTAGACCACAATAAATAGCCTAGCGATTTCTTTCTTATCGCTAGGAAGTTTAGATCTTCCTATTGTGAGCTCAAATTTCATTAACGGGCTTAAGATGCTAGTAGGATTTGTTACTAAGTCCGGCAAGTGCCTTCTCGGTGGTGTGCAAGCAGTATCATGGATTGCTGAAGGAAATATCTTGTGTAGATGGTGATTATCGGTAGTAGTCATAGTTTGATTCTGCTGGTGCTGCAGACATATGTGTTGAACTTATGCTGGATCCATGGCTGATAAATGACGCAATATTTTCTGTGATTCCTTTTTGTTTTCTCATATAACGTATGTTGGATCCATGGCTTCCAAATGACACAAATGTTGATGCAAAAATGACGTGCTGCATTAATGTTTGTTTTATCTTTTCTAATCTGATCGTCACATAGCCAAATATTTGATTATCTCATGTAGTGCATGTTAGGATGATGTGTTTTGATATAATAATTTCAACTAGCTCTGAATGTTATTGATTCGGTACTTGTGTACTGAAATCTCTTTATTGTCTTGCTTTATGTTGTTTTTGTGCATGTTATTCTTCTCTCACTTAACAGATCTGCAGCTATCAGTAATATAATGAGTTATTGTTTTATTTACAGGCCATGGTTCTTCCATCCCACCCTTATCTTCTCAAGGAAACACACATCAGTATTCTTCATATGGTGGATACCAGAGTGGTAGTACAACCAAAAAGATTGATATACCAAACGGAAGGGTATGCCACTTTGAACTTACACATTTGGTTGTTGGATTCATAAAGCTGGTAGAAGGTTGCATCAAGTGCAGTTTTTTTTGCTCTGCTAATTGATAATGTTTTTTTTTGACTTCTTTTAGGTTGGTGTTATCATTGGAAAAGCTGGAGAAACTATAAAACATCTCCAACTTCAGTCAGGGGCAAAGATCCAAGTAACAAGGGACATGGATGTTCAACCCGGCTCACAGACAAGATCGGTTGACCTTTCGGGTACTCCTGACCAGATAAGCAGAGCTGAGCAGTTGATAACTGATGTTCTGGCAGAGGTACTGTGATATATTTTATGTTCAGGACTTCACATTTGGTTTTGGATCCATTTATTCGACCATACTTGACATGTGACCTACTGCAGGCTGATGCTGGTGCATCTGGCACTATATCTAATCGGAAGTACAACGCACCTCAACCTGGTGCTGAGCAATTCCAAATGCAAATTGCTAACAACAAGGTAATCTGGCTGCTTTCTTGAAGTGGCTTAGTTTGTGTCAGACTTTGAAAATCATTCCACACCCCAAAATAGCAGCAAGGGCTCCTTATAAGCGTCGCAGCTGACATTATCTTGCGGATTTAAGTTTTTTGCTGGTAAAAACCTACTCCGACCTTTCTGTGCTTAACTCTTTTTTTCCTTAATTTCAGGTGGGTCTGGTTATTGGCAAGGGTGGTGAGACTATCAAATCCATGCAGGCAAAATCTGGAGCTCGTATACAGGTTTGTGTTTTCTCTGACTGCATAAATATAAATTTTCTAGCTGAACCTGCTACAATTTACAATTTGCACTGCAATACACGTTTTTCTTCATTGTTTTGTGTCTGGTGATTTACCAACAAAGTGAATTGAAATCCAGGGTCTGGTTTCGCTCAATTAAAAGTAAAAACTCATGCTCATTTCATCTTCTAAATTATCCATTTTATTATTCTAGTTTCAATATTCCAATTGTATTCTCTGGATTATGTTCCAGCATATTGATGAATACCTGACAGTTTTTTAGTATTGTATTTTGTATTAACTTCATCATCATTACCATTAACAATGGAAATATTTATATTTGTTTTTTGCCCTTACAAATCCTTTTCAGGTTATTCCTTTGCATTTGCCCCCTGGTGACACTTCAAGTGAAAGAACACTGTATATTGATGGCACTGCAGAGCAAATTGAAATAGCAAAGCAGCTTGTGAGTGAGGTTACCAGCGAGGTCAGCTTTCTTTCTCATTTATTCAACTTCCTAATTGCTGCAACAGTTTGTTATTTATCTGTGTTGTTAAAACAATGTTGGTTTGATTCTCAAATTACTGTATGTTACTGTGGTTTTGTATCATTTTATATTTTCTCTACTTCCTTTCTTTTTCATTGTTTGCTTTTGAAAATCTTCTCTATTTTATGATATACTCTATTCTTGTCAAATATCTAGCAGTGGATAACCAAAACGTTACCTCAATCTGTCAGTCTTGTAAAACAAGTTGTTCACAGAACAGCCCAAGTATGGCTTTAACATAATTGTATGCTTAATACAATTGTGTGCTTGTAATTTGCCCGTCTCTTTGTTATTAGCTGCTGCTATGCCCTGTTGATTTCTCTGATGAAAATACTAGAAATATTTGAACATTCAGAGTTAAATACTGTGAAATCCATACTTCCATTGGGAACTTGATAACCTATATCGTCTTTACTATATATCATACCGTTGCTTGTGGTGTTATCCATATATCCCAGGGTCTAACTTTGAATAAAGCCAAATTAGTGTTGGTTACTAGTTCTGAGGGCTGCCAACGTCAATCCTGGAGACCAGGTTTGTTACTACCTAATGTTAATACACTTGATGCTGATGGATGAAAGATAAAATTGTGAGATACTCCCTCTGTTTCGGTACAGAAGGCACATGTCTACCATCAGAATACAAATGCAAATTTAATGGTATACATTTGGAACAATATAATACATATATCATTGGTCAAATTGATGATCCAGGAACAAGCCTTTCCTTTCTATATCGATTTCGGAAAGGAAGTCATAGTTTGTATTTGCATTATTTGATCTGATTCCATATACCTGGTCTTTGTCCTATCAAACTGGTATTTGCTATTTCTGTACATCTTTGGGTATAGTCAGTGCAATCCTCCATACAGGTGATCAGTCTGCACACTTCAATTTTAGATCGTGCATCGTGCTAGCTGGTATTTGGGCTATTGATATCTTTGCTCAGTTAGGTCTAGATGTCATTCTTGTGTTATCGCCTTCAATTCCTATGCTTAATTTGTAGCCCATTATATCTTCTTTTGCTAACACAGCCTGGGAGCAGCATGTAACAAATATGAATGTTACAGTTTGTTGATTAGGCAAGAAAGTGTGTGTTATGTGTAGTTGGAAAGGTTATGCAGGATACCTCACATGAATGTATTAGCTTTGGTTTGCTTGTCTATATTTTTTCCCTCTGTTGACTTTTCAGGTTATCATGACCAGGCTTCCTTAAACTTTGCTTAAAGCCTTAAATGCTTCCTTTGATATTCTTTTGGTCATTTATAGTACTCATCGAGAGAATTATTGTTGTGAATGTTGTCTCATTTAGCAATAAGTACATATTCCACATAATAAGGATCACTCTGTCACCATCCAATTATTACTGATTTATCAACATCTATAAACTGCAAGGCGATCTTTTATTGCTATACAATATATGTATGTGTTTGTCTAGCTGCCCAATCTTCATTAGCTCCCATAGTTTTCCACATGGGAGACGCTAGATGGGCATCACCAATGTTGCTTGAGAATCTTTCTCGGTGAGTTTTGAACCCTCCATTTTTCTTGATGGATTTGGAATTTCTGCATATTACATTGCTTTGTTTTTGGATATGTTTTGCCTGGATTGCACTTGTTCTGCATAGTACATTGTATGTTTTGTTGGATACATATACAGATGTGCAAACTATATTTTTGCAGAATCGTGCCAGAAACCCAATGTCCGGTGGCTATTCTCAGCAGGGATACCGCCCTCCTCGTCCTCAAGCAAACTGGAGTGCACCTGGTGCACCAACAACACAACAGCCTGGTTATGGTTACGTGCAGCCTGGAGCTTATCCTGGTGCACCACCACAGTATGGCCAGCAACCTTATGGCAGCTATCCCCCAGCATCTGGAGGTTATCAGACAGGGTGGGACCAGTCTTCAAACCAGCAATCACAGCAGGGTCCCCCTGGCACTGGCTATGACTACTATAACCAGCAGCAACAACCCCAACAGCAGCAATCTGCCACTGGAACTGCCGCACCAGCTGATGCTAGCAGCTACAATTACAGCCAGCCTGCTGCTTATGCTTCACAAGGTTATGGTGATTCTAACTACGCTCAGCAGAGCGGTGGGCAGCAAGCTTATGATTACTCTGGTTATCAGGCCCAAGGGCAGCAGCAGTCCTACTCTCAGCAGCCTGGATATGATCAGCAGAGCTATGGTGCATCTGGCTATGGATCAGCTGCTAACTCAACTCAGGATGGTACTGCAACGAGCTACGGTGGCCCAGGTGGCACTGGTCAAGCATCTCCAGGGCAGCAAGCTTCAACTCCAGCCACGGCAGGCCAACCGGGTTATTCTAGCCAACCACCTACTAGTGCTGCTGCATCAAGCTACCCTGCGCAAGGTTCAGCCCCACAATCTGGATACGTTGCTCCACAGACACAGCCTGGCTATGGTACGCAGCCCCAACCACAGGGCGTGTATGGTCAAGGTTATGGGCAGCCTCCTCAGGCTCAGAAACCGCCTCCATCTGCTTCTTATGGACAGCCCCCACCTCCTCAGTCTGGTTATGGGCAGTATGGATACAGCCAGCCAGGATATGGTGCACCACCGCCTTACCCTGGTGCACCTACTGCTAACCAGCCAGGCTATGGCATGCAGCAGTCATACGGTGATCCTTATGCTACTGGTAGCTATGGTCAGCCTACGGCGTATTCTACTGAAGCTACAGCACCTGTTGCGTCCCAGGATCAATCCGCAGCACCACCTGCACCTACTACTGCAACTACCGCTCCTGCTGCTGCTAACACTGGTGCCCCCCAAACATCTCCGAGTTAGACTACCTGCTCCTGCCAGGGCTGCATCTGCAATCTGGGTTCCTTGGCTCTGCTGCTCCAAGTAATGTCCTTGTAATTTAGGGAAAGTTCCATATTATCTTGTTTATTATTGCTTAATTGTGAACTTAATATATTGCCTTGCTCGTATCATTATCTGTTTATGCTTTTGCTGGACATATGTAATGCTGTGCTTGTGTGATTGCTCGTGCATAATGTGACCAATACTTTGGACACTAGGATACTCTGAAATGCAACTGAATGCCATTTTGCAATAATTGGTCCTGGTCTTGGCTTTAATGAAATCTCAATAGGTCTTTGCTTCCAGTATTATATTCAGTTGCCTGCCAAAAATATTTGAGTCTTAAAAAAAGCTTATTCATGTCTACATGTTACGTAATCTGCAATTATTTGGAATGGTATTCATGTCTAAATTTTAAGTGTTTCTATAAGTTCTGTTTTGCTTGGACACCAGCATGAACACGCAAAGAAACTGGACTTGTGGACTCCTGGCCCCACACACCGTACTGTCTCTCCTCTCCGCTCCCCACCCCTCTCTCCGCCTCCCTTGGTTCCTCAAATCTGGGCTGGTCGGCCCCTCCCCATCCCTTCTCTGGCGATAGCCGGCGTCGTGGTGGGCGAGGGACCCCTTCCTAGTAGGCAGTCTGGCTATATGCCGTTTGTCCTTCGACGGCCGGAGAAGCTCCTTTTCCTTGCGGTGACATGGAGTCTGCGGCGTGACGGCCGGAGAAGCTCCTTTTCCTCGCGGTGACATGGAGTCCGCGGCGTGGCAGAGGATCTTCGATGGCTACCCCAACAATAAGCTTGCCCCCTTGTATGTCATGGAAGGTGATTTTTCTGTGCAAGCTTCTTTCGCCGTTTAGATCTGGCCATCATGGAGATGGTGGATCGATGGCGCTCGGCGCTTCCCACAGAAAAGCTGCTCCAAGACCTGCTGCTGCAACTTTCCTGAGCTCATCTTCGACGGTGCTTCACCGGTTTCTCGCCGGCTCATTGTCGAATCTGGCCGATAGGCGACCCTTCTGCGCGTCTTCTTCTGCAGCAAGCCTGCTACTGCGCTTCGTTTACCTCCCGGCCAAAGAGCCATTTGGGCGGCCCAGGTGCCCCGAGATCCCGGCTTTCTTCGCTGTATAAGTGGTGACGTCTGGCGGTTTCTTTGCCTTGATCGCGTTTTTGCGAATTGTTTCAGGGTTCTGCCTGTAATTTGTAAGCCCCATGTTTTATTCGTATCTTTGTTTTGGGGCTTCTTTGTAAGGTGCACTATTTCAAGAAATTAATGCAGCTGGGGTCTTTGAGACCCTTCCTTTTATGTTAAAAAAAACACGCAAAGAAAAATCAGGTTGCTCAGAAGGAGAAAAGAAAATTGAGCAAATTTGTTTATGATTTGATTTTTTATTTACTCTTCATCAAGGGAACTAATTCTCCTGAAGACAAAACGCCATTATCTTCAATTCTTGTTGGCCTTTTGGCCATGCAGACCCTTCAGACTTCTCTAAAAGAAGAGGGTGCGTTTTGCCCTGTTATTTTTCTTCATCACGCTTTTGTCAGTTAGCTTCTAGGCATCGTGCTTTTGAACCTCATTTATAGCGTGACTTTAGTTTCATCAAGTCTAATTCATGTGTCCTCAATGCTCCCATTTTAATCTAGGGACGCAATCAAGCAAAAAGAGAGCAATGCGTGAAAGATAGCATGTTGGCACAAGTGATTGGATTTGATTTGCTGGAATCAAAGATCCAAATCAAAATAGGTATTTATCAAATGAAATGATATCTATGTCATGTTTATCTACCATTTTAACAAGATTTCATACAACCACACAAGCTTGGCTTAAAAAACTGAGATGTAACTGAGATACCAAGATTGCTTGCCATGTCATCTTTCTAATTTAAAATTCACGCCAAATTTTGAACACAACCATTCATGTATGAAGCAGCTCCATTAAGCACACATCCAGTGTTCGGATCCACAAGTACAAACGCACATACGAGGCAAGCAAACAAAAATTTGAAGCTTCAAAGCTTGTATTAAGAAAAATCAAGGAAGAGACTTGAACATGATGCCATAGAGTGCCAGCATTTCATCTTCTAGCTTAGAGAGAATCACGGCTGCCTGCTTTCTTATCCTTGTCTTGTAACCTATATGAAAAATTCAATGAGTACGCCAGGTTCCATATTGATAAAATATTGAGAAACAAAGAAATATAATGCAAAGTAGAATTATAAATAAGAACACTGATTTAACTGCATGGTAGTAAATGATAGTGGCTGCAAAAATATAGCTCCTCAAAGGTACACCGATAAAAGGGACAGGAAAATGAGCAAAGCTCAAGGACGCCCAAAAGGTACTCTATATCTATTAGTAGCCTTGCACGTGCACGCATGTCCATACAAGGCACATTTTATGATTCAGTTGAATGGAAAATTTCATTTTTTACATACACAATAGAGTATATGTATAAACATATAGTGTGTCAGTTGTTCTTAGTTCGGTTAATCTGTGACCACGGGCAACCCTTGCATGAAGAGAAAGGGAAACACCACACGCAGCCACGAACTCATGGCTAGCCATTACACCTCCATAACCACGTTATGTTTAGGCTTCGCATGATTCTTTTTTCCTTCTAAAAAACATGCTTGAATGACTACGGATAGACAATGACTGAACCGATGTAGTATCATCAACCTCAACATCCTACACTCTGTTTCATCCAACCCGAACAAGTATACGCTTCAGTCGACTTGGATCGATGTGAAGATGAAACAAAATATATTTATAATCTGCATGAGTTAAAAAGATGATTGAATAGAAAACAAGAAAAGTCAATTGGCCAAACCAAACTTATGGTGACTGGGAAAAATATCACAAAGTTCAATACAAAACTCATAAATCGGCGCGAATCATCATGGACAAAAAAGGTACAAACAATAATATCACTAACAAATTGAAATTGAACTGAATATATATTTGGTAATGTGGTTGTTCTAATATTGAAGAGTCTAAAAATCAATACCAATAACTCCAAAATAAAACATGGTTATTGTTCATGCACAAAATCTGACATTCTCCAAAGAGGGAGTTGTAATCAAAAATCAATTCAGGAGTTGTTATCAATATAAAATAAGAAAAAAGGAGAGAAATTTATTGTTAGCAAAGTATAATTCTGTCAGCATCCTTTATTATTTGACTACTATTAGCAAAAGTAGATTGAATTTTAGTTAGCAACTATTACCAAAAGTATTGCTAGAGCACAAATTATATCGGCTTAATTGTTTAACATAAATGGACGCAAGCCCCAACAGCAAAAGAAAAGAATGCGTGGCTAATTGTCGCAACTACATGTATGCATAGATCATGAAAAAAATGTGAATTGATTACTCATTCTACTCAAACTGAATAAAAGTGCACTGTTGATGGCTATATCTTTCCTCAATTGACAGGTTCAAAATAAAACTGTTGTCTGTGATAGGACCAAATGCACATACCAATTCATGACAACAACCGTGAATCAAAAAAGGGAAAACATACTCACCTGATTGAACAACGAACGAATAAAAATACATCTGCAAATACTCCAGGAATAAGGGAGCAAAGCATCGCGTCATACATGCCTTCTTTAGTTACGGCTTATTTAGGAACTTATTCTGAATTTTCTGAAACCCAAAGGAATTTCAAACAAACCTTTTCTGATCTAGAAAGCCCGACCGGTCTGAAAATAGATAATTAAAAGAAGATCACATATGTATCAGTAGAGACGGAGTTCTATTTACGACAACACATGAAAAATAATGCTACATCCCTGTAATAGCATCTATAATGACCATATAGAAATTTGAACAATAAAAAAGAAGGATAAAGGGACCTGCATGGAGCAATGCAATGCTTTAGGGTCCTGGAGAAAACTAAAAACATATGTGATCTTTAATCTTGCAGGCACATTCTTTGACCTTGTTTCCTAAGAGTTGTGTGGGTCATCTGCTGGTTAGGAACATCTGGCTTCAGGCCAATTAAGCAAGGACTGGGACGGCTCTCCCTCTCTTTCTATCTCTGTCAACAGCCCTGACCACAAGCAGTGCCCAAACACATCAACTACCACTGCTGCCGCAATCCATGCTGGCCCTGATTACGTTCAGATGGCTTGCTGTTTAGATTCAGTTGATGCATCTTCTGTTTTTATTTTGAATTTGGTCTGTAATAAAAGTTGCTGGTACTCTTCCTTGGGTTTGAGACCAGTGGATCATTCTGTGTGTCTGTGGTATGATTTCAATGAAATGAAACCAGGGGCACGACTCCTGTCTATCTAAAAAATAAATATACTATGACTTATGCCCTTGGCTACCCCAGCCTTCCCAGATAATTTTCACATCAATATTTTTTTCGGCGTGCCCATTCATTGGCAGGGTCAACGTAGGCTACATCCAAACACCCCCTGAATCTTCAGAAATAAAATTAGCATGTCAATAATTTGTTAAACTGATGCAATTTCTGCTATTCATACAGCACCAATTAAATCTGCAACTACTTCGTTGGAGTCAAAGTACTTGACAAACAACCTTTCACATTTATTGATATGCTCCATGTTATATGTTCGATTTCACTTGCTACGCAAACCATATTTCTAGATAGTTGAACCAAATGTAGACTGCATGTTATTACCTTAGTGATTGTTGCAGGATAAAGATTAATAGCGACAATGAGCTAGTCGTCCCCGTGGTCGCCGGACGCACATGATAGGACTAGGGGTCGTGCGTCACACTGCCGGCGATGCGCAACACAGCTTGGGCGATGCGTGCCGGCGAGGCGCAACACAGGCTGGGCGACGCTTGCTGTCGATGCGTCAGACAGGCAATGCGGCCGTGCTGGCACTGGCGCATGGCTTTGTGCAGTGTATAGAGAGAAAAATGGCAATGGCGCACGGGGTTGTGCAACGCAGAGGGCAAACTTATTTCCGTAATGTTAGCATGTGTTTCCTTGCAATGAAGATTTCGAGATGCGTTGCTGTAAAGATAAGGTGCGGGTATAGCAGCCCGTAATTTCAGCATACCATAAATTGGTTTCTCGTACGCGGGTGGGGGATTTTCATCCGCTCCCTAGTGGCCCGCCAGGTTTAATTGCTAGACGGATTTGTAGACCTGTGTTAGGCTAATCTAAAGGGTTAGTAGGTCTGATCTTGAGGTGGGTATTGGTTTGTGTATGATTAGTTGGGTGCATGGTAAGAAATAAATTGTTTGCTTTTTTTATTAGTACTAGCGATGCCATAGTAACAGGTGAACGACTATAGTAACAGATGACCGCAACATTGCAGCTAAGTAAGATATATCAAGTGAACATGTTAATCTCCCAGAATGTTGTTACATAGTCCATATGAATGAATCATTCTTGTATTAAACTAGCACTTTCAAGGCGTTTTCTTGTAACAAATCACTGACAACTTCTAAGACTTGATCCTAGTGGATGAGCATGAGAGTTCAAAGCGAAAGCAGAGAAAATACACAATTTTAGTGAACCTGCATTGTGCCTTCCTCTAACCTAAAACCTCTTGGAACCCTAAACCGATTAGTGTAGTTTCTGTACAACAAATCTTGATTGTTTGCTCCCCTTAAGCAACCCAACAATTGCCATGACAACTTTGGTTCTAGTGGTTCCACAGAAGTTAGAACAATGATTCATATACCTCTACATCCACTTGGAAGAATATTCAAGGTTAAGACATACATTAAGTACCCACAAAGTTATTATACAAAATATTAATCTTACTATTATGTCTATGGTATGCCCGAATGCAAGAAAATCCTAAATACCGGTTGGCCAAAGAGAATGATGCTGACACTGGATTTCAGTTATGCACTAAAGCATTACTGTCACAAGGCAGGTGTTTTAGCACTCGACTATACTACACTTCACAATAGTTCACTGCTTGTTTACTAGTCAGCACTTAGTACAGAGTAAGCAAGAAGTTCCATGGCAGGTTTCAGTTTATTCTTCATTCTAGCAATTTCAAGAAAAAATAAGAGCAAGTCCATGCTGTTGGAGAATGAGAAACTATCATTCACAGGGGCCCAAAGGCCAATACATGTACATATGAGGCAAATCGCAGGTAATCCCTTATACAATGGGGATATACAGAAAAGGGGACTATACACATCTAACACCCCCCCTCAAACTCATGGTGGATTAACAACACTGTGTTTGGAGAGAAAGAACTCATGCTGCGCTCGAGTCTATGCCTTCGTGAAGAAATATGCTAACTGTAACTCGGAGGGCACATAGTGAAGAGCGAGAATCTGATCCTGCACAGCAGCACGCACAAAGGAGGCATCCACACCAATGTGCTTGGTGAGCTCATGCTTCACCGGGTCATGCGCAATACTGAGGGCACCCGTGCTATCTGACAATAGGGGAGTCGGTGCAGTAGCTGAAACGCCAAAATCCTCAAGTAACCAGTGTAACCAGGTCACCTCAGCTGTCACCATAGCCATCGCACGCAATTCAGCCTCTGTACTCGAGCGATAAACCGCAGTCTGTTTCTTGGTCTTCCAGGCAATGAGAGAGCCATCCAGAAAAACACAGTAAGCAGACAACGAACGTCGACAAGAAGGATCACTAGCCCATGTAGCATCAGAGTAGGCCTAGAGCTGGAGAGAGATGGAGCGGAGAAAGAAAAGACGATGAGAGATCGTGCCATGAAGATATCGTAGGACATGCTGGAGGTGACTATAGTGGACAGAGGTGGGAGCTGAGATGAACTGACTGCGAATATGAACAGGATAGGAAATATCAGGACGAGTGACAGCGAGGTAGACAAGGCTCCCAACAAGGTGGCGATACCGAGTGGGATCAGCAAGATGATCACCATCAGTGGCACGAAGCTGAACGTTGAGCTCCATGGGAGTCACAACAGTGCGGTCATCACCAAGAGCGGCACGAGCAAGAAGATCCGGAATGTATTTTTCTTGGGAGATGAAGAAGCCATCGGAGGTAGAAGAAACCTCAATCCCAAGAAAATAACGAAGGGGACCAAGAACAAACATCAGGAACTGCTCACGGAGGTGGGCCTTTACAAAGGCTATGTACTCAGAGTCGTCGCCAGTAATGATCATGTCATCAACATAGAGAAGCAGAAGAGTCCGACCACGAGGAGATATGTGGACAAACAGATCTGGATCATGATCACTAGGCGAGAATCCATCAGCATGCACCACAGAGGCGAAACACTCAAACCATGCGCGAGGGGCCTGCTTGAGTCCATAGAGGGAGCGCCGAAGACGACAGACCATACCATCTGGAATAGAGTACCCCGGTGGTGGCTGCATATAAACCTCCTCACGCAACTCACCATTGAGAAATGCGTTCTGAACGTCAAGCTGAGATACAGACCAATGACGAACAGAGGCAACGATAAGAAGAGTGCAGACAGTGGTCATGTGTGCGACAAGAAAGAAAGTCTCATCATAATCGCGCCCCTGCTCCTGCTGGAAACCACGAGCCACAAGACGAGATTTGTAACGCTCAATGGAGACATCGGAGCGAGTCTTAATCTTATAGGCCCACTTGCACGTGATGGGACGAACACCAGAAGGAAGGGGAACCAAATCCCATGTAAGGCCCGATATGCGGTACTGTTCTAGATCTAGATGTTTCCATCCAGATCCGGGGACGAAGCACATATCGGTCCCACCGCGACATATGACGAAGTCATATGCCCCGGATTTCCAACATGATATCACAACATTACAGATACAAGGATACAACATCTCATACAATCGGCATACAACTGCCTTAATACAATATAACAACGGAAGATACATGTCTGAGTACAGACTACAACCAAATGCCTAGTGGCAAAGAGAAAAACATCGATCCCATAACCACACGGGTCCAGGCCCTCCGCCAGGATCCGCCTAACTAGTCGTCGTCGAGTCTCCACGTGAAACGTCGATCACCATACCCGTTGTCGATCACGAACCCTGAAAAGAGTTTGGGGGTAGTATCATGAGTACAGAGGTACTCAACATCCAACTGTAGTGGTCATCTGACCCAACAAGGACTTCATCACTCGTCATTCTAGGACAACTAGTAGTTTACGGTAAGGAAGAGGTAAGTGGTGAGGTTGCTGCCGCACTAGCATTTATGAAGTGGCTAACGATCTAGAGAGTAAGGTAAGAAGCCAAGCATTCTTTGAGGAATCGCCTCCAACAAGTCTTGCTATCAACGACTTACGCAAACATAACACCTATCCTATCCTTGTCCTCCTCTTCGCATCCCGACGAAGAAGAAGCAGTCAAGGCACACACACGTTGATCAAGTTATATTAAGATTATCTCAATTGTTGTTGTCTATGAACAAGGAGTAGGTCTCAAGTCGTCCATAACCGTGGACACGGCTTCTTGAAAAGATTTAACCCTGCAGGGGTGTACCAACCGCCCATTACAAGGCTCCGCACGCACGCCCATCTCTCTCAGTTGCTACCCATCACAGGCAACCATTTTATGTTTTAGTTCCGAGAGATCCGAAACGACAGGTCCCTCTAACTAACAACGAACAAATCCGGGTGGCCCCCGGTGAGTCGACATCCAGCTCAGGAGCCGGCCGCGCTCTCGATCTGGTCTCTACCGTATGATTCCAGGTTTGGATTGCTGGTTAATCACACATGGGAAACCGGGTCCTCAGCCGGTCATAATGGGCCAGCAAGTGAACTATGTCCTCACTGGTCCGGGTTGGTTCAAAAACTACTGGCAGCTGACCAGCACACACACGGTTTCAAATGGTAAATCAGCTTGGGCCACCACTAGAAATGTTTGAGGCTAGGTAGGTAATAAAAGGGGACCCCATAAAATCCCACACGCGGTTAGGCACGCTCAGTCTCAAAACCAATACCCGGAACTCGGATCCTAGGTGACTCGAATGGAACAAAGCGTCGGGGCGGGATAGCCTAGACCTTCAATCCTTGGTCGAATATAGTCAACATTATAATAATCATATCATCAACAGCAATATAATAAATGTGATATCCCAAACCAAGGAGTAACAGGGTAACATCGTAGCATCCTAAGCATGCATACTAAGCAGGGGCTGAGCAACGAGCAATAGTAACATAGCAGTACAAAGTTTGCTGGGAAGGGACATGGCTGTATCGTTTTGAAAGAGGCTGTAAACATGTGGTAGGATCAAACATCGAACCTAACCTAGAATAGCATGCAAACCGCTGGTTGAAATAGAATGGATCATAAGTAATGTATAGTCCTTGCCTGTTGATAAGTCGGGTTCTGAAGGTGTAGTCGATCGCACGCTCGCATCGTCTCCGAAGGTACCCGCGGAAGCACACAAGACGATAAACACTGGAAAGCAATCAACGAGCAAGCATCTATTACTACGAGGCAAAAACGAGCAAGAATCAACAAGAAGGCAACACGAGACATCGCACCTACCGTCGAGAGCGGTTACTAACAGGTTAAGTGGAGTACTGGTCACACACGACGATACCACACATTTAGAAAGGTTCAAGTTTTTTAGCTACAGGTGATCAACAAAGGTTGTTAACATGGCAACTCAAGCAAGCATGGCATAGCACACAAACATGGCAAGAGGTGAAGCATAAAGGAAACTATCTATGCTAGTCAATTTAAGTGAGGCACAACCTAAACATGGCATACACTAAGTGCCGCACGATGATTAAAACATTTGGTACTTTTCTGTCCTAAACCATATTTTAGGTTGGTTAACAACAGCAAACAATAGCATAAACACAAAGTACACGAAAAACTAATCAAGTTACATATAAAGAACACCCCAAACGGAGTTACGGTTAAAAAGATACAAGCAAAACAAGTTACAGGCACAATCTGCCAACATCACGAAGCACACTTTAGAGCAATGTATAAACAGGATAATCAATGAAAACATGCTCACAAATGATATGGAACTAAAGTAGACATGACAGGGAAGGCATGGCAACAAGAATCATGCAAAAAGGCATCATAGATCAAAAGATATTAAGCCAACAACATGGCATCGCAAAGTAATAGACTTAGTGAAAAACAGAGGTGGCTGTAAAAAACAGCAGCATAGCAACTTTGGAGCTAAATATCTATATGACTAGTAATGCTAACATTAAGATGCAATACATGTAATGAAAGTAGACATGATGCTTAACAATATGAAATTGGAATCACTCAATTCCGATAAACGGTCGCGACACACTCGTCGACCGAAGTTGCAAGAAAATATAAACAACAACACACTAACAGCAGGGTAGCTACTTTGGAGCAAGATACAATCATGATGTAGCAGGAAATTATGGCATGTGAATGCATGGAACTGAAGTAGAAACAATGCTTAACGCACCGCAAAAGGAATCACTCAATTCCGACGTACGGTTGCTTCGCAACCGTCGCCCGAAGTCTCAACAAATTAACAGTTTTCAGACAGTTTAACAGCAGCAGTTGCAATTAACGATCTGATACCCTATTTAGCACACAATTACACAATCAAGATGACCTCAAATGCAAATGCTCACAAAAGACGGATTGAAGTACACACAATTCTAAGCAATTTTCATTTTGGGCGCAACGTGATCCGATCTACGGTTTGCTCGCAAAGCTAATCGCGAAACAGAAACAACACCTAAAACTTCCAGACTTAGCAAAAATAACAGAAATAGATAAATAAAAAAAACAAATAGGAAAAAAAGGGGCGGCCTGGGCTCTCACCCTAGCTGGGCTCGGCCCAACTACGGCTAGGCTGCCCTGGATCTGGGCCGCTTGTGGAGCTGGGCTGCAGGGGTTGGCGGGCCACGCTAGGGCAGGCCGGCCCAAGCAGCGGTGGCGGCGGTTGAGCGGCTCCCTCTAGGCAGAGCCGTGACCGTGGAGGCACCGTCCACCGGCGGCGAGGCAAGGGCGGCGAGGAACCACGGATCCAGGCGGCGCGGGGTCAGGGCCGCGGGATCCGGCAGGGACGGCGGCTCTCCGGTGGCAGCTCGAGACCGGGAGGTGGGGCGGCGAGGTCGTCTCGAGACCGGCTGGCCATCCATGGCGGGCGGTGGTGCCCATCGTGCGCGGCGGCGCACCGGCCTGCTCCTGGCATGGCTGTGAGGGGAAGAGACAGATGGGTTAGAGGGGAAGAGAGGGAAGGGAGGCGCAGAGGAGAGGAGAGGAGGCCGGGCTCCGGCGGCGACTTGGCCGGCGTGGGCAGAGGAGGTGGCCGGCGGCAGGCTCCTCCACGGGAAAGAGAGAGGACAGAGGTGGGTGGCTAGGTGGCGACGTGGCGGCCTCTGGGCCGTCGGATCGCGAGATCTGACGGTCTAGATGGCTTGGGAGGCAAAATCCAGATCTGGGCTAGGGTTTGGACGAAATTGGGGATATTTTTGGGGCAAAGTGGAGGGGGTGGCTGCAATTTTGTGGCTAGGGAAACCCTAGAAAGGGGTGGGAGTGTGGTGGTCTTTATATAGTCCGGGTGGCTGGCAGTTTGCAAAAACATCCCCGGTTTTTCTCTCGCGCGCGCGGTGCTCACGTTTCTGACCGCCGGGGGTCCGCAGTACCTCCGATTCGGATAAAACTTCGAACTGCGTGATCAGCGCGTCGAGCCGGCGGCGTTCCCCTCGCGTTGGAACCGTTCCGAGAACACTTTCCGGCGCGCTATAAAAATAACCCGTTTAATTATTAAACGGGGTTTTTCGTTCCGTTGGCTGCAGTTGGTCTCGTGCGGTTTTCGCGACGGTGATCGGGTGAAACCCGGTGTCGCAAAGGTCGAGTGTCAGGGTGGAAAGGGTCGGTCTCCGTCCGATATGAGATAAGAGGGGGGAAAATAATCACCGATCGATAAATCGGGGATGCAAACACCGCAAACAAATCAGACAATCAAACAATTCACACCGAAAACAAAATTTTTAATTTTTGTGAAAACTGGGCTGTTACAATACAACACCACCAACAAGGGATCTCGTCCCGAGATCCAGGACGATCCGGGGGAGAGGGAAGGGGGAAAAGAGAGACGACGATCTTCAACACCACCAACAAGGGACTCTGCTCCATGTCGACGTCGAACTTCTGTTGAGATAAATTTCCGCAGAGAGTCGGCAACGTCTGAAAACGAAACCGTAAGTGGCAAGAGGTAGAACGATCGCGTAGACCAGATCAAGGGATAGTGATTTTCGACGCAAGTCGTAAAACACCGGCAAACGGATGGATGGCAATGGATGACCCAGATGATAACCGAAATCGGAGAAGCTAAAGGTACTACAGGAATTCCCACCTGAGATCGGAATCGAGACAATACGCTGCAAGCAAGGCATTGTAACGGTTCCGAAACTCCACACACTCGAGATCCTAGAGTTTGAAGGGGATAAGGCAAGATTAAAACACTTACGACACTTGTCCTGACCAGAGCAAAGGTAAGGAGTAAAAAGATTCCTACTCTCCGACAACTAACTTAGTAACTACAAGATAGTTTTTGGTCTAGACTCGACTTCGGCCAGAGAAGGATCCTACGGTCGGTAAGGCTCTGATACCAAGTTGTAAGGCCCGATATGCGGTACTGTTTCAGATCTAGATGTTTCCATCCAGATCCGGGGACGAAGCACATATCGGTCCCACCGCGACATATGACGAAGTCATATGCCCCGGATTTCGAACATGATATCACAACATTACAGATACAAGGATACAACATCTCATACAATCGGCATACAACTGCCTTAATACAATACAACAGTGGAAGATACAAGTCTGAGTACAGACTACAACAAAATGCCTAGTGGCAAAGAGAAAAACATCGATCCCATAACCACACGGGTCCAGGCCCTCCGCCGGGATCCGCCTAACTAGTCGTCGTCGAGTCTCCACGTGAAACGTCGATCACCATACCTGTTGTCGATCACGAACCCTGAAAAGAGTTTGGGGGTAGTATCATGAGTACAGAGGTACTCATCATCCAACTGTAGTGGTCATCTAACCCAGCAAGGACTTCATCACTCGTCATTCTAGGACAACTAGTAGTTTATGGTAAGGAAGGGGTAAGTGGTGAGGTTGCTGCCGCACTAGCATTTATGAAGTGGCTAACGATCTAGAGAGTAAGGTAAGAAGCCAAGCATTCGATGAGGAATCGCCTCCAACAAGTCTTGCTATCAACGACTTACGCAAACATAACACCTATCCTATCCTTGTCCTCCTCTTCGCATCTCGACGAAGAAGAAGCAGTCAAGGCACACACACATTGATCAAGTTATATTAAGATTATCTCAATTGTTGTTGTCTATGAACAAGGAGTAGGTCTCAAGTCGTCCATAACTGTGGACACGGATTCTCGAAAAGATTTAACCCTGCAGGGGTGTACCAACTGTCCATTACAAGGCTCCGCACGCACGCCCATCTCTCTCAGTTGCTACCCATCACAGGCAACCATTTTATGATTTAGTTCCGAGAGATACGAAACGACAGGTCCCTCTAACTAACAACGAACAAATCCGGGTGGCCCCCGGTGAGTCGACATCCATCTCAGGAGCCGGCCGCGCTCTCGATCTGGTCTCTACCGTATGACTCCAGGTTTGGATTGCGGGTTAATCACACATGGGAAACCGGGTCCTCAGCTGGTCATAATGGGCCAGCAAGTGAACTATGTCCTCACTGGTCCGGGTTGGTTCAAAAACTACTGGCAGCTGACCAACACACACACGGTTTCAAATGGTAAATCAGCTTGGGCCACCACTAGAAATGTTTGAAGCTAGGTAGGTAAGAAAAGGGGACCCCATAAAATCGCACACGCGGTTAGGCACGCTCAGTCTCAAAACCAATACCCGGAACTCGGATCCTAGGTGACTCGAATGGAACAAAGCGTCGGGGCGGGATAGCCTAGACCTTCCATCCTTCGTCGAATATAGTCAACATTATAATAATCATATCATCAACAACAATATAATAAATGTGATATCCCAAACCAAGGAGTAACAGGGTAACATCGTAGCATCCTAAGCATGCATACTAAGCAGGGGCTGAGCAACGAGAAATAGTAACATAGCAGTACAAAGTTTGCTGGGAAAGGACATGGCTGTATCGGTTTGAAAGAGGCTGTAAACATGTGGTAGGATCAAGCATCGAACCTAACCTAGACTAGCATGCAAACCGCTGGTTGAAATAGAATGGATCATAAGTAATGTATAGTCCTTGCCTGTTGATAAGTCGGGTTCCGAAGGTGTAGTCGATCGCACGCTCGCATCGTCTCCGAAGGTACCCGCGGAAGCACACAAGACGATAAACACTGGAAAGCAATCAACGAGCAAGCATCTATTACTACGAGGCAAACACGAGCAAGCATCAACAAGAAGGCAACACGAGACATCGCACCTACCGTCGAGAGCGGTTACTAACAGGTTAAGTGGAGTACTGGTCACACACGACGATACCACACATTTAGAAAGGTTCAAGTTTTTTAGCTACAGGTGATCAACAAAGGTTGTTAACATGGAAACTCAAGCAAGCATGGCATAGCACAAAAACATGGCAAGAGGTGAAGCATAAAGGAAACTTTCTATGCTAGTCAATTTAAGTGAGGCACAACCTAAACATGGCATACACTAAGTGCCGCACGATGATTAAAACATTTGGTACTGTTCTGCCCTAAACCATATTTTAGGTTGGTTAAAACCAGCAAACAATAGCAGAAACAAAAAGTACACGAAAAACTAATCAAGTTACATATAAAGAACACCCCAAACGGAGTTACGGTTAAAAAGATCCAAGCAAAACAAGTTACGGGCACAATCTGCCAACATCACGAAGCACACTTTAGAGCAATGTATAAACAGGATAGTCAATGCAAAACATGCTCACAAATGAGATGGAACTAAAGTAGACATGACAGGGAAGGCATGGCAACAAGAATCATGCAAAAAGGCATCATAGATCAAAAGATATTAAGCCAACAACATGGCATCGCAAAGTAACAGGCTCAGTGAAAAACAGAGGTGGCTGTCAAAAACAGCAGCATAGCAACTTTGGAGCTAAATATCTATATGACCAGTAATGCTAACATGAAGATGCAATACATGTAATGAATGTAGACATGATGCTTAACAATATGAAATTGGAATCACTCAATTCCGATAAACGGCCGCGACACACTCGTCGACCGAAGTTGCAACAAAATATAAACAACAGCACACTAACAACAGGGTAGCTACTTTGGAGCAAGATACAATCATGATGCAGTAGGAAATTATGGCATGTGAATGCATGGAACTGAAGTAGAAACAATGCTTAACGCAACGCAAAAGGAATCACTCAATTCCGACGTACGGTTGAACAAATTAACAGTTTTCAGACAGTTTAACAGCAGCAGTTGCGATTAACGATCTGATGCCCTGTTTAGCACACAATTACACAATCAAGATGACCTAAAATGCAAATGCTCACAAAAGACGGATTGAAGTACACACAATTCTAAGCAATTTTTATTTTGGGCGCAACGTGATCCGATCTACGGTTTGCTTGCAAAGCTAATCGCGAAAGTGAAACAACAGCTAAAACTTCTAGACTTAGCAAAAATAACTGAAATAGATAAATAAAAATAAAAAGATAGGAAAAAATGGGCGGCCTGGGCTCTCACCCTAGCTGGGCTCGGCCCAACTGCGGCTAGGCTGCCCTGGATCTGCGCCGCTTGTGGAGCTGGGCTGCAGGGGTTGGCGGGCCACGCTAGGGCAGGCCGGCCCAAGCAGCGGTGGCGGCGGTTGAGCGGCTCCCGCTAGGCCGAGCCGTGGCCGTGGCGGGACCGTCCACCGGCAGCGAGGCAAGGGCGGTGAGGAGCCACGGATCCGGGCGGCGCGGGGTCAGGGCCGCGGGATCCGGCCGGGACGGCGGCTCTCCGGTGGCAGCTCGAGACCGGGAGGTGGGGCGGCGAGGTCGGCTCGAGACCGGCTGGCCATCCATGGCGGGTGGTGGTGCCCATGGCGCGTGGAGGCGCACCGGCCGGCTCCTGGCATGGCTGCGAGGGGAAGAGACAGAGGGGTTAGAGGGGAAGAGAGGGAAGGGAGGTGCAGAGGAGAGGAGAGGAGGCCGGGCTCCGGCGGCGACCTGGCCGGCGTGGGCAGTGGAGGTGGCCGGCGGCGGGCTCCTCCACGGGAAAGAGAGAGGACAGAGGTGGGTGTCTAGGTGGTGACGTGGCGGCCTCTGGGCCGTCGGATCGCGAGATCTGACGGTCCAGATGGCTTGGGAGGCAAAATCCAGATCTGGGCTAGGGTTTGGACGAAATTGGGGATATTTTTGGGGCAAAGTGGAGGGGGTGGCTGCAATTTTGTGGCTAGGGAAACCCTAGAAAGTGGTGGGAGTGTGGTGGTCAATATATAGTCCGGGTGGCTGGCAGTTTGCAAAAACATCCCCGTTTTTTCTCTCTCGCGCGCGGTGCTCACGTTTCTGACCGCCGGGGGTCCGCAGTACCTCCGATTCGGGTAAAACTTCGAACCGCGCGATCAGCGCGTCGATCCGGCGGCGTTCACCTCGCGTTGGAACCGATCCGAGAACACTTTCCGGCGCGCTATAAAAATAACCCGTTTAATTATTAAACGGGGTTTTTCGTTCCGTTGGCTGCGGCTGGTCTCGTGCGGTTTTCGCGACGGTGATCGGGTGAAACCCGATGTCTCAAAGGTCGAGTGTCAGGGTGCCAAGGGTCGGTCTCCGTCCGATACGAGATAAGAGGGGGGAAAATAATCGCCGATCGATAAATCAGGGATGCAAACACCGCAAACAAATCAGACAATCAAACAATTCACACCGAAAACAAATTTTTTAATTTTTGTGAAAACTGGGCTTCTACATCCCACGTGCCAGTGCGTTCAAGGGCAATAATCTCCTCGGCCATCGCAAGCTGCCATTCAGGCTGTGTCATGGCAGTACGATAGGAGGTAGGCTCAGCAACAACAGAAAGACCATAGCGATCAGGAGAATAGCGATCGGGTGGAGGACAAGGCCGAGCACGAAGGTTATGAACCGGGGAAGGTGGGGAAGGAGCCACGCCAGAAGTGGACGACATGTCGGTGGGATCATCGACATCACGAGGTCGACGAGTGTAGTGGAGAGGGAAAGGAGAGTGAAGCCGAGGCACAGGGGAGGAAGGTGGAGAGGGGAGGAAGGTGGAGAGGGAGAGGATGAGGACAGGGAGGACGGGCAGGAGGGTGATGGAGGAGAAGGTGGTGTCGGTGGTGGAGGAGGAAGAGTGAGACGGACCGGTGGAGGGGGGAGATAGGCGGCATAGAGGAAGACGTATCTGGAATGAGAAGAAAAGAGAGATCGTCCACAGAGAAGCTCGAGGAGGAAGGACGCGAGTAGTAAGAACGAGACTCATCAAAAGTCACATCACGCAAAATGCGCAGGCAACGACTAACGGGGTCCCAACATCGGTAGCCCTTGTGTTCATCACTGTAGCCAAGGAAAACACACTCAACTGACTGGGTAGTCAGTTCGGTGTGTTCACGAGGTGCAAGAAGAACATAGCACACACATCCAAACATACGAAGAGCGGAGTAGTCAGGAGAATGACCAAAGAGGCGCTCCAAAGGAATACCATCCTGGAAGGCAGCCGAGGGCTGAATGTTGATGAGGTAGGTGGATGCGGAAACGGCCTCAGTCCAAAAGTGAGGTGGAAGAGAGGCGGCGATCATCATCGCACGAGCCGTCTCAAGGAGATGACGATGCTTGCATTCCGCAACACCGTTCCTAGCATGTGCACCAGGGCAAGAAAACTGGGCGAGAGTGCCCTGGTCCGCAAGAAATCCATGCAACATGTGGGAGATATACTCGCCAGCAGAGTCAACACAAAAGATATGAATAGGCGTGGAAAACTGGGTGTGAACCATGGCAGCAAAACGCTTGTAAATAGAGAGAACCTCGCTGCGAGTTTTCATGAAATAGAGCCAAGTGTGGCGATAGAAGTCATCAATAAATAGAACATAATAGTGATGTCCACCTTTCGACTCGAAGGGGGTAGGACCCCATACATCAGAGTGAACAAGATCGAAAGGACGCTGAGGTACAAACTCACTAGTAGGATAAGGTAACTGAGTCTGTTTGCCAAGTGTACAACCATCACAATGTAAGGAAACATCCCTGGAAACAGATCCTAAGACACCTTGGCGCACCAATGAAGACAAGAGAGAGCCACACAGGTGTACAAGTCGATGATGCCACTGCTGGAAGGGCACAGAAGAAGGAGCAGCAAGAGCATGAGAGCTGGCAGAAGTGGTGGTGGCGGAAGGAACACGAAGCCAGTCAAGCTCCCAAAGGCCTTCAAACTCACGGCGCCGAGGGCCAGCGCCAACCAGAGCATGGGTGCGACGATCCTGAACAGATCAAGAGTCGACATCAAGAATAACACGACAACAAGAATCAATAAGTTGGGCAGCGGAAAAGAGATTCATGGTAAGACGAGGGACATGAGAAACACTAGGAACCGAGAAATAAGGAGTGGAAAGAGTGCCATGACTAGCAACATGAAGGGGTGTGCCATCGGCAGTGAGAACATTGATTGGAAAATCAAGAGGTCGAAGGGAAGTCAAAGCAGAAGAATCAGACGACATATGGAAAGAAGCTCCAGAGTCCAGAACCCACGAAGATGTACCTGACTGTGTAGGTGCCGACGGTGATGGAGTGGTGG
Organism: Bromus sterilis; assembly: GCA_950022295.1. NCBI lineage: Eukaryota > Viridiplantae > Streptophyta > Magnoliopsida > Poales > Poaceae > Bromus > Bromus sterilis. The sequence goes on from OX465599.1 coordinate 226,712,618, forward strand.
AGGCAGTAGCTGTGGAAGTAGAACCCGTCGAGGAAGAGATAGAGGAGGCCAACATGCGCTTGAGGACAGCAATATCCTGGTCAGTGAGGGACATCGTCGGGGGAGCCACACGGGGCCCACTAGAAGAGGAGCGTCTCATGTCTCGCTGCTTCTGATGACAATCAGCTTCTGGGTGACCTTGCTTGGAGCAGTAGCCACAAACGGTGTCACGGCGTGAGCGCCCTCTAGCAGAAGGAGGGCGACCCACCCCCCTGAAGGTGTGGGCAGGAGCGGTGGAGCGGCGGGTCGTGCAGATGACACAGGAGCCCTGGCAGCAAGAACAACAGGAACCGCAAGCAAACCAGCAGAACGAAGACGGGTCTCCTCAGCGCGAAGCTCTGCAAGCACCTCTGAGATGGGAACACGCCCACGAGCAACCAAGTGAGCACGCCTGGGCTCAAACTCGAAACGAAGGCGGGAGAGAAACTCATGTACACGCTGAAAATCCAAGTCTGATCTCGTAGTCTGGCAGCATCGACAAGTACCACAAACGACTATCCTGAGGGAATCAAGATGACGCCAGATGGCAGCACTCTGTGTGTAGAACTCATCAACCGAGGAGTCACCTTGCTAAAGAGCATGCTCCTGATGTACCACAGATAAGTAGAGAGCATCACCACAGGGCTGATAGCGCTAACAAATGAAATACCACATCGCTGCAGCAGTGTCAAGGCTCATAATCTCGGAGGCAAACTGGGGGAGAACACTCGCAGTGAGAACAGCAGCAACCCGAGCATCATCATTGCACCACTGAGTGTAAGTAGACAACTCATCACAGTAGAAAGAATTAGCAGCAGAGTAAGCAGACACCTGCTGATCATAAGCATCAACCACAACATCATCGAGATCCTTGGAAGCATCCCGATCAGCTTGAGGACCATCAGCAGCAAGGACAGGCGGCACCGGTGGGATAGGATCCACAGGAGCAATAGGGCATGGAGGACGAGGGACCTCGCCAGATAGAACTCCCCACAGGATAAGACCGCACATGTGGATTCGCATCATGCCCGCAAACTCAGCATAGGTGGTGCCGTCGAATATCACGGAGCACCGAGGAACGACCACATAGCTCGAAGAAGACATCACGACTCTTTGTTTTTTTGGAAGTCAACACACAGAGGAGACTCGATCCAGATCGGGATCGAGCAGGGAAACGCCTCCCGATAGCAGCAGCCAGGGACAAGACGAGCAGCGCCTAGCTCAGGCTAGGAGACTGGCGGCGAGGAGGAACAGCCAGAGGCGGAGGTCTTGGCGGCCCAGGCAGGGGCGGAGGCCTAGCCCGGCTTGAACCTAGGCGGGGCAGCAACTCGGAGTAGAGCTGCCAGACGGCGGCGCGAGGCAGCCGGGCGGCAGCTCGGGGAGGGGAGGCAGCGGCGTGGGGCCGCGAAGGGTGCTGGGGCGCGGAGGCCGCGGATGGCGACGGGCGGTGGACCGCGATGAGGAAAATGCGGAACGCAGCGGCTCGGGGCAGGGAAGGAGGATCCGGGCGAGGCAAGGCTCAGGGCAGCCGACAACAATGGATCCGGGCGAGTAGAGCGGAGCAGCTAGGAACGGGACACGCACGGAGTTGCATCGTGCGGGAGGGAGGCTAACCTAGAATCTGATACCATGTTGGAGAATGAGTAACTATCATTCATAGAGGGCCAAAGGCGAATACATGGACATGTGAGGCAAAGTGCAGGTAACCCTTTATACAATGGGGATATACAGAAAAGGGGACTATTGTGACGCCCCCAAAATCAGATCGTGTACAGTAATCATACACGCAAGGTACACGATCAAAATCAGGGACTCACGGTGATATATCACAACACAACTCTACAAATAAAATAATACCAGCTATTTAATACAAGCCAGGGGCCACGGGGGCTCGAATACAACAGCTCGAGAGCACAAAGTTAGCGGTAGCAATAGTATCTGAGTACAAACACAAGGATACAAGGTTGCCTTAAGAAGGCTAGCACAAATAACAACAGATCGAAAAGGCTAGGCCTCCTGCCTGGGAACCTCCAAACTACTCCTGGTCAACGGGGAACTCGACGTCGTAGAAGGCACCGGGGATCTTCATGTTGCGGTGGTCGGCATCGGGGATCTCCTGCTCCTGGACTCCAACGTCGACTGCAGCGGCTGATCAGGCAAAACAAAAAGGGGGAAATAAAGCAAGGGTGAGTATCTAGCATACCCGCGAGTCTTACATCCGCTACTAAGAATTTATGCATTTGTATCAAATGGAAAGGGGAGGCTGTATATAGTGGACTGCAAGATAGAAATCAGAATAAGGATAAGAAGCTAGGCCTATCGAAGACTAGCATCTTCTGACGAGCCTTGTAGCATGAGAAGAGAAACAACCAACAGTTCAATAGCATGAATGTAATAACAATGGAGCAGAAGTTGCTGCAGCATTGTATAATAGTAAGTTGTAATCATTAATAATAATAATGCCTCCGAGTTCCCCTCCCCAACTTCCCTGCGAGGAAGAAAACCCGGAACCATACAGTTTAATAGTAGTAGTGTGTAGTGGTAAGGTCCAGCTTCAGCATAAAGCGTCCTGTTACCGTGGACACGACTATTCGAATAGATTAAACTCCCTGCAGGGGTTGACTACTGTTCAACCTGCACGCTCGGATCTCTAGGGTGGCGTACACCTTGCTAGGGAATGCCCCACTGAGGCTATCCGACACATCGCAGCCCATCCTAGGCTCAGCAGAGAGGCCGTCCGCCGGACTATGTTCTATGCGCCAAGGGGTCTAGGTCCCTCACCCTTGCACGCTCCTGCACAGTACGAGTCTGGCCGGTGAAGCAAAAGCAAATCCAAACACACCTGCTGCAGCAAATAAGACAACACGGCTTCCCGGCGATCAGGCCGTAGTACTGTTGACGTCTGAAGAGCTTTGGGACGAACTACGACGCGGAGGGCCTACACCGTAATCCCACGTGTAGGTAGTGCGTACAGACCAACGGGTCTCTCAAGTCATCCGCCGAACCATTTAGCATTTTAATTAACCTGCGTGACAACCGTTATCGTTGCGTCGACTTAACTGACCCGCGGACAACGATAGCAGTCAGGACCACCAGTACATCGGTGCCTTCCTTGTCGTCCCACAAAGTCTCTGCAGTTACCAACAAGGTGAACCGACTCCTTACCTTATCTCGCGTGTGCTCTTGGTAGAGCTCGACTTTCGTGGTTTGGTAAATCTCGCGAGATATGAGCAGGGGCCAAGCACACCAGTAACGTCGGTCGTACCCTCCCTGTCGTTCCCGACGGAATACCGCTCGCGGGCACGGTTGGGTCGCCCGACTCTTACCTTTAAGGACAAGTGTTGCTCAGGTACCTAGAGCGGCTATGCAGAGTCAGCAACGAGTGGAGTACGAGGATTACTCCTCGATAGCTTCACTTGATGTGGCTCGGCAGAGCGGAGCTAGGGGGCCTTAGGCGGTGTCTGCATTGTACCGTACCTGTTGCAGTTATAATAAGACGTATCCGCGTCACTCCCCTGAGTGGTCACGACCCTGCTATCTAATCCTAGCTAACAATGCGCAGGGCTCACTTCTGAATATAATATATATTTATAAGGCAACATAGGATAAAGGAAGGTACATCAAGGGGCGACAAAAACAGGCTATGCAATTGAATATGATTGTAAACGTAGCAGCAACAGTAAACATGCCTAGTGCAAGAAATGTACGGAAAAGGTAGGCGATATCTGGGGAAGAGAATGGCTCAGCTTGCCTGCAAGCTCGACGGTAGGGGTAGGGTCGTCGACGAAGTAGTCGTACCCGACAGCGGTGTAGTCGGCGGTAGCAGCGGGGTCTACCGGAGAATAAGGGGGGGGGGGGAGAAACAGTAAATATAAAGCAAACATAACAAACAGATGCATGACATGACATATGCATTGTTAATGGTGTTCTAACGCAGTGCAATGCACGTTGCTCGGAGCGGGAATTCATCCGGGGATGAAATTCCGGCTCCGGGTGATTATCGACAGACGGCCCGGAGGGGGCGATGTCGATGTTCGTTGTGTTAGAGGGGTGTGGTTAATATACAGATAAAGTATTCTTACTCGTTATATTTTTCTGATCAATTTTGATGTATAAAGTTTTTCAATCCGAGTTACGGTTTAAAAGATATTAAATTTCAAAGTTTAAATCATTTTAAAACAATTTCTGGAATTTATTTAAGTGTTTTATTAATATTATCCAGAACAGGAACTTTGACTATGTCAAACCTGACATAAGGGTCCCACATGTCAGCCTCACAGTAATAAAAATTAATTTTATTTAATCCTAACAAGTGGGGCCCAACAGTCATACCCACTGGTTTAATAAAATTATTAAATATCTAAACAACACATGGGGTCCACATGTCACTCACTCATTCCAATAATTATATTTATTTAAAACTAACCATGCAGTGGGGCCCAGGTGTCAGCCTAATTTTTTTAATTAAACAATGTCTAATTAACCAGAAAGTTATTTAAGGGATGGGCCCACTAGTCAGTGACCCAAGGGGTATTAGTGTTAATTTAATAGGGGGTTGGTTAAGTGGGGGTTAGCCCCTAAGCTAATCTGCCTGGCCCACTTTCCAGTGGGTCAACCCCACTGTTCCCAGCGGGGGCACGCCGACGACAGGCAACAGGGTCGCGACGAGGTCCGCCGGAGGGGCGGTGAGCAGGGGAGCGGCGAGGCTGCGGCTGCTCACTAGGTGGGCGCCCACGGTGTCCAGGAGTGACCGAGGCGTGACCAGGGCGCGCGGGGCGCGGTGCCGAGGCGCAGTGAGCGCGCCCAGCCATGGCGGCCCGACGGCGATCGATGTTGGGCGGAGGTGCTACGACGGCCAACAGGGGCGCGTCGGCGGGCAAGGCACACTCGGAGGAGCAGCCAAGGCACGCGCGAGGCGCAGCCATGACGTGGTTCGGCCATGGCCGACGACGGTGTTGGGCGCGACCGGGGAGACGACTGCGGCGACAAACACGACGAGGCAGAGGGGGGATCGAACGAGGTGCTCACGGTGAGCGCGAAGGGGTTGGCAGCAGGCTCGGGGAGGCACCAGCGAGGGTGAATTTAACGACGACGACGTTGGCGACCGTGGCGGAGGAGCAGCGCGATTCATATGTCGTTGTGATCTCCGGCTCGGACGCGAGGTCGGGGGAGAAGTAGAAGACGCCGGCGGGGCTTGTGGACCCGTCAGAGCGACGAGGGAGGTGTGACGGCCGCGTCCACGACGGCAGCGCGTCCTCGGCGGCTCCCTAGTCTGGCGTTGGAGAGCAAGAGATAGAGATAGGGGAAAAGAACTGAACCACGACCATGGGGCTTGGGGGGGGATCTTATCCACGAGGGGAATGGGCGCAGTGGCCGTTGTCGAACACTGAGTGGCCAGAGGGGGGGGGGCATGGCGCGTGTGCACTTTCCATAGCGTCGGCGTGCACGGGGTGAACACCCGGTGTGGCCGGCTTTGGTGGGCTTTTCCCAGGGGCGAATAATAGCCCTTTTTTCTTATTGTTCTTTTTCTTTTATGTTTCAATCTGTTAGCAATTATTTTATTAGGTTAGACATTTATGCAATACATGAAACTGGTTTGTAAATTTGTGTTGCACCATAGGGAGCTGCAAAAAAGATTTGGACTTTTATAAAATATTTTGCTATATATTTTTGAGCTGCAACTACTAAATGGTGATGTTTTGATGTTGTTTACCTTTGTTCGAATTATTTTACAACTTATTAAATGCCCATGACCAACTAGGCATGACCCACTGAATATTAGGGATTTTACAAAAGTGGATGGAAAGTTTTTGGACCAAGTTTTATTTGCCTCATATTTTTAATATTCATCAAAAGGCATTTTGAGTTGGTTCAGATTCAAAGATGAACAAGGCATGATTTGCAACAGTATTTGGCAACAGTCAAAGTGATTACTGTTACAGACACAAAGGGTGTTACAACTATACACATCTAACACATGCCAACTCTGCAACTCATCAAACTCCTTCCATAAGCTACTTATTATATATCACAAAGGCTAATTGTAATCCAACACCCCCGGATCTGAATATGAAACTGCATCAAAATCTTAAATGGAGGTGATGTCTACGCATGCTTCTATTCTTGTAGACTGTGTTGGGCCTCCAAGCGCAGAGGTTTGTAGGACAGCAGCAATTTCCCTCAAGTAGATGACCTAAGGTTTATCGAACTCAGGGAAGTAGAGGTTGAAGATAGTCTCTCTCAAGCAACCCTGCAATTAAGATACAAAAAGTCTCTTGTGTCCCCAACACACCTAATAAAACTAGGAGTTGTATAGGTGCACTAGTTCGGCGAAGAGATGGTAAAATATGGGTAATAGGAGTGGCAAAGCAAGGTAATATAAATCTGTAATAAAAAGTGCAGCAAGAAAACATGTGACAAAAGTGAGCACAAACGGTATTGCAATGGTGGAAACAAGGCCTAGGCTTCATACTTTCACTAGTGGCAACTCCCAACAATATAAACATAGTCTAATCACATGATATTTCCCATAAAACATGCACTGGAGCGTACTCGGAGGTCATTCCTTTGTGGTCAAGAGAGGAAGAGAATTGTGTAGGGCTACAAAAGCACACCTCAGAGTTCGTAGTTCCCATCTATGGATTTCACAATGTCACCGCGGCCATCCAAAGAGAGTTCCACAATCACCACAACATATCTAAAGGATAGTCAAAGACAAGCACCAAGAGACTCTCAATCTTCAATCCACACACAAAAGAGGAAATCACTCATGAAAATATTCTTCTAACCCATGTACAATAGACCGCTGTCACCATGGTCTCAGGGATTATCCTAGATAAGATCAAGTGAGTACATCAATCCAATACATAGAAGAAGGGGAAACATCATGGGATCATCCTAGATTAACATGGCCTATGATCACAATCAAGATCACATCATGGGAGAGAGAGAAGACCACATAGCTACTGGTAGAAACCTTAGCCCCGAGGAGGAACTACTCCCGCATCATGGAAGGAGGAAGCAACATCGATGGAGATGAATCCGGGGGCACTTCCCCGTCCCGACAGGGTGCCGGCACAGGAATTCTGGTCCCCTGAAACTTGGTGGCGATGGCGGCGGCGATCGGAATTGCTTCTGGAGAAAAGGGTTCTGGAATCAGGGTTTTCGCGACGCGAGTAAAAATAAGGGCCAAGGGGGTGTCCGAGGTGGTGCCCAGGGGGTCCAGGCGGGTACCCGACGCGGCCTACCCCTAGGCCGCGCCCACAGGACGCCTCGATGACTGGTGGAGCCCCTCTGGCTCTCCTTTGGGCGTAAGGAACCTTCTGGAACGCTGGTTTTTTATATATTTTTCCGGAATTTTTCTGGCACTTTAAGTAATGGGAAAACCTGAAATACAAAACAACAGAAAACATAAACTGCACTGTGGTGCACTGAGTTAATAGGTTAGTCCAAATATGATCAAAAGTGTATGAAAGTGTATCAATATCATAGCAATATCACACAAAACATGCATGGAGCAAGCAGAAATTATAGATACGTTTTGGACGTATCAACATCCCCAAGCTGAATTCCTGCTCGTCCTCGAGTAGGTAAATGATAACAAGAATAATTTCTGTGGTGACATGCTACCAACCATATAAGAACTTTTAAGTAAAACAATCAATGCATGTAATTCAATTCAAGTCATAACAGGCAAGAGTCTATATTAGCATTGAAACAAGCAACGTAAGAACATAAAGGTGCAAGAGCTCTCGCTGTCCGTGACTCGAATGTCTCCAAATGGTGTTTGCGTGCAAGAAAGGGGATATGGATATACGAGAGAGTAAAACATAGTTTTTATTGTTGAGAACTTAATCTACTAAAGTTTCACACTTGGTCTTCTTTGGAATATTATCTTGACTCATCCCCAGACCACTAGCCAGGTGCAAGTCAAAATGATCCACTCCCTTTCGATATTTTGAGCACTCATGCAATGGATGAGCGTAAGCAAGAAAGTTGACACTTAGGATGGAAAAGAGAGAAAAATGATGGAGGAGGAAGACAAAAAAGGTGTGAAAGGCTCACATCAATGAGGACAATCATAGGCGAGAGAAAGCCAAATGATAGATATGATGTGAGGAGTAGGGATTGCCATGCAACGGATGCACATATGAGCTAAGGTAAGATCTCCAATGGAACTAGTGGGGGTGCATCCAACTTGCTTGCTCAAGAAGACCTAGAGCTCATTTGAGGAGGCTCATCATTGGAATATACAAGCCAAGTTCTATAGTGTGAAGGTCCCCACATAGCTATATGCATGAATGATAATCTCTATGGAGTACAAGATATAAGATGGAGTACGAGTGTGGATCTCTCAAAAGGAATAGTAGTGTGCCCCCTTCTCTCTTTTTATTTCTTTTTCTCTTTTTTCTATTTTTTTGTATTTTTTTTGGTGGCCTCAATGGCTCTTTCTATTTAACTCTCATTTGTACTCTTTGGGATCTTTTGATTTTGTCCTCTTTGGGATCTTTTCCTCACTCTAGGGGCAACACTTTATATATTACAAGAAGTATAGAAGATCTTTCACACTTTACAAAAGTACTCAACATAAAGAAAATGAAACTATCATGAAGTATGCTAATGTATGCCTCTTCCAGTGTAGCAAGATATGCAATGATACTAGCGCGTCATGTAGCAATGAATAGGGCAAGGCCCAACTAGAATGCGGCTCATCGATCAAGCAAAAGCATGTATGACATGAAGATCAAGTCATGAGAAGGTGGATGTTGCATGTCAATGTATCTCGGAAAGGCTATGGCAATGCCTTGATAGGTAGGTATGATGGATGTTTTGAGGAAGGATATAATGAGGCTTATGATGACAGAGCGTATCGTGCCAAGGATTTGGATGCACCGGCGAAGTATGCGCCAACTCTCGAGGTGAGAAAAGGGCAATGCACGGTACCGAAGAGGCTAGAAAAATATGGCTAGGTGGAAGTGTCAACCTTCGAATACTCACATTAGTCCGAAGAACTCATGCACTTATTATCGGTAAATCTAAATCTAATTAGGAGGTTCACAAAGAGACAAGTGCCCCGAGGAGGAGTGTATGGGGGTTTGGTTATCCTTGCGCATCCTCGACTCATGGTACGTGAGTGTACTCTAATATTCGATCCCTCCAAAGATTAGTGATCCATCTAGTAGCTAAAGTTCTCAACTAATTTTGTAGATTTTCAAAAATAAACACGGATTGCCCAAAATACGACATCTATCACTAATAGGCTAAAGCTCTTGACACCAAAAGTTCAAACATTACTCATGGCAATACCTCAAAACTATTGCAAGTTACTACTACAATTGAATAACAACCTCAATTACCTACTTCAAGTCAAGACACACAACTCGGTGCAACAGGCAAACTCTCTAAACAAGATAAACATGAAAACTCAAGAGAGTTCCAGAAACAAACTAAAAAAAAGCTCTTAAAAAGATAAGCATGAATAGTAAGAGCTAAACATGACAACAGCTACGAAAAAGATAAAGAACACACACAACAAAGATAAGTATGAAAATCCTATGTTGTGTTCTCGGGTGAAGTGGAGCGGGTTTCTCTCCCACAGAAAGAAAGCTGGGTTCTTACTTGTTATGAGCAACAAGAAAAGCTAAAGAAAGCTAAAAAAGGAAATAAAGAGCAAGACGCTCCAAGCATAGCACATAACGCATGAAGTGATAAAAATATAGTGGGACGAAAGACAAACTGATAATTGTTGATGGAGAAGGGGATGCATGGGGGCATCCCCAAGCTTAGATGCTTGAGTCTTCTTGAATATTTCTTGGGGGTGCACATGGGCATCCCCAAGCTTGAGCGTTTGACCCTCCTGAATCTTCTTTTATCATCTTCCCTCGCACACTTGAAAACTCCCTTCATACATAACTCAACATAATCTGATTAGCGAGGTTAGTACCCACAATAAAATAATTTTTCTCTACTCGAAATAAGGATATTCTTGAATAGATACCAAAATGTTTTTGCAAATAAATAGCAAGCTTAAGGTTTGCAAAACGAAGAAAAGGCAAAACAGGGTAGAATCTGTGAAAAACAGACCAGCAGGTAGTAAATAATTTTTTGGGGGCACTTGTGCAACTCAAGTAAAAAAACTCAGAACAGACGCCCGAAATCCAATTGTATATAGCATGCTGCAAAAAAAAATTCAGATAAAAAAGATGATCTAGTGATTTTATTCGAATTTTTCTGTCCAAGGACAGAATCTATTTTCTGGACAAGATGTCACAACTTTTGAACTTTCTTGCAATCAGAGGCTAAAATTGGCACAAAGCTTGAAAATAAAGATACAATGATGTTGCTATAGTAGTAACAATCATCAAGACCACTAAAAACTGAAAGAACAAACTGAAAGTAAAGATAACAAGGGCTGTCTCCCTAGAGCTCTTTCTTTATAGCCATAAAGATGGGCTTAAGACTTTAATGATGCTCTCGTAGGAATAAGAGTTAAAAAACAAAAGAGAGCATCAAGAAGCAAATACCAAACACATTTAAGCCTAACATGCTTCCTATGCATAGAAATATTACAATAGAATAATTCATTGAAGCAGAAAGCAATAAGCATAGGAAGGAAAAACAAGTGCAACTTCAAAACCTTCAACATAAAGAGAGGGAACTTGATATTATTGAAATATCTATAAGCATGTGTTCCCTTCTCATAATAATTTTCAGTGGGATCACGAATAAACTCAATAATATAAGTATCACATATAGCATTGTTACCATGATCCACATGCAAAAAGGTACTCTGACTCTCCACATAAGCATAATCTTTCTCATTGGTAATAGTGGGAGTAGGACTATCATAAAAAACTTGAACACTATACATTAATCGTGTATTAGGAAGATGGTGTTCAGCAAGGGAGTAATTCTGTAACGCCACGGCCACACCCACCGGTTCCCGGCGTACGCCTGGCGGGATCTAGACTTTCGCCACAGACCAACACTAGTCTTTTCTGCGCACTTTGTCCTCACTCGTGCGCACCCGGGAACAACTTCCCGGTTGGTCACCCATCCTCAAATCGCTCCAAGCCAAGCACGCTTAACTTTGGAGTTCTTTGGATCTGGGCTACCGGAAAAGAAGGTGCACCTTATTGATATGAGTAGTCTATCATTCCTATTAAGCCAGGATGTCACATACACCCCCACTCAAAGGAACCGATGTCCTCATCGGCCCACAGGAACGTTCCCTCTTGGCACACGTCTGTGCGTCCAGTGCCGACACATGTCCCACATGTTCGCGCACTGACCCACACACGCCCGTATAACCGCAAGGGTCGGCTCTGATACCATTTGTAACGCCCCGGCCACACCCACCAGTTCCCGGCGTACGCCTGGCGGGATCTAGACTGTCCCCACAGACCAACACTAGTCTTTCCTGCGCACTTTGTCCTCACTCGTGCGCACCCGGGAACAACTTCCCGGTCGGTCACCCATCCTCAAATCGCTCCAAGCCAAGCATGTTTAACTTTGGAGTTCTTTGGATCTGGGCTACTGGAAAAGAAGGTGCACCTTATTGATATGAGTAGTCTATCATTCCAATTAAGCCAGGATGTCACAAGTTCCCTCCATGATTATGACAAGTTTCATAAGGATAATTTCTCCTTATGTCATAGGTACCTTTACAATCAGTATAGATAGGAGTTATAACATCATCATAGTAGAGAAGAGCATTATCATTGCTAGCAACTATATTTGTAAACATGTTGTCTTTATTCTTACTAGCAAAAGAATTATCAATTATCACATCACTAATGGGTAAACGACTTGCAATCCTATCATCCCCAAGCTTAGAGCTTTCCATATCATCACTCTTAGAGTTGGTACCAAAAAGATTTTTAAGATCATAAGAAGCATTATCATCATTTTCCCAATCACAAAAAGTAACATGCATATCATAATCAAAATCATCTTCAATAGTGCCTACGGACTAAACATGAGGATAATAATGAATGCAATCAAGCTCACCATCCTCCATAAATTTATGTCCGTCAGGATAAAAATTGATGCGAGGAATATGCTCAGGCCAGGTCGATACCCATTCTTCTTCCTTCTTGCTCCTCTTCCTCCTCTTCTTTTTCTTCTTCTTCACCTTAGGAGGGAGTGGTTGGAGATGAAGTTTCTTCATATATCCTGGTTTATCATTAGAAACAATAGGGGAAACTTGGGAGAAACTCTCTTTTTTATTAGTAGAAATATAAGAGACATTTTTATACTTTGGTAAAGTTCCCTCCTTTCTAATCTTCCTTATGTAATCATTTTCATGGAAATTAACAACACAATAGAGATGGAAATTTTGCAAAGTGTTGTTTATTCCTAAGGCATTAACATCTAGCCAAGAAGTCTTTTCTGATAACTCTTCACACATCAAAAATAACATAAGTTCATCATAAAGATCAGGGGTGATCATGTTATCACACAACTGGTTAACAGTTATGTTTTGAAAGTTCATGCATTGAAAATTAAAGTGACCCTCTATACCACAAAGTTCACAAGTAAAAGGATAAAGGTCACACAATTCTCTAGCAATTTAATTTAAATCTTTGACCCAAGTGATTGTTCTTTCATGCTTATGTTGCTTACAATACTTCTCTTCTTCAATCATACGCCTTTCACAAGGTCTATCCACTCCACAAAAATTAACATGCTTATATAAAACTTCATTTTCAGGAATTGGATCATGCATGTTGCAATCATCATGAACAATTTCATTTTCTTTGCAAATCTCTTTAAAAGGTTCATGATGCTTGATCCAGTCCTCCTTAGGCTTATTAAGATGTGAAGCAAAACATTTGAGGAAATCAACAAGGAGTTGAGAATCAAGCCCAAACTTAGCACTAAACTTATTTAAACTTGCAGTTTCAACAAAGGACTTAATGCAATCATACTCATAATTTACACCTGACTCTTTACCTTTGTCGATCTCCCAATCTTCAGTGTTGCGTTAAATTCTTTCAAGGAGTTCCCATTTCGCATCAATCTTTTCGTTTGTGAAAGAACCGATAGAGGAAGCATCGAGCAAGTCTTTATCCTGTCGAGAGAGCCTTGCATAAAAATTAGTAATAATGATATATTTGGGGAGCCCATGGTTAGGATATTTTAGCATTAAAGTTTCCAGTCTCCCCCAAGCTTGAGCAATGCTCTCTCCGTCATGAGGATAGAAATTATAAACATAACTCCTATTCTCATGGACTTCATGAAGAGGATAAAACTTGGAGTAAAAGAGAGACTGGATCTCTTCCCAATCAAGCAGGTGAGAATCATCTAGTAGCCTATACCATTCCAATGCTTTCCTTTCAGTGACAAGGCAAATAATTTCCTCATGACTCCATCTCTTGTCAAACCTGAAATCTTAAACAACTCACAAAGTTATGTAAGTTTCAACAAATGAATACTAGGATTGACTGTCCCATCATAACAATCATTCCTAATTATTTCAATTATCCCAAGTGGTATTTGGAACGGGACACATCCAGTAGGTGGCGGAGAATTCTCTACCACAGGTGTGGCAAAGCTGCATCCCCCAAGCAACAAACTAAGAGAGCAGTTTTCCATAAACATAACTAGTGAAAATAAAAACAAGAAACGAAAAGATTTAATTGCAAGATCTAAAGATATACTTTCAAACACTTACTTCCCCGGCAACGGCGCCAGTAATAGCTTGATTTCTACACGCGCTTCTATTCTTGTAGACTATGTTGGGCCTCCAAGCGCAGAGGTTCGTAGGACAACAACAATTTCCCTCAAGTAGCTGACCTAAGGTTTATCGAACTCAGGGAAGTAGAGGTTGAAGATAGTCTCTCTCAAGCAACCCTGCAATTAAGATACAAGAAGTCTCTTGTGTCCCCAACACACCTTGCGTTGCTTGTATCTTTTTAACCATAACTCCGTTTGGGGTGTTTTTATATGTAAATTGACTAGAATTTCATGTAGGTTGTGATTTCTATTGTTTTCTATTATTAACCAATGTAAAATATGGTTTAGGGCAGAACAGTACCAAATGCTTAAATTTGTCGATGGGTACCTAGTGATATGCCATGTTTAGGATTTTGGCTCACATAAATTGACTAACATAGATATTTTACGTTATGCTTCATCTCTTGCTATGATTGTGTGATATGGCATGCTTGTGTGAGATGCCATGTTAACAACCTTTGCTCATGTTGTCTAGCTAAACAACTTGAATCAATGATAAATGTGTGGTATCGTCGTATGTGATCGATACTTCACTTAGCCTGTTAGTAACCGCTGTCGACGATAGATGCGATACCTAGTGCGTTGTCTCGTGTTGCCTTCCTGATGTTGCTTGCTGGTGATTGCTTCGTAGTAATAGATGCTTGCTCCCCGATTGCCTTTCCAGTGTTTCCTTGTTGTGTGCTCCTGCATTTACTCTCGGAGGCGATGCGAGTTGCGATCGACTACACCTTCAGAACCGTCATCTTAACAGGTAAGGGGGAGCATATATCATGCTTATAACTTTCAGCTCACTTTCCTAGGTATAGGATAGAATGATTGATTGATCCTACCACCTCACATTTATGCCTCCATATTAAAACCCAAATAGCCATGTTCCCCCACATCCCAGGAAACCTTTGTTTGGCCATGTACCTTGCTTGCTTAACCACTGCTTAGTATGTATGCTTAGGATGCTACAATTTTTCCCTTGTTACTCCTTGGATTGCGCTATCACACAATTATGTTATTGTGGATGATATGATTATTATGATGTTGAATATATTCGACGAAGGATGGAAGGTCAGGTTATCACACCTCGATGCTTTGTTCCATTTGAGTCACCTAGGATCCGAGTTCCGGGTATTGGTTCTAAGACTGAGCGTGCCTAACCGCGTGTGCAATGCTATGGGGTCCCCTTTTCTTACCTATCTAGATCCAAACATTTCTAGTGGTGGCCGAAGCTGATTTACCATTTCAAACCCCGTTTGTGTGCAAGGTTGGATCCCCTCGCAGATTTTAAACAAACCGAACCAGTGGGGGCTGCGTTTCCTATTGGTCCAGCCTTGGCCGATGAGGGCCCGAGCCTCAGTGAAGTGCCCCGGCAACCCATACTCAGTTGAGACGGAAGAGTCCGATCCGAGGGCGCGACCAACTCTTGGATTGGGTGTCGACTCCCCGGGGGCCACCCGGATCTGTGCGTTGTTAGTTAGAGGGACCTGTCGTTTCGGATCTCTCCAGACCAAATCATAAAATGGTTGCCTGTGATGGGTAGCAACTGAGAGAGATGGGCGTGCATGAAGAGCCTTGTAATGGGCAGTTGGTACACCCCTGCAAGGTTAAATCTTTTCGAGAAGCCGTGTCTATGGTTATGGACGACTTGGAACCTACGTCTTGTTCATAGATAACAGGACAAGGATAGGGTATGTGTTATGTTTGCGTAAGTAGCTGATAGCAGACTTGTTGGAGGCGATTCCTCATCGAATGCTTGGCTACTCATCTTACTCTAAATAGAACGTTAGCCACTCATATTATGCTAGTGCGGCTGCAACCTCAACCACTACCACCATCTTACCGTGAGAAGTTAGTTATCAGATTTTGATATAGCTCACCTCCTTCTTCTCTCTTCTATGTACCCTATGCAAACGATATTGGACTACAGAGGTACTTGTCGACCCTTCTTCTGGACGCTTCGTGGATACTCGACGACGACTAGTTAGGCGGATCCCGACGGAGAGCCTGGACCCGTGTGGTTATGGAAATGGTGTGTTTTACCTTTGCCATTAGGCATTTAATTGTACTTTGTACCCAGACATATATCTTCCGCTGATATATTGTTTTGAGGCAGTTGTATGCCGATTGTATGAGATGTTGTATCCTTGTAGCCGTAATGTTGTGATATCATGTTGAAATCCGAGACATATGGCTTCGTCATATGTCGCGGTGGGTCCGATATGTGCTTCGTCCTTAGGTTTGGACGGAAACGTCCAGATCTGAAACAATACCAGATATCGGTTCTTACACTAAGTGACAGTGTTGTTTGTAATTCACTGAAGTAAGTAAGTAGCAACTCTAGAATTGCGGGAAACTAAGAAGTGTAAGTGTCGCCAAAACCACATACTTCATTGACAAAAATACTCAAACTGAACCCTGGAGAAAAAAAGTTCTATACTTAATTGCTAGAATTTCAGCACTCGCCTATTTCTCATACTAAATAAATGGCAGGTGACGAGTGTAGTCAAACTGAATTAGGAGAAAAAGTGATGGGTAAAGCAAATATCATGTTGGTGGAGGCGCAACAAATCAGTGAGACCCACCTGTATTCTTATCTGCAATATTGGAGATCTAAAATAGGGACAATCTCAATCTGGATTGTTATTATTTTCAGGAATAAGAAAATAACATGTTGTAGAACATCTAGCCCATCATGATAAAACCATAGAAGTGACAAGTTAAAGGGGAGGGGGAGCGGAGGAGTCATCAAGAAGCCAATCTGATGGCTCGAGAGAGGCGCGCTGCTTAAAAGTGGGGTGGGGTTAGGGTTCAAGCAGAAAAGATGCATAAGAGAGTACGTGGGGGATGCGGGGTGGAGAGAACTTACCAGGAGCTGAGACTCGACGATGGCGACACGGGGGGATGCGTCATCGACGGGGGATGTGTCACCGGATGGGGGATGAAGATAACAATAACAATGAAAAAACAGAGACCGGAAATCGACGAAGGAACTATTTATCGGCGGGGGGATTTGTCGCCAGTGGCTAAGAAGGCAGGACTCATGGCGGTGACTGTGATGGATGGGGGATTTAGCGACAACGATGATGGTCTAGGGAGGGTCGGGGGAGGGAGACAAGCGCGTAGCGACGAGGGGATGGCTGCAATCAGGGAGAATGATAGATGAGGGCCTGGGATCTGGGTCTAGGTAAGTGTTAATTCTAAGGAATTTAAGAATGAAATACGATTGTCAATTCGGTGGCAGCCAAACAAGTAAGCTTCGGAATTCGTAAATGAATTCCGCCGAATTCCACCCAAATAATGGAATCCAAATGAGGGATAAAGAGGAGAGGGGGGGATAGGAAATTTTAATGAAGTCTGGAGAAGTCAAATTTCTTTCAAATACATAGCGAAATAAACCTTCTAGGCAGAAGCTTCTGAGAGAAACAATTTGGCGAGTTGAATGATTTACAAAATAAACAAACTTTCTACTGGCATAAATTTATTAGAACCATGCATAGAAGATAGGTAACATAGATGAACAAATAAATTTATTTAAAGTATTTCTAGGGAGAAAATGAACATGAACTACATATATGAAGATATGCTCACAAAGAGAAATCAGAGAGGAGGACGATCTTTGCAACACACAAATGTAATGTTGAAGCGAAGGCGACAAAAGAATTTGTTTGACCAGCACAATGCTAGTTTTGTTGGAGAGACTAAGGAAGCATGGAAAAAATGACAAGAAGATATTGGAACATCAGTTTGAAATAGATGATAGAAGCAGGAGTTCATTTGTTATTGAACACATGAGAAGTTCACTATTCTCCTTATTCTCCTCGATCTTCCTGATCGATTATCCCTGGTAGATTTTGGAGGCGATCTTCGGGCCTTCAAAAAATCATCCTTGGCGATCCGCAAATCTCTCGGATGCTTTGTATCGACTCCTAATCATCTACTGGATGCACAAACCACAAGAGTAATATGAAGTAGCTACAATCTTGACTAGTTCATCGTGATGATCAATCACTTGGGAGATTTTAGCTCTTAGATTTTATCTCTAGGTGTAGTCAATTCTATCAATGAGTGGGTTGCTCAAACAAGCTCTTGTCGATTCCAACGGGGCAGCCAATAGAAACTAGTTGGAGTAGGGTGAAAATTTATAGCCACAACTTCGAGGTATGAATTACTAATACGTCCCAAACGTACCTATATTTTTTGCTTGTTCCATGCTTCTTTTGGTGATATTGTTATATGTTTTGATGCACTTTCATATGATTTACAACATATTTGGGACTAACCTATTAACCTAGTGTACAGTGCCAGTTTATGTCTATTTTTGTCCGTGCATTGCAGAAAAAAGGTGAAAAATCAAAGTGCTAAAAAATTTCCAGAAAAAATCCCAAATTTCCAGAATCCAGAAGGGCACCCAAAGGGGTCCACCCCTGGCCCAGGCGCCCACTGTACGCTTGGACTAGTGGGGCCTCCCCCAGTGCCCCCCTTTGGCCTATAATTACCTCCTTTTTCGAAAACCCTCGACGCAAAATACCCAACAGTTGCGCCGCCACGATTCCGAGATCGAGATCAGCAAAATTTTCTGTCCTGGCACCCTACCGGAGGGAGGATTGACCTCCGGAATCTCCTCCATAACCATGATCTCTTTCGGGATGTGCCGTGAGTAGTCCCTTTGGACCATGGGTTTGTGATCGGCAAGATAGTAGATGTCTTCTCTCCAATCTTGTGCTTCAGTGTTTAGACCTTGTGAGCTGCCTATCATGATCAAGACACTTATGTACGATTCCTTATTTTGCTATGTTGTGTTTGCTGGGATCCGATGGATTATGAGATTATGTTCATATTTGTGAAAATAATATACTGGGTTTACCTTTATATTTTAGGTTTTGAGTAGTCTTGCATGTTATCTGTTGACGTTTATTGCTTTGGCCAAGTAGTAGATTGTAACTCCAAGAGGGAAAGTTATGCTAGATGATGGGTTCATGCCTCCCGATGTCTAGCTTGAATGACAGAAAGATGAGACCAGGGAATGTGATATTGCCATTAGGGGTAAAACAATGGTGCTTATGACCGCGTGTTATAAGAATTTCATACATTACACATAGAGTGTTAAGGCAGTTGTCCATTGCTTTGAGTTTGCAAAAATTAGTTGTGGCTCACAAATTAATACCAGCGAGATTTTCTGGATAGATATATCAAGGTGGAGGAGTAGTGAGTAGATTCTGATGAATAAACGATCTACTTGTCTTGGTGCAATACCCATACGATTGAGCCTTTTACTTTTCTAGTAGCATAATTAGCATCGCGGTGCGTTTATAATTTTTTCAATTGCCCATTTGTAATTTTTTTACCCAACATAGTTGTTTACTGTCTTTTGGGAGAGATACACTACTAGTGAGCATCATGATACCCCGGTCCATCTTCACGTTATAGTTTACACCGCCATTATTTGCTTCTTTACTTTTCCTTTCCGTTGCATTATCACTAATTCTCCTTTATGTTTGACCCTTTGTAAACAGCAAGGCCGAAGAGATTGACAACATCTCCGTACTCATTGGGAGCAAAGTTATTTGCGTTGCAGGTACGCGGTAGCCGTCAACTTACACGCCATATTTCTGACGCCGTTACCACCTACTTGTTGTCTCTGGAATCCTACGGGAGACACAACCTTATCCTTCTAAGTTTAGGGAAAATTTCCGCTATCTACATCACAACCTTCCAGTTGGGGTAACCAACAAGAGGTGTGACTATCACCACCATCAATTACTCAACGATCAACTGACAAATGGAACGTCAACATTTGAAGAACTCAAAGACTTAATTGAGGAGCAAGGAAAGTTGACTCAACTGTCTGAGATTCTTTCTTTGAATTGTGAAGAATAAATATCAGACTCATAGAGTAAACTCACAAGATGATGATATTGTTGGGAATATGCCCTAGAGTAAAATAACAAAGTATGTTTATAAGATATTCGATTAGTTCATAATAAGTTTTATATTATGCTATAACTGTATTAAGCTGAAACATTAATACACGTGTGGTATACAAACAACCAGGTCCCTAGTTAACTCTAGTACAATAGTCCATTGGGCAATAGATGATTAAGGTTTCTTGATCATGAGGTGTGAACAGTCTGTTGACAATGGGGTCATGTCATTGGGTGAATGTTATGATGGACACACACCCACCTAAAGTGTTGCAATGTGATCCATTCATATAGTTCAACATTGCGATAACTTAATAACGTAGTGACCTGATCCTTAGACCGTAATGATCATGCGTAATCACTACCTGTGGAGGATGCTTTGAGTGTATCAATTACACCGTAATAGGGTAACCATAAAGGTGCATTTTGGGTACTCCGAAGTAGAAACGTTGAGGAGTGTGGATCGATCAGAACGATATTTGTCCATCCGAGTAACTGATAGGTACTCTCGGCCCACTCGGTGATATTGCATCGTAAAGTTTGCGCAAACATGTGACTAGGTCACAGGGGATGTAATATCACATACGAGTAAATATGTTTGTCAGAGACGAGGATGAACTAGGTATAGGATACCGATCATCAAAACTTGGACAAACAAAGTACCGTGTGACAAAGGGATTAGGACTCAACGTTAACGGTTCAACGATGAAGTTAATTCGATGGAAGCGCAGGGGCCATCAGGGATTGTAACCAGGTCCCTGATGATGGTCATTAATCAGAGAGTGTCTGATCATGTCTATTGTTTTCCGAACCATAGGGTGTCACACATAAGGGTATTCGACGCATTAAGGATAGATTCGGGATCGCCGAACAAATAAGAAAGAACTCCAAAATCGTTTCGAAGGGGTGATAGAAAAAGTTTCGTGGTTCTGAATTGTTCGGAAAGTTGTTTGGATATGTTTTAATATTTAATTAAATGAATTAAATATTAAAATACAATTTAAATAATTAAATTAAATAATAGTTCTTTTATTTTTCTTTAAAAAAAGGTGTGGCATGGCGCCATGGGCTTTTGACCCATGTGGCCACTTGGCCAACTTGGCCACCCACCGCATGCACATGCATGCATATGCGCCAAGGTCCTAGTAGCCGGCGGCCAATGCACATGTGTGCATATATGCGTGGTAATTAGTATCACCACGCCAAGCTAGGTTCCTGCGTATCCACTTTCCCCCTTATATATGTTGGGGTTCGGGGCATAAAACACAAAATTTTCATAACCTGCGATACCCAATCCTAAGACCTATGCTATGGCAATGTAAGTAACTGATGGAATAAGTCACATACCAGTATGTAGTCCGTTAAACGGGAAATGTTCCCGCGTGAACGTGGTTGATGTAGTCGTACCGGTAATCCCCCATGCCGCGCAGCTCCACAATGACTCCAATAGCCACCCGATCCTTGAGACCGATGAAGGGATTACGTCCCGGTCGGAACGTTGTCGGTGAAGACGCTGCGATACGGCCACGACGATGAAGTAGCGCCACAAGTGTAGCACCTCGCGGGATTACACACATACGATGTACCCGACGTCCCTCCGGGCTCCTAACCAGAAGAGCAGCAGAAAGAAGATGGATTCAGAACCCGATTCCAGCAGCACGACGGCGTGCGTATGGTGGAAATATCCCACCCTAGTGCAGACTCCAAACAAGGGGAGTCCGCTCACAGGAGGGAGAGAGGAGGAAGAGAGATGAGAAACTTGTCTCAAATTTGGATGTGAAGAAAAGGGCACCCTACCCCTCCTTATATAGGCCAAGGAGGGGGGCAACCTCCCCTCAACTTCCCATGTGGGACTAATCCCAAGGGGAGGGGGGGGGGGAGAAATGCGCCCCTAGGGGGGGGGGGTATGGGCCCCTTCATGGCGCCATGTCCCATGGGGGAGACTCCCTCTTTCCCTAATGGGCCTCTTTAGGCCCATATGCCTTTTTCTTCTATTTTAATTATATTTTAATAATTAGTTCAGATAATTAAATAATAAAAAATATTTAAACATTAGTAAATAACATTTTTAACCTTTCAAAATTCCCAGAACAATTTCTGGCCTCCACCGGAAACAATTCCGGTGTTCTCTCTTATTTCTCTGGTGATCCCGAATCTATCCTTAATGCGTCGAATACCCTTAAGTGTGACACCCTACGGTCCGGGAAACAGAAGACATGATCGAGACAATCTCATTGATCAATGACTAATCAGTTGGACCTGGTTACAATCCTAGATAGCCCCTGCCCTTCCATCGAATGAAACTTCATCACTGTTGGATCCGTTTAACGTTGAGCAGTATCCCATTGTCCTATGGTACTTTGCTTGTCCGAGGTTTGATCGTCGATATCCAATATACCTAGTTCATCCTCTTTACCGACAAACATGTTTACTTGTTCCCGTGATATTACAACCCTCGTGACCTAGTCACATGATTGCACTCTTTATGATCTAATATCATCCAGTGGGCCCAGAGTACCTATCCGTCACTTGAATGGACAAATCCCGCTTTGATCTATTTGCATACTCATTAACGTATCTTTTCGGAATACCTGAAGTGCACCTTTATGGACAACATATTTCCGTCAAGCGGTGGGTTACAAATCAAAGCATCCTCATAGATAGTAATTACGTATGATCATTACGGTCAAAGGATCTGGTCACTACGTTGTAGTTATCACAATGTTGAACTTATGTGACTCGATTACATTGCAACTCTTCCCGTTGGTTTGTGTCCATCATAACATTCTCCCAATGACATGACCCCATTTTGAATAGGCGATTATGTCCTCATGATCAGGAAACCTTGATCATCCGATTACCAGTGGACTAGTATACTAGAGTTAACTAGGGACCTGGTTGTTTTATACCACACGTGCATTAATGTTTTCGCTTAATACAGTTATAGCACAGTATAAAACATATTATGAACTTATGGAATATGCTAATAAACATATTTTATTTGCCTCTAGGGCACATTCCCAATAGTCTCCCACTTGCACTAGAGTACAAATAATCTAGTTGCATTTTCTGTGGATCATAACTCCAAATCATCTATATAGTTATAGATCATGCTTTCTTGTGGAGAAGGTTGTATCAATGGTCTGGGTACCATTCAGATCCGTATGTCTTTTGCAAATCATTAATGTCACCTAGTTTGATATTCCTTCATTATCCATTATAATGACGAGCTATATATATTTGGTGGTAGACTGAGATTTCATTTGCTGTGTTTCAGCAATGACATCCGGTGGGTCACGAGGACTTTGCCATAGTCATGCACACTGAAACTCACTCAGTCAGAAGTCGAACTTCTTAAGCCAAAATATAACTCCTACCACTTCTAAAGCAGCCACATCAATGTAGATTTAATACTTAGTGCATTGTTTGCAACTTTGATGTCTAACCAAGTTTCTTTTAAGTTAGGCATTCATTAGTATGATATCTCAATTTTCTAGGTTAGTGGCACAACTTGAACCAGCATAACATTTATGATCAAGTACACTATCCTTTACAAATGAGAGATGTATCCTCAGTTCTCTCCAAACACTGAAGGATAAACTTAACTCTTTGTTCAATGATTTACTCATAAATCATATCACAACATGTTCTTCTTGCTAAGAACTTGGGTCATATTACGCCGAGTACATAACTCTGGTTTTATATGAAAGAACCTATGACAGAGGCATAGAGGATGTAGCACATTCATTTCTTTCCTTTATTTAACCCTTGTTCTTGTACTGAGATCAACTCGATACTTCTCTTGGATATACAAGTAAGAACTAATTCTTGACTAGTCCCATTCTGAACTCCTTCAGAATCTTATCCAGGAAAGTATTCCGACTTAATGTTTATCAAACACATTAATCTATCTTAATAGATTTTCAATGTTTAATACTTGTTCATCTTCATTTATGAAAGATTCAAATAATCATTAATACCAACTACACCATTCTTAATATGTTATCAATATATTAGAATGTTTTCATGCTCCCACTCAAATATTTCATGCACATATTAAGTTCAGGATAACACTCACAGAGCTCCCACTCAAATATGTTAGTTACATATAAGGTAAGGATAACATCCACATAGCTCCTACTCAAATATGTCAGACACATATAAGACTAGGATAATACTCCCATAGCTCCCACTCAAAATATGTCGTCCACATATTGAGTTTAGGAAACTATTCAAATCCCATTCAGTTTCATGTGAATGCATGTTTCTCAATATTTTGGCTAAGTCCAAATTCACTTTGATCATCCATAAAATTGAGAATTCAGATTACGAGACACTAGTATCCATATGTTTTCAAAACCTTTCTAGTTGTACCAATTACAACACTTCTTCAAACGCAGGATTTGAGGAAGTCACGGTATTGATAACAATTTGGATCAATCATAGTGAATATCCCATTGACTCAAGCATCGCTACTTATTGTAGTCAACCTTTTGAATTTTTCAGAAACATACTTTATGAAAAATCTATCTTGATGTCTTTCTTTGATGTTCACATTTATTCCTTTTAACTTTGAAGTTATTGAGAATATCAAGTAAACTCCTTACTTGATAAGATTCAAGTAATCTTAAATGTGATTCAATATGGGATTTCATGACTCATAGTCATATCTCGTACATAGGTCCACCATCGCTTCTTTGTAGTTTGTAGGTATGTCTTGTTCCATTAACTTGACAAGTGAATCATGAATATTATTTTTCACAAGGACAAATATGTATTCTTGAATCCTACTTTGTTCAGTAAAAGCTTCCATCAAAACATCATGATCATTTATCATTAGTTTCTGTTCTAATTGTAGAGCTTTGCTTCCGAAACATATTCCTTTGCGCTACTATGATATTTGGAGGCAAGGTCAATCACATTGGTTGAACTTTCACTTTTCTTCCATGAACACATTCATCAAGAACATTTCTTGACAAGACACCAAAACACTTAGCAACATAAGTTTTTCTCCTTTGGCTCTAGTTGTGGAAGATGCATCCATAGTTGTCTAAGGATACACTACAAAGATGATATATCATATAAATCACACTTCATAGAAACCATGACACACACCATAACATATATAGTGTTGGTTTCCACGAACTCAGATGGTTCCCTATACTGAAGTGAGTGGCTGCATATTAAATTAATAGCTCTAAACAATAATAACACAACTTGGTAAGAGATAAATTAGACCATACACTATTCAATAGAGTATGATTATAATGTTCAGGCACATCAACAATATTCAAGTGTTCCAAGCATTGTAATTTGTGGAACAACTTTCACACAAGTCCGTATGCCCAAGGCTAACTAAAAACATTTGTCACTTTGATCAGATCATAGAGACTTGTTTTTCTTGTTAATTTAATACCCGTATTCATTCTGAAATCCATTTGATTAGATCAAATTATTTCAGACTCATGTTTCATTAGTGAATACACATATTCATCTAAGTCCACATATGAAGTTCACGAAAAAAATGAAATTCACTACTTGCTGATATACGATACATCATAATGTATGATATACAACAATCAGTGCACACTCTGTTTTACGAGAACGCGAGGTTTTAGTCATCTCACCTAAAAAGGCATGGTTTGCATGTGTCAAGAGATCAAATATCTCAAAACTTCATCAAACCATTCATGACTTAAACGGTAGTGTCATTATTAAGTTTGGATAATTCTTGGCATTGCAATATATCTTATAAATGATCAAACTACCATAATCAATATTAGAATAACTCATTCATAACCGTAATGTGACCATAAAAGATATATTTCATAAAAGGAGAACAACTGACTTGTTTCTCACTAATATGAATAATTGTTTTCGCGAGATGCAAGACACACTATTAAAGTTCACATTCCAACGATCATAATTTTATTAATATATTAATCAAATGATAGATGTAGAGGGAGAGTGTTGTCGACTATCAACTATCTTGATTATCATCAACACACATTGTCACCTCATCCCTTCCAAGACACTCTATAAGCAGTAAGTTCAAGCATCGAATACTTAATCAACCGCGATTAGTGTTTTGTGGGGAAAGACATTTATAACTTGTATATCAAATATACTTTCTCCGTCAATGACTATTCCTGCATTGGTTCTACCTTTAAAGTTCACAACTTTAACCTTGACCTCATGACAGGTGAACGATTCTCCTTCATGACATAGTCTAAACATGGTCTTTGTAGCTGGGAGGAAGCGGATGCCACTTCCCAGTTATCGCAAAATAACCAGTCATTCAATAGTCCAAGTTATACACAAGGTGTCCATGTATCTTATACATTTTCCATGTGACTTTCTTAGCAGGTTGTTCCTTCCACCAAAGTTGAAAGAAACCCCGTCCATATACTCATATTGCATTACTCCGATTTGTAACTTAGTTCTTTTAAGTTCACCTAGCACGTCATACGTGTTGGTGTCGTTAATCATGCATTCACAGTTCAGATTCCATAGAATGAAGTAAGGTGTATTGGACAGTCATTCATAAGTGACGGTGAGTACGATACTCATCATCATCTTCCTTAATTACGGAGTTATCTGGTGTATCTCCTAGCAGTTATCGTATTACGTTTAGTAAGTCATTACTAACGAGTATGTCTCTAATGGTGTTTGTACACATCAATGAAGTAAGTCCCATTTACCTTAAGTTCTACATCACACTAAAAGAGCCATTGTTTTAAACATTTGGGTATGACATTATATACATTGATATTTGCTAAGACATGAAGATTAAGTTCGTAATATGGAATTCATGTTTTAAAACATATTAGCAAAACCGGATACAACAATATAAATCATACTAACTATGATTACCCCCGACATGCAAATTAAAGTTGAAAATGCCTTTCTACTTTATCTTTCGCAAGTTTTACATGGCTGCTAGGGGTTTCGAGAAAAGAACCGTTTCTACCCTACGAAAACAAGCCACAACACCAATCCCACAATTGTCTCTATTACACCCCTGTCGGGGCCCTCCGTTGCAAACATCTTCGCAAAGCTAATGTTAGAGAGACAGACACCCTCCAACCACTTATATGGTACAAGCCATATGTCAAGCGTGGAACCAGTCTCGCGTAAACGTGTATGGTTGGTCGGGGCCGCTTCATCAGGACATTGCCGCCATGCTAAACGAGTACACGTGAGAGGGTAACAATTGGAGAATTGATGCCACATACTAGATGTGTTTTATCCGTACAATACATCTACGCATAGCCTTGCTCTGATACCACTGTTGGGGTTCAGGGCAGAAACCTACGATACCCAATCCCAAGACCTATGCTATGGCAATGCAAGTAACAGATGGAATAGGTCACATACCGGTATGTTGTCCGTTAATCGGGAAACGTTCCCGCATGAATGTGGTTGATGTAGTTGTACCGGCAATCCCCGATGCCGCGCATCTCCATGATG
The DNA here is from genome assembly GCA_950022295.1 of Bromus sterilis. Taxonomy (NCBI): domain Eukaryota; kingdom Viridiplantae; phylum Streptophyta; class Magnoliopsida; order Poales; family Poaceae; genus Bromus; species Bromus sterilis. Next base: position 226,739,755 of record OX465599.1, read on the forward strand.
ACTCCGATAGCCACCCGGTCCTTGAGACCGATGAAGGGATTACATCCCCGTCGGAACGTTGTTGGTGAAGACTTCGCGATACGGCCACGACGATGAAGTAGCACCACAAGTGTAGCGCCTCGCGGGATTACACACATACGGTGTACCCGACGTCCCTCCGGGCTCCGAACCAGAAGAGCAGCGGAAAGAAGATGGATTCAGATCCTGATTCCAGCAGCACGACGACGTGCATATGGTGGAAAAATCCCCAACCTAGTACAGACTCCAAACAAGGGGAGTCCTCTCATAGGAGGGAGAGAGGAGGAAGAGAGATGAGAAACTTGTCTCAAATTTGGATGTGAATAAAAGGTCACCCTACCCCTCCTTATATAGGCCAATGAGGGGGGCAACCTCCCCTCAACTTCCCATGTGGGTCTAATCCCAAGCGGAGGGGGGGGGCAAATGTGCCCCTAGGGGGGGATGGGCCCCTTCATGGCGCCATGGCCCATGGGGGGAGACTCCCTCTTCCCCTAATGGGCCTCTTTAGGACCGTATGCCTTTTTCTTTTATTATAATTATATTTTAATATTTAATTCAGATAATTAAATAAAAAAAATATTTAAACATTATTAAATAACGATTTGAACCTTTCAAAATTCCCAGAACAATTTTTTGCCTCCACCGGAAACAATTCCGGTGTTCTCTCTTATTTCTCTGGTGATCCCGAATCTATCCTTAATGCGTCGAATACCGTTAAGTGTGACACCCTACGGTCCGGGAAACATCAGACATGATCGAGACAATCTCATTGATCAATGAATAATCAATTGGACCTGGTTACAATCCTTGATAGCCCCTGCGCTTCCATCGAATGAAAATTCATCGCTGTTGGATGCATTTAACGTTGAGCATTATCCCTTTGTCCTATGGTACTTTGCTTGTCCGAGGTTTGATCGTCGGTATCCAATATACCTAGTTCATCCTCATTACCGACAAACATGTTTACTCATTCCCGTGATATTACAACCCTCGTGACCTAGTCACATGATTGCAATCTTTATGATGTAATATCACCGAGTGGGCCCAGAGTACCTATCCATCACTCGGATGAAAAAACCCCTCTTTGATATATTTGCATACTCATTAACGTATCTATTCGGAATACCTGAAGTGCACCTTTATGACCAGCATATTTCAGTCACGCGGTGTGTTACAAATCAAAGCATCCTCATAGATAGTAATTACGTATGATCATTACAGTCAAAGGATCTGGTCACTACGTTGTAGTTATCGCAATGTTGAACTTATGTGACTCGATTACATTGCAACACTTCTGGTGGGTGTGTGTCCATCATATCATTCTCCCAATGACATGACCCCATTTTCAATAGGCGATTATGTCCTCATGATCAGGAAACCTTGATCATCCGATTGACAGTGGACTAGTATACTAGAGTTAACTAGGGACCTGGTTGTTTTATACCACACGTGCATTAATGTTTCCGCTTAATACAGTTATAGCACAATATAAAATGTATTATGAACTTATGGAATATGCTAATAAACATATTTTATTTGCCTCTAGGGCACATTCCCAACAATATATAGATATGGAGGGTGCCCCTTTTTTAAAAACAGAAAATTCCAGAAAAATACGGATAAATTATGTTGATCTCTATCTCCCTTTCTCCTCCTTTGAGCGGACTCCCCTTGTTTGGAGTCTGCACTAGGTTGGGGATTTCTGCACCATACGCACGCCGTTGTGCTACTGTAATCGGGATCTGAATCCATCTTTTTTCCGCCGCTCGTCTGCTTCGGAGCCCAGAGGGAACGTCGGGTACACCATATGCCTGTAATACCACGAGGTGCTACACTTGTGGTACCCTTTCATTGTCGAGGCCGTATCGCGACGTCTTCACCGACAACGTTCCGACGGGGACGTTATCTCGTCATCGGCTTACAAGGTCCGGGTGGCTTCTAGAGTCATCAAGGATTTCCGCCGCATCGAGGATCGGCGGGTACGAGTACATCAACCACGTTCACGCGGGAACGTTTCCCGCTTAACAGACTACATACTGGTATGTTACCGATTTCCCTCCGTTACTTGCATCGGCATGCCATATGTCTTGGGTTTGGGCATCAGGTAGGTTGAAAAATTATTGTTTTCTGCCCCGAGCCCCAACAATGGTATCATGAGCAAGGCTATGCATATATGTATTGTACGGATAGAACACATCTAGGATGTGGTCATCAATTTTCCTATTGTTAGCCTCCCACGTGTACTCGTTTATCATTGCGACAATGTCATGATGAAGCGGCCCAGAATGACCTTACGCGTTTGCAAGCGTGTGGTTCCACGCTTGACATATGGCTTGTACCATATAAGTCACTGGGGGTGTCTGTCTCTCTAACATTAGCGATGCGAAGACGTTGGTAATGAAGAGCCCCGACAAGGGTGTAATAGAGAAAATTGCCGAATTGGTGTTGTGGTTGTATGTTCGTAGGCATAGAAACAGTTCTATCTCAAAATCTCTAGCATCCACGTAAAACTTGCAAAAGATAAAGTAGAGACGTCTAAACTTTAATTTTCAGGGGGGCATCATAGTTAGTATGATTTTATACTGTTGCATCCTATTTTTCTTGTATTAGATATACGCCTATCATTATAGGATGATCCCTCACTAATCCAATAAAGTGTTCTTCCTTAGTGAAGCACCATCTGGAAAGATCTTCATTATGGAGGCATCACGTGTCACACGGGTGTCAAACATATTAGCGTTCAAATGCGATGGGTGGAGCAATCCTAGAATGTCCAGAAACATGGCCTTGCATACGCAGCATATAATCACTAATGTTATTGTGGCAAGCCTGGCATATGCAGATATGGCCTCGGGACACAAGATCGAAAGATAAAGCATGAGTCACATAGTTGATGTGATTGGCATGATGGCCTACCTTGATAATATACTGATGGCCGTGACGACCGGGGGAGGTATAGTTCTCAAGGATCGTGTAATCACTTAGAATAAACTATGAGGGATGTTTTTCTGAGTGGGAGTTCAAGATTTTTTTTAAAACATGAACTCCTATTATGAACTTAGTCTTCATGTCTTAGCAAATATAATTGTAGATAATGTCATACCCCAATGTTTATAACTATTGCTCTTTTATGCGTGATGAGGAACTTAAGAGAGACGGGTCTTACTTCATTGATTGGTACCACACGATTAGAGTTATACTCATTAGTAATGACTTGCTAAACGTAATAACATAACTACTAGGAGATACACCTGATAACTCCGTAATTGAGGAAGAAGATGATGAGTATCGTACTCATCATAACTTATTTAATACTGTCCAATACACCACAATTCATTCTATGAAATATGAATTGCGAGAGCGTGCTAACGACACCAACCCATATGAAGTGGTAGGTGAACTTAAAAGCAATAAGTCACAAATCAGAGTAATGATGAATGAGTATCTGGACGGGGTTTGTTTCAACCATGGTGGAAGGAACAACCTGCTAGAAACTCACTTGCAAAATTGTATAAGATACATGGACACCTTGTGGACAACTTGAACTACAAATGACTAATGACTTTGTGATAACTGGGGAGTCGCGTCCGCTTCCTCCTAGCTAAAAAGATCATGTCTAGACTATGTCATGAAGGATAATCGTTCACCTTTCATGAGGTCATGGTTAAAGTTGAGAACTTTAGAGGTAGAACCAATGCAGGAATAGTCATTAACGGAGAAAGTATATTTGATATACGGGTTATAAATGTCTTTCCCCACAAAAAACTAATTGCGGTTGATTAAGTATTCGATGCTTGAACTCACTGCCTAAGGAGTGTCTTGGAAGGGATGAGGTGACAATGTGTGCTGACGATAATCAAGATAGTTGATGGTCGACAACACTCTCCCTCTACATCTATCATTTGATTAGTTATATGAATAAGTTTTGTAATCATGCAAGTGTGGACTTTATTAGTGTGTCTTGCATCTCGCGAAGACAATTATTCGTATTAGTGAGAAACAAGGTAGTTGTTCTCCTTTTATGAATGATATATTTTATGGTCACATTACGATTATGAATGAGTCCTTATTTTATTATTGATGATAGTAATTTGATCATTTATAAAATATTATAATGCCAAGAATTATCCAAACTAAATGATGACACTATATGATTGTTGAATATCATACATAATGATGTATCATATTTCAGCATGTAGTGAATTTCATTATTTCGTGAACTTCATATATGGACTTAGATGAATATGTGGATTCACTAATGAAACATGAGTGTAGAATAGTTTGATGTGATCAAAGGGATCTCAGAATGAATATGAGTATTAAATTAACAAGAAAAACAAGTCACTACGATTTGATCAAAAGTGACAAATGTTTTGAGTTAGTCTTGGGCATACAGACTTGTGTGAAAGTTGTTCCACAAATTACAATGTTTAATACACTTCAATATTGTTGATGTGCCTGGACATTATAATCTTACTCTATTGAATAGTGTATGGTATAAGTTATCTCTTACCGAGTTACGTTATTATTTTTTAGAGTTATTAATTTATATGCAAACACTCACTTCAGTATAGGGAACCATCTTAAAACGTGGAAACCAACACCATATGAGTCATGGTGTATCGTGGTTTCTAAGAAATTTGATTTATGTGATAAATAATCTTTGTAGTGTATCTTTAGTCAACTATGGATGCATCTTCCACACCTAGAAGCAAAGGAGCAACACTTGAGTTGCTAAGTTTGGTGTGTTGTCAAGAAGTGTTCTTGATGAATGTGTTAATGGAAGAGAGTGAAAGTTCAAACAAGGTAATTGACCTTGCCTCTAGATGTCAGAGTAGTGCAACGGAATGTGTTCCAGAACCAAAGCTCTACAATTAGAGGAGAAAATGATGATAATGATCGTGGTGCTTCGATTGAAACTTTTACTGAACAAAGTAGGATTCAAGAATACATATTTGCCCCTTGTGCAATGTCGGGACCCGAAATATGCGTATGTAATTCCAGTCACGATGCAATCACATGGAGAGCCGAGAGCCGTACCCACTTGTCTGCGCAGACAAGGCCAAGCACAGAACACTCTCGGAAAGCATCAAACGTGAGGGGCATCCCATCCAGGCCGGATGATCAACTGAGATGGGTCCTCAACGTCTGCTCACAAGTCTAAATGCTTATGGGTGGTGAATCCCATACTCATAGACAAGTCGCCTCAACCATATTATCGATCGAATCCTAACTCTTACATAGACTTACTCCAGCCCGATCACTTAGTCGGGGTCTAGGGCGGGCTCGATCATACAACAAAGTGTGCACGTGACAGAGTCATGAGCAATCGCATCGCGATGCCCCAAGCTGCGCACATCTAAGGGCCACTTGGTGTATAAAAGACCGCCAGCCAGATCACAACTAAGGTCTCGAAAACCCATACTAAGACATGCATGTTATAAACATACACGCAGCACACATGCCTAGTATGAACAGTAGGTATCATCACATAACTCTACAAAGTGTATCTTTATTGACTTACACATAGAGCATACAAAGACCACATTTCTGTGATCAACATTACATCATACAACAGAAGCAAATTAGGTCTGAGTACTGACAAGATTAACAAATGGCTTAGAGAAGCCTTGTACAACAAACATGCCCTTCCACGAGGGACCAGACTGCTGTCTGGAACTATACTACCAAGGTCAACGTCGAGCTTCAGGTCGGTGACTCCATCGGGGTCTGGTTTCTCATCTAAAACATAGAATAAGCAAACGTGAGTACAAAGTCGTATTCAGCAAGACTTACATCAGAACTACACTACTCATGCTCAAGTATCAAGGTAAAGGGAGGTGGGGTTTCATCATGCAGAAGTGCCAGCTTTTACTTGGCTAGTCCTGTTCTACGAGTACCAGACTTGAGGTAAGAAGCGTACACGAGTACACTATCCAAGTCTCCAACCAATACACCACTATGTGTAAGTGCATCAAGTGCCCTCCCCTTGAGGTTTTGGAGTTTGATGACAAAACGGTTAAGGGACTGATGTGTTTGTGAGTATACACAGGAGAACAGTCCCTGATGAGGTGTTTAACCACCAATGTCGACCCCCCCAAATGTTGAGGAACATTGGATAAATCGGTGTGTTTCCTGAAGAATGAAGTTGCGCGAAATCCTGAGGAAGTAGGATCCTGAAGCGTTCGATTGAAGCTGAAGCTGAAGACGATCCTGAGGAAGTTCGCGCTGAAGACGAAGTTGAAGCGTAGTCTTAGCTAAGACTTTTTATACTTCTTAAGTAATGAAGTTGCGCGAAATCCTGAGGAAGTAGGATCCTGAAGCGTTCGGTTGAAGCTGAAGACGATCCTGAGGAAGTTCGCGCTGAAGACGAAGTTGAAGTGTAGTCTTCGCTAAGACTTTTTATACTTCTTGAGTCATAGGAAAACACCGCACTGTTGGAGGGGTTGAAGAAAACGAGTTCCGAAGGTCTGAGGAAGTGCTCAGTTAGGAATCCTGAAGAAAAACCCTGAGGAAATCTCCTGCAGTAGAAGTTCAGTTCCTCGGGTGTCTGAGACGTTGTTCTTCAGGACACTGAGGAATCTGTCTTCGGTTGAGGAGTCTGGAGACTGCGAGTGCAGTTCTCCTGAAGAGAGTGAGATCTCCTGCAGTAGAAGTTCAGTCCGCATGTGTCTAAGACGTTGTTCTTCAGGACACTGAGGTAAATAACTTCGGTTGAGGAGTCTGGAGAGAGAATACTTTGACCGTGCCACGTGTTGCATGGTGAGAGGCTAGAACTTGTCTAGCAACGGTCATTTCCGAGGGCATGAGAGTAATTGCATGCATGGGCATTTATGTCCTTTCACCTCGGGTTGCTCCGCGGCTATAAATAGCCACCCCCAGCCCCATTTGTGGGTTGGCTGCTCCCAGAGAAAAACTGACACTTGTCATTTGAGAGCAACCCACCTCTGAGGAAACTGAAGAACCTATGTGAGGAAAACCACCAGCCTGAGTAGTTGAGCATTTCTGAGGAAGTCGGTTCGAGTGATCCGAAGCTTTTTACTCTTGAAGACTGTGATCTTCCAGCCGGTGTAGAAGTCTTCAGTCTGAGGAAGTCAAGATGCAATTGTGACTTCCCGAAGTGACTGAGTCTGTAAAGGTTTCGGGAGTCTACCTTGAAGACTCACCTGAGTTATTGGACGGAGTCTGAGGACTTTAGGTCAAGGAGAACAAGGTGAAGACTATGTCTTCTGAGTTGAATCTCAGCCTCTCCAACCAGACGTAGAGTTGTCACAGCAACTTGAACTGGTCTACCAAACCAATGTCTTCAATTACTGGTGACATCCCTTCAATCTCTTAAGCTTCAGTTTTATGTCTTCAGTATCAATGTTGACTTCTTGTGCTTCAGCTCTCCCTCTGCTATTTGTCTTCATACTATGCATCTGAAGCACTTCTGCTTATCTGAATTGATTTATTTCTGTTGCATTATGATGTGCTGCCCTAATGATTACATTCTGAAAAGTTTTATTTCTTCATGATTTTGGTTACTTCTTCAGCTTCAGAATTGCTTCAGTCCTGAAGAAAAACAAAATCTGGTAGTAAAATTGAAAATCTCCCATTCACCCCCCCTTTGGTCGATATATTGCACTTTCACTATGGTTACTTCCTCGACTTCCCCACGAGGAAGCACACCATAGCACTCACGCTTATCTTGCGAGTTTTATAAGTATCCATTCAAGTTGTCTAATAATCAGGTACAGGTTCCAAGTAGTCCTTAACCACGGACGCGACTATTCAAATAGTTTTGTTAACCTTGCAAGGGTGTAAACTACACACACATGACCATCAGTTACCGCCTTCACTCACGAAGTTGTGAAGAAACTGCTGAGGTCACTGGATGACTCATTTGAGTTCCTATCACTGATGATTCAAGAAAGGCCTGACTTCAAGACTCTGGATCCAGCTGACATTCTCGAGCGCCTCAATGCTCATGAACTGAAGCTCTCTGAAAAACGAGACTTATACAGCTCCACGCCAAAGGTCCGCGCGCTAAAAGCTAGAGCACGTAGAGTTTCCTCTGATGAAGAGTCTGAGGCTGATACTGATAATCCTGAGACTCTCGGCCGTGAACTTGCTCTCCTTACCAGAAAGTTTCAAAGGTTCACGAAGAAGAATCGCTTCGGAAATTCCTCAAGGTCGTCCTCAAGAAAAAGCAAAGATGATGATTCTGTCGAAGCTAGAAAGAGAGTTTGCCACAAGTGCAAGAAACCTGGGCACTACATCGCTGATTGTCCTCTATGAAAAAGAAGCTAAACTGAAGAAGAAGAACAAAGGGAAAGATGAATGTTCTGATGAAAAGACAAAGAAGAAATCCTCAAGATCCTCAAAGTCTTCTGGATACAGGAATAGTAGTTCCCGTAAGGCTCGCGCTTATCTCGGGAAAGAATTGGACTCGGAGGAATCTGGTTCCAACCCTGATGCTGAGGAAGAAGAATCTGAAGAATCTGAGGGTGTGGATGGTTTGGCTCTTGCCACGACACTTGTATCAAAGTCAATCTTCAACACTGAGGAATCTGGTCCATCACATGCTGATGATGAAGCTGAAGACACAATTCCTTCCTTCTGCTTCATGGCCAAGTCCTCCAAGATATCTTCTTACTCATCATCAGATGAACCCTCTGATGAAGAACCTGATGAAAACTATGCTAAACTTGCTAAACTTGCATCTAAGCAACAACGTGCACTTGAAAAGACTCAGATCTCATTAAACAAAAGTGATGATATGTTGGTTGAGGAAATGACGAAGACTCAAAAGTTGACTGATGAATCAAAAATTCTTCAGTCAAAGTTTGCTGACTTGTTCAATCGGCATGAGGCACTCCTTACCGATCATGAAAAGCTGTCTCATGACTTCCTCATGAGGAAACAAGAACTTGAACGTGTAAGGATGTCTCATGACGATCTGAGGAAAGAAAATGAGTCACTCCTCTCCCAACAGCTCATCATGCCACAAGAAGGATTCAATCCTCCCTGTTTAAAATGCATTGAAAATGATCAAATCATCTCTGTGTCTAGTTCCTCAATGTCTTCAGACTCTGTTATCTCTATTACTTCTGTGGTATCTAACCCCTCATCTGAGGATACCATAGACATTGCTGAAGAAAATGCTAGGTTGAAGAGTCTACTGGAAACAGGCATGTTCAAGAGTCTGAAAGGACATCAGACTCTCTGTGACATCCTCAAGAAACAGATCCTCAACAGAAACCCGAGGAAAGAAGGCATCGCATTCACTCGGAGACTCAACCCTGATGGGTCTTACTGGAAACCTGAACAATATCCTGAGACCATCTGGGTTCGGGCAATGATGCCTCCTCCTGACCCCTATACCTTATCTGGTTATGATGCTGTTTCTTCAGATGTGATGATTGAGTCATTTGACTCAAACTATAAACTGTTTAAGAATGGTAATGGTGAGGTATTTTCCAGATACATTGGAACTAACTGCAGGAACGGTCCTCCAGTCAAGCAGATCTGGGTGCCAAAGGATCTCACCACTAACCTTCCTGTGAATGCAGATGCAAATGAGCTGAGGATATCATCTGAGGACGATACCTCAAAAGGAAATGATTATAATCATGTATCTGCTCACCATTTTGTTCACAGGGAAGCTCCTCATAAGAATGCTTATTCATTTGTTTATCCTGATGCTGCCATCTCACACCCCATTAAGTCTCATTATCCTCATCAATCCTCATGTGCCTCAAGACCACCCATAAAGATGTGGGTGGTTAAGAACTAATCATCCTTGCAGGGACATGTCCTGTGGCAATTACAATTTCTGCAGATCATATGCCCAGGACAATAACAAATGAGTCAGTTGAAGGATAATTATATTGCTTGATTTCATAGAATCAATCCCGAGGAACATCCTGAGGAATAAATTCTGATGAATCTTAAACTCCTCAAACTGAGACTGGCTCATAACTTGCTGTATGAGATACTAATTCATTTGCAGGAAAAGACTGAATGGGTGATGGATAGTGGATGCACAAATCACATGACTGGTGACAGAAGTCTTCTTATGGAATCATCACTGAGTCCTTCTTCAAAGAAAACCATCACCTTCGCTGATAAAGGTAAAAGTAAGGTATTGGGTCTCGGCAGAGTGGCCATCTCACGAGACCAACACATTGATAAGGTCATGCTTGTTGAATCTCTTGGATACAACTTGATGTCTGTATCTATGCTGTGTGATCTTGATCTCGCTGTTCTCTTCGGAAAACATGGTTGTATTGTCTTCATGGTTAGCGATAAATCCACTGTCTTCAGTGGGATTAGGAAAGGTGACCTGTATATTGTAGATTTCTCTGAAGGTCCTCAGGTTGCTACATGTCTCATGGCACGAGCCTCAGAGTGCTGGCTATTGCATCGAAGACTCGGCCACGCTGGAATGAGAAATCTTCAGAAGATGGTACTGAAGAAACATGTCCTCGGGATTGAGAAAATCAGATTCTCATAGGACCGGATCTGTGGTGCCTGCGAAGCTGGAAAGATGACCAAGGCCAACCACCCAGCGAAGACCATCATGACCACTACGAGACCACTGGAATTGCTTCACATGGATCTATTTGGTCCTCCAAAGTATTCGAGCTTTGGAGGTAATATGTATGGTCTTGTTATTGTTGATGACTTCTCACGATACACTTGGGTGCATTTTCTTCTCTATAAGTCAGCAACTCCAGCAATCCTCAAGTGCTTCGCTCAGCGTGTCATGAACAACTACAACCTGAAGATCAAGCACATTCGAAGCGACAACGGCACTGAGTTCAAGAACTTCGGTGTGGAAGAATTCCTCGATGACTTGGGAATTACTCATGAATTCTCAGCGCCATACACTCCTCAGCAAAATGGTGTTGTTGAGAGAAAGAATTGAACCCTCATCGAGATGGCTCGCACGATGCTGGCTGAGTACAATACTCCACTCAAGTGGTGGGCTGAAGCAATCAACACTGCATGCCACATCGTCAATCGAGTGTATCTTCATAAGTTCTTCAATAAAACTTCATACGAGTTAATGGTCGGTAAGAAACCCAATGTAAGTTACTTCAAAGTATTCGGTGCACCTTGCTGGATACGTGATCCTCATCACGAGTCCAAATTTGCACCCAAAGCATGTGAGGGTTTCATGCTTGGTTATGGTATCAACTCGCACACCTACAGAGTCTTCAACATTAGTCATTAGAAAATTGTTGAAACTGTAGATGTGCGTTTTGATGAGTCTGATGGCTCCCAAAGAGAGCACCTGCCACATGATTTAGGTGAAGCACCACCTGAAGAACAGATCAAGAAGATGGGTGCTGGTGACATCATTCCTGTGGATCATTCTGAAGAAATCCACATACCTCCTGCTCCTGAAGAACACCCAAATCCTGAAGCGAATAATCCTGATGACGATCCTGATCCTGAGGCACCTGATACGCCTGAAGCTCCTGAAGCACCTGAAGCTGATGCTAACGAATCTGACAGCAGTGACGAGGATGCGCCTCAAGATCATCCTCCTCGACTTCCTTGTGTGGCAAATGAAGTTCAAGTGGACAAGATCCTCGCTGACATCAACCTACCAGGTCCTCTTACTCGTGCAAGAGCTAATCGCATAGCTAACTTTTGTGGGCATTTCTCGTTTGTATCAATTTCAGAGCCCACCAAAGTCACCGAGGCAATCCGAGAAGCGGAATGGATTCAGGCAATGCAAGACGAACTTCTTCAGTTTAAACTGAATGATGTTTGGGAACTAGTCAAACGTCCTGATCCTCAAGTTCACAATGTCATCGGCACGAAGTGGATCTACCGCAACAAACTTGATGAAGATGGACAAGTCATCAGAAACAAAGCACGTCTCGTAGCTCAAGGATATACTCAAGTCGAGGGGATCGACTTCGGTGAAACCTTCGCTCCTGTAGCTAGGCTTGAGTCCATTCGCATTATGCTTGCATTCGCTAATCATCATAATATCAAGTTATATCAAATGGATGTGAAAAGTGCCTTCCTCAATGGTAATATCGAGGAAGAAGTATATGTTTCTCAACCTCCAGGTTTTGAAGACGCCAAGAAGGCTGATATGGTGTACAGATTGAAGAAAGCCCTCTATGGACTAAAGCAAGCCCCTCGGGCTTGGTATGACACACTAAGGGACTTCCTCATCAGCAAGGGCTTCAAATCTGGTTCCCTCGACCCAACTCTTTTCACAAAACGATATGATGATGCATTATTCATATGTCAAATTTATGTTGATGACATAATATTTGGATGCACTAACAAGAAATACAGTGAAGAATTTGCATTCTTGATGAGTGAACAGTATCAGATGTCGATGATGGGCGAGCTGAAGTTCTTCTTAGGACTCCAAATTCGTCAACAACGCAACGGCATCTTCATCTCTCAGGAGAAGTATCTCAAGGAGTGCCTGAGGAAATTCGGAATGCAAGACTGCAAGGGCATCAAGACACCGATGCCTACAAACGAACAACTTGGCCCCGATGAAAATGGCAAGGACTACGATCAAAAGGTATACCGCTCCATGATAGGTTCTCTGCTATATCTATGTGCATCCAGGCCTGATATAATGTTGAGCGTTTGCATGTGTGCCCGATTCCAAGCGGCACCAAAGGAATCGCATCACCAAGCGGTGAAACGAATTCTTCGATATTTGGCTCACACCCCGTCGCTAGGCTTATGGTATCCAAAAGGCACACAGCTGGATCTCGTCGGGTACTCAGACTCAGATTATGCTGGAGATCGAGTGGATCGAAAGTCTACCTCAGGAACATGTCACTTCCTCGGACGTTCTCTTGTGTGCTGGTCATCGAAGAAGAAGAACTGCGTCTCTCTCTCCACCGCTGAAGCTGAATACATTGCTGCTGGTGCAAGCTGCTCACAGCTTCTTTGGATGAAGCAAAATCTGAAGGACTACGACATCAAACTGAAGAAAGTACCACTACTATGTGACAATGAGAGCGCCATCAAGATCTCTCAGAATCTGGTACAGCACTCGAGGACGAAGCATATTGAAATACGGTATCACTTTCTTCGGGATCATGTCTTGAAGGAAGATATCGTCATCAGCCACGTGAAGACTGAAGATCAACTTGCTGATATATTCACTAAGCCTTTGGATGAGAAGCGATTTAGCACTCTGAGGTGCGAGCTAAATATCTTAGATTCCTCAAACGTCCAGTGAATGGACACACATCCTAACGCTTAAACAATATTGAAGAATCCTGATGCACAACACACGATGCGTCGTACTCCTCAACTCATGAGGAACTACCTTGCTAAGTGTGAAGAAATTAACGTGGAATTGACTCAAGATCCATACGACAATTGTATGGTATCAAGTGTCTCATTCCCTATAAGGTGGGTAGCGCCACCGCCCAAACACCTCAGGATTTGGTGTTCCTCAAACTCCTCAGGATTTGATGTTATTGATCTTCCTCAGGATTCGAAGTCTTCATTACTAATGATTATTGTGTTTGTCCTCAACAGCGTTCACCTATAGTTATTGATCTTCAGTTTTTGCTTCTTCAACTAGGTGAACGTGATCGGACCCATCCCTCTGTGCTCACTTATCTAATCTGTCTATCTCATATGCGTTCATCCGGAAATTATATATTCCTCAGGCTGAGACCTTATGTCATCATCATTCGCCTGAGACCATATGTCTTCGTCTTCAGCCTTTGTCCTCAAGATCCTCAAATTACGGATTTTCTATTACAACTGTCTTCAATTTGTTGCGATTTTACCGCACGCCATAATTACCCACCATCACGATATCCACTGAGGATCCCAACAATCAGGGGCTATCTCGTCCACTAATTTCGCAACCTCCTCAGCTTTCACCTCTCTATAAATAGCCCTCTACCCCCCCGGTCATTTACCCCCAACGCCTCCCTCTCTCTCGCGCTGCCGCCCTTGAGCTCCTCAAGCTCGAGAGTTCACATCGCCGGTGTTCACCGTCGTCGGGGACGAAGACACATTGTTCCTCTGCATTCGCCTCAAGTCTGGTATGCTTATTCCTCAGTGGTCTATCCCTCAGCATAATATTCCTCAATACTGTTGTATCCTCATGCCAGTTCATCCTCAACTGTACTGCTAGCTTTCTGAGACCTGTACCTATGCCTCATTCCTTTGCTTTCCTCAGCCTATTCCTCATGAACGCATATAACCGTACCCCACTTCCCTCGCAACTTAATTCTATCACAGGTACATGTCTGCTGAGGAATCGTATGGTTCTCATAGTCTCACTTCATTTGCAGCTCACCTCGAACGTACAATTCCTCAGTCTCCTCAGCTGAAGAAAATGCCTCCTCGGCGCAAGCACACTGATACTGCTAAATACTTACCTCCTGAGCTCTATGAGAAACTGAAGACTCCAGAACGTGAAACTGCTGATGATCGTAAGAAAAGGGTCCAGAAGATCACAAGAGAATGGGCCAAGCGTTGGGTGGCCTACCAATGGCTGAATCCTCAACATGAGGAAATGTTTGCAGTCAATCCGCCACTGAAGACCTTGGGTATCAAGGCTCGACCTCCACCAGCTCCTGGAGTCGTTCCTGATCCAACCACACTGCGCACTCCTGAAGACTTTCCAGCGGCATATGAGCTATACCTCAAACGCACTCGCAGCCGGGTCACGAATCTTGTCCGTGACATGACTGCTTCAATACAAATTCCGCCTCAAGATTAGTCTCAACCCAGACAACAACCTCCGCCTCAGCACCGCAAAAAGGCTCCGGGCATGAAACCTTTCTCGAAGACCTCAACTAAGCCTCAAGTTGTTGGCTCCTCATGTCAACGAAAAGATGGTGCTGCCCCCTCTTCAAGAATACGCACTGATGAATCTGGTGCTCCCGAGGCCTCAACCACAATGCCTCAGCATCAGCTGAAGACCAAAACTGTTCTTCAACGGGGCCCTCGTCCTTCACCAAAGAAAACTGCTATGCGTGGCGCCATTCATCATACTCCTCAATCTTCTGATGATGAAGATGAATTTGAGGATTTGGCCGGCTTTGTCGCCACTGAAGCTGATAAAATTGAATACGTGCGTGCTGCGGCCAGACGCAAAGCTGAAGCAACGGGCTCAGAAATCCCGCTTCTCCTTGATCCCAAGAAGATCTTGGAGTACATTGATATTTGGTCTGTTAAGCCTGACACTCCGCTTGATGATTTGGACATCCCGAAAGACATCAAATTCTATGTTCAATAATTCCCCATAAATGAGATTCATCAACGAGATCTTCAGAAACAGCTGAAGGCCAAACTGAAGAAAGTCCTCAGTGACTTCAAAAAGAAACCTATCACTGAAGTTACTCCTCAGGAGTTCGTTGAGCATCAATGTGAAGTTCAACGTCTCAACATTGAGTTCGCTGCCAATCGGACATATATTGGAAAATCCAAGGAACGGATCTCACATCAGATGGCCAAGTTGATGAAGCTTCGCCAGCCTGCTTCTTCAGCACCCACGGATGCTTCTGCCAAAAGCCTCAAGCGCACGGCTGAAGCTCAACCCTCAACTCCACCCACTGCGAAAAAGCCTACTGTGGATGAACCAATTGACGCTACACCTCTGTCCTCAGCTCCTCCATCAAAACAACTCGCTGTAACCACCATACTGGTTAATGCTGCATCAAATCCACCACAAAATCCTCAGCGCAGCTTAATCGTCTTCACTCCACCACCTTCTGCAACACCCATTGTTCCCACTCCACCGTCCCCACCGCCACCAGTTATCACTGAAGTTGAAGACATGGACATCGATATCATGGATCATGGAACTCCTCGTGTTCATGATGAAGACTTTGGGCTGACCAACTCACCCACTCACACCGTCTTCTCACCTGAGCCTCACTCTGATACAGTAACCGAGGTGCTTCCTGATACCTCTCTGCAGTCTGAAGCCTCAGTTGGTGCATCATCCTCAGCGTCTGATGCTGATGACCCCGAAGCCTCCAGTGCTCCAACACACTCTGCAGCCAATACTACCACTGATACTCATGCTGCTGCTCCCAAGTCTGACCAACCCGCCGCTGAAGCTGAAGCTGAGCACAACACCAATGCTCCTCCTGAAGCAGAAAACAGTACCAATGCAAATGCTGAAACCTCAAAGGATGGCTCTGAAGACAAACAGGCCACATCACCTCGTCTTCCCAAGGAACCCAAGGAGCCTGAAGCATCTGCAGCACCTCCGCCTTAGCCTCAAGCCTCTCTTCAGATTGAAGTGCCTCAAGCGCCTTCACCACCTCAAGGCCCAGTTCAAGCTCGGTCCTTGTGTCCAAAGCAGAAGCAACCATTCTTCCGTGACCTTGAAGCTGATGACACTCCAAGCTTTGATGCTACTGATTTCTTCAATGCCATGAGTTTCTTTCAAGAGGGGATTCAAAATCCGTATCACTTTGCTCCACCTCGAAAGCTGCTGAGGTTCTGGACTGCCACTCAGAAGAATTACTATGCTTCAGTACTATATAAGCAAAACAAACTCTTTCCCCACAAGCATATTCCTCTGATGGATATGGAAGCACTTCCTTGCTTCAACAATGTGCTTCAGGATCTACATCATGCCCAGCTGCTTCAATTCTTCTCTGAATGCATACACTGGAATGAAGAGATTGTGCTTCAGTTCTATGCCACATTGTATGTTTCAGGAAATCCTCTTGATATCAACACCTGGGTCCTCGAATGGATGACTGAGCATCATCACTACACCATCACTGTTCCTGAAGCAATTGATATACTTGAGTTGCCTCAGTGCACTTCCCCTGCGGCCTGCTCCTATGGGTCTCAAATTCTTCGAGATGACTTGATGAACATGCTCATGAAGCCTCTGGCCCCTGAAGCCCCAGCTCGCACAATGTTTCCAGTCTCTGAGCTTCAGTATCTGCCGAGTACATTGTATCGGATTCTGGCGAAAACCTTCTGCCCCATTAAAGGCTATGAATCCTCAGCTGAAGAAGTAGTTGGCGTCATGAAGAACATACTTCACAACCTCTGCATGTCTGGGCCAATCAACGTTCCTGACTTCTTCTTCAGAACTCTTGCTGATGCTGCACAGAACCCACACATCCTGAAGCCATACGCGCCATGGATCATGAAGCTCATCCGCGCCGTAACAAGAATTGAGTATCAACCTGATCACCCGAATCACAGGACCTATCTGCCGCCTGTCGAAGTGCTTCAGCATACAATTGCCACAAATGACAAAGGCAAAGGCATCTTCTATGAAGAAGTTCTCGCGACCAATTCCCTCGGTGGAAATATTCGTCATCCTCAGTCTCGCACAACTGATGAAACAAGAACTCATGCCTCAACTGAGGATACAACTCAGGCTTGAGTGATGACTGATCGAGAGCTTCTGATTAGTCTTCATCAGAAAGTTGATAGAAATCATGACTGGGTAAAGCGTCAGTTTTCCGAGATCCTCAGCTATATGGCTCAGACGCATTCTTCAGTGAAGAAAGTGCATCAGTATGCTCATCATACATATCAACATCTTGATGCCCTGATGAGAGAAGTAATCACCCCTGAAGACCTAGCCAAGTTGGAGCTTCAACAGCCTCCGATTCCTGCCATCAGACCCCCAAGACAATTCAGACGCTGCACAACTCCTCCTCCGGCCATGGATTCTTATTCTTCAAACCAGGAGATGACTGCTGAAGAAGCTGAAGACACTGCTGGATGTCCTCACACTGCAACGGATTGCCTCAGGCGTGACTCACCTCGGCCTTGAAGCAACTTCAAAGGGGCGTTAGCTTCAGTTTTTCCCTTTTTTTGTTCATTTTATGACAAAGGGGGAGAAATCTGTTAGTCTTCAAGCGGGTTTTAGTTATGGGGTTCTTCAGTTACAACTCTTGTTCTTCAGATTTTTTTTGTCACGAGTTGTAAACTGTAATTTTGGTGTTTGCCTGATACTATTCCTCAGTTACCACATGCTATTTCCTCAAGTTTATCATATATGCATATGATTGTCTCTACAAACACCTCTCTCAGTGCGTTGTTTAATTTCCTCAAACACTTCATAACATGCACTGCTTCAGAAATGCCTGGATATAGGGGGAGCTCCTCATATACCTCAAAATGCTTTAGATATTAAACATTCTTCAACTTATATGCATATCCTCAGGGGGAGCTTCACTACATTCATCTTAATGTTAAAAATGTTCTTCAAAGTTTTTTTTATTCTTCAAACTCATAATTTTATCCCCGTTGAAGCTTAACCTGATTGTCATCAAATCACCAAAAAGGGGGAGATTGTAAGTGCATCAAGTGCCCTCCCCTTGAGGTTTTGGAGTTTGATGACAAAACGGTTAAGGGACTGATGTGTTTGTGAGTATACACAGGAGAACAGTCCCTGATGAGGTGTTTAACCACCAATGTCGACCCCCCCAAATGTTGAGGAACATTGGAGAAATCGGTGTGTTTCCTGAAGAACGAAGTTGCGCGAAATCCTGAGGAAGTAGGATCCTGAAGCGTTCGGTTGAAGCTGAAGCTGAACACGATCCTGAGGAAGTTCGCGCTGAAGACGAAGTTGAAGCGTAGTCTTCGCTAAGACTTTTTATACTTCTTAAGTAATGAAGTTGCGCGAAATCCTGAGGAAGTAGGATCCTGAAGCGTTCGGTTGAAGCAGAAGACGATCCTGAGGAAGTTCGCGCTGAAGACGAAGTTGAAGTGTAGTCTTCGCTAAGACTTTTTATACTTCTTGAGTCATAGGAAACCACCGCACTGTTGGAGGGGTTGAAGAAAACGAGTTCCGAAGGTCTGAGGAAGTGCTCAGTTAGGAATCCTGAAGAAAAACCCTGAGGAAATCTCCTGCAGTAGAAGTTCAGTTCCTCGGGTGTCTGAGACGTTGTTCTTCAGGACACTGAGGAATCTGTCTTCGGTTGAGGAGTCTGGAGACTGCGAGTTCAGTTCTCCTGAAGAGAGTGAGATCTCCTGCAGTAGAAGTTCAGTCCGCATGTGTCTAAGACGTTGTTCTTCAGGACACTGAGGTAACTAACTTCGGTTGAGGAGTCTGGAGAGAGAATACTTTGACCGTGCCACGTGTTGCGTGGTGAGAGGCTAGAACTTGTCTAGCAACGGTCATTTCCGAGGGCATGAGAGTAATTGCATGCATGGGCATTTATGTCCTTTCACCTCGGGTTGCTCCGCGGCTATAAATAGCCACCCCCAGCCCCATTTGTGGGTTGGCTGCTCCCAGAGAAAAACTGACACTTGTCATTTGAGAGCAACCCACCTCTGAGAAAACTGAAGAACCTATGTGAGGAAAACCACCAGCCTGAGTAGTTGAGCATTTCTGAGGAAGTCGGTTCGAGTGATCCGAAGCTTTTTACTCTTGAATACTGTGATCTTCCAGCCGGTGTAGAAGTCTTCAGTCTGAGGAAGTCAAGATGCAATTGTGACTTCCCGAAGTGACTGAGTCTGTAAAGGTTTCGGGAGTCTACCTTGAAGACTCACCTGAGTTATTGGACGGAGTCTGAGGACTTTAGTTCAAGGAGAACAAGGTGAAGACTATGTCTTCTGAGTTGAATCTCAGCCTCTCCAACCAGACGTAGAGTTGTCACAGCAACTTGAACTGGTCTACCAAACCAATGTCTTCAATTACTGGTGACATCCCTTCAATCTCTTAAGCTTCAGTTTTATGTCTTCAGTATCAATGTTGACTTCTTGTGCTTCAGCTCTCCCTCTGCTATTTGTCTTCATACTATGCATCTGAAGCACTTCTGCTTATCTGAATTGATTTATTTCTGTTGCATTATGATGTGCTGCCCTAATGATTACATTCTGAAAAGTTTTATTTCTTCATGATTTTGGTTACTTCTTCAGCTTCAGAATTGCTTCAGTCCTGAAGAAAAACAAAATCTGGTAGTAAAATTGAAAATCTCCCATTCACCCCCCTTTGGTCGATATATTGCACTTTCACTATGGTTACTTCCTCGACTTCCCCACGAGGAAGCACACCATAGCACTCACGCTTATCTTGCGAGTTTTATAAGTATCCATTCAAGTTGTCTAATAATCAGGTACAGGTTCCAAGTAGTCCTTAACCGCGGACGCGACTATTCGAATAGTTTTGTTAACCTTGCAAGGGTGTAAACTACACACACATGACCATCAGTTACCGCCTTCACTCACAACCGGTCTATTCCAGGAGTCGACTATCTGAGTTGCCTCCGCTCGAGAGTCCGACCGGATCAACGAAACGGACTCAAACAATGAAGGTGACCGAGACGCCACCTTTGGCAGATGGTTTTCCTGCCTCACAGGTGCACCCACATATCTATATGATGCAACCATTCCTTCATTCTTGTTCTATGCACATGTCAAATGGAAAGCCCGAACTAATGTGACTCCTGGACGTCGACACGGATCAAGGTACTACGCCGAGAGGGGTCAGTGAGCCCAATGTGTGGTTGTACTCTTTGTCTTGGATTACCATACAAGAACTCGGTTCTTAAGGCGGTGTTCAACGAGACAACCCACTGTGTACTCCTACACAGCCTCTCATCGTTCACCTTGTATTAGGGTGGATTCACCAACACAGTTTCACTTTCATCAACACCATGTTCACTAACATCCCGACTCACATCAAAAGAAACCTCAATGTAACCTCTAAGCATGCAATAAGAAGTAATAGTTGCAGGGGCCACATGATATCAATCAACTCCTATGTCAGCTAGGATTGTGGTTTGCTTACTACTGTGACAAGATGATAGGTCATGCATCGGATATGGGTTCAACTATGCGGTAGAATCGACACAAGGTGATCTCCTAACCATGCATAAGCGAGACTGAGAGGGAATTGGGATTTTATAGACATGATCAATGGGGTTTGCTTGCCTTGCTGACGAGGTTCACACACGGTGTCTTCAACGAAGGGGGTGGCCTCCGGTTCCGATTCCACTTCTATCGATCAAACAAACTAATCAAGGGATAAATATAATTGCGATGCTCAAGCACATGATAAGTTGTGAAAACATGAGGTACATGGTACTGACGTGTTGACAACTCCATTTAATTGAAGTGTATTGCAAAAGAATTGCAAATTCAAACTTCAAATTTGAATTCAAATTAAGCCATATGAAAACTTGCTACTGTTGCCCCATTTTAAAATGGTCAAACATGAAAACAAACTGCATATTCTTAATCCTTGCATTTTTCTGATAATTTTTCATATATTATATGTTTAATTTGGAGTTAATATGAATTTTCTATGATTTATTAAAGTTTAATTGATTTTCTGTCTTTTCTGTAATTTCTTTAAATTCTTTTAATTAGAAAAAAAAAGATTTATTGCGTCATGCTGACATCAGCATGACGTGGGGGGGGGGGGTCTGACTGGTGGGGCCTCTCTGTCAGCCACAGTGGAGTTAATCCCTGTTTTAAGTTAAATAAGCAGAGGGATTAGGGGGCCTGGCCACACTGTCAGTGAGAGGAGGGAGGGGGATTAGCAACTGGTTTAGGCGCACTAATGGCATCGTCGCCGGAGTCCACTGTAGACGGCCGGAGCTTCGTCGGGAAGGAGACTTAGGGCACGTGGGGGGGGGAGAAGAATAGTGCTGGGGGGGGGGGGGTGCTTCGCGACGTCGCGCGTCTGTCTGTGCCATCGGGGCAATGAGGGGGGGCTTGTGGCCACGGCTGCGTCGACGGAGGTGGCGGCCGGAGCTGCTGGACATGGCGAAGACGACACGGAGAGCACGGGGAGGAGAACTGAGAGGGGGAACCGGCTCGCAGTGCTCACCTGAAGACGAAGAGAGGCACGGCGGAGCCGGAGAAGAAGCGTACGGAGCTCAATTCGTCGCCGGAGCGCACGGTTGCCGCGGCGGCTTGGCGAAGCTATCGTCTTTGCTGATGCTCCTAGCTCCAAATTAGAAGCGCCACTCGAACGGGTTGTCGCCGGGGAACCTCCCAGACATCTTGTCTCGTCGGAAGGAGCTCGGTGGCCGCGTGGAAGCTTGACGGCGGCGACGACGTCTCTCGGTTGCGCTCTGGAACTGGCGAAAGAGGGAGAGGGGAAGAACCAGGGGAGGGGGAGATGGACCTGGGGTTCTCCTCAGTGCCTAGAAGACGACGTGGAGGCCCTAGCGCAAGCAGGAGGTGGCTGCCTCGGCCGGCATGCCCGCCACGCCTCTGCCAGAAGGCAGAGGTTGAAGACAACCCTGCCCCTGGCGGGCTGGGCTGCTTTCTGAGGCATATGGGCCAGGTGATCCGAGAGGTAAGAGAGGTAGGTCTTTTTCTTATTTCTCTTCTGTTTTTCTTTTTCTTTATGTATTTTTGTTGTTCCTTGATAAGTAAATACCTAGGCAATTTATAAAATGCCCAAAACTTTTATATGGACTTACAAAGCATATAGTTAGCCACTCACAAGTTTTGGAGATTTTTGAAATTCAAACAATTTGAATTTTAATTCAAATTGGAGTTTAATTTCATTTCCAAGCCATTTTTGGAATATTTGAAAAATCTTGGTGCATGCAGTGGGACCCACTTCACTTTATATGTGATCATGCATATTTATAAGACTTTTCAAAAATACCAGAGGAAAATTTGGAATTAGTTTTTGTCTGGCCATTTGATTTAATTTCTCAGGGCTTTTCTCTTCCCTATTTTGAATTTCTTTTGAAATTTTTGCATGATGCAAAGGACACAAGCAACCCTAGCACTTACCCTAGTTGGGGTTCTGACAACTCGCCCCCACTCAAAAGAATCTCGTCCCGAGATTCAGAAGTCGTCGGGAGGAAGGTGGGGTACTCGACACGGAGGCGGTCTTCTCTTTCCCACGTTGCTTCTTTCTCGGAGTGGTGTGACCATTGCACTTTGAGGAACTTGATCTTCTGACGACGAGTGACACGCTCTGCTGAATCAAGAATACAAACGGGGTACTCTCGATAAGAAAGGTCATCTTGGAGATCAAGTGCTTCATGGTCGACTTCGCGGATGGGGTCCTTGAAGCAACGCCTGAGTTGTGACACATGGAATACATCATGTATTCGAAAAAGGTGTGGGGGTATTTCAAGTTGGTAGGCAACTTCTCCACGTTTAGCAATAATGCGGAAAGGTCCGATGTAACCTGGGGCCAACTTGCCTTTGATACCGAAACGTTGGGTTCCCTTTAGAGGAGTAACCCGAAGGTAAGCCTTCTCATCCAGATTGTAGCTTTCTTTCCTATGATGATGATCATAGTAGCTTTTCTGACGAGACTGTGCGGATTTCAATCGATCACGAACAATGCGAACTTGATCTTCTGCTTCCTTGATCATATCCGGTCCAAAGAGTTTTCTTTCACCGGTTTCTGACCAGTTTAGGGGTGTTCGACATCGTCGGCCATAGAGGAATTCAAAAGGAGCCATGTTCAGACTAGATTGAAAATTGTTGTTATAAGAAAATTCGGCAAATGGAAGAGATTTCTCCCAATTCTTTCCGAATGAGATAACACAAGCTCTGAGCATGTCTTCCAAGATTTGATTAACCCTTTCAACTTGACCGCTAGACTGAGGATGGAAAGCTGTACTAAAGGATAGATGAGTTCCCATAGCATTCTGAAAGATCCCCAAAATCTAGAGGTGAAAAGGCTGCCACGATCAAAATTGATTTCCAAAGGAACACCGTGAAGAGACACAATTCTAGAGACGTACAAGTCCGCCAACTGACTAGCAGTTATAGACTCGCGAACAGGAAGGAAGTGAGCAACTTTGGAAAGCCTATCTATGACAACGAAGATGGCATCGTTTCCTTTCTGGGTTTTTGGAAAGCCGGTGATGAAGTCCATACCGACTTTGTCCCATTTCCACTCGGGAATAGGCAAAGGTTGAAGTGTGCTAGCAGGTCTTTGGTGTTCTTCCTTAATGCGACGACAAACATCACATTCGGCAACATATCGAGAAATGTCTCTCTTCATCCTAGTCCACCAAAATCTCTAGCGTAGATCTCGGTACATTTTTGTGCTACCGGGATGAATCGAGAGGGGTGTGTCATGGGCTTCTTTGAGGATGAGTTGCCTTAGATCCCTATTCTTATGTACTACCAAACGATTTTAAAAGAATACCGTTCCTTTGCTATTTGTGGAGAAACATCTAGCAACTCCGCTAGCAATGTTCTCCTTGATCTGGCGAACACCGCGTGCACGCCTTTGGGCAACTACGATTTGATCCTCAAGAGTTGGTTTCGCCACCAAGGTAGAAAGAAATCCATGAGGAACTATCTCGAGATTGAGCTTGCGAAATTCCTCATGAAGAAGTGGTTGATACTGTTGAAACATGAGGTTGTTACAATACGACTTACGACTTAGTGCATCAGCCATGACATTGGCTTTGCCTGGGGTGTAAGAAATTCCTACGTCGTAATATTTTATCAACTGTATCCAGCGTCTTTGCCTGAGATTAAGATCTGGCTGGGTGAATATGTATTTGAGGCTTTGGTGGTCGGAAAAGATCTCACAACGATTACCAAGGAGGTAATGTCGCCAAGTTGTCAGGGCATGAACTACGGCAGCGAGTTCAAGATCATGGGTAGGATAGTTCTCTTCATGTGGACGCAACTGGCGTGAAGCATAAGCTACCACATGTCTATCTTGCATAAGTATGCATCCTAACCCTTGCCGTGAAGCATCACTATCGGGACCCGGGGTTTGCGTATGCAAGTACAGTTAAGACATAGTAATATGGAGAGCCGAGAACCGCACCCACTTGTCTAAGCAGACAAGGCCAAGCACTGAACATTCTCGGAAAGCATCGTACGTGAGGGGCATCCCATCCAGGACGGATGATCAACTGAGATGGGTCCTCATCGTCCGCACACAAGTCTAAAGATATGGGTGGTGAACTCCCATATTCAAAGACAAGTCACCTCAACCATATTATCGACTATCTCAAAACTCTTACATAGACTATGGTGCCTTCCTCGACTTCCCCACGAGAAGACACGCCATAGCACTCACACTTATCTTGGTGTGTTTTAGAAGTATCCAGTTCAAGTTGTCTAATAATCAAGCTAAGCTTTCCAAGCAGTCCATAACCGCGGACGCGGCTATTCGAATAGTTTTGTTAACCTTGCAAGGGTGTACCGCTACACACACATGATCATCAGTTACCGCCTTTGTACTCGACACCGTTCAAGAAGTGTCGGCGAGGATGCTCACCACAACTGTTACCTCATAGCCGATCTAGTCCGAGAAAGCCGCCTACTTGGGTTGGTTACCACAATCGTGAACCCGGCCGGTTTACCGAAGTGGACCCAAGCGATGTGTGCGTGGTGCATAAGCCGGTCTCGGGTGAGCCGTTCTCTCACTTAGCATCCAGGACACAAGCCTACCAGAACTCTGAACTACTGCGACATCTGGACATCGAAAGGGATGAGTTAATAGGTTGAGAGGGGTCAGTGAGCCCAATGTGTGGTTGTACTCTTCATCTTGGATCACCACACAAGAACTCGTACTAGGGCGGTGTTCAACGAGACAACCCACCGTGTACTCCTACACAGCCTCTCATCGTTCACCTTGTATTAGGGTCGATTCACCAACACTTTTCTACCACCAACAACATGATCATTCCCATCCCGACTCACATCACAGTAACAACATGGTATCATACTAAGCATGCAATAAGCAGTAACATTGCAGGGGCCACATGATATCAAACAACTCCTACAGTTGCTAGGATTGTGGTTTGCTTACTACTGTGACAAAATGATAGGTCATGCAAAGGAATGGGTTCATCTATGCGGTAGAAACGTAGCATGGTGATCATCCTAAACAATGCATAAGCGAGACATGAGAGGGAAGTGGGATTTTATCGATATGATCAATGGGGTTTTGCTTGCCTTGCTGACGAGGTTCGGGTTCTGGATCTTCAACGTAGGGGGTGACCTCTTGCTCCGGTTCCACCTCTACTCGACAAACAAAGCACGAAGTAGCAATCAATATGAATGTAATGCTCAAGCACATGAATGAATGTTGAAACTTGAAGTATAAGTTTTGATGTGTGAGGCAATTCCATTTAAGTGGAGTATATTGCATTTGAAATGCAAATCCAAAATCCACATTTGAATTCAAAATAGCCAAGGTGCAATTGACATAGTTTGATCATTTTTAAACATGTTCACTTGTATAAGATGTGCCTCTGATGTAAGGTTGAAATGTAGCATGTTGCCATGGTTCAAGTTGCAAAAATATTTGATTTGAATTTGATTTAATTCCATTTAAATCAAATAGCAAATGCTACTGATCACATTTTAAATTCAACTCAAACAGAGTTGAAAGTTGCATATTTGGAAAGATAATTTTCTCCTGATCATTTTTCATATATTATTTGTCCAATTTGGAGTTAATATGAATTTTCTATGAATTTCCAAAGTTTGGGGTATTTTCTGGAATTTCTGGAATTCTTTTAATTCAAATAATCTCTGGAAATTCATTTAAATCAATTATTGCATCAGCATGTGGTCATGCTGACGTGGGGGGGGGGTCTGACTGGTGGGCCAGGGGTGCCAGTGTCAGAAGGGTTTAATTGAAACGGTTTAAACTTAACCAGGGGGTTAAGTGCCTGGGGGCCCCACCTGTCATTGACCTGGGGTCAATTAGCAGGGGGGTTAACCCCTAATGACAGTGGCTTCACCGGCGGCTAGCCGCCGGTGGCCACCAGTGCGGCGGCGCTGCACGGGGAGGGGGCTCCCGTGGTCCAAATCGAGCGCCGCAACCACCGAGACTTTGCTCTTGGTGCTGCGCATCGAATGGAACCGAGTGGGGGACCTGGGAGGCACTGATTTGACGGCGACGACGAGCCCTAGCGGCGGCGGAGCTGCTGGATCGAGGTGAACTCGGCTACGGGGCACCATTTGGGGCGGTTTTAGGCTGGATCGAACCAGAGGAGCTCTGCGGTGACAACGGACAGGGTGACAGGGTCGAAAGCTTTGCGTAGGCTCGTCGACGACGAGCATGGCGGCTCTGTGCTCCGGCGTCCATGGCGGAAAGAGCTAGAGGAGGCGAGAGGTGTCGTGGCTTGAGGGGAAAATCTCACCGAGACGCAGGGAGTGCAACGGTGCAGTCGATGGAGTCGAGGAGGGAACGTGGCCGGAGTATTTGACGACGACGAGTCGCGGATCCGGCGAGGGCTTGAGGACGATTGCGGCGGCTTGATTCCAAATCACGGCTCTGCCTGCTTCGGGAAGAGGAAGTCGACGACGGCGAGTACGAGGGACACCGCAGCTTGAGCTCTAGGGCACGGTGGCCACGTCTTCCACGGCGGTGCGCTCCGGCGAGTTCTCGGGTGGCGACGGAAACGAGCACGGGAGGAGGAGGAGGAAGCTCTGGAGGGGGGGAATGGGCTCACGGCGTCTCCAGCGTCTCCGTGGCATCGCTAGAAGGCGCGGGAGGGGCAGGTGTCGTCGGGAGAGGCGGCGACGTGCCCAGCTAGCTCGGTGGCATTCCACCGAGCATCTTGGAGGCGCGGGGCGGGGAAGAAGACCCTCGTGCCCCTTTGGGCCAGCTGGGCTGGGTGGGCCGACTTCGCCTAGGCGCCAGGTAAGTCTTTTTCCTTTTTCTGTCTGTTTAATCTTTCCTTTCTTTTTCTGTAATTTGTTTTGGCTCTGATAAAAATACCAAACCATTTTATTAAATGCTGAAAACTGTTATGTGGCCTCATAATAATATAGACTAGCCACTCATAAACTTTCAACATTTTTAATATTCAAATGATTTGAATTTTAAATCAAAAAGGGGTATTTCTTTAATTCCAAGGTACTGTTTGAATATTTGAAAAATCTATGAGCATGGGGTGGGTCCCACATCACTTGATATGTGATCACACTCATTTATAAGACTTTTCAAAACTCTAACATGAATTTTTGGAAAAGATTTTTATCTGGCCTTTTGAATTAATTCATCTGGGGGGTGTTCCTTCTCCCATTTTGATTTTGAATTTGGTTTCCAAGATTTCTTTTTGAAATTTTGACATGATGCAAAGGCACTAGCTAACCCTAGCACATACCTAACAGAGGGATCTGACAACTCGCCCCCACTCAAAAGAATCTCGTCCCGAGATTCAGAAGTCTGCGGGAGGAAGGGGGGGTACTCGGTAAGGAGACGGTCTTCTCTTTCCCACGTAGCTTCTCTTTCAGAGTGGTGTGACCATTGCACTTTCAGAAACCTAATCTTCTGACGACGAGTGACACGCTCTGCGGAATCAAGAATACGAACGGGGTATTCTCGATAAGAAAGGTCATCTTGGAGATCAAGCGTTTCATGGTCGACTTCGATGATGGGGTCCTTGAAGCAACGCCTGAGTTGGGACACATGGAATACATCATGTACTCGGGAGAGGTGCGGAGGTAGTTCAAGTTGGTAGGCAACTTCTCCACGTTTAGCAATAATGCGGAACGGTCCGATGTAACATGGGGCCAACTTGCCTTTGATACCGAAACGTTGGGTTCCCTTTAGAGGAGTAACCCGAAGGTAAGCCTTCTCATCCAGATTGTAGCTCTCTTGCCTATGATGAGATCATAGTAGCTTTTCTGACGAGACTGGGTTGCTTTCAATTGATCACGAACAATGCGAACTTGCTCTTCTGCTTCCTTGATCATATCCGGTCCAAAGAATTGTCTTTCACCGGTTTCAGACCAGTTTAGTGGTGTTCGACATCATCGTCCATAAAGGAGTTCAAAAGGAGCCATGTTCAGACTAGATTGAAAACTATTGTTATAAGCAAATTCGGCAAATGGAAGAGAATTCTCCCAATTCTTTCCGAATGAGATAACACAAGCTCTGAGCATGTCTTCAAGAATTTGGTTAACCCTTTCGACTTGACCGCTAGACTGAGGATGAAAAGCTGTACTAAAGGAGAGATGAGTTCCCATAGCATTCTGAAAGCTTCCCCAAAATCTAGAGGTGAAAAGGCTACCGCGATCAGAATTGATTTCCAAAGGAACACCGTGAAGGGATACAATTCTGGAGATGTACAAGTCTGCTAACTGGCTAGCAGTTATAGACTCGCGAACCGGAAGGAAGTGAGCAACTTTGGAAAGCCTATCTATGACAACGAAGATGGCATTGTTTCCTTTCTGGGTTCTTGGAAAGCCGGTGATGAAGTACATACCGACTTTGTCCCATTTCCACTCGGGAATAGACAAAGGTTGAAGTGTACCAGCAGGTCTTTGATGTTCTGCCTTAATGCGACGACAAACATCACATTCGGCAACAAATTGAGCAATGTCTCTCTTCATCCTAGTCCACCAAAATCTCTGGCGTAGATCTCGGTACATTTTTGTGCTACCGGGATGAATTGAGAGGGGTGTGTCATGGGCTTCTTTGAGGATGAGTTGCCTTAGTTCCTTATTCTTAGGTACTACCAAACGATTTTCAAAGAATACCGTTCCTTTGCTATCTGTGGAGAAACATTTAGCAACTCCGCTAGCAATGTTCTCCTTGATCCGGCGAACACCTCGTGCACGCCTTTGGGCAACTATGATTTGATCCTCAAGAGTTGGTTTCGCCACCAAGGTTGAAAGATAGCCATGAGGAACAATCTCAAGGTTGAGCTTGCGAAAGTCCTCATCAAGAAGTGGTTGATACTGCTGTAACATGAGGTTGTTACAGTACGACTTACGACTTAGTGCATCAGCCATGACATTGGCTTTGCCTGGGGTGTAAGAAATCCCTACGTCGTAATCTTTTATCAACTCAATCCAGCGTCTTTGCCTGAGATTAAGATCTGGCTGGGTGAAAATATATTTGAGGCTTTGGTGGTCGGAATAAGTCTCACATCGATTACCAAGGAGGTAATGTCGCCAAGTTGTTAGAGCATGAACTACGACAGCGAGTTCAAGGTCATGGGTAGGATAGTTCTCTTCATGTGGCCGCAACTGGCGTGAAGCATAAGCTACCACATGTCGATCTTGCAGAAGTATGCATCCTAACCCTTGCCGTGAGGCATCACAATAGATCTCGAAATCCTTTTTAGTGTCTGGAGGTGCAAGTACAGGTGCACAAGTCAATCTTCTTTTTAGCTCTTGAAAGCTTTCCTCGCACTTGGGAGTCCATAAGAATTTCTTATCTTTCTTGAGGAGTTCAGTTAGAGGCTTTGCAACTTTAGAAAAGTTCTCGACGAAGCGACGGCAATAGCTGGCTAGGCCAAGAAAACTCCTAACTTGCTTAACCGATTCAGGTGGAGTCCAGTCAAGAACGGCCTGAACTCTCTCGGGATTCACAGCAATGCCTTTTGCAGAAATCACGTGGCCTAAGTAGGTCACTTCTGGTAGCCAGAATTCACACTTGGAGAATTTAGCGTACAGGCGATGCTCTCTAAGTTTCATCAATACCAGCCTTAAGTGTTCTGCATGATCTCCTTCGTTCTTCGAGTAGATGAGAATATCATCAAGATAAACTACAACAAATTTATCTAGGTACTCCATGAAGATCGAATTCATCAAGCGTGAGAATGTGGCGGGGGCATTGGTTAAACCAAAGGACATGACGGTGTACTCGTAAAGACCATAACGAGTAGTAAAATCCGTTTTGGGAATGTCCTCGTTTCGGATTCTGATCTGATGATAACCTAATCTCAAATCCATCTTGGAGAAGACGGAGGATCCTGCAAGTTGATCATAAAGATCATTGATCCTGGGCAGTGGGTATTTGTTCTTGATCGTCGCTAAATTTAGCGGGCGATAGTCTACGCACATCCTTTCTGTTCCATCTTTCTTCTTCACGAATAGAACGGGGCAACCCCATGGCGATGAGCTAGGGCGGATGAAGCCTTTTGCCAACGAAGCATCAAGTTGGGTTTTTAGCTCAGCTAACTCATGTGGGGCCATTTTATATGGGCGTTTGGAAATTGGTGCGGTTCCGGGAACAAGATCCACTATGAACTCTACACATCTGTCGGGTGGCATGCCCGACAGCTCTTCAGGAAAGACATCCGGGAATTCACGAACCACCGGAATATCTTCAAGTTCGGGAAGGGGAAGTACATTCAAGGAATGCACTTGGGTTCTTGTTCTGGGTGAGGTATAGTTGATTGTTTGGCCTGAAGGGTGGGTGCGTTTCACGGATTTGCCTTTGCAATCCAGGTAGGCATTCTGTCTTGATAGCCAATCCATGCCAAGGATGACATCAATGTCTGAAGACTTGAGGGCTATGAGTGAAGCAAGGAATACTAAACCCTCAATTGCAATTTGATTACCATGGCTCACTCTATTAGTTTGCCATCTTGACCCTGGAGTTTGAATAACCATCGGGGTGGACAATTCAACAAAGGGTAACTCATGACGAAGTGCATAACTTTCCGACATGAATGAATGAGATGCTCCTGGGTCGAAAAGAACGGAAGTAGGAACAAAATTGACTGGGAGCGTACCAAGAATGACGTCAGTGGTGTCGTCAGTCTCTTCGGCGGCAATCTGGTTCACACGTCCACGAGTGGCGGGAGGAGCGGGTTTGGCGGTGTAGACCTTCTGGGGTGGCTTGCCACGACCATTGTTGCTGTTGTTGTTGCCTCCGGCACGGGGTGGAGCGTTCTGGTGTTGGAGCTGGTTCTGGGGGCACTCGCGAGAATAGTGGCCTGCCTGACCACACTTGTAACAAGCTCCGAAAACAGTGCGTGGAGCTGGGTTGTTTGGTGGAGCTGGGTGGAACTGGGTGGGTGGACGAGGCGTCACATAGGATGGCCTCGGTGGGTTGTTCTGGCGGAACATGCTATTGGGGATCCAAATCTTGCGTTTCTGGGAACCAGAGCTGGATGATCCGTCATCTCTAGGGTGTTTGCGGAAATCGTTGGGGGTGTTCATGTCCTCGGCTTTGATGGCCTTGTTGACAAGGACCTGGAATGTGGCAAAGTCATGAAGATTGAGCTCATGATGAAGTCCGGTGTTGAGGCCACGACGGAACCTATCTTGTTTCTTGGAGTCGGTGGAGACTTCCTCCGTTGCATAACGAGCAAGTCGGTTGAACTCACGACTGAACTCGTCAACTGTCCTTCTGCCTTGAGTGAGGTTACAGAATTCCTCACGCTTGCGGTCCATGAGACCCTTGGGGATGTGGTGCTCGCGGAAAGAAGTGCAGAATTCCTCCCAAGATGCAGGTGGTCCAACGGGACGCATATTCAGAAAGTTCTCCCACCAAGAACTAGCCGCACCTTCGAGGTGATAGGTGGCATAGCTGACCTTGTCGCCATTTGCAACATGGCCGGCTTGGAGCTTCCTTTCGATGCTGCGGAGCCAGTCATCGGCGTCAAGGGGCTCGGTGGAGTAACTGAAAACTGGGGGATGAAGTCGGATGAAGTCGTTCAGGGACACCAACTCATTGCGCTGCTGAGTGGTGTTGCGTGCGATGACTTCCAGCAGGTGGTGAGAGTCTCGGCGGTTCCTCTCAACTTCCATCAGAACCTGAGCCATCGTGGGTGGGGGTGGAAGGTTGCCTTCCTCCTGGTTGTTCCCACGACCTTGGTTACGACCAACCTGGCCACGGGTTCCTTGAGACATCCTGAAGGTGAAAACCAAATTTAAACAGAGTTGATTTCAAGAGTCTAATCAAGGTATTGAAGTACTGGAAGGATTACAGAGCAAAGGAAGTAATCATCTTGACAACATGGTGATAAAAGCATACAAGCCATATATTCACAAGCTGTCATACAAGCGATACATCGTTTTAGTACAAGCACTAAGCTAATACAAACGTGATGAAGATGATACATCCTTCAGAGGCACTCTGACTTCCTATACATTATTTATCTAAGCCTCTGGAACTTAGACACCTTGCTTACAATATACTAAGATACTACTACATCCTCACTAAGTAAGACCACAGGCGGTCTCACTCATCTCCATCTCCATAGTAGTCCTCGTAAAAGTTACCCGCATATCCCGGTAGCTGGAGGTGACCATCGGAAAACACGGAGGCCTGCGGACCCTGATATCCATTTGGGCAAGGATGGGGCCTAGGTCCAGTGTAGGGTGGAAGCAAAGGACCACGGGGTGGAAAAATTCCTCCAATCTCGGGCCAAGCAACTCGAGATGGCATCTGAGTCCTCACTGGATAGATCGCATCATACTCAACTGATCCCACGCTCACAAAGGGTGCCAAGAGCGTCAGTGCTCGGTACAAACGAACACGAGTGGCGTGGAGCTCAAAACGGAGAGCGCGTGCATCACGATCTCTGTCACTAGAAAACCTAGCAGTCACCTGGAGTGCTGGATCCTCTGCAGAGTGATCTGAGTAGAGTCCGGTGTAATATCCCTCTTCTCCTGGAAGTGCAGCAGGGATATAGCGGAATGAGGTCTCTCTCAGCATGGTGTGCTCCTCTCTCAGCAGTGTAAGACATGAATATGCAGCATCCTGCACAGCCATGTTCTCGGTAACGCCAATGCCATGTCCAAAGTGGATAGGCTGAGTGACTCCAACGTGGTGCGGATAGATCCGGACAATGCAGTGGATCTGCGTCTGGTTGAAGTCGTGAAACTTCTCCTCGATGGTGTACTCAGGGTACCACCGATATCCCACATAGGACATCATCTCGATCAACGTGGCGGGATGGCCACGCACACCGAGGCACCTGGTCAAACGAACAATCTGCCGAGGGGGAAGATCTGCCATCTGACACAGAAAGGAGTTTGCAAATGCATCAGATTATGAGATAAACCTGGAATG
Source organism: Bromus sterilis (assembly GCA_950022295.1). Taxonomy (NCBI): domain Eukaryota; kingdom Viridiplantae; phylum Streptophyta; class Magnoliopsida; order Poales; family Poaceae; genus Bromus; species Bromus sterilis. Next base: position 226,773,428 of record OX465599.1, read on the forward strand.
ACTCGGACAGCATAACGGCTGTAATTGTAAGAAATGACAATTTCTTTCAATCATGAAAAACAGCACTTACATAATATGATGTAAGAAATCAGCATTATAACAATGCTAGGAAAACCTGACACAACTTTCCTACGGCTATAAGGAAGTAAACAACGAGATGTGCTAATCAGACAGAGGAGAGCCTAGTCCTATCTTCCCGTAGAATAAGATGAGGGTGACTCAGAACTCAGAACGAAGGGGGTAAGGAGAAAAAAGAAGCCTTACGTTGTTCCCTTATATACCCAGAGTAACTATATAACTATAGCAAGCTAGACTCTACTTCGGCCAAGGCTACTAGTCCTACATTCAGTCCTGCTCTGATAGCAAGTCTGTCGGGACCCGGGGTTTGCGTATGCAAGTACAATTAAGACATAGTCATATGGAGAGCCGAGAACCGCACCCACTTGTCTAAGCAAACAAGGCCAAGCACTGAACATTCTCGGAAAGCATCGTACGTGAGGGGCATCCCATCCAGGCCGGATGATCAACTGAGATGGGTCCTCATCGTCCGCACACAAGTCTAAAGATATGGGTGGTGAACTCCCATATTCAAAGACAAGTCGCCTCAACCATATTATCGACTATCTCAAAACTCTTACATAGACTTACTCCAGCCCGATCACTTAGTCGGGGTCTAGGGCGGGCTCGATCATACCACAAAGTGTGCACGAGACGGAGTCTCGAGCAATCGCATCGCGATGCCCCAAGCTGCGCACATCTAAGGGCCACTTGGTGTATGAAAGACCGCCAGCCAGAACACAACTAAGGTCTCGAAAACCCATACAAAGACATGCATGTTATAAACATACACGCAGCACACATGCCTTGTATGAACAGCAGGTACCATTGCATTTCTCTACAAAGTGTACATTTTATTTATAACTCTTATAGAGTACACACAGAGATCACATACATGTGATCCAACATTACAACACAGAGCGGAAGAAAATTATGTCTGGGTACAGACAAGTTTAACAAATGGCTTCAGAAGCCTTATTTAAACACAAAGCCCTCCACGAGGGAACCAGTCTGCTGACTGGGACTAGACTAGCTTAACTTCAGTCGTCCAGCTCGATGAAGAAGCCACCTTTGGGGTCAGAGGCGTCATCTAAAACATAGATTAAGCAAACGTGAGTATAAAGTCGTACTCAGCAAGACTTACATAGGAGCTATACTACTCATGCACATGTGTCAAGGTAAAGGGAGGTGGGGTTCACTTGCAGAAATGCCAACTTTGACTTGGCTAATCCTGAACTACGAGTACCAGACTTTGAGGTAAGAAGCGTACACGAGTCCCCTACTTTCTCCAACCAATAAACCACTATGGTGCCTTCCTCGACTTCCCCACGAGAAAACACGCCATAGCACTCACACTTATCTTGGTGTGTTTTAGAAGTATCCGGTTCAAGTTATCTAATAATGAAGCTAAGCTTTCCAAGCAGTCCATAACCGCGGACGCGGCTATTCGAATAGTTTTGTTAACCTTGCAAGGGTGTACCGCTACACACACATGATCATCAGTTACTGCCTTTGTACTCGACACCGTTCAAGAAGTGTCGGCGAGGATGCTCACCACAACTGTTACCTCATAGCCGATCTAGTCCGAGAAAGCCGCCTACTTGGGTTGGTTACCACAATCGTGAACCCGGCCGGTTTACCGAAGTGGACCCAAGTGATGTGTGCGTGGTGCATAAGCCGGTCTCGGGTGAGCCGTTCTCTCACTTAGCATCCAGGCCACAAGCCTACCAGAACTCCGAACTACTGCGACATCTGGACATCGAAAGGGATGAGTTAATAGGTTGAGAGGGGTCAGTGAGCCCAATGTGTGGTTGTACTCTTCATCTTGGATCACCACACAAGAACTCGTACTAGGGCGGTGTTCAACGAGACAACCCACCGTGTACTCCTACACAGCCTCTCATCGTTCACCTTGTATTAGGGTCGATTCACCAACACTTTTCTACCACCAACAACATGATCATTCCCATCCCGACTCACATCACAGTAACAACATGGTATCATACTAAGCATGCAATAAGCAGTAACATTGCAGGGGCCACATGATATTAAACAACTCCTACGGTTGCTAGGATTGTGGTTTTCTTACTACTGTGACAAAATGATAGGTCATGCAAAGGAATGGGTTCATCTATGCGGTAGAAACGTAGCATGGTGATCATCCTTAACAATGCATAAGCGAGACATGAGAGGGAAGTGGGATTTTATCGATATGATCAATGGGGTTTTGCTTGCCTTGCTGACGAGGTTCGGGTTCTGGATCTTCAACGTAGGGGGTGACCTCTTGCTCCGGTTCCACCTCTACTCGACAAACAAAGCACGAAGTAGCAATTAATATGAATGTAATGCTCAAGCACATGAATGAATGTTGAAACTTGAAGTATAAGTTTTGATGTGTGAGGCAATTCCATTTAAGTGGAATATATTGCATTTGAAATGCAAATCCAAAATCCACATTTGAATTCAAAATAGCCAAGGTGCAATTGACATAGTTTGATCATTTTTAAACATGTTCACTTGTATAAGATGTGCCTCTGATGTAAGGTTGAAATGTAGCATGTTGCCATGGTTCAAGTTGCAAAAATATTTGATTTGAATTTGATTTAAGTCCATTTAAATCAAGTAGCAAATGCTACTGATCACATTTTAAATTAAACTCAAACAGAGTTGAAAGTGGCATATTTGGAAAGATAATTTTCTCTTGATCATTTTTCATATATTATTTGTCCAATTTGGAGTTAATATGAATTTCCAAAGTTTGGGGTATTTTCTGGAATTTCTGGAATTCTTTTAATTCAAATAATCTCTGGAAATTCATTTAAATCAATTATTGCATCAGCATGTGGTCATGCTGACGGGGGGGGGGGGGGGTCTGACTGGTGGGCCAGGGGTGTCAGTGTCACAAGGGTTTAATTGAAACGGTTTAAACTTAACCAGGGGGTTAAGTGCCTGGGGGCCCCACCTGTCATTGACCTGGGGTCAATTAGCAGGGGGGTTAACCCCTAATGACAGTGGCCTCACCGGCGGCTAGACGCCGGTGGCCACCAGTGCGGCGGCGCTGCACGGGGAGGGGGCTCCCGTGGTCCAAATCGAGCGCCGCAACCACCGAGACTTTGCTCTTGGTGCTGCGCATCGAATGGAACCGAGTGGGGGACCTGGGAGGCACTGATTTGACGGCGACGACGAGCCCTAGCGGCGGCGGAGCTGCTGGCTCGAGGTGAACTCGGCTACGGGGCACCATTTGGGGCGGTTTTAGGCTGGATCGAACCAGAGGAGCTCTCCGGTGACAACGGACAGGGTGACAGGGTCGAAAGCTTTGCGTAGGCTCGTCGACGATGAGCATGGCGGCTCTGTGCTCCGGCGTCCATGGCGGAAAGAGCTAGAGGAGGCGAGAGGTGTCGTGGCTTGAGGGGAAAATCTCACCGAGACGCAGGGAGTGCAACGGTGCAGTCGATGGAGTCGAGGAGGGAACGTGGCCGGAGTATTTGACGACGACGAGTCGCGGATCCGGCGAGGGCTCGAGGACGATTGCGGCGGCTTGATTCCAAATCACGGCTCTGCCTGCTTCGGGAAGAAGAAGTCAACGACGGCGAGTACGAGGGACACCGCAGCTTGAGCTCTAGGGCACGGTGGCCACGTCTTCCACGGCGGTGCGCTCCGGCGAGTTCTCGGGTGGCGACGGAAACGAGCACGGGAGGAGGAGGAGGAAGCTCTGGAGGGGGGGAATGGGCTCACGGCGTCTCCAGCGTCTCCGTGGCGTCGCTAGAAGGCGCGGGAGGGGCAGGTGTTGTCGGGAGAGGCGGCGACGTGCCCAGCTAGCTCGGTGGCATTCCACCGAGCAGCTTGGAGGCGCGGGGCGGGGAAGAAGACCCTCGTGCCCCTTTGGGCCGGCTGGGCTGGGTGGGCCGACTTCGCCTAGGCGCCAGGTAAGTCTTTTTCCTTTTTCTATCTGTTTAATCTTTCCTTTCTTTTTCTGTAATTTGTTTTGGCTCTGATAAAAATACCAAACCATTTTATTAAATGCTGAAAACTTTTATGTGGCCTCATAATAATATAGACTAGCCACTCATAAACTTTCAACATTTTTAAAATTCAAATGATTTGAATTTTAAATCAAAAAGGGGTATTTCTTTAATTCCAAGGTACTGTTTGAATATTTGAAAAATCTATGAGCATGGGGTGGGTCCCACATCACTTGATATGTGATCACACTCATTTATAAGACTTTTCAAAACTCTAACATGAATTTTTGGAAAAGATTTTTATCTGGCCTTTTGAATTAATTCATCTGGGGGGTGTTCCTTCTCCCATTTTGATTTTGAATTTGGTTTCCAAGATTTCTTTTTGAAATTTTGACATGATGCAAAGGCACTAGCTAACCCTAGCACATACCTAACAGAGGGATCTGACAATCACAATAGATCTTGAAATCCCTTTTGGTGTCTGGAGGTGCAAGTACGGGTGCAGAAGTCAATCTTCTTTTTAGCTCTTGAAAGCTTTCCTCGCACTTGGGGGTCCATTGGAATTTCTTATCTTTCTTGAGGAGTTCAGTAAGAGGCTTTGCAACTTTAGAAAAGTTCTCGACGAAGCGGCGACAATAGCTTGCTAAGCCAAGAAAACTTCTAACTTGCTTAACCGATTCAGGTGGAGTCCAGTCAAGGACGGCCTGAACTCTCTCGGGATTGATAGCAATGCCTTTCGCAGAAATCACGTGGCCTAAGTAGGTCACTTCTGGTAGCCAAAATTCACACTTAGAGAACTTGGCATATAGGCGATGCTCTCGAAGTTTCATCAATACCAACCTAAGATGTTCTGCGTGCTCTTCTTCGTTCTTCGAGTAGATGAGAATGTCATCAAGATAAACTACAACAAATTTATCTAGGTACTCCATGAAGATCGAATTCATTAAGCGCGAAAAATTGGCTGGGGCATTGGTTAAACCGAAGGACATGACGGTGTACTCGTAAAGACCATAACGAGTAGTGAAAGCCGTTTTTGGAATGTCCTCGTTTCGGATTTTGATTTGATGATAACCTAATCTCAAATCCATCTTGGAGAAGACAGATGATCCAGCAAGTTGATCATAAAGATCATTGATCCTGGGAAGTGGGTACTTGTTCTTTATCGTCGCTAGATTTAGCGGGCGATAGTCTACGCACATCCTTTCTGTTCCATCTTGTTTCGTTACAAACAGAACGGGGAAACCCCATGGCGATGAGCTAGGGCGGATGAAGCCCTTTTCCAACGAAGCATCAAGTTGGGTTTTTAGCTCAGCTAACTCATGTGGGTCCATTCTATATGGGCGTCTGGAGATTGGGGTTGTGCCTGGTATAAGATCAACTATGAACTCTACACACCTGTCGGGTGGCATTCCCGGCAGCTCTTCAGGAAATACATCCGGGAAGTCACGAACCACCGGAATATCTTCAAGGTCTAGAAGGGGAAGCACATTCAAAGTATGCATCTGGATTCTAGAGCTGGGTGATGTGTAGTCAATTGTCTGGCCTGAAGGATGGGTGAGTTTAACTGACTTGGCTTTAAAATCAAGGAAATCATTCTGCCTTGATAACCAATCCATTCCTAGGATGACATCAATGTCCGAAGACTTGAGGGCTATAAGTTAAGCAAGGAATACTAAACTCTCAATTGCAATTTGATTGCCATGGCTTACCCTATTAGTTTGCCACTTTGAACCAGGAGTTTGAATGATCATTGGAGAAAACATTTCTTCAAAAGGGAATTTCATGACGAAGTGCATAACTCTCCGACATGAATGAATGAGAAGCTCCTGGATCGAAAAGAACGGAGGCGGGAACATGATTGACTGGGAGTGTGCCAAGAATGACGTCAGAAGCAGCATTAGTTTCCTCAACGGATATTTGGTTCACACAAACACTACTAGTGGATGAAGGCTTTGCTAGAAAGGCTTTGGTGGTTGATTTGTTTGGAGGCTTGGGTCGAGAATGACGTGGTGCCATCAAGACCTGAGGGCATTGACGATAGTAATGGCCTGGAAGACCACACTTATAGCATACCCTGTCTGAATTGCTGGGAGTGGGATTACTTGGTTGCACACCATCATTCCGGGGTGGAATAATGTGTTGGGGTGGATGGCATATATTGGATGGTGGCCTCTGAAGAAAATTTTGAGGTATGGCTCTGGTTGGAATCCAAATTCGGCGTTTCTGAGGGGCAGAACTGGAAGAAGGGGCAAGCTCAAGAGCATGCTTTCGAGACTTCTCGAAAACTTCATTGCCATGCTCAGCTCTGAAGGATCTGTTGACTAAATCCTCAAAGGTGGCAAACTCAAGGAGGTTGAGATCATGGCGAAGGATAGGGCTAAGTCCCTTAAGGAACCTTGCCTGCTTTCTAGCATTGGTGGTGATCTCATCTTGGGCATAACGAGCAAGACGGTTGAACTCTCTCACAAACTCATGAATGGATATCTCTCCTTGAGTCAGATTGCAGAACTCTTCCTTCTTGCGCTCCATCAACTCATCCAGAATGTGGTACCCTCAAAAGGAAACACAAAACTCCTGCCAAGTCACTACGTGACCATCTGGCTGCATAGCAACATCGTTCTCCCACCATTGAAGAGCAGCACCTTCCAGGAAGTATACCGCGAAAATAACTCGGTCACCGGGAGCAACATGTGCCGTGTCAAGCTTACGCTCGATGGAACGGAGCCAATAATCAGCTTCAAGGGGCTCAGAAGAACATCGGAATACCGGTGGCTTGAGGAGGATGAAATCCTGAATGTTCACAACCACATTGCGATGACGAGCGGTATTATGCTCGATGAGCTCCAGAAGGAGTGTTTGATCACGTCTATTCCGCTCGGCTTCCATCATGATTTCCGCCGCAGAAGGCGGTGGTAGAGGTTCATCATCATTTCGATTCTGAACACGGTCTCGATTCCGACGAACAGCACTACGAGTTCCACCTGACATCCTGTGTGATAAAAATCAACAATCATAACAGGTTGTATGGTGGAATCAAAGAAAAGAAGGACATGATGAAGATGGAAAAGATTATAATGCAAAGGCAAAGATTCATAGAAACACGGGATAAATCGGGCAGCATAACGGCTACACCGGGATGGAAAACGAAACAACCTCGAGGAGATTGAACAGAACTTCCTCAAGGAACTCAAAACACGAAGACTATGTACAACCACAACTGTCCTACGGCTACAAGGAGGCAAACAATGAGATGTTCTAGTAAGGATATAGATGAGCCTATTCCTATCATCCCGTAGAAAAGATAAGGGTGACTTAGAACTCAGATTGATGAGGGCAAGGAGAAAAAGAAGCCTTACGTTGTTCCCTTATACCCAGAGTAACTATATAACTATAGAATGCTAGACTCAACTTCGACCAAGGGTTGAATAATCCTACAGACAGTCCTGCTCTGATACCAAGTCTGTCGGGACCCGGAATATGCGTATGTAATTCCAGTCACGATGCAATCACATGGAGAGCCGAGAGCCGTACCCACTTGTCTAAGCAGAAAAGTCCAAGCACAGAACACTCTCGGAAAGCATCAAACGTGAGGGGCATCCCATCCAAGCCGGATGATCAACTGAGATGGGTCCTCAACGTCCACTCACAAGTCTAAATGCTTATGGGTGGTGAATCCCATACTCATAGACAAGTCGCCTCAACCATATTATCGATCGAATCCTAAATCTTACATAGACTTACTCCAGCCCGATCACTTAGTCGGGGTCTAGGGCGGGCTCGATCATACAACAAAGTGTGCACGTGACAGAGTCACGAGCAATCGCATCGCGATGCCCCAAGATGCGCACATCTAAGGGCCACTTGGTGTATAAAAGACCGCCATCCAGATCACAACTAAGGTCTCGAAAACCCATACTAAGACATGCATGTTATAAACATACACGCAGCACACATGCCTAGTATGAATAGCAGGTATCATCACATAACTCTACAAAGTGTATCTTTATTGACTTACACATAGAGCATACAAAGACCACATTTCTGTGATCAACATTACATCATACAACGGAAGCAAATTAGGTCTGAGTACAGACAAGATTAACAAATGGCTTAGAGAAGCCTTGTACAACAAACATGCCCTTCCACGAGGGACCAGACTGCTGTCTGGAACTATACTACCAAGGTCAACGTCGAGCTTCAGGTCGGTGACTCCATCGGGGTCTGGTTTCTCATCTAAAACATAGAATAAGCAAACGTGAGTACAAAGTCGTACTCAGCAAGACTTACATCAGAACTACACTACTCATGCTCAAGTATCAAGGTAAAGGGAGGTGGGGTTTCATCATGCAGAAGTGCCAGCTTTGACTTGGTTAGTCCTGTTCTACGAGTACCAGACTTGAGGTAAGAAGCGTACACGAGTCCACTATCCAAGTCTCCAACCAATACACCACTATGGTTACTTCCTCGACTTCCCCACGAGGAAGCACACCATAGCACTCACGCTTATCTTGCGAGTTTTATAAGTATCCATTCAAGTTGTCTAATAATCAGGTACAGGTTCCAAGTAGTCCTTAACCGCGGACGCGGCTATTCGAATAGTTTTGTTAACCTTGCAAGGGTGTAAACTACACACACATGACCATCAGTTACCACCTTTTGCTCGCCACCGTTCAAGAGGTGACAGCGAGGATGTTCACCACGACACTTCACTCACAACCGGTCTATTCCAGGAGTCGACTATCTGAGTTGCCTCCGCTCGAGAGCCCGGCCGGATCAACAAAACGGACTCGAACAATGCAGGTGACCGAGACGCCACCTTTGGCAGATGGTTTTCCTGCCTCACAGGTGCACCCACATATCTATATGATGCAACCATTCCTTCATTCTTTTTCTATGCACATGTCAAATGGAAAGCCCGAACTAATGTGACTCCTGGACGTCGACACGGATCAAGGTACTAGGCCGAGAGGGGTCAGTGAGCCCAATGTGTGGTTGTACTCTTTGTCTTGGATTACCATACAAGAACTCGGTGCTTAAGGCGGTGTTCAACGAGACAACCCACTGTGTACTCCTACACAGCCTCTCATCGTTCACCTTGTATTAGGGTGGATTCACCAACACAGTTTCACTTTCATCAACACCATGTTCACTAACATCCCGACTCACATCAAAAGCAACCTCAATGTAACCTCTAAGCATGCAATAAGCAGTAACAGTTGCAGGGGCCACATGATATCAATCAACTCCTATGTCAGCTAAGATTGTGGTTTGCTTACTACTATGACAGGATGATAGGTCATGCATCGGATATGGGTTCAACTATGCGGTAGAATCGACACAAGGTGATCTCCTAACCATGCATAAGCGAGATTTTCAGGGAATTGGGATTTTATAGACATGATCAATGGGGTTTGCTTGCCTTGCTGACGAGTTTCACACACGGTGTCTTCAACGAAGGGGTGGCCTCCGGTTTCGGTTCCACTTCTATCGATGAAACAAAGCAATCAAGGGATAAATATAATTGCGATGCTCAAGCACATGATAAGTTGTGAAAACATGAGGTACATGGTACTGACGTGTTGACAACTCCATTTAATTGAAGTGTATTGCAAAAGAATTGCAAATTCAAACTTCAAATTTGAATTCAAATTAAGCCATATGCAAACTTGCTACTGTTGCCCCATTTTAAAATGGTCAAACATGAAAACAAACTTCATATTCTTAATCCTTGCATTTTATGATAATTTTTCATATATTATATGTTTAATTTGGAGTTAATATGAATTTTCTATGATTTATTGAAGTTTAATTGATTTTCTGTCTTTTCTGTAATTTCTTTAAATTATTTTAATTAGAACAAAAAAGATTTATTGCGTCATGCTGACATGGTGGGGCCTCTCTGTCAGCCACAGTGGGGTTAATCCCTGTTTTAAGTTAAATAAGCAAAGGGATTAGTGGGCCTGGCCCCACTGTCAGTGAGAGGAGGGAGGGGGATTAGCAACCGGTTTAGGGGCACTAATGGCGTCGTCGCCGGAGTCCATTGTAGACGGCCGGAGCTTCGCCGGGAAGAAGACTTAGTGCACGGGGGGGAAGAAGAAGAGTGCTGGGCGGTGCTTCGCGACGTCGCGCGTCTGTCTGTGCCATCGGGGCAACGAGGGGGGGCTTGTGGCCACGGCTGCGTCGATGGAGGCGGCTGACGGAGCTGCTGGACATGGCGAAGACGACACAGAGAGCACGGGGAGAAGAACGGAGAGGGGGAACCGGTTCGCAGTGCTCACCTGAACACGAAGAGAGGCACGGCGGAGCCGGAGAAGAAGCGTACGGAGCTCAATTCGTCGCCAGAGCGCACGGTGGCCGTGGCGGCTTGGCTAAGCTATCGTCTCTGCTGGTGCTCCTAGCTCCAAATTAGAAGCGCCACTCGAACGGGTTGTCGCCGGGGAACCTCCCAGACATCTTGGCTCGCCGGAAGGAGCTCGGTGGCCGCGTGGAAGCTTGACGGTGGCGACGGCGTCTCTCGGTTGCGCGCTGGAACTGGCGAAAGAGGGAGAGGGGAAGAACCAGGGGAGGGGGAGATGGACCTGGGGTTCTCCTCAGCGCCTAGAAGACGACGTGGAGGCCCTAGTGCAAGCAGGAGGTGGCAGCCTCGGCCGGCATGCCCGCCACGCCTCTGCCAGAAGGCAGAGGTTGAAGACAACCCTGCCCCTGGCGGGCTGGGCTGCCTTCTGAGGCATATGGGCCTGGTGGGCCGAGAGGTAAGAGAGGTAGGTGTTTTTCTTATTTCTCTTCTGTTTTTCTTTTTCTTTTTGTATTTTTGTTGTGCCTTGATAAATAAATACCTAGGCAATTTATAAAATGCCCAAAACTTTTATATGGACTTACAAAGCATATAGTTAGCCACTCACAAGTTTTGGAGATTTTTGAAATTCAAACAATTTGAATTTTAATTCAAATTGGAGTTTAATTTAATTTCCAAGCCCTTCTTGGAATATTTGAAAAATCTTGGTGCATGCAGTGGGACCCACTGCACTTTATATGTGATCATGCATTTTTATAAGACTTTTCAAAAATACCAGAGGAAAATTTGGAAGCAATTTTTGTCTGGCCATTTGATTTAATTTCTCAGGGCTTTTCTCTTCCCTATTTTAAATTTATTTTGAAATTTTTGCATGATGCAAAGGACAAAAGCAACCCTAGCACTTACTCTAGTTGGGGTTCTGACATGCAAAAATATTCATGATTCACTTGTCATGTTGGTGGAACAAGACATACCTATGAACTACGAAGAAGCGAGGTGGACCTAAGTACGTGAAATGACTATGAGTCATGAAATCTTATGTTGAGTTGCATTTATAGATTACTTGAATCTTATCTAGTAAAGAGGTTACTTGATATTCTCAATAACTTCAAGGTTATAAGGAATAAATGTGAACATCATCGAATACATAAAGATCGATTTGCATAAAGGATGTTTGTGACAAATTCAAAAGGTTGACTATAATATGTAGCGATGCTTGAGTCAATGGGATATTCACTACGATTGATCCAAATTGTTATCAGTACCGTGACTTCCTCAAATCATGTATTTGAAGAAGTGTTGTAATTGGTACAACAAGAAGGTTTTGGAAAACTTATGGATGCTAGTGTCTCGTAAACGGAATTATCGATTTGATGGATGATCAAAGGATTTTGGACTTAGCCAAAATATCGAGGAAACATACATTTTCATTTGCATGAAATTGAGTGGGTGCTGAATAGTTTCCTAAACTTAATATGTGGACGACATATTTTGAGTGGGAACTATGGGAGTATTATATCCTAGTCTTATATGTGATTGACATATTTGAGTGGGAGCTATGTGAGTGTCACCCTAGTCTTATATGTGGCTGACATATTTGAGTGGGAGCATGACAACATTCTCACACGCGGATAACATATTGTGAATGGTGTAGTTGGTATTAATGATCAATTGAATCTTTCATAAATAAAGATGAATAAGTTTTAAGCATTAAATCTATTAAGATAGATTAATGTGTTTGATAACATTGTGCCGGAATGCTTTCCTGGATAAGATTCTAAAGGAGTTCAGAATGGGAAAAGTCAAGAAGGTAATTCTTACTTGTATATCCAAGAGAAGTATCGAGTTAATCTCAGTACAAGAACAATGGATAAATGAATGGTTAAATGAAATAAATGGATGTGCTACATCCTTTATGCCTCTGTCATATTTTCTTTCATATAAAACTAGAGTTTTGTACTTGACGTAATGCGACCCAAGTTATTACTAAGAAGAACATGTTGTGATATGATTTATGAGTAAATCATATAACAAAGAGTTAAGTTTATCCTTCAGTGTCAGTAGCTTCAGTTTTACATCGTCGAAGAAATCTTTCTATCGTCGAGCCAATTGTCAACCTATTCTTCTTGTTGTTGTGTCTCCTTCAGTCTTGAAGCATATGTAACATCCCAAAATTCTCTGAATTTTGCAATGTTAATAAAATTAAATAGATAATGATTGTTTGCTTGATGTGTTTGATTTTCTCTGGGATTTAAAACTTTTTGGAGTTTATTGAATATTAAAAATAGAGGGAATAAAAGGACTTCCCCGCAAATTTATAATTGGTGTTTTTGGAATTTATTATTAAAACAACACCAACAAAATAAAATGAGAGAAAGTAATATGACTCCTTCAACATATTGAAAGGTTGGAAAATGTTTTAAATCATTATTGGAATTCTTCTAAATATTCAAAACATTTTTCAACTCAAGGAAATTCATTTGAGAGGATATAAAATGACTTATCCCTTTTTTAATAAAGTTGGAAAATATTTAGAATATTACTTTAAAGTTTTTAAAATTTATTTTGAGTATTATAAATAACTCTAAAATTATTTTCGGGATTTTATAATGCTAAGAGAGTTGTTATTTCATTGAAATGTTTTATTAAATATTTTAAAAGAGTTGAAAAAGTATTCCAATGGGATATTTTTATTTTACCAAATTATTTATTGGTGTAATAATTTTAAAATTTATATTTTATTATTTAGAAATGGTTTGTCAATGCTTTTGACCAAATAAAAATATTTTAAATAAGTTATTGGATCTTATTTGATTTATGAAAAGTATGTTATATTCAAATAAAGTATTTAGGAATTTTTTTATTTTTATTTTCCTTTTTGGAAAATGTATTCATTAAATAATTTTCTTTAGATTATTTGAAGAATTTAGAATTTTATTTCATATTTTTCGGAGTTACGGTTGATTTTATTTAATTGTTTGAAGTTTCGATTTTTAAATAAAAAGAAAAAATACGTAGCCCGGCCCAATAGCTTATCTCCGCCCGCGAGAGCAATTAGAGCCCAACTCGGATCTATTTTTTTTATTTTCTCTGGTTATAAAACGTTTTCCCGATTTCTTTTTTTTTGGAAAATCAAAACCCTAGCCGCGGGACCCGCCGCGGCCGGGCCCCACAACTCGCCACCGCCGGAGTAACTCGCCGCCGCTGCCGCGGAACAGCACCGCCGCCGCCCGCGAGTCGCCGCTCGCCGCGCCGCCCGGCCGCCGTGCCGCTCGCCGGCCACCACTGCCGGCCGCCTCCGCCCCCGCACGGTGAGCGCACCCCACACGCCGAGCCGCCACCCCGCCTGCTCGCCGGAGCCCCGGGCAGCCTCGCCGGAGATGGCCGCGGCCCAAGCCGCCGCGCCATGCCGCCGGCTGCTCCCGCGCCGGAGCCGGACGCGCCGCCCCGTGCGCACCCCTCACCGGCCGGCCACTCCCCCCACGCGGCAACCTCGCCACCTCCACGCCGGACCTCGCCGGAGCACGGCACCTCGCCGGAGAACGGAGTCAACTCTGGTCAGATCCGGAGCAGGGACCCGATCGCGTTTTTTGCAAAAATTTTATTTGCGGATAAGTCCTTTTGGCAGAAAACACCCTGGCGCCGTACGTGCAATATCTCCGCAACCGTAAGTCGGATCGAGGTGAAACTTTTTCCTACACGCTTGTGTTTTTCTGTAATTTTGCATGGTATAAATTTTTGCACACTTTGCACACTTTTGCATTTGAAGTTATTTCAAATTCAAATTCAAATTCCGGAGGCCATATCTTGTAAACTGTTGATCCAAATCGAGTGATTCTTTTTGCGCTGGATCACTCGTTCCATGTACTTTCTGTTTATATCATGTGTACACAAAAATTCAAATGTTTCTTGATCTGTTTAAATTCAATTCAATTTTGCACTTGCTATGACCTGTGTTGTAGTATTCCGTTTCACGTGATTCTTTTTGCATATCGGATCACTTGAGACATGTTATCGGTAAGATTCACACACTTTTCATGTGGGCATGATATTCACCTTGAATTCATAAATGTCTGTGATCACAATTCCTTACCGATGAATCGTTATCTGTTGACTCTCTCGAGTCCACTCCCACCGATCAGCTTCGAGCACATCGACACTTGTACCGTGTCAAGCCTTTTGTTTTGTTTCAAAAACCTTTGTGATTGTTTTGTTGATCTTTTGTTTTGTCCTTTTGATGTGATTGCTTATTCGAGTTCATTCGTTTGCGATAGATTTTCTCGGAGTGTGACGAGTAGAGTTGACTGGAACGTGAGAGCGAAGATCTTTATCGAATGTATAGGGCAAGTCATATCTTTGATCATACTCCCTATTACCTATGTTTTCAATGCATTAGTTCTTCTTCTTCTTAGATTGCATGATAAGTTATGCTATACTTTTTTACACCCATTAGTTCATGGAGGTAGGTCTGATCCTTACATCATTGTCACCATCGTATGCTATGATATTGCTATGCTAAGTAGACGTGGATTGGGAAGTGAATCATTATGAGGTATGAGTGATGATGTAGTAATCAGGACCAAAATAAAGTTAATGAACTACCTGGGTGGGATGGTTGCGAGTATCTTGGATATGGCCAATGATGACTGCGGAAAGCTAGCCAGGCTCAAAGGGACTAATTCTGTTGTCATACCTAGAAGCTTACGTGTGCAGCCATAAGCTATTATGGGCTCTGGCTTAGTTGAGTAGGTTGTGTGACCCCTTTTCGGGATAACTAGCAGATGTAGATTTTTTTATAGGTGTACCGGTTATCCAGCGGTTAAGGGGAAACACTTCTGAAAGACCATGTCTCGATCTTCCGGTTGTCATACACCATGCAATGTGACGAACTATAAAGGAAACCTCTACAGAGTAAATACTAATCATGATTAGCCGTGTCCCCGGTTATGGACAATTTGATCGACTAGATGTGGTAATATTGTTTTTTCTCATCATCTTTAATTAACTGATTGGTTTAATCACTTCGGGTTTGATTGAGTGGGGGTTCCCATCTACATCGTATGCTAGTGTAGAACTTAGTTACTATTATTCTATAGGGAAAATTTAGCTTTTTTTTTCAAAAATAAATGTAGAAGCTCCACCAGCCAAATTGCATGTATTGTAGGAAATTTTACTTCTTTCTAGGATATGATTTGCCGTACATTCAAATGTACTGACCCGTTGTCGGGCTGTAACCTTCGGTGTTGCAGGATTTTATACGATGAGTAAGTGATGCGTTGTAGGGTTACGATGTCTATACTCAACTTGCCGGTGGAGTTGATGGACGCCATGAAGCTTTTATTGGTTTCCGCTGTATTTTATTTGTCAGCTGGCCTTGAGATATGCAGGTATGATATATTGTAATACTGGATCTTCGATGTAATATTTACGACATGTGGTTTATTCTTGATATTACATCATGTACTGTGTGTGCTAGCTATTGATCCAGGGACTAGCACAGAATGCACAGAGACTTGGATTCTTAGTGAATCGGGTCGTTACAGCATACTAAATAGATAAGGGGTCTAAGGAAACGTAAGATTATTCTACTCACATAGAAGAAACACAAAGGACCACACACCACATCAATCAAAGACATATCAGGTCCACAGGGCAGAAGACAAAACTTAACCGAACAAATCATGACATAAAACATCTAGTTAAACCACAACAAAACATAAATCGATACACACCTCCAACTAACATTAAAAGGTACCATCATACACTTAGTGCACACCTAAGAATATTCTATTCTCCAATTGCAAAACATAAGCTTCAATATATCGACATCTTTGCTCCCACGTTCACATCTTCTTTCTCTTCAATCCTGGACACATGTTGGCGTAGTGTCCCTTGTTCCTGCATCGGTAACACTCAACTTGGCTAAGGTCCTTCTTTTTCTTCTTCATGGGTGCTTCCCTGAACTCCTGGATAATTTTCTCCATTCCTTCCTTTTGATGCTGAGATACTTTTTGTGTCATGATGAAAAATTGACACTGAGCGGGGTAATGATTATTTCCTTCACACACAAAACATGTGACTTGTGCAATAGGACATTCTTCACCCAAGTGAATTTCCTCACAATAGGGACATCCATCCTGGTGTCCTTCATAGGAGTGTCCTACTTCCCCGCAAATTTTGCAGGCACGAGGCCTCTTACGGGTTACCGTCCTTTGCATCGGGGTGACGATGCGAGATACCAACAAAATCTTTGTAAACTCCTTCCAAGTAATCTTCCTTCTTGATTCATCAATCGCCTGATGCATTGTCCACCAAGTAGCAACCTCTTCTACAAGGTGCTTGACAGCATAGTGGACCATGTCATCACTTCCAACCTTGTTATTCTCCATGTGCTCCTCCATATTATGAATCCATTGCTCCACCTTCAGTCTAGTCATCGCCTCGGAGAAGGTGAGTCCTACTTCATACTCCATCTATTGAGCCCAAATGACGAGGGTTAGGGGAAACTAGGATACAAACAAGAAAACAAACTAAAGATAGCACCAAACAATTGCACACAGACAAGAATAAGGCAACACAGCTACATGCGAACAACATCAAATAATATCAATCAATACAGTCACGAAAATCACACTACACAAAAACACTAGAATAAGGTCATATGTGCAAGACATACGATCTCATCATACTACACGCAACTCGTTTATCTAACTCCATATAAAAGTGGTGGTCTGAATCTAAGCTTCATCCTTCTCAGCTAAGCTGATCTTAAAATCCTCATTGTCAAAACTTCTTGAACCCCATAGGATACTCCAGTTCTGCTAGTGGTAAACTCAATTAATCCATGATGTTGATGATCTACTTCTCAAAAATCATATCTTCAGGGGCATAAGCAACTCAGAGGGGTCTTTCCATTAAAACAAGACAAGGAGTTTAGAAAATGAATAATAGATGAGAGATACTAGTGGAGAGAGTTAGTAACCAAAGAATGATAAAATAATTTTATTCCTATGGCTTTTTCTATCCATTTACTAGGGTCATGACCTACAGTCAACATGGGCTCTGATACCATCTGTAACGACCCGATTCACTAAGAATCCAAGTCTCTGTGCATTCTGTGCTAGTCCCTGGATCAACAGCTAGCACACATAGTACATGATGTAATATCAAGAATAAACCACATGTCATATATATTACATCGAAGATCCAGTATTACAAATAAACATACCTGCATAGCTCAAGGCTAGCTTACAAATATAATACAGCGGAAAAACAATAAAGAGCTTCGTGGCGTCCATCAACTCCACCGGCATAGTTGAGTATAGACATCGTAACCCTACATCGCATCACTTACTCGTCGTATATCAATCCTGCAACACCGAAGGTTACAGCCCGACAACGGGTCAGTACATCTGATTTGTACGGCAAGTCACACGAAAAAGTATATAGCAGACCTACATCTACATGGAAGGTAAGTCAAAGGAAAGGCTTATGGTTTTGTTTTGCAGAAATCTGATTTTCCCAATCTACCTAGTCAAATTTTAGTTTAACTTACTACTCAAGATTGAACTGGGCACACCAGTCTCATTCCACACCCTTATATTAAATCTTGCCCACTCAAGTTTATTATGGCGATTCATCGTTCAAGATCCTCTAGTAACAGTAATGTCTAGTAGCTCAATGATGTACATAACCAGGGACACGGCTAATCATGATTAGTTTTTACTCTGCAGAGGTTAGTACACTTTCTCCGCTGGTCTCAACCCGAAGATTGAGACGAAGTCTTTCAGAAGAGGTCACCTACACCCAACGGCAAGCCGGTACCACCTATCACATCTACATCTGCTAGCTTTGCACGGGAGAGGCCTCCTACATCGTACTGAACTAAGCTAGAGCCCACATGGCCAACGGCTGTACATGGAAGCTCCTAGTAACCAAGTATGTCTGATCTTTTTGAGCTTGGACGGCGCCCACTTACGTTCATAGGGTAGATACCATGACGTACTGTCGAACACCAAAACCAACCATTAGGGGTACAACCTGGTCTCGCCTTAGATAAGGCACGAGCCCCCAGGAAGCACTCCCTGCCCGTCCAGAGGTGAATTATATTTAAGGTTGCTAGTCAAATCATTAAATCCTCACACACCTCAATGTAATCTTAAACCAATCCACGTCTACAAGCATAGCAATATATAACCAACACGAACTAGGACGACAAAGAATACAGGATCAGATCATATGGCTATCCTACCAGGTTTGTAGCAATAATAATATAAAACTTCCTACACATGCATAGGGTGATATTTGCTACATGCATAAGTAAAAATATAGGTTATGAAATGGTCAAAGTATGACTTGCCTTATACATTCGATGAAGTTCTTCGCCCTCACGATCCAGATAACTCTACTTGTCACACTCCATGCAATCTATCGTAAAGGAAAGATACCACATAAGCAATCACGCATAAAGGAACCAAAAGATTAACAAATCAAACACAAAGGTTTTAATAACAAAACAAAAAGGCTTTGAAGTGCAAAGGTGTCGATGTGCTCGAAGGTGATCGGTGGAAGTGACCTCGAGAGAGTCAACAGATAGAGATTCATCGGTAAGGAATTTTGACTACGGGCATTTATGAAATCAAGGTGAAAATCATGCCCACATGAAAAGTGTGTGAATCTTACCAATAACATGTCTCAAGTGATCCGATATGGAAAAAGAATCACGTGAAACAGAATACTACAACGCAGGTCATAGCAAGTGCAAAATTGAATTGAATTTGAATTTAAACAGATCAAGAAACATTTGAATTTTTGTGTACACATGATATAGACCGAAAGTACATGGAATGAGTGATCCAGTGCAAAAAGAATCACTCGATTTGGATCAACGGTTTAAAAGATACGACCTCCGGAATTTGAATTTGAATTTGAAATAAATTCAAATTCAAAAGTGTGCAAAAATTTATTCCATGCTAAAGTACAGAACAACTCGAGCACGTAGGAAAAAGTTTCACCTCGATCCGACGCACGGTGAAGGAGATATTGCGGACGCGAGAACGGGGTCTTTTCTACGAAAAGGACCTATCCGCAATAATAATATCTTCGCAAAAAGCAATCGGGTCCCTAGCGGCGGATCTGGCCGGAGTTGACTCCGGCGAGATCTTGCGGCTTTCTTCGGCGGCTGGGCGTGGTGCTCGACGAGGTGCGGCGCGGGCAGTGGCTGGGGGCGGCGGCTCCGGTGACGGCCAGTGCGGCGACGCGGGAGGGCGCGGGCGGCGGCCGACGGCGCTCGCGGCGGCGCGGCGAGGCCGGCGCGGCAGCGTCTGTGGCCCGAGGCGGAGGCCGTGGAGGGCGGGCGCGACGTCGAGGCGACAGTGGCGCGGGGCGACGCGGTCGGCTGCCCGGCGCGAGGCGACGGCACGGAAGGCGACCGGCGGCGACCCGCGGGTCCCGCTAGGTTTTTTTTAAAGAACAATAAAAAGAGAAAAACAGATTTCCTAAACTTCTATTTATAGGCAGAGAAAAAAAACTGAACTGGGTCTGACTTGGACTCGAATTGCGCTCGTGGGCGGAAATAACTGCTGGGCCGGCTGGTACGGTTTTTATCTTTTTCTTTAAAATCGAAACTTCAAACAATAATACAAAAATAAATACACGTCAGAAAAATATGAAATAAATTTCTAAATTCATCAAATAATACAAAGAAATTTATTTAATGAATACATTTTTCAAAAAGGAAAATAAAAATAAAAACATTTTCTAAATACTTTATTTAAATATAAAATACTTTTCATAAATCAAATAAAATCCAATAAATTATTAAAAACATTTTTATTTCGTCAAAAGCATTGACAAACCATTTCTAAATAATAAAATATAAATTTTAAAATTGTCCCACCAATAAATAATTTGGTAAAATAAAAATATCCCATTGGAATATTTTTTCAACTCTTTTAAAATATTTAATAAATCATTTTAATGAAATAAAAACTCTCTTAGCATTATAAAATCACTAAAATAATTTTAGAGTTATTTATAATACTCATAATAAATTAGAAAAACTTTAAAGTAATATTTTAAATATTTTCCAACTTTATTAAAAAAGGGATAAGTCATTTTATATCCTCTCAAATGAATTTCCTTGAGTTGAAAAATGTTTTGAATACTAAGAAGAATTCCAATAATGATTTAATACATTTTCCAACCTTTTAATATGATGAAGGAGTCATATTACCTTCTCTCATTTTGTTTTGTTGGTTTTGTTTTAAATAATAAATTCCAAAAACACCAATTATGAATATTACGGAAAGTCCTTTTATTCCCTCTTTTTTTTTAATATTCAATAAACTCCAAAAAGTTTTAAATCCCAGAGAAAATCAAACACATCAAGCAAACATTCATTATCTATTTTATTTTATTAACATTCCAAAATTCAGAGAATTTTGGGATGTTACAATGAGGAAATCTCCAAAACCTTTGACAAACTTGATTTTCTAGGCGACAATTACTCTTGACTCTCTGAAGTCGACTCTCTAACTGTGTAGGAGCTTGCAGTCCTGCAAGATAAAAAAAGGCTATCAAACTTCCACCTAAGTCATAGTGAATTAGCTCAGATCAATAGAACTTTTGATTCGGTGGGTGCCTTTTTGGTTTAGCTTCGAATATTTGTTGGGATGCTCTCTTCAGTCTATCTCTGGGAATAATCACTGAGAAGCCAACCGCAAATGACAGCGGCGGTAGCGTATTTATAGGTGGTGATCTCAAGGTGCGAAATGATGATTGATCTGACCCGTGTCCACAACGGTCAGATTTTTCATCGATGCGCAACTTTACTTGTGGTACAAGTAAAGCTGACTCACAGTCTGAGTTTCGATTCGGAGGTGGAAAGTACAAAGCCTTTGCCACCGAAGCTTAACTCAGCACATATGAGATTTCTCCTCCAAGGCTTCTCACTGGGTTTTGATTCGAACTGAGCATTTTCACAATGACTTCGGCTTCGACTTACTAACCCCTCTTGATAGTACGATTTTTTCTATGACTCAAAGAGTAGAAAAAGAACTACACAAAAACTACTAAGTCTTGCGCCGTCTTGTTCATTTCCTTCGGTGAGTTATGATTCAGAACGCCATACATTTGTAGGGGTCACCCATAGTGATAAAGCTTCGCTCCAAGGAATAAGCCTCCACATCTTGTCCATCTTCCTTGAAGATCTACCACTTGACTTGTTTCCAGGAACCTAAGGAACTCTTTATACTCACAAACATTGTTAGTTCCTCTACTGTCTTGTCCAACAATGTCCAAAACACATGGGGTCTAAACTTTGCTCTTACAATCTCCCCCTTTTTGGACTATTGTTGAGAAAACAAGCATCATTAAAGTATTGATGTTTTTGAGTGGAGAAGATAACAAGCTCTAAGATGTAATTTTTTTACTCCCCACGAATGTACGCATCAAAGATAAATAGAATCGAAGTAGATGCATAAGTGTCTGGACGAATGGGATCGAGCTTGTTGAAGAATAGAACTTCGTCAATTTTATGCCGAGGGGGCAGCTTCGGGTTCAAGCGATCAACTGTGTCATTTCTTTAGAAGCGTGCGGGTAGTCCTTTTAGAAATTCTCCTTGTCCAGTCACTTGGAAGAATAAAACTTCTGAAGTCCTTTCCATGAATGACGCTTCAGCACACAAAGATATTGATTGTTATTCAGTGCTATGTTTCCCACCCGATTGATTTCATTAGCAAGGAATTGCATCTAGCGCTAATTGGCTTTTATGTAATTCTCAAGCATTTGCTAGGAGCGAAGTGAAACCTCAAAGTGATGGCAATCTTTCTGGAAGTTCTTCTGCAGATTTTTCTCATTCACTTCTTGTCGAATGCCAATATATGAAATCATGGGGCTGTTGGGCTGGCAAAGCATATTCATAGTGTCACGCACATGCGGAATGAAGAGATTCGGATGATGCCTAGCAAGGAAATCTTCATCACGACCATAGTTGCAGACTGCCTGAAGCCAAGGAGCATAGGGCTTGAAAGTGAAAGGCAGTTCAGCAGACAGAACCATGGTGCGAAGTAAGCAATCTTCAAAGTCGAACACCATTCCATGAGATAGCTTAAAAATAGCATGCCCCACTTGAGGATATATGTTTGATTCTTCGGAAGCAGTACTCAGTGGCAGCAATGAGTTTGGCAGGACATAAAACCAAGCCTTGGAGATGAATAGCAGATGCTTCGGGCGAATGTTCTCAGGCATATAATCCGCGGTGACCTTTGGATCCAGCAATGAAGCCAATTCACCATCGGTCATGTCCGGAAGAAAATAAATCTTGGGCTGTTCACCAGTATGATGTGGAATATTCACTACCTCCATGAACTCTTGCAAGGACGTGTGGAACACTTGGCCTTGGATCATCCACTCTAAAGTCCAGGTGCTGGGATCAGTTGATTCACCAGACACATACAATGTGGCATAGAATTGTTTGATCAGCTCTGAGTTGAATGTTGAGCGAAGAGCAAAGAGCCTGACCAAATTTTGAGTGTTAATGGTTTCACAAATGTTGTGGAGACAGTGAGCAGTGGCTAAGCTTCACATATCTAGATAGTGGTGATGAAATATAAAATCCTTCTGACAGTACACTTTGGTGTATAACACTTGTTGTTCTGCTATTCAGAAGTGAAGATCATCTGCAGTCCTTGGTGAAGCATATGGACTGTTTCCAAAGAAGCGTAATTTTCTTCCATGGCGCTCAAGGTCAAACTCAGGACCATGCCTTGCAGAACTGCTTGCACCCAGAAAGATGGGAAAGGTTTCCCTTGAATAGTTGGAGTCCAGCTGCGTATCTTGGGCAGGCTGGTAGTGTGAAGCAGGTCAGATCTACAATTGGCGGGATGGCCCAGTCTCTTGTGCTTTGGCAAGATCCAATTCTTGGGATGGGTTCATAATGTCAACTTCTTCATCAGCTGCAGGGGAAGCATTTGCTTGGGAAGCATGAGATTCAGAAGCAAAACGTGCAGGAGAATAGTCATGAGTCCTTTGCGCTTCGGCAGTAGGGGGTGAGTTTTGGGGAGCATCAACTTTGGGGGAAGCATATTGGTGCTGCACTTGGGGTGGAGTTGGGGAATGAGGCGGTGTGGGAGAACAGGGTGGAACTTCTTTGTTGGTTGGTGGTGGTGAAGGGATTGGAGCTGGTGGAGTAGGAATTCTTGGTGGGGTTAGAGTTTTGGGAGGAGGAGTTGGTGTTTTTGCGGGAGGAGTGGGTGCTTTTGATGGAGTGGGAGTTGGGATTCGGGAAGGACCGGGAGTTTTGGTTGGAGCCTTGGGAGGCGCTGGGGCCTTGCGTGGCGCATGCTTGGGGTCAGTTTTGGAAGCATGTGCTTGAAGCACAGGTGAATGAGATTCACCTTCATCTTCCATATCTGCCGCATCGGCCAGAGTGATGATGCGGGCCTTTTTCTTGTCCCGATTCTTCTTCGAAGCAGGATCGGCAGATGCCTTCCTCTTCCTGGAATTAGCAGCCACGATGGCATCGTTATGGCTGAGCCATAGATCTTCAACTGCTTTCTTGATCTTGCCTTTTTTATTCTCCACTTCAACCTTGGTGGCAGAATTCTTGTCAGTTACTTGTTGAAGGAGAGACAAAATAGATTCCTTGATTTCTTCATCGTCTTCAGTCTCTGCCTTCTTCTAAAATTTGGGAATCTTAGCAGATTCAAGTTTTCTTTGAGCAACTAATTCTTTCACCTTCGACACCAGATTTGCAATGATTCCTTCGATAGCTGGGGGCACATACAGAGTGCTGGGACCATCTTCTTCTTCTTCTTCTTCTTCTTCTTCTTCAGCTTCGCTCTTTTTCCATAGAGCTTCGGTGATGCCTAAAGCATCCCATAGTTCAGCTTCCCTTGGTTCTGGAAACTGGTGCTGGCTTTGGTAGTCCAAGTCATCTTGAGCCTTTGGCTCTTCAGCTCTATTTTTCTGGCCTGTGGATACCACAGCTTATTTCTGAGCCTCTCGGGATCGCTTCTCAGCAGTCTTTGTAGCTATCTTTTCAAGAGCTCCTATTCTCTTTGGGTCGAAGCCTTGGGCAGTTGAGCTTCAGCAACAACCTTCTTCTCATTTTCTTTTTCTTCGCCTAGCTTGCGCTTAGCATCAGCTTCAGCAGCGGCCTTGTTTGCAATATCAAGTTTCTGCCTTTCCTTTGCAGCTTTCTCCTTTGCTGCAGATTCTCTTGTCTACTTGAGGCAACGTTAAGTTTCTTCGAAGTTCCTATTCTTGAGTTCAACTTCAGTGAGCCTCTTGGCAACTTGGGCCACTGAAGGAGTTGGCTTGGCAACCGTTCCCTTTGGCTTGGGAGCGGCAACAGACTTCTCAGAAGTTTTTTGCTTCAAAGGGTCGTGCTTTTGCTTCGACCTTTTATCAGATGGGGCATCTTGGGGAGGAGCCTTGGAAGCTAATGGTTTCTCGACAACCAAATGAGTGGTGTCGATGACCATGTCGGTTGGGTCTCGGATCTGAATCCCTCTTGTAACTGGTTTCTCACCAGGCTTTTTCTTCAGAGGAACATGAACCCTCTCTATTTGAGGGGGAGCAACTGGAGCCTTTTCTGACTCATCATCTTCTTGACTCGCAGGGTCATCTTCTTAGGTGGCCTTCTTTCTCAACTTCCGAGAATTTTCTACGGAGTGCTGGTTTCTTCTCTAGAAAGTTTAGCAGCTCGCTTCTTGGCAGAATCCTTCTCCTTCTTCTTGCAAAGCTTTTCAGCCAGAATGTCCAAACTCTTATTTTCCTTCGGATAGTCATCGGGAGTTATAAGTGATGTTGGGTGTGGTTCCTTCGGAGGCACATGCTAGTATAGATGGCGGTTTTCTGGCGTGTACTTGCTGGCCATATGCATGAAGTACTGGAACGGTGGGCTGAAAGAGAATTGCATGACCCATTTATCTTTGGGCACACGCTTGTACTTATACCACCGAATTTCCCAGTAGCGGTGAATCTCTTGCAGTCTTATCTTCCTCTCGTGGGAATTTTCTTCATCAGGCGTATTGAATCCAAACTTGTCTCTTACGGCCTGTGGGATGCCGCAAGCATTGTTCTGCTCTTTTGTCCTACCCCTTCTTCTTCTTTGGAGCAACTTTCTCCACTACTGTTGCAGGTTCATCTTCTATCATAGGGGACTCATTGCCATATTCCAGATCAACAGACATCCTGTGAAGAAGAAATAGGAACGAAGGAAAATAGATATATGCATGATCAAGCACCAGCAAAAGTTTCGAAAACCATTTTGACAAGAGATTCGGTAAGAGAAGTTATGTTTCACATCCATATATGTGCTAAGCTAGATAAATTTTTACATAGTGACCTAACACAGAACAGACAGATTGACAGATCAATCGAAAAATCTAACCCAAATTGGAGTGGAAACTAAGATGCTACAAACATGTTTTCCACGCAGTGAGGAATCCTCAAGATCTAGAAAACCCTAGAAAAAAAAAACCATAAGAACACCGATTCCAATCTCACAAAAGATTTAGAGATGAGGAGAGATTGGATCGAGCACCACGTACCCTAACTTGGTGACGGTGGGCAGCTACGACGATGGGAGCGGTGAACATGAAGCTCTTGACGGCGGTGCAGTCCACATCGATGGCCGTCCGGTAGAAAAGCGACGCAGTCGTCGACGGGGAAGAGGTGCACGATGGCTCGCTTGATACGTCCCAAATGTATCGATAATTTCTGCTCGTTCCATGCAGGTTTTGTGTGGTATTGCTATGATCTAGATACACTTTCATACACTTTTTATCATATTTGGACTAATCTACTAACTCAGTGCACCCCAGTGCCAGTTCCTATTTTTTGTTGTTTTTCTATTCCAGGTTTCCCCCATATTAAAAATGCTCCAAAAATTCAGAAAAAAATGGATAAAAAATCAACGCAACGGAGCCTTCCAGAATCACCAAAGTGGGCCCAGAGGGCCACCACCAGGTGTCCAGGCGGCCACCTGGTGTGGCCAGGGGCCTGGCCGCGCCAGGGGGCGCCTGGACCCCTGGTGGCCCCCTGGATGCCCCCTTCGCCTATTTAATCTCCGTCACGGGAAAACTCCAGATACATAACCCTATTTCGCAAACTCACCTCTGTTCCGCCGCCGCCGCGCTTCCAAAATCGGGAGCACCGCCAGGACCCTTCCCGGCACCCTGCTAGAGGGAGGATTGACCTCCGGGAGCTTCTCCTCCACCATGGACGCTTCCCGGATGTGCCGTGAGTAGTCTACCTTGGACCATGGGTCCGTGATCAGTAGCTCTGTGATGTTCTCCTCCCCTCTTTGTTCTTCATGGTTTAGACCTCGTGAGCTGCCCTACATGATCGAGGCACTTATGTAATTCTTCTGCTGTTGCTATGCCGAGTTTGATGGGATCTGATGGATTATGAGATTATGTTCAGATTGTGATAGAGTAATATATTTGGTTTTTATCTCTTATATTTTTGTTCCTAAGTAATTCTTGCATGTTCTCCGTTGCTGTTTATTGCTTTGGCCAAGTAGTAGGTAGTGACTCCAAGAGGGAATGTTATGCTCGATTGTGGGTACATGCCCCCTGATGACACGCTTGAGGGACAGAAACATGAGTCTAGGGGATGTGCTATGGCCACAAGGGAGAAAACAACGGTGCTTTTCACCGCGGTTGCAAGGATTGTTTCCTTTACGCAAAGTTCTTTTTAATGCAGTTGTCTGTTGCTTTGGGTTTACACTTTGGGTGGGGCTCGCAACTTAATACCAGCGAGATGTTCTGGATAGATATCTCAAGGTGGATGATTAGTAGTAGATGCACATGGATTTCGGTCTACTTATTTTGGTGTACTGCCCATGCTTATGAGCCTCTTCCTTTGTTTTGTAGCATATTTAGCATTGCGGTGCGTTTATAATCCTGTCAATTTCCCTTCTGTAATTTGTTTACCTCGCATAGCAGTTTTATCGTCTTTTGGGGGAGAGACATCACTAGTGAACATCACGGGACCCCGGTCCATATTCTCATCATTGTTTACAAGCTATTGCCTTTTTAGTATTTAATTTCAGTTGCTATCATTATCATTATCCTGTGTTTTTTATCCTTTGTAAACAACAAGACCGGAGAGATTGACAACCTCTCCGAACTTCGTTGGGAGCAAAGTTATTAGTGTCTGTGTGCAAGTCCAGGTCAAGGAAGCATCTTTTGTCTAAAATAGTGCCATTGTTTCCTTGCCACCTACTTACCATTATCCGAGTCCTACTGGTCGATACTCTCAACCTCGGTATCTTCACCGAGGGAAACTTGCCGCTACGCTTCATCTCAAATTCCACTTGGGGTAACTAACGAAGGCAAGACGCAATTATCATCTCTCGCGTATCAAGCAAATTTCTGGTGCCGTTGCCGGGGACTCCGAGTAATAAGATAGGGGAGTTGCCCACTATCCTTTACCTTTGATTTTTAGTCTTGTTAGTTTACCTTTCAGTTTTTATCTTCGTGTCCTTTATCAAAAATCCAATTTTTTTATTATGCCTAGTTCCTTACTTGCCAATAAGTGTCTTACTTCTTTGAAACCAGATATTATTGGCATGGAGGATTCACCGAGGATCAACAAAAGTGGTACAATGAACACCGGTTGTCTCAAAAGGGGATACACTTATGGAAACAAATACACTAGTTGTATGAGTATGCTAGAAACTTGTGCTCAATATATAATATATCTTTCTGCAGGGATGAACCTTGTTTCTTTATGAGTCACAAACACCTTGCTTTCCAATGTGAGTACAATGATGATGAAACCTTAGCTTCTTATGCTAAGAGAAATTATGATTTTGATGATGCAGAGCAAATAGAAGAATTTGTTGCTTATAAGGGTGCCTATGAAATTACTTCCCTTATTAAAAATATAGATGATGCCCCTTACAAATATGAGTCTTTCCATACTTAACTATTGTCTGGAAAACTACGATGCAAATTATTATATTACTGATCATCATGAGAGAATCTCTCCCCCAAAGGAAGAGACTAATGTTTTGCAGGACTATGAAAGAAGAAATTGGTGAAACTGAAAGCTCCTCGGATGAAAAAGAGGAGGAGAGTGATGAACAAAAGGAGGAAGAATGGAGCCATCCATGTCTACCTTCTAATGAGACTAACTCTTTGAATCTTACCTTATATGAGTGTTATGATCCTATGGATTCGTTTGAAATATCCCTTTTTGATGAAGTTGATGCCTTCTATACTTATGGCCATGATGCCATTATGAATGATGCTTACGAAGATGAACTTTCTATAGTTCCTAATGTTAAGCATGAAATTGTTGCTATTGCACCCACACTTGATTTTCCTATTATCCTTTTGAAATCTCCAACTTATATTCCAGAGAACTGTGCTCTTATTGAGGCTCAATTTGATGGGTTGCATTTATCTTATGTTCCTAAAGACCGTGTTGAAAACTACACACGTGTGCTTGTAGACTCTTATTGAGGCTCAATTTGATGTTGTTCATGATACTACTGAAAATTACTGACGGGGATGTACCCCGATGACGGGGATCAACCCCGGCAAATCCCATGGTCAGGGACCCTGGGTTAGTCATGAGAGGCACAGGTTGGACGATAGCTCGTCGGCAAACAGGGAGGCACGCTCCTGCTCGATATTATTAATGGGGGAGATGCGATTACAGGGGATGCCAAGGCTGGAGCGCTCAAGGCTAGGGTTACAGATGATATTCCTCCTTTTTTGTGTCGCCCCTCCTAGCCCTTATATACTAGGCTAGGTCTCGGGGAGTTCCTCTACGTTTACAGGTAAGCTTTCCTAACTTTAGCTTTCTCCGTACGGCAGGTCTTCGCACCTTCCTTATGAGTCGTAGACTCCTATGTCGGTGTCAATTAGTGGGCCGAGGCTGTATCTTCATGGGCCTTCTGTCTTCATGGACACCAGGTAGGCTTATCCGTAGGATTCGTGGGGTCACCCCCTCGTCAGTAGCCCCCGAGTGCCTGGGGGACTCGAAGAGTCGCGCAGGGACTCGAGTAGATTCCTTTGTCGGTTATTGGTATGCGCGGTACATCCGCGGGTCGCTGGCAGTCTGGTGGCCATGACAAAATCTGTTTCGAGGGATGCTAAGTTGAAAGGACCCAAGGAGTCGACTGGTCGAGCCTTGGTGAATTGCACTAGGGAAAATACCATAGTAGCCCAATGAAACCCACGTCCCTCGACGTGAGCTTGGAACACTGGTGTCAAGCAAAAGTCCGGCCGCTTCAGGTCTTACGGTGTGCATAGCCTAAGGCGCGTCCTCCCGGTTTTTTCTATCATGCGCAGCGCATGGAAAAGGTTGGGAGCGAAATCGCTCTTCGGCAAGTCCCAGCCCGGCCGAACTTCGCAGCGGGGTCTTACCTACATGCTAATCTTGCATGGCATCTGGGCATAGTGTATCGTGTTCCAGGAATGTGCGTTTTTGAGGCGCGGAGCCTTATAGCATTGCACCTGCTTGGAACAAAACATCAAGCGAGCTGTTCACTCATTCACCCGTGGAGCTTGTTTCGAGTGCTCAGACGGGAGGTTTTTCGCGAGTAGTCACGCGAATGCCATTTCGGCTCTTGAGGTGAGGGAGCACCTGAGACTCTTAGCGCCGCATGATCTTGGCGAATGCATGTTTTTCTTGCGTCGGGTTGAGGGAGCACCCGAGACTCTCATGAGTGCGAGTGGTCACTCGAGCACATTGCTGACCGTTAGGTGAGGGAGCACCTGGGACTCTTATGATGTACTCTCCCGATGGGAGTAAGATGTTTTTATTCATCGGGAAAAAGATCTGAAAGATGGAATCTCTGAGCCTTTGATGTCCGTTTTTTTTCTTGGCCGCTTGTCAGGATAACGATGCCTCTGCTTGATGGTTGTCAGGGATGCCTCGCCAGTGAACCGTCACGTCTTCATGACCGGTCATAATGATGACCGCTGTGGCATGCGGCCGGCGCTGGTTGGGTTTCTGAGACGTGCATTGGAAACGCGCGTGAGTTGACGTGTGTCATGCACAGTGCGTCCCGTGGGAAAGCATCTTGGTCTTGGAATCTGAGACGTCTGTGACGTTTTGGTCTTTGAGTTAATTGCTGCTGTCGTCTCGGCTTCTCCGTGCTGGGAGATCTTCGTTCTATAAATAAGCCTTTCTCTTCCACAGCGTTTCACCTCCATCCGGCTTGCTACTTTTCCTCTTCTTTCCTCTCTTGTTCCTCTCATGGCTCCCAAGCGGGGTGTTGGCCGTGGCTGCGTTCGTCGTGGCCGTGGTGGCCGTACACCACGCTCATGTCGTGGTGGTCGCCATGGTACGGCGCCAGTGCCTTCCTCTTCTCCCTTGGAGGAGGGATTCTGTCGCTATGACTTTCTTTTACGTGTTCGTGGCCAGAATGCCAATCACGTCCTTCTTCCCTCTGCTTTTTCCACCATTGTTTCTGAACTTGTCTTGGTTGGCTTTCTTCTGCACCTTCAAGGGAGCCGTCGATCTCCTTCTTATGTTGACTGGGAGATTTATAGCTCCCGCTTGATTTTTCTTGGCTCTTGTTGGAGTTTGTTTGCTCGGCGGTTGAATCTGCGAGATGGCGATATGCTCAGCTATCATTTTGACGGCGAAAGCACTGTCACTGTCTGCGCGTTCGATCCAAGCGGAAATAGCATGGATCCACACTGGCAGGAGTCGAGCAGCGACAACTCCACAAGGTCGAGGAGTCCTACGTCTGCATCTTCTACAGCTCCATCTTCTGGCGACTCCTCGGGTGGTGGTGCCGTCTCCATCAGCTCCGAAGAGGACATCGACGTCAAGCCGTCGATCAAGCAGGCGTGTCAAGCGACCTTGTAGAACTGGAGGCGGCCTCATCTTCACTGGCAACTCGGGGAAGAGGCTGCACGTCCGGAGAAGAAGGCGTGCAGCTGCAGCTGGAGAAGAAGCTAGTGGAGCAGGAGAAGAAGCTGGTGGAGCATTGACAAATAAGTCGAGTTTCACCATTTTGTTATGTCATTGACATCCTCAGCTAGCTTCCTTTTCCTTTGTCTGTGGTGATGCTCTTTTACTAGGGTCGGTTACCCCTCATGAGCACACATGTATAAGTCTTAATTCCTTGGGTAATTCCCTCTTGTAACAGGAGCTGCCTTCTATCCAAATGTAGTTGAGTCCTTTTTGTATTGAAAATGATCCTTATGATGTAAACTGTGCTTGATCCTTTGCAATGGAATTTGTATTTGGGCTTTACGCAACCGAAAACTGTGTTCAAGTCCTTGGAGATCAGGAGCTGTCTTCGATTTCTTTGTAACCGAGAGCTGTGTTCGAGTCCTTTGCGACTGAGAGCTGTCTTCGAGTCCGTCCAAACTTTGAAATGTGGGATCTATCGGGTGCGCGACAGCGCTCCCGATGGGAGTAGCCCCCGAGGCTACGCTTGAGTCGAAGGGTCGAGCGTAGGCTAATTTTTTTCCCTTGTTGTTTGGTTTTTTCTTTTATCGGGTGCGCGGCAGCGCTCCCGATGGGAGTAGCCCCGAGTCTTTAGGTGATCGTTGGCGATCGGATGAAGACTAAATGAGTCTGTTTCCTGTGCTTCCTCCAAAGTTTCTTCAGAGTACTTGGTGCTCCATCTGATTGTGGCCATGTCCTTCTTGCTCTCGGCAGGTGTGGCTGGCCGGGTATTTTTTCTTGGGCTTTTTAAGCTTTAGGCTGCTCGAGCGGTCTTCGGGAGGAGATGATGCTCGATCCCCCTAGTACTTGGATGTAGAAGTCGCGTGAGCGATGATAGAGTCTTTCGGGGGGAGTTTTTGTGCTCGAGCCCCCGAGTGTTTGTGTTTAAGATCGCTTGAGTAGCGATAGCGTCTCTCGAGGGGATTTTATTCTTAAGCCCCCCGAGTGCTTTTTGGTTGAGATCGCGTAGGAGATAGCGTCTCTCGGGGGGATTTTATTCTTAAGCCCCCGAGTGCTTTTTGGTTGAGATTGCGTAGGAGATAGCGTCTCTCGGGGGGATTTTATTCTTAAGCCCCCGAGTGCTTTTTGGTTGAGATCGCGTAGGCGATAGCGTCTCTCGGGGGGATTTTATTCTTAAGCCCCCGCGTGCTTTTTGGTTGAGATCGCGTAGGCGATAGCGTCTCTCGGGGGATTTTATTCTTAATCCCCCGAGTGCTTTGAGATGGAAGTATTTGGGCAACATCTTCTTTATTACGGTCGAGCAGCTAGATGAGTTGCCAGTCATGTCTGACCGATGGGTACTATGGATAGAACAGTCGCAAGTTTGCTACGTTCCATGGGTTACCCACGTCCTCGTCTGTCTTCGGGTTCTTCAGCCTGTAGGCGCCACCTCAGATGACTTTTGAGATTATAATTGGTCCTTCCCATTTGGGGGCGAGTTTATGGACCTTCTCTTGTACCAGCCGTAGGACTAGGTTGCCTTTGTTGAAGGTTCTAGTGCGTAAGCGACTGCTTTGGTAGGTGCGTAGCTTGTCCTGGTACCCCTCTGATTTTGCCAGGGCTGTGTCTCTTGCTTCGTCAGCCGTATCTTTGTCGTCTTGCAGCGCTTCTTCTGCTTCTTCTTCTTCGTATCCGGTGACCCGAGGTGCTCCGAACTTGAGGTCATGTGGTAGGACTGCCTCTGCTCCGTACACCATGAAGAAGGGTGTGTACTGGGCCGCGGTGTTTGGTGTAGTTCGTAGGCTCCATAGCACCGCGGGGAGTTCTTCTACCCAGTTGCCGGCGGCTTGCTCGAGTGGTGCGAGGAGCCATTTCTTGATTCCCCCGCATACAAGGCCGTTTGCTTTTGCTACCTGGCCGTTGGACTGCGGGTGCGCGACTGATGCGTAATTGATTTTGATGCCCAGTTATTCACAGAAGTTCTAGAATTCTGCGGCTGTGAAGTTCGTGCCATTGTCCGTGATGATGTTGTGTGGCACTCCGAACCTGAAGATGATCGATTTGATGAAGTTGATAGCCGTGAGGGCTGTGGAGCTGGTGATGGGCACTGCTTCAATCCATTTAGTGAACTTGTCGACTCCGACGAGCAGGTGTGTCCTTCCGCCCTTTGATGATTTCTTGAGTGGGCCCACCATGTCGAGTCCCCAGGTGGCGAACGGCCAGGATAGCGGTATGGTCTTGAGCTCTGAGGCAGGAGCGTGTGGCCTGTTGGCGAATTTCTGGCAGGCGACATAGCGTCGCACGATCTCCTCTGCGTTATTCATGGCTGTGGGCCAATAGAACCCGGCTCGGAATGCTTTGGATACGAGTACTCTGCTGCTCGCATGGTGTCCGCAGGTGCCTTCGTGGATTTTGAGCAGTAGGGCTTTGCCGTCCTCTTCGTCGATGCACATTTGGAGTATCTGGGTGATGTTGCGCTTGTATAGTTGTTTGTTGATCACCGTGAATGCCTTGGATCGTCGGCTGATGCATCGTGCTTCGGCCACGTCTTGCGGTAGCGTACCTTCGATTAGAAATCGGAGGAACGGTTTTGCCTAGACAGATCCTTCGAGCTCTGTCGGGGTTGTGCTGTCGGGTGTGCTGGTGCTTGTGCCTTCTGATGGGGTTGCTACTGCCACCTGCGCCAGATCTGTTGCGTCCTCGCCGTCCACGAATGCTTCAGGTGCTGCTGCCTGTACCTTGATGGATCTTCGGCTGATGCTTTCGAGAAAAATGCCGGGTGGTATTGGTCCTCGGGTCGAACCGATGTTCGCGAGTTCGTCGTCTTCTTTGTTGTTGTCCCTGGTGATGTAGTGGAGCTCGCACCCGTCGAAATTTCCTTCGAGTGCGTTGTAGAGCTCCTGGTAGGCCGCCATGTTGTCGGCTATTGCGTTGCAGTTTCTCATCGTCTGCTGGACGACGAGATTGGAGTCCCCGTAAATTACGAGGCGAGTGGCTCCGCATGTTTTGGCCATGCGCATGCCATGGAGGAGTGCCTCGTATTCTGCTTCGTTGTTGGAGGCGTGACTCAAGTTGATCTGGAGGACATATTTCAGCTTTGTTCCCTTAGGGGAGATGAGCACAAGTCCTGCCCCAGCTCCTTGTTGTCTCTTGGACCCATCGAAGAACATTGACCATGAACTTGATAGGTCTGGGGGGCCTGGTGTCTGTACCTCCGTCCACTCGACCAGGAAATCTGGGAGTACTTGGGCTTTGATGGCTGTTGGGTGCTTGAACTGCAGGTCCCGTGGGCTGAGCTCAATGTTCCACTCGGCGACTAGTCCAGTCGCTCCAGGGTTGTTGAGTATGTCAGCGAGTGGTGCGCTGCTTACGATTGTGATAGGGTGCTCGTCGAAGTAGTGGGACACTTTTCTTGAGGTCATGACGATGGCCAGTAGTAGCTTCTAATAGTGTGGGTACCGCTGCTGGGATTTGTTCAGGAGCATGCTGAGGTAGTAGATTGGTCTCTGGATGCTCTGGACCTTGCCTTCTTCTGTGCATTCGACAACGAGCGATGTGCTTACTACACTGTTACGTGCTGCCACGTAGAGGTATAGCTTCTCTCGTTCCTTGGGTACCGCCAGGATTGGTGGGGTCGAGAGTGTCTTTCTTAGGTCCACGAATGCTTGTCGGGCTTCCTCCGTCCACTCGAATTTCTCTCCATTCCTGAGCAGCTGATAGAAAGGCAGCGTGCGTTCTCCCAGCCTGCTGATGAAGCGGCTTAGGGCTGCGAGTTTTCCAGTGAGCTGTTGTACTCCTTTGACGTCGGTTGGTTCTTGCATTCGGGTGATGGCTTGGACTTTCTCAGGGTTTGCCTCGATTCCTCGGGCAGAGACCATATAGCCAAGCAGCTTCCCCGCCGGTACGCCGAATGCGCACTTCTTTGGGTTGAGCTTGATTCTGTATTTGTTGAGCGCCGCGAAGGTTTCGCGCAGGTCGTTGATTAGTGTGGCTACTTCGTAGGTCTTGATGACGATGTCGTTCACATAGACTTGCACGTTTCTTCCGATTTTCTCCTTCAGGCAGGCCTGCATCATTCGCTGGTAAGTGGCGCCTACGTTTTTGAGCCCGAAGGGCATGGTCCTGTAGCAGAATACGCCATAGGGGGTGATGAACGATGTGTGCTCTTCGTCTTCTTCCTTCATCCTGATCTGGTTGTATCCTGAGTAAGCGTCAAGAAAGGAAAGTAGATCGCACCCTGCTGTCGAGTCAATTATCTGATCGATTCTAGGCAGGGGGAAGTGGTCCTTCGGGCAATGCTTGTTGACTGGTCCGTAGTCGACACACATGCGCAGCACGGTCGTGTCTTTCTTGGGCACCAGCACCGGGTTGGCTATCCAGGTGGCTTTCTTCGTTTCTCGGATGAACTGGGCGTCGAGTAACCGGTTGACTTCCTCTCCAATTGCTCTGCGCTAGGGCTCCGAGAATCGTCTCAGCGCTTGCTTCAGCGGCTTCGTGTTTTGCTTGATGCGTAGGGCGTGTTTCACAAATTCGCGTGGTATCCCAGGCATCTCGGCTGGGCACCAGGCGAATATTTCCCACTCGTCACGAAGGAAAGCGACGAGAGCCGTCGCCTGCTCCTCTGGTAGGTGGGCGCACACGCGGACTGTTTTGTCCGGGTCCGTCGGGTGCACTTGGTGAGTGACTGTGTCGCTGTCGATGCTGAAGTCGCGTCCGTACTCCTTGGATTCGCTTAGGTTTATCAATGGGAAGGTACTCTTGTCCATCACCATGGCTATTTATCTGACTTCTTGTTCGGCTCCGAATGTGTCGGAGATTCTGTGGAAGTCACGATCACACTGATCTGATTTGATGAAGCTTCCATTGATCATGAGGACACCTTCTGATCCTGGCATCTTGAGCTTGAGGTAGGCGTAGTGTGGGACTGCCATGAACTGTGCGAATGCTGGCTGTCCCAATATGGCGTGGTACTGCGATTGCTAGTCGAGTACCTCAAACTCGAGGACGTGCTTTGCGAAGTTGCGTCGGTTGCCGAAGACAACTTCAAGTTCGATGACTCCGAGGGATGTGGCTGCTTCTCCTGGGACTACCCCGTGTAACTCGGTGCTCGATTTTCTCCATACTGATCGTGGGATCAACATCTTTTGCAGGGTGCTGGCGAAGATGATGTTCATGCTGCTGCCTCCGTCCAGGAAGACCCTATCCATGTCGTATCCTCCGATTTGTGCATCGAGCACCAGGGGCGCGTGCCGTGGTCTTGGGACTGCGGGTTGATGGTCGTTCTGTGAGAACGTGATGCTGGTCTCCGTATCATGTAGCTGGTAGACTTCGACTATGTTTATGCTCTCGGCTGCTCTAGCTTGCAGGGTGTAAGCGTCGCTTTGTGCTTGTGCTACCCTTCCTTTTTGGATCATGAGCACCTGTTCTTGCAGCGGGCTCTGATGTCCTTCCGGGCTTGAGGGCGTCGATTGTTTGGGTCGTCGGTTGCGCCTGTCTTCTTTCTGCTTCTCCTTCTTGAGGTCGTCGGCTAGCTCGTTGAACAGGCGGCAGTCTCTCAAAGTGTCACCTGACCTGACTCGTCCCCAGTCATCCTCGAAGCTGTAGATCGTGCAGGGTCCTTCCAGCTGTTCTCTAGCCGTAAGTTTTCTAGATCCGGCGTGCCTCTTCCTTCTTGAGATTCTGAAGATTTGCTCGTGATCCTCCGGGTGTTCGTGGAAGCGGGGATCGTTGTCGATTCCTCGACTCATGTATTGGTTCTTGATGAGGTTGGCGAATTCATCCGTCTTTCGATCTGGGTCATTGTACTCGCCCACCCGTTTCTCCGAGTCGCTGTCCTGACTGACGGCAGGTGCTCGTGTGACGGCGTGTCGTAGGGCGGTCGTCGGTTGCGCGGCTGCGTGTCGTGGCTCGCTTATTGGAGCCTCGCCGTAGATCTCCCATGCGCGCCTTTTGGGTCGTCGATTCCTTCTTCCTTCGCGATGGTTCTGCTGATCGCTGGTTTCGATCTCGTAGTCATCGTCTTGATGTGCGGAGGGTGCCCGGGCGGTGGTGGGTTGTCGAAAGACTTGCGAGTCCTCCGCTATGCGTCGCGGTTCGTCGAGTGGAATTCCTTCGTAGAGGCCCCTCGCCATTCTTCTGAGTCGTCGATTCCTTCGGCGTTGACGCTGCACTTGGCCGTTACCGTAGTATCGGTCCTGGCACAACTGTAGCTCGAGCGGTCTTGATGGGGGTCGCAGAGATGTTCTCCGTGATCTTGAATCCTTCGAGTGGGCTAGATCTGGTTTTTCCCTTGAGTTGTAGCTTGATGAAGACGGGACTGCCGAGATCGTGATCCCAACCTGTGTAGTTCCCACAGACGGCGCCAATTGACGGGGATCAACGCCGGCAAATCCCATGGTCAGGGACCCTGGGTTAGTCATGAGAGGCACAGGTTGGACGATAGCTCGTCGGCAAACAGGGAGGCACACTCCTCTCGATATTATTAATGGGGGAGATACGATTACAGGGGATGCCAAGGCTGGAGCGCTCAAGGCTAGGGTTACAGATGATATTCCTCCTTTTTGGTGTCGCCCCTCCTAGCCCTTATATACTAGGCTAGGTCTCGGGGAGTTCCTCTAGGTTTACAAGTAATCTTTCCTAACCCTAGCTTGCTCCGTACGGCAGGTCTTCGCACCTTCCTTGTGAGTCGTAGACTCCTACGTCGGTGTCAATTAGTGGGCCGAGGCTGTATCTTCATGGGCCTTCTGTCTTCATGGAAACCAGGTAGGCTTATCCGTAGGAGTCGTGGGGTCACCCCTTGTCACCCGGAAAATCCCATGGTCAGGGACCCTGGGTTAGTCATGAGAGGCACAGGTTGGACGATAGCTCGTCGGCTAATAGGAGGATAGGTTCCTGCTCGATGTTATTGATTGGAGATGGCGATTACAAGGGAGCCAAGGCTAGTGCGCACAAGGCTAGGGTTACAGATTGTGTATTGCTTATCCTCGACGTCTCCCCTCCTAGCCCTTATATACTAGGCTAGGTCCAGGGGAGTCCATCCGGAATTACAGATGAGGTTTCCTAACCCTGATCCCGTACCGTATGGCAGGTTTGCACTTTCCTTATGAGTCGCGGACTCTTACGTCGGTGACACTAGTGGGCCAAGGATGGGCCCAGGCGGCATCTCTGTGGGCCTTCTGTCTTCAGATACACCGGGTAGGCCCATCCATAGTAGTCGTGGGGTCACCCCCTCGTCAATTACTTTGAGAGAGGAAAGTTTGGTTGTAGAAACTTCCATGTTACAAAAACACCTCTCTTCATGTTGAAAGTTTTGAAGTTGTTCTTGTTCCACCTTCCTATGCATGTCACTTTGTGCTTCTTTGATTTATTTTCTTACAATATGCCTATGCATAGGAAGTGGGTTAGGCTTAAATGTGTTTCATATTTGCTTCTTGATGCTCTCTTCTGCTTCAAAATTCTTATTCTTGTGAGAACATCTTCTATAATCTTCATGCCTAGCTTAAAGGCGTAAAAGAAAGCGCTGGTTGGGAGGAAACCCAAGATGTTTTTACTTCTGTTTTTAGTGGTCTTCATGATTGTTACTACTGTAGCAACATCATTGTATCTTTATTTTCAAGCTTTGTGCCAAGTTATAGCCTCATATGACAAGTGAAGGGAAAGTTGTGACATGCTGTCCAGAAAACAGATTCTGTCCTCGTGACGGGAAAAATCAGATCAAATCACCTGTTCATCTTTTTGAGCTGAATTTTTTACACAGCGTACTCTATACAATCACGTAACTTTCGTATGTTCTGAATTTTTTGATTTCATTTGCAGAAGTACCCCTAAAAATTCTTTACTACCTGTTGTTCTGTTTTTCACGGATTCTGCCACGTTTTGTCTCTCCTTACTTTTGCAAACCTTAAGCTTGATTTTTCTTTGCAAAAACCATTTTGAAATCTTGAGAAATAGTAGCTCTTCAAGAATATCTTTATATCCAGTGGGGAAAAATTATTTTATTAAGGGTACTAACCTCTCTAATCAGCTTATGATGAGTTATGTATGAAGGGAGTTTTCAAGTGTGCGATGGAAGACGATGAAAGAAGATCCAGGAGTGTCAAGCGCTCAATCTTGGGGATGCCCCCACGCATCCCGAATAAATATTCAAGGAGACTCAAGCGTCTAAGCTTGGGGATGCCCCCGTGCATCCCCTTCTCCATCAACACTCATCAGTTCGTCCTTCGTCTCACTATATTTTTATCACTTCATGCGTTATGTGCTATGCTTGAAGCGTCTCGCTCTTAGGTTTTATTTTTAGTTTTCTTTAGTTTTTCTTACTGTTCATAAAAAGTTAGACCCCGTCTTACGTTTTGTGGGAGAGAAACACGTTCCACTTTCAAAATCTAGAACACATCATAGGATTTTTCATGCCTATCTTTTTGCTGTTGTGTGTTCTTTATCTTTTCGTAGCTACTGCCATGTTTAGTTCTAGTCTTAGTTTGTCTTTAGCAAGAGCCTTGGCTTTTGTTTAGTTTGTTGCTGGAGCTCTCATTAGTTTTCATGTTTATCTTGTTAAGAGAGTTGGTTGTTGCACTGAGTTGTGTCTTTTATTGAAAGTAGGTAATTGAGGTTGCTATTTAATTTTAGTAGTAACTTGCAATAGTTTTGAGGTATTGATGTGAGTAATGTTTGAACTTTTGGTGTCAAGAGCTCTAGCCTATTAGTGATAGGTGTCGTATTTTGGTCAATCCGTGTTTATTTTCAAACCTACAAAACTAGTTGAGAACTCTAGCTACTAGATGGATCACTATTCTTTGGAGGGATCAAATATTAGAGTACACTCACGTACCATGAGTCGAGGATGCGCAAGGATAACCAAACCCCCATACACTCCTCCTCGAGGTACTTGTCTCTTTGTGAAACTCCTTATTAGATTGAGAGTTACCGATAATAAGTGCATGAGTTCTTCGGACTAATGTTAGTATTGAAAGTTGACACTTCCACCTCCTCATATTTGCTAGCCTCTCCTGTGCCGTGCATTGCCTTCTTCTCACTCCGAGAGTTGGCGTCCACCTTCGCTGGTACATCAAAACCCTTGGCATGTTACGATCTGTTATCATAAACCTCCTTATATCTTTCCTCAAAACAGCCACCATACCTACCTATCAAGGCATTTCCATAGCCTTTCCGAGATATATTGCCATGCAACATCCACCTCTTCATGACTTGATCTTCATGTCATACATGTTCCTGCTACACTGGCAGCGGCATACATTGCATACATCATGATAGCTACATCTTCTTTATGATTTGAGTACCTTGTAAAGTGTGAAAGATCTTCTATACCCTCTTGTAAATTAGAGTGTTGCCCTTAAGTGAGGAAAAGATCCCAAAGTGGACAAAACAAAAGATCCCAAAGAGGACAAATGAGAGTTAAATAGAAAGATCCATTGAGGTCAACAAAAAATAGAAAAAATAGAAAAAAGAGAAATAGAAAATAAAAAGAGAGAAAGGGGAAACACTACTATCCTTTAGAAAGATCCACACCAGTACTCCCTCTTATGCTTGTACTCCATAGAGATGATCATGCATATAGCTATGTGGGGACCTTCACACTATAGAACTTGGCTTGCACCCCCACTAGTTCCATTGGAGATCTTTTCATCTCATATCAGCATCTGTTGCATGGCAATCCCTACTCCTCACATCATATCTATCATTTGGCCTTCTCGCCTATGATTGTCCTCATTGATGTGAGCCTTTCTTATTCTTTTTGTCTTCCTTCTCCACCACATTTCTCTCTTTGCCATCCTAAGTGTCAACTTTAGTTCTTACACTCATCCATTGCAGGAGTGGATAAAATTGACTTGTACCTGGCTAGTGGTTTGGGG
Source organism: Bromus sterilis (assembly GCA_950022295.1). Classification (NCBI taxonomy): domain Eukaryota; kingdom Viridiplantae; phylum Streptophyta; class Magnoliopsida; order Poales; family Poaceae; genus Bromus; species Bromus sterilis. The sequence goes on from OX465599.1 coordinate 226,814,479, forward strand.
ACGAGTCAAGATAAGATTCCAAAGAAGACCAAGTGCGAAACTTTAGTAGATTGAGTTCTCAACAAAAATTCTTTTTTCTCTCGTATTCCCTGTCCCCTTTCTTGCACGCAAACACCATTTGGAGACATTCGAGTCATGGATAGTGAGAGTTCTTGCACCTAATGTTCTTTTGTTACTTGTTTCAATGCTAATATAGACTCTTGGATGTTATGACTTGAATTGAATTACATACCTTGATTGCTATACTTTTCAAAGTTCTTATATGGTTGCTAGCATGTGACCACAGAAATTATGTTTATTATCATTTACCTACTCGTGGACGAGCAGGAATTAAGCTTGCGGATGTTGGTACGTCCCAAACGTATCGATAATTTCTGCTCGTTCCATGCATGTTTTGTGTGATATTGCTATGATCTAGATACACTTTCATAAACTTTTGATCATATTTGGACTAACCTACTAACTCAGTGCACCCCAGTGCCAGTTCCTGTTTTCTGCTGTTTTTCTATTCCAGGTTTCACGCATATTAAAAATGCTCCAAAAATTCAGAAAAAATCGGATAAAAAATCAGCGCATCGGGCCTTCCAGAATCACCAAAGTGGGCCAGAGGGCCACCACTAGGTGTCCAGACGGCCACCTGGCGCGGACAGGGGCCTGGCCGCGCCAGGGGGGGTGCCTGGACCCTTGGTGCCCCCCTAGATGCCCCCCTTCGCCTATTTAATCTCCGTCACAGGAAAACTCCGGAGACAGAACCCTATTTCTCAAACTCACCTCTGTTCCGCCGCCGCCGCGCTTCCAAGATCGGGAGCACCGTCAGGACCCTGCCCGACACCCTGGCGGAGGGAGGATTGACCTCCGGGAGCTTCTCCTCCACCATGGACGCTTCCCGGATGTGCCGTGAGTAGTCTACCTTGGACCATGGGTCCGTGATCAGTAGCTATGTGATGTTCTCCTCCCTTCTTTTTTCTTCATGGTTTCGACCTCGTGAGCTGCCCTACATGATCAAGGCACTTATGTATTTCTTCTGCTGTTTCTATGACGAGTTTGATGGGATCTGATGGATTATGAGATTATGTTCAGATTTTGATAGATTAATATATTTGGTTTTTATCTCTTATATTTTTGTTCCTAAGTAATTCTTGCATGTTCTCCGTTGCTGTTTATTGCTTTGGCCAAGTAATAGGTAGTGACTCCAAGAGGGAACGTTATGCTCGATTTTTGGTACATGCCCCCTGATGACACGCTTGAGTGACAGAAACATGAGTCTAGGGGATGTGCTGTGGAAAGAAGGGGGAAAATAATGGTGCTTGTAACCGCGGTTGCAAGGATTGTTTACTTTACGCAAAGTTCTTTTTAATGCAGTTGTCAGTTGCTTTGGGTTTACACATTGGGTGGGGCTCGCAACTTAATACCAGCGAGATGTTCTGGATAGATATCTCAATGTGGATGATTACTAGTAGATGAAGATTGATTTCAGTCTACTTATTTTGGCATACTGCCCATGCTTATGAGCCTCTTCCTTTCTTTTGTAGCATAGTTAGCATTGCGATGCGTTTATAATCCAGTCAATTGCCCTTCTGTAATTTGTTTACCTCGCATAGAAGTTTTATCGTCTTTTGGGAGAGAGAAATCACTAGTGAACATCACGGGACCCCAGTCCATATTATCAGCATTGTTTACAAGCTATTTACTTTTTCAGTATTTACTTTTAGTTGCTATCATTATCGTTATCCTATGTTTTTGATCCTTTGTAAACAACAAGACCGGAGAGATTGACAACCTCTCTAAACTTCATTGGGAGAAAAGTTATTAGTGTCTGTGTGCAGGTCCAGGTGAAGGAAGCAACTTTTGTCTAAAATGGTGCCATTGTTTCCTTGCCACCTACTTACCATTATGAGAGTCCTACTGGTCGATACTCTCAACCTCGGTATCTTCACCGAGGGAAACTTGCCGCTACGCTGCATCTCACCTTCCACTTGGGGTAATCAACGAAGGGCGAGAAGCAATTATCATCTCTCATGTATCAGCACTTGGGAGCAGAGGGATCGCGAGGGAGATGAAGTGGGGGTGTTAGGTTTTGCGGGGGGGGGGGGGGTAGCCTTATATAGTGGTCGATCTGACAGATCTATAAAATCGCATCGGACGACTCCCAACGATTGTTTCTCCGGATTCTACGACAATGATCTCGTGGGGGATCGCGAGAAAATCTCAATGACCCAAAATTTACGGATCTCAATAGCCGAATCAAAACACTCGACTTTGAGTTAAAACTTCGATAAAGGTTGACATCATTTGATTCGGAACTCAATGACATTCGAAGCAAAATGCATATCATTTCAAATGTGCTTGACCATTTGAGACTAAACAAAATAGAAACGAAAAAGTATAGAAGGGATAGGGTCCGAAACTTATCACCTCGAAACCAAACAAAAAAACGAAGCTAAAGGTGATAATCACAGGGGACGAAAGTCAAAGCGAATGAAAAGACAAAACTTAAAGACAAACAAGCAAACGAAACTAAACATCAAAGTAGTAAGAAACGAATATATACAAGAAAGTGAGTTTTAGCCTTACTGAACTTTGTGTGAGTCTCTGATACGTCCTAAACGTATCTACTTTTCCAAACACTTTTGCTATTGTTTTTCCTTCATTCTTGCATGATTTGAACGAAACTAACCCGAACTGACGCTGTTTTCAGCAGAGCTACCAGTGCTGTTTTCTTTTGTGCAGGTTTCTGGATATTTAGGTACGCTGGAAAAATCCCAAAAATATATATAAAAAATCAGCGTTCCGGAAGCTTCCACCAGGCCAAAGGGGGGCCACAGGGCAGCCAGGGGGCAGCCAGGAGGGTGCCTGGCGCGGCCCAGCTCCTGGCCGCGCCACCTGCCCTCCTGGGTGGGTCCCACACCCCCTGGTGCCCTACTTTGGCCCTATTTATTCCCCCGTCGAGGAAACCCAAAAACAGAAGTCGCTTTTCCAATCTACGTCGCGGAGCCGCCGCAACCCTCTGTTCTTCCTTGGAGAGGTAATCTGGAGGCTGAATTGGCCTCCGGTGAGGGGGAAATCATCGCCATCGTCATCATCATCGCCTCTCCATCACCCCTCCATGACTTCTCCTCTCATGTGTGAGTAATTCCCTGTTGTAGGCAAAGGGGATGGCAGGGATTGGATGAGTTAGATCATGTAATAGTTCAATCAGATTGTTGGGGGCATGTTGCCTATCATCTACTTGGTGTTTATCATCTCTGTTACAACTTGTTGCTCTTAATGCTTTTCACTTTGGGCCCGAGTGCCATGATTTCAGATCTGATCACCCTTTTATTTCATGAGTTTGTGGAGTTCTTGATCCTATCTATGAGTTGTATGCACCTATTATAGTCCGGAACCGGCGATCCTAATGGTGACAGCTTGGGACACCAAAGGGGATGGAATATAATTTAAGGATTCCGTGTATCCATGAAGTGTTAATGCTTTGTACCGGTGCTCTTTGACATGAGTACCTTAATCTCCCTAAGTTCCTTTTGGCCCCGTTTGTAGCGGGGGGGGGGGGGGAGGGGGTAGGACAAAAGATTTTGTGCAAAGTTCTTATTGCAAGCACGTACAACTACCTTGGGATACATGCCTGATGTTTGATATTTGCCTAGATGATCCTTTGTTTTCTGTGAGCCTTGCCCAATTTAGAATCTGTTACATGTTCGTTCTCATCCAAGCAGCGCCCAACCATCCATCTCCCTAGCCTACAGTGTTTTCCTTCTGCTGGTTACTAGTTGTTTACCTTTGCTGTTCCACTATCACTATCACCACTATTATCATCACCACTACCACCACCATATCACAGTTGCTACTAATACCTTTTTGCAAGAAAGTGTTTATTTCAGGTGCGGTTGAATTGTCAACTCAATTGTTAAAGCCTGTATGTATTCTTTGTGTCCCCAAGTGTCGAATCAATAAATTGGGTTATCTTGCCCGCGAAGACTATCTCGATCCCCTAAAGTTTAGGGTTATCAAGTACTGTTTTCTGGCGCCGTTGCCGGGGACCATATCTTTATTTACAGGTCTACTCGAAGTATCCTACCTGCTGCACGTTATCCACTATGGGTAAGAAAGGAGACCCTAAAGTTCCGATCTTACCATCGCGTATGAGACGAGGTACTGCTCTTAGCACTAGTGCTAAACTTGATTCACCTTCGGTTATGAGTCAGTTTGATTCACCTCAGTTAGATGCTACTTCTTCTGAGTCTGGCAATATGTCAGATACTTTTGATGATGCTTCTACTACTTTTGAGACTACAGGTTCACTTGGTTCTTTTATAGAAGAACAGATTGCTGCTGCTGCCCGACTCTCAGGTGTTGAAATTCCTGTTATCCAAACTCCTATTGGGAAAACTCATAACTTTGCTGACCTTAAGGAGAAACTCCTTGAGGATGATTATATTACACTTGATGATGATTTTTGCAGGGAACTTAATGAATGTGCTGATTCCGACCCTGCTACTATAAAGAAGTTGCTAGCAAAACACTCCCTGAAGAACAAGTTTACTCCTGATCCTACTTTTGCTACGTCTCCTATACGCATCACTGATCCTGATTATGATTTCTCTATTGACCTTTCAATTATATCCACAGTTGAAGTTGATCCTTTTTATGGCAGAGAAAATGATGATGCTATCGGGCACCTGACCAAACTCACTAAGTTAGGCGGCTTGTTTACCACAGATGAAAGGATCCGGAACTTTTATGTGACCAAGCTTCTTCCTTTTTCCTTGACAGGAGATGCTAGAGCATGGTATGATGCACTACCATGTGATTCCATTCAGAGTCCTCAAGATATGGCTATATCTTTAGTTGATAAGTATTTTCCTGCTCATATGCAACATGCTGCTTTACAAAGAATTTATAACTTTAAACAGTTGCAGGATGAGCATCTTCCTAAAGCTTGGGGGAGATTTTGCAGTTTGCTAAAGGCTAGACCAGGACATGAAATCCCTACAAATGAATTACTTGATATATTTTATGCTGGTCTAACCGATGGGTCTAAATCCTACCTAGATAGTTGTGCTGGTTGTGTTTTTAGGCGAAGAACACCGGACGATGCAGAAGAATTGATGGGAAAAATTGCCAAAAACCATGAACATTGGTTCGTGCCTGAACCACCTCCACCACCAAAGAAGAGGGGCATGCTAGTACTAAGGCCGGAAGATATGCAAGAAGCAAAGAAGTCCATAAGAGAGAAAGGTATTAAAGCTAACGACATGAAGAATCTACCTCCAATTGAGAAGCTGTGTGAGCCTACCACTCACCCACCTATGGTAGAAGTACACTCTCTTTTAGATTTCAATGCAAGTGACATCCCTAAAGGTAAACCTCCTGACCAATGTTTAGATGAGCTTGATAATTTTAATATGAAGAAGAATCACTTCAATAAGAAGATACAAGGTCATTTGTGTAACAACCCAGTTTTCAGAAAAATTAAAAATTTGTTTTCGGTGTGAATTGTTTGATTGCCTGATTTGTTTGCGGTGTTTGCATCCCCGATTTATCAATCGACGATTATTTTTCCCCCTCTTATCTCGTACAGGACGGAGACCGACCCTTGCCACCCTGACACTCGACCTTTACGACACCGGGATTTCACCCGAGCACCGTCGCCACCGGCACAAGTCCAGCCATCGCCACCGGAATGCAAACCCCGTTTATTTGAGAAACGGATTATTTTATGGGGCGCCGAAAAATATTCTCAGAATTTCACCGCAGTGAGGTACGATCGACGGGCTCGACGCGCTGAGCGCGTGGTTCGAGATTTCGTCGGAATCAAAGTCCGTACGGAGTCTCGGCGGTCACGAACGCGATCACCGGACGCGAGAGAGAGGTACCGGGGGCTTTTGCGTAAACTGACCAGCCAGCCCTGCCCTATATATAGACCACCACGCTCCCCTAGGCCTTCTAGGGTTTACCCCATGTAAAATTGCAGCCACCCCCTCCAAAAACACCCCAATTTCGTCCAACATCCCCCGAATTCGAAACCCTAGCCCCAGAAATTTTTCCAGCCGTTCGATCTGGCCCTGGAGGGCTCAGATCGCGACACCTCGTCCCCCAGATCTCCACCAGCCAGCCTCTCCCACGTCCGGGCCCCGCGGGCCCGCAACAGCCGCCGCCAGGCCCGCCGAAGCCACCTCGCCTCCGGCGAGCCGCCACGCGCCACGGCGCCGCCTGCAGGTCACGCGCCCCCTCGCCGCACCCTTCCTCCTCCTCTCCTGTCTCGCCTCACCTCTCCTCTCTCTGCACAGGAACCGCGGGAGCACCACCGCGCCATGGCTGGCGAGCTCCGCCACCTCGGACTCACTAAGCGCCGCCAGGGGTCGCAGTCGTCCCGGGGCCGGACCGATCTGGTGGCCTCCGCGCAGCCGCGCTCGCATCCGGAGCCGCCGGCCTCCACTGCCTCGCCCCAGCGCCCCTCGCCGGAGCAACAGCCGCCACCGCCAGCGGCTCGAACGGAATCGGGCGTGACCCCGAGCAGGCCGCCTCCAACCGCCTGGCTGGGCCGCCTCCGCCACGTTGGCCAGCGCGCCGGCGAGGCCCAGTTCCGCAGAGCCCAATCCAGCGCCTCCTCTGCCTGTTGGGCTCGGCCCAAGTGGGGGTGAGGCCTTTTTTTATTTTTTTCTGTTGTTTAGCCCCTATGATTATATTCTAAGTCTGGTAAATTTCTGCTGCTGATTCGATTTCGCGGTGACGATAGCGAGAGAACCGTAGCTCGGATCGTGTTGCGCCCAAAATATGAATTGCTTAGTTTTGCGTGCTCTAGCGTTCGTATGTAGAAAGTTTTTCCGTTTGAGGCGGTCTAGATAATTTAATTCTGCATCGAAGTGGGTACCAGACCGTTAACTGTGCTGTTGTTGCTGAACTGTTATTTTATTGCAACTTCGGGCGACGGTTGCTTAACTTGACTAGTATAGATAGTTTACTTTGTGCTTCACCTCTTGCCATGTTTATGAGCTATGCCGTGCTTGGGTGCCTTGCCATTTTAATAACCGTTGGTTGATCACTTGTAGCTAAACAACTTAAACCGATTCTAAATGTGCGGTATCGTCGTGTGTGACGAGTACTCCACTTAACCTGTTAGTAACCGTTCTCGACGATAGATCCGTATCGCGTTGCCGTGCCTTGTGTTGTCTCTTTGATCTTGTATTGCTCCATAGTAATAGTGGTGCACCGTTGTTTGCTTTCCAGTGTTTACTTCTTGTGTGCTCCCGCGGGTACCCCTCGGAGACGATGCGAGCGTGCGATCAACTACACCTTCGGAACCCGACTTATCAACAGGCAAGGACTATACATTAATTATGATCCATTCTATTTCATCCAGCGGTTTGCATGCTAGTCTAGGTTAGGTTCGGTGTTTGATCCTACCACATGTTTACAGCCTCTTTCGAACCGATACAGCCATGTCCCCTCCCAGCAAACCTTGTACTGCTATGTTACTATTGCTCGTTGCTCAGACCCTGCTTAGTATGCATGCTTAGGATGCTACGATGTTACCCTATTACTCCTTGGTTTGGGATATCACATTATTATTATTGTTGTTGATGATATGATTATTATAATGTTGACTATATTCGACGAATGATGGAAGGTCTTGGCTATCCCGCCCCGACGCTTTATTCCATTCGAGTCACCTAGGACCCGAGTTCCGGGTATTGGTTTTAAGACTGAGCATGCCTAACCGCGTGTGGGATTTTATGGGGTCCCCTTTTCTTACCAACCTAGCTTCAAACATTTCTAGAGGTGGCCCAAGCTGATTTGCCATTTGAAACCGCATGCATAACTGGTCTGCAGCCAGTGGTTTTAAAACAACTCGGGCCAGCAGAGACATAGTTCCTTTGTTGGTCCATACTGGTGAGCTAGGGAAGTCCCCTGTTATATAGGTGAGGCTAACCCCGACCTTAGCCATACGGAAGAGTCCGATCCGAGGGCGCGTCCGGCTTTTGGATTGGGTGTCGACTCCCCGGGGGCCACCCGGATTTGTTCGTTGTTAGTTAGAGGGACCTGTCGTTTCGGATCTCTTGGAACTAAATCATAAAATGGTTGCCTGTGATGGGTAGCAACTAAGAGATATGGACGTGCGTGCGGAGCCTTGTAATGGTCAGTTGGTACACCCCTGCAGGGTTAAATATTTTCGAGAAGCCGTGTGCACGGTTATGGACGACTTGAGACCTACTCCTTGTTCATAGAGAACAACGACTGAGATAATCTTAATATAACTTGATCAACGTGTGTGTGCCTTGACTGCTTCTTCTTCGTCGGGATGCGTAGAGGAGGACAAGGATAGGATAGGTGTTATGTTTGCGTAGTAGTTGATAGTAAGACTTGTTGGAGGCGATTCCTCATCGAATGCTTGGCTTCTTATCTTACTCTCTAGATCTTTAGCCACTTCATAAATGCTAGTGCGGCAGCAACGTCACCACTTACCCCATCCTTACCGTGAACTACTAGTTGTCCTAGAATGACGAGTGATGAAGTCCTTGCTGGTTCAGTTGACCACTACAGTTGGATGCTGAGTACCTCTGTACTCATGATACTACCCCCCAAACTCTTTTCAGGTTTCTTGATCGACAACAGGTATGGTGATCGACGTTTCACGTGGAGACTCGAAGACGACTAGTTAGGCGGATCCCGGCGGAGGGCCTGGACCCGTGTGGTTATGTGAATCGATGATTTTCTTTTGCCACTAGGCATTTGATTGTAGTCTGTACTTAGACGTGTATCTTCCGCTGTTGTATTGTATTAAGGCAGTTGTATGCCGATTGTATGAGAAGATATATCCTTGTATCTGTAATGTTGTGATATCAGGTTGGAAATCCGGGGCATATGACTTCGTCATATGTCGCGGTGGGACCGATATGTGTTTCGTCCCCGGATCTGGACGGAAACATCAAGATCTGGAACAGTACCGCATATCGGGCCTTACAACTTGGTATCAGAGCCTTACCGACCGTAGGATCCCTTCTCTGGCCGAAGTCGAGTCTAGAAAAAACTATTTTGTAGTTACTAAGTTAGTTATCAGAGAGTAGGAATCTTTTTATTCCTTACCTTCGCTCTAGTCAGGACAAGTGTCGTAAGTGTTTTAATTCTTGCCTTATCCCTTTTCATACTTTAGGACCTCGAGTGTGTGGAGTTTCAGAACCGTTACAATGCTTTGCTTGGGAAGTATTGTCTCGATTCCGAGCTCAGGTGGGACTTCCTGTAGTACCTTTAGCTTCTCCGATTTCGGGTACCATCTGGGTCATCCATTGCCATCCCTCCTTTTGCCCGGTGTTTTCACGACTTGCGTCGAAAATCACTATCCCTTGATCTAGTTTTCGCGATCGTTGTTGTTCTTCCTCTTGATCTCTCGATGGTTTCGTTTTCCGACGTTGTTGTCTCTCTGCGGAAATTTATCTCGACCGAAGTTCGACGTCGACATGGAGAAGAGTCCCTTGTTGGTGGTGTTGAAGATCGTCGACTCTTTCCTCTCCACCGGATCTTCCTGGATCTCGGGACAAGATCCCTTGTTGGTGGTGTTGTATTGTAACAGCTCAGTTTTCACAAAAAATAAACATTTGTTTTCGGTGTGAATTGTTTGATTGCCAGATTTGTTTGCGGTGTTTGCATCCCCGATTTATCGATCGGCGATTATTTTCCCCCTCTTATCTCGTACCGGACGGAGACCGACCCTTGCCACCCTGACACTCGACCTTTGCGACACCGGGATTTCACCCGAGCACCGTCGCCACCGGCACAAGTCCAGCCATCGCCACCGGAACGCAAACCCCGTTTATTTAATAAACGGATTATTTTATGGGGCACCGAAAAATATTCTCAGAATGTCACCGCAGTGAGGTACGATCGACGGGCTCGACGCGCTGAGCGCGTGGTTCGAGATTTCGTCGGAATCGGAGTCCGTACGGAGTCTCGGCGGTCATGAACGCGATCACCGGACGCGAGAGAGTGGTACCGGGGGCTTTTGCATAAACTGACCAGCCAACCCTGCCCTATATATAGACCACCACACTCCCCTAGGACTTCTAGGATTTACCCCATGTAAAATTGCAGCCACCCCCTCCAAAAACACCCCAATTTCGTCCAACATCCCCCGAATCTGAAACCCTAGCCCCAGAAAATTTTCCAGCCGTTCGATCTGGCCCTGGAGGGCTCAGATCGCGCCACCTCGTCCCCCAGATCTCCACCAGCCAGCCTCTCCCACGTCCAGGCCCCGCGGGCCCGCAAAAGCCGCCGCCAGGCCCGCCGAAGCCCATCGGCGCCGAGCTCCTCCACGCCCGTGCTCCTCCGCTCCCGAGCGCTCGCGTTGCGCCGCCACCTCGCCTCCGGCGAGCCGCCATGCGCCACAGCGCCGCCTGCAGGTCACGCGCCCCCTCGCCGCGCCCTTCCTCCTCCTCCCTTGTCTCGCCTCACCTCTCCTCTCTCTGCCCAGGAACCGCGAGAGCACCACCGTGCCATGGCTGGCGAGCTCCGCCACCTCGGCCTCACTAAGCGCCGTCAGGGGTCGCAGTCGTCCCGGGGCCGGTCCGATCTGGTGGCCTACGCGCCGCCGCGCTCGGATCCGGCGCCGCCGGCCTCCACTGCCTCGCCCCAGTGCCCCTCGCCGGAGCAACAGCCATCGCCGCCAGCGGCTCGAACGGAATCGGGCGTGACCCCGAGCAGGCCGCCTCCAACCGCCTGGCTGGGCCGCCTCCGCCGCGTGGGCCGGCGCGCCGGCGAGGCCCAGTTCGGCAGAGCCCAAGCAGCGCCTCCTCTGCCTGTTGGGCTCGGCCCAAGTGGGGGTGAGGCCTTTTTTTAATGTTTTTTCTGTTGTTTAGCCCCTATGAATTTTTTCTAAGTCTGGTAAATTTCTGCTGCTGATTCGATTTCGCGGTGACGATAGCGAGAGAACCGTAGCTCGGATCGTGTTGCGCCCAAAAGATGAATTGCTTAGTTTTGCGTGATCTAGCGTTTGTATGTAGAAAGTTTTTCCGTTTGAGGCCGTCTAGATAATTTAATTCTGCGTCGAAGTGGGTACCAGACCGTTAACTGTGTTGTTGTTGCTGAACTGTTATTTTATTGCAACTTCGGGCGACGGTAGCTTCGCAACCGTTCGTCGGAATTGATTGATTCCTTTTGCATCCTGTTAAGCATTGTTTCTACTTCAGTTTCATGCATTCACATGCCATAGTTGCTAGTTGCATCATGATTGTATCTTGCTCCAAAGTAGCTACCCTGCTGTTAGTGTGCTGCTATTTATATTTTGTTGCAACTTCGGTCGACGAGTGTGTCGCGACCGTTTATCAGAATTGAGTGGTTCCAATTGCATATTGTTAAGAATCATGTCTAATTCATGCCCATGTATTGCTATGTCATGTTGCTGCACTTTTGCATATAGTTATACCCCCGTTTATACAACATGTGTGCATAGCTTGTCTTGCTTATATCTTTTTAACCGTAACTCCGTTTGGGGTGTTCTTTATATGTAACTTGATTAGTTTTTCGTGTACTTTATGTTTATGCTATTGATTTCTTCTGTTAACCAACCTAAAATATGGTTTAGGGCAGAACAGTACCAAATCCTTTAATCATCGTGAGGCACTTAGTGTCATGCCATGTTTAGGGTGTTGCCTCGCTTAACTTGACTAGTATAGATAGTTTACTTTGTGCTTCACCTCTTGCCATGTTTATGAGCTATGTCGTGCTTGGGTGCCTTGCCATTTTAATAACCGTTGGTTGATCACTTGTAGCTAAACAACTTAAACCGATTCTAAATGTGCGGTATCGTCGTGTGTGACGAGTACTCCACTTAACCTGTTAGTAACCGTTCTCGACGATAGATCCGTATCGCGTTGCCGTGCCTTGTGTTGTCTCTTTGATCTTGTATTGCTCCATAGTAATAGTGGTGCACCGTTGTTTGCTTTCCAGTGTTTACTTCTTGTGTGCTCCCGCGGGTACCCCTCGGAGACGATGCGAGCGTGCGATCAACTACACCTTCGGAACCCGACTTATCAACAGGCAAGGACTATACATTAATTATGATCAATTATATTTCAACCAGCGGTTTGCATGCTAGTCTAGGTTAGGTTCGATGTTTGATCCTACCACATGTTTACAACCTCTTTCAAACCGATACAACCATGTCCCCTCCCAGCAAACCTTGTACTGCTATGTTCCTATTGCTCGTTGCTCAGCCCCTGCTTAGTATGCATGCTTAGGATGCTACGATCTTACCCTGTTACTCCTTGGTTTGGGATATCACATTATTATTATTGTTGTTGATGATATGATTATTATAATGTTGACTATATTCGACGAAGGATGGAAGGTCTAGGCTATCCCGCCCCGACGCTTTGTTCCATTCGAGTCACCTAGGACCCGAGTTCCGGGTATTGGTTTTAAGACTGAGCGTGCCTAACAGCATGTGGGATTTTATGGGGTCCCCTTTTCTTACCTACCTAGCTTCAAACATTTCTAGTGGTGGCCCAAGCTGATTTACCATTTGAAACTGCATGCATAACTGGTCTGCAGCCAGTGTTTTTAAAACAACTCGGGCCAGCAGAGACATAGTTCCTTTGTTGGGCCACACTGGTGAGCTAGGGAAGTCCCCTGTTATATAGGGAGGCGATTCCTCATCGAATGATTGGCTTCTTATCTTACTCTCTAGATCGTTAGCCACTTCATAAATGCTAGTGCGGAAGCAACCTCACCACTTACCCCATCCTTACCGTGAACTACTAGTTGTCCTAGAATGACGAGTGATGAAGTCCTTGCTGGGTCAGTTGACCACTACAGTTGGATGCTGAGTACCTCTGTACTCATGATACTACCGCCCAAACTCTTTTCAGGGTTCTTGATCGACAACAGGTATGGTGATCGACGTTTCACATGGAGACTCGACGACGACTAGTTAGGCGGATCCCGGCGAAGGGCCTGGACCCGTGTGGTTATGGGAATCGATGATTTTCTTTAGCCACTAGGCATTTGATTGTAGTCTGTACTCAGACGTGTATCTTCCGGTGTTGTATTGTATTAAGGCAGTTGTATGCCGATTGTATGAGATGTTGTATCCTTGTATCTGTAATGTTGTAATATCAGGTTGGAAATCCGGGGCATATGACTTCGTCATATGTCGCGGTGGGACCGATATGTGCTTCGTCCCTGGATCTGGATGGAAACATCTAGATCTGAAACAGTACCGCATATCGGGCCTTACAATTTTCATGATAATACTCTTGCTTTCAAAACTTTGCTTGATGTTCAGGGTAGAACAGTTAATGATGTTAAATGTCTTGTGAAGCATTTTCATATGGTTCAAACTCAGCTTGAACAAATTTCTAATGTCCAAAAATATTTGCTTGCTAATAATGTCAAACATGACAATTTACAAGCTTACGGTATAAAGACACGGGGTGGCACAGACACCCAGGACCCTCTCTATCCAGAGGAGCATCCAAAGAGGATCGTGCAAGATTCTCAAGTGCAGGAAGAAGAAATTGTTAGCTCGCCAAAGAAGAAGAAGAAGAAAAAGAAACACAAGGAAGCTGACAATTCCAATGATCCCATAGAAGAAGAAGAACAAGCTGTGGATCCAAACAACATATCTACATCCGATGCTGAGACTGAAGACGGTGCTGAACCTGAAAAAGATACTGAAAAGAATGATCCACCCGAGGTTCGTGAATAAGAAGCACCCGATAAGCGCAAGAAGTATACTAGAGAAGACTTCCTTGCAAGGAGACACGGGAAGGAACGAGAACCATGGGTACAGAAATCCATGCCTTTCCCAAGCAAGTCTGTCAAATCCAAAGAAGAAGAGCACTACAACAAGTTTTGTGAGTGGATGAAACCTCTTTTTCTTCAAATTCCTTTGACTGATGCTATTAAATTACCTCCTTACTCAAAATATATGAAAGATATTGTTACTAATAAAAGAGAAGTCCCTAATGAGGCAATATCTACTATGCTTTCTAACTACTCTTTCAGTGGCAAGATTCCTGAGAAGCTCGGTGATCCAGGTATACCCACCATTCCTTGCTCCATAAAGAATAATTATGTTAGAACTGCCTTATGTGATCTTGGTGCAGGAGTGAGTGTTATGCCCTTCTCTCTCTACAAAAGGCTTTGTTTAGAGAAACTAATTCCTACAGATATCTCTCTTCAGATGGCCGACAAGTCCACGGCCGTCCCGATCGGTATTTGTGAGGATGTTCCTATTGAAGTTGCCAATTGCTTAATACTTACTGATTTTGTTGTGCTTGACATGCCCGAGGATGAGAGCATGTCCATTATCCTTGGTAGACCTTTTCTTAACACCACAGGTGCCGTTATTGATTGCAATAAAGGGAAGGTTACCTTCAACGTAAATGACAAAGAACACACGGTGTATTTTCCGAAGAAGATCGACAAAAGGCATGGACTTAACTCCATTGAGAATATCGAGACCGTGAAGATTGGAGAATGGGATTGTCCACTACATGTATACCACAAATACAAAAAATTTATTGTGGGGACAATATCCATTAAAGTGAGAGTGTAATGATCACTTCATAAGAGGCGAGACTTTCTGCGCTATATATCACCGGTGTGTTGGTAAGACTTGATCAACCTTGCTAACTAGCAAGTTTTATATAGGTAAAAATTTGAGCTTGTTATGTTTTCATTTCCTTTAGTTTTTATTCTCCTTGCTGTACCAAAGTTTTTGTGTTTAAAGCTTCACCTGTTCTAACTTTTTCCTCAAGTTCACGAAAGTTTTTGCTGCTTTTTGAACTTTGAAAAATTCTCTACAGTGAAGTTGCCCAGAAAATTCCAAAAAAATTATATTCAAAGTTTTTAGGTAAAAAGCCATCAGGGGGCACCTTTGGCTGACCAGGGGGGCCACCACCAGGCCAGAAGGCCAGGTGGCGCGGCCCAGCTCCTGGCCGCGCCACCCACCCTCCTGGGTGGGTCCCATGCCCCCTGATGGCATCTCTCCTCTCACTCTCTCTCCTTCTTCCCAAAAACACGAGTTCTTCCTCTGGTTTCTTCGTTCTTGCTGCTCTTGAGCACGTACCTTTGATCTCTCCATTTAGCCACTTGTTTGAGCTGATTTTTGGAAAAAGTTCTCCCTGGTATTTGACTCCCTCACCCCTCAAATTAGTTTTCTAGTTGGTGGCTTCATTAGTGAGTATTTAGTGGTTCTTGGTGGTGTTTACTTAAGCTTAAATGTTTTTGTAGAAATTTATTTTTCAAGTTTTGCTGCTAGTTTGAGCCTTGGTTAAGTAAGTAGAATGTTATGCCCAAACTAGTTTTTCTTAAATCTTCGTTTTTGTGAATTGTTAAAAATTTCAGAAATGGAGAAACTAGGGAAGTGGCTTGGGAAGAAGAAACCCGAGCGCTCTAGCCGTGTCACGCGTTCCGCAGCTTCGCCTTCTACTACAAGGGCAAGCTACAAAGAAGATATCATACCCGTAGAAATGTTGGACGTGTTACCCGCGAAGGCCATGGCATTTCCATGAGATGATTTTATGGAGAATTCCGGCAGAAAAGAAGAGTTTTATGCTCTGTGTGAGAATGCAGGTTTGACACGGCTTGTTACAAGCCGTGTACCACAGTACGAGACACTCACCGCTATTTTTGTTAACAGTTTCAGATTTTATTCTGACAATGATACTGTGGTGTTTCGACTTTATGAAAGGTTGCTGACCATGCCTATGAGTAAATTTTGTGAAGTTTTAGGTTTTCCATGCTTGGTCGAGAAGAAGAAGAGGAAAAATATCCCGACTGTTGAAATTAACACCCTCCTCGACTCATTCTGCAACACCGAAGTGAGGCCATCCAACCGGCAGAAGATCTCCAACATTATGTTTCCTCACCTCAGGTATTTCGCCTATTATATTGCTAGGGGAGTGTTGGCTCGAGACAACACGAGCATCACTTCCACGCCTGATACTGCCATCATGGAAAATGCTCTCTCAGGGAAGCATGAGCATCATGTGGGTTCGCTTATTTCGAAACGCCTTGCTACTAACAGTAGCAAGGGGGACATTTTTGGTGGCGTCTATGCCACACTTCTTTTGTAGTCTCTCCAAGGAGAACCGCGCCCAGATGATGCTATCTTTCCTTTTGTTAGTCTTGACCTGGCTTCCATGAAGAGGCATTTCTTTGTTACTAAGGCCTCTGACCGCTTTACACTTGATTATATTTTGCGGTTCAAAGACGGTGTGACACGCATTGTCCATCTACCTGCACCAATTTTGTTTGATTTTTCTCGCAGGAACGGATATCGATTTTCAGCGGCCGAATTCGATGAGATCACAGGGAGATACCAATATCAGGACCCCATAGAGGGGGCCGAGCCAGATGAGGAGGGGCGTGTCGTGTATTCACCCGTTTAGGAGGAGCACGAGGTGTATGCACCAGTCTAGGAGGAGACCGTCGCCCCCTGGGGTGAAGGGTCTTCCTCTGGATGGGGGTCGGGACCTTCCTCCTCCGCGTGGGAGAATCCCAGGACGTCGGTGTATGCTCCCGACTTCCCCTACGACCCATGGACAGTACTACCCAGGAGCAGGAGGCTCCTCGGGACCGCAGTAGAAGAGCTCAAATTAGGCCAAAAGCCTAAGCTTGGGGGAGTACGTGCTCTCCTCCCCTTTCCATTGTATCTACCGTTGGTTCGCTTTTATCCTTTTTGCAAGTTTTTTCCTGTTCTTCTTTGTTCTTTTAGTTCGCAAAAACCCAAAAATATTTCTCCTTTCTCTTACTTTCGTTAAAACCTTAAAAAACCCAAAAATATGTTTCCTTTGCACTTTAGTTTGCTTTGTTTTCAGAGTTCAGCTCAAGTCCGTGATGGCATTTGATTATACTTTCCTACGTTCTATCGTGCAAGTGACAAGGCAGTAATGACGAAGATCGACGGAAGGGAGTCAACAAAGAAAGCCGGTATGAACTCTTTTCGTTTCTACTTTTGTACATATGCGTGTACTTATGATTAGAGACCAGCTTGTAGCTACATAGTGCTATGTTTACAATGCTTTCCCAGTGGTTCATGATTTTTTGTGGTTAGTATCAAATAGCTAGAGTTTATAATGTGTTGCTTGAAATGATTGACATGCATTGCATTGTTCATGGTGTGGCATATTGAAGTGCTATTTCCCTCCGGGGGATTCTTGGATTGACTTGGCACATGTTCACGCACGTTAAGACTAAAAAGTCTGTTTTGCCTTGATGATCTTTCTACTTCAAAGTGAGCTATATCACTTTCATGCCCGATTCAATGTTGCTTTGTCGCTCTGCATAATTATGACTGTTATGCTCTCTAGTTGGTCGCTTCCCCGTCTTTTGTTAGCCTTCCTCCAGCACCAAGCGGAATTCTGCTTGTGCTTCCAAACTCCTTTTTAAACCCAGTTGTTCCATTTGAGTCCACCATACATACCTATATGTGGTATTTACCGTCCACTCCTAACCTAGACTTTCATGTGCCATCTCGAAATTTATTCAAAAGCTTCCCCTTCATAACCGTACAAGCTTATGGTGCGGTGAGGGGAAATCAGTATCTTTCATGCCAAAAATATTTTGACGGAAGTTTTAACTAGTCAAGAAAAAAAATATGAGAGTTACACCTCCCCCATACATGATGATGGAGTGAAATGGACCAAATGCTCCTTATGATAGATGGAACGATACCCTCCTTCCATCCTTGAGGAAAAATAAAAGGTTTCGTAGACCATCAAAGGATTTATGGATAAGGGAATATGTGTAAGCAAAAGACATTAATATGGTTGGCATGGGAGATATTGAGAGACCTTTACCGTTCACCGTTGACTGGAAAGTTGCACCTCTCAAAAGAGTTTTATCTCTGTTTTCAAAACCAAGAGCTCTGGCACATGTTTAGTCTTTGCTTCCTTTCACGGGTTTTCAACCTTGCCATCAAAAGCCACGGTTCGAGAGTCTCCATGTTCCTTTCTCAAAAGCACCAACTATGAGAGCATAATTGTCATTCTTAGTGTAACATGCATTGTCCCAAAGTACCACATTGTCTTCTGCATGATTGTGATGTTTCTTACTCTGAGTTCTGAGTTCTAGTCTCCTCTAAAACTCCGGGAGTTTCTGCATTTATGTTTTGCTTCACTCATGGAGGCTAGCGAAATACCACTCTGATATTTTCATGCTATGTGCATTTACGGATCTCAATAGCCGAATCAAAACACTAGACTTTGAGTTAAAACTTCGATAAAGGTTGACATCATTTGATTCGGAACTCAATGACATTCGAAGCAAAATGCATATCATTTCAAATGTGCTTGACCATTTGTTACTAAACAAAATGGGAATGAAAAATTATAGAAGGGATAGGGTCCGAAACTTATCACCTCGAAACCCAAACAAAAAAAATGAAGCTAAAGGTGATAAGCACAGGGGACGAAAGTCAAAGCGAATGAAAAGACAAAACTTAAAGACAAACAAGCAAACGAAACTAAACATCAAAGTAGTAAGAAACGAATATATACAAGAAAGTGAGTTTTAGCCTTACTGAACTTTGTGTGAGTCTCTGATACGTCCTAAACGTATCTACTTTTCCAAACACTTTTGCCATTGTTTTTCCGTCATTCTTGCATGATTTGAATGAAACTTACCCGGACTGACGCTGTTTTCAGCAGAGCTACCAATGCTGTTTTCTTTTGTGCAGGTTTCTGGACATTTAGGTACGCTGGAAAAATACCAAAAATATATATAAAAAATCAGCGTTCCGGAAGCTTCCACCAGGCCAAAGGGGGGCCACAGGGCAGCCAGGAGGGTGCCTGGCGTGGCCCATCTCCTGGCCGCGCCACCTGCCCTCCTGGGTGGGTCCCACACCCCTAGTGCCCTACTTTGGCCCTATTTATGCCCCCGTCGAGGAAACCCCGAAACAGAAGTCGCTTTTCCAATCTACACCGCGGAGACGCCGCAAACCTCTGTTCTTCCTCAGAGAGCTAATGGGGAGGCTGAATTGGCCTCCGGTGAGGGGGAAATCATCGCCATCGTCATCATCATCGCCTCTCCATCACCCCTCCATGACTTCTCCTCTCATGTGTGAGTAATTCCCTGCTGTAGGCAAAGGGGATGGTAGGGATTTGATGAGTTAGACCATGTAATAGTTCAATCAGATTGTTGGGGGCATGTTGCCTATCATCTACTTGGTGTTTATCATCTCTGTTACAACTTGTTGCTCTTAATGCTTGTCACTTTGGGCCCGAGTTCCATGATTTCAGATCTGATCACCCTTTTGTTTCTTGAGTTTGTGGTGTTCTTGATCCTATCTATGAGTTGTATGCACCTATTATAGTCCGGAACCGGCGATCCCAATGGTGACAGCTTGGGACACCAAAGGGGATGGACTAAAATTTGAGGATTCCGTGTATCCATGAAGTGTTAATGCTTTGTTCTGGTGCTCTTTGACAGGAGTACCTTAATCTCCCTAAGTTCCTTTTGGCCCCGTTTGTAGCGGGAGGGTAGGACAAAAGATGTTGTGCAAAGTTCTTATTGCAAGCACGTATAACTACCTTGGGATACATGCCTGATGTTTGATATTTGCCTAGATGATCCTTTGTTTTCTGTGAGCCTTGCCCAAGTTAGAATCTGTTACATGTTCGTTCTCATACAAGAAGCGCCCAACCATCCATCTCCCTAGCCTACAGTGTTTTCCTTCTACTGGTTACTAGTTGTTTACCTTTGCTGTTCCACTATCACTATCACCACTATTATCATCACCACTACCACCACCATATCACAGTTGCTACTAATACCTTTGTGCAAGCAAGTATTTATTTCAGGTGCGGTTGAATTGACAACTCAATTGTCAAATCCTATACGTATTCTTTGTGTCCCCAAGTGTCGAATCAATAAATTGGGTTATCTTGCCCGCGAAGACTATCTCGATCCCCTACAGTTGAGGCTTATCAGTCTCAGATACCCAGCTCTCATCTCAACACACATAACCTCTTCTCATCCAATGGTTTCGTGAATATGTCTGCCAGTTGATCTTCAGTTCTTACATGGCTAATCACAATATCTTCACGCTGAACATGATCGCGAAGAAAATGATGGCGAATATCAATATGCTTCGTGCAAGAGCACTGCTCAGGATTGTGAGAAATTTTGATAGCACTCTCATTATCACATAGAAGGGAAATTTTCTTCACATGAATACCATAATATTTCAGCATGTACTTGAGCCAAAGGATCTGTTTGCAGCATGAGCCAACAGCTATGTATTCGGCTTCTGCAGTAGATATTGATACACAGTTTTTCTTCTTCGAAGCCCAACACACGAGAGATCTATCGAGGAAATGACAAGTGCCAGAGGTAGATTTCCAATCGACTCGATCACCATCCCAGTCTGAATCAAAATACCCAATAAGATCAAACTGAGCACCTTTGGGATACCACAAGCCCAAAGAAGGTGTGTGAGCTAGATATCGAAGAATTCGCTTAACAACAATGTGATGTGATTCTTTTGGATTGGCCTGAAATCGAGCACAAATACATACTGAAAGCATAATGTCAGGTCTAGATGCACAAAGATATAAGAGAGAACCAATCATAGACCAATATTTATTCTGATCTAAGGGTTTGACCTTCTCATTTGCATCAAGAAATCCACTGGTTGGCATAGGAGTCTTGATAGTTTTGCATCAAGTGAGGCCAAATTTCTTCAGGCAATCCTTAAGATATTTTTCCTGAGATATGAATGTCCCATTTTTCTGTTGATGAATCTGAAGTCCAAGGAAAAACTTCAATTCACCCATCATTGACATTTCATATTTCTTCGGCATCATTTTGGCAAATTCTTAGCTGATATCAGGGTTAGTACAACCAAATATAATATCATCTACATATATATGACGCACAAATAAATCACCATTATAGGACCGAGTGAAAATAGTTGGGTCAGTTGTTCCTGGTTTGAAGCCCTTCTTGATAAGAAAATCTTTAAGAGTTTCATACCAAGCACGAGGTGCTTGCTTCAACCCATAAAGAGCTTTGTGCAACCTGTATACCATGTCAGGATTCTTCGGGTCTTCAAAACCCGATGGCTGCATAACATATACTTCTTCCTCGATTTCACCGTTAAGAAAATCTCTTTTGACATCCATTTGATATAGCAGAATACCATTGTAATTTGCAAAGGCAAGCATAACACGAATGGATTTGAGATGAGCTACTAGAACATAAGTTTCACCGAAATCAATACCTTTGATTTGGGTGTAACCTTGTGCAACCAGTCGAGCTTTCTTTCTTACCACAATACCATCTTCATCTTGATTGTTGCAAAACATCCACTTTGTACCAATGATATTATGCTTCGTGGGATCATGTCTCTCAACTAGGGACCATACTTTGTTTCTTTCGAACTGATGAAGTTCTTCGATCATAGAAGTTAACCAGTCTGAGTCCTTCATGGATCCATTGGATTTTGATGGTTCTAGCATGGAGACAAATGAGAAATTTCCACAAAAGTTAGCTAAACGAGTATGAGATCGAGTAGTGGGACGACCTGGTTGACGAATGTCTTCGAGGATCGAATCAACATCAATGAAGCAAATAGTACCAAATAGATCCATATGAAGCAATTCAATTGGACGAGTAGTAGTCATGATTTTCTTCGCTGAGTGATGTTTCTTTGTAAGCTTCCCTGCTTCACATGCACTACAGAGAAGATTCTTGTCGAATTTTACTTCATTGAGTCCAACGACATGATTTTTCTTCATAAGAGTTTTAAGATTTCTCATCCTTTCATGACCAAGTCTTCTATGCCATAACCATCCTGACGAAGATTTTGCCATTAAGTAGGCGGAAACAGCAGGGACCAAAGAAAATCCACAATGTATAAATCTCCTTTTTGGTATCCCTCGAAGACAAATGTATAATCATCCTGTGAAAACACAACACAACGCGAAGAAGAAAACAATACAAGCATACCCATATCACATAGCTTTGATATTGACATGAGATTATATCTAAGAGATTGGACTAGCATAACTTTTTCAATATGCTTATCTTTAGATACAACAAAATTACCCAAACCAAGAACTTTACCCTTGTTGTTGTCACCGAAGGTAATGTACCTTTGAGAGGATTGGGTGAGTTTTTCTTCGGTGAACAACTCTTTGTCTCCGGTCATATGATTATTGAAACCACTGTCCATGACCCATTCGGATCCACTAGAGACATAGCCCTGCATAATAATTAGTTCTTATTAACCACCCACAAAATATCAGGTGACTGAGAAGGAGTAGGTGCACTAGTATATGCAACGGAATAAAAATGAGTATGATTATATCTACAGGGAGGACCATCAAGCACACCATAAATGTAATTTCTCTGCGAAGGTTTAGGGTAAGTGTGAGCATAGGCAATCTTATCATTGTTATCACGATGGAAATAAACACTGGGATCAACACGATAGTATTCCTTCCGGGGAACATTTTATTCTGGAAACAAAGGATCATTTCTCTCTTCCAGAGAATAGAAGTGTTTCGGTGGTACCGAAGATTTTCCTTGCATAGAATGGTTAGTGGGAAATTTCTCAACGAGGAACTTGTGCACCCAGATTTGTCTCTGATAGAAACTATTCTTTGGTGGGGTACCAATGTATTCGGCCGAAACCTTTCCTTCCTGATCTTTGTTAAGTTTGTAGTCAGAATCAAGTGACTTTTCAAAAATTGCCTTGTCAATTTTATAGTTGAAACCTGAAAGGTTAGCAATATCAATGGGATTTTCCTTCACTAAAACCCACACAGTTTTTTCATACTTCTCAGGTTCCCAGTAAGTGCCATCAGGGTTTAGCTTCCTTTCGAAACCAACACCTTCCCGACGAGGGGATACCCCCACGAATCCTATGCATGAGGGTACCTGGTGCGTGTCAAGATGGAGGGCCCGCTAGAAGCCTCGACTGGCCCACCCAAAGCACCGAAGGCTACACCGACATAGGAGTCATCAGTGTTAAGGAAACCAAGACTTTGCGTCCAAGAATAAAGCTATATTAGGAAACTTCCTCTGTAAACCTAGATGGACTCCTTGCGACCCAACCTAGTATATAAAGGCTGGGAGAGAGGACGTCTAGGGCATCCAATCTCATAGCAGCGTTGGGAATGTGCCCTAGAGGCAAATAAAATATGTTTATTAGCATACCCCATTAGTTCATAATAAGTTTTATACTGTTCTATAACTGTATTAAGCGGAAACATTAATACACGTGTGGTATAAAACAATCATGTCCCTAGTTAACTCTAGTATACTAGTCCATTGTCAATCGGATGATCAAGGTTTCCTGATCATGAGGACATAATCGCCTATTGACAATGGGGTCATGTCATTGGGAGAATTATATGATGGACACACACCCACCATAATTTTTTCAATGTGATCGAGTCACATAAGTTCAACATTGCGATAACTACAACGTAGTGACCAGATCCTTTGACTGTAATGGTCATACGTAATTACTATCTATGAGGATGCTTTGATTTGTAACCCACCGCCTGACTGAAATATGCTGGCCATGAAGGTACACTTTGGGTATTCCGAAAAAGATAAGTTAATGAGTATGCAAATAGATCAAAGCGGGATTTTTCCATCCGAGTGAAGGATAGGTACTCTAGGCCCACTCGGTGATATTACATCATAAAGATTGAAATCATGTGACTAGGTCACGAGGGTTGTAATATCACGGGAACAAATAAACATGTTTGTCGATAACGAGGATGAACTAGGTATATTGGATACCGACGATCAAACCTCGAACAAGCAAAGTACCATAGGACAAAGGGATAATGCTCAACGTTAAGCGAATCCAACAACGATGAAATTTCATTCGATGGAAGCGCAGGGGCCATCTAGGATTGTAACCAGGTATGATCGATGGTCATTGGTCAAGAGAGTGTCTTCATCATGTATGTTGTTTCCCGGACCGTAGGGTTTCACACTTAAGGGTATTCGACACATTAAGGATTGATTCGGGATCACCGGAGAAATAAGAGAGAACACCGGAATTTTTTCCGGTGGAGGCCAAAAATTGTTCTGGAAATTTTGAAAGGTTCAAAATGTTATTTAATAATACTTAAATATGTTTAATTATTTTCATTTAATATGAAAATATAATTAAATATAATTAAAATAGAAGAAAAAGGCATATGGGCCTAAAGAGGCCCATTAGGGGAAGAGGGAGTCTTCCCCCATGGGCCATGGCGCCATGAAGGGGCCCATGCCCCCTAGGCGCATTTGCCCCCCTCCCTTTGGTTTAGTACCACATGGGAAGTTGAGGGAGGTGTGCCCCCCTCATGGCCTATATAAGGAGGGGTAGGGTGCCCTTTTTTCTTCATCCAATTTGAGACAAGTTTCTCATCTCTCTTCCTCCTCTCTCCCTCCTGTGAGCGGACTCCCCTTGTTTGGAGTCTGCACCAGGTTGGGGATTTATCCACCATACGCACGCCGTTGTGCTACTGGAATCGGGATCAGAATCCATCTTCTTTCCGCTGCTCTTATGGTTCGGAGCCCGGAGGGACGTTGGGTACACCGTATGTGTGTAATCCCGCGAGGCGCTACACTTGTGGCGCTACTTCATCATCGTGGCCGTATCGCGGCGTCTTCACCAACAACGTTCCGACGGGGACATAATCCTGTCATCGGTCTCAAGGAACGGGTGGCTATCGGAGTCATCGTGGAGCTGCGAGGCATCAGGGATTGCCGGTACGACTACACCAACCATGTTCACGCGGGAACGTTTCCCGCATAAACGGCTACATACGGGTATGTGAACTTATTCCACCCGTTACTTGCATCGCCATAGCATAGGTCTTGGGATTGGGTATCGTAGGTTATGAAAAATTTGTGTTTTCTGCCCCGAACCCCAACAGTGGTATCATGAGCAAGGCTATGCGTAGATGTATTGAACGGATAGAACACATCTAGTATGTGGCATCAATTCTCCAATTGCTACCCTCCCACGTGTACTCGTTTAGCATAGCGGCAATGTGCTGATGAAGCGGCCCCGACCGACCTTACGCGTTTACGCGAGACTGGTTCCACGCTTGACATATGGCTTGTACCATATAAGTGGCTGGGGGTGTCTGTCTCTCTAACATTAGCTTTTCGAAGACGTTTGCAACGAAGGGCCCCGACAGGGGTGTAATAGAGACAATTGCAGGATTGGTGTTGTAGCTTGTTTTCGTAGGATAGAAACGGTTCTTTTCGTGAAACCCCTAGCAGCCACGTAAAACTTGCAAAAGATAAAGTAGAAAGGCGTTTTCAACTTTCATTTGTATGTCGGGGGGAATCATAGCATGTATGATTTATATTGTTGCATCCTGTTTTGCTAATATGTTAGATATACGGCGGTAGCATTATAGGATGATCCCTCACTAATCCAACAAAGTGTCCTTCCTTAGTGAAGCACCATCTGGAAAGTTCTTCATTCTGGAGGCATCACGTGTCACACGGGTGTCAAACATTTTTACGTTCACAAGAGATGGGTGGAGGAAGCCTAGAATGTCCAGAAACATGGCCTTGCATACGCAGCATATAATCACTAAGGTTATTGTGGCGAGCCTGGCATATGCAGATATGGCCTCGGGACACAAGAGACCGAAAGGTCGAGCATGAGTCACATAGATGATGTGATTGGCATGATGGCCTACCTTGAGAATATACTGATGGTCGTGTCACACGGGGGAGGTATAATTCTCAAGGATCGTGTAGTCACTTAGAATAAACTATGAGGGATGTTTGTCTGAGTGGGAGTTCCATAATTGTTTTAAAACATGAACTTCATATTATGAACTTAATCTTCATGTCTTAGCAAATATCATTGTAGATAATGTCATACCCAAATGTTTAAAACTATGGCTCTTCTAGTGTGATGTAGAACTTAAGGTAAATGGGTCTTACTTCATTGATTGTTACCAACACCGTTAGAGACATAGTCATTAGTAATGACTTGCTAAATGGAATACGAGAACTGCTAGGAGATACAACTGATAACTCCGTTATTAAGGAAGATGATGATGAGTATCGTACTCACCATCACTTATGAATGACTGTTCAATACACCATACTTCGTTCTATGAATCTGAATTGTGAATGCATGTTAACCAACACATATGACGTGCTAGGTGAACTTGAAAGCAGTAGGCCACAAATCAGAGTAATGGAATATGAGTATATGGACAGGGTTTCTTTCAACCATGGTGGAAGGAACAACCTGCTGAGAAAGTCACTTCGAAAATGTATAAGATACATGAACACCTTGTGTATAACTTAGACTACTGAATGACTAGTTACTTTGCGATAACTGGGGAGTTTCATCCGCTTCCTCCCAGCTACAAAGACCACGTCTAGACTATGTCATGAAGGAGAATCGTTCACCTGTCATGAGGTCAAGGTTAAAGTTGTGAACTTTAAAGGTAGAACCAATGCAGGAATAGTCATTGGCAGAGAAAGTATATTTGATATACGAGTTATAAATGTCTTTCCCCACAAAATACTAATTGCGGTTGATTAAGTATTCGATGCTTGAACTTACTGCTTATAGAGTTTCTTGGAAGGGATGAGGTGACAATGTGTGCTGATGGTGATCAAGATAGTTGATGGTCGACAACACTCTCCCTCTAGATCTATCATTTGATTAATATATGAATAAATTTATGATCGTTTTGAATGTGAACATTATTAGTGTGTCTTGCATCTCGCGAAGACAATTATTCATATTAGTGAGTAACCAGTCGGTTGTTCTCCTTTTATGAATGATATCTTTTATGGTCACATTAAAATTATGATTGAGTTATTCTTATATTGATGATAGTAGTTTGATCATTTATAAGAAATATTGTAATGCCAAGAAATTATCCAAACTTAATAATGACACTACAGTTTAAGTCATGAATGGTTTGATGAAGTCTTGGGATACTTGATCTCTTGACACATGCAAACCATGCCTCCTGAGGTGAGATGACTAAAACCTCGAGTTCTGGTAAAACAGAGTGTGTACTGATTATTGAATATCATACATTGTGATGTATCGTATATCAGCATGTAGTGAATTTCATTATTTCGCGAACTTCGTATGTGGACTTAGAGGAATATATGTATTCACTAATGAAACATGAGTCTGAAAGAATTTGATATGATCAAAAGGGATTTTAGAGTAAAGATGGATATTAAATTAACAAAAAAGACAATTCTCTACATTTTGATCAAAGTGACAATGTTTTGAGTTAGCCTTGGGCATAAGAGACTTGTGAAAGTTGTTCCACAAATTAAAATTCTTGGACCACTTCAATATTATTGATGTGCCTGAACATCGTAATCATACTCTATTGAATAGTGTATGGTCTAGGTTATCTCTTACCAAGTTCCGTTATTATTGTTTAGAGTTATTAATTTAATATGCAACCACTCACTTCAGCATAGGGAACCATATGAGTTCATGGAAACCAACACTATATATGTCATGGTGTATCGTGGTTTCTAGGAAGCCTAATTTATATGATAAATTATCTTTGTAGTGTATCCTTATGGATGTAACATCCACAACTAGAACCAAAAGAGCAAAACTTGTGTTGCTAAGGATTTTGGTGTTTATCAAGAAATGTTCTTGATGAATGTGTTAATGGAAGAAAAGTGAAAGTTCAACCAAGGTGATTGACCTTGCCTCCAGATGTCAGAGTAGCGCAATGGAATATGTTCCAGAAGCAAAGCTCTACAATTAGAGGAGAAACTAATGATAACGATCATGATGTTTCAATGGAAGCTTTTAATGAACAAAGTAGGATTCGAGAATACATATTTCCCATTGTGCAAAATAATATTCATGATTCACTTGTCAAGTTAATGGAACAAGACATACCTATGAACTACGAAGAAGTGATGGTGGACCTAAGTACAAGATATGACTATGAGTCATGAAATCCCATACTGAATCGCATTTAAGATTACATGAATCTTATTGAGTAAGGAGTCTACTTGATATTCACAATATCTTCAAAGTTATAAGGAATAAATGTGAACATCAAAGAAGACATCAAGATCTATTTGTCATAAAGTATGTTTCTGACAAATTCAAAAGGTTGACTACAATATGTAGCGATGCTTGAGTCAATGAGATATTCACTATGGTTGATCCAAATTGTTATCAATACCGTGACTTCCTCAAATCCTGCGTTTGAAAAAGGGTTGTAATTGGTGCAACAAGAAGGTTTTGAAAACATATGGATACTAGTGTCTCGTAATCTGAATTCTCAATTTGATGGATGATCAAAGTGATTTTGGACTTAGCCAAAATATTGAGAAACATGCATTCGCATGAAACTGAGTGGGAGCTTAATAGTTTCCTAAACTTAATATGTGGACGACATATTTTGAGTGGGAGCTATGGGAGTATTATCCTAGTCTTATATGTGTCTGACATATTTGAGTAGGAGCCATGTGGATGTTATCCTTACCTTATATGTAACTGACATATTTGAGTGGGAGGTATATGAGTGTTATCCTGAAATTAATATGTGCATGGCATATTTGAGTGGGAGCATGGCAACATTCTCATATATGGATAACATATTTGGAATGGTGTAATTGGTATTAATGATTACTGAAATCTTTCATGAATGAAGTTGAGCATTGAAAATCTATTAAGATAGATTAATGCATTTAATAACATTGAGTCAGAATACTTTCCTGGATAAGATTCTGAAGGAGTTCAGAATGGGACAAGTCAAGAAGTAGTTCTTACTTGTATATCCAAAAGAAGTATCGAGTTAATCTCAGTACAAGAACAATGGTTAAATAAAGAAAGAAATTGATGTGCTACATCCTCTATGCCTCTGTCATAGGTTCTTTCATATAAAACCAGAGTTATGTACTCGACGTAATGTGACCCAAGTTCTTAGTAAGAAGTACATGTTGTGATATGATTTATGAGTAAATCATTGAACAAAGAGTTAAGTTTATCCTTCAGTGTCTGGAGAGAGGATACATCTCTAATTTGTAAAGGATAGTGAACTTGACCATAAATGTTATGCTGGTTCAAGTTGTGACACTAACCTAGAAAATTGAGATATCATACTAATGAATGCCTAAGTTGAAAGAAACATGGTTAGACATCAAAGTTGCATACAATGCACTAAGGATTAAATCTACATTGATGTGGCTGCTTTAGAAGTGGCAGAATTTATATTTTGGCTTAAGAAGTTTGACTTCCGACTGAGTAATTTTGCAGTGTGCATGACTATGGAAAAATCCTCGTGACCCACCGGATGTCATTGCTGAAACACAACAAACAAAGTCTCACTCTGCCGCCAGATATATATACCTCATCATTATAATGGATAATGAAGGAATGTCAAACTAGGTGACATTAATGATTTGCAAAATACATACATATCTGAATGGTACCCAGACCGTTGATACAACCTTTTCTATAGGAAAGCATGATCAATACTCATATACATGATATGGAGTTATGATCCATAGAAAATGCAGCTAGATTATTTGTACTCTAGTGCAAGTGGGAGATTGTTGGGAATGTTCCCTAGAGGCAAATAAAATATGTTTATTAGCATATTCCATTAGTTCAAAATAAGTTTTATACTGTGTTATAACTGTATTAAGCGGAAACATTAATACACGTGTGGTATAAAACAACCTGGTCCCTAGTTAACTCTAGTATACTAGTCCACAGTCAATCGGATGATCAAGGTTTCCTGATCATGAGGACATAATCGCCTATTGACAATGGGGTCATGTCATTGGGAGAATGATATGATGGACACACACCCACTAGAAGTGTTGCAATGTGATCGAGTCACATAAGTTCAACATTGCGATAACTACATCGTAGTGACCAGATCCTTTGACCGTAATGATCATACGTAATTACTATCTATGAGGATGCTTTGATTTGTAACCCATCGCCTGACTGAAATATGTTGGGCATAAAGGTGCACTTTGGGTATTTCGAAATAGATATGTTAATGAGTATGAAAATATATCAAAGCGGGATTTGTCCATCCGAGTGGCGGATAGGTACTCTGGGCCCACTCGGTGATATTACACCATAAAGATTGCAATCATGTGACTAGGTCACGAGGGTTGTAATATCACAGGAACGAGTAAGCATGTTTGTTGGTAACGAGGATGAACTAGGTACATTGGATACCGACGATGAAACCTCGGACAAGAAAAGTACCATAGGACAAAGGGATAATGCTCACCGTTAAACGGATCCAACAGCGATGAAGTTTCATTCCATGGAAGCAGGGGCCATCTAGGATTGTAACCAGGTCTGATCGATGGTCATTGGTCAAGAGAGTGTCTTGATCATGTCTGTTTTTTCCTGGACCGTAGGGTGTCACACTTAAGGGTATTCGACACATTAAGGATTGATTCGGGATCACCGGAGAAATAAGAGAGAACACCGGAATTGTTTCCGGTGGAGGCCAAAAATTGTTCTGGAAATTTTGAAAGGTTCAAAATGTTATTTAATAATATTTAAATATGTTTTATTATTTAATTATCTGAATTAAATATTAAAATATAATTAAATATAATTAAAATAGAAGAAAACGGCATATGGGCCTAAAGAGGCCCATTAGGGGAAGAGGGAGTGTTCCCCCATGGGCCATGGCGCCATGAAGGGGCCCATGCCCCCCTAGGCTTATTTGCCCCCTCCCTTTGGTTTAGTACCACATGGGAAGTTGAGGGAGGTGTGCCTCGTGGCCTATATAAGGAGGGGTAGGGTGCCCTTTTTTCTTCATCCAATTTGAGACAAGTTTCTCATCTCTCTTCCTCCTCTCTCCCTCCTGTGAGCGGACTCCCCTTGTTTGGAGTCTGCACTGGGTTGGGAATTTCTCCACCATACGCACGCCGTTGTGCTGCTGGAATCGGGATCAGAATCCATCTTCTTTCCGCTGCTCTTTTGGTTCGGAGCCCGGAGGGACGTCGGGTACATCGTATGTGTGTAATCCCGCGAGGTGCTACACTTGTGGCGCTACTTCATCATCGTGGCCGTATCGCGGCGTCTTCACCGACAACGTTATGACGGGGACGTAATCCCGTCATCGGTCTCAAGGACCGAGTGGCTATTGGAGTTATCGTGGAGCTGCGCGGCATCAGTGATTGCCGGTACGACTACACCAACCACGTTCATGTGGGAACGTTTCCCGCTTAAACGGCTACATACGGGCATGTGAACTTATTCCATCCGTTACTTGCATCGCCATAGCATAGGTCTTGGGATTGGGTATCGTAGGTTATGAATTTTTTTTGTTTTCTACCCCGAACCCCAACAAGCCACACCTCCGGTCTCGAGCGATCTCGCCTTGACCGCCACTGTAATCGCCTCCATCATAATACAAAAGAGCTGGAAGTTGGGGTTTTAGCGATCGAGGGCCTTGAACCTGGGTAAATCCCTGTCTCCTATTAGCCGACGAGCATCGCCAACCTGCACCTCTCTCTACGATGTAAACCGAGTGTACCTTACCATGGGATTTGCTGAGGCCGATCCTCGTCAATTGGTGCCGACCATGGGGAAGAAGCATGTTGGAATCGTAATCTCGGTGGTCCCATCCCTAGCAACCGACAACTCGACGACTACATTAGCACTCGACATATCCATGGCTCGAGTGGAATCCGATCTGTTCGGGTCTCTGGCTTTATCGCGCATCTTCCTATCCTGCTGACGGGGGGGGGGGGGGTGACCCCACGACTCCTACGGATAAGCCTACTGGTGTCCATGAAGAAAAAAGGCCCATGAAGATACAGCCTCGGCCCACTAATTGACACCGACGTAGGAGTCTACGACTCACAAGGAAGGTGCGAAGACCTGCCGTACGGAGCAAGCTAGGGTTAGGAAAGCTTACCTGTAAACGTAGACGAACTCCCCGAGACCTAGCCCAGTATATAAGGGCTAGGAGGGGCGACACCAAAGACAACGAATATCATATGTAACCCTAGCCTTGAGCGCTCCAACCTTGGCATCCCCTGTAATCGCATCTCCCCTATTAATAATATCGAGCAGGAACGTGCCTCCCTGTTTGCCGACGAGCAATCGTCAGACCTGTGCCTCTCATGACTAACCCAGGGTCCCTGACCATTGGATTTTCCGGGGTTGATCCCCGTCAATTGGCGCCGTCTGTGGGAACCGCGCAGGTTGGGAACGCGATCTCGGCGGCCTCATCATCATCAGCACTCATTGACACGACCCACCTCCCGGCCCTCCAGCCAGTCTTCACCGATCTACACTCCGGCGTCAATCTGATCTTCGGAGCGTATCAGATCTACATCAACCATTGGGGGACTCTTCGCCTCACCGACGGCACCCCGGCACCCACGGCAACTGTCGGGACCCGGGGTTAGCGTATGCAAGTCCCGCTACGACATAGTCATATGGAGAGCCGAGAACCGTACCCACTTGTCTAAGCAGACAAGGCCAAGCACAGAACGTTCTCGGAAAGCATCGTACGTGAGGGGCATCCCATCCAGGCCGGATGATCAACTGAGATGGGTCCTCATCGTCCGCACACAAGTCTAATGATATGGGTGATGAACTCCCATATTCAAAGACAAGTCGCCTCAACCATACTATCGACTATCTCATAACTCTTACATAGACTTACTCCAGCCCGATCACTTAGTCGGGGTCTAGGGCGGGCTCGATCATACCACAAAGTGTGCATGAGACGGAGTCTCGAGAAATCGCATCGCGATGCCCCAAGCTGCGCACATCTAAGGGCCACTTGGTGTATGAAAGACCGCCAGCCAGATCACAACTAAGGTCTCGAAAACCCATACAAAGACATGCATGTTATAAACATACACGTAGCACACATGCCTTGTATGAACAGCAGGTATCATTGCAATTCTCCACAAAGTATACATTTTATTGATAACTCTTACAGAGTGCACACAGAGATCACAAGTATGTGATCCAACATTACAACACAAGCGGAAGCAAAGTATGTCTGAGTACAGACAAGTTTAACAAATGGCTTAAGAAGCCTTATTTAAACACATGCCCTCCACGAGGGAATCAGTCTTCTGACTGGGACTAGACTAGCTTGATCTTCAGTCGTCCAACTCGATGAAGAAGCCACCTTCGGGGTCAGTGGGTTCATCTAAAACATAGATTAAGCAAACGTGAGTACAAAGTCGTACTCAGCAAGACTTACATAGGATCTATACTACTCATGCACATGTATCAAGGTAAAGGAGGTGGGTTTCACTTGCAGAAGTGCCAGCTTTGACTTGGCTAGTCCTGAACTACGAGTACCAGACTTTGAGGTAAGAAGCCTACACGAGTCCACTACTTTCTCCAACCAATTACGCCACTATGGTGCCTTCTTCGACTTCCCCACGAGAAAGCACGCCATAGCACTCACACTTATCTTGGTTTTTTTTAGAAGTATCCAGTTCAAGTTGTCTAATAATCAAGCTAAGCTTTCCAAGCAGTCCATAACCGCGGACGCGGCTATTCGAATACTTTTGTTAACCCTGCAGGGGTGTACCGCTACACACACATGATCATCATTTACCGCATTTGATCTCGACACCATTCAAGGGGTGTCAGCGAGGATGCTCACCACAACTGTTACCTCATAGCCTATCTAGTCCAAGAAAGCCGCCTACCTGGGTTGGATACCACTATCGTGAACCCGGCCGGTTTACCGAAGTGGACCCAAGTGATGTGTGCGTGGTGCATAAGCCGGTCTCGGATGAGCCGTTCTCTCACTTAGCATCCAGTCCACAAACCTACCAGAACTCCGAACTATTGCGACATCTGGACATCGAAAGGGATGAGTTAGTAAGCTGAGAGGGGTCAGTGAGCCCAATGTGTGGTTGTACTGTTCATCTTGGATCACCACACAAGAACTCGGACTTAGGGCAGTGTTCAACGAGACAACCCACTGTGTACTCCTACACAGCCTCTCATCGTTCACCTTGTATGAGGGTAGATTCACAACACCTTTCCACCAACATCATCATGATCACTACCATCCCGACTCACATAACAGTAACATCATTGTATCACTCTAAGCATGCAATAAACAGTACCAATTGCAGGGGCCACATGATATCAATCAACTCCTACATTTGCTAGGATTGTGGTTTGCCTACTATTGTGACAAATGATAGGTCATGCAAAGGAATGGGTTCATCTATGCGGTAGAAACGTAGCATGGTAAACATCTGTCGGGACCCGGGGTTAGCGTATGCAAGTACAGCTAAGACATAGTCATATGGAGATCCGAGAACCGCACCCACTTGTCTAAGCAGACAAGGCCAAGCACTGAACATTCTCGGAAAGCATCGTACGTGAGGGGCATCCCATCCAGGCCGGATGATCAACTGAAATGGGTCCTCATCGTACGCACACAAGTCCAATGATATGGGTGGTGAACTCCCATATTCAAAGACAAGTCGCCTCAACCATACTATCAACTATCTCGAAACTCTTACATAGACTTACTCCAGCCCGATCACTTAGTCGGGGTCTAGGGCGGGCTCGATCATACCACAAAGTGTGCACGAGACAGAGTCTCGGACAATCGCATCGCGATGCCCCAAGCTGCGCACATCTAAGGGCCACTTGGTGTATGAAAGACCGCCAGCCAGAACACAACTAAGGTCTCGAAAACCCATACAAAGACATGCATGTTATCAACATACACGCAGCACACATGCCTTGTATGAACAGCAGGTACCATTGCAATTCTCTACAAAGTGTACATTTTATTTATAATTCTTATAGAGTACACACAGAGATCACATACATGTGATCCAACATTACATCACGAAGCGGAAGCAAATTATGTCTGGGTACAGAGAAGTTTAACAAATTGGCTTAAGAAGCCTTATTCAAACATAAAGCCCTCCACGAGGGAACCAGTCTGCTGACTGGGACTAGACTAGCTTAACTTCAGTTGTCCAGCTCGATGAAGAAGCCACCTTCGGGGTCAGTGGCGTCATCTAAAACATAGATTAAGAAAACGTGAGTACAAAGGCGTACTCAGCAAGACTTACATAGGAACTATACTACTCATGCACATGTATCAAGGTAAAGGAAGGTGGGGTTCACTTGCAGAAATGCCAGCTTTGACTTGGCTAGTCCTGAACTACGAGTACCAGACTTTGGGGTAAGAAGCGTACACGAGTCCACTACTTTCACCAACCAATACCCCACTATGGTGCCTTCCTCGACTTCCCCACGAGAAAGCACGCCATAGCACTCACACGCCATAGCACTCACACTTATCTTGGTGTGTTTTAGAAGTATCCGGTTCAAGTTATCTAATAATCAAGCTAAGCTTTCCAAGTAGTCCATAACCGCGGACGCGGCTATTCGAATAGTTTTGTTAACCTTGCAAGGGTGTACCGCTACACACACATGCCATCAGTTACCGCCTGTTGAGTGTCACCGTTCAAGAGATGACAGCGGGGATGCCACCACAACTGTTACCTCATAGCCTATCTAGTACAAGAAAGCCGCCTACTTGGGTTGGTTACCACTATCGTGAACCCGGCCAGTTTACCGAAGTGGACCCAAGCGATGTGTGCGTGGTGCATAAGCCGGTCTCGGATGAGCCGTTCTCTCACTTAGCATCCAGGCCACAAGACTACCAGAACTCCGAACTACTGCGACATCTGGACATCGAGAGGGATGAGTTAATAAGTTGAGAGGGGTCAGTGAGCCCAATGTGTGGTTGTACTCTTCATCTTGGATCACCACACAAGAACTCGGACTTAGGGCGGTGTTCAACGAGACAACCCACCGTGTACTCCTACACAGCCTCTCATCGTTCACCTTGTATTAGGGTCGATTCACCAACACTTTTCTACCAGCATCAACATGATCACTACCATCCCGACTCACATCACAGTAACAACAGGGTATCATACTAAGCATGCAATAAGCGGTAACATTTGCAGGGGCCACAAGATATCATTCAACTCCTACATTTGCTAGGATTGTGGTTTGCTTACTACTGTGACAAAAGATAGGTCATGCAAAGGGATGGGTTCATCTAAGCGGTAGAATCGTAACATGGTGATCATCCTATACAATGCATAAGCGAGACATGAGAGGGAAGTGGGATTTTATCGACATGATCAATGGGGTTTTGCTTGCCTTGCTGACGAGGTTCAGTTTCTGGATCTTCAGCGAAGGGGGTGACCTCTTGCTCCGGTTCAACCTCTACTCGACAAGCAAAGTACAAAGTAGCAATCAATATGAATGCAATGCTCAAGCATATGATATAGTGTTAAATCTTGGAGTATAAGTTTTGATGTGTGAGGCAATTCCATTTAAGTGGAATATATTGCATTTTTAAATGCAAATTCAAATTCCACATTTGAATTCAACCTTAACCAAGTTATATATGATATACCTCTGATCAATTTGAATTAACTTCAAATGTGTATGATATGCCTCTGAGGTGTGGTTGATTTGCATCATAAATCCATGGTCCAAGTGGCAAAATCATTTGGTTTGAATTTGAAATAAATTCAAATAAAGCAAATGATATATGCTACTGGTCCCATTTTAAATTCAACTCAAACAGAGTTGAAAGTTGCATATTTGGAAATATAATTTTCTCCTGATCATTTTTCATATATTATTTGTCCAATTTGGAGTTAATATGAATTTTCTATGAATTTCCAAAGTTTGGGGTATTTTCTGGAATTTCTGGATTTATTAAACTATTTTTCTTTTCTGGAAATTCATTTACTGCGTCACTGTGATGTCATGCTGGCGTCAGGGGGGTTTGACCCTAGTCAAACTGACAAGGGGTCCCACTGGTCAGCCTCTGTAGGGTTAAACCCGTGTTGATTAAGTCAACAGAGTGATTAGGGGGGCCCTGGGCCCACCTGTAAGTCTCACTAGGGGGTCATTAGGGGTTAACTTAACCCTGGCCACGTCGGACCTGCCGGCGGCTAAACGCCGGCGGCCTGGTCACGGCGGCGCTGCACGGGGAGGTCGATTCCGGCCACGGGAGAGCACGGGGAGGACTGCATCTTGCTCCTGGAGGTCTTCCGCGTCTTCTGATGGCATCGGGGGCTCGCGGGGTGCTCGGAATCGACGACGGCGACGACTCCGGTGGCAGCAGTACGGAGACGAGGTCGTAGTTGACACAACCGTGCACGGATTAGGTCAAACTTGAGTGCGTTCGAACGCTGGCATGACCAGGAGTTAAACGCACGCGCTGGACGCGATGAAGGGGCACATGGGCGACCTCATCGTCGTCCATGGCGGCGACAGAGCTCGGCTCCCATGGTGGCGTAGGATACAGAGCGAGAGGGGACTGGCTAGGTGAGGGGAAACGCTCACCCAAACGTAGGGAAGGCAGCGGCGCAGTCGATGGAGGCGGGGAAGGCTTGACGACGGCGAATCGAAGACGGCGAGGTTGCGGGTCCGGCGAAATCGTGATGAAGCTTGCGTCGTCCACGAGTTCAATCAGGCGCCCATCTTCTCCAGCTTGGGGTAGTCGTCGACGAGGAGGAGGATGGACAGCACGGCGTAGCTCGGGGACGTCGTTGGCCACGAGTTATTACTACGGCGAGCGGCGGCGCTCTCGGGTGGTGAAGGAATCGAGCACGGGAGGAGGAGGAGGAATCTCTGGAGGGGGGGAATGGGCTCACGGCATCTCCAGCGTCTCCGTGGCGTCGCTAGAAGGCGCGGGAGGGGCAGGTGTCGTCGGGAGAGGCGTCGACGTGCCCAGCTAGCTCGGTGGCATTCCACCGAGCAGCTTGGAGGCGCGGGAGGTGGAAGAAGACCCCCGTGCCCCTTTGGGCCGGCTGGGCTGGGTGGGCCGGCTTCGCCCAGGCGAGAGGTAAGTCTTTTTCCTTTCTGTTTAATCTTTCCTTTCTGTTTTTCTGTAATTTGTTCTGTTTAGCTAAAATAAATAGCTAAACATTTTATTAAATGCTGAAAACTTTTATATGGCCTCATAATAATATAGACTAGCCACTCATAAACTTTCAACATTTTTAAAATTCAAATGATTTGAATTTTAAATCAAAAAGGGTTATTTCTTTAATTCCAAGGTACTGTTTGAATATTTGAAAAATCTATGAGCATGGGGTGGGTCCCACATCACTTGATATGTGATCACACTCATTTATAAGACTTTTCAAAACTCTAACATGAATTTTTGGAAAAGATTTTTATCTGGCCTTTTGAATTAATTCATCTGGGGGGTGTTCCTTCTCCCAATTGGATTTTGAATTTGATTTCCAAGATTTCTTTTTGAAATTTTGACATGATGCAAAGGTACTAGCTAACCCTAGCACATACCTAACAGAGGGTTCTGACAACTCGCCCCCACTAAAAAGAATCTCGCCCCGAGATTCAGAAGACTGCGGGAGGAAGGAGGGGTACTCGGCAATGAGACGGTCTTCTCTTTCCCACGTGGCTTCTCTTTCAGAGTGGTGTGACCAATGCACTTTCAGAAACCTAATCTTCTGACGACGAGTGACACGCTCTGCTGAATCAAGAATATGAACGGGGTATTCCCGATAAGAAAGGTCATCTTGGAGATCAAGCGTTTCATGGTCGACTTCGCGGATGGGGTCCTTGAAGCAACGCCTGAGTTGGGATACATGGAATACATCGTGTACTCGGGAGAGGTGCGGAGGTAGTTCAAGTTGGTAGGCAACTTCTCCACGTTTAGCAATAATGCGGAAAGGTCCGATGTAACATGGGGCCAACTTGCCTTTGATACCGAAACGTTGGGTTCCCTTCAGAGGAGTAACCCGAAGGTAAGCCTTCTCATCCAGATTGTAGCTCTCTTGCCTATGATGGCGATCATAGTAGCTTTTCTGACGAGACTGGGCTGCTTTCAATTGATCACGAACAATGCGAACTTGCTCTTCTGCCTCCTTGATCATATCCGGTCCAAAGAATTGTCTTTCACCGGTTTCAGACCAGTTTAAAGGTGTTCGACATCGTCGTCCATAAAGGAGTTCAAAAGGAGCCATGTTCAGACTAGATTGAAAACTATTGTGATAAGCAAATTCGGCAAATGGAAGAGAATTCTCCCAATTCTTTCCGAATGAGATAACACAAGCTCTGAGCATGTCTTCAAGAATTTTGTTAACCCTTTCGACTTGACCGCTAGACTGAGGATGGAAAGCCGTACTAAAGGAGAGATGAGTTCCCAAAGCACGTTGGAAGCTTCCCCAAAATCTAGAGGTGAAAAGGCTACCGCGATCAGAATTGATTTCCAAAGGAACACCGTGAAGGGATACAATTCTGGAGATGTACAAGTCCGCTAACTGACTAGCAGTTATAGACTCGCGAACCGGAAGGAAGTGAGCAACTTTGGAAAGCCTATCTATGACAACGAAGATGGCATTGTTTCCTTTCTGGGTTCTTGGAAAGCCGGTGATGAATTCCATACCGACTTTGTCCCATTTCCACTCGGGAATAGACAAAGGTTGAAGT
Organism: Bromus sterilis; assembly: GCA_950022295.1. Taxonomy (NCBI): domain Eukaryota; kingdom Viridiplantae; phylum Streptophyta; class Magnoliopsida; order Poales; family Poaceae; genus Bromus; species Bromus sterilis. Next base: position 226,853,939 of record OX465599.1, read on the forward strand.
GTACCAGCAGGTCTTTGATGTTCTGCCTTAATGCAACGACAAACATCACATTCGGCAACAAATTGAGCAATGTCTCTCTTCATCCTAGTCCACCAAAATCTCTGGCGTAGATCTCGGTACATTTTCGTGCTACCGGGATGAATTGAGAGGGGTGTGTCATGGGCTTCCTTGAGGATAAGTTGCCTTAGTTCCTTATTCTTAGGTACTACCAAACGATTTCCAAAGAAAACCGTTCCTTTGTTATCTGTGGAGAAACATTTAGCAACTCCGCTAGCAATGTTCTCTTTGATCCGGCGAACACCTCGTGCACGCCTTTGGGCAACTAAGATTTGATCCTCAAGAGTTGGTTTCGCCACCAAGGTTGAAAGATAGCCATGAGGAACAATTTCAAGGTTGAGCTTGCGAAAGTCCTCATGAAGAAGGGGTTGATACTGCTGTAACATGAGGTTGTTACAGTACGACTTACGACTTAGTGCATCAGCCATGACATTGGCTTTGCCTGGGGTGTAAGAAATTGCTACGTCGTAATCTTTTATCAACTCAATCCAGCGTCTTTGCTTGAGATTAAGATCTGGCTGGGTGAAAATATATTTGAGGCTTTGGTGGTCGGAATAAATCTCACAACGATTACCAAGGAGGTAATGTCGCCAAGTTGTTAGAGCATGAACTACGGCAGCGAGTTCAAGGTCATGGGTAGGATAGTTCTCTTCATGTGGCCGCAACTGGCGTGAAGCATAAGCTACCACATGTCGATCTTGCAGAAGTATGCATCCTAACCCTTGTCGTGATGCATCACAATAGATCTCGAAATCTCTTTTGGTGTCTGGAGGTGCAAGCACGGGTGCAGAAGTTAATCTTCTTTTTAGCTCCTGGAAGCATTCCTCGCACTTGGGAGTCCATAAGAATTTCTTATCTTTCTTGAGGAGTTCAGTGAGAGGCTTTGCAACTTTAGAAAAGTTCTCGACGAAGCGACGGCAATAGCTGGCTAGGCCAAGAAAACTCCTAACTTGCTTAACCGATTCAGGTGGAGTCCAGTCAAGGACGGCCTGAACTCTCTCGGGATTCACAGCAATGCCTTTTTCAGAAATCACGTGGCCTAAGTAGGTCACTTCTGGTAGCCAGAATTCACACTTGCAGAATTTAGCGTACAGGCGATGCTCTCTAAGTTTCATCAATAACAGCCTTAAGTGTTTGGCATGATCTTCTTCGTTCTTCGAGTAGATGAGAATGTCATCGAGATAAACCACAACAAATTTATCTAGGTACTCCATGAAGATCGAATTCATCAAGCGTGAGAATGTGGCGGGGGCATTGGTCAAACCAAAGGACATGACGGTGTACTCGTAAAGACCATAACGAGTAGTAAAAGCCGTTTTGGGAATGTCCTCGTTTCGGATTCGGATCTGATGATAACCTAATCTTAAATCCATCTTGGAGAAGACAGCGGATCCTGCAAGTTGATCATAAAGATCATTGATCCTGGGCAGTGGGTATTTGTTCTTTATCGTCGCCAAATTTAGCGGGCGATAATCTACGCACATCCTTTCTGTTCCATCTTTCTTCTTTACGAACAGAACGGGGCAACCCCATGGCGATGAGCTAGGGCGGATGAAGCCTTTTGCCAACGAAGCATCCAGTTGGGTTTTTAGCTCAGCTAACTCATGTGGAGCCATTTTATATGGGCGTTTGGAAATTGGTGCGGTTCCTGGAACAAGATCCACTATAAACTCTACACATCTGTCGGGTGGCATGCCCGGCAGCTCTTCAGGAAAGACATCCGGGAAGTCACGAACCACCGGAATATCTTCAAGTTCGGGAAGGGGAAGTACATTCAAGGAATGCACTTGGGTTCTTGTTCTGGGTGAGGTATAGTTAACGGTTGTGCCTGAAGGGTGGGTGAGTTTCACGGATTTGCCTTTGCAATCCAGATAGGCATTCTGTCTTGATAGCCAATCCATGCCAAGGATGACATCAATGTCTGAAGACTTGAGGGCTATGAGTGAAGCAAGGAATACTAAACCCTCAATTGCAATTTGATTGCCATGGCTTACTCTATTAGTTTGCCATCTTGACCCTGGAGTTTGAATAACCATTGGGGTGGACAATTCAACAAAGGGTAACTCATGACGAAGTGCATAACTTTCCGACATGAATGAATGAGATGCTCCTGGGTCGAAAAGAACGGAAGTAGGAACAAAATTGACTGGGAGCGTACCAAGAATGACGTCAGTGGTGTCGTCAGTCTCTTCGGCGGCAATCTGGTTCAGACGTCCACGAGTGGCGGAAGGAGCGGGTTTGGCGGTGAAGAACTTCTGGGGTGGCTTGCCACGACTATTGTTGTTGTTGTTGCTGCCTCCGGCACGTGGTGGAGCATTCTGGTGTTGGAGCCGGTTCTGGGGGCACTCGCGAGAGTAGTGGCCTGCCTGACCACACTTGTAGCAAGCTCCGAAAACAGTGCGTGGAGCTGGGTTGTTTGGTGGGGCTGGGTGGAACTGGGTGGGTGGACGAGGCGCTGTATAGGATGGCCTCGGTGGGTTGTTCTGGCGGAACATGCTATTCGGGATCCAGATCTTGCGTTTCTGGGAACCAGAGCTGGATGAACCTTCCTCTCTAGGGTGTTTGCGAAAGTCATTGGGGGTGTTCATGTCCTCTGCCTTGATGGCCTTGTTAACAAGGACCTGGAAGGTGGCAAAGTCATGAAGGTTGAGCTCGCGACGGAGTCCACTGTTGAGGCCACGACGGAACCTCTCTTGTTTCTTGGAGTCGGTGGAGACTTCTTCAGTTGCATAACGAGCAAGTCGGCTGAACTCACGACTGAACTCGTCAACGGTCCTCCTACCTTGGGTGAGGTTACAGAACTCCTCACGCTTGCGGTCCATGAGACCTTTGGGAATGTGGTGCTCGCGGAAAGAGGTACAGAACTCCTCCCAAGATGCAGGTGGTCCAACGGGGCGCATATTCAGAAAATTCTCCCACCAAGAGCTTGCTGTACCTTCGAGGTGACAGGTGGCATAGCTAACCTTGTCGCCATCTGCAACACGGCCGGCTTGGAGCTTCCTCTCGATGCTGCGAAGCCAGTCATCGGCGTCAAGGGGCTCGGTGGAGTAACTGAATACCGGGGGATGAAGCCGGATGAAGTCGTTCAGAGACACCAGCTCATTGCGCTGTTGAGTGGTGTTGCGTGCAATGACTTCCAGCAGGTGGTGAGAGTCACGGCGGTTCCTCTCGACCTCCATCAGAACTTGGGCCATCGTGGGTGGGGGTGGAAGGTTGTCTTCCTCCTGGTTGTTCCCACGACCTTGGTTATGACCAACCTGGCCACGGGTTCCTTGAGACATCCTGAAGGTGAAAAATCAAAGTCAAACAGAGTTGATTTGAAGAGTCTAATCAAGGTATTGAAGTACTGGAAGGATTACAGAGCAGAGGAAGTAATCATCTTGACAACATGGTGATAAAAGCATACAAGCCATATATTCACAAGTCGTCATACAACCCATACATCGTTTTAGTACAAGCACTAAGCTAATACAAACGTGATGAAGATGATACATCCTTCAGAGGCACTCTGACTTCCTATACATTATTTATCTAAGCCTCTGGAACTTAGACACCTTTCTTACAATAAACTAGGATACTACTACATCCTCACTAAGTAAGACCACGGGCGGTCTCACTCATCTCCATCTCCATAGTAGTCCTCGTAAAAGTTACCCGCGTATCCCGGTAGCTGGAGGTGACCATCGGAAAACACGGAGGCTTGTGGACCCTGATATCCATTTGGGCAAGGATGGGGCCTAGGTCCAGTGTAGGGTGGAAGCAAAGGACCACGGGGTGGAAAAATTCCTCCAATCTCGGGCCAAGCAACTCGAGAAGGCATCTGGGTCCTTACTGGATAGATCGCATCGTACTCCACTGATCCCACGCTCACAAAGGGTGCCAAGAGCGTCAGTGCTCGGTACAGACGAACACGAGTAGCGTGGAGCTCAAAACGGAGAGCACGTGCATCACGGTCTCTGTCACTAGCAAACCTAGCAGTCACCTGGAGTGCTGGATCCTCTGCAGAGTGATCTTAGTAGAGTCCGGTGTAATATCCCTCTTCTCCTGGAAGTGCAGCAGGGATATAGCGGAAAGAAGTCTCTCTCAGCATGGTGTGCTCCTCTCTCAGCAGTGTGATACATGAATATGCAGCATCCTGCACAGCCATGTTCTTAGTAACGCCGATGCCATGTCCAAAGTGGATAGGCTGGGTGACTCCAACGTGGTGCGGGTAGATCCGGACAATGCAGTGGAACTGCGTCTGGTTGAAGTCGTGGAACTGCTCCTCGATGGTGTACTCAGGGTACCATCGATATCCCACGTAGGACATCATCTCGATCAACGTGGCGGGATGGCCACGCACACCGAGGCACCTGGTCAAACGAACAATCTGCCGAGGGGGAAGATTTTCCATCTGAAACAGAAAGCAAGAGTTTGCAAATGCATCAGATTATGAGATAAACCTGGAATGACTCGGACAGCATAACGGCTGTAATTGTAAGAAATGACAATTTCTTTCAATATGCAAACAACACTTACATAATACAATGTAAGAAATCAGCATTATAACAATGCTAGGAAAACCTGACACAACTTTCCTATGGCTATAAGGAAGCAATCAACGAGATGTGCTAAACAGACAGAGGAGAGCCTAGTCCTATCTTCCCGTAGAGCAAGATGAGGGTGACTCAGAACTCAGAACGAAGGGGTAAGGAGAAAAATGAAGCCTTACGTTGTTCCCTTATATACCCAGAGTAACTATATAACTATAGCAAGCTAGACTCGACTTCGGCCAAGGCTACTAGTCCTACAGTCAGTCCTGCTCTGATACCAAGTCTGTCGGGACCCGGGGTTAGCGTATGCAAGTACAGCTAAGACATAGTCATATGGAGAGCCGAGAACCGCACCCACTTGTCTAAGCAGACAAGGCCAAGCACTGAACATTCTCGGAAAGCATCGTACGTGAGGGGCATCCCATCCAGGCCGGATGATCAACTGAAATGGGTCCTCATCGTACGCACACAAGTCCAATGATATGGGTGGTGAACTCCCATATTCAAAGACAAGTCGCCTCAACCATACTATCAACTATCTCGAAACTCTTACATAGACTTACTTCAGCCCGATCACTTAGTCGGGGTCTAGGGCGGGCTCGATCATACCACAAAGTGTGCACGAGACAGAGTCTCGGACAATCGCATCGCGATGCCCCAAGCTGCGCACATCTAAGGGCCACTTAGTGTATGAAAGACCGCCAGCCAGAACACAACTAAGGTCTCGAAAACCCATACAAAGACATGCATGTTATCAACATACACGCAGCACACATGCCTTGTATGAACAGCAGGTACCATTGCAATTCTCTACAAAGTGTACATTTTATTTATAATTCTTATAGAGTACACACAGAGATCACATACATGTGATCCAACATTACATCACGAAGCGGAAGCAAATTATGTCTGGGTACAGACAAGTTTAACAAATTGGCTTAAGAAGCCTTATTCAAACATAAAGCCCTCCACGAGGGAACCAGTCTGCTGACTGGGACTAGACTAGCTTAACTTCAGTTGTCCAGCTCGATGAAGAAGCCACCTTCGGGGTCAGTGGCGTCATCTAAAACATAGATTAAGCAAACGTGAGTACAAAGGCGTACTCAGCAAGACTTACATAGGAACTATACTACTCATGCACATGTATCAAGGTAAAGGAAGGTGGGGTTCACTTGCAGAAATGCCAGCTTTGACTTGGCTAGTCCTGAACTACGAGTACCAGACTTTGGGGTAAGAAGCGTACACGAGTCCACTACTTTCACCAACCAATACCCCACTATGGTGCCTTCCTCGACTTCCCCACGAGAAAGCACGCCATAGCACTCACACTTATCTTGGTGTGTTTTAGAAGTATCCGGTTCAAGTTATCTAATAATCAAGCTAAGCTTTCCAAGTAGTCCATAACCGCGGACGCGGCTATTCGAATAGTTTTGTTAACCTTGCAAGGGTGTACCGCTACACACACATGCCATCAGTTACCGCCTGTTGAGTGTCACCGTTCAAGAGATGACAGCGGGGATGACACCACAACTGTTACCTCATAGCCTATCTAGTACAAGAAAGCCGCCTACTTGGGTTAGTTACCACTATCGTGAACCCGGCCGGTTTACCGAAGTGGACCCAAGCGATGTGTGCGTGGTGCATAAGCCGGTCTCGGATGAGCCGTTCTCTCACTTAGCATCCAGGCCACAAGACTACCAGAACTCCGAACTACTGCGACATCTGGACATCGAGAGGGATGAGTTAATAAGTTGAGAGGGGTCAGTGAGCCCAATGTGTGGTTGTACTCTTCATCTTGGATCACCACACAAGAACTCGGACTTAGGGCGGTGTTCAACGAGACAACCCACCGTGTACTCCTACACAGCCTCTCATCGTTCACCTTGTATTAGGGTCGATTCACCAACACTTTTCTACCAGCATCAACATGATCACTACCATCCCGACTCACATCACAGTAACAACAGGGTATCATACTAAGCATGCAATAAGCGGTAACATTTGCAGGGGCCACAAGATATCATTCAACTCCTACATTTGCTAGGATTGTGGTTTGCTTACTACTGTGACAAAAGATAGGTCATGCAAAGGGATGGGTTCATCTAAGCGGTAGAATCGTAACATGGTGATCATCCTATACAATGCATAAGCGAGACATGAGAGGGAAGTGGGATTTTATCGACATGATCAATGGGGTTTTGCTTGCCTTGCTGACGAGGTTCGGTTTCTGGATCTTCAGCGAAGGGGGTGACCTCTTGCTCCGGTTCAACCTCTACTCGACAAGCAAAGTACAAAGTAGCAATCAATATGAATGCAATGCTCAAGCATATGATATAGTGTTAAATCTTGGAGTATAAGTTTTGATGTGTGACGCAATTCCATTTAAGTGGAATATATTGCATTTTTAAATGCAAATTCAAATTCCACATTTGAATTCAACCTTAACCAAGTTATATATGATATAGTTTGATCAATTTGAATTAACTTCAAATGTGTATGATATGCCTCTGAGGTGTGGTTGATTTGCATCATAAATCCATGGTCCAAGTGGCAAAATCATTTGGTTTGAATTTGAAATAAATTCAAATAAAGAAAATGATATATGCTACTGGTCCCATTTTAAATTCAACTCAAACAGAGTTGAAAGTTGCATATTTGGAAAGATAATTTTCTCCTGATCATTTTTCATATATTATTTGTCCAATTTGGAGTTAATATAAATTTTCTATGAATTTCCAAAGTTTGGGGTATTTTCTGGAATTTCTGGATTTATTAAACTATTTTTCTTTTCTGGAAATTCATTTACTGCGTCACTGTGATGTCATGCTGGCGTCAGGGGGGTTTGACCCTAGTCAAACTGACAAGGGGTCCCACTGGTCAGCCTCTGTAGGGTTAAACCTGTGTTGATTAAGTCAACAGAGTGATTAGGGGGGCCCTGGGCCCACCTGTAAGTCTCACTAGGGGGTCATTAGGGGTTAACTTAACCCTGGCCACGTCGGACCTGCCGGCGGCTAAACGCCGGCGGCCTGGTCACGGCGGCGCTGCACGGGGAGGTCGATTCCGGCCACGGGAGAGCACGGGGAGGACTGCATCTTGCTCCTGGAGGTCTTCCGCGTCTTCTGATGGCATCGGGGGCTCGCGTGGTGCTCGGAATCGACGACGGCGACGACTCCGGTGGCAGCAGTACGGCGACAAGGTCGTAGTTGACACAACCGTGCACGGATTAGGTCGAACTTGAGTGCGTTCGAACGCTGGCATGACCAGGAGTTAAACGCGCGCGCTGGACGCGATGAAGGGGCACAGGGGCGACCTCATCGTCGTCCATGGCGGCGACAGAGCTCGGCTCCCATGGTGGCGTAGGATACAGAGCGAGAGGGGACTGGCTAGGTGAGGGGAAACGCTCACCCAAACGTAGGGAAGGCAGCGGCGCAGTCGATGGAGGCGGGGAAGGCTTGACGACGGCGAATCGAAGACGGCGAGGTTGCGGGTCCGGCGAAATCGTGATGAAGCTTGCGTCGTCCACGAGTTCAATCAGGCGCCCATCTTCTCCAGTTTGGGTAGTCGTCGACGAGGAGGAGGATGGACAGCACGGCGTAGCTCGGGGACGTCGTTGGCCACGAGTTATTACTACGGCGAGCGGCGTCGCTCTCGGGTGGTGAAGGAAACGAGCACGGGAGGAGGAGGAGAAATCTCTGGAGGGGGGGAATGGGCTCACGGCATCTCCAGCGTCTCCGTGGCGTCGCTAGAAGGCGCGGGAGGGGCAGGTGTCGTCGGGAGAGGCGTCGACGTGCAAAGCTAGCTCGGTGGCATTCCACCGAGCAGCTTGGAGGCGCGGGAGGTGGAAGAAGACCCCCGTGCCCCTTTGGGCCGGCTGGGCTGGGTGGGCCGGCTTCGCCCAGGCGAGAGGTAAGTCTTTTTCCTTTCTGTTTAATCTTTCCTTTCTGTTTTTCTGTAATTTTTTCTGTTTAGCTAAAATAAATTGCTAAACATTTTATTAAATGCTGAAAACTTTTATATGGCCTCATAATAATATAGACTAGCCACTCATAAACTTTCAACATTTTTAAAATTCAAATGATTTGAATTTTAAATCAAAAAGGTTTATTTCTTTAATTCCAAGGTACTGTTTGAATATTTGAAAAATCTATGAGCATGGGGTGGGTCCCACATCACTTGATATGTGATCACACTCATTTATAAGACTTTTCAAAACTCTAACATGAATTTTTGGAAAAGATTTTTATCTGGCCTTTTGAATTAATTCATCTGGGGGGTGTTCCTTCTCCCAATTGGATTTTGAATTTGATTTCCAAGATTTCTTTTTGAAATTTTGACATGATGCAAAGGTACTAGCTAACCCTAGCACATACCTAACAGAGGGTTCTGACATCATCCTATAAAATGCATAAGCGAGACATGAGAGGGAAGTGGGATTTTATAGAAATGATCAATGGGGGTTTGCTTGCCTTGCTGACGAGGTTCGGGTTCGGGGTCTTCAACGAAGGGGGCAGCCTCCTGTTCCGGTTCCACCTCTACTCGACAAACAACAAACAAGGTAGCAAAGTAAATACAATGCACAATCACATGGTTTAAGGTTGAAACTTGATGTATATGCTTTGATGTGTGAAGAAATTCCATTTAAATGGAGTATATTGCAAATTGAATTGCAAATTCAAACTCCAATTTGAATTCATTTTAGCCAAGTTACAATTGACATTGTTTGATCAAGTTGAACCATTTTGAAATGTGTATGATATGCCTCTGAAGTTCAAGTATAATGTGATATGTTGACATGGTTCAAAATGCAAAAGCATTTGAAAAGAATTTGAATTAATTCCATTTAAATCAAATAGCAAATGCTACTGATACCGTTTTAAATTCAACTCAAACATGGTTGAAAGTTGTATATTTGGATAGCTTATTTTCTCCTGATCATTTTTCATATATTATTTGTTAAATTTGGAGTTAATATGAATTTTCTATGATTTTCCAAAGTTTTAGCCCTTTTCTGGAATTTTCTGGATTTATATAAACATTTATTCGAATTACTGCGTCAGGCTTGCGCAAGGGTGACGTCAGGGGGGGGTCTGACGTGCGGGGTCCAGTGGTCAGCCACAATGGGGTTAATCCCTCTCTGTTTAAAAAATAACAGAGGGGTTAAGGGCTGGGGGCCCACCTGTCATTGACCTGGGGTCAACTAACAGGGGGTTTAGCCCCTAATCAGAAGGCCTCGCCGGCGGCTAGCCGCCGGTGGCACCAGTACGCGGCGGCGCACACAGGGAAGGGGGTTCCCGACCACCATTTGGTGCGCCTCTTGTACCAAATTGCAGCCCGTGCAGTCGCACGTCGCATTGAAGGTCCAGGCGACCTCGGGGGCTATCGGAAAGAAGCCGGCGACGAGCGAAAGCAGCGACCGTGGCACGGCAGTGAGGTCAAACTCGCTAGGAGGCGCGCCTGGGAGCGGGGCTGGGGTGGTTCGACGCAGTGGAGCACCGCGAGTGCAACTGACATGGCCTCGGCTTCAATTGCGTAGCGGTTGCTTGCCGATGACGACCGTGGCGGCGAGGTACTCCGGCTTCCATGGCAGAACACGAAGGAGACACGGATTGGGGGCTCAAGCAGAGGGGGTTTGACCATGAGCTCACCAGGAACTCGACGGAGGTGGCAGCGAAGGCTGAGGTGGCTCGACGGCGACAAATTCGACGTCGATCTTCCTCGGCTCCGGCGAGAAGGAAACGACGATTGCGGCGGCTCCTTGATCAATTAGGTCACCATCTTCAACGGCTTGGCGTGGACGACGACGTAGCGCGAGGGGCACACGGTCTCCGGGCTTCTCTCCGGCGTTGGCGGCGGTTGCTCACGGCGGCGAACGGCGGATGCTCTCGGTGGAGGATGAAATCGGCGAGGGCGGGGTGGAGAGCGAGCCAGGAGGGGGGGAATGGAGGAGGCGTGCTCCGGGGCGTCTCCAGGCGCGAGAAGGAGGCACGGGGAGGCCTGGAAGGTCCTCGACGGCGACATGGCGTCCACGACTGGCTCGGTGGCATTCCACCGAGCAGCTTGGAGGCGCGGGACGGGGAAGAAGACCTTGCTTCCCCTGGTGGGCCGGCTGGGCTGGGTGGGCTTCTCTCGCCTGGGCGCCAGGTAAGCTTTTCCTTTTCCTTTTCTGTTTTTCTTTTCTGACATTTGTTTTGGCTAGCAAAAATAAATACCTAGCCATTTTCTAAAATGCTGAAAATTTTTATATGGCCTCATAATAATATAGACTTGCCATTTATAAAGTTTGGCACTTTTTAAAATTCAAATAATTTGAATCTTAACTCAAATAGGGGTTTTTGATTAATTCCAAGGCACTGTTTGAATATTTGAAAAATCCATGAGCATGGGATGGGTCCCACATCACTTGATATGTGATCACACTTATTTATAAGACTTTTAAAAAATCTAACATGAATTTTTGGAGAAGATTTTTATCTGGCCTTTTGAATTAATTCATCTGGGGGGATTCCTTCTCCCATTTTTCTTTTGAATTTGATTTCAATGATTTATTTTGAAATTTTTGAGATGAAAGCAAGTGACTTTGATCCTAGCACAATACCTAACAGAGGGTTCTGACAACTCGCCCCCACTCAACAGAATCTCATCCCGAGATTCGGAAGTCTGCGGGAAGAAGGAGGGATACTCGGAACTGAGACGGTCTTCTCTTTCCCATGTAGCTTCTCTCTCAGAGTGGTGTGACCATTGCACTTTCAGAAACTTAATCTTCTGACGACGAGTGACACGCTCTGCGGAATCAAGAATACGAGCGGGGTATTCTCGATAAGAAAGGTCATCTTGGAGATCAAGCGTTTCATGGTCGACTTCGTGGATGGGTCCTTGAAGCAACGCCTGAGTTGGGACACATGGAATACATCATGTACTCGGGAAAGGTGCGGGGGTAGTTCAAGTTGGTAGGCAACTTCTCCATGTTTAGCAAGAATGCGGAAAGGTCCGATGTAACGTGGGGCCAACTTGCCTCTGATACCGAAACGTTGGGTTCCCTTCAGAGGAGTAACCCAAAGGTAAGCCTTCTCATCCAGATTGTAGCTCTCTTGCCTATGATGACGATCATAGTAGCTTTTCTGACGAGACTGGGCTGCTTTCAATTGATCACGAACAATGCGAACTTGCTCTTCTGCTTCCTTCATCATGTCCGGTCCAAAGAATTGTCTTTCACCGGTTTCTGACCAGTTTAGTGGTGTTCGACATCGTCGTCCATAAAGGAGTTCAAAAGGATCCATGTTCAGACTAGATTGAAAACTATTGTTATAAGCAAATTCGGCGAATGGAAGAGATTTCTCCCAATTCTTTCCGAATGAGATAACACAAGCTCTGAGCATGTCTTCAAGAATTTGGTTAACCATTTCGACTTGACCGCTAGACTGAGGATGGAAAGCTGTACTAAAGGAGAGATGAGTTCCCATAGCATTCTGAAAACTTCCCCCAAAATCTAGAGGTGAAAAGGCTACCACGATCAGAATTGATTTCCAAAGGAACACCGTGAAGGGATACAATTCTAGAGACGTACAAGTCCGCTAACTGGCTAGCAGTTATAGACTCGCGAACTGGAAGGAAGTGTGCAACTTTGGAAAGCCTATCTATGACAACGAAGATGGCATCGTTTCCTTTCTAGGTTTTCGAAAAGCCGGTGATGAAGTCCATACCGACTTTGTCCCATATCCACTCTGGAATAGGCAAAGGTTGAAGTGTACCAGCAGGTCTTTAATGTTCTGCCTTAATGCGACGACAAACATCACATTCGGCAACAAATTGAGCAATGTCTCTCTTCATCCTAGTCCACCAAAATCTCTGGCGTAGATCTCGGTACATTTTCGTGCTACCGGAATGAATCGAGAGGGGTGTGTCATGGGCTTCCTTGAGGATGAGTTGCCTTAGTTCCCTATTCTTAGGTACTACCAAACGATTTCCAAAGAATACCGTTCCTTTGCTATCTGTGGAGAAACAATTAGCAACTCCGCTAGCAATGTTCTCCTTGATCCGGCGAACACCTCGTGCACGCCTTTGGGCAACTATGATTTGATCCTCAAGAGTCGGTTTCACCACCAAGGTAGAAAGATAGCCATGAGGAACAATCTCAAGATTGATCTTGCGAAATTCCTCATAAAGAAGTGATTGATACTGTTGTAACATAAGGTTGTTACAATACGACTTACGACTTAGTGCATCAGCCATGACATTGGCTTTTCCTGGGGTGTAAGAAATTCCTACGTCGTAATCTTTTATCAACTCAATCCAGCGTTTTTGTCTGAGATTAAGATCTGGCTGGGTGAAAATGTATTTGAGGCTTTGGTGGTCGGAATAGATCTCACAACGATTACCAAGGAGGTAATGTCGCCAAGTTGTTAGGGCATGAACTACGACAGCGAGTTCAAGGTCATGGGTAGGATAGTTCTCTTCATGTGGCCGCAACTAGCGTGAAGCATAAGCTACCACATGTCTATCTTGCAGAAGTATGCATCCTAACCCTTGCCGTGATGGGTCACAATAGATCTCGAAATCCTTTTTGGTGTCTGGAGGTGCAAATACGGGTGCAGAAGTCAATCTTCTTTTTAGCTCTTGAAAGCTTTCCTCGCACTTGGGAGTCCATGGGAATTTCTTATCTTTCTTGAGGAGTTCAGTTAGAGGCTTTGCAACTTTAGAAAAGTTCTCGACGAAGCGGCTGCAATAGTTGGCTAGGCCAAGAAAACTCCTAACTTGCTTAAGCGATTCAGGTGGAGTCCAGTCAAGGACAGCCTGAACTCTCTCGGGATTCACAACAATGCCTTTTGCAGAAATCACGTCGCCTAAGTAGGTGTTCCAAAGTTTCATCAATACCAGCCTTAGGTGTTCTGCATGTTCATCTTCATTCTTCGAGTAGATGAGAATGTCATCTAGATAAACTACAACAAATTTATCTAAGTACTCCATGAAAATCGAATTCATCATGCGTGAGAAACTGGCGGGGGCATTGGTTAAACCAAAGGACATGACGGTGTACTCGTAAAGACCATAACGAGTAGTAAAATCCGTTTTGGGAATGTCCTCGTTTCGGATTTTGATTTGATGATAACCTAATCTCAAATCCATCTTGGAGAAGACAGAGGATCCTGCAAGTTGATCATAAAGATCATTGATCCTGGGCAAGGGGTACTTGTTCTTTATCGTCGCTAAATTTAGCGGGCGATAGTCTACGCACATCCTTTCTGTTCCATCTTTCTTCGTTACGAACAGAACAGGGAAACCCCATGGCGATGAGCTAGGGCGGATGAAGCCTTTTTCCAACAAAGCCTCCAGTTGGGTTTTAAGCTCAGCTAACTCATGTGGGACCATTTTGTATGGGCGTCTAGAAATTGGTGCGGTTCCTAGCACAAGATCCGCTATAAACTCTACACATCTGTCGGGTGGCATTCCCGGCAGCTCTTCAGGAAAGACATCCGGGAAGTCACGAACCACCGGAACATCTTCAAGGCCGGGAAGGGGAAGTACATTCAAAGAATGCACTTGGGTTCTTGTTCTGGGTGAGGTATAGTTGACTGTCTTGCCTGAAGGGTGGGTGAATTTCACTGATTTGCCTTTGCAATCCAGGTAGGCATTCTGTCTTGATAGCCAATCCATGCCAAGGATGACATCAATATCTGAAGATTTGAGGGCTATGAGTGAAGCAAGGAATACTAAACCCTCAATTGCAATTTTATTACCATGGCTTACTCTATTAGTTTGCCATCTTGACCCTGGAGTTTGAATAATCATTGGGGTGGACAATTCAACAAAAGATAACTCATGACGAAGTGCATAACTTTCCGACATGAATGAATGAGATGCTCCTGGGTCGAAAAGAATGGAAGTAGGAACATAATTGACTGGGAGCGTACCAAGAATGACGTCAGTGGTGTCATCAGTCTCTTCGGCGGCAATCTGGTTCACACGTCCACGAGTGGCGGGAGGAGCGGGTTTGGTGGTGTAGACCTTCTGGGGTGGCTTGCCACGACCATTGTTGTTGCCTCCAGCACGGGGTGGAGCATTCTGATTCTTGAGCTGGTTCTGGGGACACTCACGAGAGTAGTGGCCTGCCCGACCATACTTGTAACAGGCTCCAAAGACAGTGCGTGGAGCTGGGTTGTTTGGTGGGGCTGGGTGGAACTGAGTTGGTGGACGAGGCGCCACATAGGATGGCCTCGGTGGGTTGTTCTGGCGGAACATACTGTTAGGGATCCAGATCTTGCGCTTCTGAGAGCCGGAACTGGATGAACCGTTGTCCCTAGGGTGTTTGCGGAAGTCATTGGGGGTGTTCATGTCCTCTGCCTTGATGGCCTTGTTGACAAGGACCTGGAAGGTGGCAAAGTCATGTAGGTTGAGCTCACGACGGAGTCCAGAATTGAGTCCACGACGGAACCTCTCTTGCTTCTTTGCGTCGGTGGAGACTTCTTCAGTAGCATAGCGAGCCAGTCGGTTGAACTCACGACTAAACTCGTCAACGGTCCTTCTGCCTTGGGTGAGGTTGCAGAACTCCTCACGCTTGCGGTCCATAAGACCCTTGGGAATGTGGTGCTCGCGGAAGGAAGTGCAGAATTCATCCCAAGATGTGGGCGGTCCAACTGGACGCATGTTCAGGAAGTTCTCCCACCAAGAGCTAGCTGCACCTTCAAGGTGGTAGGTGGCATAGCTGACCTTGTCGCCATCTGCAACATGGCCTGCCTAGAGCTTCCTCTCGATGCTGCGAAGCCAGTCATCGGCGTCAAGGGGCTCAGTGGAGTAACTGAAAACCGGGGGATGAAGCCGGATGAAGTCGTTCAAGGACACCAACTCGTTGCGCTGCTGAGTGGTGTTGCGGGCAATGACCTCCAGCAGATGGTGAGAGTCTCGGCGGTTCCTCTCAACCTCCATCAGAACCTGAGCCATCGTGGGTGGGGGTGGAAGGTTGCCTTCCTCCTGTTCATTCCCACGACCCTGGTTACGACCAAGCTGGCCACGGGTTCCTTGAGACATCCTGAAGGTGAAAACCAAAGTCAAACAGAGTTGATTGGAAGAATCTAATCAAGGTATTGAAGTACTGGAAGGATTACAGAGCAAAGGAAGTAACCATCTTGACAACATGGTGATAAAAGCATACAAGCCATATATTCACAAGCTGTCATACAAACCATACATCTTTTTAGTACAAGCACCAAGGTAAGAGAAGAAGAAGCACCCGATAAACGCAAGAGGTACTCTAAAGAAGACTTCATCGCAAGAAGACATGGGAAGGAAAGAGAACCATGGATACAGAAACCCATGCCCTTTCCAGGTAAGTCCCTCAAATCTAAATAAGAAGAGCATTATAATAAATTTTGTGAATGGGTGAAACGTCTTTTTCTTCAAATTCCTTTGACTGATGCTATTAAGTTACCTCCCTATTCGAAATAAATGAAAGATATTGTTACTAATAAAAGAAAAGTTCCTAATGAGGCAATATCTACTATGCTTGCTAACTACTCTTTCAGTGGCAAGATTCCTAAGAAGCTCGGTGACCCAGGTATACCCACCATTCCTTGCTCCATAAAGAATAATTACGTCAGAACTGCTTTATGTGATCTTGGTGCAGGAGTGAGTGTTATGCCTTTCTCTCTTTACAAAAGGATTTGTTTAGAGAAACTAATCCCTACAGATATCTCCATTCAGATGGCTGACAAATCAACAGTTGTCCCAATAGGTATTTGTGAGGATGTACCTGTTGAAGTTGCTAATTGTTTGATCCTTACAGATTTTGTTGTGCTTGACATGCCCGAGGATGGGAGTATGTCCATTATTCTTGGTAGACCTTTTCTTAACACCGCAGGCGCTATCATTGATTGCAATAAAGGAAAGGTCACTTTCAACGTTGATGATAAAGAACACACGGTGTATTTTCCAAAGAAGATCGACAAGAGGCATGGCCTTAACTCTATAAAGAATATCGAGACCGTGAAGATTCGAGAATGGGACTGTCCACTACATGTGCACCACAAATACAAAACCATTATGGTGGGGACAATGTCCATTAAAGTAAAAATGCAATGATCACTTCATAAGAGGGGAGACTTCTTGTTCTATATATCGCCGGTTTGTTGGTGAGACTTGATCAACCTTACTAGTGAGCTTGTTTTATATAGGTAAAAAGTTAAGCTTGTTATGTTTTCATTTGCTTTAGCTTTCATTCTCTTTGCTGTACCAAGTTTTTTATGTTTTTGAAGCTTCACAATACTAATCACCGCTTTAAGTTTTCAGAAAGTTTTGCAGCTTTTTGAACTCCGAGAAATTTTCAAAAGTGAAGTTTTCAGAAAAATTCCAGAAAAATAAAAATAAAAAATTCCATGCCGGGAGTGACCCAGAGGCACCTGGGGCTGACCAGGGGGGCCACCAGTGGCCCAGGCGGCCAGCTGGCGCGGCCTGCCCCCTGGCCGCGCCCACAGGGCACCTAGGGCCCACATGCCCCACTTCCAGGTATGTCTTCTTCCCCCTCCTTCCTCTCTCTCCAAAAACACGAGTTCTGCACTTTGTTCTTGTGTTCTTGCTGCTCTCCGTCCAGAATTTCGATCTCTCTCTACGACCCATCATTTGAGCTGAAATTTTTGGCAAATACTCCCTGGTATGTAACTCCTTCACCCCTCCAATTAGATTTTTGATTCGTGGCTTCATTTGTGAGTATTTAGTAGCTCTTGGTGCTATTTGTGTGAGCTTGCATGCATGTGTAGAATTTTATTTTCCAAGTTTTGATGCAAGTTTATGCCTTAGGTAAGTGAGTTGAGTAGTTTGCCTTAACTCACTTTGTTTAAATCCTTGTTTTTGTAATTTGTCAAAATATCAGAAATGAGTTTGCTAGGAAGAGAAAAGGGGTGGCTTGGGAAGAAAAGGCCCGAGCGCTCCGATCGAGTTACAAGAGCTGCAGCTTCACCCTCGGCTGCTAGGGTGAGCTACAACGAAGATCATGTGCCCTTAGAGTTGTTTGAGGACACAAATCCGGCACGTGCAATGACTTTTCCGTGCGATGAATTCCTTGAAGCTGCAGGAATTAAGGAGGAGTTCTATAATCTTTGTGCTAATGCAGGTCTGACGCGGCTCGCAACGTGCCGTGTTGTCCAGTATCAAAAATTCACCTCCTGTTTTATTAACAGTTTTAGCTATAACCTTGATGCTGGTTGTTGATTTTAAAATTTACAATGATCTTTTGACCATGCCTTTGGAAAAGTTTTGTGAAATAATAGGTGTGTCGAATGTGGGACTGACGGCGAAGATGAGCTCTCAGCCCTCCGAGCTAAGAACCGTCTTCAACTCTTTCTGTAGCATGGATACAAGAGATATACATCGGTCAAAGATCTCCAGCATCTTATTCCCACACCTCAGGTATTTTGCGTACTATATTGCTAGAGGGGGGTTAGCTCGTGACAACACGAGAAACATATCTGCGCCGGATATTGCTATCCTGGCAACCGCCCTCTCGGGGAGGTTTTATTATAATGTGGGTGCCTTAATTGCTCGACGCCTTGCTATGAACGGTAACAAGGGAGATTTATTTGGTGGCGTTTACGCCACACTTACCCTAGAGTCTCTTAATGGCACCCCACACCCCGATGATAAGACTTTTACTTATTTAAGTTTTGACCTTGCTGCTATGAAAAGGCATAAGTTCGTTACCATGAATTCCGAGTTTGGTAACCTTGATTATATCTTGCGTTTCGGAGCCACCACGGAACGCAAGATCCGTCTACCTGCACCTCTTTTGTTTGATTTTTCTCGCAGGAACGGATGGTCCTTTGATGTTATCCAGTTCGATGAGTTCGTGGTCGAGCATCAGTTTCATAACCCCATGGAGGGGGTTGTGCCCGACGAGGAGGAGCATGGTGAGTTCCCACCTTTCCATGGGGAGACCTTCACCCAGTTTGGTGAAGGGCCTTCCTCTACTTGGAGCGCGGATCCTTCTTCGTGGGAGGATCCGAGGACTTCGGTGTACGCACCGGAAGCCTCATACGACCCTTGGACTCACCAGTACCACCCTGGAGAAGGAGGCTCCTAGGGACATTTGCTACTACCAACTTATGCCAAAAGCCTAAGCTTGGGGGAGTACGTGCCCTTCTCACTTTTCCATTGTATTATCCATTTTATTCGCTTTGATCTTTTCGAAGTTTTTGCCCGTTTTTTCTTTCTTTCTTTCTTTGCGAAAACAACAAAAAGATTTTCTCTTTTTTTTTGCTCTCTTTTAAACCTTTAAAAAACCCAAAAATATTTCCTTTCTCTCTTTAGTTTGCTTTGTTTTCAGAGATCAGCTCGAGTCCGTGATGGCATTTGATAATATTTCCCACGTTCGATCGTGCAAACGACAAGGAAGTAATGACGAAGATCGACGAAAGGGAAGCAACAAGGAAAACCGGTATGAACTCTTCTTGTTTCTACTTTTGTACGTATGCGTGTACTTACGATCTAGAGACCAGCTTGTAGCGACATAGTGCTATGTTTACAATGTTTTCCCAGTGTTCATGCTTTCCTTGTGGCTAGTCTCAAATAGCTAGAGTACATAATGTGTTGTTGAAATGATTTACATGTATTGCATTGTTCATGGTTTGGCATACTGAAGTGGTATTTCCCTTCGGAGAATTTTTGGATTGACTTGGCACATGTTCACACATGCTTATGACTATAAAGTCTACTTTTGCCTTGATGATCTTTTTGTTTCAGAATAGTTATATCACTTTCATGCCCGATTCAATGTTGCTTTGTCGCTCTGCATGATTATGACAGTTATTGCTCTCTAGTTGGTCGCTTCCCAGTCTTTTGCTAGCCTTCGCTCGCACCAAGCGGATTTCTGCTTGTGCTTCGAAACTACTTTTCAAACCCAGTTGTTCCATTTGAGTCCACCATACCTACCTATATGTGGTATTTACCGGCCACTCCTAACTTAGACTTTCTTGTGCCATCTTGAAATTTATTCAAAAGTTTCCCTTTTTGTAACCGTACAAGTTCATGGTACAGTGAGGGGAAATCAGTATCTTTCATGCCAAAAATATTTTGACGAAAGTTTTAACTAGTAAAAACAGAAAATAAACAAATATATGAGAGTTACACCTCCCCCATACTTGATGATGGAATGAAATGGACCAAATGATGCTTATGATAGGTGGAACGATACCCTCCTTCCGTCCTTGAGGCAAAATAAAAGGTTCCATAGACCATCGAAGGATTTATGGATAAGGGAATATGTGTAAGCAAAAGGCATTATATATGGTTGGCATGGGAGATATTGAGAGACCTTTACCGTTCACCGTTGACTGGAAAGTTACCCCTCTCAAAAGAGTTTTATCTCTGTTTTCAAAACCAAGAGCTCTGGCACTCGTTTAGTCTTTGCTTCCTTTCTCGGGTTTTCAACCTTGCCATCAAAAGCCACGGTTCGAGAGTCTCCCCTTCTTTCTTCAAAGCACCAACTCTGAGAGCATAATTGTCATTCTTAGTGTAACATGCATTGTCCCAAAGTATTACATTGTCTTCTGCATGCTTGTGTTATTGCTAGTCTGAAATACTGAGTTCTAGTCACCTTTAAAACTCCGGAGGAGTTTCTGCATTTATGTTTTGCTTCACTCATGGAGGCTAGCGAAGTGCCACTCAAGTATGTTCAAGCTATGTGCATTGTGATCCTGTCTTGATTTTCAGTAGCTTATTATTTACTTTTAGTTGTTTGTGGCTGATCACATGAAAGAAGAATTGCTTCGTGCATTGTCCTTATAGCATTGTTTCAATACCTGCTACACTCTTTTCGTAGTACATGCTTACATACATCTGATGAAGCAAAAGAGTTTGTCAAAGTTTTCTTTGTCGCGTACAGTTCGTTGAACTGAATTGCTTGAGGACAAGCAATATGCTAAGCTTGGGGGAGTTGATACATCTCAAACGTATCTACTTTTCCAAACACTTTTTCTATTGTTTTGCCCTCATTCTTGCATGATTTGGACGAAACTAACCCGGACTAACGCTTTTTTCAGCAGAGCTTCCTGTATGGTTTATTTGTGCGCAGGAAAATGGATTTTTAGACGTCCTAGAAAATCCACGAACCCGAAGGAGGCAGGAGCCAGAAGTGGGACCAGAGGGGAGCTCTGGGGGCCCCAGGCGCCCCCCTGGCGTGGCCAGGGGTGGGGCCGCGCCCTCTGGCCGCCTGGGCAGCTCCCCCCTCCTCTGGTGCCCTACCGAGACTCCTAATCTGGAGGCTGATTTATCCTCCGGAGAGAGGAGATCGTCATCGCCATCACCACTCCATTCATCCTCCAGGACTTCTCTTCATATGCGTGAGTAATTCCCTGCTGTAGGCAAAGGGGATGGTAGGGATTGGATGAGTTTAATCATGTAATAGTTCGTCAGATTGTTGGGGGCATGTTGCCTACCATCTACTTTGGTGTTTATCATCTTTGCTACAACTTGTTGTTCTTAATGCTTGTCACTTTGGGCCCGAGTGCCATGTTTTCAGATCTGAATCCTATGTGTTTTCATGAATATATTTGTGTTCTAGATCCTATCTATGAGTTGTATGCACCTATTATGGCCCGGAACCGGCGATCCCAAAGGTGACAGCTTGGGACACCAAAGGGGATGGTCCCTAATTTGAGGATTCCATGTATCCATTGAGTTTATTGCTTTGTTCTGGTGCTCTTTGACAGGAGCACCTTAATCTCCATAAGTTCCTTTTGGCCCCGTTCGTAGCGGGATGGTAGGACAAAAGATGTTGTGCAAGTTCTTATTGCAAGCACGCACAACTACCTACGGGATACATGCTTACTGTTTGATATTTGCCTAGATGGTCTTTGCTTTTCTGTGTGCCTTGCCCCGTGTTAGAATCTATTGCATGTTAACTCTCATCCATGCAGCGCCCAACCATCCATCTCCCTAGCCTACTGTGTTTTCAATCCTGCTGGTCATTAGTTGTTGCTTTTGTTGTTACTTTTGTTGTTGCCACTATCACTATCATATTATCGTTACCACTTATCTATCGTTGCAAGCAAGTATATTTCAGGTGCGATTGAACTGACAACTCAACTTCCAAAGCTTATAAATACTCTTTGGCTCCCCGCGTGTCGAATCAATAAATTGGGTTAACTTACCCGCGAAGGCTATCTCGATCCCTTACGCCTGTGGGGTATCAAGCAGGCGGCAGGTCCCGGCAACACCAGTCAGATGGTCGTACAGCTAGGAGAACCGGGGACCATACCAAGGAAAGTCCAGGTGGAACAAGGACCCAACAATCAAAAAAGTAGTCAGCTGCCAAGCAGCAAGCAGCAAGCACCCGGCCAGGGAAGCCAACAATCACGCAGCAGGCAGCAAACCCCGATTGCAGCGGAAGATGGACCACCCAAAGAAAAAATATACTTGTCCAAGGAATCAATGGCAATGGTAAAGGAAGCAGTCGCCCGCGGCAGGTTACTACCATCAGATGCCTCAAGGGACGAGCTAAGAGCATACAACAAGCTAGCGGGCGAGCTAACCCAGCAGACGAGAGAATGGCGCCTAGGCATGGAGAAGCAAGAAAAGGCGGAACTCGAAGAGAATAGCAGTCGCAGACAACCTCCTAGAAGTGAATCACCAGGCTACGACTCCCCCACCCGCAACAGATCGAAACTCAACAACCTGCGGAATACAGAAAGGGAGAGAGTGGTGCGGAAACTGGAAGACGACTTCAGATTAGAGGAAGACGACGATGAAGAAGAGCCCCTCACTCCGGCAGAAGCACTCATAAGCGCCCAGGACTACCTATCCCGTGCCCAGAAAAGAAGAAAGGGCAAGACGGATCGCTACACTTCCATTGCTTTGCAGATAATGAAGGACGCCATCGATGCCTCGGTACCTAAGAAATCCAGTGCAGAACGGCAGACTCGCAAGCGGACACCGGACAGAGACCCCAGTTCACCAGACGACGACGATGACTACGACAGTAATGACGACAGGCGCAGGCGCCCCGACAGGTACGAGAAACATGACAGCGACGACAGCAACAGGCGCCGCAGCACTCGGCGAGATGCGCGAGACGACATCACGCAAAACAGAGTCAACCACAACAGGCGAAGATGCGCAACACGCGAGGAGTACTCGGACAAAGAGGCTTCCGACGAGGAAATCAAGCCATGTGGAGCACTATGCTTCACACGTGCCATACGTGAGACGCGTATGCCAAACGGGTTCAAACTGAACTCCATGACTCTAAAATACCAAGGACTCGAGGAGCCGGAGACATGGCTCGACGATTACCTAACATCAGTCAAGTTTCAAAGAGGAACCAACGTCACGGCAATGCAGTACGTGCAACTCATGCTTCAGAGCTCCGCTCGACATTGGCTAAAGAATCTTCGGCGCGGATCCATCAGCTCCTGGAGCCAGTTCCGAGGAGACTTCATAGAAAACTTCAAATCCACATACAAGCGACCAACCTCACTCGAGGAACTGCGGGCATGCAAACAAGGAACGAGGGAGGCCCTGCGAGCATACATCCAGCGATGGACGATACTCAAGAATTCAACGGAAGACATCTCGGACGAAAGTGCGATCGATGCGTTCAGGCGGGGCCTTCAGCGCGTTGAATTCAAGGAGCAGCTCAGACATATGAAAGTCCGAACACACGCACGGCTGTTAGAACTAGCCAACAGCTGGGCGGACGGAGAAGATTTTGTTCGTAATGAAACAGAAACCCACATTGCGCGATCAGAGTACGACTACGACTACAGCGGAGATAGAGGAGCCGAAAGAAGAAGGAAGCGACCCAGATGGAACTTCTACGACGACAGAGGACCTGACATGGTCGCCGCCAGTTTCTCGGACGATCGGAACGGCAAGCACCGCGATGAAAATAGACCACAGCGACGAGACAACCGAGAAGATGAGCCCCAGGCTCAGAGACGAGAATGGAGGACAAGGCAGACACGCGACAGCACTCGTGCATTCCGCTCCGCAAAATAACAACTCGACGGACCATGTTCTATACACGGATTCAGAAACGAGCGAGGAGAGCTCAGGTCGTCCCACAACCTCAGGAATTGCAGAAGCTTCAACGAGTTGGCCGAGGAGAAAAGCCGCTCCGCGGCCGCAATAGCACGACCACTCGCAAACATAGCAGTTGGGCCAGTCGCCCACGATGCGCCACCAGCCCCCCCTCTGCCAACAAGACAGGTGGCCGCCATCCAGGAACGGCAAAGGACACCAGAAGAGGAAAACCAGTACCCAGAAGCCCACGGGAGGATCTACATGATACAAGAAGGAAGACCTTCCAACAGCAGCAGAAACAAGTCACCAGACAAGTCTTCTTGGCAACCTCCGCACACCCGGCCGTCCCAGAATACCTGTGCGGGTCGGAGACAGAAATCGCCTTCTCCCGGGACGACCACCCACCAAGGCTCGCCGCGCGAGTACTCGAGGCCAGAATCGGAAATTATGGCATGTCGCGAGTATTCATGGACGGCGGCAGTGGGATCAACATCATCTTCACCCGAACACTCGACGACATGCTCATCCAAAACAACTCACTCAAGTCCTCAGGCACAACCTTCCATGGGATCATACCAGGAAAGGCAGTCTACCCCTCGGAAGGATAAGCCTGGAGGTAGTCTTTGGGAACGCGACAAACTTCCGCAAGGAAACGCTTGACTTTGAAGTGGTCGACTGGAAGTCACAATACCACGCAATCCTCGGGCGACCAGCTTTCGCTCGCTTCATGGCCGTACCCCATTACGCCTACCTTAAGCTGAAGATGCCAGGCCCGCACGGGGTCATCACAATCAGCGGCAGTTTTGTCAGATCTGACCGCTGCGACAAGGAATTCCACAAGATAGCAGAAGTCTTCGTAGCCCACCAAGGCAGCAGGACCACGGGACTCGCAGAAGAAGCGCTCCCATAGAAGGAAAGGAAAATAGCCCAAAGAACCCAGGCACTCGGAGATAAAACTACCAGGCCTTTAAGGCCACTATATCATCGTTCTAAGTAAAAGGGATCTGTCTTCAACAGAACCCCCCTACTCTTTGTAAGAGACAACAGGAAAAGTATTACATAAATATTTTTCCCCACAATCTGTCGGCACTCGGGGACTCGCGGAAGCAGCCACCCCCCGAGTCATCCTCCGCAACCGCGGGACATTAAACTTGGCACTCGGGGGCTCGCCGAAGCAGCCACCCCCGAGTCGTCCTCCGCGATCGCGGCACATTAACTTGGCACTCGGGGGCTCGCCGAAGCAGCCACCCCTGAGTCGTCCTCCGCAATCGCGGCACATTAACTTGGCACTCGGGGCTCGATGAAGAAGCCACCCCCCGAGTCGCCCTCCGCAATCGCGGCACATTAACTTGGCACTCGGGGGCTCGCCGAAGCAGCCACCCCCCGAGTCGTCCTCCGCAATCGTGGCACATTAACTTGGCACTCGGGGGCTCCCCGAAGAAGCCACCCCCCGAGTCGTCCTCCGCAATCGCGGCACATTAACTTGGCACTCGGGGGCTCGCCGAAGCATCCACCCCCCGAGCAGTCCTCAGCAATCGCGGCACATTAACTTGGCACTCGGGGGCTCGCCGAAGCAGCCACCCCCCGAGTCGTCCTCCGCAATCGCGGCGCATTAACTTGGTACTCGGGGGCTCGCCGAAGCAGCCACCCCTGAGTCGTCCTCCGCAATCGCGTCACATTAACTTGGCACTCAGGGGCTCGTCGAAGCAGCCACACCCCGAGTCGTCCTCCGCAATCACGGCACATTAACTTGGCAATCGGGGGCTCGACGAAACTGCCACCCCCCGAGGCGCTCTTCGCAACCGCGACACATAATTTTCTTACACCCGGGGGCTTGCCGCAGCAACCCGCTGGAAACGTCCCCCGCAACTACAAACGCAGACGACCCCCCAAATCCAGCATGGAATATATACAACCAGGAAGAAGCATATACAACGAAGGGAAGCACCTAATCTTTAGGCTCCAACTTCG
The DNA here is from genome assembly GCA_950022295.1 of Bromus sterilis. NCBI lineage: Eukaryota > Viridiplantae > Streptophyta > Magnoliopsida > Poales > Poaceae > Bromus > Bromus sterilis. The sequence goes on from OX465599.1 coordinate 226,879,501, forward strand.
ATTTAATAAGTGCACCCAGATGGCGGTCGTACTCTTCGCCAACCCGCCTCACAACCTGGCACGCAGGTTTATCTACATCCATGTACTACTCATTCATCGAATGATCCCTACCTCCTGGAGGACCCGCCACCACCTGAGCAAAATCCACCCCCGGCCAATGACTATGGACCAAACCCAAAGCAGCTCGGGCTCCCGCACGAATCTGATGATCCATCACTCGACGTAACGCGGCAGGCTGAGAAAATATGCGACAGAGCCTCTCAAGGGAAGAAGGAACCACCTCCAACGGATAGAACTCAGCATGGATACCACCCAACACCCGCTGGCAGTATTTGAGAGCATCCGGTACCCGCTCAACTCGGAGACAAAGCAAAGCAAACGCTCGAGCATGAGCCCCATCCGCCCAAAAAGGATTGCTCGCCTGCACTCTGGGATCATCCAGCCGCGACATCTCTGACTGAACGACCCTCTCTTCATCCCGAGTTCGCCCTGCCAGCACTTCGAAAGTCAAAAACTACGACCAAGATAGAGACGGCAAAACCTACTAAGAGGAATCAAGCAACCAAGCAGATGCAAGACTCACCCCGCAGGAGGTTGGACAACTTCACCACCCACGAAGCAAGGCTCTCAACCACGGCCTCGGCGCACTCGCGCCGAGTAAGCTGAACGGCTACGGATCCCTTGAGACGAACAATCTCCCACTCAGCATCCTTCAGCCGCAAGCAAACGGACTCGTACGCACCCTCGCGAGCGTCATCCCTCAACGAACTCCACGGACGAAGAACGCCCGGATTGGCCTACCGCAGGATGAACAAAACAAAGAAATCAAAAACAGAAAGAGGAACAGCCAAGCAGTCACTTAGATAAAGTAAGCAAAAGATCAACCATCAAAACAGGAGTCACAAATTACAGACAAATTTTCAAAGCGACGCAACACTACTGTGCATCCCCCTCACCTACGACAGGGGGATCCTGAGCATCTACAACCTGTTGCAGGCGACGAGCCAGCTTATCAGCTTGGTCGTCCTGCTCATCAGAATAGTCCGGGATGGTCTCAACCAAGGAGTCATCAAAGGAAATCCCATGCCCCATAAGGACGACAAGGGCCGTGGAAGAACCACTCACCACGCTCTCTGCAACTAGTTCCACCATGCGTTTCCCATCTGGGCCGAATGCAGCCACCCGAGCGCCCAGGCCATCAGGCACCTTTGAACCCTCCTGCATAAGGTGCTCATGCGCAAGCCCCACAAGATTGGAAGCCCGGGCGCAGACGTCCCCGACCACAGAAACAGCCTCTGCAACAACATCCACATCACCTTGGAGAATTCCAGACCCTGATGCAGCAGTCTCCATCGGCTTCGCACCTATAGCAGCTGCACCAAGCAAAGAAACGTCATCACGGGAAGACAGTAGCAACAGCAAGACCAACAGTTGAATACCAAACTTACACACAAGCGAGTCCGCCAAGGCGCGAAGACGTTTGCCCTCGACTGCTTCCACCCGCGCACGCGCGTCCTCAGCCTGGCGAAGGCAAACCAGCTCCTCGTGTTGACCGTGCAACTCCGCCTCCTTGGAAGCCAAGGTAGCCTTGAGAATGGAAACCGTCCTCTCCGCCTTCTCGGCGTGCTTCTCGGCAGCCTGGCGACGGCCTGCAAAGACAGACAGTACTCAGACACAGCGGCCAAAGCTCAGTAGCGCAAGAACGAAAACTCACCATCCATAGCAGACAAAGCATCCTGGGCAGAATCATAGGCCCGCTGCCAACGCTCAGCATCAATCATCCAACGCTCGCAGTGTTGGAAAACAGGCTGCAAAAACCAGGCAACCAGGTGTTAAGGAAAGACAAGACTACAAGCAACTGCAAACAGTTACTTCTAGCCTCGGGGGCTACTCCCATCGGGAGCACTGCCGTGCCCCCGATGATAAAATCGCACAGAAACGAATCAACTTACCAGCTTGGAGACACGGTCGAAAGCACGAGCGTTGTCCTCAATCGCCAGGTCAAGCCGGCCAAAATACGGAAGACCAAGTTCAGTTGGCTTGGGCTCAGGAGCAACAGAACCAGGCGCCTCACAAGAAGGTGCACCAGGAACTACAACCGCAGTCGAAACAGCAGGAGTGGCCGTCGGCCCAGATTGACCACCGGCAGCCGAGAGGTACTCAAGATGCTTGGCCGCCGCTCCAGATCAGTTGTACCTGCGCTAGTACACGAAGCAGCCGGAGCAGGCGCAACACTACAAAATAAGCATTATCAGACGCAAGAACAGGGAAAAGGGAACGGGCACAAATCCAGCAGACTCTTACCTGACACGCGTAGCACGAGGGCGCCCCAGCCTCCCAAGCCTGACCCTCTTGGGAGGAGCGGCCGGAGCAGCAGCCGAAGGGGAAGGCCCAACAAAAGGAGCAGCAGGCGGGACATCATCATCCAACGCAGCATGATCTTCAGCGCTCAAGGGGCGCGACCGCTTCACACGGAAAGGACTCGAATCCTCACTATCTCCAGTCTCCACCAGCACAATTTCAGCATCAACAGTCGGCGCAGCATCATCAGCTGCGGAAGCACCAGGTTCTTCAAGAATATTGGCATCCTCCGGCTGCCGAGGATTACACGGCACCGGAGCATGGCCGTGCAAGGCAAGCAATGTCAACAACAAAGAAAAACTAAGTACTCGTCCAAACAAATGAATGAACACGGGAACCAACCGGTGGCGGAGAATGATCAGAAGCATATGGAAGGACAAGGCGCATTTCGGAAATACTCGAGCACTTGGTCACATGTTGGATATGAGCCAGCAAGGCTTCAGGTTCTAGCTCTTCAGGCGAGCATCTCGTCGAGTCACAGAGTCCCTTGTACTGCCACATAGGGCGAGTTCGATGCTGCAATGGTTGAACTCGCCTCCCCACAAAAACAGAGATGAGCTGACCACCAGTCAAGTTATCCTTCAACACAACAATCCTCTCCAAAAACTGAGTTAGCTCGGACGACTCCACCTTGGTCGAAGAATGAGACCACGAAGGTTGTCTGACCACCCGCGTTCCCGGATTGAAAGAAGCAAGACCAAATTGCTGACCAACAACGAAGCGATCCTTCAGATAAAACCAGCCTCTTCGCCAGCCAATAACAGAATCGATCTTCTCCAAGTCAAAATATGAATGTTTATCCCCAATGGAGATGCCCACTCGACCCACGGCATACTCAGAGTTCATCCTTTTTATACTAAAAAGGCGCCTCCAAAGTCCCCAATGGGGGTAAATCCCCAGGAAGGCCTCACAAAGAGTGATGAAACACGCAATGTGCAAAATCTCGTTGGGAGTCAGGTCATGCAACTGGAGCCGATAGGAATACAACAAGCCCCGAACGAAAGGATGCAGCGGAAGAGCAAACCCGCGGTGGAAGAAAGCCTGGAATAGACTCATCACCAAGAAGACGCACATCGCCCTCCACCACCATGCCATCAGCAACCAGCGCATCCAGATCTCAAGCCCCGAACGTGGACCGCTCCCACTTGCCGGACATCTTGGCCGACTCTACAGCAGCACGGGGGCGCTTGGTCATATATCTTGCAGCAGCCCGCAGAGGAGAAAAGATGTAGTCTCAGGAACAAGAAGGAAACAGAGAAAGAGGAGGAAGGCAACGGCTGGGTAAAACCTAAAATTTACCCAGCCGCATGGTATTTAACTCAAGAGCCTAGCAAGAATGGCCACCGTCCAACCTTTTCGCCCAGTAAAATGTGGCACGACCCCATACAGAGGCGAAAAGTATGGAGAATCCAACCGGCGCAATAACAACACCGCCCACTACGCGCGCAAAAAGAGGACCATGATCGCACAACGCGACAATTTCGGCGGGACAGCGCCAAGTCATTTCCCCTGGCAGGCCACAACAGTCAAAGAATTCCAAAAGACCACGCCAACGTCACATCACAGTAAGGCGTACTGCGTACGCCATCAAGGCTCTGAGATTCTATCTTTCAGATCTTTTTCCCGATAAAGAAAAACATCTTACTCCCATCGGGAGAGTACATCATAAGAGTCCCGGGTGCTCCCTCACCTAAAGGTCAGCCATGTGCTCGAGTGACCACTCGCACTCACGAGAGTCTCGGGTGCTCCCTCAACCCGACGCAAGACAAACATGCATTCGCCAAGATCATATGGCGCTAAGAGTCTCAAGTGCTCCCTCACCTCAAGAGCCGAAATGGCATTCGAGGGACTACTTGCGAAAAACCTCCCGTCTGAGCACTCGAAACAAGCTCCACGGGTGAATGAGTGAACAACTCGCTTGATGTTTTGTTCCAAGCGGGTGTAATGCTATAAGGCTCCGCGCCTCAAAAACACACATTGCTGGAACACGATACACTGTGCCCAGATGCCACGCAAGATTAGCGTGTAGGTAAGACCCCGCTGCGAAGTTCGGCCGGGCTAGGACTTGCCGAAGAGCGATTTCACTCCCAACCTTTTCCATGCGCTGCGCATGATAGAAAAATCCAGGCGGACGTATCTTAGGCTATGCACATTACTGGCGGCAAATGAACATCGTAAGACCTGAAGCGGCCAGACTTTTGCTCGACACCAGTGTTCCAAGCTCACGTCGAGGGACGTGGGTTTGATTGGGCTACTGTGGTATTTTCCCTAGTGCAATTCACCAAGGCTCGACCAGTCGACTCATTGGGCCCTTTCATCTTAGCATCCCTCGAAAAAGATTTTTTCATGGCCACCAGACTGCCAGCGACCCGCGGATGTACCGCGCATACCAATAACTGACAAATGAATGTACTCGAGTCCCTGCGCGACTCTTCGAGTCCCCCAGGCACTCGGGGGCTACTGACGAGGGGGTGACCCCACGACTCCTACGGATAAGCCTACCTGGTGTCCATGAAGACTGAAGGCCCATGAAGATACAACCTCGGCCCACTAATTGACACCGACGTAGGAGTCTACGACTCACAAGGAAGGTGCGAAGACCTGCCGTACGGAGCAAGCTATGGTTAGGAAAGCTTACCTGTAAACGTAGATGAACTCCTCCAGACCTAGCCCAGTATATAAGGGCTAGGAGGAGAGACACTAAAGACAACGAATATCATCTGTAACCCTAGCCTTGAGCGCTCCAGCCTTGGCATCCCCTGTAATCGCATCTCCCCCATTAATAATATCGAGCAGGAGCGTGCCTCCCTGTTTGCCGACGAGCTATCGTCCAACCTGTGCCTCTCATGACTAACCCAGGGTCCCTGACCATGGGATTTTCCGGGGTTGATCCCCGTCACCTGTGGTCAGCCTTCGCCGATCTACGCGCAGACGTAGACCTGACCTTCGGTAGGTACCAGATCTACGTCAACCGATGGGGCACCCTCCGCCTCACAGATCGCGCTCGAGCACCCACAACAACAGCTACAATGACGGAAACAATTAAGGATGAGTCACCCGCCCGCACGGCGACTACTCGAGTCATCTGCGCATCCCACCTTAGCCCGATCCACTAAACCGCCCGCGATTGCACGAGTGCGGCACTCTCGTGGAAAAAGCATAGCAGAAGCACGACAAGGCCAACATGCAACACACCGTTCCAGGTGTTCATGGCGGACATCCATGCAATAACTTCGGACGACAGAGGCAAAACAGACGACCCCGACAACTAAGAAGGAGCTGGTGCAAATGGCAGGGACAGCGAACCCGACGACACCGAGCAACTAACGGTTACCCTCGGAGAACCAGGAACTATACCACAAAAAATCTTCAGAAGACAAGGAAGAAGCAACTATGGGAACGATCAAACTAAAAGTAGCAGGCGCCACGCCTCAGAAGCTGCAAGGCAAAAAAAACCCGCAGAAAAAAATCGTCCTATCCAAAGAGGCAATCGCTAGAGTGAAAAACGCGGCAAAATCCTACCACAGGACGCAACGCGCGACAAATTCAGAGCATACAACAAGCTAGCAAGCGACATCACAAAGAAAACCAGACGTCTGAGGCTCGAGCTGGAGAAGCACAGAAGAGTCGCGGACGAGTCAAAGGCCGACTGTCAAGCACCACCAGAACCCTCGGGCCACTCCTCCGACCACGGCTTACCCCACCAGCGCAAGTCCAGATTCAACAACCTACGCCGAACGAACAAGAGGAAAGTTGCCCACAATCTGGATGACACATTCCGGCTCGAAGACGATTATGAGGAAGAAGAACAAATCACACCGGCACAGGCTCTCATCAACGCAAAAGGATACGTCCACTGCGCTCAAAACAGAGAGAAAGATGAAGCAGACCGTAACACTGCGAACGACACAATCGCCGCGTTAGTACCCAAAAAATTAAGAACAAGGCGACCAACCCGCGAGCCACCGTCAGATAGGGACCCAAGCTCACCCGACGACGACGACGATAGCAACGATGATCTCCGCAACCACGCTGAAAGAAACTGAGATCACGACAGGGAAGGCCGCGGCAACCGATGGAACAACGACTGACGAATACTCAGACGAGCAAGAGTCTGACAGAGATCTAGAACCTTGTGGAGCGCTTTGTTTCACGCGTGCAATATGCGAAACACGGTTGCCCAAGGGTTTCAAGCTGAACTCAACAACACACAAATACGACGGACTCGAAGAACCAAAAGGATGTCTAGACAACTATCTAATAGCCGTCAAGTTCCAACGAGGCACCAACACCACAACCATGTAGTATGTGCAACTCATGCTCAAAGGGTCAGCAAGGTACTGGTTGAAAAACCTGCAGCGAGGCTTCATCAGTTCCTAGAGAAAGTTCCGCAGCACATTCATAGAGAACTTCAAGTCAACATACAAGCGACCTTCATCACTCGAGGAACTGAGAGCCTGCAAGCAAAGAACCCGAGAGTCTTTGAGAGCCTACATTCAATGGTGGACCATACTCAAAAACTCAGCCGAAGACATATCAGACAAAAGTGCAATTGACGCATTCAGACGAGGACTACAGCACGTCGACTTTAAAGAACAGTTAGGGCAGCTCAAGGTTCGCACACTCGTGACACTGCTACAGCACGCCAATAACTGGGCTGACGGAGAAAACTCCATAGGCAACGAATCAGACGCCACGGTGACCCGCGGCGACCGTTGATACGTCCCAAACGTATCTATAATTTCTTCTTGTTCCATGCTCATTTGGGTGACATTGCTATGTGTTTTGATACACTTTCATACCTTTTTACACATATTTGGACTGACCTACTAACTTAGTGCACCCAGTGCCAGTTTCTATCTGCTGATGTCTGTGAATTGCAGGTTTTTACCCAAATTTACAGAGCCCAAATTTGTTGAAGAAAAATATAATTTTTTAGCACAACAGAAGCTTCCAGAAGACCGAAGGAGGGATGGAGGGGGGGGGGAGGTCACCCGCTCCCAGGTTGTCGGGACCCGGGGTTAGCGTATGCAAGTCTAGCTAAGACATAGTCATATGGAGAGCCGAGAACCGTACCCACTTGTCTAAGCAGACAAGGCCAAGCACAGAACGTTCTCGGAAAGCATCGTACGTGAGGGGTATCCCATCCAGGCCGGATGATCAACTGAGATGGGTCCTCATCGTCCGCACACAAGTCTAATGATATGGGTGATGAACTCCCATATTCAAAGACAAGTCGCCTCAACCATACTATCGACTATCTCATAACTCTTACATAGACTTACTCCAGCCCGATCACTTAGTCGGGGTCTAGGGTGGGCTCGATCATACCACAAAGTGTGCCTGAGACAGAGTCTCAAACAATCGCATCGCGATGCCCCAAGCTGCGCACATCTAAGGGCCACTTGGTGTATGAAAGACCGCCAGCCAGATCACAACTAAGGTCTCGAAAACCCATACAAAGACATGCATGTTATAAACATACACGCAGCACACATGCCTTGTATGAACAGTAGGTATCATTGCAATTCTCTACAAAGTATACATTTTTATTGATAATTCTTACAGAGTGCACACAGAGATCACAAACATGTGATCCAACATTACAACACAAGCGGAAGCAAAGTATGTCTGAGTACAGAAAAGTTTAACAAATGGCTTAAGAAGCCTTATTTAAACACATGCCCTCCACGAGGGATCCAATCGTCTGACTGGGACTAGACTAGCTTGATCTATAGTCGTCCAGCTCGATGAAGAAGCCACCTTCGGGGTCAGTGGTTTCATCTAAAACATAGTTTAAGAAAACGTGAGTAAAAAGTCGTACTCAGCAAGACTTACATAGGAGCTATACTACTCATGCACATGTATCAAGGTAAAGGGAGGTGGGGTTTCACTTGCAGAAGTGCCAGCTTTGACTTGGCTAGTCCTGAACTACGAGTACCAGACTTTGAGGTAAGAAGCGTACACGAGTCCACTACTTTCTCCAACCAATTACACCACTATGGTGCCTTCCTCGACTTCCCCATGAGAAAGCACGCCATAGCACTCACACTTATCTTGGTGTGTTTTAGAAGTATCCAGTTCAAGTTGTCTAATAATCAAGCGAAGCTTTCCATGCAGTCCATAACCGCGGACGCGGCTATTCGAATAGTTTTCTTAACCCTGCAGGGGTGTACCGCTACACACACATGATCATCATTTACCGCCTTTGATCTCGACACCATTTAAGGGATGTCAGCAAGGATGCTCACCACAACTGTTACCTCATAGCCTATCTAGTCCAAGAATGCCGCCTACTTGGGTTGGCTACCACTATTGTGAACCCGGCCGGTTTACCGAAGTGGACCCAAGTGATGTGTGCGTGGTGCATAAGCCGGTCTCGGATGAGCCGTTATCTCACTTAGCAGCCAGGCCACAGACCTACCAGAACTCCGAACTATTGCGACATCTGGACATCGAAATGGATGAGTTAATAAGTTGAGAGGGGTCAGTGAGCCCAATGTGTGGTTGTACTCTTCATCTTGGATCACCACACAAGAACTCGGACTTAGGGCGGTGTTCAACGAGACAACCCACCGTGTACTCCTACACAGCCTCTCATCGTTCACCTTGTATTAGGGTAGATTCACCAACACCTTTCTACCAACATCATCATAATCACTACCACCCCGACTCACATAACAGTATCAACATGGTATCACTCTAAGCATGCAATAAGCAGTAACAATTTCATGGGCCACATGATATCAATCAACTCCTACAGTTTCTAGGATTGTGGTTTGCCTACTACTGTGACAAATGATAGGTCATGCAAAGTAATGGGTTCATCTATGCGGTAGAAACGTAGCATGGTAATCATCCTATACAATGCATAAGCGAGACATGAGAGGGAAGTGGGATTTTATCGACATGATCAATGGGGGTTTGCTTGCCTTGCTGACGAGGTTCGGGTTCGGGGTCTTCAACGAAGAGGGCAGCCTCCTGCTCCGGTTCCACCTCTACTCGACAAAAAAAAACAAGGTAGCAAAGTAAATACAATGCACAATCACATGATGGAAGGTTGAAACTTGATGTATATGCTTTGATGTGTGAAGCAATTCCATTTAAATGGAGTATATTGCAAATTAAATTGAAAATTCAAACTCCAATTTGAATTAAAACTTAGCCAAGTTAAATGTAACATTGTTTGATCAATTTGAATCATTTTGAAATGTGTATGATATGCCTCTGATGTGTAAGTGAAATGTAGCATGTTCTCATGGTTCAAGTTGCAAAAACTTTTGAATTGGATTTGATTTAATTCCATTTAAATCAAATAGCAAATGCTACTGATCCCAATTTATATTCAACTCAAAGAAAGTTGACAGTTGGATATTTGGATAGCTTATTTTCTCCTGATCATTTTTCATATATTATTTGTCCAATTTGGAGTTAATATGAATTTTCTATGAATTTCCAAAGTTTGGGCTATTTTCTGGATTTTCTGGAATTCTTTAATTCATTTCTAATTTTCTGGAAATGATTTACTGCGTCAGCATGACCTCATGCTGGCGTCAGGGGGGGGGCTGACATGTGGGGTCGGCCTGTCAGTCACTGGGTTAATTAATCCGGCTGTTTAATTTAACCAGTGGCTTAATTAAGCCACTGGGGCCTAGTGTCAGTGACCTAGGGTCACTTAACCCAGGTGGGGTTAAGCCCCTAATCGTGGCCACGTCGGCGGGCAGCCGGCGGCTAAACGCCGGCGTCACAGACGCGGTGGCGCTGCACAGGGAGGGTGCTCCTGGCCACCATTTGGCATGGGGAGAGCACGGGACGGCTCCTCGAGCTCGTCTGCGTCTCGTGGTGAACACGGGGGACCCTGGGGGCACCGGAGCTACGCCGGCGACGACTTTTGGCGGCGGCCGTGGCTCGGTTTAGAAGCAGTAGTCGGCTCCGTGCACCAAAATGGATGGGAAGCACTGCGTTGCAACGCTGGGGTGGAGGGGAACACGACGCGCGCTCTGGCTGAGACGGAGGGGCACAGGGGCGACCTCGAGCTTATCCATGGCGGAGGCCGTGCTCGGCTCTCATGGCAAAACTGAAAGGAGAAGGAGAAAAACTCCGGGGTTGGTCGGGGAGGATGAAGGAGCTCACACTGATGCTAGCAGAGGGGTCAGGGAGGTCGGGGAGGTCGTGGTGGCGGCGAATTCGACGACGGTGACTTGAGGGTCCGACGACTCCTTGATGAAGCTGGCGTCGTCTGCTAAGGCGCTCGGGATCGATTGATTGAGGGGAACGACGAAGACGCCTGCTGCGGTTCTTCTGGAAACGGTGGCACGGCTCGGGGACGACGTTGGCTGCGTGGACTCGGCGGCGTGCTCCACGGCGGTCCTCGGGCGGCGACGAAATCGAGCACGGGAGGAGGAGGAGGAAGCTCTGGAGGGGGGAATGGATTGGGACGAGCGGGAGACGTCTCCAGGCGCGAGAAGGAAGCACGGGGAGGCCTGGAAGGTGCTCGACGGCGACGTGTCGTCCACGGCTGGCTCGGTGGCATTCCACCGAGCAGCTTGGAGGCGCGAGGCGGGGAAGAAGACCCTGCTGCCCCTCTAGGCCGGGTGGGCTGGATGGGCCGGCTTCGCCTGGGCGTCTGGTAAGGTTTTCTGTTTCTTTTTCTGTTTTTCTTTTCTGCCTTTTTGTTTTGCTGTGCTAAATAAATAGCTAGGCATTTTATTAAATGCTGAAATTTTTTATATGGCCTCATAATAATATAGACTAGCCACTTATAAAGTTTCAACATTTTTAAAATTCAAATAATTTGAATCTGAACTCAAATAGGGATTTTTAATTAATTCCATGGCACTGTTTGAAAATTTGAAAAATCCATGAGCATGGGGTGGGTCCCACATCACTTGATATGTGATCACACTCATTTATAAGACTTTTCAAAAATCTAACATGAATTTTTGGAGAAGATTTTTATCTGGCCTTTTGAATTAATTCATCTGGGGGGGGGGGTTCCTTCTCCTATTTTGCTTTTGATTTTGATTTCAAAGATTTCTTTTGAAATTTTTAACATGATGCAAGAGACTTGCCAACCTTAGCACATTACCTAACAGAGGGTTCTGACAACTCGCCCCCACTCAACAGAATCTCGTCCCGAGATTCAGAAGTTCGCGGGAGGAAGGTGCGGTACTCGGCACTGAGACGGTCTTCTCTTTCCCACGTAGCTTCTCTCTCAGAGTGGTGTGACCATTTCACTTTCAGAAACTTAATCTTCTGACGACGAGTGACACGCTCTGCGGAATCAAGAATACGAACGGGGTATTCTCGATAAGAAAGGTCATCTTGGAGATCAAGCGTTTCATGGTCGACTTCGCGGATGGGGTCCTTGAAGCAACGCCTGAGTTGGGACACATGGAATACATCATGTACTCGGGAAAGGTGCGGGGGTAGTTCAAGTTGGTAAGCAACTTCTCCACGTTTAGCAAGAATGCGGAAAGGTCCGATGTAACGTGGGGCCAATTTGCCTTTGATACCGAAACGTTGGGTTCCCTTCAGAGGAGTAACCCGAAGGTAAGCCTTCTCATCCAGATTGTAGCTCTCTTGCCTATGATGACGATCATAGTAGCTTTTCTGACGAGACTGGGCTGCTTTCAATTGATCACGAACAATGCGAACTTGCTCTTCTGCTTCCTTCATCATGTCCGGTCCAAAGAATTGTCTTTCACCGGTTTCTGACCAGTTTAGTGGTGTTCGACATCGTCGTCCATAAAGGAGTTCAAAAGGATCCATGTTCAGACTAGATTGAAAACTATTGTTATAAGAAAATTCGGCAAATGGAAGAGATTTCTCCCAATTCTTTACGAATGAGATAACACAAGCTCTGAGCATGTCTTCAAGAATTTGGTTAACCATTTCGACTTGACCGCTTGACTGAGGATGGAAAGCTGTACTAAAGGAGAGATGAGTTCCCATAGCATTCTGAAAACTTCCCCCAAAATCGAGAGGTGAAAAGGCTACCACGATCAGAATTGATTTCCAAAGGAACACCGTGAAGGGATACAATTCTAGAGACGTACAAGTCCGCTAACTGGCTAGCAGTTATAGACTCACGAACTGGAAGGAAGTGTGCAACTTTGGAAAGCCTATCTATGACAACGAAGATGGCATCGTTTCCTTTCTAGGTTTTCGAAAAGCCGGTGATGAAGTCCATACCGACTTTGTCCCATATCCACTCTGGAATAGGCAAAGGTTGAAGTGTACCAGCAGGTCTTTAATGTTCTGCCTTAATGCGACGACAAACATCACATTCGGCAACAAATTGAGCAATGTCTCTCTTCATCCTAGTCCACCAAAATCTCTGGCGTAGATCTCGGTACATTTTCGTGCTACCGGAATGAATCGAGAGGGGTGTGTCATGGGCTTCCTTGAGGATGAGTTGCCTTAGTTCCCTATTCTTAGGTACTACCAAATGATTTCCAAAGAATACCGTTCCTTTGCTATCTGTGGAGAAACAATTAGCAACTCCTCTAGCAATGTTCTCCTTGATCCGGCGAACACCTCGTGCACGCCTTTGGGCAACTATGATTTGATCCTCAAGAGTCGGTTTCGCCACCAAGGTAGAAAGATAGCCATGAGGAACAATCTCAAGATTGATCTTGCGAAATTCCTCATAAAGAAGTGATTGATACTGTTGTAACATAAGGTTGTTACAATACGACTTACGACTTAGTGCATCAGCCATGACATTGGCTTTTCCTGGGGTGTAAGAAATTCCTACGTCGTAATCTTTTATCAACTCAATCCAGCGTTTTTGTCTGAGATTAAGATCTGGCTGGGTGAAAATGTATTTGAGGCTTTGGTGGTCGGAATAGATCTCACAACGATTACCAAGGAGGTAATGTCGCCAAGTTGTTAGGGCATGAACTACGACAGCGAGTTCAAGGTCATGGGTAGGATAGTTCTCTTCATGTGGCCACAACTGGCATGAAGCATAAGCTACCACATGTCGATCTTGCAGAAGTATGCATCCTAACACTTGCCGTAATGCGTCACAATAGATCTCGAAATCCTTTTTGGTGTCTGGAGGTGCAAGTACGGGTGCAGAAGTCAATCTTCCTGTTAGCTCTTGAAAGCTTTCCTCGCACTTGGGGGTCCATAGGAATTTCTTATCTTTCTTGAGGAGTTCAGTTAGAGGCTTTGGAACTTTAGTGAAGTTCTCGACGAAGCGACGGCAATAGGTTGCTAGGCCAAGAAAACTCCTAACTTGCTTAACCGATTCAAGTGGAGTCCAGGCAAGGACGGCCTGAAGTCTCTCGGGATTCACAGCAATGCCTTTTGCAGAAATCACGTGGCCTAAGTAGGTCACTTCTGGTAGCCAAAATTCACACTTGGAGAATTTAGCATACAGGCGATGCTCTCTAAGTTTCATCAATACCAGCCTTAGGTGTTCGGCATGTTCTTCTTCTTTCTTCGAGTAGATGAGAATGTCATCAAGATAAACTACAACAAATTTATCTAAGTACTCCATGAAGATCGAATTCATCATGCGTGAGAAAGTGGCGGGGGCATTGGTTAAACCAAAGGACATGACGGTGTACTCGTAAAGACCATAACGAGTAGTAAAAGACGTTTTGGGAATGTCCTCATGTCGGATTTTGATTTGATGATAGCCTAATCTCAAATCCATCTTGGAGAAGACAGAGGATCCTGCAAGTTGATCATAAAGATCATTGATCCTGGGCAATGGGTACTTGTTCTTTATCGTCGCTAAGTTTAGCGGGCGATAGTATACGCACATCCTTTCTGTTCCATCTTTCTTCGTTACGAACAGAACGGGGCAACCCCATGGCGATGAGCTAGGGAGGATGAAGCCTTTTTCCAACAAAGCTTCCAGTTGGGTTTTAAGCTCAGCTAACTCGCGTGGGGCCATTTTGTATGGGCATCTAGAAATTGGTGCGGTTCCTGGCACAAGATCCACTATAAACTCTACACATCTGTCGGGTGGCATGCCCGGCAGTTCTTCAGGAAAGACATCCGGGAAGTCACGAACCACCGAAACATCTTCAAGTTCAGGAAGGGGAAGTACATTCAAAGAATGCACTTGGGTTCTTGTTCTGGGTGAGGTATAGATGACGGTCTTGCCTGAAGGGTGGGTTAGTTTCACGGATTTTCCTTTGCAATCCAGGTAGGCATTCTGTCTTGATAGCCAATCCATGCGAAGGATGACATCAATATCTGAAGATTTGAGGGCTATGAGTGAAGCAAGGAATACTAAACCCTCAATGGCAATCTGATTACCGTGGCTTACTCTATTAGTTTGCCATCTTGACCCTGGAGTTTGAATAATCATGGGGGTGGACAATTCAACAAAAGATAGCTCATGACGAAGTGCATAACTTTCCCACATGAATGAATGAGATGCTCCTGGGTCGAAAAGAACGGAAGTAGGAACATAATTGACTGGGAGCGTACCAAGAATGACGTCAGTGGTGTCGTCAGTCTCTTCGGCGGCAATCTGGTTCACGCGTCCACGAGTGGCGGGAGGAGCGGGTTTGGCGGTGTAGACCTTCTGGGGTGGCTTGCCACGACCGTTGTTGTTGCCTCCGGCACGGGGTGGAGCATTCTGATTCTGTAGCTGGTTCTGGGGACAATCACGAGAGTAGTGGCCTGCCTGACCTCACTTGTAACAGGCTCCAAAGACAGTGCGTGGAGCTGGGTTGTTTGGTGGAGCTGGGTGGAACTGAGTTGGTGGACGAGGCGCCACATAGGATGGCCTCGGTGGGTTGTTCTGGCGGAAGATACTATTTGGGATCCAGATCTTCCGCTTCTGAGAGCCGGAACTGGATGAACCATCGTCTCTAGGGTGTTTGCGGAAGTCGTTGGGGGTGTTCATGTCCTCTGCCTTGATGGCCTTGTTGACAAGGACCTGGAAGGTGGCAAAGTCATGTAGGTTGAGCTCACGACGGAGTCCAGAATTGAGTCCACGACGGAACCTTTCTTGTTTCTTGGAGTCGGTGGAGACTTCTTCAGTAGCATAGCGAGCCAGTCGGTTGAACTCACGACCAAACTCGTCAACAGTCCTTCTGGCTTGGGTGAGGTTGCAGAACTCCTCACGCTTGCGGTCCATAAGACTCTTGGGAATGTGGTGCTCGCGGAAGGAAGTGCAGAATTCATCCCAAGATGCGGGTGGTCCAACGGGACGCATATTCAGGAAGTTCTCCCACCAAGAACTAGCTGCACCTTCAAGGTGATAGGTGGCATAGCTGACCTTGTCGCCATCTGCAACATGGCCGGCCTGGAGCTTCCTCTCGATGCTGCGAAGCCATTCATCGGCGTCAAGGGGCTCGGTGGAGTAACTGAAAACCGGGGGATGAAGCCGGATGAAGTCGTTCAGGGACACCAATTCATTGCGCTGCTGAGTGGTGTTGCGAGCAATGACTTCCAGCAGATGGTGAGAGTCTCGGCGGTTCCTCTCGACCTCCATCAGAACCTGAGCCATCGTGGGTGGGGGTGGAAGGTTGCCTTCCTCCTGGTCATTCCCACTAACCTGGTTACGACCAAGTTGGCCACGGGTTCCTTGAGACATCCTGAAGGTGAAAGACCAAAGTCAAACAGAGTTGATTGGAAGAATCCAAACAAGGTATTGAAGTACTGGAAGGATTACAGAGCAAAGGAAGTAATCATCTTGACAACATGGTGATAAAAGCATACAAGCCATATATTCACAAGCTGTCATACAAACCATACATCGTTTTAGTACAAGCACCAAGCTAATACAAACGTGATGAAGATGATACATCCTTCAGAGGCACTCTGACTTCCTATAGATTATTTATCTAAGCCTCTGGAACTTAGAACACCTTGCATACAATATACTAAGATACTACTACATCCTCACTAAGTAAGACCACAGGCGGTCTCACTCATCTCCATCTCCATAGTTGTCCTCGTAAAAGTTACCCGCGTATCCTGGTAGCTGAAGGTGACCATCGGAAAACACGGAGGCCTGTGGACCCTGATATCCATTTGGGCAAGGATGGGGCCTAGGTCCAGCGTAGGGTGGAAGCAAAGGACCACGGGGTGGAAAAATGCCTCCAATCTCGGGCCAAGCAACTCGAGAAGGCATCTGAGTCCTCACTGGGTAGATAGCGTCATACTCGACTGATCAAACACTCACGAAGGGTGCCAAGAGTGTCAGTGATCGATACAGACGAACACGAGTGGCGTGAAGCTCAAAACGGAGAGCGCATGCATCACGATCTCGATCACTAGCAAACCTAGCAGTCATCTGAAGTACTGGATCTTCTGCAGAGTGATCTAAGTAGAGTCCGGTGTAATACCCCTCTTCTCCTGGAAGTGCAGCAGGGATATAGCGGAATGAGGTCTCTCTCAGCATAGTGTGCTCCTCTCTTAGCAGTGTAATACATGAATATGTAGCATCCTGCACAGCCATGTTCTCAGTCATGCCAATGCCATGTCCAAAGTGGATAGGCTGAGTGACTCCAACGTGGTGCGGGTAGATCCTGACAATGCAGTGGAACTGGGTCTGGTTGAAGTCAAGGAACTGCTCCTCAACGGTGTACTCAGGATACCATCGATATCCCACATAGGACATCATCTCGATCAACGTGGCGGGATGGCCACGCACACCAAGGCACCTGGTCAAACGAACAATCTGCCGAGGGGGAAGATCTGCCATCTGAAACATAAAGGAGTTTGCAAATGCATCAGATTATGAGATAAACCTGGAATGACTCGGACAGCATAACGGCTGTAATTGCAAGAAAAAGACAATTTCTTACAACATGGAAACATCACTTACATACGATGTAAGAAATCAGGAAGCATAACCACTCTAACAAACCGATCACAACTTTCCTACGGCTACAAGGAAGCAAACAGCGAGATGTTCTAATCAGACATAGGAGAGCCTAGTCCTATCTTCCCGTAGAATAAGATGAGGGTGACTCAGAACTGCGAACGAAGGGGGTAAGGAGAAAAAAAGAAGCCTTACGTTGTTCCCTTATATACCCAGAGTAACTATATAACTATAGCAAGCTAGACTCGACTTCGGCCAAGGCTGCTAGTCCTACAGTCAGTCCTGCTCTGATACCAAGTCTGTCGGGACCCAGGGTTAGCGTATGAAAGTACAGCTAAGACATAGTCATATGGAGAGCCGAGAACCGTACCCACTTGTCTAAGCAGACAAGGCCAAGCACAAAACGTTCTCGGAAAGCATCGTACGTGAGGGGTATCCCATCCAGGCAGGATGATCAACTGAGATGGGTCCTCATCGTCCGCACCCAAGTCTAATGATATGGGTGATGAACTCCCATATTCAAAGACAAGTCGCCTCAACCATACTATCGACTATCTCATAACTCTTACATAGACTTACTCCATCCCGATCACTTAGTCGGGGTCTAGGGCGGGCTCGATCATACCACAAAGTGTGCCCGAGACAGAGTCTCGAACAATCGCATCGCGATGCCCCAAGCTGCGCACATCTAAGGGCCACTTGGTGTATGAAAGACCGCCAGCCAGATCACAACTAAGGTCTCGAAAACCCATACAAAGACATACATGTTATAAACATACACGCAGCACACATGCCTTGTATGAACAGTAGGTATCATTGCAATTCTCTACAAAGTATACATTTTTATTGATAACTCTTATAGAGTGCACACAGAGATCACAAACATGTGATCCAACATTAAAACACAAGCGGAAGAAAAGTATGTCTGAGTACAGACAAGTTTAACAAATGGCTTAAGAAGCCTTATTTAAACACATGCCCTCCACGAGGGATCCATTCGTCTGACTGGGACTAGACTAGCTTGATCTTCAGTCGTCCAGCTCAATGAAGAAGCCACCTTCGGGGTCAGTGGTTTCATCTAAAACATAGATTAAGCAAACGTGAGTACAAAGTCGTACTCAGCAAGACTTACATAGGAGCTATACTACTCATGCACATGTATCAAGGTAAAGGGAGGTGGGGTTTCACTTGCAGAAGTGCCAGCTTTGACTTGGCTAGTCCTGAACTACGAGTACCAGACTTTGAGGTAAGAAGCGTACACGAGTGCACTACTTTCTCCAACCAATTACACCACTATGGTGCCTTCCTCCACTTCCCCACGAGAAAGCACGCCATAGCACTCACACTTATCTTGGTGTGTTTTAGAAGTATCCAGTTCAAGTTGGCTAATAATCAAGCTAAGCTTTCCAAGCAGTCCATAACCGCGGACGCGGCTATTCGAATAGTTTTGTTAACCCTGCAGGGGTGTACCGCTACACACACATGATCATCATTTACCGCCTTTGATCTCGACAGCATTTAAGGGATGTCAGCGAGGATGCTCACGACAACTGTTACCTCATAGCCTATCTAGTCCAAGAAAGCCGCCTACTTGGGTTGGCTACCACTATCGTGAACCCGGCCAGTTTACCGAAGTGGACCCAAGTGATGTGTGCGTGGTGCATAAGCCGGTCTCGGATAAGCCGTTCTCTCACTTAGCAGCCAGGCCACAGACCTACCAGAACTCCGAACTATTGCGACATCTGGCCATCGAAAGGGATGAGTTAATAAGTTGAGAGGGGTCAGTGAGCCCAATGTGTGGTTGTACTCTTCATCTTGGATCACCACACAAGAACTCAGACTTAGGGCGGTGTTCAACGAGACAACCCACCGTGTACTCCTACACAGCCTCTCATGGTTCACCTTGTATTAGGGTAGATTCACCAACACCTTTCTACCAACATCATCATGATCACTACCATCCCGACTCACATAACAGTATCAACATGGTATCACTCTAAGCATGCAATAAAAACTAACAATTGCAGGGGCCACATGATATCAATCAACTCCTACAGTTTCTAGGATTGTGGTTTGCCTACTACTGTGACAAATGATAGGTCATGCAAAGGAATGGGTTCATCTATGCGGTAGAAACGTAGCGTGGTAATCATCCTATACAATGCATAAGCGAGACATGAGAGGGAAGTGGGATTTTATCGACATGATCAATGGGGGTTTTCTTGCCTTGCTGACGAGGTTCGGGGTCTTCAACGAAGAGGGCAGCCCCCTGCTCCGGTTCCACCTCTACTCGACAGACAACAAACAAGGTAGCAAAGTAAATACAATGCACAATCACATGATGGAAGGTTGAAACTTGATGTATATGCTTTGATGTGTGAAGCAATTCCATTTAAATGGAGTATATTGCAAATTGAATTGCAAATTCAAACTCCAATTTGAATTCAAACTTAGCCAAGTTACATGTGACATTGTTTGATCAATTTGAATCATTTTGAAATGTGTATGATATGCCTCTGATGTGTAAGTGAAATGTAGCATGTTCTCATGGTTCAAGTTGCAAAAACTTTTGAATTGGATTTGATTTAATTCCATTTAAATCAAATAGCAAATGCTACTGATACCAATTTAAATTCAACTCAAAAAAAGTTGAAAGTTGGATATTTGGATAGCTTATTTTCTCCTGATCATTTTTCATATATTATTTGTCCAATTTGGAGTTAATATGAATTTTCTATGAATTTCCAAAGTTTGGGCTATTTTCTGGATTTTCTGGAATTCTTTAATTCATTTCTAATTTTCTGGAAATGATTTACTGCGTCAGCATGACCTCATGCCGGCGTCAGGGGGGCTGACATGTGGGGTCGGCCTGTCAGTCACTGGGTTAATTAATCCGGCTGTTTAATTTAACCAGTGGCTTAATTAAGCCATTGGGGCCCAGTTTTAGTGACCTAGTGTCACTTAACCCAGGTGGGGTTAAGCCCCTAATCGTGGCCACGTCGGCGGGCTGCCGGCGGCTAAACGCCGGCATCACAGACGCGGCGGCGCTTCACGGGGAGGGTGCTCCCGGCCACCATTTGGCACGGGGAGAGCACGGGACGGCTCCTCGAGCTCATCTGCGTCTCGTGGTGAACACAGGGGACCCTGGGGGGCACCGGAGCTACGGCGGCGACGAATTTTGGCGGCGGCCGTGGCTCGATTTAGAAGCAGTAGTCGGCTCCGTGCACCAAAATGGACGGGAAGCAGTGCGTTGCAACGCTGGGGTGGAGGGGAACACGACGCGCGCTCTGGCTGAGACGGAGGGGAACACGACGCGCGCTCTGGCTGAGACGGAGGGGCACAGGGGCGACCTCGAGCTCATCCATGGCGGAGGCCGTGCTCGGCTCTCATGGCAAAACTCAAAGGAGAAGGAGAAAAACTCCGGGGTTGGTCGGGGAGGATGAAGGAGCTCACACTGATGCTAGCAGAGGGGTCAGGGAGGTCGGGGAGGTCGTGGTGGCTGCGAATTCGACGACGGCGACTTGCGGGTCCGGCGACTCCTTGATGAAGCTAGCGTCGTCTGCTGAGGCGCTCGGGCTCGATTGATTGAGGGGAACGACGAAGACGCCTACTGCGGTTCTTCTAGACACGGTGGCACGGCTCGGGGACGACGTTGGCTGCGTGGACTCGGCGGCGTGCTCCACGACGGTCCTCGGGCGGCGACGAAATCGAGCACGGGAGGAGGAGGAAGCTCTTGAGGGGGGGAATGGATTGGGACGAGCGAGAGACGTCTCCAGGCGCGAGAAGGAGGCACGGGGAGGCCTAGAAGGTGCTCGGCGGCGACGTGTCGTCCACGGCTGGCTCGGTGACATTCCACCGAGCAGCTTGGAGGCGCGGGGCAGGGAAGAAGACCCTGCTGCCCCTCTGGGCCGGGTGGGCTGGATGGGCCGGCTTCGCCTGGGCGTCTGGTAAGGTTTTCTGTTTCTTTTTCTGTTTTTCTTTTCTGCCTTTTTGTTTTGCTGTGCTAAATAAATAGCTAGGCATTTTATTAAATGCTAAAAAAATTTATATGGCCTCATAATAATATAGACTAGCCACTTATAAAGTTTCAACATTTTTAAAATTCAAATAATTTGAATCTTAACTCAAATAGGGATTTTTAATTAATTCCAAGGCACTGTTTGAAAATTTGAAAAATCCATGAGCATGGGGTGGGTCCCACATCACTTGATATGTGATCACACTCATTTATAAGACTTTTCAAAAATCTAACATGAATTTTTGGAGAAGATTTTTATCTGGCCTTTTGAATTAATTCATCTGGGGGGGGGTTCCTTCTCCCATTTTGCTTTTGATTTTGATTTCAAAGATTTCTTTTGAAATTTTTAACATGATGCAAGAGACTTGCCAAACTTAGCACATTACCTAACAGAGGGTTCTGACACAGGTGGCCAGGGGGCGCGACCCCATCCTTAGACCACGCCAGGAGGGCGCCTGGGTGGAGGGGCCATCCCTAGTGCCCCCTTCGTCGTATATTTACAACCTGTTCCAGAAACCCTCGAGAGAGACCCCGCATCACGATTTTCACATCTGCTCCGCCGCCGTCGCGCTTCCAAGATCAGGAGCACCGAAAGACCTCTTCCCGGCACCCTGCCGGAGGGAGGATTGACCTCTTAGAGCTTCTCCACCACCATGAGCGCTTCCCTGATATGTCGTGAGTAGTCCCCCTTGGACAATGGGTCCATGACCAGTAGCTATGTGATGTCTTCTCTCTAATCTAGTGCTTCAATTCTTAGCCTTGTGTGATGCCCTACATGATCAAGGCACGTATGTAATTTTCCTGTTGTTGTTGTGGTGGGATCCGATGGATTATGAGATTACGTTCAGATTGTGATGATTTATATATTTGGTTCTCCTTTTATATTTTGTTCTTGAGTAATTCTTGCATGTTATTCGTTGCTTTTTATTGCTTTGGTCAAGTAGTAGATAGTAACTCCAAGAGGGAGCGTTTATGCTTGATTGTGTGTTCATGCCCCCCAATGTCTAGCTTGAGTGACAGAAACATGAGACTAGGGGATGTGTTGTTGCCACCAGGGAGAAAACAACGGTGCTTGTAACCGCGGTTGCAAGGATTTTTTTTACCTTATGCAAAGTTTGTTAAAGAAGTTTTCTGTTTCTTCGGGTGGGGCTTGCAACTTAATACCAGCGAGATGTTCTGGATAGATATCTCAAGGTGGATGATTAGTGAGTATATGCTGATGTATAAATGGTCTACTTGTCTTGGCGTACTGCCCATACTTTTGAGCCTCTAACTTTCCTGTGGCATAGTTAGCATTGTGGTGCGTTTATAATTCTATCAATTGCCAAGCTGTAATTTGTTCAACCAATGACGAGGATTGACCTCGGCAAATCCCATGGTTAGGAACCCTGGTTTAGATCGTAGAGGAGATATGTAGGTTGGCGATACTCGTCGGCTAACATGTGACAGGGATTTAGCCAGGTTCCGTGCCCTTGATCGGTGAAACCCCTACTTCCTGCTCTTTTGTATTATGATGGAGGAGATTACAGTGGCGGTCGAGGCGAGTTCGCTCAGGACCGGAGGTGTTGTGATGAAATTGGATGCCCTAGACGTCCCCTCTCCCAACCTTTATATACTAGGCTGGGTCGCAAGGAGTCCATCTAGAGTTACAAAGATAGTTGCCTAATCTAGTTTTAGTCTTGGACTCCATGTCGTAGCTTCCATAGTCGTCGAGGAATCCTATGTCGTTTCCTCGAGTGGGGCAATCGTGGGCCGGTCGAGGCTTCCATCGGGCCTTCTGTATTGACGCATACCAGGTACCCTCTTCAGTAGGAGTTGTGGGGAAACCCCTCGTCAGTAGCCCCCAAGTGCCTGGGGGACTTGAAGAGTCGCGCAGGGACTCGAATCCACAATCGCCTGTCTTTATGCGTGTTGCGCTGTTGCGAGTCGTCGACTGTTAGCCACAAAAGGTAATTTATTCGAGGGATGCTACCATGAAAGGGCCCAAGGTAGTCTACTAGTCAAGCCTTGGTGAATTGTGCTAGTGGCAAATACTTCAGTACCCCAATCAAGCTCGTGTCCCTCGACACGAACTTGGATACAACCGATGTCTAGCAAAGTCCATGCTGCTGCAGGTCTTATAGGATCAATGCTGCCAGTCTCTGCAAATAGCCTTAACATGTCAATTATTGGCTCAACTTTCTTCATGCATCGCGCATGGAAAACATCGGGAGTGAAGTCGCGCCGTGGCAACTTCCGGCCCGACCAACTGCGTAGCGGGGTCTTACCTACGCGCAAGCTTGCGCGGCATCTGGGGTGGAGTGTGTCACCACCCATGCATAATTTTTATAGAGGCGCGGAGCCCAATTAGAAATGCACCCACTTGGATAAACAAATCAAGTGGACTAATAGTAGTCACTCGCGGAGCATTTGCGAGCTCATGCGAGGAGTTGATAAGAGATGCACCCACTCGTATAGTCGTCGAGTGAGCCAGTCGGCCAGGCACCCGTGGAGCACTCGAGTGCCTGGGAGGATTGTCCTCCTGGATACTTATCGGGTCTTGGTTTTTGGTGCGAGTATCCACTCGAGCACTTCATCATCTTCTGGGTGAGGGAGCACCCGAACTCTTTAGATGCATTAGTCCTTGCTGGTGCGAGTGATTACTCGAGCACATCATAATCTGCTGGGTGAGGGAGCACCCGAACTCTTTAGATGCATTGGTTCTTGTTGGAGGGGAGTAACCACTCGCGTCCTCGAGGCTTGGTCCACGCTCTGTTTTTAGCAAAGACAGGGCTCCTGATGGGAGTAAAATTTGGAGATATGGTCAAAAATTTGAAACGCGGAACCCAAAAACAGAGAATCTTTCATGTGCTTGGCTTTGCCAATGACTTGTCTTGCATCAGTCTTTCTGAACTGTCATGATGGCAGGAATTGTAATGATGCTCTTGGTGACGTGCGTGATGACGGTGCCTGGTTTGTGAACCGTCGCGTCTTCTATTCGGTCATAATGATGTCTTGGACACTGCGCTGCAATCTTGCGCTGCTGCTGCCCATTGGGTTTCCGAGGCGTGTTTGGAAAACACGCGAGATTTGATGTTTCCTTTATTGAGTATTATTGGATTTGAAGAGGCATCTTGTTTTGGAATTCGTATCGCCACGCGCACTGGTCTTGATTTAATGATAGCGTCGTTTGGATTTCTGAGTATTTTCCTTGCTTGCCCCTGGCCTGCGCTATAAATACTCGTTGTTGTTTTCTTTTTCTCGGCATCTTCTCTTCTCCCATCTTCTTCTCCTTGTTCCTTTTGATATGGCGCCCAAGTGTGGTGGACGTGTAGTTGCTGTGAGTTCTTCTCGTGGCATGGCCGACCGAGGTCATGGCTAGCGTGGTCGTGGTGGTCGCACGCCTGATACGCCCCAAACGTATCTATAATGTCTGCTTTCTCCATGCATGTTTTGTGTGATATTTCTATGCTTTTGATGCACTTTCATACAATTTTGATCATATTTGGACTAACCTATTAACTCAGTGCACCCCAGTGCCAGTTTCTGTTTTCTGCTGTTTTTGTATTTCAGGTTTTCCCATTACTTAAAGTGCCCAAAAAATTCCAGAAAAAATATATATAAAATCAGCGCAAAGGAACCTTCTAGAATCACCGAAGGAGAGCCGGAGGGGGGACACCAGTCACCGAGATGTCCACCCTACGCGGCCTAGGGGGAGGCCGCGCCCATAGGCCGCCTAGGCGACTGGGATCAGCCCCCGGTGCCCCCCTTTGGCTCTTATTTATACTCGCGTCGCAAAAATCCTGATTCAAGAACCCTTTTCACCAGAAGCAATTCCGATCTCTGCTTCCATCGCCATCAAACTTCGGGGGACCAGAATTCCCGTGCCGGCACCCTGCCGGGATGGGGAAGTGCCCCCGGATTCATCTCCATCGATGTTGCTTCCTCCCTCCATGATGCGGGAGTAGTTCCTCCTTGGGGCTGAGGTTTCTATGGTAGCTATGTGGTCAATTCTTTCTCCCATGATGTGATATTCGTTGTGATCATAGGCTATGTTAATCTAGGGCGATCCCATGATATTTCCCCTTCCTTTATGTATTGGATTGATGTACTCACTTGATCTTATCTAGTAGAATCCCCGAGATCATGGTGACAAAGGTCTATTGGACATGGGTTAGAAGAATATTTTCATGAATGATTTCCTCTTTTGTGAATTGATTGAATATTGAGAGTCTCTTGGTGCTTGTCTTTGACTATCCTTGAGCTATGTTGTGGTGATTGTGGTACTCTCTTTGGATGGCCACAGTGACATTTGGGAAATCCATTGAGAGAACTACGAACTCTGAGGTGTGCTTTTGTAGCCCTACATAATTCTCGTCCTCTCTTGATCACAAAGGAATGACCTCCGAGTACGTCTCCAATGCATGTTTTAGTGGAAAAATCATGTGATTAGACTATGTTAATGTTGTTGGGAGTTGCCACTAGTGAAAGTATGAAGCCTAGGGATTGTTTTCACCGTTGCAATACCGTTTGCGCTCATGTTTTCTACTTGTTTGCTTGCTGCACTTTTTATTACAGATTTATATTACTTTATTTGCCACACCTATCACCCATATTTTACCATCTCTTCGCCGAACTAGTGCACCTATACAACCCCTAGTTGTATTAGGTGTGTTGAGAACACAAGAGACTTCTTGTATCTTAATTGCAGGGTTGCTTGACAGAGACCATCTTCAGCCTCTACTTCCTTGAGTTCGATAAACCATAGGTCATCCACTTTAGAGAAATTGCTGCTGTCCTACAAACCTCTGCGCTTGGAGGACCAACATAGTCTACAAGAATAGAAGCGTGCATAGACATCAAGATATTTCTGGCGCCGTTGCCGGGGAGGTAAGGTTTGAAGGTATATATTTAGATCTTGCAATTAAATCTTTTCGTTTCTTGTTTTTATTTTTCACTGGTTATGTTTATGCAAAACTGCACTCTTAGCTCGCTGCTTGGGGAAGGCCGCTTTACCACACCCATGGTAGAGAAGTCTCCTCCACCTACTGAATGTATCCCATTCAAAATACCACTTGGGATAATTGAAATAATTAGGAATGATTGTTATGATGGGACAATCAATCCTTCTATTCATTTGTTGAAACTTATAGAACTTTGTGAGTTATTTAAGATTTCAGGTTTGACAAGAGGTGGAGTCATGAAGAAATTAGTTTCCTGGTCACTGAAAGGAAAAGCATTGGAATGGTATAGGCTACTAGATGATTCTCACCTGCTGGATTGGGAAGAGATCCAGTCTCTCTTTTACTCCAAGTTTTATCCTTTTCATGAAGTTCATGAGAATAGGAATTATGTTTATAATTTCTATCCTCATGACAGAGAGAGCATATCTCAATCTTGGGGGAGACTGGAAACTTTAATGCTAAAATGTCCTAACCATGGGCTCCCCAAAGATATAATTATTAATAATTTCTATGTGAGGCTCTCTCGACAGGATAAAGACTTGCTCGGTGCTTCCACTATGGTTTCTTTCACAAACGAAAAGATTGATGCTAAATGGGAAATCCTTGAAAGAATTCAACGCAATACTGAAGATTGGGAGATCGACAAAGGTAAAGAGTCAGGTATAAGTTATGAGTATGATTGCATTAAGTCCTTTGTTGAAACTGCAAGTTTTAATAAGTTTAATGCTATCAAGCCCTTGTTGATTCCCTCAAATCTTTTGATTCACATCTTAATATGCCTAAGGAGAATTGGATCAAGCATCATGAACCTTTTAAAGAGATTTGCAAAGAAAATGAAATTTTTCATGATGATTGCAACATGCATGATCCAATTCCTGAAAATGAAGTTTTATATAAGCATGTTAATTTATGTGGAGTGGATAGACCTTGTGAAAGTCCTATGATTGAAGAAGATAAATATTGTAAGCAACATAAGCATGAAAGAACAATCACTTGGGTCAAAGATTTAAATGAAATTGCTAGAGAATTGTGTGACCTTTATCCTTTTACTTGTGAACTTTGCTATATAGAGGGCCACTTTAATTTTCAAAGCATGCACTTTCAAAACATAACTGTAAACCAGTTGTGTGATAACATGATCACTTCTGATCTTTATGATGAACTTATGTTATTTTTTATGTGTGAAGAGTTATGAGAAAAGACTTCTTGGCTAGATGTTCATGCTTTGGGAATAAATAACACTTTGAAGAAAAGCCACCTCTATTGTGTTGTTAATTGCCATGATAATGATTACATAAGAAAGATTAGAAAGGAGGGAACTTTACGAAAGTATAAAAATGTCTCTTATATTTCCACTAATAAAAAGGAGATTTTCTCCCCAGTTCCCCCTATTGTTTCTAATGATAAACCAGGATATGTGGAGAAGCCTCCTCTCCAACCACTCCCTCCTAAGGTGAAGAAGAAGAAAAAGAAGAGCAGGAGGAAGAGGAGCAAAAAGGAGGAAGAATGGGTATCAACCTAGCCTGAGCATATTCCTCCCATCAACTTTTATCCTAACGGTTGTAAGTTTAAAGAATAAGGTGAAGTTTATTGCCTTAATTATCATCTTGATGGTACATCCGTGGGTACTATTGAAGATGATTTTTATTATGATATGCATGTTACTAATTGTGATTGGGAAGATGATGATAATGCTACTTATGATCTTGAAAATATTTTCGGTACCACCTCTGAAAGTGATGATATGGAAAGCTCTAAGCTTGGGGATGATAGGATTGCAAATCCTTTACCCATTAGTGATGTGATAATTGATAATTCTTTTGCTAGTAAGAATAAATACAACATGTTTACAAATATAGTTGCTAGCAATGATAATGGTCTTCTCTACTATGGTGATGTTATAACTCCTATCTATAGTGGTTGTAAAGATACCTATGAAATAAGAAGAAATTATCCTTATAAAATTGGTCATAATCATGGAGGGAATTAATCCCTTACTGAATAACTCTTCCTATTACACAATTAATCTATAGTGTTCAAGTTGTTTACGATAGTCCTGCTCCCACTATTACCAATGAGAAAGATTATGCTTATGTGGAGAGTAAAGGTACCTTTTTGTATGTGGATCATGGTAACAATGCTTTATGTGATACTTACATTGTTGAGTTTATTCGTGATCCCACTGAAAATTATTATGATAAGGGAACATATTCTTATAGATATTTCAATAATATCAAATTCCCTCTCTTTGTGTTGAAGGTTTTGGAGCTGCACTTGTTTTGCCTTCCTATGCTTATTGTTTTGTGCTTCAATGAATTATTATATTGCAATATTCCTATGCATAGGAAGCATGTTAGACATAAATGTGTTTGGTATTTGCTTCTTGATGCTATTTTTTGTTCTTCAACTCTTATTCCTACGAGAGCATCATTATAGTATTAAGCATATCTTTATGGCTATAAAGAAAGAGCTCTAGGGACACAACCCTTGTTATCTTTACTTTCAGTTTGTCTTTCCTTCTGTTTTTAGTGGTCTTGATGATTGTTACTACTGTAGCAACATCATTGTATCTTTATTTTCAAGCTTTGTGCCATGTTTAGCCTCCGATTGGAAGAAAGTTCAAAAGTTGTGACATGCTGCCCAGAAAACAAATTCTGTCCTTGGACGGAAAAATTCTCCTAAAATAACGAAATCATATTTTTGATCTGAATTGTTTTGGCAGCATGCTCTATACAATTGGCTTTCGAGCGTCTGTTCTGAGTTTTTTTATTTGAGTTGCATAAGTACTCCAAAAATTTTATTTACTACCCGCTGGTCTGTTTTTCACAGATTTTGCCACGTTTTTCCTTTCCTCACTTTTGCAAGTCTTGCGCTAGCTTTTTCTTTGCAAAAACTTTTTGGCTGTCTTGAGAAACAGTAGACCTTCAAGAAAATCTTTATTTGAAGTAGAGGAAAATTGTTTTATTGTGGGTACTAACCTCTCTAATCATATTATGATGAGTTATGTATGTAGGGAGTTTTCAAGTGTGCGAGGGAAGATGATGAAAGAAGATCCGGGAGTGTCAAACGCTCAAGCTTGGGGATGCTCCCATGCATCCCCAATAAATATTCAAGGAGACTCAAGCGTCTAAACTTGGGGATGCCCCCGTGTATCCCCTTCTCCATCAACAATCATCAGTTCGTCCTCTGTCTCACTATATTCTTATCACTTCATGCGTTATGTGCTATGCTTGGAGCGTCTCGCTCTTAGGTTTACTTTTTAGTTTTCTTTAGCTTTGTTTGCTATTCATAACAAGTTAGAACCCATCTTACTTTGTGTGTAGAGAAACACGATCCACTTCAAACTAGAACACATCATAGGATTTCATGCTTATCTTTCTTTGTTGTATGTTCTTTATCTTTTCGTAGCTCTTAGTTTTCATGTTTATCTTTTTAAGAGCTTTAATTTAGTTTGTTGCTGGAGCTCTCTTTAGTTTTCATGTTTATCTTGTTAAGAGAGTTGGTTGTTGCACTGAGTTTTGTCTTGTCTTTAAGTAGGTAATTGAGGTTGCTATTCAATTGTAGTAGTAACTTGAAATAGTTTTGAGGTATTGTTGTGAGTAATGTTTGAACTTTTGGTGTCAAGAGCTCTAGCCTACTCGTGATAGGTGTCGTATTTTGGTCAATCCATGTTTATTTTCAAAAACTACAAAAACTAGTTGAGAACTCTAGCTACTAGATGGATCACTAATCTTTGGAGGGATCGGATATTAGAGTACACTCACGTACCATGAGTCGAGGATGCGCAAGGATAACCAAACCCCCATACACTCCTCCTCGGGGTACTTGTCTCTTTGAGAACCTCCTTATTAGATTGAGAGTTACCGATAATAAGTGCATGAGTTCTTCGGATTAATGTAAGTATTTAAAGTTGAAACTTCCACCTCTTCATATTTGCTTGCCTCTTCGGTACCGCGCATTGCCCTCTTCTCACTCTGAGAGTTGGCGTCCACCTTGCCGGTGCATCCAAACCCTTGGCATGATACCATCTGTCATCATAAACCTCCTTATATCTTTCCTCAAAACAGCCACCATACCTACCTATCAAGGCATTTCCATAGCCTTTCCGAGATATATTGCCATGCAACATCCACCTTCTCATGACTTGATCTTCATATCATACATGCTCCTGCTACACTGGCAGAGGCATACATTTGCATACATCATGATAGCTACATCTTCTTTATGTTGAGTACCTTGTAAAGTGTGAAGATCTTCTATACTCCTTGTAAAATAGAGTGTTGCCCCTAAGTGAGGAAAAGATGCAAAGAGGACAAATTAAAAGATCCCAAAGAGGACAAATGAGAGTTAAATA
Organism: Bromus sterilis; assembly: GCA_950022295.1. Taxonomy (NCBI): domain Eukaryota; kingdom Viridiplantae; phylum Streptophyta; class Magnoliopsida; order Poales; family Poaceae; genus Bromus; species Bromus sterilis. The sequence goes on from OX465599.1 coordinate 226,909,977, forward strand.
GAAAGAGCCATTGAGGCCACACAAAAATATAAAAAAATAGAAAAAAGAGAAAAGGAAAAAAAGAGAGAGACGAGGGCAACACTACCATTCCTTTTGGAAGATCCACACTCGTACTCCCTCTATATCTCGTAATCCATAGAGATGATCATATATGCATATAGCTATGTGGGGACCTTCACACTTTAGAACTTGGCTTGTATATTCCAAGGATGAGCCTCCTCAAATGAGGTCTAGGTCTTCATGAGCAAGCAAGTTGGATGCACCCCCACTGGTTCCATTGGAGAGCTTACATTAGATCATATGTGCATCCGTTGCATGGCAATCTCAACTCCTCACATCGTATCTATCATTTGGATTTCTCTCGTCTTTGATTGTCCTCATTGATGTGAGCCTTTCTCACTTTTTTTCTTCCATACCCATCATTTTTCTCTTTGCCGTCCTAAGTGCCAACATATCTTGTTCGCGCTCATCCATTGCATGAGTGCTCAAAGTCGAAAGGGAGAGGATCAGTTTGACTTGTGCCTGACTAGTGGTCTGGGGACGAGTCAAAATAATATTCCGAAGGAGACCAAGTGTGAAGTTTTAGTAGATTGAGTTCTCAATTAAACTATATAGTATTTTTATGCTCTAAACCCATCTCCCACTTCTTGCACACAAACACCATTTGGAGACATTCAAGTCACGGAAAGCGGGAGCTCTTGCACCTTTATGTTCTTACTTTACTAGTTTTAATACTAGATATAGACTTTGGCTTGTTATTGTCTTGACTTGAATTGCGTATCTTAATTGCCTTACTTTTAAGTTATTATATGTGTGTTAGCATGTCACCACAGAAATTATCTGTTTTATCATTTACCTACTAGAGGACGAGCAAGAATTAATTTTGGGGATGTTAATACGTCCCAAACGTATCTATAATTTCTGCTTGTTCCATGCTCATTTGAGTGAGATTGCTATGTGTTTTGCTACACTTTCATACCTTTTTACACATATTTGGACTAACCTACCAACTCAGTCCACCCAATGCCAGTTTCTGTCTGTTGATGTCTTTGAATTCCAGTTTTTACCGATATATACATAGCCCAATTTTCTTGAAGAAACATATATAAAAAATCAGCACAACAGAAGCTTCTGGAAGACCGAAGGAGGGTCGGAGGGGGCCCACCCCCTCCCAGGCAGCCAAGGGGCGCGACCTAACCCTAGGCCGCGCTAGGAGGGCGCCTGGGTGGAGGGGCCACCCCCTGGTGCCCCCTTGGGCCTATATTTACACCCCGTTCCAGAATTCCTCGAGAGAGACCATGCATCGCGATTTTCACCTCTGTTCCGCCTCTGCCGCACTTCCAAGATCGGGAGCACCAAAAGACCTCTTTCTGGCACCCTTCCGGAGGGAGGATTGACCTCCGGGAGCTTCTCCACCACCATGAGCACTTCCCAGATGTGCCGTGAGTAGTCCCCCTTGGACCATGGGTCCATGACCAGTAGCTATGTGATGTCTTCTCTCCAATCTTGTTCTTCAATTCTTAGCCCTTGTGAGCTGCCCTACATGATCAAGGCAGCTATGTAATTTTCCTGCTGTTGCTATGTTGTGTTTGCAGGGATCCGATGGATTATGAGATTATGTTCAGATTTTTATGAGTTATATATTTGGTTCTCCTTTTATATTTTTTTCTTTAGTAATTCTTGCATCTTCTCCATTGCTTTTTATTGCTTTGGCCAAGTAGTAGATAGTAACTTCAAGAGGTAGAGTTTATGCTTGATTGTAAGTTCATGTCCCCCGATGTCTAGCTTGAGTGACAGAAACATGAGACTAGGGGATGTGTTGTTGCCACCAGGGAGAAAACAACGGTGCTTGTAACCGCGGTTGCAAGGATTGTTTACCTTATGCAGAGTTTGTTAATGCAGTTGTCTGTTGCTTTGGGTTTACAATTTGGGTGGGGCTCACAACTTAATACCAGCGAGATATTCTGGATAGATATCTCAAGGTGGATGATTAGTGAGTATATCCTGATGGATAAACGGTCTACTTGTCTTGGCGTACTGCCCATACTTTTGAGCCTCTAACTTTCTTGTGCCATAGTTAGCATTGCGGTGCGTTTATAATTATGTTAATTTACTCTAACTTTGTTCACCCAGCTTAGCTGTTTTATCATCTTTTTGGAGAGAGATATCACTAGTGAACATCATGGGACCCCGGTCCATATTTCCACCATTGTTTACACCCCAACTCTTTACTGATTTTATTTCTTTTTTGCTGCGATCACCACTACTATTTCCCTCTTGTGTTTGATACTTTGTAAACAATAAGACCAGAGAGATTGATAAACTCTCTGAACTCTGTTGGGAGAAAAGTTATTTGTTGCTGTGTGCAGGTCCACGTCAACTCCTAGCTAGAAAATTTGTGTAACAGCCCGGGATTTTCACTCAAATTAGAAAAATTTGTTTGCTGTGTTGCTGTGATGATTGCCTGTATTGTTTGCAGTGTTTTCTTCGCCGAATTATTAATCGGTGAATATCCCCCCTCTTTCTCGTATCGGATGCGGGACCAAACCTTTTCCCAACGGCACATGACCTTTGCGACACCGGGGTTTCACCCGAGCATTGTCACAACCGGCACAGGACCAGCCATCGCTATCGGAACGAAAATCCCATTTAATAATTAAATGGGTTATTTTATTGGGCGCCATAAAATAGTCTCGGAACAGTATCGAAGTGAGGTACGATTGACAGGCTCGACGCGCTGAAGGCGTGGTTCAAGATTTCACCGGAATCGGAGGTCGTATGCACTCCCGGCTGTCAGAACCGTGGAGTATCGGACGCGAGGAGAAAACCGAGGGCTTTTGCGCAAAATTGCCAGCCAGACCACCTATATAAAGACCACCACTCCCCCTAGATCTTCTAGGGTTTCCCTAAACAAAAAATTGCGGCCACCCCCTCCACTTTGCCCCAAATCTCCCATCTAGTCCCCCAAAATTCGCAATCCTAGCCCCAAATCAAAAATCCCTAGCTTCCAGGCGATCCAGGTCGTCAGATCTGGCCTCCAATGGCTCAGATCGCGCCCCAGATCCCACCAGCTTCGCTCCAGCCGGATCCAGCCGCCGCGGGCCCCGACGGGCCGAGCGCCGCCGCCGCAGGCCCGCGAAGCCCATCTGGCCATCGCCCGCTGCGCCTCCGACCCCGGCGATCCGCGACGGCAGCCACCGCCCCTGCCGGGCCCCTCACCTCTCCCTACTCCCGCGCCGTCCCTTCTCCTCTCCTCCCTCACCCTCTCCTATGTCTCCCGCAGGTCAAGCCAGCCGCCGCTACGCCATGGTCGGGTCGCCGTTCCGCCATGGGAGGCGACCAAGCTCGCGCCGCCGCCCGATCCTCTCATTGCGCCACTCGAGGCAGCCGCCGGGCCTCACGCCGTCGGGATCCCGACCACCGCGCCCACGCCAACCGCCCTGCTCCGCCTCCCCACCACGTCATCATCGCCGGCGGCCAGAGCCGCCATGGCTGCCGCTCGATCCGGCCTCCCTCCCCTGCCTGGGCCAGCAACGCCCTCGTGGGCCACGCGCCCCTCGGCCTAGCCCGCACCGCTTAGCCGCTGCCATCTATCGCAGGGTGACAGCGGCCTAACCGTCGCCCACCTCGGCCTCATGGGCTATGTGAGCCTTTTTTTATTTTTTCCCCTCTGCTAAATTTGCTAAGTCTGTAAAAAATTGTGCTGCTGATTCTGTTTTGCGAGTAGTATTGCGATTAAACCGTAGTCCGGATGAATTTGCGCCCAAAATGTTTTTTGTTAAATGTGGTGTGCTCTAACTTTCATCTTTAGTGAGTTGTTTGATTTGAGGTTGTTTAGATGTAGTTATTGTGTGATGAACAGGGCTTCCCGTCGTTAATTGCTGCTAAACTGCTGAAACTGTTATTTTGTGTCAACTTCGGGTGACGGTTGCGTCGCAATCGTTTATTGGAATTGAGTGATTCTTGTTGCATACTGTTAATAATCATGTCTACTTCAGTTATATGATTTCACTTGTCATATTGGCTGCTGCATGTTGATTGTATCTTCACCCAAAGTAGCTACCCTGTTGTTACTGTGCTGCTGTTAACGTAAGATGCAAACTTTGTAGCATTGTATCCTTTTAACCGTGCATCCTATTGAGTATTGCAATATGTCATTTTGATATATGCCATGTCTAATTCCATTATATCTATTTCATTGTCATGTTTACATTCCTGGTCATAGTTATGTTCAGCTCCAAGGTTGCTATCCCGCTGTTTTTTTGACAGCCACCTCTGTTTTTCACTAAGTCTGTAACTTTCCGAAGCCATGTTGCACACTTAATATCTTTTGATCTGTGATTCCTATGACCATGATTCTTGTTTGTAACTGATCACCATCATGTCTACTTCATGCCCACGTATTTCTATGTCATGTTGCTTCATTTTTGCATATAGCTTTACCCCCTGTTTATATAGCTTGCTATTAACAGTTCCTGCCATGTTTTCCTGATTTTCACTAAATCCTTGACTAGTAATGTTTTATAGCTTTTTGTGTTGCTTATAACTAGTGAACCATGATGCCTATTTGCATGAAACTTGTTGCCATGCCTTGCTTGCCATGTCTACTGTAATTCTATGTCATTTTGATGCATATTTGCATTCTGTAGCTATTTGTTTCATTGCTCTAAAGTGTGCTCCCTGATGTTAACAGCATGTACCCGTAATTTGTATTGCTTGTATCTTTTTAATCGTAACTCCGTTTGGAGTGTTCTTTATATGTAACTTGATTAGAATTTCATGGACTTTGTGTTTATGACATTGTTTGCTATTGTTAACCAAACTAAAATATGGTTTAGGGAAGAACATTTCCAAATGCTTTAATCATTGTGGGGCACTTAATGGAATGCCATGTTTAGGTTGTGCCTCACTTAACTTGACTAGCATAGATAATTTACCTTATGCTTCACCTCTTGAAATCTTTGTGTGCTATGCCATGATTGAGTGAGATGCCATGTTAACAACCTTTGCTCATCTTGAGTAGCTAAACAACTTGAACCATTCTAAAGGTGCGGTATCGTCGTGTGTGACGTGTACCTCACTTAACCTGTTAGTAACCGCTCTCGACGATAGATGCGATACCGTGCGTTGTCTCGTGTTACCTTCTTGGTGTTGTTTGCTGGAGATTGCTTCGTAGTAATAGATGATTGCTCGTCGATTGCCTTTTCTAGTGTTTCCTTCTTGTGTGCTTCCGCGGGTACCTCTCGGAGACGATGCGAGCTTGCGATCAACTACACCTTCGGAACCCTACTTATCAACAGGCAAGGACTATACATTAATTATGATCCATTCTATTATAACCAGTGGTTTGCATGCTAGTCTAGGATAGGTTCGATGTTTGATCCTACCACATGTTTACAACCTCTTCAAACCGATACAGCCATGTCCCCTCCTAGAAAACCTTGTACTGATATGTTACTATTGCTCGTTGCTCAGACCCTGCTTAGTATGCATGCTTAGGATGCCACGAATGTTACCTCCTGTTACTCCTTGGATTGGGCTATCACATTATTATATTGTTGTGGATGATATGATTATTATAATGTTGAATATACTCGACGAAGGATGGAAGGTCTAGGCTATCCTGCCCCGACGCTTTGTCCCATTCGAGTCACCTACGACCCGAGTTCCGGGTATTGTGTCTCTTGACGAGCGTGCCTAACCGCGTGTGGGATGCTATGGGGTCCCCTCTTCTTACCTATCTAGCTTCAAACATTTCTAGTGGTGGCCCAAGATGATTTACCATTTGAAAACGTGTGTGTGCTTGGTTGGTACCCCAGCAGGTTTTAAAATAACTTGGGCCAGCGGAGACAGAATTCCTTTGTTGGTCCACACCTTGAAGCTAGAGGGATGCCCACAGTGATAGGTTAGTTACCCCGAACTCGTCCAGACGGAAGAGTCCGATACGAGAGTGTGGCTGGCTTTTGGATTGGGTGTCGACTCCCCGGGGGCCACCCGGATTTGTGCGTTGTTAGTTAGAGGGACCTGTCATTCCGGATATCTCGGGACTAAATCATAAAATGGCTGCCTGTGATGGGTAGAAACTGAGAGAGATGGACGTGCATGCGGAGCCTCGTAATGGGAAGTTGGTACACCCCTGCAGGGTTAAGTCTTTTCGAGATGCTGTGTCCACAGTTATTGTAACATCCTCGGTGTCTGTAACAGTAATCACTTTGACTAATGATAATCACTGTTGCAGATTATGCGTTGCTCATCTTGAAATCAAAAGAGATTCAAAATTCACTACTAGGGAAATAGCTATACATGGAAAGCATATTAGTGGCGCATATAGAAAGCCATGCGCCACCATCTATTAGGGGTGGCGCACTGGAAAATAATGCGCCACCCATAAGGTCTTATGGGTGGCGCATTATTTTCAAGTGCGCCACCCCTAAGAGTGGGCCAGCCTAGATGATCTTATACATGGCGCATCTAGCAATATGCGCCACCCCTAAGAACCTTATGGGTGGCGCATTTACAGAATGCGCCACCCCTAAGAGCTTAGGGGTGGCGCATTCTGTAAATGCGCCACCCATAAGGTCCTTAGGGGTGGCGCATTTCCCTAATGCGCCACCCATAAGAGCTTAGGGGTGGCGCATTTCAGAAATGCGCCACCACTGACTTTATATATGCGCCACTAAATGCCTAGAACTGCCCTTATCTACTCCACCCCACCTACCACCTCTCATTCACTCCACACAATTCTCAAACTAGATCCACTCTTCTCACCCTAGATCTATTCGGTTTTCTCCTCCTCCCCACCTCGTTTCTTCCATTTATCCATCGATACTTGGCATTACATCTATTTTGTTTCATATTGAAGTAAGTGGACCTCCTCCCAAACTCTTTTGTTCCATTTATGACCCATATACTTGCCTTTATTAGCTTGGGGTTTGTTGTATATGTGAAGCTTGGGTTTGATGTATATGTGAAGCTTGTGGTGGTTTGATGTATATGTGAAGCTTATGGTGGTTTGATGTATATGTGTATCTTGAGTGGCAAATGTTTTGCCGAAATGTCGATTCATTTCCGTTTCGGCAAATTTTTGGCGCACTCTCCGCATGCTCCCATGCATTATTAGGGAAGGTCATGCCGAACTTTTCCAGCGACGACTGTGATATATAATTGTGTTGCTCTCTCCGTGCACACAGGTGATCGACCATGGTCCGCAAGATGCTGAGCGATATCACGGTGGCTAGGTGGATGCAATGTGCGACAAACGACATGCTAAGGAATAATAGGTCGGATATAAGATGTCCGTGTCGGAGATGCAAACTGCAGTGCGTGACCGAGCCTGATTCCGGAATATTGCAAAGACACCTGAAGCGTAATGGTTTGATTGATGGCTACACACGATGGATAAGTGATGAAGCTGGTGAGGAGGAGGACGTCAATGGTGGGGCACCAGTAAATGAGGAAGGGCAACCAGAAAACAGCGGCGGGCGAGATGATGAAGAGCATCCCGTACATGATCATGAAGAAGATGCCGAAGCGGATCATGTAGATCAAGATGCCGGACATGAAGATCAAGATGTCGGACATGATGAGGATTCAAGCTGGGTGCGGGACCCTCATGTTCAAGAGCTGCTTGTAAAAGAGGCGTTGAACGCAAGAGGTGCAGCTAGAGAGAAAGCCAAGATGGCGCAACTCGAGAAAGACGCGATTACGAAGTTGTACGAAGGATGCAACGACGGGGATACCCGCTTGAATGTAACACTTGGGGCTATGGAGATGAAGGCAAAACACAAATGGACCAACGAAAGCTTCGATGATAACATGGCATTCTGGCACGATCGTCTTCCGAAGGGGAACACGTGCCCAACTAGTATCGCTGAGGCCAAGAAAGTCCTTTGCCCTCTCGATCTTCCGCACGTTAAATACCACGTCTGCATAAATGATTGCATGATCTATCGGGGTGAGGACGAAGATAAAAACACATGTTCGGTGTGCGGTGTTAGTCGATAAAAGAGAGGGAAGAAAGTTCCTAGAAAAGTGGTATGGTACTTTCCGATCACTCCTCGTCTACAGAGGTATTTCGTAGATCCCGAGGAAGCAAAGCTCATGACCTGGCACGCGGATAGAAAAAAGCTAAAAGAGGATGACCCGAACCCGGATCCGGAAAAGGAGGACATGCTGAGGCACCCTTCAGATGGTAGCCAATGGACTGTGTTGGACCTCGAATACCCAGATTTTGGGAAAGAACCAAGGAACCTCAGGATTGGTGTGAGCGCCGATGGAGTCAATCCGTTTGGCGGCCAGAGCAACACACACAGTACCTGGCCCGTGTTTGTATGCATATACAACCTTCCCCTCTGTAAGTGCATGAAGAAAAAGTACATAACAATGTGTATGCTAGTTCAAGGGCGAAAACAACCAGGTACGGACCTCAAACTATATCTGCAGCTGTTGAAAGAGGAGATAGAAACGTTATGGAAATGCGGAGTCAATACGTGGGACGCCGCGACAAAAGAATATTTCCCAATGAAAGCCGCGGTGATCACGACGGTGCACGACTATCTCGGATACGGATATTTCTCAGGGCAGGTGGTCCAAGGATTCTGTGCATGCGTTAGGTGCATGGATAATACAACGTACCGCCAGCTACCAAAAGATCCCGGATCTTCAAAAACCGTGTTCCAGGGGTCTCGGAGGTGGCTTCCCAAGAAACACGCGTGGAGAAAACAGGGACATCTGTTCGATGGAAGCGAGGAGCTCCGAGCACCCCCATCTCGAAGGGGCGGCAAAGAAATCGACAACTTGCTGAAAACTTGGAAAGAGTGCCCCGCGCTGGGAAAGAAAAAAAAGAAGACTCAGCCATTGATGAGGGTATGGAAAGCAAGGTCTGTTTTCTGGGATTTGCAATACTGGAGTCTACTCCGCAGTCCTCATAGCCTTGATCTAATGCATATCACAAAGAACGTGTGCAAGAGCTTGTTTGGCACACTGCTCAACATGCTGGAGAAGACCAAGGACGGGCCAAAAGCAAGGAATGACTTGAAATTTATGGGCATCAGGAGGGAACTTCACCCCCCTAGTGACGACGAAGATGAGCCGAAGGAGGAAGAGGATACGGAAACGCAAAACTCTCGCAAACGAAAAAGGTCGACCAAGAAGAAGACCGGTATTGATCACTGCCAACCGGCATGCTTCACTCTGTGCGAGGAGGAGATCAAGCGGTTTATCCACTGCCTCATAGGAGTAAAATTTCCGAACGGCTACGCGGAGAAGATAAGCAGATACCTAGACGAGGCGAAGCAGCGTTTCAGCGGGATGAAATCTCACGACTGTTCCGCGCTGATGACGCAGATTCTCCCGGTTGCGATGCGAGGGATAATGGACGAGCACGTCCGTAAAACGTTGTTTGGCCTTTGCAACTTTTTTGACGTCATCTCCCGGAAGTCGATTTGCGCTACGCAACTCAAAAGGCTACAGGAGGAGATCGTGCTCATACTATGCGAGCTTGAGATCTATTTCCCGCCCGCGTTCTTCGACATTATGGTGCATCTGCTGATCCACGTCGTGGAGGATATTTTCCAACTCGGGCCTGCGTTTCTGCGCAGCATGATGCCGTGCGAAAGGACGAATGGGCACATCAAAAACTATGTTCGTAACAGGTCCCGTCCAGATGCAAGCATAGGGAAGGGCTTTCTAACCGAAGAGTGCATCTCTTTTTGCACGAATTATCTCAACATCGAGAACCCTGTTGGTCTGGCCATCAACAAGCACTTTGGCAGGACCGATGTGTGTGGTAACCACGAGGGAAGCCGCGCAATGCATGTCAACTTTGACGGTCGAGACATCGACTTTGAAAGAGCAAGCCTAGTCGCGCTACAACACATCCAGCTGGTCGATCCTTGGATAGTAAAGCACAAGGATTTAATCAGGAAGAAGTACAGTGACCAGGGCCTGCAGATAACGGACCGAGATCCATGGCTAATCAAAGAGCACAACTCCGGTTTCATGACTTGGTTCAGGGACGAGATTCGTGCTAATCCCCCGCGAAGGAACGCTTCCGAGGACGAAAAGATGATATTCAACTTGTCATAGGGTGCAGCACGCAACCTGATGACCTATCAAACGTATGATATCAACGGCTACAAATTTTACACGGAGGAAAAGGACAATAACTGCGATTACCAGAACTCAGGGGTAACGGGGATATTCTACACCGATGACGTCAAGGACAGATTCTATGGAAGGATCGAGGACATATGGGTGCTCGACTACTGTGCAGAGAAGGTGCCGATGTTCCGTGTGAGATGGGCCAAGAGCGTCGTAAAAGAAGACCGGTATTTCACCACCATGGTTATATCCGAAGCCAAATCCAAGTCTGCGGGCGCAAACGTCACCGCCAAAAATGGAGGATGACTACGCCGCTCAGGATACATACACCACAACCCTACCGAAGAAAGGTCTCCTCCCGTTCAAGAGGAAAAGTGAAGGCGTCCCGGGCCTAAATTATTCAACCACGACAAAGAAGGGCAAGAAGAAAACCGTGAGGAAACGATAGCTAGATAGCTAGCTCCAAATTTAAGAAAATCTTTTGTAATTTATGATCACTTTGTGTATGCATGGATTTAATATGCACTTTGTAATTGATGATCACAATCTTATGTTTCCAAATGCCGCTACACCTTGTGTTTGTGGATCTTGGTTCGGCGACGACACGGTTAAGGCATGGTACGTGGATCGATATGATCACATTATTATGTTTGGATCATAGTTTGAATTGTATGAACATCGACGATACACAATCGAAGCACTGGCCATTCTCAAAAGGTCGGTTAGAGCAAGTACTCCCTCCGTTTCTTTTTACTCCGCATATAAGATTTGGTCCAAGTCAATCTTAATAAAGTTTGACCACTTTTATAGAAAAATGTACTCCATAATTATTATTTTTAAATGGTTTCACTTTAATTAAAAAATAAATAATTGTTTAAAAATTATTTAAAAAATAAAAAAGTCTTAGGGGTGGCGCATATTGATGAAATGCGCCACTAAGTGCTCTTAGGGGTGGCGCATTTCGCAAGAATGCGCCACCAACAGGTTTCTTATGCGTGGTGCATTTTGCCGAGATGCGCAATGCGCCACCCCTAATCCTTCACCTCTCCATCCAGGCCCCCCTCTCGCCCGTTCCCACCGATTCTCTCATCTCGATCTCTCTCTCTAGCCTCGCCACCACCGGATCCCTCGCCGCCAGCCGAGCCCTCGCCATCCGGAGCAGGAGCCCTTGCCTCGCCGCCAACCGAGCTCTCGCTGCCACCGGAGCCGCACCGGACTCCCGCAGTCGCCCCCACCGGATCCCCCACACCTCCACCGCGCGGTCGACCTAGGCGACCACCACAGTCACCGCCGCCAGCCGCCACCGGAGGAGTCCCTCGCAACTGCAGTCACCCCACCGGCCACTACCTGCTGCGCCGCTGCCGGAGGAGCCAGAGCCCTCACTGTCCTCGTCGCCACTGCCGATCGAGGTTAGTCTTCCTCCTGCTATGAAATTACCCTAGAAAACAGAGAGGGGATTTGATAATTGCTATATGTACAATCCCTTTGGGGAATTTGAGAGTCTTGGTCCTCAATCTATCTAGATTTCCTGCAAGATTAAGCATCCCTCCTGCTATGGGCTCATGCATTTTGTGCTGGCAATTGTTAGAGGCCTTTCATGTCTAAAGTGTTCAGTGTAGCAGTTCCTAGATTATATGCTTTTGCTGGATCTTTGTGCTATCCACTGTAGAAACTGTACAATTAGTGCTTAAAGTGAATATATATGCCATAGGTAGTCTAAAGTCTAAAAATTTACTTCATTTTACCTAAAGAAACTGAACATTAATTATTATAAAAATAAAAACAGAATGTAGGCTATGTTCTAGTAGTACTCTATACTAGGTTTGTAGTGGTAGAAATAGAGGTAGTAGTTGAAACAATAGTGGTAGCAATAGAGGTACTAATAGTGGTAGCAATGTAGGCTATGTTCTTGTGTGTGTGTGTGATGTGTGTGTGCTACTGACCTTGACCATGTGAAGTTCATGCTTATTAAATATTTTTGTTGCTTGCTACCATTGCTTATCAAGTTCATTGCTTAACTTGTTGGTTGCTTGTTGCCATTAATGCTTATAAATTTCATTGCTTGCTGCCATTGCTTATGAAGTTCATTGTTTGCTAGTTGTGCCTACATACAAGGCATTTTCTTGTGCAGGTACAAATCATTATCCCCTTTCTCCCGAAATGTTGATTAACTTCCGTTTCGGTTGAGAATGGGGCACTGTCGTGTTAAGGAAAAGAGCAAAGGTCATGCAGAATTTTTCCGTGAATTCGTGCATGACCTTTGCTATTTTTCTTAACATGAGAGTAGTTGCATTTATTTATTGTGCTAATTAATTAAGTAGTTGCATTTATTAATATTGTACTAGTGCAAACATGTCGACCGAAGCCGACGCCGGTCCTTCTTCTCAGCCAGGAGAAAAAAGAAAGCAATTTTGGGAATACTCCCAGGAAGAGGTCGAGGAGCAGAGAGAAGAGGAAGTACCTCCGGGCGAGGAGGAGTATGAGGAGGAGATAGAGTCAGAGTCCGACTCATCGGATGATGACCTAGAGGAGGAGGCCAGTACGACAGACGGCGAGAGGAACATCGACGAGGATGATGGGACCGGTGGCTCCAACACAGATGGTACCCAGTCGAAGAAGAGGAATCGGAAACCGACCAAGGTCGGCGTCATCAGGCAAGAGTTTACTGTTGTGACCGCCGTCGGGATTCCTAAAGAGCCCGAACGTTTTTCCGAAGGGTACGGCCGTCAAGTCGCGGCGATCCTCCGCAACACCGTTCCGATCACCACGATTACCCTCAGAAGTCGTGAGAATATTCATTATTATCAGCTTCTTATCAACAAGCTGCACGAACGATACAAGTTTCCGAAGCCGTACGATAACACCAAACTCAGATGGAACAAAGTAAACACATGGGCCCTCAGGAAGATGAGCAAGGCCTTGTCCAGTTGGAAAACCCGGGAGAAGAGGGAAATTTTTGAAAAGAACAAAACCTGGGAGGAGCTCAAGGAGAAAGAGTCGTTGATCGACGAAGCTACCTACAACCTTTTCAAGGCTAGGTGTGAGTCCAAGGAAGCCAAGGCCGCGAGTGCAAAGGGCAAGGCCATGCGGTCGCAGGTCATAGGTAACCACCGTCTCGGAGCCGGTGGTTACAAAATTTCCAAGCCTAAATGGGACAAGGAGGATGCCGAGTACGCCGCTGCGGGCATACCTAACCCCTTCCAGCAATACAAAGATGATCCGCAGACCGAATTATTTGTGAGGGCCCGGAGCTATAAGGACAAAGCAACCTCGAAAATAATTATCGATCCTAAGATTCAGGAGTTTACGACTGCCGTGGTAAGTAGTTTACCACGCGACCTTGTCGATTGAATTCTCGAGTGAAGTTCACAATTCCTTAACGTTTCACATTCTTTTTGCAGCAAGCGGAAATGAAAATCGCCTCATCGCAGGAGTCGTCGGTTAAGCCGGCCGGCCCGTGGGACAACGCCTTTAACAGGGCGTTGAACAAGGTCAAGAAGGTTGACGACGTGACGGCGAAGCCATCGTCAGCCGGCCGTGTGGTCGGCTTTGGTGCGGACCTAAATTGGTCCGAATATTATGGAAAATCGGCGGAGCAGTCCGGTTCGAGGGGGCGCAAGGCGAGAAGGACCGAAGAAGATGCCGCTTATGTTCGTAGACTGGAGGAGAAGAGGAACATGCTTCCGCAGCTTGTCCAAGACGAAGTGGCGCATACAATGAACGCTCTCCTTCCAGATATGATGCAGTCGCTCGCGAATTGGCAAGCGCGTGGTGGACAAGGGCCCGTTCCAGTCCCCAGCATGGTCGGCAGCAACTCGGGCACCGCGGCGCCTGTAGTCCCGACTCCGGCCGTAGTGGTGACTCCCGCACCGACTCCCGGCGTATTGGTGACTCCGGCCGCCAACACCGCGGTGGCGACGCCGGACGTGATGGTAACTCCTCCGGCCACGATCGAGCAACCGGGGCATAACAATAATGCACCCGGCGGCAGCGCAAATAGGGCGACCGACGCCACGGGAGGCAGCGCGCCCTCCGTCTCTTGCATGCCCTCCATCATCGGCGGGGTCTCTGACGGCGGGGTCTCTTCACTAGCCGACCTCGACGCCCTCAAGGTAACTATAAGCGTCTGCAACTCAAAAGAGGACTTCATCTCCTTGCCTTTTTTAGTGGAATCTCTCTGATGCCGTACATGCATATATATATATCTCTTTCGCAGGAGGACACTCCATGCATTCTATTACAAGTCGTGGACGGCGAGTTGAAGGATGTTGCCAAAGATAAAATCATTCAACCACAAAATCGAATCATGCACAATATGCCAATGGCACCGGAGATGCATAGGGTTCAAATCTCTCTCGTGATTTCGGGCTACGAGAGAGTTGAACCTCCCATTCAACCCCCCGGATACGATGAGGACAAGCCGGCAGTCCTCAGTGACTGTTTCAACCAAATATGCCTATGGCCGAAGAGCCAAATGCGTTTAATGACGGGGGAAAGGGGCACCACACCTAGGACAACACCGCTAGTCATCGTGTCGGCGCCACATGATCCCATCGGCGCACAACAAGAAGACAATGATCTTGATGATGATATCAGCGCCGACCAGTTCATCAATACTTTGTATGATGCTGATGACTTATTCATGCCTCCTACTGAAGGAGCCTATCAGCATGACGAGGAAGCTTGCAGTCCAGCTGATCCTGCGGCGAAGCCTGCTTGCTCCACGCGTCTCTTCGCTGCTTCTCAGGACATGTCTCCAGCAGCTTGCGCCTTCACCGAGCCTCAAGCAGATGCCACAAGATCTATTCTCAGCCCGTCCACACTCCATAAGGCGGCCACTGAGCAGATAAAGGCCGGTGACTGCTAAAAATCAGAAAAGAAGAAGGGATGGAAAAGAAAGAAGAGCATCACTTCTAGTAGCCAACCTTCGATGCCGATCCGGGCTCAGGACGGGCCACCAAGACCCAAGGATCTCTCGTTTGAAATCCATGTGGCTGGTAGGGCGATGCTACCTAAGGACATGCTGGACCTTGCAACTTCGGATATGCAGAGTGTGCATCATAGTATTATGGCATTAGAGAAGATTCTTCTTCGAGAAGAGAATCCCTCGTACCCGGTTTTCATGGCCAAGGTGCCACTCAACATGGGCTTCATCAACACTATCCCCGCGGATATGATAATCCTGCGATTTTCGGAGAACTTCAATTTGTACCATCTCAAGCGGCTGGACCATAGCCTTATCCGTCTGTTCTCGCTCAGCCTTTCTATGAGTATCAAGAGAGATAAGACCTCGAGCGTCGCGATATTGGACCCCTTCTACATGCGTGAAAGCATCTTGATGGATGACGGGGACGCGGCTCTTGCGGCGGGGTACATCACAGATTTCATGCTACGGAACGCCGACAAGGATTCATTTCTTATGACCAACTCTCTCAAGTAAGTCATTCGCTCGCCTCCATAGCATATATGCTTTCTTAGCTCTCCATTGTCCTCTTCCAACATTCCTTTTGGATTGTTTTAATTATGCAGTGAGGATCAAGACTGCGTGCTCATCTTCTTTTCACCGCAACACTCGCATGCCGTGTATTTAGACTCGGGGAGTGTGAAGAAAAAAGATTACAAGTATATCATGAGAGTTTTGGATGATGCTCTCGTCGGCTACATAAAAGCCGGAGGCAAGATCATGAAGCACAAGTTCAGGAAAAATCAGCCTGGAGTGAACGTGTTCAACCACGTAACACAGTTCCCGTACGTCAAGTAGCCGGCTGTCAGTGTGAGGGATGCGTACTACGCCCTTCATCACATGAGGGCGATTGTACAGGAACAACGCAACCTTACGCTGCCAAGTCATCTCAGAGCGTGGGCCAAAAGGAAGGCGGAAATCGCCGATGCAAATCTGAAGGAGGAGTTCTTTCACATCCAAGCGCAGATGGCGACTATCATCCGTCATGAAGTACAAATGAGGGGGTCGATCTTCCACTCGAACATTGAACCATCCAATGGGGAGATAGAAGTCCGCCTAAAGGCCTTGCGTGACACAAGGCCTTTCATGACGAAAGAAGGATGCCGCCCATTCCCCGAGCCGAGTCAAAACAATTGAATGTACTCTTTGTGTAATTTGGATGTACTCTTTGTGTAGTAGATGGTAGTGTCAAATACTCTTGGTGCTCTTTGTGTATAAAGGTCACTGCATATGCATTTTTATGCATATGTGCATGCTTCTCACCATTGATCGACTTGCTTTAAGTTGTTGATAAGAATAGATGCTAGATTGCTTTGTTCTCCTTTGGTATGATTCATATGGATGTGACCTCTAAAGCTTTGTTTTGTGCAGGTTGAAGAGCAAACAAGATATGATGACGAAAGTAGCTTTCGGTTTTCAATAATTGTTGGACTCATTATAATTTTGTGATGGATGTAATCTTCTGAATCTTGTTGGACTCTAAACCTTTGTAATAAAAATTATAATGCAATTCTTTTGTATCAATAATTGTTGGCCTCATTGTTATATTGTATTTTGCATTTCTGTAATATAATAAAAATATCTGTAATGCTTTTATTCTTTTCTGTAAATATTTAGTGGCGCATATTGTCAGGATTTAGTGGCGCACTGTGACTGCGCCAGCCCTAAGGTCCTTAGGCGTGGCGCATACCAGAATGCGCCACCCCTAAGAGCTTAGAGGTGGCGCATTCTGAGATGCGCCACGCCTAAGGGCCTTAGGTGTGGCGCATCCAGAATGCGCCACCTTAAGCCCTTATTAGTGGCTTGTAGTTAGTGGTGCATCCCTAATGCACCACTAAACTCAAAAAAAGGGCGCCACCATAAGGATATTCCCTAGTAGTGATTCTTGTGATTGAAATTATAAAAACCAAGTTGAAAAAAAACTTGGTCCAAAAATTGTGAAACCACTTTTATAAAATTCCTAATATACAGTAGATCATATAAAAACTATAATGGGGTTTTTATTATGAAGTTAAACAATTTAAACAAATCCTAGCAGTAGAAAAACAACTATATTTGATGCTTTTAAAACTAGAAATAATTAAATTGAATTTATTTGGGATCCAAACTTTTTGTGGCACTTTTACAAAGTGCAACACTAATATATAAAACATTAACACATTTTATAAAAATTCTTAAGTAGTTAAAACAAGACATAAGATAAAATACAGAAAAGAAAAGAAAAAAAAGAAAAAAAAACTATTTGGCGCCCAGGGCGAAACAAACTTACCCCGGCCCACCTTCCCCCCTCCCATTGGGCCGGCCCACCCCAGCGATTCCCTCGTCCCCTCCCTGTTCACCTCGCCCGTGGCAGCCATCCATGGCGCAACGGCCACAACCGTCGCCGTGGCGGCCATACGATGGCACCGGCGAGGATAAGAGGCCATGCCCCCCTCTGACCCGGGGCAAACCCTAGGCCGCCCTCTTCCATTCCTCTCCCTCACCCTCGCGCTTTGCCTCCTCCCCGCACGGGAGTCGCCGCGTCCGCCGTCGCCGCGTCGCCACCCTGGCCGTGGCCAACTACCACACCAGAGCGCGCCAAGATGTCCAGGAGGTCCGCCTCGTCGTCCTCGTCGTCCCCATGTGCTGGATTAGAGCGGGGAGCCATTGCATCGCCGGAATCGTGTCGTCTTCCCCGCCACGGCCGCCACCTCCCATCGCCGAATTCGCCGCTCCCCGAGCCCCTCCGGCCACCCCGAGCTCTCCCTTTGCACCCTCCTGTGAGCCTTGCTTGATTTCCCCCTCCCCCGCACTTGTTTATCACCGGAGTACCTCCTCCCGCTGTGCTCCGTTGCCGGAGCCGCCATGGTAGCGGCCGCCATTGCTGAGCACGCGCCCAGCCCGCGCGAGGTCGCGCCCTGCGCATGTACACACAATGTTGCGCGCGGCCGCCCCCAATCTCCCCGCTTGCCTCCTCCACCCAGCTCGCCGGAGATGCCCCAGTGCTCGCCGCCGGCACGCCTAGTTGAGGCAGTGGGCTAATCTCCACCTTAACTCCCTTTTAAGAGGAGATGGTTAACTTAGACCCACTGTTAAGTCACTTACACATGGGACCCGTGGCATTAGAATAACCCCTGGTGATTAAATAAATTAATTGTAACATCTGTGGATGACATATGGGTCCCACAGCTTTTGGAAGTAATTAAATGAATTTATGTAATCATTAGAGTATGACATGTGGGTCCAGTGCATTATTTAAAATAAAAAATTTAATTGTTTTAATAATCAGGGGCTGACATGTGGGTCCCACATGTCAGTTGACTGGTCAACCAGTACTGTTCTGGATAATGTCTATTTAATATTAAAAGAAATTCAGAAATTTTATAAAATGATGAAAAACTTAGTAAATCAATAACTTTTAATCCGTGAATCAGATGAAAAAACTTTATACATGAAAATTGATCAGAAAATATAACGAATACGGATGCGTTATCCATAGCCCCACCACACCCCTCTAACATACCGCACACGAGACATTACCCCTCCGGTTGCACTGTAAGGTAATTGCCCGGAGCCAGTAAAATTGCCGGTTAAAATTCCCGTTTCTTCTGCAACGTTTAGCACTGCGTTAGTTCACCCCTAACACTGCGTTTGCCATGTCTTGTATTTGTATTGCTATTATTGCCGTGTATTTATTGTTTCTCCCCCTCTCTTATTGTCCGGTAGTCTCGACGTTCGCTGCTGATGCCCCTGTGATCGACAACTTCGTCGACGACCGTACCTCTACCGTCGAGCTTCCAGGCAAGCAGAGCCATTCTCTTCCCCAGATATCGCCTATCTTTTCCGTACATTTCATGCACTAGGCATTTGGTGCTGCCGCTATGTTACAATCCTAATATGTTCCATAGCCTGTTTTTGTCGCACCTTGTTGTACCTTTCTTTATCCTATGCTTCCTAAATACCTATATATAATATCCAGCAGTGAACCCTGCGCCTTGTTAGTCAATAGGATTAGATAGCGGGTTGTGTTCACTCTGGGAGTAAATGCGGATACGATACATTACAACTGCTATAGGTACAGTTCATAGCAGACACCGCTTCAGGCCCCTATCCTGGCTCTGCCGAGCCACCTCAAGTGTGAGCTATCGAGGAGTAATCCTTGTACTCCACTCGTTGCTGACTCTGTATAGCCGTCCTAGGGTACTGAACCACGGTTGTCCTTACAGGTAAGGAGTCGGGTGACCCCACGGTGCCCGCACAGGGTATCTTAGCGGAACGACAGGTCAGGTATATTCCACCGGTGTGCGGCGGGCCTGGTACTATTCGTGGCCGACATATATCCTGTTGTACGAAAGTCGAGCTCTACCAAGGTAAGGAGACGGTTCACCTTGTCGGTAAACACACGAGTTGGTGGGACGATAGGGCAGGCACCGATGTTACTGGTGGTCCTGACCGCTGTCGCTGTCCGCGACTCACCCGAATAGGGGCAACGATAACGGTTGTCCCGATAGAAAATAATAAAATGTCTAACGGTTCAGGTGGATGACTTGAGAGGCCGCAAAGGCTTGTACACACTACCTTCGCGTGGGATAACGGTGTGGGCCCTTCGCGTTGTGGTCTCGTTCGAAAGCTCTGGAAGACGTCCATTTCAGCATTGTGGCACGGTCGGATCCGCATCCCAGAGGATTTGAACGGAATTCACCCTGTACACAACGACCCGGAGGGCGAGGGGCGACGGTCCAAGACCCCCTTGCGCTTAGGACTGTAAACCGGCGGGGACCTCTCTGATGAGCCGTAGGATGAGCCTCGGCGTGTCGGATAGCCTCGGTGGGGTGTTCCCTGACAAGGTGTATGCCACCCTGGAGATCCGAGCGTGCAGGATGAACAGTAGTGCACCCCTGCAGGGACTTTGATCTATTCGAATAGCCGTGTCCACAGTAATAGGACGCTTTATGCTGAAGCCAGAGCCTACTACTACAAACTACTACTTTTAAACTGTTGGTTCCGGTTTCTCTTCCTCGCAGGGCAGTCGAGGAGGGGATCTCGGAGGCATTGATAATTATTGATAATTACAACTTACTATTATAAAATGCTGAAGCAACTTCTGTTGCATTGTTATTACATTCATGTTATTGAACTGTTGGCTATTCTCTTCTTGTGCTTCAAGACTCGTCGGAAGATGCTAGTCTTCGATAGGCCTAGCTTCTTATCCTTATTCTGATTTCTACCTTACAGTCCACTATATACATCCTCCCCTTTCCATTTGATACAAATGCATAAATTCTTAGTAGCGGACATAAGACTCGCGGGTAGGCTAGATACTGACCTTTTCTTTATTTCCCTTTTTCGTTTTTCCTGATCGACCGCTGCAGTCGACGTTGGAGTCTGTAAGGCTTGATATGCGGTTTTGTTCCAGATCTAGGTGTTTTCACCCAGATCCGGGGACGAAGCACATATCGGTCCCACCGCGACATATGACAAAGCCATATGCCCCGGATTTCCAACATGATATCACAACATTACAGATACAAGGATACAACATCTCATACAATCGGCATAAAACTGCCTTAATACAATACAACATCGGAAGAGAATACAGTACAGACTAAATCAAATTCCTACTGGCAAAGAGAAAAACATTGATCCCATAACCACACGGATCCAGGCCCTCCGCCCGGATCCGCCTAACTAGTCGTCGTCGAGTCTCCACATGAAACGTCGATCACCGTACCTGTTGTCGATCAAGAACCCTGAAAAGAGTTTGGGGGTAGTATCATGAGTACAGAGGTACTCAGCATCCAACTGTAGTGGTCATCTGACCTAGCAAGGACTTCATCACTCGTCATTCTCGGACAACTAGTAGTTTACGGTAAGGATGGGGTAAGTGGTGAGATTGCTGCCGCACTCGCATTTATGAAGTGGCTAACGATCTAGAGAGTAAGATAAGAAGCCAAGCATTCGATGAGGAATCGCCTCCAACAAGTCTTGCTATCAACTACTTACGCAAACATAACACCTATCCTATCCTTGTCCTCCTCTTCGCATCCCGACAAAGAAGAAGCAATCAAGGCACACACACACACGTTGATCAAATTATATTAGGATTATCTTAGTTGTTGTTGTCTATGAACAAGGAGTAGGTCTGAAGTCGTCCATAACCGTGGACGGCTTCTCGAAAAGATTTAACCCTCCAGGGGTGTACCAACTGCCCATTACAAGGCTCCCCACGCACGCCCATCTCTCTCAGTTGCTACCCATGATAGGAAACCATTTTATGATTTAGTCCTAAGAGATCCAGAACGACAGGTCCCTCTAACTAACAACGAACAAATCCGGGTGGCCCCCGGTGAGTCGACATCCAACTCAAAAGCCGGCCGCACTCTCGAATCGGTCTCTATCGTATGACTCCAGGTTTGGGTTGCCGGTTAATCACACATGGGAAACCGGGTCCTCAGCCGGTCATGATGAGCCAGCAAGGGAACTATGTCCTCACTGGTCCGGGTTGGTTTGAAAACTACTGGCGGCCGACCAGCACACACACGGTTTCAAATGGTAAATCATCTTGGGCCACCACTGGAAATGTTTGAAGCTAGGTAGGTAAGAAAAGGGGACCCCATAAAATCCCACACGCAGTTAGACACGCTCAGTCTTAAAACCAATACCCGGAACTCGGGTCCTAGGTGACTCGAATGGAACAAACGTCGGGGCGGGATAGCCTAGACCTTCCATCCTTCGTGGAATATAGTCAACATTATAATAATCATATCATCAACAACAATATAATAATGTGATAGCCCAAACCAAGGAGTAACAGGGTAACATCGTAGCATCCTAAGCATGCATACTAAGCAGGGGCTGAGCAACGAGCAATAGTAACATAGTAGTACATGGTTTGTCGGGAGGGGACATGGCTGTATCGGTTTAAAAGAGGGTGTAAACATGTGGTAGGATCAAACATCGAACCTATCCTAGACTAGCATGCAAACGCCTGGTTGAAATAGAATGGATCATAAGTAATGCATAGTCCTTGCCTGTTGATAAGTCGGGTTCCGAAGGTGTAGTTGATCGCGAGCTCGCATCGTCTCCGAACGTACCTGTGGAAGCACACAAGACGGTAAACACTAGAAAGCAATCAACGAGCAAGCACTGTATTACTACGAGGCAGACACGAGCAAGCATCAACAAGAAGGCAACACGAGACATCGCACCTACTGTCGAGAGCGGTTACTTATAGGTTAAGTGGAGTACTCGTCACACACGACGATACCGCACATTTACGATGGTTCAAGTTGTTTAGCTATAGGTGATCAACAAAGGTTGTTACACTGCATCACACTCAAGCACGGAATAGCACACAAACATGGCAAGAGGTGAAGCATAAGGTAAACTATCTATGCTAGTCAATTTAAGTGAGGCACAATCCTAAACATGGCATAACACGATAAATTAAGTGTTTGGTACTGTTCTGGCCTAAACCATATTTTAGGTTGGTTAACAGCAGCAAACAATAGCATAAACACAAGGTACACAAAAAAATAATCAAGTTACATACAAAGAACACTCCAAACGGAGTTACGGTTAAAAAAATACAAGCAATACAAGTTTGGAACACAAACTGCCAACATCAGGAAGCACACTTTAGAGCAATGCATAAACATGATAATGAATGTAAACATGCTCATAAATGATATGCAACTAAAGTAGACATGGCAGGGAAGGCATGGAAAAAGGAATCATGCAAATAGGCATCATGAACAACTAGTTATAGCCCATGAAAAATGCAATAAAACATTACTGGTCTAGGACTTAGCGAAAATAATGAAAACAGGGCAGAAACTGTTATTTTTATGCTGTACAAACAGGGGTAAAGCTATATGCAAAAGTGCAGCAACATGACATAACAATACATGGGCATGAATTAGACATGATGATGGTGCAGGTACAAAAAATAATCATGGTCATAGGCATCACAGATCAAAAGATATTAAGCATGCAACATGGCATCGGGACGTTACAGACTTAGAGAAAAACTGAGGTGGTTGTCAACAATAGCGGCATAGAAACTTTGGAGCTCAATAACTATATGACCAGAAAGAATATCATGACAATGCAAAACATATAATGGAAGTAGACATAATGCTTAACAATATGCAATTGGAATCACTCAATTCCGATAAACGGTTGCGACGCAACCGTCACCCGAAGTTGCAACAAATTAACAATTTTCAGCACAGCAGCACATTAACATCAGGGTCACCACTTTGGAGCAAGATTTAATATAGCTAAATCAGCCAAACATGCCAAGTTAAAGCATGGGAATGAAGTACACATGATGCTTAACACATAGGAAAAGGAATCAATGCAATAGGCCTCATGGTTTGACACAAGAATCACCCAAAGTTGCAATAAAATAATAGTAGCAGCACATGACAGAAATTTGTAGCAGTTAACAGCCTGATGCCCACTTCAACAGATATTTGCACCATCAATATGACCTCAAAACAAAATTCTCACAAAAGATGAATTGAAGTACACACAATTCTAAGCAATTTTCCTTTTGGGTGCAACATCATCCGAGCTACGGTTTAATCACAATTCTACTCGCAAAACTGAATAAAATAACAAAATCCTGGGACTTAGCAGAATTTTACAGAGGAAAAAAAAGAGCGGCGGGCCTCACCGTGGGCCGAGGCCCAAAAGGCCGCGGTGGTGCGCAGGATGGCGGCCGGGCTGCGCTGGCCTGCTGCAGCTGGGCCGAGAAGGGGCGAGTGGGCCGTGGGCGCGCGTTCGCCGGCCCACCTGGCCACGACAGCGGTCGGCTCGTGCCTCCCGCACGGGTGGAGCTACTGCGCCGGCACCGTCGGTCTCCGGCGAGTGCTGATTGACGCCGGCAACGAGCGACGGGTCCGGGGGTGGCGGTGACGGCTTGGAAGCGCGGATCCGAAGGCGGCGGTTCCGGATCTGGTCCCGGCGGCGAGCTGCTAGGGGAGAGGCGATGCGGCCAGCTCGGGCGAGCTCGGGCTCGCCGGACATGGAGAGCGGCCCGCTGCTTCCTGTGAGGGGAGGAGAAGGAGGGAGGTCAGGGCAAGAGGAGAGGGTGAGGCGCGGCGAGAGGAGGTGACCCGGCAGGAAGGTGCGACGAGCGGCGGCCGACGAGGTTGCCGGAGGCAGAGACGGCGACGGCTGGAGGCGACGTCCACGGTGGCGGCAGGTCGGCGGGCTGGCCGCGGCCCAGATCGGGACCCTGCGGGGCCCGGCGGCGCGGTGGGAGGCTGGAGGCTAGCCAGATCCACTCTGGGCGACGTGGCAGCCTCTGGGGCCGTCAGATCTCAGATCTGACGGCTCAGATCGAGGGGGAGCTAGGGTTTCGAAAAATGGGGGCTTTTTGGGCAGATCTGAGCGAACTCAGGGGGTGGCTGCAATTTTGTGGCTAGGGAAACCCTTGAAAGGGGTGGGAGTGTGGTGGTCCTTATATAGCCCAGGTGGCTGGCAGTTTGCAAAAACATCCCCAATTTTTTTCTCGAACTGCGCGATCAGCGTGTCGAGCCGGCGGCGTTCACCTCACGCTGGAACCGTTCCGAGAACATTTTCCGGCGCGCTATAAAAAAACCCATTTAATTTTTAAACGGGGTTTTCGTTCCGTTGGGTGCGGCTGGTCTCGTGCGGTTTTCGCGACGATGATCGGGCGAAACCTGGTGTCGCAAATGTCGAGTGTCAGGGTGGCAAGGGTCGTTCTCCGCCCGATACGGGATAAGAGGGGGAAAAATAATCGCCGATCGATAAATCGGGGATGCAAACACCGCAAAAAAATCAGACAATCAAACAATTCACACCGAAAACAAATTTTTAATTTTTGTGAAATCTGGGCTGTTACAGAGTCCAGGAGCAGAAGATCCCCAGAGCCCTCTATGACGTCGAGTGCCCCCTTTGGCCAAGAGTAGTTCGGAGGATCCCAGGCAGGAGGCCTCTTCTTTTCGATCTGTACCTCTGATGTTATTTGTGCTAGCCTTCTTAAGGCAAAACTTGGCTAACTATGTCTGTACTCAGATATTATGATTGTCTAACTTTATGTATTCAGATCCTCATGATACCTGGTTTGTAATATCAGTTTTATCTTATGTGAGTCTAGTGTTGTGTTGTGATATTATCATCGTGGCACCCTGATTTCGGTCGTGTACCCTACGTCTATGATTACTGTACACTGCTTGATTTTGGGGGCGTCACAAGTTGGTATCATAGCCGACTGCCTGTAGGAAGCCACCCCACCACTACTTGGTCGAAGTTGAGTCTAGACTTTGAAAAACTATTTTGCTAATTTAATGTTTGGCTTACGGGCCCACATCGATGTCACTACGTGTGATATCTATGGTATTAGTTTCCTTTTCTTCGTACCTATGCTCTGGGACTCTGCTCTCTTATCCTGCTGGTAAGTTTTACTAACTCTGACATTAGGATCACGTTCTCTTGATTCCACCCGACGTTCTGGTGCTTCCCCATTGATTGAGTCGTGTCGCAGGAGTTCAAACCCAGGTCCCGGACCGCGGATCCCATTCTCATTCTGGGCAGGCCGCGTGTTCTTTGGCATTAACTCCTGTGGCCAACAGTTTTCTTGCGGCGTGATTGACATAGTGTAATCTATGTCTCGTCGTGTAATCCTTACCGCGGTCTGCGCGCCGCCTAGTGTGTCATTTTTCCTTAATTTCTACGACGTTACGCTGCCCGATTCTCCGGTTGACTCTATGTGTGGATGTGTATGTCTTATATGACTACTCCTATATATATCTGCGCCTCCTCTTCGTTTTCTCATTACCTCATGCTTGCTTCCAGTATCTCGTTTAATTGTCATGGCTGAAATACCCTTATTAAAATCTAAGCAGGATGGCTGATGATCCCCCACCTCCACCTTATATGGTCGCAATACTGCAGCAGTTTGATCTGAACCGTCAGTTTATGACCGGAGTAATGGCCCAGCTTCCAACTCTGAATTCCCCAATAACGCTGCCAGAATTTGTGCGACTCCACCCGTCTGTTTTCCGCAACTCCACCAACCCCATGATGCTGATGATTGGCGCCGTGACATCCTATTTGAGATGGAGTCAGCTAATGTTGCCCCGACCAGTTATGTTACGTTTGCGGCATTTCATTTGAAGGATTCAACCGTTCAATGGTGGGAAAGTCACAGGCATGTGCTGCCTGCTGGGACTATGACCACTTTGCAAGATTTCCAGTTAGCTTTCCGTGCATGGCACATTCCTCGAGGTCTTGTTGACCAGAAGCAGGACGAGTTCCTCAAACTTAGACAAGGCACACACATTTTGTTGAATATCATAGGATATTCCTTTAACTGTCTCGTTATGCTGAGGATTACGTCGACACCGACGCTCGCAAGCAGGAGAAATTCCGTGAAGGATTGCATCCCGATATGAAGCTCGCACTGGCTGTTAATGATTTCGCAGACTTAGCGATGCTCGTCAGCAAGGCATTCCAAGTTGAAACTGCTCTGGATGATCAACGGGAATCCCTCAAGCGTACTGCAGATGTTGGCCCATCCTTGGGTCGGCCTGCTCAGAAACTTCGAGTATATTTCCCGCACAATGTCCATCACCGACCTGCTCCAACGCCAAGGCCATCTTATGTTGCACCTCGTCTGCCTCCTCCGCCGAGACAGCTAACAAGCCATGCTGGATGACCCAATACTATAGCTCCTTCCCAAGTTGATGGGTTATGCAGCAAGTGTGGCCTGTCAGGACACCTTTCTATCAACTGTCACCTTGCTGGTCGTAAGAAGAGCACTCGAAGCCGCCATTTCCGGAACTCTAAGCCCAAACCACCTACAGTTGCACTTGGCCATTCATATCATGTCGATGTAACAAAGGCTCGGAAGGATCCGACTATCGTGATGGGAACCCTTCTTGTTAATTCAGTACCAGCTTCTGTTCTATTTGATTCAAGAGCGTCGCATTCCTTCGTGTCTGAGGCATTTGCACTCAAGCAAGAATTACCATTAGAGCGCATGTACTCTCCGCTGGTGGTCAGTTATCCAGGATCCAAGTGGGAGACCTCGATGATAGCCCACAACAACCGTATTGAAATTGGAGGATTAGCGTTTCCTGCATCGCTCATGGTCCTCAAGGTAACTACCATAGACGTCATTTTTGGTATGGATTGGCTGAGAGCACATAAGGCTCGCATCGATTGCGACGTTAAGGAAGTCCGGCTCACGCTCCCCTAAGGCCAGATAGTCTACTATTCAGCCTAGATGATTCAACATGTCGAGAACCAGATATATGCTCTGAATGCCCTGAATGCTGCACCTCTCGAAGGGATCGAAAGCATTCCAGTCGTTTGCGATTTTCCCAACGTCTTTCCAGAAGAACTGCCAGGAATACCTCCGATCATAAATGTCGAATTCATCATCGACTTGAAGCCCGACACCGTTCCTATTTCGAAGCGTCCTTACAAGATGCCACCACATGAAATCCTTGAACTTAAGGAGGAAATCGACAAGGTACTCCAGAAAGGATTCATTCGCCCCAGTTCATCTGCTTGGGGAGCACCTTCTCTCTTTGTCAAGAAAAGCGATGGCACAAACCGTTTGGTCCAAGATTACCGACCTATCAACCAGGCAACAATACATAACAATTACCCGCTTCCTCGGATCAACGATCTATATGATCAACTTTCTGGATCTATGGTGTTTTCGAAACTTGACTTGAGGTTGGGTTACCATCAGATCCGGGTTTGTAAAGAGGACATTCCGAAGACCGATTTCATTACTCGCTATGGTTCATACGAGTATACTGTCATGTCCTTTGGCTTAACCAACGCTCCAGCCACCTTTTCACGATTGATGAACTATATATTCATGGAATACCTCGACAAGTTCGTCGTGGTTTATATGGATGATATTTTTGTATACTCCAAGAATAAAGAGGAACATGCTGAACATCTTCGTCTAATACTGGAAAAGCTTCGAGAACACAAACTCTACGCTAAGTATTCTAAGTGTGAGTTCTGGCTCCCTGAAGTAACCTACCTTGGTCACGTGATTTCCATGGATGGCATTGCCGTCAACCCAGAACGTATTCAAGCTATCCTGGATTGGACTCCCCCCAAGACTGTCAAGCAAGTCAGAAGTTTCCTCGGACTCGCCAGCTATTGTCGCCGTTTTGTCGAGAACTTCTCCAAGATTGCCAAGCCTCTGATTAATCTGCTTCACAAAGGTGTCAAGTTTGAGTGGACAGATAAATGTCAGGAAAGTTTCCAAGCTCTCAAGGACAAGCTCACTTCTCCTCCGATGCTTGCTCCCCCTGATACCCGGAAGGACTTTGTGATATATTGCGACGCTTCTCATCAAGGATTAGGTTGTGTCCTAATGCAAGAGCGCAAAGTGATTGCTTATGGCTCTCGTCAGTTGCGTGCTCACGAAGAAAACTATCCAACACATGATCTCGAATTGGCAGCGGTAATTTATGCGTTGAAGCTGTGGTGACATTACCTCATTGGTAATCGTTGCGAGATCTACACCGACCACCAAAGCCTGAAATACCTGTTTACTCAGCCTGACCTGAATCTCCGCCAACAAAGATGGCTCGAGACAATAGTCGATTTCAACATGGATATTCATTATACTCCTGGCAAAGCTAATGTGATGGCTGATGCCCTGAGCCGCAAAGCCTACTGTTCTGAACTTGAAGTCCATTTACAACAACCACTTCTGTATGAAGAGCTTCGCAAGTTGAACCTTGAAATTGTTCCTCAAGGCCATGTGAATTCCCTGGTTATCGAACCAGACTTATACAACCGCATGAAGTTTGCACATGGATATGACTCTGACATTCAGAAGATTAAGCGGTATGTCGAGAGTGGAAAGCCCTCATCCTTAACTATTGCCGAGGATGGTACGTTGTACTTCAAGGGTCGGCTAGTGGTCCCCATAAACAGGCCCAACCTGAACTACGCCCCGCGCGTCATGAAGGAAGCTCATGATACTCCCCTGTCAATTCACCCCGGTAGCACCAAGATGTACCAAGACATTCGTCAGCGGTACTGGTGGTCTAACATGAAGCAGGACATTTCTCGTTATGTTGATGAGTGTGAAGTTTGCCGTCTCATCAAAGCAGAACATCAAAGACCTGCTAGAACTCTGCAACCACTTTCTATTCCTGAATGGAAATAGGACAAGATTGAAATGGACTTTGTCACCGGTTTTCCACGATCACAGAAGGGTCATGATGCGATCTTTGTCGTCATTGACAGATTCTCCAAGGTTGCCCACTTTTTTCCTGTCAAGGAGACGATCTCTGCTAGTCAGTTAGCAGACCTGTATGTTTCCAAAATTGTTTCCCTCCACGGTATTCCATTGGAGATCAGTTCCGACCATGGCAGCCTTTTCACCTCAAGATTCTGGGATAGTTTCCAAGAAGCTATGGGCACTCACCTAAACTTCAGCACCGCTTATCACCCCCAGTCGCAAGGCCAAGTTGAACGAGTCAATCAAGTGCTTGAAGACATGCTTCGAGCTTGTGTCATATCATTCGGTAAGAAATGGGGGGGGGGAATCTCTTCCATTTGCTGAATTCTCGTACAACAACAGCTATCAAGCTAGTCTGAAGATGGTCCCTTTGAAGTTCTTTATGGACGTAAGTTTCGAACCCCTCTGAATTGGTCAGAAACTAGGGAACGAGCACTTGTTGATCCGGACATTATCCAACATGTTGAAGATCAGGTTCGCGTTATCCGCGAACATCTGAAAGCTGCTCAATTCCGCCAGAAAAGCAACTATGATCGCAAGCACAAAGAAATGGTCTATCAACCCGGCGAATACGCGTACCTCCGTGTCACTCCCATGAGGGGCACTCACCGCTTCGGGATCAAAGGCAAGTTAGCTCCTCGCTACATTGGCCCGTTCCGCATTCTTTCCAGAAGTGGACCGATTGCATACCGATTGGAATTGCCGTCGAACCTCTCCCAAGTTCACGATGTATTCCACGTGTCGCAACTCTGTCGCTGCTTCAAGGACCCTATTCGTGAAGTGGAACATGATATGATTGGGCTGCAACAGGACTTGACTTATCAAGAGCATCCGAGCCGCATTCATGATCAGTCTGAACGTCGAACCCGCAACAAGACAACCAAGTTCCTCAAAGTTCAGTGGTCAAACCATTCTGAAGATGAAGCCACTTGGGAGCGCGAAGATCGCCTTCGTGAAGAATACCCCGATCTTTTCCCCTCTACCGCTTAAATTCTCGGGACGAGAATTCTTGTAGTGGGGGAGATTTGTAACATCCTCGGTGTCTGTAACAGTAATCACTTTGACTAATGATAATCACTGTTGCAGATTATGCGTTGCTCATCTTGAAATCAAAACAGATTCAAAATTCTTGTGATTTCAATTATAAAAACCAAGTTGAAAAAAAACTTGGTCCAAAAATTGTGAAACCACTTTTATAAAATTCCTAATATTCGGTAGATCATATAAAAAAAATAATGGGGTTTTTATTATGAAGTTAAACAATTTAAACAAATCCTAGCAGTAGCAAAACAACTATATTTGATGCTTTTAAAAATAGAAATAATTAAATTGAATTTATTTGGGATCCAAACTTTTTGTGGCACTTTTACAAAGTGCAACACTAACATATAAAACATTAACACATTTTATAAAAATGCTTAAGTAGTTAAAACAACATATTAGAGAAAATACAGAAAAGAAAAGAAAACAATAACAAAAAATAACTATCTGGCGCCCAGGGCGAAACCAACTTACCCCGGCCCACCTTCCCCCCTCCCACTGGGCCGACCAACCCCAGCGATTCCCTCGTCACCTCCCTGTTCACCTCGCCCGTGGCAGCCATCCTTGGCGCCACGGCCACGGCCATCACCGTGGCGGCCATCCGATCGCGCCGGCGAGGATAAGAGGCCATGCCCCCACTCCGACCCGGGGAAAACCCTAGGCCGCCCTCTTCCATTCCTCTCACTCACCCTCGCGCTCTTCCTCCTCCCCGCACGGGAGCCGCCGCGTCGCCACCGTGGCCGTGGCCAACTGCCACACCAGAGCGCGCCAAGACGTCCAGGAGGTCCGCCTCGTCGTCCTCGTCATCCCCATGTGCTAAATTGGAGCGGGGAGCCACTGCATCGCCGAAATCGTGCCGTCTTTCCCGCCACGGCCGCCAACTCCCATCGCCGAATTCGCCGCCCCCCGAGCCCCTCCGGCCACCCCGAGATCTCCCCTGCACCCCCCTGTGAGCCTTGCTTGATTTCCCCCTCCCACACACTTGTTTATCACCGGAGTACCTCCTCCCGCTGTGCTCCATTGCCGGAGCCGCCATGGTCGTGGCCGCCATTGCTGAGCACGCGCCCAGCCCGCGCCCTGCGCATGTACACACCCCGCTGCGCGCGGCCTCCTCCACCCAGCTCGCCGGAGATGCCCCAGTGCTCGCCGCCGGCACGCTTAGTTGTGGCAGTGGGCTAATCCCCACCTTAACTCCCTGTTAAGAGGAGATGGTTAACTTAAACCAACTGTTAAGTCACTTACACATGGGACCCGTGGCATTAGAATAACCCCTGGTGATTAAATAAATTAATTGTAACATCTGTGGATGACATATGGGTCCCACAGCTTTTGGAACTAATTAAATGAATTTATGTAATCATTAGAGTATGACATGTCGGTCCAGTGCATTATTTAAAATAGAAAATTACTTGTTTTAATAACCAGAGGCTGACATGTGGGTCCCACATGTCAGTTGACTGGTCAACCAGTACTGTTCTAGATAATGTCTATTTAATATTAAAAGAAATTCAGAAATTCTATAAAATGATTAAAAACTTAGTAAATCAATAACTTTTAATTCTTGAATCAGACGAAAAAACTTTATACATGAAAATTGATCAGAAAAATATAATGAATATGGATACGCTATCCATACCTCCACCACACCCCTCTAACATACCGCACACGAGACATTCCCCCTCCGGTTGCACTGTCCGATAATTGCCCGGAGCCGGTAAAATTGCCCGTTAAAATTCCTGTTTCTTCTGCAACGTGTAGCACTGCGTTAGTTCACCCCTAACACTGCGTTTTCCATGTCTTGTATTTGTATTGCTATTATTGCCGTGTATTTATTGTTTCTCCCCCCTCTCTTATTGTCCGGTAGTCTCGACGTCCGCTGCTGATGCCCCTGTGATCGACTACTTCGTCGACGACCGTACCTCTACCGTCGAGCTTCCAGGCAAGCAGAGCCATTCTCTTCCCCAGATATCGCCTATCTTTTCCGTACATTTCTTGCATTAGGCATTTGCTGCTGCTGCTGCTACGTTACAATCCTAATATGTTGCATAGCCTGTTTTTGTCGCCCCTTGTTGGACCTTTCTTTATCCTATGCTGCCTAAATACCTATATATTATATCCAGCAGTGAACCCTGCGCCTTTTTAGTCAATAGGATTAGATAGCGGGCTGTGTTCACTTTGGAAGTGAATGCGGATATGATACAGTACAACTGATACAGGTACGGTTCATAGAAGACACCGCTTCAGGCCCCTACCCTGGCTCTGCCGAGCCACCTCAAGTGTGAGCTATCGAGGAGTAATCCTTGTACTCCACTCGTTGTTGACTCTGTATAGCCTTCGTAGGGTACTGAACCACGGTTGTCCTTACTGGTAAGGAGTCGGCTGACCCCACGGTGCCCGTGCAGGGTATCTTAGCGGAACAACAGGTCAGGTGTATTCCACTGGTGTTCGGCGGGCCTGGTACTGTTCGTGGCCGACAGATATCCTGTTGTACGAAAGTCGAGCTATACCAAGAGCACACGCGAGACAAGGTAAGGAGACGGTTCACCTTGTCGGTAACCGCATGATTTGGTGGGACGACAGGGCAGGCACCGATGTTACTGGTGGTCCTAACTGCTGTCATTGTCCACGACTCACCCGAATAAGGCAACGATAACGGTTGTCCCGACAGAAAATAATAAAATGTCTAACGGTTCAGGTGGATGACTGGAGAGGCCGCAAAGGCTTGTACGCACTACCTTCACGTGGGATAATGGTGTGGTCCCTCCTCGTTGTGGTCTCGTTCGAAAGCTCTGAAAGACGTCCATTTCAGCATTATGGCACGGTCGGATCTGCATCCCAGAGGAGTTGCGTGGAATTCACCCTGTACACAACAACCCGTAGGGCAAGGGGCGACGGTCCAAGACCCCCTTGCGCTTAGGACTGTAGACCGGCGGGGACCTCTCTGATGAGCCATAGGATGAGCCTCGGCGTGTCGGATAGCCTCGGTAGGGTGTTCCCTGACAAGGTGTACGCCACCCTGGAGATCCGAGCGTGCAGGCTAAACAGTAGTGCACCCCTACAGGGAGTTTCATCTATTCGAATAGCCGTTTCCACGGTAATAGGACGCTTTATGCTGAAGCCAGAGCCTACTACTACAAACTACTACTATTAAACTATCGGTTCCGGTTTCTCTTCCTCGCAGGGAAGTCGAGGAGGGGATCTCGGAGGCATTGATAATTATTGATAATTACAACTTACTATTATACAATGCTACAGCAACTTCTGCTGCATTGTTATTACATTCATGTTATTGAACTGTTGGCTATTCTCTTCTTGTGCTTCAAGACTCGTCGGACGATGCTAGTCTTCGATAGGCCTAGCTTCTTATCCTTATTCTGATTTCTACCTTACAGTCCAGTATATACAGCCTCCCCTTTCCATTTGATACAAATGCTTAAATGCTTAGTAGCGGATATAAGACTCGCGGGTATGCTAGATACTCACCTTTGCTTTATTTCCCTTTTTTGTTTTGCCTGATCGGCCGCTTCAGTCGATGTTGGAGTCCAGGAGCAGAAGATCCCCGGAGCCCTCTACGACGTCGAGTCCCCCCTTTGGCCAGGAGTAGTTCGGTGGATCCCAGGCAGGAGGCCTCGCCTTTTCGATCTGTACCTCTGATGTTATTTGTGCTAGCCTTCTTAAGGGAAAACTTGGCTAACTATGTCTGTACTCAGATATTATGATTGTCTAACTTATGTATTCGGATCCTCGTGATCCCTGGTTTGTAATATCAGTTTTATCTTATTTGAGTCTAGTGTTGTGCTGTGATATTATCATCGTGGCACCCTGATTTCGGTCGTGTACCCTGCGTGTATGATTACTGTACACGGCTTGATTTTGGGGGCGTCACAGTTATGGACGACTTGAGACCTACTCCGTGTTCATAGACTAAAACAACTGGGATAATCTTAATAAACTTGATCAACGTGTGTGTGCCTTGACTGCTTCTTCTTCGTCGGGATGCGAAGAGGAGGACAAGGATAAGATAGGTGTTATGCTTGCGTAAGTAGGTGGATAGCAGACTTGTTGGAGGCAATTCCTCATCGAATGCTTGGCTTGTTATCTTAATCTCTAGATCATTAGCCACTTCATAAATGCTAGTGCGGCAGCAACCTCACCACTTACCCCATTCTTACCGTAAACTACTATTTATCCTAGAATGACGAGTGATGAAGTACTTTCTGGGTTAGTTGACCACTACAGTTGGATGCTGAGTACTTTTGTACTCATGATACTACCCCCAAACTCTTTTCAGGGTTCTTGTCGACAACAGGTATGGTGATCGACGTTTCACGTGGAGATTCGACGACGACTAGTTAGGCGGATCCCGACGGAGGGCCTGGACCCGTGTGGTTATGGGGATCGATGTTTTTCTCTTTGCCACTAGGAAATTGGTTGTAGTCTATACTCAGACATGTATCTTCCGCTGATGTAATGTATTAGGGCAGTTGTATGCCGATTGTATGAGATGTTGTATCCTTGTAGTTGTAATGTTGTGATATCATGATGGAAATCCGGGGCATATGACATTGTCATATGTCGCGGTGGGACCGATATGTGCTTTGTCCCCGGATCTGGATGGAAACATCTCGATCTGGAACAGTACCGCATATCGGGCCTTACAATTTGTAGCGTCGTTGCCACCTACTTGTAGAACTTGGAGTCCTACTTGAGACATAAACCTTGGTATCTTCACCGAGGGAAATTTACAGCTAGCTACATCTCAACCTTCCACTTGGGGTAACCAACGAGGGGAAAGAAGCCATCAAACGCGACTAAGACGCAACTTCTACGACGACAGAGGACCCGACATCTTTGCGGCTGGCTTCCTAGGAGACAGAGACGACAGACGTGGCAACGACAACAGACCGCAAAGGAGAGACAATGAAGATGACCTGCCACCTATTCAGAAGGGCGAGTGGCGATTACGGTAGCCGCGCGACGATAACCGAGCACTCTGCTCGGTGAAAGAGCAACTAGATGGCCCATGCGCACTCCACGGGTTCAAAGACGAGCGCGAAGAGGCCAGGTCTGGGCACACCCTGAGAGACTACGGACGCTTCACTGAACTCTCAGAATAAAGAGCCGGACTGCAGCACATGCCCCACAACCAGTCACAAGTGTAGCCATCAGACCAATCGCGCGGAACGCTCCACCCGCCCCTGCTATACCATCAAGATAGGTGGCCGCCATCCAACAAAGACACACGATAATAGAAGGAGAGGACGAATATCCAACGGCGCACGAATGGATCTGGATGATCCAGGAAGGAAGACCATCAAACGGATAACAGAAAAATGTCTCCAGACAAGTTTTCCTGGCAGTCTCCTCATATCCAGCAATACCAGAATTCCTCCACGGGTCAAAGACTGACATCACCTTCTACCAGGAGGACCACCCGCCAGCCATCTCACGACCGGGACACGCTGCACTCATGCTCGAAGCAAGAATCGGAAACTACGACATGTCACGAGTGTTCATGGATGGTGAAAGAGGCATCAACATCATATTCACCAAGACTCTAGAAAAAATGTTCATCCCAACTTCAGCACTCAAAACTTTAGGCACGACCTTCCATGGAATAGTACTAGGCAAACAAGTCTATCCCCTCGGAAAAAATAAGCCTGGAGGTGGTCTTCGGCAACAAAAGTAATTTCAGAAAGGAGACACTGGATTTCGAAGCGGTCGATTGGAGATCGCAATACCACGCCATCCTTGGTCGACCAACCTTTGCACGTTTCATGGTCGTCCCCCACTACGCACACCTCAAGCTGAAAATGGCAGGGCCAAAGGGAGTCATCACCATCAATGGCAGTTTCGTCAGGTCAGACCGCTGTGACAGAGAATTCCACAAGATCTCAGAGACGTTCGGAGCTCACCAAAGGAGCAAAACGACGGACCAATCAGCAGTGCTCCAGTAGCACAACATGAAGGCCTGCAAATCTCCAAGCACCATCAGAACAAGGGCAACAAAGTATATGTCAGCGCTTCACGCTCCCGCTACTCACTATATTAGCAACAAATTTCCATCCCTTGGGCTATCAAGCCAATCGATCCAAATAAGGTTGTCTTCAGCCATTCGTGTAAGAACATAAGGGAAACAACAATATGAGGAAGCTTTTTCCAAGCATCTTACGCGATTCAAATTGGCACTAAAGGGCTTGCGCGTGACAGCCACCCTCCGAGGCGTTCTTCACTTACGCGACTCAAAATTGGTACTCGAGGGCTTCCACGAGACAGCCACCCTCTGAGGCGTTATTCGTTTACGCGACTCAAAATTGGCACTCATGGGCTTGCGCGCGCTAGAAACCCCAAGCCGTTCTTCGCTTACGCGACTCAAAATTGGCCCTGGGGGGCTTGCACACGCCAGCCAACCTCCGAGGCGTTATTCGGTTATGTTACTCAAAATTGGCACTTGGGGGCTTGCGCGCGCCAGCCACCCCCCGAGGCGTTCTTCGCTTACGCAACTCAAAATTGGCACTCAGAGGCTTGTGCGTGCCAGCCACCCCCAAGGCGTTCTTTTCTTACGCGACTCAAAATTGGCACTTAGGGGCTTGCGCGCGCCAGCCACCCACCAAGGCGTTCTTCGCTTACGCGACTGAAAATTGGCACTCGAGGGCTTGCGCTTGCAAGCCACCCTCCGAGGCGTTATTCGCTTAAGCGTCTCAAAATTGGCACTCGGGGGCTTGCGCGTGCCAGCCACCCCCCGAGGCGTTCTTCACTAACGCGACTGAAAATTGGCACTCGAGGGCTTTCGCGCGCCAGCCACCCCCGAGGCGTTCTTGTTGGATATATGCTCTAGAGGCAAATAATATATGATTATTCCAATATATCTAAATAAGTTCATGACCAGTTTCATAATGTGCTGGAACTGTATCAGTGAAACAATGATACAGGTGTGGTATAGAAACAACCAGAGTTCCTAGTCAGCCTCTCATGATGAATGGTTTATCGTCAACTGATGATTGTGGTTTCACGATCATGGACAATCAAGTCAATTGACGGTAAGTTCACCTCATTGAATGAATGACGTGATGAACATTACCCAATGCAAGCATTGCAACATGATCAAATCGTAAAAGTTCAGTGTTGTAATTACAGAACGTAGTAGCCTGTTCATTTGACCGTGAGATCACGCATAATTGCTATCTTCTGAGGATGCTTTGAGTGCATTAACCGTCACACTGAAACATGTGACCATACAGGTGTATCTTGGGCTATCCGATGGGATATGTTGAGGAGTGTTGATTCAAGAGCGGGATTTGTCAATCCATATAATGGAAAGATACTTCATGGCCAACTCGGTGAGATTGCATCCATAAAGTTGCGCAGCATGTGACTAGGTCACAAGGATGAATATTAGGGAACAAGTGAATAAGATTTGTCGGTAACAAGATAGAACTAATGCATTGGATGCAGTTGATCGAATCTTGGACTAATCTAGTATCGTATGACAAAGGGAATAGTATACAACGTGTACGGTTCAATCGGTTACTTCCGGAATGCACAGTGGTCATTATGGGCATCCAGGTCCCGCTATTGATCATTGGCCGTAGCCTTTGTCTCAGTCATGACTGGAGTGTTCTCGGACCGTAGGGTAACACACTTAAGGGCTCGATGAATATCAGAGACCTTTTCGGAACTATTGGAGTTAACGGAGAAGAGAGAAAGACATACCGGAAAAGTTCCGTGTTGGTCCGAAGGACGTTCAGAGTGAGCTGGAAGGAGTTATGGATGATCGGGAGATGAAATAATATGTATTATTTATTAATTAAGTGAAATAAAAATTAATAATAATTTATTTCAGATTAAAAAGTTCAATGGGCCTTATTTGTGAAAGAAGCCCATTAGGGGAAGCAGGAAAAAAAAGGGAAAAGGAAAAGAAAAAAAGGGGGGGCGCCATGGGCCTTGGGGCCCATGTGGGTGGCGCCCCACTTCCCCCCTCCTCCTAGCCGCACCCTCCCCCCTTGGAAAGGGATTAGTCCCACATTTCCAAGGGAAGGGGGGTTGACTCCTTCCGTCTGCCTATATAAAGATGGGAAGGGGTGCACTTCTTGAACACAGAAAAATTCGCAGAGAATTCAATATTACTCGGAATTGAGATCGGTTTTCACCGGTCTTCTCCCCTCTCTCGTCTCTCTCAAGATGGGGTCCCCTTGTCTGGAACCTGTGCTAGGATTGAGGTTTCTCTGCTACGCGGACGCCGTGGTGCTACTGAAACTCCGGTTCTGGGAGGTCTACTTCCGCCACCTTCACTGGATCGGAGAACGGAGGTCGTCATCGAGTTCGTACGTGTGCGAGTACTACGAGGTGCTGCACGTGCGGCACTACCACCTAACAGGGTGCTAACACAGCCAGTGGGCTGTGAAAGGTTTACGGCTTCATCAACCACGTTTGCGGGAAAGTTTCCCGCGCAACGGACTACACCCCAAGGTATGTTTCCGCAAGTCTTTCCGTTACGGCATTACAGCTAGATAGATCTTGGGTTAAGGGCGACGCTAGTTAGAAAAAATATTGTTTTCTGCTGCGAGACCCACCATCGGTATCATGAGCTAGATCTATGCTTCGTATTGTTGTACGGTTAGAACAAATCGGGGATGTGGGCGTTGATTCTACGATTGTTACCCTCTCACGTGTACTTGTTATATCTGTGGCATTGTTTGATGAAGCGGCCCCCGACCGACCTTACGCGTACGCTTACGCGAGACTGGTTCCATGCTTGACATATGCCTTGTACCGTATAAAGTGGCTCTGGGGGGGTGTTTGTCTCTCTCACTTTAGCGGATATGGCATTTGCAACGGAGGGCCCCGTACGGGGTGTAATAGAGACAATCTATAATCAGCATTGTGGTTCAATGTCCGTAGAAACAGTTGATCTATGATAAGCCCTAGCAGCCACATAAAACATGCAATATACAAAATAGAGGCGTCTAACTTTATATTGCAGAGGGGGCTATTGCTGTTTGCTTAATCTTGATGTAGGGATAGATTTGCTATGTGTTACTAGAAAGTAGTAAACGTTCATCATGATGAAACAAAATTAAATGGAGACACTGTAGACTTAGTGCCACCATGATCATACATCTTAAAACTTGCTAGTATAGGATACACGACGGTAGCATAAAATAAGATTATCCCTTATAAAATGCCAAACATAAGTATTCTACCGAAGTGTGCACCACCTGGAAGGTTCTCTTTATGATAGGTAGGCTGTGACGATCGGGTGTCATACATACATTAGAGTCCGCATGAGGTTGGGCCTGGCAAGCCTAGCTTATGTCGATATGGCCTTGCTAAGCAGCATATAACACTAAGGTCAATTTGGCGAGCCTAGCATATGTAGATATGGCCTCGGAATACTAGAGATCGAAAGATCGAGCATGAGTCACATATAGGATGTGATCGCACAAACTAGTTGTCTACCTTTGAAACTAATCCGTCGGCCGTTGTGATATTCGAGGACGGATAGTGAATCTGGATCATGTAATCACTAAAACTTCTTAGGGATGATTGTTTTAGTGTGAGCTCATCTATAATATGATTATTATGAACTCATTGTTATGAACTAGTCTTAATTGTTTTCCTTGCAAATATTTTGTAGAAAATGAATCCAAATGAACATCGTGAATTGCTTTCTTTCATGAATGGTGATAAACTTAAAGTAAATGGGTCAAACTTCGTTGATTGGTATCTACGCCTTAGGACTTCACTCAAGAGAGTAAACATCTTGTTCATAATAGAAAGCCACGTGGGAGATCCTCCAGATAACAATGGAGATGAACAAGAAATGATGGATTATTATGTTTGTCGACAGAAATACTTTGTGGTGAAGAATGTTATGGAACACTCCATGTCAAATGAGTTGAGCAATCTGTTTAGGGAAACTAGTGCTTATGACATGATAGACACGCTAAAGTCATTGTTTATATGTCAGTTCACAGTGGCCAGATTTGAGTTAGAAAAACAGTTTCTTTCTACAAAGATGGAAGAGCACACCTGCCTGAGAGCCCACCTAGACAAGATGCATAGGATGTATCTGAGCCTTGTGGAATATTTTAACTATTGGACAACAAATGAATCTACCATAGAGGAGTTTGCGATAAACACGGTGCTACATTCGCTTCCACCGAGTTATCAAGATTATGTCCATGGCTATGTCGGGAGAGGAGATAACATGCATCTCCAGGATTTCATGACTAATCTTCTTGATGCAAAGGTTGCACCCATTGAAGGAGAAATTGTTGATGGAGAAGGTATATATTTGATATACTCGTTATAAATGTTTGTTCCCTTATACAACATTTGGAGTTTAATAAATATTTGATACTTGTTCTGTTTTATGAAAACAGGGGCTGCCGTTGCATGGACGGGAAGAGGTGCGATCCAGGATTGATGGCAACCAAGACAATTGATGGCCACCAAGATTTCACCAAGACATCTATCATAGGATTATACTTAAAGTATTAGATAAATCTTTTGTAATCAATCGAATATGAACACTTAGTGTTATGTCTTGCATCTCGCGAGACAAAGTTATTCATGTTTTGAGACAAGTGAGTTGTTCCAATTTGATGAATAAAGT
This sequence comes from Bromus sterilis, assembly GCA_950022295.1. Taxonomy (NCBI): domain Eukaryota; kingdom Viridiplantae; phylum Streptophyta; class Magnoliopsida; order Poales; family Poaceae; genus Bromus; species Bromus sterilis. The sequence goes on from OX465599.1 coordinate 226,950,933, forward strand.
GTGCTTATACTATGATTGCAATTGAGTTTATAATATAAATAGAAGCATTTATAAAATACCATAATTTTCAAGTGATATTCAATTTTTAATGATTAAGTTATTATGTATAACAATAAGGTCAAAAGTCATAACTATACTAAATGCATGAGATGAATTCATAAATGATGAAGTCATTAGATACGCGATCTATTAACTCATGAATTTATTATCAACCAAGATGACTAATGACGGAGTTCTAGCAAAGTAGAACTTGTGCCAAACATTGTACATAAATGATGTATTAACCAAGCTCATGAATAACCATTAAAGATGCTTCACATGATTAATTGAACAAGGCATTCAATTAAGATCATAAATCTGAGATTACAGAATCACAGTGAAGTTGGATATAAGAATACAAATCACCATGATGTGATCAAAGTGATGAGTATTATAGTTGACATAAATGGGAGACATGTGGAAATAATGCCACAAATTACGATGGAAGTTTAAAGTGCTCAAGCACCTGAACCATTCGTAGTCATACTAAAATGTAGTATGGTCTAAATACATTCCCCTTACGCTAATGCTATTTTGAATGAACAAAGTTGTTATAATTTATTAAGTTAAAACACCCACTTCATGAAATAAGGAAACCATTCTGAATTTAATGAAGCTGATGACTCCATATGATGATGGTGTTAGAAAGTTTCTAGAAGTTTTATATGATATAACTCTCTTTGTATTAGAGTTGTGAACAATTGTAAAAGCCACCTTCCCAAATAGCAAAACTTGTATTGCTTGAATTGGTGAATGAGAAGATGGTTCTCAAGGAATAAACCAATGGGAGAAAAGTGAATTCTTTGACCAGGGTGACTGACCCTGCCTCCAGATAACAGAGTAACGCAACGGAAAATGTTCCGCTGAAATGACTCCATGAGAAGAGGAAATATGCTATTGATGATGATCATGGTATATTAGTTAAAGCCTTAGTTTAAAAATAAGTAGATTGTCATGAATACGTTCTGTACAGAACAATAATCATAGTCTTCTTAAGTGAAACAAAAGGGACACTGCTCACAAATTACGAAGGATTGATGGTTACCTATGAAACGAGGAGAAATGAAATTATATTGAGTTGCATATGGGATGGCTCACATCCTATGAAATAAAGTAGTTATTTCACATTCCGAATAACCAGGAAGTTATTAAGAATGATGCAACACATAAAGGTATCATTTGGCACATAAAAGATGTTATGGCTAATTAAATTCAATAATGATTGACTACGGAAGCGTAGTAATGCTAAATCAATATGGGTATTTCATTAACGAACACTATGAAGGGACCATAGCTTGAAATTGCATCACACTCAAGTTGTGGAATTTGAAGAGAAGTAGCAATTGGCATAACGAAAGAATGTTTCGATAAGATGGACCATAGTACCTCAAGGCAGAAACTCTCAACCTTGATTTGATCAAGTGATTTTGAAGTAATCAAAATATTGAGATGGACTGCAATTTCATGAAACTGAGTGAGAGCTTTGGAGATTTCCTAAAAACTTGTAATGCAGAGAGCATTTTCTGAGTGGGAGCTTTGGGAGCAATACTATTATGTTTGACATAATTAGAATAGAAACTTAATAAAAGCTTACTTACAGATATATGTCGGATATATTTGAGTGGGAGCACAATGTCAATTTCATATATATACGATGATATATGTGAAAACAATCTCATATATATACGTTGATATACATGGAGATTAAGGCTAATAAGATGAAAGGATTACGAGAATCTTATATGAACGAAATACAGATGTGTCACACACTAAAATCTTTAAGGATAGATTAGGACACGTGTAATGAACATCAAAAGGATTGGAATGATATCCTAAACAAGAAAAGGTTCTTGTGGCTAGGAATTATATAAAGGATGTAAAACCTTAATATCACAAAATAATATTTTAATGGAAGAATAGGGATGCACTTTGTCTCAAGACATGTGATCCTATATGACCTTTGACATATGATTCTACCATAAAATGGAAGTTTTGAATCCAATAACAGGATGACTCAAAGGTTCTTAGAAGAACAGGTTCCGATGTGCTTGGTTGGCAAATACAGAACCTAAGCAAAGTCCAAGCATTCAATATCTGAAGAGAAACTAAGGACTATACTCTAAATGATAGAAAATATAATATACTTGAATGTAATACTGGATTACGATTGCAAGCCTTATTATGGGTCTATATGAATTAGAGATATCACCAAAAGGAATAGAAAGGAAATGTGAGCTATAATTTCACGAACCAAAACTCTACAAAATATAAATATCTACTTAAGGAAGTAGAAGGTTGAATAAAGTTTAGCGTAAGAAGTTTAGACTTCTGGGTGAGTGTATTTTTCAGTATACATGACTATGGGAGTCCTAGAGACTAAAAACCATTTTGTCATTAGAGAATACTGTAAAATAAGAAGTCTCACTCTCCCGCCAAACTTATAATTCAAGCATTATTAGATAATGAAGGGTATATCAAGCAAGTTGACCAATACCTGTTGCAAAGGAACATACGAATCTGAACGGGTACAGATCATTGACGAAACCTCTTCCATGAGCAAGCATGATCAATAAACACTTATATGATAAGATGATTATGATCGAGAAAATATGCAGCTAGATTATTTGCTATCTAGTGCAAGTGGGAGACTGTTGGATATATGCTCTAGAGGCAAATAATATATGATTATTCCAATATATCTAAATAATTTCATGACCAGTTTCATACTGTGCTGGAACTGTATCAGTGAAACAATGATACAGGTGTGGTATAGAAACAACCAGAGTTCCTAGTCAGCCTCTCATGATGACTGGTTTATCGTCAACTGATGATTGTGGTTTCACGATCATGCACAATCAAGTCAATTGACGGTAAGGTCACCTCATTGAATGAATGACGTGATGAACATTACCCAATGCAAGCATTGCAACATGATCAAATCGTAAAAGTTCAGTGTTGTAATTACAGAACGTAGTAGCCTATTCCTTTGACCGTGAGATCACGCATAATTGCTATCTTCTGAGGATGCTTTGAGTGCATTAACCGTCACACTGAAACATGGTGACCATAAAGGTGTATCTTGGGCTATCCGATGGGATATGTTGAGGAGTGTTGATTCAAGAGCGGGATTTGTCAATCCATATAATGGAAAGATACTTCATGGCCAACTCGGTGAGATTGCATCCATAAAGCTGCGCAGCGTATGACTAGGTCACAAGGATGAATATCACAGAACGAGTAAATAAGATTTGTCGGTAACAAGATAGAACTAATGCATTGGATGCAGTTGATCGAATCTTGGACTAATCTAGTATCGCATGACAAGGGGAATGGTATAAAACGTTTACGGTTCAATCGGTTACTTCCGGAATGCACATGGGTCATTATGGGCATCCAGGTCCCGCTATTGATCATTGGCCGTAGCCTTTGTCTCGTTCATGACTGGAGTGTTATCGGACCGTAGGGTAACACACTTAAGGGCTCGATGAATATCGGAGACCTTTTCGGAACTATAGGAGTTAACGGAGAAGAGAGAAGGACGTACCGGAAAAGTTCCGTGTTGGTCCGAAGGACGTTCGGAGTGAGCTGGAAGGAGTTCCGGATCATCGAGAGATGAAATAATATGTATTATTTATTAATTAAGTGAATTAATAATTAATAATAATTTATTTCATTTTAAAAAGTGCAATGGGCCTTATTTGTGAAAGAAGCCCATTAGGGGAAGGAGGAAAAAAAAGGGAAAAGGAAAAGAAAAAAAAGGGGGCGCCATGGGCCTTGGGGCTCATGTGGGTGGCGCCCCACTTCCTCCCTCCTCCTAGCCGCACCCTCCCCCCTTGGCAAGGGATTAGTCCCACATTGCCAAGGGAAGGGGGTTGACTCCTTCCGTCTGCCTATATAAAGATGGGCAGGGGTGCACTTCTTGAACACAGAAAAATTCGCAGAGAATTCAATATTACTCCGAATTGAGATCGGTTTTCACCGGTCTTCTCCCCTCTCTCTTCTCTCTCAAGCCGGGGTCCCCTTTTCTGGAACCTGTGCTGGGATTGAGGCTTCTCTGCTATGCGGACGCCGTCGTGCTGCCGAAACTCCGGTTACGGGAGGTCTACTTCCGCCACCTTCGCTGGATCGGAGAATGGAGGTCGTCATCGAGTCCGTACGTGTGCGAGTACTACGTGGTGCTGCATGTGCGGCACTACCACCCAACAGGGTGCTAACACAGCCAGTGGGTTGTGAAAGGTTTACGGCTTCATCAACCACGTTTGCGGGATCGTTTCCTGCGCAACGGACTACACCCCGAGGTATGTTTCCGCAAGTCTTTCCGTTACGGCATTACAGCTAAATAGATCTTGGGTTAAGGGCGACGCTAGTTAGAAAAATTATTGTTTTCTGCTGCGAGACCCAACAGTTCTTCGCGTACGCGACTCAAAATTGGCACTCGGGGGCTTGCGCGCGCCAGTCACCCCCGAGGCTTTCTTCTCTTACGCGACTCAAAATTGCCACTCGGGGGCTTGCGCGTGATAGCCACCCTCCGAGGCGGTCTTCTCTTACGCGATTCAAAATTGGCACTCCAGGGCTTGCGCGCGACAACCACCCTCTGAGGCGTTCTTCTCTTACGCGACGCAAAATTGGCACTCAAGGGCTTGCGCGCAACAACCACCCTCCGAGTCATTCCTCGCTTACGAGACTCCATACCAGCGCTCAGGGGCTCGCGCACGGCAACCACCCTCCAAGGTGTTTCTTCACTCACACGAGTCTACATGGGCATTAATAAAGGTGGAAGTCAAATCCACCCTCGAAGAATGCTTACATACACTACATCAACAACAAAAGGACAAGTTCGATACTTACAACATCACAAAAAAAGGAGCAGCACCTACAAACTAGTTACAAGTCCTATACATCAGGCTCTGCTTTCACTTTACAAAGAGCACCAAGTACACGGTCATTCTCCTCATAAACCTTCTTCAACCAGCTGCGAAGGTCCATCTTCCACTTCATAGTGAACCCCATAGGTTCATCTCGACCACCATGAGGTCCATGAGCCTCCAGCATGAGATCTATCCCAGGCCAGTGGCTATGCACCATGGAGAAGGCACAACAAGCTACCGCATGGATCTGATGATTCACAACTCGACGAAGCTCCAAAGGATAGGAAAACATGCGACAAAGCTCCACCAAGGTCGACGGAAAACGGTCCAAAGGATAAAACTCAGAGAAAATACTACCAAGTACACTGCAACAATACTCAAGGGCCTTTAGAACCCTGTTGACTCGCAGGCATAGAACAGAAAACGCTTGAGCGCGAGCCCTATCCATCCACAGAGGATTTTCATCTTGCACAGCCTGGTCATCCAGTCGTGACAACTCCAACTGCACCGCCTCCTCCTCCTTGTGGGACCATCCAAACAACACTTCAAAGAAAAAAAAACAGTGGAAAAAACTTCAGCCAGAACAAGGGAAAACAAGCACACGAGCAGTCGCACAATCGACACTCACCCTTTAGAAGACCAGACAATTTTGGTATCCAACCCAGCAAACCATCTAGTGTGGCCTCAGCACGTTCATGTTTCAAACGATGCCTTTGAGACGACCAATCTCGCGTGCCGTGTATGTAAGGTGCAGGCAGAGGGACTCATATGCACCCTCGCGATCGTCCTCCTTCAACGAATTCCAAGCCCAAGAAACGCCCGGGACGGCCTACCGCAAGAAGAAAGATAAAAGAAGTCAAAAATCGAACCAAAGCAAAAGCATCAGGAGCAGAGAAACATTGCAAGCATCATCCAACATTTTCTCAGGAGGAGATTCATTTCAAAATAAAGAGTCACTCAAAGGAACAACATCCAGGAAACAAGACCTCCCCATTCTATTTGGCACCCTTAGATTTGCGGATATCGGCCTCTACAACCATTTCAAGCGGCGTGCCAGCTCGGTCGCTCGCATGCTCTGCTCGTCTGTGTAATCAGGAACGACATCCACCATGTCATCCTCAATTGGCACACCACGCCCTAAGAGAAAAACAAAGGACGTCGCGAGCCCACTCACCACGGTCTCACGGATAAAGCTCACCAGGAGTCCACCACCCGTGCCAAATGCAGTAGCCAACAGATCAAGACATTCAAGCCGATCATATTCTTCTGGAAACACGTTCTCGTGCAGAAGCTTGAGGATAGCAGCAACTCGATCAGTCACGGCCTTAACAGAGTTTGTACCACTCGACACGGCATCAATAGTGCCATGAGGAGTGCTCGACTCCTCAGAGGCAACTGTTTCAACCTCAACACCTACGGAGCATGTACACCAGAGCAACTGCGATTAGAAATCAAGAAGAAAATCCACAATCCAAGCAAGTACAAAGAAGAAAATATTTACCCGTCAGAGCACCTGCCAAGGCGTGCAGGCGACCACCCTCAGCCACTTCGTCCTGTCGGAGCTGCTCCTCCACCTGTCGGAGCCTCTCAACCTCACCAAGATGCACCTGGAGCTCTTTCTCTTTCGACTCCAAAGTACCCCGAAGCAAGGTGAGCTCCTTGTCAACTTCAGCAGCCCTCTTTACGGCCTCATTCTTCTGTCCTTCCCAAAAAACATCATCAATCATGCAACTATCGAAAATAAACAACATGGGTATACAAGGCAACGAAGAAACTCACGCCTCATGACAGTAAGCTTCCCCTGGACAGCATCATGAGCACCCCTAGACCGATCAGCATCAGTCAGCACACGCTCGCACATCTTGAACAGAGGCTACAACAGCAGAAAAGTCAATGTCAAGGTTACAAGAAGGAAAACAGTCAAAGACTGCCACCAACCACAAGTGGTTGCATGCAGCCTCGGGGCTACTCCCATTGGGAGCGCTGCCACGCACCCAATGAAATCTAGATAGCAAGGAAAGATCATTACCTCTTCAGCCATCCGATCAAAGAATGCCGCCTTGTGCTCCAGTGAGATGTCCTTTTCCCCCAAGATATACCCTTCAGCAACAACAGGCTTCACCTCCGGAGAAGAATTGCCCTCTATAGCTGCTCCAGAACCACTTGAAGGAGCAGCCGCAGGAAACGCACCCACGCCCGAGACTGCAGGAGTCGACGCGGGACCCGAGTGCTCAGCAGCAGCGCCAGAATCGGTAGGATGAAGATCGGCAGTAGAACCACTCGCCGACGTTGCAGTCGGGACAGGCTGGGTCTTGTGAAATACCAGTTCAAGCACGCGGACTAAAACACAAATAGAACAGCCAAAGCGACAAAGCACAAAACCAGCAGATGCAGCACCCGGACGAAGGAGCATCCCAAATTTCAGTTTCTTCTGAGCAACCGGAGGTGGACGAGGTGCAGCATCTAGCGCTACCAACGAGGGAACTCCACCACCACCCCTGGCTGGCTGCCCAGCAGTAGTCGAAGAGAGACACCGCCTGAACCACAGCGGTACCAGGTCATCATCATCATCATCATCAAGAGGAGGCCGCCCCCCAGCATCTACACCCGAAGGCTGACCAGCATCGTCACCCTACGCAGGCACAGGGTGCACCAACATCTCATTGGAATCCTCCCGCATTTCAGCATCCTCAGGCTGCGGTGGGTTGCTAAAAGGAGGAACATGACCCTGCGGAAAAAGTGAAATAAGAAAGAAACAAACTCTAGGCAACTACTATGACCAAGGCAAGAAGGAAATACCTCAGGCAATGGCACGTCGGCAGCATACGGACGGACATAGCTCAAAAGTCCCGTACTCGTACACTTGGGAATTTGCTGGATCCGAGACAGGAGATCACTTCCCGAAATATCTACAGGAGAACACCTAGTCGGGTCCTCGAGCCCCGAGTACTGCCACATAGGATGCACTCAATGCTGCAAGGGTTGGACGCGTCTCCTCATACAGACATCAATGAGCTGCCGTCCGGAAATCTTTTCCTTTAGATCCACGACAACCCGCACCAAGGGCTCCACTGCCACCAAGTCAGCGGCAGACAAGACATGGCCCCAAGATGACCGCTTAGTCACTCGAGCAATCAAATCGAACAACGCAAGACCATACTGTTGGCCGGCAACAGTTTGGTCCTTTAGATATAACCAGCTTTTCCGCCACGTATGGACGGAAACCAACTTCTCCAAATCAAAATTGGCATTTTTATCCATAATGGAAATGCTGATGCCCCCAATGCCATATTCAGAATTGGTCCTCTTCACATTAAAGAGGCGTTTCCAGAGCCCCCAATGGGGATAGATCCCCAAGAAACACTCACATAGCTTGATGAAGCACGCTATGTGCAGTATCCCATTGCGCGTCAGATCATGCAATTGCAGCTGGTAGGCAAAGAGCAGCCCACGGACAAACAGATGAACGGGAAGGGAAAATCCGCGCGGGAAAAATCTTTGAAAGCATACCCGTTCATCACCATGGGGCGCGGGCGCCTCCTCCTCCCCAAGGATCCGAGCAACACCTTCGGCGACATGCCCGTCCGCAACCAGTGCTTCCAGACCAGTAGCCTGAAAAGACGACCGCTCCCACCTCCCGGTAGTTCTCGCCGCCGACGGCTCCTGCGATGTGCCCTTGGTCAGCCTTGTACTCTCCGCACGTTTGGATATATTCTCTATAGCAATCGTGTGGAACAGAGGAATGTGGAGGCAAGAAGCAGATGAAGAAGAAGAAGCAGCAGAAGGAAAGAGCAGGGTAAACCTAAAATTACCACTGGCCCCTCTTATATAAACAACGGAGACGGGCCATCCATCCACTGTTGATCTCGAAGCTGACCCGACGTGGCACAATCCCACGATGACCATACGGCGTGGAAATCTCAACCGGCGCAGTAACTATGCCGCCTATTCTGCACAAAAAAAGGAGCCATCATTACAAACCGTGAAATTACCGCGGCACGAGGCAACTCATCACCTCTGACCACAGCGCGCAGCTGTCCACACCTTTCTTAGCCACCCGTGGTGAACCATCCTAGCAGGAAGTGCTGAGCGCACGCTTGCACAAAGGGTTTTTGACCACGGACCACCCTTTGGTGGAGTACCAAGTGCCCAGGTTTTCTTTAACAATATTTCTCTTCTTTCAATTTTTAATTACATCAAAATTTTATTCCCATCGGGAGCGCCCTGCCACTTCTAAACGGAGCGCGGGAAGCACGGTTTAAACTCCGAGGGTGCGAGTGGATACTCCCCTCCGAAAGGAACAATTCATCTAAGTGGCTTGAGTGTTCACTCGCCCGACGATGAAGTTCTCGAGTGACTACTCGCACTAACTTACAAGACCCAAAAGACGAGAAAACGAGATCCGCGCTCGAGCACTCGGGCGTTTCGCGGGTGCTCACACTACTAGCCCACTCAACGACTTCCCAAGTGGGTGCAACTTATATTTATTCCTCGCCCAAGCACTCGAATGCTCCGCGAGTGACCGCTATTAGTCCACTCGATCATTTTTCGAGTGGGTGCATTCTATTTTGGCACAAGCCCCTACAAACATTGCCTGGGCTGCGATACACTGCACCCCAGATGTTGCGCAGACTTGTGCGTAGGTAAGACCCCGCTGCACAGACGGCCGGGACGAGACTTTCCACACGCGACTTCACTCCCGAAGGTTCCGTAAGCGGTGCATGATTGAAAGTTAACCACTAACGGATGTGTTAGGGTCATATTCAACACTTAAACTAGCGGCATCGATCCTGTAAGTCCTGCAGCGGCCCGGACCTTGCTTGGCGCCAGTCATATCCAAGATGGTGTCGATGTACGCGAGATTTATTGGGCTACTGAGGTATTTCCGCTAGGGAAATTCACCAAGGCTCGACCAGTCGAGTGCCTTTTGCCCTTTCAGCTTATCATCCCTCGAAAATATATCTCTCATGAACAACAGATGATCACTCGCAACAATGCGACACGCACTACTACGCCTGATCACAGGTTCGAGTCCCTGCGCGACTCTTCGAGTCCCCCAGGCACTCTGGGGCTACTAACGAGGGGATACCCCCACGACACCTATACATGAGGGTACCTGGTGCATGTCAAGATGGAGGGCTCGCTAGAAGCCTCGACTGGCCCATGACTGGCCCACCCGAAGCACTGACGGCTACACTGACATATGAGTCCTCAGCGTTATGGAAAACAATACTTGGTGTCCAAGACTAAAGCTAGATTAGGCAACTTCCTCTGTAAACCTAGATGGACTCCTTGCGACCCAGCCTAGTATATAAAGGCTGGGAGAGGGGATGTCTAGGATATCCAATCTCATAGCTACACCTCCGGTCTTGAGCGATCTCGTCTTGAACGCCACTGTAATCTCCTCCATCATAATACAAAAGAGCAGGAAGTAGGGGTTTTACCGATCGAGGGCCCTGAACCTGGGTAAATCCATGTCTCCTGTTAGCCGATGAGCATCGCCAACCTGCACCTCTCTCTATGATCTAAACCCAAGGTACCTTACCATGGGATTTGCTGAGGCCGATCCTCGTCAATTGGCACCGACCGTGGGGAAGATGCAGGTTGGAATCACGATCTCGACGGTCCCATCCCCAGCAACCGACAACTCGACGAATAGATCAACACTCGACATCTCCATAGCTCGAGCGGAATCCGATATGTTCGTGTCCCTCTTATTTATCGCACATCATCCCATCCTGTGGTCAGCCTTCGTCGATCTACGCGCAAGCGTAGACCTAACCTTCAGTGGGTACTAGATCTACGTCAACCGATGGGGCACTGTCCGCCTCACAGATCGCGCTCGAGCACCCCCAACAACAACTACAATGATGGCAACAATTAAATGTGAGTCACCCGCCCGCACGGTGACTACTCAAGTCATCCACGCATCCCACCTCAGCTCGATCCACTGCACCGGCCGCGACTGCACGAGTGCGACGCTCGCCTAGAAAAAGCACATCAGAAACACGACAAGGCCAGCAGGCAACACACCATTCCAGGTGTTCATGGCAGAAACCCATGCAACAACTTCAGACGACAAGGACAAAACAGACGACCCCGACAACTATGAAGTAGCTAGTGCAAACAACAGGGATAGCGAACTCGGTGACATCGAGCAACTAACGGTTACCCTCCGAGAACCAGGAACTATACCACGAAAAATCTTCAGAATACAAGGAAGAAGAACCCAGGGGAGAAATCAAACTGAAAGAAGCAGGCGCCACGCCTCAGAAGCTGCAAGGAAAAAAAACCATAGAAAATATCGTCCTATCCAAAGAGGCAATCGCCAGAGTGAAAAACGTGGTAAAACCATGCAAAATCCGACCATAGGACGCAACGCGCGACTAATTCAGAGCATACAACAAGCTAGCAAGCGACATCACAAAGAACACTAGATGAATGAGGCTCGAGCTGGAGAAGCAAAGAAGAGTCGTGGATGAGTCAAAGGTCGACCATCAAGCACCACCAGAACCCTCGGGCGACTCCTCTAACCAAAGCTCACCCCACTAGCGCAGATCCAGATTCAACAACCTACGCCAAACGGACAAGAGGACACTTGCCTGCAATCTGGATGACACATTCCGACTCGAAGACGATGATGAGGAAGAAGAACATCTCACACCAGTAGAGGTTATCATCGCCGCAAAAGCATACCTCCACTGCGCTCAAAACGGAGAGATAGATGAAGAAGGCCGTAACACTGCGAGAGCACTCAAAGTGATGAAGGACGCGATCTCCGCGTCAGTACCCAAAAAATCAAGCACAAGGCAAGCAACCCGCGAGCAATCACCGGATAGGTACCCAAGATCACCTGACGACGACAATGATAGCAACGATGATTGCCGCAATCACCCTGACCGAAACAGAGATCGCGATAGGGACGACAGTGGCAACCGACGGAACAACGACCGACGACGCTACGCGCGGGACGATATCACACAGAACAAGATAAACCGAGGACGTCGCAGACGCGCGGCTCGTGACGAATACTCAAAGGAGCAAGATTCTGACACAGATCTAGAACCCCGTGGAGCACTTTGTTTCATGCGAGCAATACGCGAAACACGGATGCCCAAGGGTTTCAAGCTGAACTCAACAACACACAAATAAGACGGACTCGAAGAACCAGTAGGATGGCTAGACGACTATCTAATAGTAGTCAAGTTCCAATGATGCACCAACACCAACACCATGCAGTATGTGCAACTGATGCTCGAAGGGTCAGCGAGGCACTGGCTTAAAAAACTGCAGCGAGGATCCATCAGTTCCTGGAGACAGTTCCACATCGCATTTATCGAGAACTTCAAGTCAACATACAAGAAACCAACATCACTCAAGGAACTAAGAGCCTGCAAGCAAGTAACCCGAGAGTCTCCGAGAGCCTACTTCAGTCCAAACAAGTTAAGCATGGTGAAGCAGAATACTTTTAACTTCAGAACCTTGTTGAGCCATGAGAGAGAGGTTAACGTTTTCCAATTCTTCATGAGCCTCTTTCAGTTTCTTTAAAGCCATTTTCCTTTGGAGGAATTCATAGGTAAGCTTCTCATAGTCCACTGAAAGAAGATCATGCAGAGTGGATAGTTACTCAAACTTATCCTTCAGAGCAGAATGTTCATTAGTTAAAGTTTGACATTTCTCATCGATCAACAGGGTTTAGAATCTCTTAATAGTTTTGCTAAGTAAATCAAGCTCATATGGTTTGATAGAACTAATTTTAGAAAGTTTAGCATAACTGATTCTAGAGTCACTATCATATGAGAAGCCATCAGAAGTATCATAGGAAAATTTAGAAGAGGATACATTTGCCTTCGCCATGAAGCAGTAGGAAGGAGTTTCATCTTCGCTGCTATGGTTGGTGAAGAATGAGCTCGAAGCAGATTTTGAAGCAGGAGTGGAAGCGAATGCAATTCCAACAACACCATCAGATTCTGATCCTAAACCAAATCCTGATTTTGATTCTGCTTCGGAACCGTATGCTTCTTCTTTAGAGTTGATTTCCTTCCCCAGATATGCTTTGGCCCGGTGAGAGTTGCTTTGACGAGATGAATAAGTCTTCGATGATGAGCCCTCACGCTTCTTGTGATACTTCTTCTTCTTGTCATCATCAGAATCATTTTTCTTCTCTCTTCTGTGTCTTGATTCATGTTTCTTTGGCTCATAGCTTTTGGAAGATTTTTGAGTCTTGCTAGAGGAGCTACTGTGCGAATGCTTTGATTTTTTTTAAATTTACCATAGAGGAAAATCAGCAATGTAATGACCTGGTTTCTTGCACTAGTAACAACAGTTGTCCTTTGATGTCGAGCTTCTTGAGGACGAGCGGTGAAAGAAATTGCTTGCCTTGGTGAGTAATTCTTCTTGGGTGATGAGGAGCTCTTTCTTTGTAAACGATTGAAGCGCTTCATGATTAGATCCAAATCCTTTCCAATACTTGCAGGATCATCTGATTCACCACAGGAAGCAGAACTAGCCTCAGGAGAAGAATGATGCGAAGCTCTTGCTTTAAAGGCATGTGTTCTTCTTCGAGATCCGTTAACATCACGTTTCTCATCTTCTTCCATCTCAAAAGTTGTGTGTCTCTCAAGAATGTCCGCGGGTACCAGAGTTCTGAAGTCAGTTCTCTCTTTGATCATCAGCACTAGGTGAGCGAAGGAATCATCCAAAGATCGAAGCAAAGTTCTTACCACCATATGGCTGGTCACATCAGTTGCACCAAGAGATGTTAATTAATTCGATAGAGCAGTGAGTCTATTGTAGATGGAACCAACCTTTTCACCTTCATGACACTTGAACCGATGGAATTTGCTTCAGAGAGTGTCAACTCGAGCATCTATCTGCGTAGAGACACCTTATCCAATCTTCTCAAGCTAGTCCTAGACGCCTTTGGCAGAGGGGATATTCTTCACTTCATGATATTTCTCAGGGATCAAGTGATTCGTGATGAATACCCAAACTTGCGAATCAAGTGTAGTTTCTTCATCTCATTAGGAATACGAGCATCTTTATTTGCAACTTGAACTCTAGTGTGAACAACTTCTCAGGCAGCTTTATCAATGGAGACAATGTTTCTCATCATATTGTCCTTCCAATAGGAATAGTCGGTTCCATTGAACACCGGAATGGCTTCGTTGGAACTAATAGCTGCAAACGACATACTTGGCAACACTCCAGATGGTTAGTCCAAAACACGCAGAGCATAGGCAGTGCCTAGCTCTTATACCAATTGAAAGACCAGGGATGTGATCAGAGGGGGAGGGGGTGAATGATCACTTCAAAATTTCCGATCAAAACTTTGAAGTGAAGCAAAAGACAGCAAATGGAAGAACAACAGAACAGAAAACTAGGAAGCAAAACTACTCAATGAAGCTAAACATGGTGAAGTAAAACATAACGAAGCACAACATCGAAGCTAAAGGTACAAAATGTAAATACTGGAAAGTAGAATGAGCCTTGTACGTAGCGATGTTTGTTTGACCAGTTCACACTCTGCAAAGTGCTATGTCTGGTTGGAGGGAGTTGTGATTGAACACAGGAGCTAACCTCTCTCCGTCCATTTCTCCACTGCACCAATCTCCTAGAGCTTGGCCAGTTTTGACTCGTGGTAGATTATTGAGGAAATCTCTGAAACCTTTGACAGACTTGAGCTTCGAGGCGAAAATTACTCTTCCCTCTCCGAATTCGACTCTCTAACCGTCTAGGAGGCTTGCAGTCCTCCAAGATAAAAAGGCTAGCAAACTTCCAGCTAAGTCATAGTGAATCATCTTAGATCAATAGGACTTTTGATTCGGTGGGTGGTTTTCTGGTATAGCTTCGAATATTTCTTGGGATGCTCTCTTCAGTCTCTCTCTGGGAATAATCACTGAGAAGCCAACCGAAAATAATGGCGGGGGCGGCGTATTTATAGGTGGCGATCCCAAGGTGCAAAATGACTGATCTGACCCGAAGCGACAGCTTGACGCATGTCCACAACGGTCGGATTTGTCATCAATGTGAAACTTTACATGCGGAACAATTAAAGGTGACTCACAGTCTGAGTTTCGATTCGGAGGCGGAAAGTACGAAGCCTTTTCCACCGAAGCTTAACTCAGCACATAAGAGATTTCTCCTCTGAGGCTTCTCACTGGGTTTTGATTCAAAGTGAGAATTTTAATAATGACTTCGGCTTGGACTTACTAACCCCTATGACTCAAAGAGTAGAAAAAGAACTACACAAAAACTACTAAGTCTTGCGTCGTCTTCTTCGTTTCATTCAGTGAGTTATGATTCAGAACGCCATACATTTTTAGGGGTCATCCATAGTGATAAAGCTTCGCTCCAAGGAATAAGCTTCGACATCTTGTCCATCTTCCTTGAAGATCTACCACTTTACTTGTTCTCCAGGAAACTAAGAACATGTTTTTACTCACAAACATTGTTAGTTCCTCTACTGTCTTGTTCAACAATGTCCAAAACACATGGGGGCTAAACTTTGCTCTTACAATACATCATGCTAATAAATGCCTAAGTTGAAGGAAACATGGTTAGACATCAAAGTTTCATACAATGCACTAAGGATTAAATCTACATTGATATGGCTGCTTTAGAAGTGGAAAGAGTTATATTTTGGCTTATGAAGTTTGACTTATGACTGAGTGAGTTTCTGTGTTCATGAGTAAGGGAAAGTCCGCATGACCCAACATATGTCATTGCTGAAACACAACAAAAGTGGTCTCACTGTACCGCCAAATATATACCTCGTCATTATAATGGGATAATGAGATAAATTTCAAACTAGGTGACATTAATGATTTGCAGAAGAAATACGGATCTTAATGGTACAGAACTTTTCCACAAGCAAGTATGATCAATAACCATATAGGTGATATGGATTTATGGTCCATAAAAAATGCAACTAGATTATTTGTAGTCTAGTGTAAGTGGGAGACTGTTGGGAATATGCCCTATAGACAAATACTAAAGTATGTTTATTAGCATATTCCATTAGTTCATAATAAGTTTTATACTATGCTATAACTGTATTAAGCGGAAACATTAATACACGTTTGGTATGCAAACAACCAAGTCCCTAGTTAACTCTAGTATACTAGTTCATTGGGCAATAGATGATCAAGGTTTCTTGATCATGAGATGTGAACAGTCTGTTGACAATGGGGTCATGTCATTGGGTGAATGATATGATGGACACAGACCCACCTAAAGTGTTGCAATGTGATCCAGTCACATAGTTCAACATTGCGATAACTTAATAACGTAGTGACCCGATACTTAGACCGTAATGATAATGCGTAACCACTATCTGCAGAGGATGCTTTGAGTGTATCAACTCTTAAACTATAATAGGATAACCATAAAGTGGTGTCTTGGGTACTCTGAATTAGATACGTTGGGAGTGTGGATCGATCAGAACGAGATTTGTCCATCCGAGTAACGGATAGGTACTTGATGTCTACTACGCGCTTCTATTCTTGTAGACTATGTTGGGCCTCCAAGCGCAGAGGTTTGTAGGACAACAACAATTTATCTCAAGTGAATGACCTAAGGTTTATCAAACATAGGGAAGTAGAGGTGGAAGATGGTCTCTCTCAAGAAACCCTGCAGTTAAGAAACGAGAAGTCTCTTGTGTCCCCAACACACCTAATACAACTAGGAGTTGTATAGGTGCACTAGTTCGGCGAAGAGACGGTAAAATATGGGTGATAGGTGTGGCTGTCGTGGTCATACCAAAGGCATACCCTTAAGCATTAGGAATCAAGGGGTACCCTTAGTATTGTGATCTCCCAAAAATACCCAATAAAATAAATAAAATCATCAAAGAATAAAGAGCTCGACCAAATACAGAGACATAGGTCACAACGTCTCCGAGTAACGTGTTACTCGGAAGAAGAGATGGTCTCCAATTAATCCATCGCTCGGAAAGCAGACATGCTCCAAATGATCAGTTACTTGGAAGAGGAAATCGACGAGCTGCTCGCTACTCGGAGAAAGAAGAGCAACGGACGCAGAGCATTAAAGAACGTAGGCGTTTCTCCTTCTTAATTAGCAGTAATGAGTAGACCATTTCTTGTATTAAGTATAGGCATTTAAACCTGTAATTATGAATCATTCACCAGGGCATTGAAGGGGCAGGGGCGCACTCTATATAAGCCCCCCTCACCCTAGGAAGGGTCACACACAACACATTTTCTAAGCCTCGAGCAAGAACACCCCAGTAAGATTGGGACATGATTAAGGTTGTTATCTCCAAGGAGAGGCCTAACCTGTATAATTTCACTTGCGTCAACCTCTCTACGTACAGATTCATATAGCTCCAAACATCACCCCTATATCATTGTCAGGATTATATCCACGACAGTTGGCGCCCACCGTGGGGCTGACTTGATCAGCAATCGTAGAGATGGTGTTTTCTTCATCTTCTTCGTCTGTCCGCGGCCCCGAGCTCATCTGCGGCGAGCCATTTCATTTTGGGTTGTTGGCCTTTGTGGCTGATGATTCTGCTTGGCTCGCGGATTCACTACTCCAGGCACATTTGTTGCCTTCGAGAGACAACGTCCACTTTAGAGCTGATGAATCGGGGGCTCTGCGCCTCCAGTTGCCAGCTCAGCGTCAGGCATGGGCTCCCTTGTTCGTTTGCCTCAAGAAGAAGCGTTCAGGTCGTCCACTCGCTCCCTATCGCAACAAGCAAGTTAGGGTGCAGCAAGTGGTAGTCATTGACTCGGTGGAGTCAGTCCAGAGAGCCCTTGATGAATTGATCGCAAGAGAAGGCCCATCGGCATCCCTCTTGCATCTTTTCAACTCGACTGAAGACGAAGGCATAATTATGTCCAACCCAGAGCCTGATGAAGAGTAAGAGGGTAGCTGCAGCGTCCCAATCACAGTCGCAGAAGTTTTCATGGCGGAAACGCCTCCACCCCAACCGTCGCTGGTCTAAGACGATCATGCCCGAAACAAAGCCAATAGCCCATCTGGGGCTGATGGCCGTGAGCCACCTCGGCACACGTCTGCCTTCCGGAGGTTAGATCTCGGAGGGACGAGCCGGCAGCCTCGACCTCTTACTCGGGAGGAACAAGAAGAAGCAGAAGCGGCAAAGCGACTGTTGAACACTCCCGTCGACACGAGCACTCCGGAAGGGCGAGGCCTTGAAGCATCTAGGCTAACTAACCTGGCTGAACGGGAGCGCCTATCCGAGTTGGAAAACACCTTAGAGCTTCAGGAACGGGAAGTCGTTCGGCTCAAGCAGAGAAGAAATACTCGACAGTTGAGAGGGAACGGATGAGAGCCTTTTCGAGCTATGGAAACTCCAGTGGAAAATCTCATAGCAGCAACTCAGATTGCGAACTCTTTGCAGCCTAGTGGATCAGCAGCAGAAGGAATTCAGCACTTAGCATTCCTGTTGCAGGCCGCAGTAGATCAAAACGCTGTAGTCAGTCAATCACAACAGCTTATTAACTCCCAAATTCCTCCTGCAGGAACATCGCAGTCAGTGCATACGGCTTAAGGTGACGCCCGGAGAAATAGGAATACACCCCCTCGGTGCAGAAATGATCCCCGAGAGGGTTATCACCATGATCAATATCGGCATACAGAGCATCGGAGACCAGATAACTATGAGGTTCACAGGTCTGAGCAAGGTGCTCCACGGAGAGAGGATTTCCATCAACGCCGAGCTAGTAATCAAAGCAACCGATATATTGTTGTCGATGATGATGCCCGGAGTCATCTGGTGCAGAGCCGAGTTGATCGCGCTAGGTCCCATCGGCAAGATCAAGCTCGTCGCTCAATGGCTACAGGGCCAGTTTGTTTCAGCGAGAGAATCCGGTCCACTCCCATTCCTCCTCACTTCCGAATATCTCAAGGGGTGGACAAGTACCGAGGTGACGCTAAACCTCAGGCATTGCTAGATGATTACAGGATAGCTGTGCAAATCGGAGGGGGATGAGATGAGATAGCTATGATGCACCTTCCTTTGATACTGGAGGGCTCAGCTCGGACATGGTTGAACCAGCTTCCCCCCAGCAGTATTTGGATTTGGGAAGATCTAGAGAGAGTTTTTGTCAAGAACTTCGAAGGGACTTACACGAGTCCTGGAGGGTTAACCGAGTTGCAGTTATGTGTACAAGGAAATACAAAGTCCACCTGGGATTACATCCAAAGATGGATTACGCTTCACAACTCGGTAGAAGGAGTCTTCGAGTTCCAAGCTATCCACGCTTTCAAGCAAGGGGTTAAGTACAGAGAGCTTAGTCTCAAACTAGCAAGATAACCCCATGTTACTTCACTTGGGAGACTAATGGAGATAGCAAACAAGTATACCAATGGTGAAGAGGAGATTCACCAGAAGACCCAGCAGCACCGAGGTGGAGGCAGCAACTCGGCACCTAACCCAAAGCAGAAAACCGGAGGTAAGAACAAGCGAAAAGCAGAGGACGCCCCAACGGATGCAGAGTAGGTGGCGGCGTCGAATGCCTCGGGGATTCACGGCAAAGGATAGCCAAGGAAGGAGTGGAAACCACGTCAAAAGAAGCCGTCAAATGATGATGAGGTTTTAGATCAGCCCTGTCCTCTTCACACAACCCGAGATGCTGAAGGAAAGTTAATTCTCCCAAAGCATATAGCTCGGAAGTGTCGGTTGATCAGGAGAGCAGCTCAGAATGCAAAAGCGGGACCTCAGCAGGATAAATACACCGGAAAAAAAAAGCAACAAGCTCAGACCTGGACAGTGATGGTTTCCCAAGAGAAGACGGAGTGCTGGTCATTTTTGCAGGCTGGGAGTCAAAGAGAGTTGAGAAGATACGGTTCAGAGAGGTTAACTCGACGCCTCCATAAACTCCAAGTTACATGAAGTGGGCTGACACACCGATCACATTTAACCAGTCGGATCACCCTCCCCATATCCCTCACCCAGGAAGGCATGCCCTGATTGTTGATCCCCTGGTGGAGACAGGAAATGGAAACTTTAGACTGATAAATGTCTTGATGGATGGAGGCAGTGGTATAAACATCCTCAATGCCACCACCCTGAAAAATATGAATATTCCAATGTCTAAGCTTCGCAAAAGTTATCTGGAATTACATGGAATCATTCCGGGGAAGAAGGCACATTCACTGGGCATGATCTCTCTCAATGTGATTTTTGGCACTCCAAGTAATTTCCGGAAGGAAAAGATCACCTTCGAGGTAGTTGACTTTCCGAGTGCATATCATGCTCTACTCGGAAGGCCAGCCTATGCAACGTTTATGGCCATACCCTGTTATGTCTATCTAAATTTGAAAATGCCTGGCCCACACGGCGTGATCACTGTCTCTGGATATTACAAGCAGGCCGAGGAACTGCTTCAAAAAGGGTCGTTAATAGCTGACCAGCAAATGGCTGAGGTCGAGCTGGTCGAGTACAAGAAAGTGGTTGATTCGCGGAAGTTACTGCAACCAAAGAAGACGTCTTCATTTGAGTCAGCAGGGGAAACCAAGAGGGTGCAAATACATCCTACCGATGAGGATAAGTACACCAATATTGCAACCGACATGGATCCCAAATAGGAACTCGAGCTCATCAACTTCCTCCGTGAGAATTGGGATAACTTTGCATGGAAGCCTGCTGATATGCCTTGAATCCCAAGGGGGTTGGCTGAGCACAAGTTACATGTTGACCCGAAGGCAAGACCAGTTAAAGAGTCCCTTAGGCGTTTTTCTTCCGAAAAGAGAAAGTCTATTGGACAAGAAGTAGCAAGACTGTTAGCGGCCGGATTCATCATGGTAATTTTCCACTCCGAGTGGTTATCAAATCATGTAATGGTTCCAAAGAAAGATAAAAATTGGAGAACTTGTGTTGATTTCCGTCAAATCAATAAAGTTTGTCCAAACGACCATTTTCCCCTTCCTTGCATTGACCAGATTGTGGATTCCACATCGGGTTGCGAGAGATTGTGTTTCCTCAATGCATACTCGGGTTACCATTAAATCTGATTATATGAACGAGATGAACATAAAACAGCATTCATAACCCCATTCGGATGTTTCTGCTACACCATGATGCCATTCGGGCTTAAAAATGCAGAAGCCACATATCAACGCATGATGCAGTATTTCTTGATTTGGAAAATTGGTAGAAATGTTGAAGTGTATGTGGATGATATTGTGATCAAGTCGGCTGAGGGAAGTAGTTTGTTAGCCGACTTGGCTGAAACTTTCCAGAGTCTCCAGGCCTACAATATCAAGTTAAACCCAGAAAAATGTGTTTTTGGTGTACCTGCAGGGAAGTTACTCGAATCCAGGCCTACAATTCGAAGTTACTCTAACCCAGAAAATATTGCAGCAATCCAGAGTATGAAGCCACCTCAGCAGCTCCGGGATGTCCAGAAGCTAATTGGCTCCCTTGTAGCACTCAGTCGATTCATTTCTAGACTCGGAGAGAAAGCTCTACCGCTCTACCAGTTGACGCAAAAATTTCCGAATTTCGTTTGGACTGAAGAAGCTCAAGTGGCTTTCGATGAACTCAAAAAGCAATTGTCAACTCGGCCAGTACTTGCAGCGCCCAAAGAAAAGAACCACTCTTGTTATATATTGCAGCTACAAGTCGAGTTGTCAGTGTAGCTATAGTGGTGGAAAGAGAAGAAGAGGAGAAAGCACAGAAGGTACAAAGACATGTGTACTTCATCTCTGAGGTCCTCACACCATCCAAGAAGCGATATCCTCATTACCAGAAGCTGGCAATGGGAATCTACCTGGCATCTCAGAAGCTTGCACAGTACTTCCAAGATCATTCCATCACAGTGGTATCAGAAGCTCCCCTCGCAGAAATCATGAATAACAGATATGCAATGGGAAGAATTGCAAAATGGATTTTGGATTTACTACCCTATGATGTCCATTATCAACCTAAAAAAGAAATCAAGTCGCAAGCCTTGGTGGATTTCTTGGCCGAATGGATTGAAGTACAAAAATCCCCACAGCCAATCCCAGAACATTGGACAATGTTTTTTGATGGATCCAAGATGTTAAACAGGGCAGGAGCAGGAGTAGTGCTGGTTTCACCAAGGAAAGATGAAATGAGATACGTTCGCCAAATACACTTCCCATCAACAAACAATGAAGCCGAGTACGAGGCTCTTTTGTATGGTTTAAGAATGACTATTTCACTCATAATCAGGAGGTTGATGGTGTTTGGAGACTGCGACTTGGTGATAAATCAAGTGATGACGGAATGGGCCATTCGAAGCCCATCCATGACGAGTTACTGTGTAGCAGTGAGAAAATAGGAGAAAAAATTTGATGGGCTAGAGCTCCATCACATTCCAAGGGTTCAGAATCAAGCAGCAGACGATTTGGCCAAGATGGGGTCTACTTGGAGTCAGATTCCATCCGGAATTTATATGGAACACTTACATTCTCCAACAGTTAAAGAAGATCCTTTTCTGGAAGCAGATCTAAATATGTTGCTAGATAAAAACATACCAAACAAGGAAGATATACCCGCAGTAGTTGACATGGTTTTTGATGTGGAAGTCATTCATCCCGAGTGGACACTCCCTATCTTGGCTTATTTGCATAGGCAAGAGTTGCCAGAAGATGAGTTGGAAGCCAAACAGATTGTTCGAAAATCAAAATCCTACTCGGTGATCAATGGCGAGTTCTACAGAAACAACATCACTAAGCTCCCTCAATGATGCATCTCCGAAGACGAAGGTCGTTTTATTTTGCAAGATATCCATGCAGGCGACTGGGGACACCATGCCTCAAGTCGGACATTGGTGGCAAAAGCTTTCCGAGATGGTTTCTTCTGGCCTCAGGCCCTCAATGATGCTCGGCACATTGTGGATCATTGCAAAGGATGTCAATTTTACGCCAACCAGCCACACAAACCAGCTTCCGAGTTGAAGACGATCCCTCTAGCCTGTCCATTCGCAGTCTGGGGGCTTGACATGATCGGACCACTGAAAACAGACAAGTATGGTTTTACCCATATCTTAGTCGTTGTTGATAAGTTCAAAAAATGGATAGAGACAAACACCCATCAAAGCCTTAGATTCAGCCACAACAGTAAGTTTCATACAAGGTATCATACACCGTTTTGGAGTCCCACAAGACATCATCACGGACAATGGGTCAAACTTCAACTCGGTTGAATTTAAGGAGTTTTGTTGGAGCAATGGCATTCAGGTTAATTTTGCCTCAGTAGCACATCCTCAATCCAATGGCTAGGTTGATTGAGAAAATGGACTAATACTAAAAGGAATCAAGCCACGTCTCCTTCGGGAATTGAAAGAAGAAGCAAGCGCTTGGGTAGACGAGATTCCCTCGGTCCTGTGGGGATAGAGAACAACACCTAACCGCTCTATTCGGTGAACTCCCTTTTTCCTGGTGTACGGGTCAGAGGCAATCCTTCCGAGTGATCTCATGCAGAATGCTCCCCGTGTAAGCCAGTACACCGAAGCTGAAGCCGAAGCTGCAAGACAAGATGGTTTTGATCTCCTGGAAGAAGAAAGAAATTTATCTCTTACCCGTTCAGTATTCTATCAGAAAGACCTGCGTCGATACCATGATCAATATGTCCGAGCTAGCTCATTCCAAGAAGGCGACATGGTGTTATGTATCAAGCAGACTTCTGATCACAAATTAGCCCCTCCGTGGGAAGGGACCTATGTCATATCCTGTGTATTACATAACGGAGCTTATCAGTTATATGATGTAGCTAATAACATAGAAGAGCCCCATGCATGGAATGCCCAGTTGTTACATCGCTTCTATGCGTGAACGCAGTTGTAAGACTTGAATAAAATATAATGATTGTATGACAAAGTGTCTTGATCAATATCTGTACTTTTACCTGTTATCAAAAATCAAGTTTTCGTCCGAGCTGCACAAACTTTTCTAAGTATCCTTCAAGTCATTGATAACTTGCGGGCTGCTTAATGTTCAAAACTCAAGTTTTTATCCGAGCTGTGCGCAGCTCGGACGACATCTTAGAAAACTTTTCTAAGTATCCTTCAAGTCACTGATAACTTGGGGGCTACTTAATGTTCAAAAACCAAGTTTTTATCCGAGCTGTGCGCAGCCCGGACGAGGGCTTAGAAAACTTTTCTAAGTACCCTTCCTACTCTTTAGGGTTACTTAATGCACAACCAGATAACCAATTCAAACATACCAATAGATAAGCTAAAGCAAAAGCATGTCTAGTGCCCAGGGCACAACATCAACCACGAAGAAGTTTATTACAAGACCACTTGGCATACCGAGGCAAATCTTAAAAAAAATTTGTTCCACCCCAACTAAGTTTCTCATTGGTCTCTGGCCTCGTCCTACTCACTCAAGACACCAGTAGATTCCACGAAGAATCCTAGATCAAGCATCAGAGCGATCCGACTGGCAGTCTCGGAATACCGAGGCAGAAATGTGGTTCAACTTTGTCCTTGCTCAGGATCACCGCCACCAACCTTTTCAAGGTTATGAACCCTCTCGGGAAAGTGTGCCTTGGTCAAAGCCAGCGCATAGCTCACACCACTCTGCGCCGAGGACCATTCCCAGCATGCTAATTGCTGAGGAGCTGCTTGGAGGGTGGGAACCACTATATAAGGTTTCACCCGACTTCCCTCGCCAGGTGAAAACTTGCTCTTAAACGCCAAGGTAGCACCCATGACTTCCTAGGTAAACCTCTTAGCCTTGGCGCACCGCATGGTTAGTAAAACTCGAGCTAAAGCAAATTCGGTTGTCACCGGCGTGTAGTTGTCCCTCTTCATGATTTCGGCAAACTCAGTCATTCGGGCTTGCTCCGCTTCCGGATCGGTACCATATGCCGCAACAAAACAAGATTAGTATACGCCGAATTGGCACGAAACCAAACATTATCAATAGAAGTTTCTCACAAGTCACCAGATAGAGTCTCGCAGAAGACAGCAAACCTCTGAGCACAATACTCCTCTGCTGCCTTCACAGAGTTCCGAGTTGCTTCCAGCTCGGCCTTGTGGTTTTCTTCTTCCTTGGAGCGCAGCTCGGACAACTTTTCCAGATCAGATTGGAGTTTCGCGATGCTGGACTCATTTTCCTTCACAGCTTCTTTATAGTAGTGCACAAATTTGTAAGGCCCGATATGCGGTACTGTTCCAGATCTGGATGTTTCCATTCAGATCCAGGGACGAAGCACATATCGGTCCCACCGCGACATCTGACAATGTCATATGCCCCAGATTTCCAACATGATATCACAACATTACAGCTACAAGGATACAACATCTCATACAATCAGCATACAACTGCCTTAATACATTACATCAGCGGAAGATACATGTCTGAGTACATACTACAATCAAATGCCTAGTGGAAAAGGTAAAACACACCATTCCCGTAACCACACGGGTCCAGGCTCTCCGCCGGGATCCACCTAACTAGTCGTCGTCGAGTCTTCGTGAAGGCGTCCAGAAGAAGGGCCGTTGAGCTCCTCTGAAATCTAAGATCGTTTGCATAACGTGCGTAAAAGAGAAAAGAAAGAGGTGAGATATATCAACAAGTCTTGTAACTAACTTCTCACGGGTAAGATGGGGGTAGTCGTGAGGTTGCAGACGCACTAGCAATATATGAGTGGCTAAAGTTCTATTTTAGAGTAAGATGAGAACCAAGAATTCGATGAGGAATCGCCTCCAACAAGTCTTGCTATCAGCTACTTACGCAAACATAACACCTATCCTATCCTTGTCCTCCTCTTCCCATCCCAACGAAGAAGAAGAAGTCAAGGCACACACACGTTGATCAAGTTATTAAGATTATCTCAGTTGTTGTTGTCTATGAACAAGGAGTAGGTCTCAAGTCGTCCATACCGTGCACACGGCTTCTCGAAAATATTTAACCCTGCAGGGATGTACCAACTGCCCATTACAAGGCTCCGCATGCACGCCCATCTCTCTCAGTTGCTACCCATCATAGGCAACCATTTTATGATTTAGTTACGAGAGGTCCGAAACGACAGGTTCCCCTAACTAACAACGCACAAATCCGGGTGGCCCCCGGTGAGTCGGCATCCAGCTCAGGAGCCGGCCGTGCTCTCGATCTGGTCTCTACCGTCTGTCGCAGGTTTGGATTGTCGGTAAATTCTCGCATGAGGACGGGTCCTCAGCCGGACAGGTTGGACCAACAAGTAAATCATGTCCCCGCTAGCCCAGGTTATTTTAAAGAATATCTGCCAGGAGCGACCCAACAGACACACACACGGTTTCAAATGGTAAATCAGCTTGGGCCACCACTAGAAATGTTTGAAGCTAGGTAGGTAATAAAAGGGGACCCCATAAAATCCCACACGCGGTTAGGTACACTCTTCAAGAGACACAATACCCGGAACTCGGGTCCTAGGTGACTCGAATGGAACAAAGCGTCGGGGTGGGATAGCCTAGACCTTCCATCCTTCGTAGAGTATAGTCAACATTATAATAATCATATCATCCACAACAATATAATAACGTGATAGCCCAATCCTTCGTAGAGTAACAGGGTAACATCGTAGCATCCTAAGCATGCATACTAAGCAGGGGCTGAGCAACGAGCAATAGTAACATAGCAGTACATGGTTTGCTGGGAGGGGACATGGTTGTATCGGTTTAAGAGATGTTGTAAACATGTGCTAGGATCAGATATCAAACCTAACCTAGTATAGCATGCAAACCGCTGGTTATAATAGAATGGATCATAAGTAATGTATAGTCCTTGCCTGTTGATAAGTAAGGTTCCGAAGGTGTAGTTGATCGCAAGCTCGCATCATCTTCGAGAGTACCCGCGGAAGCACACAAGAAGGAAACACTGGAAAAGGCAATCGACGAGCAAGCGTCTATTAGTACGAAGCAATCACGAGGAAGCATCAACAAGAAGACAACACGAGACAACGCACTATGGTATCGCATCTATCATCGAGAGCGGTTACTAGCAGGTTAAGTGGAGTATTCGTCACACACGACGATACCACACATTTAGAAAGGTTCAAGTTGTTTACCTACACAAGGTGAGCAAAGGTTATTAACATGGCATCTCACTCAAGCATGGCATATCACACAATCACGGTTAGAGGTTAAGCATGAGGTAAACTATCTATGCTAGTCAATTTAAGTGAGGCACAACCTAAACATGGCATATCACTAAGTACCCCACGACAATTTCAACATTTGGTACTATTCTTCCTAAAACATATTATAGGTTCGTTAACAATAGCAAAAAAAAGCATAAACATAAAGTACATGCAATTCTAATAAAGTTACATGTAAAGAACACTCCAAACGGAGTTACGGTTAAAAAGATACACGCAATACAAGTTACGTGCACAATCTTCCAACATCAGGTAGCACACTTTAGAGAAACAAATAAACAAGCAAAAGGTTGTAAACATGCACAAAAATGATATGCAACTAAAGTAGACTTGGCAGGAAATGCATGGCAAAAGGAATCATGCAAATAGGCATCACGGTTCACTAGTTATAAGAAACACAAGAAGCTATAGAACATTACTGGTCAAGGACTTAGTGAAAAACAGGTAAATAGGGCAAAACTTTTATTAGCAAGCTGTATAAACAGGGCTAAAACTATATGCAAAAGTGCAGCAACATGACATAGCAATATATGGGCATGAAGTAGACATGATGGTGATCAGGTACAAACAAGAATCAAGGTCATATGCATTACAGATCAAAAGATATTAAGCGTGCAACATGTCATCGGAAAGTTACAGACTTAGTGAAAAACAGAGGTGGTTGTCAAAAACAGCGGGATAGCAACTTTGGAGCTGAATATAACAATGACCAGGTATATAAACATGACAAGGCAATACATATAATGAAAGTAGACATGGCATAGATCAAAATGACATATTGCAATGCTCAATAGGATGCATGGTTCAAAAGATATAGGGCAACAAAGTTTGCATCTTACGTTAACAGCAGACCACTAACAGCAGGGTAGCTACTTTGGGTGATTATACAATCAACATGCAGCAGTCCAAAAGGACAAGTGAAAACTTATAACTGAAGTAGACATGATGCTTAACACACACGAGAAATAATCAATAGCATAGGCCTCATGGATGGGACACAAGCATCAATCAAACTTGCAATAAAATAACAGCAGCAGCACATAACGACCTGGTGCCCACTTCAACACAAGTTTGCACCACCCTAATGACCTCAAAATGATTAACTTCCTAAATATGAACGCTAGAGCACAAAATTCTGAGAAATAAACATTTTGGGCGCACCGTGATCCGAGCTACAGTTTGATCGCAATCTACGTCGCAAAAATGAATACAACAACAATTAACTAGGGACTTAGCCAAAATAAATGAAAAGAAAAAGAAAACGTAAAAATAAAAAAAAGGTTGGGCTCAGCCTAGCTGGGCCGAGCCCAACAGTGGCTGGCGGCCTGGGCTGGGAGGCGCAGGTGGGACGCTGGAGGGGCGCGCCTGGCCCATGCGGCGGCAGCGGCCTGGTTCATCCTCGTCTCCCGACGAGGCAGCCGTGGCTGGCGAGCCGGATCTAGTCGGCGGCGGCTCGGTCTGAGGAGAGGAGGCCGGATCTGTGTGCTGCAGGAGACGAGGTGGTCGCGGCGAGCTCGGGCGCGGGGCATTAACTCCATGGAGGGCGGCGGCGCCGAGGGCCAGCCATGGCGTGGCGGCTCCGGTGGCCTGCAGCAGGGGAGAAGAGGAAGGCGGCGGGACTCACTCGGGCGCGCAGCGGGGTGGCGGAGGTCGGCTCCTTGCCGGTGAGGCGCGGCTGGCACGGGCGGCGCGACGGTGCGGGCTGCGGGGCCCGGATCGAGCCCGACGGCGGCCGGCTAGCTGGAGGTGGGAGGTGGATGGCTCAGGGTAACGTGGCGGCTCCCCAGATCTGGCTGGGGCTAGGGTTTCGTGGATGTGAGGACTTGGGGGAAAATTTGGGGAATTTTTCAGGGGGTGGCTGCAAATATTTCATAGGGAAACCCTATAAGGGCTACGAGAGGGTGGTGGTCTTTATATAGGTCAGCCTGGATAGAAAGTTTATGCAAAAGCCCTCGGGTTTCTCCATCGTGTTCGATACTCCACGTTTTTGACCACCGGGAGTGCATACGACCTCCGATTCGGGCGAAATCTCGAACCACGCGCTTCGCGCGTCAAGCCCGTCAGTCGTACCTCACTTCGATAGCGTTACGAGAACATTTTCCGGCGCTCAATAAAATTATCCGTTTATTGTTTTTCATTCCGATGGCGATGGCTGGTCCTGTGCCGGTTGCGACAGTTCTCGGGTGAAACCCGGTGTCGCAACGGTCGTGTGCCATTTGGGAAAAAGGCTTAGTCACGCATGCTGGTACAAGAAGGAGGGGGGATATTCACCGATTAATAAATCGGTGAAGAAAATACTACAAAAAATTCTAGCAATCAATAAAAATAAAGCAACAAACAATTTTTTAATTTGGGTGAAAATGCCGGGCTGTTTCAAGATTTCTCCAAAGCCTTCTTCTCTTTGGCGCGCTTCTCAGCCTGCTCTATCTCTTTCTTCATCTTGGCCATAAAATCGTCATTCTCCTTCACCTTGGCATCAAAATCTTTCTTGGCCCCCTCTGCATCAGAAAAAAAATGGAAGAAAGGATATCAGAACCAAGATTTTATCAAATCTGAGCCAGGATAGCTCACCATTGTCTTCAGCATTTTGTTTCTTCAGTTTGTTGTGATCTTCAAGCAGCACCTCATACGCTTTCTTCGTGGCTGCATTCTTCTCTTGCAAATTTACAAAGGAAGAACCCAGCTTGCAAGCCTCCTAGTATAGGAGAAGAACCATAATAAAAACAAAGTCTCCCTACAAAAGACTCCGAATAACTTCAAAAAGTTACTCGGGGCCTTGGGGGCTATACCCAGTGGGTGCACTAAGAAGTGCTCCCACTGGAAGTTCATAAAAACAAAGTCTCCCTACAAAAGACTCCGAATAACTTCGAAAAGTTACTCGGAGCCTTGGGGGCTACACCCAATGGGTGCACTAAGAAGTGCTCCCACTGGAAGTTCATTAATCTTTAGTCTCATTACAAAAGACTCCGAATAACTTCAAAAAGTTACTCGGAGCCTTGGGGGCTACACCCACTGGGTACACTAAGAAGTGCCCCCAGTGGAATTTTCAAATTCCCAAAATAACAGCAACTCAGACAAAAAGTCATTCGGACACCCACTGAGTAGAAAACTTACATAACTACTTACGTGCATGTTTGACTTCACCAACTCGGCCTCGGAAGCTAACTCGCGCAAGTGCAACTCAAATTCAGAAGCCCTCACCAGAGATTCTTCAGGCCGCTGATGACAGCATGCTCAAACGGAGTGCCGACTAGGATTGAAGTTGAGGAAGCTGGATCATTCCCTTGAGCAGCAGCTGGGGCAGCAGGTGTTTTATCAACAAACTTCTCAATAGGAGCCTCGTGCGCAGCGGGAGAAGCAGACGAATTACCGGCGGCAGGATGACCTGATCCAAGTGGTACCTCTTCTCCAAGAATAACCACCTCAGGAAGAGTCACCTCAGGGGCAGTCGGCTCAATCACCATCCAAGTTGGACTTATAGCAGAATCAACGTCCATATCTATTGAAGAAAAGCAAAAAAATAATCAAAAATGTGAAGTTAAAGTAGTAAGAGCATCAAAGGTCATGATCATGAATCCCTACAGCCAGCTGTAGCATCCTCGGGAATGGTGTCCATAACAGGAAAATCGGTCACTCCAAAGATGCTGACATCCTCATAGGTCTCTGCGCAGCAAAACGAAATGGTTAAAAAGATTGAAGAACTAATGAAATACCGAGTTATAAAGAATGTGACAGTATTATTTGCGGGCGATTTTCAAAGCACGCCTCGGGGGAGCCACGACAACTTTGGTTGGACTAGATCCAGCTCCCTTGGTCTTTTCATCTGCAGCATCCCCTGAAGGGTTAACTCCCTACCACCAAGAGTGACAAGCTTCTTCTACCTCAAAGGTGCAACTCTCCCATGACTTGAACCCAGCGCCGGAAGCTTGCTGCTACCTTCCTCACCACTCGGAGGGTGAGACCTCTTGCGGGCCCTAGTAAGACCTTCTCACGCCGAGTCACGGTCTTGATTGCTCTTTGACCGCTGCTCGGACGATACTTGAGCATGAGCCACCTCGGATTCCAGCTCCTCTCCAGTCTCAATCCCAATTCCCGCACCAGTATTGCTATCCTCATCTCCTCAGTGGGATGTTGAGCGGCCAAAGGAATGGGGGAATGGAATCGGGACACATCCTCGAACAGAAAGGTAAAAGGTCCAAGTCAGAAAAAACAGACAAAAGGAACCCAGCACAAAGACACATATAAAATGAGAGAACCTACCAAAGTAGGAGGATTCTCGCTGCTAAGTGGTCTCACTCGGCCTACCGGCTGCAGACCGTGAGTCAAGCTGGTGATGAGCTTCATTTGGGACTCAAACTCATTCGTGGGCATCTCGGCATTCCTATACCGAGTGTCATCCTCGAGCCCAGTGTATGTCCACATTCCTCGAGACCTGGCTTGGAGAGGTTGGATCCTCCGAATGACAAAGGTAGCGATTAGATCAATGGAATCTAAGCCACTCTTTTTCAGCTTCACGACCTCGTGCATCAAAGGGAGCACCTGCTCCTTCTCAGCGTTGGTGAGACGAGGGTTCTAACGCTGAGAATTGGTCAGCCTCACATCCGAGTAAGGGGGCAATGTCCGAACTCCCGACCCCTCCGCCACCTTGCAATAAAACCAACTATTTTGCCAGTTTTTTACGAAATCTGGCAGACTAGAAGTGAAATATTGGGTCCCTTGTTTCCTAGCTAAGAGCAGATCCCCGCACTAATGGTTAAACTCCGCACCACCACCTTCCCCGGACTTCTTCGCATTTTGAGGCTTGATGGTATAGATGGTGCGGAAGAGATGCCAATGGGGCTCTATGCCCAAGTAACCCTCACATAGGGTAAAAAAGCTACAAAGTAAGGTGATGGCATTTGTAACAAGGTGATGAAGTCAAGAGCCCGTGAAAGCCAAGAAATCCAAGATGAAAGGATGCAGAGGAAGAGAGAACCCACGATCTATATGAGAGATAAGCAAAACCCATTCACCATCCCGGGGAAGAGGTTCGTCTTCCCCCGAAGAAGGAAGGAGGCAACCATGGCGAGGTACCATACCAGAGTCCTGGTACCCTTGCAGCATCTCCGCCGTCACAATCGATGGAAGCCACTCCCCCGCAGACATGGTCCCGATGGGCGGCGCGACGAGGAGAGCGAAGTCGCAGGCGGGGCACGATCAGCCGGCGAGAAGGAACAAGGGTGCTCCGACGGCGGCGTGGACGCGAAAAGAGAGAGAGAGAGAGAGAAAGAGGAAGAGAAGGAACCGTCTAGGGGAAAATTAATCTAGATCCACTTTTGGCCACGGGGGGGGGAGCTTTCATACTTTGAGAGGCCAACCGCCACGCGTCAGATCCGCAGCCCATTACGGGGGCGCCGGTTTGTTTCCCCGTAATTCGTCCCACTTTTTAAGGAGCAGTTAATGATTATCCTAAAAGACCGCCGTGGTAATCGAGGAGACAGACCTGACAGTGCGTCCACTTACGTTGACGAAGAGATTTTCTGACAAGACAAGATCCACTTCATTTAAGACTCAAACAGATTTGACTCAAAGCCCGGGACCATTCAGCCCACTCGGGAAGCACGTAGCTCCCCTCCCCCCCCCCGAGTAATGGCTTATTCGAAAGCCTCTCTGTGGACGTCTCAAACAGAGTAAGGCATCACTCAGAAAACTTCCCGAGTAAGTTACCTCTCGGAAAATACTATCGTACCAAAAGGGCCGAGTAAGCCACCACTCGGAGCACCAAGGAATGAAAGCAGTGCTTTAATAACTCGAAACAGTGACATGAAGGGGCACCACCTCAAACGGAAAATTTTGTATTTATTAATTACTCGAGGAAAATTTCGAGTAGTTAACTCGCTAGTGGTCCGTCTCTGACGTAGATTGCCAGATCACTAGTATGATAAGATGCAGGGGGTAAAGACTTGATATCCCACGTGGAATGATATAAAGATCAAGTTTTGGTGCCTTAGAATTTCAAACTTTACAAATCTGGTTTATATGGAGTTTAAGGCCTTTTACTCCGAGACACGCCCTCCGGGGCCTCAGTCCAACTCTTCCGAGAGATGCTTGAGTGTCGCCAGAATTTTCCGTTAACCTACCCAACCTATGTTCGAGGGAAAAGTTCAAATATCAATAAAGTCCTTTCGGGCCTCTTATTGAGTTTAACCTTCATACACCTCATGAATCCTGGCGATGTCGACTGCCTCAATCACGAGTGCCCGAAAACACTTGGGGGCTACCTCGTGGTCATACCAAAGGCATACCCTTAAGCATTAGGAATCAAGGGGTACCCTTAGTATTGTGATCTCCCAAAAATACCCAAGAAAATAAATAAAATCATCAAATAATAAAGAGCTCGACCAAATACAGAGACATAGGTCACAATGTCTCTGAGTAACGTGTTACTCGGAAGAAAGATGTTCCCCGAGTAATCCATCACTCGGAAAGCAGACAGGCTCCGAATGATCAGTTACTCGGAAGATGAAATCGACGAGCTGCTCGCTACTCGGAGAAATAAGAGAAACGGGCGCGGAGCATTAAAGACCGTAGGCGTTTCTCCTTCTTAAATAGCAGTAATGAGTAGACCGTTTCTTGTATTAAGTATAGGCATTTACACCTGTAATTATGACTCATTCACTTGAGCATTGAAGGGGAGGGGGCGCACTCTATATAAGCCCCCCCTCACCCTAGGAAGAGTCACGCGCAACACATTTCTTAAGCCTCAAGCAAGAACACCCCAGTAAGCCTGGGACAAGATAAAGGTTGTTATCTCCAAGGAGAGGCCGAACCTATATAATTTCACTCGCGTCAACCTCTTTACGTACAGATTCATATAGCTCCAAACATGACCCCTATATCATTGTCAGGATTATATCCACGACAGTGGCAAAGCAAAGTAATATTAATTTGTAATAAGAATTACAGCAAGGAAACAAGTAGTAAATGTGAGGACAAACGGTATTGCAATGATGGAAACAAGGCCTAGGATTCATACTTTCACTAGTGGCAACTCCCAACAACATTAACATAGTCTAATTACATGGTATTTCCACTAAAAATGCAATGGAGACATACTCGGAGGTCATTCCTTTGTGATCAAGAGAGGACAAGAATTATGTAGGGCTCAAAAGCACACCTCAGAGTTCGTAGTTCTCATCTATGGATTTCCCAATGTCACCGCGGCCATCCAAAGAGAGTACCACAATCACCACAATATTTCTCAAGGATAGTCAAAGACTATAACCAAGAGACTCTCGTTCTTCAATCAATTCACAATAGAAGAAATCACTCATGAAAATGTTTTTCTAATCTATGTCCAATCGACTACTATCACCATGGTCTCGGAGATTATAGTAGATATAGACAAGTGAGTATATCAAATCCAATACATAGAAGAAGGTCAAACATCATGGGATCATCCTAGATTAACATAGCCTATGATTACAATCAAGATCATATCATGGGAGAAAGAGATCACCAAATAGATCAAGATACAAGCCTTAGCCTCGAGAGGAACTACTCACACATAGACATGGTGAGAAAGAGAGAGAGTTGTTGATGGAGAGGTGCATCCCGGAGGAGATGAAGGAGATAGCGGCGGCGGCCACGGCGACGGCGACGGCCATGGCCTTTGGGGGAAGCGGCCCTTGGCCCCCTTATTTTTCCTTGGCGATGGTGCATCTTTGTAGATGGATCTTCCCCTAAAAATGGCTTCCAAGGGGGAGGAATTTTTGTCGTGCCCTTTGACCTAGGTTTCCTCTCTTTATAAAGACTCTCGGATTCCTGTCATCCAGATTACATCTTCGGTATTTCAGTGCTAGAGGGAGCATCCGAACTGAGATTGGGCCAAATTTTATATCTAGAACCATCGAAAAAAAAAATTCTACATCTTTTTTGTTTTATTTTTTTCCGTTTCCGGTCGTCTTATGGCGTTTCTGAGGCGATTTTTAAAACATGTCTGGTGGGGAAAGATTTCGGGAGAGTTGGAGTCCAACTCCAACAAGGCTCTTTTTTGTGATATTTCCTTTATCCAAATAATTCCTACACATAAAGTACAAAAACAAGAACTTGTGCACTCTTGCAACCATTAATAGGTTAGTTCTCAAATATGTTATAAAAAGATATGAAAGTGCATCAAAACATATAGCAAAGTCACCAAAAGAAGCATGAAGCAAACAAAAATTATAGATACTTTTGAGACGTATCAACATGCTAAGATTAATTCCTTCTCGTCCTCGAGTAGGTAAATGATAACCAAGATAATTTTTGTGGTGACATGGTACCAACAAATATTTGAACTTTAAAGTATAGCAAGTAAGGTATGCAATTCAAGTCAAGACAATAACAAGAAAGCGTCTATATCTAGTATTGAAACTAGTAAAGTAAGACCATAAAGGTGAAAGAGCTCTCGCTGTCTGTGACTCGATTGTCTCCAATCGGTGTTCCCGTGCAAGAAAGTGAGAGATGGGTGTAGAGAAAAAAATAGTTGTTGAGAACTCAATCTACTAAGTTTCGCACTTGGTCTCCTTTCGAATCTTATCATGACTCGTCCCCATACCACTGGCCAGGTACAAGTGAAACTGATCCTCTCCCGTTCTACTTTGAGCACTCATGCAATGAATGAGCGCAAGAAAGATTAGTTGACACTTAGGATGGAAAATAGAATAAAATGATGGGGAAGGAAGACAAAAAGTTGTGAAAGGCTCACATCAATGAGGACAATCATAGGCGAGAGAAAGCCAAATGATAGATATGATGTGAGGGGTAGGGATTGCCATGCAACAGATGCACATATGACGGGAAGCTCTCCAATGGAATCCAACTTGCTTGCTCAAGAAGACCTAGAGATCTTTTGAGGAGGCTCATCATTGGAATATACAAGTCAAGTTCTATAGTGTAAGGGTCCCCACATAGGTATGCATGAATGATATGAAACTCTCTATGAAGTACAAATGCTACTTTGAAGCACGAGTGTGGATATTTCAAAAGGAATAGTAGTGTTGCCCCTTCTCTCTTTTTATTTTATTTTTCCATTTTTTGTATTTTTTGGCCACATTGGCTCTTTCTATTTATCTCTCATTTGTCCTCTTTGGGATCTTTTAATTTGTCCTCTTTTGAGATATTTTGTTTATGTCCTCTTCGGGATCTTTTCCTCACTTTAAGGGGAACACTCTATATTTTACAAGGATGTTGATGATCACACTCTTTATAAAAAGTACTCAACACAAATAAAAATGAAAGTAAATCATGATGTATCGGCATAGCATAGGTCTTGGGTTTGGGCATCGCGTAGGTTGAAAAATTATTGTTTTCTGCCCTGAGCCCCAACAGATATTTCTCTCGAACTTCTTTCGGGGGAATTGGTTTGGATTGAGCATTCAACATCAAACAAAATATCGAGATATAAATCAAACCCTCCCTACGACTCAAAGATAAAAATGAAACCATTAAAATCGAGAAGGCAACTTCAACTTTTCTCTTAGACGTAAGAAGATCAAGAGTATTGTGCATGAAAGGCACCAAGTATGCTTGAGAGCATTAAACAGCATATTCAACACCGAGATCATGATCGAGAAACAATTGGATCCAAGGTGCAAATGGTTTTAAATAAAGGGGTGCTTTGCCAAAATCTACAAGAACATGTGTGAATAAATAATTAGTGTTGAATGGTTTGCAATGTGCAAGGTACACGAGAGCATTGTGCATCACTCTGTTGCTCTCAGAGGATAGAGAGTTTTGTTGAGTATCATTGGAAGTTTATAATTTAAATGCGAGATCATAAATTTTGGTACTCGCCTGCAAGCATCCCCAGTCTTCATAGATCCATGAAGCGATGAATTTCAGATTTTTTTGTTGGGACTAGCAGTGCAAGAACGTCACCGCTCTTGAGAGCGCTTCCGAAAATATATAGTTTTCACATTTTCCCTCTGTTAGAAGGGCACCTTCCCTCAACCAGTATGTACGACTTGGAGGGAGATCTTTTCGCCATCTTCATCAAACTGAGGAAAAACAAACATTTCCAGGAAAGTTCTCACAGAGCATTTGACAACTTTCTTCAGTCATCCAATCCATAATCCAAGTGGGGGTATCAAATATGTTTTATGTGATGTAAAGTTTTGCGTATAATAATTATTTCAAATCTTCACTTTAATTATCCTTGAATTCCATCAATTTAGTTAGCTTGAAATATTCAAGAATTTTGAGCACTGGATTAACAATTTCTTGTACTTGGTGTATGATTCAAATATTTCTTGAAAAGGCGCCAAGGCCTTGTCTTCGTTCTTCTCGAAATAGGGCACTCTGGCCTTATCATAATTTTCCTCGACAGAGGAAACTTGGGACTTGTCGGAAACAATTTAAGACACATGCACATTAGCCTTCTCAATATGCTCTTCACTACCTGACACTGAGGCCTTCGTAGAAGTTTTCTCGGGCACTGAGGCCATCACATTTTTTTTCTTTGGTCTGGCATTGAGTCATGACCATAATTTCCTTCGAAATGAGCACTAGGCTCAGAGTCCTTCAAACTTTCTCCCTTATGAGCACTTGCCTCATCATTTTTCTACTTTTCACTCTTTCGAGCGCTAAGTTCAGAGTCCAAAACTAATTTCTCAGACTAGGAACTTTGATCAGTAGGCTTGATGACATCTTCATCCATGGGCTCCAAGATGAAAACAAAGATGTTGATCAAAGGAGCCAGAGATGCAATTTTTCTTCTACAATTTCCGCGGGAGTCTCCAACTCCAAAATGATTACTTTCACTGGTGCAACTTGATTTTCTTAAACTACCTGAGTGCTTGGCTCCTCTGGGCCTTTCTTCACGGGAACTTCTTGCTACAAACCTTTCTATGGAGCATTTTATTTCAGTGGTTCAGTGTTTGCTTCAAAATGAATTATCTCTGTAGACAGATTTTCTTCCAGGGTAATCTTTTTGCTGACGTCTACTCAACAAGTTTCTAGGCCGCCTTCATTTTCTTAGCAACTCTCTTAGCTTTCATATAGCCAATAACATTTTATTATGCAGATAGTAAGAGCGAATACCATCGATGTCAACCTTCTTTTTAACGAAGTATTGTTTTGTTCCTAGCAGATAAATCTCTACACCACATTGATGGCATGGAAGTGGTAATGGCTTCTCTCCCTTCGTTGGTTACCCCAAGTGGAAGGTGAGATATAGGATAGCAGCAAATTTATCCTATCTAGAGGATAGGGTTTGTCTCCCGTAGGACAACGGCAATGATAAGTAGGTGGTAAGAAAATAATGGCACCGTTTACGACAAACATTGTTTCCTGGACCTGGACCTGCACACAACACAATTAACTTTGCTCCCACAAAGTTCAGAGAGGTTTTCAATCACTCCGGTCTTGTTTTTTACAAAGGGTCAAACACACAAGGGATAATGATAATGATAATGGTAGAAACTGAAAGTAAATACTGAAAAGGTAAATAGCTTGTAAACAGTGGTGAGAATATGGACCGGGGTCCTGTGATGTTCACTAATGATGTCTCTCTCCCAAAAGATGATAAAACTGCTATGCGAGGTAAACAAATTACAGATGGGCAATTGACAGGATTATAAACGCACCGCAATGCTAACTATGCTACAAAAGAAAGGAAGAGGCTCATAAGCATGGGAAGTACGCCAAAGTAAGTAGACAAAATCCATCTTCATCTACTATTAATCATCCACCTTGAGATATCTATCCAGAACATCTCGCTGGTATTAAGTTGCAATCCCCACCCAAAGTGTATACCCAAAGCAACAAACAACTGCACTAAAAGAACTTTGCGCAAAGTAAACAATCCTTGCAACGGCGGTTGCAAGCACCGTTGTTTTCCCCCTTGTGGCCGCATCACATCCCCTAGACTCATGTTTCTGTCACTCAAGCGTGTCATCAGGGGGCATGTACCCACAATGTAGCATAATGTTCCCTCTTGGAGTCACTACCTACCACTTGGCCAAAGCAATAAACAACAATGGAGAACATGCAAGAATTACTTAGGAACAAAAATATAAGAGATCAAAACCAAATATATTACTCTATCACGATCTGAACATAATCTCATAATCCATCAGATCCCATCAAACTCAGCATAGCAACAACAGAAGAATTACATATGTGCCTCGATCATGTAGGGCAGCTCACGAGGTCTAAACCATGAAGAACAAAGAGGGGAGGATAACATCACATAGCTACTGATCACGGACCCAAGGTCCAAGGTAGACTACTCACGGCACATCCGAGAAGCATCCATGCTGGAGGGGAAGCTCCCGGAGGTCGATCCTCACTCCGGCAGGGTGCCGAGAAGGGTCCTGACGGTGGTCCCGATCTTGGAAGCGCGGCGGCGAAGGAACAGAGGCGAGATTGCGAAATAGGGTTTTGTCTTCGGAAGTTTCCCGTGACGAAGAATAAATAGGTGAAGGGGGCAGCCAGGGGTCCAGGCGCCCCCCTGGCGTGGTCAGGCCCTTGGCCGCGCCAGGTGGCGGCCTGGGCGCATGGTGGTGGGCCCCTGGCCCACCTTCGGGCTTCTGGAGGCTTCCGACACGCTGATTTTTTATCTGATTTTTCCCGGATTTTTGGAGCACTTTTTATATGGGGGAAAACTGAAATAGAAAACATCAGAAAACAGGAACTGGCACTCAGGTGCACTAATGTAGTAGGTTATTCCAAATATGATCAAAATTCTATGAAAGTGTATCTAGATTATAGCAATATCACACAAAACATGCATGGAGCGAGCAGAAATTATCGATACGTTTGAGACGTATCAACATCCCCAAGCTTAATTCCTTCTTGTCCTCGAGTAGGTAAATGATAAGAGGCATAATTTCTGTGGTGACATGCTAGCAACCATATAAGGACTTTGAAAAGTAAAGAAATCAAGGTATGTGATTCAATTCAAGTCATAACATGCAAGAGTCTATATTAGCATTGAAACAAGTAACAAAGGACCATTAGGTGCAAGAGCTCTCGCTGTCCGTGACTCGAATGTCTGCAAATGGTGTTTGTGTGCAAGAAGGGGGATAGGGAATACGAGAAAAGAGTATTTTTGTGTTGAGAACTCAATCTACTAAAGTTTCACGCTTGGTCTTCTTTGGAATCTTATCTTGACTCGTCCCCAGACCACTAGCCAGGTACAAGTCAATTTCATCCACTCCCTTTTTGATATTTTTAGCACTCGTGCAATGGATGAGCGTACGCATGAGAGTTGACACTTAGGATGGCAAAGAGAGAATATGGTGGAGGAGGAAGACAAAAATGGTGAGAAAGGCTCACATCAATGAGGACAATCATAGGCGAGAAGGCCAAATGATAGATATCATGTGAGGAGTAGGGATTGCCATGCAACGGATGCACATATGAGCTGAAAAGCTCTCCAAAGGAACTAGTGGGGCTGCATCTAACTTTCTCGCTCATGAAGACCTAGAGCTCTTTTGAGGAGTCTCATCCTTGGAATATCCAAGCCAAGTTCTATAGTGTGATGGTCCCCACATAGCTATATGCATGAATGATCATCTCTATGGAGTACAAGGATAAGAGGGAGTACTAGTGTGGATCTTTCAAAAGGATAGTAGTCTTGCCCCTTTCTCTCTTTTATTTCTTTTTCTCTTTTTTCTATTTTTTTCATTTTGTGGGTGGCCTCACTGGCTCTTTCTATTTAACTCTCATTTGTCCTCTTTGGGATCTTTTATTTTGTCCACTTTGGGATCTTTTCCTCACTTAAGGGCAACACTCTAATTTACAAGAGGGTATAGAAGATCTTTCACACTTTACAAGGTACTCAAATCATAAAGAAGATGTAGCTATCATGATGTATGCAATGTATGCCGCTGACAGTGTAGCAGGAACATGTATGACATGAAGATCAAGTCATGAAGAGGTGGATGTTGCATGGCAATATATCTCGGAAAGGCTACGGAAATGCCTTGATAGGTTGGTATGGTGGATGTTTTGAGGGACGATATAAGGAGGTTTATGATGACAGAGTGATACGTCCCAAACGTATCTATAATTTCTTCTTGTTCCATGCATGTTTTGTGTGACTTTGCCATGTTTTGCTTGAACTTTGATACACTTTTTTTATCATATTTGGACTAACCTATTAACACAGTGCACCCAGTTGCCAGTTCCTGTTTTTCTGCTGTTTTTGTATTTGAGGTTTTCCGGCCATTAAAAGTGCCCAATGAATCCCGGAAAAATTATAGCAGGAGAGCCACCACCGGGTGCCCAGGAGAGTACCTGGCGCGGCCCCACCCTAGGTCGCGCCAGGAGGCCTCCTGGCTTCCTGGTGGCCCCCCTCGGTGCCCCCCTTCATCTATATTTACCCCCCGTGACGGAAACCCCTAATATCGATCTTCTATTCCCGTTCTCCTCTCTGTTCCGCTACCATCGCCGTTTCAAGATCGGGGCTGCCAGGAGAAGCTGCCCCGGCACCTTGCCGGAAGGAGGAATCCCCTCTGAGAGACCATCCATCGCCATGGACGCCTCCCGGATGTGCCGTGAGTAGTCCCCCCTTGGACCATGGGTCCGTGACCAGTAGCTATGTTATGTACTCCTCCCCTCTTTGTGCTTTCACTTTCGAGACCTCGTGAGCTGCCTCACATGATCGAGGCAGTTTTGTAGTTTTTTATGTTTCTATGCTGAGTTTGCTGGGATCTGATGGATTATGAGATTATGTTTAGATTGTGATGAGTAATATATTTGGTTCTCTTTTATATTTGTGTTCTTTAGTAAATTCTTGCATGTTCTCCGTTGCCGTATTTTACTTTGGCCAAGTGATTTGTTGCAACTCCAAGAGGGCGCGTTATGCTTGATTGTGGGTTTAGCCCCTTGATGTCTAGCTTAAGTGACAGAAACATGAGACTAAGGGATGTGATGTTGCCACCAGGGATAAAACAACAATGCTTGTACTTGCGGGTGCAAGAATTGTTTACTTTACGCATGGTTCTTTTAATGCAGTTGTCTGTTGCTTTGAGTTTAGACTTTGGGTGGGATTCGCAACTTAATGCCAGCGAGATGTTCTGGATAGATATCTCAAGGTGGATGATTCGTAGTAGATGCAGATGGATTTCGGTCTACTTACCTTGGCGTACTACCCATTTCTTTTGATCCTCTTCCTTTCTTTTGTAGCATAGTTAGCATTGAGGTGCATTTATAATCCTGTCAATTACCCAGCTGTGATTTGTTTACCTCTCTAGCCCTTTTATCGTCTTTTGGGAGAGAGACATCACTAGTGAACATCACGGGACCCCGGTCCAAATTCACATCATTGTTTACACTTTCAATTTACTTTCAGTTCTTACTTTCAGTTGCCACTATTATTATATCTTGTGTTGATACTTTGTAAACAGCAAGGCCGAAGGAATTGACAACTCCTCTGTACTCGCTGGGTGCAAAGTTATTTTCTATGTGTGTAGGTCCAGGCGAAGTTAGCAACCTCGGTGCCACTGTTCACTTTACCACCTTCTTGTATCTCTGCAAGTCCTACGGGAGACAAACCCTATCCTCTACATAGGGGAAATTATGCTGCTACGCTACATCTCACCTTCCACTTGGGGTAACCAACGAGGAGCGAGAGAAGTATCTTCCTTGTTAGCATCAAGCAATTTCTGGCGCCGTTGCCGGGGAATCAAGCCTACAAGATAGGGGAGTTTCACACTATCTTTTATCTTTTCTTTTTAGTCTTGCTAGTTTACCTTTCAGTTTTTGCTTTCGTGTCCCTTATCAAAAATACCAAAAATGCCTGCTACTACTATGGGTTCCAATGAAAAAACTAAGTTGTGTGACTTAACTAGTCACGACAACAGTGACTTTATCTGCACTCCTATTGCTCCACCCGCCACTTCAGCACCTTATTATGAAATTAAACCTGCTTTGCTTAATCTTGTTATGAAAGATCAATTCTCAGGTGTTGGAGAGGATGCTTCCTTGCACTTAAATAATTTTGTTGAGTTTTGTGATATGCAAAAGTACAAGGAAGTAGATGGAGACATCGTCAAGCTGAAGCTTTTTCCTTTCTCCTTGAGAGGAAGATCCAAGGAGTGGCTGCAATCCTTACCTAAGAATAGTATCGATTCTTGGGACAAGTGTAAGGATGCTTTTATTTGGAAGTACTATCTGTAACAGCCCATGTGCAATAAATAGAAATCACCATGAATTTGTACTTTGTCTGATGACTTTGAAACTTGGCATGATGCTAGTTGATGTAATTCCATGTGATGATTCCAAATGGCTTTGAGTTTTGAGCTCATTTGTTTTGCTTTTGACTTCAAACAAAATGGTCAAAGAAGGATGTTGGGTGAATTGTCCCATTTGTTTATGATCTCCCCTAAACCTCAAACTTGGCCAAGACATTCATTTTGCTTGAGCAAGGGTTTTAAAACCCTTGAATCATTTTTGCCATCACCAAAAATAGGGGCTCTAGTTCAAAGTGGTTTTGAATTTCAAAAAAAGAGCTCACACTTTTGTTGTTGCCAAAATTTGTCAAACCATTTTTGAAAAATCCAGAAAAATGCAAGGGTTAAGATTATTGAGCTCATGGATTTTTTCTC
The DNA here is from genome assembly GCA_950022295.1 of Bromus sterilis. Taxonomy (NCBI): domain Eukaryota; kingdom Viridiplantae; phylum Streptophyta; class Magnoliopsida; order Poales; family Poaceae; genus Bromus; species Bromus sterilis. Next base: position 226,994,510 of record OX465599.1, read on the forward strand.
CTTCTGTTTTCTTCTCAAGAATTCCCAATACACCTTTTCTATTTATTTTAAATAGAAAATAGGTATTGTTTTCAACTTGGGATTTTTTTTCTCTCCATCCAAAATTGCCCGACCAATTTTGGATGTTCAAGCATGTTGCAAGGAGTTTTAAAATATATTGTGATATATTTATCTCCTTTTATCTCTGCCCTTTTTCTTTTATCCTTTGCCTGCTATTTTTTTTAAATAAGCAGAAGGGATTTGCCCCTTTTTTTCAGCAGAAGGCCAGCCCACCTGGGCCTGTTTTTTCCTAAACCAGCACGGGGCGAACCGGTACGTGAGGTCTTCTCCCTCCTTTACACCGTGGCCTCCCTTTTCCCCTCTCTGCGCTCTCACACCGGAGGAGGCCAAGGCATCAGGTGGACGAAGACGTGGCCGGAGGGGCCTCCCCCCCATTTATAAGCACCCCTGGGGCTCCCTCCTGGAACGCTAGGTCCGTTCCTCCCCTCTACTCCTCTCGCCGCCGCCGCCAAGACCGACCCGAGACTCCCCTGTTCCGCGTGACCGCCGCCTGACGCCGGTGAAATTCGACGCCCTCGTTCTATTCCGGCGAGCGTGCGCTCGTTTCCATGCCTCTGCAGCGCATCTTCATCTTCCCGTTCCCGCGGGTTGACACTTAAGGCTTCGGGGCGCGACGCCGCTGTCAGCTACGTCTTCCCCGGCGACCTCCTGGTCCCCTCCTTCCTCTCCGGCGAGCGCAGGGTCGCATCCAGCGATACCAAGGTGAGAGGTGCCTCGGTCCCCTTCCCGTTCTGTAGCCGTAGGAGATGTCGTGTGCCTCTGCGAGCACTTCCCGTGCTGCCTCCCGCGCGTGATTTCCCGAGGTCTGAACTCGGTTCAGTTTCGTCAGTCAAGGCGTTGCCTTGAGTTCTTTTGGTTTCAGTTTCGCGTTCTCGTAGATCATCTAGGCGCGTACCGAAGTCCCTTTCATCAGCTGCAGTGTAGCGCTCTGGTTAGAGGATCAGGTGACAGGCGAGAGATCCAGGGATCAATCCCTGCCCAGCGCAAGCAACCACCTTTTTTTCCTTGTTTGCATCGCTTGCAAGTTCAGTAGTGAAGCTACATGTTGAGATGCGCCAGTTCTGTGTCGAGAGTCGTTCAGCAGCGCAGTGGCAAGCGAGCATGATGTCCAGGGGTGGGGCGCAAGTTCGAACCCGGACAGGCGCATAAGTCCCCCCCCTTTTATTTTTTCTTTCTGTGTTCGAGTGGCTCGGGTCAGAGAGACCTGCTGGGTCAGCCTAGCAGCCCACCGGAGGCCAGCCCAGAGAGGCTCTGTAAGGCCCGATATGCGGTACTGTTCCAGATCTAGGTGTTTCCACCCAGATCCGGGGACGAAGCACATATCGGTCCCACCGCGACATATGACATAGCCATATGCCCCGGATTTCCAACATGATATCACAACATTACAGATACAAGGATACAACATCTCATACAATCGGCATACAACTGCCTCAAATATAATACAACAGCGGAAGATACATGTCTGAGTACAGACTACAAACAAATGCCTACTGGCAAAGAGAAAAACAACGATCCCATAACCACGCGGGTCCAGGCCATCCGCCGGGATCCGCCTAACTAGTCGTCGTCGAGTCTCCACGTGAAACGTCGATCACCGTACCTGTTATCGATCAAGAACCCTGAAAAGAGTTTGGGGGTAGTATCATGAGTACAGAGGTACTCAGCATCCAACTGTAGTGGTCATCTGACCCAGCAAGGACTTCATCACTCGTCATTCTAGGACAACTAGTAGTTTACGGTAAGGAAGGGGTAAGTGGTGAGGTTGCTGCCGCACTAGCATTTTATGAAGTGGCTAACGATCTAGAGAGTAAGATAAGAAGCCAAGCATTCGATGAGGAATCGCCTCCAACAAGTCTTGTTATCAACTACTTACGCAAACATAACACCTATCCTATACTTGTCCTCCTTTTTGCATCCCGACGAAGAAGAAGCAGTCAAGGCACACGCACACGTTGATCAAGTTATATTAAGATTATTTCAGTTGTTGTTGTCTATGAACAGGACGTAGGTCTCAAGTCGTCCATAACCGTGGACACGGCTTCTCGAAAAGATTTAACCCTGCAGGGGTGTACCAACTGCCCATTACGAGGCTCCGCACGCACGTCCATCACTCTCAGTTGCTACCCATTATAGGCAACCATTTTATGATTTAGTTCCAAGAGATCCGAAATGACAAGTCCCTCTAGCTAACAACGAACAAATCCGGGTGGCCCCCGGTGAGTCGACATCCAGCTCAGGAGCCGGCCGCTCTCTCGATCTGGTCTCTACCGTCTGTCTCGGGTTTGGATAGCCGGTTCATCGCACATTGGGATAACTGGGTCCTCAGCCGGACAAAGTGGGCCAGCCAAGAAACTATGTCCTCCTGGCCCTGGTTGTTTTAAATAATATCTGCGAGGAGCTACCCGACAGACACACACACGGTTTTCAAATGGTAAATCAACTTGGGCCACCACTAGAAATGTTTGAAGCTAGGTAGGTAAGAGAAGGGGACCCCATAAAATCCCACACGCGGATAGGCACGCTCAGTCTCAAAACCAATACCCGGAACTCGGATCCTAGGTGACTCGAATGGAACAAAGCGTCGAGGCGGGATAGCCTAGACCTTCCATCCTTCGTCGAATATAGTCAACATTTATAATAATAATCATATCATCAACAATAATAATAATAATAATCATGTGATATCCCAACTCAAAGAGTAACAGGGTAACATCGTAGCATCCTAAGCATGCATACTAAGCAGGGGCTGAGCAACGAGCAATAGTAACATAGCAGTACAAGGTTTGCTGGGAATGGACATGGCTGTATCGGTTTGAAAGAGGCTGTAAACATGTGGTAGGATCAAACATCGCCTAACCTATTCTAGCATGCAAACCGCTGGTTGAAATAGAATGGATCATAAGTAATGCACGTCCTTGCCTGTTGATAAGTCGGGTTCCGAAGGTGTAGTTGATCGCAAGCTCGCATCGTCTCCGAGAGGTATCCGCGGGAGCACACAAGACGATAAACACTGGAAAGCAATCAACGGTGCACCACTATTACTACGGAGAAAAACACGAGCAAGCATAAACAAGAAGCAACACGAGACATCGCACCTACCGTCGAGAGCGGTTACTAACGATTTAAGTGGAGTACTCGTCACACACGACGAATACCGCACGTTTACGGTGGTTCAAGTTGCTTAGCTACAGGTGACCAAACAACGGTTATTAACATGGCAACTCAAGCAAGCATGGCATAGCACACAAACATTTCAAGAGGTGAAGCACAAAGTGAACTATCTATGCTAGACAATTTAAGTGGGGCACAACCTATACATGGCATAACACTAAGTGCCGCACGATGATTAAAAGATTTGGTACTGTTTTGCCCTAAACCATATTTTAGGTTGGTTAACAACAGCAAACAATAGCATAAACACAAAGAACACGAAAAACTAATCAAGTTACATATAAAGAACACCCCAAACGGAGTTACGGTTAAAAAGATACAAGCAAAACAATTTATGCACACATGCTGTATAAACAGGGGTAAATCTATATGCAAAAGTGCAGCAACATGACATAGCAATACATGGGATGAAAGTAGACATCATGCTTAACAATATGCAATTGGAATCACTCAAATCCGATGAACGGTTGCGAAGCAATCGTCATCCGAAGTTGCAACAAAATAACAGTTTCAGCAATAGCAGCACAATAACATCATGATAGCTACTTTGGAGCAAGATATAAACATGATGCAGCAGGCAAATATGGCATATGAATGCATGAAACTGAAGTAGAAACATTTCTTAACGCAACGCAAAAGGAATCAATGCAATAGGCCTCATGGATTACTCACAATCATCATGCAAAGTTGCAACAAAATAATACCAGCAGCACATAACAGGAAATAAATGCAATTAACGGCCTGATGCCCTATTTGAACAGAAAAAACTATATCTAAACAACCTCAAAACAATTAACTCACAAAAGACGGATTAAAGTACACGCAATTCTAAACAGTTTTCGTTTTGGGGGCAACGTCATTGGAGCTACGGATTCACGGGAATTCGTAGTGAAAAAACAGATCAGCAGCAGTTTTTATCAGGACTTAGCAGAAAAATAGAAAAACGTTAGGGAAAAAAAATTAAAGAGAGGGCGGCCTGGGCCTCACCCATGGGCTGAGCCCATCTGGCCGCTGGACTCAGATCTGGCCGGCTGTGGGCCGGTTCGCTGCTGGGCTGGGGGCGCGGCCCACGTGCTGGAGGCGGCCCAGCCTGGCACCAGCGCTGGAGCGGACGAGGCCGTCCCGACCGGCTGGCTCGAGGCCGCGGCGGCGGTTGGCTTGCCGGCCGACTCCGGCGACGGCAGGCGGGCTCCGGCGGCGTAGGCGAGGGGGCAGGGGGGCGCAGGCGTCGTGGGCGGCCGGAGGGGGCGGCGCCGGCGTGCGGGAAGGGCGGCGGCCGAGCTCCTCGAGCTCGAGCTCGGGCGGCTCCAATGGCGCGGTGGACCTGCGGGAGAAGAAGAAGAGGTGAGAGGGAGGCGGCTAGGAGGAAAGGGAGAGAGAGGAGAAGGGGTCGCCGGCGGTGGAGGCGCCCTGGCCGGGGCGGCGGCCGTGGCTGCTGCTTCCGGCGAGCGCGGCGAGCGGCGGCCTGCCTGCGGGCGGCTGGACGGGAGGAGAGAGAGAGGAGAGAGACTGGAGGACGGGGAGCTCTCTGGGCCGTCAAATCGGGCGATCTGACGGTCCAGATCTGATCTGGCTAGGGTTTCAGATCTGAGGGGCTAGGCTTCGAAAATTGGGACTAATGTGAGGGGGGTGGCTGCAAAATTGGCTCCGGGAAACCCTAAAAATGGGTGGGAGTGTGGTGGTCTTTATATAGCATGGGTGGCTGGCAGTTTGCAAAAACATCATCGGTTTTTCTCTCGGGCGCGCGGTGCTCACGTTTCTGACCGCCGGGGGTCCGCAGTACCTCCGATTCGGGTAAAACTTCGAACTGCGCGATCAGTGCGTCGAGCCGGAGGCGTTCACCTTGCGCTGGAACCGTTCCGAAAACACTTTCCGACGCGCTATAAAAATATCCCATTTAATTATTAAACGGGGTTTTTCGTTCCGTTGGCTGCGGCTGGTCTCGTGCGGGTTTCGCGACGGTGATCGGGCGAAACCCGGTGTCGCAAAGGTCGAGTGTCAGGGTGGGAAGGGTCGGTCTCCGTCCGATACGAGACAAGAGGGGGGAAAATAATCGCCGATTGATAAATCGGGGATGCAAACACCGCAAACAAATTAGACAATCAAGAAATTCACACCGAAAACAAAATTTTTAATTTTTGCAAAAACTGGGCTGTTACAGGCTCTGCCTCTGTTTTTTTCTTCTTCTTTGTTGTTTTCCTTTTTCTTTTATTTATTTTCCTTCCTTTTGGAATTCAAAATCAGCTTGATTTTTTTTCAAACAACATGGGCACATGTTATATATGCATCTGGGCTAGGAAAGTCCACTGATTATGATGGTCACCTCAGATTTATGTTTTGAGCAAACATAAATCCTCACACTATGGAGGGAAGTTGAACCCATATGTGACCATGCCATCTTGGTGTTGCCCCATTTTCAATGCTTGACCTTGCCACCTTTATCTTGATCGATGCTTTGAGCCTCCACATGTTGGGACTCTCAAAGTCTTCGATTTCCTGTTCATCATGTTGTCGCAAGATGATTCAATCCTTGATCCCTCGATACTTCCTTTGGTGTCAATTCACCAACACATTTCCCCGTCTCCTGAATCGATATTTCTTTCACGATGTTTACTTTTGTTGCATTGTTGTTATTGATTCATGCCATGTTGCCATGTTACTTACAGTACAAGTTAAGGCTAAGACCAAAGCCATTCAACGTAAATAAATTGCATATGAAGTTGTTGACGTGTCGTCACCACCTTCGTTTAAATCTGACTAGATAGGGTCACATCATGTCTATTAAACTTGATCATACCATCTTTACCTATGCATTGCACCCATTGCTTACTTGTGTGCCTTTTCCTTGCCGGTTCCTTACGTTAGCACCTGAGACTGCCGAGGAGACTTACGTGGAGGTTTCCGACACCGAGCCCGTGGACCCTGCTACGTCTGCTTCGACGACCGATTACCCAGGCAAGGGGAAGATTTATACCATTACTTGATACCTTTCTGCCTACCTGCCTATCTGTAGTCTAGAACATTTGTTTGATCCTATCCACTTTGCTTATGCCACATTCAAAAACAAAACATCCATGATCCCCACATCCCAGCAAATCTTTATATTCCTAAGTTACCGCTGCTCAGCCATTGCTTAGTATGAGTAGGAAAACTTGCTTCTTACCCTATGCTATGGTTGGGATATCATGTTATTAAAGAAGTTGGTTGATATTTATTATTACTATGATGTTAATTTATATTTGACGAAAGATGGGAGACCGAGCTGTTCCCGCCAGGTGTTTTGTTCCATTTGAGTCACCTAGGATCCGAGTTTCGGGTATTGGTTCTTTGATTGAGCTTGCCTAATCATGTGTGGGATTCTATGGGGTCCCCTTGTCTTACCTACCTAGCTTCATACAATTCTAGTGGTGACCCGAGCTGATTTACTATTTGCAAACGTGTGTGTGCTTGGTTGGTACCCCAGCAGTTTTCGAAACAACCCGGACCAACGGAGGCATAGTTCCTCTGGTTGGTCCACACTGGTGAGCTAGTGAAGTCCCCTGTTATATAGGTGAGACTAAACCTGACCTTGGCCATACGACAGAGACCGATTCGAGAGCGCGGCCGGCTTTTGAGTTGGATGTCGACTCACCGGGGGCCACCCGGAAATGTGCGTTGTTAGTTAGAGGGACTCTGACGTTCCGGAGTTTCAGGCGTTTACCTAACCAAGTGGAAACCGGTCGTACATGCGAAGCCTATGATGGGAAGTTGGTACACCCCTACAGGGTTAAATCTTTTCGAAAAGCCGTGTCCACGGTTATGGACGAGTCAGCGCCTACGTCTTGTTCATAGAATAACATCTAATTGTATCTTAATTAAAACTTGCCACCGTGTGAGTGCCGTGGTTGCTTTTCTTCGTCCAGGGGGACCGAGAGAAGATCCAGGTTGTGTTATGATTGACGTAAGTAGGTGGATAGCAGGACTTATGGCACGATGTCACGTGTATTCTTCGATCTTACCTTTATTCTAATAGAACGATAGCCACCATATATGCTAGTGCGGCTGCAACCTTTACTTTTACCTTGCCTTACCGTAGGAAGTTAGTTATCCTGTAATGATATAATCTCACCCCTGTTTTCCTTTTTTGCTTTTAATGTTTTGCCTGATCGGCCGCTGCAGTTGACTACTACCTCGACCCGAGCACTGGACGATACTTCGTGGAGGTGCCCCCGGAGGACGACGATGAGGATGAATTCGTTCAGTAGATCCTATAGTTGGGTTCCGACGATCCGTGGGTGGACCATTTATGTGCAGCCCTCTCTAGGGCCATTTGGATTTTGACCGTACTCGGTCGTGATTGTCTTCCGCTTGTTGCATGATGTACTGTTGGGTCTATGGACCTCTGAGATGATGTAATAAATATCAGTGACGATGTATGCCCTGGACTCTATATATTTATATTTTAGTATAAGTTCATTGTTCTTTTATCTGTTGTCGAGAATCCGGCAGCGACACGAGTGCGAGTGTCGTGAGTCGGTGGCCTTTTATGCGCTACTAACTTGAGCGGGACGCGAAAGCGACTAACTCGAGTTAGCACCGCATCGGGGGCCTTACAACTTGGTATCAGAGCAGGACTGACTGTAGGACCCCTTACTGGCCGAAGTTGAGTCTAGAAACTGTTTTGTAGTTATTAAGGAAAATTCGGAGAGTAGGAACTCTTTCTTTTTCTTCTTACCCCACCCTCCCACCCTTTTTTCCGTGAGGAAGTGAAACGCTGTTTTCTCTCTGCAACTTATCCCCTTTCAAACAAATCTAGGTTCTCGTTTACATGAGGCTCCGATTCCTCTATAATTTTTTGCTAGCGACGAGAAGGGTTGGCGTACGTTGAGAACACTGAGCCGCCACTTGGGGTTGACAGCTCGACCTCGCTTACGGCGTACCTCAGGTGAAACTCCTATACACGGATGGTTGGCATCCTCCGGATGTGGTTCCTCCCCCTATAGGAGACCGCTTCGGCGGGCCGCTCAGGGAAGATGTCTTCAACCACTCGTATATATTGTTGTGTGCTCGGTAGCAGATTATTATCTTGGATTCGGATGATCTCGGTTTGGGGCTTCCAGTAGCACATAGCTTTCGACTTTCCGGGTTAACCTTGGTGGAATTTCAGCCTTCGGCTTTCTCATACCTCGTGAGGAAGTTTTGTTGTCAATATTGCTTTATCTTTTGGTTTCGTCAATGTTTCAACCATGTTCTCATAAGTGTTCCTGTATACAAGATGCCAAGAGCGAACATGCCGCCGCCAGAGAACCCTCTCCTTGGGGAGGCTGTGACCGCAGTGGCTCAGGGCACAGCTGCGATCTTACAGATGCTACAGAACCAGACTGCCCAGAGGAGTGATCGACCATAGTACACCACTCTGCAGCAGTTCCTTGCTATCAACCCCCCCAGGTTCTCCGAGGCTCGAGACCCGCTGGAAGCGGATGATTGGATCGCTGAGATCAAGAAGCACTTCAATGCAAACACCGTTAGACCAGTCGACTACGTCACCTTCGCCTCCTTCCAGCTTCAGGGTGCAGCAGCCAGTTGGTACGTTACCTACAAGGCCAACAAGGGCGATGCTATCATCACGTGGGCAGACTTCGTCGCAGACTTCAGAGCAGCACATATTCCGAGTGGCTTGATGGACAGGAAGCGAGAGGAGTTCTTGGCTCTGAGACAGGGTGACAGGTCAGTTCAGGAGTACAACCTGGCCTTCGTCAGGCTCGCCAGGTACGCTCCGGAGGAGGTCAGCACAGAGGCCAAGCGCATTGCCAGATTCCGTGGGGGTCTCAGCACAGAGATCAAGTATGCACTCACCTAGTGCAACCCCACGCTATTCTCGCAGTTCGTGGATCAGGCTATCCGTCAGGAGTCAGCCAGAGCAGAGTGGGACGCAGAAAGGAAGCGCCAGAGAGAGCACAGTTCCGCAGTGATGGTCCACAAGAAGGCAAAGACTTGGGTCACAGAGGCACCACCGCAGAGGCAGCAGTTCCAGCAGAGGGGGGCAATTGTCCGCATTTTTGCCCGCCCTCCCGTCCCAGTTCAGCAGGGGCCTCGCTCTACACCACCACACGCGAGGCCACCCAGGAGGCAGCAGCAGACCAGGGCAGGCGTGATCTGCTACAAGTGCAGAGAGCCGGGGCACACTTCTCCCAACTACACCAACCCGCGCTTTGCTTGGCTCCTACCGCCTCCACCTCGCTCTACTCCGAGCACTGCGATGGTGAAGGCACAGCCACGTGCAGTTTGAGTGAACAATGTGATGCTCACATATGCTCAGCAGTCTTCAGAGATCGTTCTTGGTAGGTTGCTTGTTTGTTCAGTTCCAGCGGCAGTGTTGTTCGATTCCGGAGCTTCTCACTCCTTCGTTTCCATGTCTTTTGCACGTGCACATGATTTGCATTCAGAGATGATGTCGTCACCTATGGCTATCTCTACCCCGGGCTCCAAGTTGAGTTCAGCTGTGAAAGTTCCTGATGTGCAGATCCAGATTCAGGGTCTCCCTTTCTCCGCTTCCTTGATCTTTCTTCCACGTTCCGACATTGATGTCATCTTGGGCATGGATTGTCTTGTACACTTGTGGCTCAGTGGCAGGAGCATCACAGTTTTACGCCTTGAACGCAGGAGTGGCACCTTTGCTTGAAGAAGTCAGAGTTGTCTGTGAGTTCCCAGACGTCTTTCCAGAGGAGTTGCAAGGAATTCCCCCCGTTCGAGCTATTGAGTTCGTTATTGAACTAGAGCCTGGTACCTAGCCGATTTGTCGGCATCCATACAAGATGTGTCCGGAGGAGTTGATTGAGCTCAATAAGCAGTTGACAGAGTTGGAGGCAGGAGGTTTTATCCGCGCAAGCACTTCCCCTTGGGGCGCACCAGCTTTGTTTGTCAAGAAGAAAGATGGGACTAGCCGCTTGGTCCAGGACTATCGCGGTATAAACAAGAAGACCATCAAGAACAAGTACCCTTTACCCCGCATCAATGATCTCTTCAAACAGTTGAATGGGGCTAAGGTGTTTTCCAAGCTTGACTTGAGGATGGGGTATCATCAAATCTGTGTTCATGAAGAGGACATTCCCAAGACCGCGTTCATCACACGTTATGGGCTGTATGAGTTCACAGTCATGACCTTCGGCTTCTCAAATGCCCCTCCGTCATTCATGAGAGCTATGAACTATTTTTTCCAAGAATGGCTTGATGTGTTCGTGATCCTCTACCTCGACGACATTCTTGTCTATTCCAAGTCAGAGGCCGAACATGAGGAACATCTGCGCCTGGTGTTGCAGAAGCTGAGAGAGCACCGGTATAATGCCAAGTTCTCCAAGTGTGAGTTTTTGCTGGACAAGGTCAATATTTTGGGCCATGTTATTTCCGCTGAAGGAACTGCGGTTGATCCAGAGCGAGTCCGCACTATTCAAGAGTGGTCTCCGCCAAAGAATGTGAAGCAGCTAAGGAGTTTTCTCGGCCTCGCCAGTTATTGCAGGAGGTTTGTGCAAAATTTCTCCAAAATAGCGAAGCCAATGACTGAATTGTTGTGCAAAGGCAAACGGTACACTTGGTCACCAGCTTGCCAGTCAGCCTTCGAGGAGTTGAAAGAGAAGTTGACCACAGCTCCAATTCTCACACCGCCAAATGAGGCACAGCCTTTTCAGGTGTTTTGTGATGCCTCATTGCAAGGTCTAGGCGGAGTTTTGATGCAAGGCAGGAATATTGTGGCTTATACCTCACGACAGTTGAAGACGAGTGAGAGGAATTATCCCACACACGACTTGGAGCTTGGAGCAGTTGTGCACGCTTTGATCACTTGGCGACACCTCCTCTTAGGGAGGAAGGTGGATGTGTTCACCAACCACAAAAGTATGCAGTACTTGTTCACTCAGCCAAATCTGAACTTGAGGCAAAGAAGATGGCTTGAAACCATAACTGAGTACACAGTTGATATTCAGTACACGCCTGGGAAGGCGAATGTCATAGCTGATGCGCTGAGCCGCAAGGGAGATTGCAATAATATCCAGGTGCAGAAGATCCACCCTGATTTCTGTGAGTCCTTTCGAAGGCTCAATCTCGAGCTAGTTCCAGCAGGTTACCTTGCCAACCTTGTGGTAGAGCCCACTATCCATGAGAAGATTCGTGAAGCTCAGTCTGGCCGCTCAATGATACGAAAGATCAAGCAGGGTGTTGCCGCCTCAGTTTCAAAGTACGGTTGCTTTTCAATGCATAGTGAAGACACCGTGTTGTTCGAAGAGCGAGTCGTTGTTCCCAAGGAGGGAGATCTCAGAGAGGTCATCATGAAGGAGGCCCATGATTCCAAGCTGTCTATTCACCCTGGCAGTACAAAGATGTATCAGGATCTCAAGCAAAGCTTTTGGTGGACTCGTATGAAGCGGGATGTTGCCCATTACGTGTCTCAGTGTGATGTGTGCAGAAGAGTGAAGGCACAGCACCAGAAGCCTGCAGGGTTGCTTCAGCCACTTGAGATTACGGAGTGGAAGTGGGATCACATCGAAATGGACTTTATCACCGGGTTTCCGAGATCGCAAAAGGGCAATAATGCAATCTTTGTTGTCATTGATAACTTGTCCAAAGTTGCCCATTTTCTGCCTTTCAAGGAAACTATCTCGGCTGGACAGTTGGCGGAGTTGTACACCGCAAGAATTGTTTCACTGTATGGCATTCCCAAGAAGATAAGTTCTGATCGTGGAAGCATTTTCACCTCAAACTTCTGGAAGGCCTTTCAAGAGGCATTGGGTACAAAGATTGTCTTCAGTACCGCATATCACCCTCAGACTAGTGGCCAAGTCGAGCGCGTGAACCAAATCCTCGAGGACATGCTTCGAGCATGTGTCATCTCCTTTGGCATTAAGTGGGAAGAGTGCTTGCCGTATGCTGAGTTCTCTTACAACAACAGCTATCAGGAAAGTCTGCAGGCAGCGCCGTTTGAATTCTTGTATGGTCGCAAGTGCAGGACACCTTTGAACTGGTCCGAGATAGGTGAGAGGTAGCTGTTCGGTCCAGATGTGATCCAAGAGGCAGAGGACAGAGTGAAGATTGTTCGAGAGCACTTAAAGGCAGCACAGTCTAGGCAGAAGGCCTATTATGACAAAAGACACCGTGGTGTAGCTTTCCAAGTTGGTGAATGGGCATACCTCAAAGTGTCTCCATTGAGGGGTACTCACCGCTTTGGTATTGATACGTCCAAAATGTATCTATAATTTCTGCTTGCTCCATGCATGTTTTGTGTGATATTGCTATGATCTAGATACACTTTCATATACTTTTGATCATATTTGGACTAACCTATTAACTCAGTGCACCCCAGTGCCAGTTCTTGTTTTCTGCTGTTTTTCTATTTCAGTTTTCCCCCATATAAAAAGTGCCACAAAAATTCGGGAAAATTCAGATAAAAATTTAGCGTGGAGGAAGCTTCGTGAAGAGCCTGGGAGAGGCGAGAGGGGAGCCAGGGGGGCCCAGGCAGCAACCCGGCGCGGCCCCACCCCTGGCCGCACCAAGGGGGCGCCTGGGGGCCCTGGTCCACCTCTAGCTGCCCCCCTTCGCCTATTTACTCTCCGTCACGGGAAAACACCAGAAGAGGAACCCTATTCCGCGAACTCGCCTCTGTTCCGCCGCCGCGGCGCTTCCTAAGATCGGGAGCACCAGAAGACCTCTTCCTGGCACCCTGCCGGAGGGAGGATTGACCTCCGGGAGTCTCCTCTACACCATGGATGCTCCCCGGATGTCTCGTGAGTAGTTTTCCTTGGACCATGGGTCCGTGATCAGTAGCTATGTGATGTTCTCCTCCCCTCTTTGATCTTCATTGTTTAGACCTCATGAGCTGCCCTACATGATCGAGGCACCTTTGTAATATTTATGCTATTTCTATGTTGAGTTTGATAGGATCTGATGGATTATGAGATTATTTTCAGATTGTGATAGAGTAATATATTTGGTTTTTATCTCTTATATTTTTGTTCCTAAGTAATTCTTGCATCTTCTCCGTTGCTGTTTATTGCTTTGGCCAAGTAGTAGGTAGTGACTTCAAGAGGGAACGTTGTGCTAGATTGTGGATTCATGCCCCCCGATGACACACTTGAGTGACAGAAACATGAGTCTAGGGGATGTGTTGTTGCCACAAGGGGGAAAACAACGGTGCTTGTGACCGCGGTCACAAGGATTGTTTACTTTTCGCAGAGTTCTTTTTAATGCAGTTGTCTGTTGCTTTGGGTTTACACTTTGGGTGGGGCTCGCAACTTAATACCAGCGAGATGTTCTGGATAGATATCTCAAGGTGGATGATTAGTAGTAGATGCATATGGATTTCGGTCTACTTATCTTGGCTTACTGCCTATGCTTTTTAACCTCGTCCTTTCTTTTGTAGCATAGTTAGCATTGCGGTGCGTTCATAATCCTATCAATTGCCTTTCTGTAATTTGTTTATCTCGCATAGCAATTTTATCGTCTTTTGGGAGAGAGACATCACTAGCGAACATCACGTATCCCGGTCCATATCCTCATTATTTTTTCCACGCTATATTTACTTTACTGCTTTTACTTTCTATCATTATCCCTTGCATTTTATCCTTGTGAACAACAAGACCGGAGAGATTGACAACCTCTCTGAACTTCGTTGGGAACAAAGTTATCTGTGTCTGTGTGCAGGTCCGTGTCGGTTGCGCCGCTGACACCTACTTATCATCTCTGGAGTCCTGCTGGAGACAAACCTTGGTATCTTCACCGAGGGAAAACTGCTGCTGCACTACATCTCAACCTTCCACTTGGGGTAACCAACAAAGGGGCGAGAAGCCATCAAGCAAGTTTTCTGGCGCCGTTGCCGTGGACTCCAAGTGCTAAGATAGGGGAGTTGCACACTACCCTTTACCTTTGTTTTTTAGCCTTGTTAGTTTATCTTTCAGTTTTTATCTTTGTGTCTTTTATCAAAAACTACAAAAAAATCTGCCACACTTGCTGCTACTATGGGTTCCACTGAAAACACCAAGTTGTGTGACTTCACTAGTCACAATAACCAAGACTTTATCTGCACTCCCATTGCCACACCTGCCACTTCAGCTACCTCTTATGAAATTAAACCTGCCTTGCTAAACCTTGTTATGAGAGATCAATTCTCTGGTGCTGGAGATGATGCTTCTTTACACTTGAATATTTTTGTTGAATTATGTGATATGAAAAAGTATAAAGAAGTAGAAGGTGATGTTGTTAAGCTCAAGCTCTTTCCTTTCTCTTTAAGGGGAGATGCTAAAATATGGTTTCAATCTTTGCCTAGAAATAGCATAGATTCTTGGGATAAGTGCAAAGATGCTTTTATAGGGAAGTACTACCTTCCTGCTAAGATTATCCAATTGAGGAGTAATATTATGAATTTTAAGCAAATTGGATAATGAACACGTTTCCCAAGCTTGGGAACGAATGAAAACTCTTGTTAAGAAATGCCCTACACATGGTTTGACTACTTGGATGGTTATCCAAACTTTTTATGCGGGCTTGAACTTTACCTCGCGGAACCTGTTAGATTCGGTCGCGGGAGGAACCTTTATGTCAACTACACTTGGTGCTGCCACGAAGCTTCTCGATGAAATGATGACCAATTATTCCCAATGGCACACCGAACGCGCTCCAATAGGTAGGAAGGTAAATTCTGTCGAGGAAATTACCTCCCTCAATGAAAAAGTTGACTTAATTATGTCTCTACTTACCAAGCAACACTCTATTGATCCTAATGATGTTCCTTTAAATTCTTTGGCTGCCCAAGAACAAGTAGATGTCAACTTTATTGCTAGAAACAACTTCAACAACAATGCTTATAGGGGAAATTTTGCTAGTAATCCTAGACCGTTTCCATCCAACTATGGGAACAACAATACCTACCCTAGCAACAACTCCTATAATCCTGCTTATACGAAAAGAGACCTACCTAGCTTTGATAAATTGGTAGAAATAGAAAAAGCTACCAAGAACTATATGCACACCCAGTTTGAACAGAAAAAATCCTTCTCTAAGCAAATAGGTGAGCATACTGCCATTATGCAAAACATTAGTGAACAGCTTGATAACCTGAACAGTGAGATTTCTAATCTCCAGGCTAGACTTACCGCCACCGAAACCCATGTTTCGAATATGTCCCACACCCAATCTACTTTGATAAATCAAATGGAAGCCAAACCAGAAGTTATCCCTATGGAAGAAGATAGAATTAAGAGCCTTCCTACACACCACACAATTGCCACTATCCAAATTGTTGAGGACACCCAAACTATTAGCACCCAATGCACTCCTAGTCCCGTTGGACCTATTAATGGTGATGCTAATACCTCAACCATAGAAAAAGAAACTCCTATGAACATAGAGGGTTTCAAACAAGTGAGCCTAGATGACACTACTACCACCTTTGATAGTAGTGATATTGATTTTGAAAGTTGTACCATCTCAGAAGTTATTAGCTTGCTACACAAAATGTCTAGAGACCCCCACACTAGCACACTTAATCTTGCCTTCACGGAGCATATCACAAATGCTCTCATCAAAGCTAGGGAGGAGAAGCTTAGAGTAGAAGCCTCCATACCTAGGAAGCTAGATGATGGTTTGGACCCTATGATCAAAATTAATTTGAATAACTTCTCTTGCTATGCTTTATGTGATGTTGGAGCTAGTACCTCCGTTATGCCCAAAAGAATATTTGATATGTTTGAATTGAAGCCTTTTGAGCCTTGTTCTTTTGGTGTTCGTCTTATTGATTCTTCCGTAAAGAAACCTTTGTGAAAGATCGACGATGTTCTTATCATTGTCAATGACAAATATGTTCCCGTCGATTTTATTGTTATGGATATAGAGTGTGAACCTTTATGTCCAATTATTTTGGGACGTCCTTTTCATCGCACCGTTGGTGCGGTTATTGACATGAAAGAGGGGAATATTAAATTCCAATTCCCATTCAAAAAGGGGATGGAACACTTCCCTAGAAATAAAATCAAGTTACATTTTAAGTCCGTTACACGGGCTAGTTATTCTCTTTCTCTTGATAAAACTTGTTTCTTCTTTTTGCATTATGCCTAGCTAATGGCTTTAAAGAAGCGCTTTCGGGAGGCAGCCCGCAATGAATTTAGGTGCTTCTTTTTTCTTTTGTTGTGTCTTGATGATTGTTACTTATGTACCAACATCATTGTATCTTTATTTTTCAGCTGTGTGCCTAGTTATAGCCTCTTACGGCAAGGGAAGTAAAAGTTGTGACATGCTGTCCAAAAAACAGATTCTATCCTCGAGACCAGAAAAATTCCTGAACAATCCAAGTTCATCTTTTTGAGCTGAAATTTTTACACAGTATGCTCTATACAATTACGAAACTTCCGTATGTTCTGAGTTTTTTTATTTGATTTGCAGAAGTGCCCCTAAAAAATTATTTACTATCTGCTGTTCTGTTTTTCACAGATTCTGCCACGTTTTGTCTCTCCTTACTTTTGCAAACCTTAAGCTTGTTTTTTATTTGCAAAAACTTTTTGGCACTCTTGAGAAACAGTAGCTCTTAGAGATTAATTTTATGTCCAGTGGAGAAAAATTATTTATTAAGGGTACTAACCTCTCTAATCAGCTTATGATGAGTTATGTATGAATTGAGTTTTCAAGTATGTGATGGAAGATGATGAAAGAAGATCCAGGAGTGTCAAGCGCTCAAGCTTGGGGATGCCCCCATGCATCCCCAATAAATATTCAAGGAGACTCAAGCGTCTAAGCTTGGGGATGCCCCCGTGCATCCCCTTCTCCATCAACAATCATCAGTTCGTCCTTCGTCTCACTATATTTTTATCACTTCATGCGTTATGTGCTATGCTTGGAGCGTCTCGCTTTTAGGTTTTGTTTTTAGTTTTATTTAGCTTTTCTTGCTGTTCATAACAAGTTAGATCCGTTCTTACTTTGTGTGGGAGAGAAACACGCTTCACTTTCAAAATTTAGAACACATCATAGGATTTTTCCTGCCTATCTTTTTGCTGTTGTGTGTTCTTTATCTTTTCATAGCTACTGCCTTGTTTAGTTTTAGTCTTAGTTTGTCTTTAGCAAGAGCCTTGGCTTTTTTTTAGTTTGTTGCTGCAACTCTTTTAGTTTTCATGTTTATCTTGTTAAGAGAGTTGGTTGTTGCACTGAGTTGTGTCTTGTCTTAAAAGTAGGTAATTGAGGTTGCTATTTAATTTTAGTAGTAGCTTGTAATAGTTTTGAGGTATTGATGTGAGTAATGTTTGAACTTTTGGTGTCAATAGCTCTAGCCCATTAGTGATAGGTGTCGTATTTTGGGAAATCCGTGTGTATTTTCAAAACCTACAAAACTAGTTGAGAACTCTAGCTACTAGATAGATCACTACTCTTCTGAGGGGTCGAATATTAGAGAACACTCACGTACCATGAGTCGAGGATGCGCAAGGATAACCAAAACCCTATACACTCCTCCTCGGGGTACTTGTCTCTTTGTGAACCTCCTCATTAGATTGAGAGTTACCGATAATAAGTGCATGAGTTCTTCGGACTAATGTAAGTATTGAAAGTTGACACTTCCATCTTCCCATATTTTGCTAGCCTCTCCTATGCCATGCATTGCCTTCTTCTCACACCGAGAGTTGGTGTCCACCTTCGCCGGTACATCCAAACCCTTGGCATGATACGCTCCGTCATCATAAGCCTCATTATATCTTTCCTCAAAACAGCCACCATACCTACCTATCAAGGCATTTCCATAGCCTTTCTGAGTTACATTGCCATGCAACTTCCACCTCTTCATGACTTGATCTTCATGTCATACATGTTCTTGCTACACTGGCAGCGACATACATTGCATACATCATGATAGTCACATCTTCTTTATGTTTTGAGTACCTTGTAAAGTGTGAAAGATTTCCTTTACCTTCTTGTAAAATAGAGTGTTGCCCTTAAGTGAGGAAAATATCCCAAAGTGGACACAATAAAAGATCCCAAAGAGGAGAAATGAGAGTTAAATAGAAAGAGCCATTGAGGCCACCAAAAAAATACAAAAAAATAGAAAAAGAGAAATAGAAATAAAAAGAGAGAAAGGGGCAACACTACTATCCTTTTGAGAGATCCACACTAGTACTCCCTTTATATCCTTGTACTCCATAGAGATGATCTTTTTGCATATAGTTCCATTAGAGAGCTTCTTAGCTCGTATGTGCATCCGTTGCATGGCAATCCCTACTCCTCACATCATATCTATCATTTGGCATCTCCTGCCTATGATTGTCCTCATTGATGTGAGCTTTTCTCTTCCTTTTTGTCTTCCTCCTCCACCATATTTCTCTCTTTGCCATCCTAAGTGTCAACTGTCATGCTTACGCTCATCCCTTGCATGAGTGCTCGAAATATCGAAAAGGAGTGGATCAAATTGACTTGTACCTGGCTAGTGGTCTGGGGACGAGTCAAGATAAGATTCCAAAGAAGACCAAGTGTGAAATTTTAGCAGATTGAGTTCTCAACACAAAAATACTTTTTTCTCGTATTCCCTACCCCCTTTCTTGCACGCAAACACCATTGGGAGACATTCGAGTCACGGACAGCGAGAGCTCTTGCACCTAATGTTCTTTTGTTACTTGTTTCAATGCTAATATAGACTCTTGCATGTTATGACTTGAATTCAGTCTCTAACCTTGATTGCTTTACTTCTCAAAGTTCTTTTATGGTTGCTAGCATGTCACCACAGAAATTATGCTGTTATCATTTAACTACTCGAGGACGAGCAGGAATTAAGCTTGGGGATGTTGATACGTCCAAAACGTATCTATAATTTCTGCTTGCTCCATGCATGTTTTGTGTGATATTGCTATGATCTAGATACACTTTCATATACTTTTGATCATATTTGGACTAACCTATTAACTCAGTGCACCCCAGTGCCAGGTCCTGTTTTCTGCTATTTTTCTATTTCAGTTTTCCCCCATATAAAAGGTGCCAGAAAAATTCGGAAAAATTCAGATAAAAAATCAGCGTGGAGGAAGCTTCGTCAAGAGCCCGGGAGGGGCCAGAGGGGAGCCAGGGGGGCCCAGGCGGCAACTCGGCACGGCCCCACCCCTGGCCCCTGGACCACCTCTGGCTGCCCCCTTCGCCTATGTATTCTCCGTCACGGGAAAACACCAGAAGAGGAACCCTATTCCGCGAACTCGCCTCTGTTCCGCCGCCGCCGCGCTTCCGAAGATCGGGAGCACCAGAAGACCTCTTCCCGGCACCCTGCCGGAGGGAGGATTGACCTCCGGGAGTCTCCTCTCCACCATGGATGCTCCCCGGATGTCTCGTGAGTAGTTTTCCTTGGACCATGGGTCCGTGATCAGTAGCTATGTGATGTTCTCCTCCCCTCTTTGATCTTCATTGTTTAGACCTCGTGAGCTGCCGTACATGATCGAGGCACCTTTGTAATATTTCTGCTATTGCTATGTTGAGTTTGATAGGATCTGATGGATTATGAGATTATGTTCAGATTATGATAGAGTAATATATTTGGTTTTTATCTCTTATATTTTCTTTCCTAAGTAATTATTGCATGTTCTCCGTTGCTGTTTATTTCTTTGGCCAAGTAGTAGGTAGTGACTTCAAGTGGGAACGTTGTGCTAGATTGTGGGTTCATGCCCCCCGATGACACGCTTGAGTGACAGAAACATCAGTCTAGGGGATGTGTTGTTGCCACAAGGGGGAAAACAACGGTGCTTGTGACCGCGGTCACAAGGATTGTTTACTTTACGCAGAGTTCTTTTTAATGCAGTTGTCTGTTGCTTTGGGTTTACACTTTGGGTGGGGCTCGCAACTTAATACCAGTGAGATGTTCTGGATAGATATCTCAAGGTGGATGATTAGTAGTAGATGCCGATGGATTTCGGTCTACTTATCTTGGCGTACTGCCTGTGATTTTGAACCTCGTCCTTTCTTTTGTAGCATAGTTAGCATTGCGGTGCGTTCTTAATCCTGTCAATTGCCTTTCTGTAATTTGTTTACCTCGCATAGCAATTTTATCGTCTTTTGGGAGAGAGACATCACTAGCGAACATCACGTATCCTGGTCCATATCCTCATTATTGTTTCCACGCTATATTTACTTTACTTCTTTTATTTGCTATCATTATCCCTTGCATTTTATCCTTGTGAACAACAAGACCGGAGAGATTGACAACCTCTCTGAACTTCGTTGGGAACAAAGTTATCCGTGTCTGTGTGCAGGTCCGCGTCAGTTGCGCCGCTGACACCTACTTATCATCTCTGGAGTCCTGCTGGAGACAAACCTTGGTATCTTCACCTAGGGAAAACTGCTGCTGCACTACATCTCAATCTTCCACTTGGGGTAACCAACAAAGGGGCGAGAAGCCATCAGGTATCAAGGGAAAGCTCGCTCCAAGATTTGTCGGACCTTTCCGCATCCTTGAGACTAGAGGACCTCTTGCCTTCCGGCTCGAGCTTCTAGAGAGTCTATCCATGGTGCATGACATGTTCCATGTGTCCCAGCTAAAGCAGTGCTTCAAGCAGCCAGAGGAGGCCGTTGACTTGGGCGATATACAGCTGAGTGCGGACCTTTCCTACTCAGAGCGTCTAGTCCGTGTTCTTGAGACGTCCGAGCGCAAGACTCGCAACAAGACCGTCAAGTTCATGAAGGTGAAGTGGGCACATCATTCGGAAAGGAAGCAACGTGGGAGCGTGAAGAGCATCTCCGTTCCGAGTATCCAGAGTTGTTTCAGGCTTAGATCTCGGGACGAGATCCTGTGTTGGTAGGGGAGTGATGTAACAGCCCATGTGCAATAAATAGAAATCACCATGAATTTGTACATTGTCTGATGACTTTGAAACTTGGCATGATGCTAGTTGATGTAATTCCATGTGATGATTCCAAATGGCTTTGAGTTTTGAGCTCATTTGTTTTGCTTTGAATTCAAACAAAATGGTCAAAGAAGGATGTTGGCTGAATTGTCCCATTTGTTTGTGATCTCCCCTAAACCTCAAACTTGGCCTAGCCATTCCTTTTGCTTCAGCAAGGGTTTTAAAATCCTTGAATCATTTTTTCCATCACCGAAAATAGGGGCTCTAGTTCAAAGTGATTTTGAATTTCAAAAAAAGAGCTCAAATTTTTGTTGTTGCCAAAATTGGTCAAACCATTTTTGAAAAATCCAGAAAAATGCAAGGGTTAAGATTATTGAGCTCATGGATTTTTTCTCCTTGTGTTTTCTTCTCAAGAATTCCCAATACACCTTTTCTATTTATTTTAAATAGAAAATAGGTACTGTTTTCAACTTGGGATTTTTTTTCTCCATCCAAAATTGCTTGGATGATCAAGCATGTTGCAAGGAGTTTTAAAATATATTGTGATATATTTATATCCTTTTATCTCTGCTCTTTTTCTTTTATACTTTGCCTGCTGTTTTTTTTAAATAAGCAGAAGGGCTTTGCCCCTTTTTTCCAGCAGAAGGCCAGCCCACCTGGGCCTGTTTTTTTTCCTAAACCAGCCCGGGTCGAACCGGTACGGGAGGTCTTCTCCCTCCTATACACCGTGGCCTCCCTTTTCCCCTCTCTGCGCTCTCACACCAGAGGAGGCCACGGCGGCAGGTGGACGAAGACGTGGCCGGAGGGGCCTCCCCCCTTTATAAGCACCCCTGGGGCTCCCTCCTAGAACCCTAGGTCCGTTCCTCTCCTCTTCTCCTCTCGCAGCCACCGCCAAGACCGACCCGAGACTCCCCTGTTCCGCGTGACCGCCGCCTGACGCCGGTGAAATTCGACGCCCATGTTCTATTCCGGCGAGCGTGCGTTTGTTTCCTTGCCTCTACAGCGCATCTTCATCTTCCTGTTCCCGCAGGTTGACACTTAAGGCTTCAGGGCGCGACGCCGCTGTCAGCTACGTCTTCCCCGTCGACCTCCTGGTCCCCTCCTTCCTCTACGGCGAGCACAGGGTCGCATCCAGCGACACCAAGGTGAGCGGTGCCTCGGTCCCCTTCCCATTCTGTAGCCGTAGGAGATGTCATGTGCCTCTGCGAGCACTACCCGTGCTGCCTCCCGCGCGTGATTTCCCGAGGTCTGAACTCGGTTCAGTTTCGTCAGTCAAGGCGTTGCCTTGAGTTCTTTTGGTTTTAGTTTCGCGTTCTCGTAGATCATCTAGGTGCGTACCGAACTCCCTTTCATCAACTGCAGTGTAGCGCTCTAGTTAGAGGATCAGGTGACAGGCGAGAGATCCAGGGATCAATCCCCGGCCAGCGCAAGCACCCACCTTTTTTTCCTTGTTTGCATCGCTTGCAAGTTCAGTAGTGATGCTACATGTTGAGATGCGCTAGTTCTGTGTCGAGAGTCATTCAGCAGCGCAGTGGCAAGCGAGCAAGATGTCCAGGGGTGGGGCGCGGGTTCGAACCCGGCCAGGCGCATAAGTCCCCCCCCTTTTTCTTTTTTATTTCTGTGTTCAACTGGCTCGGGTCACAGAGACCTGCTGGGTCAGCCCAGCAGCCCACCGTAGGCCAGCCCAGAGAGGATCTGCCTCTGTTTTTTTTTCTTTGTTGTTTTCCTTTTTGTTTTATTTATTTTCCTTCCTTTTGGAATTCAAAATCAGCTTGATTTTTTTTCAAACTACATGGGCACATGTTATATATGCATCTGGGCTAGGAAAGTCCACTGAGCATGATGGTCACCTCAGATTTATGTTTTGAGCAAACATAAATTCTCAAACTATGGAGGGAAGTTGAACCCATATGTGACCATGCCATCTTGGTGTTGCCCCATTTTCAATGCTTGACCTTGCCACCTTTATCTTGATCGATGCTTTGAGCCTCCACATGTTGGGCCTCTCAAAGTCTTTGGTTTCCTGTTCATCATGTTGTCGCAAGATGAGTCAATCCTTGATCCCTCGATACTTCCTTTGGTGTCAATTCACCGAAACATTTCCCCGTCTCCGGAATCGATATTTCTTTCATGATGTTTACTTTTGTTGCATTGTTGTTATTGATTCATGCCAGGTTGCCATGTTACTTAGAACACAAGTTAAGGCTAAGACCAAAGCCATTCAACGTAAATAAATTGCATATGAAGTTGTTCACGTGTCGTCACCACCTTCGTTTAAATCTGACTAGATAGGATCACATCATGTCTATTAAACTTGATCATATCATCTTTACCTGTGCATTGCACCCATTGCTTACTTGGGTGCCTTTTCCTTGCCGGTACCTTACGTTAGCACCTGAGACTGCCGAGGAGACTTACGTGGATGTTTCCGACACCGAGCCCGAGGACCCTGCTACGTCTGCTTCGACGACCGATTACCCAGGCAAGGGGAAGGTTTATACCATTACTTGATACCTTTCTGCCTCCCTGCCTAGTTGTAGTCTAGAACGTTTGTTTGATCCTATCCACTTTGATTATGCCACATTCAAAAACCAAACAGCAATGATCCCCACATCCTAGCAAACCTTTATATTGCTCAGTTACCGGTTCTCAGCCATTGCTCAGTATGAGTAGGAAAACTTGCTGCTTACCCTATGCTATAGTTGGGATATATGTTATTGAATAAGTTGGTTGATATTTATTATTACTATGATGTTAATTTATATTTGACGAAAGATGGGAGACCGGGCTGTTCCCACCAGGTGTTTTATTCCATTTGAGTCACCTAGGATCCGAGTTCCGGGTATTGGTTCTTTGATTGAGCGTGCCTAATCATGTGTGGGATTCTATGGGGTCCCCTTGTCTTACCTACCTAGCTTCATACAATTCTAGTGGTGGCCCGAGCTGATTTACTATTTGCAAACGTGTGTGTGATTTGTTGGCACCCCAGCAGTTTTCGAAACAACCCGGACCAACGGAGGCATAGTTCCTCTGGTTGGTCCACACTGGTGAGCTAGGGAAGTCCCCTGTTATATAGGTGAGACTAAACCCGACCTTGGCCATACGGTAGACACCGATTCGAGAGCGCGGCCGGCTTTTGAGTTGGATGTCGACTAACCGGGGGCCACCCGGAAATGTGTGTTGTTAGTTAGAGGGACTCTGACGTTCCGGAGTTTCAGGCGTTTACCTAGCCAAGTGGAAACCGGGCGTACATGCAAAGCCTATGATGGGAAGTTGGTACACCCCTGCAGGGTTAAATCTTTTTGAAAAGCCGTGTCCACGGTTATGGACGACTCAGCGCCTACGTCTTGTTCATAGAATAACATCTTATTGTATCTTAATTAAAACTTGCCACCGTGTGAGTGCCTTGGTTTCTTTTCTTCGTCCAGGGGGACATAGAGAAGATCCAGGTTGTGTTATGTTTGACGTAAGTAGGTGTATAGCAGGACTTATGACACGATGTCACATGTATTCTTGGATCTTACCTTTATTCTAATAGAAGGATAGCCACCATATATTCTAGTGCGGCTGCAACCTTTACTTTGACCTTGCCTTACCGTAGGAAGTTAGTTATCCTGTAATGATATAATCTCACCCCTGTTTTCCTTTTGTGCTTTTACTGGTTTGCCTGATCGGCCACTGCAGTTGACTACTACCTCGACCCGAGCACTGGACGATACTTCGTGGAGGTGCCCCCGGAGGACGATGATGAGGATGACTTTGTTCAGTAGATCCTATAGTTGGGTTCCAACGATCCGTGGGTGGACCATTTATGTGTAGCCCTCTCTATGGCCATTTGGATTTTGACCGTACTCGGTCGTGATTGTCTTCCGCTTGTTGCATGATGTACTGTTGGGTCTATGGACCTCTGAGATGATGTAATAAATATCAGTGGCGATGTATGCCCTGGACTCTATATATTTATGTTTTAGTATAAGTTCATTGTTCTTATATCTGTTGTCGAGAATCCGGCAGCGAAAAGAGTGCGAGTGTCGTGAGTCGGTGCCCTTTTGTGCGCTACTAACTTGAGCGGGACGCGAAAGCGACTAACTCGAGTTAGCACCGCATCGGGAGCCTTACACTATCCCCCTACTAGAATTATCCAGTTAAGAAGTAACATTATGAACTTTAGGAAATTGGATAATGAACACGTTGCCTAAGCTTGGGAATGTCGGGACCCGGGGTTAGCGTATGCAAGCCTCGCTACAACACAATCATATGGAGAGCCGAGAACCGTACCCACTTGTCTACGCAGACAAGGCCAAGCACAGAACGTTCTCGGAAAGCATCGAATGTGAGGGGCATCCCATCCAGGCCGGATTATCAACTGAAATGGGTCCTCATCGTCCGCACACAAGTCTAAATGATATGGGTGGTGAATTCCCATACTCATAGACAAGTCGCCTCAACCATACTATCGATTGTATTATAACCCTTACATAGACTTACTCCAGCCCGATCACTTAGTCGGGGTCTAGGGCGGGCTCGATCATACATCAAAGTGTGCACGAGACGGAGTCTCGAGCAATCGCATCGCGATGCCCCAAGCTGCGCACATCTAAGGGCCACTTGGTGTATAAAAGACCGCCAGCCAGATCACAACTAAGGTCTCGAAAACACATACAAAGACATGCATGTTATAAACATACACGCAGCACACATGCCTTGTATGAACAACAGGTATCATTGCAATTCTCTACAAAGTATACATCTTTATTAATAACTCTTACAGAGTGCACACAGAGATCACAAGCATGTGATCCAACATTACAACAGACAAGCGGAAGCAAAGTAGGTCTGAGTACACACAAGTTTAACAAATGGCTTAGAGAAGCCTGATCTAAAAACAAGCCCTCCACGAGGGAACCAGTCGTCTGACTGGGACTACACTAGCTTGGTCTTGGTCTGAGTCTTCATTCTGCAAGCTTCGGTTAGAAGTCACCATCGGGGTCGGTGGGTTCATCTAAAACATAGATTAAGCAAACGTGAGTACAAAGTCATACTCAGCAAGACTTACATAGGAACTATACTACTCATGCACATGTATCAAGGTAAAGGGAGGTGGGGTTTCACTTGCAGAAGTGCCAGCTTTGACTTGGCTAGTCCTGAACTACGAGTACCATACTTGAGGTAAGAAGCATACACGAGTCCACTACATCTCTTCAACCAATTACACCACTATGATTACTTCCTCGACTTCCCCACGAGGAGCACACCATAGCACTCACGCTTATCTTGCGAGTTTTAGAAGTATCCAGTTCAAGTTGTCTAATAATCGAGCACAGCTCTCCAAGAAGTCCTTAACCGCGGACGCGGCTATTCGAATAGTTTTGTTAACCCTGCAGGGGTGTACCGCTACACACACGTGTCATCATTTACCGCCTTTTGCATGTCACCGTTCAAGAGGTGACAGTGAGGATGCCACCACAACACTTCGCCCACAGCTCCGTTCTAGTCCAGAGAGTCGCCTATCTGAGGGGGATCCGTATGGAAGTCCGGCCGAGGTTCCAGTACAGCCTCAAACGATGTGTGCAGGGTCCCAAGCCGGTCTTGAAAAGCCGTTCATCCACTTCGCAGACCGTGCCACAGCCCTACCAGAACTCCGAACTACTGCGACTCTTGGGGTTCGAACGGGGTGAGGTACTAGGATGAGAGGGGTCAGTGAGCCCAATGTGTGGTTGTACTCTTCTTCTTGGATCACTACACAAGAACTCGGACTTAAGGCGGTGTTCAACGAGACAACCCACTGTGTACTCCTACACAGCCTCTCATCGTTCACCTTGTATTAGGGTAGATTCACCAACACATTTCACTTTCATCAACACCATGTTTATCATCATCCCGACTCACATCAAAAGCAACCTCGTTGTACCACTAAGCATGCAATAAGTAGTAACAGTTGCAGGGGCCACATGATATCAACAAACTCCTACATCTGCGAGGATTGTGGTTTTCTTACTACTGTGACAAGATGATAGGTCATGCAAAGGATATGGGTTCAACTATGCGGTAGAAACGTTATCATGGGGATCATCCTAAACAATGCATAAGAGAGACATGAGAGGGAAGTGGGATTTTATCGACATGATCAATGGGGGTTTGCTTGCCTTGCTGACGAGGTTCGGTAACGGTGTCTTCAACAAAGGGGGTGGCCTCCTATTCCGGTTGCACGTCTATCAGCAACAGGACAATCATAGGATCAACATAATGTACAATGCACAATCACATGAATAAGATTGTAATGGTGATGTTCATGGTTCTGATGTGTTGAGCATTCCATTTAAAAGGAGTATATTGCATTTGAAATGCAAATTCAAACTCCATTTGATTTATCAATGAATTTCAAATGCATTTGAATGCATGAAAGTTCATTTGAAAATGTTGATCATGAAGTGAGGTGGTATAGTTGAAGTAATGTCTCTGATGTGTGGATGAATCCATTGGAAATAAGGGTGCTGCAAAATCATTTGCAAAATCACTCCAAATTTGAATTCAAACTTAGCCAAGTTACATGTGACATTGTTTGATCAATTTCAATCATTTTGGAATGTGTATGAAATTCCTCTGATGTGTGGTTGAAATGTAGCATGTTGCCATGGTTCAAGTTGCAAAAACTTTCGAATTGAATTTGATTGAATTCCATTTAAATCAAATAGCAAAAGCTACTGAGCACATTTTAAATTCAACTCAAACAAAGTTGAAAGTTGGATATTTGGATAGATTATTTTCTCCTGATCATTTTTCATATATTATTTGTCCAATTTGGAGTTAATATGAATTAGTTATTGAATTTCAAAGTTTAAAGCATTTTCTGGAATTTCTATAATTTCTTTTAAATCAGAAATTGATTTACTCCGTCATGCTGACATCAGCATGACGTGGGTGGGCTCTGGCCAGTGGGGTCGGCCTGTCAGTCTCAGTGGGGGTTAATCCCCTATTTATAATTAACCCGAGGGGTTAATTAGGGCAGGGCCCCACCTGTCATTGGCCGTGGGAGGGGCTTAGGGGGTGATTAGCACGCGGGTTAGGGGGCCTAATGGCCGTCTTGATGGCGGCGGCTCTGCACGCGGCGGCGCTCCGCCGGAGTTGCGCTACAGGCCACGGGAGGGCTCGGGGCAAGCACCAAATTGAAGCCCACGTGCTCCCGCGTATAGGGATGTCATCGGGGGGTCTCCAGGGGCACTAGAGCGTTGCCGGCGTTGAGTATGGCGGCGGCGCAGCTCTGTCCTCGGCGAGATCAGCGGCTAGGGCACGGGGAGGTGCACAGAGAGGCTGGGAGGAAGGGGAGGCTCACCCTGAGCATGAAGCGGAGCTCTGCGTGGCCGGGGAGAGGCTGGCGTGGAGGAATTCCTCGCCGGAATAAACGGCGGCCGGCGGTGAGGAATCGAGGATGGCGTCTGCTCCAGGGGCTCTGAGGCTCAATTGGATCCGCGAGAAGACGAAGAAGGCGGTGCCAGTGCTTCTGGACACGGTGGCTAGGCTTCTCGACGTCGAGGGCCACGCTGGTGCGGCGGCGTGCTCCGGCGTGAGCTTTGGGTGGCGCAAGAACGGCGAGGAGGAGAGGTAGAGAGGAAATGGCGAGAGGGGGAGTGGACGCGGTGGCCTTCCAGGCGTCTCCAGGCGCCACGGGAAGAGAGAGGGATGCAGGTAGCTCCCTGGCACGCCCACGGCGGTCGCCGGCGTGCTGCCTGCCTGCCTGTCCTGGGGGGGAAGACGCATGTGCCCTCCCCAGGTGGGCTGGGCTGGGCCAGGAGGCTGGGGGCTTCAGTTGGGCCAGAAGTGAGGTAAGCCTTTTTCCCTTTTCTTTTCTGTTTTCTTTTCTGTAATATGTTGGCCATGCTAAAAATAAATAGCTAGGCATTTTTAAAAATGTTGAAACTTTTTATATGGCCTCATATTATATTAGTCTGGCCACTGATAAAGTTTGGCACTTTTTAAAATTCAAATTATGTGAATTTTAAATCAAATAGCGTTTTATTTCATTTTCCAAGGCATTGTTTGAAAATTAGAAAATTCCATGAGCATGGGATTGCTCCCAAACCATTTTTAAAATGATCAGCATCATTTATAGGAATTTTCCAAATACTCAAATGATTTTTGGAAAAAGATTTTTATCTGGCCAATTGATTTAATTTCTCAGGGCTTTTCTTTTCCCCATTTTTGAATTCTCTTTTGAATTTTTGCATGAGGCAACGGCACAATAAAACCCTAGCACTTACCTAAGTTGGGGTTCTGACAACTCGCCCCCACTCAAAAGAATCTCGTCCCGAGATTCAGAAGTCGTCGGGAGGAAAGAGGGGTACTCGGCACGGAGGCGGTCTTCTCTTTCCCATGTTGCTTCTTTCTCGGAGTGGTGTGACCACTGAACTTTCAGAAACTTGATCTTCTTTCGGCGAGTGACACGCTCTGCGGAATCAAGAATACGAACGGGTTATTCTCGATAAGAAAGGTCATCTTGTAGATCAAGCATTTCATGGTCGACTTCGCGGATGGGGTCCTTGAAGCAACGCCTGAGTTGTGACACATGGAATACATCATGTACTCGGGAAAGGTGTGGGGGTAGTTCAAGTTGGTAGGCAACTTCTCCACGTTTAGCAAGAATGCGGAAAGGTCCGATGTAACGTGGGGCCAATTTGCCTTTGATACCGAATCTTTGGGTTCCCTTCAGAGGAGTAACCCGGAGGTAAGCCTTCTCATCCAGATTGTAGCTTACTTGCCTATGATGACGATCATAGTAGATTTTCTGACGAGACTGGGCTGCTTTCAATTGATCACGAACAATGCGAACTTGCTCTTCTGCTTCCTTGATCATGTCCGGTCCAAAGAATTGTCTTTCACCGGTTTCTGACCAGTTTAGTGGTGTTCGACATCGTCGTCCACAAAGGAGTTCAAAAGGAGCCATGTTCAGACTAGCTTGAAAACTATTGTTATAAGCAAATTCGGCGAATGGAAGAGACTTCTCCCAATTCTTTCCGAATGAGATAACACAAGCTCTGAGCATGTCTTCAAGAATTTGGTTAACCCTTTCGACTTTACAGCTAGACTGAGGATGGAAAGCCGTACTAAAGGAGAGATGAGTTCCCATAGCATGTTGAAAGCTTCCCCAACATCTAGAGGTGAAAATGCTACCACGATCAGAATTGATGTCCAAAGGAACACCGTGAAGAGACACAATTCTAGAGACGTACAAGTCCGCTAACTGGCTAGCAGTTATAGACTCGCGAACGGGAAGGAAGTGAGAAACTTTGGAAAGCCTATCTATGACAACGAAGATGGCATCGTTTCCTTTCTGGGTTTTTGGAAATCCGGTGATGAAGTCCATGCCGACTTTGTCCCATTTCCACTCGGGAATAGACAAAGGTTGAAGTGTACCAGCAGGTCTTTGATGTTCTGCCTTAATGCGACGACAAACATCACATTCGGCAACAAATTGAGCAATGTCTCTCTTCATCCTAGTCCACCAAAATCTCTGGCGTAGATCTCGGTACATTTTTGTGCTACCGGGATGAATTGAGAGGGGTGTGTCATGGGCTTCTTTGAGGATGAGTTGCCTTAGTTCCCTATTCTTAGGTACTACCAAACAATTTCCAAAGAATACCGTTCCTTTACTATCTGTGGAGAAACATTTAGCAACTCCGCTAGCAATGTTCTAATTGATCCGGCGAACACCTCGTGCACGCCTTTGGGCAACAACGATTTGATCCTCAAGGGTTGGTTTCGCCACCAAGTTGAAAAGAGATCCACGAGGAACAATCTCGAGATTGAGCTTTCGAAATTCCTCATGAAGAAGTGGTTGATACTGTTGTAACATGAGGTTGTTACAATACGACTTACGACTTAGTGCATCAGCCATGACATTGGCTTTGCCTGGGGTGTAAGAAATTCCTAAGTCATAATCTTTTATCAACTCAATCCAGCGTCTTTGCCTGAGATTAAGATCTGGCTGGGTGAATATGTATTTGAGGCTTTGGTGGTCGGAATAGATCTCACAATGATTACCAAGGAGGTAATGTCGCCAAGTTGTTAGGGAATGAACAACGGCAGCGAGTTCAAGGTCATGGGTAGGATAGTTCTCTTCATGTGGCCGGAACTGGCGTGAAGCATAAGCTACCACATGTCGATCTTGCAGAAGTATGCATCCTAACCCTTGCCGTGATGCATCACAATAGATCTCGAAATCCTTTTTGGTGTCTGGAGGTGCAAGTACGGGTGCAGAAGTCAATCTTCTTTTTAGCTCTTGAAAGCTTTCCTCGCACTTGTAAGTCCATTGGAATTTCTTATCTTTCTTGAGGAGTTGAGTTAGAGGCTTTGCAACTTTAGAAAAATTCTCGACGAAGCGGCGGCAATAGCTGGCTAGGCCAAGAAAACTCCTAACTTGCTTAACCGATTCAGGTGGAGTCCAGTCAAGGACGGCCTGAACTCTCTCGGGATTCACAACAATGCCTTTTGCAGAAATCACGTGGCCTAAGTAGGTCACTTCTGGTAGCCAAAATTCACACTTGGAGAATTTAGCATACAGGCGATGCTCTCTAAGTTTCATCAATACCAGCCTTAGGTGTTCGACATGTTCTTCTTCGTTCTTCGAGTAGATGAGAATATCATCGAGATAAACCACAAAAAATTTATCTAAGTACTCCATGAAGATCGAGTTGATCATGCGTGAGAAAGTGGCGGGGGCATTGGTTAAACCAAAGGACATGACGGTGTACTCGTAAAGACCATAACGAGTAGTAAAAGACGTTTTGGGAATGTCCTTGTTACGGATTTTGATTTGATGATAACCTAATCTCAAATCCATCTTGGAGAAGACAGAGGATCCCGCAAGTTGATCATAAAGATCATTGATCCTGGGCAGTGGGTACTTGTTCTTTATCGTCGCTAGATTTAGCGGGCGATAGTCTACGCACATCCCTTCTGTTCCATCTTTCTTCGTTACGAACAGAACGGGGCAACCCCATGGCGATGAGCTAGGGCGGATGAAGCCTTTTTCCAACAAAGCTTCCAGTTGGGTTTTAAGCTCAGCTAACTCACGTGGGGCCATTTTGTATGGGCATTTTGAAATTGGTGCGGTTCCTGGGGCAAGATCCACTATGAACTCTACACATCTGTCGGGTGGCTAGGTTTAAGGAGTTTGGTTACTGGATGGTTTTCCTGAGGATGACCATGGTTTACTAGGGCTACAACAGATATGTCAGAGTAGCAAGGTACCCCAACACGAGGGTTAGTGTGGTTCTTCTGGCTAGAAGACATATAAAGTGGGAGAAAGAGTTGCAAATGAAACACTATAGGTTTCTAGAAGAAAACCTACATCAAACTCTATGGAACTGTCGGGAATGCCACCTAGAAGTTCTTCTAAAAGGACAACCGAAAAGGAGGGAAGAATTTTGCAAATGCATCAGATTTTGAAGAAACCTGGAATGACTCGGACAACATAACGGCTGTAATTGCAAGAAAACAATTTTCTTTCAATGTAGATACAAAACTTACATAATACGATGTAAGAAATCAGCATTACAAAGATGCTAGGAAACCGGACACAACTTTCCTACGGCTACAAGGAAGAAAACAACGAGATGTTCTATTTAGACATAGATGAGCCTAGTCCTATCATCCCGTAGAAAAGATAAGGGTGACTCAGAACTCAGATCAATGAGGGTAAGGAGAAAAAATAAGATTTACGTTGTTCCCTTATATACCCAGAGTAACTATATAACTATAGAAGGCTAGACTCGACTTCGGCCAAGGATGATAATCCTACAGTCAGTCCTGCTCTGATACCAAGTCTGTCGGGACCCGGGGTTAGCGTATGCAAGCCTCGCTACAACACAATCATATGGAGAGCCGAGAACCGTACCCACTTGTCTACGCAGACAAGGCCAAGCACAGAACATTCTCGGAAAGCATCGAACGTGAGGGGCATCCCATCCAGGCCGGATGATCAACTGAAATGGGTCCTCATCGTCCGCACACAAGTCTAAATGATATGGGTGGTGAATTCCCATACTCATAGACAAGTCGCCTCAACCATACTATCGATTGTATTATAACCCTTACATAGACTTACTCCAGCCCGATCACTTAGTCGGGGTCTAGGGCGGGCTCGATCATACATCAAAGTGTGCACGAGACGGAGTCTCGAGCAATCGCATCGCGATGCCCCAAGCTGCGCACATCTAAGGGCCACTTGGTGTATAAAAGACCGCCAGCCAGATCACAACTAAGGTCTCGAAAACCCATACAAAGACATGCATGTTATAAACATACACGCAGCACACATGCCTTGTATGAACAGCATGTATCATTGCAATTCTCTACAAAGTATACATCTTTATTAATAACTCTTACAGAGTGCACACAGAGATCACAAGCATGTGATTCAACATTACAACAGACAAGCGGAAGCAAAGTAGGTCTGAGTACAGACAAGTTTAACAAATGGCTTAGAGAAGCCTTATCTAAAAACAAGCCCTCCACGAGGGAACCAGTCGTCTGACTGGGACTACACTAGCTTGGTCTTGGTCTGAGTCTTCATTCTTCGAGCTTCGGTTAGAAGTCACCATCGGGGTCGGTGGGTTCATCTAAAACATAGATTAAGCAAACGTGAGTACAAAGTCATACTCAGCAAGAGTTACATAGGAACTATAATACTCATGCACATGTATCAAGGTAAAGGGAGGTGGGGTTTCACTTGCAGAAGTGCCAGCTTTGACTTGGCTAGTCCTGAACTACGAGTACCAGACTTGAGGTAAGAAGCGTACACGAGTCCACTACATCTCTTCAACCAATTACACCACTATGATTACTTCCTCGACTTCCCCACGAGGATCACACCATAGCACTCACGCTTATCTTGCGAGTTTTAGAAGTATCTAGTTCAAGTTGTCTAATAATCGAGCACAACTCTCCAAGAAGTCCTTAACCGCGGACGCGACTATTCGAATAGTTTTGTTAACCCTGCAGGGGTGTACCGCTACACACACGTGTCATCATTTACCACCTTTTGCATGTCACCGTTCAAGAGGTGACAGCGAGGATGCCACCACAACACTTCGCCCACAGCTCCGTTCTAGTCCAGAGAGTCGCCTATCTGAGGGGTATCCATATGGAAGTCCGGCCGAGGTTCCAGTACAGCCTCAAACAATGTGTGCAGGGTCCCAAGCCGGTCTTGAAAAGCCGTTCATCCACTTCGCAGACCGTGCCACAGCCCTACCAGAACTCCGAACTACTGTGACTCTTGGGGTTCGAACGGGGTGAGGTACTAGGATGAGAGGGGTCAGTGAGCCCAATGTGTGGTTGTACTCTTCTTCTTGGATCACTACACAAGAACTCGGACTTAAGGCGGTGTTCAACGAGACAACCCACTGTGTACTCCTACACAGCCTCTCATCGTTCACCTTGTATTAGGGTAGATTCACAAACACATTTCACTTTCATCAACACCATGTTTATCATCATCCCGACTCACATCAAAAGCAACCTCGTTGTACCACTAAGTATGCAATAAGCAGTAACAGTTGCAGGGGCCACATGATATCAACCAACTCCTACATCTGCTAGGATTGTGGTTTTCTTACTACTGTGACAAGATGATAGGTCATGCAAAGGATATGGGTTCAACTATGCGGTAGAAACGTTATCATGGTGATCATCCTAAACAATGCATAAGCGAGACATGAGAGGGAAGTGGGATTTTATCGACATGATCAATGGGGTTTTTCTTGCCTTGCTGACGAGGTTCGGTAACGGTGTCTTCAACGAAGGGGGTGGCCTCTGATTTCGGTTGCACGTCTATCAGCAACATGACAATCATAGGATCAACATAATGTACAATGCACAATCACATGAATAAGATTGTAATGGTGATGTTCATGGTTCTGATGTGTTGAGAATTCCATTTAAAAGGAGTATATTGCATTTGAAATGAAAATTCAAACTCCATTTGATTTATCGATGATTTTCAAATGCATTTGAATGCATGAAAGTTCATTTGAAAATGTTGATCATGAAGTGAGGTGGTATAGTTGAAGTAATGTCTCTGATGTGTGGATGAATCCATTGGAAATAAGGGTGTTGCAAAATCATTTGCAAAATCAATCCAAATTTGAATTCAAACTTAGCCAAGTTACATGTGACATTGTTTGATCAATTTGAATCATTTTGGAATGTGTATGAAATGCCTCTGATGTGTGGTTGAAATGTAGCATGTTGCCATGGTTCAAGTTGCAAAAACTTTTGAATTGAATTTGATTTAATTCCATTTAAATCAAATAGCAAAATCTACTGATCACATTTTAAATTCCACTCAAACAAAGTTGAAAGTTGGATATTTGGATAGCTTATTTTCTCCTGACCATTTTTCATATATTATTTGTCCAATTTGGAGTTAATATGAATTAGTTATTGAATTTCAAAGTTTAAAGCATTTTCTGGAATTTCTATAATTTCTTTTAAATCAGAAATTGATTTACTGCGTCATGCTGACATCAGCATGACGTGGGTGGGCTCTGGCCTGTGGGGTCGGCCTGTCAGTCTCAGTGGGGGTTAATCCCCTGTTTATAATTAACCCGAGGGGTTAATTAGGGCAGGGCCCCACCTGTCATTGGCCGTGGGAGGGGGTTAGGGGGTGATTAGCACGCGGGTTAGGGGGCCTAATGGCCGGCTTTACGCCGACGGCTCTGCACGCGGCGGCGCTCCGCCGGAGTTGCGCTACAAGCCATGGGAGGGCTCGGGGCGAGCACCAAATTGAAGCCCACGTGCTCCCGCGTATAGGGATGTCATCGGGGGGTCTCCAGGGGCACTAGAGCATTGCCGGCGTTGAGTATGGCGGCGGCGCAGCTCTGTCCTCGGCGAGATCAGCGGCTAGGGCACGGGGAGGTGCACAGAGAGGCTGGGAGGAAGGGGAGGCTCACCCTGAGCATGAAGCGGAGCTCTGCGTGGCCGGGGAGAGGCTGGCGTGGAGGAATTCCTCGCCGGAATAAATGGCGGTCGGCGGTGAGGAATCGAGGATGGCGTCTGCTCCAGGGACTCTGAGGCTCAATTGGATCCGCGAGAAGACGAAGACGGTGGTGCCAGTGCTTCTGGACACGGTGGCTAGGCTTCTCGACGTCGAGGGCCACGCTGGTGCGGCGGCGTCCTCCGGCGTGAGCTTCGGGTGGCGCAAGAACGGCGAGGAGGAGAGGTAGAGAGGAAATGGCGAGAGGGGGAGTGGACGCGGTGGCCTTCCAGGCGTCTCCAGGCCCCACGGGAAGAGAGAGGGAGGCAGGTAGCTTCCTGGAACGCCCACGGCGGTCGCCGGCGTGCTGCCTGCCTGCCTGTCCTGGGGAGGAAGACGCATGTGCCCTCTCCAGGTGGGCTGGGCTGGGCCTGGAGGCTGGGGGGCTTCAGTTGGGCCAGAAGTGAGGTAAGCATTTTTCCCTTTTCTTTTCTGTTTTCTTTTCTGTAATATGTTGGCCATGCTAAAAACAAATAGCTAGGCATTTTTAAAAATGCTGAAACTTTTTATATGGTCTCATATTATATTAGACTAGCCACATATAAAGTTTGGCACTTTTTAAAGTTCAAATTATTTGAATTTTAAATCAAATAGGGGTTTATTTAATTTTCCAAGGCATTGTTTGAAAATTAGAAAATTCCATGAGCATGGGATTGCTCCCAAACCATTTTTAAAATGATCAGCATCATTTATAGGAATTTTCCAAATACTCAAATGATTTTTGGAAAAAGATTTTTATCTGGCCAATTGATTTAATTTCTCATGGCTTTTCTTTTCCCCATTTTTGAATTTTCTTTTGAATTTTTGCATGATGCAAAGGCACAATAAAACCCTAGCACTTACCTAAGTTGGAGTTCTGACAGGGAACGAATGAAATCTCTTCTTAAGAACTGCCCTACACATGGTTTGACTACTTGGATGGTTATCCAGACTTTTTATGCAGGCATAAACTTTACCTCGCGGAATCTGCTAGACTCGGCCGCAGGAGGATCTTTTTTGTCAACCACACTTGGTGCTGCCACGAATCTACTTGATGAAATGATGCTGAACTACTCTCAATGGCACACCGAACGATCTCCAACTGGTAAGAAGGTAAATTATGTTGAGGAGATCTCCTCTCTTAATGAAAAGGTTGACTTAATCATGTCTCTACTTACCAAGCAAGCTCCTATTGTTCCTTAGGATGTTCCTTTAAATTCCTTGGTTGCTCAAGAACAATTAGATGTGAACTTTATCTCTAGAAACAACTTCAACAATAATGCTTATAGGAGTAATTATGGTAGCAACAATCCTAGACCTTTCCCATCCAACAACTATGGGAACAACAACACTTATCCTAGCACCAAAAACTCCACTTCTGAACTAGAGAGTATGCTTAAAGACATTATCACTACCCAAAAAGCCTTCAACAAGAGTGTAGAAGAGAAATTAGACAAATTAGATATCCTCTCTTCGAAGGTATAAAACATAGCCCATGATGTTGAGATGCTTAAAATTAGAACTTCTCCCCCCGAGGAGAGGAAGACCACTCCTATGAATGCTATCCAAGTGCAAATTAATGAAAACATTAGGATGTTGGGCAAACTTAAAGAGAGATGGGCTAGATAAAAGGAGGAAGAAGAGAGAGTTAAGGGTCTTCCTACCTACCACACAGTAGCTACTATCCAAGTTGTTGAGAATGTCCAAACTGTTAACACCCATCACAGCCCTAGTCCCACTGGACTTATCAATGGTGATGCTACCACCTCAAAAATAGATGAATAAACCTCTATGAACATAGAGGCTTTCAAACAAGTGATCCTAAATGATTTCACTACCTCCTTGATGGATAGTAGTGATCTAGACTTTGACAACTGCACCTTACCTGAAGTTATTGGTTTCCTACACAAAATTTCTAGAGACCCCCACACTAGCACACTTAATCTTGCCTTCATAGAGCATATCACCAATGCTCTAATCAAAGTTAGGGAGGAGAAGCTTAGACTAGAAGCCTCCATACCTAGGAAGCTAGAAGATGGTTGGGATCCTATGATAAAAATCAAATTGAATAACTTCTCTTGCTTTGCTCTTTGTGATGTTGGAGCTAGTACATACGTTATGCCCAAAAGAATGTATGATATGCTTGAATTGAAACCTTTTGATCCTTGTTCTTTTGGTGTTCGTCTTGTCAATTCTTCCGTAAAGAAACCTTTGGGGAAGATCGACGATGTTCTTATCATTGTCAATGACAATTATGTTCCCGTTGATTTTACTATTATGGACATTGAGTGTGAGCCTTCTTGTCCAATTATTTTGGGACGTCCTTTTCTTCGCACCGTGGGTGTTGTTATTGACATGAAAGAGGGAAATATCAAATTCCAATTCCCTCTCAAGAAAGGAATGGAACATTTCCCTAGCAAAAAGATTAAGTTGCCTTTTGAGTCCGTCACACGGGCTAGTTATTTTCTTGATAAGACTTGATCTTTTGCTTTAAGCCTAGCTAATGGCTTTAAAGAAGCGCTTTCGGGAGGCAGCCCGCAACGAATTTAGGTTTTCCTTTTTGTTTTTCTTCTGTCTTTAGTGGTCTTGATGATTGTTACTACTGTAGAAACATCATTGTATCTTTACTTTTCAAGCTTTGTGCCATTTATAGCCTCATATGACAAGGGAAGTGAAAGTTGTGACATGCTGTCCAGAAAACAGATTATGTCCTCGTGACGGGAAAAATCGTAGAAAAATCCCAGTTCATATTTTTGAGCTGAGTTTTTAACACAGCGTGCTCTATACAATCACGGAACTTCCGTATGTTCTGAGTTTTTTGATTTGTGTTGCAGAAGTACCCCTAAAAATTCTTTACTACCTGTTGTTCTGTTTTTCACAAATTCTGCCACGTTTTATCTCTCTTTACTTTTGCAACCCTTAAGCTTGCTTTTTCTTTGAAAAATCCTTTTGGCAATCTTGAGAAACAGTAGCTCTTCAAGAATATCTTTATTTGCAGTAGAGGAAAATTATTTTAATAGGGTACTAACCTCTCTAATAAGTTTACAATAAGTTATGTATGAAGGGAGTTTTCAAGTGTGCGATGGAAGATGATGAAAGAAGATCCTGGAGTGTCAAACGCTCAAGCTTGGGGATGCCCATGTGCACCCCCAATAAATATTCAAGGAGACTCAAGCGTCTAAGCTTGGGGATGCCCCCGTGCATCCCCTTCTTCATCAACAATTATCAATTCGTCCCTCGTTGCACTATATTTTTATCACTTCATGCGTTATGTGCTATGCTTGGAGCGTCTCGCTCTTTACTTTTCTTAGGTTTGTTTTTGCTTTGTTTTCTGTTCATAACAAGTTAGACCCAGATTTCTTTTGTGTGGGAGAGAAAAACTCTCCGCTTGAACTAGAAATCCTCATAGGATTTGCATGCTTATTCTCCTAGCTGTGAGTTGTTCTTTTTCTTTTCTTAGCTGCTGGCCTCTTTAGTTATAGTTCTTTAGTTTTCTTCTAGAGCTTTTTTCTTGTCTTAGGTTGAACTTTATATAGTTTGCATGTTTTATCTTGTTAGAGATTTTTCTTGTTGCACTGAGTTTTCTGTCTTGACTGGAAAGTAGGTAGTTGAAGTTGTTGTAGTAGTAACTTGCAATAGTTTTGAGGTATTGACTGGAGTAATGTTTGAACTTTTGGTGTCAAGAGCTCGAGCCTATTAGTGATAGATGTCATATTTTGGGAAATCCGTGTTTATTTTCGAAAACCAAAATCCCTGTTGAGAACTCTAGCTACTAGATGGATCACTAACCTCTGGAGGGTTCGAATATTAGAGTACACTCACGTACCATGAGTCGAGGATGCGCAAGGATAACCAAACCCCCATACACTCCTCCTCGGGGTACTTGTCTCTTTGAGAACCTCCTGATTAGATTGAGAGTTACCGATAATAAGTGCATGAGTTCTTCGGACTAATGTGAGTATTCGAAATTTGACACTTCCACCTTCCCATATTTTGCTAGCCTCTCATGTGCCGTGAATTGCCTCCTTCTAGCTCCGAGAGTTGGTGTCCACCTTCGCGGGTACATCCAAACACTTGGCATGATACGCTCTGTCATCATAAACCTCCTTATATCTTTCCTCAAAACAGCCACCATACCTACCTATCAAGGCATTTCCATAGCCTTTCCGAGATACATTGCCATGCAACATCCATCTTCTCCTGACTTGATCTTCATGTCATACATGCCACTTGCTTGATCGATGAGCCGCATGCTAGTTGGGCCTTTCCCTAATCATTGCTACATGACGCGCTAGTATCATTGCATATTCTACTACCCTGGCAGAGGCATACATTTTCATCATGATAGTTACATTTTCTTTATGTGAGTACCTTTGTAGAGTGTGAAAGATCTCCTATATTCTTGTAAAATATAGAGTGTTTCCCCTAAAGTGAGGAAAATATCCCAAAGATCACAAAATTAAAAGATCCCAAAGAGGACAAATGAGAGTAATAGAAAGATCCATTGAGGCCACACAAAAACAAATAAAATAAAAAATAAAGAGAAAAATAAAAATAAAAAGAGAGAAGGGGGCACACTACTATTCCTTTTGAGAGATCCACACTAGTACTTCATCCTCTATCCCTTGTACTCCATAGAGATTATCATACATGGATATAGCTATGTTGGGACCCTTCACACTATAAAACTTGGCTTGTATATTCCAATGATGAGCCTCCTCAGACGAGCTATAGGTCTTATTGAGCAAGAAAGTTGGATGCACCCCCACTAGTTCCCTTGGAGAGATTTTAGCTCACATGTGCATCCCTTGCATGGCAATCCCTACTCCTCACATCATATCTATCATATGGCCTTCTCTCTCCTATGATTGTCCTCATTGATGTGAGCCTTTCCCACCTTTTTTGTCTTCCTCCTCCACCTTCTTTCTGTTTCACCTTTTAGGTGTCAACTTTCTTGCTCACGCTCATCCATTGCATGAGTGCTCAAAATATCGAAAGGGAGTGGATCAAATTGACTTGTACCTGACTAGTGGTCTGGGGACGAGTCAAGATAAGAATCCAAAGGAGACTAAGTGTGAAACTTTAGTAGATAGTGGTTCTCAACAAAAAAATTTATCTCATATTCCCTATCCCCTTTCTTGCACACAAACACCATCTGGAAACATTCGAGTCACGGACAGCGAGAGCTCTTGCACCTTTTGTTCTTTTGTTACTTGTGTCAATGCTAATATAAACTCTTGCTTGTTAAGACTTCAATTGAATTGCATGATTTGATTGCTTTACTTAAAAGTCTTTATATGGTTGTGTGACATGTCACCACAGAAATTATGCTTGTTATCATTTATCTACTCGAGGACGAGCAGGAATTAAGCTTGGGGATGTTGATACGTCCCAAACGTATCTATAATTTTTGCTTGCTCCATGCATGTTTTGTGTGACTTTGGCATGTTTTTCTTGAACTTTCATACACTTTTTTTATCATATTTGGACTAACCTATTAACTCAGTGCACCTAGTTGCCAGTTCCTGTTTTTCTGCTATTTTTGTATTTCAGGTTTTCCGGCCATTAAAAGTGCCCAATAAATCCCGGAAGATATATCAAAAAAATCAGCGTCACGGAAGCTTCCGGAATAACCAAGATATGGTAGGAGAGCCACCACCGGGGGCCCAGGCGGGTCCCTGGCGCGGCCCCACCCTAGGCCGCGCCATGAGGCCTCCTGGCTTCCTGGTGGCCCCCCTCGGTGCCCCCCTTCTCCAATATTTACCCCCCGTGATGAACCCCTAATATCGATCTGCTATTCCCGTTCTCCTCTCTGTTCCGCCGCCACCGCCGTTTCAAGATCGGGGTTGCCAAGAGAAGCTGCCCCGGCACCCTGCCGGAAGGAGGAATCCCCTCCGGGAGACCATCCATCGCCATGGACACCTCCCGGATGTGCCGTGAGTAGTCCCCCTTGGAGCATTGGTCCGTGACCAGTAGCTATGTGATGTACTCCGCCCCTCTTTGTGCTTTTACTTTCGAGACCTCGTGAGCTGCCTCACATGATCGAGGCACTTTTGTAGTTTTCTATGTTTCTATGCTGAGTTTGCTGGGATCTGATGGATTATGAGATTATGTTCAGATTGTGATGAGTAATATATTTGGTTCTCTTTTATATTTTTGTTCTTTAGTAAATTCTTGCATGTTCTCCGTTGCCGTATTTTACTTTGGCCAAGTGATTTGTTGCAACTTCAAGAGGGAGCGTTATGCTTGATTGTGGGTTCAGCCCCTTGATGTCTAGCTTGAGTGACAGAAAAATGAGACTAGGGGATGTGTTGTTGCCACCAGGGATAAAACAATGGTGCTTGTACTTGCGGTTCCAAGGATTGTTTACTTTACGCATGGTTCTTTTAATGCAGTTGTCTGTTGCTTTGAGTTTACACTTTGGGTGGGATTCGCAACTTAATACCAGCGAGATGTTCTGGTTAGATATCTCAAGGTGGATGATTCGTAGTAGATGCAGATGGATTTCGGTCTACTTACCTTGGCGTACTGCCCATTGCTTTTGAGCCTCTTTCTTTCTTTTGTAGCATAGTTAGCATTGCGGTGCGTTTATAATCCTGTCAATTGCCCAGCTGTGATTTGTTTACCTCGCTAGCACTTTTATCGTCTTTTGGGAGAGAGACATCACTAGTGAACATCACGGGACCCCGGTCCATATTCACATCATTGTTTACACTTTCAATTTACTTTCAGTTCTTACTTTCAGTTGCCACTATTATTATATCTTGCGTTGATCCTTTGTAAACAACAAGGCCAGAGGAATTGACAACTCCTTTGTACTCATTGAGTGCAAAGTTATTTGTTGTGTGTGCAGGTCGAGGCGAAGTTAGCAACCTCGGCGCCACTGTTCACTTTACCACCTTCTTGTATCTCTGCGAGTCCTACGGGAGACAAACCCTATCCTCTACATAGGGGAAATTCTGCTGCTACGCTACATCTCACCTTCCACTTGGGGTAACCAACGAGGAGCGAGAGAAGTATCTTCCTTGCTAGCATCACAGAGCGTATCATGCGAAGGGTTTGGATGTACCGGCGAAGATGGACGCCAAATCTCGGAGTGAGAAGGAGTCAATGCTCAGCACAGGAAAGGGTAGCAAATATGAGGAGGTGGAAGTGTCAACTTTCAATACTTACATTAGTCTGAAGAACTAGTGCACTTATTATCGGTAACTCTCAATATAATAAGGAGGTTCACAAAGAGACAAGTACCCCGAGGAGTAGTGTATGGGGGGTTTGGTTATCCTTGCGCATCCTCGACTCATGTACGTGAGTGTACTCTAATATCCGATCCCTCCAAAGATTTGCGATCCATCTAGTAGCTAGAGTTCTCAACTAGTTTTGTAGGTTTTTGAAAATAAACACGGATTGCCCAAAATACGACACCTATCACTAATAGGCTAGAGCTCTTGACACCAAAAGTTCAAACATTACTCACATCAATACCTCAAAACTATTGCAAGTTACTACTAAAATTAAATAGCAACCTCAATTACCTACTCTCAAGACAAGACATAACTCAGTGCAACA
This sequence comes from Bromus sterilis, assembly GCA_950022295.1. Classification (NCBI taxonomy): domain Eukaryota; kingdom Viridiplantae; phylum Streptophyta; class Magnoliopsida; order Poales; family Poaceae; genus Bromus; species Bromus sterilis. The sequence continues at coordinate 227,038,136 of OX465599.1, forward strand.
ACTAACTCTCTTAACAAGATAAACATGAAAACTAAAGAGAGTTCCAGCAACAAACTAAACAAAAGCCAAGGCTCTTGCTAAATACAAACTAAGACTAAAACTAAACATGGCAGTAGCTACGAAAAGATAAAAAAAACACAACAGCAAAAAGATAGGCATGAAGAATCCTATGATGTGTTCTATATTTTGGAAGTGGAGCATGTTTCTCTCCCACACAAAGTAAGACGGGTCTAACTTGTTATGAACAGAAAGAAAATCTAAAGAAAACTAAAAATAAAACCTAAGAGAGAGACGCTCCAAGCATAGCACATAACGCAAGAAGTGATAAAAATGTAGTGAGATGAAGGACGAACTGATGATTGGATATGGAGAAGGGGATGCACGGGGGCATCCCCAAGCTTAGACGCTTGATTATCCTTGAATATTTTTTGGGGATGCATGGGGGCATCCCCAAGCTTGAGCTCTTGACACTCCCGAATCTTCTTTCATCATCTTCCATCGCACACTTGAAAACTCCCTTCATACATAACTCATCATAAGCTGATTAGAGAGGTTAGTGCCCTTAATAAATAATTTTTCCCCACTGAATATAAAGATATTCTTGAATAGCTACTTTTTCTCAAGATTTCCAACAGGTTTTTGCAAAGAAAAAGCAAGCTTAAGGTTTGCAAAAGTTACGAGAGACAAAACGTGGCAGAATTTGTGAAAAACAGAACAGTAGGTAGTAAAGAATTTCTTAGGTGTACTTCTGCAAATCAAATAAAAAAACCCAGAAGATACGAAAGTTCCGTGATTGCATAAAGCACACTGTGTAAAAAATTCATCTCCAAAAGATGAACTGGTGATTTTATCCTATTTTTTCCGTCACGAAGACAGAATCTGTTTTCTGGACAGCATGTCACAACTTTCACTTCCCTTGTCGTATGAGGCTATAACTTGGCACAAAGCTTGAAAATAAAGATACAATGATGTTTCTACAGTAGTAAAAATCATCAAGACCACTAAAAACAGAAGTAAAAACATCTTGGTTTGCCTCCCAACAAGCGCATTCTTTTACTCCTTTAAGCTAGGCATAAGGCAAAAGAAGAATCAAGTTTTATCAAGAGAAAGAGAATAGCTAGCCCGTGTAACAGACTCAAAAGGTAACTTGATTTTATTTCTAGGGAATTGTTCCATCCCCTTTTTGAGAGGGAATTGAAATTTTATATTCCCCTCTTTCATGTCAATGATAGCACGAACGGTGCGGAGAAAAGAACGTCCCAAAATAATTGGACATAAAGGTTCGCACTCTATATCCATAATAATAAAATCAACGGGAACATAGTTGTCATTGACAATGATAAGAACATCGTCGATCTTCCCCAAAGGTTTCTTTACAGAAGAGTCAACAAGACGAACACCAAAATAACAAGAATCAAAAGGTTTCAATTCAAACATATCATACATTCTTTTGGGCATGACGGAGGTACTAGCTCCAACGTCACATAAAGCATAGCAAGAGAAGTTATTTAATTTAATTTTGATCATAGGGTCCCAACCATCATCTAGCTTCCTAGGTATGGAGGCTTCTATCCTAAGCTTCTCCTCCCTAGCTTTGATGAGATCATTTGTGATATGCTCCGTGAAGGCAAGATTAAGTGTGCTAGTGTGGGGGTCTCTAGACATTTTGTGTAGTAAGCTAATAAATTCTAAGAGGGTGCAACTATCAAAATCAATATCAGTACTATCAAATGTAGTAGTAGTGTCATCTTGGCTCACTTGTTTGAAACCCTCCATGTTCATAGGAGTTTCTTCTTCTACGGTTGAGGTATTAGCATCACCATTAGTAGGTCCAATGGGACCAGGAGTGCATTGGGTGCTAATAGTTTCGGTATCATCAATAATTTGGATAGTGGCAACTGTGTGGTGTGTAGGAAGGCTCTTAATTCTATCATCTTCCATAGGGATAACTTCTGGTTTGGCTGTCATTTGATTTATCAAAGTAGATAGACGGGTGTGGGACATGTTCGAAACAATGGTTTCAGTGGCGGTAAGTCTAGTTTGGAGATTAGAGATCTCACTGTTCAGGCTCTCAAGTTGTTCACTAATGTTTTGCAGAATGGCAGTGTGCTCACCTATTTTATTAGAGAAGGCTTTTTTTTGTTCAAACTAGGTATGCACATAATTCTTAGTAGCCTTCTCTATTTCCATTAATTTCTCATAGCTAGGTAGGTCTCTTTCCTTGTAAGTAGGATAAGAGTTGCTAGGGTAAGTGTTGTTGTTCCCATAAGTGGATGGAAACGGTCTAGGATTACTAGCAAAGTTACCCCTATAAGCATTATTATTAAAGTTGTTTCTAGCAATGAAGTTCACATCTACTTGTTCCTGAGCAACCAAAGAATTTAAAGGAACATCATGAGGATCAATGGTGGGTTGCTTGGTAAGTAGAGACATAATTAAATCAACTTTATCATTTAGGGAGGTAATTTCCTCGACAGAATTTACCTTTCTACCTGTTGGAGCGCGTTCGGTGTGCCATTGGGAATACCTGGTCATCATCTCATCAAGGAGTTTGGTGGCAGCACCGAGTGTAGTTGTCATAAAGGTTCCTCTCGCGGCCGAATTTAACAGGTTCCGCGAGGTAAAGTTCAAGCCTTCATAAAAAGTCTGGATAACTATCCAGGTAGTCAAACCATGTGTAGGGCATTTCTTAACAAGAGATTTCATACGTTCCCAAGCTTGGGCAACGTGTTCATTACCCAATTGCCTAAAATTCCTAATCTTACTCCTCAATTGGATAATTTTAGCAGGTGGGTAGTACTTCCCAATAAAAGCATCTTTGCACTTATCCCAAGAATCTATGTTATTCCTAGGAAAAGGTTGAAACCAGATTTTAGCTCCGCCCCTCAAAGAGAATGGAAAAAGCTTCAGCTTCACAACATCAGCTTCTACTTCTTTATACTTTTGCATATCACATAATTCAACAAAATTATTCAAGTGTAAAGCAGCATCATCTCCAGCACCAGATAATTGATCTCTCATAACAAGGTTCAGTAAAGCAGGTTTAATTTCATAAGAGGTAGCTGAAGTGGCAGGTGTGGCAATAGGAGTGCAGATAAAGTCTTTGTTGTTGTGACGGGTGAAGTCACACAACTTGGTGTTTTCAGTGGAACCCATAGTAGCAGCAAGTGTGGCAGATTTTTTTTGTAATTTTTGATATAAGACACAAAGATAAAGCAGAAAGGTAAACTAACAAGATTAAAAAGTAAAGGTAAAAGATAGTGGCAACTCCCCTATCTTATCACTCGGAGTCCCCGGCAACGGCACCAGAAATTTTCTTGATGGCGTGGAAGTGGTAATGGCTTCTCGCCCTTCATTGGTTACCCCAAGGGGAAAGTGAGATGTAGGATAGCAAAAAAATTCCCCTATGTAGAGGATAGGGTTTGTCTCCCGTAGGACTCCGGCAATGATAAGTAGGTGACAAGAAAACAATGGCACCGTTTACGACAAACGTTGCTTCCTTGACCTGGACCTGCACACAACATAATTAAATTTTCTCCCAACGAAGTTCAGAGAGGTTGTCAATCTCTCTGGTCTTGTTGTTTACAAAGGGTCTAACACACAAGGGATAATGATAATGATAATGGTAGCAACAGAAAATAAATACTGAAAAGGTAAATAGCTTGTAAACAGTGATGAGAATATGGACCGGGTTCCCGTGATGTTCACTAGTGATGTCTCTCTCCCAAAAGACGATAAAACGGCTATGCGAGGTAAACAAATTACAGATGGGAAATTGACAGGATTATAAACGCACCGCAATGCTAACTATGCTACAAAAGAAAGGAATAGGATCGTAACCATGGGCAGTACGCCAAAATAAGTAGACCGAAATCCATCTGCATCTACTATTAATCATCCACCTTGAGATATCTATCCAGAACATCTCGCTGGTATTAAGTTGCGAGCCCCACCCAAAGTGTAAACCCAAAGCAACAGACAACTGCATTAAAAGAACTTTGCGTAAAGTAAACAATCCTTGCAACCGTGGTTGCAAGCACCGTTGTTTTCCCCCCTTGTGGCCACATCACATCCCCTAGACTCATGTTTCTGTCACTCAAGCGTGTCATTAGGGGGCATGTACCCACAATCTAGCATAACATTCCCTCTTGGAGTCACTACCTACCACTTGGCCAAAGCAATAAACAGCAACGGAGAACATGCAAGAATTACTTAGGAGCAAAAATATAAGAGATCAGACCAAAATATATTACTCTATCACGATCTGTACATAATCTTATAATCGATCAGATCCCATCAAACTCAGCATAGGAACCGCAGAAGAATTACATATGTGCCTCGATCATGTAGGGCGGCTCACGAGGTCTAAACCATGTAGAACAAAGATGGGAGGAGAACATATAGCTACTGATCACAGACCCAAGGTCCAAGGTATACTACTCACGACACATCCGGGAAGCATCGATGGTGGAGGGGAAGCTCCCGGAGGTCGATCCTCCCTCCGACAGGGTGCCGGGAAGGGTCCTGACGGTGCTCCCGATCTTGGAAGCGCGGTGGCGGAGGAACAGAGGCGAGATTGAAAAATAGGGTTGTCTTCGGAAGTTTCCCGTGACGGAGAATAAATAGGCGAAGGGGGCAGCCACCAGGGGTCGAGGCGCCCCCATGGCCGCGCCAGGTGGCCGCCTGGGCACCTGGTGGTGGGCCCCTGGCCCTCCTTCGGGCTTCTGGAGGCTTCCGACACGCTGATTTTTATTGGGTGAAGTCTGAAAAAACCCTTAAACTCAAATTGTACGATGAAATCGAACCCTGACCTCTGAATCCTTGAAATTGGTACCCTATAGTTACTGATCCCGATCAAATCTAACCTTGAATCTGTTTGGCACACCGGGAAAAGATCAATCCTGGCCGGGATTGCAAGCTACTCTCACTGACATTCCTGTCCCACATGTCATATCCATCTTGTTCCTCTGATATCCGCATTTTTTCTGGCTTTGACCTTACAAATCACCGATTAGGTCTATAGGTTAGATAAGGTTAATTAGTACTATGCAATCCTATGTATACATCGTGTAATCTACACCACGTTCAAAGAAAACAAAAAGATCCCGGCATGAGCTACTGTAATCCAGCAGTGCCCAGCGTTTCGGGTACATGTGTGTTGGCCTGTTGGTAGTCGTCGGCGAATCAATCCAGCCAGCAGTTGGCCAGCCTTGCTACGTTCGAGCATCAAACAGACTGTTAGCCACCATGTGCGCACTGAGGAGGGACGCCCCGGCGGTGGCACCCTTGAACGTTATGCTGAAGCTAAGTGCCGGCGTGTCCCTGGCGTGACGTGCCAAGCCGACGCAGTCGAACTGCCGCCCCTTTACGCTGGAGCTAGATAGCTCGCCGTACACGAACGTCGACAGCACGTCGACAGTTTCCTGGTCATGCCGCAGTTCCTCGGAAGCACAGAAGGCATCAGATGAATAAGGGATTGAGAGGGATCATGAGGAGGAGCGTTTTGCGCTAGGACAGTTTTGACTTTTGAGGAGGGGGAGTGTGGAGGAGAAAGATGAAGATGACATGTGGGCCGGTATTGGCATTGAGAGTAAAGAGTGATTTCGGTTGGGATTTTTATTTTTCTACTGCGTCAAACTGGTCTAAACTGGCTTAGTGTTGAAATAAACCGGGATCAGTGAGTACAGGGTATGAATTTCAGGGATTGCAAGGTTAAGGTTTAGTCTGGACAGTCAATATGATGTCAACGTTTAAAACAGACTTCACTCTTTTTTATCTAATTTTTCTCAGATTTTTGGAGCACTTTTTATATGGGTGAAAACTGAAATAGAAAAAAAGCAGAAACAGGAACTGTCACTGGGGTGCACAGAGTTAGTAGGTCAGTCCAAATTTGATCAAAAGTGCATGAAAGTGTATTTAGATCATAGCAATATCACACAAAACATGCATGGAGCGAGCATAAATTATCGATACGTTTGAGACGTATCACACATTCAAGGAGAAAACCTTCAAGATAAACAAAGCGAGAGTCATTCACATGTTTCATCTCCATACTTTAATTCTATCTCCAGAGATCAATTCAGTCAAGTTTTATTCAATATTCTGGGGCTCATAGACAAAATCTTTGACTGATTTGGCTATTTAATCAGGATCTTTAGAGGATAAATGTCCACTTTGGACGGATATTGAAAGAACTCATGCAAATTTTCTAGGAAGGCGGATGCATTGTAAGGGCTCCCCCAATGCATTGTTTCTTAGCACAATATCATAGGAGCAATAAAAACTTAAGATAAAACCTTCACAATGCACTGTTTCTTAGAGGTTGTATCTTATTTAATGATTTTAGCTCCATGCATAAATGTGATTGGTCTAACCATGCTTTTTTCATATGGTCATGTGTAAAGGTTGTATCTTAGCTAAGATATAACCCCCCTCTCTTTCTTCATTAAATATTATGCCACATAAGCAAAATGTCTATGATTACGTGCTAAGATACTAGCATTTGGAGTGGCCTAATAAGTCGATACATTTGCTAGCTTATCGTTCAATGGAGGGATAAATGAGAAGACTTTTCTCCAACTATTTTCTTATTGGGAGAAACTGCCTTTTCTCCAATATTTTCTATGCATAGCATTCTACTAGAGGAAATTGATCTTCTTCAGACTTGAACTTTCTTCAGTAGGCGTGTGAGTGTGGCTGGAGGAGATCTCTTCTTTCGAGGAGAAACTAGTGACTCTCTTGCAAGTGGTCCAGCCACGACCATTTCGATAAAACTTTCCATTGACTTCTCCATGTCAATTTCATCGACACATTGGTCCGAAGAGTTTATCTTCCCGGCTTCTTCTAGTATTTAATCCAGAGGTTTATGTTATTGATCTTTTTTGACTTCGAGGAACTTGGTTGAGCTGCAGCATGATTGTTGAGTATATTGATTGTACTAGGAAATAAGAGATAACTTATGATTCTATTCTACCTTGACTTGTACTCCAAGTAGATCATTGTACTTCTATATATATGCCAATGAGTCTCAAGCAATACAACAACTATCCACCAAACCCTCTTTATCCTTCTACATGGTATTAGCCTACTGATCCAACCCTAGTCACTGCCCCGCTGCTTCCGCCCCGCGCCAACCCCGGGGTAGATCTTCATGATCGCTGCCGCCGGGGGTCGCGCTGCCCGTAGCTAGGGTTCCTCCGCTGGTCCTATGGACCGGCTGCCCTAGGGTCTTCTCTCCTGATCACTTGATTGGGGTTTTTTCTCTCATGACGGTCACCTTTGCTTGGCGGTCTTTTTTGGTTTTCCAATCTAAGAACGGTTTGCGTCGCTAATGGGTGTAGATAACACCTCCTCATTGGTAACGCCAATTGGAAGGATATTATGCATATAGCAGCAAATTTACCGTACGTGGTAACTGTAAGGTTTATCAAATTAGGAGGATTCCTGAGACGACAAGAAGGTGGCTAGTAAGTTTGACGAGAATGGATCTTGGCAAGTCCCAAGGTTTGGTACCCTAGGTTGATTGAGAGGGGAAGGAGATTGCGCGCTGGTAGATTCAGACGTTTAACAAGAAACACATAGGACACGATTTACCCAACTCTAGCCCCCGGAGGGGAAACCATACATGCTGCTTGTATGATCTTGTATTGATGATGGTGTACAGCAGGTCCCGGTGAGACGCAGTCTCGCTAGGGTTTGGTGGAGACGTGTTGCATGTCTAGATGTATGCGTGCAGAGAGATCTGTCTAGAGGGTGCCCCTGCCTCGCTTTATATAGATAGCCAGGTAGGGGTTTACATGAGTCCTAGTTGACTACGAATAGGAGTCCTTGTCTTGTCCTTCAAGGCTTCGAGTTGGACTTTATATGACCAAGAGTAACCTGTATCAGCATCGCTCATATGATGACTATGTTTCGTGGGGATGTTCAACTAAAGGGCCTAGAGTACTTGATAGATTGGGTCCAGTGAATTTCTCTAGCGGAAATTACCTTAGTACTTACTATCAAGCTTGAGTCCCTCTCCTTGAACCTGGCGAGGATAGGTTCAGTTGGATTCAGGCCGCGGAGGGCTTACAGAATCGAACTGCCAGCAGTTTTTAGGTGACCCAACGTGTCCGTCAGGATTTTCTTCACATCGTAAGTGTGGTATAAACGGGAGTGAAGTCGCGCTGTGGCAAGTCCCGGCCCGGCCGACGGATCAGTGTGGTCTTATCTACACATCATAGACGTGGCTTCCAGGGTGTTTTTGCAGACTGGGTTAGTATAAGGGCGAGTGAAGTAATGAAGTCCTCACTCGAGGAACTATCGAGTGAACGATTTGGTTAATAGTCTTGTGATAAGCGGATTTCTCGAAATAGTCGCGGGTGAGCACTCGCGGGATGTGGCGAGTGTATACTCCAGCTTGTCTTCAGTATTCTTCTTTGAGACATTGACGAGTGAGTACTCGAGCCTTTGTCGAGCTGGTGTAGCCTGAGTGAGTCACGAAAATGTGTAAGTATTTGAACCTTTGTGTGATGGCTTGTCCTATTAAGAGCAGTCAAAAAGGTAATATGCTCCCGATGGGAGTTTGTTTGATGGAACATTAAATAAAAATGGTTGAGTGATAAAAATAATGTGATTAAAAAGGTCAAACGAGAAAGACTCCAACAACTAGAAACTTTGATGTCGTCATTATTGATGTAGGTTCGAAATTGGAGACCAGCAGTCACGAACTCGGAAGTGCATCGAGTCGCGTCATACTTCAGAGTTGGTTGGAGAGATATTGCCCACTCTAAAGTGCATTGAGTTTGTCTTTTTGTAGGATGCACAAGCAGTGCTCGTCGGGTGCACGCCAGCGCTCCCGATGGGAGTAGGCCCTGAGGCTATATGTGACTCGTAGAGTCGGGCATAGGCTCGAGTTGTTCCGAAGCTAATCCCCTCATTCTTGTTGGATCTTGGAGGGGAACATGCATCGACTCCCGGAGGAGGACAGGTGTGGAATCTCAAGTGAGGCAGAAGTTGGCTCCCGGAAGAGCTCGTCGGGTGCGTGGTAGCGCTCTCGATGGGAGTAGCCCCCGAGGCGATGTGCGACTCGTAGAGTCGGGCATAGGCTCAGGTTGTTCTGGATCTAACCCATCCCCCGAGTGTCGGGTGCAGCTGTTTGCACGTCGTTTTATCAAGGAAGAGTCGAAGAGTAGTCGCGGTGCATGGACTCAACGCGACGGACGTAGTCAACATGACGAAGTTTCTCAGTGTTTAGCCAAGAGGACTCGACGTGCTGGGCGGAGTCGTCGTGGTGAAGTTGCGAGAGATGTAGCCAAAACAAGTCAACATAGCGATACCTGCGAGTTGGAGCTCAGTACAGGCAAGCCCGTACAAAGGAGCTCAGTGCGGGACAATTTGCTTAATGACGGCCCTGTAGTTCTTCTAGAAGGGGCATGGAGACATAATTTTTTATGAACCGGAATCTCATGTAGGAGCCGGGATTTTGTAATGAACAAGAATCTCATAATGGATCTGGGATTTTTCAATGAACCGAAATTTGAGCCGGGATTTTTTAATGAACTTGAATCTCATAATGGAGCCGGCATTTTGCAATGAACCAGAATCTAAGCTAGGACTTTTCAATGAACTGGAATTTGAGCAGGGATTTTTCAATGAACCGGGATATGAGCCGGGATTTTTGTAATGTTTATTAGAGATTTGTTGATCTGTCCTCAATTTCCTGTAAAACCGGCGTATATGTAGCCCCGAGTCTTAAGCTGACTAGAGGGGTCAGTGGGACTCTTTACTGTAGAAAGATGTAGGATAGCTCACAGGTGTCGAGTGCGAGCGAAGCGGTTAAAAGTAAAAGGAGAAACAACTTTTAGTAGAGGTACTTTGCGTTGTGTGATCCTGCGTAGATGTGACGAGGCATAGTTGATTCAGCGAACGGAGTAAATGCAGCGGACGGTCTTGATGCAGATGATGGACTTGATGCGGCGGACAGACTCGACGCGGCAGACATAATCAACGCGTGCGAGTTTATCTTGGCGTGGCGCTTGATGGAGGCGATGCAGTGGATGGAGTCGCTAGTGTGTCGACAAACGCACCAGAGTTGGGTGATCGGGTACAATGATGAACTTGTTGTGTGTTGATACCCCCGAGTGTTCAGGTTGCGGGGTCGCACGACGGAGTCGACGTGATAAAGCAGCGACTGGTCGAAGAGGACTCGACGTGCTGGAAGGAGTCTATGCGTCGGAATCGTGCGGCGAGGTTTCGAAAGGACTCGACGCATTGGGTGGAATCGGCATGATGATGTTGCGCGGCGAGTGGGAAAAAGGATTTGACGCGCTTGGTGGAGTCGATGAGGTTGATGTTGATAGCAAGCCCCCGAGCATCAAGTGTGCTTCAAGGGACTCGTGATTGGTCCTCTACATGCAGGATCCGTCGATTATTCGTTGTGAGATGTCGTTGTAGTGACGCGAGTCAATGTAGAAGCCTCTGTGAGTCGTCTGTGGCATCTCGAGTTAGAGTAGAAGCCTTGCGAGTCAAGATTGAAACTCGAATTCGCGATTGGAAATTCAAAATCTTGCGTAGATCCGAAAACACGTTGAAGTGCGAGAGCCACCAGCGGAGATCTACCCATTGGAATTTTCGGAATTCTCGCGCGGAGTTCCGTCAAATTCCGAGAGTATTTCAGTGCGAGAGTCCCCGAGGGAGATCCAACTGTTGGAATTCTCTAAAATTTTCACAAAATTTGGCAAATTCAATTTCGCAAATTTCCGTTGAAGGGATCATCGAGATGAGTTCCCAGTCGCCGTCGGCAGCGTCCGCAACACAGACGTTCTTTCTATCCTGTATGTTGTGCATGAGCGTTTTTGTTGAGGTCGAGCATCGAGTTGCTCGTTCCATTTTTATCATGTTTTATCCATGAGCTTTATGTAGATCTTGATGTAGATGTCGAAAAAGCCGAGATTGCGATGAACCCAAGTTGGATCGGGTCCTTCCGAAGTCGATGGATCATCGATAGTCGATATAGCTTGGAGCCACCGAATCCGTGATTCCAACGCGCGTGTCTTTCCCACAGACGACGCTAATTGACGATGATGGACCTCGTCAAATCCCAAGGTTAGGTACCCTAGGTTGATTGAGAGGGGAAGGAGATTGCTCGTTGGAAGATTCGGACGGTTGACAAGCAACACATGGGACACGATTTACCCAGCTTCCGGCTCCTGGAGGGAAAACCCTACATGTTGCTTGTCTGATCTTGTATTGATGATGGTGTTACAGAAGGTCCCGGCGAGACGCGGTCTCACTAGGGTTTGGTGGAGACGTGTTGTCTGTCTGATGTATTCCTGGAGAGAGATCTGTCTAGAGGGAGCCCTTTCCTGGCTTTATATAGATAGCCAGGTAGGGGCTTACATGATTCCTAGTTGACTAAGAATAGGAGTCGTTGTCTTGTCCTTCAAGGCTTCGAGTTGGGCTTCATGTCGATTCCTCCAAGCAGGCTTCAAGTGGGCCCGTGAGGCTTCTGGTGGGCCGCCGATCTTGACACGCACCAGGTACCCTCAGTGGGTCATCCCCTCGTCAAACTTCTTGGCGCTTAGAAATTACTTGACATGGACCTGCATACAAGACACGACTAAATTTTCTCCCAGCGAGTAAGAATGGGTTGCCAATCCCTCCCACCTTGTTGTTTACAAAGATTAAAACGCAAGAGATAATAAAAGTGCAATGGAAAGGAAAATAGTAATTTACAGCAGTGTAAATATATGATGGTGATATGGACCTGGGCGTCATGGCGCTCACTAGTGAAGTCTCTCTCCCAAAAGATGATAAAAACTATGTTGGGTGAACAAATTACAGCTCGGCAATTGACAGAATTATGAAAGCACCACAATGCTAATTATGCTAGCAGATAGTGCAAGGTTCAATTGTATGGACATTACACCAAGACAAGTATATCATTTATTCATCATCATCTACTTACTAATCATCCACCTTGACTTATCTATCCAAAACATCTCACTGGTATTAAGTTGCGAGCCACAACTATATGTTACGAACTCAAAGCAACAAACAACAACATTAACATTCTATGCATAATGTAAGCAATCCTTGTGACACACAGTCACAAGAACCGATGTTTTACCCCTAATGGAAACAACACATTCCCTATTCCCATGTTTCTGTCACTCAAGCCGGACATCAGGAGGCATGAACCCATTATCTAGAATAATGTTCCCTCTTGGAGTCACATATTCCTTGGCCAAAGCAATAAATTACAACGTAGAACATGCAAGAACACAATATAAAAGAGATCAAAATATATTATTCAACAATCCGAACATAATCTCATTATCCATGGAATCCCAACAAACACGTCATAACATCATGGACATTATAACATGTATGCCTTGATCATAATAGGCAGCTCACAAGGACTAAACATTGAAGCACAAGATTGAAGAGAATACATCAACTAGCTTTCTTCCATGAACCCTAGATCTAAGGAGGAACTACTCAAGAAGCATCTCGAAGGCAAACATGGTGATGGAGGAGCCTCCAAAGATCAATCCTCCCTCCGGCAGGGTGTTGGGACAAGAAATTTTGCTGATCCCGATCTCCGGATCATGATGGCGGCGCAACAGTGGCGTAAACGGCTAAAAGGAGTCCTCTCTCGGAATTTTCATGAAATGAGGAATAAATAGGCGCAAAGTAGGGCACCGAAGGGGTCCCACCTGGCCAGGGAATGGCTCCCCTCTGGCCCCCTCCGGGCTCCCGGAGTCTTTTGATGAATATGATTTTCTATCATTTTTCTGGGTTTTTTCAGAAATATTGATTTTCACCTTTTTCTGCAATGCACGAATAAAAACAGACACAAACTAGCACTGATCACTAGGTTAATAGGTTAGTCCAAAATATGGTGTAAATGTTGGGAATGTGCCCTAGAGGCAAATAAAATATGTTTATTAGCATATTCCATTAGTTCATAATACGTTTTATGTTGTGTTATAACTGTATTAAGCGGAAACCTTAATACACGTGTGGTATACAAGCAACCAAGTCCCTAGTTAACTCTAGTATACTAGCTCATTGGGCAATCGATGGTCAAGGTTTCCTGATCATGAGGAACGAACCGCCTATTGACAATGAGGTCGTATCATTGGGAGAATGATATGATGGACACACACCCACCAGAATTGTTGCAATGTGATCCAATCACATAGTTCAACATTGCGATAACTATTACTTAGTGACAAGATCCTTAGACCGTAATGATCATACGTAATTACTATCTATTAGGATGCTTTAATTTACATCCAACACCTCACTAAAATATGGTGGCCATAACGGTGTATTTTAGGTATTCCGAAGTAGATATGTTAATGAGTATGCAAATAAGTCAAAGCGGGATTTGTCCATCCGAGTGACTGATAGGTACTCTGGGCCCACTCGATGGTATTATATCATAAATATTGCAATCATGTGACTAGGTCACGGGGTTGTAATATCACGAGAACGAGTAAACATGTTTGTCGACAACAAGGATGAACTAGGCATATTGGATACCGACGATCAATCCTTGGACAAACAAAGTACCGTAGGACAAAGGGAACATGACTCAACGTTAACGGATTCCAACATCGATGAAGTTCGTTCAATGGAAGCGTATGTAACGACCCGGTCCCGAAGGGAACCAAGTCTGTTGTGCTTCTGTGCTATCCCTGGATCAGTATGCTAGCACACACAGTACTCGATGAAATACCATGAATCACATGTCAAAAAGTAACGTACATACATGGTATTTATTACCTTATAGCCTTTGGGCAAGAATACACCGCGAAAACAAACAATACATAAGTGGAGTCCCATCAACCCCAATGGCAAAGTTGAGTGTAGACATCGTAACCCTACATCGCATCACTTACTCGTCATATACAATCCTGCAACACCGAAGGTTACAGCCCAAAATGGGTCAGTACTTTGAATGTACGGCAAGTTACTCCCAAAAAATATATAACAGACCTATCTTCTACATGCAATTTTGGCTGGTGGAAAAGCTCTAAGAGTTTCAGTTTGCATAAAGATGATTTTGTCCTACTCAAAGATTATCATAACAGTACTACAAAGCTCATAATATGATTGAATTGGTTTCTCCAAGTCAATCTATTCCCAAAGTTGATTAAAACCCGATTGATTAATTAAATATGATGAGATCCGTCAACATTCCCACTTCTAGATGCTCAAAGTTGTCCGTAACCAGGGACACGGCTAATCATGATCAGTTTGTACACTCTGCAGAGGTTTGTGCACTTTTCCCCACAAGACTCGACCACCTCCTTTTTAGTTCGTCACACTACATGTTGTATGAGAACCGGAAGGTCGAGACATGGTCTTTTAGAAGAGTTTCCCTCACTCTGGCGGTGCCCATCCCACCTACTCATAACTACGTTCGTAGCACCACCTAGTAAGAGTCACTACAACTAATCAACCAAGCCAGAGCCCATAATAGCTTGTGGCTGCACACGTAAGCTTCTAGTTATGAAAAATATGATTGATCCCTTTAAGCCTGGGTGGCATTCCGCAGTGATTACTGGCCATCTCCAGGTCACTCAGGCAAATCCACTGGTTCCTCCAGGGTGCCCCCAACCATTCCACCTAGGTGGTTCATTAAGTTTACCTTGGTCCTGTTTACTACTTAGTCACTCATACCTCATAATGGATCACTTCCCAATCCACATATACTTAGCAAGGCAATAGAAATCTACACGGTGGCGACAATGATATAAGGTTCAGACCTAACTCAATGAACTACTGGGTGTAATATGATCGCATAATATATAATCCTATCAATGCATAATATTTAAGTTGGACTACAATGCATAGGAAAAATATAGGTAATACTGGAGCATGATCAAAAGAGTAACTTTCCTGGATCCTGACGATGAAATATTCTACTCGTAGTCATCTCTCCATCTCGTTACAATATATCTAACGGTAAAAGAGAAACACTTCAACACACAACTCAACCCAAAGTGAAGATCCAAATAAGATACAATTACAACATAAATATTTAGTTATTACTATTAATAAACTAATTACTATGGCATGGATAGGTTGAGATAGGATCAAGTTGGATTGGATGGAAATATGATGGCAATCATATATCCGAGGATTGTAAAATCAATTGGATATGTTGGAGGTTGATTATAAAATCAATTGGATGGATAGTATGTCAAACTCAGTTGGTTTGTCCATATGAATATTTGAATAGGAAATCAATTCTTGGATTGGATTCAAAAAGATCCGATAGAAATCGTGATGGTCTTGTTGAGAAGATTGAATTTTTGTAGCCAAATTTATATAAAAAAAGAGATATAACTAAATGGAAGCTAAGACGAAGGTTTGAGGTCAAAATAGTGTATTTATATGATGGAAAGAATGTGACAATTGTCCAAACAGAAACATTTGATTTTAAGGATCAAATTTGATGAAGAAAATATTCCAAATAAATTATAGAATAAGATGTATATCAAATATACTCAAATTAAAAAATAAATTTGAGTTAAATTTCGAATTATCAAAATTGGAATATTACTGGAAAATAATAAACTACATTTTCCAAGGAATCTGGGGATATAAAATTTGTCGAAATCCGACTTACGGGCTAAAGATATGAATTTTTAAAGTTTGGATATTTTTGCTAAAATGAACTTCGGGATTAATAAAAGGATGCCACGTGGCGAGTTCTGATAGGTCTGCACCTATTAAATTTTTACAAAAAAAAATGATGAACAAAGGGAAGAAAATCTTACCGGTGATCTCGCCGGAATTTTTGAAAAAGGTCTCCGGCGTCAACGAACAGTCGAACGGGGTAGAGGATGATTTGGGCGACTCGATGGACAAGGTTATAACTCCATGTTCGGCTTCGGATAACCGAGAAGTTCCGCCGGAGTAGAGAAGAACGCATGAAGAGCACAATGACACGGACGGCGTGCTCCGGCCTTGCAATCGAGAGGAAAAATATGTCACAACGGTGCGCAAAGGAAAGGAGAAGAAATATGTCATAGGTACCTTCCATGGTGACGCAATCTTCATCGGAAGTGTGGATGTATCCTAACTCCGACGATGAATTGCTAACGAACGAGAGGGTTTTGGAGAGGGACTTTCTGCGTGGGGATGTGTGGTTCAAAGGGGTCCTAGGGGCGTTATTTATAGGCTCATGGGAGGTCCATAGAAGGAGAGTGAGCGAGGTTTTGGAAATGGAGTTAATGGCATTCATGGAGAAATAATGGGCATTTAAAAGCATAAAACGCGTGTTTGTTTCCGTGAATGAATTCCTCATGAACTTGTCCACAATTTGTGTAGGTTCTGAAATGAATCGGTCAAAAGAGTAGATGGGAGGAAAGGAGGAAGAGCTTCAGTTTCCATGGTGATTTTCTTTTGTGTACACGTACACATGAACGAACGAGAGGAAGAAGACAGCTCGCTCGGGCTATGGGCCTTAGTGGAAATTTGTCCCAAGATAAAGAAAAAGGAAAGAGAGATAGAGAAAAAATTAGATAGATGACCTCGGTCCAATTGACTTAGGAATCCTATTTTTATTATCTGAGTTAAACACTCTCAAATAAAATTGTATAGGCCAAATAAAACATAGAGAGTCTAGGAAAACTATATTTCCCTCTCAGAATAAATTTTAGAAATAGATTTTGTAAAGGTTTAAACAAAAACTCAAGGGAAAAGTTTTCATTTACCCCAAAATCAAAACAATTTAATCAATATTATATTATTTATTAACATTCCAAAATTTTGAAAATTTTGGGATGTTACAGCGTAGGGGCCATCTAGGATTGTAACCAGGTCCAACTGATAGTCATTGATCAAGAGAGTGTCTTGATCATGTATGTTGTTTCTCGTACCGTAGGGTGTCACACTTAAGGGTATTCGACGCAATAAGGATAGATTGGGGATCACCGGAGAAATAAAAGAGAACTCCGAAATCATTTCCGAGGGGAGACGGAAAAAGTTCCGTGGTTCCGAATTGTTCGGAAAGTAATTTAGATAGGTTTTATTATTTAATTAAATGGATTAGATATTAAAATATAACTAAGATAATTACAAGGAATAATGTTTCTTTTATTTTATTTTAAAAGAAAGGAAAAGAAAAAGAAAAAGAAGCAAAAGAAAAGTGTGGGGGCACCATGGGCTATGGGGCCCATGTGGCCAAGTGGGCACTAGGCCACCACGCCATGGCCTAGCATGGCCGGCCACCCCACGGCCACATGCGTGGCTTTGGAAGCCACGGCTAGCACATATGTGGTCCATTTTTAGTACCACATGGCTAGTTGACAAGTATTGCACCTCGGTCTCCCCCAATATATAGATGTGTACGGTGCCCCTTTTTCAACACAGAAAATTCCGGAAAATTACAGATCAATTGTGTTGATCTCTCTCTTCCTCCTATCTCCTTCCTTTGAGCGGACTACCCTTATTTGGAGTCTGCACTGGGTTGGAGGTCTCTCCACTATATGCACACCGTCGTGCTGCTGGGATCCGAATCCATCTTTTTTCCGCTACTCTTCTGGTTCGGAGCCCAAAGGGAACGTTGGGTAAACCGTACATGTGTAATCCCGCTAGGCGCTACACTTGTGGTGCTTCTTCTTCGTCGAGGCCGTATCGCGACGTCTTCATCGACAACATTTCAACGGGAACGTAATCCCATCTTCGGTCTACAAGGACCGGGTGGCCTCTGGAGTCATCGTGAATCTTCGTGGCGTCGGGGATTACTTGTACGACTACATCAACCACGTTCACGTGTGAACGTTTCTCGCTTAACGGACAACATACTGGTATGTGACTTATTTCCAATCGTTACTTGCATCACCATAGCATAGGTCTTGGGTTCAGGACTCGTAGGTCATGAAAAATTATTGTTTTCTGCCCCGTTCCCAAACAGTGGTATCAGAGCAAGGCTATGCGTAAATGTATTGTATGGATAGAACACATCTAGTATGTGGGCATCAATTCTTCAATTACTACCCTCTCACGTGTACTCGTTTAGCATTGCGGCAATGTCCTGATGAAGTGGCCTCGATCGATCTTACGCGTTTACGCGAGACTTGTTCGACGCTTGACATATGGATTATACCATATAATTGGTTGGGGGTGTTTGTCTCTCTAACATTAGCGATGCAAAGACGTTTGCAACGGAGGGCCCCGACAGAGGTGTAATAGAGACAATTGCGGGATTTGTGTTGTGGCTTGTTTTCCTAGGATAGAAAACAGTTCTTTCCTCGAAACCCCTAGCAGCCACGTAAAACATGCCAAAGATAAAGTAGAAGGCGTTTTAACTTTAATTTGCATGTCGGGGGATGATACGTCCCAAATGTATCTATAATTTTTTCTTGTTCCATGCTTATTTGGGTGACATTGCTATGTGTTTTGCTACACTTTCATACCTTTTTACACATATTTGGACTAACCTTCTAACTCAGTGCACCTAGTGCCAGTTTCTGTCTGCTGGTGTTTGTGCATTGCAGGTATTTACCAATATTTCTAGTGCCAGAAAAATTCCAAGAAAAATATATAAAAAATCAGCATTCCAGAACACTCTGAAGGCCCGAAGGAGAACCGGAGGGGGGCCACCCTGCCCCAGGCGGACAGTGGGCGTGGCCCCACCCCTGGCCACGCCAGGAGGCCGCCTGGGAGGAGGGCACCTCCCCTGGTTCCCACCTTCGGCCTATATTTAACCCTCGTGACAGAAACCCCCAGAAATTCTCATATGTTCCGCCGCCGCCGCGATCCCGAGATCGGGATCGCCGGACCACATCCTGACACCCTGCCGGAGGGAGGATTGATCTTTGGGAGCTTCTCCAACACCATGACCGCTTCCCGGTTGTGTCGTGATTAACCCCTCTTGGACCATGGGTCCATGACCAGTAGCTATGTGATGTCTTCTCTCCAATCTTGTGCTTCAATTCTTAGCCCTTGTGAGCTGCCCTACATGATCAAGGAACTTATGTAATGTTTCTGCTGTCGATATGATGTGTTTGCGGGGATCCGATAGATTATGAGATTATGTTCAGATCGTGATGAGTTATATATTTGGTTCTCCTTTTATATTCTGGTCTTGAGTAATTCTTGCATGTTCTCCGTTGCTTTTTATTGCTTTGGCCAAGTAGTAGATAGTAACTCCAAGAGGGAGCGTTATGCTTGATTGTGGGTTCATGCCCTCCGATGTCTAGCTTGAGTGACAGAAACATGAGACTAGAGGATGTGTTGTTGCCATCAGGGAGAAAACAACAATTCTTGTAACAGCGGTTGCAAGGATTGTTTACCTTACACAAAGTTTGGTAATGCAGTTGTCTATTGCTTTGGGTTTACATTTTGGGTGGGGCTCGCAACTTAATACCAGCGAGATGTTTTGGATAGATATCTCAAGGTGAATGATTAGTGAGTATATGCTGATGAATAAACGGTCTTCTTATCTTGGCGTACTGCCCATAGGATTTAGCCTCTAGCTTTCTTGTAGCACAATAAGCATTGCGGTGCATTCATAATTCTGTCAATTGCCCAGCTGTAATGTTTTCACCCAGCTTAGCTGTTTTATCGTCTTTTGGGAGAGAGACATCACTAGTGAACATCATGGGACCCCGGTCCATATTTCCTCCATTGTTTACACCTCCGCTATTTACTTCTTTTATTTCCTTTTCGTTGTAACCACCATCACATGTTCCACTGTGTATTTCATCCTTTGTAAACAACAAGACCAGAAAGATTGACAACCTCTCTGAACTTGTTGGGAGCAAAGTTATTTTCTTTTGTGTGCAGGTCCACGTGTTCTGTGAGCGCCAGAGCAGCAGACACCTACTTGAAGAACTTGGAGTCCTCCTAGTTTGATAAACCTTACAATCCTCATGTAAGGGAAACTTGCTGCTGACTACATCTCAACCTTCCACTTTTCGTGACCAACGAAGGGCGAGAAGTCTATTCCCGTCATCAAATAAATTTCTGGAGCCGTTGACGGGGTCTCCAATCTTCAAGATAGGGGAGTTGCACACTATCTTTTACCTTTGCTTTGTAGACTTGTTAGTTTACTTTCCACTTTTTGCTTTAGAGTTTTATACCAAAAACAACAAAAAAATTATTTACTTTGGATTTGCCTGCTGCTACTATGGGTTCCACTAAAAACACAAAGTTGTGTGACTTCACTAGTCACAACAACAATGACTTTATTAGCACTCTATTGCTCCACCTGCCACTTCAGCACCTTCATATGAAATTAAACCTGCTTTGTTAAATCTTGTAATGAAAGAGCAACTCTCCGGTGCTGGAGATGTTGCTGCTTTGCACTTAAATAATTTCGTTGAGATTTGTGATATTCAAAAGTACAAAGAAGTACATGGTGACATTGTTAAACTTAACTTTTTCATTTTTCTTTGAGAGGAAGAGCTATAGAGTGGCTCCAATCCTTGCCTAGGAATAGCATAGATTCTTGGGATAAGTGCAAGGATGCTTTTATTGGGAAATACTACCCACCTGCTAAAATTATCTAGTTGAGAAGTAACTTTATGAATTTTAGACAACTGGATAATGAACATGTTTCCCAAGCATGGGGATGTATGAAATCTCTTGTTAAGAATTGCGATACACATGGTTTGACTACTTGGATGGTTATCCAGGCTTTCTATGCAGGATTGAACTATACCTCGCGGAATCTGTTGGAATCGGCCGTGGGAGGAACCTTCATGTCAACTACACTTGGTGCTTCCACGAAGCTATTGGACGAGATGATGACAAATTATTCTCAATGGCACACCGAAAGATCTCCAACGGGTAGGAGAGTAAACTCTGTTGAGGAGATCTCCTCTTTAAATGAAAAGGTTGACTTGATTATGTCTCTACTTACTAAGCAAGCTCCTGTTGATCCTCAAGATGTTACTTTAAATTCTTTGGTTGCTTAAGAAAGAGAGCAAGTAGATGTTAATTTTATCTCTAGGAACAACTTCAATAGCAATACTTATATGAGTAACTTTGGTAGCATTCCAACAACTATGGGAACAACAACACTTATCCTAGCACCAAGTACTCCACTTCTGAATTAGAGAGCATGCTTAAGGACTTTATCACTTCTCAAAAAGCCTTCAACAAGAGTGTAGAAGAGAAATTAGAAAAATTAGATATTCTCGCTTAGAAGGTAGACAACATAGCGCATGATGTAGAGATGCTTAAAATTAGAACTTCTCCCTTGAGGAAAGGAAAACTACACCCATGAATGCTATTCAAGTGCAAATTTAATGAGAATATTAGAATGCTAGCCAAACTTAAGATTGAAAGAAGAGGAAGATAGAATTAAGATCCTTCCTACACACACTACTATTGCTACTATACAAGTTGTTGATGATCTCAAAACTTTTATAGCAATCACATCCCTGGTCCACCTAATGGACCTATCAATGGTGATGCTAACACCTCAACTATATGTAACAACCCAGATTTCACAAAAATTTAAAATTTTGTTTTCGGTGTGAATTGGTTGATTGACTGCTTTGTTAGCGGTGTTTGCATCCCAGATTTATCGATCGGCGGTTATTTTCCCCCTCTTATCTCGTACCGGACGGAGACCGACCCTTGCCACCCGAACACTCGACCTTTGCGACACCGGGTTTCACTGGATCACCCTCGCAAAAACCCACACAAGACCAGCCGTAGCCAACGGAACAAAAAAACCTCGTTTAATAAGTAAACGGGATATTTTTATAGAACGCCGGCAAGTGTTCTCAGGACGGTTCCAGCGCAAGGTGAACGTCGCCGGATCGACGCGTTGATCGCGTAGTTCGAAGTTTTATCGAATCGGAGGTCCTGCGGACACCCGGCGGTCAGAAACGTAAACATCGCGCGCGCGAGAGAGAAACCGGGGATGTTTTTGCAACCTGCCAGCCACCTGGGCTATATCAAGAAAACCACTCTCCCACCCCTTCCTAGGGTTTCCCCTAGCAAAAATTGCAGCCACCCCCCTCACAGTTTCCCCAAAACTACCCCATTTTCACACCAAAACCTAGTTCAGATGTAAATCAGCCTCCCAAGCCATCTGGATCGTCAGATCTCGCGATCCGACAGCCCAGAGGCCGCCACATCAGCCCCTGCCTCTCCACCTCTCTCTCCTCCCACGCAGCCACCAACGCCCGAGCTGCCCCGCCGCCCTCCGACGACCAGCAGTCGCGACCGCCAGGTCCTCTCCTCCTCCCGAGTCGCCTTCCCTCTCTCCTACTCACGCCGCCTCCCTCTTCCTTGCAGCTCGCAGTGGGAGCCATCGCCGGCCACCGGTGCGCGCCATGGCCGGGCCGCCCCGAGCTCGAGCTCGGCTCGTGACGCCGCCGACAACCACCCCAACCACCGTATACGGCGGTGCCACGCCCAGATCCGGCCCGCCTTCCTCGAGTTGTCCCTCCTGTCGCCGCGTCATGCTTCACCGGAGTGCGCCGCCGCCGACGGCGTCCTTCCATCGAGCAGAAGCTCGTCCAGCCAGGGACGACCGGTTCGCACGCAGACGTGGGCCGGCGTGCCCATGTGGCCGACCAGCAAGAGCGACCCAACACCCTTCCTCCGCCCATGGGCGAGGGCAAGCTAAGCCCCGCCGCCCCTGCAGTTTGGTCCGAGGCCCAGCTCGGTGAGCTCGCCCCCTCTTTTTTTTTGTTGTTGTTGTTGTTGTGTTGGGCCAGGCCCAGTTGCTGCTGGTCTGCTAAGAGCGCTCGTAGGTGTTACTTAATAAAAAGCGCTCGCCCCTATTTAGCCCACTAGTAGCAATTCGGCCCGAATATGATTAAATATTTCTGGATATATTAATATTGATATATTGTGTTACAATTTTGCGATAGCTATATCTTTTTAACCATTTGTCGGATCGAGGCGCGTCTTACATGAAAGTTTCTAAAAGTGCAATATATCGACCAGAGGGGGGGTGAATGGGAGATTTTCAATTTTACTACCAGATTTTGATTTTCTTCAGGACTGAAGAAATCATGAAGTTGAAGAAGTAACCAAAATCATGAAGAAACAAAGCTTCACAGAATGTAATCATTAGGGCAGCTCATCATAACGCAACAGAAATAAATCAATTCAGATAAGCAGAAGTGCTTCAGATGCATAGTATGAAGACAAAGAGCAGAGGGAGAGCTGAAGCATAAGAAGTCAACATAGCAAATACTGAAGCTTAAGAGGTTGAAGAGATAGCACCAGAGATTGAAGACATTGGTTTGGTAGACCAGTTCAAGTTGCTGTGACAACTCTACGTCTGGTTGGAGAGGCTGAGATTCAACTCAGAAGACATAGTCTTCACCTTGTTCTCCTTGAACTAGAGTCCTCAGACTCCGTCTAATAACTCAGGTGAGTCTTCAAGGTAGACTCCCGAAACCTTCACAGACTCAGTCACTCAGGGAAGTCACAATTTCATCTTGACATCCTCAGACTGAAGACTTCTACACCGGCTGGAAGATCACAGTCTTCAAGAGTAAAAAGCTTCGGATCACTCGAACCGACTTCCTCAGAAATTCTCAACTACTCAGGCTGGTGATTTTCCTCACATAGGTTCTTCAGTTTCCTCAGAGGTGGGTTGCTCTCAAATGACAAGTGTCAGTTTTTCTCTCGGAGCAGCCAACCCACAAATGGGGCTGGGGGTGGCTATTTATAGCCGCGGAGCAACCCGAGGTGAAAGGACATAAATGCCCATGCATGCAATTACTCTCATGCCCTCGGAAATGACCATTGCTAGACAGGTTCTAGCCTCTCCCCACGCAACACGTGGCACGGTCAAAGTATTCTCTCTCCTCAACCGAAGTTAGTTACCTCATTGTCCTGAAGAACAACGTCTCAGACACCCGAGGACTGAACTTATACTGCGGGAGATTTCTTCAGGGTTTTTCTTCAGGATTCCTAATTGAGCACTTCCTCAGAACTTCGGAACTCGATTTCTTCAACCCCTCCAACAGTGTGGTGTTTTCCTACGACTCAAGAAGTATAAAAAAGTCTTAGCGAAGACTACGCTTCAACTTCGTCTTCAGCGCGAACGTCCTCAGGATCGTCCTCAGCTTCAGCTTCAACCGAACGCTTCAGGATCCTGATTCCTCAGGATTTCGCTCAACTTCATTCTTCAGGAAACGCACCGATTTCTCCAATGTTCCTCAACATTTTGGGCAGTCGACATTGGTGGTTAAACACCTCATAAGGGACTGTTCTCCTGTGTATACTCACAAACACATCAGTCCTTTAACCGTTTTGTCATCAAACTCCAAAACCTCAAGGGGAGGGCACTTGATGCACTTACAATCTCCCCCTTTTTGGTGATTTGATGACAATCAGGTTAAGCTTCAACGGGGATAAAATTATGAGTTTGAAGAATAAAAACTTTGAAGAACATTTCTATCATTAAGCTGGATATAATGAAGCTCCCCCTGAGGATAAGCATATGAGTTGAAGAATTTTTAATATCTAAAGCATTTTGAGGTATATGAGGAGCTCCCCCTATATCCAGGCATTTTTGAAACAGTGCATGCTATGAAGTGTTTGAGGAATTTAAACAACGCACTGAGAGAGGTGTTTGCAGAGACAATCACATGCATATATGATAAACTTGAGGAAATAGCATGAGGTAACTGAGGAATAGTATCAGGCAAACACCAAAATTACAGTTTACAACTCGTTACAAAAAAATCTGAAGAACGAGAGTTGTAACTGACGAACCCCATAACTAAAACCCGCTTGAAGACTAACAGATTTCTCCCCCTTTGTCATGAAATGAACAAAAAGGGAAAAATTGAAGCTAACGCCCCTTTGAAGATGCTTCAAGGCTGAGGTGAGTCACGCCTGAGGCAATCCGTTGCAGTGTGAGGGCAAGCAGCTGTGTCTTCAGCTTCTTCAGCAGTCAGCTCCTGGTTTGAAGAATAAGAATCCATGGCCGAAGGAGGAGTTGTGCAGCGTCAGAATTGCCTCGGGGGTCTGATTGCAGGAATCGGAGGCTTTTGAAGCTCCAGTTTTGCAAGGTATTCAGGGGTGATTACTTCTCTCATGAAGGCATCGAGATGTTGATATGTATGATGAGCATATTGATGCACTTTCTTCACTGAACAATGCGTCTGAGCCATGTAGCTGAGGATTTCGGTAAACTGACGCTTCACCCAATCATGATTTCGGCAACCTTCTGATGAAGACTAATCAGAAGCTCTCGGTCTGTCATCACTCGAGCCTGAGTCGTGTCCTCAGTAGAGGCATGAGTTCTTGTTTCATCAGTAGTTCGAGACTGAGGATGACGAATGTTTCCACCAAGGGAATTGGTCGGGAGAAATTCTTCATAGAATATGCCTTTTCCCTTGTTATTTGAAGCAATCGTATGCTGAAGCACTTCGACAGGCGGCAGATATGTCCTATGATTCGGGTGATCAGGTTGAACATCAATACCAGTCGTGGCTCGGATGAGCTTCATGATCCATGGCGCGTATGGCTTCAGGATATGAGGATTCTGTGCTGCATCAACCAGAGTTCTGAAGAAGAAGTCAGGACGTTGATTGGCCCAGACATGCAGAGGTTGTGGAGTATGTTCTTCATGATGCCAATGACTTCTTCAGCAGAGGATTCATAGCCTTTAATGGGGCAGAAGGTCTTCGCCAGAATCCGATACAATGTACTTGGCAGATAAAGAAGCTCAGAATTTGGAAACTTTGTGCGAGCTGGGGCGTCAGGGGCCTGAGGCTTCATGAGCATGTTCATCAGGTAATCTCGAAGAATTTGAGACCCATAGGAGCATGCAGTTGGGGAAGTGCACTGAGGCAATTCAAGAATGTCAATTGCTTCAGGAACAGTGATGGTGTAGTGATGATGCTCAGTCATCCACTCGAGGACCCAGGTGTTGATATCCAGAGGATCTCCTGAAACATACAAAGTTGCATAAAACTGAAGCACAAGCTCTTCATTCCAGTGGATGCATTCGGAGCAGAACTGAAGCAGCTTGGCATGATGCAGATCTTGAAGCACACTGTTGAAGCAGGGAAGGGCTTCCATATCCATTAGAGGAATATGCTTGTGAGGAAACAGTTTGTTTTGCTTATAGAGAACTGAAGCATAATAGTTCTTTTGAGTGGCAGTCCAGAACCTCAGCAGCTTTCGAGGTGGAGCAGAATGATATGGATTGCGAATCCCCTCTTGGAAGAAACTCATGGCATTGAAGAAATCAGTAGCATCGAAGCTTGGGGTATCATCAGCTTCAAGGTCACGGAAGAATGGTTGCTTCTGCTTCGGACACAAGGACCGAGCTTGAACTGAGCCTTGAGGTGGTGGAGGCGCTTGAGGCACTTCAATCTGAAGAGAGGCTTGAGGCTGAGGCGGAGCCGCTGAAGATGCTTCAGGCAAAGATGTGTTGAGGTCCTTGGGAAGACGAGGTGATGTGGCCTGTTTGTCTTCAGAGCCATCCTTTAAAGCTTCATCATGAGCATTTGTACTGTTTTCTGCTTCAGGAGGAGCATTTGTGTTGTGCTCGGCTTCAGCTTTAGTTTCAGCGGCAGGGGGATCGGGCTTAGGATCAGCAGTGGTAGTGTCAGCATCATCAGTATCAGTAGTAGTGGTTGCTGCAGCATCAGTATCAGCAGCAGAATTTGTGGGAGCACTTGTGGCTTCTGGGTCATCAGCATCAGACGCTGAGGACGATGCACCCACTGATTCTTCAGACTACAGAGAAGTATCAGGAAGCACCTCGGTCACGGTGTTGGAGTGAGGCTCAGGTGAGAAGATAGTATGAGTGGGTGAGTTGGTCAGCCCATAATCCTCATCATGGACGCGAGGAGTTCCATGATCCATATTGTCGACGTCCATGTATTCAATCTCAGTTATAGTCGGTGGCGGTGGGGACGTAGGAGTTGGAACAATGGGTGTTGCAGCAGGGGGTGGAGTGAAGACGATTAAGCTGCGCTGAGGATTTAGAGGTGGAGTTGAGGCAGCAGTATTGAGAACGGTGGTATCAGCGGCCTGTGATGTTGGAGGAGCCGAGGAAAGTGGTGTAGCATCAATGGGGTCCTCAACAGTGGGTTTCTTCGCAGCAGGTGGAGTTGAGGTTTGGGCTTCAGGCAGGCGCTTGAGGCTTTTGGCAGAGGCATCAGAGGGTACTGAGGAAGCGGGCTGACGAAGCTTCATCAACTTTGCCATCTGGTGTGAGATCCGTTCCTTGGATTTTCCAATATACGCATGATTGGCAGCGAACTCAATGTTGAGGCGTTGAACTTCACATTGATGCTCTGTAAACTCCTGATGAGTAACTTCAGTGATAGGTTTCTTCTTGAAGTCACTGAGGACTTTCTTCAGTTTGGCCTTCAACTGTTTCTGAAGATCTCGTTGATGAATCTCATTTATGAGGAACTGTTGAACATAGAATTTGATGTCTTTAGGGATGTCCAAATTATCAAGAGGAGTGTCAGGCTTGACAGACCAAATTTCAATGTACTCCAAGATCTTCTTGGGATCAAGGAGAAGCGGGATTTCTGAACCCGTTGCTTCAGCTTTGCGTCTGGCTGCAGCACGCACATATTCAATCTTATCTTCTTCAGTGGCGACGAAGCCGGCCAAATCCTCAAATTCATCTTCATCATCAGAGGTTTGAGGAGTATGAGGAATGGCGCCACGCATAGCAGTTTTCTTTGGTGAGGGGCATGGGCCGTGTTGAAGAACAGTTTTGGTTTTCAGTTGAGACTGAAGCATTGTGGTTGAGGCCTCAGGAGTATTACCAGATTCATCAGTACGAATCCTTGAGGAAGGGGCTGCACCATCTGTGCGTTGTCATGAGGAACCTCGAACTTGAGGCGTAGCTGAGGACTTCTGAGAGGGCTTAATGCCCGGAGCCTTTTTGCGGTGCTGAGGTGGATGTTGTGGCTGAGGTTGAGACGGAGCCTGAGGTGGGAGCTGAATTGAGGCAGTCAAATCACGGACCAGATTCTTGACTCGGTTGCGACTGCGCTTGAGGTATTGCTCATATGCTTCAGGAAAGTCATCAGGAGTGTGCATTGTTGTGGGATCAGGAATGACGCCTGGTGCAGGTGGAGGTCGAGCCTTGATACCCAAGGTCTTCAGCGGCGGATTGACAGCAAACATTTCCTCATGCTGAGGATTAAGCCATTGATATGCCACCCAACGCTTAGCCCATTCCCTCGTTATCTTCTGGACCCTTTTCTTACGATCTTCTGCAGTTTCACGTTCGGGAGTCTTCAGCTTCTCATAGAGCTCAGGAGGTAGGTCTCTAGCAGTATCAGTGAGCTTACGCCGAGGAGCCATTTTCTTCAGTGGTGGAGACTGAGGAATGGTTCGTTCAAGCTGAGCTGCAAAGGAAGTGAGACTATGAGAACCATATGATTTCTCAGCAGACATGTACCTGTGACAGAATTAAGTTGCGAGGGAAGTGGGGTACGGTTATATGCGTTCATGAGGAATAGGCTGAGGAAAACAAAGGAATGAGGCATAGGTATAGGTCTCAGAAAGCTAGTAGTATAGTTGAGGATTAACTGGCTTGAGGACACAACAGGACTGAGGAATAATATGCTGAGGAATAAGCCACTGAGGAATAAGCATACCAGACTTCAGGCGAAAGTTGAGGAACAACGAGTCTTCGTCCCCGGCGACGGCGAACTCCGGCGACGTAAGCACACGATCTTGACGAGCTCAAGGGAAGCGGCGCTAGAGGGAGAGGAGCGGTGGGGGGAAATGATCGGGGGGGGGGGGTAGAGGGCTATTTATAGAGGGGTGAAAGCTGAGGGGTTGCGAAATTTGTGGACCAGATAGCCCCTGATTGTTGGGATCCTCAGTGGATATCTTAATGGTGGATAAGCACGACGTGCGGTAAAATCGCACCAAATTTAAGACAGTTGTAACAGAAAATCCGTGATTTGAGGAACTTGAGGACAAGGGCTGAGGTTGAACACAAATGGTCTCAGGCTGACGAATGCAGACTTATGGTCTCAGCCTGAGGAATACATGTTTTCCGAATGAACGCATATGAGATAGACAGATTAGAGAAGTGAGCACAGAGGGACGGGTCCAATCACGTTCACCTAGATGAAGAAGCAAAAGTTGAAAAGCAATAACTATAGGTGAACGCTGTTGAGGACAAACACGGTAATCATCAGTAATGAAGACTTCAAATCCTGAGGAAATTGAGAAACAACAAATCCTGAGGAAGTTGAGGAACAACAAATCCTGAGGTGTTTGGGCCGTGGCGCTACCCACCTTATAGGGAATGAGACACTTGATACCATACAATTGTCGTATGGATCTTGAGTCAATTCCACGTTAAATTCTTCACACTTAGCAAGGTAGTTCCTCATGATTTGACGAGTACGACGCATCGTGTGTTGTGCATCAGGATTCTTCAATATTGTTTAAGCGTTAGGATTTGTGTCCATTCACTGGACGTTTGAGGAATCTAAGATATTTAGCTCACACCTCAGAGTGCTAAATCTCTTCTCATCCAAAGGCTTAGTGAATATATCAGCAAGTTGGTCTTCAGTCTTCACGTGGCTGATGACGATATCTTCCTTCAATACATGATCCCGAAGAAAGTGATACCAAATCTCAATATGCTTCGTCCTCGAGTGTTGTACTGGATTCTGAGAGATCTTGATGGCGCTCTCATTGTCACATAGCAGTGGTACTTTCTTCAGGTTGATGCCGTAGTCTTTCAGAGTTTGCTTCATCCAAAGAAGCTGTGAGCAGCTAGCACCAGCAGCAATGTATTCAGCTTCAGCAGTGGAGAGGGAGACGCAGTTCTGCTTCTTCGATGACCAGCACACTAGAGAACGTCCGAGGAAATGACATGTTCCTGAGTATCCGACGAGATCCAGCTGTGTGCCTTTTGGATACCATAAGCCTAGCGACGGGGTGTGAGCCAAATATCGAAGAATTCGTTTCACCGCTTGGTGATGCAATTCCTTAGGTGCCGCTTGGAATCGGGCACACATGCAAACGCTCAACATTATATCAGGCCTTGATGCACATAGATATAGCAGAGAACCTATCATGCAGCGGTATAACTTTTGATCGTAGTCCTTGCCATTTTCATCAGGGCCAAGTTGTCCATTTGTGGGCGTCGGTGTCTTGATTCCCTTGCAGTCTTGCATCCCGAATTTCCTCAGGCACTACTTGAGGTACTTCTCCTGAGAGATGAAGATGCCGTTGCGTTGTTGACGAAATTGAATCCCTAAGAAGAACTTCAGTTTGCCCATCATGGACATCTGATACTGTTCACTCATCAAGAATGCAAATTCTTCACTGTATTTCTTGTTAGAGCATCCAAATATTATGTCATCAACATAAATTTGACATATGAATAATGCATCATCATATCGTTTTGTGAAAAGAGTTGGATCGAGGGAACCAGATTTGAAGCCCTTGCTGATGAGGAAGTCCCTTAGTGTGTCATACCAAGCCCGAGGGGCTTGCTTCAGTCCATAGAGGGCTTTCTTCAATTTGTACACCATATCAGGCTTCTTTGCATCTTCAAAACCTGGAGGTTGAGCAACATATACTTCTTCCGCGATATTACCATTGAGGAAGGCACTTTTCACATCCATTTGATATAACTTGATATTATGATGGTTAGCGAATGCAAGCATAATACGAATGGATTGAAGTCTAGCAACAGGAGCGAAAGTTTCACCGAAGTCGATCCCCTCGACTTGAGTATATCCTTGAGCTACGAGACGAGCTTTGTTTCTGATGACTTGTCCATCTTCATCGAGTTTGTTGCAGTAGATCCACTTCGTGCCGATGACATTGTGAACTCGATGATCAGGACGTTTGACTAGTTCCCAAACATCATTCAGTTTAAACTGAAGAAGTTCGTCTTGCATTGCCTGAATCCATTCCGCTTCTTGCAATGCCTCGGTGACTTTGGTGGGCTCTGAAATTGATACAAACGAGAAATGCCCACAAAAGTTAGCTATATGATTAGCTCTTGCACGAGTAAGAGGACCTGGTAGGTTGACGTCAGCGAGGATTTTGTCCACTTGAACTTCATTTGCCACACGAGGAAGTCGGGGAGGATGATCTTGAGGCGCATCTTCGTCACTACTGTCAGATTCATTTGCATCAGCTACAGGTGCTTCAGGAGCTTCAGGGGTATCAGGAGCCTCAGGATCAGGATCGTCATCAGGATTATTTGCATCAGGATTTGGTTGTTCTTCAGGAGCAGGAGGTATGTGGACTTCTTCAGGATGATCCATAGGAATGATATCACCAGCACCCATCTTCTTGATTTGTTCTTCTGGTGGTGCTTCACCTAAATCATGTGGCAGGTGCTCTCTTTGGGAGCCATCAGATTCATCAAATCGCACGTCTACAGTCTCAACAATTTTATAATGACTAATATTGAAGACTCTGTAGGTGTGCGAGTTGATACCATAACCAAGCATGAAACCCTCACATGATTTGGGTGCAAATTTGGACTGGTGATGAGGATCACGAATCCAGCAAGGTGCACCGAATACTTTGAAGTAACTTACATTGGGTTTCTTACCGACCATTAACTTGTATGATGTTTTATTGAAGAACTTGTGAAGATACACTCGATTGACGATGTGGCATGCAGTGTTGATTGCTTCAGCCCACCACTTGAGTGGAGTATTGTACTCAGCCAGCATCGTGCGAGCCATCTCGATGAGTGTTCGGTTCTTCCTCTCAACAACACCATTTTGCTGAGGAGTGTAAGGCGCAGAGAATTCATGAGTGATTCCTGAGTCATCGAGGAATTCTTCCACACCGAAGTTCTTATACTCAGTGTCGTTGTCGCTTCGAATGTGCTTGATCTTCAGGTTGTAGTTGTTCATGACTCGGAGGGCGAAGCGCTTGAGGATTGCTGGGGTTTCTGACTTATAGAGAAGAAAATGCACCCAAGTGTATCGTGAAAAGTCATCAACAATAACAAGACCATACATATCACCTCCAATGCTTGAATACTTTGGAGGACCGAATAGATCCATGTGAAGCAATTCCAGAGGTCTTGTAGTAGTCATGATGGTCTTGGCAGGATGCTTGGCCTTGGTCATCTTTCCAGCTTCGCAAGCACCACATAGCCGGTCCTTCGTGAATCTGATTTCCACAATTCCGAGGACATGTTTCTTCAGTACCAGCTTCTGGAGATTCCTCATTCCAGCGTGGCCGAGTCTTCGATGCCATAGCCAGCATTCTGAAGCTCGAGCCATGACGCATGTAGCAACCAGAGGACCTTCAGAGAAATCTACAATATATAGATCACCTTTCCTAACTCCACTGAAGACAATGGAGTTATCGCTAACCATATAGACAATACAACCATATTTTCCGAAGACAACAACGAGATCAAGATCACAGAGCATAGATACAGACATCAAGTTGTATCCAAGTGATTCAACAAGCATGACTTTATCAATGTGTTGGTATCGAGAGATAGCCACTCTGCCGAGACCCAATACCTTACTTTTACCTTTATCAGCGAAGGTGATGGTTTTCTTTGAAGAAGGACTCAGTGATGATTCCATAAGAAGGCTTCTGTCACCAGTCATGTGATTTGTACATCCACTGTCCATCACCCATTCAGTCTTTCCCTGCAAAGGAATTAGTATCTCATACAGCAAGTTATGAGCCAGTCTCAGTTTGAGGATTTTATGGTTCCTCAGAATTAATTCCTCAGGATGTTCCTCAGGATTGATTCTATGAAACCAAACAATATAAATATCCTTCAACTGACTCAAATGATGTTGTCCTGGGCATATGATCTGCAGAATTTGTAATTGCCTCAGGACCTGTCCCTGCAAGGATGATTAGTTCTTAACCACCCACATCTTAATGGGTGGTCTTGAGGCACATGAGGACTGATGAGGGTGATGAGACCTAATGGGGTGTGAGATGGTGGCATCAGGATAAGAAAATGAATAAGCATTCTTATGAGGAGCTTCCATGTGAACAAAATGGTTAGCAGATACATGATTATAATCATTTCCTTTTGAGGTATCGTCCTCAGATGATATCCTCAGCTCATTTGCATCTGCATTCACAGGAAGGTTAGTGATGAGGTCCTTCTGAACCCAGATCTGCTTGACTGGAGGACCGTTCCTGCAGTTAGTTCCGATGTATCTGGAAAATACCTCACCATTAACATTCTTAAACAGTTTATAGTTTGAGTCAAAAGCCTCAATCATCACATCAGAAGAAACAGCATCATAACCAGATAAAGTATAGGGATCAGGAGGAGGCATCTTTGCCCGAACCCAAGTGGTCTCTGGATATTGTTCAGGTTTCCAGTAAGACCCATCAGGGTTGAGTTTCCAAGTGAATGCGACACCTTCTTTCCTCGGGTTCCTGTTGAGGATCTGTTTCTTGAGGATGTCACAAAGGGTCTGATGTCCTTTCAGACACTTGAACATGCCGGTTTCCAGTAGACTCTTCAACCTAGCATTTTCTTTAGCAATGTCTATGGTATCCTCAGATGAGGGGTTAGATACCACAGAAGCAATAGAAATAACAGAGTCTGAAGACATTGAGGAACTAGGCACAGAGATGATACGATCATGTTCAATGCATTTTAAACAGGGAGGATTGAATCCTTCTTGTGGCATGATGATCTGTTGGGAGACGAGTGAATCATTTTCTTTCCTCAGATCGTCATGAGACATCCTTACGCGTTCAAGTTCTTGTTTCCTCATGAGGAACTCATGAGCCAGCTTTTCATGATCGGTAAGGAGTGCCTCATGACGATTGAACAAGTCATCAAACTTTGACTGAAGAGTTTTTGATTCATCAGTCAACTTTTGAGTCTTCGTCATTTCCTCAACCAACATATCATCACTCTTGTTTAGTGATATCTGAATCTTTTCAAGTGCACGTTGTTGCTTAGATGCAAGTTTAGCAAGTTTAGCATAGTTTTCATCAGGTTCTTCGTCAGAGGGATCATCTGATGATGAGTAAGAAGATACCTTGGAGGACTTGGCCATGAAGCAGAAGGAAGGGGTTGTGTCTTCAGCTTCATCATCAACATGTGATAGACCAGATTCCTCAGTGCTGGAGATTGACTTTGAGACAAGCGTCGTGGCAAGAGCCAGACCGGACACACCCTCAGATTCTTCAGATTCTTCTTCCTTAGCATCAGGGTTGGAACCAGATTCTTCCGAGTCCAATTATTTTCCGAGATATGCGCGAGCCTTATGGGAACTGTTATTCCTGTATCCAGCAGACTTTGAGGATCTTGAGGATTTCTTCTTAGTCTTTTCATCAGAACTGTCATCTTTCCCTTTCTTCTTCTTCTTCAGTCTAGCTTCCTTTTCCCATAGAGGACACTCAGCGATGTAATGCCCAGGTTTCTTGCACTTGTGGCAGAATCTCTTTCTTGCTTCGACAGAGTCATCATCTTTGCTT
Organism: Bromus sterilis; assembly: GCA_950022295.1. Taxonomy (NCBI): domain Eukaryota; kingdom Viridiplantae; phylum Streptophyta; class Magnoliopsida; order Poales; family Poaceae; genus Bromus; species Bromus sterilis. The sequence continues at coordinate 227,072,513 of OX465599.1, forward strand.
TTTCTTGAGGACGATCTTGAGGAATTTGCGAAGCGATTCTTCTTCGTGAATCTTTGGAACTTTCTGGTGAGGAGAGCGAGTTCACGACTGAGAGTTTCAGGATCATCAGTATCAGCCTCAGACTCTTCATCAGAGGACACTCTTCATGCTCTAGCTTTTAGCGCGCGAACCTTAGGCGTGGAGCTGTATAAATCTCGTTTTTCAGAGAGCTTCAGTTCATGAGCATTGAGGCGCTCGAGAATGTCCTCTGGATCCAGAGTCTTGAACTCAGGCCTTTCTTGAATCATCAGCGATAGGAACTCAAATGAGTCATCCAGTGACCTCAGTAGTTTCTTCACAACTTCATGATCTGTGATATCAGCGGCACCCAGTGCTTGAAGTTCATTTGATATGTCAGTGAGTCTGTCAAAGGTTTGTTGCACGTGCTCATTGTCCAGCCTCTTGAATCTGTTGAAGAGACTGCAGAGTGTATCAACCCGTGAGTCTCGTTGAGCAGAGACTCCTTCATTGACTTTAGACAGTCTTGTCCATATCTTCTTTGCAGTATCCAGACCACTGATACAGTTGAACTGAGCCTTGTTGAGATGACCACCAATGATGCTTCGAGCTTTTGCATCAAGCTGCCAGTTCTTCTTGACAACTTCAGGAGAAGTCATCAGATTTGCTTCAGGAATGCCTTGATCAACAATATCCCACAGATCCTTGTTAATGGCTTCAAGATGCATCCTCATCTTGTTCTTCAAGATGGGGCATTTTGAGGCAACGCTCATTGTACCTGAGGTCGACATAACTAAAACTCCAGGTGGTTAAACCGAATCACACAGAACAAGGGAGTACCTTGCTCTGATACCAATTGAAAGTGCAATATATCGACCAGAGGGGGGTGAATGGGAGATTTTCAATTTTACTACCAGATTTTGGTTTTCTTCAGGACTGAAGCAATCATGAAGCTGAAGAAGTAACCAAAATCATGAAGAAATAAAGCTTCACAGAATGTAATCATTAGGGCAGCTCATCATAACGCAACAGAAATAAATCAATTCAGATAAGCAGAAGTGCTTCAGATGCATAGTATGAAGACAAAGAGCAGAGGGAGAGCTGAAGCATAAGAAGTCAACATAGGAAATACTGAAGCTTAAGAGGTAGAAGAGATAGCACCAGAGATTGAAGACATTGGTTTGGTAGACCACTTCAAGTTGCTGTGACAACTCTACATCTGGTTGGAGAGGCTGAGATTCAACTCAGAAGACATAGTCTTCACCTTGTTCTCCTTGAACTAGAGTCCTCAGACTCCGTCCAATAACTCAGGTGAGTCTTCAAGGTAGACTCCCGAAACCTTCACAGACTCAGTCACTCAGGGAAGTCACAATTTCATCTTGACTTCCTCAGACTGAAGACTTCTACACCGGCTGGAAGATCACAGTCTTCAAGAGTAAAAAGCTTCAGATCACTCGAACCGACTTCCTTAGAAATTCTCAACTACTCAGGCTGGTTATTTTCCTCACATAGGTTCTTCAGTTTCCTCAGAGGTGGGTTGCTCTCAAATGACAAGTGTCAGTTTTTCTCTCGGAGCAGCCAACCCACAAATGGGGCTGGGGGTGGCTATTTATAGCCGCGGAGCAACCCGAGGTGAAAGGACATAAATTCCCATGCATGCAATTACTCTCATGCCCTCGGAAATGACCGTTGCTAGACACGTTCTGGCCTCTCACCACGCAACACGTGGCACGGTCAAAGTATTCTCTCTCCTCACGATTTTCAGAAGAATCGCACTGGCGATCTTCAGACTCCTCAACCGAAGTTAGTTACCTCAGTGTCCTGAAGAACAACGTCTCAGACACCCGAGGACTGAACTTCTACTGCAGGAGATTTCTTCAGGATTCCTAATTGAGCACTTCCTCAGAACTTCATAACTCGTTTTCTTCAACCCCTCCAACAGTGTGGTGTTTTCCTACGACTCAAGAAGTATAAAAAAGTCTTAGCGAAGACTACGCTTCAACTTCGTCTTCAGCGCGAACGTCCTCAGGATCATCCTCAGCTTCAGCTTCAACCGAACGCTTCAGGATCCTGATTTCTCAGGATTTCGCGCAACTTCATTCTTCAGGAAACGCACCGATTTCTCCAATGTTCCTCAACATTTTGGGGGTCGACATTGGTGGTTAAACACCTCATCAGGGACTGTTCTCCTGTGTATAATAACAAACACATCAGTCCTTTAACCGTTTTGTCATCAAACTCCAAAACCTCAAGGGGAGGGCACTTGATGCACTTACAGTTTCTTAGAATTTCGTGTAGATTAATAAAATGTTGTTGTTCGCCATGTTTGAACTTGTGTACTGTTGTTTACTTGTTAATTACATCACATGCAACTGTAAATTGTTTATTTAATAACTTTTTAACCGTTGCTCTGATAAAAATGTTATTTATATGTAACTTGACTAGAATTTTGTGTAGATTGTGAATATGCTTCTCTTGCTTGCTAATAAAAAAATATGTTTAGAGGCAGAACAGTACCAAATGCAATAATTACCGTGGGGTCCGTAATAGTTGCCATGTTTAGGTTGTGCCTCACTTAAATTGACTAGCATAGCTAGTCTATCTTATCCTTCACCTCTTGTCATGTTTGTGTGCTATGCCATGCTTGACTGAGATGCCATGTTAACAACCTTTGCTCATGTTGTGTAGCTAAACAACTTGAACCATTCTAAATGTGCGGTATCGTCGTGTGTGACGAGTACTCCACTTAACCTGCTAGTAACCGCTCTCGGCGATTGATGTGATACCGTGCTGTGTTGTCTTGTGTTGACTCCTTGTTGATGCTTCCTCGTGATTACTTCGTAGTAATAGATGTTTGCTCGTCGATTGCTTTTTCCAGTGTTTCCTTCTTGTGTGATTCTACGGGGTTACCTTCGGAGACGATGCGAGCTTGCGATCAACTACACCTTCAGAACCTGACTTATCAACAGGCAAGGTATATACATTACTTATGATCCATTCTATTATAACCAGTGGTTTGCATGCTAGTCTAGGTTAGGGTCGATGTTTGATCCTACCACATGTTTACAGCCTCTTTCAAACCGATACAGCCATGTCCCCTCCCAGCAAACCACGTACTGCTATGTTACTATTGCTCGTTGCTCAGCCCCTGCTTAGTATGCATGCTTAGGATGCTACGAATGTTACCCTGTTACTCCTTGGTTTGGGATATCACATTATTATATTGTTGTGGATGATATGATTATTATAAAGTTGACTATATTCGACGAAGGATGGAATGTCTAGGCTATCCCGCCCCGACGCTTTGTTCCATTCGAGTCACCTAGGACCCGAGTTCCGGGTATTGTGTCTCTTGACGAGCGTGCCTAACCACGTGTGGGATGCTATGGGGTCCCCTTTTCTTACCTACCTAGCTTCAAACATTTCTAGTGGTGGCCCAAGCTGATTTACCATTTGAAACCATGTGTGTGCTAGTTGGCCGCCAGTAGTTTTCAAACCAACCCGGACCAGTGAGGACATGGTTCCTTGCTGGCCCATCATGACTGGCTAAGGACCCGGTCTCACGTGAGATGAACCAGCAATCCAAACCTGGAGTCATACGGTAGAGGCCGATTCAAGAGCGCGGTCGGCTTTTGAGTTGGATGTCGACTCACCGGGGGCCACCCGGATTTGTTCGTTGTTAGCTAGAGGGACATGTCATTTCGGATCTCTCGGAACTAAATCATAAAATGGCTGCCTGTGATGGGTAGAAACTGAGAGAGATGGGCATGCGTTCGAAGCCTTTTAATGGGCAGTTGGTACACCCCTGCAGGGTTAAATCATTTCGAGAAGCCGTGTCCACGGTTATGGACGACTTGAGACCTACTCCTTGTTCATAGACAACAACAACTGAGATAATCTTAATATAACTTGATCAACGTGTGTGTGCCTTGATTGCTTCTTCTTCGTCGGGATGCAAAGAGGAGGACAAGGATAGGATAGGTGTTATGCTTGCGTAAGTAGGTGGATAGGAGACTTGTTGGAGGCGATTCCTCAACGAATGCTTGGCTTCTTATCTTACTCTCTAGATCGTTAGCCACTTCATAAATGCTAGTGCGGCAGCAACCTCACCACTTACCCCGTCCTTACCGTAAACTACTAGTTATCCTAGAATGACGAGTGATGAAGTCCTTGTTGGGTCAGTTGACCACTACAGTTGGATGTTGAGTACTTCTGTACTCATGATACTACCCCCAAACTCTTTTCAGGGTTCTTGATCGACAACAGTTACGGTGATCGATGTTTTCACGTGGAGACTGGACGACGACTAGTTAGACGGATCCTGGCGGAGGGCCTGGACCCGTGTGGTTATGGGGATCGATGATTTTGTCTTTGCCAGTAGGCATTTGATTGTAGTATGTACCCAGACATGTATCTTCCGCTGATGTAATGTATTAAGGCAGTTGTATGCCGATTGTATGAGATGTTGTATCCTTTTAGTTGTAATGTTGTGATATCATGTTGGAAATCCGGGGTATATGACTTTTTCATATGTCGCGGTGGGACCGATATGTGCTTCGTCCACAGATTTGGATGGAAACATCAAGATCTGGAACAGTAACGCATATCGGGCCTTACAACTTGGTATTACAGCCTTACCGACCGTAGGATCCTTTTTCTGGCCGAAGTCGAGTCTAGACAAAAACTATTTTTTAGTTACTAAGTTAGTTATCGGAGAGTAGGATTCTTTTTCCTCCTTACCCATGCGCTGGTCAGGACAAGTGACGTAAGTGTTTTAATTCTCGTCTTATCCCCTTCAAACTTTAGGATCTCTAGTGTGTGGAGTATCGAAATCGTTACAATGCTTTGCTTGGAAGTGTTGTCTCGATTCCGAGCTCAGGTGGGAAGTCCTGTACTACCTTTAGTTTTCCGACTCTGGGTAAACATCTTGGTCGTGCGTTGACTTCATTCCTCTTCCCTAGTATCCTCACGATTTGAGTGAGAATGCTTCCTTTGATCGTCACTTTTCATTGTCGTTCTTCCTCTTGATCGTCTAATGGCTTCGTTCTTCGACGTAGCCATCTCTCTGCGGAAAGTTTCTCGACGGAAGATCCTCGTTCGACATGGAGCAAAGTCCCTTGTTGGTGGTGTTGAAGATTGTCGACTCTCTTTTCTCTCCCCTCCTCTCCCCCGGATAATCCAGGATCTCGGGACGATATCCCTTGTTGGTGGTGTTGTATTGTAACAGCACAGATTTCACAAAAATTAAAAAAATTGTTTTCGGTGTGAACTGGTTGATTGCCTGCTTTGTTTGCGGTGTTTGCATCCCTGATTTATCGATCGGCGATTATTTTCCCCCTCTTATCTCATACCGGACGGAGACCGACCCTTGCCACCCGGACACTCGACCTTTGCGACACCGGGTTTCACCCGATCACCCTCGCGAAAACCCGCACAAGACCAGCCGTAGCCAACGGAACGAAAAACTCCGATTAATAAGTAAACGAGATATTTTTATAGCGCGCCGGCAACTGTTCTCAGGAAGGTTCCAGCGCAAGGTGAACGCCGCCGGCTCGATGCGCTGATCGCGTAGTTCGAAGTTTTACCCGAATCGGAGGTCCTGCAGACCCCCGGCGGTCAGAAACGTAAACACCGCACGCGCGAGAGAGAAACTGGGGATGTTTTTGCAAACTGCAAGCCACCTGGGCTATATGAAGACCACCACTCTCCCACCCCTTCCTAGGGTTTCCCTAGCAAAAAATGCAGCCACCCCCCTCACAATTGCCCCAAAACTACCCCATTTTCACACCAAACCCTAGTCCAGATCTGAATCAGCCTCCCAAGCCATCTGGACCGTCAGATCTCGCGATCGGACGGCCCAGAGGCCGCCACATCAGCCCCTACCTCTCCACCTCTCTCTCCTCCCACGCAGCCACCAACGCCCGAGCTAGCCCGCCGCCTCTCCTTCGGTCGGCGAGCCGCCGCCCCGGGCGACCAGCAGCCGCGCCCGCCAGGTCCTCTCCTCCTCCCGAGTCGCCTTCCCTCTCTCCTACTCACCCCGCCTCCCTCTTCCTTGTAGCTCGCAGCGGGAGCCGCCGCCGGCCACTGGTGCGTGCCATGGCCAGGCCGCCCCGAGCTCGAGCTCGACTTGCGACGCCGCCGACAACCACCCCAACCACCGTATCCGGTGGTGCCACACCCAGATCCGGCCCGCCTGTCTCGAGCTGTCCCTCCCGTCGCCGCGTCGTGCTTCACCGGAGTGTGCCGCCGCCGGTGGCGTCCTTCCATCGAGCAGAAGCTCATCCAGCCAGGGACGACCAGCTCGCACGCGCACATGGGCCAGCGTGCCCACGTGGCCCACCAGCAAGCGCGACCCAACACCCTTCCTCCACCCATGGGCGAGGGCAAGCTAAGCCCCGCCGCCCCACGGTTATGGACGACTTGAGACCTACTCCTTGTTCATAGACAACAACAACTGAGATAATCTTAATATAACTTGATCATCGTGTGTGTGCCTTGACTGCTTCTTCTTCGTCGGGATGCGAAGAGGAGGAGAAGGATGGGATATGTGTTATGCTTGCGTAAGTAGCTGGATAGTAAAACTTGTTGGAGGCAATTCCTCATCGAATGCTTGGCTTCTTATCTTACTCTTTAGATCATTAGCCACTTCATAAATGCTAGTGCGGCAGCAACCACACGACTTACCCCATCCTTACCGTAAACTACTAGTTATCCTAGAATGACGAGTGATGAAGTCCTTGTTGGGTCAGTTGAGCACTACAGTTGGATGTTGAGTACTTCTGTACTCATGATACTACCCCGAACTCTTTTCAGGGTTCTTGATCGACAACAGGTACGGTGATCGATGTTTTCACGTGGAGACTCGAGGACGACTAGTTAGGCGGATCCTGGCGGAGGGCCTGGACCCGTGTGGTTATGGGGATCGATGATTTTCTCTTTGCCAGTAGGCATTTGATTGTAGTCTGTACCCAGATATGTATCTTCCGCTGATGTAATGTATTAAGGCAGTTATATGCCGATTGTATGAGATGTTGTATCCTTGTAGTTGTAATGTTTGAAATCCGGGGTATATGACTTTGTCATATGTCGCGGTGGGACCGATATGTGCTTCGCCCCCGGATTTGGATGGAAACATCTAGATCTGGAACAGTACCGCATATCGGGCCTTACACTATCGGACAAGAAGGTCCCATGAACTAAGAGACTACCAAGGGAATGAGCTTAGATGACAGCACCACCACCTTAATTAATGGTAGTGATCTTGATTTTGATAATTTTAGTCTTTCTGAAGTTATCACTTTTTTCCAAAGAATGGCCAAATACCCCCACACTAGTTCACTCAAGATTGCCTTCACCGAGCATATTACCAATGCTCTTATCAAAGCTAGGGAGGATAAACTTAAGTTAGAGGTTGTTCCTAGAAAAATAGAAGATGGTTGGGATCCTATGGTTAAGATCAAATTGAATAATTTCTCTTGCTTTGGTCTATGCGATGTTGGAGCTAGTGCCTCCTTTTTACCCAAAAGAATGTATGATATGCTTGAATTGAAACCTTTTGATCCTTGTTATTTGGTGTTCGTCTTGATGATTCTTCCATAAAGAAACCTTTAGGAAGGATTGATGATGTTCATATTGTTGTCATTGATAATTATGTTCCCGTTGATTTTCTTGTCATGGACATTGAGTGTGATCCCTCATGTCCAATTATTTTGGGACGTCCTTTTCTCCGCACTATTGGTGCTATAAGTTGGGGAACGGGTCAGAAAACAATATTTTCTCATAACCTACGCGTCCCGAACCCAAGACCTATGCTATGGAGATGCAAGTAACGGATGGGAATAGGTCACATACCAGTATGTAGTCCGTTAAGCGGGAAACATTCTCGCGTGAACGTGGTTGATGTAGTCGTACCCGCCGATCCTCGATGCGGCAGAGATCGTCGACGACTCCAGAAGCCACCCGGTCCTTGTAGACCGATGACGGGATTACGTCCCTGTCGGAACATTGACGATGAAGACATCGCGATACGGCCACGACGATGAAGGAGCACCACAAGTGTAGCGCCTCGCGGGATTACACAAATACGGTGTACCGACGTTCCCTCCGGGCCCCGAACTAGAAGAGCAGCGGAAAGAAGATGGATTCGGATTCTGATTCTAGCAGCACAATGGCGTGTGTATGGTCGAGAAATCCACAACCAGGTGTAGACTCCAAATATGGGGAGTCTGTAACAGCCCAGAAATTCCACCCTAATTAAAAAAATTTGTTGCTTTATTTTGTTGATTGCTATAATTGTTTGTACTATTTGCTTCGCCAATTTATTAATCGGTGAATATTTCCCCCTCTTTCTCGTATCGGATTCGTGACCAAACCTTTTTCCCAAACGGAACACGACCTTTGCGACATCGCGTTTCACCCGAGCACCGCCGCGACAACCGGCACAAGACCAGCCCTTGCCATCGGAAAAAAAACCATTTAATAATTAAATGGATTATTTTATTGGGCGCCGGAAAAACATTCTCGGAATGGTATCGAAGTGAGGTACGATTGATGGGCTCGCCGCACTGAGTGCGTGGTTCGAGATTTTGTCTGAATCGAAGATCATATAAACTCCCGGCGGTCAGAAACGCGATCACCGAACACGAGAGAGAAGACCCGAGGGCGTTTCCGTAAACCTGCCATCCAGGCCAGCCTATATAAAGACTACCCCCTCCCCTAGCCCTTCTAGGGTTTCCCACTTGTAAAATTTGTAGCCACCCCCTGGAAAATATCCAGATCTGCCTCCAAATCCTTCTCCTACCCCGAAATCCCAGCCAGATCCAATATGAGCCGTCAGATCTTCAGATTTGAGGCTCTAGATGCCTCCACGTCACCCCAACCACCCTCCAGCCAGCTCCAGCCGCCGTCGGGCCGCTCCCGGGCCCCACGGCCCCACCGCCGCTGCAATCCGGGCCCGATCCGGGCCTTGGCCGCCTCGCACCGCGCCATGGGCGGCCGACTAAGCTCATCCGCCGGCCGCCGCCGTCCCTGCGCCCAACTCCAGCAAGCCACGCCTCCACCACCGCCGCTGCAGGTCGCCACCTCCTTCTCTCCTTCCCTCTCCTTATCCTTCCCTCTCCTTATCCTTCCCTCACCTCTCCCTTTCCCAGGTCAAGCCGCCATGGCCATGGAGGCCGAGCTCGGTCGAGCTCTCCATGGCCACAGATCTCGTCGCCTCGGCCCTCCTCGGCCGGATCCGGCTGCCCCGACCCTCCTCCTCCATTCCTGGCCTTCCCAAGCCAACCCATGCCCTATCCAGTCTGCCACGGCCGCCAGCGGCCGTGGACAGCCCGCCATGGATGTGCCCAGCCCGAGCTCGACCCCCTACAAATTTCAAAGTCCCAGATTATTTTGCCTCAAGTGCCTTCTTGCAAAGCGTTTTCCCGTTTAGCTCGTATATCGGATTGGCATGATTCTTTTTTTCCATTGTTATGCTCTCTGTGCTCTAGATGGTAGTATAATTATTTATTATGTTTGGATTGATTGGCATGTATAAATCCTCTCTTGAAGTGGGCACCAGATCGTTAACTGTTGCTACATTCTGTTAATTGTTGTTGTTGTTATTTTCTTGCAACTTTGGTTGATGATTGTGTCACATCCATGAGGCCTATGATGTTGATTCTTTCTTGTATGTGTTAGGCATCATGTGTACTTCAATTTTATGCTTTCCCATGTCATGTTTACCTGCTGTAGCTATTTTATTTCTTGCTCCAAAGTGGTGACCCTGGATAACATTTGATGTTGTTTATGTTTAGTTGCAACTTTCATGCCTTATAGTTAGTGATCCATGCTTCATATGCATTAGATCCAATGTAAATAATTGATGCTTGCCATGTATACTTTGATGCCATATATTGCTATGCCATGATATCCTTGCTGTTCATATAGATATTGAGCTCCTAAAGTGCAACCCTACTGTTTGCCATCACGTGCCTTGTTTTTCAAGAAGTCCCTAGACCAGTAGTATTTTCTTGCATTTTGCATGAGCTACAATTACTTGTTCCTGATGCTTATATATATGAAACTTTGTTGACATGCCCTCCTTGCCATGTCTACTGTAATTCCATGTCTTTTTTATGCATGTTTCCAATCTGTAGCTATTCGTTTCATTGCTCTAAAGTATGCTCCCTGATGTTAATAGCATGTACCCGTAACTTGTGATGCTTGTATCTTTTTAACCGTAACTCCGTTTGGGTGTTCTTTATATGTAACTTGATTAGAATTTCATGTACTTTGTGTTTATGACATTCTTTACTGTTGTTAACCAACCTAAAATGTGGTTTAGGGAAGAACGGTACCAAATGCTTTAATCATCGTGGGGAACTTAGTGGTTTGCCATGTTTAGGTTGTGCCTCATTTAAATTGACTAGCATAGATAGTTTATCTTATGCTTCACCTCTTGTTATGTTTTTGTGATATGCACTGCTTGACTGACATGTCATGTTAATAACTTTTGCTCATGTTGTGTAGCTAAACAACTTGAACTTTCTAAATGTGCAGTGTCGTCATGTGTGACGAGTACTCCACTTAACCTGTTAGGAACCGCTCTCAACGATAGATGCGATACAGTAGCGCGTGTCTCGTGTTACATTTTTGTTGATGCTTGCTCGTGATTTCTCTGTAGTAATAGATGCTTGCTCGTCGATTGCCTTTTCCCGTGTTTCCTTTGTGTGTGCTTCCGCGGGGACTTCGGAGATGATGCGAGCTTGCGATCGACTACACCTTCGGTTTCGTCTTCTCATCAGGTAAGGCGCAGCATATATCATGCTTATAACTTTCTGCTCACTCGCGCCTAGGTGTAGGATAGAACGATTGCTTGATCCTACCACTTTATATTCATGCCTCTCAGATAAACCCAAACAACCATGTCCTCCACATCCCAGCAAACCTTGTTCGGCTATGTTACTATTGCTCGCTTCTCAGCCACTTCTTAGTATCCATGCTAGGATGCTATCAATTGGTATCCTGTTATTCCTTGGATTGGGCTATCACACTATTATATTTGTTGTGGATAATGTGATTATTATAATGTTGACTATATTCGACGAAGGATGGAAGGTCTAGGCTATCCCTCCCCGATGCTTTGTTCCATTCGAGTCACCTAGGACACGAGTTCCGGGTATTGTGTCTCTTGACGAGTGTGCCTAACCGCGTGTGGGATACTATGGGGTCCACTCTTCTTACCTATCTAGCTCCAAACATTTCTAGTGGTGGCCCAAGCTAATTTACCATTTGAACCATGTGTGTGTGACTGGTGGCGCCCCAGCAGATTTACAACAACCCGGGCCAGCGAGGACAGAGTTCCCTTGTTGTCTCAAACTGACTGGCTGAGGACCCGAGCACGGTGATTCCACGGTAATCCAAACCTGGAGTCAGACGGTAGAGACCAATTCGAGAGCGCGACAGGCTTTTGAGTTGGATGTCGACTCACCGGGGGCCACCCGGATTTGTGCGTTGTTAGTTGGAGGGACCTGTCGTTTCGGATCTCTCGGGGCTAAATCATAAAATGGCTGCCTATGATGGGTAGAAACTAAGAGAGATGGGCGTGCGTGCGGAGCCTTGTAACGGGCAGTTGGTACACCCCTGCAGGGTTAAATCTTTTCGAGAAGTCGTGTCCACGATTATGGACGACTTGAGACCTACTCCTTGTTCATAGACAACACCAACTGAGATAATCTTAATAAACTTGATCAATGTGTGTGTGCGTTGACTGCTTCTTCTTCGTCGGGATGCGAAGGGGAGGACAAGGATAGGATATGTGTTATGCTTCCGTAAGTAGGTGGATAGCAGACTTGTTGGAGGCGATTCCTCATCGAATGCTTGGTTCTCATCTTACTCTACATAGATCGTTAGCCACTCATATATTGCTAGTGCGACTGCAACCTCACCACTACTCCCATCTTACCGTGAGAATTTAGTTACAAGACTTGTTGATATAGCTTACCCCTTCTTTTCTCTTTTACACATGTTATGCAAACGATCTTGGACTTCAGAGGAGCTCGATGACCCTTCTTCTGGATGCCTTCGCGGCGACTCGACGACGACTAGTTAGGTGGATCCCGGCGGAGATCCTGGACCCGTGAGGTTACGGGAATGGTGTGTTTGACCTTCACCACCTAGGCATTTGATTGTAGTCTGTACTCAGACATGTATCTTCCGTTGATGTAATGTAATTAAGGAAGTTGTATGCCGATTGTATGAGATGTTTTATCGTTGTAGCTGTAATGTTGTGATATCATGTTGGAAATCCGGGGCATATGGCATTGTCATATGTCGCGGTGGGACCGATATGTGCTTCATCCCCGGATCTGGATGGAAACATCAAGATCTGGAATAGTACCGCATATCGGGCCTTACAACTTGGTATCAGAGTCTTACCGACCGTAGGATCCCTTTTCTGGCCGAAGTCGAGTATAGACAAAAACTATTATGTGGTTACTAAGTTAGTTATCGGAGAATAGGAATGTTTTTACTCCTTATCATTGCTCTGGTCAGGACAGGTGTCGTAAGTGTTTTACTCTCATCTTATCCCTTTCAAACTCTAGGATCTCGAGTAAGTGGAGTTTCGAAATAGTTAAAATGCCTTGCTTGCAGCGTATTGTCTCGATTCCGGTCTCAGGTTGGGAATTCCTGTAGTACCTTTAGCTTCTTTGACTCCGGATAACATCTTGGTTGTCCGTTGACTTCATTCCTCTTGCCCAGTATCCTCACGATTTGAGTGAGAATGCTTCCCTTGATCTTTGCTTTGGACTATTTTTCTTACTCTTGATCTCCCGATGGTTTCGTTTTCCGACGTTGTCGTGTCTCGGCGGAAAGTTTCTCGACGGAGGTTCGTCGTTCGACATGGAGCAGAGCCCCTTGTTGGTGGTGTTGAGGAGCGTCGACTCTCTTTTCTCTCCCCTCCTCTCCCCGGGATCGTTCAGGATCTCGGGACGAGGTCCCTTGTTGGTGGTGTTGTATTCTAACAGCCCAGAAATTCCACCCTAATTAAAAAAAATTGTTTGTTGCTTTATTTTGTTGATTGCTAGAATTGTTTGTAGTATTTGCTTCGTCGATTTATTAACCGGTGAATATTTCCCCCTCTTTCTCATATTGTATGCGTGACCAAACCTTTTTCCCAAACGGCACACGACATTTGCGACACCGGGTTACACCCGATTACCTTGCAACAACCGGCACAAGACCAGCCCTCGCCATCGGAACGAAAAAACCCATTTAATAATTAAATGGATTGTTTTATTGGGAGCTGGAAAAAATGTTCTCGGAACGGTATCGAAGTGATGTACGATTTAAGGGCTCGCCGCGCTGAGCGCGTGGTTCGAGATTTCGTTCGAATCGGAGGTCGTATGAACTCCCGGCGGTCAGAAATGCGATCACCGGACGCGAGAAAGAAGACCCGAGGGCGTTTGCGTAAACCTGTCATCCAGGCCAACCTATATAAAGACCACCCCCTTTCCTAGTCCTTCTAGGATTTCCCACTTGTAAAATTTGTTCCCACCCCCTGGAAAATATCTAGATCTTCCCCCCAAAATCCTTCTCCTACCCTGAAACCCTAGCCAGATCCAATCTGAGCCGTCAGATTTTCAGATCTGAGGCTCCAGATGCCTCCACGTCACCCCAACCGCTCTCCAGCCAGCTCCAACCGCCGCCGGGGCGCACCTGGCTCAGCGGGCCCTCCGCTGCCGCCGTCCGGGCCCGATCTGGGCCATGGCCGCCTCGCGCCGCGCCATGGGCGGCCACCCGAGCTCCTCCGCCGACCGCCGCCGTCCCTGCGCCCAACTCCGACGAGCCACGCCTCCACCACCGCCGCTGCAGGTCGCCACCTCCTCCTCTCCTTCCCTCTCCTTCTTCTTCCCTCACCTCTCCCTCTCCCAGGACAAGCCGCCATGGCCACGGATCTCGCCTCCTCGGTCCTACTCGGCACCGGATCCGGACGCCCCCGATCCTCCTCCTCCATCCTTGGCCTTCCCAAGCCAGCCCGTGCCCACTTCAGGCCGCCACGGCCGCCGGCGGTCATGGACAGCCCGCCATGGATGTGCCCAGCCCGAGCTCGACCCCTTGTAAATTTCGAAGTCCCAGATTATTTTGCCTCAAGTGCCTTCTTGCAAAGCGTTTTCCCGTTAGCTCGTATATCAGATTGGCATGATTCTTTTTTTGTATTGTTATGCTCTATGTGCTCTAGATGGTAGTATAATTATTTATCATGTTAAGATTGATTGGCATGTATAAATCCTCTATTGAAGTGGGCACCAGATCGTTAACTGCTGCTACATTCTGTTAATTGATGTTGCTATTATTTTCTTGCAACTTTGGTTGATGATTGTGTCACATCCATGAGGCCTGTGATGTTGATTATTTATTGTATGTGTTAGGTATCATGTGTACTTCAATTCTATGCTTTCCATTGTCATGTTTACCTGATGTAGCTATTTTATTTCTTGCTCCAAAGTGGTGACCCTAGATAACATGTGATGTTGTTTATGTTTAGTTGCAACTTTGATGCCTTATAGTTAGTGATCCATGCTTCATATGCATTAGCTCCAATGTAATTAATTGATCCTTGCCATGTATACTTTGATGCCATATATTGCTATGCCATCATATCCTTGCTGGTCATATACATATTGAGCTCCTAAAGTGCAACCCTGCTGTTTGCTGTCACATGCCCTATTTTTCACAGTCCCTAGACCAGTAGTATTTTCTTGCATCTTGCATGAGCTACAATTACTTGTTCCTGATGCTTATATATATATGAAAGTTTGTTTCCATGCCCTCCTTGCCATGTCTACTATAATTCCATGTCCTTTTGATGCATGTTTCCAATCTGTAGCTATTCGTTTCATTGCTCTAAAGTATGCTCCCTGATGTTAACAGCATGTACCCGTAACTTGTGATGATTGTATCTTTGTAAACGTAACTCCGTTTGGGGTGTTCTTTATATGTAACTTGATTAGACTTTCATGTACTTTGTTTTTATGCCATTATTTATTGTTGTTAACCAACCTAAAATATGGTTTAGGCAAGAAAAGTACCAAATTCTTTAATCATCGTGGGGCACTTAGTGGTATGCCATGTTTAGGTTGTGCCTCACTTAAATTGACTTGCATAGATAGTTTATCTTATGATTCACCTCTTGTTATGTTTGTGTGATATTCCATTCTTGAGTGAGATGACATGTTAAAAACTTTTACTCATGTTGTGTAGCTAAACAACTTGAACCTTTCAAAATGTGTGGTGTCGTCGTGTGTGACGAGTACTCCACTTAACCTGTTAGTAACCGCTCTCGACGATAGATGCGATACCGTAGCGCGTGTCTCGTGTTACATATTTTTTTGATTCTTGCTCATGATTGATCCATAGTAATAGATGCTTGCTCGTCGATTGCCTTTTCCAGTGTTTCCTTCTTGTGTGCTTCCGCGGGTACTTCGGAGACGATGCGAGCTTGCGAACGACTACACCTTCGGTTTCGTCTTCTCATCAGGTAAGGGGAGCATATATCCTACTTATAACTTTCAGCTCACTCGCGCCTAGGTGTAGGATAGAACTATTGCTTGATCCTACCACTTTATATTCATGCCTCTCAAATAAACCTTGTTCGGCTATGTTACTATTGCTCGGTGCTCAACCTTTGCTTAGTATGCATGCTAGTATTCTATCAACTTTTATCCTATTATTCCTTGGATTGGGCTATCACACTATTATATTTTTTGTAGATAATGCGATTATTATAATGTTGACTATATTCGATGAAGGATGGAAGGTCTAGGCTATCCCGCCCCGATGCTTTGTTCCATTCGAGTCATCTAGGACCCGAGTTCTGGGTATTGTTTCTTGACGAGCACGCCCAACCGCATGTGGGATACTATGGGGTCCCCTCTTCTTACCTATCAAGCTCCAAACATTTCTAGTGGTGGCCCAAGATGATTGACCATTTGAACCCCGTGTGTGTGACTGGTGGCGCCCCAGCAGATTTACAACAACCCAGGCCAGCGAGGACGGAGTTCCCTTGTTGGTCCAAACTGACCGGCTGAGGGCTTGAGCACAGTGATGCCACGGTAATCCAGACCTGGAGTCAGACGGTAGAGACCAATTCGAGAGCGCGGCCGGCTTTTGAGTTGGATGTCGACTCACCGGGGGCCACCTGGATTTGTTCGTTGTTAGTTAGAGGGACCTGTTGTTTCGGATCTCTCGGGACTAAATCATAAAATGGTTGCATGTGATGGGGAGAAACTGAGAGAGATGGGCGTGCGTTCGGGGCCTTGTAATGGGTAGTTGGTACACCCCTGCAGGGTTAAATCTTTTCCAGAAGTCGTGTCCAGTATTATGGACGACTTGAGACCTACTCCTTGTTCATAAACAACAACAACAACAACATACATAATCTTAATAAACTTGATCAATGTGTGTGTGCCTTGACTGCTTCTTCTTCGTTGGGATGCGAAGGGGAGGAGAAGGATAGGATAGGTGTTATGCTTGCGTAAGTAGCTGATAGCAAGACTTGTTGGAGGAGATTCCTCATCGAATGCTTGGTTCTCATCTTACTCTACAAAGATCGTTAGCCATCATATATTGCTAGTCCAACTGCAACCTCACCACTAATCCCATCTTACCGTGAGAATTTAGTTACAAGACTTGTTGATATAGCTCACCCCTTCTTTTCTCTTTTACGCACGTTATGCAAACGATCTCTAAATTCAGAGGAGCTCGACGACCCTTCTTCTGGACGCCTTCGCGGAGACTCGACGATGACTAGTTAGGTGGATCCCGGCGGAAATCCTGGACCCGTGTGGTCACGGGAATGGTGGGTTTTACCTTTGCCACCTAGGCATTTGATTGTAGCCTGTACTCAGACATGTATGTTCTGCTGATGTAATGTAATTATGGCAGTTGTATGCCGATTGTATGAGATGTTTTATCCTTGTAGCTGTAATGTTGTGATATCATGTTGGAAATCCGGGGCATATGGCATTGTCATATGTCGCGTGGTACCGATATGTGCTTTGTCCCCGGATCTGGATGGAAATATCTAGATCTAGAACAGTACCGTATATCGGGCCTTACAGAGTCCACTCGAGGAAGGATAAAGAGAGAGAAGAGATGAGAAGTTGTCTCAATTTTTTGTCTGGAAAAAGGGCACCTACCCCTCCTTATATAGGCAAAGGAGGGGGGCAACCTCCCTCGACTTCCCATGTGGGACTAATCCAAAGGAGAGGGGGGAGTGCGCCAAGGGGGGTAGGCTCCTCCCTTTGGCCCCTTGGCCCAAGGGGGGTTCCCTCCTTCCCCTAATGGGCCTCTTTAGGCCCATATGTCTTTTTCTTCTATTTTAATTATATTTAATTTTATTTAAATTTTAATTCTGGTAATTAAATAACAAAATTAAACATTTTTTGAACCTTTCAAAATATCCAGAACTTCTTCTGGCATCTCCCGGAACAATTCCAGTGTTCTCTCTTATTTCACCGATGATCCCGAATCAATCCTTATTGCGTCGAATACCCTTAAGCGTGACACCCTACGGTTCGAGCAACAACAAACATGATCAGACACTCTCTGACCAATGACCATCATGTGGGATCTGGCTACAATCCTTGATGTGCCCCTGCGCTTCCATCGAATTAAATTCAATGTTGAATTGTTAACGTTGAGTCATGTTCCCTTTGTCCTGCGGTACTTTGCTTGTGTGAGGTTTAATCATCGGTATCCTATATACCTAGTTCATCCTCGTTACCGACAAACATGTTTACTCTTTCCCGTGATATTACAACTCCGTGACCTAGTCATATGTTTGCAATCTTTATGATGTAATATCATCGAGTGGGCCTAGAGTACCTATCCGTCACTCGGATGGACAAATCCCATTTTGATCTATTTTCATACTCATCAACATATCTACTTCGGAATACCCAAGATAAAACTTTATGGTTACTATGTTTCAGTGTAACGGTTAATGCACTCAAAGCATCCTGGTAGATAGAAATTATGTATGATCATCACGGTCTAAGGATCGGGTCACTACGTTATAGTTATCGCAATGTTGAACTATGTGACTGGATCACATTGCAACACTTCCGGTGGGTGTGTGCCCATCATATCATTCTCCTAATGACATGACCTCGTTGTCAATAGACTATTATGTTCTCATGATCAGGAAACCTTGATCATCAATTGCCCAATGAGCTAGTATAATAGATTTAACTAGGGTCCTGGTTGTTTGTATACCACATGTGTATCAAGGTTTCCGCTTAATACAGTTATAGCACAATATAAATTGTATTATGAACTAATGGAACATGCTAATGATGGCACTGAAGTAGTGCTCCTCGTTGGTTACCCCAAGTGGAAGGTGTGGATGTAGTAGCAGCAAATTTCCCTTACACGAGGACTATAAGGTTTATCGAACCAGGAGGACTCCAAGGATCGACAAGTAGGTGGTGACGCGAGCAACACACCATTTGAATGATATTGCTCCCTTAACGTGGACCTGCACACACAACATATAACTTTTCTCCCAACGAGTTCAGAGAGGTTGTCAATCTCTCCGGCCATGTTGTTTACAAAGGATTAAACGCAAGGGTAGATAGTAGTGGTAGTGATAAATGCAACTGAAAGTAAAAGCAGTAAATAAAGTGGAGGTGTAAACAATGGTGGAAATATGGACCGGGGTCCCATGATGTTCACTAGTGATGTCTCTCTCCCAAAAGACGATAAAAGAACTAACCTGGATGAACAAATTACAGCTAGGCAATTGACAGAATTATAAATGCACCGCAATGCTAATTATGCTACTGGAAAGTAAGAGGCTCAAAAGTATGGGCAGTACGCCAAGACAAGTAGACCGAAATCCATCTACATCTACTCACTAATCATCCACCTTGAGATATCTATCTACAACATCTCGCTGGTATTAAGTTGTGAGCCCCACCCAAAGTGTAAACTCAAAGCAACAGAAAATTGCATTAACAATCTATGTGTAACATAAACAATCCTTGCAACCGTGGTTACAAGCACCGTTGTTTTCTCCCTGGTGAAAATAGCACATCCCCTAGTCTCATGTTTCTGTCACTCAAGCTAGACATCGAGGGGCATGAACTCACAATCATGCATAATGCTCCCTCTTGGAGTTACTATCTACTACTTGGCCAAAGAAATACAAAGCAACGGAGAACATGCAAGAATTACTCAAGAACAAAATATAAAAGGTAAACCAAATATATAACTCATCACGATCTGAACATAATTTCATAATCCATCGGATCCCAGCAAACACAACATAGAAACATCAGGAAGATTACATAGGTGCCTTGATCATTTAGGGCAGCTCACAAGGACTAAACATTGAAGAACAATATTGGAGAGAAGACATCACATAGCTACTGTTCATGGACGCATGGTCCAAGGGGGACTACTCACGGCACTTCCGGGAAGCGTCCATGGTGGTGGAGAAGCTCCCAGAGGTTAATCCTCCCTCCGGCAGGGTGCCGGGAAGAGGTCTTCTGGTGCTCCCGACTTTGGAAGTGCGGCGGCGGCGGAACAGAGAGGTATTTCACGATGCGGGGTTCTCCTCGAGGGTTTCCTGGACGAAGAGGTAATATTAGCCAAAAGGGGGAGACAGGGGCCACCTGGGGCTCCCAGGCACCCTAGTGGGGCGACCGGGGGTGGGATTGCGCCACCTGGATGCCTAGGCGCTAGGTGGTGGCCCCTGGCCCTCCTTCGGGGTTCCGGAAGCTTCTGTCTCGCTGATTTTTATTCTGATTTTTCTAGAATTTTTGGAGCATTTTAAATTGGCAAAAAATCACCTCAACTAAAGACATCAGCAGACAGAAACTGGCACTGGGTGCACTGAGTTAGTAGGTTAGTCCAAATATGTGTAAAATGATATAAAAGTGTAGCAAAACATGTAGCAATGTCACATAAAAGTGCATGGAACAAGTCGAAATTATAGATACGTTTGGGACATATCAGCTAATAAACATATTTTATTTGCCTCTAGGGCACATTCCCAACAGCCTCCCACTTGCACTAGAGTACAAATAATCTAGTTGCATTTTTCTTTGGATCATAACTCCATATCATCTATATGGCTATAGATCATGCTTGCTTGTCGAAAAGGTTGTATCAACGGTCTGGGTACCATTCATAGCCATATGTATTTTGCAAATCATTAATGTCACCTAGTTTGACATTCTTCTCATTATCCATTATAACGATGAGGTATATTGTTGGCGGTAGAGTGACACTTCATTTGTTGTGTTTGGGAAATGACATCCGGTGGGTGATACTCTATCCTCGTTGGTTACCCCAAGTGGAAGGTTGAGATGTAGTGTAGCGGCAAATTTCCCCTATGTAGAGGATAGGGTTTGTCTCCCGTAGGACTCCGGCAATGATAAGTAGGTGGTGAAGTGAACAATGGCGCCGTTCACAACAAGTTTGTTTGCTTCACCTGGACTTGCACACACAAGTAACTTTTCTTCCCAACGAGTACAGAGAGGTCATCAATCTCTCCGGCCTTGCTGTTCACAAATAATCAACGCAACAAATAATAATGATAATGGTGATAGCAACTAGAAAGTAAAAGTAGGAAAATAAAAGAGCGCGTAAACAGTGATGAGAATATGGACCGGGGTCCCGTGATGTTCACTAGTGATGTCTCTCTCCCAAAAGACGATAAAACTGCTATGCGAGGTAAACAAATTACAGCTGGGCAATTGACAGGATTAAAAACGCACCGCAATGCTAACTATGGTACAAAGAAAGGACGAGGCTCAAAAGCATGGGCGGTACGCCAAAATAAGTAAACCAAAATCCAACTGCATCTACTACTAATCATCCACCTTGAGATACTTATCCAGAACATCTCGCTGGTATTAATTTGCGATCCCCACCCAAAGTGTAAACCCAAAGCAACAGACAACTGCATTAAAAAGCACCTTGCGTAAAGTAAACAATCCTTGCAACCGCGGTTACAAGCACCGTTTTCCCCCTTGTGGCAACAACACATCCCCTAGACTCATGTTTCTGTCACTCAAGCGTGTCATCGGGGGGCATGAATCCACAATCGAGCATAACGTTCCCTCTTGGAGTCACTACCTACTACTTGGCCGAAGCAATAAACAACAACGGAGAACATACAAGAATTACTTAGGAACAAAAATATAAAAGATAAGAACCAAATATATTACTCAATCACAAACTGAACATAGTCTCATAATCCATCAGATCTCAGCAAACTCAGCATAGCAACAGCAGAAAATTACATATGTGCCTCGATCATGTAGGGCAGCTCACGAGGTCTAAACCATGAAGAACAAAGAGGGAGGAGAACATCACATAGCTACTAATCACGGACCCATGGTCCAAGGGAAAATACTCACGACACTTCCAGGAAGCGTCCATGGTGGAGGGGAAGCTCCCGGAGGTCCATCCTCCCTCCGGCAGGGTGCCGGGAAGAGGGATGTTGACACACCCGATCTTGGAAGCGAGGCGGCGGCGGAACAGAGGCGAGATCGCAAAAAAGGGTTCTGTCTTTGGAGCTTTTGCCTCACGGGGAATAAATAGGCGAAGGGGGGCAGCCTGGGGGCACCAGGGGTCCAGGCGACCCCCTGGTGCGACCAAGCCCTAGGCAGTGCTAGGTGGCCGCCTGGGTCCCTGGTGGTGGCCCTCTGGCCCCACTTTGGTGATTCCGGAAGGTTCTGGTGCGCTGATTTTTTTATTAGATTTTTCCTGAATTTTTGGAGCATTTTTAATATGGGGGAAACGTGGAATAGAAAAACAACAGAAAACAGGAACTGGCACTGTGGTGCACTGAGTTAATAAGTTAGTCCAAATATGATCAAAAGTGTATGAAAGTGTATCTAGATCATAGCAATATCACACGAAACATGCATGGATCAAGCAAAAATTATAGATACATTTGGGACGTATCAGTGGGTCACGCGGACTTTCCCATAATCATGCACACTGAAACTCACTCAGTCAGAAGTCAAACTTCTTGAGCCAAAATATAACTCTTGCCACTTTTAAAGCAGACATATCAATGTAGATTTAATCCTTAGTGCATCGTATGCAACTTTGATGTCTAACCATGTTTCTTTCAACTTAGGCATTTATTAGTATGATATCTCAATTTTCTAGGTTAGTGTCAGAACTTGAACCATCATAACTTTTATGGTCAAGTTCACTATCCTTTAAAAATTAGAGATGTATCCTCAGTTCTCCCCCGACACCGAAGGATAAACTTAACTCTTTGTTCAGTGATTTACTCGTAAATCATATCACAACATGTTCTTCTTAATAAGAACTTGGGTCACATTACGTCCAATACAAAATTTAGGTTTTATATGAAAGAACCTATGACATATGCATAGAGGATGTAGCACATTAATTTCTTTCCTTTAACCATCATTTAACCATTGTTCTTGTACTGAGATTAACTCGACACTTCTCTTGGATATACAAGTAAGAACTACCTTCTTGACTTGTAATATTCAGAACTTCTTCGAAATCTTATCCAGGAAAGTATTCCGACTCAATGTTATTAAACGCATTAATCTATCTTAACAGAATTTCAATGCTTAACTTCATTCATGATATATTTTAAATAATCATTAATACCAACTACACCATTCACAATATGTTATCCATATATGAGAATGGTGTCATGCTCCCACTCAAATATGTCAACCACATATAAGGCTATGATAACACTCACATAGCCCCCACTCAAATATATCAGCCACATATTAAGTTTAGGATATAATACTCCTATAGATCCGACTCAAAAAATGTCGTCCACATATTAAGTTTAGGAAACTATTAAGCTCCCACTCAGTTTCATGCAAATGCATGTTTCTCAATATTTTGGATAAGTCCAAAATCACTTTTTATCATCCGTCAAATTGAGAATTCTGGTTACGAGACACTAGTATACATATGTTTTTCAAAACCCTTCTTGTTGTACCAATTACAACATTTATTCAAATACAGGACTTGAGGAAGTCACGGTATTGATAATAATTTGGATCAATCATAGTGAATATCCCATTGACTCAAGCATCGCTACATATTGTAGTCAACTTTTGAATTTGTCTCAATCATCCTTAATGACAAACCGATCTTGATGTCTTCTTTGATGTTCACATTTATTCCTTATAACTATGAAGTTATTTTGGAATATCAAGTAACTTGTTTACTTGATAAGATTCAAGTAATCTGAAATGTAACTCAATATCGGATTTCATGACTCATAGTCATATCTCGTAGTTAGGTCCACCATCGCTTCTTCGTAGTTCATAGGTATGTCTTGTTCTATTAACTTGACAAGTGAATCATGAATATCATTTTGCACAAGGGGCAAATATGTATTCTTGAATCCTACTTTGTTCAGTAAAATCTTTAACCGAAACATCGTGATCATTATCATCAGTTTCTCCTCTAATTGTAGAGCTTTGGTTCCGAAACATATTCTGTTGCGCTACTCTGACATCTGGAGGCAAGGTCAATTACCTTGGTTGAACTTTCACTTTTCTTGCATTAACACATTCATCAACAACACTTCTTGACAATCACCAAACTTTAGCAACACAATTTTTACTTCTCTGGTTCTAGTTGTGGAAGATGCATCCATAGTTTAAGGATACACTACAAAGATAATTTATCACATAAATCACACTTCGTAGAAACCATGACACACCATAACTTATATATTGTTGGTTTCCATGAACTGAGATAGTTTCCTATACTGAAGTGAGTGTTTGCATATTAAATTAATAACTTTAAACAATAATAACGTAACTTGGTAAGAGATAAATTAGACCATACACTGTTCAATAGAGTATGATGATAATGTTCAAGTACATAAAAAATATTGAAGTGTTCTAAGCATTGTAATTTGTGAAACAACTTTCACACAAGTCTGTATGCCCAAGGCTAACTCAAAACATTTTTCACTTTGATCAAATCGTAGAGACTTGTTTTTCTTGTTAATTTAATACCCGTCTTCATTCTGAAATCCCTTTGATCACATCAAATTATTTCAGAATCTTGTTTGTCTTCATTCTGAAATACCTTTGATCACATAAAATTATTTCAGACTCAAGCTTCATTAGTGAATACACATACTCATCTAATGTCCACATATGAAGTTCACGAAATAATGAAATTCACTACATGCTGAAATTTGGTACATCAATATGTATGATATACATCAATCATCACTCTGTTTTCCCAGAATGCGAAGTTTTAGTCATCTCACCTAAAGAGGCATGGTTTGCATGTATCAAGAGATCAAGTATCTAAGGACATCATCATACCATTCATGACTTAAATGGTAGTGTCATTATTAAGTTTGGATAATTCTTGGCATTACAATATTTCTTATAAATGATCAAACTACTATCATATATATAAGAATAACTCATTCATAACCATAATGTGACCATAAAAGATATCATTCATAAAAGGAGAAAAACTGACTTGTTTCTCATTAATACGAATAATTGTCCTCGCGAGATGCAAGACACACTAATAAAGTTCACATTCAAACGATCATAAATTTATTCATATAATAATCAAATGATAGATGTAGAGGGAGAGTGTTGTCCACCATCAACTATCTTGATTACCGTCACCACACATTGTCACTTCATTCCTTCCAAGACACTCTATAAGCAGCATGTTCAAGCATCAAATACTTAATCAACCGCAATTAGTATTTTGTGGGGAAAGACATTTATAACCCGTATATCAAATATACCTTCTCCGTCAATGACAATTCCTCCATTGGTTCTACCTTTAAAGTTCACGCCTTTAACCATGACCTCATGACAGGTGAACGATTCTCCTTCATGACATAATCTAGACACAGTCTTTGTAGTTGGGAGGAAGCGGATGCCACTACCCAGTTATCTCGAAGTAACCAGTCATTCAGTAGTCCAAGTTGTACACAACGTGTTAATGTATCTTATACATTTTCCATGTGACCTTCTCAGCAGATTGTTCCTTCCACCATAGTTGAAACAAACCCCGTCCATATACTCATTCTTCATTACCCTGATTTGCGACTGGTGTTTTTAAGTTCATCTACCACGCCATACGTGTTGATGTCGTTTAACACGCACTTGCAATTCAGATTTCATTGAATGAAGTATGGTGTATTGGACAACCATTAATAAGTGACGGTGAGTCTGATACTCATCATCATCTTTCTTAATTATAGAGTTATCATGTGTATCTCCTAGAAGTTCTCGTATTACGTTTAGCAAGTCCTTACTAATGAGTATGTCTCTAACGGTGTTGCTACCAATTAATGAAGTAAGACTCATTTACCTTAAGTTCTACATCACACATAAAAAGAGCCATAGTTTTTAACATTGGGTACAACATTATCTACAATGATATTTGCTAAGACATGAAGACTAAGTTCATAATAGGAGTTCATGTTTTAAAACAATTCTGGAACTCCCACTCAGAAAAACATCCCTCATAGTTTATTCTAAGTGATTAAACGATCCTTGAGAACTATACCTCCCCCATGTGTCACGGCCATCAGTATATTCTCAAGGTAGGCCATGATGCCAATCACATCATCCATGTGACTCATGCTCGATCTTTCGATCCTTGTGTCCCGAGGCCATGTTTCTGGACATGCTAGGCTTGCCACAATAACCTTACTGATTATATGCCGCGTATGCCAGGCCATGTTTCTGGACATGCTAGGCTTGCTCCACCCATATCATTTGAACGCTAATATGTTTGACACCCGTGTGACATGCGATGCCTCCATAATGGAGATCTTTCCAGATGGTGCTTCACTAAGGAAGGACACTTTGTTGGATTAGTGAGGGATCATCCTATAATGCTACCATCGTATATCTAATACAAGAAAAACAGGATGCAACAATATAAATCATACTAACTATGATTCCCCTTGCAAATTAAATTTTAGACGCCTCTACTTTATCTTTTCCAAGTTTACGTGGCTGCTAGGGCTTTCGAGATATAACCGTTTCTATGCCTAGGAACATACAACCACAACAACTCAGCAATTGTCTCTATTACACCCCTGTCGGGGCCCTCCGTTGCAAACGTCTTCGCATCTCTAATGTTAGAGAGACAGACACCCCCAAAGCCACTTATGTGGTACAAGCCATATGCCAAGTGTGGAAGCAGTCTCGCGTAAACGCGTAAGGTCGGTCGGGGCCTCTTCATCAGGACATTGCCGCAATGCTAAGAGAGTACATGTGGCAGGGTAACAATTGGAGAATTGATGCCACATATTAGATGTGTTTAATCCGTATAATACATCTACGCATATCCTTGATCTGATATTACTGTTGGGGAACGGGGCAGAAAACAATCAATTTTCATAACCTACACGTCCCGAACCCAAGACCTATGCTATGGCAATGCAAGTAACGTATGGAACTAGGTCACATACCAGTATGTAGTCCGTTAAGCGGGAAACCTTCCCGCGTGAACGTGGTTGATGTAGTCGTACCCGCCGATCCTCGATGCAGCGGAGATCCTCGACGACTCCAGAAGCCACCCGGTCCTTATAGACCGATGACGGGATTACGTCCCCATCGGAACGTTGTCGGTGAAGACGTCGCGATATGGCCATGACGATGAAGGAGCACCACAAGTGTAGCACCTTGCGGGATTACAAACATACGATGTACCCGACGTTCCCTCCGGGCTCCGAACCAGAAAAGATGTGGAAAGAAGATGGATTCGGATCCCGATTCTAGAAGCACGACGGCGTGCGTATGGAGGAGAAATCCCCAACCAGGTGTAGACTCCAAACAAGTGGAGTCCACTCAAGGAAGGAGAAAGAGAGAGATGAGATGATAACTTGTCTCAAATTGGTGTCTGGAAAAAGGGCACCCTACCCCCCCCCTTATAAAGGCCAAGGAGGGGGGCAACCTCCATCAACTTCCCATGTGGGACTAATCCCAAGGGAGAGGGGGAAGTGCGCCAAGGGGGGTAGGCTCCTCCTTTAGCGCAGGGAGCTCCCTCCTTCCCGTAATGGGCCTCTTTAGGCCCATATGCCTTTTTCTTCTATTTTAATTATATTTAATTATATTTTAATGTTTAATTATGTTAATTAAATAAAAAAATATTTAAACATTATTTTGAACCTTTCAAAATATCCAGAACTTCTTCTGGCACCTCCTGGAACAATTCTGGTGTTCTCTCTTATTTCATCAATTATCCCAAATCAATCCTTATTGCGCCGAATACCCTTAAGCGTGACACCCTACGGTTCGGGAAACAACAGACATGATCATACATTCTCTGACCAATGACCATAATGTGCGGTCTGGCTACAATCCTTGATGTTCCACTGCACTTCCATCGAATTAACTTCATTGTTGAACCGTTAACGTTGAGTCATGTTCCCTTTGTCCTACGGTACTTTTCTTGTCCGAGGTCTGATCGTCGGTATCCTATATACATAGTTCATCCATGTTACCGACAAACATGTTTACTCGTTCCCGTGATATTACAACTCTGTGACCTAGTCACATGATTGAAATCTTTAGGATGTAATATCACCAAGTGGGATGAGAGTACCTATCCGTCACTCGGATGGACAAATCCTGTTTTGATCTATTTGCATACTCATCAACATATCTACTTCGTAATACCCAAGATACACCTTTATGGTTACCATGTTTCAGTGTGACGGTTAATGCACTCAAAGCATCCTGGTAGATAGCAATTATGTATGATCATCACGTTCTATGGATCTGGTCACTACGTTATAGTTATCGCAATGTTGAACTATGTGACTGGATTACATTGCAACACTTCTGGTGGGTGTGTGTCCATCATATCATTCTCCTAATGACATGACCTCATTGTCAATAGACTATTATGTTCTCATGATCAGGAAAACTTGATCATCAATTTCCCAATGAGCTAGTATACTAGAGTTAACTAGGTACATGGTTGTTTGTATACCACACGTTGATGTCTACGCACGCTTCTATTCTTGTAGACTATGTTGGGCCTCCAAGCGCAGAGGTTTGTAGGACGGCAGCAATTTCTCTCATGTGGATGAGCTAAGGTTTATCGAACTCAGGGAAGTAGAGGTTGAAGATGGTCTCTCTCAAGCAACCCTGCAATTAAGATACAAGAAGTCTCTTGTGTACCCAACACACCTAATACAACTAGGAGTTGTATAGGTGCACTAGTTCGGCGAAGATATGATAAAATATGGGTGATAGGTGTGGCAAAGCAAGGTAATATAAATCTGTAATAAAAAGTGCAGCAAGCAAATATGTGACAAAAGTGAACACAAACGGTGTAACAATGATGGAAACAAGGCCTAGGCTTCATACTTTCACTAGTGGCGACTCCCAACAACATTAACATAGTCTAATCACATGATATTTCTCATAAAACATGCAACGGAGACATACTCGGAGGTCATTCCTTTGTGGTCAAGAGAGGACGAGAATTGTGTAGGGCTACAAAAGCATAACTCAGAGTTCGTAGTTCTCATCTATGGATTTCCCAATGTCACCGCGGCCATCCAAAGAGAGTACCACAATCACCACAACATATCTAAAGAATAGTCAAAAACAAGCACCAAGAGACTCTCAATCTTCAATCAACACACAAAAGTGGAAATCACTCATGAAAATATTCTTCTAACCCATGTCCAATAGACCGCTGTCACCATGGTCTCAGGGATTATACTAGATAAGATCAAGTGAGTACATCAATCCAATACATAGAGGAAGGGGAAATATCATGGGATCATCCTAGATTAACATAGCCTATGATCACAAGAAAGATCACATCATGGAAGAGAGAATTGACCACATAGCTACTGGTAGAAACCTTAGCCCCGAGGAGGAACTACTCACACATGGAAATGGTGAGAGAGAGGGAGTTGTTGATGGAGAGGTGCAGCCCAGAGGAGATGAAGGAGATGGCGGCGGCGGCGGCGGCGACGGCGACGCCCACGGCCACGGCGGTGGCCACAGCCCTCGGGGGCAGCGGCCCTTGGCCCCTTTCTTCTTCCTTGGAGATAGTGATTCTGTGGAGATTGATCTCCCCCTCAAGACTGCTTCCAAAGGGGAGGAAATTTCGTGGTGCCCTTTGACCTAGGTTTCCTCTCTTTATATACACTCTCGGATTCCCGTCATCCAGATTACATCTTCGGTATTTCGGCCCTCCAGGGAGCATCTGAACTCCGATTGGGCCGATTTTTATGTCTAGATCCACCGGAAAAAAATTCCCTATAACTATTTAGTTTTAAGTTTTTCCGTTTCAGGCCGTCTTCTAGCGTTTTCGAGGCGATCGTTAAAACCTGTCTGGTGGGGACAGATTTCGGAAGAGTTAAATTCCAACTCCTACAAGGCTACTTTTTGTGATTTTTCCTTTATCCAAGTAATTCCTACACATAAAGTACAAAAACAAGAACTTGTGCACTCTTGCAACCATTAATAGGTTAGTTCCAAAATATGTTATAAAAATATATGAAAGTTTATCAAATGCATAGCAATATCACAAAAAACATGCATGGAGCAAGCAGAAATTATAGATACGTTTGGGACGTATTAACATCCCCAAGCTTAATTTCTGCTCGTCCTCGAGTAGGTAAATGATAACAAGCATAATTTCTGTGGTGACATTCTAGCAACCATATAAGAACTTATAAAGTAAAGAAATCAAAATATGTGATTAAATTCAAGTCATAATAGGCAAGAGTCTATATTGGCATTGAAACGAGCAACGAAAGAACATTAGGTGCAAGAGCTCTTAGCTGTCCGTGACTCGAATGTCTCCAAATTGTGTTTGCGTGCAAGAAGGGGGGATATGGTAATACGAGAGAAAAAATATTTTTGTTGAGAACTCAATCTACTAACGTTTCACACTTGGTCTTCTTTGGAATCTTATCTTGACTCGTCCCCAGACCACTAGCCAGGTACAAGTCAATTTGATCCACTCATGTTTGATATTTTGAGCACTCATGCAATGGATGATCACTCATGCACTCCTTTTTTATCTGAATTTTTTTGCAGTATGATCTATACAATTTTCTTCCTAGAGTATATTCTGAGTTTTTTTATTTGAGTTGCAGAATTCTGTTTTGTCACAGATTCTGCCATGTTTTGCGTATTCTTCGCTTTGCAAATCTTAAGATTGATTTTTCTTTGCAAAACCTTTTTGGAAATCTTGAGAAACAGTAGCTCTTCATGAAAATATTTAATTCCAGTGGAGAAAAAATATTTATTTATGGGTACTAACCACTCTAATCAGCTTATGATGAGTTTCGTATGAAGGGAGTTTTCAAGAATGCGAAGGAAGATGATGAAAGAAGATCCGGGAGTGTCAAACGCTCAAGCTTGGGGATGCCCCCATGCACCCCCAAGAAATATCCAAGGAGACTCAAGTGTCTAAGCTTGGGGATGCCCCCATGCATCCCCTTCTCCATAATAACCATCAGTTCGTCCTTCTTCATGCTATATTTTTATCACTTCATATGTTATCTGCTATGCTTGGAGCATCTCGCTCTTTAATTTTTAGTTTGTTTTAGTTTTTCTTGCTTTTCATAACAAGTTGGACCCTAGCCTACATTGTTTGGTAGAGAAACACGCTCCACTCCACCCTAGAACCCAACATAGGTTTGCATGCTTAGTCTTTGCTTGTGTGTTCTTTATCTTTTTCATAGCTGCTATCATGCTTAGCTCTTGTTTTCATGCTTATCTTATTGACAACTTTTATTTAGGTTGTTTCCTTTGGAACTCTCTTGAGTTTTCATGCTTATATTGTTTAGAGAGTTGGTCTGTTGCACCGAGTTGTGTGTCTTGCATGAGTAGGTAATTGAGGTTGCTATTATAAGTGTAATAGTAACTTGCAATAGTTTGGAGGTATTGACTTGAGTAATGTTTGGACTTTTGGTACCAAGAGCTTGAGCCTATTAGTGATAGGTGTTGTATTTTTGCCAATCTGTGCTTATTTTCAAAAACTACAAAAAAAAATAGTTGAGAAATCTAGCTACTAGAGGGATCGCTAACCTCTGAAGGGGTTGGAATATATATAGTACCATCGCGTACCATGGTTCGAGGATGCGCAAGGATAAACAAACCCCCATACACTCCTCCTCGGGGTACTTGTCTCTTTGTGAACCTCATGATTAGATAGATAGTTACCGATAATAAGTGCATGAGTTCTTAGGACTAATGAGAGTATTTGATTGTTGGCACTTCCACCTTCCTTATTTTTCTAGACTCTTCGGTACCATGCATTTCCCTTTCTCATCTTGAGAGTTGGTGCAAACTTCGCCGGTGCATCCAGACCGTTGGCATGATACGCTCTGTCATCAAAACAGCCACCATACCTACCTATCAAGGCATTTTCATAGGCTTTCCGAGATACATTGTCATGCAACATCCATCATCTCATGACTTGATTTTCATGGCATACATGATTTTGCTTGATCGAGGAGCCGCATGCTAGTTGGGCCTTGCCCTTATAATTGCTACATGGCGCGCTAGTATCATTGCATGTCCTGCTAAACTGGCAGAGGCATACATTTGCATACATCATGATAGTTTTCAGATTTCTTTATGTTGAGTACTTCTTGTAAAAAGTGAGATTTTCTATATTCTTGTAAAATATAGAGTGTTTCCCTTAAGTGAGAAAAATATCCCAAAGAGGACAAAATAAAAGATCCCAAAAGAGGACAAATTAAAAGATCACAGAGGACAAATGAGAGATAAATAGAAAGATCCAATGAGGCCACAAAAATAGAAAATTAGAAAAAAGAAAGAAAAAAAAGAGAAGGGGGCAACACTACCATTCCTTTTGAAAGATCCACACTCGTACTCCATAGAGATTTTCATATCATTCATGCATAACTATGTGGGGATCCTTACACTATAGAACTTGTCTTGCATATTCCAAGGATGAGCCTCCTCAAATGAGCTCTAGGTCTTCATGAGCAAGCAAGTTGGATGCACCCCCACTAGTTCCATTGGAGAGATTATCTTAGCTCATATGTGCATCCGTTGCATGGCAATCCCTATTCCTCACATCATATCTATCATTTGGCTTTCTCTCGCCTATGATTGTCCTCATTGATGTGAGCCTTTCACACCTTCTTGTCTTCCTTCCCCGTCATTTTTCTCTTTGCCATCCTAAGTTCCAACATATCTTGCTCGCGCTCATTCATTGCATGAGTGCTCAAAGTCGAAAGGGAGAGGATCAATTTGACTTGTGCCTGGTTAGTGGTCTGGGGATGAGTCAAAATAAGATTCTGAAGGATACCAAGTGTGAAGTTTTAGTAGATTGAGTTCTCAATTAAACTATATAGTATTTTTATGCTCTAAACCCATCTCCAACTTCTTGCACACAAACACCAATTGGAGACATTCGAGTCACTGATAGCGAGAGTTCTTTCACCTTTATGTTCTTACTTTGCAAGTTTCAATACTAGATATAGACTTTTGCCTGTTATTTTCTTGACTTGAATTGCATATCTTACTTTCTTTACTTTGAATTTCTTATATGTGTGTTAGCATGTCACCACAAAAATTATCTGTGTTATCATTTACCTACTCGAGGACAAGCAGGAATTAAGCTTGGGGATGTTGATACGTCCCAAACGTATCTATAATTTCTACTTGTTCCATGCTTATTTGCGTGACCTTGATGTGTGTTTTGCTACAGTTTCATACCTTTTGACACATATTTGGACTAACCTACTAACTCGGTGCAACCAGTGCCAGTTTCTGTCTGCTGATGTATGTGCATTTCAGGTATTTACCAATATTTCCAGTGCCAGAAAAATTCCAAGAAATATATATAAAAAATCAGCGTCCCAAAAGACTCTGAAGGCCAGAAGGACAGCCGGAGGGGGGCCAACCCCCTCTGAGGCGGCCAGTGTCGGGACCCGGGGTTTGCGTATGTAATTCCTGTTATAACACAATCATATGGAGAGCCGAGAGCCGTACCCACTTGTCTAAGCGAACAAGGCCAAGCACAGAACACTCTCGGAAAGCATCGAACGTGAGGGGCATCCCATCCAGGCCCGGATGATCATCTGAGATGGGTCCTCATCGTCCGCTCACAAGTCAAGTGCTTATGGGTGGTGAAATCCCATACTCATAGACAAGTCGCCTCAACGATATTATCGATTGAATCATAGCACTTACATAAACATAGTCCAGTTCGATCACTTAGTCGGGGTCTCGGGCGGGCTCAATCATACAACAAAGTGTGCCACGTGACAGAGTCACGACCAATCGCATCACGATGCCCCAAGCTGCGCACATCTAAGGGACACTTGGTGTATAAAAGACCGTCGGCAAGAACACAACTAAGCTATCGAACCCCACACTAAGACATGCATGTTATAATCATACACGCAGCATACATGTCCAGTGTAAACAGCAGGTACACATTGCATGAACTCTACAAAGTATATCTTTATTGACTTATACATAGAGTACACAAAGATCATATGACTATGATCCATCATTACATAAAACAATGGAAGCAAATTAGGTCTGAGTACAGACAAGTTTAACAAATGGCTTAGAGAAGCCTTGTTCAACATACATGCCCTTCCACGAGGGACTAGACTGTTGTCTGGAACTATACTAACTTAGTCAACGTCGAGCTTCAGGAAGGTGTATCCATCGGGGGTCTGGGTTCTCATCTAAAACATAGAATAACCAAACGTGAGTACAAAGCCGTACACGGCAAGTTTCAAGGTAAAGGGAGGTGGGGTTTCAACATGCAGAAGTGCCAACTTTTACTTGGCTAGTCCTGTACTACGAGTACCAGACTTGAGGTAAGAAGCGTACACGAGTCCACTACCAAGTCTCCAGCCAATACACCACTATGGATACTTCCTCGACTTCCCCACGAGGAAGCGCGCCATAGCACTCACGCTTATCTTGCGAGTTTTAGAGTATCCGTTCAAGTTGTCTAATAATCAAGTAGAGGTCTCCAAGTATTCCATAACCGCGGACACGGCTATTCGAATAGTTCATTACCCTGCAGGGGTGTACATCTTCACACGTGTGTCATCACTTATCGCCTCGTTCTTGTCACCCTTCAAGCGGGTGTCGGACGTGAATGAAACCAAGGCACTACCCTCATATCACCTTCTCTAATCCAGGAGTCGACTACCTGAGTTTGTCACCGCTCGAGAGTCCGGCCGGTTCAACGAAATGGACTCAGATAATGCAGACGACCGAGATGCCACCTTTGAAAGATGGTTTAACTGCCTCACAGGTCCACCCACATATCTATATGATGCAACCTTTCATTCATACTTTTTCTAT
Source organism: Bromus sterilis (assembly GCA_950022295.1). Taxonomy (NCBI): domain Eukaryota; kingdom Viridiplantae; phylum Streptophyta; class Magnoliopsida; order Poales; family Poaceae; genus Bromus; species Bromus sterilis. The sequence goes on from OX465599.1 coordinate 227,106,853, forward strand.
GCATATACCAAAAGGAAAGCCTGAATCTATTGTGACTCCTGGACTGGATCGGGTAAGTAAAGAGGCCAAACGGGGTCCCATAAACCCTACATGTGGTAGTAATCTTTGTCTTGGATCACAACACAAGAACTCGGGGCCTGGGGCAGTGTTCAACGAGACAACCCACTGTTTACTCCTACACAGCCTCTCATCGTTCACCTTTGTTTAGGTCAAATTCACCAACACGTTAACACCAGCATCACATGATCATTCCATCCTGACTCACAACAAAGTAACCTCACTGTAACACTAAGCAGCAATAAGCAGTAACAGTTGCAGGGGCCACATGCTCAACATTCAAATCCTAGATCTGCTAGGATTATGGTTTGCTTAATACGGTGACAAAATGATAGGTCATTCATCGGAATGGGTTCAACTATGCGGTAGAACGTATCATGGTGATCTCCTAAAAATGCATAAGCGAGACTGGGAGGGAAATTGGATTTGATCGACATGATCAATGGGGTTTTCTTGCCTTGCTGACGATACACTGGTTTACCGGTTTTCTGCTTTGGGGGTGACCTCCGTATCGGGAACACTATTACCAGAAGAAATCATCAACAAAGGGGGCAACATCAAAAGTAAATGCACAAGCACATGATAAGTTGTTCCATGATGTAAAGGGTACTGGTTTGTGACATTTTGAACTTAATTGAAGTGCATTGCAGTTGAATTGCAAATTCAAACTCCAAATTCAAATTCAAATTAAGCCATATGCACATTTGCTTCTGTTCACCCATTTTAAAATGGTCAAACATAAAAAAACAAGTTGCATATTCTTAAGCCTTGCATTTTTCTGATAATTTTTCATATAATATAAGTTTAATTTGGAGTTAATATGAATTTTCTATGGATTTTTGAAGTTTAAATAATTTTATGTCTTTTTCTGATTTCTTTTATTTCAATTTCCAATTACTGCGTCACTATGACACAGGGGTGACGTCAGGGGGGGATGACTGGTGGGGTCGGCTGGTCAGTGGCTCAGATGTTAATCCTCCCTGTTTAAAATAACAAAGAGGGGTTAGGGTGCCACGGGGGGCCACTGTCAGTGGGTGCGAGGTTAGTTAGGGGATGATTAGGCCCTAATTAACCAGGCCACGTCGGCACTCGCCGCCGGCGACCACGACACACGACGGAGGGGTCTCCGAGTGCCAAGATGGCCACGGGAGGCCACGGGGTGACCACCAAATCGCAGCCGACGTGCCCCCGCGTTCGTGGATGCCATTAGGGGGGTCTTCAGGGGCTCCAGGGCATCGCCGGCGTCGTCCTGCGCGGCGGCCGGGGCTCTGTAGAGGCGGCGATGGCGAAAGCGGGCACGAGATGGAGCTTGGGCTATGGCAAAAGAAGCGCGCGCTCACCCTGATTGTTGTGGAGGTGACGGCGAGGAAGGAGGACCTCGAAAGACGGCGTAATTGACGGTGAGCTCGTGCGGGTCCGGCGAGTCGACAACAACGAATACGGCGACTCGGGGCTATCTGGGCTTCTGATCTGCTGCAGTTCGACGAAGACGAGGGACACGGTGGTACGGCGGATTATCGTCGTTGGCCGCGCGGACACGGCGGCGCGCTCCGGCGTGAGGTTCGGGCGGCGACGATATCAAGTGGGAGAGAGGGGGAAGGTGACCAGGAGCAAGGGGAAAAGGTTCGGGGGATTGTGGGCGTCGCCGTGGCACGTTAGGGTGCGAGGGGAAGGCCTAGACGGCTCTGGCCGTTGCGGACACGTCGCCGCGCGTCCCCTGCTCGACACCGAGTAGCTTTGGGGGGAGGGGAGGAAGAAGACAAAAGGTGGGCTTGGCTGGGCCTGCTGGTGGGCTGGGGGCAGGTGAGTTGGGCCACTTTGCCCTCTCTGTCCTTCTTTTCTTTTAATTATTTCTTCTATGTGTTCACTTTGATAAAATAAAATACCAAAGTATTTTTATAAATCCTCAAAACATTTATATGGACTCATGTGACATGTAGCTAGCCACTCACAAGTTTTGCAGATTTTTGAAATTCAAACAATTTGAATTTCAAATCAAATAGGGTATAATTTAATTTCCAAAGGCACTTTTGGACTTTTTGAAAAATCCATGAGCATGACATGGGACCCACAGCACATGAAATGTGTTCATGCCCATTTATAGAGATTTTCAAAAAGTTCAGAAGAATTTTGGAAAAATATTTTTCTTTGGCCATTTGAATTACATTTTTTAGGGCTTTTATTTTTCCCCAATTGGATTTCTTTTGAAAAATATTACATAATGCAAAGGAGCACTTGAACCCTAACACATACCTAAACTTGGGTTGTGACAACTCACCCCCACTCAAAAGAATCTCGTCCCGAGATTCAGAAGTCGTCGGGAGGAAGGTGGGGTACTCGGCATGGAGGCGGTATTCTCTTTGCCATGTAGCTTCTTTCTCGGAGTGGTGTGACCATTGCACTTTGAGGAACTTGATCTTCTGACGACGAGTGATATGCTCTGCGGAATCAAGAATACGAACAAGGTACTCTCGATAAGAAAGGTCATCTTGGAGATCAAGCGTTTCATGGTCCACTTCGCGGATGGGGTCCTTGAAGCAATGCCTGAGTTGTGAAACATGGAATACATCGTGTACTCGGGAAAGGTGCGGAGGTAGTTCAAGTTGGTAGGCAACTTGGCCACGTTTGGCAAGAATGCGGAAAGGTTCGATGTAACGTGGGGCCAACTTGCCTTTGATACCGAATCTTTGGGTTCCCTTCAGAGGAGTAACCCGAAGGTAAGCCTTCTCATCAATATTGTAGCTCTCTTGTCTATGATGACGATCATAGTAGCTTTTCTGACGAGACTAAGCGGCTTTCAATTGATTACAAACAATGAGAACTTGCTCTTCTGCTTCCTTGATCATATCCGGTCCAAAGAATTGTCTTTCACCGGTTTCTGACTAGTTTAGGGGTGTTCGACATCTTCGTCCATAGAGGAGTTCAAAACGAGCCATGTTCAGACTAGATTGGAAGTTGTTGTTATAAGAAAATTCGGCGAATGGAAGAGATTTATCTCCCAATTCTTTCCGAAAGGGATAACACAAGCTCTGAGCTTGTCTTCCAGGATTTGGTTAACCCTTTCGACTTGACCGCTAGATTGAGGGTGGAAATTTGTACTAAAGGAGAGATGAGTTCCCATAGCAGTTTGAAAACTTTCCCAGAATCTAGAGGTGAAAAGGCTACCACGATCAGAATTGAATTCAAAAGAGACACCGTGAAGAGACACGATTCTAGAGACATACAAGTCCGCTAACTGACTGGCAGTAATAGACTTGCGAACTGGAAGGAAGTGAGCAACTTTGGAAAGTCGATCAATGACAACGAAGATGGCATCATTTCCTTTTTGGGTTTTTGGAAAGCCGGTGATGAAGTCCATAACGACTTTGTCCCATTTCCACTCAGGAATAGACAATGGTTGAAGAGTACCAGCAGGTCTTTGATGTTCTGCCTTAATGCGACGAAAATATCACATTCAGCAACAAATTGAGCAATGTCTCTCTTCATCCTAGTCCACCAAAATCTCTGGCGTAGATCTCGGTACATTTTTGTGCTACCGGGATGAATTGAGAGGGGAGTGTCATGATCTTCCTAAAGGATCAGATGCCTTAGGTCTTGATTCTCAGGGACTACCAAACGATTTTCAAAGAATATCGTTCCTTGATCATTTGTAGAGAAACATTTAGCATCTCCGCTAGAAATGTTCTTCTTAATCTCTTGAATACCACTATCATGTTTCTGGGCGGCTATGATTTGATCCTCAAGGGTTGGTTTCGCCACCAAGGTAGAAATGAAGCCATGAAGAACTATCTCAAGATGGAGCTTTCGAAAATCCTCATGAAGAAGTGGTTGATACTGTTGTAACATGAGGTTGTTACAATACGACTTATGACTTAGTGCATTAGCCATGACATTGGGTTTGCCTGGGGTATATGAGATTTCTACGTCGTAATCTTTTATCAACTCTATCCAGCGTCTTTTCCTGAGATTAATATCTGGCTGGGTGAATATGTATCTAAGGCTTTGGTGATCAGAATAGATCTGGCAGTGATTACCGAGGAGGTAATGTCGCCATGTCTTCAGGGCATGAACTACGGCAGCGAGTTCAAGATTATGGGTAGGGTAATTCTCTTCATGTGGACGCAACTGGCGTGAAGCGTAAGCTACCACATGTCAATCTTGCATAAGTATGCATCCTAACCCTTGCCGTGAAGCATCACAATAGATCTCGAAATCCCTTTTGGTGTCTGGAGGTGCAAGTACGGGTGCAGAAGTCAATCTTCTTTTTACCTCTTGAAAGCTCTCCTCGCACTTGGGGGTCCATTCGAATTTCTTATCTTTCTTGAGGAGTTCAGTTAGAGGCTTTGCAACTTTGGAGAAGTTCTCAACGAAGCGGCGACAATAGCTTGCTATGCCAAGAAAACTCCTAACTTGCTTAACCGATTCAGGTGGAGTCCAATCAAGGACGACCTGAACTCTCTCGGGATTGACAGCAATGCCTTTCGCAGAAATCACGTGACCTAAGTAGGTCACTTCTGGTAGCCAAAATTCGCACTTAGAGAACTTGGCATGAAGGCGATGCTCTCAAAGTTTCATCAATACCAACCTAAGATGTTCTGCGTGCTCTTCTTCGTTCTTCGAGTAGATGAGACTGTCATCAAGATAAACTACAACAAATTTATCCAAGTACTCCATGAAGATCGAATTCCTCATGCGCGAGAAAGTGGCGGGGGCATTGGTTAATCCGAAGGACATGACGGTGAACTCGTAAACACCATATCGAGTTGTGAAAGTCGTCTTGGGAAGGTCCTCGTTTCGGATTTTGATTTGATGTTAGCCTGATCTCAAATCCATCTTGGAGAAGACAGAGGATCCAGCAAGTTGATCATAAAGATCATTGATCCTGGGAAGTGGGTACTTGTTCTTTATCGTCGCTAGATTTAGCAGGCGATAGTCTATGCACATCCTTTATGTTCCATCTTTCTTCATTACGAACAGAACGAGGCATCCCCATGGCGATGAGCTAGGGCGGATGAATCCTTTCGCCAACAAAGCTTCGAGTTGGATTTTTAACTCAGCTAACTCATGTGGGGCCATTCTATATGGGCATTTGGAAATTGGGGCGGTGCCTGGCATAAGATCAACAATGAATTCTACACATCTGTCAGGGGGCATCCCTGGCAGCTCTTCGGGGAAGACATCCGAGAAATCACGAACCACCGGAATATCTTCAAGGTCGGGAAGGGGAAGCACATTCAACGTATGCATCTGGATCCTGGAGCTAGGTGAGGTGTAGTCAATTGTCTTTCCTGAAGGATGGGTAAGTTTAACTGACTTGGCTTTACAATCAAGGAAAGCATTATGTCTTGATAACCAATCCATTCCTAAGATGACATCCATGTCTAAAGACTGGAGGGCTATAAGTGAAGCAAGGAATACTAAACCCTCAATTGCAATTTGATTGCCATGGCTTACTCTATTAGTTTGCCACTTTGAACTAGGAGTTTGAATTATCATTGGAGAAAATATTTCTTCAAAGGGGAACTCATGCCGAAGTGCATAAATCTCCGACATGAATGAATGAGATGCTCCTGGATCGAAAAGAACAGAGGTGGGAACATGATTAACTGGGAGTGTACCAAGGATGACGTCAGAAGTATCAATAGCTTCCTCAACTGAGATTTGGTTCACACAACCACTACTAGTGGATGAAGGCTTTGCTTGCAAGGGTTTGGAGGTGGATTTCCTTGAAGGCTTACGCCGAGAATGACGTGGTGCCATCAACACCTTAGGGCACTGACGGAGGTAATGGCCTGGCAGACCACACTTGAAACACACCCTGCCTGAATTGCTGGGAGCGGGATTACTTGATTGCACACCATCATTCCTGGGAGGAACAATGTGTTGAGGTGGATGGCATATATTGGATGGTGGCCTCTGAAGAAGGTTTTGAGGTATGGCACTAGTTGGAATCCAAATTCGGCGTTTCTGAGGGGCTAAACTTGAAGAAGGAGCAAGCTCACGGGCATACTTGCGAGCCTCTTAGAACAATTCATTTCCATGCTCAGCTCTGAAGGATCTGTTGACTAAATTATCAAAGGTGGAAAATTCAAGGAGGTTGAGATCATGAAAAAGGATGGGGCTAAGTCTCTTACGGAACCTTGCCTGCTTTCTGCCATTGGTGGTGATCTCATCTTGGGCATAACGAGTAAGACGGTTGAACTCCGTCACATACTCATGGATGGACATCTCTCCTTGAGTGAGATTGCAGAACTCTTCCTTCTTGCGCTCCATTAACTCATCCAAAATATAGTAACCTCGAAAGGCATCACGGAACTCCTGCCATGTCAGTATGTGACCATCAGGCTGCATTGCAACATAGTTCTCCCACCACTGGAGATCAGCACCTTCCAGAAAGTATGCCGCAAATACAACTCGATCATTGCGAGCAACATGTGTTGTATCCATCTTACGCTCGATGGAACGGAGCCAACCATCAGCTTCAAGGGGATCAGAAGAACATGGAATACCGATGGTTTGAGGAGGATGAAATCCTGAATGCTGACAACCACATTGCGTTGACGAGCGGTATTCTGCTCAATGAGCTCCAGAAGGCGTGTTTGATCACGTTGATTCTGCTCAGCTTCCATCATGATTTCCGCCGCAGAAGGCGGTGGTGGAGGTTCATCATTACTTCGATTCCGATCACGGTCTCAATTGCGACGAACAGCACTACGAGTTCCACCTGACATCCTGTGTGATAAAAATCAACAATCAGAACAGGTTGTACGATGGAATCAAAGATAAGAGGACATAACTAGGCGGAAAAGATTGTAATGCAAAGGCAATGAATCCTAGAAACACGGAATAAATCGGGCAGCATAACGGCTACACCAAGATGGAAAATGAGACAACCTTGAAAAGAATGGATAGAACTTCTTCAAGGAACTCCACAACACGATGGCTCTTGATGACCTCAACAATCCTACGGCTACAAAGAAGCAATCAACGAGATGTCCTAGTAAAGACATAGAGGAACCTAGTCCTATCTTCCCATAGAAAAGATGTGGGTGACTCAGAACTCAGATCGATGAGGGTAAGGAGAAAAATAAGCCTTACGTTGTTCCCTTTATACCCAAGTAACTATATAACTATAGAATGCTAGACTCGACTTCAACCAGGGGTTTGATAATCCTACAGACAGTCCTGCTCTGATGCCAAGTCTGTCGGGACCTGGGGTTTGCGTATGTAATTCCTGTTATAACACAATCATATGGATAGCTGAGAGCCGTACCCACTTGTCCAAGAGGAGAAGGCCAAGCACAGAACACTCACGTAAAGCATCGAACGTGAGGGGCATCCCATCCAGGCCCGGATGATCATATGAGATGGTTCCTCATCGTCCGCTCACAAGTCTAAATGCTTATGGGTGGTGAAATCCCATACTCATAGACAAGTCGCCTCAACCATATTATCGATTGAATCATAGCACTTACATAAACATAGTCCAGTTCGATCACTTAGTCGGGGTCTCGGGCGGGCTCAATCATACAACAAAGTGTGCCACGTGACAGAGAGCTGCGCACATCTAAGGGCCACTTGGTGTATAAAAGACCACCGGCAAGAACACAACTAAGCTATCGAACCCCACACTAAGACATGCATGTTATAATCATACACGCAGCATACATGTCCAGTGTAAACAGCAGGTACACATTGCATGAACTCTACAAAGTATATCTTTATTGACTTACACATAGAGTACACAAAGATCATATGACTATGATCCATCATTACATCAAACAATGGAAGCAAATGAGGTCTGTGTACAGAAAAGTTTAACAAATGGCTTAGAGAAGCCTTGTTCAACATACATGCCCTTCCACGAGGGACCAGACTGCTGTCTGGAACTATACTAACTTAGTCAACGTCGAGCTTCAGGAAGGTGTCTCCATCGGGGGTCTGGGTTCTCATCTGAAACATAGAATAACCAAACGTGAGTACAAAGTCATAATCAGCAAGACTTACATCAGAACTAAACTACTCATGCTCAAGTTTCAAGGTAAAGGGAGGTGGGGTTTCAACATGCAGAAGTGCCAGCTTTGACTTGGCTAGTCCTGTACTACGAGTACCAGACTTGAGGTAAGAAGCCTACACGATTCCACTACCAAGTCTCCAGCCAATACACCACTATGGATACTTCCTCGACTTCCCCACGAGGAAGCACGCCATAGCACTCACACTTATCTTGCGAGTTTTAGAGTATCCGTTCAAGTTGTCTAATAATCAAGTAGAGGTCTCCAAGTAGTACATAACTGCGGACACGGCTATTCGAATAGTTCATTACCCTGCAGGGGTGATCATCTTCACACGCGTGTCATCACTTATCGCCTCGTTCTTTTCACCCTTCAAGCGTGTGTCGGACATGGATGAAACCAAGGCACTACCCTCACATCACCTTCTCTAATCGAGGAGTCGACTACCTGAGTTTGTCACCGCTCGAGAGTCCGGCCGGTTCAACGAAACGGACTCAGATAATGCAGGCGACCGAGATGCCACCTCTGAAAGATGGTTTTACTGCCTCACAGGTCCATCATCTATATGATGCAACCTTTCATTCATACTTTTTCTATGCATATGCCAAAAGGAAAGCCCGAATCTATTGTGACTCCTAGACTGGATCGGGTAAGTAAAGAGGCCAAACGGGCTCCCATAAACCCTACATGTGGTAGTATTCTTTGTCTTGGATCACAACACAAGAACTCGGGGCCTAGGGCAGTGTTCAACGAGACAACCCACTGTGTACTTCTACATAGCCTCTCGTCGTTCACCTTTGTTTAGGTCAAATTCACCAACACGTTAACACCAGCATCGCATGATCATTCCATCCCGACTCACAACAAAGTAACCTCACTGTAACACTAAGCAGCAATAAGCAGTAAGAGTTGCAGGGGCCACATGCTCAACATTCAAATCCTAGATCTGCTAGGATTGTCGTTTGCTTAATACGGTGAAAAAATGATAGGTCATGCATCGGAACGGGTTCAGCTATGCAGTAGAACGTATCATGGTGATCTCCTAAACATGCATAAGCGAGACTGAGAGGGAAAAGGAATTTTATCGACATGATCAATGGGGTTTTCTTGCCTTGCTGACGATACATTGGTTTACCGGTCGTCTGCTTCGGGCGTGACCTCCGTCTCGGGAACACTGTTACGGGAAGCAATCATCAACAAAGGGGGAACCATCGAAAGTAAATGCACAAGCATGTAATAAGTTGTTCCATGATGTAAAGGGTACTGGTTTGTGGCATTTTCAACTTAATTGAAGTGCATTGCAGTTGAATTGCAAATTCAAACTCCAAATTCAAATTCAAAATAAGCCATATGCACATTTGCTTCTGTTCACCCATTTTAAAATGGTCAAACATAAAAACAAGTTGCATATTCTTAATCCTTGCATTTGTCTGATAATTTTTCATATAATATAAGTTTAATTTGGAGTTAATATGAATTTATATGAATTTTTGAAGTTTAAATGATTTCCTGTTTTTTTCTGATTTCTTTTATTTAAAGTTCCAATTACTGCATAACTGTGACACAGGGGTGACGTCACGGGGGGGCTGACTGGTGGGGTCGGCTGGTCAGTGGCTCAGAGGTTAATCCTCTTTGTTTAAAATAACAGAGAGGGGTTAGGGTGCCAGGGGGGGCCACTGTCAGTGGGTGCGGGGTTAGTTAGGGGGGTGATTAGGCCCTCATTAACCGGGCCACGTCGGCACTCGCCGCCGGCGACCACGACATACGGCGGAGGGGTCGCGGAGTGCCAAAATGGCCACGGGGTGACCACCAAATCGCAGCCGGCGTGCCCCCGCGTTCGTGGATGCCATTGGGGGGTCTTCAGGGGCTCCAGGGCGTCGTCCTGCGCGGCGGCCGGGGCTCTGTACAGGCGGCAATGGCGAAAGCGGGCACGGGATGGAGCTTGGGCTATGGAAAAGAAGAGCGCGCTCACCCTGATTGTTGTGGAGGTGATGGCGAGGACGGAGGACCTCGGAAGACGACGTAATTGACGGCGAGCTCGTACGGGTCCGGCGAGTCGACGATGATGAATACGGCGACTCGGGTCCGTCTGGGCTTCTGATCTGCTGCAGGTCGACGAAGACGAGGGACACGGCGGTACAGCGGATTGTCATCGTTGGCCGCGCGGACACGGCGGCGCACTCCGGCGCGTGCTTCGGGCGGCGACGATATCGAGCGAGAGAGAGGGGGAAGGTTACCAGGAGCAAGGGGAAAATGTTCGGGGGCTTGTGGGTGTCGCCGTGGCACATTAGGGTTCGAGGGCAAGGCATAGACGGCTCTGGCTGTCGCGGTGGCGTCGCCGCGCGTCCCCTGCTCGACACCGAGCAGCTTTGGGGGGAGGGAAGGAAGAAGACAAAAGCTGGGTTGGGCTGGGCCTGCTGGTGGGCTGGGGGTAGGTGAGTTGGGCCACTTTGCCCTCTTTGTCCTTCTTTTCTTTTAATTATTTCTGCTCTGTGTTCACTTTGATAAAATAAATACCAAAGTATTTTTATAAATCCTCAAAACATTTATATGGCCTCATGTGACATGTAGCTAGCCACTCACAAGTTTTGGAGATTTTTGAAATTCAAACAATTTGAATTTCAAATCAAATAGGGTATAATTTAATTTCCAAAGGCACTTTTGGACTTTTTCAAAAATCCATGAGCATGACATGGGACCCACAGCACATGAAATGTGATCATGCCCATTTATAGAGATTTTCAAAAAGTTCAGAAGAATTTTGGAAAAAAAATCTCTGGCCATTTGAATTACATTCTTTAGGGCTTTTCTTTTTCCCCAATTGGATTTCTTTTGAAAAAATTTACATAATGCAAAGGAGCACTTGAACCCTAACACATACCTAAACTTGGGTTGTGATAACCAGTGGGCGCGGCCCCACCCCCGGCCGTGCCAAGAGGCCGCCTTGGAGGAGGGAACCTCCTCTGGTGCCCCCTTCGGCCTATATTTAACCCTCGGGACAGAAACCCCAAAAAAAGACCCCGCGTCGCGAAAGTCTCCTCGGTTCCGTTGCTGCCGCGATCCTGAGATCGGGATCTCCAAAAGACCTCGTCTCGGCACCCTACCGGAGGGAGGATTGATCTCCGGGAGTTTCTCCAACACCATGAGTCTTCCCGGATGTTCCGTGAATAGTCCCCCTTGGACCATGGGTCCATGACCAGTAGCTATGTGATGTCTTCTCTCCAATCTTGTGCTTCAATTATTAGCCCTTGTGAGTTGCCCTACATGATAAAGGCCCTTATGTAATCTTTCTATTGTTATTATGCTGTGTTTGATGGGATCCGATGGATTATGAGATTATGTTCAGAACGTGATGAGTTATATATTCGGTTCTCCTTTTATATTTTGTTCTTGAGTAATTCTTGCATGTTATATGTTGCTTTAATGCTTTGTCCAAGTAGTAGATAGTAACTCCAAGAGGGGGCGTTATGCTTGATTGTGGGTTCATGCCCCCCGATTTCTAGCTTGAGTGACAGAAACATGAGACTAGGGGATGTGTTGTTGCCACCAGGGAGAAAACAACGGTGCTTGTAACCACGGCTGCAAGGATTGTTTACCTTATGCAAAGTTTGTTAATGCAGTTGTCTGTTGCTTTGGGTTTACACGTTGGGTAGGGCTCGCAACATAATACCAGTGAGATGTTCTGGATAGATATCTCAAGGTGGATGATTAGTGAGTAGATGCTGATGAATAAACGGTCTACTTTTCTTGGTGTAGTGCCCATACTTTTGAGCCTCTAACTTTCTTGTGGCATAATTAGCATTGCGGTGCGTTTATAATTCTGTCAATTGCCCAGTTGTAAGTTGTTCACCAAGCTTAGCTAGTTTATCATCTTTGGGAGAGAGACATCACTATTGAACATCATGGGACCCCGGTCCATATTTCCACCATTGTTTACACTTCAACTCTTTACTGCTTTATTTCCTTTCAGTTGCAATCACCATCATTATTTCCACCGTTTGTTTGAACAACAAGACCGGAGAGATTGACAACCTCTCTGAACTCGTTGGGAGCAAAGTTATTTGCTTTTGTGTGCAGGTCCACGTGTTCTGTGAGCGCCAGAGCAGCAGACACCTACTTGAAGAACTTGGAGTCCTCCTGGTTCGATAAACCTTACAGTCCTCGTGTAAGGGAAACTTGATGTTGACTACATCTCAACCTTCCACTTTGGGTAACCAACGAGGGGCGAGAAATCTATTCCCGTCATCAGGGGAATCATAGCATGTATGAGTTATTGTTTTACTTCATGTTTTGCTAATGTGCTAGATATAACGACGGTAGCATAATAGGACAATCTGTCACAATAGCAACATTGTGTTCTCCCTTAATGGGCACCGTTGGAAGGATCTCTTTATGATGAGCATACCATACATTGGGTGATACACATATCTAAGCGTTCACATGTGGTAGGGTTTGGCAAACCTGGCATATGCAGATATGTCCTAGCTAAGCGGCTAACATTAAGGTCAGATTGGCAGGCTTGAAGTATGTAGATACGGGCTTGGAACACAGAAGATCGAAAGATCGATCATGAGTCACATGCATGATGTGATTGCACAAGTAGTTGTCTACCTTTGAAACTAATTCGTCGGCCGTGTGATATTCGAGGGCGGATAGTGAATCTAGATCATGTAATCACTTAGTAAATTTTGAGGGATGTTTAACTAAGTGGGAGTTTTAGAATTAATTAAAATTGAACTCCATATTATGAACTTAATCTTCATGTCTTAGCAAATATCATTGCCGAAAATGTCATAACCAAATGTTTATAACCAAATGTAATGAAGAACTTAAAGTAGATGGGTCTTACTTCATTGATTGGTACCAACACCGTTAGAGACATACTCATTAGCAATGACTCGCTAAACGTAATACGAGAACTCCTAGGAGATACACCTGATAACTCCATAATTAAGAAAGATGATGATGAGTATCGTACTCACCGCCACTTATTAATGGTTGTCCAATACACCATACTTCACTCAATGAAATTTGAATTGCAAGTGCGTGTTAAACGACATCAACACGTATGAGGTGGTAGATAAATTTAAAAAACACTAGTCGCAAATCAGAGTAATGAAGAATGAGTATATGGACGGGGTTTCTTTCAACTATGGTGGAACGAACAACCTGCTGAGAAGGTCACATGGAAAATGTATAAGATACATTAACACCTTGTGTACAACTTGGACTACTGAATGACTGGTTACTTCGCGATAACTGGGATGTGGCATCCCCTTCCTCCCAAGTACAAAGACCGTGTCTAGAATATGTCATGAAGGAGAATCGTTCACCTGTCATGAGGTCATGGCTAAAGTTGTGACCTTTAAAGGTAGAACCAATGGAGGAATAGTCATTGACGGAGAAGGTATATTTGATATACGGGTTATAAATGCCTTTCCCCACAAAATACTAATTGCGGTTGATTAAGTATTTGATGCTTGAACATGCTTCTTATAGAGTGTCTTGGAAGGAATGAGGTGACAATGTGTGGTGACGGTAATCAAGATAGTTGATGGTCGACAACACTCTCCCTCTACATCTATCATTTGATTATTATATGAATAAATTTATGATCGTTTGAATGTGAACTTTATTAGTGTGTCTTGCATCTCGCGAAGACAATTATTCGTATTAATGAGAAACAAGTCAGTTTTTCACCTTTATGAATGATATCTTTTATGGTCACATTATGGTTATGAATGAGTTATTCTTATATAGATGATAGTAGTTTGATCATTTATAAGAAATATTGTAATCCCAAGACATTATCCAAACTTAATAATGACACTACTGTTTAAATCATAAATGGTATGATAATGCCTTGAGATACTTGATCTTTTGACACATGCAAACCATGCCTCTGTAGCTGAGATGACTGAAACCTCGCATTCTGGTAAAACAGAATTTGCGCTAATTGTTGTATATCACACATAGTGATGTATCATATTTCAGCATGTAGTTAATTTCATTATTTCGTGAGCTTCATATGTGGACTTAGATGAATATGTGTATTCACTAATGAAACATAAGTCTGAAATAGTTCCATGTGATCAAAGGGATTTCAGAATCAAAACGGATATTAAATTAACAAGACAAGTCTCTATGATCTGATCAAAGTGACAAATGTTCTGAGTTAGTCTTGGGCATACAGGCTTGTGAAAGTTGTTTCACAAATTACGATGTGTTGAGACACTTCAATATTGTTGATATTCCTGAACATTATAATCATACTCTATTGAATAGTGTATGGTCTAAGTTATCTCTTACCGAGTTACGTTATTATTGTTTAGTGTTATTACTTTAATATGCAAACACTCATTTCAGTATAGGGAACCATCTGAGTTTGTGGAAACCAACACTATATATGTTATGGTGTGTCGTGGTTTCTAGGAAGCTTGGTTTATATGATAAATTATCTTTGTAGTGTATCCTCAGACAACTATGGATGCATCTTCCACAACTAGAACCAAAAGAGCAAAACTTGTGTTGCTAAGTTTTGGTGTTTATCAAGAATTTTTCTTGATGAATGTGTTAATGGAAGAAAGTAAAAGTCCAAACAAGGTAATTGACCTTGTCTTCAAATGTCAGAGTAGCGCAACGAAATTTATTCCGGAAGAAAAGCTCTACAGTTAGAGGAGAAACTGATGATAATGATCATGGTGTTTCGGTTAAAGCTTTTACCGAAAAAAGTAGGATTCAAGAATGCATATTTGCCCTTGTGCAAAATATTATTCATGATTCACTTGTCAAGTTAATGGAACAAGACATACCTATGAGCTACAAAGAAGCGATGGTGGACCTAAGTACGAGATATGACTATGAGTCATGAAATCCTATATTGAGTTACATTTAAGATATCTTGAATCCTATATTGAGTCTTATATGTAACTGACATATTTGGGTAGGAGCCATGTAGATATTATCCTGAACTTAATATGTGTCTGACATATCTGAGTGTGAGTTATGTGGATGTTATCCTTATCTTATATGTGACTAACATATTTGAGTGGGAGCTATATGAGTGTTATCTTGAACTTAATATGTGCATGACATATTTGAGTGGGAGCATGACAACATTCTCATATATGGATAACATATTGTGAATGCTGTAGTTGGTATTAATGATTATTTGAATCTTTCATAAATGAAGATGAATAAATATTAAACATTAAAATCTATTAAGATAGATTAGTCCGTTTAATGATAT
Source organism: Bromus sterilis (assembly GCA_950022295.1). Classification (NCBI taxonomy): domain Eukaryota; kingdom Viridiplantae; phylum Streptophyta; class Magnoliopsida; order Poales; family Poaceae; genus Bromus; species Bromus sterilis. The sequence goes on from OX465599.1 coordinate 227,122,174, forward strand.
TGAGTCGGAATACTTTCCTGGATAAGATTCTGAAGGAGTTCAGAATGGGACAAGTCAAGAAGTAGTTCTTCCTTGTATATTCAAGAGAAGTACCGAGTTAATCTCGGTACAATAACAATGGTTAAATGAAAGAAATGGATGTGCTACACCCTCTATGCCTTTGTCATAGGTTCTTTCCTATAAAACCAAATTATGTACTCGACGTAATTTGACCCAAGTTCTTGGTAAGAAGAACATGTTGTGATATGATTTATGAGTAAATCATTAAACAAAGAGTTAAGTTTGTCCTTCAGTGTCTGGAGAGAACTGAGGATACATATCTAATTTGGAAAGGATAGTGAACTTGACCATAAATGTTATGTTGGTTCAAGTTCTGACACTAATCTAGAAAATTGAGATATCATACCAATAAGTGCCTAAGTTGAAAGAAACATGGTTAGACATCAAAGTTGCATACAATGCACTAAGATTAAATCTACATTGATAAGGCTGCTCTAGGAGTGGCAAAGAGTTATAGTTTGGCTTAATAAGTTTGACTTTTGACTGAGTGAGTTTCAGTGTGCATGACTAAGTGAAAGTCCGCGTGACCCAACATACGTCATTGCTGAAACACAACGAACGCAGTCTCACTCTACCACCAAATGTATATACCTCATCATTATGATGGATAATGAAGTAATGTCAAACTAGGTGACATTATTGATTTGCAAAACACATATAGATCTGAATACAGACCGTTGATACAACCTTTTCCACGAGCAAGCATGATCAATAACTATATACATGATATGGAGTATGATCCACAGAAAAAAATGCAACTAGATTATTTGTACTCTAGTGCAAGTGGGAGACTGTTGGGAATGTGCCCTAGAGGCAAATAAAATATGTTTATTAGCATATTCCATTATTTCATAATACGTTTATACTGTGCTATAATTGTATTAAGCGAAAACCTTAATACACGTGTGGTATATAAACAACCAAGTCCCTACTTAACTCTAGTATACTAGCTTATTGGGCAATCGATGATCAAGGTTTCCTGATCATGAGGTACGAACCGCCTATTAACAATGATGGTGTATCATTGGGAGAATGGTATGATGGACACACACCCACCAGAAGTGTTGCAATGTGATCCAGTCACATAGTTCAACATTGCGATAACTATAATATAGTGACCAGATCCTTAGACCGTAATGATCATATGTAATTCCTATCTATTAGGATGCTTTAATTTACATCCAATGCCTCACTGAAATATGGTGGCGATACCGGTGTATTTTAGGTTTTCTGAAGTAGATATGTTAATGAGTATGCAAATAGATCAAAGCGGGATTTGTTCATCCGAGTGACGGATAGGTACTTTGGGCCCACTCGTTGGTATTACATCATAAAGATTGCAATCATGTGACTAGGTCACGGGGTTGTAATATCACGAGAATGAGTAAACATGTTTGCCAGTAACAAGGATGAACCAGGTATATTGGATACCGACGACCAAACCTTGGACAAACAAAGTACCGTAGGACAAAGAGAACATGACTCACCGTTAACGGATTCCAACAGCGATGAAGTTCATTCGATGGAAGCGCAGGGCCAGCTAGGATTGTAACCAGATCCAACTGATGCTCATTGATCAAGAGAGTGTCTTGAGCATGTCTGTTGTTTCCCGGACCATAGGGTGTCACACTTAAGGGTATTCGACGCAATAAGGATAGATTCAGGATCGCCGGCGAAATAAGAGAGAACTCCGAATTTGTTTTGGAGAGGAGACGGAAAAAGTTCCGTCGTTCTGAATTGTTCAAAAAGTTATTTAGATATATTTTAGTATTTAATTAAATAAATTAAATTTTAAAATATAATTTAAATAATTAACAGGTATAATGTTTCTTTTATTTTTATATAAAAAAGGAAAAGAAAAAAAGGTGTGGGGGAGCCATGGGGCCATGTGGCCAAGTGGCCACTACTACTAGGCCACCACGCCATGGCCTAGCATGGCCGGCCACCCCACGGCCACATGCGTGGCTTTGGAAGCCACGTCTAGCACACATGTGGTACTAGTACCACATGCCTAGTTACCCCTAAAAAAAACCACATGCCTAGTTGACAGGTATTGTACTCTGATTCCCTCTTATATACTAGTAAGCTTGCACGTGCAATGCACGTCTCGACGAATATTACAACCAGACATAGCACTAAGAAGACGTTACAAATCAACTACAATTTAAATAAAATTTAAGAAATGCTATAGTTTATCGGTGTATATATAAAGTTACAACTAATTATCACAGTATTTCTTAATATGATTTCGCAATTTCACTGTAGGAAAAAACATACAAGGTGCAATACATGCATGTTTGAACTGTTATATTTGTTATTGCAAGACTGACCAACTACCACACACCAGATGATAAATGTCGAGCCCTCACTTGCTTGTTTTTCGTGGCCTGCAGCACAAACTACAAAGGCAGCCAGCTGAAATTGTCTTTTGAAAGAGATTAGCAAGCTGCCGATTGGCGGCTTATTGTCATTGCTCTTTTAATTAACCAATAGAATTGGCAAGTGCCAATAATGAATAGATTAAGTTTGGGTCAATATAAATTAATTCACAAAATAATATGTGTGACCTGAACTATATTTCGATGATAATTCATTGACACTTACGTATGCCAGCATTATATTCTATGTTCACGTATGCCAGCATTAAATTCTATGTTCATTATATAATTTTGTCTCTGGAATCATGTTAGCTCATGCCATACAAAGGCACCAATTTTGTTGAAATGCAAGTATTGATTCCAAAATAATCTGTATGCAAGTCTTTCTAAATACAACAATTAAAAACAAAGGAATAATAATTGGTGTTATACATGAGCATGTTGTGACTTGTGAGGACATCTGCACCAGTTGCATAGAAACTGTAGCACATGAATACACATCAGGACCTCCTCGCTTCAGTTTTGATTGCAGGCAACCATTTGGTCTTCAGTTTTGACTCCAATTAAATTGGCATTACGCATTTGCACTTAACAGTAGACGCTTAACTAAGACCAAGACACAGATAAGATGCATTCATCTCCATCACATACTAACCGAGTTCAAAAAAGATAGTATTTTCTGCAAAAAAATTATTCTTCTTTAGCTTAGTTGTAGAGAATAAAGATTGTCCTTCATAGCTCACACTTCTCATCCAATCCACAGATAGCTTCTTATTACATACTCTAATGCCCCAGGCATGTGGATTTGGTAGGAGCAGGAAGGTGCCCACAAAGCCGAAGCGCGGGAGGGAGAGGAGTTGGCCATGTTTGAACACCTCATTCTGGAGGCGTCTCCGCGGAAATGCGTGCTCCAAACACCGCCGGCTAGTGGGGGTTGGGGACAGGAGGGTTCGGTTTTAGCGAAGAGCAGCAAAGAGGAACACATGGAAAGGATCGGAATGTCGACTAGAGGGGGGGTGAATAGGCGACTGATACGTCCAAAACGTATCTCTAATTTCTGCTTGCTCCATGCATGTTTTGTGTGATATTGATATGATCTAGATACACTTTCATACACTTTTGATCATATTTGGACTAACCTATTAACTCAGTGCACCCCAGTGCCAGTTCCTGTTTTCTGCTGTTTTTCTATTTCAGTTTTCCCCCATATAAAAAGTGCCATAAAATTCCAGGAAAAATACAGGAAAAATCAGTGTACAGGAAGCTTCGCGAAGAGCCCGAGAAGGGCCAGAGGGGAGCCAGGGGGCACAGGCGGCCACCCGGCGCGGCCCCACCCCTGGCCGTGCCAGGGGAGCGCCTGGGGCCCCTGGTCCACCTCTGGCTGCCCCCCATCGCCTATTTATTCTCCTTCACGGGGAAACTCCGAAGATTGTACAAACTGATCATGATTAGCTGTGTCCACGGTTACGGACGACTTTGAGCATCTAGAAGTGGGAATGTTGACGGATCTCATCATCTTTAACTAATCAATCGGGTTTAATCAACTTTGGGAATAGATTGACTTGGAGAAACCAATTCAATCATATTATGAGCTTTGTAGTACTGTTATGATAATCTTTGAGTAGGACAAAATCAGCTTTATGCAAACTCAAACTCTTAGAGCTTTTCCACCAGCAAAAATTGCATGTAGAAGATAGGTCTGTTATATATTTTTTGGGAGTAACTTGCCGTACATTCAAAGTACTGACCCATTTTGGGCTGTAACCTTCGGTGTTGCAGGATTGTATACGACAAGTAAGTGATGCGATGTAGGGTTACGATGTCTACACTCAACTTTGCCGTTGGTGTTGATGGGACTCCACTTATGTATTGTTTATTTCCGCAGTGTATTCTAGCCCAAAGGCTATAAGGTAATAAATACCATGTATTTACGTTACTTTTTGACATGTGATTCATGGTATTTCATCGAGTATTGTGTGTGCTAGCATACTGATCCAAGGATAGCACAGAAGCACAGTAGACTTAGTTCCTTTTGGGACCGGGTCGTTACAAGATGGTATCAGAGCACATGTTGACTGTAGGTCGTGGCCCTAGAAACTGGAAAGCCATTAGGAAGTATACTCTCTAAAAATATTATTTTTAAAAAAAATCCATTACTATTCATCTTTTCTAAGTTTTACCAAACACTCCCTCTTATCCCTAACAAGTTAGACTATACCCATGCCACTTTGACCACTGAGAAGGATTGTGTTACGTCTCTTCGGGAAGGACACGATATTGGACAACTCAATACCATTTCGGAGAATAGATGTTTTCAACGTGAATTAGAAGTATGGAAGTATGGAAGACTCGAAGAATTTGAAGACTCTAAAGATCCCAAGATTATTCAAGACCCATAGAAGACCCGGGTACATCCAAGACTAAGATGCTTGTGAAGAAGTTAAGGAATATATTACACAATACCAATAGTATCAGGGCCCACCATGAGAGTTGTGAAATGAACGAAAGAGTGCGAGTAGAGTGCCCGACCATGCGAGCTCATGTGGAGGAAGGTACCATAGGAATTGTTTTGATTGACTTTATGAGTGATATTTGGAGTTTTCTCGGAGTTCTCGCTATTGATTTAGTGATTGGTGTCATTTGAACTGTTAAATTTAAATTTGTATTTTTGGGATACGTATTTCGTAGGATTCATTATTAATTGAACCTTGAGAGTTGTGAGCAACGGATGATGTATCAGAAGACCATCACATCGACGAAACTCCTTGTATCGAAGACTTTCAAGAACCGAAGAGAATGAAGACTTCCTGACGAAAACGTAGTAAACGAGTCTATTATGTATGTTAGTTGTTTGATAATTGTTGTGTAGGTATCCATCTCCTCTTCTCTCTAAAATTCTATCTCATCTCTGACCAACCTTGAAACCCATAGATGGACATTAATATTTTGATGAGACCAGTGACCTAGTCAAAGTAGAAGAGTGGATTCAAAATATATAATGGACAAGAATCTCCCATTTGCAAGGAGAACACAATTGTTGAGGACGGAAGTTCCCTATTATATGGATGCAAGTTTTGAGCACAAACAATGTAGGACCATCGCCACCCAAAAATGTTTATTAGTTTTGCAGGTGAAGACCTATTTAAGAGGAGTGAGAAAGACTTAGTGTTAGAATACGTGATTCATCTATCTACATATGAAGTAATGATTTGAGTACGGGATGGATTGGCCCCCATACCGAAGACTCTTATTATATACTTTGGTATGTTAGATTGGTAAATTAGAGAGACAAAAAAATTTAGTAGAGTGTTGATGCGACAAGCCTAAACAATAGAATGGTAAGACGCATTACCCTTGTAGATAGGCATCGTGCCTAACGTAGGTTGTACGGTGAGTAAGAAACATGAAGATTTTCAAGAAGCTTCATTTGGAAGTTATTTTGACCACCATGAGCGTCTCGATAGTTAGTTTTGGAACCCATGTATTTTTTTTTGCAAGACTTGTTCCTTGGGGAGATGCAGATTCTTATCTATAGAAGCTTGATGAAGAACCATCATGGAATGAAGAATTTTGAAGACCCCATAAGCTTTCTTCTAAGGGTGGTAGTTCCCTAACACCCTGGTGCTGTAAATGATGCGAACCACACCCTGGTTAAGGTTCAGAACTGGTGCCTAAAGCTACGAGCCCGGGATATGATTTAAGTAACGGAAGCATATGGAATTGTATCGGTGGAAGACAACGCTCAAACAAGAAGTGAAGATAAACTACAAGCCTCATAATGTTATGCCAAGACCATGGGGAAGTAACCCAAAATCCTCGAGCCTAACTCATTTCTTTCTAGCCTTTGCAAATCTCGAGGACGAGATTTCTTTTAAGGGTGGTAGTTTGTAACATCCCAAAATTTTCCAAATTTTGGAATGTTAATAAATAATATAATATTAATTGAATTGTTTTGATTTTGGGGTAAATGAAAACTTTTCCCTTGAGTTTTTGTTTAAACCTTTACAAACCATTTAATAAAATTGGATAATCATTTATCCAATAATGAAAATTTTGGTTGTGAACTTTATTCAAAATTTCAAAGAATGATTTTCTTTCTTTTGTCCTTTTGAAATATTGTACGAACCATAATTAAATATTTTCGAGTGAGAATAAAATGACTTTCTTAAATTTATTGTGGTCCCATACTCATTCTCGAATTCTTATTTTGGAGTTTATTGGATATTGACGTTTAAGATATATTTAAATATTTCCAATAATTTAATAAATAAAATGAGAGGAGACAATATGACTTCTCCAAAAAACAGCATTGGAAAATATTAATAATGTTGTTAATGAGTTTTTTTTCATAAAAATCTATTTCTAAAATTTATTCAGAAAGGGAAATATAGTTTTCCTGGACTCTCTATGTTTTATTTGGCCTATACAATTTTATTTGAGAGTGTTTAACCCAGATAATAAAAATATGATTCCTAAGTCAATTGGACTGAGGTCATCTATCTGATTTTTTCCTCTATCTCTCTTTCCTTTTTCTTTATCTTGGGACAAATTTCCACTAAGGCCCATAGCCCGAGCGACCTGTCTTCTTCCTCTCGTTCGTTCATGTGTACGTGAACACAGAAGCAAATGGCCATGGCAACTGAAGCTCTTCCTCCTTTCCTCCCATCTACTCTTTTGACCGATTCACTTCAGAACCTACACAAAAATTGTGGACAAGTTCATGAGGAATTCATTCAGGGAAACAAACACGCGTTTTAATGTTTTTAATTGTCCATAATTTTCTCCATGAATGCCATTAAATCCATTTCTAAAACCTCGCTTTTAATTCCCATTATTTCTCCATGAATACCATTAACTCCATTTCCAAAACCTCGCCCACTCTCCTTCTATGGACCTACCATGACCCTATAAATAACGCCCCTAGGACACCTTTGAACCACACATCCCCACGCAGAAAGTCCCTCCCCAAAACCCTGTAATTCATTAGCAATTCATCGTCGGAGTTAGGATACATCCACACTTCCGATGAAGAATGCGTCACCATGGAAGGTACCTATGACATATTTCTTCCTCTAGTTTCTTCTCCGTTGCTTTGCGCACCGTTTTTTCCTCTCGATTGCAAGGCCGGAGCACGTCGTCCGTGTCATCATGCTCTTCATGCGTTCTTATCTACTCTGACGGAACTTCTTCGCTATCCGAGGGCGAACCTGGAGCTATAACCTTGTCCATCGAGTCGCCCAAATCATCCTCTATCCCGTTCGGCTGTTTATTGACGCCCGCGACCTTTTTCCAAAATTCCGGCGAGATCTCCGGTGAGCCTTTCTCCCCTCTTTGTTCATCATTTTATTTTGTAAAAATCGAATGGGTACAGACCTATCAGAACTCGCCATTTTGCATCCTTTTTATTAATCCCGTAATTCATTTTAGCAAAAATAGTCAAACTTCAGAAATTCATATCTTCTATCCCGTAAGTTGGATTTCGACAAATTTTATATCCCCAGATTCCTTGGAAAATGTAGTTTATTATTTTCCAATAATATTCCACTTTTGATAATTCGAAATTTAACTCAAATTTATTTTTATAATTTGAGTATATTTGATATACATCTTATTCTATAATTTATTTGGAATATTTTCTTCATCAAATTTGATCCTTAAAATCAAATCTTTCTGTTTGGACAATTGTCACATTCTTTCCATCATATAAATACACTATTTTGACCTCAAACCTTTGTCTTAGCTTCCCTTTAGTTATATCTCTTTTTTATATAAATTTGGCTATAAAAATTCAATCTTCTCAACAAGATCATCACGATTTCTATCGGATCTTTTTGAATCCAATCCAAGAATCGATTTCCTATTCAAATATGCATATGGAAAAACCAACTGAGTTTTACATACTATCCATCCAATTGATTTTATAATCAACCTCGAACATATCCAATTGATTTTACAATCCTCGGATATATGATTGCCATCATATTTCCATCCAATCCAACTTGATCCTATCTCAACCTATCCATGCCATAGTAATTAGTTTATTAATAGTAATAACTAAATATTTATGTTGTAATTGTATCTTATTTGGATCTTCACTTTGGGTTGAGTTGTGTGTTGAAGTGTTTCTCTTTTACCGTTAGATATATTGTAACGAGATGGAGAGATGACTACGAGTAGAATATTTCATCGTCAGGATCCAGGCAAGTTACTCTTTTGATCATGCTCCACTATTACCTATATTTTTTATATGCATTGTAGTCCAACTTAAATATTATGCATTGATAGGATTATATATTATGCTATGCTATTACACCCAGTAGTTCATTGAGGTAGGTCTGAACCTTATATCATTGTCGCCACCGTGTAGAATTATACTGCTTTGCTAAGTAGACGTGGATTGGGAAGTGATCCATTATGAGGTATGAGTGACTAAGTAGTAAACAGGACCAAGATAATCTTAATGAACCACCTGGGTGGAATGGTTGGGGGCACCCTGGAGGAACCAGTGGATTTGCCTGAGTGACCTGGAGAATGCCACCCAGGCTTAAAGTGATCAATCATATTTTTCATAACTAGAAGCTTACTTGTGCAGCCACAAGCTATTATGGGCTCTGGCTTGGTTGATTAGTTGTAGTGACTCTTACTAGGTGGTGCTACGAACGTAGTTATGAGTAGGTGGGATGGGCACCGCCAGAGTGAGGGAAACTCTTCTAAAAGACCATGTCTCGACCTTCCGGTTCTCATACAACATGTAGTGTGACGAACTAAAAAGGAGGTGGTCGAGTCTTGTGGGGAATAGTGCACAAACCTCTGCAGAGTGTACAAACTGATCATGATTAGCCGTGTCCACGGTTACGGACGACTTTGAGCATCTAGAAGTGGGAATGTTGACGGATCTCATCATCTTTAATTAATCAATCGGGTTTAATCAACTTTGGGAATAGATTGACTTGGAGAAACCAATTCAATCATATTATGAGCTTTGTAGTACTGTTATGATAATCTTTGAGTAGGACAAAATCAGATTTATGCAAACTCAAACTCTTAGAGCTTTTCCACCAGCCAAAATTGCATGTAGAAGATAGGTCTGTTATATATTTTTTGGGAGTAACTTGCCGTACATTCAAAGTACTGACCCATTTTGGGCTGTAACCTTCGGTGTTGCAGGATTGTGTACGACGAGTAAGTCATGCGATGTAGGGTTACGATGTCTACACTCAACTTTGCCGTTGGTGTTGATGGGACTCCACTTATGTATTGTTTATTTCCGCGGTGTATTCTAGCCCAAAGGCTATAAGGTAATAAATACCATGTATTTACGTTACTTTTTGACATGTGATTCATGGTATTTCATCGAGTACTGTGTGTGCTAGCATACTGATCCAGGGATAGCACAGAAGCACAGTAGACTTGGTTCCTTTTGGGACCGGGTCGTTACACCTCGTGAACTGCCCTACATGATCGAGGCACTTTTGTAATCTTTTTGCTGTTGCTATGTTGAGTTTGATGGGATCTGATGGATTATGAGATTATGTTCAGATTGTGATTGAGTAATATATTTGGTTTTTATCTCTTATATTTTTGTTCCTAAGTAATTCTTGCATGTTCTCCATTGCTGTTTATTGCTTTGGCCAAGTAGTAGGTAGTGACTCCAAGAGGGAACGTTATGCTCGATTGTGGGTTCATGCCCCCCGATAACACGCTTGAGTGACAGAAACATGAGTCTAGGGGATGTGATGTTGCCACAAGGGGGAAAACAACGGTGCTTGTAACACCGGTGGTAAGGATTGTTTACTTTACGCAAAAAAAAATTTATGCAGTTGTTTGTTGCTTTGGGTTTACACTTTGGGTGGGGCTCGCAACTTAATACCAGCGAGATGTTCTGGATAGATATCTCAAGGTGGATGATTAGTAGTAGATGCAGTTGGATTACGGTCTACTTATTTTGGCGTACTTCCCGTGCTTTTGAGCCTCTTCCTTTCTTTTGTAGCATAGTTAGCATTGCGGTGCGTTCATAATCCTGTCAATTGCCCTTCTGTAATTTTTTTACCTCGCATAGCAGTTTTATCGTCTTTTGGGAGATAGACATTACTAGCGAACATCACGTATCCCGGTCCATATCCTTATTACTATTTCCACGCTATCTTTACTTTTCTGTTTTTACTTTCAATTGCTATCATTATCCCTTGTGTTTTACCCTTTGTGAACAACAAGACCGGAGAGATTGACAACCTCTCTGAACTTCGTTGGGAACAAAGTTATCTGTGTCTGTGTGCAGATCCACGTCAGTTGCGCCGCTGACACCTACTTATCATCTCTGGAGTCCTACTGGAGACAAACCTTGGTATCTTCACCGAGGGAAACTTGCTGCTGTGCTACATCACGCCTTCCACTTGGGGCTCACCAACGAAGGGCGAGAAGCCATCAAGCGAATTTCTGGCGCCGTTGCCGGGGACTCGGAGTGCTAAGATAGGGGAGTTGCACACTACCCTTTACCTTTGTTTTTTAGTCTTGTTAGTTTACCTTTCATTTTTTATCTTATTGTCTTTGATCAAAAATTACAAAAAAATCTGCCACACTTGCTGCTACTGTGGGTTCCACTGAAAACACCAAGTTGTGTGACTTCACTAGTCACAACAACCAAGACTTTATCTGCACTCCCATTGCCACACCTGCCACTTCAGCTACCACTTATGAAATTAAAACTGCTTTGCTAAACCTTGTTATGAGAGATCAATTCTCTGGTGCTGGAGATGATGCTGCTTTACACTTGAACAATTTTGTTGAATTATGTGATATGCAAAAGTATAAAGAAGTAGAAGGTGATGTTGTTAAGCTCAAGCTCTTTCCTTTCTCTTTAAGGGGAGATGCTAAAATCTGGTTTCAATCTTTGCCTAGGAATAGCATAGATTCTTGGGATAAGTGGAAAGATGCTTTTATAGGGAAGTACTACCCACCTGCTAAAATTATCCAATTCAGGAGTAACATTATGAATTTTAAGCAATTGGATAATGAACACGTTGCCCAAGCTTGGTAACGAATGAAATCTCTTGTTAAGAAATGCCCTACACATGGTTTGACTACCTGGATGGTTATCCAGACTTTTTATGCAGGCTTGAACTTTACCTCGCGGAACCTGTTAGATTCGGCCGCGGGAGGAACCTTTATGTCAACTACACTTGGTGCTTCCACGAAGCTTCTCGATGAAATGATGACCAATTATTCCCAATGGCACACCGAACGCGCTCCAACAGGTAGGAAGGTAAATTATGTCGAGGAAATTACCTCCCTCAATGAAACAATTGATTAAATTATGTCTCTACTTACCAAGCAACCCTCTATTGATCCTCATGATGTCCCTTTAAATTCTTTGGTTGCTCAAGAACAAGTAGATGTGAACTTTATTGCTAGAAACAACTTCAACAACAATGCTTATAGGGGAAATTTTGCTAGCAATCCTAGACCGTTTCCATCCAACTATGGGAACAACAACACCTACCCTAGCAACAACTCCTATAATCCTGCTTATACGAAAAGAGACCTACCTAGTTATGAGAAATTGGTAGAAATAGAGAAAGCTACTAAGAACTATATGCACACCCAGTTTGAGCAAAACAAAGCCTTCTCTAAGCAAATAGGTGAGCATACTGCCACTCTGCAAAACATTAGTGAACAGCTTGATAGCCTGAACAGTGAGATTTCTAATCTCCAGGCTAGACTTACCGCCACCGAAACCCATGTTTCGAATATGTCCCACACCAATCTACTTTGATAAATCAAATGGCAGCCAAACCGGAAGTTATCCCTATGGAAGAGGATAGAATTAAGAGCCTTCCTACACACCACACAGTTCCCACTATTCAAATTGTTGAGGACACCCAAACTATTACCACCCAATGCATTCCTAGTCCCGTTGGACCTATTAATGGTGATGCTAATACCTCAACCGAAGATAAAGAAACTCCTATGAACATAGAGGGTTTCAAACAAGTGAGCCTAGACGACACTACTACCACCTTTGATAGTAGTGATATTGATTTTGATAGTTGTACCCTCTCAGAAATTATTAGCTTGTTACACAAAATGTCTAGAGACCCCCACACTAGCACACTTAATCTTGCCTTCACGGAGCATATCACAAATGCTCTCATCAAAGCTAGGGAGGAGAAGCTTAGAGTAGAAGCCTCCATACCTAGGAAGCTAGATGATGGTTGGGACCCTATGATCAAAATTAAATTAAATAACTTCTCTTGCTATGCTTTATGTGATGTTGGAGCTAGTACCTCCGTTATGCCCAAAAGAATATTTGATATGTTTGAATTGAAGCCCTTTGAGCCATGTTCTTTTGGTGTTCGTCTTGTTGATTCTTCCGTAAAGAAACCTTTGGGGAAGATCGACGATGTTCTTATCATTGTCAATGACAACTATGTTCCCGTTGATTTTGTTGTCATGGATATAGAGTGTGAACCTTTGTGTCCAATTATTTTGGGACGTCCTTTTCTTCGCACCGTTGGTGCGGTTATTGACATGAAAGAGGGGAATATAAAATTCCAATTCCCATTCAAAAAGGGGATGGAACACTTCCCTAGAAAGAAAATCAAGTTACCTTTTGAGTCCGTTACTCGGGCTAGTTATTCTCTTTCTCTTGATAAAACTTGATTCTTCTTTTGCATCATGCCTAGCTTAAAGGCATAAAAGAAAGCACTTTCGGGAGGCAGCCCGCAACGAATTTAGGTTTTTATTTTTGCTTTTGTTGTGTCTTGATGATTGTTCTACTGTAGCAACATCATTGTATCTTTATTTTTCAGACTTGTGCCAAGTTATAGCCTCTTACGGCAAGGGAAGTAAAAGTTGTGACATGCTGTCCAGAAAACAGATTCTGTCCTCGTCACCAGAAAAATTCCAGAAAAATCCCAGTTCATCTTTTTGAGCTAAACATTTTACACAGTATGCTCTATACAATTACGAAACTTCCGTATGTTCTGAGTTGTGTTATTTGAGTTGCAGAAGTATCCCTAAAAAATTCTTTACTAACTTCTGTTCTGTTTTTAACAGATTCTGCCACGTTTTGTCTCTCCTAACTTTTGCAAACCTTAAGCTTGCTTTTTCTTTGCAAAAACTATTTGGCACTCTGGAGAAATAGTAGCTCTTCAAGAATATCTATATATCCAGTAGGGAAAAATTATTTATTAAGGGTACTAACCTCTCTAATCAGCTTGTGATGAGTTATGTATGAAGGGAGTTTTCAAGTGTGCGATGGAAGATGATGAAAGAAGATCCAGGAGTGTCAAGCGCTCAAGCTTGGGGATGCCCCCATGCATCCCCAACAAATATCCAAGGAGACTCAAGCGTCTAAGCTTGGGGATGCCCCCGTGCATCCCCTTCTCCATCAACAATCATCAGTTCGTCCTTCGTCTCACTATATTTTTATCACTTCATGCGTTATGTGCTATGCTTGGAGCGTCTCACTCTTAGGTTTTATTTTTAGTTTTATTTAGCTTTGCTTGCTGTTAATAACAAGTTAGATCCCGTCTTAGTTTGTGTGGGAGATAAACATGCTCCACTTTCAAATTTAGAACACGTCAGAGGATTTTTCCTGCTTATCTTTTTGCTGTTGTGTGTTCTTTATCTTTTCGTAGCTACTGTCATGTTTAGTTTTAGTCTTAGTTTGTCTTTAGCAAGAGCCTTGGCTTTTGTTTAGTTTGTTGCTGGAACTCTTTTAAGTTTTCATGTTTATCTTGTTAAAGAGAGTTGGTTGTTGCAATGAGTTGTGTCTTGTCTTGAAAGTAGATAATTGAGGTTGCTATTTAATTCTAGTAGTAACTTGCAATAGTTTTGAGGTATTGATGTGAGTAATGTTTGAACTTTTGGTGTCAAGAGCTCTAGCCTATTAGTGATAGATGTCGTATTTTGGGCAATCCGTGTGTATTTTCAAAACCTAAAAAACTAGTTGAGAACTCTAGCTACTAGATGGATCACTAATCTTTGGAGGGATCGGATATTAGAGTACACTCACGTACCATGAGTCGAGGATGCGCAAGGATAACCAAACCCCCATACACTCCTCCTCGGGGTACTTGTCTCTTTGTGAACCTCCTTATTAGATTGAGAGTTACCGATAATAAGTGCATGAGTTCTTCGGACTAATGTAAGTATTGAAAGTTGACACTTCCACCTTCCCATATTTTGCTAGCCTCTCCCGTGTCGTGCATTGCCTTCTTCTCATTCCGAGAGTTGGTGTCCACCTTCGCCGGTACATCCAAACCCTTGGCATGATACGCTCTGTCATCATAAACCTCCTTATATCTTTCCTCAAAACAGCCACCATACCTACCTATCAAGGCATTTCCATAGCCTTTCCGAGTTACATTGCCATGCAACTTCCACCTCTTCATGACTTGATCTTCATGTCATACATGTTCCTGCTACACTGGAAGCGACATACATTGCATACATCATGATAGTTACATCTTCTTTATGATTTTGAGTACCTTGTAAAGTGTGAAAGATCTCCTTTACCTTCTTGTAAAATAGAGTGTTGCCCTTAAGTGAGGAAAAGATCCCAAAGTGGACACAATAAAAGATCCCAAAGAGGACAAATGAGAGTTAAATAGAAAGAGCGATTGAGGCCACAAAAAAATACAAAAAATAGAAAAAGGAGAAAAAGAAATAAAAAGAGAGAAAGGGGCAACACTACTATCCTTTTGAGAGATCCACACTAGTACTCCCTTTATATCCTTGTACTCCATAGAGATGATCATTATGCATATAGCTATGTGGGGACCTTCACACTATAGAACTTGGCTTGCATATTCCAAGGATGAGCCTCCTCAAACAAGCTCTAGGCCTTCATGAGCGAGCAAGTTAGATGCACCCCAACTAGTTCCATTGGAGAGCTTCCTAGCTCGTATGTGCATCCGTTGCATGGCAATCCCTACTCCTCACATCATATCTATCATTTGGCATCTCTTGCATATGATTGTCCTCATTGATGTGAGCCTTTCTCTTCCTTTTTGTCTTCCTCCTCCGAACTTCTCTCTTTGCCATCCTAAGTGTCAACTCTCGTGCTTACGCTCATCCATTGCATGAGTGCTCAAAATATCGAAAAGGAGTGGATCAAATTGACTTGTACATGGCTAGTGGTCTGGGGATGAGTCAACATAAGATTCCAAAGAGGACCAAGTGTGAAACTTTAGTAGATTGAGTTATCAACACAAAAATGTTTTTTCGCGTATTCCCTATCCCCCTTCTTGCATGCAAACACCATTTGGAGACATTCGAGTCACGGACAGCGAGAGCTCTTGCACCTAATGTTCTTTTGTTACTTGTTTCAATGCTAATATAGACTCTTGCATGTTATGACTTGAATTGAATCTCTAACCTTGATTGCTTTACTTTTCAAAGTTCTTTTATGGTTGCTAGCATGTCACCACAGAAATTATGATGTTATCATTTACCTACTCAAGGACGAGCAGGAATTAAGCTTGGGGATGTTGAGACGTCCAAAACGTATCTATAATTTTTGCTTGCTCCATGCATGTTTTGTGTGATATTGTTATGATCTAGATACACTTTCATACACTTTTGATCATATTTGGACTAACCTATTAACTCAGTGCACCCCAGTGCCAGTTCCTGTTTTCTGTTGTTTTTCTATTTCAGTTTTCCCCCATATAAAAAGTGCCAGAAAAATTCCAGGAAAAATACAGGAAAAATCAGCGCACAGGAAGCTTTGCGAAGAGCCCGAGTGGGTCCAGAGGGGAGCCAGGGGGCTCAGGCGGCCACCCGGCGTGGCCCCACCCCTGGCCGCGCGAGGGGGCGCCTGGGGCCCCTGGTCCTCCTCTGGCTGCCCCCCTTCGTTTATTTATTCTCCGTCACGGGGAAACTCCGAAGACAGAACCCTATTTCGCAAACTCGCCTCTGTTCCGCCGCCGCCCCGCTTCCGAGATCGGGAGCAGCAAAAGACCTCTTCCCGGCACCCTGCCGGAGGGAGGATTGACCTCCGGGAGTCTCCTCTCCACCATGGATTCTTCCCGGATTTCTCGTGAGTAGTTTTCCTTGGACCATGGGTCCGTGATCAGTATCTATGTGATGTTCTTCTCCCCTCTTTGTTCTTCATGGTTTACACCTCGTGAGCTGCCCTACATGATCGAGGCACTTTTGTAATCTTTCTACTATTGCTATGCTGAGTTTGATGGGATCTGATGGATTATGAGATAATGTTCAGATTGTGATAGAGTAATATATTTGGTTTTTATCTCTTATATTTTTGTTCCTAAGTAATTCTTGCATGTTCTCCGTTGCTGTTTATTGCTTTGGCCAAGTAGTAGGTAGTGACTCCAAGAGGGAATGTTATGCTCGATTGTGGGTTCATGCCCCCCGATGACACGCTTGAGTGACAGAAACATGAGTCTAGGGGTTGTGTTGTTGCCACAAGGGGGAAAACAACGGTGCTTGTAACCGCGGTTGCAAGGATTGTTTACTTTACGCAAAGTTCTTTTTAATGAAGTTGTTTGTTGCTTTGGGTTTACACTTTGGGTGGGGCTCGCAACTTAATACCAGCGAGATGTTCTGGATAGATATCTCAAGGTGGATGATTAGTAGTAGATGCAGTTGGATTATGGTCTACTTATTTTGGCGTACTGCCCGTTCTTTTGAGCCCCTTCCTTTATTTTGTAGCATAGTTAGCATTGCGGTGCGTTCATAATCCTGTCAATTGCCCTTCTGTAATTTGTTTACCTCGCATAGCATTTTTATCGTCTTTTGGGAGAGAGACATCACTAGCGAACATCACGTATCCCGGTCCATATCCTTATTACTGTTTCCACGCTATCTTTACTTTTCTGTTTTTACTTTCAATTGCTATCATTATCCCTTGTATTTTACCCTTTGTGAACAACAAGACCGGAGAGATTGACAACCTCTCTGAACTTCGTTGGGAACAAAGTTATCTGTGTCTGTGTGCAGGTCCACGTCAGTTGCGCCGCTGACACCTACTTATCATCTCTGGAGTCCTAATGAAGACAAACCTTGGTATCTTCACCGAGGGAAACTTGCTGTTGTGCTACATCACGCCTTCCACTTGGGGCTAACCAACGAAGGGCGAGAAGCCATCAGCGACTAAAATTTTTTAAGATTTTCTTAACAAATTGGGCTCAACAAGGAATATAGGTTGTCTAGAAATGCAACTATGTGAGTGTGACGCCCCCAAAATCAGACCGTGTACAGTAATCATACATGCAAGGTACACGATCGAGATTAGGGACTCACGGTGAGATATCAGAACACAACTCCAAAAATAAAATAATACAAGCTGTTTAATACAAGCCAGGGGCCACGAGGGCTCGAATACAACAGCTCGAGAGCACAAAGTTAGCGGAAGAAACAGTATCGTAGTACAGACACAAGAATACAAGGTTGCCTTAAGAAGGCTAGCACAAATAACAACAGATCGAAAAGGCGAGGCCTCCTACCTGGGAACCTCCAAACTACTCCTGGTAAATGGGGAACTCGACGTCGTAGAAGGCATCAGGGATCTTCATGTTGCGGTGGTCGACATCGGGGATCTCCTTCTCCTGGAATCCAAGGCTCCAACGTCGACTGCAGCGGCCGATCAGGAAAAACAAAAAGGGGGAAATAAAGCAAAGGTGAGTATCTAGCATACCCGCGAGTATTACGTCCGCTACTAAGAATTATGCATTGTATCAAATGGAAAGGGGAGGCTGTATATAGTGGACTGCAAGGGAGAAATCAGAATAAGGGTAAGAAGCTAGGCCTATCGAAGACTAGCATCTTCTGACGAGTCTTGCAGCATGAGAAGAGAATCAGCCAACAGTTCATATAAAGCAATAAAGTAACAATGAAGCAGAAGTTGCTGCAACATTGTTTAATAGTAAGTTGTAATAATTAATAATAATAATGCCTCCGAGTTCCCCTCCTCAACTTCCCTGCGAGGAAGAAAACCCGGAACCATACAGTTTAATAGTAATAGTTTGTAGTGGTAAGATCCAGCTTCAGCATAAAGCGTCTTGTTACCGTGGACACGGCTATTCGAATAGATTAAACTCCCTGCAGGGGTGCACTACTGTTCAGCCTGCACGCTCGGATCTCCAGGGTGGCGTACACTTTGTTAGGGAATGCCCCACCGAGGTTATCCGACACATCGCAGCCCATCCTAGGGTCAGCAGAGAGGCCATCCGTTGGACTATATCCTATGCACCAAGGGGTCTAGGTCCCTCACCCTTGCACGCTCCTGCACAGTACGAGACTGGCCGGTGAAGCAAAAGCAAATCCAAAACACACCTGCTGCAGCAAAGAAGACAAGACCGCTTCCCGGCTATCAGCCTGTGGTGCTGCTAACGTCTGAAGAGCTTTCAGACAAACTACGACGCATGGGAGCCCATAACTCCTTATCCCACGTGAAGGTAGTGCGTACAGACCAACGGGTCTCTCAAGTCATCCGCCGAACCATTTAGCATTTTAATTAACCCGCGTGACAACCGTTATCGTTGCCTCGACTTCACTGACCCGCGGTCAACGACAGCAGTAAGGACCACCAGTACATCGGTGCATGCCCTGTCGTCCCACCAAGTCTCTGCGGTTACCAACAAGGTGAACCGTCTCCTTACCTTGTCTCGCATGTGCTCTTGGTAGAGCTCGACTTTCGTGGTTTGGTAACTCTCGCGAGATACGAGAAGGGTCCAAGCACGCCAGTAACATCGGTCGTACCCTCCCTGTCGCTCCCGACAATATACCGCTCGCGGGCACCGTTGGGTCGCCCGACTTCTTACCTTAAGGACAACCGTTGCTCGGGTACCTAGAGCGGCTATACAGAGTCAACAACGAGTGGAGGTACGAGGATTACTCCTCGGTAGCTCCACTTGAAGGTGGCTCGGCAAAGCCGAGCTAGGGGTCCTTAGGCAGTGTCTGCATTGTACCATACCTGTGCAGTTGTATATATATTCGTATCCGCGTTCACTCACCAGAGTGATCACGGCCCGCTATCTAATCCTAGCTAACAATGCGCAGGGCTCACTGCTGAATAATGCATAATTATAATAGGCATCATAGGATAAGGACGTACATCAAGGGGCGACAAAAACAGGCTATGCAATTGAATAGGATTGTAATCGTAGGAGCGGCAGTAACAATGCCTAGTTCAAGAAATGTACGGAAAAGGTAGGCGATATCTGGGGAAGAGAATGGCTCTGCTTTCCTGGAAGCTCGACGGTAGGGGCAGGGTCGTTGACGAAGTAGTCGTACCCGGCGGCGGTGTAGTCGACGACGGCAGCGGGGTCTACCGGAGAATAAGGGGGATAAACACGGTAAATACAAAGCAATCATAGCAAACAAATACATGGCATGACATATGCAAAGTTAACGGTGTTCTAACGCAGTGCAATGCATGTTGCACGCAGCGGGAATTCATCCGGGGATGAACTACCGGCTCGGGGTGATTACCGGACAGGGCGACCGGAGGGGGAAGGTATCATGTCGGAGGTGTCGTGGACATCCGACAAAGATAAGGGGGGTGTATCCGTGTTAGTTGAACCATTCCGGACAACTTTCATGTTCGGAATAAATTCATCCGGCAGGTGTTTACCGGCACCGGGAATTATCGACAGACAGCCCGGAGGGGGGGAATGTCGATGATCGGTGTGTTAGGGAGGTGGGGTAGACATCCAGATAGCGTATATGTATAAACTTTTTCATGTATAAACTTTTTCGATCCGAGTTACGGATTAAAAGATATTGATTTTCAAACTTAAATCATTTTAAAAGATTTTCTGGAATTATTTTATTATTAAAACAGTAACATTATCCGCAACAGGGTTGACTGGTCAAACCTAACATGGGGTCCCACATGTCAGCCTCACAGTATTTATAATTCAATTAATTTAATTAAAATAGAGCCAGGGCCCACATGTCATACACTTCAATTAATCTAAATTCTTTTAAATATTAATCTGACAGTGGGGTCCAGGTGTAAGTCACATAGTGGTTAATTAAGCAATTTCATTAAGTTAAAAGGGCATGGGGCCCATCTGTCATACTCTCAGGGTGGTTTATTTTCAGTTTAGTTTTAACTAGCAGTTTAATTAGGGGGGTTGGGGCCCAGTCGTCAGTGAGTATTAGAGGGGGCTTAGCCCAAAATTAACTGGGCGTGGCCCACCGATCAGTGGCCTAATAGGCCACACGCATAGCACACGCTGCATGCCGGCGGTGAGCGGGCAAGCACGGCGGCCAGAGACCGGTGCAGCGAGGCTAGGAGGCACGGCGGGCGGTTCCGGCCTTGCGCGTGCGCCGGAGCACGCTGGGGCGCGCCCAGACCACCAGCAGCAGTAGCACGCGGCTGGGCGAGTGAGGGGGGACCGCGGCCATGGCATGGCCGAGGATGTGGGTGCCTACGTCGAGCACGGCCAGGGAACGACCAACGGCGACCTACGACGCGAGCACGGGGAGAGCTTCCAAGGGGGAGGGGGGATTCAAGGGAGGTGCTCACGGTGAGCGCCGGGTCGAGGTCTGGGAGGTCGAGGTGCGGTGATGGCGACGTATTGAGCCGGCGACGAACTTCGGCAGTGGAGGAAAGGCGTGGTGCGGTTCGCGCGTTCGAGAGCACGCCGGCTCGATCCTCGGGTTGGGGGCGAACGGGAGGACGCCGGGCAAGCTCCTGGACATGCGCAGGCGGCTCGGGGTGGCCTCGGGCCGCGCCAATGGCGTACGACGGCGACGGCGGTTCTCGTGGCCACGAGATCTAGCGAGGGGGGAAACAGGGGAGGGAAACGGGGGCGTCTAGGGTTCGGGGGGCGAGGTGGCCTCCTTATCCACCCCCGCGGTGGCCTGTAGCGGCTCGAGGGGGCGACCGGGTTCGGTGGCGACGTCGACGGCCTCGGTCGGACCCTGTAGCGCGAGGTAGACGACAACGATGGAGGAAGAGGGTGGGCTGGGGGTTTGGGCCAGTTGCCCATGGCATAGGATAGTATTTTTTTCCTTTTTTTTATTTGTTTTCTGTTTTTCTTTTTATTTGTTCTTTTATTCTATGTTTGTATTTCTTTTAGTTGCTTTAGCAAAAATTTTAAAATATGTAATATGTTCCATAATTAGTATGGCACAATTCTATAGTGCCACAAAAAGTTTGAGAATTTTATAAATTCATTTAATTTGTGCTTGTAATTAAATGAGTTAATTGGGGTTGCTTTTGCTACTACTTTGATTTGATTAAAATAGTAAAACATTTTAATAAGCTACTATTTCATTTTTAATATGACCTAATGATTATTAGACATTTTAGAAAACTGGTTCCATAATTTTTGATTGAACATTAATGACCACTTGTTTTGGAATTTTTAATTGGTTTGAATTTTGGAACAAGCCATGGTCAAGGTGATCATCACATGCCTAGTCATGGTGACATGGCAACAGTAAAAGTGATTACTGTAGTGTGATACCCGGGGTGTTACAAATCTCCCCCACTACAAAGAATTCTCGTCCCGAGAATTAAAAGGTAGTGGAAGGGGCAAAGCTTTGGTTTCGTATTCTAACGAATCTTCTGGGTCTTGTTGTCCTTCGCAAAGAAGTTAATCCTTCCCATTGATGTCTTCATTTGTTTGCATCGGTGTATCTCGACGAGTTGTCATCCTTCCTGCGGGGGCTTCATCGTACCTACGAATAGGCTAGGGGGGAACTTGAGGGGGGCGGATCGGTACAAGCTTAATCAACCGAGATGGTCGAAGGGAATGGGGTACAAAGTATCTCACGAGTTAAACTCAGGGAGATACATTGAGAGAGACAAAAGAAGGCATTAGAAGTTTTCAAGCGGATATGCAAGCATTCGACGACGATGTCGGATGATGACTAGGGGTTTAGAGCATGAGGCATAAGCACTGCGTTTGATATCAGACTGAATATCACAAGCAGGTGACTCGTGAATTGCATATGAGGTTAAGCATGAGGAATAACCTCGAGAACAGAAAGGTACAAGAGAGTCAGGTTTCGATCCTGTGGAACTGTGGGTTATGGGCCCACATTGAATAAGAAGGGTGGTGACAAACATTGCGATCAGGTTGCAAGGTAAGTCAGAGAATAGCTTGTTAGCTATGTCGGCAACAACGTCGGTACCAAGGGCGAGGGACGAAGAGAACAATTTTCCTGCTCGTTAAGACGAGGCGGACCAATAGGCAAAGTTCTCGTCCATCGGTGGTCACCAAAAGTCATCAACAATAGTAACAGGTTGTACAGCAAAGTAGTACACCGAAGTGTTTACATAAGCAGGGAATTATCACTGCTCAGACGAGTTACCTCAGAAGGAAGGTTAAACAGTCCAATGGAAAGGAAAATGTGATCATCAGATCAAACATACCAATGAAAAGGAAAACGTAATGATACACAAGTATCACGTGTATATCTTTCCCAAGGGAAAGAAAAACAAGATATACATGACCAAGTTAGTATTGGCAGGGAGTCAAAGGAAGTTGTCGATGATAACACAAATCATCGAGGGGCAAGGATGGTATTTCTCACCATGAATTCAATAGACACATGGAAGAAGCAAAAATCCTGATGATGACCACGACACTTTATGTCGAGAGGTTTCAAGAGAATGCAATCGAATAGCAACATCACCAAACAAAAGGGGTAATGGAGCAAAAGGTAAGCAGTGTCCTCGGTTGACGACAACCCAGAACCTGTGGAATGGCTAAATCGATGAGAAGTATCGCATCAGCAAGAATTTATGAGAGGTGGTGCAACGACCCAATATTGTCGAGATACCAGAGGGTTAATACTCGCAGGTAGGACGGAAGATCATAGACTTAATAGAAATTTATGCCAAGGGGATAATCATTATACAAGAAGCTTTCATGATAAGTTCTACATAGTATCCATGGGCATGAACACAAGTTCAAGGTCGACTCCCACTTCTTCGATGCATAACCTTTCACTCACTTCTCGCTCACATGAAGTTTGTAGGATTGCAATCTCATCAGACAGAAGGACGGTAGGGTATAACCCGCATAAAATTTGGGTTCATACCGATTAGGGGAAGCACATGGTTAATCCATCGGGCATTTTTTTAACCCATACAACAAACATTATAAGCGAGGGATACCAGTTCGAAAGCAGAAGGCTAATGACACCGAGTAGAAGATGTCATTCGCCAGAGGCATCTGATATCCAGGAAAAAATCATGAATGACTTAGGGCACAAGGGAACAACAGGTAGTAATCCACCAAAAGGTCAGGTGGTGTTCAGAGAGTCTGGTGTGGGTATCGGTACTCAACCATAAGAAGAAAGATTGCATAAGCATCGGAGATAGAAGTATTTGAATAATTCGATGCTCAAGTACAAAGAAATTATGACTTCCAATAGGGGATATGAGAAGCAGATGTTGTGACCATAAGTATATAAGTTGAACGGACTTATACGGACAGTCAACCGAGGTTAGAGTTACCGATATCCAGCTCATGTCTGGAATGACGTCTGAGCCGGAAGAATGAATTCATAGGGATCAATGGATGATTGTGTGCACTAGCACAGACGATGATTCAACAAATCAGAATCGCACTACCAAGGGAGGTCATCAAAGACTACAAGACAACAGGATTAATCATAGTGCAAGAAGGTAAGAAGAATCTCCAAAGCAGTAGGCTGCCGAGGATTGTCGCGAGATCGAATAGTATTTCAAAGTATTTTGGTAATCACAGGAACAACTTAGGATGAACGGATCCTCGATAAATGTGAGGAATTATCCGCCGGGTGAAAAGAAACTTCAAGGTGGTAGGCTCAAAGGATTTACCAATCAACGGAGAGTATTTCGATGCATCTTGTGAACACAAGATCAACTGGGATCGAATGGATGAACGGAAGGTGTATATGGTCATACATACAGACTTATCGGTGGCAAGGAATTGTAAAGGTGATCGGCACATATGGTCTCGAGAATTTTAGCGGAGAGTAATCTTCGGAATCTTCTCGTGAAGCAAGCGATCAACTGGAATGAGGGGTCTCCAGGAGGAAGTAGTCACGAGATCCTAATGTCAGAGTTAGCAAAATCTTTAACCCGAAAGGAAGAGAGAGCAGAGTCCTAGAGTAAAGGTACGGAGTAAAAGATCCTAATACCATCCAGTTTGCGACGTGGGCCGATAAGCCACACGACACTGTTAGTAAAGTATTTTTGCAACGACTAGACTCGACTTCGACCAAGCAGTTGGAAGGGGGTGTCCTACAGGCAGTCGGCTCTGATACCAACTTGTGACGCCCCTAAAATCAGACCGCGTATAGTAATCATACACGCAAGGTACACGATCGAGATTAGGGACTCACGGTGAGATATCAGAACACAACTCTACAAATAAAATAATACAAGCTGTTTAATACAAGCCAGGGGCCACGAGGGCTCGAATACAACAGCTCGAGAGCACAAAGTTAGCGGAAGCAACAGTATCTGAGTACAGACACAAGAATACAAGGTTGCCTTAAGAAGGCTAGCACAAATAACAACAGATCGAAAAGGCGAGGCCTCCTACCTGGGAACCTCCAAACTACTCCTGGTCAACGGGGAACTCGACGTCGTAGAAGGCATCGGGGATCTTCATGTTGCGGTGGTCGACATCGGGGATCTCCTGCTCTTGGACTCCAAGGCTCCAACGTCGACTGCAGCGGCCGATCAGGCAAAACAAAAAGGGGGAAATAAAGCAAAGGTGAGTATCTAGCATACCCGCGAGTCTTACGTCCGCTACTAAGCATTATGCATTGTATCAAATGGAAAGGGGAGGCTGTATATAGTGGACTGCAAGGTAGGAATCAGAATAAGGGTAAGAAGCTAGGCCTATCGAAGACTAGCATCTTCTGACGAGTCTTGCAGCATGAGAAGAGAATCATCCAATAGTTCATATAAAGCAATAAAGTAACAATGAAGCAGAAGTTGCTGCAACATTGTATAATAGTAAGTTGTAATAATTAATAATAATAATGCCTCCGAGTTCCCCTCCTCAACTTCCCTGCGAGGAAGTAAACCCGAAACCATACAGTTTAATACTAAAAGTTTGTAGTGGTAAGATCCAGCTTCAACATAAAGCGTCCTGTTACCGTGGACACGGCTATTCGAATAGATTAAACTCCCTGCAGGGGTACACTACTGTTCAGCCTGCACGCTGGAATCTCAAGGGTGGCGTACACCTTGTTAGGGAATGCCCCACCGAGGCCATCCTAGGCTCAGCAGAGAGGCCATCCGCCGGACTATATCCTATGCGCCAAGGGGTCTAGGTCCCTCACCCTTGCACGCTCCTGCACGGTACGAGACTGGTCGGTGAAGCAAAAGCAAATCCAAAACACACCTGCTGCAGCAAAGAAGACAAGACCGCTTCCCGGCTATCAGCCCGTGGTACTTCTGACGTCTGAAGAGCTTTCGGACAAACTACGACGCAGGGGAGCCCATAACTCCTTATCCCACGTGAAGGTAGTGCGTACAGACCAACGGGTCTCTCAAGTCATCCGCCGAACCATTTAGCATTTTAATTAACCTGCGTGACAACCGTTATCGTTGCCTCGACTTAACTGACCCTCGGTCAACGACAGCAGTCAGGACCACCAGTACATCGGTGCCTGCCCTGTCGTCCCACCAAGTCTCTGCGGTTACCAACAAGGTGAACCGTCTCCTTACCTTGTCTCGCGTGTGCTATTGGTAGATCTCGACTTTCGTGGTTTGGTAACTCTCGCGAGATACGAGCAGGGGCCAAGCACGCCTGTAACGTCGGTCGTACCCTCCTTGTCGCTCCCGACAATATACCGCTCGCGGGAGCCGTTGGGTCGCCCGACTTCTTACCTTAAGGACAACCGTTGTTCAGGTACCTAGAGCGGCTATATAGAGTCAACAACGAGTGGAGGTACGAGGATTACTCCTCGGTAGCTCCACTTGAAGGTGGCTCGGCAGAGCCAAACTAGGGGGCCTTAGGCGGTGTCTGCATTGTACTGTACCTGTGCAGTTTTATATATATCCGTATCCGCATTCACTCACCAGAGTGATCACGGCCCTCTATCTAATCCTAGCTAACAATGCGCAGGGCTCACTGCTGAATAATGCATAATTATAATAGGCAGCATAGGATAACGAGGTACATCAAGGGGCGACAAAAACAGGCTATGCAATTGAATAGGATTGTAATCGTAGCAGCAACAGTAACAATGCCTAGTGCAAGAAATGTACGGAAAAGGTAGGCGATATCTGGGGAAGAGAATGGCTCTGCTTTCCTGGAAGCTCGACGGTAGGGGCAGGGTCGTCGACGAAGTAGTTGTACCCGGCGGCGGTGTAGTCGACGACGGCAGCGGGGTCTACCAGAGAATAAGGGGGATAAACACAGTAAATACAAAGCAATCATGGCAAAAAAATACATGGCATGACGTATGCAAAGTTAATGGTGTTCTAACGCAGTGCAATGCACGTTGCACGGAGCGGGAATTCATCCGGGGATGAACTACCGGCTCCGGGTGATTACCGGACAGGGAGACCGGAGGGGGAAGGTGTCATGCCGGAGGTGTCGTGGACATCCGACAAAGATAAGGGGGGGGGTATCTGTGTTAGTTGAACCATTCCAGACAACTTTCATGTTCGGAATAAATTAATCCGGCAGGTTTTTACCGGCACCAGGAATTATCGACAGACAGCCCGGAGGGGGGAATGTCGATGATCGGTGTGTTAGGGAGGTGGGGTAGACATACGGATAGCGTATATGTATTTGTTATATTTTTCTGATCAATTTTCATGTATAAACTTTTTCGATCCGAGTTACGGATTAAAAGATATTGATTTTCAAATTTAAATGATTTTAAAATATTTTCCGGAATTATTTTATTATTAAAACAGTAACATTATCCACAATAGGGTTGACTGGTCAAACCTGACATGGGGTCCCACATGTCAGCCTCATAGTATTTATAATTCAATTAATTTAATTAAAATAGAGCCAGGGCCCACATGTCATACACTTCAATTAATCTAAATTCTTTTAAATATTATTCTTACAGTGGGGTCCAGGTGTAAGTCACACAGTGGTTAATTAAGCAATTTAATTAAGTTAAAAGGGCATGGGGCCCATCTGTCATACTCTCAGGGTGGTTTATTTTCAGTTTAGTTTTAACTAGCAATTTAATTAGGGGGGTTGGGGCCCAGTCGACAGTGAGTATTAGAGGGGGCTTAGCCCAAAATTAACTGGGCGTGGCCCACCGGTCAGTGGCCTAATAGGCCACACGCACAGCACACGCTGCACGCCGGAGGTGAGCGGGTGAGCACGGCGGCCAGAGACCGGTGCGGCGAGGCTAGGAGGCACGGCGGGCGGTTTCGGCCTTGCGCGTGCGCCGAAGCACGCTGGGGCGCGCCCAGACCACCAGCAGCAGTAGCACGCGGCTGGGGTGAGTGATGGGGGACCGCGGCCATGGCATGGCCGAGGCTGTGGGTGCCTACGTAGAGCACGGCCAGGGAACGACCAACGGCGACCTACGACGCGAGCACGGGGAGAGCTTCCAAGGGGGAGGGGGATTCAAGGGGGGTGCTCACGGTGAGCGTCGGGTCGAGGTCTGGGAGGTCGAGGTGCGGCGATAGCGACGTATTGAGCCGGCGACGAACTTCGGTAGTGGAGGAAAGGCGTGGTGCGGTTCGCGCGTTCGAGAGCACGCCGGCTCGATCTTCGGGTTGGGGCGAACGGGAGGACGTCGGGGAAGCTCCTGGACATGCACAGGCGGCTTGGGGTGTCCTCGGGCCGAGCCAATGGCGTACGACGGCGAGGGCGGTTCTCCTTACGACGATATCTAGCGAGGGGGGAAAATAGGGGAGGGAAACGGGGGCGTCTAGGGCTCGGGGGGCGAGGTGGCCTCCTTATCCACCCCCACGGTGGCCTGTAGCGGCTCGAGGAGGTGACCGGGTTCGGTGGCGACGTCGACGGCCTCGGTCGGACCCTGTAGCGCGAGGTAGACAACAACGATGGAGGAAGAGGGTGGGCTGGGGGTTTGGGCCTGTTGCCCATGGAATAGGATAGTATTTTTCCTTTTTTTTGATTTGTTTTCTGTTTTTCTTTTTTTTATTTTATTCTATGTTTGTATTTCTTTTAGTTGCTTTAGCAAAAAAATTAAAATTTTAATATATTCCATAATTAGTATGGCACAATTCTATAGTGCCACAAAAAGTTTGAGACTTTTATAAATTCATTTAATTTGTGCTTGTAATTAAATGAGTTAATTGGGGTTGCTTTTTCTACTACTTTGATTTGATTAAAATAGTAAAACATTTTAAGAAGCTACTATTTCATTTTTAATATGACCTAATGATTATTAGAAATTTTAGAAAACTGGTTCCATAATTTTTTATTGAACATTAATGACCACTTGTTTTGGAATTTTTAAGTGGGTTGAATTTTGGAACAAGCCATGGTCAAGGTGATCATCACATGCCTAATCATGGTGACATGGCAACAGTAAAAGTGATTACTGTAGTGTGACACCCGGGGTGTTACAGTGAGCAACCTATATGCGAACAACTACACCACAACAAGCAAGTAAGAAATAAGCAATGGAAATAACTTGCACAAAGTAAAGATAAAGGGAACACGGGAGACAAGGATATGTTGCTGAAGTTCCTTCTCTTTCAAGAAGTACGTCTCCGTTTGGAGAGGGTGAGGAGCACAATGCTCACACGAAGTCAACGACAGCCACCCTATTTCTCCTCACTCTCTTACCAATGCAAGATGTCGTGAACCACTACTAGGAGGCCTTGAAGGTGGCAACCGAACCTTTACAAACAAGGTTGGGGCAAACTCCACAATTTAATTGGAGGCTCCCAACGAAACCACGAAGCTTCACCACAATGGAATGTGGCTTCGAGGTGACCTCTTCCGTCTAGGGCACCAACGCACCCAAGAGTAACGAGATCCACACGGGATTAGTGGGGGGAATCAAATATCCTTTGGTGAAAGTGTAGATCGGGGCCTCCTCTTCCAAACCCTAGAGAATCAACAAGTTTTGATGGCTAGGGAGGGAGATCGGGCAAGAATGGAGCTTGGGCGTCAATGGAGGTGAGAGCAATAAATGAAGTAAGGTTCAATGGGGAAGAAGACCTCCTTTTATAGGTGGACATAAAAGCAGCCATTGGTTGCCCACCAACCATGGTACTACCGCTCCAGGAGCGGTACTACCGTGGAGCGATACTACTGCAACCCAAGCGGTACTACCGCGCCCCACTACCGCCCTATCCAGAGAGGATACGGTAGTGGGTGCGGTACTAGCCACGGTACTACCGTGGAGCGCTACTACCGCTATGCAGGCGGTACTACCGTGCCGCGGTAGTGCTGCGGCTCAGTACCGCGCCCACTACCGCTCAATCCAGAGAAGATACGGTAGTGAGTGCGGTACTAGCCACGGTACTACCGTGGCGCGGTACTACCGTGCCATGGTAGTACTGCGGCTTAGTACCGCGCTTACTACCGCTCAATCCAGAGAGATCACGGTAGTAAGCACGGTAGTAGCCACGGTACTACCGTGGCACGGTACTACCGCAAGCCCAGCGGTACTACTGCCCTGGCAGACCCAAGGAGCCAGCTCCACCCAGGAAAACTCCTCCGTGACGCCCTAAAAACTATGTGGGTGCAGAGAGTGTGTATGTGTGATGGTTTCACCCACCATTCCATAACGGATCCCCTCTTGATAGTACGGTTTTCCTACGACTCAATCAATCAAAAAGATATCGAAAGGAAACTCTGTCTTCACGCTCCAACACCAGAGGGGAACCTGACCGTCTTGTGTCATGACCACCATTATCTGAAATGCTTATTGACACACGGTTAAACCACAAATGCATTGTCATCAATCACTAAAACCAATCAAGGGGAAATATGACCTATCAATCTCCCCCTTTTTGGTGTATTGATGACAACACACGATTTGCATAAAATAGGACTAGAGAATTTAAAACATGCCATTTATTTACAAAATATAGACAGGCTCCCCCTAGATGTGTGCATCAATTTAGATATGCCTATGAAATGCAAGACACACACATAAGGAAGACACTCCCCCTATATTTTATATACTAGGCCAACCTTAGCTAGACATAACACATATGTGAGCATAAAGAAAACAAGTCATAACATAGCATCACATAACCAGACAATAAAAGTACGAACATAGGATAGCATATGTCTCACACCATATGTCACGGAAGTCTCACAAGATGGACTAAAAACCAAAGCAAATAAACGGAGTTCACAAGCGGAGAAAATGAGACAACTGAAACACGCTTGTGACTCGCCCAACCCTGAGAAGATGCAAATCGGAGTCCTAAAACTCTCCCCCCCCCTTTGGCATCGAGACGCCAAAAAGGCAGAGAGTGACCTAGCGTCCCATGGTGATGGACTACTCGTCGTCCTGGGCATAGTCCTCGTCATCGTCAGACTCCTCTGACTCCACTGCTGCCTCTGGGTCATCAGTAGTTGGCTGCCGAGCGGTGGACGAAGGGCCAGACGCATCATCAGTGAGGTCCCACTCGCTGAACTTGGACATCCACTTGTCCTCGAGAGTGATGCTCTTCTCGGACCCGTCCTGGACCGTCATACCCTGCTGCATGTAGAAAGCCTTCTGCAGCCGCCGGTTCTCCTTCTCCCTCCCGTGTGCCTCATACATGCGGTGTTGAATGTCAGTCTGAAGACAGAAGAGCTGCTTTACCTTCCTGGTGAGCTTGGCAGCCCATCCAGGCTGCTCAGGGCCCTTGTCAGAGGACCTAGCATAACCACCAATGCTCGTGCCAGAGCGAGTACGGGGAACACTGTGACCACCAGCTGCAGCCTGGTCCTCCTCAATCTCCTCATCGGAGCCGGCAGGAGACCCCTGAACGGGACCATGTCCCACGGCCCACTTGTCCTTGATACGCAGCTGCACAGTCTCATGCTTTGTGAGGGGACCCACTGGAAGCCTCTCATCCTCGAAGGACTCAGCCCAAGCTGTCTCGAAGAGCACCTGAAGATAGGGTCCATAGATAGGGACCTTCCAGTCCATCACAGCCGTGTAAAGCTCCTCCCAGATGATGGAGCACACATCCAGGGTCATCGCGATGCCCTTGTACTCCATGCAGAGCAACAACATGTTCACCAGGTAGCTGTGCACCATATCCAGATTACCAACACGAGGAAACAGAGAGGAGACAAAGATCCGATGCATGATATCCAGGAACGGGATAAGGACCACACAGTGCTTCTCATTGCCCTTGGCATCCGTGTATTCAATAGTGTTCTTATAAGGGGCCAACTCATTCTTGTTCCTTGCATTAGCAGACGTGTGCGGACGAAGACCAAGAGGCTCGTCCGCAGTGGACAGCGGAACTCCCAGAGCTGCCATGAAGGTCTCCCACTTACATCTCACACGCTCTTCATGACACATCCAAGTAAGTGTCCTGTCAGAGGCAGTGGAGAAGTAGACGGTGGCAAAGAACTGAGCTAGGAGATCGGCATCAAAAGCTTTGTTGAATCATATGATGTCGCAGATCCCAAACTGCTCACACAGCGCCAGAGCCTCACCAAAATAGTCAGTGTGCTTCCTCAAGTACTGTAGCGGAACTGACTTCACATGGGGCACAAAGTGATTCTTCCTGTCTTTCAGAATAGTATGATATACATCACGTTGAGTCATGTTCCAGAACTTGGTTCCTGCAAACGTTGGGTCTTGAGGACGGGTATACGGGTTGATCTTGCGCAAATCTCTGTAATCTGGCAGAGGGAGCTCAAACACAGGCTTGACGGGTTCCTTTTGCCTATGTGCAGTCTTCTTCATAGAGGAGTAGCTAGCCTTGCCTGAGGTCGTGGACTTGCGCTTGAGGTGCCTACGAGAGGGTCCATCACCTGAACACAACCAACAGAAAGAACCAGACAACACAAACACATGAGATGCAAGAACCCGGACACAGGTGAACAAAGAAAATATGTTGGATAAGTTGCAGTTTCAGGAACCACGGTAGTACCGTGCTTGGTACGGTAGTACCGCTGGTACCAGCGGTAGTACTGCAGCAGGACCAGCGGTAGTACCGTCCCGGTGCAGACAGCACGGATCTGAGATCCGGTACTACCGGGGTGCCAAAAATGCAAACTATTCCAACACATCTACATCATTCCTATCTAGCAATCCATCCAAGTTCTCAAAGTGCCTAGGCATAGCCAAAAACCTAGTGGATCTACAAGTGTTGCCCTAGCAACAAAGTTCGAGAACGAACCAATGGAGAAGGAAAACAGGTCAATACCGGAATCCATGGCACTCGGGGAGGGTGGGGACCAATCCCACCGAAGGAGAACGAAGGAGGATGGCCTGGAGTCGACGCTCCGAGGGTGGGCGTCGGGGCAGCCGACGGTGCTGCAGACAGGGAGAGGGGGAAACTGAATGGGGTATGGGGAGGAACTCCCCGTACCCCTTCGGTTATACCTTTCCTGGGAATAATGGTAGTACCGCAAGTGGCGCGGTAGTACCGCGCGAGCGGTACTACCGTGCCAGCGGGCAGTAGTACCGCTGGCAGCATGCCATCATACCCAAGTATCAAGGAAGGGTGGGCTTGTGCATCGAAGGTTTTAGGGGGAAAGGCTTGGGTTTGAGACACAAAAACTTCAGCGGGAAGAGAACACTCCGAGACCAAAACCAATGCAGAGAAGCGCGAGCAATCTCGGAGTGATCAAAAAGAAACACAACACAAAAAGAGACACACACAAACAAGAGCCAACCCTCCCAAAGAGAGGGGCGGTGGCAGAAGCCACCATGTTTGAGCTTGTTTGGTATGACACCACTAAGATGTATCTTGGGTTCATTGCCAATGCTCTTCTTTGAAGCACTGTTGTCACCTTGGGTGACCATGACGGCCGCCGAACGTGACCATAGTGAAAGAATTTTATCTCTTTTTGCATAATAGGTGTAGTGGTTGCCTATGAATTAAGCAACACTCCCCCTATGTCCATGCCTACATCCAAGCTAGACTTCAAGTTGATATGGGGAGTGTGGGCAAGTCTTCAAACCGCATTACTTGAATCAATGATATTTAGCTCATGCCTTAACTCTCGGAACCTTGCTTCATCCAAGGGCTTGGTGAAAATATCCGCAAGTTGATCTCCGGTGCCCACATATGAAAGGTCAATATCACCGCGCTTCACATGATCTCGAATAAAATGATGACGAATCTCAATATGCTTCGTCTTGCTATGTTGAACGGGGTTGTAGGCGATCTTGATAGCACTTTCATTGTCACATAAAAGAGGCACTTTGTCACAAGTGACACCGTATCCTTTAAAGTTTGCCTCATCCATAATAATTGAGCACAACAACTTGCGGCGGCAATGTACTCGGCTTCGGTAGTAGAGAGGGAAACACAATTTTGCTTCTTGGATGACCAACTCACCAAAGACCTACCAAGGAATTGACATCCTCCGGAAGTGGACTTCCTCTCCACCTTGTCTCCCGCCCAATCCGAGTTCGTGTACCCGATGAGGTTGAAGCTTGAGCCTTTAGGATACCACAACCCAAAGTTTGGGGTATGAACCAAATATCGAAAGATTCTTTTGACAGCCACTACGTGACTCTATTTGGTGCGGATTGAAATCTTGCACACATGCCCACACTCAACATCATATCCAGCCTAGATGCACAAAGATACAACAAAGAACCGATCATAGAACGATACTCCCTTTGATCTACCTCTTTGTCATTCGGGTCGAGGTCAAGTTGACACTTGAGTGGCATGGGGGTCTTGGCTCCTTTAAGACCATCATACTTGAACCTCTTGAGCATGTCTTGAGTATATTTGGCTTGGTTGATGAAAGTTCCTGTTGACAATTGCTTTACTTCAAAACCGAGAAAGAACTCCAACTCTCCCATCATAGACATCTCAAACTTGTCGGTCATTAGCTTAGAAAATTCCTCATTAAAAGATTTGTTAATCGAACCAAAGATAATATCATCAACATATAGTTGGCATATGAACAATTGCCCACCAACCCTCTTGATAAAAAGAGTGGGATCGATTTGCCCACTTTCAAACCCATAATCGACTAAGAACTCAGTAAGGTGCTCATACCAAGCGTGTGGTGCTTTCTTAAGGCCATAGAGCGCCTTGTCGATTTTATAGACGTGATTAGGGAAATTGTGGTCCTCGAACCCGGGGGGTTGCTTGACATATACCAACTCATTAATGGGACCATTAAGAAAAGCACTCTTCACATCCATTTGATATAACTTGAAGTTATGATGAGAAGCATAAGCAAGAGAAATAAGAATGGACTCAAGACGAGCCACGGGGGCAAAGGTTTCACCATATTCAATACCTTCGACTTGGGAAAAACCTTGAGCCACCAACCTTGCCTTGTTCCGGTTGACAATACCAAGTGCATCTTGCGTGTTCTTGAATATACACTTGGTCCCAATGACATTATGGTCACCTTTGGGTCTCTCCACTAATGTCCACACCTTGTTGCGCTTGAAGTTATTGAGTTCGTCATGCATGGCCTTAAGCCAATCCGAATCTTCAAGCGCCTCAACTACCTTTTGGGGTTCAACACAAGAAACAAATGCATTATGGGCACAAAACTTTCTCAATTGACTATGAGTTGTTACCCCCTTTTGGATGCTTCCAAGCAATTGATCCACCAAAAGATCTTGTGATTTTAACCGGGATGCAATCTTGAGTGCTCGGCGAACTCTTTCTTCTTCCAAAGTTTCTTGAGATGGAACTAGAGGACCATCTTCGGACGGAGGAGCACCCTCAAGGACTTGCTCATCATATTGAGCTTGCCCTTGAACGTGAACTTGATCTTGGTCTTAATTTGGTGCGCCACCATCCTCAATGATTGGATCTTGACCTTGATCTTGTTCGGGCGAGAGAGGGCCTTTGTCTTGTTCTTGATTTGCTTGTGGATCTTGAGGAGGTGATGGCTCCACGTGCGTAGAGCATTGTCCTTCTCCTTCCACCACAAGGGGTTCCTCAACGGGTAGGAAATGACCCACACCCATTCTTCTTATGGCTTGAGGAGGAATTTCATCACCTACATCATTAAGATCACTTTGCCCCACTTGGGAGCCATTATGTTCATCGAACTCCACGTTGCTAAATTCTTCAACAAGTCCGGAAGACTTGTTGTAGACTCTATAGGCGTGAGAGTTTGAAGCATAACAAAAAAATATGCCCTCATTTGTCTTAGACTCAAACTTAGACAAACGACCACCTTTCTTAAGAATGAAACACTTACACCCGAAGACCCAAAAATACTTGATGTTGGGCTTCTTCCCGGTGATGATTTCATACGGAGTTTTGTTCAAGATCTTGCGGAGATAAAGACGTTTGGTTGCATGACAAGAAGTGTTGCTGGCCTCTGCCCAAAAGTTGTATGGACTCTTGAACTCCGCCAACATTGTTCTTGCTGCATCAATCAGAGTACGATTCTTTGATACGTCCAAAACGTATCTATAATTTATGCTTGCTCCATGCCTCTTCTGTGTGATATTGCTATGATATTGATGAACTTCCATGCACTTTTGATCATATTTGGACTAACCTATTAACTCGGTGCACCCCAGTGCCAGTTCCTATTTTCTGCTGTTTTTCTATTTCAGGTTTCCCCCTTATTAAAAGTACCAGAAAAATTCCAAGAAAAATATAGGAAAAATCAGCGTACCAGAAGCTTCGCGAAGAGCCCGAGAGGGGCCAAAGGGGAGCCAGGGGGCCCAGGCGGCTAGAGCGCGCGGCCGAGCCCCTGGCCGCGCTAGGGGGGCGCATGGAGCCCCTGGCCCACCTCTGGCTGCCCCCTTTCGCCTATTTATTCCCCGTGACGAGAAATCCTTGGGGACGGAACCCTTTTTTGCGATCTCTCCTCTGTTCCGCCGCCGCCGCGCTTCCAAGATCGGGAGCACCAGAAGACCTCTTCCCGGCACCTTGCCGGAGGGAGGAATCACCTCCGGGAGCTTCTCCACCACCATGGATGCTTCCCGGATGAACCGTGAGTAGTCCACCTTGGACATGGGTCCATGATCAGTAGCTATGTGATGTTCTCCTCCCCTCTTTGTTCTTCATGGATTAGACCTCGTGAGCTTCCCTACATGATCGAGGCACATATGTAATCTTTCTGTTGTTGCTTGCTAAGTTTGCTGGGATCCGATGGATTATGACATTATGTTCAGATTGTGATTGAGTTATATATTTGATTCTCTTCTTTTATATTTATGTTCTTGAGTAACTCTTGCATGTTCTCCGTTGTTGTTTATTGCTTTGGCCAAGTAGTAGGTAGTGACTCCAAGAGGGAGCGTTATGCATGATTGTGGGTTCATGCCCCCCGATGAATAGCTTGAGTGACAGAAACATGAGTCTAGGGGATGTGCTGTTGCCACATGGGGGAAAACAATGGTGCTTGTACTTGCGGGTGCAAGGATTGTTTACTTTACGCAAAGTTCTTTAATGTAGTTGTCTCTTGCTTTGAGTTTACGCTTTGGGTGGGATTCGCAACTTAATACCAGCGAGATGTTCTAGATAGATATCTCAAGGTGGATGATTAGTGGGTAGATTCAGATGGATTTCGGTCTACATGTCTTGGCGTACCGCCCGTGCTTTTGAGCCTCTTCCTTTCTTCATAGCATAATTAGCATTGGTTTGCGCACATAATCCTGTCAATTTCCCAGCTTTAATTTGTTTACCTCGGATGGCTATTTTATCGTCTTTTGGGAGAGAGACATCACTAGTGAACATCATGGCACCCCGGTCCATATCACCAATACTGTTTACACCTTCAATTTAGTTTCAGTATTTACTTTTCCTTAGCTATCACTATCATTATTATCCCGTGCGTTTTATCCTTTGTAAACAACAAGGTCGGAGCAATTGACAACTCCTCTGTTCTCGTTGGGAGCAAAGCTATCTGTTGTGTGTGCAGGTCTAGGTGAATTTAGCAATCCTTAGATTGTCAACGGCGCGAATTGTTCACTTCACCACCTGCTTGTATCTGTTGGAGTCCTCCTGGACGATACTCAACCTTAGCATTTTTGCTAAGGGAAATTTGCCGCTATCTACATCTCACCTTCCACTTGGGGTAACCAACGGGGGCGAGAAGTTATCTCGTGTATCAAGCAAATTTCTGGCGCCGTTGCCGGGGACTCCATTCTTCAAGATAGGGGAGTTGCACACTATCTTTTATCTTTGCTTTTTAGTCTTGTTAGTTTACCTTTCAGTTTTTGCTTTAGTGTCTTTTATCAAAAATCAAAAAAATAGTTATCTTGCTTGCTGCTGCTATGGGTTCCTCTGAGAACACCAAGTTGTGTGACTTCACTAGTCACAACAACAGTCACTTTATCCGCACTCCTATTGCTACACCTGCTACTTCAGCACCTTCTTATGAGATTAAGCCTGCATTGCTGAACCTTGTTATGAAAGATCAATTCTCTAGTGCCAGAGATGATGCTGCTTTGCATTTAAATAATTTTATTGAGCTTTGTGATATGCAAAAGTACAAAGAAGTAGATGGTAATATTGTTAAGCTTAAGCTTTTTCCTTTCTCCTTGAGAGATGAAGCTAAAATCTGGTTTCAATCCTTGCCTAAGAATAGCATAGATTCTTGGGATAAGTGCAAGGATGCTTTTATCGGGAAGTTCTATCCCCCTGCTAAAATTATCCAGTTGAGGAGCTTTATTATGAATTTTAAGCTATTGGATAATGAACGTGTTTCCCAAGCTTGGGAACACATGAAATCTCTTGTTCAGAATTTCCCTACGCATGGTTTGACTACTTGGATGGTTATCCAGACTTTTTATGCAGGCTTGAACTTTACCTCGCGGAACTTGTTAGATTCGGCCCCGGGAGGAACCTTTATGTCAACTACACTTGGTGCTGCCACAAAACTTCTCGATGAGATGATGACCAACTATTCCCAATGGCACACCGAAAGAGCTCCAACAGGTAGGAAGGTAAACTCTGTCGAGGAGATCTCCTCCCTAAATGAAAAAGTTGACTTGATCATGTCTCTACTTACCAAGCAATCTCCTATTGATCCTCAAAATGTTCCTTTAAATTCTTTGATTGCTCAAGATCAAGTAGATGTGAACTTTATCTCTAGAAACAACTTCAACAACAATGCTTATAGGAGTAACTTTGGTAGAAATCCTAGACCGTTCCCCTCCAACAACTATGGGAACAACAACACTTATCCTAGCACCAAAAACTCCACTTCTAAATTAGAGAGTATGCTTAAAGACTTTATCACTACCCAAAAGACCTTCAATAAGAGTGTAGAGGAAAAACTAGACAAACTAGATACCCTCTCGTCGAAGGTAGACAATTTAGCCCATGAAGTATAATTGCTTAAAATTAGAACTTCTCCCCTTGAGGAGAGGAAGGTCACTCCTATGAATGCTATCCAATTGCAAATTAATGAAACCATTAGGATGATGGCTAAACTATTAAGAGCCTTCCTACACACCATACTGTTGCTACTATCCAAGTGGTTGAGGATATCCAAACTCTTAACACCCAATGCACCCCTAGTCCCATAGGACCTATTAATGGTGATGCTATGACCTCAACCGTAGAAGAAGAAATTCCTATGACTATAGAAGCTACCAAACAAGTGAGCCTAAAGGACACCACTACCACTTTACTTGATAGTAGTGACCTTGATTTTGATAATTGCACTCTTTCTGAAGTTATTCGTTTCCTTCACAAGATGTCTAGAGACCCCCACACTAGCACACTTAATCTTGCCTTCACGGAGCATATCACTAATGATCTCATCAAAGCTAGGGAGGAGAAGCTTAGGGTAGAAGCCTCCATGCCTAGAAAGCTAGAAGATGGTTGGGATCCTATGATTAAAATTATGTTGAATTTTCTTGCTATGCTTTATGTGATGTTGGAGCTAGTACCTCTGTTATGCCCAAAAGAATGTATGATATATTTGAATTGAAACCTTTTGATCCTTGTTCTTTTGGTGTTCGTCTCGTCGATTATTCCGTAAAGAAACCTTTGGGGAAGATAGATGATGTTCTTATCATTGTCAATGAAAATTATGTTCCCGTTGATTTTACTATTATGGACATTGAATGTGAACCTTCTTGTCCAATTATTTTGGGACGTCCTTTTCTTTGCACCGTTGGTGCTGTTATTGATATGAAAGAAGGGATTATAAAATTCCAATTCCCTCTTAAGAAATGGATGGAACACTTCCCTAGGAAAAAGATTAAGTTGACTTTTGAGTCCGTCACACGGGCTAGTTATTTTCTTGAAAAAACTTGATCTATTTGCATTAAGCCTAGCTAATGGCTTTAAAGAAGCGCTTTCGGGAGGTAGCCCGCAACGAATTTAGGTTTTACTTTTTGTTTTTCTTATGTTTTTAGTGGTCTTGATGATTGTTACTACTGTAGCAACATCATTGTATCTTTACTTTTCAAGCCTTGTACCTTTTATAGCCTCATACGACAAGTGAAGTGAAAGTTGTGACATGTTGTCCAGAAAACAGATTCTGTCCTCGTGACTAGAAAAATCAGAGAAAAATCCCAGTTCATCTTTTTGAGCTGAATTGTTTACACAGCGTGCTATATACAATTACGAAACTTTCGTATGTTCTGAGTTTTTTGATTTGAGTTGCAGAAGTATCCCTAAAAAAATTCTTTACTACCTGTTGGTCTGTTTTTCACAGATTCTCTCATGTTTTGCCTTTTCTTCGTTTTGTAAACCTTAAGCTTGCTTTTTCTTTGCAAAACCTTTTTGGAAATCTTGAGAAACAGTAGCTCTTCAAGGTTATCTTTATTTCCAGTAGAGAAAAATTATTTTATTATGGGTACTAACCTCGCTAATTAGATTATGATGAGTTATGTATGAAGGGAGTTTTCAAGTGTGCGAGGGAAGATGATGAAAGAAGATTAAGAAGTGTCAAGCGTTCAAGCTTGGGGATGCCCCCATGCATCCCCAAGAAATATTCAAGGAGACTCAAGCGTCTAAGCTTGGGGATGCCCCCGTGCATCCCCTTCTCCATCGACAATTATCAGTTCGTCTCTCGTTTCACTATATTTTTATCACTTCATGCGTTATGTGCTATTCTTGGAGCGGCTCGCTCTTAGGTTTTGTTTTTAGTTTTCTTTAGATTTGCTTGCTGTTCATAACAAGTTAGAACCCAGCTTTCTTTGTGTGGGAGAGAAACACGCTCCATTTCCAAAATTTAGAACACAACATAGGACTTTTTCCTGCTTATCTTTGTTGTGTTTGTTCTTTATCTTTTCGTAGCTGCTGTCATGTTTTGCTCTTAGCTTTCATGCTTATCTTTTCAAAGAGCTTTTGTTTAGTTTGTTGCTGGAACTCTCTTGAGTTTTCATGTTTATCTTGTTTAGAGAGTTTGCCTATTGCACTGAGTTGTGTGTCTTGACTTGGAGTAGGTAATTGAGGTTGCTATTCTTTTGTAGTAACTTGCAATAGTTTTGAGGTGTTGTTTTGAGTAATGTTTGGACTTTTGGTGTCAAGAGCTTTAGCCTATTAGTGATAGATGTCGTATTTAGGGAAATCCGTGTTTATTTTCAAAACCTACAAAATTAGTTGAGAACTCTAGCTACTATATGGATCACTACTCTTCTGAGGGGTCGAATATTAGGGTACACTCACGTACCATGAGTCGAGGATGCGCAAGGATAACCAAACCCCCATACACTCCTCCTCGGGGTACTTGTCTCTTTGTGAAACCTCCTTATTAGATTGAGAGTTACCGATAATAAGTGCATGAGTTCTTCGGACTAATGTGAGTATTCGAAAGTTGACACTTCCACCTTCCCATATTTTGCTAGCCTCTACTGTGTCGTGCATTGCTTTCTTCTCACTCCGAGAGTTAGCGTCCACCTTCGCCGGTACATCCAAACCCTTGGCACGATACGCTCTGTCATCATAAGCCTCCTTATATCCTTCCTCAAAACAGCCACCATACTTACCTATCAAGGCATTTCCATAGCCTTTCCGAGATACATAGTCATGCAACATCCACCTTCTCATGACTTGATCTTCATGTCATACATGCTACTTTCTTGATCGATGAGCCGCATGCTAGTTGGGACTTGGCCTAATCATTGCTACATGACGCGCTAGTATCATTGCATATCCTGCTACACTGGCAGAGGCATACATTTGCATACATCATGATAGTTACATTTTCTTTATGATTTGAGTACTTTGTAAAGTGTGAAAGATCTTCTATACTTTTTGTAATATATAGAGTGTTTCCCCTAAAGTGAGGAAAAGATCCCAAAGTGGACAAATTAAAAGATCCCAAAGAGGACAAATTAAAAGATCCCAAAGAGGACAAATGAGAGTTAAATATAAAGAGCCATTGAGGCCACCAAAAAATAAAAAAATAAAAAAAAGGAGAAAAAGAAAAAAAAGAAAAAAAAAGAGAGAAGGGGGCACACTACTATTCCTTTTGAGAGATCCACACTCGTACTCCTTCTTATATATTGTACTCCATAGAGATTATCATTCATGCATATAGTTGTGTGGGGACCTTCACACTATAGAACTTGGCTTGTATATTCCAATGATGAGCCTCCTCAAATGAGCTCTAGGTCTTCTTGAGCAAGCAAGTTGGATGCACCCCCACTAGTTCTATTGGAGAGCTTTTAGCTCATATGTGCATCTGTAGCATGGCAATCCCTACTCCTCACATCATATCTATCATTTGGCTTTCTCTCGCCTATGATTGTCCTCATTGATGTGAGCCTTTCACACCTTTTTGTCTTCCTCCACCATATTCTCTCTTTGCCATCCTAAGTGTCAACTTTCTTGCTTATGCTCATCCATTGCATGAGTGCTCAAAATGTCGAAAAGGAGTGGATCATTTTGACTTGTACCTGGCTAGTGGTCTGGGGATGAGCCAAGATAAGATTCCAAAGAAGACCAAGTGTGAAACTTTAGTAGATTGAGTTCTCAACATAAAAATACTTTTTCTCGTATATCCCTATCCCCTTTCTTGCACGCAAAAACCATTTCGAGACATTCGAGTCACGGACAGCGAGAGCTATTGCACCTTTATGTTCTTATGTTGCTTGTTTCAATACTAGATATAGACTCTTTCCTGTTATGACTTGAATTGAATTGCATGCTTTGATTGCTTTACTTACAAAGTTCTTATATGGTTGTTAGCATGTCACCATAGAAATTATGCTTGTTATCATTTACCTACTCGAGGATGAGCAGGAATTAAGCTTGGGGATGTTGATACGTCCAAAACGTATCTATAATTTCTGCTTGCTCCATGCCTCTTTTGTGTGATATTGCTATGATATTGATGAACTTCCATACACTTTTGATCATATTTGGACTAACCTATTAACTTAGTGCACCCCAGTGCCAGTTCCTGTTTTCTGTTGTTTTCCTATTTCAGGTTCCCCCATTATTAAAAGTACCAGAAAAATTCCGGGAAAAATATAGGAAAAATCAGCGTACCGGAAGCTTGGCGAAGAGCCCGAGAGGGGCCAGAGGGGAGCCAGG
This sequence comes from Bromus sterilis, assembly GCA_950022295.1. Lineage (NCBI taxonomy): Eukaryota > Viridiplantae > Streptophyta > Magnoliopsida > Poales > Poaceae > Bromus > Bromus sterilis. The sequence continues at coordinate 227,165,116 of OX465599.1, forward strand.
GGGCCCAGGCGGCCAGAGGGCGCGGCCAGGCCCCTGGCCGCTCCAGGGGGCGCCTGGAGCCCCTGGCATACCTCTGGCTGCCCCCTTTCGCCTATTTATTCCCCGTCACGAGAAATCCTCGGGGACGGAACCCTTTTTCGCGATCTCTCCTCTGTTCCGCCGTCGTCGTGCTTCCAAGATCGGGAGCACGAGAAGACCTCTTCCCCGCACCTTGCCGGAGGGAGGAATCACCTCCGGGAGCTTCTCCACCGCCATGGATACTTCCCGGATGAACCGTGAGTAGTCCACCTTGGACATGGGTCCATGATCAGTAGCTATGTGATGTTCTCCTCCCCTCTTTGTTCTTCATGGATTAGACCTCGTGAGCTGCCCTACATGATCGAGGCACATATGTAATCTTTCTGTTGTTGCTTGCTAAGTTTGCTGGGATCCGATGGATTATGACATTATGTTCAGATTGTGATTGAGTTATATATTTGATTCTCTTCTTTTATATTTATGTTCTTGAGTAACTCTTGCATGTTCTCCGTTGTTGTTTATTGCTTTGGCCAAGTAGTAGGTAGTGACTCCAAGAGGGAGCGTTATGCATGATTGTGGGTTCATGCCCCCCGATGACTAGCTTGAGTGACAAAAACATGAGTCTAGGGGATGTGTTGTTGCCACAAGGGGGAAAACAACGGTGCTTGTACTTGCGGGTGCAAGGATTGTTTACTTTACGCAAAGTTCTTTAATGTAGTTGTCTATTGCTTTGAGTTTACACTTTGTGTGGGATTCGCAACTTAATACCAGCGAGATGTTCTGGATAGATATCTCAAGGTGGATGATTAGTGGGTAGATGCAGATGGATTTCGGCCTACTTGTCTTGGTGTACCGCCCGTGCTTTTGAGCCTCTTCCTTTCTTCATAGCATAATTAGCATTGGTTTGCGCACATAATCCTGTTAATTGCCCAGATGTAATTTTATTACCTCGCATGGCTATTTTATCGTCTTTTGGGAGAGAGACATCACTAGTGAACATCATGGGACCCCGGTCCATATCACTGATGGCGCGAGAGTTGACGGGTGTAGTCTTCTCGCCCTTCGTTGGTGAGCCCCAAGTGGAAGGCGTGATGTAGCACAGCAGCAAATTTCCCTCAGTAAAGATACCAAGGTTTGTCTCCAATAGGACTCCAGAGATGATAAGTAGGTGTCAGCGGAGCAACTGACGCGGACCTGCACAAAGACACAAATAACTTTGTTCCCAACGAAGTTCAGAGAGGTTGTCAATCTCTCCGGTCTTGTTGTTCACAAAGGATCAAACACAAGGGATAATGATAGCAACTGAAAGTAAAATCAGAAAAGTAAATGAGCGTGGAAACAGTAATGAGGATATGGACCGGGATACGTGATGTTCACTAGTGATTTCTCTCTCCCAAAAGACGATAAAACTGCTATGCGTGGTAAACAAATTACAGAAGGGCAATTGACAGGATTATGAACACACCGCAATGCTAACTATGCTACAAAAGAAAGGAAGAGGCTCAAAAGCACGGGCAGTACGCCAAAATAAGTAGACCGAAATCCAACTGCATCTACTACTAATCATCCACCTTGAGATATCTATCCAGAACATCTCGCTGGTATTAAGTTGCGAGCCCCACCCAAAGTGTAAACCCAAAGCAACAGACAACTGCATTAAAAATCACTTTGCGTAAAGTAAACAATCCTTGCAACCGCGGTTACAAGCACCGTTGTTTTCCCCCTTGTGCCAACATCACATCCCCTAGACTCATGTTTCTGTCACTCAAGTGTGTCATCGGGGGGCATGAAACCACAATCGAGCATAACGTTCCCTCTTGGGGTTACTACCTACTACTTGGCCAAAGCAATAAACAGCAACGGAGAACATGCAAGAATTAGTTAGGAACAAAAATATAAGAGATAAAAACCAAATATATTACTCAATCACAATCTGAACATAATCTCATAATCCATCAGATCCCATCAAACTCAGCATAGCAACAGCAGAAAGATTACAAAAGTGCCTCGATCATGTAGGGCAGATCACGAGGTCTAAACCATGAAGAACAAAGAGGGGAGGAGAACATCACATAGCTACTGATCACGGACCCATGGTCCAAGGAAAACTACTCACGAGACATCCGGGGAGCATCCATGGTGGAGAGGAGACTCCCGGAGGTCGGCCCTCCCTCCGGCAGGGTGCCGGGAACAGGTCTTCTGGTGCTCCCGATCTCGGAAGCGCGGCGGCGGCGGAACAGAGGAGAGATCGCGAAAAAGGGTTCTCCTTTCTGAAGTTTCCCGTGACGGAGAATATATAGGCGAAGGGGGGCAGCCAGAGGTGGACCAGGGGCCCCAGGCGCCCCCCTGGCGCGGCCAGGGGTGGGGTCGCGCCGGGTGGACGCCTGGGCCACCCCTGGCTCCCCTCTGGCCCCACTCGGGCTCTTCACGAAGCTTCCTGTACGCTGATTTTTCCTATATTTTTTCCGGAATTTTTGTGGCACTTTTTATATGGGGGGAAACTGAAATAGAAAAACAGCAGAAAACAGGAACTGGCACTGTGGTGCACTGAGTTAATAGGTTAGTCCAAATATGATCAAAAGTGTTTGAAAGTGTATCTAGATCATAGCAATATCACACAAAACATGCATGGAGCAAGCAGAAATTATAGATACGTTTTGGACGTATCAACATCCCCAAGCTTAATTCCTGCTCGTCCTCGAGTAGGTAAATGATAACAGCATAATTTCTGTGGTGACATGCTAGCAACCATATAAGAACTTTGAAAATTAAAGCAATCAAGGTTAGAAACTCAATTCAAGTCATAACAAGCAAGAGTCTATATTAGCATTGAAACAAGTAACAAAAGAACATTAGGTGCAAGAGCTCTCGCTGTCCGTGACTCGAATGTCTCCAAATGGTGTTTGCATGCAAGAAGGGGGATAGGGAATACGAGAAAAACAATTTATTTGTTGAGAAATCAATCTACTAAAGTTTCACACTCGGTCTTTTTCTGGAATCTTATCTTGACTCGTCCCCAGACCACTAGCCAGGTACAAGTCAATTTGATCCACTCCTTTTTCAATATTTTGAGCACTCATGCAATGGATGAGCGTAAGCACGAGAGTTGACACTTAGGATGGCAAAGAGAGAAGTGTGGAGGAGGAAGACAAAAAGGATGAGAAAGGCTCACATCAATGAGGACAATCATAGGCAAGAGATGCCAAATGATAGATATGATGTGAGGAGTAGGGATTGCCATGCAACGGATGCACATACGATCTAGGAAGCTCTCCAATGGAACTAGTGGGGGTGCATCTAACTTGCTCGCTCATGAAGACCTAGAGCTCGTTTGAGGAGGCTCATCCTTGGAATATGCAAGCCAAGTTCTATAGTGTGAAGGTCCCCACATAGCTATATGCATAATGATCATCTCTATGGAGTACAAGGATATAAAGGGAGTACTAGTGTGGATCTCTCAAAAGGATAGTAGTGTTGCCCCTTTCTCTCTTTTTATTTCTTTTTCTCTTTTTTCTATTTTTTTGTATTTTTTTGTGGCCTCAATGGCTCTTTATATTTAATTCTCATTTGTCCTCTTTGGGATCTTTTATTGTGTCCACTTTGGGATCTTTTCCTCACTTAAGGGCAACACTCTATTTTACAAGAAGGTAAAGGAGATCTTTTCACACTTTACAAGGTACTCAAAATCATAAAGAAGATGTAACTATCATGATGTATGCAATGTATGTCGCTTCCAGTGTATCAGGAACATGTATGACATGAAGATCAAGTCATGAAGAGGTGGATGTTGCATGGCAATATATCTCGGAAAGGCTATGGAAATGCCTTGATAGGTAGGTATGGTGGCTGTTTTGAGGAAAGATATAAGGAGGTTTATGATGACAGAGCGTATCATGCCAAGGGTTTGGATGTACCGGCGAAGGTGGACACCAATTCTCGGAGTGAGAAGAAGGCAATGCACGGCACGGGAGAGGCTAGCAAAATATGGGAAGGTGGAAGTGTCAACTTTCAATACTTACATTAGTCCGAAGAACTCATGCACTTATTATCGGTAACTCTCAATCTAAAAAAGGAGGTTCACAAAGAGACAAGTACCCCAAGGAGGAGTGTATGGGGGTTTGGTTATCCTTGCGCATCCTCGACTCATGGTACGTGAGTGTTCTCTAATATCCGATCCCTCCGAAGATTAGTGATCCATCTAGTAACTAGAGTTCTCAACTAGTTTTGTAGGTTTTGAAAATATACAGGGAATGCCCAAAATACGACACCTATCACTAATAGGCTAGAGCTCTTGACACCAAAAGTTCAAACATTACTCACAACAATACCTCAAAACTATTGCAAGTTACTACTAGAATTTAATAGCAACCTCAATTACCTACTTTCAAGACAAGACACAACTCAGTGCAACAACCAACTCTCTTTAACAAGATAAACATGAAAACTAAAAATAGTTCCAGCAACAAACTAAACAAAAGCCAAGGCTCTTGCTAAAGACAAACTAAGACTAAGACTAAACATGGCAGCAGCTATGAAAAGATAATGAACACACAACAGCAAAAAGATGGGCAGGAAAAATCCTATGATGTGTTCTAGATATTGAAAGTGGAGCGTGTTTCTCTCCCACACAAAGTAAGACGGGATCTAACTTGTTATGAACAGCAAGCAAAACTAAAGAAAACTAAAAATAAAACCTAAGAGTGAGACGCTCCAAGCATAGCACATAACGCATGAAGTGATAAAAATATAGTGAGACGAAGGACGAACTGATGATTGTTGATGGAGAAGGGGATGCACGGGGGCATCCCCAAGCTTAGACGCTTGAGTCTCCTTGAATATTTATTGGGCATGCATGGAGGCAACCCCAAGCTTGAGCGCTTGACACTCTTGGATCTTCTTTCATCATCTTCCATCGCACACTTGAAAACTCCCTTCATACATAACTCATCATAAGCAGATTAGAGAGGTTAGTACCCTTAATAAAATAATTTTTCCCCACTGGATATAAAGATATTCTTGAAGAGATACTGTTTATAAAGAGTGCCAAAAAAAATTTGCAAAGAAAAAGCAAGCTTAAGGTTTGCAAAAGTTAGGAGAGACAAAACGTGGCAGAATCTGTGAAAAACAGAACAGCAGGTAGTAAAGAATTTTTTAGGGGCACTTCTGCAACTCAAATCAAAAAACTCAGAACATACGGAAGTTTCACAATTGTATAGAGCACGCTGTCAAAAAAAATCTAATCAAAAATATTATCGGGTGATTTGATTCGAATTTTTCTGTCAAGGGACAGAATCTGTTTTCTGGACAGCACGTCACAACTTTTGCTTCCCTTATCATAAGAGGCTATAACTTGGCACAAAGCTGAAAAATAAAGATACAATGATGTTGCTACAGTAGTAACAAACATCAAGACACAACAAAAGAAAAAAGAAACCTAATTCGTTGTGGGCTGCCTTCCAAAAGCGCTTTCTTTTATGCCTTTAGCTAGGCTTAAGATTTTAAAAGGTGATCTCATAAGAATAAGGATTTGAAGCAAAAGAGAGCATCAAGAAGCAAATATGAAACACATGTAAGCCGAACCCACTTCCTATGCATAGGCATCTTGTAATAAAATAAATCAAAGAAGCACAAAGAAACCAACATAGGAAGGTGGAACAAGAACATCTTCAAAACTTTCAACATAAAGAGAGTAGTTTTAGTAATATGGAAGTTTCTACAACCAACCTTTCCTCTCTCAAAATAATTTTCAGTAGTATCATGAACAACATCAAGAATATAAATATCACATAAATCATATTGTTCATGACCTACGAGCACACGTGTATTATTTTCAACACGGTTTTTAGGATCATAAGATAAATGCAACCCAACATATTGAGATTTGATAAGAGGAAAATTCTCCGGAGTTGGAGATTTCAAAAGGATAATAGGACAATCAAGTGTGGGTGCAATAGCAACAATTTCATGCTTAACATAAGGAACTATAGAGAGTTCATTTTTGTCAGCATCATCCATAGTGGCATATTGGCCATCAACAAAGCAAGTATCAAAATTTTCAGAAAGGGATATTTCAAGTGAGTCCTCGGAATCATGGGATTCCTCCTCAATGCAATAATTGGCCTCTTCTTGGGAAGCAAACATTTTATTTTTAAAATCCTCAATATAAGAATTGGAAGTATAATTCTCGAAGCAATAAGCAAGAACTGCAAAGTTTTCAGACTCAAAAATAGTATCGTGATATTTTTCAATCAAAGAAGCAATCTCATAGGCACCTTTAAAAGCAACAAACTCTTCAATCTTTTCAACATCAAAGTAATCATAAACACCTTTAGCATAAGAATATAAGATCTCATTTTCATTAAACTCTCATTGGAAAGGGAGGTGTTTATGATCTATATTAGAACAGCAAGTAAAATCATAAATGTGGCACAAAAGCTTAGCATGGCAATAAGAAACATGTATTTGATCCCATAAGTGTTTCCCTTTCTGAGATAGGCGGTGCCGCGTATAATGATCATGCTCATCCAATGATTTTCACTCAACCAAGTCGGTTGGGTTATTAGCGCGAGCACAAATTGATCGAAGACGGTCCAAGTGAAATATGTCCATCCTACCATATTTGGGTCGTTCATCACCCATGGTGAGGATAGCATAAATAGGCAAAGCAAGACAAAGGAAAAAGGTAGCAACTATTTTTGTGGTTTTTCATAAAGGAAACTGAGATAAAAATTGAAAGGTAAACTAACAAGACTAAAAACCAAAGGTAAAGGGTAGCGTGCAACTCCCCTATCTTAGCACTCGGAGTCCCCGGCAACGGCGCCAGAAATTTGCTTGATGGCGCGAGAGTTGACGGGTGTAGTCTTCTCGCCCTTTGTTGGTGAGCCCCAAGTGGAAGGCGTGATGTAGCACAACAGCAAATTTCCCTCAGTAAAGATACAAAGGTTTGTCTCTAGTAGGACTCCACAGATGATAAGTAGGTGTCAGCGGCGCAACTGACGCGGACCTGCACACAGACACAAATAACTTTGTTCCCAACGAAGTTTAGAGAGGTTGTCAATCTCTCCGGTCTTGTTGTTCACAAAGGATCAAACACAAGGGATAATGATAGCAATTGAAAGTAAAAGCAGAAAAAGTAAATGAGCGTGGAAACAGTAATGAGGATATGGACCGGGATACATGATGTTCACTAGTGATGTCTCTCTCCCAAAAGACGATAAAACTGCTATGCGAGGTAAACAAATTACAGAAGGGCAATTGAATGGATTATGAACGCACCGCAATGCTAACTATGCTACAAAAGAAAGGAAGAGGCTCAAAAGCACGGGCAGTACGCCAAAATAAGTATACCGAAATCCAACTGCATCTACTACTAATCATCCACCTTGAGATATCTATCCAGAACATCTCGCTGGTATTAAGTTGCGAGCCCCACCCAAAGTGTAAACCCAAAGCAACAGACAACTGCATTAAAAAGCACTTTGCGTAAAGTAAACAATCCTTGCAACCGCGGTTACAAGCACCGTTGTTTTCCCCCTTGTGGCAACAACACATTCCCTAGACTCATGTTTCTGTCACTCAAGCGTGTCATCGGGGGGCATGAACCCACAATCGAGCATAACGTTCCCTCTTGGGGTTACTACCTACTACTTGGCCAAAGCAATAAACAGCAACGGAGAACATGCAAGATTTACTTAGGAACAAAAATATAAGAGATAAAAACCAAATATATTACTCAATCACAATCTGAACATAATCTCATAATCCATCAGATCCCATCAAACTCAGCATAGCAACAGCAAAAAGATTACAAAAGTGCCTCGATCATGTATGGCAGCTCACGAGGTCTAAACCATGAAGAACAAAGAGGGGAGGAGAACATCACATAGCTACTGATCACGGACCCATGGTCCAAGGAAAACTACTCACGAGACATCCGGGGAGCATCCATGGTGGAGAGGAGACTCCCGGAGGTCGTCCCTCCCTCCGGCAGGGTGCCGGGAAGAGGTCTTCTGGTGCTCCCGATCTCGAAAGCGCGGCGGCGGCGGAACAGAGGAGAGATCGCGAAAAAGGGTTCTCCTTTCTGAAGTTTCCCGTGACGGAGAATATATAAGCGAAGGGGGGCAGCCAGAGGTGGACCAGGGGCCCCAGGCGCCCCCCCTGGCGCGGCTAGGGGTGTGGCCGCGCCGGGTGGCCGCCTGGGCCACCCCTGGCTCCCCTCTGGCCCCACTCGGGCTCTTCGCGAAGCTTCCTGTACGCTGATTTTTCCTATATTTTTCCCGGAATTTTTCTGGCACTTTTTATATGGGGGAAAACTGAAATAGAAAAACAGCAGAAAACAGGAACTGGCACTGTGGTGCACTGAGTTAATAGGTTAGTCCAAATATGATCAAAAGTGTATGAAAGTGTATCTAGATCATAGCAATATCACACAAAACAAGCATGGAGCAAGCAGAATTATAGATACGTTTTGGACGTATCAATCACCAATACTGTTTACACCTTCAATTTACTTTCAGTATTTAATTTTCCGTAGCTATCACTATCATTATTATCCCATGCGTTTTATCCTTTGTAAACAACAAGGCCGGAGGAATTGACAACTCCTCTGTACTCGTTGGGAGCAAAGCTATCTGTTGTGTGTGCAGGTCTAGGTGAAGTTAGCAATCCTTATATTGTTAACGGCGCCAATTGTTCACTTCACCACCTACTTGTATCTGTTGGAGTCCTCCTGGACGATACTCAACCTTAGCATTTTTGCTAAGGGAAATTTGCCGCTATCTACATCTCACCTTCCACTTGGGGTAACCAACGGGGGCGAGAAGTTATCTTATGTATCATTCTTCCTCTCCGCAACACCATTTTGTTGACGGGTATAAGCAGCGGAATATTGATGTTTGATCCCCTCATCTCCAAGGAATTCATCCAAGGTGTAGTTCTTGAACTCGGTGCCGTTGTCACTTCTAATTGCCAAAATCTTTGAATTGTGTTGAAGTTGAGCTTCATTGGAAAACTCGATGAAGGTTTGTTGGGTCTCACTTTTCTTCTTGAAGAAATAAACTCATGTATATCTTGAGTAATCATCCACAATAACCAAGAAATACTTCTTTCCACCAAGACTATCATATGAGGGAGTCCCAAATAGATCCATGTGAAGGAGCTCCAAAGGCCTCTTGGTGGAGATGATATTCTTGACGGGATGTTTCTTCTCATGTAGTTTCCCTTCAATGCATGCCCTACAAGCACGATCTTTGGCAAATCTAACATTTGTTAGTCCAATGACATGCTCACCCTTGAGAAGTGTTTGCAAAGACCTCATATTGACATGGGCTAGTCGGCGGTGCCAAAGCCATCCCACATCAACTTTAGCCATTAGACACATGGCGGTTTTGGTGGGGACTTTTGAAAAGTCCACCACATACATACCTTCCTCCACGTGTCCAACAAAGGCCACATTAAGAGTTTTTCTCCACATCAAGGTGACCATGTCTTTATCAAAGAAAGTGAAAAGGCCCATCATGGCAAGTTGACGAACGGATAGTAAATTAAAGGCACAAGTCTCAACTAGTAATACTTTCTAAATGGACGAGTCCGGAGAAATTATTACTTTGCCAAGACCTAATACCTTTGACGTGTTTGCATCTCCAAATTGGACACGGGTGGTTCAAGATGGTCCAAAATCAATGTCCACCAACATGTCCTTGCTTCCGGTCATATGACTTGTAGCCCCGCTATCAAGTATCCATGAACCACCACCGGAAGCCGCCACCTACATGAGATCAATGCTTGGATTTAGGTACCTGTCGGGGATGTACCCCGGAAAATCCCATGGTCAGGGACCCTGGGTTAGTCATGAGAGGCACAGGTTGGACGATAAGCTCGTCAGCTAACAGGAGGATACGTTCTTGCTTGATATTATTGATTGGAGATGGCGATTACAGGGAAGCCGAGGCTAGTGCGCGCAAGGCTAGGGTTACAGATTGTGTATTGCTTCATCTCGACGTCTTCCCTCCTAGCCTTTTTATACTAGGCTAGGTCTCGGGGAGTCCGTCCTGTATTACAGATGAGGTTTCCTAACCATGATCTTGTTCCGTACGGCAAGTTTGTACCTTCCTTGTGACTCGCGGACTCATACGTCGGTGCCACTAGTGGGCCAAGGCTGGGCCCAGGCGGCATCTTTGTGGGCCTTCTGTCTTCTGGTACATCGGGTAGGCTCATCCATAGGAGTCGTGGGGTCACCCCCTCGTTAGTAGCCCCCGAGTGCCTGGGGGACTCGAAGAGGCGCGCGGGGACTCGAATCCACTCTAGTGTCGTTTTGATGTATGCACGGTTCAACCGCGGGTCGCTGGCAGTCTGGGGCCATGACAAAACCTGTTTCGAGGGATGCTAAGCTGAAAGGGCCCAAGGTGTCGACTGGTCGAGCCTTGGTGAATTGCACTAGTGGCAAAAACCGCAGTAGCCCAATCAAACCCATGTCCCTCGACATGAGCTTGGAACACTGGTGTCTAGCAAAAGTCATGTCGCTGTAGGTCTTACAGTGATCAATTGCCGCCAGTAAAGTTCGTAGCCTAGGCGCGTCCGCCCGGATTTTTCTATCATGCATGCGCATGGAAAAGATTGGGAGTGAAATCGCTCTTCGGCAAGTCCCAGCCCGACTGATCTTCGCAGCGGGGTCTTACCTACACGCTAAGCTTGCGTGGCATCTGGGCACAGTGTATCATGTTCCAGGAATATGTATTTTTATTGAGGCGCGGAGCCTAGTAGATAATGCACCCACTTGGAATAAACAATCAAGTGGGAGGTTTTAGCGGTCACTCGTGGATCTTCTCTGAGTGCTCGGGCGTAGAGGGATATTTGCTCGGGAGGTCGTCGAGTGATTGAGTATATAGATTTTTGCGAGTAATCACTCGAATATCGCTTTTGCTCTCGGGGTGAGGGAGCACCCGATACTCCGGGACCGCTCGATCTGGCGAGTGCAAGTCTGCTCATCTCGCGTCGTGGTGAGGGAGCACCCGAAACTCTCATGGGTGCGAGTAATCACTCGAGCATGTTTTTGCTTCTAGGTGAGGGAGCACCTGAGACTCTCGTAGGTGCGAGTGATCACTCGAGCACATTTTTTCTTCTGAGTGAGGGAGCACCCGAAACTCTCGCAGGTGGATACGCTCCCTATGGGAGTTAGATAATTTGAAAAATGTATTTAAACTATGCAAAAAACGGTGCTTGCAAGCTGTCTCTTCTGCTGACTGCCTCTTTAATTTACCTCTTGTTTGGTCAAGATAACTATCTCCTTGTTGGAGGACCGTCAAAAGATGCTCTGGATGCTAACCGTCATGTCTGCATGACCGGTCATAATGATGGATTTTGGTGGCGTGCTGCAGCCGCCTGTTGAGTTATCGATGCACGTATTGAAAACGCGCGAGATTTGATGCGTCCAGCGCACTGTGCCTCCCGTGTGAAGGCATCTTTGTCTCGAACTTCGAATCGCCCGGCGTGCTTGGTCTTTGAATTAATGGCTCCCGTCGTCTGGGCTTCTATGTGCTCTAGGGTTTGTGCTATAAATAGGCCCCTCTTTTTCTTCTAGCAGCGGTATTCGTCCTCTGCTCATCTTGCTTCTCTTTCCCTTCCTTTTCTCATGGCGCCCAAGCGTGGAGCTGGTATGACTGGTCGTGGTCGTGCTCGCCGCGGTCGTGGTGGTCGTACTCCGCGCTCTTCTCGCGGTGGTCGTCATGGTGCAGCGTTGGTGCCTTCCTCCTCTTCCTCGGAGGAGGGTGTTTGGTGTTATGACTTTCTCCTGCACGTCTGTGGCCGGGGCGCTGCTCGTATTCTTCTTCCTTCTGAATTTGCTGCCATTGTTTCTGAGCGTGGTCTTGATGGCTTGCTGCTTCATCTTTAGGGGTTCGCTCGATCTCCTTCTTATGTTAAGTTGGAGATCGATAGTTCCCGCTTGATTTTTCTTGGCTTTGGCTGGAAATCCTTTGCTCGTCGGTTGAACTTGCGTGATGGTGACACTCCTTGTTGTCGTTTTGATGGCAAAGACACTCTTGTCATCTGCGCCTTTGACCCGAGCGGCAACCGCATGGATCCGTACTGGCCGGAGACAGGCAGTGATGGATCTGACAGGTCGAGGAGTCCTTCGCCTGCGTCTTCAGCTGCTTCCTCCTCCGGTGACTCTTCGGGTGCTGATGCGGAGCCATCTTCAACTGCTTCCCCCTCCGGTTCTGAAGAGGATCTCGACGTCAAACCATCGGTCAAGCGGGCGCGCCAGGCGACCTTGTAGAACTGGAGGCGGCAGCATCATCTTCGCCGGCAGCTCGGGTGGAACTGGAGAAGAAGCTGGTGGAGCAGGAGAAGAGGCTGGTGGAGCATCGTCTTCAACTGCTCCGCAAATAAGTCGAGCTTCACCTTTTGTTATGTCATTGACATCATGAGCCTGCTGCTTCGAATCCTCCTTTTTCTGTGATGATGCTCGCTGTCTTGGTGCCAATCATCCCAGCATGGGCACTCATGTAGAAGTCATAATTCCTTGTTGTAGTCTTATCGGCTGCTTGTGCCTTTTGTAACTAGATTAGTTCTCCATGTAATGAGGATTTCCTTCGAGTAATCAAAGCTGCCTTCTATCCAATGTACTTTGAATCTTTTTGTCCTGAAAATGACCCTTGTGATGTGAACTGTGCTTGAGTCTTTGCAGCGGAATTTGTCTTTGAGCCCTTTGCAACCGATTGTTGTGTTCGAGTCCAGGCGATCGAGAGTTGTCTTCGAGTCCTTTGCAACCAAGAGATGTCTTCGAGTCCTGTGTGGTCAAGAGTTGTCTTTGAGTCCTTTGCAATCGGGAGCTGTCTTCGAGTCCATCAAAAACTTCGCACTACAGGTTCTATCGGGTGCGCGACAGCGCTCCCGATGGGAGTATCCCTCGAGGCTACGTTTGAGTCGAAGAGTCGAACGTAGGCTGAGATCTGTTTCCTTTGTCATTCTTCCATTATTTTCTGTCTTTTATCGGGTGCGCGTCAGCGCTCCCGATGGGAGTAGCCCCCGAGTCTTTAGGTGATCGTTGGCGATTAGGTGAAGACTTAAATATTTGTCTGCGTCCTGCGCTCCGTCCGTATTCCTTCAGAGTACAGGGTGTTCCATCTGGTTGTAGCCGTGTCTTTCCTTTTGATTCCGGACAGAGTTCAACGGGTGGCGCTTGTCAATGGGTTTTTGCTTGGACCCTTTTGAGCTTCGGGCTGCGTGAGCGATGATGATGTCTATCAGGAGGATATTTTGCAATCGAGCCCCCGAGTGCTTTTGTGAAAGATCGCGATTGCGACGATAGAGTCTCTCGGGGGGTTTTTGTACTCGAGCCCCCGAGTGCTTTTGTGAAAGATCACGATTGCGATGATAGTGTCTCTCGGGGGGTTGTTGTGCTCGAGCCCCCGAGTGCTTTAGTAAAAGATCACGATTGTGACGATAGCGTCTCTCGGGGGGAGTTTTGTGCTCGAGCCCCCGAGTGCTTTAGTAAAAGATCACGATTGTGACGATAGCGTCTCTCGGGGGGGAGTTTTTGTGCTCGAGCCCCCGAGTGCTTTGTTAAGAGATCGCGATTGCGACGATAGCCTCTCTCGGGGGGAGTTTTTGTGCTCGATCCCCCGAGTGCTTTGGTAAGAGATCGCGATTGCGACGATAGCGTTTCTCGGGGGGAGTTTTTGTGCTCGAGCCCCCGAGTGCTTTGGTAAGAGATCGCGATTGCGACGATAGCGTCTCTCAGGGGGAGTTTTTGTGCTCGAGCCCCCGAGTGCTTTGTTGTGGTAGAATTTGGGAAACATCATTTTATTGCGTCGAAGGTTTACATGAGCTGCCAGATGAGCATGACTGGTGGAGGACAGGCGTAGGTTCGCTACGTTCCATGGATTTCCCACGTCCTCGTCAGTCTTCGGGTTCTTCAGTCTATAGGCGCCTCCTCCTATGACTTCTGTGATTATGAACGGTCCTTCCCATTGGGGGGCGAGCTTGTGAACTTTCTCTTGTATGAGCCGTAGGACAAGGTCGCCTTTATTGAATGTTCTGGTGCGCAGGCGACTGCTTTGGTAAGTGTGCAGTTTGTCCTGGTATCCTTCTGACTTTGCTAGGGCTGTGTCCCTTGCTTCGTCTGCTGTGTCCTTGTCATCTTGCAGCGCTTCTTAAGCTTCCTCTTCTTCGTACCCTGAGATCCGGGTGCCCCAAATTTGAGGTCATGTGGTAGCACCGCCTCCGACCCGTACACCATAAATAAAGGTGTGTACTGGGTTGCAGTATTCGGGGTGGTGCGTAGGCTCCATAGTACGGCAGGGAGTTCTTCTACCTAGTTGCCCGCGACCTGCTCGAGTGGTGCGAGGAGCCACTTTTTGAGTCCTCCGCATACTAGGCCGTTTGCTTTTTCCACCTGGCCGTTGGATTGCGGGTGTGCGACTGATGCATAGTTGATTTTGATGCCCAGTTCTTCGCAGAAGTTCTGGAATTCTGCCGCTGTGAAGTTTGTGCCATTGTCCGTGATGATGTTGTGTGGCACCCCGAATCTGAAGATGATTTATTTGATGAAGTTCACCGCCGTGAGGGCTGTGGAGCTGGTGATGGGCACTGCTTCGATCCATTTGGTGAACTTGTCGACTGCTACTAGCAGGTGAGTTCTTCCTCCCTTTGATGATTTCTTCAGTGGACCCACCATGTCGAGTCCCCAGGTGGCGAAGGGCCATGATAGTGGTATGGTCTTGAGTTCTGAGGCTGGTGCGTGCGGCCTGCTGGCGAATTTTTTACAGACGATGCAACGTCATACGATGTCTTCTGCATTTTTCATCGCAGTGGGCCAGTAGAACCCTGCTCGGAACGCTTTGGATACGAGCGCTCGACTGCTCGCGTGGTGCCCGCAGGTGCCCTCATGGATTTCGAGTAGTAGGGCTTTGTCGTCTTCTTCATCGATGCACTTCTGGAGTATCTGGGTGATGCTTCGCTTGTATAACTGTCTGTTAATGACTGTGAATGCCTTGGATCGGCGGCTGATACGTCGAGCTTCTGAGACGTCTTGCGGTAGTGTGCCTTCGATTAGGAATCGGAGGAACGGTCTTGTCCATGCTGGTCCTTCGAGTGCTGTTGAATCCGTAGGTTCGACCTCTTGGTTGTTGTTGCCTTCAGATGGACTTGATGATGCCACTTGTGCTGGCTCTATGGTGTCGTCATCTACAACTGCCTCTGGTGCTGCTGGTTTCTCCTTGATGGATCGCTGGCTGATGCTTTCAAGGAAGACGTCGGGTGGTACTTGTCCTCGATTCGAGCCGATGTTTGCGAGTTCGTCGGCTTCTGTGTTGTTTGCTCTGAGGATATAATTGAGCTCGCCGCCGTCGAAACTTCCTTCGAGTGCGTTGTAGAGCTTCTGATAGGCCGCCATGTTGTCGGCTACTGCATTGCAGTCTTTCATCGCCTGCTGGACGACGAGGTTGGAGTCTCTGTAGATTACGAGGCGAGTGGCACCACATGTTTTGGCCATACACATGCCATAGAGCAGTGCCTCGTATTCGACTTCGTTGTTGGAGGCGTGGCTGAAGTTGATCTGGAGGATGTATTTGACTTTGGTTCCTTTGGGGGAGACCAGAACGACTCCTGCTCCGGCTCCTTGCTGTCTTTTGGACCCGTCGAAGAACATTCTCCATGAGTTCGACAGGTCCGGGGGGGCTGGCGTCTGGACCTCCGTCCACTCGACCAGAAAATCTGGGAGTACTTGGGCCTTGATTGTTGTCGGGTGCTTGAATTGTAGGTCCCGCGGACTGAGCTCAATGTTCCACTCGGCGACTCGCCCAGTCGCTATGGGGTTGTCGAGAATGTCTGCGAGTGGTGCGCTACTCACGATTGTGATGGGGTGCTCGTCGAAGTAGTGCGACACCTTTCTTGAGGTCGTGATGATGGCCAGTAGTAGCTTCTGGTAGTGCGGGTACCGCTGCTGGGATTTTGTCAAGAGCATGCGGAGGTAGTAGATCGGCCTCTGTATGCTCTGGATCTTGCCTTCCTCTGTGCGCTCGACGACGAGTACTGTGCTTACCACGCTGTTGCGTGCTGCTACGTAGAGGTATAGTTGTTCTTTTTCTTTGGGTACCGCCAGGGTCGGTGAGGTCGACAGTGTCTTCTTCAGGTCCGCGAATGCTTTGCGGGCTTCTTCAGTCCACTCGAATTTCTCTCCTTTTCTCAGCAACTGGTAGAATGGCAACGTGCGCTCTCCCAATCTGCTAATGAAACGACTCAGGGCTGCGAGTCTTCCGGTGAGATGATGCACGCATGTGATGTTGGTTGGTTCCTGCATCCTGGCGATTGCTTGAACTTTCTCGGGGTTCGCTTCGATTCCTCGAGCAGAGACCATGTACCCGAGAAGCTTCCCAGCTGGGACGCCGAACGCGCACTTCTTTGGGTTGAGCTTGATTCTGTATTTGTTGAGTGCTGCGAAGGTCCCACGCAGGTCGTCGAGTAGCATGTTTGAGTTGTAGGTTTTGATGACGATGTCATCCACGTAGACCTGTACATTTCTTCCGATTTGCTCTTTTAAGCATGCTTGCATCATTCGCTGGTATGTAGCACCTGCGTCCTTGAGTCCGAAAGGCATTGGTCTGTAGCAGAATACGCTGTAAGGAGTGATGAATGATGTTATGCTCTTCGTCTTATTCCTTCATACTAATCTGATTATATCCTGAGTAGGCGTCGAGGAACGATAGTAGATCACATCCTGCTGTCGAGTCGATTATCTGATCGATTCTTGGCAGGGGAAAGTGATCCTTTGGGCAGTGTTTGTTGATTGGCCCGTGGTCGACGCACATTCGCAGTACGTCCGTGTCTTTCTTGGGGACTAGCACAGGGTTGGCGACCCAAGTGGATTTCTTCGTCTCTCGAATGAATTGGGCGTCGAGTAGTCGGTTAACTTCCTCCCTGATTGCTCTGTGTTTGGGTTCTGAGAATCTTCGTAGCGCCTGCTTCATTGGCTTGGTGTTTGGCTTGATGCGCAGCGCGTGCTCCGCGAACTCGGGCGGTACTCCTGGCATGTCGGCTGGGCATCAGGCAAAGATTTCCCATTCTTCGCGGAGGAAAGTGATGAGGGTCGTCGCTTGCTCTTCCGGGAGGTGGGCGTACACGCGGACTATTTTTTCTGGGTCTGCCGGGTGCACCTGGTGGGTGACCGTGTCGCTGTCGATCTTGAAGTCCCGTCCATACTCTTTTGACTCGCTTCGGCTTGCTAGCGGAAAGATACTCTTGTCTGTCGCCATGGCTATTTCTGTGAGTTCTTGCTCGGCTCCGAAGGTGTCAGAGACTTTGTGGAAATCACGGACACATTTCTCTGACTTGATGAAGCTCCCGTTGACTGTGATAACGCCCGCGGATCCTGGCATCTTGAGTTTAACGTAGGCGTAGTGCGGAATCTCCCTGAATTGTGCGAACGCTGGACGTCCCAATATGGCGTGATACTGTGATTGCCAATCGAGTACTTCGAACTCGAGGGTGTGTCTTACGAAATTGCGTCTGTTGCCGAAGACGACTTCGAGCTCGATTAGTCCAAGGGAAGTAGCTGCTTCTCCTGCGACTACTCCGTATAACACGGTGCTTGATTTCTTCCATACTGATCGAGGGATCAGCATCTTGCGCAGGGTGCTGACGAAGATTATGTTCATGCTACTGCCTCCGTCCATGAAGATTCTGTCCATGTCGTACCCTCCGATTTGAGCGTCGAGGACCAGGTGTCAGAACCCCAACTAGGGTAAGTTCTAGGGTTGCTTGATCCCTTTGCATCATGAAGAGAACTTCAAAAGAAATTCTAAAATGGGGAAAAGAAAAGCCCTAAGAATTTAATTAAATGGACAGATAAAAATCTTTTTCCAAAAATCTTTTGAACATTTGAAAAATTCCTATAAATGATGGTGATCATTTCAAAAGTGGTTTGGGTTCATTCCCATGCCCATGGAATTTTCTAAAATTCAAAATGTGCCCTGGAAATTAAATTTGACCCCTATTTGAATTAAAATTCAAATTAATTGAATTTCAAAAGTGCCCAAATTCTAAAAGTGACTTTCTTCTGGTCAACTAGGATTTATAAAAATATTTGGGCATTTTGCTAAAATGCCTAGCTATTTAATTCTAGGCACAAAAAATTACAGAAAAAGAAAAAAAGAGAAATAGAAAAGGGGAAAACCCCTGGCTTTTCAGCCCAACTTATTCCCCCCAGCCCACCTCCCCTTTGTCTCCTACCTCAAGCGGCTCGGTGTCGCCCTGGGAGCACGTCGCGGCGCCACCGCGACGCCGAGAAGGCTCCGAGGCCCCCCGGGTCTCCTCTAGACGCCACGGAGGCGCCCCGAATCCCCTGCATCCTTCCCCTCACTCGCCGCTTGCCATATCCCTCTCTCTCTCGCGGTTTCTGCGCCGCCCGAAGCCCGCGCCGGAGCGCGCCACCGCGCCTGCGTGGCCACCGGCCGAGATAGCCCGAGCCGACGTGTCCAGGCGACGGCCCGTGCTCGTCTTCGTCTCCCCAAGCGCGGAATCGAGCCCAGAGGACCCGAGGACGTCGCCATCTCCACCGAGTCGCCGCCGGCCGCCGTGGCTTCCTCCGCCGAATTCTCCATCGCCGTTGCCCCTTCGACCTCGCCGTCGCCTCCAACGTGTTCCTGGTGAGCAGGCGCTTCAAAACCCTAACCCCACTCCTCCTGTAGCACCTCCTAGCCATCCCCGCCATGGAAGCCGAAGCTTGGAACCGCCATGGCCGACGAGGTGCAAGTTCCAGTGCCTCCCCGCTCTTACCGAGATGCGCTTAGTGCTCCTGAGGCCCCCAGGGTCATGATTACCTAGGTCACATCCAGAACGCTCCACTGCCACGATGTGCCCACGAAAGCAGAACTCCGGCCGCCTCCAAAGTCGAAGCCGGCAACGTTGAAGACCTCCCCGGCGACGCGCAGATAGTTTCCGAGAAGCGCACGTCCACAGGCTACAATTTGGTAGCCTTGGCGCTGCGTTTGGCCGCCGGAATCGCCGTCCAGGAGAGCGCCGCCACGTCCAGTGGCCACCGGCGGCTAGACGCCGGCAGCCGCCGACGTGGCCGATTAGATTAGGGCCTAACCCCCTCCTAATTAACCCCTAGGGTCACTAACAGATGGGACCCACAGCCCCCTAACCCTCTGTTTAAAATAAATAAAACGGGGTTAACCCCTGAGCCACTGACAGGGCTGGCCCACTGGTCAGATGCCCCCCACGTCAGCATGACCTCATGCTGATGCAATAAGTCCATTTCTTTTTAAAAGAAATCCAGAAATTGCATAAATTACAATAAACTTTGAAAAATCATAGAAAATTCATATTAACTCCAAATTTAACATATAATATATGAAAAATGATTAGCAGAAAATAATCTATCCAAATATACAACTTTCAGCTATGTTTGAGTTGAATTTAAAATGGGACCAGTAGCTTTTGCTATTTGGTTTAATTGGAATTAAATCAAATTAAATTCAAATGCTACTCCAACTTCAACCAATGCAATGCAATCATGATCACTTGAACATCAGAGGCATTTCATACACATTTCAAAATAGTTTACAATGATCAAACACTAGCAAATACAAATGGGCTAATTTGAACAACATATGGAGTTTGAATGTGCATTTCAAATGCAATACACTTCATTTAAATTGAATTTGCCACAAAACAGAAGCAATCACATCATGGACAACTATATCATGTGTATGTGCATTCTATTTCAATGTTGCCCCCCTCTTGTTGATGATTGTGCCGGTAACAGTGCCTCCGAGACGGTGGTCACCCCCGAAGGATAAGAAGTTCGGTAAACCCCGTGTATCGTCAGCAAGGCAAGCAAAAACCCCATTGATCATATCTATAAAATCCCACATCCCTCTCAGTCTCTCTTATGCATGTTTAGGAGATCACCGAGACACGTTCTTTCGCATAGTTGAACCCATTACGATGCATGACCTATCATTTTGTCACCGTATTAAGCAAACCACAATCCTAGCAGATATAGGAGTTGAATGATGAGCATGTGGCCCCTGCAACTGTTATTGCTTATTGCTGCTTAGTGATACAATGAGGATGTTATGATTGTGAGTCGGGATGGAATGAACACAGTGATGCTGATGATAACGTGTTGGTGAATCCACGCTAATACAAGGTGAACGATGAGAGGCTGTGTAGGAGTACACAGTGGGTTGTCTCGTTGAACACCGCCTTAAGCACCGAGTTCTTGTATGGGAATCCAAGACAAAGAGTACAACCACACATTGGGCTCACTGACCCCTCTCGGCCTAGTACCTTGATCCGTGTTGACGTCCAGGACTCACATTAGTTCGGGCTTTCCTTTTGGCATGTGCATAGAAAAAGAATGAAGGAATGGTTGCATCATATAGATATGTGGGTGCACCTGTGAGGCAGGAAAACCATCTGCCAAATGTGGCGTCTCGGTCACTTGCATTGTTTGAGTCCGTTTCGTTGATCCAGCCGGGCTCTCGAGCGGAGGCAACTCATATAGTCGACTCCTGGAATACACCGGTTATGAGCGAAGTGTCCTGGTGAACATCCTCGCTGTCACCTCTTGAACGGTGGCGAGCAAAAGGCGGTAACCGATGGTCATGTGTGTGTAGTTTACACCCTTGCAAGGTTAACAAAACTATTCGAATAGCCGCGTCCGCGGTTAAGGACTACTTGGAACCTATACCTGATTATTAGACAACTTGAATGGATACTTCTAAAACTCGCAAGATAAGCGTGAGTGCTATGGTGTGCTCCTCGTGGGGAAGTCGAGGAAGTAACCATAGTGGTGTATTGGTTGGAGACTTGGTAGTGGACTTGTGTACGCTTCTTACCTCAAGTCTGGTATTCGTAGTTCAGGACTAGCCAAGTCAAAGGTGGCACTTCTGCATGATGAAACCCCACCTCCCTTTACCTTGAAACTTGAGCATGAGTAGTATAGTTCTGATGTAAGTCTTGCTGAGTACGTCTTTGTACTCACGTTTTCTTATTCTATGTTTTAGATGAGAACCCGGACCCCGATGGAGTCACCTTCGTGAAGCTCGACGTTGACCTTGATAGTATAGTTCCAGACAGCAGTCTGGTCCCTCGTGGAAGGGCATGTATGTTTACAAGGCTTCTCTAAGCCATTTGTTAAACTTGTCTGTACTCAGACCTAATTTGCTTCCGTTGTATGATGTAATGTTGATCACAGACATGTGATCTTTGTATGCTCTATGTGTAAGTCAATAAAGATACACTTTGTAGAGTTATGTGATGATACCTTCTGTTCATACTAGGCATGTGTGCTGCGTATATGTTTATAACATGCATGTCTTAGTATGGGTTTTCGAGACCTTAGTTGTGATCTGGCTAGCGGTCTTTTATACACCAAGTGGCCCTTAGATGTGCGCAGCTTGGGGCATCGCGATGCGATTGCTCGTGACTCTGTCACGTGCACACTTTGTTGTATGATCGAGCCCGCCCTAGACCCCGACTAAGTGATCGGGCTGGAGTAAGTCTATGTAAGAGTTAGGATTCAATCAATAACATGGTTGAGGTGACTTGTCTATGAGTATGGGATTCACCACCCATAAGCATTTAGACTTGTGAGCGGACGATGAGGACCCATCTCAGATGATCATCCGGCCTGTATGGGATGCCCCTCACGTTCGATGCTTTCCGAGAGTGTTCTGTGCTTGGCCTTGTCTGCTTAGACAAGTGGGTACGGCTCTCGGCTCTCCATGTGATTGCATCGTGACTGGAATTACATACGCATATTCCGGGTCCCGACAGACTTGGTATCAGAGCAGGACTGTCTGTAGGATTATTCAACCCTTGGTCGAAGTCGAGTCTAGCATTCTATAGTTATATAGTTACTTGGGTATAATGGGAACAACGTAAGGCTTCTTTTTCTCCTTACCCTCATCGATTTGAGTTCTTGGTCACCCTTATCTTTTCTACGGGATGATAGGACTAGGCTCATCTATGTCTTACTAGAACATCTCGTTGAGTGCTTCTTTGTAGCCATAGGATTGTTGTGGTTGTCTAGAGTCTTCGTGTCTTTGAGTTCCTTGAAGAAGTTATGTCCAATCTCCTCAAGGTTGTTACATTTTTCATCCCGGTGTAGCCGTTATGCTGCCCGAGTTGTTCCGTGGTCCTTGTGAATCATTGTTGTGGCATTACAATCTTTTCCTCCTAGCCATGTCCTCTTATCTTTGATTCCATCGTACAACCTGTTCTGATTGTTGATTTTTATCACACAGGATGTCAGGTGGAACTCGTAGTGCTGTTCTTCGGAATCGAGACCGTGTTCGGAATCGAAATGATGATGAACCTCCATCACCGCCTTCTGCGGCGGAAATCATGATGGAAGCTGAGCGGAATCGACGTGATCAAACACGCCTTCTGGAGCTCATCGAGCAGAATACCGCCCATCATCGCAATGTGGTTGTGAGCATTCAGGACTTCATCCTCCTCAAGCCACCGGTATTCCGATATTCTTCTGAGCCCCTTGAAGCTGATGATTGGCCCTGTTCCATCGAGCGTCAGCTTAATACGGCACATGTTGCTCCCAATGACCGAGTTATTTTCGCGGTATACTTCCTGGAAGGTGCTTCTACTCAATGGTGGGAGAACTATGTTGCAATGCAGCCAAATGGTCACGTAGTGACTTGGCAGGAGTTCTGTGTTGCCTTTCGAGGGTACCACATTCTGGATGAGTTGATGGAGCGCAAGAAGGAAGAGTTCTGCAATCTGACTCAAGGAGAGATGTCCATTCATGAGTATGTGAGAGAGTTCAACCGTCTTGCTCGATATGCCCAAGATGAGATCACCACCGATGCCAGAAAGCAGGCAAGGTTCCGTAAGGGACTTAGCCCCATCCTTCGCCATGATCTCAACCTCATCGAATTTGCCACCTTTGAGGATTTAGTCAACAGATCCTTTAGAGCTGAGCATGGCAATGAAGTGTTCGAAGAGTCTCGCAAGCATGCTCTTGAGCTTGCTCCTTCTGCGATTTCAGCCCCTCAGAAACGCCGAATATTGATTTCAACTAGTGCCTTACCTCAAAACCTTCTTCATAGGCCACCATCCAATATATGTCATCCACCCCAACACATTATTCCACCCCGGAATGATGGTGTGCAACCAAGTAATCCCACTCCTAGCAATAAAGACAGGGTATGCTTTAAGTGTGGTCTTCCAGGCCATTACTTTCATCAATGCCCTCAGGTCTTGATGACACCACGTCATTCTCGACATAAGCCTTCAAGGAAATCCACCTCCAAACCCTTGCAAGCAAAGCCTTCATCCACTAGTAGTGGTTGTGTGAACCAAATCTCAGTTGAGGAAACCACTGCTGCTTCTGACGTCATCCTTGGTACACTCCCAGTCAATCATGTTCCCGCCTCCGTTCTTTTCGATCCAGGAGCTTCTCATTCATTCATGTCAGAGAGTTATGCACTTCATCATGAATTCCCTTTTGAAGAAATGTTTTCTCCAATGGTCATCCAAACTCCTGGTTCAAAGTGGCAAACTAATAGAGTAAGCCATGGCAATCAAATTGCAATTGAGGGTTTAGTATTCCTTGCTTCACTTATAGCCCTCAAGTCTTCGGACATTGATTTCATCCTAGGAATGGATTGGTTATCAAGGCAGAATGCTTTCCTTGATTGTAAAGCCAAATCAGTTAAACTCACCCATCCTTCAGGCCAGAAAATTGACTACACATCACCCAGCTCTAGAACCCAGATGCATACTTTGAATGTGCTTCCCCTTCCTGACCTTGAAGATATTCCGGTGGTTCGTGACTTCCCGGATTTCTTTCCTGAAGAACTGCCAGGGATGCCCCCTGAAAGATGTGTAGAATTCATAGTGGATCTTATACCAGGCACAACCCCAATTTCCAGACGCCCATATAGAATAGCCCCACATGAGTTAGCTGAGCTAAAAACCCAACTTGATGCTTCGTTGGCAAAAGGCTTCATCCGCCCTAGCTCATCGCCAAGGGGTTGCCCCGTTCTGTTCGTAACGAAGAAAGATGGAACAGAAAGGATGTGCGTAGATTATCGCCCGCTAAATCTAGCGACGGTAAAGAACAAGTACCCATTGCCCAGGATCAATGATCTTTATGATCAACTTGCCGGATCCTCTGTCTTCTCCAAAATGGATTTGAGATTAGGCTATCATCAAATCAAAATCCGAAACGAGGACATTCCAAAACCGGCTTTCACTACTCGTTATGGTCTTTACGAGTATACTGTCATGTCCTTCGGTTTAACCAATGCCCCCGCCACATTCTCGCGCTTGATGAATTCAATCTTCATGGAGTACCTAGATAAATTTGTTGTAGTTTATCTTGATGACATTCTCATCTAATCGAAGAATGAAGAAGAGCACGCAGAACATCTTAGGTTGGTATTGATGAAACTTCAAGAGCATCACCTATATGCCAAGTTCTCTAAGTGTGAATTTTGGCTACCAGAAGTGACCTACTTAGGCCACGTGATTTCTGCGAAAGGCATTGCTGTCAATCCCGAGAGAGTTCAGACCGTCCTTGACTGGACTCCACCTGAATCGGTTAAGAAAGTTAGGAGTTTTCTTGGCTTAGCAAGCTATTGCCGCCGCTTCGTCGAGAACTTTTCTAAAGTTGCAAAGCCTCTAACTGAACTCCTCAAGAAAGATAAGAAATTACAATGGACCCCCAAGTGCGAGGAAAGCTTTCAAGAGCTAAAAAGAAGATTGACTTATGCACCCGTACTTGCACCTCCAGACACCAAAAGGGATTTCGAGATCTATTGTTACGCTTCATGGCAAGGGTTAGGATGCATACTTATGCAAGATAGACATGTGGTAGCTTATGCTTCACGCCAGTTGCGGCCACATGAAGAGAACTATCCTACCCATGATCTTGAACTCGCTGTTGTAGTTCATGCCCTGAAGACTTGGCGACATTACCTCCTTGGTAATCGTTGTGAGATCTATTCCGACCACCAAAGCCTCAAATACATATTCACCCAGCCAGATCTTAATCTCAGGCAAAGACCCTGGATAGAGTTGATAAAAGATTATGACATAGGAATTTCTTACACCCCAGGCAAGGCCAATGTCATGGCTGATGCACTAAGTAGTAAGTCGTATTGTAACAACCTCATGTTACAACAATATCAACCACTTCGTCATGAGGAATTTCGAAAGCTCAACCTCGAGATTGTTCCTCGTGGATCTCTTTTCAACTTGGTGGCGAAACCAACACTTGAGGATCAAATCATAGTTGCCCAAAGGCGTGCACGAGGTGTTCGCCGGATCAAGGAGAACATTGCTAGCGGAGTTGATAAATGTTTCTCCACAGATAGCAAAGGAACGGTATTCTTTGAAAATCGTTTGGTAGTACCTAAGAATAGGGATCTAAGGCAACTCATCCTCCAAGAAGCCCATGACACTCCCCTCTCAATTCATCCCGGTAGCACAAAAATGTACCGAGATCTACGCCAGAGATGTTGGTGGACCCGGATGAAGAGAGACATTGCTCAATTTGTTGCCGAATGTGATGTTTGTCGTCGCATTAAGGCAGAACACCAAAGACCTGCTGGTACACTTCAACCTTTGCCTATTCCCGAGTGGAAATGGGACAAAGTCGGTATGGACTTCATCACCGGCTTTCCAAAAACCCAGAAAGGAAATGATGCCATCTTCGTAGTCATTGACCGACTTTCCAAAGTTGCTCACTTCCTTCTAGTTCGCGAGTCTATAACTGCTAGCCAGTTAGCGGACTTGTATGTCTCTAGAATTGTGTCTCTTCATGGTGTTCCTTTGGAAATCAATTCTGATCGTGGTAGCCTTTTCACCTCTAGATTCTGGGGAAGCTTCCAGAATGCTATGGGAACTAATCTCTCCTTTAGTACAGCTTTCCATCCTCAGTCTAGCGGTCAAGTCGAAAGGGTTAACCAAATTCTCGAAGACAAGCTCAGAGCTTGTGTTATATATTTCAGAAAGAATTGGGAGAAGTCTCTTCCATTTGCCGAATTTGCTTATAACAACAATTTCCAATCTAGTCTGAACATGGCTCCTTTTGAACTCCTATATGGCCGACGATGTCGAACACCCCTAAACTGGTTAGAAACCGGTGAAAGACAACTCTTTGGACCGGATATGATCAAGGAAGCAGAAGAGCAAGTTCGCATTGTTCGTGATCAATTGAAAGCCGCTCAGTCTCGTCAGAAAAGCTACTATGATCGTCATCAGAGGCAAGAAAGCTACAATCTGGATGAGAAGGCTTACCTTCGGGTTACTCCTCTGAAGGGAACCCAACGCTTCGGTATCAAAGGCAAGTTGGCCCCACGTTACATCGGACCTTTCCGCATTCTTGCTAAACGTGGAGAAGTTGCCTACCAACTTGAACTACCCCCGCACCTTTCCCGAGTACATGATGTATTCCATGTGTCACAACTCAGGCGTTGCTTCAAGGACCCCATCCGCGAAGTCGACCATGAAACGCTTGATCTCCAAGATGACCTTTCTTATCGAGAGTACCCTGTTCATATTCTTGATTCCGCAGAGCGTGTCACCCGTCGTCAGAAGATCAAGTTCCTCAAAGTGCAATGGTCACATCACTCCGAGAAAGAAGCAACATAGGAAACAGAAGACCGCCTCCGTGCCGAGTACCCCTCCTTCCTCCCGACGAATTCTGAATCTCGGGACGAGATTCTTTTGAGTGCGGGCGAGTTGTCAAAACCCCAACTAGGGTAAGTGCTAGGGTTGCTTGATCCCTTTGCATCATGAAGAAAATTTCAAAAGAAATTCTAAAATGGGGAAAAGAAAAGCCCTAAGAATTTAATTAAATGGCCAGATAAAAATCTTTTTCCAAAAATCTTTTGAACATTTGAAAAATTCCTATAAATGATGGTGATCATTTCAAAAGTGGTTTGGGTTCATTCCCATGCCCATGGAATTTTCTAAAATTCAAAATGTGCCCTGGAAATTAAATTTGACCCCTATTTGAATTAAAATTCAAATTAATTGAATTTCAAAAGTGCCCAAATTCTAAAAGTGACTTTCTTCTGGTCACCTAGGATTTATAAAAATATTTGGTCATTTTACTAAAATGCCTAGCTATTTAATTCTAGGCACAACAAAAATTACAGAAAAAGAAAAGAAGAGAAATAGAAAAGGGGAAAACCCCTGGCTTTTCAGCCCAACTTATTCCCCCCAGCCCACCTAGCACGGCCCATCCCACCTCCCCTTTGTCTCCTACCTCAAGCAGCTCGGTGTCGCCCTGGGAGCACGCTGCGGCGCCACCGCGACGCCGAGAAGGCTCCGAGGCCCCCGGGGTCTCCTCTAGACGCCACGGAGGCGCCCCGAATCCCCTGCATCCTTCCCCTCACTCGTCGCTTGCCATCTCCCTCTCTCTCTCGCGCGCGATTTCTACGCCGCCCGAAGCCCCCGCCGGAGCGCGCCACCGCGCCTGCGTGGCCACTGGCCGAGATAGCCCGAGCCGCCGTGTCCAGCCGACGGCCCGTGCTCGTCTTCGTCTCCCCAAGCGCGGAATCGAGCCCAGCGGACCCGAGGATGTCGCCATCTCCACCGAGTCGCCGCCGGCCGCCGTGGCTTCCTCCGCCGAATTCTCCATCGTCGTTGCCCCTTCGACCTCGCCGTCGCCTCCAACGTGTTCCTGGTGAACAGGCGCTTCAAAACCCTAACCCCACTCCTCCTGTTGCACCTCCTAGCCATCCCCGCCATGGAAGCCGAAGCTTGGAACCGCCATGGCCGACAAGGTGCAAGTTCCAGTGCCTCCCCGCCCTTACCGAGATGCGCTTAGTGCTCCTGAGGCCCCCAGGGTCGCGATTACCTAGCTCACGTCCAGAACGCTCCACTGCCACGCTGTGCCCACGAAAGCAGAACTCCGGCCGCCGCCAAAGTCGAAGCCGGCGACGTTGAAGACCTCCCCGGCGACGCGCAGATAGTTCCCGAGAAGCGCACGTCCACGAGCTACAATTTGGTAGCCTTGGCGCTGCGTTTGGCCACCGGAATCGCCGTCCAGGAGAGCGCCGCCGCGTCCAGTGGCCACCGGCGGATAGACGCCGACAGCCGCCGACGTGGCCGATTAGATTAGGGCCTAACCCCCTCCTAATTAACCCCTAGGGTCACTGACAGATGGGACCCACAGCCCCCTAACCCTCTGTTTAAAATAAATAAAACAGGGTTAACCCCTGAGCCACTAACAGGGCTGGCCCACTTGTCAGAGCCCCCCCCCACGTCAGCATGACCTCATGCTGATGCAATAAGTCCTTTTCTTTTTAAAAGAAATCCAGAAATTGCAGAAATTACAATAAACTTTGAAAATCATAGAAAATTCATATTAACTCCAAATTTAACATATAATATATGAAAAATGATTAGCAGAAAATAATCTATCCAAATATACAACTTTCAGCTATGTTTGAGTTGAATTTAAAATGGGACCAGTAGCTTTTGCTATTTGGTTTAATTGGAATTAAATTAAATTAAATTCAAATGCTACTCCAACTTCAACCAATGCAATGCAATCATGATCACTTGAACATCAGAGGCATTTCATACACATTTCAAAATAGTTTACAATGATCAAACACTAGCAAATACAAATGGGCTAATTTGAACAACATATGGAGTTTGAATGTGCATTTCAAATGCAATACACTTCATTTAAATTGAATTTGCCACAAAACAGAAGCAATCACATCATGGACAACTATATCATGTGTATGTGCATTCTATTTCAATGTTGCCCCCCTCTTGTTGATGATTGTGCCGGTAACAGTGCCTCCGAGACGGTGGTCACCCCCGAAGGAGAAGAAGTTAGGTAAACCCCGTGTATCGTCAGCAAGGCAAGCAAAAACCCCATTGATCATATTTATAAAATCCCACTTCCCTCTCAGTCTCGCTTATGCATGTTTAGGAGATCACCAAGACACGTTCTTTCGCATAGTTGAACCCATTCCGATGCATGACCTATCATTTTGTCACTGTATTAAGCAAACACAATCCTAGCAGATATAGGAGTTGAATGATGAGCATGTGGCCCCTGCAACTGTTATTGCTTATTGCTGCTTAGTGATACAATGAGGATGTTATGATTGTGAGTCGGGATGGAATGAACACAGTGATGCTGATGATAACGTGTTGGTGAATCCACCCTAATACAAGGTGAACGATGAGAGGCTGTGTAGGAGTACACAGTGGGTTGTCTCGTTGAACACCGCCTTAAGCACCGAGTTCTTGTATGGTAATCCAAGACAAAGAGTACAACCACACATTGGGCTCACTGACCCCTCTCGGCCTAGTACCTTGATCCGTGTTGACGTCCAGGAGTCACATTAGTTCGGGCTTTCCTTTTGTCATGTTCATAGAAAAAGAATGCATCATATAGATATGTGGGTGCACCTGTGAGGCAGGAAAACCATCTGCCAAATGTGGCGTCTCGGTCACTTGCATTGTTTGAGTTCGTTTCGTTGATCCGGTCGGGCTCTCGAGCGGAGGCAACTCAGATAGTCGACTCCTGGAATAGACCGGTTCTGAGCGAAGTGTCGTGGTGAACATCCTCGATGTCACCTCTTGAACGGTGGCGAGCAAAAGGCGGTAACTGATGGTCATGTGTGTGTAGTTTACACCCTTGCAAGGTTAACAAAACTATTCGAATAGCCGCGTCCGCGGTTAAGGACTACTTGGAACCTGTACCTGATTATTAGACAACTTGAATGGATACTTCTAAAACTCGCAAGAGAAGCGTGAGTGTTATGGTGTGCTCCTCGTGGGGAAGTCGAGGAAGTAACCATAGTGGTGTATTGGTTGGAGACTTGGTAGTGGACTCGTGTACGCTTCTTACCTCAAGTCTGGTATTCGTAGTTCAGGACTAGCCAAGTCAAAGCTGGCACTTCTTCATGATGAAACCCCACCTCCCTTTACCTTGAAACTTCAGCATGAGTAGTATAGTTCTGATGTAAGTCTTGCTGAGTACGACTTTGTACTCACGTTTGCTTATTCTATGTTTTAGATGAGAACCCGGACCCCGATGGAGTCACCTTCGTGAAGCTCGACGTTGACCTTGATAGTATAGTTCCAAACAGCAGTCTGGTCCCTCGTAGAAGGGCATGTATGTTTACAAGGCTTCTCTAAGCCATTTGTTAAACTTGTATGTACTCAGACCTAATTTGCTTCCGTTGTATGATGTAATGTTGATCACAGACATGTGATCTTTGTATGCTCTATGTGTAAGTCAATAAAGATACACTTTGTAGAGTTATGTGATGATACTTGCTGTTCATACTAGGCATGTGTGTTGCGTGTATGTTTATAACATGCATGTCTTAGTATGGATTTTCGAGACCTTAGTTGTGATCTGGCTGGCGGTCTTTTATACACCAAGTGGCCCTTAGATGTGCGCAGCTTGGGGCATCGCGATACGATTGCTCGTGACTCTGTCACGTGCACACTTTGTTGTATGATCGAGCCCTCCCTAGACCCCGACTAAGTGATCGGGCTGGAGTAAGTCTATGTAAGAGTTAGGATTCAATCGATAACATGGTTGAGGCGACTTGTCTATGAGTATGGAATTCACCACCCATAAGCATTTAGACTTGTGAGCGGACGATGAGGACCCATCTTAGATGATCATCCGGCCTGGATGGGATGCCCCTCATGTTCGATGCTTTCCGAGAGTGTTCTGTGCTTGGCCTTGTCTGCTTAGACAAGTGGGTACGGCTCTCGGCTCTCCATGTGATTGCATCGTGACTGGAATTACATACGCATATTCCGGGTCCCGACACCAGGGGCGCGTGCCCCGGCCTTGGGACTGCAGGCGGGTGGTCGCTCTGGGAGAACGTGATGCTGGTTTCTGCGTCGTGCAACTGGTAGACTTCAACTGCGTTAAGATTCTCGGCTGCTCTAGCCTGCAGGGTGCAGGCGTCCTGTTGGGCTTGCGATACCTTGCCTTCTTGGATCGTGTACACCTGTCCTTGAGTGGGCGACTGCTTGGCTCGTCGGGTGCGCTTGGCTTCTTGCTGTTTTTCCTCCTTGAGGTTGTCGGCGAGTTCATTGAACAGCCGGCAGTCTCCCAGAGTGTGGCTCGATCTGATGTTTCCCCAGTTGTCTTTGAAGCAGTGGATCGTGCAGGGTCCTTCTAGATGTTCCCTGACCGTGAGCTTGCTAGATCCGGCGTGTTGTTTCCTCCTTGAGATTCGGAAGAATAGCGCGTCGTCGACTTCGATCCCTTCACTTAGATTCTGGTTCCTTATGAGATTGGCGAATTCGTCTGGCTTTCGATCTGGGTCGTAGTATTCGCCGGTCAGAGTCTCAGAGTCGTTGTCCTGGCGGGCGGCGGCTGACCGCACGGCAGCGGGTCGTCGAGTAGTCGGCGATCGCGTGACTGTATAATTTGACTTGTCGGGTGTAGTCTCTTCGTAGAATCCTCGCGCTTGTCTTCTGGGTCATCATTTTCTTCCTTTTTGGCGATGATCTTGGCGGTCGCTAGTATCGAGCTCGGAGTCAGTGTCTTGTTGTGCGGCGGGTGCACGGGTGGCGGTGGGTCGTCGAGTGGTCGGCTGGTCCTCCTCTTCGTGTTGTAGTTCGTCGATCGGGATCTCCGTATAGAACCCTCCCGCCTTTCTTTTGGGTCGTCCAGTTCTCCTTCGCTGGCGGTGGTCTCGGTTGCCTCCGTAGTATTGGTCTTGGCACGGCTGCTGGCCGAGTGATCTTGCTGGGGCGGTGGAGGTATTCGCTGTGATCTTGAATTCCTCGGGTGGACCGCATCTGGTTCTTGATCTTGAGTTGCGGATTGCTGAAGACGGAACCGCCAAGATCGTAATTCCAACCTGTGTAGTTCCCACAGACGGCGCCAATTATCGGGGATGTACCCCGGCAAATCCCATGGTCAGGGACCCTGGGTTAGTCATGAGAGGCACAGGTTGGACGATAAGCTCGTCGGCTAACAGGAGGATACGTTCCTGCTCTATATTATTGATTGGAGATGGCGATTACAGGGAAGCCGAGGCTAGTGCGCGCAAGGCTAGGGTTACAGATTGTGTATTGCTTCATCTCGATGTCTCCCCTCCTAGCCTTTATATACTAGGCTAGGTCTCGGGGAGTCCGTCCTGTATTACAGATGAGTTTTCCTAACCATGATCCTGTTCCGTACGGGAAGTTTGTACCTTCCTTGTGACTCGCGGACTCATACGTCGGTGCCACTAGTGGGCCAAGGGTGGGCCCAGGCGGCATCTTTGTGGGCCTTCTGTCTTCTGGTACACCGGGTAGGCTCATCCATAGGAGTCGTGGAGTCACCCCCTCGTCAGTACCCATTCACGAATGGGTCCTCTCGAGTTAGTAGCAAGGGTCTTAGGCACCCAAATGGACCATGCAATATACTCATCAAAAGAACCAACAAATTTGGCATAAACATGCCCATCATTAGTGCAACAAAGAACATAAGAGGGGTTAGTTGGTCCGGCAAAGTCATTGGGAATGTCACCACTCCTCTTGGTCACTCCACCCTCAATGGCCTTTGCCACCTTTTCTTGAGGCTTCTCCCCTTCCTTCACAAAGGTGACTTCCTTCGAAGGAGGAGGGTCCTTGCCTTTCTTCTTTTTGTTCTTCCTCTTCTTGTTCTTATTCTTTGATGGACTTGCACCATAACCAATGCCTTCCTTGCCAACGACCTCCTTTTGGGAACTCAAGAGATTATTAAGGTTCTTCTCTCCTTAAATGCATGAGACAAGTCCCTTCTCAAGTTGTGCCTTCAACCTAGCGTTTTCCTCAACGAGAGGAACATGCTCACAACAAGAGTTAGAGGAACTAGGTTTCTCTACCACGATAATAGGAGAAAAGGTATTAATCTCTTTAGTGAGTTGAATACTTGTTTCCTCCTGAGCCTTCTTGAGATCCATGAGTTCGTGCTTTAAGGACTTGTGGTCCTTTTCGACTTTCTCATGGTCCACAAGAAGTCTTTCATGAGCCTCAACAAGTTCATCATTTTTAGTCTTGAGATCACAAGCAACGGCGTTAGAATGTTTAAGGTCAAGTTTTAGCTTAGAGATATCACTAGCATAAGTCTCATCAAGAGACAACTTAAGCTCACGCTCTTCTTCAAGATAATGAGATAGCTCCCCTATCTCATCCGCATAGTTGCGACTATGGCCTTGCAACTCGGTGATAGTCTCATCAAGTTGCTCAATGTGAGCATGGGCTTCACCTAGTTGTTCCAAGAGAGCCACAAAGTGTCCCTTGGCTTCACCTTTGAGTTTGGACATGAATAGCTCGAATTCATTTTCTTCTTGTGCCTTGGGCTCCTCATTTTCCTCCACAGAATCCAACAACGAAGGGTTAGTGGGAGTAAACGGTTTAGAGTGAGGAGTTACCGAGGTAGTCTTGGCCATAAGGCACTTGTGGATGATGTGAGGATTCTCGTTGGGGAATTGAAGAGAGACGTTGATCAGGGGGATTCGATGGCGATAGCAACGGTGGCGGTTGCCACAATCTCACCACTTTCTTCATCATTCTCATCATCGGAGTAGTATTCTTCTTGAGCCACCAACACACGTTGTGGCTTCTTCTTCACAAAGTTCTTGTTCAATTGTGACTTGTTCTTGTCCTTACGGATAAGCTTGCCACCGTGGTCTTCTCTCTTCTCATATGGACAATCCGCAACAAAATGACTCACATTGCCACAATTGAAGAAAGTCCTTATTCTTTGGCCCTTTGGCTTGAAGCTACTTGTGTTGGACTTGAAGTTCTTCTTGTTGCCCCAAAATTGTCTTGAGGCTAGGGCCATGTGCTCATTGTAAGCATACTTGGTGTCCTCCGGACCAACATCCTCTTCATCTTCATCTTCCTCAACTTGAACTTCCTTGGCCTTCAAGGCGAGAGATGGCATCTTGGTGCCACTTTGGCGGGCCAATTTTAACTCAGCCGTGGAGTCCAAGATTTCCATGGCAACAAATTCATCTAAGACTTGGTTTGAACTCAACTCGCGAAAGTCGGGCCTTTGACGAATGACCTTGGTGATATGCTTCTTGTGTAGGAGCATAGCTGTGATGAACTTTCTTTTTATCCATCCATCATCGGTGTCCATGCTCCCATGGTCCGTCATGGAGTTGGAGAGGGCCACCAACCTTTGATGGACATCCTCGGAAGACTCCCCTTCATTCCTGACAAAGTGGTCGGCTTGATCTTGGATCTTGTCAAACTTCTAGCACTGTATGCTAGAGCTTCCCATGAGTCTTCTCAAGAAGATCCCACATCTCTTTGGTCATTTCACACTTTCGGCCAAGATTGTCTTGCTCTTCCTTCAACCCATTTCCTATCACAAGCAAAGCTTGAATATTGATGATGTTGTCCCGATATTCTATTGGATTCATGTTGTGGCGGTCACGAGGATTGAATCCCTCCTCAACGATGCGCCACAGTTTCACCGAGGACCCCTTCAAATGTCTCTTCATGCGATTAGCCCAAATCGGATAAGCATCTTTGTTAAGGATGGGAATAATGCCTGCATGTGCAAAATGAGGCTCGGGAAGAGGTAGTGAGTTATCGGTAACGGGAGGAGCAACCGCGGAGTGAATACCCAATCCATTCCCTGAACGAGGAATGGATCGGCTATCATTCCTACCATCATCACTAGGTTGGCAGATGATATCTCCTCCACCCAACATTGGAATGTTGGGGATGATGGTGGGGTTGCTCTCCGTGGGCATCCTCGACATGAGACTACTAAGCATATCGGTAACTTTATTCATGTGAGACTTAATGGCGGACATGCCTTCATTGTACTCATGTCGAGAGATAGATGACGAGTCATCCTTCGCGAACGTATTCGTGAAGCCCTCGGTACTTGGGACCCTTTCCAAAAGGGGAGGATTCGAAGTAGCTCCTAGTAACTCAGCCTCTTTTGGTTTATCCCCTTGCGACACCCTCTTAAGGCGGTAAATCCCTCATTAAGAGACAAGGCTCTGATACCAATTGAAAGGATCGGAATGTCGACTAGAGGGGGGTGAATAGGCGACTAACAGTTTTTAAGATTTTCTTAAAAAATTGGGCTCAACAAGGAATATAGGTTGTCTAGAAATGCAACTATGTGAGCAACCTATATGCGAACAACAACAACAACACAAAAAGAAAGTAAGAAATAAGCAATGGAAATAACTTGTACAAAGTAAAGGTAAAGGGAACACGGGAGACAAGGATATGTTGCCGACGTTCCTTCTCTTTCGAGAAGTACGTCTCCGTTTGGAGAGGGTGAGGAGCACAATGCTCACACGAAGCCAACGAGGGCCACCCTATTTCTCCTCACGCTCTTACCAATGCAAGATGTCGTGAACCATTACTAGGCGACCTTGAAGGTGGCAACCAAACCTTTACACACTACTAGAGAAAAGCCTATACATGGAAATCTTATTGGTGGCGCATCTTCAGTGTAATGCGCCACTAGGGTGTAATGGGTGGCGCACTGGTTAAAAATGCGCCACCTCTAAGATCTTAGAGGTGGCGCATATTGTAAAATGTGCCACCCATAAGGGTGGGCCAGCCCTGGATCCTCTTATATGTGGCGCATTTGGCAAAATGCGCCACCCCTAAGAACCTTATAGGTGGCGCATATTGCTGATGCGCCACCCCTAAGAGCTTATGGGTGGCGCATATTGGAAATGCGCCACCCCTAAGAGCTTATGGGTGGCGCATACTAGAAATGTGCCACCCCTAATATCTTAGAGGTGGCGCATTTCCTATATGCGCCAGCACTGGCATGAGATATGCGCCACCCCTAAGTGTGGAGTTACCCTTATCTACTCCACCCCACCTACCACCTCTCATTCACTCCACACGCTTCTCAAACTAGATCTACTCTTCTCGCCTAGCTCTATTCGGTTTTGTGCTCCTCCCCACCTCATTTCTTCCATTTATCCATCCCATACTTTGCTTGAAATCTACTTTGTTTCATATTAAAGTAAGTGGGCCTCCTCCCCAACTCTTTTCTTCCATTTATCACCCATAATTCCCTTTATTAGCTTGGGGTTTCATGTATATGTGAATCTTGAGTTTGATGTATATGTGAAGTATATATGTGAAGCTTGTGGTGGTTTGAGGTATATGTGAAAGCTTGAGGTGGTTTGATGTATATGTGAAAGCTTGAGGTGGTTTGATGTATATGTGAAGCTTATGGTGGTTTGATGTATATGTGAAGTGTATATGTGAAGCTTACGGTGGTTTGATATATATGTGAATCTTGAGTTGCCAATGTTTTGCCGAAATGTTGATTCATTTCCGTTTCGGCAAATTTCTGGCGCACTCTCCGCATGCTCCCATGCATTATTAGGGAAGGTCATGCCAAATTTTTCCGGCGACGACCGTGATATATAATTGTGTTGCTCTCTGTGCACGCAGGCAATCATGGTCCGCGAGATGTTGAGCGATATCACCGTGACTAGGTGGATGCAATGTGTGACAAACGACATGCTACGGAATAATAGGACAGATATAAGATGTCCGTGTCGGAGATGCAAACTGCAGTGCGTGACATAGCCTGATTCCGGAATATTGGAAAGACACCTGAAGCGTAATGGTTTGATGGATGGCTACACACGGTGGATAAGTGATGAAGCTAGTGAGGAGGAGGACGTCAATGCGCCAGTAAATGAGGAAGGGCAACCAGACAACAACGGCGGGCAAGAAGACGAAGAGCATCCCGTACATGATCATGAAGAAAATGCCGAAGCAGATCATGAAGATCGAGATGCCGGACATGAGGATTCAAGCTGGGTGTGGGACCCTCATGTTCAAGAGATGCTTGTCAAAGAGGCGGTGAACGCAAGAGGTGCGGCTAGAGAGAAGGCCAAGATGGCGCAACTCGAGAAAGATGCGATTACGAAGTTGTACGAAGGATGCAACGACGGGGATACCCGCTTGAATGTAACACTTGGGGCTATGGAGATGAAGGAAAAACACAAATGGGCTGACGAAAGCTTCGATGATAACATGGCATTCTAGCACGATCGTCTTCAGAAGGGCAACACGTGCCCAACTAGTATCGCTGAGGCCAAGAAAGTCCTTTGCCCTCTCGATCTTCCGCACGTTAAATACCACGTCTGCATAAATGATTGCATGATCTATCGGGGTGAGGACGAAGATAAAACCACATGTTCGGTGTGTGGTGTTAGTCGATACAAGAGAGGGAAGAAAGTTCCTAGAAAAGTGGTATGGTACTTTCCGATCACTCCTCGACTGCAGAGGTATTTCGTACATCCCGAGGAAGCAAAGCTCATGACCTGGCACGCGGATAGAAAGAAGCTAAAAGAGGATGACCCGAACCCGGATCCGGAAAAGGAGGACATGCTGAGGCACCCTTCAGATGGTAGCCAATGGACTGCGTTGGACCTCGAATACCCAGATTTTGGGAAAGAACCAAGGAACCTCAGGATTTGTGTGAGCGCCGATGGAGTCAATCCGTTTGGCGGCCAGAGCAGCACACACAGTACCTGGCCCGTGTTTGTATGCATATACAACCTTCCCCCCTGGAAGTGCATGAAGAAAAAGTACATAACAATGTGTATGCTAGTTCAAGGGCCGAAACAACCAGGTACGGACCTCAATCTATATCTGCAGTTATTGAAAGAGGAGCTAGAAACGTTATGGAAAGACTGAGTCAATACGTGGGACGCCGCGGAAAAAGAATATTTCCCAATGAAAGCCGCGGTGATCACGATGGTGCACGACTATCTCGGATACGGATATTTCTCAGGGCAGGTGGTCCAAGGATTCTGTGCATGCGTTAGGTGCATGGACAATACAACGTACCGCCAGCTACCAAAAGATCCCGGATCTTCAAAAACCGTGTTCCAGGGGTCTCGGAGGTGGCTTCCCAAGAAACACGCGTGGAGAAAACAGGGACATCTGTTCGATGGAAGCGAGGAGCTCCGAGCACCCCTAGCTCGAAGGAGCGGCAAAGAAATTGACAACTTGCTAAAAACTTGGAAAGAGTGCCGGGAAAGAAAAAAAAAGACTCAGCCGTTGATGAGGGTATGGAAAGCGAGGTCTGTTTTCTGGGATTTGGAATACTGGAGTCTCCTCCGCAGTCCTCATAGCCTTGAATGCATGCATATCACAAATAACGTGTGCGAGAGCTTGTTTGGCACGCTCTCAACATGCCGGAGAAGACCAAGGACGGGCCAAAAGCAAGGAATGACTTGAAATTTATGGGCATCAGGAGGGAACTTCACCCCCCTAGTGACGACGATGATGAGCCGGAGGAGGAAGAGGATACGGAAACGCAAAACTCTCGCAAACGAAAAAGGGCGACCAAGAAGAAGGCCGGTATTGATCACTGCCCCCCATCATGCTTCACTCTGTGCGAGGAGGAGATCAAGCGATTTATCCATTGCCTCATAGGAGTAAAATTTCCGAACGGCTACGCGGGGAAGATAAGCAGATACCTAGACGAGGCGAAGCAACGTTTCAGCGGGATGAAATCTCACGACTGTGTCGTGCTGATGACGCAGATTCTCCCGGTTGCGATCCGAGGGATAATGGACGAGCACGTCCGTAAAACGTTGTTTGGCCTTTGAAACTTTTTTGACGTCATCTCTCGGAAGTCGATTTGCGCTACACAACTCAAAAGGCTACAGGAGGAGATCGTGCTTATACTATGTGAGCTTGAGATCTATTTCCTGCCCGCGTTCTTCGACATTATGGTGCATCTGCTGATCCATGTCGTGGAGGATATCGTCCAACTCGGGCCTGCGTTTCTGCGCAACATGATGTCGTTCGAAAGGATGAATGGACACATCAAAAAATACGTTCGTAACAGGTCCCGTCCAGATGGAAGCATAGCGAAGGGCTTTCTAACCGAAGAGTGCATCTCTTTTTGCACGAATTATCTCAACACCGAGAACCCTGTTGGTCTGCCCGTCAACAAGCACTTTGGCAGGATCGATGGGTGTGGTCACCAGGAGGGAAGCCGCGCAATGCATGTCAACTTCGAGGGTCGAGGCATCGACTTTGAAAGAGCAAGCCTAGTCGTGCTATAACACATCCAGCTGGTCGATCCTTGGATAATAAAGCACAAGGATGTAACCAGGAAGAAGTACAGTGACCAGGGCCTGCAGACAACGGACTGAGATCCACGGCTAATCAAAGAGCACAACTCCGGTTTCATGACTTGGTTCAGGGACGAGCTTCGTGCTAATCCCCCGCGAAGGAACGCTTCCGAGGACGAAAAGATGATATTCACCTTGTCACAGGGTGCCGCACGCAAACTGATGACTTATCAAGCGTATGATATCAATGGCTACACATTCTACACGGAGGAAAAGGACAATAACTGCGATTACCAGAACTCAGGGGTAACGGGGATATTCTACACCGATGACGTCAAGGAAAGATTCTACGGAAGGATCGAGGACATATGGGAGCTCGACTACTGTGGAGAGAAGGTGTCGATGTTCCGTGTGAGATGGGCCAAGAGCGTCGTAAAATAAGACCGGTACTTCACCACCATGGTTATACCCGAAGCCAAATCCAAGTCTGTGGGCGCAAACGTCACCGCGAAAAATGAGCCATGGGTACTGGCTAGCCAAGTGGACCGATGCTTCTTCATTACCGACCCATCAAAGCCGAGCCGCGTTGTAGTGAGGAGAGGCAAAAGAACCATCATCGGAATGGATGGAGTCTCCAACGAGCAAGACTTTGACAAGTACGGCGACCCGAAGATGGAAGATGGAAGATGACTACGCCGCTCAGGATACATACACCACAACCCTACCGAAGAAGGGTCTCCCGTTCAAGAGGAAAAGTGAAGGCGTCCCGGGCCTAAATTATTCAACCACGACAAAGAAGGGCAAGAAGAAGATCGTGAGGAGACGCTAGCTAGATATGTAGCTCCAAATTTAAGAAAATCTTTTGTAATTTATGATCACTTTGTGTATGCATGGAATTAATATGCACTTCATAATTTATCAAAGTATTTGGTTCCCCACAAGATCAAATATATCACTCTAAAAAACAAAAGTATGAGGAACTAACAAATAATCATTGTTTATCTAAAAAAATGAGTACAAAATACTAGTACAATTGCATATGGCAAAATGGAAATTGAAAAAAATGGCAGAATTGAAATTGCAATAATAAGTAGGCAAAATAGAAATCCCTTATGGGTGGCGCATTTTGACCAAATATTAGAGCACATAATAAAATTTACACCAGCTAGTACATCAAGTCACATGATATTTAGTAGCGATAGAGCAAGTCGCATGATATTTAATAGAGTTAAATCAATTCAACAAAAAATAGGCAAGTCTTAGGGGTGGCGCATTTTGCAGAAATGCGCCACCAAGTAGATC
Source organism: Bromus sterilis (assembly GCA_950022295.1). Lineage (NCBI taxonomy): Eukaryota > Viridiplantae > Streptophyta > Magnoliopsida > Poales > Poaceae > Bromus > Bromus sterilis. Next base: position 227,205,480 of record OX465599.1, read on the forward strand.
CTTATGCGTGGCGCATTCACATAAGGATCCACTTGGTGGCGCATTTCTGCGAAATGCGCCACCCCTAAGACTTGTCCTATGGTTAAGAAGGTTGAGAATGTGGCGGCGAAGCCATCGTCAGCCGACCGTGTGGTCGGCTTTGGTGCGGACCTAAATTGGTCCGAATATTATGGGAAATCGGCGGAGCAGTCGGGTTCGAGGGGGCGCAAGGCGAGAAGGACCGAAGAAGACGCCGCTTATGTTCGTGGACTGGAGGAGAAAGTGAACATGCTTCCGCAGCTTGTCCAGGACGAAGTGGCGAAGACGATGAGCGCCCTCCTTCCTGATATGATGCAATCACTCGCGAATTGGCAAGCGTGTGGTGGACAAGGGCCCATACCGGTCCCGAGCATGGTCGGCAGCAACTCAGGCATCGCGGCGGCCGCAGTCCCGGCTCGCGCACCGACTTCGGCTCGCGCACCGACTCCGGCTCCCGCACCTACTCCGGCCGCCAACACCGCGACGCCGGCGCCGGACGTGATGGTGACTCCTCCAGCCACGATCGAGCAACCGGGGCATAATAATAATGCACCCGCCGGTAGTGAAAAAAGGGCGACCGACGCCACGGGAGGCAGCGCACCCTCCGTCTCTTGCATGCCCGCCGTCGTCGGCGGGGTCTCTTCATTGGTCGACCTCGACGCCCTCAAGGTAATTATAAGAGTCCACAACTCAAACGAGGACTTCATCTCCTTGCCTTTTATTACTGGCATCTCTCTGATCCCTAAATGCATATGTCTCTTTCATAGGAGGACACTCCATGCATTCTACTACAAGTCGTGGACGGCGAGTTGAAGGATGTTGCCAAAGGTAAAATCCTTCAACCCCAAAATCGAGTGATGCACAATAGGCCGATGGCACCGGAGATGCATAGGGTTCAAATCTCTCTCGTGATTTCGGGCTACGAGAGAGTGGAACCTCCCATTCAACCCCCCGGATACGATGAGGACGAGCCGGCGGTCCTCAATGATTGTTTCGGCCAAACATGCCTTTGGCCGAAGACCCAAATGCGTTTGATGACGGGGGAAGGGGGCACCACACCAAGGACGACGCCGGTAGTCGTCGTGCCGACGCCACATGATCCCATCGGCGCACAACAAGAAGACGACGATCTTGATGATGATATCAGCGCCGACCAGTTCATCAATACTTTCTATGATGCTGATGACTTATTCATGCCTCCTGCTTAAGGAGCCTATCAGCATGACCAGGAAGCTCGCGGTCCAACTGATCCTGCGGCGAAGCCTGCTTGCTCTACGCGTCTCTTCGCTGCTTCTCAGGAGATGTCTCCAGCAGCTTGCGCCTTCACCGAGCCTCAGGCAGATGCCACAATGAGATCTATTCTCAGCCCGTCCACACTCCATAAGGCGACCACTGAGCAGATAAAGGCCGGTGCAGACTGCTCGAAATCAGAAAAGAAGAAGGGATGGAAAAGAAAAAAGGGCGCTTCGAGAAGCCAACCTCCGATGCCGATCAGGGCTCAGGACGGGCCAACGAGACCCAAGGATCTCTCTTTTGAAATCCATGTGGCGGGTAGAGCGATGCTACCTAATGACATGCTCGACCTTGCAACTTCGGATATGCAGAGTGTGCATCATAGTGTTATGGCATTAGAGAAGATGCTTCTTCGAGAGAAGAATCCCTCATACCCAGTTTTCATGGCCAAGGTGCCACTCAACATGGGTTTCATCAACAATGTCCCCGCGGATATGATAATCCTGCGGTTCTCATAGATCTTCAATTTGTTTCATTTCAAGCGGCTGGACCATAGCCTTATCCGTCTGTTCTCGCTCAGTGTTTCTATGAGTATCAGGAGAGATAAGACCCCGGGCGTTGCGATATTTGACCCCTTCTACATGCGTGAAAGCATCTTGAGGGACGATGGGGATGCGACTCTTGCGGCGGGGTACATCAGAGAATTCATGCTACAGAACGCCGACAAGGATTCATTTCTCATGAGCTACTCTCCCAAGTAAGTCATTCGCTCGCCGCCGTAGCATATATGCTTTCTTAGCTTTCTGCCATTGTCCTCTTCCAACATTCCTTTTGGATTGTTTTAATTATGCAGTGAGGATCAAGACTGCGTGCTCATCTGCTTTTCACCGCAACACTCGCATGCCGTGTATTTAGACTCGGGGAGTGTGAAGAACAAAGATTACAAATATATAATGAGAGTTTTGAATGATGCTCTCGCCGGCTACAAAGAAGCCGGAGGCAAGATTGTGAAGCACAAGTACAGGAAGAATCAACCCGGCGTGAGCGTGTTCAACCACGTTAATCGCATTCAATTAGAAGTATAATATTGTCCCATTTTAATTTTTTGTTAATCACATTTAATAATTTTTTTCATCATGTTTATTTTTTTTTTTGAACGGGTTTAAATATATTATTGGTAGGGACTTTTTTTCGTGTGATTAAACCTGCATTGCACGCACAAATTTACTAGTCTCCCTTAAAAAAAACGCTCAATCAAACCGAAGCTGAAACCTACTCCATATCGAATAGAGAGGGAAACACGCAACTGATACACCCGATTTCCCCAAAAGAACGCGCCGACCTCACATTCTCGCGATGGAGAGCGACGGCGGACGCTAGGTTAGCTCAGCGCTGCCGCCGCCCCAACCTCACCGCGGCCCGCTGCCGATCTGAGGTCCCCAGGCCGCCGATCTGGTGGAGATCGTAGGAACAGCTGCCGCGAGCCAACCCTCCGTCCGCCCCTCACAGACAGGTCGCCTCTGAGCTCTTCCACTAATCGACTTCCTTCTCTGCACTTGATTAACGTTCCACAGTAAGGATATATTATGTACGCATTGAATAGTCTGTCAAAAGACGGACTAAATTTAAGCATGACTGAAGTCTGTATTCATCAAATTCTGTTGGGTTAAACTTTATGTGTAGTTAAGTTTTGCTAGTCATATGTATATATGTATGTCATTCTATATAACACATGCCATAACATGATTGTTGTTTTTCATATCCTTAATGGGTGGCAGGTCTCCAGCAATGGCGACCTCCTCTCTTGCTCCACCTGAGGTGCCCATGGGGCTGCACCGCACCAACCGTGACCGCCTCGTCACCGCGCTTCGCACCCACCTCGCGGCCACCGCCAGCCCTCCCCACGGCCTCACCCTCCTCCAGGTATCTCTCACTTGCCGTCTTTGTAATGAATCAATCTCTACTTTGTTTGGGCCTTGCTCCATCAACCTTCTGTCTTCTCTATCTGAAGGGCGGTGAGGAGCAGACACGACACTGCACTGATCATCTCGAGCTGTTTAGGTATATGTGTTTGTTATTTGTGCCCCCCTCCCTTTCCCTTTCCCTTTCCTTTGGATGATAGATTGAAGTGGTGATGGGCAATGTCTCAGGCAGGAGAGCTACTTTGCTTATCTCTTCGGAGTGCGCGAGCCAGGGTTCTACGGCGCAATAGTACGTTCTTCTGTCGCGATCCTTGCATAGTTCCTGTTGACCTCCTTGATACGTCGTTTGCTGCTTATTGTGGATATTCACTACGCCTCATCTTTATACAGTTATTACATTTATATCACAATTTCTTCAATTCGAACGGCTTATTTGACTGTTATAATGAACCACTGCAAGCCATTCTATACATGCTCAATTTATGCTTATTAGATTGAACATGCAGACACTTGGGCATGCGGAAAATCGAAAAATAATAATTAGAAAACAGTTTTGTTTTTTAAATCAGGTATTTAGATAAACATTTTTGAATGTCTTACAAGCATGCAAAATTTCTTGGTGAAAAACATTTGTAGAGGTCTGGGCAAAACAAAAACGAAGTTTCAGAAAGGGCAATTTTTTAAAGCACTTTGGAAAAAATGATTTTGTTTATAGTCCAGATCTCCACAGGTGTTTTTTCAGCACAAAACCTTGCATATTAGTAAAACACTAGAAGTACAATGCGCGCTTTGCCGCTCAGTTTTCGTAATTTGGATTGTATAAATTTGATATTTATGTGTTAGTTTTTTAAACTTTTTATTTTTTGTGATGTTTGGGTGGATCTTTTTTATTGTGTGACTGATTGATAGTAATTTTTAATGAATACACATACACGATAGAGTTTATTATATTGTAGATCGCGTGTGTTATGATGATACTAAACATATCGTAGCCGTCGCTTTCTTCTTGCCAACAAGGGCTCACATCATCCAATCTTTTATCAAAGAGGCACATCCATCGAAATATTTCATCATAAAATCTAAGGCAATGCCATAATCAAAATCTTGTATGCAATAAATTAAAGATCTCAATGAAACGAGGAGACGTCAAAATTAGAAAGTTTAGTGAAGTTAGAGATATGTTGATTCTCAAAATGCCAACTAACTGTGTCCAGTTCCAACGTTAAATAGAGTATTGAGTTCATGTCATGATTAATTTTTTTGGAACGACATCTACTACATAAGCTGAATAATCCGAACGTGAAGTCAAAAATTATTTACTATAACGACTCGATTATAAACTCACAATAAATTCACTATAGCATTAGTGTACGAAGCATACAAAAAGTAACATTCATTTTTTCTAGAAAAGACAAATGTTGATGATGTTCGTGTACCGTGCATTCATTTTTTAAATGAGATAAAATAAATAATAATAATAATAATAATTTACACATATGACCAGGATAGGACCAAGTCAAAGCTGAATCCTCAATTGACTCACATGGCTTTCACCTCTAAGAAGCTTAAAAAGAAAAAGAAAAAATAATTTACATACATGACCAAGGGTATGGCCAAGTCAAAATTGAATTCTCATGGCTTTCGCCCCTAGGAGGTTTAGTGATATAGAAGATTCAACGATGTTTATTACTAAAAAATCATTTTTATTTTTATTTTTGTACTATTTTTCAAAATTTATTAGCAGAACAACGCTTCTGTATTAGACGCTTGTACCTAACTTGGTTTTTTATTGTTCACCAAGGACATTGCCTCTGGACAGTCAATTCTATTTGCTCCAAGGTTGCCACCTGAGTATGCTGTTTGGATGGGTGAAATAAAACCATTGTCTTCTTTTAAGGTATTCGATGTTCTAAATGCTATATTTGTCTGATACTGCACCACTCTAAATTCTCATAATATTTTTCATCAAAACCTCTACAGGATAGGTACAAGGTCGATGCGATCTTCTATGTAGATGAGATTGTGCAGGTTCTGCAAGATCGGTTCAGTGAGCATGGGAAGCCTCTTTTGTTTCTCTTGCATGGAAAGAGTACTGACAGCGGAAATTACTCAAAGCCTGCTAGTTTTGAAGTACGTGATATACAATTAGCCACACTGCCATGAAACAAGTTAGCATGCTGCCCTGTTTGTTTGAGCTTTTGCTTCTGCTTTTGCAGCTTTTCCATTTTGGCCAAGAAGCCATAAAAGCTCCTAAGTAGGTGCTTTTGGAGCTTTTATGGCTTTTGGAGCTAAATATTGTTATATTGATTCATCAAAAGCCATAAAAGCTCATAAATAGGTGCTTTTGGAGCTTTTATGGCTTCTTGGCCAAAACGGAGAAGCTGCAAAAGCAAAAGCCCAAACAAACAGGGCCTTAGTTTTATTGTTTTGAAGAGTTAAAGTGGAAAGCATACTTTGGCATGTTAATCATGCAATATCATTCTTTCTCCTTTAGACCTCAACTACATGTCTTTGTTGTATATATGCATTTAATTTACTAACTTACCATGTTGCTTTCTCCTGTGTTAGGGGATAGAGAAGTTTGACACTGATTTGGGTACGCTCCACCCTATCTTAACTGAATGTCGTGTTATCAAATCTGAAATGGAGCTTGCCCTCATTCAATATGCTAATGATGTTAGCTCAGAAGCACACATTGAGGTACATAAGTTTCCCTACTAAAGTCTTGTACTATGCCAATAAATTGTTTCCACCTTCATTGCTACTCCCTCCGTCCCATAATTCTTGTAGTATTATTTAGAGTACATTTAACTCTTCTCCTGACTAAATAATGGTTGCTCAATTTTTGCTCTTAAGATTCGATAAAATGTGATATATCTCTGTTCACCTTTTCCCCTGCTAGATTGTATAGAAGTACGAGCATATGATTCACGGGAGTCAAATGAATGTATTCAGCAATCATCCATGATAAATTCTTCAAGATACTAGATGCTGACATGTACTACTAAAATGTGGTCTCGCCTTTTTGGATACTACTAACTTGATTAGTTGTTCTTACCACCGTATAATCCTACAGAATCAAACTGTAATAGTCTTTTCAACTGTTTATGTTCAACCAGGGATGGGTTTAATTGTTGCCATGGGTTAGCTTTAGAAATTTTTTGGGGGATGAATAAAATTCCCAAAATACTAAAGAAGCAGACACACTGTACCATTCTATTACGATTTACGAGGTTCCAAACAAAGCACAAAATTTAAGTATTGAGTTGTCACAACAGGTTCTAGCACCTCATAAGCAAACAGTGGGACCCACAATGCCAGGAATCACTTTAGAAATCAAATTCGTAAAAATATTCCTTTAGGTGTTAACAACTACTGACTTCCTTACTTGTTATTGTTGGAGAGGTGAATTAAATGTGTATCTTATTCTTGACTTGAACTTTACAAGGTTATGAGACAGGCAAAACCAGGCATGAAGGAATATCAGTTAGAAAGCATATTTCTTCATCATTCTTATAGGCATGGAGCCTGTCGACATTGCTCCTACACGTGTATATGTGCAACCGGAGAGAACAGGTGAGTTCATGTATTATGTATGATCTGAAACAAATAATAAATCAGTACACAAACACTTCAATGTCAATAATTGTTTTGCTAATTCTGTAGTGGAATCCTGTAGGTACGAATTGTGATAAATGTTTCAACTTCATAATAACAAATCACCATCTAGTGTCTGTCATAGTTTTATCCATCATTTCCATTTGAATCTCAGATAATATTTCTTCAATTGTCAAACACCATGAGCTTTTGTTAGTACCAGATAGCATTTTAGTATATAGTTTTCTTAATGTTAGAATAAGATTATTGACAAAATTTCAGTTGGTCTCTCTTTTCATGTCCACTTATTGACTACACTGTACAATTTGTTGAGTTACATGAATAAGTGAATAACTGTGTATCCAGAGGGATGCTCTTTTAGTAAAAAATAATTAGGTTTGCATGACATATTGACATTACTAGATATTTTATTGGTGTACTAAGTCTCAGCCGTCTTAAAGGTAGATATCATTTGCTATCAAGATTCAAGACTCAGAAATTCACACATGAAAGTCTATTGCCTTTGAGTTTGTTTGACTATTTTGTATGCTATAACTCTTTCTGCTGATTTTGCAGTTCTATTCTTCATTATGGACATACGGCAGCTCCAAATGACCGGGTACTCTTCTTTTATGATGCTTTGTGGCATGTGATTGACTTCTTTCTGTTAGTATTTTACTTGCTCAAACTTTTACATTTTATGTATAATTCACCAAATTGAGATTTAAGTTGTCCGTAGAGCTCAGGTCTCTTTTGAATGACTAATTTTCATACTCCTAGCAACTTGAAAATGTGCATGCTTTATTTTTAAAATATCCTCGAGAAAACGCAAAGCCTTGTGTTTTGATACTAGATAGACAAAGTTATTTACAAGCCTATGGATAGGCCAAGTACAACAAGACGCTACACCCCTAAGTGCTCATCCTGGGGTGAACCCAGCGATAAAATGACCCGGTGTCTTACATGTAAATCAGTCTTATTTCTCACCTAAAAATGGGGTTTCAGACAGATGCAGTATACTATACATGAAATATAGCAAGGAAAATATCTTGCACCCGGTGTCCTGTGACCCCTATGGTTGAACCTGGGTACGCCCCAGCTCAACTCCACTCGGAGTGACACTTGAAGCCTGGTTGCTATTGACGTAGCCCACAACCACGTGGATGGTGTCCAGCAGCATGGTGATCCGGTGAAGCCAACAAATCCAGAGCGTTCGATGGAGCCCGCTCGTACCAGCAGTTGTACCATGTTCGGGCAGAAGCAACAGATGAGTCGTTTGATGTCATTGAGTACGATCGCTCCCGCTTGTACCGCCGCTTGTACCCAATATCAACAGCGCACAACAGAGCATCTAGGCCTCTGTCCGTTGAATATGCATGGCAGCGTTTGATGCTTCCCATGCCACTACTCTGTAAGCATTATCAAAGCGGAAAGCCTTCTTCTGCGACAACTATGTGGAGTCAACGGCTGATTGCCTCCAGCCACTGAAGTCTACTTCAGGCCGTAGAGTTCATGTACCTTGTTATTTGTCAACTACATTTCTCGCTACCATGAGGTCTTAAAATCTACCTAAGTTTTTTGACAACTGAATGGTGTCTGATGTGTGCTAACTTTCATTTATGAGTTAGCTGAAAATAAGTTATCATCATCAGTGAAGCATGTGCATGTGAACATTGGGCGGTAATGACCTGGTGATGAGTTAGACAATTTTGAATGAAAGTTGTGCAGTTAGACAGGCCAGCATCATAATGTATCCATCTTACATGCCGTGAGTGAAGGCACCAACAGAGTAAGGGAAACAGTAATATTTATGAATCAGAGGACTAGCTAGATACCATGATAGAAATCCAACAAAATAATGTAATCTACACGGGCCTTGATGTAATATTGTGTGTTCTTATTTTGGAGGAAATTCGTTGTTTTGACTCCTGTCAGGATGTGTAGCTTTACTTTTTCTCTTTGGTAGATGATCATCTCATATATTTTCAGACACTGAATGATGGAGACATGGCTCTAATGGACATGGGAGCTGAATACAGTTTCTATGGCTCTGACATCACATGTTCATACCCTGTAAGTCCTTAGGAAAATTCGTACATCTAATTTGGTACACTATTTTCCAATGTCTTCACTAGACGAACTTGCTTTTGTTATCTACTGTTAAAAGTCTGAAGGGCTATAATTCGAGAAGTTTTCTTTCCAAAAAACCTCGATGCAAGCTGGAGCATTCTTCTGTTCATCACATCTTAATATACTGTTTGTCTAGTAAAGGCACCTGAATGAGTTCATATCTTTTCAGATAAATGGGAAGTTCAACAGCAAACAGGCAATAATATACAATGTAAGTACCTCGAGATAAAAAAAAAACATTTTGGTACTTTCTTCTTGTATGTTAATTGGAACCTGGATGGGGTGTCTGGATCTGTACTGATGCAACACTGACTATGTTACAGGCTGTCCTTAAAGCTCATAATGCTGTCATATCACACATGCAGCCTGGAGTAAAATGGATCGATATGCACAAGTAAAAATGATTTGTTGTTACTTACAGAACCATGCAATTTCTAAACATCCTTCATGGGGTTGTCCTCTAGAGTGCAATTTTCAGTGCATAGGATGTCACTCTATTCATGCTTGATATCAAGATTGTTTACTGTTGGCTTCTGTGTTGTTAGATTTTGTTATATCTTCTGCTTATTTGTGATGCTGATATACCCTTTTTTTGCCTGTTTGTCCATCCTTGTCTATAATGGCTTACACACCATTTGAACTTTCTTGCAGGCTCTCCGAGCAGACAATACTTGAATCTCTCAAAAAAGAAATGATTATCCATGGGTGCGTGTGTGAGAGCAAAATATTTGTGCTTATAGAACTTAAAATAATATGTAACTATAATACTGACTTTTCTATTCCCCGGAATCCAAATATTTCAGTGATATTGATGATATGATGGCCCAAAGGGTGGGTGCTGTTTTCATGCCTCATGGTCTGGGGCACTTGCTTGGAATTGATACCCATGATCCTGGAGGCTACCCTGAGGTTGAGATATGGACTTTACCGATGTCTATGCAAGTTTAATCTTTGATTGTTTCATACTTACCTCTTTGCAACCGAGATTAATTCTTGTTTCTCGACTTTAGGGCTTACAGAGACCAAAGGAGCCAGGACTGAGCTCCTTGCGGACCATAAGAGAACTTAAGGAAGGCATGGTGAGTAATTACTTTTATGATTAATTTATGAAGATTTAGTAGCACACAATACTCGGCAATTTCATGCGCTTTTCTTTGAGAAGTGTTTGGTTTGTCATGTTAGCCAGTAAAATTTATGAGCTATTTGGGACTGTTAATGTGCATTCTTTCGGACAGACTATTGACCTTTCTTGTTCACCATTTGAGTATTCGAACCTACTGTATGTCACATTTGCCTGGTATTGTAATTATGCTTTAACCGTACACCATCATGCATATGTCACCATAATTTCTGAAAGTTATTACCTTTTCTTTTGTCAACTCTTCATACCCAAGCTGCTTTGTGTAGGGAGTTAGGCATCAAGGCCTTCAGACTTGTTGTGATATAATAATCTTAATGGATATTTTGAAGATGGAAAACTTAAACGGAAACATCAAACATTTAAAGTTCTCCGACATAAATATTGACGTATATCTCCTATTTTAGTATATTCTGTCTGAAAATGGGGATAAGAAATGAAGGAAAACATAGGTTATGTGATTGGAACAATAAATGGTCGTGAATCCTCCTTTAAATAGTTCCATACTTTCTGCATCCATGTTGAGATGGGCGTGTGGGCATCTTATGTATAGTTATAACAAGCATCTGAGCTCACATGGTTTTTGCACTGCAGGTTATTACGGTTGAGCCAGGCTGTTATTTCATCGATGCTTTGCTGAGGCCTGCCAGGGCCGATCCAATTTCCTCAAAGTTCTTCAACTGGGAAGAGATTGAGAAGTACAAAAGCTTTGGTGGTGTTCGTATTGAAAGTGATCTGGTATGTCTTGGTTGCTCTCCTTCGTTACATAATAAAACAACTAAACTCTCTTCACTGCTGGTGCACCTCTAGTCCGCTACTTGTAGTAGGTACGGAATAATGGCAACACATTTGCTCTATTACTGCTCTCTCTTGGAAAAGTTCTGTTGCGAGAGAACAGAAATTGGTTGGCATATGTTGATAGACCTCAATGTCGCAAGTTATCGTCCATAACTTTAGGAGTAGACTAACGGGAGAACGTTATGTTTTTAATGTTAGAATTGAATGATCCCTCCTCCCACATGCACTTCCCCTTCCTCTAATTTCATGCATATATGCATGATGTCAGTCTAGATTATTTCTTATTCCGAAAATTTAAAATGTTTTGTAGCTCAAACCGTTGGTTAGGTTCAAAATTCGTTATCATCATTAAATTTGCCGCGATAAGACCTACGAAACTAGATCAAATGTTGATGTGTTTCGATGACTTTTTTTCCGGTCAAAAGTTATCAGGCCTGAGGTACATAAGTTACCAGCTTTGTTGTACGTAACTTATCACACGTTTTACACAGAAATTATCGGGCATAAAAATAGTTTCTTCCAACCTTCCCCCACATGCACTAGAGGACGAAAGCTGCTGTCATCTTAGATTTTCCCCATTTAAAAAATTCAAAATATTTTATAGCTCAAACTGTTGGTCCGTTCAAAATCCGTTTCTACCATTAAATCAGTTGCGATAAAAAATCCGTCTTTTACCATTAAATCAGCCGCGACGACACATTCAAAACTAGATCTCATGTTGGTATATTTTCGATGATTTTTTTGGATCCAAAGTTACAAGGCCTAGATACGTAAGTTACCAGCACCGTGGTATGTAAGTTACCACATTTTTTACACAGAAGTTACCTGGCATAAACATAGTTTCCCTCAAACCTTCTCCCTGTTGAAGTGTATATGTGAAAGTCCAAATATGTGATCCGAGGGGGAGGGGTGACTGATCACTTCAATATTTTCGACTGAAACTATGAAGTGAAGCATAAATAAAGAGGAACAACGAAGTAAAACTGGAAACGCAACTAAATGCAGCGAATCAGAACACATTGAAGCATAACAGTGAAGCAAATGCAATACAGAAGGTAAGTGCTTGAAGTAAAATGAACTGTGACTCGGCGATGTTTGTTCGACCAGTTCACGCTCTGCAAAGCGCTACGTTTGGTTGGAGGGACTGGTGATTGAACACCTGGAGCAAATCTCTCTCCGTCCGTTGCTCCACTGCACCAAACTCCTTAAGCTTGGTCAGTTCTTCACTCGTGGTTGATTATTGAGGAAATCACCGAAACCTTTGACAAACTGGACTTCGAGACGACAATTACTTTTCGCTCTCTGAAGAACAACACTCTAACCGTCTAGGAGAATTGCAGTTCTCCAAGATAAAAAGGCTAGTAAGCTTTCACCTAAGTCATTTCGAATCTACTCAGATCAATGGAACTTAGGCTTCAGTAATCTGGGTTTTGGGTTTTGCTTCGGTGGAGTTCTTGGGGTACTCTTTTCAGTCTCTCTCAGGAATATTCTTAGAGCAGCCACCCGCAAATGGAGGACGGGGCGGCGTATTTATAGTTGGCGATCCCGAGGTGCGAAATGACCAAATTGACCCGAAGTGACAGCTTGACACGTGTCCACAACGGTCGGATTTGTCATTACTGCGCAACTTTACTTGCGGAACAAGTAAAGCTGACTCACGGACTCTTCCGGCAGCTAAGCGGCGAGAACGGCAACGGAGACGATGAGCACGACGGCGCGCGAGAGAGGATAGGGTTCCGGAGCGGCGAGGACGAGGAGATGTGTTGGTGCGCTGGGAAGGAAGCCTTATATAGGGCTGGTCTGACAGGGGTTGTCAGATCAGATCAGACGGCTCCCAGCGACCGCCTCTCCGGATTCTGCGGCGAGGATTGCGTGGCGGATCGCGAGGAAATCTCAACGATCCGGATTAAACGGGATCTCAACGACCGAAGAATATGTCTTCGATTTGAGTAAAACTTCGATAAAAGTTGGAAGCATTTGATTCGGAACACAATGATGTTCGAAGCAAAATACTTTCCGTTTCAATTATGCTCAACCACTTTGGACAGACATAATAAGAAGAAGAACAGAAGGGGTAGGGTCCGAAACTTATCACCTCGAAGAAAAACCAAGCGAAGCAAAAGGTGATAAGCATTGAGGACTAAATCCAAGCAAAACAAAAATAAAGGTTGAAGCAAAAACAAACAACGGAACCAAAAGGTAAACAACGAAGTAAATGAATATATACAGGAGGTAAAGGTTCAGTCTTACAGTACATTGCGTGAGTCCAATATATTGAGCTCACACCTTAACGCACATAACCTTTTCTCATCTAATGGTTTCGTGAATATGTCAGCCAATTGATCTTCAGTTCTGACATGACTTATCACAATATCTTCACGCTGAACATGATCACGAAGAAAATCATGGCGAATGTCAATATGCTTCGTGCGAGAGTGTTGCATAGGATTGTGAGCAATTTTGATTGCACTCTCATTATCACATAGAAGGGGAATTTTCTTCACATGAATACCATAATCCTTCAGCGTTTGCTTCAGCCACAGAATCTGAGTACAACATGACCCAGCAGCAATGTATTCGGCTTCAGCTGTAGATATTGAGACACAGTTTTGCTTTTTGGAAGCCCAACACACAAATGATCTTCCAAGGAAATGACAAGTCCCTGAAGTTGATTTCCTATCCACACGATCACCAGCCCAGTCTGAATCATAATAGCCAATGAGATCAAACTGAGCTCCCTTGGGATACCACAATCCCAAGGTAGGTGTGCGAGCAAGATACCGAAGAATTCGCTTTACAGCAGTATGATGTGATTCCTTTGGATTGGCCTGAAAACGAGCACAAATACATACTGAAAGCATAATGTCAGGTCTAGATGCACAAAGATATAAAAAAAATCCAATCATAGACCGATATTTCTTCTGATAGAAGGCTTTGCCCTTCTCATCTGCATCTAGGAAGCCATTGGTAGGCATTGGAGCCTTAATAGTTTTGCAATCAGTAAGATCAAACTTCTTCAGGCAATCCTTGAGATATTTTTCTTGAGAAATAAAGGTGGCATTCTTCTGTTGACGGATTTGAAGTCCAAGGAAAAACTTAGTTCACCCATCATTAACATCTCATATTTCTTCGACATCATTTTGGCAAATTTTTCGCTGATTTCAGTGTTAGTGCAGCCAAAAATAATATCATCTACATATATTTGACATACAAACAAATCATCATTATAAGATCGAGTGAAAAGAGTTGGGTCAGTTGTTCCTAGTTTGAAGTCTTTCATTGTCGTACCAAGCACGAGGTGTTTGCTTCAACTCATAGAGGGCCTTGTGCAACATGTACACCATGTCAGGTTTCTTTGGGTCTTCAAAACCTGGAGGCTGCATAACATACACTTCTTCGATTTCTCCGTTAAGAAAATCATTTTTCACATCCATTTGATAAAGTATATTACCATTGAAATTTGCAAAAACAAGCATAACACAAATGGATTCGAGACGAGCAACTGGAGCATAAGTTTCGCCGAAACCGATACCTTCGATTTGGGTGTATCCCTGTGCTACCAGTCGTGCTTTGTTTCTTACCACTATACCATCTTCATCTTGCTTGTTGCGAAAAATCCATTTCTTCTTCGAACTCGTGATAAAGTTGATTCATTTGCTTCAGGCTCAGCTTCTGCTTCAGGATATGCTTCACCTTCGGCTTCGGCATTTCCTTCAGGATTATCATTTACTTCGTTCCCTTGCTCTTCTTCGTCCTATTCATCATTAGTTTCAGGATGTTGATCTCCAGCGCTCCGGGCTAGGTGTGGGAACATTGGATCATCATCATCCCTATTTGCTTGACGAGGATTTGCTTCAACAGGGCGAATTTTCTCCAATAGCCATGGACCTAATCACTTCATCAAGTGCAGGTTCATCTAGATCATGAGGCAAATGCTCTTTTTGAGAGCCATTAGTTTCATCAAACCTCACATTTACAGTTTCCATAACTTTCCCAAAGTGGGAGTTATACACTCTGTAAGTGTGAGAATTTGAGCCATAACCTAGTAGAAAACCTTAATGTGCCTTAGGGGCAAATTTGGAGCTATGATTCATATCTCTAATAAAGCAAGGAGCACCAAATACCCTAAGATACGAAGCATTTGACTTGTTACCAGTGATAATCTCATGTGAAGTTTTCTTCAGAAATTTGTAAAGGTAAACCTTGTTGATGATATGACATGCAGTGTTAATTGCTTCGGCCCGGAACCTGATAGGTGTCTTGTATTCAGCAAGCATGGTTCTGGCCATTTCAATAAGAATTCTATTCTTCCTTTCAACAACACCATTCTGTTGAGGTGTATAAGCAGCAGAGAACTCATGTGTAAAGCCATGATCATCAAGAAATTCTTCAATATGAGTATTTTTGAATTCAGTTCCATTATCACTTCGGATATGCTTAAGAGATAATTCATATTCTGTTTGAGTTCTCTTAGCGAATGACTTGAAAATTTCAACAACTTTGCTCTTGTCATCCAGAAAGAAATCCAAGTATATCGAGAAAAATCATCAACAATAAGAAGACCATATTTGTTTCCTCGCAGACTTGCATAGTTTTGAGGACCGAAAAGATCCATATGAAGCAATTCAAGAGGACGAGTGGTAGTCATGATAGTCTTCGCTGAATGATTTTTCTTCGTAATTTTACCAACTTCACAAGCACTGCAGAGACGATCCTTATCGAATTTTACTTCGCTAAAGCCAATAACATGCTTCTTCTTCACTAGATTATGAAGATTTCTCATCCCTGCATGACCAAGTCTTCGATGCCATAACCACCCTGATGAAGCTTTTGTCATTAGGCAAGTGGATACAGCAGGGCCCGAAGAAAAATTAACAATGTATAAATCTCCTTTTCGGTAACCTTCGAAGATAAACGTGTAATCATCCTGTGAAAAAACAACACAACGCGAAACAGAAAATAGAACAAACATATCCATATCGCATAACTTCGAAATAGACATAAGATTATATCCAAGTGATTGGACTAGCATAACCTTGTCAATGTGCTTATCTTTCGATATGGCAACCTTACCCAAACCTAAAACTTTACCCTTGTTGTTATCACCGAAGGTAATGTACTTCTGAGAAGATTGAGATAGTTTTTCTTCGGTAAATAACTCCTTGTCTCCGGTCATATGATTTGTACAACCACTATCCATGACCCATTTGGATCCACCGGACACATAGCCCTGCAGAAGAATTAGTTCTTCTTAACCACCCACAAACGAGCAGGTGACTGAGAATAGGTTGAAGCACTGGTTGAAGCAATATTAAAACGAACATGATTATATTGCCTAGGGGGACCATCAAGTACACCATAAATGTAAGTACTCTGCGAATGGTTAGGATAAGAATGAGCATATGCAATCTTATTATGGTTATCATGAGGACGATAAGTATAGCGACCAGTGCAATAGTATTGCTTCTGAGGGACATTTGATTCGGGCACCAGTGAATCATTTCTCTCTTCCAGAGAATAAAAGTGATTCGGTGGTACCGAAGACTTTCCCTGCATAATATGGTTAGCAGGTAGTTTTTCCACAAGTGCTTTCTGCACCCATATCTGCCTCTTGTAGAAGCCATTCTTACGAGGAGTGGCAACATACTCAGCAGTAACCTTTCCCTGTTCATCTTTAATGAGCTTGTAGTCTGAATCAAGTGATTCGTCTACAATAGCTTTGTTCATTTTGTAGTCAAAACCTAAAAGGTTAGCAATATCAATGGGTTTTTCCTTCGCTAGGACCCAAACAGTCTTAGGATACTGCTCGGGTTCCCAATAGGTGCCATCAGGGTTTAGCTTCCTCACGAAACCAACACCCTCATTCCTGGGATTCCTGTGAAGGAGAGCCTTCCTCAGGATGTCACACAAGTACTGGTGACCTTGCACACTTTTGAACATGCCTGTTTCAAATAAGTTTTTCAACCTGAGGAGTTCCTCGGTAACAGCAGGATTTTTCTCTTCCGAGGCATTAGTATCATCAATAATAATAGGAGCTTTGCCTTTGGAATCAGTTTTGCTTCGTTCCAGACAAGTTAAGCTAGGTGAATCAGTTTTATGATTTGCTTTAGAACCTTGTTGAGCCATGAGAGAGAGATTGACATTTTTCAACTCTTCATGAGCCTCTTTCAGTCTTTCGAGAGCCATTTTCCTCTAAAGAAATTCATAGGTGATCTTCTCATAATCAATTGAAAGAAGATCAGGCCTAGAGGATAATTCTTCAAACTTTTCCTTCAGAGCAGCATGCTCATTGGTTAAAGTTTGACTTTTCTCTATCTCATCGATCAATAGGGTTTCTGATTTCTTAATGGTTTTGCTTAGCGAATCAAGTTCATCTTGTTGGATTGAAGCAATTTTAGCAAGTTTAGCATAGCTTATCTTCGAATCACTGTCATATGAGGAACAATCAGAAGTATCATAGGTAATTTTGGGTGAAGATATCTTTGCTTTGGCCATGAAGCAATATGCAGGGGTTTCATCTTCACTACTGTTGTTGGTGAAGAATGAGCTCGAAGCTTTGGTTGAACCATCTGCTGAAGCGAATGCCAAACGAGCAACACCATCTGATTCGGACCCAGACCCAGACCTTGAGCCTGATTCAGCTTCGGACCCAGAGGCTTCACCTTCAGAATTCATTTCCTTTCCCAGATAGGCCTTGGCACGATGAGAGCTGCTTCGACGAGACGAGTGAGTCTTCGATGAAGAACCCTCACGCTTCTTATGATACTTCTTCCTCTTGTCATCATCAGAATCTTTCTTCTTTTCTCTTCTCGAACTGGAGTCATGTCTCTTGGACTCATAGCTTCTGGAGGATCTGTGGGACTTGGTTGAGGAGTCTCTGAGCGAATGCTTTGTTTTGTTCTCAGCTTCCCACAGAGGGCAATCAGCAATGTAGTGACCTGGTTTCTTGCACTTGTAGCAGCAGTTGTCCTTCGATGGAGAGCTTCTTGAGGATGAACGGTGAGATGAGTGACTTGAGTTCCTTGAAGAGTAATTCTTCTTGGGTGAAAAAAAAACTTTTCTTTGGAAGCGGTTGAAGCATCTCATGATCAATGCTAAATCCTTTCCAATGTTTGCAGGATCATTAGATTCGACACCTGAAGCAGAACTGACTTCGGGTGAAGAATGATGCGAAGCTTTTGCTTTCAAAGCATGTGATCTTCTTCGAGAGTCATTAATGTCACGTTTCTCATCTTCTTCCATTTCAAAAGTATTGAGTCTCTCAAAAATATCAGCGGCAACAAGACGTCTGAAATCAGTTCTTTCCTTGATCATCAGCACAATGTGATCAAACAAATCATCCAATGAGCGAAGCAAAGTTCTCACAACTGAGTGAGGAGTAATGTCATCAGCACCGAGGGAAATCAACTCATTAGCAAGAGCAATGAGTCTGCTATAAATGGACCTGACTTTTTCACCCTCGTTTCTCTTGAATCGATAAATTTGCTTCGGAGAGTGTCAATTCTGGCTTCTTTCTGGGTAGAAACACCTTCACCAATCTTTTCCAGATAGTCCCAGACTCCTTTGGCAGAAGGAATATTCTTCACTTCATGATACTTCTTTGGTGTCAGATGATTGGTGATGAATACCCAAACTTCAGAATCAAGATCAATCAATTTAGCTTCTTCAGGAGTGATGGCCTTCTCATCGGCGACTGTGACTCTATATAAGACAACTTGTCAGGCAACAGAGTTGATAGCCATGATATTTCTCTTCATTTTGTCCTTCTAGTACGGGTAGTCCTTCCCATTGAAAACAGGAATAGGTTCACCGGACCGAATAGCTGCGAAAGACATACTTGAAAGCACTCCAAGAGGTTAATCCAAAACACACAGTGTAGTGAGTGACTAGCTCTGATACCAATTGAAAGTCCAAGTATGTGATCAGAGGGGGAGCGGGTGAATGATCACTTCAATATTTTCGACTGAAACTATGAAGTGAAGCATAAGTAAAGAGGAACAACGAAGTAAAACTGGAAGCGAAACTAAATGCAGCGAATCAGAACATATTGAAGCATAACAGTGAAGCAAATGCAATACAGAAGGTAAGTGCTTGAAGTAAAACGAACTGTGGCTCGGCGATGTTTGTTCGACCAGTTCAAGCTCTGCAAAGCGCTACGTCTGGTTGGAGGGACTGGTGATTGAACACCTGGAGCAAATCTCTCCGTCCGTTGCTCCACCGCACCAAACTCCTTGAGCTTGGTCAGTTCTTCACTCGTGGTTGATTATTGAGGAAATCACCGAAACCTTTGACAAACTGGACTTCGAGGCAAAATTACTCTTCGCTCTCTGAAGAACAACACTCTAACCGTCTAGGAGAATTGCAGTTCTTCAAGATAAAAAGGCTAGTAAGCTTTCACCTAAGTCATCTCGAATCTACTCAGATCAATGGGACTTAGGGTTCAGTAATCTGGGTTTTGGGTTTTGCTTTGGTGGAGTTCTTGGGGTGCTCTCTTCAGTCTCTCAGGAATATTCTCAGAGCAGCCACCCGCAAATGGAGGACGGGGCGGCGTATGTATAGTTGGCGATCCCGAGGTGCGAAATGACCAAATTGACTCGAAGTGACAGTTTGACACGTGTCCACAACGGTCGGATTTGTCATTATTGCGTAACTTTACTTGCGGAACAAGTAAAGCTGACTCACAGACTTAGTTCTGCTTCAGAAGCCAAAGAACGAAGTCTTTGCTACTGAAGCTTAACTTAGTGCACATGAGATTTCTTCGCTCAGGCTTCTCACTTGGTTTGGATTTGATCTGAGCATTTTATCAATGACTTTTGTGTCCACAAACTAAAGACCTCTCTTGATAGTACGGTTTGTCCTATGACTCAAAGAACAGAAAAAGAACTACACAAAAACATCTAAGTCTTGCGTCGTCTTCTTCATTTCCTTCAATGAGTTGAGCTTCAGGACACCTTCATTTTTGGGGGTCATCCTCCGTGATTAAGCTTTGCTCAAGGGGTAATGCTTCAATAACTTGAAAATCTTCCCTGAAGCTTTATCACCTAGCTTGTCCTTCAGGAACCTATTCAACTTGTTATACTAAAAAACATTGTTAGTTCCTCTACTGTTTTGTACAACAATATCCAAAACACACGGGGGCAAAACTTTGCTTTTACAATATGTGAATTGCTAGTCCTTTTCATCAGTTCGGACTTTTGGTTGCGTTGGCTAGTGCATGAAGCTTAACATGGTGTCAGAGTCTAAGGTCTTGAGTTCAAGTCCTGGCTTTCGCAATTTATCTAAAAGTTGATGTACCCTCTTGAGCCATACCTCCAAGTCTATTCATGTGTTGACTTTCCGCGTCACACGCGAGAGGGGGTGTTGAAGTGTGTAATGTGAATTGCCTGGCCCTTTCCATCAGTTCGGACTTTTGGTTCCGTTGGCTAGTGCAAGAAGCTTAACACTCTCTACATGCACATGCATGCATGCATGCATTAGAGGACAAGAAGTCATGTCATCAGATTCTTCATTTTGAAAATTTGAAATGTTTGGTAGCTCAAAAAATGCCACCTCGCCCCTCCAAGTTTGGCACCCCACATGTTCCACCATCAGGAGTGCCTCGATACCACAAAATGGATTTTCCAACATTCAATGTCAAGGATGACCCACTGGTCTGGTTGAACCGGTGCGAGCAATTTTTCTGGGGGCACCGAAGAAGGCTCGATACCACAAAATGGATTTTCCAACATTCAATTGCAAGGATGACCCACTGGTCTGGTTGAACCGGTGCGAGCAGTTTTTCGGGGCAACGCACCGAAGAAGGCTATAAGGTGTGGATAGCAGCCTATTACATGATACAAGCAACACATGAATGGTATATCCAGCTAGAGCGTGATGAAGGAACCCTGTCTTGGACTTGCTTCAAGGAGCGTTGTCACCTATGGTTTGGTACTCCTATTCAGACAAATCCACTAGGAGAACTGGCACGCTTCAAACAAACCTGATCTATTCCAGATTACATAGAGGTTTCAAGCACTACTTTGTCGGGTTGACCCCCTTGCAGTGCCGCAGCAGGTTCAGATATTCACATCCGGGTTGACTGATTTGCTACAAGTCGATGTGGAGCTTCAAAACCCTTCTGACTTACAATTGGCCATGAGCCTAGCATGTGCATATGAGAAAAAAATCAACCATCATAGCTATAACCTCCATTGAGAAGTCATCCAAGCCTATCAGAAAGCAGTAAGGTACTTCCTGGATTGCTAAAATTCCCGTTAGGGAAGAACACACGGTCCGCCGATTGACAGCCGCAGGGATTGCAGAAAGAAGAGAAAAAGGGTTGTGTTTCAACTGTGATGAAAAATTCTCAAGTGGCCATCGTTGCCAACGCCTTTTTTTACCTTGAAGTAAATGCTGGCGACGGCAAGGAAGATCCACCATGAAGCTCGAGGAAAAGCTGTATCAAGGGTGGAGTAATGTTGTGGCATCTTAGAGTCCATACACGGCGACAACCCTCACATCCAGCGAGTAACCCACCCTACAACCTACGTAGCCAACGTCAGCTACAACACATGTGTTGCCTAATCCTAAATTCCTAATACAATTTAAACTTTTCTGCAAGCACCTTTTTAAGAAGTTACTATCAACTTGAGACCAGTGATTAGTCTGAGATTTTGCATTATGTTTCTATCAACTTTGCAGCTATCTTGGTATTCCTGGTGTCAAGAACTTGTTTAGCATATTATACAACAGGACCCTTCTTCTGTTGATTAGACACTGATGCGAGTTTGATAGTTCTTGTTTCCCTCTTTACATCTATTTTATTTGTATAGTTCCTAGTGAAACACAAAGAATTCGGTAAGCATATTACGTATTGCCGTCAATGGTGTCAAGTAAAGTTTGAATAGACAACGGCATATGATGTTCCAGTTTGTTGTTATTGTTCAAGAAAATTAATTGCGCCGAAAACAACTCTATGTTAATGCAGTTGTGTTAGGTTTTGATTTCATTTTTCTTTCTCAAGTAAAAGCGCAGCAGCCAAATTCTACAGTAATTTATGTACTGTCCACATTGGATTCGCCTTTACAAAGTGCTGACCTTCTTATTTAAGTACACGCTAACAACATATTCCATTTTTGCAGTATGTGACCGCGCAAGGATGCAAGAACCTGACAAACTGCCCCCGAGAGACGTTGGAAATCGAAGCGGTAATGGCTGGCGCACCATGGCCGCCACGTGCTTCTTGTTCCTCTGCGACTAAAGCAGAGAACGGCCTGCCCAAAGCCTAAGCACTTCCCTGTTTCATGCTCCTGGGTGAAACATAACCATAATAATTTCACGAACTGCAGGATACTTTAATAAGCAGTTAGCCTTTCATATGCTTCTGGTTTAAGTTGAGGATCAATTGGCATTTCATTTACGTTAAGTAATAGGTCTGGTGAAGTCAGTTACTTGTAGCTGTCCTATGTGGACTGAAAGGTTCAAGGCATTTGCAATTAGTTCAACCGTCTCTGTTCCGAACCAACAACTCTATTGTCATGAGAACTTATGTGAACTAGTTTCAACCCGTCGAACGGGAGAGAAGTTATATTTGAGATTTTGAGTATAAATCACCATACATTATTTGTAAAAGGAAAACATAAGGCAAGTTTGCGCGAGAAGGCAATTATAAGTATGGTGCCCAAGCACTTGGGGGCGTGTTTGGTTGGTTGCATACATCCCCAACCAGGTCCACTCGGGAAGAATATTGGTTGTTAGGTTATCTGCGTTTTTATTTGGCTTATTTGGCCTGCATTGCATGAACCTCAAAGCAACTCCTAATTAGGTTCGTTGGAAACGTGGTGATTGGCAGTTTTCAGCGAGCCAGGCTGAGTCAAGCCACTCTGGTGGGTCACTTTGCATGCGAGGAGCCATGCTTGGGAAGCAGTGTTGTTTCCCTAAGATGCCTCATAAGTTACCCTCACCGATCTATCCTTTCTTCCCCACTCACATCGGTGGCGGCGAGCACCATAGCGATGATAAGTAGGTCCAAGACGACGACGAGCAACGGATTGACGAGAGCATCGGCAATGGTGGTAAGCCCTCACTTTGCCCCTCGATTTATTGCTTTTGAGTCACTGTAAATTAGATTTGTGCACCGGATTAGAGCGGGTTGAGAGGGGATTGAACACATTGGGGTTGGGGGAATGATTTAGGGGAAACACATCGGGAATGGGGGAATGATTATCGATGAACCCTCCAATCCATCGGGGGTGGATTTTGCACCGATGGATTCTAGGGTTCTAACAATGCTTTTTATTACATCGAGGGTAGGGATTATAAGCAATCCTATGCGCGGAGCCGGGTTGAGTGGCGAGATGCCGGATTCGGGTGCCGGGGCCCGGTTGCGAGCGGCGGCGACTGGGTGGGGGGGGGGGGCGTGGGGGTAGCCATCCTGTTTTCCTCCTCAACATCTTCATCTTCTTCATCAAGATGGATGATGTCGCATGCCTTCTCCTGCATGACGGCCATCTGCATCACGACGTCGTCGTCCTTCGACGGGGTGACCATGATGGGGTTCGCAGTAGAAAACAATAATTTTTCCAACTAGCGTACGCATATAACCAAGATCTATCTAGGAGTAATGTTGTAAGGAACGTGGATGATGTAGTCATATGCAACCGATCTCAAGGTCGCGATGATCCTCACACGACTCCAGGTGCCACAATTGGCAGTACCTCCATGGACTCACACACGTACGATGTACGGCAACGCCTCCCGGTCTCCGATCGAACAGAGATTGCAGAAGTAGATATTTTGGATCGGAATACCAGCAACATGACGACGTGGTGTAGTGGAGTTAACTCCCACGTGTGCAGCTCTTCGAGGAACCGCATGCGGGAGAGAAAACGTGGAAGAGATAGGACGTGGAGAGGAGCAGATGGGCTCTCCTCCAGATTGCATGTGAGGACCTTCTCCCCACATGCCCTGACCTTATATAGGGGGGAGGGTGGTGGCCAAGGAGGGTGGGCCAGCCAGGGTCCAGGCGCCCCAAACCCTAGACGTCTCCCCCACCTTAACCATTGGGGGGGGGTCGGTCCCTTAGTGGGCTCCCCTCCGGGAGGGCCCCATTAAGGTGGGTTTCCCTAATTTGATTTAAAATAAATTATATTTAATATTAATTCATTTAATTAATATTAAATACATATGATTTAATTCTCATTGCTCTAAAACTCCTTTCGGATCACTCTAAACATCGTTCGGATCCACACGAACCTTTTTCGGTTCTGTCTTCTCCTTTCTCCGATTATTCCGATGATTCCAAAACTACCTTCAAAGCGTCTTCGAACCCTTTAGTGTTCTACCCTACGGTTCAGGAATACTACAAAGATGATCGAGACACTTCTCCGACCAATTTATGGCACTGAAGTAGTGCTCGTCGCTGGTTACCCCAAGTGAAAGGTTATGATGTAGATAGCAGCAAATTTCCCTTGGTGAAGATACCAAGGTTATCGTACTAGGAAGACTTCGAAAGATTCAAGTAGGTGATCAAACGAGCAAAGCACCGTTTGAGATAAGTTACTCACTTGACCTGGACCTGCACACAAAAGTAAATAACTTTGCTCCCAACGAGTCAGAGAGGTTGTCAATCTCTCCGGTCTTGTTGTTTACAAAGGATCAAATGCACGATGGAAATAGTGATGGTGATTGCAACTGAAAGGAAATAAAGCAGTAAAGAGTTGAAGTGTAAACAATGGTGGAAATATGGACCGGGGTCCTGATGACCCTCAACTGTAGGGTATCGAGATAGTCTTCGCGCGTAAGATATCCCAATTTATTGATTCGACACAAGGGGAGCCAAATAATATTTATAAGTTTTAACAGTTGAGTTGTCAATTCAACCGCACCTGAAATATACTTGCTTGCAAGAAAATATTAATAGCAACGATGATATGAAGGTGATAGTGGCAACATCGAAAGTAAAATAGCAAAAGTAAACAAATAGTAACCAGCAGGATTAAAACACTGTAGGCTAGGGAGATGGATGGTCGGGCGCTGCTTGGATGAGAGTGAACATGTAATAGATTCTAACACGGGGAAAGGCACACAGAAAAGCAAGGATCATCTAGGAAATATCAAACATTAGGCATGCATCCCGTAGGTAGTTGTGCGTGCTTGCAATAAGAACTTGCACAATGTCTTTTGTCCTACCATCCCGCTACGAACGGGGCCAAAAGGAACTTATGGAGATTAAGGTGCCCCTGTCAAAGAGCACCGGAACAAAGCATTAACACTCAGTGGATACATGAAATCCTCAAATTATAGTCCATCCCCTTTGGTGTCCCAAGCTGTCACCTTTGGGATCGCCGGTTCCAGACCATAATAGGTGCATACAACTCATAGATAGGATCAAGAACACAAATAAACTCATGAAAACACAAGTGGTTCAGATCTGAAAACATGGCACTCGGACCCAAAGTGACAAGCATTAAGAGCAAAAAGTTGTAGCAAAGATGATAAACACCAAAGTAGATGATAGGCAACATGCCCCCAACAATCTGACGAACTATTACATGATCTAACTCATCCAATCCCTACCATCCCCTTTGCCTACAGTAGGGAATTACTCACACATGAAAGGAGAAGTCATGGAGGAATGATGGAGTGGCGATGGTGATGACGATGGCGATGATCTCCCCTCATCGGAGGCCAAAACAGCCTCCAAATTAGCCCTCCCGGAGAAGAACAAAGGGTGGCGGCGGCTCCGCGACGGAAAATGGGAAAACGACTTCTGTTCTGGGGTTTCCTCGCGACGAGAATAAATAGGAGTCCTGGTAGGGCACCAGAGGGGTGAGGACCCACCCAGGCGGCCTCCCGAAGCGGCCAGGGGTGGGGCCGCGCCAGTAGGGCGCCTGGGGACCCATTGGCTTCCCTCTAGCCCCACTTCTGGCTAAGGGTCCCTCCGGGTGCGTGGATTTTCTATGATTTTTCCTGGAATTTTCTGAGACACCTAAAAATCCATATTCCTGCACATAAGAAAACCATACAGGCAGCTCTGCTGAAAACATCGTCAGTCCGGGTTAGTTTAGTTCAAATCATGCAAGAATGAGGCCAAAACAATAGCAAAAGTGTTTGGAAAAGTAGATACGTTTGAGACGTATCAGGTCCCATGATGTTCACTAGTGATGTCTCTCTCCCAAAAGACGATAAAACAGCTAAGCCGGGTGAACAAATTACAGCTGGGCAATGGACAGAATTATAAACGCACCGCAATGCTAATTATGCCACAAGAAAGTTAGAGGCTCAAAAGTATGGGCAGTACGCCAAGACAAGTAGACCGTTTATTCATCAACATCTACGCACTAATCATCCACCTTGAGATATCTATCCAGAATATCTCGCTGGTATTAAGTTGCGAGCCCCACCCAAAGTGTAAATCCAAAGCAACAAACAACTGCAGTAACAAACATTGCATAAGGTAAACAATCCTTGCAACCGCGGTTACAAGCATCGTTCTTTTCTCCCTGGTGGCAACAACACATCCCCTAGTCTCATGTTTCTGTCACTCAAGCTAGACATCGGGGGGCATGAACCCACAATCAAGCATAACGCTCCCTCTTGGAGTTACTATCTACTACTTGGCCAAAGAAATAAAAAGAAACGAAGAACATGCAAGTATTATCCAAGAACAAAATATAAAAGGATAACCAAATATATAACTCATCACAATCTGAACATAATCTCATAATCCATCGGATCCCAGCAAACACAACATAGTAATAGCAGGAAAACTACATAAGTGCTTTGATCAAGTAGGGCAGCTCATAAGGTCTAAGAATTGAAGCACAAGATTGGAGAGAAGACGTCACATAGCTACTGGTCATGGACCCATGTTCCAAGGGGGACTACTCACAGCACATCCGGGAAGCCCTCATAGTGGTGGAGAAGCTCCCGGAGATCAATCTTCCCTCCGGCAGGGTGCCAGGATGAGGTCTTCTAGTGATCCCGATCGCGGCGGCGGAGGAACAGAGGAGAAAATCGTGATGCGGGGTCTCTTTTCAGGGTTTTTGCATCGAGGAGGTAATATAGGACGAAGGGGGCACCAGGGGAGGGCCCCACCTCTCAGGTGGCCTTGGGGTGCGACCCCCCTTCTGGCCGCGCCAGGTGGCCGCCTGAGATGGGGGTGTCCCCTCTCCGACTGCCCTTCGGTGTTCTTGAAGCTTCTGTTATGCTGATTTTTTATATATTTTTCTTGGACTTTTTTGGGCACTGTAAATATGGGTAAAAACCTGCAATTCACAGACATCAGCAGACAGAAACTGGCACTGGATGCACTGAGTTAGTAGGTTAGTCCAAATATGTGTAAAAAGGTATGAAAGTGAAGCAAGACACATAGCAAAGTCACCCAAATGATCATGGAACAAGCAAAAATTATAGATACGTTTGGAACGTATCAACATCCCAAAGCTTAATTCCTGCTCGTCCTCAAATAGGTAAATGATAACACGGATAATTTCTGTGGTGTCATGCTAACACACATATAATAAATTCAAAGTAAAGCAGGTAAGATATGCAATTCAAGTCAAGGAAATAACAAGCAAGAGTCTATATCTACTATTGAAACTAGCAAATTAAGAACATAAAGGTGCAAGAGCTCTCGCTGTCCGTGACTCGAATGTCTCCAAATGGTGTTTGCGTGCAAGAAGTGGGCGATGGGTTTAGAGCATAAAAAATTACTATGTAGTTTAAATTGAGAACTCAATATACTAAAACTTCACACTTGGTCTCCTTCGGAATCTTATTTTGACTCGTCCCGAGACCAATAGTCAGGCACAAGTCAAACTAATCCTATCCCTTTCGACTTTGAGCACTCATGCAATGGATAAGCGCGAGTGATGTCTATGCACGCTTCTATTCTTGTAGACTATGTTGGGCCTCCAAGCGCAGAGGTTTGTAGGACAACAACAATTTCCCTCAAGTGGATGACCTAAGGTTTATCGAACTCAGGGAAGTAGAGGTTGAAGATGGTCTCTCTCAAGCAACCTTGCAATTAAGATACAAGAAGTCTCTTGTGTCCCCAACACACCTAATACAACTAGGAGTTGTATAGGTGCACTAATTCGGCGAAGAGATGGTAAAATACGAGTGCTAGTTGTGGCAAAGCAAGGTAATATAAATCTATAATAGAAAGTGCATCAAGCAAACATGTGACAAAAGTGAGCACAAACGGTGTAGCAATGGTGGAAACAAGGCCTAGGCTTCATACTTTCACGAGTGGCAACTCCCAACAACATTAACATAGTCTAATCACATGATATTTCCACTAAAACATGCATTGGATACGTACTCGGAGGTCATTCCTTTGTGGTCAAGAGAGGACGAGAATTATGTAGGGCTACAAAAGCACACCTCAGAGTTCGTAGTACTCAATCTATGGATTTACCAATGTCACTGCGGCCATCCAAAGAGAGTACCACAATCACCACAACATATCTCAAGGATAGTCAAAGACAAGCACCAAGAGACTCTCAATCTTCAATCAACACACAAAAGAGGAAATCACTCATGAAAATATTCTTCTAATCCATGTCCAATAGTCTGTTGTCACCTTGGTCTCGGGGATTATACTAGATAAAGACAAGTGAGTACATCAAATCCAATACATGGAAGAAGGGGAAATATCATGGGATCACCCTAGATTAACATAGCCTATGATCACAACGAAATCACATCATGGGAGAGAGAATTGACCACATAGCTACTGGTAGAAACCTCAGCCCCGAGGAGAACTACTCACACATAGACATGGTGAGAAAGAGAGAGATGTTGATGGAGAGGTGCGGCCTAGAGGAGGTGAAGGAGACGGCGGCGGCGCCCACGGCCACGGCGGTGGCCACGACCCTTGGCCCCCTTCTTCTTCCTTGGAGATGGTGCTGCTGTGGAGATTGATCTCCCCCTCAAGACGGCTCCCAAGAGGGAGGAAATTTCGTGGTGCCCTTTGACCTAGGTTTCCGGGAGCAACTAATTAGCGGGTACCCTTCCGCACGCTCCCGCAGAGGTCACTTTTCGCGCGCTCCGGTGTCGCCATGTGGCACGTTTTGGACGCACAACGCGCAGCCACAGCGCAGGTCGGATCCAACCACAGTTTTTCGCGCAGCCACAGTCCTGCCACAACTCAGTTTTTCAGCCACAGCCTCACAACCACAGTTTTTTAGCCACAGCCTCTGCCAAAGCCACAGTTTTTTCAGCCACAGCTCCCTGCCACAGCCCAGTATTCAGCCAAAGCCACAGTTTTTTCAGCCACAGCTCCCTGCTACAACCCAGTTTTCAGCCAAAGCCACAGTTTTTTCAGCCACAACCACAGTTTTTTCAGCGACAGCCATGCCACAATCCAAAGCCACATGTCCGCGCGCAGCCACAGTAGTGTCCGCGCATAACCACAATTGTTGTTCGCGTGGGACATAGTAAAAACGCGACATGTGTCGTATCCAGAAAGCGCCAAAATTGACCTCTTCGGGGGCGCGCGAGAGGGTACCCGCTAATTAGTGATTGACTAGGTTTCCGCTCTTTATATAGACTCTCGGATTCCCGTCATCCATATTACGTCTTTGGTATTTCGGGGCTCCACGAAGCATCCGAACTCCGATTGGGCCGAATTTTATGTCTAGATCCACCGGAAACAAATTCCCTACAACTTTGTTGTTTTAAGTTTTTCCGTTTGAGGATTTCTTCTAGCGTTTCTGATGCGATCTTTAAAACCTTTCTAGCGGGGACAGATTTCGGGAGAGTTAGACTCCAACTCCTACAAGGCTTCTTTTTTTGATTTTTCATTTATCCAAGTAATTCCTACACATAAAGTACAAAAACAAGAACTTGTGCACTCTTTCAACCATTAATAGGTTAGTTCCAAAATATGTTATAAAAAGATATGAAAGTGTATCAAAAGCATAGCAATATCACACAAAACATGCATGGAGCAAGCAGAAATTATAGATACGTTTGGGACGTATCAACATCCCCAAGCTTAATTCCTGCTCGTCCTCGAGTAGGTAAATGATAACAAGCATAATTTTTGTGGTGACATGCTAAGAACCATATAAGAACTTTGAAAGTAAAGCAATCAAGATATGTGGTTCAATTCAAGTCATAACAGGCAAGAGTCTATATTGGCATTGAAACAAGCAACGAAAGAACATTAGGTGCAATAGCTCTTAGTTGTCCGTGACTCGAATGTCTCCAAATGGTGTTTGCGTGCAAGAAGGGGGATATGGGAATACGAGAGAAAAAATATTTTTATTGAGAACTCAATCTACTAAGGTTTCACACTTGTTCTTCTTTGGAATCTTATCTTGACTCGTCCCCAGACCACTAGCCAGGTACAAGTCAATTTGATCCACTCATGTTCGATATTTTGAGCACTCATGCAATGGATGAGCGTAATCATGAAAGTTGATACTTAGGATGCAAAGAGAGAAATATGGTGGAGGAGGAAGACAAAAAGGATGAGAAAGGCTCACATCAATGAGGACAATCATAGGCGAGAAGGCCAAATGATAGATATGATGTGAGGAGTAGGGATTGCCATGCAACGGATGCACATATGAGCTAATAAATCTCTCCAATGGAACTAGTGGGGGGGGGGTGTGCATCCAACTTGCTCGCTCATGAAGACCTAGAGCTCTTTTGAGGAGGCTCATCCTTGGAATATGCAAGCCAAGTTCGATAGTGTGAAGGTCCCACATAGCTATATGCATGAATGATCATCTCTATGGAGTACAAGGACAAGAGGTAGTACTAGTGTGGATCTTTCAAAAGGATAGTAGTGTTGCCCCTTTCTCTCTTTTTATTTCTTATTCAATTTTTTGTATTTTTTGTATTTTTTGGTGGCCTCAATGGCTCTTTCTATTTAACTCTCATTTGTCCTCTTTGGGATCTTTTGATTTGTCCACTTTGGGATCTTTTCCTCACTTAAGGGCAACACTCTAATTGACAAGAGGGTATAGAAGATCTTTCACACTTTACAAGGTACTCAAACATAAATAAGATGTAGCTATGATGATGTATGCAATGTATGCCGCTGCCAGTGTAGCAGGAACATGTATGACATGAAGATCAAGTCATGAAGAGGTGCATGTTGCATGGCAATATATCTCGGAAAGGCTATGTAAATGTCTTGATAGGTAGGTATGGTGGCTGTTTTGAGGAAAGATATAAGGAGGTTTATGATGACAGAGCGTATCATGCCAAGGGTTTGGATGCACCGGCGAAGGTGGACGCCAACTCTCGGAATGAGAATAGGGCAATGCAAGGTACGGAAGAGGCTAACAAATATGAGGAGGTGGAAATGTCAACTTTCAATACTTACATTAGTCCGAAGAACTCATGCACTTATTATCGGTAACTCTCAATCTAATAAGGAGGTTCACAAAGAGACAAAATACCCCGAGGAGGAGTGTATGGGGGTTTGGTTATCCTTGCGCATCCTCGACTCACGGTACGTGAGTGTACTCTAATATCTGATCCCTCCAAAGATTAGCGATCCATCTAGTAGCTAGAGTTCTCAACTAGTTTTGTAGGTTTTTGAAACTAAGCAGGGATTGCCCAAAATACGACACCTATCACTAATAGGCTAGAGCTTTTGACACCAAAAGTTCAAACATTAGTCACATCAATACCTCAAAACTATTGCAAGTTACTACTAAAATTAAATAGCAACCTCAATTACCTACTCTCAAGACAAGACATAACTCAGTGCAACAACCAACTCTCTTAACAAGATGAACATGAAAACTAAAGAGAGTTCCAGCAATAAACTAAGCAAAAGTAGGCTCTTACTAAATACAAACTAATACTAAAACTAAACATGGCAGTAGCTACGAAAAGATAAAGAACACACAACAACAAAAAGATAGGCATGAAAAATCCTATGATGTGTTCTAGATTTTGAAAGTGGAGCGTGTTTCTCTCCCACACAAAGTCAGACGGGATCTAACTTGTTATGAACATCAAGCAAAGCTAAATAAAACTAAAAATAAAACCTAAGAGCGGGACGCTCCAAGCATAGCACATAATGCATGAAGTGATAAAAATATAGTGAGACGAAGGACAAACTTATGATTGTTGATGGAGAAGGGGATGCACGGGGGCATCCGCAAGCTTAGACTCTTCAGTCTCCTATAATATTTATAGGGGATGCATGGGGGCATACCCAAGCTTGAGCGCTTGACACTCCCGAATCTTCTTTCATCATCTTCCATCGCACACTTGAAAACTCCCTTCATACATAACTCATCATAAGCTGATTAGAGAGGTTAGTATCCTTAATAAATAATTTTCCCCACTGAATATAAATATATCCTTGAATATCTACTGTTTCTCAAGATTGTCAAAAGGTTTTTGCAAAGAAAAATAAAGCTTAAGGTTTGCAAAAGTAAGGAGAGACAAAACGTGGCAGAATCTGTGAAAAACAGAACAGCAGGTAGTAAAGAATTTTTTAGGGGTACTTCTGCAACTCAAATAAAAAAACTCAGAACATACAAAAGTTCCGTGATTCTATAGAGCACGTTGTGTAAAAAATTCAGCTCAAAATGATGAACTGGTGATTTATTCTGATTTTTCCCGTCACGAGGACAGAATCTGTTTTCTGAACAGCATGTCACAACTTTAGTTTGAGTTTTTTACGGCTATAAAGAAAGGGCTCTAGGGAGACAACCCTTGTTATCTTTAGTTTGAGTTTTATACTTTCATTTTTTAGTGGTCTTGATGATTGTTACTACTGTAGCAACATCATTGTATCTTTATTTTCAATCTTTGTGCCAAGTCTAGCCTCCGATTGCAAGAAAGTTCAAAAGTTGTGACATGCTGTCCAGAAAACAGATTCTGTCCTTGGACGAAAAAATTAGCCTATAATCACCAGATCATCTTTCTGATCTGAATTTTTTGACAGCGTGCTTAACATTTGCAAAACGGTGTAAATGCAAAACGTGTCAGAATTTGTGAAAAACATACCAGCAGGTGGTAAATAATTTTTGCGGGGTACTTCTGCAACTCAAATCAAAAAACTCAGAACAGATGCATGAAAGCTAATTGTATAGAGCATACTTTAAAAGAAATTAGATCAAAAAGCTGATCTAGTGATTTTTGGCTAAGTTTTCCGTCAAGGGGACATAATCTGTTTCTGGACAGCATGTCACAAATTTTGAACTTTCTTGCAATCGGAGGCAAAAACTTGGCACAAAGCTTGAAAATAAATATACAATGATGTTGCTATGATTGTAACAAGCATCAATACCACTAAAACTGAAAGTAAAAAACATCTTGGGTTGCCTCTCAACATGCGCTTTCTTTTATGCCTTTTAGCTAGGCATGATGCAAAAAGATCAAGTTTTGTCAATATCAAAAGAATAGCTTGCCCGTGTAACAGACTCATAAGATAGCTTAATCTTCTTTCGAGGGAAGTGTTCCATTCCCTTTTTGATGGTAAATTGGAATCTAATGGTCCCTTCTTTCATGTCAATGATAGCACCAACGGTGTGGAGAAAAGGACATCCCAAAATAATTGGACATGAGGGATCACACTCAATGTCCATGACAAGAAAATCAACGGGAACGTAATTATCATTGACAACAATAAGAACATCATCAATCATTTCTAAATGTTTCTTTACAGAAGAATCAACAATACGAACACCAAAAGAACATGTACCAAAGGTTTTAAATTGAGCATACCATACATTCTTTTGGGAATAACGGAGGCACTAGCTCCAACATCACATAAAGCAAAGCAAGAGAAATTATTCAATTTAATTTTGACTATGGTATCCCAACCATCTTCTAGCTTACTAGGAATAGAAGTCTCTAGCTTGAGCTTATCCTCCCTAGCTTTGATAAGAGAATTGGTAATATGCTCGGTGAAGGCAATGTTGAGTGTGCTACTGTGGGGGTCTTTTTGGCCATTATTTGTAAAAAGGTGATAACTTCAGAAAGACTACAATTATCAAAATCAAGATCACTACCATTAATTAAAGTGGTGGTGATGTCATCTAAGCTCATTCTCTTGGTAGCCTCTAGATTAATGGGACCTTCTTGTCCTAAAGTTGAGGTATTAGCATCACCATTAATAGGTCCAATGAGACTAGGGATGTGTTGGGTGCTAAAAGTTTTGAGATCCTCAAGAACTTGTATAGTGGATATAGTAGTGTGTGTAGGAAGGCTCTTAATCCTATATTCATCTTCTATAGACGAAACCACTTCAGGTTTGGATGCCATTTGATTTATCAAGGTAGCCTGTGTGTGAGACATATTGGAAACTTGGGTTTCCGTAGTGGTGAGCCTAGTCTGAAGATTAGAGATCTCAATGTTCAGACTCTCAAGTTGTCTCCAAATGTTTTTCAAGATAGAAGAATGATCATCTAATTGTCTAGAGAAAGTCTTATTTTGTTCATATTGGGTGTGCATGTAATTCTTAGTAGCCTTCTCTATTTATAAATGTTTCTCATAACTAAGCATGTATCTATCTCTAGGAGTGGAGTTTCTGGTGCTAGGATAAGTGTTGTTGTGCCCATAGTTGTTGGATGGGAACGGTCTAGGATTGTTGCTACCAAAATTACTCCTATAAGCATTATTATTAAATTTGTTCCTAGAGATAAAATTAACATCAACTTGCTCTAGAGCAACCAAAGAATTCAAAGGAACATGATGAGGATCAATAGGAGCTTGCTTAGTAAAGACATGATCATGTCAACTTTTTCATTTAAAGAGGAGATCTCCTCAACAGAGTTTACCTTCCTACCTGTTGGAGCTCTTTTGGTGTGCATTGATAATAATTTTTCATCATCTCGTTAATAGCTTTGTGGTAGCACCAAGTGTAGTTGACATAAAGGTTCCTCCCTCGGTCGAGTCTAACAGATTCCGCGAGGTAAAGTTCAAACCTGCATAGAAAGTCTGGATAACCATCCAAGTAGTCAAACCATTTGTAGGGAAATTCTTAACAAGAGATTTCATGCGTTCCCAAGCTTGGGCAACATGTTCATTATCCTATTGTTTAAAATTCATAATGTTACTCCTCAACTGGATAATCTTAGCAGGTGGGTAGTACTTCCCAATGAAAGCATCCTTGCACTTATCCAAAGAATCTATGTTATTCCTAGGCAAGGATTGAAGCCACACTTTAGCTCCTCTTCTCAAGGAGAAAGAAAAAAGCTTAAGTTTAACAATATCACCATCTACTTCTTTGTACTTTTGGATATCACAAAGCTCAACAAAATTATTCAAGTGTAAAGCAGCATCATCTCTAGCACCGGAGAATTGATCTTTCATAACAAGATTCAGGAAAGCAGGTTTAATTTCATAAGAAGGTGCTGAAGTGGAAAATGGAGCAACATGAGTGCTGATAAAATCATTGTTGTTGTGACTAGTGAAGTCACACAACTTAGTATTTTCAGTGGAACCCATAATGGTAGTATCAAGCAAGAACAAAGAAAACAATTTTTTTGTGGTTTTTGATAAAAGACACTAAGATAAAAACTAAAAGGTAAACTAACAATACTAAAAAGCAAAGATAAAAGATAGTGTGCAACTCCCCTATCTTGAACATTGGAGTCCCCGACAATGGCGCCACAAATTAGATTGATGGCTTCTCGCCCCTCGTTGGTTACCCCAATTGGAAGGTTAAGATGTAGCGTAGTAGCAAATTTTCCTAGGTGAACATACCAAGGTTATCCAACCGACGGAGTCCGAGTTCTTAAAGTAGGTGTCAACGGCGCCAGAAATTAAGTTGCTGAATTGGTTCGAGGTTGACGTGGACCTGCACACACAAACAAATAACTTTTCTCCCAACGAGTACAGAGAGGTTGTCAATCCCTCCGGTCTTGTTGTTTACAAAGGATCAAACACACTAGATAATAGTGATAATGGTGATTGCAACTGAAAGTAAAAGCAGAAAGTAATGTGGAGGTGTAAACAGTGGTGGAAATATGGACCGGGGTCCCATGATGTTCACTAGTAATGTCTCTCCCAAAAGACGATAAAATAGCTAAGCTGGGAAAACAAATTACAGCTGGGCAATTGACAGAATTATAAACGCGCCGCAATGCTAATTATGCTACTGGAAAGCTAGAGGCTCAAAAGTATGGGCAGTACGCCAAGACAAGTAGACCGAAATTCATCTGCATCTACTCACTAATCATCCACCTTGAGATATCTATCTGGAACATCTCGGTGGTATTAAGTTACGAGCCCCACCCAAAGTGTAAACTCAAAGCAACAGACAACTGCATTAACAAACTTTGCGTAAGGTAAACAATCCTTGCAACTGCGATTACAAGCACCGTTGTTTTCTCCCTGATGGCAACAACACATCCCCTAGCCTCATGTTTCTGTCACTCAAGCTAGACATCGGGGGGGGGGGGGGCATGAACCCACAATCATGCATAAACGCTCCCTATTGGATATCTACTACTTGGCCAAAGCAATAAAAAGTAACGGAGAACATGCAAAAATTACTCAAGAACAAAATATAAAAGGTAAACCAAATATGTAAGTCATCACAATCTGAACATAATCTCATAATCCATCGGATCCCGACAAACACAGCATAGCAACAGCAGGAAAATTACATAGATGTCTTCATCATGTAGGGAAGCTCACAAGGGCTAAGAATTGAAGCACAAGATTGGAGAGTGGACATCACATAGCTACTGGCCATGGACCCATGGTCCAAGGAGGACTACTCACGACACATCCGGAAAGCGTCCATGGTGGTGGAGAAGCTCCCGGATGTCAATCCTCCCTCCGGCAGGGTGTCGGGAAGAGGTCTTTTGGTGCTCCCGATCTTGAAAGCGCGGCGGCGGTGGAATAGAGAGGAAATTCGCGATGCGGGGGTCTCCGCGAGGGTTTTCGGAGCGAGGGGTAAAAAGAGGCCGAAGTGGGGCACCAGGGGGTGGCCCCACCTCCCAAGCGCCCTGGTGGCGAGGCCAGGAGGGGGGCCACGCCACCTGGCTCCCCCCCTCGGCTCCCCTTTGGTACTCTAGAAGCTTCCTGTACGCTGATTTTTTATATGATTTTTCTGCAATTTTTGGAGCTCTGTAAATATGGGTTAAGACCTGCAACTTACAGATATCAGCAGACAGAAACTGGCAGTGGGTGCACTGAGTTAGTAGGTTAGTCCAAAGATGTGTAAAAAGATATAAAAATGTAGCAAAATACATAGCAATGTCACCTAAAAGAGCATGGAACAAGCATAAATTATAGATACGTTTGGGACATATCAATCGCTAACCTCTAGAGGAGTTGGAATATATAGAGTACCCTCACGTACCATGGGTCGAGGATGCGCAAGGATAACCATACCCCCATACACTCCTCGGGGTACTTGTCTCTTTGTGAACCTCCTGATCAGATAGAGAGTTACCAATAATAAGTGCATAAGTTCTTTGGACTAATGTGAGTATTCGATTGTTGGCACGTCCACCTTCCATATTTTTCTAGCCTCTTCGGTACCGTGCATTGCCCTTTCTCATCTTGAGAGTTGGTACAAACTTCGCCGGTGCATCCAAACCCTTGGCATGATACGCTCTGTCATCATAAACCTCCTTATATCTTCCTCAAAACAGCCACCATACCTACCTATAAAGGAATTTCCATAGACTTCCCGAGATACATTGCCATGCAACATCCATCATCTCATGACTTGATATTTATGGCATACATGTTTTTGCTTGATCGCGGATCCGCATGCTAATTGGGCTTTGCCCTAATCATTGCTACATGATGCGCTAGTACCATTGCATATCTTGCTACACTGTCAGAGGCATACATTTTCATACGTCATGATAGTCTTTCAGTTTTCTTTATGTTGAGTACTTCTTGTAAAGTGTGAAGATCTTATTTATATTCTTGTAAAATATAGAGTGTTGCCCTTAAGTGAGGAAAAGGTCCGAAAGAGGAAAAAATAAAATATCCCAAAAGAGGACAAATTAAAAGATCCCAAAGAGGACAAATGAGAGATAAATAGAAAGAGCCAATGAGGCCACAAAAATACAAAAAAATAGAAAAAACATAAAAAGAGAGAAGGGGGCAACACTACTATTCCTTTTGAAAGATCCATGCTCGTACTCCATAGTCATATTTCTACTCCATAGATATTTTCATATCATTCATGCATAACTATGTGGGGAACCTTACACTATAGAACTTGGCTTGCATATTCCAAAGACGAACCTTCTCAAAAGAGCTCTAGTTCTTCGTGAGCAAGCAAGTTGGATGCACCCCCACTAGTTCCATTGGAGAGCTTACCTTAGCTCATATGTGCATCTGTCGCATGGAAATCCCTACTCCTCACATCATATTTATCATTTGGCTTTCTCTCGCCTATGATTGTCCTCATTGATGTGAGTCTTTCACACCTTTTTGTCTTCCTTCCCCATCATTTTTCTCTTTTCCATCATAAGTGCCAACATATCTTGCTCGCTGATACGTCCCAAATGTATCTATAATTTCTGCTTGCTCCATACATGTTTTGTGTGATATTGCTATGCTTTTGATACACTTTCATATCTTTTTATAACATATTTTGGAACTAACCTATTAATCGTTGCAATAGTGCACAAGTTCTTGTTTTTGTACTTTAAGTGTAGGAATTACTTGGATAAAGGGAAAATCACAAAAAGAAGCCTTGTAGGAGTTGGACTCTAACTCTCCCGAAATCTGTCCCCACCAGACAGGTTTTAAAGATCTCCTCGGAAACGCTAGAATACGGCCTCAAACGGAAAAACGTAAAACTACAAAGTTGTATGGAATTTTTTTTCGGTGGATCTAGACATAAAAGTCGGTCCAATCGGAGTTCGGATGCTCCCTGGAGCCCCTAAATACCAAAGACGTAATCTGGATGAAGGGAATCCGAGAGTCTATCTAAAGAGAGAAAACCTAGGTCAAAGGGCACCACGAAATTTCCTCCCTCTTGGCAGCTGTCTTGAGGGGGAGATAAATCTCCACAGCAGCACCATCTCCAAGGAAGAAAAAGTGGGCCAAGGGCCGTTTCCCCCAAGGGTCGTGGCCGTGGGTGCCGCCGCCGCCGTCTCCTTCACCTCCTCCGGGCCACACCTCTCCATCAACATCTCTCTCTTTCTCACCATGTCTATGTGTGAGTAGTTCTCCTCGGGGCTGAGGTTTCTACCAGTAGCTATGTGGTCAATTCTCTCTCCCATGATGTGATCTTCGTTGTGATCATAGGCAATGTTAATCTAGGGTGATCCCATGATGTTTCCCCTTCTTCCATGTATTGGATTTGATTTACTCACTTGCCTTTATCTAGTATAATCCC
Source organism: Bromus sterilis (assembly GCA_950022295.1). Lineage (NCBI taxonomy): Eukaryota > Viridiplantae > Streptophyta > Magnoliopsida > Poales > Poaceae > Bromus > Bromus sterilis. The sequence continues at coordinate 227,244,595 of OX465599.1, forward strand.
CGAGACCAAGGTGACAGCGGTCTATTGGACATGGATTAGAAGAATATTTTCATGAGTGATTTCCTCTTTTGTGTGTTCATTGAAGATTGAGAGTCTCTTGGTGCTTTTCTTTGACTATCCTTGAGATATGTTGTGGTGATTTTGGTACTTTCTTTGGATGGCCGCGGTGACATTGGTAAATCCATAGATTGAGAACTATGAACTCTGAGGTGTGCTTTTGTAGCCCTACATAATTCTCGTCCTCTCTTGACCACAAAGGAATGACCTCCGAGTACGTCTCCAATGCATGTTTTAGTGGAAATATCATGTGATTAGACTATGTTCATGTTGTTGGGAGTTGCCACTAGTGAAAGTATGAAGCCTAGGCCTTGTTTCCACCATTGCTACACCATTTGTGCTCACTTTTGTCACATGTTTGTTTGCTGCACTTTTTATTACAGATTTATATTACCTTGCTTTGCCACAACTATCACTCGTATTTTACCATCTCTTCGCGGAACTAGTGCACCTATACAACTCCTAGTTGTATTAGGTGTGTTGGGGACACAAGAGACTTCTTGTATCTTAATTTCAGGTTTGCTTGAGAGAGACCATCTTCAACCTCTACTTCCCTGAGTTCGATAAACCTTAGGTCATCCACTTGAGAGAAATTGCTGATGTCCTACAAACCTCTGCGCTTTGAGGCCCAACATATTCTACAAGAATAGAAGCGTGCGTAGACATCAAGCTATTTCTGGCGCCGTTGCCGGGGAGGTAAGCGTTGAAGTTATATATTTAGATCTTGGAATTAAATCTTTTTGTTTCTTGTTTTTATTTTCACTAGTTAGGCTTATGGAAAACAACAAAAATATTATGAGAGAGCTTTATGAGCTCTACCTTGAGTTGGGACATGAGGTGTTTGAAGAGAAAATCAAAAAGCCTATGGAGCTTTACTATTTGCACAACACTCGTGATAGTAGCAATGTTATTAGTATGTCTTCTTTGAATACCTTTGATCCTAATGATATGCAAAGCTATAAGCTTGGGGATGCTACGTTTTATGAAAATGATATTTTTAGCCCCCCATGTTTTGATGAGGAAATGTATTTTGATGATACTTTGACTCCTATCTATGATGATTATTGTGATGACACATATGCTATAAAGAATGAGTGTTTGGAAGTGTATCATGATAAGAATGATTCATGTGATAGCCATTTTCTTGAGTTTGCTCCCACTATTACTAATGATAAGGATTTTGCTTATGTGGAGAGTAACAAATTTTCTATGCTTGTGGATCATGATAAGAATTTTTTATGTGATACTTATATTGTTTATTTTATTCATGATCCCACTGAAAATTATTATGAGAGGGGAACATATGCTTATAGATATTTCAATAATATCAAGTTCACTCTCTTTATGTTGAAGGTTTTGAAGTTGCACTTATTTTGGCTTCCTATGCTAATATCTTTATGCTTCAATGAGTTATTTCTCTACAAGATCCCTTTGCATAGGAAACATGTGCATCCGTTGCATGGCAATCCCTACTCCTCACATCATATCTATCATATGGCCTTCTCTCGCCTATGATGGTCCTCATTGATGTGAGCCTTTCACACCTTTTTGTCTTCCTCCTCCACCTTCTTTCTGTTTCTCCTTTTAGGTGTCAACTTTCTTGCTCACGCTCATCCATTGCATGAGTTCTCAAAATATTGAAAGGGAGTGGATCAGTTTGACTTGTACCTGGCTAGTGGTCTGGGGATGAGTCAAGATAAGAATCCAAAGGAGACCAAGTGTGAAACTTTAGTAGATAGTTGTTCTCAACAACCTTTTTTTCTCTCTTTTTCCCAGTCCACTGCTTGAACGCAAACACCATCTGGAGACATTCGAGTCACGAACAGCGAGAGCTCTTGCACCTTTTGTTGTTTTGTTCCTTGTGTCAATGCTAATATAGACTCTTGCTTGTTAAGACTTGAATTGAATTGCATGCTTTGATTGCTTTACTTAAAAGTCCTTGTATGGTTGTGTGGCATGTCAGCACAGAAATTATGCTTGTTATCATTTACCTACTCGAGGACGAGCAGGAATTAAGCTTGGGGATGTTGATACGTCCCAAACGTATCTATAATTTCTGCATGCTCCATGCATGTTTTGTGTGACTTTGCCATGATTTTCTTGAACTTTCATACACTTTTGAGCATATTTGGACTAATCTATTAACCCAGTGCACCCAGTTGCTAGTTCCTGTTTTCTGCTGTTTTTGTATTTCAGTTTTTTCCAATAATCAAAGTGCCCAATAAATCCCGGAAAAATTATATAAAAAATCAGCACTCCGGAAGCTTCTGGAATTTCCAAGACATGGCAGGAGGGACACCACCAGGGGCCCAGGAGGGTGCCTGGCGCGGCCCCACCCTAGGCCGCGCCACCTGCCCTTCTGGCTGCCTTGTGGCCCCCCTCGGTGCCCCCTTTGGCGCCTATTTATTCTACCATCGCGAAAACCCTGATTCCAGACCCCTTTTCTCCAGAAGCAATTCCGATCTCCGCCGCCATTGCCGACAAGCTTCGGGGGACCAGAATTCCTGTGCCGGCACCCTGCTGGGACGGGGAAGTGCCCCCGGATTCATCTCCATCGACGTTGCTTCCTCCCTCCATGAAGCGGGAGTAGTTCTCCCTCGGGGATGAGGTTTCTACCAGTAGCTATGTGTTCTTCTCTCTCTCCCATGATGTGATCTTCGTTGTGATCATAGGCTATGTTAATCTAGGGTGATCCCATGATATTTCCCCTTCCTCTATGTATTGGATTGATGTACTCATTTGATCTTATCTAGTATAATCCCCGAGACCAAGGTGACAGCGGTCTATTGGACATGGTTAGAAGAATATTATCATGAGTGATTTCCTCTTTTGTGTGTTGATTGAAGATTGAGAGTCTCTTGGTGCTTGTCTTTGACTATCCTTGAGATATGTTGTGGTGATTGTGGTACTCTCTTTGGATGGCCGCGGTGACATTGGGAAATCCATAAATTGAGAACTACGAACTCTGAGGTGTGCTCTTGTAGCCCTACATAATTCTCGTCCTCTCTTGACCACAAAGGAATGACCTCCGAGTACGTCTCCATTGCATGTTTTATGGGAAATATCATTTGATTAGACTATGTTAATGTTGTTGAGAGTTTCCACTAGTGAAAGTATGAAGCCTAGGCCTTGTTTCCACCATTGTTACACCGTTTTTGCTCACTTTTCACATGTTTGCTTGCTGCACTTTTTATTACAGATTTATATTACCTTGCTTTGCCACACCTATCACCCATATTTTACCATCTCTTCGCCGAACTAGTGCACCTATACAACACCTAGTTGTATTAGGTGTGTTGGGGACACAAGATACTTCTTGTATCTTAATTGCAGGGTTGCTTGAGAGAGACCATCTTCAACCTCTACTTCCCTGAGTTCGATAAACCTTAGGTCATCCACTTGAGGGAAATTGCTGCTGTCCTACAAAGCTCTGCGCTTGGAGGCCCAACATAGTCTACAAGAATAGAAGCGTGCGTAGACATCAATGACACGCTAGTATCATTGCATATCCTTCTACACTAGCAGAGGCATATATTTGCATACATCATGGTAGTTTTCATTTTTATTTATGTTGAGTACTTCTTGTAAAGTGTGAACATATTCTCTATGTTCTTGTGAAATATAGAGTGTTGCTCTTAAGTGAGGAAAAGATCCCAAAGAGGACAAATTAAAAATCCCAAAGAGTACAAATGAGAGATAAATAGAAAGAGCCAAAGAGGCCACAAAAATACAAAAAAATAGAAAAAGAAGAAAAAAAGAAATAAAAAGAGAGAAGGGGCAACACTACTATTCCTTTTGAAAGATCCACACTCGTACTCCATTGTCATATTTGTACTCCATAGAGATTATCATTCATGCATATGTAGGAGATATGCCCTAGAGGCAATAATAAATGTTATTATTTATCTCCATGTTTGTAATTATGTTTATATTCCATGCTATAACTGCAATGGTTCTCGAGTCTGCAATAACCACGAGGCTCGGAGGAAGACTCATATGCACGTGTGGAATAATAAACAAATAAAATATATATTCCTAGTCTCGCCTCTAAGACTAGCTCAATTTTTGCATGATGGTTCTGTTTTCCTGATCATGGGCATGACTATGCCGGCAATTTTGAGGGCACAATGTTAGATGAACATTTGTGTTGAAACGACCCAGATTGATGTTATGCTATGAGATACTTTCGTCACCAGTTAATGGATTATAACACAGAGAAAGTTGGGCGTTTGCATAATTTCTTAGACCATGAGAGTATCGAGTTCCTTCGTACTTGCTTCGTGAACTTTGGGGTTTGTTAAACGTCATCTGTAAAAGGGTGGCTATTACGGCGGCTTACGGGTTCACGGAAAAGTATGACAAGGAACTAGGTAGCTCAAGATTGGGATTTGCTCCTCCGTCGATGGAGAGATATTCTTCGGGCCCTCTCGGTGTTACGGTATCCACCATCGTCTGGCCAGACACAGTGTGATTTGATCACAGGGATGCCGGAACGCGGGAACGAGAAAAGAGAACAATACCAGTAACGAGGTAACTGGCATAGTGGACAAGTGTTGATCCACGGGGATGCCGATAAGTCTCACCTCGGGTATTTGTAACATATCGCGAAGCAACAGGAATAGCACACGGCAACTGGAGGTTCACTCGAATATTTATTCGTGTGGGTATAGGGGTCAATATGGGTGTCCACGGCTCCGATGTTGATCATTGATCGGAAAGTGTTCCGGGTCATGTCTATACTTCACCGAACCTATAGGGTCACACGCTTAAGGGTCATCTATCTGTTGAATACTAGACAGGGAGTCTGAGATAAAGTCACCGGAAAGGTTTCGGAGACGGCGGAAAAGTTCCGAGAGAGAAAACCGAAAAGTTGTTTCGGGGTAAACCACTAAGCCGAAAAGGTTTCGGAGAGCACCTGGTAATTTTGGAGAGTGCCAGAATTGTTCTGGTAACTTCTGGAATTTTTCTGGAGAAAAGATTAAAATATTTTTTTCGGAAATATTTCGGAGCTGCCGGAAATGTTCCGGAGCTGCCGGAAATGCTTAGGTTGCTTTTCGCAGATGAAAATCACTAATCCGGAATTGTTTCGGAATGCGCCCAAAATCATTTTAGTGGGTGTTGGAATTATTCTAAGACCCACAGAAATATTTTCGGAATTTTCGGACGCGAAAAAGTGGTGTCATGAATAGTAAAAAGTACTACTTGGGATATTTTTGGAAAGCCTTCTAGAAGGACTTGGGAGCCAAGAAAGCCCCCTTGGGTTTCCTATAAATAGAGGTGTGAGGGCAGCCCCATATGCTTGATCCAAGATCTCCCTTGAGTTCAATACACAAGCCATGCATGATCTGGCATTCTCTCTCCCTCCCCGCGAAATAGTTTCGTAGAGCCGAAAGGCTGTCTGGGTTCCGGCAGGAACTAGTTTTGGACGGCGAAGCCCTGCCGGATAGCTGACACCGTATGTGTTCAACCCCGTAGAGAGGTCATAGTTTCGATCTTTTGCCCGAGGGGCTGTTCGAGGGTCCTCCCGAAGGGCTGTCCAAATTATCGTTCGAGTTTCAAGGGTCCTCCCGAAGGGCTGTCCGAGTTACCGATCGAGTTTCGAGGGGCCTCCCGAAGGGCTGTCCGTGACATCGTCCGAGGGACTGTCCGACCTCCTCCCTGAGCGCTGTCCGAGGAGCAGACGAGGGAATACATTCTCGCGGTTGGGAGGTTGTAAATCCTAGCTGCGGGGATCTGCACCGACGATCTACATCGACTCTACTTCCGCTGCGCTACGAGTCGGTAACGATTAGATCAAAACCTTGTATGCAGTCTCCATAGTGGTCCTGGGCTGTTCGTAGTGCGGAATTTTTTTGTTTTCTGCCGCGTTCCCCTACAGTGGCATCAGAGCCGTGCTATGCGTAGATGCATGTTGCGATCTAGAATACATAGAGATGTATGGGTATTGCATAATATAATTTTGGAGTAGATCAGATCTATTGCTGAAAATTATTTATGCGGGTGGCAGATGAAATCTGTTACCCGATGTTCTTGTTGCTTCCCTGGAATTTGTGTATTTCTGATCTCAATAACAGTATGGTGGAGTTTCAAAGTTCTGGCAATCTGCGATCCTGATTGATCAAAGAAGTGCTAACAGTTCGTTGAATTCCACCATAGTTAGAGAAAGAAGAAATTCTGCAGACTAAAGGCAATGCAGATATGATCTGCACGGGGATCACGCGTATGACGAAGTTCAGTATGGGGCTCGAGATTTTATTATCTCGTGTTTCATACACCCCGCAAAGTTAATCTAGAGACTTGAATAATCATGCTTGATGATAAACGTTGGTAGCTGCGGTTTAAGTCAAAACCTTAGAAGCCACGTAAAATAAAATTTTGCATAAACCGATTAGAGGCGTCTAACTTGGTTGTGCAGGATGTGCATGTGATGTGGTATAGCAAAGCTCATATTAATTTGATTATGTATGAGATGACTATATAATGTAAATTTATTAACATGACCTGCGTGTCATGATTCGGCATGATGGCTGGAGCCATATGATTGTCACTTTAATGACCTGCGAGTCAACCTTATGTAATGCACTTATTTTATTAGCTATAAAGATAGCAATATTATTTGGTGCATCGACAAGGTGGTGGCAAACTTCGCGAAGGTGAACTCCGACGCAAATGCCAAAGACGAAGAAATACTTGACTTCTCCGTCAGAAGGGGCTATACCATATCATGCAATTATGAATTACCTGAGATGTTTATCCCTTAAGTTGCACCCTTCTTGATTGCGCGGTAGTCGCTTTTTATTAGGGTGATCTCTCACTTAAAATATCAAGTAGTTAGTGTTCTCCCAAATGTAGCACCGTCACAGCATCTATCCTTTCGGGGTGCGCCATGGATGCATGGGTACGAACGACTGGAGAAATGTAAGGCGGGTGAGGTCAGACCTCGCAGCAAGATCACTTGGTTGTCTTGACGTTCATGGCAGGATCGTCCTGAGCTCGGAACACACGCATCGAAAGATGAACAAGAGTCACATAGAGATGTGATCGGCAAGTTGGCCTACCAAATCAAAATCCTCGTCATGAGATGATGATTCTATGGCGTTGTATTGATATTTGGATCTTGAATCACTCATAATCAATTTTGAGAGATATTGATTTGAGTGGGAGCGCATTTTAGAATTAACTTGTTTAATTCTGAGTGCAATTAATTATGAACACTGTCTAAGTATAATTTGCTAATAGTTGTAGAATAATGGCTCGCGTTTCCACCTTCCCTATGAAAATTGAATAAGCTGTTAAATATCTGGTTAAAACTTTACGGTTGGTAACGTAATGCGAGGATTGTCCTCAAGAGTGCCGAGAAGGATTTTGTCCTATCGCATGCTTTCGGTGTCCTCCCGCTAATGCTATGGATGATGTGACTCTCGTCCTTCGATCCAAAAGCTAGAATTCCATTGTGGTCAAGTGCAATACGTTTGCTTCCATCAGACCCGAACTTCACAAGTTTGGGATAGTTATGTAATATTCATGGAACTGAAAATTGTTTTCAGATACAGACAAAGGCTAAAAGATATGAGATATCCAAAGCAATATTTGTTTGCAAAGTATTAGTAAAGTGTTTACTAGGCATTTGACTGATAAGAGAGGGATCCAGAAGAACGCCTGTCATATGATGAAGGTGAATAAAACAAACAACTTAAAGAGAAAGGAAATGTCCAAAGGGTGTTAGTATGACTCACACGCCTAGGAAGTCCGGGGCTAACGCCACTCTTAAAGTTGGGTGCTTCTTCTGAGAGTAGGAGAAATATATTGAAAGTTAAACTGTTAAAAGTATAAGGGCAAAAAGAAAGAAGACTGGAATGTCCAGCTCATGTATAAAAGTCATGAAAGTTATTGATGTATGGAAGGCTGGTCAAAAATAAATAGTTCTTGATAATTGTGATTAAACAGTTAGTCCATAATTCTTGGGTATTATGATTAAAAGTTGATCACAGGAATACCCGCTCGATTGCATTCTGTTGCAACTCGATGCAAGAACCACTACGGCCTAAAAGACTTGCCAGTAATGAGGTTTAGATACGCGCTGGGAACATAGTAAAAGTTACTATACCTTCCATCGGTGTATCACCATCTGTATTTATTTTCATAATTCGTTTTAGAGTTTTATACACTCTAGCCCATTGCATAAAGTATGTTGCAAGAAGGTTGTTCATAAAAGAACAATTGTTGTTCAGTATTATGAATAACATAAAGGGCCATGCTTCCATCGGGGATGGGATGTATGTTACGAATATTGATGGTAATATGATACATCCATAACAATGACGCTAAATGTCGAAAGACTAAAAGAATACCACATATGTGTGGCACTGCATTTGGTCACATTGGAGAAACCCGCATGGAGAAATTCCATAATGATGGATTTTGAAGTCATTTGATTATGAATCATCTCACACTTGCAACTTTCGTCCGAAAAGTTAAGTGACTGAAATACCGTTCACAGGCCATGAGGAACGAACAACAAACTTATTGGTGATCATACATTTGATGTGTGTAGTCCGATAAATGTTGTTAGTAGTGGATTTATCTATCTTCAGAAAAGACTCAAGTAGATATATGGATATTTACTTGATGAGACGTAAGTCTGGATCTTTTGAAATCATTCGAAAGGTTTTCAAAAATGAAGTGAAAGTTATTGTGACAAGAAAATTATGTTTCTACAATTCGATTGCAGAAAGGAATTTTTGAGTTACAAGTTTAGCCAATGTCTGATGAGTTGTGAAAAGAGTTTTCATAACTTACACCTCCCGGAACACCACTGCAAGTGGAAAGTCTGTGAAGAATTAATCGAACCATTCATGACATGGTAAGATCAAAGATGACATAAATAAATTTGCCATTATCCCTTTTAATGTAATGCTTTAGAGACTGCGGCTTTTACACTGAAAAGAGCGCCATCAGGTCTGTTGAAATGACGCCATGGTATGGTACGCCCAACCATGTTTTATCTTTTCTTAACATTTGGAATATGGGGCTTGTGTAAACTGTTTACAAACCTATTCCAAATCAGACAAGTGCTACTTCGTAGGTTATCCCAAATTATTGGGAATTCCTCCACCACTATACCGAGGCAAAAGGTTTTTCCACAAAGAACGGTATGCTTTTAAAGAGAATGGTTCTTGCAAAAAGGTGAGTGGGAGGACAGTGCAACTCGACGAGATAACAGTATCTTCGTCATCAGATCAAAGGAAAGGAACCTTGGAAGTGATTCCAGAGTTTCCTACTGCAACTGATACGGAAGCCTCTACATGAGATGTATGGACTTCGGTCAAACTTGCAACTGAGCCACGTAGGCAAAACTCGTGAAAACCTCTCAGGTGCGCAAACGAGATATTGTTGTTAGACAACAGCATACCTACGATAATCAAGGAAGCGATGATGGGCCCTGACTCCGGAATTGGCTAAATGCCAATACAAATCCGAGATAGTTTCCATATACGTAATTCAAGATTGTATCTTGATGGACCATTCGGAAGACTTAGAGTCTAACGAATATTAATGGAACTATAAACTGATACGGATAAAAATGTTTTATCCATAAAGCTCGACTTGTTGCTTATAACAATTTCAAGGAATTAACTACGTCGAGATTGTCTCTCCGTAGCGATGCTTAAAGTCGGTTCGGGTTAAACTAGCAATTAATACATATTTCATTCATGAGATATGAAACATGGATGCCAAAAGGATTTCCATAAGATGGAAATACTACCTCGGACTTGCATATGATACAGTCCAAGGTATTTTGTCAGTCCAGAGGATGCTAGTGAGTATGCAAACTTCAGAGTTCCTGCGATGGACAAAAGAGAGCATAGTGGAGTTGGAATCTTTGTTTTTGATGAAATAGTCAAAATAGTTTGATTTCATCAATGGATAACGAAGATGCTTGTGATTGCAAGAAAGTAAGTGGGAGCATAATAATATTTCTAAAAACCTTGTGTGTGCTTGACACATTGTTAATTAGAAATAATATAAACTTCTTGACACGAATTGGGACTTCATTGAAAATAGTCTTTCGATGAAGTGCTTGGGCTAAGTAGCCTTGATATTAGGCATAATTATCTAAGAGATAGAATTGCCTAATAGGGCTAAGCCAAAATACATACTGACAAGATGCCAAAACAATTTAGCATTAAAAACGACAAGGAGTGATTCTTGCCAAAGTCACATGGAAAGAGTTTTTGCAAGACTCAGTGTCCCAAAACACTGATGAGCAAATTACATGATGGAGATTCCACACACCTTCGTGTTGGGATTAATCATGTATTCCATGGTATGTAAAACAACCAGATATGTCCAATACTCCAAAGTTGTTGCGAGTATAGATACCAAAGTGATCAAAGAACTGATCGTGGGACAACAGTGAAAAATGTCATTGAGTACTAAAGTAGCACTGATGACATGATTTCTCGCAAGAAGAGATTATGAAGTACTTGTTGTAAGTAATTACATCGATACGGTCTTCATCAATGCTCCATGCGATTTTCGATTTGAGTTAAAGTTTTTTTGTGTGTAATACACAATATGGTGGCACAGTAAGTTGGACTTGTTCATAACAGGTTACTGTGGCGAAATTCTATAACAAATGGCTATGTATGTTGCTGCTTTAGAAGCAACAAATAAAATGTTGAATCATATAGTTCATTCATGAACTTAGTATGGTTCCAAGATGGCTTTGGTCAATGGAACACTATTGAAGATAGTTGCTCCATAGCTCAGTCCGAGGAATCAAGGTTCGACCAGTGATTCACATATATACAAAGCCGAGTCCACACAAAATATGAATTTTGTGAAAGCGTGAAAACGCGAGGATATGCAAAGATACACACGGAGCTGAAGTTGTCAGATCCGTTGGACATCAGGCTATACCACAAGCGGAGCATATTTTACACCAGTACGCCATAGGTGTAAAGTGCATTAGCATTGACTAGATTATTGACTCTAGTGCAAGTGGGAGTCTGTAGGAGATATGCCCTAGAGGCAATAATAAATGTTATTATTTATCTCCATGTTTGTAATTATGTTTATATTCCATGCTATAACTGCAATGGTTCTCGAGTCTGCAATAACCACGAGGCTCGGAGGAAGACTCATATGCACGTGTGGAATAATAAACAAATAAAATATATATTCCTAGTCTCGCCTCTAAGACTAGCTCAATTTTTGCATGATGGTTCTGTTTTCCTGATCATGGGCATGACTATGCCGGCAATTTTGAGGGCACAATGTTAGATGAACATTTGTGTTGAAACGACCCAGATTGATGTTATGCTATGAGATACTTTCGTCACCAGTTAATGGATTATAACACAGAGAAAGTTGGGCGTTTGCATAATTTCTTAGACCATGAGAGTATCGAGTTCCTTCGTACTTGCTTCGTGAACTTTGGGGTTTGTTAAACGTCATCTGTAAAAGGGTGGCTATTACGGCGGCTTACGGGTTCACGGAAAAGTATGACAAGGAACTAGGTAGCTCAAGATTGGGATTTGCTCCTCCGTCGATGGAGAGATATTCTTCGGGCCCTCTCGGTGTTACGGTATCCACCATCGTCTGGCCAGACACAGTGTGATTTGATCACAGGGATGCCGGAACGCGGGAACGAGAAAAGAGAACAATACCAGTAACGAGGTAACTGGCATAGTGGACAAGTGTTGATCCACGGGGATGCCGATAAGTCTCACCTCGGGTATTTGTAACATATCGCGAAGCAACAGGAATAGCACACGGCAACTGGAGGTTCACTCGAATATTTATTCGTGTGGGTATAGGGGTCAATATGGGTGTCCACGGCTCCGATGTTGATCATTGATCGGAAAGTGTTCCGGGTCATGTCTATACTTCACCGAACCTATAGGGTCACACGCTTAAGGGTCATCTATCTGTTGAATACTAGACAGGGAGTCTGAGATAAAGTCACCGGAAAGGTTTCGGAGACGGCGGAAAAGTTCCGAGAGAGAAAACCGAAAAGTTGTTTCGGGGTAAACCACTAAGCCGAAAAGGTTTCGGAGAGCACCTGGTAATTTTGGAGAGTGCCAGAATTGTTCTGGTAACTTCTGGAATTTTTCTGGAGAAAAGATTAAAATATTTTTTTCGGAAATATTTCGGAGCTGCCGGAAATGTTCCGGAGCTGCCGGAAATGCTTAGGTTGCTTTTCGCAGATGAAAATCACTAATCCGGAATTGTTTTGGAATGCGCCCAAAATCATTTTAGTGGGTGTTGGAATTATTCTAAGACCCACAGAAATATTTTCGGAATTTTCGGACGCGAAAAAGTGGTGTCATGAATAGTAAAAAGTACTACTTGGGATATTTTTGGAAAGCCTTCTAGAAGGACTTGGGAGCCAAGAAAGCCCCCTTGGGTTTCCTATAAATAGAGGTGTGAGGGCAGCCCCATATGCTTGATCCAAGATCTCCCTTGAGTTCAATACACAAGCCATGCATGATCTGGCATTCTCTCTCCCTCCCCGCGAAATAGTTTCGTAGAGCCGAAAGGCTGTCTGGGTTCCGGCAGGAACTAGTTCTGGACGGCGAAGCCCTGCCGGATAGCTGACACCGTATGTGTGCAACCCCGTAGAGAGGTCATAGTTTCGATCTTTTGCCCGAGGGGCTGTTCGAGGGTCCTCCCGAAGGGCTGTCCAAATTATCGTTCGAGTTTCAAGGGTCCTCCCGAAGGGCTGTCCGAGTTACCGATCGAGTTTCGAGGGGCCTCCCGAAGGGCTGTCCGTGACATCGTCCGAGGGACTGTCCGACCTCCTCCCTGAGCGCTGTCCGAGGAGCAGACGAGGGAATACATTCTCGCGGTTGGGAGGTTGTAAATCCTAGCTGCGGGGATCTGCACCGACGATCTACATCGACTCTACTTCCGCTGCGCTACGAGTCGGTAACGATTAGATCAAAACCTTGTATGCAGTCTCCATAGTGGTCCTGGGCTGTTCGTAGTGCGGAATTTTTTTGTTTTCTGCCGCGTTCCCCTACAGCATAACTATGTGGGGATCCTTACACTATAGAACTTGGCTTGCATATTCCAAGGATGAGCCTCCTCAAATGAGCTCTAGGTCTTCAAGAGCAAGAAAGTTGGATGCACACCCACTGGTTCCATTGGAGAGCTTACCTTAGCTCATATGTGCATTCGTTGCATGGCAATCCCTACTCCTCACATCATATCTATAATTTGGCTTTCTCTCGCCTATGATTGTCCTCATTGATGTGAGCCTTTCACACCCTTTTTGTCTTCCTTCCCAGTCATTTCTCTTTTTTTCCATCCTAAGTGCCAACATATCTTGCTCGCGCTCATCCATTGCATGAGTGCTCAATGTCAAAATGGAGAGGATCAGTTTGACTTGTGCCTGACTAGTGCACTAGGGACGAGTCAAAATAAGATTCCCAAGGATACCATGTGTGAAGTTTTAGTAGATCGAGTTCTCAATTTAAACCACATAGTATTTTTTATGCTCTAAACCCATCGCCCCCTTCTTGCGCGCAAACACCATTTGGAGACATTCGAGTCACGGACAGCGTAACAGCCCGGGATTTTCATCCAAATTAAAAAATTTGTTTGCTGCTGTTAACCAACCTAAAATATGGTTTAGGGCAGAATAATACCAATTACTTAAATTGTCGTGGGGCACTTAGTGGAATGCCATGTTTAGGTTGTGCCTCAATTATATTGACTAGCATAAATAGTTTATCTTATGCTTCACCTCTTTCCTTGTTCGTGTGCTATGCCATGCTTGAGTGGTATGCCATTTTAACAACCTTTGCTCATGTTGTGTAGCTAAACAACTTCAACCGTTCTAAATGTGCGGTATCGTCGTGTGTGAAGAATACTCCACTTAACCTGTTAGTAATAGCTCTCGACGATAGATGCGATACCGTAGTGCATTGTCTCGTGTTGCCTTCTTGTTGATGCTTGCTCGTGATTTCTTCGTAGTAATAGATGCTTTCTCGTCGATTGCCTTTTCCAGTGTTTCCTTCTTATGTGCTTCCGCGGGTACCTCTCAGAGACGTTGCGAGCTTGTGGTCGACTTCACCTTCGACTTCGTCTTCTCATCAGGTAAGGGGGCACATATATATCATGCTTATAACTTTCAGCTCACTCGCGCCTAGGTGTAGGATAGAACGGTTGCTTGATCCTACCACTTTATATTCATGCCTCTCAAATAAACCCAAACATCCATGTCCTCCACATCCCAGCAAACCTTGTTCGGCTATGTTACTATTGCTCGCTGCTCAGCCACTGCTTAGTATGCATGCTAGGATGTTATCAACTATTCTCCTGTTACTCTTTGGATTGGGCTATCACACTATTATATTTATTGTGGATGATATGATTATTATAATATTGACTATATTCGACGAAGGATGGAAGGTCTAGGCTATCCCGCCCCGACGCTTTGTTCCTTTCGAGTCACCTAGGATCCGAGTTCCGGGTATTGGTTCTAAGACTGAGCGTGCCTAACCGCGTGTGGGATTTTATGGGGTCCCCTTTTCTTACCTACCTAGCTTCAAACATTTCTAGTGGTGGCCCAAGCTGATTTACCATTTGAAACCGTGTGTGTGTCTGTCGGTTAGCTCCTGGCAGATATTCTTTAAAACAACCTAGGCCAGCGGGGACATGGTTTCCTTGTTGGTCCAACCTGTCCAGCTGAGGACTTGGACTCATGTGGGAATTTACCGGCAATCTAAACCTGCGACAGACGGTAGAGACCAGATCGAGAGCGCGACCGGCTCCTGAGTTGGATGTCGACTCACCGGGGGCCACCCGGATTTGTTCGTTGTTAGCTAGAGGGACCTGTCGTTTCAGATCTCTCAGGACAAAATCATAAAATGGCTTCCTGTGATGGGTAGAAACTGAGAGAGATGGGCGTGCGTGCAGAGCCTTGTAATGGGCAGTTGGTACACCCCTGCAGGGTTAAATCTTTTCGAGAAGTCGTTTCCACGGTTATGGACGACTTGGAACCTACGTCTTGTTCATAGATAACATCAACTGAATCATAACTATAACTTGATCAACGTGTGTGTGCCTTGACTGCTTCTTCTTCATCGGGTGATGAAGAGGAGGACAAGGATAGGATAGGTGTTATGTTTGCCTAAGTAGCTAATAGCAGACTTGTTGAGGGCGATTCCTCATCGAATGCTTGGTTCTCATCTTACTCTAAAATAGACCGTTAGCCACTCATATATTGCTAGTTCGTCTGCAACCTCATCACTACCCCCATCTTACCCGTGACAAGTTAGTTACAAGACTTTTGATATAGCTCACCTCTTTCTTTTCTCTTTTACGCACGTTATGAAAACGATCTTGGACTTCAGAGGAGCTCGACGACCCTTCTTCTGTCCGCCTTTGCGAAGACTCGACGATGACTAGTTAGGTGGATCCTAGCGGAGAGCCTGGACCCGTGTGGTTATGGGGATCAACGATTTTCTCTTTGCCACTAGGAAACTGATTGTAGTCTGTACTCAGACATGTATCTTCTGCTGATGTATTGTATTAAGGCAGTTGTATGCCTATTGTATGATATGTTGTATCCATGTAGCTGTAATGTTGTGATATCATGTTGGAAATCTGGGGCATATGGCATTGTCATATGTCGCGGTGGGACCGATATGTGCTTCGTCCCCGGATCTGGATGGAAACATCTAGACCTGGAACAGTAGCGCATATCGGGCCTTACCACTTTGTATCAGAGCCTTACCGACCGTAGGATCCCTTTTCTGGCCGAAGTCGAGTCGAGACAAAAACTATTTTGTAGTTACTAAGTTAGTTATCGGAGAGTAGGAATCTTTTTATTCCTTACCCTTGCTCTGGTCAGGAAAAATGTCGTAAGTGTTTTAATTCTCGTCTTATCCCCTTCAAATTCTAGGATCTCGAGTGTGTGGAGTATCGTAACCGTTACAATGCCTTGCTTGCAGCGTATTGTCTCGATTCCGATCTCAGGTTTGGGAAATCCTGTAGTACCTTTAGTTCTTAGAATTCTGGTTAAACATCTTGGTCGTCCGTTGACCCCATTACTCTTGCCTACTATCCTCGGTATTTGAGTGAGAATGCTTCTCTTGATCGTCGCTTGGTCTATTTTTCTTCATCTTGATCTTCCGATGGTTTCGTTTTCCGACGTTGCCGTCTCTCTACGGAAATTTATCTCGACAGAAGTTCGTTGTCGACATGGAGCAAAGTCCCTTGTTGGTGGTGTTGAAGAACGTCGACTCTCTTTTCTCCCCCCTCCCCCGGATCATCCAGGATGTCGGGACGAGATCCCTTGTTGGTGGTGTTGTATTGTAAGAGCCCGGGATTTTCACCCAATTAAAAAATTTGTTTGCTGCTGTTAACCAACCTAAAATATGGTTTAGGGCAGAACAATACCAATTAGTTAAATTGTCGTGGGGCACTTAGTGGAATGCCATGTTTAGGTTGTGCCTCACTTAAATTGACTAGCATAGATAGTTTATCTTATGCTTCACCTCTTGCCATTTTCGTGTGCTATGCCATGCTTGAGTGATATGCCATGTTAACAACCTTTGCTCATGTTGTGTAGCTAAACAACTGATACGTCCAAATTGCATCGCTATTTTATATTGCAATTCATCCTTATTCATTGATATATTTCACATTATGATGATGTTCTTATGTTGTTTTGGCTTATTTTACACAGTTTGCAACTTTCCGGCGCCGAAGCAACAGACGCAGGATTCAGTGGTAAAAAGTGGACGCTGAGTTGCTGAAGAAGAATACCTCCAAATTACCTGGAAAACGACGGGGGGTATTTTCCAGAAGATTAACAAAGACTCGCCGAAGAGGGGCCAGAGGGGGGCCACAGGAGCCCCAGGCGGCCACCTGGCGCGGCCCCACCCCTGGCCGCGCCGGGAGGGCGCCTGGAGCCCTGGGGCCACTCCCGGCTCCCCCCTCTGGCCTATATACTGCTCGTTACGTGAAAACCTAAAAAGAGAGAAGCTTTACGGAGTTCCGCCGCCGCTCCGTGGTGGAAACCTACAGAGAAGAAAAGGGTTCTCTGGCGGGCAGATTCGACCGAGGAGATCACCTCCCGGAAGGGGAGATCATCGCCATCGTCATCACCATCGTCACGGGCATCATCGAGATCATCATCAACATCATCCCCAACATCAGCACCATCTCCACCACCATCTAATCTCACCTCACAAGTTTATCTTGTGTTGTAATCCGTACTATCTACCCTCTCTACTCTATCGGTGTTGATTACTACTTTGTGGTGAATGCTATTGAGTTTTGTTGGAGAAATATCATTATGTCCAGATTTTTTATCATATGTTTATCACCTCTGATCATGATATCTTTTATGTCTTGTGATTAGTTACTTTAGTTCTTGAGGACATGGGAGAAGTCTAGTTGTTAGTAGTCATATGATGTTGAAGTAATTTGTGTTGTTTGATATTTAAGTTGTGTTGTTATTTTCCTAGTGGTGTTGTGTGAGTCAAACACTCAACACTTCGCCTTATTAAGTACCTAGGGTAATACATTGTGTATTAAGAATGCTTACGGTGGGTTGCCGGAGTGACAGAAACCTGAACCCCAGTTTGCACACTTTTGCACAAGGGATTAATGGATCCTTGATCTTATTGTTGTGGTTAGGCTTTGCCTTAATTTCCATCTTGTATTTGAGGATGCTTGCAAGATGTTTAATCATAAGAGTGCACTTATCTTAGTCTAGAATGTGTGCTAGCATAGATCCACCAACTCAACACTTATCAGCTCAACACTTGTTATCGATACGGAGTATGGCGAAAGCACGTGACTACCTCTCCATGTGTCCTCAAGAACGCTTTAGTCTTTATAACTTCAGTTGCCAGGCTTATCCTTTGCTCAAAAGGATTGGGCCAGTTGCTGCTCTCCAGTGCTATTTACTTTGCTTGCTTTTATCTTATCATTGCTTATATCGAAAACCCCTAAAAAGTTATCTTTCAGTGCTTGCAGTTATTCCTTGTCCAAAATCACCTATCAATACCTTTCGCTCCTCGTTGGGTTCGACACTCTTACTTATCGAAAACGCTGCAATAGATCCCTTTACGTTGAGGGTCATCAAGTAACGTTTTCTGGCGCCGTTGCCGAGGAGCATAGCGCTATTGGTAAGTGAAGCTGTTAAGGATTTTTGTTTTGCCTTGTTATTTTTTATTTTTTATTTTGCTGTTGCTACTCTTTGTCTGTATGGACAACCTAGCTATTGGATCGTTGCTTATGGGGAAACACCCCACATCTGTGGTGGTTATTCCTCCCCCTACTGAAATTGTGCCTTACAAAATACCAGCTGGTATTATCGATTGTGTTTTGGCTAATCGTTATGCAGGAGACAGACATCCCAGTGAACACTTGCTATATTTGTCACAACTTTGTTCACTATTTAAGCTTGCAGGTGTATCAATGGAGTTTGTCATGAAGAAATTGTTCTCCGTATCGCTTATAGATAAAGCTTCAGATTGGTATAAGCTTCTCGACAACTCTCATTTGCTTGAATGGCATGAGCTTATGTCTCTCTTTTATACTAAGTTTTATCCTCTTCATGAAATTCATCGAGACAGGAATTATATCTATAACTTTAGGTCTTGTGACGGAGAAAGCATCGCTCAAGCTTGGGGGAGATTGAAATCCCTAATGCTCAAATGTCCTATTAATGAGCTCCCCAAGAAAACTATACTTACAAATTTTTATGCTAGACTTTCTCGTCAGGATAAGGAGATGTTGGATGCCTCCTCTAGTGGGGTATTTCAGACAAAAAGCGTTGAAGAAAGATGGGATCTTCTTGAAAGGATCCAGAAGAATACCGAAGATTGGGAAATATATAAAGGTATTGAACCCGCTATAAATTATGAACATGATTATATAGAGAGCTATGTGAAAACTGATTACTTTAATGCCTTTTTCTCTAAGATTGGTCTTGATTCCCATCGAATGGTTGATTTTTGTAAGGACTTTGCCTCTCATATTGACTCTTCTAAGAAGAAGAAGAATCAACATCATAAACCCTTCAAAGAATTACCTATTGATATTCATGTTGCTGACCCCATTGTGCCTGCAGTTATATATGAAAAGCCCCCTTTTCCTGTAAGAATAAGGGAGCACTCTTTCGTGACAGGCATAATGAATAAGAGTGAGAGAAGGATTGATGAGCTTGAGGATCAGATTAAGGTCGATCCTCGAGTTGCATTGGTTAAGGATCTTATTACTAATGATGCTTTAGATTCCAATAATTTTTTTGTGCTGTTTCCACTAACCTTGTCACACCCAAGAATAAGGGCCCAATTTCAGGTACTCCAGTAGTATCTGTTAAAATAGGAGATCACAATTTTTACGGGCTATGTGATTTGGGATCGAGTGCTAGTGCTATCCCGTATTCACTATATCAAGAGATCATGGGTGAAATTTCACCTTGTGAACTTGAAGAAGTTGATGTTACTATTCATCTTGCAAATAGAGAAACTATCTCTCCTATCGGAATTGTGAGAGACGTTGAAGTCTTATGCGGAAAGGTAAAATATCCTACCGACTTTCTAGTACTTGGTTCAGTAAGGGATAATTTTTGTCCTATTATTTTCGGTAGACCTTTTCTCAGAACTTGTGGAGCTATAATAGATTGCAAGAAAGGTAAAGTCTCTTTTGAATTCAATGGTGAGCCATATGAATTTAATTTTTCTAAGTTCTCTAAGGAGCCTCGTGGTATTGATTTTCCCAGTAATGATAAGATTATTGAAGATATTGCTTCCATTGCAATTCCTCCTAATGATCCTTTGCAGCAATATATGGAGGACCACGAGAATGATTTGCATATGTTGGAGAGGAATGAGCTGGAAAAAATATTCTTAAGACAAACCGCTATCCTAAAGCACAACCTTCTAGTTGAGCCTTTGGGAATTTTATCGCAACCAAAAGAAGATCCAGTGTTTGATCTTAAACCTCTTCCCGATTCACTCAAATATGCTTATTTAGATGAAAAGAAAGTATACCCTGTTATTATCAATTCTAACCTTTCAGGGTATGAAGAAGAGCGACTATTGGAAGTACTTCACAAACATTGAGGTGCAATTGGCTATACCCTTGATGACCTTAAGGGGATTAGTCTGTCTATTTGTCAACATACCATCAACCTTGAGCTTGATGCTAAACCAGTTGTTGATCATCAACGACAGCTGAATCCAAAAATGATGGATGTTGTAAGAACAGAGATTCTCAAGCTTCTAGCCGCAGGTATTATCTACCCTATAGCCGATAGTAAGTGGGTAAGCCCGGTTCATTGTGTTCCAAAGAAAGGAGGAACAACTGTGGTTCCTAATGATAAGAATGAACTAATACCTCAGAGAATTATTATTGGATATAGAATGTGTATTGATTACAGGAAGCTGAACAAGGCAACCAGGAAGGACCACTACCCGTTGCCGTTCATCGACCAAATTCTTGAAAGGTTATCCAAAAATACTCACTTTTGTTATCTTGATGGTTATTCTGGCTTCTCTCAAATTCATGTTAACACTGCTGATCAAGAGAAGACCACTTTTACTTGTCCCTATGGTACTTATGCTTACAGGCGTATGCCTTTTGGTTTATGTAATGCCCCTGCTACTTTTCAAAGGTGTATCCCCGCTATCTTTCATGGTTTTTGTGAAGAAATTGTGGAGGTATTCATGGACGATTTCTCCGTCTATGGAACCTCTTTTGACCATTGTCTCCACAACCTTAATAAAGTTTTGCAGAGATGTGAGGAGAAAAATCTGGTGCTCAACTGGGAGAAGTGCCACTTTATGGTCAACGAGGGAATTGTTTTTGGCCACAAGATTTCCGAGAGGGGAATTGAGGTGTACATATCCAAGATCGAAGCAATTGAAAGGATGCCCTACCCAAGGGACATCAAAGGTATTCGTAGTTTTCTCGGTCATGCTGGTTTCTATAGAAGATTTATTAAAGACTTTTCTAAGACTTCGAGACCCTTCACTAATCTTCTCCAGAAGGATGTTCCTTTTGTTTTTGATGAAGATTGTAAGGAAGCCTTCGAAGTTCTTAAGAAATCTTTAATAACCGCTCCTATAGTACAACCACCTGATTGGAATGTACCTTTTGAAATTATGTGTGATGCTAGTGATTTTGCTGTTGGAGCTGTTTTAGGGCAAAGGGTTGATAAGAAGTTGAATGATATATATTATGCTAGCAAAACCCTTGATAGTGCTCAAAATAATTATGCTACTACTGAGAAGGAATTCTTAGCAGTAGTGTTTGCTTGTGATAAGTTTAGGCAGTATATTGTTGATTCTAAGATTATTGTTCATACTGACCATGCTGCCATTAAGTATCTTATGGAGAAGAAGGATGCCAAAACAAGGCTCATCCGATGGGTACTCCCTCTTCAAGAATTTGATTTGCAGATTGTCAATAGGAAAGGAGCAGACAATCCGGTGGCGGATAATCTTTCAAGGATGGAAGATATACCGCATGATCCCATTCCAGTCAACGACAGTTTTCCAGACGAACAACTAGCTGTTGTAAAAGTACAATCTCTCTCCGATCCTTGGTTTGAAGATTATTCTAACTTTATCGTTGCAAAGTTTTTGCCTCCAGGTTTAACATTTCAGCAAAGGAAGAAGTTCTTTCATGATTTGAGGCATTACTTTTGGGATGACCCACATCTTTTCAAAGAAGGTCCAGATGGGATCGTGAGAAGATGCATACCTGAACACGAGCAGAAGGACATTCTCAAACAATGTCATGAAAATCCATATGGAGGACATCATGCTGGTGAGAGGACCGCACATAAGGTTCTTCAATCAGGTTTTTATTCGCCTACTCTCTTTAAAGATGCTAGAAGTTATGTTCTATCCTGTGATAAGTGTCAAAGAGTTGGTAATATTAGTAGAAGGAATGAGATGCCTATGAATTACTCTCTAGTGATTGAGCCTTTTGATTGCTGGGGTTTTGATTTTATGGGTCCTTTTCCTTCCTCACACAAGTACACTCACATTTTAGTTGATGTTGATTATGTAACCAAGTGGGTAGAAGCAATCCCCACTGAAAGTGCTGATCACAAGACATCTTTGAAAATGCTCAAAGATTTGATTTTTCCTAGGTTTGGAGTACCCAGGTACCTCATGACTGATGGGGGTTCTCACTTTACACATGGAGATTTTAGAAAAGCTTTAGCCAAGTACGATGTCAATCATAGAATTGCTTCATCGTACCACCCCCAAACTAGTGGGCAAGTTGATCTCACCAATAGAGACATCAAGTTGATCTTACAGAAGACAGTCAATAGGAATAGAAAAGATTGGTCAAATAAGTTAGGAGATGCTTTGTGGGCGTATAGAACTGCTTACAAAAACCCCATGGGCATGTCTCCCTATAAAATGGTCTATGGCAAGGCTTTCCATCTGCCATTAGAATTAGAACACAAAGCTTTCTGGGCTATTAGAGAGCTTAATGCTGACCCGAAATTAGCTGGTGAAAAGCATCTCATGAACTTGACTTCTCTAGATGAGTGGAGAAGTGAAGCTTACGAGAGCGCTAAAATGTTCAAGGAAAAGGTAAATAAGTGGGACGATAGGAGGATTCTGAAACGTGAATTTAATGTTGGTGATAAAGTTTTGTTGTTTAGATCCCGTTTCAGGTTTTCTCCAGGTAAACTACTTTCCAGGTGGGAAGGGCCATTTCATATTGAGGAAGTCTACTGCTCGGGTGCGATCAAGATTAACAATTTCGAAGGCACCAAACCTCAAGTGGTGAATGGGCAAAGACTTAAGCATTACATAGCAGGAGATCCTGTCAATGTTGATGTGGATTTGGTATACACAAGAACTCATGAAGAACATGTTGCAGCCCTGTTTCAGACACCAGCAGAAGCAGAATAAGGAAAGGTATGTATTACAGTAAGGAAACATCGCGAAACCGCCATAAAAGTTCCAGATTATGAGTTCTTGCAAAATATAGAAATTTTGAGGCCGAAGTGGAGCCGGAGACCAGCTCCAGGGGGCCCAGGCGCGGCCCCACCTCTAGCCGCGCCGGGAGGCCGCCTGGGCACCCAGGAGCCCGTCTCCGATTCCACTTTGACCCGTTACCTTCCTTTCTGTGCAGAAAGTTTTGCTATATATTTGCCCGGATCGTTCCGGCAACGTATCTCGCGATTTCGTGTGTTTTCTTTTCGAGCTGTTTCTGCCAGGAAATCTTTCATCTAGACCTAGGTGACATGGCTTCCCCAAGTTCCCCGAAGGACAAGTTAGTCGTCAATGTCATCAACCCTTACCTCGCTGAGGTGAAGAAGCACCCCCAGATCCTTCGTGTGGAGGATGGTGACCTCCACAAGGAGGATCTGAAGGGACCAGTCAAGGAGGGGAGCATCGAGGAGCGGCTGAAGGAGGTGGAACATGAGGTCTTCAAGTTCAAGAAGATGGTGGAGCGTGGTGTTGAAGCTAACTTCGACATCATGAACGAGATAGAGGCTTCCCACAAGAAGGAGATGAAGGAGATGTGGTCAAGTTTGGCCGCACTAGAAGAAAAAGCTTATGGGCTCCAAGCACAGATCTATGATCTGCAGAACCAGAACTGTGAGTATGAACTAAAGTTTCTGCGCATGGGTTTGGGTGCTGAGTGCAGGATCCTGGAGACGGGAATGTCCTTTGAGACTGGAGAACAACTTCCATGGAAGCGCTTCTCCAAGGAGTACGTGACCAACAAGAACAAGGATGAGGAGTAAATCTCCTTGGGTAATGGCATCCCCTTAGCTTGTTCCCAGGTTGGGGGAGTGCCCGGTATTTTTATCTTTATCTATGTCTTTTAGAGTCAAGTAGAGTCGTATCATGTCTAGGGAAGTTATTTTATAAAATAGGTGTTTGCTTTGAGGTCTATCACTCCTTTTTGGAGAGTTGTGTATCCGTGAGTGTGGAGTCGTCTATGATGGAATATTAATGAGAAGTCTATTCATCCCTTCGCTGCACTCGGTATTCTCTTCACGCAAATGACCTTATGATGATTCTTATGGGGAGTATTGACCTTATATCAGGTATGGCGTTGAAAACTTTATTTAATCTTGGCAAACATAGCTTTGGTCATGACAACAAGCATGTTACTTTTCTCAAAGTAGCGACATAGCCAAAACCCTCTTTATTATTATGCTTGTAGTTTTATGTTGACAAGGAAGACAACTTGATGTGCTATGCTTATTTTAATGTTTATGCTTTATATTGCTTTGCATCCAAGTCTTCATCAATTGTCTGTTCTCTCAAAGACTTTGCTAGCCAAACCTCTGTACTAAGTGGAATTCTGCTTGTGCATCCATACCTTGAAACCAGTATCTTCCATATGAGTCCACCATACCTTCCTATTCGTGGTATTCCACTACCACTCCTAAAGCATAGAATTCCGCCGAGGAGATCACCTCCCGGAAGGGGAGATCATCGCCATCGTCATCACCATCGTCAAGGGCATCATTGAGATCATCATCAACATCATCCCCAACATCAGCACCATCTCCACCACCATCCAATCTCACCTCACAAGTTTATCTTGTGTTCTAATCCGTACTACCTATCCTCTCTACTCTATCGGTGTTGATTACTACTTTGTGGTGAATGCTATTGAGTTTTGTTGGAGAAATATCATTATGTCCAGATTGTTTATCATATATTTATCACCTCTGATCATGATCTCTTTTATGTCTTGTGAGTAGTTACTTTAGTTCTTGAGGACACGGGAGAAGTCTAGTTGTTAGTAGTCATATGATGTTGAAGTAATTTGTGTTGTTTGATATTTAAGTTCCAAATTGTCTCATCAAAATATAAAAAGAAAGAGCAAAGGTAAAAGCTATTAGTTGTCCCTTGACCAAAGGACATGTTTGCCATGATATGATGAGTTTCCTTAGCCCTACTTTTGATTATAATTGTTATTAATGTTTCATAAGGGCTTTATGATTTGAAGGTTTGTGACGCCCCCAAAATCAATCCATGTACAGTAATCATACACGCAGGGTACACGGCTGAGATTAGGGTGCCACGGTGAGAATATCAAAGCACAACACTATACACAAAAGGATAAACCAATATGTTACAATAAAGGGGGGTCACTCGGACCCGAATACATAAGTCATACAAACCAATATCTGAGTACAGACATAGTTAGTCAAGTTTTTCCTTAAGAAGGCTAGCACAAATAACATCAGAGATATAGATCGAAAAGGCAAGGCCTCCTGCCTGGGATCCACCGAACTACTCCTGGTCCTGGTCAGTGGGGGTCTCGACGTAGTAGTATCCGCCTCCGGGGTACTCCTGCTCCTGGGCTCCAACGTCGACTGCAGCGGCCGATCAGGAAAAACAGTAAAGGAAATAAAGCAGGTGAGTATCTAGTATACCCGCGAGTCTTACGTCCGCTACTAAGCATTATGCATTGTATCAACGGAAAGAAGAGGCTATATATAGTGGACTGCAAGATAGAAATCAGAATAAGGGTAAGAAGCTAGGCCTATCAAAGACTAGCATCTTCCGACGAGGTCTTGCAGCATGAGAAGAGAAACAACCAACAGTTTATATAAAGCAATAAAGTAACAATGAAGCAGAAGTTGATGCAACAATGTATAATATAAGTTGTAATGATTAATAATAACAATGCCTCCGAGTTCACCTCCTCGACATCCCTGCGAGGAAGAGAACCCGGAACCATACAGTTTAATAATAATAGTTTCTAGTGGTAAGATCCAGCTTCAGCATAAAGCGTCCTGTTACCGTGGACACGGCTATTCGAATAGATTAAACTCCCTGCAGGGGTACACTACTGTTCAGCCTGCACGCTCGGATCTCCAGGGTGGCGGGAACCTGGTTAGGGAACGCTCCACCAAAGCTATCCGACACGACGCAGTTCATCCTAGGCTCAGCAGAGAGGCCATCCGCCGGACTATATCCTATGCGCCAAGGGGTCTAGGTCCCTCACCCTTGCACGCTCCTGCACGGTACGAGACTGGCCGGTGAAGCAAAAGCAAATCCAAAACACACGTGCTGCAGCAAATAAGACAAGACCGCTTCCCGGCTATCAGCCCGTGGTACTGCTGACGTCTGAAGAGCTTTCGGACAGACTACGACGCAGGGGAGCCCATACTCCTTATCCCACATGAAGGTAGTGCGTACAGACCAACGGGTCTGTCAAGTCATCCGCCGAACCATTTAGCATTTTAATTAACCTGCGTGACAACCGTTATCGTTGCCTCGGCTTAACCGACCCGCGGTCAACGACAGCAATCAGGACCACCAGTAACGTCGGTGCCTGCCCTGTCGTCCCACCAAGTCACTGCGGTTACCAACAAGGTGAACCGTCTCCTTACCTTGTCTCGCGTGTGCTCTTGGTAGAGCTCGACTTTCGTGGTTTGGTAACTCTCGCGAGATACGAGCAGGGGCTAAGCACGCCAGTAACGTCGGTCGTACCCTCCCTGTCGTTCCCGACGATATACCTCTCGCGGGCACCGTTGGGTCGCCCGACTTTCTTACCTGAAGGACAACCGTTTACAGGACCCTATGGCGGCAAGACAAAGTCAGCCTCGAGTGGAGTACAAGGATTACTCCTGGATAGCTCACACTTGAGGTGACTAGGCATAACCCAGATAGGGGCCTTTGGCGGTGTCTGCATTGCACCGTACCTGTGCAGTTGTATATATTGTATCCGTGTTCACTCCCTGAGTGATCACGACCCGCTATCTAATCCTAACTAACAATGCGCAGGGCTCACTGCTGAATAATGCATAAGTAATAATAGGCAGCATAGGATAAAGGAAGGTACATCAAGGGGCGACAAAATTAGGCTATGCAATTGAATAGGATTGTAATCGTAGCAGCAGCAGTAACAATGCCTAGTGCAAGAAAATACGGAAAGGTAGACGATATCTGGGGAAGAGAATGGCTCTGCTTGCCTGCAAGCTCGACGGTAGGGGTAGGGTCGTTGACGAAGTAGTCGTACCCGGCGGCGGTGTAGTCGGTGGTAGCAGCGGGGTCTACCGGAGATTAAGGGGGGAAGGAAACAGTAAATACACAGCAATAATATACAAACATATGCATGACATGACAGATGAGAAGTTAACGGTGTTCTAACGCAGTGCAATGTATAAGGCTCGGAGCGGGAATTCATCCGGGGATGAACTTCCGGCTCCAGGTGATTACCGGACAGGGTGTCCGGAGGGGGAAGGTTTCATGCCGGAGGTGTCGTGGGTACCGGACAAACATAAGGGGGGTGTATCCTTGTTAGTTGAACCATTCCGGACAACTTTCGTGTTCGGAATAAATTCATCCGGGTACTTTTTATCGGTACCGGAAATTATCGACAGACAGCCCGGAGGGGGGGAATGTCGATGATCGGTGTGTTAGGGGGGTGTGGTATACATACATGTAGTGTATCCGTATTCGTTATATTTTTCTGATCAATTTTCATGTATAAAGTTTTTCGATCCGATATACGGATTAAAAGATATTGATTTTATAAGTTTTAATCAATTTAAATCAATTTTCTGGATTTATTTTATTAATAAATTACAACATTATCCACAGAGGGTTGACTGGTCAAACCTGACCAGTGGGACCCACTGGTCAGCCTCACAGCTAATAAAAATGGTTTTATTTAAATTTAATTACCCACTAGACCCACATGTCAGTGACTGTTAGCATTTTTATTTATTTTAACTTAATTCCTTACAGGTGGGATCCAGTGGTCAGTGAGAGACAACTAACAGTTTGATTAATTTAAACAAATGGCCTTGGGCCCACATGTCATAGACTTGAAG
Organism: Bromus sterilis; assembly: GCA_950022295.1. Lineage (NCBI taxonomy): Eukaryota > Viridiplantae > Streptophyta > Magnoliopsida > Poales > Poaceae > Bromus > Bromus sterilis. The sequence goes on from OX465599.1 coordinate 227,272,463, forward strand.
GGTTATTCCTAACAGTTTTATTTGGTGTAATCACTAACTAATTAACAGAGGGGTGGGGGCCACTGGTCAGTGGGTCATTATCACTAATGACACCACTGACAGGCGGGACCCGCAGGTCAGCCTCACCGGCGAGCACACCGGCGAGACCAACGCCGGCGAGGGAGCTCCTGGTCGCCACAGGGCACCAAATGGGGCGCGCCCTGGCTCGTTCGAAAGAGGAGTCCGCCGTGCGTCGTGCCTTGCAGTTGGCGCGGGCTAGGATGACCTCCATTGACGACGCCGAAGACCTCCCGCGGCGGCTGGTCCGTGGCTCGACGGGAACGGCGAGGGGGCGGCTAAACTCGACGAGGACAGGGGGGGGATCGGAGCGTAAGCTCACCGCGAGGGACGAGAAGGGGTCTGTGATGTCGAGGGAGCTCGGAGTGGAGCGCACGAGCGAAAATGGCGCGGGCGGCCGAGCTTGAAGACGAAGTCGATTCGCAGCCCACGGTCCGTCCCGGCTCCAATCCGCGGTACAGCTTGGCGTAGCAGTCCCCGGCGCGCCTCCTGGACAAGACGACGGCGTGTGGGGAGCCTGTTGGCCGCGCCGACGGCGGTGGCGCGCCCACGGCCAGAACACGGGTGGCTCGGGCGGGAGCTAGAAGACGAGGGAGGCGGCGCGAGGGGAAAGGAGGGGGGGGTGCTAGGGTCTCCAGGGCTTGGCGCCGCGGTGCCCTAGGTTGTAGGCGCCGGAGGAGTGCCCGATGGCCTCCACGGAGGGAGGTCGTCGCCGTGGCCTCGGTCGATGGCCGCCACGCCATGGCTCCTGTACGGGAGGAGGGAGATAACCCCCCCAGGGTGGGCTCCGGGCTGAATTTGGTGGGGGTTGGGTTAGTTGGGCTGCGGGGGTGGGCCTCTTTCTTTTATCTCTTTTTATTCCTTTCAGCCTTCTGTTCTTTTCTGTTTATATTTATTTTAGTTGTTTTAGCCTTTTTGTAAAATATGTTGTAGGTTCTAAAATTAGTGTAACACCATATACTACTGCCACAAAAAGATTGGGAAATAATAAAAGTCATTTAATATTTGATTTAAATATTAAATGATTGAAATAGGGTTTTTGTCCACTGTTTTGATTTGTTTAGAATTTTCCATAGCACAATAAATACCAATGATTACATGGGCATGGTCCAATGATTATTTGTGAATTTATAAAAGTGGTTCCAAGATTTTTGGAAAAGATTTATTGTCACCATAATTTTTAATATTCATAAAAAGGCATTTTAGGGTTTGTTTGAATTTCAACTCAAATGGCTTGGACTTTGTTTTCATCCATGATGATCAAGGTCCATGGTTCACTTTGCTTGCCACCATATCAAAGGGGAATTTGAATTTGAACTGAACCATTTGATTAAAGCAAAATTTTTGAACAGTACAGATGAACAGTAACAGTGATTACTGTTCACTGACAGTGAGGGTGTTACAAATCTCCCCCACTAAAAGAATTCTCGTCCCGAGAATTTAAGTGGTAGAGGTGAAAAGATCGGGGTATTCTTCACGAAGACGATCTTCGCGTTCCCAGTGGCTTCATCTTCAGAATGATTCGACCACTGAACTTTGAGGAACTTGACGGTCTTGTTGCGGGTTCGACGTTCAGACTGATCGAGAATGCGGCTCGGATGTTCTTGATAAGTCAAGTCCTGCTGCAGCTCAATCATATCATGTTCCACTTCGCGAATAGGGTCCTTGAAGCAGCGTCGGAGTTGCGACACGTGGAATACATCGTGGACTTGAGAGAGGTTCGGCGGCAATTCCAAACGGTATGCCACTGGTCCACTTCTGGAAAGAATACGGAACGGGCCAATGTAGCGAGGAGCTAACTTGCCTTTGATTCCGAAACGATGAGTGCCTCGCATCGGGGTGACACGGAGGTAAGCATATTCGCCAGGTTGATAGACCATTTCCTTGTGTTTGCGATCATAGTTGCTCTTCTGACGGGACTGAGCAGCTTTCAAGTGTTCACGAATAACGCGAACCTGATCTTCAGCATGTTGTATGATGTCCGGACCAATGAGAGTTCGTTCTCGAGTTTTTGACCAATTCAGAGGGGTTCGACACTTACGTCCATAGAGAACTTCAAAGGGTGCTATCTTCAGACTAGCTTGATAGCTATTGTTGTACGAGAATTCAGCAAATGGAAGAGATTCCTCCCATTTCTTACCGAATGAAATGACACAAGCTCGAAGCATGTCTTCAAGCACTTGGTTAACTCGTTCGACTTGGCCTTGCGACTGGGGGTGATAAGCGGTGCTGAATTTTAGGTGAGTGCCCATAGCTTCTTGGAAACTATCCCAGAACTTAGAGGTGAAAATGCTGCCTCGGTCGGAACTGATCTCCAATGGAATACCGTGGAGGGAAACAATTCTGGAAACATATAAGTCTGCTAACTGACTAGCACAGATCGTCTCCTTGACTGGCAGAAAGTGAGCAACCTTGGAGAATCGGTCGATGACGACAAAGATGGCATCATGACCTTTCTGTGATCGCGGAAAACTGGTGACAAAGTCCATTTCAATCTTGTCCCATTTCCATTTAGGAATAGAGAGTGGTTGCAGAGTTCCAGCAGGTCTCTGATGTTCTGCCTTGACGCGACGGCAAACGTCACATTCAGAAACATATCGGGCAATGTCTTGCTTCATGTTAGGCCACCAGAATTGCTGACGAATGTCTTGGTACATCTTGGTGCTTCCAGGATGAATGGACAACGGGGTATCATGAGCCGCTTTCATGACCTTCGGGGTCATATCCAGGTTCTCATGCCTGCCCTTGCTGTGAGTAACCACTAAACGGTTCTGGTAGAACGCCGCACCTTTGCTATCAATGGTGAAGGGTGAGGGCCTCCCATTGGCGATATCGCGCTTAATCTTGTGTACGAAATCATCATAAAACTGTATACACTTGACGGATTTGACGAGATCCGGTTCGATAACCAGTTTATTTGCATAACCTTGAGGAACAATCTCGAGGTTTAGCTTGCGTAGCTCTTCATACAGAAGCGGTTGTTGTACTTGAACTTCAAGTTCACTACAGTAGGCTTTGCGGCTCAGGGCATCAACCACCACATTAGCTTTGCCAGGGGTGTAAGAAATTCCCATGTTGTAGTCGGCTATTGTTTCGAGCCATCTCTGCTGGCGGAGATTCAGGTCGGGCTGAGTAAATAGGTACTTCAGGCTTTGGTGGTCGGTGAAGATCTCGCAACGATTACCGACGAGGTAATGTCGCCACAGCTTCAATGCATAAATTACCGCTGCCAATTCGAGATCATGAGTTGGATAGTTTTCTTCGTGAGCACGCAACTGACGAGAGCCATAAGCAATCACTTTGCGATCTTGCATTAGGACACAGCCTAAACCTTGACGAGACGCATCACAATATATCACGAAGTCCTTCTGAGTATCAGGGGGAGCAAGCACTGGGGGAGAAGTGAGCTTGTCCTTGAGAGCTTGAAAACTTTCCTGACATTTATCTGTCCACTCAAACTTGACGCCTTTGTGCAGCAGGTTAGTCAGGGGCCTGGCAATCTTGGAGAAATTCTCGACAAAACGGCGGCAATAGCTGGCAAGGCCGAGGAAACTTCGGACTTGCTTGACAGTCCTGGGCGGAGTCCAGTCAAGAATAGCCTGGATACGTTCGGGGTTGACGGCAACGCCATCCTTGGAAATCACATGACCCAGGTAAGTTACTTCAGGAAGCCAGAACTCACACTTTGAGTATTTAGCATAGAGTTTGTGTTCTCGAAGCTTTTCCAGTATAAGGCGAAGATGTTCAGCATGTTCTGCATCGGTCTTGGGTAAATCAATATATCATCCAGATAAACCACGACGAACTTGTCGAGGTATTCCATGAATATATAGTTCATCAATCTGGAGAAGGTGGCTGGTGCATTCGTCAAGCCAAATGACATGACAGTGTACTCGTATGATCCATAGCGAGTAATGAATGCAGTCTTCGGAATGTCCTCATCACGGACCCGGATCTGATGGTTACCCAACCTTAAGTCGAGTTTTGAAAACACCGTGGATCCAGCAAGTTGATCATAAAGATCATTGATCCGAGGGAGGGGGTACTTGTTCTGTATCGTGGCTTGGTTGATAGGTCGGTAATCTTGGACCAAACGGTTCGTGCCATCACTCTTCTTGACAAAGAGCGAAGGTGCTCCCCAAGAAGAGGAACTTGGACGGATGAAGCCTTTCTCGAGGGCCGTGTCGATCTCCTTCTTTAATTCAAGGAGGTGGTGAGGTGGCATCTTATATGGGCGCTTGGAAATAGGGACGGTGCCAGGCTTCAAGTCGATGACGAATTCAACTTCCCTAATCGGGGGTATCCCCGGCAGTTCTTCCGGGAATACATCGGTAAAATCACAGACGATTGGGACTTTCTCAATCCCTTCGAGAGGTGCGACATTCAAGGCATTCAGAGCATATATACGAGCTTCGGCATTCATCGACACGATGGCAGTGTGACTCACAATCGCGCCAGAAGGATGAAAAAGTTGGATGACCTTGGTGCCACAATAAAGTGCGGCATCGTGGGCTTTCAGCCAATCCATACCCAAGATAAGGTTAATCGTGGAGGTTTTTAGAATATGTGGGGAGACAAGGAACTCAATCCTTTCGATCTCGACGGTGATGTTAGGTGCCAGCATGTCAACGTGACACATGCCGCCGGGTTTCTTAACGGCCAAGGGGGTGCGCATCTTTTCGTGGTATATGCCATGTTTAGATGCAAATGCTCCAGACATAAATGAATGCGATGCTCCTGTATCAAATAAAACAGTAGCAGGTATTGAGTTAACGAGGAGTGTACCCATCACAGTAGCGGGCTGTTCCTGAGCTGCTTCAACATCAATGTTGTAAGCATGACCACGAGCATGAGGATTTGACCCAGTATTATAGTTGAGGGTCCCATTGTGGCCACGGCCATTTCCGCGGCCAGCAGGGTGAACTACCAGTTGATTCTGTCGCTGAGGGCAGTCTCTGGAAATATGGCCTGGCTGACGGCACTTGAAACACAGGCCATCTTGAGGACGGAGGGGTGCAGTCTCAGTCTTCGGCTGTCTCGGCGTGGGCGGAGGCAGACGGGGTGCAACATACGACGGCCTTGGTACAGGGACATTTGGACGAAACACATTGTATGGAAGCCAAACGCGTTGCTTTTGTGCTGTGCTCGAAGATGAGCCAGCATCACGGGGGCGCTTCGCCGAACCACCGAACTTAAGCTGAGCTGTCTCAAGAGTGATAGTCTGATTCACCATGGCGGCGAAGTCGGGGAAGACGTGCAAAGCTAGTGCAAGCTGGAGATCTGCGTTGAGTCCATCACGAAACTTCTCTTGCCTACTTGCATCATTGGGGAGGTCACTTGCAGCATAACAGGAGAGGCGGAGGAATTCCCTCTGGTATGCCTTGACAGTTTTGTTGCCCTGAACGAGGTTGCGGAACTCGGCCTTCATACGGTTCATACTCGCCTGGGGGACATAACGAGCACGGAAGGCAGTCTTGAAGTCATTCCAGGTGACGACAGTCCCTTCAGCTAGCGACCCCTTGTAAGTGTCCCACCACTGAGCAGCGGGACCACGCAGGAAATAGGATGCGAAGGTGACATAATCAGCAGCGCTCACATTAGCGAACTCCAGCTGACGAGTGATGTCACGAAGCCAATCATCAGCATCCAGCGGCTATTCAGGCTGGTGGAAGAGAGGGGGATTGAGACGCATGAAATCCCGCAGAGTAACCACAGGCGGTTGGTTCTGGTGCTGGTTCTGGTTCTGATTCTGATTCTGGAGCTGATCTATGACTCCTTGCATGAACACCTGGTTCATCTGAAACTGCTGCATCATCGCGGCCATGTAGTCCGGCGGCGGAGGTGGATCGTTGGCACCACGACCACGACCACGACCACCACGACCAGCCATCCTGCTAGAATTTAACAGGGGTATTACAGCGATGAACATTTTAACGAGATACCGGAAACGAGTAAGAGGTAAAGCGACAACAAAGAGGAGGCGCGGATATATACGAGTAGTCATATAAGACATACACATCCACACATAGAATCGATCGAAAATCGGGCAGCGTAACGTCGTAGAAATTAAGGAAAAAGGACACACTAGGCGGCGCGCAGACCGCGGTAAGGGTTACACGACGCGACATAGATTCCACTATGTCAATCACGCCGCAAGGAAACTGTTGGCCACAGGAGTTGATGCCAGAGAACGCGCGGCCTGCCCAGAATGAGAATGGGATCCGCGGTCTGGGATCTGGCGTACGACGCCTGCGACACGACTCAATCAATGGGGGAATCACCAAAAACGCCGGGTGGAATCAAGAGAACGTGATCCTAATGTCATATTTGTAAAACTTACCAGCAAGGATAAGAGAGCAGATTCCCAGAGCATAGGTAAGGCGAAAAGGATCCTAATACCATAGATATCACATGTAGTGACATCGATGTGGGCCCGTAAGCCAAATATTAAGTTAGCAAAATAGTGTCTCAAAGTCTAGACTCAACTTCGACCAGGTAGTGGTGGGGTGGCTTCCTACAGGCAGTCGGCTCTGATACCAACTTGTGACGCCCCCAAAATCAATCCGTGTACAGTAATCATACACGCAGGGTACACGGCTGAGATTAGGGTGCCACGGTGAGAATATCACAGCATAACACTATACACAAAAGGATAAACCAATATGTTACAATAAAGGGGGGTCACTCGGACCCGAATACATAAGTCATACAAACCAATATCTGAGTACAGACATAGTTAGTCAAGTTTTGCCTTAAGAAGGCTAGCACAAATAACATCAGAGATACAGATCGAAAAGGCAAGGCCTCCTGCCTGGGATCCACCGAACTACTCCTGGTCCTGGTCAGTGGGGGTCTCGACGTAGTAGTATCCGCCTCCGGGGTACTCCTGCTCCTGGGCTCCAACGTCGACTGCAGCGGCCGATCAGGCAAAACAGTAAAGGAAATAAAGCAGGTGAGTATCTAGTATACCCGCGAGTCTTACGTCCGCTACTAAGCATTATGCATTGTATCAACGGAAAGAAGAGGCTATATATAGTGGACTGCAAGATAGAAATCAGAATAAGGTTAAGAAGCTAGGCCTATCGAAGACTAGCATCTTCCGACGAGGTCTTGCAGCATGAGAAGAGAAACAACCAACAGTTTATATAAAGCAATAAAGTAACAATGAAGCAGAAGTTGATGCAACAATGTATAATATAAGTTGTAATGATTAATAATAACAATGCCTCCGAGTTCACCTCCTCGACATCCCTGCGAGGAAGAGAACCCGGAACCATACAGTTTAATAATAATAGTTTCTAGTGGTAAGATCCAGCTTCAGCATAAAGCGTCCTGTTACCGTGGACACGGCTATTCGAATAGATTAAACTCCCTGCAGGGGTGCACTACTGTTCAGCCTGCACGCTCGGATCTCCAGGGTGGCGGGAACCTGGTTAGGGAACGCTCCACCAAAGCTATCCGACACGACGCAGTTCATCCTAGGCTCAGCAGAGAGGCCATCCTCCGGACTATATCCTATGCGCCAAGGGGTCTAGGTCCCTCACCCTTGCACGCTCCTGCACGGTACGAGACTGGCCGGTGAAGCAAAAGCAAATCCAAAACACATGTGCTGCAGCAAATAAGACAAGACCGCTTCCCGGCTATCAGCCCGTGGTACTGCTGACGTCTGAAGAGCTTTCGGACAGACTACGACGCAGGGGAGCCCATACTCCTTATCCCACATGAAGGTAGTGCGTACAGACCAACGGGTCTGTCAAGTCATCCGCCGAACCATTTAGCATTTTAATTAACCTGCGTGACAACCGTTATCGTTGCCTCGGCTTAACCGACCCGCGGTCAACGACAACAGTCAGGACCACCAGTAACGTCGGTGCCTGCCTTGTCGTCCCACCAAGTCACTGCGGTTACCAACAAGGTGAACCGTCTCCTTACCTTGTCTCGCGTGTGCTCTTGGTAGAGCTCGACTTTCGTGGTTTGGTAACTCTCGCGAGATACGAGCAGGGGCCAAGCACGCCAGTAACATCGGTCGTACCCTCCCTGTCGTTCCCGACGATATACATCTCGCGGGCACCGTTGGGTCGCCCGACTTTCTTACCTGAAGGACAACCGTTTACAGGACCCTATGGCGGCAAGACAAAGTCAGCCTCGAGTGGAGTACAAGGATTACTCCTGGATAGCTCACACTTGAGGTGACTAGGCATAACCCAGATAGGGGCCTTTGGCGGTGTCTGCATTGCATCGTACCTGTGCAGTTGTATATATTGTATCCGTGTTCACTCCCTGAGTGATCACGACCCGCTATCTAATCCTAACTAACAATGCGCAGGGCTCACTGCTGAATAATGCATAATAATAGGCAACATAGGATAAAGGAAGGTACATCAAGGGGCGACAAAATTAGGCTATGCAATTGAATAGGATTGTAATCGTAGCAGCAGCAGTAACAATGCCTAGTGCAAGAAAATACGGAAAGGTAGACGATATCTGGGGAAGAGAATGGCTCTGCTTGCCTGCAAACTCGACGGTAGGGGTAGGGTCGTTGACGAAGTAGTCGTACCCGGCGGCGGTGTAGTCGGTGGTAGCAGCGGGGTCTACCGGAGATTAAGGGGGGGAGGAAACAGTAAATACACAGCAATAATATACAAACATATGCATGACATGACAGATGAAAAGTTAACGGTGTTCTAACGCAGTGCAATGTATAAGGCTCGGAGCGGGAATTCATCCGGGGATGAACTTCCGGCTCCAGGTGATTACCGGACAGGGTGTCCGGAGGGGGAAGGTTTCATGCCGGAGGTGTCGTGGGTACCGGACAAACAAGAGGGGTGTATCCTTGTTAGTTGAACCATTCCGGACAACTTTCGTGTTCGGAATAAATTCATCCGGGTACTTTTTATCGGTACCGGAAATTATCGACAGACAGCCCGGAGGGGGGGAATGTCGATGATCGGTGTGTTAGGGGAGTGTGGTAGACATACATGTAGTGTATCCGTATTCGTTATATTTTTCTGATCAATTTTCATGTATAAAGTTTTTCGATCCGATATACGGATTAAAAGATATTGATTTTATAAGTTTTAATCAATTTAAATCAATTTTCTGGATTTATTTTATTAATAAATTACAACATTATCAACAGAGGGTTGACTGGTCAAACCTGACCAGTGGGACCCACTGGTCAGCCTCACAGCTAATAAAAATGGTTTTATTTAAATTTAATTACCCACTGGACCCACATGTCAGTGACTGTTAGCATTTTTATTTATTTTAACTTAATTCCTTACAGGTGGGACCCAGTGGTCAGTGAGAGACAACTAACAGTTTTATTAATTTAAACAAATGGCCTCGGGCCCACATGTCATAGACTTGAAGGGTTATTCCTAACAGTTTTATTTGGTGTAATCACTAACTAATTAACAGAGGGGTGGGGGCCACTGGTCAGTGGGTCATTATCACTAATGACACCACTGACAGGCGGGACCCGCAGGTCAGCCTCACCGGCGAGCACACCGGCGAGACCAACGCCGGCGAGGGAGCTCCTGGTCGCCACAGGGCACCAAATGGGGCGCGCCCTGGCTCGTTCGAAAGAGGAGTCCGCCGTGCGTCGTGCCTTGCAGTTGGCGCGGGCTAGGATGACCTCCATTGACGACGCCGAAGACCTCCCGCGGCGGCTGGTCCGTGGCTCGACGGGAACGGCGAGGGGGCGGCTAAACTCGACGAGGACAGGGGGGGGGATCGGAGCGTAAGCTCACCGCGAGGGACGAGAAGGGGTCTGTGATGTCGAGGGAGCTCGGAGTGGAGCGCACGAGCGAAAATGGCGCGGGCGGCCGAGCTTGAAGACGAAGTCGATTCGCAGCCCACGGTCCGTCCCGGCTCCAATCCGCGGTACAGCTTGGCGTAGCAGTCCCCGGCGCGCCTCCTGGACAAGACGACGGCGTGTGGGGAGCCCGTTGGCCGCGCCGACGGCGGTGGCGCGCCCACGGCCAGAACACGGGTGGCTCGGGCGGGAGCTAGAAGACGAGGGAGGCGGCGCGAGGGGAAAGGAGGGGGGGTGCTAGGGTCTCCAGGGCTTGGCGCCGCGGTGCCCTAGGTTGTAGGCGCCAGAGGAGTGCCCGATGGCCTCCACGGAGGGAGGTCGTCGCCGTGGCCTCGGTCGATGGCCGCCACGCCATGGCTCCTGTATGGGAGGAGGGAGATAACTCCCCCAGGGTGGGCTCCGGGCTGAATTTTGTGGGGGTTGGGTTAGTTGGGCTGCGGGGGTGGGCCTCTTTCTTTTATCTCTTTTTATCCCTTTCAGCCTTCTGTTCTTTTCTGTTTATATTTAGTTTAGTTGTTTTAGCCTTTTTGTAAAATATGTTGTAGGTTCTAAAATTAGTGTAACACCATATACTACTGCCACAAAAAGATTGGGAAAAAATAAAAGTCATTTAATATTTGATTTAAATATTAAATGATTTAAATAGGGTTTTTGGCCACTGTTTTGATTTGTTTAGAATTTTCCATAGCACAATAAATACCAATGATTACATGGGCATGGTCCAATGATTATTTGTGAATTTATATAAGTGGTTCCAAGATTTTTGGAAAAGATTTATTGTCACCATAATTTTTAATATTCATAAAAAGGCATTTTAGGGTTTGTTTGAATTTCAACTCAAATGGCTTGGACTTTGTTTTCATCCATGATGATCAAGGTCCATGGTTCACTTTGCTTGCCACCATATCAAAGGGGAATTTGAATTTGAACTGAACCATTTGATTAAAGCAAAATTTTTGAACAGTACAGATGAACAGTAACAGTGATTACTGTTCACTGACAGTGAGGGTGTTACAAGGTTGCTGTTGAGGATGTTTGAGTTTGGTGAAAAGATTATGATGCTTCTTGTCCGTATTTTATTTATTGACACTTCACTCTCTAAACTTGTGGACAGGTTTATCGAGCTCAGTTTTCGCTTGGGGACAAGCGAGATCTAAGCTTGGGGGAGTTGATACGTCCAAATTGCATCGCTATTTTATATTGTAATTCGTCCTTATTCATTGATATATTTCACATTATGATGATGTTCTTATGTTGTTTTGGCTTATTTTACACAGTTGCAACTTTCCGGTGCCGAAGCAACAGACGCAGGATATAGCGGTAAAAAGTGGACGCTGAGTTGCTGAAGAATAATACCTCCAAATTACCTGAAAATTGATGGGGGGGGGGGTATTTTCTAGAAGATTAACGAAGACTCGCCGAAGAGGGGCCAGAGGGGGGCCACAGGAGCCCCAGGCGTCCACCTGGCGCGGCCCCACCCCTGGCCGCACCGGGAGGGCGCCTGGAGCCCTGGGGCCACTCCCGGCTCCCCCTCTGGCATATATAATCCTCGTTACGCGAAAACTACAAAAGAGAGAAGCTTTATGGAGTTCAGCCGCCGCTCCGTGGAGGAAACCTACAGAGAAGAAAAGGGCTCTCCGGCGGGCAGATTCCGCCGAGGAGATCACCTCCCGGAAGGGGAGATCATCGCCATCGTCATCACCATCGTCACGGGCATCATCGAGATCATCATCAACATCATCCCCAACATCAGCACCATCTCCACCACCATCCAATCTCACCTCACAAGTTTATCTTGTGTTTTAATCCGTACTATCTATCCTCTCTACTCCATCGGTGTTGAGTACTACTTTGTGGTGAATGCTATTGAGTTTTGTTGGAGAAATATCATTATGTCCAGATTGTTTATCATATATTTATCACCTCTGATCATGATCTCTTTTATGTCTTGTGAGTAGTTACTTTAGTTCTTGAGGACATGGGAGAAGTCTAGTTGTTAGTAGTCATATGATGTTGAAGTAATTTGTGTTGTTTGATATTTAAGTTGTGTTGTTATTTTCCTAGTGGTGTTGTGTGAGTCGAACACTCAACACTTCGCCTTATTAAGGACCTAGGGGAATACATTGTGTATTAAGAATGCTTACGGTGGGTTGCCGGAGTGACAGAAACCTGAACCACATTTTGCACACTTTTGCACAAGGGATTAATGGATCCTTGATCTTATTGCTGTGGTTAGGCTTTTCCTTAATTTCCATCTAGTATTTGCGGATGCTTGCAAGATGTTTAATCATAAGAGTGCACTTATCTTAGTCTAGAAGGTGTGCTAGCATAGATCCACCCACTCAACACTTATCAGCTCAACACTTGTTATCGATACGGAGTATGGCGAAAGCACGTGACTACCTCTCCATGTGTCCTCAAGAACGCTTTAGTCTTTATAAGTTCAGTTGCCAGGCTTATCCTTTGCTCAAAAGGATTTGGCCAGTTGCTGCTCTCCAGTGCTATTTACTTTGCTTGCTTTTATCTTCTCGTTGCTTATATCGAAAACCCCTAAAAAGTTATCTTTCAGTGCTTGCAGTTATTCCTTGTCCAAAATCACCTATCAATACCTTTCGCTCCTCGTTGGGTTCGACACTCTTACTTATCAAAAACGCTGCAATAGATCCCTTTACGTTGACGGTCATCAACAACTTGAACCGTTCTAAATGTGCGGTATCATCGTGTGTGACGAATACTCCACTTAACCTGTTAGTAAACGCTCTCGACGATAGATGTGATACCGTAGTGCGTTGTCTCGTGTTGCCTTCTTGTTGATGCTTGCTCGTGATTGATTAGTAGTAATAGATGCTTGCTCATCGATTTCCTTTTCCAGTGTTTCCTTCTTGTGTGCTTCCGCGGGTACCTCTCGGAGACGTTGAGAGCTTGCGGTCGACTTCACCTTCGACTTGGTCTTCTCATCGGGTAAGGGGGGGGCATATATATCATACTTATAACTTTCATCTCACTCGCGCCTAGGTGTGTGCCTTGACTGCTTCTTCTTCATCGGGTGATAAATAGGAGGACAAGGATAGGATAGGTGTTATGTTTGTGTAAGTAGCTAATAGCAGACTTGTTGAGGGCGATTCCTCATCGAATGCTTGGTTCTCATCTTACTCTAAAATAGACCGTTAGCCACTCATATATTGCTAGTGCGTCTGCAACCTCACCACTACCCCCATCTTACCAGTGAGAAGTTAGTTACAAGACTTCTGATATAGCTCACCTCTTTCTTTTATCTTTTACGCACGTTATGCAAACGATCTTGGACTTCAGAGGAGCTCGATGACCCTTCTTCTGGACGCCTTCGCGAAGACTCGACGACGACTAGTTAGGTGGATCCTGATACGTCCAAAACGTATCTATAATTTCTGCTTGCTCCATGCATGTTTTCTGTGATATTGCTATGATCTAGATACACTTTCATACACTTTTGATCATATTTGGACTAACCAATTAACTCAGTGCACCACAGTGCCAGTTCCTGTTTTCTGCTGTTTTTCTATTTCAATTTTCCCCCATATAAAAAGTGCCAGAAAAATTCCGGGAAAAATATAGGAAATATCAGCGTACAGGAAACTTCGCGAAGAGCCTGAGTGGGGCCAGAGGGGAGCCAGGGGTCGCCCAGGCGGCCACCCGGCGCGGCCCCACCCCTGGCCGCGCCAGGGGGGCTCTTGGGGCCCCTGGTCCACCTCTGGCTGCCCCCCTTCGCCTATATATTCTCCGTCACGGGAAACTTCAGGAGGAGATCCCTTTTTCGCGATCCCTCCTCTATTCCGCCGCCGCCGCGCTTCCGAGATCGGGAGCACCAGAAGACCTCTTCCTGGCACCCTGCCGGAGGGAGGGCCGACCTCCGGGAGTCTCCTCTCCACCATGGATGCTCCCCGGATGTCTCATGAGTAGTTTTCCTTGGACCATGGGTCCGTGATCAGTAGCTATGTGATGTTCTCCTCCCCTCTTTGTTCTTCATGGTTAAGACCTCGTGAGCTGCCCTACATGATCGAGGCACTTTTGTAATCTTTCTGCTATTGCTATGCTGAGTTTGATGGGATCTGATGGATTATGAGATTATGTTCAGATTGTGATTGAGTAATATATTTGGTTTTTATCTCTTATATTTTTGTTCCTCAGTAATTCTTGCATGTTCTCCATTGCTGTTTATTGCTTTGGCCATGTAGTAGGTAGTAACCCCAAGAGGGAACATTATGCTCGATTGTGGGTTCATGCCCCCCGATGACACGCTTGAGTGACAGAAACATGAGTCTAGGGGATGTGCTCTTGCCACAAGGGGGAAAACAACGGTGCTTGTAACCGCGGTTGCAAGGATTGTTTACTTTACGCAAAGTGCTTTTTAATGCAGTTGTCTGTTGCTTTGGGTTTACACTTTGGGTGGGGCTCGCAACTTAATACCAGTGAGATGTTCTGGATAGATATCTCAAGGTGGATGATTAGTAGTAGATGCAGTTGGATTTCGGTCTACTTATATTGGCGTACTGCCCGTGCTTTTGAGCCTCTTCCTTTGTTTTGTAGCATAGTTAGCATTGCGGTGCGTTCATAATCCTGTCAATTGCCCTTCTGTAATTTGTTTACCTCGCATAGCAGTTTTATCGTCTTTTGGGAGAGAGACATCACTAGTGAACATCACGTATCTCGGTCCATATCCTCATTACTGTTTCCACGCTCATTTACTTTTCTGCTTTTATTTTCAGTTGCTATCATTATGCCTTGTGTTTGACCCTTTGTGAACAACAAGACCGAAGAGATTGACAATCTCTCTGAACTTCGTTGGGAACAAAGTTATTTGTGTCTGTGTGCAGGTCCGCGTGAGTTGCGCCGCTGACACCTACTTATCATCTCTGGAGTCCTACTGGAGACAAACCTTGGTATCTTTACTGAGGGAAATTTGCTGCTGTGCTACATCACGCCTTCCACTTGGGGCTCACCAACGAAGGGCGAGAAAACTACACCCGTCAACTCTCGCGCCATCAAGCAAATTTCTGGCGCCGTTGCCGGGGACTCTGTAAGGCCCATATGCGGTACTGTTCCAGATCTAGGTGTTTCCACCCAGATCCGGGGACGAAGCACATATCGGTCCCACCGCGACATATGACAAAGCCATATGCCCCGGATTTCCAACATGATGTCACAACATTAAAGATACAGGATACAACATCTCATACAATCGGCATACAACTGCCTTAATACAATACAACAGCGGAAGTTACATGTCTGAGTACAGACTACAATCAAATGCCTACTGGCAAAGAGAAAACATCGGTCCCATAACCACACGGGTCCAGGCCCTCCGCCGGGATCCGCCTAACTAGTCATCGTCGAGTCTCCACGTGAAACGTCGGTCACCATACCTGTTGTCGATCAAGAACCCTGAAAAGAGTTTGGGGGTAGTATCATGAGTACAGAGGTACTCAGCATTCAACTGTAGTGGTCATCTGACCCAGCAAGGATTTCATCACTCGTCATTCTAGGACAACTAGTAGTTTACGGTAAGGAAGGGGTAAGTGGTGAGGTTGCTGCCGCACTAGCATTTATGAAGTGTCTAACGATCTAGAGAGTAAGGTAAGAAGCCAAGCATTCGATGAGGAATCGCCTCCAACAAGTCTTGCTATCAACTACTTACGCAATCATAACACCTATCCTATCCTTGTCCTCCTCTTCGCATCCCGACGAAGAAGAAGCAGTCAAGGCACACACACACGTTGATCAAGTTGTATTAAGATTATCTTAGTTGTTGTTGTCTATGAACAAGGAGTAGGTCTCAAGTCGTCCATAACCGTGGACATGGCTTCTCGAAAAGATTTAACCCTGCAGGGGTGTACCAACTGCCCATTACAAGGCTCCGCACGCACGCCCATCTCTCTCAGTTGCTACCCATGATAGGTAACCATTTTATGATTTAGTCCCAAGAGATCCGGAACGACAGGTCCCTCTAACTAACAACAAACAAATCCGGGTGGCCCCCGGTGAGTCGACATCCAACTCAAAAGCCGGCCGCGCTATCGAGTCGGCCTCTACCGTCTGGACGAGGTCAGGTTAGCTACCCAAACAGATGTGGGCAGCCCCCTAGCTTCCAGGTGTGGACCAACAAAGGAACTAAGTCTCCGCTGGCCCGAGTTGTTTGAAAACTTGCGAGGTCGACACTCGCACACACACGTTTGCAAAAGGTAAAACCAGCTTGGGTCACCACTAGAAATGTTTGAAGCTATATAGGTAAGAAGAGGGGACCCCATAAAATCCCACACGCGGTTAGGCACGCTCAGTCTTAAAACCAATACCCGGAACTCGGATCCTAGGTGACTCGAATGGAACAAAGCGTCGGGGCGGGATAGCCTAGACCTTCCATCCTTCGTCGAATATAGTCAACATTTATAATAATCATATCAGCAACAACAATATGATAATGTGATATCCCAAACCCAGGAGTAACAGGGTAACATCGTAGCATCCTAAGCATGCATACTAAGCATGGGCTGAGCAACGAGCAATAGTAACATAGCAGTACAAGGTTTGCTGGGAGGGGACATGGCTGTATCGGTTTGTAAAAGGCTTTAAACATGTGGTAGGATCAAACATCGAACCTAAACTAGACTAGCATGCAAACCGCTGGTTGAAATAGAATGGATCATAAGTAATGTATAGTCCTTGCCTGTTGATAAGTCGGGTTCCGAAGGTGTAGTTGATCGCAAGCTTGCATCGTCTCCGAGAGGTACCCGCGGGAGCACACAAGAAGGAAACACTGGAAAGCAATCAACGGTGAACCTCTATTACTACGGAGCAATACAAGATCAAAGAGACAACACAAGGCACGACAACGCGATACGGATCTATCGCCGGGAACGGTTACTAACAGTTTAAATGGGGTATCGGTCACACACGACTAATACCGCACGTTTACGGTGGTTCAAGTTGCTTAGCTACAGGTGATCAACCAACGGTTGTTAACATGGAAACTCAAGCAAGAATGGCATAGCACACAAACATGGCAAGAGGTTAAGCACAAAGTAAACTACCTATACTAGTCAAGTTAAGTGAGGCAACACCCTAAACATGGCATACCACTAAGTGCCGCACGATGATTAAATGATTTGGTACTGTTTTGTCCTAAACCATATTTTAGGTTGGTTAACAACAGCAAAGAAAAGCATAAAAAAATTACACGAAAAACTAATCAAGTTACATATAAAGAACACTCCAAACGGAGTTACGGTTAAAAAGATATAAGCAAAACAAGTTACGGGCACAAACTGCCAACATCACGAAGCACAGTTTAGAGCAATGCATAAACATGATGATCAATGTAAACATGCTCACAAATGACTTGCAATTAAAGTAGACATGACATGGAAGGCATGGCAAAAGGAATCATGCAAAAAGACATCATAGATCAAAAGATATTAAGCAAACAACATGACATCAGTAACAGACTTAGTGAAAAACTGAGGTGGCTGTCAACAACAGCAGCATAGCAACTTTGGAGCTAAATATCTATATGACCAGCAAGAATATCATGGCAATTCAATACATGGGATGAAAGTAGACATGATGCTTAACAATATGCAATTGGAATCACTCAAATCCGATAAACGGTCGCGACACACTCGTCGACCGAAGTTGCAACAAAATAACAGTTTTCAGCACAGCAGCACAATAACATCAGGATCACCACTTTGGAGCAAGATTTAATACAGCTAAAGCACCCAAACATGGCAAGCTAAAGCATGGAATTGAATTACACATGATGCTTAACACATAGGAGAAAGAATCAATGCAAAAGGCCTCATGGATTTGTGACAATCATCATGCCAAGTTGCAACAAAATAATAACAGCAGCACATAATAGCAATTTGTAGCAGTTTAACGGCCTGATGCCCTGTTCAGCACACAATTACACAATCAAGATGAGCTCAAATGCAAATGCTCACAAAAGATGAATTAAAGTACACGCAATTCTAAACAATTTTTGTTTTGGGGGCACGTTCATCGGAGCTACGGTTTGCTTGCTATCGTCAACGCGGAATGGAATCAACAACATAAATAATAGGACTTAGTGAAAATTTTCAGAGCGCAGGAACCCTGGGCCTCGGCCCAACAGCGGCTGGAGAGGGGCTGGCGGCTTGGGCCTTGGCGCCGGCCTGCTGGGCTCTGGCCTTCGGGCCAGATCTGGCTGTGGCGCCTGAGCCGGGCCCACCTGGAGCTCCCCTGCCCCGATCCGATCGGGACCGAGGCCGAGGCCGGCGGCACTTCCACCGGCGACGGGCGGCACGAGGAGGAGGCTGGAGGGGCGCGCGGCTCGACGAACCGGGGGCCGGCGGCGCTGGGGACCACGGAGGAGGCCGGATCCCGCGCGGCTTCGACGGGCGTGAGGTGGGGCGGCGCGAGCTTCGGGCTCCGGCTCCAGCCACTGTCCATGGCGGCGGCGGCTGCGAGAGAAAGAAGGAGATGAGGGAAGGAGGGAAAGAGGAGAGGGAGGCACGGTGGAGGCGGCTCACCGGAGCGCCACGGGGCCGGCGGCGCGGTGGCCTGAAGCACACGACGGCGGCGGTGCTCTGCACAGGAGGCGGCTCGGGCTAGAGGAGAGAGGAGCACGGGGCTAGATGCGATCCGGGCCGTCGGTTCTCCGGATCTGACGGTCCAGAACTCATTGGGCAAAAATGCGAAAAATGGGGGCATGTGAGGGGGGTGGCTGCAAAATTGTGGCTAGGGAAACCCTAAAAATGGGTGGGAGTGTGGTGGTCTTTATATAGCCCCGGTGGCTGGCAGTTTGCAAAAACATCATCGGTTTTTCTGTCGCGCGCGCGGTGCTCACGTTTCTGACCGTCGGGGGCCCGCAGTACCTCCGATTCGGGTAAAACTTCGAACTGCGCGATCAGCGCGTCGAGCCGGAGGCGTTCACCTCGCACTGGAACCGTTCCGAAAACACTTTCCGACGCGGTATAAAAATAACCCGTTTAATTATTAAACGGGGTTTTTCGTTCCGTTGGCTGCGGCTGGTGTTGTGCGGTCTCGCGACGGTGATCGGGTGAAACCTGGTGTCGCAAAGGTCGAGTGTCAGGGTGGCAAGGGTCGGTCTCCGTCCGATACGAGATAAGAGGGGGAAAAATAATCGCCAATCGATAAATCGGGGATGCAAGCACCGCAAACAAATCAGGCAATCAAACAATTCACACCGAAAACAAAATTTTGATTTTTCTGAAAACTGGGCTGTTACAGACTCCGAGTGCTAAGATAGGGGAGTTGCACACTACCCTTTACCTTTGTTTTTTAGTCTTGTTAGTTTACCTTTCAGTTTTTATCTTTGTGTCTTATATCAAAAATCACAAAAAAATCTGCCACACTTGCTGCTGCTATGGGTTCCACTGAAAACACCAAGTTGTGTGACTTCACTAGTCACAACAACCAAGACTTTATCTGCACCCCCATTGCCACACCTGCCACTTCAGCTACCTCTTATGAAATTAAACCTGCCTTGCTAAACCTTGTTATGAGAGATCAATTCTCTGGTGCTGGAGATGATGCTGTTTTACACTTGAACAATTTTGTTGAATTATGTGATATGCAAAAGTATAAAGAAGTAGAAGGTGATGTTGTTAAGCTCAAGCTCTTTCCTTTCTCTTTAAGGGGAGACGCTAAAATTTGGTTTCAATCTTTACCTAGGAATAACATAGATTCTTGGGATAAGTGCAAAGATGCTTTTATAGGGAATTTCTACCCACCTGCTAAAATTATCCAATTAAGGAGTAACATTGTGAATTTTAAGCAATTGGATAATGAACACATTGCCCAAGCTTGGGAACGAATGAAATCTCTTGTTAAGAAATGCCCTACACATGGTTTGACTACCTGGATGGTTATCCAGACTTTTTATGCAGGCTTGAACTTTACGTCGCGGAACCTGTTAGATTCGGCCGCGGGAGGAACCTTTATGTCAAATACACTTGGTGCTGCCACGAAGCTTCTTGATGAGATGATGACAAATTATTCCCAATGGCACACCGAACGCGCTCCAACAGGTAGGAAGGTAAATTCCGTCGAGGAAATTACCTCCCTCAATGAAAAAGTTGATTTAATTATGTCTCTACTTACCAAGAAACCTTCTATTTATCCTCATGATGTTCCTTTAAATTCTTTGGTTGCTCAAGAACAAGTAGATGTGAACTTTATTGCTAGAAAAAACTTCAACAACAATGCTTATAGGGGTAATTTTGCTAGCAATCCTAGACCGTTTCCATCCAACTATGGGAACAACAACACCTACCCTAGCAACAAGAACCCCTCTTCTGAATTAGAAAACATGCTTAGATATTTTATCACTACCCAAAAAGCCTTCAACAAGAATGTGGAAGAAAAACTAGCTAAATTAGATAATCTCTCTTTGAAGGTAGAAAGCTTAGACCTTGATATTGAAATGCTTAAAATGAGAACCTCTCCCCTTGAGGAGAATAAGGCCACTCCTATTAATGTTATCCAATTACAAATTAATGAAAATATTAGGATGATGGCTAAACTTAAAGAAAGGTGGGCTAGAGAAAAAGAGGAAGAGGATAGAATTAAGAGCCTTCCTACACACCACACAGTTGCCACTATCCAAATTGTTGAGGACACCCAAACTATTAGCACCCAATGCACTCCTAGTCCCGTTTGACCTATTAATGGTGATGCTAATACCTCAACCAAGTGAGCCTAGACGACACTACTACCACCTTTGGTAGTAGTGATATTGATTTTGATATTTGCACCCTCTCAGAAGTTATTAGCTTGCTACACAAAATGTCTAGAGACCCCCACACTAGCACACTTAATCTTGCCTTCACGGAGCATATCATAAATGCTCTCATCAAAGCTAGGGAGGAGAAGCTTAGAGTAGAAGCCTCCATACCTAGGAAGCTAGATGATGGTTGGGACCCTATGATCAAAATTAAATTAAATAACTTCTCTTGCTATGCCTTATGTGATGTTGGAGCTAGTACCTCCGTTATGCCCAAAAGAATATTTGATATGTTTGAATTGAAGCCCTTTGAGCCTTGTTCTTTTGGTGTTCGTCTTGTTGATTCTCCCGTAAAGAAAACTTTGGGAAAGATCGACGATGTTCTTATCATTGTCAATGACAACTATGTTCCCGTTGATTTTATTGTTATGGATATAGAGTGTGAACCTTTGTGTCCAATTATTTGGGACGTCCTTTTCTTCGCACCGTTGGTGCGGTTATTTACATGAAAGAGGGGAATATAAAATTCCAATTCCCATTCAAAAATGGGATGGAACACTTCCCTAGAAAGAAAATAAAGTTACCTTTTGAGTCCGTTACACGGGCTAGTTATTCTCTTTCTCTTGATAAAACTTGATTCTTCTTTTGCATTATGCCTAGCTTAAAGGCATAAAAGAAAGCGCTTTCGGGAGGCAGCCCGCAACGAATTTAGGTTTTTATTTTTGATTTTTGTTGTGTCTTGATGTTTGTTACTACTGTAGCAACATCATTGTATCTTTATTTTTCAGCTTTGTGCCAAGTTATAGCCTCTTATGATAAGGGAAGCAAAAGTTGTGACGTGCTGTCCAGAAAACAGATTCTGTCCCTTGACAGAAAAATTCGAATCAAATCACCAGATTATCTTTTTGATCTGAATTCTTTTGAAAGCGTGCTC
Organism: Bromus sterilis; assembly: GCA_950022295.1. Taxonomy (NCBI): domain Eukaryota; kingdom Viridiplantae; phylum Streptophyta; class Magnoliopsida; order Poales; family Poaceae; genus Bromus; species Bromus sterilis. Next base: position 227,294,030 of record OX465599.1, read on the forward strand.
TATACAATTGTGAAACTTCCGTATGTTCTGAGTTTTTTGATTTGAGTTGCAGAAGTGCCCCTAAAAAATTCTTTACTACCTGCTGTTCTGTTTTTCACAGATTCTGCCACGTTTTGTCTCTCCTAACTTTTGCAAACCTTAAGCTTGCTTTTTCTTTGCAAAAACATATTTGCACTCTTAAGAAACAGTAGATTTTCAAGAATATATTTATATCCAGTGGGGAAAAATTATTTTATTAAGGGTACTAACCTCTCTAATCAGCTTATGATGAGTTATGTATGAAGGGAGTTTTCAAGTGTGCGATGGAAGATGATGAAAGAAGATCCAGGAGTGTCAAGCGCTCAAGCTTGGGGATGCCCCCATGCATCCCCAATAAATATTCAAGGAGACTCAAGCGTCTAAGCTTGGGGATGCCCCCGTGCATCCCCTTCTCCATCAACAATCATCAGTTCGTCCTTCGTCTCACTATATTTTTATCACTTCATGCGTTATGTGCTATGCTTGGAGCGACTCTCTCTTAGGTTTTATTTTTAGTTTTCTTTAGCTTTGCTTGCTGTTCATAACAAGTTAGATCCCGTCTTACTTTGTGTGGGAGAGAAACACGCTCCACTCCAATCTAGAACACATCATAGGATTTTTCCTGCTTATCTTTTTGCTGTTGTGTGTTCTTTATCTTTTCGTAGCTACTGCCATGTTTAGTTTTAGTCTTAGTTTGTCTTTAGAAAGAGCCTTGGCTTTTGTTTAGTTTGTTCCTGGAACTCTTTAGTTTTCATGTTTATCTTGTTAAGAGAGTTGGTTGTTGCACTGAGTTGTGTTTTGTCTTGGAAGTAGGTAATTGAGGTTGCTATTTAATTCTAGTAGTAACTTGCAATAGTTTTGAGGTATTGGTGTGAGTAATGTTTGAACTTTTGGTGTCAAGAGCTCTAGCCTATTAGTGATAGGTGTCGTATTTCAGGCAATCCGTGTGTATTTTCAAAACCTACAAAACTAGTTGAGAACTCTAGCTACTAGATGGATCACTAATCTTTGGAGGGATCGAATATTAGAGAACACTCACGTACCATGAGTCGAGGATGCGCAAGGATAACCAAACCCCCATACACTCCTCCTCGGGGTACTTGTCTCTTTGTGAACCTCCTTTTTAGATTGAGAGTTACCGATAATAAGTGCATGAGTTCTTCGGACTAATGTAAGTATTGAAAGTTGACACTTCCACCTTCCCATATTTTGCTAGCCTCTCCCGTGCCGTGCATTGCCTTCTTCTCACTCCGAGAGTTGGTGTCCACCTTCGCCGGTACATCCAAACCCTTGGCATGATACGCTCTGTCATCATAAACCTCCTTATATCTTTCCTCAAAACAGCCACCATACCTACCTATCAAGGCATTTCCATAGCCTTTCCGAGATATATTGCCATGCAACATCCACCTCTTCATGACTTGCTCTTCATGTCATACATGTTCCTGCTACACTGGCGGCGACATACATTGCATACATCATGATAGTTACATCTTCTTTATGATTTTGAGTACCTTGTAAAGTGTGAAAGATCTCCTTTACCTTCTTGTAAAATAGAGTGTTGCCCTTAAGTGAGGAAAAGATCCCAAAGTGGACACAATAAAAGATCCCAAAGAGGACAAATGAGAGTTAAATAGAAAGAGCCATTGAGGCCACAAAAAAAATAAAAAAAAATAGAAAAAAGAGAAAAAGAAATAAAAAGAGAGAAAGGGGCAACACTACTATCCTTTTGAGAGATCCACACTAGTACTCCCTTTATATCCTTGTACTCCATAGAGATGATCATTATGCATATAGCTATGTGGGGACCTTCACACTATAGAACTTGGCTTGCATATTCCAAGGATGAGCCTCCTCAAACGAGCTCTAGGTCTTCATGAGCGAGCAAGTTAGATGCACCCCCACTAGTTCCATTGGAGAGCTTCCTAGCTCGTATGTGCATCTGTTGCATGTCAATCCCTACTCCTCACATCATATCTATCATTTGGCATCTCTTGCCTATGATTGTCCTCATTGATGTGAGCCTTTCTCATCATTTTTGTCTTCCTCCTCCGTACTTCTCTCTTTGCCATCCTAAGTGTCAACTCTCGTGCTTACGCTCATCCATTGCATGAGTGCTCAAAATATTGAAAAAGGAGTGGATCAAATTGACTTGTACCTGGCTAGTGGTCTAGGGACGAGTCAAGATAAGATTCCATAAAAATACCGAGTGTGAAACTTTAGTAGATTGAGTTCTCAACAAATAAATTGTTTTTCTTGTATTCCCTATCCCCCTTCTTGCACGCAAACACCATTTGGAGATATTCGAGTCACGGACAGCGAGAGCTCTTGCACCTAATGTTCTTTTGTTACTTGTTTCAATGCTAATATAGACTCTTGCTTGTTATGACTTGAATTTAGTTTCTAACCTTGATTGCTTTACTTTTCAAAGTTCTTATATGGTTGCTAGCATGTCACGTCAGAAATTATGCCGTTATCATTTACCTACTCGAGGACGAGCAGGAATTAAGCTTGGGGATGTTGATACGTCCAAAACGTATATATAATTTCTGCTTGCTCCATGCATGTTTTTTGTGATATTGCTATGATCTAGATACACTTTCATACACTTTTGATCATATTTGGACTAACCTATTAACTCAGTGCACCACAGTGCCAGTTCGTGTTTTCTGCTGTTTTTCTATTTCAGTTTTCCCCCATATAGAAAGTGCCAGAAAAATTCTGGAAAAAATATAGGAAAAATCAGCGTACAGGAAGTTCGCGACGAGCCTGAGTGGGGCCAGAGGGGAGCCAGGGGTGGCCCAGGCGGCCACCCGGCGCGGCCCCACCCCTGGACGCGCCAGGGGGGGGGGGGCGCCTGGGGCCCCTGGTCCACCTCTGGCTGCCCCCCTTCGCCTATATATTCTCCGTCACGGGAAACTTCAGGAGGAGAACCCTTTTTCGCGATCTCTCCTTTGTTCCACCGCCGCCGCGCTTCCGAGATCGGGAGCACCAGAAGACCTCTTCCCGGCACCCTGCCGGAGGGAGGGCCGACCTCCAGGAGTCTCCTCTCCACCATGGATGCTCCCAGGACGTCTCGTGAGTAGTTTTCCTTGGACCATGGGCCCGTGATCAGTAGCTATGTGATGTTCTCCTCCCCTCTTTGTTCTTCATGGTTTAGATCTCGTGAGCTTCCCTACATGATCGAGGCACTTTTGTAATCTTTCTGCTATTGCTATGCTGAGTTTGATGGGATCTGATGGATTATGAGATTATGTTCAGATTGTGATTGAGTAATATATGTGGTTTTTATCTTTTATATTTTTGTTCCTAAGTAATTCTTGCATGTTCTCCGTTGCTGTTTATTGCTTTGGCCAAGTAGTAGGTAGTAACCCCAAGAGGGAACGTTATGCTCGATTGTGGGTTCATGCCCCCCGATGACACGCTTGAGTGACAGAAACATGAGTCTAGGGGATGTGCTGTTGCCACAAGGGGGAAAACAACGGTGCTTGTAACCGCGGTTGCAAGGATTGTTTACTTTACGCAAAGTGCTTTTTAATGCAGTTGTCTGTTGCTTTGGGTTTACACTTTGGGTGGGGCTCGCAACTTAATACCAGCGAGATGTTCTGGATAGATATCTCAAGGTGGATGATTAGTAGTAGATGCAGGATGATTTCGGTCTACTTATATTGGCGTACTCCCCGTTCTTTTGAGCCTCTTCCTTTCTTTTGTAGCATAGTTAGCATTGCGGTGCGTTCATAATCCTGTCAATTTCCCTCCTGTAATTTGTTTACCTCGCATAGTAGTTTTATCGTCTTTTGGGAGAGAGACATCACTAGTGAACATCACGTATCCCGGTCCATATCCTCATTACTGTTTCCACGCTCATTTACTTTTCTGCTTTTACTTTCAGTTGCTATCATTATCCCTTGTGTTTGATCCTTTGTGAACAACAAGACCGGAGAGATTGACAACCTCTCTGAACTTCGTTGGGAACAAAGTTATTTGTCTCTGTGTGCAGGTCCGCGTCAGTTGCGCCGCTGACATCTACTTATCATCTCTGGAGTCCTACTGGAGACAAACCTTGGTATCTTTACTGAGGGAAATTTGCTGCTGTGATACATCACGCTTTCCACTTGGGGCTCACCAACGAAGGGCGAGAAGACTACACCCGTCAACTGTCGCGCCATCAGATCCCGGCGGAGAGCCTGGACCCGTGTGGTTATGGGGATCGATGATTTTCTCTTTTCCGCTAGGCAATTGATTGTAGTTTGTACTCAGACATGTATCTTCTGCTAATGTATTGTATTAAGGAAGTTGTGTGCCGATTGTATGAGATGTTGTATCCATGTAGCTGTAATGTTGTGATATCATGTTGGAAATACGGGGCATATGGCATTGTCATAAGTCGCGGTGGGACCGATATGTGCTTCATCCCCGGATCTGGATGGAACATTTCGATCTGGAACCGTACCGCATATCGGGCCTTACAGACAGTGAGAGGTCTTGCACCTTTATGTTCTTACTTTGCTAGTTTCAATACTAGATATAGACTCTTGCTTGTTATTGCCTTGACTTGAATTGCATATCTTACTTGCTTTACTTTGAATTTCTTATATGTGTGTTAGCATGACACCACAGAAATTATCCATGTTATCATTTACGTACTCGAGGACGAGTAGGAATTAAGCTTGGGGATGTTGATACGTCCCAAACGTATCTATAATTTCTACTCGGTCCATGCTCTTTTAGGTGAAATTGCTATGTGTTTTGCTACACTTTTATATCTTTTTACACACATTTGGACTAACCTACTAATTCAGTGCACCCAGTGCCAGTTTCTGTCTGCTGATGTCCGTAAGTTACATGATTTTACCCATATTTACAATGCTCCAAAAATTCCAGACAAAACATATAAGAAATCAGCGTACAGGAAGCTTCAAGAGTACCGAAGGGGAGATGGGGGGAGCCAGGCCCCACCTAGGCGGCCAGGTGGCGCGGCCCCTCTCCTGGTCGTGCCACCAAGGCGCCTGGGAGGTGGGGCCACCCCCTGGTTGCCCCCTTCGGCCTGTTTTTACCCCTCGCTCCGAAAACCCTCGCGGAGACCCCCGCATTGCGAATTTCCTCTCCGTTCCACCGTCGTCGGGCTTCCAAGATCGGGAGCACTAGAATACCTCGTCCCGGCACCATGGACGTGTCGGGACCCGGAATATGCATATGTAATTCCTGTTATAACACAATTATATGGAGAGCTGAGAGCCGTACCCACTTGACTAAGCAGACAAGGCCAAGCACAGAACGTGAGGGGCATCCCATCCAGGCCTGGATGATCATCCGAGATGGGTCCTCATCGTCCGCTCACAAGTCTAAATGCTTATGGGTGGTGAAATCCCATACTCATAGACAAGTCGCCTCAACCATATTATCGATTGAATCATAACACTTACATAAACAGACTCCAGCCCGATCACCTAGTCGGGACCTCGGGCGGGCTCAATCATACAATAAAGTGTGCCACGTGACATAGTCACGAGCAATCGCATCGCGATGCCCCAAGCTGCGCACATCTAAGGTCCACTTGGTGTATAAAATACCGCCAGTAAGAACTCAACTAAGTTATAGAAAACCCATACTAAGACATGCATGTTATAATCATACACGCAGAACACATGTCTAGTATGAACAACAGGTATCATCACATTACTCTACAATGTACTTCTTTATTGACTTATATATAGAGCATACAAAGATCATATGACTATGATCCATCATTACATCAAACAACGGAAGAAAATTAGGTCTGAGTACAGACAAGATTAACAAATGGCTTAGAGAAGCCTTGTTGAACATACATGCCCATCCACGAGGGACCAGACTGCTGTCTGGAACTATACTATCTTAGTCAATGTCGAGCTTTAGGAAGGTGTCTCCATCGGGGGCTGGGTTCTCATCTAAAACATAGAATAAGCAAACGTATGTACAAAGTCGTACTCAACAAGACTTACATCAGAACTAAACTACTCATGCTCAAGTGTCAAGGTAAAGGGAGGTGGGGTTTCAATATGCAGAAGTGCCAGCTTTTACTTGGCTAGTATTTTACTACGAGTACCGGACTTGAGGTAAGAAGCATACACGAGTCTACTACCAAGTCTCCAACCAATACACCACTATGGATACTTCCTCGACTTCCCCACGAGGAAGCACACCATAGCACTCACACTTATCTTGCGAGTTTAATAAGTATCCATTCAAGTTGTCTAATGATCAAGTAGAGGTCTCCAAGTAGTCCATAACCGCAGACACATCTATTCGAATAGTTCATTACCCTGCAGGGGTGTACATCTTCACACGTGTGTCATCACTTATCGCCTCGTTCTTGTCACCCTTCAAGCGGGTGTCGGACGTGGATGAAACCAAGGCACTACCCTCACATCACCTTCTCTAATCCAGGAGTCGACTACCTAAGTTTGGCACCGCGCGAGAGTCCGGCCGGTTCAACAAAACGGACTCAGATAATGCAAGGGACCGATACGCCACCTCTACCAGATGGTTTTACTGCCTCACAAGTCCACCCACATATCTATATGATGCAACCTTTTTCTTCATTCTTTTCTATGCACATGCCAAATGGAATGCCCAAATCTAGTGTGACTCCTGGACTGGATCGGGTAAGTAAAGAGGCCAAACGGGGCTCCCATAAACCCTACATGTGGTCATACTCTTTTTCTTGGATCACAAAACAGGAACTTGGGGCCTAGGGCAGTGTTCAACGAGACAACCCACTATGTACTCCTACACATCCTCTCATCGTTCACCTTTGTTTAGGGTGGATTTACCAACACGTTATCATCAGCACCATTATGAATATCCATCCCGACTCACAAAAAATTTAACCTCATTTTATCACTAAGCAACAATAAGCAGTAACAGTTGCACGGGCCACATGCTCAACATTCAACTCCTATATCTGCTAGGATTGTGGTTTGCTTAATACGGTAACAAAATGATATGTCATGCATCGAATGGGTTCAACTATGCGGAAGAACGTGCCTTGGTGATCTCCTAAACATGCATAAGAGACACTAAGAGGGAAGTAGGAATTTATAGACATGATCAATGGGGTTTGCTTGCCTTACTGACGATACACGGGTTTATCGATCTTCTTCTTCGGGGGTGATCTCCGTCTAGGAAAGTCTGTTACCGGAACAATCATCAACAAAGGGGGGCACAAATAAAGTACAATGCTCAAGCACATGTTAATGTTGTGACATGAGGTATAGGGTACTGGTTTGTGGCACATTCCATTTAATTGAAGTGTATTGCAAAGAATTTGCAAAGTCAAACTTCAAATTTGAATTCAAATTATTCCATATACACATTTTCTTTTGTTCACCCATTTTAAAATGGTCAAACATGAAAACAAAGGCCATATTCATAATCCTTGCATTTTTCTGATAATTTTACATATATTATTTTTCCAATTTGGAGTTAGTATGAATTTCCTATGATTTTCCAAAGTTTATATATTTTTCTGGATTTTCTTTTAATTAGAAAAACCATTTACTGCATCATTACCGCGTCACAGTGACGTCAGGGGGGCTCTGACCACCGGGACCCACTTGTCAGTGGCATAGAGGTTAACCCCTCTGTTTATTTAAATTAATTTGGATAAAGGGGGGCCAGGGGCCCACCTTTCATTGGGTCTAGGGGGGGGGGTTACGGTCTGGTTTAAGTTTAACTACTCCGGCTCTCCGGAGTGTCGCCGGCGGCGGCAACAGTGCACGGCGGCGTGGCAGTTGGTGGCGAATCCGGCCACCAAACGCAGCGCGAGGGCTTCCAAATTGTAGCCCGTGGACGTGCGCGTCTCGGGGGCTAGTCGCGCGTCGCCGGGGATGCCGTATACGTCGCCGGCTTCAACATTGGCGGCAGCCGGAGCCACGGGCATGACGGCGTGACGACACAGAGCACGGGAGGACACGGGCGTCGACTCGTTGCACTACTGGAGATCCCAGTAACAAGGCAGACAAAACGGCGAGGTGGGAGGAGCATGAGACCGAGCTCGAGGCCGGCCATGGCGGCGGCCGTGCTCGGCTCTCATGAAAAACGACGAAGGAAGCCGAGTTAGGGCGTGGGTGTTGGGGGGTTTTGCTCACCGGAGCGCAGGGAACTCTTGGGTGCAACCAACGTAGGCGGGGAGGCTCAGGAGGCGGCGAATTCCTCGTCGAGATCCCGCGGTGGCCGGAGGCTAGTTGGTGAGGATGGCGTCGTCCTCGGTGCGGCTTGAGCTCGATTCGGAGGCCGTCTAGACGAAGTCGACGGCTAGGGACCTCCTGGACACAACGGCTCGTCGGGAGGGGACCGTTGGCCACGCGGGACATGGCGGCGCGCTCCGGCGAGCTCTCGAGCCGTGGTGAAATCAGAGAGAGGAGGGCGAGAGAGAGGGTGGAGAGTGAGGGGAAGGAGACAGGGGACTCTGGCTGTCTCCGTGGCACGAGGAGGCGGCCTGGGGGCTTCTGGAGAGGCCTCGGTGGCGTGCGCGGCGGTGAGCGCGCCACCGAGCTGCTTTGGGTGTCGGGGAGGAAGAAGACAAGTCGCGGGTGGGCTTGGGCCATGGGGGTTTAGTTGGGCCCGAGGCCTGTAGGTTTGGGCTGGGTTTTGTTTTTCTTTTTCTTCTCTGCTTTCTTCTGTTTTTCTTTTTCTGTTCTTTGTTTTGCCCTAGTAATAAAATACCTAGGCAATTTATTAAAATTCCCAAAGTATTTATAAAATCCTAATTAGCCAGTGGCAAGCCACTTTTAGGATTTGAGCATTTTTGAAATTCAAAACATTTGAATTTCAATTCAATTAGGGGTCAAATTTAATTTCCAGAGCACCTTTTGAATTTTAGAAAATTCCATTGGCATGGGAATGAACCCAAACCACTTTGGTAATGATCAGCATCATTTTTAGGAATTTTCCAAATGTTCAAATGATTTTTGGAAAAAGATTTTTATCTGGCCATTTAAATTAAATTCTCTAGGGCTTTTCTTTTCCCCATTTCTGAATTTCTTTTGAAATTTTCACATGATGCAAAGCGGCACTCAAACCCTAGTACTTACCCATGTTGGGGTTGTGAAAACTCACCCCCACTCAAAAGAATCTCGTCCCGAGATTCAGAAGTCGTCGGGAGGAAGGAGTGGTACTCGGCACGAAGGCGGTCTTCTCGTTCCCAGGTTGCTTCTTTCTCGGAGTGGTGCGACCATTGCACTTTGAGGAACTTGATCTTCTGACGACGAGTGACACGCTCTGCGGAATCAAGAATACGAACAGGGTACTCTCAATAAGAAAGGTCATCTTGGAGATCAAGCATTTCATGGTCGACTTCGCGGATAGGGTCCTTGAAGTAACGCCTGAGTTGTGACACATGGAATACATCATGTACTCGGGAAAGGTGCGGGGGTAGTTCAAGTTGGTAGGAAAATTCTCCATGTTTAGCAAGAATGCGGAAAGGTCCAATGTAACGTGGGGACAACTTGCCTTTGATACCGAAGCGTTGGGTTCCCTTTAGAGGAGTAACCCAAAGGTAAGCCTTCTCATCTAGATTGTAGCTTTCTTCCCTATGATGACGATCATAGTAGCTTTTCTGACGAGACTGAGCGGCTTTCAATTGATCACGAATGATGCGAACTTTCTCTTCTGCTTCCTTGATCATATCCGGTCCAAAGAATTATCTTTCACCGGTTTCTGACAAGTTTAGGGGTGTTCGACATCTTCGTCCATAGAGGAGTTCAAAAGGAGCCATGTTCAGAATAGATTGGAAACTATTGTTATAAGCAAATTCGGCAAATGAAAGAGATTTCTCCCAATTCTTTCCGAAAGATATAACACAAGCTCTGAGCATGTCTTAGAAAATTTGGTTAACCCTTTCAACTTGACCGCTAGACTGGGGATGGAAAGCTGTACTAAAGGAGAGATGAGTTCCCATAGCATTCTGAAAACTTTCCCAGAATCTAGAGGTGAAAAGGCTACCACGATCAGAATTGATTTTGAAAGGAGCACCGTGAAGAGACACGATTCTAGAGACATACAAGTCCGCTAACTGACTGGCAGTAATAGACTCGCGAACAGGAAGGAAGTCATCTACTTTGGAAAGTCGATCAATGACAAAAAAGATGGCATCATTTCCTTTCTGGGTTTTTGGAAAGCCGGTGATGAAGTCCATACCGACCTTGTCCCATTTCCACTCGGGAATAGACAATGGTTGAAGAGTACCAGCAGGTCTTTGATGTTCTACCTTAATGCGAAGACAAACATCACATTCGACAACATATCAAGCAATGTCTCTCTTCATCCTAGTCCACCAAAATCTCTGGCGTAGATCTCGGTACATTTTTGTGCTACCAGGATGAATCGAGAGGGGAGTGTCTTGAGCTTCCTTAAGGATCAGCTGCCTTAGGTCTTGATTCTCAGGGACTACTAAACGGTTCTCAAAGAATATCGTTCCTTGATCATTTGCAGAGAAACATTTAGCAACTCCGCTAACTATGTTCTCCTTAATCTCTTGAATACCACTATCACGTTTCTGGGTGGCTATGATTTTATCCTCAAGGGTTGGTTTCGCCACCAAGGTAGAAACAAATCCATGAGGAATAATCTCGAGATTGAGCTTTCGAAATTCCTCATGAAGAAGTGGTTGATACTGTTGTAACATGAGGTTGTTACAATACGAATTGCGACTTAGTGCATCAGCCATGACATTGGCTTTGCCTAGGGTGAAAGAAACTTCTAAGTCATAATATTTTATCAACTCTATCCAGCGTCTTTGCCTGAGATTAAGATCTGGCTGGGTGAATATGTATTTGAGGCTTTGGTGGTCGGAATAGATCTCACAACGATTACCAAGGAGGTAATGTTGCCAAGTCTTCAAGGCATGAACTACGGCAGCGAGTTCAAGATCATGGGTAGGATAGTTCTCTTCATGTGGACACAACTGGCGTGAAGCATAAGCTACCACATGTCGATCTTGCATAATTATGCATCCTAACCCTTGCCGTGAAGCATCACAGTAGATATCGAAATCCCTTTTGGTGTCTGGAGGTGCAAGTACAGGAGCATAAGTCAATCTTCTTTTTAGCTCTTGAAAACTTTCCTCGCACTTGGGGGTCCATTCAAATTTCTCATCTTTCTTGAGGAGTTCTGTTAGAGGCTTTGCAACTTTGGAGAAGTTCTCAATGAAGCGGCGACAATATATTGCTAAGCCAAGAAAACTCCTAACTTGCTTATACAATTCAAGTGGAGTCCAATCAAGGACGGCCTGAACTCTCTCGGGATTGACAGCAATGGCTTTCGCAGAAATCACGTGGCCTAAGTAGGTCACTTCTGGTAGCCAAAATTCGCACTTAGAGAACTTGGCATATAGGCGATGCTCTCGAAGTTTCATCAATACCAACCTAAGATGTTCTGCGTGCTCTTCTTCGTTCTTCGAGTAGATGAGAATTTCATTAAAATAAACCACAACAAATTTATCTAGGTACTACATGAACATCAAATTCATCAAGCGCGAGAATGTGGCAGGGGCATTGGTTAAACCGAAGGACATGACGGTGCACTCGTAAAGACAATATCGAGTAGTGAAAGCCGTCTTGGGAATGTCCTCGTTTCGGATTTTGATTTGATGGTAGCCTAATCTCAAATCTATTTTGGAGAAGACAGAGGATCCAGCAAGTTGATCATAAAGATCATTGATCCTGGGCAGTGGGTACTTGTTCTTTATCGTCGCTAGATTTAGCGGGCGATAGTCTACGCACATCCTTTCTGTTCCATCTTTCTTCATTACGAATAGAACGGGGAAATCCCATGGCGATGAGCTAGGGCGGATGAAGACTTTTGCCAACAAAGCTTCCAGTTGGGTTTTTAGCTCAGCTAACTCATGTGGGGCCATTCTATATGGACGTCTGGAAATTGGGGTTCTGCCTGGTATAAGATCCACTATGAACTCTACACATATGTCGGGTGACTAGGTTTAAGGAGTTGGGTTACTGGGTAGTTTTCTAGAGGATGACCACGGCTTACTAGGGGATACAACAAATATGTCAGAGTAGCAAAGTAACCCAACACGATGGTTAGTGTGGTTATTCTTCCTAGAAGACATCTAAAGTGGGAGGAAGAACTACAAATGCATCAATATAGGTTTCTAGAAGAAAACCTACAACAAACACTATGGAAATGTCGGGCATGCCACCTAGAAGTTCTTCTAAAAGGACAACCAAAATGGAGAGAAGGATTTTGCAAATGCATCAGATTATGAAGAAACCTGGAATGACTCGGACATCATACCGGCTGTAATTGCAAGAGAAAGGGAAATCCTCACAACATTTCAACAACACTTACATAAGAAGTTCAAAACATGAAGCACAATGACTCTAGACAACCGAACACAACTTTCCTATGGCTAGAAGGAAGCAATCAACGAGATGTTCTAGTAAGATATAGATGAGCCTAGTCCTATTTTCCCGTAGAAAAGATAAGGGTGACTCAGAACTCAGATCTACGAGGGTAAGAAGAAAAAGAAGCCTTACATTGTTCCCTTTATACCCAAGTAACTATATAACTATAGAATGCTAGACTCGACTTCGACCAAGGGTTTGATAATCCTACAGACAGTCCTGCTCTGATACCAAGTCTGTCGGGACCCGGAATATGCATATGTAATTCCTGTTATAACACAATCATATGGAGAGCCAAGAGCCGTACCAACTTGTCTAAGCAGACAAGGCCAAGCACAGAACACTCTCGGAAAGCATCGAACGTGAGGGGCATCCCATCCAGGACTGGATGATCATCTGAGATGGGTCCTCATCGTCCTCTCACAAGTCTAAATGCTTATGGGTGGTGAAACCCCATACTCATAGACAAGTCGCCTCAACCATATTATCGATTGAATCATAACACTTACATAAAAAGACTCCAGCCCGATTACCTAGTCGGGATCTCGGGCGGGCTCAATCATACAACAAAGTGTGCCACGTGACAGAGTCACGAGCAATCGCATCTCGATGCCCCAAGCTGCGCACATCTAAGGGTCACTTGGTGTATAAAATACCACCGGCAAGAACACAACTAAGTTATCGAAAACCCATACTAAGACATGCATGTTATAATCATACACGCAGCACACATGTCTAGTATGAACAGCAGGTATCATCACATAACTATACAATGTACTTCTTTATTGACTTATACATAGAGCATACAAAGATCATATGACTATGATCCATCATTACATCAAACAACGGAAGCGAATTAGGTCCGAGTATAGACAAGATTAACAAATGGCTTAGAGAAGCCTTGTTCAACATACATGCCCATCCATGAGGGACCAGACTGCTGTCTGGAACTAGACTATCTTAGTCAACGTCGAGCTTCAGGAAGGTGTCTCCATCGGGGGCTGGCTTCTCATCTAAAACATAGAATAAGAAAACGTGTGTACAAAGTCGTACTCAGCAAGACTTACATCAGAACTAAACTACTCATGCTCAAGTGTCAAGGTAAAGGGAGGTGGGGTTTCAATATGCAGAAGTGCCAGCTTTGACTTGGCTTGTCCTGTACTACGAGTACCAGACTTGAGGTAAGAAGCGTACACGAGTCTACTACCGAGTCTCCAACCAATACACCACTATGGATACTTCCTCGATTTCCCCACGAGGAAGCACACCATAGCACACACACTTATCTTGCGAGTTTTATAAGTATCCATTCAAGTTGTCTAATGATCATGTAGAGGTCTCCAAGTAGTCCATAACCGCGGACACATCTATTCGAATAGTTCATTACCCTACAGGGGTGTACATCTTCACACGCGTGTCATCACTTATCACCTCCTTCTTTTCACCCTTCAAGCGGGTGTCGGACGTGGAAGAAACCAATGCACTACCCTCACATCACCTTCTCTAATCCAGGAGTCGGCTACCTGAGTTTGGCACCGCTCGAGAGTTCGACTGGTTCAACGAAACAGACTCAGATAATGCAAGGGACCGAGACGCCACCTCTGCCAGATGGTTTTACTGCCTCACAGGTCCACCCACATATCTTTATGATGCAACCTTTTTCTTCATACTTTTCTATGCACATGCCAAATGGAAAGCACAAATCTAGTGTGACTCCTGGACTGGATCGGGTAAGTAAAGAGGCCAAACGAGGATCCCATAAACCCTACATGTGGTCATACTCTTTGTCTTGGATCACAAAACAGGAACTCGGGGCCTAGGGCAGTGTTCAACGAGACAACCCACTGTGTACTCCTACACAACCTCTCATCGTTCACCTTTGCTTAGGGTGGATTCACCAACACATTATCATCAGCACCATTATGAATATCCATCCCGACTCACAAACAATGTAACCTCATTGTATCACTAAGCAGTAACAGTTGCACGGGCCACATGCTCAACATTCAACTCCTATATCTGCTAGGATTGTGGCCTGCTTAATACGGTGACAAAATGATAGGTCATGCATCGGAATGGGTTCAACTATGCGGAAGAACGTTCCTCGGTGATCTCCTAAACAGGCATAAGTGAGACTGAGAGGGAAGTAGGATTTTATAGACATGATCAATGGGGTTTGCTTGCCTTGCTGACGATACACGGGTTTATTGATCTTCCTCTTCGGGGGTGATCTCCATCTCGGAAAGTCTGTTACCAGAACAATCATCAACAAAGGGGGGGGGAACAAATAAAGTACAATGCTCAAGCACATGTTAATGTTGTGACATGAGGTATAGGGTACTGGTTTGTGGCACATTCCATTTAATTGAAGTGTATTGCAAAGAATTTGCAAATTCAAACTTCAAATTTGAATTCAAATTATGCCATATACACATTTGCTTCTGTTCACCCATTTTAAAATGGTCAAACATGAAAACAAAGTCCATATTCATAATCCTTGCATTTTTATGATGATTTTACATATATTATTTGTCCAATTTGGAGTTAGTATGAATTTTCTATGATTTTCCAAAGTTTATATATTTTTCTGGATTTTCTTTTAATTAGAAAAACCCTTTACTGCATCATCACCGCGTCACAGTGAAGTCAGGGGGGCTCTAACCACCAGGACCCAATGGTCAGTGGCACAGAGGTTATTGGGTCTAGGGGGGATTAGGGTGTGGTTTAAGTTTAACTCCTCCGGCTCTCCGGAGTGTCGCCCGCGGCGGCAACAGTGCATGGCGGCGTGGCACTTGGTGGCGAATCCGACCACCAAACGCAGCGCCAGGGCTACTTAATTGTAGCCCATGGACGTGCGCGTCTCAGGGGCTAGTCGCGCGTCGCCGGGGATGCCGTATACGTCGTCGGCTTCAACATTGGCGGCGGCTGGAGCCACGGGCACGGCGGCGCGATGACACAGAGCACGGGAGGACACGGGCGTCGGCTCGTTGCACTACTGGAGATCCCAGTAACAAGGCAGAAAAAACGGCGAGGTGGGAGGAGCACGAGACCGAGCTCGAGGCCGGCCATGGCGGCGGTCGTGCTCGGCTCTCATGGAAAACGACGAAGGTTTCTTCTCTGCTTTCTTCTGTTTTTCTTTTTCTGTTCTTTGTTTTGCCCTAGTAATTAAATACCTAGGAAATTTATAAAAATGCCCAAAGTATTTATAAAATCCTAAGTAGCCAGTGGCAAGCCACTTTTAGGATTTGAGCATTTTTGAAATTCAAAACATTTGAATTTCAATTCAATTAGGGGTCAACTTTAATTTCCAGGAACCTTTTGAATTTTAGAAAATTCCATTGGCATGGAATGAACCCAAACCAGTTTGGTAATGATCAGCATCATTTATAGGAATTTTCCAAATGTTCAAATGATTTTTGGAAAAAGATTGTTATCTAGCCATTTAAATTAAATTCTCTAGGGCTTTTCTTTTCCCCATTTTTGAATTTCTTTTGAAATTTTCACATGATGCAAAGGGGCACTCAAACCCTAGCACTTACCCAAGTTGGGGTTGTGACAGGACGCTTCTCGGATGTGCCATGAGTAGTCCTCCTTGGACCATGGGTCCATGACCAGTAGCTATGTGATGTCTTCTCTCCATTCTTGTTCTTCAATTCTTAGCCCTTGTGAGCTGCCCTACATGATCAAGGCATCTATGTAATTTTCCTGCTGTTGCTATGCTGTGTTTGTTGGGATCCGATGGATTATGAGATTATGTTCAGATTGTGTCCAATAAGTAATACGGACATAAAAATTTCTAAGAAAGATAGTGGTGGATTGCTTCTTGGTGGCTCTATTTTGAGAATCATTAATTATATACCAACCATATTTCAAACTTACTCCACCCCTTTGTTTGAAGGTGAGAATCTCTCCTTTGGGTACAACACCAAAGGAAAATGACTTAGACATACAGACTAAACAGAAGGAAGTACTAAAAGCAAAGTAACTAATTGTTTTTGTGGTTTTTGGTATAAGAATCTAAAGAAAAAACTAGAAAGTAAACTAACAAGACTAAAAAGCAAAGGTTATGATGTAGTGCTCCTCGCTGGTTACCCCAAGTGGAAGGTTATGATGTAGATAGTAGAAAATTTCCCTCGGTGAAGATACCAAGGTTATTGTACCAGGAGTAATCCAAAAGATTCAAGTAGGTTATCAAACGAGCAAGGCGTCGTTTGACATAAGTTACTCACTTGACCTGGACCTGCACAAAAATCAAATAACTTTGCTCCCAATGAGTCAGAGAGGTTTTCAATCTCTCCGGTCTTCTTGTTTACAAAGGATCAAACACACGGTGGAAATAGTGATGGTGATTGCAACTGAAAGGAAATAAAGCAGTAAAGACTTGAAGTGTAAACAAAGGTGGAAATATGGACCGGGCTCCCATGATGTTCACTAGTGATGTCTCTCTCCCAAAAGACGATCTAAGCCGGGTGAACAAATTACAGCTGGGCAATTGACATAATTATAAATGCACCACAATGCTAATTATGCCACAAGAAAGTTAGAGGCTCAAAAGTATGGGAAGTACGCTAAGACAAGTAGACCGTTTATTCATCAGAATCTACTCACTAATCATCCACCTTGAGATATCTATCCATAACATCTCGCTGGTATTAAGTTGCGAGCCCTACCCAAAGTGTAAACCCAAAGCAACAGACAACTGCCTTAACGAACTTTGCGTAAGGTAAACAATCCTTGCAACTGCGGTTACAAGCACCGTAGTTTTCTCCCTGGTGGCAACAACACATCCCCTAGTCTCATGTTTCTATCGCTCAAGCTAGACATCGGGGGGCATGAACCCACAATCAAGCATAACACTCCCTCTTGGAGTTACTATCTACTACTTGGACAAAGCAACGGAGAACATGCAAGAATTACTCAAGAACAAAATATAAAAGGATAACCAAATATATAACTCATCACAATCTGAACATAATCTCATAATCCATCAGATCCCAGCAAACACATCATAGCAACAACGGGAAAATTACATAAGTGCCTTGATCATGTACGGCAGCTCACAAGGTCTAAGAATTGAAGCACAAGATTGGAGAGAAGACATCACATAGCTACTGGTCATGGACACATGGTCCAAGGGGGACTACTCACGGCACATCCGCGAAGCGCTCATTGTGGTGGAGAAGCTCCCGGAGATCAATCCTTCCTCCGGTAGGGTGCCGGGACGAGGTCTTCTGGTGATCCCGATCACGGGATCGCAGCGGCGGCAAAACCGAGCTGAAAACCGCAATGCGGGGTCTCTTTTCAGGGTTTCTGCATCGAGGAGGTAATATAGGACGAAGGGGGCTAACAGGGGAGGGCCCCACCTCTCAGGCGGCCTGTGGGCGCGGCCTCCCTTCTGGCCGCGCCAGGTGGCCGTTTGAGAGGGGATGGCCCCTCTCCGGCTGCCCTTCGGTGTTGTGTAAGCTTCCTTTACGCTGATTTTTATATATTTTCTTGGTTTTTTCGGGCACTTTTAATATGGGTAAAAACCTGCAATTCACAGACATTAGCAGCTAGAAACTGGCACTGGGTGCACTGAGTTAGTAGTTAGTCCAAATATGTGTAAAAATGTATGAAAGTCTAGCAAAACACATAGCAAAGTCACCCAAATTAGCATGGAACAAGCAGAAATTATAGATACGTTTGGGACGTATCACCAATTATCGGGAAACCTCGATCACCGGTTGACAAATGAGCTAGTTTTTATAGAGGCTATCTAGGGACTCCGGTTTGTTCACATACCACACGTGTACCAAAAGTTTCTGTTTCATACAATTCTAGCATGGTATGAAACTTATCATGAACTAATGAGATATGATAATAAACACGCTTTGTTATTTTCCTCTAGGGAATATCTCCCACAGACCACACCCCACTTTACGTCGTGGTCGTCATCCAACGGGGTGACCACACCTCCACCGACGACCTCGTCTTAGCCCAGAACTCTGCGACATAGTGGTCTTGAGGAGCCTTGTACGCCCTATAGTTGGCCCATCTTGCCCTCTATGCAGGGTCACCGAAGTCTGCCCGATCCATGGCCCAACGCAATATGTCCACTGATTGAGCGACCTCACTGGACCAGGAATCATGGTCTTATGCTACTCTGGAGTAAATCTCATGACCGCAACGATGCCTTCCAGGCGCATATCTTTGATGCTGGTGAAGTTCAAGCACACTTCCATGGTGTTCTTCAACCTGATGAATCCACCTTGTGTGGTCCCAAGGAGGAAACAACTCCATTCAATGCCCCACGGGAAGGGGTTGGGGCTGGAGTTCATGGTGGTGTGGGTAGATGCAAGAGGAACGACAGACGGAGAGGTGTAAGACGGATAACAGAGTCTGGTGGTGGTTAGTGAGCATTAGGGTAGTTATTTATAGGGGTTGCGTATAGTGAGCATCGAGGGTGGTTATTTATAAGTGGTGTGAGATTATTACCGATCAACCTTTGACATTCGTGATGTCCATGCTGATCTAGAAGGGCTAGTCGGTGGTGGTTCCCCTGGAGAAGGGCAAAGAGGTGGTGACGCCCATGGAGAAGGGTAAGGAGGAGGTGTCACTCACGGAGTTGGTGGAGGTCATGGGAAACGATGTGTCGAAGGCCACTCTAGACAAGCGTCGGAACTGCGGACACTCCTGAGGTTGGACCAAAGTCGTTATGCAAGGTCATCAATGCGGCGAAGCACTTCTTGACCGTGCCGATAGAGTTTAGGCCGAAGACAAACACTAATTGCGCATGGAGGGTGACTGTCAACCTGGTGAACAGTAGGGTTACCCTCGATTAGGGTTGGGCAAACTTCACCGCCACCCATAAGATCAAGATCGGCTACATGGTGACGTTCAAGCTGCTTACTCTCAACACCCTCAAGTTCATCATGTTCAAGTTTAACCTTAATGGCATTGGAGTGGTGAACAAGTGCAGGAAGCACAAAGACGCCTATGCCGTGAATGTCTAGGCTCAACAGGGAGGTTTATTTTAAGTGTTTTGTTAAGTAGTTTCGTTGGATGAGAACTAGTGCTATCATTCAATACTCTTATACTAAGTTATGTGCTATTTGTGTTTTGTTTATGTGATCTCGTGTGCTGATAATCTCACCACCTCGATGAGGAGGTTACTAAATTGCATGTGACGCATGTAACCAACCACGCTGCCTTGCCAAGTGGGCAACAAAACAGCGTGACTCTCGTTTCCCCCCCAGCCTGGCTAGAGTGTATGTAGGCAACCAATGAACATGCAGATCTTGGTTTTTAGCCTGTATTTTCTCAGACAGGCTAAGCTGATCAGTCTATGCAATGCATACAAAGGAAGAGATGGGAACCAAACATGACCCTAGTTTGCAGCCAGATATGTGCTTGACCGATACTTCCCATTATATGTTCGCAATGTGGGCGTGCAAGAGCGGCAACATAGGAGGATGATTTCCCCCATGGAAGGAACGAGCACACGGGTGGCATAGTCCATATACTGGCTTGGACAAGCCCGGTCTAGGTCGGCGGCGGGGCTGCGGGGCCCATCGGCGATGGGAGGACGTGGAAGTGTGTGGCGCGATTTGAGCCTCAGATCATAGATATGGGGGCTGAGAAGGAGGGGATAGCTAGGGTTTTCAGGGAGAGTAATCTAGGAGGAAAACAAGGTAATTTTAAGGGGATGGATGCAAATACTCTATGGGGGAAGAAAATAAAATCTATGACACCATATCTCTTTTCGAATCATGTGAGACCCATTTTAGGATGTGCCATGTATCACCACCGATCTTAGTTAAAGCACCTACAAAACCATTTCTTCATTGGCCATTTTCCTCCTACAAAAGAAGAGGCGCCCAAGTAGGTTATCAGTTATCGATGATGCGTTGGTCCGCTGATGGCTAGTGGCTTGAAACCTCAAAGCACATCATCAGGGTCGGTCCTGCAGGAGTGCAAAGTGTGCCAGCCGCATAGGGTTCCAAAAAATTTAGGGGCCACAATTTTTGTAAATGTACATTATGAATTATTTACATAATAAATAAATAAGATTAACCTAGAATACTTTGGACGATTACTAGAACTTAGTTGCACTACTAGCGTTCGGTACTGAAAGCTGAACCGAACGAAAAGCACGCATCCGATTCTTAAAAAAATAATCGTTGGCTCCTTGTTGGATGATTGATACGTCCCAAATGTATCTATAATTTTTGTTTGTTTCATGCTTATTAGGTTGACATTGTTAGATGTTTTTATGCACTTTCATGTCTTTTACAACACATTTGGGAACTAACCTATTAACCTAGTGTCCAGTGCCATTTTCTGTCTGCGCATTATTCACCGGAAGACCGGGGCCACCAGTTGGCCAGGTGACCAGAGGGCGCGACCAGGCCCTAGCCGCGCCGCCTGGGTGGTTCGCCCCACCTCTCCCCCCCCCTCTGGCCTATATTACCCTCAGATGAAAAAATCCTGAATATCCAATCTCTTTTTCCAGAAGAATTTCTGATCTCCGCCACCATCTCTGGCAAGCTTCGGGGGACCAAAAGTTCTTGTTCCGGCACCCTGTCGGACGAGGATGTGCCCCCGGATCCATGTCCATCGACGTTGCTTCCTCCCTCCATGATGCGGGAGTAGTTCCTCTTCGGGGTTGAGGTTTTCTACCAGTAGCTATGTGGTATCTCTCTCTCTCTCTCCAATGATGTGATCTTGATTGTGATCATTGGCTATGTTAATCTAGTTGTCTCCCATGGTGTTTCTCCTTCTTCTATGTACTGGATTTGATGTGCTCACTTGATGATATCTAGTATAATCTTCAAGATCGTGGTGACATTGGGTCTATTGGACATGGATTAGAAGAATATTTTTATAAGTTATTTTTTCTTGTCGATTGAATTATGGATTTGAGTGCTCTTGATGCTTGTGTTCAGTAAATTTTTCATAGTGTTGTGGTAACAATGGGCACTTTTTCATATTAGAAAGAGACTATTCTTGAGATATGTTGTGGTGATCTTTACTACTATCATTGGATGACCGTGGTAACATTGGGACATCCATATATGTGGAATACAAACTCTAAGGTGTGCTTTTGTAGCCCTACACAAATTCTCGGCCTCTTTTATCCACAAAAGAATGATCTCCGAGTAATGTCTTCCTTGCATGTTTCTAGAGGAAATATCATGTGTTTCAATTATATTAATTTTTTTGGGAGTTCCACTAGTGAAATTATGAAGCCTAGGCCTTGTTTCCAAGCTTTGCAATACCTTTTTAGTCACTTTTAGTACTTGCTACCTTGCTGTTTTTATTTTTGCAGATTTATATTACCTTGCTTTGCCACACCTATCACCCATATTTTACCGTCTCTTCGCCGAACTTGTGCAACTATTTAATTTGACATTGTATTAGGTGTGTTGCGGACACAAGAGACTTCTTGTATCTTAATTGCGGGGTTTCTTGAGAGAAACCATCTTCAACCTCTACTTCCTTGAGTTCGATAAACCTTAGTTCATCCACTTGAGGAAAATTGCTGCTATCCTACAAACCTGTGCGCTTGGAGGCCCAACATAGTCTACAAGAATAGAATGTTGTGTAGACATGAATGATGGATACATAGCAACGCACACATAAAAGAAACTGCTCCTCGCCTCACTTGGATGGCTGGACCTAGCCGGCCCGTAGCCTCCTAGCGCCAACACCACTTCGGCCCGACCTCGAGCGGCTGGCGCTCAACTCTCGACTCTTCGGCGTCTTTGCTTCCGAAGCTTCCGATCCGCCGATGTACTGCTAGGTACTCCCTTCGTTCCACAATATAAGACCTTTTTGTAAGCTAAATTAGCTTGGAAAAACATCTTACATGTGGGGCAGAGGAAGTAATTCTCAGTTTGTCTACATAAGGATACATGAGGCACAACGGGTTGGTCAGATCATCAAACAAAACAAGGATAATTAATCATCGTCTATCTTCCAAATTAGATCACCGCATCATGAGCTGAGTTTGATGATCCGTATAATTGTGAAGTAATTAGCAATATTTTTACATATCACATCTTCTAAATTTAGAATTCATTAGTGCAAGTTTTCGTGTAAAATAGGGATTTCTTTGAAAGTTTTGCACAAGGCTCGGGATTTTGCCGGCCCTGCCCGATGTACAACACCCCTCTTGGATATGCATGAAGCAGAATTACATACCCATGGTTATGATAGTTCAAGGGCCGATCCAACTAGACAACGATATCAAAACGTATCTTGAGGAATTGAAGGAGGAATTAGATATTTTATGGAAGGTTGAAGGAGTGCGGACCTGGGACAGAAACAAAGGAAATTATTTTAAGATGAGAGAAGAAGTGATCACTGGGTACAAGACTATCCGGGATATGGATATATTTCCAGCCAGTCGTGCCATTGATATACTGGGTGTGCTTAATGTATGGATGACACGTCTTTTTTGGCAACTATCGATAGAGGGGAGTCGGAAAACTGTTTTCATCGGCCTTCGAAGGTGGCTTCACAAAGATGATGAGTGGAGAAATCGTGCAAATCTATTTGAAACCACATTGGAGACCAGAGGGCCACCACTTAAGAGGTCTGGAGAAGAAATCCATGAGATGTTAAACAACTGAACAACATTCCCTAAGCCAGGAAAGAAGAAAATGCACGTTAAAGAGAAGATGTTGCTGAAAGTATGGAAAATAATATACTTTTTTGGGGATTTGAAGTATTGGGGTAAACTCAGTACGCCTCATAGCCTTGATATGATGCACATCACAAAGAATGCGTGTGAAATTTTGCTGGGGCCACTCTTCGACATGCTAGAAAAGAGTAAAGATAAGTTGAGGGCGAGAGAAGACTTGAAAGACATCGGTATTAGGGGTGAACTTCAACCCACATCCTCCTCTAGCGACAAGGGTAAAACCAACAAGTCTGATTATTGCCCTCCAGCTTGCTTCACCGTCGACAAGGCCGAGCTTGCTCAAGTTTTGAAATTCCTCAATGGTATCAAAGTTACTTCAAGTTACTCTGGGTTAGTCCATAGATATCTAAATACAAAAAAACATAGAATTAGTGGAATAAAGTCCCATGATTATCACGTGATGATGACTCAACTACTTTATGTTGATTTTAGAGGGATAATGGACTTTCATGCCCGCAACACACTTATTTACCTTTGCAATTTTTTTGACGTTATCTCTCGAAAGTCGATAAGTATGATTCGTCTCACAAGACTACATGAAGAGATCATTACAATGTTTTGTGAGCTTGAGATATATTTACCGCCCGCATTCTTCGATGTTATGGTGCATCTCCTAGTCCATATTGTCCCCCTTGGACCGGCATTCTTGCATACCATGTTCTCATTCGAAAGGATGAACGGAAGAGTGAAGGGATACGTTCGTAACAAGTCACGTCCTAATGGAAGCATCATGCAATCATATCTGACTATGGAGTCTATATCGTTATGTAAGAATTATATTCAAGATGATGAGTCAATTGGTCTTCCCATTAGTAAGCACGCAAATAGGCTTGAAGGAGTGGGTTACTCACTATTGAAGCGTGATTTACATGTGGATGCACAAAACCGACGGGGCGACTTCAATTGTCAGAACCCTAATTTAGGTTTGTGATTTTCTTAGCTAGCATCTTTGCATCATGGAAATTTTTGCAAAAGAAAAAGAATTGTGGAAGCAAAAAGCCCCAAAATAATTTTAATAAAAGGCCAAACAAAAATATTTTTCAAAAAATGATTTGAATTTTTTGAAAAATCTCATAAATGGGCATGATCACTTTTCATGTGAAGTGGGTCCCACTCCATGCTCATGGATTTTTGTAAAAGTCCAAAATTCCCTTGGAAATTAATTCAATATTGTATTTGCAATTGGAATTAAATAAATAAAATTCCAATAATTCTAAAACTTTGTGGGTGGAGTTATATATGTCTCTTAAGCCCACATAAAAGTTTGTAGGATTTTATAAAATGTTTTGGTCGCAAAATCAAATCAAAACAAAATAACAGAAAACAAATAAAAAGAAAACAAAAGAAAAGGGCAGAGCCCGCCTACCTTCCCAGCCCAGCCAGCCTGGCCGTCCCAGCCCACCAGGGGCCTCCCTGTCGTCTTCCTCCCCTCGCCCCGATGCTGCTCGGTGGCGAGCATGCGTCGGCAGACACGCCACCTCCTTGCCTGCCTCCCCTTCCTAATCTCTTCGCCGTGGACGCCCTGGAGACACCATCTCCATTTTCCCCCCTCCTCTGGTCACCCTCTTCCTCTCCGTCCATGAATCCCGCGCAACCCCGAGCCCTAGCCGGAGCGGCCGCCGTGCACCGACTCGGCCACTGGCCGAGATAGCCCGAGCCGCCATGTACAACATCTTCCTCCTCCTCGATTTCGCCGACCCGCTCCGTTGATTTGAGCCCTGCACCAAGAGGAGCGACTCCATCTTCTTCGAGCCGCCGCCGGCCACAGCAACTCCGGCGAGCGATTCCGCTCCGGCCGGTTCCTCCCCGACGTCGCTGCGTTCGCCTTCGTCATCGTGGTGACACCGCAACTTTTCCCCCTCCCCTAGCTACTCCCCGCGCCCTGATTCGCCGCCCCGTCGAGGCCAGTGGCTCCGGCCGCCGCCGGGCTCGTCGCAGCCGTGGCCCTGGTGCCCCCCAAGCCCCTCGTGCGCACTGGGCGAAGCGCATGAGCGAGAGGCACCCCCTGGTGCCCTCCTCTGCCTTCCCCATGGCCGCGAACCATGCTCCGGCAGGGCGCCGCCGTGCACACCAGCGTCATGCCGCCGGCCAGCCAGGCCATTAACCCCTAACCCCCTTCTAATCCCTCTATCTCTCACTAACTACGGGCCCTAGTGGCTAATTAAACCAGCCGGTTTATTTTAAACCAAGGATTAATCCCTAGTCACTGACCAAAGGTCCACCGGTCAGTTGGACCAGTCAACGCAGATGACATCAGCATGACCTGGTGCTGATGCAATAATCCTTTTTAATTTAAATAAAATCCAGAAATTCCAGAAAATATTCAAAACTTTGAAATTGAATATCTTTTAAACCGTAACTCCAATTGAAATGATTTTTATATGAAAAATGATCAGAAATTAAATTCACTACCAAAATATCAAAATTTCATCCATGTTTGAAATGTTTACAATGAGGGATCAGTAGCATTTTGCTATTTGGCTCTTTTGTATTAAATCAAATAAATTACTATGATCATTCTAACTTGAACCAATGCAATGCAATACACTTCACATGGACATAAGAAGCACAACACACCCATGTTCATCATCATATCATGTCATATTGCTTGTGCATTGTAATTTATCGAATGTGCATTAGTTTCAGTGCTTTGGTGATTGCTTCTTTCCGGTAGGAGTTGATCTCGGAGACGAGTTCAACCTCACGTCAGAAGAGTGTTACATCGTGATCGTCAGCAAGGCAAGCACCCCCTCTTTGATCATGCCGATAAAATCCCAGTTCCCTCTCATTCTCGCTTATGCATGTTTAGGATGTCACCATGATACGTTCTACCGCTAGTTGAACCCATTCCTTTGCATGACCTATCATTTTTTCACAATAGTAAGCAAACCACAATCCTAGAAGATCTAGGAGTTGAATGTTGATCATGTGGCACCTTCAACTGTTACAACTTATTGCATGCTTAGAGTTTATAATGAGGTTACTTTAATGTGAGTCGGGATGGTAGTGATCATGTGAATGATGGTGGTAACGTGTTGGTGAATTTGACCTAAACAAGGTGAACGATGAGAGGTTGTGTCGGAGTACACAGTGGGTTGTCTCGTTGAACACTAACTTAAGCCCGAGTTCTTGTGTTGTTATCAAGGACTAAGAGTATGACCACACATTGGGCTCACTGACCCCTCTCGGCCTAGTACCTCACCCCGGACCAAGTCCAGGAGTCGCAAGTAGTTCGAACTTTAACGATCTCAAGAAGGTGCATCAAGGTAAGTGGTGGACGTAGGTTGTGTCCTAGTTGAATCAAGTGATCATGATCGAGTTGAGCTTGATGGCTGGACACACAACGTTTGAGTCCGCATCAGAAAAATCGGTCGGATTCCGATTGTGGTCCCAACTCAAATAGGTGACCCCCTATGACTAGAGATGGTGATGTGAGTGAAGTGTCGTGGCAACATCCTCGCCGGTACTCGCTTGAAGGGTCCACTCCCAGGCGGTAACGGATGCGTGCGTGTGTGTGTAGCAGTACACCCCTGCAGGGTTAATGAACTATTCGAATAGTCGTGTCTGCGGTTATGGACTACTTGGAGACCTTTACTTGATCATAGACAGCTTCAATGGTTACTCTAAAATTTCCAAGATAAGCGTGAGTGCTATGGTTTTCTTTCTCGTGGGGAAGTTGAGGAAGGATCATAGTGGTGTATTGATTGGAGACTTGGACTCGTGTACGCTCCTTACCACTTTCTGGTAATCGTAGTATAGGACTAGCCAAGTCAAAGATGGCACTTCTGCATTGAAACCCCACCTCCCTTTGCCTTGATACTTTAGCATGAGTAGTGTAGATCTGATGTAAGTCTTGTTGAGTACATCTTTGTACTCACATTTTCTTATTTTATGTTTTAGAGATGAGACGACTGCACCTGATGGTGGCTTCTACCTCGAGCTCGACGTGGACTAAGTTGCATAGTTCCAGACAGCAGCCTGTGCCCTCTGGAGGGTCGCTGTATTTTATTTCAGGCTTCTTAAGCCATTTGTTAAACTTGTCTTTACTAGGACATAATTTTCTTCCGTTGATGTTTGATGTAATGTTAGATCACAACCATGTGATCTCTGCTTGTAATACAACTACTATGTCTGCTCTGTTTAGCAGAAGTTATAAAGACTATGCTTTTGTAGAGTTCATGTTGTGATTACCTGTTGTTTACACTGGACATGTATGCTGTGTGTATGATTATAACGTGCATGTCTTAGTGTGGGGTTCAATAGCTTAGTTGAGTTCTTGCCGGGAGTCTTTTATACACCAAGTGGCCCTTAGATGTGCGCAGCTTGGGGCATCGCGATGCGATTGCTCGTGACTCTGTCATGTGGCACACTTTGTTGTATGATTGAGCCTGCCCGAGATCCCGACTAAGTGATCGGGTTGGAGTCTGTTTATGTAAGTGTTATAATTCAATCGAGAATATGGTTGAGGTGACTTGTCTATGAGTATGGGATTTCACCAACCATAATCATTTCGACTTGTGAGCGGACGATGAGGACCCATCTCAGTTGATCATCCGGCCTGGATGGGATGCCCCTCACGTTCGATGCTTTCCGAGAGGGTTCTGTGCTTGGCCTTGTCTGCTTAGACAAGTGGGTACGGCTCTCGGCTCTCCATATGATTGTGTTGTAACAGGAATACATACGCAAACCCCGGGTCCCGACATCAATAGGGCGCACACAGTGGTGCTACAACATGCGGAAATGATAACTCCTTGGCTGCAAAATCACAAGGACACTTTAAGGAAAGAACACGAAACGACAGGGAGGCACATGACTGAGGCCCAAATAACTAGAGAACACAACGCAAAACTTGCGTCTTTGTAACGACCCAGTCCCGAAGGGAACCAAGTCAACTGTGCTTCTGTGCTATCCCTGGATCAGTATGCTAGCACCCACAATACTCGATGAAATACCATAGTATCACATGTTATAAACTAACGTAAATACATGGTATTTATTACCTTATAGCCCTTGGGCTAGAATACACAGCAGAACAATCAATATATAAGTGGAGTCCCATAAACGCCAACGGCAAAGCTGAGTGTAGACTTCACGACCCTATATCGTATCACTTACTCGACGTATATAATCCTGCAACACCGAAGGTTACAGCCCGACAACGGGTCAGTACATTTGAATGTACGGTAAATCATATCCCAGAAAGAAGTAAATTTGCTACAGTACATGCAATTTGGCTCGTGGAGCTTCTACATTTATTTTTGCAAAAAGCTAAATTTTCCCTATAGAATAATAATAAATAAGTTATACAATAGCATACGATTGAGATCGAAAAATTTCACTCAATCTATCCCAAAGTGATTAAACAAATCAGTTAATTAAAGATGATGAGAAAAATCAATATTTCCACAACTAGTCGCTCAAATTGTCCATAACCGAGGACACAGCTAATCGATTAGCTTTATACTCTGCACAGGTTTGTGCACTTTTCCCCACAAGACTCGATTGCATCCTTTGTAGTTCGTCACACTGCATGGTGTATGACAACTGGAAGACTGAGACATGGTCTTTCGGATGTGTTTCGCCTTAACCGCTGGATAAACCGGTACACCTATAAAAATCTACATCTGCTAGTCTATCCTGTAAAGAGGTCACACAACCTACTCAACTAAGCCAGAGCCCATAATAGCTTACGGCTGCACACGTAAGCTTCTAGGTATGTCAATACAAACAGTCCCTTTGAGACTGGGTGGCTTTCCGCAGTCATCACTGGCCATCCCCAGGATACTCGCAACCATCCCACCCAGGTAGTTCATTAACTTTATCTTGGTCCTAATTACTACATCATCACTCATACCTCATAATGATTCACTTCCCAATCCACGTCTACTTACCATAGCAATATCATAGTATATGATGGTGAAAATGATGTAAGGATCAGACCTACCTCAATGAACTACTGGGTGTAATAGCATAGCATAACCTATCATGCAATCTAAAGAAGAAAAACTAATGCATTGAAAATATAGGTAATAGGGGGTATGATCAAAGATATGACTTGCCTTGAATATTGATGAAGTTATTCGCGCTCACAATTCCGACAATTCTACTCGTCACACTTCGAGCAATCTATCGTAACCAAGCAAACAAGGTTGCACACAATAAATCAATAATCCAAAAGAAGGCAAACAATTTTTTTTGAAACTCCAAAAAAAACCAAATAAAAGATTTTGCAAAATAGATCAAAAATATATTCAAAGTCGGTTGTAATGTGTCTAGAAACTAGGGTTTAACTAGGGTTCTAGTTTGCAAAAAGAATCAATCAAATCCGAGTTGTAAAGCAAAAGTTACGATCAAAAGAAGATCAAATTTGAATCTGTCCAGATTTAAATTTTTAGAAAATACTAAATAAAGTTTTAGTGTTGTACTGGATAGAAGATTTCAAAATAAAACCGTGGGCTTTGGAATCACGCAAAACGGATCTACGGTCAAAAAGATATTACAAGAACGAATCTACATAGGATTGAGAACTTTTTTTTATCAAACGAAAAATGATGTTCTCAAAACTTAGATCTACAATAACTAATGTGTAGAGGGTTTAGAAACAATCAATTGACCGCTAGTTTCATCTAAAACGGAGCACCGGTTAAAAGATTACAACGTTTTTACTAGTCGCGGCGGGTAGATTTTGACACGACGAAGACGACGGTTCCGGCGATCTCCGGCGGCAAAGAATTCGTCTAGGACGTAGAGATTGACTAGGAGATCATAACGGTGGTGGTGATGACCCCCAACGTCGTCCGTACGGGCGTAGAGACGCGATGAACCGGGTGCGCTCCGATGAACTCTTGTGGTGCGCGCAAAACTTAGAGATCAATCTTGCGCAAAAAAAAAGAGGTAAAAGATGTCCATTAGATGCACAACGAACAAAGAAGTCGGTATGCAAAATTTGAGGTCAAGGGGAGGCTCACCGGCGACGAAATCTACCGGAAAAGTCGAAATTTTACGGCGAGATCTACCTCGAAATTGGCTCGATTTGGGACGGTTTGGGCGAAATTTTCTGGAGAATCGGTGGAGGGGGTTGTGGGATATTTATGGGACAAGATTTTGAGGGCAAGGGGTTAACGGGGAGAGAGATCGGAACGGACACGGGGGAGGCGCCATGGCCGAGTCGGTCTCATGGTCCTTCCCGTTACCGTCTCCAGGAAGGAGACGGCTGCTCGGGCGAGCTGGGCCGCGGCCTCGGCCCACTCGGGCGTGGTTGCTGGCCTCGCTAGGCCGGCCCATCTTCCTTTTTTTTCGCAAAGTTTTCTTTTTGGAAAACTAAGTATAGAGATATTTTTAAAATAATATAAATAACCCAAAAATAATAACGCATTAGTTTTTAAAAATAAATAAATAATACGAAATTAGCTTTATTTATTTATTCATTTTTCCTCAACTTCAAAGAGTAATATAAAATAAAATATAAGTCGCAAAAATACAAAATAAATTCCTAAAATCTTAGGATTATTTAAATAGAATATTCAATGACTTTTTTAATCCAAAATAAAAAGATTCAAAAAAACATTTTCTAATAAACCCAAATAAAACTCAAGCAAGGTATTAAATCATTTTCAATTGAAATTGAAGAAGTCATGTTATCTTCCCTCATTTAATTATTTTTATTTGAAATATAAAAGTATTCAAAATAAGATCCAATACAATAAAACTTCTATTGAAACATTTTCCAACTTTATTCTATTTATTGAAGGAGTCATATTACCTTCTCTCTATTTGTATTTGTTGGAATTATTTTAAATAATAAATGTAAAAGAACAAAAATGAATATTAGGGAAAGTCCTTTTATTCCATCTCATTTTAATATTCATTTAAACTCCAAAAGTTTCAGATCCTAGTCTATCTCACTCAGATCAATTACACACAAATCAAACAAGACAAATCATAATTATTTAATTATTATAACATTCCAAAATTTAGAATTTTGGGATGTTACAAATCTACCACCCTTAAAATGAATCTCGTCCTCGAGATTCGAAGAGGCTAAAAAGAAAAGGTTTGGTTTGGGGTCTTCCGTCTCCGAAATCCACTGATCCTCTAAAGCTCTAGGGTGCTACCACCCTTAAAACAAAATCCCAGGTCTTCATGAATATTGCTCCTTCGATGACTTCCTTCTTACATATACCCCTACTCCTTCGAGGTATTGAATCTCTTTCATGGAATGATTGGTCTTCCATATGTTTATCCTTCATGAATGACAGGTCGAACGCCAATACTAACAAATATCTGTACTCTCATGGTGGTCAAGAAGGAGGTTCCCTGCAGAAAATGGGTCTTGCCTTATTCTCACCGTATTACTTATGATTCGCAAGGGTTGCAATGTACAGGGTCAACATTGTACCCTTCTAAAGTTTTGGCTTAGTGTCTTTGTCTCTTTCTACTATAGGTAAGTCATTCTAGATTTACCATCCCACATAACAAAGCAAATAATAAGAGTAATCGTTATGGTGGCCAATCCATTCCGCACCCAAATCATTATCTTGTATATGGTTTAGCGAATCTCGCATTCTAACACTCGGGCATTCTCACAAGCACTTCAAAATTATCTTCTCCACAAACTTAGTTCAGGTAATTCCATGGTTTCTGCATGCCAAACAAAACAACTTTCGTTTCTTCACAACTCTCGGGTTTTACGTAAACTCCTATGAAATCGTCGGTTGATAGAGCCGTAGCTTCCTCCATGGTTCTTATTTTCGTGAGAGCGTGCTTGCTTCTTATCCGATCCTGAAGCTTTGGGTTATGGCCCACCTCCTCTATTGCAAATCTTAACTCCTCGTTGGGTTGCAAATATTCTCCATCTCAAACATATGTCTTGCTTCTCATTCTTAAAATTCGACTATACTCCTTCCTTAATATCTTAATGCATACTATCACATCTCCAAACGGACTCACGATTTACTTGTAAAACTCCATTATGAGGTCTGATGTAGTTAACACTCCGTTCATTCTTCGGGTCGTAATATAAGATACTACCACCTTTAAAATGAGAATCCAGGGTCTCTTCATTAGCTTCTGAATCACTTGTCCTTGCTTGTAGTGTTACTACCCATAAACATCCAATTCACACATGTGGTTTTTTCCTGACCAAAGGCACATACTGGCTTCATTGATTCTAAAATTAATCATTGCAATCTCCTAGAATTACACTACTCCACGTGACTTTTCTATTTTTTTACAAAAATCTTCCCTACTATACTTATTGAACGCTTAACATCTAATCTCTCAGCATAAGACTTCAATAAATTAGGACATTCTTCCGGTAAACTGACCTACCTCCTTGCAGCAATTTTTTTTACTCCTTTCCAATTTTGGGGTCTCATTGTG
This sequence comes from Bromus sterilis, assembly GCA_950022295.1. Classification (NCBI taxonomy): domain Eukaryota; kingdom Viridiplantae; phylum Streptophyta; class Magnoliopsida; order Poales; family Poaceae; genus Bromus; species Bromus sterilis. The sequence continues at coordinate 227,326,517 of OX465599.1, forward strand.
ATTACTTAAGCTCCTTGAGGCTTTGTCTTCCTTTCAGGGAATTTGGTAGAGTAGTGCCCTGCTTCTCTGCACCTAAAACAAATGACTTGACTCCGATCCTTCTTTGCAGAAATTGGGTTCTTCTGGGGATACACACTGCTTTCATCATCTCTATCCTTGGATTTCTGGGATGCATTTTTCTCCTCTATATTATTGACGTCTTTAACATAAGCGGTGTTCTCCGGGGTGTAAGGCTTCTTCTGTGAATCTTGAGTCATCCTCTTCTTCTTGGTCTGGGTTTTTCATTCTTGCGCCCTCGTCGTAATCTTTACAAGGGCAACCAGGTGCATAACATCCATCCTTGTTGCAATGCCAACACATGACACTTCCAGACACCTTGTGTTTCTTCCTCGACCTTCTTATGTTGCTCCAATCTTCTATTTCTTGTTGGTCATACTCCACTTCTATTGTCGGGAATTTACCCAGATACTCGTCCCCCTTCTTCGTGCAATTTTGTGAAATATGTCCTTCTTCTCCACATGAATAGCATGGCTTGATGCAAACTGGTGTTGATGTTTCTTCAAGAGGGTCTTTAACATCTCCCTTCATCATGAGTACTTCAATCTGTTTACTAAGAGCTTCCTTCATCCCTTCCTTATGTTGTTGGATCACTTTCTGTACCATGGGGTATAAGTTACACTGGGCGGGGTAATGAGTAGTTCCTTCACACGAGAAACAGGTAACCTTCCTAGTGGGAAATTCTTCAGCTAGGTGACTTTCTTCACAATGGGGGCATTCCTCCTAATTTTCCTCGTGGGTGTGTCCTATTTCTCCACAAATCTTGCACGTGCATGGTTTCTTTAGATTGTTTACACTAGGTTTCCTTCTTCGGGAGACAGGACGAGATCTTAGTAGAGTCAGTTTGAATTCCTCCCATATGATTTCTCCTCGCCATCCATTGATAGCTTGGTACATCCTCCACCAAGTAGCAGCACCTTTTGCAAAGTACTGAAGAGCATATTGCACCATATCTTTTCTTCCAACACTGTTATCCTTCATGTGATCCTCCATGTTCTGAATCCATTGTTCGGTCTCCAACCGAGTCATCGCTCCAGAAAAGATGAGTTCATATCCATACACCATCTATGGGGTTCAAGGGTTTTGGTTTAGGGGATAAGTTTGGAGGGAAGGGGAGAACAATACAAAATATAACACACAAATCACCGCATCTAACTTGAGCATATAATAGGGGTTTAGTCCTCTAAAGCTCATGGGTAATCTTGGGATCTTCAGGGTCTTCAAAAAAAAACTTCGAATCTTCAAAATCTTTGATACTTCTAGTTGGTAACTTCCATTCTTCCAATGCACGGTATAATCCCCTTTACACTTAATTGATCATGAGTCCAATAGCTTGTCCTTCTCGATGTAGCGTAAGATGATCCTTCCAAGTAGTCAAGTGGCACGTGTATAGTCTAACTTGTTTGGGGGTAAGAGGGGGTGTTTGATAAAACTCAAAAAAGATAAGAAGTATTGGATTTTTATTTTTCAATATTTTTTTTTGCATTAGAACTTCCTATGGCTTTTCAGTTTCTAGGGTCACGATCTACAGTCAACATGTGCTCTGATACCATCTTGTAACAAACCGGTCCCGAAGGGAACCAAGTAAACTGTGCTTCTGTGCTATCCCTGGATCAGTATGCTAGCACCCACCGTACTCGATAAAATACCATAGTATCACATGTTATAAACTAACATAAATACATGGTATTTATTACCTTATAGCCCTTGGGATAGAATACACAGTAGAACAATCAATATATAAGTGGAGTCCCATAAATGCCAACGGCAAAATTGAGTGTAGACTTCACGACCCTATATCGTATCACTTACTCGACGTATATAATCCTGCAACACCGAAGATTACAGCCCGACAACGGGTCAGTACATTTGAATATACGGTAAATCATATCCCAGAAAAAAGTAAAATTTCCTACAATACATGCAATTTGGCTGGTGAAGCTTCTACATTTATTTTTGCAAACAGCTAAATTTTCCCTATATAATAATAATAACTAAGTTCTACAAAAGCATACGATTGAGATGGAAAAATTCCACTCAATCTATCCCAAAGTGATTAAACCAAACAGTTAATTAAAGATGATGAGACAAATCAATATTTCCACAACTAGTCGCTCAAATTGTCCATAACCGAGGACACGGCTAATCGATTAGTTTTATACTCTGCAGAGGTTTGTGCACTTTTCCCCACAAGACTCGATCGCCTCCTTTGTAGTTCGTCACACTGCATGGTGTATGACAACTGGAAGATCGAGACATGGTCTTTTAGAAGTATTTCCCCTTAACCGCTGGATAAACTGGTACACCTATAAAAATCTACATCTGCTAGTCTATCCCATAAAGAGGCCACACAACCTACTCAACTAAGCCAGAGCTCATAATAGCTTGTGGCTGCACACGTAAGCTTCTAGGTATGTCAATATAAACAATCCCTTTGAGCCTGGGTGGCTTTCCGCAGTCATCACTGGCCATCCCCAGGATACTTGCAACCATCCCACCCAGGTAGTTCATTAACTTTATCTTGGTCCTAATTACTACATCATCACTCATACCTCATAATGATTCACTTACCAATCCACGTCTACTTAGCATAGCAATATCATAGTATACGATGGTGACAACGATGTAAGGATCAGACCTACCTCAATGAACTACTGGGTGTAATAGCATAGCATAACCTATCATGAAATCTAAAGAAGAAGAACTAATGCATTGAAAACATAGGTAGTAGGGGGTATGATCAAAGATATGACTTGCCTTGAATCTTGATGAAGTTATTCGCGCTCACAATTCCGACAATTCTACTCGTCACACTTCGAGCAATCTATCGTAACCAAGCAAACAAGGTTGCACACAATTTTTTTTGAAACTCCAAAAGAAAAACAAAATAAAAGATCTTCCAAAACAGATCACAAAGGCATTCAAAGTGGGTTGTAATGTGTCTAGAAACTAGGGTTTAACTAGGGTTCTAGTCTGCAAAAAGAATCAATCAAATCCGAGTTGTAAAGCAAAAATTACGATCAAAAGAAGATCAAATTTGAATCTGTCCAGATTTAAAATTTTCGAAAATACTAAATAAAGTTTTAGTGTTGTACTGGATAGAAGATTTCAAAATAAAACCGTGGGCTTTGGAATCACGCAAAACGGATCTACGGTCAAAAAGATATTACAAGAACGAATCTACATAGGATTGAGAACTTTTTTTTATCAAACGAAAAATGATGTTCTCAAAACTTAGATCTACAATAACTAATGTGTAGAGGGTTTAGAAACAATCAATTGACCGCTAGTTTCATCTAAAACGGAGCACCGGTTAAAAGATTACAACGTTTTTACTAGTCGCGGCGGGTAGATTTTGACACGACGAAGACGACGGTTCCGGCGATCTCCGGCGGCAAAGAAGTCGTCTAGGACGTAGAGATTGACTAGGAGATCATAACAGTGGTGGTGATGACCCCCCACGTCGTCCGTACGGGCGTAGAGACGCGATGAACCGGGTGCGCTCCGATGAACTCTTGTGGTGCGCGCAAAACTTAGAGATCAATCTTGCGCAAAAAAAAAGAGGTAAAAGATGTCCATTAGATGCACAACGAACAAAGAAGTGGGTATGCAAAATTTGAGGTCAAGGGGAGGCTCACCGGAGACGAAATCTACCGGAAAAGTCGAAATTTTCCGGCGAGATCTACCTCGAAATTGGCTCGATTTGGGACGGTTTGGGCGAAATTTTCTGGAGAATCGGTGGAGGGGGTTGTGGGATATTTATGGGACAAGATTTTGAGGGCAAGGGGTTAACGGGGAGAGAGATCGGAACGAACACGGGGGAGGCGCCATGGCCGAGTCGGTCTCATGGTCCTTCCCGTTACCGTCTCCAGGAAGGAGACGGCTGCTCGGGCGAGCTGGGCCCCAGCCTCGGCCCACTCGGGCGTGGTTGCTGGCCTGGCTAGGCCGGCCCGTTTTCCTTTTTTTGTCGTGAAGTATTTTTTTGGAAAACGAAATATAGAGATATTTTTAAAATAATATAAATAACCCAAAAATAATAACGCATTAGTTTTTAAAATTAAATTAAATAAATAAATAAGACGAAATTAGCTTTATTTATTTATTCATTTTTTCTAAACTTCAAAGAGTATTATAAAATAAAAATATAAGTCGTAAAAATACAAAATACATTACTTAAATCTTAGGATAATTTAAATATAATATTCAATGACTTTTTTTTATCGAAAATAAAAAGATCCAAAAAAACATTTTTTAATAAACCCAAATAAAACTCAAGCATGGTTTTAAATCATTTTCAAATGAAATTGAAGAAGTCATGTTATCTTCCCTCATTTAATTATTTTTATTTGAAATATAAAAGTATTCAAAAGAAGATCCAATACAATAAACTTCTATTGAAACATTTTCCCAACTTTATTCTATTTATTGAAGGAGTCATATTACCTTATCTCTATTTTTATTTGTTGGATTTATTTTAAATAATAAATGTAAAAGAATAAAAATAAATATTATGCAAAGTCCTTTTATTCCCTCTCATTTTAATATTCATTTAAACTCCAAAAGTTTCATATCCTAGTCTATCTCACTCAGGTCAATTACACACAAATCAAACAAGACAAATCATAATTATCTAATTATTATAACATTCCAAAATTTAGAATTTTGGGATGTTACATTCTTGGTTCAAAGAGCGATTTTGGAATAATCCAATGCCATTGGGTGTTGACAATGCAAATCTCATCTATGCATTATTAGTTGGCCCCATGTGGACTGCCGCCACATACCAAGCATATGATATCAATGGATACACATTCTATAATGATGCCAAAGACATACAATGATTACCAGATTTCGGGAGTTTCAATGCTTTGGATTACCGAAAATGAAAGTAAAAGATACTATGGAAAGATCGAAGAGATCTGGGAACTTCAGTATGGTGAAAGTTACACTGTGTCGTTGTTCCATGTCAAATGTGCGAAGAGCGTGTAGAAGGAAGAACGTGGTTTCATTACCATGTCTCTACCCGAAGCACGACAACAAGATGGTCCAAGGAGTGCGAAAGGATTCACCGCGCAATATGAGCCCTGTGTATTCGCTAAGGATGTGTCGCAATGCTTCTACATAACTGGCCGGGAAAAGCTGAGTCATGTAATCGCCAGGAGAGGCAAAAGGAACATCATCGGAATGATTGGATTCACCTATGAGCAAGAATTTGATAATTTCACAACCCCAAGTTAGGTATGTGCTAGGATTAGCAAGTCACTTTGCTTCATGTTAAAAATTTCAAAATAAATCAATTGAAATGAAATTCAAACTCAAATGGGAGAAGGAACACCCCCTAGATGAATTAATTCAACAGGACAGAAATAAATCTTCTCCAAAAATTCATGTTTGATTTTTGAAAAGTCTTATAAATGAGTGTGATCACATATCAAGTGATGTGGGACCAACCCCATGCTCATGGATTTTTCAAATATTCAAATAGGACCTTGGATTAATTCAAAAACCCCTATTTGATTCAAGATTCAAATAATTTGAATTTTAAAAAGTGCCAAACTTTGCAAATGGGTAGTATATTTTATTTTAGGGCCATATAAAAAGTTTTAGCATTTAAAAAAATGGTTTGCTGTTTTATTTAGGAAAACCAAAACAAAGACAGAAAAGAAATGAGAAAAGAAAAACAGAAAGAGAGAGAAAGGCTTACCTGTCGCCTAGGCGAAGGAAGCCCAGCCAGCCCACCCGGCCCAAAGGGGCAAGGGGGTCTTCTTCCCCGACCCCGCGCCTCCAAGCTGCTCGGTGGAATGCCACCGAGCTAGCCGCGCACGTCGCCGCCTCTCCCGACGCCACCTGCCCCTCCCGCGCCTTCTAGCCACGCCACGGATACGCTGGAGACGTCGTGCGTCCATTCCCCCCTCCAGGCTAGCTCTCGCTCTCTCTCTCGCCAAGTTCAACGACGACCCGAGCGCCGCCGTCGCCATGGATTGAAGCCCGCATGGCCACCGTCGTCCCCGAGCCGCGCCGTTGTGTCCATCGTCTTCGTCACCGTCGACTACGTCTCCGTGCAGAAGGAATTGAGCTCGGACGTCCTGGAGCCGCTGAATCGACTCGTCGTCTTCGTCTACGGCCGCCGTGCGCCATCGTCGATTGCGTCCCCGGCAAGCCACCTCCGCCCTCGCCACCAACTCCGTTGAGTTCCTGGTGAGCCATAGCTCAAAACCCCTCTAGCCACACCCTCGATTGCTTCCTCTGTGCCGTTCAGCCATGAGAGCCGAAGCTCCTCGCCGCCGGGAACCATGGCGACGGGCCTCTACTACGCAAACGTCGCCGTCTCCATGTCCTTCGTCTCCGCCTTGCTTCTGTGCGTCGAATTCGTGCATCGCTGGCTCAAGTGGAGCACCACGGCGAGGTTTGCCTCGAGCCCTTGCGTCTGCCGCCGCTAGGGCACGTCGTTGTCGCCATTGCAGGGCCTCCCATCCTTCCCCTCCACTCCAGTTCGACGCGGCGCACTCCCAGCTCGCGAACGGTGCCAGCAGCGCGTCAAACGCGTGCCCAGAGCGCGAACCCGAGCAACTCCGGCGGGGTACAGTGCCCGCCGGCGACGAGCTCGCCATTAGAGCTTAACCCCCGAGTTAATTAACCCCTAATCCACCCCCTGTGACACTGACCAGTGGGCCCAGGCCCCTAATTAACCACGGGTTAATTTAAACAACATCTTAAATTAACCCCTCCCACTGACAAGCGGGACCCACACGTCAGCCCCCCTCTAACGTCACCCTTGCGCAAGCCTGACGCAATAAATTTTTAAATGATTTATTTAAATCCAGAAAATCCCGAAAAGGGTGAAACTTTGAAAATTAATAGAAAATTCATTTTAACTCCAAATTTAGCATATAATATATGAAAAATAATCAGGAGAAAATAAGCTATACAAATATACAACTTTCAACTATGTTTGCGTTGAATTTAAAATGGGACCAGTAGCATTTTCTATTTGGCTTAATTGAAATTTAATCAAATTAAATTCAAATGCTTTTGCATTTTGAACCTTAGCAAGTTAACCCCAATTCACTTGAACATCAGAGGCATATCATACACATTTCAAGATGAATTACTTTGTTCAAACAATAACATTTGTAACTTGGCTAAATTGAATTCAAATTGGAGTTTGAATTTGCAATTCATTTGCAATATACTCCATTTAAATGGAATTGCCTCACACATCAGAAGCATGCAAACCAAGTTTCAACCTTCAACCATGTGCTTGTGAATTGTATTTAATTTGCTACCTTGTTTGTTGTTTGTCAAGTAGAGGTGGAACCGGAACAGGAAGCAGCCCCCTTCGTTGAAGATCCCGAGACTGAACCTCGTCAGCAAGGCAAGCAAACCCCCATTGATCATGTCGATAAAATCCCACTTCCCTCTCATGTCTCGCTTATGCATTGTATAGGATGATTACCATGCTACGTTTCTACCGCATAGATGAACCCATTCCTTTGCATGACCTATCATTTGTCACAGTAGTAAGCAAACCACAGTCCTAGCAAATGTAGGAGTTGGTTGATATCATGTGTCCCCTGCAATTGTTACTGCTTATTGCATGCTTAGAGTGTTACAATGTTGTTACTGTTATGTGAGTCGGGATGGTAGTGATCATGATGATGATGGTGGAAATGTGTTGGTGAATCTACCCTAATACAAGGTGAACGATGAGAGGCTGTGTAGGAGTACACAGTGGGTTGTCTCGTTGAACACCGCCCTAAGTCCGAGTTCTTGTGTGGTGATCCAAGATGAAGAGTACAACCACACATTGGGCTCACTGACCCCTCTCAACCTATTAACTCATCCCTTTCGATGTCTAGATGTTGCAGTAGTTCGGAGTTCTGGTAGGTTTGTGGACTGGCTTCTAAGTGAGAGAACGGCTCAACCGAGACCGGCTTATGCACCACGCACACATCATCTGGGTCCACTTCGGTAAAACGGACGGGTTCACGATAGTGGTAGCCAACCCAGGTAGGCGGCTTTCTTGGACTAGATCGGCTATGAGGTAACAGTTGTGGTGAGCATCCTCGCCGACACTTCTTGAACGGTGTCGAGTACAAAGGCGGTAATTGATGATCATGTGTGTGTAGCGGTACACCCCTACAGGGTTAACAAAACTATTTGAATAGCCGCGTCCGCGGTTAAGGACTGCTTGGAAAGCTTAGCTTGATTATTAGACAACTTGAACTGGATACTTATAAAACTTACCAAGATAAGTGTGAGTGCTGTGGCGTGCTTTCTCGTGGGGAAGTCGAGGAAGGCATCATAGTGGTGTAATTGATTGGAGATGTAGTGGACTCGTGTACGCTTTTTACCTCAAGTCTGGTACTCGTAGTTTAGGACTAGCCAAGTCAAAGATGACACTTCTGCAATTGAACCCCACCTCCCTTTACCTTGATACATGTGCATGAGTAGTATAGCTCCTATGTAAGTCTTGCTGAGTACGACTTTGTACTCACGTTTGCTTATTCTATGTTTTAGATGATGCCACTGACCCCGAAGGTGGATTCTTCTTCGAGCTCGACGACTGAAGACCAAGCTAGTGTAGTCCCAGTCAGACAACTGGTTCCCTTGTGGAGGGCTTGTGTTTAAATAAGGCTTCTTAAGACATTTGTTAAACTTGTCTGTACTCAGACCTACTTTTCTTCCGCTTGTTTGTTGTAATGTTGGATCACATGCTTGTGATCTCTGTGTGCACTCTGTGAGAGTTATCAATAAAATGTATACTTAGTAGAGAATTGCAATGATACCCGCTGTTCATACAAGGCATGTGTGCTGCGTGTATGTTTATAACATGCATGTCTTTGTATGGGTTTTCGAGACCTTAGTTGTGATCTGGCTGGCGGTCTTTCATACACCAAGTGGCCCTTAGATGTGCGCAGCTTGGGGCATCGCGATGCGATTGCTCGAGACTCTGTCTCGTGCACACTTTGTGGTATGATCGAGCCCGCCCTAGACCCCGACTAAGTGATCGGGCTGGAGTAAGTCTATGTAAGAGTTATGAGATAGTCGATAGTATGGTTGAGGCGACTTGTATGTGAATATGGGAGTTCATCACCCATATCTTTAGACTTGTGTGCGGACGATGAGGACCCATGTCAGTTGATCATCCGGCCTGGATGGGAAGCCCCTCACGTACGATGCTTTCCGAGAACGTTCTGTGCTTGGCCTTGTCTGCTTAGACAAGTGGGTACGGTTCTCGGCTCTCCATATGACTATGTCGTAACGGGACTTGCATACGCTAACACCGGGTCCCGACAGATAAGTTTAGCATCGACCCAACAAAAGAAGATGGCTATGATGACGAAGAACATTACACCCTAAATTCAAAAAAAAAGAACATTACACCCCCAAAAGAACCAGGACTATATTTCGTAGAACAGGTCATCCTTTCCCGAGGAAAAGTCATAATACTGGTCGCAATGATTCAAAGAAGACTAAAACCATCATTGAGAGGAATGTGAAACAACGTCGTACCTTATTTTTTTATTTTCTTAGTTTTATCGAGGTTATATTAAGTGTTATGTACCAATTCAATCATACATACTAATTAATTAAGTGTCATGTATCAATTTGGAGAAAAAACACCACAACACAATCTCCCACATCCCTCCAAAATGGAGGGTGGAACATAACGTAAAATATAGTAATGGCTTTGACTATATGAGAAACGCCAGCAAAAATGAATGTACATCTATATAACGTGGGAGAAAAATCACCATGAAAATATGCCACAACATAATCCTCCACTTCGCTCTCGTGCTGCGCCTCCAGCGGCCACATCGCCCTCGTCGTCGCCCCTGCACCGACACCGGCCACCTCTTCCCCGTCGTCACCCCGCATCGCCGCTGGCCACCTCGCCATCCTCCTAACCCTATCAGGTCCACCTCTCCCACGACCCACCGTGGTGTTCGCCGACCTCTCCCGCCGTTGTGGTGTTCGCCGACCTCTCTCGCCGTTGTGGTGTCCAGCCACATCTTCCGCGGCCTTCGTTTTCGGCCACCTCAGCCAACGCGCCTGCCATGTCCGGCCACCTCTTTCTCCACGGCTACGTACGGTACAAGTCTACCAAAGTCATCATGATTTATTTTAGTTCATTATTGTGTGATAAATTCTTGTGTATGAATTTTTGTTTTGTGAACTAATTATCGATTATTGTGATGAAACACATTTTTTGTGATTGTTGTGACACACTTTTATCTGTGTGTGCTACAGATAATATCTAAAGTTGCCAATGTTTTGGAGAAACGTTTATATTTCCATTTCGCCAAATTTCTGGCAATCTTTTGTCCCACTTTTTGCAGTGGTCATGCTGAAATTTGACAACATTATTTAGTTCATAGTTCATATATTTATTTATTATATGTAACAATACCGTCTTTAGTTTTAACATGTTAGGAGAAGACATCCCTGAAGTTGGCCTAGGATTGTGGTTAATCGACTACAATACTCTTTAGCCTATTAGTCCAAGGAAGACAATGTTGCACTTAAAAAATCATGGGTGAGATCCTTCGACAATCCGCAACATCAATGTCGATCATCAACGCAATGAAGACATGATGTTTTAATGTAGCCAAACAACAGTTGATGGATCTTTTATATGTAATGGAACGTCTCTATATATTTTATTACATTCTCATTTGTGTGTAAACATTACATGTAATGAAAGCTCTATATATAATTATGAAATTAAAGTTTATATATATTACTGACATTATATTTTCATTATTTTTAACATTCATTCTTATCATCTGTTGATAAGACTTATATGGAAGCTAGGATCAAACTTTTACGCGGTAATGGTAACCGCTGCCATCGTAGCTAGCCAATTTAATTAGCTAGATAATCTAATTAGGATGGCTTGAAATACGAAAATGATGTGGGCAAAATCAAAATGCCAGTAATATTAATCGTGATTTTGTGGCGTGCTAAAGTTTCGAACTCCGCCTATATAAGTACTATTGTTGTCATTCAAAAGTTTGCCACGCCATTAAAGCACAACTTATCCATGGCGTAGGAAATGATGCCACCAGTTTTTTTTACTTGCGCCATATTACTGGCGTCAAGAGACTACACCAGCAAAGCTCTTTTTGACATGCCATAGAAGAGCTCTTTTCTACTAGTGATCGGTGCAGCCATGCTAGCGCACGCTACGACTCCTATGTTGGCCCGCCCAGCTTCCCAGGGTACCCCTCGTGGGACCCGTTGCTTCTTTCCGCCCTCTAGCAGGCTCCTTCAGTGCCCTACACTAGTGGCGGTGACTGGTTCATGGACACCGGAGCCTCGGCTCACATGGCAGTTGATCACCCGAGTAACCTTTCCTTAGCCTATCCCACCTCCACTTCCTCTCACATCATCTTTGCTAATGGTGTCGTCCCTCCCATCTCTCATGTTGTCTCTACTAGTTTTCCTTCATCCTCTAAACCTCTTTCGCTTAACAATGTCATAGTTTCACCAATCTTATTCAAAATTTATTCTGTGTTCGAAATATTTCTCGTGATAACTCTGTAACTATGGAATTTGGAGAACTTGATTTTTCTGTTAAGGATGCCCGAACCAGGATGGCACTTCACCGATGGGATAGCCCCGACGACATATACCCTACTCAGTTGCCATTCTCCACTACCAGTACACCTCGGGCTCTCTCCGCTGGTGTCGACCTTTGGCATGCTCGCCTTGGGCACCCTAGATCCACTTCTCTTTGTCAAATAATGAGGGATTTTTCTTTTACATGTAATAAAACAGATGCTCAATCTTGTGAAGCAAGTCGTTTTGGAATACATGTTCGCCTTCCTTTTAGTACGTCATCCATAGTTTCATCTTTTCCCTTCGAGTTAATTTGTAGCGATGTACGGACCTCTCTTATCCTGAGTAATTCAGGCATCCTTTATTACCTTGTCATATTGGATGATTACTCACATTTTGTGTGGATGTTTCCCCTTCGTAGGAAATCCGATGCCCCTACCCAGTTATCGCCTTTTATCCCTACGTCTCTACACACTTTGGTTGTCCCATAATCGCTCTTCAAACAAACAACGAGAAATAATATGCCAACCTCACCATCCGCACCCTCCTTTCCACCACTTACACTATTTTTCGTCTAACATGTCCATATACCTCACAGTAAAAAGGCCGCGCTGAACGCATCCTTTGCTCGGGCACGTGGTACACTATGCTAGCGCCAAATAAAAATTTCCTACCGCGCACAACCAAGATCTTGCCTCTAAAGAAGAACTACGTGATGAGGGATTACCACTAGAAATGCAGTCACGACAATGGAAGGAGAGTTGGCGATGCGCGTCGGCGGCTGCTCCTTGCGAATCCCATGAATAATCCCGCGAGCGATCCCGTGAACTGATCCGTCCCAAGAACCGCAGGTGCGGAGCCTCCAAGGGATGCACACGTGCAAGGAGGAGCGTCGGGCACCAGACTTCTAGGTCCGGCGGCTCATCCTAGATGTGGTGTGGCGGCTAGAGTTGTGGACTGACCTGTACCCCTTCGGGGTTCGCCCTTGCCCTTATAAGCGCCTGTGGAATGATCTAAACCCTTGAGGCAATCCGGACCCTCCATCCATAATCCATTCGGATCACATTCGAATGGGCTTCTTTCCCCTTAAGCGCGTGACCCTATAGGTTCACATAAACATGGACACGACCTGGATCACATCCGATTCGATCGTCGGTAGCAGTTCCTAGCAGAACGTGTCGGCTCCCATATATGCGTAAATTCATAAGACGAACCATTACAAAATTTCATATGCAACATTCCTTTTGCCTCACGATATATGTTGTCAAGCTCAAGGCGAGTACTTTTCACCCTTGCGATAGCTTGACCTCTCTTCTCGAAACCATGATACAGATTCCTGAACCGGGTTAACACTTAACCCATGTCGCACGACCATGCTTTTTGAATCTTATCACTCGAGATGACCCAGATAATATCTCTCCATGGTGGAGGGGGAAAATCCCATCTTGATCAACCATGTCTCGCAGCATGTATCATGACTCACCCGTAAGCTACCTTTATAACTACCAGTTATGATGTAGCATTTGATAGTCCCTAAGTGAGTCATTCCTCATCCCGAGAATGTGTGAGGACCTCAGGTCTAGGACATGGTATAAACATTGTATTGAGACTGACAATATCTGCGTCTCAAAGTGGGTCTCTGTCCAACTCAGTTATCCCATCACTAAGTCCACACTACTGGAATCTGCTGGTTTGCCGTCAGCCATGGCTGACGGCAAAGGCCACTTTAACCGACGGCAAAGGCTTTGCCGTCAGTATGCTGTCGGCAAAGAGGCTGGCCACGATTTTATCAGCAAACAGGTTCTTTGCCGTCAGCTGGAAATGGACCGACGGCAAAGGCTTTGCCGTCAGCTAGGGTGCCAAGGCTGACGGCATAGAGCCTTGACGACAACGTCGTAAGCCCAGCCCCGTTAGAGGGTTAACGGAAGGCTTTGCCGTCAGCTGGCCTGTAGCTGACGGCAAAGGTTGCTGTTACTGGTGGGCCATACTTTCGAGGGGAGCTGCAACCACTGCCACGTGGGTCCCCTCTTTTCCGTCAGCCATGGGCCTGCTGAAGGCAAAGCTGATAACGTGGGACATTTGGTCGTCCCAGAGTTGCCAGATTGAGCAGGCTGCTGCCACGTGTCCTTCTTTGCTGTCAGCCCACCGACGGCAAACGCTTTGCTGTCAGTAAGCTGACGGCAAAGACCCTCTCTGTTTTTTTATATATTTAATTTCTGTTAATTCCCTGCATTTTCAAACAACAATATAAATAACACAATATATATTTCTGCCAGGCCCTAAACAGCACCACAAGTGCATCACAAGTGCATCACAAAGTAATTAAAGTGCAAACAACAAGATGGCATCACAAAGTGCATCACAAAGAATCACAAGTGCATCCGCAAGTACAAGTGCATTACAAAGCATCTAAGACTACAAGTAGAGTCCCTGGAGCATCCATCCATGTGCCATGCTGCTTTATCAAAATCTGCATAATGAGAAGAAGAAATAATTTAGCGATAAGCAATTAGAAGAAGAACAAGAAGAAGAAGAAGAAGAAGAACACAAGAACAAGAAGAAGAAGAAGAAGATGGAGAAAAAGAAAGAAGAGAAAAAGGAAGAATAAGAAGATTTGTTTCTTCTTAATCTATCTTTTTCTCCTCTTTCTTCTTCTCTTATTTCTTCATCTCTTCTTTGTTCTTCTCTTCTGGTTTCTTTTGAAACTTTCTAAAGTAATTATGTCATTTTTGAGCTCTAATATCAACTAATTATGCTATTTTTTGTGTTATCAAGTAATTATGTCATGTTTGTACCAAATAAGCAAAGTATATGTCATTTTTGAGGTACGTAAGCTAATTATATAATTTTTTATGTAATTAAGCTAATTATGCAATTTTTTGCCTAACTAGAATTTACTAAGCTAACTAAAGCATGGCATAGTCTAAGTTGAGCTAAACAATAAGAATAAGAAGGAGAGGAATAACTTACCAAATGCCAAGTCACGGAGGAGAAGCACCATCTCGGTTGGTCGCCTGGTTGGTAGGGCTCTCACCGAGAGAGGGATTGTGGGATGCGACTCTGGAATGATGCTGCAACAAGGCAAGCGTTGAAATATGTGGTTAGCATGGCAACATACAATGATATAAGACCGTGCAAGGTTGGTCATTGAAAGGGAACTCACCGTTCCCACCGGAGAAGGCATCGGCGGAGGGGGTGGCAAACCTTGCTTCTCACACATAGCCTGCAAATTAGTTTTCGAGAAGTCAAAGAAATATTCTTGTTGCTTCTCACACATAGCCTTGCTTCTCACACAACTGACTTACCGCAACGAAGTCGTGCATGGCCTTCGCATGGGCATTATAGCGTGCCCTCTCCTCCTCCAGCAGCCTCTGTATATTCCGGTCCCTCTCCTCCAACAAGAGTCTGGTGGCCTCCCTCTCCTTCTCAAGTGCGGCCTGCAACCATTTCTCATCATCATCCATCCAGGGTCAAATGAACTAAAGAAATCATGAAGGAAAACTAACCTCGATGGCAAGATCAACTGGCCTCGCGCGTTGCCGTATTACAGGAGCCGAGCTCGTTTGCCTCGCCTTGATCTGAGATAGAGTCTCAGTGATAGGGACGAAGCCATCACACATGGCCACCGTGCCATGACTCTTACCGCCACCAGAGATCATCAACGCCTCCGCATCCATAGGATTCACGCTCGGGTCAAAGTCAGGGCCGCACAGTTGTTTGACAACCTTAGAATAAGATGTCATCTTGTTGTAGGCGGACAGGCTTGTGTACGCCAACGGCCCGTCCCCCTCAGAATATGGTGTCACCGTCTTGTACGAGCCCTTATGGGCCATGCCAAATGCGTCGTATCCCTGAGGCTCGGGCTGGTTATGGTGTTTGGCCTACAAGAAAAGGCAAAGAGTTAGTACAACAAAAATCATGCACAAATGAATTAATGATGAAATAAAACAAGGCACACATACCCATTTTTTGGCGTATTGCTTGATGTTGGCATTTCCTTGGTGGTGTGGCACACCAACCAATTGGGCACGACGCTCCTTGGCCACATTGTGGGTGGTCAACCAAGCCTCTGTGCACCACTTGTCCACTATCATCTCCCAACAATCCATCTTATCGGCCAACCATCTCGGGGGCACCTATGAATGAAACTAAGTATTGTAACTAGCCCTAACAAAACTAATAAAGAATGTAACTAAGGAATCTACGTACCTCCATGTACTGGGTCTTATCAGGGAAAAGCTTTCGACATTCAGCCTTCGTCTTCGGCTCGTTTTGCTTGGCGTACCAATCTCGAACGGCTTGAACACGCATCTCATGCCTCGTTTTATTCAATAATCTCTTGAACTCTTTCTCGAGGTTCTTCTTGGCCGCCTCCTCCGTCCCCTCCTCGACCGTATGGTAACTCTGCAATTATGCCATATATATGCACAGATGAATAGGAAATAACAAGATATAACATTGGATATTGTATACTTTTTATTGGGTAAAATAATAGTTACCCAAAAATAAGCCAACACCTTGTCGGCCACGCTCGCGCAAACAACACCGTTCACGTGAGTGTTTTCCGGGAGCAGCGCGGTTTGGTAGTGCTCCCACTTGAGTCCTGGCTCGGGAACCATACCCTCCCCGGGCAACTGCACTATCCCGGGAAAGTGCTCCCTAAGCAAAGCACCAAGGAGGCAGTTTGGATTCCGGGTATTCTCTGGGTAATTCCACCCCTTGCATAATGAGAAGGCAAAGACATTAGCTACTTGGTGGAAAATAATGATATAAGGTACACAATAGACATCAACTTACTTCTCGCCATCTGGCGAAATCAACGCCCTGTGCTGCAACTCCAATCGGTCTGGAACTCGTGTCATACCACGTTGGTAGACCGACTTGCTGGCAGACGGGCCCTCATCCTCCGCCTCAGCCCTCTCATCCTCCGTCTCAGCCCCCTCATCCTCCACCTCAACCTCGGCCTCCGCATCCGCCCCAGCCCCCTCACCGTCCCCCCAACTCCCCCACTCCTCGTGTGAGGGTGTCGGCTCCTGGACGGGAGGATCCTGCATCGGTGTCCGCTCCTGGACGGGAGGATCCCGCACCGGTGACACCCTTGTCTGCAGGGGTGAAGTGGATGAGGCTGAAGTAGCTGAGGGTGGTGGCGAGTGGCTGCTATTAGGCAGCCTCCCTCTCCCGCGACCACGTCCTTTGCCTCTCTTCTTTCCTCCGCCTCTCCCACGGGGCTCCTCGGCAAAGCTTTGCAACAACTGTCTCCGTAGCTGCCCAGGTGCTATCCTCAACTTATCCCCGCCTGCCATGTCTCACCACCTGCAACAATACATAGTTAAATACTTAGTACAAATTCAAAGACAATAATTAAATGAACAATAATAAATACATGAATAATTAAACAATTAATTAAATAATTAAACAACAATGTTTGGATGCATACAAAGTACTAATAGTCGGGATCATCTGTCTCTTCTCCATGGTCAACTGAAGCATAATCATCATCAGTATCACACGTGTCGTCATGAATGACATCGTAATCAGGTTCAGGGACATCATGTGGAAGGCCTTTTTGTAACCGATCAAGCATTGATAGCTCATCCGGATTGGTAACCTCTTCTACTTCCACTTCTTCCTCATCATCACGTCATTCTTGTTCCTCCGTGTTCAGGGTGGACGTAGAGCAGTTCCGGAGACGACGTCTCACACCACGTGATTCTTGGAAGAATTCTCCATCATATGTTATTGGGTCAATTTGAGGTTCATAATCCTCTTCGTTTGGTGGAGGTGGTCTAAGATGGGGCGGCACATCGTACACGACATACCAACCTTCCAGGTTCTTAACACTTTGACGACTGTATGGCAGATAGAAAACTTGGGTGGCCTGTTGAGCCACAATAAAGACATCATCACCGCTTAACTTCCTGTCTTGTCGGATTTCGACTAGCCCAACATTTTCATGAGTCCGTCTTGTCTTAGTAGGATCGAACCAATGACATTTGAACACAACAACATTTGGAGGATTTTCACCATAATAATGAAGTTCGTAAACTTCTTCAAGTCTTCCATAATACTCGACACCTCCCTCGCCTATTGGTTGTTTTTCGACCGAGCATTGAAAGCTCTTTGCTAGCAGTACGAAAGCGATACCCGTTGATGTCGTACTTCTGAAATGTTCGGACCTCAAAGTCGAAACCATTTGCTATTTGTCTCAATTCTTCGTCGACTTTCTCATCTGAACTAGCTATTTTTTTGAACCAAGAGATGAAACCGGGATAGCCGCCTCCTGTCTTTTCAAGAAGTTCATACTCGAGAATGGATTCTTTTTCTATTGCAACACCATTCGAGAACTGTTCGACGTATCGACTGTATACATTAATAACAGTTGTTAGACACAAAACTTGTTAAAAGTTGCGAAACAATGTATCGAGGACTTACTCGATGTACGGCCGAACTTCTGTTAAGTTGTTCAATATATACATCGTTAGTGTGCGCCACTCCTCGACGCCCATCAACTTTGATTTTCCCACACCATAAGGAGCGAGCTTCCCTTTGAAGAGGCTGAGTTTGGATTCACGTCGTTTGGGGTCGCCCACATTGTACCGAGGCTTTGGATTATGCAAGCTGTGCAAAGTGCATCATAGTGTGCTGTTACGAAGTTTGCCGCCTCCTCGGTAATGAACGCCTCGGCCATCGATGCTTCAATTCTACGTTTATTTTTACATTTTGCTCTAAGTGTCTTCTGAATTCTTTTAGTTGCGTAGGACCAACGATTTTGCACAGGGCCACCCAGTCTTGCCTCGGTCGGGAGATGCAAAATCATGTGTTGCATCGGATTAAAGAAGCCCGGTGGAAAAATCTTTTCTAACTTGTAGAGCAACTCAGGTGCCAACTCTTCCATGTCATCTATCACTGTCAGAACCCCAACTAGGGTAAGTGCTAGGGTTGTTTGATCCTTTGCATCATGCAAAAATTCAACAGGAAAATTCAAAAATGGGGAAAACAGAAAGCCCTGAGAATTTAAATAAATGGCCAGATAAAAATCTTTTTCCAAAAATCATTTGAATGTTTGGAAAATTCCTATAAATGATGCTGATCATTTTAAAAGTGGTTTGGGTATTTTCCCATACTCATGGAATTTTCTAATATTCAAATAGTGCTCTAGAAATTAAAGTTTACCCTATTTGAATTGAAATTCAAATGTATTGAATTTCAAAAATGCCCAAATTCCATATGTGACTAGCTACTGGTCACCTAGTATTTATAAAAATGTTTGGGCATTTTACAAAATTGCTCTGCTATTTATTTTGGGGCAAAACCAATTACAGAAAAGGAAAACAGAAACAAAACACAGAGAAAAGGAAAATTCAAAGCCAGCCCACCCTGCAGGCCTCGGGCCCAACTTAACAAACCGCGGCCCAGGCCCACCTGGCCCTTGTCGTCTTCCCCGCCGCGTCGACAAGCTGCTCGGTGGCGAGCATGCCGACGCCGGCGAGGGCCATGTCCCCCCTGGACCCTCCCCTGGCTTCTAGGCGCGCCACGAGTACGCCCCAGGACCCCCGCACCTATCCCCCCTCTCACTGCTCGTCTCCCCTGCCTCCTCTCACCGTCTTCGTCACGAACCGAGCGCACCGGACAGCGCCGCCGCGCGCTGCCGCGGCCAGAAGCCACCCCAAGCCGCCCTGACTTGTCCAGAAGCACCAGCATCGCCGTCTTCATCTTCCCGCGGATCCAATCGAGCCGTGCGAGCTCTCCAGACGACGGCCACCCCAAGATCTTGCCTCCGGCCGCCTTCGACTCCGACGAGGATTTCGTCACCATCGTAGCCCCTTCGACTCCGGAGCCATCACCAACGCGTTGCTGGTGAGCTCACGGGCATTTTGCCTCTATCCGCGCCTTGCCTCACTGCCCGTAGCTAGTTCTCACCGGAGCAGAGCCACGGCCGCCGCCATTGTCATCGTGGACGAGCTCCACAGCCCTCCCCGAGAACCCCCAGTAGCACCATTGGGTGCGGGAGCCCGCGAGGAGCGCGCCCGTGCCCTCCGTTTCCTTTCCTGTGAATGAAAAGACTACTCCGGCGAGGCGCCGCCGCGTATGCAGCCGCCGGCGGTTAGCCGGCGGCCATTAGCACCTAATGACCCTGCTAATCCCACCCCGAATCCATGACAAGTGGGCCCCAGGCCACCCCTAACCCACTGTTAGTTAAGCTAACAGAGGGGATTAACCCCCCTGAGGCTGACAGAGGGGCCCCACCAGTCAGGAGCCCCCACACGTCATGCTGAGGTCAGCATGACGCAATAACATTTGGAGTTTGATTTTGAATTAACTTTTCAAATCAACTTCAATTAACATGTGGCAAATTGAACCTAGATCAAACCAATACCTTTCACATCATGAACAACATAATCATGTGATTGTGCATTTCAATTCAATGTTGTCCCCCTTTGTTGATGTTTGTACCGGTAACAGCTTTTTCGAGACGGTGATCACCCCCGAAGAAGAAGACCACCGTTAAACCAGTGTATCGTCAGCAAGGCAAGCAAACCCCATTGATCATGTCTATAAAATCCCAATTCCCTCTCAGTCTCGCTTATGCATGTTTAGGAGATCATTTTGTATCGATTCTACCGCATAGTTGAACCCATATCCGATGCATGACCTATCATCTTGTCACGGTAGTAAGCAAACCACAATCCTAGCTGACATAGAAGTTGATTGATATCATGAAGCCCCTGCAACTGTTACAGCTTATTGCATGCTTAGTGTTACATGAGGTTGCTTTTGATGTGAGTCGGGATGATGGTGAACATGGTGTTGATGAAAGTGAAACTATGTCGGTGAATCCACCCTAATACAAGGCGAACGATGAGAGGCTGTGTAGGAGTACACAGTAGGTTGTCTCGTTGAACACCTCCCTAAGCATCGAGTTCTTGTATGGTAATCCAAGACAAAGAGTACAACCACACATTGGGCTCACTGACCCCTCTCGGCCTAGTACCTTGATCCGTGTCGACGTCCAGGAGTCACATTAGTTCGGGCTTTCCATTTGGCATCTGCATAGAAAAAAAATGAAGGAATGGTTGCATCATCCTAGATATGTGGGTGCATCTGTGAGGCAGGAAAACCATATGCTAAAGGTGGCGTCTCGGTCACTTACATTGTCTGAGTCCGTTTCGTTGATCCGGCCGGGCTCTCAAGCGGTAGCAACTCAGGTAGTCGACTCCTGGAATAGACCGGTTGTGAGCGAAGTGTCGTGGTGAACATCCTCGCTGTCACCTCTTGAACGGTGGCGAGACCTGGCGGTAACCGATGGTCATGTGTGTGTAGTTTACACCCTTGCAAGGTTAACAAAACTATTCGAATAGCCGTGTCCGCGGTTAAGGACTACTTGGTACCTGTACCTGATTATTAGACAACTTGAATGGATACTTATAAAACTCGCAAGATAAGCGTGAGTGCTATGGTGTGCCTCCTCGTGGGGAAGTCGAGGAAGTAACCATAGTGGTGTATTGGTTGGAGATGTAGTGGACTCGTGTACGCTTCTTACCTCAAGTATGGTATTCGTAGTCAGGACTAGCCAAGTCAAAGGTGGCACTTCTGCATGTTGAACCCCACCTCCCTTTTACCTTGAAACTTGAGCATGAGTAGTGTAGTTCTGATGTAAGTCTTGCTGAATACGACTTTGTACTCACGTTTGCTTATTCTATGTTTTAGATAAGAACCGGACCCCCGATGGAGTCACCTTCGTGAAGCTCGACGTTGACTAAGTTAGCATAGTCCCAGACAGCAGTCTGGTCCCTCGTGGAAGGGCATGTTTGTTTACAAGGCTTCTCTAAGCCATTTGTTAAACTTGTTTGTACTCAGACCTAATTTGCTTCCGTTGTATGATGTAATGTTGATCACAGACATGTGATCTTTGTATGATCTATGTGTATATCAATAAAGAATACTTTGTAGAGTTATGTGATGATACCTGCTGTTCATACTAGGCATGTGTGCTGCGTGTATGTTTATAACATGAATGTCTTAGTATGGGTTTTCGAGACCTTAGTTGTGATCTGGCTGGCGGTCCTTTATACACCAAGTGGCCCTTAGATGTGCGCAGCTTGGGGCATCGCGATGCGATTGTTCGTAACTCTGTCACGTGCATACTTTGTTGTATGATTGAGCCCGCCCTAGACCCCGACTAAGTGATCGGGCTGGAGTAAGTTTATGTAAGAGTTAGGATCCAATCGATAACATGGTTGAGGCGACTTGGCTATGAGTATGGGATTCACCACCAATAAGCATTTAGACTTGTGAGTGGACGTTGAGGACCCATCTCAGTTGATCATCCGGCCTGAATGGGATGCCCCTCACGTTCGATGCTTACCGAGAACGTTCTGTGCTTGGCCTTGTCTGCTTAGACAAGTGGGTACGGTTCTCGGCTCTCCATGTGATTGTATCATGACTGGAATTACATACGCTAACCCCGGGTCCCGACAGACTTGGTATCAGAGCAGGACTGTCTGTAGGACTATCAAACCCTTGGTCGAAGTCGAGTCTAGCATTCTATAGTTATATAGTTACTCTGGGTATAAGGGAACAACGTAAGGCTTCTTTTTCTCCTTACCCTCATCGATCTGAGTTCTGAGTCACCCTTATCTTTTCTACGGGATGATAGGACTAGGTTCATCTATGTCTTACTAGAACATCTCGCTGAGTGCTTCCTTTTAGCCGCAGGATTGTTGTGGTCGTCCAGAGTCTCCGTGTTTTGAGTTCCTTGAGGAAGTTCTGTCCAATCTCCTCGAGGTCGTCTTGTTTTCCATCCCGGTGTAGCCGTTATGCTGCCGGATTTATCCCGTGTTTCTGTGGATCATTGCCTTCGCATTATAATCCTTGCCGCCTTCATCATGTCTTGTTATCCTTGAATCCATCATTCAACCTGTTCTGATTGTTGATTTTATCACACAGGATGTCAGGTGGAACTCGTAGTGCTGTTCGTCGGAATCGAGACCGTGTTCGGAATCGAAATGATGATGAACCCCTACCACCGCCTTCTGCGGCGGAAATCATGATGAAAGCTGAGAAGAATCAACGTGATCAAACATGCCTTCTGGAGCTCATCGAGCAGAATACCTCACGTCATCGTAATGTGGTTGTGAGCATTCAGGACTTCATCCTCCTCAAGCCACCGGTATTCCGATGTTCTTCTGAGCCCCTTGAAGCTGATGATTGGCTCCGTTCCATCGAGTGTAAGCTTGATACTGCACATGTTGCTCCCGATGATCGAGTTATATTCGCGGCATACTTTCTGGAAGGTGCTGCCGCTGAATGGTGGGAGAACTATGTTGCTATGCAGCCAGATGGTCACGTAGTGACTTGGCAGGAGTTCTGTGTTGCCTTTCGAGGGTACCACCTTCTGGATGAGTTGATGGAGCGCAAGAAGGAAGAGTTCTGCAATCTCACTCAAGGAGAGATGTCCATCCATGAGTATGTGAGAGAGTTCAACCGTCTGGCCCGGTATGCCCAAGATGAGATCACCACCGATGCCAGAAAGCAGGCAAGGTTCCGTAAGGGACTTAGCCCCATCCTTCGTCATGATCTCAACCTCATCGAATTTGCCACCTTTGAGGATTTAGTCAACAGGTCCTTCAGAGCTGAGCATGGCAATGAAATTTTCGAGGAGTCTCGCAAGCATGCTCTTGAGCTTGCTCCTTCTTCAAGTTCAGCCCCTCAGAAACGCAGAATTTGGATTCCAACCAGTGTCATACCTCAAAACCTTCTCCAAAGACCACCACCAAATATATGCCATCCACCCCAACACCTTATTCCACCCCGGAATGATGGTGTGCAGCCAAGTAATCCCACTCCCAGCATTTCAGACAGGGTATGCTTTAAGTGTGGTCTTCCAGGCCATTACTATCGTCAATGCCCTCAGGTCTTGATGGCACCACGTCATTCTCGACCCAAACCTCCAAAGAAATCAGTCACAAAAGCCTTCCCAGCAAAGCTTTCAGCCACAAGTAGTGGTTGTGTGAACCAAATCTCAGTTGAGGACACCATTGCTGCTTCTGACGTCATTCTTGGCACACTCCCAGTCAATCATGTCCCTGCCTCCGTTCTTTTCGATCTAGGAGCTTCTCATTCATTCATGTCGGAGAGTTATGCACTTCGTCATGAGTTCCCCTTTGAAGAAATGTTTTCTCCAATGATCATTCAAACTCCTGGTTCAAAGTGGCAAACTAATAGATTAAGCCATGGCAATCAAATTGCAATTGAGGGTCTAGTATTCCTTGCTTCACTTATAGCCCTCAAGTCTTCGGACATTGATGTCATCCTAGGAATGGATTGGTTATCAAGGAAGAATGCTTTCCTTGATTGTAAAACCAAATCAGTCAAACTCACCCACCCTTCAGGCCAGACCATTGAATACACATCACCCAGCTCTAGAATCCAGATGCATACTTTGAATGTGCTTCGCCTTCCAGACCTTGAAGATGTTCCGGTGGTTCGTGACTTCCCAGATGTCTTTCCTGAAGAGCTGTCGGGAATGCCACCCGACAGGTGTGTAGAATTCATAGTGGATCTTATACCAGGCACAGCCCCAATTTCGAGACGCCCATATAGAATGGCCCCACATGAGTTAGCTGAGATAAAAACCCAACTTGATGCTTCGTTGGCAAAAGGCTTCATCCGCCCTAGCTCATCGCCATGGGGTTGCCCCATTCTGTTCGTAACGAAGAAAGATGGAACAGAAAGGATGTGCGTAGACTATCGCCCGCTAAATTTAGCGACGATAAAGAACAAGTACCCACTGCCCAGGATCAATGATCTTTATGATCAACTTGCAGGATCCTCTGTCTTTTCCAAGATGGATTTGAGATTAGGCTATCATCAAATCAAAATCCGAAACGAGGACATTCCCAAAACGGCTTTCACTACTCGTTATGGTCTTTACGAGTATACCGTCATGTCCTTCGGTTTGACCAATGCCCCCGCCACATTCTCGCGCTTGATGAATTCGATCTTCATGGAGTACTTAGATAAATTTGTTGTGGTTTATCTTGATGATATTCTCATCTACTCGAAGAATGAATAAGAGCACGAAGAACATCTTAGGTTGGTATTGATGAAACTTAGAGAGCACCGCCTTTATGCAAAGTTCTCCAAGTGTGAATTTTGGCTACCAGAAGTGACCTACTTAGGCCACGTGATTTCTGCGAAAGGTGTTGCAGTCAATCCCGAGAGAGTTCAGGCCGTCCTTGAATGGACTCCACCTGAATCGGTTAAGCAAGTTAGGAGTTTTCTTGGCTTAGAAAGCTATTGCCGCCGCTTCGTCGAGAACTTTTCTAAAGTTGCAAAGCCTCTTACTGAACTCCTCAAGAAAGATAAGAAATTCCAATGGACCCCCAAGTGCGAGGAAAGCTTTCAAGAGCTAAAAAGAAGATTGACTTCTGCACCCGTACTTGCACCTCCAGACACAAAAAGGGATTTCGAGATCTATTGTGATGCTTCACGGCAAGGGTTAGGATGCATACTTATGCAAGATCGACATGTGGTAGCTTATGCTTCACGCCAGTTGCGGCCACATGAAGAGAACTACCCAACCCATGATCTTGAACTCGCTGCCGTAGTTCATGCCCTGAAGACTTGGCGACATTACCTCCTTGGTAATCGTTGTGAGATCTATTCCGACCACCAAAGCCTCAAATATATTTTCACCCAGCCAGATCTTAATCTCAGGCAAAGACGCTGGATAGAGTTGATAAAAGATTATGACTTAGGAATTTCTTACACACCAGGCAAGGCCAATGTCATGGCTGATGCACTAAGTCGTAAGTCGTATTGTAACAACCTCATGTTACAACAGTATCAACCACTTCTTCATGAGGAATTTCGAAAGCTCAATCTCGAGATTGTTCCTCGTGGATCTCTTTTCAACTTGGTGGCGAAACCAACACTTGAGGATCAAATCGTAGTTGCCCAAAGGCGTGCACGAGGTGTTCGCCGGATCAAGGAGAACATTGCTAGCGGAGTTGCTAAATGTTTCTCCACAGATAGTAAAGGAACGGTATTCTTTGAAAATCGTTTGGTAGTACCTAAGAATAAGGATCTATGGCAACTCATCCTCAAAGAAGCCCATGATACACCCCTCTCAATTCATCCCGGTAGCACAAAAATGTACCGAGATCTACGCCAGAGATTTTGGTGGACCAGGATGAAGAGAGACATTGCTCGATTTGTTGCTGAATGTGATGTTTGTCGTCACATTAAGGCAGAACACCAAAGACCTGCTGGTACACTTCAACCTTTGCCTATTCCAGAGTGGAAATGGGACAAAGTCGGTATGGACTTCATCACCGGCTTTCCAAAAACCCAGAAAGGAAACGATGCCATCTTCGTGGTCATTGATAGACTTTCTAAAGTTGCTCACTTCCTACCCGTTCGCGAGTCTATAACTGCTAGCCAGTTAGCGGACTTGTATATCTCTAGAATTGTGTCTCTTCACGGTGTTCCTTTGGTGATCAATTCTGATCGTGGTAGCCTTTTCACCTCTAGATTCCGGGGAAGCTTTCAAAATGCTATGGGAACTCATCTATCCTTTAGTACGGCTTTCCATCCTCAGTCTAGCGGTCAAGTTGAAAGAGTTAATCAAATTTTGGAAGACATGCTCAGAGCTTGTGTTATCTCATTCGGAAAGAATTGGGAGAAATCTCTTCCTTTCTCCGAATTTGCTTATAACAACAGTTTTCAATCTAGTCTGAACATGGCCCCTTTTGAACTCCTCTATGGACGACGATGTCGAACACCCCTTAACTGGTCAGAAACCGGTGAAAGACAACTCTTTGGACCGGATTTGATCAAGGAAGCAGAAGAGCAAGTTCGCATTGTTCGTGATCGTTTGAAAGCCGCTCAATCTCGTCAGAAAAGCTACTATGATTGTCATCATAGAAAGGAGAGCTACAATCTGGATGAGAAGGCTTACCTTCGGGTTACTCCTCTGAAGGGAACCCAAAGATTCGGTATCAAAGGCAAGTTGGCCCCGCGTTACATCGGACCTTTCCGCATTCTAGCTAAACGTGGAGAAGTTTCCTACCAACCTGAACTACCTTCGCACCTTTCCCGAGTACATGATGTATTCCATGTGTCACAACTCAGGCGTTGCTTCAAGGACCCCATCCGCGAAGTCGACCATGAAACGCTTGATCTCCAAGATGACCTTTCTTATCGAGAGTACCCCGTTCGTATTCTTGATTCAGCAGAGCGTGTCACTCGTCGTCAGAAGATCAAGTTCCTCAAAGTGCAATGGTCACATCACTCCGAGAAAGAAGCAACATGGGAAAGAAAAGACCGCCTCCGTGCCGAGTACCCCACCTTCCTCCCGACGACTTCTGAATCTCGGGACGAGATTCTTTTGAGTGGGGGCGAGTTGTCAGAACCCCAACTAGGGTAAGTGCTAGGGTTGTTTGATCCTTTGCATCATGCAAAAATTCAACAGGAAAATTCAAAAATGGGGAAAACAGAAAGCCCTGAGAATTTAAATAAATGGCCAGATAAAAATATTTTTCCAAAAATCATTTGAATGTTTGGAAAATTCCTATAAATGATGTTGATCATTTTAAAAGTGGTTTGGGTATTTTCCCATACTCATGGAATTTTCTAATATTCAAATATTTCTATGGAAATTAAAGTTTACCCTATTTGAATTGAAATTCAAATGTATTGAATTTCAAAAATGCCCAAATTCCATATGTGACTAGCTACTGGTCACCTAGTATTTATAAAAATGTTTGGGAATTTTACAAAATTGCTCTGCTATTTATTTTGGGGCAAAACCAATTACAGAAAAGGAAAACAGAAACAAAACACAGAGAAAAGGAAAATTCAAAGCCAACCCACCCTACAGGCCTCAGGCCCAACTTAACAAACCGCGGCCCAGGCCCACCTGGCCCTTGTCGTCTTCCCCGCCGCGTCGACAAGCTGCTCGGTGGCGAGCATGCCGACGCCGGCGAGGGCCACGTCCCCCCTGGACCCTCCCCTGGCTTCTAGGCGCGCCACGAGTACGCCCCAGGACCCCCGCACGTTTCCCACCTCTCACTGCTCGTCTCCCCTGCCTCCTCTCGCCGTCTTCGTCACGAACCGAGCGCATCGGAGAGCGCCGCCGCGCGCTGCCGCGGCCAGAAGCCACCACAAGCCGCCCTGACTTGTCCAGAAGCACCAGCATCGCCGTCTTCATCTTCCCGCGGATCCAATCGAGCCGTGCAAGCTCTCCAGACGACGGCCACCCCAAGATCTTGCCGCCGGCCGCCTTCGACTCCGACGAGGATTTCGTCACCATCGTAGCCCCTTCGACTCCGGAGCCATCACCAACGCGTTGCTGGTGAGCTCACGGGCATTTTGCCTCTATCCGCGCCTTGCCTCACTGCCCGTAGCTAGTTCTCACCGGAGCAGAGCCACGGCCGCCGCCATTGTCATCGTGGACGAGCTCCACAGCCCTCCCCGAGAACCCCCAGTAGCACCATTGGGTGCGGGAGCCCGCGAGGAGCGCGCCCGTGCCCTCCGTTTCCTTTCCTGTGAATGAAAAGACTACTCCGGCGAGGCGCCGCCGCGTATGCAGCCGCCGGCGGTTAGCCGGCGGCCATTAGCACCTAATGACCCTGCTAATCCCACCCCGAATCCATGACAAGTGGGCCCCAGGCCACCCCTAACCCACTGTTAGTTAAGCTAACAGAGGGGTTAACCCCCCTGAGGCTGACAGAGGGGCCCCACCGGTCAGGAGCCCCCACACGTCATGCTGAGGTCAGCATGACGCAATAAACCAAATTACAGTTTTTAAAAGAATTAAATAAAACAGAGAAAAATCCAGAAAATGAGTTAAACTTTGGAAATTCATAACTAATTCATATGAACTCCAAATTGGACAAATAATATATGAAAAATGATCAGCATAAAATTCTCTATCCAATTATGCAACTTTCAACCATGTTTGAGTTGATTTTAAAAGGGGACCAGTAGCTTTTGCTATTTGGTTTAATTGGAATTAATTCAAATTTAATTCAAATCCAATTGAAATTTTAACCATTGAAATGCACATATGATCACTTGTACTTCAGAAGCTTATCCCACACATGATGACATGGTATACATTGATCAAACATTAGCAAATGCAAGTTGACCTAATTTGAATAATATTTGGAGTTTGATTTTGAATTAACTTTTCAAATCAACTTCAATTAACATGTGGCAAATTGAACCTAGATCAAACCAATACCTTTCACATCATGGACAACATAATCATGTGATTGTGCATTTCAATTCAATGTTGTCCCCCTTTGTTGATGTTTGTACCGGTAACAGCTTTTCCGAGACGGTGATCACCCCCGAAGAAGAAGACCACCGTTAAACCAGTGTATCGTCAGCAAGGCAAGCAAACCCCATTGATCATGTCTATAAAATCCCAATTCCCTCTCAGTCTCGCTTATGCATGTTTAGGAGATCACTTTGTATCGATTCTACCGCATAGTTGAACCCATATCCGATGCATGACCTATCATCTTGTCACAGTAGTAAGGAAACCACAATCCTAGCTGACATAGGAGTTGATTGATATCATGAAGCCCCTGCAACTGTTACAGCTTATTCCATGCTTAGTGTTACATGAGGTTGCTTTTGATGTGAGTCGGGATGATGGTGAACATGGTGTTGATGAAAGTGAAACTGTGTCGGTGAATCCACCCTAATACAAGGCGAACGATGAGAGGCTGTGTAGGAGTACACAGTGGGTTGTCTCGTTGAACACCTCCCTAAGCATCGAGTTCTTGTATGGTAATCCAAGACAAAGAGTACAACCACACATTGGGCTCACTGACCCCTCTCGGCCTAGTACCTTGATCCGTGTCGACGTCCAGGAGTCACATTAGTTCGGGCTTTCCATTTGGCATCTGCATAGAAAAAAAATGAAGGAATGGTTGCATCATCCTAGATATGTGGGTGCACCTGTGAGGCAGGAAAACCATCTGCTAAAGGTGGCGTCTCGGTCACTTACATTGTCTGAGTCCGTTTCGTTGATCCGGCCGGGCTCTCGAGCGGTAGAAACTCAGGTAGTCGACTCCTGGAATAGACCGGTTGTGAGCGAAGTGTCGTGGTGAACATCCTCGCTGTCACCTCTTGAACGGTGGCGAGACCTGGCGGTAACCGATGGTCATGTGTGTGTAGTTTACACCCTTGCAAGGTTAACAAAACTATTCGAATAGCCGCGTCCGCGGTTAAGGACTACTTGGAACCTGTACCTGATTATTAGACAACTTGAATGGATACTTATAAAACTCGCAAGATAAGCGTGAGTGCTATGGTGTGCCTCCTCGTGGGGAAGTCGAGGAAGTAACCATAGTGGTGTATTGGTTGGAGATGTAGTGGACTCGTGTACGCTTCTTACCTCAAGTCTGGTATTCGTAGTCAGGACTAGCCAAGTCAAAGCTGGCACTTCTGCATGTTGAACCCCACCTCCCTTTTACCTTGAAACTTGAGCATGAGTAGT
Source organism: Bromus sterilis (assembly GCA_950022295.1). Lineage (NCBI taxonomy): Eukaryota > Viridiplantae > Streptophyta > Magnoliopsida > Poales > Poaceae > Bromus > Bromus sterilis. The sequence continues at coordinate 227,356,653 of OX465599.1, forward strand.
GTAGTTCTGATGTAAGTCTTGCTGAGTACGACTTTGTACTCACGTTTCCTTATTCTATGTTTTAGATAAGAACCGGACCCCCGATGGAGTCACCTTCGTGAAGCTCGACGTTGACTAAGTTAGCATAGTCCTAGACAGCAGTCTGGTCCCTCGTGGAAGGGCATGTTTGTTTACAAGGCTTCTCTAAGCCATTTGTTAAATTTGTCTGTACTCAGACCTAATTTGCTTCCGTTGTATGATGTAATGTTGATCACAGACATGTGATCTTTGTATGCTCTATGTGTATATCAATAAAGAATACTTTGTAGAGTTATGTGATGATACCTGCTGTTCATACTAGGCATGTGTGCTGCGTGTATGTTTATAACATGCATGTCTTAGTATGGGTTTTCGAGACCTTAGTTGTGATCTGGCTGGCGGCCCTTTATACACCAAGTGGCCCTTAGATGTGCGCAGCTTGGGGCATCGCGATGCGATTGTTCATAACTCTGTCACGTGCATACTTTGTTGTATGATTGAGCCCGCCCTAGACCCCGACTAAGTGATCGGGTTGGAGTAAGTTTATGTAAGAGTTAGGATCCAATCGATAACATGGTTGAGGCGACTTGTCTATGAGTATGGGATTCACCACCCATAAGCATTTAGACTTGTGAGCGGACGTTGAGGACCCATCTCAGTTGATCATCCGGCCTGAATGGGATGCCCCTCACCTTCGATGCTTACCGAGAACGTTCTGTGCTTGGCCTTGTCTGCTTAGACAAGTGGGTACGGTTCTCGGCTATCCATGTGATTGTATCGTGACTGGAATTACATACGCTAACCCCGGGTCCCGACAATCACGGCACGCGACAACACTTTAGCACAAAGAACACGGAAGAAATAACTTAACTCTACCAATACTAGCCATTCAGACTCTGGGATATAGCCGCGCAACATCACCGGCATTATCCGCTCAAGCCATATGTGCCAATCATGACTCTTGAGCCCAAATATTTTCATTTTTTCAATGCTCGCTCCCCTCGCTAGATTCGCAGCATACCCATCAGGGAACAACAATTTTTGTTGCACCCACAAGAGGATTTCCCTTATTGCTCCCTTCTCAAGATTGTACCAGGAAGGTGGCTTGGACCAATTTTTTCTTCCTTTCGGTTGTCGCATGTTTAGTGATGGCCTATCACAAAGAGTCTCCAGGTCAACTCTAGCCTTTGTATTATCTTTGCCCTTATCAGTGCCGAAAAATGTGCCAAGAAGGGCCTCGGTGATATTCTTTTCAGTGTGCATCATGTCAATGTTGTGTGGTAGTAAGAGGTCTTCGAAGTAGGGGAGATCCCAGATGCATGGCTTGTGGGTCCAGGCGTGTTCCTCATTGTGACCCAAGAAATACCCTAGACGGTTTGGATCAGGCTCCATAGATTTAAACTGTTCATGAATTTGTGTCCCCGTCAACGCAGGTGTTGCCGAGTGTTTGACAACTTTACCTTTCATGACATTCTTCTTGTATTTTCTGAATGGATGGTCCATAGGCAAGAACTTTCTATGCAAGTCAAAGCAGGAATACTTTCCACCCGCCGGCAACCAATGAAACTTAAGATATGCTTTGCATTGTGGGCATGGGAACCTTCCATGCACACACTAGGCAACGAAAAGCAAAAATGCCGGCAGATCATGCAACGAGTATTGGTACCAAACATACATTTGAAAGTTCTCTTTCTTAGCTGCGTCGTATGTGTTGACCCCATTCACCCAAGCTTCTTTCAAGTCATCCATCAGCGGTTGCATGTACACACTCATATTCTTCCCCGGATAGTTTGGCCCTGGAACTATCAACGTCAGAAATATGTGCTTTCTTTGCATAATGGATGATGTTGGAAGATTGAGCGGAATAACAAACACAGGCCAACAACTATATTGGGTAGCCGTCATACCAAAAGGATTGAACCCATAGAGACCAATGACGATTCGGCAATTCCTTGGCTCTTTAGCTTTTTCCGTATGTTTACGATCAAATGCCTTCCATGCGTCACCATCCGAAGGGTGTACCAACATTGGATCTCCGTTTTCATCTAATTCTTTCCTAATTCCATGTTTGTGCCATGTCATATGTTTTGTTGTTTCTTCGAGCATGTAAAGTCGTTGAAGTCTTGGTAGGATCGGCAGATACCGTAGAACACTCACAGGGATTTTTCTCTGCTTCTTCTCACCTTCACCGTTTTCTACCTCAACATATCTGGAGGACTTGAAAAATGGACAATATGTTTCGTCCGCATACTCTTTCCTAAATAAGGGACATCCTTTCTCACAAGCATGTATCTGCTCATATGGCATCTTGAGTGCACTAAGGATTTTGTCTGACTCATATAGGTTTGAAGGCATAATATGACCTTCTGGTAGAAACCGCCCAAATAGGGTCATCATTGAGTCAAACAGGTCTCTTCCAATGTTGAATTGGGCTTTCAGAGCCATTACTTGTGCGATGGAATCTAGCTGAGAAATCTTAGTGTGCTCGTGACGAGGACGTTTTGAAGACTCCAACATGGCATAGAAGGCCTTTGCGGATTCCTCCATCTCTTCGTCCTTGTTCTGAGCATCATCAAAATCATTCACCATGTGTTCAATCCCTGTACCATATTCGTCGGTGCGCCGACGCAACACCTCGTCTCTGTTAGGTTGGGCCGACTCACCATGAAATGTCCACAAGGTATAGCCGGGAGTAAAACCACGCATCTGCAGGTATTTACCCATTACATCCTTTGTCTGTCGCGAATAATTCTTGCACTTAGTGCAGGGGCACCATGTTTTTGGCTGGCCTTTAGAAAATTCCGTTTGCAGGAATTCATAGGTTTTGCTCAACCATTCATCGGTCATGTCTTTCTGACTAGGGTGACCGGAGTACATCCATTCACGATTAGTCATTCTGTCAAGCTAGCTCCATAGTATCCACATATGAACAATATAAATTATCAGTTCGTCAAGTATGTCAAATTAATTATGGTCATTTTTTAATCATGGTTAAAACATTGGGATGCACGGCATGCACACCTACCAGCTACTAGGTAAAGATGGGTGCTAATCCCACCCGAGTATGTGTAGATTGGGTCATTTTCCCATGCTCTGCTCCCGATCCAACGCAAAATTTCGGCAGCACCTCCCCGCTGTTCTCATAATACACGTCTCGAAAACTAACCGAGAGGATGTGTACTCGGAGAACAACAAGGAGGCGCTGTCGAAACTATGCATCAGATCCGGAACAAAGCATGGGAAAATGACCCAATCTACACATACCCGGGCTGTCCATGGATAACGTTGGACAATTCAAAAGAATCACCGTTATAAATATGCAAATGCATGCATAGTTATAACCATAACCCTTTCGAACGGGAGACGCATATTGGTTACTCGAAGACTTTGCATTTCAATACTAAAACTACTTATCTAGATAGTGTCATCGGCACGAAGGCCGGAACAAAGCAAAATAAAGGTGGAGAAGGAAGAGTTAACAAATGTGCTCACTCTCGAATGCAGTGGAGGTCGTCGAAAACCAAACCCTCGCGGGGAAGCTACTGCACATTTAAATTCAATCAATAAAAACAAATACGCACTCGCGATAATTAATCTAACTAATACCAACATCTAATTGACAACTACAATATTAAAAGTATAAAGCTAATTAATATCACTACTATAAAGCTAATAGTTCTTATTCTTCACATCTCTTCTTCTTTTTCTTTACTCTTCTCTTCTTCTATTTCTATTCTTCTTCTTATTTTCTTCTTTTCGTCATTATTCTCTCCTTCTTCCTTTTTTTCCTTTTCTTCTTATTCTCTTGATCTCCTTATTCTTCCTTTTCCTTTTCTTCTTTTTCTCTTCATCTCCTTCTCCTCATTCTTCAATTATTATTCCTCTCTCCATCTCTTCATTCTTCCTCTTTTTCCTTTTCTTCTTATTCTCTTAATCTGCTTCCCCTTCTTCGTCCTTTTTCTTTTCTTCTTTTTCTCTTCATATCCTTCTCCTCATTCATCTATTATTCTTTTTCTCTCAATCTCTTTCTCCTCTATTTCTCTTCCTACTTCTACTAACTAAGTACTAGGGTCTTATTGTCTAAATACTAACTAATAATTCCTATTGTCTAAATACTAACTACTAACTAATTCCTATATTCTTAATAAATTTAATAACAAATTAACTACTAATTGCTAACTAAATCTTCTATCTACTTCTAAAATATATAACTAATATAATAAAAATCAACTAAAAAAATGGAAAACAGGGAGGAGAGATTACCTCACCGGCGGGGAGGTGCAGTGAGGAGGAGGACCGTGGCGGCGGGGAGACGGCGACTTGGACACGGCGGCGAGGAGGAGGAGCACCGTGGCGCGAGCGGCGGTGACTTGCACGACGGCGGCTCGGGGCACCAAGGCGAGGGCCTCGGCGGCGGCGGCGGCTCGGGATCGGGGCCTCGACGGCGGCGGCTCGGGCGCGGAGGAAGGGCTTCGACGGCAGCGGCTCGGGCGCGGGGGCAGGGCCTCAACGGCGGCGGCTCGGGCGCGGGGGCGGGTCGGCGGTGGCGGCACGGGGGCAGAGGCTAGGGCACGGGGACAAGCCATTTGAGTGGAGAGAGATGGGGCTGGGCGTGGCCACGGGGTGGGGATAACCCCCGGCTTTGCCGTCAGCCGGCTAATGGCAAAGACGGCCGTTAGTCTTTGCCGTCGGCCAGCTGACGGAAAATACGGGTTCTGGTAAGCAGTTCTAACGGGTGGGGCCGAGAAGCTTCCTATGCCGTCAGCCCACCTGTGCCGTCGGTCTTTGGGTTCTATGTCGTCAGCCAGCCGACGGCTTAGACGGTGCTGACGGCAAAGGATTTCTCTGCCGTCAGCCAGGTCTATGCCGTTAGTTTTTTTTCTGGCTGAGGGCATAGTGCCTTTGCCGTCAACCCCGTGAAAATGCTGACGACAAAGCCATAAACTGACGGCAAACTGTGTTTTTCTAGTAGTGCCATACTATCGAGTAGCATCTCTATGCCCATGACATGTGAAACATAGTCATCAACCGAATCATATACCAGTCAAGGATATGTGTCTGCATAACCTTTTCGACTAGGGACCATTAGAACAATCATCATAAAATATATAGTCTCACAAACAAGTCACAGACTTATTGATACATATCAGTGATGATGTTCAAGGACAATATAAATAACTCATTTATACATAAGGAGATAACATCATAACATGAGTGCCTCTAGGGCATATCTCCAACAGTCTCCCACTTCCATTAGAATCAATCAGTTAGGCATCTAAGGCCCATGGCTCTTACGTGTGCCTCATGCTTCGGCAGCGGGAGAGGCTTCATCAAAGGATTAGCAACATTTGCATCCGTGTGTACTTTGCATACATTTATGTTACCATTCTCTACGAATAATCGTATCAGATGATAACACCTTTCTATGTGCTTGGATTTCTGGTGATGCCTTGGATCCCTGGCCTATGCGATGGCACCACTATTATCACATTAGAGGTCCAACAGGTTTGCCTAGTCTGGAATCACACCGAGTAAGGAAATGAAACCCCGTATCCAAACACCATCCTTTGAAGCTTCAGAAGCCGCAAGGTAACCGACCTTTGTTGTAGAATCAGCTAGCATCTCTTACTTGGAACTTTCCTAGCTCACTGCACCTCCATTCAGAATGAACACATAACCAGATTGCGAACGAAAGTCATCCTTGTCGGTTTGGAAACCAACATCGGTTTAACCCTTTACAATGAGCTCATCCTCACCTCCATAAACTAGGAACATATCCTTAGTCCTTCTCAGGTACTTCAGGATACTCTTAACTACTATCTAGTGACTCTCGCCTGGATTAGTCTGGTATATGCTCATAGCACTTAGAGCATAGAAAACATCTGGATGACTACATACCATAACATACATGATAGACCCGATGGACGAAGCATACAAAATATTATCCATGCGTATTTGCTCATCAGGAGTCGATGGACCCTGAGTCTTGCTTAGATGAATGACATGTGACACATGCAAGAGCCCTTTATTAGCCTCATGCATGTTGAACTTTTTCAACACGTTGTCAATATACATACTCTGGTTTAATCCAATAATCCTCCTTGATCTATCTCCATAGATCTTGATTCCCAAAACGTAAGCTGCTTCTCCGAAGTCCTTCATTGCAAAACTATTTTTTAGTGAGTCCTTGAAAACTTCAAGCATTGGAATGTCATTACCAATCAGTAATATGCCATCCACATACATGATTAGAATTACGATTGAGCTCCCACTAGACTTTTTGAACACACAAGATTCCTTTTTGTTCTCGATCAAGCCAAACGATTTGACAACCTCTTTAAAACAAATGTTCCAACTCTGAGATGCCTGCTTCAATCCATAAATGGATTTCTGAAGTTTGCATACTTTAGTAGCATTCTAAGGATCGATAAAACCCTCGGGCTGTATCATATACACGTTCTCGGTTAAATATCCTTTAAGGAAAGCCATTTTGACATCCATATGCCAGGTCTCATAATCGAAATAGGTAGTTATAGCTAGAATAATCCAAACTGATTTAAGCATCGCTACTGGCGAGAAGTTCTCATTGTAGTCAATTCCTTGAACTTGTCAAAAACCCTTTGCGACAAGTCGGGCTTTATGGATCTGAAAATTTCCATCCATATCAGTTTTCTTCTTAAAGATCCATTTGCACTCAATGGTTCTTGCACCATTTGGAAGATCAACCAAGTTCCAAACTTGATTGTCATCCATGGACTTTAACTCGAACCTCATGGCATCAAGCCATAACTAGGAATCTGGAGCCACCATCGCTTCCGCATATGTCAAAGGCTCATCGTTGTCCAACAATAATACATTGCTTGCATTACGCAACCTTTTTGACCTTCGTAGTGCGGGTGCTACTTCAACCACGGGTTCTCTGGCTGGCTCTGCCATGATAGCATCATTTGCCGAGACTTCCCCGACCGAGTGTTTTATCTCGAACCTCTTCGAGTTGCACCGTCCTCCCACTACCCTTCCTAGTGAGAAACTCTTTCTCAAGGAAGGTACCGTGTCTAGCGAAAAACACGTTTCCCTCTTGTCGGTTGTAGAAGTAATACCCTAAGGTTCCCCTTGGATATCCCACGAATATGCACTTATCCGATTTGGGTGCGATCTTTTCCGACTGAAGTAGCTTGACAAATGCTTCACAACCCCAAATATTCAGAAAAGACAAACTATGACGCTTCCCAGTCCATATCTCATATGGTGTCTTATCTACAGTTTTAGATGGTACTCTGTTTGTGTGAAAGCTGCAGTTTCTAGAGGATAACCCCAAAATGCCAACGGTAGATCTGACTGACTCATCATCGATCGAACCATGTCCAACAAGGTACGATTCCTCCGTTCCGACACGCCATTTCTCTGTGGCGTTCAAGTAGGAGTGAGTTGTGAAACACTTCCACGACTCTTCAGATGATCATCAAACTCTTGACTCATATATTCACCTCCACGATCTGATTGCAGAAGTTTGATCGTCCTGCCGAGTTGATTCTCTACTTCATTATGGAACTCTTTGAACTTTTCAAAGGTTTCTGATTTTTGCCTCATCAAGTAGACATATCCATATCTTCTCAGGACGTCAGTGAAAGTCACGAAGTACTCATAAGTCGTAACCACCTCTAGCAATCGTGCTCATTGGCCCACACACATCAGTATGTATGAGTTCCAACAAGTCGGATGCCCTCTCACAACTCTTTGCAAAAGGTGTCTTGGTAATCTTGCCGAGTAGGCATGATTCACATGTCTTGAATGATTCAAAATCTAACGAATTTAAAAGTCCATCATCATGGAGATTCTTCATGCGCTTTTCACTTATGTGACCAAGAAGACAGTGCCAAAAGTAGGTTGTATTCAGATCATTAGGTTTAAGCCTCTTGAAATTTATCTTATGGACAAATTCACCTTCAAGATTCCAAATGAATAACCAATTCACAACGGGCACCAAGCCAAAAAACATCTTATTCAAATATATAGAACAACCATTGTCCTTAATAATGAATTCATAACCTTGTCTCATCAAACATGAGGAAGAAATAATGTTTCGACTTAACGATGCAACATAATAACAATTATCAAGCTCCATTACAAACCCAGAACGTAAATTAAGTTGCATGGTGCCGACGGCTAATGCATCAACTCTTGCTTTATTCCCGACGCGTATGTCAACTTCTCCTCTTGCGACATCTCTATGTCCTTTTAGTCCCTGCATCGAGTTGAAAACGTGAACAACCGATCTAGTATCATATACCCAAGAACTATTAGAAATATCCGCAAGATAAATTTCTATAACATATACAACAAGTGTACCCGTAGAAGTCATACTTCCACTGATCTTGCGCTTCTTGGCGAGCCACTTGTTGAAGTTCCTCTTCCAGTGACAATTATCCTTGCAATAGAAGCAAATGGTCTCTACGTCAGGTCCTGGCTTAGGTGTCGGGGCTGGAGTCAGGATCACATCCTTGTCCTTGCCCTTTGTGTTAGCCGTTTTCTTGGTCCATGACTTCTTGAACTTGACCGTGTTCTGCACCATCAACACTTGATGCGTGCCCTTCTTAATGTCCTGACCTTATATCTTAAGCATCCCATGCAATTCGGTGGGCTTCTTTTCCATGCCATGCATATGAACTAGTTATATCTTGGCGGAAGAGAACCCATAATTGTATCTATAGCTGAATCTAGAGTCAATGGATGCCCAAGACGATCCAAAGCTTGCATGTACCCCATCATTTTGATGACATGTGGGCTCAGTGGATCACCCTCTTTCAGCTTTCAATCCATCAGGGATGGCCAGACTTCGAACCTTTTGGTCCTAGCCTAAACTTGAAACATGCCTTTGAGACTCTCGATCATATCGAAGACCCCAACGTTTTCGAACTGTTGTTGCAGATCGGGCTCATACAAGCCAACATGAGACAACTGATCTCAGTAGAATAACCCTTGAGTTTTTTATGGGCATTCTTAACAGCAACGGTGGTATTATCAGCCGGTGTCTCTGGAAGCGGTTCCTCTAGAACATTTTCCTTTTTATCATGCTTGAGAACAATTCTCACATTTCTATACCAGGTGGTAAAGTTTGTTCCATTCAGTTTATCTTTCTCAAGGATGGATTTCAATGCAAAACTGGAAACTTGAGCAGGTGGTGCCATTGATCTATAACATAAAATGCAAAATACTAAGACATGTATTCATGAAGAGCAATTCATATTGAACACTTTAATAATATTACTCCCACTAAGTTCAACATCCCTCTTGTTGACACTAAGTGATTCAAGATCCGATAGAGCGAACTTACTAGTGAGCTTATGCATCACTGCTAGCTAAATCAATCTACCAGTAAGAAACTCCTTGCTAATCGCATCAACCATACGATTCTTGTTTGCTGATGCGCATGTGTAACAGCCTAGATTTCACAAAAATTAATTTTTTTGTTTTCGGTGTGAATAGTTTGATTGTCTGATTTGTTTGCGGTGTTTGCATCCCCGATTTATCGATCGGTGATTATTTTTCCCCCTCTTATCTCGTATCGGACGGAGACCAAACCTTGCCACCCTGACACTCGACCTTTGCGACACCGGGTTTCACCCGATCACGTCGTGAAATCCGCACGAGACCAGCCGCGGCCAACGGAACGAAAAACCCCGTTTAATAAGTAAACGGAATATTTTTATAGCGTGCCAGAAAGTGTTCTCGGAACGGTTCCAGCGTGAGGTGAAATCTGCTGGCTCGACGCGCTGATCGCGCAGTTCAAAGTTTTACCCGAATCGGAGGTACTGTGGACCCCCGGCTGTCAGAAACGTGAGCACCGCGCGCACGAGAGAAAAACCGGATCCTTTTTTTTTGTTTTTCCTTCTTTCCAGTTTTTGCTAAGTCTGTTAAATATTGCTGCAGTTACGTTTTTGCGACGATAATTGCGAGTAAACCGTAGCCCCGGATGACATTGCGCCCAAAAGGAAAATTGCTTAGGATTGTGTGTACTTCAATCCATCTTTTGTGAGCATTTTATTTTGAGGTCATATTGATGGTGAAAATCTGTGTTGAAGTGGGCATCAGACTGTTAACTACTGTTAAATTCTGTCAAGTGCTGCTGATGTTATTTTGTTGCAACTTTGGGTGATGATTGTGACAAACCCATGAGTCCTATTGCATTGATTATTTTTCCTATGTGTTAAGCAGCATGTGTACTTCATTTCCATGCTTTAACTTGTCATGTTTGGGTGCTTTAGCTATATTAAATCTTGCTCCAAAGTGGTGATCCTGATGTTAATGTGCTGATGTGCTGAAAACTGTTAATTTGTTGCAACTTCGGGTGACAGTTGCGTCGCAACCGTTTATCGGAATTGAGTGATTCCAACTGCATATTGTTAAGCATCATGTCTACTTCCATTATATGTATTGCATCGTCATGATATGGTTGCTCGTTGATTTCTTTCCAGTGTTTATCATCTTGTGTGCTTCCGTGGGTACCTTCGGAGACGATGCGAGCTTGCGATCAACTACACCTTCGGAACCCGACTTATAACCAGGCAAGGACTATGCATTATTTATGATCCATTATATTTCAACCAGCGGTTTGCATGCTAGTCTAGGATAGGTTCGATGTTTGATCCTACCACATGTTTACAACCTCTTTCAAACCGATACATCCATGTCCCCTCCCAACAAACCATGTACTGCTATGTTACTATTGCTCGTTGCTCAGCCCCTGCTTAGTATGCATGCTCAGGATGCTACGATGTTACCCTGTTACTCCTTGGTTTGGGATATCACATTATTATATTGTTGTTGATGATATGATTATTATAATGTTGACTATATTCGACGAAGGACGGAAGGTCTAGGCTATCCCGCCCCGACGCTTTGTTCCATTCGAGTCACCTAGGATCCGAGTTTCGGGTATTGGTTTTAAGACTGAGCGTGCCTAACCGCGAGTGGGATTTTATGGGGTCCCCCATTTCTTACCTACCTAGCTTCAAGCATTTCTAGTGGTGGCCCAAGATGATTTACCATTTGAAACCGTGTGTATGCTGGTCAGCTGCCAGTAGTTTTTAAACCAACCCGGACCAGTGAGGACATAGTTCCCTTGCTGGCCCACCTTGTTCGGCTGAGGACCCGGTTTTCCATGTGTGATTAACCGGCTATCCACACCTGCGACAGACGGTAGATACTAGATCGAGAGCGCGGCCGGCTCCTGAGATGGATGTCGACTCACCGGGGGCCACCCGGATTTGTTCATTGTTAGTTAGAGGGACCTGTCGTTTCGGATCTCTCGGAACTAAATCATAAAATGGTTGCCTGTGATGGGTAGAAACTGAGAGAGATGGGCATGCGTGCGGAGCCTTGTAATGGGCAGTTGGTACACCCCTGCAGGGTTAAATCTTTTCGAGAAGCCGTGTCCACGGTTATGGACGACTTGAGACCTACTCCTTGTTCATAGACAACAATAACTGAGATAATTTTAATATAACTTGATCAATGTGTGTGTGTGCCTTGACTGCTTCTTCTTCGTCGGGATGCGAAGAGGAGGACAAGGATATGATAGGTGTTATGTTTGCGTAAGTAGTTGATAGCAAGACTTGTTGGAGGCGATTTCTCATCGAATGCTTGGCTTCTTACCTTACTCTCTAGATCGTTAGCCACTTCATAAATGCTAGTGCGGAAGAAACCTCAACACTTACCCCATCCTTACCGTAAACTACTAGTTTTCCTAGAATGAGGAGTGAAGAAGTCCTTGCTGGGTCAGATGACCACTACAGTTGGATGCTGAGTACTTCTGTACTCATGATACTACCCCCAAACTATTTTCAGGGTTCTTGATCGACAACAGGTATGGTGATCGATGTTTCACGTGGAGACTCGACGACGACTAGTTAGGCGAATCCCGGCGGAGGGCCTGGACCCGTGTGGTTATGGGGATCGATGTTTTTCTCTTTGCCACTAGGCATTTGATTGTAGTCTGTACCCAGACATGTATCTTCCGCTGTTGTATTGTATTAAGGTAGTTGTATGCCGATTGTATGAGATGTTGTATCCTTGTATCTGTAATGTTGTGATATCATGTTGGAAATCCGGGGCATATGGCTTTGTCATATGTCGCGGTGGGACCGATATGTGCTTCGTCCCCGGATCTGGGTGGACACACCTAGATCTGGAACAGTACCGCATATCGGGCCTTACAACATGATACGTCCAAAACGTATCTATAATTTCTTCTTGCTCCATGCCTCTTTTGTGTGATATTGATGAACTTCCATACACTTTTGATCATATTTGGACTAACCTATTAACTCAGTGCACCCTAGTGCCAGTTCCTGTTTTCTGCTGTTTTTCTATTTCAGGTTTCCCTCATATTAAAAGTTCTCAAAAAATTCGGGGAAATCCAATAAAAAATCAGCGATCAGGAAGCTTCCGAAATCACCGAGGGGGGGGGGGGACAGAGGGGACCCACCAGGGCCCCAGGCGCCCTCCCGGCGCGCCCCAGGGTGGGGCCCCGACAGGGGGCCGCCTGGACCCCTGGTGGCCCCCCATGCTGCCCCCCTTCGCCTATATATTCCCCGTGACGCAAAAACCCCGAGACGGGAACCCTTATTCGCGATGTCTCCTCTGTACCGCCGCCGCTGCGCTTCCAAGATCGGGAGCACCAGAAGACCTCTTCCCGGCACTCTGCCGGAGGGAGGAATCACCTCCGGGAGCTTCTCCACCACCATGGATGCTTCCCGGATGAACCTTGAGTAGTCCACCTTGGACCATGGGTCTATGATCAGTAGCTATGTGATGTTCTCCTCCCCTCTTTGTTCTTCATGGATTAGACCTCGTGAGCTGCCCTACATGATCGAGGAACTTATGTAATATTTCTGTTGTTGCTATGCTGAGTTTGCTGGGATCCGATGGATTATGAGATTATGTTCATATTGTGTTTGAGTTATATATTTGATTCTCCTCTCTTATATTTATGTTCTTGAGTAATTCTTGCATGTTCTCCGTTGCTGTTTATTTCTCTGGCCAAGTAGTAGGTAGTGACTCCAAGAGGGAGCGTTATGCATGATTGTGGGTTCATCCCCCCCGATTACTAGCTTGAGTGACAGAAACATGAGTTTAGGGGATGTGTTGTTGCCAGAAGGGGGAAACCAACGGTGCTTGTACTTGCGGGGTGCAAAGATTGTTTATTTTACGCAAAGTTCTTTAATGCAGTTGTCTGTTGCTTTGAGTTTACACTTTGGGTGGGATTCACAACTTAATACCAGCGAGATGTTCTGGATAGATATCTCAAGGTGGATGATTAGTAGGTAGATGCAGATGGATTTCGGTCTACTTGTCTTGGCGTACCGCCCATGCTTTTGAGCCTCTGCCTTTCTTTATAGCATAATTAGCATTGGTTTGCGCATATAATCATGTCAATTTCCCAGCTGTAATTTGTTTACCTCGCATGGCTATTTTATCGTCTTTTGGGAGAGAGACATCATTAGTGAACATCATAGGACCCCGGTCCATATTTCCAATATTGTTTACACCCTCTATCAATTTACTGCTTTATTATTTTTTCCTTTGCTATCGCTATAATTATTATCCCGTGCATTTTATCCTTTGTAAACAACAAGGCCGGAGGGATTGAAAACCCCTTTGTACTCATTGGGAGCAAAGCTATCTGGTGTGTGTGCAGGTCCACGACAACCGCTAATCTCTGGCGCCGTTGTCACCTTCTCGTCGTTATCGGAGTCCTACTGGAGACAAACCTTGGTATCTTCACCGAGGGAAATTTGCTGTTGTCTAAATCTCAACCTTCCACTTTGGGTAACCAACGAGGGGCGAGAAGTAAACTCTCGTGACATCAAAGCAATTTCTGGCGCCGTTGCCGGGGATTCCGAAGCGCAACAAAAGAGTGGTCCCGTCAACTCCCTAGCCAGAAAGCAATTTCTGTCGCCGTTGCCGGGGACTCCGCTCTTCAAGATAGGGGAGTTGCACACTATATTTTATCTTTTCTTTTTAGTCTTGTTTGTTTACCTTTCAGTTTTTTCTTTAGTGTCTTTTATCAAAAATCAAAAAAATAGTTATCTTGCTTGTTGCTGCTATGGGTTCCTCTGAGAACACCAAGTTGTGTGACTTTACTAGTCACAACAACATTGACTTTATCTGCACTCCTATTGCTACACCTGCTACTTCAGCACCCTCTTATGAGATTAAACCTGCTTTGTTGAACCTTGTTATGAAAGATCAATTCTCTGGTGCTAGAGGTGATGCTTCTTTGCACTTAAATAATTTTATTGAGCTTTGTGATATGAAAAAGTACAAAGAAGTAGATGGTGATATTGTTAAGCTTAAGCTTTTTTCCTTTCTCCTTGAGAGATGAAGCTAAAATCTGGTTTCAATCCTTGCCTAAGAATAGCATAGACTCTTGGGATAAGTGCAAGGATGCTTTTATCGGGAAGTACTATCCCCCTGCTAAGATTATCCAATTGAGGAGCTTTATTATGAATTTTAAACAATTGGATAATGAACACGTTGCCAAGCTTGGGAACGCATGAAATCTCTTGTTAAGAATTTCCCTACGCATGGTTTGACTACTTGGATGGTTATCCAAACTTTTTATGCAGGCTTGAACTTTACCTCGCGGAACCTGTTAGATTCGGCCGCAGGAGGAACCTTTATGTCAACTACACTTGGTGCTGCCTCAAAACTTCTCGATGAGATGATGACCAACTATTCCCAATGGCACACCGAAAGAGCTCCAACATGTAGGAAGGTAAACTCTGTCGAGGAAATCTCCTCCCTAAATGAAAAAGTTGACTTGATTATGTCTCTACTTACCAAGCAATCTCCGATCCTATTGATCCTCAAGATGTTCCTTTAAATTCTTTGATTGCTCAAGATCAAGTAGATGTGAACTTTATCTCTAGAAACAACTTCAACAACAATGCTTATAGGAGTAACTTTGGTAGCAATCCTAGACTGTTCCCCTCCAACAACTATGGGAACAACAACACTTATCCTAGCACCAAAAAATCCACTTTTGAATTAGATAGTATGCTTAAAGACTTTATCACTACCCAAAAAGCCTTCAACAAGAGTGTAGAGGAAAAACTAGACAAATTAGATAACCTCACGTTTAAGGTAGAAAATTTAGCCCATGAAGTAGAATTGCTAAATATTAGAACTTCTCCCCTTGAGGAGAGGAAGGCCACTCCTATGAATGCTATCCAAGTGCAAATTAATGAAGACATTAGGATGATGGCTAAACTCAAAGAGAGATGGGCTAGAGAAAAGGAGGAAGAAGATAGAATTAAGAGCCTTCCTACACACCATACTGTTGCTACTATCCAAGTGGTTGAGGAGATCCAAACTCTTAGCACCCAATGCACCCCTAGTCCCATAGGACCTATTAATGGTGATGATATGACCTCAACCGTAGAAGAAGAAACTCCTATGAATATAGAAGCTATCAAACAAGTGAGCCTAAAGGACACCACTACCACTTTACTTGATAGTAGTGACCTTGATTTTGAAAATTTCACCCTTTCTGAAGTTATTTGTTTCCTTCACAAGATGTCTAGAGACCCCCACACTAGCACACTTAATCTTGCCTTCACGGAGCATATCACTAAAGCTCTCATCAAAGCTAGGGAGGAGAAGATTAGGGTAGAAGCCTCCATACCTAGAAAGCTAGAAGATGGTTGGGATCCTATAATTAATATTAAGTTGAACAACTTTTCTTGCTATGCTTTATGTGATGTTGGAGCTAGTACCTCCGTTATGCCCAAAAGAATGTATGATATATTTGAATTGAAACCTTTTGATCCTTGTTCTTTTGGTGTTCGTCTTGTCGATTCTTCCGTAAAGAAACCTTTGGGGAAGATAGATGATGTTCTTATCATTGTCAATGACAACTATGTTCCCGTTGATTTTACTATTATGGACATTGAATGTGAACCTTCTTGTCCAATTATTTTGGGACGTCCTTTTCTTCGCACCGTGGGTGCTGTTATTGATATGAAAGAAGGGATTATAAAATTCCAATTCCCTCTCAAGAAAGGGATGGAACACTTCCCTAGGAAAAAGGTTAAGTTTCCTTTTGAGTCCGTTACACGGGCTAGTTATTTTCTTGAAAAGACATGATCTATTTGCATTAAGCCTAGCTAATGGCTTTAAAGAAGCGCTTTCGGGAGGCAGCCCGCAACGAATTTAGGATTTACTTTTTGTATTCCTTCTGTTTTTAGTGGTCTTGATGACTGTTACTACTGTAGCGACATCATTGTATCTTTACTTTTCAAGCTTTGTGCCATTTATAGCCTCATATGACAAGGGAAGTGAAAGTTGCGACATGCTGTCCAAAAAACAGATTCTGTCCTCGTGACTAGAAAAATCATGAAAAAATCCCAGTTCATCTTTTTGAGCTGATTTTTTTACACAGCGTGCTCTATACAATTACGGAACTTTCTTATGTTTGAGTTTTTTTATTTGAGTTGCAGAAGTATCCCTATAAAATTCTTTTTTACCTGCTGGTCTGTTTTTCACAGATTCTGTCCTGTTTTTCCTTTCCTTCGTTTTGCAAACCTTAAAATTGCTTTTTCTTTGCAAAAACCTTTTGGCATTTTTGAGAAACAGTAGCCCTTCAAGATTATCTTTATTTCCAGTAGAGAATTTTTTTTTTATGGATACTAACCTCGCTAATCAGATTATGATGAGTTATGTATGAAGGGAGTTTTCAAGTGTGCGAGGGAAGATGATGAAAGAAGATTCAGGAGTGTCAAGCGCTCAAGCTTGGGGATGTCCCCATGCATCCCCAAGAAATATTCAAGGAGACTCAAGTATATAAGCTTGGGGATGCCCTCGTGCATCCCCTTCTCCATCAATAATTATCAGTTCGTCTCTCGTCTCACTATATTTTTATCGCTTCATGTGTTATGTGCTATGCTTGGAGCGTCTCGCTCTTAGGTTTTATTTTTAGTTTTCTTTAGCTTTTCTTTCTGTTCATAACAAGTTAGAACCCAGTTTTCTTTGTGTGAGAGAGAAACACAGTCCACTTCCAAAATCTAAGAACACAACATAGGACTCTTTCATGTTTATCTTTGTTGTGTGTGTTCTTTATCTTTTTCATAGCTGTTGTCATGTTTAGCTCTTAGTTTTCATGCTTATCATTTTAAGAGCTTTTGTATAGTTTGTTTCTGGAACTATCTTGAGCTTTCATGATTATCTTGTTTAGAGAGTTTGCATGTTGCACTAACTTTTGTGTCTTGACTTGAAGTAGGTAATTGAGGTTGCTATTCTTTTGTAGTAGTAACTTGCAATAGTTTTGAGGTATTGTTTTGAGTAATGTTTGGACTTTTGGTGTCAAGAGCTTTAGCCTATTAGTGATAGATGTTGTATTTTGGGAAATCCGTGTTTATTTTCAAAGCTTACAAAATTAGTGGAGAACTTTAGCTACTAGATGGATCACTACTCTTTTAAGGGGTCGAATATTAGAGTACACTCACGTACCATGAGTCGAGGATGCGCAAGGATAACCAAACCCCCATACACTCCTCCTCGGGGTACTTGTCTCTTTGTGAACCTCCTTATTAGATTGAGAGTTACCGATAATAAGTGCATGAGTTCTTCGGACTAATGTGAGTATTCAAAAGTTGACACTTCCACCTTCCCATATTTTGCTAGCCTCTCATGTGCCGTGCATTGCTTTCTTCTCACTCCGAGAGTTAGCGTCCACCTTCGCCGGTACATCCAAACCCTTGGCACGATACGCTCTGTCATCATAAACCTCCTTATATCCTTCCTCAAAACAGCCACCATAACTACCTACCAAGGCATTTCCATAGCCTTTCCGAGATATATTGCCATGCAACATCCATCTTCTCATGACATGATCTTCATGTCATACATGCTACATGCTTTATCGATGAGGCACATGCTAGTTGGGCCTTGCCCTAGTATCATTGCATATCCTGCTACACTTGCAGAGGCATACATTTGCATACATCATGATAGTTACATCTTCTTTATGATTTGAGTACTTTGTAAAGTGTGAAAGATCTTCTATACTTCTTGTAATTTATAGAGTGTTGCCCCTAAAGTGAGGAAAAGATCCCAAAGTGGACAAATTAAAAGATCACAAAGAGGACAAATGAGAGAAATAGAAAGAGCCATAGAGGCCACCAAAAAGTAGAAAAAATAGAAAAAAGAGAAAAAGAAATAAAAAGAGAGAAGGGGGCACACTACTATTCCTTTTGAGAGATACACACTCGTACTCCCTCTTATATCTTGTACTCCATAGAGATTATCATTCATGCATATAGCTATGTGGGGACCTTCACACTATAGAACTTGGCTTGTATACTCCAATAATGAGCCTCCTCAAATGAGCTCTAGGTCTTCTTGAGCAAGCAAGTTGGATGCACCCCCACTAGTTCCATTGGAGAGCTTACCTTAGCTCATATGTGCATCCGTTGCATGGCAATCCCTACTCCTCACATCATATCTATCATTTGGCTTTCTCTCGCCTATGATTGTCCTCATTGATGTGAGCCTTTCACACCTTTTTGTCTTCCTCCTCCACCATTTTCTCTCTTTGCCATCCTAAGTGTCAACTTTCTTGCTCACGCTCATCCATTCCATGAGTGCTCAAAATGTCGAAAAGGAGTGGATCATTTTGACTTGTACCTGGCTAGTGGTCTGGGGATGAGTCAAGATAAGATTCCAAAGAAGACCAAGTGTGAAAATTTAGTAGATTGAATTCTCAACGGAAAAATACTTTTTCTCGTATATCCCTATCCCCCTTCTTGCACGCAAACACCATTTGGAGACATTCGAGTCACGGACAGCGAGAGCTCTTGCACCTTTATGTTCTTATGTTGCTTATTTCAATGCTAGATATAGACTCTTGCCTGTTATGAATTGAGTTGAATTACATCCCTTGATTGCTTTACTTAAAAGTTCTTATATGGTTGTTAGCATGTCACCACAGAAATTATGCTTGTTATCATTTACCTACTCGAGGACGAGCAGGAATTAAGCTTGGGGATGTTGATACGTCCAAAATGTATCTATAATTTCTGCTTGCTCCATGCCTCTTTTGTGTGATATTTCTATGATATTGATGAACTTCCATACACTTTTGATCATATTTGGAATAACCTATTAACTCAGTGCACCCCAGTGCCAGTTCATGTTTTCTGCTGTTTTTATATTTCAGGTTTCCCCCATATTTAAAGTGCTATTTTTTTTGGAAAAATCCAAAAAAGAATCAGCGATCAAGAAGCTTCCGGAATCACCGGGGGGGGGGGGGCAGAGGGGACACACATGGGCCCCAGGCACCCTCCCGGCGCGCCCCAGGGTGGAATCACCAGGAGGGAGGAATCACCTCCGGGAGCTTCTCCACCACCATGGATGAACCGTGAGTAGTCCACCTTGGACCATGGGTCTATGATCAGTAGTTATGTGATGTTCTCCTCCCCTCTTTGTTATTCATGGATTAGACCTCGTGAGCTTCCCTACATGATCGAGGCACTTATGTAATATTTCTGCTGTTGCTATGCTGAGTTTGCTGGGATCCGATGGATTATGAGATTATGTTCAGATTGTGTTTGAGTTATATATTTGATTCTCCTCTTTTATATTAATATTCTTGAGTAATTCTTGCATGTTCTCCGTTGTTGTTTATTGCTCTAGCAAGTAGTAGGTAGTGACTCCAAGAGGGAGCGTTATGCATGATTGTGGGTTCATGCCCCCCGATGACTAGCTTGAGTGACAGAAACATGAGTCTAGGGGATGTGTTTTTGCCACAAGGGGGAAAACAACGGTGCTTGTACTTGCGGGTGCATGGATTGTTTACTTTACGCAAAGTTCTTTAATGCAGTTGTCTGTTGCTTTGAGTTTACACTTTGGGTGGGATTCGCAACTTAATACCAGCGAGATGTTCTGGATAGATATCTCAAGGTGGATGATTAGTAGGTAGATGTAGATGGATTTTGGTCTACTTGTCTTGGCGTATCGCCCATGCTTTTGAGCCTCTGCCTTTCTTTATAGCATAATTAGCATTGGTTTGCGCACATAATCCTATCAATTGCCCAGCTGTAATTTGTTTACCTCGCATGGCTATTTTATCGTCTTTTGGGAGAGAGATATCACTAGTGAACATCATAGGACCCCGGTCCATATTTCCAATACTGTTTACACCCTCTATCAATTTACTGCTTTATTATTTTTCCGTTGCTATCGCTATCATTATTATCCCGTGCGTTTTATCCTTTGTAAACAACAAGGCCGGAGGGATTGACAACCCCTTTCTACTCGTTGGGAGCAAACCTATCTGGTGTGTGTGCAGGTCCACGACAACCGCTAATCTCTGGCGCCGTTGTCACCTTCTTGTCGTTATCGGAGTCCTACTAGAGACAAACCTTGGTATCTTCACCAAGGGAAATTTGCTGTTGTCTACATCTCAACCTTCCACTTTGGGTAACCAACGAGGGGCGAGAAGTAAACTCTCGTGACATCAACGCATCACATACACACCATCTCCTATGCCTCGAAGCTCAAAACTGTTTTGATAGCCTTGACAAGTTAACCAAGCGCTATGCGTGTAAGTGTCCGACACAAACTGATCATGCCAAGGAGATTTAGCAGCACCCTAATTTTATAGGCCTACTACTAAATATACATGACATGTGATGTGAAACAAATGGGGAGGCAATTTTACTTGACATTCATTGAGGGATCATCCTACTTAAAACATCTACCATGTCAAAGAAGGATGCATAAAGGGGTAAAATCTCACAGGCAGTTTATATAAGTGATATGGTATAGCCCCTTTATCATAGTGCATGGTGATACGTCCCAAACGTATTTATAATTTCTGCTTGCTCCATGCATGTTTTGGGTGATATTGCTATACTTTTGATACACTTTCATACTATTTTGATCATATTTGGACTAACCTATTAACTCAGTACACCCTAGTGCCAGTTTTTTTTCTGCTGTCCTTTTATTTCAGGTTTTCCCATTACGTAAAATGCCAGAAAAAATCCGAGAAAATATAAAAAAATCAGCACAACGGAAGCTTCTAGTGTCACGAAGGGGGGCCGGAGGGGACCCACCAGAGCTCCAGACGCCCTGTGGGCACGACCTAGGGTGGGGCCATGCCAGGGGGGCGCCTGGACCCCTTGTGGCCCTCCTGGCTGCCCCCTTCGCCTATATATTTCCTTCGTCCCAAAACCTCCGAAGACAGAACCCTTTTTTGCGATCTCGCCTCTGTTCCGCCTCTCCCGCGCTTCCAAGATCGGGAGAACCAGAAGACCTCTTCCCGGCAACCTGTCGGAGGGAGGATTGACCTCCGGGAGCTTCTCCACCACCATGGACGCTTCCCGGATGATCCGTGAGTAGTACACCTTGGACCACGGGTCCATGATCAGTAGCTATGTGATGTTCTCCTCCCCTCTTTGTTCTTCATGGATTAGACCTTGTGAGCTGCCCTACATGATCAAGGCACATATGTAATTCTTTCTTCTGTAGCTATGTTGAGTATGTTGGGATCTGATGGATTATGAGACTATGTTCAGATTGTGATAAGTAATATATTTGGTTCTTCTCCTTTTATATTTTTTTTCTGGAGTAAATCTTGCATATTCTTCGTTGCTGTTTATTGCTTTGGCCAAGTAGTAGGTAGTGACTCCAAGAGGGAGCATTATGCTTGATTGTGGGTTCATGGCCCCTGATGACTAGCTTGAGTGACAGAAACATGAGTCTAGGGTATGTGTTGTTGCCATAAGGGGAAAACAACGGTGCTTGTAACCGCGGTTGCAAGGATTTTTTACTTTACGCTAAGTTCTTTTAATGCAGTTGTCTGTTGCTTTGGGTTTACACTTTGGGTGGGCTCACAACTTAATACCAGCGAGATGTTCTTGATAGATATCTCAAGGTGGATGATTAGTAGTAGATGCAGTTGGATTTCGGTCTACTTATTTTGGCGTACCGCCCATGCTTTTGAGCCTCATACTTTCTTTATAGCAAAGTTAGCATTGATATGTTGTAACGACCCGATTCGCTAAGAATCCAAGTCTCTGTGCATTCTGTGCTAGTCCCTGGATCAATAGCTAGCACACATAGTACATGATGTAATATCAAGAATAAACCACATGTCATATATATTACATCGAAGATCCAGTATTACAATAAAGCATACCTGCATAGCTCAAGGCTAGCTTACAAATAAAAATACAGCGGAAGAACAATAAAAGCTTCGTGGCGGCCATCAACTCCACCGGCATAGTTGAGTATAGACATCGTAACCCTACATCGCATCACTTACTTGTCGTATACAATCCTGCAACACCGAAGGTTACAACCCGACAACGGGTCAGTACATCTGATTTGTACGGCAAGTCACAAGAAAAAAAGTATATAGCAGACCTACATCTACATGCAAGGATAAGTCAAAGGAAAGGCTTATGGTTTCACTTTGCAGAAAGCTGATTTTCCCTCACATACTACAACTAATCAAATTTTAATTTATCTTGCTATTCCTAAGTATGGTTGAATCGGGTTACACCAATTCCAACCATCCCTTTATCAAAAGTTCCCACTCAAATTCTTATTAAGGTGAATTATCTGTCAAGACCATCCAACAACAATAATACTCAGTTGCTCAAAGTTGTGCGTAACCGTGGACACGGCTAATCATGATCAGTTTTTACACTCTGCAGAGGTTTGTACACTTTTCCCACTGGACTCAACCCAAAGATTGAGACATAGTCTTTCAGAAGAGGTTGCCTCCACTCTTTGGTAGCCGGTACACCTATCATATCTACATCAGCTAGCTACCAGGTCGAGGTTCCCCACAACTTACTCATCTAAGCCAGAGCCCATATAGCCAGTGGTTGTACATGGAAGGTACTAGTCACACTGTATGTCCGATCTTTTTGAGCCTGGACGGCGCCCATTGCGTTCAGAGGGTACTCGCCATGACGCACCCGGTTCACCACCAAAACAACCATTGGGTGCATTTAACCCCGGCACTGTCCTTAGACAAGGCACAGCCACCAGGATGCAACCCGCCCGTCCAAAGGTGATTACTATTTAAGTTTGCTAGTCAAGTCATTAATCCTCACATAGCTCAAATGATAACTCAACCAATCCCCGTCTACAAAGCAATAGCAGTATATAACAACCACGATACTAGGGCGACAATGAAATACAAGGTCAAAACATATGGCTATCCTACTAGGTTTAAATCATAACTAATATATAGTCCTACACATGCATAGAGTGATAATTTGCTACATGCATAATAGAAAATATAGGTTGAGGTATGGTCAAAGTGGAACTTGCCTTTTCCATTCGGTGAAGTTCTTCGCTCTCACGATCCAGTCAACTCTACTCGTCACACTCCGAGCAAATATATCGCAAACGAAGGAACTCGAATAAGAAATCACATCACAAGGCAAACAAAAGATCAACAAACACAAAGGTTTTAGCAACAAAACAAAAAGGATTTGAAGTGCAAATGTGTAGATGTGCTCGAAGGTGATCGGTGGAACGTGAAATCGAGAGAGTCAACAGATAAAGATTCATCGGTAAGGAATTTTGATCATGGAAATTATGAATTCAAGGTGAATATCATGCCCACATGACAAGTGGGTGAATCTTACCGATAACATGTCTCCAGTGATCCGATATGCAAAAAGAATCATGTGAAACGGAATACTACAACGCATGTCATAGCAAGTGCAACACTGAATTGAATTTGAATTTAAACAGATCAAGAAACCTTTGAATTTTTGTGTACACATGATATAAACAGAAAGTACTGGGACGAGTGATCCAACGCAAAAAGAATCACTCGATTTGGATCAACGGTTTACAAGATATGGCCTCCGACAATATGAATTTTGAATTTGAAATAACTTCAAATTCAAAAGTGTGCAATGTGTGAAAAGTTGATTCCATGCTAAAGTACAGAACAACATGAGTGCGTAGAAAAAAGTTTCACCTCGATCCAACGCACGGTGAAGGAGACATTGCACGTACGAGAATAGGGGGTATTATGCAGAAAAGGATCTGATTGTAAATAAAAATTTCTATAAAAAGCGATCGGGTCCCTGCTCCAGATCTGACTGGAGTTGACTCCGTTCTCCGGCGATGTCCGGCGTGGAGGAGGCCGGCAGTGGCGCCGTGGGAGGCAGGGGAGGCGGCGTGGGGCGCGGTGGCCGGCCGTGGAGGCGCGCGGCGGCGCGTCGTGGGCGGCGCGAAGGATGGCGCGGTCGCGGCCGTGGTGGCGGCGCTCCGGCCCGGCGGCGGCCCAGGGAAGCGGCGCTCCTGTGCGGGCGGCGCTCCGGCGCGGCGCTGCCGTGGCTACTGCGTGCGGCGGCTGCGCGAGCGCGGGCGGCGCGTCGAAGGCGGCCGGCGACGGCCGTGACGGGGCGGCACAGCCAAGGCTCACCGGCGCGTCTCCGGCGAACAGCGGCGGCTGACGTGGCGGCGGCGGCGGGGTCGGGCGTGGGGTTCGCTAGGGTTTAAAAAAAGACAAAAAAAGAAAAAGAAAACTATTTATAGTCTGAAAAGAAAAAGGAAAAAAAACCAAAACGGGTCCGACTTGGGCTCTAATTGCGGCCGCAAGCGGAAAACAACTACTGGGCTGGTTTACGGATTTTCTTTTAATTCAAAAACCGAAAACTTCAAACAATTAAATCAAATCAACCGTAACTCCGAAAAATAGGAAACAAAATCCTAAATTCATCAAATAAACTAAAGAAAATTATTTAATGAATACATTTTCCAAAAAGGAAAATAAAAATAAAAACATTTTCTAAATACTTTATTTAAATATAAAATACTTTTCATAAATCAAATAAAATCCAGTAAATTATTTAGAATATTTTTATTTGGTCAAAAGCATTGACAAACCATTTCTAAATCATGAAATATAAATTTTAAAATTGTCACACCAATAAATAATTTGGTAAAATAAAAATATCCCATTGCAATACTTTTTCAACTCTTTTAAAGTATTTAATCAATCGTTTTAATGAAATAAAAACTCTCTTGGCATTATAAAATCCCTAAAATAATTTTAGAGTTATTTATAATACTCATAATAAATAAATAAATAAACTTTAAAGTAATATTCTAAATATTTCCCAACTTTATTTAGAAAGGGGATAAGTCATTTTGTATCCTCTCAAATGAATTTCCTTGAGTTGAAAAATGTTTTGAATATTCAGAAGAATTACAATAATGATTTAGAACATTTTCCAACCTTTTAATATGTTGAAGGAGTCATATTACCTTCTCTCATTTTGTTTTGTTGGTTTTGTTTTAAATAATAAATTCCAAAAACACCAATTATAAATATTAGGGAAAGTCCTTTTATTCCCTCTCATTTTATTATTCAATAAACTCAAAAAAATTTAAATCCCAGAGAAAAATCAAACACATCAAGCAAACACTCATTATCTATTTAATTTTATTAACATTCCAAAATTCGGAAAATTTTGGGATGTTACACACTACCACCCTTAAAAGGAATCTCGTCCTCGAGATTCGAAAAGGCTAGAAAGAAAAAGGTTAGGGTTTGGGTCTTCCTGACAGTCCACCAATCCTCCGATGAGCTAGGGTGCTACCACCCTTAAAAGGAATGCGACGTGGTCTTCAAAATCTTAATCCATCGAGGAAATCCTTCGTACATTCCTCGTATTCCTTGGAGATCTTTAATCTTTAGCAAAAGGGAAGTCTTCCGTATACTGAACCTTCATGGCTGACAAGTCAGGCGCCAATACTAAGCAACTATCGATTCTCTCATGGCGGTCATCCAGAATACTTTTACGGGATACCTGCAGCAGAAGGTCTTGGTCTATACTCACTGTGTAACACAAACGGTAATCTCCTACAGGGGTTACACATCGTACCATTCTATGGCTCAGGTTTAACATTGTCGTCTCTCTGCTATAGGTAAGTCAGTCAAGATTTACTATCCCGCATAGCAAGAGCGAATAATCAGGGTAGTCGGCATGGGGGCCAATCCATTCTGCACCCAAATCATTACCTTGTATATGGTTTAGCGAATCTCGCAATCTAAAACTTGGTCATCCTCACAGGCATTGCAGAAATTCCTCTTGATCTTGAACTGGGTTCAGATAAATCCATTGTTCTGCAAGCCAACCAAACATCTATCGTTTCTTCACAACACTCGGGTTTGCGCAACTTGCTACAAAACGTGCACTGGTGAACTACAACTTGCTCCATGGTCCTTCCTTCAGCAATATTGTGCTTGCTTGTTGTAAGATCCTGGCACACGGGGTTATCCTTGAACTCGGTATTAAGTTGCATCCATTCTTATTCCGGTCTTGACTTTAGCAGCCATTGTAGTAGCTTCTTTAGTTTAGGGATGAGGGTGAGGGGGAATAGAATGTAGATAGCGAGGTAGAGAGAGAGAGAGGTAGGGAGAGATACCCATACAAACATCACACTAGTTTTGTAAATAAGTTTTGATGTGTAGCTGTCGGTAAAACACAAGAGATGACAGCTCACGGAAACGATCTAATGGTAGAACTTTTAATCTTCAAGGTCTTCAAGTCTTCAATGTTGGTAGCTTTTGTTTTTACATTGCCTAAGCAATCTTTCTATCCTCGAAACAATCTTCGTATCATCGAGCAATCTTCATACCGTCGACTCACTTGTTAACTTACTCCTCTTGCAGTTGTGTCTCCTTCAGTCTTGAAGCATACTAATCAGATAAGAGGTCTAAGGTAACATAAACTTATTCCACTCACGAAGAAGAACCACAAAACACAACACATCACATCACAACAAAGGCATATCAGGGTCAAGGCCACAGGCAAAACCAAACAAAACAATCAAACATAACACACCTAGTTCAACCAGCAAAACATGTTGTGAACCACAACTCCAGCTAACAACAAAAAGGTCACAACGTACACTTAGTGCACCCTACGAACGTCTATCCTCCGGTTGCCAAACACAAGCTTCTTCAAGTCAGCATCCTTGCTTCCGCGTTCACATCTTCTTCGTTCCCTTCAATTCTGGACACATGTTGGCGTAATGTCCCATATTCTTGCACCGATAACACTGAATTTCGCTAAGATTTTTCCTTTTCTTCTTCATAGGTTATTCCTTAAGCTCCTGGATAATCTTCTTCATCCATTCCTTTTGTTGTTGAATCACTTGTTGTGTCATGGTGTAAAGGTGACACTGAACGGGATAATGATCAGTTCCTTCACACACAAGACATGTGACTTGAGCAGTGGGGCATTCTTCACCCATGTGCATTTCCTCACAATGGGGACATCCATCCTGGTGTCTTTTGAAACACTCATTGTCTATTTAATTTTATTAACATTCCAAAATTCGGAAAATTTTGGGATGTTACACACTACCACCCTTAAAAGGAATCTCGTCCTCGAGATTCGAAAAGGCTAGAAAGAAAAAGGTTAGGGTTTGGGTCTTCCTAACAGTCCACCGATCCTCCGATGAGCTAGGGTGCTACCACCCTTAAAAGGAATGCGACGTGGTCTTCAAAATCTTAATCCATCGAGGACATCCTTCGTACATTCCTCGTACTCCTTGGAGATCTTTAATCTTTAGCAAAAGGGAAGTCTTCCGTATACTGAACCTTCATGGCTAACAAGTCAGGCGCCAATACTAAGCAACTATCGATTCTCTCATGGTGGTCATCCAGAATACTTTTACGGGATACCTGCAGCAGAAGGTCTTGGTCTATACTCACTGTGTAACACAAACGGTAATCTCCTACAGGGGTTACACATCGTACCATTCTATGGCTCAGGTTTAACATTGTCGTCTCTCTGCTATAGGTAAGTCAGTCAAGATTTACTATCCCGCATAGCAAGAGCGAATAATCAAGGTAGTCGGCATGGGGGCCAATCCATTCTGCACCCAAATCATTACCTTGTATATGGTTTAGCGAATCTCGCAATGTAAAACTTGGTCATCCTCACAGGCATTGCAGAAATTCCTCTTGATCTTGAACTGGGTTCAGATAAATCCATTGTTCTGCAAGCCAACCAAACATCTATCGTTTCTTCACAACACTCGGGTTTGCGCAACTTGCTACAAAACGTGCACTGGTGAACTACAACTTGCTCCATGGTCCTTCCTTTAGCAATATTGTGCTTGCTTGTTGTAAGATCCTGGCACACGGGGTTATCCTTGAACTCGGCATTAAGTTGCATCCATTCTTATTCCGGTCTTGACTTTAGCAGCCATTGTAGTAGCTTCTTCAGTTTAGGGATGAGGGTGAGGGGGAATAGAATGTAGATAGCGAGGTAGAGAGAGAGAGAGGTAGGGAGAGATACCCATACAAACATCACACCAGTTTTGTAAATAAGTTTTGATGTGTAGCTGTCGGTAAAACACAAGAGATGACAGCTCACGGAAACGATCTAACGGTAGAACTTTTAATCTTCAAGGTCTTCAAGTCTTCAATGTTGGTAGCTTTTGTTTTTACATTGCCTAAGCAATCTTTCTATCCTCGAAGCAATCTTCGTATCATCGAGCAATCTTCATACCGTCGACTCACTTGTTAACTTACTCCTCTTGCAGTTGTGTCTCCTTCAGTCTTGAAGCATACTAATCAGATAAGAGGTCTAAGGTAACATAAACTTATTCTACTCACGAAGAAGAACCACAAAACACAACACATAACATCACAACAAAGGCATATCATGGTCAAGGCCACAAGCAAAACCAAACAAAACAATCAAACATAACACACCTAGTTCAACCAGCAAAACATGTTGTGAACCATAACTCCAGCTAACAACAAAAAGGTAACAATGTACACTTAGTGCACCCTACGAACGTCTATCCTCCGGTTGCCAAACACAAGCTTCTTCAAGTCAGCATCCTTGCTTCCGCGTTCACATCTTCTTCGTTCCCTTCAATTCTGGGCACATGTTGGCGTAATGTCCCATATTCTTGCACCGATAACACTGAATTTCGCTAAGATTTTTCCTTTTCTTCTTCATAGGTTATTCCTTGAGCTCCTGGATAATCTTCTTCATCCATTCCTTTTGTTGTTGAATCACTTGTTGTGTCATGGTGTAAAGGTGACACTGAACGGGATAATGATCAGTTCCTTCACACACAAGACATGTGACTTGAGCAGTGGGGCATTCTTCACCCATGTGCATTTCCTCACAATGGGGACATCCATCCTGGTGTCTTTTGAAACACTCATTGTCTATTTAATTTTATTAACATTCCAAAATTCGGAAAATTTTGGGATGTTACACAGTATCACCCTTAAAAGGAATCTCGTCCTCGAGATTCGAAAAGGCTAGAAAGAAAAAGGTTAGGGTTTGGGTCTTCCTGACAGTCCACCGATCCTGCGATGAGCTAGGGTGCTACCACCCTTAAAAGGAATGCGACGTGGTCTTCAAAATCTTAATCCATCGAGGACATCCTTCGTACATTCCTCGTACTCCTTGGAGATCTTTAATCTTTAGCAAAAGGGAAGTCTTCCGTATACTGAACCTTCATGGCTGACAAGTCAGGCGCCAATACTAAGCAACTATCGATTCTCTCATGGAGGTCATCCAGAATACTTTTACGGGATACCTGCAGCAGAAGGTCTTGGTCTATACTCACTGTGTAACACAAACGGTAATCTCCTACAGGGGTTACACATTGTACCATTCTATGGCTCAGTTTTAACATTGTCGTCTCTCTGCTATAGGTAAGTCAGTCAAGATTTACTATCCCGCATAGCAAGAGCGAATAATCAAGGTAGTCGGCATGGGGGCCAATCCATTCTGCACCCAAATCATTACCTTGTATATGGTTTAGCGAATCTCGCAATCTAAAACTTGGTCATCCTCACAGGCATTGCAGAAATTCCTCTTGATCTTGAACTGGGTTCAGATAAATCCATTGTTCTGCGAGCCAACCAAACATCTATCGTTTCTTCACAACACTCGGGTTTGCGCAACTTGCTACAAAACGTGCACTGGTGAACTACAACTTGCTCCATGGTTATTCCTTCAACAATATTGTGCTTGCTTGTTGTAAGATCCTGGCACACGGGGTTATCCTTGAACTCGGCATTAAGTTGCATCCATTCTTATTCCGGTCTTGACTTTAGCAGCCATTGTAGTAGCTTCTTAAGTTTAGGGATGAGGGTGAGGGGGAATAGAATGTAGATAGCGAGGTAGAGAGAGAGAGAGGTAGGGAGAGATACCCATACAAACATCACACTAGTTTGGTAAATAAGTTTTGATGTGTAGCTGTCGGTAAAACACAAGAGATGACAGCTCACGGAAACGATCTAACGGTAGAACTTTTAATCTTCAAGGTCTTCAAGTCTTCAATGTTGGTAGCTTTTGTTTTTACATTGCCTAAGCAATATTTCTATCCTCGAAGCAATCTTCATATCATCGAGCAATCTTCATACCTTCGACTCACTTGTTAACTTACTCCGCTTGCAGTTGTGTCTCCTTCAGTCTTGAAGCATACTAATCAGATAAGAGGTCTAAGGTAACATAAACTTATTCTACTCACGAAGAAGAACCACAAAACACAACACATCACATCACAACAAAGGCATATCAAGGTCAAGGCCACAAGCAAAACCAAACAAAATAATCAAACATAACACACCTAGTTCAACCAGCAAAACATGTTGTGAACCACAACTCCAGCTAACAACAAAAAGGTAACAACGTACACTTAGTGCACCCTACGAACGTCTATCCTCCGGTTGCCAAACACAAGCTTCTTCAAGTCAGCATCCTTGCTTCCGCGTTCACATCTTCTTCGTTCCCTTCAATTCTGGACACATGTTGGCGTAATGTCCCATATTCTTGCACCGATAACACTGAATTTCGCTAAGATTTTTCATTTTCTTCTTCATAGGTTCTTCCTTGAGCTCCTGGATAATCTTCTTCATCCATTCCTTTTGTTGTTGAATCACTTGTTGTGTCATGGTGTAAAGGTGACACTGAACGGGATAATGATCAGTTCCTTCACACACAAGACATGTGACTTGAGCAGTGGGGCATTCTTCACCCATGTGCATTTCCTCACAATGGGGACATCCATCTTGGTGTCCTTTGTTAGGAGTGTCCTGTTTCTCCACAGATTGTGCAGGCACGGGGCCTCTTAAGGTTTACCGTCTTTTTTGTTGGGGTGATGAGGCGGGATCCCAACAAAATCTTTGTAAACTCCTTCCAAGTAATCTTCCTTCGTGATTCGTCAATTGCCTGATGCATTCTCCACCAAGTAGCAGCCTCTTCTACCAAGTACTTAACATCATAGGGGACCATGTCCTCACTTCCAACCTTCTTAAGCTCCATGTGCTCCTCCACATTATGAATCCATTGCTCCACCTTCAGTCTCGACATCGCCCCAGAACAGGCGAGTCCTACTCCATACTCCATCTATTAAACCCATACGACAAGGGTTAGGGGAAAACTATAACACCGAAAGGACAACAACTAAAGATAAAACCAAACATATGCACTCAAACAAGAAAGAGGCAACAACACCTACGTTCAACAGTAACGCATAACAACAAACAATACAGTCACACAAGTCAAAACACACAAACAACACCTAGAGTAAGGTCATATGTGCAAGACATACGATCTCATCATACTACGCGAAATTCGTTCATCTATCTCCACATAAAATTGGTGGTCTGATGCTAGGCTTCATCCTTCTCAGCTAAGCTGATCTTAAAAATTCCTCTCGTAGTGTCAAAACTTATTGATCCTCATAGGGTAATCTTCTGGTTCTTATGATCATAACTTCAATTGATCCACGAGGTTGATGATGTACTTCTCAAATTTCTCGTCTTCAGGGGTAAGCAACTCAGAGGGGTATTTATAGTAAAACAAGATGAGAAGTTTTAGAAGATGAATAATACATGAGAAATATTGGTGAAGAGAGTAAGTAATCAAAGAGTGATAAAACAAATTTGTTCCTATGGCTTTTCCTAACCATTTTCTAGGGTCACGACCTACAGTCAACATGGGCTCTGATACCATCTGTAACGACCCGATTCGCTAAGAATCCAAGTCTCTGTGCATTCTGTGCTAGTCCCTGGATCAATAGCTAGCACACACAATACATGATGTAATATCAAGAATAAACCATATGTCATATATATTACATCGAAGATCCAGTATTACAATAAAGCATACCTGCATAGCTCAAGGCTAGCTTACAAATAAAAATACAGCGGAAGAACAATAAAAGCTTCGTGGCGTCCATCAACTCCACCGGCATAGTTGAGTATAGACATCGTAACCCTACATCGCATCACTTACTCGTCGTATACAATCCTGCGACACCGAAGGTTACATCCTGACAACGGGTCAATACATCTGATTTGTACGGCAAGTCACACGAAAAAAAGTATATAGCAGACCTACATCTACATGCAAGGATAATTCAAAGGAAAGGCTTATGGTTTCACTTTGCAGAAAGCTGATTTTCCCCTCACATACTACAACTAATCAAATTTTAATTTATCTTGCTAGTCCTAAGTAAGGTTGAATCGGGCTACACCAATTCCAACCACCCCTTTATCAAAAGTTCCCACTCAAATTCTTATTAAGGTGTATTATCTGTCAAGACCATCCAACAACAATAATACCCAGTTGCTCAAAGTTGTCCGTAACCGTGGACACGGCTAATCATGATCAGTTTTTACACTCTGCAGAGGTTTGTACACTTTTCCCACTGGACTCAACCCGAAGATTGAGGCATAGTCTTTCAGAAGAGGTTGCCTCCACCCTTTGATGGCCGGTACACCTATCATATCTACATCAGCTAGCTACCAGGGCCAGGTTCCCCACAACTTACTCATCTAAGCCAGAGCCCATATAGCCAGTGGTTGTACATGGAAGCTACTAGTCACACTGTCTGTCCGATCTTTTTGAGCCTGGACGGCGCCCATTGCGTTCAGAGGGTACTCTCCATGACGCACCCGGTTCACCACCAAAACAATCATTGGGTGCATTTAACCCCGGCACTGTCCTTAGACAAGGCACAGCCACCAGGACGCAACCCGCCCGTCCAGAAGTGATTTCTATTTAAGTTTTCTAGTCAAGTCATTAATCCTCACATAGCTCAAATGATAACTCAACCAATCCCCGTCTAAAAAGCAATAGCAGTATATAACAACCACGATACTAGGGCGACAATGAAATACAAGGTCAGAACATATGGCTATCCTACTAGGTTTAAATCATAACTAATATATAGTCCTACACATGCATAGAGTGATAATTTGCTACATGCATAATAGAAAATATAGGTTGAGGTATGGTCAAAGTGTAAATTCCCTTTTCCATTCGGTGAAGTTCTTCGCTCTCACGATCCAGTCAACCCTACTCGTCACACTCCGAGCAAATCTATCACAAACGAAGGAACTCGAATAAGCAATCACATCACAAGGCAAACAAAAGATCAACAAACACAAAGGTTTTAGCAACAAAACAAAAAGGCTTTAAAGTGCAAAGGTGTAGATGTGCTCGAAGGTGATCGGTGGAACGTGAACTCGAGAGAGTCAACAGATAAAGACGAAGCGGCGCGGGCGGTGCTCCGGCGCGGCGCTGCCGTGGCTACTGCTTGTGCCGGCTGCGCGAGCGCGGGCAGCGCGTCGGAGGCGACCGGCGGCAGCCGTGACGGGGCGGCACAGCCAAGGCTCGCCGGTCCGTCTCCGGCGAACGGCGGCGGCTGACGTGGCGGCGGCGGCGGGGTCGGGCGTGGGGTCCGCTAGGGTTTAAAAAAAAGACAAAAGAAAAGAAAAAGAAAACTATTTATAGTCTGAAAAGAAAAAGAAAAAAAACAAAACGGGTCCGACTTGGGCTCTAATTGTGGCCGCAAGCAGAAAACAACTACTGGGCCGGGCTACGGATTTTCTTTTTATTCAAAAACCGAAAACTTCAAACAATTAAATCAAATCAACCGTAACTCCGAAAAATATGAAACAAAATCCTAAATTCATCAAATAAACTAAAGAAAATTATTTAATGAATACATTTTCCAAAAAGGAAAATAAAAATAAAAACATTTTCTAAATAATTTATTTAAATATAAAATACTTTTCGTAAATCAAATAAAATCCAGTAAATTATTTAGAATATTTTTATTTGGTCAAAAGCATTGACAAACCATTTCTAAATAATAAAATATAAATTTTAAAATTGTCACAACAATAAATAGTTTGGTAAAATAAAAATATCCCATTGGAATACTTTTTCAACTCTTTTAAAATATTTAATCAATCATTTTAATGAAATAAAAACTCTCTTGGCCAGATAAATCCCTAAAATAATTTTAGAGTTATTTATAATACTCATTATAAATTAAAAAAAAACTTTAAAGTAATATTCTAAATATTTCCCAACTTTGTTTAAAAAGGGGATAAGTCATTTTATATCCTCTCAAATGAATTTCCTTGAGTTGAAAAATCTATTGAATATTCAGAAGAATTCCAATAATGATTTAAAAGATTTTCCAACCTTTTAATATGTTGAAGGAGTCATATTACCTTCTCTCATTTTGTTTTGTTGGTTTTGTTTTAAATAATAAATTCCAAAAACACCAATTATAAATATTAGGGAAAGTCCTTTTATTCCCTCTCAATTTATTATTCAATAAACTCAAAAAGTTTTAAATCCCAGAGAAAAATCAAACACATCAAGCAAACAATCATTATCTATTTAATTTTATTAACATTCCAAAATTCGGAAAATTTTGGGATGTTACATATGTGCCCGTAATCTTGTCAATTTCCCATCTTTGATTTGTTTACCTCGCATAGCAGTTTTATCGTCTTTTGGGAGAGAGACGTCACTAGTGAACATCATGGGACCCCGGTCCATATTCTCATCATTGTTTACACGCTCAATTTATTTCTTTCTTTTACTTTCCAGTTGCAATTATCACTGCCTATTATCTGTTGCGCTGATCCCGTAAACGGCAAGGCCGGAGAGATTGAAAACCTCTTTGTACTCATTGGGAGCAAAGTTATTTGTTGTGTGTGTAGGTCTAGGTAAATTAAGCAACCAGAGGTTGTGAACGGCGCCATTGTTCACTTCACCACCTACTTGTCGACCTTGGAGTCCTATTGGTCGACACTCAACCTTGGTATTTGCCAAGGGAAATTTTCCGCTATCCTACATCTAACATTCCACTTGGGATAACCAATGAGGAGTTAGTCATCAAGCATATTTCTGGCGTCGTTGCCGGGGACTCCAATCTTCAAGATAGGGGAGTTGCACACTATCTTTTACCTTAGCTTTTTAGTCTTGTTAGTTTACCTTTCAGTTTTTATCTTTGTGTCCTTTATCAAAAATAACAAAAAAAAATTACCTTGCTAGTAATTTTCATTATGACTAGTCCTTCTGCCTTTGTCGAGACAAAAGTTCTCACCTTTAAACAAAAAGGTGGTGAAAGTTTACAAGATGCTTGGTATAGAATTAATGATTCTCAGAAAAGAGCCACCAAGAAGCAATCCACTACTATCCTACTTAGAAACTTTTATGTTGTAATTACTCCTTTGAATAGGTTCGTTCTAGATATTGCTATCAATGGGAAATTCCTACAAGCCCAATTTGGAAGTCTCTTAATGTTATTGAAAATCTTGTTGGAAATCTCCCTGTTGCTAGAATTCAAGAGGATATCACTCTAGTTCACATTATGAAAGAACTTGAAAAGATAGAGTTAGAAATATCAAGTATAACTAGGATAAATGAGTTGGATCGCAAGATTCAAGGGAATTTGAATAGACTTGATAGCTCCATGCATAAAATTATGAAAACTTTGGAGACCATAAAATCCTTTGATCTAGTTCCTTCTAGGATAGATAAGATTGAGGAAATCATTGACACTTTAGGAACTACTTTCTCCGCAATCAAACCAAAAAGAGCAGAAACACCGGAAATAAATGAACCTAAGTTCAATTATGTCCCTAAGGTTCCCCGACCTAAAAATGATCCATCCATTGCCAAGGGAGTTAAAACCGTGAAAACCTTGGAAGAAATACCCCTCTTAGATAATTTCATAAATGAAACTCCAATTGATTTTCCGCCTTTTGGTTTTATCCCTAGAAGTATCTTCATTAGGCCTTTATTTGAAAGACCTCTTAAAACTAGTTGTACAACTGAAGAGCTTTTTGATGATCTTGATGATGATTCGATTGATACAACTTGATTCTTTTTTTTTGCTTTATGCCTAGCTTAAAGGCGTAAAAGAAAACGCTTTTTGGGAGGCAACACAAGATGTTTTTACTTTTGTTTTTAGTGGTCTTGATGATTGTTACTACAGTAGCAACATCATTGTATCTTTATTTTCAAGCTTTGTGCCAAGTTTAGCCTCCGATTGCAAGAAAGTTCAAAAGTTGTGACATGCTGTCCAGAAAACAGATTATGTCCTTGGACAAAAAAATTAGCCTAAAATCACCAGTTTATCTTTTTCATCTGAATTTTTTTGACAGCGTGCTCCATACAATTATCTTTCGAGCGTCTGTTCTGAATTTTTTGATTGGAGTTGCAGAGGTACCCCTAAATAATTATTTACTACATGTTATTCTGTTTTTCACAGATTCTGCCACGTTTTGCCTTTCCTTTCTTTTGCAATACTTGCACTAGCTTTTTCTTTGCAGAAACTTTTCGAAAATCTTGATAAACAATAGCCCTTCAATAAAATATTTATTTCCAGTAGAGGCACATTATTTTATTAAGGGTACTAACCTCTCTAATCAGCTTATGACGAGTTACGTATGAAGGGAGTTTTCAAGTGTGCGAGGGAAGATGATGAAAGAAGATCCGGGAGTGTCAAAAGCTCAAGCTTGGTGATGCCCCCATGCATCCCCAATAAATATTCAAGGAGACTCAAGCGTCTAAGCTTGGGGATGCCCCCGTGCATCCCCTTCTCCATCAACAATCATCAGTTCTTCCTTCGTCTCACTATATTTTTATCACTTCATGCATTATGTGCTATGGTTGGAGCGTCTCGCTCTTAGGTTTACTTTTTAGTTTTCTTTATCTTTGTGTGTTGTTCGTAACAAGTTAGACCCTAGATTACTTTGTGTGGGAGAGAAACACGCTCCACTTCAAACTAGAACTCATCATAGGATTTCATGCTTATCTTTCTTTTGTTGTGTGTTCTTTTTCTTTTCGTAGCTGCTGCCATGTTTAGCTTTTAGTTTTCAAGAGCTTTAGCTTTAGTTTAGTTTGTTGCTGGAACTCTCTTTATTTTTCATGTTTATCTTGTTAAGAGAGTTGGTTGTTGCATTTAGTTGTGTCTTGTATTAAAGTAGGTAATTGAGGTTGTTGTTCAATTGTAGTAGTAACTTGCAATAGTTTTGAGGTATTGTTGTGAGTAATGTTTGAACTTTTGGTGTCAAGAGCTTAAGCCTATTAGTGATAGGTCGCGTATTTTAGGCAATCCGTCTTTATTTTCAAAAACTACAAAACTAGTTGAGAACTCTAGCTACTAGATGGATCACTAATCTTTGGAGGGATCGGATATTAGAGTACACTCACGTACCATGAGTCGAGGATGCGCAAGGATAACCAAACCGCCATACACTCCTCCTCAGGGTACTTGTCTCTTTGTGAACCTCCTTATTAGATTGAGAGTTACCGATAATAAGTGCATGAGTTCTTCTGACTAATGTAAGTATTGAAAGTTGACACTTCCACCTACTCATATTTGCTAGCCTCTTCGGTACCGTGCATTTCCCTCTTCTCACTCCGAGAGTTGGCGTCCACCTCGTCGGTGTATCCAAACCCTTGGCATGATACGCCATATCATCATAAACCTCCTTATATCTTTCCTCAAAACAGCCACATACGTACCTATCAAGGCATTTCCATAGCCTTTCCGAGATATATTTCCATGCAACATCCACCTTCTCATGACTTGATCTTCATGTCATACATGTTCCTGCTACACTGGCAGAGGCATACATTTGCATACATCATGATAGCTACATCTTCTTTATGTTGAGTACCTTGTAAAGTGTGAACATCTTCTATACTTCTTGTAAAATAGAGTGTTGCCCTTATGTGAGGAAAAGATCCCAAAGAGGACAAATTTAAAAGATCCCAAAGAGGACAAATGAGAGCTAAAAAGAAAGAGCCATTGAGGCCACCAAAAAAATACAAAAAAAGAGAAAAAGAAATAAAAAGAGAGAAGAGGGCAACACTACTATTCCTTTTGAAAGATCCACACTCGTACTCTTTCTATATCTTGTACTCCATAGAGATGATCATTTATGCATATAGCTATGTGGGGACCTTTACACTATAGAACTTGGCTTGCATATTCCAAGATGAGATTCCTCAAATGAGCTCTAGGTCTTATTGAGAGAGCAAGTTGGATGCACCCCCACTAGTTCCATTGGAGATTTTTTCTTAGCTCGTAAGTGCATCCGTTGCATGGCAATCCCTACTCCTCACCTCATATCTATCATTTGGCCTTCTCTCGCCTATGATTTTCCTCATTGATGTGAGCCTTTCACACCCTTTTTTGTCTTCCTCCTCCACCATATCTTTCTGTTTGCCATCCTAAGTGTCAACTCTCATGCTTACGCTCATCCATTGCATGAGTGCTCAAAATATCGAAAGGGAGTGGATCAAATTGACTTGTACCTGGCTAGTGGTATGGGGACTAAGTGTGAAACTTTAGTAAATTGAGGTCTCAACAAATAAATATTTATTCTCGTATTCCCATATCCCACTTCTTGCACGCAAACACCACCTAGAGACATTCGAGTCACGGACAGCAAGAGCTCTTGCACCTTTATGTTCTTATGTTGCTTGTTTCAATGCTAATATAGACTCTTGCCTGTTATGACTTGAATTGAATTACATACCTTGATTGCTTTACACAAAAGTTCTTATATGGTTGTTAGCATGTCACCACAGAAGTTATGCTTGTTATCATTTACCTACTCGAGGACAAGCAGGAATTAAGCTTGGGCATGTTGATACGTCCCAAACGTATCTGTAATTTCTGCTTTCTCCATGCATGTTTTGTGTGATATTGCTATGTTTTGTATACACTTTCATACACTTTTGATCATATTTGGACTAACCTATTAACTCATTGCACCCCAGTGCTAGTTCCTGTTTTTTGTTATTTTTTATTTTAGGTTTCCCCGGTATTAAAAATGCTCCAAAAATTCTGGGAAAATACAATAAAAAATTAGTGCATAGGAAGCTTCCGGAAGAGCCAAATTGGGGCCAGGGGGCCACCACCAGGGGCCCAGGCGCCCTGGTGGCGCTTCCTAAGGGGAGGCCGCGCGAGGTGGTCGCCTGGACCCCTGGTGGCCCCCCTGGCTGCCCCCCTTCGCCTATATATTCTCCGTCACGAGAAACTTCCAAAGACAGAACCCTTTTTCGTGATCTCGTCTCTGTTCTGCCGCCGCCGCACTTCCAAGATTGGGAGCGCCAGCAGACCTCTTCCCAGCACCCTGCCGGAGGGAGGATTGACCTCCGGGAGCTTCTCCACCACCATGGACGCTTCCCGGATGATCTGTGAGTAGTCCACCTTGGACCATGAGTCCATGATCAGTAGCTATGTGATGTTCTCCTCCCCTCTTTGTTCTTCATGGATTAGACCTTGTGAGCTGCCCTACGTAATTTTTTCTGCTGTTTCTATGTTGAGTTTCCTATGTTAATTTTTTCTTCTGTGACCTTGCCAGCAGACCATGATCAAGGCACATATGTAATTTTTTCTGCTGTTGCTATGTTGAGTTTCCTAGGATCTGATGGATTATGAGACTATGTTCAGATTGTGATTGAGTAATATATTTGGTTCTTATGTTTTATATTTTTGTTCTTGAGTAATTCTTGCATGTTCTCCGTTGCTGTTTATTGCTTTGGCCAAGTAGTAGGTAGTGACTTCAAGAGGGAGTGTTATGCATGATTGTGGGTTCATGCCCCCTGATGACTAGCTTGAGTGACAGAAACATGAGTCTAGGGGATGTGTTGTTGCCACAAGGGGGGAAAACGGTGCTTGTAACCACGGTTGCAAGGATTGTTTACTTTACGCAAAGTTCTTTTAGTGAAGTTGTCTGTTGCTTTGGGTTTACACTTTGGGTGGGGCTCGTAACTTAATACTAGCGAGATGTTCTGGATAGATATCTCAAGGTGGATGGTTAGTAGTAGATGCAGTTGGATTTCGGTCTACTTATTTTGGCGTACCGCCCATGCTTTTGAGCCTCTTCCTTTCTGTATAGCATAGTTTGCATTGGTTTGCGCCCGTAATCCTGTCAATTGCCCAGCTGTGATTTGCTTACCACGCATAGCAGTTTTATCGTCTTTTGGGAGAGAGACATCACTAGTGAACATCATTGGAACCCCGTCCATATTCTCATCATTGTTTACACGCTCAATTTGTTTCTTTCTTTTACTTTCCAGTTGCAATTATCACTACCTATTATCTGTTGCGTTGATCATTTGTAAACGGCAAGGCCAGAGAGATTGACAACCTCTTTGTACTCGTTAGGAGAAAAGTTATTTGTTGTGTGTGCATGTCCAGGTAAAGTAAGCAACCAGAGGTTGTGAACGGCGCCATTGTTCACTTCACCACCTACATGTCGACCTTGGAGTCCTACTGGTCGACACTCAACCTTGGTATTTTCCAAGGGAAATTTTCCGCTATCCTACATCTAACCTTCCACTTGGGGTAAACAACGAGGAGTTAGTCATCAGACCCCGGTCCATATTTCCACCACTGTTTACACCCTCAATTTACTTCTTGCTTTTACTTTCTAGTTGCAATTAGCACTACTATTATCTGTTGCGTTTGATCCTTTGTAAATGGCAAGGCCGAAGAGATTGACAACCTCTCTGAACTTCGATGGGAGCAAAGTTATTTGTATTTGTGTGCAGGTCCACGTCTTCTGTAAGCGCCAGAGCAGAAGACACCTACTTGTCATTGTTGGAGTCCTACTGGAGACAATCTAAACCTTGGTATCTTTTCGAAGGGAAATCTGCCAATACGCTACATCTCAGTCTTCCCCTTGGGGTAACCAACGAGGGGCGAGAAGTATTTCCTCGCTAGCATCAAGAAATTTCTGGCGCCGTTGCCGGGGACTCCGGTCTTCAAGATAGGGGAGTTTCACTCTATCTTTTATCTTTGCTTTTTAGTCTTGCTAGTTTACCTTTCAGTTTTTATTTTTGTGTCTTATACCAAAAACCCCAAAAGTAGTATTTCTAGTTACTTGCTTGCCACCAATGCGTAACTTCTTTGAAACCAGATCCTATTGGCATGGAGTATTCACTAAGTATCAGCAAGAATATTACAAGGAACATCGCTTGTCTCAAAAGGGGATACACTTATGGAAACAAATACATCAGTTGTATGAGTATGCTAGAAACTTGTGCTCAATATATAATATATTTTTCTGCAGGGATGAATCTTGTTGCTTTATGAGACATAAACACCTTGCTTTCCAATGTGAGTACAATGATGATGAAACCTTAGCTTCTTATGCTAAGAGAAATTATGATTTTTATGATGCAGAGCAAATAGAAGAATTTTTTGCTTTCAAGGGTGCCTATGAAATTACTTCTCTTCTTAAAAATATTGATGATGCCCCTTACAAATCTGAGAGTCTTTCTATACTTAACTATTGCTTTGAAAATTACTATGCAAATTATTATATTACTGATCATATTGAGATAATCTCTCCCCCAAAGGAAGAGAGTAATGTATTGCAGGACTCTATGGAAGAAGAAATTGTTGAACCTGAAAGCTCCTTGGATGAAAAAGAGGAGACTGATGAACAAAAGGAGGAAGAACGGATCCATCCATGTCTACCTTGTAATGAGAGTAACTCTTTGACTCTTACCTTATATGAGTGTTATGATCCTATGGATTCTTTTGAAATATCCCTTTTTTATGAAGTTGATGCCTTCTATGCTTATGGCCGTGATGCCACTATGGATGATGCTTACGGAGATGAACTTGCTATAGTTCCTCATGTTAAGCATGAATTTTGTACTATTGCACCCATACTTGATTGCCCTATTATCCTTTTGAAAACTCCAACTCATATTCTGGAGATTTTTTTCTTGTCAAGGCTCAATGTGACGGGTTGCATTTATCATATGATCCTCAAGACGGTGTTGAAAACTATACACATGTGCTTGTAGGTTATGAACAACATGATTTATGTGACATTTATATTCTTGATGTTGTTCATGATGCTACTAAAAATTATTTTGAAAGAGGAAAGTTTGTTTATAGAAACTTCCATGTTACAAAAACACCTCTCTTCTTGATGAAAGTTTTCAAGTTGCTCTTGTTCCACCTTCCTATGCTTGTCACTTTGAGCTTTCATAATTTATTTCTTTACAAGTTTCCCATGCATAGAAAGTGTTAGGCTTAAATGTGTTTGATATTTCATTCTTTATGCTCTCTTTTGCTTCAATTTGTATTCTTACAAAAGCACATTTTATAATCTTTTGCCTAGCTCAAAGGCGTAAAAGAAAGCGCTTGTTGGGAGGCAACCCAAGATGTTTTTCCTTCTGTTTTTAGTGGTCTTGATGATTGTTACTACTGTAGAAACATCATTGTATCTTTATTTTCAAGCTTTTTGCCAAGTTTAGCCGCCGATTACAGGAAATTTCAAGAGTTGTGACATGTTGTCCAGAAAACAGGTTCTGTCCTTGGACGGAAAAATTCACGATAAATCACCAGATCATCTGTTTGATCTGGATTTTTTTTAAAGCATGCTCTATACAATTAGTTTTCGGGCGTATGTTCTGAGTTTTTTCATTTGAGTTGCAGAAGTACCCCAAAAACATTATTTACTACCTGCTGGTCTGTTTTTCACATATTCTGCCACGTTTTTCCTCTCCTCAGTTTTGCAAGACTTGCGCTAGCTTTTTCTTTGCAAAAACTTTTTGGCGCTATTGAGAAACAGTAGCCCTTCAAGAAAATCTTTATTTCCAGTAGAGGCAAAAACATTATTTATGGGTACTAACCTCTCTAATCAGCTTATGATGAGTTACGTATGAAGGGAGTTTTCAAGTGTGCGAGGAAAGATGATGAAAGAAGATCCGGGAGTGTCAAACGCTCAAGCTTGGGGATGCCCCCATGCATCCCCAAGAAATATTCAAGGAGAATCAAACTTCTAAGGTTGGGGATGCCCCCGTGCATCCCCTTCTCCATCAACAACCATCAATTCGTCCTTCGTTCCACTATATTTTTATCATTTCATGTGTTATGTGCTATGCTTGGAGCGTCTTGCTCTTTAGTTTTCTTTTTATTTTTCTTTACCTTTGTTTGTTTTTCATAACAAGTTAGAACCCAGCTTTCTTTGTGGGAGAGAAACACGCTCCACTTTAAACTAGAACACATCATAGGGTTTTTATGCTTATCTTTCTTTTGTTGTGTGTTCTTTATCTTTTCGTAGCTGCTGTCATGTTTAGCTTTTAGTTTTCATGCTTATCTTTGTAAGAGCTTTTGTTTAGTTTGTTGCTAGAACTCTCTTGAGTTTTCATATTTATCTTGTTTAGAGAGTTGACTTGTTGCACTGAGTTGTGTCTTGACTTAAAGTAGGTAATTGAGGTTGCTATTCAATTGTACCAGTAACTTGCAATAGTTTTGAGGTATTGTTGTGAGTAATGTTTGAAATTTTGGTGTCAAGAGCTCTAGCCTATTAGTGATAGATGTCGTATTTTGGGAAATTCGTCTTTATTTTCAAAAAACTACAAAAACTAGTTTAGAACTCTAGCAACTAGATGGATCACTATTGTTTGGAGGGATCGGATATTAGAGTACACTCACGTACCATGAGTCGAGGATGCACAAGTTTTACCAAACCCCCATACACTCCTCCTCGGGGTACTTGTCTCTTTGTGAACCTCCTGATTAGATTGAGAGTTACCGATAATAAGTGCATGAGTTCTTCGGACTAATGTAAGTATTTGAAAGTTGACACTTCCACCTTCCCATATTTGTTAGCCTCTTCGGTACCGTGCATTGCCCTCTTCTCACTCAGAGAGTTGGCGTCTACCTCGCCGGTGGATCCAAACCCTTGGCATGATACGCTCTGTCATCATAAACCGTCTTATATCTTTCCTCAGAACAGCCACCATACCTACCTATCAAGGCATTTCCATAGCCTTTCCGAGATATATTGCCATGCAACATCCACCTTATCATGACTTGATCTTGATGTCATACATGTTCCTGCTACACTGGCAGAGGCATACATTTTCATACATCATGATAGCTACATCTTCTTTATGTTGATACTTTTGTAAAGTGTGAAAGATCTTCTATACTCCTTGTAAAATACAGTGTTGCCCCTAAGTGAGGAAAAGATCCCAAAGAGGATAAATGAGAGTTCAATAGAAAGAGCCATTGAGGCCACAAAAAAATACAAAAAATAGAAAAAAAGAGAAAAAGAAAATAAAAAGAGAGAAGGGGGCAACACTATTATTCCTTTTGAGAGATCCACAGTCGTACTCCCTCTTGTATCTTGTACTCTTTATAGATGATCATATATGCATATAGCTATGTGGGGACCTTCACACTATAGAACTTGGCTTGTATATTCCAATGATAAGCCTCCTCAAATTAGCTCTAGGTCTTCGTGAGCAAGAAAGTTGGATGAACCTCCACTAGTTCCATTGGAGAGCTTTCCATAGCTCATATGTGCATCCGTTGCATGGCAATCCCTACTACTCACATCATATCTATCATTTGGATTTCTCTCGCCTATGATTGTCCTCATTGATTAGAACCTTTCACACCTTTTTGTCTTCCTCCGCCACCATCTCTATCTTTTCCATTCTAAGTGTCAATTTTCTTGCTTACGCTCATCCATTGCATGAGTGCTCAAAATATCGAAA
The DNA here is from genome assembly GCA_950022295.1 of Bromus sterilis. Taxonomy (NCBI): domain Eukaryota; kingdom Viridiplantae; phylum Streptophyta; class Magnoliopsida; order Poales; family Poaceae; genus Bromus; species Bromus sterilis. Next base: position 227,401,556 of record OX465599.1, read on the forward strand.
GGGAGTGGATCCGTTTGACTGGTACCTGGCTAGTGGTCTGGGGACGAGTCAAGATAAGATTCCCAAGAAGACTAAGTGTGAAACTTTAGTAGATTGAGTTATCAACAAAATAGTTATTTTTCTCTCTCGTATTCCCATCCCCCACTTCTTGCACGCAAACACCATTTGGAGACATTCGAGTCACGGACAGTGAGAGCTCTTGCACCTTTATGTTCTTATGTTGCTTGTTTCAATGCTAATATAGACTCTTGCTTGTTATGACTTGAATTGAATTACATGCCTTGATTGCTTTACTTAAAAAGTTCTTATATGGTTGGTAGCATGCCACCACAGAAATTATGCTTGTTATCATTTATCTACTCGAGGACGAGTAGGAATTAAGCTTGGGGATGTTGATACGTCCCAAAAGTATCTATAATTTCTGCTTGCTCCATGCATTTTTGGGTGATATTGCTATGCTTTTGATACAATTTCATACACTTTTGATCATATTTGGACTAACCTATTAACTCAGTGCACCCCAGTGCCAGTTCCTGATTTCTGCTATTTTCTATTTCGTAAAATGCCAGAAAAAATCCGGGAAAATATATAAAAAATCAGCGCAACGGAACCTTCCAGTGTCCCGAAGGGGCGCCGGAGGGGACCCACCAGGGCTCCAGGCACCCTATGGGCGCAGCCTATGGTGGGGCCGCGCCAGAGGGGCGCCTGGACCCCTGGTGGGCCTCTAGCTGCCCCCTTCGCCTATATATTTCCTTCGTCCCAAAACCCCCGAAGACAGAACCCTTTTTCGCGATCTCGCCTCTATTTGGCCGCCGCCGCCGCGCTTCCAAGATCGGGAGCACCAGAAGACCTCTTCCCGGCACCCTGTTGGAGGGAGGATTGACCTCCGGGAGCTTCTCCACCACCATGGACGCTTCCCGGATGATCCGTGAGTAGTCCACCTTGTTCCATGGGTCCATGATTAGTATCTATGTGATATCCTCTCCCCCTCTTTGTTCTTCATGGATTAGACCTTGTGAGCTGCCCTACATGATCAAGGCACATATGTAATTCTTTCTTTTGTTGCTATGTTGAGTTTGCTGGGATCTGATGGATTATGAGACTATGTTCAGATTGTGATGAGTAATATATTTGGTTCTTCTCCTTTTAAATTTTTATTCTTGAGTAAATCTTTCATGTTCTCCATTGTTGTTTATTGCTTTGGCCAAGTATTAGGTAGTGACTCCAAGAGGGAGCGTTATGCTTGATTGTGGGTTCAAGCCCCTTGATGACTAGCTTGAGTGACAGAAACATGAGTCTAGGGGATGTGATGTTGCCACAAGGGGGAAAACAACGGTGCTTGTAACAGCGGTTGCAAGGATTGTTTACTTTACGCAAAGTTATTTTATTGCAGTTGTCTGTTGCTTTGGGTTTACACTTTGGGTGGGACTCGCAACTTAATACCAACGAGCTGTTCTGGATAGATATCTCAAGGTGGATGATTAGTAGTAGATGCAGTTGGATTTCGGTCTACTTATCTTGGCGTACTGCCCATGCTTTTGAGTCTCTTCCTTTCCTTTGTCGCATTGTTAGCATTGCGGTGCGTTTTTAATCCTGTCAATTGCCCAGCTGTAATTTGTTTACCTTGCATAGTTGTTTATCGTCTTTTGGGAGAGAGACATCACTAGTGAACATCATGGGACCCCGGTCCATATTTCCATGATTTTTTACACCCTCAATTTACTTCTTGCTTTTACTTTCTAGTTGCAATTATCACTACTATCATCTGTTGCGTTTGATCCTTTGTAAACGGCAAGGCCGGAGAGATTGACAACCTCTCTGAACTTTGTTGGGAGCAAAGTTATTTGTATTTGTGTGGAGGTCCACGTCTTCTGTAAGCGCCAGAGAAGAAGACACCTACTTGTCTCTGTTGGAGTCCTACTGGAGAAAATCTAAACCTTGGTATCTTTGCCAAGGGAAATCTGCCGCTACGCTACATCTCAACCTTCCACTTGGGGTAACCAACGTGGGGCGAGAAGTATTTCTCGCTAGAATCACATGGTGATCTCCATCTCCATGTTGATGACCCACAAGTGTAGAGGATCGTGATAGTCTCCGCGGGTAAGATAACCCAATTTATTGATTCGACACAAGGGGAGCCAAAGAATATTATAAGATTTAACAGTTGAGTTGTCAATTCAACCGCACCTGAAAGATACTTGCTTGTCAATGAGATATTAGTGGTAACGGTGATATGGAAGTGATAGTGGCAACGGATATAGTGGTGGTAAAGCAACGAAAGTAAAAAAGGTAAAAGTAAAGTAACTTGTAACAAGAAGAATTAAAACACTGTAGGCTATGGGGCGTATGGTTGGGCGCTGCATGGATGAGAGAAATCATGTATTTTACTTGGGGCAAGGCACACAGAAAAGTAATGATCATCTAGGCATATATCAAACATTAGGCATATATCCCAAAGGTAGTTGTATGTGCTTGCAATAAGAACTTGCACAACATCTTTTGTCCTACCATCCCGCTACAAACGGGGCCAAAATGAACTTTTGGAGATTAAGGTGCTCATGTCAAAGAGAACCGGAAGAAAGCATTAACAATCAATGGATACATGAAATCCTCAAATTATAGTCCATCCCCTTTGGTGTCCCAAGCTGTCACTTTTGGGATCACCGGTTCCGAACTATAACAGGTGCATACAACTCATAGATAGGATCAAGAACACAAATATATTCATGCAAACACATAGGGTTCAGATCTGAAATCATGGCACTCGGGCCCAAAGTGACAAGCAATAAGAACAAAAAGTTGTAGAAAAGATGATAAACACCAAAGTAGATGATAGGAAACATGCCCCCAAGAATCTGATAAACAATTACATGATCTAACTCATCCAATCGCTACCATCCCCTTTTCCTACAACAGGGAATTACTCACACATGAAAGTAGAAATCATGGAAGATTGATGGAGTGGCGATGATGATGACGATGGCGATGATTCCCCCTCACCGGAGGCCAAAACAGCCTCCAGATTAGCTCTTCCGAACAAGAATAGAGGTTGGCGGCGGCTCCACGACGAGAATTGGAAAAGCGACTTTTGTTCTGGAATTTTCTCGCCGCGGGTAAAAATAGGAGCCAAGTTAGGGCACCAGAGGGGGTGGGGCCCATCCAGGTGCCCTGGTGGCGCGGCCAGGGGCCAGGCCGCGCCACCTGGCCGCCTGGGCCACGGGAAGCCCCCCTTTGTCCCCTCTTCTGACAGGTGGTTCCTCTCGGTGCGTGGATTTTTTGTATTTTTTACTGGAATTTTCTGGGACACCTAAAAATCCATTTTCCTGCACACAAGAAAACCATACAGGCAACTCTGCTGAAAACAGTGTCAGTCCGGGTTAGTTTCATTCAAATCATTCAAGAATGAGCCAAAACAATAGCAAAAGTGTTTGGAAAAGTTGATACGTTTGAAACGTATCAACTCCCCCAAGCTTAGCATATTGCTTGTCCTCAAGCAATTCAGTTCAACGAACTAGATGCGACAAAGAAAACTTTTACAAACTCCTTTTGCTTCATTATATGTATATAAGCATGTACTATGAACAAGACTAGCAAGTGTTGGCACAATGCTACAAATAAAATCCACGAAGCAATCCTTCTTTCATGTAAAAGGTCTCAAACAACCAAATATGAATAATATGCTATTGAAAATCAAAACAAGATCACAATGCACATGAATTTGAACATACTAGAGTGGTATCTCGCTAGACTCCATGAGTGAAGCAAAACATAAATGCAGAGGCTCTTTCGGAGTTTTAGAGGAGACTAGAACTAAATATTTCGGAATGAATGATATCACAAGCATGCTGAAGACAATGTGGTACCTTGGGACAATGCACATTACACTCAGAATGACAAATATGCTCTCAATAGTTGGTGATTTGAAGAAAGAAGGGGAGACTCTCGAACCGTGGCTTTTGATGGCAAGGTAGAAAACCCGTGGCTTGAAGCAAAGACTAAACAAGTACCAGAGCTCGTGGTTTTGAAACAGAGATAAAATGTTTTTGGGAGTGTAACTTTCTAGTCAAAGGTAACGGTAAAGGTTCTCAATATCTTCCATCCTAACCATATTAATGGAGGTTCCCATGCGTTTGTATTATGCCTACACTTGTGTTCCCTTTCCATCTATCATAAACGGTTCATGGCCAGCAATTGAGTGGTGCCTTTTATCTTGCCTCAAGTATGGAGGAGAAGATTGTGAGCCTCCCTCCACCTATCATTAGCATTTAGTGGCCAACATTTAGTTACATTTCCTTTCGTCATCAAGTATGAAGGGCAAGTGCAAGCTTTTATAAAATTGTGAAATAAGTGAGAACTAGGCATTCTCCTGAACGTCCTCTGCCTCACGAATTTGACTAGAATAAACATTGTCAAGGAGTAAAACATTTTTAGCATGGAAGATAATGATTCCCTCTAACTCCCCATGAGCTTGTACGGATACAAAAGAGAAGTGCATTTGAATAATTTTGAGATGGTACAAGAAAGTCTTTGTTAGGATGTCCGGTAAATACCATATATAGGAAGGTATGGTGGACTCATAAGGCGCAACTGGTTTCAAGGATTTTTTATGCACAAGCGGAATTCCGCTTAGTACAGGCGAAGGCTAGCAAAAGACGGGGAAACGACCAACTAGAGAGAAATAACGGTCATAATCATGTAGAGCGACAAAGAAAAATTGAATCGGGCATGAAAGTGATATAACTATTCTGAAACAAAAAGATCCTCAAGGCTTGATAGACTTTTAGTCATAAACATGTGTAAGCATGTGCCAAGTCAATCCAAAAATTCTCTGAAGGGAAATACCACTTCAATATGCCAAGTCATGAACAATGCAATGCATTCAAATCATTTCAATAACACATTATGCACTCCAGCTATTTGAAAATAGTCACAAGAAAGCATGAAATACTGGGAAAGTATTGTAAACATAATACTATGTCGCTACAAGCTGGTCTCTAGATCATAAGTACAGGCATATGTAGAAAAGTAGAAACAAAAAGAGTTCATACCGGCTTTCCTTGTTGCATCCCTTCTGTCAATCTTCGTCATTATTGCATCGTCGGTTGCACAATTGAACGTGGAAATATATAATCAAGTGCAAATGCAACCATGGACGTGAGCTGAACTCTGCAAACAAAGAAAAATAAAGAGAGAAAGGAAATATTTTTGTATTTTTCAAAAGTTAATCGAAAGATCCCCCCCACCCCGCGTCGCCTCCTCGGCGACTCGAGGGCATCCCCTGCGCGCCGCCGGTGGCCCTCCCCCGCACCCTTCCCCTGCTTCGCCGCCGCCGGAGGGGACGCAGGCAAAGCCACGCGTGCCCCTGGGATGGCGGCGGCGGGGCTCTCCCACGGCTGGCTCCGGTGGCCGGTTCCGGGGCTGGTCTTGACCCTCCGGTGGCTTCGCGCGTCGTCGTGTCTCTTGGGCATGGATCCGGGGCGGCCCATCCCGGATCTGGTGCTTGGGGTGGCGCGGCGCCGGATCCCGTGCTGGTCGGTGGCTGCGGCCCCGTGCTGGTCGGCGGCGGGCTGGCAGCATCGACTCAAGGTGGTGTTGGGCTACGGTGTAGGAGGAGGTTGATGGAGGGTGATGCAGCGGCGGGCTCCTGTCCGGATTTTTGGGACTCTCCTGCTCACGCCCAGGCCAGGGCGACCGGTGCTGGATGCCGGCCGGACCTAACAGCCGGTGGCGTTGCTGCGAGGAGGTGGTGGTGGTGATGGCTGGGCGTTGGGCGGCGGTATGCTGGGGTCGGTCGGCGCCTTTCCCCGGCGTTCATGGTGTGCGGCCTGCTGGCGGTTTTGCCCGACACGATCTGAAGGCCCCGCGTTGGGTGGCGGCCTTTGTTCGAGGGAAAACTCCTACTGCTGAACCAGCGGGTCGGCTGTTATGAAGGGAGAGTGTGTGTTGATGCCAGATGAAATTTTGTCACAGGCTATGGCCGGTGCCGGCGGCGGTGGCGCTCGAGGGTGTCGCTTTCTTCTTGAAGACGTTGCCGTGGTAATGCACTCTCCTCCTCTTTGTTCCCTGCTCCGAGGGAAACCTCAGGTTCGCGCTCGCGGATCGGATGATGGCGGCGTCTAGCATCGTACCCCTCTTGTGGGCGTCGTCTTGGAGTAGGGGTCAGTCGGAGGGACCGGTGCAGGTTGGATGGTGGTGGTGGTGCGGTTGGTGGTGCGTCCATTCTGGGGTCGACGGCGGTGTGTGTTGTGCTCGTGTGCTCGCTTGGTGAGTATCTGCTAGGCGGTGACCTGAAGCTACGCTGGTGGTACAATAGGTGTTGTGGCGTTGTCTCGGCCCCGGGTAACCTTTCGCATGTGCCCCCGACACAGGTTGTGTCGCGGCGTTGTGCAGTCTCGGTTGTCTGGAGTCCTTCGATTGCGTCAATGATGCGGTGATGTTGCTTTGTCTGCTTGGCGATGCCCTTCGACTAAGTTGTTGGCACACAGGTGTCGGGGCGTCGTCTTGGCCTCGCGTGCCCCTTCGAACGCACCCCCGACGCAGGTGGTGTCGCGGCGTAGTGCAGTCTCGGATATGCGGAGCCTTTCGACTGCGCCGCCGGTTGAAGTGTCGTGCTTTGGTCTCGGCTGGCTGATGTCGTTCGTCTCTCCCCGCGGTGCTCTTTGTAGTGTTGTGATGTGTTTTCCCCTCTTTGTTCCCCATGTTCAGAGTGTCATGTGTTGTAGAGAGTTTTTTCTTTATTTCTTCTCTTTGTGCCCCCATGTACTTCTGGTTCACTTGAACCTATCTTGCAAAAGGCTGCAAAGCCTTATAGGCAACTATGAATACAATTCAGGTGGAGGGCGTTCCGCCCTCCCCCGGTGAAAATTCAAAACAAAAGTTAATCGAAAGCAAAAGAAAAAAGATTTTTTTGCTGTTTTTGCAAATTAAGAAAGAACAAAGAAGAATGGGCAAAAACTTCGAAAAGATAAAAGCGAATGCAAATGGATGATACAATAAAAGGGGAGAAGGCACGTCTTCCCCAAAGCTTAGGCTTTTGGCCTAAGTCGGGCTCGGCTACTGCGGGCCCCAGGAGCTTCTCTGGCTCCGGGGAAGTACTGGTACGTCCATCCGTCGTGTGAAGTCTGGGGTTCGTACACGGACGTCCTGCTGTCCTCCAAAGAAGAAGGCTCCCCACCCCAAGAAGAAGATCCCTTGCCCCACTGGGCAACAGGATCCTCCTGGGGATGTGGAGTCCCCTCTGGCTCCTCCTCCTCGAGAGCAACCCGCTCCATGGGGTTATGGAACTGCTGCTGGACAACGAACTCGCCCAGCTCAACCGCGGTGAAAGACCATTCGTTCCTGCTAGTATAATCAAACAAAATTGGTGTAGGTAGACGTATCTCGCAAGTAGTAGTCTCGCAAAATCTCATAGCATAAACAAGGTTACCAAACTCAGAAGTCCTAGTAACAAACTCATGCATCTTCATAGCAGTAAGATCAAAGCGTAAGAATGGAAAAGGCGCATCATCAGCACGCGCAGTGAGCTTGAGCCGCTCAAGAATAAGCGTGGCATAAACGCCACCAAAGTGAGGCCCTTTATCGCTATTAGCAAAAAGGCGACGAGCAATCAAAGCACCAATATTATACTTGTAGTCTCCTAAGAGGGCGGTTGCCAAGATAGAAATATCTGGCCCCGAAATGTTGCTCGTGTTGTCACGAGCCAACACCCCCCGGGAAATATAGTACGCGAAATACCTGATGTGGGGAAACAAAATGCTGGAAATCTTCCCCCAATGAACGTCCTTTAGATCATTGCTGCAAAGAGAAGCGAAGAGGGCCTTCAACTCGGTGGGATGCGTAGATATCTTGGTCTTCCCAACATTCCGCACACCTAAAATATCAAAAAACTTTTCCAATGACATGATGATAACTTTCTCATATATTCTAAATTCAACCATGAAAGTTTTATCATTATATATGAACCAGTTGAAAAAATAATAAGTAAGTTTTGGATAATTTGGCACATGATGTGTCACAAGGAGTGTCAAACATGCAGCTACACAAAGGTTATCAAATTCATCTTTAACACCTGAAGCCGTAAGAAAGTACGAACACGGGTATGTCATAGCACGTGTTGTGTCCGTCTCGTAGAGTAAATCCGGTGGCACGATATTATCAGTGTAACTCATCCTTGAAGAAGAGGATCAAACTGCAGCTCTAATTACTCTATCCGTAGGCTCGGGCCTCTTCTTCCCAAGCCATTCCTTAGCTTTTCCAAATAAACTCATTTCTGAAAATTTTCAACAAGTTACAAAAATGAATATTTAAGCAAAATGAGTTGAGGCAAACTACTCTACTCACTTCCCCAAGGCATATACTTGCATCAAAACTTCAAAAATAAATTTCTAAACATGTATGCAAGTTCATATGAACAACACCAAAAAACTTCTAAATACTCACAAATAATACCACCATTCAAAATTCGAATTGGAGGGGTGGAGGAGTCACATACCTGGGAGAAAATTCTCAAAATCTCAACTCAAATGATGGGATGAATAGAGAGATCAAAATTTGCCTCCAAGAACAGCAAGAACACGGGTTCGAGCAGAAAAACTCATATTTCTGGAGTGAGAGAGAGAGGAAGAATACATACGAGAAAAGGGTCGGGGGCCTGGTGGGCCCAGGCGCCCTGGTGGCGTGGCCAGGGGCTAGGACGCGCCACCTGGCCACCTGGACCAGGGGTGGGGGCCCCTGGTTAGCCCTAGGTTCCCATGTGCTTCAATTTTTGTGAAAAGTTTTAATATAATTTTTCTAGAATTTTTCTGACAACTTCATTTTTGAAAAATTTCCGAGGTAGGGAAAGTTGCGAAAACTTCCAGAGGACTCGAAACAGTGGTTAAACATATGAAGTTTCAAAAGCATAACTTTTGGCACATCAAGATAGATGAAAGCTAAAAGAAATTCAAATATAATAAGTTCCCCTTTTTACTCATATAAAACTTGTTTATTAGCAAGGTTGATCAAGTCTTACTACTAAACAAGTGATATAATGAGAAAAAAAGTTTCACTTCTTATAAGGCATTCATGGTACCTTTATTTGGAGGGAGACTGTCCCTAACATGATTGTTTTATATTTGTGATGAACATGTAGAGGACAATCCCAATCACCAATCTTCACGGTCTCAATATTCTCAATGGAGTTAAGGCCATGCCCATGCCTTTTATCAATCTTCTTCGAAAAATAAACCGTGTGTTCTTTATCATTAACATTGAAAGTGACCTTTCCTTTATTGCAGTCAATAATAACACCCGCGGTGTTAAGAAAATGTCTACCAAGAATAATAGACATGCTCCCATCTTCGGGCATGTCAAGCACAACAAAATCAGTAATAATCAAGCAATTAGCAACTTGTTAGCACAACAGGAACATCCTCACAAATACCAATGGGACGGCTATTGACTTGTTAGCCATTTGAAGAGAGATATCTGTGGGGATTAGTTTATCTAGGCAGAGTCTTTTTTAAAGAGAGAAATGCAACACACTCACTCCTGCACCAAGATCACATAAAGCAGTTCTAACATAATTATTCTTTATGGAGCAAGGAATGGTGGGTATACCTGGATCACCGAGCTTCTCAGGAATATTTCCACTGAAAGAATAGTTAGCAAGCATAGTAGATATTGCATCATTAGGAACTTTTATTTTTATTAGTCACAATATCTTTCATATACCTTGAATACAGAGGCAACTTAATAGCATCATCCAAAGGAATTTGCAGAAAAAGAGGCTTCATCCATTCACAAAACTTATTGTAGTGCTCTTCTTCTTTAGTTTTGAGAGACTTACCTGGAAAGGGCATTGGTTTTTTTACCCATGGTTCTTGTTCCTTCTCGTGCTTCCTTGTAATGAAGTCTTTTCTAGTATATCTCTTGCGTTTATCGGGTTCTTCTTCTTCTCGCACTTCAGGAGGATCATTCTTCTCTTTATCTTTACTAGGTTCAGCATCGTCTTCCGTTTCAGCATCGGAAGTAGATATACTATTAGGATCAACAATAGGTTCTTCATCAACAATCGGGTCATTTGAAATGTCAGCTTCCTTGTGTTTCTTATTATTCTTCTTTTCTTAGCGGAGCTGACAATGCCTTCTTCCTGCATTTGAGAATCCTTCTTGATTCTCTTAGGATGTCCCTCTGGATAAAGAGGATCTTGAGTGTGTGTGCCACCTCGGGTTTTAGTCCCGTAGGCCCGCATATCATGTTTGGCATTGTTAGCAAGCAAATCTTTTTGCACATTAGAAATTTGTTCAAGTTGAGTTTGAACCATATGAAAATGCTTAACAAGGCCATTAACATCATTAACAGCTCTACCTAAAACATCAAGCAAACTTTTGATAGGAATGGTATTATCATGCAACTGACTTTGAATCCTCTCATTAAAGTGATTTTTCTTCATAATAAAATTATCAAGCTCATCTAGACATTGATCATGGGGCTTACCATAAGAGATGTCACCTGCATTGAAATCTACAAGAGAGTGTACCGCTATCGTAGGAGGGTGAGTAGTAGGCTCACAAAGTTTTTCAATTGGAGGTAGATTCTCCACATCTTTAGCTTTAATACCTCTCTCTTTGATAGACTTCTGAGCTTCTTGCATATTTTCGGGGTTCAAGACGAGCATTCCCCGCTTCTTTGGTGGTGGAGTGGATCAGGGACGAACCAATCTTCATGTTTTTTGGCTATCTTGCCCATTAGTTCTTCAACATCGTCCGGTGTTCTTTCCTTGAAAACACAACCAACACAACTATCTAGATAGGTTCTAGATTCATCGGTTAGGTCATCATAAAATATATCAAGTAATTCATTCTTAGGGACTCCATGTCCCAGCCTAGCTTTGAGAAAAGTACAATGCCTCCCCCAAGCTTTAGGGAGGTGCTCATCCTGCAACTGTTTAAAATTATAAATTCTTTGCAAAGCAGCATGTTGCATATGAGCAAGAAAATATTTAGCAACAAAAGATTGAGATAATTCTTGAGGACTTTTAATAGAACCATATGGTATTGCGGCATACCATGCTTTAGCACCCTCCAAAGAAAAAGGAAGAAGCTTAGTAACATAATAATTTCTCTTCTTGTCCTCTGTAGCGAATAAGCCACATAAATCAGTGAGTTTAGTAAGGTGTGCTATAGCGTCATCATTTTCTCTACCATAAAACGGGTCAACTTCAACTGTAGATATAAGTGAAAGATCAACAGAGAAATCAAAATCAGCATCTTCAATGCAAATAGGAGATGAAGAAAATTTAGGATCTGGAGTAAACTTGTTCTTCATAGAGTGCTTTTCAAGCAGCTTCTTAACAACACTAGGGTCAGAGTCTGCAAACACTTTAAGTTCCCTGCATAAAGCATCATCAAGTTCAATATAATCATCATCAAGGATTCTTTTCGAGTTCACTCAAGTCCCGGTATCCAACGGATCTTCAAGTAGGATAACGTGTAGCAGAAATTTCAATTTCGGACTGTTTTGCAGCCTTAGCAATATGAGATTCAACATAGCGACCAAGAAAACCAATATCAAAAGTATCAGACATAGTAATTGACTAAGTAGAAATAGCATGTGGTGGTGGTGAAACAAACTTACTCATAACGAAAGGTGAATCAAGCGTAGCACTAGTACTAAGAACGGTACCTTTTCTTGTAGTGGATGGTAAAACCGGAACCTTGGGGTCTCCTTTCTTACCCATAGCGGATAAATTGCAGTAAGAAAAATAACTTCAAGTAGACTTGTAAATAGAGCTATGCTCCTTGGCAACGGTGCCAGAAAACAGTCTTGATGACTCACAAGTGTAGGGATCGCGATAGACTTCATGGGTAAGATAACCCAATTTATTGATTCGACACAAGGGGAGCCAAAGAATATTTATAAGCTTTAACAGTTGAGTTGTCAATTCAACCACACCTGAAAGATACTTTCTTGGCAATGAAATATTAGTGGTAACCGTGATATGGAAGTGATAGTGGCAACGGATATAGTGGTGGTAAAGCAACGAAAGTAAAAAAGGTAAAAGTAAAGTAACTTGTAACAAGCAGAATTAAAACACTTTGGGCTAGGGAGACGGGTGGTTGGGCGCTGCATGGATGAGATAAATCATGTATTTTACTTGGGGCAAGGCGCCCAAAAAAGTAATGATCATCTAGGCACATATCAAACATTAGGCATGTATCCCGAAGGTAGTTGTACGTGCTTGCAATAAGAACTTGCACAACATTTTTTGTCCTACCATCCCGCTACAAATGGGGACAAAACGAACTTATGGTGATTAAGGTGCTCCTGTCAAAGAGTACCGGAACAAAGCATTAACAATCAACGGATACATGGCATCCTCAAATTATAGTCCATCCCATTTGGTGTCCCAAGCTGTCACCATTACGATCGTCGGTTTCGGACTATAACAGGTGCATACAACTCATAGGTAGGATCAAGAACATAAATATATTCATGCAAACACATAGGGTTCAGATCTGAAATCATGGCACTCGGGCCCAAAGTGACAAGCAATAAGAATAACAAGTTGTAGCAAAGATGATAAAACAAAGTAGATGATAGGAAACATGCCCCCAAGAATCTGATAAACAATTACATGATCTAACTCATCCAATCCCTACCATCCCATTTGCCTACAACAGGGAATTACTCACACATGAAAGGAGAAATAATGGAAGGATGATGGAGTGGCGATGGTGATCATGATGTCGATGATTCCTCCTCATCGGAGGCCAAAACAGCCTCCAGATTAGCTCTCCCGGAGAAGAACAGAGGGTGGCGGAGGCTCCGCGACGAGAATTGGAAAAGCGACTTCTGTTCTGGAATTTTCTCGCCACGGGTAAAAATAGGAGCCAAGGTAGGGCACCAAAGGGGGTGGGCCCACCCAGGCGCCCTAGTGGCGCGGCCAGGGGCCAGGCCGCTTCACCTGGCCGCCTGGGCCAGGGGCAGCCCCCCTCTGGCCCCCCTTCTGACGGTTGGTTCCTCCCGGTGCGTGGATTTTCTATATTTTTTACTGGAATTTTCTGGGACACCTAAAAATCCATTTTCCTGCACACAAAAAACCATACAGGTAACTCTGCTGAAAACAACATCAGTCCGGGTTAGTTCATTCAAATCATGCAAGAATGAGGCCAAAACAATAGCAAAAGTGTTTCGAAAGGTCGATACATTTGAGACGTATCACATGTGCGAGAACCTCCCATGGCGATCTCCATCTCCACGCCGTAGTGTCAACCGCCAAGTGTTACATGTAACACCCTGGTTTTCACCCCTCGGTTTTTCCTTCGCGGGATTTGGCTCCCGTCTTTTTCTTTCGGTGTTCTTGGGTTTTCTTTGGATCTTCGGCATATGAAGATGGTTATATGGCTATGCCTTTCCCCAAAACCAGATATTTCCATCTTTCTTCCACCCATGAATCCCAAGCCATCCATTCTTTGATCCCATATATTCCTTTTTTCATTAAAAGGGATATTCATTGCATTTGAGGATTGTGAAGCAACCTATATTTAGATTGATCCATAAATCCCCAAACAATTCCCACATGATTTGGACATCATATCTTTCCACAATATCCAAAAATATCTCATGGCCCAAGTGAATTTTACCTCTAGGAAAATTCATTTATGTTTTAGGGCAGAATGACACTTTCTAAAGGAAGTGTTATTTCTGACTGTCCATTGCCTCCCAAACTTTTGTTGCCATCTCTCCCATCCATTTCATCATGTTGTGTCCAGTTTGAGCTCCATTGTCCTAGCCAATCTTCCACACAAAATTCACAAAGTTTATGTCCAGAATAAAGCTTTGTGAAGGAAGTGCCAGCTAGGAGTTCCCAATTGAATTGAAACTTTGCACAAATGTTTCCCCATCCAGATGACCTCCCTAAACCAAGTTTTATCCAATTCCCCCAAGCCTAGGTGAGGCCAGCTTCAACTTTGCATTTCTGGTCCAATTGGACCCTTGCAAAGGAAGTGCTAGCTGCATTGCTCTATTTGAGGTGAAATTGTACATAGATACTCATCATAGTGTATTATTCCACTCCACCAAATTTGGGCAAGTTTCAACAAGTAGATCTCCCACAAAACAGCACAAACACCTTCTGCATCCAGGGCACATTTGCAAAGCAAGTGCCATGTGATTTTGTCCTTTTGACCCCAATCTTTGCAGAACTATAGTCCTTCCTATCCTAAGACCAAGAGACAACCCCACTCTCACCCTCTCTCCAGCATTTGAGCTTATCTTCTGCTCCAAGTTTGATGTATATAGGTTGTCAGTGACTTTGTGTGCGAACCATAGCTCCCCTTGACCATCCAATTGCATGTGCGTGATCAACCCGTCGCCTTCCGCGTCGGGCATCCCCCCCTCCCTTTAAATGGCGTCCCCGAGCCCTCCGAGCTCCTCACCACACTCCTCTCCCTCCCAGTAGTCCAGTCTCCCCGCTCAGTGCCTCGCCAGAGCCTCTCCTGGAGCTCACGGCCACGACGACCGCTGCCGGCCCTCCCCTGGATTCGTCCAAGCCGGAGCCCTTCCCATCCCCTCTCCGCAACCGTGGAACCGCCCTGGCACCATCGCCCCTCCGCCGCGCTCAGCTTGTCCAGGGGCTTGCTGCTGCCGCCCCGGCTCGGCTCAGATGCCCGGCTGCCACGCCTAGCCATGGAGGGAAACACTTTAGACCTCCTCCTCCCCCCCCCCCCCCCGCGGTGCCTCGGGCACGGGCGGATGCGCCTCGGCAAGCCGCGCCCAACGCCCTCCGTGACCTCTTCCCCGCCTCCCATCGCCGGCGGCAACGCCCGCCGTGGCGCTCCTCTGCCTCGACTAGAGCTTGACGACAGAACAGAGGAGGAGGAGAGAGATCTGGCAGGTGCCCCCCGCCTGTAAGTGGCTCCGTGTCACTAACAAGCCGGGCCCGGTCCAGTCAAGTGGAAACGCCCCGAGCGGAATGCGCTTACCCTTTGCGGAAAGCGTATTTCAGTCTCCATACGGGCAGAATACGCTTTCCCCGTATCAAAGGCGTATTTTTCTTATTCCTCAGCGCGGAATACGCTTTCTCTATTCGATAAGCGTATTTCCTTGGAAGGCGCCTTCTGTCTAAGCCCAGGGACCCAGAAGTAAATTCCTATTTATAGACAGGCCCCTGATCTTTCCCCCCTCATATCTTTTCTCTCGGAACTCCGATTCAGGTGATTCCAAAGCCCATTTTCTCCTATCGCCGAGCCCTTTCCGATGGTATCACTTTCATAATGTTTGCACATTGTTAAATGACCATTTTCCCCTTCCCCCTCCAGAGCCTTTCCGGAGAACCTCTCTGCGGTGTTGTCGCACCGTTCCACCGAGTCGTACCGTTCCTCCCAGTGCATTCGTCGACCCTCCCCAGGCAAGCCAGCCATCTGATATATGATCTGAAGCATTTGATCTGCGTTATTCTTGTGTGCTTAACTAGAATATGAGTGTGTTTGCATTGGTTGTGTGGTGGGTGACCGTGACGGACCCCTTGCTTGACTTTCTTTCATGATGGCCCCACGCCCGGTTCTGAGCTGATTCTTGTGTCAGCCATCTAGGGTGGCATGCCTACTTTGTATTTCTATTTTCAACAACTGCCCCGTGTTCTGAGCTGATTTCTCGACCGTCTCGGACAGTTGTTGAGTTTCTTTCCGCAGTGGTGACCCCATGCTCTGAGCTCAGCTAATCTTCGGCCGTTTTGGGGAACCGCCGCATTATTTTTATCGACCATGTCTCATGCTCTGAGCTGCTTTTCGGCCGTCTTGAGCAGTGGTTGAGTTATTCCGGTAACGTCCCAGATCTGCATTGTAAAGACCGTTCTGGTGGCCGCTGGTTTATTTGCTGGTTTCGTGCAAGGGTTCAGATGGTCACTGATCGCTATTAATACTTGTGAAGATATGAACTGGCCATTGAAATATTGCTTCACTAATGACTTGCATATGCTATGTTATGAAGATATGTTGTTATCGTTATGCGTTACAGTTGCTTTCATCGTAGATTATAATTATTGTTGTTCGTGTTATTCATATCATGTTCATGCCAGCACCCCGTTCGTGTTGATCATGTTCATGCTTGGATGCCATGTTTATTTAAGTTCATATCATGCCATGCTATTTATTGCACATGCTTGATGGTAGTGTTATGTTCATGCCATATTGCTATGCATCTTTCTTGTCGTAAGAACTAATCACTGGAATCTAATGAACACAATAACCGTTGACCAAGTGCCACCGAACCGAGCTTTATCCGTGCAGCCACATTTGTCTGTATGGGCGGGCCTTAACTTGGGCTATCGTAGTGCCTTCTACGAGTATCACCAAAGAGGAGAGTTTATGCACGCACGCTACCCTGATCATGTAGGTGGTGATAATCTCGACATCCAGAGTTGTCTACCCGGGAGTTCCCGTTCGGGAAAGTATTTTCCGCGTGGTGGTCGTTTGCCAATAGGTTGGCCGGTGTCTGGAGGACACTGGGATACCCAAGACAGTGTGTCGGTGATACCGTAGGGAGGTTACGAGGTAGGCAAGTTTCGTTGGAGAATTCCTAGTCCACTCCGGCGGTACGAGTTCCAAGGATCCTATGGGACAAGTTCCGAGGTGTTGGATGGAGGAAGAACTCCATAGTGTGGGTAACGTGCACAAACTCTACAGAGTCACAATCTATTCGAATAGCCGAGTCCTCGGTCATGGGACACAATTCGTACTAGGTTACACGATGGTCAACACAAACCTGTATAATAACGGTGCTGAGATGTTGGTCATCCGATGACCGAATTGGTTGGGTGGTAACAGAAGAACACCTAACCCGTTGAATGGTCATGCGATGACCGGATTGGTTGGGTGGTAACGAAGGACACCTAACCCGTTGAATGGTCATGAGATGACCCGATGTGGAGTCGGTAAGGACTCCGAGGTAAGCTGCATGATCATGTGATGGTCATGAGTGCCCATGTGTTGATTTTTATTGCACTAAGCTTATTCATGATAATATGCTAGATTCATCATGTTAATATTCTTTAGATTCATCATGTTAATATTGTTTAAACCGTTATACCATGATAACTAATATTGACTAATGCATGCTTGAGTGCCATGGATTGCTTTGCTTGGTGTATATGTTACTTGGTTGGTTTGCTTGCGAGTACATTCAAACGTACTCACATGGCTTTCATCCCTGGCTATTCGCGTAGCCAGATTTTTAGGTTTGCCTAAGGATTCGCTTTCCCTAGGAGGAGTCGAAGCGTTCGCGAGCTAGGAGAGTAACCCAACCAGATCCCTGTGGATTGGAGCCGCTCCAAGTCCGTGCTGCCGTAGATTGTATATATATTCCGCTGCCCCCATCTCTGTAAGGAACCATCTATGGTTGTAACATGTTGATTCAAGCCTCTTTGGCTAATGAATCCTTCTATAGTTGTGCCTATGTTCTTGGTGCATGTTGTAAGCGCGCACACCAGAGTGATTCATGGGCTTGTGTGTGGGCGACACTCATCTGTGTACAGTGGTATTCAGGCGGGGTGTCACAAACATGGTATCAGAGCAACCAGGCTGACTGTAGGTTACCCTAGATGGATCGGTGGTCGTGCGCTCAGTAGAAAGCCCCGATGGATTTCAGCCATCTTTGCCAAACCAGCACGGCTACTATTGATCAAAAAACAATATCATAGGATTTCCCCCGCATCTATACCAGACTCTCATGGCATTCGTCTCTGGTGTGAAATCATTGCACTGGGCAATGACCGTAAGCCTTTAAAACCCCTAGGTAAACCAGATATCCTTACCCTGCTTGCTAGCCGTGGAATTTCTTTCCCCCGTATCCAGTTTCCGTTGTGGAAACGCCAATTCTATCTTTCCCTGAAGAACCCTATATTGGTTGACTAAGCCACCTTGGCTATGGTCTTGCATCAAGTTTGATGTTGTCCCTAAGGAAGTAGTAGAAGCTTGACACCACTTGCTACCAGGAGCATTGTGTGATTTCGCTTCTAAATCCTTAGAGATGCATCCAATGCGCTAGTCTATATTCGCTAGTGTGTTTTTTGTCGTTTGGTTTTCGCGTGTTTCTTGGTTTTCTTTTGTTCGTTGTTCTTGCTTCTTTTGTCAGCCTCGTTCTTCAGCTCCGACTCGATCCATCCACAAGAAGACCAGAGCACCAGTTGGATAATACCCAATAATCCACAATCAAGAAATATCAAGTCAACCGTCTTCTATTCAGGATAGCAACACCAGATCCGCCAAGATAAAGAATGGGTCAAACGCAGAAGTTTCCAACAACAAACAAGGTTGACATATAACCAAAGAAAGTCCAGATAATTCCCTCGGGACAGAACAGACACAAAGGAGACATACTCCAAGGATGAGCTGAGAGCAACAGCAAAACCGTGGTATGTTGGTAAAGAAAAAATTTACTGCATATTTCGGAATCTATCGGTACACCTACAATTTATTTTGGACACAAAGGAACAAGGCATGGGAAAATATTTGGATAAGATCAGAGTTGCCCGGATTTATACGGTTCCCATGTGCAAAACACAAGACGAAGAACATATTCTCAAAGCTCAGATTGCTCAAAGAGAAATGAAGGGATATTATGACCGATTCCTCCCACATTGAAGCCACGGTTCAGGCATAATGCATCAATGTCCGGGAAGTTTTCACAAATGCATCACTTTGGACTCAAGAGCTTGACAGTCAGTGGGATATATTCCAATGGACAATACTCATCCTTCTCCCTCACGTCATCATGAAAGTCACTCGCTTTGAGGGAAGTATGTCCAAAACAACCGTGGAAATGGTGGAAGCCAAGATTATACAAGCCAGTTGTTGATGAAGACATGGCTACCATGGATACAACCAAAGCTATCGTGAATTCTTCCATAGTTGATCAAGAAATGAAGCCAATACAAAGAGGCATGAATGTTGGATATACAAGGAGTTATATCACGTCACTTTGGCTCAAGAGAAGGTAGAGAACAAGTCCCTCACGTCATGGACTCAGATTTAGGCTGCAAAGACATATCCCGCCTCTATCAGTTGTGCACGGGAATGAATATGTTCAGAAATATCCACCCATATTGCAAGAAGATTGTGAACGCATCAACTCCTACCAAATATGAAAGAGAATCTCGTGAGTGAAAGCCCGACAAGCTGAGATATGACCAAGGAGTCGAATTGATAGGTCATTACAGAAGGACCCCCTCAAAGACAAAGAAACTCCGGATAAGGAATCTCTGTGATAGGCAATGAAATAAAGGATGGCAGACAAGGTACTACCATACTCCTTCGTCAGACTCTTGCATGTGCCTTCACCGCCATGCGACATTTGCGAGTAAGCATGTCGTACGCCTCATAAATCCGAGCCCTCAGCCAAGATGAAAGGCTATGCTCCAGAAGCTACACGAGATATCAACCCTATCGCATTGAGGAGAGGGACCACGACAAAGATTTCAAAGGGTGAACACGGAAGATTCACCCAAGTAGCCGACAAAGTTGACTGATTTGATACATCTGGAAATCAAGGAAAGTATTCATGCTTCAGTCACTCCTCCCAACAAGAAAATCGACAATAATGCAAAGGATATGATGAAGCCTTGGTACAACGAGCCTCCCAGTCTTCCTCGACACGCCACCATGCCGGCAACAACATTTGCAGAAATCCAGTTATTCAAAAACAGCAAGGCTTCAACATCGTCAGGAACCGCACATTCTTTTGGGAATTCTCCTCAAGGATACGAGCTTCCCTAGTATGAATACCACAATGCGCGTAATCAAGAAAGAGGTATACGTATGAACAACAGGGAGGAACCGCAACTCTCAGGAGGCAAGTCAACGGAAGAATCAGATACACACCCCATCCTGGAAGAAAGACTAACGAAGTCATGAAGAGACACCCGGAGAAAAGAAAGCAATGAAGCAATTGACCGACCCCAACCACGAGGGTCAGCCCCTCACGTCCGACAAGTCCCCGAAGGAGGATAATCTCGAGACTCCAATTGTTACAACCAAAATGGTCAAAACAAGCCAAGAGCCAAAAGGTGAAAGCAACCCGTATATCTCAGAGGAAGATCCCGACAGAATAAGAAGCCGTTATACAAAAAGTACAAGCTGTAAGATGCAGGATCCTCCCAACCCTTCAGGGTCCAACGCCAGAAGAAATTATTCGAGCTTCTATGAAAAGGTTGTGACAAAGGTGCTTGCCAGATGGACATGATCCGAATACTCAGCCAAAACCAAAGCATGATAATATACCTCGATACCACTAGGCGCGGAAGGTGATCAAAACCAGACAAATGAGGCATGAAATTTTGACCCCACCTGAGGGGAAGACCTAGCGTGAAAGGTTGTTGGATCATTCATCTCAGCCACAGAAGCATAAGTCCATCAGTATGAAATGACAGCCAACGAGTTCCCTTGGAAGATCGGCATTGGTATGACTCCACCCTTACTTGCCACAGAGTGGCAGGAAGGAGTGAATCACCTTACATTTCCTATAGCTCTCCCAAGACTCAGATGGAAAGTATGTATGCCTTGGAATGGGAAACTTTCAGAAAGGAGTGCACATGAAGGATACGTTGTCTCCTCGCCATCCGAGACAAATGTCGTAAGAAAGTACAGGAATGGCATGATTGTTCCTGATTGCAACTTGGATATCGGCTGCTTCCTTATGGATCCACCAGGTCAATATATTTCAGAAGGTAGCGCGTCAAGCCAATGATGCCAACTAAAGGTACGCTCTACCCCCGTAAAGGAAGCCCCGAAAACCCATGATAGCTGGTAATGTTTGCTACCCGAGCAAGGGAACCACGTCACATGAGTACATTGACTGAAAGCATACAAATGATAGCCACAGCATACAGAGCTCGCCGTCAGACAAGGGATTCTTTCCGAGTGAGACAGAAAGACAGTTATCAGCAGCCTCATACGCTCATACGAGGTCATGCACACAAAAAAGTGATGTGTCAGTCACAGCAGCCAGAGTACAAGGCAACAACATCATGAGAAGGTACACCTGCAAGGAAATATAAGGATTCAATGCAACCATTTGAAAAGAAAGACCAGAGTCAGCAGATGAGACAGTTGCAAGGCCAATAAACCAATGAAGACGAGGTGATGGATGGCTCCAAGGAGTTGCTCGCAGGTGAGCCCCCTCAGCCGGGAGGTAAGCCCGGAAATCTCGAGGACGAGATTTTGCTAAGGGGGGTAGTTTTGTAACACCCTGGTTTTCACCCCTCGGTTTTTCCTTCACGGGATTTGGCTCCCGTCTTTTTCTTTCGGTGTTCTTGGGTTTTCTTTGGATCTTCGGCATATGAAGATGGTTATATGGCTATGCCTTTCCCCAAAACCAGATATTTCCATCTTTCTTCCACCCATGAATCCCAAGCCATCCATTCTTTGATCCCATATATTCCTTTTTCATTAAAAGGGATATTCATTGCATTTGAGGATTGTGAAGCAACCTATATTTAGATTGATCCATAAATCCCCAAACAATTCCCACATGATCTTCACATCATATCTTTCCACAATATCCAAAAATATCTCATGGCCCATGTGAATTTTACCTCTAGGAAAATTCATTTATCTTTTAGGGCAGAATGACACTTTCTAAAGGAAGTGTTATTTCTGTCTATCCATTGCCTCCCAAACTTTTTTTGCCATCTCTCCCATCCATTTCATCATGTTGTGTCAAGTTTGAGCTCCATTGTCCTAGCCAATCTTCCACACAAAATTCACAAAGTTTATGTCCAGAAAAAAGCTTTGTGAAGGAAGTGCAAGCTAGGAGTTCCCAATTGAATTGAAACTTTGCACACATGTTTCCCCATCCAGATGACCTCCTAAACCAAGTTTTAGCCAATTCCCCCAAGCCTAGGTGAGGCCAGCATCAACTTTGCATTTCTGGTCCAATTGGACCCTTGCACAGGAAGTGCTAGCTGCATTCCTCTATTTGAGGTGAAATTATGCATAGATACTCATCATAGTGTATTATTGCACTCCACCAAATTTGGGAAAGTTTCAACAGGTAGATCTCCCACAAACCAGCACAAACACCTTCTGCATCCAGGGCACATTTGCAAAGCAAGTGCCATGTGCTTTTGTCCTTTTGACCCCAATCTTTGCAGAAATGTAGTCCTTCCTATCCTAAGACCAGGAGACAACCCCACTCTCACCCTCTCTCCATCATTTGAGCTTATCTTCTGCTGCAAGTTTGTTGTATCAAAGTTGTCGGTGACTTTGTGTGCAAACCATAGCTCCCCTTGACCATCCAATTGCATGTGCGTGATCTGCATTCAAAGGACTCCACGTTGGACAACTTTGGCCACACCATATACTTCCATTTGCTGCAGGACACACGGTGGCCACGACTTTGGCATGCCACGCGCGTGCACTGCTCGCGTCCAGAGCGTGCACGCCTCGTCGTCTTGCTCTTGGCGACCCGCGCCGCGCGACTTTCCCCTGTCTTGAGCTCCACGCCGCCCCGTCCAGTCTCCATCGAGCTCCAGTAGGTGGATAAGCTCGTCGGCATGGCCACCTTATCCCCGCCCCAGCCATGGCTGCCTCTGTCTGTCGCCTTCCGCGTCGGGCATCTCCCCCTCCATTAAAATGGCGTCGCCGGAGCCCCTCCTCGAGCTCACGGCCACCACGGCCTCCGCTGGCCCTCCCTTGTTTCGTCCAACCGGAGCCCTTCCCCTCCCCTCTCCGCAGCCGTGGAACCCCCTAGCACCAGCGCCCCTCCGCCGCGCTCAGCTTGTCCAGGGGCTTGCTACCGCCGCCCCGGCTCGGCTGAGATGCCCGTCCGCCACGCCTAGCCATGGAGGGAAGCACAGCAGACCTTCCCCCCCCCCCCCCCCCCCCGCGGTGCCTCGGGCACGGGCGGATGCGCCCCGGAAAGCCGCGCCCAGCACCCTCCGCGACCTCTTCCCCGCCTCCCCTCGCCGACGGCAACGCCCGCCGTGGCGCTCCTCTGCCTCGGCTCGAGCTTGCTGACAGAACAGAGGAGGAGGAGAGATATCTGGCAGGTGGCCCCCGCCTATAAGCGGCTCTGTGTCACTCACAAGCCGGGCCCGCTCCAGTCAAGTGGAAACGCCCCCAGCGGAATGTGCTTTCCCTTTGCGGAAAGCGTATTTCAGTCTCCATACGGCAGAATACGCTTTCCCCGTATCAAAGGCGATTTTCTTATTCCTCGGCGCGGAATACGCTTTCTCTATTCAAGAAGCGTATTTCCTCAAAAGGCGCCTTCTGTCTCAGCCCAGGGACCCATAAGTAAATTCCTATTTACAGACAGGCCCCTGATCTTTCCCCCCTCATATGTTTTCGCTCGGAACTCCGATTCAGGTGATTCCAAAGCCCATTTTCTCCTATCGTCGAGCACTTTCCGATGGTATCACTTTCGTAATGTTTTCACATTGTGAAATGACCATTTTGACCTTCCCCCCTCCAGAGCCTTTCCGGCGAACCTCTCCGCGATGTTGTGGCACCGTTCCACCGAGTCCCTCCGCGAGACGATCGCACTTCCTCCCAGTGCATTCATCGATCCTACCCAGGCAAGCCAGCCATCTGATATATGCTCTGAAGCATTTGATCTGGGTTATTCTTGTGTGCTTAACTAACGAATATGAGTGTGTTTGCATTGCTTGTGCGGTGGGTGACCGTGAAGAACCCCTTGCTTGACTTTCTTTCATGATGGCACCACGCCCGGTTCTGAGCTGATTCTTGTGTCGGCCGTCTGGGGTGGCATGCCTAATTTGTATTTCTCTTTTAAACAACTTCCCCGTGTTCTGAGCTGATTTCTCGGCCGTCTCGGGCAGTTGTTGAGTTTCTTTCCGCAGTGGAGACCCCATGCTCTGAGCTGAGCTAATCTTCGGTCGTCTTGGGGACTGCCGCATTATTTTTATCGACCCTGTCTCATGCTCTGAGCTGCTTTTCGGCCGTCTTGAGCAGTGGTTGAGTTATTCCGGTAACGTCCCAGATCTGCGTTTTAAAGACCGTTCTGGTGGCCGCTGGTTATTTACTGGTTTCGTGCAAGGGTTCAGATGGTCACTGATTGTTGTTAATACTTGTGAAGATATGAACTGGCCATTTAAATATTGCTTCACTAATGACTTGCATATGCTATGTTATGAAGATATGTTGTTATCGTTATGCGTTACAGTTGCTTTCATCGTAGATGATCATTATTTTTGTTCGTGTCATTCATATCATGTTCATGCCAGCACCCCGTTCGTGTTGATCATGTTCATGCTTGGATGCCATGTTTATTTAAGTTCATATCATGCCATGCTAGTTGTTGCACATGCTTGATGGTAGTGTTATGTTCATGCCATATTGCTATGCATCTTTCTTGTCGTAAGAACTAATCACTGGAATCTAAAGAACATAATAACCGTTGACCAAGTGCCACCGAACCGAGCTTTACCCGTGCAGCCACATTTGTCTGTATGGGCGAGCCTTAACTTGGGTTATCGTAGTGCCTTCTACGAGTATCACCAAAGAGGGGAGGTTATGCACGCACGCTGTCCTGATCAGGTAGGTGGTGATAATCTCGACATCCAGAGTTGTTTACCCTGGAGTCCCCGTTCGGGACAGTATTTGCCACATGGTGGCGGTTTGCCAATAGGTTGGCCGGTGTCTGGAGGACACAGGGATACCCAAGACAGTGTGTCGGTGATACCGTAGGGAGGTTACGCGGTAGGCAAGTTTCGTTGGAGAAGTCCTAGTCCACTCCTGCGGTACGAGTTCCAAGGATCATGTGGGAAAAGTTCCGAGGTGCTGGATGGAGGAAGAACTCCATAGTGTGGGTAACGTGCACAAACTCTGCAGAGTCACAATCTATTCGAATATCCGAGTCCTCGGTCATGGGACACAGTTCGTACTAGGTCACACGATGGTCAACACAAATCTGTATAATAACGGTGCTGAGATGCTGGTCATGCGATGACCGGATTGGTTGGGTGGTAACATAAGGACACCTAACCCGTTGAATGGTCATGCGATGACCGGATTGGTTGGGTGGTAACGAAGGACACCTAACCCGTTGAATGGTCATGAGATGACCCGATGTGGAGTCGGTAAGGACTCCGAGGTAAGCTGCATGATCATGCGATGGTCATGAGTGCCCGTGTGTTGATTGTTATTGCACTAAGCTTATTCATGATAATATGCTAGATTCATCTTGTTAATACTGTTCAGATTCATCATGTTAATATTGTTTAAGCCGTTATACCATGATAACTAATAATTACTAATGCATGCTTGAGTGCCATGGATTGCTTTGCTTGGTGTATATGTTACTTGGTTGGTTTGCTTGCGAGTACATTCAAACGTACTCACATGGCTTTCATCCCTGGCTATTCGCGTAGCCAGATTTTCAGGTTTGCCTAAGGATTCTCTTTCCCTAGGAGGAGTCGAGGCGTTCGCGAGCTAGAAGAGTAACCCAGTCAGATCCCTGTGGATTGAAGCCGCTCCAAGTCCGTGCTATCGTATATTGTATATATATTCCGCTGCCCCCATCTCTGTAAGGAACCATCTATGGTTGTAACATGTTGATTCAAGCCTCTTTGGCTAATGAATCCTTCTATAGTTGTGCCTATGTTCTTGGTACATGTTGTAAGCGCGCACACCAGAGTGATTCCTGAGCTGGTGTGTGGGCGACACTCGTCTGTGTACAGTGGTATTCAGGAGGGGTGTCACATTACATAGATACTATGCTATTACAAAGTAATAACTATGAAAGTAAATTACATTACATGGCTTCACATGTTGACACGCAGGTCATTAATACAATAATTAGACAATCATATGGCTCCAGCTGGTTGCCTTACACATGAAACGCGGGTCATGAAATAATATACACGCAACACAATGGGCTCTACCAGATCACAATCATTCCCTGCAAAAATGAGTTAGAAATTCTACCGTCGTCTAAATATCTTTTAGCACTAGTCTAATTAGGTCTGTGAAAAATCGCCAATCCAACTAAAACCGCTGTTTTGTAGAGAATTTCATCCCACATTGTTTGGTAGGTCACGGAGCTCAATTGGAGTTCGTATGACCAAGTTATGGCCTTTCAGAACCGAAACTGCTCATAGATTTCTGGACAGCGCAGATCATATCCACGTTGTGTCCTGATCTGTGTCCCGTATCAACCACATAGTGATATCCGTGTGCTACAACAGGGTTTACGGCACACCGTCTATCCCAATGGCGGATAACCGACCTCTACGGATAAGTTATGGCACGACCTAAGTAGCTCGCTCCTTGGGACATATCGTGAAATCAAGAACCTCAAACATACAAAACCAATCTGATCTATCAACACATGATCCGATCTACATATCTTCATATGAATTTCTATCACAAATTCATCATCACACAACAAATGCTCTGATACCACGGTTGGGGCACGCGGTATGCTACGCTAGCGCCAAATAAAAATTTCCTACCGTGTACAAACATGGTCGAATAAGACATGAAGCCCAACTCGAAGACTTGAAGCACAAGACAAGGATTCCAATTCGTAGTCAACAAGAACTCCTTGTAATCCTACGTTACTATCTATATAAAGCCAAATAGGGGCACCCCAAGGGGTACGCTCAATTGTAACACATCCCCCCACCATAATACAGATAAGACAAGCAGCATTTAGGGTTTTACCTTCGGGGCGTGAAGCTGGATAAATTCGTGTCTCGCGTCCTCCGTGTTGCTTGTCAGCCGACGAATCTACCAGCGTGCCATCTTCTTCCTCCTCTACAAAACCCTAGGTACCTCACCCTAGGATTTGGCGTGATCCAACCACGTCAGACATCTGCTTCAGAATCACCTAATTCCGAACGGAGGGAGTGCATCTTTATAATAAACTAGATGATGCCCCGCGCTTTGCTGCGGAAATTTGTAGCACCTATCATGGTATCTAAAAATAGCTATTCATTTTGAATTATACAAAAAAGAGGACACCCACACTCAGGAGAGAGAGAGAGACCGCTATGTTATGGCAGCCGCCAACGTACGCTATGTTTTTGCTGGTGCTGTAGTAAAGCAGTGTTTACTTGCATCCATTACAAATGGTACCACTACATGGGCATGATCCTCTACGATAGCTCCATCTCATGTGCACGGTGCATTGATTTTCAAGTAGCATTTTCCCCATGAGCTATGATCCTGACCCACCTGGTTATGTCAATATCCCCACACATCATCTCATCATCGACAGGTCTGGGAGAAGAGAAAAGAAGAAAGGACACAGAGTTGCTGAATCCATGTTCGGCACTGAAACACAACTAATTTCAGAGAGTAGAAATTTGCAGTTGGACCGAGCTCAGTGAATTGAGAAAAGCATCAACAGAAACTCGGTGATTTTATGCTACTTTGCTGATGGCGTTACCGGTCATTTAGAAATAAAAAGCATATATAGTATAGTACACATACATATACATATGTCTAAAACAAAAATTTCTAAGGAATTGAGTCTCCTTGCCATGATCCGATCTGGAAGAAGACAACCAGGGGCTTTGACCTGCCAGTGAGGAGAAGAAAGAGCACTAGCATCGATAGAATTACCAATCTGGAGAGCCCGGCTAGGTTGATACTTGAGAGCATGTAAGAGGACTGATTACCGTGACCGGGACTGTAGGTACAACGCGTGGTTGGAGGATGCATCCTGGATTGTTAACTTATCTGTCCGAGGGAGATGGTCGATCGCGCTGGAATGATCTGGAGGAGCATATGAGCGAGACTGGGCGTATGAGGATTGAGGATGCAAATTTTTTGTTAGAAGGAGAACTGGTGATTGGAACAGAGAAGGACTTTGAGATGATGCCAGAAGGATTTTGTCAATCAAAAATCAGGATTGTGTGTCCATCATATTTTACCTGGAGATAGCTCACCGGCTCAGTATGCTCCCTCCTCCCTTCCGTCTACGCAGCCACCACCACGCTCCCCTGCCTTCTCTCTCACTCACAGCCGTAGCATGGCCTATCCTTTACGTCTCTCCATCTCGAATCACCCGAGCGATGGCCGATTTGGCATGGACTGCCGACCGCTGGAGGGGGCGTCTGGCGCCAGCGGAAGATTTATTAGGCAAACCAAGAAGACGGAGCGGGAGAGGTCGGGTTGGGAATTAAAGGAGGAGAAGTGGAAGGGGATGGGCCAGCTTGTAGGTGGGACGGGATGCGGCTGCCCGCCAGGCTGCTAAGAGGGACGCAACAAATTTTGCGGCCACCGTGGGATGCCCGCTTCACGCCGTTTAAGTCCTAGCGGACAAAGCGGCAGCCCGCATGAGACAGCCAACGCCCGCCAACAGCTGATGCAGTACAATCGACACTTGGAGCAGACTGGAACAATAGCTAGCTTCTATCACTAATTTTTGTACCAGTGAGCCATGTATTAGCTAGCTTTATACCATTTACTATGTACCAATGATTGATCCCAAAGTTCTGTAATGCCAATATGAATTTCAGAAGAAAAAAAACATGGTACAACTCCTATAGCAAGCAAACAAAGTCTATAGTGCTCTGGCCAAATCTGAATCAAATTCCAAATTAGAAGCTGGCTTTAGCACACTGGTCAGACCCAACAACAATAGAGTAGTATTACATTGCAGCAGAACCGCACAGCCAAGTTACAGCCATCCAAAGATCATAGTAGAATTGCACATCTAGTTACACCAAGATTAAAACTAAGATTAAATTGATGAACATAGTTCGAGCTAATCATGAAGACAGAGCATGATTATTAAGATAGTCCTAGTTTTCACTCTCTGTTCCTCTTTGATGGCGCCCTTGTCACTGATGTAAATGCCATCTAAGAACTTCATGATCTTGTTCTTGACGTGGAATTTCTGCATAACATCGACCAAAGGAAAACTTCTGTTAATAGCATGAATATAGAATTGGCAACAACTCAAAAGGAAAAAAATTGCATTGTCTCGGCACCCATCCAATCACAGCTTAAATAACTCAAAAGGAAAGCGTTTTGAAGACTACCATGCTAGTTATACTCGTAACTAATAAGCTTGCTGAAATAAAAGGGACAGTTTGAATATAGACATACAACAGAAAAGAAGTGAAATGTAAGATTAAATTTACCTAATGTTGCCATCAATGATCATCAATATCAATTCCTGGAATAACATCATTGATTATTGTGTCCACATGAGTAGTCCCTGGAATAACATCATTGATTACCGCGAGGACGCATCCAATCTTGTAGACAGATTAATGCCTCAACAGTGCTGCTTATCATCCTGCACCTATAGTCACTTAGAATTCTTCCTCCAGAGGAAAAGGCTGACTCTGATGCTACGCTAGATGCAGGTGCAGCCAATACATTTTTTGCTATGCGAGATACTATGAGGTACTTGTGTGCATTTGTCGACCACCAACATATTATGTCAAATCCATCAACTTGCGGGCATACATCATCCTTTAGGTAAATATCAAGTTCGCTCAGCTTTGCTTGATTCTTTTGTTGCTGCTTAACATGGTTGTTCCATTGATCCCAAGGGTTATCGATACTTGTCACAACATTGTTGGTTCCTTGATCATTTCCCATTGTTGAGTCACCATCATGCAAAGAATATTCTACAAATACCTCTTTGAATGTCTTCTTCAGTTTTGAAAGACATCTTGTTGCTTCACTTTCAAGACCAGATTTCAAGCAAAACTCTAAGAATTTAAACTTGTACCTTGGTTCAAGTATGACCGGAAGACAAATGTTCAAGTATGCCAACCTCCAATATTTGATGAATTTTTCTTGCATTTCGAAAACCATAGATCTGATGACAGTATCCTAATGTTCAGCCTCTCTTTGCAATGTTAGATGAATTTTCCAAAGTTCATGGAAATACAAATGAGTTGTTGGATATAAGGTACCAGAAACCACCATGGTTGCATCGAAGAAAACCTCTAACAAATTGCACATAGATTCTGCTGTTTCCCATTCATCATTTGTAGGTTGGCAATTATACGAGGTGTCTTGCAACTTCAAAGCGGCGAATGCCCTCCTATACTCTAGAGCTGTTTTGATCATTGAATACGTTGAATTCCATTGCGTGACAACATCTAGAGATAGGTTCTTTGTGCAAGTGATTGCTTCTTGTGCAACTATTTCCTTGAATTTCTGTTTTCGAAGGGGAGAGCTTCTAAGATACTTGATACTTTCCCTAATATTGACCACTGCCCCACAAGTAATCGCCAACCCATCTTGAACAATAAGGTTTATCACATGGGCTCCACATCTACCATGAAAAAGATCACCTTTACAAGGCAGAAAATTCTTTCCTAGCAAATTGGATTTCATGAAGTTGATACACGAATTGTTATTTGATGCATTGTCTAGTGTAATGGAGAAAACCTTCTTTTGCAAACCCCAAACTTGGATGCATTCTAACATGATATTAAACAAATTTGTTCCATCATGTGGTGTTGCTGCCTCAGAAGACCAAATCACTTTTTTCTTTAATTTCCACTTCTCATCAACAAAATGGCATGTTATGCACATATAACTCACAACTTGACTTGGCGTCCATAAGTCTGCGGTTAAAGAGACCCGGGAGCTTAATTTTCTGAGGACCTCTCGAAGCTTTTCCCTTTGTTCCTCATATACGACGAGGCAATCAAGTCTTATTGTTGTCCTAGGCACCATCTCAAATGTGGGATTCAAACTATACACAAATCGCCTAAATCCGTCATATTCCACTATTGAAAATGGCAATTCATGCAAGACAATCATCCTCACCAACTCCAAATTTGCCCTATCGGGATCATACTTCCATTTTTCTGAACTATTTCTATCTTTTTGGGGCATAGTTGATTGAATAGAGTTGACAAACTCACTTGCCTTCGCTCTTTCCTCACAAACTAACAAATGCCTAATGCATTGACTAGTGCCAGCTTCTCTATTAACCACAAACACTCTCTTACAATGTATACATTTGGCTTCCTTGAGTTTGTTTCCATCATACACAGGATCAAAATCATTCCAAATTTCAGATTTAAGTTTCCTTCTTTTTGTTCTACGTGAAAGACCTACGAAATATGTGCAGACATTTCAGATTTAAGATATGCACACAATTGAGAAGAAAACTTTAAGGTATGTGCAGAATGGACATGAATATGTGCAGAAATTTCAGATTTAAGATATGCACACAATTGAGAAGAAATCTGAAACATAAATACTTACGAGGAATCTGAAACGATGTTGGCGGCGATCTTTTCACAGCTAATGATCTTGGCGTTGCCTGAGATAATATGATATTAACCCCTGGGGATCCAACTATAGACACTAATGGTGAACTCAATTTCTTCTTTAGTGGGGGTTTTTTCACTCTTTGTATTTCTCCCAAGATTACACATCCTACACACAAGAATCATGATAATTAAAACCAAAATGCTCAAGAACTGGAACTGCAATGTTGAAAAGCAGAACACATATATGCTCAAGATCTGAACAGGACACACTTTGCACAAAGTCAGGCACCATAACTTGATGAGAAGAAGTGCAGTAATTAAAAAGAAACATCTTCCGTACACACATTGGCACATGCACACACTCAGGTCAAGCAGATTTAGTGATGTATCTCTATCCAAAGTATACTGAGATGTACCTTGGTGAGAATCTTCAGTCCTAGCAGCACTGAAATCTTCAGATGGCACATGATCTTTGTTCTTGGACGTGGGAAAAGGGGGCACCAAGGATGAGGATGGCCTTGCAGAAGTGGACGACGATAGAGGAACATCCTCTTCTACGCACAAGGGAGGCGCCCGAGGAACATCATCTCGATCTCGGATCCCGACAGAGTTGCCCCGACGGGGAGATGGTGGCGGCGCAGCCGTCTACCCCATCATCAGGAGCTGATGTGGAGGGCAGGTGGGCGGAGTGGCGTGCTGATGCGGCCAGATTTAGGGTGGGCAGGGCAGGTCGATGGCGGTGCTGGCAACGACGAAGGCGACGACAGCGTGAGAGAGACGGAAGCGTGGCGTGGAGTGGGATTTTTTTTCAAAGAGACGGGACATCGCGGTTATGCGGGCTGTCCGCTGGACAAAGCGGCGCGACCGCTTCGGCCCGTTAACAATAGCGCGGTCAGTCCAGCGGCAGTTTGGCGGGTCCATTTGCGGGACGGCGTAGCGACGTGGCGGGATATCCCGTCCGCACTGCAACCTTAGGGACGGGGGAGGCACTCCATGATCCGCCGATTGTGTTAGGGCTGGAATTGAAGGTGAGCAGCCGAGGATTAGGAAGGTGCGGAGGAATATGAAGCCAACGCGAGGAGATGTAGTGCTCAAGGTTGCAAGCAAATCCGGCCACACAATATCTATCCAACAGATGGATGAATTTGAGGTGACGTGACTGGTTGTGAGGGCTGGAAAATAAAGGTAGTGGGGAGCTTTTATTTAGATATAGTAGATACTAGAAACGATCGTGCGTCTTGCCACACGCACCGCTTTTCATTGTGAAGTTCTTTTTGTTTTTTTCCGTACTCGTTGACCCTCATCATTTTTTTCCTCTTTTTGCAAGATAAAAACATCATAATTAATTAAAACAACAGAAACATTTAACTCACAGTTCTTGCTCCTCATTGTGCTAATTCTTCCTGGTGCTAATCATGTCTTTCCATATGGCTTTGTCCATAGAGATCAACTTACATCATTGTGTAGGTGGAGTAGATGCTATACTCGGTATAGTCCCTCCAAACATATGGTTACATTTCCAAATATTAAACAGAGATATGGTGGAGATTTATCCATAGTATGTGTTATTGAAAACAACAACAAAAAGAAAAATCCTCACTTCTTCCAATGATCTCAGCTCATAACTGGGAGATTGTCGATGCCTTCCAAAGTTGTATCTTAGTAATCAAATAGATATGCACACAATTTAGAAGCTATCTGAATAAACCTTCCACCATCGTGAATTACATGCTACTAATATTCTGGTAATAAATGTAGCAACACAACCGAAAACCACCAACCATTCCTAAATTGTTGAAAATAGATCTTAGTTTGAGTCCTTAAATGATCTATTCTAGAAGAAAATATGCTAAAAATTACAAATGAACAAACTTGAAACACTAATACAATGTGTAATACCTCACAAGTATGGACTCCATTTCAAACACTAACAACCTAACTAAGAAAGTGGTCTCACATGCTCACCACATCCACGATCGTCTAGGGAACTCCTTAAAAATGAGCATAGAAACTTTAAAGATACTAGAGTACGTATTCAATTTTGGAAGCTACTATGGAGAATAAATGGGGTAACAGTCTCCAATTTATGATGGCATATAGAATGGTTTGTTAACGATGTTGTCTATGTTTCCTAATGAATGTTTCTCAAATTACTAACAATAATAGTCTCCAATTCTGATTGACAATAAGCAAATGAGTAACAATCATAATTGAAATGATAGATTTATTAATCATTTAATATATATCATGTGAAAATTTTCCTCTAGAGAATTCTAAATAGAGTTCAATAAAGTACAAGCGAATATTCAGTAAACTGTCAACGTTGATGCCATTTGATTGACTGTAACTTTTACATATCCAAAATGAAGTATATAATATATTCCGTGAAAACATTCCTCTACAAAACTCTTAATTCATCTTAGTAAAATACAACTAAACGTGACAAACATATGGGACTTGGCGTCATTTATGATTATTGGCAAAGTCCATGCCATTTCATAAACTATAACTTTCACATATCAGAACGACTATTTTAACTATAGTTCTATATTGAGAATTCAAAAACCCAGCTACAGAAATGCTTGCACCCTGGCACATTCAAGTGATGCAATGTGAGGTGTTTTCTGCAAACTAAAATCGAGCATGTGCAAATATTTACTCTATAGAACTCCAAATTCAGTTCAGTTAATACAATTGGACGTCACTGACATGTGTGCTTTGATCTTACTGTTATTGTTAGAACTGATGACCTTTGTGAACCTGTTAGGCTGTAACTTTTACCTATCAAAAGAGCTATTGTCCAGGTATTTTTCTATTCAGAATTCAGAAATCTAGCTACAAAAAAATCAACACCTTGGACATTCTAATGGTGCCATGTGAGGTCGTTTGTGATAAATAGAACTAAAAATGTGCAAATATTATCATTTATGCGTAAGATTTGGAAAATAAACATGTCGTATGAGTATAATCGACAATGTAAGCATTCCGTTTTAATTGCGCCATTGTGCTCGATTCATGTAAGCATATATTATTCTCCCCTTTATTATGTGCGTGCAAGTTGGGGGACTCTTTTTGTACACCTATTTTGTGCGAGGAGAAGGCAGAAAATGTGAATGCATGTTTTAGATTTGGCAGCAAAGGTAATAATGCGGGTATTGTTCAAGTATGTTCGTGCAAAACTGAAATTGTATATATGGTACCATCTAGTTTTTTACAAAATCACTACGTGTATATGGGGTGTAGCAAAAAGTGAAATCGCGGCAGTGTGACAATTGATTTTAAGAAATCACGAATGCATTACCCCTGGGATGAAGATCATGTCGGATGCTGGGAGGCATTGTTTAGTAGTGGAGGTAGCTTGGTGACTCGGTCTGCATCATTTAGGGATGAATGCCTACCATATGGAACATCATGAGCATGCTACTTATGGCACAAAGGATAATGGATTTTGCGTGACTGCTCGATGCTTCTGGATCGATGGGTGGGGTTTTGTGTTGCTAGATGGCAAGGCTTAATTTACCTGCATTGGGTATGTTCATAGATCTGATCACCTTCTGCACAAACCGATAGTCAGACAAAAAGTTGCTTAGTCTCCATGCATCTGACCGAACAATGAAACATGAAAACCAAATCACCCAACCGAGTCATAGTACGAAAGCATTGGCCAAATTCTGAACCACTAGGGTCATCTTGATTCTAAGTGCTCAATTTAAGGTCTACGACGCACACATATATTTTTTCTCTATGGAATGAGATCATTAAGTGGGTCATTTAATTATCTAAACATGTTTCCTATAAGCTCTCACTTGAAAAATTAGAATAGGTCAGAAGCATTTGTAACTCTCATACCAAAACAGGGGAGAAACTTAATAAATTTCAAACCCGGTTTTCATGGACTTAAATCTATGTTTTGCATTAGAATAGATACTTAATTGAAAACTAATGACTAAGTGTAATCTGACTTCTTCCTCCTAAGTGCAGCCATTTATTCATAAAGATGGGTTCAGTATGTCTATGCACGGTACATAAAGAGGGAAAGCCTTAGTTTAGCTCCCAGGTATAAACATACCTATGCTGATCTATATTGTCAACCTATTTAGACAAGCATGCGACAATCTGTTATAGTCAAGTGCCCATAAATCCATAACAACACATATGCTGCTACAGTAGACACAATTGTTTTGCGGTCAGTGGCCATGTGCATCCCTAAACCTGATACTACGGTTTAGTTTTAGCTATTACCTACACACCTAAATTAAACAACCAAGTACAACAGAGACGCTAAAAAGCTCCCACTAAATCTCTATATTTTTTCAACTCCAGGAGAACCCCTAAGAAAACACCCACCATATTTCACTCTCATGTATATTTTTAGTATTTTGTAACTAATACAATTTTTTTCACCTCTTTCACTTAATGTGACGCCCCCAAAATCAGATCCTGTACAGTAATCATACATGCAAGGTATACAATCGAAATTAGGGACTCACGGTGAAATATCACAACACAACTCTAGAAATAAAATAATACCAGCTGTTTAATACAAGCCAGGGGCCACGAGGGCTCGAATACAACAGCTCGAGAGCATAAAGTTAGCGGAAGCAATAGTATCTGAGTACATACACAAGGATACAAGGTTGCCTTAAGAAGGCCAGCACAAATAACAACAGATCGAAAAGGCGAGGCCTCCTTCCTGGGAACCTCCAAACTACTCCTGGTCAACGGGGAACTCGACGTCATAGAAGGCACCAGGGATCTTCATGTTGCGGTTGTCGGCATCGGGGATATCCTTCTCCTGGACTCCAACGTCGACTGCAGCGGCCGATCAGGCAAAACAAAAAGGGGGAATAAAGCAAGGGTGAGTATCTAGCATACCCACGAGTCTTACTTCCGCTACTAAGCATTTATGCATTTGTATCAAATGGAAAGGGGAGGCTGTATATAGTGGACTGCAAGATAGGAATCATAATAAGGATAAGAAGCAAGGCCTATCGAAGACTAGCATCTTCTGACGAGTCTTGCAGCATGAGAAGAGAAACAGACAACAGTTCAATAACAATGGAGCAGAAGTTGTTGCAGCATTGTATAATAGTAAGTTGTAATGTGTCGGGACCCGGGGTTAGCGTATGCAAGTCCCGTTACAACACAATCATATGGAGAGCCGAGAGCCGTACCCACTTGTCTAAGCAGACAAGGCTAAGAACAAAACGCTCTCGGAAAGCATCGAACATTAGGGGCATCCCATCCAGGCCGAATGATCAACTGAGATGGGTCCTCATCGCCCGCACACAAGTCTAAATGATATGGGTGGTGAACTCCCATATTCATAGACAAGTCGCCTCAACCATACTCTTGATTGTATTATAACACTTACATAGACTTACTCCAGCCCGATCACTTAGTCGGGGTCTAGGACGGGCTCGATCATACAACAAAGTGTGCACGTGACGGAGTCACGAGCAATCGCATCGCGATGCCCCAAGCTGCGCGCATCTAAGGGCCACTTGGTGTATAAAAGGCCGCCAGCCAGATCACAACTAAGGTCTCGAAAACCCATACCAAGACATGCATGTTATAATCATACACGCAGCACACATGTCTAGTATGAACGTATGAACAACAGGTATCATTGCAATTCTATAAAAAATTTACAACTTTATTGATAACTCTTACAGAGTGCACACAGAGATCACGAGACCGTGATCCAACATTACATCAAACATACAGAAGCAAAGTAGGTCTAAGTACAGACAAGTTTAACAAATGGCTTAGATAAGCCTTATTTATAAACAAGCTCTTCCACGAGGGACCAGTCGTCTGACTGGGACTACACTAGCTTGATCAATCGTCGAGGTCCAGGAAGAATCCACCTTCGGGGTCAGTGGGTTCATCTAAAACATAGAATAAGAAAACGTGAGTACAAAGTCGTACTCAGCAAGACTTACGTAGGAGCTATACTATTCATGCACATGTATCAAGGTGAAGGGTGGTGGGGGTTTCACTGCAGAAGTGCCAGATTTGATTTGGCTAGTCCTGAACTACGAGTACCAGACTTGAGGTAAGAAGCGTGCACGAGTCCACTACATGTCTCCAACCAATTACACCACTATGGATACTTCCTCGACTTCCCCACGAGAAAGCACGCCATAGCACTCACGCTTATGTTGGCAAGTTTTATAAGTATCCAGTTCAAGTTGTCTAATAATCAAGCTAAGCTTTCCATGCAGTCCTTAACCGCGGATGCGGCTATTCGAATAGTTTTGTTAACCCTGCAGGGGTGTACTACTACACACACATGACCATCAGTTACCGCCAGGTCTCTGCACCATTCAAGGGGTGTCGGCGAGGATGTTCACCACAACACTTCGCCCACAACTCCGATCTACTCCAGAGAGTCGCCTATCTGAGTGGGATCCGTATGGAAGTCCGACCGAGGTTCCAATACAGCCTCAAACGATGTGTGCAGGGTCCCAAGCCGGTCTGAATAGCCGTTCTTCCACTTCGCAGACTGTGCCACAGCCCTACCAGAACTTGCGAACTAATGCGACTTCTGGGGTTCGAACGGGGTGAGGTACTAGGTCGAGAGGGGTCAGTGGGCCCAATGTGTGGTTGCACTCTTCTTCTTGGATCACCACACAAGAACTCGGACTTAAGGTGGTGTTCAACGAGACAACCCACTGTGTACTCCTACACAGCCTCTCATCGTTCACCTTGTATTAGGGTGGATTCACCAACACAGTTTCACCTTCTTCAACATGATTGCTACCATCCCGACTCACAGATCAAAGTATCCTCATTGTAAACTCTAAGAATGCAATAAGCACTAACAGTTGCAGGGGCCACATGATATCAATCAACTCCTACATTTGCTAGCATTGTGGTTTTTTCTTAATACTGTGACAAGATGATAGGTCATGCAAAGGATATGGGTTCAACTATGCGGTAGAATCGATAACAAGGTGATCATCCTATTTCATGCATAAGCAAGACTGAGAGGGAAATGGGTTTTTATCGACATGATCAATGGGGGTTTGCTTGCCTTGCTGACGAGGTTCAAACACAATGTCTTCAACGAAGGGGGTGATCTCGGGTTCCGGCTCCACCTCTATTTGATAGCAAAAAAAGTGATCAATATAAAGACAATGCACAATCACATGATCAAGTGTTATAACATAGTGTAAGGGTTGTTGATGTGTTGCCAATTCCATTTATATTGAGTGTATTGCATTTGAGTTGCAAATTCAAACTTCATATTTGAATTTAAAAGGGTTCATATGCATGTTTGCTTTTGTCCCCCCCCCCATTTTAAAATGGTCAAACAAGAAAACAAACTGCATATTAAGAGTCCTTGCATTTTTCTGATAATTTTACATATATTATTTGTTTAATTTGGAGTTAAAATGAATTAGTTATGAATTTCCAAAGTTTAAAGCATTTTCTGACTTTTCTGGAATTATTCTTAAACTGGAAATTCATTTACTGCGTCACAGTGAGGTCAGCATGACATAGGGGGGTTTGACCCCGGTCAAACTGACATGGGTACCCACCTGTCATAGGCTCTGTTTAAAACCCGGGTTAAAATAGCTTAACAGAGGGGATTAGGGGGCCTGGGGCCCCACCTGTAAGTCTCACAGGGGGAGGGATTAGTGGCTAATCCACTTCCACGTGGGCTCACCGGCGAGGAGGTCGCCGGCGACGTCCCAGACGCGGCGGCGCTCTGCTCTCTTCCTCTCCTGGCCACCATTCTTTGCGCCAAGGCCACCATTCGACAGCCCGTGATGAGCCGCATCGAACGCACCACCTGCGCGTCGCCGGGAAGGTCACATACAACGGCAGCTTCGAGCATGGCGGCGGCTGGAGCTTCGGCTTCGAGCACTTCTTGCAAAAAGTCCACGGGAAGATGCATACGTGCGCGCATTTGGATGCTAGCGTTCCTAGGAGCAGCGTGGACATGCTGGGGAGGAAAAGGATGCACGGGAGCGTGCGCAGCACCAACCATGTCGGCGGCAAGCCTCAGCTCCCATGGCGAATCGGGCTAGAAGGAGGGAGGGGCTCTCTGATCTTGGGGGAAATGCTCACCAGGCTACAGGGAACACGACGAGGAAGTCGACGGAGGTGGGGAGGCTCCGTGGGAGGAGTAATCGACGGCAAAAATCGGCGGTCGTAGACGAAGAAGATGACCCGATTCGGAAGCTCCAGAGGGCTTCACCTCACAATTGTCTGCTCGGAGACGAAGAGGTTGACGGAGGGCTCGAAGGACACGGTGGTTGAGCTCCTGGACGGTGTTGGCCACGCCGGTGCGCGACGGTGCTCTGCGGCGGTGCTCGGGTTTGCGTCGGCGCGACGAAGGAGGAGAGGGAAAGGTTAGCCAGGGGGAAATCGATGTGAACGTGTCCAGGGGGTCGTCGTGGCGCGTCTAGGGGCCTCAGGGACGTCCACGGCGAGCAGGAGGTGGCAAGCGGCGTCGGTGGCTTTCCACCGAGCAGCTTGTGGGCGCGGTGAGGTAGAAGACAAAGAAGAAGGCTGCTGGGCTGGGCCTGGCTTGGTAAGTTGGGCCTCTTCTGTCTCTTCTCTGTTCTTTTTCTTTTCTATTTCTTTTCAGACATTTGTTTTGTCTTGGCTAAAAAAATAGCTAGACATTTTATTAAATGCTGAAAAACTTTTTATATGGCCTCACAATATAATAGGCTAGCCACTTGTAAAGTTTGAACATTTTTTAAATTCAAATTATTTGAACAATAATTCAAATAGGGGTTTAATTTAATTCCAAGCTCCTGTTTTGAATTTTTGAAAAATCTATGAGCATGGGAAGGCTACCAAATCACTTTATATGTGATCACACTCATTTATGTGAGTTTTCAAAAGTCAAACAAGAATTTTTGGAGAAACTTTATTTCTGGCCATTTGAATTAAATTCATCTAGGGGGGTTTCTTCTCCCATTTCAATTTCTGTTTGAAATTTTTAACATGATGCAAAGTGAGACTTGATCCTAGCACATACCTAACAGAGGGTTCTAACAACTCGCCCCCACTCAAAAGAATCTCGTCCCGAGATTCAGAAGTCATCGGGAGGAAGGTGGGGTACTCGGCACTGAGACGGTCTTCTCTTTCCCACGTGGTTTCTTTCTCAGAGTGGTGTGACCATTGAACTTTGAGAAACTTAATATTCTTTCGGCGAGTGACACGCTCTGCTGAATCAAGAAAATGAATGGGGTATTCTTGATAAGAAAGGTCATCTTGGAGATCAAGCGTTTCATGGTCGACTTCGCGGATGGGGTCCTTGAAGCAACGCCTGAGTTGTGACACATGGAATACATCATGTACTCGGGAAAGATGCGGGGGTAGTTCAAGTTGGTAGGGAACTTCTCCACGTTTAGCAAGAATGCGGAAAGGTCCAATGTAACGTGGGGCCAACTTGCCTTTGATACCGAAGCGTTGGGTTCCCTTCAGAGGAGTAACCCGAAGGTAAGCCTTCTCATCCAGATTGTAGCTTTCTTGCCTATAATGACGATCATAGTAGCTTTTCTGACGAGACTGTGCTGCTTTCAATTGATCACGAACAATGCGAACTTGCTCTTCTGCTTCCACAATCATATCCGGTCCAAAGAATTGTCTTTCACCGGTTTCTGACCAGTTTAGGGGTCTTCGACATCTTCGTCCATAGAGGAGTTCAAAAGGAGCCATGTTCAGACTAGATTGGAAACGATTGTTATAAGAAAATTCGGCGAATGGAAGAGACTTATCCCAATTCTTTCCGAATGAGATAACACAAGCTCTGAGCATGTCTTCGAGAATTTGGTTAACCCTTTCAACTTGACCGCTAGACTGAGGATGGAAAGCTGTACTAAAGGAGATGAGCTCCCATAGCATTCTGAAAGCTTCCCCAGAATCTAGAGGTGAAAAGGCTACCACCATCAGAATTGATTTCCAAAGGAACACCATGAAGAGACACAATTCTAGAGACGTAAAAGTCCGCCAACTGGCTAGCAGTTATAGACTCGCGAACGGGAAGGAAGTGAGCAACTTTGGAAAGTCTATCAATGACAACGAAGATGACATCATTTCCTTTCTGGGTTTTTGGAAAGCCAGTGATGAAATCCATATTGACTTTGTCCCATTTCCACTCGGAAATAGGCAATGGTTGAAGAGTTCCAGCAGGTCTTTGGTGTTCTGTCTTAATGCGACGACAAACAACACATTCAGCAACAAATTGAGCAATGTCTCTCTTCATCCTGGTCTACCAAAATCTCTGGTGTAGATCTCGGTACATTTTTGTGCTACCAGGATGAATCGAGAGGGGTCTGCCATGGGCTTCTTTGAGGATGAGTTGCCCTAGATCTCTATTCTTAGGTACAACCAAACGATTTCCAAAGAACATTGTTCCTTTGCTATCTGTGGAGAAACATTTAGCAACTCCGCTAGCAATGTTCTCCTTGATCCGGCGAACACCTCGTGCACGCCTTTGGGCAACTATGAGTTGATCCTCAAGAGTTGGTTTCACCACCAATGTAGAAAGAAAACCATGAGGAACTATCTCAAGATTGAGCTTACAAAATTCCTCATGAATAAGTGGTTGATACTGTTGTAACATGAGGTTGTTACAATACGAGTTACGACTTAGTGCATCAGCCATGACATTGGCTTTGCCTAGGGTGAAAGAAATTCCTAAGTCATAATCTTTTATCAACTCTATCCAGCGTCTTTGCCTGAGATTAAGATCTGGCTGGGTGAATATGTATTTGAGGCTTTGGTGGTCGGAATAGATCTCACAACGATTACCAAGGAGGTAATGTCGCCAAGTTTTCAGGGCATGAACTACGGCAGCAAGTTCAAGATCATGGGTAGGATAGTTCTCTTCATGTGGACGCTACTGGCGTGAAGCATAAGCTACCACATGTCTATCTTGCATAAGTATGCATCCTAACCCTTGCCGTGAGGCGTCACAAAAGAACTCGAAATCCTTTTTGGTGTCTGGAGGCGCAAGTACGGGTGCAGAAGTCAATCTTCTTTTCAGCTCTCGAAAGCTTTGCTCGCACTTGGGAGTCCATTCGAATTTCTTATCTTTCTTGAGGAGTTCAGTTAGAGGCTTTTCAACTTA
The DNA here is from genome assembly GCA_950022295.1 of Bromus sterilis. Classification (NCBI taxonomy): domain Eukaryota; kingdom Viridiplantae; phylum Streptophyta; class Magnoliopsida; order Poales; family Poaceae; genus Bromus; species Bromus sterilis. Next base: position 227,443,846 of record OX465599.1, read on the forward strand.
AAGTTCTCGTTGAAGCGGCGGCAATAGCTTGCTAAGCCAAGAAAACTCCTAACTTGCCTAACCGATTCAGGTGGAGTCCAGTCAAGGACGGCCTGAACTCTCTCGGGATTCACAGCAATGCCTTTTGCAGAAATCACGTGGCCTAAGTAGGTCACTTCTGGTAGCCAAAATTCGCACTTAGCGAACTTGGCATAGAGGTGATGCTCTCGAAGTTTCATCAATACCAACCTAAGATGTTCGGCATGTTCTGCTTTGTTCTTCGAGTAGATGAGAATGTCATCAAGATAAACTACAACAAATTTATCTAGGTACTCCATGAAGATCGAATTCATCATGCGCGAAAAAGTGGAGGGGGCATTGGTTAAACCGAAGGACATGACGGTGTACTCGTAAAGACCATAACGAGTGGTGAAAGACGTTTTGGAATATCCTCGTTTCTGATTTTGATTCGATAATAACCTAATCTCAAATCCATCTTGGAGAAGACAGAGGATCCAGCAAGTTGATCATAAAGATCATTGATCCTGGGAAGTGGGTACTTGTTCTTTATCGTCGCTAGATTAAGCGGGCGATAGTCTACGCACATCCTTTTTGTTCCATGTTTCTTCGTTACGAACAGAACGGTGCAACCCCATGGCGATGAGCTAGGGCGGATGAAGCCTTTTGCCAACAAAGCTTCAAGTTGGATTTTAAGCTCAGCTAACTCACGTGGGGCTATTTTGTATGGGCGTCTGGAAATTGGTGTGGTTCCTGGTATAAGATCCACTATGAACTCTACACATCTGTCGGGTGGCTAGATTTAAGGAGTTGGGTTACTAGGTAGTTTTCCTAGAGGATGACCATGGCTTACTAGGTGCTACAACAAATATTTAAGAGTAGCAAAGTACCCCAACACGATGGTCAGTGTGGTTATTCTGGCTAGAAAACATCTAAAGTGGGAGGATGAACTGCAAATGCATCAATATAGGTTTCTAGAAGAAAACCTACAACAAACTCTATGGAACTGTCGGGCATGCCACCTAGAAAATCTTCTGGAAAGACATCCAAAATAGATAGAAGGATTTTTCAAATGCATCAGATTATGACGAAAACCTGGAATGACTCGGACAGCATAACGGCTGTAATTGCAAGAAAAGACAATTTCTTACAACATAGAAAATACACTTACATACGATGTAAGAAATCAGGAAGCACAACAACTCTAGCAAACCGAACACAACTTTCCTACGGCTACAAGGAAGCAAACAATGAGATGTTCTAGTAAGACATAGATGATCCTAGTCCTATCTTCCCGTAGAACAAGATGAGGGTGACTCAGAACTCAGAACGATGAGGTAAGGAGAAAAAGAAGCCTTACGTTGTTCCCTTATATACCAAGAGTAACTATATAACTATAGAAGGCTAGACTCAACTTCGACCAAGGGTTTGATAATCCTACAGACAGTCCTGCTCTGATACCAAGTCTGTCGGGACCCGGGGATAGCGTATGCAAGTCCCATTACAACACAATCATATGGAGAGCTGAGAGTCATACCCACGTGTCTAAGCAGACACGGCCAAGCACAGAACGCTTTCGGAAAGCATCGAACACGAGGGGCATCCCATCCAGGCCAAATGATCAACTGAGATGGGTCCTCATCGCCCGCACACAAGTCTAAATGATATGGGTGGTGAACTCCCATATTCATAGACAAGTCGCCTCAACCATACTCTCGATTGTATTATAACACTTACATAGACTTACTCAAGCACGATCACTTAGTCAGGGTCTAGGGCGGGCTCGATCATACAACAAAGTGTGCACGTGACGGAGTCACGAGCAATCGCATCGTGATGCCCCAAGCTGCGCACATCTAAGGGCCACTTGGTGTATAAAAGACCGCCAGCCAGATCACAACTAAGGTCTCAAAAACCCATACCGATACATGCATGTTATAATCATACACGCAGAACACATGTCTAGTATGAATAGCATGTATCATTGCAATTCTCTACAAAGTTTAAAACTTTATTGATAAATCTTATAGAATGCACACAGAGATCACGAGACCGTGATCCAACATTACATCAAACATGCGGAAGTAAAGTAGGTCTAAGTACAGACAATTTTAACAAATGGCTTAGAGAAGCCTTATTTATAAACAAGCCCTTCCACGAGGGACCAGTCGCCTGACTGGGACTACACTAGCTTGATCAATCGTCGAGCTCCAGGAAGAATCCACCTTCGGGGTCAGTGGGTTCATCTAAAACATAGAATAAGAAAACGTGAGTACAAAGTCGTACTTGGCAAGACTTACGTAGGAGCTATACTATTCATGCACATGTATCAAGGTGAAGGGAGGTGGGGGTTTCGTTGCAGAAGTTCCAGCTTTGACTTGGCTAGTACAGAACTACGAGTACTAGACTTGAGGTAAGAAGCGTACACGAGTCCACTACATGTCTCCAACCAATTACACCACTATGGATACTTCCTCGACTTCCCCACGAGAAAGCACGCCTGATGGCGCGAGGGTTGACGGGTGTAGTCTTCTCGCCCTTCGTTGGTGAGCCCCAAGTGGAAGGCGTGATGCAGCACAACAGCAAATTTCCCTCGATAAAGATACCAAGGTTTGTCTCCAGTAGGACTCCAGAGATGATAAGTAGGTGTCAGCGGCGCAACTGACGTGGACCTGCACACATACACAGATAACTTTGTTCCCAACGAAGTTCAGAGAGGTTGTCAATCTCTCTGGTCTTGTTGTTTACAAAGGATAAAACACAAGGGATAATAATAGCAACTTGAAAGTAAATGCAGAAAAGTAAATATAACGTGGAAACAATGATAAGGATATGGACCGGGATACGTGATGTTCGCTAGTGATGTCTCTCTCCCAAAAGACGATAAAGTTGCTATGCGAGGTAAAAAAATTACAGAAAGGCAATTGACAGGATTATGAACGCACCACAATGCTAACTATGCTACAAAAGAAAGGAAGAGGTTCAAAAGCACAGGTAGTACGCCAAGGTAAGTAGACCGAAATCCATCTGCATCTACTACTAATTATCCACCTTGAGATATCTATCCAGAACATCTCGCTGGTATTAAGTTGCGAGCCCCACCCAAAGTGTAAACCCAAAGCAACAGACAACTGCATTAAAAAGAACTCTGCATAAAGTAAACCATCCTTGTAACCGCGGTTACAAGCACCGTTGTTTTTCCCCTTGTGGCAACAGCACATCCCCTAGACTCATGTTTCTGTCACTCAAGCATGTCATCGGGGGGCATGAACCCACAATCTAGCACAACGCTCCCTCTTGGAGTCACTACCTACTACTTGGCCAAATAAATAAACAACAACGGGGAACATGCAAGAATTACTTAGGAACAAAAATATAAGAGATAAAAACCAAATATATTACTCAATCACAATTTGAACATAATCTCATAATCCATCAGATCCTATCAAACTCAACATAGCTATAGCAGAAATATTACAAAGGTGCCTCGATCATGTTGGGAAGCTCACGAGGTTTAAACAATGAAGATCAAAGAGGGGAGGAGAACATCACATAGCTACTTATCACGGACCCATGGTCCAAGGAAAACTACTCACGAGACATACGGGGAGCATCCATGGTGGAGAGGAGACTCCCGGAGGTCAATCCTCCCTCCGGCAGGGTGCCGGGAAGAGGTCTTCTGGTGCTCCCGATCTTCGGAAGCGCGGCGGCGGCGGAACAGAGACGAGTTCGCGGAATAGGGTTCCTCTTCCTGGGGTTTTCCCGTGACGGGGGATAAATAGGCGAAAGGGGGCAGCCAGAGGTGGGCCAGAGGTGGGCCAGAGGCCCTAGGCGCCCCCCTGGCGCGGCCAGGGGTGGGGCCGCGCCGGGTGGCCGCCTGGGCCCCCCTGGCTCCCCTCTGGCCCCTCCCGGGATCGTCTCGAAGCTTCCGTCACGCTGTTTTTTTATCTGAATTTTCCCGAATTTTTCTGGCACTTTTTATATGGGGGAAAATTGAAATAGAAAAATAGCAGAAAACAGGAACTGGCACTGGGGTGCACTGAGTTAATAGGTTAGTCCAAATATTATCAAAAATGTATGAAAGTGTATCTAGATCATAGCAATATCACACAAAACATGCATGGAGCAAGCAGAAATTATAGATACGTTTTGGACGTATCAACATCCCCAAGCTTAATTCCTGCTCGTCCTCGAGTAGGTAAATGATAACAACATAATTTCTGTGGTGACATGCTAGCAACCGTAAAAGAACTTTGAAAAGTAAAGCAATCAAGGTTAGATATTCAATTCAAGTCATAACAGACAAGAGTCTATATTAGCATTGAAACAAGTAACAAAAGAACAAAAGGTGCAAGAGCTCTCGCTGTCCGTGACTCGAATGTCTCCAAATGGTGTTTGCATGCAAGAAGGGGGATAGGGAATACGAGAAAAAAGTAATTTTTGTGTTGAGAACTCAATCTACTAAAGTTTCACACTTGGTCTTATTTGGAATCTTATCTTGACTCGTCCCCAGACCACTAGCCAGGTACAAGTCAATTTGATCCACTCCTTTTCGGTATTTCGAGCACTCATGCAATGGACGAGCGTAAGCACGAGAGTTGACACTTAGGATGGCAAAGAGAGAAATATGGTGGAGGAGGAAGACAAAAAGGATGAGAAAGGCTCACATCAATGAGGACAATCATAGGCAAGAGATGCCAAATGATAGATATGATGTGAGGAGTAGGGATTGTCATGCAACGGATGCACATACGAGCTAGGAAGCTCTCCAATGGAACTAGTGGGGGTGCATCTAACTTGCTTGCTCATGAAGACCTAGAGCTCGTTTGAGGAGGCTCATCCTTGGAATATGCAAGCCAAGTTCTATAGTGTGAAGGTCCCCACATAGCTATATGCATAAAGATCATCTCTATGGAGTACAAGGATATAAAGGGAGTACTAGTGTGGATCTCTCAAAAGGATAGTAGTGTTGCCCCTTTCTCTCTTTTTATTTCTTTTTCTATTTTTTTGTATTTTTTTGTGGCCTCAATGCCTCTTTCTATTTAACACTCATTTGTCCTCTTTGGGATCTTTTAATGTGTCCACTTTGGGATCTTTTCCTCACTTAAGGGCAACACTCTATTTTACAAGAAGGTATAGGAAATCTTCACACTTTACAAGGTACTCAAAATCATAAATAAGATGTAACTATCGTGATGTATGCAATGTATGTCGCTGCCAGTGTAGCAGGAACATGTATGACATGAAGATCAAGTCATGAAGAGGTGGAAGTTGCATGGCAATGTAACTCGGAAAGGCTATGGAAATGCCTTGATAGGTAGGTATGGTGGCTGTTTTGAGGAAAGATATAAGGAGGTTTATGATGATAGAGCGTATCATGCCAAGGGTTAGGAAGTACCGGCGAAGGTGGACACCAACTCTCGGAGTGAGAAGAAGGCAATGCACGGTACGGGAAAGGCTAGCAAAATATGGGAAGGTGGAAGTGTCAACTCTCAATACTTACATTAGTCCAAAGAACTCATGCACTTATTATCGGTAACTCTCAATCTAGCAAGGAGGTTCACAAAGAGACAAGTACCCCGAGGAGGAGTGTATGGGGGTTTGGTTATCCTTGCGCATCCGCAACTCATGGTACGTGAGTGTCCTCTAATATTCGACTCCTCAGAAGAGTAGTGATCAATCTAGTAGCTAGAGTTCTCAACTAGTTTTGTAGGTTTTGAAAATAAACACGGATTGCCCAAAATACGACACCTATCACTAATAGGCAAGATCTCTTGACACCAAAAGTTCAAACATTACTCACATCAATACTTCAAAACTATTGCAAGCTACTACTAAAATTAAATAGCAACCTCAGTTACCTACTTTCAAGACAAGACACAACTCAGTGCAACAACCAACTCTCTTAACAAGATAAACATGAACACTAAAGAGAGTTCCAGAAACAAACTAAAACAAAAGCCAAGGCTCTTGCTAAAGACAAACTAAAACTAAGACTAAACATGGCAGTAGCTATGAAAAGATAAAGAACACACAACGGCAAGAAGATAGGCAGGAAAAATCCTATGATGTGTTCTAGATTTTGAAAGTGGAGCGTGTTTCTCTCCCACACAAAGTAATAAAGGATCTAACTTGTTATGAACAGCAAGCAAAGCTAAAGAAAACTAAAAATAAAACCTAAGAGTGAGACGCTCCAAGCATAGCACATAACGCATGAAGTGATAAAAATATAGTGAGACGAAGGACGAACTGATGATTGTTGATGGAGAAGGGGATGCACGGGGCCATCCCCAAGCTTAGACGCTTGAGTCTCCTTGAATATTTATTGGAGATGCATGGGGGCATCCCCAAGCTTGAGCGCTTGACACTCCTGGATCTTCTTTCATCATCTTCTATTGCACACTTGAAAACTCCCTTCATACATAACTCATCACAAACTGATTAGAGAGGTTAGTACCCTTAATAAATAATTTTTCTCCACTGTATATAAATATATTCTTGAAGATCTACTGTTTCTCAAGAGTGCCAAAAAGTTTTTGCAAAGAAAAAGCAAGCTTAAGGTTTGCAAAAGTTATGAGAGACAAAACATGGCAGAATCTGTGAAAAACAGAACAGCAGATAGTAAAGAATTTTTTAGGGGTACTTCTGCAACTCAAATCAAAAAACTCAAAAAATACGGAAGTTTCATAATTGTATAGAGCATACTGTGTAAAAAATTCAGCTCAAAAATATGAACTGGGATTTTTCTGGAATTTTTCTGGTCACGAGGACAGAATCTGTTTTCTGGACAGCATGTCACAACTTTTACTTCCCTTGCCGTAAGAGGCTATAACTTGGCACAAAGCTGGAAAATAAAGATACAATGATGTTGCTACAGAAGTATCAATCATCAATACACAACAAAATCAAAAAGAAAACTCCTAAATTCGTTGCGGGCTGCCTCCCGAAAGCCCTTCTGTAAAGCCATTAGCTAGGCTTAATGCAAAAGAAGAATCAAGTTTTATCAAGAGAAAGAGAATAACTAGCCCGAGTAACGGACTCAAAAGGTAACTTGATTTTCTTTCTAGGGAAGTGTTCCATCCCCTTTTTAATTGGGAATTGGAATTTTATATTCCCCTCTTTCATGTCAATAACCGCACCAACAGTGCGAAGAAAATGACGTCCCAAAATAATTGGACATAAAGGTTCACACTCTATATCCATAACAATAAAATCAACGGGAACATAGTTGACATTGACAATGATAAGAACATCTTCGATCTTCCCTAAAGTTTTCTTTACGGAAGAATCAACAAGACGAACACCAAAAGAACAAGGCTCAAAAGGTTTCAATTCAAACATATCAAATAATCTTTTGGGCATAACGGAGGTACTAGCTCCAACATCACATAAAGCATAGAAAGAGAAGTTATTTAATTTAATTTTGATCATAGTATCCCAACCATCCTCTAGCTTCCTAGGTATGGAGGCTTCTACTCTAAGCTTCTCCTCCCTAGCTTTGATGAGAGCATTTGTGATATGCTCCGTGAAGGCAAGATTAAGTGTGCTAGTGTGGGGGTCTCTAGACATTTTGTGTAGTAAATTGATAACTTCTGAGAGGGCACAACTATCAAAATCAATATCACTACTATCAAAGGTGGTAGTAGTGTCATCTAGGCTCACTTGTTTGAAACCCTCTATGTTCATAGGAGTTTCTTCATCTATGGTTGAGGTATTAGCATCACCATTAATAGGTCCAACGGGACTAGGAGTGCATTGGGTGCTAATAGTTTGAGTGTCCTCAAAAATTTGGATAGTGGCAACTGTGTGGTGTGTAGGAAGGCTTTTAATTCTATCCTCTTCCTCTTTTTCTCTAGCCCATCTTTCTTTAAGTTTAGCCATCATCCTAATGTTTTCATTGATTTGTAACTGGATTGCATTAATAGGAGTGGCCTTATTCTCCTCAAGGGGGGAGGTTCTAATTTTGAGCATCTCAATATCAAGGGCTAAGCTTTCTACCTTCAAAGAGAGATTATCTATTTTAGATAATTTCTCTTCTACATTTTTGTTGAAGGCTTTTTGGGTAGTGATAAAGTCTCTAAGCATGCTTTCTAATTCAGAAGAGGGGTTCTTGTTGCTAGGGTAGGTGTTGTTGTTCCCATAGTTGGATGGAAACGGTCTAGGATTGCTAGCAAAATTTCCCCTATAAGCATTGTTGTTGAATTTTTTTCTAGAAATAAAGTTCACATCTACTTGTTCTTGAGCAACCAAAGAATTTAAAGGAACATCATGAGGATCAATAGAGGGTTGCTTGGTAAGTAGAGACATAATTAAGTCAACTTTTTCATTGAGGGAGGTAATTTCCTCGACAGAATTTACCTTCCTACCTGTTGGAGCGCGTTCGGTGTGCCATTGGGAATAATTGGTCATCATTTCATCGAGAAGCTTTGTGGCAGCACCAAGTGTAGTTGACATAAAGGTTCCTCCCGCGGCCGAATCTAACAGGTACCGCGAGGTAAAGTTCAAGCCTGCATAAAAAGTCTGGATAACCATCCAGGTAGTCAAACCATGTGTAGGGCATTTCTTAACAAGAGATTTCATCCGTTCCCAAGCTTGGGCAACGTGTTCATTATCCAATTGCTTAAAATTCATAATATTACTCCTCAATCGGATAATCTTAGCAGGAGGGTAGTACTTCCCTATAAAAGCATCTTTGCACTTATCCCAAGAATCTATGCTATTCCTAGGCAAAGATTGAAACCAGATTTTAGCATCTCCCCTTAAAGAGAAGGGAAAGAGCTTGAGCTTAACAACATCACCTTCTACTTCTTTATACTTTTGCATATCACATAATTCAACAAAATTATTCAAGTGTAAAGCAGCATCATCTCCAGCACCAGAGAATTGATCTCTCATAACAAGGTTTAGCAAAGCAGGTTTAATTTCATAAGAGGTAGCTGAAGTGGCAGGTGTGGAAATGGGAGTGCAGATAAAGTCTTGGTTGTTGTGACTAGTGAAGTCACACAACTTGGTGTTTTCAGTGGAACCCATAGTAGCAGCAAGTGTGGCAGTTTTTTTTGTATTTTTTGATAAAAGACACAAAGATAAAAACAGAAAGATAAACTAACAAGACTGAAAAACAAAGGTAAAGGGTAGTGTGCAACTCCCCTATCTTAGCACTTGGAGTCCCCGGCAACGGCGCCAGAAATTCGCTTGATGGCTTCTGGCCCCTCGTTGGTTATCCCAAGTGAAAGGTTTGAGATGTAGCGTAGCAGCAAGTTTCCCTCGGTGAAGATACCAAGGTTTGTCTCCAGTAGGACTCCAGAGATGATAAGTAGGTGTCAGCGGCGCAACTGACGCGGACCTACACACAGACACAGATAACTTTGTTCCCAACGAAGTTCAGAGAGGTTGTCAATCTCTCCGGTCTTGTTGTTTACAAATGATAAAACGCAAGGGATAATAACACCAACTTGAAAGTAAATGCAGAAAAGTAAATATAACGTGCAAACAATGATAAGGATATGGACCGGGATACGTGATGTTCGCTAGTGATGTCTCTCTCCCAAAAGACGATAAAATTGATATGCGAGGTAAAAAAATTACAGAAAGGCAATTGACAGGATTATGAGCGCACCGCAATGCTAACTATGCTACAAAAGAAAGGAAGAGGTTCAAAAGCACAGGCAGTACGCCAAGGTAAGTAGACCGAAATCCATCTGCATCTACTACTAATCATCCACCTTGAGATATCTATCTAGAACATCTCGCTGGTATTAAGTTGCGAGCCCCACCCAAAGTGTAAACCCAAAGCAACAGACAACTGCATTAAAAAGAACTCTGCGTAAAGTAAACCATCCTTTCAACCGCGGTTACAAGCACCGTTGTTTTCCCCCTTGTGGCAACAGCACATCCCCTAGACGCATGTTTCTGTCACTCAAGGATGTCATCGGGGGGCATGAACCCACAATCTAGCACAACGCTCCCTCTTGGAGTCACTACCTACTACTTGGCCAAAGCAATAAACAACAATGGGGAACATGCAAGAATTACTTAGGAACAAAAATATAAGAGGCGAGTTCGCGGAATAGGGTTCCTCTTCCTGGGGTTTTCCCGTGACGGGGGATAAATAGGAGAAAGGGGGCAGCCAGAGGTGGGCCAGGGGCCCCAGGCGCCCCCCTGGCGCGGCCAGGGGTGGGGCCGCGCCGGGTGGCCGCCTGGGCCCCCCTGGCTCCCCTCTGGCCCCTCCCTCTCGAAACTTTCCTAATCCCAATAACTTTCCCTTTCTATTGTCGCCAAAGGAGATGTCCGAGGATGACTTGAGCGAGTCAACGAAATCCACGAGCATATCCTTGCCTCCGGTCATATGATTGGTGCAACCACTATCAATCACCCATTGAGTTCCACCGGAGGCATAGTCCTGCAACATTCAAGCTTTGTTTTTAGGTCCCCATTTTTCAATGGGTCCTAAAGAATTAGCAACAAGGGTCTTAGGAGCCCAAATAGTCCATGCATAATCATCATAATTAGTGCCGACAAATATAGAAAAAGTGTAGCCATCATTCCTTCTCATAAGGACATAAGATGGGTTATTCATGCCGGCATCATTAGAAGATGGAGCCATCTCCTTTGAGATGACTTCCTCTCCAACCTTCTCCTTCCCCTTTTCCTTCTCCTTGTGCCCTTCTTGCACGAATGTGATTTGTTGTTGAGGAGGAGTTGCTTGGTGCTTCTTCTTCTTGTTGTTGTTCTTCTTCTTCTTCTTCTTGTGCTTGTTCTTCTTCTTCTTTTGAGAGGGATCAAAACCGATTCCCTCTTTGGCCACACATTCCTTTTGATTACTCAAAAGTTCATTCAAGTTCTTTTCGCCTTGGATACAAGACACAAGACCTTTTTCAAGTTGCTCTTTCAACTTTTTGTTCTCAACAAGTAGTGATGCATAATCAATGGAGTTAGAAGCACATCCATCATTCGGAGAGAAAGTAGCAAGAGATTTAAGAGTTGAAGCCTTAAGTTGGTTGTAAGACTCGGTGAGAGTTATAAGCTCCCCTTTTATGAACTTGTGGCTCTTTTCAAGGAGTTTATACTCCTCACCGAGTTCACCATGAGCAACTTTAAGCTTAGCAATTTTATCCAAGAGATCATGATTAATTTCAAGAGAGAGTTCTAAAGCATCATTGACTTTAACAAAGTCTATCTCATGTGAAGTGACGGTTTCCTCAAGTGAGGCTTTCATGGTTTCTACTTCAAGGAGATTTTGCTCAAGGAGATCATTTCTTTCCTTTTCCTCCATTAAGAGGGTTTCCACATTTCCGATGTAGTCATCACGTTCGGTGAGTGACCTCATCATGTTGAGGAAACGAGCAAGGGATTCTCCCTTAAGTGTCTTTATGAAAGCCAATGAGGCTCCCTCACTATAGTCAACACCATCATCTTCACACTCGTTATCCAACTCTTCTTGCAAAGGGTTGGTAGTGTTAGATGATGGCTTAGAGTTGATAGACTTTGATATTACTTCTCTTGCCATGAGGCATCGGTGGACGATGGTCTTGTTCTCGTTGGGGGAGTCGAAGAGGCTTGATGAGGTGGAGGAGGACTTGGAGTGCATGGCAATAGCGGCCATGCCCTTGTGCTCATCATCATCACCATCTTCTTCATCCTCGGATAAGTACTCTTCATGAACAAGAGCTTTGTCACCACGCCTCTTGGAAAACTTGTTGAATCTCTTCTTCTTGAGAATAAGCTTCTCGGATTTCTCTTCTCTTCTTTCATATGGACAATCCGCAACAAAATGCTTTGGACTATCGCAATTGTAGCACTTCTTCCAAAGGTTTTGCCCTTGAAGTTGTTACTTCCTTTGTTTCCCAATGTCCCCATAGTGCCCACATATTTTCTGACCAAGAGAGCCACATCTTCTTCAAAGTCATTGGCCGGGCACGAGGGAACATCTTCTTCTTCACAATATTCTTCCACTTCTTCCACCTCCACCATCTTGGAGGGGGAAGCCACCTTCTTGGCCTTCAAGGCGAGGTTGTTGGAGCTATTGATCCCATGAACAAGGTCATGGGTTTGCTTTGACTTGATCTTCAACAAAGACTTGGTGGTGAAGGATGACACAATTTTATTTGGAGTTAATTGTTCAAAATCCATGCGTTGGTAAATCATGGTGACCATGGTTTCATCCGTTAGAATCATGGCGCACAAAAATCTATCCTTAATGAAATTGTCATCGGCCGATGTGCAACCATAGTTCCTTAGATCCAACACTATGGACTTGAGCCTACGGAAAGCTTGATCCGCGGTCTCACCATCCTTCCTTACGAACATGTTAACCTCCGTCTTGAGAAGAGCCAAACGAGATCTCTGCACACTAACGTCTCCTTCAAAGATTTCTCGGAGAGTATTCCAAATTTCCTTGGCCGTCTTCAATAGAGCAATGGAGTCTTGATAGTCATCAGGCACGGCCTTTCGGAGCATGTGACATGCAGTATCATTAAGTTGTTCATCAACCTCTTCTCTTGGAGATAGGCTTGATGGATCTTCAGGATGATGGCCTCTCAAGATGACCCACCACAATTGAGTGGAGGCACTCCGAACGTGAGACTCCATAGCTAGCTTCCATTTACCAAACGAGTCAGGATTCAAACGGGGGGGTCCCCAATATGATTAATATGCGGCATAGGAATATGAGGACGAGCATATGAAGGAGCAGCAGCATTGTAAGACGGTGCAGAGGAGGGTGGTGGTGGTCTAGGTGTCTCCCTCACTCCATCAACATCCAAAGTGGTGTTTGGACAAAATGTTGATGAGGTAGAGGGAGATTTTGAAATAGAGGCAAGTTTCTTATCGACTTCTTCACGAACCAAGGCCTTCATCGAATTTTCCATGGAGCTTTTAAAGGACTCCATGAAAGAGGCGAATTCGGTCATGGTTAGTGATGTGGAGGAGCTAGGTCCTCCACTCTCTTGGTGTGTTGTTTGTGGAGCGGGTGGGTTAGCAATGGGTGCACCAAGTGCTCCCCCATCCGCGGGAAGGTTTTCACCTTGATCCCCTTGATCGACCATATTCTCTTAGGCGGTACAGCCCTTAATAATAGACCAAAGCTCTGATACCAATTGAAAGGATCGATACGGTCAACTAGAGGGGGGTTGAATAGGTGACTAACAAATTTAAGCTTTATTACCAAATTTAAGGGTTAAGCGGATTAAAACAATTCTCTAGATGTGAACTAGATGAAAACAACCCTAGGTGGCAAGCAAACTTAAGACAAGTATGCTAGGCAACAATTACAATAGCAAGCCAACAAGCATACAAGGTTAGAACGAGTAAAGTGCGGAAAGGATAAAGCGAAAGTGACGAGGAGACATGGCGATTTGTTTGACCGAAGTTCACACTCCTTTGATGGAGTGCTAATCTCCGTTGGAGCGGTGCTCAAGATTGAGAGCGCTACCAACAACGTAGCTCACCGTATTCTCCCTTTTCGAGTCACCCCCAACGGATGAGCCTCGAATCCCTCGGGGTTGGTCTTGAAGGCGACCACCACACCTTTACAGACTTCCCGGAGCACACCACAAGCAAGGAAGCTTCCGGGACGGACACCTAGCCGCCTAGGAGCCAAAGCTCCAAGAGTAACAAGTTAACTGTGAAGAAATCTTGAGGGGAACCAAAAACGGTTTGGTGGAAGTGTAGATCGGGTGAATCTCCTCCGGATCCCAAAGTATTGGAGTGTTTGGTTGGGGGAGCAAGGAGGAATCCAAGCTTTTGAGGTTTGGCAATGGTGGGGAGCTTGGGGGAGAAGATTAGAGAGCAAGGAGGAAGAAGAGGGGGTTTTTATACCCCCTCCCCCAAATCTGCCCGTTGGGCACGGGGGACCCCGGGCACCCGGGGTGGTCAGAGACCAGCCACCCAGGACCGGGCACCCGGGGGTCCAGGACCCCAGGCACCCGGAGTGGTCACAGACCAACTCCTGGGGGACCGGGCACCCGGGATGGTCAGAGACCAACACCACGGGGACCGGGCACCCAGGGGTACAGGACCCCGGGCACCCTGGGTGGTCAGAGAGGATTGGGGCTTCTCTCTGACTGACCCCAAAGCGATACCACCTGCTCGAGATCTTCCTTCCCTAATCTAAATTCACCGTGACCCCTCTTAATATTGCGGCATGCCTACGACTCAAAAGTAACCGAAAAAATCTTCCGAGTCCAAAAGCACGCCGTCTTCTCCTTTTTGGTTAGAGAGGGGACACCCGCATCCGTAGATGCCACCGAGAACCTAATGACCTGAGATAAATCTTTAACACCCGTCATTAGTCCCACTAACCACATTGTCATTACACCAAAACACCATTTAGGAGTAAATGCACTTTCAATCTCCCCCTTTTTGGTGAATTGATGACAATATTTAGAGCATGGCAATAAGATACTCAAGATAAAATTCCATGAACAACTATTAACATAGAAGGCTCCCCCTAGGTGTATGCATATATTTATGTTTTGCTTTTGAATGCAATACACATACAACGAGGTCTCCCCCTATGTAAATAGTCAAGTGCAATGATATGAGAGAAGCATATGAACTAAAATAATCATTGCACAGGAACCTTATGTGATCTCCAAAGATAATATATAAGACAAGCATAGATCACATGAGGAAAAATGTGAATGTGAGCTAAATAATTATGCAAGACTATGAATGATAATGTCATGACATAAAAAAACATGCAGAGCATATGAAACATCATGACAAGATAGATAGAAAACTCACATAGTCTCACACATAAAGTATAAGGTGGCTCACATCCACACAAGGTTTCAACATAAATAGTATGACATAAAGAGTGCAATAAAGGGAAACACACAAAGCACACATGCATCAATCCTACTAGAACACTTCTCCCCCTTTGGCATCAAGACACCAAAAAGGAAGAAGCGCGATGCTACCGCAAGAACTAGACTCGGGGAGGAGCACTGCCAGCATCGTCATCCTCATCCTCAGGAATGTAGGCAGCACACGGGTTGGTGTAGTCTGTCGCAGTACTGTCCTTATCCTCAGACCCTGCAGGCTGAGGCTCGTTTGTCTCTAACGCTCTGGCAGCCTTCTTCTCACGGAGAGCCCGCTTGCTGAGGTTCACGTCCCTCACCTGACGCCGCGAAGTGGATTGGCACATCTTGAACAAATTGTTGAATCCTGCGAAGAACATATTCTTCTCCTTCTTAGAGAAAGAAGGGGAAGGCATCACTGTCTGAGCAAAACCAGAAGGATCCACCTCAGGAACAGCTCGACAGGAGGAAGCACTAGCACGTGCAGCTGAGGGAGCAGGCTTGGCTTTCTTGCCACGAACAAGATCCGGGTGAACAATAGGCTTGAACTTCGTGTTGCGCACTGGCAGAGAGACAGGAAAACGGCGCTCAAGACTTTCGCGGCTCGGATGCTTGCGCTCAATCAGCGCCTGAATGAAGGGAGAAAAGACAGCCGCCTTCTTCTCAAAAACACAAGCCCTCATCTCCTCAAACATGAAATCCAGGACATCAATCTTGGTCCTCTCATGAGCATATACCAAAAGATCAATAGCAGTGCCCCAGAACTCATCAGAGGAACCAGCCTTTGGGGACAGGGACACCCGAAATATCTGACGAAGAGCATGGTACAGAGGAATCATTCCCTTGGTGCGACCAATGGTGCCTGAACTGCTATATGCAAATGCAAGAGCTTGTTTGGTGCGACTGTGCTGAACAACAGTGGCATAACCATCCTCAGGCTCAGGAAAGAACTCATACCCAGTAATAGCAGCAAGATCAGTCATGGAACCACTCAGAACTCTGTTTCCCGAGCGCCACTTGAAGGAACGAGCATAGTCATTTTCAAAAAACACCATAGCATAGAACTGAAAAATGAGATCCTCATTGTAGGCCCGGTTGTATGATACAAACCGGATCAGCCCCATATCCTCCAACACACTGTAGACCTCGGGAAAAGATACAGTGTCATTGATGTACTCAAGGTCCAAGTCATGGTGCGGAGCAATCTTGACCTTCATGGGCTTGAGAATCTTAGAGAACACACGCTGCTGAAGGATATTCTGAAATTTCCAATCCACCTCATCACGGGCAGCAGCATATGGATTAATACGACACAGCCTGCGGTACTCAGGCCGTGGCAGCTTGTTCAGATCATCAAGAGTATCAATGTTGAAGTCATTATCAGGCTCTTCCTCTTCCTCTTCCTCTTCCTCTTCTTCAACACTTGGTTCATTGGCCACATAGGTCTCTTCCTCAATATCATCACTGCTGGACCCCTCAACAATAGGAGCCCGAACACTTGCACGCTTGGCACGGTCCTGAAGGGCAGAGGAGCTGGAACCACAATCTTGGCGAACAAACTGTCCCTTCCCGCTACCATCACGAGTCTTCTTAGCACGGCAAGCACCAACAGTGCCTCCTGAGTCATCTAACAGCAATCAATGGATACGAAGGTAAGTGCAAGGGTCCATGCAAGAAAACATAAAAACTAGGGATGATATGATAGGTCAGGAGGGTGCTCAACCTGGGGACCCCGGGTACCCGGAGTCAAAGGACCGGGTGCCCGGGGTAGCTACCAGCGCGAGACCGGGTGCCCGGGGTGGACACCGGGTGCCCGGGATAGCTACGGCGGGCACAAAGTTCTCAGATTGGGGGCACAAGCAACGTCTCTACAATCATATCTCCATCTACAACCTCTAGCATGCAACAAGATCAAATTGCTATACCAAAACGGGAGGGATAAGCAATTTTGCCACTAGAAAAACGGAGGAGGATAAAAAATTACCGGAGGAGCCAGCCATGGCGACGAGGAGGGACTCCGGGGAGGAGATCCGGGTGCCCGGAGGGCTCCGGACGACGAGGCACTTGGATTCCCTGGAGGAGGAGGCGGCAGCAAGGGAGTTGGGGCGTGGGGAGAATGAAGGGAATGAACCCTAACTCCCCATGGCCCCTTAGAAGTAGCCGCACGCCTAACCCCGGGTGCCCGGGAGGTGAGACTGGGTGCCCGGGGCCCCGGGTGCCCGGTCGAGTGACCAGGTGCCCGGGATGGTCAGAGAGTTTTCCTCTAAAACAGGGGAAACTCCCCCTGTCCCAGTGCTCACATCTCATCTAACCATTCCTCTCGATTTCCTAGCTACGGGAGCATGATGCAAAATATAAAAACTGGAACCCTTGCACAAGATATGAAACTAGGTTTGCAGGAAAGAAGGCTTAGGATAGATCGCACACACTAGGTCGTAGGCAATTAGTCACAAATAACACAAGAGTCTAAATGACAAAAAAAACAGCACAACGCAATAAAGCGGAAAAAGGCGGTGACCCGAGGGTCACCATATTTGAGAAAATGTGGTACGGAACCGCGAAGATTTTAACCTTGGCCCGTCTCCACTACTCATCTTTGAAGCACAAGTGCCATCTACAATGGAGGATGTGAAAGATTTTGATCAATTTATGCACAAGTAGGGTTATGTCGGAATTATTGAGAGAATTCTACTCCCCCTACTTATGTGCCTACATCTAAGCAAGATATAGTAAAGCTAGTGTGTGTATGCAAGATCATCAACCCATGTTACTAAGATCCACGATATTTAGCTCGTGCCTTAACTCACAGAACCTTGCTTCATCAAGTGGCTTTGTAAAAATATCCGCAAGTTGCTTCTCGGTGCCCACATGAAAGAGTTCAATGTCTTCTCATGCCACATGATCCCGAAGAAAATGATGAAGAATATCAATATGCTTGATTCGGCTATGTTGCACGGGATTATCCGCAATCTTGATTGCACTTTCATTGTCACATAATAGAGGAACTTTGTCATATTTGACACCATAATCCATCAAAGTTTGCCTCATCCATATAATTGGGCACAACAACTTCCCGCGGCAATGTACTCGGCTTCGGCGGTTGATAGAGAAACACAATTTTGCTTCTTGGAGGACCAACTCACTAAGGACCTCCCGAGGAATTGACATGAGCCGGATGTGGACTTACGATCCACCTTGTCAACGGCCCAATCGGAATCCGAATATCCCACCAACTTGAAGGAAGATCCTTTGGGGTACCAAAGTCCTAAGTTTGGGGTATGAACCAAATATTGAAGGATACGTTTCACGGACATGTAATGGCTTTCTTTGGGGGCGGATTGAAATCTTGCACACATACACACACTTAACATAATATCCGGCCTAGATGCACAAAGGTAAAGCAAAGAACCGATCATGGAGCGGTATACCTTTTGATCCACATCTTTACCATTGGGATCTAGATCAAGTTGGCCATTGGTAGGCATTAGAGTCTTCATAGGCTTGGCATCCATCATATCAAATCGTTTGAGCATGTCTTGAATATACTTTGCTTGGTTAATAAAAGTCCCTCCCCTTAATTGCTTGACTTGAAATCCGAGGAAGAACTTCAACGCACCCATCATAGACATGGCAAACTCCTTGGTCATAAGATTTTGAAACTCAACATTGCAAGCATGATTAGTAGACCCAAAAATAATATCATCAACATATATTTGGCATACAAATAAATCTCCTTTTACCCTCTTGGTAAAGATAGTGGTATCTATCAACCCCATCTCGAACCCTTTCTCGTTTACAAACGTCGTAAGGTGATCATACCAAGCACGAGGTGCTTGCTTAAGACCATACAAAGCCTTATGAAGTTGATAAACGTGATTGGGGCGTTCGGGGTCTTCGAAACCGGGAGGTTGCTTAACATACACCAATTCACTTAAAGGACCATTTAGAAATGCACTCTTAACATCCATTTGATATAATTTAAAATCATGATGAGCGGCATAAGCAAGTAAGATTCGAATGGACTCAAGACAGGCAACGGGGGAAAAGGTTTCACCAAAATCCAAACCTTCGATTTGGGTGAACCCTTATGCCACTAACCTTGCCTTGTTACGAGTGACTTGTCCATGCTCATCTTGCTTGTTCTTGAAAATCCATTTGGTCCCAATGACAATATGATTTTCCTTGGGCCTTGCAACAAGTGACCACACCTTGTTGCGGATGAAATTGTTGAGTTCTTCATGCATAGCTTCAACCCAATCCGGATCATCAAGAGCTTCTACCACCTTAAGGGGCTCAATACAAGAGACAAACGAGTGATGTTCACAAAAGTTTGCCAAACGTTTACGAGTAGTTACCCCTTTTGAGATGCTTCCAAGGATGTTGTCGGTGGAGTGTTGAAGCATTTGAAGTCTCAAAGCCGCTTTTTGTCTCTTCTTTTCAAGTTCTTCTTCACTAGGTTGAATTCTTCGTGGAGAAATGCGAACTTGCTTTTTCTTTTCTTGAGGAGAGACAACTTCTTGAACTTGATCTTGATCACTTGTATGAGCTTGATCCTGGGCCTCAATTATAGTTCATCACCATTTGATTGAGCTTGTCCTTGATCTTGCTTGGTAGATTGAGGGACCTCTTCTTGCTCTTGGATAGGTGCTTGTGCTCCCAAAACGTCTTGCTCTTGTGGTGAAGGTGATGACTCACCTTGAGGAGAATCCTTAAGAGGGGTTCTTACCCCTTCTTCGATTACTTGGACTTGGGGTGTTTCTTGTGGAAGAATGTGGCCTATCCCCATGGTCCTTATAACTTGAGAAGGAGCCTCATCACCTACAACACTTGGAACAATAGGTTTGGCTTGGGAGCCGTTATCCTCATCAAACTCCACATTCGATGACTCCTCAATACATCCGGTGGATTTATTGAGAACTCGATATGCATGGGAGTTTGAGGCATATCCAACAAATATTCCCTCATGTGTTTTTGCTTCGAATTTAGCTAATCGGGTTTTCTTGTTGAGAATGAAACACTTACAACCGAATACATGGAAGTACTTGACATTTGGCTTCTTCCCGATTAGGAGTTCATAAGGTGTCTTGTTCTTGAGCTTGCGAAGATATAGCCTATTGGAGGCATGACACGCGGTGTTGATGGCTTCGGCCCAAAGCTTGTATGGAGACTTGTACTCATCAAGCATTGTCCTTGCCATCTCAATAAGAGTCCTATTCTTCCTCTCTGCAACACCATTTTGTTGAGTAGTATAGGCCGCGGAATATTGATGTTTGATCCCCTCATCACTCAAGAACTCATCCATTGTATAATTCTTGAACTCGGTGCCATTGTCACTTCGAATAGCCATAATCTCACATTTGTGTTGACGTTGAGCTTCTTTGGCAAATGGTATAAAGGTCTCTTGAGTCTCATCTTTGGTCTTGAGAAAGAAAACTCATGTATATCTTGTATAGTCGTCGACAATGACAAGGCAATACCTCCTCCCACCCAAGCTATCATAGGATGGAGGCCCAAAGAGATCCAAATGAAGGAGCTCAAGAGGCCTCGTCGATGTGATGATAGTCTTCATCTTGTGTTGCTTCTCATGTTGCTTTCCGACAATGCAAGCACTACAAACACGATATTTGGCAAAAGAAACATTGCTTAGTCCAACAATGTGATCCCCCTTTATAAGGGATTGTAAATTTCTCATACCGACGTGGGCTAGCCTACGGTGCCATAACCACCCCACGTCGTCCTTGGCCATTAGGCATGTTTTTAGGTGAGTGCTCTCTTTCGAGAAATCAACCACGTAAAGGTTGCCTTCAACATGCCCAACAAAGACCACTTTGAGAGTATCCCTTTTAAAGACGGTCACATGAAATTCACTAAAAAGCGAGTCATAACCGACACGTGCCAATTGGATAGTGGAAAGTAGATTGTAGTGAAGGGATTTGACAAGCATGACATTCTTGAGTGAAGAATCACTCGAGATGACAAACTTTCCTAATCCCAATACCTTGCCCATGCTATTGTCGCCAAAGGAGATGTCCGAGGATGACTTGAGAGAGTCAACGAAATCCACGAGCATATCCTTGCCTCCGGTCATATGATTGGTGCAACCACTATCAATCACCCATTGAGTTCCACCAGAGGCATAGAACTGCAACAATCAAGCTTCGTTTTTAGGTCCCCATTTTTCAATGGGTCCTAGAGAGTTAGCAACAAGGGTCTTAGGAACCCAAATAGTCCATGCATAATCATCATAATTAGTGCCGACAAATTTAGCAAAAGTGTAGCCATCATTCCTTCTCATAAGGACATAAGATGGGTTGTTCATGCCGGCATCATTAGAAGAGGGAGCCATCTCCTTTGAGATGACTTCCTCTCCAACCTTCTCCTTCCCCTTTTCCTTCTCCTTGTGCCCTTCTTGCACGAATGTGATTTGTTGTTGAGGAGGAGTTGCTTGGTGCTTCTTCTTCTTGTTCTTCTTCTTCTTCTTGTGCTTGTTCTTCTTCTTCTTTTGAGAGGGATCAAAACTTATTCCCTCTTTGGCCACACATTCCTTTTGATTACTCAAAAGTTCATTCAAGTTCTTTTCGCCTTGGATACAAGACACAAGACCTTTTTCAAGTTGCTCTTTCAACTTTTTGTTCTCAACAAGTAGTGATGCATAATCAATGGAGTTATAAGAACATGCATCATTCCGAGAGAAAGTAGAAAGAGATTTAAGAGTTGAAGCCTTAAGTTGGTTGTAAGACTCGGTGAGAGTTATAAGCTCCCCTTTTATGAGCTTGTGGCTCTTTTCAAGGAGTTTATACTCCTCACCGAGTTCACCATGAGCAACTTTAAGCTTAGAAATTTTATCCAAGAGATCATGCTTAATTTCAAGAGAGAGTTCTAAAGCATCATTGACTTTAACAAAGTCTATCTCATGTGAAGTGACGGTTTCCTCAAGTGAGGCTTTCATGGTTTCTACTTCAAGGAGATTTTTCTCAAGGAGATCATTTCTTTCCTTTTCCTCCATTAAGAGGGTTTCCACATTTCCGATGTAGTCATCACGTTCGTTGAGTGACCTCATCATGTTGAGGAAACGAGCAAGGGATTCTCCCTTAAGTGTCTTCATGAAAGCCAATGAGGCTCCCCCGCTATAGTCAACACCATCATCTTCACACTCGTTATCCAACTCTTCTTGCAAAGGGTTGGTAGTGTTAGATGATGGCTTAGAGTTGATAGACTTTGATATTACCTCTCTTGCCATGAGGCATCGGTGGACGATGGTCTTGTTCTCGTTGGGGGAGTCGAAGAGGCTTGATGAGGTGGAGGAGGATTTGGAGTGCATGGCAATAGCGGCCATGCCCTTGTGCTCATCATCATCACCATCTTCTTCATCCTCGGATAAGTACTCTTCATGAACAAGAGCTTTGTCACCACGCCTCTTGGCAAACTTGTTGAATCTCTTCTTCTTGAGAATAAGCTTCTCGGATTTCTCTTCTCTTCTTTCATATGGACAATCCGCAACAAAATTCTTTGGACTATCGCAATTGTAGCAATTTCTTCTTTCAAAGGTTTTTCCCTTGAAGTTGTTACTTCATTTGTTTCCCAATGTCCCCATAGTGCCCACATATTTTCTGACCAAGAGAGCCACATCTTCTTCAAAGTCATTGGCCGGGCACGAGGGAACATCTTCTTCTTCACAATATTCTTCCACTTCTTCCACCTCCACCATCTTGGAAGGGGAAGCCACCTTCTTGGCCTTCAAGGCGAGGTTGTTGGAGCTATTGATCCCATGAACAAGGTCATGGGTTTGCTTTGACTTGATCTTCAACAAAGACTTGGTGGTGAAGGATGACACAATTTTATTTGGAGTTAATTGTTCAAAATCCATGCGTTGGTAAATCATGGTGACCATGGTTTCATCCGTTAGAATCATGGCGCACAAAAATCTATCCTTAATGAAATTGTCATCGGCCGATGTGCAACCATAGTTCCTTAGATCCAACACTATGGACTTGAGCCTACGGAAAGCTTGATCCGCGGTCTCACCATCCTTCCTTACGAACATGTTAACCTCCGTCTTGAGAAGAGCCAAACGAGATCTCTGCACACTAACGTCTCCTTCAAAGATTTCTCGAAGAGTATTCCAAATTTCCTTGGCCGTCTTCAATAGAGCAATGGAGTCTTGATAGTCATCAGGCACGGCCTTTCGGAGCATGTGACATGCAGTATCATTAAGTTGTTCATCAACCTCTTCTCTTGGAGATAGGCTTGATGGATCTTCAGGATGATGGCCTCTCAAGATGACCCACCACAATTGAGTGGAGGCACTCCGAACGTGAGACTCCATAGCTAGCTTCCATTTACCAAACGAGTCCGGATTCAAACGGGGGGGTCCCCAATATGATTAATATGCGGCATAGGAATATGAGGACGGGCATATGAAGGAGCAGCAGCATTGTAAGACGGTGCAGAGGAGGGTGGTGGTGGTCTAGGTGTCTCCCTCACTCCATCAACATCCAAAGTGGTGTTTGGACAAAATGTTGATGAGGTAAGGGAGATTTTGAAATAGAGGCAAGTTTCTTATCGACTTCTTCACGAACCAAGGCCTTCATCGAATTTTCCATGGAGCTTTTAAAGGACTCCATGAAAGAGGCGAATTCGGTCATGGTTAGTTATGTGGAGGAGCTAGGTCCTCCACTCTCTTGGTGTGTTGTTTGTGGAGCGGGTGGGTGAGCAATGGGTGCACCAAGTGCTCCCCCATCCGCGGGAAGGTTTTCACCTTGATCCCCTTGATCGACCATATTCTCTTAGGCGGTAAAGCCCTTAATAATAGACCAAAGCTCTGATACCAATTGAAAGGATCGATACGGTCAACTAGAGGGAGGATGAATAGGTGACTAACAAATTTAAGCTTTGTTACCAAATTTAAGGGTTAAGCGGATTAAAACAATTCTCTAGATGTGAACTAGATGAAAACAACCCTAGGTGGCAAGCAAGCTTAAGACAAGTATGCTAGGCAACAATTACAATAGCAAGCCAACAAGCATACAAGGTTAGAACGAGTAAAGTGCGGAAAGGATAAACCACAAGTGACGAGGAGACACGGAGATTTGTTTGACCGAAGTTCACACTCCTTTGAGGGAGTGCTAATCTCCGTTGGAGCGGTGCTCAAGATTGAGAGCGCTACCAACAACGTAGCTCACCGTATTCTCCCTTTTCGAGTCACCCCCAACGGATGAGCCTCGAATCACTCGGGGTTGGTCTTGAAGGCGACCACCACACCTTTACAGACTTCCCGGAGCACACCACAAGCAAGGAAGCTTCCGGGACGGACACCTAGCCGCCTAGGAGCCAAAGCTCCAAGAGTAACAAGTCAACGGTAAAGAAATCTTGAGGGGAACCAAAAACGGGTTGGTGGAAGTGTAGATCGGGTGAATCTCCTCCGGATCCCAAAGTATTGGAGTGTTTGGTTGGGGGAGCAAGGAGGAATCCAAGCTTTTGAGGTTTGGCAATGGTGGGGAGCTTGGGGGAGAAGATTAGAGAGCAAGGAGGAAGAAGAGGGGGGTTTTATACCCCCTCCCCCAAATCTGCCCGTTGTGCATGGGGGACCCCGGGCACCCGGGGTGGTCAGAGACCAGCCACCCAGGACCGGGCACCCGGGGGTCAAGGAGCCCGGGCACCCGGAGTGGTCAGAGACCAACTCTTGGGGGCTCGGGCACCCGGGGGTCCAGGACCCCGGGCACACGGGGTGGTCAGAGAGGATTGGGGCTTCTCTCTTACTGACCCCAAAGTGATACCACCTGCTCCAGATCTTCCTTCCCTAATATAAAATCACCGTGACCCCTCTTAATAGTGCGGCATGCCTACGACTCAAAAGTAACCGAAAAAATCTTCCGAGTCCAAAAGCACGCCGTCTTCTCCTTTTTGGTTAGAGAGGGGACACCCGCATCCGTAGATGCCACCGAGAACCTAATGACCTGAGATAAATCTTTAACACCCGTCATTAGTCCCACTAACCACATTGTCATTACACCAAAACACCATTTAGGAGTAAATGCACTTTCAGTTTTGTTAACCCTGCAGGGGTGTACTACTACACACACATGACCAGCAGTTACCGCCAGGTCTCGGCACCATTCAAGGGGTGTCGGCGAGGATGTTCACCACAACACTTCGCCCACAGCTCCGATCGAGTCCAGAGAGTCACCTATCTGAGGGGGATCTGTATGGCAGTCCGGCCGAGGTTCCAGTATGTAAGGCCCGATATGCGGTACTGTTTCAGATTCGGGCGTTTCCGCCCGAACCCGAGGACGAAGCACATATCGGACCCACCGCGACATATGACAAAGCCATATGCCCCGGATTTCCAACATGATATCACAACATTACAGATACAAGGATACAACATCTCATACAACCGGCATACAACTGCCTCAAATATAATACAACAGCGGAAGATACATGTCTGAGTACAGACTACAAGTAAATGCCTACTGGCAAAGAGAAAAGCATCGATCCCATAACCACACGGGTCCAGGCCGTCCGCCGGGATCCGTCTAACTAGTCGTCGTCGAGTCTCCACGTGAAACGTCGATCACCGTACCTGTTGTCGATCAAGAACCCTGAAAAGAGTTTGGGGGTAGTATCATGAGTACAGAGGTACTCAGCATCCAACTGTAGTGGTCATCTGACCCAGCAAGGACTTCATCACTCGTCATTCTAGGACAACTAGTAGTTTACGGTAAGGAAGGGGTAAGTGGTGAGGTTACTGCCGCACTAGCATTTATGAAGTGGCTAACGATCTAGAGAGTAAGATAAGAAGTCAAGCATTCGATGAGGAACCGCCTCCAACAAGTCTTACTATCAACTACTTACGCAAACATAACACCTATCCTATCCTTGTCCTCCTCTTCGCATCCCGACGAAGAAGAAGCAGTCAAGGCACACGCACACGGTTATCAAGTTATATTAAGATTATCTCAGTTGTTGTTGTCTATGAACAAGGAGTAGGTCTCAAGTCGTCCATAACCGTGGACACGGCTTCTCGAAAAGATTTAACCCTGCAGGGGTGTACCAACTGCCCATTACAAGGCTACGCACGCACGTCCATCACTTTCAGTTGCTACCCATCACAGGCAACCATTTTATGATTTAGTTCCAAGAGATCCGAAACGACAGGTCCCTCTAACTAACAACGAACAAATCCGGGTGGCCCCTGGGGAGTCGACACCCAATCCAAAAGCTGGCCACGCTCTCGGATCGGACTCTTCCGTATGACGCAGGTCGGATTTCCGGTTAATCACACATGGGAAAACCGGGTCCTAGCTGATCGGGTGGACCAACGGAGAAACCATGTCTCCACTGGCCCAAGTTGTTTTAAAAGATATCTGCTAGGAGCGACCCGACAAGATATATATGCATGTTTTCAAATGGTAAATCAGCTTGGGCCACCTCTAGAAATGTTTGAAGCTAGATAGGTAAGAAAAGGGGACCCCATAAAATCCCACACGCGGTTAGGCACGCTCAGTCTTAAAACCAATACCCGGAACTCGGATCCTAGGTGACTCGAATGGAACAAAGCGTCGGGGCGGGATAGCCTAGACCTTCCATCCTTCGTCGAATATAGTCAACATTAATAATAATCATATCATCAACAACAATAATAATAATCAGGTGATATCCCAACCCAAAGAGTAACAGGGTAACATCGTAGCATCCTAAGCATGCATACTAAGCAGGGGCTGAGCAACGAGCAATAGTAACATAGCAGTACAAGGTTTGCTGGGAGGGGACATGGCTGTATCGGTTTGAAAAAGGCTGTAAACATGTGGTAGGATCAAACATCGAACCTATCCTAGACTAGCATGCAAACCGCTGGTTGAAATAGAATGGATCATAAGTAATGTATAGTCCTTGCCTGTTGATAAGTCGGGTTCCGAAGGTGTAGTTGATCGCAAGCTCGCAACGTCTCCGAGAGGTATCCGCGGAAGCACACAAGACGATAAACACTGGAAAGCAATCAACGAGCAAGCATCTATTACTACGAGGCAAACACGAGCAAGCATCAACAAGAAGCAACACGAGACATCGCACCTACCGTCGAGAGCGGTTACTAACAGTTTAAGTGGAGTACTCGTCACACACGACGATACCGCACGTTTACGGTGGTTCAAGTTACTTAGCTATAGGTGATCAACAAAGGTTGTTAACATGGCAACTCAAGCAAGCATGGCATAGCACACAAACATGGCAAGGGGTGTAGCAAGAATAAACTATCTGATCTAGTCAATTTAAGTGGGGTGAAATCCTAGACATGCAAACTATTACGGACCCCATGATAAATATTGCATTTGGTACTATTTTGCCCTAAACAATATTTTATTATTTTTATTAGCAAGCAAGAACAACAAAAACACAATCTACATGCAATTCTAATCAAGTTACATATAAAGAACATTTTAATCCGAGCAACGGATAAAAAGTTATAGCAGTTACAGTTTACAGTGGCAGACAGTGTAATTAGCAGTCAAACAGCATGTAAACAAAGTCAAACATGGCAAAAGAACACAAATTATTAAACTAGACACAATTCTAAGCAAGTTTCATATTTAAATCGTTGCAATCGGAGCTACGGTTAAAAAGTTAGGGCACTGCAAAAATTACAACTAAAACTGCCTAAATAAAATAAAATAAACCCTAACAGAGAGAAAAAAAACCTAAGAGGGCCGAAAGCTAATGGCCCAACAGGAAAAAAACAAAACAACACAAAATTAAAAAAATAAATAAAAGAAAGAGGGCTGGGGGCGCTCACCTCTTGGGCCTGGCCCAACTAGAGGCAGAGGGGGGTTGGTGGCCTGGCCGGCCGTGGCTGCTGGGCCGCAGTGGGCGCGCCGGCCCATGTGCGGGAGCTGGAGGCTGAGAAGCCGCTCGGGACCTCGTCCCCGTGCGTCCAGGCGGCGGCAGACCGGTGGCGCTCCGGCCACCGGCGGCGAGGGCGGCGGAGCAGGGGCAGTCGGCGGCCGCGGAGGAGGCTCAGGCGGCAGGGCAGGCACGGTGGGGCGGCGCCAGCAGCTGGGACGCGGAGGCCGGCGGCTTGGGCGGAGCTCCGAGCTCGGGGCCGAGCCCGTCAATGGCGGCGGTTGTCCTGTTCCAGAGAAGAGAGAGGACGAGGATGAGAGGAAGAAGGAGAGGAGAAGGGAGAGGGAGGTCCGGCGGCCGGACTGGCCGGAGTTGCTGCCGGCGGCGGCTGCTGGTGCGGTGGCTTGCTCCACGGAAGGAGCCACGGGAGGCTGCGGGAGGAGAGAGGTTGGTGGAGCTCCTGGGCGCTGACGTGGCGCAACGAGGGCTCTCCGATCTGAGATCCGACGCCCGAAAATGGATCTGGGAGCTAGGGTTTCAGATCTGAGGGGCTAGGCTGCGAAAATTGGGACTAATGTGAGGGGGGTGGCTGCAGTTTTGTGGCTAAGGAAACCCTAAAAATGGGTGGGAGTGTGGTGGTCTTTATATAGCATGGGTGGCTGGCAGTTTTCAAAAACATCATCGGTTTTTTCCTCGGGCGTCCGGTGTTCACGTTTCTGACCGCCGGGGGTCCGCAGTACCTCCGATTCGGGTGAAATTTCGAACTGCAAGAACAGTGCGTCGAGCCGGAGGCATTCACCTCGCGCTGGAACCGTTCTGAAAACACTTTCCGGCGCGCTATAAAAATATCCCGTTTAATTATTAAACGGGGTTTTTCGTTCCGTTGGCTGCGGCTGGTCTCGTGCGGTTTTCGCGACGGTGATCGGGCGAAACCCGGTGTCGCAAAGGTCGAGTGTCAGGGTGGCAAGGGTCGGCCTCCGTCCGATACGATATAAGAGGGGGGAAATAATCGCCGATCGATAATTCGGGGATGCAAACACCGCAAACAAATCAGGCAATCAAACAATTCACACCGAAAACAAAATTTTTAATTTTTGCAAAAACTGGGCTGTTACAGGCAACACCACCAACAATGGATCTCGTCCCGAGATCCAGGACGATCCGGGGGAGAGGGGGGAGAGAAAAGAGTCGACGATCTTCAACACCACCAACAAGGGATTCTACTCCATGTCGACGTCGAACTTCTGTCGAGATAAATTTCCGCAGAGAGACGACATCGTCGGAATAACGAAAACGTCAGTGACAAGAGGAAGAACGATCGCGAAAACCAGATCAAGGGATAGTGATTTTCGACGCAAGTCGTAAAAACACCGGGCAAAAGGAGGGAGGGCAAAGGACGACCCAGATGATACCCAAAATTGGAGACGCTAAAGGTACTACAGGAATTCCCACCAGAGCTCGGAATCGAGACAATACGCTGCAAGCAAGGCATTGTAACGGTTCCGATACTTCACACTCTTGAGATCCTAAAGTTTGAAGGGGGATAAGATCAAAGTTAAAACACTTACGACACTTGTCCTGACCAGAGCATGGGTAAGGAGTAAAAAGATTCCTACTCTCCGATAACTAACTTAATAACTACAAAATAGTTTTTGTCTAGACTCGACTTCGGCCAGAGAGGGGATCCTACGGTCGGTAAGGCTCTGATACCAAGTTGTAAGGCCCGATATGCGGTACTGTTTCAGATTCGGGCGTTTCCGCCCGAACCCGAGGACGAAGCACATATCGGACCCACCGCGACATATGACAAAGCCATATGCCCCGGATTTCCAACATGATATCACAACATTACAGATACAAGGATACAACATCTCATACAACCGGCATACAACTGCCTCAAATATAATACAACAGCGGAAGATACATGTCTGAGTACAGACTACAAGTAAATGCCTACTGGCAAAGAGAAAAGCATCGATCCCATAACCACACGGGTCCAGGCCGTCCGCCGGGATCCGTCTAACTAGTCGTCGTCGAGTCTCCACGTGAAACGTCGATCACCGTACCTGTTGTCGATCAAGAACCCTGAAAAGAGTTTGGGGGGTAGTATCATGAGTACAGAGGTACTCAGCATCCAACTGTAGTGGTCATCTGACCCAGCAAGGACTTCATCACTCGTCATTCTAGGACAACTAGTAGTTTACGGTAAGGAAGGGGTAAGTGGTGAGGTTACTGCCGCACTAGCATTTATGAAGTGGCTAACGATCTAGAGAGTAAGATAAGAAGTCAAGCATTCGATGAGGAACCGCCTCCAACAAGTCTTACTATCAACTACTTACGCAAACATAACACCTATCCTATCCTTGTCCTCCTCTTCGCATCCCGACGAAGAAGAAGCAGTCAAGGCACACGCACACGTTGATCAAGTTATATTAAGATTATCTCAGTTGTTGTTGTCTATGAACAAGGAGTAGGTCTCAAGTCGTCCATAACCGTGGACACGGCTTCTCGAAAAGATTTAACCCTGCAGGGGTGTACCAACTGCCCATTACAAGGCTCCGCACGCACGTCCATCACTTTCAGTTGCTACCCATCACAGGCAACCATTTTATGATTTAGTTCCAAGAGATCCGAAACGACAGGTCCCTCTAACTAACAACGAACAAATCCGGGTGGCCCCCGGGGAGTCGACACCCAATCCAAAAGCTGGCCACGCTCTCGGATCGGACTCTTCCGTATGACGCAGGTCGGATTTCCGGTTAATCACACATGGGAAAACCGGGTCCTAGCTGATCGGGTGGACCAACGGAGAAACCATGTCTCCACTGGCCCAAGTTGTTTTAAAAGATATCTGCTAGGAGCGACCCGACAAGATATATATGCATGTTTTCAAATGGTAAATCAGCTTGGGCCACCTCTAGAAATGTTTGAAGCTAGATAGGTAAGAAAAGGGGACCCCATAAAATCCCACACGCGGTTAGGCACGCTCAGTCTTAAAACCAATACCCGGAACTCGGATCCTAGGTGACTCGAATGGAACAAAGCGTCGGGGCGGGATAGCCTAGACCTTCCATCCTTCGTCGAATATAGTCAACATTAATAATAATCATATCATCAACAACAATAATAATAATCAGGTGATATCCCAACCCAAAGAGTAACAGGGTAACATCGTAGCATCCTAAGCATGCATACTAAGCAGGGGCTGAGCAACGAGCAATAGTAACATAGCAGTACAAGGTTTGCTGGGAGGGGACATGGCTGTATCGGTTTGAAAAAGGCTGTAAACATGTGGTAGGATCAAACATCGAACCTATCCTAGACTAGCATGCAAACCGCTGGTTGAAATAGAATGGATCATAAGTAATGTATAGTCCTTGCCTGTTGATAAGTCGGGTTCCGAAGGTGTAGTTGATCGCAAGCTCGCAACGTCTCCGAGAGGTATCCGCGGAAGCACACAAGACGATAAACACTGGAAAGCAATCAACGAGCAAGCATCTATTACTACGAGGCAAACACGAGCAAGCATCAACAAGAAGCAACACGAGACATCGCACCTACCGTCGAGAGCGGTTACTAACAGTTTAAGTGGAGTACTCGTCACACACGACGATACCGCACGTTTACGGTGGTTCAAGTTACTTAGCTATAGGTGATCAACAAAGGTTGTTAACATGGCAACTCAAGCAAGCATGGCATAGCACACAAACATGGCAAGGGGTGTAGCAAGAATAAACTATCTGATCTAGTCAATTTAAGTGGGGTGAAATCCTAGACATGCAAACTATTACGGACCCCATGATAAATATTGCATTTGGTACTATTTTGCCCTAAACAATATTTTATTATTTTTATTAGCAAGCAAGAACAACAAAAACACAATCTACATGCAATTCTAATCAAGTTACATATAAAGAACATTTTAATCCGAGCAACGGATAAAAAGTTATAGCAGTTACAGTTTACAGTGGCAGACAGTGTAATTAGCAGTCAAACAGCATGTAAACAAAGTCAAACATGGCAAAAGAACACAAATTATTAAACTAGACACAATTCTAAGCAAGTTTCATATTTAAATCGTTGCAATCGGAGCTACGGTTAAAAAGTTAGGGCACTGCAAAAATTACAACTAAAACTGCCTAAATAAAATAAAATAAACCCTAACAGAGAGAAAAAAAACCTAAGAGGGCCGAAAGCTAATGGCCCAACAGGAAAAAAACAAAACAACACAAAATTAAAAAAATAAATAAAAGAAAGAGGGCTGGGGGCGCTCACCTCTTGGGCCTGGCCCAACTAGAGGCAGAGGGGGGTTGGTGGCCTGGCCGGCCGTGGCTGCTGGGCCGCAGTGGGCGCGCCGGCCCATGTGCGGGAGCTGGAGGCTGAGAAGCCGCTCGGGACCTCGTCCCCGTGCGTCCAGGCGGCGGCAGACCGGTGGCGCTCCGGCCACCGGCGGCGAGGGCGGCGGAGCAGGGGCAGTCGGCGGCCGCGGAGGAGGCTCAGGCGGCAGGGCAGGCACGGTGGGGCGGCGCCAGCAGCTGGGACGCGGAGGCCGGCGGCTTGGGCGGAGCTCCGAGCTCGGGGCCGAGCCCGTCAATGGCGGCGGTTGTCCTGTTCCAGAGAAGAGAGAGGACGAGGATGAGAGGAAGAAGGAGAGGAGAAGGGAGAGGGAGGTCCGGCGGCCGGACTGGCCGGAGTTGCTGCCGGCGGCGGCTGCTGGTGCGGTGGCTTGCTCCACGGAAGGAGCCACGGGAGGCTGCGGGAGGAGAGAGGTTGGTGGAGCTCCTGGGCGCTGACGTGGCGCAACGAGGGCTCTCCGATCTGAGATCCGACGCCCGAAAATGGATCTGGGAGCTAGGGTTTCAGATCTGAGGGGCTAGGCTGCGAAAATTGGGACTAATGTGAGGGGGGTGGCTGCAGTTTTGTGGCTAAGGAAACCCTAAAAATGGGTGGGAGTGTGGTGGTCTTTATATAGCATGGGTGGCTGGCAGTTTTCAAAAACATCATCGGTTTTTTCCTCGGGCGTCCGGTGTTCACGTTTCTGACCGCCGGGGGTCCGCAGTACCTCCGATTCGGGTGAAATTTCGAACTGCAAGAACAGTGCGTCGAGCCGGAGGCATTCACCTCGCGCTGGAACCGTTCTGAAAACACTTTCCGGCGCGCTATAAAAATATCCCGTTTAATTATTAAACGGGGTTTTTCGTTCCGTTGGCTGCGGCTGGTCTCGTGCGGTTTTCGCGACGGTGATCGGGCGAAACCC
This sequence comes from Bromus sterilis, assembly GCA_950022295.1. Taxonomy (NCBI): domain Eukaryota; kingdom Viridiplantae; phylum Streptophyta; class Magnoliopsida; order Poales; family Poaceae; genus Bromus; species Bromus sterilis. The sequence continues at coordinate 227,476,735 of OX465599.1, forward strand.
GGTGTCGCAAAGGTCGAGTGTCAGGGTGGCAAGGGTCGGCCTCCGTCCGATACGATATAAGAGGGGGGAAATAATCGCCGATCGATAATTCGGGGATGCAAACACCGCAAACAAATCAGGCAATCAAACAATTCACACCGAAAACAAAATTTTTAATTTTTGCAAAAACTGGGCTGTTACAGGCAACACCACCAACAATGGATCTCGTCCCGAGATCCAGGACGATCCGGGGGAGAGGGGGGAGAGAAAAGAGTCGACGATCTTCAACACCACCAACAAGGGATTCTACTCCATGTCGACGTCGAACTTCTGTCGAGATAAATTTCCGCAGAGAGACGACATCGTCGGAATAACGAAAACGTCAGTGACAAGAGGAAGAACGATCGCGAAAACCAGATCAAGGGATAGTGATTTTCGACGCAAGTCGTAAAAACACCGGGCAAAAGGAGGGAGGGCAAAGGACGACCCAGATGATACCCAAAATTGGAGACGCTAAAGGTACTACAGGAATTCCCACCAGAGCTCGGAATCGAGACAATACGCTGCAAGCAAGGCATTGTAACGGTTCCGATACTTCACACTCTTGAGATCCTAAAGTTTGAAGGGGGATAAGATCAAAGTTAAAACACTTACGACACTTGTCCTGACCAGAGCATGGGTAAGGAGTAAAAAGATTCCTACTCTCCGATAACTAACTTAATAACTACAAAATAGTTTTTGTCTAGACTCGACTTCGGCCAGAGAGGGGATCCTACGGTCGGTAAGGCTCTGATACCAAGTTGTAAGGCCCGATATGCGGTACTGTTTCAGATTCGGGCGTTTCCGCCCGAACCCGAGGACGAAGCACATATCGGACCCACCGCGACATATGACAAAGCCATATGCCCCGGATTTCCAACATGATATCACAACATTACAGATACAAGGATACAACATCTCATACAACCGGCATACAACTGCCTCAAATATAATACAACAGCGGAAGATACATGTCTGAGTACAGACTACAAGTAAATGCCTACTGGCAAAGAGAAAAGCATCGATCCCATAACCACACGGGTCCAGGCCGTCCGCCGGGATCCGTCTAACTAGTCGTCGTCGAGTCTCCACGTGAAACGTCGATCACCGTACCTGTTGTCGATCAAGAACCCTGAAAAGAGTTTGGGGGGTAGTATCATGAGTACAGAGGTACTCAGCATCCAACTGTAGTGGTCATCTGACCCAGCAAGGACTTCATCACTCGTCATTCTAGGACAACTAGTAGTTTACGGTAAGGAAGGGGTAAGTGGTGAGGTTACTGCCGCACTAGCATTTATGAAGTGGCTAACGATCTAGAGAGTAAGATAAGAAGTCAAGCATTCGATGAGGAACCGCCTCCAACAAGTCTTACTATCAACTACTTACGCAAACATAACACCTATCCTATCCTTGTCCTCCTCTTCGCATCCCGACGAAGAAGAAGCAGTCAAGGCACACGCACACGTTGATCAAGTTATATTAAGATTATCTCAGTTGTTGTTGTCTATGAACAAGGAGTAGGTCTCAAGTCGTCCATAACCGTGGACACGGCTTCTCGAAAAGATTTAACCCTGCAGGGGTGTACCAACTGCCCATTACAAGGCTCCGCACGCACGTCCATCACTTTCAGTTGCTACCCATCACAGGCAACCATTTTATGATTTAGTTCCAAGAGATCCGAAACGACAGGTCCCTCTAACTAACAACGAACAAATCCGGGTGGCCCCCGGGGAGTCGACACCCAATCCAAAAGCTGGCCACGCTCTCGGATCGGACTCTTCCGTATGACGCAGGTCGGATTTCCGGTTAATCACACATGGGAAAACCGGGTCCTAGCTGATCGGGTGGACCAACGGAGAAACCATGTCTCCACTGGCCCAAGTTGTTTTAAAAGATATCTGCTAGGAGCGACCCGACAAGATATATATGCATGTTTTCAAATGGTAAATCAGCTTGGGCCACCTCTAGAAATGTTTGAAGCTAGATAGGTAAGAAAAGGGGACCCCATAAAATCCCACACGCGGTTAGGCACGCTCAGTCTTAAAACCAATACCCGGAACTCGGATCCTAGGTGACTCGAATGGAACAAAGCGTCGGGGCGGGATAGCCTAGACCTTCCATCCTTCGTCGAATATAGTCAACATTAATAATAATCATATCATCAACAACAATAATAATAATCAGGTGATATCCCAACCCAAAGAGTAACAGGGTAACATCGTAGCATCCTAAGCATGCATACTAAGCAGGGGCTGAGCAACGAGCAATAGTAACATAGAAGTACAAGGTTTGCTGGGAGGGGACATGGCTGTATCGGTTTGAAAAAGGCTGTAAACATGTGGTAGGATCAAACATCGAACCTATCCTAGACTAGCATGCAAACCGCTGGTTGAAATAGAATGGATCATAAGTAATGTATAGTCCTTGCCTGTTGATAAGTCGGGTTCCGAAGGTGTAGTTGATCGCAAGCTCGCAACGTCTCCGAGAGGTATCCGCGGAAGCACACAAGACGATAAACACTGGAAAGCAATCAACGAGCAAGCATCTATTACTACGAGGCAAACACGAGCAAGCATCAACAAGAAGCAACACGAGACATCGCACCTACCGTCGAGAGCGGTTACTAACAGTTTAAGTGGAGTACTCGTCACACACGACGATACCTCACGTTTACGGTGGTTCAAGTTACTTAGCTACAGGTGATCAACAAAGGTTGTTAACATGGCAACTCAAGCAAGCATGGCATAGCACACAAACATGGCAAGGGGTGTAGCAAGAATAAACTATCTGATCTAGTCAATTTAAGTGGGGTGAAATCCTAGACATGCAAACTATTACGGACCCCACGATAAATATTGCATTTGGTACTATTTTGCCCTAAACAATATTTTATTATTTTTATTAGCAAGAAAGAACAACAAAAACACAATCTACATGCAATTCTAATCAAGTTACATATAAAGAACATTTTAATCCGAGCAACGGATAAAAAGTTATAGCAGTTACAGTTTACAGTGGCAGACAGTGTAATTAGCAGTCAAACAGCATGTAAACAAAGTCAAACATGGAAAAAGAACACAAATTATTAAACTAGACACAATTCTAAGCAAGTTTCATATTTAAATCGTTGCAATCGGAGCTACGGTTAAAAAGTTAGGGCACTGCAAAAATTACAACTAAAACTGCCTAAATAAAATAAAATAAACCCTAACAGAGAGAAAAAAAACCTAAGAGGGCCGAAAGCTAATGGCCCAACAGGAAAAAAACAAAACAACACAAAATTAAAAAAAAAATAAAAGAAAGAGGGCTGGGGGCGCTCACCTCTTGGGCCTGGCCCAACTAGAGGCAGAGGGGGGTTGGTGGCCTGGCCGGCCGTGGCTGCTGGGCCGCAGTGGGCGCGCCGGCCCACGTGCGGGAGCTGGAGGCTGAGCAGCCGCTCGGGACCTCGTCCCCGTGCGTCCAGGCGGCGGCGGACCGGTGGCGCGCCGGCCATCGGCGGCGAGGGCGGCGGAGCAGGGGCAGGCGGCGGCCGCGGAGGAGGCTCAGGCGGCAGGGCAGGCACGGTGGGGCGGCGCCGGCAGCTGGGACGCGGAGGCCGGCGGCTCGGGCGGAGCTCCGAGCTCGGGGCCGAGCCCGTCAATGGCGGCGGTTGTCCTGTTCCAGAGAAGAGAGAGGACGAGGATGAGAGGAAGAAGGAGAGGAGAAGGGAGAGGGAGGTCCGACGGCCGGACTGGCCGGAGTTGCTGCCGGCGGCGGCTGCTGGTGCGGTGGCTTGCTCCACGGAAGGAGCCACGGGAGGGTGCGGGAGGAGAGAGGTTGGTGGAGCTCCTGGGCGCTGACGTGGCGCAACGAGGGCTCTCCGATCTGCGATCCGACGCCCGAAAATGGATCTGGGAGCTAGGGTTTCAGATCTGAGGGGCTAGGCTGCGAAAATTGGGACTAATGTGAGGGGGGTGGCTGCAGTTTTGTGGCTAAGGAAACCCTAAAAATGGGTGGGAGTGTGGTGGTCTTTATATAGCATGGGTGGCTGGCAGTTTTCAAAAACATCATCGGTTTTTTCCTCGGGCGTCCGGTGTTCACGTTTCTGACCGCCAGGGGTCCGCAGTACCTCCGATTCGGGTGAAACTTCGAACTGCGCGAACAGTGCGTCGAGCCGGAGGCATTCACCTCGCGCTGGAACCGTTCCGAAAACACTTTCCGGCGCGCTATAAAAATATCCCGTTTAATTATTAAACGGGGTTTTTTGTTCCGTTGGCTGCGGCTGGTCTCGTGCGGTTTTCGCGACGGTGATCGGGCGAAACCCGGTGTCGCAAAGGTCGAGTGTCAGGGTGGCAAGGGTCGGTCTCCGTCCGATACGATATAAGAGGGGGGAAATAATCGCCGATCGATAATTCGGGGATGCAAACACCGCAAACAAATCAGGCAATCAAACAATTCACACCGAAAACAAAAATTTTAATTTTTGCAAAAACTGGGCTGTTACACAGTACAGCCTCAAACGATGTGTGCAGGGTCCCAAGCCGGTATGAATAGACCTTCTTCCACTTCGCAGACCGTGCCACATCCCTACCAGAACTTGCGAACTAATGCGACTTCTGGGGTTCGAACGGGGTGAGGTACTTGGTCGAGAGGGATCAGTGAGCCCAATGTGTGGTTGCACTCTTCTTCTTGGATCACCACACAAGAACTCGGACTTAAGGCGGTGTTCAACGAGACAACCCACTGTGTACTCCTACACAGCCTCTCATCGTTCACCTTGTATTAGGGTGGATTCACCAACACAGTTTCACCTTCTTCAACATGATTGCTACCATCCCGACTCATAGATCAAAGTATCCTCATTGTAAACTCTAAGAATGCAATAAGCAGTTACAGTTGCAGGGGCCACATGATATCAATCAACTCCTACATCTACTAGGATTGTGGTTTTGCTTACTACTGTGACAAGATGATAGGTCATGCAAAGGATATGGGTTCAACTGTGACAAGATCATCCTATTTCATGCATAAGCGAGACTGAGAGGGAAATGGTTTTTTATTGACATGATCAATGGGGGTTTGCTTGCCTTGCTGACGAGGTTCAAACACAGTGTCTTCAAAGAAGGGGTGATCTCGCGTTCCAGCTCCACCTCTATTTGATAGCAAACAAAGTGATCAATATAAAGACAATGCACAACCACATGATCAAGTGTTATAACATGGTGTAAGGGTTGCCGATGTGTTGCCAATTCCATTTAAATGGAGTGTATTGCATTTGAGTTGCAAATTCAAACTCCATATTTGAATTTAAAAGGGTTCATATGCATGTTTGCTTCTGTCCCCCCATTTTGAAATGTTCAAACATGAAAACAAAGTGCATATTCAGAATCCTTGCATTTTCGTATAATTTTACATATATTATTTGTTTAATTTGGAGTTAAAATGAATTAGTTATGAATTTCCAAAGTTTAAAGCATTTTCTGACTTTTCTGGAATTATTCTTAAACTGGAAATTCATTTCCTGCGTCACAGTGAGGTCAGCATGACATAGGAGGGTTTAACCCAGGTCAAACTGACATGGGGACCCACCTGTCATAGGCTCTGTTTAATACCCGGGTTAAAATAGCTTAACAGAGGGGATTAGGGGGCCTGGGGGGCCACCTGTAAGTCTCACAGGGGGGAGGGATTAGTGGCTAATCCACTTCCACGTGGGCTCACCGGCGAGGAGGTCGCCGGCGACGTCCCAGACGCGGCGGCGCTCTGCTCTCTTCCTCTCCTGGCCACCATTCTTCGCACCAAGGCCACCATTCGACAGCCCGTGATGAGCCGCATCGAACGCACCACCTGCGCGTCGCCGGGAAGGTCACAGACGACGGAAGCTTTGAGCATGGTGGCGGCCAGAGCTTCGGCTTCGAGAACTTCTTGCAAAACGTCCACTGGAAGATGCATACGTGCGCGCGTTTGGATGCTAGCGTTCCAGGAGCACGGGAGGGAGGGGCTCTGTGAGCTTCTCCAACCATGGCGGGAGCGCGCACAACACCAACCATGGCGGCGGCAAGCCTCGGCTCCGATGGCGAATCGGGCTAGAAGGAGGGAGGGGCTCTGTGAGCTTGGGGGAAACGCTCACCAGGCTACAGGGAACACGACGAGGCAGTCGACGGAGGCGGGGAGGCTCCGTGGGCGGAGTAATCGACGGCAAAAATCGGCGGCCGTAGACGAAGAAGATGACCCGATTCGGAAGATCCAGAGGGCTTCACCTCCCAATCGTCCGCTCGGAGACGAAGAGGTTGACGGAGGGCTCGAAGGACACGACGGTTGAGCTCCTAGACGGCGTTGGCCACGCCAGTGCGCGACGGTGCTCTGCGGCGGCGCTCGGGTTTGCGTGGGCACGACGAAGGAGAAGAGGGAAAGTTTAGCCAGGGGGGAATGGATGTGGACGTGTCCAGGGGGTCGTCGTGGCGCGTCTAGAGGCCTCAGGGACGTCCACGGCGAGCAGGAGGTGGCAAGCGGCGTCGGTGGATTTCCACCGAGCAGCTTTTGGGCGCGGGGAGGTAGAAGACAAAGAAGAAGGCTGCTGGGCTGGGCCTGTCTTGGTAAGTTGGGCCTCTTCTCTCTCTTCTCTGTTCTTTTTCTTTTCTATTTTCTGACATTTTTTTTGTCTTGGCTAAAAAAATTGCTAGACATTTTATAAAATGCTGAAACTTTTTATATGGCCTCACAATATAATAGGCTAGCCACTTGTAAAGTTTGAACATTTTTAAAATTCAAATTATTTGAACTTTAATTGAAATAGGGGTTTAATTTAATTCCAAGCTCCTGTTTTGAATTTTTGAAAAATCTATGAGCATGGGAATGCTACCAAATGACTTTATATGTGAGCACACTCATTTATGTGAGTTTTCAAAAGTCAAAAAAGAATTTTTTTTGAGCAACTTTATTTTTGGCCATTTGAATTAAATTCATCTGGGGGGGTTTCTTCTCCCATTTCAATTTCTTTTTGAAATTTTTAACATGATGCAAAGTGAGACTTGATCCTAGCACATACCTAACAGAGGGTTCTGACATAATGATTAATAATAATAATGCCTCCGAGTTCCCCTCCTCGACTTCCCTGCGAGGAAGAAAACCCGGAACCATACAGTTTAATAGTAGTAGTGTGTAGTGGTAAGGTCCAGCTTCAGCATAAAGCGTGTTGTGACCGTGGACACGGCTATTCGAATAGATTAAACTCCCTGCAGGGGTGCACTACTGTTCAGCCTGCACGCTCGGATCTCCAGGGTGGCGTACACCTTGCTAGGGAATGCCCCACCCAGGCTATCCGACACATCGCAACCCATCCTAGGCTCAGCAGAGAGGCCATCCGCCAGACTATATCCTATGCGCCAAGGGGTCTAGGTCCCTCACCCTTGCACGCTCATGCACGATGCGAGTCTGTCCGGTGAAGCAAAAGAAAATGCAAACACACCTGCTGCAGCAAATAAGACAACACGGCTTCCCGGCGATCAGGCCGCAGTACTGCTGACGTCTGAAGAGCTTTCGGACGAACTACAACGCGGAGGGCCCACACTGTAATCCCACGTGTAGGTAGTGCGTACAGACCAACGGGTCTCTCAAGTCATCCGCCGAACCATTTAGCATTTTAATTAACCTGCGTGACAACCGTTATCGTTGCCTCGACTTAACTGACCCGCGGACAACGACAGCAGTCAGGACCACCAGTACATCGGTTCCTGCCCTGTCGTCCCACCAAGTCTCTGCGGTTACCAACAAGGTGAACCGACTCCTTAGCTTATCTCGCGTGTGCTCTTGGTAGAGCTCGACTTTCGTGGTTTGGTAACTCTCGCGAGATACGAGCAGGGGCCAAGCACGCCAGTAACGTCGGTCGTACACTCCCTGTCGTTCCCGACGGAATACCGCTCGCGGGTACCGTTGGGTCGACCGACTCTTACCTTTAAGGACAACCATTGCTCAGGTACCTAGAGCGGCTATGCAGAGTCAGCAACGAGTGGAGTACGAGGATTACTCCTCGATAGCTTCACTTGATGTGGTTCGGCAGAGCCGAGCTAGGGGGCCTTAGGCGGTGTCTGCATTGTATCGTACCTTTTGCAGTTATAATAAGATGTATCCGCGTCACTCCCCTGAGTGGTCACGGCCCTGCTATCTAATCCTAGCTAACAATGCGCAGGGCTCACTTCTGAATATAATATATATTTATAAGGCAGCATAGGATAAAGGAAGATACATCAAGGGGCAAAAAACACAAGCTATGCAATTGAATAGGATTGTAAACGTAGCAGCAGCAGTAAACATGCCTAGTGCAAGAAATGTATGGAAAAGGTAGGCCATATCTGGGGAAGAGAATGGCTCTCCTTTCCTGCAAGCTCGACGGTAGGGGTAGGGTCGTCGACGAAGTAATCGTACCCGGCAGCGGTGTAGTCGGCAGTAGCAGCGAGGTCTACCGGAGAATAAATGGGGGAGAAACAGTAAATATAAAGCAAACATAACAAACAGATGCATGAAATGACAGATGCAATGTTAATGGTGTTCTAACGCAGTGCAATGCACGTTGCTTGGAGCGGGAATTCATTCGGGGATGAAATTCCGGCTCCGGGTGATTATCGACAGACGACCCGGAGGGGGGGTGTCGATGTTCGTTGTGTTAACGGGGTGTGGTTGGTATAGGGATAGAGTATTCTTACTCGTTATATTTTTCTGATCAATTTTGATGTATAAAGTTTTTCAATCCGAGTTAAGGTTTATAAGATATTAAATTTCAAAATTTAAATCAATTTAAAACAATTTCTGGAATTTATTTAATTGTTTTATTAATATTATCCAGAACAGGAACTTTGACCAGGTCAAACCTGACATGAGGGTCCCACATGTCAGCCTCACAGTAATAAAAATTCTTTTTATTTAATCCTAACAAGTGGGGCCTAGCAGTCATACCCACTAGTTTAATAAAATTATTAAATATCTAAACAGCACATGGGGACCACATGTCACTGACTCATTCCAATAATTATATTTATTTAAAACTAACCATGAAGTGGGGCCCAGGTGTCAGCCTAACAATTTTAATTAAACAATGTCTAATTAACCAGAAAGTTATTTAAGGGCTGGGCCCACTAGTCAGTGACCCAAGGGGTATTAGTGTTAATTTAATAGGGGGGTTGGTTAAGTGGGGGTTAGCCCCTAAGCTAATCTGCCTGGCCCACTTTCTAGTGGGTCAACCCCACTGTTCCCAGCGGGGGCACGCCGGCGACAGGCAACGGGGTCGCGGCGAGGTCCGCCGGAGGGGCGATGAGCAGGGGAGCAGCGAGGCTGCGGCTTCTCACTAGGTGAGCGCCCACGGTGTCCAGGAGTGACCGAGGCGTGACCAGGGCGCGAGGCCGAGGCGCGGTGAGCGCGCCCAGCCATGGCGGCCCGGCGGCGATCGATGTTGGGCGGAGGGGCTACGACGGCCAACAGGGGGCGCGTCGGCGGGCAAGGCACGCTCGGAGGAGCAGCCAAGGCACGCGCGAGGCGTGTCCAAGCGCGAGGCGAGGCGCAGCCAGGATGTGGTTCGGCCATGGCCGACGACGGTGTTGGGCGCGACCGGGGAGACGACTGCGGCGACAAACACGACGAGGGAGAGGGGGGATCGAACGAGGTGCTCGAGGTGAGCGCGAAGGGGTTAGCAGCAGGCTCGGGGAGGCACCGGCGAGGGTGAATTTAACGACGGCGTCGTTGGCGGCTGTGGCGGAGGAGCGGCGCAATTCATACGTCGTGGTGATCTCCGGCGTGGACGCGAGGTCGGGGGAGAAGTAGAAGACGCAGGAGGGACTTGTGGACCCATCGTAGCGGCGAGGGAGGCGTGGAAGCCGCGTCCACGACGGCAACGCGTCCCCGGCGGCTCCCTAGTCTGGCGTTGGAGAGCAAGAGATTGGGAGAGGGGAAAAGAACTGAGCCACGACCATGGGGCTTGGGGGGATCTTATCCACGAGGGGAATGGGCGCAGTGGCCGTTGTCGAGCGCTGAGTGGCCAGAGGGGGGGTATCGCGCGCGTGTAGTTTCCACGGCGTCGGCGTGCACGGGGTGAACAGGGGAAGAAGAAAAGAGGGGGGATGGCTGGGCCCGGGGTGGCCGGGTTTGGTGGGCTTTGCCCAGGAGCGAATAATATCCCTTTTTTCTTACTGTTCTTTTTCTTTTATGTTTCAATCTGTTAGCAATTATTTTATTAGGTTAGACATTTATGCAATACATGAAACTGGTTTGTAAATTTGTGTTGCACCATAGGGAGCTGCTACAAAAGATTTGGACTTTTATAAAATATTTTTCTATGTATTTTTGAGCTGCAACTATTAAATGGTGATGTTTTTTTGTTGTTTACCTTTGTTTGAATTATTTTACAACTTATTAAATGCCCATGACCAACTAGGCATGACCCACTGAATATTAGGGATTTTTTAAAAGTGGATGCAAAGTTTTTGGACCAAGTTTTATTTGCCACATATTTTAAATATTCATCAAAAGGCATTTTGAGTTGGTTCGGACTCAAAGATGAACAAGGCATGATTTGCAACAGTGATTAGCAACAGTATTTTTCAACAGTCAAAGTGATTACTGTTACAGACAAAGAGGGTGTTACAAATCTCCCCCACTACAAAGAATTCTCGTCCCGAGAATTAAAAGATAGTGGAAGGGGTAAAGCTTTGGTTTCGTATTCTAACGAATCTTCTGATGCTTGTTGTCCTTCTCGAAGAAGTTTATCCTTCTCGTTGACGTCTTCATTTCTCTGCATCAGTGCATCTCGATGAGTGGTCATCCTTCCAACGGCGTCTTCATCGTACTTACGACTAGGCTAGGAGAAAAAATTTAAGGGTGTTGGACCAGTACAAGGTTAATCAACCGCGGTTGTCCAAGGGAATGGGGTACAGAGTATCCCTCGAGTTTAAACTCAGGGAAATACATCAAGAGAAAACAAAGGAAGGTAAGAAAAGTTTCAAGCGGATAGGCATGCATTCGATGCCGATGATGGAGGATGAAAGAGGGGGTCCAGAGCATCAGGCATAAGCACTGAGTCTAATATCGGACTGAATATCACAAGGTATAGGACTCGTGAGTTGCATACAAGGTCAAGCAAGAGAAATAACCTCGAGAACAGAAAGGCACAAGAGAGTCAGGTTTCGATCCTGTGGAATTGTGGGTTATGGGCCCACATTGAATAAGAAGGGTGGTGAAAAACAATGCGATCAAGTTGCAAGGTAATTTAGAAGACAACTTGTCAACTATGTCGGCAATAACATCAGTGCCAAGGGCGAGGGATGAAGAGAACCATTTTCCTGCTCGTTAAGACGAGGCGAACCAATTGGCAAAGTTCTTGTCCATCGGTGGTCACCGAAAAGTCATCAACAATAGTAACATGTTGTACGGACAAAGTAGTACACGGAAGTGTTTACATCAGTAGGGAATTATCACTGCTCGGATAATTTATATTAAAATAAAGGTTAACCAAACCAATGGAATGGAAAATGTGATGATACACAAGTATCAGGTGTATATATTTCCCAAGGGAAAGCAGAGAAAAAAATACATGATCAAGTTTGTATTGGCCGGGAGTCAAAGGATGTTATCCATGATAACACAAATTGTCGAGGGGCAAGGATGGTATTTCTCACCATGAATTCAATAGACACATGGAAGAAGCAAAAATGTTGATGATGACCACGACACTTTATGTCGAGAGGTTTCAAGAGAATGCAATCGAATAGCAACATCACCAACAAAAGGGGTGGTGGAGCAAAAGGTAAGTGGTGTTCTCGGTTGATGACAACCCAGAACTCATGAAGTGATTACGACAGGGAAAGGTATTGTTTCATCACAATTCATAAGATGTAGTGCAAAGGCATGATATCCTAAAGATACCAGGGGTAATACTCGAAGGTAGAATGGTGGATCATAGGTGTAGAAGAATTTACACCAAGGGGGTTAATTATCTTACGAGGAGCTTCCATGATAAGTTCTACATAGTATCCATGGGCATGAACACAAAGGTTCAGGGTCGACTCTGAAAGGATCGGAATGTCGACTAGAGGGGGGGGTGAATAGGCGACTAACACTTTTTAAAATTTTCTTAACAATTTAGGCTCAACAAGGAATATAGGTTGTCTAGATATGCAACTATGTGAGCAACCTATATGCCAACAACTACGAAACAACAAGAAAGCAATAGATAAGCAAGGAAAGTAACTTGCACAAAGTAAAGGTAAAGGTGAACACGGGAGACAAGGATATGTTTCCGAAGTTCCTTCTCTTTCGAGAAGTACGTCTCCGTTTGGAGAGGGTGAGGAGCAAAATGCTCACACGAAGCCAACAAGGGCCACCCTATTTCTCCTCACGCTCTTACCAACGTAAGATGCCGTGAAATCACTATCGGTGCCTTGAAGGAGCACACGAAACCTTTACACAAGGGTGGGGCAGCTCCACACAATGCCGGAGTCTCCCACCAACACCACGAAGCTTCACCACAATGGATTGTGGCTTCGAGGTGGCCTCAAGCTCTTGATGGCCCCAAAGCACAAGAGTAACAAGATCCACAACAATAAGGATGAGAAATAAAATTTCCTTTGAATGGAACTTTAGATCTAGGTCTCCTCCCTCAATTCCTAGCTGCACAACAAGTTTGATTGGCTAGAGATGGAGATAGGAATCAATGGAGCTTTTTGGCGTCAATGGAGAATGAGTGTAGCTTGAGGTACGAAGCAATGAGGAAGAACCCCCCCCCCCTTTTATACCTCCCACTCAATCCAACCGTTATGTGCAGAAAAGAACACAGGCCGGTACAACTGGCCTGCCACTCCGGTACAACCATCCATCCACCCTGAGCCAGTCGAAAGCCCTAACCCTAGCCAGAGGTGGAGTGGACACAGTGGTACAACCGCAACCACACCGGTAGTACCGGATTTACCGGTACAATCGGTGGGCCACCGCTCCACCACCGGCCTAGATCAGAGGGCCATGGGCATGGGTCCGGTGGAAGGGACCGGTAGGGGGCCCGGTACAACCGTGCCACCCCCAAACCCTAGCCCGTAGCAAGGGGAGAGCGGTTGTACCGCTCCTGGTACCGATTGTACCGGATTTACCGGTACAACCGGGCCACCACTGCTCGGCTACCGGCCCGAGTCAGAGGGGACTCCCTACCACCACGGTGGAAGCACCAGTGCAGGGACGGTAGTACCGGCCCCTAAACAGAGCGGTACAACCGGCCTTGTACCCCGGTATAACTGGACAGCTGGTGACCAGGCAGAGCAGGCTTCTTGATCTCTTCGCACTTGGACCGAAATGGTCCCGCAGGATTGTGTCCTGTGGGTGAACCTGAAACACTCGAAACGTGGTTAGATACGTAATCCGGAATCTAATCGACACCAAAACCAAGGACGGGAAATGTTCCATCAATCTCCCCCTTTTTGGTGGTTCATGACAATACACGGATTTGCAACAGGAAAACAATCAACCGAGGTGTGTACACTCCGTAAAGTATAGACGGACTCCCCTAGCTATATGCACCAAATGAATTAATGCATGTAGCGATAAAAGTGCATACATTAGGATCACCACTCCCCCTATATTTTACGGAACAAGAAACATTGCAGGTGTAACAAACAAAGATTAAGACTTGCAATCAACATAAAGTCAAGGAAAAACAAACGAAAAAGAAAGTCTTCTAACATGCAAAGGTTTTAAGGTTCAAACGAGCAGACCACACAGAAGGTTCACACACAAACGCACACGATACAAGGAGCTATGCAAGCTCCACAAGCAAATCCCTCGAACTCCTACTAGATGACTTCTCCCCCTTTGGCATCGAGACACCAAAAAGGGAGGAAGTCCGATGCTAACGCCCAACAAATCACTCGTCAGACTCCTCGGTGGCATCGGCGTCAGAATCATAAGGATCCACTGGATCCTCCGAGTGCTCAGACTGGATCTCATCATCATCAAACTCTGGAGGCGGGGAGTGCTCAACGGTCGGAGGAGGAGTGTCATCACTGTCAGTCCACCGAGAGTAGTTCTGCGAAATCCACTTGTCCTCAGAGGTGATATCTTTCTCGGACCCACTGCTAACTTGCAGCTGTAGAGCTCTCATCATCTCGATCTGACGTGCGCGGCTCTTTTTCTCGCGCTTGTGAGCAAGGTACATGTTGTGCTGGATGTCAAGCTGGAGACAGAAGGTTTTGCGAACCTTAGCCTTGAGCTTCGCGCATGCGGAGGTACCCACCCCGGGAAGCTCAAAGTCAGAGTCACTAGAAGCGGCAAACTCAGTCGCCATCTGTTCTTTTCCTTTGTTCTCAAAGCGAGGGGCAGCATGCTTCTTGATCTTCAGCTTCTTTCGGGCGTGAACAACGAGAGAAGAGGGATCCATGACCAAGACATCGCCTGGAAACGTGGCCTCCCAATAAGAGTGAAGAAACTTCATAATGTAAGGACCCAGAGAAGGACATGCCTTGCTTGTCACACAGCGGTACATCTCCTGCCATAGCACCTCGGGCACATTCAAAGGAACGCCTTTGCCCTTCTCAGAGCGAGTCACCAGCATCAAATCAATGAAGAAGTTGTAGATCCGATCTTGATTCCCAACATTGGGAATCAGCATGTTCCTGTAGATGCGATGCATGATATCGTAGAGCGGCTTCAAATCCTTGGAGGCACTCGGTATCCCACGGCCGGGAATGTAAAGTGGAGCAAGCAAAGCAGGATCAGAGGCAATAGCACCAAACGGAGAGAAACTAACACCCTGTCCATGATCATCACAGTGATAGCCCAGAGCTGCACATAACTCAGACCAACGAGAAGAACACTGCTGGTCACGAGTCATCCAGGTGATAGTACGGTGGTCATCAGTCCCAAAGTGAATAGTGGCATACCATTGTTGAATGAGCTGCGGATCCATGTCACACTGAGTATCCATGAGCTTGATGAGATCAAACTCCTAACACAATGCCAGAGCATCCTTGAAGTACTCCTTGTGATCCTCTGACTTCGTGTGGTCTATGTCAATGGCCCACATGCTTGTCACCTTGTTCTTCAACTGGCTGTAGATGTCGGTGACAATACTCAGCTGCTGGGTAGTCCAAAACATCGGGTTGGTCCAACCTTGTGCACGAGGAGATGAGTACGGATTCTGAACCCTGAAGCGCTGAAATTCTGGCAGAGACATCTTTGACACAGGCTTGCCCTTAGAGGTCTTCATGATGGCAGACCTCTAACGGCGAGAGAGCTGACAGGGCTGGGTGACTTCCTCTCCCTGATCATCGGACCGGCGCACCCTCTTCTTCTTCGGACGCGGGCCACCTCCTCTCGAGCGAGAACCACCTACTCAAGCAAGACACGAGGGAATAGAGAGATGAGATGGATACACATCGAGAGGGGTTTGAAAAAGCATGCACGAGAAAGATGCACATGGGATGGACCTTCAGGCACCAGTTGTACCGGGCGTGCACCGGTTGTACCGCCATGACAGGGAGGTTGTACCGGGGGCTGCCAAACCTAGGGCATGAGTCCGATACGGCCGGGGAGGAGGGCAAATCAGTGAGCATGGACTAGAGCATGATGATTCAAACTCCTAGATTACTCACACTACTGTACCATGTAAGCACGATTCATAGAAATCGATGATGTGATTCGAGGCCCTAAAAAATGCGGATTCCAAAGGAAACCCTACAATGCGAGGAGCATAAGGCCTTACCCACATCCATGGCGCAGATCGTGGAGGAGGAGAGCAGCACCTGCCCGATCTGAGGGAGATCGGAGAGAACCGAGGCGCCGGCGGCGTCCCGGGGCGGCGGCGGTTGGTGTCCGGTGGGAGGAGTATTCAGGGTGAAGGCACGAAGTGGGGAAATAACCCCCACGATTTTGGCCCGAGCCTTATATACTCCTCACACCGGTAGAACCGCGGTGCCCGACCGGTTGTACCGGCCCCTGTGGTAACACTAGGGTTACTGCGGTACCTCCGGTCCACTGGAGACACCGGTTGTACCGGGATGAACCCCGGTTGTACCGGTGCCTGACCGAGACCGGTAGTACCGCTCAAAGGGTCGGTTCTACCATTTGTTCATTCTAGTGCTGCCAGGGGAGAGGGGGAAATGTGTATTGGAAATACAGAGGGCTGAAGAGAGAGAACTTGGGATAGAACTAGTCTAAGGAGAACGACACATTCTCCACTCTCGAACAGAAGACACGCAACACACAAAACTCGAGCCAACACAAAACCCCGGTGACGGAACCAAGAATACCAGAAACGAGAGAAAGCGAGCACACACAAATTCACCATTGAAGCAAACACAATGAAGAGCCACCAAATTGAACCAAACCTCCCGAAGAGAGGGGCGGTGGCCGAAGCCACCATGTTTAAGCTTGTTTGGTATGACACCACTAAGATGTATCTTGGGTTCATTGCCAATGCTCTTCTTTGAAGCACCGTTGTCACCTTGGGTGACCATGACGGCCGCCGAACGTGACCATAGTGAAATAATTTTGTCTCTTTCCGCATAATAGGTGGAGTAGTTTCCTATGAATTAAGCAACACTCCCCCTATGTCCATGCCTACATCCAAGCTAGACTTCATGTTGAGATGGGAAGTGTGGGCAAGTCTTCAAACCGCATTACTTGAATCAATGATATTTAGCTCATGCCTTAACTCTCGAAATCTTGCTTCATCCAAAGGCTTGGTGAAAATATCCGCAAGTTGATCTCCGGTGCCCACATATGAAAGGTCAATATCACCCCGCTTCACATGATCTCGAATAAAGTGATGACGAATCTCTATATGCTTTGTCTTGCTATGTTGGACGGGGTTGTAGGCGATCTTGATAGCACTTTCATTGTCACATAAAAGAGGCACTTTGTCACACATGACACCGTAATCCTTCAAAGTTTGCCTCATCCATAATAATTGTGCACAACAACTTGCGGCAGCAATGTACTCGGCTTCGGTCGTAGAGAGGGAAACACAATTTTGCTTCTTGGATGACCAACACACCAAAGACCTACCAAGGAATTGGCATCCTCCGGAAGTGAACTTCCTCTCCACCTTGTCTCCCGCCCAATCCGAATCCATGTACCCGACGAGGTTGATGCTTGAGCCTTTAGGATACCACAATCCAAAGTTTGGGGTATGAACCAAATATCAAACGATTCTTTTGACAGCCACTATGTGACTCTCTTTTGGTGCGGATTGAAATCTTGCACACATGCCCACACTCAACATGATATCCGGCCTAGATGCACAAAGATACAACAAAGAACCAATCATAGAATGATACTCCCTTTGGTCTACCTCTTTACCGTTCGGGTCGAAGTCAAGTTGACACTTGAGTGGCATGGGTGTCTTGGCTCCTTTAAGACCATCATACTTGAACCTCTTGAGCATGTCTTGAGTATATTTGTCATGGTTGATGAAAGTTCCTCTTGATAATTGCTTGACTTCAAAACCGAGAAAGAAATCCAACTCTCCCATCATAGACATCTCAAACTTCTCGGTCATTAGCTTAGAAAATTCCTCATTAAAAGATTTGTTAATCGAGCCAAAGATAATATCATCAACACATAGTTGGCATATGAACAATTGCCCACCAACCCTCTTGGTAAAAAGAGTGGGATCGATTTGCCCAATTTCAAACCCATAATCGACTAAGAACTCGGTAAGGTGCTCATACCAAGCGTGTGGTGCTTGCTTAAGGCCATAGAGAGCCTTGTCGAGTTTATAGACATGATTGGGGAAATTGTGGTCCTCGAACCCGAGGGGTTGCTTGACATATACCAACTCATTAATGGGACCATTAAGAAAAGCACTCTTCACATCCATTTGATATAACTTGAAGTTGAGAAGCATAAGCAAGAGCAATACGAATGGACTCAAGACGAGCCACAGGGGCAAAAGTTTCACCATAGTCAATACCTTCGACTTAGGAAAAACCTTGAGCCACCAACCTTGCCTTGTTACGGATGACAATACCAAGTGCATCTTGCTTGTTCTTGAAAATCCACTTGGTCCCAATAACATTATGATCACCTTTGGGTCTCCCCACTAAAGTCCACACCTTGTTGCTCTTGAAGTTATTGAGTTCATCATGCATGGCCTCAAGCCAATCCGGATCTTCAAGCGCCTCACCTACCTTTTGGGGTTCAACACAAGAAACAAATGCATTATGGGCACAAATGTTTCTCAATTGACTACGAGTTGTTACCCCCTTTTGGATGCTTCTGAGGACTTGATCCACTGAAAGATCTTGTGATTTTAACCGGGATGCAATCTTGAGTGCTCGGCGAACTCTTTCTTCTTCCAAAGTTTCTTGAGGGGAGCACGAAGACCATCTTCGGAAGAAAGAGCATCCTCAAGGACTTGCTCACCATTTTGAGAATTCCCTTGAACAAGAACTTGATCTTGGTCATCATTTGGTGCACCGCAATCTTCAATGATTGGATCTTGACCTTGATCTTGTTCGGGCGAGAGAGGGCCTTCTTCTTGTTCTTGGTTTGCTTGTGGATCTTGAGGAGGTGATGGCTCCACGTGCGTAGAGCATTGTCCTTCTCCTTCCACCACAAGGGGTTCCTCAATGGGTAGGAAATGACCCACAGCCACTCTTCTTATGGCTTGAGGAGGAATTTCATCACCTACATCATTAAGATCACCTTGCCCCACTTGGGAGCCATTATGTTCATCGAACTCCACGTTGCTAGATTCTTCCACAAGTCCGGACGACTTGTTGTAGACTCTATAGGCGTGAGAGTTTGAAGCATAACCAACAAATATGCCCTCATTAGTCTTAGACTAAAACTTAGACAAACGAGCACCTTCATTGAGAATGAAACACTTACACCCGAAGACCCGAAAATACTTGATGTTGGGCTTCTTTCCGGTGATGATTTCATACGGTGTTTTGTTCAAGATCTTGCGGAGATAAATATGGTTGGTTGCATGACAAGCAGTGTTGATGGCCTCTGCCCAAAAGTTGTATGGACTCTTGAACTCCGCCATCATTGTTCTTGCTGCGTTAATCAGAGTGCGATTATTTCTCTCCGCAACACCATTTTGTTGAGGGGTATAAGCAGCGGAATATTGATGTTTGATCCCCTCATCTCCAAGGAATTCATCCAAGGTGTAGTTCTTGAACTCGGTGCCGTTGTCACTCCTAATTGCCAAAATCTATGAATTTTGTTGACGTTGAGCTTCATTGGAAAACTCAAATACGGTTTGTTGGGTCTCACTTTTCTTCTTGAAGAAATAAACCCATGTATATCTTGAATAGTCATCAACAATAACCATGCAATACTTCTTTCCGCCAAGGCTATCATATGATGGAGGCCCAAAGAGATCCATGTGAAGGAGCTCCAGAGGCCTCTTGGTGGAGATGATATTCTTGACGGGATGTTTCTTCTCATGTAGTTTCCCTTCAATGCATGCCCTACAAGCACGATCTTTGGCAAAGCCAACATTTGTTAGTCCAATGAAATGCTCACCCTTGAGAAGTGTTTGCAAAGACCTCATATTGACATGCGCTAGTCGGCGGTGCCAAAGCCATCCCACATCAACTTTAGCCATTAGACACATGGCGGTTTTGGTGGGGACTTTTGAAAAGTCCACCACGTACATACCGTCCTCCACGTGTCCAACAAAGGCCACTTTAAGAGTTTTGCTCCACATCAAGGTGACCATGTCTTTATCAAAGAAAGTGCAAAGGCCCATCATGGCAAGTTGACGAACGGAAAGTAAATTAAAGGCACAAGTCTCAACTAGCAATACTTTCTCAATGGACGAGTCCGGAGAAATTATCACTTTGCCAAGACCTAATACCTTTGACGTGTTTGCATCTCCAGATTGGACACGGGTGGTTCGAGATGGTCCAAAATCAATGTCCACCAACATGTCCTTGCTTCCGGTCATATGACTTGTAGCCCCGCTATCAAGTATCCATGAACCACCACCGGAAGCCGCCACCTACATGAGATCAATTCTTGGGTTTAGGTACCCATTCACGAATGGGTCCTTTTGCGTTAGTAACAAGGGTCTTAGGCACCCAAATGGACCATGCAATATACTCATCAAAGGAACCAACAAATTTTGCATAAACATGCCCATCATTAGTGCAACAAAGAACATAAGAGGGGTTAGTTGGTCCGGCAAAGTCATTGGGAATGGAACCACTTCTCTTGGTCACTCCACCCTCAATGGCCTTTGCCACCTTTTCTTGAGGCTTCTCCCCTTCCTTCACAAATGTGACTTCCTTTGAAGGAGGAGGGGACTTGCCTTTCTTCTTTTTGTTCTTCCTCTTCTTGTTCTTCTTCTTTGATGATCTTGCACCAAAACCAATGCCTTCTTTCCCAATGACCTCCTTTTGGGAACTCACGAGATCATTAAGGTTCTTTTCTCCTTGAATGCACGAGACAAGTCCCTTCTCAAGTTGTGCCTTCAACCTAGCGTTTTCCTCAACGAGAGGAGCATGCTCACAACAAGAGTTAGAGGAACTAGGTTTCTCTACCACAATAATAGGAGAAAAGGTAGTAATTTCTTTAGTGAGTTGCATACTTGTTTCATCATGAGCCTTCTTGAGAGCCATGAGTTCGTGCTTTAAGGACTTGTGGTCCTTTTCTACTTTCTCATGATCCACAAGAAGTCTTTCATGAGCCTCAACAAGTTCATCATTTTTAGTCTTGAGATCACACGCAATAGCATTAGAATGTTTAAGGTCAAGTTTTAGCTTAGAGATATCACTAGCATACGTCTCATCAAGAGACAACTTAAGCTCACGCTCTTCTTCGAGAGAATGAGATAGCTCCTCTATCTCATCCGCATAGTCGCGACTATGACCTTGCAACTCGGTGATAGTCTCATCAAGTTGCTCAATGTGAGCATGGGCTTCGCCTAGTTTTTCCAAGAGAGCCACAAAGTGTCCCTTGGCAACACCTTTGAGCTTGGACATGAATAGTTCGAATTCATTTTCTTCTTGTGCTTTGGGCTCCTCATTTTCCTCCACACAATCCAACAATGAAGGATTAGTGGGAGTAAACGGTTTAGCGTGAGGAGTTACCGAGGTAGTCTTGGCCATAAGACACTTGTGGATGATGTGAGGGTTCTCGTTGGGGGAGTTGAAGAGAGACGTTGATGAGGGGGATTCAATGGCGATAGCAACAGTGGCGGTTGCCACAATCTCACCACTTTCTTCATCCTCCTCATCATCGGAATAGTATTCTTCTTGAGCCACCAACACACGTTGTGGCTTCTTCTTCACAAAGGTCTTGTTCAATGGTGGTTTGTTCTTGTCCTTACGGATGAGCTTTCCACCGTGGTCTTCTATTTTCTCATATGGACACTCCGCACCAAAATGACTCACATTGCCACAATTGAAGCAAGTCCTTATTCTTTGGCCCTTTGGCTTGAAGCTACTTGTTTTGGACTTGAAGTTCTTCTTGTTGCCCCAAAATTGACTTGAGGCTAGAGCCATGTGCTCATTGTAAGCATACTTGGTGTCTTCCGGACCCACATCCTCTTCATCTTCATCTTCCTCAACTTGAACCTCCTTGGCCTTCAAGGCGAGAGATGGCATCTTGGAGCCACTTTGGCGAGCCAATTTTAACTCGGCCGTGGAGTCCAAGATTTCCATGGCAACGAATTCATCCAAGACTTGGTTTGAACTCAACTCGCGAAAGTCGGGCCTTTGACGAATGACCTTGGTGATATGCTTCTTGTGTAGGAGCATAGCCGTGATGAACTTTCTCTTTATCCATCTGTCGTCGGTGTCCATGCTCCCGTGGTCTGTCATGGAGTTGGGGAGAGCCACCAACCTTTGATGAACATCCACGGAAGACTCCCCTTCATTCCTGACAAAGTGATCGGCTTGATCTTGAATCTTGTCAAACTTCGAGCACCGTATGCTAGAGCTTCCCATGAGAGTCCTCTCAAGAATATCCCACATCTCTTTGGCTGTTTCACACTTTAGGACAAGATTTTATTGCTCTTCCTTCAACCCATTTCCTATCACGAGCATAGCATGACTGTTGATGGTGTTGTCCCGATATTCTCTTGGGGTCATGTTGTGGCGGTCACAAGGATTGAATCCCTCCTCAACGATGCGCCACAATTCCACGGAGGACCCCTTCAAATGTCTCTTCATGCGATGAGCCCAAACCGGATAAGCATCTTTGTTAAGGATGGGAATAGTGCCTGCATGTGTAAAATGAGGCTCGGGAAGAGGTAGTGAGTTATAGGTAACAGGAGGAGCCACCGCGGAATGAATACCCGATCCATTCCCTAAACGAGGAATGGATCGACTATCATTCCTACCATCATCACTAGGTTGGGAGATGACATCTCCTCTACCCAACGTTGGAATGTTGGGGATGATGGTGGGGTTTCTCTCCGAGGGCATCCTCGACGTGAGGCTACCAAGCATGTAGGTAACTTTATTCATGTGCGCCTTAATGGCGGGCATGCCTTCATTGTACTCATGTCGAGAGATAGATGATGAGTCATCCTTCGCGAACGCATTCGTGAAGCCCTTGGTACTCGGAACCCTTTCCAAGAGGGGAGGGTTCGAAGTAGCTCCCGGAACCTCAACCTCTTTTGGTTTATCCTCTTGCGGCATCCTCTTAAGGCGGTAAAGCCCTTAGTAAGAGACGAGGCTCTGATACCAATTGAAAGGATCAGAATGTTGATTAGAGGGGGGTGAATACGCGACTAACACTTTTTAAACTTTTCTTAACAATTTAGGCTCAACAAGGAATATAGGTTGTCTAGATATGCAACTATGTGAGCAACCTATATGCCAA
The DNA here is from genome assembly GCA_950022295.1 of Bromus sterilis. NCBI lineage: Eukaryota > Viridiplantae > Streptophyta > Magnoliopsida > Poales > Poaceae > Bromus > Bromus sterilis. The sequence goes on from OX465599.1 coordinate 227,499,538, forward strand.
CAACTACGAAACAACAAGCAAGCAATAGATAAGCAAGGAAAGTAACTTGCACAAAGTAAAGGTAAAGGTGAACACGGGAGACAAGGATATGTTTCCGAAGTTCCTTCTCTTTCGAGAAGTACGTCTCCGTTTGGAGAGGGTGAGGAGCACAATGCTCACACGAAGCCAACGAGGGCCACCCTATTTCTCCTCACGCTCTTACCAACGTAAGATGCCGTGAAATCACTATCGGTGCCTTGAAGGATCACACGAAACCTTTACACAAGGGTGGGGCAGCTCCACACAATGCCGGAGTCTCCCACCAACACCACGAAGCTTCACCACAATGGATTGTGGCTTCGAGGTGGCCTCAAGCTCTTGATGGCCCCAAACCACAAGAGTAACAAGATCCACAACAATAAGGATGAGAAACAATATTTCCTTTGAATGGAACTTTAGATCTAGGTCTCCTCCCTCAATTCCTAGCTGCACAACAAGTTTGATTGGCTAGAGATGGAGATCGGAGTCAATGGAGCTTTTTGGCGTCAATGGAGAATGAGTGTAGCTTGAGGTACGAAGAAATGAGGAAGAAACCCCCCCCCCTTTTATACCTCCCACTCAATCCAACCGTTATGTGCAGAAAAGAACACAGGCCGGTACAACCGGCCTGCCACTCCGGTACAACCGGCCAGCCACCCTGAGCCAGCCGAAAGCCCTAACCCTAGCCAGAGGTGGAGTGGACACAACGGTACAACCGCGACCACACCGGTAGTACCGGATTTACCCGTACAACCGGTGGGCCACCGCTCCACCACCGGCCTAGGTCAGAGGGCCATGGGCATGGGTCCGGTGGAAGGACCGGTAGGGGGGCCGGTACAACCGTGCCACCCCCAAACCGTAGCACGTAGCGAGGGGAGAGCGGTTGTACCGCTCCTGGCACCAGTTGTACAGGATTTACCGGTACAACCGGGCCACCACCGCTCGGCTACCGGCCCGGGTCAGAGGGGATTCCCTACCACCACGGTGCAAGCACCGGTGCAGGGCCGGTAGTACTGGCCCCTGAACAGAGCGGTACAATCGGCCTTGTACCCCGGTACAACCGGCCAGCTGGTGACCAGGCAGAGTAGGCTTCTTGATCTCTTCGTGCTTGGACCGAAATGGTCCCGCGGCATCGTGTCATGTGGGTGAAGCTGAAACACTCGAAACGTGGTTAGATACGTAATCCGGTATTGAAATCAACACCAAAACCAAGGACGGGAAATGTTCCATCAGACTCCCACTTCTTCAATGCATAGCCTTTCATTCACTTCTCCCTCACATGAAGGTTGTAGGATTGCAAGCTCATTTTACGGAAGACCAGTAGAGTATAAACCGCATCAAATTTGGGTTCATACAGATTAGGGGAAGCATAGGGTTAACCCAACGGGGCATTTTGAAACCCATACAACAAATATCATAAGCAAGGGATACGAGTTCGAAAGCAGAAGGATAACGACACCGAGTAGATGATTATCATTGGCCAGAGGCATATGATATCAGGGAAAATACATGAATGACTTAGGGAACAAGGGGACGATAGGTAATAATCCACCAAAAGGACAGGTGGGGGTACCGAGAGTTTGGTGTGAGTATCGGTACTCAACCATAAGAAGAAAGAATGCCAAAGCATTGGAGACAAAAGCATCAGAATATTTCGACGCTTAAGTACAAAGGAACTATGACTTCCATATCGATGTATCAGATTCAGATACATCGATCAAACATGAATAAGTTGAATAGAAGCTTGACCGTTAATCAATTAAGGTTTGATTTACCGAGAACCGGCTCATGTCCGGAATGACGTCTGAGCCAGAAGAATGGATTCATAGGTATCAACTGATGATTGCGTGCACTAGCACATACGATGATCCAACATATCGGAATGGAAATGCCAAGGGAGGGCATCGAAGACCACAAGACAAACGGGATTAATCATAGTGCAAGCAGGTAAGAAGAATCTCCAAATCAGTAGGTTGTCGAGGATTGTCGCGAGAGCGAATAGTATTTCAAAGTATTTTTGGGAATCACAGGAACAACTTAGGATGAACGAATCCTCGATAAATGTGAGGAATTATCCGCAGGGTGAAAAGAAGCTGCAAGGCAGTAGGTTCAAAGGATTCCCGAAACAACAGAAAGTATTTCGATGCATCTTGAGAACACAAGAGCAACTGGGATTGAATGGATGAACGGAAGGTGTATGTGGTTATACATACGGAGTTATCGGTGGCAGGGAATTGTCAAGGTATCAACACATATGGTCTCAGGAATTTTATGGGATAGTAATCTTCGGAATCTTCTCGTGAAGCAAGTGATCATCTGTAATGATGGGCTCTCCGGGAGGAAGTAGTCACGAGAACCTAATGTCAGAGTTAGCAAAATCTTTAACCCGAAAGAGAAGAGAGATCAGAGTCCCAGAGTAAAGATGCGGAGAAAAATATCCTAATTCCACCAGTTTGCGACGTGGGCCGATAAGCCACACGACACTGTTTGAAAAATAGTTTTGCAACGACTAGACTCAACTTCGACCAAGGAGTTGGAAATGGGTTATCTACAGGTAGTTGGGTCTAATACCAACTTGTGACGCCCCCAAAATCAGATCGTGTACAGTAATCATACACGCAAGGTACACGATCGAAATCAGGGACTCATGGTGAGATATCACAACACAACTCTACAAATAAAATAATACCAGCTGTTTAATACAAGCCAAGGGCCACGAGGGATCGAATACAACAGCTCGAGAGCACAAAGTTAGCGGAAGCAATAGTATCTGAGTACAGACACAAGGATACAAGGTTGCCTTCAAAAGGCCAGCACAAATAACAACAAATCGAAAAGGCGAGGCCTCTTGCCTGGGAACCTCCAAACTACTCTTGGTCAACGGGGAACTCAACGTCGTAGAAGGCACCGGGGATCTTCATGTTGCGGTGGTCGGCATCGGGGATCTCCTGCTCCTGGACTCCAACGTCGACTGCAACGGCCGATCAGGCAAAACAAAAAGGGGGAAATAAAGAAAGGGTGAGCATCTAGCATACCCACGAGTCTTACACCCGCTACTAAGCATTTATGCATTTGTATCAAATGGAATGGGGAGGCTGTATATAGTGGACTGCAAGATAGAAATCAGAATAAGGATAAGAAGCTAGGCCTATCGAAGACTAGCATATTTTTACGAGTCTTGCAGCATGAGAAGAGAAACAGCCAACAGTTCAATAACATGAATGTAATAACAATGGAGCAGAAGTTGTTGCATCATTGTATAATAGTAAGTTGTAATGATTAATAATAATAATAATGCCTCCGAATTCCCCTCCTCGACTTCCCTGCGAGGAAGAAAACCCGGAACCATACAGTTTAATAGTAGTAGTGTGTAGTGGTAAGGTCCAGCTTCAACATAAACCGTCCTGTTACCGTGGACACGGCTATTCGAATAGATTAAACTCCCTGCAGGGGTGCGCTACTGTTCAGCCTACACGCTCGGATCTCCAGGGTGGCATACACCTTGTTGGGGAATGCCCCACCGTGGCTATCCGACACATCGAAGCCCATCCTAGGCTCAGCAGAGAGGCCATCCGCCGGACTATATCCTATGCGCCAAGGGGTCTAGGTCCCTCACCCTTGCACGCTCCTGCACGGTGCGAGTCTGGCCGGTGAAGCAAAAGCAAATCCAAACACACCTGCTGCAGCAAATAAGACAACACGGCTTCCCGGCAATCAGGCCGCACTACTGCTGATGTCTGAAGAGCTTTCGGACGACCTACGACGCGGAGGGCCCACACCGTAATCCCACGTGTAGGTAGTGCGTACAGACCAACGGGTCTCTCAAGTCATCCGCCGAACCATTTAGCATTTTAATTAACCTGTGTGACAACCGTTATCGTTGCCTCGACTTAACTAACTCGCGGACAACGACAGCAGTCAGGACCACCAGTACATCGGTGCCTGCCCTGTCGTCCCACCAAGTCTCTACGGTTACCAACAAGGTGAACCGACTCCTTACCTTATCTCGCATGTGCTCTTGGTAGAGCTCGACTTTCGTGGTTTGGTAACTCTCGCGAGATACGAGCAGGGGCCAAGCACGCCAGTAACGTCAGTCGTACCCTCCCTGTCGTTCCCGACGCAATACCGCTCGCGGGCACCGTTGGGTCGCCCAACTCTTACCTTTAAGGACAACCATTGCTCAGGTACCTAGAGTGGCTATGCAGAGTCGGAAACGAGTGGAGTACGAGGATTACTCCCCGATAGCTTCACTTGATGTGGCTCGACAGAGCCGAGCTAGGGGGCCTTAGGCGGTGTCTGCATTGTACCATACCTGTTGCAGTTATAATAAGACGTATCCGAGTCACTCCCCTGAGTGGTCACGGCCCTGCTATCTAATCCTAGCTAACAATGTGCAGGGCTCACTGCTGAATATAATATATATTTATAAAACAGCATAGGATAAAGGAAGGTACATCAAGGGGCGACAAAAATAGGTTATGCAATTGAATAGGATTGTAAACGTAGCAGCAACAGTAAACATGCCTAGTGCAAGAAATGTACGGAAAAGGTAGGCGATATCTGGTGAAGAGAATGACTCTTCTTGCCTGCAAGCTCGACGGTAGGGGTAGGGTCGTCGACGAAGTAGTCGTACCCGGCAGCGGTGTAGTCGGCAGTAGCAGCGGGGTCTACCGAAGAATAAGGGGGGGGACAGTAAATATAAAGCAAACATAACAAACAGATGCATGACATGACAGATGCAATGTTAATGGTGTTCTAACGCAGTGCAATGCACGTTGCTCGGAGCGGGAATTCATCCGGGGATGAAATTCCGGCTCCGGGTGATTATCGACAGACGGCCCAGAGGGGGGATGTCGATGTTCGTTGTGTTAGAGGGGTGTGGTTGGTATACGGATAAAGTATTCTTACTCGATAATTTTTCTGATCAATTTTGATGTATAAAGTTTTTCAATCCGAGTTACGGTTCAAAAGATATTAAATTTCAAAGTTTAAATCAATCTAAAGCAATTTCTGGAATTTATTTAATTGTTTTATAAATATTATCCAAAACAGATACTTTCACCAGGTCAAAACTGACATGAGGGTCCCACATGTCAGCCTCATAGTAATAAAAATTCATTTTATTTAATCCTAACAAGTGGGGCCCAGCAGTCATACCCACTCGTTTAATAAAATTATTAAATATCTAAATAGGACATGGGGTTCACATGTCACTGACACATTCCAATAATTATATTTATTTAAAACTAACCATGCAGTGGGGCCCATGTGTCAGCCTAACAATTTTAATTAAACAATGTCTAATTAACCAGAAAGTTATTTAAGGGTTGGGCCTACTAGTCAGTGACTCAAGGGGTATTAGTGTTAATTTGATAGGGGGTTGGTTAAGTGGGGGTTACCCCCTAAGCTAATCTGCCTGGCCCACTTTCCAGTGGGTCAACCCCACTGTTCCCAGCGGGGACACGCCGGCGACAGGAAACGGGGTCCCGACGAGGTCCGCAGGAGGGGCGGTGAGCAGGGGAGCAGCGAGGTTGCGGCTGCTCACTAGGTGGGCACCCACGGTGTCCAGGAGTGACCGAGGCGTGACCAGGGCGCGCGGGGCGCGGGGCCGAGGCAGGAAAGGCACGCTTGGGCGGCCCGACGGCGATCGATGTTGGGCGGAGGGGCTACGATGGCCAACAGCGACGTGTCGGCAGGAAAGGCACGCTTGGAGGAGCAGCCAAGGCACGCGCGAGGCGCGGCCAAGCGCGAGGCGAGGCGCAGCCAGGACGTGGTTCGGCCATGGCCGACGACGGTGTTGGGCGCGACCGGGGAGACGACTACGGCGACAAACACGTCGAGGGAGAGGGGGGATCGAACGAGGTTCTCACGGTGAGCGCGAAGGGGTTGGCAGCAGGCTCGGGGAGGCACCGGCGAGGGTGAATTTAACGACGGCGTCGTTGGCGGCCGTGGCGGAGGAGCGGCGCGATTCAGACGTCGTGGTGATCTCCGACTCAGACGCGAGGTCGGGGAGAAGTAGAAGACACCGGTGGGGCTTGTGGACCCGCCGGAGCGGCGAGGGAGGCGTGGCGGCCGCGTCCACGACGGCAGCGCGTCCCCGGCGGCTCCCTAGTCTGGCGTTGGAGAGCAAGAGATAGGGAGAGGGGAAAAGAATTGAGCCACGACCATGGGGCTTGGAGGGATCTTATCCACGAGGGGAATGGGCGCAGTGGCCGTTGTCGAGCGCTGAGTGGCCAGAGGGGGGGCATGGCACGCGTGCAGTTTCCACGGCGTCGGCGTGCACGGGGTGAACAGGGGAAGAAGGAAAGAGAGGGGGAATGTAACACCCTCACTATCAGGTGAACAGTAATCACCATTACTGTTCCCCAGTACTGTTCAATTTTTTTTGGCTTTAACCAAATGGTTCAGTTCAAATTCAATTTTCCTTTGATATTGTTGCAAGCAAAGTGAACCATGGGCATTGATCATCATGGATGAAAACAAAGTCCAATCCATAAACATTTGAAATCAAATCAAATGCTCAAAATGCCTTTGATGAAATATTAAAAAAAAGTGGAATATAAACTTTCTCCAAAAATTGTGAAACTACTTTTATAAATTCACAAATATTCAGTGGATCACTTCCATGTGTGGAGTGGTATTTATTGTGCTATGGAATATTCTAAAAAAATCAAAACAGTGTCCAAAAACCCTATTTAAATCATTTAATATTTAAATCAAATATTAAATGACTTTTATTATTGCCCAATCTTTTTGTGGCAGTAATATATGGTGTAACAATAAATATGGGACACATCCCATATTTTACAAAATTGCCTAGGTATATAAAATAATTACAAAAAGGTAATAACAGAAAAGAAAAAGGAAAAACAACAGAAAAGCAAAAGCCCTAACCTACCCCTCCCCCTGGGCTAACTCCCAGCCCACTAAACCCCCACCCCACCGAAACTGGCCCGAATGGCCCACCCCCCGGTCATCCCCCTCCTCCCGTACGGGCACCATGGCGTGGCGCGCATCCGCCGAGGCCACGGCGACGAGCCCCCCTCCGTGGAGGCCATCCGGCAATCCTCCGGCGCCTACAAGTTCACCTAGGGCACCGCGGCGCCAAGCCCTAACCCTAGACTCGCGCCAGATCTCGCCAGTGCGCTCGCCCCCTCGTCGTTTCCGCACCACCCGAGCGCCCACGTCGCCGCCGTCGCACTCCGGCGCGGCCACCGACGCCCTCACGCCGAGCCGAGCTGTCCCAGCGACTCGTCGTCGTCGACTTCCTCTCCTCGCGCGCGCAATCGGCCGGAGCCGCCCCGTGGACACCGCTACGTCGCCGTTCCCCCTCCACTGCCTCGCCGTCGTCTCCGCGAAAATCGACGCCGCCAACGCCTCCTCGCGCCCGCTGCCTCCGCGACCCGCCTCACTGTGAGCCTCGCGTCGAATCCCCCCTCGCCCCGTTGTGCTTTGCTCATCGTAGCCGCCGCTCCTCTTAGCACCGCACCGGCCGCCGCGGTTAGCCATCGCCGTCGTCGATGGAGTCCACCTCGCCGAGCTTGTCGCCCACCAGTGGCTGCGCGAGCTTCGCCCCCTTTGATTCCGCCCAACGTCGGGGCTGGCCGGCAGCCTCGCCGCCGTGCCACGGCCACCGCCGGCGTGCCATGGCTGTGGCCTCGTGCCATTGTCCAGTGGGCCCGGCTGGATTAGACCCCCCCCCCTTAATCCCCTTTTAGTGTCTAACCCCCCCCCCCCACTTAGTCTAACCCCTTGTTAATAATGAACTAAAAAGAAACCCCCCCTCCCCACCCCACTGACATGTGGGCCACAGCCTTTTAACTACTGATAAAAATCTGTTAATTAACCTACTGACTATAACATGTGGGCCCTGCCCTTTAATGAATTTATTAAAATGACTAATTATAATATGTGTGACTTACATGTGGGTCCAGGGGTATTTAAAATTAAATAAATTGTTTATTTAATAAACAGAGGCTGACATGTCATGTGGGTCCCACATGTCAGCACTGTTCAGGATAATGTTATTAAAAATAATAAAAGAAATTTTTAAAAGGGTTTTTAAATGATTTAAAGTGTTTAAAAACTTTGAAATTCAATATCTTTTAAACCGTAACTCAGATCGAAAAAGTTTATACATGAAAGTTGATCAGAAAATTATAACGAATACAGATAAGCTATCTGTAGGTCTATCCCACCCCCCTAACACACCGATCATCGACATTCCCCCCTCCGGGCTGTCTGTCGATAATTCCCGGTACCGATAAAAGGTACCCGGATGAATTTATTCCGAACACGAATGTTTCTCGGAATAGTTCAACTAACACGGATACACCACCCTTACGTTTGTCAGATGTCCACGACACCTCCGGCTTGATCCTTCCCCCTCCGGACACCTTGTCCGTTAATCATCCGGAGCCGGTAGTTCATCCTCAGATGAATTTCCGTTCCGAGCAATGTGCATTGCACTGCGTTAGAACACCGTTAACATTTTCATCTGTCATGTCATGCTATTTTTTGTATATTATTGTTGTGTATTTACTGTTTTCTTCCCCCCTTAATCTCCGGTAGACCCCGCTGTTCTCGTCGACTACACCACTACTGAGTACGACTACGTCGTCGACGACCGTACCCCTACCGTCGAGCTTCCAGGCAAGCAGAGCCATTCTCTTCCCCAGATATCGCCTACCTTTTCCGTATTTTCTTATACTAGGCATTGTTACTGCTGCTGCTACGATTACAATCCTATTCAATTGCATAGCCTAATTTTGTCGCCCCTTGATGTACCTTTCTTATCCTATGGTGCATATGATAATTATGCATATATTCAGCAGTGAACCCTGCGCATTGTTAGCTAGGACCAGATAGCGGGTCGTGATCACTCAGGGGGGTGAACACGGATACTATATATACAACTGCACAGGTACGGAACAAAGCAGACACCGCAAAAGGCCCCTATCTGGGTTATGCCCAGTCACCTCAAGTGTGAGCTATCCAGGAGTAATCCTTGTACTCCACTCGAGGCTGACTTTGTCTTACCGCCATAGGGTCCTGAACAGCGATTTAACTTCAGGTGAGGAGTCGGGCGACCCAACGGTGCCCGCGAGAGGTATTGCGACGGGACGACAGGGAGGGTACGACTAGTGTACCGGTGTGCTTGGCCCCTGATCGTTGGCCGCGAGAGTTACCAAACCAGGAGCACACGCGAGACAAGGTAAGGAGACGGTTCACCTTGTTGGTAACCGCAGTGACTTGGTGGGACGACGGGGCAGGCACCGATGTACTGGTGGTCCTGGCTGCTGTCGTTGTCCGCGGGTCAGTTAAGTCGAGGCAACGATAACGGTTGTCACGCAGGTTAATTAAAATGCTAAATGGTTCAGTGAATGTCTTGAGTTGGCTATATGCCATGTACGCACTACCTACCCGTGGGAATTACGAGTTTATGGGCTCCTCTGCTTCGTAGTGTCGTCCGAGGACTCTTCAGACGTCAGCAGTACCGCGGGCTGATTGCCGGGAAGTGCGCTGTCTTCTTTGCTCGAGCTGTGTTGTTTTTGTTACGACTTCTCGGCCACCCACGCACCGTGCAGGAGTACGTCAGGGTTGGGGTCCAAGGCCCTGAGTACTTAGGATTTAGACCGGCGGATGGCCTCTCTGTTGAGTTTGAAAGATGGGCTATGAAGTGTCGGATAGCCTCGGTGGAGCGTTCCCTAACAAGGTTCCCGCCACCCTGGAGATCCGTGCGTGTAGCGTAACACAAGTGCACCCCTGCAGGGAAGATTAATCTATTCGAATAGCCGTGTCCACGGTAACAGGACGCTTTATGCTGAAGCTGGATCTTACCTCTAGAAACTATTATTATTAAACTGTATGGTTCCGGGTTTTCTTCCTCGAGGGGATGTCGAGGAGGTGAACTCGGAGGCATTGTTAATTATTACAACTTATTATTATACAATGCTGCAGCAACTTCTGCTGCATTGTTACTTTATGCTGTATATAAACTGTTGGCTGATTCTTACCTCATGCTGCAAGACATCGTCGGAAGATGCTAGTCTTCGATAGGCCTAGCTTCTTACCCTTGTTCTGGATTTCTGTCTTTTAGTCCACTATATACAGCCTCTTCTTTCCGTTGATACAATGCATAATGCTTAGTAGGGGACGTAAGACTCGCGGGTATACTAGATACTCACCTGCTTTATTTCCTTTACTGTTTTGCCTGATCGGCCGCTGCAGCCGACGTTGGAGCCCAGGAGCAGGAGTACCCCGGAGGCGCCTACTACGACGTCGAGTTCCCCGTTGACCAGGAGTAGTTCGGTGGATCCCAGGCAGGAGGCCTCGCCTTTTCGATCTGTATCTCTGATGTGATTTGTGCTAGCCTTCTTAAGGCAAAACTTGACTAACTATGTCTGTACTCAGATATTATGGCTTGTATGACTTATGTATTCGGGTCCGCGTGACCCCCTCTATTGTAACATATTTGTTTATCCTTTTGTGTTTAGTTTTGTGTTGTGATATTATCACCGTGGCACCCTAATCTCAGTTGTGTACCCTATGTGTATGATTACTGTACACGGTCTGATTTTGGGGGCGTCACAAGTTGGTATCAGAGCCGACTGCCTGTAGGAAGCCACCGCACCACTACTGGTCGAAGTTGAGTCTAGACTTTGAAAAACTATTTTGCTAACTTAACATTTGGCTTACGGGCCCACATCGATGTCACTACGTGTGATATCTATGGTATTAGGATCCTTTTCTCCTTACCTATGCTCTGGGAATCTGCTCTCTTATCCTTGCTGGTAAGTTTTACAAAATCTGACATTAGGATGACGTTCTCTTGATTCCACCCGGCGTTTTTGGTGCTTCCCCCCCCCCCATTGATTGAGTCGTGTCGCGGGAGTCATACCCCAGGTCCCGGACCGCGGATCCCATTCTCATTCTGGGCAGGCCGCGCGTTCTCTGGCATTGACTCATGTGGCCAACAGTTTTCTTGCGGCGTGATTGACAGAGTGGAATCTATGTCGCGTCGTGTAATCCTAACCGCGGTCTGCGCGCCGCCTAGTGAGTCCTTTTTCCTTAATTTCTACGACGTTACGCTGCCCGATTTTCGATTGACTCTGTGTGTGAATGTGTATGTCTTATATGACTACTCCTATATTTATCCGCGCCTCCTTTCCGTTGTCGTTTTACTTCAGGCTTGATTCCGGTATCTCGATAAATTTTCGTCGCTGAAATACCCCTGTTAAATTCTAGCAGGATGGCTGGTCGTGGTGGTCGTGGTGCCAACGACCCACCTCCGCCGCCAGATTACATGGCCGCGATGATGCAGCAGTTCGAGCTGAACCGTCAGTTCATGGACAATGTCATGGCTCAGTTCCCCCAGCCGAACCAGAATGGGCACCACCATCAGCATGCCATCGTGACTCTGCACGACTTCACCCGCCTCAACCCCACTATGTTCCGCAACACTGTTCAGCCGTTGGATGCTGATGACTGGCTTCGCGACATCACTCACGAGCTAGAGTCTGCTAATGTCGATCCAGCCGACTATGTGAACTTTGCGTCTTATCATCTGAAAGGCGCCGCTGCTCAGTGGTGGAGCACCCACAAGCGTTCCCTGCCAGTTGGAGAAGTCATCACCTGGGATAAATTTCAGTCTGCCTTCTGCGCCCGCTACATTCCTCAGGGGATCATGGATCGTAAGGCGGAAGAATTCCGTAACCTCACTCAGGGCGACATGACTGTTGAAGCCTATCAGCGCAAGTTCCTCAACCTCTCTCGCTATGCGGAAGGAGAGATCACCACTGATGCTCGCAGGCAGCAGAAGTTTCGTCGTGGCCTCAACCCAGACCTCAGGCTCGCTCTTGTCGTTCATGATTTCGCCAACTTCGCCACCATGGTGAACAAGGCTATCACCATCGAGACTGCCCAGATGGAACACAAGACCTCTCTGAAGCGTTATCGTGACGTTGGCTCATCTTCGGGCGCAACGCAGAAGCGTCGTATTTGGCTGCCTACCAGTGTGACACATTCACCTGTCCCCGCTCCAAGGCCATCTTATGCTGCACCCCGTCTGCCTCCGCCACCGCAGATGCCAAGAGTTCTGCCTACACCACCCAATGCTAACCCCCTTCTTCCTCAGGATGGGTTATGCTTCACGTGCCGCCAACCTGGGAATTTTTCCAGGGAGTGCCCCCAGAAACAGAAGCAACTGGTAGTTCACCCCGCTGGTCGTGGAAATGGCCGTGGAAACAACAGGACCCCCAACTATAATACTGGGTCTGCTGCTCATGCTCGTGGACATGCTTACAACATTAATGTGGAAGAAGCTCAGGAACAACCCGCTACCGTGATGGGTACCCTTCTCATTAATTCCGCACCTGCTACTGTTTTATTTGATTCAGGAGCATCGCATTCATTCATGTCGGAAGCATTTGCGTTATCGCGTAACATTACGTTTGAGAAGATGAACCCACCGATGGTTGTCCGCACCCCTGGAGGCCGTTGCCAAACCTTCATGATGGTACACGATGTCACCATTGACGTCGAAGGGATTGTATTCCTTGTGTACCCCATCATCCTGAAAACCTCCACCATAGACCTAATTCTGGGCATGGATTGGTTGAAAGTTCACGATGCCGCGCTCTATTGTGGCACCAAGTCTGTCCAACTTTTTCACCCCTCCGGCGAGATTGTTAACCACACCACCCGAGTTACCCGTAATGCCGAAACACAGATATTTATGATGAATGCTTTAAATGCCGCCCCCCTCGAAGGCATCGAGAACGTTCCGGTCGTTCGCGATTATCCCGACGTCTTCCCAGAAGAACTGCCGGGAATACCCCCGGTCAGAGAAGTTGAATTTGTCATCGACTTGAAGCCCGGCACCACCCCTATTGCCAAGTGTCCTTACAAGATGCCGCCACATGAACTCCTTGAGCTTAAGGAGGAAATCGACAAGGCACTTCAGAAAGGATTCATTCGCCCCAGTTCCTCAGCTTGGGGAGCACCTTCGCTCTTTGTTAAGAAGAGCGATGGGACAAACCAATTGGTCCAAGATTATCGGCCCATTAACCAAGCCACCATCCAGAACAAATACCCACTCCCCCCGGATCAACGATCTGTATGATCAACTTGCCGGATCCAAGGTGTTTTCTAAACTCGACTTGAGGTTGGGTTATCACCAAATCCGAGTCCGTGATGAGGACATTCCGAAGACTTCCTTCATTACTCGCTATGGTTCATACGAGTACACCGTCATGTCCTTTGGCTTAACCAATGCTCCAGCCACCTTCTCCAGATTGATGAATTATATTTTCATGGAGTACCTCGACCAGTTCGTCGTGGTTTATCTGGATGATATACTGATATATTCCAAGAATGAAGAAGAACATGCTGAACATCTTCGTCTTATACTGGAGAAGCTTCGAGAACACAAACTCTACGCTAACTATTCTAAGTGTGAGTTCTGGCTTCCCGAAGTAACCTACCTGGGGCATGTGATTTCCAAGGATGGCATTGTCGTCACCCCCGAACGTATCCAGGCTATTCTTGACTAGACTCCTCCCAAGACCGTCAAACAAGTCCGCAGTTTCCTCGGGCTCGCTAGCTATTGCCGCCGTTTCGTCGAGAATTTCTCCAAGATTGCCAGGCCTCTGACTAATCTGCTTCACAAAGGTGTCAAGTTTGAGTGGAAAGATAAATGTCAAGAAAGTTTCCAAGCGCTCAAGGACAAGCTAACTTCTCCCCCGGTGCTCGCTCCCCCGGATACTCAGAAGGACTTCGTGATATATTGCGACGCGTCTCGTCAAGGATTAGGCTGTGTCCTAATGCAAGAGCGCAAAGTGATTTCTTATGGCTCTCGTCAGTTGCGTGCTCACGAAGACAAATACCCAACACATGATCTCGAATTGGCAGCAGTAATTTATGCGTTGAAGCTGTGGCGACATTACCTCGTTGGTAACCGTTGCGAGATCTACACCGACCACCAAAGCCTGAAGTACTTGTTTACTCAGCCCGACCTGAATCTCCGCCAACAAAGATGGCTCGAGACAATAGCCGATTTCAACATGGATATTCATTACACCCCTGGCAAGGCTAATGTGATGGCCGATGCTTTGAGCCGTAAAGCTTACTGTAGTGAACTTGAAGTTCAAGTACAACAACCACTTCTGTATGAAGATTTTCAAAAGTTAAACCTCGAGATTGTTCCTCAAGGTCATGCAAATAACCTGGTTATCGAACCGAATCTCGTCAAATCCGTCAAGGGTATATAGTTTTATGATGATTTCGTACACAAGATTAAGCGCGATATCGCCAATGGGAGACCCTCACCCTTCACCGTTGATAGCAAAGGTGCGGCGTTCTACCAGAACCGTTTAGTGGTTACTCACAGCAAGGGCAGGCATGAGAACCTGGATATGACCCCGAAGGTCATGAGAGCGGCTCACGATACCCCGTTGTCCATTCATCCTGGAAGCACCAAGATGTACCAAGACATTCGTCAGCAATTCTGGTGGCCTAACATGAAGCAAGACATTGCCCGATATGTTTCTGAATTTGACGTTTGCCGTCGCGTCAAGGCAGAACATCAAAGACCTGCTGGAACTCTACAACCACTCTCTATTCCTGAATGGAAGTGGGACAAGATCGAGATGGACTTCGTCACTGGTTTTCCCAGATCGCAGAAAGGCCACGATGCTATCTTTGTCGTCATCGACCGCTTCTCCAAGGTTGCCCACTTTTTGCCAGTCAAGGAGACGATCTCTGCTAGTCAGTTAGCAGACTTGTATGTGTCCAGAATTGTGTCCCACCATGGCATTCCGTTGGAGATCAGTTCAGACCGTGGCAGCATTTTCACCTCAAGATTTTGGGATAGTTTCCAAGAAGCTATGGGAACTCATCTGAATTTCAGCACCGCTTATCACCCCCAGTCGCAAGGACAGGTCGAACGAGTCAACCAAGTGCTTGAAGATATGCTCCGAGCTTGTGTCATCTCATTCGGTAAGAAATGGGAGGAATCTCTTCCATTTGTTGAATTCTCATACAACAATAGCTATCAAGCTAGTCTGAAGATGGCACCCTTTGAAGTCCTCTATGGACGTAAGTGTCGAACCCCTCTGAATTGGTCAGAAACTGGGGAACGAACTCTCATTGGTCCGGACATCATACAACACGCTGAAGATCAGGTTCGCGTTATTCGTGAACACTTGAAAGCTGCTCAGTCCCGCCAGAAGAGCAACTATGATCGCAAACACAAGGAAATGGTTTATCAACCTGGCGAATACGCGTACCTCCGTGTCACTTAGATGAGAGGCACTCATCGCTTCGGAATCAAAGGAAAGTTAGCTCCTCGCTACATTGGCCCGTTCCGTATCCTTTCCAGGAGTGGACCAGTGGCATACCGTCTGGAATTGCCGCCAAACCTCTCTCAAGTCCACGATGTATTCCACGTGTCCCAACTCCAACGCTGCTTCAAAGACCCTATTCGTGAAGTGGATCATGATCTAATTGAGTTGCAGCAAGACTTGTCATATCAAGAGCATCCGAGTCGCATCCTTGATCAATCTGAACGCAAGACCCGCAATAAGACGACCAAGTTTCTCAAAGTTCAGTGGTCGAATCATTCTGAAGATGAAGCCACTTGGGAACGCGAAGATCGTCTCCGCGATGAATACCCCGATCTTTTCCCCTCTACCACCTAAATTCTCGGGACGAGAATTCTTGTAGTGGGGGAGATTTGTAACACCCTCACTGTCAGGTGAACAGTAATCACCATTACTGTTCCCCAGTACTGTTCAATTTTTTTTGGCTTTAACCAAATGGTTCAGTTCAAATTCAATTTTCCTTTGATATTGTTGCAAGCAAAGTGAACCATGGGCATTGATCATCATGGATGAAAACAAAGTCCAATCCATAAACATTTGAAATCAAATCAAATGCTCAAAATTCCTTTGATGAAATATTAAAAACAAAGTGGAATATAAACTTTCTTCAAAAATTGTGAAACTACTTTTATAAATTCACAAATATTCAGTGGATCACTTCCATGTGTGGAGTGGTATTTATTGTGCTATGGAAAATTCTAAACAAATCAAAACAGTGGCCAAAAACCCTATTTAAATCATTTAATATTTAAATCAAATATTAAATAACTTTTATTATTGCCCAATCTTTTTGTGGCAGTAATATATGGTGTAACAATAAATATGGGACACATCCCATATTTTACAAAATTGCCTAGGTATATAAAATAATTACAAAAAGGTAATAACATAAAAGAAAAAGGAAAAACAACAGAAAAGCAAAAGCCCTAACCTACCCCTCCCCCTGGGAAAACTCCCAGCCCACTAAACCCCCACCCCACCGAAACCGGCCCGAATGGCCCACCCCCCGGTCATCCCCCTCCTCCCGTACGGGCACCATGGCATGGCGCCCATCCGCCGAGGCCACGGCGACGAGCCCCCCTCCGTGGAGGCCATCCGGCAATCCTCCGACGCCTACAAGTTCACCTAGGGCACCGCGGCGCCAAGCCCTAACCCTAGACTCGCGCCAGATTTCGCCAGTGCGCTCGCCCCCTCGTCGTTTCCGCACCACCCGAGCGCCCACGTCGCCGCCCTCGCACTCCGGCGCGGCCACCGACGCCCTCACGCCGAGCCGAGCTGTCCCAGCGACTCGTCGTCGTCGACTTCCTCTCCTCGCGCGCGCAATCGGCCGGAGCCGCCCCGTGGACACCGCTACGTCGCCGTTCCCTCTCCACTGCCCCGTCGTCGTCTCCGCGAAAATCGACGTCGTCGACGCCTCCTCGCGCCCGCTGCCTCCGCGACCCGCCTCACTGTGAGCCTCGCGTCGAATCCCCCCTCGCCCCGTTGTGCTTTGCTCGTCGTAGCCGTTGCTCCTCTTAGCACCGCACCGGCCGCCGCGGTTAGCCATCGCCGCCGTCGATGGAGTCCACCCCGCTGAGCTTGTCGCCCACCAGTGGCTGCGCGAGCTTCGCCCCCTTTGATTCCGCCCAACGCCGCCTCCTTTGGACGCCGGGGCTGGCCGGCAGCCTCGCCGCCGTGCCACGGCCACCGCCGGCGTGCCATGGTTGTGGCCTCGTGCCACTGTCCAGTGGGCCCGGCTGGATTAGACCCCCCCCCCCCTTAATCCCCTGTTAGTGTCTAACCCCCCCCCCCACTTAGTCTAACCCCCTGTTAATAATGAACTAAAAAGAAAACCCCCCACCCCACTGACATGTGGGCCACAGCCTTTTAACTACTGATAAAAATATGTTAATTAACCTACTGACTATGACATGTGGGCCCTGCCATTTTATGAATTTATTAAAATGACTAATTATAATATGTGTGACTTAGATGTGGGTCCAGGGGTATTTAAAATTAAATAAATTGTTTATTTAATAAACAGAGGCTGACATGTGGGTCCCACATGTCAGCACTGTTCTGGATAATGTTATTAAAAATAATAAAAGAAATTATTAAAAGGGTTTTTAAATGATTTAAAATGTTTAAAAACTTTGAAATTCAATATCTTTTAAACCGTAACTCAGATCGAAAAAGTTTATACATGAAAGTTGATCAGAAAATTATAACGAATACAGATATGCTATCTGTAGGTCTATCCCACCCCCCTAACACACCGATCATCGACATTCCCCCCCTCCGGGCTGTCTGTCGATAATTCCCAGTACCGATAAAAGGTACCCGGATGAATTTATTCCGAACACGAATGTTTCTCAGAATAGTTCAACTAACACGGATACACTACCCTTACGTTTGTCGGATGTCCACGACACCTCCGGCTTGATCCTTCCCCCTCCGGACACCTTGTCTGTTAATCATCCGGAGCCGGTAATTCATCCTCAGATGAATTTCCATTCCGAGCAATGTGCATTGCACTGCGTTAGAACACCGTTAACATTTTCATCTGTCATGTCATGCTATTGTTTGTATATTATTGTTGTGTATTTACTGTTTTCTTCCCCCCTTAATCTCCGGTAGACCCCGCTGCTGCCGTCGACTACACCGCTGCTGAGTACGACTACGTCGTCGACGACCGTACCCCTACCGTCGAGCTTCCAGGAAAGCAAAGCCATTCTCTTCCCCAGATATCGCCTACCTTTTCCGTATTTTCTTGCACTAGGCATTGTTACTGTTGCTGCTACGATTACAATCCTATTCAATTGCATAGCCTGATTTTGTCGCCCCTTGTTGTACATTTCTTATCCTATGCTGCCTATTATAATTATGCATATATTCAGCAGTGAACCCTGCGCATTGTTAGCTAGGACTAGATAGCGGGTCGTGATCACTCAGGGGGGTGAACAGGGATACTATATATACAACTGCACAGGTACGGAACAAAGCAGACACCGCCAAAGGCCCCTATCTGGGTTATGCCTAGTCACCTCAAGTGTGAGCTATCCAGGAGTAATCCTTGTACTCCACTCGAGGCTGACTTTGTCTTACCGCCATAGGGTCCTGAACAGCGATTTTCCTTCAGGAGAGGAGTCGGGCGACCCAACGGTGCCCGCGAGAGGTATTGCGACGGGACGACAGGGAGGGTACGACTAGTGTACCGGTGTGCTTGGCCCCTGATCGTTGGCCGCGAGAGTTACCAAACCACGAAAGTCGAGCTCCTCCAGGAGCACACGCGAGACAAGGTAAGGAGACGGTTCACCTTGTTGGTAACCGCAGTGACTTGGTGGGACGACGGGGCAGGCACCGATGTACTGGTGGTCCTTGCTGGTGTCGTTGTCCGCTGGTCAGTTAAGTCGAGGCAACGATAACGGTTGTCACGCAGGTTAATTAAAATGCTAAATGGTTCAGTGAATGTCTTGAGTTGGCTATATGCCATGTACGCACTACCTACCCGTGGGAATTACGAGTTTATGGGCTCCTCTGCTTCGTAGTGTCGTCCGAGGACTCTTCAGACGTCAGCAGTACCGCGGGCTGATTGCCGGGAAGTGCGCTGTCTTCTTTGCTCGAGCTGTGTTGTTTTTGTTACGGCTTCCCGGCCACCCACGCACCGTGTAGGAGTACGTCAGGGTTGGGGTCCAAGGCCCTGAGTACTTAGGATTTAGACCGGCAGATGGCCTCTCTGTTGAGTTTGAAAGATGGGCTATGAAGTGTCAGATAGCCTCGGTGGAGCGTTCCCTAACAAGGTTCCCGCCACCCTGGAGATCCGTGCGTGTAGCGTAACACAAGTGCACCCCTGCAGGGAATATTAATCTATTCGAATAGCCGTGTCCACGGTAACAGGACGGTTTATGCTGAAGCTGGATCTTACCACTAGAAACTATTATTATTAAACTGTATGGTTCCGGGTTTTCTTCCTCGCAGGGATGTCGAGGAGGTGAACTCGGAGGCATTGTTAATTATTACAACTTATATTATACAATGCTGCAGCAACTTCTGCTGCATTGTTACTTTATGTTTTATATAAACTGTTGGCTGATTCTTACCTCATGCTGCAAGACATCGTCGGAAAATGCTAGTCTTCGATAGGCCTAGCTTCTTACCCTTGTTCTGGATTTCTGTCTTTTAGTCCACTATATACAGCCTCTTCTTTCCGTTGATAGAATGCATAATGCTTAGCAGCGGACATAAGACTCACGGGTATACTAGATACTCACCTGCTTTATTTCCTTTACTGTTTTGCCTGATCGGCCGCTGCAGCCGACGTTGGAGCCCAGGAGCAGGAGTACCCCGGAGGCGCCTACTACGACGTCGAGTTCCCCGTTGACCAGGAGTAGTTCGGTGGATCCCAGGCAGGACGCCTCGCCTTTTCGATCTGTATCTCTGATGTGATTTGTGCTAGCCTTCTTAAGGCAAAACTTGACTAACTATGTCTGTACTCAGATATTATGGCTTGTATGACTTATGTATTCGGGTCCGCATGACCCCCTCTATTGTAACATATTTGTTTATCCTTTTGTGTTTAGTGTTGTGCTGTGATATTATCACCGTGGCACCATAATCTCAGTTGTGTACCCTGTGTGTATGATTACTGTACACGGTCTGATTTTGGGGGCGTCACAGGGGATGGTTGGGCCCGGGGTGGCCGGGTTTGGTGGGCTTTGCCCGGGACGAATAATAGCCCTTTTTTCTTACTGTTTTTTTTCTTTTATGTTTCAATATGTTAGCAATTATTTATTAGGTTAGACATTTATGCAATACATGAAACTGGTTTGTAAATTTGTGTTGCACCATAGGGAGCTGCCACAAAAGATTTGGACTTTTATAAAATATTTTGCTATATATTTTTGAGCTGCAACTATTAAATGGTGATGTTTTTTTGTTGTTTACCTTTGTTTGAATTATTTTACAACTTATTAAATGCCCATGACCAACTAGGCATGACCCACTGAATATTAGGGATTTTACAAAAGTGGATGCAAAGTTTTTGGACCAAGTTTTATTTGCCACATATTTTTAATATTCATCAAAAGGCATTTTGAGTTGGTTCGGATCCAAAGATGAACAAGGCATGATTTGCAACAGTGATTAGCAACAGTATTTGTCAACAGTCAAAGTGATTACTGTTATAGACACAGAGGGTGTTACACTTAACAAAATAGATCAATACAACATATAATGCGAGTGCAAACACCAGCCTAAACGAATCAATTTTATATGTGGAATGCAAGCAGCAATACGAATGTTAGATCAACAATCAACATTCAAAAAAATTTATATGGTACAGCAAGCAGCAATTTCATCAGGGAATATATTTCTTTCTCTCAATAAAATCTCTATCCCTCCATCCCCCTCTCTATATCAGTACAAAAAAAATCCTCTATGTGATTGCATATGTATCTACAATGAGCAGTAGCAGCATAGCAACAACAGCAAAGCAAGCGGCGGCACTCTTTCATAGCAATAGCAATATGTATGTATCGACGCTGATCTAAGGACTTCGACGCGGCACTCTTTCATCCACACGTCATCGCCGATGTTCTCTGCGTCGTTGAGGTGTGGTGGGGCGCCGATCAGATGATGCTCTCCCGCTTTGTCGAGGATCCGAGTCTCCGGTGCCAATGCCGACCTTTGGGGTCCATTGAGAGCAGGCGGCGGCGACCACGCGCTACAAATCGAGAATCGGCGGCTTTGGCAACCTGGGGAGAGCGGGGGAAAGGCCGTCGCTGCGCAGGGGAGGAGGAGGCGAGGTCGTCGTCTCGCCCATGGCTGTGTGGATTTGCTCGTGGGGATTTTTTTTCAGAAACATGACTACAACCACGCGCTATCAGCGTATGGATCCGCCGCCTAGCAAAAGCACAACATCGGCTGACTATGGCCCGGACGACCTTGTCAAAATTGAAAACCAATCTCCAAATTGGTAACCTCAATTGGCTGAGAGGGCTCCAATTTTAGGAAGCACTAATAGAATGTCTGTGCGTTGCGACGGGATTTTAAAATATTTTATTACATTTATATATAAATATAATGCATGTCAATTTTTGTATTTATATAAAAGATGATCAACACTATTTTTTGTTTTTTAATACATAGACCTAAACATGTTTTTTAGTCTTTAAAAAATTATAAGGGCTAAAGAGGCCATATTGTCGATTTGTTTAATATATTATATGTATCGTGCCTGTGTTTGGGATGGCAGCTCACATGCCGTGCCTCAGCCGTGAGCCAGACACGCGTGCCGACCATCCACAACCTATTTTCTAACTATATAGGCCTACACATGCTATTTTTTTTTTAAAAATAAACAATGGTTGGTCCTGATTGAGTCGTGTAGGGTAGTAGGGTTGACCCTCCCTCTCTCTCACATACACACATACACACTAATTGAGTGTATGTCAGACTACAACTAATCCACTTTCTCATTCCTTGCAACAGAGCTATACACAATACTCTAAAGAGTTAATTATCTAAACTTAAGAACTTGATCATTACACGAGACTCATGGACCCTCGTGTTGGGTCTTTCCCAACAAATAGGTACAAATAGAAGACAATGAGAACATCACAACCAAAACCTCACATCTTCTAAGTAATCCGGTAGAACATGAGGAAGTGACCTTCAGAGCTGGTGCACTGAATCAAAGGCATAACACGATTTTTTTTCTGATCACGATCCTTTTTGAAGAGATAAACCCATTCTTCTGCCATCCCACATTTTTTAGCAGTGAGAAATAATAAATCTTAGATTAAAATAGGGTCCATCTTTTACAGAACAAATGAGGATCATAGGGTGCTTGAATCGAGAAACCAGCATCAGAGAAGTGGCGCCTGAGTTCGACACCTCTCACAAGTTGGAAGATTCATGTGGCCCTAACAATCATTACGCTTGTTGCTCCTCTGATCTGCCCCGTCGCCGCAATCAAGGCTTGATATTCTTCTTCTTTAGGCCGGCCTCCAGCGCATCCTCCAAGAAACCATGTACCAGCTCCCCTCCTCAGCATGTGGTTACATGTGCCAGCGACAACCGAGAGAGGAGTTATCAGTGAGTGTAAAATTGGAAACAAATTATGTCCTATTTGTTGTACCTGCTAGGTACCCGTCGGGTATGGGTATGGGTACAGTTTCATACCCGTGGCCATGGGTACGAATATGGGTAGAACTTTGTACCCACTAACCATACGGGTATGTATATGGTATTGTTCTACCCTTCCCATACCCTATACATTGCCACCCTTACGTACAAGTACGTACTCTCCCTTTAAGAGTAGAGAAAATTAGTTAACCTTGATATGCAAATTAGGGAGTGATTCACGACATGGTTAAATGCCAAGGTGTGCTCGTCATGGTAAAATGTCAAGAATATGGAATTATTTTAATCAAGATCACTACATATATATGTACCTGTGTCCTATTTAACATGTCTACATTTGGATGCCCGTAATTGTAACAGCCCAGTTTTTGCAAAAAATAAAAAATTTGTTTTCGGTGTGATTTGTTTGATTGTCTGATTTTTTTGCGGTGTTTGCATCCCCGATTTATCGATCGGCGATTATTTTTCCCCCTCTTATCTCGTATCGGACGGAGACCGACCTTTGCCACCCTGACACTCGACCTTTGCGACACCGAACGAAAACCGCACGAGACCAGCCGCAGCCAACGGAACGAAAAACCCCGTTTAATAATTAAACGGGATATTTTTATAGCACGCCGGAAAGTGTTTTCGAAACGGTTCCAGCGCGAGGTGAACGCCTCCGGCTCGACGCACCGATCGCGCAGTTCGAAGTTTTACCCGAATCGGAGGTACTGCGGACCCCCGGCGGTCAGAAACGTGAGCACCGCGCGCGCGAGAGAAAAACCGAAGATGTTTTTGCAAACTGCCAGCCACCGGGGCTATATATAGACCACCCCACCACTTAGGGTTTTCCCTAAGCCCATAGGCAGCCACCAGCCCCCAGATCTGGAAAATATCCCTAATTTTCGCAGCTTTCCCCCCCAAAATCAGCAAACCCTAGATCAGGTGCGCCCGGAGCCGTCCGATCCGGAGATGGACGCTCCGGATCACGCCACGTTGCCCCTAGCCATCTCCCACCTCTCTCCCTCCTCCCATCTCCCCCGTGGAGGCACCCGAGCTCGCCGCCGGCCCGGTGGTCCTCCACGCGCCCCCGTTCGAAGGCCGCCGCCTCCCTCTTGATCCGGCGAGCCCCGCATCGAATCCACCGCCCTCACCGCGCCCCGCCTCGCTCCGGTGGCCGGCCGGAGTTGGCCGCCGCCGCCACCCGCCCCTGGTCGAGCTCGGGAGGAGCCCGAGCCAGCCAGCGCTCGTCCCAGCCGCCCCCGTGGGCCAGCCCATCACCGGCGGCCCACCAGTTCCCTGGCCAGCCAGCCCCAGGCCAGGCGGCAGGCCACCTCCAGCCTGATGGGCCGAGGCCCACTAGGTGAGGCCCAGGCCACCCCTTTTTTTATTTTATGCCTCTGTTATTTTTTTCCTAGCACTGTAATTTCTGCTAAGTCCTTATTATTGTGCTGCTGTTTCAATTCCGCGTTGACGATAGCGATCAAACCGTAGCTCCGATGAACGTGCCCCCAAAACGAAAGTTGCTCAGTTTTGCGTGCTCTAGCATCCGTATGTAGAAAGTTTTTGCATTTGAGCTCATCTTAATTGTGTAATTCTGCGTTGAAGTGGGTATCAGGCCGTTAAACTGCTACTTTTTCCTGTTTAGTGCTGCTATTATATTTTGTTGCAACTTCGGTCGACGAGTGTGTCGCGACCGTTTATCGGAATTGAGTGATTCCAATTGCATATTGTTAAGAAGCATGTCTACTTTCATTACATGTATTGCCTTTCCATGATATGCTTGCTGGTCATATAGTTATTTAGCTCCAAAGTTGCTATGCTGCTGTTTTTGACAGCCACCTCTGTTTTTCTCTAAGTCTGTTACTTTGCGATGCCATGTTGTTTACTTAATATCTTTTGATCTATGACGTCTTTTTGCATGATCCTTTTTGCCATGCCTTACCTGTCATGTCTACTTTAATTGCAAATCATTTGTGAGCATGTTTGCATTCATTAACCTGTTTAAGCTTTGCTCTAAACTGTGCTTCGTGATGTTGGCAGCTTGTGCCCGTAACTTGTTTTGTTTGTATCTTTTTAACCGTAACTCCGTTTGGAGTGTGCTTTATATGTAACTTGATTAGTTTTTCATGTACTTTGTGTTTATGCTATTGTTTGTTGTTGTTAACCAACCTAAAATATGGTTTAGGATAGAACAGTACCAAAGGTTTTAATCATCGTGCGGCACTTAGTGTTATGCCATGTTTAGGTTGTGCCTCACTTAAATTGACTAGCATAGATAGTTTACTTTGTGCTTCACCTCTTGACATGTTTGTGTGCTATGCCATGCTTGCTTGAGTTGCCATGTTAATAACCTTGATGGATCACCTGTAGCTAAGCAACTTGAACCACCGTAAACGTGCGGTATTCGTCGTGTGTGACCGATACCCCACTTAAGCTTTTAGTAACCGTTCTCGACAATAGATCCGTATCCCGTTGCCGTGCCCTGTGTTGCCTCTTTGATCTTGTATTGCTCCGTAGTAATAGTGGTGCACCGTTGATTGCTTTCCAGTGTTTCCTTCTTGTGTGCTTCCGCGGGTACCTCTCGGAGACGATGCGAGCTCGCGACCACCTACACCTTCGGAACCCGACTTATCAACAGGCAAGGACTATACATTACTTACGATCCATTCTATTTCAACCAGCGGTTTGCATGCTAGTCTAGGCTAGGTTCGATGTTTGATCCTACCACATGTTTACAGTCTCTTTCAAACCGATACAGCCATGTCCCCTCCCAGCAAACCATGTACTGCTATGTTACTATTGCTCGTTGCTCAGCCCCTGCTTAGTATGCATGCTTAGGATGCTACGATGTTACCCTGTTATTCCTGAGTTTGGGATATCACATTATTATTATTGTTATTGATGATATGATTATTATAAATGTTGACTATATTCGACGAAGGATGGAAGGTCTAGGCTATCCCGCCCCGACGCTTTGTTCCATTTGAGTCACCTAGGATCCGAGTTCCGGGTATTGGTTTTAAGAGTGAGCGTGCCTAACCGCGTGTGGTATTTTATGGGGTCCCCTTTTCTTACCTACCTAGCTTCAAACATTTCTAGTGGTGGCCCAAGCTGATTTACCATTTGAAAACGTGTGTGTGACTGGTCCGCGGCCGGCAGATTTCAAACAACTTGGGCCAGCGAAGACATGGTTTCTTTGTTGGTCCACCCTAGGGAGCTAGGGGGTTGTCCACATCTGTTTGGGCAACTAACCCGACCTCATCCAGACGGTAGAGGCCGATTCGAGAGCGCGGCCGGCTTTTGAGTTGGATGTCGACTCACCGGGGGCCACCCGGATTTGTTCGTTGTTAGCTAGAGGGACCTGTCGTTCCGGATCTCTTGGGACTAAATCATAAAATGGTTGCCTATCATGGGTAGCAACTGAGAGTGATGGACGTGCGTGCGGAGCCTCGTAATGGGCAGTTGGTACACCCCTGCAGGGTTAAATCTTTTCGAGAAGCCGTGTCCACGGTTATGGATGACTTGAGACCTACTCCTTGTTCATAGACAACAACAACTGAGATAATCTTAATATAACTTGATCAACGCGTGTGTGTGCCTTGACTGCTTCTTCTTCGTTGGGATGCGAAGAGGAGGACAAGGATAGGATAGGTGTTATGTTTGCATAAGTAGATGATAGCAAGACTTGTTGGAGGCGATTCCTCATCGAATGCTTGGCTTCTTATCTTATTCTCTAGATCGTTAGCCACTTCATAAATGCTAGTGCGGCAGCAACCTCACCACTTACCCCTTTCTTACCGTAAACTACTAGTTGTCCTAGAATGACGAGTGATGAAGTCCTTACTGGGTCAGATGACCACTACAGTTGGATGCTGAGTACCTTTGTACTCATGATACTACCCCCAAACTCCTTTCAGGGTTCCTAATCGACAACAGGTATGGTGATCGACGTTTCACGTGGAGACTCGACGACGACTAGTGAGGCGGATCCCGGCGGAGGGCCTGGACCCGTGTGGTTATTGGGATCGATGTTTTTCTATTTGCCAGTAGGCATTTGATTGTAGTCTGTACTCAAACATGTATCTTCCGTTGTTGTATTGTATTTGAGGAAGTTGTATGCCGATGGTATGAGATGTTGTATCCTTGTATCTGTAATGTTGTGATATCATGTTGGAAATCCGGGGCATATGGCTATGTCATATGTCGCGGTGGGACCGATATGTGCTTCGACCCCGGATCTGGATGGAAACATCTAGATCTGGAACAGTACCGCATATCGGGCCTTATAACTTGGTATCAGAGCCTTACCGACCGTAGGATCCCCTCTCTGGCCGAAGTCGAGTCTAGACAAAATTATTTTGTAGTTACTAAGTTAGTTATCGGAGAGTAGGAATCTTTTTACTCCTTACCTTTGCTCTAGTCAGGACAAGTGTCGTAAGTGTTTTATTCTCGACTTATCCCCTTTCAAACTTTAGGATCTCGAGTGTGTGGAGTATCGGAACCGTTACAATGTCTTGCTTGCAGCGTATTGTCTCGATTCCGATCTCAGGTTTGGGAATTCCTGTCGTACCTTTAGCTTCTCCGATTTTGGGTATCATCTGGGTCATCCATTGCCATCCATCCTTTTCCCGGTGTTTTTACGACTTGCGTCGAAAATCATTATCCCTTGATATCAGAACCCTCTGTTAGTTAATGTGCTAGGATCTTTTTCACTTTGCATTCATGAAAGAATTCAAAGGAAATTCAAAATCAAAAGCAAATGGGAGAAGGAACTCCCCCCAGATGAATTAATTCAAAAGGCCAGATAAAAATCTTTTCCAAAAAATCATGTTAGATTTTTGAAAAGTCTTATAAATTAGTGTGATCACATATCAAGTGATGTGGGACCCATCCCATGCTCATAGATTTTTCAAATAATCAAACAGTGCCTTGTAATTAAAGAAATACCCCTATTTGATTTAAGATTCAAATTATTTGAATTTTAAAAATGTTGAAAGTTTATAAGTGGCTAGTCTATATTATTATGAGGCCACATAAAAGTTTTCAGCATTTAATAAAATGTTTAGCTATTTTATTTGGCTAAACAGAACAAATGTCAGAAAAGAGAAATAGAAAAGAAATCAGAAAAGAGAAATAGAAAAGAAATCAGAAAATCCTTACCTGGCGCCCAGGCGAAGCCGTCCCACCCCAGCCCAGCCGGCCCACAGGGGCAGCGGCGTCTTCTTCCCCGTCCCGCGCCTCCAAGCTGCTCGGTGGAATGCCACTGAGCTAGCTGGGCACGTCGCCGTCTCTCCAGACGCCACCTGCCCCTCCCGCGCCCTCTAGCGACGCCACGGAGACGCTGGAGACGCCGTGCGTCCATTCCCCCCCCCCCTCCACGAGCTCCCTCCCCTCCTCTCTCGTCCGTTTCGTCGCCGCCCGAGGACCGCCGTGGAGCATGCCGCCGAGTCCACGCAGCCACCGTCGTCCCAGAGCCGTGCCGCCGTGTCCAGAAGAACCGCAGCAGGCGTCTTCGTCGTTCCCCTCAACCAATCGAGCCCGAGCTCCTCAGCAGACGACGCCAGCTTCACCGAGGAGTCGCCGGACCCGCAAGTCGCCGTCGTCGAATTCGCCGCCACCACGACCTCCCTAACTCCTCTGCTAGCTTCAAGGTGAGCTTCTTCATCCGCCCCGACCAACCCCGGAGTATTTCTCCTTCTCCTTTGCGTTTTGCCATGAAAGCCGAGCACGGCCTCCGCCATGGATGAGCTCGAGGTCGCCTCTGTGCCCCTTCGTCTCAACCAGAGCGTGCGTTGTGTTCCCCGTGCTCCTCCTCGTCGAACCAGCCCAACCCCGCTTCTTTTCGTGCCCTGGAACGGAATCCCGACCACGGCCGTAGCTAGGCCGCCGCAAAGCTTGACGCCGGCGAGTGTACGGTGCACCCCAGCGCTTGGTTTCGGTCCCTTTCGACGCGCGCGAGTGAGGGCTTCAAGTGGATGGTCTCGGCGCTCCAAATCGTCGACGGATTCGCCTTCCCCTGCAGCGCCGCCGTGACTCCAGTCGCCGGCGTTTAGCCGCCGGCGAGTTAGCCAGAACCCCCCCCCCCCCCCCCCCCGTTAATCACCTGGCTAATGACCCCCTGGGTCACTGACCAGTGGGCCCAGTGGCTTAATTAAGCCACTGGATTAATTTAACCCATGGGTTAATTAAATCCAGTCACTAACACCCTGGACCCACATGTCAGCTGACGCAATAAATCAGTTAAATGATTTTCCAGAGATTATTTGAATTTAAAAAATTCCAGAAATTCCAAAAAATACCCCAAACTTTGGAAATTCATAGAAAATTCATATTAACTCCAAATTGGACAAATAATATATGAAAAATGATCAGGAGAAAATTATCTTTCCAAATATGCAACTTTCAACTATGTTGGAGTTGATTTTAAAATGGGACCAATAGCATATGTCATTTGAATTATTTGGAATTAATTCAAATTCAATTCAAATGATTTTGCAACTTGGACCATGGAATTATGCTACAATTCAACCACACATCAGAGGCATATCATACACATTTGAAGATGATTCAAAATGATCAAACAATGTCACATGCAACTTGGTTAATTTGAATTCAAATGTGGAGTTTGAATTTGCATTTCAAATGCAATATACTCCACTTAAATGGAATTGCCTCACACATCAAAACTTATACTTCAAGTTTTAGCATTCAATCATGTGCTTGAGCATTGCATTCATATTGATTGCCACTTCGTGCTTTGTTTGTCGAGTAGAGGTGGAACCGGAGCAGGAGGCTACCCCCTTCGCTGAAGATCCAGAACCCGAACCTCGTCAGCAAGGCAAGCAAACCCCCATTGATCATGTCGATAAAATCCCACTTCCCTCTCATGTCTCGCTTATGCATTGTTTAGGATGATCACCATGCTACGTTTCTACCGCATAGATGAACCCATTCCTTTGCATGACCTATCTTTTTGTCACAGTAGTAAGCAAACCACAATCCTAGCAAATGTAGGACTTGTTTGATATCATGTGGCCCCTGCAATGTTATCGCTTATTGCATGCTTAGTATGATACCATGTTGTTACTGTGATGTGAGTCGGAATGGGAATGATCATGTTGATGATGGTAGAAAAGTGTTGGTGAATCGACCCTAATACAAGGTGAACGATGAGAGGCTGTGTAGGAGTACACGGTGGGTTGTCTCGTTGAACACCGCCCTAGTACGAGTTCTTGTGTGGTGATCCAAGATGAAGAGTACAACCACACATTGGGCTCACTGACCCCTCTCAACTTACTAACTCATCCCTTTCGATGTCCAGATGTCGCAATAGTTCGGAGTTCTGGTAGGTCTGTGGCCTGGATGCTAAGTGAGAGAACGGCTCATCCGAGACCGGCTTATGCACCACGCACACATCACTTGGGTCCACTTCGGTAAACCGGCTGGGTTCACGATTGTGGTAACCAACCCAAGTAGGCGGCTTTCTCGGACTAGATCGGCTATGAGGTAACAGTTGTGGTGAGCATCCTCGCTGGCACCCCTTGAATGGTGTCGAGATCAAAGGCGGTAAATGATGGTCATGTGTGTGTAGCGGTACACCCTTGCAAGGTTAACAAAACTATTCGAATAGCCGCGTCCGCGGTTATGGACTGCTTGGAAAGCTTAGCTTGATTATTAGATAACTTGAACCGGATACTTCTAAAACACACCAAGATAAGTGTGAGTGCTATGGCGTGCTTTCTCGTGGGGAAGTCGAGGAAGGCACCATAGTGGTGTAATTGGTTGGAGAAAGTAGTGAACTCTTGTACGCTTCTTACCTCAAAGTCTGGTACTCGTAGTCCAGGATTAGCCAAGTCAAAACTGGCACTTCTGCAAGTGAACCCCACCTCACTTTACCTTGATACATATGCATGAGTAGTATAGCTCCTATGTAAGTTTTGCTAAGTACGACTTTGTACTCACGTTTGCTTAATCTATGTTTTAGATGATGCCACTGACCCCGAAGGTGGCTTCTTCATCGAGCTGGACGACTGAAGACCAACTAGTCTAGTCCCAGTCAGACGACTGATTCCCTCGTGGAGGGCTTTGTGTCTAAATAAAGCTTCTTAAGCCATTTGTTAAACTTGTCTGTACTCAGACATAATTTGCTTCCGCTCTGTGTTGTAATGTTGGATCACATGTATGTGATCTCTGTGTGTACTCTATAAGAGTTATAAATAAAATATACACTTTGTAGAGGATTGCAATGGTACCTGCTGTTCATACAAGGTATGTGTGTTGCGTGTATGTTTATAACATGCATGTCTTTGTATGGGTTTTCGAGACCTTAATTGTGTTCTGGCTGGCGTTCTTTCATACACCAAGTGGCCCTTAGATGTGCGCAGCTTGGGGCATCGCGATGCGATTGCTCGAGACTCCGTCTCGTGCACACTTTGTGGTATGATCGAGCCCGCCCTAGACCCCGACTAAGTGATCGGGCTGGAGTAAGTCTATGTAAGAGTTTTGAGATAGTTGATAGTATGGTTGAGGCGACTTGTCTTTGAATATGGGAGTTCACCACCCATATGATTAGACTTGTGTGCGGACGATGAGGACCCATCTCAGTTGATCATCCGGCCTGGATGGGATGCCCCTCACGTACGATGCTTTCCGAGAATGTTCTGTGCTTAGCCTTGTCTGCTTAGACAAGTAGGTACGGTTCTCGGCTCTCCATATGACTATGTCTTAGCTGTACTTGCATACGCTAACCCCGGGTCCCGACACTTGATCTGGTTTTCGCTCTCGTTCTTCCTCTTGACACTGACGGTTTCGTCATTCAGACGATGTCGTCTCTCTGCGGAAATTTATCTCGACAGAAGTTCGACGTCGACATGGAGCAGAGTCCCTTGTTGGTGGTGTTGAATATCGTCGACTCTTTTCTCTTTCCTCTCCCCCGGATCGTCCTGGATCTCGGGACGAGATCCCTTGTTGGTGGTGTTGTATTGTAACAGCCCAGTTTTTGCAAAAAATAAAAAAATTGTTTTCGGTGTGATTTGTTTGATTGTCTGATTTGTTTGCGGTGTTTGCATCCTCGATTTATCGATCAGCTATTATTTTCCCCCCTCTTATCTCGTATCGGACGGAGACCGACCTTTGCCAACCTGACACTCGACCTTTGCGACAACGGGTTTCACCCGATCACCGTCGCGAAAACCGCACGAGACCAGCCGCAGCCAACGGAACGAAAAACCCCGTTTAATAATTAAACGGGATATTTTTATAGCGCGCCGGAAAGTGTTTTCGGAACGGTTCCAGCGCGAGGTGAACGCCTCCGGCTCGACGCACCGATCGCGCAGTTCGAAGTTTTACCCGAATCGGAGGTACTGCGGACCCCCGGCGGTCAGAAACGTGAGCACCGCGCGCGCGAGAGAAAAACCGAAGATGTTTTTGCAAACTGCCAGCCACCGAGGCTATATATAGACCACCCCACCACTTAGGGTTTTCCCTAAGCCCATAGGCAGCCACCAGCCCCCAGATCTGGAAAATATCCCTAATTTTCGCAGCTTTCCCCCCCAAAATCAGCAAACCCTAGATCAGGTGCGCCCGGAGCCGTCCGATCCGGAGATGGACGCTCCGGATCACGCCACGTTGCCCCTAGCCATCTCCCACCTCTCTCCCTCCTCCCATCTCCCCCGTGGAGGCACCCGAGCTCGCCGCCGGCCCGGTGGTCCTCCACGCGCCCCCGTTCGAAGGCCGCCGCCTCCCTCTTGATCCGGCGAGCCCCGCATCGGATCCGCCGCCCTCACCGCGCCCCGCCTCGCTCCGGTGGCCGGCCGGAGTTGGCCGCCGCCGCCACCCGCCCCTGGTCGAGCTCGGGAGGAGCCCGAGCCGGCCAGCGCTCGTCCCAGCCGCCCCCGTGGGCCAGCCCATCACCGGCGGCCCACCAGTTCCCTGGCCAGCCAGCCCCAGGCCAGGCGCCAGGCCACCTCCAGCCTGATGGGCCAAGGCCCACTAGGTGAGGCCCAGGCCACCCCCTTTTTTTAATTTATGCCTCTGTTATTTTTTTTCCTAGCACTGTAATTTCTGCTGAGTCCTTATTATTGTGCTGCTGTTTCGATTCCGCGTTGATGATAGCGATCAAACCGTAGCTCCGATGAACGTGCCCCCAAAACGAAAGTTGCTCAGTTTTGCGTGCTCTAGCATCCGTATGTAGAAAGTTTTTGCATTTGAGCTCATCTTAATTGTGTAGTTCTGCATTGAAGTGGGCATCAGGCCGTTAAACTGCTACTTTTTCCTGTTTAGTGCTGCTGTTATATTTTGTTGCAACTTCGGTCGTCGAGTGTGTCGCGACCGTTTATCGGAATTGAGTGATTCCAATTGCATATTGTTAAGCAGCATGTCTACTTTCATTACATGTATTGCATTTCCATGATATGCTTGCTGGTCATATAGTTATTTAGCTCCAAAGTTGCTATGCTGCTGTTTTTGACAGCCACCTCTGGTTTTTTCTAAGTCTGTTACTTTGCGATGCCATGTTGTTTACTTAATATCTTTTGATCTATGATGTCTTTTTGCATGATCCTTTTTCCATGCCTTACCTGTCATGTCTACTTTAATTGCAAATCATTTGTGAGCATGTTTGCATTCATTAACCTGTTTAAGCTTTGCTCTAAACTGTGCTTCGTGATGTTGGCAGCTTGTGCCCGTAACTTGTTTTGTTTGTATCTTTTTAACCGTAACTCCGTTTGGAGTGTGCTTTATATGTAACTTGATTAGTTTTTCGTGTACTTTGTGTCTATGCTATTGTTTGTTGTTGTTAACCAACCTAAAATATGGTTTAGGATAGAACAGTACCAAAGGTTTTAATCATCGTGCGGCACTTAGTGTTATGCCATGTTTAGGTTGTGCCTCACTTAAATTGACTAGCATGGATAGTTTACTTTGTGCTTCACCTCTTGACATGTTTGTGTGCTATGCCATGCTTGCTAGAGTTGCCATGTTAATAACCTTGATTGATCACCTGTAGGTAAGCAAGTTGAACCACCGTAAACGTGCGGTATTCGTCGTGTGTGATTGATACCCCACTTAAGCTGTTAGTAACCGTTCTCGACGATAGATCCGTATCCCGTTGTCGTGCCCTGTGTTGCCTCTTTGATCTTGTATTGCTCCGTAGTAATAATGGTGCACCGTTGATTGCTTTCCAGTGTTTCCTTCTTGTGTGCTTCCGCGAGTACCTCTCGGAGACGATGCGAGCTCGCGACCACCTACACCTTCGGAACCCGACTTATCAACAGGCAAGGATTATACATTACTTATGATCCATTCTATTTCAACCAGCGGTTTGCATGCTAGTCTAGGCTAGGTTCGATGTTTGATCCTATCACATGTTTACAGCCTCTTTCAAACCGAAACAGTCATGTCCTCTCCCAGCAAACCTTGTACTGCTATGTTACTATTGCTCGTTGCTCAGTCCCTGCTTAGTATGCATGCTTAGGATGCTACGATGTTACCCTGTTATTCCTGGGTTTGGGATATCACATTATTATTATTGTTATTGATGATATGATTATTATAAATGTTGACTATATTCGACGAAGGATGGAAGGTCTAGGCTATCCCGCCCCGACGCTTTATTCCATTCGAGTCACCTAGGATCCGAGTTCCGGGTATTGGTTTTAAGACTGAGCGTGCCTAACCGCGTGTGGTATTTTATGGGGTCCCCTTTTCTTACCTACCTAGCTTCAAACATTTCTAGTGGTGGCCCAAACTGATTTACCATTTGAAAACGTGTGTGTGACTGGTCCGCGGCCGGCAGATTTCAAACAACTTGGGTCAGCGGAGACATGGTTTCTTTGTTGGTCCACCCTAGGGAGCTAGGGGGTTGTCCACATCTGTTTGGGCAACTAACCCGACCTCATCCAGACGGTAGAGGCCGATTCGAGAGCGCGGCCGGCTTTTGAGTTGGATGTCGACTCACCGGGGGCCACCCGGATTTGTTCGTTGTTAACTAGAGGGACCTGTCGTTCCGAATCTCTTGGGACTAAATCATAAAATGGTTGCCTATCATGGGTAGCAAGTGAGAGTGATGAACGTGCGTGCGGAGCCTCGTAATGGGAAGTTGGTACACCCCTGCAGGGTTAAATCTTTTCGAGAAGCCGTGTCCACGGTTATGGACGACTTGAGACCTACTCCTTGTTCATAGACAACAACAACTGAGATAATCTTAATATAACTTGATCAACGTGTGTGTGCCTTGACTGCTTCTTCTTCGTCGGGATGCGAAAAGGAGGACAAGGATAGGATAGGTGTTATGTTTGCGTAAGTAGATGATAGCAAGACTTGTTGGAGGCGATTCCTCATCGAATGCTTGGCTTCTTATCTTACTCTCTAAATCGTTAGCCACTTCATAAATGCTAGTGCGGCAGCAACCTCACCACTTACCCCTTCCTTACCGTAAACTACTAGTTGTCCTAGAATGACGAGTGATGAAGTCCTTGTTGGATCAGATGACCACTACAGTTGGATGTTGAGTACCTCTGTACTCATGATACTACCCCCAAACTCTTTTCAGGGTTCTTGATCGACAACAGGTATGGTGATCGACGTTTCACGTGGAGACTCGACGACGACTAGTTAGGCGGATCCCGGCGGAGGGCCTGGACCCGTGTGGTTATTGGGATCGATGTTTTTCTCTTTGCCAGTAGACATTTGATTGTAGTCTGTACTCAAACATGTATTTTCTGCTGTTGTATTGTATTTGAGGCAGTTGTATGCCGATTGTATGAGATGTTGTATCCTTCTATCTGTAATGTTGTGATATCATGTTGGAAATCCGGGGCATATGGCTTTGTCATATGTCGCGGTGGGACCGATATGTGCTTCGTCCCCGGATCTGGATGGAAACATCTAGATCTGGAACAGTACCGCATATCGGGCCTTACAGTAATGCAGTGCTGATTTGGCTTTCACATGTCCAGCCTGTGTGGTTTGCCCTGTTACGTGCATTGCTGCATGGTTGATCTGGACAAAGAGATAAATGGAGTAATGATATTGCAAGGAGGACCAGGGGGACTTGTACATGAGGCTTTTGTCAAATAAATGACTGCACTTAAGGATCCTACTTTTAATTACACTTAACCATTATATTCAGAAAAGTACATGTATTTCAGTACCACCAATTAGATTAAACTTGACCTTTATTTTTAAAATACTGTAGGCCTACATTCATGTTTCAGCAAAACTTGGTTTCCAGGAACCATCAAGCTAAGCTGATGTTGAAATTGGTTATTCACCGTTGTTTTAGTATGCAAGTTACACTGCTTGAAACCTAAACTAATTTGTGCAGGGTAGAGTTTTGATGAAAGTTGGCAATTCCAGATGACCATCATGTGACCTCACTATGCTGGTTCACATTTAGTCTTTGTACACGTATCAACTAATCACAACTGTCGGAGGATCCAGTTAAGCACTTATGAGCCAAGATAAACTGAATGGTTCAGGCTGAGTTCGAGGCATAATAGATTTTAAATAAAAAAGAGCTCCCACCCCCAACCCATTAGTAACACTGATTTGTTGGGTTTTTAAGGGAAAAAGTAATGTTGATACACTCTTATAGTGTATGCAAGCAAGTCGATGAACTGTACCTCCATATCTGTGCAAATTAGTTTTAGCCAATGGAGACATGTCCATTAGCTGCTTTTTTATTGAGACCCTTGTCCATTATAACCTTTCTTGACTCATCCGATATAGACCATTGTGCAGCAACAGCATCATGAAAATTTGATACTAACACAACATTTCGAGGATTGTGTGGATCAAGCTCCAGAAAATGCTCAGCTACCTCTTTGCCTCTTGCCACATCCATGTTAGCCATACATGCACTCAGCATAGCCACACAGATAGCACCATGGAGCTCATTATGTCCGCACGTAAACAGTAGAGTTCCCATGCCTCATCAATCTGTCCTGCTCGGCCTAACATGTCAATAAAACATAAAACATGCATAGTGCTCTGGTCCTGAATCAATCACATACTTCCTTTTCATCAAATGTAACTTGGCTCGGCCTTCATCCACAAGACCAGAGTGTCCACAAGCTGAGGGAACAGCAAGAAATGTAATGGCATTAGGCAAGACAATGGGTACAACTTTCTTCATCCTCTCAAACAAACACAATGCCTCTTTGCCATGGCCATGGCGACCATAAGCATCAATCATGCTGGACCAGGAAACGACATTTCTGCAAGTCATCTGATCAAACACCAGACGTGCAGTTGTCGTCCGCCCACACTTTGCATACATGTCAATAAGTGCATTGCAAAGGACAGTCTCAGAATCAAACCCACATTGGAGAACGTTGCTATGCACTTGAAGACCATATTCAAGATTCGCTGCGGCCCATCAAGCTGAGGGCACATGTCATTGTGATTCCATTGAGATCAATACCCCCCAGCATTAACAAAGACTCCCGAAACTGGCCATTCTCCACGCAGCCTGAAAGAAAAGAGTTGCACAGCGCCGCGTTCTTGGGGCAGTCCGTGTGGATATACAACCTCTTCGCCTCCTCGACACAGCCGTAGCTCATGTAGATATTAACGAGTTCTGTGGTCATAATGACATCGCCGTGGCATGAAAGAACTGTCCACGTGTGGACCTGGCGGCCGGGACGGACAGCGCGGGGAAGCGCAGGCCTTGAGCATGGTGCAGCGGGTAGCGGCTGTTGGCATGAACCCGGCGGTTGCCATGCCGCGTGGCGCGCCTGACGGACGTGGCAGGCGAGCAGCGCGTTCAAGACAACGGCGTCGCGGGCAGGCATTTCGTCGAATAGGCTGGATGCGGCGCGTGGGAGGCCGGCTTTTGCATAGGTGGTAAGGAGGGTGGTGACCGGGATGGGGCTGGAGAGGCCGGATGACTTGAGAAGCGCGGCGTGGAGTGCGGGGAAGTGGGCGGCGGAGCAGCACCGAGAGCGCCGGGGCCGTACGAGGCATTTCCTCCTCCCATGACTGACGGAGCAACGAGCAACAGGCGACGTCGAGGATGATTGTATATAGAATGGGGAAGAGGAGAAGGGAACGGAGCACACCTTGTGGTCGCCGCTGAGATCCGGTAGTCGAGGAGGAGGGAGCGGGGACGAAGCGCTGGTAGCCGCCGAGATCCGTAGCAATCGCCGCCTCCGTTTCTCTCGTCTCCCTCTCTTCTAATGTTTTCTCGTGCACACGAGGATACCTGTGGCGAAGGGGTACGTTTTGGGAGGAGGGGATGGATAAGGTCTGTCAACGATGTACGAACTGCACATTTACGAGTAGAGATAGTGAATTTAAGGATTATGATACCATGTGCCATACGTGGTAATAAATAATGCTGGGAAATGATATGCAGCTTCGCCGTAGCAATGCATGTTCGTGCGACGGCTCAATTCAGTCAATATACGTGTTATTTTTTTCGAAATTAAATTTTTTAAAAGATTTATCTCGGAAACCGTTAAACCGATCGATGATTTGTTTTCATCATTAGATTTATCGCGCCAAGATCTTTGAAACAAGATCCCATATTGATATGTTTCAATGAAAAAATTTCGTCGCCGTCAGTTGCCACATTAGGTCACCCTAGTTGCCATTTTTACCGTGAACTGTTGTCACAAATTTTTGTACATAGTTGTCGGAGGAACAGTTTTGTATACTTAAGCTTATGATATAACCCGATGAAATAAAATGATAACTCAAACTGATAAAACTGGCAAGAACAATAAATCAGCATGTCAATTAGATCTAAAGAATACGGCAACCGGACATAACTAACCGGTAATCAATCGTTTAAGCACAACAAGTCATTATGACATTTCGTATAAATAACATGACAAATATGAGTATTTTTTTTAGGTGAGTCTAAAGCGAAACACATACAAATACCATAAAACAAGTTTTTCATTTATGTATGTTAGTGTACAGTGTTTTAACAACTAAATTGATATAATCTGACAACTGTATGAATAATTATCAAATAAGTAGAACAATAATGTGGCAAGTAACTGATTAGAAAAAGTTTTAACAACCAAGTTGGTATAATCTGACAACTATATGAATAATTATCAGGTAAGTAGAACAGTAATATGAAAAGTACTGATGAAAAAAGTATTAACAATTAAGTTAATATAATCTGGCAACTATATAAATAATGGGTCTGTCTAGGGCTCATGGGTCTGTCTAGGGCTCATGTACATGTACATGATTTCCTTATAAATTTGTCCAAAAAATCCGTTTTCTTAATTGTTTGTCCAGTTATTTTGGTTTTTTTGTCGCACAGAAAAAAACGAGCCCGACAAGCAACCCAAGAAGTACAGTTCGCCACGTTTTTACTACGCACATTGCCAAGATGGGCCGGCCCAAGTGTGCAAGATGCCTGCCACAGCTTCGTTTTTTGTTTATTTCACGTTGTTTTTTTTGTGTTTTACTTTATTATAATTTAGAATAATCTTAATAAATATAACAGTAGTAATTTACATAAAACATAAAAATGTTAATCAATAATTTTAAGAATATTAAATGCACATAGAAAAATCTTTCTCCTGTATACAAAAAATACATTATGTATGAAACAATTCATTATGTTATCTAATTAATGTTAATCAAGCACTTGAAAAAATATTAAATGTGTATGGACTTTGTTAATTATATATATGAAAATGTATAGAACATATGCAAATATTTATGAAAATTGTTGATTATGTATTTCAAAATGTTAGTCTATATGAAAAAAATGTTGATGATGTATTTAAAATTACTAAGCATGTATTAAAAATTGTTAAACCATATATTAAAAACGTGTTGATCATGTATTTAAAAGTTATATAGAAACATATACAATTTATATGAATAAAAAGTAAAAAAGTATAATTTTAAAATTGTAAGTAAATATCGGGTTCAGTTGCGGCTCGTTGGTGGACTTGCAACTAAGCAAAAAATGGACCCAGTTGCGACTCACTGGTGGACTTGCAAAGTGAGGAAATAAAGTCAGTCGGACCTAGTTGCGACTCGTTGATGGACTTGCAACTAAGAAAAAAATCAGACCCAGTTGTGTCTCATTGGTAAACTTTTAACTGAGAAAAAAAAAAGTTGGACCCACTTGCGACTCGTTGATGGACTTGCAACTGAGAAAAAAAGTCAGACCCAATTGCGACTCACTGGTGAACTTGAAACTGAGAAAAAACGTTGAACCCAGTTACGACTCGTTGGTGGACATGCAATTGAGAAAAAAAAGTTAAACCCAGTTGCGACTCGTTGGTGGACATGCACCTGAGAAAAAAAAGTTGAACACAATTGCGTCTCGTTGATGGACTATCAACTAAGGAAAAAAATTCAAATCCAGTTGCGACTCGTTGGTGAACTTGCAACCGAGAAAAAAATTCAAATCTAATTGCGACTTGTTGGTGGACTTGCAACTGAGAAAAAAAAGTTGAACAAAGTTGCGACTCATTGGTAACTTGCAACTGAGAAAAAAAATGTTGGACCCAGTTGTGACTCGTTGGTGGACTTGCAATTGAGAAAAAAAGTTAGACCCAATAACGACTTGCTGGTGGACTTGCAACTAAGAAAAAAAAGGGACCTAGTTGCGACTCATTGGTGGACTTGCAAGTGAAGAAAAAAAGT
This sequence comes from Bromus sterilis, assembly GCA_950022295.1. Taxonomy (NCBI): domain Eukaryota; kingdom Viridiplantae; phylum Streptophyta; class Magnoliopsida; order Poales; family Poaceae; genus Bromus; species Bromus sterilis. The sequence goes on from OX465599.1 coordinate 227,539,665, forward strand.
TAGACCCAGTTGTGAATCGTTGGTGAACTTGCAACTAAGAAAAAAAGTTAAAACCCAGTTGCGACTCATTGGTGAACTTACAGCTGAGGGAAAAAAAGTTAAACCCATTTGCGACTCGTTGATGGACTTGCAACTGAGAAAAAAAAAGTCGAACCAGTTTCGAGTCATTGGTGAACTTGCAACTAAGAAAAAAGTTAGATCCAGTTGCAACTCGTTGCTGGACATACAACTGAAAAAAAGTTGGGCCCGATTGCGAACCTGAGAAAAAAAGTCGGACTCAGTTGCGACTCGTTGATGGACTTGCAAGTCAAACCAAGTTGCGACTTGTTGATGAACTTGCAACTGAGAAAAAAAGTCAAACATAGTTGCGATCCGTTGGTGGACTTGCAACTGAGAAAAAAAGTCAAATACAGTTGCGAATCATTGGTAACTTGCAACTAAGAAAAAAAAATGGACGCAGTTGCGACTCGTTGGTGGACATGCAACTTAGAAAAAAAGTCGGACCCTGTTGCAACTCGTTGGTGGACTTGCAACTGAGAAAAAAAGTCGGATCCAGTTACGATTCGGTGGTGGACTTGCAACTCGGAAAAACAAAGTTTTTGATTGGCAACTTGCAATTGGGTTGATAAAAAAATTCCGGTTGCGAGTCGATGGGTGATTTGCAACTGGGTTTGGCAAAAATGTTCATTTTCGAGTCGATGGGGCACATGCAACTGAATTGAAAAAAGTCCAACTGTGAATCGATGAGTGACTTCCAACTGGGTTGGCAAAATATTCCAGTTGCGAGTCGATGGGCGACTTGCAACTAGCTTCGGAAAATAGTTCAATTGCGAGTCGATGGGTGACTTGCAGCTGGGTGACAAAAAAAGTTCAGTTGTGAGTCGATGAGCGACTTGCAACTTGATTTTCCAAAAAAAAAACAGTTGGTAGTCCATGAACAATTTCCAAGTGGGTTGAAGACAAAATTCCAGTTGCGAGTTGGGGGACTTGCTACCAGGTTGACAAAAAACTCCGGTTACGACTCGATGAGCGACTTGCAACTAGGTCATGAAAAAAATCTATGTGCGAGATGAAACTAGGTGGGAAAAAATATAACTGTGAGTCTATGGATGATTTGCAACTGGGTTAGCAATAAGATTCAGGTGTGAATCGATGGAATAATTGCAACTGGGTTTTGCAAAAAAAAGAAAAAGTTGTGAGTCGATGTGCGACTTGCAACTGGATTGGGGAAAGACCCAGTTGTGAGTCGATAAACGACTTGCGACTGAGTTTTGCAACAAAAAAAATTGTTATAAAGCGATGTGCGAGTTGCAACTGAATTGACAAAAAAAAATCAGTTGCAAATCGGTGGGAAACTGGCAATTAGGTTTATGAAATTAAATTCAGTTGCGAATCGACGAGCGACTTGCAACTGGGTTGGCGAAAAAGTTCTAGTTGCGAGTTGATGAGCAACTTGCCATTAGGTTGGCAAAAATACCAGTTGTGAGTCGATGAACGGCTTGTAACTGGATTTTTGTAGAAAAAAAAGAAAGAAATATGAAGAAAAAAAACAAAAGGAAAATAGGAAAAAGGAGAAAATAAACATAACATTTTAAAATAAACTTGAATATAAAAAATCATAAATTGAAATCAAACAAATAAATAAAAAAGTCAGAAGGCAGAAGGAAAAATAAAATAACACAACTCAACTCGCGATAACAAACATGTATCGGCGTCATATATCGATAAGAAAATGTGTTTCCAATATTTATGAAAACATATACAAAAGTCATATTCATGAATTTTGAAAAGAAAAAAAAAGTAAAAATAAACAAAGAATCAAAATAATTCATGATCAAGATATGCACAACATTTAGAGAGAATATATCGAAGCATCAAAAGCTTTAATAAGACATCACTAAAAAATTCATAAAGATGAGAAAATACTATATCAATTAAACAAATTCCATGAATTTAAATAAAAAATATGTCTTTACAACAAAAAGAAACAAAAAATTAGGACTGTACAATGAAAAGCAATAAAAAATTATTTTTTCCTTAGTCTACAACGTACTTTTTACCTATTAAAAAAATGTTCAGGTGAACTCCCTTACACCGCCGGGCTAAGGAAAAAGAAAAGGCCCAGTCGATGCCTTCCTCCCCTGCCAACGAGAAAGAGTAGACAAATCCCGTCCAGTCCAGCTCCCGATCAGTACATATGCAAAAAAATTACGATCAAATCTGGATACATGTGACATACTTATTCCTCATGTACATGTGTTTTAGCATATCCGATTAATAATTATCAGGTAAGTAGAATAGTAATGTGGCAAGTACTGATGATTTTTTTTTCAAAACATATTGACATGGGGATTTAGTTTCGAAGATCTCATCGCGAGAAAGCTAATGGTGAGAACGGATAATCAATCCGGTTAACGGTTTGAGAGATAAAACATTTTAAAAATTCAAAAACATAAAAGATAGCACATTTTTCTCTATTAGTACTAGTACGTGGAGTACTAGTTAGCCGGCGTACTGCAATGAGCCAAATGCGGCGTCGCTGCAGAGTCGGGTTCAATAATATTATATATGATACATAATATTATATATTAGTATCATATGCATAATACTCGTTTCATTCCAAAATATAATGTTAATATAAAATTAAAGCACTTATTTTAAAATAAAGAAATACTAATTTATAATATTTACCCATTGTGAGAGGTGTTATGATGTGTCATAAGTACTTAACATATTTTTTTTAGCAGATCGTATGTACTTTCTTTGTTTCTAAATATTTTATTATAAATTACATACGAAGTAAAATGAGTGAATCTACATTATAAAATACATCTATATAGATTCGTATGTATTTATAGTGTTATTTTTAAAAAGATTCTATATTTAGAAACGGAGAGAGTACTTAACATGAGTTTATAATTTTCTTCGTTTAATATAAGAAGGAGTCCGCGGAAGCCAGTAGGAGACTACAACTTTGGACTGTTTTGATCTCGGAGACTCGGAGTAAATAGTTTCCAAAAGAAGTGAGTAATACTGTATGTAGCCTGGGGATTGTTTGCAATGATAGGAAAGTGCAATATTGGCGGAGCGAATATAGGAACTCCTCCCTCCTCAACATACTCTCTCTACCTTGCTGCTCCCTCCTTCCTTTAAAGCGACGCAAGAGAGACAGAGAGCAGGGCACCGGCGGGCGGCGGCAATGGGGGACTCCGGTGGCTCCGTCGTGTCGGTCGACGTCGAGCGCATCTCCTTCGGCGGCAAGGTCAGTCCGCCCTCCCCCTTTCTAGGAAATCAGTCTTGCCTGATGTGCGCATCATTTTTCTCCCGCGATTTGGCTGTTATTGCATTGTGTTTGAGCGGCCTCGTGATGACAAGGATTGGGATGGTTTCTTTTGGAGGATTTGTTGGTTTTTGTGATTTCTGTATTGTGTCATCTGTTTCGCCAAGGCTAGCTCTTGATTTTGCTGGTTATTTTTCCTGATCCTACTCGGACTGTGGAGTCGGGTTCTACTCGAATTTTTGAGTCCAGTCGTGCCTCCTTGCTCCGGGATTGATTCCTCACCACCACCACCAATAAAGCACGCGCCTCCCAGTTGTATTTATGGCATGCTGTTCGAGCTTGTTTCGCCACCTGCGATTCTTGCTGCATGCTACATTTCCTCGCCTGCTGAAGCGATTGCTATATTTAGCTACGAGATGGTGAATCCTTCGTCGTCTGCCTACGTATGTCCATGCCAATATTCCCCTCCGTCCTACTCACATGCTTCGTGTTCGCTACTTATTACTATTAATTCATTTAAGTAATTCAGCTCATCAGAATCGCCTACGTTTGCCACAATTTCAGCACAAAATGATCCCGACTTATTTCTACTGCTGACTATACCGCGCTGTGTAACTCTTTACTCTACGTATGTGGGGGAGCAATTAATTAGGAATTGCATCCTCTTGCCACTTTCTGTAGAAAATTTGTACTACTAGTAGTACTTTTCTTTGGTTGTTGGTTTGTTTTTCTCAAGTCAAACTGTCTGGCCTGCATCTTCATACAGTTTGGACCATGTTCTTGTTTGACCGTGGACTAATGTTTGCATAATAATTTGTTGTAAAATATCGAGTGCAGTTTACGAGTCGCTTTCATGTCAATTTCAGCGATTTTTAATACGAGATGCCCGTGCCGTGTCTGTCAAATCAGTGCTCTGTACAATACTTAGGAAATGGCCACTCTTCCCGTGAATCGTGATAAGAATAACTTTGATTTGTGGTTTTCTTTGATTGTAAATAATACTTAGGCTATTTGCTTGCGAAATTAATTGCGTGTGATTTCGCTTTTGCTCTGTACAATAGTACTAGTACTACTTTGCTTTGCCCTACAACAAATGGTTAGGAATCATTGCTTTAGCACACTCATCATAATGAAACTATCATTCTCCTTTGCTCACCTAAAAGAAATCTTGCGATAATAATTACTTTAATGTCTGTCTTAGTCTTAGTGCATATCAAGCTGGTTTAGTATAGACACAGATAGTGCATGACACCTTAGTTGTCAAGCACATGCACTTGAATTGATTTACTGATGAATTAAACAAAAGTTGACTTATACTGATATATATTTTCTGTCTAAGCTTAGACACACACATAGGGCTCACTACTCTCAATGGTTTATCTTGATGCTACCAGGATATACATTCAGCTCAGTATTTGGACATATTGTTGCTTTCTGTAGTGATTGGCCCTGAAGTACCTTCTGGATTCCATGCTTATCTATATTGCACAGATGAAGACTACTTGTCACATCTATTTTGTACTTTTGTTTGGATAGGGTCTTCATGATGACACTTCACATTAACGGCATTATATGGTTCCTAGCTGATTTGCCACTAAAAGTGTAGTTGATGGTTCATCAGTAATCACTTGTCATACCGAACTTGTGGTTAGTCAAATATTAGTTCCATATAGCTTCAGTGGATGCACGCCTCCTACTATAGTATTTTTATTTTATTTTATGCCGTGCACTGCATTGTGCAGAGTTACTTTTCGTGCTGGGTGCTATTTATTTATTTGTCCCATTTCTTCTTTGTTTATGTGTTAACACTGTCTCATTCATCTTGTTTATTCAGGAACATCATATACAAACAAATCATGGATCTGTATCTGTTGCAGTATATGGTGATCATGACAAGCCTGCTCTTGTTACTTATCCAGATGTTGCTTTAAATCGTAAGTACAACACACTAGTTTAAAGTGCACGAGCTTTCTTAAAATTTCCCGCGATCTGAAATGCAGGCGCTAAACCCTATGTTATTGCTGGTCAGATATGTCTTGCTTCCAAGGGTTGCTCTTCTGCCCTCAAGCAGCTTCACTGCTGCTTCACAATTTTTGCATTTACCATATCAGCCCCCCAGGACATGAGGTCAGTAGTTTGCAAGCACCAAGCCTTGCATTTTCCATTAACACGATTCATCACATAATTTGTAGTTTCTATATTTTTCTCATCACATAAATCGCGCAGTTGGGAGCTGCTCCAATTTCACCGAATGCACCTATACCATCTGTTGATGACTTGGCGGATCAGGTTGTGGATGTTCTTGATTTCTTTGGGTAATCTTCTATTGGATTCTTTTAAAATTTATATCAAACTCAAATGATCTTGCCCATATTTTGTGGAGTAACTTCTGTTTTCTTGTCGAATTTGCATTTTCCAGATTAGGTTCTGTTATGTGCTTTGGTGCCACTGCGGGTGCTTACATTCTTACTCTCTTTGCAGTAGGTGTTTCTTCGAAACATGTGTTTTATCTACTTATTTCTTATTTATGAAGACTTTTTAGTGAGCCATGCACTCTTTCTGCAGGCAAAGTATAGGGAACGTGTATTAGGTCTTGTACTTGTTTCACCCCTATGTAAATCTCTCACTTGGACTGAGTGGTTCTATAGTAAGGTAACTTTGCTGTATATGACATACTGGGTGTGAGATTTGATATTTTCTTAAATATGAATGTGTTGAACTACTGATAATTTTTTATTCTTAGGTGGAGTCAAATTTGCTGTATTACTATGGAATGTGTGGGTTGGTCAAGGAGAGCTTACTGCAGCGGTTCTTCAGCAAGGTAACTGTGGCTGGTTTAATGTACTCCACATGACATTTCCTTTGCTTTTCTTGAACCTATCCCTAAGGTATATCCTTCAATCCTTAGGAAGTAAGGGGATGCTCTGAGTTACCTGAATCAGATATAGTGCAGGCTTGCAGAAGCGTAAGTACCATATACTGTTCTCTTCCTCTATTTATTACTCCCTCCGTTCCTAGATATAAGGTGTATAAGTTTTTGAGAAAAAGTTCAAAATATAGGGTGTATTGCATTGCAACACTCATTTTGACAATTTTTTTAAAGATTTGATCATGTTTCCTTATCTCTTGCAAACCCCTTTATTCCCTTACGTCAATTAGCTAGATGTAATCTCGTCCAAACCTGGTGTAATTTTTTCTCAATGTGTGTTCTTTAATTTTCGTGCAAAAAACTATACACCTTATATCTAGGAACGGAGGGAGTATTGTATTTTTCTTTCGGGCTATCAAGTCTTGACTTTTGTTTTTTCACATGTTGTAGTTGCTAGATCAGCGGCAGAGCATGAATGTCTGGCAATTTATACAGACAATGAATAGGTAAGTGCACATTGTACGTCTTGAGTTGAAAGATCAGGCTTAGTTCATATTGAACTGAAACAAATCCTGCAACGATATCCAGGAGATATGATTTGACGGAAGAGCTAAAGCAGCTTCAGTGTAGAACCCTTATCTTTGTTGGCGAGAATTCTCAGTTCCACGCTGAGGCTGTTCACATGACAGCAAAGCTCGATATGAGATATTGTGCTCTAGTTGAGGTAATAAATAAATAAATATCACTATATTTACTTTTGTCGGTCCAATGTTTTGGCATTTAAATGGCAGCTTTTGAAATCACCGATATGTATTGACATGGATAAATCTGTTGCAGGTGCAAGGATGCGGGTCATTGGTAACCGAGGAGCAACCTCATGCAATGCTTATACCGATGGAGTATTTTTTCATGGGGTATGGCCTCTACAATCCAAGGGAGCTCGACTGCAGTCCGCGCAGCCCCCTGAACCCATTTTGTATATCGCCGGAGCTCCTTTCGCCCGAAAGCATGGGAGTAAAGCTAAAGCCAATCAAGACACGAGCGCTTCTTAAGTGTAGAGCAAGTGAATAGGGGTGGGATAGTCGTTAGGGCTGGCATGGTGAAAGTATATGGAATTTGATCCTGCGCAGATAATCTTGAGCAGTCTGGGATCAAGAATTTAGATAATTCAACTTCAACATATATAGGATAAGATGGTGTACTGAGGTGTGTGTGTATGTGTGTTAGTTTTTGATAAAGTGAGATAGATACTTGTGTTATAGTCATGTAGATAAGAAATGGTAGGTTTGTGGTTTTCTATTCCATTGATTTTTAGCATGTAAATTGTTATACATTTTTTAATTAAAGCAAAAGGGAAATGGAAAGGTGAGCTGTTCCCATTCGTTAGATAATTAGATTAAATGTGCTCCTTCCGCCTTTGCCTGTCTTGATGGGAAAAATGTTCTTGTGAGCTGGACTTGTGTGCCACTACTGTGGAAGTATACTTCTTTCCTAGGTGCCTCATTTTTTTAATAAAAGGGTTTCCCCTTGGTTCCATCTTTTTATTGATGCAACCACCAGTGTTCACAACAAATTCAAGTTCAAGCGACCAAGCAGGGTTCATGCCATCTAGAAGAACGTTCCAAATTTGGCGACAAGTGCCTTGGGCGAGCGAGAGACCCCCACCCCCCCTCTCCGGCCACGGCGGCCACAGCCATATCACCGACCAGCAATCCGCTTGCGGCGACCACTTTCCCGTCACTCGTGAGGTTCCCTGCCTCTCAGCGGCCACCATGACTCCAAGAGTTTTCCTTCGACCGCGACCATGGTTTTGAGAAGCGCATCTGGTCCTCCCTGAATAAACCGATCAACTTTGTTGAAAAGCAAAGACTGTGGGAATTCTTCCTTGTGGCGGAGTTCACCAAGTCCAAGATTTGCCTCAATGATGATTCTGTGGCTATCATCCTCCACTCTTGCTTTGGTGGGCGAGCAAGTTTATTCAAGGTTTCCAGGCTTCAAAATTTGACGTTCAAATTCTCTGTATCGACTTTGGATGTGGGATTCACCATTTACAATGAAGGTAATATTGTCACTCCTCTATTCAGTCTCTCGTTCTGGTTAAGGAATTCAGGAGGCCCAAATTACCGCCATGAATATGAGTTATATCAGAAAGAGCAAGAAAAATTCTTGGAAAATGGTTGATCGATCTAGGAAGAAATCTTATGCTTAGGCTGTGAAATCTGCTAGAACTTTCAATAATCCGAGTTCTAGTTCATCTGGGAAATCAATTTTTCGTTATGGTGCATCTATTGCCAATTCAAAGAAGAGAATTAGTCCTTTGACTAGAGGCTCAGACAGAATTAATAAGTAGGTTAATGCCCCAATCAACCTTCACTCTCAAAACAATTACTCGGGTATTCAAAGCAGAGCGGGAATTGAGCAAGTTCAAAAAGAGCAGTCGCTGCTGGCCCAAAGGAACAGAGTGGGTTGCACCAGATGTTTGATCCTAGACCATTCTAGACCCAATTTCACGAAAAAAATCAAGTGTCACCGTTGCAAGGGCTGGGCTCACATTGCCAGGGACTGTCGTTTCCAATTCCACCACACCCCGTCCCTGCAAAAGGAGAAATTCGTAGCAATTTCCTCCGATAAGACATGATTTGACTTGACGTCAACGGCTCAGCATAACTCCCCAGTAATTGTGCCACCTTCATCCTCTGTTGGGATCCTTCCTACTCTAGTGGTGCCTACGAGACCGCAATCGTCCCTACGATCCCCTCCGGCGGCGACTGGAGATTGACTGGTGAGGTCTGAATCCCCAATGGTTGTGTTTCCGTTTGATCCGGCCACTTTTCTCCCCCAAGGTCAGCATGCTCTGGATGTTCCTGGGAGACCAGCTAGGATTAGGGTTTTATCTGCTTCCTCTCCTCCTGCCCATGAGGAATGGGCCATTGCAACATTCATCCCCATGCCAAATCAGCAAGCGCATTGCAACAATATCAGAGAACTTTTGGGGGGATCTTTGCAACATATTAAGCACATGGCCTTTTGTGAGATTAGTCCCTCTCCTTTTGGTCAAGCTTATGTCAGATTGAATAATGTGCTTGATAGAGACACTCTGGTGCATGAAAGCCCTCATCCTTTTGGTCACATTCATGTAGTTTTTCAAAGGCATAATCAGGGGCTTAATTGGAGAAATCTTGTGCTCAACAGAGATGTTTCGTTACAGTTGGGTGGATTTCCTTTTGACAAAAGAGGGATTCAAGAGGTGGAAAATGCTGTCAGAGGGTTTGCCAAACTTTTCCTTTGGGACAGGGCTAGAAGCACCAAGGCCTACCTTGTAGTCAAAGTGAGGGTGGAAAATCTAAGGGACATCCTTATCAGTGTGGTTATAGGAGATGGAGATTTTCATATGTCTGAATCTTGGACAGTGCATGTGGTTATCATGAAGCAAGAGGTTCTTGGAGGGGGACCACCTGATGAGGACCCCATTACACTGGATGCTAATCCCCTTCCAGTTCCTGTTAACTCCCACTTTCACCCCAATCAACTTAACCATTTCATAGGTCCTTTGCTTCCACATCAATCCAATGAAGATTTAAACCTTCCTGCCCCTGAGATGGTCCTAGAAAATGTGCAAGAAAATGGTGTGCAAGTTATGGGGGAAGAGGAGGATGATGAGCTCCCTGGTTGGGGGTATTGGCCAGCCCATGTCAATAATGATTTGATTGATCAAGAGCTACAACCTGGAGAATTTCCTGTTTTGGCAGACCGATGCAACCCCTGGAAGACCAAGTTAAAATTGTAGCTGCTAATTCAGCCTTCCAAAACAGCACTGACAGTGATCTGACCCTCTCATTGGGTTCCAACTCTGTCCAAGGCCCTGCCTCTCCAGAAGTGCAAGTAATGGTGGAGGGAAATGTTGATTTAAGCCCTTTGGACCCAATCTCCACTGGGCTGCCTGACCTCAATGCTCTCTCCCAGCCCATTGAGGCTCATCAGCCTTCCATGCATCTGAACATCAACCTTTTTGGTGACCTTAACAAGGAAAAGGAGCACTCTAATGCTGCTATAGTTATTTATAGTCCTATTCCTTTCACTCTTGTCAACAACTCCAATGCACAGATGACACCTAATGAAGAAATTTTTCCAATCATGACCCAGGGCTGTAAATTATGCATACCAATAGTGTTAATGTGGACCCTTGCTATATTGAAGATGATCCCCTCGCTCCAGTCTTGCAATTGGCAGATCCTTTGGAACAACCTCTCATGGCTACTGATTCTAGCTTCAGTTTTCCTGTGGATGAAGAGATCATTGCTGAGGAGCCTGAAAGTAACAACAATATCACAGTGATTCAACCAGATATGGTGATCTCTTCCTCAAAATCTAGTGAAAACTCTTTGATTTCTGCCCATCTGGGTTTCTGGAAAAAGGAAAGTATTCTTACCATACCCTCTTTTCACTGGAGCAAGAATCCGCGTCTGGGCCCCAATCAACTAAAACCTGGAAGGATTTCTTCTCCAACAGAAATGAAGATGCTTTACAGGTTAAGGTACCTTTTGAATGGGCACATTTCATTTCCAGGGAGCTCTCGTCCTCTGATAGGTTTGAATGCACTTATAAATTCATGTAATCTCAAATGTGGCAAATAATAGTGGAGAGTACTGTTGTTGAAGAATTGTTAACTTTCTTTATTCCCCTTGTCTACCCATTCACTGATGCTTTTAAATGCTCTGGGAGAAATGATCAATCTCATTGCATTAGATCTGGGCAAGCTGAATCTTATGATATTTTCTCTAGTCCTCAAGGCAAGAAAGAGAATCTTGGAAGATCTGCTGGGCTAGGCTCCTCCACCAGTGCTTTGCACGCCAAGGGTAAAAGGAAGGATAGACTCCCAATGGTGGAAACTGAGGTAAGAAGGAGCAGAAGACTTCTCTGTACTGCTAAAGGATTCAAACAAAATACATGCCAGGATAGAAACTGCATGGTATGTACTGAAGTTCCTCATCTTGTTAAGAGCAAAATAGTTAAAAATCTCAATATGGCATACTGCAAGGTTAATGCTAAGGACACTCATGAGGATGTTCTGGAAAAGAAGAGGATGAAGAAAGGAGCCAAGGACAAGGGCACCAAGGCTCCAAAGAAGGCTTAAATTCTTTGACCCTGCTCCAACTTTTAATATAATGAATGCCATGTATTTTGTTGATCTCTGGTCTTGTAAAGTTATATGCTCTCCCCTGAACTTAAGTGGTTCCTGTTAATGGTATTTCCAGATAGATCTTGGTTTGGTCCAGTGCTCAAAGTTTCTATATTGAACTGCAATTGTGCTCCTCCTGGAATATCTTAAACTGTAATATTAGAGGTTTAAATGCCCAAGACAAATGGTTGGCCATCTCTAGTAAGATTGTTGAGTCTAACAGTTCTATTGTTTGCATTCAAGAAACCAAGGAATCCTTTGACCCTGCCTACATCAGAAACTTTTGTCCCAGAAATTTCTCCAAATTTGACTTTGTCCCTTCAATGGTTGCTTCTGGTGGGCTACTTGTTGCTTGGAATGATAGGCTTTTTCAGGGTGAATGTCTTTTTAAAGACAAATTTTCAATTTAAATCAGATTCACCTCTCTGCAAAATAACCACTCTTGGATTCTCACAGACATCTATGGGCCTTGTGAAGTAGTACAACGAAATGAATTTATTGAGTGGTTCAGAAACATTCATATGCCTGATAGATTTGATTGGTTAATTGTGGGGGATTTCAATTATATAAGATATCCCCATAATAGAAACATAGGGACGGGATATGCTAATAATATGATGCAATTCAATGAAGCCATCCACAATCTTGCCCTTGTTGAGATCCCTCTTAAGGATAGAAACTTCACTTGGAGCAACATGAAGTCGACCCCTCTCCTTGAAAAGTTAGACTGGGTTTTTACCTCTCAACACTGGACTACTTCCTTTCCGAATACTGCAGTCAGAACTCTTGCCAAAACCACTTCTGACCATAGTCCTTGTTGCATTTCTATTGGAACCTCTATCCCTAAATCAAGGGTGTTTAGATTTGAGAACTTCTGGTTGAAACACCAAGACTTCAAGCATGTGGTTTCAAGCATCTGGAATCAACCTATCCAAGAGACTGATAGTGCTAAAATCATCACTGCAAAATTTAAAAGGCTGAGAAAAGGACTAAAGATTTGGGCCAAATCAATTTCTAATCTTGCCTCAACCATTACAACAACAAATGATGTTATTCATATGTGAGACTTCTGGAAGAATTCAAACCTCTCAGTGATGTGTAAGATAATGGTAAAGAAATTCTTAAAGATCATCTAGCCAAAACCCTAGAACTTCAAAGTATTTATTGGAAGCAAAGATCTACCATTAGATGGGCCAAGCTGGATGATGATAACTCCAATTTTTACAAGACAAAAGCCACAATAAACCACAGATATAACTCCATTGCATCCTTGACTGATAACTTGGGTAACATTCTCTCTGATCAAACAAAGAAAGCACACTTATTGTGGCAACCTCAAATCCTTTGAATTTCAATAGTATAATTAAGAAAGTGGATAACCTGGAAGAATTAGAGGCTCCTTTTTCCACTTCTGAAATTGATGAGTGGTTAAAATGATGCCCTCTGACAAGTCTCCTGAGCCTGATGGATTTAATGGGGACTTTATTAAAGTTTGTTGGGACATCATTTTCCAGGATTTCTATAGGATGATTGCTGACTTCCATGCTGGGAAGATTAATCTTCAGAGTATCAATGCATCCTTTATCACCTTGATTCCAATAGTTGATGCCCCATTGACTACAAATGATTTTAGGCCATTTTATCTGCTTAATTGCACCATCAAGATCATTACAAAGCTCTTAGCAAACAGGTTGCAAAAGTTCATCCTTTCATTAGTCCATGAAAATCAATATGGATTCATCAAAAAGAGGTCCCTCCAAGACTGTGTTGCTTGGGCATTTGAGTATCGAAATCTTTGCCATGCTTCCAAAAAGCAAGTGTTAGTGCTGAAATTGGATTTGAGACAACTTTTGATATCATTGAGCACAACACCATTTTGGAAATTCTTGAGGCTAAGGGATTTGGAAAAAAAATGGTGCAAGTGGATCAAAATGATTTTCACCTCAGGAACTTCCTCAGTCCTCACCTCTCTCTCCCCCCTTCTTTTTGTGTTAGCTGTTGATCTTCTACAGTCTATATGCAAATGACGCAATGCAGGCTGGTCTCATTGAACATCCTCTGACCTCCACCTCTTGTCCTGATTTCCTAGTTATACAATATGCATATGATATCCTCCTTATCATGCCTGCATCTGGAAATCATCTTGATCATGTCAAAACCCTGCTGCACTTTTTTGCCGAATTTACTGGGCTCAAAGTCAACTTTTAAAAATCCTCCCTTGTTCCCATCAATGTCTCTGAAGAAAGACTTCATCTCCTTCTCCATTCACTCAGCTGCCAATTGGGTTCTTTTCCTTTCACATATCTGGGCCTTCCCATGGGGATTCATAAACCAAATATTGAGCATTTCATGAGCATGATGCAAAGAATTGACAGGAGGCTCTCTGGCTGTTCCACAATCCTTTCATACACTAATGCAGAAGGTAGCTATCACGATACTCCTTTCCCAGTACGTTGACCGAAACTATTTGCGATGCTATCAATTGTCAGAACCCTCTGTTAGGTAATGTGCTAGGGTTAGCAAGTCACTTGCATCATGTTAAAAATTTCAAAAGAAATCATTTGAAGTCAAATTCAAAAGCAAAATGGGAGAAGGAACCCCCCCCAGATGAATTAATTCAAATGACCAGATAAAAAGTTGCTCCAAAAATTCCTTTTGCATTTTTGAAAAGTCTTATAAATATGCATGATCACATCTAAAGTGAAGTGGGTCCCACTGCATGCACCAAGATTTTTCAAATATTCCAAAAGGGGCTTGGAAATTAAATAAATACCCTATTTGAATTAAAATTCAAATTATTTGAATTTTAAAAGTGCTCAAATTTTATGAGTGGCTAGCTCTATATTTTATGAGGCCACATAAAAATTTGGGGCATTTAATAAAATGCCTAGGTATTTTTATCTAGGCAGAACAAATAGAACAAAATTAAATAAAAGAAAAAGAACAGAGAAGAGAGAGAAGAGGCCCAACTTACCTGTACCTGGCCCAACAGCAGCCCAGCCCAGCCCACCAGGGGGCACATGCGTCTTCTTCCTCTGCCAGGCAGGCACGCAGGTCGCCGGCGAACGGCGTGCGGCCGCCAGGCAGCTGCCTGCCTCCCCCAGGCCACGTCCTGCCGTCCAGAGACGTCTGGGAGGTGCCCTGGTCCATTCCCCCTCCCCTGTCTCGCTCTCCACCTCTCTGCTTCACCGTTTCGCGCAGCCCGAGCCCCAACCGGAGAGCACCGCCGTGCGCGCGCGTGACCCCGGCCACCCACCAGCTGCGCCACCGTGTCCTCCGTGTTCACCGCCGTCGTGTTCGTCATCTCCCGCACGGAATCGAGCCAGGGAGCCCCGAGTATGCCGCCTTCTTCTCCGAGTTCCGCCGGCCGCCGTGGACCTCATCGCCAAATTCGTCGTCCTCGAGCTCTCCTCGGCCCCGTCGACTGCGCCATCACGTTTGGGGTGAGCTTCCGCTCGTTTTCCCCATCTCACGCTCTCTCCCGTGCACCGTAGCCCCACCTCCACCTCACCAGTCGTCGTCCGCCACCATGGTTGGGGTAGCCGTCGCCCTGGAGCTCGTCTTTGGCCCCCTCCGAAGCCATTCGATGTGGAAGCCCGCGCGGAGCAGTTCTGTGCCAGCCAAACCCCCTCCCGCGCCCAAAGCCCCTGCTCCGGCGAGACTCCGACGAGTCCCGAGCCGCCGTCGCCATTAACCCCCTCCCCTCTCTCACTGTCCCGTGGTATCGAGGCCACTAAGCTAATCGCCCCCTAACCCACTGACTACTGGGCCCCAGCACCCTAATCCCTCTCTGTTAATTAAACAGAGAGTATTAAATCTCTCTGCCACTGACATGGCTGGCCCACCAGTCAGACCCCTGCTGATGTCATGCTTGCATCAGCATGATGCAATAAATCTTTTTCCAGAGATTAAAAGAATTAAAGAAAAGAGAGAAAAATCTAGAAAATAACCCAAACTTTGGAAATTCATAGAAAATTCATATTAACTCCAAATTGGACAAATAATATATGAAAAATGATCAGGAGAAAATAAGCTATGCAAATATCCAACTTTCAACTTTGTTTGAGTTGAATTTAAAATGTGATCAGTAGCATTTGCTATTTGATTTAAATGGAATTAATTCAAATTCATTTCAAATACTTTTGCAACTTGAACCATGGCAACATGCTACATTTCAATTACACATCAGAGGCATATCATACACATTTAAAAATGGTCCAACTTGATCAAACAATGTCATTTGTAACTTGCCTAAATTTGAATTCAAATTGGAGTTTGAATTTGCAACTCAAATTGCAATATACTCCATTTAAATGGAATTGCCTAACACATCAAAGCATATACATCAAGTTTCAACCTTCAACCATGTGATTGTGCATTGTATTTACTTTTCTACCTTGTTTGTTGTTTGTCGAGTATAGGTGGAACCGGAACAGGAGGCTGCCCCCTTCGTTGAAGACCCCGAACCTCGTCAGCAAGGCAAGCAAACCCCCATTGATCATGTCGATAAAATCCCACTTCCCTCTCATGTCTCGCTTATGCATTGTTTAGGATGATTACCATGATGCGTTTCTACCGCATAGATGAACCCATTCCTTTGCATGACCTATCATTTTGTCACAGTAGTAAGCAAACCACAATCCTAGCAAATGTAGGAGTTGATTGATATCATGTGGCCCCTGCAATTGTTACTGCTTATTGCATGCTTAGAGTGATACCATGATGTTATTGTTATGTGAGTCGGGATGGTAGTGATCATGTTGATGATGGTAGAAAGGTGTTGGTGAATCTACCCTAATACAAGGTGAACGATGAGAGGCTGTGTAGGAGTACATGGTGGGTTGTCTCGTTGAACACCGCCCTAAGTCCGAGTTCTTGTGTGGTGATCCAAGATGATGAGTACAACCACACATTGGGCTCACTGACCCCTCTCAGCTTATTAACTCATCCCTTTCGATGTCCAGATGTCGCAATAGTTCGGAGTTCTGGTAGGTCTCTGGCCTGGCTGCTAAGTGAGAGAACGGCTCATCCGAGACCGGCTTACGCACCACACACACATCATCTGGGTCCACTTCGGTAAACCGGCCGGGTTCACGATAGTGGTAGCCAACCCAGGTAGGCGGCTTTCTCGGACTAGATCGGCTATGAGGTAACAGTTGTGGTGAGCATCCTCGCCGACACTTCTTGAACGGTGTCGAGTACAAAGGCGGTAACAGATGATCATGTGTGTGTAGAGGTACACCCCTGCAGGGTTAACAAAACTATTCGAATAGCCGCGTCCGCGGTTATGGACTGCTTGGAAAGCTTAGCTTGATTATTAGATAACTTGAACTGGATACTTATAAAATACACCAAGATAAGTGTGAGTGCTATGGCGTGCTTTCTCGTGGGGAAGTCGAGGAAGGCACCATAGTGGTGTAATTGGTTGGAGATGTAGTGGACTCGTGTACGCTTCTTACCTCAAGTCTGGTACTCGTAGTTCAGGACTAGCCAAGTCAAAGCTGGCACTTCTGCAAGTGAAACCCCACCTCCCTTTACCTTGATACATGTGCATGAGTAGTATATCTCCTATGTAAGTCTTGCTGAGTACGACTTTGTACTCACGTTTGCTTAATCTATGTTTTAGATGAAACCACTGACCCCGAAGGTGGCTTCTTCATCGAGCTCGACGACTGAAGATCAAGCTAGTCTAGTCCCAGTCAGACGACTGGTTCCCTCGTGGAGGGCTTGTGTTTAAATAAGGCTTCTTAAGCCATTTGTTAAACTTGTCTGTACTCAGACATACTTTGCTTCCGCTTGTTGTTGTAATGTTGGATCACATACTTGTGAACTCTCTGTGCACTCTGTAAGAGTTATCAATAAAATGTATACTTTGTAGAGAATTGCAATGATACCTGCTATTCATACAAGGCATGTGTGCTGCGTGTATGTTTATAACATGCATGTCTTTGTCTGGGTTTTCGAGACCTTGATTGTGATCTGGCTGGTGGTCTTTCATACACCAAGTGGCCCTTAGATGTGCGCAGCTTGGGGCATCGCGATGCGATTGCTCGAGACTCCGTCTCGTGCACACTTTGTGATATGATCGAGCCCGCCCTAGACCCCGACTAAGTGATCGGGCTGGAGTAAGTCTATGTAAGAGTTATGAGATAGTCGATAGTATGGTTGAGGCGACTTGTCTGTGAATATGGGAGTTCATCACCCATATCATTAGACTTGTGTGCGTACGATGAGGACCCATCTCAGTTGATCATCCGGCCTGGATGGGATGCCCCTCACGTACGATGCTTTCCGAGAACGTTCTGTGCTTGGCCTTGTCTGCTTAGACAAGTGGGTACGGTTCTCGGCTCTCCATATGACTATGTCGTAGCGGGACTTGCATACGCTAACCCCGGGTCCCGACATCAATGCAAATGGTATAAATAAAAAACCGTGTGCTTGAAACTGAACCGTCTGGGAAACGTACGCGAACGGCCACAATTCTAAAAATTATTGCGTGGGTGATGTAGGGTTGACGGGTCTTTGAAAATCGGTCTGGGATACCTAGAGTGAAAGCCCATGGTTGCAAACAATGGACCACTAGACCTTTATCGCAATCGTTAATGTTTCCTCAAATGTTTGGGATACCTAATCAATCGGGCACGCTTCTGAAAATCCTTTCGTTGACGGGAACAACGCTGACAATTTGACCAAGCAACCGTCCGCATATATATATTCAGAAAACCCACGGTCGCAAACAATGAACCGCTAGCCCTTGTTACCAATCGGTTGTGGTTACTGAAATGTGTGGGATATGTGCTTTATCAGAAACGCTTCTGAAAATCTAATTGTTGTTGTTGGACAACACACAGTTCGTAGAATCAACTGTGCGTGATGACAGCAAATAACACCGACAGCTACTTCAAATGAACCGCTAGCTTCTTCTATGTATTTTCTATTTATTTAAAATTTTGCTAGTTTCTCTTAGCAGACGTTTGAATTAAAAAATTGTGTGTGATGATATGGTGTAACACAAACAAGTAAGTTTTCGAAAATGTCTGCTCTATAGGCACACTGCAACTTTTTCATTTAGGGAGGAAATCTCCTCGACAGAGTTTACCTTCCTACCTATTGGAGCTCGTTCGGTGTGCCATTGGGAATAGTTGGTCATCATCTCATCTAGTAGTTTTGTGGCAGCACCAAGTGTTGTTGACATAAAGGTTCCTCCCGTGGCCGAATCTAACAGGTTCCGCAAGGTAAAGTTCAAGCCTGCATAAAAAGTCTGGATAACCATCCAAGTAGTCAAACCATGTGTAGGGCATTTGTTAACAAGATATTTCATTCATTCCCAAGCTTGGGCAACGTGTTCATTATTGAATTGCTGAAAATTCATAATATTACTCCTCAATTGGATAATTTTAGCAGGTGGGTAGTACTTCCCAATAGAAGCATCCTTGCACTTATGCCAAGAATCTATGCTATTCCTAGGCAAGGATTGAAACCAAATTTTAGCTCCTTCCCTCAAGGAGAAAGGAAATAGCTTAAGCTTAACAATATCACCTTCTACTTCTTTATACTTTTGCATATCACAAAGCTTAACAAAACTATTTAAGCGTAAAGGAGCATCATCTCCATCACAAGAGAATTGATCTCTCATAACAAGGTTTAGCAAAGCAGGTTTAATTTCATAAGAGGTAGCTGAAGTGGCAGGTGTAGCAATAGGAGTGCAGATAAAATCATTGTTGTTGTGACTAGTGAAGTCACACAACTTAGTGTTCTCAATGGAACCCATAGTAGCAGCAAGTGGGACAAGCAATTTTTTTGTGAATTTTGATAAAGGACACTAAGATAAAAACTGAAAGGTAAACTAAGAAGACTAAAAAGCAAAGATAAAAGATAGTGTGCAACTCCCCTATCTTGAATATTGGAGTCCCCGGCAACGGCGCCAGAAATTGCTTGATGCTAGCGAGGAAATAATTCTCGCTCCTCGTTGGTTACCCCAAGTGGAAGGTTGAGATGTAGTGTAGGAGCAAGATTTCCCTTGGCAAAGATACCAAGGTTTAGTTTGACCAGTAGGACACCAAGGTCGACAAGTAGGTGGTAAAGTGAACAATGACGCTATTCACAGTCTAAGATTGCTTACTTCACCTGGACCTACACACACAACAAATAACTTTGCTCCCAACGGATACAGAGAGGTTGTCAATCTCTCTGGCCTTGCTGTTTACAAAGGGTCAAACACAACAGATAAAAGATAGTGATAGCAATAACTAGAAAGTAAAAGCAGGAAGTAAATTGAGGGTGTAACAGTGGTGGAAATATGGACTGGGGTCCCATGATGTTCACTAGTGATGTCTCTCTCTCAAAAGACGATAAAACTGTTATGCGAGGTAAACAAATCACAGCTGGGCAATTGATAGGATTACATGCACAAACCAATGCTAACTATGCTACAAAGAAAGGAAGAGGCTCAAAAGCATGGACGGTACGCCAAAATAAGTAGACCGAAATCCATCTGCATCTACTACTAATCGTCCACCTTGAGATATCTATCTAGAACATCTCGCTGGTATTAAGTTGCGAGCCCCACCCAAAGTGTAAACCCAAAGCAACAAACAACTGCATTAAAAGAACTTTGCGTAAAGTAAACAATCCTTGCAACCGCGGTTACAAGCACCGTTGTTTTCCCCCTTGTGGCAACAACACATCCCCTAGACTCATGTTTTTGTCACTCAAGCTAGTAATCAGGGGGCATGAACCCACAATCAAGCATAACGCTCCCTCTTGGAGTCACTACCTACTACTTGGCCAAAACAATAAACAACAACGGAGAACATGCAAGAATTACTCAAGAACAAAAATATAAAAGATAAGAACCAAATATATTACTCAATCACAATCTGAACATAGTCTCATAATCCATCAGATCCCAGCAAACTCAGCATAGCAACAGCAGAAAGAATTACATATGTTCCTTGATCATGTAGGTAAGCTCACAAGGTCTAATCCATGAAGAACAAAGAGGGGAGGATAGCATCACATAGCTACTGATCATGGACCCATGGTCCAAGGTGGACTACTCACGGATCATCCGTGAAGCGTACATGGTGGTGGCGAAGCTCTCGGAGGTCGATCCTCCGTCCGGCAGTGTGCCGGGAAGAGGTCTTCTGGCGCTCCCGATCTTGGAAGCGCGGCGGCGGCGGAACAGAGGCGAGATCGCGAAAAGGGGTTCTTTCCTCGACGGTTTCGGAGGACGGAGAATAAATAGGCGAATGGGGGCAGCCAGGGGGTCCACCAGGCGCCCCCCTGGCGCGACCCCACTCCTGGCCGCGCCGGGAGGGCGCCCGGGGCCCTGGTGGGTCCCCTTTGCCCCCCTTCGCGACTCTGGAAGCTTCCGAAGCGCTGATTTTTTATTTTATTTTCCCGGAATTTTGGAGCATTTTTAATATGGGGGAAACCTGAAATAGAAAAACAGCAGAAAACAGAAACTGGCACTGAAGTGCACTGAGTTAACAGGTTAGTCCAAATATGATGAAAAGTGTATGAAAGTTTATCTAAAACATTGCAATATCACTGATGACCCTCAACTGTAGGGGATCGATTGTAGCGTTTTTGATAAATAAGAGTGTCAAACCCAACGAGGAGCAGAAGGTATTGGTAAGTGACTTTGGTAAAGAAATAACCGCAGGAACAGAAAGATAACTTTTTAGGGGTTTTCGGTATAAGCAACAAGAAGGTAAAAGCAAGCAATGTAAAAGGGACTGAGGAGTAACAAGTGGCCGATCCTTTTGAGCAAAGGATAAGCCTGGCAACTGAACTTATAGAGGCTAAAAGTGTTCTTGAGGACACACGGGAGAGATTGTCACGTGCTTTCGCCATACTCCGTATCGATACTATGTGTTGTGTTGATGCGCGTTGAGTGGGTGGATCTATACTAGTGCACCTTCTGGACTAAGATAAGTGCACTCTTATGATTAGACATCTTGCAACCATCCGCAAATACAAGATAGTAATTAAGGCAAAAGCCTAACCATAGCAATACGATCGATGATCCATTGTTCCCTTGTGCAAAAGCGTGCAAACTGGGGTTCAGGTTTCTATCACTCCGGCAACCCACCGTAAGCATTCTTTATACACAATGTATTCCCCTAGGTACTTAATAAGGCGAAGTGTTGGGTGTTCGACTCACACAACACCACTAGGAAAATAACAAAACAACTTAAATATCAAACAACACATATTACTTCAACATCATATGACTACTAACAACTAGACTTCTCCCATGTCCTCCAGAACTAAAGTAACTACTCACAAGACATAAAAGAGATCATGATCAGAGGGGATAAATAGATGGTAAACAATCTGGACACAATGATATTTCTCCAACAAAACTCAATAGCATTCATCACACGGTTGCAATCAACACCGATAGAGTAGAGAGGATAGATAGTACGTATTACAACTCAAGTTAAACTTGTGAGATGAGATAGGATTGTGGTGGAGATGGTGCTGATGTTGGGGATGATGTTGATGATGATCTCGATGATGCCCGTGACGATGGTGATGACGATGGCGATGATATCCCATTCCGAGAGGTTGTCTCCCCGTCAGAATCTGCCCGCCAGAGATGTCTTTTCTTCTCTGTAGGTTTCCGCCACGAAGCGGCGGCGGAACTCGCGAAACTCCTCCCTCTTTAGGGTTTTTGGACGAGGATGAATATATAGGCCAGAGGGGGGAACCGGGAATAGCTCAATTACTTCTCAAGCTGGACAAGTTTCGAGGAACGGCTCCCAAGTGGGGACGATCACATCCCCTTAACATCCTTTGTTTATGTCTGCCAACGTTTCTTATTTCTCATAGACCAAGCGTGAAGGATGGTTTATTTGTTGTATTATCTTACGAGCTGGGCAAATCATGCCAGTTCCTCCTCGTATTATGGGTTTGCAGATTAGACATGCAATCCCGGGGTAAAACTTGTCTAACTTAAGAAGATCATGACTTACCTACTACTTCCTCATGAGCTAAACAAGAGGCACAAAACAGAAGATTTTAAACATTTAAGGATAACACATAAATTCTATAATTTGAGGAGTGGTAGGGAAATACCACGAATAGGAAGGTATGGAGGACTCAAATGGGAGATATTGATTTCAGGGTATGGATGCACAAACAGAAATCTGCCTGGCAAAGAGTTTGGCTAGCAAAGGTTTTGAAAGAACAGACAATTGATGATGACTTAGATGCAAAACACATAAAGCATAATCATTAAGGTAAGCATAACACATCAAGTTGTCTTCCTTGTCAACATAACACTTCAAGCATAATAACATAAAGGTTTTGGCTATGTTGCTACTTGAGAAAACATGCATTTTGTCATGACCAAAGCTATGTTTGCCAAAATTAAATAAAGTTTTAAGAGCCATACGTGATATAAGATCAATACTCCCCATAAGAATCATCATATAAGGCCGATTGCGTGAAGAGAAGACCGAGTGCAGCGAAGGAACCGATAGACTTCTCATTAATATTCCATCATAGACGACTCCACACTCACAGATACAAACTCTCCACAAAGGAGTGATAGACCTCAATGCAAATACCTATTTCATATAATAACTTCCCTAGACATGATACGACTCTACTTGACTCTAAAAGACTAAGATAAATATAAAGATACCGGGCACTCCCCCAATCTTGGAACAAGCTAAGGGGATGCCATTACCCGAGGAGATTTACTCCTCATTCATGTTCCTGTTGATCACGTAGTCCTTGGCGAAGCGCTTCCATGGAAGAGGTTTTCCCGTATCATGAGAAGCTTCAGTCTCCAAGATCCTGCTTTCAACACCTAAACCCATGCGCAAAAACTTTAGTTCATACTCACAGTTCTGGTTGTGCAGATCATAAATCTGCCTTTGGAGCTCATCAATTCTTTCTTCTGCAACGGTGATGCTTGACCACATCCCCCTCATCTCCTTCTTGTAGAACACCTTCAACTCATTGATGAGGTCGAAGTTGGCTTCAACACCACGCTCAACCATGTTCTTGTACTTGAAGACTTCTTGCTCCACTTCTTCTAGCCTGGCTTTGATGATCCCCTCCTTGACAAGTTCCTTTAGATCTTCTTGGTGGAGAAAACCATCCGCCAACCGGACGGTTTGAGGGTGCTTCTTCAACTCAGCAAGGTAAGGGTTGATGACGTTGACGACGAACTTATCCTTGGGGGAACTTGGGGAAGCCATGTCACCTAGGTCTAGCTAAAAGATTTCCTGGCAGAAACAGCTCGAAAAGAAAACACACGAAAATGCAAGATACGTTGCCGGGCTAACCGGGAAAATATTTAGCAAAAATTTTTGCAACAGAAGGAAAGCAACGAGCCAAAGCGGAGTCGGACGTGGACTCCGGGGTGCCTAGGCGGCCTCTCGGCGCGGCCAGAAGGTAGGCCGCGCCAGGGGTCGCCTAGGCCCCCTGGAGCTCCTCTCCGGCTCCGTTCAGGTTTTGAATTTTCCTAATTTTGCAAAAACTCGTAATATGGAACTTTTATGGCGGTTCGCAATGTTTCCTTAGCGTAATACATACCTTTTCTTATTTTGCTTCTGCTGGTGTCTGAAACCGGCTGCAACATATTCTTCATGAGTTGTTGTGTATATTAAATTTACATCCACATTGACGGGGACTCTCGCCATGTAATGCTTGAGTCTTTGCCCATTCACAACCTGAGGTTTGGTGCCATCAAAATTGTTAATCTTGATTGCACCGGAGCGGTAAAATTCTTCGATATGAAATGGCCTTCCCATCTGGAAAGTAAATTACCTGGAGAAAACCTGAAACGAGATCTAACAACAAAACTTTATCACCAACATGAAATTCACGTTTCAAAATCCTTCTATCATGCCACGTCTTTACCTTTTCCTTAAAAAATTTAGCACTCTCATAAGCTTGACTTCTCCACTCATCTAGAGAAGTCAAGTTCATGAGACGCTTTTCACCAGCTAACTTTGGGTCAGCATTAAACTCTCTAACAACCCAGAAAGCTTTGTGTTCTAACTCTAATGGCAGATGGCAAGCCTTGCCATATACCATCTTATAGGTAGACATGCCCATGGGGTTTTTGTAAGCAGTTCTATACGCCCACAAAGCATCTCCTAACTTCTTTGACTAGTCCTTTCTAGAACTGTTAACTGTCTTTTGCAAGATCAACTTGATCTCTCTATTGGTGAGCTAAACTTGCCCACTAGTTTGAGGATGGTACGGTGAAGCAATTCTATGATTGACATCGTACTTGGCTAAATCTTTTCTAAAAGCTCCATGCGTGAAGTGTGATCCTCCATCAGTCATGAGGTACCTAGGTACACCAAACCTAGGGAAGATTACATCTTTGAGAATTTTCAAAGATGTCTTGTGATCAACACTCTCAGTGGGGATTGCTTCAACCCACTTGGTTACATAATCAACAACCACTAAAATGTGAGTGTATTTGTGTGAGGGAGGAAAAGGACCCATAAAGTCAAAAGCTCAATAATCAAAAGGCTCCATCACTAGAGAGTAATTCATAGGCATCTCATTCCTCCTACTAATATTACCAACTCTCTGACACTTATCACAAGATAAAACATAATTTATAGCATCTTTAAAGAGAGTAGGACAATAAAAACCTGATTGGAGAACCTTATGTGTGGTCCTCTCATCGGCATGATGTCCTTCATAGGGACTATCGTGACATTGTCTGAGAATGTCTCTCTGCTCGTGTTCCGGTATGCATCTTCTCACGATCCCGTCCGGACCTTCTTTGAAAAGATGAGGGTCATACCAAAAGTAATGCCTCAAATCATGGACGAACTTCTTCCTTTGCTGAAATGTTAAACCTGGAGGCTAATACTTTGCAACGATAAAATTAGCATAATCTGCAAACCAAGGATCGGAAAGAGATTGCACTTTTACAACAACAATTTGTTCGTCTGGAAAACTGTCGTTGAATGGGATGGGGTCATGCGGTATATCTTCCATTCTTGAAAGATTGACCGCCACCGGATTATCTGGTCCTTTCCTAACAACAATCTGTAAATCAAACTCTTGAAGAAGGAGTACCCACCGGATGAGTCTTGGTTTGGCATCTTTATTCGCCATAAGGTACTTGAGAGCAACATGATCACTATGAATAATAACCTTAGAATCAACAATATAAGGTCTAAACTTATCACAAGTGAAAGGACGTGGATGTCGCCTAGAGGGGGGGGGTGAATAGGCGATTAAAATAATTATGGTTTCGGCTTGAACAAATGCAGAATAAAACTTAACATTTAATTTTCCAAGCAAGAAACCTAAATAAGCTAGGATCAACTATGTGCACCAACAACTTATACTAAGCAAGATAAACAACTATGTGATAGCAAGATATATGACAAGAGCACTATGGCTATCACAAAGTAGGTGCACAAGTAAATAGGTTGACTAGAAGAACAACCTATGGGACAAGCAATGTACAATATTATAAGCAAGCACAAGATAAACAATGTAATAAGCTTTCTCAAAGTAAAGGTAGAGATAACCGCAAGTGGAGCCGATGGAGACAAGGATTTGTTACCGAAGTTCCTTCTCTTGCGAGAAGTACGTCTCCGTTTGGAGAGGGTGAGGAGCACAATGCTCACACGAAGCCAACGAGGACCACCCTATTTCTCCTCAAGCTCTTACGAATGCAAGATGCCGTGATTCCACTATTAGGACACTTGAGGGCGGTCACCAAACCCGTACAAATGGCGACCCTTGGGGGCGATCACCGAACCCGTACAAATGCTCGGGGCAATCTCCACAATCGAATTGGAGGATCCCGTAGCGTCCCGAAGCTTTCCACCACAATGATTGAGCTCCGCAACAACAAGCCTCTAGGCGCCAACGCGCCCACGAGGTACAAGCTCTAGAGTGCCAATGCACTCAAGAGTAGCTATCTTCTCTACTTCACTCACTACAAAGAATCCTCGGAGAGAACTCAAACCAATGCACCAAATGCAATGGCAAGATCACACGAAGTGCTCAAGTCCCAGACTCTCAAATCCCACCAAAGCAACAAAAGCTATGGAGGAATATGAGAGGAGAAACAAGGAGAACACCAAGAACTCCAAGATCTAGATTCACAAGGTTCCCCTCACTTAGAGGAGAGATGGCTTGGTGGAGAATTTGGATCTAGACCTCCTCTTTCTTTTCCCTCAAAAAGGAGCAAGAATCATAGGAGGGGAAGAGAGTAAGCAAGCTCAAAGAGGTCAACAATGGGGGGAAGAACTTGCACAAAACCGGTGAGGACAAAGGAGGAAGAAGACCCCCTTTTATATGTCCCCACGAAATCTGACCGTTATGCACAGAAAAGCCCAGACCGGTACAACCGGCGTGCACCCCCGGTACTACCGGTCCACCCAGAGAAAACCACACTCATTCGAACCCTAGCTAGTGGTAGAGCAGGCAGGGCGGTACAACCGCTCCGACAACTGGTAGTACCGGATTTACCGGTACAACCGGGGTGCCACCGCTCTGCCACCGGCCCAAGTCAGAAGGAAAATGGCTATCGCCCGGTGGTTGGTCCGGTACAACCGTTCCCCTAAACCCTATCCGCTGGTGTGGGAGGGCGAGCGGTACAACCGCTCCTAGCACCGGTAGTACCGGTGTTACCGGTACAACCGTGCTGCCACCGCCCCGCCACCGGCCTAGATCAAAGGGGAAAGGCTCCCAGCCCGGTGGTTGGACCGGTACCTAGCCCGGTGGTACCGTCCCCTGACAAGGGCGGTACAACCGGCCCAAACGACCGGTACAACTGCCCGGCAGGAACTGCCATTACCAGGATAACCAGAATAGCCAGAACTTCTGCATATGAACTCCGATTGAGGCAAACTCAAGCTTGATGGAAAGCTAACGAATAGAGCTGCCTAATCACGACTAGAAATATTAAGAAGTGGCAAGGGAGAAATGTCAAACAAATAGAGGTGTGAAACCTCTAACCGAGACGACCCGACAAATCTCCCACATCGAAAAACATAAGAGAAGACGCATATGAAATCCATTTTCGATGAAGAAGAGCTTGTCATGAAGAAGAACACAAGCTCCAAAACTCACACGGAGAAAAGCCAAACAAGAACCAATAAAGATGATGCCAAGGATGAAAAAGGTTTGAGCTCTCCACGAACGACTCGGCCTAGCCTATAAAACGGTCTCCTAACTACCACCAAGAGACCTGTAAACTAGACACCTAACTAGTCAAACCTTTGTCTTGCGCATAATCCACTTGAGCTTGATGATGACGATCATGGCCGCCCAAAGTTGGAACATATTTCTTGATTCTGCCGGCTCGATGAAGACTAGTAGATAGCTCCCCCATACTCCATTATGGGTGAGCCAATTTTAGGCACATATTCACACGACCATTACCACCAAATGGTCGGCAAGTGATGGCTTCTCGCCCCTCATTGGTTACCCCAAGTGGAAGGTTTGAGATGTAGTGCAGCAGCAAGTTTCCCTTGGTGAAGATACCAAGGTTATCGAACCAGTAGGACTCAGGAGATACAAGTAGGTGGCAACGTCGCCAGAAATTGCTTCCTGACTAGGGTGTTGTCGTGGACCTACACACAACAACAAATAACTTTGCTCCCAACGAGTACAGAGGAGTTGTCAATTCCTCCGGCCTTGTCGTTTACAAAGGATCAACGCAAGAGATAAAAGGTGCAAAGGAAAGTAAAAGATGAAAGTAAATTGAGGGTGTGAACAATAATGTGAAGATGGACCGGGGTCCCGTGATTTTCACTAGTGATGTCTCTCTCCCAAAAGACGATAAAAGTGCTAGCGAGGTAAACAAATCCCAGTTGTGCAATTGACAGGATTATGAAGGCACCGCAATGCTAACTATGCTGCAAAGAAAGGAAGGGCTCAAAAGCAATGGGCAGTACGGCAAGGTAAGTAGACCGAAATCCATCTGCATCTACTACGAATAATCCACCTTGAGATATCTATCCAGAACATCTCGCTGGTATTAAGTTGCGAATCCCACCCAAAGTGTAAACTCAAAGCAACAGACAACTGCATTAAAAGAACTTTGCATAAAGTAAAAAATCCTTGCACTCGCAGGTACAAGCACCGTTGTTTTATCCCTGGTGGCAACATCACATCCCCTAGTCTCATGTTTCCGTCACTCAAGCTAGACATCAAGGAGCTGAACCCACAATCAAGCATAACGCTCTCTCTTGGAGTTGCAAATAAAATACTTGGCCAAAGCAAATACCGCAACAGAGAACATGCAAGAATTTACTCAAGAACAAAATATAAAAGAGAAGAACCAAATATATTACTCATCACAATCTGAACATAGTCTCATAATCCATCAGATCCCAACAAACTCAGCATAGCAACAGCAGAAATTACATAGATGCCTCGATCATGTGACGCAACTCACGAGGACTCGAAAGTGGAAGCACAAAAAGGGGAGAGATAGATCACATAGCTACTGGTCACGGACCCATGGTCCAAGGGAAACTACTCATGTTACATACGGGAGGCGTCCATGGCTATGGATGGTCTCCCGGAGGGGGTAGCTTCTCCCGGCAGGGTGCCGGAGCAGCTTCTCCAGGCAGCCCCGATCTTGAAACGGCGGCGGCGGCGGTACAGAGGGGAGTTCGCGAGAAAGAGATCGATATTAGGGGTTTCCACCCCGAGGAGTAAATATAGGCGAAGGGGGGCATCGAGGGGACCCACGAGGCAGTCAGGAGGGTCCCTGGCGCGGCCCAGGGTGGGGCCGCGCCACCTGCCCTCCTGGTGGTGGCCCCCCTTCTCTCTCTTGGTGATTCCGGAAGCTTCTGTTGCGCTGATTTTTATATATTTTTCCCGGAATTTTTGGAGCACTTTTAATGGCCGGAAAACCTAAAATACAAAAACAGCAGAAAACAGAAACTGACAACTGGGTGCACTGAGTTAATAGGTTAGTCCAAATAGGTTCAAAAGTGTATGAAAGTTCAAGCAAAACATGGCAAATTCAGACAAAACATGCATGGAGCAAGCAGAAATTATAGATACGTTTGGGACGTATCAGCAAGCTCCAAGCATATGATATCTTCGTGATGCTCCTCTTGACCTTGCACACATCACCTTGAACAATCTTTGGATAGCTCCATGAAGAACACCTTGGTCAATATGAAATATTCATCCTACAACCTTGAAGCCACCATATGATCTTTAAGCGTTGCCTATGGACAAACCTTAAAGTGTAACTCATGGAAACCATTAGTCCATAAAGATTGTCATCAATTACCAAAACCAAACATAAGGGCACATGCCATTTCAACAAGAAACTACTAAGAATTCCTTCTCAGTAGTAGCATAGTTCTTTTGAGCACTATCAAGGGTTTTGCTAGCATAATGTATAACATTCAATTTCTTATCAACCCTTTGTCCTAAAACAGCTCCAACAACAAAATCACTAGCATCACACATAATTTCAAAGGGAAATTTCCAGTCAAGTGGTTGTACTATAGGAGAGGTTATCAAAGCTTTCTTAAGAACTTTGAAGGCTTCCTTACAATCTTCATCAAATACAAAAGGAACATCCTTCTGGAGAAGATTAGTGAGGGGTGTCTAAGTCTTAGAAAGTCTTTAATAAATCTTCTATAGAAACCAACATGACCGATAAAACTATGAATACCTTTAATGTCCCTTGGATAGGGCATCCTTTCAATGTCGGGACCCGGGGTTAGCGTATGTAATTCCAGTCACGATACAATCACATGGAGAGCCGAGAGCCGTACCCACTTGTCTAAGCAGACAAGGCCAATCACAGAACACTCTCGGAAAGCATCAAACGTGAGGGACATCCCATCCAGGCCGGATGATCAACTGAGATGGGTCCTCATCGCCCGCTCACAAGTCTAAATGATTATGGGTGGTGAAATCCCATACTCATAGACAAGTCGCCTCAACCATGTTATCGATTGAATCCTAACTCTTACATAGACTTACTCCAGCCCGATCACTTAGTCGGGGTCTAGGGCGGGCTCGATCATACAACAAAGTGTGCATGTGATAGAGTCACGAACAATCGCATCGCGATGCCCCAAGCTGCGCACATCTAAGGGCCACTTGGTGTATAAACGACCGCCAGCCAGATCACAACTAAGGTCTCGAAAACCCATACTAAGACATGCATGTTATAATCATACACGCATCACACATGTCTAGTATGAACAGCAGGTATCATCACATAACTCTACAAAGTACTCTTTATTGATATACACATAGAGCATACAAAGATCACATGCCTGTGATCACATTACATCATACAACGGAAGCAAATTAGGTCTGAGTATAGACAAGTTTAACAAATGGCTTAGAGAAGCCTTGTAAACATACATGCCCGTCCACGAGGGACCAGACTGCTGTCTGGAACTATACTACCAAGGTCAACGTCGAGCTTCACGAAGGTGACTCCATCAGGGTCCGGGTTCTTATCTAAAACATAGAATAAGCAAACGTGAGTACTAAGTCGTACTCAGCAAGACTTACATCAGAACTAAACTACTCATGCTCAAGTATCAAGGTAAAGGAGGTGGGGTTCAACATGAAGAAGTGCAAGCTTTGACTTGGCTAGTCCTGAACTACGAGTACCAGACTTGAGGTAAGAAGCGTACACGAGTCCACTACCAAGTCTCCAACCAAATACACCACTATGGTTACTTCCTCGACTTCCCCACGAGGAAGCACACCATAGCACTCACGCTTATCTTGCGATTTTTAATAAGTATCCGTTCAAGTTGTCTATGATCAAGTAAAGGTTTCCAAGTAGTCCATAACCGCGGACACGGCTATTCGAATAGTTCATTAACCCTGCAGGGGTGTACACCTTCACACGCGTGTCATCACTTATCGCCTCGTTCTTGTCACCCTTCAAGCGGGTGTCGGACGTGGATGAAACCAAGGCACTATCCTCACATCACCTTCTCTAATCCAGGAGCCGACTACCTGAGTTTGTCACCGCTCGAGAGTCCGGCCGGTTCCATGAAACGGACTCAGATAATGCAAGGGACCGAGACGCCACCTTTGACAGATGGTTTCACTGCCTCACAGGTCCACCCACATATCTATGTATAAATCAAACGGAAAGCCCGAACCTAGTGTGACTCCTGGACCGGATCGGGTACATAAAGAGGCCAAACGGGGCTCCCATAAACCCTACATGTGGTCATACTCTTTGTCTTGGATCACAAAACAGGAACTCGGGGCCTAAGGCAGTGTTCAACGAGACAACCCACTGTGTACTCCTACACAGCCTCTCATCGTTCACCTTTGTTTAGGGTGGATTCACCAACACGTTTATCATCGGTACCACTGTGTTCATTCCATTCCAACTCACAATCATAACATCCTCATTGTATCACTAAGCAGAAAAAAGCAATAACAGTTGCAGGGGCCACATGCTCATCATTCAACTCCTAAATATGCTAGGATTGTGGTTTGCTTAATACGGTGACAAAATGATAGGCCATGCATCGGAATGGGTTCAACTATGCGATAGAACGTGTCTCGGTGATCTCCTAAACATGCATAAGCGAGACTGAGAGGGAAGTAGGATTTTATAGATATGATCAATGGGGTTTGCTTGCCTTGCTGACGAGGTTCAGTATCGGGGGTCTTCAACGAAGGGGTGGCCTCCGGTTCCGGTTCCACTTCTATTAGCAACATGACAATCATAGGATCAAAATAAATTACAATGCACAAGCACATGAATAAGATTGCAATGGTGATGTTCATGGTTGCAATGTGGGTACAATTCCATTTAAAAGAAGTGGAATGCAAAATCATTTGCAAATTCACTCCAAATTTGAATTCAAAAGAACTCCATATGCATGTTTGCTACTGTTCACCCATTTTAAAATGTTCAAACATAGAAACAAATTGCATATTATTAATCCTTACATTTTTTCTGATAATTTTTCATATATTATTTATTAAATTTGGAGTTAATATGAATTAGTTATGAATTTCCAAAGTTTAAATGATTTTCTGGATTTTTTTAATTCTCTGGAAATTGTTTTATTGTGTCAGCATGACGTGGGGGTGACGCCATAGGAGCTCTGGCCAGTGGGCCAACCCTGTCAGTGGGAGAGGGGCTTAACCCCTCTCTGTTTAGTTAAGTTAGGGGGTTAGAGGTGGCCTGGGGCCCACCTGTATGCGAGTGATTAGGGGGGCTAGGGCTCGGGTTAGTGGCTCTAATGGAGCAAGTCGCCGGCGAGCCACCGGAACTTCGCCGGAGTTGCTCTTTTGAGCACGGGGTGGGGGTTTGAGGGCACGGGCGCGCTCCTCGCAGGATCCCGCACCCAACGGTGCCATTGTGCTCGGCGACGACGGCAAAGGCGGCGGCCGGTGCACTGGAGACGAGGGACTCGGGCACGGGGGCATGGGAAAAAAGCGGGAGAAGGGGGATTCGAAGCCTGAAGCTCACCGGAGCACGATGATGGAGTCGGAGAGGCCGGGGTGCTCGGGTTGCGGCGAATTTGTCGGAGATGTGTTCGGCGGCCGGCGGCGAGTTCTTGAGGCGACCGTCGTCTCCGAAGCCGCTATGCTCGAATTGGAGGGCCGAGGTGAAGTGGAGCTCCACGGCGGACGTCAGGGACATGGTGGCTATGCTTGGGTCGGCCGGTGGCCACGGTGTGCGCGCTGCTGTGTTCCGGCGAGCTCTCGGGCTGCTTGGCAATGGCGACGCAGAGAGGAAGAGAGGACCACGGGCTAGGGGGGAAGGACGAGGAGCCTTGCGGGAGTCTACGTGGCGAGAGAGGAGAGGCAGGGGAGGCCTAGAAGACCCTCAACGACGTCGAGGTGGCGCCGGCTCGCTCCCAGGATGCCACCGAGCAGCTTGGGGAAGAAGACAAACCGGGGTGGGCTGGGCCGAGCTGGTGGGCTGGAGGGGGGTTTAGTTGGGCCAGATGGCCAGGGGTCCCCTTTTCTATTTCTTTGTTCTTTTCTTTTTCTGTTATTCTGTTGTGCCTAGAAATAAATAGTTAGGCAATTTTGTAAAATGCCCAAACATTTTTATAAATCCTAGGTGACCAGTAGCAAGCCACTTGTAGAATTTGAGAATTTTTGAAATTCAAAACATTTGAATTTCAATTCAAATAGGGGTCAATTTAATTTCTAGGGCACATTTTGAATTTTTGAATATTCCATGGGCATGGGAAAAATACTCAAACCACTTTTAAAATGATCAACATCATTTATAGGAATTTTCCAAATATTCAAATGATTTTTGGAAAAATATTTTTATCTGGCCATTTGAATTAATTTCTCAGGGTTTTTCTTTTCCCCATTTTTGAATTTCATTTGAATTTTTGCATGATGCAAAGGGCAAAAACAAACCCTAGCACTTACCCTAGTTGGGGTTCTGACAACTCGCCCCCACTCAAAAGAATCTCGTCCCGAGATTCAGAAGTCGTCGGGAGGAAGGTGGGGTACTCGGCACGGAAGCGGTCTTCTCTTTCCCACGTTGCTTCTTTCTCGGAGTGATGTGACCATTGCACTTTGAGGAAGTTGATCTTCTGATGACGAGTGACACGCTCTGCTGAATCAAGAATACGAACGGGGTACTCTCGATAAGAAAGGTCATCTTGGAGATCAAGCGTTTCATGGTCGACTTCGCGGATGGGGTCCTTGAAGAAACGCCTGAGTTGTGACACATGGAATACATCATGTACTCGGGAAAGATGAGGGGGTAGTTCAAGTTGGTAGGCAACTTCTCCACGTTTAGCAAGAATGCGGAAAGGTCCGATGTAACGTGGGGCCAACTTGCCTTTGATACCGAATCTTTGGGTTCCCTTCAGAGGAGTAACCCGAAGGTAAGCCTTCTGATCAAGATTGTAGCTCTCTTCCCTATGATGACGATCATAGTAGCTTTTCTGACGAGACTGGGCGGCTTTCAATCGATCACGAACAATGTGAACTTGCTCTTCTGCTTCCTTGATCATATCCGGTCCAAAGAGTTGTCTTTCACCGGTTTCTGACCAGTTTAGGGGTGTTCGACATCGTCGGCCATAGAGGAATTCCAAAGGAGCCATGTCCAGACTAGATTGATAGCTATTGTTATAAGCAAATTCGGCGAATGGAAGAGATTTCTCCCAATTCTTTCCGAAAGAGATAACACAAGCTCTGAGCATGTCTTCCAAGATTTGATTAACCCTTTCAACTTGACCGCTAGATTGAGGGTGGAAAGCTGTACTAAAGGAGAGATGAGTTCCCATATCATTTTGAAAACTTTCCCAAAATCTAGAGGTGAAAAGGCTACCACGATCAGAATTGATCACCAAAGGAACACCGTGAAGAGACACGGTTCTAGATACATACAAGTACGCTCACTGACTAGCAGTTATAGACTCGCGAACGGGAAGGAAGTGAGCAACTTTGGAAAGCCTATCTATGACAACGAAGATGGCATCATTTCCTTTCTGGGTTTTTGGAAAGCCGGTGATGAAGTCCATACCGACCTTGTCCCATTTCCACTCGGGAATAGACAATGGCTGAAGAGTACCAGCAGGTCTTTGGTGTTCTGCCTTAATGCGACGACAAACATCACATTTGGCAACAAATTGTGCAATGTCTCTCTTCATCCGGGTCCACCAAAATCTCTGGCGTAGATCTCGGTGCATTTTTGTGCTACCGGGATGAATTGAGAGGGGAGTGTCATGAGCTTCCTTAAGGATCAGCTTCTTTAGGTCTTCTTTTTCAGGAACTACTAAACGATTTTCAAAGAATATCGTTCCATGATCATTTGCAGAGAAACATTTAGCAACTCCGCTAACAATGTTCTGCTTGATCTCTTGAATACTACTATCTTGTTTCTGGGCGGCTATGATTTGATCCTCAAGGGTTGGTTTCGCCACCAAGGTAGAAAGAAATCCATGAGGAACAATCTCGAGGTTGAGCTTTCGAAATTCCTCATGAAGAAGTGGTTGATACTGTTGTAACATGAGGTTGTTACAATACGACTTACGACTTAGTGCATCAGCCATGACATTGGCCTTGCCTGGGGTGTAAGAAATTCCTAAGTCATAATCTTTTATCAACTCTATCCAGCGTCTTTGCCTGAGATTAAGATCTGGCTGGGTGAATATGTATTTGAGGCTTTGGTGATCAGAATAGATCTCACAACGATTACCAAGGAGGTAATGTCGCCAAGTCTTCAGGGCAGGAACTACGGCAGCAAGTTCAAGATCATGGGTAGGATAGTTCTCTTCATGTGGCCGCAACTGGCGTGAAGCATAAGATACCACATGTCTATCTTGCATAAGTATGCATCCTAACCCTTGCCCTGAAGCATCACAATAGATCTCGAAATCCCTTTTGGTGTCTGGAGGCGCAAATACGAGTGCAGAAGTCAATCTTCTTTTTAGCTCTTGAAAGCTTTCCTCGCACATGGGGTTCCATTGGAATTTATTATCTTTCTTGAGGAGTTCAGTAAGAGGCTTTGCAACTTTGGAGAAGGTCTCAACGAAGCGGCGGCAATAGCTTGCTAAGCCAAGAAAACTCCTAACTTGCTTAACCGATTCAGGTGGAGTCCAATCAAGGACGTCCTGAACTCTCTCGGGATTGACTGCAACACCTTTTGCAGAAATCACGTGGCCTAAGTAGGTCACTTCTGGTAGCCAAAATTCACACTTGGAGAATTTAGCATACAGGCGGTGTTCTCTAAGTTTCATCAATACCAACCTAAGATGTTCTGCGTGCTCTTCTTCGTTCTTCGAGTAGATGAGAATGTCATCAAGATAAACCACAACAAATTTATCTAGGTACTCCATGAAGATTGAATTCATCAAGCGCGAGAATGTGGCGGGGGCATTGGTTAAACCGAAGGACATGACGGTGTACTCATAAAGACCATAACGAGTAGTGAAAGCCGTCTTGGGAATGTCCTCGTTTCGGATTTTGATTTGATGATAGCCTAATCTCAAATCCATCTTGGAGAAGACAGATGATCCAGCAAGTTGATCATAAAGATCATTGATCCTGGGCAGTGGGTACTTGTTCTTTATCGTCGCTAGATTTAGCGGACGATAGTCTACGCACATCCTTTCTGTTCCATCTTTCTTCATTACGAACAGAACGGGGCAACCCCATGGCGATGAGCTAGGGCGGATGAAGCCTTTTTCCAACGAAGCATCAAGTTGGGTTTTTAGCTCAGCTAACTCATGTGGGGCCATTCTATATGGGCGTCTGGAAATTGGGGCTGTGCCTGGTATAAGATCCACTATGAATTCTACACACCTGTCGGGTGGCATTCCCGGCAACTCTTTAGGAAAGACATCCGGGAAGTCACGAACCACCGGAATATCTTCAAGGTCTGGAAGTGGAAGCACATTCAAAGTATGCACCTGGATTCTAGAGCTGGGTGATGTGTAGTCAATGATCTGGCCTGAAGGATGGGTGAGTTTGACTGATTTGGCTTTACAATCAAGGAAAGCATTCTGCCTTGATAACCAATCCATTCCTAGGATGACATCAATGTCTGAAGACTTGAGGGCTATAAGAGAGGCAAGGAATACTAAACCCTCAATTGCGATTTGATTGCCATGGCTTACTCTATTAGTTTGCCACTTTGAACCAGGAGTTTGAATGATCATTGGAGAAAACATTTCTTCAAAAGAAAATCCATGCCGAAGTGCATAACTCTCTGACATGAATGAATGAGAAGGTCCTGGATCGAAAAGAACGGAGGCGGGGACATGATTGACTGGGAGTGTGCCAAGAATGACGTCAGAAGCAGCAGCGGTTTCCTCAACGGAGATTTGGTTCACGCAACCACTACTAGTGGAGGAAGGCTTTGCTGGAAAAGCTTTGGTGGTTGATTTCTTTGGAGGCTTGGGTCGAGAATGACGTGGTGCCATCAAGACCTGAGGGCATTGACGATAGTAATGGCCTGGAAGACCACACTTAAAGCATACCCTGTCTGAATTGCTGGGATTGGAATTACTTGGCTGCACACCATCATTCCGGGGTGGAATAATGTGTTGGGGTGGATGCCATATATTGGATGGTGGCCTCTGAAGAAAGTTTTGAGGTATGGCTCTGGTTGGAATCCAAATTCTGCGTTTCTGAGGGGCTGAACTAGAAGAAGGAGCAAGCTCAAGAGCATGCGTGCGGGACTCTTCGAACACTTCATTGCCATGCTCAGCTCTAAAGGATCTGTTGACTAAATCCTCAAAGGTGGAAAATTCGATGAGGTTGAGATCATGGCGAAGGATAGGGCTAAGTCCCTTACGAAACCTTGCCTGCTTTCTGGCATCGGTGGTGATCTCATCTTGGGCATATCGAGCAAGACGGTTGAATTCTCTCACATACTCATGCATGGACATCTCTCCTTGAGTCAGGTTGCAGAACTCTTCCTTCTTACGCTCCATTAACTCATCTAGAAGGTGGTACCCTCGAAAGGCATCATGGAACTCCTGCCAAGTCACTAGATGACCATCAGACTACATCGCAACATAGTTCTCCCACCATTCAGCAGAAGCACCTTCCAGAAAGTATGCCGCGAATATAACTCGATCATCGGGAGCAACATGTGCAGTATCAAGATTACGCTCGATGGAACGGAGCCAATCATCAGCTTCAAGGGGCTCAGAAGAACATCGGAATACCGGTGGCTTGAGGAGGATGAAGTCCTGAATGCTCACAACCACTTTGCAATGACGTGAGGTATTCTTCTCGATGAGCTCCAGAAGGCGTGTTTGGTCACGTTGATTCTTCTCAGCTTCCATCATGATTTCCGCCGCAGAAGGCGGTGGTAGAGGTTCATCATCATTTCGATTCCGAACACGGTCTCGATTCCGAAGAACAGCACTACGAGTTCCACCTGACATCCTGTGTGATAAATATCAACAATCAGAACAGGTTGTACGATGGAATCAAAGACAAGAAGGACAGGATGCAGGCGGAAAGATTGCCATGCAAAGGCAAAGATTCAAGAAACATGGGATAAATCGGGCAGCATAACGGCTACACTGGGATGGAAAACAAGACAACCTCGAGGAGATTGGATAGAACTTCCTCAAGGAACTCAAAACACGGAGACTCTGGACGACCACAACAATCCTACGGCTACAAGGAAGCACTCAACAAGATGTTCTAGTAAGACATAGATGAGCCTAGTCCTATCATCCCGTAGAAAAGATAAGGGTGACTCAGAAATCAGATCGATGAGGGTAAGGAGAAAAAGAAGCCTTACGGTTTTCCCTTATACCCAGAGTAACTATATAACTATAGAGTGCTAGACTCGACTTCGACCAACGGTTAAATAATCCTACAGACAGTCCTGCTTTGATACCAAGTCTGTCGGGACCCGGGGTTAGCGTATGTAATTCCAGTCACGATACAATCACATGGAGAGCCGAGAGCCGTACCCACTTGTCTAAGCAGACAAGGCCAAGCACAGAACACTCTCGGAAAGCATCAAACGTGAGGGACATCCCATCCAGGACGGATGATCAACTGAGATGGGTCCTCATCGCCCGCTCACAAGTCTAAATGATTATGGGTGGTGAAATCCCATACTCATAGACAAGTCGCCTCAACCATGTTATCGATTGAATCCTAACTCTTACATAGACTTACTCCAGCCCGATCACTTAGTCGGGGTCTAGGGCGGGCTCGATCATACAACAAAGTGTGCATGTGATAGAGTCACGAACAATCGCATCGCGATGCCCCAAGCTGCGCACATCTAAGGGCCACTTGGTGTATAAACGACCGCCAGCCAGATCACAACTAAGGTCTCGAAAACCCATACTAAGACATGCATGTTATAATCATACACGCATCACACATGTCTAGTATGAACAGCAGGTATCATCACATAACTCTACAAAGTACTCTTTATTGATATACACATAGAGCATACAAAGATCACATGCCTGTGATCACATTACATCATACAACGGAAGCAAATTAGGTCTGAGTATAGACAAGTTTAACAAATGGCTTAGAGAAGCCTTGTAAACATACATGCCCGTCCACGAGGGACCAGACTGCTGTCTGGAACTATACTACCAAGGTCAACGTCGAGCTTCACGAAGGTGACTCCATCAGGGTCCGGGTTCTTATCTAAAACATAGAATAAGCAAACGTGAGTACTAAGTCGTACTCAGCAAGACTTACATCAGAACTAAACTACTCATGCTCAAGTATCAAGGTAAAGGAGGTGGGGTTCAACATGAAGAAGTGCAAGCTTTGACTTGGCTAGTCCTGAACTACGAGTACCAGACTTGAGGTAAGAAGCGTACACGAGTCCACTACCAAGTCTCCAACCAAATACACCACTATGGTTACTTCCTCGACTTCCCCACGAGGAAGCACACCATAGCACTCACGCTTATCTTGCGATTTTTAATAAGTATCCGTTCAAGTTGTCTATGATCAAGTAAAGGTTTCCAAGTAGTCCATAACCGCGGACACGGCTATTCGAATAGTTCATTAACCCTGCAGGGGTGTACACCTTCACACGCGTGTCATCACTTATCTCCTCGTTCTTGTCACCCTTCAAGCGGGTGTCGGACGTGGATGAAACCAAGGCACTATCCTCACATCACCTTCTCTAATCCAGGAGCCGACTACCTGAGTTTGTCACCGCTCGAGAGTCCGGCCGGTTCCACGAAACGGACTCAGATAATGCAAGGGACCGAGACGCCACCTTTGACAGATGGTTTCACTGCCTCACAGGTCCACCCACATATCTATGTATAAATCAAACGGAAAGCCCGAACCTAGTGTGACTCCTGGACCGGATCGGGTACGTAAAGAGGCCAAACGGGGCTCCCATAAACCCTACATGTGGTCATACTCTTTGTCTTGGATCACAAAACAGGAACTCGGGGCCTAAGGCAGTGTTCAACGAGACAACCCACTGTGTACTCCTACACAGCCTCTCATCGTTCACCTTTGTTTAGGGTGGATTCACCAACACGTTTATCATCGGTACCACTGTGTTCATTCCATTCCAACTCACAATCATAACATCCTCATTGTATCACTAAGCAGCAAAAAGCAATAATAGTTGCAGGGGCCACATGCTCATCATTCAACTCCTAAATATGCTAGGATTGTGGTTTGCTTAATACGGTGACAAAATGATAGGCCATGCATCGGAATGGGTTCAACTATGCGATAGAACGTGTCTCGGTGATCTCCTAAACATGCATAAGCGAGACTGAGAGGGAAGTAGGATTTTATAGATATGATCAATGGGGTTTGCTTGCCTTGCTGACGAGGTTCAGTATCGGGGGTCTTCAACGAAGGGGTGGCCTCCGGTTCCGGTTCCACTTCTATTAGCAACATGACAATCATAGGATCAAAATAAATTACAATGCACAAGCACATGAATAAGATTGCAATGGTGATGTTCATGGTTGCAATGTGGGTACAATTCCATTTAAAAGAAGTGGAATGCAAAATCATTTGCAAATTCACTCCAAATTTGAATTCAAAAGAACGCCATATGCATGTTTGCTACTGTTCACCCATTTTAAAATGGTCAAACATAGAAACAAAGTGCATATTATTAATCCTTGCATTTTCTGATAATTTTTCATATATTATTTATTAAATTTGGAGTTAATATGAATTAGTTATGAATTTCCAAAGTTTAAATGATTTTCTGGATTTTTCTGGATTATTTTAATTCTCTGGAAATTGTTTTATTGTGTCAGCATGACGTGGGGGTGACGCCACAGGGGCTCTGGCCAGTGGGCCAGCCCTGTCAGTGGGAGAGGGGCTTAACCCCTCTCTGTTTAGTTAAGTTAGGGGGTTAGAGGTGGCCTGGGGCCCACCTGTCAGCGAGTGATTAGGGGGGTTAGGGCTCGGGTTAGTGGCTCTAATGGAGAAAGTAGCCGGCGAGCCACTGGAACTTCGCCGGAGTTGCTCTTTTGAGCACGGGGTGGGGGTTTGAGGGCACGGGCGCGCTCCTCGCAGGCTCCCGCACCCAACGGTGCCATTGGGGCGTCAAGGGGAGGCCCTGGTGCTCGGCAACGACGGCAAAGGCGGCAGCCGGCGCACTGGAGACGAGGGACTCGGGCACAGGGGCATGGGAAAAAGCGGGAGAAGGAGGATTCGAAGCCTGAAGCTCACCGGAGCACGAAGATGGAGTCGAAGAGGCCGGAGTGCTCGGGTTGCGGCGAATTCGTCGGAGATGTGTTCGGCGGCCGGCGGCGAGTTCTTGAGGCGGCCGTCGTCTCCGAAGTCTCTATGCTCGAATTGGAGGGCCGAGGTGAAGTGGAGCTCCACGGCGGACGTCAGGGACACAGTGGCTATGCTTGGGTCGGCCGGTGGCCACGGTGTGCGCGCTGTTGTGTTCCGGCGAGCTCTCGGGCTTCCTGGCAATGGAGACGCAGAGAGGAGGAGAGGACCACAGGCTAGGGGGGAAGGAAGAGGAGCCTTGCGGGCGTCTGCGTGGCGAGAGAGGAGAGGCAGGGGAGGCCAAGAAGACCCTCAACGGCGTCGAGATGGCGCCGGCTCGCTCCCAGGCTGCCACCGAGCAGCTTGGGGAAGAAGACAAACCGGGGTGGGCTGGGCCGAGATGGTGGGCTGGAGGGGGGTTTAGTTGGGCCAGATGGCCAGGGGTCCCCTTTTCTATTTCTTTGTTCTTTTCTTTTTCTGTTATTCTGTTGTGCCTAGAAATAAATAGTTAGGCAATTTTGTAAAATGCCCAAACATTTTTATAATCCTAGGTGACCAGTAGCAAGTCACTTGTAGAATTTGAGCATTTTTGAAATTCAAAACATTTGAATTTCAATTCAAATAGGGGTCAATTTAATTTCCAGGGCACATTTTGAATTTTTGAATATTCCATGGGCATGGGAAAATACTCAAACCACTTTTAAAATGATCAACATCATTTATAGGAAATTTTCAAATATTCAAATGATTTTTGGAAAAAGATTTTTATCTGGCCATTTGAATTAATTTCTCAGGGTTTTTCTTTTCCCCATTTTTGAATTTCATTTGAATTTTTGCATGATGCAAAGGGCACAAACAAACCCTAGCACTTACCCTAGTTGGGGTTCTGACATTCAATAGCTTCAACCTTCGCCTTGTCCACTTCAATTCCCCTCTCGGAAATCTTGTGATTAAGAACGATTTCTTCGTTAACCATGAAGTGGCACTTTTCCCAGTTTAGAACTAAATTTGTGTCCTCGCATCTCTGCAAAAATTTATTAAGATTGTGGAGACAATGGTCAAAGGAAGTTCCATAGACGGAACAGTCGTCCATGAAGACTTCCACAATCTCACAGAAACCATGAAAAATAGCAGACATGCATCTCTGAAAAGTAGCAGGTGCATCGCATAAACCAAAAGGCATACACCTGTAAGCATAAGTACCGTAAGGACATGTGAAAGTTGTCTTCTCTTGATCGGCAGTGTTAGCGTGAATTTGAGAGAAGCCAGAGTACCCGTCAAGATAGAAAAAGTGGGTGTTTTTGCACAACCTCTCAAGCATCTGGTCGATAAAGGGCAGCGGGTAATGGTCCTTCCTGGGTGCCTTTTTCAACTTCCTGTAATCAATACACATTCTATATCCAATAAAAACTCTTTGAGGTATTAGCTCATTTTTATCATTAGGAACAACAGTCATACCTCCTTTCTTAGGAACAGAATGAACTGGACTTACCCACCTACTATCAGCTATAGAATAGATGATACCTGCGGCTAGAAGCTTGAGAATTTCAGTCCTAACCACGTCCTTCATCCTTGGGTTCAGCCGTCGTTGATGATCAACATCTGGCTTAGCATCGGGCTCGAGATTGATAGTGTGTTGGCAAATCGATGGATTAATCCGCTTAAGGTCATCAAAGGTATAGCCAAGGGCACCACGGTGCCTGCGAAGTGTCTCCAATAGTCGCTCTTCTTCAAATCCTGAAAGGTTAGCATTGATAATAACAAGATATATTTTCTTTTCATGTAAATAAGCATACTTGAGCGTATCGGGAAGTGGTTTGAGGTCAAACACCGGGTCTTCTTTTGGTTGTGCGAGGATTCCTAAAGGTTCAACCAGAATGTTGTGCTTCACGATAGCAGTTTGTCTTGTGAATATTTCGTCTAACTCATTCTCTCTTGTATATGCATATCATTCTCGTGGGCTTCCATATAATGATGCAAAGGATCATTAGGAGGAATAGCAATGGAAGCAATATCTTCAGTAATTTTATCATCACTAGGTAAATTAGTACCACGAAGTTGCTTGGAGAACTTAGAAAAGTTAAACAGAAACTTTACCTTTTCTGCAATCTATTATAGCTCCACAAGTGATGAGGAAAGGCCTACCAAAGATAATAGGGCAGAAACTATCTTGTACTGAACCAAGTACTAGAAAGTCGGTAGGATACTTTACCTTTCCACATAGGACTTCAACATCTCTCACAGTCCGAATGGGAGAGCTAGTTTCTTTGTTTGCTAGATAAATATTAACATCAACCTCTTCAAGTTCACAAGGTGAAATCTCACCCATGATCTCCTGATAGAGTGAATAAGGAATAGCGCTAGCACTCCATCCCAAATTGCATAGCCCGTAATTATTGTGATCTCCTATTTTAACAGATACAACTGGTGTACCTGAAATTTGGCTTTTATTCCTTGCCGTGACAATGTTAGTTGAAACAACACAAAAATTTATATTTTCATCTAAAACATCATTAGTAACTAAATCTTTAACCACCGCAACTTGAGGATCGACCTTGATCTGGTCCTCAGGTTCGTCAGTTC
Source organism: Bromus sterilis (assembly GCA_950022295.1). Classification (NCBI taxonomy): domain Eukaryota; kingdom Viridiplantae; phylum Streptophyta; class Magnoliopsida; order Poales; family Poaceae; genus Bromus; species Bromus sterilis. The sequence continues at coordinate 227,583,726 of OX465599.1, forward strand.
GTCTCTCACTTTTGTTTATTATGCCTGTCACAAAAGAGTGCTCCCTCATCCTTGTGGGAAAAGGGGGCTTTTCGTACATAACTGCAGGAAAAATAGGGTCAGCAACATTTATATCAACATGTAATTCTCTAAAGGGTTTGTGATACTGATCCTTCTCTTCTTTAGAAGAGTCAATGTGAGAGGCAAAGTTCTTGCAAAAATCAATCATAAGCTGGGAATCAAGACCAATCTTAGAGCAAAAGGTATTAAAGTAATCAGTTTTCACATAGCTCTCAATTTAATCATGCTCATAATTTATAGCGGGTTCAATACCTTTATCGATTTCCCAGTCTTCAGTGTTATTCTGGATCCTCTCAATGAAATCCCATCTTTCTTCAACGCTTCTTGTTTGGAATACCCCGCTAGAGGAGGCATCCAACATCTCCCTATACTGACGAGAGAGCCTAGCATAAAAATTCGTAAGTATAATATCTTTGGGGAGTTCATGAATAGGACATTTGATCATTAGGGACTTCAGCCTCCCCCAAGCTTGAGCGATACTCTCTCCGTCACGAGACCTAAAGTTATAGATGTAGTTCCTGTCTCGATGAATTTCATGAAGAGGATAAAACTTTGTATAAAAGAGAGTAATAAGCTCTTGCCAATTAAGCAAATGTGAATTATCCAGGAGCTTATACCAATCTGAAGCTTCATATATAAGTGATACGGAGAATAATTTCTTCATGAAGAACTCCATTGACACACCTGCAAACTTGAATAATGAACATAGTTGTGCTAAATATAGCAAGTATTCACTTGGATGTCTGTCTCCTGCATAACGATTAGCCAAGACATAAGCGATAATACATGTTGGTATTTTATAAGGCACAATTTCAGTAGGGGTGGGTGTGACCACCACAGTAGTGGGGCGTTTCCCATAAACAACGAACCAAGAGTAGAGGTGTCCATAAGGACAAAAGTAGCAATGGCAAAATAAAAATCTGAAATATAAAAGCTTTCTTACCAGCTTCACTTACTAATAGCGCTACGCTCCCCGACAACGGCGCCAGTAAACAGTACTTGATGACCGTCAACTGTAGGGGATCGATTGTAGCGTTTTCGATAAATAAGAGTGTCGAACTCAACGAGGAGCAGAAGGTATTGGTATTGCAGGAACTGAAAGATAACTTTTTAGGGGTTTTCGGTATAATCAACAAGAAGGTAAAATCAAGAAAAGTTAAAGGCACTGAGGAGTAACAAGTGGCCCGATCCTTTTGAGCAAAGGATAAGCCCGACAACTGAACTTATAGAGGCTAAAAGTGTTCTTGAGGACACACGGCACAGATTGTCTCGTGCTTTCGCCATACTCCGTATCGATACTATGTGCTGTGTTGATGAGTGTTGAGTGGGTGGATCTATGCTAGTGCACCTTCTAGACTAAGATAACTGCAGTCTTATGATTAAATATCTTGCAAGCATCCGCAAATACAAGATAGTAATTAAGACAAAATCCTAACCATAGCAATATGATCGATGATCCATTGTTCCCTTGTGCAAAAGCGTGCAAACTGGGGTTCAGGTTTCTATCACTCGGGAAACCCACCGTAAGCATTCTTTATACACAATGTATTCCCCTAGGTCCTTAATAAGGCGAAATGTTGGGTGTTCGACTCACACAACACCACTAGGAAAATAATAACACAACTTAAATATCAAACAACACCTATTACTTCAACATCATATGACTACTAACAACTAGACTTCTCCCATGTCCTCAAGAACTAAAGTAACTACTGACAAGACAGAAAAGAGATAATGATCAGATGGGATAAATAGATGATAAACAATCCGTACACAATGTTCTTTCTCCAAAAAAATTCAATAGCATTCATAATACGGTAGAAATCAACACCGATAGAGTAGAGAGGATGGATAGTACGTATTACAACACAAGTTAAAATTGTGAGATGAGATAGGAAGGTGGTGGAGATGGTGCTGATGTTGGGGATGATGTTGATGAAGATCTCGATGATGCCCGTGATGATGGTGATGGCGATGGGGATGATCTCCCCTTCCGGGAGGTGGTCTCCCCGGCGGAATCTGCCCACCAGAGAAGTCTTTTCTTCTCTGTAGGTTTCCGCCACGGAGCTGCGGCGAAACTCGTGAAACTCCTCCCTCTTTAGGGTTTTCAGATGATGATGAATATATAGGCCAGAGGGGGAGCCGGTAGTGGCCCCAAGGGTCCAGGCGCCCTCCCGGCGTGCCTCAGGTGGGGGTCGCGCCAGGTGGCCGCCTAGGCACCCGGTGGCCCCCCTCTGGCTCTTGCTTTGCGTGTCCTTGTCACCCTTCTGGAAAATGGCCTCCGTCAATTTTCAGGTAATTTGGAGGTCTTATGATTCAGCAACTCAGCGTCCACTTTTTACCGCTGAATCCTGCGTCTGCTGCTTCGGCATCGGAAAGTTGCAAACTGTGTAAAACAAGCCAAAACAACATAAGAATAGCATCATAACATGAAATATATCAATGAATAGGGATGAATTACTATATAAAATAGCGATGCATTTTGGACGTATCAACTCCCCCAAGCTTAGAGCTCGCTTGTCCCCAAGCGAATGTTGAGCTCGGCAAACCTGTCCACAAGTTTAGAGAGTGAAGTGTCGATAAATAGAATACGGACAAGAAGCATCATGATTTCTTCACCAAACTCAAGTATCCTCAACAACAACCTCAACTCATAAGGTCCTTATGAGAAAGTAATAACAATTATAATCAAAAGTAGGGCTAAGGAAACTCATCAAATCATGGAAAACATATCCTTGGTCAAAGGACAACTAATAACTTTTACTTTTTCTCTTTCACTTTATAATGAAACAATTTGAAAGTTTTGAAAGAACATGTTATTAGTCATGAAGTGAAAATGCTAACACAAAGGAAGATGCTTGCTTGGCAAAAGCTTTTGCTAAAAACTTACTTATCAAATGATAATGTCAAACAGGATGTGGCATGGCAGAAGTTAATGCAGCATTATAAGAATGAATCCTCACCAACATCAAGTGTATGTTCTCTTTAAGGAAAAGAAGGAAGTGGGAAAACTGACTCAACATAAAAGTAAAAGAAAGACCTTGTTATAGGCAAGTAGGGAAAACTTATGTGCTATCCTCAAATCAAACAAAATGAAAAGAAATTTTTGGAGGTGCATAGTTTGTCAACGAATTCTAATAGATAGCTCAATTACTTCTCAATCTGGACAAGTTTCGAGGAACGTCTCCCAAGTGGGGACGATCACATCCCCTTAACATCCTTTGTTTATGCCTGGCAACGTTTCTGATTTCTCATAGACCAAGCGTGAAGGATGGTTTGTTTGTTGTAATATCTTACGAGCTGGGCAACTCATGCCAGTTCCTCCTCGTATTATGGGTTTGCAGATTAGACATGCAATCCCGGGGTAAATCTTGTCCAACTTAAGAAGATCATGAATTACCTACTACTTCCTCATGAGCTAAACAAGAGGCACAAAACAGAAGATTTTAAACATTTAAGGATAACACATAAATTCTATAATTTGAGGAGTGTTAGGGAAATACCACGAATAGGAAGGCATGCTGGACTCAAATGGGAGATATTGGTTTCAGGGTATGGATGCACAAACAGAAATCTGCCTGGCAAAGAGTTTGGCTAGCAAAGGTTTTGAGATAACAGACAATTGATGATGACTTAGATGCAAAACACATAAAGCATACACATTAAGGTAAGCATTACACATCAAGTTGTCTTCCTTGTCAACATAACACTTCAAGCATAATAACATAAAGGTTTTGGCTATGTTGCTACTTGAGAAAACATGCATGTTGTCATGACCAAAGATATGTTTGCCAAAATTAAATAATTTTTTCAGAGCCATACCTAAGATAAGGTCAATACTCCGCATAAGAATCATCATATAAGGCCGATTGCGTGAAGAGAATACTGATTGTAGCGAAGGAACCAATAGACTTCTCATTAATATTCCATCATAGACGACTCCACACTCACGGGTACAAACTCTCCACAAAGGAGTGATAGACCTCAATGAAAACACCAATTTCATATAATAACTTCCCTAGACATGATACGACTCTAGTTGACTCTAAAAGACTAAGATAAAGATAAAGATACCGGGCACTCCCCCAAGCTTGGAACAAGCTAAGGGGATGCCATTACCCGAGGAGATTTACTCCTCATTCCTGTTCATGTTGATCACGTAGTCCTTGGCGATGCGCTTCCATGGAAGAGGTTCTCCCATCGCATGAGAAGCTTCAGTATCCAAGATCCTGCTTTCAGCACCTAAACCCATGCGCAGAAACTTTAGTTCATACTCACAGTTCTGGTTGTGCAGATCATAAATCTTCCCTTGGAGCTCATAAAATCTTTCTTCTGCAGCGGTGATGCTTCACCACATCCCCCTCATCTCCTTCTTGTAGAACAACTTCAGCTCGTTGATGAGGTCGAAGTTGGCTTCAACACCACGCTCAACCATCTTCTTGTACTTGAAGACTTCTTGCTCCACTTCTTCTAGCGTGGCCTTGATGCTCCCCTCCTTAACGAGCCAAAGCGGAGTCGGAGGCGTACTCCGGGGTGCCTAGGCGGCCTGCCGACGCAGCCAGAAGGTAGGCCACGCCAGGGGGGCGTTGGGCCCCCTGGAGCTCCTCTCCGGCTTCGGTCAGGCTTCGAATTTTCCTAATTTTGCAAAAACTCGTAATATGGAACTTTTATGGCAGTTCACAATGTTTCCTTACCGTAATACATACCTTTTCTTATTGTGCTTCTGCTGGTGTCTGAAACCGGGCTGCAACATATTCTTCATGAGTTGTTGTGTGTATTAAATTTACATCCACATTGAAGGGGTCTCCCGCCATGTAATGCTTGAGTCTTTTCACATTCACAACTTGAGGTTTCGTGCCATCAAAATTGTTAATCTTGATTGCACCAGAGCGGTAAACTTCTTCGATATGAAATGGCCCCTCCCATATGGAAAGTAACTTGCCTGGAGAAAACCTGAAACGAGATCTAAACAACAAAACTTTATCACCAACATTAAATTGACGTTTCAAAATCCTTCTATCATGCCACTTCTTTACCTTTTCCTTAAACATTTTAGCACTCTCATAAGCTTCACTTCTCCACTCATCTAGAGAAGTCAAGTTCACGAGACGCTTTTCACCAGCTAACTTTGGGTCAGCATTAAGCTCTCTAACAACCCAGAAAGCTTTGTGTTCTTACTCTAATGGCAGATGGCAAGCCTTGCCATAGACCATCTTATAGGGAGACATGCCCATGGGGTTTTTGTAAGCAGTTCTATACGCCCACAAAGCATCTCCTAACTTCTTTGACCAGTCCTTTCTAGAACTGTTAACTGTCTTTTGCAAGATCAACTTGATCTATCTCTTGGTGAGCTAAACTTGCCCACTAGTTTGAGGATGGTACGTGAAGCAATTCTATGATTGACATCGTACTTGGCTAAAGCTTTTCTAAAAGCTCCATGCGTCAAGTGTGATCCTCCATCAGTCATGAGGTACCTAGGTACACCAAACCTAGGGAAAATTACATCTTTGAGCATTTTCAAAGATGTCTTGTGATCAACACTCTCAGTGGGGATTGCTTCAACCCACTTGGTTACATAATCAACAGCCACTAAAATGTGAGTGTACTTGTGTAGAGAGGAAAAGGACCCATAAAGTCAAAAGCCCAATAATCAAAAGGCTCAATCACTAGAGAGTAATTCATAGGCATCTCATTCCTCCTACTAATATTACCAACTCTCTCACACTTATGACAAGATAAAACATAATTTCTAGCATCAGAGTAGGACAATAAAAACCTGATTGGATAACCTTATGTGCGGTCCTCTCCCCGGCATGATGTCCTCCATTGGGACTATCGTGACATTGTCTGAGAATGTCTTTTTGCTCGTGTTCCGATATGCATCTTCTCACGACCCCGTCCAGACCTTCATTGAAAAGATGAGGGTTATCCCAAAAGTAATGCCTCAAATCATGGAAGAACTTCTTCCTTTGCTGAAATGTTAAACCTGGAGGAAAATACTTTGCAACGATAAAATTAGCATAATCTGCAAACCAAGGATCGGAAAGAGACTGTACTGTTACAACCGAAATCTGTTCGTCTGGAAAACTGTCGTTGACTGGGATGGGGTCATGCGGTATATCTTCCATTCTTGAAAGATTGACCGCCACCGGATTATCTGGTCCTTTCCTATCAACAATCTGTAAATCAAACTCTTGAAGAAGGGGTACCCACCGGATAAGTCTTGGTTTGGCATCCTTCTTCGCCATAAGGTACTTGAGAGCATCATGGTCAGTATGAAAAATAACCTTAGAATCAACAATATAAGGTCTAAACTTATCACAAGCAAATACTACTGCTAAGAATTCCTTATCAGTAGTAGCATAGTTCTTTTGAGCACTATCAAGGGTTTTGCTAGCATAATGTATAACATTCAATTTCTTATCAACCCTTTGTCCTAAAACAGCTCCAATAGCAAAATCACTACCATCACTCATAATTTCAAAGGGCAATTTCCAGTCAGGTGGTTGTACTATAGCATCGGTTATCAAAGATTTCTTAAGAACTTCGAAGGCTTCCTTACAATCTTCATCAAATACAAAAGGAACATCCTTCTGGAGAAGATTAGTGAGGGGTTTCAAAGTCTTAGAAAAGTCTTTGATAAATCTTCTATAGAATCCAACATGACCGAGAAAACTATGAATACCTTTAATTTCCCTTGGATAGTGCATCTTTTCAATAGCTTTAATATTCGCCTTGTCCACTTCAATTCCCCTCTCGGAAATCTTGTGACCAAGAGCGATCCCTTCGTTAACCATGAAGTGGCACTTTTCCCAGTTTAGAACTAAATTTGTGTCCTCGCATCTCTGCAAAACTTTATTAAGATTGTGGAGATAGTGGTCAAAGGAAGTTCCATAGACGGAAAAGTCGTCCATGAAGACTTCCACAATCTCACAGAAACCATGAAAAATAGCAGACATGCATCTCTGAAAATTAGCAGGTGCATTGCATAAACCAAAAGGCATACGCCTGTAAGCATAAGTACCGTAAGGACATGTGAAAGTGGTCTTCTCTTGATCGGCAGTGTTAACGTGAATTTGAGAGAAGCCAGAGTACCCGTCAAGATAGCAAAGTGGGTGTTTTTGGACAACCTCTCAAGCATCTGGTCGATAAATGGCAGCGGGTAATGTTCCTTCCTGGTTGCCTTGTTCAACTTCCTGTAATCGATACACATTCTATATCCAATAAAAACTCTTTGAGGAATTAGTTCATTTTTATCATTATGAACAACAGTAATACCTCCTTTCTTAGGAACACAATGAACTGGACTTACCCACCTAATATCATCTATAGGATAGATGATACCTGCGGCTACAAGCTTGAGAATTTCAGTCCTAACCACGTCCTTCATTCTTGGGTTCAGCCGTCGTTGATGATGAACAACTGGCTCAGCATCGGGCTCGAGATTGATAGTGTGTTGGAAAATCTATGGACTAATCCCATTAAGGTCATCAAGGGTATAGCCAAGGGCACCATGGTGTCTTCGAAGAGTCTCCAATAGCTGCTCTTCTTCAAATCCTGAAAGGTTAGCATTGATAATAACATGATATATTTTCTTTTCATCTAAATAAGCATACTTGAGCGTATCGAGAAGTGGTTTTTGAGGTCAAACACCGGGTCTTCTTTTGGTTGTGCTAGGATTCCTAAAGGTTCAACCGGAAGGTTGAGCTTCAGAATAGCAGTTTGTCGTGTGAATATTTCGTCTAACTCATTTCTCTCCTGCATATGCATATCATTCTCGTGGTCTTCCATATATTGCTGCAAAGGATCATTAGGAGGAATAGAAATGGTATCTTCAATAATTTTATCACCACTAGGTAAATTAGTACCACGAGGCTGCTTGGAGAACTTATAAAAGTTAAATTCATATGCCTCACCATTGAATTCAATAGAAAATTTACCTTTTCTGCAATCTATTATAGCTCCACAAGTGCTGAGGAAAGGCCTACCAAAGATAATAGGGCAGAAACTATCTTGTAATGAACCAAGTACTAGAAACTCGGTAGGATACTTTACCTTTCCACATAGGACTTCAACATCTATCACAATCCCAATGGGAGAGATAGTTTCTTTGTTTTCTATGTAAATAGTAACATCAACCTCTTGAAGTTTACAAGGTGAAATCTCACCCATGATCTACTGATAGAGTGAATAAGGAATAATGCTAGCACTCGATCCAAAATCGCATAGCCCGTAATAATTGTGATCTCCGATTTTAACAGATACAACTGGTGTACCTGAAATTTGGCTTTTATTCTTGGTTGTGACAATGTAAGTTGAAACATCACAAAAATTTATATTGTCATCTAAAACATCATTAGTAACTAAATCTTTAACCACCGCAACTTGAGGATCGACCTTGATCTGGTCCTCAGGTTCGTCAGTTCGTCTCGCACTTTTGTTTATTATGCCTGTCACAAAAGAGTGCTCCCTTATCCTTTTTGGAAAAGAGGGCTTTTCATACATAATTGCAGGCAAAATAGGGTCAACAACATTTATATCAACAGGTAATTCTTTAAAGGGTTTGTGATACTGATCCTTCTCTTCTTTAGAAGAGTCAATGTGAAAGGAAAAGTTCTTGCAAAAATCAATCATAAGCTGGGAATCAAGACCAATCTTAGAGCAAAAGGTATTAAAGTAATCAGTTTTCACATAGCTCTCAATATAATCATGCTCATAATTTATAGCGGGTTCAATACCTTTATCGATTTTCCAATCTTCAGTGTTCTTCGGATCCTCTCAATGAGATCCGATCTTTCTTCAACGCTTCTTGTTTGGAATACCCCGCTAGAAGAGGCATCCAACATCTCCATATCCTGACGAGAGAGCCTAGAATAAAAATTCATAAGTATAATACTTTGGGGAGTTCATGAATAGGACATTTGTACATTAGGGACTTCAGCCTCCCCCAAGGTTGAGCGATACTCTCTCTGTCACGAGACCTAAAGTTATAGATGTAGTTCCTGTCTCGATGAATTTAATGAAGAGGATAAAACTTTGTATAAAAGAGAGTCATAAGATCTTGTCAATTAAGCAAATGTGAATTATCGAGGAGCTTATACCAATCTGAAGCTTTATCTATAAGTGATACGGAGAATAATTTCTTCATGATGAACTCCATTGACACACCTGCAAGCTTGAATAATGAACATAGTTTTCGTAAATATAGCAAGTGTTCACTGGGATGTTTGTCTCTTGCATAACGATTAGCCAAGACATAATCGATAATACATGTTGGTATTTTATAAGACACAATTTCAGTAGGGGTGGGAATGACCACCACAGTAGTGGGTCGTTTCCCCATAAACAACGAACCAAGAGTAGAGGTGTCCATAAGGACAAAAGTAGTAACATCAAAATAAAAACAGAAATATAAAAGCTTTCTTACCAGCTTCACTTACTAATAGCGCTACGCTCCCCGGCAACGGTGCCAGAAAACAGTACTTATGACCCTCAACTGTAGGGGATCGATTGTAGCGTTTTCGATAAATAAGAGTGTCGAACCCAACGTGGAGCAGAAGGTATTGGTAAGTAACTTTTGTAAAGAAATAACTGCAGGCACTGAAAGATAACTTTTTAGGGGTTTTCGGTATAAGCAACAAGAAGGTTAAAGCAAGGAAATTAAAAGGCAGGCACTGAGGGGTAACAAGTGGCCCGATCCTTTTGAGCAAAGGATAAGCCTGGCAACTGAACTTGTAGAGGATAAAAGTGTTCTTGAGGACACACGGGAGAGATTGTCACATACTTTGTCCATACTCCGTACCGATACTATGTGCTGTGTTGATGAGTGTTGAGTGGGTGGATATATGCTAGCGCACCTTCTAGACTAAGATAACTGCAGTCTTATGATTAAACATCTTGCAAGCATCCGCAAATACAAGATAGTAATTAAGGCAAAAGCCTAACCATGGAAATACGATCGATGATCCATGTTCCCTTGTGCAAAAGAGTGCAAATTGGGGTTCAGGTTTCTGTCATTCCGGCAACCCACCGTAAGCATTCTTTATACACAATGTATTCCCCTAGGTCCTTAATAAGGTGAAGTGTTGGGTGTTCGACTCACACAACACCACTAGGAAAATAACAAAACAACTTAAATATCAAACAACACATATTACTTCAACATCATATGACTACTAACAACTAGACTTATCCCATGTCCTCAAGAACTAAAGTAACTACTCACAAGACATAAAAGAGATCATGATCAGAGGGAATAAATAGATGATAAACAATCTGGACACAATGATATTTCTCCAACAAAACTCAATAGCATTCAACATACGGTAGCAATCAACACCGATAGAGTAGAGAGGATAGATAGTATGTATTACAACACAGTTAAACTTGTGAGATGAGATAGGATGGTGTTGGACATGGTGCTGATGTAGGGGGTGATGTTGACGATGATGTCGATGATGCCCGTGACGATGGTGATGACGATGGCGATGATCTCCCCTTCCGGGAGGTGGTCTCCCCGGCGGAATCTGCCTGCCGGAGATGTCTTTTCTTCTCTGTAGGTTTCCACCACAGAGCGGCGGCGGAACTCGCGAAACTCCTCCCACTTTAGGGTTTTCGGACAAGGATGAATATATAGGCCAGAGAGGGCAGCCGGAGTGGCCCCAGGGGTCTAGGCATCCTCCCGGCGCACCCCAGGTGGGGGCCGCGCCAGGTGGCCGCCTGGGCACCCTGTGGCCCCCCCTCTATCTCCTGTTTTGCGTGTCCTCGTCATCCTTCTGGAAAATGGCCTTCGTCGATTTTCAGTTAATTTGGAGGTCTTATGATTCAGCAACTCAGCGTCCACTTTTTACTGCTGAATCCTGCGTGTGTTGCTTCAGCATCGGAAAGTTGCAAACTGTGTAAAACAAGCCAAAACAACATAAGAATAGCATCATAACAGAAAATATATCAATGAATAGGGATGAATTACTATATAAAATAGTGATGCATTTTGGACGTATCAATCACTCAAAACATGCATGGAGCAAGCAAAAATTATAGATACGTTTGGGACGTATCAGCTTTCTCCAGCAACACCGGTCGCACAGCGCGCGCTCCCGCTGCGCTACCATGCATGAGCGGACCCTCCAGGCGTAGGTGCGCGCAATGGAGGCGGAGGTGCGCGACAAGCAGGAGGAGGATAACATGCATGAGGAGGGGAGCAGCGTCCGGGTGCAGGGGGCGGCATGCAGGCGCCGATGAGCACCATGCAAGCGCCGTCGAGCACATCCAGGCGGCTGTCAGCACATTCAGGCACCGACAAGCACATTCAGGCATCGGCGAGCACCATCCTGGCACCGGCGAGCACCATCCTGGCGTCGAAGAGCGCCACCCAGGGTCCCCCGGGCTTCGGCGACGACAACGGCGACACCCTCGAGTGCTACAATGACTTCCTCGCGCAGGAGGAGGAACCCGAGATGGCTATCGCACTGGCAGCTTCCCTGCGTGAAGAGGAAGATCGTCAGCGTGATTTGGCGAGGTACGAGGAAAACGAGCATTTCGCGGTAGGGAATCGAGAGCGGCTGGAGGAGGATGCACGTAGACGGAGGATTTTCTCCTCCGGTGCCTCCAACTGATCTGCACGCGCGGCAGGGAGCTTTTAGCTGGTAGTAAATATTTTGGGTTCATCAATATATCGTTGATGGACTGCTAGCATAGTTGAAATGAGCTAGATACGAGGGTAAAAGTATTTTCAGTATGTACTTGAAGCTAGTTTAGGGTTTATTTTGGGTTAGTTCTTATAGTTGAACTAATTGGAGAAAAGGAACCATGCTCCTTTATGCAATGGAAATCTATGTTACGGAAGGAAAATATGTTGTCAGTGAATCCTATGCGTGTATTCCTCTTGTTTGATTGATTGTCAGATGCAAAGCCTTGTTCAGATACAGATGAAGAAAAACACACGGGTCATTAAAACAGACTGTTGGCAATGCGCGACCGCTCACGTCAGGATTTTCATTTCAGATTCCTCGCTCCATTTTGCGAGGAGGAATAGTAGTTGCCTTATGGTAGAAGGCTTGAAGGAGTTGGTGAGGATAGGTGGTGTTTTCTCCTGGCACGCGGTCATCTAGTCAAGCCTGAGCACACGCCACGCATCTCCCGTCTCATCATCGTAGAGCTAGCGAGCCTAGCTTGGAAAATAATTGCACTTGTTCATGTGGCTTCGAGCTTGCGATGTGAAAGAAGGAAGAACATGCAGTAGTATTTGGGACCGGTGAGGGGGGAGGGGTTTAACATCAAACACCCTGTCTCACGGTGAGCTAGCACTAGTCCCGATGAGGAGCGCTGGTGCGCGCGTGCTCCTATCACACTGTCATTTAGTCAAACATGTTCGCACACCACGCCTCTCCCGTCTAATCACCATACTGTGCGTGTGAACAGTCCTGAGGCTAGCTTCTAGTAGCTAGACGTGGAGTAGTAATATTTTGCGGTGAAGTCTACAACGACCGAGAACAAATCATGCGAACAATGAAAAAGATTTATTACTGGTTCCCCGCTACATAGTTCATCACCGCGATACATTGGAGTTCTTCCTCGACTAAAACCATAAAAACTTAAAACTTCAAACTTAAACTAGATAGGATTGGCGCCTGGAGGCGATGATCGACGGTGGATCACGAAGACGGCGATTAAAGCAGACTCAAGGCTTGCATGCTGCGGGGAAGGACAAGCTCGCCGCCTTGTAGAGGGTGTAGGCGAGCCTGTACTCGTGTAGCGCCTTGTCGAAGCGATCAGCGACGACGCCCTCCGAAATGGCCAACAACTCTTCCTTCGCGTCGTCCAGCTCGATCAGAGCCTTGTACAGAATCTTGGATGACGGATAGATGTGTTCTTCGAGGTAGCAGGTCACCCAGCCCTCGCCGTCAGCTTCAATATAGCGCGACCTCTTCATACGACGCGACGGCTCCACGGCAGGCGGAGGGATCAAGCTGACGTCGCCTCCGCTTCATCCTCCACCTCCAGAAGGCTCAACGACTCGTCGACAGGAGGAGGGATTTGGCTATCGTCGATGTTGTCCTCTATGTCTCCGCCCTGTCCTCCACCTCCCACAGGCCTCGACAGCTTGTCGACGGGCGGAGGGACGATTTGGCTACAATTGTCCGCTATGCCTTCGCCACATCCTCCACCTCCCACAAGGCTCAATGGCTCATTGACGGGCGGAGGAATCGAGCTACGTTTCTCCGCTTTTCCCCCGCTGCATCCTCCACCGACCACAAGGAGCGATGGCTCGACGACGGGCGGAGGGGTTGAAATGACGTCGTCGGTTTTGCCTCCACCGCATCCTCCACCTCCCCCTTCTCCCAACATGGATGTAGGCTTTAGAGGACTAGGAAATACAGCAGGAATCTATGGCCGGAGGACGAACGGGAGATGTGGTGAAGGTGCAGGCCGGGGTCGGTAGTGGGGCGTGTACGGGGTGGAGGATATTTTCCTGGACAGGAATCGTAAAAGGCCATACCCAATGTTCATATAGGGCGGGCGGGCTGCAGGATAGTGTTCACTGGCACACGTATCCTAATTTCTCACCGTTTTCTTTGTAGTGCAGATGGAAAAGAATACACATGCAAGAATATAATCGTTTGCATTGTAAGAGCTGCTGGGTATATATAAACCCTAAAGGACTCTGAAATCGAAAACCAATTCAAATGATGACTAATCAGTATGAGACTTTGCATGCTGTCATCGTTTCACCAGACCGGAATGTTGTGTAAATTTGAGATTATCGTGCTAAAAAATAGGGGTACTTTGTGTACAAAACGGGCGAATCCTATCGAAATGTTAGGGTTTCTATGTGAGACAACCACATTAGAAAGACAACATGTTATTATAAAATCATTTAAAATCCCAGTTTTTTATGTGTTAAGCAATGGCATTCACATTGGGTTCCCAAAATTTCAAACATCTTTGTCTTCATTTGACATATATGATGTACCAGGTGAATCATTTTCCAGCAAAACAACCCTTCAAATGAAAATCAATTCAAATGGTCTCTAAATTGGATGAAACTTTGCGTGTTGTCATCATTTCATCAATAATGTATGTTGTTAAATTTAAAGGTGGTTATGATAAAAACCAATGGTCTTGGTGTACAAAGTTGTACCATTCACTTCGAAGCATCGGTGTTTCTACCGGAAACACCTGCATTACAAGTACAACATAGTATTTATAAGTGATTTGAACCCAAATTTTTTATGTGTTCAAGACCAAGCATTCACACTAACATCCTAAAATTTCAAGCATTTTGGACCTCGTTTGATAAATATTATGGAATTTAGTGCTTTATTTTTTAGCAACACACCCATGAAATTGAAAGTCGATTAAAATGGCCTCCGAGTTGGATGAGATTTGATGCGCTGTCATCATTTCACGAACATGATACGTGGTAAAAAATTGAGAGGATTATTACAAAAACTGATGGCACTTAGTGTAAAAAATTGGGCCATTCCCATCGAAATGTCAGGGTTTCGACATGAAACAACAACATCACAAAGACAACATGTCTTTCTAAAATCCTTTAGCCTCCATTTGTTGTGTGTGTTCAGCATTAAGCACTCACACCGGCATCCCAAAATTTCAAACATATTTGACTACATTTTACATATAAAATGTACCAGGAGAATCATTTTCGAGCAAAACAACCCTATAACTGAAAATCAATTCAAACAGTCTCTAAATTGGATGAAACTTGGCGTGTTGTCATCATTTCACCAACAATGTATGTAGTTAAATTTAAAGGTGGTTATGATAAAAACCAATGTTACTTCGTGTACGAAGTTGTACCATTCACTGCGAAACATCGGTGTTTCTACCAGAAACATCCGCATTACAAGTGCAACATATTATTTTTAAGTGTTTTGAACCCAAAACTTTTTATGTGTTCACCGTCAAGAATTCACACTAACATCCTAAAATTTCAAGCATTTTGGACCTCGTTTGATAAATATTGTGCACTCACTGATATTTTTGTAGAAAAATGCCCATGAAATTGAAAGTCGATTAAAATGACCTCTAAACGTGCTGGGATTTGGCATGCCGTCACCATTTCACGAACATGGTATGTGGTAAAAAATTTGAGAGGATTATGACAAAAACTGGTGGCACTTAGTGTACAAACAGCATTAGTTGAATGTTGGTCAAACACTGAAAAACCACATTGACCGTCTTAAAAACCATCCGGAAAAAATCCCGTAACCATAGTGCACAACAGTGGTCGTTTGATGTCAGTGCGATCTGCGAGGAGCTGGTTCTGCAACTTGATTGGCTGGCTTTTATCAAAGTACAGACATACCATTTACAACAAAGAAGCATTTAGGATGCGTGAATGCAAGTGGCACGCCTCCTAACGAAGGCTTCCGTCTGAAGCTATCAGAATTTCTCATGGTTTGCTTTGCAGTACGTACAGATGAAAAAGCATACACACACAGGAAAATAATCGTTTGCGTTGTATGAGCTGGTGGGTATAAACCTTAAAGGACTTTGAAATCGAAAACCAATTCAAATGATGACTAATCAGTATGAGACTTTGCATGCTGTCATCGTGTCAACAGACCGGAATGTTGTGTAAATTTGAGATTATCGTGATAACAAATAGGGGTACTTCATGTACAAAATGGGCCATTCCTATCGAAATATCAGGGTTTCTATGTGAGACAACCACATTAGAATGACAACATGTTATTCTAAAATCCTTTAAACCCCCAGTTTTTATGTGTTAAGCAATGGGCACTCACAATGGCTTCCCAAAATTTCAAACATCTTTGACTTCATTTGACATATATGATGTGTACCAGGTGAATCATTTTCGAGAAAAACAACCCTGAAAATGAAAATCAATTCAAATGGTCTCTAAATTGGATGAAACTTTGCGTGTTGTTATCATTTCACCAACAATGATGTGTTTAAATTTAAACGTGGTTATGATAAAAACCAATGGTACTCTGTGAACGAAGTTGTACCATTCAGTTCGAAGCATCGGTGTTTCTACCGGAAACACCTGCATTACAAGTACAACATATTATTTGTAAGTGATTTGAACCCCAAACTTTTTATTTGTCCAACACCAAGAATTCACACTAACATCCTAGAATTTCAAGCATTTTGGACCTCGTTTGATAAATATTGCATTTAGTGCTTTATTTTTTAGCAACACACACATGAAATTGAAAGTCAATTAAAATGGCCTCCGAGTAAGATGAGATTTGACATGGTGTCATCATTTCACGAACATGATACGTGGTAAAAAATTGAGAGGATTATTACAAAAACTGATGGCAAGTAGTGTACAAAATTGGGCCATTTCCATCAAAATGTCGGGGTTTCGACGTGAAACAACAACTTCACAAAGACAACATGTCTTTCTAAAATCCTTTCGCCTCCATTCGTTGTGTGTGTTCAGCAGTACACACTCACATTGGTATCCCAAAATTTGAAACATCTTTGACTACATTTTACATATAAAATGTACCAGGTGAATCATTTTCGAGAAAAACAACCCTGCAACTGAAAATCAATTCAAATGGTCTCTAAATTTATGAAACTTGGCGTGTTGTCATCATTTCACCAACAATGTATCTGGTTAAAATAAAGGTGGTTATGATAAAAACCAATGGTACTTCGTGTACGAAGTTGTACCTTTCACTTCGAATCATCGGTGATTCTAGAAACATTCACATTACAAGTGCAACATATTATTTGTAAGTGTTTTGAACCCCAAACTTTTTATGTGTTCACCGTCTAGCATTCACACTAACATCCTAAAATTTCAAGCAGTTTGGACCTCGTTTGATAAATATTGTGCACTCACTGATATTTTTTTAGCAAAATGACCATGAAATTGAAAGTCGATTAAAATAACCTCTAAACGGGATGGGGTTTGGCATGCCGTCACCATTTCACGAACGTGGTACATGGTAAAAATTTGAGAGGATTATGACAAAAACTGGTGGCACTTAGAGTCCAAACTGCATTAGTTGAATGTTGGTAAAACACTGAAAAACCCTGTTGATCGTCTCAAAAACTATCCGGAAAAAACCTCGTAACCATAGCACACAACATTGGCCGTTGAATCTAACATTAGCGCCGAATGGTAGTCGTTGGATCTCAGCGCGAGCCGCGAGGAGCTGGTTCTGCAACCTGATTGGTTGGCTTTTATCAAAGTACATGCACACAGTTTACAATGAAGAAGCGTTTGGGATGCGAGAACGCAAGTGGCTTATGTCCGAACCTATACTCAATCCACATCTAGATAGATTTCCCCACCTCCGGTGATTCAAGCACACAATCCATTCCTCAACGCATCAACCAGCTTGAGTCTATAGGATGGGGACGTCGACTCGCTACCAGAGGGCTCGTAGGGCCGGCTTTGCCGCCGCCCCGGTGCCTGCCGGAGGCGGTGGTTCCGACGATGCTGCCCTGAGCGTGGCCTTGCGCGCGTTTGGAGCGAGGTATCGTTTGGTGACCAATTCCTTCATTGGCCCGGCCTCCCCGAGCATCACCGATTTCACGGCTATTTCCATCTTGCTGGCCGGTCATGCCCGATTGGCGACCCCTTTTTACTGCAGGACCCCGGCCGTCTCCGTCTTGTCCACCCCGACCGCATCCGTCCAATGCGCAACTATGTAAGCGGCCAAGGCAACGAAAGCCGCTAAGAGGGTGGCTTACATAACCATCTTGGCGGCAGTAGCCTCCAGAAGAAAGACGGAAGCCACCAACAGGGCGGCGACATACGCCGATACCGCGAAGGCCTCTCTGCACCATCTCATCGACGTTCAGGAGGCCAATAGGGAGGCGACATACGCCGATGCCGCGGCGGCCTCTCTGGACCAGCTACTCATCGACGTTCAGCGGGCCAACAGGGCGGCGGCATACGCCGATGCTGTGACAACCTCTCTAGACCAGCAGCTCAACGACGTTCAGCGGGCCAACAGGGCGGCGGCATACACCGATGCCACAACGGCCTCTCTGGACCAGCAGCTCAGCGACATTCGGCGGGCCAACAGGGGCAGCTGCATACGCTGATGCCTCGAAATCCTATCTGGACCAGAAGCTCATCGACGTTTAGCGGGCCAACAGGGGGGCGACATACGCCGATGTCGCGGCGGCCTCTCTGGACCAGCAGCTCAGCGACGTTCAGCGGGCCAACAGGTCGGCTGCATACGCCGATGCCTCGGAGGCCTCTCTGGACCAGTAGCTCATCGACCGTCAGGAGGCCAACAGGGCGGCGACATACGCCGATGCCTCGAAATCCACTCTGGACCAGCTGGACTAGTAGTATTTGTTTAATTAGGCGCCAACATTTTGTTATTCCAGCAGATCTTGAGTAAGAGCTATGTTAAGTCCAGTACCTTGTTTAACTATTGAGCTGGTTCGATTTAGCAAGTGTGAGCTTTGATGATTACTCAGTTTTTTTCTCAAATTAACAACTACTCCTAATATATTCAATGCCATGGATGATGTTCGCTATAATAAGGATGATTCGCACCAAATTTCGAAGGTTCCCATACTGATTTATTTCTAGTTTCGTCTGCAATACCACTTCTCTCGCCTATATCCTCCTCACCTACCCAAAAATTTCGCCAGCCGCGAGAATATCTAAGCCCCCTCCTTCCTTCCACCACCAAAGGCCGCATTCCCCCTTCTTGTTCAAACCCTCCCCTACTCCTCCTAGCACTGCGGCCTAGACGGCGCAGGCAACTCCAACGAAGTGCTACACGACACAGCCCCGTCCCCGTTCTGCATACGGGGTGCGGCGGCCTACATGGTGCAACCCCCCATTCTGTATACCGCGCGCGGCGGCCTAGACTGTGTACGCTGACCGCCCCTGACGGGGATCAACCCCGGCAAATCCCATGGTCAGGGACCCTGGGTTAGTCATGAGAGGCACAGGTTGGGCGATAGCTCGTCGGCAAACAGGAAGGCACTCTCCTGCTCGATATTATTGATGGGGGAGATACGATTACAGTGGATGCCAAGGCTAGAGCGCTCAAGGCTAGGGTTACAGATGATATTGGTTGCCCTTTGGCGTCACCCCTCCTAGCCCTTATATACTGGGCTAGGTCTCAGGGAGTTCATCTATGTTTACAGGTAAGCTTTCCTAACCCTAGCTTGCTCCGTACGGCAGGTTTTTGCACCTTCCTTGTGAGTCGCGGACTCCTACGTCGGTGCCAATTAGCGGGCCGAGGCTGTATCTTCATGGGCCTTCTGTCTTCAGGGACACCAGGTAGGCTTATCCGTAGGAGTCGTGGGGTCACCCCCTCGTCAGTAGCCCCCGAGTGCCTAGGGGACTCGAAGAGTCGCGCAGGGACTCGAGTTCATCCATTTGTCAGTTATTTGTATGCGCGGTACAACAGCGGGTCGCTGGCAGTCTGGTGGCCATGACAAAACCTGTTTCGAGGGATGCTAAGCTGAAAGGGCCCAAAGAGTCGACTGGTCGAGCCTTGGTGAATTGCACTAGGGAAAATACCGCAGTAGCCCAATCAAACCCACGTCCCTCGATGTGAGCTTGGAACACTGGTGTCGAGAAAAAGTCCTGCCGCTTCAGGTCTTACGGTGTTCATTTGCCGCCAGTAATGTGCATAGCCTAAGGCGCGTCCGCCCGGATTTTTCTATCATGCACAGCGCATCGAAAAGGTTAGTAGTGAAATCGCTCTTTGGCAAGTCCCAGCCCGGCCGAACTTCGCAGTGGGGTATTACCTACACGCTAATCTTGCGTGGCATCTGGGCACAGTGTATCGTGTTCCAGGAATGTGTGTTTTTGAGGCGCGGAGCCTAATAGTATTGCACCCGATTGGAACAAAACATCAAGCGAGTTGTTCACTCGTTCACCCGTGGAGCTTGTTTCGAGTGCTCAGACAGGGAGTTCTTCGCGAGTAGTCACTTGAATGCCGTTTCGGCTCTTGAGGTGAGGGAGCACCTGAGACTCTTAGTGCCGTATGATCTTGGCGAATGCATGCTTTGTCTTGTGTCGGGTTGAGGGAGCACCCTAGACTCTCGTGAGTGCGAGTGGTCACTCGAGCACATTGCTGACCTTTGGGTGAGGGAGCACCTGGGACTCTCATGATGTGCTCTCCCGATGGGAGTAAGATGTTTTTATTCATCGGAAAAAAGATCTGAAAGATAGAATCTCAGAGCCTTGATGGCGTACTCAGTTAAGGTTGTGCCTCTGTATGGGGTCGTGCCACGTTTTACTGGGCGAAAAGGTTGGACGTTGGCCCTTCTTGCTAGGCTGTTGAGTTAAATACCATGCGAATGGGTAAATTGTAGGTTTTACCCAGCCATTGCCTTCCTCCTCTTTCTCTGTTTCTTTCGTGTTCCTGAGCCTTCATCTTTTCTCCTCTGCGGGCTGCTGCGAGATCTATGACCAAGCGCCCCCGTGCTGCTGTAGAGTCGGCCAAGATGTCCGGCAAGTGGGAGCGGTCCACGTTCGGGGCTGGAGATCTGGATGCGCTGGTTGCTGATGGCATGGTGGTGGAGGGTGATGTGCGTCTTCCTGGTGATGAGTCGATTCCAGCGCCGGCGGCGGACGAGCGGGTATTCTTCCAGGCTTTCTTCCACCGCGGGTTTGCTCTTCTGCTGCATCCTTTCGTTCGGGGCTTGGTGTATTCCTATCGGCTCCAGTTGCATGACCTGACTCCCAACGGGATTTTGCACATTGCGTGTTTCATCACTCTTTGTGAGGCCTTCCTGGGGATTTACCCCCATTGGGGACTTTGGAGGCACCTTTTTAGTATAAAAGGACGAACTCTGAGTACGCCGTGGGTCGAGTGGGTATCTCCATTGGGGATAAACATTCATATTTTGACTTGGAGAAGATCGATTCCGTTAGTGGCTGGCGAAGAGGCTGGTTTTATCTGAAGGATCGCTTCGTTGTTGGTCAGCAATTTGGTCTTGCTTCTTTCAATCCGGGAACGCGGGTGGTCAGACAACCTTCGTGGTATCATTCTTTGACCGAGGTGGAGTCGTCCGAGCTGACTCAATTTTTGGAGAGGATTGCTGTGTTGAAGGATAACTTGACTGGTGGTCAACTCATCTCCGTTTTTGTGGGGAGGCGAGTTCAACCATTGCAGCATCGAACTCGACCTATGTGGCAGTACGAGGGACTCGGTGACTCGACGAGATGCTCGCCTGAAGAGCTAGAACCTGATGCCTTGCTGGCTCGTATCCAACATGTGACCAAGTGCTCGAGTATTTCCGAAATGCGCCTTGTCCTTCCATATGCTTCTGATCATTCTTCGCCGCCGGTTGGTGCCCGTGTTCATTCATTTGTTTGGACGAGTACCTAGTTTTGCTTTGCTGTTGACATTGCTTGCCTCGCAGGGCCATGCTCCAGCGCCGTGTAATCCTCCGCAGCCGGAGGATGCCAATATTCTTGAAGGACCTGGTGCTTCCGCAGCTGATGATGTTGCGCCAACTGTTGATGCTAAAATTGTGCTGGTGGAAACTGGAGATAGTGAAGATTCCAGTCCCTTTCGCGTGAAGCGGTCGTGCCCCTTGAACGCTGAAGATCATGAGGCATTGGGTGATGCTATCCCACCAGCTGCTCCGTTTGCTGGTCCTTCCCTTCGGCTGCTACTCCGGCCGCTGCTATGAAGAGGGTCAGTCTTGGGAGGCTGGGGCGCCCTCGTGCTATGCGTGTCGGGTAAGAATCTGTTTGATTTTTGCCCGTTCCCTTTTCCTTGTTCCTGCGTCTGATAATGTTTATCTTGTAGTGTTGCGCCTGCTCCGGATGCTTCGTGCACCAGCGCAGCTACTACTGACTTGAAGTCGACGGGCTCTGGGCGGCAGCCAAGCATCTTGAGGACCTCTCGGCTGCTGCTGGTCAATCTGGGCCGACGGCGACTCCTGCCGTTCCGCCCGCGGGTGTGGTTCCTGGTGCGCCCTCGTCTGAAGTGCCTGGTGTTGTTGCTCCTGAGTCCAAGCCAACTGAGTTTGGTCCTCCGTACTTTGGTCGGCTTGACCTGGCGATTGAAGACAAGGCTCGTGTTTTCGACCACGTCTCCAAGCTGGTGAGTTGATTCGTGCCTATGCGACTTTATCATTGGGGGCACGGCAGTGATCCCGATGGTAGTAGCCCCCGAGGCTAGAAGTAATTGCTTGCAGTTGCTTGTAGTCTTGTCTTTCCTTATCATCTCATTGTATGGATTTTGCAGCTTGTTTTCCAACACTGTGAGCGTTTGGTGATAGATGCTGAGTGTTGGCAACGGGCCCATGATTCTGCCCAGGATGCTTTGTCTGCTATGGATGGTGAGTTTGCATTTTTGCGCTGCTGAGCTTTGGCCGCTGCGTCTTTTGTTCCAAGTACTATCTTGCCTTGCAGACCGTCGCCAGGCTGCCGAGAAGCAGGCTGAGAAGGCGGGAAAGACGGTTTCCGTTCTCAAGGATACCTTGGCTTCCAAGGAGGCGGAGTTGCACGGTTGATACGTCCCAAACGTATCTATAATTTCTGCTTGCTCCATGCATGTTTTGTGTGAATTTGCCATTTTTTGCTTGAACTTTCATACACTTTTGAGCATATTTGGACTAACCTATTAACTCAGTGCACCCAGTTGCCAGTTCCTGTTTTCTGCTGTTTTTTTATTTCAGGTTTTTCCAATAATTAAAATGCCCAATAAATCTGGGAAAATTATATAAAAAATCAGCGTTCCGGAAGCTTCCACCAGGCCAAAGGGGGGCCACAGGGCAGCCAGGGGGCATCCAGGAGGGTGCCTGGCGCGGCCCAGCTCCTGGCCGCGCCACCTGCCCTCCTGGGTGGGTTCCACACCCCCTGGTGCCCTACTTTGGCCCCTATTTATTCTCTCGTCGCGGAAACCCTGATTCCAGACCCCTTTTCTCCAGAAGCAATTCCGATCTCCGCCGCATCGCATCAAGTTTCGGGGGGACAGAATTCCTGTGCCGACACCCTGCCGGGACGGGGAAGTGCCCCCGGATTAATCTCAATCGCCGTTGCTTCCCTCCTCCATGAAGCGGGAGTAGTTCCTTCTCGGGACTGAGGTTTCTACCAGTAGCTATGTGTTCTTCTCTCTCTCCCATGATGTGATCTTCATTGTGATCATAGGCTATGTTAATCTAGGGTGATCCCATGATATTTCCCCTTCCTCTATGTATTGGATCGATGTACTCACTTGATCTTATCTAGTATAATCCCCGAGACCATGGTGACAGCGGTCTATTGGACATGGGTTAGAAGAATATTTTCATGAGTGATTTCCTCTTTTGTGTGTGGATTGAAGATTGAGAGTCTCTTGGTGCTTGTATTTGACTATCCTTTCGATATGTTGTGGTTATTGTGGTACTCTCTTTGCATAGCCGCGGTGACAGAAATCCATAGATTGAGAACTACGAACTCTGAGGTGTGCTTTTGTAGCCCTACCCAATTCTCGTCCTCTCTTGACCACAGAGGAATGACCTCCGAGTACGTCTCCATTGCATGTTTTATGGGAAATATCATGTGATTAGACTATGTTAATGTTGTTGGGAGTTGCCACTAGTGAAAGTATGAAGCCTAGGCCTTGTTTCCACCATTGCAATACCGTTTGTGCTCACGTTTACCACTTGTTTCTTTTCTGCACTTTTTATTACAGATTTATATTACTTCGTTTTACCACACCTATCACCCATATTTTACCATCTCTTCGCCGAACTAGTGCACCTATACAACTCCTAGTTGTATTAGGTGTGTTGGGGACACAAGAGACTTCTTGTACCTTAATTGCAGGGTTGCTTGAGAGATACCATCTTCAACCTCTACTTTCCTGAGTTCGATAAACCTTAGGTCATCCACTTGAGGGAAATTGCTGCTGACCTACAAACCTCTGCGCTTGGAGGCCCAACATAGTCTACAAGAATAGAAGCGTGCGTAGACATCAAGCTATTTCTGGCGCTGTTGCTGGGGAAGTAAGGTTTGAAGGTATATCTTTAGATCTTGAAATTAAATCTTTTCGTTTCTTGTTTTTATTTTCACTAGTTAGGCTTTATGGAAAATAACAAAAAAATTATGAGAGAGGTTTATGAGCTCTATCTTGAGTTAGGACATGAAGTGTTTGAGGAGGAGATCAAAAAGCCTATGGAGCTTTACTATTTGCACAACACTCATGATAGTAGCAATGTTATTGGCATGTCTTCTTTGAATACTTTTGATGCTAATGATATGCAAAGTTATAAGCTTGGCGATGCTACGTTTTATGAAGATGATCTTTTTAGCCCCCCAAGTTTTGATGAGGAAATTTATTTTGATGATACTTTGCCTCCTATCTATGATGATTATTGTGATGACACTTATGCTATAAAGAATTATTTTTTACAACTGCACCATGATAAGAATGATTCATGTGATAGCTATTTTCTTGAGTTTGCTCCCACTATTACTAATGAGAAGGATTTTTCTTATGTGGAGAGTAACAAATTTTCTATACTTGTGGATCATGATAAGAAAGTTTTATGTGATACTTATATTGTTGAGTTTATTCATGATCCCACTGAAAATTATTATGAGAGGGGAACATATGCTTATAGATATTTCAATAATATCAAGTTCCCTCTCTTTATGTTGAAGGTTTTGAAGTTGCACTTATTTTGGCTTCCTATGCTAATATCTTTATGCTTCCATGAGTTATTTCTCTACAAGCTCCCTTTGCATAGGAAGCATGTTAGACTTAAATGTGTTTGTTATTTGCTTCTTGATTCTCTCTTTTGTTCTTCAACTCTTATTCCTTATTCCTATGAGAGCATCGTTAAAATCTTAAGCCTATCTTTATGGCTATAAAGAAAGAGCTCTAGGGAGACAACCCTTGTTATCTTTAGTTTGAGTTTTTACTTTCAGTTTTTAGTGGTATTGAGGATTGTTACTACTGTAGCAACATCATTGTATCTTTATTTTCAATCTTTGTGCCAAGTCTAGCCTCCGATTGCAAGAAAGTTCAAAAGTTGTGACATGCTGTCCAGAAAACAGATTCTGTCCTTAGACGGAAAAATTAGCCTAAAATCACCAGGTCATCTTTTTGATATTAATTTTTTTGACAGCGTGCTCCAAACAATTTAATTTCGAGCGTCTGTTCTGAGTTTTTTGATTCGAGTTGCAGAAGTACCCCTAAAAAATTATTTACTACCTGCTGTTCTGTTTTTCAAAGATTCTGCCATGTTTTGTCTCTCCTAACTTTTGCAAACGTTAAGCTTGTTTTTTCTTTGCAAAAACTTTTTGGCAATCTTGATAAACATTAGCTCTTCAAGAATATCTTTATATCCAGTGGAAATTTTTATTTATTAAGGGTACTAACCTCTCTAATCAGCTTATGATGAGTTATGTATGAAGGGAGTTTTCAAGTGTGCGATGGAAGATGATGAAAGAAGATTCGGGAGTGTCAAGCGCTCAAGCTTGGGGATGCCCCATGCATCCCCAACAAATATTCAAGTAGACTCAAGCGTCTAAGCTTGGGGATGCCCCCGTGCATCCCCTTCTCCATCAACAATCATCAGTTCGTCCTTCGTCTCACTATATTTTTATCACTTCATCGTTATGTGCTATGCTTGGAGCGTCTCGCTCTTAGGTTTTATTTTTAGTTTTCTTTAGCTTTGCTTGCTGTTCATATCAAGTTAGATCCCGTCTTACTTTATTTGGGAGAGAAACACGCTCCACTTTAAACTTGAACATCTCATAGGATTTTATGCTTATCTTTTGCTGTGAGTGTTCTTTATCTTTTCATAGGTACTGTTCTGTTTAGTTGTAGTGCTTTAGAGTTTCTCTAGAGCTTTTGTCTCAGGTCTGAACTTTCTATAATTATCATGCTTATCTTTTTTGGAGAGTTTGCCTGTTGCACTGAGTTATGTGTCTTGACTAGAAAGTAGGTAGTTGAAGTTGCTATTCTTTTTGTAGTAGTAACTTGCAATAGTTTTGAGGTATTGACTTGAGTAATGTTTGAACTTTTGGTGTCAAGAGCTCTAGCCTATTAGTGATAGATGTTGTATTTTGGGAAATCCGTGTGATTTTCGAAAACCAAAAACCCTGTTGAGAACTCTATCTAATAGATGGATCACTAACCTCTGGAGGGTTCGAATATTAGAGTACACTCACGTACCATGAGTCGAGGATGCGCAAGGATAACCAAACCCCCATACACTCCTCCTCGGGGTACTTGTCTCTTTTTGAACCTCCTAATTAGATTGAGAGTTACCGATAATAAGTGCATGAGTTCTTCGGACTAATGTGAGTATTCGAAAGTTGACACTTCCACCTCCTCATATTTTCTAGCCTCTCCTGTGCCGTGCATTGCCTTCTTCTCACTCCGAGAGTTGGCGTCCACCTTCGCCGGTACATCCAAACCCTTGGCATGATACGCTCTGTCATCATAAACCTCCTTATATCTTTCCTCAAAACAGCCACCATACCTACCTATCAAGGCATGTCCATAGCCTTTCCGAGATACATTGCCATGCAACATCCACCTCTTCATGACTTGATCTTCATGTCATACATGTTCCTGCTACACTGGCAGCGGCATACATTTGCATCATGATAGTTATATCTTCTTTATGTGAGTACCTTTGTAAAGTGTGAAGGATCTCCTATATTCTTGTAAAATATAGAGTGTTGCCCCTAAATTGAGGAAAAGATCCCAAAGAGGACAAAATCAAAAGATCCCAAAGAGGGAAAATGAGAGTTAACTAGAAAGAGCCATTGAGGCCACCAAAAAATACAAAAAAATA
Organism: Bromus sterilis; assembly: GCA_950022295.1. Classification (NCBI taxonomy): domain Eukaryota; kingdom Viridiplantae; phylum Streptophyta; class Magnoliopsida; order Poales; family Poaceae; genus Bromus; species Bromus sterilis. Next base: position 227,610,522 of record OX465599.1, read on the forward strand.
GAAAAAAGAGAAAAAAAAAGAAATAAAAAGAGAGAAGGGGGCACACTACTATTCCTTTTGAGAGATCCACACTAGTACTTCATCCTCTATCCCTTGTACTCCATAGAGATCATCATACATGCATATAGCTATGTGGGGACCTTTAGACTATAGAACTTGGCTTGTATATTCCAATGATGAGCCTCCTCAAATGAGCTCTAGGTCTTCTTGAGAAAGCAAGTTGGATGAACCCCCACTAGTTCCATTGGAGAGCTTTTCTTAGCTCTTATGTGCATCCGTTGCATGGCAATCCCTACTCCTCACATCATATCTATCATATGACCTTCTCTCGCCTATGGTTGTCCTCATTGATGTGAGCCTTTCACACTTTTTTGTCTTCCTCCCCCATCATTCTTCTCTCTTTTCCATCCTAAGTGTCAACTTTCTTGCTTACGCTCATCCATTTCATGAGTGCTCAAAATATCAAAAGGGAGTGGATCATTTTGACTTGTACCTGGCTAGTGGTCTGGGGATGAGTCAAGATAAGATTCCAAAGAAGAGCAAGTGTGAAACTTTAGTAGATTGAGTTCTCAACAAAAAAAATAACTTTTTCTCGTATATCCCTATCCCCTTTCTTGCACGCAAACACCATTTGGAGACATTCGAGTCACGGACAGCAAGAGCTCTTGCACCTAATGTTCTTTTGTTACTTGTTTCAATGCTAATATAGACTCTTGCTTGTTAAGACTTGGGTTGAATTGCATCCTTTAATTGCTTTACATAAATGTCCTTATATGATTTTGTGGCATGTCACCACAGAAATTATGCTTGTTATCATTTCCCTACTCGAGGACGAGCAGGAATTAAGCTTGGGGATGTTGATACGTCCCAAACGTATCTATAATTTCTGCTTGCTCCATGCATGTTTTGTGTGACTTTGCCATGTTTTGCTTGAACTTTCATACACTTTTGAGCATATTTGGACTAACCTATTAACTCAGTGCACCCAGTTGCTAGTTCCTGTTTTCTGCTGTTTTTGTATTTCAGGTTTTTCCAATAATTAAAATGCCCAATAAATCCCGGAAAAATTATATAAAAAATCAGCGTTCCGGAAGCTTCCACCAGGCCAAATAGGGGCCACAGGGCAGCCAGGGGGCAGCCAGGAGGGTGCCTGGCGCGGCCCAGCTCCTGGCCGCGCCACCTGCCCTCCTGGGTGGGTCTCACACCCCCTGGTGCCCTACTTTGGCCCCTATTTATTCTCCCGTCGCAGAAACCCTGACTCCAGACCCCTTTTCTCCAGAAGCAATTCCGATCTCCGCCGCCATCGCCATCAAGTTTCGGGGGGACAGAATTCCTGTGCCGGCACCCTGCCGGGACGGGGAAGTGCCCCCGGATTCATCTCCATCGCCATTGCTTCCCTCCTCCATGAAGCGGGAGTAGTTCCTCCTCGGGGCTGAGGTTTCTACCAGTAGCTATGTGTTCTTCTCTCTCTCCCATGATGTGATATTCGTTGTGATCATAGGCTATGTTAATCTAGGGTGATCCCATGATATTTCCCCTTCCTCTATGTATTGGATTGATGTACTCACTTGATCTTATCTAGTATAATCCCCGAGACCATGGTGACAGCGGTCTATTGGACATGGGTTAGAAGAATATTTTCATGAGTGATTTCCTCTTTTGTGTGTGGATTGAAGATTGAGAGTCTCTTGGTGCTTGTCTTTGACTATCCTTTAGATATGTTGTGGTGATTGTGGTACTCTTTTTGGATGGCCGCGGTGACATTGGGGAATCCATAGATTGAGAACTACGAACTCTGAGGTGTGCTTTTGTAGCCCTAAACAATTCTCGTCCTCTTTGGACCACAAAGGAATGACCTCCGAGTACGTCTCCATTGCATGTTTTATGGGAAATATCATGTGATTAGACTATGTTAATGTTGTTGGGAGTTGCCACTAGTGAAAGTATGAAGCCTAGGCCTTGTTTCCACCATTGCAATACCGTTTGTGCTCACGTTTACCACTTGTTTCTTTGCTGCACTTTTTATTACAGATTTATATTACTTCGTTTTACCACACCTATCACCCATATTTTACCATCTCTTCCCCGAACTAGTGCACCTATACAACTCCTAGTTGTATTAGGTGTGTTGGGGACACAAGAGACTTCTTGTACCTTAATTGCAGGGTTGCTGGAGAGATACCATCTTCAACCTCTAATTCCCTGAGTTCGATAAACATGTCATCCACTTGAGGGAAATTGCTGCTGTCCTAAAAACCTCTGCGCTTGGAGGCCCAACAAAGTCTACAAGAATAGAATCGTGCGTAGACATCAACGATCAAAACGAGGAGTTGGTTCGCCTTCGCCAGGCTGAGGACGCGCGTGCGCGGTTGGAAGCAGTCGAGGGAAAACGTCTTCGCGCCTTGGCGGACTCGCTTGTGTGTAAGTTTGGCATTCAACCGTTGGTCTTGATGTTCCTACTGTCTTCCCGTGATGACGTTTCTTTGCTTGGTGCAACTGCTATAGGTGCGAAGCCGATGGAGGCTGCTGCATCAGGGTCTGGAATTCTCCAAGGTGCTGTGGATGCTGTTGCAGAGGCTGTTCGGTGGTCGGGGACTTCTGCGCCCGGGCTTCCGATCTTGTGGGTCTCGTGCACGAGCACCTTATGACGGAGGGTTCAAAGGTGCCTGATGGCCTCGGCTCTCGGGTGGCTGCATTCGGCCCGGATGGGAAACGTATGGTGGAGCTAGTTGCGGAGAGCGTGGTGAGTGGTTCTTCCACGGCCCTTGTCGTCCTTATGGGGCATGAGATTTCTATTGATGATTCCTTGGTTGAGACCATCCCGGACTATTCTGAGGAGCAGGACGACCGAGCCGAAAAACTGGCTCGTCGCCTGCAGCAGGTTGTAGATGCTCAGGATCCCCTGTCGTAGGTGAGGGGGAGGCACAGTGGTGCTGCGTCGCTTTGAAACTTTGTCTGTAATTCGTGAATCCGTTGTGATGGTTGATCTGTTGATACCTTTATCTGAGTGACTGCTTGGCTGTTCCTCTTGATATTTTTGATTTCTTTGTTTTGTTCATCCTGTGGTAGGCCACTGCGGGCATTCTTCGTCCTTGGAATTCGCTGAAGGATGACGCTCGCGAGGGTGCGTACAAGTCCGTTTGCTTGCGACTGAAGGACGCTGAGCGGGAGATTGTTCGACTGAAGGGATCCGTAGCCGTTCAGCGTACTCGGCGCGAGCGTGCCGAGGCCGTGGTTGAGAGCCTTGCTTCGTGGGTGGTGAAGTTGTCTGACCTCCTGCGGGGTGAGTCTTGCCTCTGCTTGGTTGCTTGATTCCGCTTAGTAGGTTTTGCCGTCTCTGTCTTGATCGTAGTTTTTGACTTTCAAAGTGCTGGCAGGGCGAACTCGGGATGAAGAGAGGGTCGTTCAGTCGGAGATGTCGCAGCTTGATGATCCCAGAGTGCAGGCGAGCAATCCCTTTTGGGCGGATGGGGCTCGTGCTTGAGCGTTTGCTTTGCTTCGTCTCCAAGTTGAGCGGGTACCGGATGCTCTCAAATACTGCCAGCGGGTATTGGGTGGTATCCATGCTGAGTTCTATCCATTGGAGGTGGTTCCTTCGTCCCTTGAGAGGCTCTGTCGCATATTTTCTCAGCCTGCCGAGTTACGTCGAGTGATGGATCATCAGATTCGTGCTGGAGCCCGAGCTGCTTTGGGTTTGGTCCATAGTCATTGGCCGGGGGTGAATTTTTGTCAGGTGGTGGCGGGTCCTCCAGGCGGTAGGGATCATCCGATGAATGAGCTCTACATGGCTGTAGATAAACCTGCGCGCCAGGTTGTGAGGCGGGTTTGCGAAGAGAACGACCGCCATCTGGGTGCACTTATTAAGGCGAAGTTGGAGCCTAAAGATTAGGTGCTTCCCTTCGTTGTATATGCTTCTTCCTGGTTGTATATATTCCATGCTGTCTTTGGGGGTCGTCTGTGTTTGTAGTTGCGGGGGACGTTCCAGAGGGTTGCCGCGGCAAGCCCCCGAGTATAAAAGTTTTTATGTGCACGGTTGCGAAGAGCGCCTCGGGGGGTGGCAGTTTCGGCGAGCCCCCAAGTGCCAAGTTTAATGTACCGCGATTGCGGAGGACGCCTCGGGGGGTGGCTACTTTGGCGGCCCCCCGAGTTCCAAGTTGCTATGCCGCAATTGCGGAGGACGCCTCGGGGCGTGGCTGCTTTGGCGAGCCCCCGAGTGCCAAGTTCATGTGCCGCGATTGCGGAGGACGCCTCGAGGGGTGGCTGCTTTGGCGAGCCCCCGAGTGCCAGGTCGATGTGCCGCGATTGCGGAGGACGCCTCGGGGGGTAGCTGCTTTGGCGAGCCCCCGAGTGCCAAGTTGATGTGCCGCGATTGCGGAGGACGCCTTGGGGGGTGGCTGCTTTGGCGAGCCCCCGAGTTCCAAGTTGATGTGCCGTGATTGCGGAGGACGCCTCGGGGGGTAGTTCTTTTGGCAAGCCCCCGAGTGCCAAGTTGATGTGCCGCGATTGCGGAGGACGCCTCGGGGGGTGGCTGCTTTGGCGAGCCCCCGAGTGCCAAGTTGATGTGCCGCGATTGCGGAGGACGCCTCGGGGGGTGGCTGCTTTGGCGAGCCCTCGAGTGCCAAGTTGATGTGCCGCGATTGCGGAGGACGCCTCGGGGGGTGGCTGCTTTGGCGAGCCCCCGAGTGCCAAGTTGATGTGCCGCGATTGCGGAGGACGCCTCGGGGGGTTGCCGTGGGTGCGCGGGTGCCGTCGGTGAGGCGAAGAGTCCCCCAATGGTTGATGTAGATCTGATACGCTCCAAAGATCAGATTGACGCCGGAGTGTAGATCGGTAAAGACTGGCTGGAGGGCCGGGAGGTGGGCCGTGAATCCGAGGGACTCGAACAGATTGGATCTTGCCGGAGCCGTCGAGTCGATGAGTGCTGATGATGATGAGGCCGCCGAGATCGCGTTCCCAACCTGCGCGGTTCCCACAGACGGCGCCAATTGACGGGGATCAACCCCGACAAATCCCATGGTCAGGGGCCCTGGGTTAGTCATGAGAGTCACAGGTTGGGCGATAGCTCGTCGGCAAACAGGACGGCACGCTCAAGGCTAGGGTTACAGATGATATTGGTTGCCCTTTGGCGTCGCCCCTCCTAGCCCTTATATACTGGGCTAGGTCTCAGGGAGTTCATCTACGTTTATAGGTAAGCTTTCCTAACCCTAGCTTGCTCCGTACGACAGGTTTTTGCACCTTCCTTGTGAGTCGCAGACTCCTACGTCGGTGCCAATTAGCGGGCCGAGGCTGTATCTTCATGGGCCTTCTGTCTTCAGGGACACCAGGTAGGCTTATCCGTAGGAGTCGTGGGGTCACCCCCTCATCAGCCCCACTCCCTGCTAGCCGCGCCGCTCGCCCTGTTCCGGTAAGATCCCGACAACCCTCCTCATTTGCATGCTCTTACTCCTCCATCGATCCTGTATGGGCCGACCACCAAATCATGGAGGATACACTTGGCGTGGATGCCACCCTCACCGCACTCGTGCGCCATCGGCAACGAGTAGGTCGTTCTTAGCTTCCTAGATACATATGTTTAGTTAGATATGCAACAGAGTTAAATTTAATTCAGATCACCCTTTCCACATGCGTTTCTCATGCCTTGCATCTATTTTTTCTCTTTCGATTGCATCTGAAAATTATTATTTTGTTTGGATTGCATCTACAACTGCAAGTAATTGAAATCATACTCTGTATAATGTTATCATGCAATGTGATACCCAAGTTAATTAGCGATTGATACGTCTCAAACGTATCTACTTTTCCAAACACTTTTGCTATTGTTTTGCCCTCATTCTTGCATGATTTGAGCTAAACTAACCCGGAATGACACTGTTTTCAGCAGAGCTGCATGTATGGTTTTATTGTGCGCAGGAAAATGGATTTTTAGACATCTCAGAAAATTCCCAGAAAAAACACAGAAAATCCACGCACCCGGAGGGACCCAGGACCAGAAGGTGGGCCAGAGGGGAGCCATGGGGGGCCCAGGCACCCTAGATGGCGTGGCCACCCCCCTGGACGCGCCGGGTGGCCACCTGGGTGGGTCCCACCCCCTCTGGTGACCTACCTTGGCCCCTATTTATTCTCGTGACGGGGAAACTCCAGAAGAGAAGTCGCTTTTCCAGAACCCATCGCGGAGCCACCGTCACCTTCCGTTCTTCCTCGGGAGGGCTCATCTGGAGGCTGATTTGGCCTCCGGAGAGGGGAGATCGTCGCCATCGTCATGACCATCACCAATCCATCATCCCTCCATGACTTATCTTCACATGTGTGAGTAATTCCCTGTTGTAGGCAAAAGGGGATGGTAGGGATTGGATGAGATTGATCATGTAATAGTTCGTCAGATTGTTGGGGGCATGTTGCCTATCATCTACTATGGTGTTTATCATCTTCTACAACTTTTTTCTCTTAATGCTTGTAACTTTGGGCCCGAGTGCCATGTTTTCAGATTTGAACCACTTATGTTTTCATGAGTATATTTATGTTCTTGATCCTATCGATGAGTTGTATGCACCTTTTATGGTCCGGAACCGGCAATCCCACAGGTGACAGCTTGGGACACCAAAGGGGATGGTCCATAATTTGAGGATTCCATGTATCCATTGAGTTTATTGCTTTGTTCCGGTGCTCTTTGACAGGAGCACCTTAATCTCCATAAGTTCCCTTTGGCCCCGTTCGTAGCGGGAAGTTGATACGTCGCAAACGTATCTACTTTTCCAAACACTTTTGCTATTGTTTGGCCCTCATTCTTGCATGATTTGGACGAAACTAACCCGGACTAACGCTGTTTTCAGCAGAGCTGCCTATATGGTTTTATTTTGCGCAGGAAAATGGATTTTTGGACGTATCAGAAAATTCCTAGAAAAATACCAGAAAATCCACACACCCGAGGAGCCAGAAGCCAGAAGTGGGACCAGAGTGGAGCCAAGGGGGCCCCAGGCGCCCCCCTGGCGCGGCGAGGGGTGGGGTCGCGCCCTCTGTCCGCCTGGGGGCCTCCCCCTCCTCTGGTGCCCTACCGACGCTCCTATTTATTCTCGTGACGGAAAACCCCCGAAACAGAAGTCGTTTTCCCAATTCTTGTCGCGGAGCCGCCGCCACCCTCAGTTCTTCTCCGGGAGGGCTAATCTGGAGGCTGTTTTGTCCTCCGGAGAGGGGAGATTATCGCCATCGTCATAATCATCGCCACTGCATCCTCCCTCCATGACTTCTCCATCCATGTGTGAGTAATACCCTGTTGTAGGCAAAGGGGATGGTAGGGATTGGATGAGTTAGATCATTTAATAGTTTATCAGATTGTTGGGGGCATGTTGCCTATCATCTAGATTGTTGTTTATCATCTTTGCTTCAACTTGTTGCTCTTAATGCTTGTCACTTTGGGCCCGAGTGCCATGGTTTCATATCTGAACCCTTTGTGTTTTCATGAATATATTTGTGTTCTTGATCCTATCTATGAGTTTTATGCACTTGTTATAGTCCGGAACCGGCGATCCCAAAGGTGACAGCTTGGACACCAAAGGGGATGGACTATAATTTGAGGATTCCGTGTATCCATTGATTGTTAATGCTTTGTTCCGGTGCTTTTTGACAGGAGCACCTTAATCTCCATAAGTTCCTTTTGGCCCCATTCGTAGCGGGACGGGAGGACAAAAGATGTTGTGCAAGTTCTTATTGCAAGCACGTACAACTACCTGTGGGATACATGCCTGATGTTTGATTTATGCCTAAATGATCATTGCTTTTCTGTGTGCCTTGCCTCAAGTTAAATACATGATGTGTCTTATCCATGCAGCGCCCAACCATCCAACTCCCTAGCCTATAGTGTTTTAATTCTGCTGGTTACGAGTTGTTTACTTTCGCTGTTTTACTATTACCGTTGCTATCATCACCTCCATGTCGCAATTACTACTAATATCTTGTTGCAAGTAAGTGTATCTCAGGTGCGGTGGAATTGACAACTCCACTATCAAAGCTTGTGGATATTCTTTGGATCCCCTTGAGTCGAATCTATAAATTGGTTTATTCCCTTGCAGTTATGGGTTATCAGATGGTAGGACAAAACATGGTGTGCAAGTTCTTATTGCAAGCACGCACAACTACCTACGGGATACATGCCTAATGTTTGATATTTGCCTGGATGATCATTGCTTTTCTATGTGCCTTGCCCCGTGTTAGAACCTTTTACATGTTCATTCTTATTCATGCAGCGCCCGACCATCCATCTCCCTACCCTACAGTGCTTTAATCCTGCTGGTTACTACTAGTTTATTTCTGTTGTTTTACTTTTGCTGTTATCACCGTTGCTACCACTATCATACCACAGTTGCTATTAATACTTTGTTTCAAGCAAGTATATTTCAGGTGCGGTTGAATTGACAACTCAACTGTCAAAGCTTATAAATACTCTTTGGCTCCCCTTGTGTCGAATCAATAAATTGGGTTAACTTACCCGCAAGAACACTACAATCTATCCCCTACAATTGAGGGTCATCAAGTACTGTTTTCTGGCGCCGTTGCCGGGGAGCATAACAATATTTACAAGTCTACTTGAAGTATTCTGCCTGCCACACTTCATCCGCTATGGGTAAGAAAGGAGACCCCAAGGTTCCGATCTTACCATCTACTACAAGAAAAGTTACCGTTCTAAGTACCAGTGCTACGCTTCATTCACCTTCCGCTATAAGTAAGTTTTCTTCACCACTACCACCAGATGCTACTTCTACTGAGTTTGTTACTATGTCCGATGCATTTGATGATGCTTCCTCTACTCTTGATGATACTAGTTTTCTTGGTCACTATATTGAAACTCAGACAGCTAAGCTTGCAGCAAAATCCAAGGTCGAGACTCCTGCTACCTATATTCCTACTTGCAAAACCTTTGGTTACCCAGACTTAGATGAACTCAAGGGGATGATCCTTGATGATTATTATATTACTCTTGATGATGACTTTTGCAGGGAACTCAGAGAGTGTGTCGACTCTGACCCTGATGTTGTTAAGGAGCTGCTCGAAAAGCACTCCATGAAGAACAAGATTATTCCTGATCCTAAATTTTCCACGTCGTCTCCTATATGCATCACTGATCCTGATTATGATTTCTCTGTTGATCTTTCACTTATATCTACAGTCGAGGCTGACCCTTTTCATGGCAGAGAAAATAATGATGCTATAGCACACTTGACCAAACTCGCTGAGTTAGGTGACCTATTTACTACTGATGAAAAGATACGAAACTTATATGTGGCCAAGCTTTTTCCTTTTTCTTTGAAGGATGACTCTAAATCATGGTACGATGCACTACCTTATGGTTCCATTGAGAGTCCTCAGGACTTAGTTCAATTTTTTGTTGATAAATATTTTCCTGCTCATATGCAACATGCTGCTTTGCAAAGAATCTATAACCTTAAACAATTGCAGCATGAGCACCTCCCTAAAGCTTGGGGGAGGTATTGTGACTTAATCAAGGCTAGACCGAGACATAAAGTCCCCAAGAATGAATTACTTGATATATTTAATGCTGGTCTAACCGATGAATCTAGATCCTATCTGGATAGTTGCGCTGGTTGTGTTTTTAGGGAAAGAACACCAGCCGAAGCCGAAGAAAATTAATGGGAAAAATTGCCAAGAACCATGAAGATTGGTCCGTCCCTGAACCACCTCCACCACCAAAGAAGAGGGGCATGATTGTTCTGAGCCCCGAAGATATGAAAGAAGAAAAGATGTCTATAAAGGAGAAAGGTATTAAAGCCGAAGACGTGAAGAATCTACCACCTATCGAGAAGTTGTGTGAGCCTACTACTCACCCTCCCTTGGTAGAGGTACACTCTCTATTAGACTTTACAGAAAGTGACATCCCTAAAGGTTGGCCTCCCGACCAATGCTTTAATGAGTTTGATAATTTTATTATTAAGCAAGACCATTTTAACATGAGGATACAAAGTTAGTTGCATGATAATTCTCTTGCTAACAAAAGTTTGCTTGGTGTTCTAGAAAGAACAGTTAATGATGTTAAATGTCTTGTTAAGCATTTTCATATGGTTCAAACTCAGCTTGAACAAATTTCTAATGTGCAAAAAGATTTGCTCGCTAACAATGCCAAACAGGACATACAAGCTTATGGAATCAAAACCAGGGGTGGAACACACACCCAGGACCCACTCTATCTCGAGGGGCATCCAAGGAGGATCGAGCAAGATTCTCAAGTACAAGTAGAAGACGAGATTGTTAGCTCTCCAAAGAAGAAAAATAAGAAGAAGAAATGCAAGGAAGCTGACAACTCCAATGATCCTATTACAAGTGAAGAACCTGCTGTTTATCCTAACAGAATATCTACCACCGATGCTGAAACTGAAGACGGTGCTGAGCCCGAAGAAGACTATAAGGAGAAGAATGATCCTCCCGAGGTGCGAGAAGAAGAAGTACCTGATAAACGCAAGAAGTACACTACAGAAGACTTCATAGCAAGAAGACAAGGGAAGGAAAGAGAACATTGGGTATAGAAACACATGCCCTTTCCAGGTAAGTCTCTCAAATCTAAAGAAGAAGAGCATTATAATAAATTTTGTGAATGGATGAAACCTCTTTTTCTTCAAATTCCCCTGACTGATGCTATCAAGTTACCTCCTTATTCCAAATATATGAAAGATATAGTTACTAATAAAAGAAAAGTTCCTAATGAGGCAATATCTACTATGCTTGCTAACTACTCTTTCAGTGGCAAGATTCCTGAGAAGCTTGGCGATCCAGGTATACCCACCATTCCTTGCTCCATAAAAAATAATTATGTCAAAACTGTCTTATGTGATCTCGGAGAAGGGGTGAGTGTTATGCCTTTTTATCTTTATAGAAAGCTATGTTTAGATAAGCTAATACCTACAAATATCTCTCTTCAGATGGCTGACAAGTCAACAACCGTCCAGATGGGTATTTGTGAGGATGTTCCCGTTGAAGTTGCCAATTGCTTAATTCTTATAGATTTTGTTGTGCTTGACATGCACGAAGATGGGAGCATGTCCATTATTCTTGGTAGACCTTTTCTAAACACCACAGATCCATTATTGATTGAAATAAAAGAAAGGTCACCTTCAACATTTACGATATAGAACATACGGTGTATTTTCCGAAGAAGATTGACATAAGGCATGTCCTTAACTCAATAGAGAATATCGAGACCATGAAGATTGGAGAAGGGGATTATCCTCTACACGTGCACCACAAATACAAAATCATTATGGTGGGGGAAATGTCCATTAAAGTAAATGTGCAATGATCACTTCATAAGAGGTGAGATTTTTTGTTCTATATATCTCCGGTTCATTGGTAAGACTTGATGAACCTTGCTAGTGGGCATGTTTTATATAGGTAAAAAGTAGAGCTTGTTATGTTTTCATTTGCTTTAGCTTTTATTCTCTTTGCTGTACCAAGTTTATATGTTTTTGAAGCTTCACAATTCTAATCACTGCTTCAAGTTTTCAGAAAGTTTCGCAGCTTTTTGAACTCCGGAAAATTTTCAGTGAAGTTTTCAGAAAAATTATAGAAAAAATTCAAATAGAAAATTTCCACTCCGGGAGTGACCCAGAGGTACCTGGGGATGACCATGGGGGCCACCAGTGGCCCAGGCGGCCAGCTGGCGCGGCCAGCCCCCTGGTCGCGCCCACCGGGCGCCTGGGGCCCACAGGCCCCACCTGCATGTATTTCTTCTTCCTCATCCTTCCTCTCTCTCTCTCCCAAAACACGAGTTCTGATCCAGTTCTTGCGTTCTTGTTGTTCTTGGAGGCGATTTTCGATCTCTCCCTACAGCCCACCATTTGAGCTGAGATTTTGAGCAAATACTCCCTGGTATGTAACTCCTCCACCCCTCCAAATAGAGTTTTCATTGGTTTCTCCATTTGTGAGTATTTAGTAGTTTATGGTGCTGTTTAGATGAGCTTGCATGCATGTTTAGAAATTTATTTTCCAAGTTTTGATGCAAGTTTATGCCTTAGGTAAGTGAGTAGAGTAGTTTGCCTCAACTCACTTTGTTTAAATCCTTGTTTTTGTGAATTATCAAAAATTTCAGAAATGAGTTTACTAGGAAAAACAAAGGGGTGGCTTGGGAAGAAGAAGCCCGAGCGCCCCGATCGAGTTACTAAAGCTGCAGCTTCACCCTCAGCTGCTAGGGTGAGCTACAATGAAGATCATGTGCCCCTAGAGTTGCTGGAAGACACAAGTCCAGCATGCACGATGTTGTACCCGTGCGATGAATTTCTTGAAGCTGCAGGAATTAATGAGGATTTTTATGGCCTTTGCACCAATGCAGGTTTGACACGGCTACCACTAAGCCGTGTGATACAATACAAGAAGCTAACCTCCTGCTTTGTTAACAGTTTTTGTTATAACCATGATGCTGGAACCGTCGAGTTCAAACTTTATAATAATCTTATAACCATGTCTTTGGCAAAGTTTAGTGATATAATAGGTGTGCCGAACGCTGGTCAGACGGCGAGGATGAACACTCAGCCTTCCGAGTTGAGGACCCTCTTCAACTCCCTTTGTAGCCAGGAGGAGAGCGACACTCGGCGTACAAAGATTTCCAACATTTTGTTTCCCCACACAGGTATTTTACGTACTTTGTTGCTAGAGGGGTGTTGGCTCGTGACAACTCGAGCAACGGTTCTGCACCAGATTTCTCTATCTACGCGAACGCCCTCTCTGGTAAGGATGATTATAATGTGGGTGCCTTAATTGCTCGACTCCTTGTGATGAATAGTAACAAGGGTGATTTATTTGGTGGTGTTTACGCCACACTTATCCTTGAGTCTCTTAACGGCACCCCACATCCTGATGATGTTCCCTTTTCTTACGCAAATCTTGATCTTGCTTCTATGAAGAGGCATAAGTTTGTTACCATGACTTCCCAACCTTGTTTATATTTTGAGGTTTGAAAAGACCATTACTCGAGAGATCCGTCTACCTGCACCACTTTAGTTTGATCACACTCGCAGGAACGGATGGTCCTTCAATGATGTCCAGCTTGATGAGTTCACGGACCAGTATCTGTTGCATAACCCCATGGAGGGGGTTGTGCCCGACGAGGAGGAGCATGGTGACTTCCCACATTTCCAGGGGGGAGACCTTCACCCAGCAGGGTGAGGGGTCTTCTTTTTCTTGGAGCGCAGGACCTTCCTCATGGGAGGACCCGAGGACTTCAGTGTACGCACCGAAGGGCTCATACGACTATTGGACTTACCATTACCCCGGAGCAGGAGGCTCCTGGAGGAAGTAGCCGCTACCAACTTAGGCCAAAAGCCTAAGCTTGGGGGAGTACGTTCCCTTCTCACCTTTCCATTGTATTATCCATTTTTATTTTGTTTGCCTTGATCTTTTTGAAGTTTTTGCCCGTTCTTCTTTGTTCTTTTAAATTGAAAAAACAAAAAAAAAGATTTGCATTTTCCTTTTCTTTCGTTAAACCTTTCAAAAAACCCAAAAATATTTCCTTTCTCTCTTTAGTATGCTTTGTTTTCAGAGTTCAACTCGAGTCCGTGATGGCATTTGATTATATTTCCCACGTTCGGTGGTGCAAGTGACAAGGCAGTAATGACGAAGGTCGGCGAAAGGGAAGCAACAAGGAAAACCGGTATGAACTCTTCTTGTTTCTACTTTTGTACATATGCATGTACTTATGTTCTAGAGACCAGCTTGTAGCGACATAGTGCTATGTTTACAATGCTTTCCCATGTTCATGATTTCTTTGTGGCTGATCTCAAATAGCTAGGGTGCATAATATGTGGTTTAAATGATTTACATGCATTGCATTGTTCATGGTTTGGCATATTGAAGTGGTATTTCCCTTCGGAGAATTCTTGGATTGACTTGGCACATGTTCACACATGTTTATGACTAAAATGTCTATCATGCATTGATGACCTTTTTATTTCAGAATAGTTATATCACTTTCATGCCCGATTCAATGTTGCTCTGTCGCTCTGCATGATTATGACAATTATTGCTCTCTGGTTGGTCGCTTCCCAGTCTTTTGCTATCCTTTGCTCACACTAAGCGGAATTCTTCTTGTGTATCAAAACTCCTTTTCAAACCAGTTATTCCACTCGAGTCCACCATACCTACCTATATGTGGTATTTACCGGCCACTCCTAACTTAGACTTTCTTTTTCCATCTCGAAATTTATTCAAAAGCTTCCCTTTTGTAACCATACAAGCTCATGGTGCGGTGAGGGAAAATCAGTATCTACCATGCCAAAAATATTTTGACGGAAGTTTTATCTAGTCAATTACAAAAAAAAAGTTACACCTCCCCCATACTTGATGATGGAATGAAATGGACCAAATGCTGCTAATGATAAATGGAACGGTAACCTCCTTCCATACTTGAGGCAAAATAAAAGGTTCCATAGAACGTCAAACGATGGATGAATAAGGGAACAAAAGTGTAAGAAAAAAGCATTAATATGGTTGGCATGGGAGATATTGAGAGACCTTTACCGTTCACCGTTGACTGGAAAGTTGCACTTCTCAAAAGAATTTTGTCTCTGTTTTCAAAACCAAGAGCTTTGGCACATGTTTAGTCTTTGTTTCCAATCACGGGTTTTCAATCTTGCCATCAAAAAGCCACGGTTCGAGAGTCTCCCCTTCTTTCTTCAAAGCACCAACTATTGAGAGCATAATTGTCATTCTTAGTGTAACATGCATTGTCCCAAAGTATTACATTGTCTTCTGCATGCTTGTGATATTGCTAGTCTGAAATTCTTAGTTCTAGTCTCCTTTAAAACTCCAGAGGAGTTTCTGCATTTATGTTTTGCTTCACTCATGGAGGCTAGTGAGATACCACTCTGGTATGTTCAAGCTATGTGCATTGTGATCTTGTCTTGATTTTCGGCACCATATTATTTACCTTAGGCTGTTTGTGATTGGTCACTTGAAAGAAGGATGCTTCGTGCATTGTCGTCATAGCATCTTTTTGATACTTGCTAAACTTTTTTCGTAGTACCGACTTATATACATCTTATGAAGCAAAATATTTTGTCAAAGTTTTCTTTGTCGCATCCAGTTCGTTGAACTAAATTTCTTGAGGACAAGCAATAGGCTAAGCTTGGGGGAGTAGATACGTCTCAAACGTATCTACTTTTCCAAACACTTTTGCTATGATTTTGCCCTCATTCTTGCATGATTTGAGCTAAACTAACCCGTACTGACGCAGTTTTCAGCAGAGCTGCCTGTATGGTTTTATTGTGCGCAGGAAAATGGATTTTTTAGACATCTCAGAAAATTCCCAGAAAAAACAAAGAAAATCCACGCACCCGGAGAGACCCAGGACCAGAAGGTGGGACAGAGGGGAGCCAGGGGGGCCTAAGCGGCTAGCTGGCGCGGCCACCCCCTGGCCGCGCCGGGTGGCCTCTTGGGTGAGTCCCACCCCCTCTGGTGACCTACCTTGGCCCCTATTTATTCTAGTGATGAGGAAACTCTAGAACATAAGTCGCTTTTCCAGAACCCGCCGCGGAGCCGCCGCCACCCTCTGTTCTACCTCGAGACGGCTAATCTGGAGGCTGATTTGGCCTCCAGAGAGGGGAGATCGTCGCCATCGTCATCACCATCACCAATCCATCATCCCTCCATGACTTCTCTTCAAATGTGTGAGTAATTTCCTGCTGTAAGCAAAAGGGGATGGTAGGGATTGGATGAGATTGATCATGTAATAGTTCGTCAGATTGTTGGGGGCATGTTGCCTATCATCTACTATGGTGTTTATCATTTTTGCTACAACTTGTTGCTCTTAATGCTTGTCACTTTGGGCCCGAGTGCCATGTTTTCAGATCTGAACCACTTATGTTTTCATGAGTATATTTATGTTCTTGATCCTATCTATGAGTTGTATGCACCTATTATGGTCCGGAACCGGCGATCCCACAGGTGACAGCTTGGGACACCAAAGGGGATGGTCCACAATTTGAGGATTCCATGTATCCATTGAGTTTATCGCTTTGTTTCGGTGCTCTTTGACAGGAGCACCTTAATCTCCATAAGTTCCCTTTGGCCCCGTTCGTAGCGGGATGGTAGGACAAAAGATGTTGTGCAAGTTCTTATTGCAAGCACGCACAACTACCTACGGGATACATGCCTAATGTTTGATATTTTCCTAGATGATCATTGCTTTTCTATGTGCCTTGCCCCGTGTTAGATCCTATTACATGTTCATTCTTATTCATGCAGCGCCCGACCATCCATCTCCCTAGCCTACAGTGCTTTAATCCTGCTGGTTACTACTAGTTTATTTCTGCTGTTTTACTTTTGTCGTTATCAGCGTTGCTACCACTATCATACCACAGTTGCTATTAATACTTTGTTGCAAGAAAGTATATTTCAGGGGCGGTTGAATTGAAAACTCAACTTTCAAAGCTTATAAATACTCTTTTCTCCCCTTGTTTCGAATCAATAAATTGGGTTAACTTACCCGCGAGAACACTACAATCGGTCCCCTACAGTTGAGGGTCATCAGCGATCATTAACACATGAAAACCTATTCATTTCCTATATTTGTTAGGGATGTTGTAGTTACTTAGCTGGTGTAGGGACCCGGGGTTAGCGTATGTAATTCCGGTCACAATGCAATCACATGGAGAGCCGAGAGCCGTACCACTTGTCTAAGAAGAAAAGGCCAAGCACAGAACGTTCTCGGAAAGCATCGTACGTGAGGGGCATCCCATCCAGGCCGGATGATCAACTGAGATGGGTCCTCATTGTCCGCACACAAGTCTAAATGCTTATGGGTGGTGAATCCCATACTCATAGACAAGTCGCCTCAACCATGTTATCGATTGAATCATAACCCTTACATAGACTTACTCCAGCCCGATCACTTAGTCGGGGTCTAGGGCGGGCTCGATCATACAAAAAAGTGTGCACGTGACAGAGTCACGAGAAATCGCATCGTGATGCCCCAAGCTGCGCACATCTAAGGGCCACTTGGTGTATAAAAGACCGCCAGCCAGATCACAACTAAGGTCACGAAAACCCATACTAAGACATGCATGTTATAATCATACATGCAGCACACATGTCTAGTATAAACAGATGGTAATCACAACATGAACTCTACAAACTCATAGTCTTTATAACTTCTGCTAAACAGAGCAGACATAGTAGTTGTATTACAAGCAGAGATCACAGGGTTGTGATCCAACATTTCATCAAACATCAACTGAAGCAAATAATGTCTTAGTAAAGACAAGGTTAACAAATGGCTTAAGAAGCCTGAAAGAAAATACAACGACCCTCCAAAGGGCACAGGCTGCTGTCTGGAACTATACGACTTGGTCCACATCGAGCTCGAGGTAGAGGCCACCATCAGGGTCAGTGGTCTCGTCTCTAAAACATAGAATAAGAAAACGTGAGTACAAAGTCGTACTCAGCAAGACTTACATAGGAACCATACTACTCATGCACATGTATCAAGGCAAAGGGAGGTGGGGTTTCATTGCAGAACTGCCAGCTTTGAATTGGCTATTCCTTTACTACGAATACCAGAAAGAGGTAAGGAGCGTACACGAGTCCAAGTATCAAGTCTCCAATCAAAACACCACTATGGATACTTCCTCGAATTCCCCACGAGGAAGTACGCCATAGCACTCACACTTATCTTGGCAAGTTTTAAGAGTAACCGTTCAAGTTGTCTATGATCAAGTAAAGGTCTCCAAGTAGTCCATAACCGCGGACACGACTATTCGAATAGTTCATTAACCCTGCAGGGGTGTACTGCTACACACACGCCTCATCAGTTACCGCCTGGGGATGGACCCTTCAAGTGAGTACCGGCGAGGATGCTTCCACGACACTTCACTCACGGCACCATCTCTAGTCCTAGGGAGTCTCCTATTTGATTTGCGACCACAATCGGAATCCGGCCGATTTTTCCGATGGGGACTCAAACGTTGTGTGACCGCCATCAAGCTCAACTCGATCATGATCACTTGATTCAACGTGCCCACAACCTACGCCAACCACTTACCTTGGTTCCACCTGCTTGAGATCGTTAAAGGGCGAACTACTTGCGACTCCTGGACAGGTCCGGGGTGAGGTACTAGGCCGAGAGGGGTCAGTGAGCCCAATGTGTGGTCGTACTCTTAGTCTTGGATAACAACACAAGAACTCGGGCTTAAGGCAGTGTTCAACGAGACAACCCACTGTGTACTCCTACACAGCCTCTCATCGTTCACCTTTGTTTAGGGTAGATTCACCAACACGTTACCACCATCATTAACATGATAACTACCATCCCGAATCACAAGAAAGTAGCCTTAGGTAACAACTCTAAGCAATCCAATAAGTTGTAACAGTTGCAGGGGCCACATGATATCAAACAACTCCTACATCTTCTAGGATTGTGGTTTGCTTACTACTGTGACAAAATGATAGGTCATGCAAAGGAATAGGTTGAACTAACGGTAGAACGGATCATGGTGACATCCGAAACATGCATAAGCGAGAAAGAGAGGGAACTGGGATTTTATCGACATGATCAAAGAGGGGGTTCTTGCCTTGCTGACGATCATGAGGTACTAGTCTTCTGTCATGAGGTTGAACTCGTCTCCGAGATCAACTCTACCGAGAAGATGCAATCACCGAAGCACTGGAAGTAAAGCATACATTCGATAAATTGTAGTGCACAAACAATATGGCATCATATGAAGTTGATCATGGGTGTGTTGTGCTTCTTATGTCCATGTGAGGTGTATTGTATTGCAATGGTCCAAATGAGAATAGCATTTGCAATTTATTTGATTTAAACCAAGTGTACCAAATAGCAAAATGCTACTGATCCATCTTGGTAAGCATTTCAAACATGGTTGAAAGTTTGTTATTTGGATAGAGAATTTTCTTCTGATCAATTTTCATATATAACTCTTTTCATTTAGAGTTATGGTTTAAAATATATTCAATTTCAAAGTTTTGAATATATTCTGGATTTACTGATTAAATAAAGTATTTATCCTTTATTGCGTCATGATGACATCATGATGACGCAGGGGCTGGCCTGACCAGTGGGGCCCTCTGGTCAGTGACTAGGGGGTTAATCCCGGTTTAATTAACCCCCTGGTTAATTAGAGGGGGCCCTGGGCCCACCTATCAGTGGCTTGGGGGGGTGGTTAGGCTAGGGGATTAGGGCCTCTAATGGTGGAGCTCGCCGGCGTCCACTGGAGCTCGCCGGAGCTCACGCCGGAGAGGGGAAACGAGCACGGGAGAGGGGGCAAAGGGTCTTGGGGGAAAGCTTGGAAGCGCGCGCGTTCGTCTCTGCCATCGGGGCGTCGCGGGGAGGCCCGTGGCGATGAGCACGATGAAGAGGCGGCGACCAGAGATTCTGGCCATGGTGAAGACGGCGACCGAGGCGACGGGGAGATCCATGGATGGGGGGATTCTAAGCGCCTTGATCATCTGAGCACGAGGAGGGCCTTGACGGAGCCGGGGAAGAAGCGGCGATGAGGTAATTTGGCGCCGGAGTTGGGGGTAGCCGCGGCGGCTTGGCGATGGCCACGCTGGGGGTCGACGTAGCCGTCCACGACGCGCTCAATGGACACGGTGGTCACGCATATCGTCGCCGGTGGCCACGCTGGGGCACGTCAGTCGCTCCGGCTAGGGCTCGGGATGCCGCGGAATTCGGTGAGGGAGAGGAGAGAGCGGACCAGAGAGAGGGGAGAAGGCACAAGGGCTCGGGGGCGTCTTCCTGCGCGGGATAAGGATGAGGGGGAAGAAGGACGTGGCCTGGGCGGCGGCATGCTCGCCACAGCGGCGAGCTGCCTGCCTGGCCACGGGTAGAAGACGACCCTGCCCCTGGTGGGATGGGCCGGCTTCTAGCCTGGCTGGGCCAGGTTAGGTGGGCTTTTGCCCTTTTTCTTTTGTTTTTCTTTTATTTGTTTTCTGTTTAATTTGTTTTCCCTAAAAATAAATACTAGGGCATTTTATAAAAACCTCCAATTATTTTTATAAAACCTAGGTGACTTAGTATTAGTCAATCCCATGTTTTGGGAATTTTTGAAATTCAAATTATTTGAATTTCAATTCAAATAGGCATTTGATTTAATTTCCAAGCTACTGTTTGGATTTTTGAAAAATCTATGAGCATGGGATTAATCCCAAATCACTTTTAAAATGATCACACTCATTTTTAGGATTTTTCAACACATCCAAAAGAATTTTGGAAAAAGATTTATTTCTGGCCTTTTTATTTAATTCATTTAGGGCTTTTCTTTTCCCCATTTCTTTTTATTTTGAAAAATTTTCATGATGCAAAAATGCAAGCTTATCAAAGCACAAACCTAAATTAGTGTTCTGACAACTGCCCCCACTCAAAAGAATCTCGTCCCGAGATTCAGAAGTCGTCGGGAAGAGGGTGGGGTACTCAGCTCGTAGACGATCCTCTCGTTCCCAGGTGGCTTCCTTCTCTGAATGATGTGACCACTGCACTTTGAGGAATCTGATCTTCTGACGTCTGGTGCTACGCTCGGCTTCATCAAGAATACGAACAGGGTACTCTCGATATGAAAGGTTATCTTGGAGATCAAGCGTTTCGTGGTCTACTTTGCGGATGGGGTCCTTGAAGCAACGCCTGAGTTGAGAGACGTGGAAGACATCATGAACCTGGGAGAGGTGAGGGGGTAGTTCTAATTGGTAGGCAACTTCTCCATGTTTAGCGAGAATGCGAAAGGGACCGATATAACGTGGGGCCAACTTGCCTTTGATACCGAAACGATGGGTACCCTTTAGAGGAGTAACCCGAAGGTAAGCCTTCTCATCCAGATTATAGCTTTCTTCCCTATGATGACGATCATAATAGCTTTTCTAACGAGACTGGGTTGTCTTCAATTTCTCACGAACAATGCGAACCTGCTCTTCTGCATCCTGAATCAAATCTGGTCCAAAGAACTGTCTTTCACCGGTTTCTGACCAGTTTAGGGGTGTTCGACATTTCCGTCCATAGATAAATTCAAAAGGAGCCATGCCCAAGCTAGATTGGAAGCTATTGTTATACGCAAATTCTGCAAAAGGAAGAGAATTCTCCCATTTCTTTCCGAAAGAGATAACACAAGATCTGAGCATGTCTTTGAGAATTTGATT
Organism: Bromus sterilis; assembly: GCA_950022295.1. Lineage (NCBI taxonomy): Eukaryota > Viridiplantae > Streptophyta > Magnoliopsida > Poales > Poaceae > Bromus > Bromus sterilis. Next base: position 227,631,660 of record OX465599.1, read on the forward strand.
GACCCTTTCTACTTGACCACTGGACTGCGGGTGATAAGCAGTGCTAAAGGAGAGGTGGGTTCCCATAGCATTCTGGAAACTTTCCCAAAATCGAGAAGTGAAAAGACTACCACGTTCTGAATTGATTTCCAAAGGAGCACCGTGAAGTGATACGATTCAGGAGACATACAAGTCCGCTAACTGGCTAGCAGTTATAGACTCACGAACGGGAAGGAAGTGAGCAACTTTGGAAAGTCGATCAATGACAACGAAGATGGCATCATTTCCTTTCTGGGTTTTTGGAAATCCAGTGATGAAGTCCATACCGACTTTATCCCATTTCCACTCTGGAATAGGCAAAGGTTGAAGTGTACCAGTAGGTCTTTGGTGTTCAGCCTTAATGCGACGACAAACTTCACATTCGGCAACACATCGAGCAATGTCTCTCTTCATCCTAGTCCACCAAAATCTCTGGCGTAGACCTCGGTACATTTTTGTGCTACCGGGATGAATCGAGAGGGGTGTGTCATGGGCTTCTTTGAGGATGAGTTGCCTTAGTTCCCTATTCTTAGGTACTACCAAACGATTTCCAAAGCATACCGTTCCTTTACTATCTATGGAGAAACATTTAGCAACTCCACTAGCAAGGTTCTCCTTGATCCGGCGAACACCTCGTGCACGCCTTTGGGAAACTATGATTTGATCCTCAAGGGTTGGTTTCGCCACCAAGTTGAAAAGAGATCCACGAGGGACAATCTCGAGATTGAGCTTTCGAAATTCCTCATGAAGAAATGGTTGATACTGTTGTAACATGAGGTTGTTACAATACGACTTACGACTTAGTGCATCAGCCATGACATTGGCTTTGCCCGGGGTGTAAGAAATTCATAAGTCATAATATTTTATCAACTCAATCCAGCGTCTTTGCCTGAGATTAAGATCTGGCTGGGTGAATATGTATTTGAGGCTTTGGTGGTCGGAATAGATCTCGCAACGATTACCAAGGAGGTAATGTCTCCAAGTTGTCAGGGCATTAACTACGGTAGCGAGTTCAAGATCATGGGTAGGATAGTTCTCTTCATGTGGACGCAACTGGCGTGAAGCGTAAGCTACCACATGTCTATCTTGCATAAGTATGCATCCTAACCCTTGCCATGAGGCGTCACAAAAGATCTCGAAATCCTTTTTGGTGTCTGGAGGCGCAAGTACGGGTGCAGAAGTCAATCTTCTTTTTAGCTCTTGAAAGCTTTCCTCGCACTTGGGGGTCCATTCGAATTTCTTATCTTTCTTGAGGAGTTCAGTTAGAGGCTTTGCAACTTTAGAAAAGTTCTCGACGAAGCGGCGACAATAGCTTGCTAAGCCAAGAAAACTCCTAACTTGCTTAACCGATTCAGGTGGAGTCCACTCAAGGACGGCCTGAACTCTCTCGGCATTGACAGCAATGCCTTTGGCAGAAATCACGTGGCGTAAGTAGGTCACTTCTGGTAGCCAGAATTCACACTTTGAGAATTTGGCATATAGGCGATGCTCTCTAAGTTTCATCAATACCAGCCTAAGATGCTCAACATGTTCTTCTTCGTTCTTCGAATATATAAGGATGTCATCGAGGTAAACTACGACAAACTTGTCCAAATACTCCATGAAGATCGAATTCATCAAGAGCGAGAATGTGGCGGGGGCATTGGTTAAACCGAAGGAAATAACGGTGTACTCATAAAGACCATAACGAGTAGTGAAAGCCGTTTTGGGAATGTCCTCGTTTCTGATTTTGATTTGATGATAGCCTAATCTCAAATCCATCTTGGAGAAGACAGAGGATCCAGCAAGTTGATCATAAAGATCATTGATCCTGGGAAGTGGGTACTTGTTCTTTATCGTCGCTAGATTTAGCGGGCGATAGTCTACGCACATCCTTTCTGTTCCATCTTTCTTCGTTACGAACAGAACGGGGCAACCCCATGGCGATGAGCTAGGGCGGATGAAGCCTTTTGCTAACGAAGCTTCAAGTTGGATTTTGAGCTCAGCTAAATCACATGGGGCCATTCTATATGGGCGTCTGGATATTGGGGAGGTTCTTGGGATAAGATCTACCACAAACTCTACAGATCTGTCAGGTGGTATGCCTAGCAGCTCTTCTGGAAAGACATCCGGGAAGTCACGAACCACCGGAATATCTTCAAGATCAGGAAGTGGAAGCTCATTCAAAGAATGCACCTGGGTTTTAGAGCTTGGTGAGGTGTACTTGATTGTCTGGCCTGATGGATGGGTTAGTTTCACTGACTTGGCTTTACAATCAAGGACAACATTCTGTCTTGATAACCAATCCATTCCTAGGATGACATCAATGTCTGAAGACTTGAGGGCTATAAGTGAGGCAAGGAATACTAAACCCTCAATTGCAATTTCATTTTCATGACTCACCATGGTGGTGTGCCATCTGGATCCAGGGGCTTGCACAACTAAGGGGGTGGATAACATCGAAAAAGAGATGTCATGTGACAGTGCAAAATCCTGGGATATGAATGAGTGAGATGCTCCTGGGTAAAAAAGAACCGAAGCTGGGGTGGAATTGACAGGAAGGGTTCCGAGTACAACATCGGTTGACTTGTGGGTATCTAGAATGGATACGAGATTCACATAACCATATTCATAGGCAGGAGGCTTGACATTGGAAGTTTTGGGTGGTGGCTTGCCACGACGAAAGGCTTGCTTTGGTTTAGGTGTGGTGGCTACAAGATTTTGGGGACACTCTCGAACATTGTGGCCTGATTGTCCACATTGGAAGCAAACACCACGTGGAATGAAAGGAACTTGAGCACTTGATTGTCCAACAAAATTCCAAGGAGGAAGATTGGGTTGAGGTGGACGATATGTGGTGGTTGGTGGTCTAGAAGCACTTACAGCATGACTGACGTCATTGAAGGGAATCCATACACATCGTTTCCGAGAAACTAGGCCAGAAGATTGCGCAAACTCACGATCACGCTTGCGAAACTCTTCATACAACTCATTTCCATACTCGGCCTTGAAGTATTTGTCGACCAAGTCTCTGAAGTTGACGAACTCGTGAAGATTCAGGTCATGAAGAAGGACGGGGCTAAGTCCCTTGCGGAACCTTGCTTGTTTCTTGGCATCGGTGGATACTTCTTCTTGGGCATAACGTGCTAGACGAGTGAACTCATTCCGATACTCATGAACAGCCATCTTTCCTTGGGCCAGATTGCAAAATTCTTCTCTCTTGCGCTCCATCAGCTGATCCGGAATATGATATCCTCGGAAATCATCACAGAACTCTTGCCAAGTCACCACGTGACCTATGGGCTGCATTGCCATGAAATTATCCCACCACTGAAGAGCAGAACCTTCCAGAAAATATGCCGCGAATAGCACACGATCACCGGGAGCAACATGGGCTGCATCAAGCTTACGCTCGAGGGAACGAAGCCAATCATCGGCATCAAGGGGCTCGAAAGAACATCGGAATACAGGAGGTTTGAGGAGAATGAAGTCCTGTATGGTAACAACACTATGATGCTGACGAGAAGTGTTCTGCTCAATATGCTCGAGAAGATGTGTCTGATCACGACGATTCTGCTCAGCCTCCATCATGATTTCTGCCGTTGAGGTTGGTGGTGGAGGTTCTTCACCGTCTATGTTACCGGAACTAGGATCAACACCCTGATTTGCACCTGACATTCTGTGTGATAAGAATCAACAATCAGAATAGGATTTAGGACACAATTCTATGCTAAGATAGAAGACTATAATGCAACGGCATTGAAGTCACAGTCGGACAGCATAACAGCTGCACCGGGATGGAAATTGAGACAACCTACAGGATGACAGACATCACTTCCACATGAACACTATGGAATGACGACTCAGAAAGACCACAACACTCCTACAGCTACAAGGAAGCAAACAACGAGATGTTCTAGTCAGACATAGATGAGCCTAGTCCTATCTTCCCGTAGAATAAGATGAGGATGACTCAGAACTCAGATCGATGAGGGTAAGGAGAAAAAGAAGTCTTACGTTGTTCCCTTATACCCAATATAACTATATAACTATAGAATGCTAGACTCGACATTGTCCAAGGATTTGATAATCCTACAGACAGTTCTGCTCTGATACCAAGCCTGTCGGGACCCGGGGTTAGCATATGTATTTCCGGTCACAATGCAATCACATGGAGAGCCGAGAGCCGTACCCACTTGTCTAAGAAGACAAGGCCAAGCACAGAACGTTCTCAGAAAGCATCGTACCTGAGGGGCATCCCATCCAGGCCGGATGATCAACTGAGATGGGTGCTCATCGTCCACACACAAGTCTAAATGCTTATGGGTGGTGAATCCCATACTCATAGACAAGTCGCCTCAACCATGTTATCGATTGAATCATAACCCTTACATAGACTTACTCCAGCCCGATCACTTAGTCGGGTTCTAGGGCGGGCTCGATCATACAACAAAGTGTGCACGTGACAGAGTCACGAGAAATCGCATCGTGATGCCCCAAGCTGTGCACATCTAAGGGCCATTTGGTGTATAAAAGACCGCCAGCCAGATCACAACTAAGGTCACGAAAACCCATACTAAGACATGCATGTTATAATCATACATGCAGCACACATGTCTAGTATAAACAGATGGTAATCACAACATGAACTCTACAAACTCATAGTCTTTATAACTTCTGCTAAACAGAGCAGACATAGTAGTTGTATTACAAGCAGAGATCACAGGGTTGTGATCCAACATTTCATCAAACATCAACGGAAGAAAATTATGTCTTAGTAAAGACAAGGTTAACAAATGGCTTAAGAAGCCTGAAAGAAAATACAACGACCCTCCAAAGGGCACAGGCTGCTGTCTAGAATTATACGACTTGGTCCATGTCGAGCTCGAGGTAGAGGCCACCATCAGGGTCAGTGGTCTCGTCTCTAAAACATAGAATAAGCAAACGTGAGTACAAAGTCGTACTCAGCAAGACTTACATAGGAACCATACTACTCATGCACATGTATCAAGGAAAAGGGAGGTGGGATTTCATTGCAGAAGTGCCATCTTTGACTTGGCTAGTCTTGTACTACGAATACCAGAAAGAGGTAAGGAGCGTACACGAGTCCAAGTATCAAGTCTCCAATCAAAACACCACTATGGATACTTCCTCGACTTCCCCACGAGGAAGTACGCCATAGCACCGACACTTATCTTGGCAAGTTTTAAGAGTAACCGTTCAAGTTGTCTATGATCAAGTAAAGGTCTCCAAGTAGTCCATAACCGCCGACACGGCTATTCGAATAGTTCATTAACCCTGCAGGGGTTTACTTCTACACACACGCCTCACCAGTTACCGCCTGGGGATGGACCCTTCAAGTGAGTACCGGCGAGGATGCTGGCACGACACTTCACTCACGACACCATCTCTAGTCCTAGGGAGTCGCCTATTTGAGTTGGGACCACAATCGGAATCCGACCGATTTTTCCGATGCGGACTCAAATGTTATGTGACCGCCATCAAGCTCAACTCGATCATGATCACTTGATTCAACGTGCCCACAACCTACGCCAACCACTTACCTTGGTTCCACCTTCTTGAGATCGTTAAAGAGCGAACTAATTGCGGCTCCTGGACAGGTCCGGGGTGAGGTACTAGGCCGAGAGGGGTCAGTGAGCCCAATGTGTGGTCGTACTCTTAGTCTTGGATAACAACACAAGAACTCGGGCTTAAGGCAGTGTTCAACGAGACAACCCACTGTGTACTCCTACACAGCCTCTCATCGTTCACCTTTGTTTAGGGTAGATTCACCAACACGTTACCACCATCATTCACATGATCACTACCATCCCGACTCACAACAAAGTAGCCTCATGTAACAACTCTATGAAATGCAATAAGCTATAACAGTTGCAGGGGTCACATGATATCAAACAACTCCTACCTCTGCTAGGATTGTGGTTTGCTTACTACTGTGACAAAATGATAGGTCATGCAAAGGAATAGGTTGAACTAACGGTAGAACGGATCATGGTGACATCCTAAACATGCATAAGCGAGAAAGAGAGGGAACTGGGATTTTATCGACATGATCAAAGAGGGGGTGCTTGCCTTGCTGACGATCACGAGGTACTAGTCTTCTGTCGTGAGGTTGAACTCGTCTCCGAGATCAACTCTACCGAGAAGATGCAATCACCGAAGCACTGGAAGTAAAGCATACATTCGATAAATTGTAATGCACAAACAATATGGCATGATATGAAGTTCATCATGGGTGTGTTGTGCTTCTTATGTCCATGTGAGGTGTATTGTATTGCAATGGTCCAAATGAGAATAGCATTTGCAATTTATTTGATTTAAACCAAATGTACCAAATAGCAAAATGCTACTGATCCATCATGGTAAGCATTTCAAACATGGTTGCAAGTTTGTTATTTGGATAGAGAATTTACTTCTGATCAATTTTCATATATAACTCTTTTCATTTGGAGTTATGGTTTAAAATATATTCAATTTCAAAGTTTTGAATATATTCTGGATTTACTGATTAAATAAATTATTTATCCTTTATTGCGTCATGATGACATCATGATGATGCAGGGGCTGGCCTGACCAGTGGGGCCCTCTGGTCAGTGACTAGGGGGTTAATCCCGGTTTAATTAACCCCCTCGTTAATTAGAGGGGGCCCTGGGCCCACCTGTCAGTGGCTTGGGGGGTGGTTAGGCTAGGGGATTAGGGCCTCTAATGGTGGAGCTCGCCGGCGTCCACCGGAGCTCGCCGGAGCTCACGCTGGAGAGGGGAAACGAGCACGGGAGAGGGGGCAAAGGGTACTAGGGGAAAGCTTGGAAGCGCGCGCGTTCGTCTCTGCCATCGGGGCGTCGCGGGGAGGCCCGTGGCGATGAGCACGATGAAGAGGCGGCGACCAGAGCTTCTGGCCATGGCGAAGACGGCGACTGAGGCGACGGGGAGAGCCATGGATGGGGGGATTCGAAGCGCCTTGCTCACTTGAGCACGAGGAGGGCCTCGACGGAGCCGGGGAAGAAGCGGCGACGAGGTAATTTGGCGTCGGAGTTGGGGGTAGCCGCGGAGGCTTGGCGAAGCTAGCGTCACGTCCTTTGCTCCTCTGCTCCAATTGATCGTGGGGGTCGACGTAGCCGTCCACGGTGCGCTCAATGGACACGGTGGTCGCGCGTATCGTCTCCGGTGGCCACGCTGGGGAACGTTGGTCGCTCCGGCTAGGGCTCGGGATGCTGCGAAATTCGGTGAGGGAGAGGACAGAGCGGACCAGAGAGAGAGAGGGGGAGAAGACACAAGGGCTCGGGGGCGTCTTCCTGCGCGGGATAAGGACGTGGGGGAAGCAGGACGTGGCCTGGGCGGCGGCATGCTCGCCACGGCGGTGAGCTGCCTGCCTGGCCACGGGTAGAAGACGACCCTGCCCCTGGTTGGCTGGGCCGGCTTCTAGCCAGGCTGGGCCAGGTATGGTGGGCTTTTGCCCTTTTTTCTTTTTGTTTTTCTTTTATTTTTTTCTGTTTAATTTGTTTGCCCTAAAAATAAATACTAGGGCATTTTATAAAAACCCCCAATTATTTTTATAAAACCTAGGTGACTTAGTATTAGTCAATCCCAAGTTTTGGGAATTTTTGAAATTCAAATTATTTGAATTTCAATTCAAATAGGCATTTGATTTAATTTCCAAGCTACTGTTTGGATTTTTGAAAAATCCATGAGCATGGGATTAATCCCAAATCACTTTTAAAATGATTACACTCATTTTTAGGATTTTTCAACACATCCAAAAGAATTTTGGAAAAAGATTTATTTCTGGCCTTTTTATTTAATTCATTTAGGGCTTTTCTTTTCCCCATTTTTTTTTCTTTTGCAAAAATTTTCATGATGCAAAAATGCAAGCTTAGCAAGGCACAAACCTAATTAGGGTTCTGACAGCTGGACTTTCCATGTCTTGAATATGTTGGACTGTATGGTGTATTATGTATGCACGAACCTATTATCATTGACTGCATGCCAATTCTTACATTACCTAATCATTATGAACTTTATGCAATTTCAGGGTAGTAATAGGTGACTCTGAGATTTACAGCCGAGGTATGCACATGGTCTACATGACTTATATCCCATTAGTGTACGAATGGAGGAGAAATGACACTGCTCGTGTTCTAATATTAACATTTTGCTTGTAGCTCCGTTTGTCAAAGGACTAGATCCACTATTCGACCCATTTAAACGAGGTGACCATGACTATCAATCAAGTCAAGAAACTTAGAAAAATTTTAAGGATAAAGAAACTGGCCATGAAAGACAACAAACTCTTTGTCTGCACAATGAAGAAGACTTCAGTCTCCAATAGGATGGTACTAATTTACGTTCCAACCATATTTTCTCCTACGCACACACTTTCCATTCTGAAAACTATATTTATGCATATCTTTGTATTCAGTCTTTTACGAAGCAGTTCACCGATGGTTATCTATCAAACCACATGTATCGTCAAGAGGCAAGAAAGGTTTTTGTACAACACCCACGCTATAATATTGAAGCCTTCCTGAAGAGGGAAAACGATGGGCGGGCAATCATCCACATGCGCTGGACTAAAGTTGCAAAGGCCTTTAACATTCTCGAAGGCTCAATTTTTGCATTCCTCTTCGATAGTTTCTCAGATGAGATTCATCTGTCTATGTACCAACTATGATGTTGTGCTTTGCAAAGGTTGTTTCTGTATTGCAGCCTGGTGTACTATCTGCTGGTTGTTACCATATATTTCGTGTTTATGTAATGCGGTCTACTATACTAGCTGCTAGATGTATTGTGATTTCAGTAATTATGAAAATCCTGGTGACCATTACAAGCATATGAAATATATTGTGTTATATATATGAATGTGCTTATATAAACAATTAAAAATATCCTAAAATATTTGAGAGAAATAAAATGCTAATTAAACTGCGAGCGATTGGATCATAGCACACGGTTCTGCATATAAATTCGTCACTGATAGCTATGTACATTGCACACATTCAATAAGAAATGAGCGTTTGTGATTTATTTATAATTCCACACCATATGTTGTGCACAACCGTTTGTAATATCCAGCGTACAACACAGACAATTTGGACGAAAAGAACGTTTGGGATTTAATTCTCAAACCACACGAGCATTTGTGCACAAACGTTTGTGTAGGTGTCAACAACACAAACCTAGACTATATACAAACTGTATGGAATAGCTTTGGGTATCCCACGTAATTCCTGACACACCGCCGTTTGGGATAGTATAACTCAACACAAACGTAGTTTATGTATTAAACATATGCCATAGGATAATAATCTCAGACAGACATTCGTGGATAAGTGTTTGCGATAAAAAGGTCATCTCAAATGTTCGAGTTATCTTGTGCGTCCGCGCGCATGATACGTCCAAAACGTATCTATAATTTCTGCTTGCTCCATGCCTCCTTTGTGTGATATTGCTATGATATTGATGAACTTCCATACACTTTTGATCATATTTGGACTATCCTATTAACTCGGTGCATCCCAGTGCCAGTTCCTGTTTTCTGCTGTTTTTCTATTTCAGGTTTCCCCCATATTAAAAGTTCTCCAAAAATTCGGGAAAAATCCAATAAAAAAATCAGCGACCAGGAAGCTTCCGGAATCACCGAGGGGGGGGGCAGACGGGACCCACCAGGGCCCCAAACGCCCTCTCGGCGCGCCCCAGGGTTGGGCCGCGCCAGGGGGCCGTCTGGACCCCTTGTGGCCCCCTGGCTTCCCTCCTTCGCCTATTTATTCCTCGTGACGCAAAAACCCTGAGACGGAAACCCTTATTCGCGATCTCTCCTCTGTTCCGCCGCCATTGCGCTTCCAAGACCGGGAGCACCAGAAGACCTCTTCCCAGCACCCTGCCGGAGGGAGGAATCACCTCCGGGAGCTTCTCCACCAACATGGATGCTTCCCGGATGAACCGTGAGTAGTCCACCTTGGACCATGGGTCTATGATCAGTAGATATGTGATGTTCTGCTCCCCTCTTTGTTCTTCATGGATTAGACCTCGTGAGCTTCCCTACATGATCGAGGCACTTATGTAATATTTTTGCTGTTGCTATGCTGAGTTTGCTGGGATCCGATGGATTATGAGATCATGTTCAGATTGTGTTTGAGTTATATATTTGATTCTCCTCTTTTATATTTATGTTCTTGAGTAATTCTTGCATGTTCTCCGTTGATGTTTATTGCTTTGGCCAAGTAGTAGGTAGTGACTCCAAGAGGGAGCGTTATGCATGATTGTGGGTTCATGCCTCGGATGACTAGCTTGAGTGACATAAACATGAGTCTAGGGGATGTGCTATTGCCACAAGGGGGAAAACAACGGTGCTTGTACTTTCCGGTGCAAGGATTGTTTACTTTACGCAAAGTTCTTTAATGCAGTTGTCTGTTGCTTTGAGTTTACACTTTGGGTGGGATTCAAAACTTAATACCAGCGAGATGTTCTGGATAGATATCTCAAGGTGGATGATTAGTAGGTAGATGCAGATGGATTTCGGTCTACTTTTCTTGGCGTACCGCCCATGCTTTTGAGCCTCTGCCTTTCTTTATAGCATAATTAGCATTGGTTTGCGCACATAATCCTGTCAATTGCCCAGCTGTAAATTTTTTACCTCGCATGGATATTTTATCGTCTTTTGTGAGAGAGACATCACTAGTGAACATCATAGGACCCCGGTCCATATTTCCAATATTGTTTACACCCTCTATCAATTTACTGCTTTATTATTTTTCCGTTGCTATCGCTATCATTATTATCCCGTGTGTTTTATCCTTTGTAAACAACAAGGCCGGAGGGATTGACAACCCCTTTGTACTCGTTGGGAGAAAATCTATCTGGTGTGTGTGCAGGTCCACGACAATCGCTAATCTCTGGCGCCGTTGTCACCTTCTTGTCGTTATCGGAGTCCTACTGGAGACAAACCTTGGTATCTTCACCGAGGGAAATTTGCTGATGTCTAGATCTCAACCTTCCACTTTGGGTAACCAACGAGGGGCGAGAAGTAAAATCTCGTGACATCAGCGCACTATCCATATGCAACGGTTTCTGGCTATCGTGTGGAATAGGCCCCACCCTATCGCAATCGAAGGCAAGGCGACGGTTCCGATTCCATTAGGCGATAGGTGTCAAAAACCGTTTGGATAGCTATCGCGCGCACTAGTGATATGATGGTAAACTTACTCTCATCAGATCCATCTTTTCATCACTGCCCACTTTCTTTATGTGCTCACTCATGCTCCATGTTGGTGTCATAAATCAAATCAACAAATACCTCAGATCCTTCTTTTGGAGAAAACTTGGTTCTGAACAAGGTGGCACACCTCTGATTGCTTGGAAGAAAGTCTGTAAGCCTAAAGATAGAGGAGGGCTGGGAATTATTGATATTGGTACACACAACAAGGCTCTGCTTATCAAGAACATTCACAAATTCCTGAATACAGATAATCTCCCTTGGATAAACTACTTTGGGAAACAATACACAATAATGGTCTGCCTGATGACTATTTATGTGGATCATTTTGGTGGAAAGCTCACATCCCTCTCTTAAATACATACAAGAAAAACATAGATGTTCAGATCAATAAAGGTGACACTGTCTCCTTCTAGTTTGACCATTGGACAAAAGAAATTCTTCACTTAACCTTTCCAGAAAATTTCTCCTTTGCAAAAGATAATAAAATCATAGTGGAATCAGTTAGAAACAACACAGCCTGGGAGGAAATTTTCATACTCCCATGTCCCGTACAGCTTTGTCTCAACTTCAACAAATCCCTACCCTTTTGCCACCTTCCTCTGACTCAAAGGATATCTTGTTGTGCCATAATAAAGAGAAATATTCATCCATGAAAATATACAAGAAACTCATTGCTGGGGAAAAGAGCTCATACCTCATTCAGAGAACTTGTAAAGGGGCCAACATACTAAAACAAAATATCTTCTTTTGGTTGGTTTCAAATAACAGAATAAACTACAGAGCACTTCTTCAGAGAAAAGGTTTCCACCTTGATTTCTCTGACTATGCATGTTGTCCATGCAAGTCCCTGAAAAAATTCTTCATCTTCTGTGGGACTGTAATTTTTCTCATAGAGGTTGGATTTCCTTCATTGCTTTAAAACAAAGAGGAACATTAGTGTATGAGGATACCCTGCTGGCCCTTCAACATGTTCCAAAAGAGGTTGGGCTTGAAATAATAATCCAGGGATATTGGCACATTTGGAACCAGAGAAATGGTTGGATTTTCAAAAAGGAAAGACCTTCAGTACAAGATTGGAGAATAAAGATGTATACATACTTAACTCTCCTTCAACACAGAATTAAGTCCAATTTCAGAGGGAGTCTTCTAAATTGGATTGCTGTTAATCTAGATTAATTTGCGCACATGATTTTTCTCAAAAAAGGAATTGGATAGTTTGTAGCCTCTCACCTCACCTCTCTCTCTCTCTATCTCTCTCTTATTTTTTCCATTGTTATATACCATTGTAATTTACTTTTGTTGGAGAAAATGGAAAATATACCATAGAACTATTGTTCTACGGTTACTGCCTCAAAAACACATCCAGCTAGAGATCGACCTAAAGACTAGATATCAATGTAGGAATTCTTCGATCGACCAGAAATTCATGCTCGCGCAGGAAATCATCCCGATCAGCCTTAGTCACACCAACTGGGAGCATCATCTCCAGGCTATTCTCAGGAGCTTGCCACGGTGCCGATCGACAACCAGAAGGCAGCGGCGTAGGATCACTGACTGAGTATCGTTGCACATGATATTTCATTGGTGCAAAAACGAAGATAGCTTGCCTAGGATACATCGAACATCTCGCCAGAACCGGCCCTGAAAGCAGAACTCATTCCTAAAAATCTAAATACTCCAGAGGGAGGTAGCACATACCAGATTATATACTTTTTTGGACTCAACAACCGAATTCTTAAACAAATCCTCAAAAGAGGATACCACAGGCAAATCAAACATGTCGGCTACACATATCCATAAAGATCTAGCATCCAAATAGGAAAAAAATCAGATGCCAACAATTCAGGTTTAGAGAAGAACAAACAGAGAAACATCTTCCACATGTCTATGTTTAGAAGGATTATCCCTAGTTTAAAAAATCTTATTGTTTCTTACCATCCACAGGAAAACATGAATTTTTGGAGGTACTAGAATTTTCCAAACAGGATCTTTGATAGGGTTAATCACACCTCCAAAATTCACCATGTCATAAAAGAGCCCAGAACTAAGTTTTAAGGGATATATCACCAAACCACCAATCATTCCAGAAATCAATATTTAAACCATTGCCTACTTTCCACTAATAAAAGAACCTAGTATTGTACACGGCCCAACTCAATCCTTTCGGGAAGGGGGAACCAACATTTGGCCTAGACCAAAAGATATTAGTTCTAGAGGAGGGATATTTATTATTAATCATAAGTTTCCAACCCTTATCAGTGCCATCATAATACCTAGACCAAGAGGCAAGGAGAGCTAAATCGAAATCACTAAGATTAGGAACACCAAAAAATCTTTTCCCTGGCCACAAGGCCCCAGTGAGCCAAGTGATACATGTGCACATCTCCCAAGTTGGCCCAAAAAAAGTGAGTCATTTGAGATGTAATCATTCATAGCCTACTTGCAAAATTTGATCAGGGACATAAAATAGGTGGGGTATGCTGGCAACACAAGTACAAGTAAGAACTAGTTTGCCTCTATAAGATAAACATTTGCACCCATCCAGAAATATTTTTAATAATCCTATCAATAACAGATTGCAAATCTTCCCTTATCAGCTTACCATAATGAAGAGCGACACCCAAGTACTTCAAGGGAAAACTCCCAATTTTACAACAAAAAATATGGCCAAAGGATTTGACCTCATCCTCATCCTCATCCATATTAATGGGTATGAAATTCGTCTAATGAAATTAATCTTCAAACCGGAGAGGGCCTCAAAACTGGTAAGGATCCATTTAAGGTTCCTAGCCTGGGCTAAGTTATTTCCTAAAAAATAATAGTGTCATCATCATATTGAAGGCTGATGACCCCTCTAGGGATAATATCATGCAGAAGACTACTGATCAAACCATTCATAGCAGCCTTGCTCAGAATTTTGGTGAATACACCATCAACCAAATTAAAAAGAATTGGTGAAAGAGGGTCACCTTGCTTCAAACATTTACCACTAACAAAGTAGGGACCATTCATATAATTTATCCTAACATAGGAAGAACTATGCAGCAAGATGGTTTTAATCTAGCTAATCCAGATATCTCCAAAACCTCTAGAGCAAAGCATTTCCACAAGGAAATCCCAATTAACTCTGTCATAGGAGTTTTTATAATCTAGTTTCAAAATGAGGGCACAAGCTTGGGAGGAGTGCATCTCATGAATCACCTCATGTGCCGTAACGACACTTTCCAAAATAAACATGTCCCTAATAAAGGATGTTTGGTTTGGACATATTAGTCTATCACTAACAGGGGCAATCCTATTAGTCATAGCTTTGGTAAAAATCTTGATACTACAATTACTAAGACTTATAGGTCTAAAAAAAATTCAGATTCCTGGCATTACACTCTTTTGGAATGAGAATGATAATAGAAAAATTGAGCTTAGCAATATCTAATTGGCTAGTCTCAAAATCATGCACCAAGGCCATAAAATCAGAATTGATGCTATCCCAAAAGGTTTGGTAGAAAAGAAAAGATAGCCTATCAGGACTAGGGGCTCCATGAGCATAAGTGCCCATGATAGCTTCCTTAATGATTTTTTCCAGAGAAAGGTTTTTGAAGGTTAGCATTCTCATCCATAGTGACCAGATCAAAACAATCTCAGAAACAACCTCCAAGGTGTACATTAGTTTTATGTTCATAACCAAACAAGTTTTTTTAAAACCCAGTGGCCACCTCAAACATTTTAGGGGTACTATGAACTGGACCATAGTCCCCATCTAGCACATCTAGGTGGTTTTTCCTATGCCTATGATTGGCCAAGCCATTGAAATAGACATTGTTACGATCACCATCAAAAAATTCCTATCTCTGCCACAAGGAAGTTTCCTCATATTTCCAGATGAAGTCCAACTCAGCTTTAATCTTTTTCATCCTATGATTATCAGCTAAGGAACCACGATTTTCCTCAGGAAATACTTCTAAATGTCTATCTCCATAAGGAGTTCTTTTTTTCTCTTCTTCATGCTAGATTCCCTATTAATACTACAACATTTAATAGGTTTCCTTAATAACCTCACTTTGAACTGGATGCCTAGTGTATTCAGTGTGTATTATCGCATGTAGAGTAGCCACACACTTGTGCAGTTTTCTGATACGTCCAAAATGCATCGCTATTTTACATAATAATTTACCTCTATTCATTGATATATTTCATATTATGATGATGTTCTTATAGTGTTTTGGCTTGTTTTACATGGTTTCAACTTTCCGGTGCCGAAACAAAAGACGCAGGAATTAGTGGGGAAAAGTGTACATAGAGTGGCCATATCTGCACATCTCCAAATGACCTGAAATTCGCGGGGCGTAAATTTCTGAAGATTTAACGAAGACTGGCTGAAGGGCACCCGGAGGGGGGCCACCAGGCTCCAGGCGCCCTGGTGGCGCGCCCCCTTAGGTCGCGCCACCTGGACGCCTGGGGGTGGCCCCACCTCTGGTGCCCCCCCTTTGTCCTATATCTTCCTCGTGACCTAAAAATCTGAAAACGAGAAGAGTTTCCGGAGTTCCGCCGGCGCTCTATGGCGGAAACCTACACAGAAGAAAAGACCTTTCCAGCTGGCAGATTCCGCTGGGGAGAACTCCTCCCGGAGGTGGAGATCGTCCTCATCGTCATCACCATCGTCACGGACATCATCGAGATCATCATCAACATTATCCCCATCACCAGCACCATCTCCATCTTCATCCCATCTCATCTCACCATTGCAATCCGAGTTGTAACTTGCACTATTCATCCCCTCTACTTTACCGGTGTTGGTTACTCTTTTGTGGTGAATACTATTAAGTTTTGGTGGAGAATTATTGTTATGACCAGATTGTTTATCATATATTTATCACCTCTGATCAGGATCTCTTTTATGTCTTGTGAGTAGTTCTTTAGTTCTTGAGGACATGGGAGAAGTCTAGTTGTTAGTAGTCATATGATGTTGAAGTAATATGTGTTGTTTGATATTTAAGTTGTGGTGTCATTCTTCCAGTGGTGTTATATGAACGTCAACTACATAAGACTTCTCCTTTTCAAGGACCCAGGGGAATACGTTGTGTTAAAGTACGCTTATGGTGGGTTGCCGGAGTGACAGAAACCTGAACCCCACTTCGCACACTTTTGCACGAGGGAGTGTTGGATCCTAAAGTTTATTTCTATGGTTAGGCTTTGCCTTGATTTATCTCTTGTATTTGCGGATGCTTGCAAGAGGTTTAATCATAAGAGTGAACTTATCTTAGTCTATAAGGTGCACTAGCATAGGTCTACCCACACAACACTTATTAACACAAAACATAGTACTATACGAAATATGGAGAAAGCACATGACTACCTCTCTCGTGTGTACTCAAGAACGTTTTAGCTCTTATAAGATTGATCCTTTGTCTTATCCTTTGTGTCCAAAAGTATTGGGCTACTTGCTGCACCCTAGCACAATTTACTTTACTTTCTTTTATTTCTTTGTTGCTTATACCAGAAAACCCATAAAAAGTTACCTTTCAGTACTTGCAGTTATTCCTATCTCAAGATCACTTGTCGGTACCTTCTGCTCCTCGTTGGGTTCGACACTCTTACTTATCGAAAAGGCTACAATAGATCCCCTACACTTGTGGGCCATCAAGACCATTTTCTGGCGATGTTGCTGGGGAGTGCAGCGTTATTGGTAAGTGAAATTCGTAAGGAAACCTTACATTGTACGTGTTGTTTTTATTTTGCCGTTGCTACTTTTTTCCCTATGGACAACTCTGCTCTTGGTTCTTTGCTTGTGGGAAATCGCCCCACCGCTACTGTGGTGGAGAAAGCTCCCCCACCTACTGAAATTGTGCCTTTCAAAATACCAACTGGTATTGTTGATTGTTTTTTGGCTGATATGCAAGAGATAGACATCCAGGCGAACACTTGCTATATCTTTCACAACTATGATCCTTATGCAGACTAAGGAATAGCCTAGTGGTCGGAAGGGGCTGATGCCTTCCCATCCACCCAGGTTCAAGGCACAGTACTTGTAATTTGGGGTTTGTTGCACCTATTAAACTATGGGGGGTCCCTTACAGTCTTTCTATCAAAAAAACTATGCTCCTTATTTAAGCTTGCCGGTATATCGATGGATTTTGTTATGAGAAAACTATTCTCTCTATCATTAAAGGATAAGGCGTCGAATTGGTATAGGCTTCTTGATAACTCTCATTTATTAAATTTTCAAGAGCTTATGTCTCTCTTTTATGAAAAGTTTTATCCTCTTCATGAAATACATCGACACAGGAACTATATTTATAACTTTTGGTCTCGTGACAGCGAAAGAATCACCCAAGCTTGGGGGAGATTGAAGTCCCTAATGCTCAAATGCCTCAATCATGAGATCCCCGAGGAAATTATTCTTATAAACTTTTATGCAAGACTTTCTCGTCAGGATAGAGAGATGCTCGATGCCTCCTCTAGTGGGGTATTCCGAACCAGAAGCGTTGAAGAAAGGTGGGATCTTATTGAAAGGATCTAGAAGAACACTGAAGATTGGGAGATTGATAAAGGTATTGAACCCGTTATAAATTATGAGCATGATTACATTGAGAGTTATGTGAAAAATGATTACTTCAATACCTTTTGTGCTAAGATTGGTCTTGATTCCCAACTTTGGCTCTCATATTGATTGTTCTAAAAATAAGGAGGATCAGCATCATTAGCCCTTTAAGGATTTACCTGTTGATATTCATGTTGCTGACCCTATCTTACCTGCAGTTATATATGAAGAGCCCCCTTTTCCCGCAAGGATGAGGGAGCACTCTTTTGTTACAGGTATACTGAATAAAAGTGAGAGAAATACTGATGAGCATGAGGACCTGATTAAGGTCGATCGTCAAGTTGCATTGGTTAAAGATCTTGTTACTAGTGATATTGGAGATTCCATTATAATTTTTATTGTTGTTTCTACTAACCTTGTCACAACCAAGAATAAAGGCCCAATTTCAGGTACTCCAGTGGTATCTGTTGAAATAGGAGATCATAAT
This sequence comes from Bromus sterilis, assembly GCA_950022295.1. Taxonomy (NCBI): domain Eukaryota; kingdom Viridiplantae; phylum Streptophyta; class Magnoliopsida; order Poales; family Poaceae; genus Bromus; species Bromus sterilis. The sequence continues at coordinate 227,649,915 of OX465599.1, forward strand.
TATTATGGGCTATGCGATTTGGGATCCAGTTCTAGTGTTATTCTTATTCACTCTATCGAAAGATCATGAGTGAGATTTCACCTTGTGAACTTGAAGATATTGATTCTACAATCCATCTTGCAAACAGAGAAACTATCGCTCCTATTGGAATTGTGAGAGATGTTGAAGTCTTGTGGGGAAAGGTAAAATATCCTACCGAATTTCTAGTACTTGCTACAGTGCAAGATAGTTTTTTTCCTATTATATTTGGTAGATCTTTTCTCCAACTTGTGGAGCTATAATAGATTGCAGTAAAGATAAAGTTTCTGTTGAATTCAATGGTGAGCCATATGAATTTAACTATTCTAAGTTCTCCAAACAAACTCGTGGTACTGATTTGTCTAGTAATGATAAAATTATTGAAGAAATTGCCTCTATTGCTATTCCTCCTAACAATCCTTTGCGGCAATATATGGACGACCATGAGAATGATATTCATATGCAGGAAAGAAATGAACTAGATGATGTCTTCTTGAGACAACCTGCTATCCTGAAGCACAACCTTCCAGTTGAACCTTTAGGAATTCTTTCACAACCAAAAGAAGACCCGGTGTTCGATGTAAAACCTCTTCCCGATACGCTCAAGTATGCTTATTTAGATGAAAATAAATTATATCCTGTTATTATCAATGCTAACCTTTCGGGATATGAAGAAGAGCGATTATTGGAAACCCTTTGTAAACACCGAGGCACTATTGGATATACTCTTGATGATCTCAAGGGAATTAGTCCATCTATTTGTCAATATACTATCAATCTTGAGCCCGATGCTAAACTGGTTGTTGATCATCAACGATGGTTGAACACGAAGATGAAGGATGTGGTGAGGACCGAAATCTTCAAGCTTCTAGCCGCATGTATTATCTACCCTATAGCTGATAGTAAGTGGGTAAGTCCAGTACATTGTGTTCCCAAGAAAGGAGGCACGACTGTTGTTCCTAATGATAAGAATGAACTAATACCTCAAAGAATTATTATTCCATATATAGAATGTGTATTGATTACAGGAAGTTGAATAAGGCGACTAGGAAGGATCACTACCCGTTGTCATTCATCGACCAAATGCTTGAAAGGTTATCCAAAAACACCCCCTTTTGCTATCTTTATGGATATTCTGGCTTCTCTCAAATTCATGTTAACACTGTTGATCAAGAGAAGACCACTTTTACTTGTCCTTTTGGTACTTATGCTTATAGACGTATGCATTTCGGTTTATGCAATACCCCTGCTACTTTTCAAAGGTGTATCTCTGTTATCTTTTATGGTTTTTGGGAGGAAATTGTTGAGGTCTTCATGGACGATTTCTCCGTCTATGGAACCTCTTTTGACCATTGTCTCCACAACCTTAATAAAGTTTTGCAGAGATGTGAGGAGACAAACTTGGTACTCAATTGGAAGAAGTGTCACTTCATGGTCAACGAGGGAATTGTTCTTGGCCATAAGATTTCTGAGAGGGGAATCGAGGTGGATAGGGCCAAGATTGAAGCAATCGAGAGGATGCCCTATCAAAGGGACATCAAAGGTATTCGTAGTTTCCTCGGTCATGCTGGTTTCTATAGAAGATTTATTAAAGACTTTTCTAAGACTTCAAGACCCCTCACTAATCTTCTTCAGAAGGATATTCCTTTTGTGTTTGATGAAGATTGTAAGCAAGCCTTCGAAGTTCTTAAGAAAGCTTTGATAACCGCTCCTATAGTTCAACCACCTGATTGGAATTTACCTTTTGAGATCATGTGTGATGCTAGTGAATTTGTTGTTGGATCTGTGCTAGGACAAAGGGTTGATAAGAAATTGAATGTTATACATTATGATAGAAAAACCCTTGATAGTGCTCAAAAGAATTATGCTACTACTGAAAAGGATTTTTTAGCAGTAGTGTTTGCTTCTGATAAGTTTAGGCCTTATATTGTTGATTCCAAAGTCATTATTCATACTGACCATGCTGCTATTAAGTATCTTATGGAGAAGAAGGATGCCAAACCAAGGCTTATCAGATGGGTTCTTCTTCTTCAAGAGTTTGATTTGCAGATTGTTGACAGGAAAGGAGGGGACAATCCTGTGGCAGACAGCCTCTCCAGGATAGAGAACATACCAGATGATCCTATTCTGGTTAATGATAGCTTTACTGATGAATAGTTAGCTATTTTATGGATACAATATATCTCTGATCCTTGGTTTGTAGATTATTCTAACATTATTGTTACCAAGTTTTTACCTCCATGTTTAACATTTCAGCAAAGGAAGAAATTCTTCCACGATTTGAGGTATTATTTTTGGGATGACCCACACCTTTTCAGAGAATGCGTGGATCGAATCGTGAGGAGATGCATACCAGAGCATGAGCAGAAGGATATCTTGAGGGACTGTCATGATAGTCCCTATGGAGGACATCATGCTGGTGAGAGGACCGCACACAAGGTTCTCCAATTAGGTTTTTATTGAACTACTCTCTTTAAAGATGCTAGAAAGTATGTTTTATCTTGTGATAAGTGTCAGAGAGTTGGTAACACTAGTAGGAGAAATGAGATGTCTATGAATTACTCTCTAGTTATTGAGCCTTTTGATTGTTGGGGTTTTGATTGTATGGGCCCTTTTCCTCTTTCGCACAAGTACACTCACATATTAGTAGTTGTTGATTATGTAACCAAGTGGGTTGAGGCAATCCCCACTAAGAGCGTTGATCATAAGAAATCTTTGAAAATGCTTAAAGATGTGATCTTTCCTAGGTTTGGTGTACCAAGGTACCTCATGACCGACGGAGGATCATATTTTACACATTGTGATTTTAGAAAAGCTTTGGCAGAGTATGATGTCAATCATAGTATTGCTTCACCTTAGCACCCTCAAACGAGTGGGCGAGTTGAGCTCACAAATAGGGAGATAAGTAGATCTTACAAAAGACAGTGAACCGTTCTAGAAAGGACTGGTCCAAAAATCTAGGAGATGTCTTGTGGGCGTATAGAACTGCTTACAAAAACCCATGGGCATGTCTCCCTATAAGATGGTCTATGGCAAGGCTTGCCATTTGCCTTTGGAATTAGAGCACAAAGCTTTCTAGGCTGTTAGAGAGCTTAATGCTGACCCTAAACTTGCTGGTAAAAAGCGTCTCATGAACTTGACTTCTAACAAGATTGGTGAGAAGACATCACATAGCTACTGGTCATGGACCCATGGTCCAAGGAGGAAGACTCACAACACATCCGGGAAGCGCCCATGGTGGTGGAGAAGCTCCCGGAGGTCAATCCTCCCTCCGTAAGGTGCCGAGAAGAGGTCTTCTGGTTCTCCCAATCTTGGAAGCGTGGCGGCGGCGGAACATAGAGGAAATTCACAATGCAGGGGTCTCTCCGAGGGTTTTCGAAACGAGGGGTAAAAATAGGCCGAAGGGGGCACCAGGGGGTGGGCCCACCTCCTAGACGCCCTGGTGGCGCGACCAGGAGGGGGGCCGCGCCACCTGGCCGCCTTGGTGGGGTCTGTCTCTCCCCCGGCTCTCCTTCAGTACTCTGGAAGCTTCATGTACGCTGATTTTTATATGATTTTTGTGGAATTTTTGGATCTCTGTAAATACGGGTAAAAACCTGCAACTTACAGAAATCAGCAGACAGAAACTGGCATTGGGTGCAGTGGCGAACCACAAATAATAGGAGGCCCCAGGCAACAGTGTTATTTTAGCCGTACTGTTGCACACTGTTGCCAACAGTGTTACCGTAGCTGCATTGTTGCTACAGTAAACGAAGAGCATCGCCGCAACGCCCCAGGCCGCCGCCCGGGCTTCCTAGGGCCTAAAATCGCTACTGACTGGGTGCACTGAGTTAGTAGGTTAGTCCAAATATTTGTAAAAAGATATAAAATTGTAGCAAAACACATAGCTATGTCACCTAAAAGAGCATGGAACAAGCAAAAATTATAGATATGTTTGGGACGTATCAACTTCTAGTCGGATTCCTCTTCCGTTTTCCTTTGCTCCGATTGTCTATGAGCTTAACCTGGAGGTCTTTGGCTTCATCGTCAAGGGTTCTCCCGGTCTCCTTTGTTGATAGAACTCCAAGTTGGTAGTTCTTTCTTGATATTCTTGGGGTCTAGTTGGAGGTCTTTTTCTCGTCAACTAAATCTGCGCAAGGGTGATAGTCTTTTCTGCCGTTTCGACGGTGAAGATATTCTCACCGTTCGTGCTTTCGATGCTGGTGGGAATCTTCTGGACCCCTACTGGGAGAGCTCAAGCAGTGGCTGTTCTGGAGAGTCAAGGGGTGTTTCAACTTCTCTTCCTTCTTATCCTGGCGGTTTGCCCGTGGCTTCATCCTCTGCCGACTCCTCGACTGGTGGTGCTTGCTCTTCTAGTTCTAAGCAGTACTCTGACGTCAAGCCTGCCAAACGGGTGCGTCGGTAGGTCAAGGCCAACGAGCTCGAGAGGGAGGCGGGCTTCACCACCTAGGCGTAGGGTAGAAATTTCTCTTTGTCTGTGATGATGCTCGTCAAAATGTGGGCAAGTGCCAATTATCTCATCATGAGCACACATGTAGAAGTCATAATTCCTTGTAATGCATGGCCTTGTACTCCTTTTGATGTAAAACAGAAATTTTCCTCGGGTCCTTGTATCCCTTTGATGTGTAACATAATTTGTCCTCGAGTCCTTGTATCCCTCTGATGTATAACAAAATTTGTCCACGAGTCCTTGTATCCCTCAGATGTATAACATAATTTGTCCTCAAGTCCTTGTATCCCTTTGATGTATAAGGGAAAATGTTCTCAAGTACTTTACTTTGTATCCCTTTGGTGTATGACAGAAGTAGATCCCGGGTGCTTGATCCTTTGGGTGCCTAGGTCTGTGAAAATATTGGGTGCGCGGTGGTGCTCCCGATGGGAGTAGCCCCCAAGGCTAGGTTCGACTCGCAAAGTCGGGCATAGGCTAGAATTATTCCGTTGAACTGGCCCCACTCTGTCGTTTTTGTACTGTTATTTAAGGCTCACCGAGTGCAAGACTACGCTCCCAATGGGAGAATCCCCCGAGGGTTTGGTCGATTGCTTGCGATCGGGTGAAGACTTTAAACTGCCTTGTCCGGTGTTGCTTTGGCGGGGATGTCCTTTTCTAGGGGTGATACGTCTCAAACGTATCCATAATTTTTGCTTGTTCCATGCTTTTTTTGTGTCATTGCTACATCTTTTTTCCATGCTTTTGAATCATTTATTGGACTAACCTAATAATATAGATCCCAGTGCCAGTTTCTGTCTGTTTTGTCTTTGCAATGCAGAAAAATTCAAAAAATGAAGTTGCTCAGAAAATTCGCAAAAAATTACCAAAAATCTTTTACATCGGAAGAGTCCTCCAGCCGGAGGATGAAGCAAAGGGGAGGCCCACAAGCAACAGGAGCCCTCTGGGCGCGGCCAGAGGGGACCCGCGCTGAGAGGCCGCCTGGGTGTTGTGGGACCCCCCTCGGTCTCCCCTTTGGCCCTATTTATACCCCCCTACGCAAAAACCCAAGATATCAAACTCCTTTTTCCAGAAGCGCTCCCGATCTCTGCCGCCATCGAAACCTAGCTTCGGGGGTCACCAGGATCCTGCTCTGGCACCTTGCCGGAGAGGGCCTTGGCCCCCGGGGCCATCTTCATCAACCCCTTCGCTCCATGATGCTTCTTGAGTAGTTACTCCTTGGACTACGGGTTCTTGGCAGTAGCTATGTGGTATCTTCTCCCCCTAGATCTTCAATACAAAGTTCTCATGAGATGCCCTACATGATTGAGATCCATATGATGTAATTGGTGTTGTGTTTGTTGGGATCCGATGAATTGTTACCTTGTTTAGTCCTAAGAAGTTTATGAATTATTGTTGCCGCAATTTATTTTTCTTAATGCTTGCTACTAGTGCACGAGTAGCATGATTTCAGATCTGACACATTTATGGTTGAATGATTATAATTGTTGTTCTAGATCTTATCTACAATTGTATGCACCTATTATAGTTCGGAACCATCGATCCCAAAGGTGACAGCTTGGGACACCAAAGGGGATGGGCTATAATTTGAGGATTACATGTGTTCATAGATTGTTAATGCTTTGTTCCGGTGCTCTTTGACGGGAGCACCTTAATCTCCATAAGTTCTTTTTGCCCCGTTTGTAGCGGGATGGTAGGACAAAAGATGTTGTGCAAGTTCTTATTGCAAGCACGTACAACTACATATGGAACACATGCCTACGTTTGGTTCTTAGACTAGGATTCTCTAGTTTGTTCTTTTCCTAGAGTTAGTGAAATTTTGTCAATTTCCCAACTGTAATTTGTTCACCCAACACTTGTCTTTTTCTTGGAGAGTTACCACTAGTGAAACCTTGAACCCCGGTCCATCTTTCATGTGTATTGCGTTCATTGTTACTTTTTCTCTCATTACTTCTACTACTACTTTGTTACTACTTTGTGGTGTTGGTGATTGGGGAAGTCTTGAAGGCTACACCCGTCAACACACCGTTGCTATACTAAATATCTTGTCTTTCCTTTTTCAGGTGTGGTTGAATTGAAAACTCAACTGCTAAGGCTTATAGGTATTCTTTGGCTCCCCTTGTGTCGAATCAATAAATTGGGGTATACCTACCCGCGAAGACTGTTGTGATCCCCTACAGTTGCGATCCCCTACGCGAATCTTGTTGCTGATTGATGTTTAAACACCTTCCTTTCCAATGTTGGTGTAATTATAATGAAACCTTGGTATCTTATACTAAGGGACATTATGATTTCTTTGATGTAGCACAAACAGAAGAATTTGTTGTATTTAAGGGTGCCTATGAAATTGCTTCCTTTGTTGAGAATAATGAAGATGCCCCTTAGTAATATGAGAGTCTTGCTATACTTAAATATTGCTTTGTGAATTTTAATGATAATGCTTGCATTACTGACTATCTCAAAAGGTTCTCTCCACAAGAGGAAGAGACTAATGCTTTGCAGGACTCTATGAAAGAAGAGATTGCTGAAACTGAATGCTCCTTGGATGAAAAAGAGGAGGAGAGTGACGAACAAAAGGAGGAAGAGTAGAGTACTGATACGTCCAAAACGTATCTATAATTTTTTCTTGCCCCATGCTTCTTTTGTGTGATATTGCTATGATATTCATGAACTTCCATACACTTTTGATCATATTTGGACTAACCTATTAACTCAGTGCATCCCAGTGCCAGTTCCTGTTTTCTGTTGTTTTTGTATTTCAGGTTTTCCAATTATTTAAAGTGCCAAAAAAAATCTAGGAAAAATATAGGAAAATCAGCGTACAGGAAGCTTCCGGAGTCCCGAAGGGGGCCACAGGGGACCCACCAGAGATCGATGCGGCCAGGTGGCGCATCCTAGGGTGGGGCCGCGTAGGGAGGCCGCCTGGACCCCTGGTGGCCCCCTGGCTGCCCCCCTTCGCCTATTTATTCCCCGTGACGAGAAACCCTCGAGGACAGAACCCTTTTTCGCGATCTCTCCTCTGTTCTGCCGCCGCCACGCTTCCAAGATCGGGAGCACCAGGAGACCTCTTCCCGGCACCCTACCGGAGGGAGGAACCACCTTCGGGAGCTTCTCCACCACCATGGATGCTTCCCGGATGAACCGTGAGTAGTCCACCTTGGACCATGGGTCTACGATAAGTAGCTATGTGATGTTCTTCTCCCCTCTTTGTTCTTCATGGATTAGACCTCGTGAGCTTCCCTACATGATCGAGGCACATATGTAATCTTTATGTTGTTGTTATGTTGAGTTTGTTGGGATCCGATGGATTATGAGACTATGTTCAGATTGTGTTTGAGTAATATATTTGATTCTCCTCTTTTATATTTATGTTCTTGAGTAATTCTTGCATTTTCTCCGTTGATGTTTATTGCTTTGGCCAAGTAGTAGGTAGTGACCCCAAGAGGGAGCATTATGTATGATTGTGGGTTCATGCCCCCCGATGACTAGCTTGAGTGACAGAAACATGAGTCTAGGGGATGTGTTGTTGCCACAAGCGGGAAAACAACGGTGCTTGTACTTGCGGGTGCAAGGATTGTTTACTTTACGCAAAGTTCTTTAATGCAGTTGTCTGTTGCTTTGAGTTCACACTTTGGGTGGGATTCGCAGCTTAATACCAGTGAGATGTTCTGGATAGATATCTCAAGGTGGATGATTAATAGGTAGATGCAGATGGATTTCGGTCTACTTGTCTTGGCGTACCGCCCATGCTTTTGAGCCTCTGCCTTTCTTTATAGCATAGTTAGCATTGGTTTGCACACATAATCCTGTCAATTGCCCATCTTTAATTTGTTTACCTCGCATGGCTATTTTATCGTCTTTTGGGAGAGAGACATCACTAGTGAACATCATGGGATCCCGGTCCATATTTCCAATACTGTTTACACCCACTATTTATTTCCTTCTTTATTTACCTTTCCGTTTCTATCACTATCATTATTATCCCGTGCGTTTGATCCTTTGTGAACAACAAGGCCGGCGGGATTGACAACCTCTCTGAACTCGTTGGGAGCAAAGTTATCTATTGCGTGTGGAGGTCCACGTCAAATCTCGCGCCACCAAAGCAATTTCTGGCGCCGTTGTCACCTTCCTGTCGTTGTTGGAGTCCTACTGGAGACAAACTTTGGTATCTTCACCGAGGGAAATTTTCTGTTGTCTACATCTCAACCTTCCACTTTGGGTAACCAACGAGGGGCGAGACGCCATCAAAGCTAATTTATGGCGCCGTTATCGGGGACTCCACTCTTCAAGGTAGGGGAGTTGCACACTATCTTTTATCTTTGCTTTTTAGTCTTGTTAGTTTACCTTTCAGTTTTTGCTTTAGAGTCTTTTATCAAAAAATCAAAAAAATAGTTATCTTGCTTGCTGCTGTTATGGGTTCCTCTGAGAACACCAAGTTGTGTGACTTGAGTAGTCATAACAACAGTGAATATATCTGCACTCCTATTGCTCCACCTGCCACTTCAACACCTTCTTATGAGATTAAACCTGCTTTGCTGAACCTTGTTATGGGATATCAATTTTCCGGTGCTGGAGATGATGCTTCTTTGCACTTAAATAATATTGTTGAGCTCTATGATATGCAAAAGTACAAAGAAGTAGATGGTGATATTGTTAAGCTTAAGCTTTTTCCTTTCTCCTTGAGAGGAGGAGCTAAAATCTGGTTTCAATCCTTGCCTAGGAATAGCATAGATTCTTGGGATAAGTGCAAGGATGCTTTTATTGGGAAGTACTACCCCCCAGCTAAGATTATCCAATTGAGGAGTAATATTATGAATTTTAACCAATTGGATAATAAACACGTTGCCCAAGCTTGGGAACGCATGAAATCTCTTAGAATATTCCTACGCATGGTTTGACTACTTGGATGGTTATCCAAACTTTTTATGCAGGCTTGAACTTTACCTCGCGAAACTTGCTAGATTCGGCCGCGGGAGGAACCTTTATATCAACAACGCTTGGTGCTGCCACAAAACTACTCGATGAGATGATGACCAACTATTCCCAATGGCACACCGAAAGAGCTCCTACAGGTAGGAAGATAAACTCTGTCGAGGAGATTTCCTCCCTAAATGAAAAAGTTGACTTGATTATGTCTCTACTTACCAAGCAATCTCCTATTGATCCTCATGATGTTCCTTTAAATTCTTTGATTGCTCAAGATCAAGTAGATGTGAACTTTATCTCTAGAAACAACTTCAGTAACAATGCTTATAGGAGTAATTTTGGTAGCAATCCTAGACCGTTCCCCTCCAACAACTATGGGAACAACAACACTTATCCTAGCACCAGAAACTCTAGAGATAGAGACATGCCTAGTTATGAGAAACTCTTGGAAATAGAGAAGGCCACTAAGAACTACATGCACACCCAATATGAACAAAATAGGACCTTTTCTAGAAAATTAGATGAGCATACGTCTATCTTGCAAGACATTGGTAGACAACTAGAGAGTCTGAACATTGAGATTTCTAACCTTCAGACTAGGCTTGCCACCACGGAAACCCAAGTTTCCAATATGTATCACACACATGATACTTTGATAAACCAAATGGCAGCTAAACCTGAAGTGGTTTCAACTATAAAGGAGTAAGAAGATAGAATTAAGAGCCTTCCTACACACCATATAATTGCTACTATCCAAGTTGTTGAGGATATCCAAACTCTTAGCACCCAATGCACCCCTAGTCCCATAGGACCTATTAATGGTGATGCTATGACCTCAACCGTAGAAGAAGAAACTCCTATGACTATAGAAGCTACCAAACAAGTGAGCCTAAAGGACACCACTACCACTTTACTTGATAGTAGTGACCTTGATTTTGATAATTTCACCCTTTCTGAATTTATTTGTTTCCTTCACAAGATGTCTAGAGACCCCCACACTAGCACACTTAATCTTGCCTTCACGGAGCATATCACTAATGCTCTCATTAAAGCTAGGTAGGAGAAGCTTAGGGTAGAAGCCTCCATACCTAAAAAGCTAGAAGATGGTTGGGATCCTATGATTAAAATTAAGTTGAATAACTTCTCTTGCTATGCTTTATGTGATGTTGGACCTAGTACCTCCGTTATGCCCAAAAGAATGTATGATATATTTGAATTGAAACCTTTTGATCCTTGTTCTTTTGGTGTTCTTGTCGATTCTTCCATAAAGAAACCTTTGGGGAAGATCGATGATGTTCTTATCATTATCCATGACAATTATGTTCCCGTTGATTTTTCTATTATGGACATTGAATGTGAACCTTCTTGTCCAATTATTTTGGGATATCCTTTTCTTCGCACCGTGGGTGCTGTTATTGATATGAAAGAAAGGATTAAAAATTCCAATTCCCTCTCAAGAAAGGGATGGAACACTTCCCTAGAAAGAAGATTAAGTTACCTTTTGAGTCCGTCACACGGGCTGGTTATTTTCTTGATAAGACTTGATCTTTTTGCATTAAGCCTAGCTAATGGCTTTAAAGAAGCTCTTTTGGGAGGCAGACCGCAACGAATTTAGGTTTTCCTTTTTGTTTTCCTTCTGTTTTTAGTGGTCTTGATGATTGTTACTACCGTATAAACATCATTGTATCTTTACTTTTCAAGCTTTGTGCCATTTATAGCCTCATATGACAAGGGAAGTGAAAGTTGTGACATGCTGTCCAGAAAACAGATTCTGTCCTCGTGACGGGAAAAATCACAGAGAAATCCAAGTTCATCTTTTTGAGCTGAACTTTTTACACAGCGTGCTCTATACAATCACGGAACTTTCGTATGTTCTGAGGTTTTTTATTTGAGTTGCATAAGTGCCCCTAAAAAATTATTTACTACCTGCTGGTCTGTTTTTCACAGATTCTGTCCTGTTTTGCCTTTTCTTCATTTTGCAAACCTTAAGCTTGCTTTTTCTTTGAAAAAACTTTTTGGAAATCTTGAGAAACAGTAGCTCTTAAATATTATCCTTATTTCCAGTAGATAAAAGTTATTTTATTGTGGGTACTAACCACGCTAATCAGATTATGATGAGTTATGTATGAAGGGAGTTTTCAAGTGTGCGAGGGAAGATGATGAAAGAAGATTCAGGAGGGTCAAACGCTCAAGCTTGGGGATGCCCCCATGCATCCCCAATAAATATTCAAGGAGACTCAAGCGTCTAAGCTTGGGGATGCCCCCGTGCATCCCCTTCTCCATCAACAATTATCAGTTCGTCTTTCGTTCCATTATATTTTTATCACTTCATGTGTTATGTACTATGCTTGGAGCGTCTCCCTCTTTATTTCCTTTTTAGTTTTATTTAGCTTTGCTTGCTGTTCATAACAAGTTAGAACCCAGATTTCTTTGTGTGGGAGAGAAACACGTTCTACTTTCAAAATCTAGAACACATCATAGGATTCTTCATGCTTATCTTTGTTGTGTGTGTTCTTTATCTTTTTCATAGCTGTTGTCATGTTTAGCTCTTAGTTTTCATGCTTATCTTTTTAAGAGCTTTTGTTTAGTTTGTTTCTGGAACTCTCTTGAGTTTTAATGTTTATCTTGTTTAGAGAGTTTGCCTGTTGCACTGAGTTTTGTGTCTTGACTTGAAGTAGGTAGTTGAGGTTGCTATTCAATTGCATTAGTAATTTGCAATAGTTTTGAGGTATTGCTATGAGTAATGTTCGGACTTTTGGTTTCAAGAGCTTTATTCTATTAGTGATAGATGTCGTATTTTGGGCAATCCGTGTTTATTTTCAAAACTTACAAAATTAGTTGAGAACTTTAGCTACTAGATGGATCACTACTCTTTGGACGGGTCGAATATTAGAGTACACTCATGTACCATCAGTCGAGGATGCGCAAGGATATACACTCCTCCTCGGGGTACTTGTCTCTTTGTGAACTTCCGTATTAGATTGAGAGTTACCATAATAAGTGCATAAGTTCTTCGGACAAATGTGAGTATTCGAAAGTTGACAGTTCCACCTACCCATATTTTTCTAGCCTTTCCTGTGCCGAGCATTGCTTTCTTCTCACTCCGAGAGTTAGCGTCCACCTTCGCCGGTACATCAAAACCCTTGGCATGATACGCTCTGTCATCATAAACCTCCTTATATCCTTCCTCAAAACAACCACCATACCTACCTATATGGGCATTTCCATAGCCTTTCCGAGATACATTGCCATGCAACATCCACCTTCTCATAACTTGATCTTCATGTCATACATGCTACTTGCTTGATCGATGAGCCGCATGCTATTTGGGCCTTGACCTAATCATTGCTACATGACTCTCTAGTATCATTGCATATCCCGCTACACTGGCAGAGGCATACATTTGCATACTTCATGATAGTTTTATTTTCTTTATGTTGACTACTTTTGAAAAGTGTGAAAGATCTTCTATACTTCTTGTAATATATAGAGTGTTGCCCCTAAAGTGAGGAAAAGATCCCAAAGAGGACAAAATCAAAAGATCCCAAAGAGAAAAAAGGAGAGAGATAGAAAGAGCCATTGAGGCCACCAAAAAAATAAAAAAATAAAAAAGAGAAAAGGAAATAAAAAGAGAGAAGGGGGCACACTACCATTCCTTTTGAGAGATCCACACTCGTACTCCATCTTATATCTTGTACTCCATAGAGATTATCATTCATGCATATAGCTATGTGGGGACCTTCACACTATAGAACTTGGCTTGTATATTCCAATGACGAGCCTCCTCAAATGAGCTCTAGGTCTTCTTGAGCAAGCAAGTTGGATGCACTCCCACTAGTTCCATTGGAGAGCTTAACTTAGCTAATATGTGCATCCGTTGCATGGAAATCTCTACTCCTCACATCATATCTATCATTTGGCTTTCTCTCACCTATGATTGTCCTAATTGATGTGAGCCTTTCTCACCTTTTTGTCTTCCTCCTCCAGTATATTTTCTCTTTGCCATCCTAAGTGTCAAATTTCTTGCTTATGCTCATCCATTGCATGAGTGCTCAAAATATTGAAAAGGAGTGGATCATTTTGACTTGTACCTGGCTAGTGGTCTGGGGATGAGTCAAGATAAGATTCCAAAGAAGACCAAGTGTGAAACTTTAGTAGATTGAGTTCTCAACAAAAATAATTTTTCTTCTCATATTCCCTATCCCCCTTCTTGCACGCAAACACCATTTGGATACATTCGAGTCACGGACAGCGAGAGCTCTTGCACATAATGTTCTTTTGTTGCTTGTTTCAATGCTAATATAGACTCTTGCATGTTATGACTTGAATTCAACACAAAAATACTTTACACTCATATATCTCTATCCCCTTTCTTGCACGCAAACACCATTTGGAGACATTCGAGTCAAGGACAGCGAGATCTCTTGCACCTTTATGTTCTTATGTTGCTTGTTTCAATGCTAATATAGACTCTTGCCTGTTATGACTTGAATTGAATTACATGCCTTCATTGCTTTACTTAAAAGTTCTTATATGGTTGGTAGCATGTCACCACAGAAATTATGCTTGTTATCATTTACCTACTCGAGGACGAGCAGGAATTAAGCTTGGGGATGTTGATACGTCCAAAACGTATCTATAATTTCTGCTTGCTCCATGCTTCTTTTGTGTGATATTGCTATGATATTCATGAACTTCCATACACTTTTGATCATATTTGGACTAACCTATTAACTCAGTGCATCCCAGTGCTAGTTCCTGTTTTCTGTTGTTTTTGTATTTCAGGTTTTCCCATTATTTAAAGTGCCAAAAAAAATCTAGGAAAAATATAGGAAAATCAGCGTACAGGAAGCTTCCGGAGTCCCGAAGGGGGCCACAGGGGACCCACCAGAGATCCATGCGGCCAGGTGGCGCGTCCTAGGGTGGGGCCGCGTAGGGAGGCCGCCTGGACCCCTGGTGGCCCCCCTGGCTGCCCCCCTTCGCCTGTTTATTCCCCGTGACGAGAAACCCTCGAGGACAGAACCCTTTTTCGCGATCTCTCCTATGTTCCGCCGCCGCCACACTTCCAAGATCGGGAGCACCAGGAGACCTCTACCGGCACCCTACCGGAGGGAGGACCACCTCCGAGAGCTTCTCCATCACCATGGATGCTTCCCGGATGAACCGTGAGTGGTCCACCTTGGACCATGGGTCTATGATCAGTAGCTATGTGATGTTCTCCTCCCCTCTTTGTTCTTCATGGATTAGACCCCGTGAGCTGCCCTACATGATTGAGGCACATATGCAATCTTTCTACTGTTGCTATGCTGAGTTTGTTGGGATCCGGTGGATTATGAGACTATGTTTAGATTGTGTTTGAGTAATATATTTGATTATCCTCTTTTATATTTATGTTCTTGAGTAATTCTTGCATGTTCTCTGTTGTTGTTTATTGCTTTGGCCAAGTAGTAGGTATTGACCCCAAGAGGGAGCGTTATGCATGATTGTGGGTTCATGCCCCCCGATGACTAGCTTGAGTGACAGAAACATGAGTCTAGGAAATGTGATGTTGCCACAAGGGGGAAAACGGTGCTTGTACTTGCGGGTGCAAGGATTGATTACTTTACGCAAAGCTCTTTAATTCAGTTGTCTGTTGCTTTGAGTTTACTCTTTGGGTGGGATTCGCAGCTTAATACCAGCGAGATGTTCTGGATAGATATCTCAAGGTGGATGATTAGTAGGTAGATGCAGATGGATTTCGGTCTACTTGTCTTGGCATACCGCCCATGCTTTTGAGCCTCTGCCTTTCTTTATAGCATAGTTAGCATTGGTTTGCGCACATAATCCTGTCAATTGCCCAGCTGTAATTTGTTTACCTCGCAGGGCTATTTTATCGTCTTTTGGGAGAGAGACATCACTAGTGAACATCATGGGATCCCGGTCCATATTTCCAATACTGTTTAGACCCGCTATTTATTTCCTGCTTTTTTTACCTTTGCATTGCTATCACTATCATTATTATCCCGTGTGTTTGATCCTTTGTGAACAACAAGGCTGGAGGGATTGACAACCTCTCTGAACTCGTTGGGAGCAAAGTTATCTGTTGTGTGTGCAGGTCCACGTCAACTCTCGCGCCACCAAAGAAATTTCTGGCGCCTGTAACAGCCCAGTTTTCACAAAAATTAAAAATTTTGTTTTCGGTGTGAATTGTTTGATTGTCTGATTTGTTTGCGGTGTTTGCATCCCCGATTTATCGATCGGCGATTATTTTTCCCCCCCTTATCTCGTATCGGACGGAGACCAACCCTTGCCACCCTGACACTCGACCTTTGCGACACCGGGTTTCACCCGATCACCGTCGCGAAAACCGCACTAGACCAACTGCGGCCAACTGAACGAAAACCCCGTTTGATAATTAAACGGGATATTTTTATAACGCGCTGGAAAGTGTTCTCGGAACGGTTCCAGCGCGAGGTGAACGCCGCCGGCTCGACGCGTTGATCGCGCAGTTCGAAGATTTACCAGAATCGGAGGTACTGCGGATCCCCGGCGGACAGAAACGTAAAGACCGGACGCGCGAGAGAGAAACCGAGGACGTTTTTGCAAACTGCCAGCCACCCGGGCTATAAATAGACCACCCCACCACTTACGGTTTTTCCTAAGACACTAGGAAGCCCCCAGATCTGAAAATTTCCCAATTTTTTCCATTTTTGCAGCAAACCTAGCCCTCTCAGATCTGGACCGTCAGATCTCGCGATCCGACGGCCCAGATCGAGTCAACCTCCCACCAACCTCTCTCTCCACCGCCGCCTCCACCTTGCCCGTGGACAGCCGCCGGCCAACCCAGCTCCGGCCACCGGAGTAGCCAGGCCGCCGGCCCTCTCCTCTCCCATTTCCCTCTCCTCCCCTGACATCTCTCACCCGCGTCCCCCTCCCTCTCTCCAGGTAGTGCCGCCGGCCGCCATTGGAGGGCTTGGCCTCGAGCTCGCCCTGGCAGGGGGCTCGCCGCGCCGCCTTCGACGCCCTCCGGAGGGATCCCGGCCGCCCGCCGCCGCCTTCAATTCATCTTTTGTGAGCATTTGCATTTGAGGTCATCTTGATTGTGTAATTGTGTGTTGAAGTGGGCATCAGGCCGTTAATTGCTAGTAATTCCTGTTAAGTGCTGCTGTTATTATTTTATTGCAACTTTGCATGATGTTTGTGACACATCCATGAGGCCTATTTCATTGATTGTTTTTCCTATGTGTTAAGCATCATGTGTACTTCATTTCCATGCTTTAACTTGTCATATTTGGGTGCTCTAGCTATATTAAATCTTTCTCCAAAGTGGTGATCCTGATGTTTATGTGCTATGCCATGCTTGCTTGAGTTGCCATGTTAACAACCTTTGTTGATCACCTGTAGCTAAGCAACTTGAACCACCGTAAACGTGCGGTATTCGTCGTGTCTGACCGATACCCCACTTAAACTGTTAGTAACCGTTCTCGACGATAGATCCGTACCGTGTTGCCGTGTCGTGTGTTGTCTTCTTGATCTTGTGTTGCCCCGTAGTAATAGAGTGCTTGCTCGTTGATTGCTTTCCAGTGTTTACTTCTTGTGTGCTCCCGCGGATACCTTCGGAGATGATGTGAGCTTGCGATCGACTACACCTTCGGAACCCGACTTATCAACAGGCAAGGACTATACATTACTTATGATCCATTCTATTTCAACCAGCGGTTTACATGCTAGTCTAGGTTAGGTTCGATGTTTGATCCTACCACATGTTTACAGCCTCTTTCAAACCGATACAGCCATGTCCCCTCCCGGCAAACCTTGTACTGCTATGTTACTATTGCTCGTTGCTTAGCCCCTACTTAGTATGCATGCTTAGGATGCTACGGTGTTACCCTGTTACTCCTTGGTTTGGGATATCACCTTATTATATTGTTGTTGATGATATGATTATTGTTAATGTTGACTATATTCGACGAAGGATGGAAGGTCTAGGCTATCCCTCCCCGACGCTTTGTTCCATTCGAGTCACCTAGGATCCGAGTTCCGGTTATTGGTTTTAAGACTGAGCGTGCCTAACCGCGTGTGGGATTTTATGGGGTCCCCTTTTCTTACCTACTTAGCTTCAAGCATTTCTAGTGGTGGCCCAAGCTGATTTTACCATTTGAAACCGTGTGTGTGCTGGTCGTACGCCAGTAGTTTTTAAACCAACCCGGACCAGTGAGGACATAGTTCCCTTGCTGGCCCATCATGACCGGCTGAGGACCTGGTGTCCCATGTGTGATTAACCGGCAGTCCAAACCTGGAGTCTTACGGTAGAGACCAGATCGAGAGCGCGGCCGGCTCCTGAGCTCGATGTCGTCTCACCGGGGGCCACCCGGATTTGTTCGTTGTTAGCTAGAGGGACTTGTTGTCTCGGATCTCTTGTAGCTAAATCGTAAAATGATTGCCTGTGATGGGTAGCAACTGAGAGAGATGGGCGTGCGTGCGGAGCCTTGTAATGGGCAGTTGGTACACCCCTGCAGGGTTAAGTCTTTTCGAGAAGCCGTGTCCACGGTTATGGACGACTTGAGACCTACTCCTTGTTCATAGACAACAACAACTGAGATAATCTTAATATAACTTGATCAACGTGTGTGTGCCTTGACTGCTTCTTCTTCGTCGGGATGCGAAGAGGAGGTCAAGGATAGGATAGGTGTTATGTTTGCGTAAGTAGTTGATAGAAAGACTTGTTGGAGGCGATTCCTCATCGAATGCTTGGCTTCTTATCTTACTCTCTAGATCGTTAGCCACTTCATAAATGCTAGTGCGGCAGCAATCTCACCACTTACCCTTCCTTACCGTAAACTACTAGTTGTCCTAGAATGACGAGTGATGAAGTCCTTTCTGGGTCAGATGACCACTACAGTTGGATGTTGAGTACCTCTGTACTTATGATACTACCCCCAAACTCTTTTCAGGGTTCTTGATCGACAACAGGTATGGTGATCGACGTTTCACGTGGAGACTCGACGACGACTAGTTAGGCGGATCCCGGCGGAGGGCCTGGACCCGTGTGGTTATGGGATCGTTGATTATCTTTTGCCACTAGGCATTTGATTGTAGTCTGTACCCAGACATGTATCTTCCGCTGTTGTATTGTATTTAAGGCAGTTGTATGCCGATTGTATGAGATGTTGTATCCTTGTATCTGTAATGTTGTGACATCATGTTGGAAATCCGGGGCATATGACTTCGTCATATGTCGCGGGGGGACCGATATGTGCTTCGTCCCCGGATCTGGATGGAAACATCTAGATCTGGAATAGTACCGCATATCGGGCCTTACAACTTGGTATCAGAGCCTTACCGACCGTAGGATCCCTTCTCTGGCCGAAGTCGAGTCTAGACAACAATTATTTTCTAGTTACTAAGTTAGTTATCGGAGAGTAGGAATCTTTTTACTCCTTACCTTTGCTCTGGTCAGAACAAGTGTCGTAAGTGTTTTACTCTCGGCTTATCCCTTTCAAACTTTAGGATCTCGAGAGTGTGGAGTTTCGGAACCGTTACAATGCCTTTCTTGCAATGTATTGTCTCGATTCTGACCTCAGGTTGGGAATTCCTGTAGTACCTTTAGCTTCTCCGATTTCGGTTATCATCTGGGTCATCCATTGCCATCCCTCCTTTTCCCCGGTGTTTTTACGACTTGCGTCGAAAATCACTATCCCTTGATCTGGTTTTTGCGGTCTTTTTTCCTCTTGTCACTGACGTTTTCGTTATTCCGACGATGTCGTCTCTCTACGGAAATTTATCTCGACGGAAGTTTGTCATCGACATGGAGCAGAGTCCCTTGTTGGTGGTGTTGAAGATCGTTGACTCTCTTCTTCCCCCTCCCCTCTCCCCCGGATCATCCTGGATCTCGGGACGAGATCCCTTGTTGGTGGTGTTGTATTGTAACAGCCCAGTTTTCACAAAAATTAAAAAATTTGTTTTCGGTGTGAATTGTTTGATTGTCTGATTTGTTTGCGGTGTTTGCATCCCCGATTTATCGATCGGCGATTATTTCCCCCCCCCCTCTTATCTCGTATCGGACGGAGACCGACCCTTTCCACCCTGACACTCGAACTTTGCGACACCGGGTTTCACCCGATCACCGTCGCGAAAACCGCACTAGACCAACTGCAGCCAACGGAACGAAAACCCCGTTTGATAATTAAACGGGATATTTTTATAGCGCGTCGGAAAGTGTTCTCGGAACGATTCTAGCGTGAGGTGAACGCCGCCGGCTCGACGCGTTGATCGCGCAGTTCAAAGATTTACCCGAATCGGAGGTACTTCGGACCCTCGGCGGTCAGAAACGTAAAGACCGGACGCGCAAGAGAGAACCGAGGACGTTTTTGCAAACTGCCAGCCACCCGGGCTATAAATAGACCACCCCACCACTTAGGGTTTTTCCTAAGCCACTAGGCAGCCCCCAGATCTGAAAATTGCCCAATTTTGCCCATTTTTGCAGCAAACCTAGCCCTCTCAGATCTGGACCGTCAGATCTCGCGATCCGACGGCCCAGATCGAGTCAACCTCCCACCAACCTCTCTCTCCACCGCCGCCTCCACCTTGCCCGTGGCCAGCCGCCGGCCAACCCAGCTCCGGCCACTGGAGTAGCCAGGCTGCCAGCCCTCTCCTCTCCCCTTTCCCTCTCCTCCCCTGACCTCTCTCACCCGCGTCCCCCTCCCTCTCTCCAGGTAGCGCTGTCGGCCGCCATTGGAGGGCTTGGCCTCGAGCTCGCCCTGGCAGGGGGCTCGCCGCGCCGCCTTCGACGCCCTCCGGAGGGATCCCGGCCGCCCGCCGCCGCCTGACCGGCCCTCCGCCACTGCCCGGCTGCCCCGGCATCCTAGCGCCCCTCGCCGGAGCCTGGAACGGTGACAGCCGCCGGCCACCGTGCTCGGGATCGGGATCGGTTCGGCAGCCAGGTGGGCCGTCCTGCGCCACCTCGCCAGCCTGGCCCAGCCGCCCCTCCACCAGGCCGCCAGCCCCCAGGCCGACTTGGGCCTCAGCCCAGGAGGTTGAATTTTTTCCTAAACACCTCGAATTTTTGCTAAGTCTGGAGTTTTTTTTGCTGCTGATGCTGTTTTGTAATGTGTTTTCCCGTTGATCCGTAGCTCCGATGAACATGCGCCCAAAATGAAAATTGCGTGTACTTTAATTCATCTTTTGTGAGCATTTTCATTTGAGGTCATCTTGATTGTGTAATTGTGTGTTGAAGTGGGCATCAGGCCGTTAATTGCTAGTAAGTCCTGTTAAGTGCTGCTGTTATTATTTTATTGCAACTTTGCATGATGTTTGTGACACATCCATGAGGCCTATTGCATTGATTCTTTTTCCTATGTGTTAAGCATCATGTGTACTTCATTTCCATGCTTTAACTTGTCATATTTGGGTGCTCTAGCTATATTAAATCTTGCTCCAAAGTGGTGATCCTGATGTTTATGTGCTATGCCATGCATGCTTGAGTTGCCATGTTAACAACCTTTGTTGATCACCTGTAGCTAAGCAACATGAACCACCATAAACGTGCGGTATTTGTCGTGTGTGACCGATACCCCACTTAAACTGTTAGTAACCGTTCTCGACGATAGATCCGTACCGCGTTGCCGTGTCGTGTGTTGTCTTCTTGATCTTGTGTTGCCCCGTAGTAATAGAGTGCTTGCTCGTTGATTGCTTTCTGGTGTTTACTTGTGTGCTCCCACGGATACCTTCGGAGACGATGCGAGCTTGCGATCAAATACACCTTCGGAACCCGACTTATCAACAGGCAAGGACTATACATTACTTATGATCCATTCTATTTCAACCAGCGGTTTGCATGCTAGTCTAGGTTAGGTTCGATGTTTGATCCTACCACATGTTTACAGCCTCTTTCAAGCCGATACAACCATGTCCCCTCCCAGCAAACCTTGTACTGCTATGTTACTATTGCTCGTTGCTCAGCCCTTGCTTAGTAAGCATGCTGAGGATGCTACGGTGTTACCCTGTTACTCCTTGGTTTGGGATATCACCTTATTATATTGTTGTTGACGATATTATTATTGTTAATGTTGACTATATTCGACGAAGTATGGAAGGTCTAGGCTATCCCGCCCCGACGCTTTGTTCCATTCGAGTCACCTAGGATCCGAGTTCCGAGTATTGGTTTTAAGACTGAGCGTGCCTAACCGCGTGTGGGATTTTATGGGGTCCCCTTTTCTTACCTACTTAGCTTCAAGCATTTCTAGTGGTGGCCCAAGCTGATTTTACCATTTGAAACCGTGTGTGTGCTGGTCGTACGCCAGTAGTTTTTAAACCAACCCGGACCAGTGAGGACATAGTTCCCTTGCTGGCCCATCATGACCGGCTGAGGACCCGGTGTCCCATGTGTGATTAACCGGCAATCCAAACCTGGAGTCTTACGGTAGAGACCAGATCGAGAGCGCCGCTGGCTCCTGAGATGGATGTCGTCTCACCTAGGGCCACCCGGATTTGTTCGTTGTTAGCTAGAGGGACTTGTCGTCTCGGATCTCTTGGAGATAAATCATAAAATGATTGCCTGTGATGGGTAGCAACTGAGAGAGATGGGCGTGCGTGCGGAGCCTTGTAATGGGCAGTTGGTACAGCCCTGCAGGGTTAAATCTTTTCGAGAAGCCGTGTCCACGGTTACGGACGACTTGAGACCTACTCCTTGTTCATAGACAACAACAACTGAGATAATCTTAATATAACTTGATCAACGTGTGTGTGCCTTGACCGCTTCTTCCACGTAGGGATGCGAAGATGAGGACAAGGATAGGATAGGTGTTATGTTTGCGTAAGTAGTTGATAGAAAGACTTGTTGGAGGCGATTCCTCATCGAATGCTTGGCTTCTTATCTTACTCTCTAGATCGTTAGCCACTTCATAAATGCTAGTGCGGCAGCAACCTCACCACTTATCCCTTCCTTACCGTAAACTACTAGTTGTCCTAGAATGACGAGTGATGAAGTCCTTGCTGGGTCAGATGACCACTACAGTTGGATGCTGAGTACCTCTGTACTCATGGTACTACCCCCAAACTCTTTTCAGGGTTCTTGATCGACAACATGTATGGTGATCGACGTTTCACGTGGAGACTCGACGACGACTAGTTAGGCGGATCCCGGCGGAGGGCCTGGACCCGTGTGGTTATGGGATCGTTGATTATCTTTTGCCACTAGGCATTTGATTGTAGTCTGTACCCAGACATGTATCGTCCGCTGTTGTATTGTATTTAAGGCAGTTGTATGCCGATTGTATGAGATGTTGTATCCTTGTATCTGTAATGTTGTGATATCATGTTGGAAATCCGGGGCATATGACTTCGTCATATGTCGCGGTGGGACCGATATGTGCTTCGTCCCCGGATCTAGATGGAAACATCTAGATCTGGAATAGTACCGCATATCGGGCCTTAGAGCGCCGTTGTCACCTTCCTATCGTTGTGGGAGTCCTATTGGAGACAAACCTTGGTATCTTCACCGAGGGTAATTTGCTGATGTCTACATCTCAACCTTTCACTTTGGGTAACCAACGAGGGGCGAGAAGCTATCAAGTAACTACCCATCTCTACCAACTAATGAGAGTAACTCTTTGACTCTTACATTATATGATTGCCCTCCATGCTTACCAGAGGAGGATGCATGCTATATTGATTGCTATAATCCTATTGAATTTTTTGAAATATCCCTTTTTGATGAAATTGATGCTTGTGTCCATGATTCCTCTATGAATGAGACTTGCAAGGATGATTTTTCTACTGTTATTTATGATAACCCTTGATACTTTGATAAGTCTTATGATAACCCTCTATTTTTTCCTAGTATGGATGTTCTTAATGATGAGGATTTTTTCTTAGAAAGTTTATATGATTATGTGCTAGTAGATCATGAAAACCATGCTTTATGTGATGGTTATATTGTTGAGTTTTTTCATGATGCTACTGAAAATTATTATGAGAGAGGAAAATTTGGTTGTAGAAATTTTCATGTTAGGAAAACACCTCTCTCCATGTTGAAAATTTTGAAGGTGCTCTTGTTTTACCTTCCTATGCTTTATACTTTGTGCTTCATTGATTTATTTGCTTACAAGATGCCCATGTATAGGAAGCTTGTTAGACTTAAATGTGGTTTATATTTTCTCCTTTGATGCTCTTTTTTGTGCTTCAACTTTAATTATTTTGTGAGCATCGTTACACCCATGCTTAGCTAATGGATTTAAAGAAGCGCTTCTGGGAGGAAGCCCAAAACAGATTAGGTTTCTTTTTCTTTTGTTGTGTCTTGGATGTTGTTACTACTGTAGCAACACCATTGTATCTTTATTTTAAAGTTTTGTGCCAAGTTTTAGCCACTTATGATAAGGGAAGCAAAAGTTGTGACATGCTGTCGAGAAAATAGATTATGTTTGCTTCATTGCAAAAATCAATCAAAATCACTGGTTCGTCTTTTTGAGCTGAATTTTTTACACAGCATGCTCTATACAACTGTTAAACTTTCATATGTTTTGAGTGTTCTTATTTGAGCTACAGAAGTGCACCTGAAAAAACAATCTCTACAATCTGTCATGGTTTGGCAGACTATCTATTAGTGTACTAACCACTCTAATAAGTTTATGAGAAGTTCTGTGTGAAGGAAAACTAGAGGCAAAAGCTCAAGCTGGGTGAAGCCCCGGCACCCCCAACAAGTATTCGAGGAGACTCAAGCATCTAATATTGGGGATGCCCCCGTGCATCCCCTTCTTCATCAAACAATTATCAGGTCGTCTCTCTCAATACTATACTTTTATTACTTCGCATGATATGTGTTGTCCTTGGAGCGTCTGTATATTTTCTTTTAGTTTTGTTTTGTTCTTTTTGCTGGTCATTACAATGTCGGAACCTAGCATGCTTGATTTGGAGAGATACACGCTCCAATTTATCATAGAACACTCTAGAGCTTCACTTATATCTGTTGAGTGTTAATTTACCTACTACCTGCTTGTTAGCTCTTGTTCTTCACTTAGATCTTGTTTGAGAGCAATTTAATTTATTTTGTAGAAATTTTAGAACACTCGTGCTTCACTTATATTTGTTTAGAGAGTTGTATCTGTTGCAGTGGCTTATGTGTCTCATGGTATGTTTTATATGTGGTGTATATGTAACCTAGATCACTAGGTCTAGCTTTGGATACCTTGGAATAGTGTTGAGGCATTGATTGAGTAATTATGAATGTTTATGCAATTGAGCTTGCGCCCATTAATGATAGGTGTCGTATCTTGGCTAACCGTGCCTTATTTTCGAAAACTACAAAAAAAAAGTTGAGAACTCTAGCTACTAAAAGGATCACTAATCTTTGCGGGGTTGGAATATATAGAGTACCCCCACGTACCATGGGTCGAGGATGCGCAAGGATAACCAAGCCCCCATACACTCCTCCTTGGGGTACTTGTCTCTTTGTGAATCTCCTGACTAGATCGAGAGTTACCGATAATAAGTGCATGAGTTCGTCGGTATAATGCGAGTATTCGATTGTTGGCACTTCCACCACCCATATTTTGCAAACTTTGCCGGTGCATCCAAACCCTTGGCATGATACGTTATGTCATCATAAACGTCCTTATATCTTTCCTCAAAACAGCCACCATACCTACCTATCAAGGCATTTCCATAGCCTTTCCGAGATATATTACCATGCAACATCGAACGTTCTTCATGTTCATATGACTTATAGAGTCATTACTTTTTGATTCAGAGTTGTAAGTAAATAAAAGTGTGTTGATGTTCTTATAGAGTGTTTCCCCTACAGTGAGGAAAGGAATAAAAGATCCCAAAGTGGACGAAATACAAAAAAAAAGAGAATAAAGAGCCATGGAGACCACCCAAAATCAAAAAATACAAAAAAGGGTGAAAAATAAAAAGAATAAAAAAAATAGGGGGCAGCACTACTATCCTTTATTCCACACTTGTGCTTCAAAGTAGCACCCGTACTTCATAGAGAGTTTTCATGTTGTTCTTGCATAACTATGTGGGGATATATACACTATAGAACTTGGCTTGCATATTCCGAGGATGAGCCTCCTCAAAAGAGCTCTAGGTCTTCATGAGCAAGAAATTTGGATGCACCCCCACTAGTTCCATTGGAGGGCTTTCATACACTTATAGCTCTTTGTGCATCCGCATGTTGCATGGAAATCCCTACTCCTCACACCATATCTATCATTTGGCTTTCTCTCGCCAATGATTGTCCTCATTGGTGTGAGCCTTTCTCACTTTTTTACTTCCTACCCCATCATTATTCTATTTTTCCATCCTAAGTGCCAATGGATCTTGCTCGCGCTCATCCATTGCATGAGTGCTCAAAGTCGAACGGGAGAGGATCAGTTTGACTTGTAGCTGACTAGTGGTCTGGGGACGAGTCAAAACAAGACTCCAAAGGGACCATGTGTGAAAATTAGTAGATTGAGTTCTCAACAACTATTAAATATTTTTATGCTCTAAACCTTCCCCACTCTTGGCACGGGAACTCCGGCTGGATACATTTGATTCACGGACAGCAAGAGCTCAATTGTCTATATATTCTTTCATTGCTTGCTTTAATATCAACTATAGACTATTGCTTTATGTCACTTTGTCTTTTGCTTATGTAACTTCATTACATTAGATTGATTGCCTTTACTCCTAAGTAGCATGTCACATCAAAAATTATCTTGTTAGCATTCACCTACTCGAGGACGAGAAGGAATTAAGCTTGGGGATGATGATACATCTCAAACATATCCATACATTTTGCTTGTTCCATGCTATTTTTGTGTCATTGCTACATCTTTTTGCCATGCTTTTGAATCATTTATTGGACTAACCTACTAATATAGAGCCCAATGACAGTTTCTGTCTGTTTTTTCATTGCAATACAGAAAAAGTCCAAAAATGAAGTTGCTTAGAAAATTCCCAAAAATTTACCAAAAATCTTTTACATCGGAAGAGTCCTCCAGCCGAAGGAGGAAGCGAAGGGGAGGCCCACAGGCTCCAGGTGCCCTCTGGGCGCGGCCAGGGGGACCCGCGCCGGGAGGCCGCCTGGGTATTGTGGGACCCCCTTGGTCTCCACTTTGGCCCTATTTATACCCCCCGACGTGAAAACCCGAGATATCGAACTCCTTTTTCCAGAAGCGCTCCCGATCTCAGCCACCATCGAAACCTAGCTTCAGGGGTCACTAGGATCTTGCTCCGGCACCCTGCCGGAGAGGGCCTTGGCCCCCGGGGCCATCTCCATCAACCCCTCTTCGCTCCATGATGCTTCTTGAGTAGTTCCTCCTTGGACTATGGGTTCTTGGCATTAGCTATGTAGTATCTTCTCCCCCGTAGATCTTCAATACAAAGTTCTCATGAGCTTTCCTACATGATTGAGATCCATATGATGTAATTGGTGTTGTGTTTGTTGGGATCTGATGAATTGTTACCTTGTTCAGCCCTAAGAAGTTTATGAATTATTGTTGCTGCAATTTGTTGTTCTTAATGCTTGCTACTAGTGCACGAGTAGCATGATTTGAGCACTTTATGGTTGCATGATTATAATTGTTGTTCTAGATCTTATCTACGGTTGTATGCACCTATTATAGTCCGAAACCAGCGATTCCAAAGGTGATAGCTTGGGACACCAAAGGGGATGGGCTATAATTTGAGGATTACACGTGTTCATAGAGTGTTAATGCTTTGTTCCGGTGCTCTTTGACAGGAGCACCTTAATCTCCATAAGTTCCTTTGGCCCCGTTTGTAGCAGGATGGTAGGAAAAAAGATGTTGTGCAAGTTCTTATTGCAAGAACGTACAACTACATAAGGAACACATGCCTACGTTTGGTTATTAGACTAGGATGCTCTAGTTCGTTCTTTGGCTAGAGTTAGTGCAATTTTGTCAATTGCCCAACTATAATGTGTTCACCCAACACTTGTCTTTTGCTTGGAGAGTTACCACTAGTGAAACCTTGAACCCCGGTCCATCTTTCATCTTTATTGCCTTCGTTGTTACTTTTGCTCTCATTACTGCTGCTACTACTTTGTTACTACTTTTTGGTGTTGGTGATTTGGGAAGTCTTAAAGTCTACACACTGTTGCTACTAAATATCTTGTCTAGTGCTTTTTCAGGTGTGGTTGAATTGAGAACTCAACTGCTAAGGCTTATAAGTACTCTTTGGCTCCCCTTTTGTCGAATCAATAAATTGGTTATACCTGCCCGCGAAGACTGTTGCAATCCTCTACACTTGTGGGTTATAAAGGGGTTTCATGGCGTGGATGTGGTAATGGCTTCTCACCCTTCGTTGGTTACCCCAAGTGGAATGTGAGATGTAGGATAGCACCAAATTTTCCCTATGTAAAGGATAGGGTTTGTCTCCTGTAGGACTCCGGCAATGATAAGCAGGTGGTTCGGCAAGTGATGCGCCGTCTAAAAAGAATCACTTCCTTCTCCTGGACCTGCACACGACACAATTAACTTTGCTCCCAACGAAGTTCAGAGAGGTTGTCAATCTCTCCGGCCTTGTTGTTTACAAAGGGTCAAACACACAAGGGATAATGATAATGATAGCAACTGAAAGTAAATACTGAAAAAGGAAATAGCTTGTAAACAATGATGAGAATATGGACCGGGGTCCCGTGATGTTCACTAGTGATGTCTCTCTCCCAAAAGAAGATAAAACTTCTATGCGAGGTAAACAAATTACAGATGGGCAATTGACAGGATTATAAATGCACCGCAATGCTAACTATGCTACAAAAGAAAGGAAGAGGCTCATAAGCATGCGAGTACGCCCAAATAAGTAGACCGAAATCCATCCGCATCTACTAAAAATCATCCACCTTGAGATATCTATCCAGAACATCTCGCTGGTATTAAGTTGCAAACCCCACCTAAAGTGTAAACCCAAAGCAACAGATAACTACATTAAAAAACACTCTGCGTAAAGTAAACGATCCTTGCAACCGCGGTTACAAGCACCGTTGTTTTCCCCCTTGTGGCAACATCACATCCCCTAGACTCATGTTTCTGTCACTCAAGCGTGTCATCAGGGGCATGTACCCACAATCG
This sequence comes from Bromus sterilis, assembly GCA_950022295.1. Taxonomy (NCBI): domain Eukaryota; kingdom Viridiplantae; phylum Streptophyta; class Magnoliopsida; order Poales; family Poaceae; genus Bromus; species Bromus sterilis. The sequence continues at coordinate 227,678,358 of OX465599.1, forward strand.
ATCATAACGTTCCCTCTTGGAGTTACTACCTACCACTTGGCCAAAGCAATAAACAGCAACGGAGAACATGCAAGAATTACTTAGGAACAAAAATATAAGAGATAAAAACCAAATATATTACTCTATCATGATTTGAACATAATCTCATAATCCATTAGATCCCATCAAACTCAGCATAGCAACAGCAGAAGGATTACATATGTGCCTCGCTCATGTAGGGCAGATCACGAGGTCTAAACCATGAAGAACAAAGAGGGGAGGAGAACATCACATAGCTACTGATCACGGACCCATGGTCCAAGGTAGACTACTCACGGAACATCCGGGAAGTGTCCATGGTGGAGGAGAAGCTCCCGGAGGTCGATCCTCCCTCCGGCAGGGTGTCGGGTAGGGTCCTGACGGTGCTCCCGATCTTGGAAGCGCGGCGGCGGCGGAACAGAGGAGAGATTGCGAAATAAGGTTCTCTCTTCGGAAGTTTCCCATGATGGAGAATAAATAGGCGAAGGGGGGCAGCCAGGGGGACCACCAGGGGTCCAGGCGCCCCCCCCCCTGGTGCAGCCAGGCACCTGGCCACGCCAGGTGGCTGCCTGGGCTCCTAGTGGTGGCCCCCTGGCCCTCCTTCGGGCTTCGGGAAGCTTCCGGCACGCTGATTTTTTATCTGATTTTTCCCGGATTTTTGGAGCACTTTTTATATGGGGGAAAACTAAAATAAAAAAAAGCAGAAAACAGGAACTGGCACTGAGGTGCACTGAGTTAGTAGGTTAGTCCAAATATGATCAAAAGTGTATGAAAGTGTATCTAGATCATAGCAATATCACACAAAACATGCATGGAACGAGCAGAAATTATCGATACGTTTGAGACGTATCAACATCCCCAAGCTTAATTCATGCCCGTCCTCGAGTAGGTAAATGATAACAGGCATAATTTCTGTGGTGACATGCTAGAAACCATATAAGAACTTTGAAAATTAAAGCAATCAAGGTATGTAATTAAACTCAAGTCATAACATGCAAGAGTCTATATTAGCATTGAAACAAGCAACAAAAGAACATTAAGCAAGAGCTCTCGCTGTCCGTGACTCGAATGTCTCCAAATGGTGTTTGCGTGCAAGAAGGGGGGACAGGGAATATGAGAATAAAAAGTATTTTTGTTGAGAACTCAATCTACTAAAGTTTCACACTTGGTCTCCTTTGGAATCTTATCTTGACTCGTCCCCAGACCACTAGCCAGGTACAAGTCAATTTGATCCACTCTTTTTCGATATTTGGAGCACTCATGCAATGGATGAGCGTAAGCACAAAATTTGACACTTAGGATGGCAAAGAGAGAAATATGGTGGAGGAGGAAGATAAAAAGGGTGAGAAAGGATCACATCAATGAGGACAATCATAGGCGAGAAGGCCAAATGATAGATATGATGTGAGGAGTAGGGATTGCCATGCAACGGATGCACATATGGGCTGAAAACCTCTCCAATGGAACTAGTGGGGGTGCATCTAACTTGCTCTCTCATGAAGACCTAGAGCTCTTTTGAGGAGGCTCATCCTTGGAATATGCAAGCCAAGTTCTATAGTGTGAAGGTCCCCACGTAGCTATATGCATGATCATCTCTATGGAGTACAAGGATAAGAGGGAGTACAAGTGTGGATCTTTCAAAAGGATAGTAGTGTTTCCCCTTTCTCTCTTTTTATTTTTTTTTCTCTTTTTTCTCTTTTTTTGTATTTTTTTGGTGGCCTCAATGGCTCTTTATATTTAACTCTCATTTTTCCTCTTTGGGATCTTTTATTTTGTCCACTTTGGGATCTTTTCCTCACTTAAGGGCAACACTCTAATTTTTACAAGAGGGTATAGAAGATCTTTCACACTTTACAAGGTACTCAAATCATAAAGATGTATCTATCATGATGTATGCAATGTATGTCGCTGCCAGTGTAGCAGGAACATGTATGACATGAAGATCAATTCATGAAGAGGTGGATGTTGCATGGCAATATATCTCGAAAAGGCTATGGAAATGCCTTTATAGGTAGGTATGGTGGTTGTTTTGAGGAAATATATAAGGAGGTTTATGATGACAGGGCGTATCATGCCAAGGGTTTGGATGTACCGGCGAAGGTGGACGCCAACTCTCGGAGTGAGAAGGAGGCAATGCACGGCACAGGAAAGGCTAGCAAATATGAGGAGGTGGAAGTGTCAACTTTCAATACTTACATTAGTCCGAAGAACTCGTGCATTTATTATCGGTAACTCTCAATCTAATAAGGGGGTTCACAAAGATACAAGTACCCCGAGGAGGATTGTATGGGGGTTTGGTTATCCTTGCGCATCCTTGACTCATGGTACGTGAGTGTACTCTAATATTTGATCCCTCCAAAGATTAGCGATCCATCTAGTAGCTAGAGTTCTCAACTAGTTTTGTAGGTTTTGAAAATAAACACGGATTGCCCAAAATACGACACCTATCACTAATAGTCTAGAGCTCTTGACACCAAAAGTTCAAACATTACTCACATCAATACCTCAAAACTATTGCAAGTTACTACTAAAATTAAATAGCAACCTCAATTACCTACTCTCAAAACAAGACACAACTCAGTGCAATAACCAAATCTCTTAACAAGATAAACATGAAAACTAAAGAGAGTTCCAACAACAAACTAAACAAAAGCCAAGGCTCTTGCTAAAGACAAACTAATACTAAGACTAAACATGGCAGTATCTACGAAAAGATAAAGAACACACAACAGTAAAAAGATAGGCATGAAAAATCCTATGATGTGTTCAAGATTTTGGAATTGGAGCGTGTTTCTCTCCCACACAAAGTAAGACGGGGTCTAACTTGTTAAGAACAGCAAGCAAATCTAAAGGAAACTAAAATTAAAACCTAAGAGCGAGACGCTCCAAGCATAGCACATAACGCATGAAGTGATAAAAAATATAGTGAGATGAAGGACGAACTGATGATTGTTGATGGAGAAGGGGATGCACGGGGGCATCCCCAAGCTTAGACGCTTGAGTCTCCTTGAATATTTATTGGGGATGCCCCAAGCTTGAGCGCTTGACACTCCTAAATCTTCTTTCATCATCTTCCATCGCACACTTGAAAACTCCCTTCATACATAACTCATCATAAGATGATTAGAGAGGTTATTACCCTTAATAAAATAATTTTTCCCCACTGGATATAAACATATTCTTGACGAGCTACTGTTTCTAAAGATTGACAAAAGGTTTTTGCAAATAAAAAGAAAGCTTATGGTTTGCAAAACGAAGAAAAGGAAAAATAGGACAGAATCTGTGAAAAACAGAACATCAGATAGTAAAGAATTTTTTAGGGGTACTTCTGCAACTCAAATCAAAAAACTCAGAACATACGAAAGTTCCGAGATTGTATAGATCACATTGTGTAATAAATTCAGCTCAAAAAGATAAACTGGTGATTTGATCCGATTTTTCCTGTCACGAAGACAGAATCTGTTTTCTGGACAGCATGTCACAACTTTCACTTCCCTTGTCATATGAGGCTATAACTTGGCACAAAGCTTGAAAATAAAGATACAATGATGTTGCTACAGTATTAACAAACATCAAGACCACTAAAAACAGAAGTAAAAACATCTTGGGTTGCCTCCCAACAAGCGCTTTCTTTTACGCCTTTAAGCTAGGCATAAGGATTATAAAATGTGCTCTCATAAGAATATGAATTTTGAAGCAAAAGAGAGCATCAAGAAGCAAATATGAAACACATTTAGGCCTAACCCACTTCCTATGCATAGGCATCTTGTAAGAAAATAAATCAAAAATCACAAAGTGACATCCATAGGAGGGTGGAGCAAGAACAACTTCAAAAGTTTCAGCTTAGAGAGAGGCGTTTTTGTAACATGGAAGTTTCTATAACCAAACTTTCCTCTCTCAAAGTAATTTCAATAGTGTCATGAAAAACATCAAGAATATAACTATCACATAAATCATGGTGTTCATGACCTACAAGCATACGTGTATTGTTTTCAACACGGTCTTTAGGATCATAAGATAAATGCAACCCATCACCTAAGAGCACAATTCCCCGGAATATGAGTTGGAGATTTCAAAAGGATAACAGGACAATCAAGTTTGACTGCAATAGCAAAAAATTCATGCTTAACATGAGAAACAATAGAAATTTCATCTCCATAAGCCTCATCCATACTGGCATCACGGCCATAAGCATAGAAGGCATCAACTTCATCAAAAAGGGATATTTCAAAAGAATCCATAGGATCATAGCACTCATATAAGGTAATATTCAAAAAGTTACTCTCATTAGAAGGTAGACATGGATGGCTCCATTCTTCCTCCTTTTGTTCGTCACTCTCCTCCTCTTTTTCATCCAAGGAGCTTTCAGTTTCAGCAATTTCTTCTTCCATAGAGTCCTGCAAATCATTAGTCTCTTCCTTTGGGGGAGAGATCTTCTCAAGATGATAAGTAATATAATAATTTGCGTCGTAATTTTCCAAACAATAGTTATGTATAGAAAGACTCTCAGATTTGTAAGGGGCATCATCAATATTTTTAATAAGAGAAGTAATTTCATAGACACCCTTATAAGCAACAAATTCTTCTATTTGCTCTGCATCATCAAAATCATAATTTCTCTTAGCATAAGAAGCTAAGGTTTCATCATCATTGTACTCACATTGGAAAGCAAGGTGTTTGTGCCTCATAAAGCAACAAGATTCATCCCTGCAGAAAGATATATTATATATTGAGCACAAGTTTCTAGCATACTCATACAACTGATGTATTTTTTTCCATAAGTGTATCCCCTTTTGAGACAAGCGGTGTTCCTTGTACCACTTTTGTTGATCCGCGGTGAATCCTCCATGCCAATAAGATCTGGTTTCAAAGAAGTCAGACATTGATTGGCAAGTAAGGAATTAGACATACTATATTTTTTGGGTTTTTGATATAGGACACAAAGATAAAAACTGAAAGGTAAACTAATAATACAAAAAAGTAAAGGTAAAAGGTAGTGGGCAACTCCCCTATCTTATCACTCGGAGTCCCCGACAACGGCGCCAGAAATTTGCTTGATGGCGTGTAAGTGGTAATGGCTTCTCGCCCTTCATTGGTTACCCCAAGTGGAAGGTGAGATGTAGGATAGCAGCAAATTTCCCCTATGTAGAGGATAGGGTTTGTCTCCCGTAGGACTCCGGCAATGATAAGTAGGTGGTTCGGCAAGTGATGCACCGTCTGAAAAGAATCACTTGCTTTTCCTGGACCTGCACACAACACAACTAACTTTGCTCCCAACGAAGTTCAGAGAGGTTGTCAATCTCTCCGATCTTGTTTTTTACAAAGGGTCAAACACACAAGGGATAATGATAATGATAGCAACTGAAAGTAAATACTGAAAAAGGAAATAGCTTGTAAACAATGATGAGAATATGGACCGGGGTCCCGTGATGTTCACTAGTGATGTCTCTCTCCCAAAAGACGATAAAACTGCTATCCGAGGTAAACAAATTACAGATGGGAAATTGACAGGATTATAAACGCACCGCAATGCTAGCTATGCTACAAAAGAAAGGAAGAGGCTCATAAGCATGGGCAGTATGCCAAAATAAGTAGACCGAAATCCATCTGCATCTACTACTAATCATCCACCTTGAGATATCTATCCAGAACATCTCATTGGTATTAAGTTGTGAGCCCCACCCAAAGTGTAAACCCAAAGAGACAACTTCATTGAAAAGAACTTTGCGTAAAGTAAACAATCCTTGCAACTGTGGTTACAAGCACCGTTGTTTTCCCCCTTGTGGCAACAACACATCCCCTAGACTCATGTTTCTGTCACTCTAGTGTGTCATCAGTGGCATGTACCACAATCGAGCATAACGTTCCCTCTTGGAGTTACTACCTACCACTTGGCCAAAGCAATAAACAGCAACGCAGAACATGCAAGAATTACTTAGGAACAAAAATATAAGAGATAAAAACCAAATGTATTACTTTATCACGATCTGAACATAATCTCATAATCCATCAGATCCCATAAACTTAGCATAGCAACAACAGAAGAATTAAATATGTGCCTCGATCATGTAGGGCAGATCACGAGGTCTAAACCATGAAGAACAAAGAGGGGAGGAGAGCATCACATACCTACTGATCACGGGCCCATGGTCCAAGGTAGACTACTCACGGCACATCTGGGAAGCGTCCATGGTGGATGAGAAGCTCCCGGAGGTCGATCCTCCCTCCGGAAGGGTGCCGGGAAGGGTCTTGACGGTGCTCCCGATCTTGCAAGTGCGGGGGCGGCGTAACAGAGGCGAGATTGTGAAATAGGGTTCTTTCTTCGGAAGTTTCCCGTGACGGAGAATAAATAGGCGAAGGGGGCAGCCAGGGGGGCCACCAGGGGTCCATCCCCCCCCTGGCGCGGCCAGGCCCCTGGCCGCGCCAGGTGGCCGCCTGGGCTCCTGGTGGTGGCCCCCTGGACCTCCTTCGGACTTCGGGAAGCTTCCGGCACGCTTATTTTTTATCTGATTTTTCTCGGATTTTTGGAGCACTTTTTATATGGGGAAAAACTGAAATAAAACAACAGCAGAAAACATGAACTGGCACTAGGGTGCACTGAGTTAGTAGGTTAGTTCAAATATGATCAAAAGTGTATGAAAGTGTATCTAGATCATAGCAATATCACACAAAACATGCACGGAATGAGCAGAAATTATCGATACGTTTGAGATGTATCAGGGTTCTGGCGCTATTCTTCAAAAAAGGTCCATGTTATTCTTTTATGCTTGTGCGCTGCTCCTTGACTCTTTGAGGGTAAGGGAATTTTTCCTGGAAGGGATGATCTTGAGGGTGGTCTCAGAACTTTGAACCTTTGGTGTAAATTTTGCTGATGTATGATCGTCAAGGGGTGGAAGGAAAAATCCTTGGGTGAAAAAGGGGAGTTTATACTTGAGCCCCCGAGTGTCTAAAGAGCGACGTTTAGGTAGGTGAGAAACATTTCAGAGGGCAGGGTGAGCCTGCGCTCGAGCCCCCGAGTGTCGGAGTATTGCCGTCGCGTAAGCGAGTAACATCCGGGTGGCCGCTGTGTGCGAGCCCCCGAGTGCCAAGTTTAGCTCGCGTAAGCGAATAACGCCTCGGAGGGTGGCTGCTGCGAGCGAGCCCCCGAGTGCCAAGTTTAGGTCGCGTAAGCGAATGACTCCTTAGAGGGTGGCTGTTGCGAGCGAGCCCCCGAGTGCCAAGTTTAGGTCGCGTAAGCGAATAACGCCTTGGAGGGTGGCTGCTGCGAGCGAGCCCCCGAGCGCCAAGTTTAGGTCGTGTAAGCAAATAACGCCTCAAAGGAGAGGGTGAGTCTGCGCTCGAGCCCCCGACTGCCAAGGTTTTGTAATTTGGGAAACACATGTTTTATTGCTTTTAGTCTTTACATGGGTTGCCTCTCGGCGGTGCTGCCGATATAAAGATGCAGGGGCGAAGGTTCCAGCGGGTAGTTTTATGGGTAGAAGAGGCGTAGGTTTTCCACGTTCCACGTGTTTCCCACGTCTTCGTCGGTCTTCGGGTTCTTCAGTCTGTAAGCTCCTCCCCCTATTACTTCCGAGATTATGTAGGGTCCTTCCCACTGTGGGGCGAGCTTGTGGACCTTCTCTTGTGTCAGCCGTAGGACGAGGTCCCCTTCGCAAAAAATTCTTGTTCAGAGTCGGCTGCTTTGGTACGTGCGTAGTTTGTCTTTGTACCCTTCTGACCATGATAGGGATGTGTCTCTTGCTTCATCCTTGACATCTTTGTCGTCCGCGAGTGTGTCTTCTGATTCTTCCTCTTCGTATCCCGTGATTCTGGGGGGCTCCAAATTTGAGGTAATGTGGGAGTACTGCCTCCGCTCCGTACACCATGAAGAAGGGCGTGTACCGGGTTGAAGAATTAGGTGTGGTGCGTAGGCTTCATAGGATGGCGGGAAGCTCTTCTATCCAGTTGTCTGCGGCCTTCTCGAGTGGTGCGAGGAGCCGCTTTTCGATTCCGACGCATACTAGGTCGTTTGCTTTCTCCACTTTTCCGTTGGACTGCGGGTGCGTGATTGATGCGTAGTTGATCTTGATGCCCAGTTCCTGGCATGAATTTTGGAATTCTGTTGTTGTGAAGTTTGTACCATTGTCTGTAATGATGTTGTGCGGCACGCCGAACCGGAAGATGATTGAATTGATGAAGTTGACTGCCATGAGGGTTGTCGAGCTGGTGATTGGCACCGCTTAAATCCACTTGGTGAACTTGTCGGCTGCAAGTAGGATATGTGTTCGACCTCCTTTTGCATATTTCTTGTGTGGCCCAACCATATCGAGTCCCCATGTTGCAAAAGGCCAGGATAGTGGTATGGTTTTGAGTTCTAACGCTGGCGTGTGGCGCCTGCTGACGAATTTTTGGCAGGCGATGCAGCGTCACACGATGTCTTCTGCGTTTCACATTGCAGTTGGCCAGCAAAAACATGCTCCAAACGCTTTAGCCACTAGAGCGCGGATGCTCGCGTGCTGTCCGCAAACTCCTTCGTGGATCTCGAGTAGTAGTGCCTTGTCATCTTCCTCCTCGATGCACTTTTGGAGTACTTGGGAAATGCAACGCTTGTAGAGTTGTCCGTTGATTATGGTGAATGCTTTGGATCGTCGGCTGATGCGCCGAGCTTCCGTGACATCTTCTGGCAAGGTGCCATGTATCAGATATCTGAGGAAAGGTCTTGTCCAGGCCGGGCCTTCGGGTACCGCCGGTTTTTCCTCTTCGTTTGCATTGTTGCCTTCTTCGTCAACGACTGGGTTCGCTGCGGCTACTTGTGCCAGTGCATTTACATTAACGACTTATGCGCCACTGCTGGCGTGAGAGCTTTAGTTTTGATTGACCTCTGGCTGATACTTTCGAGGAAAACGTCCGGTGGGGAACTCAAATCAAAAAACTCAGAACAGATGCACGAAAGCCAATTGTATGGAGCATGCCTTCAAAAAAATTCAGATAAAAACATGATCTGATGATTTTAGCCGAATTTTTCCGTCAAGGGGACATAATCTGTTTCTGGACAGCATGTCACAACTTTTGAACTTTCTTGCAATCGGAGGCTAAAATTTGGCACAAATCTTGAAAATAAAGATACAATGATGTAGTTGCAGTAGTAACAAGCATCAAGACCACTAAAACTGAAAATAAAAACAGCTTGGATTGCCTCCCAACAAGCGCTTTCTTTTATGCCTTTTAGCTAGGCATGATACAAGAAAATCAGGTTTTATCAATATCAAAGGAATAACTTGCCCATGTAACGGACTCATAAGGTAACTTGATTTTCTTTCGAGGGAAGTGTTCCATTCCCTTTTTGAGGGGGAACTGAAATCTAATGGTCCCCTCTTTCATATCAATGATAGCACCAACGGTGCGAAGAAAAGGACGTCCCAAAATAATTGGACATCAGGGATCACACTCAATGTCCAAAACAAGAAAATCAACGCAAACATAATTATCATTGTCAATAACGAGCACATCATCAATCCTTCCTAAAGGTTTCTTTACGGAAGAATCAACAAGACGAACACCAAAAGAACAAGTATCAAAAGGTTTCAAATTAAGCATATCATACATTATTTTGGGCATAACGAAGGCACTAGCTCCAACATCATATAAACCATAGCAAGAGAAGTTATTTGATTTAATTTTGACTATAGGATCCCAACCATCTTCTAGCTTCCTAGGGACGGAAGTCTCAAGCTTGAGCTTATCCTCCCTAGCTTTGATAAGAGCATTGGTAATAAGCTCGATGAAGGCAATGTTAAGTGTGCTAGTGTGGGGGTCTTTAGCCATTCTTTGTAAAAAGGTGATAACTTCTAAGAGACTACAATTATCAAAATCAAGATCACTACCATTAATTAAAGTGGTGGTGATGTCATCTAAACTCATTGGTTTGGTAGCCTCTAGATTGATAGGAACTTCTTGTCCTAAAGTTGAGGTATTAGCATCACCATTAATAGGTCCAGTGGGACTAGGGATGTGTTGGGTGCTAACAGTTTTGAGATCCTCAACATGTATAGGAGATAGTAGTGTGTGTAGGAAGGCTCTTAATTCTATCTTCCTCTTCCTTTTCTCTAGCCCATCTATCCTTAAGTTTGGCTAGCATTCTAATATTCTCATTAATTTGGACTTGGATAGCAATCATGGGTGTGGTTTTCCTATCCTCAAGGGGAGAGGTTCTAATCTTAAGAAATTCTACCTCATGAGCTAAGATTTCAACCTTCGAAGACAGGCTATCTAGTTTTTCTAATTTCTCTTCTACACTCTTATTGAAGGCTTTTTGAGAAGTGATAAAGTCCTTAAGCATGATCTTCGTTTCATAAGTGGAGTTTTTGGTGCTAGGATAAGTCTTGTTGTTCCCATAGTTGTTTGATGGGAACGGTCTAGGATTTCTACCAAAATTACTCATATAAGCATTATTATTAAAGTTGTTCCTAGAGATAAAATTAACATCAACTTGCTCTTGAGCAACCAAAGACTTTAAGACGATCAATAGGAGCTTGCTTAGTAAGTAAAGACATGATCAAGTAAACTTTTTTATTTAGGGAGGAGATCTCCTCGACAGAGTTTACCTTCCTACCTATTGGAGTTCTTTTAGTGTGCCATTGGGAACCGTTTGTCATCGTCTCATCTAATAGTTTTGTGGCAACACCAAGTGTAGTTGACATAAAAGTTCCTCCCGCGGCCGAGTCTAACAGATTCCGCGAGGTAAAGTTCAAGCCAGCATCAAAAGTCTGGATAACCATCCAAGTAGTCAAACCATGTGTAGGGCAGTTTTTAACAAGAGATTTCATGCGTTCCCAAGCTTGGGCAACGTGTTCATTATCCAATTGCTTAAAATTCATAATATTACTCCTCAATTGGATAATCTTAGCAGGTGGGTAGTACTTCCCAATAAAAGCATCCTTGCACTTATCCCAAGAATCTATGTTATTCCTAGGCAAGGATTGAAACCAAATTTTATCTCCTCCTCTCAAGGAGAAAGGAAAAATTTTAAGATTAACAATATCACCTTCTACTTCTTTATACTTTTGCATATCACATAGTTCAACAAAATTATTGAAGTGTAAAGCAACATCATCTCTAGCACCAGAGAATTGTTCTTTCATAACAAGATTTAGTAAAGCAGGTTTAATTTCATAGGAAGATGACGAAGTGGCAGGTGTAGCAATAGGAGTGCAGATAAAGTCATTGTTGTTGTGACTAGTGAAGTCACACAACTTAGTGTTTTCACTGGAACCCATAATAGTAGCAGCAAGTAAGAACAAGATAAAAAAAAATTGTGTGGTTTTCGGTAAAGGACACTAAGATAAAAACGATAAGGTAAACTAACAAGACTAAAAAGCAAAGATAAAAGATAGTGTGAAACTCCCCTATCTTGAAGAGTGGAGTCCCGGGCAACGGCGCCAGCAATTTTCTTGATGGCTTCTCGCCCCTCGTTGGTTACCCCAAGTGGAAGGTTGAGATGTAGCCTAGCAGCAAGTTTCCCCCAGTGAAGATACCAAGGTTTATGTCGTCGGCGGACTCCGAATTCTGCAAGTAGGTGTCAACGACGCCAGATATTAAGTTGCCAGATGAGACAAGTTGACGTGGACCTGCACACACAACAGATAACTTTGCTCCCAACGAGTATTGAGAGGTCGTCAATCTCTCCAGCGTTGTTGTTTACAAAGGATTAAACGCAAGGGTAGATAGTAATGATAATGATAGCAATGAAATTAAAAGCTAAAAGTAAAGTGGAGGTGTAAACAATGGTGGAAATATGGATCGGGTCCCATGATGTTCACTAGTGATGTCTCTCTCCCAAAAGACGATAAACAGCTAAGCTGGGTGAACAAATTACAGCTGAGCAATTGACAGAATTATAAACACACCGCAATGCTAATTATGCTACTGGAAAGTAAGAGGCTCAAAAGTATGGGCAGTACGCCAAGACAATTAGACCAAAATCCATATGCATCTACTACTAATTACCCACCTTGAGATATCTATCCAGAACATCTCGCTGGTATTAAGTTGCGAGTCCCACCCAAAGTGTAAACTCAAAGCAACAGACAATTACATTAACAATCTATGTGTAAGGTAAACAATCCTTGCAACCGCGGTTACAAGTACCGTAGTTTTCTCCCTGGTGGCAACAACACATCCCCTAGTCTCACGTTTCTGTCACTCAAGCTAGACATCGAGGGGGCATGAACCCACAATCATGCATAACGCTCCCTCTTGGAGTCACTATATACTACTTGGACAAAGCAATAAAAAGCAACGGAGAACATGCAAGTATTACTCAAGAACAAAATATAAAAGGTAAACCAAATATATAACTCACCACGATCAGAACATAATCTCATAATCCATCGGATCCCAACAAATACAGCATAGCAACAGCAGGAAAAATACATAGGTGCCTTGATCATGTAGGGAAGCTCACAAGGTCTAAACATTGAAGAACAAGGATGGAGAGAATACATCACATAGCTACTGGTCATGAACCCATGGTCCAAGGGAAACTACTCACGGCACATCCGGGAGGCGTCCATGGTGGTGGAGAAGCTCTCGGAGGTCAATCCTCCCTCCGGCAGGGTGCCAAGAAGAGTTCTTCTAGCACTCTCGATCTTGGAAGCGCTGCGATGGCGGAACGGAGAGGTATTTCGCGATGCGGGATTCTCCTCGAGGGTTTCTGCGATGAGGGGTAAAAATAGGCTGAAGGGGGCACCAGAAGTGGTGCCCACCTCCCAGGCGCCCTGGTGGCGCGGCCAGGGGTGGGGCCACGCCACCTGGCCGACTGGGAGTGGGGTAGCCTCCCTCCGGCTCTTCTTCGGTGGTTCCGGAAGCTTCATTAACGCTGGTTTTTATTCTGGTTTTTCTGGAATTTTCTTGCATTTTAAATTGGGGAAAAAACACTGCAAATAAAGACATCAGCAGACAGGAACTGGCACTGGGTGCACTGAGTTAGTAGGTTAGTCCAACTATGTGTAAAATGATATGAAAGTGTAGCAAAACATGTAGCAATGTCACATAAAAGTGTATGGAACAAGCATAAATTATAAATACGTTTGGGATGTATCAGCGATTGCTTGGACTTTCTATGGATTGGCTTTGACTCCTTGGGCAGAGACCATGTACCCGAACAGTTTTCCGGCTGTCACGCCGAACAAGAATTTTTTTGGATTAAGCTTGATCATGTATCTGTTGAGTGCTGCGAAGGTCTCCCAGAGGTCATCGAGTAATGTGTCTGGATTATATGTTTTGATGACGATGTCGTCTACGTAGACTTGGACGTTTCTGCCTATTTGGTCCCTTACGCATGCTTGCATCATCCGCTGGTATGTGGCTGTCACAACCCCAAGTTAGGTATGTGCTAGGGTTATCTTAGGCTTTGCATCATGCAAAAATTTCAAAAGAAATTGGAAATGGGGAAAGCAGACAGTCCTGAAGAATTTAATTCAAATGGCCAGATAAAAATTTCTTCCAAAAATCCTTTTGAATATTTGTAAAACCTCTGAAAATGTGCATGATCATGTTCCATGTGTTGAGGGACCCAAGTCATGCCCATGGAATTTTACAAAAATCCAAACAGGAGCTTGAAAATTAAAATAACCCCTATTTGATTTGAAATTCAAATTATTTGAATTTCAAAAATCTCCAAAACTTGTGAGTGGCTAGCTATATATATTCTAAGACCACATAAAGTTTTGAAGATTTTATAAATTTCTCTGCTATTTTATTTAGAGCAAAACAGAAAACAAAAAAGGAACAAAGAAATAGTACACAGAGAGAAAATAATAAAAAGGAAAGCCAGCCCACCCTTACAGGCCGCAGGCCCAAATCATCCCCCCAACGTCCCAAGCCCAGCCTGACCTTGTCGTCTTTCTCGTCGCGTCGACAAGCTGCTCGGTGGCGAGCATGCCGACGCCGGCGAGGGCCACGTTGCCTCTAGGGCCTCCCCCTCCTTCTCAGGACGCCACGGAGACGCCCTAGCACCCGTGCACTCCCCCCCCCCTTCTTTTCTCGCTCTCCCTCACTCCTTCATCGAAATATCACTGCGATAGAGAGCGCCGCCGCCCCACCATCGTGCTCCGACGCGGCGCACGTCGACGAGCCGCCGCCCCAAGGTGTCCAGGAGAACTGCGACGACGCCCCGCACCTCCCAGCTGAAGAAGACGAGCTCCCTCGCCCTAGGGATGACGCCCACGTCACTTCTCTCTGCCACGGCCGCCACGGGTCTTTCCGAAATTCGTCCCCTACGGTGCCCCCAGCCCTGGCCGTCGACACCATCGTCTTCACGGTGAGGCTGCGGTCCTTTTCCTCCTTCCCACGCTCTTTTCCGCGCACGGATTCATCGAGCCCGCCTACACAATGCTCCGGCTGTCGCCTTCCTCGACGCCGGCGAAGTCTTGATGTCTACGCACGCTTCTATTCTTGTAGACTATGTTGGGCCTCCAAGCGCAGAGGTTTGTAGGACAGCAGCAATTTCCCTCAAGTGGATGACCTAAGGTTTATCGAACTCAGGGAAGTAGAGGTTGAAGATGGTCTCTCTCAAGCAACCCTGCAATTAAGATACAAGACGTCTCTTGTGTCCCCAACACACCTAATACAACTAGGAGTTATATAGGTGCACTTGTTCGGCGAAGAGATGGTAAAATATGGGTGATAGGTGTGGCAAAGCAAAGTAATATAAATCTGTAATAAAAATTGCAGCAAGCAAACATGTGACAAAAGTGAGCACAAACGGTGTAACAATGGGGGGAACAAGGCATAGGCTTCATACTTTCACTAGTGGAAACTCTCAACAACATTAACATAGTCTAATCACATGATATTTCCACTAAAATATTCATTGGAGACGTACTCGGAGGTCATTCCTTTGTGGTCAATAGAGGACGAGAATTATGTAGGGATACAAAAGCACACCTCAAAATTTGTAGTTCTCAATCTATGGATTTCCCAATATCACGGCGGCCATCCAAAGAGAGTACCACAATCACCACAACATATCTCAAGGATAGTCAAAGACAAGCACCAAGAGACTCTCAATCTTCAATCAACACACACAAGAGGAAATCACTCATGATAATATTCTTCTAACCCATGTCCAATAGACCGATGTCACCTTGGTCACGGGGATTATACTAGATAAGATCAATTGAGTACATCAATCCAATACATAGAGGAAGGGGAAATATCATGGGATCACTCTAGATTAACATAGCCTATGATCACAATGAAGATCACATCATGGGAGAGAGAATTGACCACATAGCTACTGGTAGAAACCTTAGCCCCGAGGAGGAACTACTCACACATGGACATGGTGAGAGAGAGAGTTGTTGATGGAGAGGTGCAGCCCGGAGGAGATGCAGGAGACGGCGGCCGCGGCGGCCACGGCCACGACGGTGGCCATGACCCTTGGGGCAGCGGCCCTTGGCCCCTTCTTCTTCCTTGGAGATGGTGCTGCTGTGGAGATTGATCTCCCCCTCAAGACGGCTGCCAAGGGGGAGGAAATTTTGTGGTGCCCTTTGACCTAGCTTTCCTCTCTTTATACAAACTCTCGGATTCCCTTCATCTATATTACGTCTTCGGTATTTCGGGGCTCCAGGGAGCATCCGAACTCCTATTGGGCCGAATTTTATGTCTAGTTCCACGGGAAAAAATTCCCTACAACTTTGTAGTTTTAAGTTTTTCCGTTTGTGGCCGTATTCTAGCGTCTCCGAGGCGATCTTTAAAACCTATCTGGTGGGGACAGATTTCGGGAGAGTTATAGTCCAACTCCTACAAGGCTTCTTTTTGTGATTTTTCCTTTATTCAAGTAATTCCTACACATAAATTACAAAAACAAGAACTTGTGCACTCTTGCAATCATTAATAGGTTAGTTCCAAATTATGTTATAAAAATATATGAAAGTGTACCAAAAGCATAGCAATATCACACAAAACATGAATGGAGCAAGCAAAAACTATAGATACGTTTGCGACGTATCACGTCTCCGGTCAATTTCCGAGACACTGGCCTGCTCCCCTCGACGCGCGGAAGCCTGGGGATCGCATTGGTGCAAGCCACGCACCTATTAGCCGTCGGAAATGCCGTCCAGTGCGAGCGCCGCCGTGCAGTTTGGTCTCCGCCGGCCAAACTCCGGCGAGGCCGACGTGGCACTTGATTAGGGGCTAATCCCCCTGATAATTGACCCCCAGGTCAATGACAGGTGGGCCCCCTGGCCCCCTAACCCCCTTTTTGACCCCTCTCGGCCTATTACCTCAATCCGTGTTGACGTCCAGGAGTCACATTAGTTCGGGCTTTCCATTTGGCATATGCATAGAAAAATAATGGATGAAACATTGCATCATATAGATATGTGGGTGGATCTATGATACAGTGAAACCATCTTCTCGGATGGCGTCTCGGTTTCCTACATTGTATGAGTCTGTATCGTTGATCCGGTCGGACTCTCGAGCGGGATCTACCTTAGATAGTCGACTCCTGGAATAGACCGGTTGTGAGCGAAGTGTCGTGGTGAACATCCTCGCCGGCACCCCTTGAATGGTGCCGAGACCTGGCGGTAACTGATGGTCATGTGTGTGTAGTTTACACCCTTGCAAGGTTAACAAAAATATTTGAATAGTCGCGTCCGCGGTAATGGACTACTTGGAGACCTATGCTTGATTATTAGACAACTTCAACGGTTACTCTAAAACTTGCCAAGAAAAGTGTGAGTGCTATGGCGTGCTCCTCGTGGGGAAGTCGAGGAAGTATCCATAGTGGTGTATTGGTTTGGAGACTTGGTAGTGGACTCGAGTATGCTTCTTACCTAATTCTGGTATTCGTAGTACAGGACTAGCCAAGTCAAAGCTCGCACTTCTGCATTGAAACCCCACCTCCCTTTACCTTGAAACTTGAGCATGATTAGCATAGTTCTGATGTAAGTCTTGCTGAGTACGACTTTGTACTCATGTTTGCTTATTCTATGTTTTAGATGAGAACCCAGAACCCGATGGAGTCACCTTCCTGAAGCTCGACGATGACTAAGTTAGTATAGTTCTAGACAGCAGTCTGGTCCCGTGTGGAAGGGCTATGTATGTTGAACAAGGCTTCTCTAAGCCATTTGTTAATATTGTATGTACTCATACCTAATTTGCTTCAGTTGTTTGATGTAATGATTGATCATAGTCATATGATCTTAGTGTACTCTATGTGTAAGTCAATTAAGATATACTTTGTAGAGTTCGTGCAATGTGTACCTTCTGTTTACACTTGACATGTATGTTGCGTGTATGATTATAAGATGCATTTATTAGTGTGGGGTTCGATATCATAGTTGTGTTCTTGCCGGCTGTCTTAGATGTGCGCATCTTGGGGCATCGCGATGCGATTGCTCATGACTCTATCACGTGGCACACTTCGTTGTATGATTGAGCCCGCCCGAGACCCCGACTAAGTGATCGGGCTGGAGTCTGTTTATGTAAGTGTTATAATTCAATCGATAATATGGTTGAGATGACTTGTCTATGAGTATGGGATTTCACCACCCATAATCATTTAGACTTGTGAGCGGGCGATGAGGACCCATCTCAGTTGATCATCCGGCCTGGATGGGATGCCCCTCACGTACGATGCTTTTCGAGAGTGTTCTGTGCTTGGCCTTGTCTGCTTAGACAAGTGGGTACGACTCTTGGATCTCCATATGAATGAGTTGTGACTAGAATTACATACGCATATTCCGGGTCCCGACAAACTTGGTATCAGAGCAGGACTGTCTGTAGGATTATCAAACCTTGGTCGAAGTCGATTCTAGCATTCTATAGTTATATAGTTACTTTGGGTATAAGGGAATAACGTAAGAGTTATTTTTCTCCTTGCCCTCATCGATCTGAGTTCTGAGTCACCATCATCTTTTCTGGGGGAAGATAGCACTAGGCACATCTATGTCTTACTAGAACATCTCGTTGATTGCTTCTTTGTAGCCGTAGGAAAGTTGTGTTCGGTTGTCTAGAGTCGTTTTGCTTTATGTTTTGAACATCTATGTAAGTGTTGTCAAAATGTTGTGAGAATTTTCATTTCTCTTACAATTACAGCCGTTATGTTGTCCGAGTCATCCCAGGTTTCTTCAAAATCTGATGCATTTGCAAAATCCTTCCGTCTATTTCGGATGTCTTTCCAGAAGAATTGCTAGGTGGCATGCCTGACAGTTTCATAGAGTTTGTTGTAGGTTTTATTCTAGAAACCTATATTGATGCATTCGCAGTTCTTCCTCCTAGTTTAGATGTCTTCTAGGCAGAATAACCACACTAAGCATCGTGTTGGGGTACTTTGCTACTCTGACATATCTGTTGTAGTCCCTAGTAAGCCATAGTCATCCTCAAGAAAACTACCCAGTAATCCAACTCCTTAAACCTAGCCACCCGACAGATGTGTAGAATTCATAGTGGATCTTATGCCAGGAACCGCCCCAATTTCCAGACGCCCATATCGAATGGCCCCACATGAGTTAGCTGAGCTTAAAATCCAACTTGAAGCTTTGTTGGCAAAAGGCTTCATCCGCCCTAGCTCATCGTCATGGGGTTGCCCCATTCTGTTCGTAACGAAGAAAGATGGAACAGAAAGAATGTGCGTAGATTATCGCCCTCTTAATCTAGCGACGATAAAGAACAAGTACCCACTTCCCAGGATAAATGATCTTTATGATCAACTTGTTGGATCCTCTGTCTTCTCTAAGATGGATTTGAGATTAGGCTATCATCAAATCAAAATCCGAATCGAGGACGTTCCCAAGACGGCTTTGACTACTCGATATGGTCTTTACGAGTTCACCGTCATGTCCTTCGGTTTAACCAATGCCCCCGCCACTTTCTCGCGCATGATGAATTCGATCTTCATGGAGTACTTGGATAAATTTGTTGTAGTTTATCTTGATGACATTCTCATATACTCGAAGAACGAAGAAGAACATGCCGAACATCTTAGGCTGGTATTGATGAAACTTCGAGAGCATCGCCTTTATGCCAAGTTCTCTAAGTGCGGATTTTGGCTACCAGAAGTGACCTATCTAGGCCACGTGATTTCTGCCAAAGGCATTGCTGTGAATCCCGAGAGAGTTCAGGCCGTCCTTGACTGGACTCCACCTCAATTGGTTAAGCAAGTTAGGAGTTTTCTTGGCTTTGCAAGCTATTGTCGCCGCTTCGTTGAGAACTTCTCCAAAGTTGCAAAGCCTCTAACTGAACTCCTCAAGAAAGAAAAGAAATTCAAATGGACCCCCAAGTGTGAGGAAAACTTTCAAGAGCTAAAAAGAAGATTGACTTCTGCACCCGTACGTGCACCTCGAGACACCAAAAAGGATTTCGAGATCTATTGTGATGCTTCAAGGCAAGGGTTAGGATGCATACTTATGTAAGATCGACCCATGATCTTGAACTCTCTGCTGTAGTTCATGCCCTGAAGACTTGGAGACATTACCTCCTTGGTAATCACTGACAGATCTATTCTGATCACCAAAGCCTCAGATATATATTCAGCCAGGCAGATCTTAATCTTAGGCAAAGATGTTGGATAGAGTTGATAAAAGATTACGACGTAGGAATTTCTTACACCCCAGGCAAGGCCAATGTCATGGCTGATGCACTAAGTCGTAAGTCGTATTGTAACAACCTCATGTTACAACAGTATCAACCACTTCTTCATGAGGAATTTCGAAAGCTTAATCTCGAGTTTGTTCCTCATGGCTTTCTTTCAACCTTGGTGGAAAAACTAACTCTTGAGGATCAAATCATAGTTGCCCAAAGGCGTGCACGAGGTGTTCGCCGGATCAAGGAGAACATTGCTAGCGGAGTTGCTAAATGTTTCTCCACAGATAGCAAAGGAACGGTATTCTTTGAAAATCGTTTGGTAGTACCTAAGAATAGGAATCTAAGGCAACTCATCCTCAAAGAAGCTCATGACACACTGATACGTCCAAAACGTATCTATAATTTCTGCTTGCTCCATGCATGTTTTGTGTGATATTGCTATGATCTAGATACACTTTCATACACTTTTGATCATATTTGGACTAACCTATTAACTCAGTGCACCCCAGTGCCAGTTCCTGTTTTCTGCTGTTTTTCTATTTCAGTTTTCCCCCATATAAAAGTGCCAGAAAAATTCCGGGAAAAATACAGGAAAAAACAGCGTACAGGAAGCTTCGCGAAGATCCCGAGTGGGGCCAGAGGGGATCCAGGGGGGCCCAGGCGGCCACCCGGCGCGGCCCCACCCCTGGCCGCGCCAGGGGGGCGCCTGGGGCCCCTGGTCCACCTCTGGCTGCCCCCTTCGCCTATTTATTCTCCGTCACGGGGTAACTCCGAAGACAGAACCCTATTTTCCAATCTCGCCTCTGTTCCGCCGCCGCCGCGCTTCCGAGATCGGGAGCACCAGAAGACCTCTTCCCGGCACCCTGCCGGAGGGAGGGCCGACCTTCGGGAGTCTCCTCTCCACCATGGATGCTCCCCGGATGTCTCGTGAGTAGTTTTCCTTGGACCATGGGTCCGTGATCAGTAGCTATGTGATTTTCTCCTCCCCTCTTTGATCTTCATGGTTTAGACCTCGTGAGCTGCCCTACATGATCGAGGCACTTTTGTAATATTTCTGCTTTTGCTATGCTGAGTTTGATGGGATCTGATGGATTATGAGATTATGTTCAGATTGTCATAGAGTAATATATTTGGTTTTTATCTCTTATATTATTGTTCCTAAGTAATTCTTGCATGTTCTCCGTTGTTGTTTATTGCTTTGGCCAAGTAGTAGGTAGTGACTCCTAGAGGGAACGTTGTGCTCGATTGTGGGTTCATGCCCCCCCCCCCCGATGACACGCTTGAGTGACAGAAACATGAGTCTAGGGGATGTGCTGTTGCCACAAGGGGGAAACAACGGTGCTTGTAACCGCAGTTGAAAGGATTGTTTACTTTACGCAAAGTTCTTTCTAATGCAGTTGTCTGTTGCTTTGGGTTTACACTTTGGGTGGGGCTCGCAACTTAATACCAGCGAGATGTTCTGGATAGATATCTCAAGGTGGATGATTAGTAGTAGATGCAGTTGGATTACGGTCTACTTATTTTGGCGTACTGCCCGTGCTTTTGAGCCTCTTCCTTTCTTTTGTATCATAGTTAGCATTGCGGTGCGTTCATAATCTTGTCAATTTCCCTTCTGTAATTTGTTTACCTCGCATAACAGTTTTATCGTCTTTTGGGAGAGAGACATCACTAGTGAACATCACGTATCCCGGTCCATATCCTTATTACTGTTTCCACACTTATTTACTTTTCTGCTTTTTACTTTCAATTGCTATCATTATCCCTTGTGTTTTACCCTTTGTGAACAACAAGACCGGAGAGATTGACAACCTCTCTGAACTTCGTTGGGAACAAAGTTATCTGTGTCTGTGTGCAGGTCCACGTCAGTTGCGCCGCTGACACCTACTTATCATCTCTGGAGTCCTACTGGAGACAAACCTTGGTATCTTCACCGAGGGAAACTTGTTGTTGCGCTACATCTCAGACCTTTCACTTTGGGGTAACCAACGAGGGGCGAGAAGCCATCAAGCGAATTTCTGGCGCCGTTGCCGGGGACTCCAGGTGCTAAGATAGGGGAGTTGCACACTACCCTTTACCTTTGTTTTTTAGTCTTGTTAGTTTACCTTTCAGTTTTTATCTTTCTGTCTTTTATCAAAAATTACAAAAAAATCTGCCACACTTGCTGCTACTATGGGTTCCACTGAAAACACCAAGTTGTGTGACTTCGCTAGTCACAACAACCAAGACTTTATCTGCACTCCCATTTCCACACCTGCCACTTCAGCTACCTCTTATGAAATTAAACCTGCTTTGCTAAACCTTGTTATGAGAGATCAATTCTCTGGTGCTGGAGATGATGCTGCTTTACACTTGAATAATTTTGTTGAATTATGTGATATGCAAAAGTATAAAGAAGTAGAAGGTGATGTTGTTAAGCTCAAGCTCTTTCCTTTCTCTTTAAGGGGAGACGCTAAAATCTGGTTTCAATCTTTGCCTAGGAATAGCATAGATTCTTGGGATAAGTGCAAAGATGCTTTTATAGGGAAGTACTACCCACCTGCTAAAATTATCCAATTGAGGAGTCACATTATGAATTTTAAGCAATTGGATAATGAACACGTTGCCCAAGCTTGGGAACGAATGAAATCTCTTGTTAAGAAATTCCCTACACATGGTTTGACTACCTGGATGTTATCCAGACTTTTTATGCAGGCTTGAACTTTACCTCACGGAACCTGTTAGATTCGGCCGCAGGAGGAACCTTTATGTCAACTACACTTGGTGCTGCCACGAAGCTTCTCGATGAAATGATGACCAATTATTCCCAGTGGCACACCGAACGCGCTCCAACAGGTAGGAAGGTAAATTCTGTCTAGGAAATTACCTCCCTTAATGAAAAAGTTGACTTAATTATGTCTCTACTTACCAAGCAACCCTCTATTGATCCTCATGATGTCCCTTTAAATTCTTTCGTTGCTCAAGAACAAGTGGATGTGAACTTTATTGCTAGAAACAACTTCAACAACAATGCTTATAGAGGAAATTTTTCTAGCAATCCTAGACCATTTCCATCCAACTATGGGAACAACAATACCTACCCTAGCAACAAGAACCCCTCTTCTGAATTAGAAAGCATGCTTAGAGACTTTATCACTACCCAAAAAGCCTTCAACAAAAATGTAGAGGAGAAATTAGCTAAAATAGATAATCTCTCTTTGAAGGTAGAAAGCTTAGCCCTTGATATTGAGATGCTTCAAATTAGAACCTCTCCCCTTGAGGAGAATAAGGCCACTCCTATTAATGCTATCCAATTACAAATTAATGAAAATATTAGGATGATGGCTAAACTTAAAGAAAGATGGGCTAGAGAAAAAGAGGAAGAGGATAGAATTAAGAGCCTTCCTACACACCACACAGTTGCCACTATCCAAATTGTTGAGGACACCCAAACTATTAGCACCCAATGTACTCCTAGTCCCGTTGGACCTATTAATGGTGATGCTAATACCTCAACCGAAGATAAAGAAACCTAGACGACACTACTAGCACCTTTGATAGTAGTGATATTGATTTTGATAGTTGCACCCTCTCAGAAGTTATTAGCTTGCTACACAAAATGTCTAGAGACCCACACACTAGCACACTTAATCTTGCCTTCACGGAGCATATCACAAATGCTCTCATCAAAGCTAGGGAGGAGAAACTTAGAGTAGAAGCCTCCATACCTAGGAAGCTAGATGATGGTTGGGACCCTATGATCAAAATTAAATTAAATAACTTATCTTGCTATGCTTTATGTGATGTTGGAGTTAGTCCCTCCGTTATGCCCAAAAGAATATTTGATATGTTTAAATTGAAGCCCTTTGAGCCATGTTCTTTTGGTGTTCGTCTTGTTGATTCTTCCGTAAAGAAACCTTTGGGGAAGATCGACGATGTTCTTATCATTGTCAATGACAACTATGTTCCCGTTGATTTTATTGTTATGGATATAGAGTGTGAACCTTTGTGTCCAATTATTTTGGGACGTCCTTTTCTTCGCACCGTTGGTGCGGTTATTGACATGAAAGAGGGGACTATAAAATTCCAATTACCATTCAAAAAGGGGATGGAACACTTCCCTAGAAAGAAAATCAAGTTACCTTTTGAGTCCGTTACACGGGCTAGTTATTCTCTTTCTCTTGATAAAACTTGATTCTTCTTTTGCTTCATGCCTAGCTTAAAGGCATAAAAGCAAGCGCTTTCGGGAGGCAGCCCGCAACGAATTTGGGTTTTTATTTTTGTTTTTGTTGTGCTTGATGATTTTTACTACTGTAGCAACATCATTGTATCTTTATTTTTTCAACTTTGTGCCAAGTTATAGCCTCTTACGGCAAGGGAAGTAAAAGTTGTGACGTGCTGTCCAGAAAACAGATTCTGTCCTCGTGACCAGACAAAATCCAGAAAAATCATCTTTTTGAGCTGAAATTTTTACACAGCATGATCTATGCAATTACTAAACTTCCGTATGTTCTGAGTTTTTTGATTTGAGTTGCAGAAGTATCCCTAAAAAATTCTTTACTACCTGCTGTTCTGTTTTTCACAGATTCTGCCACGTTTTGTCTCTCCTAACTTTTGCAAACCTTAAGCTTGCTTTTTCTTTGCAAAAACTTTTTGGCACTCTTGAGAAACAGTAGCTCTTCAATAATATCATTATATCCAGTAGGGAAAAATGATTTATTAAGGGTACTAACCTCTCTAATCAGCTTATGATGAGTTATGTATGAAGGGAGATTTCAAGTGTGCGATGGAAGATGATGAAAGAAGATTCAGGAGTGTCAAGCGCTCAAGCTTGGGGATGCCCCCATGCATCCCCAATAAATAATCAAAGAGACTCAAGCGTCTAAGATTGGGGATGCCCCCGTGCATCCCCTTCTCCATCAACAATCATCAGTTCGTCCTTCGTCTCACTATATTTTTATCACTTCATGCGTTATGTGCTATGCTTGGAGCGTCTCGCTCTTAGGTTTTATTTTTAGTTTTCTTTAGCTTTGCTTGCTGTTCATAACAAGTTAGATCCCGTCTTACTTTGTGTGGGAGAGAAACATGCTCCACTTTCAAATTTAGAACACATCATAGGATTTTTCCTGCTTATCTTTTTGCTATTGTGTGTTCTTTATCTTTTCATAGCTACTGTCATGTTTAGTTTTAGTCTTAGTTTGTCTTTAGCAAGAGCCTTAGCTTTTGTTTAGTTTGTTGCTGGAACTCTTTTTAGTTTTCATGTTTATCTTGTTAAAGAGAGTTGGTTGTTGCACTGAGTTGTGTCTTGTCTTGAAAGTAGGTAATTGAGGTTGCTATTTAATTTTAGTAGTAACTTGCAATAGTTTTGAGGTATTGGTGTGAGTAATGTTTGAACTTTTGGTGTCAAGAGCTCTAGCCTATTAGTGATAGGTGTCATATTTTGGGCAATCCGTGTGTATTTTTCAAACTTACAAAAACTAGTTGAGAACTCTAGCTACTAGATGGATCACTACTCTTCTGAGGGGTCGAATATCAGAGAACACTCACGTACCATGAGTCGAGGATGCGCAAGGATAACCAAACCCCCATACACTCCTCCTCGGGGTACTTGTCTCTTTGTGAACCTCCTTATTAAATTGAGAGTTACCGATAGTAAGTGCATGAGTTCTTCGGACTAATGTAAGTATTGAAAGTTGACACTTCCACCTTCCCATATTTTGCTAGCCTCTCTTGTGTCGTGCATTGCCTTCTTCTCACTCCGAGAGTTGGTGTCCACATTCGCCGGTACATCCAAACCCTTGGCATGATACGCTCTGTCATCATGAACCTCCTTATATATTTCCTCAAAACAGCCACCATACCTACCTATCAAGGCATTTCCATAGCCTTTCCGAGTTACATTGCCATGCAACTTCCACCTCTCCATGACTTGATCTTCATGTCATACATGTTCCTGCTACACTGGTAGCGACATACATTGCATACATCATGATAGTTACATCTTCTTTATGATTTTGAGTACCTTGTAAAGTGTGAAAGATCTCCTTTACCTTCTTGTAAAATAGAGTGTTGCCCTTAAGTGAGGAAAAGATCCCAAAGTGGACACATTAAAAGATCCCAAAGAGGACAAATGAGAGTTAAATAGAAAGAGCCATTGAGGCCACAAAAAAATACAAAAGAATAGATAAAAGGAGAAAAAGAAAAAAAAAGAGAAAGGGGCAACACTACTATCCTTTTGTGAGATCCACACTAGTACTCCCTCTATATCCTTGTACTCCATCGAGATGATCATTATGCATATAGCTATGTGGGGACCTTCACACTATAGAACTTGGCTTGCATATTCCAAGGATGAGCCTCCTCAAACGAGCTCTAGGTCTTCATGAGCGAGAAAGTTAGATGCACCCCCACTAGTTCCATTGGAGAGCTTCCTAGCTCGTATGTGCATCCGTTGCATGGCAATCCCTACTCCTCACATCATATCTATCATTTGGCATCTCTTGCCTATGATTGTCCTCATTGATGTGAGCCTTTCTCATCCTTCTTGTCTTCCTCCTCCGTACTTCTCTCTTTGCCATCCTAAGTGTCAACTCTCGTGCTTACGCTCATCCATTGCATGAGTGCACAAAATATCGAAAAGGAGTGGATAAAATTGACTTGTACCTGGCTAGTGGTCTGGGGACGAGTCAAGATAAGATTCCAAAGAGGACCAAGTGTGAAACTTTAGTAGATTGAGTTCTGAACACAAAAATATTTTTTTCTCGTATTCCCTATCCCCCTTCTTGCACGCAAACATCATTTGGAGACATTCGAGTCATGGACAGCGAGAGCTCTTGCACCTAATGTTCTTTTGTTACTTGTTTCAATGCTAATATAGACTCTTGCATGTTATGACTTGAATTGAATCTTTAACCTTGATTGCTTTACTTTTCAAAGTTCTTTTATGGTTGCTAGCATGTCAACACAGAAATTATGCCGTTATCATTTACCTACTCGAGGACGAGCTGGAATTAAGCTTGAGGATGTTGATACGTCCAAAACGTATCTATAATTTCTGCTTGCTCCATGCATGTTTTGTGTGATATTGCTATGATCTAGATACACTTTCATACAGTTTTGATCATATTTGGTCTAACCTATTAACTCAGTGCACCCCAGTGCCAGTTCCTGTTTTCTGCTGTTTTTCTATTTTAGTTTTCCCCCATATAAAAAGTGCCAGAAAAATTCCGGGAAAAATACAGGAAAAATCAGCGTATAGGAAGCTTCGCAAAGACCCCGAGTGGGGCCAGAGGGGAGCCAGGGGGGCCCAGGCGGCCACCCGGCGCGGCCCCACCCCTGGTCGCGCCAGGGGGTCGCCTGGGGCCCCTGGTCCACCTCTGGCTGCCCCCCTTCGCCTATTTATTCTCCGTCACGGGGAAACTCCGAAGACAGAACCCTATTTCGCAATCTCGCCTCTGCTCCGCCGCCGCCGCGCTTCCGAGATCAGGAGCACCAGAATACCTCTTCCCGGCACCCTGCCGGAGGGAGGGCCGACCTCCGGGAGTCTCCTCTCCACCATGGATGCTCCCCGGATGTCTCGTGATTAGTTTTCCTTGGACCATGGGTCCGTGATCAGTAGTTATGTGATGTTCTCCTCCCCTCTTTGATCTTCATGGTTTAGACCTCGTGAGCTGCCCTACATGATCGAGGAACTTTTGTAATATTTCTGCTTTTTCTATGCTGAGTTTGATGGGATCTGATGGATTATGAGATTATGTTCAGATTGTGATAGAGTAATATATTTGGTTTTTATCTCATATATTTTTGTTCCTAAGTAATTCTTGCATGTTCTCCGTTGTTGTTTATTGCTTTGGCCAAGTAGTAGGTAGTGACTCCAAGAGGGAACGTTGTGCTCGATTGTCGGTTCATGCCCCGCGATGACACGCTTCAGTGACAGAAACATGATTCTAGGGGATGTGTTGTTGCCACAAGGGGGAAAACAACGGTGCTTGTAACCGCGGTTGCAAGGATTGTTTACTTTACGGAAAGTTCTTTTTAATGCAGTTGTCTGTTGCTTTGGGTTTACACTTTGGGTGGGGCTCGCAACTTAATACCAGCGAGATGTTCTGGATAGATATCTCAAGGTGGATGATTAGTAGTAGTAGATGCAGTTGGATTACGGTCTACTTATTTTGGCGTATTGTCCATGCTTTTGAGCCTCTTCCTTTCTTTTGTAGCATAGTTAGCATTGCGGTGCATTCATCATCCTGTCAATTTCCCTTCTGTAATTTGTTTACCTCGCATAGCAGTTTTATCGTCTTTTGGGAGAGAGACGTCGCTAGTGAACATCACGTATCCCGGTCCATATCCTTATTACTGTTTCCACGCTTATTTACTTTTCTGCTTTTTACTTTCAATTGCTATCATTATCCCTTGTGTTTTATCCTTTGTGAACAACAAGACCGGAGAGATTGACAACCTCTCTGAACTTCGTTGGGAACAAAGTTATTTGTGTCTGAGTGCAGGTCCACGTCAGTTGCGCCCCTGACACCTACTTATCATCTCTGGAGTCCTCCTGGAGACAAACCTTGGTATCTTCACCGAGGGAAACTTGCTGCTGCGCTACATCTCAAACCTTCCACTTGGGGTAACCAATGAGGGGCGAGAAGCCATCACACACCCCTCTCAATTCATCCTGGTAGTACAAAAATGTACTGAGATCTACGCCAGAGATTTTGGTGGACTAGGATGAAGAGAGACATTGCTCGATTTGTTGTCGAATGTGATGTTTGTCGTCGCATTAAGGCCGAACACCAAAGACCTGCTGGTACTCTTCAACCTTTGCCTATTCCCGAGTGGAAATGGGACAAAGTCGGTATGGACTTCATCACCGGCTTTCCAAAAACCCAAAAAGGAAATGATGCCATCTTCGTTGTCATTGATAGACTTTCCAAAGTTTCTCACTTCCTTCCCGTTCGTGAGTCTATTACTGCTAGCCAGTTAGCGGACTTGTATGTCTCTAGGATTGTGTCTCTTCATGGTGTTCCTTTGGAAAATCAATTCTGATCGAGGTAGCCATTTCACCTCTAGATTCTGGGGAAGTTTTCAAAATGCTATGGGAACTCATCTCTCCTTTAGTACAACTTTCCACCCCCAGTCTAGTGGTCAAGTTGAAAAGGTTAACAAAATTCTCGAAGACATGCTCAGAGCTTGTGTTATCTCTTTCGGAAAGAATTGGGAGAACTCTCTTCCATTTGCCGAATTTTCTTATAACAATAGTTTCCAATCTAGTCTGAACATGGCTCCTTTTGAACTCCTCTATGGACGACGATGTCGAACACCCCTAAACTGGTCAGAAACCGGTGAAAGACAATTCTTTGGACCGGATTTGA
The DNA here is from genome assembly GCA_950022295.1 of Bromus sterilis. Classification (NCBI taxonomy): domain Eukaryota; kingdom Viridiplantae; phylum Streptophyta; class Magnoliopsida; order Poales; family Poaceae; genus Bromus; species Bromus sterilis. Next base: position 227,707,292 of record OX465599.1, read on the forward strand.
TCAAGGAAGCAGAAGAGCAAGTTTGCATTGTTCGTGATCATTTGAGAACCAGCCAATCTCGTAAGAAAAGCTACTATGATCGTCATCATAGGGAGGAGAGCTACAATATTGATGAGAAGGCTTACCTTCGGGTTACTCCTCTGAAGGGAACCCAACGATTCTGTATCAAAGGCAAGTTGGCCCCATGTTACATTGGACCTTTCCGCATTCTTGCTAAACGTGTAGAAGTTTCCTACCAACTTGAACTACCCCCGCACCTTCCCCGAGTACATGATGTATTCCATGTGTCACAACTCAGGCGTTGCTTCAAGGACCCCATCCGTGAAGTCGACCATGAAACTCTTGATCTCCAAGATGACCTTTCTTATCGAGAGTACCCTGTTCGTATTCTTGATTCCGAAGAGCGTGTCACTAGTCGTTAGAAGATCAAGTTCCTCAAGGTACAATGGTCACACCACTCCGAGAAGGAAGCAACATGGGAAAGAGAAGACCGCCTTCGTCCCGAGTACCCCACCTTCCTCTCGACGACTTCTAAATCTCGGGACGAGATTATTTTGAGTGGGGGCGAGTTGTCACAACCCCAAGTTTGGTATATGCTAGCGTTAGCTTAGGCCTTTACATCATGCAAAAATTTCAAAAGAAATTGGAAATGGGGAAAGCAGAAAGCCTTGAAGAATTTAATTCAAATGGCCAGATAAAAATTTCTTCCAAAAATCCTTTTGAATATTTGTAAAATCTCTGAAAATGTGCATGATCATGTTCCATGTGTTGTGGGACCCAAGTCATGCCCATGGAATTTTACAAAAATCCAAACAGGACCTTGGAAATTAAAATAACCCCTATTTGATTTGAAATTCAAATTATTTGAATTTCAAAAATCTCCAAAACTTGTGAGTGGCTAGCTATATATATTCTAAGCCCACATAAAAGTTTTGAAGATTTTATAAATTGATCTGCTATTTTATTTAGAGCAAAACAGAAAACAGAAAAGGAAAAAAGAAATAGTAAACAGAGAGAAAATAAAAAAAAGGAAAGCCAGCCCACCCCTACAGGCCCCAGGCCTAACTCATCCCCCCAACGGCCCAAGCCCAGCCTGGCCTTGTCGTCTTCCCCGCCGCGTCGACAAGCTGCTCGGTGGCGAGCATGTCGACGCCGGCGAGGGCCACATCGCCTCTAGGGCCTCCCCCTCCTTCTCAGGACTCCACGGAGACGCCCCAGCACCCGTGCACTTTCCCCCCCCCCCCCACTTCTCTGCTCGCTCTCCCTCACTCCTTCGTTGAAATCTCACCGCGACAGAGAGCGCCGCCGCCCCGCCATCGTGCTCCAACGCGGCGAACGTCGATGAGCCGCCGCCCCAAGGTGTCCAGGAGAACCGCGACAACGCCCCGCACCTCTCAGCTGAAGAAGACGAGCTCCCTCGCCCTAGGGACACCGCCCGCTTCACTTCTCTCCGCCACGGTTTCCACGGGTCTCGCCGGAATTCGTCCCCTACGGTGCCCCCCCCAGCCCTGGCCGTCGACGCCATCGTCTTCACGGTGAGGCTGCAATCTTTTCCCCCCTTCCCACGCTCTTTTCCGCGCACGGATTCGTCGAGCCCGCCTACACAGTGCTCCGGTCGTCGCCTTCCTCGACGCCGGCGACGTCTCCGGTCACTTTCCAAGACACTGGCCTGCTCCTCTCGACGCGCGGAAGCCTGGTGATCGCATTGGTGCAAGACACACACCAATTAGCCGCCGGAAACTCCGTCCAGTGCGAGCGCCGCCATGCAGTTTGGTCGCCGCCTGCCAAACTCCGACGAGGCCGACGTGGCACTTGATTAGGGGCTAATCCCCCTGTTAATTGACCCCCAAGTCAATGACAGGTGGGCCCCCTAGCCCCCCAACCCCCTCTTTGTTATTTTAAACAGAGGGATTAACCTCAGTGCCACTGACCACAGGGCCCCACCAGTCAGCCCCCCCCCTACGTCACTATGACGTAGTGCTGACGCCATAATTGGAATTAAGTTTAAAAGAAATCATAAAATGGCATAAAAATGTTTAAACTTTATAAAATCATAGAAAATTCATACTAACTCCAAATTAAACAATTAAGAATATCCAATTGGTTTTTGTGTTTGACCATTTTAAAATGGGTGGACAGTAGCAATTGTGCATATGTCTTAATTTGAATTCAAATATGGAGTTTGAATTTGCAAAACCTTTGCAATACACTTCAATTAAATGGAACTTGCCACAAACCAGTACCATGAACATCATGACACCACTATATCATGTGCTTGTGCATTTTATTTCAATGTTGCCCCCCTTTTGTTGATGATTGTTCCGGTAACAGTGTTTCCGAGACGGAGGTCACCCCCGAAGAAGAAGACCGTTCAACCCGTGTATTGTCAGCAAGGCAAGAAAACCCCATTGATCATATCTATAAAAACCCATTTCCCTCTCAGTCTCGCTTATGCATGTTTAGGATATCACCATGATACGTTCTACCGCATAGATGAACCCATTCCGATGCATGACCTATCATTTTGTCACTGTATTAAGCAAACAACAATCCTAGCAGATGTAGGAGTTGAATGTTGATCATGTGGCCCCTGCAACTATTGTTGCTTATTGCATGCTTAGTGTTACAATGAGGTTACTTTGATGTGAGTCGGGATGGTTGTGATCATGTTAATGCTGGTGTTAACGTGTTGGTGAACTTGACTTAAACAAGGTGAATGATGAGAGGTTGTGTAGGACTACACAGTGGTTTGTCTCGTTGAACACCGCCTTAAGCCCGAGTTCTTGTATGGTAATCCAAGACAAAGAGTACAACCACACATTGGGCTCACTAACCCCTCTCGGCCTATTACCTCAATCCGTGTTGACGTCCAGGAGTCACATTAGTTCGGGCTTTCCATTTGGCATATCCATAGAAAAAGAATGGATGAAAGGTTGCATCATATAGATATGTGCACTACTGGAATTCACCTATTTGCCGTCTGCCTCGGCGGACGGCAAACACCTATATGGCGGACGGCAAAGTCCTTTGCCGTCTGCCCCCGCACGGCAAAGCACCCGTCAGCTATTTCTTCGGCAAAGAGCTGCTTTGCCGTCTGCGGGAAATCGAAGGACGGCAAACAACCTTTGCCGTGCGCATTTGTGCAAGCAGACGGCAGCGCGGGCGTGACGGCGAAACTTTACCAGCCGGCTCCGTCAGGCCGTTAACGGCGGGGTTGCCGTCTACTAACAGACGGCAAACTTTGCCGTCTGCCTCAAAACTAGCCGGCCGTCAGGCCGTTAACGCCGTCTACTGACAGAAGGCATAAAGACACCCGTTGTCGTATGCCTTGCCGGCGGCAGACGGCATAATGACCAAATGGTCACCCAGCTGTTGCTAGATTGCACAGCTGGGCACCACGTGTCCACTTTGCCAACTGCAAGCAGGCGGCAAAGGCCTTTGCCGACAGCTTGCAGACGGCAAAGAGGCTGTATAGCCTCTGTTTTTTCTGTTTCCTTTTAAATCCCTGCATTTGACAAATATATATATAATCTCAATATATAGTATCCAACAAACATTATAGTGACCAACAAACAATATATAGTCTCCAACAAGGTTTGCATACAAGATTCACATGTGAACAAGGTTCCAACAAGCATTTCATAGTTTCACATATATACATGGCAAATACAAAGCACATAGTGACCAAAACAGTTTTTGAAACTAAACTACAAGTCCAAATGCAGCACTCCATCATAGCATGACTCCCCTTGAAGCAAATCTGCAAAATGAAGCTAAGAAAGTTATAAGAAGAATAAGGAGAAGAAGAAGAAGAAGGAGAAGAGAAGAAAAAGAAGAAGAAGAAAGAGAAGAAGAAGAGAAGAAGAATAAGAAGAAGAGAAGAAGAAGCTCTTCTTCTTCTCTTCTTCTTATTCTTCTTCTCTTCTTCTTCTCTTTCTTCTTCTTCTTCTTATTGAGGAAATAAAGAAGCATAAGCAATTGTAATCAAATTGAGATAACTTTAGCATATTTTGAGGAAATGAAGCTAACTTAGCATTTTTTTATCCAATTAAGCTAACTTTAGCAATTTTGATCAAATGAAGCCAACTTTATCATATTTTCAGTAAATTAAGCTCACTTTAGCATTTTTTGAGGTAATTAAGATAACTTTACCATTTTTGAGCAATTTAAGCTAACTTTACCAATTTTGATGAAATGAAGCCAACTTTTTCATATTTTCAGTAAATTAAGCTAACTTTACCATTTTTTTAGCCAATTAAGCTAACTTAGCATTTTTTTAGGGAATCGAACTAACTTTACCATTTTGTGAGCATATCAAGCTAACTAAGCATTAATAAAGCAAAATAGAAGACAACTTACCGGAGTGTAGCCCTCAAAGCTGAGGTGGCTGAGAAGCATCCGTCGGGTTGGCCGATGTTGACGGTGGAGAAGGGTCATGGGACGCAGCCCGAGAGTTATGCTGCACGAAAAGATCAACTAGAGGTTAGCACGACGCCACTCAATATGGTATTGATGATCATCGAAAGATACTCACCGTCCCCACAGGAGAAATGATCGGCATCGGTGGAGCGGCCTGACCAGTCTTCTCGCACATAGTCTGCACATTTGTTTTTCATGAGTCAATCATATTAGTTAGTAATATAAACAAAAATTATAACATGCATTCTTTGGGTGAATATGAACAAGTGACTTACCACGAAGAACTCATACAAGGCCCGGTTCGATGCATCGTGTCGTGCCGCGGCCTCCTCGAGAGCCTTCGCCGTCCTCTCCTCCGCCAGCCGCTCTCTCTCCGCTGCCTTCTCCTCTGCCAACCGCTCCTTCTCCTCCAGTAGCCGCTGGGTGTTCTGTCGCTCTTTCTCAAGAGCTTCCTGCAACCCCACTCCTCTAGTTAGCATTGTAATATTCGATGAGAGAAAACAAGAACGCAAGAGTCCTTATGGATAACCTGGATAGCGAGGTCGACTGGCCGCGGACGAGTCCTTATAGCAGGATAAGAACTCGTTTGGCGCGCCTTGATCTCAGGAAGAGTCTTATCACACCTAATCAACTTATCTCCAATGGCCATGGCGCCATGGCGCCTTCCGCCACCAGAGATCATCACCAGCTCCGGGTCAATAGGCTTCCCAATCGGGGTGTAAGCCTCCCTGTGCTTCTCCTTCGCCACCTCAGTATAAGCCTGGAGCTTACTATAGGCGGCAATGTTGGTGAAAGTCGAAGGAGTGGCGAGATCCGACTCTGAGAGCGCCTTGGCCTTCTTGTACGACGCTGTATGGGACATGCCATACAAGTCGAACACCTGAGGCACCTCCGTTTATTATGCTCCTCCTAAAAGACAAAGCAAAGCATGATATTAGTAAGTGGGTGCCTAAAAGACAAAGCAAAGAAGAATTTGCACATACCCATTTATGCCCGTAACCAGCTAAGTTACTGCTGCCTTGATGGTGTGGCACACCAACCATTTGGGCGCGCCGGTCCTTGGCATTGTTGTGGACGGCCAACCAGGCATCTGAGCACCAGTGGTCCACAATGACCTCCCAACAATCCATCTTGTCCGCACACCATCTCGGCGGCGCCTAAGTTAGTAAACAAGGAAACTAATAAGTAGCCTAGATAGGAATCAAATCAAGCAAACTATTCAAGACTTAAGAAGGGTTACCGTCATGTACTGGGCCCTGGTCAGAAACTTCTTGCGGCAGTCCTTCTTGCTACGCTTGCGCCCTTGCTTGGCGTAGTAGTCACGGACCGCCTGCACTCGCATCTCGTGCCTTGTGTTCTGCAAGAGGCGTGTGGCCTCTGCAACTATCACGTCCTCCGCCTCCTGCTCCTTGGACTCATCGACCTTGTAGTAGGCCTGCAATAGCACGAGACAACACTGATGAGTGCACCAACTAGCTATTGTCAAGATTTTATTGTGTGAAACAGAAATTACCCAAAAGTCGTTGATCACCATGTCGGCTCTGGTGTGGCATTCGACCCCGTTGATGGTCGTATCCGACGGGGCCGGGGCAGCACAATAGTGCTCCCATTTGAGTCCAGGCTGCGGAACCTCATCAGGTCCGGGCAATTGAACCAGCCCCGGGAAGTTCTCCCTGACGAGCACACCAAGGATGGAGTTGGGATTGCGGACACCATTGCCGTATATCCAACCCCTGAAGTATAAAAAGACAAAGCCATCAGATAGACATAAGTATAGAAGGTACCGGAAGAGAGTACAAGTGCACTTACGTCTCTCCATCAGGCGTAATCAACCACTTATGGGCGGGAGTCACCGGCACAGACGGGAGCCGTGTACCCCCACGCTGGTACACGGTGGTACCCTCAGCCACCTCCTCCTCATCCGTAGTGTCCAGCTCGGCACCAGCCTCCCCTCAGGCGTGTGCTGCTCCGGCTAGTCCGGCCAGGGACTCCAGGTCGTGCGGGTGGACGTAGCCTCCTCCTCCACCTCAGGCTGGTGGATTGGAGTGTCCGAGGAGGGATCCACCCTGCAGTGCTCTGGTGAATCAGACGGAGGTGGCGGCGAGGAAGCAGCAGCAGGTGTCCGTTTCCCTTTCCAGCGACCACCACCTGCTTTGCCTCTCCCGGTCTTCTTCCGACCTCCTCTCCCCCTGGGCACCTCATCAGTAGAAGGAGGAGGCGAGGAAATACTCTCGAGCAAAGACCTCCGTAGAGCCAGAGGTGGGAGCGCATGACCCCTCCCTCGCGAGCCTGAGGTCTCTCCCTCCATATCTGTCACGAACCTGCCAAGAATTAAAATAAAATAATTAGTACAATGAGAAAAAGAATTAATAATACAAAAGTAATTACTGCAATAATGAGAATATATATATATAATTAAAGTTGATATGCATACAACTAACAATAGTCGGGATCATCGGTATCTTCTCCGCGATCAATTGAAGGATCGTCATCACTATCACGCGTGTCGTCGATAATGACGGCCTCATCAGGTTCAACAACACCAACATTTGGAAGGCCTTTATGTAAACGGTCAAACATGGACAGGTCATCTGGAGCAGTAACCTCTTCTTCTTCGGGCTCTTCAACATCGTCGTTAGCGGGTTCACTCTCATTGTCTTCTTCCATGTTCTGGGGTTGCGTAGAGCGGTTTCGGAAAAGTTTTTTTATCACGCGTGTTTCTTGGAAGAATTCTCATTCATATGTCTCTGGGTCAATGTGGGATACATAATCCTCTTCATTGGGGGGAGGTGGTCTAATATGAGGTGGCACATCATAAACGACATCCCAACCTTTCAGGTTTTCAACCGTTTGGCAGGGGTAGGATAGATAGAAAACCTGGGTGGCCTGTTGAGCCATAATATAGACATCGGGGACATTAAAATGGGTGTCTTGTCGAATTTCGAATAGACCTACATGTTCATGAGTTCGTCTAGTCCTCGACAGGAGAAACCAATGACATTTGAAGACAACGACGGCCAGAAGCATGTCTTGTGAGTCCAGGCGTGTTCCGAATTATATCCCTTAAAATACCCGGGACGTTCTGGATCAGGCTCAAGAGAGTTCAACTGTGCCAAGACATGTTCGCCCGTCATCGTAGGTGCTGCCAGGTTTTTGACAACTTTGCCTTTGATGAAGTTCTTCTTGTTGGGGTTCGCAGCAGAAAACACAAAATTTTTTAACTGGCGTTCCCATAACCCAAGATCTAGCTAGCCGTATTACCGTAACGGAAAGTAGTGCGGAAATAACATACCTCGGGGTGTAGTCCGTTGCGCGGGAAACGTTCCCGCAAACGTGGTTGATGTAGCCGATCAAGTTTCACAGCCCCCTGGCTGTGTTGAGCACCAGGATGGGTGTAGTGCCACACGTGCAGCACCTCGTAGTACTCGCACACATACGAGACTCGATGACAACCTCCGTTCTCCGATCCAGCGGAGGTGGCGGAAGAAGACCTCCGGAACCAGAGTTGCAGCAGCACGACGGCGTGCGTATAGTGGAGACATCCCCAACCTAGTGCAGACTCCAAACAAAGGGAGTCCGCTCATAGGAGGGAGAAATAGGGAGAGAGAGATCTACAGAATTTATCTGTATTTTTCTGGAATTTTCTGTGTTGAAAAACGGGGACCCTCCACATCTATATATAGGGGAAAACGGGGTGTGCGGGCACTTAGCTAGGCGGGGTGGTACTAATACCACGCCACCCCTTGTGCCTTGGCCGGCCGCATGCATGCATGTGCATGGTCGTGCGTGTGCACAAGGCCAAGTGGCCAAGTGGCACATGGGCCAAGCCCATGGCGCCCAAGCTCCCCTTTTTTTTATTTTTTCCTTTTCCTTTTTTTTTCTTTCTTCTTTCTCAAAGAAAAAACAAAAACCAAAAGGAATATGATTCCATTAATTATTTAAATTATATTTTTAATATTTAATTCATTAATTAAATAATAAAACATATCTAAATAACTTTCCGAACAATTCGGAACCATGGAACTTTTCCGTCTCCCCTCCGAACCGATTTCGGAGTTCTCTCTTATTCTCCGGTAACTCCGATAGTTCCAAAAAGGTCTCCGATTTCATCGAGCCCTTAAGTGTGTTACCCTATGGTCCGAGAACACTCCAGTCATGACCGAGCAGAGGCTACAGTCAATGATCATCAGCGGGACCTGGATGCCCATAATGACCCCTGTGCATTCCGGATATCAAACACCGATTGGACCTTACGCCGTATAGCGTTCCCTTTGTCAGCGATACTGGATTGTTCCGAGATTCGATCAATGACATCCTATGTCTGGTTCAACCTCGTTCCGAACTAATCCTCATTCACTCGTTCCCGTGATATTCATCCCCGTGACCTAGTCACACGCTGCAGCTTTATGGATGGAATCTCACCGAGTGGGCCCCGAGTATCTATCCATTACATGGATTGACAAATCCCGCTCTTGTAACAATACTCCTCAACATATCTCCACGGAATACCTAAGATACAACCGTTATGACCCGCATATTTCAGTCAGGAGGTGGGATGTATGTCAAAGCATCCGGGAAGATAGTGATTATGCACGTACTCACGATCAAAGGAACGGTCTACCACGTTCTGTAATTACAACACTGAACCTTCATAAGATTTGATCATGTTGTAATGCTTACTTTGGGTAATGTTCATCACGTCACTTAACCAGTGAGGTGACCTCATAGTCAAGAGACTTAATTGTCCATGATCGCGAAACCACGATCATCATGTTGACCATGAACTAGTTATCGATGTAGAGGCTAACTAGGAACTCTGGGGGTTTCTATACCACACCTGTATCATTGTTTCACTGACACAGTTCTAGCACGGTATGAAACTGGTTATGAACTTGCTTAGATATATTGGAATAATCATATATTATTTGCCTCTAGAGCATATATCCAACACTTCTTGTCTTTTATAAAAGGATGCTTAGGAGGCAGAAACTGTCTATGCAAGTCGAAGCAAGAATACTTGCCACCCGCCTTCAGCCAATGAAACTGAAGAGAAGCCTTGCATGTTGGGCACCCGAACTTTCCATGAACACAGAAGCCAGCGAAAAGCGCATACGCCGACAAGTCATGCATCGAGTACTGGTACCAAACATGCATTTTGAAGGTCCTTTTGCTAGCTGCATCGTATGTCTTGAACCCTTCGTCCCAAGCTTGTTGCAATTCCTCCTTAAGCGGTTGCATGTACACATCCATATTATTCCCCGGATATTTGGGCTCTGGTATTATCAACGTCAGGAAAATGTTCTTCCTTTTCATAATCTCTGAGGGGGGGAGATTGAGTGGCATGACAAATACAGGCCAACAACTGTATGAGGCTGCCATCAGACCGAAAGGATTGAACCCATCTGTGCCGACGGCGATTCGGCAATGCCTTGGCTCCTTAGCTTTTTCCGAATGTTTTTCATCAAAGTGCTTCCATGCTGAACCATCCGATGGGTGAGTCAACATCGGCTTCCCATCTGCATCAAATTCTGTTCTCTTCCCATGTTTGTGCCATGTCATCTGTCTGGCTGTCTCTTCCATCATGTAAAGGCGTTGAATTCTTGGTATCACTGGAAGATACCTAAGAACATTTACGGGTATTTTGGTCTGCGTCTTCTCACCTTGAACGTTGTCTACCACAACATACCTGGATGACTTGAATTTGGGACAATAGTCTTCGTCCACATACTCTTTCCTAAATAAAGCACATCCATTTTCACAAGCATGTATCTGCTCATAGGGCATCTTAAGTACCTTGAGGATTTTATCTGATTGGTACAGGTTTGCAGGCATAACATGATCTTTTGGTAGAAACCGCCCAATTAGGGTCGTGATCGCATTGTAGCAATATGTGCCCAAGTTGAATTGTGCCTTCAAAGCCATCAACTGTGCGATGGCATCGAGCTGACAAAGCTCAGTGTGAGCGCAACGGACGTTTCGAAGACTCCAACATCTCATAGAAGGCCTTCGCAGATTCCTCCATCTCATCGTCCTCATCCCGCGCATCGTCAAAGTCCTACACCATGTCTTCGATCCCTGTTCCGTACTCATCCGTGCGCTGACAGACCACCTCCTCTCTCCGTCGTCCGCCAGACTCGCCATGGAAGATCCACACCGTATAACCAGGCTTATAACCCCACTTCTGTAAGTGTTTACCCATATCCACCTTTGTCGCCTGTTTATAATTGTCGCACCTAACGCAGGGGCACCAGGTTTTTCTCTGCCCATTTGCAAACGCCGCTCTCAGAAACTCCTTGGTTTTCATTGCCCATTCATTGCTGATCTCTTTCTGATTAGGGCGACCAGTGTACATCCACGCACGATCATCGCTCATCTTGTCGCTACAGCTAGCTACTAAACAACAAATATACCATTTTATTACGTCCACTTTTTATTGCTTTTATCATACATAGCTATGGCATATGCAATTAACCTACACACTAATAGGTAAAGATAGGTCCTAATCCCACCCGAGTATGTATGTAGATTGGGTCGGTTCCCATGCTTTGGTCCCGATCCGACGCGGTATTTCGGCAGCACCTCCCCGCTGTTCTCCTAATACACGTCTCGACAACAAGCCGAGAGGTTGTGTATCCGGAGAACAATAGGGAGGCGCTGACGAAATACCGCGTCGGATCGGGACCAAAGCATGGGAAACCGACCCAATCTACATACATACTCGGGCTGTCCATGGATAACGTTGGAGAATTCAAAAGAATCACTATTATAAATATGCAAATTTATGCATATTTATAACTGTAACCCTTTCGAACGGGAGACGCATACTGGTTACGCGACTTTACATATAAATATAATAAATCTACCTAGTTAGCTAGTGTAAGACCAGAATTGAGCAAAAGAAAGGGGGAGAGAGGATAAGAATTGTTTTGCTCACCCTCGAACTCAGGTAGGTCGTCGAATGTAGGGGGCGGAGGTCGTCGAACACCGGACCCACACAGCAGGGAAAGTCCTGCACTGTAAAATGCACCCAATCAACACGGAAACTCGATACCGGTAATTACATCTATTTTTTTCTTTTGGTTTTTCCTATTATTTACATTTATTTCATTATCTATTTTTTTTCTCCTCCTCCTCCTTCTTCACCTCCAACTTCTTATTCTTCTTCTCCTCCTTCTCCTTCTTCTTCTTCTTCTTCTTCTTCTTTTGTTTCCTATATCTTTTTTCTCTTCTTCTTTTCTTATTCTAACTAAAATCCTAGACTAACTAACTAGCAATCCTAGTAATACTAGCAATTAACAGATTTTTTTTTAAAAGATCTAATACTAACTAACTAAAATCCTAGTAATTAACAAATCAAATACTAACTAACTAAAATCCTAATACTAACTAACTAAAATCCTAACACTAAATAACTAAAATCCTAGCACTAACAAAAAACAAAGAAAAAAATTAAACAGAGAGAGGGAGGAGGGCTCACCGGAGTTGGGGGAAGAGAGGAGGGCGGCAACGGGGCGGACGAGGGCGACGGCGTCAGGGCAGAGGAGGGCGGCGACGGGGCGGACGAGGGCGATGGCGTCGGGGCAGAGGAGGGCGGCGACGGGGCGGAGGAGGGCGGCGGCGTCGGGGCAGAGGAGTTCCTCGGGTGGCGGTAGGGGATGGGCGGGGTGGTGGAGGGCGGCGGCGTCGTCGGGTGGTGGAGGGGCGGGGTGGTGGAGGGGCGGAGGAGGGTTGGCGGCGGCGAGTGCACGGCGACGGCGGGGGGGCAGGGGCAGGGGTAGCGGCGGCGCACGAGAGAGAGAGAGAGAGAGAGAGAGAGATGAGTGAGTGGGAGAGAGAAGAGGGCCACGGCGGGGTTAACGGAGCCCTGGGCTTTGCCGTCTGCTAGCAGACGGCCCGCGACTTTGCCGTCCGCGGCCCAGGGCCCGGTCCGTTACGCTGCCATTGAGGGGTGGGCTTGGCGGGCCCACCAACAGGCTTTGCCGTCTGCTCACGGACGGCAAAGGCTCTTTGCCGTCTCTATTCGTAGGAGCAGACGGCATACTCTTACTTTTCCGTATGCTAGTCTTTTGCTGTCTGTAATTAGGGTAGCGGACGGCATACCATGTCTTTGCCGTCCGCCCCGACAGAAAGCAGACGGCAAAGCCCTTCCCACATGGCAAATTCCTCATTTCCAGTAGTGGTGGGTGGATCTGTGAGACAGTGAAACCATCTTCTCGGATGGCGTCTCGGTTGCCTACATTGTATGAGTCCGTATCGTTGATCCGGCCGGACTCTCGAGCCCTGGAATAGACCGGTTGTGAGCGAAGTGTCGTGGTGAACATCCTCGCCGGCACCCCTTGAATGGTGCCGAGACCTGGTGGTAACTCATGGTCATGTGTGTGTAGTTTACACCCTTGCAAGGTTAACAAAACTATTCGAATAGTCGCGTCTACGGTAATGGACTACTTGGAGACCTATGCTTGATTATTAGACAACTTCAACGGTTACTCTAAAACTTGCCAAGATAAGTGTGAGTGCTATGGCGTGCTCCTCGTGGGGAAGTCGAGGAAGTATCCATAGTGGTGTATTGGTTTGGAGACTTGTTAGTGGACTCGAGTACACTTCTTACCTCATTCTGGTATTCGTAGTACAGGACTAGCCAAGTCAAAGCTGGCACTTCTGCATTGAAACCCCAGCTCCCTTTACCTTGAAACTTGAGCATGAGTAGCATAGTTCTGATGTAAGTCTTGCTGAGTACGACTTTGTACTCACATTTTCTTATTCTATGTTTTAGATGAGAACCCAGACCCGATGGAGTCACCTTCCTGAAGCTCGACGTTGACTAAGTTAGTATAGTTCCAGACAGCAGTCTGGTCCCGTGTGGAAGGGCTATGTATGTTGAACAAGGCTTCTCTAAGCCATTTGTTAATATTGTCTGTACTCAGACCTAATTTGCTTCCGTTGTTTGATGTAATGATGGATCATAGTCATATGATCTTGGTGTACTCTATGTGTAAGTCAATTAATATATACTTTCTAGAGTTCATGCAATGTGTACCTGCTGTTTACACTTGACATGTATGCTGCGTGTATGATTATAACATGCATGTCTTAGTGTGAGGTTCGATAGCTTAGTTGTGTTCTTGCCGGCGGTCTTTTATACATCAAGTGGCCCTTAGATGTGCGCATCTTGGGGCATCGTGATGCGATTGCTCGTGACTCTGTCACGTGGCACACTTTGTTGTATGATTGAGCCCGCCCGAGACTCCGACTAAGTGATCGGGCTGGAGTCTGTTTATGTAAGTGTTATAATTCAATCGATAATATGGTTGAGGCAACTTGTCTATGAGTATGGGATTTCACCACCCATAATCATTTAGACTTGTGAGCGGGGGATGAGGACCCATCTCTGTTGATCATCCGGCCTGGATGGGATGCCCCTCACATACGATGCTTTCCGAGAGTGTTCTGTGATTGGCCTTGTCTGCTTAGACAAGTTTGTACGACTCTCGGCTCTCCATATGATTGAGTTGTGACTGGAATTACATACGCATATTCCGGGTCCCGACAGTGGCTCCGACGTTTTTCAGCCCAAAGGGCATTGTCATGTAGCAGAATACGCCGTAAGGGGTGATGAACGAGGTATGCTCCTCATCTTCCTCCTTCATCATGATCTGGTTATATCCTGAGTAGGCGTCGAGGAAGGACAGGAGGTCACATCCTATGGTGGAGTCTATTTTTTGTTCGATCCTTGGGAGAGGAAAGTGGTCCTTTGGACAGTGCTTCTGTTGGGGATCGGCGCAGAAAACAAAAAATTTCCTACCTACGAGTCCCGAACCCAAGATCTATGCTATGCTGATGTATGTAATGGAAGGAATCGGTGTTCATACCTTTGAAGACTGAAAGAGGGAAACGTTCCTCGAACGTGGTTGGCGTAGACTCTGCTCATACGACCTCCCTGTCGTGTTGAAGAACCTCCGACGATGAAGTAGAACCACACGTGTAGTGCCTCGCAGGATTACACACGTACGGTGCAACCGACGTCCCTCCGGGATCCGAACCAGAAGAGCAGCGGAAAGAAGATTGATCCGGATCCCGATTCCGGCAGCGCGACGGCGTCCGGATGATGGTGAAAACCCCAACCAGGTGCAAACTCCAAACCAGGGGAGTCCACTCTAGGTCGGAGAAAGAGAGAGAGAAACTCAATGTTGTGTTGAAAAAGGCATCCCACCCCTCCTTATATAGGCCAAGGAGGGGCTCCACCCCCTCCCCTTCCCCCATGTGGGACTAAACCCCCAAGGGGGGAGTGGTGCGGCTAGTAGGGGGGATAGGCCCCTCCCTTGGCGCCAAGCCCAAGGGGGGTGGCTCCCCCTTCCCCTCATGGGCCTTTTAAAGGCCCAAATACCTTTTCACCTTTTTAATTAATTATTTAAATCATTTTTAATATTTAATTCTGTCAATTAAATAATAAAACATATTTATACATTAATATATATTATTTTGAACCTTTCAAAATATCCGTAACAGCTTCCGGCACCTCCCGGTACATTTCCGGTGTTTTCTCTCTTTTCACCGATGATCCCGAATCAATCCTTAATGCATCGATTGCCCTTAAGTGTGACACCCTACGGTCCGGGAAACAGTAGACATGATCGAGACACTCTGTGACCAATGACCATCATGTGGGATCTGGTCACAATCCTTGATGTGCCCCTACGCTTCCATCGAATAAACTTCATCGTTGTTGAACCGTTAACAATATGACTTGATCCCTTTGTGCTTTTGTACTATGTTTGTCCGAGGTATGATCGTCGGTATCCAATACCTAGTTCTTCCTCGTCTCTGAAAGAACATGTTTACTCGTCTGTGAATATTACATCTCTTGTGACCTAGTCACTTGCTCGCAATCTATTGATGCAACACCACCGAGTGGGCCCAAAGTACCTATCCGTCACTCGAATTAACAAATCCCGCTCTGATCTATTTCATACTCCTCAACATATCTACTTTGGAATACCCAAGATACACCTTTTCAGTTACCATGTTTCAGTGTAACGGTTAATGCACTCAAAGCATCCTAATAGATAGCAATTATGTATGATCATCACGGTCTAAGGATTCAGTCACTATGTTATTAAGTCATCGCAATGCTGAACTTATGTGAATTGATCACACTGCAATGCTTAAGGTGGGTGTGTGTCCATCACATCATTCTCCTAATGATATGACCTCATTGTCAATAGACTATTATGTTCTCATGATCAGGAAACCTTGATCATCAATTGCCCAATGAGCTAGTATGCCTGAGTTTAACTAGGGACCAGGTTGTTATATATCACACGTGTATTAATGTTTCCGCTTAATACAGTTCTAGCACAATATATAACGTATTATGAACAAACAAATATGTGACAAATATCTTTATTAATTTTCCTCTAGGGCACATATCCAACAGTCTCCCACTTGCACTAGAGTACAAATTACACTAGTTTACATCAGGTATGTATCTAACACCAATAGTCTCTCGGAGTTTTCCAAACTTGGCTTGTGGAAGAGGTTTAGTCATTGGGTCTGACGGATTCAGATCCGTATGTATTTTGCAAATCCTAGTATGACCATCCTTGACGTAGTCCCGCGTCACATGGAAACGCCGGAGAATATGCTTGGCTGTAGAGTGAGTCCTCGGCTCCCTTGCGTTAGCAATGGCACCCGTATTGTCACAATAAATGCTAACAGGGTCAGTGCGACTAGGGAATACGCCAAGCTCGATGAGGAACTTCTTCAGCCAATGCGCTTCGTTTGACGCTTCGCAAGCGGCAATATACTCCGACTCCATCGTAGATTGGGCGACGACTGACTGCTTGCCGCTCCTCCAGCTAATCGCACCACCATTCAACATAAACACGTATCCCGTCTGGGATTTTGATTCATCGGGATCAGTACCAAGACTGGCATCGACGTCAACTGTTACGGCGAGCTCTTCTTCCCATCCTCCATAGACAAGAACCAGATCCTTAGTTCTTCGTAAGTACTTAAGGACATTCTTCACCGCAATCCAATGATCCATTCCAGGATTACTTTGGAAACGATTAGTCAGACTAACCGCCAGGGCCACATCTGGCCGAGTACACAGCATAGCATACATGATAGAACCTATGGCTGAGGCATAGGGCTTTGAGCACATTTCCTCCCTTTCTTTTGCTGTTGCTGGGCATTGAGTCACACTCAATTTAATTCCTTTCATAACGGGCAAGAGGACTCTCTTGGCGTTATCCATATTGAACCTCTTTAATACCTTCTCAAGGTAAGTTCTCTGACTCAGTGCTAATAGGCGTCTTGATCTATCTCTATAGATTTTAATGCCTAATATGTATGCAGCTTCACCTAGGTCCTTCATGGAAAATTGTCCATTCAAATATTCCTTTACCCCCTCTAGAAATTTCACATCATTCCCTATCAATAATATGTCATCCACATATAGTACTAGGAATGCCACAGAGCTCCCACTCGCTTTCTTATAAACACATAATTCTTCTTCATTTTGGACAAATCCAAAAGCTTTGATCACCTCATCAAAACGAAGATTCCAGCTCCGAGATGCTTGCTTCAACCCATAAATGGACCGTTGAAGTTTTCATACCTTACCAGCGTCCTTAGGATCAATAAAACCTTTCGGTTGTACCATATACAACTCTTCCTCAATGTTGCCATTTAGGAACGCGGTTTTCACATCCATCTGCCATATTTCATAATCGTAATAGGCAGCAATTGCTAGCAATATCCGGATAGACTTTAGCATCGCTACGGGAGAGAAAGTATATTCGTAGTCAACTCCTTGAATTTGTCGGAAACCTTTTGCGACAAGTCGAGCTTTATAGATAGATACGTTTCCGTCTGCGTCAGTCTTTTTCTTGAATATCCACTTATTCTCGACGGCCTTTCGGTCCTCGCGAATATCCACCAAAGTCCATACTTTGTTGGCATACATGGAGTCTATCTCGGATTTCATGGCTTCCAGCCATTTCTCGGACTCGGGTCCCTCCATTGCTTCTTTGTAGTTCGCAGGTTCGTCAGGTTCATTTAACATGACTGCATTGACAAGTTGCCCATAAAACTGAGTTTTTACTCGGGCTCTTGATGACCTGCGGGGTACAATAAGATCCTCTTCATCTTGATCATGATCATCATGTATGTCACGATCGTTATGAATATCATGATGACCGTTCTCTTCAGCTCCCACTACAAAAGATGGTTCCGGAACAACTTCCATTGCCATTTCTTCCACTTGGAGTGATTGGTAAATCATCTCGTTGAGATCTATTTTCCTCCCACTCAATACTTTCGAAATAAACTCTTTCTCAAGAAAGCATCCAGTCTTGGCGACAAACGTTTTGCCCTCAGACTGGTTGTAGAAGGTGTATCCAACGGTTTCCCTTGGATATCCCACAAAGATGCACTTATCTGCTTTTGATTCGAGTTTGTCAGGCTGAAGTTTCCTAACATAAGCCTCACAACCCAAATCTTCAAGTGAGACAACTTTGGTTTCTTGCTATGCCATTCCTCAAATGGTGTTGTCTTTACGGATTTGGACGGTGCCCTATTAAGAATGTAAGCGGCAGTTTCTAATGCATACCCCCAGAATGACACAGGTAAGTCGGTATGAGACATCATCGATCGTACACTATCCAATAGAGTTCGATTACGTCGCTCAAAAACACCGTTACGCTGAGGTGTTCCTGTCGGCGTAAGTTGTGGTACGATGCCACAAGTCTTAAGATGATCGCCAAACTCGTGACTTAAATACTCGCCTCCTCGATCGGATCCAAGGTGCTTGATTTTCTTCCCGAGTTGATTCTCGACCTCACTCTAAAATTCCTTGAACCTTTCAAAGGTTTCAGACTTATGTTTCATTAAGTAGATATACCCATATCTGCTTAAGTCATCTGTGAAGGTCACGAAGTAGAGAAGACCATTGCGTGTGGGGACGTTCATAGGTCCACATACATCTGAATGTATGATCCCTAACAAGTCTTTCGCACGCTCCATTGTTCCATTTAATGGAGTCCTTGTCATCTTGCCCAAAAGGCATGGTTCACATGTGTCAAGGGATCCAAAATCCAATGACTCCAGAAGTCCATCATCATGAAGCTTCTTCATGCGCTTTTCACCAATATGACCAAGTCGACAATGCCACATCGTCATGTGTTCTTCGCCACTAGGTTTTAAGCTTTTGGCCTCTACGTTATCAATATGAAGTATATCCCAATCGAGATTAAGAATGAATAAGCCATTTTTCTCCGGTGCGTGAACATAAAACACATCATCCTTATAAATCGCACAACCAATTGTATCTGACTTAAAAGAATAGTAGTCTCGCTTCAAGCAAGAACCACTAACGATGTTCACACTCAATGCGGGTACATAGTAGAACTTATTCAAAATCAAAACTAATCCCGAAGGGAGACTACGATGCTTCGTGCCGACCGCCACCACTTCAATCCGGCAGCCGTTTCCCACGTGCATCGTCACTTCATCTTTCATCAAGCGTCGCCTATTCCGTAGCCCCTGAGAGGAGTTAGAAATATGAGCAACAGATCTTGTATCAAATATCCAGGATTTGTTCTTGTTAAGAAAATATCAATAACATGTATATCAAATATACCTTTTTCTCTTCTGACAATCTTGCCAGCCTTCTTATCCTCTAGGTACTTGGGGTAGTTTCGTTTCCAGTGACCATCACCCTTGCAGTAGAAGCACTCAGCGCCGGGCTTGGGTCCAGGTTTGGGTGCCTTACGAGGAGTGACAACTGGCTTGTCACCCTTCTTCGGGCTTCCCTTCTTTCCCTTCTCCTTCTTGCCAGACTTCTTGAATTCAACGGTCTTGTTGACCATGAATACAGCATGCTCCTTCTTGATATCAACCTCAGCAGTTTTCAGCATGGCGAACAACTAAGAAGGGGTCTTAGTCATCCCCTGCATGTTGTAGTTCAACACAAAGCCTTTGTAGCTAGGGGGCAGCGACTGCAGCACCCTATCAACAGCAAGTTCATCTGGAATCTGACATTCGAGAGCATTCAAGCGTTGAACGTATCCAGACATCTTGACCATGTGCTCACTAACACTGATATGTTCATCCATCTTTGCTGAGAAGAAAGCTTCAGAAGCCTCATAACGCTCAGCCCTGGCTTGGGGTGCAAAGACGGCCTTGAGGTCGGTGATTATCTCATATGCACCCATCCTCTAAAAGCGCTTCTGCAGCTCAGCCTCCATGGAGTAAAGAATTCCACTCTGAACAAGGTTGTAATCATCCGTCTTGGAGAGGTAGACATTCTTCTCCTCCTGACTAGCGTCTGCTGGTGGTTCGTCACCTAACGCGGCCTCTAGTACGTATGCCATCTTGAGGGGAACGAGGACAATCCTCTGAGTGCGGAACCAGTTGGTGAAGTTTGACCCATCGGTTTTCAGTTTGTCTTTTTCTAGGAATGACCCTAAGTTGAATGAGGGGCGAGGTGTAGCCATCTACAATGGTTATTTTCAAAACACATATTTAGACTTTGTTCATAACTGGAGTTCAATTTTAATTAGTTCTAAAACTCCCACTTAGTTAAACATCTCTCTAAATTTACTAAGTGATTAACATAATCCTAGTTTGAATGATCGTCCTCGAATATCACACGGCCGACGACACATCTCCCTAGGTAGGCCATCATGCCAATCATATCCGTTGTATGACTCATGCTTAACCTTTCGGTCATCCGTATCCCAAGCTCATATCTACATATGTCAAGCCTGCCAGTCGAACCTTAGTGCATGGCTGTTCAGCAAGGCCATATCTGCATATGCTAGGCTTGCCAAACCCAACCTCATGAGATCGTTAATGTATGTACGACACCCGATCGTCACGGACTGCCTATCATAAAGACATCCTTCCAGGCGGTGCCCACTAAGGGAGAATACAATCATGGTATTGAGAGAGATTATCCTATCATGCTACCGTCGCATATCTAGCAAATTAGCAAGACAGGAAGTAAAACTGTAAATCATACAAGCTATGATCCCCCCTTACATGCAAATTAAAGTTAAAACGCCTTCTACTTTATCATTTGCAAGTTTTACGTGGCTGCTAAGGGGTTTCGAGAGAGAACCGCTTTCTATCCTGCGAAGACAAGCCACAACACCAATCCTGCAATCGTCTCTATTACACCCCTGTCGGGGCCCTCCGTTGCAAACGTCTTCGTGTCGCTAATGTTAGAGAGACAGACACCCCCCATCCACTTATATGGTACAAGCCATATGTCAAGCGTGGAACCATTCTCGCGTAAACGCGTAAGCTCGGTCGGGGCCGCTTCATTAGGACATTGTCGCAACGTTAAACGAGTACACGTGGGAGGGTAACAATTGAAGAATTGATGCCCACATCCTAGATGTGTTCTACCCGTACAATACATCTACGCATAGCCTTGCTCATGATACCACTGTTGGGGATCGGCGCAGAAAACAAAAAATTTCCTACCTACGAGTCCCGAACCCAAGATCTATGCTATGTTGATGTATGTAACGGAAAGAATCGGTGTTCATATCTTTGAAGACCGAAAGAGGGAAACGTTCCTCGAACGTGGTTGGCGTAGACTCTGATCCTACGACCTCCCTGTCGTGTTGAAGAACCTCCGACGATGAAGTAGCACCACACGTGTAGTGCCTCGCGGGATTACACACGTACGGTGCAACCGGCGTCCCTCCGGGCTCCGAACCAGAAAAGCGGCGGAAAGAAGATTGATCCGGATCCCGATTCCGGCAGCGCGACAGCGTCCGTATGATGGTGAAACCCCCAACCAGGTGCAAACTCCAAACCAGGGGAATCCGCTCTAGGTCGGAGAAAGAGAGAGAGAGAAACTACATGTTGTGTTGAAAAAGGCACCCCCACCCCTCCTTATATAGGCCAAGGAGGGGCTCCACCCCCTCCCCTTCCCCCATGTGGGACTAAACCCCCAAGGGGGGGAGTGGTGCGGCTAGGAGGGGGGATGGGGCCCTCCCTTGGCACCAAGCCCAAGGGGGGAGGCTCCCCCTTCCCCTCATGGGCCTTTTAAGGCCAAAATACCTTTTTACCTTTTAAATTAATTATTTAAATCATTTTTAATATTTCATTTTGTCAATTAAATAATAAAACATATTTAAACATTAATATATATTATTTTGAACCTTTCAAAATATCCGGAACAGCTTCCGGCACCTCCCGGTACATTTCCAGTGTTTTCTCTCTTTTCACCGATGATACCGAATGAATCCTTAATGCATCGGTTTCCCTTAAGTGTGACACCCTACGGTCCGGGAAATAGTAGACATGATCGAGACACTCTCTGACCAATGACCATCATGTGGGATCTGGTTACAATCCTTGATGTGCCCCTACGCTTCCATCGAATAAACTTCATCGTTGTTGAACCATTAACAATATGACTTGATCTCTTTGTGCTTCGGTACTATGTTTGTCCGAGGTATGATCATCGGTATCCAATACCTAGTTCTTCCTCTTATCCGACATAACATGTTTACTCGTCTGTGAATATTACATATCTTGTGACCTAGTCACTTGCTCGCAAGCTATTGATGCAACACCACCGAGTGGGCCCAGAGTACCTATCCATCACTCGGATTGACAAATCCCGCTCTGATCTATTTCATACTCCTCAACATATCTACTTCAGAATACCCAAGATACACCTTTTTAGTTACCATGTTTCAGTGTAACGGTTAATGCACTCAAAGCATCCTAATAGATAGCAATTATGTATGATCATCACGGTCTAAGGATTCAATCACTATGTTATTAAGTCATCGCAATGCTAAACTTATGTGACTTGATCACACTGCAATACTTAAGGTGGGTGTGTGTCCATCACATCATTCTCATAATGATATGACCTCATTGTCAATAGACTATTATGTTCTCATGATTAGGAAACCTTGATCATCAATTGCCCAATGAGCTAGTATGCCTGAGTTTAACTAGGGACCAGGTTGTTATATATCACACATGTATTAATGTTTCCGCTTAATACAGTTCTAGAACAATATATAACGTATTATGAACAAACAGATATGTGACAAATATATTTATTAATTTGCCTCTAGGGCACATATCCAACAGCTTCTTGACGGGTCCATAGTTGACGCACATGCGCAGTACGTCGGTGTCTTTCTTGGGCACTAGGACTGGGTTTGAGACCCAAGTGGCCTTCTTTCTCTCCCAGATGAATTGCGCGTCGAGTAGTCGATTGACTTCTTCTTCGATGGATCTGTGCTTTGGCTCGAAGAATCTGCGCAGTGCTTGCTTTACTGGTTCGGTGTTCGGATAGATTTGCAGTGCGTGCTCTGTAAACTCTCGTGGTATTCCGGGCATGTGAGCCGTTGTAACACTCTTACTGTCAGTGAACAGTAATCACCATTACTAATGATGGTTACTGTTCCAAAATTCTTGCTTTGATCAACCATGATAATCTTGGACCAATGCAAAGTCAAATTTCCCTTTTATTGAATATTAAAAATAAGTGACAAATAAAACTTGGTCCAAAAACTTTGCAACCATTTTTGTTAAATCCCAAATATTCAAGGGATCACTTCTCTATGGTTTTGGAAATTTATTAAGCTTTAAAAATAAATGCAACAAATCCAACTGTAGCTAGAAAAGCCCCTTTTTACCATTTAATATTTAATTAAAATACTAAATGAATTTATTGGTGCCCCAATCTTTTTATGGCACTGCTACATAGTGCAACACCAATTTACAAACAAGTTTCATCACTGCCAAAATTCATTGTGTGCCAAACAAAATAAAACAGAATTGAAAGAAAACAGAAAAAAAATAAAATAAGGGATAAAGCAAAAGGGAGCCCAACCCCCCTGTTCCCCCTTGGGCCAGCCCAACCTAAACCCAGCCCACAGCCCACCTCAACCAACCGTCCCCTACCCCCGTTCACCCCCACCCCCGTGGCCTCCATCCGCCATGGACACGGCACACAGCGTTGCCGTGGAGGCCATCTAGGCCCCCCCCTCCGGCGAGATAAGACGTTGCCGAGCCCCCCCCCCCTTTTGCGCCGCCCAACCCTAACCCTCACTCGCGCCCCCCGGATCTCCTCCCTCCTCGTCTCTCTCTCTCCCTCGAACCCGAGCGCAACCAGGCGGCACCGTCGCCACCCAGCCACCGCTGGCGCGGACAGTGGACACGACAGCCCGCCCCCTGATGTCCATCGCCTAGCCCGTGGTCGTCTCCCCCCCCCCCTCCTGCCATTAATCGGACCCCGCCACCCCGTACGCGACGCCCGAGCTCGTCTCCTCCGTCGACGGCCGCCGCCCCCATCTGCAAATTCCGGCCACACCGGCGACCCCCCCCCGACCCCGCGACCTCTCCCCTACAACCAATGTGAGATGCGCTTGTTTTCCCCCCATTCCCGCTTGAGTTTGCACACCGGAGCGCTCCTTCCCGTCGTGCTCCTCCACCGGTTCGCCATGGCCACGACGCCCCTGCCTCCTCCCCGCGAGCACTGCGGTGCTCCCCTGGTGGCCTGGTCGCGACGAGGTGCGCGCTAGCCCGCGCGTGGCCACCTCCCACCACGGCTCCCTTCGCCCGAGCGCCTCTCCGCCGTGGCGTCATCGCCGGTGTGCCTCTGGCCACGGCTGGGTTAAGCCACGGGGCTAATCCCCACTAACGTGTGGGGCCCCACCCCCTAACACCCCTAATTATCTGCTAAGGAAATAAAATAGAAAACCTTCCCCCCGACTGACTTATATGTGGACCCTCTGGTCCTGTTAATTAAATTGCTAAACCTATGACATGTGGGTCCCTGTGCCCTTTAATTTAATTAAATAGTTTTATTAGCACTTGAGTGAATGACATGTGGGCCACCCCCCCTGTTAATTAAATAAATTAATTAATTTGTTTAATAAGCCACTGACCAGTGGGACCCACTGGTAAGTATATTAAAATGATTATTGTTTATATTAATTAAATAATTAAAAAATAGAAAATGATTTAAATTGAATTAAACTTTGAAATTAAATATCTTTTAAACCGTAAATCAGATGAAAATAATTTATATATCAAACTTGCTCAGCAAAATACAACAAATACAAATACACTATCTGTATGTCAACCACACCCCTCTAACACAACGAACATCGACATCCCCGCCCCCCTCCGGACCGTCTGTCCGATAATTGCCCGATACCGTAAAACTCTCCGGATGAATTTATTCCAAACACGAAAGTTGTTCAGAATGGATCAACTAACACGGATACACCCTCCGTATGTTTTTCTGATGTCCATGACACCTCCGGCATGGTACCTTCCCCCTCCGGGCACCTTGTCCGGTAATCACCCAGAGCCGGTAGTTCATCCCCGGATGAATTCCCGCTCCGAGCATAGAACCTTGTACTGTGTTAGAACACCGATATCAATCATATGTCATGTCATGTATTTGTTTGCATATGCTTTCTTTATATTTACTGTTTCTCCCCCCCCCCTTATTCTCCGGTAGACCCCGCTGCTGACGCCGACTACACCGCCGCCGAGTACGACTACTTCATTGACGACCGTACCCCTACCTCCGAGCTTCCAGGCAAGCAGAGCCATTCTCTTCCCCAGATATCGCCTATCTTTTCCGTACTTTTCTTGCACTAGGCATTGTTACTGCTGCTGCTACGTTGCTTACCTATTCAATTGCATAGTCTGTCATTGTCGTCCCTTGATGTACCTTCCTTTGTCCTATGCTGCCTTATAAATATATATTATATTCAGCAGTGAGCCCTGCGCTTTGTTAGCTAGGTTTAGCATAGAGGGTCGTGATCACTCTGGTGAGTGAACGCGGATTACAAAATATTATAACTGCACCAGGTACGGATCAATGCAGACGCCCTAGGGAACCTACAACGGCGAGACTCTGCCGAGTCACTTCGAGTTTGACTTACGAGTGGACGGACTCGTATTTCACTCTCGTCGGCTCAGTAGCATAGCATCACTGGGATGATATGAGGGTATTCCTCTTTAGTTCATTCCGCTGGTGTCTCGGCACCACCGGGGCGATACGAGAATATTCCTCTTTAGTTCATTCCACTGATGTCTCTGTCGAACCTCTTTAAGTGTACCATCGAGGGTGATACCTCCTGGTGTCACTTGATGGTAGGCACTCGAATCAACTGGTGTCCTTACAGGTAAGGACTCGGGTGACCCAACGGTGCCCGCGCTCGTGGCCGACAGATATCCTGTTTACGAAAGTCGAGCTCTTCAAAGAGCAAACGCGAGACAAGGTAAGGAGACGGTTCACCTTGTTGGTAACCGCACGAGTTGGTGGGACGTCAGGGCAGGCACCGATGTTACTGGTGGACCTGGCTGCTGTCGTTGTCCGCGACTCACCCGGATAGGGGCAACGATAACGGTTGTCCCGACAGATAATAATAAAATGCTAAACGGTTCGGTGGATGACTTGAGAGGCATGTTGGTCTGTACGCACTACCTTCACGTGGGATAAGGAGTTATGGGCTCCCCTGCGTCATAGTTTGTTCGAAAGCTCTTCAGACGTCAGCAGTATCGCGGTCTGATTTCCGGGAAGCGGTGTGTCTTCTTCGCTCGAGCGGTGTATTTGGATTTGCTTTTGCTTCACCGGATAACCTCGCATCGTGCAGGAGCGTGCAAGGGTGAGGGTCCTAGACCCCTTGGCGCATAGGATATAGTCCGGCGGATGGCCTCTCTGTTGAGCCTAGGATGGGTTGCGACGTCTCGGATAGCTTTGGTGGAGCGTTCCCTAACAAGGTGCCCACCACCCTGGAGATCCGAGCGTGCAGGCTGAACAGTAGTGCACCCCTGCAGGGAGTTTAATCTATTCGAATAGCCGTGTCCACGATAACAAGACGCTTTATGCTGAAGCTGGATCTTTCCACTACAAACTACTACTATTAAACTGTATGGTTCCGGGTTTTCTTCCTCGTGGGGATGTTGAGGAAGGGAACTCGGAGGCATTGTTAATTATGATTACAACTTATTATTATACAATGCTGCAACAACTTCTGCTGCATTGTTACTTTCATTACTGTTATATTAACTGTTGGCTGATTCTTACCTCATGCTTCAAGACTCGTCGGAAGATGCTAGTATTCGATAGGCCTAGCTTCTTATCCTTGTTCTGATTTCTACCTTGCAGTCCACTATGTACATCCTCCCCTTTCCATTTGATACAAATGCATAAATGCTTAGTAGCGGACGTAAGACTCGCGGGTATGCTAGATACTCACCCTTGCTTCCCCCCCTTTTTTTTGCCTGATGCCGACCACCGCAACGTGAAGATCCCCGATGCCTTCTACGACGTCGAGTTCCCCTTTGACCAGGAGTAGTTTGGAGGTTCCCAGGCAGGAGGCCTTGCCTTTTCGATCGAGTGTTGATTTTGTTCTAGCCTTCTTAAGGCAACCTTGTATCCTTGTGTCTGTACTCAGATACTATTGCTTCCGCTAACATTGTGCTCTCGAGCTGTTGTATTCGAGCCCTCGTGGCCCCTGGCTTGTATTGAACAGCTTGTATTATTTTATTTGTAGAGTTATGTTGTGATATCTCACCGTGAGTCCCTGATCTCGATCGTGTACCTTGCGTGTATGATTACTGTACACGGTCTGATTTTGGGGGCGTCACAGCCGGGCACCAGGCGAAGATTTTCCACTCCTCGCGGAGGAAAGCCAGGAGAGTTGTTGCTTGTTCTTCTGGTAGATGAGCATAGATTCAGACCGTCTTGTCTGGGTCCGTTGGGTGTACTTGGTGGGTGACGGTGTCACTGTCGACGCTGAAGTCGCGAGTGATTTCCTTCATTTCGCTTCTGCTGGCTAGTGGAAAGATGTTCCTGTCTACCCCCATAACCATTTCTTCGAGTTCTTGTGGCGCTCCAAATGTGTCGGAGACTTGATGAAAATCTTGGTCGCATTGATCTGACTTGATGAAGCTTCCGCTAACCGTGATGACCCCGGTGGGTCCCGACATCTTGAGCTTTAGGGATGCGTAGTGCGGAACTGCCATGAATTGCGCGAACACCGGTCAACCGAGTATGGCGTGGTATTGGGACTACCAGTCGAGTACTTTGAATTCTAGGGTTTCTCTTGCAAAGTTGGCCTTGATCCCAAAGACTACGTCGAGCTTGATTGTTCCCAGTGAGGAAGCTGCTTCGCCTGGCACTATGCCATAGAGTGTGAAGTCTGAGTTCTTCCAGACCGATCGTGGGATCAACATCTTGCGCAAGGTGTCGACGAAGATGATGCTCAGGCTGCTCCCCCCCCCCCCCGTCCATGAATACTCGGGTCATATCGTATCCACCAATTGTGTGCCTCAAGGACCAAAGGTGCGTACCCTAGCCTTGGAACTGCGGGTGGATGATCGTCTTGCGAGAAAGTGATGTTGACTTTTGAATCACATAAGTAATAGGGTTCTTCTACCGGCAAGTCCTCGGCTGCTTAGGCTTGTAGTGTGTTCGCTTCCTCCTTCGTCTTTGAGGGTCTTCCTTCTTGGATCATGCACACCCGTCCGTGAGACGGCGGATATTGTTCTTCTATGTTAGGCGCTGGTGGTTGCGCTATTTCTCGAGCTCGTTTGGCTTTGTGCTGCTTCTCTTCTTTTAGTCTATCAGAGAGTTCGGTAAACATGAGGCAACTCCTCAGGGTGTGGCCTGCCCTGAGTCGTCCCCAGTCGTCTTCAATATAGTGGATTGTGCAGGGCACGTCCAGCTACTCTTTGGGTGTGAGACTGCTCGAGCCGGCATGTCTTGTTCTTCTTGCGATGTGGTATGTCCGCGAGTGGACGTCAGAGCGGGAGTGAAACCTTGGATCAATCTCGATTCCGTCGTTGATCGAGTGGTTTCGGATCATCTTGGTGAACTCGTCCGGTCTTTTGTCGGGGTCGTAGTATTCACCAGGGCGGGTGGACGAGTCTTCGTCGCGAGTCACGGCGGGTGCTCAACTGGTTGCGGGGGTTGCGGTGGTGTTTTGTGGTTGTTCGAGCGAAACTTCAATGTGAAACTCCTGCATCTGATCTGGTGCCATTGTTGGTTCCGCGACCGTGGCTTGGGTTTGCCTTCTGGGTCGTCTGGTCCTCTGTCATCGGGTGCGACTTTGGTAGTCGCCGAAAAACTGATCTTGACCCAGCCGCTGACCGAGCAAGCTTGGTGGCGCGACGAAGAGACTTGCGATGAATTTGAGCTCTTCGAGTGGGTTGGATCTTGCTTGAACAGTTGAGTTGCTGGTTGCTGATGAAGAAACCGCCGATATCGTGATTCCAACCCGCATTTTCACCATGGTCGGCGCCAACAGACGAGGATCGGCCTCGGCAAATCCCATGGTAAGATACCCTGGGTTTAGATCGTAGAGAGGAGGTGCAGGTTGGCGATACTCGTCGGCTAACAGGAGACCGAGATTTACCTAGGTTCAGGGCCCTCGATCGGTGAAACACGTACTTCCTCCTCTTTTGTATTATGATGAGGGCGATTACAGTGGCGGTCGAGGCGAGATCGCTCGGGACCGGGGGTGTTGCTATGATACTGGATGACCTAGATGTCCCCTCTCCCAGCCTTTATATACTAGGCTGGGTCGCAAGGAGTCCATCTAGGTTTACAGAAGCAGTTGCCTAATCTAGTTTTAGTCTTGGACGCCAAGTCGTAGCTTCCATAATCGCCAAGGACTCCTACGTCGGTACTTTGAGTGGGCCAGTCGTGGGCCGGTCGAAGCTTCCAGTGGGCCTTCTGTCTTGACACGCACCAGGTACCCTCATTTGTAGGAGTCGTGGGGACACCCCTCGTCACCCGGGCTATGAACCACCCAAGCAGCGAAAGAAGATGGATTCGATCCCGATTCTAGCAACGCAACGGTATGTGTATGATGGAGAAACCCCAACCTAGTACAAGTTCCAAACAAGGGGAACCCGACGAAGGAAGGGAGAAAGAGAGAGAGAGAGAGATTTGAGATGTGTCTCAAATTGGGATGGGAAAAAGGGTGCACACCTCCCCTTCCCATGTGGGACTAAACCCATGGGGGAGGGGGGAGGGGGTTGACCGGCCAAGGGGGAGGAGCCCCTCCCATGGCGTAAGGCCCAAGGGGGAAGGCTCCCCCTCCGCCTAATGGGCCAAAAGTGGCCCATATGCCCTTTTTATTTTTATTTAATTATTTAAATCAGATTTTAATATATAATTCATTAATTAAATACTAAAATATATTTAAATAACTGTTTAAACAATTCAAAATATTCAGAACTATTTCCGATCACCTTTGGAACAATTCCGGAGTTCTCTCTTATTTCTTCGGCGACCCCGAATCTATCCTAAATGCATCGAATACCCTTAAGTGTGACACCCTACGGTCCGGGACAACTCTAGACATGATCGAGACACTCTCCGATCAATGACCAACAAAGGGATCTGGATACCCATGATATCCCTTGTGCTTCCACGAATTAACTTCATCGTTTGAACCTTTAACACCGAGTCATAATTCCTTTGTCGCTACGGTACTTTGTTTGTCCGAGGTTTGATCGTCGATATCCTATACCTAGTTCATCCTCGTTACCGACAAACATATTTACTCGTCTTGTGATATTAAAACTCGGTGACCTATTCACATGCTTGCATCTGTATGATGCAATATCACCGAGTGGGCCCAGAGTACCTATTCATCACCCGAATGGACAAATCCCGCTCTGATCCATACTCCTCAATATATTCCTTTGGAGTACCTGAGTTGCACCTTTATGGTCACCCTATCACGGTGTGATGTTGGATGTAATCAAAGCATCCTCCAGAGATAGCAATTACATATGATCTTTACGGTCTAAGGATCGGATTACTACGTTACCGAGTTATCCAATGTTGAACTATATGACTGGATCACATCGCAATACTTTGATTTGGGTGTGTGTCCATCATATCATTCTCCTAATGACATGCCTTCATTGTCAACGGACGTATGTGTCTCCATGATTAGAAAATCTTGATCATCAATTGCACAATGAACTAGTATACTAGAGTTAACTAGAGACTTGGTTGTTTATATACTACATGTGTATTAATGTTTTTGCTTAACACATTTATATCATAGTATAAAACTTATTATGAACAAACATATATATGGCAAAACAATATTTTTGTTATTTGCCTCTAGGGCACATATCCAACAGCACCCTCCAAAAGACAAAGAGTGGGATAGATGATGAGTTCCTTGCTCTTGTGCTTCAAAAGATCATCTCCTCAACTCAAAAAACATATCTCACGAATTTTGGCTAAGTGCATACTAGATGGTTTGGGAGAAAGGAATTAATGGATGAGATATCAAAGATACAAAGTGGTAGGAGTGGCATCCTTTAATCTCAACACAAGGTAGGAGTCTTATATCTTAGATTTGGATATGCAAGTGTAGGAACAACCTGGTTGACCTTCTCCACGATGTAGAGAAGTAGGGTGGGGTATATATAGGCAACACCAATATCCAAACGTTACATACCTTTTGCACATTTTGGTGGGACCAAATGAAATCACTTTGTGAGATCGATCTGTGTAAAGGTGCCAAATTTTGGTGTTTCAGTGAGATTGATAAAAATTCGTTATGCAACTCGGAGATGTTTGTCTAAGCCTACTATGCACTTTGGTCTGACTGACTTAACTAGCTCGCTAATTCAAAAATGAATTTACTTGGTCACCCATGATCACAAGGAGCATTTCCAAAGTGCAATCACACTATATGAATGCAGGTAGACCTGGGCATGGGAAGCCCAACCCGAACGGGCCGCCCAAGCTTGGCCCGAATATATCAGACCCGGGCCGGGCTTGGACCTCTCATTCGAGCTTTTAAGGAAGACCCACAGCCCGGCGACCCACGAGGCTTTTAGGATTTTTGGCCGGGCCAGGCCTGGGCCTAGATTCTGCGCATCGGGCTTTGTTTTGGCTGGCCTGAAGCCCGGCCCGACCCGACCCGACCCGACATATACCCAGGTCTAACTGCAGGTAACCTTTTTCATAACAACAAGGGAGTTCCAAAGGTCCACCCTCGTCATGTATCATTGCTATCTACTCCTATTTAACATCATAAACATAAAATGAACATGAATTGCTACATAATCAATTGTCCATGACGTAACCCTATAAGGGGAGAAACTGCACTCATAATTTTTATGATTCGACAATTAAAATTTATTCAAATGATTGTATATGTACTGCAACAAATACAATCATCTACCTATTGAGTTTTTTCTTACCAGTAGGTGCATATATTTGAAGAGTACTTCAATCTCCTACAAATAGGGTTGGTGCATGATTGGGGATTCACAAAAACCATGAAGCTAGGTTGACACAAAAATGGAAAATACGTTTCACAATAATGCTTCCGGATATATCGACCATGGCATGAAATGGGTACATGAGTAGAGGGGGCAGGGGTGTTGTGTGGAGAGAAGTTGTCGAAGAGGTCATCTACACTAGTAATTGAGCACCACAGATGGAAGGAGAAAAGCTTGCTATTGCCGACCTGTCCTCCTATGATTTTATTCTTCATATGAAATGGCACCGAAAGTCTCATGAACAAAAAGAAATAAATTATAGGAGAAATTTGCACTTGAAATGACATGTGGTGGATCAACATGGGAGAACAGGTGAAGCGTTGAGGATTCAAGGCAATCCAGGGAAGAAGGGGGTTGCGTGGTCTTCGAGTGTCGGCGACACACCTCGAGTTGGCTGCCCTCCGAGAAACTCTCGCCGAGTGGGCGACCCTAGGCCTAGGGTCTGAGCAGAGCGGCGACCTTGACCCGAGGCCAGCACCCTCACCGAGTGATGAGGCAGAGAACCATCCTCTATTGATTAGGGGCGATTGAAAATAACTCAATTTTGCTACGGGGCTTTAATAACGATCACACACCATTTGCCGCCGAGTTGCCGCTCCATGTTCTTCTTTATTCTAGTTCTAAGCGGCTTTTCTTTCTTTCTTTTCCTTTGTTGATTCATACATTGCTCTTCTTTTTAGCTTTCTGGCTCGCAGGCTCACAACCGCAAATTACAGAATAACTTCAATTTTATCACGAAAATAGTAGCCCACCTTCTGTAGCCTATGATGCAAGCTCGAACAAGATTATAAATTGATCTACGGGATAACGGTCGGTCTAAAAAACTAGAGGCATGAGAGGGCACAAAAGATGCATATTTATAATGTTTATAAATTAGGGTATGTACAATGTTCGACAAAACTGTCCTAGTTAAACCAATAACATAATCTAAAAAGGCACTAAAAACATGATACGAAATAGTTATTTATGTAAGACTATCCATAGTGGGGAGTAACATCAACTAGTAACATCGGTATGTTACTAGTCTATGTTACTAGCTCGATCTATAGTGGGGAGTAACATCAACTAGTAACTTCATTTATTACGTTATAGACTCATATTGTCTTGGTATGTGTGATGTTACTCAAAGAGTAAGTAATTACCTAAATTACCACATGACTCTCTTTCTTCATTAATTGCTTGCCACATCAGCTATTTTGCATAAATATGTGTGATGTTACCACTGATGTTACTCCCACTATGGGTAGTCTAAGGGCACTCCCAATGTTAGTATCTTAGCACGTAGTCATAGGCATTTTGCTTATGTGGCATAGTATTTAATAAAGAAAGAAAGGGAGGTTGTATCTTAGATAAGATACAACCCTTGCACGTGGTCATATGCAAAAAAGCATGGTTAAACCAATCACATTTATGCATGGAGCTAAAATCATTAAATAAGATATAACCTCTAAGAAACAATGCATTGGGGAGGTTGTATCTTAAGTTTTCATTGCTCCTATGATATTGTGCTAAGAAATAATGCATTGGGGGAGCCCTAAGGGCACTCCCAATACTAGTATCTTAGCACGTAATCATAGACATTTTGCTTATGTGACATAGTACTTAATGAAGAAAGAGAAGGAAGTCGTATCTTAGCTAAGGGCTCTCCCAATGCATTGTTTCTTAGCACGGTATCATAGGAGCAATAAAAATTTAAGATACAATTCCCACAATGCATTGTTTCTTAGATGTTGTATCTTATTTAATGATTTTAGTTCCATGCATAAATGTGATTGGTTTAATCATGCTTTTTGCATATGGCCACATGCAAGAGTTGTATCTTAGCTAAGATACAACATCACTCTTTCTTCATTAAACACTATGCCACATAAGCAAAATACCTATGATTTCGTGCTAAGATACTAGAATTGGGAGTGCCCTAAGACCTCCCGCAATGGTAGTATCATAAGGTTTAGTATCATGCACATGGTACTAGTGTATGATACTACCTCCACAATGCATAGTATCATAGTTTAGTATCATAACTAGTAGTATTTATTGTCATGCAAGACACATACTAGCTTATCATTTATTATGACACGGTATCATAATATGATACTCAACCTTTTCTTTCTTCATTTAATTCTATACCACATCATCAATTTTGCTTAGGTGGCATGCATGATAATAGCTATGATACTTCCATTGCGGGAGGTTTAAGATACAACCCTTGCACGTGTCTATATGCAAAAGCATTGCTAGACCAATCACATGTATGCATGAAATTAAAATCATTAAATTAGATACAATATCTAAAAAACAATGCATTGTAAGAATTATATCATAAAATTATATTACTCCTATAATATTGTGTTAAGAAACAATGCATTGGAATAGCACTAAACATACGCTCGTGCATGCTTAAAACATTTTCCTGACGACTCGATGGGTCCGTGCGCCCACCATCTGCTACCGAACAGCAACTCCAATTCCGTAACAACTAACCATTCTGTCTCTTCTTCATCAATATAAAAAAGAAGAAGCACTTTCCACATTGTCGACGGGGAAACCGCTTACATATGGGCCCGGTCCCCTGGACACGGGAGAGGAGGAGGAGAGGCGCACACAATTCCCTTTCGCCTTGGCTTTCCTGTTTCCTCCTCCTCGCCTCCTCCGCTTCCACCTAATTCGCGCGCGCCCCCCGGGCCCGGCTTCCTCCGTTCCTCCCCACCCATCGCTCCAGCAAGGAGCGAGGGCGGGCGGGATAACCCAGGCGAGGGTGTGATGGAGGCGGCGGAGAGAGGCGGAGCGCTTCCGCTCGCCGTGCGGGAGCTCATCGCCGGCGGGGTCGCCGGTGGCGTCGCCAAGTCCGCCGTCGCGCCGCTCGAGCGCGTCAAGATCCTCCTCCAGGCACGTACGATCCGTCCTCTATCTACCTCCACCGCGATTCATTCCGGCTCCTGATTACCTTCTCTGAGGATGGCGAATGCGGTTCTTGAATATGTACTGCTACGATTCCTGTCCAGTGCTCCTGCCATATACTATTTGCTAGTACCATTTTTTTTGCGGGGGATATTTGCTACCATTAGACTAGATGGTCGGCTCTCTGTAAGGGGATGGTACATGCTGTTATTTCTTGCTAGGGCGTGTAGTTCCTGCGGCGCTTCACTGCCTGGAATGCCACAAGGTTCTTGAGTCATGATCGTCAGATGATTTCTAATTTAGGCGGTAGCACTGCATTTTGTCTCGGGTATGTGAGTTAAAATTCGCGCATAATGGTTTGTACTGTTATGGAGTATGCACTATGTGCAGTGTTCTTCAGGTTTTGGCATGGTTCTTTGCAACTTATAGCTTATTATGTTTGTCAAAATATGCAATCTGGTAACT
This sequence comes from Bromus sterilis, assembly GCA_950022295.1. Classification (NCBI taxonomy): domain Eukaryota; kingdom Viridiplantae; phylum Streptophyta; class Magnoliopsida; order Poales; family Poaceae; genus Bromus; species Bromus sterilis. The sequence goes on from OX465599.1 coordinate 227,742,401, forward strand.
ATATATGAATTTAACTATTTATGGATAAAGGGTGTCAAGCGTTTGACACAACTGTGTGATGGAGTATTAGACTAGACACATGTAAGTTCGGTGTGGATTTAGTCAAATTGTGAGCTCAGTTTAATTCCTACTCTGAAGGATATTAAGTTTGGAGCTCTATAAGAAATGTAGAGTTGGAAAAAGAAAATTGAGAATTGTTGTCTGTTACATATATTTGGAAGTAAAAAGGAGGACCTAGATTAGCAAACATCTGTGATGATGATCCTGAATTCCTGATGTTAACATAGCTTACTGCTAGTATATTTGGTTGTGGACACGAAGAAGATAATAATCTAACCAATTCTATGCAAAATGGAATCACATGGGGATTTTCACACAACAAAATTGATCCCATCTTAAGCTACCTGCTGCACAAATCATAATAATTTCAAATCACGTGTTGTGCAACTGAAGAATTTTGCATTTATGAGTTTTTCAAAGACAAGCATTGATTCTCTGCTTTTAAGATCCTACTCCCTCCTTGTACTAGATGAGTGACACTTATTATGGATTGGAGGGAGTACTATTTAAACTGGTCGTAGATCAAATGAATGAATAAACAAAAACAACTATACTCAATCTCAACCACTTTGTTGGCACGAGTTTGACATTTATGCTTGTACAGAACCACCTCCCTGCAACTTTTCATGGTAGTTGTGTAATCCTCATATGGTTAAAATTTTCTTTTGGTCCTTTCAGACTAGAAGAGCGGAATTCCGTGGGTCTGGATTGGTTGGATCATTTCGGACAATCTATAGGACAGAAGGTCCCTTGGGGTTTTACAGGTTTGTCACTTCTTAATATGAGTAACAAATGTAGCCTACGAATACATACTTGTATGATGCGAACGTAAGCTGACTTTTGTGAATTACTTTTCATAAGGGGTAATGGTGCCAGTGTTGCTAGGATTGTTCCTTATGCAGCTTTGCATTACATGGCATATGAAGAGTATCGCCGATGGATCATTCTTGGCTTTCCTAATGTTGAACAAGGGCCTGTTCTTGATCTAGTTGCCGGATCAATAGCTGGAGGAACAGCAGTCATATGCACATATCCGCTTGATCTGGTTCGCACGAAATTGGCTTATCAGGTTAGCTTTAGTTCTTGTATCCTTAAATGCAGAGAAAACAATACTTCTCCAGTAAGTTAACTTATGATGTAATAGACATCAACTGGTTCTCTGAAATAATATAACAGCAACGTTCTTTTGTGATACTGATGTTTGGTGTGCTGTGGATCTGTTTAGCTACTAGTTTGCTCTTAGTCTTATATAAGTATTGATTCATTTCGTTCAGTTTCTGCTGCTGTGTTGTTCAACTCAACACTAACTGATTAATAATCAGCTGCAGGTCAAAGGTGCGGTGAACCTCACTTTAAGAGAATCTAAGCCCTCCGAACAAGTTTATAAAGGGATCCTTCATTGTATGAAAACAATATACATGCAAAATGGCTTGAAAGGCCTATACCGTGGCATGGGTATGCTATTTTTTGAATTCCAAATTTTTCTCAAGGCTAAGATTTAATTCTTGGGACAAGAGGGTTTGTTGTTGCTATCGCCAAGATTTAATTATGTTGCTATATTAGCTAACTAATTGATCTGCAGCTCCATCATTATATGGAATCTTCCCTTATTCCGGTCTTAAATTTTATTTCTATGAGAAGATGAAGACTCATGTTCCTGAAGAGCACAGAAAAGATATTACACCAAAACTTGCTTGTGGATCTGTTGCTGGTTTGTTAGGACAGACAATAACGTATCCCCTTGATGTTGTTAGGCGGCAAATGCAGGTATAATCCTTCATTATTTGTGGTTGTTAAACATCTTCGTTATTCTAAAGAAAATTTTGATGCATTGCTTTTAGGTTCAGGCGTTCTCATCGTCTAACCTTGTCAAGGGGAAAGGAACATTTGGTAGCCTTGTTATGATAGCGAAGCATCAAGGTTGGAAGCAACTGTTTTCAGGACTATCTATCAACTATTTGAAGGTGAGACACTTATAACACTAATTAATTCATTATTTGTTGTTAAAATGCCATTCTCTTTGCTGGTGACAAATGTAGACATATGCGGCTTGAACACTGCAAATTCCTATTTGTTGTCAATGTGGGCAGTCTTGTACTTATTATTCAAAATAAAATAAATAAGACTAGCCTATAACTTTGTTGAGTGTCCTGTCATTCCAAATCTCCGCATTCCTTTGTTCATTTTGCACTTGTGCTGTTATATTAATTTATTAATCAACTAGGCTCATATTTCCTTGTCTCTGGCTATTTTCATCAATGATTGTTGCTCCCTCCATATGATCATACTTTAAGAAGTTTTAAATCGGAATATCCAATCTATTTTTGTCTTATCTAAATTTTATAGGTAAAAGTTATTGCTGTGCTTAATAACTAATGATGGATGTAGTTATGCACATTGAATATCTAAGGTGCATCTTCTTTAGGTACACTTTATGTTCAAGGTAAGGTATAATATTTATTAATTTCTCCTTATTTACAGGTTGTTCCATCGGTAGCCATAGGATTTACTGTGTACGACTCGATGAAGGATTGGCTTAATGTTCCATCTAGAGAGCAAGCAGCTGTGGTTGTCCCTGTGTTGTCGGAAGACGGAAGCAATGCTGCCCCTGTTCACTCCAGTTAGAACTGAGTTACCTTTTCTTGTGGTGCAACGCCCTTCACCTCCTTGATATTCATGGGCATGTAGCATAGTATTCTTTCTTGGAGATGCACTCACACAATTATTAGGCTTGTCTAGAATAAAACAAATAATAATTTGACCTTCAATAAGCGCATAGGAAGCACAGCTGCAGATGCCAAATAAAATCTCGGTCTTTTGTCAAGAGAAGTAGAAGTAGAGGTAGAATTCCTTCCTGTCAAAGGAGGGTAGAGTTTCTTCCTGTCAAAAAGAGCAAGTATAATTCCTTGGAAATTACTGATTCTTGTGGAAATTCACATTGTATAGATTCTGTATATATGATTGGATAGTTTGTACCAACATGTAAAGTTCTTGGTGACTCAGATCCTTTTACTGCCTCTGCCTATTGTACTAGTCTGATTCTTGCATACACGGACTCTTGTCATTACTTGTTTTTCCATGTGCAGCTGAGCTGAGATTCGAAAGTGTGCTCCCTGTCTCCTTCATAGGTAGGACGAGTAGCTGCATCACAGTTTGGAGTTGAGACATTACTATAGATTGTTTCCAGCTTTTGCCTGAAGTACATGCATCTAATCATTCATTGCTTTCGTCACCTTGTTGGATTCTTGCAACACGGTACCTGTTCCTGCTGGTAGTCATGAAGGCGTTTGGTAGCCTGCACCGGTTTTGGTTCCCTTATATGTGTGACTTAGTTGAGCTTAGCTGAGCCTGAGATAATAGAGGGTAAAAAACATCTTGTGCACATAGTTTGTTAACCTGCCTACACCAAGGAAACATTTTATACTCAACGTTTGGTAGTCTGCATTGGTTGAAGTGATGCACGAGCTAATAGCTATACGTGAACAGAGGTTATGACCGATATGTTTGTTCAGTTGTAGCAGTACACAAACGGGTCTATGGTCATCCGTGACACTCCAGTGAGCTTCTTGCTCAACGCCACCACCACCTCCTTGTACACCGAGGTGGGAAGGATGACCTGGTGATGAAGTCAGGGATCACATTGTTATCTTCTACTCCCTCCGTCCAAAAATTCTCGCCGCATTGACTATTTTGCGAAACCCCCCTCGAAGTTACTCCGACCAAACCCGCAGTCCACTCGCGCCGCTCTCTCGCGCCGCTTGACCACGCCGCGCTGCTCCCCCGCGACCCCGTTATCGTGCTCCCCCGTGACGCTGCGCTGCGCCATCTCCCCCGCGCAGCTCCCCTGTTTCCCCCTCTCTGTCACTAAAAGCATCAGTTTGCTAAAAAATTCCTCACTTTTCTCCGCCGGAGCAGGCTGCTGGCGCCGCCGGCTGTGGCCTTGGCGACGGAGTACATCCCAGCGAAGAGGACGGTGCGGTAGAGCCCCTTTAGGCCTTGGCGGCGAGAGGCCTCTGCTACTGCTGTTGCGGGAGCAGGAGAAGACGGTAGCGGCGTCGGGGCTGGCGACGCGAGGGGCGGGCTAGCATCGGCAGCGGCATCGGGGCTAGCATAGCAGACCTCGCCGAGCAGCTTGTTGGGCTGGGAGGCGGCGGCCCCTGTTCAGAATCCTGCATGTCTTCGGTTAAGTGCAAAATCTTCAGTTAACTGCACAATTTTCAGTTAAGTGTTGTATGTTAATTACACCAAGTTGTTTGTCAAGAAAAATTACTGAATCAGATTCAATTACACCAAGCTAGCTTGAAACCACAACTATCTTCCACCAAGTTGTTTGTTAATGCAATTTCAAGAAAAAATACAGAATCAGATTCTAGTCTAGTCTTGAAATTGCAAACTGAAATTCAGTTTGACATGTGAATTGCTATTAAGTTTGACTACAATTACTGAATCAGATTCAAGTCTAGCCTGAATTCAGATAGCCATAAAAATTTCTGAATTCAGATTGCACCTTGTAATCTGCACCAAGTTTTTTGTTTGCAGATATGTTTGCACACATGTTACTTCAGAGATGTTTGCAGAACAGCATTTTGGAATGTTAGTTGAGAGATGTTTGTAGAACCTGAACTTTCACACACAAAATGTTTGCAGACATGGGTCAATGATCTTAGGTTCTGGTTTTGTATATGCACTGATTTTTTCTCAAGTTCATAGCACTAAATATTGGTACTATTGCAACTAACTTCAGGTTTAGGTCTCAATTGCTACGTTAAGAGATCACTTGTGATTATTGGATGGATGTAGGTGGTGGCTTCGATGGATTGGACAGAAGTAGCATATGCCTCTCTTTCACCTCACTAGGCAAGCACATCCCATTTCAGCAGACTCAAATTCATAGCAAAGCTTCTCAGTTTCAAGTTTCAGTTATGCTTAGTTTTATCTTAAACAATTCAGTGCCATATTCTCACTCTAGCAATCTGTATTACTAGTTGCTCTGAGTGTACAGCTAGTGTACAACTAGTTGTTCTCTGCTCTCAATTCAGGGATTGAGCAGGATTACACTAGTTGCTTTTATAAACTAATCCAAACCTGAACCAGCGGGAGTACATTTTTCATGGCAGATTGAATCCAAATTGATGGAATTCAATTGCTTGCATTTCAATTGACAGAACATTGATGGATTCCAAACATGATGGAATTCAATTGCTCGGTTTTTTTGTTTCCCTGCACAGAGTTGGCTTCAGGTGGCCTCCGGTGAGTTGAAGGTGCAGCCAAGAGAGATGGCTTCTCCGGCTATGTATCTGCGTGTCATCAGCGTGCCTCCGACGAGTTATCTGCACGTTGAAGGCGCCATCAGAGGCCGACGCGGCGACGAGGAGCTATCGAGGGCGACGGCCTGGCGCGCGGCGGCAAGACGGCGGCCGAGTGCCTGGCCTTGGGCGCGGAGCCGGGCCAGGCGTTGGCGAGCGTGAAGAGCCCAGCGCGTTCCCTGGCCACGCAGAGGCGCTCGGCGAGGTAGCGGCTCCTCGATGTGGCCACGCGGAGGCGCAGAGAGCGAGCGGCCGCGGCGCACTGCTCCTCGAGGTCCCGCTGCTTGCGCGTGCGCGGCGGGTGTGCCGGAGCCTCCGCTCCCTGTAACCTCCGGTGTGGTAGCAGGTGGGCTGCGATCTCGCCGGAATCCCACGGCGCCGGCCGCCGGCGACGCACGGACGGACAGAGGAAGAAGAAACCAGTCACGGACCCGATTGTTGCGTTTTTTAAACTACGAGGGATTTTTTAGAAAAGTGCCACTGTACTGTGCTCGCGGCAATAATTTTTGGACGGAGGGAGTAATTTACTAAAGCCCCTAGAGGCTAGAATGCTGAGAATCAATTGAGGCAATCGACTTTGGATTTGGCCCTAAAGCCCCTAGGGGCTAGAATGCTGAGAATCAATTGAGGCAATCTACTTTGGATTTGGCCAGCCAATTTTGTCTCGGTCCATGCGCTGGGTACGTCACGTGTGAGGTCAGGCTGGGGAGGAGCTTTGTAGGCAGCACACATAATTTCCGTTTGCTCTCCGTCTCGATATTGCACTGGAGAATCTGCGCTGCAGACCAGGGATAGTGCGGAGCACCAATCGCCGTAGCGAACTTCCCTCCGCCGTGTCGAGTCAACGCTACCCACCGGGTTCACGCGCAGTCATCGCCTCGCCATCGCGGATCTTGCATCTCGCCTCCGAGCGATCACGACGACTGTATGCGCAACTGCGCCATCATACACTCATACTGACGGCCAACGGACTTGCATCCTTCTGGCACTGGCTCATGATCCCCTGCTCTGTTACAGAATTTTGTTTACACACACAACAGCAGAAGGCAGATGGTACGCATGCTCTACGAATCAAAGATTTACAGGATTTTGCAAGGAGGAAGCATAGAAGCTTTACATGGTGAATAATTTTGTAAGACTTTCATAGAACATGTGATTTGACAATATTTTTTGTGGCAGCTGGAAATCCAAATGTCCGGTGGTTTGGTATAGAAGGAGAGTATAATGTTTTGGTTATGGATTTGCTGGGGCCAAGTCTGGATGATCTATTGAGTTTTGCAGCAGAAAGTTATCTCTGAAGACTGTACTTATGTTTGCCGATTAGATTCAACCATTTGTTGCTATTCCTCCTTGACACCTCTATCAATCTTTACCTACATAATAATCAGCAAATAATTAACTCTGTACGACTGTATATGTCCTTGACTAATTTTCATGGACCTTAATTAGCTCCACATGTTTCTTCTCAATCTAACGCTTGCTTTTGTGCACAAAATACAATTTCAGTATTCCTTCCATTGCTTTTTTTTGTCATACATATATTAGCCTTTTGTCCTTCTCATTTTTGTCTATTGTGTACTGTTTTTTCTTTGTTTGTTCATGTCTTATGACATATATCTGATCTGCACTCTACCAGTTGTAGATAAATCGAGTGGAATTCGTTCACTCCAGCTCATTGTTCCTCTCTTGCACTCAATATACCGAAAAGGGCTTTACAGATAAAGTCATCACCACGTTTTTTTTTGAACAGGAAGTCATCACCACGTAACAAACGCGATCTTGATACAAACGCACGCCATCATCATCCACGACACACCCACCCAAGGAAAGATACAATGTGCCAGGAACCCCACAACGAAGCCATGTCTCCAAGGCGGTACCTCCAAGAAGGTAACGACCTCAGATAGTCGCCACCGTTCGATCCCGTAGATCAAGTCTTCATTCGGAGCAAGACGGAAGGAAGGGGAACGCCACGACGAAGCCTTCATGAAGGATATGACATCCGTGAATGCCGCCCGCATTGGCCAAACCAAGGCTAGACAGGTGATATATCCCGGCGCCCGCATCCCTCCGTCGAAACCAAGCTTCGTCATCCACCTGCAGCCAAGCCACCCGCATTGTAACACCCTCAGAATCAGTAACAGTAATCACTACAGTGATTCCACTGTTAGTGATCATTACTGTTGATGATCAAGCCATGATCACCTTTGATCATAGCTCTGTCAAATTCTCACCCTGATAAAATTTTCAAATTAGAGTGGACTATAGATTTGCCCCAAGGAATTTTGGGAGATTATCAACCCACTTGCAAATGGTTAAACCAAAACATCCTTAGTCATTTGCATAATCCCAAGTCAATGATAATCATGAAACCCATAAGGTTGGATTATCCAAATTGTCTTGGAATTTAAAAAAATGGAAATGGCAATCTTAGTTAAACCAACACTGTGAAATCTATTTATAAAATGCCTAGCAATCATTAGGCCATGATTATATATAGCAATGGTTATTTTATTAAAATGGTATAGTAATATTAGGGAATAATAAATGGAATAAAATAATAGCTTGGACCATTTATTAAATTTCCATGATAATTTTAATAAACATGTGGTAATTTTAAATGCACTAAAAATTGTGAGAACAATTTTATAAAATGCCAAAAAATCAGTAGGTTATAATAAACTAGTTTTGGGAATTTATTAAACTTTAAAATAAATGAAATAAATAAAAACAGTAGCAAACAGTGGCTTATAAGTGCCATTTAAATAAAACAAAACATCAAATGATTTTTATAAATCACAAAAACTCTTATTAATAATTCTATATTATATAACATTAATATTGGAGCAAGCTTCACCATTAACAAAAATAATTTTAGTGCTAAACAAAATAAAACAGAATAGAAAGGTAAGTATGTAAAGGTAGAAAAATGAAAAATTGTTATTTGTCGCTCAGTGCAAACCAATCAAGCCCAATCCACCCGGGCCCAACCCATCCCCCTCCCCTGTTCCCTCACCTCTCGCTACAGGAGAGGGGAACTGTGGCCATGCCGCCCACAACCGCTGAGGCCATGCCGCCCCCTCCCCTCACCTTCTCCCCTCCCCTCCCTCACCTGCCCCTTCTCCACCTGCTCCCCATGGGGATAAGGCCGCCCCAGGCCCTCCCCAAACCCTAGTTCCCCCCACCCCTCCTCTCCTCGCGCCATTCGTCTCCTCCCCTCTGTCCGAGCCCGCCATTGTTGTGGCCAGTCGCGGCCACTGACCTCGCCCCGCCCCGCCGTCGTGTCTAGGAGGTGCTCCGTCGTCGTCTTCGTCTACCCGCAGAAGCAATCGAGCCGCGAAGCTTCACCGCGAGGGTTGCGCCACCATTCCCCAACCACGGCCGCCGTGATCGCCGCGCCGATTCGCCGCACTCCGAGCTTCTGCGAGCCCATGGCCACCCTCTTCGTGATCATGGTGAGCTAGGCTCCATTCCCCCTTTTTCTCGTGCCGTTTATCGTGTACTGGACTACCCTCCCCGCCATGCCGCGCTCCGGCAGCCGTCGGACCTCGTCGCCGCCGACGATGGAGGCCGCACCCAGTCGCTACCTCTGCGCCGATAAATGCGTCGCGCCACCCGCGTTCGATCTGTGCCCTCCATCGTCCAAATGGCCACCGGAGTGGTGCTCAGGTTCGACGCCTTGCCCACGGCCGCCATGGCCGGGCTCCCCGCCTGTGGGTGCCGCTCCTGTCACCGGCGGGCCATGGCCGCACCCCGTGCGTGCCTTGCGCCTGGCCGCACCCCCTGGATCGGCCGCGCTCGCCGAGCTCCTTGCGCCCCCGCTCCGTTGGGCTGACCGGCCTCGCCACGCTCGGCACTGGCCACGGCCATGGCTATGCCATGTGCTGTGTGCTGTGTGCGTTAGGCTGGGTGAGCCACTTCCAGGTGGGCCACCCCCTGCGAATTAAAAAAAAGGGAAAAGGATTATTGTATTGAAATAAGTAAATAGATAAAGCAGAGGAAAACTCCCTTAGAGTATGACAAGTGGGCCCAGGTAGTTAAAATAGTCACTGGATTAATTATAATCATATTTAACACTAGAGTCTATGACATGCGGGTCCACCTATTGTTTAATTAAATTAAACTATTTTATAAACTAGAGGCTGACATGTGGGACCCACTGGTCAGTTGACCAGTCAAAGGCCCAGCCTATGACATGTAGGCCCCACATGTCAGGTTTGACCAGTCAACTGGCACTGTTCTGGATAATGTGGAATTGTTTAATAAAATAAACCTAGGAAATGTTTGAATATGAATAAAACTTTGAAATTGAATATCTTTTAAACCGTAACTCCGATGAAAATAATTTATATATCAAACTTGATCAGAAAAATATAATGAATACGAATACGTTATCCGTATGTCTATCACACCCCTCTAACACAACGAACATCGAACCTTCCCCCTCCGGACCGGCAGTCCGCTAAATTGTCCGGTACTGCTAAAGTACCCGGATGAATTTATTTTGAACAGGAAAGTTGTTCGGAATAGATCAACTAACCCGGATACACCACCCACACATGTGTCGGATGTCCACGACACCTCCGGCATGATATCTCCCCCCTCCGGACACCTTGTCCGATAATCACCTGGAGCTGGCCGTTCATCCCCGGATGAATTCCCGCTCCGAGCAACGTGCATTGCACCGCGTTAGAACACCGTTAACATTTCGTTTGCCATGTATTGTATTTGTTTTGCTATTATTGTTGTGTATTTATTGTTTCTCCCCCCTCTCTTATTGTCCGGTAGTCCCGACGGCCGCTGCCGATGCCCCTGTGATCGACTACGTTGACGACGACCGTACCCCTACCGTCGAGCTTCCAGGCAAGCAGAGCCATTCTCTTCCCCAGATATCGCCTATCTTTCCGTAAATTTGTTGCACTAGGCATTGTTACTGCTGCTGCTACGATTACAATCCTATTCAATTGCATAGCCTGATTTTGTTGCCCCTTGATGTACCTTCCTTTAATCCTAAGCTGCCTATTATTACTTATGCATTATTCAAAAGTAAACCCTGCGCATTGTTAGTTAGGTTTAGAATAGCGGGTCGTGATCACTTTGGGGGTGATCGCGGGAACGATATATTACAACTGCAACAGGTACGGATCAACGCAGACGCCCTAGGGAACCTACAACGGCGAGACTCTGCCGAGTCGCTTCGAGTTTGGCTTACGAGTGGAATGGACTCGTATTTCACTCTCGTCGGCTCAGTAGCGTAGCATCACCGGGAGGATATGAGGTTTACCTCTTTAGTTCATTCCGCTGATGTCTCTGTCAAACCTCTTTAAGTGTGCCATCGAGGGTGATACCTCCTGGTTTCACTTAATGGTAGGAACTCGAACCAACTGGTGTCCTTAAAGGTAAGAAGTCGGGCGACCCAACGGTGCCCGCGAGTGGTATTGCGACGGGACGACAGGGAGGGTACGACCAGTGTACCGGCGTGCTTGGCCCCTGATCGTTGGCCGCGAGAGTTACCAAACCACGAAAGTCGAGCTCCTCGAGGAGAACACGCGAGACAAGGTAAGGAGATGGTTCACCTTGTTGGTAACCGCAGTGACTTGGTGGGACGACGGGGCAGGCACCGATGTACTGGTGGTCCTGGCTGCTGTCGTTGTCCGCGGGTCAGTTAAGTCGAGGCAACGATAACGGTTGTCATGCAGGTTAATTAAAATGCTAAATGGTTCAGTGAATGTCTTGAATTGGCTATATGCCATGTACGCACTACCTACCCGTGGGAATTACGAGTTTATGGGCTCCTCTGCTTCGTAGTGTCGTCCGAGGACTCTTCAAACGTCAGCAGTACCGCGGGCTGATTGCCGGGAAGTGCGCTGTCTTCTTGGCTCGATCTGTGTTGTTTTTTTTACGGCTTCCCGGCCACCCACGCACCGTGCAGGAGTACGTCAGGGTTGGGGTCCAAGGCCCTGAGTACTTAGGATTTAGACCGGCGGATGGCCTCTCTGTTGAGTTTGAAAGATGGGCTATGAAGTGTCGGATATCCTCGGTGGAGCGTTCCCTAACAAGGTTCCCGCCACCCTGGAGATCCGTGCGTGTAGCGTAACACAAGTGCACCCCTGCAGGGAAGATTAATCTATTCGAATAGCCGTGTCCACGGTAACAGGACGCTTTATGCTGAAGCTGGATCTTACCACTACAAACTATTATTATTAAACTGTATGGTTCCGGGTTTTCTTCCTCGCGGGGATGTCGAGGAGGTGAACTCGGAGGCATTGTTAATTATTACAACTTATTATTATACAATGCTGCAACAACTTCTGCTGCATTGTTACTTTGTGCTTTATATAAACTGTTGGCTGATTCTTACCTCATGCTGCAAGACATCGTCGGAAGATGCTAGTCTTCGTTAGGCCTAGCTTCTTACCCTTGCTCTGGATTTCTGTCTTTCAGTCCACTATATACAACCTCTTCTTTCCGTTAATACAATGCATAATGCTTAGTAGCGGACGTAAGACTCGCGGGTATGCTATATACTCACCTGCTTTATTTCCTTTACTGTTTTGCCTGATCGGCCGCTGCAGTCGACGTTGGAGTCCAGGAGCAGGAGATCCCCGATGCCGACCACCGCAACATGAAGATCCCTGATGCCTTCTACGACGTCGATTTCCCCTTTGACCAGGAGTAGTTTGGAGGTTCCCAGGCAGGAGGCCTCGCCTTTTCGATCTGTTGTTTTTGTGCTAGCCTTCTTAAGGCAACCTTGTATCCTTGTGTCTGTACTCAGATACTATTGCTTCCGCTGACCTTGTGCTCTCGAGCTGTTGTATTCGAGCCCTCGTGGCCCCTGGCTTGTATTATTTTATTTGTAGAGTTGTGTTGTGATATCTCATCGTGAGTCCCTGATCTCGATCGTGTACCTTGCGTGTATGATTACTGTACACGGTCTGATTTTGGGGGCGTCACACGCATGTCCATGGATACTTGCCTCCCGAGACACATGCTCCGCCCACGACCATCGCGCCTCCTGCCGCCCTGCATCCAGACCACCGAAGGCCAGTCAAAGTGACCGACCTTGAACAACGTCGGAGCTGTCGCCGCACACAAACAGACGGGGAATGAGGAGGAGGGGGAGTGGACGCATCCACGACTGACACACCCCATGCCGGCGACGTGCAACCCTAGCGCAGCGCTGCTCGTCTCTCCTACCAGGCTCCTCATCGCCCCACCGCGGTGGACGAAGCAGATCCGCGAAAGACCATCGATGTCGACCCGTACACAGGTTAGGGTACTCCAAAGACCGTCATCCACCACGGCGGTTGCTTGCCGAAGAGCATATCCACGCTGAACATCGCCTCCAGCAGCAAGGGCCCGACCGAACAGCGGGCGCCCGCAACCACCTACTTCCACGCCGCCTCCCCCTCCATCATGCCCCTATGAGGAATGACGCCCGCGACCCCGGCCGCTCACGACCCGCATCACACGAGCAGATCAGACGCGCCGCCGCCGTGAGGTCGACGTCGCCGCCACCATCGCCAGTCTGCTCCACCACCACACCGCCCGCCTCACGGCTGCACCTTCCCGTCGCCGGCCAACGCCGGGAGGGCCGCCGCCGCAGCGCCCAGTGCCCGCGCCGCGCTTCGACCGACCGGATCTAACCCGCACCAGGGCCAGCTAGCGGGAGGGCGAAAGGCCCCGCCGCCGCTGGCGACGGCTCGGCTTCGCTCGACTACGCCCTCTGGCAGTGGCGAGGGAGGAAGGGGGCCTGGGGGTGACGGCGCTAGGGTTCCCCTCGGTCGCCAGGTCGGGGGCGACACGGAAGGTGGGAGGAGGGGGTTTTCAATGCTCAAATTCCTTGCACTCAATATTGAACAAACAATGTCTGCCCTTGATATTTAAATCACGATGTCAAGTCTATACAACGAACAAAGGGAAATGGGGGAGAGTGCACACCACATGCTCTTTAGAAATAGGTACATCATTTCCTATAGGGCCTTTCCGCTTATTTAAAGTCCACCCCTTGCAATAGGGGCTGGGGCATGGCGTCAGTCCATTACTGACCAACCACTAACTTAGCAAGCATCGTTTAAGACTAAATTGTCTTAATATATGGTGTAAAAATATCAAACTCTGCATTTTTTTTGCTAAGTTAAAATCTTCAGTGTATACATGTGTTTTCTTTGTGTGAATGAGATTGAAGCAATTGATCTTTGGGAGTAAAGAGCAATCCCCTTTCTTCCTTTGACGAAGAATGGGATTCCAAATAATTATTAATTTGTAGTTTGTCACCTTGGTGCACAAGAGGCATATCCGCAATCGCGTATAATGCGATGTCATTTTTTTGTCCATCGTTTTCTAATGCTTTGAATAAAATATAATAATATGAGCAACATTCTTCAACTTTATCTATATTCTAATTCTTATGTAGTGCATAGTCTGCTTTCTCTCCCTTTGATTCATGCTTAGTTTCTTCTGTTTCCTACTGGCAAATTCATGTTTCAAATATTTCATTGTATCTCTACAAAAGACAGGGTGCCTATTACAGTTTTTTTTTTGTTTTTGCGGGTTGCCTATTATAGTTATTGATAGTGAGTGTGCAACACAGTGATAGTGTGATGTTTTTGATGCTCGAGATAGGTGGCGATCTGGAACTACTGCTTGATGCATGAGATTGAGGAAGTATGGCATTCGTCAAATTTTTCTTCTGTTTTTATTGTAGACTCCGCCGAATCTTTGTTCTAGAACTTTTCTTGAGCAAAATAAAGGCACCGTCTTCTTTATATTGTGTAGTTCGAGTTTTATTTCATAGTGCACAGGTTTACGTCACTTCTCACAAAAATCCATTGATTTTGTATTAGTCTTGAAAATAAGTTTTTCAAGTGCATAGAGTAGCAAAACATATTGGATAAAATGTATATTTGTCTTATTATTCTATCTTCTTTTTTTGGTACCGTAAATAGATTTAACTCCTAAGTTAGTTTCATTTGTTCTGCATATATTGTAGTTAGATGACTACGAGTTGCAACTTGCAGTTGATTATGTATGCTTGGCTCTAACTCTACATGCAATTGATCATCGCATTTCTTGACTCGCACCACATACATATATCAAGATGATAAAAAAAACGTAATGATGGGCCCTCACGAGTATTGAGCGGCGCAGCGAAGCGCGCTAACCACTTCTAGTTCTTCTTGACGTTGGACACCTGGTCGGGAATGTTGAATGCCTCACAATATAGAGATGACGTTGTATGTTATACGTTGTGCATTATCTGTTATGCTCATGGTCGTTCAGTTGTAGCATTACTTAAACTCTGTTGTGCTCATGGTCGTTCAGTTGTAGCATTACTTAAACTCTGTTGTGCTCATGGTCGTTCAGTTGTAGCATTACTTAAACGGATCCATGGACACGGGGGTAGAAACCCTAGCGCCGCCAACCTCTCCCTCTTCCTCCAACCCGTCTCGCCGCCGCCAGAGGGCGCCCGCCGGCGAAGCCCGAGCTGGCCCCGAGGAAGGCGGCGGCGGGGCACTAGCCTCGCCCGTTGCGTCCCTTGCAGGAGCGCTGAGATCGCCAGATCTGGGCGGCGCGCGTCCGGGCCGCGCACGCTTGCCACCTGGCCTGCGCTCGCCTCGCCGCGCCGGACCGCCTCCGTGCTCGCCTGCTCCCGCCTGGACGTGCTCCTATTCGCGCCCGGCCCTGCTCGCCAGCACGGTGCTGGCCGCGGGCCGCGGTCACCCGTCGCCCGGCCGGGCTCACCAGCCGCCAGGCCGCGCTCGCCCATCGCCAGGCCGCGCTCTCCCGCCGCCTGACCGCGCTCCCCGCCACCCAGTCGCAGCCATCCGTTGACAGGCCGGGCTCGCCCGCCGCCCAGTCGCGACCTGGATCTGCCGGCGTCCTGGGGTCAGATCCGGGGTGGGGCTCTTGGACAACCGTCATGGATGTGTTTGCTTGGGGGCTGGCTAGGTCTTGGCGATGGGAGTTGAGGCTGCCGGTGAAAGCCGTACTCCGGCGATGGCCGGAGTCGTCGACGGCGGCGCCTTCAGGCGTCGTTTTCCTTGTGGAAGGCGTCGATGCAACAGTCCTTGTCTCCCATCCGATGTGCTCCGGGGGAAACCCTAGATTCGGTTTACCGGATCGGATGATGGCAACGCTCTAGCTTTGCTCGGCGCTGCATTCCCTCTTGAGGGCATCGTCTCGGGGATAGATCCAGTCAGAGGGACCCGTGGATCGTGGAGATCGAGACGGTTCGTCGTTTGTCGTTCCGGTTGCCGACGATGCACTTCTCATCGGCGGCGAGGAGCATCCTTCACATGCGAGGAGCGGCGGGCATTCTATGTCTATCAACCTTGTAGCAGCGGAGTGGCATATGGTCGCTTCCCTTCGACATATCGTTCCTCTTCATTGTTGGCGATGTCGATAGATATGTGTGTGGCAATCCAGGGATGGGTTAGCCTTCTGGCGTCCTGTATGTATCGTGATGCTTTAGCCCTAGAATGATAGGTGTGGCTTGCCGTTGTTCGGGTTTTCGCCCGGTTTTCCTCCAATAAACCGAGCAGTTCGGGCCCTCGTGCCATCTTCTTCTATAAAGGCAAACGCAGCTCTCCTGCGGTTTCGTCAAATTCAGTGCTTGCCACCAATGTCTTGTACTTCAAGGTGGTGAGGATGGTCAGCTTGGACCACATGATGGTCAGCTTGGACCACACTGTCATTCTTCTTGACGTTCCACACCTCGTCGGGAATATCGAGTACCTCCTCGTTGATAGAGATGACGTCGATCGTTACTCGTTGTGCTCATGATCGATCGATAGTGTGGTACGGATCAACGATCACCAGTGGCACTTTGACGAGTTGCTTGCTCAGTGCCGTCACCCACCGCTTTGTAAGTCGACATTAACAGCTAGTTAGGATGATCAGTTTGTTGGGTTAGCAGTTGGATCAGGCAACCCTACACATCTTCACTAGTCTACGACCATTGAAACAAAAAACATACGACATGGTAGTGTAGATTAGAAGGGAATAGGTGAAGAAGATTAAGTGTCATTAAAATAGATCACACATATGTATTGACTAGGACAATTCCCGTGCGTTGCAACAGAAGAATTTTCTATTACACTCCTAATAAAAATTGCCATAAATCAATAGATTTGTATGAATGTATATTTTCATGAGAGATTTTACGGTACATCATGATACAAGCAGGAAGGTGTATCATTTGGATAATTCAACGATTCAAATTACATGGAGAGAGGATACTTCGTTTCGCTATAGTGCCAAAAAATCATACATAAACAACCCTTGCTTATTTTTGTGAGAGCAAAAAATCGAATATGTTATAAATAATTTTTATTACCAAAAATACCCCTCGGATATTTTCATGATATAGATGACATCAGCGTATCATATTTGGATCTGAACCATTCAACCTGATCCAGCCGACAGTCTATATTAACTTGATGCATCGTAAAAAAAGATTCTTTATGAGAATGTCTAATTTTTTTAGACGTAAAAGCATTAAAGTATTCTCAAAAGACTTATTTCACGATTTCTCAGTTCTCATCAAGGTTAAGCAATGACATATATGATCATATCATCATAAAAATAATGAAAGATTCTCATAAATGTTTTTTGTTCAACAACGCCCTATGCAGCTCTTGTGTATTTTTTTACAGTACCTCCTATAGTATAGGAACGAAAATGGTCTCACACCCTAGGAGCGGCCTGGGTAGCCTGGACCTGACGCTGCCGCTGCAAGATAGTAATATCGATCCAAAATGATCGTGCAAACATCATAACATTGTTGGAAAAAGCTACGCAAAGGCGCCGCATCATATACATTTTGCACGGCTGGTCCTTGTAAAAAATGCATGCAAGAATCATATTACCTCACGTTGATATTACCACATTAAATGCTTATTTCAAATTTTTAAAATGATTTGTCTTATAAACCATTAATCTAATTTACGTTTCGTCTTCACCGTTGGGTTTGTCTTGACGAGGGCTTGAGAACAAGATCCCATGTTAATATGTTTCGACCAATTTTTTTCGTCACCGTCAGTTGCCAGATTAGTTCATCCTAGTTGCCATTTTCTAGCGTGAACTGTTGCCACATTATTTGTACATAGTTATCGGGGAATAGTTTCGTACACTTAAGCTTACGATAAAATAGTATGGCAACCCAAAATTATTAAATTGGCAAGAACAATAAACCATTATGTAAATTAGGTGTAAACAACACGACAACCGATCATAATTAAACCGGTAACCCATCGTTCAATCACAACAATTCATTATGATAATTGAATATAAATAACATGACAAATACTAGTGCTTTTTAGGTGATTCTAAATAGAAACACATACAAATACCATAAAACAAGTTTTACATATATTTATATATTTATATATTAGTGTGCAATGATTTGACAACCAAGTTGGTATAATCTGACAACTGTATAGATAATTATCAGGTAAGTAAGTAATAGTAATGTGGCAAGTATTGATGAAAAAAAAAGTTGTCAAAACATGTTGACATGGGATCTAGTTTCAAAGATCTCGTCGCGAGAAAGCTAATGGTACAAACGAATTATCAATTGAATTAACAGTTTAAGAGATAAAAAAAATTCAAAGCTTCAAACATGGCAAAGCTAACACACTTTTGTTAGATGGATGGATAAATGGTAGCCGCCGCACCACAAAGTATCCGTGCGGCGCCGCTATCTAGTCGCGTCCAACATTGTTTATTTTTTCGTCAAAACGATGGCAACAACACTCATATACTCCCTCCGTTCCTAATTATATGTCGCCGGAGGTTTCCTGTACAAAATATTTAATGCTACAAAATTTATGTACTTTCCATTTTTACCCTCCCACTCGCACCACTCGCTCGTCTCGCACCACTCCCCTCTTTCTCCCCATCTCCCCACTCCCCTCCCTCTCCACGCCGGCTCCCAGATCCGATCACGTCGCCGCACTCTCCCTCGTCGCCGCCCTCTTATAGTCGTCGCCCTCTCCCTCTTCTTGTCGCTGGCCACCCCGCCTCCACTCACCGCACCATTCTCCTCATCACCCTGCCTCCACTCACACCGCATAGGTAAAAAACGAATCTTTTGCCGCCGTCGACGATTTCTATGCAAGGGAGAGTGGATGTGGAGCGGCGCCAGCGCCAGATCTGGGCGAGGGAGGCGTGGAGCAGCACCCGCGCGGCGGATGTGAAGCGGCTTGGAACAGAGGAGCGGGAGTTGCGGAGCTACATCAAGGAGCGTGAGCGCGAGGTCGCCGAGAGAGGTTCATGTGTCCGTGCCGTTGCTCCATCCATGGCGTGATGCGTGTTCTTGATGGATGAATGGATCCTTGTCTATGCAGGGCTGAGGAGGTGCGGCAAGAGCTGCAAGCTGCGGTGGATCAATTACCTCCGCACGGACATCCGCCACGGGAGGATTTTCGCCGTCGTCAAGGGGCCAAGACGGAGATGGAGCTTCCTCCCTGATCGAGATGCCGCTACTCCGACCCTAGTGCAGCTGCTCCTCAAGATAATCACTTTCTCGCCATCTTCCATTTGCTCTTCCCCCCTTCCATTCCCTCATCTGGGTTCCTTCCTCACGCAGGCACGCAGCGCTCACCAGCGTTGGTTCTGCCCTGCCTGCTCCTCGTCGGCTTCCCGCTTCCTGCGCGTGCCTCTGAGGTATGCCCCTCCCTTGGAATTTTATTGAGCACCTTGTGAAAAAAATCAGTAACGTACTGTACACAGTATTATCAGTGGGTTTTCATCAAAATTTTGTGACAATAGGGAAGAACATTGATTGAATGATTTAAATGAACATTGACAGTAGGGCTGGAGATGTACCAGAGTGTTCAGTTTTCCTTTCTGTTTAAAGCAGTACCCCTCCTGTTATTTGTAGAGAACACACAACAGTCCCCTCTTAGGGCTGGAGATGTAGGAGTAGTGCTCTCTTAGGAATTGTGCTGAACAAGTCCATGTTTGAGCAGTGCTGAACAAGTTCATGTTTGCGTAATTGTGTGTTCTGTCAGGAGTAATTTTGCAAATGAAGCTACTGTTAGTAGAACAAATTTGTTGTATTAATTAAAATGAAAATCCTACAGCAAGACAACAACAAACTGCAGCAACATACTGTACTGGAGTAGCAGTAGTTGAGCTAGTTTTCTGTTATTTAAAATTAATTGAAACCTTTCCTTTTGCTTTTGTTTTGCTAGGAATGGGTTGTCACTCTGGTTAGGAATTATCTTTGAAAATGTAAATCATGTAAACAAAAGTAATGCTCTGATTATCAGAGTTATAATCTGATATTGATTGCTAAAATAATTAACATTCTGTTGTTTGAAGTTATTTAATTCCTGTTAGTTGTTTGTTGTTTGTCTTAGGTACTTCCTGGAGCAGTAGCAGTAGTTGTTGGTTCACGACGGCGGCGGCGAGGACAACCACGACCACGACTTCCGGCGACTTAGGTACTGCTTATTGTTCATTGTTTATTTAGCAGGAGTACTCCTGGAGTATGTAAATCATGTCAAGTCTGAATTAAGTTAAATTTTTATTTTTATTTAAATTAAGTGAAGTGTTGGACACTTGTGCTTTTTTCCTGCTTGCTGCTGTTGTGCTGGACACTTGTAGTTTTTGCCTGCTGTGCTTGCTGTATATGAACTGGACACTTGTGCTTTTGTCTTGCCTGCTGTTGTTGTGTCGGACACTTGTAGTTTCTGCCTGTTGTGCTTGTTGTATATGAACTAGACACTTGTTGTGCTGCTGTTGTGCAGTTCCTGTATTGAATTTGCCACTTCTCAAATTGGAGAAGTGGCAGCTCCTCAGCCACTTGTTGTGCTTGCCGTATATGAAATGGAGTATTGATGTTGTTTTTGAATTGGATTTGTAGGAGCAGCTGAGCACCGTCAGGATCAACCAGGAACTTGCAGCAACGCTTGGACGACGAGAAGACCTGGGCGCTGAGGAGAAGAAACAACGCCTGGTAGCAGGGGCTTGGAGCCGGCGCCTGGGAGGAGCGCCCAGGAGGAGGGGATCTGCAGAGGAACTGATGCTGATCTAGTACCTGCTGGGGCTGCCGGTTTGCACAGGAGCTCATGCCGATCTGCTGTTTTCGATCTGCTGGGGCGGAGGTGGGCGAGCGAGGCGTGGGGGGGGGGAGCGAGGCGGAGGTGGGGGTGTGCCGATTTGGATCTGTGGTTCAAATATCCAGAGGTAGAAGATGATTCAGTAGGGGTACACTAGTAATTTCGTTGTATTTTCACCTGGTCGGAACAGTGCTCCAACGTCATATAATTCGGAACGGAGGGGTATATACTAATAATACAAGTTGGCTAAGCTATATCCCTTCATGTGCACTTTGAAGTGTTGGGCGCAAGCTCTTTCTGTGATTGACACGAATGTTTGCTTTTTTACTGTTTCACTGTGATTTTATAGCTGTTTTTTTCCGTCGGGTATGACTGATCCATCGCCCTGATGTGCTATGATCCGATTCAAATCTCCAAAAATTAACCTTCCCCTTGCACTGCAAGTTAATTGTTTGGCTTAATGTCTAGGAGGAAACAATCAAATAGAGTACTCTTTCATTATCTACGAACTTCAAATTTATGTACACCTGCATGTGTATATTAAAGGTAAGGATAATTCTACATAAAATATTTGACACCATGCATATGTGTTCCAATTTTTTTGTTCATCCTTGCCAAGATTTGTATGGGTTACCCACTTATGCATTTAAATTTACCGTATTTTATTCAAGCATTCTACCCAATTTATATGTTTTTCTTTATGTGCTTAGCAGTAGTATTGGTATTTAAGTTGTTTCTCTGGCAGACATGATATTATATGTAAATTAAAATCTTGCAAGGGAAAATGTTAACCCAGAATCAGTTAAAATCTTGGAAAAGAAATTGAGAACTATTATTTAACAGATGAAAAATGTGGACTTAGTGAGTTACTAATTAGTTTTTAAATCCCTCAAGATCTGTTATCATACCTATATTTTTGTGTTCCAGTAAATTTTTATAGTCCATCCATTTTAAGATCGACGACAAGATATTATTTTTGCTCTGTCTCGATATATACAATTAGCTAGGTGGCCACATTTTACTAAAATAGGAGTGCTTCATAGCTTTTGTTTTTTTGGTTTTCTAAAGGTTTTTGTTCTGAGTGCAAGGCATAAATACATACCATGATGCAACATGTATTCTCCATTGCATGCAAAATTAAGTACCACATGACATATGTATGCTAGCAGAAAAAATTTGGATTTTGCTTTTTATCTATATGGAATGTGTTCTTCTTTCTTTCTTTCTCATTCGTCGATTTATTTAGTTCTTAAAAATGATTTACAATAAGCATTCTACCAACTAATGATCATCTCCCCCATTGTTGCTATGATGTAAAAGGATATGGCTATAGGGTACACTTGAGAGCACTATGAAATATGCTACTAGACTTAAATGCTCAGGAATCTATATGACCAAGCTGTCATATAATCTGACAAAAGACAATACTAATTTCCAATTTGCATGAATGTATAAACTTCCAAGCAACCATGCAAAATTAGTTTATTCTAATCATCCCTTCGCTCATCTGATCGGTGGTTCATCTAGAGCCTACAGTTAAAGAGTTTAATATTTTGGTTTGAGAAGTAGTTAAGATTTGACTTGGTGCTTTGGCGAGTATTTAAGTCATGAGTTTGGCGATCATCTTAAGACTTGTGGCATCGTACCACAACTTACGCCGGCAGGAACACCTCAGCGTAACGGTGTTTCTGAGCGACGTAATCGAACTCTATTGGATAGCGTACGATCGATGATGTCTCATACCGACTTACCTGTGTCATTCTGGGGGTATGCATTAGAAACTGCCGCTTACATTCTTAATAGGGCACCGTCCAAATCCGTAAATACAACACCATTTGAGGAATGACATGGCAAGAAACCAAAGTTGTCTCACTTGAAGATTTGGGTTGTGAGGCTTATGTTAGGAAACTTCAGCCTGACAAACTCGAATCAAAAGCGGATAAGTGCATCTTTGTGGGATATCCAAGGGAAACCGTTGGATACACCTTCTACAACCAGTCTGAGGGCAAAACGTTTGTCGCCAAGACTGGATGCTTTCTTGAGAAAGAGTTTCTTTCGAAAGAATTGAGTGGGAGAAAAATAGACCTCAACGAGATGTTGACCAATCACTCCAAGTGGAATAAATGGCAATGGAAGTTGTTCCGGAACCATCTTCCGTAGTGGGAGCTGAAGAGAATGGTCATCATGATATTCATAACGATCGTGACATACATGATGATCATGATCAATATGAAGAGGATCCTATTGTACCCCGCAGGTCATCAAGAGCCCGAGTAAAAACTCAGTTTTATGGGAAACTTGTCAATGCAGTCATGTTAAATGAACCTAACGAACCTGCGAACTACAAAGAAGCAATGGAGGGACCCGAGTCCGAGAAATGGCTGGAAGCCATGAAATCCGAGATAGACTCCATGTATGCCAAAAAAGTATGGACTTTGGTGGATATTCCCGAGGACCGAAAGGCCGTCGAGAATAAGTGGATATTCAAGAAAAATACTGACGCAGACGGAAACGTAATTGTCTATAAAGCTCGACTTGTCGCAAAAGGTTTCCGACAAATTCAAGGAGTTGACTACAAAGAGAATTTCTCTCCCGTAGCGATGCTAAAGTCTATCCGGATATTGCTAGCAATTGCTGCCTATTACGATTATGAAATATGACAGATGGATGTGAAAACCGCGTTCCTAAATGGCAACATTGAGGAAGAGTTGTATATGGTACAACCGGAAGGTTTTATTCATCCTAAGGACGCTGGTAAGGTATGCAAACTTCAACGGTCCATTTATGGGTTGAAGCAAGCATCTCAGAGCTGGAATCTTTGTTTTGATGAGGTGATCAAAGCTTTTGGATTTGTCCAAAATGAAGAAGAATTCTGTGTTTATAAGAAAGCGAGTGGGAACTCTGTGGCATTCCTAGTACTATATGTGGATGACATATTATTGATAGGGAATGATGTGAAATTTCTAGAGGGGGTAAAGGAATATTTGAATGGACAATTTTCCATGAAGGACCTAGGTGAAGCTGCATACATATTAGGCATTAAAATCTATAGAGATAGATCAAGACGCCTATTAGCACTGAGTCAGAGAACTTACCTTGAGAAGATATTGAAGAGGTTCAATATGGATAACGCCAAGAGAGGCCTCTTTCCCGTTATGAAAGGAAGTAAATTGAGTGTGACTCAATGCCCAACAACAGCAAAATAAAGGGAGGAAATGTCCTCAAAGCCCTATGCCTCAGCCATAGGTTCTATCATGTATGCTATGCTGTGTACTCGACCAGATGTGGCCCTGGCGGTTAGTCTGACTAATCATTTCCGAAGTAATGCTGGAATGGATCATTGGATTGCAGTGAGGAACGTCCTTAAGTACTTACGAAGAACTAAGGATCTGGTTCTTGTCTATGGAGGATGTGAAGAAGAGCTCGCCGTAACAGTTTACGTTGATGCCAGTCTTGGTACTGATCCCGATGAATCAAAATCCCAGACGGGATACATGTTTATGTTGAATGGTGGTGCGATTAGCTGGAGGAGCGGCAAGCAGTCAGTCGTCGCCCAATCTACGATGGAGTTGGAGTATATTGCCGCTTGCGAAGCGTCAAACAAAGCGCATTGGCTGAAGAAGTTCGTCATCGAGCTTGGCGTATTCCCTAGTTGCACTGACCCTGTTAGCATTTATTGCGACAATACGGGTGCCATTGCTAACGTAAGGGAGCCGAGGACTCACTCTATAGCCAAGCATATTCTCCAGCGTTTCCATGTGACGCGGGACTACATCAAGGATGGTCATACTAGGATTTGCAAAATACATACGGATCTGAATCTGTCAGACCCAATGACTAAACCTCTTCCACAAGCCAAGTTTGAACAACACCGAGAGACTATTGGTGTTAGATACATACTTGATGTAAACTAGTGTAATTTGTACTCTAGTGCAAGTGGGAGACTGTTGGATATGTGCCCTAGAGGCAAATTAATAAAGATATTTGTCACATATCTGTTTGTTCATAATACGTTCTATATTGTGCTAGAACTGTATTAAGTGGAAACATTAATACATGTGACGCCCCCAAAATCGGACCATGTACAGTAATCATACACGCAAGGTACACGATCGAGATCAGGGACTCACGGTGAGATATCACAACACAACTCTACAAATAAAATAATACAAGCTGTTTAATACAAGCCAGGGGACACGAGGGCTCGAATACAACAGCTCTAAAGTACAAAGTTAGCGGAAGCAATAGTATCATAGTACAGACACAAGGTTACAAGGTTGCCTTAAGAAGGCTAGCACAAAATCAACACGATCGAAAAGGCGAGGCCTCCTGCCTGGGAACCTCCAAACTACTCATGGTCAAAGGGGAACTCGATGTCGTAGAAGGCATCGGGGATCTTCATGTTGCGGTGGTTGGCATCGGGGATCTCCTGCTCCTGGACTCAAAGGCTCCAACGTCGACTGCAGCGGCCGATCAGGCAAAACAAAAAGGGGGGAAATAAAGCAGGTGAGTATCTAGCATACCCGCGAGTCTTACGTCCGCTACTAAGCATTTATGCATTTGTATCAAATGGAAAGGGGAGGCTGTATATAGTGGACTGCAAGGTAGAAATCAGAATAAGGGTAAGAAGCTAGGCCTATCGAAGACTAGCATCTTCCGACGAGTCTTGCAGCAGGAGGTAAGAATCAGCCAACAGTTTAAAAGCACGAATGTAATAACAATGCAACAGAAGTTGCTGCAGCATTGTCTAATAGTAAGTTGTATTTGATAATAATTATATATGCCTCCGAGATCCCCTCCTCGACTTCCCTGCGAGGAAGAGAAACCGGAACCAACAGTTTAATAGTAGTAGTTTGTAGTAGTAGGCTCTGGCTTCATCATAAAGCGTCCTGTTACCATGTACACGTCTATTCGAATAGATCAAACTCCCTGCAGGGGTGCACTGGTGTCATACTACAAGCTCGGATCTGCAGGGTGGCGTACACCTTGTTAGGGAACACCCCACTGATACGTCCCAAACGTATCTATAATTTCTGCTTGCTGCATGCATGTTTTGTGTGACTTTGCCATGTTTTGCTTGAACTTTCATACACTTTTGAACCTATTTGGACTAACCTATTAACTCAGTGCACCCAATTGCCAGTTTCTGTTTTCTGTTGTTTTTGTATTTCAGGTTTTCCAGCCATTAAAAGTGCTCCAAAAATTCTGGGAAAAATATATAAAAAAATCAGCGCAACAGAAGCTTCTGGAATCACCAAGAGAGGGAAGGGGGCCCTCCACCAGGCAGCCAGGAGGGCAGGTGGCGCGGCCCCACCCTGGGCCGCGCTAGGGACCCTCCTGGCTGCCTCGTGGGTCCCCTCGATGCCCCCTTCGCCTATATTTACCCCTCGGGGTGGAAACCCCTAAGATCGATCTCTTTCTCGCGAACTCCCCTCTGTACCGCCGCCGCCGTTTCAAGATCGGGGCTTCCTGGAGAAGCTGCTCTGACACCCTGCCGGGAGAAGCTACCCCCTCCAGGAGACCATCCATAGCCATGGACGCCTCCCGTATGTACCGTGAGTAGTTTCCCTTGGACCATGGGTCCGTGACCAGTAGCTATGTGATCTATCTCTCCCCCTTTTATGCTTCCACTTTCGAGTCCTCGTGAGCTGCCTCACATGATCGAGGCATCTATGTAATTTCTGCTGTTGCTATGCTGAGTTTGTTGGGATCTGATGGATTATGAGACTATGTTCAGATTGTGATGAGTAATATATTTGGTTCTTCTCTTTTATATTTTGTTCTTGAGTAAATTCTTGCATGTTCTCTGTTGCGGTATTTGCTTTGGCCAAGTATTTTATTTGCAACTCCAAGAGAGAGCGTTATGCTCGATTGTGGGTTCAGCCCCTTGATGTCTAGCTTGAGTGACAGAAACATGAGACTAGGGGATGTGCTGTTGCCACCAGGGATAAAACAACGGTGCTTGTACCTGCGGGTGCAAGGATTGTTTACTTTACGCAAAGTTCTTTTAATGCAGTTGTCTGTTTCTTTGAGTTTACACTTTGGGTGGGATTCGCAACTTAATACAAGCGAGATGTTCTGGATAGATATCTCATGGTGGATGATTCGTGGTAGATGTAGATGGATTTCGGTCTACTTACCTTGGCGTATTGCCCATTGCTATTGAGCCCTTCCTTTCTTTGCAGCATAGTTAGCATTGTGGTGCCTTCATACTCCTATCAATTTCCCAACTGTGATTTGTTTACCTCGCTAGCACTTTTATCGTCTTTAGGTAGAGAGACATCACTAGTGAAAATCACAGGACCCCGGTCCATCTTCACATTATTGTTCACACCCTCAATTTACTTTCAGCTTTTACTTTCCTTTGCACCTTTTATCTCTTGTGTTGATCCTTTGTAAACGACAAGGCCGGAGGAATTGACAACTCCTCTATACTCGTTGGGAGCAAAGTTATTTGTTGCTGTGTGCAGGT
Organism: Bromus sterilis; assembly: GCA_950022295.1. Lineage (NCBI taxonomy): Eukaryota > Viridiplantae > Streptophyta > Magnoliopsida > Poales > Poaceae > Bromus > Bromus sterilis. Next base: position 227,769,307 of record OX465599.1, read on the forward strand.
CCACGACAACACCCAAGTCAGGAAGCAATTTCTGGCGACGTTGCCACCTACTTGTATCTCCTGAGTCCTACTGGTTCAATAACCTTGGTATCTTCACCGAGGGAAACTTGCTGCTGCACTGCATCGCAAACCTTCCACTTGGGGTAACCAACGAGGGGCGAGAAGCCATCAAGAAAATTTCTGGCGCCGTTGCCGGGGACTCCAGTCTACAAGATAGGGGAGTTGCACACTATCTTTTATCTTTGCTTTTTAGTCTTGTTAGTTTACCTTTCAGTTTTTTACTTTAGTGTCCTTTATCAAAAATCCAAAAAAATAAGTATGTCTAGTTCCTTACTTGCCAATCAATGTCTGACTTCTTTGAAACTAGATCTTATTGGCATGGAGGATTCACCGAGGATCAACAAAAGTGGTACAAGGAACACCGCTTGTCTCAAAATGGGATACACTTATGGAAACAAATACATCAGTTGTATGAGTATGCTAGAAACTTGTGCTCAATATATAATATATCTGTCTGCAGGGATGAATCTTGTTGCTTTATGAGGCATAAACACCTTGCTTTCCATTGTGAGTACAATGATGATGAAACCTTAGCTTCTTATGCTAAGAGAAACTATGATTTTTATGATGCAGAGGAAATAGAAGAATTTGTTGCTTATAAGGGTGCCTATGAAATTACTTCTCTTCTTAAAAATATTGATGATGCCCCTTAAAAAATTGAGAGTCTTGCTATACTTAACTATTGTTTGGAAAATTACGATGCAAATTATTATATTACTGATCATCTTGAGAGAATCTCTCCCCCAAAGGAAGAGACTAATGATTTGCAGGACTCTATGGAAGAAGAAATTGCTGAACCTGAAATCTCCTTGGATGAAAAAGAGGAGGAGAGTGACGAATAAAAGGAAGAAGAATGGAGCTATCCATGTCTACCTTCTAATGAAATTAACTCTTTGAATCTTACCTTATATGAGTGTTATGATCCTATGGATTCTTTTGAAATATCCCTTTTTGATGAAGTTGATGCCTTCTATGCTTATGGCCATGATGCCACTATGGATGATGCTTACCGAGATGAACTTTCTATAGTTCCTCATGTTAAGCATGAAATTGTTGCTATTGCACCCACACTTGATTTTCCTAGTATCCTTTTGAAATCTTCAAATATTCCGGAGAGTTTTGTCCTTATTAAACGTCAATGTGATGGGTTGCATTTATCTTATGATCCTAAAGACCGTGTTGAAAACTATACACGTGTGCTTGTAGGTCATGAACAACATAATTTATGTGATAGTTATATTCTTAATGTTGTTCATGATACTACTGAAAATTATTTTGAGAGAGGGAAGTTTTGTTGTAGAAACTTCCATATTACTAAAACACCTCTCTTCATGTTGAAAGTTTTGAAGTTGTTCTTGTTCAACCTTCCTATGCATGTCACTTTGTGCTTCTTTGATTTATTTACTTACAAGATGCCTATGCATAGGAAGTGGGTTAGGCTTAAATATGTTTCATATTTGCTTCTTGATGCTCTCTTTTGCTTCAAAGTTCTTATTCTTATGAGAGCATCTTCTATAATCTTCAAGCCTAGCTAATGGCTCTAAAGAAGCGCTTTCGGGAGGCAGCCCGCAACGAATTTAGGTTTTTCTTTTTAGTTTTGTTCTGTTCTTAGTGGTCTTGATGATTGTTACTACTGTAGCAACATCATTGTATCTTTACTTTTCAAGCTTTGTGCCAAGTTTAGCCTCAGATTGCAAGAAAGGTCAAAAGTTGGTGCTTGCTATCCAGAAACAGATTCTGTCTGCTTGACGGAAAAATTCTCAATAAATCACCAGATCATCTTTTTGATCTGAATTTTTTTGAAAGCATGCTCCATACAATTACCTTTCAGGCGTCTGTTCAAAGTTTTTTGGTTTGAGTTGCAGAAGTACCTTGAAAAAATTCTCCTTTCTCTGCTGTTCTGTTTTTCTCAGCTTCTGCCCCGGTTTTTCTTTTCGCAGTTTTGCAATCCTTAAGCTTGCTTTTTCTTTGCAAATTTTTTTGGGCAGGCAAGATAAACAGTACCTATTCCTGGAAATATTTATTTGCAGTAGAGAAAAATTATTTTATTAGGGTACTAACCTCTCTAATCAGCCTACAATGAGTTATGTATGAAGGGAGTTTTCAAGTGCGCGATGGAGGATGATGAAAGAAGATTCAGGAGTGTCAAACGCTCAAGCTTGGGGATGCCCATGTGCAACCCCAATAAATATTCAAGAAGGCTCAAGCGTCTAAGCTTGGGGATGCCCCCGATGCATCCCCTTCTTCATCAACAATCATCAGTTTGTCCCTCGTTGCACTATATTTTTATCACTTCATGCGTTATGTGCTTTGCTTGGAGTGTCTCGCTCTTTACTTTTCTAGGTTTGTTTTTCTTTCTTTACTCTAGTAACAAGTTAGACCCCAACTTACTCTTTTGTGTGGGAGAGATTCACGCTCCGCTTGAACTAGAACTCCTCATAGGATTTGCATGCTTATTCTTTTAGCTGTGAGATGTTCTTTTTCTTTTCTTAGCTGATGTTCTGTTTAGTTGTAGTGCTTTAGTTTTTCTAGAGCTTTTCTTTTGTCTTAGGTTGAACTTTCTATAGGTTGCATGTTTTATCTTGTTAGAGAGTTTACCTGTTGCACTGAGTTCTGTGTCTTGACTGAAAGTAGGTAGTTAAAGTTGATGTTCTCTTTGTAGTAGTAACTTGCAATAGTTTTGAGGTATTGACTAGAGTAATGTTTGAACTTATGGTGTCAAGAGCTCTTGCCTATTAGTGATAGATGTCATATTTTGGGCAATCCGTGTGTTTTTCGAAAACCAAAAAAACCAATGTTGAGAACTCTTGCTACTAGATGGATCACTAACCTCTGGAGGGTTCGAATATTAGAGTACACTCACGTACCATGAGTCGAGGATGCGCAAGGATAACCAAACCCCCATTCACTCCTCTTCGGGGTACATGTCTCTTTGTGAACCTCCTGATTAGATTGAGAGTTACCGATAATAAGTGCATGAGTTCTTCGGACTAATGTGAGTATTCGATAGTTGACACTTCAACCCACCTATACTTTTTCTAGCCTCTTCGGTACCGGGCATTGCCCTTTCTCACCTCGAGAGTTGGCGCATACTTCGCCGGTGCATCCAAACCCTTGGCATGATACGCTCTGTCATCATAAGCCTCCTTATATCTTTCCTCAAAACAGCCACCATACCTACCTACAAGGCATTTCCATAGCCTTTCCGAGATACATTGCCATGCAAAATCCACCTTCTCATGACTTGATCTTCATGTCATACATGCTAATTGCTTGATCGATGAGCCGCATGTAGTTGGGCCTTGCCCTAATCATTGCTACATGACGCGCTAGTATCATTGCATATCCTGCTACCTTGGCAGAGGCATACATTTGCATCATGATAGTTACATTTTCTTTATGTGAGTACCTTTGTAAAGTGTGAAAGATCTCCTATATTCTTGTAAAATATAGAGTATTGCCCCTAAAGTGAGGAAAATATCCCAAAGAGGACAAAATCAAAAGATCTCAAAGAGGACAAATGAGAGTTAAATAGAAAGAGTCATTGAGGCCACCAAAAAATAAAATAAAAAGAAAAAGGAAAAAAAAATAAAAAGAGAGAAGGGGGTATACTACTATTCCTTTTTAGAGATCCACACTAGTACTTCATCTTCTATCCCTTGTATTCCATAGAGATCATCATCATGCATATAGCTATGTGGGGACTCTTCACACTATAGAACTTGGCTTGTATATTCCAATGATGATCCTCCTCAAACGAGCTCTAGGTATTCTTGAGCAAGCAAGTTAGATGCACCCCACTAGTTCCCTTGGAGAGCTTTTAGCTCACATGTGCATCCGTTGTATGGCAATCCCTACTCCTCACATCATATCTATCATATGGCCTTCTCTCGCCTATGATTGTCCTCATTGATGTGAGCCTTTCACACCTTTTTGTCTTCCTCCTCCACTTTCTTTCTGTTTCGCCTTTTAGGTGTCAACTTTGTTGCTCACGCTCATCCATTGCATGAGTGCTCAAAATGTCGAAAGGGAGTGGATCAGTTTGACTTGTACCTGGCTAGTGGTGTGGGGACGAGTCCAGATAAGAATCCAAAGGAGACTAAGTGTAAAACTTTAGTAGATAGTTGTTCTCAACAATTATTTTTTATCTCGTATTTCCCTATCCCCTGCTTGCACGCAAACACCATGTGGAGACATTCGAGTCACGGACAGCGAGAGCTCTTGCACCCTTTGTTCTTTTGTTGCTTGTGTCAATGCTAATATAGACTCTTGCTTGTTAAGACTTGAATTGAATTGCATGCTTTGATTGCTTTACTTAAAAGTCCTTTTATGGTTGTGTGGCATGTCACCACAGAAATTATGCTTGTTATCATTTACCTACTCGAGGACGAGCAGGAATTAAGCTTGGGGATGTTGATACGTCCCAAACGTATCTATAATTTCTTCTTGCTCCATGCATGTTTTGTGTGACTTTGCCATGTTTTGCTTGAACTTTCATACACTTTTGAACCTATTTGGACTAACCTATTAACTCAGTGCACCCAGTTGCCAGTTTCTGTTTTCTGCTATTTTTGTATTTCAGGTTTTCCGGCCATTAAAAGTGCTCCGAAAATTCCGGGAAAAATATATAAAAAATCAGCGCAACAGAAGCTTCCGGAGTCACCAAGAGAGGGAAGGGGGGCCACCACCAGGCAACCAGGAGGGCAGGTGGCGCGGCCCCACCCTGGGCTGCGCCAGGGACCCTCCTGATTGCCTCGTGGGTCCCCTCGATGCCCCCCTTCGCCTATATTTACCCCTCGGGGTGGAAACCCATAAGATCGATCTCTTTCTCGCGAACTCCCCTCTGTACCGCCACCGCCGTTTCAAGATCGGGGCTTCCTGGAGAAGCTGCTCCGGCGCGCCACCTGCCCTCCTGGCTGCCTGGTGGTGGCCCCCCTTCCCTTTCTTGGTGATTCCGGAAGCTTCTGTTGCGCTGATTTTTTATATATTTTCCCCGGAATTTTTGGAACACTTTTAATGGCCGGAATACCTGAAATACAAAAACAGCAGAAAATAGAAACTAGCAACTGGGTGCACTGAGTTAATAGGTTAGTCCAAATAGGTTCAAAAGTGTATGAAAGTTCAAGCAAAACATGGCAAAGTCACACAAAACATGCATGGAGGAAGAAGAAATTATAGATACGTTTGGGACGTATCAACATCCCCAAGCTTAATTCCTGCTCGTCCTCGAGTAGGTAAATGATAACAAGCATAATTTCTGTGATGACATGCCAGACAACCATAAAAGGAATTTTAAGTAAAGCAATCAAAGTATGCAATTCAATTCAAGTCTTAACAAGCAAGAGCCTATATTAGCATTGACACAAGCAACGAAAGAACAAAAGGTGCAAGAGCTCTCGCTGTCCGTGACTCGAATGTCTCCAGATGGTGTTCGCGTGCAAGCAAGGGATAGGGAAATACAAGAGAAAAAATAAGGTTGTTGAGAACAACTATCTACTAAAGTTTCACACTTGGTCTCCTTTGGATTTTTATCTGGACTCGTCCCCAGACCACTAGCCAGGCACAAGTCAAACTGATCCACTCCCTTTCGATATTTTGAGCACTCATGCAATGGATGAGCGTGAGGAAGAAATTTGACACCTAAAAGGTGAAACAGAAAGAAGGTGGAGGAGGAAGACAAAAAGGTGTGAAAGGCTCACATCAATGAGGACAATCATAGGCGAGAGAAGGCCATATGATAGATATGATGTGAGGAGTAGGGATTGCCATACAACGGATGCACATGTGAGCTAAAATCTCTCCAAGGGAACTAGTGGGGGTTCATCTAACTTGCTTGCTCAAGAAGACCTAGAGCTCGTTTGAGGAGGCTCATCATTGGAATATACAAGCCAAGTTCTATAGTGTGAAGGGTCCCCACATAGCTATATGCATGATGATGATCTCTATGGAGTTCAAGGGATAGAAGATGAAGTACTAGTGTGGATCTCTCAAAAGGAATAGTAGTATGCCCCCTTCTCTCTTTTTATTTTTCTTTTCTCTTTTTCTCTTTTTATTTTTATTTTTTGGTGGCCTCAATGGCTCTTTCTATTTAACTCTCATTTGTCCTCTTTGGGATCTTTTGATTTTTTCCTCTTTGGGATCTTTTCCTCACTTTAGGGGCAATGCTCTATATTTTACAAGAATATAGGAGATCTTTCACACTTTACAAAGGTACTCACATAAAGAAAATGTAACTATCATGATGCAAATGTATGCTTCTGCCAGGATAGCCGGATATGCAATGATACTAGCTTGTAACGACCCAATTCACACAGAATTGAAGTCTCTGTGCTCAAGTGCCAGTCCCTGGATCGAACTCGCTGGCACACACAGTATCATAGATGTATATCAAAGTACAAGTGCATCATTATTACAACGTATGATCCAGAGTAAAATAAATAACAAGTTGCATAGCCCAAGGCTAGCTTATTCAATATAAATATAGCGGAAGCAAAAACAAGTAACGTGGAGTCCCATCAACAGCCACATGCGAACATGCTGAGTGTAGACTCGCAACCCCTAAACGCACCTTACTGGTCGTCTGAAAAACCTGCAACACCGAAGGTTACAGCCCGACAACGGGTCAGTACATCTGATTTGTACGGCAAGTGACACGGAAAATTTTATATAAAGGACCTACAACTACATGCAAGGTGAGTCAAAGGAAAGGCTTATGGTTTAGTTTTGCTGAAAGCCAATTTTCTCCTGAACTAAACTAGTCAAAGTTTTAAGTTGAATTCTACCTGAAACACACAGCAACCCATGCCACTCTTTCCCACCAAAATTATTATTAAGTGTTCATCTGTCAAGATCATTCATCAACAGTACTGACTAGTTGCTCAAAGTTCGTCCGTAACCGTGGACACGGCTAATCATGATCAGTTTACACGCTCTGCAGAGGTTGTACACGTTCCCCACTGGACTCAACCCGAAGATTGAGACAAAGACTTTTTGAAGAGGTTGCCTCCACCCTTTGGTAGCCGGTACACCTAACACACATCTACATCAGCTAGCTACCAGGGCCAGGTTCCCCACTACGTACTCGTGCTAAGCCAGAGCCCATATAGCCAGTGGCTGTACACGGAAGCTACTAGTAATATTGCATGTCTGATCTTTTTGAGCCTGGACGGCGCCCACTGCGTCAGAGGGTACTCGCCATGACGGACCCGGTTCACCACCAAATCAACCATTCTGGAAGCATTTAGCCCTGGTCCCTCCTTATCCAAGGCATGAGCACCAGGATGCATTCCCTACCCGTCCAGAGGTGATTTCTATTTATTAAGAAGTTGCTACGCAAATTTTTAAATAACTCAATGCACTCCATGAATTCTGACAACCAAAACCACGTCTACAAAGCATAGCAATCAAGTAACAACACGGCTAGGTTGATCTACAAGAACAAGTCAAGTCATATGGCTATCCTAACTGGTTTTGCAGCAACAGTAAAGTAAACTACCTATCATGCAATAGGGTGATATTCCTTAACATAATGCATATAGAAAATATAGGTATGAGTATGGTCAAAGCATCACTTGTCTTCTTGCTGTTCCTGACGGTCATAATCCTCACAATACGAGGCGGCACACTCCGGACAATCTATACGAGCAAACATAGCACCAATCAACATATATTCAATACAAATATGTTCAAACAGTAATAAACATTCAAAGACCAGTAAAAAAACTTGCCTAACCGTAGCTAAACTTAAAGTACTTGTCAAAATAAAACCAACGCAAAAATAAACAGCGCAAACGGGCGCACCGTTAAAAAGTTACGGCTACCGGAAGTTCAAATTTGGATCTGCTTGGGATTAAAATTTGAAAACTTCACACTACTGTAAAACTTGGTCTACTGGCTAGGAAATTTCACCACAGTCGCAACGCAACTGGAATCACTCAATTCCGAGTTACGGTTAAAAAGTACTCGCAAAAACGGTACCGGGCGCAAAACGGGGTCTAATATGCAAACAGGGACCTATCCGTAAATAAAATAACGCGAAAAATGCGATCGGGTCCCTGGCTGACAGTTGAACAGATCTGGACGGTTTTTTTTCGAAAACGCATCTATCTTTTTTTTCTAGTCTTCTCTCTCTCCTCACGCACGGGTCCGAAGGCCATGGCCATGGCTAGCCAGCACGAGGCCTCGGCTCGGCTGGGCTGCTCCGGCCGGCGGCGCGGCGCCAGGCAGCGGCCGCGAGGACGCGCCTGGGCGGCGGCCGGGTGCGGGGCGGGGCGGCCCATGGCGGCGGCGAGCTCGCCGGCTCGCCGGCGACGGCCATGCGGCGCGGCGGCGCGGGCGACGGGGTCGGGCGTGCTGGGCGCAGTGGGGCGGCGGGCTCACCTCGGCGGCGGCGGTGCGGCTTCTCCGGCGAGGTTCCGCGGTGCTCCGGCGATGAGAAAACGAACTCCGGCGAAAATCCGGCGAACTCCGGCGAGATTCCGGCGATGACGTCGGCGGCGGCGGGTCCCGCGGATTAGTTTAGGGCTAAACCTAAAACGCTAAAAGAAAATAATCTAACCCTAAACGGGGCTATTTATAGACAGCCCCTAATCCGTTTTTTTTTCTTTTTAAATCCGAGATAAATACAAAATCGGTCCGCGGAATAAAAAAATAGAACATACCCATTAGGCCCAAAATAATTATAGAAAAATCACGGAAATTTATTTTAAAATTCCGTCTTCGCCAATATTTTTAAAATAATAAAACTGAACTTTTGGCTTTACCAAAACATTAAATAAAAATAAAAACTTGGCAACTTATTTTAAATATTTTTAAATACTTTTCTGGCATTTTAAAAATACCGAAAAACCCGAAAATTGATTTTAAAACTTTTCCGGAGCATAAATAAATTCCAAAAATATTTTTAGAAAATATTTATAACCCCAAAGTAAATTTAAAAAGTCTCCCAAAAATATTTTAAACTATTTTACAACAATTAAAATGGGGATAAGTCCTTTTATATCCTCTCCAGCGAACTGCCATGTGTTGAAAATTAAAAATATTTTAAAACTCCAGAAAAATGCGGAAGCAGCATGAGATGCATATGATGATCTATTAACATCCGAATTTAGAAAATTGGGATGTTACAAACCTACCCCCCTTCAGATGAATCTCGTCCTCGAGATTCGGGCTGGCTAGCAAAGAGATGCGGGTGGTCTTGCTTCAGATCTTCTTCACGCTCCCAAGTTGCTTCCTCTTCGGTATGATGATCCCACAAAACCTTGCATAGCCTGATCGTCTTGGTGCGGGTAACTCTTTCTGCAGTCTCCAGAATCTTCACAGGTTTCTCCTCATAAGTCAGGTCACTCTCCAACTGAATTGCCTCAAGTGGCACTGTATCTCTCAAAGGAATATCTTCCATCTCTGCATGACACTTCTTCAGCTGGGATACGTGAAACACATCATGAACTCCTGACAAGGCTTCTGGCAACTCCAACTGATAAGCTACCTCTCCTCTGCGCTCCACGATCTTGTAAGGCCCCACAAAACGTGGTGCTAACTTTCCCTTGATTCCAAACCTCTTGACTCCGCGAATTGGTGAAACTCTGAGATACGCACGGTCTCCAACCTCATAGGTTACATCCTTGTGCTTAGCATCCGCATAACTCTTCTGCCTGGACTGTGCTATCTTCAGTCTATCACGGATCAACTTGAATTTTCTTCGGCATCTCTGATCAGGTCAGGTCCAAACAACTGACGTTCTCCTACCTCATCCCACATCAACGGAGTCCTGCACTTCCTGCCATACAGTAACTCGAATGGTGCCATCTGAAGACTAGCCTGGTAACTGTTGTTGTATGAGAACTCAGCATACGGTAAGTTGTCATCCCAACTCGAACCATAATCCAACGCACAAGCCCTCAACATATCCTCCAAGATCTGATTGACTCTCTCGGTCTGCCCATCTGTCTGAGGATGGAACGCTGTACTGAACTCCAGCCTAGTGCCCAAAGTCTCATGCAACTGACGCCAAAACTTCGAAGTAAACTGAGTACCTCTGTCAGACACAACCTTGCTTGGAACTCCATGCAAACACACGATTCTGGACATATAAATCTTGGCTAGCTTGGCACTTGTATAAGTTGTCTTTACTGGAATGAAGTGAGAAACCTTGGTCAAACGATCAACAATCACCCAAATAGAATCATATCCTGACCGAGTCCTGGGTAAACCATTAATAAAATCCATACCTATCTGATCCCACTTCCAATCTGCTATAGGAAAAGGCTGCAACAATCCTGCTGGCTTTTGATGCTCAGCTTTGACCCTCTGGCAAACATCACACACAACAATATACTGAGCTATCTCTCGCTTCAGGCTAGGCCACAAAAATCTCTCCCTCAAATCCAAATACATTTTGGTATTCCCGGGATGAATAGAATAAGGTGAATCATGTGCCTCCTGAAGAATCAACCTCCTGATCTCTGCATCCTGCGGTACACAAATGCGCTTCTCAAACCAAATGGCTCCATGCTCGTCCTCACGGAAACCCTCTGCTTTCCCTCTGGTCATATTCACATTTATCTCATCAATTTCTGCATCACTCTTCTGAGCTTCTCTGATTCTTTCCAACAGATTGGGCTTCACCTCCAATGCTGCCACATATCCCTTAGGAACTATCTCCAACCTGAGATTCTTGAACTGCTCACATAACTCACGTGGCATATCCTCAACATTAGCAACATTGATATGACTCTTACGGCTCAATGCATCAGCAACCACATTCGCTTTACCAGGATGATACTGCACATTCAAATCATAATCCTTAATAAGCTCTAGCCATCTACTCTGCCTGAGATTCAAATCCTTCTGAGTAAACATATACTTCAAACTCTTATGATCAGTAAAAACACCACAATGATTACCAACAAGATATTGCCTCCATGTTTTCAATGCATGAACAACTGCAGCTAAATCCAAATCATGTGTAGGATAGTTCTGCTCATGGTTCTTAAGCTGACGCGAAGCATAAGCAACAACTCTACCCCCTTGCATCAAAACACAACCAAGTCCTCGACGAGATGCATCACAATATACTTGGAAATCCTTATGTATATCAGGGAAACATAAAACAGGTGCAGTCACTAACCGTTTCTTCAACTCCTGAAAGCTGGTTTCACATGCCTCACTCCAAACAAACTTATTCTCTTTCTTCAACAGCTCAGTCATTGGTTTTGCAAGATTGGAGAAATTCTCAATGAACCTCCTATAATATCCTGCAAGACCCAAGAAACTGCGAATGTCTCCAACTGTCGCGGGTGTCTCCCATTCTGTAACTGTTGAAACCTTGGATGGGTCCACGGCTACTCCTTCTCCTGACACAACATGTCCAAGGATTCCTACCTCCTTCAACCAAAACTCACACTTGCTGAACTTGGCATACAATTTGTGCTCTCTGAGCTTTTCCAATACCAAACGCAAATGTGCCTCATGCTCTTGCTCATTCTTGGAATACACCAATATATCATCAATGAATACCACAACGAATTTATCCAAGAACTCCATAAACACCTTGTTCATCATATTCATGAAGTATGCAGGAGCATTAGTCAATCCAAATGACATAACGGTATACTCATACAACCCATACCTTGTAGTAAAAGCAGTCTTCGGAATATCCTTCTCCCGAATCTTCACTTGATGATAACTAGAACGAAGATCAATCTTAGAGAATACACAAGCTCCCTCCAACTGGTCAAATAGATCATTAATCACAGGTAGAGGATACTTGTTCTTGATAGTAACATCATTCAGAGAACGGTAATCAACACACATCCTCTGGGTTCCATCCTTCTTCTCAACAAACAACACTGGATATCCCCAAGGTGACGAGCTTGGGCGAATGAACCCCTTTGCCTGCAACTCTCTGATATGTTCCTTCAACTCTGCAAGTTCCTTAGCGGGCATCCTATACGGTCTCTTAGCAATAGGCCCAGTGCCTGGTATTAAATCAATAAGGAACTCAATCTCCCTATCCGGTGGCATACCTGGCAACTCCTCCGGAAATACATCAGGATAATCCCTCACAACACGCACATCATCCAGGCTACCCCCCTTAAGAGAATTCACCTGAGCGTGCTGATGCTTATACTTGGACACATATCTGATCTTCTGTCCACTCGGTGTACTAAGAGTGATAGACCGACTGGCACAATCAATAACTCCTTGGTACTTGCCTAACCAATCCATGCCCAAAATAATATCCAAACCTTGTGACTTCAATACAATCAAATCTGTAGGAAAAACATGCTTCCCTATGGCTAGGCTCAACTGATAGCATCCCAAACTAGCTGACATCTCCGCTCCCGGTGAACTTATGAGCATAGATGACTTAAGAACTACGGTAGGTAACTCATGCTTATCCACAAAAACCCTCGATATGAAAGAATGCGATGCACCAGAATAAAAAAGAACAAGTGCGGGTACTGAATTGATAAAGAACTTACCAATCACAGCATCAGGCTCATCATAGATCTCCTCCACGTTGACATGGTTCACATTCCCCTTGTTGAAAGGATTGGGCTTGACGACTCCATTCCCATTGGACTCCGGGAAGTCTGTGGCATAGTGTCCCATGTTCTTGCACCTGAAACACTGGATGTTACTCAAGTCCTTTGGTGCCTGGCCATTCTGGCGGTTGTTTCCATTGCCTCCATTGGCCCCATTGCTTCTCCCATTCCCATTGTTCCTTCCATTTCCATTGCCATTCTTGTTACCGTTGTGGTGGTTGTGGCCATTATGGTTGTGACCATTCCCACCATGATGGTTGTGTCCTCCATTGTGAACATGGCCATTCCCACCATTGTGGTTATGTCCATGGTTATGTCCTCCATTTCCAGCATAAGAATTGCGTGGCTTCTGATGCGGTCCAGAGTTATACTTGCCACCATTGTTGTAGTTGTACTTCCTCTTGCGGTTCTCAATGGCCTGTTGCTTGCCTTCCAACACAATAGCTTTGTCTATGAGTGCCTGGCAGTTAGCAAAAGTAGCCACTGTCAACTAGACTCCCAACTCATCATTCAGCCCCTCCAAGAACTTCTCTTGCCTTGCTGCATCATTCCTAACATCATCTGGAGCATATCTGGCAAGCTTGTTGAACACCTCAACATACTCGTCCACTGAACGGCCTCCCTGACGCAAACTGCGGAACTCCTTCTTCTTCAAGCTCATGGCGCCTGCTGAAACATGTGCGGCGCGAAAGGCAGACTGGAACTGCGCCCAAGTGATGGTGTCGATGGGGTAAGTCATCAAGTAGTTTTCCCACCAAGCAGCGATAGGACCCTCCAGCAAATGTGAGGCAAACCTCACTCTCTCTGCCTCAGTGCAGCCAACTGTCTCCATGTTCCGGCCCACTGAACGAAGCTAGTCATCCGCCACTATGGGCTCAGGAGTGCTAGAGAACCTCTAAGGATTCAACCTCAGGAACCTTGCAAGCGTGTCCACAGGTGCTGGTGGTGGCGCATTGTTGTTGTTGCCCATATTCTGCGTGAGCAACTGAATCAGCTGAGCTTGTCCTTGAAGTAACTGCTGCATGTAAGCTAACACTCCACTGTTGTTGTTCTCATTCCCCGTGGGATCACGTCTCAGCGACATCTGTTGGGTAAGAATAGGTAAGTTGTAGACAGAAAGTAGCTAGGGAAATATATTCCTACCCCATATGCTTATGATGATCATGGCAAGCATTATATATAAAATACATATATCACCAATCAACTTCACCAAACAACATCACCATAGCATCAAACATATAACAATCATCAACCAATGCACTTACAGGAAAACCATCACATATCACACCATATAGTTTAAAATATATTTTATAACTGATATAAGATCCTCAAAACAACCACGGGTAATATAAGATCCTCAACATAACCACGAATAACATAAGAGTATATCAAGCAACCTAGTATTGCCACACCGAATAAGTCGACATGGTAAAATACGCTAACACGATAACGGTAGTGCACTAATTGCCGGTGAAGTAATTCTTAATGCTGTCTTTGCTAAACAGCATGCGGTATTCGCGCCCGCTAATGCGGTTGCGCCTTTTGGGACTCGGCTCCTCTTCTTCTGCCGAGGTATCTACTTATGGATCCTCTTCTGGTTCTTCAATTCCGTTGGCCTTCATCTTCTCCTTCAGCCTTGTTATCTCTGCTTGCATCTCCAACCTTTCCTTCTTCAGCTTGTTGTTGTCCCTCTTGAGCCTGGTATTCTTCTGCTGCAACTCAGTGATGGTGTAGAGGTCTGACTGAGTGTTCTTCTCCAGGCAATGGATGTGCTTCTCCAGGATTTGGATGAAGTATCTAGTTGTACCTGGCCAAATGGCCCCAGGCACATACTTGAACTTCTTGGGCCATATGTTCCCCGATGGGAGAATCTTGGTCATCTCCGCGTACAGCGTACCCTTTAGCCGGGCGGCATACTTCTCCACAATGCGTCCAAGAGCTATGTGAGCGGCCATGCACACACACCACTCCTTCTCCTGGGCATGCACCTCGAATGACTCCGTGATCACCCTTTCCTCATTCTCCATGCTTCCAAGGATGAAAGTCTCAACTTGCCAGTAGTCATCAGCTCCCCTTGTCTCCACGATGTCCGGTTGAAAGACCGGCGCGTAGATGTTCAGGTAGTGGCAAATCCCCCTGAGCTTAGGTCCAAACGCCATAGCGCGGTATGACAAAGTGGTCATCTAAAATCAAAGAGAGGTAAGGCAAGATTAGAATAGGTATGAATACGAGATAGAAAAGGTAAGTAAGTACAAGACAGAGTGATATAAAGTAATATTTTGATTCCTATGGCTTTTCTAATCCATTTTCTAGGGTCACGTCCAAAAGTCAACACACTGCTCTGATACCATATGTAACGACCCAATTCACACAGAATTGAAGTCTCTGTTCTCAAGTGCCAGCCCCTGGATCGAACTCGCTGGCACACACAGTATCATAGATGTATATCAAAGTACAAGTGCATCATTATTACAACGTATGATCCAGAGTAAAATAAATAACAAGTTGCATAGCTCAAGGCTAGCTTATTCAATATAAATATAGCGGAAGCAAAAACAAGTCACGTCGAGTCCCATCAACAGCCACATGCGAACATGCTGAGTGTAGACTCGCAACCCCTAAACGCACCTTACTGGTCGTCTGAAAAACCTGCAACCGAAGGTTACAGCCCGACAACGGGTCAGTACATCTGATTTGTACGGCAAGTGACACGGAAATTTTTATATAAACGACCTACAACTACATGCAAGGTGATTCAAAGGAAAGGCTTATGGTTTAGTTTTGCTAAAAGCCAATTTTCTCCTGAACTAAACTAGTCAAAGTTTTAAGTTGAATTCTACCTGAAACACACAGCAACCCATGCTACTCTTTCCCACCAAAATTATTATTAAGTGTTCATCTGTCAAGATCATTCATCAACAGTACTGACTACTTGCTCAAAGTTCGTCCGTAACTGTGGGCACGGCTAATCATGATCAGTTTATACGCTCTGCAGAGGTTGTACATGTTCCCCACTGGACTCAACCCGAAGATTGAGACAAAGACTTTCTGAAGAGGTTGCCTCCACCCTTTGGTAGACGGTACACCTAACACACATCTACATCAGCTAGCTACCAGGGCCAGGTTCCCCACAACGTACTCGTGCTAAGCCAGAGCCCATATAGCCAGTGGCTGTACACGGAAGCTACTAGTAATATTGCATGTCTGATCTTTTTGAGCCTGGACGGCGCCCACTGCGTCAGAGGGTACTCGCCATGACGCACCCGGTTCACCACCAAAACAACCATTCGGGAAGCATTTAGCCCTGGTCCCTCCTTATCCAAGGCATGAGCACCAGGATGCATTCCCTGCCCGTCCAGAGGTGATTTCTATTTATTAAGAAGTTGCTACGCAAATTATTAAATAGCTCACATGCACTCCATGAATTCTCACAACCCAAACCACGTCTACAAAGCATAGAAATCAAGTAACAACACAGCTAGGTTGATCTACAAGAACAAGTCAAGTCATGTGGTTATCCTAACTAGTTTTGCAGCAACAGTAAAGTAAACTACCTATCATGCAATAGGGTGATATTCCTCAACATAATGCATATATAAAATATAGGTATGAGTATTGTCAAAGCATCACTTGCCTTCTTGCTGTTCCTGACGGTCACAATCCTCACAATACGAGGCGGCACACTCCGGACAATCTATACGAGCAAACATAGCACCAATCAACATATATTTAATACAAATATGCTCAAACAGTAATAAACATTCAAAGAACAGTAGCAAAACTTGCCTAACCGTAGCTAAACTTAAAGTACTTGTCAAAATAAAACCAACGCAAAAAGAAACAGCGCAAACGGGGGCACCGTTAAAAAGTTACGGCTACCGGAAGTTCAAATTTGGATCTGCTTGGGATTCAAATTTGAAGACTTCACACTACTGTAACACTTGGTCTACTGTCTAGGAAATTTCACCACGGTCGCAAAACAACTGGAATCACTCAATTCCGAGTTACGGTTAAAAAGTACTCGCAAAAACGGTACCGGGCGCAAAACGGGGTCTAATATGCAAACAGGGACCTATCCGTAAATAAAATAACGCGAAAAACGTGATCGGGTCTCTGGCCGACGGTTGAACAGATCTGGACGTTTTTTTTCTTTCGAAAACGCATCTAACTTTTTTTTTTCTAGTCTTCTCTCTCTCCTCACGCACGGGCCCGAAGGCCATGGCCATGGATAGCCAGCACGAGGCCTCGGCTCGGCTGGGCTGCTCCAGCCGGCGGCGCGGCGCCAGGCAGCGGCGGCGGCGACGCGCCGGGGCGGCGGATAGGCGCGGGGCGGGGCGGCCCGTTGCGGCGGCGAGCTCGCCGGCTCGCCGGCGACGGCCATGCGGCGCGGCGGCGCGGGGCTAGGGCGACGGGGTTGGGTGTGCTGGGCGCGGTGGGGCGGCGGGCTCACCTCGGCGGCGGCGGTGCGGCTTCTCCGGCGAGGTTCCGCGGTGCTCCGACGATGAGAAAACAAACTCCGGCGAAAATCCGGCGAACTTCCGGCGAACTCCGCCGAGATTCCGGCGATGACGTCGGCGGCGGCGGGTCCCGCGGATTAGTTTAGGGCTAAACCTAAAACGCTAAAAGAAAATAATCTAACCCTAAACGAGGCTATTTATAGACAACCCCTAATCCGTTTTTTCTTTTCTTTTTAAATCCGAGATAAATACAAAATTGGTCTGCGGAATAAAAAAACAGAACAAACCCATTATGCCCAAAATAATTATAGAAAAATCATGGATTTTTTTTAAAATTCCGTCTTCGCCAATATTTCTAAAATAATAAAACTGAATTTTTGGCTCGACCAAAACATTAAATAAAAATAAAAACTTTGCAACTTATTTTTAAATATTTTTTAAATACTTTTGTGGCATTTTAAAAATACCGAAAAACCCGAAAATTGATTTGAAAACTTTTCCGGAGCATAAATAAATTCCAAAAATATTTATAACCCGAAAGTAAATTTAAAAAGTCTCCCAAAAATATTTTAAACTATTTTCCAACAATTAAAAATGGAGATAAGTCCTTTTAAATCCTCTCCAGCGAGCTGCCATGTGTTGAAAAATGTTTAAAAATATTTTAGAACTCCAGAAAAATGAGGAAGCAGCATGAGATGCATATGATGATCTATTAACATCCGAATTTAGAAAATTGGGATGTTACATAGCGCGTCATGTAGAAATGATTAGGGCAAGGCCCAACTAGCATGCGGCTCATCGATCAAGCAAGTAGCATGTATGACATGAAGATCAAGTCATGAGAAGGTGGATGTTGCATGGCAATGTATCTCGGAAAGGCTATGGAAATGCCTTGTAGGTAGGTATGGTGGCTGTTTTGAGGAAAGATATAAGGAGGCTTATGATGACAGAGCGTATCGTGCCAAGGGTTTGGATGCACCGGCGAAGTATGCGCCAACTCTCGAGGTGAGAAAGGGCAATCCACGGTACCGAAGGTGCTAGAAAAAGTATAGGTGGGTGGAAGTGTCATCTTTCGAATACTCACATTAGTCCGAAGAACTCATGCACTTATTATCGGTAACTCTCAATCTAATCAGGAGATTCACAAAGAGGCAGGTACCCCGAGGAGGAGTGTATGGGGGTTTGGTTATACTTGCGCATCCTCGACTCATGGTACGTGAGTGTACTCTAATATTCGAACCCTCCAGAGGTTAGTGATCCATCTAGTAGCTAGAGTTCTCGACAGGGGTTTTTTGGTTTTAGAAAAACACACGGATTGCCCAAAATACGATATCTATCACTAATAGGCAAGAGCTCTTGACACCATAAGTTCAAACATTACTCTAGTCAATACCTCAATACTATTGCAAGTTACTACTACAAAGAGAATAGCAACTTTAACTACCTACTTCAGTCAAGACACAGAACTCAGTGCAACATGCAAACTCTCTAACAAGATAAAACATGCAACCTATAGAACGTTCAACCTAAGACAAAATAAAAGCTCTAGAAAAACTAAAGCACTGCAACTAAACAGAACAGCAGCTAAGAAAAAATAATAATAGCTCACAGCTAAAAAAAATAAGCATGCAAATCCTATGAGGAGTTCTAGTTCAAGCGGAGCGTGAATCTCTCCCACACAAAAGAGTAAGTTGGGGTCTAACTTGTTACTACATCAAACAAAGAAAAATAAAACTAAAAACAAAACCTAAGAGCGAGACGCTCCAAGAAAAGCACATAACGCATGAAGTGATAAAAATATAGTGCAACGAGAGATGAACTGATAATTGTTGACGAAGAAAGGGATGCACGGGGGCATCCCCAAGCTTAGACACTTGAGTCTCCTTGAATATTTATTGGCGGTGCACATGGGAATCCCCAAGATTGAGCGTTTGACCCTCCTGAATCTTCTTTCATCATCATCCATCGCGCACTTGAAAACTCCCTTCATACATAACTCATTGTAGGCTGATTAGAGAGGTTAGTACCCTAATAAAATAATGTTCCTCTACTGCAAATAAAGATTTCCAAGAAGAGCTACTATTTCCCAAGATTGCCAAAAAGTTTTTGCAAAGAAAAAGCAAGCTTAAAGTTTGCAAAAGTGAAGAGAGACAAAACGTGGCAGAATCTGTGAAAAACAGAACAGCAGATAGAAACGAATTTTTCAGGGGTACTTATGCAACTCAAATCAAAAGAACTCAGAACATACGGAAGTTTCGTAATTGTATAGAGCACGCTGTGTAAAAAATTCAGCTCAAAAAGATGAACTGGGATTTTTATCTGATTTTTCTAGTCACGAGGACAGAATCTGTTTTCTGGTCAGCATGTCACAACTTTTACTTCCCTTGCCGTATGAGGCTAAACTTGGCACAAAGCTTGAAAAGTAAAGATACAATGATGTTGCTACAGTAGTAACAATCATCAAGACCACTAAGGACAGAACAAAAGCAAAAAGAAAAACCTAAATTCATTGCGGGCTGCCTCCCGAAAGCGCTTTCTTTTATTCCTTTAAGCTAGGCATGAAGATTATAAAAGATGCTCACGTAAGAATAAGAATTTGAAGAAAAAGAGAGCATCAAGAAGCAAACATGAAACAAATTTAAGCCTAACCCACTTCTTATGCATAGGCATCTTGTAAGAAAATAAATCAAAGAAGCACAAAGTGACATGCATAGGACGGTGTAACAAGAACAACTTCAAAACTTTCATCATAAAGAGATGTGTTTTTGTAACATGAAAGTTTGTACAACCAATTTTTCCTCTCTCAAAGTAATTTTCAGTAGTATCATGAACAACATCAAGAATATAACTATCACATAAATCATGTTGTTCATGACCTAGAAGCACACGTGTATAGTTTTCAACACGGTCTTTAGGATCATAAGATAATTGCAACCCATCACATTGAGCCTTAATAAGAGCACAATTCACCAGAATATGAGTTGGAGATTTCAAAAAGATAATAGGACAATCAAGTGTGGGTGCAAAAGCAAAAATTTCATGCTTAACATGAGGAACTATAGAAAGTTCATCTCTGTAAGCATCATCCATAGTGGCATCACGGCCATAAGCATAGAAGGCATCAACTTCATCAAAAAGGGATATTTCAAAAGAATCCATAAGATCATAATACTCATATAAGGTAACATTCAAAGTGTTACTCTAATTAGAAGGTAGACATGGATAGCTCCATTCTTCCTCCTTTTGTTCGTCACTCTCCTCCTCTTTTTCATCCAAGGAGATTTCAGGTTCAACAATTTCTTCTTCCATATAGTCCTGCAAATCATTTTTTCTTCCTTTGGGGGAGAGATTCTCTCAAGATGATCAGTAATATAATAATTTGTATTGTAATTTTCCAAACAATAGTTAAGTATAGCAAGACTCTTAGATTTATACGTGGCATCATTAATATTTTTAAGAAGAGAAGTAATTTCATAGGCACCCTTATAAGCAACAAATTATTCTATTTCCTCTGCATCATAAAAATCATAGTTTCTCTTAGCATAAGAAGCTAAGGTT
This sequence comes from Bromus sterilis, assembly GCA_950022295.1. NCBI lineage: Eukaryota > Viridiplantae > Streptophyta > Magnoliopsida > Poales > Poaceae > Bromus > Bromus sterilis. Next base: position 227,789,930 of record OX465599.1, read on the forward strand.
TCATCATCATTGTACTCACATTGGAAAGCAAGGTGTTTGTGCCTCATAAAGCAATAAGATTCATCCCTGCAGAAAGATATATTATATATTTAGCACAAGTTTCTAGCATACTCATACAGCTGATGTATTTGTTTCCATAAGTGTATCCCCTTTTGAGACAAGCGGTGTTCCTTGTACCACTTTTGTTGATCCTCGGTGAATCCTCCATGCCAATAAGATCTAGTTTCAAAGAAGTTAGACATTGATTGGCAAGTAAGAAACTAGACATAAATTTTTTTTGATTTTTGATACAGGACACTAAAGATAAAAACTGAAAGGTAAAATAACAAGACTAAAAAGCAAAGATAAAAGATAGTGTGCAACTCCCCTATCTTGTAGACTGGAGTCCCCGGCAACGGCGCCAGAAAACTTGCTGATGGCAAGAGAGTGTTAATACTCTTCAAGCCTCGTTGGTTACCCCAAGTGCAGAGTTAGATATAGTGCAACGACAAGTTTTCCCTTGGAAAAGATACCAAGGTTTGTCTCCCGTAGGACTCCGAAGGATACAAGAAGGTGGTAAAGTGAACAATGGCGCCGAAGTTGCTAGCTTCACCTGGACCTGCACACAGATACAAATAACTTTGCTCCCAACGAGTACAGAGGAGTTGTCAATTCCTCCGGCCTTGTTGTTTACAAAGGATCAGCGCAAAAGATAAGAATAGTGGCAACTGAAAATTAAGACTGAAAGTAATAAGGGTGTAAACAGTGATATGAAGATGGACCGGGGTCCCGTGATTTTCACTAGTGATGTCTATCTCCCAAAAGACGATAAAAGTGCTAGCGAGGTAAACAAATCACAGTTGGGCAATTGACAGGATTATGAAGGCACCGCAATGCTAACTATGCTGCAAAGAGAGGAAGGGCTCAGAAGCAATGGGCAGTACGCCAAAGTAAGTAGACCGAAATCCATCTTCATCTACTACGAATCATCCACCTTCAGATATCTATCCAGAACATCTCACTGGTATTAAGTTGCGAATCCCACCCATAGTGTAAACTCAAAGCAACAGACAACTGCATTAAAAGAACTATGCGTAAAGTAAACAATCCTTGCACCCGCAGGTACAAGCACCGTTGTTTTATCCCTGGTGGCAACAACACATCCCCTAGTCTCATGTTTCTGTCACTCAAGCTAGACATCGTGGGGCTGAACCCACAATCGAGCATAGCGCTCTCTCTTGGAGTTGCAAATAAAATACTTGGCCAAAGCAAATACCGCAACGGAAAACATGCAAGAATTTACTCAATAACAAAATATAAAAGAGAAGAACCAAATATATTACTCATCACAATCTGAACATAGTCTCATAATCCATCAGACCCCAACAAACTCAGCATAGCAACAACAGAAATTACATAGATGCCTCGATCATGTGAGGCAGCTCACGAGGACTCGAAAGTGGAAGCACAAAAGGGGGAGAGATAGATCACATAGCTACTAGTCACGGACCCATGGTCCAATTGAAACTACTCACGGTACATACGGGAGGCGTCCATGGCTATGGAGGGTCTCCCGGAGGGGGTAGCTTCTCCCGGAAGGGTGCCGGAGCAGCTTCTCCAGGCAGCCCCGATCTAGAAACGGCGGCGGCGGAACAGAGGCGAGATCGCGAAAAAGGAGTCCGTATTAGGGGTTTCCACCCCGAGGGGTAAATATAGGCGAAGGGGGGCGTCGAGGGGACCCACGAGGCAGTCAGGAGGGTCCCTGGCGCGGCCCAGGGTGGGGCCGCGCCACCTGCCCTCCTGGCTGCCTGGTGGTGGCCCCCCTTACCTCTCTTGGTGATTCCGGAAGCTTCTGTTGCGCTGATTTTTTATATATTTTCCCGGAATTTTTGGAGCACTTTTAATGGACGGAAAACCTGAAATACAAAAACAGCAGAAAACAGAAACTGGCAACTGGGTGCACTGAGTTAATAGGTTAGTCCAAATAGGTTCAAAAGTGTATAAAAGTTCAAGCAAAACATGGCAAAGTCACACAATACATGCATGGAGCAAGCAGAATTTATAGATACAGTTGGGACGTATCACCTGCCGGGAGAAGCTACCCCCTCCGGGAGACCATCCATAGCCATGGACGCCTCCCATATGTACCGTGAGTAGTTTCCCTTGGACCATGGGTCCGTGACCAGTAGATATGTGATCTATCTCTCCCCCTTTTATGCTTCCACTTTTGAGTCCTCGTGAGCTGCCTCACATGATCGAGGCATCTATGTAATTTCTACTGTTGCTATGCTGAGTTTGTTGGGATCTGATGGATTATGAGACTATGTTCAGATTGTGATGAGTAATATATTTGGTTCTTCTCTTTTATATTTTGTTCTTGAGTAAATTCTTGCATGTTCTCCGTTGCGGTATTTGCTTTGGCCAAGTATTTTATTTGCAACTCCAAGAGAGAGCGTTATGCTCGATTGTGGGTTCAGCCCCTTGATGTCTAGCTTGAGTGACAGAAACATGAGACTAGGGGATGTGCTGTTGCCACCAGGGATAAAACAACGGTGCTTGTACCTGCGGGTGCAAGGATTGTTTACTTTACGCAAAGTTCTTTTAATGCAGTTGTCTGTTTCTTTGAGTTTACACTTTGGGTGGGATTCACAACTTAATACCAGCGAGATGTTCTGGATAGATATCTCAAGGTGGATGATTCGTAGTAGATGCAGATGGATTTCGGTCTACTTACCTTGGCGTACTGCCCATTTCTATTGAACCCTTCCTTTCTTTGCAGTAGAGTTAGCATTGCGGTGCCTTCATAATCCTGTCAATTGCCCAACCGTGATTTGTTTACCTCGCTAGCATTTTTATCGTCTTTTGGGAGAGAGACATCACTAGTGAAAATCACGGGACCCCGGTCCATCTTCACATTATTGTTCACACCCTCAATTTACTTTCAGCTTTTACTTTCCTTTGCACCTTTTATCTCTTGCGTTGATCCTTTGTAAACGACAAGGCCTGAGGATTTGAGAACTCCTCTGTACTCGTTGGGAGAAAAGTTATTTGTTGTTGTGTGCAGGTCCACGACAACACCCTAGTCAGGAAGCAATTTCTGGCGACGTTGCCACCTACTTGTATCTCCTGAGTCCTACTGGTTCGATAACCTTGGTATCTTCACTGAGGGAAACTTTCTGCTGCATTGCATCTCAAACATTCCACTTGGGGTAACCAATGAGGGGCGATAAGCCATCACCCACCGAGGCTATCCGACACGCTGAGGCCCATCCTACGGCTCATCAGAGAGGTCCCCGCCGGTCTACAGCCCTAAGTGCAAGGGGGTCATGGGCCTATCACCCCTCGCTCTCCGGGTCGTTGTGAGGACGGTAGATACCACGCAACTCTATCATGGATGCGGATCCGACCGCGCCACAATGCTAAACTGGACGTCTTTCAGAGCTTTCGAACGAGACCACAACGCGGAGGGCCGACACCGTAATCCCATGTATAGGTAGTGCGTACAAGCCAAAAGGCTACTCAAGTCATCCGCCGAACCTGTTAAGCATTTTATTAATTTTCTGTCGAGACAACCGTTATCGTTTCCCCTTATTGAATGAGTCGCGGACAACGACAGTAGTTAGGACCACCAGTAACATCGGTGCCTACCCTGACGTCCCACCAACTCGTGCGGTTACCAACAAGGTGAACCGTTTCCTTACCTTGTCTCGCGTTTGCTCCAAAGAGCTCGACTTTCGTACAACAGGATATTTGTCGGCCACGAACAGTATCAGGCCCGCCGTACATCGGTGGAGTACACCTGATCTGTCATTCCGATAAGATACCCTGCGCGGGCACCGTTGGGTCACCCGACTCCTTACCTGTAAGGACACCAGTTGATTTGAGTGCCTACCATCAAGTGAAACCAGTAGGAATCACCCTCGATGGTACACTTAAAGAGGTTCGACAGAGACATCAGCGGAATGAACTAAACAGGCATATTCTCGTATCACCCCGGTGGTGCCGAGACACCAGCGGAATGAACTAAAGAGGATACCCTCGTACCATCCCAGTGATGCTACGCTACAGCCGACGAGAGTGAAATACGAGTCCGTCCACTCGTAAGTTAAACTCGAAGCGACTCAGCAGAGTCTCGCCGTTGTAGGTTCCATAGGACGTCTGCATTTATCCGTACCTGTTGCAGTTATAATATTTGTAATCCGCGTACACTCACCAGAGTGATCACGGCCCGCTATTCTAAACCTAGCTAACAATGCGCAGGGTTTACTGCTGAATATAATATATATATTTAATAGGGAGCATAGGATAAATGAAGGTACATCAAGGGGCGACAATGACAGGCTATGAAATTGAATAGGTAAGCAACGTAGCAGCAGCAGTAACCATGCCTAGTGCAAGAAATGTACGGAAAAGATAGGCAATATCTGGGGAAGGAAAATGGCTCTGCTTTCCTGGAAGCTCGCGGTAGAGGTACAGTCGTCGACGAAGTAGTCGATCACAAGATCATCGGCAGCGGACGTCGAGACTATCGGACAATAAGAGAGGGGGAAGAAACAATAAGAGAGGGGGAAGGACAATAGCAATAAAATTATATGACATAGAAGATACAAAGCAACGAGGCTCTAACGAAGTGTTCGGTGATTTTGCTCGGAGCGAGAATTTATCCGGGGATGACTCATCAGTACCGGTTGATTACCGGACCGATGATCCAGAGGGGGAAGGTTCCATGTCTGCAGTGTTAGAGACATCTGACAGACATGTGTATAGTGTATCCGTGCTCGGTGATTCATTCTGAATAGCTTTCATGTTCAGAACATTTTCATCTGGAAAGTTTTACCGGCTCTGGTCGTCTGACAGACGAATGAACCGGAGGAGAAATGTTCCACGTTCGGTAGGTTAGAGGGGTGCGGTGGTTATACGGTTAGCGTATTCGTATGCGTTGTATTTTTCTGAGTAACTTTCATGTATAAAGTATTTTGATCTGAGCTACGGTTTATTTTATATTATTTTCTGAAGTTCTAAATGAATTTCTTTATTGTCGGGAATTATTTTAATTAAAAAATACTTGGTTAAATATTTTTATATCCAGACTGAGCCAGCCATAGTCAATGACATGTGGGGCCAGTGGGGTACAGTCAACAGTTGACCAGTTAAGGTTGACTGGCCAACAGGGTCAAGGTGGGGCCCACTTGTCATCCCAATTTTTGGATTCCTCTAAATTTTCACTAAGTCTGGGAATTCCGGTTTTAATATCCATCAGGCGTGTTCGGGAGGCTAGGTTTTGGGTCCCACACCTCTGATGAATTTGTGCCTTATACCAATCGTCATCAGTTGTCTGAGATCTCGAATTCGGTACGGATAGAAAATTTACTAGAGTCCATCTGTTTAATTGGAGCCTTGCCGGAAAGTGGTACCTACAGTAAATTTCAGAATCTATTAAGACTTACCCATTTTAGATTGATGCTTGTCATTGTTCTACAACTCAAATGGAGTTGCATCCAACATATGCATTGCTCCATATTATGTGCACCATCAAGCATGCCCTCAGATGGTAAGACAAACACCTATAGCATGTTCATCCACAGCGCCAAAGTGGCAATCAGGTTAACTCCATTCTACGGTTTAACGAAAATCTTCATTTTGCGAATTTTACAGGAATTAATCCGTGCATCGAATGGACTGATCCAATGGCAAAAATTGAAGCTCGTTAGGTGCACAACACGTCCACATAACTTTTAGCTATATTAGGATTTGTTTAGTTGCTGTTCTTGGACTGTTAAGAGGGGCACTTGGGGGTGTTTTCAGCACCAAAACAGTTGACAGAAAAAGTGCATTTTGCCATTTTCATTGGATTTAATCCGGCACTTTCTGAAGTTGATACAATGGAACCATTTGAAGCTAGTCATATCTACTCTCTATTCATATTAGTTTTAGCTATGTTAAACTGGGTTTTGATGGTATTTTGCTGCTGGTTTGTGGCTGTTTTGGGAGGTAGTATAGCAGTAGCAAATGCAGAGCAGTAGCAGCAAATGCAGCTGCAAGTGAAGCTTCAGTAGCAGCCGTAGCAAAACGCAGCAGCAACCACGAGCAGGAGAGCAACGGAGCTGCTGCACACACACATGGCATACACACGCACATACGCACACATCACGTACGTACACACACTGCACATGCCACGGCCACGGCGAGAAGCAGCCAAAGGCACGGCCGATGCGTCCATGGCATCAACGGCAAGCAGAGGACGGTGGAAACGACTACGATACGGTAGCGGGGTGAGGGGAAGACAAAGGAGGATCTCACAATGGCGAGCATCACGGGTAGGCCGGCGAGGGCTGGAGAGCTCGAGGCAGCGGAAGATATGAAGCTTCGCCATGGCCGTGGGCACCAGGGGGCCTTCGACGTCGGGGGGGGGGGGGGGGCGCAGCAGGCACGAGGAGGTATGGTGGAGGCGGCCGGTTGGCGACCACCGGGGGGCGCCGGAGCCACGACAACAGCCATGGTGGCGCCGTGCACCCGGGGGCCGCGACGGCTAGGGTTCGGTCGGGCTGCACGAAGAGGAGGCGCGCGACGAATCCGTGGAGTGGAGGAGGAGCAGCACCGCGAGAGGAGCACGAGGATGTGCTGGATCGCGCCGGAGGCCGCCGGCAGTGGCCGGAATCGGCCGGGGGCCGCGGCATCCAGATGGGGGGATCGAGAGGGGCTCGGGCTGGGGCGAGCGAGAGAGATGGGGAGGGGCCCGGATCGCCCGTGCTATGTAGGGCGCCAGGGAGGGCCAAGTGGGCTGGGCTGGGGTTTGGGCCGGGGGGTTAGCGCCTAGGGCGTAGTAGTATAGGCTAGTTTGCATTTTCTTTTTCTTTTTCTTTTATTTTTCTTTCTGTTGGCATTTGTTTAGTCAGCTTTTGCATTTTTATAAAATGTGGAACATATACCATAATTAGGGTTGCACTATATAACAGTGCCCCAAAAAGTTTGGTACTTTTTAGAAATTCATTTGATATTTTTTTTAAATATGCAATGGGTAAATGATGTTGTTTTGGGTCTGTTTAGATTTTTTATAATATCTTATGGCTCAATAAATACTCCAAGTTGGTTTACCATGGTCCACTGTTTTTTAGGGATTTTACAAAAGTGGTTTCATAATTTTTGGACAAGTTTCAATTGTCACTTATTTTTAACAGCAACCAAAGGAATTATGGATAAGATCAATTGCAAAGTTGATCACGACATGATCAACAACAGTGATTAGCAACAGTGATAATAATTTTCAAAATGATTACTGTAGTGATTACTGTTGCACGACAGTGAGGGTGTTACAAATCTCCCTCACTACAAGAATTCTCGTCCCGAGAATTTTAGTGGTAGAAGATTTTTTTTCCGTATTTTTCGCGAAGGCGAACTTCACATTCAGGAGTGGCTTCATGCTCAACATGATTTGACCACCGAACCTTAACGAACTCGACTGTGTTTTAGAGGTCATGGTACAGTTCACCATCTCACCGAAGGGTGAAAAGTTGAACAACTCTAGTGTGTCAATAGATTGCAGCCGTGTGGGTTTTCAACCAAACCATCACCAAAAGAAGGTTGATGGTGGCCGACTGGAGACTACGTGGGTGGGATAGCAAGGAGCCCAACTCCTTCAACTCCGAGGGTGATGTTAGGAGCCATTAGGCCAACGGGTATGCATCCGAGGGTCACGACGGATTACCGGGGTATGCGTAGTACATCGAGAGAATAAAGGAACGCATGAGAAGTCTCAGGCGGATAGGCATGCATTCGATGCCGATAACGGATGATGAAAAGGGGTCCATAGCATCAGGCATAAGCACTGAGTCTGATATCAGACGGAATATCACAAGGTAGAGGACATGAGTCAGGTTTTGATCATGTGGAACTGTGGGTTATGGGCCCACATAGAACCAGGGTGGTGACATTCAATGTGATCACGATGCAGGGTTTGTCAGAGAATAGCTTCTCAACGATGTAGGCAACAACATCGGTACCAGGAGCAGTGGACAAAGAGAACCATTTTCCTGCTCGTTAATACAAGGCAGACCAAATTGGCAAGGCTCTCTTCCATAGAGGGTTATTGAAATGTCAACGTCAATAGTAACAGGTTGTACGGACAACGTAGTACACCGAAGGGTTTACATCAGCAGGGAATTATCGTTGCTCAGATAATTTATATCACAAGAAAGGTTAAACAGACCAATGGAAGGGAGAAGTGATGATACACAAGTATCACGTGTATGTCTTTCCTCAGGAAAGGCCGAGCACGATATACATGACCACGTTGCATTAGCACAGAGTCAAGGGAGGTTGTCGATGATAACACAAATCAACGAGGTGCAGGGATGGTATTTCACACGGCGAATCCAATTGACACATGGAATAAGCCACGTAAGATTAGTCGGATAATAACCCACAAAAGGTCGGGTAGTTCGCAAGGAATCTGATGTGAGTATCGACACTCAACCAGAAGGAGAAAGAATGCAAAGGCATCGGATGATAGATGCATCAGAATAATTCAATGCTGAAGTACAAGGGAATTATGATTTCCAAATCGGGAGGTGGATGTAATTATCCACACAGACTTGTCAGTGGCAGAGGATTGCAAAGGCGATGAACACGTAGGTTCTCGGGAATTTATCGGAGAGTGTCTTCGGAATCTTCAGGTGAAGCAAGCGATCATCTTGGGTGAAGGGCTCTCCGGGTGGATGCGACCACGAGATCCGAATGTCAGAGTTAGCAAAATTACCCGAAATGATAAGAGAGTAGAATCCCAGAGTAAAGGTACGGAGAAAAGGATTCTAATACCACCCAATTTGCGACGTGGGCCGATAATCCACACGCCACTGTTAGTAAAGTAGTTTTGCAAAGACTAGACTCGACTTCGACCAAGGAGTTGGAAGGGGGTGTCCTACAGGTAGTCGGCTCTGATACCAACTTATGACGCCCCAAAAATCGGACCGTGTACAGTAATCATACACGCAAGGTACACGATCGAGATCAGGGACTCACGGTGAGATATCACAACACAACTCTACAAATAAAATAATACAAGCTGTTTAATAAAAGCCAGGGGCCACGAGGGCTCGAAAGAACAAAGTTAGCGGAAGAAATAGTATCTGAGTACAGACACAAGGTTACAAGGTTTCCTTAAGAAGGCTAGCACAAAATCAACACGATCGAAAAGGCGAGGCCTCCTGCCTGGGAACCTCCAAACTACTCCTGGTCAAAGGGGAACTCGGTGTCGTAGAAGGCATCGGGGATCTTCATGTTGCGGTGGTCTCCATCGGGGATCTCCTGCTCCTGGACTCCAAGGATCCAACGTCGACTGCAGCGGCCGATCAAGCAAAACAAAAAGGGGGGGAAATAAAGTAGGTGAGTATCTAGCATACCCGCGAGTCTTACGTCCGCTACTAAGCATTTATGCATTTGTATCAAATGGAAAGGGGAGGCTGTATATAGTGGATTGCAAGGTAGAAATCAGAATAAGGGTAAGAAGCTAGGCCTATCGAAGACTAGCATCTTCCGACGAGTCTTGCAGCAGGAGGTAAGAATCAGCCAATAGTTTAAAAGAACGAATGTAATCACAATGCAGCAGAAGTTGCTACAACATTGTATAATAGTAAGTTGTATTAGATAATAATTATATATGCCTCCGAGATCCCCTCCTCGACTTCCCTGCGAGGAAGAGAAACCGGAACCAACAGTTTAATAGTAGTAGTTTGTAGTAGTAGGCTCTGGCTTCAGCATAAAGCGTCCTGTTACCGTGGACACGGCTATTCGAATAGATCAAACTCCCTGCAGGGGTGCACTGGTGTCATACTACACGCTCGGATCTCCAGGGTGGCGTACACCTTGTTAGGGAACACCCCACCGAGGCTATCCGACACGCTGAGGCCCATCCTACGAATCATCAGAGAGGTCCCCGCCGGTCTACAGCCCTAAGTGCAAGGGGGTCATGGGCCTATCACCCCTCGCTCTCCGGGTCATTGTGAGGACGGTGGATACCATGCAAATCTATCATGGATGTGGATCCGACCGCGCCACAATGCTGAACTGGACGTCTTTCAGAGCTTTCGAACGAGACCACAACGCGGAGGGCCCACACCGTAATCCCACCTATAGGTAGTGCGTACAAGCCAAAAGGCTACTCAAGTCATCCGCCGAACCCGTTAATAATTTTATTTATTTTCTGTCGAGACAACCGTTGTAATGCCCGATATGCGGTACTGTTCCAGATCTAGATGTTTCCATCCAGATCCGGGGACGAAGCACATATCGGTCCCACCGCGACATATGACATAGCCATATGCACCGGATTTCCAACATGATATAACAACATTACAGATACAATGATACAACATCTCATACAATCGGCATACAACTGCCTTAATACAATACAACAGCGGAAGATACATGTATGAGCATAGACTACAATCAAATGCCTAGTGGCAAAGAGAAAAACATCGATCCCCATAACCACACGGGTCCAGGCCCTCCGCCGGGATCCGCCTATCTAGTCGTCGTCGAGTCTCCACGTGAAACGTCGATCATCGTACCTGTTGTCGATCAAGAACCCTGAAAAGAGTTTGGGGGTAGTATCATGAGTACAGAAGTACTCAGCATCCAACTGTAGTGGTCATCTGACCCAGCAAGGACTTCATCACTCGTCATTCTAGGACAACTAGTAGTTTACGGTAAGGATGGGGTAAGTGGTGAGGTTGCTGCCGCACTAGCATTATGAAGTGGCTAACGATCTAGAGAGTAAGATAAGAAGCCAAACATTCGATGAGGAATCTCCTCCAACAAGTCTTGCTATCAGCTACTTACGCAAACATAACACCTATCCTATCCTTGTCCTCCTCTTCGCATCCCGACGAATAAGAAGCAGTCAAGGCACACACACGTTGATCAAGTTATATTAAGATTATCTCAGTTGTTGTTGTCTATGAACAAGGAGTAGGTCTCAAGTCGTCCATAACCGTGGACACGGCTTCTCGAAAAGATTTAACCCTGCAGGGGTGTACCAACTGCCCATTACAAGGCTCCGCACGCACGCCCATCTCTCTCAGTTGCTACCCATCACAGTCAACCATTTTATGATTTAGTTCCAAGAGATCCGAAACGACAGGTCCCTCTAACTCACAACGAACAAATCCGGGTGGCCCCCGGTGAGTCGACATCCAGCTCAGGAGCCGGCCGCTCTCTCGATCTGGTCTCTACCGTATGTCTCCAGGTTTGGATTGCAGGTTATTCTCACATGAGACCGGGTCGTCAGCCGGTCATGATGGGCCAGCAAGGAACCATGTCCTTACTGGTCCGGGTTGTTTTAAAGGATGTCTGCCAGGAGCTACCCGACAACCATGTATGCATGGTTTTCAAATGGTAAATCAGCTTGGGCCACCACTAGAAAAGTTTGAAGCTAGGTAGGTAAGAAAAGGGGACCCCATAAAATCCCACACACAGTTAGGCACGCTCAGTCTTAAAACCAATACCCGGAACTCGGATCCTAGGTGACTCGAATGGAACAAAGCGTCGGGGCGGGATAGCCTAGACCTTCCGTCCTTCGTCGAATATAGTCAACATTATAATAATCATATCATCAACAACAATAATATAATAATGTGATAGCCCAAACCAAGGAGTAACAGGGTAACATCGTAGCATCCTAAGCATGCATACCAAGCAGGGGATGAGCAACGAGAAATAGTAACATAGCAGTACAAGGTTTGCTGGGAGGTGACATGGTTGTATTTGTTTAAAAGTGGTTGTAAACATGTGGTAGGATCAAACATCGAACCTATCCTAGACTAGCATGCAAACCGCTGGTTGAAATAGAATGGATCATAAGTAATGTATAGTCCTTGCCTGTTGATCAGTCGGGTTCCGAAGGTGTAGTTGATCGCAAGCTCGCACCGTCAACGAGAGTATCCGTGGGAGCACACAAGTAAACACTGGAAAGCAAGCAACGAACGTGCATACTATTACTACGGAGCAACACAAGCAAGCAATAAATAAGCAAGCAAGATCAAGTATGATGCATGTCATTTTAATATCATGGCACGAACATAAGAATAAACAAGTTTAAGTGAAGCATCGGGAAGCAAGGGTGCAATCTACCGACAACCTTCATATGCATTAGGTAGGTGATTAATGAATCTTAGGGATTCCTTATGTTAAAGTTGGTATGATGCATGATCATGGCATATGCAAAAGACTAGAACATAATATCAACAAGAATTGCCCACACTGAGAATAAACCTCGAGGTGGGATTCCCTAACTTGACTAAATGCAATTGTCATGGCATAATATGATGCACCAAGTGCAATCTATTACAAGCAATTAAATAAAGAGTGAGACAACGATACCGGCAACTACGGCCAACGCGGAACTACGGTGCTCGGAACACGGCAGAAGAAAGAAAGAATTGCACCACGTGTAACACGTGAGGGGTTCATGTGAAAAAGTTACATCGTCACCACAATAATACTTGCCCAACCTGAAAATGGACAGCACCATCGCGTTCCTCACGAAATTCTGCCCCAAAAGCATATATAGCATCATATGTCCGGAGCAGGTATGCACATAGCACTAGCAAAAACAAAAAGGGGCAGATTTGAATGAGCTTGAAGCAAACTCAAAAGAAAAGGAGGGGAAAAAAATCTCACTTGGGCTGGTTGTCGGGACCCGGGGTTAGCGTATGCAAGCCTCGCTACAACACAATCATATGGAGAGCCGAGAACCGTACCCACTTGTCTAAGCAGACAAGGCCAAGAACAGAACGTTCTCGGAAAGCATCGAACGTGAGGGGCATCCCATCCAGGCCGGATGATCAACTGAAATGGGTCCTCATCGTCCGCACACAAGTCTAAATGATATGGGTGGTGAACTACCATACTCATAGACAAGTCGCCTCAACCATACTATCGATTGTATTATAACCCTTACATAGACTTACTCCAGCCCGATCACTTAGTCGGGGTCTAGGGCGGGCTCGATCATACCACAAAGTGTGCACGAGACAGAGTCTCAAACAATCGCATCGCGATGCCCCAAGCTGCGCACATCTAAGGGCCACTTGGTGTATGAAAGACCGCCAGCCAGATCACAACTAAGGTCTGGAAAACCCATACAAAGACATGCATGTTATAAACATACACGCAGCACACATGCCTTGTATGGACAGTAGGTATCATTGCAATTCTCTACAAAGTATACATTTTTATTGATAACTCTTATAGAGTGCACATAGAGATCACAAACATGTGATCCAACATTACAACACAAGCGGAAGAGAAGTATGTCTGAGTACAGACAAGTTTAACAAATGGCTTAAGAAACCTTATTTAAACACATGCTCTCCACGAGGGAACCAGTCGTCTGACTGGGACTAGACTAGCTTGATCTTCAGTCGTCCAGCTCGATGAAGAAGCCACCTTCGAGGTCAGTGGGTTCATCTAAAACAAAGATTAAGCAAACGTGAGTATAAAGTCGTACTCAGCAAGACTTACATAGGAGCTATACTACTCATGCACATGTATCAAGGTAAAGGGAGGTGAGGTTTCACTTGCAGAAGTGCCAGCTTTGACTTGGCTAGTCCTGAACTACGAGTACCAGACTTGAGGTAAGAAGCGTACATGAGTCCACTACTTTTTCCAACCAATTACACCACTATGGTGCCTTCCTCGACTTCCCCACGAGAAAGCACGCGATAGCACTCACACTTATCTTGGTGTGTTTTAGAAGTATCCGGTTCAAGTTGTCTAATAATCAAGCTAAGCTTTCCAAGCAGTCCTTAACCGCGGACGCGGCTATTCGAATAGTTTTGTTAACCCTGCAGGGGTGTACCTCTACACACACGTGTCATCAGTTACCGCCTTTTGCGTGTCACCGTTCAAGAGATGACAGCGAGGATGCCACCACAACTGTTACCTCATAGCCGATATAGTCCATGAAAGCCGCCTATCTGGGTTGTCTTCCACTATCGTGAACCCGACTGGTTTACCGAAGTGGACCCAGACGATGTGTGCGTGGTGCGAAAGCCGGTCTCGGATGAGCCGTTCTCTCACTTGGCTACCAGGCCACAATACCTACAGAAATCCGAACTACTGCGACATCTGGACATCGAAGGGGATGAGTTAGTAAGCTGAGAGGGGTCAGTGATCCCAATGTGTGGTTGTACTCTTCATCTTGGATCACCACACAAGAACTCGGACTTAGGGCGGTGTTCAACGAGACAACCCACCGTGTACTCCTACACAACCTCTCATCGTTCACCTTGTATTAGGGTAGATTCACCAACACTTTTCTACCATCATCATCATGATCACTACCATCCCGACTCACATAAAAGTATCATCATGGTATCACTCTAAGCATGCAATAAGCAGTAACAATTGCAGGGGCCACATGATATCAATCAACTCCTACATTTGCTAGGATTGTGGTTTGCTTAGTACTGTGACAAAATGATAGGTCATGCAAAGGAATGGGTTCATCTATGCGGTAGAAATGCATCATGGTAATCATCCTAAATAATGCATAAGAGAGACATGAGAGGGAAGTGGGATTTTATCGACATGATCAATGGGGGTTTGCTTGCCTTGCTGACAAGGTTCGGGTTCGGGGTCTTCAACGAAGGGGGCAGCCTCCTGCTCCGGTTTCACCTCTACTCGACAAACAACAAGCAAGGTAGAAAAGTAAATACAATGCACAATCACATGATGGAAGGTTGAAACTTGATGTATATGCTTTGATGTGTGAAGCAATTCCATTTCAATGGAGTATATTGCAAATTGAATTGCAAATTCAAACTCCAATTTGAATTCAAACTTAGTCAAGTTACATGTGACATTGTTTGATCAATTTGAATCATTTTGAAATGTCTATGATATGCCTCTGATGTGTGGTTGAAATGTAGCATGTTTCCATGGTCAAAGTTGCAAAGGCATTTGAATTAAATTTGAATAAATTCCAAATAAATCAAATGACAAATGCTACTGGTCCCAATTTAAATTCAACTCAAACAAAGTTGAAAGTTGGATATTTGGATAGGTTATTTTCTCCTGATCATTTTTCATATATTATTTTTCCAATTTGGAGTTAATATGAATTTTCTATGATTTATGGAAGTTTGGGCCCAGTTGTCAGTGGGTTAGTGGGTCATTAATGGGGTGGGGTTAGTGCTAACGACGCCGGCCACGTCATCTCGCCGGCGACGAGTCGGCGGCGACTCGCAGACGCGGCGGCGTCCAAGGAAACGGTGCTCCCGTCCACCATTTTGCACGCCGAGACCACCAGAAGGCTTCCCGTGCTCGTCCGCACCACCTTGTGCACACGGGGAACCATGGGGGGCACTGCATCCTCGCCGGCGACGTGCCCTAGCGGCGGCCGTGGCTCGGGCTCGACGGAAAAATCGCTGCGAGGGAAGAGCTTGAGCTAGCACTGCATCAAACGACTCCTGGAGGTGCCAGGAGCACGTTGGACGTCACGGGGGTGGCGAAGGGGTACTGGAACCTCCTCGTCGTCGTTCATGGCGGCGGTGCTCTTCGTTCCTCATGGAAAACGGCGACAGAGTACGGGAGGGAGACCCTGGGATAGCTAGGTGGAATTAGAGGCTCACCACGAGTGTGCTGGTGGTGATGGCGAGGCCGGGGAGGGTCTGTAGGTGACGAATTTGACGACGACGTGTGGCGGCTCCGGCGAGACGATGGAGAGGATTGCGACGGCCTCGGGCTCGATTAGACCTCCATCTTCTCCAGATCGAGGAAGTCGACGACGCTGCGCATGATGGACAAGCTCTTCTGGTCTAGCTCCGGCGTTGGCTGCGTTTCCCGTCGACGACGAACTGCGGCGGCGCTCGGTTGGTTTGGGGAAAACGCACAAGGGGCGGGAGAGACTGTGGCGAGAGGAGGAGAAGTATGCACGGCTCCTAGGCATCATCGTGGCGCAAGGATAGGGCTCGGGGACGTCTGGAACGTCCTCGACGTCGTGGTGGCGGGCGCCTCGCGCTCTCGGCTCGCCACCGAGCAGCTTGAAGAAGACGACAGACGAGCTCGTGGGCTGGGCCAGGCTGGTGGGCCGCTGGGCGATGAATTGGGCCACTTCGGCCAGGTAAGTCCTTTTTCTTTTCTTTTCTGTTTTCTTTTCTGTCTTTTGTTTTGCTGGGCTATATAAATAGCTAGGCATTTTATTAAATCCTGAAACTTTTTATGTGGCATCATAATATACTAGGCTAGCCACTTGTAAAGTTTGAAATTTTTTAAAATTCAAATAATTTGAATCTTAACTCAAATAGGGGTTTTTGATTAAATCCAAGGCACTGTTTGAATATTTGAAAAATCCATGAGCATGGGGTGGGTCCCACATCACTTGATATGTGATCACACTCATTTATAAGACTTTTCAAAAATCTAACATGAATTTTTGGAGAAGATTTTTATCTGGCCTTTTGAATTAATTCATCTGGGGGGTTTTCCTTCTCCCATTTTGATTTATTTTGAAAATTTTAACATGATTTAAAGGCCTAAGCTTACCCTAGCACATTACCTAACAGAGGGTTCTGACACTGGTCCTGGCCGAAGTGGACCAAACCCTCGGAAAATACAGAAAAAAGGTGAGACTTAATTCGCTACAGGCGGAATCGAACCTCAGACCTCCTGTATAAAACCACGAAGCCCAAGCCACTAGGCTACTGACCGAAACACAACCAGGTGGCTAACTTAATCAAGATAGCACATGCTGCACGGGAAAAGAATTAAATGCAAAAAAAGGGTGCCCTTGCGCAGCAGGGGATCGAACCCAGGACCTGCCGATTGGAACCCACGCGCCCGCACCACTGGGCTACTACTCAAGTCACAAATGAATTAAAGAATTAAACAAGATAACCAAAAACAAGGAGTTAACTGAAACTGAAACGCGAAAACACTAACGAAACAGAAACGACGCCAGATGATCTGGGCGTGGCTAGGCAGGCCACGGGCTAGCTGGGCGTGCACCAGCTGCGGCCAAGGGCGCACACTGGACAACCTGGGCGTAGGCTGGCCACGCTGGGTGCAAGCGAGCACGTTCTGGTCGTGTTCCCGGACAGAGGGAAACACACCAATATCACAGCGACGGTCACATGGGATCAAGCGCACGACACCTATGGGTTCTCGGCCTACGGCTCCACGCGAGGAGAAACAGGGGAAGGAGGAGACAGGCTCACGGGGGGGGGGGGTGCTCGGGGTCGATGTTCGGCTCGGGGAGGCACGGGATCGGGGAAGATGAAGAAGATGAGGCCACAGCTGCAGACGAGGCGGACGCAGGCTCGCTCTGGACCAAGGAGAGGTCACAGGTGAGGCTGTTGACGATGCCCGCGAGCTCCTGGACGAAGACAACGACGATCGATGGAGTGATCGAGCTCCCGGACCTCCTATCCATGGCGTCCAACGGGGGAGCAAAGGAGGGAGAAGAAGAAGGGGGCAAGGGGCATGGCGGCGGCAGGGAGAGGGAGAGAGGCTAGTGTTTGGGAGAGGGGGCTCCGGAGGGGCTATTAGGGAAGGCGCCGGGGACACTGGAGGAGGGGATCCACGCCGTCCTCTCCTCCTCTGCTTTATCTGCCGTGAGGGGAAAAGGTGAGGAAGGAGAAGATGACAGGTGGGGCCAGGGGGAAGTGGGCTGCGGTTTGGGCTGAGAGAGATGGCTAGGTGGGCTGGAAGAAGAGAAAAGGTCCAAGAGCTAGAGCAATTTCTCTGCGTTTATTCTTTTGCAAGGACAACAGAGGAAAAAGGCTAAAAGGAAATAGCAAATGGATTTCCAAAAATCATATAAAAGTATGATTTATAATCCTTAACATTTATGGGATTTTTAGAAAATGATTTGGGAAAATATTTTTTAAGTAATAAAAATGCTATTAAATTAATTTAAAAGCCATTTAAATTACAACCCCATTTTCTGAAAAGGCAAAAATCTTGAAAGTCGGGCAAGGGCTAAATCATGGAAAAAACATGATTATTTGCAGCAGATTTCAATGAGGGGATCACCAGGATGGCTTGGAGAAAAATGGCAAGGAACCAAAGAAAGAAATGAAAGCAAAGAAAATAAAAATGGCAAATCCTTTTACATGATCAGAAAAATGTTTGGCCATTTTTCTGTCACATGGATTATTGCAAGAATAAATGTGCAAAATTTTATCCCCAATGGGAAAAATGAAAATGCAAATTTATTTGGAATTTGCTAGTTTTGGGCTGTTACAACTCGCCACCACCAACAGAGGATCTCGTCCCGAGATCTGGCATAACCCGGGGGGAAGGACCAAGATGTTGCAAGGAGGAAGATCGATCGAACGAATGAAACTTTCCGACACCACCAACATAGGCTTCGCTCATCGTGACAACGATGTTTTCCTCCGTCAGGATCCAACCCGGCTAGAGATGCCGATATCAGAGAAGAAACTTCCATAGGTGCAGGAAACGAATGATGTGCAAGCTCGGATTCAACGAGGGGATATCACAACAAAACTGATTCCACTCGTGGAAAGAAACTCGAGGTTCCGTAAAAGATTACCTAGGTACTACTGGATGCCACGAAAATTGAGAATCTGAATCGAAACAATACCATACCAGCATTTCTACAATAACATCACTCAGGAAGGTGCGAAAACCTGGACAACGAGACGGGACAGAGATGGATCCACACACAGTGCCGACTGATGCGGACAAAGGGGGACAGAAGAAGCGGGAGGTTCAGAATCCATTAGCTGGATAATAACCAGGCAACCCAGTTCAACTGTTTCACGCGGGCTGCACATTTGTCGATGTAAAGTGACAGCCCACGAGCCATGCTCAGCCAGTTCGAAGTACGCCGACCAACCCGCTGCTGATAAAGTATTGGTCCGACTGAAATCTCCTAAACGAGAACCTAGTTTGGTTTTGAAGAGGATAAGTTGAAGGGAAAATCATTACGTCGCACTTCCTTACCAGAGGGAGGGGATGAGAAGTAAAAAGAATCCTACTCTCCGATAACTAACTTAGTAACTACAAAATATTTTTATTGTCTAGACTCAACTTCGACCAGTGAAGGGACCCTACAGTCGGTAAGGCTCTGATACCAAGTTGTAAGGCCCGATATGCGGTACTGTTCCAGATCTAGATGTTTCCATCCAGATCCGGGGACGAAGCACATATCGGTCCCACCGCGACATATGACATAGCCATATGCGCCGGATTTCCAACATGATTTCACAACATTAAAGATACAATGATACAACATCTCATACAATCGGCATACAACTTCCTTAATACAATACAACAACGGAAGATACATGTCTGAGTATAGACTACAATCAAATGCCTAGTGGCAAAGAGAAAAACATCGATCCCCATAACCACACGGGTCCAGGCCCTCCGCCGGGATCCGCCTATCTAGTCGTCGTCGATTCTCCACGTGAAACGTCGATCATCGTACCTGTTGTCGATCAAGAACCTTGAAAAGAGATTGGGGGTAGTATCATGAGTACAGAAGTACTCAGCATCCAACTGTAGTGGTCATCTGACCTAGCAAAGACTTCATCACTCGTCATTCTAGGACAACTAGTAGTTTACGGTAAGGATGAGGTAAGTGGTGAGGTTGTTGCCGCACTAGCATTATGAAGTGGCTAACGATCTAGAGAGTAAGATAAGAAGCCAAGCATTTGATGAGGAATTGCCTCCAACAAGTCTTGCTATCAGCTACTTACGCAAACATAACACCTATCCTATCCTTGTCCTCCTCTTCGCATCCCGACGAAGAAGAACCAGTCAAGGCACACACACGTTGGTCAAGTTATATTAAGATTATCTCAGTTGTTGTTGTCTATGAACAAGGAGTAGGTCTCAAGTCGTCCATAACCGTGGACACGGCTTCTCGAAAAGATTTAACCCTGCAGGGATGTACCTACTGCCCATTACAAGGCTCCGCACGCACGCCCATCTGTCTCAGTTGCTACCCATCACAGGCAACCATTTTATGATTTAGTTCCAAGAGATCCGAGACGACAGGTCCCTCTAACTAACAACGAACAAATCCGGGTGGCCCCCGGTGAGTCGACATCCAGCTCAGGAGCCGGCCGCTCTCTCGATCTGGTCTCTACCGTATGAATACAGGTTTGGATTGCCGGTTATTCTCACATGAGACCGGGTTCTCAGCCGGTCATGATGGGCCAGCAAGGAACCATGTCCTTACTGGTCCGGGTTGTTTTAAAGGATGTCTGCCAGGAGCTACCCGACAGGTATGTATGCATGGTTTTCAAATGGTAAATCAGCTTGGGCCACCACTAGAAATGTTTGAAGCGAGGTAGGTAAGAAAAGGGGACCCCATAAAATCCCACACGCGGTTAGGCACGCTCAGTCTTAAAACCAATACACGCTGGGTGCACGCGAGCACGTTCTGGTCGTGTTCAGAGGGAAACACACCAAGATCACAGCGACGGTCACATGGGATCAAGCGCACGACACCTATGGGTTCTCGGCCTACGGCTCCACGCGAGGAGAAATAGGGGAAGGAGGAGACAGGATCACGACGGGGGGGGGTGTGCTCGGGGTCGATGTTCGCCTCGGGGAAGATGAAGAAGATGAGGCCACGGCTGCAGACGAGGCGGACGCAGGCTCGCTCTGGATCAAGGAGAGGTCACAGAAGAGGCTGTTGCCGATGCCCGCGAGCTCCTGGACGAAGACAACGACGATCGATGGAGCGATCGAGCTCCCGGACCTCCTATCCATGGCATCCAACGGGGGAGCAGAGGAGGGAGAAGAAGAAGGGGGCAAGGGGCATGGCGGCGGCAGGGAGAGGGAGAGAGGCTAGGGTTTGGGAGAGGGGGCTCCGGAGGGGCTATTAGGGAAGGCGCCGGGGACACTGGAGGAGGGGCTCCACGCCATCCTCTCCTCCTCTGCTTTCTCTGTCGTGAGGGGAAAAGGTGAGGTAGGAGAAGATGACATGTGGGGCCAGGGGGAAGTGGGCTGCGGTTTGGGCTGAGAGAGCTTGCTAGGTGGGCTGGAAGAAGAGAAAAGGTCCAAGAGCTAGAGCAATTTCTCTGCATTTATTCTTTTGCAAGGACAACAGAGGAAAAAGGCTAAAAGGAAATAGCAAATGGATTTCCAAAAATCATATAAAAGTATGATTTAGAATCCTTAACAATTATGGGATTTGTAGAAAATGATTTGGGACAATATTTTTTAAGTAATAAAAATGCTATTAAATTAATTTAAAAGCCATTTAAATTACAACGCCATTTTCTGAAAAGGCAAAAATCTTGAAAGTCGGGCAAGGGCTAAATCATGGAAAAAACATGATTATTTGCAGCAGATTTCAATGAGGGGATCACCAGGATGGCTTGGAGAAAAATGGCAAGGAACCAAAGAAAGAAATGAAAGCAAAGAAAATAAAAATGGCAAATCCTTTTACATGATAAAAAAATGTTTGGCCATTTTTCTGTCACATGGATTATTGCAAGAATAAATGTGAATTTTTTTATCCCCAATGGGAAAAATGAAAATGCAAATTTATTTGGAATTTGCTAGTTTTGGGCTGTTACACGTTTCCCCTTATTGAATGAGTCGCGGACCACGAAAGCAGCCAGGACCACCAGTAACATCGGTGCCTACCCTGACGTCCCACCAACTCGTGCGGTTACCAACAAGGTGAACCGTCTCCTTACCTTGTCTCGCGTTTGCTCCGAATAGCTCGACTTTCGTACAACAGGATATTTTTCGGCCACGAACAGTATCAGGCCCGCCGCACACCGGTGGAGTACACCTGACCTTTCGTTCCGCTAAGATACCCTGCGCGGGCACCGTTGGGTCACCCGACTCCTTACCTGTAAGGACACCAGTTGATTCGAGTGCCTACCATCAAGTGAAACCAGGAGGAATCACCCTCGATGGTACACTTAAAGAGGTTCGACAGAGACATCAGCGGATGAACTAAAGAGGAATATTCTCGTATCACCCCGGTGGTGCCGAGACACCAGCGGAATGAACTAAAAAGGAATACCCTCGTACCATCCCAGTGATGCTACGCTACTGAGCTGACGAGAGTGAAATACGAGTCCGTCCACTCGTAAGTTAAACTCGAAGCGACTCGGCAGAGTCTCGCCGTTGTAGGTTCCCTAGGACGTCTGCATTGATCCGTACCTGTTGCAGTTATAATATTTGTAATCCGCGTTCACTCACCAGAGTGATCACGGCCCGCTATTCTAAACCTAGCTAACAATGCGCAGGGTTTACTGCTGAATATAATATATATATTTAATAGGCAGCATAGGATAAAGGAAGGTACATCAAGGGGCGACAATGACAGGTTATGCAATTGAATAGGTAAGCAATGTAGCAGCAACAATAACCATGCCTAGTGCAAGAAATGTACGGAAAAGATAGGCGATATCTGGGGAAGGAAAATGGCTCTGCTTGTAACACCCCACTTGCAATAATTATAAAACATCATGTAACTTTACTTTGTCTGTTGGCTTTGTAACTTCACATGGTGGTTGTCCATGACATTTCATGTGGTGATTTTAAATTGCATTGGGATTGGAGCCCATTTAAATTGCTCCCAAGTTGTTTCAAGTGCCATGTTCATGCAATTGTTCTGTTTGCATGCCAACTCCCCTAGATCCCAATCTTGGCCCATCCTTTTCTTTTGCAAGGCCAATAGTTTTCAACTGGTCAAATCATTTTTTTCATCACCAAAAACAGTGGTTGTAGTTCAAAGTGGATTTGAATTTCAAAACAGCTCCACTTTTTAGTTGTTGAAAAAATGTCCAAACCAATTTTATAAATTGGCTAATATTACAAAGATAATTTTACATATTTTTATGTATTTTTAGCCCTTGTAATTAATTCAGAAAAACCCCAAAGTACTTTTCTGTTTTATTAAATGGAAAAGGGTCCAGAGAGGGGGCTTTCTTTTTTTCTTTTCTATTTTCCTTCCAGGACTCAGCCTAGCCCACCTAGGCCTGATTTCCTCTCGGCCCAGCCGCAGCGAACCGGTACGCTCCCCTTCTTCCTCCTCATTTCCAGCGAGGCATCCCCCTTTTTCCTCTTCCTCTCTCACAGCGATGCCACGGCGACGGCATGGAGCCCCATGGCCAGCGAGTGCGCCCCCTCCTTTATAAGAACGCCTAGGGCTCCCTCCAAGAACCCTAGTTCCATTTCCCCCTTCCCTTCCGCTCGCGGACGCCTCCAGGTCCAACGCCCCTTTCCCCTGTTCCGCCATGACTCCGGTGAGAAGGCTTCGATTCGCCGCCGTCCTCGCCTCATTTCCAAACCCGCGACTACGCGCTGCGACCCGTGCTAACCCTGGCCGTTTTCCTCCTCGCAGGATTGAGCTAGGCGAAGCAGAACGCCTCCTCGATGTCGACAACCGCCTCGACCGTCTTCGTCTCCGGCGACAACCTCGGCTTCTTCCTCCCCTGCGGCACGTTTTTTTCCTCGTCGTCGAGAACCTCTAGGTGAGCCGCGCCTTTCCCATCTCCCTGTAATGTGTGCCCACGCTCGTTCTCGTTTCGCCCCTGTTTCCGACCACGGCGGCAGTCACAGCCGTGCATCCATAACCGTATCTTTCTCTCGAGGACTTGCTCGTGCTCCGTGAACGCCCGGGGCACGTTTTTGGCCGTTAAGGAGCCGCCTTTAACCCCGCATGCCGTGCTCTTTGGCTTTCGCCGCCGTCTGTATGTTGGCGGGCTGTGCTTCCCCGCCGTGATTTTCCCGGCGAGTGGGAGGCTGCCCCTTTAGGTCTCCGGCGAGGGTCGCTAGCAAAATGGAGACGTGGGTGCTCCAGCTTCACGGGGAGGCCCTCTGTTGTGTCGCCGGTGACGTGTTCGCGAGGTCCCAGACGCCACAAGCTGTCGTCGCCGGGGTTGTCTGAACCTTAGTTCAGTTTCGTTGGGTGCGCCTGTTTTCAGGTTCAGTAGCCACGTAGCTGCCTCATCTTTCTTCAGTGATGCTATCTGTCGAGGTTGATCAGTAGCCCAGCTGGTGTGGGATCTGTGCTCAGACCGAGAGGACCCCGGTTCGAATCCTCCCCGGGTCAGTGGAGTTTTAGCCCCTTTTGTTTTGGCTGGGCGGCTGACGTCCAGGCCCCACCTGCCAGTGGAGGGAGGCCTCGGGCTGAGTCCAGGGTGCTGGCTGGTTCGGCCATTGGGACAGATCTAGCCGAGGACAACCCAGAGAGGGTCCTCCACTCTTTTTTTTTCTCCTTTGCAAAACCCCTCCTTTTCTTTTTATTTTTTTGTTTTGTTTAATCTCATCTGCACTTGTGTCATTGCATGCTAACTCAAGTGCCCACATGTTATGCATGTTTTTGGGGCAGAAAAATGTGAGGATTAAGGTGGTGCTGTCCATTTTGTGTTTTGGGCAAGTGCAAAAATGGAAAGTGTTGAGTTTTCCCATGTGCCACCATTGACCTTATCATCCTAAAAACCTTGGCATGTCGAGTCTTTTCCATTCTCGTTGATCTCTTCCGGTCATGCATCCCTGTCATGTTGTCACATGAGAGCAGATATCTGTACCTCAACGTTTTGCAATTCCAGCACCTTTGCATCTCTGAACCCTTCCGATGTCAACTTTCGTCGACACCTTTCGGCTCCGGAATCGGTAGTTAATTTTCGCGATGCATTCTTTACTTTTGTTTTCTTGTTGTTGTTGATCATGCCATGTTGCCAGGTTACTTACACCAAAAATTAAGGCTAAGTCCAAGGCCATAAAAATGTAAATAATTGCATATGTAGTTGTTGATGTGTCGTCACCACCTTCATTTAATTGGACTAGATAGGGTCACATCATGCTTATTAAACTTGATCATCCCATCCATGAATGTGCATTATTTCTCGTTGCTTAGTTGTGTGCCTTTTTCCTTGCCGGTACTTTACGTTAGCACCTGAGACTGCCGAGGAGACTTACGTGGAGATTTCCGACACCGAGCCGGAGGAGCCTGCTACGTCTGCTTCGACGACCGATTACCCAGGCAAGGGGAAGATTTATACCATTACTTGATACCTTTCCGCCTACCTGCCTAGCTGTATTATAGAACATTTGTTTGATCCTATCCACTTGCTTATGCCACATTCAAAAACCAAACAGCCATGATCCCCACATCCCAGCAAACCATTGTTTTGCTAAGTTAGTGCTGCTCGGACATTGCTTAGTATGAGTAGGAAAACTTGCTTCTTACCCTATGCTATGGTTTGGGATATTATGTTACTTAAAGAAGTTGGTTGATATTTATTATTATTATGATGTTAATTATATACTTGACAAATGATGGGAGACCAGGCTGTTCCCGTCAGGTGTTTTGTTCCATTTGAGTCACCTAGGTCCCGAGTTCCGGGTATTGTGTTTCATGACGAGCGTGCCTAATCGTGTGTGGGAATCTATGGGGTCCCCTTGTCTAACCTACCTAGCTTCATACAATTCTAGTGGTGGCCCGAGCTGATTTACTATTTGCAAACGTGTGTGTGCTTGGTTGGTACCCCAGTAGTTTTCGAAACAAACCGGGCCAGCGGGGACATGGTTCCTTTGTTGGTCCACCTGATCAGCTAGGACCAGGTATCATGTGAGAATTACCGGCAATCCGACCTGCGTCATACGGCAGAGTCCGACCCGGGAGCGTGGCTTGTTCTTGGGTTGGGTGTCGACTCCCCGGGGGCCACCCGGAATTGTGCATTGTTAGTTAGAGGGACTCTGACGCTCTGGAGTTTCAGGCGCTTACCTAGCCAAGTGGAAATCGGGCGTACATGCGAAGCCTATGATGGGCAGTTGGTACACCCCTGCAGGGTTAAATCTTTTAAAAAAGCCGTGTCCGCGGTTATAGATGACTTGAGACCTACTCCTTGTTCATAGATTAACATCAATTTGAATCATAATTAAAACTTGCCTACTGTGTGAGTGCCTTGGTTGCTTTTCTTCGTCCAGGGTGACCGAGAGAAGATCCAGGTTGTGTTATGTTTGACGTAAGTAGGTGGATAGTGGACTTATGACACGATGTCACGTGTATTCTTGGATATTACCTCTACTCTAATAGAACGTTAGCCACCATATATGTTAGTGCGGATGCAACCTTTACCTTTACCTTGTCTTACCGTAGGGAGTTAGTTATCCTGTAATGATATAACCTCACCCCTGTTTTCCTTTTGTGCTTTACTGTTTTGCCTGATCGGCCGCTGCAGTTGACTACTACCTCGACCCGAGCACTGGGCGATACTTCGTGGAGATGCCCCCGGAGGATGACGATGAGGACGACCTCGTTCAGCAGATCCTATAGTTGAGCTTCGACGATCCGTGGGTGGACTATTTATGTGCAGCCCTCTCTAGGGCAATTTGGATCTTGACTGTACTCGGTCGTGATTGTCTTACGCTTGTTGCATGATAAACTGTTAGGTCCACGGACCTCTGGGATGTTGTAATAATTTCCAGTGGCGAAGTATGCGCTGGACTCTATATATTTATGTCTTAGTTTAAAGTTCATTGTTCTTATATCTGTTGTCGAGAATCCGGCAGCGACACGAGTGCGAGTGTCGTGAGTCGTTGGCCTTTTATGCGCTACTAACTTGAGCAGGACGCGAAAGCGACCAACTCGAGTTAGCACCGCATCGGGGGCCTTACAACTTGATATCAGAGCAGGACTGACTGTAGGACCCCTTACTGGCCCAAGTTGAGTCTAGAAACTATTTTTTAGTTATTAAGGAAAAATCGGAGAGTAGGAACTCTTTCTTTTTCTTCTTACCCCACCCTCCCACCCCTTTTTCCGTGATGAAGTGAAACTCTGTTTTCTCTCTACAACTTATCCCCTTTCAATCAAATCTAGGTTCTCGTTTACACGAGGCTCCGATTCCTCTATAATTTTTTGCTAGCGACGAGAAGGGTTGGCGTACGTTGAGAACACTGAGCCGCCACTTGGGGTTGACAACTCCACCTCGCTTACGGCGTACCTCAGGTGAAATTCCTATACAGGGATGGTTGGCATCCTCCGGATGTGGTTCCTCCCCCTATAGGAGACCGCTTCGGCGGGCCGCTTAGGGCAGATGTCTCAACGTTCAGGTCTTCAACCACTCGTATATATTGTTGTGTGCTCGCTAGCAGATTATTATCTTGGATTCGGATGATCTTGGTTTGGGGATTCCAGTAGCACCTAGCTTTCGACTTTCCGGGTTAACCTTGGTGGAATTTCTGCCTTCGGCTTTCTCATACCTCGTGAGGAAGTTTTGTTGTCAATATTGCTTTATCTTCTGGTTACTTCAATGTTTCAACCATGTTCTCATAAGTGTTCCTGTACACAGGATGCCAAGAGCGAACATGCCGTCGCCAGAGAACCCTCTCCTTGGGGAGGTTGTGACCGCAGTGGCTCAGGGCACAACTGCGATCTTACAGATGCTACAGAACCAGACTGCCCAGAGGAATGATCGACCACAGTACACCACTCTGCAGCAGTTCCTTGCTATCAACCCCCCAGGTTCTCCGAGGCTCGCGACCCGCTGGAAGCGGATGATTGGATTGCAGAGATCAAGAAGCCCTTCAATGCAAACACCGTCAACTAGTCGACTACGTCACCTTCACCTCCTTCCAGCTTCAGGGTGCAGCAGCTAGCTGGTACGATACCTACAAGGCCAACAAGGGCGATGCTGTCATCATGTGGGCAGATTTCGTCGCAGACTTCAGAGCAGCACATATTCCGAGTGGCTTGATGGACAGGAAGCGTGAGGAGTTCTTGGCTCTGAGACAGGGTGACATGTCAGTTCAGGAGTACAACCTGGCCTTCGTTAGGCTCGCCAGGTACGCTCCGGAGGAGGTCAGCACGGAGGCTAAGAAGATTGCCAGGTTCCGTGGGGGTCTCAGCACAGAGATCAAGTACGCACTCACTCAGTGCAGCCCCACGCTGTTCTCGCAGTTCGTGGATTAGGCTATCCGCCAGGAGTCAGCCAGAGCAAAGTGGGATGCAGACAGGAAGCGCCAGAGAGAGCACAGTTCCGCAGTGATGGTCCACAAGAAGGCAAAGACTTGGGTCACAGAGGCATCATCGTAGAGGCAGCAGTTCCAGCAGAGGGGGGCAGTTGTCCGCACTTTTGCCCGCCCTCCCGTCCCAGTTCAGCAGGGGCCTCGCTCTACACCACCACACGCGAGGCCACCCAGGCCGCAGTCCCAGTCCAGGCCAGGCGTGATCTGCTACAAGTGTAGGGAGCCGGGGCACACTTCCCCCAACTGCACCGATCCGCGCTTTGCTCGGCTTCCACCGCCTCAACCTCGCTCTACTCCGAGCACCGCGATGGTGAACGCATAGCCACGTGCAGTTCGTGTGAACAATGTGATGATGACAGATGCGCAGCAGTATTCAGAGATCGTGCTTGGTAGGTTGCTTGTGTGTTCAGTTCCCTCGACAGTGTTGTTCGATTCCGGAGCAACTCACTCTTTTATCTCCCAGTCATTTGCAAAAATGATTGATCTTCCAAGAGACCAGCTTCCGAGGGTACTCTCATTTGTTACTCCTGGTTCCAAATTCACCTCTTCCTGGTCAGTTCCCGATTTAGAGATCCATATTCAGGGAGTTCCCTTTTCAGCATCCTTGATTGTCTTGCCTCATTCTGACATTGATGTCATTTTGGGAATGGATTGGCTTGTGCAACACAAGGCCAATATTGATTGTCCGACCAGGTCAGTGAAGTTGACACATGATTCAGGCGCAGAAGTCTTGTACACTTGTGGCTCAATGGCAGGAGCAGCACAGTTGTACGCATTGAACGCAGGAGTTGCAGCTTTGCTCGAAGAAGTCAAAGTTGTCTGTGAGTTCCGAGACGTCTTTCCGGAGGAGTTGCCAGGAATTCCCCCAGTTCGAGCTATTGAGTTCGTTATTGAGCTAGAGCCTGGTACCCACCCTATTTCTCGGCATCCGTACAAGATGTGTTCGAAGGAGTTGATTGAGCTCAAGAAGCAGTTGACAGAGTTGGAGGCAGGCAGTTTTATCCGCGCGAGCACTTCCCCTAGGGGTGCACCAGCTTTGTTTGTCCAGAAGAAGGATGGGACTAGCCGCTTGGTCCAGGACTATCGCGGTATCAACAAGAAGACCATCAAGAACAAGTACCCTTTACCCCGCATCTATGATCTGTTCGAACAGTTGAATGGGGCTAAGATGTTTTCCAAACTTGACTTGAGGATGGGGTATCACCAAATCCGTGTTCGTGAAGAGGACATTCCCAAGACCGCGTTCAGCACACGTTATGGGATGTATGAGTTCACAATCATGACTTTTGGGTTCTCAAATGCCCCTCCGACATTCATGAGAGCTATGAACTATTTGTTCCAAGAATGGCTTGATGTGTTTGTGATCCTCTACCTCGAAGACATTCTTGTCTATTCCAAGTCAGAGGCTGAGCATGAGGAACATCTACGCCTGGTGCTGCAGAAGTTGAGAGAGCACCGGTACTACGCCAAGTTCTCCAAGTGTGAGTTTTGGCTGGACAAGGTCAATTTTCTGGGCCATGTTATCTCCGCTGAGGGAATTGCGGTTGATCCAGAGCGAGTCCGCACTATTCAAGAGTGGGCTCCGCCGAAGAACGTGAAGCAGCTAAGGAGTTTTCTCGGCCTCGCAAGTTATTACAGGAGGTTTGTGCAGAATTTCTCCAAAATAGCAAAGCCAATGACTGAATTGTTGTGCAAAGGGAAGCGGTACACTTGGTCACCAGCTTGCCAGTCAGCCTTCGAGGAGTTGAAAGAGAAGCTGACCACAGCTCCAATTCTCACGCCACCAGATGAGTCACAGCCTTTTCAGGTGTTTTGTGATGCTTCCTTGCAAGGTCAGGGCGGAGTTTTGATGCAAGGCAGGAATATCGTGGCTTATACCTCACGGCAGTTGAAGACGAGTGAGAGGAATTATCCCACGCACGACTTGGAGCTTGCAACAGTTGTGCACGCCTTGATCACTTGGCGACACCTCCTCTTAGGGAGGAAGGTGGATGTGTTCACTGACCACAAGAGTCTGAAGTACTTGTTCACCCAGCCAAATCTGAATTTGAGGCAAAGAAGATGGCTTGAAACCATTACTGAGTACACAGTTGATATTCAGTACACGCCTGGGAAGGCGAATGTCATAGCTGATGCGCTGAGCCGCAAGGGCGATTGCAATAATATCCAGGTGCAGAAGATCCACCCTGATTTGCGTGAGTCCTTTCGAAGGCTCAATCTCGAGCTAGTTCCAGCAGGCTACCTTTCCAACCTTGTGGTAGAGCCCACTATCCATGAGAAGATTCGTGAAGCTCAGTCTGGCAGCTCAATGATACAAAAGATCAAACATGGTATTGCCGCCTCAGTTCCAAAGTACGGTTGCTTTTCAGTGCATAATGACGGCACCGTGTTGTTCGAAGAGCGAGTTGTTGTTCCCAAGGAGGGAGATCTCAGAGAGGTCATCATGAAGGAATCCCATGATTCCAAGCTGTCTATTCACCCTGGCAGTACAAAGATGTATCAAGATCTCAAGCAAAGCTTTTGGTGGGCTCGTATGAAGCGGGATGTTGCCTGTTACGTGTCTCAGTGTGATGTGTGCAGGAGAGTGAAGGCACATCACCAGAAGCCTGCAGGGTTGCTTCAGCCACTTGAGATTCCGGAGTGGAAATGGGATCATATAGAGTTGGATTTCATCACAGGCTTCCCCTTGTCGCAGAAGAAGAACAATGCCATCTTTGTTGTCATTGACAATCTTTCCAAAGTTGCCCACTTCTTTCCAGTGAAGGACTCCATTTCAGCAGCTCAGTTGGCGGATTTGTACACCGCAAGAGTTATGTCTTTGCATGGCATTCTCAAGAAGATCAGTTCCGATAGAGGCAGCCTTTTCACCTCTAAGTTCTGGCAGGCCTTTCAAAAGGCGATTGGTACAACAGTGTTGTTCAGTACCGCTTATCACCCTCAGACAAGTGGGCAGGTCGAGCGTGTGAACCAAATCCTCGAGGACATGCTTCGAGCATGTGTCATCTCCTTTGTCATGAAGTGGGAAGAGTGCTTGCCGTACGCTGAGTTCTCTTACAACAACAGCTATCAGGCAAGTCTGCAGGCAGCGCCGTTTGAAGTCTTGTATGGCCGCAAGTGCAGGACACCTTTGAACTAGTCCGAGACAGGTGAGAGGCAGCTATTCGGTCCAGATGTGATCCAGGAGGCACAGGACAGAGTGAAGGTTGTCCGAGAGCACCAAAAGGAAGCACATTCTAGGAAGAAGGCCTATTATGACAAAAGGCACCGTGGTGTAGAGTTTCAGGTTGGTGATTGGGCATACCTGAGAGTGTCTCCATTGAGGGGAACTCACCGTTTTGGCATCAAAGGAAAGATCGCTCCAAGATTTGTCGGACCTTTCCGCATCCTTGAGACTAGAGGACCTCTTGCCTTTCGGCTCGAGCTTCCAGAGAGTCTGTCCATGGTGCATGACGTGTTCCATGTGTCCCAGCTAAAGAAGTGCTTCAAGCAGCCAGAGCAGGCTGTTGACTTGGGCGAGATCCAGCTGAGTGCGGACCTTTCCTACTCAGAGCGTCCAGTCCGTGTTCTTGAGACGTCCGAGCGCAAGACTCGCAACAAGATCGTCAAGTTCATGAAGGTTCAGTGGGAACATTATTCGGAGAAGGAAGCAACGTGGGAGCGTGAAGATCATCTCCGTTCTGAGTATCCTGAGTTGTTTCAGGCGTAGATCTCGGGACGAGATTCAGTGTTGGTGGGGGAGTGCTGTAACACCCCACTTGCAATAATTATAAAACATCATGTAACTTTACTTTGTCTGTTGGCTTTGTAACTTCACATGGTGTTTGTCCATGACATTTCATGTGTTGATTTTAAATTGCATTGGGATTGGAGCCCATTTGGTGTGATTCAAATTGCTCCCAAGTTGTTTCAAGTGCCATGTTCATGCAATTGTTCTGTTTGCATGGCAACTCCCCTAGATCCAAATGTTGGCCCATCCTTTTATTTTGCAAGGCCAATAGTTTTCAACTGGTCAAATCATTTTTTTCATCACCAAAAACAGTGGCTGTAGTTCAAAGTGAATTTGAATTTCAAAACAGCTCCACTCTTTAGTTGTTGCAAAAATGTCCAAACCAATTTTATAAATTGGCTAATATTACAAGGATAATTTTACATATTTTTATGTATTTTTAGCCCTTGTAATTAATTCGGGAAAACCCCAATGTATTTTTCTGTTTTATTAAATGGAAAAGGGTCCAGAGAGGGGGCTTTCTTTTTTTATTTTCTATTTTCCTTTCGGGACTCAGCCTAGCCCACCTGGGCCTGATTTCCTCTCGGCCCAGCCGCAGCGAACCGGTACGCTCCCCTTCTTCCTCCTCCTTTCCAGCGAGGCATCCCCCTTTTTCCTCTTCCTCTCTCACAGCGATGCCACGGCGACGGCATGGAGCCCCATGGCCAGCGAGTGCGCCCCCTCCTTTATAAGCACGCCTAGGGCTCCCTCCAAGAACCCTAGTTCCATTTCCCCCTTCCCTTCCGCTGGCCGACGCCTCCAGGTCCGACGCCCCTTTCCCCTGTTCCGCCATGACTCCGGTGAGAAGGCTTCGATTCGCCGCCGTCCTCGCCTCATTTCCAAACCCGCGACTTCGCGCTGCGACCCGTGCTAACCCTGGCCGTTTTCCTCCTCGCAGGATTGAGCTAGGCGAAGCAGAACGCCTCCTCGATGTCGACAACTGCCTCGACCGTCTTCGTCTCCGGCGACAACCTCGGCTTCTTCCTCCCCTGCGGCACGTTTTTTTTCCTCGTCGTTGAGAACCTCTAGGTGAGCCGCGCCTTGCCCATCTCCCTGTAACGTGTGCCCACGCTCGTTCTCGTTTCGCCCCTGTTTCCGACCACGGCGGCAGTCACAACCATGCATCCATGACCGTATCTTGCTCTCGAGGACTTGCCCATGCTCCGTGAACGCCCGGGCACGTTTTTGGCCGTTAAGGAGCCGCCTTTAACCCCGCACGCCGTGCTCTTTGGCTTTCGCCGCCGTCTGTATGTTGGCGGGCTGTGCTTCCCCGCCGTGATTTTCCCGGCGAGTGGGAGGCTGCCCCTTTAGGTCTCCGGCGAGGGTTGCTAGGAAAATGGAGACGTGGGTGCTCTAGCTTCACGGGGAGGCCCTCTGTTGTGTCGCCGGTGACGTGTTCGCGAGGTCTAAGACGCCACAAGCTGTCGTCGCCGGGGTTGTCTGAACCTTAGTTCAGTTTCGTTGGGTGCGCCTGTTTTCAGGTTCAGTAGCCACGTAGCTGCCTCATCTTTCTTCAGTGATGCTTTCTGTCGAGGTCGATCAGTAGCCTAGCTGGTGTGGGATCTTTGCTCAGACCGAGAGGACCCCGGTTCGAATCCTCCCCGGGTCAGTGGAGTTTTAGCCCCTTTTGTTTTGGCTGGGCGGCTGACGTCCAGGCCCCACCTGCCAGTGGAGGGAGGCCTCGGGCTGAGTCCAGGGCGCTGGCTGGTTCGGCCATTGGGCCAGATCTAGCCGAGGACAACCCAGAGAGGGTCCTCCACTCTTTTTTTTTCTCCTTTGCAAAACCCCTCCTTTTCTTTTTATTTTTTTGTTTTGTTTAATCTCATCTGCACTTGTGTCATTGCATGCTAACTCAAGTGCCCACATGTTATGCATGTTTTTGGGGCAGAAAAATGTGAGGATTAAGGTGGTGCTGTCCATTTTGTGTTTTGGGTAAGTGCAAAAATGGAAAGTGTTGAGTTTTCCCATGTGCCACCATTGACCTTATCATCCTAAAAACCTTGGCATGCAGAACATTTGTTTGATCCTATCCACTTGCTTATGCCACATTCAAAAACCAAACAGCCATGATCCCCACATCCCAGCAAACCATTGTTTTGCTAAGTTAGTGCTGCTCGGACATTGCTTAGTATGAGTAGGAAAACTTGCTTCTTACCCTATGCTATGGTTTGGGATATCATGTTACTTAAAGAATTTGGTTGATATTTATTATTATTATGATGTTAATTATATACTTGACGAATGATGGGAGACCAGGCTGTTCCCGTCAGGTGTTTTGTTCCATTTGAGTCACCTAGGTCCCGAGTTCCGGGTATTGTGTTTCATGACGAGCGTGCCTAATCGTGTGTGGGATTCTATGGGGTCCCCTTGTCTTACCTATCTAGCTTCATACAATTCTAGTGGTGGCCCGAGCTGATTTACTATTTGCAAACGTGTGTGTGCTTGGTTGGTACCCCAGTAGTTTTCGAAACAAACCGGGCCAGCGGGGACATGGTTCCTTTGTTGGTCCACCTGATCAGCTAGGACCCGGTCTCATGTGAGAATAACCGGCAATCCGACCTGCGTCATACGGCAGAGTCCGACCCGGGAGCGTGGCTTGTTCTTGGGTTGGGTGTCGACTCCCCGGGGGCCACCCGGAATTGTGCGTTGTTAGTTAGAGGGACTCTGACGTTCTGGAGTTTCAGGCGCTTACCTAGCCAAGTGGAAATCGGGCGTACATGCGAAGCCTATGATGGGCAGTTGGTACACCCCTGCAGGGTTAAATCTTTTAAAAAAGCCGTGTTCGCGGTTATAGACGACTTGAGACCTACTCCTTGTTCATAGAATAACATCAATTTGTATCATAATTAAAACTTGCCTACTGTGTGAGTGCCTTGGTTGCTTTTCTTCGTCCAGGGGGCCCGAGAGAAGATCCAGGTTGTGTTATGTTTGACGTAAGTAGGTGGATAGTGGACTTATGACACGATGTCACGTGTATTCTTGGATCTTACCTCTACTCTAATAGAACGTTAGCCACCATATATGTTAGTGCGGCTGCAACCTTTACCTTTACCTTGTCTTACCGTAGGGAGTTAGTTATCCTGTAATGATATAACCTCACCCCTGTTTTCCTTTTGTGCTTTACTGTTTTGCCTGATCGGCCGCTGCAGTTGACTACAGAACCATACTGCCCAGAGGAATGATCGACCATAGTACACCACTTTGCAGGAGTTCCTTGCTATCAACCCCCCCCCCAGGTTCTCCGAGGCTCGAGACCCGCTGGAAGCGAATGATTGGATTGCAGAGATCAAGAAGCACTTCAATGCAAACACCGTCAGACGAGTCGACTACGTCACCTTCGCCTCCTTCCAGCTTCAGGGTGCAGCAGCCAGCTGGTACGATACCTACAAGGCCAACAAGGGCGATGCTGTCATCACGTGGGCAGATTTCATCGCAGACAACAGAGCAGCACATATTCCGAGTGGCTTGATGGACAGGAAGCGTGAGGAGTTCTTGGCTCTGAGACAGAGTGACAGGTCAGTTCAGGGGTACAACCTGGCCTTCGTTAGGCTCGCCAGGTACGCTCCGGAGGAGGTCATCATAGAGGCTAAGAAGATTTCCAGGTTCCGTGGGGGTCTCAGCACAGAGATCAAGTACGCACTCACCAAATCTCCGTATGGTGTGAAAATCTGGTTTTCTAATCTCACGCATGTTTTTCCATGTTGGGTTATCCGTCCTGTCGGAAACCAAGCGCTGAAACGCTCGCGCGTGTATTAGCAACGCCCATAAATTTCTTATTCAATTCTCTGTCTTGCTAAACACAAATCCTTCTTTTTCTTGTATAGACGAAATAATTGTTCTGGTCTCTTCTAACACATGGAACTTGTACTTCAGAAAACAATTTGAAAGCAAACTTAATGTCGTACATGAATGGAAATAGGCAGATCGGTTACTCGTTGTGCTAAGAAGGAACAATCTAATACATCAATTAAGCGCCCCTGTACATGCCTGATAGAGACATCAATCCATCAAGTGGTGATGTGGTATTAGCTTCGTCCACACCCGGGCACACTTGTATTTATTTTGAGCGAAAAACAAAGCCCCTATACTCCGTAGCAACTGCCCCAACAGGTGGTGCGTCGCACTGATTTGCGCAGAGACGGGTGCCCGAATTTGGCAGGCGTGGATCACGCCAATCCTGCTCCCTCTGGTGGACAAGTTGTGGATCAGGGAAGGCAGTCTCCAGCAAGCTACGACCCCTGGCATCTCGGGGCATTTTCGCCAAGGGATAGCAGTGGTACTGAAGATTCTAGGCCGGGGGGCTTCAGTCCTCCTGGCATTGATCGCCTCCACCACATGGGTTTCGATGCTCATACTCACGGTCATGGCACCAGAACTGAGCCCAAGATGGAAGCTGAAGATCTCCATAGCTCCACTTCTAGAGGCGATGCTATCACAAGGGGACAACATCAACATGGAAAATCTGTGCAACCACCTGAGCAACTTCATCAAGCCAGAGAGGATTCTCTGGATCGACGGGAAGCGGCGCATGGACCTAACGCGCCTCCGTACCCATGAGAGCCATCGCCTGGAACTGCCGGGGCATGGGCCGGGGCCTCGGCAATAGGAGAATGATGTTCCTGGCAAACCTGATCCGCTCTACACGTGCTCAGGTAACTTTTGTTTCTGAAATAAAGTCCTCTAAAATTCAGCAATCTAATCTTGTGAATCGTTTTGATGTTACTAATGCTCTTGTTGTTCCTTCTAGAGGTGCTTCGGGAGGACTTTGGCTCATGTGGACGGACTCGCTTAGTATCGATATATGTGACGCTAGCTTCCACTATATTCTCTCCATCGCCATCGACGTAGCGCTAGGAACCGAGTTTTGTTTGGCGTGTATATATGGGGACCCCTATCACCGCAACACTAGTGATATATGGACCAAGGTTGCCTCTTTTGTTCAGCAAAATCCGGGCAAACCTGTAGTTTGTATGGGTGATCTGAATGACATCCTCTATGATGTACACAAGTTTAATGGCTGTAATCCTAATATGAACCGTATGTCTCAGTTTCGTGCTTTGCTGAAGAATTGCGGTCTGTTTGATCTCGGCTACAGTGGGCCTGCTTACACTTGGCGAATAATCAGCATTCTTCGAATCCTATTTATCAGCGCTTGGATCGTTGTCTGGTGAATGTTGAATGGCTTGCTTCTCATCCTAATTCTAAAGTTCTGAATTTTCCGATCATCCTCAGTGATCATGCTCCTATATTGTTTTCTACTGATGGTAGTTTTGTTAGACCTAGGAAAGCTTTTAAATTCGAAAACTGGTGGTTGCTTGAAAATGATTTTCTGGATGTTGCAAAGAATGCCTGGGCTAACTGTGGTTCTCACAACTCCTTTTCTGTCAAAACTAATGCCCTAGTTCGTTCTCTCCAGAAATGGTGCAGGAAAAAAAGCCTTTGCAACAAGAACAAACTGAGATTGAAACTCAGATCAACCAAATTCAAATGCAGCCCCCCAACCAGCAAGACAGGGCTCTGGAGTCCAGTTTAGCTTGCAAGTATGAAATGAATTTAACCAAACTAGACACTTACTACAAGCAGAGAGGCAAGAAGGAGTGGGCGAAGAAAGGAGACAGAAACACTCAATAATTTTACAGGGCTGTTCTCAAGAGAAGAAAACGCAACACCATTCTCTTAGTCAAGGATGATAACAACATCACTCACCAAAAACCTGAAAGTATTGCTAATGTTTTTGTTACCTACTTCACTTCCATTTTTTCTTCTTCTAACAACAACATTGATCCGCCCTTCGCAAATACCAACCTTCCTAATCATAATTCAGACGACACTTACATCCTCCCATCCAAAGATGAAATGATGTAGATCCTCAAGGACATGAAACACAATGCTTCTCCAGGCCCTGATGGCTTCAATGTTGAATTCTATTTAGCAGCTTGGAGTTGGATTGGGGAGGAGATCACCACTCTGGTTCAAAACTTCTTCAACTCAGGTATTCTTCCTCCTCACATTGCGGACACCAACATTGCTCTTATTCCAAAAAATATGGTTCCTCTCTTGCCTACTGATTTTAGGACAATTAGTCTTTGCAATGTTATTTACAAAATTATTGCCAAATCCATTGCTAATAGACTAAAGCCTCACCTCCCTGATTATGTGAATCATGCCCAACAAGATTTCATCAAAGGTAGAAGAATTAGTGATAGTATTATCATTGCTCAAGAAATCACCCACTCTTTTAGTCTGTCTTCTTGGAACCATGAAGCTTTTATGATAAAAATTGACCTTGCTAAAGCTTTTGATCGTATTGAGTGGGACTTCATTGTTGCTGCCCTGCTACGTAAAGGGCTGCATGGTCATTCATCAACCTTATCCATGCCTGCATCTCGAGCCCTACTTTCTCTGTCATCATTAATGGTCAACCGACAAAAAATTGAAAAGCCGGAGAGGTATACGACAAGGCTGCCCTTTATCGCCGTACTTATTTCTCCTCGCTATTAATGAACTCTCTCTTGGTCTTAATGAAGCTCTT
Source organism: Bromus sterilis (assembly GCA_950022295.1). NCBI lineage: Eukaryota > Viridiplantae > Streptophyta > Magnoliopsida > Poales > Poaceae > Bromus > Bromus sterilis. Next base: position 227,828,179 of record OX465599.1, read on the forward strand.
CAAACAAACAACCTGCAAGGAATCTCCTTGGGTCCCAGCTGCCCCCCTATTCACTCTTTACTATTCGCCGACGACTTGATTATTTGTGGGCAAGCTAATTTGCAGGAAGCCACATCAATATACAATGTGCTTCAACATTTTTGTGTAGGTTCTGGAAAGATCCCCAACTGGACAAAATCCTCCATTCTCTTCAGTAAGAAAGTTCCCGATTCGGTTAAATTGCAAATCAAAGGACTCTTCCAGGTTCCTGACATGGATGCTACTTTTGTTCACTTGGGGCACCCCCTCATTTTACCTGCTAAGAACAGATCTTCTGCTTACAACTTTCTCAAGCTAACATGCTTTCTCACGCTGCTCGAATTGAGATCATTCGATCTGTTTTTTCTTCCATACCTGTGTATTTCATGTCCAATATTTTATTCTCCAAAAAGCAAATCACTCAACTTACTGCTATCATCATAAATTTTTGGTGGTCTGGCATTAGAGATAACTTCACAGGGAAAAGTTTGTGTCTGAGAGCATGGAAAGACATCTGCTTACCCAAGGAAGATGGTGGTTTGGGCATCAGGAACCTGCAAGCAATCAATGAAGGACTACTCCTAGCTTCAGCTTGGAGAATTGCTAATGACCCTACTTCACATCTATACAAGGTATTAAAATCTAAATATTTCTATGATTCTTCCATATGGAAAGCTGCTGCCAATGTCCCAAAATCTGGTTTCTGGTCCTCTATTTTAAAAATTATGCCCAAACTTTCTGCCAACTCTTCAATTCAAATTACTCAAGGAAATAGCTCCATTTGGAGCTCCCCTTGGTGCTCTGAGTGGCGAAATGTTCATGACAGCCTGATCATCAAAGATCCTCCTTATAATTACCCTGCTACCATTTCAGATTTATGGCATTTTGGCACTAAAACTTGGAATACTGTTTTAATCACCTCTCTTTTTCAGCAGCCTCTTGCTGACGCCATTGTTACCACTCCCATTATTCAGGATGATTGCCCTGACATCCTATGCTGGAATCTTACTCCCTCGAGACTTTGTAACTCCAAATCCACTTATAAGTTATGTTTGCAGGACATTAATTCGAACCCCAGGAACAGGCCGACTGTTCTAGCTTCTGCTACAAAACACTTGCTCAACAAAGTCTGGAAAGATAAATCTCTCATTCCAAAGATTAAAGCATTTTCTTGGAGGCTTCTCAAGAAAGCTTGCCTACAGGGCGCAGAGCTAGGCGCTTCTCCATACACATCTCAAAGCTCTGTGTGAGATGTGGCATGGAAGAAGTTGAGTTTCATCTGTTCTTTTTATGTCCCTTCTCTCGAGCTGTTTAGTTTTTACCTCCCTGGAATATCGTTATAGATAACTTCTTCACCTCGGACACTACCATGACAGCTTGGTTCTCGGCCATCCTTAGCTCCAATCACCCTCAAGCCAACCTGCCTAACATTTTAAACTTTCTTTGGTGTATTTGGAAAGACATGAATGATGCGATCTTCAAGAAAACGAAGTCTCAGCCACATTAAGGCTGCTGTCAGTGCCATCGAAGATTTTTCAAATCTTTCTCTGACTAACAATTTGCAGGAACATGACAACAATCAACAAGCTCAAGACACAACTCCTGCAACCTCTGATCTCCCACTCCCTGGGAGCAATATTTCCTCTGATTTGTTGATTACAGGTACTAAAGTCTACTCGGATGCTGCTCATGCCTGCTCCAACATTTGTGGTCTGCCTTCTGACCAAAAAGCCACTGGAATCAGAGTCTACATTGCTATGACTCTAAATCAACAACAACGATCTATCTATGTGCAAGGCCATGCTGCTCTTGTTTCCACCCCCCTGGAGGCAGAGGCTCTCGCTCTGTCCTTGGCGGCAGAGGTGGCTAGGTGCCTCAATCTTCAAGCTCCGACCTTCCTCACTGACTGCCTCTCTCTTGCCAAAGTGGCGGCCGACAGGAACATTAGGAGTGCAAACTCCCTGTGGAAAATAAGACCAATGTTGGCTATCTTCTTCTCGGATACTTTGAATTCTCAAGCTCCAATCTTCCATATCAAAAGAGAGATCAATGGCGTATCCCACAATCTTGCACACCAAAGCCTTTCTCAGCAATTTATTTGCTTTGCTTCTTCTCACAGCCGTGAGAGCTGCCCTACTGTTTCTGTTCTTCAGTCTATCTCCTCCCCCAACATTGTAATCTCAGGTGTACTCTGCTTTTAATTCAATAAAATTGCATTTACTTTAAAAAAAACAGTGCTTTGAAAGCCCCGGTTCCAGCGAATTCAGTCTCCGTTCTTTCTGTCCACTGCATGTACCAGTTTGATAGTGTCCTGTTTTGCATGCTTCTTGGACTCACACCTTTCTTTGTGTGTGTGTTAGCACCAACGGCACAACATTAGACGCCTGCCCCTCTCTGTATAGGCACTAGTAGAAGTAGCACATCAGCCTCATGCCCACATTACAGTTCAGTAGAAACGGACAACGGTGTGGTAATACCATATTTGTCGCCAAATTGTGCACAAGTAAGGGTGCTCCTCCTCATTGACATCACAATTCAACCATGGGTACATGTCCCTCTGCCCCTTCCTATCTACTACTATCTCCGTAAGCCTCGAGATCGAAAGTAGTACCGACGGATAACATGACCACAACCCACCTCAGTCCAACCGTCCTCAGACCCGATACTCGCGCTCCCATGCCTCCCAACGATGAGCTCCTCCCCATGTTCAGCCCAAGATCCGGCAACTGTGCAACGTGTGGACCACTGTCCCGCCGGCAGCGGCTGATGCTGGGTGAGGGTAGCCACGACGAGAGAAAAGAGGGAGAGATACCAGCGAGGGAAAATTCGGTGCGGCCATGCTGGGGGCCTGGCGCCAGATTAGATCAAGTGGCTACTGGATTTGACCATGGGGGACGACTCCGGATAACTCTTGCATCCGACCGGCCGTAGAGGTAGAGCAACAGCCCACGCGCGGACGCCGGTGATGTTGCCGTACTGCAAGCTAGAAGGTATCCTGATGATGTGGATATGGTGTTGCCTTCGGCCGTTGCTGTCGTTGGCCTCGTCGAGTCGAGGTCACGTTTCCCGATGAATTCCCTGTTGCTGCGCGATCGGCCTTAAGTTTACGAGTGCTCGTCATGCGGCTTCGTCTGTTGCTTCTCTGCCTATTGTCGTGTGTCGTATTTTTTTTGAGGGGTAGTCGTGGGTCGTATTTATGGGAGATGATAGCGATGGATAGGAGTTCGACTCGGGTTGAGAGACCATATCGGGAGGGATTCAGGTGAGAAACTAGGTCGCGAGGGACGACATACAAATTGGGAACAGATCACGACCGACGGAGGAGAAAAAAGCGAACATTTTTTTTCGCTTGTTTCCTGAACTGCGGGTTAATTACACTAAGAAGGTGTTTGTTTTGGGTTTTAAGTTTCAAAAAAAAGTGTTTGTTTCGTAGATTTTCAATCGGTACCTGTTTATATCGTAAATAAATTACGTTACGGGTGTTTGTTATGTAGACACTGTAATTTATTTCCTCCGTAAACATGTCCAGGCGTATAGTGTGTTGTTACCGTCCATCCTCCCCTGGTAACAGGTTCATCTGATCCCACACGCTCCTCCATGTCCAGCGCCGCTACTGTTGCGGTATCAGTTTGTAGCCGCTCCACTTCTGCCGCTGAGTCGCCATGGCCATGCTCGAGGCCACCGGAACATTGCCGCTGTCGCCTGCCGGAACGCCGATGCCGTCGGAACGTCGCCGCCGTTGGAACCTCGCCGTCGCTGCCAAAACGTCGTCGCCGCCGCCTGCCGGAACCTCGCCGTCGCTGCCGGAACATTGCCGCCGCCGCCTGCCGGAACCTCGTCGTCGCTGCCGAAACGTCGCCGCCTGCAGGAACGCCTCCGCCGTCGGAACCTCGCCGTCGGTGTTGGAACGTTGCCGCCGTCGGAACCTCGTCGTTGCTGCCGGAACGTCGCCGCTGTCGCATGCCGGAACACCGCTGCCACCGAGACCTCGCCGTCGGAACAGAGGTTGCAGTTTTCTGTTGATCTCTTCGATCGTTCTTGTTACCGTTACCTTGAGTGACTGAGCCAAATAAAACCAAAAAATCCCATTACAACCACATTCCGGCATAAACTGATTACGTTACCGTTTACATTTACAGAACTTCAACCAAACACCTCCTAAATATCAAAGGAGTATATGCAAAATAGCTAAAATGGAAGGAGAAACTCACCTTCCTTTATTATTAGGAAAGAATATAATTCAATAAGGGATGTAGATCTATTTTTCTACAATCGTCAAAACAGTAAACATGTAACATGGTAGGGTACATGAATACTGATACATTGATAGAGATAGATTCATACTGCTAATCTCCTGTGAACCTTGATACACATAGGACATATTTAGTATGAGTATTATCTTTATATGATGCTGCTAATCAAACTATGCTTAGGTAGGATTTAGGGATAGTGCACTGGCCAATACTAGATTACTTATCATACATGAATCAGACCAAAAAGTGTCGAACGTGAGGTGATTTTGATTTTATGTAATCTACTAGAGCCAATTTTGTTTTCTATGAAATCAAGCAATTCTTGCAGAAGATAGTCTAGAAAAACAACATATCTGCCGCTTTATTTATATGCTCATGGCCATACCTATCTACTGTCTATAGGGATCATTTTTTTACTTTGACTATGTTGAACCTTAAGGCAACCTAAACAATAATCAAAATTATGGTTACAACATGCACAAAAATGCAGAGGGCGAGAGGAAAAACATAAGAGAAAATATAGTTTTGAAGGTGGTTCAAAAGTAAAATTTAGGCTAAGTCATACTCCCTTCATTCCTAAATATAAGGTGTATAGTTTATTTCAAAAACTCAAACTTAGTTAACTTTGACCGGATTTGTAGATAAATATATCGATATAAATTATACCATAATAGTATCATCCGATTCATCCTGAAACATATTTCCATATTGTATTTATATAATATCATAGATGTTGATAGTTTTTGCTATAAATTTGGTCAAATTTAATTTTTTTTGACTTTTTAAAGAAAACTATACACCTTATATCAAGAAACGGAGGAAGTATTTCTTTGTTGCCTTTATAAATATGCAGTTTATTAGTTGGTAGATGTGTGTATCATGATTTTTGCTGCATGATGATAATTTAACTTAATTGGTTTAATAAGACAAGTATCTACAGATTAAATATAGAATTACACCCCTAGAGTTTAGTAGATGATGCCCCGCACGGTGTTGCGGATTTTTTTTGCAAGATATTTCGACGAAATGTTTGGTAAATGAAAGATGTATATTTCAAACAATATTTTTTAACTAATATGTGAATTTAATATAAATACCATAATAGAATGAAAATTTCCATCCATGCATGTTGCATGTGAGTTTTTATTATGCATAGTGGCATATTAAGGTGGAATTTTTTCATGCATATTGGATGATGAGGTGACATACTTACATGTTGAGAGAAATATGCTAGTCGGGGCTAGCTATTTAGATATAGAAGATATCATTTGTGGTGTATCTCTGCTCTAAATGCTATTCTGTTATAAATACCATTCGTGTATCCGACTCAAAAATTATAACATACACCATTTTTTCCTTTATGTCTAATGACAATTTTGAGCATCATCGGTGAAAGCGATGAATAAGGAACGACAACACAAATGGGCACTATGGATGTGCAAAGGGTCCACTATGCATACGACAATGCAACACACATGCAAATTTGTTAAATCAAGGCGGCATTTGTGGCAAACACAAGTTTACAACTTCGTATGTACTTGTAACAAACCACATGATAGTGTGGGGTGCACTTCGACTGTAGGCTGCGAGGTTATGACTAGCTTTGTTTTGAGTATCTCTAATATGCTTAATCAAAATCTTTCGTGGGTCCTTTGACATCAGAGATTGGATGCCATTCACAAGAGTCTTGTGACGTGAATGGTCCTCCGCGCTCGCGCTCAACATTGATACTAACTGGGCTCAGTCCAACTCAACTAGAATGGGTAACGCGGTCTGGTGCAGGGTGAGATCAAGGCCTTCTCTGCACACCAAAAGTTCTGCCTCAGCTCCACCATCGCAGTAATGATAATCGAGCCCTTCTCATCTTGGAGCACCATTCCACCTTCAGTTTACTTTTTTCTTGGATGTAGCTACCATCAGTGTTCCGTTTGGCCCAACCCTGGCCAGGAGGCGACCAAGGGATGTCCACACATATAACGCCCCGACCAAACCTATCGATTTTCTACCTAATCCTAACCGGTGCGCCGGGATCCATACTGTCCTCACATATCAATACTAGTCTTTTTTGCACACTACATTCTTACTCGTGCGCATCTGGGATCAATTTTTCAGTCTGTAACTCATCTTAAGATTACTTCAAGCCAAACACGCTTAACCTGAAAGTTCTTTCTGATGGGTTTTTTTTTCTGGAATACGCATGAGCATGCGTATCATTCATTAAAGAAGAAGGGGGAAAGAGCCCCGAGTCCGCGGTTACAAACGCCAATCATCGGCGCATACTCCACCTTACAAGCTTTGTCCCAATACAGATTACTCGCCCCAAACCCACGCAGTGCTTCTCTGGTTTCCCTTGAGCAACCCAGCAACTGACCACGCTCTCGCCTCGTCTCGGATCCGCTGGGTGACGTGCACGGTAGACGGTGTCTCACCGTCAAACACAATGTTGTTGCGGTGCTTCCAGAGCTCCCACATTCCGAGCATGCAGTATGCCCGGACTAGAGACCCGTCCTGAGGCGATGTCTCACAGCGGGTGCACCACACCTGGAGAGTGTCCTGGGGTCCAGGGACTAGGTCCGCCCTGCCCGCCACCGAGAGGAAGCCAAACCAGACCGTCCGCGAGAAGGCGCATCTCACCATGATATGCGACATGTCCTCCTGATGCTGGTCGCAGAAGGGACAGGCGGCTCGATGGGGCAGGCCATGACGCGCCAATCTGTCCGCCATCCAGCACCTCCCCATGAGTGCCAACCAAGCGAAGAACCTACATCGTAGCGGAGCCCTGGATCTCCACGTGAATCTCGCCCATGGCGAGACCTCCATCCCAGCGAACAGGGCCGCATAGGCCGACCGCGCCGCGAACTCACCTCCGCGCTCCCAGGACCACGAGATGGAATCCGCCGCGTCCTCCACCAACTGGACCTCCTGGACGTGCGTCCAAAGCAGCAGGAATTGCTGCAGCTCCACGGCCCCCAGGTTGGGGCCGAACTGCCGGGCCCAACCGTCCTCTTGTAGGGCCATCGCCACCGTCATATTGGAGCGAATTCTCCCAGGGACTCGTGCGTATAGCAGGGGGGATATGTCTTCCACCCTGAAGCCGCTCAGCCATCGGTCCTCCCAGAACAGAGCGGATCGGCCGTCGCCGAGCGTGAGCCGTGTGGCCGCATGGAAGAGTGCCTTCGACTGGGGAGGGATCTGGATGGCAAACTCAGCCCATGGTCTGCCCCTGTCCGTCCTCTGGAGCCAAGGCCATCGCGCCTGGAGCGCCCGATTTAGCCACCGCAGGTTGGGGATCCCCAAGCCACCTGCCCATTTGGGCCTGCACACAGTCTCCCAGGCCACCGCACAATTTCACCCTCGGGCCTCCGCACGGCCGCACCATAGGAAGCCGCGGCATATCTTGGTCATGGCGGCGATCGTCTTGGCCGGGAGGTCGAGAGCGAGCATCGCATGGATGGGCATGGCGCAAAGGACCGATTGGATCAAGAGCAGGCGGCCACTCTTCGGCATGAGCGCCGCTCTCCACTTTGGCAGGCACCCGGCCAATTGGTCGACAAGGCCTTGTAGCTGTGTCGCGGATTGCTTTCGTAGAGTCAGGGGGAGGCCTAAGTACTTACAGGGGAAGGAAGCCTCCACGCATCCCAGGGTGCCACAGACCGCATCCACCTCATCCTGTGTGCACCTAATGGGGATCGCCGCGCTCTTGGCCCGATTAACCACTAGCCCTGCTGCCTGGCCAAAGAGCTGCAGGATTGCATTGCACACCACCGGCTCCATCCCCCTCGGCCGCAGGAAGACCATGACGTCGTCCGCGAACATGGAAACCCGCTGGAGCATGCCAGATGCCGCTAGAGGGGCCAGCAGTCCTCGACTGGACGCGAGAGAGAACATGCGCTGGAGCGGCTCCGTGCACAGGATGAAGAGCATCGGGGAGAGGGGATCCCCCTGCCGCAAGCCCTGGCAGTTGAGAATTGGCCTACCGGGGACCCCATTGACCATGATCCGCGTCGATGATGTGGCAAGTAGTCCACATATCCAGGAAATCCACCTGTCACAGAATCCGGCTTCCCACAGGACCTCCAGCAGGAACGGCCATTGGACCGTGTCAAAGGCCTTGGTGATGTCCAGCTTGAGCATGATGGAGGGGACTTTAAGCGCATGAAGGCGCCTCGCCGTGCATTGCCCCAACATGAAGTTATCGTGGAGGGAACGGCCCCTGACAAAGGCACTCTGGTGCTGGCCGACTAGGCCAGGGAGCTCCACCGCCAACCGGGATGCAAGGGTTTTCTCAAAAATCTTGACCGCCCCGTGGATAAGACTCACCGGCCAAAAGTCCTTAATATCCACCGCAACCACTACCTTGGGGAGGAGGGAGACGAGCGCCTTATTGATCTCGGCCAGGCCCCTGACGTCCCCCCTGAAGAAATGCTCGAAAGCCCGCATGAAGTCCACCCTAATGATCTCCCAGCACGAGGCATAGAATCGGCCCGTAAAATCGTCCGGGCCGGGCGCCTTGTCAAGAGGCATTGCCTTGACAACTTTCTCCACCTCCTCAGCAGAGAAAGGCACCTCTAAGCTGGCCAGGTCGCGGCGGGGCAGATCAAGCGCGCCAAGGCAGAGGCCATGCTACCGCGCGGGAGCCGAGCCCAGAAGCTCAGAGTAGTAGCCGTCCACCGCCGCCGCAATGTCGTCGTGCCCCGTGTGGATTACCTCATCCTTCCGCAGGGACAGGATGGCGTTCTTCCGTTGGCGGTGGCGGCCATGGCCATGGAAGAAGCTAGTGTTCGCGTCCCCCTCCCGGAGGTGGAGGATCCTAGACCTTTGGCGCGCGATGGTCCGTTCCAGGGAGCTAAGGCCGAGCAGTTTCCTCTTGAGGGTTTTTCGGAGGCTATGCTCCAGCTCCGAGAGAGGACGTGTGTCTGCTGCCGATTCGAGCCGAAAAATGACCTCCATAGCCACCGCAATCTGCATCCGAACGTTCCCAATCCACCGATCCGCCCAGCTTTGTAAGGCCTTCGCCGTGGCCCTGAGCTTGTCGTTAAGCACCCGGAATGGGTTGCCTTCCGAAGGGGTCAACAGCCAAGCCCCAGATACTGTGTCCATGAAGCCCTCGGCCTTGGGCCAAAAGGACTCAAATTTGAAGCGGCGACCCGTGAGCATCTACACATCAAAGTCGAGGAGCAGGGGGCAATGATCTGAAATCGCAGTGCCCAGCGCCGTCAACATGCTAGCGGGGTATAAATCCTCCCAGGTGTTGGTGACGAAGACGTGGTCGATTTTCTCCATAGTGGGGAGACGCCGCTCATTAGACCACGTGTAGCGCCGGCCATTGAGGTAGAGCTCCTTTAGCTCCAACTTGTTGAGCAGGGCCCTGAAACGTGCCATCATCCGTTTATTAACTGCCGCGTTGCTCTTGTCCACCTGATCCACGATCAGGTTGAAATCCCCAACGCTGGCCCAGGGAACCGCATGGAGATCCCTAATATCCACGAGCTCCTGCAAGAACTCCACCTTGCCCGCCGAGTCGGTGGGCGCATACACCCCGGTGAGCCACCACATCGCCCCGCCGTCCGGTGAGCCCACCGGCGTGACTAGGGCCGTGATCGAGTTGGTCGAGAAGTGGGGATTGGAGAGAGAGACGACCAAAGGGTCCCACGCAAGAAGCACTCCACCGCAAGTGCCCACCGCCAGCAAAACAAGAAACCTCTCGAGTTTATTGCCGAGGCAGTGCCTAACAATCTCGGGCATTACATTCTCCATCTTGGTCTCTTGGACACACACAATGCTTGGGTTTGCCTCTAGAACGACTTGCCTAATCACATTACGCCTCGCGGGGGAGTTAAGACCCCTCGCATTCCACACCAGCAGTTTCTGGGGGTGTGCAGCCATAGGAATGACCCACCAGTAGCCAGCCGAGCCGGAGCGCCTAGCGCCCAACGGAGACCCCCTGGACCTCATCCAGCAGGGGTAGGGCGCTCATTGTTGGAAATATGCCCTAGAGGCAATAATAAAATGTTATTATATATATATTTCCACGTTCGTAATTAATGTTTATATTTCTGTGCTATAATTGCAATGACCCTGACTATGAGATTCAGAAGAAAACTCATTTGCATGTGTGGAAATGTAAACACCAAGAGTTCCTGGTTTAGCCTCTAAGACCAGCTCATGTGCTAACTGATGATTACGTTTTCTTAATCATGGACATTGTTCTTGTAACAAGGATGTCAGTAGCAATGGGAACATATTGTTAGCAGAACAATGATGTTGAACCGACCCTAGTATTGAATGATATACTTAGAGATCACATCGTAACTACGTTATAAGTCATATCATGAAATGTTTTCATATACGTAATTCCTTAGACCATGAGAGTATCGAGTTGCTTCACACAGGAAGACATGCTTTGGTTCTTAGATGAATCCTCCCGTAAATGGGAAGTAGTAAAATAAGTTCTGGGTATGTCAGATGGTGTGGCTAGTGACTGTGATAGTTCAAGAATGGGATTTGCTCCTTCACGATGAAGAAGATATTCACTTCGGGCCCACTCGGTATGACGGTATCCATTATAGTCTGGCCAGACGCATTGTGATTCAGTCACGGGGATACCGGAATACGATAACGAGAAAAGGGACAAACGAGCAAAGAGGATAACGAGTGGCTTGTGTTCAAAAGTTGTTGCACATGGGTGCCAAACTTCTCTCCTCTAACTTTGTCATATATCGCGAAGCAAAGGGAATGGTACATGACTAAACATAATGGTTCACTCGAAGTTTCTTCGTGTATGTGCGGGAGTCAACATGGGTGTCCATGGCTCCGCTGTTGATTATTGGCTATTGACAAAAGGCTGTTGACCTATGTCTGGAAGATGTTCTGAGTCATGTCCGCATTATACCGAACCTATTGGGTCACACACTTAACGAGCAGTAGTCTGTTAGAATACTAGTATGGTAGAAGGTTTAGTGGAAGCAAAGCAGAATAGTTCATACGGGTACCGGAAGTAGTTCCGGAGATTTATGGAATTGTTCATAAGGGCACCAGAAGTAGTTCTGGGTATTTAAGGTTATGTCCGGATCACTCTGGAGTAGTCCCAGGTGGTTCCGGAACATATGAGAATGGTACTAGGGAAGTCCTGGATCAACCGGAATAGTTTCCGGATAATCGCTGGGCGTCCCAACAACCTTCGCGGTCATCGGGTGGCTTAAACTGTAACTCGGATGGTCTTGGAAACTATCCGGATGGCTCCGGAACGTCCGAGAAAGGTCTTGGAAGGTCCTGGAAGTGCTCCAGAAGTGTCCGGAATGTCCCGAAACGGTCCCGGTATGTCCCGGAAGGTCCTGGAAGCTTCTAGAAGGTCATGGAAGGTTCTAAAAGGTTCCTGGCAGTACCACCCACTCCCCTGCGCCCCTAGACTTGGGGGGCAAGCCACCTAGGCTGCCCTGGCCGGCCAAGGGGTGGGGGGCGCACCAAGGGGAAGGAATCCCCCTCCAGGTGGAAAGTCCAACTCTCCAATATGGCAGGTTTCCGGTGGGAAGGTTTGGGAGGTTTGGGAGTCCAAGTTGGACTCCCCACCCCCCTTATTGCGCCCCAAGGGCCTCTTGGCCACCTATATAATGTGGGGGAGGGGTGGGGGGCGCAGCACAACTTGTCCCCAAGGCCTATGCGCCACCCTCCCTCCTCTAAACCCCGTTGCTCCACAATTAGACCCCGGTTTAGACGCTGTTCTAGATCGGAATCCGTTAGGGTTTTCTCCCTCTAGTTTTCTCGGTGGCGTTCATCTCTGGACGGCGGAGCGCTGCTAGATTGCTGCTACGGGATGTGTAGATACTAATGGAGGGGTTGTACCTTCGACCCTTCTTCGAGGAGCTTGTTCATGGGACTAGTCCGTGGGACTAGATCGCGGGACTTGTTCGTGGGATTGATCGAGGGACTGTTCGTGGGAGAACTTGCGAGATCTACTTCCACTACGTCCATGAGCTTCACCAACTCTACTTCCGCTACATCGGTTGGTGAGCCATGACCTAAAACCTTGTATGCAATCTTCTTGGATGATCTTGGGTTCTTGATTCGTAGGCCGAAATTTTTGTTTTCTACTACGTTTCCCAACAGTGGTATCATGAGCGATCCTTGATTAGATGCATGTTTAGGTCTAGATCATATGTGTGATATGAGGCATTGATTTTCTTGTTGCTTCCCTGTCATGTGATTTTTTCTATGCTTGATGGCAAGTTGAGGTTTTGCTACAAGGATTGAGTTTTCCATTGATCCCTCTATGCTGCTTTCAGCATGCTGGTTGCCTTGATCATGGTCTACATCAAACTCCTTGGATCTCATCTTAATCTCGCAATAGAAGATTTAACATGGAGGGGCTTGTGGATTTTATGAACTCAAATCCACACGGGGGTCACGCGTTTAACGAAGTTTGGCTTGTGGCATTAGTTGCTGCACGCACCCCGTATGTTAAACTAGCAACAAAAGAAGTATTGTGTTTTGTTTTATCTAGGGTTTCTCGTTTTCCTTGTAAACCTGCTTAACAACCACGATAAAAGTTGCAACAACCCGTGTAGATGGCGATCTAACTCGTTTTTGCAGAGTATGCATGTGATGTGGTATAGCCTTCAAGATTTGCAATGTGTTTGTATGAGATGCTATATGTTATGTAATATTTATTCGCGACCTGCGTGTCGTGGTACGGCATGATGACTCGAGTCATATGATTGTCACTTAATTATGGCCTGCGTGCCAGAACTATTTATTAGCTCGAGGCAAAGCAATAGATAGATGCAAGGTGATGATCTACGATGCGGAGGTGGACCCCGACGCACATGCCGGAAGCCGTGGTGTTGGTCCCGGCACGAAGGACAAAGTTGGTGGACACGGTGACTTCAACCACGACGACGTGAAGATAATGAAGACTTCACGAAGCAAAGGGCTATATCATATCACATAATTTTGTGAACTTCCTGTGATGTTTATCCCTTTGATGCACCCTTGTTTGATGCGCGGTAGTCGTATTTTATTAGGGTGATCTCTCGCAAAACAATATCAAGTTGATAGTGTTCTCCCAACTGTAGCACCGTCTATACTATGTTTCACACCGGAGCAGGTCATGTCACATGGGTGCACACGTGTGTGACGCATAAAAGGCGGGTGTGTTAAAAGAACACACAACGCATTACACTTGGTTGTCTTGACGGTTTGGATAAAAGTTTGCTACCGGAACACGCCCATGGAAAGATGAACAAGAATCACCTTTGGTGTGATTGGCAAGTTGGCCTACCGGTCCAGTCTAAGTCATCAGTGATGTCACATCAATGGCGGACTATTGGGTTGGATCTTGAATCACTCCAGCATCAATTACGAGAGATATTGATCTGAGTGGGAGCGCACTTAGTAATTAAATTGATTAATCACAAGTGCAACTTAATTATGAAAAAAGTCTTAGTATTTGCATTATCGTTGTAGAATAATGGCTCGCGTTACCACCTTCCCAATTGATTTTGATTAACTGTATTATCTGGTAAAAACTTTACGATTGGTACCGTATTGTGAGGACTATCCTCAATAGTGCCGAGAAGGACCATGTCCTGTCGCTAATTTTCGATGCTCTCCCGCTAATGCAATGGATGATGTGACTTATGTACATAATCCAAAAGGCTAGAATTCCACCACAGCTAAGTGTATTGTCGTAATCACCATGAAACCCGAACTTTGAAACGTTTGGGATAGTTATGTTATATTCATGGAACTGAAAAATTGTTTTCAGTGATAAGACAATTGATGTAGGATATAAGATATCTAGTACAATGTATGATTGTAAGCATTAGTGAAAATGTTCATTGTGCTCTAAACAAAACTGATAAGTGTGGGATCCAGAAGAACAATGATCATATGATGATGAGGATTAAGGGAAAGGAAGTTCCATAGGGTGTTAGTAAGACTTACACGCCGGAAAGTCCATGGCCTGCGCCACCCTTGATCATGTGTGATCTTCTGTGAGTAGGAGTGACATTGGAAATAGAACTATGATACGTATAAAGGCAAAACGAAAGAAGACTGGAATAACCAGCTCAGAAATGAAAGTCATACGGAGTTATAGATGAATTCATTGCTGATCAAGAGATGTAATTCTTGGGAATCATGATTAAGCAGTTAATTGTGGATTCTGTATATTGTGATTAAACTGTTGATCACCGGAATATCACATCGATTTCATATTGTTGCAACTCGATGCAAGAAATACTATGGCCTTTATGACCAGCTAATGATGAGTTTTGACACGCTCTGGAACACGGTAAAAGGTTTACTATGCCGTGTGTTGACTCTATGATTATCTTCATAATTCATTTTAGAGTTGAGTAAATTGTTACTACACTTTAGCCTTGTTGCAAAACATCATTTTGAATCATGTTTGTTGCAAGAGAGTTGTTCAAAGCTATGAATAACGTAAAGGCCATACTTCCATTATGAATAGGTTGTATGTTATGAATCTTGATAATAATACTAAACATCCATAACACTGATGCTAAACGTCGCAAGACTGACAGAAATACCACATAGATGTGGCACTGCCGTTTATCACAAGTGACATAACATGCATGAAGAATTTCCATAAGTGATGGACTTTCGAGTCATATGATTATGAATCACTTGACGCTTGCGATCTTTGTCTCGAAGTAATGTGACTAAAACACCGTTGATAGGCCATACATGAACGGGAAACTAAACCATTGGTAATCATACATGATGATGTGTGTAGTCCAATAAGTGTAGTTGTGTGCAGTGGATTCCCTATCTTCACTCATGAGTTGAAGTAGATATGTGGATATCTGTTCAATAGAGACATACTTCTGAAATCTTTGAAATGTTTAAGGAATTTTAGAGTGAAATAGAAATTCATTGTAACAAGAAAATAAAGCTTCTGCAAATTAGATTGTAGAAAGTAATATTTGAGTTACAAGTTTAGCGAACGTCTGATGAGTTGTGAAGAAGTGTCATAAGTTGCGTCTCCCGGAACACCACTATGAGTAAAGTGTTCGAGAGATGTAATCAAGCCATGTATGACACGGTAAGATCAAATATGACGTTTATCAATTTGCCATTATACTTATTAAAATTATGCGTTAGTGACTACG
This sequence comes from Bromus sterilis, assembly GCA_950022295.1. NCBI lineage: Eukaryota > Viridiplantae > Streptophyta > Magnoliopsida > Poales > Poaceae > Bromus > Bromus sterilis. Next base: position 227,843,582 of record OX465599.1, read on the forward strand.
GCTTTTACACTGAAAAGAGCATCATCAAATCTGTTGAAATGACACCATATTAGATGTGGTATGGACTGTTAAAACCATGTTGTCTTTTCTTAAAATTTGGGTATATGAGGCATATGTTTGACATACTCAAAACCCCAAATCAGATAAGTGCTACTTTGTTAAGGTTATGCCAAAAGTTTTGGTATTCCTCTATCACTACACAAAAGCAAAACTGTTTGCTGTTAAGAACAATGTGTTTTGAAGAAAAATAGTTTCTTACAAAAGAGTGAGTGGGAGGACAGTGCAACTTGTCAAAGATTGTTGAATCTTCAGAGGAGTGCGCAGCTGAACCACACAGGTTAGACAAAAATCGTACAAACATTCATGATATGTAAAACGAGATATTGTTGTTCGACAATGATAAACCTGTGATATACAAAGAAGCGTTGATGGGCACTGACTCCGGGATTTGGCTAAATGCCAAATAATCCGAGATAGTATCCATGGAAGTAAGTCAAGTTTTGAACTTGGTAGACCCTCGGAAAGACTAAAAGTCTGAAGAATATATATATGGATCTATAATTGATTCGGATGAAATTGTTTTATCCATAAAGCTCAACTCGTTGGAAAATTGTTTTCTAGCAAGTTCAAAGGTTGACTACGGCGAAATAGTGTCGACCGTAGAAATGCTTTATTCAGTTCGGGTTATACTAGCAATTACTACATATCTCATTTATAGGATATGGTAGAATGAACGTCAAAACAAAGTTCCTACATGGAAATATAACAAAGGACGTATACGTGATACGACCGGAATGTTTTGTCGATTCAAAGGATGCTAAAATAGATGCAAGCCTTGGATATCCAGTGATGGACTGGAGCTAGCATAATGGAGTTGGAATTTTCGTTATGATGAAATTGCCAAAAGAGTTTGTTTTCATCAGGAATAACGAAGATGCTTGAATGTTCAAGAAAGTAAGTGGGAGCTGAATGATATTTCTAAAATCTTATGTAGATGACATATTGTTGATTGGAAATTATATAAAATTCTTGACACGAATAAGGACTTCATTGGAAATAGTTTTCAGTTGAAGAACTTGGGCTAATATAGCATTTGTATTGAGCACATTGATATATGCAGATAGTAAGTGCTTGATCATGCTAAATCCAACGTTACATGTTGACATGATACTTAAGTAGTTTAGTATGAAAACGCCAAGAAGGATGTTCTTGCCGAGGTCACGGTGAAAAGTTGTTTGCGGAAATCAGTGTTCAAGAACACAGATAAGCAAAACACATGAATTGAATTCCACTCACATGTGTGTTTGGATTAATCATGTACACCATAATATGTAAAACGACCAGATATGTCCAGTGCTCCAAAAGGTTGTGAGCAAGATACCAAAGTGATCAACATGTTGATCATTGGACAAACAGTGAAAAGTTAAACTTATGATAGATAAGATATGTTTCTCGGAAAATGGAGATAATGAAGAGCTCGTTGTAACAAGTTACACCAGCTGAATTTTGATGTAAACAGTTACACCAATTCAGTCTTCATACTTACTCCGATCGGTTTTCGATTTTAATTGGGATTATGTGTTTCACACATAAGGGTGGCACAGTATGAAGGAACTGTGTTAAAGTTAGATACTATGGCGAATTCTATAACAGAGGCTAAGTATATTGTTGCTTAAAGAAGTAACAAGGAGGGTATTTTGAATCATCAGTTCATTTATGAACATGGTATGGTTTCCTAGATGCTTGAAGCTCATGGAACATTGATGAATGATTTCAGGACTTATTCTAAGGAACCAAGGTCCTACCAAATGAATCAAACATATACAAAGCTAAACTGGTAAAATTAGTGAATTTTATGATAGCGTGAAAACGCGAAGATATGCAAGATACAAACGGGCCTGAAACGTCAGATCCGAAGATGAGGTCTATACCACAAATGAGGCATTTATTACACCGGTATGCCATAGGTGTAAAGTGCTCAAGCACTGGCAATATTATTGACTCTAGTGCAAGTGGGAGACTGTTGGAAATATGCCCTAGAGGCAATAATAAAATGTTATTATATATATATTTCCACGTTCGTAATTAATGTTTATATTTCTGTGCTATAATTGCAATGACCCTGACTATGAGATTCAGAAGAAAACTCATTTGCATGTGTGGAAATGTAAACACCAAGAGTTCCTGGTTTAGCCTCTAAGACCAGCTCATGTGCTAACTGATGATTACGTTTTCTTAATCATGGACATTGTTCTTGTAACAAGGATGTCAGTAGCAATGGGAACATATTGTTAGCAGAACAATGATGTTGAACCGACCCTAGTATTGAATGATATACTTAGAGATCACATCGTAACTACGTTATAAGTCATATCATGAAATGTTTTCATATACGTAATTCCTTAGACCATGAGAGTATCGAGTTGCTTCACACAGGAAGACATGCTTTGGTTCTTAGATGAATCCTCCCGTAAATGGGAAGTAGTAAAATAAGTTCTGGGTATGTCAGATGGTGTGGCTAGTGACTGTGATAGTTCAAGAATGGGATTTGCTCCTTCACGATGAAGAAGATATTCACTTCGGGCCCACTCGGTATGACGGTATCCATTATAGTCTGGCCAGACGCATTGTGATTCAGTCACGGGGATACCGGAATACGATAACGAGAAAAGGGACAAACGAGCAAAGAGGATAACGAGTGGCTTGTGTTCAAAAGTTGTTGCACATGGGTGCCAAACTTCTCTCCTCTAACTTTGTCATATATCGCGAAGCAAAGGGAATGGTACATGACTAAACATAATGGTTCACTCGAAGTTTCTTCGTGTATGTGCGGGAGTCAACATGGGTGTCCATGGCTCCGCTGTTGATTATTGGCTATTGACAAAAGGCTGTTGACCTATGTCTGGAAGATGTTCTGAGTCATGTCCGCATTATACCGAACCTATTGGGTCACACACTTAACGAGCAGTAGTCTGTTAGAATACTAGTATGGTAGAAGGTTTAGTGGAAGCAAAGCAGAATAGTTCATACGGGTACCGGAAGTAGTTCCGGAGATTTATGGAATTGTTCATAAGGGCACCAGAAGTAGTTCTGGGTATTTAAGGTTATGTCCGGATCACTCTGGAGTAGTCCCAGGTGGTTCCGGAACATATGAGAATGGTACTAGGGAAGTCCTGGATCAACCGGAATAGTTTCCGGATAATCGCTGGGCGTCCCAACAACCTTCGCGGTCATCGGGTGGCTTAAACTGTAACTCGGATGGTCTTGGAAACTATCCGGATGGCTCCGGAACGTCCGAGAAAGGTCTTGGAAGGTCCTGGAAGTGCTCCAGAAGTGTCCGGAATGTCCCGAAACGGTCCCGGTATGTCCCGGAAGGTCCTGGAAGCTTCTAGAAGGTCATGGAAGGTTCTAAAAGGTTCCTGGCAGTACCACCCACTCCCCTGCGCCCCTAGACTTGGGGGGCAAGTCACCTAGGCTGCCCTGGCCGGCCAAGGGGTGGGGGGCGCACCAAGGGGAAGGAATCCCCCTCCAGGTGGAAAGTCCAACTCTCCAATATGGCAGGTTTCCGGTGGGAAGGTTTGGGAGGTTTGGGAGTCCAAGTTGGACTCCCCACCCCCCTTATTGCGCCCCAAGGGCCTCTTGGCCACCTATATAATGTGGGGGAGGGGTGGGGGGCGCAGCACAACTTGTCCCCAAGGCCTATGCGCCACCCTCCCTCCTCTAAACCCCGTTGCTCCACAATTAGACCCCGGTTTAGACGCTGTTCTAGATCGGAATCCGTTAGGGTTTTCTCCCTCTAGTTTTCTCGGTGGCGTTCATCTCTGGACGGCGGAGCGCTGCTAGATTGCTGCTACGGGATGTGTAGATACTAATGGAGGGGTTGTACCTTCGACCCTTCTTCGAGGAGCTTGTTCATGGGACTAGTCCGTGGGACTAGATCGCGGGACTTGTTCGTGGGATTGATCGAGGGACTGTTCGTGGGAGAACTTGCGAGATCTACTTCCACTACGTCCATGAGCTTCACCAACTCTACTTCCGCTACATCGGTTGGTGAGCCATGACCTAAAACCTTGTATGCAATCTTCTTGGATGATCTTGGGTTCTTGATTCGTAGGCCGAAATTTTTTGTTTTCTACTACGTTTCCCAACACTCATATCCCACCCAAACAGGGCCAAGATGGCCTTGATGTGGCAGTCTAGCAACGGCTTGTCAAAAAGCTCCACATAAGCCTGCAGCGCCTCGTCCCCGATTTCGTCACCCTCGTGCGCAAGGCACAGTTTCCTGATTAGGGCCTTCTGCTGCTTGGAGGCCCGAGAGCCCGGGCCCGCCCCCCTGGCGATCCTGACGCTTCTCCGTGGCGCCGACACCGGCACCCGTTTTTGCCTGGGTCGTCTCCTGGCGGTGGGCGGGGGTGTGCGCCTTGGCTGCTGCGCGAGCAAGGGGGAAAGGGCCTGGCGCAAGTCGTCGCAGAGTTGATCCACCGGTGAGCGGCTAGGCACCCGCGCAACCAAACCGTCCCCAGTTCCAGGGGCGCCGGAGAGACTGACCGCAAACCACCTATCCTGGTGGCTGCATGGGGGGGTCACATCCATGCAAGGGGAGGGTATTTCGCCCTCCGGGCCCAGCGAGGCCACCGAGGCCAAGTCCAAATCCAAAACCCGCCCGTACACCATCTGGCACGATCCCAATTCCCGCGGCGCGTGCGAGTCACATGGCGGGGAGTGGTGGGTCCCAAGCGGCACGTCCACCACCAGGGAGCCAACCAGCACGGCCTCCGATGCTCCCCGCGCAGAGTTCAGCGGCTGGTCCCTGGGCAAGTCCGACGACAGGCAACCATGCGCCAGGGCCCGCTGCGGATCCCTATGCGGCGCCGGAGATGGGCTTCCAAAAATGAACGTGCACCTTGTTAATATGAGTAATCTATCATTCCTATTAAACCCGGGTTGTTATAACCAACTGGACATTTGCATGCATGTCATTGCTACTCTTACTAGCAGCTATGTCCAACACCATTTTGCCGTTTTCCATATTTTCCAAGGGGTACTGATGGATGCACAAGAGAGAATTTATATACCCTTGTAGAAAATGACGCGATGCTTCCCATGCTTGAGTTCATTATAGACGTGCCACTCCTGCCAGATAGTCATCAGGACCACCATGCGTGTAGTTTACGAAAGCGGCTCGAGCAGGGTGAAGAGTCACTAAGGTCTGGTGTTCTGTACAATGTCAATGTCCGACAGTGGACAGTCTAGGGCCATGGCGCGCTAGAGGAAATTCTCGAGGGTGCACCTACACATTGCATGGAACCCATCCTCGCGTTCCACACCACAGATGGGAGATATGTCAGTATGTTCGAGGTGAGAAGAGAATTTATTTGCCCACGTGACCAGAGAGTACGTTAGTCATGAGCCTTCAAGAAAAAATGTGTACCTTCGGAAAAGCAGGGCACCCTATATGGTCTTCCAGATGGCGAGACGACCAGCAGTGACACGAAAGCAACCAAGGCCTCCAGGAAAGAGGCGGCGGCGGTGGCCACGAAGAAGAAATCATCTGGTGGTTAATAGCCATCCATGTTCCACGTCGCCGATCTGACCCCTTTGGTGCATGATGGGGTTGGGCTGGAAGGGTCTGTGAGGATCCCAGGGGAGGAAGAGATACCCCAACCGCAATCCGACGAGCGAGTTTGTTTCCAGAGCTTCGTGCATCGAGGTTTATCTTTACCCGTGCACCCCTTCTTGTGTGGCTTGTTGTTTGCGTATCAAGCGCAGATGCATGATCTTAGCCCCAATGGCATATTGCACATCGCTTGTTTTATCACGTTGTGCGAGTGCTTCTTCGGGGTGTACCCTCATTGGGGGCCCTGGAAATACCTTTCCAATGTGAAGAGGTCTTGCGAGTCCTATGCCATTGGTGGAATCCTGATCTCCATCAAGGCGGAGGGCACCTACTTCAATTTGGAGAAGCAGGACTTCGTTCAAGGGTGGAGGAAGAAATGGTTCTATATCATGGACCAGACCACTCTTGGTCGGCAGTGAGGTCTTGCGCCGTTTGATCTTGCGGCTCGCGCGGTTAAGTGTCGCGCTTGGGAGCACAGGATGTCATCGGCTAAATTGGAAGAGGTGGAGCCATTGTTCCGTCCAGTGGCAGAGCTGAGGAAGTAAGGTGAGCTGGAGGTGACGGGCCTCCAGCTTATTGCTTTATTTGTCAAAAGGTGCATCCAGCCGATACAATTTCGGGCGACCCCCATGTGGCAGTTCTCAGGTTTGCAAGACCCGACGAGGGTGCTGCATGAATATTTTTTTGATCATCGAGCTTGAATCACGGGTGCAATAGATAACCAAGGTCACGATTGCACCCGTGCTCGAGTGCCCGGTGCCTCCGTATTCTGCTCTCCATCCCCTTCCGGAGGTAAAGAATAATATGTGTTGTTTCTAGACTCTGCAGTGTCTCCTTGTATCCTATTAATCCTTGTGTTTGCACTTTGGTGTTCATAGGGTCATGCTCCCCTGCTGAGTTATCCTCCACAACCTGAGGCTTCAAATATGCAGGAAGTGGATGCGGAGGACCCTCATGGTAGGGTAGAAGGAGATGACTTGGAGGGGGAAGAGAGGAGTCCTCCTCCTGCTGAGTCTGGAGGGTATGATGATGATGATGATGATGATGATAGAGTCATGTTGAGTCATCGCGGCCGCAAGCGTCCGTGTCCAACTATGCGCACAGAGGGCGTGAGTTCGCCGAGACCCACAACTTGGTCAAAGGCTTTGAGTCCTTAGACCGTGGCTACGCAGCCTCTGTGCGTCGCGCGACCTATTAGGACTTGGATGGACTGGGCGCTTCCGCCGTCGTCTGATGCCACCTGGTGAGTGCTGATCTGCCATTGGGTTTCCTTGTGCTTGTATGGCCCAATTTTTGAGTTCCTTCCACGTGATTATTCTATAGTGATGATGTTGTCGTGGCTCCGCCGCCCTGGTCCGCGAGTCCGACCGTGCCCACGGTGAGTCCGCTAAAGCTGCCACTAAGGCAGCTATGGAGGTTGTGCCAGCGGCGAGTGGTCCGTCGACTTCCACTGTGCTGACCATCGAGGTGGAGGATCATGCTGCCGAGGTGAAGATGTCGCTTGTTGAGAAGGTTGCAAGCTTCGATCGGCTAATCAAAGAGGTTTGAGTACTAATCTTGGTTGATTTTTTGGCTAGTCTGGTTGCGGTAGAGTTTATCAGGTGCGCGACAGCGCTCCCGATGGGAGTATCCCCCGAGGCTACGTGCAATCACTTGCGATTGGGCATATGCTTGAAGATGTAAGCATGTTAGACGGGTGCAAGAAAGCGCTCCCAATGAGAGTATCCCCCGAGGCTACGTGCAATCGCTTGCGATTGGGCGTAGGCTCGTGTAGTCTAGTTTTCGATTGACTTCTTGATTTTTGTATTGCAGTGTATCTTCAAGGCGGTCGACCATCTGCTAACTCATTGCGCTAGGTAGAACACTGAGCACGATGAGATTGAGGAGAAGACCAGTCGAGTGGCCGGTAAGTTTTGTAGTTTCTCCGAGTGCATTTTGTCGTCGCGATTGGTTGTTGACACAAAAAGTGCCTTTGTGATTTCTTTTCAGCTGAGAAGGGCAAAGACGAGGCTCGGGCCGCCCAGCTAGAGGAGCTCTCCCTTCTGCTCAAGGATTTTGAGGTTAAGAGCAAAGACCTCAAGGCCCAGCGCGAGGAGGTCGAGCATCTTCGCAGGAAGGAGGAGAGATTGGAGCAAGCCGATGTAGCTGGGACTAACCTCCTTCGCTCCCTGGAGGGTGTTCTTGCAGGTAGAGTGCTTTCCATCCTTAGTATTTGAGGCGGCTTACTTTTGCAGGTCATGTTTTCATGCGGATTCTTTGTTTGTTTCTCAGGTGCTGTTGGCGTCGCTGTTCCTCCTAGCGAATCTGAGGGCTCCAATGTCCTTCATGGTGCTATAAATTCCATGGGGAATGTTGTTGAGATTGCGAGGACCGTGGTTGTGGGGACCTCGAGCGTCCTTGGTTTATTGCATGAGAGTGTATTCCTTGACAAAGACGTGCCTGAGGAGCTCGGGGCGCTAGCGGGTGCTTTTAATAAAGATGGCGAGTTCTTACAGGATTTTTCCGCTATAGCACGGTGAGTGGTCTTGATACTACATTCATGGTCCTTCTGGGTCATGGCGTGTCTATTGATTTCGTCTTCGTGGTGTCGTCTGTGCCTAAATACACCACCTCCCAAGGCAGTCAAGCTGCTGACTTGGCGCGCCGGCTTCAGAAGACCTTGGAGGAACGTGTTCGGTCAAGGAGTGGTGATGCCCAGTATAGTGCTTGTGGTTGTAGTTTGGTGTGCGGAGTCAAATAGGGTGCTTTGTCTTTGTAATGAACTCCTTTTGTTGATGGGTGAATGTTTTGGGCTGACCGAAGCCCCCGAGTATCAATCTGATTTCTTGATACTTCCTTGTTTTTGTTTTCTCCGCCTTAGGCCTCAACGAGCACCACTCGTGTGTGGAGCACACTGAAAGAGGATGTGAGGGAGGATGCGTACGAGTCCCTCCATACCCATCTCAAGGATGCAGATCACACACTTTTGCACTTGAAGGGTGTCGTTGTCGTTCAATGCTCGAAGCGCGAGCACATGGAGAAATAGCTTGATGCTTGGTTGCTTGGATGAGTAAATTGTCCGAAGCTATCAAGGGTGATCCCCCGAGTGCTTCTATTGCTATTTTTTGTTCTTTTTTTGTTGTGTCTTTTTATGGCCTTCGAATGTTCTTCTTGCAGTTGCATCTAGCAACGGACGGCGAGAGGGGGAGGTGGTGCAGGCCGAGCTGTCTAACCTTGGGGATCCCGCGGTTCAGTCAAAAAATCTTCTTTGGGCGAATAGGAATAGAGCTCGAGTCTTTGACACGTTGCGCGAGCGAGTCAGGAAAGTTCCCAAGGTTATCGACTTCTGTGGTCGGGTGCTCCGTCAGGTGCATGATGAGTTTTTTCCATTGAATGAAGCGCCTAAGGATCTTGGGGGTCTATTCTGGTGGTTTTCCCATCCTGATAAGGTTCGCAGGATGGTGAGGCAGCAGATGCAAGCACTGGTGTGCCTTGGCGTTTGTGCATTCGCACTGTCCAGGGGAAGTTTGATGGAGCTAGCAAAGGGTCCGCCGCTTGGCAGGGATGAGCCGATTGCTCCTCATTATGCGGTGACGACTGCTCCGTCCGCCCTTGTGGTGGAGAATATTTTGGAGGAGTCGGATCGCATAGTGGGTGCGCGCTTAATGGTGAAGGAGTAAGACCCATAGGTTTATAGGGTTTCTTCAACTGTTGTTGACTTGTGTATATTTTGTAAGAATCGTGTTGTAACTTGCTATTATGAGGCGCATCCCCCGAGCATCGGGTGCGGCCTATTGTTTTAAGGGGTGTTTGGTTTTGAATGTCGATTGACTCCATGGGGTATCTGGTGCTACTACCCTGGCCGACCTCCCGGGTGTTTTTTGAAGTTAGTTCGCGAATGCGATTAACGCCTGATACGTCCCAAATGTATCTATAATTTCTGCTTTTTCCATGATTATTTGGATGGCATTGCTATGTGTTTTTCTACACTTTCATACCTTTTTACACATATTTGGACTAACCTACTAACTCAGTGCACACAGTGCCAATTTCTGTCTCCTAATGCTTGTGAATTTCATGTTTATACCCATACTTACAGTGCCCAAAAAATTCCAAGAAAAATATATAAAAAATCAGTGTTCCAGAAGAATCTAAAAGACCGAAGGGGAGCCAGAGGGGGGCCACCCCCCTCCCAGGAGGCCAGGTGGAGCGGCCCCACTCCTGGCCGCGCCAGGAGGCCGCCTAGAGGGGTGGGCCCTCCCCTCTCTCCCTCCTTCCGCCTATATTTACTCCTCGGTACAAAAAGCTTGAAAAAGACCCCGCATCGCGAAATGCGCCAATGTTCCGCCACCACTGCGATCCCAAGATTGGGATCGCCGGAAGACCTCGTCTCGGCACCCTGCCGAAGGGAGGATTGATCTTCGGGAGCTTCTCCACCATCATAAGCGCTTCCTGGATGTGTCGTGCGTAGTTGATGTCGTGGAAGTGGATAATGGCTTCTCGCCCTTCGTTGGTTACCCCAAGTGGAAGGTGAGATGTAGGATAGCAGAAAATTTCCCCTATGTAGAGGATAGGGTTTGTCTCCAGTAGGACTCCGGAAGTGATAAGTAGGTGTCAACGACACAATTGACGTGGACCTGCACACAATACAAATAACTTTGCTCCCAACGAAGTTCAGAGAGGTTGTCAATCTCTCTGACCTTTTTGTTTACAAAGGATCAAACACAAGGGATAAAGGATAATAGTAATAACAACTAGAAAGTAAAAGAAAAAAATAAATTGAGTGTGTAAATAATGATGAGAATATGGACCGGGGTCCCGTGATGTTCACTAGTGATGTCTCTCTCCCAAAAGACAATAAAATTGCTATGCGAGGTAAACAAATGACAACTGGGTAATTGGCAGGATTAAAAATGCACCGCAATGCTAACTATGCTACAAAGAAAGGACGAGGCTCAAAATCATGGGCGGTACGCCAAAATAAGTAGACCGAAATCCAACTGCATATACTACTAATCATCCACCTTGAGATATATATCCAGAACATCTCGCTGGTATTAAGTTGCGAGCCCCACCAAAAGTGTAAACCCAAAGCAACAGACAACTGCATTAGAAGAACTTTGCGTAAAGTAAACAATCCTTGCTACCGCGGTTACAGGCACCATTATTTTCCCCTTTGTGACAACAACACATCCCCTAGACTCATGTTTCTGTCACTCAAGCTAATCATCAGGCGGCATGAACCCACAATCGAGCATAATGTTCCCTCTTGGAGTCACTACCTACTACTTGGCCAAAGCAATAAACAGCAACGGAGAACATGCAAGAATTACTCAAGAACAAAAATATAAAAGATAAGAACCAAATATATTACTCAATCACAAACTGAACATAGTCTCATAATCCATCAGATCCCAGCAAACTTAGCACAGCAACAGCAGAAAATTACATATGTCCCTTGATCATGTAGGGCAGCTCACAAGGTCTAATCCATGAAGAACAAATAGGGGAGGAGAACATCACATAGCTACTGATCACGCACCCATGGTCCAAGGTAGACTACTCACGGATCATCCGGGAAGCGTCCATGGTGGAGGAGAGGCTCTCGGAGGTCAATCCTCCCTCCGGCAGGGTGCCGGGAAGAGGTCTGCTGGCGCTCCCGATCTTGGAAGCGCGGCGGCGACGGAATAGAGGCGAGTCATGAAAAAGGGTTCTGTCCTTGGAAGAATCCCTTCACGGAGAATAAAAAGGCGAAGGGGGGCAGCCAGGGGGGGCACCAGGTGGCCAGGCGCCCCCTCTGGAGCGGCCAAGCCCTAGGGTGCGCCAGGTGGCCGCCTAGACACCTGGTGGTGGCCCACTGGCCCCACCCAAGTGTTTCCGGAAGGTTCTTCTACGCTTATTTTTTATCTGATTTTTCTCGAATTTTTGGAGCACTTTTAATATGGGGGAAACCTGAAATAGAAAAACAGCAGAAAACAGGAACTGGCACTATGGTGCACTAAGTTAATAAGTTAGTCCAAATATGATCAAAAGAGTATCTATATCATAGAAATATCACACAAAACATGCATGGAGCAAGTAGAAATTATAGATACGTTTGGGACGTATCAACATCCCCAAGCTTAATTCCTGCTCTCCTCGAGTAGGTAAATGATAACAAGCATAATTTCTGTGGTGACATGCTAACAACAATATAAGAACTTTGGAAGTAAAGAAATCAAGGTATGTAATTGAATTCAAGTCATAAAAGGCAAGAGTCTATATTAGCACAGAAGCAAGCAACATAAGAACATTAAGGTGCAAGATCTCTCGATGTCCGTGACTCCAATGTCTCCAGATGGTGTTTGCGTGCAAGAAGTGGGAGATGGGATGTCAGAACCCTCTGATAGGTAATGTGCTAGGGTTAACAAGTCTCTTGCATCATGTTAAAATTTTCAAAAGAAATCTTTGAAATCAAAATCAAAAGCAAAATGGGAGAATGAACCCCTCCAGATGAATTAATTCAAAAGGCCAGATAAAAATCTTCTCCAAAAAATCATGTTAGATTTTTGAAAAGTCTTATAAATGAGTGTGATCACATATCAAGTGATGTGGGACCCACCCCATGCTCATGGATTTTTCAAATATTCAAACAGTGTCTTGGAATTAATTAAAAACCCCTATTTGAGTTAAGATTCAAATTATTTTAATTTTAAAAATGTTGAAACTTTATAGGTGGCTGATCTATATTATTATGAGGCCATATAAAAAGTTTCAGCATTTTAGAAAATGGCTAGGTATTTATTTGCTAAGCAAAACACATTTACAGAAAAGAAAAAGAAAACAGAAAAGGAAAAGGGGCTTACCTGCAAAGAAGCCCAACTCATCCCCCAGCCGGCCCAGCCCAGCCTCCCCGCTTGTCGTCTTCCCCAGCCAGCACGCAGAGAGCTGCGTGGCGACCATGCCGTGGCCGCCGACGAGCCCCTGGCCACCACCTGCTTCTCCCGCGCCACATCTTCACGCCTGGAGACGCCCAGAACCCCCCCCCCCCCCCCCCGTTCCATTCCCCCTCTCCACGAACTCCCTCCCCGTCTACCTCGCCCGATTTCGTCGCCGTCCGAGGACTCGCCAGAACTCGCCACCGTGGAAGACGCGGCCAACGTGCGCTAGGGACCAGAAGAGCTTGTCCATCACCTTCGCCACCGTCGACTACGTCTCCCTGCAAGGAATCAAGATCCCGGAGCCCTTCTAGTCGTCGGAATCGTCACCGAGAGCTCGTCGGATCCGCTGCTCGTCGCTGTTCAATACTCCGTCCACGTTCCCTCCCCGGCTCCGTCGACTACTTCGTCGAGTTCCCTGTAGCCTGGTGAGCGTTTCACCTCAAGCCACGGCTTCCTTCTCCTCCTCTAGCTCGAGCTGCCATGGACGCCGGAGTACCGAGCCGCCGTGCTCGTCGTCGACGACGCTACGCTACGCAATCGACCCCGTCACCTTGTCCATCGCATTCCCCGTGCTCCACTGCTCCGAACACACCCATCCCCGCCCCAAATGGCGCTCCGTAAAGAGTTCGGCCTCCAGCCAGTAGCACCGCCGCCGCAAAGCTCGACGCCGGCGTGCGTACAGAGCCTCCCAGCCTTCCCTTTCGGTCTCAATCGACGCGCGACACCGAGAGCTTCGTCTCAGTGGTCGAAGTGCGCGAATTGGGCCACGGGAGCGCCGTCCCCGCGGACACCGCTGCCTCGGTTGGTCGTCGGAGACACGTCGCCGGCAAGGCTGACGTGTCCGGCATGATTAGCCGACTAATCACCCCCTAATGACCCCCCACAGCCTATGACAGGTGGGGCCCCGGACCCCTTAACCCCTCTGTCAGTTTAAATCAAACGGGGATTAACCCAGACCCACTGACAAGGTTGGCCCACACGTCAGACCCCCCCCACGTCAGCCTTGCACAAGCATGACGCAGTAAATGAATTTCCTGAATAAATTGAATTAAAGAAATTCCAGAAAATCTAGAAAATAGCCCAAACTTTGGAAATTCAAAGAAAATTCATATTAACTCCAAATTGGACAAATTATATATGAAAAATGATCAGGAGAAAATAAGCTATCCAAATTTCCAACTTTCAACTATGTTTGAGTTGAATTTAAAATGTGATCAGTAGCATTTGCTATTTGATTTAAATGAAATTAAATCAATTTCAATTCAAATACTTTTGCAACTTGAACCATGGCAACATGCTACATTTCAATCACACATCAGAGGCATATCATACACATTTCAAAATGATTCAAATTGATCAAACAATGTCACATGTAACTTGGCTAAGTTTGAATTCAAATTGGAGTTTGAATTTGCAATTCAATTTGCAATATACTCTATTTAAATGGAAATGCTTCACACATCAAAGCATATACATCAAGTTTCAACCTTCCATCATGTGATTGTGCATTGTATTTACTTTGCTACCTTGTTTGTTGTTTGTCGAGTAGAGGTGGAACCGGAGCAGGAGGCTGCCCCCTTCGTTGAAGACCCCGAACCCGAACCTCGTCAGCAAGGCAAGCAAACCCCCATTGATCATGTCGATAAAATCCCACTTCTCTCTCATGTCTTTCTTATGCATTGTTTAGGATGATTACCATGATGCGTTTCTACCGCATAGATGAACCCATTCCTTTGCATGACCTATCATTTTGTCACAGTAGTAAGCAAACCACAATCCTAGCAAATGTAGGAGTTGATTGATATCATGTGTCCCCTGCAATTGTTACTGCTTATTGCATGCTTAGAGTGATACCATGATGATACTGTTATGTGAGTCGGGATGGTAGTGATCATGATGATGATGGTAGAAAAGTGTTGGTGAATCTACCCTAATACAAGGTGAACGATGAGAGGCTGTGTAGGAGTACACGGTGGCTTGTCTCGTTGAACACCGCCCTAAGTCCGAGTTCTTGTGTGGTGATCCAAGATGAAGAGTACAACCACACATTGGGCTCACTGACCCCTCTCAACCTATTAACTCATCCCTTTCGATGTCCAGATGTCGCAATAGTTCGGAGTTCTGGTAGGTTTGTGGCCTGGATGCTAAGTGAAAGAACGGCTCACCCGAGACCGGCTTATGCACCACGCACACATCACTTGGGTCCACTTCGGTAAACCGGCCTGGTTCACGATAGTGGTAGCCAACCCAGGTAGGCGGATTTCTCGGACTAGATAGGCTATGAGGTAACAGTTGTGGTGAGCATCCTCGCTGGCACCCCTTGAATGGTGTCGAGATCAAAGGAGGTAACTGATGATCATGTGTGTGTAGTGGTACACCCCTGCAGGGTTAACAAAACTATTCGAATAGCCGCGTCCACGGTTAAGGACTGCTTGGAAAGCTTAGCTTGATTATTAGACAACTTGAACCGGATACCTCTAAAACACCAAGATAAGTGTGAGTGCTATGGCGTGATTTCTCGTGGGGAAGTCGAGGAAGGCACCATAGTGGTGTAATTGGTTGGAGAAAGTAGTGGACTCGTGTATGCTTCTTACCTCAAGTCTGGTACTCGTAGTTCAGGACTAGCCAAGTCAATGCTGGCACTTCTGCAAGTGAAACCCCACCTCCCTTTACCTTGATACATGTGCATGAGTAGTATAGCTCCTATGTAAGTCTTGCTGAGTACGACTTTGTACTCACGTTTGCTTAATCTATGTTTTAGATGAACCCACTGACCCCGAAGGTGGCTTCTTCATCGAGCTGGACGACTGAAGATCAAGCTAGTCTAGTCCCAGTCAGACGACTGGTTCCCTCGTGGAGGGCATGTGTTTAAATAAGGTTTCTTAAGCCATTTGTTAAACTTGTCTGTACTCAGACATACTTTGCTTCCGCTTGTTGTTGTAATGTTGGATCACATGTTTGTGATCTCTGTGTGCACTCTATAAGAGTTTTCAATAAAAATGTATACTTTGTAGAGAATTGCAATGATACCTGCTGTTCATACAAGGCATGTGTGTTGCGTGTATGTTTATAGCATGCATGTCTTTGTATGGGTTTTCGAGACCTTAGCTGTGATCTGGCTGGCGGTCTTTCATACACCAAGTGGCCCTTAGATGTGCGCAGTTTGGGGCATCGCGATGCGATTGTTCGAGACTCTGTCTCGTGCACACTTTGTGGTATGATCGAGCCCGCCCTAGACCCCGACTAACTGATCGGGATGGAGTAAGTCTATGTAAGAGTTATGAGATAGTCGATAGTATGGTTGAGGCGACTTGTCTTTGAATATGGGAGTTCATCACCCATATCATTAGACTTGTGTGCGGACGATGAGGACCCATCTCAGTTGATCATCCGGTCTGGATGGGATACCCCTCACGTACGATGCTTTCCGAGAACGTTCTGTGCTTGGCCTTGTCTTCTTAGACAAGTGGGTACGGTTCTCGGCTCAACATATGACTATGTCTTAGCTGGACTTGCATACGCTAACCCCGGGTCCCGACATGGGAATACGAGAAAACTATATATTTGTTGAGAACTCAATCTAATAAAGTTTCACACTTAGTCTTCTTTGGAATCTTATCTTAACTCGTCCCCAGACCACTAGCTAGGTACAAGTCAATTTGATTCACTCCCATTCAATCTTTTGAGCACTCATGCAATGGATGAGCGTAAGCACGAGATTTGACACTTAGGATGGCAAAGAGAGAAATATGGTGGAGGAGGAAGATAAAAAAGGTGTGAAAGGCTCACATCAATGAGGACAATCATAGGCGAGAGGGCCAACTGATAGATATGACGTGAAGATTAGGGATTGCCATGCAACAGATGCACATATGAGCTAAGAAAAGCTCTCCAATGGAACTAGTGGGGGTGCATCCAACTTGCTCGCTCATGAAGACCTAGAGCTCGTTTGAGGAGGCTCATCCTTGGAATATGCGATCCAAGTTCTATAGTGTGAAGGTCCCCACATAGCTATATGCATAAATGATCATATCTATGGAGTACAAGATAAGAGGGAGTACGAGTGTTGATATTTCAAAAGGAATAGTTGTGTTGCCCCTTTCTCTCTTTTTATTTTCTTCTTATCTTTTTTCTATTTTTTTGGTGGCCTCAATGGCTCTTTCTATCTAACTCTCATTTGTCCTCTTTGGGATCTTTTAATTTTGTCCTCTTTGGGATCTTTTCCTTACTTAAGGGCAACACTCTATTTTACAAGAAGGTAAAGAAGATCTTCACACTTTACAAAGTACTCAACATAAAGAAGATGTAGCTATCATGATGTATGCAAATGTATGCCTCTGCTAGTGTAGCAGGAACATGTATGACATGAAGATCAAGTCATGAAGAGGTGGATGTTGCATGTCAATATATCTCGGAAAGGCTATGGAAATTCCTTGATAGGTAGGTATGGTGGCTGTTTTGAGGAAAGATATAAGGAGGTTTATGATGAAAGAGTGTATCATGCCAAGGGTTTGGATGCACCGGCGAGGTGGACGCCAACTCTCGGAGTGGGAAGAGGGCAATGCACGGTACCGAAGAGGCTAGAAGATATGAGGAGGTCAGATACTTCTATGGTGTTTCAATTGAATTTTGCCGTTTCGGCTTTTGAATGCCAATCTTTATGATGCCATCCGGCTTTGCCTTTGACTTTATTTGTTGCTTGCTTAAGAAGCTTTTCCTTCTGACATGAGTTGTAGAAGAGGGCCGTGTTCCGGCTTTACCCTGTTCACCAACTAGTGGAACTCCTAAGAGTCGGCTGGATTCATAGTGGAAGGTTTTCAGAGGCCGACTTTATGAATAGTCTGGCCACCTTTGTTCTATGTGAATCAACAGGTTTTGCTGAATCATAGATATTTTCAAAGTATAATCCTCATGAGTCGGTATGTGATGGTACGAATTAACGCCCCCTCGTTGGTTACCCAAAGTGGAAGGTTGAGATGTAGCGTAGCGGCAATTTCCCTTAGCGAAGATGCTAAGGTTGAGTATCGAACCAGTAGGAATCCAACAGATACAAGAAGGTGGTGAAGTGAACAATGGTGCCGTTCACAACCTAAGGTTCCTTACTTCATCTGGACCTGCACACACAACAAATAACTTTGCTTCCCAACGAGTACAGAGGAGTTGTCAATTCCTCCGGCCTTGTTGTTTACAAAGGATGAAACACACGGGATAATAATGATAGTGATCGCAATGGAAAATTAAATAAAGCAGTAAATTGATAGTGGGTGTAAACAGTATTGGAAATATGGACCGGGGTCCTATGATGTTCACTAGTGATGTCTCTCTCCCAAAAGACGATAAAATAGCCATGCGAGGTAAACAAATTACAGCTGGGCAATTGACATGATTATGTGCGAAAACCAATACTAACTATGCTATAAAGAAAGGAAGAGGCTCAAAAGCATGGGCGGTACGCCAAGACAAGTAGACCGAAATCAATCGGAATCTACCTACTAATCATCCACCTTGAGATGTCTATCCAGAACATCTCGCTGGTATTAAGTTGCGAATCCCACCCAAAGTGTAAACTCAAAGCAACAGACAACTGCATTAAAGAACTTTGCCCAAAGTAAACAATCCTCGCACCCGCAAGTACAAGCACCGTTGTTTTCCCCCTTGTCGCAACAACACATCCCCTAGACTCATGTTTCTGTCACTCAAGCTAGTCATCAGGGGGCATGAACCCACAATCATGCATAACGCTCCCTCTTGGAGTCACTACCTACTACTTGGCCAACGCAATAAACAGCAACGGAGAACATGCAAGAATTACTCTAGAACATAAATATAAAAGAGGAGAATCAAATATATTACTCAAACACAATCTGTACATAGTCTCATAATCCATCGGATCCCAGCAAACTCAGCATAGCAACAACAGAAAGATTACATAAGTGCCTTGATCATGTAGGGCAGCTCACGGGGTCTAATCCATGAAGAACAAATAGGGGAGGAGAACATCACATAGCTACTGATCATAGACCCTTGGTCCAAGGTGGACTACTCACGGTTCATCCGGGAAGCATCCATGGTGGTGGAGAAGCTCCCGGAGGTGATTCCTCCCTCTGGCAGGGTGCCAGGAAGAGGTCTTCTAGTGCTCCCAATCTTGGAAGCGCGGCGGCGGTGGAACAGAGGAGAGATCGCGAAAAAGGGTTCCCGTCACGGGGGTTTCACGTCACGAGGGATATATATAGGCGAAGGGGGGCAGCCAGGGGGGCCACCAGGGGTCCAAGCGTCCCCCTAGCGCGACCCACCCTAGGGCGCGCCGGGAGGGCACCTAGGGCCCTGGTGGGTCCCCCCTGCCCCCCCTCGGTGATTCCCGAAGCTTCTTCTGCGCTGATTTTTATTGTATTTTTCCCGAATTTTTGGAGCACTTTTAATATGGGGGAAACCTGAAATAGAAAAATAGCAGAAAACAGGAACTGGCACTAGGGTGCACTGAGTTAATAGGTTAGTCCAAATATGATCAAAAAGTGTATGGAAGTTCATCAATATCATAGCAATATCACACAAAAGAGGCATGGAGCAAGTAGAAATTATAGATACGTTTTGGACGTATCAGCATCCCCAAGCTTAATTCCTGCTCGTCCTCGAGTAGGTAAATGATAAAAGCATAATTTCTGTGGTGACATGCTAACAACCATATAAGAACTTTTAAGTAAATCAATCAAGGCATGTAATTCAATTGAAGTCATAACTGTCAAGAGTCTATATTTAGCATTGAAACAAGCAACATAAGAACATAAAGGTGGAAGAGCCCTCGCTGTCCGTGACTCGAATGTCTCCAAATGGTGTTTGCGTGCAAGAAAGGGGATAGGGATATACGAGAAAAAGTATTTTTGTGTTGAGAACTCAATCTACTAAAGTTTCACACTTGGTCTTCTTTGGAATCTTATCTTGACTCACCACACCACTAGCCAGGTACAAGTCAAAATGATCCACTCCTTTTCGATATTTTGAGCAATCATGCAATGGATGAGCGTAAGCAAGAAAGTTGACACTTAGGATGGCAAAGAGAGAATATGGTGGAGGAGGAAGACAAAAAGGTGTGAAAGGCTCACATCAATGAGGACAATCATAGGCGAGAGAAAGCCAAATGATAGATATGATGTGAGGAGTAGGGATTTCATGCAACAGATGCACATGTGAGCTAAAAGCTCTCCAATGGAAATAGTGGGGGTGCATCCAACTAGCTTGCTCAAGAAGACCTAGAGCTCATTTGAGGAGGCTCATCATTGGAATATACAAGCCAAGTTCTATAGTGTGAAGGTCCCCACATAGCTATATGCATAAATGATAATCTCTATGGAGTAACAGATATAAGAGGGAGTACGAGTGTGGATCTCTCAAAAGGAATAGTAGTGTGCCCCCTTCTCTCTTTTTATTTCTTTTTCTCTTTTTTCTATTTTTTTCTATTTTTTTGGTGGCCTCAATGGCTCTTTCTATTTCGCTCATTTGTCCTCTTTGGGATCTTTTAATTTGTCCTCTTTGGGATCTTTTAATTTGTCCACTTTGGGATCTTTTCCTCACTTTAGGGGCAACACTCTATATATTACAAAAAGTATAGAAGATCTTTCACACTTTACAAAAGTACTCAAATCATAAAGAAGATGCAACTATCATGAAGTATGCAAATGTATGCCTCTCCAGTGTAGCAGAATATGCAATGATACTAGCGCGTCATGTAGCAATGATTAGGGCAAGGCCCAATGTAAGGCCCGATATGCGGTACTGTTCTAGATCTAGATGTTTCCATCCAGATCCGGGGACGAAGCACATATCGGTCCCACTGCGACATATGACAATGTCATATGCCCCGGATTTCCAACATGATATCACAACATTACAGATACAAGGATACAACATCTCATACAATCGACATACAACTGCCTTAAATACAATACATCAGCGGAAGGTACATGTCTGAGTACAGACTACAATCAAATGCCTACTGGCAAAGAGAAAAACATCGATCCCCATAACCACACGGGTCCAGGCACCGTTGTTTTCCCCCTTGTCGCAACAACACATCACCTAGACTCATGTTTCTGTCACTCAAGCTAGTCATCAAGGGGCATGAACCCACAATCATGCATAGCGCTCCCTCTTGGAGTCACTACCTACTACTTGGCCAAAGCAATAAACAGCAACGGAGAACATGCAAGAATTAGTCTAGAACATAAATATAAAGGAGGAGAATCAAATATATTACTCAAACACAATCTGAACATAGTCTCATAATCCATCGGATCCCAGCAAACTCAATATAGCAACAGCAGAAAGATTGCATAAGTGCCTTGATCATGTAGGGCAGATCACGAGGTCTAATCCATGAAGAACAAAGAGGGGAGGAGAACATCACATAGCTACTGATCATAGACCCATGGTCCAAGGTGGACTACTCACGGTTCATCCGGGAAGCATCCATGGTGGTGGAGAAGCTCCCGGAGGTGATTCCTCCCTCCGGGAGGGTTCCAGGAAGAGGTCTTCTTGTGCTCCCGATCTTGGAAGCGCGGCGGCGGCGGAACAGAGGAGAGATCGCGAAAAAGGGTTCCCGTCACGGGGGTTTCACGTCACGAGGGATATATAGGCGAAGGGGGGCAGCCAGGGGGGCCACCAGGGGTCCAGGCGGCCCCCTGGTGCGGCCCCACCCTAGGGCGCGCTGGGAGGGCGCCTGGGGCCCTGGTGGGTCCCCTCATGCCCCCCCTCGGTGATTCTCGAAGCTTCTTCTGTGCTGATTTTTTTATTGTATTTTTCCTGAATTTTTGGAGCACTCTTAATATGGGGGGAAACTGAAATAGAAAAACAGCAGAAAACAAGACTGGCACTGGGGTGCACTGAGTTAATAGGTTAGTCCAAATATGATCAAAAGTGTATGGAAGTTCATCAATATCTTAGCAATATCACACAAAAGAGGCATGGAGCAAGCAGAAATTATAGATACGTTTTGGACGTATCAGTATGATCATCATTGCGTCATGCCAACTCACAGAGATAATTTGAACTGTAGTCCTCATGAGATGGTGTGGTCACGTTTGCGTGCCGTACCGAGTCATCAAAGAAGTGTTGCTTCTCAAGAGTTGGTATAATTATCATGCCGTTTGAGCCGATTTATCAAAGAAGAAGTGTTGCGAAATGTTACTTCCCAACAGTCGGTGTATGCATCTGGGTGCTGTTCCGAGTCTTTTGTTCGAAGTCGACTTTATGTATGGCGAAAGCCGTTGCAACCGAAGTCGACTTTATGTATGGCGAGAGCCATTGTGACGGAGGTCGACTTTATGTATGGCGAGAGCCGTTGCGACCGAGGTCGACTTTATGTATGGCGAGAGCCGTTGCGACCGAGGTCGACTTTATGTATGGCGAGAGCCGATGCGACCGAGGTCGACTTTATGTATGGCGAGAGCCGTTGCGACCGAGGTCGACTTTAAGAATGCAGAAGATGTAATGTAAAAGGTATAGTCCCCATGAGTCGACATGTGTGTCTTGACATGCTGCTGCATCACATAGAGAAGTTTTCGAGTTGTAGTCCCCATTAGTTGGTATGAGCATCTTTTGTGTCATACCGAGTCATAGAGAATTTTGAGCTATAGTCCCTGTGAGTTGGTATGAGCATCTTTTGCGTCATACCGAGTCACATATGTTAATGCTCACGGTGCATCTTTTGGATGACATAAAAAATAGTAAAAGAAAAAGTATGCTATGATGATGATGTAAATAAAGTGTAAAGTCTCATATAGAAGTCGACTCCAGGTTTAACACTCCTTATCTTCTCGTTGAGATAGATTACTGGGTTATCTGTGAGTCGACACTTCTCTGTAAGCCAGCAAGATATGACTAACGTTCCCTGTACTTAAGACTAGACTCGGTAGGCATTGCTGTAAGCCCCCAAGGTATTTAGACTAAGACGGGTACACGTAGGTCGTATGAGTTTGAGCTATACAGGACAAGGCGTGTTTAGCCAGTTCATGTATATTCCGGGATTTCTTCAGATAAGAGTCGATGAGTGGCATCGAGCTCCCCTACTGCCCTTGAATAAGCTTATACACATTTGATTTTTACATATATATGCCGAGTTTTCGGATAAAGTGTCAATGATTGTCGTTGAGCTCCCCGATTCCCCTAAATAAGCAATATACATGCTCAGTACCAATAGAGGGGTTGATCAAGCCCCCAGGTATCTGAGATATAACTAATGCAAAGTATGTATGATGCAAAGATGATGAGAAAGTAATTGCATGCAAAGTATAGGATATAAAGCATGCAGGAGTCGTTGAGACTGCAGTCAATCGACGATGATTTCTATAGCGACAACCGATGCAACCTGCAATCGACTTATTCATTGTATGTGGCGAGAGCCGGTATGATGAGAGTCGACTTATATGGTAAACGGCGATGTCCTATTGCGACGTGAGTCGGCTTTTTTGAAGTGCGGCGATAGCCGATGCGATGAATGTCGACTTATATTTATTATAGTGGCAAGGACCGGTGCGACGAATGTCGACTTATGTTTATATGGAGAGAGCCGGTGCGGAAAGTGTCGACTTTTTTGTTGACGACTCTGGATGTAGTAGGGACGGAGCTAGATGATATTCCGTGTTTCTTTCCCTTGGTGGTAACTACATGGGCTGCCGGCTTCTTCGTTCGCTTCACGAGTCGGTAGGCTTTAATAAGCAGTATTTATATTTTACTGTAATTAGCTGTTGGGGAGTCTCGTCCCTTGGCGTGTTTCCTGGGTTTTGATAAGCCGGATCGACTCTCTATTGTGGACGAGCCATGTTCTTGACCTCTTGTGGCTGTGTGAGCCGGTTGGGTCGTCATCGTACTAACTCGCCTCTAGAATGTTTTCTCGATTTGGCGTCTGTACTCCTGTATGAAGTAACACTGATCCCAGGTGTGGTTAGCGAGGCGAACCGGTCCGGAATGCTTTGGGAAAGATTCTTTCATAGCTTTGTCACAATCCTGGTGCCTTTTTTCTTTCCTTGGTAACCGTCCGTGCCTCTGGGAGTGATTGCTACCGTATTCCTGCGAGGTCAGGTTGTACCTGCGTTTTCTGTGGTGGGTCCGAGATTGAAGTTGGGACGCCTCATATTTTGCTTCATTGGACTCGGCATATCTGGCGACGTCATCCACGAGTCCCTTTAGGTGCTCGGCTACCTCTTTTATGCGTCTTAGCGTGTTGGTTATAGGTGTAAGCCGGAGGCCTATTGGCTCCAGAGCCCTGTCACACCGTATCTCCTGTGGAAGTCGATCTTGTGCTTCTGTGAGACTTTTATGTTCCCAGGCTATCTCTTCTTGTAGCATTATGGCCTTTTTCTGGTTTTCTTCTAATTCTTTGTCAGAGTCGGTTCTGTTCCGGCCCAGTCGCTGCCACACATTGGTGGTTCGTAGTTCTGAACAGTTTTCGTTTTTTGACGGATTTTGGGTGGTGTCGGCATTGCCACGTGTCCCATGAGTCGAATTGTCGAAGTAGGGAACGTCTGGGTCGTATTCTTCTGGATCGGATCCGAGTCTGCCTTCCCCGATGGATCTAATTGATCCGTTATCTGAGTATTTGTCTTCTTCTCGATATGAGTCGGCATCAGAGAAACCATCCTTATCGTGGTTTGGGGTTCCGTCAGGGCGCTCCCGTTCTGGGGACTCACCAATAAACCCGACGAAAGTGTGATGGAAGGCAGTATCAGGACGACTTGTCTCTTCGAGAGGAACTTGTAGGTCACTGATAAGTGAGTCAGTTAACTGAGATTCGAATATGTCATCCGCACAAGTATGCACGTTCTGACTTATCTTCTTTTCGAAGTAGCTCTGCCTTACCTGCTGATATGGGTGGCTGCTGCGTTTTTTCAGGCTGTAAAGCCTAATTGGTGGTTGTCTCGGTGTTTCCATGTGAACTTCTTCTTGTTCAAGGAGCTTCACCGGCTCATTATCTGTCAAGGTTTCGACAAAGCATGCCAATTTCGGGGGTTCGTTGATGAATCCGATGAAGGCGCGATCGAAGCCGGCAAGTAGCCGGCTTGCTGCTTCAGTAGGGGCATAATGATCCGGCTTCGGCTTCTGGTGATTAGCCTAGTAACAAATCCTTCCATATCTTGCATAGATCCCCTTAGAATCTCAACACCTTCGAGCGCAGGCCCCACGGTGGGCGCCAACTGTCGTGGGAAAGTCACGGCAGATGTCCGTAGAGTCGGACTTATCAGGGGACCTTTGCTGCGAGGCGAATTCGAGGAGAGAGTCGACATAGACACGGGACTCGGCGGTTTACCCAGGTTCGGACCCGTCGATGCGGTAAAGACCTACTCCTGCTTCTTGACTATTGTGGGATCGACTCCTCAATAGGAAGAGCCGATCTTATCGATTACAGCGATGATGTTTCGCAACCATAGTCTCGTGGAGATCTAGGTTATAGCGCGAGTTGTCTAGTCCTGGCATGAGTTAAGTTCTGGCTCTGTCTCCCGAGGACCTCGTCTTATAAAGGTGCGGGGTCCCGGGATTCCGAGAGTCCGACTCCTACACGATGTGGAGTTCAATTCTACTTTACAAATTTTCTACGTGCTATACAAGGTAAGTCGAATTCCTTCTAGGGATTCAATCTTCACGCTTGGCATGTCAGACTCCAGGTCGGGTCTTCTTTGTGGGCCTTCACATGTAAGCCGGCCCAGAGGTTTCTAATGCCGGGTCTATGGGCCTGATCCATCCCCCTGACAGAAGTTTCAACTTTCAATACTTACATTAGTCCGAAGAACTCATGCACTAATTATCGGTAACTCTCAATCTAATGAGGAGGTTCACAAAGATACAAGTACCCCGAGGAGGAGTGTATGGGGGTTTGGTTATCCTTTCGCATCCTCGACTCATGGTACGTGAGTCTACTCTAATATCCGATCCCTCCAAAGATTAGTGATCCATCTAGTAGCTAGAGGTCTCAACTAGTTTTGTAGGTTTTTTGAAAATAAACACGGATTGCCCAAAATACGACACCTATCACTAATAGGCTAGAGATCTTGACACCAAAATTTCAAACATTACTCACAACAATACCTCAAAACTATTGCAAGTTACTACTACAATTGAATAGCAACCTCAATTAACTACTTCAAGGCAAGACACAACTTAGTGCAACAACCAACTCTCTTAACAAGATAAACATGAAAACTAAAGAGAGTTCCGGCAATAAACTAAACTAAAACTAAAGCTCTTGAAAAAGTTAAACATGAAAACTAAGAGCTAAACATGACAGTAGCTACGAAAAGATAAAGAACACACAACAGAAGAAATATAGGCATGAAAAATCCTATGATGTGTTCCAGTTTGAAGTGGAGCGTGTTTCTCTCCCACACAAAGTAAGCTGGGGTCTAACTTGTTATGAACAACAATCAAAGCTAAATAAAACTAAAAAGTAAACCTAAGAGCGAGACGCTCCAATTGTAGCACATAAGGCATGAAGTGATAAAAATATAGTGAGACGAAGGAGTAACTGATGATTGTTGATGGAGAAGGGGATGCACGGGGGCATCCCCAAGCTTAGACGCTTGAGTCTCCTTGAATATTTATTGGGGATGCATGGGGGCATCCCCAAGCTTGAGCGTTTGACACTCCCGGATCTTCTTTCGTCATCTTCCCTCGCACACTTGAAAACTCCCTTCATACATAACTCATCATAAGCTGATTAGAGAGGTTAGTACCCTTAATAAAATAATTTTTCTCCACTGGAAATAAAGATATTCTTGAAGATCTACTGTTTCTCAAGATTTCCAAAAAGTTTTTGCAAAGAAAAAGCAAGATTAAGGTTTGCAAAAGTAAGGAAAGGCAAAACGTGGAAGAATCTGTGAAAAATAGAACAACAGGTAATAAATAATTTTTTCGGGGTACTTCTGCAACTCAAATAAAAAAACTCAGAACAAACGCTCGAAAAACAGTGGTATGGAGCACGCTTTCAAAAAAATAAAGATCAAAAAGATGATCTGGTGATTTTAGGCTAATTTTTCCGTCCAAGGACATAATCTATTTTCTGGACAGCATGTCACGACTTTTGAATTTTCTTGCAATCGGAGGCTAAACATGGCACAAAGCTTGACAATAAAGATACAATGATGTTGCTACAGTAGTAAAAATCATCAAGACCACTAAAACAGAAGTAAAAACATCTTGGGTTGCCTCCCAACAAGCGCTTTCTTTTACGCCTTTAAGCTAGGCAAGAAGATTATAAAAGATGCTCCTACGAGAGAATAAGATTTGAAGACAAAGAGAGCATCAAGAAGCAAACATGAAACACATTTAAGCCTAACCCACTTCCTATGCATAGGCATCTTGTAAGAAAATAAATCAAAGAAGCACAAAGTGACATGCATAGGAAGGTGGAACAAGAACAACTTGGCAACTTTCAACATAAAGAGAGGCGTTTTAGTATTATGGAAGTTTCTACAACCAAACTTCCCTCTCTCAAAATAATTTTCAGTAGTATCATGAACAAAATCAAGAATATAACTATCACATAAATCATGTTGTTCATGACCTACAAGAACACGTGTATAGTTTTCAACACGTTCTTTAGTAACATAAGATAAATGCATCCCATCACATTGAGCCTTAATAAGATCACAGTTCTCCGGAATATGAGTTGGAGATTTCAAAAGGATAATAGGACCATCAAGTGTGGGTTCAATAGCAACAATTTCATGCTTAACGTAAGGAACTATATCAAGTTCATCTTTGTAAGCATCATCTAGAGTGGCATCTTGGCCAAAAGTATAGAAGACATCAACTTCATCAAAAAGGGATATTTCAAAAGAATCCATAAGATCATACACTCATATAAGGTAAGAGTCAAAGAGTTACTATCATTAGAAGGTATACATGGATGGCTCCATTCTTCCTTGTTTCGTTCGTCACTCTCCTCCTCTTTTTCATCCAAGGAGCTTTCAGGTTCAACAATTTCTTCTTCCATAGAGTCCTGCAAAACATTAGTCTCTTATTTTGGGGGAGAGATTCTCTCAAGATGATCAGTAATATAATAATTTGCATCGTAATTTTCCAAACAATAGTTAAGTATAGCAAGACTCTCAGATTTGTAAGGGGAATTATCAATTTTTTTAAGAAGAGAAGTAATTTCATAGGCACCCTTATAAGCAACAAATTCTTCTATTAGCTCTGCATCATAAAAATCATAATTTCTCTCAGCATAAGAAGCTAAAGTTTCATCATCATGGTAATCACATTGGAAAACAAGGTGTTTATGCTTCATAAAGCAACAACATTCATCCCTGCTGAAAGATATATTATATATTGAGCACAAGTTTCTAGCATACTCATACAACTGATGTATTTCTTTCCATAAGTGTATCCCCTTTTGAGACAAGCGGTGTTCCTTGTACCATTCTTGTTGATCCTAAGTGAATCCTCCATGCCAATAAGATCTAGTTTCAAAGAAGTTAGACATTGATTGGAAAGTAAGGAACTAGACATACTAAATATATATATATATATATATATATTGGGATTTTTGATAAAGGACACTAAAGCAAGAACTGAAAGGTAAACTAAAAAGAATAAAAAGCAAAGGTAAAAGATAGTGTGCAACTCCCCTATCTTCGCACTCGGAGTCCCCGGCAACGGCGCCAGTAATTTTCTTAATGGCGTGGAAGTGGATAATGGTTTCTCGCCCTTCGTTGGTTACCCCAAGTTGAAAGTGAGATGTAGGATAGCATCAAATTTCCCCTATGTAGAGGATAGGGTTTGTCTCCAGTAGGACTCCGGAAGTGATAAGTAGGTGTCAACAGTGCAATTAACGTGGACCTGCACACAATAGAAATAACTTTGCTCCCAACGAAGTTCAGAGAGGTTGTAAATATCTCCGGCCTTGTTGTTTACAAAGGATCAAACACAAGGGATAAAGGATAATAGTAATAGCAACTACAAAGTAAAAGAAGAAAATAAATTGAGCGTGTACATAGTGATGAGAATATGGATCGGGGTACCGTGATGTTCACTAGTGATGTCTTTCTCCCAAAAGGTGGCTGCCTCTGCTAGGCCAGGTGGGCCAGGTAGGTGGGCTCTGCCCTTTCTCTTCTTTTATTCTTTCTGTTATTGTGTTTTGTTTTGAATAAAATAGCAAAACAATTTTATAAAATTCCAAATTAGTTTATATGGACTTAGGTAACAAATACCTAGCCACTCCCACCATTTTGGAATTTTTGAAATTCAATTCATTTGAATTTCAATTCAAATAGCATTTAAATTTCATTTCCAAGCTCCTGTTTGTATTTTTGAAAATTCCTTGAGTATGTGGTTGGACCCACAACACTTGAAATGTGATCATGCACATTTATAGGGATTTTCAAAATCATCAGAAGAATTTTGGAAAAATATTTTTCTCTGGCCTTTTATTTAATTTCTTTTTGAGGCTTTTCCAAATCCCCAATTCTTAAACCATAGAATTTGAACACGATGCCACTTATTCTAGGAATAAAAATCACATACCAAACTAGGGCTGTGACAACTCGCCCCCACTCAAAAGAATCTCGTCCCGAGATTCAGAAGTCGTTGTGAAGAGGGTGGGGTACTCGACTCGAAGATGATCTTCTCGTTCCCAGGTGGCTTCTTTCTCAGAATGGTTGGACCACTGCACTTTGAGGAACTTGATCTTCTGACGTCGGGTGGTACGCTCAGCTTCATCGAGGATACGGATAGGATACTCTCGATATGACAGGTTTTCTTGGAGATCAAGCGTTTCGTGGTCTACTTCGCGGATGGGATCCTTCAAGCAACGCCTGAGTTGAGATACGTGGAAGACATCATTAACCTGAGAAAGATGCGGGGGTAGTTCAAGTTGGTATGCAACTTCTCCACGTTTAGCTAGAATGCGAAAGGGACCAATGTAATGTGGGGCCAATTTTCCTTTAATACCGAAGCGATGGGTTCCCTTTAGAGGAGTAACCCGGAGGTAAGCCTTTTCGTTCATCTCGTAGCTTTTTGGCCTATGATGACGATCATAGTAGCTCTTCTGACAAGACTGGGCTGTTTTCAATTGCTCATGAACAATGCGAACCTTCTCTTCTACTTCCTGGATCATATTACTGTCCAAAGAATTGTCTTTCACCGGCTTCTGACCAGTTCAATGGTGTTCGACATTTAGGTCCATAGTGAAATTCAAAGGGTGCCATGCCGAAGCTAGATTGGAAGTTGTTGTTATAAGAAAACTCGGCGAATGGAAGAGATTTCTCCCAACTCTTTCCGAATGAGATAACACAGGCTCTAAGCATGTCTTCGAGAACTTGATTGACTCTTTCTACTTGACCACTTGCCTGGGGATGAAAGACAGAGCTAAAGGAGAGATGAGTTCCCATAGCATTTTGAAAATTTTCCCAAAATCTAGAGGTAAAAAGACTTCCACGGTCTGAATTGATTTCCAAAGAAACACCATGGAGAGAAACGATCCGGGAGACATATAAATCCGCTAACTGGCTAGCAGTTATACTATCGCGAATAGGAAGAAAATGGGAAACTTTGGAAAGACGGTCAATGACCACGAATATGGCATTGTTTCCCTTTTGAGACTTTGGAAAGCCAGTGATGAAATCCATACTAACTTTATCCCATTTCCACTCAGGAATGGCTAAAGCTTGAAGAGTACCAGCAGGACTTTGATGCTCTGCTTTCACACGACGACAAACATCGCACTCAACAACATATCGAGCGATTTCTCGCTTCATCCTAGTCCACCCAAATCTCTCGCGTAGATCTTGATACATCTTCGTACTACCAGGATGAATTGAGAGAGGGGTGTCATGAGCTTCCTTAAGGTTCTGCTGCCTTATATTTCTATTCTTCGGAACTACTATCCTGTTCTCGAAGTACACAGTAACCTCATTGTCTAGGCTAAAACATTTAGCTTTACCGCTAGCAATGTTTTCTTTGATATACCAGATACCTCAAGCACGTTGTTGAACAAATTTGATTTGATCCTCAAGGGTTTGTTTCACTACCAAGGTGGAAAGGAATCCTTGAGGAACTATCTCAAGATTAAGCTTTCGAAATTCCTCATGGAGAAGTGGTTGATACTGTTGTAACATGAGGTTGTTACAATACGACTTACGACTTAGTGCATCAGCCATGACATTGGCTTTGCCTGGGGTGTAAGAGATACTTAAGTCATAATCTTTTATCAACTCTATCCAACGTCTTTGCCTGAGATTAAGATCTGGCTGGGTGAATTTGTATTTGAGGCTTTGGTGATCGGTATAGATTTCACAACTATTACCAAGGAGGTAATGTCGCCAAGTCTTCAGGGCATGAACTACGACAGCGAGTTCAAGATCATGGGTAGGATAGTTCTCTTCATGCGAACGCAACTAGCGTGAAGTGTATGCTACCACATGTCGATCTTGCATACGTATGCATCCTAACCCTTTCCGTGAAGCATCACGATAGATTTCGAAATCCCTTTTGGTGTCTGGAGGCGCAAGTACGGGTGCAGAAGTCAATCTTATTTTTAGCTCTTGAAATCTTTGCTCGCACTTGGGGGTCCATTCGAATTTCTTATCTTTCTTGAGGAGTTCAGTTAGAGGATTTGCAACTTTGGAGAAGTTCTCAACGAAGCGGCGACAATAGCTTGCTAGGCCAAGAAAACTCCTAACTTGCTTAACCGATTCAGGTGGAGTCCAGTCAAGGACGGCCTGAACTCTTTCGGGATTGACATCAATGCGTTTTGCAGAAATCACGTGGCCTAGGTAGGTCACTTCTGGTAACCAGAATTCACACTTGGAGAATTTGGCATATAGGTGATGCTCTCGAAATTTCATCAATACCAGCCTTAGATGCTCAGCATGTTCTTCTTCGTTCTTCGAGTATATAAGGATATCATCGAGGTAAACCACAACAAACTTGTCCAAATAATCCATGAAGATAGAATTCATTAAGCGCGAAAAAGTGGCTGGGGCATTGGTTAAACCGAAGGACATGACGGTGTACTCATAAAGACCATAACGAGTAGTGAAAGCCGTTTTGGGAATGTCCTCGTTTCTGATTTTTATTTGATGATAACCTAATCTCAAATCCATTTTGGAGAAGACAGAGGATCCAGCAAGTTGATCATAAAGATCATTGATCCTGGGCAGTGGATACTTGTTCTTTATTGTCACTAGATTTAGCGGGCGATAGTCTACACACATCCTTTCTGTTCCATCTTTCTTCGTTACGAACAGAACGGGGCAACCCCATGGCGATCAGCTAGGGCGGATGAAGCCTTTTGCTAACGAAGCTTCAAGTTGGATTTTAAGCTCAGCTAACTCATGTGGGGCCATTCTATATGGGCGTCTGGAAATTGGGGCGGTTCCTGGGATAAGATCTACAATGAATTCTACAAATCTGTCAGAAGGCATTCCTGGGAGCTCTTATGGAAAGACATCCAAAAAGTCACAAACTATCAGAGTATCTTCAAGTTAGGAAGGGGATGTTCATTCAACGAATATAGCTGGGTTTCTAAACCTTGAGATGCGAAATGGACTATCTTGCCGGAAGGATGAGTGAGTTGAACTGATTTAGTGGCACAATCAATCTTAGCACGGTGTTTTGACAACCAATCCATGCCTAAGATGATATCGATATCTGAAGATTTGAGGGCTATGAGAGAAGCACGGAATACAACATCCTCAACAGCAATCTCATTGTCATGACTTACCCTACTGGTACGCCATATGGATCCTGGAGTTTTCATCATGAAAGAGGTAGGCAACTCCTCGAATGAACTGTCATGAAGGAGTGCGAACTTGTCAGATAAAAAGGAATGAGAAGCTCCAGAATCAAATAGAACGGAAGTTGGTTTGGAGTTAACAGGAAGGGTACCGAGTACAACCTTCGTATCCTCTTGGGATTCTTTGATGGTGGCATGGTTCACACGTCCGTATTCAACAATAGCGGACTTGGCTTTGGAAGACTTTGGTGGCTTAGCTTTGGCTTTATGTTTTGGAAGAGGAGGAACATTCTCTTGCAATGAACACTGTCGTGCAATGTGGCCTGGATTACCACACTTGTAGCACACTCGGGTGTTAGGTTGTGGAGTTTGGATGGCAAGCTCTCTACTATCTTTCTGGGTTTTCTTTCTTTGTGGAGATGGTCTTGGAATCAAGTGTGAAGGGATGGCACTACTTAGGATCCAAATTCGACGTTTCTGAGAACCTGAACTAGGAGAGGAAGCAAGATCACGATCACGCTTGCAAGACTCTTCAAAGACCTCATTTCCATGCTCTGCTCGGAATGATCTATTGACCAAATCCTCGAAGTTGACAAATTCAAGGAGATGGAGATCATGACGAAGGATAGGGCTAAGTCCCTTGCGGAACCTTGCCTGCTTCTTGGCATCGGTTGATATCTTCTCAGGGGCATAACGAGAAAGACGGTTGAACTCAGTCCTATACTGATGAACATTCATATTTCCCTCAGATAGGTTGTATAACTCTTCCCTCTTTCTTTCCATCAGCTCATCCAGAATATGGTACCCTTGGAAGGCATCACAGAACTCCTTCCAAGTCATTACGTGACCATCAGGATGCATTTCCACAAAACTCTCCCATCATTCACCAACAACACCTTCCAGAAAGTATGCCGCAAACATCACACGATCATCTGGAGAAACATGTATCGTCTTAAGCTTACGCTCGATGGAACGGAACCAATCATCGGCATCAAGAGGCTCAGATGAACAACGGAATACCGGCGGGTTCAAGAGGATGAAATCCTGGATGGATATTACCGTATCTCGCTGAAGAGAAGTATTCTTCTCAATGAGATCCAAAAGGCGTGTTTGATCACGACGATTTCGCTCAGCCTCCATCATGATTTCCGCTGCAGAAGGCGGTGAAGGAGGATCATCATCACCACTTTGATTACCGTGACCTGATTCAACACATCTAGTCCGACCTGACATTCTGTGTTATAAAAAACAACAATCAGAGTAGGATTTATGATGGAATCAAAGCAAAGATGACATAATTTAAGAGCGGACAAGATTGTAATGCAAAAGCATTGGAATCACGGGAAACACGGGACAATTCGGACATCATAACGGCTGTACCGGGGTGAAAAAATGAATCAATCTGCAAGAATGATCAGAACCTTCTCAAAAGGCTCGACGGAATGGTGACTCTAGATGACCAAAACATTCCTACAGCTACTGAGAATCAATCAATGAGATGTTCTAGTATATACATAGAAGAGTCTAGTTCTATTTTCCCGTAGAAAAGATGAGGGTGACTCAGAACTCAGATCGATGAGGGTAAGGAAAAAAATGAAGCCTTACGTTGTTCCCATATGCCCAAGTAACTATATAACTATAGAAAGCTAGACTCAACTTCGGCCAAGGTTTAGTAATCCTACAGGCAATCCTGCTCTGATACGAAGCCTGTCGGGACCCGGGGTTTGCGTATGTAATTCCTGCTACAACTCAATCATATGAAGAGCCGAGAGACGTACCCACTTGTCTAAGAAGACAAGGCCAAGCACTGAACACTCTCGGAAAGCTCGAACGTGGGGGCATCCCATCCAGGTCGGATGATCAACTGAGATGGGTCCTCATCGTCCGCTCATAAGTCTAAATGATTATGGGTGGTGAAGTCCCATACTCATAGACAAGTCGCCTCAACCATATTATCGATTGAATCATAACACTTACATAAACAACTCCAGCCCGATCACTTAGTCGGGGTCTCGGGTGGGCTCAATCATACAACAAAGTGTGCCACGTGACAGAGTCACGAGCAATCGCATCGCGATGCCCCAAGCTGCGCACATCTAAGGGCCACTTGGTGTATAAAAGACCGCCGGCAAGAACTCAACTAAGCTATCGAACCCCACACTAAGACATGCACGTTATAATCATACACACAACATACATGTCTAGTGTAAACAGCAGGTAACACAACATGAACTCTACAAACTCATAGCTTTATTGCATCTGTTAAACAGAGTAGATATAGTAGTGTTACAAGCAGAGATCACATGACTGTGACCCATCATTACATCAAACAACAACAGAAGCAAATTATGTCTTAGTAAAGAGAAGGTTAACAAATGGCTTGAGAAGCCTTTAAGAAAACACAACGACCCTCCAGAGGGACCAGGCTGCTGTCTGGAACTACATGACTTCGTCGGCGTCGATCTTGAGGGGGAGGCCACCATCAGGGTCAGTGGTCTCGTCTCTAAAACATAAATTCAGCATACGTGAGTACAAAGTCGTACTCAGCAAGACTTACATCAGAACTATACTACTTATGCTCAGGTATCAAGGTAAAGGAAAGTGGGGTTGTGAAAGGGCAATATGTCGACCAGAGGGGGGGGGGTGAATGGGAGATTTTAAAATATCTCGAGGAATTTCTAGTTCCTCAGGACTGAGGCAATACGAAATTGAGGAAGTTGAAACATTAGTAAGAACACACGAAGTACAATAGCAATGACGTGAATGTAAAAACAACCTATTGCACAGCTAAGGTAAGATTGAGGCATAAACTGAGGAAACAATGCAGAGTGAACTCAGAAAGTAAAGCATCAGGATAAGTCATCAGTGCATAAACAGAATAACTGAGGTTGAAGAAATAGCACCGGGACACTGAAGACGAAGACTTGATGAACCAGTTCGAGTTGATGTGACAACTCTACGTCTGGTTGGAGAGGCTGAGATTGAACTCAGAAGACATAGTCTTCACCTTATTCTCCTTGAACTAGAGTCCTCAGACTCCGTCCAATAACTCAGGTGAGCCTTTAAGGTAGACTCCCAAAACCTTCATAGAGTCAGTCACTCCGGGAAGTCACAATTGCATCTTGACTTCCTCAGACTGAAGATTTCAACACCGGCTGGAAGATCATAGTCTTCAAGAGTAGAAAGCTTCGGATCACACGAATCGACTTCCTCAGAAATGCTCAACTACTTAGTTGTAAGGCCCGATATGCGGTACTGTTCCAGATCTAGGTGTTTCCACCCAGATCCGGGGACGAAGCACATATCGGTCCCACCGCGACATATGACATAGCCATATGCCCCGGATTTCCAACATGATATCACAACATTACAGATACAAGGATACAACATCTCATACAATTGGCATACAACTGCCTCAAATATAATGCAACAGCGGAAGATACATGTCTGAGTACAGACTACAAGAAAATGCCTACTGGCAAAGAGAAAAACAACAATCCCATAACCACACGGGTCCAGGCCCTCCGCCGGGATCCACCTAACTAGTCGTCGTCGAGTCTCCACGTGAAATGTCGATCACCGTACCTGTTGTCGATCAGAACCCTGAAAAGAGTTTGGGGGTAGTATCATGAGTACAGAGGTACTCAGCATCCAACTGTAGTGGTCATCTGACCCAGCAAGGACTTCATCACTCGTCATTCTAGGACAACTAGTAGTTTACGGTAAGGAAGGGGTAAGTGGTGAGGTTGCTGCCGCACTAGCATTTATTAAGTGGCTAACGATCTAGGGAGTAAGATAAGAAGCCAAGCATTCGATGAGGAATCGCCTCCAACAAGTCTTGCTATCCACCTACTACGCAAACATAACACCTATCCTATCCTTGTCCTCCTCTTCGCATCCCGACGAAGAAGAAGCAGTCAAGGCACACACACGTTGATCAAGTTGTATTAAGATTATCTCAGTTGTTGTCGTCTATGAACAAGGATTAGGTCTCAAGTCGTCCATAACCGTGGACACGGCTTCTCGAAAAGATTTAACCCTGCAGGGGTGTACCAACTGCCCATTACAAGGCTCCGCACGCACGCCCATCACTCTCAGTTGCTACCCATTATAGGCAACCATTTTATGATTTAGTTCCAAGAGATCCGAAATGACAGGTCCCTCTAACTAACAACGAACCAATCCGGGTGGCCCCCGGGGAGTCGACACCCAATCCAAAAGCCGGCCACGCTCTCGGATCGGACTCTTCCGCATGACGCAGGTCGGATTACCGGTTAGTTCTCTTATGAGACCGGGTCCTAGCTGATCAGGTGGACCAACAGAGAAACCATGTCTCCGCTGGCCCGAGTTGTTTGAAAACTACTGGCAGCTGACCAGCACACACACGGTTTCAAATGGTAAATCAGCTTGGGCCACCTCTAGAAATGTTTGAAGCTAGATAGGTAAGAAGAGGGGACCCCATAAAATCCCACACGCGGTTAGGCACGCTTAGTCTTAAAACCAATACCCGGAACTCGGATCCTAGGTGACTCGAATGGAACAAAGCGTCGGGGCGGAATAGCCTAGACCTTCCATCCTTCGTCGAATATAGTCAACATTATAATAATAATCATATCATCAACAATAATATAATAATCAGGTGATATCCCAACCCAAAGATTAACAGGGTAACATCGTAGCATCCTAAGCATGCATACTAAGCAGGGGCTGAGCAACGAGCAATAGTAACACAGCAGTACAAGGTTTGCTGGGAGGGGACATGGCTGTATCGGTTTGAAAGAGGCTGTAAACATGTGGTAGGATCAAACATCGAACCTAACCTATACTAGCATGCAAACCGCTGGTTGAAATAGAATGGATCATAAGTAATGCAAGTCCTTGCCTGTTGATAAGTCGGGTTCCGAAGGTGTAGTTGATCACAAGCTCGCATCGTCTCCGAGAGGTACCCGCAGGAGCACACAAGAAGTAAACACTGGAAAACAATCAACGGTGCACCACTATTACTACGGAGCAAACACGAGAAAGGATCAACAAAAGGAAACACGAGGCATCGCACCTACCGTCGAGAGCGGTTACTAACAATTTAAGTGGAGTACTCGTCACACACGACGATACCGCACGTTTACGGTGGTTCCAGTTGTTTAGCTACAGGTGATCAACAAAGGTTGTTAACATGGCAACTCAAGCAAGCATGGCATATCACACAACAAGTCAAGAGGTGAAGCACAAAGTAAACTATCTATGCTAGTCAATTTAAGTGATGCACAACCTAAACATGGCATAACACTAAGTGCCGCACGATGATTAAAAGATTTTGGTACTGTTCTGTCCTAAACCATATTTTAGGTAGGTTAACAACAGCAAACAATAGAATAAACACAAAGTACACGAAAAACTAATCAAGTTACATATAAAGAACACCCCAAACGGAGTTACGGTTAAAAAGATACAAGCAAAACAATTTATGCACACATGCTGTATAAAAAGGGGTAAATTTATATGCAAAAGTGCAGCAACATGACATAGCAATACATGGGCTGAGAGTAGACATCATGCTTAACAATATGCAATTGGAATCACTCAATTCCGATGCACGGTTGCGAAGCAATCGTCATCCGAAGTTGCAACAAAATAACAGTTTCAGCAATAGCAACACAACAATATCAGGATAGCTACTTTGGAGCAAAATATAAACATGATGCAGCAAGCAAGTATGGCATGTGGATGCATGAAACTGAAGTAGAAACATTGCTTAACGCAACGCAAAAGGAATCAATGCAATAGGCCTCATGGATTTGTTACAATCATCATGCAAAGTTGCAACAAAATAACAACAGCAGCACAATAACAGGAATTTAAAGCAATTAACGGCCTGATGCCCTGTTCAGCACACAATTACACAATCAAGATGAGCTCAAATGCAAATGCTCACAAAAGATGAATTAAACTACACGCAATTCTGAGCAACTTTCGTTTTGGGGGCAACGTCGTCGGAGCTACGGATTAACGGGAAATTACAGTGCAAAATTGAATCAGCAGCAAAAATAACAGCACTTAGCAAAATTTCCAGCAGGCTCAGGAAAAAAAAATAGGATTCGGGTCCTCACCCCAAACGGGCCGGCCCAAGTGACTGGAGGGGGGGCGGCCTGGGCTGTGGCTGCCGGGCTGCCAGGCCGTGGCCCACGTGCTGGGCTGGGGCGCGGCCCACCTGGCGGAGCCGGTTGGTGGCTGGCGGGCCTCCTCGTCCCGAGCGTGGATAGGGGCGGCGGCGTGGTGGCTTGCCGGCCGGCCACCGGCGGCGGGTGGTGCTAGGCGAGGAGGGCAGAGGAGGCAGGGCCGGGGGCGCGCGGATCCGGCTGCGGGACGGAGAGGTGGAGCGGGGCGGAGCTCCTTAGCGGCGGCTGCTCCGAGCTCCTTGGCGGCCGCGAGCTCGAGGGCATCTCCAATAGTGGGGCGGCGGCCGATCTGTGAGGAGAGGGAGCGGGATGGTGAGAAGAGGAGGTGAGGAGAGGAGGCGCGGCTGGAGGAGACCTGGGGCGCGGCGGCTCGGCGAGTTCGCTGGAGCAACGACGACGGCGTCCATGGCGAGGAGGCTCGGGAGGTGGCGGCTGCCCGGATGGGCCTTGCGGGCCCGGCGGCGGCCCTGCGGGGCCCGGGCGCCTGGGGCTGGAGGTTGGTGGAGCTGGGGGCGTGATCTGAGCCCTCAGATCTGGATCTGATGGTCCAGATCGGGGGTTGAGATTAGGGTTTCGGTGGAGGGGGGTTTTTTCGCAGATCTGGAGGTTTGTGAGGGGGGTGGCTGCAAATATGCCATCGGGTAAACCATAAAATGGCTTGGAGTGTGGTGGTCTTTATATAGCCCCGGTGGCTGGCAGTTTGCAAAAACATCCCCGGTTTTTGTCTTGCGCGCACGGTGCTCACGTTTCTGACTACCGGGGGTCCGCAGTACCTCCGATTCGGGTAAAACCTCGAACTGCGCTATCAGTGCGTCGAGCCGGAGGATTTCACCTCGTGCTAGAATCGTTCCGAAAACACTTTCCGGGGCGCTATAAAAATATCCCGTTTAACTATTAAACGGGGTTTTTCGTTCCGTTGGCTGCGGCTCGTCTCGTGCGGTTTTCGCGACGGTGATCTGGTGAAACCCGGTGTCGCAAAGGTCGAGTGTCAGGGTGGCAAGGGTCGGTCTCCGTCCGATACGAGATAAGAGGGGGGAAATAATCGCCGATCGATAAATCGGGGATGCAAACACCGCAAACAAATCAGGCAATCAGACAATTCACGCAGAAAACAAATTTTTTAATTTTGGTGAAATCTGGGCTGTTACAGACAACACCACCAACAAGGGATCTCTTCCCGAGATCCAGGACGATCCGGGGAGAGGGGGGGGGGGGGAGAAAGGAGAGTCGACGATCTTCAACACCACCAACAAGGGACTCTGCTCCATGTCGACGTCGAAGCTCCATCGAAATAATTTTCCGCAGAGAGACGACATCGTCGGAATAACGAAGACGTCAGTGACAAGAGGAAGAACGATCGCGAAAACCAGATCAAGGGATAGTGATTTTGGACGCAAGTCGTAAAAACACCGGGCAAAAGGATGGATGGCAATGATTGACCCAGATGATACCCAAAATCGGACAAGCTAAAGGTACTACAGGAATTCCCACCTGAGCTCAGAATCGAGACAATACGCTGCAAGCAAGGCATTGTAACGGTTCCGAAACTCGACACACTCGAGATCCTAAAGTTTGAAGGGGATAAGGCGAGAATTAAAACACTTACGACACTTGTCCTGACCAGAGCAAGGGTAAGGAGTAAAAAGATTCCTACTCTCCGATAACTAACTTAGTAACTACAAAATAGTTTTTGTCTAGACTCGACTTCGGCCAGAGAGGGGATCCTACGGTCGGTAAGGCTCTGACACCAAGTTGTAAGGCCCGATATGTGGTACTGTTCCAGATCTAGGTGTTTCCACCCAGATCCGGGGACGAAGCACATATCGGTCCCACCGCGACATATGACATAGCCATATGCCCCGGATTTCCAACATGATATCACAACATTACAGATACAAGGATACAACATCTCATACAATTGGCATACAACTGCCTCAAATATAATGCAACAGCGGAAGATACATGTCTGAGTACAGACTACAAGCAAATGCCTACTGGCAAAGAGAAAAACAACGATCCCATAACCACACGGGTCCAGGACCTCCGCCGGGATCCGCCTAACTCGTCGTCGTCGAGTCTCCACGTGAAATGTCGATCACCGTACCTGTTGTCGATCAGAACCCTGAAAAGAGTTTGGGGGTAGTATCATGAGTACAGAGGTACTCAGCATCCAACTGTAGTGGTCATCTGACCCAGCAAGGACTTCATCACTCGTCATTCTAGGACAACTAGTAGTTTACGGTAAGGAAGGGGTAAGTGGTGAGGTTGCTGCCGCACTAGCATTTATTAAGTGGCTAACGATCTAGGGAGTAAGATAAGAAGCCAAGCATTCGATGAGGAATCGCCTCCAACAAGTCTTGCTATCCACCTACTACGCAAACATAACACCTATCCTATCCTTGTCCTCCTCTTCGCATCCCGACGAAGAAGAAGCAGTCAAGGCACACACACGTTGATCAAGTTGTATTAAGATTATCTCAGTTGTTGTCGTCTATGAACAAGGATTATGTCTCAAGTCGTCCATAACCGTGGACACGGCTTCTCGAAAAGATTTAACCCTGCAGGGGTGTACCAACTGCCCATTACAAGGCTCCGCACGCACGCCCATCACTCTCAGTTGCTACCCATTATAGGCAACCATTTTATGATTTAGTTCCAAGAGATCCGAAATGACAGGTCCCTCTAACTAACAACGAACCAATCCGGGTGGCCCCCGGGGAGTCGACACCCAATCCAAAAGCCGGCCACGCTCTCGGATCGGACTCTTCCGCATGACGCAGGTCGGATTACCGGTTAGTTCTCTTATGAGACCGGGTCCTAGCTGATCAGGTGGAACAACAGAGAAACCATGTCTCCGCTGGCCCGAGTTGTTTGAAAACTACTGGCAGCTGACCAGCACACACACGGTTTCAAATGGTAAATCAGCTTGGGCCACCTCTAGAAATGTTTGAAGCTAGATAGGTAAGAAGAGGGGACCCCATAAAATCCCACACGCGGTTAGGCACGCTTAGTCTTAAAACCAATACCCGGAACTCGGATCCTAGGTGACTCGAATGGAACAAAGCGTCGGGGCGGAATAGCCTAGACCTTCCATCCTTCGTCGAATATAGTCAACATTATAATAATAA
The DNA here is from genome assembly GCA_950022295.1 of Bromus sterilis. Taxonomy (NCBI): domain Eukaryota; kingdom Viridiplantae; phylum Streptophyta; class Magnoliopsida; order Poales; family Poaceae; genus Bromus; species Bromus sterilis. The sequence goes on from OX465599.1 coordinate 227,885,125, forward strand.
TCATATCATCAACAATAATATAATAATCAGGTGATATCCCAACCCAAAGATTAACAGGGTAACATCGTAGCATCCTAAGCATGCATACTAAGCAGGGGCTGAGCAACGAGCAATAGTAACACAGCAGTACAAGGTTTGCTGGGAGGGGACACGGCTGTATCGGTTTGAAAGAGGTTGTAAACATGTGGTAGGATCAAACATCGAACCTAACCTATACTAGCATGCAAACCGCTGGTTGAAATAGAATGGATCATAAGTAATGCAAGTGCTTTCCTGTTGATAAGTCGGGTTCCGAAGGTGTAGTTGATCGCAAGCTCGCATCGTCTCCGAGAGGTACCCGCAGGAGCACACAAGAAGTAAACACTGGAAAACAATCAACGGTGCACCACTATTACTACGGATAAAACAAGAGAAAGCATCAACAAAAGGCAACACGAGGCATCGCACCTACCGTCGAGAGCGGTTACTAACAATTTAAGTGGAGTACTCGTCACACACGACGATACTGCGCGTTTACGGTGGTTCCAGTTGTTTAGCTAAAGGTGATCAACAAAGGTTGTTAACATGGCAACTCAAGCAAGCATGGCATAGCACACAACAAGTCAAGAGGTGAAGCACAAAGTAAACTATCTATGCTAGTCAATTTAAGTGATGCACAACCTAAACATGGCATAACACTAAGTGTCGCACGATGATTAAAAGATTTTGGTACTGTTCTGTCCTAAACCATATTTTAGGTTGGTTAACAACAGCAAACAATAGCATAAACACAAAGTACATGAAAAACTAATCAAGTTACATATAAAGAACACCCCAAACGGAGTTACGGTTCAAAAGATACAAGCAAAACAATTTATGCACACATGCTGTATAAACAGGGGTAAATCTATATGCAAAAGTGCAGCAACATGACATAGCAATACATGGGATGAGAGTAGACATAATGCTTAACAATATGCAATTGAAATCACTCAATTCCGATGCATGGTTGCGAAGCAATCGTCATCCGAAGTTGCAACAAAATAACAGTTTCAGCAATAGCAGCACAACAATATCAGGATAGCTACTTTGGAGCAAAATATAAACATGATGCAGCAAGCAAGTATGGCATGTGAATGCATGAAACTGAAGTAGAAACATTGCTTAACGCAACGCAAAAGGAATCAATGCAATAGGCCTCTTGGATTTGTTACAATCATCATGCAAAGTTGCAACAAAATAACAACAGCAGCACAATAACAGGAATTTAAAGCAATTAACGGCCTGATGCCCTGTTCAACACACAATTACACAATCAAGATGAGCTCAAATGCAAATGCTCACAAAAGATGAATTAAAGTACACGCAATTCTGAGCAACTTTCGTTTTGGGGGCAACGTCGTCGGAGCTACGGATTAACGGGAAATTACAGTGCAAAATTGAATCACCAGCAAAAATAACAGCACTTAGCAAAATTTCCAGCAGGCTCAGGAAAAAAAAATAGGTTTCGGGTCCTCACCCCAAATGGGCCGGCCCAAGTGACTGGAGGGGGGGCGGCCTGGGCTGTGGCTGCCGGGCTGCCAGGTCGTGGCCCACGTGCTGGGCCGGGGGCGCGGCCCACCTGGCGGAGCCGGTTGGTGGCTGGCGGGCCTCCTCGTCCCGAGCGTGGACAGGGGCGGCGGCGCGGTGGCTTGCCAGCCGGCCACCGGCGGCGGGCGGTGCTAGGCGAGGAGGGCAGAGGAGGCAGGGGCGGGGGCGCGCGGATCCGGCTGCGGGACGGAGAGGTGGAGCGGGGCGGAGCTCCCTAGCGGCGGCTGCTCCGAGCTCCATGGCGGCCGCGAGCTCGAGGGCATCTCCAATGGCGGGGCGGCGGCCGATCTGTGAGGAGAGGGAGCGGGATGGTGAGAAGAGGAGGTGAGGAGAGGAGGCGCGGCTGGAGGAGACCTAGGGCGCGGCGGCTCGGCGAGTTCGCTGGAGCAACGGCGACGGCGTCCATGGCGAGGAGGCTCGGGAGGTGGCGGCTGCCCGGATGGGCCTGGCGGGCCCGGCGGCGGCCCTGCGGGGCCCGGGCGCCTGGGGTTGGAGGTTGGTTGAGCTGGGGGCGTGATCTGAGCCCTCAGATCTGGATCTGATGGTCCAGATCGGGGGTTGAGATTAGGGTTTCGGTGGAGGGGGGTTTTTTCGCAGATCTGGAGGTTTGTGAGGGGGGTGGCTGCAAATATGCCATGGGGTAAACCCTAAAAATGGGTGGGAGTGTGGTGGTCTTTATGTAGCCCCGGTGGCTGGCAGTTTGCAAAAACATCCCCGGTTTTTGTCTCGCACGCACGGTGCTCACGTTTTTGACTGCCGGGGGTCCGCAGTACCTCCGATTCGGGTAAAACCTCGAACTGCGCTATCAGTGCGTCGAGCCGGAGGCTTTCACCTCGTGCTGGAATCGTTCTGAAAACACTTTCCGGGGCGCTATAAAAATATCCCGTTTAATTATTAAACGGGGTTTTTCGTTCCGTTTGCTGCGGCTGGTCTCGTGCGGTTTTCGCGACGGTGATCGGGTGAAACCCGGTGTCGCAAAGGTCGAGTGTCAGGGTGGCAAGGGTCGGTCTCCGTCCGATACGAGATAAGAGGGGGGAAATAATCGCCGATCGATAAATCGGGGATGCAAACACCGCAAACAAATCAGGCAATCAGACAATTCACGCAGAAAACAAAATTTTTAATTTTTGTGAAATCTGGGCTGTTACATCAGGCTGGTGGTTTTCCTCACTTAGGTTCTTCAATGTCCTAAGATGTGGGTTGCTCTCAAATGACAAGTGTCAGTTTTTCTCTCGGAGCAGCCAACCCACAAATGGGGCTGGGGGTGGCTATTTATAGCCGCGGAGCAACCCGAGGTGAAAGGACATAAATACCCATGCACGCAATTACTCTTGTGCCCTCGGATATGACCGTTGCTAGACAGGTTCTAGCCTCTCACCACGCAACATGTGGCACGGTCAAAATATTCTCTCTCTTCACATTCTTCAGAAGAATCGCACTGGCGATCTTCCGACTCCTCAACCGAAGTTAGTTACCCTGAGTGTCCTGAAGAACAACGTCTCAGACACCCGAGGACTGAACTTCTACTGCAGGAGATTTCCTCAGGGTTTTCTTCAGGATTTCTAATTGAGCACTTCCTCAGAAATACATAACTCATTTTCCTCATCCCCTCCAACAGTGCGGTGTTTGCCTACGACTCAAGAAGTATAAAAAGTCTTAGCGAAGACTACGCTTCAACTTCGTCTTCAGCGCGAACATCCTCAAGATCATCCTCAGCTTTAGCTTCAACCGAACGCTTCAGGATCCTGATTCCTCAGGATTTCGCGCAACTTCATTCTTCAGGAACCCATAATGACCCGCTTGAAGACAACTAAATTTCTCCCCCTTTTTCATTAAATGAACAAAAAGGAGAGACTACTGCTAACTTCCCAAAGAAGTGCCTCAGGGTTGATCATTAGGACGGAGGCACGCCGTGGCAGTGGGAGGACAAGCCACAGTGTCTTTAACCTCTTCAGGCGAAAACTCTTGCGCTGAACAAAAGGAGTCCATCGCCAGAGGTGGAGTCTTGCTTTTGGTGAACCGACGAGGAGGCCGAATCTCAGGAAGTGGAGGCTCTCTGATATTAAGCTTGGCGAGGTCTTCAGGAGTGATCACCTGAGACATCACAGCATCAAGTCGCTGATACGTATGATGAGCATACTGATGAACCTTCTTCTGAGTGGTATGCATTTGCGCCATATAGCTGAGGATGTCACCAATCTGAAGCTTTGTCCAGTCATGATTCCTATCCACTTTCTGATGGAGACTGATGAGGAGCTCGCGATCAGTCATCAGACGAGCTTGAGTGGTTTCCTCAGTCGACGCATGGGTGCGCTCCTCATGAGTGGTTCGAGACTGAGGTTGACAAATATTGCCACTGAGCGAGTCCTGAGGAAGTACGGCTTCATAAAACGGCGCTTTGCCCTTGGCATTAGCGTGAATAGTGTGCTGAAGCACTTCAACTGGAGGAACGTACGGGCGATGATTAGCCTGATCAGGCTTGAAGTTGATGCCAGTCTTGGTGCAAATGAGCCTCATGATCCATGGAGAATATGGTTTCAGAATATGAGGATTTTGAGCGGCATCCACAAGCGTCCTGAAGAAGAAGTCTGAGACATTAATTGGAGCCAACATGCAGAGGCTGTATAGGATGTTCTTCATGTTGCCGACGACTTCCTCAGCAGTTGATTCATAGCCTTTGATGGGGTAGAAGGACTTAGCCAATATGCGGTACAATGTGCTTGGCAAGTACTGAAGCTCAGAAATGAGGAACTTGGTGCAGGGCGGAGCTTCAGGGGCTTGCGGCTTCATCAGCATATTCATCAGGTCATCCCGAAGAAGTGGAGCACCATATGTGCTTGGAACTGATGCTTCAGAGGGAGGAAGCTGAAGAATGTCCACAATTTCAGGTACTGAGGCAGTGTAATGGTGATGTTGAGTCATCCATTCAAGTTCCCATGTATTGATGTCTTTGGGGTCCCCAGAGACATATAATGTGGCATAGAACTGAAGCACAAGTTCTTCATTCCAGTGGATGCACTCAGAGCAGAACTGAAGCAACTTGGCATGATGCAAATCCTGAAGCACATTGTTGAAGCAAGGGATGGCCTCCATATCCAAATGAGGAATATGTTTATGAGGAAAAACTTTTTGGGCCATGTAGAGGACTGAGGAATAGTAATTCTTCTGAGTAGCCGTCCAGAATCTCAGGAGCTTGCTAGGTGGGGGGGGGAGTTTATGGATTTTGAATCCCAGTCTGAAAGAAGTTCATGGCATTGAAGAAAGCATCAGTGTTGAAGTTGGGACGAGCATCAACTTCAATGTTTCTGTAGAATGGCTTCTTCTACTTTGGACACAGAGAAATGGCTGAGGCAGGCTCCTGATGAGCTGGTGATGCTGAGGGTGAGGGTGGCTGAGGTGGAGAAGTATGGTCTTCAGCATGGGACTCGGGCACAACCTTTGGTGAAGTGGCAGTTGCTGAGGGAGAGGAGACATGGCGATCCTCAGTGCGATCAGGTTCAGCTTCAGTTTCAGCGGCGGGGGGATCTGTCTTAGGATCTGCAGTGGTTGTCTCCGCAGCATCAGTATCAGCAGTAGTGGTTGCTGCAGCATCAGTATCAGCAACCGAATTTGTGGGAGCACTTGTGGCGTCCGGTTCATCAGCATCAGACGCTGAGGAAGATGCACCAACTGATTCTTCAGACTGCCGAGAAGTATCAGGAAGCACCTCGGTCACGGTGGGGCAGTGAGGCCCTGGGGAAAAGATAGTATGAGTGGGAGAGTTTGTCAGCCCATATTCCTCATCATGGACGCGAGGAGTACCATGATCCATAATGTCTACGTCCATGTCTTCAATCTCAGTGATAATTGGTGGCGGTGGGCACTGAGGAGTTGTAACAATGGGTGTTGCTATAGTGGGTGGAGTGAAGAAGATTAAGCTACACTGAGGATTTGGAGGTGGAGTTGAGGCAGCAGTAATAAGAACAGTGGTATCAGCGGCCTTATCTGCCGGAGGAGCTGAGGAAAGTGGTGTAGCATCAATGGGGTCCTCAACAGTGGGCTTCTTTGCGGCAGGTGGAGTGGAGGGTTGGGCTTCGGGCAGGCGCTTGAGGCCTTTGGCAGAGGCAGCAGGGGGTACTGAGGAAGCAGGCTATTGAAGCTTCAACAACTTTGCCATCTGCTGAGACATCCGTTCCTTGGATCTGTCGATATAAGCACGATTGGCGGCACACTCAGTGTTGAGACGTTGAACTTCACATTGATGCTCGATAAATTCCTGAGGAGTAACATCAGTGATAGGTTTCTTTTTGAAGTCACTGAGGACTTTCTTCAGTTTGGCCTTCAACTGTTTCTGAAGATCACGTTGATGAATCTCATTGATGAGGAACTTTTGAATATAGAACTTGATGTCTTTAGGAATGTCCAAATCATCAATAGGAGTGTCAGGCTTGACAGACCAAATTTCAATGTACTCCAAGATCTTCTTGGGATCAAGGAGAAGCGGGATTTCTGAACCTGTTGCTTCAGCTTTGCGTCTGGCCGCAGCACGCACATATTCAATCTTATCAGCTTCAGTGGCGACGAAACCGGCCAAATCCTCAAATTCATCTTCATCATCAGAGGTTTGAGGAGTATGATGAATGGCGCCACGCATAGCAGTTTTCTTTGGTGAGGGGCGTGGGCCGCGTTGAAGAATAGTTTTGGTCTTTAGCTGAGACTGAGGCATTGTGGTTGAGGCCTCTGGAGTATTACCAGATTCATCAGTGCGAATCCTTGAGGAGGGAGCAGCACCATCCGTGCGCTGACATGAGGAACCAACAACTTGAGGCTTAGCTGAGGACTTCGTGGAGGTCTTGATGCCAGGAGCCTTTTTGCGGTGCTGAGGCAGGGGTTGTGGCCTGGATTGAGACTGAGCCTGAGGCAGAATCTGAATTGAGGCAGTCAAGTCACGGACCATATTCTTGACACGGCTGCTACTACTCTTGAGATATTGTTCATAGGCATCAGGAAAGTCATCAGGAGTGTGCATTGTTGTTGGATCAGGAGTGACATCTGGTGCAGGTGGAGGTCGAGCCTTGATATCCAAAGTCTTCAGCGGCGGATTGACAACAAACATTTTCTCATGCTGAGGATTAAGCCATTGATATGCCACCCAACGCTTGGCCCATTCCCTCCTGATCTTCTGGACCATTTTCTTACGATCATCAGTAGTTTCACGTTCAGGAGTCTTCAGCTTCTCATAGAGCTCAGGAGGCAGGACTTTAGCAGTATCAGTGAGCTTACGCCGAGGAGCCATTTTCTTCAGTGGTGGAGACTAAGGAATGGTACGTTCAAGCTGAGCTGCAAATGAAGTGAGACTATGAGAACCATACGATTCCTCAGCAGACTTGTACCTGTGACAGAATTAAGTTGCGAGGGAAGTGGGGTACGGTTATATGCGTTCATGAGGAATAGGCTGAGGAAAGCAAATGAATGAGGCATAGGTATAGGTCTCAGAAAGCTAGCAGTATAGTTGAGGATTGAATGGTTTGAGGACACAACAGTACTGAGGAATATGACACTGAGGAATAAGCCACTAAGGAATAGGCATACCAGAACTGAGGCGAATGCTGAGGAACCACGAGTCAGTTCTTCCTCGACGACGGCGAAATCCGGCTACGTTAGCACGAGAGCTTGAGGATCTCAAGGGCGGCGGCGCGAGAGTGAGAGAAGAGGTGGGGGGAAAATGACCGGGGGGGGTAGAGGGCTATTTATACAGGAGTGAAGGCTGAGGGGTTGCGAAATTTGTGGACCAGATTGCCCCTGATTGTTGGGATCCTCAGTGGATATCATAATGGTGGATAAGCACGACGTGCGGTAAAATCGCAACAAATTGAAGACAGTTGTAACTGTAAATACTTGATTTTAGGAACTTGAGGACAAGGGCTGAGGATGAAGACAAATGGTCTCAGGCTGATGATGAAGACTAATGGTCTCAGCCTGAGGAATACATGATTTACAGATGAGCGCATATGAGATAGACAGATTAGATAAGTGAGCACAGAGAGATGGGTCCAATCACGTTCACCTAGATGAAGAAGCAAAAGCTGAAGAACAATAACTATAGGTGAACGCTGTTGAGGACAAACACGGTAATCATCAGTAATGAAGACTTCAACTGAGAAAGCTAAGGAGCAACAAATCCTGAGGTGTTTGGGCGGTGGCGCTACCCACCTTATAGGGAATGAGACACTTGATACCATACAATTGTCGTATGGATCTTGAGTCAATTCCACATTAATTTCTTCACACTTAGCAAGGTAGTTCCTCATGATTTGAGGAGTACGACGCATCGTGTGTTGTACATCAGGATTCTTCAATATTGTTTAAGCGTTAGGATGTGTGTCCATTCACTGGACGTTTGAGGAATCTAAGATATTTAGCTCACACCTCAGAGTGCTAAATCGCTTCTCATCCAAAGGCTTAGTGAATATATCAGCAAGTTGGTCTTCAGTCTTCACGTGGCTGATGACGATGTCTTCCTTCAATACATGATCCCGAAGAAAGTTATACCGAATCTCAATGTGCTTCGTCCTCGAGTGTTGTACTGGGTTCTGAGAGATCTTGATGGCACTCTCATTGTCACATAGTAGTGGTACTTTCTTCAGGTTGATGCCGTAGTCCTTCAGAGTTTTCTTCATCCAAGGAAGCTGTGAGCAGCTAGCACCAGCAGCAATGTATTCAGCTTCAGCAGTGGAGAGTGAGATGCAGTTCTGCTTCTTCCATTACCAGCATACCAGAGAACGTCCGAGGAAATGACATGTTCCTGAGGTAGACTTCCGATCCACTCGATCTCCAGCATAATCTGAGTGTGAGTACCCAACGAGATCCAGCTGTGTGCCTTTTGGATACCATAAGCCTAGTGACGGGGTGTGAGCCAAATATCGAAGAATTCGTTTCACCGCTTGGTGATGCGATTCCTTAGGTGCCGCTTGGAATCGGGCACACATGAAAACGCTCAACATTATATCAGGCCTAGATGCACATAAATATAGCAGAGAACCTATCATGGAGCGGTATACCTTCTGATTTCCATTTTCATCAGGACCAAGCTGTCCATTTGTAGGCATCGGTGTCTTGATAACCTTGCAGTCTTGCATCCCGAATTTCTTCAGGAACTCTTTGAGGTACTTCTCCTGAGAGATGAAGATGTCGTTGCGCTGTTGACGAATTTGAAGCCCCAAGAAGAACTTCAGTTCGCCCATCATGGACATCTGATATTGTTCACTCATCAAGAATGCAAATTCTTCACTTTATTTCTTGTTAGTGCATCCAAATATAATTTCATCAACATATATTTGACATATGAATAATGCATCATCATATCGTTTTGTGAAAAGAGTTGGATCGAGGGAACCAGATTTGAAGCCCTTGCTGATGAGGAAGTCCCTTAGTGTGTCATACCAAGCCCGAGGGGCTTGCTTCAGTCCATAGAGGGCTTTCTTCAATCTGTACACCATATCAGGTTTCTTTGCGTCTTCAAAGCCTGAGGGTTGAGCAACATATACTTCTTCCTCGATATTACCATTGAGGAAGACACTTTTCACATCCATTTGATAAAACTTGATATTATGATGGTTAGCGAATGCAAGCATAATACGAATAGACTCAAGTCTAGCAACAGGAGCGAAGGTTTCACTGAAGTCGATCCCCTCGACTTGTGTATATCCTTGAGCTACGAGACGAGCTTTGTTTCTGATGACTTGTTGATACGTCCAAAACGTATCTATAATTTCTGCTTGCTCCATGCATGTTTTGTGTGATATTGCTATGATCTAGATACACTTTCATACACTTTTGATCATATTTGGACTAACCTATTAACTCAGTGCAACCCAGTGCCAGTTCCTGTTTTCTGCTGTTTTTCTATTTCAGTTTTCCCCCATACAAAAAGTGCCAGAAAAATTCGGGAAAATTCAGATAAAAAATCAGCGTGACGGAAGCTTCGAGAAGAGCCCGGGAGGGGCTAGAGGGGAGCCTGGGGGGGCCCAGGCGGCCACCCGGCGCGGCCCCACCTCTGGCCGCGCCAGGGGGCGCCTGGGGCACCTGGCCCACCTCTGGATGCCCCCTTTCGCCTATTTATCCCCCGTCACGAGAAAACCCCAGAAGCAGAACCCTATTCTGCGAACTCGCCTCTGTTCCGCCGCCGCCGCGCTTCAGAAGATCGGGAGCACCAGAAGACCTCTTCCCGGCACCCTGCCGGAGGGAGGATTGACCTTTGGGAGTATCCTCTCCACCATGGATGCTCCCCGGATGTCTCGTGAGTAGTTTTCCTTGGATCATGGGTCCGTGATCAGTAGCTATGTGATGTTCTCCTCCCCTCTTTGATCTTCATTGTTTAGACCTCGTGAGCTGCCCAACATGATCGAGGCACCTTTGTAATATTTCTGCTATTGCTATGTTGAGTCTGATAGGATCTGATGGATTATGAGATTATGTTCAGATTGTGATAGAGTAATATATTTGGTTTTTATCTCTTATATTTTTGTTCCTATGTAATTCTTGCATGTTCCCCGTTGCTGTTTATTGCTTTGGCCAAGTAGTAGGTAGTGACTCCAAGAGGGAGCGTTGTGCTAGATTGTGGGTTCATGCCCCCCGATGACACGCTTGAGTGACAGAAACATGAGTCTAGGGGATGTGATGTTGCCACAAGGGGGAAAACAACGGTGCTTGTAACCGCGGTTACAACGATTGTATACTTTACGCAGAGTTCTTTTTAATGCAGTTTTCTGTTGCTTTGGGTTTACACTTTGGGTGGGGCTCATAACTTAATACCAGCGAGATGTTCTGGATAGATATCTCAAGGTGGATGATTAGTAGTAGATGCAGTTGGATTTCGGTCTACTTACCTTGGCATACTTTCTGTGCTTTTGAACCTCTTCCTTTCTTTTGTAGCATAGTTAGCATTGCGGTGCGTTCATAATCCTGTCAATTGCCTTTCTGTAATTTGTTTACCTCGCATAGCAATTTTATCGTCTTTTGGGAGAGAGACATCACTAGCGAACCTCACGTATCCCGGTCCATATCCTTATCATTGTTTCCACGCTATATTTACTTTTATGCATTTACTTTCAAGTTGCTATTATTATCCCTTGCGTTTTATCCTTTGTAAACAACAAGACCGGAGAGATTGACAACCTCTCTGAACTTTGTTGGGAACAAAGTTATCTGTGTCTTTGTGCAGGTCCGCGTCAGTTGCGCCGCTGACACCTACTTATCATCTCTAGAGTCCTACTGGAGACAAACCTTGGTATCTTTACCGAGGGAAATTTGCTGCTGTGCTGCATCACGCCTTCCACTTGGGGCTCACCAAGGAAGGATGAGAATACTACACCCGTCAACCCTCGCGCCATCACTTGTCCATCTTCATCGAGCTTGTTGCGGTAGATCCACTTCGTGCCGATGATATTGTGAACTCAAGGATCCGGACATTTGACTAATTCCCAAACATCATTCAGTTTGAACTAAAGAAGTTCGTCTTGCATCGCCTGAATCCATTCCGCTTCTTGGAATGCCTCGGTGACTTTGGTGGGCTCTGAAATTGATACAAACGAGAAATGCCCACAAAAGTTAGCTATACGATTAGCTCTTGCACGAGTAAGAGGACCTGGTAGGTTGACGTCAGCGAGGATTTTGTCCACTTGAACTTCATTCGCCACGCAAGGAAGTCGAGGAGGATGATCTTGAGGCGCATCTTCGTCACTGCTATCAGATTCATCTGCATCTGCTTCAGGTTCTTCAGGAGCTTTAGGAGTATCAGGATCCTCAGGATCAGGATCGTCATCAGGATTGTTTGCATCAGGATTTGGATGTTCTCAAGGAGCAGGAGGTATGTGTGTTTCTTCAGGATGATCTACAGGAATGATATCACCAGCACCCATCTTCTTGATATGTTCTTTAGGTGGTGCTTCATCTAAATCATGTGGCATGTGCTCTCTTTGGGAGCCGTCAGATTCTTCAAATCGCACATCTACAGTTTCAATAATTTTATAATGACTAATATTGAAGACTCTGTAGGTGTGTGAGTTGATACCATAACCAAGGATGAAATCCTCACATGCTTTGGGTGCAAATTTGGACTGGTGATGAGGATCACGAATCCAACAAGGCGCACCGAATACTTTGAAGTAACTTACATTGGGTTTCTTACCGACCATTCACTCGTATGATGTTTTATTGAAGAACTTGTGCAGATACACTCGATTGACGATGTGGCATGCAGTGTTGATTGCTTCAGCCCACCACTTAAGTGGAGTATTGTACTCAGCCAGCATCGTGCGAGCCATCTCGATGAGGGTTCGGTTCTTCCTCTCAACAACTCCATTTTGCTGAGCAGTGTAAGGCGCAGAGAATTCATGAGTGATTCCCAAGTCATCGAGGAATGCTTCCACACCGAAGTTCTTGAACTCAGTGCCGTTGTCGCTTCGAATGTGCTTGATCTTCAGGTTGTAGTTGTTCATGACTCGCTGGGCGAAGCGCTTGAGGATTGCTGGGGTTTCTGACTTATAGAGAAGAAAATGCACCCAAGTGTATCGTGAGAAGTCATCAACAATAACAAGACCATACATATTACCTCCAAAGCTTGAATACTTTGGAGGAACGAATAGATCCATGTGAAGAAATTACAGAGGTCTCGTAGTAGTCATGATGTTCTTCGCTGGATGCTTGGCATTGGTCATCTTTCCAGCTTCGCACGCACCACACAGCCGGTCCTTTGAGAATCTGATTTCCTCAATTCCGAGGACATGTTTCTTCAGCACCAGTTTCTGGAGATTCCTCATTCCGGCGTGGCCGAGTCTTCGATGCCATAGCCAGCATTCTGAAGCTCTAGCCATGAGGCATGTAGCAACCTGAGGACCTTCAGAGAAATCTACAATATATAGATCACCTTTCCTAACTCCACTCAAGAAAATGGAGTGATCACTAACCATATAGACAATACAACCATACTTTCCGAAGACAACAACGAGATCAAGATCACATAGCATAGAGACAGACATCAAGTTGTATCCAAGAGATTCAACAAGCATGACTTTGTCAATGTGTTGGTCTCGTGAGATGGCCACTCTTCCGCGACCCAATACCTTACTTTTACCTTTATCGGCGAAGGTGATGGTTTTCTTTGAAGAAGGACTCAGAGATGATTCCATAAGAAGGCTTCTGTCACCAGTCATGTGATTTGTGCATCCACTGTCCATCACCCATTCAGTCTTTCCCTGCAAAGTAATTAGTATCTCATACAGCAAGTTATGAGCCAGCCTCAGTTTGAGGGTTTTATGGTTCCTCAGAATTAATTCCTCGGGATGTTCCTCAGGATTGATTGAGTGAAACCAAACAATAAAAATATCCTTCAACTGACTCAATTGATGATTTCCTGGGCATATGATCTTCAAAATTTATGATTGCCACAGGACATGTCCCTGCACAGATGATTAGTTCTTCTTTACCACCCACATCTTGATGGGTGGTTTTGAGGTACATGAGGGCTGATGAGGGCAATGAGACCTAATGGGACGTGAGATGGTGGTATCAGGATAAGCAAATGAATAAGCATTCTTATGAGGGGCTTCCCTGTGAACAAAATGGTTAGCAGACACATGATTATAACCATTTCCATTTGAGGTATCGTCCTCAGATGATACCCTAAGCTCATTTGCATCTGCATTCACAACAAGGTTAGTGATGAGGTCCTTCTGAACCCAGATCTGCTTGACTGGAGGGCCGTTCCTGCAGTTAGTTCCGATGTATCTGGCGAATACCTCACCATTAACATCCTTAAACAGTTTATAGTTTGAGTCAGAAGACTCAATCACCACATCTGAAGAAACAGCATCATAACCAGATAAGGTATAGGGATCAGGAGGAGGCATCTTTGCCCGAACCCAAGTGGTCTCAGGATATTGTTCAGGTTTCCAGTAATACCCATCAGGGTTGAGTTTACGAGTGAATGCAACACCTTCTTTCCTCGGGTTCCTGTTGAGGATCTGTTTCTTGAGGACGTCACAAAGAATCTCATGTCCTTTCAGACTCTTGAACATGCCGATTTCCAGTAGACTCTTCAACCTAGAATTTTCTTCAACAATGTCTATGGTATCCTCAGATGAGGGGTTAGATACCACAGAGGCAACAGAAATAACAGAGTCTGAAGATATTGAGGAACTAGGCACAGAGGTGATACGGTCATGTTCAATGTGTATTAAACAGGGAGGATTGAATCCTTCTTGTGGGATGATGATCTGTTGGGAAAGGAGTGAATCATTTTCTTTCCTCATATCTTCATGAGACATCTTCACGCGTTCAAGTTATTGCTTCCTCATGAGGAACTCATGAGCCAGCTTCTCATGATCGGTGAGGAGTGCCTCATGACGATTGAACAAGTCATCAAAATTTGACTGAAGAATTTTTAATTCCTCAGTCAACTTTTGAGTCTTCGTCATTTCCTCAACCAACATATCATCACTCTTGTTTAGTGAGATCTGGATCTTTTCAAGTGCACGTTGTTGTTTAGATGCAAGTGTAGCAAGTTTAGCATAGTTTTCATCAGGTTCTTCATCAGAGGGATCATCCGATGATGAGTACGTAGATACCTTGGAGGACTTGTCCATGAAGCAGAAGGTAGGGGTCGTGTCTTCAGCTTCATCATCGACATGTGATGGATCAGATTCCTCAGTGCTGAAGATTGACTTGGAGACAAGTGACGTGGCAAGGGCCAGTCCAGCCACACCCTCAGATTCTTGAGTTTCTTCCTCAGCATCAGGGTCGGAACCAGATTCTTCAGAGTCCAATTCTTTTCCGCGAAATGCGCGAGCTTTGCGGGAGTTGATATTTATGTATCCAGCAGGCTTTGAGGATCTTGAGGATTTCTTCTTAGTCTTTTCATCAGAACTGTCATCTTTCCCTTTCTTCTTCTTCTTCTTCAGTCTAGCTTCCTTTTCCCATAGAGGACACTTAGCGATGTAATGCCCAGGTTTCTTGCACTTGTGGCAGACTCTCTTTCTTGTTTCGACAGAGTCATCATCTTTGCTTTTTCTTGAGGAAGATCTTGAAGAATTTCTGAAGCGATTCTTCTTCGTGAATCTTTGGAACTTTCTGGTGAGGAGAGAAAGTTCCCGGCTGAGGGTTTCAGGATCATCAGTATCGGCCTCAGATTCCTTATCAGAGGATACTCTTCGAGCTCTAGCTTTTAGCGCGCGGAATTTAGGCGTGGAGTTGTACAAGTCTCGTTTTTCAGAGAGTTTCAGTTCATGAGCATTGAGGCGCTCGAGAATGTCAGCAGGATCTAGAGTCTTGAAATCAGGCCTTTCTTGAATCATCAGTAATAGGAACTCAAATGAGTCATCCAGTGACCTCAGTAGTTTCTTCACCACCTCATGATCTGTGATATCAGCAGCACCCAGTGCTTGAAGTTCATTGGATATGTCAGTGAGTCTATCAAAGGTTTGTTGCACATGCTCGTTGTCCAGCCTCTTAAACCTGTTGAATACAATGCGGAGTGTATCAACTCGTGAGTCTCGTTGAGCTGAGACTCCTTCATTTACTTTTGAGAGTCTAGTCCATATCTTCTTTGCAGTATCCAGACCACTGATACGGTTGAACTGAGCCTTGTTGAGATGACCACCTATAATGCTTCGAGCTTTTGCATCAAGTTGCCAGTTTTTCTTGACAACTTCAGGAGCAGTCATCAAATTTGCTTCAGGAATGCCTTGATCAACAATATCCCACATATCCTTATCAATGGCTTCAAGATGCATCCTCATCTTGTTCTTCCAGCAGTTTGAAGCAATGCTCATTGTACCTGAGGTCGACATAACTAAATCTCCAGGTGGTTAAACCGAATCACACAAAACAAGGGAGTACATTGCTCTGATACCAATTGAAAGTGCAATATGTCGACCAGAGGGAGGGGGGTGAATGGGAGATTTTAAAATATCTCGAGGAATTTCTAGTTCCTCAGGACTGAGGCAATACGAAATTGAGGAAGTTGAAACCTGAGGAAGAACACACGAAGTACAATAGCAATGACGTGAATGTAAAAACAATCTATTGCACAGCTAAGGTAAGATTGAGGCACAAACTGAGGAAACAGTGTAGAGTGAACTCAGAAAGTAAAGCATCAGGATAAGTCATCAGTGCATAAACAGAAGAACTGAGGTTGAAGAAATAGCACTGGGACACTGAAGACGAAGACTTGATGAACCAGTTCGAGTTGCTGTGACAACTCTACGTCTGGTTGGAGAGGCTGAGATTGAACTCAGAAGACATAGTCTTCACCTTATTCTCCTTGAACTAGAGTCCTTAGACTCCGTCCAATAACTCAGGTGAGTCTTCAAGGTAGACTCCCGAAACGTTCACAGACTCAGTCACTCCGGGAAGTCACAATTGCATCTTGACTTCCTCAGACTGAAGACTTCTACACCGGCTGGAAGATCACAGTCTTCAATAGTAAAAAGCTTCGGATCACTCGAACCGACTTCCTCAGAAATTCCCAACTACTCAGGCTGGTGGTTTTCCTCACTTAGGTTCTTCAATGTCCTCAGAGGTGGGTTGCTCTCAAATGACAAGTGTCAGTTTTTCTCTGGGAGCATCCAACCCACAAATGGGGCTGGGGGTGGCTATTTATAGCCGCGGAGCAACCCGAGGTGAAAGGACATAAATGCCCATGCACGCAATTACTCTCGTGCCCTCGGATATGACCGTTGCTAGACAGGATCTAGCCTCTCACCATGCAACACATGGCATGGTCAAACTATTCTCTCTCTTCACATTCTTCAGAAGAATCGCACTAGCGATCTTCCGACTTTTCAACCGAAGTTAGTTACCTCAGTGTCCTGAAGAACAACGTCTCAGACACCCGAGGACTGAACTTCTACTGCAGGAGATTTCCTCAGGGTTTTCTTCAGGATTTCTAATTGAGCACTTCGTCAGAAATACAGAACTCATTTTCCTTAACTCCTCCAAAAGTGCGATGTTTTCCTACGACTCAAGAAGTATAAAAAGTCTTAGCGAAGACTACGCTTCAACTTTGTATTCAGCGCGAACGTCCTCAGGATCGTCCTCAGCTTCAGCTTCAACCGAACTCTTCAGGATCCTGATTCCTCAGGATTTCACGCAACTTCATTCTTCAGGAAACACACCGATTTCTCCAATGTTCCTCAACATTTTGGGGGGTCGACAACGGTGGTTAACCTCATCCTCAGGGACTGTCTTCCTGTGTATACTCACAAACACATCAGTCCCTCAACCGTTTTGTCATCAAATACTCCAAAACCTCAAAGGGGGCACTAGATGCACTTACAGGTTTTAATGCAGAAAGCTTTGACTTGCCTATCCTGTACTACGACTACATAGAGTTGAGATGAGAGGGACACACGAGTCCATCTAATCTTGATCACCACGTCAATACACCACCATAGATTCCTCCTCGACTTCCCCACGAGGAAGCAACCCAAAAGTCTCACACTTATCTTGGCAATTTTAGAGTATCCGTTTGAGTTGTCTAATAATCAAGTAAAGATCTCAAAATAGTCCATAACCGCGGACACGACTATTCGAATAGATCATTAACCCTGCAGGGGTGTACTTCTTCACATGCATAGCTACAACTTACCGCCTAGAACTCGTCACCTTCAAGCGGTGTCGGCGAGGATAGTACCACGACACTTACCTCACGACTCCAACTCTAGTCCATGGGATCGCCTATCTGAGTATGTACCCCAATCGGGAATCCGGCCGGGGTTTCCGTTCAGGACCCAGACGATGTATGGACGGTCCAACAAGCCCACCTCGACGGATGGTACTGCGCTTGCATAAAACCGTGCTACAATATGAAATCAAATCGAAGATACAATAACCCATGTGAATCCTGTACCATAGTCGGGGTGAGTTAATAGGTCGAGAGGGGTCAATGAGCCCAACATGTGGTAGTAATTTGTGTCTTGGATCACAACACAAGAACTCGGGGCCTAAGGCAGTGTAAATGAGACAACCCACTGTGTACTCCTACACAACCTCTCATTGTTCACCTTTGTTAGGATGACTTCACCAACACATTACCATTACATTGCATTGTTATCTACCATCCCGATACATCACCCAGATGGATCAACCTCATTGCAAACACTCTAAGAAAATCATAATATGGATGAAGGGCCACATGATGAACACAATCCATCCTGGATCTGCTAGGTTGAGTTTTGCTTAATACTGTGGCAGCAATGATAGGTCATGCAAAGGATGGGTTCAACTAGCGGTAGAACGGTAACATGTGAATCACCTAATCATGCATAAGAGAACAAGAGGGAAATGGGTTTATATATACATGATCAATGGGTTTTTCTTGCCTTGTTGACGATCGCGAGGTGTCACTCTTCAGAGTAGTCGGAAACTATGTCCGGCGATGAATCTATCGAGAAGAAGCAAACACCGAGACAACGAAGTATAAATCATACATTTCAATTCACAAACAAGATGCATAACATAGCATGGCATGGTACTAATGTTCTCTATGTTTATGTTTCAACATATTAATTGAAGTATATTTGGAATAGAATTCCAAATTCAAACTCCAAATGATTATTCAAAAATGCCCAAATTACATTTGCTACTGTTTGATCTTTGTAAACTATTTTGTCATGCATTAAAGTTGTATATTTGGATTCCTTCCATTTTTCTGATAATTTTTCATATATTATTTATTTTATTTGGATTTATAGTTTAAAAGTTATTGAATTTCAAAGATTTAATCATTTTCTAGATTTTTCTGATTAGTTATAATTGGGACAAAAGAATTATTGCGTCATAATAACATCATCATGACGTCAGAGGAGTTGAATGGTCAACTGACCAGTGGGCCAGGCCTATTATTGGCTCAAGGGGTTAACCCTATTTTAATTAAACTAACCGTGGGTTATTAGGGGGATTGGCCCCACCTGTCATTGACCCTAGGGGTTAATTAGGAGGGGGTTAGGCCTAAGTGGCCGCCGATGACGAATTCTGCGGAGAAGACCCGGCGGCCGTGGCGGAAGAAGACGATGCAGGCGTCTTCCACGAGGCTCCTCGGCTCTAATTGACGGCTTGAGGTGACGAAGAGGGCCACTGCGAGGCGGATGGACAAGTCGGCGAGGTGAATGGGGCACGGTGGCCGCGGTGGCGCACGTCGGCGAACTCTGGTGGTGCTCGGGACCTCGCGGATTTGCGCCGGAGAGAGAGAGAGGAGGGGTCCAGAGGAGGGGAAAAAAGAAGGGGGGTTGCCCAGGGCCTCCATGGCGGGGATAAGGGCGAGGGGAGCAGCCAGGCAGCGGCCTGTCGGCCATGCCGGGCTCGCCGGCGAGCTACCTGCCTTCCTGGCCAGTGGAGGAAGACAACCCTGCCCTTTTGGGCTGAGCTGCCTCTGCTAGGCCAGGTGGGCTCTCCCTTTGTCTTTTTTCTTCTTTTTTTTATTCTTTCTGTTATTGTGTTTTGTTTTGCATAAAATAGCAAAAAAAATTTATAAAATTCGAAATTAGTTTATATGGACTTAGGTAACAAATACCTAGCCACTCCCACTGACGAGGGGCTGACCCCACGACTCCTACGGATGAGCCTACCTGGTGTCCATGAAGGCAGAAGGCCCATGAAGATACAGCCTCGGCCCACTAGTTGGCACCGACGTAGGAGTCCGCGACTCACAAGGAAGGTAGGGTTAGGAAAGCTTACCTGTAAACGTAGATGAACTCCCCGAGACCTAGCCCGGTATATAAGGGCTAGGAGGGGCGATGCCAAAGACATCTAATATCACCTGTAACCCTAGCCTTGAGCACTCCAGCCTTGGCCTCCACTGTAATCGCATCTCCCCCATTAATAATATCGAGCAGGAGTGAGCCTTCCTGTCTGCGTACGAGCTATCATCCAACCTGTGCATCTCATGACTAACCCAGGGTCCCTGACCATGGGATTTTCCGAGGTTGATCCCCGTCACCCACCATTTTGGAATTTTTGAAATTCAATTCATTTGAATTTCAATTCAAATAGAATTTAAATTTAATTTCCAAGCTCCTGTTTGTATTTTTGAAAATTCCTTGAGAATGTGGTTGGACCCACAACACTTGAAATGTGATCATGCACATTTATAGGGATTTTCAAAATAATCAGAAGAATTTTGGAAAAATATTTTTTGCTGGCCTTTTATTTAATTTCTTTTTGAGGCTTTTCCAAATCCCCAATTCTTAAACCATGGAATTTAAACATGATGCCACTTATTCTAGGAATAAAAATTACATACCAAACTAGGGTTGTGACACATGAACCCACAATCGAGCATAACACTCCCTCTTGGAGTCACTACCTACTACTTGGCCAAAGCAATAAAAAACAACGGAGAACATGCAAGAGTTACTCAAGAAAAAAATATAAAAGATAAGAACCAAATATATTACTCAATCACAAACTGAACTTAGTCTCATAATCCATCAGATCCCAGCAAACTCAGCATAGCAACAACACAGAATTACATATGTGCATTGATCATGTAGGGCAGCTCACAAGGTCTAATCCATGAAGAACAAAGAGGGGAGGAGAACATCACATAGCTACTGATCACGGACCCATGGTCCAAGGTAGACTACTCACGGATCATCCGAGAAGTGTCCATGGTGGAGGAGAGGCTCCCGGAGGTCTGTTGGCGCTCCCGATCTTGGAAGCGCGGTGGCGGAAGAGAGGCGAGATCGTGAAAAAGGGTTCTGTCCTCGGAAGAATCCCGTCACGGATAATAAATAGGCGAAGGGGGGCAGCCAGGGGGGCCACCAGGTGTCCAGGCGCCCCCCTGGCACGGCCAAGCCCTAGGGCACGCCATGTGGCCTCCTGGACACCTGGTGGTGGCCCTCTAGCCCCACCCAGGTGTTTCCGTAAGGTTCTTCTATGCTGACTTTTTTATCTGATTTTCCCGAATTTTTGGAGCACTTTTAATATGGGGGAAACCTGAAATAGAAAAAAAATAGAAAACAGGAAATGGCACTTTGGTGCACTGAGTTAATAAGTTAGTCCAAATATGATCAAAAGTGTATGAAAGTGAATCTAGATCATAGCAATATCACACAAAACATGCATGGAGCAAGCAGAAATTATAGATACGTTTGGGACGTATCAGTAGTCCCCCTTGGACCATGGGTCCATGACCATTAGCTATGTGATGTATCCTCTCCAATCTTGTGCTTCAATTCTTAGCCCTTGTGAGCGTCCCTACATGATCAAGTTATCTACCTAATGTTTCTGCTATTGCTATGTTGTGTTTGCTGGGATCTGATGAATTATGAGATTATGTTCAGATCGTGATGAGTTATATATTTTGGTTCTCCTTTTATATTTTGTTCTTGAGTAATTCTTTCATCTTGTCTGTTGCTTTTTATTGCTTTGTCCAAGTAGTAGATAGTAACTCCAAAAGGGAGCGTTATGCTTGATTGTGGGTTCATGCCCCCCGATGTCTAGCTTGAGTGATAGAAACATGCGACTAGGGGATGTGTTGTTGCCACCAGGTAGAAAACAACGGTGCTAGTAACCGCGGATGCAAGGATTGTTTAACTTACGCATAGTTTGTTAATGCAGTTGTCTGTTGCTTTGGGTTTACACTTTGGGTGGGGCTCACAACATAATACCAGCGAGATGTTCGGAATAGATATCTCAAGGTGGATGATTAGTGATACGTCCAAAACATATCTATAATTTATGCTTGTTCCATGCTCATTTGGGTGACATTGCTATGTGTTTGGCTACACTATCATACCTTTTTACACATATTTGCACTAACCTACTAACTCAGTGCTCCTAGTGCTAGTTTCTGTTTGCTGATGTCTGTGAATTGCAGGTTTATACCCATATTTACGGTGCCCAAAAAATTCCAAGAAAAATATATATAAAATCAGCGTGAAGAAAGCCTCCAGAAGACCGAAGGAGAGCCGGAGGGGGGCCACCCCCTCCCAGGCGGCCACCTGGCACCGCCAGGGGTGGGGCCCCGCCCACAGGCCGTCTGGGAGGAGGGCACCTCCCCTGGTGCCCCCTTCGGCCTATATTTAGCTCCCGATCCAGAAACCCTGTAAAGAGACCCCGCATTGCGATTTTCACCACTGTTCCATCGCTGCCGCGATCCCGAGATCGAGACCTCCAGAAGACCTCGTCCTGGCACCCTGCCGGAGGGATGATTTATATCCGGGAGCTTGTCCACCACCATGAGCACTTCCCGGAAGTGCCGTGAGTAGCCCCCCTTGCACCATGGGTCTATGACCAGTAGCTATGTGATGTCTTCTCTCCAAATTTTTTGCTTCAATTCTTAGCCCTTGCGAGCTGCCCTACATGATCACGAGACTTATATAATATTTCTGTTGTTGCTATGCTGTGTTTGCTGGGATCCAATGGATTATGAGATTATGTTCAGATCGTGATGAGTTATATATTTGGTTCTTCTTTTATATTTTGTTCTTGAGTAATTCTTGCATGTTCTCCGTTGCTTTTTAGTGCTTTGGCTAAGTAGTAGATAGTAACTCCAATAGTTAGTGTTATGCTGAATTGTGGGTTCATGCCTCCAGATGTCTAGCTTGAGTGACAGAAACATGAGACTAGGGGATGTGTTGTTGCCACCAGGGAGAAAACAACGGTGCTTGTAACCGCGGTTGCAAGGATGGTTTACCTTACGCAAAGGTGGATAATTTTTAAGTAGATGCTGATGAAGAAACGGTCTACTTGTCTTGGCGTACTTGTTGGGATACAGGGCATAAAACACAAAATTTTCATACCTACGGTACCCGAACCCAAGATCTATGCTATGGCGATGTAAAGTAACGGAGGGAATCGATGTTCATACCTTTGAAGACCGAAAGAGGGAAACATTCTTGCGAACGTGGCTGGTGTAGACTCAGAACTACGACCTCCCTGTGGTGTAGTAGACCACCGGAAAGGATGACTCCCGGTTGACCTCCAGCGATGAAGTAGCACCACAGGTGTAGTGCCTCAAAGAGATTATACACTTCGTCTGAATCAGAGTCCGTATGCACCTTCGGCGGTCAGGAACGCGATCACCAGACGCGAGAGAGAGGTACCGAGGGCGTTTGCGTAAACTGGCCACCCAGCCCTTCCCTATATAAAGACCACCAGCCTCCCACACCCATTTTAGGGTTTCCCTTAACACAAATTGCAGTCACCCCCCTAAGAAATCCCAGATCTGCCTCCCAAATCCCCCTCTCCCCGAAACCCTAGCTCCTGGTCAGATCTGACTGTCGGATCTGCATATCGACGGCCTGGGAGCGCGCCACGTCACCCCAGATCCAGCTCCAGCCTCCCACAGCCAGCACAGGGCATCCGGGCCGCACCAGGACGCGGCCAGCCCGCGCCTCCGCCGCCACGGCCGAGCTCCTCCTGAGTCACGCCATGGCCGCCGCCACCGGCCAGCTCCGGCGAACGCCGCGTCGCCACGCCACCCTCCCTGGTCAGCACCGTGCCCCTCCTATCCTTCTCCTTCTTCTCCCCTCACCCCTCCCCTCTCCTTCTTCTCCAGGAGGCCGAAGCCACCATGGCCATGGGAGGCGAGCTCGAGCTCGCCATGGCCTCACATCCGGGCGCCCCGGCGTCCTCCGGCCCAGATCCGGCCGCCTCCGGCCCTCCTCCGCCAAGCCCGGCCATCCCCAAGCCCCCCGTCACCTCTCTGACCTCCCAACCGCCGGCCAGCAGCACCTCCAGTCCGCCATGGCATGTGCAGCCCCGAGCTCCCCCCTGTAATTTTCTAAGTCCCAGGATTTTTACTTCAAGTGTCTACCTTGCAGCGCGTTTTCCCGTTAGCTCGTAGATCCGATTGACAGAATTCTTTTTTTGGATGGTTGTGGTCTGTGTGATCTAGCATCCATATTTTGGGAGTAGTTGCATTTGAGATAATCTTGATTGTGTTATTGTTGGTCAAACATGGCACCAGATCGTTAAACTGAACTGCTGTTAAGTCTGTCCTAAAACTGTTGCTTGATTGAAACTTCGGGCGATGGTTGCGTCGCAACCGTACGTCGGAATGGAGTGATTTATTTTGCGTTGCATTAAGGATTGTTTCTACTTCAATTCCATGTATTCACATGTCATGTTTTCTTGCTTCATGTTGATTGTATCTTGCTCCAAAGTAGCTACCCTGCTGTTAGTGTGCTGCTGTTTATATTTTGTTGCAACTTCGGTCGACGAGTGTGTCGCGACCGTTTATCGGAATTGAGTGATTCCAATTGCATATTGGTAAGAATCATGTCTACTTTATGCCCATGTATTGCTATGTCATGTTGCTGCACTTTTGCATATAGTTATACCCCTGTTTATACAGCATAAAAATAATAGTTTATGCCATGTTGTTTGCTTAATATTTTTTGATCCGTGATGCCTATTTGCATGGTTCTTTTTGCCATGCCTTCCCTGTTATGTCTACTTTAGTTCCATATCATTTGTGATCTTGTTTGCATTGATTATCCTATTTATGCAATGCTCTAAAGTGTGCTTCCTGATGTTGGCAGATTGTGCCCGTAACTTGTTTTGCTTGTATCTTTTTAACCGTAACTCCGTTTGGAGTGTTCTTTATATGTAACTTGATTAGTTTTTCGTGTACTTTGTGTTTATGCTACTGTTTTCTGTTGTTAACCAACCTACAATATGGTTTAGGGAAGAACAGTACCAAACGCAATAATTATTGTGGGGTCCGCAATAGCTGCCATGTATAGGTTTACCCCCCCCCCCACTTAAAGTGAGTAGATTAAATAGTTTATTTATGCTTCACCTCTTGCCATGTTTGTGTGCTATGCCATGCTTGAGTGAGATGACATGTTAACAACCTTTTTTGATCACCTGTAGCTAAACAACTTGAACCTTTCTAAATGTGCAGTATCGTCGTGTGTGACGAGTACTCCACTTAACCTGTTAGTAACCGCTCTCGACGGTAGGTGCGATGTCTCGTGTTGCCTTCTTGTTGTTGCTTGCTCGTGTTTGCTTCGTAGTAATATATGCTTGCTCGTTGATTGCTTTCCAGTGTTTACCCTGTTGTGTGCTTCCGCGGGTACCTTCGGAGACGATGCGAGCTTGCGATCTACTACACCTTCGGAACCCGACTTATCAACATGCAAGGACTATACATTACTTATGATCCATTCTATTTCAACCAGCGGTTTGCATACTAGTATAGGTTAGGTTCGATGTTTGATCCTACCACATGTTTACAGCCTCTTTCAAACCGATACAGCCATGTCCCCTCCCAGCAGACCTTGTACTGCTATGTTACTATTGCTCGTTGCTCAGCCCCTGCTTAGTATGCATTCTTAGGATGCTACGATGTTACCCTGTTACTCCTTGGTTTGGGATATCACATTATTATATTGTTGTTGATGATATGATTATTATAATGTTGACTATATTCGACGAAGGATGGAAGTTCTAGGCTATCCCGCCCCGACGCTTTGTTCCATTCGAGTCACCTAGGATCCGAGTTCCGGGTATTGGTTTTAAGACTGAACGTGCCTAACCGTGTGTGGGATTTTATGGGGTCCCCTTTTCATACCTATCTAGCTTCAACATTTATAGAGGTGGCCCAAGCTGATTTACCATTTGAAAACCATGCATATATGTCTGTCGGGTAACTCCTGGCAGACATCCTTTAAAACAACCCGGACCAGTGAGGACTTAGTTTCCCTGTTGGTCCACCTTTGACCGGCGAGGACCCGAGACCTCACGTGAGGCGTCTCGGTAACCCAAACCCTGTTGAGACGGAAGAGTCCGATCCGAGAGCATGGCCAGCTTTTGGAACTCTTGGAACTAAATCATAAAATGGTTGCCTGTAATGGGTAGCAACTGAGAGAGATGGGCGTGCGTGCGGAGCCTTGTAATGGGAAGTTGGTACACCCCTGCAGGGTTAAATCTTTTCGAGAAGCCGTGTCCACGGTTATGGACGACTTGTGACCTACTCCTTGTTCATAGACAACAACAACTGAGATAATCTGAATATAACTTGATCAACGTGTGTGTACCTTGACTGCTTCTTCTTCGTTGGGATGCGAAGAGGAGGAAAAGGATAGGATAGGTGTTATGTTTGCGTAGTAGGTGGATAGCAGACTTGTTCGAGGCGATTCCTCATCGAATGCTTGGCTTCTTATCTTACTCTCTAGAACGTTAGCCACTTCATAAATTCTAGTGCGGCAGCAACCTCACCACTTACCCCATCCTTACCGTATACTACTAGTTGTCCTAGAATGACGAGTGATGAAGTCCTTGCTGGGTCAGTTGACCACTATAGTTCGATGCTGAGTACTTCTGTACTCATGATACTACCCCCAAACTCTTTTTAGGGTTGTTGATCGACAACAGGTATGGTGATCGACGTTTCACGTCGAGACTCGACGACGACTAGTTAGGCGGATCCCGGCGGAGGGCCTGGACCCGTGTGGTTACGGGGATCGATGTTTTTCTCTTTGCCACTAGGCATTTGATTGTAGTCTGTACTCAGACATGTATCTTCTGCTGTTGTATTGTATTTAAGGCAGTTGTATGCCGATTGTATGAGATGTTGTATCTTTGTATCTGTAATGTTGTGATATCATGTTGGAAAAATCCGGGGCATATGACTTCGTCATATGTCGCGGTGGGACCGATATGTGCTTCGTCCCCGGATCTAGATGGAAACATCTAGATTTGGAACAGTACCACATATCGGGCCTTACAGAGATCCTTCGTTCTTCTCAAGTACTTTGGGATGTTCTTTACTGCGGTCCAGTGAGCCATTCCCGGATTACTCTGGTCGCGATTAGTCACACTATTAGCCAACGCTAAATCCGGCCGGGTACATAACATAGCATACATGAGAGAACCTATGGATGAGGCATAGGGTTTTGAGGACATTTCCTCCTTCTCTTTTTCTGTGGTCGGGCACTGAGTCACGCTTAACTTGACACCTTTTATAACTTGCAAGAGGCCTCTCTTGGAGTTATGCATACTGAACCTTTTCAATATCTTTTCAATATAAGTGCTCTGACTCAAAGCCAATAGTCGATTAGGTCTATCTCTATAGATCTTAATCCCCAATATGTACGCAGATTCACCAAGGTCCTTCATGGAAAATTGTCCATTCAGATATTCCTTCACTTCTCCTAGGAATTTCTTATCATTCCCTATTAGCAATATGTCATCTACATATAACACAAGGAATGCTACAGAGCTCCCACTCAGTTTCTTATAGACGCAGAACTCTTTGACGTTTTGGACAAATCCAAAAGCTTTAATGACCTCATCAAATCGAAGATTCCAGCTCCGAGATGCTTGCTTCAATCCATAGGTGGACCGTTGAAGCTAGCACACCTTACCAGCATTCCTTGGATCGATAAACCCCTCTAGTTGCATCATATACAACTCTTCCTCAATGTTGCCATTTAGGAATGCAGTTTTCACATCCATCTGCCATATCTCGTAATCATGATATGTAGCTATTGCTAGTAGGATCCGAATAGACTTTATCATCGCTACAGGAGAGAACGTCTCCTCGTAGTCAACTCCTTGAATTTTTTGGAACCCCTTCGCGACAAGTCGAGCTTTGTAGACAGATACGTTTCCGTCTGCGTCAGTCTTTTTCTTGAAAATCCATTTATTCTCGACGGCCTTGCGGTCCTCGGGAATATCCATCAAAGTCCGAACTTTGTTGGTGTACATGGAGTCTATTTCGGATTTCATGGCTTCAAGCCATTTCTCGGACTCAAGTCCCTCCATTGCTTCTTTGTAACTCGTAGGTTCATCTGACTCATCAGCCGAGATTGCATTCACAAGCTGTCCGTAAAACTCAATAGCTTGATAGACTCTTGATGACCTACGGGGCATAATAGGTTCCTCTTCATTCTCATCATGATCATCACATATGTCATGATCGTTATGAATGTCGTTCTGGGCATTCTCTTCAGCTCCCACTGTGGAAGAAGGTTTCCAGAACAACTTCTGTGGACGTTTCTTCCAATTGGAGTGATTGTTCAGTCACTTCATCGAGGTCTATTTTCCTCCCACTCAACTATTTCGAGAGAAAATCTTTCTCAAGAAAGTGTCCAGTCTTGGCAACAAACGTTTTGCTCTCAGACTGATTGTAGAAGGTGTATCCACAAGTTTCCTTGGGATAGCCCACAAAGATGCACTTATCTGCCTTGGATTCAAGTTTGTCAGGCTGTAGTTTCCTAACATAAGCCTCACAACCCCAAATCTTCAGGTGAGAAAACTTAGGTTTCGTGCCATGCCATTCTTCAAATGGTGTTGTCTTTACGGATTTGGATGGTGCCCTATTAAGAACGTAAGCGGCAGTTTCTAATGCATACCCCCAGAATGACACAGGCAAATCCGTATGAGACATCATCGATCGTACGCTATCCAATAGGTTTCGATTACTTCGTTCAGCCACACCGTTTCTCTGAGGTGTGCCTGCCGGCATAAGCTGTGGTACCATGCCACAAGACTTCAGATGATTGCCAAACTCGTGACTTAAATACTCGCCACCTTGATCCGATCGAAGGTGCTTGATTTTTTTTCCAAGTTGATTCTCGACCTCATTCTGAAATTCCTTGAACCTTTCAACGGTTTCAGGCTTATGCTTCATCAAGTAAATATACCCATATCTACTCAAGTCATCAGTAAAGGTCATGAAGTAACGAAGACCATTGCGTGTGGGGACATTCATGGGTCCACATACATCTGTATGTATGATCCCCAATAAGTAATCTGCACGCTCCATTATCCCATTGAATGGAGTCCTTGTCATTATGCCCATAAGGCATGGTTCACATGTATCAAGGGATCCAAAATCCAATGAATCAAGAAGTCCATCCTTATGGAGCCTCTCCATGCGCTTTATACCAATATGACCAAGTCAGCAATGCCACATCATCATGTGCTCTTCATCACTACTCTTTAATATTTTGGCCTCTATATTTTTAGTGTGACACACGTCACCATAGAGATCAAGTACGAATAAACCACGTTGCTCCGGCGCGTGAATATAAAACACTTCATCCTTATAAATCGAACAACCAATTGTATCAGACTTAAAAGAATAGTGGTCTCGCTTCAAGCAAGATCCACTAACGATGTTCACAATCAATGCGGGTACATAGTAGTTTTTATTCAGAACCAAAACTAATCCCGAAGGGAGACTAAGATGCTTCGTGCCGACCGCCAACACATCAATTTGACAGCCATTCCCCACGCGCATCGTCACTTCATCTTTCAGCAAGCGTCTCTTATTCCTTAATCCCTGAACGGAATTAGAAATATGAGCGACAGATCCTATATCAATTATCAAGGATGTGTTCCTGTCGCTTGTCAAGAAAAGATCAACAATATGTATATAAAATATACCTTCGTCTCTACTGGCGACCTTGCTAGCCTTCTTGTCCTTTAGGTACTTGGGGAAGTTGCGTTTCCAGTGACCTTCACCCTTGCAGTAGAAGCACTCAACTCCGGGTTTGGGCTTAGGTGCCTTGGGAGGAATGACAACTGACTTCCCATCCCTTTTGGGGCCACCTCTCTTAGCCTTCTCCCGCCTTCTTTACTTCTTAAACTCAGTGATCTTGTTGACCATGAAGACAACGTGCTCCTTCTTGATCTCAACCTCAGCACTCTTCAGCATGGCAAACAACTCAGAAGGGGTTTTGGTCATCCCCTGCATATTGTAGTTCAGCACAAAGCCTTTGTAGCTAGGCGGAAGCGACTTCAACACCCTATCAACATCAAGATCATCTAGAATCTGACATTCCAGAGCATTCAAGCGTTGAACGTAGCTACACATCTTGACCACGTGCTGACTAACGCTGCCGTGCTCGTCCATCTTTGCTGAGAAGAAGGCTTCAGAAGCCTCATACCGTTCAGCCCTGGCTTGAGGTACAAAGACTTCCTTGAGGTCGGTGATAATCTCATATGCACCCATGCTCTCAAAGGATTTCTGCAGCTCAGCCTCCATGGAGTAGAGCATGCCACTCTGGACAAGGTTGTAATCATCAGTCTTAGAGAGATAGACATTCTTCTCATCCTGACTGGCATCATCTGCTGGTGCGTCACCTAACGCGCCCTATAGTACATATGCCATTTTGAGGGGAACGAGGAGAATCCTCAGGGTGAGGAACTAGTTGGTGAAGTTTGACCCATCAGTTTTCAGTTTGTCTTCCTCAAGGAACGATCCTAAGTTGAACGAGGGGCGTGGTGCTGCCTGCTACAAAGTTTGATTCACAAGGATACGTATTTAGACTTTTGTTCATAATGTGGATTTTTTCAATTTAATCTTAAAAATTCTAGAAAAGCTCCCACTTAGATAAACGCCTCTCAATTTAACTAAGTGATTACACAATCCTAGACCCCATACCTCCCCCGATCGTCACGACCATCAGTATGCGACCCAGGTAGGCCTCTAAGCCAATCACATCAGGTATGTGACTCGTTCTCGATCTTTCGATCTACTGTGTTCCAGGCCCGCATCTACATACGTCAAGCCTGCCAATCGAACCTTGATGTTAGCTGTTCAACAAGGCCATATCTGCATATGCCAGGCTTGCCGAACCCAACCTCATGCGAACGTCGTTCAATATGTGTGACACCCAGTATGTACGGAATGTCGGCCATATGGGAGAACCTTCCAGGCGGTGCCCACCAAGGGAGAACACAATGTTGGTATTGTGAGAGATGGTCCTATTTGTGCTACCATCGTCATATCTAGCATACTAGCATAAACAAGAAGTAAAACTGTAAATCATACAAACTATGATCCCCCTTCATGCAAAGGAAAGTCAAACGCCTTTCTACTTTAGCTTGTGCATGTTTTACGTGGCTGCTAGGGGTTTCGAGAGAGGGAACCGTTTCTATCCTGCGAAAAACATGCCACAACACCGTCTCCCATCCGTCTCTATTACACCCCTGTCGGAGCCCCCCGTTGCAAACATCTTCGCATCGCTAATGCAGAGAGACAGACACCCTCAACCACTTTATATGGTACAAGCCATATGTCAAGCGTGGAACCAGTCTCGCGTAAACGCGTAAGGTCGGTCGGGGGCCGCTTCATCAAACATTGCCGCAACGCTAAATGAGTACACGTGGGAGGGTAACGCATGAAGATTCGATGCCCACATCCTAGATGTGTTCTACCCGTATAATACATCTACGCATAGCTAGCTCATGATACCACTGTTGGGATACGGGGCAGAAAACACAAATTTTTCATACCTACGGTACCCGAACTCAAGATCTATGCTATGGCGATGTAAAGTAACGGAGGGAATCGGTGTTCATACCTTTGAAGGCCGAAAGAGGGAAACGTTCTTGCGAACATGGCTGGCGTAGACTCGGAACTACGACCTCCATGTCGTGTAGTAGACCACCGGCGAGGATGACTCCCGGTTGACCTTCAGCGATGAAGTAGCACCACAGATGTAGTGCCTCGAAGAGATTATACACGTACAGTACAATCGATGTTCCTCCCGGGCCCCGAACCAGGCGAGCAACGGAAGAAAGACGGATTCGGATCCCGACTCCAGCAGAGCGATGGCCTGCCTTATGTTGGAGAACTCCAGTCCAGGTGCAGACTCCAAACAAGGGGAGTTCACTTCCAGGAAGGAGAAGGAGAGAGAGAGGAATAATTGTTTGTTGGAAAAAAGGGGGTGTACCCCTCCTTATATAGGCCAAAGTGGGGGGTGCCATCCTCTTCCCCTCCCCCATGTGGAACTAAACTCCCAAGGGGGGGGGGGGGGATGGGCCCCACCCTTGGCGCCAAGCCCAAAGGGGGAAACCCCCTCCTGCCCTAATGGGCCCCATAGGCCCATATAGCCTTTTCCATTTTTTAAATTATTTTAATATGTTTAAATATTTAATTCAGATAATTAAATAATAAAACATTATTATAACAAATTAAACTTTATTTTGAACCATTCAAAATTTCCGGAACAACTTCCGTCCTCCTCCGAACTATTCCGGTGATTTCTTCTATTTCAACGATTGATCCCGAAACTGTCCTATGCATCGATTGCCCTTAAGTGTAACACCCTAACGGTCCGGGAAACAGCAGACATGGTCGAGACTCTTCTCATTGACCAATGACTAGTCAGTTGGACCTGGTTACAATCCTTGACAGCCCCTGCGCTTCCATCGAATAAACTTCAATCGCTTTTGGAAACCGCTAACGATACGGCGCAATCCCTTTGTGCTGTGGTACTTCATTTGTCCGAGGTTCGATCGTCGGTATCCCACATACCGAGTTCACATCTCATTCACAACAAACAAGTTTACGCGTCCGTGCCTATTGCATCTCCCGTTACCTAGTCACCTGCTTGCAAGCTATTGATGCAATATCACCGAGTGGACCTAGAGTACCTGTCCTGTTACAAGGACTGCCAAATCCCGCTCTGATCTATTAACATACTCATCAACCATCTATTTAAGAATACACAAAGTGCACCGTTATAGCCAACATATTTCAGTCAGGTGGTGGGATACAAACCAATGTCTCCTCATAGCTGACAATTACGTATGATCATTACGGTCTAAGGACTAAGCCATACGTTACAAATTCATCGCAACGCTAAACTATGTGACTCGATCACATTGCAATACTTTTAGGTGGGTGTATGTCCATCACACCATTCCCCTAATGACATGACCTCATTGTCAATGGACTTACGTGTCGCCATGATCAGGAAAGCTTGATCAATCAATTGCCCAATGAGATAGTTTACCCGAGGTAAACTACGGACCTATGTTTTATACTACACCTGTATTAGTATTTCCATGTAATACAGTTATAGAACAGTATAAAACGTATTATGAACAAAATGAATATGTGACAAATATCTTTATTAATTTGTCTCTAGGGCACATATCCAACAGTCTCTCACTTGCACTAGAGTACAAATTACACTAGTTTACATCAGGTATGTATCTAACACCAATAGTCTTTCGGTGTTCTTCAAACTTGCCCTATGAAAGAGGTTTAGTTCAGCTGGGAAAGACGCCAAGCTCGATCAAGAACTTCTTCAGCCACAACGCCTCGTTTGACGCTTCGCAAGCGACAATATACTCCGATTCCATTATAGATTGGGCGACGACTGACAGTTTGCCGCTCCTCTAGCTAAATGCGCAACCGTTCAACATGAAAAACATATCCCGTATGGGATTTCGAATCATCTAGGTTTGATCCTTTGTAAACGACAAGGCCGGAGAGATTGAGAACCTCTCTAAACTCGTTGGGAGAAAAGTTATTTGCTTTTGTGTGCAGGTCCACGTCTTCTGTCAGCGCCAGAGCAGCAGACACCTTCTTGTTGATCCTCGGAGTCCTCCTGATTGATAAACCTTACAGTCCTCGTGTAAGGGAAATTTGCAGCTACTACATGCTAAGCTTCCACTTGGGGTAACAAACGAGGAGGTGTTATCTACACCCATCAGTTAGTGATTAGTTGCTGGTGAATAAACGGTCTACTTGTCTTGGCGTACTGCCCATAAGATTGAGCTTCTAACTTTCTTGTAGCATAATTAACATTGTGGCGCGTTTATAATTTTGTCAATTGCCCAGCTGTAATTTGGTCACCCAGCATAGTTGTTTTATCGTCTTTTGGGAGAGAGAAATCACTAGTGAAAATCATGGCACCCCGGTTCATATTTCACCATTGTTTACACCTCCATCATTTACTGATTTTATTTCCTTCCCGTTGCAATCACCATTATTATTTGGGTGACATTTCTATGTGTTTTGATACACTTTCATACCTTTTTACACATATTTGGACTAACCTACTAAATCAGTGCACCCAGTGCAAATTTCAGTCTCCTAATGTTTGTGAATTGCATGTTTATACCCATACTTACAGTGCCCAAAAAATTCCAAGAAAAATATATAAAAAATCAGTGTTCCAGAAGACTCTGAAAGACCGAAGGGGAGCCAGAGGGGGGCCACCCCCTCCCAGGCGGCCAGGTGGAGCGGCCCCACCCCTGGCATTTGAAACCTCCGGGCCGACTTATGTATGAAGGCCCATAAAGAAGACCCGACCAGGAGTCTCACGTGTCAAGCGTGAATATTGAAGCCCTAGAAGGAATTCGACTTACCTTCTATAACACGTAGAAAAACATGTAAAGTAGAATAGAAATCCACATCGTGTAGGAGTCGGACTCTAGGAATCCTGAGACCCGACACCTTTATAAGCCGAGGACCACGGGAGCCAGAGGAAGAACTGACATCAAGCCAGGTTTAGACAACTCGCTCCAGAGCCTAGATCTCCACAAGACTAAGCCGGCAAAACAACATCACTGTAATCGATACGATCGACTCTTTCTATTGAGGAGTCGACCCCCCTATAGTCAAAAAGCAGGAGTAGGTCTTTACTGCACCGTCGGGGCCGAACCTGGGTAACTCGCCAAGTCCTGTCCCTGTGTCGACTCTCTCCTCGAAATCTCCTTGCAGCAAAGGTCCCACAATAATTCCGACTCTACGGAAATCTGCCGTGACTTTCCCACGACAAGAGTCAGGTGATTGGTCAGCCTACTAAGCCAGTATCTGAGAAGTCGTTTCTTGAAGATTTATTCAAGCGTTCTCTAGCTTGTTCTTCAGAATAGCATAATGTACTCCTCCAGCTTCGGGGGCATTATGAGGTATGTACTTTGCCTGCACTGTCCTTAATGTTATATATTTGTAGCCCTCATAAGCCGGCTTGGTGATCGATTACCATCCTGGGTTATAAAAAATAAGTTGTATGAGCCGTGAGTCAACATACTCATTCTGTAGTGTGCTGAGTTATAGTCAGCTTGAACTGTAGCCCCCATGGATTGATATTCCAATTTTGTGGTATGTTGAGTCATCATAGTTTTTTGAGTTGTAGCCCCCATTAGCCGGCAGAATGTGATTACATTTCTACCGGGTCATGTTTGTTTATTTGTAACTTTAGCCCCCAAGCAACTTTGTTTAGGAAATAGGCCTAAGTGAATACCTAGTACTATTTCGTTACTTGTAGGATATTGCCATGGATGTTGGGCAATCTAAACGTCAAATGGAGGAACAAATCGTTGCACAGTCGGCAAAGCTGAAAGGAGCTGATGAAGAAATTGGCCGGCTCCGTGAAGAGTTGATAAAGAGGGACAAAGAACTGGAAGCCGTCAGAGATGAGATGTCTGAGGCTGCAAATTTTCTGACCAGAGCTATAAATGATGCAACCGCTCAGTGTGATACAACTGAGCGGAAATTAAAGTCGGCACAAAAGAAACTGGAGATACTAAAGGATAGCATTCACCGGCTTGTGTCAACCATCTTTGGTGAGTCGGCTAAGCTGCTTTCTTGAATCCGGGTGTTCCAATTTTCTTTGTTGCTTGATGATTTTAGTTTCTTTTTATCTTTTTTTAATAGGAAAAGATCATGATATTCTGGGTGAGACGCCTGCTATGAAGCTGACTTGCACATTTTCCTTGGTCAAACAACTTTTTGAGGGTGCATGTAAAGCGATTTATGC
Source organism: Bromus sterilis (assembly GCA_950022295.1). NCBI lineage: Eukaryota > Viridiplantae > Streptophyta > Magnoliopsida > Poales > Poaceae > Bromus > Bromus sterilis. The sequence goes on from OX465599.1 coordinate 227,920,188, forward strand.
AACTCAGCCGAAGCCCCCAAGCATGAAGAGAATAACTGATATGATGGGCCCTCTCTCAGATATACCTGAGTGGGTCAAGCTGGGGAAGCGGTCGGCTTTCTGCATGGGAGTGATGCGTGACTTGGAACTTGCCAAGGCATATCATCCTGGTTTGAAGCTGGACCGTCTTGCTGCCGGCTTCCCGGAGCTTAAGGCAGATGAGTCAAATTTTTCCGAGGAGGATTTTATCAAGGTACATAAAGAAACTTGCCCTTTTGCCACCATGATTGCTGATGACATCGAGCTGAGTCGGCTAGAGTCTGGATATGATGAGAGCAACAAGAGGCGCCGGATCAATCTGCCGACTCCTATTGAGTTTTCTCTTCTCCCTCCTTCGAAGGTGGCCCTGGATCCGGCGAATCCTGTGGAGCCGTTTCAAGGAGGACAAGAGGATGAGTTAATGATGGATGACATTGCTGAAGTGGATTTAATGAAGAGTCACAGTGAGATCTTGCCATCAGAAAATGTTGCCGGGTCGTCGTCTCAGAGTCATGCCAATGTCCCGTCCTAAGTCTCTTTTTGAGATGAAAAAACTTTTTATAATATTTGTGCGGCCTATAGCGCCGGGTTTGTAATATTGGGAAACGTGTCCCGTGACTTTGTGACCAGCGTGTGGTCAGATACTTTTATGGCTTTGAATTTCTTGCCTTTTCGGCCTTTGAATGCCAATATTTATAAAGCCATCTGACTTTTTTCTTTTTGTAGAAGTTTTTCTTTCTGACATGAGTCGAATCGTAGATACTTTCTGAGTGTAATCTTCATGAGTCGGTATGATCATCATTGTGTCGTGCCGACTCACTAGGAAAATTCGAACTATAGGCCTCAAAGTGCTGGGTTATCTTTACCCGCATCAATCTGGTGACTTACAATCTTTTACATGTTTTTTCAAGTGCTACTCCCCAAGAGTCGGTGTGTGCATCTGTGTGCAGTGCCGAGTCTTTACTTTGACAAGAAACCTTGGAGTGTAGTTCCCATGAGTCGGTATGTGCATCTGTGTGCAGTGCCGAGTCACATAGGTTTATCTTGTAATTTGCCTGGTCGGCTTCATATGTGGCGAGAGCCATTGCGGCCGAGGTCGACTTTATATATATGGGGAGAGCCGTTGCGACCGAGGTCGGCTTTATATGTGGCTGATGGCAAGAGAGTGTTAATACTCTTCAAGCCCTCGCTGATTACCCCAAGTGCGGGGTGAGATATAGTGCAGCGACAAGTTTTCCCTTGGAAAAGATACCAAGGTTTGTCTCCCGTAGGACTCCGAAGGATACAATAAGGTGGTAAAGTGAAAAATGGCGCCGAGGTTGCTAACTTCACATGGACCTGCACACAGATACAAATAACTTTGCTCCCAACGAGTATAGAGGAGTTGTCAATACCTCCGGCCCTGCCGTTTACAAAGGATCAACGCAAGAGATAATGATAGTGGCAACTGAAAGTAAAGACTGAAAGTAAATTGAGGGTGTAAACAATGATATGAAGATGGACCAAGGTCACGTGATTTTCACTAGTGATTTCTCTCTCCCAAAAGACGATAAAAGTGCTAGCGAGGTAAACAAATCACAGTTGGGCAATTGACAGGATTATGAAGGCACCGCAATGCTAACTATGCTGCAAAGAAAGGAAGGGCTCAAAAGCAATGGGCAGTACGCCAAGGTAAGTAGACCGAAATCCATATGCATCTACTACGAATCATCTACCTTGAGATATCTATCCAGAACATCTCGCTGGTATTAGGTTGCGTATCCCACCCAAAGTGTAAATCCAAAGCAACAGACAACTGCATTAAAATAACTTTGCGTAAAGTAAACAATCCTTGCATCCGCGGATACAACCACCGTTGTTTTATCCCTGGTGGCAACATCACATCCCCTAGTCTCATGTTTCTGTCACTCAAGCTACACATCAAGGGGCTGAACCCACAATCAAGCATAACACTCCCTCTTGGAGTTGCAATAAATCACTTGGCCAAAGTAAAACACGGCAACAGAGAACATGCAAGAATTTACTCAAGAACAAAATATAAAAGAGAAGAACCAAATATATTACTCATCACAATCTGAACATAGTCTCATAATCCATCAGATCCCAACAAACTCATCATAGCAACAACAGAAGATTACAAATTGGCTCGATCATGTCAGGCATCTCACGAGGTATCGAAAGTAGAGGCACAAAGAAGGGAGAGATAGATCACATAGCTACTGGTCATGGAACCATGGTCCAAGGGAAACTACTCACGGTACATACGGGAGGCGTCCATGGCTATGGATGGTCTCTCGGAGGGGTAACTTCTCCCGGCAGGGTGCCGGAGCAGCTTCTCCAGGCAGCCCCGATCATGAAACGGCGGCGGCGGCGGTACAGAGGCGAGATCGTGAAAGAGGAGTCCGTATTAGGGGTTTCCACCCCGAGGGGTAAATATAGGCGAAGGGGGGGTGTCGTGGGGACCCACCAGGCATCTAGGAGGCCTCCTGGCGCGACCTAGGGTGGGTCCGCACCAGGGACCCTCCTGGCCTCCTGGTGGTGGCCCCCCTCCGCTCCTTTGGTATTTCCGGAAGCTTCCGTGTCGCTGCTTTTTTATCTGATTTTTCCGGATTTTTTGGAGCACTTTTAATGGCCGGAAAACCTGAAATATAAAACAGCAGAAAACAGCAACTGGTAGCTGGGTGCACTGGGTTAATAGTTTAGTCCAAATATGCTCGGAAGTGTATGAAAGTTCAAGCAAAACATGGCAAAGTCACACAAAGCATGCATGGAGCAAGCAGAAATTATAGATACGTTTGGGACGTATCAACATCCCCAAGCTTAATTCCTGCTCGTCCTCGAGTAGGTAAATGATAACAAGCATAATTTCTGTGGTGACATGCCACACAACCATAAAAGGACTTTTAAGTAAAGCAATCAAAGCATGCAATTCAATTCAAGTCTTAACAAGCAAGAGTCTATATTAGCATTGTCACAAGCAACAAAAGAACAAAAGGTGCAAGAGCTCTCGCTGTTCATGACTCGAATGTCTCCAGATGGTGTTTGCGTCCAAGCAGGGGATAGGTAAAAAGAGAGAAAAAAGGTTGTTGAGAACAACTATCTACTACAGTTTCACACTTAGTCTCCTTTGGATTCTTATCTTGACTCGTCCCCAGACCACTAGTCAAGTACAAGTCAAACTGATCCACTCCCTTTCGATATATTGAGAACTCATGCAATGGATGAGCGTGAGCAAGAAATTTGACACCTAAAAGGCGAAACAGAAAGAAGGTGGAGGAGGAAGACAAAAAGGTGTGAAAGGCTCACATCAATGAGGACAATCATAGGCGAGAGAAGTCCATATGATAGATATGATGTGAGGAGTAGGGATTGCCATGCAATGGATGCACATGTGAGCTAAAATCTCTCCAATGGAACTAGTGGGGGTGCATCTAACTTGCTTGCTCAATAAGTCCTAGAGCTCGTTTGAGGAGGCTCATCATTGGAATATACAAGCCAATTTCTATATTGTGAAGGTCCCCACATACTTATGTGCATGATGACGATCTCTATGGAGTACAAGGGATAGAGGATGAAGTACTAGTGTGGATCTCACAAAAGGAATAGTAGCGTGCCCCCTTCTCTCTTTTTATTTCTTTTTCTCTTTTTTCTATTTTTTTTGTATTTTTTGGTGGCCTTAATGGCTCTTTATATTTAACTCTCATTTGTCCTCTTTGGGATGTTTTGATTTTGTCCTCTTTGGGATCTTTTCCTCACTTTAGGGGCAACACTCTATGTTTTACAAGAATATAGGAGATCTTTCACACTTTACAAAGGTACTCACATAAAGAAGATATAACTATCATGATGCAAATGTATGACATGAAGATCAAGTCATGAGAAGATGGATGTTGCATGGCAATGTATCTCGGAAAGGCTATGGAAATGCCTTGTAGGTAGGTATGGTGGCTGTTTTGAGGAAAGATATAAGGAGGTTTATGATGACAGAGCGTATCGTGCCAAGGGTTTGGATGCACCGGCGAAGTATGCGCCAACTGTCAAGATGAGAAAGGGGAATGCACGGTACCGAAGAGGCTAGAAAAAGTATAAGTGTCAACTTTCGAATACTCACATTAGTCCGAAGAAATCATGCACTTATTATCGGTACCTCTCAATATAATCAGGAGGTTCACAAAGAGACAAGTACCCCGAGGAGGAGTGTATGGGGGTTTGGTTATCCTTGCGCATCCTCGACTCATGGTACGTGAGTGTACTCTAATATTCGAACCCTCCAGAGGTTAGTGATCCATCTAGTAGCTAGAGTTATCAACAGGAGTTTTTGGTTTTCGAAAAACACACGGATTTCCCAAAATACGACATCTATCACTAATAGGCTCGAGCTCGTGACACCAAAAGTTCAAACATTACTCTAGTCAATACCTCAAAACTTTTGCAAGTTACTACTACAAAGAGAACAGCAACTTCAACTACCTACTTCTAGTCAAGACACAAAACTCAGTGCAACAGGCAAACTCTCTAACAAGATAAAACATGAAACCTATAGAAAGTTCAACCTAAAACAAAAGAAAAGCTCCAGAAAAACTATGGCACTACAACTAAACAGAGCAACATCTAAGAAAAGAAAAAGAACAACTCACAACTGAAAGAGTAAGCATGCAAATCCTATGAGGATTTCTAATTCTAGAGGAGCGTGTATCTCTCCCACACAAAAGATTAGGTAAGATGGGATCTAACTTGTTACTACAGCAAAAAAAGCAATAACAAACCTAGAAAAGTAAAGAGCGAGACGCTCCAAGTATAGCACATAACGCATGAAGTGATAAAAATATAGTGCAACGAGAGACGAACTGATAATTGTTGCTGAAAAAGGGGATGCACGGGGGCATACCCAAGCTTAGACGCCGGAGTATCCTTGAATATTTATTGGGGGTGCACATGGGCATCCCCAAGCTTGAGCGTTTGACACTCCAAGATCTTCTTTCATCATCTTCCATCGCGCACTTCAAAACTCCCTTCATACAAAACTCATTGTAGACTGATTAGAGAGGTTAGTACCCTAATAAAATATATTTTTCTCCACTGGAAATAAAGATAATCTTGAAGAGCTACTGTTTGTCAAGATTGCCAAAAAGTTTTTGCAAAGAAAAAGAAAGCTTAAGGTTTGCAAAGTAAGGAGAGACAAAACGGGGCAGAATCTGTGGAAAACAGAAAAGCAGATAGAAAAGATTTTTTTAGGGTTACTTCTGCAACTCAATTCAAAAAACTCAGAACATACGCAAGTTTCGTAGTTGTATAGAGCACGCTGTGTAAACATTTCAGCTAAAAAAGATGAACTGGTATTTTTCTCTGATTTTTCTAGTCACGAGGACATAATCTGTTTTTTGGACAGCACGTCACAACTTTCACTTCCCTTGTCGTATGAGGCTATAAAAGGCACAAAGCTTCAAAAGTAAAGATACAATGATGTTGCTACAGTAGTAACAATCATCAAGACCACTAAAAACAAGAGAAAAGAAAAATGAAAAACCTAAATTCGTTGCGGGCTGCCTCCCGAAAGCGCTTCTTTAAAGCCATTAGCTAGGCTTAATGCAAAAGATAAAGTCTTTTCAAGAAAATAACTAGCCCATGTGACGGACTCAAAAGGTAACTTAATCATTTTCCTAGGGAAATGTTCCATCCCTTTCTTGAGAGGGAATTGGAATTTGATATTCCCCTCTTTCATGTCAATAACAGCACCAACTGTGCGAAGAAAAGGACGTCCCAAAATAATTGGACAAGAAGGTTCATATTCAATGTCCATAATAGTAAAATCAACGGGATTATAATTGTCATTGACAATGATAAGAACATCGTCGATCTTCCCCAAAGGTTTCTTTACGGAAGAATCAACAAGACGAACACCAAAAGAACAAGGAGCAAAAGGTTTCAATTCAAGCATATTATACATTCTTTTGGGCATAACAGAGGTACCTGCTCCAACATCACAAAGAGCATAACAAGAGAAGTTATTCAATTTGATTTTTATCATAGGATCCCAACCATCTTCTAGCTTCCTAGGTATGGAGGCTTCTATTCTAAGCTTCTCCTCACTAACTTTGATTAGAGCATTGGTGATATGCTCCGTGAAGGCAGAGGTAGTGATATCATTTGAGCTCACTTGTTTGAAAGCCTCTATGTTCATAGAGGTTTCTTCATCTATGGTTGAGGTGGTAGCATCACCATTGATAGGTCCAGTGGGACTAGGGGTGTGATGGGTGCTAACAGTTTGTACATCCTCAACTACTTGGATAGTGGCTGCTGTGTGGTAGGTTGGAAGGCTCTTAACTTCCTCTTCTTCCTCCTTTTTTCTAGCCCATCTCTCTTTGAGTTTAGCCATCATCCTAATATTTTCATTGATTTGTAACTGGATAGCATTAATAGGAGTGACCTTACTCTCCTCAAGGGGAGAGGTTCTAATTTTTAACATCTCAACATCAAGGGCTCAGTTATCTAGCTTCAAACAAAGATTATCTAATTTAACTAGTTTTTCTTCCACATTCTTGTTGAAGGATTTTTGGGTACTTATAAAGTCTCTAAGCATACTCTCTAGTTCAGAAGTTAAGTTTTTGGTGCTAGGATAAGTGTTGCTATTCCCGTAGTTGTTCGATGGGAAAGGTCTAGGATTACTAGCAAAGTTGCCCCTATAAGCATTATTGTTGAAGTTGTTTCTAGAGATAAAGTTCACATCTACTTGATCCTGAGCAATCAAAGAATTTAAAGGAACATTTTGAGGATCAATAGGAGACTTCTTGGTAAGTAGAGACATGATAAGGTCAACCTTTTCATTTAGAGAGGAGATCTCCTCGACAGAATTTACCTTCTTACCAGTTGGAGATCTTTCGGTGTGCCACTAAGAGTAGTTCAACATCATCTCGTCAAGTAGCTTTGTGGCAGCACCAAGTGTGGTTGACATAAAAGTTCCTCCCGTGGCCGAATCTAACAGGTTCTGCGAGGTAAAGTTCAAGCCTGCATAAAAATTCTGGATAACCATCCAGGTAGTCAGTCCATGTGTGGGGCAGTTCTTGACAAGCGTCTTCATACATTCCCAAGTTTGGGCAACGTGTTCATTATCCAATTGCCTGAAATTCATAATGTTACTCCTCAATTGAATAATTTTAGGAGGAGGATAGTACTTCCCGATAAAAGCATCTCTGCACTTATCCCAAGAATCTATGCTATACCTAGGCAAAGATTGAAACCAGATTTTAGCTTTATCCCTCAAAGAGAAAGGAAAAATCTTAAGCTTAACAATTTCACCATCTACTTCTTTGTACTTTTGCATATCACAAAGCTCAATAATATTATTTAAATGCAAAGCAACATCATCACTAGCACCAGAGAATTGATCTTTCATAACAAGGTTTAGCAAAGCAGGCTTAATCTCATAAGAAGGTGCTGAAGTAGCAGGTGTAGCAATAGGAGTGCAGATAAAGTCACTGTTGTTGTACTAGTGAAGTCACACAACTTAGTGTTTTCATTGGAACCCATAGTAGCAGCAGGTATTTTTGGTATTATTGATAAGGGACAGAAAGGTAAAAACTGAAAGGTAAACTAACAAGACTAAAAAGAAAAGATAAAAGATAGTGTGCAACTCCCCTATCTTGTAGGCTGGAGTCCCCGGCAACGGCGCCAGAAAACTTGCTGATGGCAAGAGAGTGTTAATACTCTTCAAGCCCTCGTTGATTACCCCAAGTGCAGGGTGAGATATAGTGCAGCGGCAAGTTTTCGCTTGGCAAAGATACCAAGGTTTGTCTCCCGTAGGAATCCGAAGGATAAAAGAAGGTGGTAAAGTGAAAAATGGCGCCGAGGTTGCTAACATCACCTGGACCTGCACACAGATAGAATAACTTTGCTCCCAACGAGCACAGAGGAGTTGTCAATTCCTCCGGCCTTGCCGTTTACAAAGGATCAACGCAAGAGATAATGATAGTGGCAACTGAGAGTAAAGACTGAAAGTAAATTGAGGGTGTAAACAATGATATGAAGATGGACCAAGGTCACGTGATTTTCACTGGTGATGAATCTATCCCAAAAGACAATAAAAGTGCTAGCGAGGTAAAAAATCACAGTTGGGCAATTGACAGGATTATGAAGGCACCGCAATGCTAACTATGCTGCAAAGAAAGGAAGGGCTCAAAATCAATGGGCAGTACGCCAAGGTAAGTAGACCAAAATCCATCTACATCTACTATGAATCATCCACCTTGAGATATCTATCCAGAACATCTCGCTGGTATTAAGTTGCGAATCCCACCCAAAGTATAAATCCAAAGCAACAGACAACTGCATTAAAAGAACTTTGCGTAAAGTACACAACCCTTGCATCCGCGGATACAAGCACCGTTGTTTTATCCCTGGTGGCAACAACACATCCCCTAGTCTCATGTTTCTGTCACTCAAGCTAGACATCAAGGGGCTGAACCCGCAATCAAGCATAACACTCCCTCTTGGAGTTGCAATAAATCACTTCGCCAAAGTAAAACACGGCAACGGAGAACATGCAATAATTTACTCAAGAACAAAATATAAAAGAGAAGAACCAAATATATTACTCATCACAATCTAAACATAGGCTCATAACCCATCAGATCCGAACAAACTCAGCATAGCAACAGCAGAAGATTACAAAGGTGCCTCGATCATGTGAGGTAGCTCACGAGGTCTCAAAAGTGGAGGCACAAAGAAGGGAGAGATAGATCACATAGCTACTGGTCACGGACCCATGGTCCAAGGGAAACTACTCACGGTACATACGGGAGGGGTCCATGGGTATGGATGGTCTCTCGGAGGGGGTAGCTTCTCCCGGCAGGGTGCCGAAGCAGCTTCTCCACGCAGCCCCGATCTTGAAACGGCGGTGGCGGCGGTACAGAAGAGATATCGCGAAAGAGGAGTCTGTATTAGGGGTTTCCACCCCGAGCGGTAAATATAGCCGAAGGGGGGTGTCGAGGGGACCCACCAGGCATCCAGGAGGCCTCCTGGTGCAGCCTAGGGTGGGGCCGCGCCAGGGACCCTCCTGGCCTCCTAGTGGTGGCCCCCCTCCGCTCCTTTGGTGTTTCCGGAAGCTTCCGTGTCGCTGATTTTTTATCAGATTTTTCCGGATTTTTTGGAGCACTTTTAATGGCCGGAAAACCTGAAATACAAAAACAGCAGAAAACAACAACTGGCAGCTGGGTGCACTGGGTTAATAGATTAGTCCAAATATGCTCAAAAGTGTATGAAAGTTCAAGAAAAACATGGCAAATTCACACAAAACATGCATGGAGCTAGCATAAATTATAGATACGTTTGGGACGTATCAGTGGCGAGAGTCGTTGCGACCGAGGTCGACTTTATATATATGGCGAAAGCCGTTGCGACCGAAGTTGACTTAATATGTGGCGAGAGCCTCTGCGACCGAGGTCGACTTTATATATATGGCGAAAGCCGTTGCGACCGAAGTCGACTTAATATATGGCGAGGGCCGTTGCGACCGAAGTCGACTTTATATATATGGCGAAAGCCATTGCGACCGAAGTCGACTTTATATATATGGAGAAAGCTGTTGCGACCGAAGTCGACTTTATATATGCAGAAGATATAATGAAAGAATTGTAGTCCCCATGAGTCAGTATGAGCATCTTTTGTGTCATACTGAGTCACACAGGTCAATGCTCAAGATATAATTTTTTGGAAAAAATGAAAAGAGTATGTAATGATGCTAATGTATGCAAAAAGAAAATATAAAGGCTCATATAGAAGTCGACTCTGAATTCATCTTTTCCTCATCTTCTCTTTGTTTGAGAAGAATTTTGGGTTATCCATGAGTCGGAACTCCTCTGTATGCCATCTCACATTGATCAGCGTTTTTCCGTTTTCTTTAAAACTTCTTCTTGAGAGTTTTTTAGCCGGGTTTCGCGTATTTAGATCGTATGGGCATCAAACATACAAGCGATTATAGGGCGTGGAGTGCCACATGTATATGCCGAGTTTTATTGGTTAAGAATCGATGAGTGTAATTGAGCCCCCAAGATTTCCCTAAAAGAAGCTATATACATGTAATTACACATATGTGCCGGGTTTTCTCAGCTTGAAGGTTTGATGAGTACCATCAAGTCCCCTGAGCTATCCCTGAAATAAACACATAAGTGCTCAGATAACATTTGGGAGTTAATCAAGCCCCCAAGTTTCTGAGAGAATAATAATGCAAGGTATGATATGTATGATGCAATTGTATGTAAAGTGAATGCATGCAAAAGTCGTTGAGGTTATAGTCAACCAATGATGATTTTTTACAATCGAATTGTTCATTTGTATGTGGCGAGAGCCAGTAAATGAGAGTCAACTGTTTTATAGAGTGGCGAGAGCCGGTGCGATGAGAATCGACTTTATATGGTAGATGATGGCTGACTCTAGGTGTAGTAGGGACGAAGTCGGACGATATCCCATGTTCTTTCATTTGTTGATAAGTACATGGGCTACCGGCTTCTTCGTTTGCTTCTTGAGTCGGTAGGTTTCAATGAGCAGTATCTGTTTCTTTATTGTGATGAAGTGTTGGAATGTCTCGTCCTTTGGCCTGTTTTTGGGGTTTGATAACCCGGATCGGATTTCTTATTGTGAACGAGTCCATGTTCTTATCACCAGGTGTCTTGGCCTCTTGCGGCTGTTCGAGCCGGTCGGGCCGTCGTCGTATCGACTTGCCTCTAGAGTGTTTTTCTTGATTTGGCGTGTGTACTCCTGCATGATGTAGCACTGATCCCAGGTGTGGCTAGCGAGGCGGCCCGGTCCGGAATGTTTTGGGCAAGCTTCTTTCATGGATTTTTCACAATCCCGGTGTCTTTTTTATTTCCTTGGCGGCCATTCGTATCTCTGGGAGTGTTCGCTACCGTATTCTTGTAAGTTCAGGTTGCGTCTGCACTTTCTGTGGCGGGTCCGGCATTGAGGTTGGGACCCCTCATATTTTTATTCACTAGACTCGGCATATCTGGTGATAGCATCCACGAGTCCTTTTAGGTCGTCGACTACCTCCTTTATGCGTTTTAGCGCATTGGTTATAGGTGTAAGCCGGTGTCCTATCGGCTCTTGAGTCTTGTCATGCCGTATCTCCTATGAAAGTCGATCTTGCGCTTCATGGTCCAAAGCCCTTCTCTGGTTTTCTTATAATTCTTCGTCAGAGTCGGTCCTGTTCCGGCTCTGTCGCTGCCACACAGTGGTAGTTCGTAGTTCTGAGCCGTTTTTGTTTTCTGGTGGATTTTGGATGGTGTCGGCATTACCACGTGTTTCATGAGCCGACTCGTCGAGGTAAGGAATGTCCGGATCGTATTATTCTGGATTGGATCCGAGTCTACCTTCCCCGATGGATTGAATCGATCCGTTGTCTGAATATTTGTCTTCCTCCCGAAGCGAGTCGGCGTTGAAGAAACCATCCTCGTCGTGGTTTTGGGTTCCGTCGGGCTGCTCCTGTTGTGGGGGCTCGCAAATAAATCCGACGAAAGTGTGATGGGGGATGGTGTCAAGCCGACTCGCCTCTTTTAAAGGGATTTTGGGTCATGGTTAAGTGAGTCGGTTGACAGGGACCCGAATACATCGTCCACAGAAGTGTGCACGTTCTGACTTATTTTCTTCTCGAAGTAGCTCTGCCCTGCCTTCTGATAGGTGGCTACTGCGTTTTTCAGGTCGTAAAGCCTGATCGGTGGCTGCCTTTGTGTTTCCATATGGACTTTGCCTTGTCCACGGTGTATTGCCGGCTCATCACCCATCGGGGCTTCGACAGAGCATGTCAACTTCGGGGGTTCGTTGATAAACCCGATGAAGGCGTGATCGGAGCCGACGAGTAGCCGGCTTGCTGCTTTAGTAGGAACATAATGATCCGGCTCCAGCTCCTTCACGTTCAGTCCACCGATAAAGAGGTGGATGGAGCCGACTGGGACCTGATAGCCTGACCCAATGAAATCAGCTTCGGGTCCCCAGGTGGCGTCGTCAATGCAGAGCATTCCGGTCTGGCTTCTTTTAATTTGTCCGGTCACGAATCCTTCCATCCCTTGCAGAGCTCCCTCCAGAATCTGAACACCTTCGAGCGCAGGCCCCACGGTGGGCGCCAACTATCGTGGGAAAGTCACGGCAAATGTCCGTAGAGTCGTACTTATTGTGGGACCTTTGCTGCGAGGCGATTTTGAGGAGAGAATCGACATAGGGACAGAACTTACATCAAGCCAGGTTTAGACAACTCGCTCCAGATCCTAGATCTCCACAAGACTAAGACGGCGAAACATCATCACTGTAATCGATAAGATCTTGTCTTCCTATTGAGGAGTCGAACCCCCCCTATAGTGAAAAAGCAGGAGTAGGTCTTTACCGCACCGTCGGGGCCGAACCTGGGTAACTCTCCGAGTCCTGTCCCTATGTCGACTCTCTCCTCGAAATCTCCTCGCAGCAAAGGTCCCACAATAAGTTCGACTCTACGGACATCTGCCGTGACTTTCCCACGACAGGACCACCCCCTCCCAGGCGGCCAGGTGGAGCGGCCCCACCCCTGGCCGCGCCAGGAGGCCGCCTGGAGGGGTGGGCCCTTCCCTCTCTCCCTCCTTCCGCCTATATTTACTCCTAGTTACAAAAACCCTGAAGAAGACCCCGCATTGCGAAATGCGCCAATGTTTCGCCACCACTGTGATCCCAATATCGGTATCATCGGAAGACCTCGTCTCGGCACCCTGCCGAAGGGAGGATTGATCTCCGGGAGCTTCTCCACCACCATAAGCGCTTCCTTGATGTGTCTTTTATAGTTGATGTCGTGGAAGTGGATAATGGCTTCTCGCCCTTCGTTGGTTAACCCAAGTGGAAGGTGAGATGGAGGATAGCAGAAAATTTCCCCTATGTAGAGGATAGGGTTTGTCTCCAGTAGAACTCCGGAAGTGATAAGTAGGTGTCAACGGCGCAATTGACGTGGACCTGCACACAATACAAATAACTTTACTGCCAACGAAGTTCAGAGAGGTTGGCAATCTCTCTGGTCTTGTTGTTTACAAAGGATAAAACGCAAGGGATAAAGGATAATAGTAATAGCAACTACAAAGTAAAATAAGAAAATAAATTGAGCGTGTAAACAGTGATGAGAATATGGAACGGGGTCCCGTGATGTTCACTAGTGATGTCTCTCTCCCAAAAGACGATAAAACTGCTATGCGAGGTAAAGAAATCACAACTGGAAATTGATAGGATTAAAAACATACCACAAAGCTAACTATGCTACAAAGGAAGGACGAGGCTCAAAAGCATGGGCGGTAGGCCAAAATAAGTAGACCGAAATCCAACTGCATCTACTACTAATCATCCACCTTGAGATATCTATCCGAAACATCTGACTGCTATTAAGTTGCGAGGACCACCAAAATCGTAAACCCAAAGCAACAGAAAAGTGTATTAAAATAAATTTGCGTAAAGTAAACAATCCTTTCAACCGCGGTAACAAGCACCGTTGTTTTCCCCGTTGTGGCAACAACACATCCCCTAGACTCATGTTTCTGTCACTCAAGCTAGTCATCAGGGGGCATGAACCCACAATCGAGCATAATATTCCCTCTTGGAGTCACGACCTACTACTTGGCCAAAGCAATAAACAACAACGGAGAACATGCAAGAATTACTCAAGAACAAAAATATAAAAGATAGGAACCAAATATATTACTCAATCACAAATTGAACATAGTCTCATAATCCATCAGATCCCAGAAAACTCAGCATAGCAACAGCAGAAAATTACATATGTGCCTTGATCATGTAGGGCAGCTCACAAGGTCTAATCCATGAAGAACAAAGAGGGGAGGAGAACATTACATAGCTACTGATCACGGACCCATGGTCCAAGGTAGACTACTCACGGATCATCCGGGAAGCGTCCATGGTGGAGGAGAGGCTCCCGGAGGTCAATCCTCCCTCCGGCAGGGTGCCGGGAAGAGCTCTGCTGGCGCTCCCGATCTGAGAAGCGCGGCGGCGGCGGAACAGAGGCGAGATCGTGAAAAAGGGTTCTGTCCTCGGAAGAATCCCGTCACGGAGAATAAATAGGCGAAGGGGGTAGCCAGGGGGCCACCAGGTGTCTAGGCGCCCCCCTGGCGCGGCCAAGCCCTAGGGTGCGCCAGGTGGCCGCCTAGACACCCAAGTGTTTCCGGAAGGTTCTTCTACGCTTTTTTATCTGATTTTTCCTGAATTTTTGGAGCACTTTTAATATGGGGGAAACCTGAAATAGAAAAATAGCAGAAAACAGGAACTGGCACTGTGGTGCACTGAGTTAATAAGTTAGTCCAAATATGATCAAAAGTGTATCTATATCATAGCAATATCACACAAAACATGCATGGAGCAAGGAGAAAATATAGATACGTTTGGGACGTATCAACATCCCCAAGCTTAATTCCTGCTTGTCCTCGAGTAGGTAAATAATAACAAGCATAATTTCTATGGTGACATGCTAACAACCATATAAGAACTTTGGAAGTAAAGAAATCAAGGTATGTAATTCAATTCAAGTCATAACAAGCAATAGTCCATATTAGCATAGAAGCAAGCAACATAAGAACATTAAGGTGCAGGATCTCTCGCTGTCCGTGACTCCAATGTCTCCAGATGGTGTTTGTGTGCAAGAAGTTGGAGATGGGAATACGAGAAAAAATATATATTTGTTGAGAACTCAATCTTCTAAAGTTTCACACTTAGTCTTCTTTGGAATCTTATCTTAACTCGTCCCCAGACCACTAGCCAGGTACAAGTCAATTTCATTCACTCCCTTTCGATATTTTGAGCACTCATGCAATGAATGAGCGTAAGCACGAGAGTTGACACTTAGGATGGCAAAGAGAGAAATATGGTGGAGGAGGAAGACAAAAAAGGTGTGAAAGGCTCACATCAATGAGGACAATCATAGGCGAGAGGGCCAAATGATAGATATGATGTGAAGATTAGGGATTGCCATGCAACAGATGCACATATGAGCTAAGAAAAGCTCTCCAATGGAACTAGTGGGGGTGCATCCAACTTGCTCGCTCGTGAAGACCTAGAGCTCGTTTGAGGAGGCTCATCCTTGGAATATGCAAGCCAAGTTCTATAGTGTGAAGGTCCCCACATAGCTATATGCATAAATTATCATCTCTATGGAGTACAAGATAAGAGGGAGTACGAGTAGGGATCTTTCAAAAGGAATAGTAGTGTTGCCCCTTTCTCCCTATTTTTTTTTCTTTTTTCTATTTTTTTGGATTTTTTGGTGGACTCAATGGCTCTTTCTATTTAACTCTCATTTGTCCTCTTTGGGATCTTTTAATTTTGTCCTCTTTGGGATCTTTTCCTTACTTAAGGCCAACACTCTATTTTACAAGAAGGTGAAGAAGATCTTCACACTTTACAAAGTACTCAACATAAAGAAGATGTAGCTATCATGATGTATGAAAATGTATGCCTCTGCCAGTCTAGAAGGAACATGTATGAAATGAAGATCAAGTCATGAAGAGGTGGATGTTGCATGGCAATATATCTCGGAAAGGCTATGGAAATGCCTTGATAGGTAGGTATGGTGGCTGTTTTGAGGCAAGATAAAAGGAGGTTTATGATGACAGAGCGTATCATGCCAAGGGTTTGGATGCACCGGCGAGGTGGACGCCAACTCTCGTAGTGGGAAGAGGGCAATGCACGGTACCGAAGAGGCTAGAAATTATGAGGAGGTGAAGTGTCAACTTTCAATACTTACATTAGTCCGAAGAACTCATGCACTTATTATCGGTAACTCTCAATCTAATGGGGAGGTTCACAAAGAGACAAGTACCCCGAGGAGGAGTGTATGGGGGTTTGGTTATCCTTGCGCATCCTCGACTCATGATACGTGAGTCTATTCTAATATCCGATCCCTCCAAAGATTAGTGATCCATCTAGTAGCTAGAGTTCTCAACTAGTTTTGTAGGTTTTTTGAAAATAAACACGGATTGCCCAAAATACGACACCTATCACTAATAGGCTAGAGCTCTTGACACCAAAAGTTCAAACATTACTCACAACAATACCTCAAAACTATTGCAAGTTACTACTACAATTGAATAGAACCTCAATTACCTACTTCAAGACAAGACACAACTTTGTGCAACAACCAACTCTCTTAACAAGATAAACATGAAAACTAAGAGCTAAACATGACAGTAGCTACAAAAAGATAAAGAACACACAACAGAAGAAAGATAGGCATGAAAAATCCTATTATGTGTTCTCATTTGAAGTGGAGCGTGTTTCTCTCCCACAAAAAGTAAGATGGGGTCTAACTTGTTATGAACAACAATCAAAGCTAAATAAAACTAAAAAGTAAACCTAAGAGCGAGACGCTCCAAGCATAGCACATAACGCATGAAGTGATAAAAATATAGTGAGACGAAGGATGAACTGATGATTGTTGATGGAGAAGGGGATGCACGGGGCATCCCCAAGCTGAGACGCTTGAGTCTCCTTGAATATTTTTTGGGGATGCATGGGGGCATCCCCAAGCTTGAGCGTTTGACACTCCCGGATCTTCTTTCATCATCTTCCCTCGCACACTTGAAAACTCCCTTCATACATAACTCATCATAAGCTGATTAGAGAGGTTAGTACCCTTAATAAAATAAATTTTCTCCACTGGAAATAAAGATATTCTTGAAGAGCTACTGTTTGTCAAGATTTCCAAAAAGTTTTTGCAAAGAAAAAACAAGATTAAGGTTTGCAAAAGTAAGGAAAGGCAAAACGTGGAAGAATCTGTGAAAAATAGAACAACTGGTAATAAATAATTTTTTCGGGGTACTTCTGCAACTCAAATAAAAAAAACTCAGAACAGCCGCTCGAAAAACAGTTGTATGGAGCACGCTGTAAAAAAAATCAGATAAAAAAGATGATCTCGTGATTTTAAGCTAATTTTTCTGTCCAAGGACAAAATCGTATTTCTGGACAACATGTCACAACTTTTGAATTTTCTTGCAGTCGGAGGCTAAACATGGCAAAAAGCTTGAAAATAAAGATAAAATGATGTTGCTACAGTAGTAAAAATCATCAAGACTACTAAAAACAGAAGTAAGAACATCTTGGGTTGCCTCCCAACAAGCACATTCTTTTACGCCTTTAAGCTAGGCAAGAAGATTATAAAAGATGCTCCCACGAAAGAATAAGATTTGAAGACAAAGAGAGCATCAAGAAGCAAACATGAACCACATTTAAGCGTAACCCACTTCCTATGCATAGGCATCTTGTAAGAAAATAAATCAAAGAAGCACAAAGTTACATGCATAGGAAGGTGGAACAAGAACAACTTGAAAACTTTCAACATAAAGAGAGGAGTTTTAGTATTATGGAAGTTTCTACAAACAAACTTGCCTCTCTCAAAATAATTTCCAGTAGTATCATGAACAACATCAAGAATATAACTATCACATAAATCATGTTGTTCATGACCTACAAGCACACGTGTATAGTTTTCAACACGTTCTTTAGTAACATAAGATAAATGCATCCCATCACATTGAGCCTTAATAAGATCACAGTTCTCCGGAATATGAGTTGGCGATTTCAAAAGGATAATAGGACAATCAAGTGTGGGTGCAATAGCAACAATTTCATGCTTAACAGAAGGAACTATATCAAGTTCATCTTTGTAAGCATCATCCAGAGTGGCATCTTGGCCAAAAGTATAGAAGACATCAACTTCATCAAAAAGGGATATTTCAAAAGAATCCATAGGATCATAACACTCATATAAGGTAAGAAAAACAAGAAACGGCACTGTGGTGCACTGAGTTAATAAGTTAGTCCAAATATGATCAAAAGTGTATGAAAGTGTATCTATATCATAGAAATATCACAAAAAACATGCATGGAGCAAGAAGAAATTATAGATACGTTTGGGACGTATCAGTAGTCCCCCTTGGACCATGGGTCCATGACAATTAGCTATGTGATGTCTCCTCTCCAATCTTGTGCTTCAATTCTTAGCCCTTGTGAGCGGCCCTACATGATCAAGTTATCTATCTAATGTTTATGCTATTCCTATGCTGTGTTTGCTGTGATCCGATGGATTATGAGATTATGTTCAGATCGTGACGAGTTATATATTTTGGTTCTCCTTTTATATTTTGTTGTTGAATAATTATTTCATATTCTCTGTTACTTTTTATTGCTTTGTCCAAGTAGTAGATAGTAACTCCAAAAGGGAGCGTTATGCTTGATTGTGGGTTCATGCCCCCCGATGTTTAGCTTGAGTGACAGAAACATGCGACTAGGGGATGTGTTGTTGCCACTAGGTAGAAAACAACGGTGCTTGTAACTGCGGTTGCAAGCATTGTTTACCTTACGCATAGTTTGTTAATGCAGTTGTCTGTTGCTTTGGGTTTACACTTTGGGTGGGGCTCACAACTTAATACCAGCGAGATGTTCTGAATAGATATCTCATGGTGGATGATTAGTGATACGTCCAAAACATATCTATAATTTCTTCTTGTTCCATGCTCATTTGGGTGACATCGCTATGTGTTTTGCTACACTTTCATACCTTTTTACACATATTTGCACTAACCTACTAACTCAGTGCACCTAGTGCTAGTTTCTTTCTGCTGATGTCTGTGAATTGCAGGTTTATACCCATATTTACGGTGCCCAAAAAATTCCAAGAAAAATATATATAAAATCAGCGTGTCGAAAGCCTCCAGAATCCTGAAGGAGAGCCGGAGGGGGGCCACCCCCTCCCAGGCGTCCACCTGGCACCGCCAGGGGTGGGGCCCCGCCCAAAGGCCGCCTGGGAGGAGGGCACCTCCCCTGGTGCCCCCCTTCGGACTATATTTACCTCCCAATCCAGAAAATCAGTACAGAGACCCCGCATTGCGATTTTCACCACTGTTCCATGGCTGCCACGATCCCGATATAGGGACCGCCAGAAGACTTCGTCCTGGCACCCTACCGGAGGGAGGATTGATCTCCGAGAGCTTGTCCACCACCATGAGCACTTCCCGGATGTGCCGTGAGTAGTCCCCCTTGCACCATGGGTCCATGACTAGTAGCTATGTGATGTCTTCTCTCCAATTTTTTGCTTCATTTCATAGCCCTTGCGAGCTGCCCTACATGATCACGAGACTTATATAATCTTTCTTCTGTTGCTATGCTGTGTTTGCTGGGATCCAATGGATTATGAGATTATGTTCAGATTGTGATGAGTTATATATTTGGTTTTTATTTTATATTTTGTTCTTGAGTAATTCTTGCATGTTCTCCATTGCTTTTTAGTGCTTTGGCCAAGTAGTAGATAGTAACTCCAAGAGGGAGTGTTATGCTTAATTTTGGGTTCATGCCTCCAGATGTCTAGCTTGAGTGATAGAAAGATGAGACTAGGGGATGTGTTGTTGCCACCAGGGAGAAAACAGCGGTGCTTGTAACCGCGGTTGCAAGGATGGTTTACCTTACGCAAAGGTGGATGATTTGCAAGTAGATGCTGATGAATAAACGGTCTACTTGTCTTGGCGTACTTCCCATACTTTTGAGCCTCTAATTTTCTTGTGGCATAGTTAGCATTGCGGCGCGGCTTATAATTCTGTCAATTTCCCAACTGTAATTTGTTCACCCAGCTTAGTTGCTTTATCGTCTTTTGGGAGAGAGACATCACTAGTGAACATCATGGGACCCCTGTCCATATTTCCACCATTGTTTACACATCAACTCTTTACTGCTTTATTTTCCTTTCAATTGCAATCGCCATCACTATTTCCACCGTGCATTTGATCCTTTGTAAACGACAAGGCCGGAGAGATTGACAACCTCTCTAAACTCGTTGGGAGAAAAGTTATTTGCTTTTGTGTGCAGGTCCACGTCTTCTGTCAGCGCCAGATCAGCAGACACCTTCTTGTTGATCCTCGGAGTCCTCCTGGTTCAATAAACCTTACAGTCCTCGTGTAAGGGAAATTTGCTGCTACTACATGCTAAGTGTAAGAGCAAGTTTTGCCCCCGAAGGTTTTGGACATTGTTGGACAAAGCAGAAGTGGAACTAATATTGTTTTCGAGTATAAACAGATACTTAGGTTCCGAAAGAATGGAGTTTGCAAGTAGAAGGTCGTAGGACAACTCACTGCAGTAAAGCTGCAGTCATCTACCGAAGCCTTTGAAGGAAGACAACCCCTAAAAATGTCGTCGAAGAAGATGTCTCTCTCTAGCAAAAGCGCAACGAGGAGAAAGCCGAAGCTGATCGAAGACTTAGTCTTTTTCCTAGTTTCTCTTTATTTCTTGAGTCGTAGGAAAAACCGTACTATTAAGAGGGGTTTGCTAGTTGAGATCTTTGTCGAAGTGAATTTGCTCTGCTCAACCAAAACCCACAAAAGCCTACCGAGAGAAATCTCACCGAGTCGAGCGAATAGCTCGAAGGAAAAGTCATTGCACTTCGTGCCTTCGAGAGAGAACTCGTTCGGTGAGTCAGCTTACTTGTTCCTCAAGTAAAGTTGCGCAGTGATTGGAATCCGAACGTTGTGGACACGCGTCAAGCGGTTGCATCGGGTCACTTCAGTCATTTTACCCATCGGGATCGCCAACTATAAATACCCCGCACCTACCCACCATTTCGGGTTGGGGGCTGCTCCACTGAAGATTCTAAGACAGAAGTCTGAGAGCATCCCAAAGAGATCCATCGAGAGAAAACCTACACCCAAGTCTGAACTGAGTTGAGCAATTCACTATGACTTAGGTTGAGATTAGCCGATCCTTTTATCTTGGAGAACTGCAAGTCTCCTAGACGGTTAGGCGTCGCCTGTCAAGCAGTCGAAGAGTAATTCTCACTGCTGAAGGAAGTTTGTAAAGGTCTCGGAGATGTCCTGAATCATCTACCACGAGTGAAAACTGGACAAGCTCGAGGAGTTTGTTGCAGTGGAGAATAGGATGGAGAGAGTTTTGCTCCAGGTGTTCAATCACCAGTCCCTCCAACCAGACGTAGCACTTTGCAGAGTGTGAACTGGTTTACCAAACATCGCTGTGTCAGGCTCGTTTTCCTTCTAGCATTTACTTCAATCATTTACTCATAGCCTGTTTGCCTTCGATGTTTTCCTTCGCTCTCAATCCTTTCGAGCTATGCATTACCTTCGATACTGTATTTCCTTCGATATGCCTTTAGTCCTTCGTAGTTTGCATGATTTCCTTCTAAGTTCCATAGAATTTTTAGAAGTGATCATTCACCCCCTCCCCCTCTGATCATTCTTGAGCTTTCAATTGGTATCAGAGCTAGGCACTCCCTACGCTCTGCGTATTTTGGTCTAACAACCTGGAGTGTTGTCAAGAATGTCGTTTGCAGCTGTTCGCTCGGGGGAACCAATCCCTATTTTCAATGGGAAGGACTATCCCTATTGGAAGGACAAAATGAAGAGGAATATCATGGCTATCAACTCTGCCGCTTGGGAAGTTGTCAAGAATGGTGTGACTGTCAAGGACACTGATGCCATCTCTCCTGAAGAGGCTAAGAAGATGTCCCTTGATGCTGAAGTCTGGGTTTTCATCACAAATCATCTGATTCCCGAAAAATATCATGAAGTCAAGAATATTCCTTCGGCCAAAGGTGTTTGGGATTATCTCGAGAAGATTGGTGAAGGTGTCTCTACTCAGAAAGATGCTCGAATTGACACTCTTCGAAGCAAGTTCTATCGCTTCAAGAGGCACGAGGGAGAAAAAGCTTGTTCCATATACAGCAGACTCACTGCGCTGTCAAATGAACTGATTTCCCTCGGTGCAGATGACATTACCAATCGGATTATTGTCAGAACTTTGCTCCGTTCTCTTGATGATTCCTTTGATCACATTGTGCTGATGATTAAGGAAAGAACTGATTTCAAAGATATGGTTGCAGCTGATATTCTTGAAAGGCTTAATACTTTCGAGATGGAAGAAGATGAGAAACGTGACGTCAATGGGAGTCGAAGAAAATCTCATGCACTGAAGGCCAGAGCTTCACATCACTCCTCTCCTGAAGCTAGTTTTGAATCAGGTTGTGCCTCAGATGACCCCGAGAACATTGGAAAAGATCTGGCACTAATAATGAGAAGATTCAATCGCTTTCAGAGAAGGAACTCCTCTTCACCGAAGAAAAACTTTTCTTCAAGACATTCAAGTAATTCATCTCAACATCGATCATCATCCAGAAACTCTTCAGCGAAAGATAATTGTTGCTATAAGTGCAAGAATCCAGGTCACTTCATTGCTGATTGTCCTCTCTGGGAAATTGAACATAAATCAAAGCACTCTCACAGCAGCTCTTCGAGCAAGTCTTACAGATCGAGCAAAAACCATGATTCGAAGAAATATGATTCAAGGTCCAGAAAAGACAAGAAAGATGGTTCTGATGATGACAAGAAGAAGAAGTATCACAAGCATCGAGAGGGTTCTTCCTCTAAATCACATTCCTCTCATCGACAGAATTCACACCGAGCCAAAGCCTATCTGGGTAAAGAGATGAACTCTGAAGATGAAGCTTCCGGTTCTAAAGCAGGATCAAAGTCAAGATCTGGTTCTGGTTCTGAATCTGATGGTGTTGCTGGGATAGCATTCACCTCGAACAAGAATTCAAGTTCATTCTTCTCCAACCAGAGCAGTGAAGATGAATCTCCCGCTTACTGCTTCATGGCCAAGGCTAAGGTATCCTCATCTAAGAAATCCTACGATACTTCTGATGGATTTTCTTATGAAAGTGACTCTAGGATAAGCTATGCTAAACTTGCTAAAATTGCTTCTATCCAACAAGATGAGCTAGATTCTCTAAGTGAAACCATTCAAAAATCTGAGACCTTGTTGATCGATGAGATTGAGAAGGGTCAAACTTTGAAAAATGAGCATGTTGCTCTGAAGGAAAAGTATGATGAGCTTTCCTCTCGGCATGATCTTCTCTCAGTGGACTACGAGAAGCTAACCTATGAATTACTTCAAGGGAAAATGGCTCTCGAGAAACTGAGAGAGGCTAATGAAGAGTTGGAAAGTGTCAATCTCACGCTCATGGCTCAACAAGGCTCAGAAACTAAAAATGAATCTACTTCACCTTACTTAACCTGTTTGGAATGAAGTAAAATTGAGTCTATTTCTGAGAGATCGAAAGGAAAGCAACCTATTGTTATCGATGATACTAACCCCTCGAACGAGGAAACCATTACCGAGGAACTCCTCAGGTTGAAGAATTTATTTGAAACAGGCATGTTCAAAAGTGTGCAGGGACACCAGTACTTATGTGATATCCTTCGAAAGGCTCTTCTTCACAGGAATCCTCATAACGAAGGAGTTGGCTTCGAAAGGAAAATCAATCCTGATGGAACCTACTGGGAACCCGAGCAGTATCCTAAAACTGTCTGGGTTCTTGCAAAAGAAAAGCCCATTGATATTGCTAACCTTTCAGGTTTCAGTTGCAAAATTGACAAAGCTATTATTGATGAATCACTTGATTCTGACTACAAGCTTGTCAAAGATCAGGAAGGAAAGGTGTCGGCTGAGTTTGTTGGTACTCCTCCAAAGACTGGATTTTATAAGCGACAGATTTGGGTTCGCAAATCTCTCGTAGAAAAACTGCGCCCTAACCATTCTTTGCAGGGAAAATCCTCGGTACCACCGAATCACTACTATTCTCTCGAGGATAGAAATGAACCCTTGGTGCCTGCTTCAAATGTTCACCAAAAGGATTACTATCGTATAGATAGAAATTTTTATCGCCATCGTGACAATCGCACCAAAATCGCAATTACCCATCGTTACTCTAACCCCTCATCGAGGAATTATATTTATGGTGTGCTTGATGGTCCTGATCGACAATGCAATCCTGTTCGATATAATATTACTGATCCATCTAGCTCTACCATGCCTTCTAAGTCACCTGCTCGTTTGTGGGTGGTTAAGAAGAACTAATTCTTCTACAGGGCAATGTCTCCGGTGGATCCGAATGGGTCATGGATAGTGGATGTACAAATCATATGACCGGAGACAAAGATTTGTTCACCGAAGAAAAACTGTCTGAATCTTCACAGAAATACATTACCTTCGGTGATAACAACAAAGGAAAAGTTCTTGGTTTGGGTAAGGTTGCCATATCGAGAGACAAGCATATTGATAAGGTTTTGCTTGTACAATCTCTAGGATATAATCTTATGTCTATATCAAAACTTTGTGATATGGGTATGCTTGTACTGTTTTCTGCGTCTCGCTGTGTTGTCTTTTCACAGGATGATTATTCCTTCGTGTTCGAAGGATATCGCAAGGGTGATCTTTACGTTGTTGATTTTTCTTCGGGACCTGCAGTGTCCACATGTTTAATGGCCAAAGCCACTTCTGGTTGGTTATGGCACCGAAGACTTGGTCATGCAGGGATGAAAAATCTTCAAACTCTTATCTCGAAGAAGAACATCGTTGGAATTGATAATGTGAAATTCGATAAAGATCGTCTATGCAGTGCCTGTGAAGCAGGAAAGATTGCCAAGAAACATCACTCAGCAAAAACCGTCATGACTACTACTCGTCCTCTTGAATTACTTCATATGGACTTATTCGGTCCTCAAAATTATGCTAGTCTTGGAGGTAACAAGTATGGCCTGGTTATTGTTGATGATTTCTCTCGATATACTTGGGTTTTCTTTCTAGATGACAAGAGCAAGGTTGTTGAAATTTTCAAAACTTTCGCAAAGAGAGCTCAAACTGAATATGAATTATCTCTCAAGCATATCAGAAGTGATAATGGTATAGAATTCAAAAATACTCATATCGAAGTTTTTCTTGATGAATATGGCTTTACTCATGAATTCTCGGCTGCTTATACACCGCAACAAAATGGTGTAGTCGAGAGAAAGAATCGAACACTTATTGAAATGGCCAGAACAATGCTTGCTGAATACAAGACCCCTATCAGGTTCTGGGCTGAAGCTATCAACACTGCATGTCATATCATCAACAAAGTTTATCTGCATAAGTTTCTGAAGAAAACTTCACATGAACTCATCACTGGTAAAAAGCCAAATGTGTCTTATCTCAGGGTTTTTGGTGCTCCATGTTATATCAGAGACATGAATCACAGCTCCAAGTTCGCCCCAAAGGCACACGAAGGTTTTCTTCTAGGTTATGGTTCAAATTCTCACACTTACAGAGTTTACAACTCACATCTTGGCAAAGTTGTAGAAACTGTAAATGTTCGATTTGATGAAACTAACGGCTCTCAAAAGGAGCAATTACCTCTTAACCTGGATGAACCACCTTTGGATGAAGTTATCAGGTACATGGCTATTGGAGATATTCGACCTGTCGATGGAAATGCTCAACAAGCAAACAGGGATGATGATGGTCCAATGTTCCCACACATAGCCCGGGGCGCTGGAGATCAACATCCTGAAGAAATTGATGCACAGGTTGAAAGTGAACGCATAAACGAAGAATATGTTGATCCCGAAGGACAAGCTGAACCTGAAGGAAATGATCCCGAAGGACAGCTGATCCCGAAGATCAACCTGATCCACAAGATGAAGAAACTTTTCCTCGTGTTCGAAGAAGAGTGGATGTCGACTCAATTCTCAAAGAGATTCGTTTACCAGGTCGTCCCACCACTCGTTCTCGTACTCGATTAGCTAACTTCTGTGGAAATTTCTCGTTTGTATCCATGCTAGAACCTTCAAAATTTGATGAAGCCATGAGAGACTCAGACTGGATGACTTCCATGCTCGAAGAACTTAACCAGTTCGAGAGACATAAAGTCTGGTCCCTTGTCGATAGACCTGATTCCACGAAGCATAATATCATTGGTACGAAGTGGATTTTTCGCAACAAGAAAGATGAAGATGGCATAGTGGTAAGAAATAAAGCTCGACTGGTTGCACAAGGCTATACCCAAATCGAAGGTATTGATTTTGGCGAGACTTATGCCCCAGTTGCTCGTCTTGAATCCATTCGTGTCATGCTTGCTTTTGCCAATTACAATGGTATATTGCTATATCAAATGGATGTCAAAAGTGCATTTCTTAACGGTGAGATCGAAGAAGAAGTGTATGTTATGCAGCCACCAGGTTTTGAGGACCCGAAGAATCCTGATAAGGTGTACAGATTGCACAAGGCCCTATATGGGTTAAAGCAAGCACCTCGTGCTTGGTATGAAACTCTGAAGGATTTTCTTCTAAAGAAGGGCTTCAAACCAGGAACAACTGATCCGACTCTTTTTACTCGTGCATACAAAAATGATCTTTTTGTGTGTCAAATTTATGTCGATGATATTATTTTTGGCTGTACTAACCCTGATATTAGCGAAGAATTTTCTCGCATGATGTCTAAGAAATATGAAATGTCAATGATGGGTGAATTGAAGTTCTTTCTCGGGCTTCAAATCCGTCAACAGAAAAATGGTACTTTCATTTCACAAGAGAAGTATCTCAGAGATTGCCTGAAGAAGTTTGATCTTGTCAGTTGCAAAACTATCAAGACTCCAATGCCTACGAATGTTCATCTAGATGCAGATGAGAAGGGCAAACCTTTCGATCAGAAGAAATATCGCTCGATGATCGGTTCGATTCTTTACCTTTGTGCATCTAGACCTGACATTATGCTATCAGTTTGTATGTGTGCTCGTTTTCAGGCAAATCCGAAGGAATCTCATCATATTGCTGTCAGGCGAATCCTTCGATATCTGGTTCACACACCAACCTTGGGTCTTTGGTATCCCAAGGGTGCCCAGTTTGATCTCGTTGGATATTCTGATTCCGACTGGGCTGGTGATCGAGTCGACAGGAAATCTACCCCAGGCACATGTCATTTTCTCGGTAGATCTCTTGTCTGTTGGGCCTCGAAGAAACAGAATTGTGTATCTATTTCTACGGCTGAAGCCGAGTATATTGCTGCCGGTTCATGCTGCACTCAGATTCTGTGGCTCAAACAAACGCTGAAAGATTATGGTATTCTTGTGAAGAAAATTCCATTGCTTTGTGATAACGAGAGTGCAATCAAAATTGCTCATAATCCAGTGCAACACTCTCGAACGAAGCATATTGATATTCGTCATCATTTTCTTCGAGATCATGTTCAGCGAGAAGATATTGTTATCAGTCATGTTCGCACCGAAGATCAATTGGCTGATATATTCACAAAGCCCTTGGATGAAAAGAGGTTCTGTACACTAAGGTGTGAGTTGAACATTTTGGACTCACGCAATGTGCTATAAGATCATAACCATCGGTACTATGTATCATACTTTATTATTGTAGTTTACTTTCGTTATTTTTCTGTCGTATTTCTTTTTCATTTATTTTGTTCGTTTGGTGTTGTCCTATACACTTATCACTCCGAGTTTTATCGCTGTTTTATCTCGGATTGACTAAGTATCGGACCCTATTTTCCCTCTATTCTATCCCTACCCCATCTGTGCTTTTCTCTCGTGAACATGTACATATTGTACTCGATTAAGATTCCCCTCGAATGTCATTGATTCCGAAGGAAAATCTATCGAAGTTTTATCTACTTTTATACTCGATGTTCGATGAGTTTGGTCTCGGACGTGGAGCAACTTTCTTTCGGTTCGTTGGGATTTCCCGCGATTACCGCCACAAAATCCGTCCGTTGAATGCGGAGAGACGCGAAATCTGCGCCGTTGGATCAGATCTGACAGCTCGGTCAGACCCTCCCTTATAAATACTGATCCACTTCACCGGCTTAGACATCTCTATTCCTTCGACTTCGTCTCTTCGCCTCCTGAAGCTCTCTCTCTCTCTCGCGCGCCGCCGTGCTCTCTCGTCGCCGTCGACTCCCTCGCCGCTTAGCTGCCGGAAGGAAGCCGCCGGAGACGTTCCCGTCGACGAAGATCATCATCCGCGTCGCCGTAGTCGCCTCACATCACCAAGTTAGGGTATTAGTGGCTCTGGAGTCGATTCAATCTAGTTCTGTTCATCGTTTCCAGCTTTTGTGTTGATTTTTTTTCTCTGATTTCTTTTAGGTCTGTTTGATCCGTTTGGATCTTTGAAACTTGGGAAATCTGTTTCTAGCTTTTCTGTCGATTCCCCATCTGTCCTTGGTAAGAAATCCCTCGGATTCTCTCACTTAGGCAAATCCTACAGTATCGTTTCGATAGATTTAATCTTGTGCGATTTATTCATACAAGTTCTTCGTTAGATTTCCACCCGATGAAAATCTAGCCTATCACTTTCATGAAAACTTGCAATAAGATAAATCTCTCGAAAAGCTTGCTGCATTCAAAATGTTTTTCCTCGAAATTGCTGGTACTTGTTCACAACATTCCTATATTTCCTCGAAATTGCTGGTACTTGCAACGAAGGAATTATTAGAGCACCCAAGCGTATTGGTGGCAGAACAAGAATCACCAATAACTCTGAAGGTTTATCAGAGGATTTGATCATTGAAAAGAACTTGAGGACACCTTCAGGTTCTGAGGATGAACGTACGAGAGAAAATCGTCTGCAAGAGATACGAAGGCTTCAAGCTCTTCGTTGGTATGAGTACAAGTCCCTTTAGCCTCGCTGGGAGAGGCTGTTTGCCATGAAAAATCCTTGGTCTGATGTCAAATCGTTAAGGCCAAAGTGGACGAAGGATAATCGACCACCTCCTACTGCTGATGCTCACCCTTCTGCTCTTAAAACACCTGATGATTTTAAAGAGCTCGATGAAGCTCGAGAAGCTCGAGCACAAAAGAGGAAAGAAGCCAAAGCACGAAAGGAAGCTGCGGCTGCTAAATCTGCTGAGGATGTTGGCCCTAGAGCTAAATCGAAAGGTGGCAAGAAGTCTGCCAAGAGACAGAAAAAGGTTGTAATAGTTTCACCTCCTGATGCAAGCTCCGAAGGAGAAGCTAATTCAGATGATCAAGACTCTGGTACAGAGGCTGATGTCGAGGACTTACCTCTGAAGAAAAAGCCGAGCAGTAGAGGCATAAGGATCCAGGAGCCAGCTCCACAGGCTCCTCGAGGAAACATTGACTTGACCAACTTGGTCACAGATCCACCTATTTCATCTGCTCCACCTGTTCCTGCTGCCAACCAAAACCTTCGGCTCCAACGAAGGGAAAGCAAGCTCAAGTTGGTGAAGATGATGAAACGCTTATTCAGCGAAAGGAAAGACTGGCCAAGCAAAAGAAACAAGAGGAAAAAGACTTGATTAATTCTAAGCTCCTAAACTTTCACAGTCAGCCCGAGCATTAAAAGGCTCTGGTTGCTCAACAACTTGGCATTCTTCATTTGGTCAGTGAAAAATATCGACGACAGATTTCTGCAGGCACTATCCCTAGTGACCCGAAAGAAAAGGTCACCGAGAAAGTTGTGACTCCCACAGTCACGAAAGAAAAGGTAATAGCCCCTAGTGCTTCGAAGAAGAATGCTGAGGCCCCTAGTGCCTCGAAGGATAAAGCAGTGGTCTCAAAACCCATTGCTGCTGCCAAGGCCACCAAGGAAGCCGAAAAGAAAGCCAAGGAGGCAAGACAGAAGGCTCAAGCTGCTCCAGTTCCTCGAGCTGCACCAGCTCCTGCCCCTGTTGCACCAGCTGTTTCCGGTCCTCGTGCCGATGAAGAGAGTTCCAATGAAGGAGAATCAAATGCCAATGCTCCTTGGGATGCTGCACATATATCTCACATTCTCTGGAAGATGGCTACTACACCGAGCAAAGTCACTTCCGAGGATGATGTTCCTGCTGAAATTCAAGAGCATGTTGCTCGATACATGATACGCTGGGAAGGCTACATCACCCAGGATCGAAAAGATAAGGAGCAAGTCAGGTTTTACACCAGGCAACTCCAAGAGGAAACCGAGGACATTGTGTCCCGAAATTTTTTCAAGTCCAAGATTGCATCTGCTGAAGCTTCCAGGAGGACTCAGAAGGAAAATTTAACTGCTGTGTTTGACAAGGTAAAACAAGTTGTGTCTGCTGTTTGCACAGAGCATAATGATGCTCTGTTCCATAGACAATCTCGAAAGAGAAAGTCTGCTGCCCCAACCTCTGAGCGTGGGACGCCAGAGATCGAGAAGAACGCCAAGAAGGCCAAGTCCACCGAGGTCGTTGCTACCACAGAACGACAAGAAACTGAACTAATCCCCACCAAGCAACCCACTCCTCCCCGCAAGACAACTCCACCACCTCGCCAAACAACCCCACCGCCGCAACAAACAACTCCACCCCCTCGTCAAGCCACTCCTCCACCTAGACAACAAACACCTCCATCTCCACCTCCACCCCGTCAACCCTCACCACCAAAAGCCTCGCCACCACCTCCAAACCCACCATCTCCACCTCATGTCATTCCATCGACCACCCCCGCCACTGAAACCCACGTTCTTGCAGAGACCGAGCAAGTTGCTCGTGTCGAGCAAGAAACTCAAGTCCAGAAAGATTTCTCTTCTTCCCGGACTATGCCTGAAGGAGAAGATGATGATGTTGATATCACGACAGTTTCCTCTCGGCGAGACCCAGTCGAAAGCAATAGTTCTGGAGATGCCAGTTCCAGTGATAATTCTTCATCCTCCTCATCAAGTTCTTCGAACGAAGAAATGGTTGATGACTTTGCTCAATTTGATGAAGATTTGGAGGCCATGGAAAATGAAGAGGCCGCGCAGAATGCTCAAACCGACGAAGGAGATGCCGTCGTAGCTCAGGCCGAGGAGAATGCTCCTGCAGTCACTCCGGCTTAGGATATTGTCAACATCCCATCATCTATCTCTCGACCTGCTGAACCAGAGTTCCAGATGCCAGATAATGCTGCTGAGGTTTTTCCCATTGATGAGCTGCTTCACTCTGCTCATCCGAGAGAAATGCTGCCTTTGTTCCGCTCAGATGTTCCTCGAGGAGGTCCCATCTTCAAAAGGCGCGAACACAAGCCATTTTTCTTCGGTACCAATCCCTACGAGAAGCCCAGAAGTGCTTATTCTCTTCGGTTTTGGACCCAAGAGCAAGCTATCTATTATACTCGTGTGTTGTACAACAAGGCAAGAGTTTTCCAGCATCAATATCTTGATATGCCTTCGGTGTACTCCACTACTTGTTTCGAGAACATTGCCGAGACAATTGATATCCTGCATGCTCACAAGATGTTTGCTCTCGATTGTGGTTACAATCCCGAGCTTATCAAGCAGTTTTATGCAACACTTTATGTCTCTGGAGATCCTGAGAACTCGAAGACATGGAAATTTGACTATATGATTCAAGGCCAAGTTTTTCACATGACTGTCGACCAATTTCTGGCTATCATCAATTTACCTCGGTTCGAAGGATTACCTCACAAACTTCATGACTTACCTGCTGCAACTCCTGCTGAATTCTCTACGCTGATGGATCCAGAAGTCGTAGGAGATCACTACCCCTCTGAGCCGAAGCCAAGACACTTGGTATTTGAAGCAAAGGCATGGTTTTATATTCTCTCGAAGACTTTGATGCCAATGCTTGATGTGCACGATAATTTTCCAATTCCAAATGATGTGCAAGTTGCTCTGTTGAAGTTAGTCCACGGTCATCCCTTCGAATTTAAAGACTACTTCCTCAGAACTTTAGTGTCTTGTGCTGATGACCACAACTCCCACAAGCCATATGCACCATGGCTGATGGCAATCTGCAATTACTCTCGGGACGTGCCATTCCCCGTGTCTATTTACCCGAAGATTTTCACTCCACCTGTTCGTGAGGTATTGCAGGTTGTTGCTCAACCCAACGATCCTTTTGCTGAGCACACTGGCATCCGCGCCCACTTAACTGAGCGCAATATTCGCTCGAAGTTTATCAAGCCAGTGCATCATATGGAAGTTTCTCTTCGGTCCCAGCAAATGCTTCAACATCACATTGATCAAGATTTTATTCAGAAGCAAGCTATGATGGACGAGATCAATCACCTGCGAAACATTGCCATGAACAATAATCAGATGCTGCGTGAATGTCTTCGCCGTGATTGGAAAGGTCTTCATAAGTTCAATTCCCTCGGTCAACTCCAACGTTGTGGTTTCGAAGAATATCCTCCTCACCTGAACAGAAATTGGACCAATGATGATCGAGTAGATCGACCGGATCCCAATATCCCTCGTCTGCCGAAAAACAGAGATATTCTCAGTGTTGATGATTATTATCATATCACCTTGGACACTTTCTCCTCCGACTCCGAACAAGAAGAAGTCCCTCACCGTCAACCCAGAGTTCACTCGCCACTTCCTCGAAGCCCCAGGACCCCGCCGGAATCGCAGCTGGAATCTTCTGGAGATCAACACTCCTTCCGCACGAAGATCACTCCTCCAGGCGCTCGTCCAATTCGTCGTGCTCCAACGCTCGCCGAATCTTCTCGTCGTCGCCGGAGCCAGCCTCGCGAGTAGGGATTTCTTTCGACCCTCTTCTCTCGACTTTTTGTACGCTGTGACAAAAATGGGGAGATGTAGTGGCATCGAAGAAATTAGTTTGCCTACGGGGTTTAGGGCTTTGCTTTTCATTCGATAAACTCTTGCTTTTGAGGTTTCTGAGTAGTTTCAACAAACTTTCGATTCACATTCGATCTGGTTGTAACTAACTCTAAGTAGGACTGTGAACTGCTACTCTTTTCGTAAGATATTTATCTGCTGCTTGCTACTTAACCATTTTTGCAGGAAGTTATCTTTCATATAAGTTCACAAATCATTCGAGGAGATTGCATATTTCTCATTGGATACTATCTGGAATGCAATTTCTCTCACTAAGATTTTTGATGTTTTTCCCTCGACGCTTCTTGTCAAATATGCACTTCACAGGAAATCTTTATCTTCCGTGCATACATCAAGGGGGGAGTTCTTCATCGATCTGAGCACTGGTTTATCATCGAAAACTCAAACTTTTTTAAATTATTTGTCGATGTCTGTTTTGTCAACAATCGTCCAAAAAGGGGGAGATTGTAAGAGCAAGTTTTGCCCCCGAAGGTTTTGGACATTGTTGGACAAAGCAGAAGTGGAACTAATATTGTTTTCGAGTATAAACAGATACTTAGGTTCCGAAAGAATGGAGTTTGCAAGTAGAAGGTCGAAGGACAACTCACTGCAGTAAAGCTGCAGTCATCTACCGAAGCCTTTGAAGGAAGACGACCCCTAAAAATGTCGTCGAAGAAGATGTCTCTCTCTAGCAAAAGCGCAACGAGGAGAAAGCCGAAGCTGATCGAAGACTTAGTCTTTTTGCTAGTTTCTCTTTATTTCTTGAGTCGTAGGAAAAACCGTACTATTAAGAGGGGTTTGCTAGTTGAGATCTTTGTCGAAGTGAATTTGCTCTGCTCAACCAAAACCCAAAAAAGCCTACCGAGAGAAATCTCACCGAGTCGAGCGAATAGCTCGAAGGAAAAGTCATTGCACTTCGTGCCTTCGAGAGAGAACTCGTTCGGTGAGTCAGATTACTTGTTCCTCAAGTAAAGTAGCGCAGTGATTGGAATCCGACCGTTGTGGACACGCGTCAAGCGGTTGCATCGGGTCACTTCAATCATTTTACCCATCGGGATCGCCAACTATAAATACCCCGCACCTACCCGCCATTTCGGGTTGGGGGCTGCTCCACTGAAGATTCTAAGACAGAAGTCTGAGAGCATCCCAAAGAGATCCATCGAGAGAAAACCTACACCCAAGTCTGAACTGAGTTCAGCAATTCACTATGACTTAGGTTGAGATTAGCCGATCTTTTTATCTTGGAGAACTGCAAGTCTCCTAGACGATTAGGCGTCGCCTGTCAAGCAGTCGAAGAGTAATTGTCACTGCTGAAGGAAGTTTGTAAAGGTCTCGGAGATGTCCTGAATCATCTACCACGAGTGAAAACTGGACAAGCTCGAGGAGTTTGTTGCAGTGGAGAATAGGATGGAGAGAGTTTTTCTCCAGGTGTTCAATCACCAGTCCCTCCAACCAGACGTAGCACTTTGCAGAGTGTGAACTGGTTTACCAAACATCGCTGTGTCAGGCTCGTTTTCCTTCTAGCATTTACTTCAAGCATTTACTCATAGCCTGTTTGCCTTCGATGTTTTCCTTCGCTCTCAATCCTTTCGAGCTATGCATTACCTTCGATACTGTATTTCCTTTGATATGCCTTTAGTCCTTCGTAGTTTGCATGATTTCCTTCTAAGTTCCTTAGAATTTTTAGAAGTGATCATTCACCCCCTCCCTCTCTGATCATTCTTGAGCTTTCACTAAGCTTCCACTTGGGTTAACAAACGAGGAGGTGTTGTCTACACCTATCAATTAGTGATTAGATGATGGTGAACAAACGGTCTACTTGTCTTGGCGTACTTCCCATACGATTGAGCTTCTAACTTTCTTGTAGCATAATTAACATTGCGGTGCGTTTATAATTCTGTCAATTGCCCAGCTGTAATTTGTTCACCCAGCATAATTGTTTTATCGTCTTTTGGGAGAGAGACATCAGTAGTGAACATCATGGCACCCCGGTTCATATTTCACCATTGTTTACACCTCCATCATTTACTGATTTTATTTCCTTTCCGTTGCAATCACCATTATTATTCCCCTTTTGTTTTGAAACTTTGTAAACAACAAGATCGGAGAGATTGACAAGCTCTCTGAACTCGTTGGGAGCAAAGTTACTTGTGTCGTGTGCAGGTTCAAGTTAAGCGAGTAATATCTAGTAAACTACGCGTTGCTCACTTCCACTTGGGGTAACCAACGAGGACCACTACTTCGGTGCCATCAAGATAATTTCTGGCGGCGTTGCTGGGGACTCCAGTCTACAAGATAGGGGAGTTGCACACTATCTTCTACCTTTGCTTTTTAGTCTCGTTAGTTTAATTTCTAGTTTTTGCTTTAGAGTCTTATACCAAAAACGACAAAAAAAATTAGTTGTATTGATTTTAGTTTCTTTGCTCTTGCTTGGTGCTACTGTAGGTTCCACTGAAAACACCAAGTTGTGTGACTTCACTAGTCACAACGACAATACTTTATTAGCACTCCTATTGCTCCACCTGCCACTTCAGCACCTTCATATGAAATCAAACCTTCTTTTCTTAATCTTGTTATGAAAGAATTCTCCGGTGCTGGAGATGATGTTGCTTTGCACTTAAAAAATTTTGTTGAGATTTGTGGTATGCAAAAGTACAAAGAAGTAGATGTTGATATTGTTAAACTTAAGCTTTTCCCCTTCTCCTTAAGAGGAAAAGCTAAGGAGTGGCTTAAATCCTTGCCTAGGAATAACATAGATTATTGGGATAAGTGCAAGGATGCTTTTATTGGGAAGTACTATCCACCCACTAAGATTATCTAGTTAAGAAGTAACATTATGAATTTTAGACAACTGGATAATGAACATGTTGCCCAAGCTTGGCAACGTATGAAATCTCTTGTTAAGAATTTCCCTACACATGGTTTGACTACTTGGATGGTTATCTAGACTTTCTATGCAGGATTGAACTTTACCTTGTAGAATCTGTTGGACTCGGCCACGGGAGGAACCTTCATGTCAACTACACTTGGTGCTGCCACAAAGCTATTGGAAGAGATGACGACAACTTATTCTCAATGGCACACCAAAAGATCTCCAACAGGTAGGAAGGTAAACTCTGTTGAGGAGATATACTATGAAAAGGTTGACTTGATCAGGTCTTTACTTACTAAGCAAGCTCCCATTGATCCTCATGACGTTCCTTTAAATTTTTTGGTTGCTCAAGAAAGAGAGGAAGTAGGTTTAAATTTTATTTCTAGGAACAACTTCAATAATTTTTCTTATAGGAGTAACTTTGGTAGCAACAATCCTAGAGCATTCCCATCCAACAACTATGGGAACAACAAAACTTATCCTAGCACCAAAAACTCCACTTCTGAATTAAAGAGCATGCTTAAGGACTTTATCACTTCTCAAAAGGCCTTCAATAAGGTAGAAAACTATAAGGCTCCCGATGCGGTACTATCTCGAGTTAGACGCTTTTTCGTCCCACCTGAGATAGAAGCGCATAAGTGGCCACCGACGCACGATACTCGCACTCGTATCGCTATCTGATTCTCGACAACAGGTAAATGAAGCAATAACTAAGACATAAATATATATAAGTCCAGGGCATACACTCGATGCTGTTATTTATTACATCATCTCAGAGATCATAAGATCCAACAGTACATCATACCATCATGCGGAAGACACACGCGACCGAGTACGGTCAAAATCCAAATGGCCCTAGAGAGGGCTTCACATAAACAAATCCACCCACGGAACGTCGGAACCCAACTATAGGATCTACTGGGCGAAGTCCTCCTCCGGTGGCACCTCCAGGAAGTAACATCTAGTGCTCGGGTCGAGGTAGTAATCAACTGCAGCGGCCGATCAGGAAAAACAATAAAAGGGAAAAGAAAATCAAGAGGTGAGAATATATCAATGAAGTATAACTAACTTCTCACGGTAAGGAAAAGTAGTGGTTGAGGTTGCGGCCGCGCTAGCATATATGAGTGGCTAACGAACTAATAGAGTAAGGGGAGATCCAAGAACTAGTTGACAACGTGTCGTAAGTCTGCTATCCACCTACTTACGCAAAACATAACACAACCTTGTCCCCTCTTTGTCGCCCCGGACAAAGAAGAGCAATCAAGGCAACTCACACGTTGGAAACTTCTAACGCATGATTAAGTTGATGTTATTCTATGAACAAGGAGTAGGTCTCAAGTCGTCCATAACCGCGGACATGGCTTTTCGAAAAGATTTAACCTTGCAGGGGTGTACCAACTGCCCATCATAGGCTTCGCATGTACACCCGGTTTCCACTTGGCTGGGTAAACGACTGAAACTCCGGAACGTCAGAGTCCCCCTAACTAACAACGCACAATGCCGGGTGGCCCCTGGTGAGTCGACATCCAACTCAAAAGCCGGTCGCACTCTCGAATCTTCCTCTACCGTATGACTCGGGTTTGGATGACCGGTGAATTCTCACATGAGTCCGGGTCCTCAGCCGGCCATGGTGGACCAACAAGGGAACCATGTCCCCGCTGGCCCAAGTTGTTTTAAAACTGCTGGAGCGCTAACCAGACACACACACGGGTTCAAATGGTAAAATCAGCTCGGGCCACCACTAGAACTGTTTGGAGCTAGGTAGGTAAGACAAGGGGACCCCATAGAATCCCACACATGATTAGGCACGCTCGTCAAGAAGCACAATACCCGGAACTCGGGACCTAGGTGACTCGAATGGAACAAAACACCGGCGGGAACAGCCCGGTCTCCCATCCTTCATCAAGTATAAGTGAACATCATAATAATAAATATCAACCAATTTCTGATAATAGGATGATAAACCACCAAGCAGTAATGGGTATAAGCACCAGGTTAAGGGCTTACACATACTAAGCAATGGTTAAGCAAGAAAGGTACATAGCCAAACAAGGTTTTGCTAGGATGTGGGGGCATTTCTATTTGTGTTTAATTGAGAGGCAAAAGTATATGGTGTTAGGATCAAGCAACCGTTCTAAATACAGCTAGGCAAGCGAGCTGGAAGCTATAAGGAATGATATATAAACCCCCTTGCCTGGGTAATATGTCGACGGAGCAGACGTAGTAGGGTCCTCGGGCTCGGTGTCGGAAATCTCCTTGAAAGTCTCCTCGGCAGTCTCAGGTGCTAATGTAAGGTACCGGCAAGGAAAGCACACAAGTATACATCGAGACAAAAAATACTCAAGCATGGATGGGATGATCAAGTTTAATTAGACACGGTTTGACCCTAGCTAGTCAGGTTTAAATGAAGGTGTTGAAGACACATCAACAAACTCCATACGCAATTATTAATATTTTTATGGCTTTGGTCATAGCCTTAACTTTGGTGTAAGTGACATGGCAACATGGCATGGCATGAACAACAATAATAAGTTATCATCAATAATAAGGACAACGTAAAAATAAATCATCGATTCCGGAGACGGAGAAGTGTCGGTGATAAAATGACACTGGGAAGGTTTAACAGAAGAAAAGAATCCCAACCACTTGCATATGACAATATGCTTGGGGCTGGTTCATGGATGCAAAGGACACAAGATGAGATGGAAGAGCTTGAAGGATCAAAGGACAAGATCAACATGCACTGAAGTTGAAAAGGCAAGCAATTGGAGGGCAACAGAAATTGAATGGTTATAAGTGCTTGTGCACCATGTCCATTTTGGTGTTACACAAAACACAAAATGGATATCACCATTAAATTCCTTGGATCTTGCTTCCCAAAAATCATATATGACATGAATCAAGTTGAATCAGCAAAGCAAAATTTGCAAATTCAAAAGAACTGAAGGGCCTTAATGCAAATTGCCAACACCTCAATATTTTAAGGCTCAATTTACAAAATGGACCTCACCATGGGCTTCATTGGGAAATTCTACCCCAAATTCATATATGGCAAGATATGTTTGAGGTAAAAATTTCCCAAGTCTTTTAAACTGATTTGAATTCGAATTCAAATCAAATTTGGAAAAAGGGAAAACTGACAGGAAGAAAAAAGAAGAAGAGGGCTGGGCCTCCAGTAGCACTGGGACGCATCCAGCCTCTCTGGCCCAAGCCAAGGCTTGGCTGGCCCGACAATAGCCTACCGTGGCCACATGCCACTGGCGGGTGGGGTGTGTTTGTGAGCCTCTCACACAAAAAGGGGGCTTAATTCACCACTGCCACGGGGGAACTCGAACCCAGGACCACACACACTTCTCCCAGCGAACCAGCCACTCGGGCTGAGAGGGGGAGTACGTTAGTACTTCCACTACTAGGAGAAAGGCTAGTAGTAGCGCCCCTTTTAGGCTCATCAGTAGCGCCCCCCACCCGCTACTGCTAGCACGCTACAGCTAACTTGTATCAGTAGCGCGCGTACGCACCCGCTACTACTACACCAGTAGCGCCCCCCTTAGAGCCCGCTACTACTAATACCAGTAGCGCGTACATGTAACAGGCGCTACTGGTATTTATTTTTCATTTTCTGTTTCTTTTTCCCATCGTATTTTTGTTGTATTTGTACAGGTATTATACAATATAGTCTCATACACATACACAGGTTTTCTACAGAGTACAAATCTCATCATATCATACACATACAATAATCTGATGACCATATATATATATCATCATGATCTCTCATATCCAACACAAATGATGTCTCTCATCATGTTATCTCTAAAATAGCGATAGAAGTTGTCACAATATCTTAAATACATGCAACTACAAGAAAGTTTCATCATCCATCTAAACTATGATATATACTAGAAGAGCGGTCACTATGAGGAAGAGTGGAATTATGTAGTAGCTCATGAAGCGCCGCCTCCGATCTTCCTCTCGCGCTAGCGTAAATCTCAAGTAACTAGCTTCCGCTTCTTCTCTGGTATTGAACCCTCTTTGGCTGCCGCCCGGGAACCGTTGCACTTGGGCCTGACACTCTGGCCACTCATCGTACACTCCTGGAACCTTCCCTATGTACACGACATAGCACTTCTTCGCCATCGATGATCTATGTACCTCTTAGAGATGCATATTCATCATAGGAATTCAACAATAGTACACAACATAATATACTTGAGCAACACGAAGACAAAAAGTTAGTGAATAGATGCAACATAAAGTAACATACATAATATAATATACACACATTGTTCATGGTACCCCAACTAATTCACTTGCTAGCAAGCGTTACGCAAGTAGTTCAACATGACCGTTAAATTACATCACAAAGGTTTCATATCGCTAACAAAAGTATAAATTCAACCGAGACATCATCATCGGCATAGTCAATACACTAGAACTTCCATCCATCCATATCTGGGAGGACGCACCCTAGCTTATTGAACGGCGTAATGTCCAAAAGCTGCATTCCTACGCGAGTTTTAACATCAGCTCACGATATTGGGCCGTGGTAGAACATCCCCTTCTTGTCGACGACTTCTTTCATGATGATGGTTGCAATATCCTTCAGGATGCGAAAGAAGTCATCTCTTACTTTATAATCCGGTTCGGCTAAGTTTTTTGCCCATATCATGATATGATTGTCATCTTTGCTTGCCATGCGAAGACGTTGCTGATCCTTTCTGAACTCCATCATGAGATGGATGACATAGTATCCATCATTTGTACTTCCTTCCGGTTGATGGATACTGCAGAAGTTGGTTTTATGCGAGAAACATGGCGCGCCCTTCCTTCGTGAATTTTTCTCAATGTGGCCACCCCTCATACCGAAGCCCTGGAGTGCGAAATCCAGAAGACTCATTACTTTGGTGTAGCCCTTCCTTTTGAAGTTCCTAGACGAGTCGAAATACATGGCATGGGAGACTCGCAGGAAAAGAACGATAAGGACGGCGTGCCCCTCGCTACGCAAAATAAATGCACCTCAAATTAGCTAGTCTCCATATGAGCAAAGGAATGATTGAAATGTAAAGGCAATCGGGCAATGACTTACATTGGATGATAAGGAACGAGAACCATTTCCTTCTCCTTATTCATCAGCATGAAATTTTTGATGTACTCCCTAGCAGTTTTAAGTTCATAGTCACCGAGCGACAAGAAGGACTCATGCATGTAGTATGGATCTGCCACTGCGATTTGCGAGATTTCCTCTCTTTTGATGAAAAATCTCATATGGAGCGCAAAAAGGCGGACGATCGTAAAATCGAGCCGCCTAGTGAGGAACATCTCAAAGATGTGATCAAACCACAGGAAGAACACTTCCGCAGGCGCCATGTCGACGTAGCCCATGCCCGGAGGCACACACACCGCATAAAGTGGATATCCTGGATCCTTCGACGCGAGAAGGCTTTTCTCTGTCGATAGTACATGGTCGTGCAGTCTCCTAAGATCCCCTGATATGCTCTCCAGCGGTTTCGGCGGGAGGATCGGCTCGCCCTCGACATGGATCAACGCCGTACCTTTCATCGGTACACGGTCTGCAAAACCGGTTGGCGGAACCGACTTGCTGCTAGAAGCATTGACAGCCTTTTTGGAAGCTAAGTCTTTCCTATTCGGTCTCCTCCTCGGCTTCTTCTGGGGGAGAGGTTGTGATGAGCCTTTCATAGCGCCCTTGATCGCTAACCCAAGTGTTGACGGGCTGAGCAAGGGTTGTTCATGCTGGTTTGAGGCGGCATCTGGAGGCGTGTCCTGCAAGGGTTGCACGAAGAGAGACTTTTTGCACTCAGACCTAGGATGCTCCTGCTCCGTCAGAATATCCATCTCCTCGTCCACATGCTCCTTATTGGCCGAGTCATATGGCTGACTCATCCTTTCTACTTCCTAATTAATGAAGGCGCTGTTGAGGAATTGCATAGGGTCACCATCCTCGTCCATGACATCATCCATTGCTTGCTGGAGCACGGGGGCGAAATCACGATCCACTCTGCTTGGACCGCCTTCCTCGCGTCGCTCACCGCTCTCACCCAGCATAACTGGCAGCGCTAAAAATTGCGGAGGCGGGGTGGTGGTGTTCATACCTTCTTGGGGATGTGTTGTCGTTGGTGTGGTCATCACGGGGGCCGACTCGACACGAAGAAGACCCTTCGGCCATAGGATGAAATATCCCTTGCAGTCTGCAAGCTTCTTAGGGGTCTCGTCTTCCTCTCCCCCGAGTTGTACCATATCGATTAAACTTAGCAGTAGCGAGCCCTGTCAGAGCGCGCTACTGATATTTCTGGCATTTTTTTCCCTCTTTTCATTTCCTTTTTAATTTTTTTCCCGAACAACGACCGATACAATTTATATAATGTATATTTAACAGCTGCAATATATAATTTGATCGATCGATAACGCGGTTAAAGTGCAAGTATAAAAAATAGATACATATATATATTACAACACACATTTAGTTTCTCAGCGTTGAGCACGTTTCTTAGTGATTAGCTTCTTTCCTATTTTGTTCTTTTCCGAATAATTTAGGCCCTCGTTGTGACTTTTCCTTTTCCATGGAGTACGATCTTTCATAGGTAATGTAGTCTTCATTCTTCTTTTGACATATGCTTCATCGTCGTCGTCATCTTCCCTCATCGGGTTGCCGTACTGGTCATAGTCTTCTATGTTGGCGACTCCATCCATTCCTACGATGTTTCTTTTGCCTCTCCTCATGAAAACACGGCTGGGATTTCTCGGGTCGGTTATGTAGAAACATTGTGTCACGTGCTTAGCGTGTATCCATGGCTCATTTTTGGCGATGACGTTCACGGTAGCGCTCTTGGCGTCGGGTATAGACATAGTAGTGAAATACCGGTTTTCTCTTTCGACATTCTTAGCCCATCTGACACGGAACATCGTCGCATTGTGTAGTCCAGAGTAGTTAAGCTCCCAGATCTCTTAGATCCTTCCGTAATATCTTTCAGTTGAGCCATTGTCGTCAGTCATGCATTCTATCATCACCCCCGAGTTCTGGAAATCACTTTTCATATCTCTGGCCTCCGTATAGAACGTGTATCCGTTTATATCGTATGCCTGATAGGTGAGGAAGTTGAAAGCAGGGCCATGTGCTAAGGCGTATATGAGCAATGCGTCTGTAGACCCTTCTTCCGAGGGATTAGCAAGAACATGCTCTTTGAACCAAGGCAAGAAAGTGGAGTTGTGCTCTCTAGTAACTTCGGCGTCCGTCTTGCGTAGGCCCTGGTCATGGTACTTCTTGGTGATGGTTTCTTTGTGCAGTGTCACGAAAGGGTCTACCACCTCAAGATGTTGTAGCACTACTAAGTTTGCCCTGTGAAAGTCATTGCGTCGATCCGAGTGGTCGACATGCAGTTCCCTCTGACCGTTGGTGTGACCTTCTCCTCCGAGCCTCCCATGGTTCTTGTTAATAGGCAAACCAACAACAGGGACGTCGTCGTCTCCGTTGCTTAGATAATTCTCGCAGAAAGAGATGCACTCTTGTGTCAGATAGCCCTGTACGATGCTTCCATCTGGTCGGGACATGTTACGAACAAATCCTTTGATGACCCCATTCATCCTCTCGAACGACATCATGTTGTGCAGGTATGATGGGCCAAGGTCGATGATGTCGTCCACAATGTGGACACACAGATCGAGCTCACATAGTATGACAACAATCTCTTCCTGTAGCCTTGTGAGCTGCTTCGAACTGATCGACTTTCGAGAGATAACATCGAAAAAATTACAGAAACCAGTAAGCGTGTCACGGACGTGCTTGTCCATTATCCCTCTAAGGTCAACCGGTAGTATCTGCGTCATCATCACGTGACAGT
Organism: Bromus sterilis; assembly: GCA_950022295.1. Taxonomy (NCBI): domain Eukaryota; kingdom Viridiplantae; phylum Streptophyta; class Magnoliopsida; order Poales; family Poaceae; genus Bromus; species Bromus sterilis. The sequence goes on from OX465599.1 coordinate 227,963,339, forward strand.
CATGAGACTTCATCCCGCTGAACCTTTTTTTCTGCATGTCTAGATATCTGCTTATCTTCCCACAGTAACCGGAACTAACTTTTATTCCGGTAAGACACTTGAAAAATTGATCGATCTCCTTCGTATTGAAGGTGAAGCAAGAAGGGGGCAATATTTCTCTTCCTTCTTCTTTACTTTTTTGCCCCGCCTGCTGTCCCCCACCTCTGTCTCCGTCTCTGTCTCGGCCGTTTTGCGGGGCATGTGGAGATCTGCCCTTATTTCCAAATCTTCCAAGTCTCTTCTTGCATTCGGCCCATCCATGGTCTTCTCCGGCATGTTCATCAGTGTGCCAAGCAAACTCTCGAGAACATTCTTCGTGATATGCATTTGATCAAGACAATGAGGTGTATCGAGTTTGGGACAGTACTCCAAGTCCCAGAAAACAGACCTTCTTTTCCATACCTTCAGCAGCGGCTCCGATTTTTTCATCTTTCCAGGCGCGGGGCACTCTTTCCAGTTTTTCAACAACTCATCAATTTCGGCGCCGCTCCTCTTACGTGGAGGTCCTCGATGCTCAGTCTCACCATTGAATAGATCTCCACGGTTTCTCCACGGGTCATTCTTCTCGAGCCATCTTCGATTCCCCATGTACACGATTTTCGCAGACCCACCATCTTTCGTTAGCTGCTGAGACGTTCTATCATCCATGCACCTCGTGCATCCGCAATATCCATGGCACACCTGGTTTGATACATATCCGTAACCGAGATAATCATGCACCGTCGTCAGCACCGCGGCTTTCATATAGAAATATTCTTTTTCGAAAGCGTCCCATGTCTTGACTGGTGATTTCCATAACATTTCTAGCTCCTCTTTCAGTAGCTCAAGATATAGATTAATATTATTTCCCGGCCGTTTCGGCCCTTGAATCAGAATGCTCATGTGTATGTACTTTGTCTTCATGCACTTCCACGGGGGAATGTTGTACATCCATGCAAACATGGGCCATGAGCTCAGCTTCCTTAGGATCTATGAAATAACGCTGCAGACGAGGAATGATCGGAAAGTACCATACAACTTTCTGAGGATATTTCTTTCCGGCCTTCTTTTATCTATCAGCATTGCACACCGGACAACTGGTTTTTTCTGCGTTCTCGTTCAGATAAATGATGCAATCGTTGATGCATGCATGGTATCTAATGTGCGGCAGATCAAGAGGGCACACAATCTTCTTGGCCTCATCGACACTAGTAGGACAAAGGTTACCCGGGGGAAGAACTGTCTTGTTTAGATACTTGAGATGATCATCGAGGCTTTTGTCGCTCCATTTGTTTTTATCCTTCATCTTTAGAAGTTCGAACGTGAAACTCAAGCGGTTCACCTCAGGAGCGCAACCATCATACAATGGAGTCTTCGAGTCTACCTCCAGTTGCTCCAACTTGGCCTCCTCTCTAGAACCAGTTCTGTCGCTAGTCATCTTCTTGCGAAGCAGGTCTCGAACATGAGGGTACCGCACGATTGAATTTAGTAGCGACGAAGGATCCGTCATGTCCGAATCTTCTCCGTCATGTTCGGCCTAATCTTCTCCGCCATTACCATGTGCGGCCTCTTCTCCGCCGTCATTGCCAGCGCCCTCTTCGTCTTCGGATCCATCAATCATCTCTTCATCCGCTGCCATGGGGTTATTGGTTGCACCGTCGATATCGTCATCATCATCTTCAGTTATCCATCGAGTATAGCCATCCATGAAACCATATCTAAGCAGGTGCGCCTTCAAACATCCACCCTTAAAGGGGTCCAGCCAGACGCCTTCTTTGCATTTTCGACACGGACATAAAATCTCCTTTTCATTTTTTTCAATCATGTCGTCCACTGCGGATCGCAAGTATCTATCCACCATCCTTCCACAGACCTTCATGGTTGCCTACGAGTTATACAAACAAAAGATTATAACGACATGCATATGCATATCGAAGTCATAAAAAATTCGGCATGACCTTCCTAAAATAGGACATATGGAGTTTGCCCGAAATTCGCCGAAACGGAAGTAAATCGACATTTCGGCAAAACATAGGCAAACTCTCATATCACACACCCATACACACACACACAAATATTTTCATTGATGCAAAGCACAATTTTTTACTCACATCTCATGCATCATCGTACCTAGCTAGCTAGCTAGTAATTAATTAAGAGAGAGAGAGAGAAAGTATATACCTTTTGTTAAAATATCACACTTGGGAGAAGCTTGCACTAGCTAGTGAGGGGAAGGAGACTAAGGTGAGAAAGAGAGATAGCTAGATGCATTTATGCATGATATGTGGTGGTGAAGGAGGAGAAAATTAGAAGGAAAGAGAGAGATATTGCATTAATGAAGATGGTGTGTAGTGCATTAATGGAGATGGTGTAATGCATTAATGGAGATGGACAAGAGGAAGAAGGAATGAGGAAGAAGAAAGTGAGGGAGAGAGAGGAGGGGGGAGGGGGTTGGTTGGTGAAAAACGAGCTGCTGCTACGGCGCCTGTACCGCTACGGCGCTACTGCTATTTTGTTAGTAGCGTAGCGACCCTTTAGAGAACGCGCTGCCGCTATTTGCGGGCCTCTGGGTTAAGTTGGGTCCACTTTAGCAGCAGCGCGCGGAACGGAATGGCGCTACTGATAAGTAGATAGTAGTAGCGGGCTTTCCAGGGGGGCGCTGCTACTAGAACTTGTCAGCTGGGTTTGGTGGGGACCACCTTTACCAGTAGCGGGTCTACAAATGCGGCGCTACTAATAGAGGCATATCAATAGCGGGCGTCCATATAGCGCGCTACTGCTAATTAGCAGTAGCGCCCGTCTTTAAAGGGCGCTACTGTTAAGCCTCTACGTATAAGCTTTTTCCTAGTAGTGTGCCCACTGAACAAAGATAAGGCATGCACGTTTTACTGAACTTCAGGTGCAGGTTCTGCTCTGCACTCGTCAAAGACAGCACACGGCGGCGACCCAGCCGACTGCTGCAGTGCTTCTAGGGCTCGACGGCGACCTGCTGCACGGAGCTGGGGGTGCCCTGCCTCCAATTTTCTCCAGATCCTGCTGCCAAGGGGGCCATGGTGGCTCCTTTCTCACCGGGAAAAACCACGGCGGCAGCACGGCTTAGCTCTGACGAGCAAGCTTTAGACACGGCGCCAGACGATGTTCCGACGAACCTGGCATCCTCTTCATTGCGCCAGAGACCGAACACGGGAGGCTACGACTAAAAGGAACCACCCCGGTTCCATTCCTGCACAGGGCTGCACCAATGGCTCGTTGACGGCGACGTGGACCTCACCGGAATACCTCGGCGGGAACACGGTCACGTGGTTCAGAGAACAGGTCACGGGACCCTGGTGGCGCAAAGGCGTCACCTTGGCGGCCATGGGCACACTCTGTACGTGCCTAGGACACGCGCGCACACGACACGGTCATACCACGGCGCGACGGCCATGAACTGCACGGCGTCGACTACTACGGCGGCGGGAAAACGCGAACGGTGATGGCTAGTTTCCTACGCGGCAAGGGGTGGACAGAGACTCACCGTGGCTCACCTAGGGGTGGTCGACGACGAGCGCGAGCGTGCCATAGAGGAGGTAGTCGTTCACCGGCGGCGGGGAAGAAGGGGCTGCGGCGGAGGCCCTCGACGCGCGTTCGAATCCGACCACCACACGGGAAACTTGCGATGGGGAGCGGTTCATAAGGGGTCCAAGACCATGCAAGAGAGCGCAGACTTGTGGGCACGGCAAGACGGCGACGAATTGCTCGCCGGTTTACCTGCGCTCAGGAGGAACACGGGGGAGCCATGGCAGGGATGCAGGCGGTGGCGAGGGAAATTGAGGAGGAGGAAAGGGGAACTAGGGTTCCCGGAGCGCTAGGGGGTGCCTCTTATAAGAGGGAGGTCCCCTGGCCACGCTGGCCGGCGTCGACGTCGACGTTCCCGCCGACTGTGAGAGAGACGAGCGAGGGGACCCCAGCCACGCTGGAAAGGGGACATGTGTGAGCCGTTGGATGGAGATCGAACGATCCCAACTGCCTCCGCGTACCGCTTCGGTGGCACGGGCTGCCTGGGCTGCGGGGAAAGGGGAAGAGGCCTGCTGGGCTGGGCCTGGCAGGTCCTCTAATTCCAGAAAAAAAGGAAAGGGAATTTCCATTTATCAAAAACAGAGGAAATCCCAAGAATTGTTGGGGGCAAACCATGACAGAGAAAAACATATGAAAATATGTTTTGGGATCCTTGCAATATTATCCAATTTATAAAATTGGTTTGGCCAACTTTGGAACAACTAAAATGTGGGGCCATTTTTTCAATTCAAACCACATTGAACTATGGCCCACAATTTTAGAGTTGGCAAAAAAGGTGCAAGGCTTTTGAAGTGCTTGGGAAGGGGAAAGAATTGGCTATGCCAAGTTTGGATCAAGGGGAGCATGCATGCAACATGGAAAAATCCTCAAACACCCTTCTTGAAACAATTTGTTTGAATTCAAAAGCAAATCAAATGAACTCAAAACTCCTTGGCATTTAAAATCACCATATGGAATTACAACATCTTGCATCATAACAAGTTTCAAAGCCATTGATGAAAGAAAAATTACATCATGAAAACATAATTTGCTCTTGGGCTGTTACAAAAACATAGCTCATGATGTAGAGATGCTTCAAATTAGAACTTCTCCCCTTGAGGAAAGAAAAACTACACCCATGAATGCTATTCAAGTGCAAATCAATGAGAACATTAGAATGCTATCCAAACTAAAGGATAGATTGGCAAGAGAGAAATAAGAGGAGGATAGAATTAAGAGCCTTCCTACACACTCTACTATTTCTACTATACAAGTTGTTGAGGATCTCAAAACCTTTAGCACCCAACACATCCCTAGTCCACCTAATGGACCTATCAATGGTGATGCTAATACCACAACTTTAGGACAAGAAGGTCCCATGAATTTAGAGACTACCAAGAGAATGAGCTTAGATGACATAAATACCACTTTAATTAATGGTAGTGAACTTGATTTTGATAATTGTAGTCTTTCTGAAGTTATCACCTTTTTACAAAGAATAGCCAAAGACCCCCACAGTAGTTCACTCAAAATTGCCTTCACCGAGCATATTGCCAATGCTCTTCTCAAAGCTAGGGAGGAGAAACTTAAGATAGTGGTTTCTATTCCTAGGAAACTAGAAGATTGTTGGGATCCTATGGTCAAAATCAAAATGAACAATTTTTCTTGCTTTGCTTTATGTGATGTTGGAGCTAGTGTCTCCATTTTACCCAAAAGAATGCATGATATACTTGAATTGAAACCTTTTGATCCATGTTCTTTTGGTGTTCATCTTGTTGATTCTTCCATAAAGAAACCTTTAGGGATGATTGATGATGTTCTTATTGTTGTCAATGATAATTATGTTCCCGTTGATTTTCTTGTCATGCACATTGAGTGTGATCCCTCATGTCCAATTATTTTGGGACATCCTTTTCTCCACAACATTGGTGCTATCATTGATATGAAAGTAGGGACTATCAGATTCCAATTCCCCCTCAAAAAGGTACTGGAACACTTCCCTCAAAAGAAGATTAAGTTACCTTATGAGTCAGTTACACGGGCAAGCTATTCATTTTAACTTGACAAAACTTGATCTTTATGCATCATGCCTAGCTCAAAGGCATAAAATAAAGCGCTTATTGGGAGGCAACCAAAATGTTTTTACTTTCAGTTTTAGTGGTCTTGATGCTTTTTACTACTGTAGCTACATCATTGTATCTTTATTTTCAAGATTTGTGCCAAGTTTTAGCCTCCGATTGCAAGAAAGATCAAAAGTTGTGACATGCTGTCCAGAAACAGATTATGTCTGCTTGACGGAAAAACTCACCAAAAATCACCAGATCATCTTTTTGATCTGAATTGTTTTGACATTATGCTCTATACAATTGGCTTTCTGGCATTTGTTCTGAGTTTTTTAATTTGATTTGCAGAAGTGCCCCGAACAAATTATTTACTATCTGTTGGTCTGTTTTTGACAGATCCTGCCACGTTTTGCGTTTTCTTTTTTTTTGCAAATCTTAAGCTTTCTTTTTCTTTGCAAAAAGTTGTTCGCAATCTTGCCAAAAAGTTGCTGTTCATGAAAATCTTTATTTTAGTAGATAAAAATTATTTATTTATGGGTACAAAGCACTCTAATCAGCTTATGATGAGTTTCGTATGAAGAGAGTTTTCAAGTATGCGAAGGGAGATGATGAAAGAAGATCCGGTAGTTTGAAAAGCTCAAGCTTGGGGATGCCCCCATGCACCCCCAAGAAATATCCAAAGAGACTCAAGCATCTAAGCTTGAGGATGCCCCCATGCATCCCCTTCTCCATTAATAATCATCAGTTCTTCCTTCTCCAGGCTATATTTTTATCACTTCATATGTCATGTGCTATGCTTGGAGCGTCTCGCTCTTTAATTTTAGTTTGTTTTCTTTTCCTTGCTGTCCATAACAAGTTGGATCCTAGCCTGAATTTTTTGGGAGAGAAACACCCTCCACTCCAACCCTAGAACACAACATAGGTTTGTATGCTTAACTTTGTTTGTGTGTTCTTTATCTTTTCGTACCTGCTGTCATGCTTAACTCTTAGTTTTCATGCTTATCTTTCTTAAGAGCTTTTATTTAGGTTGTTTCTTTTGGAAGTCTATTGAGTTATCATGCTTATCTTGTTTAAGAGAGTTTGTCTGTTGCACTGAGTTGTGTGTCTTGCATGAGTACGTAATTGAGGTTGCTATTATAAGTATAGTAGTAACTTGCAATAGTTTTGAGGTATTGATTTAAGTAACGTTTTGAATTTTGGTGCCATGAGCTTGAGCCTATTAGTGATAGGTGTTGTATTTTGGGCAATCCGTGCTTATTTTTGAAAACTACAAAATTTTTGTTGAGAACTCTAGCTACTAGAGGGATCACTAACCTCTGGAGGGCTTGGAATATATAGAGTACCCTCACGTACCATGGGTCGAGGATGCGCAAGGATAACCAAACCCCAATACACTGCTCCTCGGGGTACTTGTCTCTTTGTGAACCTCCTGAATAGATAGAGAGTTACAAATAATAAGTGCATCAGTTCTTCGGACTAATGCGAGTATTCGATTGTTGGGACTTCCACCTTCCATATTTTGCTAGCCTCTTTGGTACCGTGCATTGCACTTTCTCATCTTGAGAGTTGGTGCAAACTTCACCGGTGCATCCAAACCCTTGGCATGATACGCTCTGTCATCATAAACCTCCTTATATCCTTCCTCAAAATTGCCACCACACCACCTATCAAGGAATTTCCATAGCCTTTCCGAGATACATTGCCATGCAACATCCATCATCTCATGACTTGATCTTCATGGCATACATCACTACTAGGGAATGCCCTTTTAGTGGCGTCCTTTTTTTCTGTTTAGTGGCGCATTATGGATGCGCCACTAACTACAAGCCACAGAATGCGCCACCCCTAAGATTCTTAGGCGTGGCGCATCTCAGAATGCGCCACCTATAAGCTCTTAGGGGTGGCGCATTTCGAAAATGCGCCACTATTAATTTTTTTAAATTTTGAATTTTGAATCTGGATTTGGAAAAGATTTTTTTATTTTTATTGTTTTTAAATTTTTTTATTTTTTCTTAATCTTATGTTAGTATGCTTAATGCCCGGTCACTATGCTTAATCTCAGGTCAAACTAACCTCCGTGGTCAAACTTCCCCGAGGGTCACCCATCCTAGCACTACTCCAGCCCCAGCACACTTAACTTCTCGGTTCTATTCAACTCTCACTCCAGCTCACCTAGCAGGCACTTGTTGATATATCTAACATATAAATCCAATTAAACCATGTTGATGTCTAGGACCTTGTTAATGTTCATGGGTGTGCTAAAATTTTCAACATTTTTTTGAAACTTTCTCGATGGGACCATTAGCATATTTTGACCTTTTAAAAAAATTGAATTTTTTTTAAAAAAATTAAAATTTTATTTTTTTTAATTTTTTTATTATTACTATCTAAAATTTTCAACTTTTTTTAACTTCCCGATTTGTCCTCTAGCCTATTTTGAATTTTTTTAAAAATAAAAAATATATTTTAAAAAAAATTAAAAAAAAAATCTGTTATTAGTGGCGCATTTCATACAAAATGCGCCACTACTAAGTTCAATTTTTTCTCTTTTTTTGGGCCTCCAGATCTTCAAACGCCCGTAACTTTTATTCTGTTAGGTTTTTGAGGATTCTAAAAATTTTCAATGGGTTACACCCTGTTCCTGTTGAATTTGGATATAACTTTTCGAGTAGATGATTTTTCATATAAAAAACTTTTTTATCGGAGGTCGTATGCAAAAGTTAAGTCCATTTTACAAAATTCTCGAGAGATTTTGCAAAAAAAGTCGAAATTCATATTTGTAAATTTCGTAACAACTAGACCACATATCATTTGGGAAGCTTATTTTCTTATATTTTTTTGACATTTCTATCATTTTATTTTATTTTTTTCCAAATTGAAAAGGCGGTCCACGGGGGGTGGGGGGGGGGTATTCGGGAATTTTCCTGCACAGTTTTTTCTTAGTAGTGGCGCATATGGGAAATGCGCCACCCCTAAGAGCTTATGGGTGGCGCATTCTGGATGCGCCACTAATAATTCTTTAGGGGTGGCGCATTTACAGAATGCGCCACCCATAAGCTCTTAGGGGTGGTGCATTTCCAAAATGCGCCACCTATAAGGTTCTTAGGGGTGGCGCATTTCTCCAAATGCGCCACGTATAAGGGGATCCAGGGCTGGCCCACTCTTAGGGGTGGCGCATTTTGGAAAATGCGCCACCTATTAGAGATTATGGGTTGCGCATTTTTTACCAGTGCGGCACCCCTTACAACATAGTGGTGCATTACATATAAAATGTGCCACTAATAAGCTTTCCATGTATAGCTATTTCCCTAGTAGTGCATGCTTTTTCTTGATCGTAGATCCGCATGCTAGTTGGGACTTGCCCTCATAATTGCTACATGATGAGCTAGTATCATTGCATATCCTGCTACACTGGCAGAGGCATATGATGTTTGCATTCATCTTGATATTTTTCAGTTTTCTTATGTTGAGTACTTCTTGTAGAAAATGAGAGATAGATAGAAAGAGCCAACGTGGCCACAAAAATAGAAAAAGAGAAAAAGGAAATAAAAAGAGAGAAGGGGGCAACACTAATCCTCCTTTGGCTTTCTGTCGCCTATGATTGTCCTCGTTGATGTGAGCCTTTCACACCTTTTTGTCTTCCTTCCCCTTCATTATTCTCTTTGCCATCCTAAGTGCCAACATATCTTGCTTGTGCTCATCCATTGCATGAGTACTCAAAGTCGAAAGGGAGAGGATCAGTTTGACTTGTGCCTAACCGGTGGTCTGGGGATGAGTCAAAATAAGATTCCGAAGGAGACCAAGTGTGAAGTTTTAGTAGATTGAGTTCTCAATTAAACTATATAGTACTTTTATGCTCTAAACCCAGCTCCCAGTTCTTGCACACAAACACCATTTGGAGACATTCGAGTCACGGACAACAAGAGCTCTTGCACCTTTATGTTCCTACTTTTCTAGTTTAAATACTGGATATAGACTCTTGCTTGTTATTGTATTCACTTGAATTGCATATCTCACTTATTTTACTTTGAAGTTCTTATATGTTTGATAGCATGTAACCACAGAAATTATCTTTTTTATCATTTACCTGGTCGAGGATGAGCAGGAATTAAGCTTGGGGATGTTGATACGTCCAAACGTATCTATAATTTCTACTTGTTGCCTGCTTATTTGGGTGCCATTGTTATGTGTTTTTCTACACATTCATACCTTTTTACACATATTTGGACTGCCCTACTAACTCAGTGCACCCAGTGCCAGTTTTTGTCTGCTGATGTCTGTGAATTGTAGTTTATACCCATATTTACAGTGGACAAAGTATTCCAAAAAAAAAATCAGCGTTCTCGAAGACTCTGGAAGACGGAAGGGGAGCCGGATGGGGGCCACACCCTCCCAGGCGGCCGGGTGGCGATGCCCGACCCCTGGCCTCGCCAGGAGGCCGCCTGGAGGGATTGGCCCTCCCCTATGGCCCTTCTTCCGCCTATATTTACTCCTCGGTACAGAAACCCTGAAAAAGGACCCTACATCGCGAAATTCACCATTCTTCCGCCACCACCGCGATCCCAAGATTGGATCACAAGAAGATCTCGTCCCGGCACCCTGCCGGAGGGCGGATTGATCTCCGGGAGCTTCTCCACCACTAGGAGCGCTTCCCGGATGTGCCTTGAGTAATTCCCCTTGGACCATGGGTCCATGACCAGTAGCTATGTGAGTAGATGTTCTGGATAGATATCTCAAGGTGGATGATTAGTGAGTAGATGCTGATGAATAAAATGTCTAATTTTCTTGGCGTACTGCCCATTCGATTGAGCCTCTAACTTTCTTGTAGCCTAATTAGCATTGTGGTGCATTTATAATTCTGTCAATTGCCCAGCTCTAATTTGTTCACCCAACATAGCTCTTTTATCGTCTTTTGGGAGAGATACATCACTAGTGAACACCATGAGACCCTCGTCCATATTTCACCATTGTTTACAGCTCCATCATTTACTATTTTTATTTCCTTTCCGTTGAAATCACCATCATTATTCCCCTTGTGTTTTGATCCTTTGCAAACAACAAGACAGGAGAGATTGACAACCTCTCTGAACTCGTTGGGAGCAAAGTTAATTGTGTCGTGTGCAGGTTCAGGTTAAGCTAGTAATATCGAGTAAATGGCGCGTTGCGCACTTCACCACCTACTTGAAGAACTTGGAGTCCTCCTGGATTCAAAAAAACTTACAGTCCTCGTGTAAGGGAAATTAGCCACTACTACATCTAAACCTTACACTTGGGGTAACCAACGAGGAGCACTACTTCGGTGCCATCAACGCCTCAGGGTGGCGAGTGCTGCTTCGCACATGAGCCCCCGAGTGCTGGTGATGTGATTTTAAGTCGCGAGTGCAAATGACGCCTAGGAGGTTCCGATTGCTGCTTCTCACACGAACCCCCGAGTGCCGATGATGTTATTTTAGGTCGCGAGTGCGAATAACGCCTCGGACGTGGCGAGTGCTGCTTCGCACATGATCCCCCGAGTGACTTTATCATGAGCTCTGGGAAATAGTGGAAAGACTAGATTTTATTTCTTTCTGAAGTGCTTACACTAATGACTGAGTAGCCTTATTGGATCGGTGGCTTGATATCCCTAGGAAAATAAAATTGCAACTAAGATACAAGTAGAAGAGGCGTGAGGCGCCATATTCCAGTGATTTCTTCCGTTCTTATCGGCCTTCGGGTTCTTCAGTCTTTGTTGATGCTAGGGTCGCGAGTGGTTTCCTTCAGGTCATTTGGGTTCGCTCCTTGGTGGAGGTTCTTCCTTGTCACCATTGCAACCTCTAGGGGTTCTTGTCGTGTTCTGAAGGTTTCAGATATCTTGAGGAATTGTCTATCGCATCGGTCGGACCTGATGAAGCTTCTGCTGATGGTGATGACTCCCCCGGGTCCTGGCATCTTGTGTTTGAGGTACGCGTAGTGAGGGATGGCTATGAATCTGGCGAATGCTGGTCGACAGAGGATTTCATGGTATTGCAACTGCCAATCCACCACTTTGAAGTCGACATTCTCCTTATTGAAATTGCCTTCGTGCCCAAAAACGACGTCTAGACTGATCTTGCCAAGGGGAAGACTGATTTTCTGGGTACGATGCCATGGAAGGTGGTTTCGGACATCTTCAATACGGAGGTTGGGAAAAACAAATCTTGTAGGGTCTTGGTAAATATGATGTTGATGTCGCTGCCTTCATCCCTGAACACGCGTGACGTGTCATAGTTACCAATTCGAGCTTCGAGGACTAGGGCTGCAAGGCCAGGCCTAGGGACGGCTGGCGGGTGATCCTCTCGGGTACTGCGGGGTATGAGTTGGCCGCCAGATACACCTGTCAGGTGACCTGCTTCTTCTACCTGTTGGATGGGCGGCCTTCTTGAATCATGCATATCCGCCCATGGGCGGGTGGGTATTCTTCTTTGTCATCAAGTGCAATGCATGACGACTTTGTTGTACTGCGGCCACCTGGCGAGGTGGTAGAGGTGGAGTTGGGGGTGCGTCATGGGCGAGCTGCCCAAGGATGATGCTTGCGAGTGGCTGGGGCGCGGGTTGCGTGTCCCTGTCATGTGCTTTGGAGAGCTGGTTCAAGTGTTGGTAGTTTTGTCGGGAGGATAATTCAGAGACCCAACAAGAATAATCAGGAATCCTTATTGCTCAAGACAAAAGGAGTTGGCCTATGGGTCGGTGTCGTGGGAAAGTCACGGCAGATGTCCGAAGAACTGAACTTGTCATGGGACCTTTGCTGCGAGGCGATTTCATGGAGAGAGTCGACATGGACAAGATATTCGGCGATTTAACCAGGTTTCAGCCCCTCTTTGTCTCGAGGTAAAAGCCTACTCCTTCTTGCTATTATTATGGATTCCGACTCTCGAAAGAAGAGTCGATGGATCGATTACAAGAGAGTCGGTTTGTAAACTTAGTCACGATGAGATCTAGGTTACGCCGACAAGTGTCTAGTCCTATCTTAGGTTGAGATTGTTCTCTGGGCTTGGATACCGTGGACCTCAGCTTATAAAGGCGACGGGTCCCGGGATTCCGCGAGTCCGACTCTGACACGAGGTGGAGTCCTATTTCTACTTTACAAATATGCTATGTGTTATACAAGGTAAGTCAAATTCCTTCTACGGCTTCGATCTTATTTCCTTGCCGCAGCCGCAACGTGGCCGGGTCTTCTCTTGTCGGACTTCTGTAGGTGAGTCGGCACATAGATCTAATGCCGGGTTATGGGCTTCGTCCATCCCCCGACATTAGCCCCAGGATTGGTGTGATGCTTTAGTCTTTGCAACAATCTTCTTGTCACCATCGTGGTTGTCGAATCCTTGATTCTGACAGACCGACTCTCACCCTTTGAGGTTTTACGGGGATTCGGTGTCAATCTTCTTGGTTTCCAAGGCATCAATCTTCGTTGAGCCGACTCTTGTGACTGTACGACTCACATTCTTCGGTGTTCTAACCCGGCTCTATTTTTTAACAATAGATCCAATTTTTCCGTCTTGCTCAGAATCTTTGGACAGGTATTATCCCGATTTTGGCGGCGCAGTTAATGCCCACTAGATTTGTTCGCGAAAATCGAGGGATTTCCTGCCGTTAGAAATTATCGTGCGTCGCCTCAGGTTCTTCGACGTTTTCCTTTATAAATAGGTCCCGGTTCCCATCTTCCTTTTCTATCTCGTCCATACCTCTTCTTCATCGTCTTCTTCCTCGCACGCTGAAGGTCCCGAGCTTTATATCTATATCCGTCGCGGTTTCAAAGCAAATTGCTATGCGCGGTAAACAAATTACAGCTGGGCAATTGACAGGATTAAAAACGCACCGCAATGCTAACTATGCTACAAAGAAAGGATGAGGATCAAAGCATGAGCGGTACGCCAAAATAAGTAGACCGATATCCAACTGCATCTACTATTAATCATCCACCTTGATATATCTATCCAGAACATCTCGTTGGTATTAAGTTGTGAGCCCCACCCAAAGTGTAAATCCAAAGCAACAGACAACTGAATTAAAAAGCACTTTGCGTAAAGTAAACAATCCTTGCAACCGTGGTTACAAGCACCGTTGTTTTCCCCCTTGTGGCAACAGCACATCCCCTAGACTCGTGTTTCTCTCACTCAAGCGTGTCATCGGGGGGCATGAACCCACAATCGAGCATAACGTTCCCTCTTGGAGTCAGTACCTACTACTTGGCCAAAGCAATAAACAGAAACGGAGAATATGCAAGAATTACTTAGGAACAAAAATATAAAAGATAAGAACCAAATATATTACTCAATCACAATCTGAACATAATCTCATAATCCATCAGATCTCAGCAAACTCAGCATAGCAACAGCAGAAAATTACATATGTGCCTCGATCATGTAGGGAAGCTCACGAGGACGAAACCATGAAGAACAAAGAGGGGAGGAGACCATCACATAGCTACTGATCACGGATCCATGGTCCAAGGGAAACTACTCACGGCACAACCGGGAAGCGTCCATGGTGGAGGGGAAGCTCCCGGAGGTCAATCCTCCCTCCGACAGGGTGCCGGGAAGAAGTCTGCTGGCGCTCCCGATCTTGGAAGTGCTTCGGCAGCGGAACAGAGGCGAGATCGCGAAAAAGGCTTCTATCTTCGGGAGTTTCGCGTCACGGAGATTAAATAGGAAAAGGGGGGAAGCCAGGGGGGCCAACAGGGGCCCAGGCGCCCCCCCCCCCGACGCGACCAGACCCTAGGCCGCGCAGGTGGCCTCCTGGGTCCCTGGTGGTGGCCCTCTGGCCCCACCCAGGTGATTCCGGAAGGTTCCCGTATGCTAATTTTTCATCTGATTTCCCCGATTTTTTGGAGCAATTTTAATATGAGGGAAACCTGAAATAGAAAAACAGCAGAAAACAGGAACTGACATGTGGTGCACTTAGTTAATAAGTTAGTACAAATATAATCAAAAGTGTATGAAAGTGTATCTAGATCATAGCAATATCACACAAAACATGCATGGAGCAAGAAGAAATTATATATACGTTTGGGACGTATCAACATCCCCAAGCTTAATTCCTGCTCGTCCTCGAGTAGGTAAATGCTAACAAGCATAATTTCTGTGGTGACATGCTAGCAACCATATAAGAAATTTGAAAAGTAAAGCAATCAAGGTATGTGATTCAATTCAAGTCATAACATGCAAGAGTCTATATTAGCATTGGAATAAGCAACGAAGAACATTAGGTGCAAGAGCTCTTGCTGTCCGTGACTCGAATGTCTCCAAATGGTGTTTGCGTGCAAGAAGGGGATATGGGAATACGAGAAAAAAAGTATTGTTGTTGAGAACTCAACCTATTAAAGTTTCACACTTGGTCTTCTTTGGAATATTATCTTGACTCGTCCCCGGACCACTAGCCAGGTACAAGTCAATTTGATCCACTCCTTTTCGATATTTTGAGCACTCATGCAATGGATGAGCGTAAGCACGAGATTTGACACTTAGGATGGCAAAGAGAGAAATATGGTGGAGCAGGAAGACAAAAAAGGGTGAGAAAGGCTCACATCAATGAGGACAATCATAGGCGAGAAGGCCAAATGATAGATATGATGTGAGGAGTAGGGATTGCCATTCAACGGATGCACATATGAGCTAAGAAAAGCTCTCCGAAGGAACTAGTGGGTGATGGCGGTGAAGTTAATAGGTTTAGTGGGATTGCCTCCCCCATTAACAGCGCTAATAAACGATTCTTGATAACCCACAAGTCTAGGGGATCAATTGTAGCTTTTCGATAAATAAGAGTGTCGAACCCAACGAGGAGCATAAGGTGTTGATAAGTGACACTAGATAAGGAAAGGCTGCACACACTCAAAGGTAAATATTTAGGGGTTTTTGGTTTAAGCAACAGAAAAGTAAAAGACAAGCAAAGTAAACAGGGTAACTGAGGAGTAGCAAGTGGCCCAATCCTTTCACAAAGACAAGCCTAGGAACTAAACTTATAAAAGCTAAAGAGTTCTCGAGAACACATGGGAGAGATAGCCAAGTTACTTTCACCATACTCCGCCAAGTAATATGTATTGTGTTGATAAGTGTTGGTGGGTGGATCAATGCTAGTACACCTTCTAGACTAAGATAAGTGTACTCTTATGATTACAGACCTTGCAAGCATCCGCAAATAAAAGGTAGTAATTAAGGCATAAGCCTAACCACATCATTACGATCAAGGATCCATAACTCCCTTGTGCAAAAGTGTGCGAACTCGGGTTCAGGTTTCTGTCACTCCGGCAACCCACCATAAGCATCCTTTGTGCACAATGTATTCCTCTAGACCCATGAAAGGTGAAGTGTTAAGTGTTCGACTCACATAACACCAGTAGAGAAATAACAACACAACTTAAGTATCAAACAACACATAACACTTCAACATCATATGACTACTAACAACTAGACTTCTCCCATGTTCTCAAGAACTAAAGTAACTACTCACAAGACATAAAAGAGATCATGATCAGAGGTGATAGATGGGTGGCAAACAAACTGGACACAATGATATTTCTCCAACAAAACTCAATAGCATTCACCACAAAGTAGTAATCAACACCAACAGAGTAGAGAGGATAGATACTACGGATTACAATGCAAGTTGCAATTGTGAGATGAGATGGGATGGAGATGGAGATGGTGCTGATGTTGGGGATTATGTTGATGATGATCTCGAGGATGCCCGTGATGATGATGGCGACGATCTCCCCTTCGGGAGGTGATCTCCCCGGCGGAATCTGCCCGCCGGAGATGGCTTTTCTCCTCTGTAGGTTTCCGCCCCGTGTCGGCGGAGAAACACGGAAACCCTTCTCTCTTTAGAATTTTCACCCCTGGGCGGTCTTATAGGCGAGAGGGGGCACCGAGGGGGGCCACCAGTAATCCAGGAGGGTGCCTGGCGCGGCCAGGAGGGGGCCGCGCCAGGCACCCTTCTGGCTGCCTGGTGGGTCCCCTCACCTCCATCCTCAGTGATCCGCAGTCAATCTTCATAAAAATACTACCCATAAATTTTCATCGCATTTGGACTTGATCTGATTCAGCAACTTGGTGTCCACTTTTCACCGCTGAATTCTGGTTCTGCTGCTTCGGCACCGGAAAGTTGTAAACTTTGTAAAACAAGCCAAAACAACATAAGAACAATACTTTAAAGTGGAATATATCAATGAATAAGATGAAATTACAATATAAAATAGTGATGCATTTTGGACGTATCAACTCCCCCAAGATTAGACCTCGCTTGTCCCCAAGCGATTGCTGAGCTCGGTAAACCTGTCCACAAGTTTAGAGAGTGAAGCGTCGATAAAAGAATACGAACAAGAAGCATCAAGATTTCTCACCAAACTGAAGCATCCTCAACAGCAACCTCAACTCATAAGGTCCTTATGAGAAAGTAGTAACAATTATAACAAAGTAGGACTTGGAAAACTCATCAAATCATGGCAAACATAGCCTTGGTCAAGGACCAACTAATAACTTTTACTTTTGCTCTTTCACTTATAATGGAACCAGTTGAAGCTTTGGAAAGAATATGTTATCAGTCAAGAAGTGCACATGTTAACACAAAGGAAGATGTTTACTAAGCATAAGCTCTTGCAAACAACTCACTTATCAAAAGATAATGTCAACAAAGATGTAACATGCTAACTTTCAATGCAGCTTTTTATGCAAGAATCTTTATTAACATCAACTGTCTATTCTCTCTCAAGAAGGAAGGAAGTAGGAAGGACTGACTCAGCACAAAATAAAAGATAAACCCCGTGAAAAAGGGTAAGCAGGGAAAACTCATGTGCCATCTCTAGATCAAACAGAATAAAAACAGGCCTTTGGGAGGTGCATGATCCGTCAACAACTGCTGATAGATAACTCACTCACTTCATTATTTGGACAAGTTTCGAGGAAGGGCTCCCATGTGGGGACGATCACATCCCCTTAAATTCCTTTGTTTATCACTCATAAATGGGCGAAGGAACTTGTGCGTTAGTATTTATCTTTTACGAGCTGGGCACTCATGCCAGTCCCTTCTCGTATTAGGGGTTTGCAGATTAGGCATGCAATCCCAAGATAAAACTTGTCCAAATTAAGAAGATCATGGGTTACCCACTACTTCCTCATGAGCTGAATCAGTGGCACAAAACAGAAGATTTTGAACATCTAGAGATAGCACATAAATTATATACTTTAGATGTGGTAGTGGAATACCACAAATGGGAAGGTATGGTGGACTCAAGTGGAAGATGTTGGTTTCAGGGTATGGAAGTACAAGCAGAATTCCTCTTAGTACAGAGTTTTGGCTAGCAAGGCTTTGAGAAACCAGACAATTGATGACAACTTAGATGCAAGAAATACAAAGCATAAAAATTAAAACTTGCATGAAACATCAAGTTGTCTTCCTTGTCAACATAACACTTCAAGCATAATAACACAAAGGTTTTGGCTATGTCACTACTTTGAGAAAAACATGCTTGTTGTTATGACCAAAGCTATACTTGCCAAGATTTAAATAAAGTTTTCGAAGCCATACCTGATATAAGGTCAATACTCCCCATAAGAATCAGCTCATAATGTCGATTGCGTGAAGAGAATACCGAGTGCAGTGAAGAAACCAATAGACTTCTCATTAATATTCCTTCATAGACGACCCCACACTCATGGATACAAAGATCTTCACAAAAGGAGTGATAGACCTCAAAGCAACACCTATTTCATAAAGTAACTTCCCTAGACATGATACGACTCTACTTGACTCCTAAAGACAAAGATAAAGATAAAGATACCAGGCACTCCCCCAAGCTTGGAACAAGCTGAGGGGGTTCCATTACCCGAGGAGATTTACTCCTCATCTTGTTGTGGTTGTTTCTTCAGATCCATGATGACACAGCGAAGGATTCGTTTCTCTGACTCCAAGACTTCCACTTGTACTTTTAGTACACATAAATCTTCAAAGAGTTGGATGGTGAGGCGGTAGGCATCGGAGATGGTGGAAAGCTTGCGTTGATCTTCAAGTGAAGTGGAGGGCCCTGAAAGGTTAAGAGAAAGATCATATTGAGGTTGGACAGATCCCACCCTGATGGGATTGCTTGGAACTCCTTGTTGTTGGGCAGGGATAGTCTTGAATTCCTCTCTCACGGAGCGCTCCATCTCCGCTTGTCTTGTGGCAATTTCTTTTTCGGTAGCCCAATCAACGTGCTTCCCTTGATTAAGATCCTGCTGGAATTGACGTAGATGCCATCCCAAGAAGTCCTCTCCGCTCGAGCCACAAGAAGACATCTCTACTAATCAACTTTTAGTCCTGGGAGAAACAACTCGAGAAGAAAACATGCGAAATCGAGAGATACGGTGCCGGGACTATCCGGGAAAATATATAGCAAAAATTTCTGCAACAGAAGGAAGGTTTCAAGCCTAGGTGGAGTCGGAGTCGGAGTCCAGGGCATCCAGGAGGGTGCCTGGCGCGGCCAGGAGGGGGCCTCGCCAGGAGGCCTTCTGGTCCCCCTGGAGCTCCTCTCCGGCTCCACTCGGGCTTGGAATTTTCCTAATTTTGCAAAAACTTTGAAAATAAACTTTTATTGACGTTCGCGGTGTTTTCTTACCATAATTCATACCTTTTCTTATTATGCTCCTGCCGGAGTCTAAAACTGGCTGCAAGATCTTCTTCTTGAGACTTTGTATATATCATGTTTGCATCCACATTGATTGGATCACCTGCCATATAATGTTTGAGTCTTTGTCCATTCACAACTTGAGGTTTGGTGCCTTCAAAATTATTGATCTTGATTGCACCAGACTGATATACTTCTTTGATATGAGAAGTTCCTTCCCATCTGGAAAGTAGTTTACCTGGAGAAAACCTGAAACGAGATCTAAACAACAAAACTTTATCACCAACATTAAATTCACGTTTCAGAATTCTTTTATCATGCTACTTCTTTACCTTTTTCCTTGAACATTTTAGCGCTCTCGTAAGCTTCACTCCTCCACTCATCTAGAGAAGTCAAGTTCATGAGAAGCTTTTCACCAGCTAACTTTGGGTCAGCATTTAGCTCTCTCACAACCCGTAAAGCCTTGTGCTCTAACTCTAATGGTAAATGGTAATCCTTGCCATAGACCATTTTATACGGAGACATGCCCATGGGGTTTTTGTAAGCAGTTCTAAACGCCCACAAAGCATCTCCTAACTTCTTTGACCAGTCCTTTCTAGAACTGTTTACTGTCTTATGTAAGATCAACTTGATCTCTCTATTGGTGAGCTCAACTTGCCCACTAGTTTGAGGGTGGTATGGTGATGCAATCCTATGATTGACATCGTACTTGGCTAGAGCTTTCCTAAAAGCTCCATGCGTGAAGTGTGACCCTCCATCTGTCATGAGGTACCTTGGTACTCCAAACCTAGGAAAAATTACATCCTTGAGCATTTTCAAAGATGTCTTGTGATCATCACTCTCAGTGGGGATTGCTTCAACCCACTTGGTTACATAATCAACAGCAACTAAGATGTGTATGTACTTGTGTGAAGGAGGAAAGGACCCATAAAATAAAAACCCCAGTAATCGAAAGGTTCGATCACTAGTGAGTAATTCATAGGCATCTCATTTCTGATGCTAATGTTACCAACTCTCTGACACTTATCACAAGATAGAACGTACCTTCGGGCGTCCTTAAAAAGAGTAGGCCAATAAAAACCTGATTGTAAAACTTTATGTGCGGTCCTTTCACCGGCATGATGTCCTCCATAGGGACTATCGTGACATTGTCGAAGAATGTTCTGCTGCTCGCGCTCCGGTATACACCTTCTTACGATCCCGTCCGCACCTTCTTTGTAAAGATCTGGATCATCCCAAAAGTAGTGCCTCAAATCCGTGAAGAATTTCTTCCTCTGCTGAAATGTAAAACCTGGAGGAAAAAACTTTGCAACGATAAAATTAGCATAATCTGCAAACCAAGGGTCGAAATGAGATTGTACTTTTACAACAGCAAGTTGTTCATCTGGGAAACCGTCGTTGACTGGAATAGGATCGTGCGGGATATCTTCCATCCTTGAAAGATTATCCGCCACCGGATTGTCTTCTCCTTTTCTATCGACAATCTGCAAAACAAATTCTTGAAGAAGGAGTACCCATCTAATGAGTCTTGGTTTGGCATCCTTTTTCTGCATAAGATACTTAATGGCAGCATGGTCAGTATGAATAATAACTTTAGAATCAGCAATATACTGCCTAAACTTATCACAAGCAAATACCACTGCCAAGAATTCCTTCTCGATAGTAGCATAATTCTTTTGAGCACTATCAAGTGTCTTGCTGGCATAGTGGATGACATTCAGCTTCTTGTCAACCCTTTGTCCTAAAACAGCTCCAACAGAAAAATCACTAACATCACACATAATTTGAAAGGGCAAATTCCAGTCAGGTGGTTGTACTATAGGAGCGGTTATCAAGGCTTTCTTAAGAACTTCAAATGCTTCCTTACAATCTTCATCAAATACAAAAGGAGAATCCTTCTGGAGAAGATTGGTAAGGGGTCTCGAGGTCTTAGAAAAGGCCTTGATAAATCTTCTATAGAAACCAGCATGACCTAGAAAACTACGAATACCTTTGATGTCCCTTGGATCGGGAATCCTTTCAATAGCTTCAATTTTTGCCTTGTCCACTTCAATTCCCCTTTCGGAAATCTTGTGTCCAAGAACTATCCCTTCGTTAACCATGAAATGGCACTTCTCCCAATTGAGCACCAAATTCATTTCTTCACATCTCTGCAAAACTTTATTAAGATTGTGGAGACAGTGGTCAAAGGAGTTTCCATAGAAGGAAAAGTCATCCACGAAAACTTCTACAATCTCCTCACAGAAACCATGAAATATTGCAAACATACACCTCTGAAAAGTAGCAGGTGCATTACAAAAACCAAAAGGCATACGCCTATAAGCATAAGTACCGTAAGGACACGTAAAGTGGTCTTCTCTTGATCCACGGTGTTAACGTGAATCTGGGAGAAGCCAGAATACCCATCAAGATAGCAGAAGTGGGTGTTTTTAGACAGCCGCTCGAGCATCTGATCAATAAAGGGGAGAGGATAGTGGTCCTTCCTGGTGGCCTTGTTCAACTTCCTAAAATCAATACACATTCTATATCCAATAATAGTCCCCTGAGGTATTAGTTCATCTTTATCATTAGGAACAACAGTCATACCTCCTTTCTTAGGAACACAATGAACGGGACTTACCCACTTACTATCAGCTATAGGATAGATGATACCTGCGGCTAGAAGTTTGAGAACCTCCTTCCTAACCACGTCCTTCATCTTTGGGTTCAACTGTCGTTGATGATCAACAACTGGTTTAGCATCGGGCTCGAGATTGATAGTATGTTGGCAAATGGATGGACTAATACCCTTGAGATCATCAAGAGTATAGCTAATAGCACCTCGGTGTCTGCGGAGTGTCTCCAATAATCGCTCTTCTTCATACCCTGAAAGGTTAGAATTGATAATAACAGGATATACTTTCTTTTCATCTAAATAAGCATACTTGAGCGTATCGGGTAGTGGTTTTAGATCAAACACTGGGTCTTCTTTTGGTTGCGAGAGGATTCCTAAAGGTTCAACCGAGAGGTTGTGCTTCAGGATAGGGGTTTGTCTTAAAAATATGTCTTCCAGTTCATCCCTCTCCTGCATATGTATGTCATTCTCGTGGTCTTCCATAAATTGCTGCAAATTATCATCAGGAGGAATAGCAATAGAAACAATTTATTCAATAATTTTGTCATTACTTGACAAGTCAGTACCACGAGGCTGCTTAGAAAACTTAGAAAAAATAAATTCATACGTCTCACGGTTGAATTCAACAGAAACTTTACCTTTCTTGCAATCTATTATAGCTCCACAAGTGCTAAGGAAGGACCTACCAAAGATAATAGGGCAAAAACTATCTTGCACTGAACCAAGTACAAGAAAGTCAGTAGGATATTTTACCTCCCCGCAGAGTACTTCAACATCTCTCACAATCCCAACGGGAGAGATTGTTTGTTTATTTGCAAGATGAATCGTGACATCAATGTCCTCGATCTCACACGGCTGAATCTCGTGCATGATCTCTTGATAAAGTGTGACGGGGAATAGCGCTGATGCTAGATCCCAAATCACATAGCCCATAGTAATTATGATCTCCTATTTTGACAGATACAACTGATGTACCTAAAATTGGGCCTTTGTTCTAGGCTGTGACAATGTTAGTGGAAACAGCACAAAAACTAATAGTGGAGTCTTCAGTATCACTGGTTACCAGATACTTGACCATTGCAACTTGAGGCTTGACCTTGATCATGTCCTCAGGTTCGTCAGTGGTCCTTCCGTTTTTGTTTAGAATACCTGTAACAAAAGAGTGTTCCTTTATCCTTGAGGGATAAGGAGGCTGTTCATACACAACCGCAGGTAAAACAGGATCAGTAACATTAATCTCAATAGGTGAATCCTTGAAAGGTTTATGATGTTGACTCTCCTTCTTCTTAGAAGAATCAATACGAGAAGCAAAGTCCTTGCAAAAGTCAACCATTAGGTGGGAATCAAGACCAATTTTAGAGAAAAAGGTATTAAAGTAATCAGTCTTCACATAACTCTCAATGTAGTCATGATCATAGTTTATAGCGGGTTCAATACCTTTATCAATTTCCCAGTCTTTAGTGTTCTTCTGGATCCTTTCTATAAGATCCCATTTTCTTCCATACTTCTGGTCTGGAATACCCCGCTAGAGGAGGCATCCAACATCTCCCTGTCCTGACGAGAAAGCCTGGCATAAAAGTTTGTAAGTATAATTTCCTTGGGGAGCTCATGGTTTGGGCATTTGAGCATCATGGACTTCAGTCTCCCCCAAGCTTGAGCGATGCTCTCTCCGTCGCGAGACCAAAAGTTGTAGATGTAGTTCCTGTCTTGGTGAATTTCATGAAGAGGATAAAACTTTTCATAAAAGAGAGACATAATCTCTGGCCATTCAAGTAGATCGGAGTTGTCGAGTAGCTTATACCAATCTGAAGCTTTACCTCTGAATGATACGGAGAATAGTTTCTTCATGACGAACTCCATTGTTACACCTGCAAGCTTAAATAAAGAACATAATTGTGATAAATATAGCAGGTGTTCTCCTGGATGTCCTTCTCCTGTATAACGATTAGCCAAGACATAATCAATAATACCAGATGGTATTTTATACGGAACAATTTCAGTAAGGGTAGGAGTGACCACCACAGTCATGGGGCGACTCCTTAGCAGCAACGAACCAACAATAGAAGAGTCCATAAGGACTGAAGCTAACAACAGAAGATAAAGGTTTCCTTACCGGCTTCACTTACCAATAGCGCTACACTCCTCGGCAACGGCGCCAGAAAAGCTCGTTGATGGCAGTGAAGTTATTAGGTTTAGTGGGATTGCCTCCCCCGTTAACCGTGCTAGTAAACAATTCTTGATAACCCACAAGTCTAGGGGATCTATTGTAGCTTTTAGATAAATAAGAGTGTCGAACCCCACGAGGACCAGAAGGTGCTGATAAGTGACACTAGATAAGGAAAGGCTACACACACTCAAAGGTAAATATTTAGGGGGTTTTGGTTTAAGCAACAGAAAAGTAAAAGACATGCAAAGTAAACAGGCTAACTGAGGAGTAGCAAGTGGGCCAATCCTTTCACAAGGATAAGCCTAGGAACTAAACTTATAAAAGCTAAACCGTTCTCGAGAACACATGGGAGAGATAGCCAAGTTACTTTCACCATACTCCGCCAAGTAATATGTATTGTGTTGAGAAGTGTTGGTGGGTGGATCAATGCTAGTATACCTTCTAGACTAAGATAAGTGTACTCTTATGATTACACACCTTGCAAGAATCCGCAAATACAAGGTAGTAATTAAGCCATAAGCATAACGTCAGCATTACGATCAAGGATTCATAAATCCCTTGTGCAAAAGTGTGCGAACTGGGGTTCAGGTTTATGTCACTCCGACAACCCACCATAAGCATACTTTGTGCACAATGTATTCCTCTAGGCCCATGAAAGCTGAAGTGTTAAGTGTTCGACTCACATAATGTGACGCCCCCAAAATCAATCCATGTACAGTAATCATACACGCAGGGTACACGGCTGAGATTAGGGTGCCACGGTGAGAATATCACAGCACAACACTAAACACAAAAGGATAAACCAATATGTTACAATAAAGGGGGTCACTCGGACCCGAATACATAAGTCATACAAACCATAATATCTGAGTACAGACATAGTTAGTCAAGTTTTTGCCTTAAGAAGGCTAGCACAAATAACATCAGAGATACAGATCGAAAAGGCAAGGCCTCCTGCCTGGGAGCCTCCGAAACTACTCCTGGTCCTGGTCAGCGGGGGTCTCGACGTAGTAGTATCCTCATCCGGGGTACTCCTGCTCCTGGGCTCCAACGTCGACTGCAGCGGCCGATCAGGCAAAACAGTAAAGGAAATAAAGCAGGTGAGTATCTAGTATACCCGCGAGTCTTACGTCCGCTACTAAGCATTATGCATTGTATCAACGGAAAGAAGAGGCTGTATATAGTGGACTGCTAGATAGAAATCAGAATAAGGGTAAGAAGCTAGGCCTATCGACGACTAGCATCTTCCGACGATGTCTTGCAGCATGAGGTAAGAATCAGCCAACAGTTTATATAAAGCAATAAAGTAACAACGAAGCAGAAGTTGCTGCAACATTGTATAATATAAGTGGTAATGATTAACAATAATAATAATGCCTCCGAGTTCACCTCCTCGACATCCCTGCGAGGAAGAAAACCCGGAACCATACAGTTTAATAATAATAGTTTCTAGTGGTAAGATCCAGCTTCAGCATAAAGCGTCCTGTTACCGTGGACACGGCTATTCGAATAGATTAAACTCCCTGCAGGGGTGCACTACTGTTCAGCCTGCACGCTCGGATCTCCAGGGTGGCGTGAACCTTGTTAGGGAACGCCCCACCGAGGCTATCCGACACGACGCAGCCCATCCTAGGCTCAACAGAGAGGCCATCCGCCGGACTATATCCTATGGGCTAAGGGGTCTAGGTCCCTCACCCTTGCACGCTCCTGCACGGTGCGAGTCTGGCCGGTGAAGCAAAAGCAAATCCAAACACACCTGCTGCAGCAAAAAAGACAAGACCACTTCCCGGCGATCAGGCCGCAGTACTGCTGACGTCTGAGGAGCTTTCGGACAAACTACGACGCGGAGGGCCCACACCGTAATCCCACGTGTAGGTAGTGCGTACAGACCAACGGGCCTCTCAAGTCATCCGCCGAACCATTTAGCATTTTAATTAACCTGCGTGACAACCGTTATCGTTGCCTCGACTTAACCGACCCGCGGTCAACGACAGCAGTCAGGACCACCAATACATCGGTGCCTGCCCTGTCGTCCCACCAAGTCACTCCGGTTACCAACAAGGTGAACCGTCTCCTTACCTTGTCTCGCGTGTGCTCTTGGTAGAGCTCGACTTTTTCGTGGTTTGGTAACTCTCGCGAGATATGAGCAGGGGCCAAGCACGCCAGTAACGTCGGTCGTACCCTCCCTGTCGTTCCCGACAATATACCTCTCGCGGGCACCGTTGGGTCGCCCGACTCTTACCTTTAAGGACACCAGTTGATTCGAGTGCCTACCATTAAGTGAAACCAGGAGGTATCACCCTCGATGGCACACTTAAAGAGGTTTGACAGAGACATCAGCGGAATGAACTAAAGAGGTAAACCCCGTATCATTCCGGTGATGCTACGCTACTGAGCCGACGAGAGTGAAATACGAGTCCATTCTACTCGTAAGTCAAACTCGAAGCGACTCGGAAGAGTCTCGCCGTTGTAGGTTCCCTAGGGTGTCTGCATTGATCCGTACCTATTGCAGTTGTATATATTTTGTATCCGCGTCACTCCCCTGAGTGACCACGGCCCGCTATCTAATCCTAGCTAACAATGCGCAGGGCTCACTGCTGAATATAATATATAGATATAGCAGGCAGCATAGGATAAGGAAGGTACATCAAGGGGCGACAAAATCAGGCTATGCAATTGAATAGGACTAATATCGTAGCAGCAGCGGTACCAATGCCTAGTGCAAGAAAGTACGGAAAGGTAGGCGATATCTGGGGAAGAGAATGGCTCTGCTTGCCTGGAAGCTCGACGGTAGGGGTAGGGTCGTCGACGAAGTAGTCGTACCCGGCAGCAGTGTAGTCGGCGGTAGCAGCGGGGTCTACCGGAGATTAAGGGGGGAGGAAACATTAAATACACAGCAATAATATACAAACATATGCATGACATGACAGATGAAATGTTAACGGTGTTCTTACGCAGTGCAATGCACGTTGCTCGGAGCGGGAATTCATCCCGGGATGAACTACCGGCTCCGGGTGATTACCGGACAGGGTGTCCGGAGGGGGAAGGATCAAGCCGGAGGTGTCATGGGTACCGGAAAAACATAAGGGGGGTGTATCCGTGCTAGTTGATCTATTCCGAACAACTTTCGTGTTCGGAATAACTTCAACCGGGTACCTTCTTATCGGTACCGGAAATTATCGACAAACAGCCAGGAGGGGGAAATGTCGATGATCGGTGTGCTAGGGGGGTGGGGTAAGGGTATGGATAGCGTAGTCTTATTCGTTGTATTTTTCTGATCAACTTTCATGTATAAAGTTTTTCGATCCGATATACAGATTAAAAGATATTGATTTTATAAGTTTAATCAATTTTAAAACATTAAAAATCCTTTTTAATAATTTCTTTTATTATTTTTAGTAACATTATCCAGAACAGAGTTGACTGGTCAAACTGACTGAGGGGACCCACTGGTCAGCCTCACATGTGATAAATCATTTTAGTTTAATTAAAAAAAAATGCTAGGGCCCACATGTCATACACTGATATTATTATAAATTCATTTTCTTTAACTACTTACAAGTGGGACCCATCTGTCATCCTAACAGGGACTAATTAACAGTTATATGGTTTAATTAAATGGGGTTTAAGGGGGGTGGGCCCACTGTCAGTGGCTGGTTAGCCAACTAACAGGGGATTAGCGAGGCGGGGCCCACGGGTCAGTGGCACCCAGGCCACAGCCAGCCCGCCGGCGGCGACTGCAGCCCGACGGCGAGGCCACCATGGCCGGTTCCGGTGACCAAGCTATACAGGAGCTGGCGGGATCGAACGAGGGGGTGGCCGCGCACCCACTGGTGCTCAAGATGGAGGCCAAGGGGGTTCCATAACGGCGACGTCGTGCTCCGCGGCGGCGGCCGGAGCTGCTCTCGCTGGGGGACGGTGACTAGCGGGCGAACTCGAGAACGGGGAGTTGTGGGGGTTGCGTATGCTCACAGTGGAGCTGTTGGCGTGGTTCAGAGGCGTGAGGCGGCGCGGAGCGCGCCAATTCCGGCTGGGGGTTTGCGGCGTCTGTGGCGAGGTCGAGCGCTCGATTCACGGCGGCGCGGCGTCTTGGTGACGAAGGAAGGCGCAGCGAGAAGGAGCAGAGCACGGGGCGGCTGCTGGACAGCCTCTTCCGGCGGGGAGAGGCCTTTGGCTGCGTCGCCGAGGACGATGGTGGCCACGGATGCGCTGGGCGACCACGGGGAGGAGAAAGGCGACGCGATGTGGAAAGGGGGCGAGCTCTGCGGGCTTGGGGCTAGGGTTTCGCGGCGTGGGGGGCTTGGCCCTCTTGTAGCCGCCGGCCAGCCGCCGGATGGCCTCCCCGGGGGGGGCGGGGGGGCTCGCCGTCGTGGAGTCGGCGGATGGACGCCACGCCCTGGAGGCGTACGGGAGGAAGGGGATGACCGGGTGGGGTGGGCTGGATTCGGGGTGGGGAGGAGAATGGGCTGGGTGGCCCAGCGAGGGAACTGGGCTCTGCCCAGGGGGTAGGTTTGGCTAGGTTTTATTTTTCTTGTCTTTTTCTTTTGTATTTTCTCTTTGCATTTAATTTAGTCACTTAGGCAATTTTTTTAAAATATGGAACTTGATCCATAATTGATATTGCACAAGATCAGAGTGCCACAAAAAGTTTGGTGGCAAAAGAAAATCATTTAATATTTGATTTAAATATTAAATGATTCAATTGGGGTTTTTAGCTACTGTTTCGATTTGTTTGGAAATTTTCTATAACTCAATAATAGCCCAAAACCATATTGGCATGGTCCACTGATTATTTGTGATTTTACAAAAGTGGTTCCAAGATTTTTGGAAAAGATTTATTGTCACCATAATTTTTAATATTCATAAAAAGGCATTTTAGGGTTTGTTTGAATTTCAACTCAAATGGCTTGGACTTTGTTTTCATCCATGATGATCAAAGTCCATGGTTCACTGCTTGACACCATATCAAAGGGGAATTTGAATTTGAACTGAACCATTTGATTAAAGCAAAAAATTTGAACAGTACAGATGAATAGTAACAGTGATTACTGTTCACTAACAGTGAGGGTGTTACAAATCTCCCCCACTAAAAGAATTCTCGTCCCGAGAATTTAAGCGGTAGAGGGGAAAAGATCGGGGTATTCCTCACGAAGACGATCTTCGCGTTCCCAAGTGGCTTCATCTTCAGAATGATTCGACCACTGAACTTTGAGGAACTTGGTTGTCTTGTTGCGGGTCTTGCGTTCAGACTGATCGAGAATGCGGCTTGGATGTTCTTGATAAGTCAAGTCCTGTTGCAATTCAATCATATCATGTTCCACTTCACGAATAGGGTCTTTGAAGAAGCGTCGGAGTTGCGACACGTGGAATACATCGTGGACTTGAGAGAGGTTCGGCGGAAATTCCAATCGGTATGCCACTGGTCCACTTCTGGAGAGGATACGGAACGGGCCAATGTAGCGAGGAGCTAACTTTCCTTTGATCCCGAAGCGATGAGTGCCTCGCATCGGGGTGACACGGAGGTACGCGTATTCGCCAGGTTGATGGACCATTTCTTTGTGCTTGCGGTCATAATTGCTCTTCTGGTGGGACTGAGCAGCCTTCAAGTGTTCACGAATAACGCGAACCTGATCTTCAGCATGTTGTATGATGTCCGGACCAATGAGAGTTCGTTCTCCAGTTTCGGACCAATTCAGAGGGGTTCGACACTTACGTCCATAGAGAACTTCAAAGGGGGCCATCTTCAGACTAGCTTGATAGCTATTGTTATACGAGAATTCAGCAAATGGAAGAGATTCCTCCCATTTCTTACCGAATGAAATGACACAAGCTCGAAGCATGTCTTCAAGCACTTGGTTGACTCGTTCGACTTGTCCTTGCGACTGGGGGTGATAAGCGGTGCTGAAATTCAGATGAGTGCCCAAAGCTTCTTGGAAACTATCCCAGAACTTTGAGGTGAAAATGCTGCCTCGGTCGGAACTGATCTCCAACGGAATACCATGGAGGGAAACAATTCTGGAAACATACAAGTCTGCCAACTGACTAGCAGAGATCGTCTCCTTGACAGGCAGAAAATGAGCAACCTTGGAGAATCGGTCGATGACGACAAAGATGGCATCATGACCTTTCTGTGATCGGGGAAATCCGTTGACGAAGTCCATTTCAATCTTGTCCCATTTCCATTCAGGAATAGAGAGTGGTTGCAGAGTACCAGCAGGTCTTTGATGTTCGGCTTTCACGCGACGGCAAACGTCACACTCATCAACATAACGAGCAATGTCTTGTTTCATGTTAGACCACCAGTACCGCTGACGAATGTCTTGGTACATCTTGGTACTACCAGGGTGAATCGACAAAGGTGTATCATGAGCTTCTTTCATGACATCGGAGGCGTAATTCAGGTTGGCCTTGGCTACCGGAACCACTAAACGACCCTTGAAGTACACCGCATTATCATCATTTGCATCAATAGTGAAGAATGAGGGCTCTCCGCGCGCGACACGATGCTTAATCTTCCAAATATCAGAGTCATAATGTTGTACCGTCTTCATACGGGTATCGAGGTCTGGTTGGACCACCAGGGAGTTCACATATCCCTGCGGAACAATTTCGATGTTCAGCTTGCGGAGTTCTGCATACAGACGTGGTTGTTGCACCTGAACTTCAAGTTCACTACAATAGGCTTTGCGGCTTAAGGCATCGGCCACCACATTAGCTTTGCCAGGGGTGTAAGAAATTCCCATGTCGTAGTCGGCTATTGTCTCGAGTCATCGCTGTTGGCGGAGATTCAGGTCGGGTTGCGTAAACAGGTACTTCAGGCTTTGGTGGTCGGTGAAGATCTCGCAACGATTACCGACGAGGTAATGTCGCCACAGCTTCAATGCATAAATTACTGCTGCCAATTCGAGATCATGAGTTGGATAGTTTTCTTCGTGAGCACGCAACTGACGAGAGCCATAAGCAATCACTTTGCGCTCTTGCATTAGGACACAGCCTAATCCTTGACGAGATGCGTCGCAATATATCACAAAGTCCTTCTGAGTATCAGGGGGAGCAAGCACTGGGGGAGAAGTGAGCTTGTCCTTCAGAGCTTGAAAACTTTCTTGACATTTATCAGTCCACTCAAACTTGACGCCTTTGTGAAGCAGATTAGTCAGAGGCTTGGCAATCTTGGAGAAGTTCTCGACGAAACGGCGGCAATAGCTGGCGAGGCCGAGGAAACTTCGGACCTGCTTGACAGTCCTGGGCGGAGTCCAGTCAAGAATAGCCTGAATACGTTCGGGGTTGACGGCAACACCATCCTTGGAAATCACATGACCAAGGTAGGTTACTTCGGGAAGCCAGAACTCACACTTAGAATACTTAGCATAGAGTTTGTGTTCTCGAAGCTTTTCCAGTATAAGGCGAAGATGTTCAGCATGTTCTGCATCGGTCTTGGAGTAAATCAATATATCATCCAGATAAACCACGACAAACTTGTCGAGGTATTCCATGAATATAAAGTTCATCAATCTGGAGAAGGTGGCTGGTGCATTTGTCAAGCCAAAGGACATGACAGTGTACTCGTATGACCCATAGCGAGTAATGAATGCAGTCTTCGGGATGTCCTCATCACGGACCCGGATCTGATGGTAACCCAACCTTAAGTCGAGTTTTGAAAATACCGTGGATCCAGCAAGTTGATCATAAAGATCATTGATCCGGGGGAGGGGGTACTTGTTCTGTATCATGGCCTGGTTGATAGGTCGGTAATCTTGGACCAAACGGTTCGTGCCATCACTCTTCTTGACAAAGAGCGAAGGTGCTCCCCAAGCAGAGGAACTAGGACGGATGAAGCCTTTCTCGAGGGCCGTGTCGATCTCCTTCTTCAATTCAAGGAGGTGGTGAGGTGGCATCTTATACGGGCGCTTGGCAATAGGGACGGTACCAGGCTTCAAGTCGATGACAAATTCAACTTCTCTGATCGGGGGTATCCCCGGCAGTTCTTCTGGGAATACGTCGGTAAAATCACAAACGATCGGGACTTTCTCAATCCCTTCGAGAGGTGCGACATTCAAGGCATTCAGAGCATATATACGAGCTTCGGCATTCATCGACACAATGGCAGTGTGACTCAAAATCGCACCAGAAGGATGAAAAAGTTGGATGACCTTGGTGCCACAATAAAGTGCGGCATTGTGGGTTTTTAGCCAATCAATGCCAAGGATAAGGTCGATGGTGGAGGTTTTCAGAATGTGTGGAGAAACCATGAACTCAAATCTCTCGATCTCGACAGTGAGGTTAGGTGCAACCATGTCGACACGACACTGGGTACCGGGAGTCCGGACTATTAAGGGGGTATGCATCTTTTCGTGGTAAATGCCATGCTTAGAAGGAAATGCTCCAGACACAAATGAATGCGATGCTCCTGTATCAAATAAAACAGTAGCAGGTATTGAGTTAACGAGGAGTGTACCCATCACAGTAGCGGGCTGTTCCTGAGCTGCCTCAACATCAAGGTTGTAAGCATGGCCACGAGCATGAGGGTTTGACCCAGTATTATAGTTGAGGGTCCCATTGTTGCCACGGCCATTTCCGCGGCCAGCAGGGTGAACTACCAGTTGATTCTGTCGCTGAGGGCAGTCTCTGGAAATATGGCCTGGCTGACGGCACTTGAAACACAGGCCATCTTGAGGACGGAGGGGTGCAGTCTCAGTCTTCGGCTGTCTCGGCGGGGGCGGAGGCAGACGGGATGCAACATACGACGGCCTTGCTGCAGGGGCAGTTGGACGAAACACACTGTGTGGAAGCCAAACGCGCTGCTTCTCTGTTGTGCCCGAAGATGAGCCAGCATCACGGGGGCGCTTCGGCGAACCACCGAACTTAAGCTGAGCTGTCTCAAGAGTGATAGTCTGGTTCACCATGGTGGCGAAGTCGGGGAACGTGCAAAGCCAGTGCAAGCTGGAGATCTGCGTTGAGTCCATCACGGAACTTCTCTTGCCTACTTGCATCATTGGGGAGGTCACTTGCAGCATAGCGGGAGAGGCGGAGGAATTCCCTCTGGTATGCCTCGACAGTTTTGTTGCCCTGAACGAGGTTGCGGAACTCGGCCTTCATACGGTTCATAATCGCCTGGGGGACATAACGAGCACGGAAGGCAGTCTTGAAGTCATTCCAGCTGACGACAGTCCCTTCAGCTAGCAAGCCCTTGTAAGTGTCCCACCACTGAGCAGCGGGACCACGCAGGAAATAGGATGCGAAGGTGACATAATCAGCAGCGCTCACATTAGCGAACTCCAGCTGACGAGTGATGTCACGAAGCCAATCATCGGCATCCAGCGGCTGCTCCGGCTGGTGGAAGAGAGGGGGATTGAGACGCATGAAATCCCGTAGAGTGACCACAGGCGGTTGGTTCTGGTGCTGGTTCTGGTTCTGATTCTGATTCTGGAGCTGATCTATGACTCCTTGCATAAAAACTTGGTTCATCTGAAACTGCTGCATCATCGCGGCCATGTAGTCCGGCGGCGGAGGTGGATCGTTGGCACCACGACCACGACCACGACCACCACGACCAGCCATCCTGCTAGAATTTAACAGGGGTATTTCAGCGATGAACATCTTAACGAAATACCGGAAACGAGTAAGAGGTAAAGCGACAACAAAGAGGAGGCG
The DNA here is from genome assembly GCA_950022295.1 of Bromus sterilis. NCBI lineage: Eukaryota > Viridiplantae > Streptophyta > Magnoliopsida > Poales > Poaceae > Bromus > Bromus sterilis. Next base: position 227,997,001 of record OX465599.1, read on the forward strand.
CGGATAAATAGGAGTAGTCATATAAGACATACACATCCACACATAGAATCAATCGAAAATCGGGCAGCGTAACGTCGTAGAAATTAAGGAAAAAGGACACACTAGGCGGCGCGCAGACCGCGGTTAGGATTACACGACGCGACATAGATTCCACTATGTCAATCACGCCGCAAGAAAACTGTTGGCCACAGGAGTTGATGCCAGAGAACGCGCGGCCTGCCCAGAATGAGAATGGGATCCGCGGTCTGGGATCTGGCGTACGACGCCTGCGACACGACTCAATCAATTTGGGAAGCACCAAAACGCCGGATGGAATCAAGAGAACGTGACCCTAATGTCAGATTTTGTAAAACTTACCAGCAAGGATAAGAGAGCAGATTCCCAGAACATAGGTAAGGAGAAAAGGATCCTAATACCATAGATATCACACGTAGTGACATCGATGTGGGCCCGTAAGCCAAATATTAAGTTAGCAAAATAGTTTTGCAAAGTCTAGACTCAACTTCGACCGAGGAGTGGTTAGGGGCTTCCTACAGGCAGTCGGCTCTGATACCAACTTGTGACGCCCCAAAAATCAATCCGTGTACAGTAATCATACACGCAGGGTACACGGCTGAGATTAGGGTGCCACGGTGAGAATATCACAGCACAACACTAAACACAAAAGGATAAACCAATATGTTACAATAAAGGGGGTCACTCGGACCCGAATACATAAGTCATACAAACCATAATATCTGAGTACAGACATAGTTAGTCAAGTTTTTGCCTTAAGAAGGCTAGCACAAATAACATCAGAGATACAGATCGAAAAGGCAAGGCCTCCTGCCTGGGAGCCTCCGAAACTACTCCTGGTCCTGGTCAGCGGGGGTCTCGACGTAGTAGTATCCTCCTCCGGGGTACTCCTGCTCCTGGGCTCCAACGTCGACTGCAGCGGCCGATCAGGCAAAACAGTAAAGGAAATAAAGCAGGTCAGTATCTAGTATACCCGCGAGTCTTACGTCCGCTACTAAGAATTATGCATTGTATCAACGGAAAGAAGAGGCTGTATATAGTGGACTGCTAGATAGAAATCAGAATAAGGGTAAGAAGCTAGGCCTATCGACGACTAGCATCTTCCGACGATGTCTTGCAGCATGAGGTAAGAATCAGCCAACAGTTTATATAAAGCAATAAAGTAACAACGAAGCAGAAGTTGCTGCAACATTGTATAATATAAGTTGTAATGATTAACAATAATAATAATGCCTCCGAGTTCACCTCCTCGACATCCCTGCGAGGAAGAAAACCCGGAACCATACAGTTTAATAATAATAGTTTCTAGTGGTAAGATCCAGCTTCAGCATAAAGCGTCCTGTTACCGTGGACACGGCTATTCGAATAGATTAAACTCCCTGCAGGGGTGCACTACTGTTCAGCCTGCACGCTCGGATCTCCAGGGTGGCGTGAACCTTGTTAGGGAACGCCCCACCGAGGCTATCCGACACGATGCAGCCCATCCTAGGCTCAACAGAGAGGCCATCCGCCGGACTATATCCTATGCGCCAAGGGGTCTAGGTCCCTCACCCTTGCACGCTCCTGCACGGTGCGAGTCTGGCCGGTGAAGCAAAAGCAAATCCAAACACACCTGCTGCAGCAAAAAAGACAAGACCACTTCCCGGCGATCAGGCCGCAGTACTGCTGACGTCTGAAGAGCTTTCGGACGAACTACGACGCGGAGGGCCCACACCGTAATCCCACGTGTAGGTAGTGCGTACAGACCAACGGGCCTCTCAAGTCATCCGCCGAACCATTTAGCATTTTAATTAACCTGCGTGACAACCGTTATCGTTGCCTCGACTTAACCGACCCGCGGTCAACGACAGCAGTCAGGACCACCAGTACATCGGTGCCTGCCCTGTCGTCCCACCAAGTCACTCCGGTTACCAACAAGGTGAACCGTCTCCTTACCTTGTCTCGCGTGTGCTCTTGGTAGAGCTCGACTTTTTCGTGGTTTGGTAACTCTCGCGAGATACGAGCAGGGGCCAAGCACGCCAGTAACGTCGGTCGTACCCTCCCTGTCGTTCCCGACAATATACCTCTCGCGGGCACCGTTGGGTCGCCCGACTCTTACCTTTAAGGACACCAGTTGATTCGAGTGCCTACCATTAAGTGAAACCAGGAGGTATCACCCTCGATGGCACACTTAAAGAGGTTTGACAGAGACATCAGCGGAATGAACTAAAGAGGTAAACCTCGTATCATTCCGGTGATGCTACGTTACTGAGCCGACGAGAGTGAAATACGAGTCCATTCCACTCGTAAGTCAAACTCGAAGCGACTCGGCAGAGTCTCGCCGTTGTAGGTTCCCTAGGGTGTCTGCATTGATCCGTACCTGTTGCAGTTGTATATATTTTGTATCCGCGTCACTCCCCTGAGTGACCACGGCCCGCTATCTAATCCTAGCTAACAATGCGCAGGGCTCACTGCTGAATATAATATATAGATATAGCAGGCAGCATAGGATAAGGAAGGTACATCAAGGGGCGACAAAATCAGGCTATGCAATTGAATAGGACTAATATCGTAGCAGCAGCGGTAAAAATGCCTAGTGCAAGAAAGTACGGAAAGGTAGGCGATATCTGGGGAAGAGAATGGCTCTGCTTGCCTGGAAGCTCGACGGTAGGGGTAGGGTCGTCGACGAAGTAGTCGTACCCGGCAGCAGTGTAGTCGGCGGTAGCAGCGGGGTCTACCGGAGATTAAGGGGGGAGGAAACAGTAAATACACAAGAATAATATACAAACATATGCATGACATGACAGATGAAATGTTAACGGTGTTCTTACGCAGTGCAATGCACGTTGCTCGGAGCGGGAATTCATCCGGGGATGAACTACCGGCTCCGGGTGATTACCGGACAGGGTGTCCGGAGGGGGAAGGATCAAGCCGGAGGTGTCATGGGTACCGGAAAAACATAAGGGGGGTGTATCCGTGCTAGTTGATCTATTCCGAACAACTTTCGTGTTCGGAATAACTTCAACCGGGTACCTTCTTATCGGTACCGGAAATTATCGACAGACAGCCCGGAGGGGGAAATGTCGATGATCGGTGTGCTAGGGGGGTGGGGTAAGGGTATGGATAGCGTAGTCTTATTCGTTGTATTTTTCTGATCAACTTTCATGTATAAAGTTTTTCGATCCGATATACGGATTAAAAGATATTGATTTTATAAGTTTAATCAATTTTAAAACATTAAAAATCCTTTTTAATAATTTCTTTTATTATTTTTAGTAACATTATCCAGAACAGGGTTGACTGGTCAAACTGACTGAGGGGACCCACTGGTCAGCCTCACATGTGATAAATCATTTTAGTTTAATTAAAAAAAATGCCAGGGCCCACATGTCATACACTGATATTATTATAAATTCATTTTCTTTAACTACTTACAAGTGGGACCCATCTGTCATCCTAACAGGGACTAATTAACAGTTATATGGTTTAATTAAATGGGGTTTAAGGGGGGTGGGCCCACTGTCAGTGGCTGGTTAGCCAACTAACAGGGGATTAGCGAGGCGGGGCCCACGGGTCAGTGGCACCCAGGCCACAGCCAGCCCGCCGGCGGCGACTGCAGCCCGACGGCGAGGCCACCATGGCCGGTTCCGGTGACCAAGCTATACAGGAGCTGGCGGGATCGAACGAGGGGGTGGCCGCGCACCCACTGGTGCTCAAGATGGAGGCCAAGGGGGTTCCATAACGGCTAGGGTTTCGCGGCCTGGGGGGCTTGGCCCTCTTGTAGCCGCCGGCCAGCCGCCGGATGGCCTCCACGGGGGGGGGCTCACCGTCGTGGAGTCAGCGGATGGACGCCACGCCCTGGAGGCGTACGGGAGGAAGGGGATGACCGGGTGGGGTGGGCTGGATTCGGGGTGGGGAGGAGAATGGGCTGGGTGGCCCAGCGAGGGAACTGGGCTCTGCCTAGGGGGTAGGTTTGGCTAGGTTTTATTTTTCTTGTCTTTTTCTTTTGTATTTTCTCTTTGCATTTAATTTAGTCACTTAGGCAATTTTTTTAAAATATGGAACTTGATCCATAATTGATATTGCACAAGATCAGAGTGCCACAAAAAGTTTGGTGGCAAAAGAAAATCATTTAATATTTGCTTTAAATATTAAATGATTAAATTGGGGTTTTTAGCTACTGTTTCGATTTGTTTGGAAATTTTCTATAACTCAATAATAGCCCAAAACCATATTGGCATGGTCCACTGATTATTTGTGATTTTACAAAAGTGGTTCCAAGATTTTTGGAAAAGATTTATTGTCACCATAATTTTTAATATTCATAAAAAGGCATTTTAGGGTTTGTTTGAATTTCAACTCAAATGGCTTGGACTTTGTTTTCATCCATGATGATCAAAGTCCATGGTTCACTTTGCTTGCCACCATATCAAAGGGGAATTTGAATTTGAACTGAACCATTTGATTAAAGCAAAAATTTTGAACAGTACAGATGAACAGTAACAGTGATTACTGTTCACTGACAGTGAGGGTGTTACACATAACACCACTAGAGAAATAACAACACAACTTAAGTATCAAACAACACATAACACTTCAACATCATATGACTACTAACAACTAGACTTCTCCCATGTTCTCAAGAACTAAAGTAACTACTCACAAGACATAAAAGAGATCATGATCAGAGGTGATAGATGGGTGGCAAACAATCTGGACACAATGATATTTCTCCAACAAAACTCAATAGCATTCACCACAAAGTAGTAATCAACACCAACAGAGTAGAGAGGATAGATAGTACGGATTACAACACAAGTTGCAATTGTGAGATGAGATGGGATGGAGATGGAGATGGTGCTGATGTTGGGGATGATGTTGATGATGATCTCGATGATGCCCGTGACGATGATGATGATGATAGTGACGATCTCCCCTTCCGGGAGGTGATCTCCCCGGCGGAATCTTCCCGCCGGAGATGGCTTTTCTCCTCTATAGGTTTCCGCCCCGTGGAGGCGGCGAAACACGGAAACTCTACTCTCTTTAGGGTTTTCACCCCAGGGGAGTCTTATAGGCGAGAGGGGGAACCGAGGGGGGCCACCAGGCATCCAGGAGGGTACCTGGAGCGGCCAGTAGAGGGGCCGCGCCAGGCACCCTTCTGGCTGCCTGGTGGGTCCCCTCACCTCCATCCTCGGTGATCCCCAGTCAATCTTCATAGAAATACTCCTCGTAAATTTTCATCGCATTTGGACTTGATCTGATTCAGCAATTGGTGTCTACTTTTCATCAATGAATTCTGGTTCTGCTGCTTCGGCACCGGAAAGTTTTAAACTGTGTAAAAAAGCCAAAAAACATAAGAACAATACTTTACAGTGGAATATATCAATGAATAGGATGAAATTACAATATAAAATAGTGATGCATTTTGGATGTATCAGTGGGGGTGCATCCAACTTGCTCGCGCATGAAGACCTAGAGCTCGTTTGAGGAGGCTCATCGTTGGAATATGCAAGCCAAGTTCTATAGTGTGAAGGTCCCCACATAGCTATATGCATAAATGATCATCTCTTTGGAGTACAAGGATAGGAGGGAGTACTAGTGTGGATCTTTTCAAAAGGATAGTAGTGTTGCCCCTTTCTCTCTTTTTATTTTCTTTTTCTCTTTTTTCTCTTTTTTTCTATTTTTTTGTATTTCTTTGGTGGCCTCAATGGCTCTTTCTATTTAACTCTCATTTGTCCTCTTTGGGATCTTTTATTTTGTCCACTTTGGGATCCTTTCCTCACTTAAGGGCAACACTCTATTTTACAAGAAGGTATAGAAGATCTTCACACTTTACAAGGTACTGAAAACATAAAGAAGATGTAGCTATCATGATGTATGCAATGTATGCCTCTGCCAGTGTAGCAGGAACATGTATGCCATGAAGATCAAGTCATGAAGAGGTGGATGTTGCATGGCAATATATCTCGGAAAGGCTATGGAAATGCCTTGATAGGTAGGTATGGTGGCTGTTTTGAGGAAAGATATAGGGAGGTTTATGATGAAAGAGCATATCATGCCAAGGGTTTGGATGTACCGGCGAAGGTGGACGCCAACTCTCGAAGTGAGAAGAGGGCAATGCATGGTACGGCAGAGGCTAGCAAATATGAGGAGGTGGAAGTGTCAACTTTCAATACTTACATTAGTCTGAAGAACTCATGCACTTATTTTCGGTAACTCTCAATCTAATAAGGAGGTTCACAAAGAGACAAGTACCCCGAGGACGAGTGTATGGGGGTTTGGTTATCCTTGCGCATCCTCGACTCATGGTACGTGTGTGTACTCTAATATCCGATCCCTCCAAAGATTAGCGATCCATCTAGTACCTAGAGTTCTCAACTAGTTTTTGTAGGTTTCCGAAAATAAACACGAATTGCCCAAATTACGACATCTATCACTAATAGGCTAGAGCTCTTGACACCAAAAGTTCAAACATTACTCACAACAATACCTCAAAACTATTGCAAGTTACTACTAAAATTAAATAACAACCTCAATTACCTACTTTCAAGACAAGACACAACTCAGTGCAACAACAACCTCTCTTAACAAGATAAACATGAAAACTAAAGAGAGTTCCAGCAACAAACTAAACAAAAGCCAAGGATCTTGCTAAAGACCAACTAAACCTAAAACTAAACATGGTAGTAGCTACGAAAAGATAAAGAACACACAACAGTAAAAAGATAAGCATGAAAATCCTATGATGTGTTCTAGATTGGAGTGGAGCGTGTTTCTCTCCCACACAAAGTAAGCTGGTTTCTAACTTGTTATGAACAGCAAGCAAAGCTAAAGAAAACTAAAAAGTAAACCTAAGAGCGAGATGCTCCAAGCATAGCACATAACGCATGAGGTGATAAAAATATAGTGAGACGAAGGACAAACTGATGATTGTTGATGGAGAAGGGGATGCACGGGGGCATCCCCAAGATTAGACTCTTGAGTCTCCTTGAATATTTATTGGGGATGCTTGGGGGAATCCCCAAGCTTGAACGCTTGACACTCCCGGATCTTCTTTCATCATCTTCCCTCGCACTCTTGAAAACTCCCTTCATACATAACTCATCATAAGATGATTAGAGAGGTTAGTACCCTTAATAAAATAATTTTCCCCACTGGATATAAAGATATTCTTGAAGAGCTAATGTTTCTCAAGATTGCAAAAAAGTTTTTGCAAAGAAAAAGCAAGCTTAAGGTTTGAAAAAGTAAGGAAAGGCAAAACGTGGCAGAATCTATGAAAAACAGAACAACAGGTAGTAGAGAATTTTTTTCGGGCACTTATGAAACTCAAATAAAAAACTCAGAACATACGAAAGTTTCACAATTGTATAGACCATGCTATGTAAAACATTCAGATCAAGCAGACAGAATCTGTTTTCTGGACAGCAGGTCACAACTTTTTCCTTCCTTATCATAAGAGGCTATAACTTGGTACAAAGCTTGAAAATAAAGATACAAGCATGTTTCTACAGTAGTAGAAATCATCAAGACCACTAAAAACAGAAGTAAAAACATCTTGGGTTTCCTCCCAACAAGTGATTTCTTTTACGCCTTTAAGCTAGGCATAAGGATCATAAAAGATGCTCTTATAAAATTAAGGATTTGAAGCAAAAGAGAGCATCAAGAAGAAAATACGAAACAATTTTAAGCCTAACCCACTTCCTATGCCTAGGAATCTTGTAAGAAAATAAATCAAAGAAGCAATAAGAGACAAGCATCGGAAGGTGGAAAAAGAACAACTTCAAAACTTTCAACATAAAGAGAGGATTTTTAGTAATATGGATGACGAGGGGGTGAACCCACGACTCGTGCGTGTGAGGATACCTAGTGTGTATGAAGACAGAAGGCCCGCTGGAAAGCCTCAACAGGCCTACGACTGGCCCAACAAGACACCGACGTAGGAGTCCGCGACTGATATGGAAGGCATGACTTGGCGCATAAGACAAGACTAGAACTAGGAAACTATCTCTGTAATCTAGTACGGACTCCCCGAGACCTAGCCTAGTATATAAGGGCTGGGAGGGGATACGTCTTGATCATCCAATATCCAATCTACTCTCCTGGTCTTGCGAGAACTCGCCTTGGCCTCCCTTGTAATCGCCCCCTCACGCAATAATATCGAGCAGGAAGTGCTTCTCCTGTTAGCCGACGAGTATCGTTCAACCTGTTCCTTCTCTATGATCAACCCAGGGTCCCTGGCCATGGGATTTGCCGAGGCTGATCCTCGTCAATTGGCGCCGTCTGTGGGAACACAGTAGGTTGGAATCGCGATCTCGGTGGCCTCGTCACCAGCCACCGTCAAGGCAGCGACTCCGTCAACACTCATCGACTCCACGACTCGAGCAGACTGCGATCTATTCGGGACCCTCGGCTTCATGGCTCACCTTCCGACCCTTCGACCGGCCTTCGCCGATCTGCGCACTGGCATCAACCTGACCTTCGGAGCATACCAGATTTAAATCAACCACGGGGGAACCATCCGCCTCACGGATAGCACTCGAGCACCCGCAGCAACAGCCACTACAGCAGCGATTGAAGCAACACCCACCCGCGCGGCGACCTTGCGAGTCAGCCATGACTCCCAACCTAACAAAGGACGACATGACACTCGCGACGACTCGAGTGGACCGACACCATGGAAGAAACGCAAGATGCGCGCAAGCAAGACATCAGTCAGGACACTGTCCCAGGTGTTCATGATGGACGTTCATGATCCAACTGCAGATGACAAAGGCCAAGACGACGATTCGAGCAGTCGTCGAGACGCTCGGGTAAGAAGAAAAACCAGTGATTCCGACAACATCGGCCAGGTCACCGTCACACTTGGAGAACCAGGAACCATACCAAGAAAAGTGCACAAAGAACTGGAGCACAGCAATCACAGGAGCGACGAGCCAGAAAGCAGCAAGCACCAGACCCCAGGCACGGCGAAAGAGGACCATCATGTAGAAAAAATCTACGTTTCCAAAGAAGCAATTGCCAGAGTAAAGGACGCAGTAAAGCTCGGCAAACTACTCCCGGAAAACGCGACACGAGAAGAGCTTAGAGCATACAACAAATTGGCGAATCACCAAGTAAAAAAGACAACAATGTCTAGAATTAGAGAAGCAAGGAAAAACCGTCATCAACTCGAGAACCAACCGCAAGCCACCTCCCAGAAGGAACCCTTACGACTACGATTATCCTGTCCGAGCCACATCCAGATTCAGTAATCTGAAACACACGGACAAGAAGAAAGCATCCCGCAAACTGGATGACGACTTCAAGCTAGAAGAGGACGACGATGAAGAAGAGCAACTCACGACAGCAGAGGCCCTTACAACTGCCCAGGAATACCTATCTCACGCAGAAAGGCAAGAAGGGAGGTTTAGACCACAATACGACGATGGCATTCAAAATAATGAAATACGCCATCACTGCCTCAGCACCTAAAAAAGCAAGCGCAAGGCGAGTACCCCGTGAGCAGACTCCGCACAGGAACCCCAGCTCACCCGACGACGACGACAGCAGCGACGACTGGCGCAAGCGCCCAAACAAAAACAAAAACCACTACAGCAATGGCAACGGCAAAACACGCAACAGCAATCGACGAGACGCACGCGACGACATAACACATAACAAGGTCAATCGCGGAAGACGAAGATGGGCAGCCCGTGAAGAATACACGGACGAGCAAGCTTCCGACGAGGACATGGAACCATGCGGCGCACTGTGCTTCACGCGATCCATACGAGAAACATGGATGCCGAAAGGTTTCAAGCTAAACTACACAACGCACAAGTACTACGGGCTGGAGGAGCCAGAAGCATGGCTCGACAACTACCTAACAGCCGTCAAATTCCAGCGAGGAACCAATATCACAGCAATGCAGTACGTACAACTCATGCACGAGAGCTCGGCACGACACTGGCTGAAGAACCTGCCCCGAGGATCAATCAGTTCCTGGAAGCAGTTCCGCAGCGCCTTCATCGAGAACTTCAAATCCACCAACAAACGACCAGAATCACTCGAGGAGCTGAGGGCCTGCAATCAAAGATCCAGAGAATCCCTGCGAGCATACATCCAGCGATGGACCATACTCAAACTCAGTCGAGGATATATCAGACGAAAGCGCAATCGACGCATTCATGAGGGTATTGCAACACATCGACTTCAAGGAGAAACTCGGGCAGATGAAGGTCCGAACACTCGCACGACTACTAGAGCAAGCCAACAATTGGGCAGACGGAGAAGACTCCGTGCGGAAAGAATCAGAGATCCAGACTGCATGCTCAGAACAAGACTATGACTACTACACCGGCGACAGAGGATTCGACAGAAGAAGAAAACGCCCGAGGCGTAACTTCTACGACGACAGAGGACCCGATATGCTTGCAGCCGGCTTCCCGGATGATAGAGACAGCAAACATCGAGATGACAGTAGAATGCAGCGTAGGGACAACCAAGAAGAAGCACCCCAAGTTCAGAAATGAGATTGGAGATCAAGGCAGCCGCGAGATGACGCCCGAGCGTATCACTTGGCCAAAGAACAGCTCGACGGACTATGTACTCTACACAGGTTCAGAAACGAGCGCGGAGAACTCGGATCAGGACACACCCTCAGAAACAATAGGCACTTCATCGAGCTCTCAGAAGAAAAAAGCTGATCTACGACAATAGCAACTCAGCCTCTCACAAGCGTAGCAGTCGGGACCATCGCCCACAATGCACCAGCAGCCCCTGCAATACCAGCAAGACAAGTAGCAGCAATCATAGAGCGGCGAACGACACCCGAGGAAGAAGAAAAATACCCAGAAGCACATGGCCGGATCTACATGATACATGAAGGAAGACCATCAAACAGGCAGCAGAAGCAGGTCACCAGACAAGTTTTCCTCGCGTTCTCCTCGCACCCCGCCGTCCCAGAATACTTACGCGGGTCCGAGACTGAAATTACCTTCTCCCGAGAAGACCACCCGCCAGCCATACCACATCCAGGACACGCCGCATTAGTACTGGAAGCAAGAATTGGAGGCTATGACATGTCATGAGTCTTCATGGACGGTGGCAGCGGAATCAACATCATATTCACCAGAACCTTGGAAAAAATGCTCATCCAAAATTCGGCACTAAAAACTTCAGGCACAACCTTCCATGGAATTGTGCCAGGTAAAGCAGTCTACCCCCTTGGAAAAATAAGTCTTGAGGTGGTTTTTGGCAGCACGAGTAACTTCCGCAAAGAAACATTGGACTTCGAAGTGGTGGCCTAGAAATCACAATACCACGCCATACTAGGACGCCCAGCCTTCACGCGCTTCATGGCAGTTCCACACTACGCCTACCTGAAGCTGAAAATGTCGGGTCCGCGAGGAGTGATCACAGTCATCGGCAGCTTCATCAGATCCGACCGCTGCGACAAAGAGTTCCACAAGATATCAGAAACCTTCGGAGCACACCAAGTCAGCAGAGCCGCAACATCAGAAGAAGAGGCCCTCCCATAGAAGCAAAAGGAGCAACCAGAGGACCCGCAGGTTTCACACATCAAGAACCCATGCCAGTCCACCGCAGCAACTTACAATTCTTAGGGCTACCAAGCCATCGATCCAAATAAAAGGGATGACCTCAACACCCCCCTCGTGTAAGAAACAACAGGAAGAATATTGAAAATATTTTTCCAAAAATTTTGCTCATTGGCACTCGGGGGATCGCAGCAGCAGCCACCCCCCGAGGCGTTCTTCGCTTACGCGACCCGAAAATTGGCACTCGGGGGCTCACAGCAGCAGCCACCCCCCGAGGCGTTCTTCTCTTACACGACTCAAAAATTGGCACTCGGGGGCTCGCGGCAGCAGCCACCCCCCGAGGCGTTCTTCGCTCACGCGACCCAAAAATTGGCACTCGGGGGGCTCGCAGCAGCAGCCACCCCCCGAGGCGTTCTTCGATTACGCGACCCAAAAATTGGCACTCGGGGGATCGCAGCAGCAGCCACTGCCCGAGGCGTTCTTCGCTTACGCGACTCAAAAATTGGCACTCGGGGGCTCGCAGCAACAGCCACCCCCCCGAGGCGTTCTTCGCTTACGCGACTTAAAAATCGGCACTCGGGGGCTCGCCGCAGTAGCCACCCCCCGAGGCATTCCTCGCTCATGCGACTTAAAAATCAGCACTCGGGGGCTTGCACTCATCAGCCACCCCCCAAAAGAGTTCCTCGCCAAAGACTTAGCAACCGGCGAGACTAACCCGTACCACACAGGATTCATTCACAACAGACAAGCAAAGTAAAACAAAAGGGAACAATAGCACACGTTGTCCAGCAAAGGAACCAGCGCCAAGCAAAGCCTAATCTCCAGGCTCTGATTTTACTTTACACAGAGCACCCAATCGACGATCGTTCTCTTCGACCACCCACTTCACAACTTGACTTGCAGGCTTGTCCGCAACGGCGTAATGGTCGTCCATCGGCTGAGCTCGACCACTAGGAGGACCTTCAGCTGCCAGCATAATGTCCATCCCCGGCCAATGACTATGGACAAAGGCAGAAGCACAGTGAGCCCCCACAAAAATCTGGTGATTGAATACACGGCGAAGGTCCGCAGGCTGAGAGAACACCCGAAAAAACCTTTCAAGAGAAGATGGGCATGATCCAAAGGATAAAACTCAGCAAAGATCCTGCCAAACACCCCGCAACAGTACTCAAGAGCCCGCGGTACCCTCTAAACCCGCATCCGCAGAATGGCGAACACCCGAGCACGCGCACTATCCATCCAGAAAGGATTGTTCTCCTGCAAAACCAGATCCTCCAGCCACAACAACTCCGACTATACAGCTTCCTCTTCCTCGCGAGATCTCCCAACAAGCACTTCATAACGAAGAATAAAATATCAGCCGCAAGTACAAGAAAAAGAACTCGAACAGTCGAGCAGTCTAAAAGAGACAAGCTCACCCTTCAGAAGATCAGACAACTTCATCACCCAAGCCGCCAAGCTATCCAAGACAGCTTCGGCGCGTTCATGTTTCGAGCGATGGACTGTAACAACACCTTTCAGGCGAACGATCTCACGCTCGGCCTCTTTTAGCCTCAAGCAAATAGACTCGTAGGCACCCCCGCGAGCATCCTCCTTCAGCAAATTCCAAGCCCGAGAAACGCCCGGGGTGGCCTACCGCAAAGAGGAACAAGTCAAAAGAAACGAGACAACAAGCAGCACAAAAGAGCAAAGCAGTTCCATGAATTAAAAAAAGATCCACCGTCCCGCAGGAGGCACATTACAACTCAAAGTTTAAAAACAAAAACCAGTTCACCCTACTCCTCGGCTGAAGAATTACGGTTATCAGCCTCCACAACCAGTTGCAGCTGGCGGGCCAGCCGAGTGGCGCGAGCACTCTGCTCGTCTGTATAATCAGGCAGACTATCCACCATGGAATCCTCAATGGGGACACCATACCCTAGAAGAACAACAATAGACGTGGCAAGCCCACTCACCACGTTCTCGCGAACCAAGCCCTCCAACTGATCATCGTCCGGACCGAAGGCAGCAACCAGAGAATCAAGACCTTCTTTCCTCTTATCCTCATCCGGGAACATATGCTCATGAAGAAGCTTCAGGAGAGTTGAAGCCTGAGCACAAACATCCCCCACAACTACAGTAGCACCCGAGAAAGCATCCACAGCACCACAGAGAGTGCCTGATCCTGCAGCAGCCACCTTCACCGCCCAAACACCCGTAGAACCTGGAAGAAGGAAAAAGACTCAATACCCAGAAATTTAAGAGACGAACAAACCCTAGTGAACGGAAGACAGGAACAGTCCACGAACCAGCCAAAGAGCCCGCAAAGTCCCGTTGGCGCTCGCACTCAACTTTCTCGACCTGGAGAAACTGCTCCTCCACCCGTCGCAACCGCTCGAGCTCGCCATCCTGCGCCTGCAGGTCCCTTTCCTTGGATTCCAGAACGGCCCGACGCTCAGCGAGCTCCTTTTTTGAGCCTCTGCCCACTTGCTCAGCACCCTCCTTGCGACCTGCAGAATGGACACCAGCCAGACAAACCAACTAGCAAAGGAAACAAAGACAAGGAATCAAGTTCCCAGGCCTCATAGCGGTCAAGCTCCCCTGGACCGAGTCATGAGCACGTCGCCACCGATCAGTCTCAGTCAGCACACGTTCACATATCCGGAACAAAGGCTGAATTGAAGTAAATGCACCAGTCAAAGCCTAGGAAAGAAGAAAATCAAGCTCAAGACTACAACCAATCAAAAGATCAACAAGAGAGAAAAACCGAAGCTAAAAACTGCTACCAATAAAAAATGATCGCTTGCAGCCTCGGGGGCTACTCCAACAAAGTTCAGAAGGACAAGAAATCCCATACCTGCTCCGCCATGCGATCAAAGAACTTCTCCTTATCTTTAGTAGAAAGATCTCGCCTTTCCAAGAAGTGCTCCTCAGGAATCACTAGCTTGACATCTGGAGGAAAGTCCACTCCAGGAGCCGCAGCAGCCGTAGCAGATCCCCCAGACGGAGCAGTCGCAGGAGTTCCTCCGCACCTACAGTCACAGGGGTCGTCCCCGCACCTGAAGCCACAGGAGTCGCAGAGTCAGCTGACAGATCAGGCGCCACGCCAGAGTCAGTCAAATGAACATCAACAGCAGCGGCACTTGCAGAAGAAGCAGCCGGAACAGGAGTCGTCCTACAAGCAACATATCTTCAGAACATGATTCAAAACAAAAACAGCAAAATTACCAAGAAGAAAGTTATACTAACCCAGCAGGTGCAGCGCCCAGACGAAACAATATCCTGAACTTGCATTTTTTCGGGGCAGCCGAAGGAGGACACGACACAGCAGGTTGTACGACTGCTGGCAAATCATCGTCGTCACCTGCTGCGTCACGACCACTCACACTCAAAGGGCGAGTGCGTTTGACTCGCAGAGGACTCGAATCCCCAGAGTCATCTGCAACTGATGGCCGACCACCCGCTGACTCGACAACATCAGCACTTGAAGCACCCCCGTGACTCGCAAGCACAGGACCAGCATCAGCCGCACCAGGTTCATCAAGTATTTCCGCATCTTCAGGATGCGAAGGATTTTTCAACAAGGGAGTATGATCCTACAGATCAGAACAACATCAGTAATCAAAAGAAATGAGTCAAAGTCACAAATAGAAAATTCAAGACAAGTAACTGAGGAAGAGGCAAATCAACAGCGTAAGGACGGAAGAGGCTCTCCTCCCCAATACTCGTACACTTCTTGACTTGCTGAACCCGATTCAAAAGGTCACCATCAGAGAACTCCTTGGGCGAACACCTGGTCGAGTCGTTGGGCCCAGTGTATAGCCACATGGGACGCACCCGATGGTGAAGCGGCTGCACGCATCTCCTGACAAACACCGAGATAAGCTGACCGCCAGTCAACTCATCCTTCAAAGAAGCGATCTTTTGCACCAATGGCTCCACAAGAGACACCTCGCGAGCAGACAAAAGATGTGCCCAAAAGCAGACCGCTTAACCGCTCGCGCAGCAGGATCGAAAGGGGCAAGACCAAATTGCTGCCCCTCAACGTGCTGATCCTTCAGATAAAACCAACTCTTCCGCCTTGTATAGACGGAGTCCAGCTTTTCCAGATCAAAATAGGAAGCTTTCTCCTTAATGGAAATACCCACGCCCCCAATGGCATATTCGGAGTTCGTCCTTTTCACATTGAAAAGACTTTTCCAGAGGCCCCAACAGGGATAGATCCCCAAAAACCCCTCACAGAACGTGATAAAGCAGGCAATGTGCAGAATCCCGTTAGGGGTCAAGTCATGCAGTTGCAATTGATAGGAAAAAAGCAACCCCCAAAGGAAAGGATGAACGGGAAGCGCAAAACCACGAGGGAAGAAGCTCTGAAAGCATACCCGTTCATCTGGACGGGGCGCAGGAACCTCCTCAAACCCAGGAATCCGGGCGGCACCCCACCATGCCGTCCGCCACCAAGTCATCCAGATCTGCGGCTCCAAAAACAGACCGCTCCCATCTACTAGTCATCCTCGCCGACTCCTGTGCTGCACTGCGAGGACGCTTGGACATGGATCTCACCACCAAACCGCGCAAAGAGAAAAGGAAGGAGGCAAAGAACGAAGAAGGAAGAAGAAGGACAAGCAGGAGAAGGCAATGGTTGGGTGAAAACCTACACCCACCAGACTCCCCGGTATTTAACCAACAGTAGGGGCACACAAATCATCACCGTTAATCTTGGAACCCAGAGGAAATATCGTGATCCCACGATAGCCGAGAAGCATGGAAAACTCAACTGGCGCATTAACCATACCGCCCACTACGCGCGAGAAACGAGGGCCATCATCACACAGTACAAAATTTTCGGGCGGCAGGGCGTCAAGTCATTTCCATTCGCACGTCACGACAACCCAACCTGTCAGGCGGACCAGCAACGTCGCGTCTCAGCAACGCATACTAAGTACGCATCTTCGATCAGCATCCCGCTCCTCACAAGTTTTTGATATTATTCCAAAAATCTTTTACTCCCACTGGGAGTACCTTTACTCGAGCTAGGGTGATCCCTCACCTAGAAGGAAAGGATGTGCTCGAGTGGCTGCTCGCACCAACAAAGTAATCACGACATCAACAGAATTCGGGTGCTCCCTCACCCAGAAAATCAGACACATGGTCGAGTGATCACTAGCAGAAATAAACATACTTACAGTGTTCGAGTGCTCCCTCACCCTGAATACAATAAAGCATTCGAGTGACTACTCGCAAGAATTCCACAAAGTATCGAACACTGCGATCTAATCGCTCACTCAACGACCTCCCGAGTGGGCGCTTTTTTATTTTCCTCGTTTGGGCTCGCTAAAGCTCCGCGAGTGACTACTAACAACCCACTTGATTGTTTATTCCAAGTGGGTGCATCGCTAACCAGGCTCCGTGCCTCTACAAAAAACAATTATACCTGGGCTACGACACACTGTAACCAGATGCCACGCAAGCTTAACGTGTAGGTAAGACCCCGCTGCGCAGAACGGCCGGGCCGGGAATTTCCGTAGAGCGATTTCACTCCTGATCTTTTCCATGCGCTCGCATGATAGAAAGAGCCGAGCGGACGCGCTCAGGCTATTTTCTTAAACTGGCAGCAATTGATCCTATAAGACCTGCAGTGCCATGAATTTGCTAGACACTGGTCGTTCCAAGTTCATGTCGAGGGACGTGAGCTTGATTGGGCTACTGCGGTATTTTCCACTAGTGCAATTCACCAAGGCTCGACCAGTCAACTCCATGGGCCCTTTTCAGCTTAGCAATCCCTCGAAGCAGGTATTGTCATGGCTCAAAACTGCCAGCGACCCGCGGCTATGCTGCGCTTACGATGATAAAGCAAGTGGTGAATTCGAGTCCCTGCGCGACTCCTCGAGTCCCCCAGGCACTCGGGGGCTACTGATGAGGGGGTGACCCCACGACTCCTGCGTGTGAGGATACCTGGTGTGTATGAAGACAGAAGGCCCGCTGGAAAGCCTCGACAGGCCTATGACTGGCCCAATCAAGACACCGACGTAGGAGTCCGCGACTGATATGGAAGGCACAACTTGGCGCACAAGGCAAGACTAGAACTAGGAAACTATCTATGTAATCTAGTACGGACTCCCCAAAACCTAGCCTAGTATATAAGGGCTAGGAGGGGAGACGTCTTGATCATCCAATATCCAATATACTCTCCTGGACTTCCGAGAACTCGCCTTGGCCTCCCCTGTAATCGCCCCCTCACGGAATAATATCGAGAAGGAAGTGCTTCTCCTGTTAGCCGACGAGTATCTTTCAACCTATTCCTTCTCTATGATCAACCCAGGGTCCCTGAACATGGGATTTGCTGAGGCTGATCCTCGTCAATGGAAGTTTTTCTAACCAAGCTTTCCTCTCTCAAAATAATTTTCAGTACCATCATGAACAACATCAAGAATGTAACTATCACTTAAATCAGGTTGTTCATTATCTACAAGCACACGTGTGTAGTTTTCAACACGGTCTTTAGGAACATAAGATAAATGCAACCCATCACATTGAGCCTCAATAAGAGTACAGTTCTCCTGAATATAAGTTGGAGATTTCAAAAGGATAATACGACAATCAAGTGTGAGTGCAATAGCAACAATTTCATGCTTAACATAAAGAGCTATAGCTAGTTCATCTTCGCAAGCATAATCCATATTGGCATCATGGCCATCAAAAAAGCAAGTATTAAGTTCATCAGAAAGGGAAGTATCAAGTGAGTCCTCGGAATCATGGGATTCCTCATCAATGCAATCATAATCCTCTTCTTGGGCAGGAAACATTTTATTTTTAAAATCCTCAATATAAGAATTGGAAGTATAATTCTCGAAGCAATAAGCATGAACTGCAAAGTTTTCAGACTTTTGACTAGTATCATAATACTTTTCAATCAAAGAAGCAATCTCATAAGCACCTTTAAAAGAAACAAACTCTTCAATATTTTCAACATCAAAGTAATCATAAACACCTTTAGCATAAGAAGATAAGATCTCATTTTCATTAAACTCACATTGGAAAGGAAGGTGTTTATGATCTATATTAGAGCAGCAAGTAAAATCATAAATGTGGCACAAAAATTCAGCATGGCAATAAGAAACATGTATTTGATCCCTTAAATGTTTCCCTTTCTGAGATAGGCGGTACCGTGTTTAATGAGGATGCTCATCCAATGATTTTCCCTCAACCAAATCGGTTGGGTTTTAAGCGCGAGCACAAATTTATCGAAGACGATCCAAGTGAAACATGTCCATCCTACCATATTTGGGTGGTTCAGCACCCATGGTGAGGATATAATCACTACGCAAAGCAAGACAAAGGCAAAAGGTAGCAACTATTTTTTGGTTTTGCATAAAGACACAAAAGCAAAAACAAAGGCTGGAAAGAAAACTAACAAGATTAAAAAGCAAAGGTAAAAGATAGTGTGCAACTCCCCTATCTTAGCACTCCGAGTCCCCGGCAATGGCGCCATAAATTTTCGTGATGTGCGAGATGATGATAATGGTTTCTCGCCCTTTGTTGGTTACCCCAAGTGGAAGGTGAGATGTAGGATAGCAGCAAATTTCCCTTGGTGAAGATGCCAAGCTTGAGTATCAAACCAGTAGGACTCCGATAGTGATAAGTAGGTGGTGAAGTGAGCAACGCGCTGTTTGAGATATTGCTCTCTTAACCTGGACCTGCAGACATGAACAAATAACTTTGCTCCAAAAAAAGTTCAGAGAGGTTGTCAATCTCTCCGATGTTGTTGTTTACAAAGGATCAAAACACAAGGGATAAAGATAATTGTGGGAGCTGGAAAGTAAAAGCAGAAAATAAATGAGCGTGTAAACAATGATGAGAATATGGACAGGGGTCCCGTGATGTTCACTAGTGATGTCTCTCTCCAAAAAGAATATATAACTACTATGCGAGGTAAAAAAATTACAGCCGGGTAATTAACAGGATTAAAAATGCACCACAGTGCTACCGATGCTACAAAGAAAGGACGAGGCTCAAAAGCATGGGCGGTACGCCAAATAAGTAGACCGAAATCCAACTGCATCTACTACTAATCATCCACCTTGATATATCTAACAAGAACATCTCGCTGGTATTAAGTTGTGAGCCCCACCCAAAGTGTAAACCCAAAGCAACAGACAACTGCATTAAAAAGAACTTTGTGTAAAGTAAACAATCCTTGCAACCGCGGTTACAACCACTGTTGTTTTCCCCTTTGTGGCAACAGCACATCCCGTAGACTCATGTTTCTGTCACTCAAGCGTGTCATCGGGGGGCATGAACCCACAATCGAGCATAACGTTCCCTCTTGGAGTCACTACCTACTACTTGGCCAAAGCAATAAACAGCAACAGAGAACATGCAAGAATTACTTAGGAACTAAAATATAAAAGATAAGAACCAAATATATTACTCAATCACAATCTGAACATAATCTCATAATCCATCAGATCTCAACAAACTCAGCATAGCAATAGCAAAATATTACATATGTGCCTCGATCATGTAGGGAAGCTCACGAGGACTAAACTATGAAGAACAAAGAGGGGAGGAGAACATCACATCGCTACTGATCACGGACCCATGGTCCAAGGGAAACTACTCACGGCAAATTCGGGAAGTGTCCATGGTGGAGGGGAAGCTCCCGGAGGTCAATCCTCCCTCCAGCAGGGTGCCGGGAAGAAGTCTGCTGGCGCTCTCACTCTTGGAAGCGCGGCGACGGCGGAACAGAGGCGAGATCGCGAAATAGAGTTCTGTCTTGGAGGGTTTCGCGTCACAGAGATTAAATAGGCGAAGGGGGGCAGCCAGGGGTCTAGGCGCCCCCCCAGCGCGGCCAGGCCCTAGGCCGTTCCAGGTGGCCGCCTGGGTCCCTGGTGGTGGCCCTCTGGCCCCATCTAGGTGATTCCGAAAGGTTCCCGTATGCTGATTTTTTATCTGATTTCCCCGAATTTTTGGAGCACTTTTAATATGGGGGAAAGCTAAAATATAAAAAACAACCGAAAACAGGAACTGGCACTGTGGTGCACTGAGTTAATAAGTTAGTCCAAATATTATCAAAAGTGTATGAAAGTGTATCTAGATCATAGCAATATCACACAAAACATGCATGGAGCAAGCATAAATTATAGATACGTTTGAGACGTATCAGATACCCCATACACTACTTCACATCCATTACTCATTTGAGGAGACGCGACAGATCTGTAGTCTTTAACCATTTAGGGTTTCCCGTAGGCTGATAATCTGTTCATATTTTTGTTTGATTTTCCTGAGCCCGGTAGATCTTTTCACATCACTGTGATTTGTGAAACTTGTTTGTGTAGTAGTCGTAGAGTCGGTTTTGGTCCGACTCCTTGGATTTGAACTGCGTAGTCGTTGTATAGTCGGTTTTAGGCCGACTCTGTGGATTCCAACTAGGATTATCTTCTTTTGGTTTTTAGTCGGATCAGTACACATTTTCTTCTACCTTCTAGGTCCGACTCCTGTGCCATGGGTAAGAAGGTTCCTGCCTCTAGGAAGCCGGCAAGCAAAAAACCGCCTGTTCCCAAGTCGCTGACTCAGAGAACAACTTTAGAAGCGAACTAGGCAAAGAGTTAGGTGACACTAGAGAAGTTAAATAAGATGGTGGAAGATGGAATCCTTCAGCCCCAAGATGTGATCAAGTAGCGGGTCCCTGGAGAAGATACCCGGCCAGAGCCTAAGGAAGGCGAAGTTATAGTCTTTGCCAATCATGTGACCCGGGGATTTCGTCCTCCTGGGTCAAAATTCTTTAGAAGCGTGCTATACTGCTATAAGTTGCACCCTCAGGATTTGAGTGCCAACTCGGTGCTCAACATATGACACTTCCAAGTATTCTGTGAAGCTTATATGGAGATCAAGATGACTCGAAATCTGTTTGCCGAGTTCTATTACTGCAATAGGCAGACTGAATATAGCGTGGGTCCGGCTCTGGAATGTGGTGGAGTCACCATCCAGAAACGCTATGACGCCCCTAAAATCAGACCGTGTAGAGTAATCATACACGCAAGGTACACGATCGAGATTAGGGACTCACGGTGAGATATCACAACACAACTCTACAAGTAAAATAATAATACAAGCTGTATCATACAAGCCAGGGGCCACGAGGGCTCGAATACAACAGCTCGAGAGCACAAAGTTAGCGGAAGCAATAGTATCTGAGTGCAGACACAAGGATACAACGTTTCCTTAATAAGGCTAGCACAAATATCACCAATGATCGAAAAGGCGATGCCTCCTACCTGGGAACCTCCAAACTACTCCTGGTCAAAGGGGAACTCGACATCGTAGAAGGCATCGGGGATCTTCACGTTGCGGTGGTCGGCATCGGGGAACTCCTGCTCCTGGACTCCAACGTCGACTGCAGCGGCCGATCAGGCAAAACAAAAAGGGGGAAATAAAGCAAAGGTGAGTATGTAGCATACCCACGAGTCTTACGTCCGCTACTAAGCATTTATTCATTTGTATCAAATGGAAAGGGGAGGCTGTATATAGTGGACTGGAAGGTAGAAATCAGAATAAGGATGAGAAGCTAGGCCTATCGAAGACTAGCATCTTCCGACGAGTCTTGAAGCATGAGGTAAGAATCAGCCAACAGTTCAATAGCATGAATGTAATAACAATGCAGCAGAAGTTGCTGCAGCATTGTAAAATAGTAAGTTGTAATATTTAATAATAATAATTCCTTTGAGTTCCCTTCCTCGACATCCCTGCGAGGAAGAAAACCCGGAACCAACAGTTTAATAGTAGTAGTTTGTAGTGGTAGGATCTGGCTTCAGCATAAAGCGTCCTGTTACCATGGACACGGCTATTCGAATAGATTAAACTCCCTGCAGGGGAGCACTGGTGTCATACTACATGCTCGGATCTCCAGGGTGGCGTACACCTTGTTAGGGAACACCCCACCGACTCTATCCGACAAGCCGAGGCCCATCCTATGGCTCATTAGAGATGTCCCCGCCGATCTACAGCCCTAAGTGCAAGGGGGTCATGGGCCTATCACCCCTCGCTCTCCGGCTCGTTGTGAGGCGGGAGATCCGTACACCACAGGTGACGATCAGTCCCGGCCACAATGCTGATGTCGGGACTCGGGGTTAGCGTATGCAAGACTCGCTACAACACAATCATATGGAGAGCCGAGGACCGTACCCACTTGTCTAAGCAGACAAGGCCAAGCACAGAACGTTCTCAGAAAGCATCGAACATGAGGGGAATCCCATCCAGGCCAGATGATCAACTGAGATAGGTCCTCATCGTCCGCACACAAGTCTAAATGATATGGGTGGTGAACTCCCATACTCATAGACAAGTCGCCTCACCCATACTATCGATTGGATTATAACCCTTACATAGACTTACTCCAGCCCGATCACTTAGTCGGGGTCTAGGGCGGGCTCGATCATACATCAAAGTGTGCACGTGACAGAGTCACGAACAATCGCATCACGATGCCCCAAGCTGCGCACATCTAAGGGCCACTTGGTGTATGAAAGACCGCCAGCTAGATCACAACTAATGTCTCGAAAACCCATACTAAGACATGCATGATATAATCATACACGCAGCACACATGTCTAGTATGAACAACATGTATCATTGCAATTCTCTAAAAAGTTTACATCTTTATTGATAACTCTTACAGAGTACACATAGAGATCACGAGACCGTGATCAAACATTACAACAAACATGCGGAAGCAAAGTAGGTCTGAGTACAGACAAGTTTAACAAATGGCTTAGAGAAACCGTATTTATAAAAAAGCCCTTCCACGAGGGACCAGTCGTCTGACTGGGACGACACTAGCTTGGTCTTCAGTTGTCGAGCTCGAGGAAGAATCCACCTTCGGGTTCAGTGGGTTCATCTAGAACATAGAATAAGCAAACGTGAGTACAAAGTCGTACTCAGCAAGACTTACATAGGAGCTATACTACTCATGCACATGTATCAAGGCAAAGGGAGGTGGGGTTCGTAAGCAGAAGTGCTAGCTTTGACTTAGCTAGTCCTGAACTACGAGTACCAGACTTGAGGTAAGAAGCGTACACGAGTCCACTACATGTCTCCAACCAATTACACCACTATGGTTCCTTCCTCGACTTCCCCACGAGAAAGCACGCCATAGCACTCACGCTTATCTTGGCAAGTTTTATAAGTATCCAGTTCAAGTTTTCTAATAATCAAGCTAAGCTTTACAAGCAGTCCCTTACCGCGGACGCGGCTATTCGAATAGTTTTGTTAACCCTGCAGGGGTGTACCACTACACACACATGACCTCCAGTTACCGCCTTTGATCTCGACACCATTCAAGGGGTGTCGGCGAGGATGTTCACCATAACTGTTACCTCATAGCCGATCTAGTCCAAGAAAGCCGTCTACCTCGGTTGGCTACCACTATCGTGAACCCGGCCGGTTTAACGAAGTGGACCCAGGTGATGTGTGCATCGTGCATAAGCCGGTCTCGGCTGAGTCGTTCTCTCACTTAGCAGCCAGGCCACAAACCTACCAGAACTCCGAACTACTGCGACATCTTGACATCGAAAGGGATGAGTTAGTAGGTCGAGAGGGGTCAGTGAGCCCAATGTGTGGTTGTACTCTTCATCTTGGATCACCACACAAGAACTCGGACTTAGGGAGGTGTTCAATGAGACAACTCACTGTGTACTCCTACACAGCCTCTCATCGTTCACCTTGTATTAGGGTAGATTCACCAACACATTTCCACCATCATCAACATGATTACTACCATCCCGACTCACATAATAGTACCAACATTGTATCAATCTAAGCATGCAATAAGCATTAATAGTTGCAGGGGCCACATGATATCAATCAACTCCTACATTTTCTAGGATTGTGGTTTGCTTACTACCGTGACAAATGATAGGTCATGCAAAGGAATGGGTTCATCTATGCGGTAGAAACATAGCATGGTAATCATCCTAAATAATGCATAAGCGAGACTGAGAGGGAAGTGGGATTTTATCGACATGATCAATGGGGGTTTGCTTGCCTTGCTGACGAGGTTCGGTATCGGGGTCTTCAATGAAGGGGGTCCGGCTCCACCTCTATTCGACAAAAAACACAAACATCGAAACAATAATAAGACAATGCTCAGACACATGAGTTGAAGGTTGAAACTTGATGTATGTGTCACTAATGTGTGAGTTATTTCTAACAGCCCAGTTTTCACAAAAATTAAATATTTTGTTTTCGGTGTGAATTGTTTGATTGTCTGATTTGTTTGCGGTGTTTGCATCCCCGATTTATCGATCAGCGATTATTTTCCCCCTCCTATCTCGTATCGGAAGGAGACCGACCTTTGCCACCCTGACACACGACCTTTGCGACACCGGGTTTCACCCGATCACCGTCGCGTAAACCACACAAGACCAGCCGAAGCCAACGGAACGAAAACCCCGTTTAATAATTAAACGGGATATTTTTATAGCGCGCCGGAAAGTGTTCTCGGAACGGTTTCAGCGCGAGGTGAACGCCTCCGGCTCGACACGCTGATCGCGTAGTTCGAAGTTTTACCCGAATCGGAGGTACTGCGGACCCCCGGCGGTCAGAAACGTGAGCACCGCGCGCCCGAGACAAAAACCGGGGATGTTTTTGCAAACTGCCAGCCACCGGGGCTATATAAAGACCACCACTCCACCACCCCACTTAGGGTTTCCCTAGAACAAATTTTGCAGCAACCCCCCTCACAATAGCCCCATTTTTCGCAGTTTTACCCCAATTCCAGCAAAACCCTAGCCCCCAACGATCTGGACCGTCAGATCTCGCGATCCGACGGCCCAGATCCACCCAACCCTCAGCCTCTCCACCAACCTCCGCCCGTGGAGACCCGCACGCGCCGCCGCGCCTCCCTCCGGCGAGCCCCGGCTCCCCTCCTCCCGCCGGCACCTCTCCTCCTCTCCCTTCCTCCCTCTCCTCCATCTCTCTGTCTTCTCCCTCTCATCCTCTCTCTCTCTCTCTGTGATGCAGCAGCAGGAGCCCGGCCGCCATGGCCTTGAAGCTCGAGCTTGGAGCCCCCTGGATCCGCGCCGTGCCGCCCCTGGGAACCACGCCGGCGGCCAGATCCGGCCTTCCGCGCCCGATCTCCTCGCCTCCAGCCTCCTCCGCTGCCTCTTGTCGCCGGTGGGCGGCGCGCCATCGGTAGCAGCCGCCGCCGCTCGTCGTTCCTAACGGGGACGAAGCCGCCCGGTCCAGCGCCGTCTCCCCAGCGTGGGCTGGCCAGCCTGCAGCAGCCCCAGGCCCAGATCCAGCCAAGGCCCAGCCCAGCCTCCAGAACCACTCCGCCTCCACAGGCCGGCCGGCCAGATGGGCCTCTAGAGCCCATGGTGAGAAGAGGCCCGTGACCCTTTTTTTTCTAGATGGGCCTCTAGAGCCCATGGTGAGAAGTCTGTGTTATTTTTGCTTCTGATTCGATTCCGCGTTGACGATAGCAAGCGATCCGTAGTCCGGATGACTTCGCGCCCAAAAGACGAATTGTTTAGAATTGCGTGCTCTAGCTTTCATCTTTTGTGAGAATTTTCATTTGATCTCATCTTGATTGTGTAATTGTGTGCTGAACAGGGCATCCGGTCGTTAACTGCTACATTTCCTGTTAAGTGCTGCTGTTTATATTTTATTGCAACTTTGCATGATGATTGTGACTAATCCATGAGGCCTATTGCATTGATTCCTTTTGCGTTGCGTTAAGAAATGTTTCTACTTCAGTTTCATGCTGTCACATGCCATATTTAATTGCTGCATCATGTTTATATCTTGCTCCAAAGTAGCTATCCTGAGGTTATTGTGCTGCTGTTGCTGAAACTGTTATTTTGTTGCAACTTTGGTCGACGAGTGTGTCGCGACCGTTTATCGGAATTGAGTGGTTCCAATTGCATATTGTTAAGCATCATGTCCAGTTTCATCCCATGTATTGCTATGTCATGTTGCTGAACTTTTTCATATAGATTTACCCCTGTTTATACAGCATGTGTGCATAACTTGTTTTGCTTATATCTTTTTAGCCGTAACTCTGTTTGGGGTGTTCTTTATATGTAACTTTATTAGTTTTTCGTGTTCTTTGTGTTTATGCTATTGTTTTATTCTGTTAACCAACCTAAAATATGGTTTAGGACAGAACAGTACCAAATCTTTTAATTGTCGTGCGGCACTTAGTGTTATGCCATGTTTAGGTTGTGCCCCACTTAAATTGACTAGCATAGATAGTTTACCTTGTGCTTCACCTTTTGCCATGTTTGTGTGCTATGCCATGCTTGCTTGAGTTGCCATGTTAATAACCGTTGGTTGATCACCTGTAGCTAAACAACTTGAACATTTCTAAATGTGTTGTATCGTCGTGTGTGACGAGTACTCCACTTAAATTGTTAGTAACCGCTCTCGACAGTAGGTGCGATGTCTCGTGTTGCTTCTTGTTGATGCTTGCTCGTGTTTGCCTCGTTGTAATAGATGCTTGCTCGTTGGTTGCTTTCCAGTGTTTATCGTCTTGTGTGCTTCCGCGGGTACCCTCTCGGAGACGATGCGAGCTTGCGATCAACTTCACCTTCGGAACCCGACTTATCAACAGGCAAGGACTATACATTACTTATGATCCATTCTATTTCAACCAGAGGTTTGCATGCTAGTATAGGTTAGGTTCGATGTTTGATCCTACCACATGTTTACACCCTCTTTCAAACCGATACAGCCATGTCCCTTCCCAGCAAACCTTGTACTGCTATGTTACTATTGCTCGTTGCTCAGCCCTTGCTTAGTATGCATGCTTAGGAAGCTACGATGTTACCCTGTTACTCCTTGGTTTGAGATATCACCTTATTATATTTTTGTTGATGATATGATTATTATTATAATGTTGACTATATTCGACGAAGGATGGAAGGTCTAGGCTATCCCGCCCCGACGCTTTGTTCCATTCGAGTCACCTAGGACCCGAGTTCCGGGTATTGGTTTTAAGACTGAGCGTGCCTAACCGCGTGTGGGATTTTATGGGGTGCCCTTTTCTTACCTACCTAGCTTCAAACATTTCTAGTGGTGGCCCAAGCTGATTTACCATTTGAAACCGTGTGTGTGCTGGTCAGCTTCCAGTTGTTTACATACCAACTCGGACCAGTGAGGACTTAGTTCCCTTACTGGCCCACCTTGTTCGGCTGAGGACCCGGTTTCCCATGTGTGATTAACCGGCTATCCAAACCCGAGACAGACGGTAGAGACCAGATCGAGAGAGCGGCCGGCTCCTGAGATGGATGTCGACTCACCGGGGGCCACCCGGATTTTTCGTTGTTAGCTAGAGGGACCTGTCGTTTCGGATCTCTTGGAACTAAATCATAAAATGGTTGCCTGTGATGGGTAGCAACTGAGAGTGATGGACGTGCGTGCGGAGCCTCGTAATGGGCAGTTGGTACACCCCTGCAGGGTTAAATCTTTTCGAGAAGCCGTGCCCACGGTTACGGACGACTTGAGACCTACTCCTTGTTCATAGACAACAACAACTGAGATAATCTTAATATAACTTGATCAACGTGTGTGTTCCTTGACTGCTTCTTGTTCGTCGGGATGCGAAGAGGAGGACAAGGATAGGATAGGTGTTATGATTGCGTAAGTAGCTGATAGCAAGACTTGTTGGAGGCGACTTCTCATTGAATGCTTGGCTTCTTATCTTATTCTCTAGATCGTTAGCCACTTCATAAATGCTACTGCGGCAGCAACCTCACCACTTACCTCTTCCTTACCGTAAACTACTAGTTGTCCTAGAATGACGAGTGATGAAGTCCTTGCTGGGTCAGATGACCACTACAGTTGGATGCTGAGTACCTCTGTACTCATGATACTACCCCCAAACTCTTTTCAGGGTTCTGATCGACAACAGGTATGGTGATCGACGTTTCAGGTGGGGACTCGACGACGACTAGTTAGGCGGATCCCGGCGGAGGGCCTGGACCCGTGTGGTTATGGGATCGATGTTTTTCTCTTTGCCAGTAGGCATTTGATTGTAGTCTGTACTCAGACATGTACCTTCCGCTGTTGTATTGTATTTAAGGCAGTTGTATGCCGATTGTATGAGATGTTGTATCCTGTATCTGTAATGTTGTGATATCATGTTGGAAATCCGGGGCATCTGGCTTTGTCATATGTCGCGGTGGGACCGATATGTGCTTCGACCCCGGATCTGGATGGAAACATATAGATCTGGAACAGTACCTCATATCGGGCCTTACATTATTCCAATTAAAAGGAGTATATTGCAATTGAATTGCAAATTCAAACTCCAATTTCAATTTCAGAATAATGCATATGCAATGTTGCCACTGTTCACCAAATTTTATTTGGTCAAACGTGAAAACAGATTGCATATTCAGAATCCTTGCATTTTTCTGATAATTTTACATATATTATATGTTTAAGTTGGAGTTAAAATGAATTAGTTATGAATTTCCAAAGTTTAAAGTGTTTTATGGAATTTCTGAATATTCTTTAGATAGGAAATTTGATTTAATGCGTCACTGTGATGTCAGCATGACATCAGGGGGTGCTCTGACTGGTGGGTCCAGCATGTCAGTGTCACTGGTTAATGAAACCGTTTGATTTAAATTTACCAGGGGGGGTTAAGTGGCCTTGGACCCACTGGTCAGCGTCACTGGGGAGGGGATTAGTGTTAAACTAATCATGGCCACGTTGGCCTCACCGGCGGCGAGTCGCCGGCGACGTCCAGACTCGGCGGCGTCCACGGGGACGGCGGCTCCGGTCACCATTTGGCACGCCGCGACCACAAAGCGGGAGTCCAGGCACGCGTGCATCATCTGAGACAGACAAGAAGCACGGGGGCTCACCGGAAGGGCGTCGGTGACGAGCAAAGGCGGCGGCAGCAGCACGGCCGTGGTACGAATCTTGTTGTGGTGCACGATTTGAGCCACGGGTGGGCGCGTTCGAAGCAGCACACCAAGGTGAAGGTGATGGACATGGCCTAGAGCTCGACTGCTTCATGGTGGCTCGCCGACGAGCACCGCGGCGGCGCTGAGCTACGGCTCCCATGGAAGATCACGAAGGAGGCACGGATTGAGGGCGCAAGCAAAGGGGTTTTGACCGTGAGCTCACCAGCAACTCGACGAAGGAGGCAGAAGGGGAGGGGATGGTCCAGTGGCGACGGAATCGACGAGGTACTCTAGCGGACGGAGACGAAGATGGCGACTCGATTCGGCGGCTCCAGAGCGCTTCTGCTGCCCATCTTCTGCTCGAAGACGAAGACGGCTATGGCGAAGACGATGGACAGGCTCCGGGGGCTTCTCGACGGCGATGGCCGCGTGTTCTCGGCGACGTGCTCTGCGGTGGCGCTCGGGCTCGCGCGGAATCGACACAGGAGGGGAAGATGAGGCTGTCCAGGGGGAAGGAATGGAAGCGGCATCTCCAGGCGTCGTCGTGGCGCGATTAGAGCGCTCGGGAGGGCGCCAGGCAGGCAGGCTGGTGCTCGCCGGCGTCGGCATGCCCTCCACCGAGGTGCTTGTCGACGCGGCGGGAAGACGACAAGGGGGAGTTGGGCTGGGCCTGGCTTTCTGGGCCGCGGGCGATAAGTTGGGCCGAAATGGCCAGGTGAGTCCCTTTCGCTTTTTCCTTTTCTTTTTCTTTCTGTAATTTGTTGTGCCTTGCTAAATAAAATAGCTAGGCATTTTCTAAAATGCTGAAACTTTTTATATGGCTTCACAATATAATAGGCTATCCACTTGTAAAGTTTGAACATTTTTAAAATTAAAATTATTTGAACTTTAATTCACATAGGGGTTTAAATTTAAATCCATGCTCTTGTTTGAATATTTGAAAAATCCATGAGCATGGGGTTGGTCCCACATCACTTGATATGTGATCACACTCATTTATAAGACTTTTCAAAAATGCAAAAGGAATTTTTGGAGCAACTTTTATTCTGGCCATTTGAATTAAATTCATCTGGGGATGTTCTCTCTCCCATTTCAATTTCTTTTGAAATTTTTAACATGATGCAAAGTTTCTTGCTAACCCTAGCACATACTTAACACAGGGTTCTAACATCTGAACTTGACGTCTTTTAGAGCTTTCGAACGAGACCACAACGCGGAGTGCCCACACCGTAATCCCACGTATAGGTAGTGCGTACAAGCCAAAAGGCTACTCAAGTCGTCCGCCGAACCCATTAAGCATTTTATTAATTTTCTGTCGAGACAAACTATATCGTTTCCCCTTATTGAATGAGTCGGAGAAAACAACAGTAGTCAGGACCACCAGTAACATCGGTCCCTGCCCTGACATCCCACCAACTCGTGCGGTTACCAACAAGGTGAACCGTCTCCTTACCTTGTCTCGCATTTGCTCCGAAGAGCTCGACTTTCGTACAACATGATATCTGTTGGCCACGAACAGTACCAGGCCCGCCGCACACCGGTGGCATACACCTGAACTGTCGTTCCACTAAGATACCCCGCGCGGGCACCGTTGGGTCACCCGACTCCTTACCTGTAAGGATACCAGTTGATTCGAGTGCCTACCATCAAGTGAAACCAGGAGGAATCACCCTCGATGGTACACTTGAAGAGGTTCGATAGAGACATCAGCGGAATGAACTAAAGAGGAATATTCTCGAATCACCCCGCTGGTGCCGAGACACCAGCGAAATGAACTAAAGAGGAATACCCTCGTATCATCCCAGTGATGCTACGCTACTGAGTCGACGAGAGTGAAATACGAGTTCGTCCACTCGTAAGTCAAACTCGAACCGACTCGGCAGAGTCTCGCCATTTCCCTAGCGCGTCTGTATTGATCCGTACGTGTTGCAGTTATAATATTTTGTAATCCGCGTTCACTCACCAGAGGGATCACGGCCCGCTATTCTAAACCTAGCTAACAATGCGCATGGTTTACTACTGAATAATATATGTATATTTAATAGGCAGCATAGGACAAAGAAGGGTACATCAAGGGGCGACAAAACAGGCTATGCAATTGAATAGGATTGTAACGTAGCAGCAAAAGTAATAACGCCTAGTGCAAGAAATGTACGGAAAAGATAGGCGATATCTGGGGAAGGAAAATGGCTCTGCTTGCCTAGAAGCTCGGTTGTAGGGGTACGATCGTCGACGAAGTAGTCGTACTCGGCATCGGTGTTGTCGGCGGCAGCGTCGAGGTCTACCGGAGAATAAAGGGGGGAGAAGCAATAAATACACAGCAATAATATCAATACAAAAGCAATACATGGCAATTGAATTGTACACAATGTTCTAACGCAGTGCTAAGTGTTTCAGGTGGAGTGGGAATTTATCCGGGGATGACTCATCGGTACCGGTTGATTACCGGAGAGATGATCCACAGGGGAAGGTTCCATGTCTGCAGTGTTAGAGACATCTGACAGACAAGTGGATAATGTAACCGTGATCTTTGATCCATTCTGAACATCTTTCATGTTCAGAACAATTTCATCTGACAAGTTTTACCGGCACCGGAAAATTACCGGACAATTCAACCGTAGGGGGAAAGTCTCGGGTTCGGTATGTTAGAGGGGTGCGATGGGTACACGGGTAGCGTATCCTTATTCATGGCATTTTTCCGAGCAACTTTGATATATAAATTATTTCCATCGGAGTTACGTATTAAAAGTTATTAATTTCTAAAGTTTAAATCATTTTAAATGAATTTCTGAATTTCTTTTATTATTGAAATCAAATATTATCCAAAACCTTATCCAAAATAGTGCACTGACATGTGGGGCCACCCTGTCATAGGCTGATGCCTTTGACTGGTCAACTGACCAGTGGGTCCCACCTGTCATCCACACATGTTTAATAAATATTGCTATTTAATTTATAAGAAGTGGGGCCCTGCTGTCATGGACACATGTGCAATTAACCAATTAAATTAATCTAATCAGGGGCATGGCACACTTGGCATAGATTCAAACAGTTATCTTTGTTTAATATAAATCAGAGAGGATTAGTGGGGCTGGACCCACTTGTCATATACACAGAGGGGGGGGGTTATTTGCTTAACACTAATTAGGGGCTAATCTCACTGGGTGTGCCCAAGTGGTCAGTGAGGGGGGGGTCTTAGCCCGTGGAGCCGTGGCAACGGCGTGGCAGCGAGGCCGCCGGTGTAGGAGCCAAGGAGGGCAGGGCGGTCGGCTGCTGGCACGTCGGCGACGCGGGCTGGGCGCGTGAGGGGGGGGGAGACGAGGGGCAGCAGGACGTGCTGACCATGGCGGCCACGGTGGCGGGGAGGTTGTAGCTGGGGAGGTGCGTGTGCAGGAAGAGCAGGGGAGGCGTGGCCGAAGCACGGCGAGTGCGGGCGCGCGCTCGCCAGGCCGTGGCCATGCGCAAGGAAGAGCCCGCTGGATGCGAGCAAGGCGCGACCATGGCGTGCTCTGGCCATGGCGGCTGTGTACGCGAGCACATCGGGGGGAGGCGGTAGTCGGCGCGGATCGAAGGGGAAAAGAGGGGGAATGGCGCGGCGGCTCACCACGAGGGAAGGGGCGAGGTCAGGGAGGCCGGGGTTCTCGAGGTGGCGCAGATTTCGGCGAGGCCGTGGCATCAGGGAGGCGGCATCTTGCAGCGGCGTGGCCGCGGGGAAGCTCCGGGTGGCGGCTGCGTCGTCCAGATCGCGAGGAAGAGGGGGAGTGGGGATTAGGGTTCGTCCCTGGGGGCTGGGGCTGGTCTTATACGCCAAGGGGGGCACGTGTTGGACATCCATGGCCAGGCGCCATGGATTGGTGCCACGCACGGTGAACAGAGGTTGAGGAAGACGACAATGGGAGGGAGTTGGTGGGCTGGGCCCGTGGCAGTTTGCAATGTGCGAAAGATAGCAATTTTTCCATTTTTCTATTGTTTGTTACACATTTCTCTCCTGTTTTATTTTGTTTAGACACTAAATGAATTTTTCTAGGGGTGAATCTTGTTCCAATGCTTGTGTTGCACTTTATAGTGATTCAAAAAAAAGTTTGACGATTATTAAAAATGATTTGTTATTTATTTTTCAACTGCAACTAATTAAATGGGGCTTTTGGCTACTGTTTATATTTGTTTGATTCATTTTAGAGATCAATAAATTCCAATGCACATATTACTTTGATCTACTGATTATTGTGCAATTTACAAAATTGTTTGCAAGATTTTTGGCTTCACTTTTATTTCCACTTTGTTGTAAATTCCATCGAAAGGGGATTTGAATGTGATTGTAATCAATGATGATCAAATCATTCTTAAGCCTAGTGTTTGTCATTAACAAGAGGTGATCATTGTAGCCTGACACCGAGGGTGTTACAAATCTCCCCCACTGAAAAGAATTCTCGTCTCGAGAATTAAAAGGTAGTGGAAGGGGTAAAGCTTTGGTTTCATATCCTAACGAATCTTCTCATGCTTGTTGTCCTTTCGAAGTAGTTAATCCTTCTTGTTGATGTCATCCTTTTGTCTTCGTCAGTGCATCTCGAGTTTAAACTTGAGGGGGTTGGATCGGTACCCTGTTAATCAACCGAGATTGTCCAAGGGAATGGTGTACAGAGTGTCTCTCGAGTTTAATCTTAGGGAAATACATCGAGAGAACAAAGTAAGGCATGAGAAGTTTCAAGCGGATATGCAAGCATTCGACTTCGATAACGGATGATGAACATGGGTCCAGAGCATCAGACATGAGCACTGCGTCTGGTATCGGACTGAATATCACGAGGCAGATGGAAAGAGTCAGGTTTCGATCCTGTGGAAGTGTGGGTTATGGGCTCGCATTGAATAAGAAGGGTGGCGACATCCCATGCGATCGCGAGGCAAGGTTTGTCAGAGAACAGATCGTCAGTTATATCGGCAACGACGTCGGTACCAAGGTTAAGGGACGAAGGGAATCATTTTCCCGCCCGTTAAGACGAGGCAGACCAATGGAAAGGAAGATGTGATTATTAGATTAATCAGACCAATAGAAAGGAAAAGGTGGTTATACACAAGTATTAGGTGTATATCCTTCCCAAGGGAAAACCGAGGAAGACATACATGACCAAGTTTGTATTGGCAAGGAGTCAAGGGAGGTAGTCGATGATAACACAAATCATCGAGGGGTGGGGATGGTATTTCACACGATGAATCCAATTGACACATGGAAGAAGCCATGTAAAATTAGTCGGATAATAATCCACCAAAGGTCGGGTGGTTTGCAGAGAATCTGGTGTGAGTATAGGCACTCAACCGGAAGGAGAAAGAATGCAAGGGCATTGGGTGATAGAAGCATCAGAATAATTTGATGCTTACGTACAAGGGAATTATGATTTCCAGATCGAGAAGTGGATGCAATTATCCATACAAACTTATCGGTGGCAGGGGATTGCAAAGGCGATGAACACGTAGGTTCTCAGGAATTTATCGGAGAGTATCTTCGGAACCTTCAGGTGAAGCAAGCGATCATCTTGGGTGAAGGGCTCTCCGGGTATATGCGACCACGAGATCCTAATGTCAGAGTAAGCAAAATTACCCAAAAGGATAAGAGAGTAGAATCCCAGAGTAAAGGTACGGAGAAAAAGGATCGTAATACCACCCATGTTCCGACGTGGGCCGATAAGCCACATGACATTGTTAGTAAAGTAGTTTTGCACAGACTAGACTCGACTTCGACCAAGGAGTTGGAAGGGGGTGTCCTACTGGCAGTCGGATATGATACCAACTTGTGACACCCCCAAAATCAGACCGTGTACAGTAATCATACACGCAAGGTACACGATCGAGATCAGGGACTCACGGTGAGATATCACAACACAACTCTACAAGTAAAATAATAATACAAGCTGTATCATACAAGCCAGGGGCCACGAGGGCTCGAGTACAACAGCTCGAGAGCACAAAGTTAGCGGAAGCGATAGTATCTGAGTACAGACACAAGGATACAAGGTTGCCTTAAGAAGGCTAGCACAAATATCAACAACGATCGAGAAGGCGAGGCATCCTGCCTGGGAACCTCCAAACTACTCCTGGTCAAAGGGGAACTCGACGTCGTAGAAGGCATCGGGGATCTTCACGTTGCGGTGGTCGGCATCGGGGAACTCCTGCTCCTGGACTCCAACGTCGACTACAGCGGTCGATCAGGCAAAACAAAAAGGGGGAAATAAAGGAAAGGTGAGTATCTAGCATTCCCGCGAGTCTTACGTCCACTACTAAGCATTTATGCATTTGTATCAAATGGAAACGGGAGGCTGTATATAGTGGACTACAAGGTAGAAATCAGAATAAGGATGAGAAGGTAGGCCTATTGAAGACTAGCATCTTCCGACGAGTCTTGAAGCATGAGGTATGAATCAGCCAACAGTTCAATAGCATGAATGTAATAACAATGCAGCAGAAGTTGATGCAGCATTGTATAATAGTAAGTTGTAATATTTAATAATAATAATGCCTCTGAGTTCCCTTCCTCGACATCCCCGCGAGGAAGAAAACCCAGAACCAACTGTTTAATAGTAGTAGTTTGTAGTGGTAGGATTTGGATTCAGCATAAAGTAACCTGTTACCGTGGACACGGCTATTCGAATAGATTAAACTCCCTGCAGGGGTGCACTGGCACGCTCGGATCTCCAGGGTGGAATACACGTTGTTAGGGAACACCCCACCGAGGCTATCCGACACGCCGAGGCCCATCCTACGGCTAATCAAAGAGGTCCCCGCCGGTCTACAGCCCTAAGTGCAAGGGGGTTATGGGCCTATCACCCCTCGCTCTCCGATTTGTTGTGAGGCGGGAGATCCGAACACCACAGGTGACGATCAGTCCCAGCCACAATGCTGAACTGCACGTCTTTCAGAGCTTTCGAACAAGACCACAACGCGGAGGTCCCACACCGTAATCCCACGTATAGGTAGTGCGTACAAGCCAAAAGGCTACTCAAGTCATCCGCCGAACCCATAAAGCATTTTATTAATTTTCTCTCGAGACAACCGTTATCCTTGCCCCTTATTGAATGAGTCGCGGACAACGACAACAGTCAGGACCACCAGTAACATCGGTGCCTGCCCTGACGTCCCACCAACTCGTGCGGTTACCAACAAGGTGAACCGTCTCCTTACCTTGTCTCGCGTTTAGTCCGAAGAGCTCGACTTTCGTACAACAGGATATCTGTCGGCCACGAATAGTACCAGGCCCACCGCACGCCGGTGGAACACACCTAACCTGTCGTTCTGCTAAGATACCCCGCGCGGGCACCGTTGGGTCAGCCGACTCCTTACCTGTAAGGACACCAGTTGATTCGAGTGCCTACCATCAAGTGAAACCAGGAGGAATCACCCTCGATGGTACACTTGAAGAGGTTCGACAGAGACATCAGCGGAATCAACTAAAGAGGAATATTCTCGTATCACCCCGATGGTGCCGAGACACCAACGGAAATAACTAAAGAGGAATACCCTCGTATCATCCCAGTGATGCTACGCTACTGAGTCGACGAGAGTGACATGCGAGTTCGTCCACTCATAAGTCAAACTCGAAGCGACTCGGAAGAGTCTCGCCGTTGTAGGTTCCCTAGGGCGTCTGCATTGATCTGTACCTGTTGCAGTTATAATATTTTGTAATCCGCGTTCGTTCACCAGAGGGATCACGGCCCGCTATTCTAAACCTAGCTCACAATGCGAAGGGTTTACTGCTGAATAATATATGTATATTTAATAGGCAACATAGGACAAAGAAGGGTACATCAAGGGGTGACAAAAATAGGCTATGCAATTGAATAGGATTGTAACGTAGCAGCAGCAGTAACAATGCCCAGTGCAAGAAATGTACGGAAAAGATAGGCGATATCTGGGGAAGGAAAATGGCTCTGCTTGCTTGGAAGCTCGGTTGTAGGGGTACGATCGTCGACGAAGTAGTCGTACTCGGCATCCGTGTTGTCGGCGGCAGCGTCGAGGTCTACCGGATAATAAAGGGGGGAGAAACAATAAATACACGGGAATCATATCAATACAAAAGCAATACATGGCAATTGAATTGTACACGATGTTCTAACGCAGTGTTAAGTGCTTCAGGCGGAGTGTCAACGGCGTGGCGGCGAGGCCGCCGGTGTAGGAGCCAAGGCGGGCAGGGGCGGCCGGCTGCTAGCACGTCGGCGACGAGGGGTGGGCACGCGAGGGGGGCGAGACAAGGGGCAGCGGGGCGTGCCGGCCATGGCGGCCATGGCGGCCACGGTGGCGGGGAGGTTGTAGCTGGGGAGGTGCGTGTGCGGGAAGGGCAAGGGAGGCATGGCCGGGGCACGGCGAGTGCGGGTGTGTGCTCGCTAGGGCGTGGCCAGGCGCAAGGCAGATCCCGCTGGATGCGAGCAAGGCGCGACCATGGCATGCTCTGGCCATGGCGGCCGTGTACGCGAGCACATCAGGGGGAGGCGGTAGTCGGCGCGGATCGAAGGGGAAAAGAGGGGGAATGGAGCGGAGGCTCACCGCGAGGGAAGCGGCGAGGTTAGGGAGGCCGGGGTTCTCGGGGTGGCGCCGATTCTGGCAAGGCTGTGGCATCAGGGAGGCGGCGGCATGCAGCGGCGTGGCCGCGGGGTAGCTCCGGGTGGCGGCTGCATCGTCTAGATCGAGAGGAAGAGGGGGGGTGGGGATTAGGGTTCGTCCCTGGGGGCTTGGGCTGGTCTTATACGCCAAGGGGGGGCACGTGCTAGACATCCATGGCCAGGGCGCCATGGATTGGTGCCACGCACGGTGAACAGGGGTTGAGGAAGAAGACAATGGGGGGGAGTTGGTGGGCTGGGCCCGTGGCAGTTTTCCATGTGCGAAAGATAGCAATTTTCCATTTCTCTTCTGTTCTATTTTGTTTAGACACTAAATGAATTTTTCTAGGGGGGAATCTTGTTCCAATGCTTGTGTTGCACTTTATAGTGATGCCACAAAAAGTTTGATGATTATTAAAAATTATTTTTTATTTAATTTTTAACTGCAACTAATTAAATGGGGCTTTTGGCTACTGTTTATATTTGTTTGATTTATTTTAGAGCTCAATAAATTACAATGCACATATTACTTTGATCTACTGATTATTGTGCAATTTACAAAATTGTTTGCAAGATTTTTGGCTTCACTTTTATTTCCACTTTGTTTTTAATTCCGTCGAAAGGGGACTTGAATGTGAATGGAATCAATGATGATCAAAACATGCTTAAGCCTAGTGTTTGTCATTAACAAGAGCTGAAGTAATGGCAAAAGTCCTACTTATATTGCCTTCGTAGCCTGACACCGAGGGTGTTACAAACGCTCCAAGTCGACCTTCCCCGCTCCTAGGCTAATAAGAAAGGTGAAGTAATGGCAAAATTCCTACTTATATTGTACTTTGAAGGAGATCCCCGGCGAGCATCCTCTTCCTGGGTTTCGTGAGAGTCGGTTGGTGTTCCATGATAGCTTGAATCTTTATCCCAAAGACAGTCATCAAAATAGAAACGAGCTGATCATTGCTCGGATGAAGGTTTTGATGGCCCACGGGCTCACCGGCAGAAACCTGACCAGGTGCTGGGTGGGTTGGTAAATTCAACCTCTTAGCATAAGGGACCGACTCATGTGAGAATACACAGGGAAAGATGACCCTATGCATTTTTCTCATGATGAGCTTTCTCCCGAGGAGTTGGTAAGGGCTTGCAAGAAATTTCTCCAGGAGCATACTGACGACCTGAAGAAAGTCGGCCTGGCTCCGTTCTGCACAAATAACCCTGCTCCGGCGGTATGTTTTTTGGTCACATGTTTCTCTTTTCTTATGCTGTCTATTGAAGTGTCTTGATCTTCTGACTTTCCTTCTTTCCAGGGAGATGACCCATGGTGGAATGTTGGTCAAGACTGTGTCAGGAGTGCTAAGAGTCCAAGTCATATGATAAGAGTCGATCAATTCTTCTTTCCTGCAAAAAAATTTTCCTGACCCTTTTCGTTCTTCATAGGGTGACTCGGATGATCACGAGGATGAAGAGGAGGAAGAGGAGGTGGAACAAGACGAAGTTCCTCCTATTGAAGCCGACTCTCGAAAGGAGAGTAAGAATGAAGATCCACCGGTATATATCTTTGCCGGCTCCTTATAATTTAGTTAGTAGGATTTTTATATCCTTATTTTGTATCTTGTCTCATAGGCACAAGGCTCGAAGAGGCGTACCCGTAGTACTGACTCAGAGGACCCTCTGTTAGTTCTAGAAAATGAACCTCGATGTGTTCGAGGCAAAACTGATGATGTATCGACTCCCTCTTGTAAGTCGGGAGATCTTAAGGATGAACAGCCGCATGCCGGCAATTCTTCTTCTGAGGGCTCTTCTTTCCAAGCATCCATCCCTATCAACTTTTTCTGTTTATGTATATTTTTCTGACAAGTCATGTCTCTTTTCTTTGAGCATTGCTCGGATTGATCCTAAGGACCTGGCCAACTCTGAAATTATAAAGGAGGCGGCAGATTTGCCTGGAAGTTTGCCAGAAACTATTTTTTCTGAGGAATTGAAGAGGGCCGGCTTGAATGAGTCGAGCCCTTCAGGTCTCTACAAGGATACTTCCCCTATTGTTGATGTGAAAAGACCGGAGACTCAAACTATTGAGGTGGCTTGAAGTTCTACCCCGGCTCCTTCCGAGAGGGTGATTGTGGATGATGAAGTGACGATCACTAGCACTCACCAGGGCGCCTCACCTGCTTAAACGACCTTGGCGAAAATTGTGGATAGCAAAGAACAGGTGGTGAGTCAGACTCACTAATTGATCTCAGAGAAATCTTCTCTTGAGGAATTGTATAGGCGATCACTGGCTTGCACTACCGAGAAACATGACATAGTTGTCCAGCTCCGACAGCACTATGAGTTATTTTTCTATGTTGTCTTTGTGATGTAGTATCTGTAGCCCCCATAAGCCGGCATGGTTGTTGAAGACCATGGTGGGTTATGTTTTTAGGGGAAATTGAGTTGTTACCATCATAAGTTGGCATAACACCAGAGTCGAAATCTTTTTTGAGTTGTAGCCCCCATGAGTCGGTGAGATATGATTATATCTCACCGGGTTAGAAATTTGTTTGAAGGTGTAGCCCCTAAGTGGCTGGTTGGGCAGCGTGTCAAAGAATATACTTAGTGATTTTTTTGGCAGGCTCTTTCTTTGAAAATCAGCAATGAAGCTTGTCAGGTGGACGAGACTTATAGAGCCGAAGTGGCCAAGCGTGAACAAGCCGAAAAGAAAGTCGGTCGTCTCCTTGATGAGTTGAAGAAGAAGGATGATGAACTGAGTCGGGCTAAGTTGAAAGCGCCTTGTCAAAGGCATTTGATGACATGCAGGTTCAGCGTGATGCGGCCGAAAAGAAACTCGAGTCGGTTGACAAGAAGATGGAAACGCTAAAAGGCAGCATCAACCGACTCATTTCAGTAATATTTGGTAAGTCGGAAAAGCCTTTGGTAGCTTCTGCTTTCCTGACTTTCTTTGTTAATTTTATGACTTTGTTATATCTTCTTATCTTTCTTACAGGCAAAGAGCATGATATTGTCAAAGATTCGCCTGCGATGAAGTTGACATGTACTTTTGCTATCGTGAAGCAGTTGTTTGAGGGCGCCTGCAAGGCCATAGGTGCAACCCAGCCGAAGCCCCCAAGTATGAAGAGAATTACTGATATGATGGGGCCTCTTTCAGTTGTTCCTGAATGGGTGAAGCTCGGCAAGCGGTCGGCTTGTCGTATGGGTGTGATGCAAGCTTTAGAGCTTGCCAAATCCTATCACCCCAGCCTGAAGCCAGAATAGTTAGCTGCCGGCTTCCCCGAGTTTAAGGCCGACAATTCCAAGTTTTCCAAGGACGATCATACCAAGATTCGAAGGGAGACTCGTTCGGCCGCGACCAAGATAGCTGATGGGATGGAACTGTCTTCTTTGGAAGCCAGTTACGATGATACCAATAAGAGGCGCCGAGTCGATCTGCCTGCTCCAACCGAGTTTCCTCTTCTTCCGTCCCTGAAGAAAGTCCCAGAGCAGGCTGGTTCTGTAGAGCCGACTTCAGGTGCGGAAGAAGATGAGCTGAAGACGGATGACATCTCTGATGCAGACTTGGTCGAGATGTGTAATGTCCTCATGTCATCTGCAGGTGCTGTCGGGTCGTCGTCACAAAGCAAAGCCGACGATCAAGCATAGGCTTTAAGCGATCGACTTTGAAAAAACTTTATGAGACATTTGGTGCGGCCGGAGGGCCGGGTTTTATAATATTGGGAAACATATCCCGTGGCTTGTGACCAGTGTGTTGGTCGAAAACTCTTATGGTACTTTGCCATCGGATTTTTCCTTGTGTCTTTTTGAATGCTGATCTTTTTATGGCACAAGTCGGTCTTCACGCTTTGTCCTTGTGCTTGTCGACTCATGGTAGTCGTTTCTTGAGAGAATTTGATCTCAACTGAGTTTTATGCTTTTAAAAAAAACCGGTTTCTATACCTTGGTTTGCTACGATTGTAGCCAATTGTTTGTAGGCAGAAGAGTCAGCGTGTGTGCCATAATGCCAAAACCTTTTGATAAGGAATTTTTTGAAGTGTTTCTCCCCAAGAGTCGGTGTACGCACCTGGGGCTGTACCGAGTCTTCATTTGAGAAGAAACCTTTGAAGTGTAGTCCCCATGAGTCGGTGCGTGCATCTGGGTGCGGTGCCGAGTCACATAGGTTTAACTTACAAAATTGTCGTAAGTAGATTTAAGATGCAGGATGATGCAAAAATGAATATGCAGAGGCTAGTAGAAGCCGACTCAGACCTCATCGTCTCGTGTTAAGAAATATTATTGGTTCAGTAGTCGAAACTTCTCTGTAGAGCCGGATTTTCAATGACTAGCGTGCCCGGCTCTTAGGACTAAACTCGATAGATGTTTTATGTAAACCTCGAAGTTTTTAGACCAACCGGTTGCGCGTAAGTTATGTAAGCTCTGAGCTGTACAGGACGGGCAGCGTGCGTGGCCAATTCATGTTTATGCCGGGGTTTCTTCGGTTTTAAGAGTCGATGGGAGCCATCGAACCCCCCTTTTACCCCTTATCAAAGAAAACACATGCGAAGTTTTACATATATATGCCAGCTTTTCTGGTAGGAGTCAATAAGTATCATCAAGCCCCCCTCTTCACCTTAACAAAGCAATATAAATGCTCAGAGCCGATAGAGGGTTGATCAAGCCCCCTAGTATCTGAGAAATTTGTAATTTATGATGCAATATGCAATGCGATACAATATGAAAATATATGAAGATATCAAAAACAAGAAAGTCAATGATGAGTCGACTTTGTGGCGAGAGCCAGTTGCGATTTGAAAATCGAATTATTTATGGCGAAAGCCGGTTGCGATTGAGAATCGACTTTATTTATGGCGAGAGCCGGTTTCGATTGAAAATCGACTTTATTTATGGCGGGAGCCGTTTGCGATTGAAAATCGACTTTATTTATGGAAGGAGACGGTTAAGATCAAAGATCGACTTTATTTATGCTGAGAGCCGGTTGCGACCGAAGATCGACTTAACAAGAAATGAAAATCCGGCTTTTATTGTGGGAGGGTCCATGTTCTTGATCTCCTCTAGTAGCATGAGCCGGTAGGCCTCCGTCATACTAGTTTGTCTTTTGGATGCTTTCCTCAATTAGGTGTCTATAATCTTGCATGAAGGAGCACTGACCCCAGTTATGTTTAGCAGGGCGGCCAGGTCTAGAGTGCTTAGGGAAAGCTTCTTGGATGGCTTGTGCATAGTCCTGGTATCTTATTTCCTGCTGGGATGGTTGTTTGTGGCTCTAGGGATAATTGTCATCGTGTTTTTGTAGGTGGCGATTGCGTTTCTTATTTCACATCCGGCTTTGGTTTGGGATTATCCCGTATCTTGCGTCTAAGAGCCCCCTCAGGTCTTCGGGTACTTCCTTTATGCGTTTCAGCGCGTTGGTTATAGGTGTAAGCCGGTGGCTTATCGACTCTTGGAGGTCGTTGTGTTGCAATTGCTGTGAGGGACGGTCTTCAGCTTCTGTGAGGTTTTGATGTTCCAAAACTATCTCTTTTTGCAACCTCGTAGTTTTTCCCTAGTATTCCTCTAGTTCCTGGTCAGGATCGGCTCTATTTTGGCTCAATCGCTGCCACATGTTGGTGGTTTGCGTGCCTGAGTCGTCTGATAGATTTTGGATGTCGTCGGCTTTAGAAATCGGGCTCCTATCTTCTGAAGAGTGTCGTCGTCTTTGATTGTCCGTTGCAAAAATGGCTCCTTCCCGAGGGGACTTGAGATAGGGAGAATCTGGATTGTACTCCTCTAGGTCAGATCCGAGTCCTCCTCGTTTGATGGATCGAATCGACCCGGTGTATTTATACTGGTCCTCTTCTTGGTATGAGCCGGCATCAGAGATAATCTCTGTTTCCTCGTGAGTCAGGATCTCAATGGCGTGTTCCGGCTCTGGGGACCCACCAATAAATCCTACGAAGGCATGATGCGGAGCGGTATTTATCCGACTCATACCTGGAGGGCGACTGTTTGCTGATAGGTGTTCGCCGCGTTTTTCAGGCCATAGGGCATGGCAGAAGGTCGACTCGAGGTCTCCGTGAGGGCTTCAGGATCCGGATCTTGTTCGGATCTATTTGTTTGGCCGATGAAGATGTGGATGGATCTGATTTGGACCCGATATCCTGATTCGACAGAATCGGCTTCAGGGTCCTAGGTAGAGTCATCGATGCAGAGCTTCCCGCGCCGGCTTCTGGTGATCCGTCCAGCGACGAATCCCTCTATGCCTTGCAGAGCTCCCTCCAGAATCTCAACACCTGCGAGCGCAAGCCCCATGGTGGGCGCCCAATGTCGTGGGAAAAACACGATAGATGTCCGAAGAGTCGAACTTGTAATGGGACCTTTGCTGCGAGGCGATTTCGTGGAGAGAGTCGACATGGACGAGA
This sequence comes from Bromus sterilis, assembly GCA_950022295.1. Lineage (NCBI taxonomy): Eukaryota > Viridiplantae > Streptophyta > Magnoliopsida > Poales > Poaceae > Bromus > Bromus sterilis. The sequence goes on from OX465599.1 coordinate 228,041,391, forward strand.
GACTCGGCGACTTACCCAGGTTATAGACCCTCTTTCTCTCGAGGTAAAATCCTACTCCTTCTTGCTATTATTATGGGTTCCGACTCTCAAAAGAAGAGTCGTTGGATCGATTACAAGAGAGGCTGTTTGTAAACTTAGTCTCGATGAGATATAGGTTACGCCGACAAGTGTCTAGTCCTATCTTAGGTTGAGATTGTTCTCTGGCCCTGGATCCCGTGGACCTCAGCTTACAAAGGCGTCGGGACCGGGGATTAGGCGAGTCCGACTCCGACACGAGGTGGAGTCCTATTTCTACTTTACAAATATGCTATGTGCTATACAAGGTAAGTCGAATTCCTTCTACGGCTTCGATCTTCATTCCTTGGCGCAGACGGCCCGTGGCTGGGTCTTCTCTTGTGGGCCTTCCGTAGGTGAGTCTTCCCATATATCTAATGCCGGGTTATGGGCTTGGTTCATCCCCCCGCCAGTTGGCTCGATCAAGAAGAAGGCCCAGAGAAGATACCGCCTGCAAACTAGTCGTGTTACATGATGAAGATTGATACACAAGGAAGAAGCCGGCCTAGCTTGGTTGACAAGACAACCATCGAGGAAATATAATAAAACTCCAAGTCATGTTATTATGGGACTGATCGTAAAACCCTAGGACCTGGCGTGTATATAAGCCGAGGTCCTGGGACGTCCTGGAGGCGAATCATCTTAGACTAGTTCTTGAGACACCGGTGACTTCTAGTGCCCTTGCAATCGAGATCACCACATATAACAAAAGAAAGGAAGGAAGTAGGTATTTACCTCATCAAGGGGACGAACCTAGGTAAATCCATGTGTCTCTCTTGTGTCGACCCATCGGTACCCGACTACCCGCTGATCGACTCTTACTACTCGTATCCACTCATAGAAAAAGGCTCGCTTAAGTTCTCCAATGAGGAAATCTGGCGTGTTTTTCACACGAAAATTGGCGCCCACTATGGGGCCGGGATCCCAGAGGAAGATCATCGCAGAGTAAAAGCCACCATGATCGACTCGCCGACCGCACGGAGACACGGCAAGCTCTCCACTGACATCGCTGCCAAGGGTTCGGACGCAGATCTCGTCTACGAGGTTCCAATCGGATCGGTCCTCCCAAGTCGACGGATTCGTATCTGTGTTGAATCACGTCCGAGGAATCGACGACGAAGATCAACCCTCAAGAAACATCACGCATGCCATGATCGGTTTCTCCTAAGGATCGCCCGGACCGGAGGGTCCCGTCAAAGTCCTGGACAAACCCGATCTTCAAGATCTCGTCGCCACCAACCCAAGTCACTTAAGGGGGACACCAGCCAACCGTGGCTACCAACATCACCCCAAGGAACTCGCTCACGCCGCCTCATATCATGTATTCACCACCAACAACTGTCGCAGGGACAAGAAAAGCGCGCAGCCTACAGTGTCCATCTCGGTCTCCGACACGCCGGCTGTCCCCAGATGGCTCAAGTGGTCTGAACAGATAATAACCTGGAGTAGGAGCGACCACCCCCCACGCGTGGACTCCCCAGGAACCTTAGCCCTAGTAGTTGCACCCCAGGTCTATGGATACACCTTCCAAAAAGTACTCATGGACGACGAGAGCATCATAAATATACTCTACGTCAAAACCTTCCAGGAGATGAGCCTGACCCAGAAGCAACTACAACCTTCCTCCACGGTCTTTCACAGGATTGTCCCCGGGAAGTCGGCTCACCCAGTGTGGAAAATATACCTCGAGGTAGCCTTTGGAAACACCTCGAATTTCAGATCGAAAATATTACCCTTCGAGGTAGTAGACTTCAATATACCCTACCATGCCCTATTTGGAAGACCGGCCTATGTGTCGTGGGAAAGTCACGGTAGATGTCCTCATTAGAGAACTTAATGTGGTACCTTTGCCGCGAGGTGGTTTCGAGGAGGAGAGTCGGCGAGAACACAAGACAGGAGATTTACCCAGGTTTTAGCCCCTCTAAAGGTAAAGACCTACGCCTGCTTTTCTATTATGGGGTGTCGACTCCTCGAATACAAAGGTGCGAGATCGATGCCTATGCCTCAAGAGGATCTAAGTTCAGTTGTCTTGTTTGATCGAAGGGGGTCGGTTTATATCGGTACCGCGTCCCTCGTTTACATGAATCCGACTTCTGCACGAGATGGAGTTCTAGTCCAGTTCTACAATATAATTTCCTTATTACACAAGGTAAGCCGGGTCTTCTTCTGGGCCTTCATCTTGTGAGTCGTCCTGGTTCTTCTATGTGCCAGGTCATTGCGATGGGCCACCCCCCCGACATTAGCCCCCAAGATCGGAATGACGCTTCAGCTTCAGGACGATCTTCCTGACTTTCTTCATATGCCGACACTCAGAAAAACCGACGCATTTAATGGTAGCAAATCTTGCTCTTTTTTAATTGCGACGATCTTCTCAAGACTAATTAATCCTTTTTCCTCGGCTTTTCAACTGACATACCTTTATTATCGCGAGAATCAAGGGACCTCTTCATTGGAGAGTTCGCTCGTGGCGTCTCGGCTTTCGGGCAAAATCTTTTAAATAGTCTTCTTCTTCCTCGTGCATCAGAGACTGAGCTCTTCAAGGGTCCCAGGCGCGTTTTTTGCTCGCAGCCACAGAAAGGAGATCTGGGTCCTCGTCATTCTCATCCTGTTCGCAAGTAAGTTACTCCGCCATATCTTCGTTTCATATCCTTTCTTTTATCTCATCCCGCCATTAACGCTCTTCCCCGAGCTTTGAAATGAACGAATAGCGGTTCCTTGTAGATGTTGTAGATTAATTAAAACTTTTCTCTGAACTGCCTCACAGATCCACTATCCATTTTCTGGTATTTTTATCCAGATTCTCTTGGTCATTCAATAATCATTTCGGTCCTCTTCGTAGTTGTTGAAATAATCTCTCTTTTTCGCATGTATTTTTTAGGTCTCGTAGATCCGTAAGTTTATGTCTCTGTGTAAAACTTGTTTATATATAACCCGACTTGTAGAAAAAGAACTCAGATATACGTTCGTAGGCTTAGTCGTTTCTTTATCAACCGACTCAGCTTATGGTTATAATTCAGGCCTTAGTCTTTCGTCATGGGGAAGAAAACCACTTGCAAAGGCCCAAAGACCCAAGTCAAGGAAAACATGGCTCTTGAGAGTTCTTTTGAAGCCAACTGGATGCGCTCTCAAATGACTCAACTCCGCCTAGAGGAAATGGAGAAGTCGGGAATTCTCCCCCCTCAAAAGGAAATGAGTTGGCGTGCTCCTGGAGAAGAAACTCAGCTACAACCTCGGGAAGGCGAGGTCGTCGTCTTTGGAGAACATGTGACTCGGGGTTTTCGTCCTCCCGGGTCTCGATTTTTCAGGAATGTTTTGGGTGCATATGGCTTACACCCTCAAGATCTTGCTCCCAATTCTGACCTAAATATTTGTAATTTCCAAGTCTTTTGTGAGGTCTATCTGCAAAGGAAACCGACTTTTCTCCTATTCTCCGAGTTTTTCTATGGAGCAAACAAACCAAGCACAGTGGGGGTCCACTTCTGGAGTGTGGAGGAGTCGCCATTCAAAAGCATCAAAGAGGCATGTATCCTTCAGTAAAATTGGCGACTCAACTGAAGAATTGGCAGAAATCTTTCTTCTACTGTACTGCCGAAGTTCCTGAGAGGGAAAACCCTTTTCCCGGCTTCCGCGAGAACCGACTGGTTGATCAAGGGCATTTTAATCCTTACCCATCACCAGAGCAAAAGGATAAACTCAAGCCTGTGCTTGGAAGGGTAAAAGCACTTTGTTCCCATGGGCTCCTTTGCACGGACCTGACTCGGTGCTGGGTTGAATGACAGATCCAACCTCTCAGCATTAGGGACCGGCTGATGTGTAATTATTCGGGTGTTGATGATCCTATGTGTTACGCACATGCGCAGCTTGCTCCGGCTGCTCTTGTTGCTGCTTGCAGGAAATTTCTTGCAAATAGTCAAAATGAGATTTTGGCAATCGACCATGCTCCCTTCGGCATTGAGAACCCAGCTCCGCCGGTAAGTTTTATAATCGTTATACGAAAACCCGATTTGATATCTTTTGCCTTGATGTCCTGATTATTCATCGCGTGCTTTAGGAAAATGACTCGTGGTGGGTAGCTACCGAAGAGCCGTCTATCGAGGAGGGGGTGGGTGCTAATAACCCGAGTCATAATGTGACTAATATTTTGACTTACTTTCATGACATGTCTCCTTTTATTCACGTCCGGATATGTCGGAGGGTTTGGGCGAAAGTCATGACGATAAAGAGAAAGAAGCTCCTCCTGCTACCACCGACTCTCCCAAGGTTGGGAATAAACAAGTCCTTGGGCAAGGGTATTTCACATGTACCTTGTTTTTGAATGCCTTCTTGTTGTAATCCTTATATTTATTTTTATTATAGGGTCAAGAAAGGAAAAATCGGGCTCGTAGTTCCGATTCCATTGACCCCCTGGACTCTAAGCGACCCGACTTTCCCCGCCGAGTTCGCCAGAAACGAGGCGTCGAGTCATAACATCCTGCTGTTGACGCTCAAGAACATAGCACTTCATCTGGGGAATCGTATGTGTGACGTCCCAGCAAACTCCCTATCAACCGCAGGTAAGTACTTTGAGTAGTGAATGACATACTCTCATAGGATGATGATGTTCATGATTTTTCTTTGTTTCAAGGACTCAAGCGAAGGCAAGAAAAAAACTGATTCTGTAACTTTCAAGAGCAGGTAAATGCTGTTAAAGAAACACATGGTATCTCTGCAGAAAGAGCCGCCCCATCCAAAGAGAATTCTCTTAATGAGAGGAATGAGGAATTGGCTGCTCAATCTAAGGAAGCGGCTACTGTCCCAGGCTTAATCCCGACTCTTGCATTTAAGGTTATAACTGAGGAAGTCTCTGTGACCTAGGATCATGTTATTAAGACGGCTTCCCTGATGGCTGATGGACCTTTTGAGAGTCGACCTTCTATGTCGACTCTTTAAAAGGCCCCTTTAGAAGATTTATACGCTCAATCCTTGAGCCGGCTTAGTGAACAAAATGATTTGATTGTCTACGTGAAGCAGCGATATGAGGTATGTATATCTTTCTACAACAACTTTTTCTTATCTTTGTAGAGTATGGGATAAGTGTAGCCCCCAAGTGCTATGTTGATTTACCTGTATCGACCTAGGACTTTATTCTTTTGCAAACATGCTTGTTTGTTTTTTTAAAGTGAAATAGTGTAGTCCCCAAGTGTCTGGTTATATACTTGTAATAAGCAGGAACTTACTTATATTTATGTAGGCTTTAGCTCTGGAAGCCGGTCAGGCGACTCACCATATAGAAGAGAAGGTACGAGTCAAATCCGAAAAGCAACGTCAAGCGGATGAAGAGATAAGTAGGCTTCTCGATGATCTAAAGAGGAAAATAGAGGAGATGGAGGCAGTAAAATCTCACCGTGCTGAAACTCTAAGTAGTCTAAAGAAAACCACTTATGAGGCCGAGTCAAAATGGAAGGAAGCAGAGAGAAAGTTTAATATTGTCAAGAGGAGTATTCAGCGATTTTCTTCAGCAGTTTTTGCCGAGTCGTCTTTGGCTATGATAAATCAACTATGTGCTTATGAGTTTTACTTACTCTAACGGATTCTGAAATAGGTGACAAGCATCCGGCTCTCCGGGAGCCATTGGGTATGCAGATGACTCTATTGTTCATGATGATCAGTCAACTTTGTGAAGGAGCCGTCAGAACCATTGTTGCAATTCAAGGCAAGCCTGCTGTTATGCCCAAGCTAGCTGATATGATGCAACTATTCTCAACTATGCCGACTTGGGTAGAGATAGTTAAGCGATCGACATGTCGATTGGGGGTAATGCGTGGTCTTGGACTTGCCAAGTCCTACCATCCAGACCTGAACCCGGATTTGTTAGCTGATGGCTTTCCTGAGTTTAATGATGATGGCACCGAGTGTTCTCCTGAAGATTACGCCAAGGTTACTAGAGAGACTCGCAGGTTCGCAACAAAGATTGCTGAAGATGTAGATTTGTTTGTTATCGAGCCTGGTTATGATGAACATAACAAAAGGCGGAAAACCACTCCACCTGAGCCAATTGCCTTCTCTGTGCTTCCTCCATTACAGACCTCTGAACCGGCCTCTTTGGTTGAGAAGGTTCTCAATGACCTGGATATTGGAAACATCTCTGATGTGCTTCTATATGAGGGTTGTGATTATCATGTGGACCCTCAGGTACAACCTTGAAGATGAAGCCGAGCAAGAAGGGTGTACTTGAGCTCCGGTTGTCTTTCCATTTGGGGAATTAAAAAAAATATTCGAAATACCAGTGTTGTATTCAACAAGCTGCTTATCTTTGTGTGCAGTATGCACGCTTTAGTTTACTGTGGCTTTGTTTGAACTATCATTTGGATGATGGGTGTTAATATCCCTTATGTGTGCTTCTGCCTCTTTTTCTATGAAGCTATTTTTTTTAGAAGTCGGTCGCACGCGAGTCATATACCAATGATTTTTGACAAGTTCAATTGTTCCCATGTCCTGCGACTAGGAGTTGGTGTGAATTGACTTGTTTCTGTAATCTATTTGGTTTCTTACTCGCGTGTGAACACAAGTGTTTAGTCGATTCAGTGCGAACTATCATACGTCGTACCGAGTTGTAGTAAGGCTAACATTTTTTCTAAGTTTAAAATCAAGTTGTAGCGTTCATGAGTCAGCGTGATTAATTTACTCTCACATTGAGTCAAAATAGAGCCAAACCATAACCCCTGAACGTCGACTTTTTATTTCATTTGACAATGTTCATGAAAACCGGATTTTATCGGAAGGAAGAATTGATTTTTACATGCTGAAAGAAACAAGGAGTATGCTTATGAAATGCAAAAAATAGGAGGGCTTACGGCAGGTCGACCGTACGCGTGAGTGTCAAAACTTTCTTCAATAGTACAAATTTTGGACCAAACAACCTTTTGACGAAGGATTTTGACCTGACTTATGGAAAAGAAAGGTTGGTCACTTCTTGCGCGTGAGTCGGGACTTCCCTGTAAGCTAGCATCACGTGACTCTTTCTACTGTTCTCTGTAATAGAATCAATTTCAAAGGGCATGTTTCAGAGCCGGCCGAGATTTTGAAATAAATGGTCCACGTAGGTCATATTGGTACGAGTTTGCTGTTGCTATACAATACAATGCCATAGTAGGCAAATTTCATATGTATATCAACTCATCCGGTTGTCAAGCTTAGGTTAAAAGACCATAAGCCCCCAAGGCCTCTAAATACATCAATACATATGTCCAACATTACAAGAATATGCCGAGTGCTCTGGTTGTCAAGCTGAAGGCAAAGACTTTAAGCGCCCAAGGTCTCTGAATACAACAATATTCGTGCCTGGTTCCAATAAAAGGGTTGATCAGACCCTCCCAGACTCCAGATGGTGCGTGCAAAGTATGAAAGGCATGATGTAATGATATGATGCAATGCGACACATGACATGAAAATGCAAGGGAAAAATACCAAAGAACAGAAAAAGAGGGAGTCGGTTTGTGGCGACCGACTTTATTTTTTTTACAAGTCGCCCATGGATGTTTATGTCCTAGATACAATAATGACGGAACTGTGCATTCCCCACGGCTTTTGTAAGTTTAAAGCTTGTGGCCGCCAGCTCCCGCCTATTTGACTAGATGACAGGCATCACTGGAGTGAACTTCACTCTTATCATAAGGCGGTCTTTACCAGTCCCTTGGCATTGGATTCATGCCGATTCCAGAGTTGACCGGTCCAAAGTTTCTTGGACCTGATCCATTTGGACTGTAGAAGCTGGTTGATACCCTCCGGGATAGACACATATGTTCGTTCTCTTTGCTCCATTGTCATTTAAATGACAGCATGTAATTGCATTGGTCCCAAGAATGGTTGGCAGGGCGTCCCGGCTTAGAATGCTTTCGGCATGGGTCTTGTAGGGCTTTCTCGTAAGTGCTGATGCAAGTTCTTTTGTCCGGTTTTGCAAGGCTTCTTTGCTTCTGGAGGTCAGTACTATTGTGACCGCCGAGTTTTGATCGAGTCTCCGCTTTCGAGCGCTTAGCCGACCTTGATATCTAATTTCCATGTTCTTGATTCTATTCGATTCGGCGTGTAAGGTGCCGGTGTCAACGAGTCCCTGGAGATCCCTAACCACTTCCTTTATGCGATTCAGCGCATTGTTTACCGGTTTGAGGATGTGATACATAGTGTTGCATTTTTTTTCCTTGTTTTGCTTCCTGTGAGGGTCGACTGTGCGCATCCACGGGTCTCTGGCGTTCGCATGCTTCCCTTTGTTGCCGGTTCATCCTTTTCTGATAGTTTCTTATTTCTTCAGAACATTGGACTCGGTTCCCTTGGGAAGGACTAATGCATCTCATATCATTGTCCTCCTTATCTGAATAGGAAGCCTTTTTAGAGGATTGTGACATATTTTATCTTTCTAGGGTCTCCATAGGGAGCTCTGGTTCTAGAGATCCCTGGGTGAGTCTGACAAATTTGCGGGCAAGATTGATGATTTTGCATTGTTCTGTCTTCCATGAGTCGATCAGGGGACTTGCGGGTACGTGTCCTATATCCGGAGGACTCTGGATTGTATTTTATGTCTCAAATCCGAACGATCTTTCCAGTCGGGCGAATGGATTCGGCATCGGAGCGTTGTATTTTGCCAGAACATGAGCCAGCGACGGAGAATTCCACAGAGTCGTTGTGAACCAAAATCTCCCCAGAATGCGCCGTTCTGTAGATTCGTTGACGATTCCGACGAAAACATGCCTGGAGTCAGTTCCTGGAAGACCCTCAGTTTCGTTGGATTCTGATTTAGATCCATTTGATCTTTCAGTAGGAAGATGATTGGGATCGGCTGTGATCCAATGAGCTGACTCGACGGAATCGATCCGCGGTGTCTAGGTGGTGTTGTAGATGCGAAATTTCTTGTGCTGGTTTCTGGTGATCCAATCAATCGTGAAGTCGTCCATACCTCGCAGGGCCTCCTTAAATGTTACAACACCTTCATGCGCAGGCCGCACGGTGGGCGCCAACTGTCATGGGAAAGTCAAGGTAGATGTCCTCATTAGAGAACTTAATGTGGGACCTTTGATGCGAGGTGGTTTCGAGGAGGTTAGTCGGCGAGAACACAAGACACGAGATTTACCTAGGTTTCGGAACCTCGAAAGGTAAAGACCTACTCCTACTTTTCTATTATGGGTTGTCGACTTCTCGAATAGATAGGTGCGAGATCTGTCGTGGGAAAGTCACGGGAGATGTTCGAAGAGTCGAACTTAACATGGGGCCTTTTCTACAAGGTGGATACGAGGAGAGAGTCAACATGGACAAGAGACTCTGCGATTTACCTAGGTTTAGTCCCCTCTTTGTCTCGAGTTAAAGACCTACTCCTGCTTCTTATTATTTCTGGTATCGACTCCTCGATTAGAAGATCCGATGTATCGATTACAATAGATTCGAATCACAACCTTGGTCTCGAGGAGATCTAGGTCGTGTCGTAAGTTTCTAGTCCTGACTTGGGTTGAGATTAGTTGCCTCTGGATCCCGTGGACCTCTACTTATAAAGGCGTCGGGTCCTGGGTTTCCGCGAGTCCGACTCCTACACGAAGTGGAGTCCTATCCTATTTTACAAATATGTTATGTACTATACAAGGTAAGTCGAATTCCTTCTACGGCTTCAATCTTCACGCTTGGCACATCCGGCTCGTGGCCGAGTCTCCTCTTGTGGGCCTTTCCTTATGTGAGTTGGCCCATAAATCTAATTTCGGGTTATGGGCTTGGTCCATCCCCCCGACATTATCCCCCAAGATCGGTGTGATGCTTCAGCATTCACATTAATCTTCTTGATTTCCATTGTGGTCGCCGACTCTCTTCAATTGGTCAAGCCTTTTTTATGCTTGATGTAGAATAGGAGTGAGAGCCAATTCTCTCTAGATTTTTTTTACCTTCCATCTTTTGAAAACTTAATTTGACTTTTAGTCAAAGATCCGTTACTGCATTTATGGTTTCTCTGCCCGAAATGCCACTATTGAGGGCATTTATGTCGTGATGAGAATGGAAGAGTCTTTCATAAATGTCACCTGTCATCGGTAATCTACCTCTGCCTTTATGGAATTGTTTGATCATCTCCTTGTGACTAAAAATAGTCATCTGGTACTCCAATATTATGAGTGCGCGCATCTTCTTATTCCTCTCCTCCCTGTGCAACCTTCTCCATGGCTCCCAAGCTCAGCGTCTGCACTCCTTTAGCCGCCAACGACCCTGGTTCCAGTGTTGGTTCTCGCAGTGGTAGCGGCCGTGGGCGCGACCGTGGGAGAGGCCGAGACAGAGGTAGAGGAAGAGGTGAACGCGCTACTCAACAATCCCCGGATCTTGAAACTCCACCTCCTTCTCCCGAAAGAAACGAGTTTCTGGTGAAGGTTCATACAATCCGTTGTTGGGTAATCTTCCCGAAACTTTTTCCAAGATCATGATAGCTTCCAAGCCTCCAGGACTGTGGCTCCGCTCTGAAGGGTTTCCTCATGGACCCATCTGGGTGGCCACCAGCTTCTCTGGTCAGGATTCCATGTTTTTGGAGAAGGGTTGGAAAACCTTTCTTCCTTCTAGGAATATCTAAAAAAGAGACACTATCATCTTTATATATGATGGTGATGAGACCCTGTGGGCCAGGATTTTTGACTCGGATGGCGATCCAGCCGGCTTCTGCATGGAGAGTTCCAGCAGTAGTGATAAAGACTTCTCCAATAACGCAGAGGAGGCCCAAGTCTTCTCATCTTATGATGAAGCCGACTCTGAAGACGACCATTGAAGCCGTAGTTTTAATTTGTCGACTTTTGTTTTGTTTTCTTTTCATGTAATACTTAGCCTCTGATGAGATGTAAGACTCATCTTCTGATGAATGAGAATTTTAATTTCCCATCAAATCTGTAAGTCGATTTTATTCCTGACTTTGGATAAGATATTCTTATGCATGGGAGCCGACGTTCTTAATGGTATCTTTAGCCCCCTGAGTCGATTCGAACGGATTAGTATCTTTGTCGACTCATAGGATAGATCAACTTGTAGCCCCCATGATTTGGTATGGAGACCTTGTGTGCCGAACCAGATCATATAATTTTTTTGAAGTGATACTCCCCAAGAGTTGGTACGAACATCATTGCGTCGTGCCAAATATTGGTAAGAAATTTTGAAGTGTAGTCCCCATGAGTCGGTGTATGCATCTGGGTGCTATGCCAAGTCACATAGGTCTTACTCTCACTTTATCTGAAAAAGAAAGATCTGTTATGCATGATTGAAAATGAAGTATGCTATGATGTTTGTATGAATAAAATAAAATTGAAAAGCTCATATAGAATCCGACTCTAGATTTGAACATTATTGGTTTATCCAGGAGTCAAAACCTCTCTGTAAGCCGGCAACATATGACTAGCGTTCCTGGTTCCTAAGACCAAACTCGATAGGCATTTCTGTAAGCCCCGAAAGTTTAGACTAAGTCCGGTTCGCGTTGGTCATACGAGCTTGAGCTATACAGGCCAAAATTTAAGCCGTGGTTGGCCAATTCATGTATATGCCGAGTTCTCGGGTAAGAGTCGATGGATGTCATCGAGCTCCCCGATTCCCATGAATAAGCCATATACATGTGAATTTTTACACATATATATATATATATGTATATATATGCCGAGTTCTCAGATAAGAGTCGATGAATATAATCGAGCTCCCCAAATCCCCTGAATAAGATATATACATGCTCAGTACCAATAGAGGGTTGATCAAGCCCCCAGGTCTCCGAGATATAAAATGTAAAAAATATGCAATGTATGATGCAAGATGAAAATATAAAAATAATAAAGTAAAGAAGAGTAGGTATGACAGCTAAATGTGGCGAGAGCCGATGCGATGAAAGTCGACTTATATATTGGATATGGCGAAGGCCAGTGCGACAGAAGTCAACTTATATGTATATTATATGGCATGAGCCAGTGCGACGACTGTCGACTTATATATTGGATATGGCGAAGACCAGTGCGAGAAAAGTCGACTTATATGTATATTATATGGCGAGAGCCAGTGCGACGAGTGTCGACTTATATAGTTGTACAATAAGGTTCCTATTCTACTCAAGTATAATATGGACGGAGTTGTGCGATGTTCCACGGTCTGGGAGTCTCCTCCATAGATGTGCGTGACTTTGCCTTCTCGCGTATATCAACTAGGTAGTAGGATCCATTGTACATGTTCTTGCTGACCACAAATGGTCCTTCCCATGGAGAGGATAACTTGTGCATTCCAACCTTCTTCTGTATGAGGCGGAGCACTAAATCACCTTCCTGGAAAGTACGACTTTTGATGCGACGGCTATGGTATCGTCGCAGATCTTGTTGGTAGATAGCAGACTAAGTTGCTGCCAGTTCTCGTTTTTCATCGAGAACATCTAAGGAGTCCTGCCTTGCCTTCTCATTGTCGGCTTCCATATATGCGGTGACTCTTGGTGAGTCGTGACGGATGTCACTTGGGAGTACGGCTTTCGCTCCATAGAATAAGAAGAAGGGCGTGTAGCCAACCTGTTAGGACTCATCCTGATACTCCATAGTACTGAGGGTAACTCTTCCTCCCAGCAACCCGGCGTCCTCTCCAAGGGGACATAAAGTTGGGGTTTGATGCCTCGAAGCAATTATTGGTTGGCTATCTCGGCTTGCACATTGGACTGTGGGTGAGCTACCGACGCAAGGTCGAGTCGGATATTCTCGTTCTGGCAGAATCGTTGCATAACCCCTTCTGATAGGTTAGATCTGTTATTAGTGATGATGCTGTGGGGGTAGCCGAATCTATATATTATCATTTTCAAGAATTTATGTGTTGTCGCAGCGTCACATTTACTGACCGGCTCTGCCTCAACCCATTTGGTGAATTTATCTACTGCCACTAATAAGTGTGTATTCTTGTTGGCTGACCTTTTGAAAGGTCCCACCATATCAAGCCCCCACACTGCAAAGGGCCAAGTGATAGAGATCATGCTGAGTTCTTGAGCCGCAACATGAGCTTGCTTTGCATTACGCTGACATCCATCGCACTTCTTGACTATATCCTCTGCATCCGCATGTGTTGTGAGCCAAGAGAAACCGTGTCGATAGGCTTTAGCTACCAGCGAATGAGAGCCGGCATGATGTCAGCAATCTCCATAGTGTATTTCATTAAGGATGGCTCTACCTTCTTATGGTGAGAAACATCTTTGAAAAACATCTGCGGGACTCCGCCGATGGAGTTCACCATTGATGACCACAAAGGATTTGGTTCTCCTGGCAATCTTGCTTGCCTGCATTTCATCTGGAGGAAGGATTCCCCGGGTCTTGTAATCCAAATAGGGTACAACCCATGAGCGGGTGGCATGTATTGCAGCTACCAGAGCCAGCTCTGGATCCGGCTCTGCGATGTCTTGCTCTGTCGATGGTTGAACAGATGGCTTTGTTAGGACATTGTCGGGACCCGGGGTTAGCGTATGCAAGTCCAGTTAAGACATAGTCATATGGAGAGCCGAGAACCGTACCCACTTGTCTAAGCAGACAAGGCCAAGCACAGAATGTTCTCGGAAAGCATCGTACGTGAGGGTTATCCCATCCAGGACGGATGATCATTTGAGATGGGTCCTCATCGTCCGCACACAAGTCTAATGATATGGGTGGTGAACTCCCATATTCAAAGACAAGTCGCCTCAACCATACTATCGACTATCTCATAACTCTTACATAGACTTACTCCAGCCCGATCACTTAGTCGGGGTCTAGGGCGGGCTCGATCATACCACAAAGTGTGCACGAGACGGAGTCTCGAACAATCGCATCGCGATGCCCCAAGCTGCGCACATCTGAGGGCCACTTGGTGTATGAAAGACCGCCAGCGAGATCACAACTAAGGTCTCGAAAACCCATACAAAGACATGCATGTTATAAACATACACGCAGCACACATGCCTTGTATGAACAGTAGGTATCATTGCAATTCTCTACAAAGTATACATTTTTATTGATAACTCTTATAGAGTGCACATAAAGATCACAGACATGTGATCCAACATTACAACACAAGCGGAAGCAAACTATGTCTGAGTACAGACAAGTTTAACAAATGGCTTAAGAAGCCTTATTTAAACACAAGCCCTCCACGAGGGAACCAGTCGTCTGACTGGGACTAGACTAGCTTGATCTTCAGTCGTCCAGCTCGATGAAGAAGCCACCTTCGGGGTCAGTGGTTTCATCTAAAACATAGATTTAGCAAACGTGAGTACAAAGTCGTACTCAGCAAGACTTACATAGGAGCTATACTACTCATGCATATGTATCAAGGTAAAGGGAGGTGGGGTTTCACTTGCAGAAGTGCCAGCTTTGACTTAGCTAATCCTGAACTACGAGTACCAGACTTTGAGGTAAGAAGCGTACACGAGTCCACTACTTTCTCCAACCAATTACACCACTATGGTGCCTTCCTCGACTTCCCCACGAGAAAGCACGCCATAGCACTCACACTTATCTTGGTGTGTTTTAGAAGTATCCAGTTCAAGTTGTCTAATAATCAAGCTAAGCTTTCCAACCAGTCCATAACCGCGGACGCGGCTATTCGAATAGTTTTGTTAACCCTGCAGGGGTGTACCGCTACACACACATGATCATCATTTACCGCCTTTGATCTCGACACCATTCAAGGGGTGCCAGCGAGGATGCTCACCACAACTGTTACCTCATAGCCGATCTAGTCCGAGAAAGCCGCCTACTTGGGTTGGCTACCACTATCGTGAACCCGGCCGGTTTACCTAAGTGGACCCAAGTGATGTGTGCGTGGTGCATAAGCCGGTCTCGGATGAACCGTTCTCTCACTTAGCATCCAGGCCACAAACCTACCAGAACTCCGAACTATTGCGACATCTGGACATCGAAAGGGATGAGTTAGTAAGCTGAGAGGGGTCAGTGAGCCCAATGTGTGGTTGTACTCTTCATCTTGGATCACCACACAAGAACTCGGACTTAGGGCGGTGTTCAACGAGACAACCCACCGTGTACTCCTACACAGCCTCTCATCGTTCACCTTCTATTAGGGTAGATTAACCAACACTTTTCTACCATCATCCACATGATCACTACCATCCCGACTCACATAACAGTATCATCATTGTGTCACTCTAAGCATGCAATAAGAAGTAACAATTGCAGGGGCCACATGATATCAATAAACTCCTACATTTGCTAGGATTGTGGTTTGCTTACTACTGTGACAAAATGATAGGTCATGCAAAGGAATGGGTTCATCTATGCGGTAGAAACGCATCATGGTAATCATCCTAAACAATGCATAAGCGAGACATGAGAGGGAATTGGGATTTTATCGACATGATCAATGGGGGTTTACTTGCCTTGCTGACGAGGTTCGGGTTCTGGGTCTTCAACGAAGGGGGCAGCCTCCTGTTCCGGTTCCACCTCTACTTGACAAACAACAAACAAGGTAGCAAAGTAAATACAATGCACAATCACATGATGGAAGGTTGAATCTTGATGTATATGCTTTGATGTGTGAGGCAATTCCATTTAAATGGAGTATATTGCAAACTGATATGCAAATTCAAACTCCAATTTGAATTCAAACTTAGCCAAGTTACATGTGACATGTTTGATCAATTTGAAACATTTTGAATTGTGTATGATATGCCTCTGAAGTGTGGTTGAAAAGTAGCAAGTTTCCATGGTCCAAGTTGCAAAATCATTTGAATTGAATTTGAATAAATTCCAAATAAATCAAATGACATATGCTACTGGTCCCATTTTAAAATCAACTCAAGCAAAGTTGAAAGTTCGATATTTGGATAGCTTATTTTCTCCTGATCAGTTTTCATATATTATTTGTCCAATTTGGAGTTAATATGAATTTTCTATGAATTTCCAAAGTTTGGGCTATTTTCTGGATTTTCTGGAATTTCTTTAATTCTTTTTAATCTGGAAAAACAATTACTGCGTCAGGCTTGCGCAAGGGTGACGTCAGGGGGGGGCTGACTGGTGGGCCAGGGTTGTCAGTGGGTCTGGGTTAATCCCCGTTTGATTTAAACTAACAGGGGGTTAAGGGGTCCAGAGCCCCACCTGTCATCGGCTGTGGGGGGTCATTAGGGGGTGATTAATGGATAACCCACCGGCAGTTAACCGGCGGCAACCACGGGGACGGCGGCGTCTCGCCGGAATCGGCTAGAGGCCACGGGAGAGGAAGAGGAGACCACCAACGGGTCCAGCGTCGTTGCCCGCGTCGAGAGGAAGCATGAGGGGGTCACGGGAAGGTCGGGATGGACGGCGGCGACTACTCCGGCGGAAGCAAAACAACGGCGAGGTCGTAAGTGGAGCTAGAGGGCACGTTTTGAAGCCGGGAGAATTGCGTTCGATTGCTACGAACTCCAGGATCCAAACGCGTGTGCTGGGCAGGACTTGGGAGCACGGGAGCGACCGTAGGTTCAACCTTGGCGGTAACCTTGCTCGGCTCTCATGGCAGCTCGTGGTAGAGGACTGATTGGAAGGGGGTAACAGAGGGGATCGAAGCGCCTGCTCACCACGGTTGCAAAGAACGCGACGGCGAGGTCAGGGTTTCCTTGACGGTGACGAATTCGTCGATGGCGCGCGGTAGCCGGAGGCGAAGACGAAGAAGGGGACGTCGGCTACAGAGCTCCGGGGCTCGATTTCTTCTGCCAGAGGAGGTAGTCGTCGTCGGGGAGCACGTCGGGCACCTAGTCTTGCACTAAGGAGCTCACTGGCCGCGTGGGCTCGGAGCCATGGCGACGGCGGCGCTCGGTGGTCGTCGGGTTTTGCAGAGGAAGAGCACGGGGTGAGCTGGGGAAGGGGAGAGTGGGTCGTGGAGTCTTCCAGACGTCCACGGAACGCGATAGGGACGAGGGGGAAGCAGCGGCGTGGCCGGGCTCGTCGGTGGCGTCGGTGGAGTGCTGCATGCATTCCACCGAGCAGCTTCGGGGCGTGGGGAGGAAGACGCCAAGCGGGGAGGCTGGGCTGGGCCGGCCAGGTGGGCTGCGGGGAGCTAGCTGGGCTCCTTCCAGGTAAGTCCTTTTCCCTTTTCTGCTTTCTTTTTCTTTTCTGTAAATTTGTTTTGCTTAGCAAATAAATAGCTAGGCATTTTATTAAATGCTGAAACTTTTTATGTGGCATCACAATATACTAGGCTAGACACTTGTAAAGTTTCAACATTTTTAAAATTCAAATAATTTGAATCTTAACTCAAATAGGGGTTTTTAATTAATTCCAAGGCACTGTTTGAATATTTGAAAAATCCGTGAGCATGGGGTGGGTCCCACATCACTTGATATGTGATCACACTTATTTATAAGACTTTTCAAAAATCTAACATGAATTTTTGGAGAAGATTTTTATCTGGCCTTTTGAATTAATTCATCTGGGGGGTTCCTTCTCCCATTTTGCTTTTGATTTTGATTTCAATGATTTATTTTGAAATTTTTAACATGATGCAAAAGACTTGCTAACCCTAGCACATTTCCTAACAGAGGGTTCTGACACTTCCGACGACGAGTGACACGCTCCGCGGAATCAAGAATACGAACGGGGTATTCTCGATAAGAAAGGTCATCTTGGAGATCAAGCGTTTCATGGTCGACTTCGCGGATGGGGTCCTTGAAGCAACGCCTGAGTTGGGACACATGGAATACATCATGTACTCGGGAAAGGTGCGGGGGTAGTTCAAGTTTGTAGGCAACTTCTCCACGTTTAGCTAGAATGCGGAAAGGTCCGATGTAACGTGGGGCCAACTTTCCTTTGATACCGAAACGTTGGGTTCCCTTCAGAGGAGTAACCCGAAGGTAAGCCTTCTCATCCAGATTGTAGCTCTCTTTCCTATGATGACGATCATGGTAGCTTTTCTGACAAGACTGGGCTGCTTTCAATTGATCACGAACAATGCAAACTTGCTCTTCTTCTTCCTTGATTATATCCGGTCCAAAGAATTGTCTCTCACCGGTTTCTGACCAGTTTAAAGGTATTCGACATCGTCGTCCATAAAGGAGTTCAAAAGGAGCCATGTTCAGACTAGATTGAAAACTATTGTTATAAGAAAATTCGGAAAATGGAAGAGATTTCTCCCAATTCTTTCCGAATGAGATAACACAAGCTCTGAGCATGTCTTCAAGAATTTGGTTAACCCTTTCGACTTGACCGCTAGACTGAGGATGGAAAGCTGTACTAAAGGAGAGATGAGTTTCCATAGCATTCTGAAAGCTTCCCCAAAATCTAGAGGTGAAAAGGCTACCACGATCAGAGTTGATTTCCAAAGGAACACCGTGAAGGGATACAATTCTAGAGACATACAAGTCCGCTAACTGGCTAGCAGTTATAGACTCGTGAACGGGCAGGAAGTGAGAAACTTTGGAAAGCCTATCTATGACAACAAAGATGGCATTGTTTCCTTTCTGGGTTCTTGGAAAGCCGGTGATGAAGTCCATACCGACTTTGTCCCATTTCAATTCTGGAATAGGCAAAGGTTGAAGTGTACAAGCAGGTCTTTGATGTTCTGCCTTAATGCGACGACAAACATCACATTCGGCGATAAATTGAGCAATGTCTCTCTTCATCCTAGTCCACCAAAATCTCTGGCGTAGATCTCGGTACATTTTTGTGCTACCGGGATGAATCGAGAGGGGTGTGTCATGGGCTTCTTTGAGGATGAGTTGCCTTAGTTCCCTATTCTTAGGTACTACCAAACGATTTCCGAAGAATACCGTTCCCTTGCTATCTGTGGAGAAACATTTAGCAACTCCGCTAGCAATGTTCTCGTTGATCCGGCGAACACCTCGTGCACGCCTTTGGGAAACTATGATTTGATCCTCAAGAGTTGGTTTCGCCACCAAGGTAGAAAGATAGCCATGAGGAACAATCTCAAGATTAAGCTTGCGAAATTCCTCATGAAGAAGTGGTTGATACTGTTGTAACATGAGGTTGTTACAATACGACTTACGACTTAGTGCATCAGCCATGACATTGGTTTTGCCTGGGGTGTAAGAAATTCCTACGTCGTAATCTTTTATCAACTCAATCCTGCGTCTTTGCCTGAGATTAAGATCTGGCTGGGTGAAAATGTATTTGAGGCTTTGGTGGTCGGAATAGATCTCACAACGATTACCAAGGAGGTAATTTCGCCAAGTTGTTAGGGCATGAACTACGGCGGCGAGTTCAAGGTCATGGGTAGGATAGTTCTCTTCATGTGGCCGCAACTGGCGTGAAGCATAAGCTACCACATGTCGATCTTGCAGAAGTATGCATCCTAACCCTTGCCGTGATGCGTCACAATAGATCTCGAAATCATTTTTGGTGTCTAGAGGTGCAAGTACGGGTGCAGAAGTCAACCTTCTTTTTAGCTCTTGAAAGCTTTCCTCGCACTTGGGAGTCCATAGGAATTTCTTATCTTTCTTGAGGAGTTCAGTTAGAGGCTTTGCAACTTTAGAAAAGTTCTCGACGAAGCGACGGCAGTAGCTGGCTAGGCCAAGAAAACTCCTAACTTGCTTAACCGATTCAGGTGGAGTCCAGTCAAGGACGGCCTGAACTCTCTCGAGATTCACAGCAATGCCTTTTGCAGAAATCACGTGGCCTAAGTAGGTCACTTCTGGTAGCCAAAATTCACACTTGGAGAATTTAGCATACAGGCGATGCTCTCTAAGCTTCATCAATACCAGCCTTAGATGTTCGGCATGATCTTCTTCGTTCTTTGAGTAGATGAGAATGTCATCGAGATAAACTACAACAAATTTATCTAGGTACTTCATGAAGATCGAATTCATCATGCGCGAGAAAGTGGCGGGGGCATTGGTTAAACCAAAGGACATCACGGTGTACTCGTAAAGACCATAACGAGTAGTAAAAGCCGTTTTGGGAATGTCCTCGTTTCGGATTTTGATTTGATGATAACCTAATCTCAAATCCATCTTGGAGAAGACAGAGGATCCTGCAAGTTGATCATAAAGATCATTGATCCTGGGCAGTGGGTACTTGTTCTTTATCGTCGCTAAATTTACCGGGCGATAGTCTACGCACATCCTTTCTATTCCATCTTTCTTCGTTACGAACAGAACGGGGAAACCCCATGGCGATGAGCTAGGGCGGATGAAGCCTTTTTCCAACAAAGCTTCCAGTTGGGTTTTAAGCTCAGCTAACTCACGTGGGGCCATTTTGTATGGGCGTCTAGAAATTGGTGCGGTTCCTGGCACAAGATCCACTATAAACTCTACACATATGTCGGGTGGCATGCCCCGCAACTCTTCAGGAAAGACATCCGGAAAGTCACGAACCACCGGAACATCTTCAAGGTCGGGAACGGGAAGTACATTCAAAGAATGCACTTGGGTTCTTGTTCTGGGTGAGGTATAGTTGACTGTCTTGCCTGAAGGGTGGGTGAGTTTCACTGATTTTCCTTTGCAATCCAGGTAGGCATTCTGTCTTGATAGCCAATCCATGCCAAGGATGACATCAATGTCTGAAGACTTGAGGGCTATGAGTGAAGAAAGGAATACTAAACCCTCAATTGCAATTTTATTACCATGGCTTACTCTATTAGTTTGCCATCTTGACCCTGGAGTTTGAATAATCATTGGGGTGGACAATTCAACAAAAGATAACTCATGACGAAGTGCATAACTTTCCGACATGAATGAATGAGATGCTCCTTGGTCGAAAAGAACGGAAGTAGGAACATAATTGACTGGGAGCGTACCAAGAATGACGTCAGTGGTGTCGTCAGTCTCTTCGGCAGCAATCTGGTTCACACATCCACGAGTGGCGGGAGGAGCGGGTTTGGTGGTGTAGACCTTCTGGGGTGTCTTGCCACGACCATTGTTGTTGCCTCCAGCACGGGGTGGAGCATTCTGATTCTGGAGCTGGTTCTGGGGACACTCACGAGAGTAGTGGTCTGCCTGACCACACTTGTAACAGGCTCCAAAGACAGTGCGTGGAGATGGGTTGTTTGGTGGAGCTGGGTGGAACTGGGTTGGTGGACGAGGCGCCACATAGGATGGCCTCGGTGGGTTGTTTTGGCGGTACATACTGTTGGGGATCCAGATCTTGCTCTTCTGAGAGCCGGAACTGGATGAACCATCGTCCCTAGGGTGTTTGCGAAAGTCATTGGGGGTGTTCATGTCCTCTGCCTTGATGGCCTTGTTGACAAGGACCTGGAATGTGGAAAAGTCATGTAGGTTGAGCTCACGACGGAGTCCGGAATTGAGTCCACGACGGAACCTCTCTTGCTTCTTTGCATCGGTGGAGACTTCTTCAGGAGCATAGCGAGCCAGTCGGTTGAACTCACAACTAAACTCATCAACGGTCCTCCTGCCTTGGGTGAGGTTGCAGAACTCCTCACGCTTGCGGTCCATAAGACCCTTGGGAATATGTGGTGCTCACGGAAGGAAGTGCAGAATTCATCCCAAGATGAAGGCGGTCCGACGGGACGCATGTTCAGGAAGTTCTCCCACCAAGAGCTATCTGCACCTTCGAGGTGATAGGGGGCATAGCTGACCTTGTCGCCTTCTGCAACATGGCATGCTTGGAGCTTCCTCTCGATGCTGCGAAGCCAATCATCGGCGTCAAGGGGCTCGGTGGAGTAACTGAAAACCGGGGGATGAAGCCGGATGAAGTCGTTCAGGGACACCAACTCGTTGCGCTGCTGAGTGGTGTTGCGGGCAATGACTTCCAGCAGATGGTGAGAGTCTCGGCGGTTCCTCTCAACCTCCATCAGAACCTGAGCCATCGTGGGTGCGGGTGGAAGGTTGCCTTCCTCCTGTTCATTCCCACGACCCTGGTTACGACCAAGCTGGCCACGGGTTCCTTGAGACATCCTGAAGGTGAAAAACCAAAGTCAAACAGAGTTGATTGGAAGAATCTAACAAGGTATTGAGGTACTGGAAGGATTATAGAGCAACGGAAGTAATCATCTTGACAACATGGTGATAAAAGCATACAAGCCATATATTCAGAAGCTGTCATACAAACATACATCGTTTTAGAACAAGCACCAAGCTAATACAAACGTGATGAAGATGATACATCCTTCAGAGGCACTCTGACTTCCTATACATTATTTATCTAAGCCTCTGGAACTTAGACACCTTGCGTACAATATACTAAGATACTACTACATCCTCGCTAAGTAAGACCACAGGCGTTCTCACTCATCTCCATCTCCATAGTAGTCCTCGTAAAAGTTACCCGCGTATCCCGGTAGCTGAAGGTGACCATCGGAAAACACGAAGCCTGTGGACCCTGATATCCATTTGGGCAAGGATGGGGCCTAGGTCCAGCGTAGGGTGGAAGCAAAGGACCACGGGGTGGAAAAATGCCTCCAATCTCGGGCCAAGCAACTCGAGAAGGCATCTGAGTCCTCACAGGGTAGATAGCATCATACTCGACTGATCCAACACTCACGAAGGGTGCCAAGAGTGTCAGTGCTCGATACAGACGAACACGGGTGGCGTGAAGCTCAAAACGGAGAGCGCGTGCATCTCGATCTCGATCACTAGCAAACCTAGCAGTCATCTAAAGTACTGGATCTTCTGCAGAGTGATCCGAGTAGAGTCCGGTGTAATACCCCTCTTATCCTGGAAGTGCAGCAGGGTTATAGCGGAACGAGGTCTCTCTCAGCATAGTGTGCTCCTCTCTCAGCAGGGTAATACATGAATATGCAGCATCCTGCACAGCCATGTTCTTAGTCATGCCAATGCCATGTCCAAAGTGGATAGGCTGAGTGACTCCATTGTGGTGCGGGTAGATCCTGACGATGCACTGGAACTGGGTCTGGTTGAAGTCAAGGAACTGCTCCTCAAGTGTGTACTCAGGATACCATCGATATCCCACATAGGACATCATCTCGATCAACGTGGCGGGATGGCCACGCACACCGAGGCACCTGGTCAAACGAACAATCTGCCGAGGGGGAAGATCTGCCATCTGAAACAGAAAGAAGGAGTTTGCAAATGCATCAGATTATGAGATAAACCTGGAATGACTCGGACAGCATAACGGCTGTAATTGCAAGAAAAAGACAATTTCTTACAACATGGAAACAGCACTTACATACGATGTAAGAAAACAGGAAGCATAACCATTCTAACAAACCGATCACAACTTTCCTACGGCTACAAGGAAGCAAACAACGAGATGTTCTAGTCAGACAGAGGAGATCCTAGTCCTATCTTCCCGTAGAATAAGATGAGGGTGACTCAGAACTCAAAACGAAGGGGGTAAGGAGAAAAAAGAAGCCTTACGTTTTTCCCTTATATACCCAGAGTAACTATATAACTATAGAAGGCTAGACTCGACTTCGGTCAAGGTTGCTAGTCCTACAGTCAGTCCTGCTCTGATACCAAGTCTGTCGGGACCAGGGGTTAGTGTATGAAGTCCCACTACGACATAGTCATATGGAGAGCCAAGAACCGTACCCACTTGTCTAAGCAGACAAGGCCAAGCACAGAACATTCTCGGAAATCATCGTACGTGAGGGGCATCCCATCCAGGCCGGATGATCAACTGAGATGGGTCCTCATCGTCCGCACACAAGTCTAATGATATGGGTGATGAACTCCCATATTCAAAGACAAGTCGCCTCAGCCATACTACCCACTATCTCATAACTCTTACATAGACTTACTCCAGCCCGATCACTTAGTCGGGGTCTAGGGCGGGCTCGATCATACCACAAAGTGTGCACGAGACGGAGTCTCGAGCAATCGCATCGCGATGCCCCAAGCTGCGCACCTCTAAGGGCCACTTGGTGTATGAAAGACCGCCAGCCAGATCACAACTAAGGTCTCGAAAACCCATACAAAGACATGCATGTTATAAACATACACGCAGCACACATGCCTTGTATGAACAGCAGGTATCATTGCAATTCTCTACAAAGTATACATTTTATTGATAACTCTTACAGAGTGCACACAGAGATCACAGGTATGTGATCCAACATTACAACAACAAGCGGAAGCAAAGTATGTCTGAGTACAGACAAGTTTAACAAATGGCTTAAGAATCCTTATTTAAACACAAGCCCTCCACGAGGGGACCAGTCGTCTGACTGGGACCAGACTAGCTTGAGCTTCAGTCGTCCAGCTCGATGAAGAAGCCACCTAAAACATAGATTAAGAAAACGTGAGTACAAAGTCGTACTCAGCAAGAGTTACATAGGAGCTATACTACTCATGCACATGTATCAAGGTAAAGGGAGGTGGGGTTTCACTTGCAGAAGTGCCGGCTTTGACTTGGCTAATCCTGAACTACGAGTAACAGACTTGAGGTAAGAAGCATACACGAGTCCACTACTTTCTCCAACCAATTACACCACTATGGTGCCTTCCTCGACTTCCCCACGAGAAAGCACACCATAGCACTCACACTTAT
The DNA here is from genome assembly GCA_950022295.1 of Bromus sterilis. Lineage (NCBI taxonomy): Eukaryota > Viridiplantae > Streptophyta > Magnoliopsida > Poales > Poaceae > Bromus > Bromus sterilis. Next base: position 228,065,825 of record OX465599.1, read on the forward strand.
CTTGGTGTGTTTTAGAAGTATCCAGTTCAAGTTGTCTAATAATCAAGCTAAGCACTTAACCGCGGACAAGGCTATTCGAATAGTTTTGTTAACCCTGCAGGGGTGTACCGCTACACACACATGATCATCATTTACCGCCTTTGATCTCGACACCATTCAAGGGGTGTCAGCGAGGATGCTCACCACAACTGTTACCTCATAGCCTATCTAGTCCAAGAAAGCCGCCTACCTGGGTTGGCTACCACTATCGTGAACCCGGCCGGTTTACCGAAGTGGACCCAAGTGATGTGTGCGTGGTGCATAAGCCGGTCTTGGGTGAGCCATTCTCTCACTTAGCAGCCAGGCCACAAACCTAACTCCAAACTATTGCGACATCTAGACATCGAAAGGGATGAGTTAGTAAGCTGAGAGGGGTCAGTGAGCCCAATGTGTGGTTGTACTCTTCATCTTGGATCACCACACAAGAACTCGGACTTAGGGCGGTGTTTAACGAGACAACCCACCGTGTACTCCTACACAGCCTCTCATCGTTCACCTTGTATTAGGGTAGATTCACCAACACCTTTCCACCAACATCATCATGATCACTACCATCCCGACTCACATAACAGTAACATCATTGTATCACTCTAAGCATGAAATAAGCAGTAACAATTGCAGGGGCCACATGATATCAATCAACTCCTACATTTGCTAGGATTGTGGTTTGCCTACTACTGTGACAAATGATAGGTCATGCAAAGGAATGGGTTCATCTATGCGGTAGAAACGTAGCATGGTAATCATCCTATACAATGCATAAGCGAGACATGAGAGGTAAGTGGGATTTTATCGACATGATCAATGGGGGTTTGCTTGCCTTGCTGACGAGGTTCGGGTTCGGGGTCTTCAACGAAGGGGGTAGCCTCCTGTTCCGGTTCCACCTCTACTCGACAAACAACAAACAAGGTAGCAAAGTAAATACAATGCACAATCACATGGTTGAAGGTTGAAACTTGATGTATATGCTTTGATGTGTGAAGCAATTCCATTTAAATGGAGTATATTGCAAATTGAATTGCAAATTCAAACTCCAATTTGAATTCATTTTAGCCAAGTTATAAATGACATTGTTTGATCAAGTTGAACCAATTTGAAATTTGTATGATATGCATCTGAAGTTCAATTATAATGTGATATGTTGACATGGTTCAAAATGCAAAAGCATTTGAAAAGAATTTGAATTAATTCCATTTAAATCAAATAGCCAATGCTACTAATCACATTTTAAAATCAACTCAAACAAAGTTGAAAGTTGGATATTGGGATAGCTTATTTTCTCCTGATCATTTTTCATATATTATTTGTTAAATTTGGAGTTGATATGAATTTTCTATGAATTTCCAAAGTTTCAGCCTTTTTCTGGATTTTCTGGAATTACTTTAATGTTTTATTCCAATTATTGCATCAGCACTGAGTCAGCATGACATCAGGAGGTTTGACCCTGTCAAACTGACATGGGGACCCCATCTGTCATGGACTCAGGGGCTAATCCCCTCTCTATTTAATTAAACAGAGAGGATTAGGGGGCCTGGGGCCCACTGTCAGCCTCACTGGGGTGGATTAGGGGGGGTTAACTTAACCCGGCCACTTCGGACCTGCCGGCGGCTAGGCACCGGTGACCACAACCGCGGCGGCGCTCTGTTCTCTTCTTCTCCCGGCCACCATTCGAAGCGCTGAGACCACCGGGATGTAGCCCATGCTCCCGCACGTCGTCTGGTGCACGCGGGCGTCCAAGGTGATGACCAAAATGACGATGCCGACCTCGCCGGCGGCAACAGAAGCCCGGCGAAGTGACAAACGTCGCCAAAGTGCACCCAAACGTGCAAGCGCTAGCTCATTAGTCGCGCGAGGTCACAGCGAAGACGACGGACAGGTTCTCGAGTTCGTCTGCTTCACGGGTGCTCGCTGACGAGCACACCGGCGACGAGGAGCCACGGCTCCCATGGGGAATCGGGCTAGACAGAGGGAGGGGCGCTGTGAGCTTGGGGGAAACGCTCACCAGGCTAGAGAGAACACGACGAGGTAGTCGACGGAGTCGGGGAGGGAACGTAGCCGGATTATTTGACGACGACGAGTCGCGGATCTGGCGAGGGCTCGAGGACGATTGCGGCGGCTTGAGGCCAAATCACGGCTTCGCCTGCTGCGGGAAGAGGAGGTCGACGACGACGAGTACGAGGGACACAGCAGCTTGAGCTCTAGGGCATGGTGGCCACGTTGACCACGGCGGGGCGCTCCGGTGAGCTTCCTGTCGGCGAGGAAATCAAGCAGAGGGGATCGCGAGAGCAGTGGAGAAGAGGGGGAAGTGAGGCGGGCGTCCACGGGACGTCTCCGGGCGCGATAAGGATGCCTGGGAGGCCTCCAGGCAGGCAGGTGGCGTGGCGGCCGCGGCATGCCGGCCACCGAGCTGCTTGCCGCCGCGCTAGAAGAAGACAAGGGGGGGCTGCGGGCTTGGGCTGTGGTGCGGTAAGTTGGGCCGGGGAGGCCCAGGTAAGTGGGCTACTTTGCCTTTTCCTTTTTCTTTCTGTTTTTCTTGTCTGTCTTTTGTTTTGGCTAGCAAAATAAATACCTAGCTATTTTCTAAAATACTGAAACTTTTTATATGGCCTCATAACAATATAGACTAGCCACTTATAAAGTTTGGCACTTTTTAAAATTCAAATAATTTGAATCTTAACTCAAATAGGGGTTTTTGATTAATTCCAAGGCAATGTTTGAATATTTGAAAAATCCATGAGCATTGGTGGGTCCCACATCACTTGATATGTGATCACACTAATTTATAAGACTTTTCAAAAATCTAACATGAATTTTTGGAGAAGATTTTTATCTGGCCTTTTGAATTAATTCATCTGGGGGGGTTTCTTCTCCCATTTTGCTTTTTAATTTGATTTCAAAGATTTCTTTTGAAATTTTTAACATGATGCAAGTGACTTGCTAACCCTAGCACATTACCTAACAGAGGGATCTAACAGACATCCAAGAATACGTTTCGAGGAACCGGCTTTCGTTGAGAGCCAAGCCGGGATAGGACATCTGCAGCTTCATTTAGTTTGCGTTCCACGTAATACACCTGGTAACCACCAAAGAAACTGCCGGGACCCGGGGTTAGCGTATGTAATTCCAGTCACAACTCAATCACATAGAGAGCCGAGAGCCGTACCCACTTGTCTAAGCAGACAAGGCCAAGCAAAGAACACTCTCGAAAAGCATCGTACGTGAGGGGCATCCCATCCAGGCCGGATGATCAACTCAGATGGGTCCTCATCGCCCGCTCACAAGTCTAAATGATTATGGGTGGTGAAATCCCATACTCACCGACAAGTCGCCTCAACCATGTTATCGATTGAATCATAACCTTTACATAAACAGACTCCAGCCTGATCACTTAGTCGGGGTCTAGGGCGGGCTCGATCATACCACAAAGTGTGCTACGTGACAGAGTCACGAGCAATCGCCTCGCGATGCCCCAAGCTGCGCACATCTAAGGGCCACTTGGTGTATAAAAGACCGCCAGCCAGATCACAACTAAGGTCTCGAAAACCCATACTAAGACATGCATGTTATAAACATACACGCATCACACATGTCTAGTATGAACAGCAGGTATCATCACATAACTCTACAAAGTACTTCTTTATTGACATACACATAGAGTATACAAAGATCACATGTCTGTGATCAACATTACATCATACAACGGAAGAAAATTAGGTCTGAGTACAGACAAGTTTAACAAATGGCTTAGAGAAGCCTTGTAAACATACATGCCCTTCCACGAGGGACCAGACTGCTGTCTGGAACTATACTAGCTTAGTCAACGTCGAGCTTCGGGAAGGTGACTCCATCGGGGTCCGGTTCTCATCTAAAACGTAGAATAAGCAAACGTGAGTACAAAGTCGTACTCAGCAAGACTTACATCAGATCTATACTACTCATGGTCAAGTTTCAAGGTAAATGAGGTGGGGTTCAACATGCAGAAGTGCCAGCTTTAACTTGGCTAGTCCTGTGCTACGAGTACCAGACTTGAGGTAAGAAGCGTACACGAGTCCACTACCAAGTCTCCAACCAATACACCACTATGGTTACTTCCTCGACTTCCCCACGAGGAAGCATGCCATAGCACTCACGCTTATCTTGCGAGTTTTATAAGTATCCATTCAAGTTGTCTATGATCAAGTAGAGGTCTCCAAGTAGTCCATAACCGCGGACACGGCTATTCGAATAGTTCATTAACCCTGCAGGGGTGTACATCTTCACACGCGTGTCATCACTTATCGTCTCGTTCTTTTCATCCTTCAAGCGGGTGTCGGACATGGATGAAACCAAGGCACTACCCTCACATCACCTTTTCTAATCCAGGAGTCGACTACCTGAGTTTTTCACCGCTCGAGAGTCCGGCCAGTTCCACGAAACGGACTCAGATAATGCAAGGGTCCGAGACGCCACCTTTGACAGATGGTTTCACTGCCTCACAGGTCCACCCACATATCTATAGTTAGGTCAAATGAAAAGCCCGAATCTAGTGTGACTCCTGGACCGGATCTGGTACGAAAAGAGGCCAAACGGGGCTCCCATAAAACCCTACATGTGGTCATACTCTTTGTCTTGGATCACAAAACAGGAACTTGGGGCCTAGGGCAGTGTTCAACGAGACAACCCACTGTGTACTCCTACACAGCCTCTCATCGTTCACCTTTGCTTAGGGTGGATTCACCAACACGTTATCATCAGCATCACTATGTTCATTCCATCCCGACTCACAATCATAACATCCTCATTGTATCACTAAGCAGCAATAAGCAGTAACAGTTGCAGGGGCCACATGCTCAACGTTCAACTCCTAAATTTGCTAGGATTGTGGTTTACTTAATACGGTGACAAAATTATAGGTCATGCATCGGAATGTGTTCAACTATGCGAAAGAACGTGTCTCGGTGATCTCCTAAACATGCATTTTCTGGATTATTTTAAATCTCTGGAAAAATGGTTTATTGTGTCATCATGACGTGGAAGTGATGTCATAGGGGGCTGACCAGTGGGGTCGGCTTGTCAGCCTCAGGGGGGTTAACCCCTCGGTTAATTAAGATTTAAGTTAGTTTAGGGAGGGCCAGGGCCCACCTGTCAGTGACCCTAGGTCAACACATAGGGGGATTAGCCCTTAATTAACCATGCCAGCCGGCGTTTAGCCGCCGGTGGCCACGGCTGCGGCGGGGGGGTTGCCGGAGTTGGTCTCCCGGCCTCGGTTGGCTGCGCTGCGAGCACTGGGGCGTAACCCTTGCTCGTGTGCATCGCCCCGAGCACACGGCGACCATGGGGGAGCAATGTAGGCACGGCGGAGACCTTGCCGCCGGCGACCCGTGCTCGGGTTCGACGGGATGGACGCCCCGGTGCAGAACAGTGAGCGCGAAAAGGGGGAAAAGAACGTGGAGCTCACCGTGAACGCTTTGGGGAGCACGGCGAGGGCTTGGAGGGCGTGGTGCTGATGAATTTTCCGACGAGGCCCACGGCAGCCGGCGGCAAATCGGCGAAGACGGCGTCGTCTCTGAGGATCTCGGCGTCGATTAGCTGCAGTGGTAGACGAGGACGTCGACGAGGAGGCGCTACGACATGGTGGCGCAGCTTGTCGTCGATGTTGGCCGCGTAGTCACGGCGCCGTGCTCTGCGGCGGAGCTCGGGCGGCTTCGAGAACGGCGAGGGGAGGCAGTGGAGACTGAGCAGAGAGAGGGTAATGAATGGGGCGTGCTCCAGATGCTTCCAGGCGCGAGGACGTGGGCGGGGAGGCAGCTGCGTGGCCTCGGCGGCCACGGCGATGGCGTGCATGCCGGCCACCGAGCTGCTTCTGGCTGCGGGAGGAAGATGCCAAGAGGAGGGGGTGGGCTGGGCCACCCTGGGGGCTGGGCAGGCTAGAGTTGGGCCAGAAGCACAGGTATGCCTCCTTTCCCTTTTCTTTCTGTTTAATTTTCTGACATTTGTTTTGTTTTGACAAAAAAAATACCAAAACATTTTATAAAATCTCCAAATTATTTATATGGACTTACATGGCATAACACCAGCCAATCCCATGATTTGAAGATTTTTGAAATTCAATTAATTTGAATTTCAATTCAAATAGCATTTAAATTTAATTTCCGAGCCTCTGTTTGAATATTTGAAAAATCGATGAGCATGGGTTTGACTCCAAATCATTTTTAAAATGGTCACACTCATTTTTAGGATTTTTCAACATATCCAAAAGAATTTTGGAAAAAGATTTCTTTCTGGCCTTTTAATTAATTTCTCAGGGCTTTTCTTTTCCCCATTTTTGAATTTTCTTTTGAATTTTTGCATGATGCAAAGGGCAAAAACAAACCCTAGCACTTACCCTAGTTGGGGTTGTGACAACTCGCCCCCACTGAAAAGAATCTCGTCCCGAGATTCAGAAATCATCGGGAGGAAGGTGGGGTACTCGGCACGGAGGCGGTCTTCTCTTTCCCAGGTTGCTTCTTTCTCGGAGTGATGTGACCATTGCACTTTGAGGAACTTGATCTTCTAACGACGAGTGACACGCTCTGCGGAATCAAGAATATGAACGGGGTACTCTCGATAAGAAAGGTCATCTTGGAGATCTAGCGTTTCATGGTCGACTTCGCGGATGGGGTCCTTGAAGCAACGCCTGAGTTGTGACACATGGAATACGTCATGTACTCGGGAAAGGTACGGAGGTAGTTCAAGTTGGTAGGCAACTTCTCCACGTTTAGCTAGTATGTGGAAAGGTCCGATGTAACTTGGGGCCAACTTTCCTTTGATACCGAATCTTTGGGTTCCCTTCAGAGGAGTAACCCGAAGGTAAGCCTTCTCATCAAGATTGTAGCTCTCTTCCCTATGATGACGATCATAGTAGCTTTTCTGATGAGATTGGGCGTCTTTCAATCGATCACGAACAATGCGAACTTGCTCTTCTGCTTCCTTGATCATATCCGGTCCAAAGAGTTGTCTTTCACCGGTTTCTTACCAGTTTAGGGGTGTTCGACATCGTCGGCCATAGAGGAATTCAAAGGGAGCAATGTTTAGACTAGATTGATAGCTATTGTTATAAGCAAATTCGGCGAATGGAAGAGATTTCTCCCAATTCTTTCCGAAAGAGATAACACAAGCTCTGAGCATGTCTTCCAAGATTTGATTAACCCTTTCAACTTGACCTCTAGATTGAGGATGGAAAGCTGTACTAAAGGATAGATGAGTTCCCATAGTATTCTGAAAACTTTCCCAAAATCTAGAGGTGAAAAGGCTACGACGATCAGAATTGATTTCCAAAGGAACACCGTGAAGAGACACAATTCTAGAGACATACAAGTCCGCCAACTGAATAGCAGTTATAGACTCGCGAACTGGAAGGAAGTGAACAACTTTTGAGAGTCGGTCAATGACAACGAAGATGGCATCATTTCCTTTCTGGGTTTTTGGAAAGCCGATGATGAAGTCCATACCGACCTTGTCCCATTTCCACTCGGGAATAGACAATGGTTGAAGAGTACCAGCAGGTCTTTGGTGTTCTTCCTTAATGCGACGACAAACATCACATTCGGCAACAAATTGTGCAATGTCTCTCTTCATCCGGGTCCACCAAAATCTCTGGCGTAGATCTCGGTACATTTTTGTGCTACTGGGATGAATGGAGAGGGGAGTGTCATGAGCTTCCTTAAGGATCAGGTGCTTTAGGTCTTCATTCTCAGGAACTACTAAACAATTTTCAAAGAATATTGTTCCTTGATCATTTGCAGAGAAAAATTTAGCAACTCCGCTAACAATGGTCTGCTTGATCTCTTGAATATTACTATCTTGTTTCTGGGCGGCTATGATTTGATCCTCAAGGGTTGGTTTCGCCACCAAGGTAGAAAGAAATCCATGAGGAACAATCTCGAGATTGAGCTTTTGAAATTCCTCATGAAGAAGTGGTTGATACTGTTGTAACATGAGGTTGTTACAATACAACTTACGACTTAGTGCATCAGCCATGACATTGGCCTTGGCTGGGGTGTAAGAAATTCCTAAGTCATAATCTTTTATCAACTCTATCCAGCGTCTTTGCCTGAGATTAAGATCTGGCTGGGTGAATATGTATTTGAGGCTTTGGTGATCAGAATAGATCTCACAATGATTACCAAGGAGGTAATGTCGCCAAGTCTTCAGGGCATGAACTACGGCAGCGAGTTCAAGATCATGGGTAGGATAGTTCTCTTCATGTGGACGCAACTGGTGTGAAGCGTAAGCTACCACATGTCTATCTTGCATAATTATGCATCCTGACCCTTGCCGTGAAGCATCACAATCGATCTCGAAATCCCTTTTGGTGTCTGGAGGTGCAAGTACGGGTGCAGAAGTCAATCTTATTTTTAGCTCTTGAAAGCTTTCCTCGCACTTGGGAGTCCACTAGAATTTCTTATCTTTCTTGAGGAGTTCAGTTAGAGGCTTTGCAACTTTAGAAAAGTTCTCGACGAAGCGACGGCAATAGCTGGCTAGGCCAAGAAAACTCCTAACTTGCTTAACCGATTCAGGTGGAGTCCAGTCAAGGACGGCCTGAACTCTCTCGGGATTGACAGCAATGCCTTTTGCAGAAATCACGTGGCCTAAGTAGGTCACTTCTGGTAGGCAAAATTCACACTTGGAGAACTTGGCATAAAGGCGATGCTCTCAAAGTTTCATCAGTACCAACCTAAGATGTTCTGCGTGCTCTTTTTCGTTCTTCGAGTAGATGAGAATGTCATCAAGATAAACCACAACAAATTTATCTAGGTACTCCATGAAGATCGAATTCATTAAGCGCGAGAATGTGGCGGGGGCATTGGTTAAACCGAAGGACATGACGGTATACTCGTAAAGGCCATAACGAGTAGTGAAAGCCGTTTTTCGAATGTCCTCATTTCGGATTTTGATTTGGTGATAACCTAATCTCAAATCCATCTTGGAGAAGACAGAGGATCCAGCAAGTTGATCATAAAGATCATTGATCCTGGGCAATGGGTACTTGTTCTTTATCGTCGCTAGATTTAGCGGGCGATAGTCTACTCACATCCTTTCTGTTCCATCTTTCTTCGTTACAAACAGAACGGGGAAACCCCATGGCGATGAGCTAGGGAGGATGAAGCCTTTTGCCAACGAAGCATCAAGTTGGGTTTTTAGCTCAGCTAACTCATGTGGCGACATTCTATATGGGCGTCTGGAAATTGGGGGCGTGCCTGGTATAAGATCCACTATGAATTCTACACACCTGTCGGGTGGCATTCCCGACAGCTCTTCAGGAAAGACATCCGGGAAGTCACGAACCACCGGAATATCTTCTAGGTCTGGAAGGGGAAGCACATTCAAAGTATGCACCTGGATTCTAGAGCTGGGTGATGTGTAGTCAATGATCTGACCTGAAGGATGGGTGAGTTTAATTGATTTGGCTTTACAACCAAGGAAAGCATTCTTCCTTGATAACCAATCCATTCCTAGGATGACATCAATGTCTGAAGACTTGAGGGCTATAAGAGAGGCAAGGAATACTAAACCCTCAATTGCTATTTGATTGCCATGGCTTACTCTATTAGTTTGCCACTTTGAACCAGGAGTTTGGATGATCATTGGAGAAAACATTTCTTCAAAAGGAAATTCATGACGAAGTGCATAACTCTCCGACATGAATGAATGAGAAGCTCCTGGATCGAAAAGAACGGAGGCGGAAACATGATTGACTGGGAGTGTACCAAGGATGACGTCAGAAGCAGCAGTGGTTTCCTCAACTGAGATTTGGTTCACACAACCACTACTTGTGGCTGAAAGCTTTGCTGGGATGGTTTTGGTGGTTGCTTTCTTTGGAGGCTTATGACTAGGTCGACGTGGTGCCACCAACACTGTAGGGCATTGTCGGAAGTAATGGCCTGTCAGACCACACGTGAAACACATCCTGCCTGAATTGCTGGGAGCAGGATTACTTGATGGCACACCATCATTCCTGGGAGGAACAATGTGTTGAGGTGGATGGCATATATTGGATGGTGGCCTCTGAAGAAAGTTTTGAGGTAAGGCACCAGTTGGAATCCATATTCGGCGTTTCTGAGGGGCTGAACTTGAAGAAGGAGCAAGCTCAAGAGCATGCTTGCGAGACTCTTCGAACACTTCATTGCCATGCTCAGCTCTAAAGGATCTGTTGACTAAATCCTCATAGGTGGAAAATTTGATGAGGTTGAGATCATGACGAAGGATGGGGCTAAGTCCCTTACGGAACCTTGCCTGCTTTCTGGCATCGGTGGTGATCTCATCTTGGGCATAACGAGCAAGACGGTTGAACTCTCTCACATATTCATGAATGGACATCTCTCCTTGAGTCAGATTGCAGAACTCTTCCTTCTTGCGCTCCATCAACTCATCTAGAAGGTGGTATCCTCGAAAGGAATCACGGAACTCCTGCCAAGTCACTAGGTGACCATCAGGTTGCATCGCAACATAGTTCTCCCACCATTCAGCAGCAGCACCTTCTAGAAAGTATGCCGCTAATATAACTCGATCATTGGGAGAAACATGTGTCGTGTCAAGCTTACGCTCGATGGAATGGAGCCAATCATCAGCTTCAAGGGTCTCAGAAGAACATCGGAATACCGGTGGCTTGAGGAGGATGAAGTCCTGAATGCTCACAACCACATTGCAATGACGTGAGGTATTCTGCTCGATGAGCTCCAGAAGGCGTTTTTGATCACGTCGATTCTTCTCAGCTTCCATCATGATTTCCGCCGTAGAAGGCGGTGGTGGAGGTGCATCATCATTTCGATTCCGATCACGGTCTCGATTCCGAAGAACAGCACTACGAGTTCCACCTGACATCCTGTGTGATAAAAATCAACAAGCAGAACAGGTTGTATGATGGAATCAAAGAGAAGAAGGACATGATTTAGGTGGAAAGATTGTAATGCAAGGGCAAAGATTCATAGAAACACGGGATTAGTCAGGCAGCATAACGGCTACACCGGGATGGAAAACAAGACAACCTCGAGGAGATTGGACAGAACTTCCTCAAGGAACTCAAAACACGGAGACTCTGGACGACCACAACAATCCTACGGCTACAAGGAAGCACTCAGCAAGATGTTCTAGTAAGACATAGATGAGCCTAGTCCTATCATCCCGTAGAAAAGATAAGGATGACCCAGAACTCAGATCGATGAGGGTATGGAGAAAAAGAAGCCTTACGTTGGTCCCACTATACCCAGAGTAACTATATAACTATAGAATGCTAGAGTCGACTCCGACCAAGGGTTTGAATAATCCTACAGACAGTCCTGCTCTGATACCAAGTCTGTCGGGACCCGGGGTTAGTGTAAGGCCCGATATGCGGTACTGTTCTAGATCTAGATGTTTCCATCCAGATCCGGGGACGAAGCACATATCGGTCCCACCGCGACATATGACGAAGTCATATGCGCCGGATTTCCAACATGATATCACAACATTACAGATACAGGATACAACATCTCGTACAACCGGCATACAACTGCCTTAATACAATACAACAACGGAAGATACATGTCTGAGTACAGACTACAATCAAAAGCCTACTGGCAAAGATAAAAACATTGATCCCATAACCACACGGGTCCAGGCCCTCCGCCGGGATCCGCCTAACTAGTCGTCGTCGAGTCTCCCCGTGAAACGTCGATCACCGTACCTGTTGTCGATCGAGAACCCTGAAAAGATTTTGGGGGTAGTATCATGAGTATAGAAGTACTCAGCATCCAACTGTAGTGGTCAACTGACCCAGGAAGGACTTAATCACTCGTCATTCTAGGACAACTAGTAGTTTACGGTAAGGATGGGGTAAGTGGTGAGGTTGCTGCCGCACTAGCATTTATGAAGTGGCTAACGATCTAGAGAGTAAGATAAGAAGCCAAGCATTCGATGAGGAATCGCCTCCAACAAGTCTTGCTATCAACTACTTACGAAATCATAACACCTATCCTATCCTTGTCCTCCTCTTCGTATCCCGAAGAAGAAGAAGCAGTCAAGGCACACACACACGTTGATCAAGTTATATTAAGATTATCTCAGTTGTTGTTGTCTATGAACAAGGAGTAGGTCTCAAGTCGTCCATAACCGTGGACACGGCTTCTCGAAAAGATTTAACCCTGCACGGGTGTACCAACTGCCCATTAAAAGGCTCTGCGCGCACGCCCATCTCTCTCAGTTGCTACCCATCACAGCCAACCATTTTATGATTTAGTTCCAAGAGATCCGAAGCGACAGGTCCCTCTAACTAACAACGAATAAACCCGGGTGGCCCCCGGGAAGTCGACACCCAATCCAAAAGCTGGCCATGCTCTCGGATCGGACTCTTCCATCTCAACAGGGTTCGGGTTACCGAGACGCCGCACGTGAGGCCTCGAGCCCTCGCCGGTCAAAGGTGGACCAACAGGGAAACCATGTCTCCGCTGGTCCGGGTTGTTTAAAAATTGCGAGGGGATCCACCAAGCACACACACGGGGTTTCAAATGGTAAATCAGCTCGGGCCACCAATAGAAATGTTTGAAGCTAGATAGATAAGAAAAGGGGACCCCATAAAATCCCACACGCGGTTAGGCACGCTCAGTCTCAAAACCAATACCCGGAACTCAGATCCTAGGTGACTCGAATGGAACAAAGCGTCGGGGCGGGATAGACTAGACCTTCTGTAACACCCTCACTGTCAGTGAACAGTAATCAGGGTTACTTATCATCTCTACTGTTCAAAACTTTTGTTTGATCAGCTGGTTCAATTCAAATTCAAATTCTCCTTTGATATTGTTGCATGCAAGTATGAACCATGGACCTTGATCATCATTGGCCACCTAAAGTCCAAGCCATTTGAAATAAAATTCAAACAAACCCTAAAATGTCTTTTGATGAATATCAAAAATATGGTGACAATAAATCTTTTCCAAAAATCTTGGAACCACTTTTATAAAATCCCAAATAATCATTGGACCATGCCCATGTAATCATTGGTATTTATTGGGCTACTGAAAATTGTAAACAATTAATAACAGTAGCAATTCCAGGCCAATTGCTCATTTAATAATAAAATAAATTAGAAAAAGAGTTTAGAAAAACCCTAAACTTTTTTCGGTACTCTAGGATTATGCTCTACTAATTATGGGACCAAAATGGAATTATATAAAAATGCCTAAGCCAATTAAATAAATGCTAACAGAATTTTACAGAAAAGGAAAAGAACAAAATGGGGCTCTGACTATTGGTCGCACTGGGGCGTAGCCCACCTTCATCCCGGCCCACCCCGGCCCACTCCCACCCCTCCCTTCTTCTACCTCGTGCTACAGGAGATGCCGACCGTGCCATGGCGACCCGAGCTGCTCGCGCTCAACCCGCTCCCCCTCGGTCGCAGCAGTGCCTCGGTGTGGAGAAGAAATATCTACCCCTTGCCCGGAATTTGTGGATCGCAACCTCCCTATCTTCTCTCCACCCGCCCCCTCGTCTGTTTCTCCCACCACCGAGGTCGGCCATGGCGCATCCCCTTCGATCCCGCGACAACCGTCATCCTCCAGCCCCGTGGGCTTGTCCGGCAGCTTCATCACGCTCGTCTGCCTCGCCCTGGTGCTCTAGTTCCTCTCGGGGGGTAACTCGGCGGCCGCATCTAACTCCTGCCCGCCACGGCCACCGCGACTTAACCGCTCGGCCCCCCGCCTCTCTGGGCCCCGTCGGCCCCCTCGTGCTCGTCCATGACCTCCCCGGGGTGAGCCTCCCCCATTCCCTCTTCTCCCCGCTCGTTCTGGTGCGCCGGTACGCCGTAGCCCCTAGCTAGCTCCGTCGTGGCTGCCATGGCCATGGCGCACGCTCACCGCACCCATGGCCACGCCACGGCCTGCCATGGACACGCCCGAGCCGTGCCCTGCTCGCCTACTTCGCGCGCTGCACCTCCACGCCCCCCCTGCTCCGGGCCGACGCCGTGAACCCCCTCGCCGGCGGGCACGAGTGGGATTAGCCCAAGGCTAACCCCCCTTTACTAATAGCCCCCCCCCTCCGTCTCTATGACCAGTGGGGCCCAACTCCCCTAATTGTCTGTTAAAATAACTAAAAGAAATAAAACCCCCATGTGTGAATGACAGTGGGCCCAAGGCCATTAGTTAAGCTAATTTCAAATAACTGGTTGATTAGCTAAACCATGTGACTTACATGTGGGTCCAGTGAATTTAGAATAAAAATTATGATTTAATTAGATGACTAGAGGCTGACATGTGGGACCCACTGGTCAGTTGACCAGTCAAAGGCCCAGCCTATGACATGTAGGCCCCACATGTCAGGTTTGACCAGTCAAATGGCACTGTTCTGGATAATGTTTAATTGTTTAATAAAATAAATCCAGTAAATGTTTAAATATGAATAAAACTTTGAAATTGAATATCTTTTAAACCGTAACTCCGATGAAAATAATTTATGTATCAAACTTGATCAGAAAAATATAACGAATACGGATACGCTATCCGTATGTCTACCACCCCCCTCTAACGTACCGAACATCGACATTCCCCCCCCCTTCGGGCCGTCCGTCGATAATTCCCGGTGCTGGTAAAAACCTGCCGGATGAATTTATTTCGAACACGAAAGTTGTTCGGAATAGATCAACTAGCACGGATACACCCCCTTATGTTTGTCCGGTACCCACGACACCTCCGGCTTGATCCTTCCCCCTCCAGACACCCTGTCCGGTAATCATCCGGAGCCGGTAGTTCATCCTCAGATGAATTACCGCTCCGAGCAACGTGCATTGCACTGCGTTAGAACACCGTTAACATTTCATCTGTCATATCATGCATCTGTTTGTATATGCTTGTTGTGTATTTACTGTTTCTTCCCCCCCTTAATCTCCGGTAGACCCCGCTGCTGCCGTTGACTACACCGCTGCTGAGTACGACTACTTCGTCGACGACCCTACCCCTACCGTCGAGCTTGCAGGCAAGCAAAGCCATTCTCTTCAACAGATATCGCCTATCTTTCCGTACTTTTCTTGCACTAGGCATTGTTACTGCTGCTGCTACGATTACAATCCTATTCAACTGCATAGCCTGATTTTTGTCGCCCCTTGATGTGCCTTCCTTTATCCTATGCTGCCTATTATTATTATGCATTATTCAGCAGTGAGCCCTGCGCATTGTTAGCTAGGATTAGATAGAGGGCCGTGATCACTCAGGGGAGTGAACGCGGGTACAAATATTATAACTGCACAGGTACGGTACAAAGCAGACACCGTCTAAGGCCCCTATCTGGGTTATGCCTAGTCACCTCAAGTGTGAGCTATCAAGGAGTAATCCTTGTACTCCACTCGAGGCTGACTTTGACTTGCCGCCATAGGGTCCTGAACGGCGATTTTCCTTCAGGTAAGAATTCGGGCGACCCAACGGTGCCCGCGAGAGGTATTGCGACGGGACGACAAGGAGGGTACGACCAGTGTACTGGTGTGCTTGGCCCCTGATCGTTGGCCGCGAGAGTTACCAAACTACGAAAGTCGAGCTCCTCCAGGAGCACACGCGAGACAAGGTAAGGAGACGGTTCACCTTGTTGGTAACCGCAGTGACTTGGTGGGACGACGGGGCAGGCACCGATGTACTGGTGGTCCTGGCTGCTGTCGTTGTCCGCGGGTCGGTTAAGTCGAGGCAACGATAACGGTTGTCACGCAGGTTAATTAAAATGCTAAATGGTTCAGTGAATGTGTTGAGTTGGCTATATGCCATGTACGCACTACCTACCCGTGGGAATTACGAGTTATGGGCTCCTCTGCTTCGTAGTGTCGTCCGAGGACTCTTCAGACGTCAGCAGTACCGCGGCCTGCGCCGGGAAGTGGTGTTGTCTTATTTTCTCGCGCGGTGGTGTCTTATTTGGATTTGCTTTAACTTCACCGGCCAGCCACGCACCGTGCAGGAGTACGTTCGGGTTGGGCTCCAAGGCCCGGCGTACTTAGGATTTAGACCGGCGGATGGCCTCTCTGTTGAGTTTGAAAGATGGGCTATGAAGTGTCGGATAGCCTAGGTGGAGCGTTCCCTAACAAGGTTCCCGCCACCCTGGAGATCCGTGCGTGTAGCGTAACACAAGTGCACCCCTGCAGGGAAGATTAATCTATTCGAATAGCCGTGTCCACGGTAACAGGACACTTTATGCTGAAGCTGGATCTTACCACTAGAAACTATTATTATTAAATTGTATGGTTCCGGGTTTTCTTCCTCGCGGGGATGTCGAGGAGGTGAACTCGGAGGCATTGTTAATTAATACAACTTATTATTATACAATGCTGCAGCAACTTCTGTTGCATTGTTACTTTATGCTTTATATAAACTGTTGGCTGATTCTTACCTCATGCTGCAAGACATCGTCGGAAGATGCTAATCTTCGTTAGGCCTAGCTTCTTACCCTTGCTCTGGATTTCTGTCTTTCAGTCCACTATATACAGCCTCTTCTTTCCGTTGATACAATGCATAATGCTTAGTAGCGGACGTAAGACTCGCGGGTATACTAGATACTCACCTGCTTTATTTCCTTTACTGTTTTGCCTGATCGGCCGCTGCAGTCGACGTTGGAGTCCAGGAGTAGGAGATCCCCGATGTCGACCACCGCAACGTGAAGATCCACGATGCCTTCTACGACGTCGAGTTTCCCCTTTGACCAGGAGTAGCTTGGAGGTTCCCAGGCAGGAGGCCTCGCCTTTTCGATCGTTGTTTTTTATGTGCTAGCCTTCTTAAGGCAACCTTGTATCCTTGTGTCTGTACTCAGATACTATTGCTTCCGCTGACTTTGTGCTCTCGAGCTGTTGAATTCGAGCCCTCGTGGCCCCCTGGCTTGTATTAAACAGCTTGTATTATTTTATTTGTAGAGTTGTGTTGTGATATCTCATCGTGAGTCCCTAATCTCGATCATGTACCTTGCGTGTATGATTACTGTACACGGCTTGATTTTGGGGGCGTCACACCTTCCATCCTTCGTCGAATATAGTCAACATTATAATAATCATATCATCAACAACAATAATATAATAATGTGATATCCCAAACCAAGGAGTAGCAGGGTAACATCGTAGCATCCTAAGCATGCATACTAAGCAGGGGCTGAGCAACGAGCAATAGTAACATAGCAGTACATGGTTTTCTGGGAGGGGACATGGCTGTATCGGTTTAAAAGAGGTTGTAAACATGTGGTAGGATCAAACATCGAACCTAACCTAGACTAGCATGCAAACCGTTGGTTGAAATAGAATGGATCATAAGTAATGTATAGTCCTTTCCTGTTGAATAGTCGGGTTCCGAAGGTGTAGTTGATCGCAAGCTCGCATCGTCTCCGAGAGGTACCCGCGGAAGCACACAAGACGGTAAACACTGGAAAGCAATCAACGAGCAAGCATCTATTACTACGAGGCAAGCACGAGCAAGCATCAACAAGAAGGCAACACGAGACATCGCACCTACCGTCGAGAGAGGTTACTAACAATTTAAGTGGAGTACTCGTCACACACGACGATACCGCACGTTTAGAATCGGTTCAAGTTGTTTAGCTACACAAGGTGAGCAAAAGGTTGTTAACATGGCATCTCACTCAAGCATGCCAAGAGGTGAAGCAAAATAAACTATCTAATCTTGTCACTTTAAGTGGGGGTAAAACCTATACATGGCAAACTATTGCGGACCCCACGATAAATATTGCATTTGGTACTATTTTTCCCTAAACAAGATTTTATTATTTTTATTAGCAAGCAAGAACAGCATAAACACAATCTACATGCAATTATAATCAAGTTACATATAAAGAACATTTAAACAGAGCAACGGTTAAAAAGTTATTGCAATTACAATTCACAGTGGAAAGCAGATGTAATTAGCATGTAAAAAAAGTCAAACATGGCAAAGCAGCACAAATTATCAAACTAGACACAATTCTAAGCAAGTTTCATATTTTACGCGTCGCGATCGGAGCTACGGTTACAAAGTTACGGGCACCGCAAAAAGCTAATACAATCTGCTAAAAATAAAAAAATACAGAAAAGGAAAAAACACTATCGGGCCAACAGTACTGGGCCGAGCCCATCTAACAGAAAAATAAGAAAAAAAGAGAAAAAAATAAAAGCGGGCTGCCTCACCGAGTGGGCTGTGGCCCAAGTGGCTGAGGAGGCCCGATGGCTGGGCTGGGGCGCCTGGGCCAGGGGGCAAGCCTTTGGAGATAGGTCGACCCACGCGCGCGTCACGAGGCAGCCATGCAACCGGCGCCCGATCCCATCTGGATCGTGGCTGCCAGGAGCGGCGGCAGCTCGCCGGACGGCCTCCGGCGGCGAGGTCGAGGGCAGGCGATGGTCCAGGCGAGGAGGAGGGGTCGCGCGGGTCCGTCGTCTTCGGGCGGCGCAGCAAGCTCCCGGCTCGAGGAGGCCATGGCCATGGCGTGGTGGCAGCCGGCCTGGCGAGCTCGGGATGGGCGTTCATGGCGTCGGCGCCTTGCACGCAGAGAGGAGGAAGAGAGGTTAGATCGAGGGAAGAAGAAAGGAAGAGGAGAGGCGCGACCTGTGGGGCTCGTCGGCGGCGGGTAGGCTCGTCGGCCGGTGTGCGGCGGCGCTCCATTGGACGTGCAGGTCCAGATCGGGCCCGGGAGGCTGGAGGTAGGTGGGAGGTTCAGGGGGTGACGTGGCAGCCCGAGAACCACTGATCTGCAGATCGAAGGGCTGGAATTTCCCTGAATCTAGGGTTTCGTGGTAGGTGGAGCTGTGGGCAGAATTTGGAGCAACTCTAGGGGGGGTGCCTGCAATTTTTGTCTAGGGAAACCCTAGAAATGGGGTGGGAGTGTCGTGGTCTTTATATAGCCCCGGTGGCTGGCAGTTTGCAAAAACATCCCCGGTTTTTCTCTCTCGCGCGCGGTGCTCACGTTTCTGACCGCCGGGGGTCCGCAGTACCTCCGATTCGGGTAAAACTTTGAACTGCGCGATCAACGCGTCGAGCCGGAGGCTTTCACCTAGCGCTGGAACCGTTCCGAGAACACTTTCCGGCGCGCTATAAAAATAACCCGTATAATTATTAAACGGGATTTTTCGTTCCGTTGGCTGCGGCTGGTCTTGTGCGGTTTTCACGACGGTGATCGGGTGAACCCGGTGTCGCAAAGATCGAGTGTCAGGGTGGCAAGGGTCGGTATCCGTCCGGTACGATATAATAGGGGGAAAATAATCGCCGATCGGTAAATCGGGGATGCAAACACCGCAAACAAATCAGTCAATCAAACAATTCACACCGAAAACAAAATTTTAATTTTTTGTGAAAACTGGGTTGTTACAATACAACACCACCAATAAGGGATCTCGTCCCGAGATCCTGGACGATCCGGGGGAGAGGGGGAAGAGAAAAGAGAGTCGACGATCTTCAACACCACCAACAAGGGACTCTACTTCATGTCGATGTCGAGCTTCCGTCGAGATAAACTTCCGAAGAGAGACGACATCGTCGGAATAACGAAAACGTCAAAGGCAAGAGGAAGAACGATCGCGAAAAGGAGATCAAGGGATAGTGATTTTCGACGCAAGTCGTAAAAACACCTGACAAAAGGAGGTAGGGCAAAGGACGACCCAGATGTACACCAGAGTTGGAAGTCTAAAGGCACTACAGGATTTCCCAAACCTGAGATCGGAATCGAGAAAATACGCTGCAAGCAAGGCATTGTAACGGTTCCGATACTCCACACACTCGAGATCCTAAAGTTTGAAGGGGATAAGACGAGAGTAAAACACTTACGACACTTTTCCTGACCAGAGCAAGGGTAAGGAGTAAAAAGATTCCTACTCTCCGATAACTAACTTAGTAACTACAAAATAATTTTTGTCTAGACTCGACTTCGGCCAGAAAAGGGATCCTACGGTCGGTAAGGCTCTGATACCAAGTTGTAAGGCCCGATATTCGGTATTGTTCCAGATCTAGATGTTTCCATCAAGATCCGGGGACGAAGCACATATCGGTCCCACCGCGACATATGACGAAGTCATATGCCCCGGATTTCCAACATGATATCACAACATTACAGATACATGATACAACATCTCATACAACCGGCATACAACTGCCTTAATACAATACAACAACGGAAGATACATGTCTGAGTACAGACTACAATCAAAAGCCTACTGGCAAAGAAAAAAACATCGATCCCATAACCACACTGGTCCAGGCCCTCCGCCGGGATCCGCCTAACTAGTCGTCGTTGAGTCTCCACGTGAAACGTCGATCACCGTACCTGTTGTCGATCGAGAACCCTGAAAAGAGTTTGGGGGTAGTATCATGAGTACAAAAGTACTCAGAATCCAACTGCAGTGGTCAACTGACCCAGCAAGGACTTCATCACTCGTCATTCTAGGACAACTAGTAGTTTACGTTAAGGATGGGGTAAGTGGTGAGGTTGCTGCCGCACTAGCATTTGTGAAGTGGCTAACGATCTAGAGAGTAAGATAAGAAGCCAAGCATTCGATGAGGAATCGCCTCCATCAAGTCTTGCTATCAACTACTTACGCAATGATAACACCTATCCTATCCTTGTCCTCCTCTTCGCATCCCGACAAAGAAGAAGCAGTCAAGGCACACACACATGTTGATCAAGTTATATTAAGATTATCTCAGTTGTTGTTGTCTATGAACAAGGAGTAGGTCTCAAGTCGTCCATAACCGTGGAAACGGCTTCTTGAAAAGATTTAACCCTGCAGGGGTGTACCAACTGCCCATTACAAGGCTCCGCGCGCACGGCCATCTCTCTTAGTTGCTAACCATCACAGGGAACCATTTTATGATTTAGTTCCAAGAGATCCGAAACGAAAGGTCCCTCTAACTAACAACGAACAAATCCGGGTGGCCCCCGGGGAGTCGACACCCAATCCAAAAGCTGGCCACGCTCTCGGATCGGACTCTTCCGTCTCAACAGGGTTTGGGTTACCGAGACGCCTCACGGGAGGCCTCGGGCCCTTGCCGGTCAAAGGTGGACCAACAGGGAAACCATGTCTCCGCTGGTCCGGGTTGTTTAAAAATTGCGAGGGGATCCACCAAGCACACACACGGGGTTTCAAATGGTAAATCAGCTCGAGCCACCACTAGAAATGTTTGAAGCTAGATAGGTAAGAAAAGGGGACCCCATAAAATCCCACACGCGGTTAGGCACGCTCAGTCTTAAAACCAATACCCGGAAATCGTATCCTAGGTGACTCGAATGGAACAAAGCGTCGGGGCGGCATAGCCTAGACCTTCCATCCTTCGTCGAATATAGTCAACATTATAATAATCATATCATCAACAACAATAATATAATAATGTGATATCCCAAACCAAGGAGTAGCAGGGTAACATCGTAGCATCCTAAGCATGCATACTAAGCAGGGGCTGAGCAACGAGCAATAGTAACATAGCAGTACATGGTTTGCTGGTAGGGGACATGGATGTATCGGTTTAAAAGAGGCTGTAAACATGTGGTAAGATCAAACATCGAACCTAACGTATACTAGCATGCAAACCGCTGGTTGAAATAGAATGGATCATAAGTAATGTATAGTCCTTGCCTGTTGAATAGTCGGGTTCCGAAGGTGTAGTTGATCGCAAGATCGCATCGTCTCCGAGAGGTACCCGCGGAAGCACACAAGACGGTAAACGCTGGAAAGCAATCAGCGAGAAAGCATCTATTACTACGAGGAAAGCACGAGCAAGCATCAACAAGAAGGCAACACGAGACATCGTACCTACCGTCGAGAGCGGTTACTAACAATTTAAGTGGAGTACTCGTCACACACGATGATACCGCACGTTTAGAATCGGTTCAAGTTGTTTAGCTACACAAGGTGAGCAAAAGGTTGTTAACATCGCATCTCACTCAAGCTTGGCAAGAGGTGAAGCAAAATAAACTATCTTTTAAGTGGGGGTAAAACCTATACATGGCAAACTATTGCGGACCCCACGATAAATATTGCATTTGGTACTGTTTTTCCCTAAACAAGATTTTATTATTTTTATTAGCAAGAGAGAACAGCATAAACACAATCTACATGCAATTCTAATCATGTTACATATAAAGAACATTTTAAACAGAACAACGGTTAAAAAGTTATTGCAATTACAATTCACAGTGGCAAGCAGTTGTAATTAGAAGGTAAACAGCAGGTAAACAAAGTCAAACATGGCAAAGGAGCACAACTTATTAAACTAGACACAATTCTAAGCAAGTTTCATATTTTACGCGTCGCGATCGGAGCTACGGTTACAAAGTTACGGGCACCGCAAAAAGCTAATACAATCTGCTAAAAATAAATAAATACAGAAAAGGAAAAAAAACTATCAGGCCAACAGTACTCGGCCGAGCCCATATAACAGAAAAAAAAAGAAAAAAAATAAAAGCGGGCTGCCTCACCGAGTGGGCTGTGGCCCAAGTGCCTGAGGAGGCCCGGTGGCTGGGCTGGGGCGCCTGGGCCAGGGGGCAGGCCGTGGGAGGTGGGCCGGCCCACGGGCCCGTCACCAGGCGGCCATGCAACCGGCGCCCGATCCCATCTGGATCGTGGCTGCCAGGGGCGGCGGGGGCTCGCCGGCCGGCCTCC
Organism: Bromus sterilis; assembly: GCA_950022295.1. NCBI lineage: Eukaryota > Viridiplantae > Streptophyta > Magnoliopsida > Poales > Poaceae > Bromus > Bromus sterilis. Next base: position 228,088,449 of record OX465599.1, read on the forward strand.
GGCGGCGAGGTCGAGGGCAGGCGAGGGTCCAGGCGAGGAGGAGGGATCACGCGGGTCCGTCGTCTTCGGGCGGCGCAGCAAGCTCCCGGCTCGGGGAGGCCATGGCCATGGCGTGCGGCGGCCGGCCTGGCGAGCTCGGGCTGGGCGTTCATGGTGGCGGCGCCTTGCACGCAGAGAGGAGGAAGAGAGATTAGATGGAGGAGAGAGAGGGAAGAAGAAAGGAGGAGGAGAGGCGCGACCTGCGTGGCTCGTCGGCGGCGGCTAGGCTCGTCGGCCGGTGTGCAGCGGCACTCCATGGGACGTGCAGGTCCAGATCGGGCCCGGGACGCTGGAGGTAGGTGGGAGGTCCAGGGGGTGACGTGGCACCCCGAGAGCCACTGATCTGCAGATCCAAGGGCTGGAATTGCCCTGAATCTAGGGTTTCGGGGTAGGTGGAGCTGTGGGCAGAATTTGGAGCAACTCTAGGGGTTGTGGCTGCAATATTTGGCTAGGGAAACCCTAGAAATGGGGTGGGAGTGTGGTGGTCTTTATATAGCCCCGGTGGCTGGCAGTTTGCAAAAACATCCCCGGTTTTTCTGACCGCCGGGGGTCCGCAGTACCTCCGATTCGGGTAAAACTTCGAACTGCACGATCAACGCGTCGAGCCGGAGGCATTCACCTAGCGCTGGAACCATTCCGAGAACACTTTCCGGCGCGCTATAAAAATAACCCGTTTAATTATTAAACGGGATTTTTCGTTCCGTTGGCTGCGGCTGGTCTTGTGCGGTTTTCTAGACGGTGATCGGGTGAACTCGGTGTCGCAAAGGTCGAGTGTCAGGGTGGCAAGGGTCGGTCTCCGTCCGGTACAAGATAAGAGGGGGAAAATAATCGCCGATCGATAAATCGGGGATGCAAACACCGCAAACAAATCAGTCAATCAAACAATTCACACCGAAAACAAAATTTTAATTTTTTGTGAAAACTGGGCTGTTACAGTTAGCGTATGTAATTACAGTCACAACTCAATCACATAGAGAGCCGAGAGGCGTACCCACTTGTCTAAGCAGACAAGGCCAAGCACAGAACACTCTCGGAAAGCATCGTACGTGAGAGGCATCCCAGCCAGGCCGGATGATCAACTGAGATGGGTCCTCATCGCCCGCTCACAAGTCTAAATGATTATGGGTGGTGAAATCCCATATTCAAAGACAAGTCGCCTCAACCATACTATCGACTATCTCATAACTCTTAAAAAGACTTACTCCAGCCCGATCACTTAGTCGGGGTCTAGGGCGGGCTCGATCATACCACAAAGTGTGCTACGTGGCAGAGTCACGAGCAATCGCATAGCGATGCCCCAAGCTGTGCACATCTAAGGGCCACTTGGTGTATAAAAGACCGCCAGCCAGATCACAACTAAGGTCTCGAAAACCCATACTAAGACATGCATGTTATAAACATACACGCAGCACACATGTCTAGTATGAACAACAGGTATCATCACATAACTCTACAAAGTACTTCTTTATTGACATACACATAGAGTATACAAAGATCACATCTCTGTGCTCAACATTACATCATACAACGGAAGAAAATTAGGTCTGAGTACAGACGAGTTTAACAAATGGCTTCGAGAAGCCTTGTAAACATACATGTCCTTCCACGAGGGACCAGACTATTGTCTGGAACTATACTAGCTTAGTCAAGGTCGAGCTTCGGGAGGGTGACTCCATCGGCGTCCGGTTCTCATCTAAAACATAGAATAAGCAAACGTGAGTACAAAGTCGTACTCAGCAAGACTTACATCAGATCTATACTAATCATGCTCAAGTTTCAAGGTAAAGGAGGTGGGTTCAACATGCAGAAGTGCGAGCTTTGACTTGGCTAGTCCTGTGCTACGAGTACCAGACTTGAGGTAAGAAGCGTACACAAGTCCACTACCAAGTCTACAACCAATACACCACTATGGTTACTTCGTCGACTTCCCCACGAGGAAGCACGCCATAGCACTCACGCTTATTTTGCGAGTTTTATAAGTATCCATTCAAGTTGTCTATGATCAAGTAGAGGTCTCCAAGTAGTCCATAACCGTGGACACGGCTATTCGAATAGTCATTAACTCTGCAGGGGTGTACATCTTTACACGCGTGTCATCACTTATCGTCTCGTTCTTTTCACCCTTCAAGCGGGTGTCGGACGTGGATGAAACCAAGGCACTACCCTCACATCACCTTTTCTAATCCAGGAGTCGACTACCTGAGTTTGTCACCGCTCGAGAGTCCGGCCGGTTCCACGAAATGGACTCAGATAATGCAAGGGACCGAGACGCCACCTTTTACAGATGGTTTCACTGCCTCACAGGACCACCCACATATCTATAGTTAGGTCAAATGAAATGCCCGAATCTAGTGTGACTCCTGGACCGGTTCGGGTACGTAAAGATGCCAAACGGGGCTCCCATAAAACCCTACATGTGGTCATACTCTTTCTCTTGGATCACAAAACAGGAACTCCCATAAAGCCCGAATCTAGTGTGACTCCTGGACCGGTTCGGGTACGTAAAGAGGCCAAATGTGGCAGTGTTCAACGAGACAACCCACTGTGTACTCCTACACAGCCTCTCATCGTTCACCTTTACTTAGGGTGGATTCACAAACACGTTATCATCAGCATCACTGTGTTCATTCCATCCCGACTCACAATCATAACATCCTCATTGTATCACTAAGCAGCAATAAGCAGTAACAGTTGCAGGGGCCACATGCTCAACATTCAACTCCTAAATTTGCTAGGATTGTGGTTTGCTTAATACGGTGACAAAATGATAGGTCATGCATCAGAATGGGTTCAACTATGCGAAAGAACGTGTCTCGGTGATCTCCTAAACATGCATAAGCGAGACTGAGAGGGAATTAGGATTTTATAGACATGATCAATGGGGTTTTCTTGCCTTGCTGACGATACACGGGGTTTACCGAACTTCTTCTCCTTCGGGGTAATCACCGTCTCGGATCGTCTGTCACTGGAACAATCAATCAACAAAGGGGGCAACATTGTAATAGAATGCACAAGCACATGATTATGTTGTCCATGATGTGAATGGTGTTGGTTTGCAGCAAATTCAATTTAAATGAAGTGTATTGCATTTGGAATGCTAATTCCAACTCTACATATGAATTTCAAATTAACCAACTTGCATTTGATATTGTTTGATCATTTGAAACCATGTGATCATGTGTGTGATATGCTTCTGAAGTTCAGGTGATCATGTTTGCATTGTAATGGTTAAAATTTTAATTGCATTTGAATTAAATTTTAATTAATTCCATTTAATCCAAATAGAAAAAGCTACTGGTACCATTTTAAAATCAACTCAAACATAATTGAAAATGGGAAATTTGGATAGCTTATTTTCTGCTGATCATTTTTCATATATTATATGTTATATTTGGAGTTCATATGAATTTTCTATGATTTATTGAAGTTTTGGCTAATTTCCTGCATTTTCTGGATTATTTTAAATCTCTGGAAAAATGGTTTATTGCGTCATCATGACGTGGAAGTGATGTCATAGGGGGCTGACCAGTGGGGTCGGCTTGTCAGCCTCAGGGGGGTTAACCCCTCAGTTAATTAAGATTTAAGTTAGTTTAGGGAGGGCCAGGGCCCACCTGTTAGTGACCCTAGGTCAACTGATAGGGGGATTACCCCTTAATTAACCATGCCAGCCGGCGTTTAGCCGCCGGTGGCCACGGCTGCAGCGGGGGGGTTGCCGGAGTTGGGCTCCCGACCTCGGTTGGTTGCGCTACGAGCACTAGGGCGTAGCCCTTGCTCGTGCGCATCGCCCCGAGCACACGGCGACCATGGGGGAGCAACGTAGGCACGGCGGCGACCCGTGCTCGGGTTCGACGGGATGGACGCCCCGGTGCAGCACAGAGAGCGCGAAAAGGGGGAAAAGAACTTGGAGCTCACCGTGAATGCTTTGGGGAGCACGGCGAGGGCTGGGAGGGCGTGGTGCTGACGAATTTTCTGACGAGGCCCACGGCAGCCGGCATTAAATCGGCGAAGATGGCGTCGTCTCTGGGCCTCTCGGCGTCGATTATGTGCAGTGGTAGACGAGGACGTCGACGAGGAGGCGCTAGGACATGATGGCGTAGCTTGTCGTCGATGTTGGCCGCGTAGACACGGCGCCGTGCTCTGCGGCGGAGCTCGGGCGGCTGCGAGAACGGCAAGGGGAGGCAGTGGAGACTGAGCAGAGAGAGGGGAATGAACGGGGCGTGCTCCAGATGCTTCCAGGCGCGAGGACGTGGGCGGGGAGGCAGCTGCGTGGCCTGGGCGGCCACGGCGACGGCGTGCATGCTGGCCACCGAGCTGCTTCCGGCTGCGGGAGGAAGACGCCAAGAGGAGTGGGGTGGGCTGGGCCGGCCTGGTGGCTTGGCAGGCTTGAGTTGGGCCAGAAGCACAGGTATGCCTCCTTTCGCTTTTCTTTCTGTTTAATTTTCTGACATTTGTTTTTGTTTTGACAAAAAAAATACCAAAACATTTTATAAAATCCCCAAACTATTTATATGGACTTACATGGCATAACACCAGCCAATCCCATGATTTGAAGATTTTTGAAATTCAATTAATTTTAATTTCAATTCAAATAGCATTTAACTTTAATTTCCGAGCCTCTGTTTGAATATTTGAAAATCCATGAGCATGGGTTTGACTCCAAATCATTTTTAACATGATCACACTCATTTTTAGGATTTTTCAACATATCCAAAAGAATTTTGGAAAAATATTTCTTTCTGGCCTTTTAATTAATTTCTCATGGCTTTTATTTTCGCCATTTTTGAATTTTCTTTTGAATTTTTGCATGATGCAAAGGGCACAAACAAACCCTAGCACTTACCCTAGTTGGGGTTCTGACAGAAACCGGCTTGTTTTTCCACCTCTCACCGATAAGCTTCCATGGTGGCGTCTTTGGAATTCCATTTTCCCGACATTTGTTGAGAAGCAAGGTCGGAGTCGTCATAGCATTGAATCCGGCTTATGTTCATCTCACAGGCCATCCGTAGCACATGAAGTAAGGCTTCATACTCTGCTGCGTTGTTGGTGCAAGTGAACTGCAATTGCAAGACATAGTAGAATTTTTCTCCTCTCCGTGAGGTAAGGACCACACCGGCTCCTGACCCTTGGAGCTGCCGACTCCCATCAAAGTGCATTGCCCAGTACTTGGTTATCGGCTTTTGTGGAGGTGGTTGTATTTCTGTCCAGTCATTGATGAAGTCAACCAACGCCTGGGACTTGATAGCCGTGGGCGGCTCATATTTGATATTATAAGCCCCCAACTCTATAACCCACTTTGCAATCATTCCCGTGGCCTCCAGGTTTTGGATAATACCTGCAAGTGGTGCTGCGCTGACTACAGTTATGGGGTGCTCCTGGAAATAGTGTTTGAGTTTTCTACTCGCCATGAATACACCAAGGACCAGTTTCTGCCAGTGAGGGTAGCGTTGCTTTGATGAAGTCAAGACCTCACTAATATAATAGACCGGTCTCTGCAAGGGGTGCTCTTTATTGGCTTCCATCCGCTCAACAACAACCACAACACTGACTCCTCGATTGTTGGATGAAATATAGAGTAGCATAGGTTACTTTGGCTTAGGAGCTGCCAGGATTGGAGCCTGGGATAATTGTTTCTTCAGCGACTCCAGAGCCTGATCAGCCTCACCATCCCAAAAAAAAAATTCCTACTTTCGCAAGAGTCGGTACAGGGGGATTGCCTTTTCTCCAAGTCAGCTTATGAACCGGGTTAGAGAAGCTACGCACCCTGTCATTCGTTGGACTCCCTTTACCGAGGCCGTCTTCTGAAGCGACATGATAGCATTGATTTTCTCCGGGTTCGCCGCAATGCCTCTCTTAGATACTATGTAAACGAGTAGCTTTCCTGCAGGGACCCCAAAGGTGCATTTGGTCGGGTTTAACTTCATCTGGTACTTGCGCAGATTCTTGAAGGTTTCCTGTAGGTCAGTGATGAGTGAGTCGGCCAGCTGATATTTGACCACTATATAATCCACATAAGCGTGTACGTTGCGCCCAATTTGCTCTTTGAGGCAACTCTGCACTGTTCGCTGATATGTGGCTCCCGCATTCTTCACCGAAAGGCATAGAAGTATAGCATTAAATCTCAAAAGGGGTGATGAAAGTCGTTTTCTCCTGGTCCTCAAGGGCCATCTTGATTTGGTGATAGCCAGAGTAGGCATCAAGAAAACACAGGAGCTCACATACTGCAGTGGAGTCTATGATCTGGTCAATACGAGGCAGCGCAAAGGGATCCTTTGGGCAAGCCTTGTCTAAGTTGGTGTAGTCAATACACATACGCCAATTCCGGTTTTTTTTCAAACCAAGGACCGGGTTTGCGAGCCAATCCGGATAAAAAACTACCATGATGAACCCGCTAGCAAGGAGCCGGGCTATCTCTTCCCCAATGGCGTTTCTCCTTTCGAAGTTGAAACGACGAAGAAATTGCTTGACCGGCTTCAGCTTTGGATCGATATTTAGGTGGTGCTCAATGAGTTCCCTCGGGACACCTGGCATGTCAGAAGGTTTCCATGCGAAAATGTCCTGATTCTCACGGAGGAACTCGATGAGCGCGCTTTCCTATTTATCAGATAACCCTGTCCCAATGATGAACTGCTGGGAAGCGTCACCAGGGACAAAGTTGACTTTCTTTGTATCCTGAGCAGGTTGAAATTTTGGGTTGGTGTCAAGAGTCGGTTTCTTCAGGATTGTGGAGTCTACCGGGTCTACCTTCTCCTGTTATGCTGACAAGTCCTCTTTGGCACATGCCGTCTCAGCAAATTTGATGTGTTGATCGTCACACTCCGAAGCCCTGGACCGACTCTCATCTACCGTAATTGGGCCGTGAGGACCTGACATCTTGAGCTTTAGGTAAACATAGCATGGTCGAGCCATGAACCTGGCATAAGCGGCCTGCCCAAGATGACATGATATGGACTCTTGAGTTTCACCACTTCAAAGGGTATGATCTCGGAGCGAAAATTTTCAGCGTTTCCAAAGGCTGTCTCCAGGTATATCTTGCCTATTGGGCGTGCCAACTTGCCTGGGACTATCCCGTGGAAAACGGTGTTGCAGGGTTGCAGTTGTTTTTGAGTCAATCCGATTCTGCGGAAAGTCTTGTAGTAAAGGATGTTGATGCTACTTCCTCCGTCCATGAGCACTTAGTCATGCGTATATCCTCCAATTTGTGGGGAGACTACCAGGGCCAGAGTGCTTGGCTTATCCACCACTGGGGGGTAGTCGTCCCTTGTCCAGGTGATTGGCTGTTCTAACCTATTGAGCCACCTGGGACAAGCTGGCTATGTGGACACGGCCATGGCGTCTCTCTGCTGCAGCTTCCTATCTCTCCGACAACTGCAGGTGGTGAAGACATGGTATGCTGAGTGGTCTTGAAGTTGTTTTGGGTTTGCTTGAAATCCAGCTAGCCTTGACTGATTTTGCTGAGATCCTCCTCTGGGTCCTTGGTGTTGAGGTGCTGCGCCGGCTCCCTGATGGCCAAATTTTTTGTTGTTGTTGTTGTTGTTCTGGCCGGCTCCTCCACCTTACCCGGGAGATCCCTGGCCTCCACGCCATGCGAACTATTTCATGAAGTTGCAATCTTCCCAGGTGTGGTTGGCTGGACGGCCTGGTTTACTATGTGTTGGGCAAGGCCTTTTCATAGCTTCTTCAAAGCTGCTTGGGGGCCGAAAATTTCCTTCTGACTTACGGTAGTTATTGCCCCCTGCTTCTGCCTTTGGAAGCCGACATTTCTGTTGGCTACCATGTCAGAAGCAATCTGATCGATTCGGCGCTTCGACTGTTGATTCTGGCTCTGGGATCCTTTGCCACCATTCTTTTTATTCTGGGCAGTTTTATCCTCTTCTGAATCAACATCCTTGGTTTTTTCAGACTCGGTATACTAGATAACCGCGTTCATGAGCTCTCCCATGTTATTGACCGTTCTCTTGATTCAGACGAGTTTATGTACTAAGGGCTCAAGCTTGCAGTTTCTTTCCAAGACGATCACCGTTGTCTGGGCAGTAATAGTGTCCCAGGAATGGACTATCTCTACGACACATCGTGCCCAGCTTAGGGCCGACTCTCCTTCTTTCTGGACACAATGCTCCAAGTCGACAATTGTGGTGGCTCGCCGGCAAGTGCCTTGAAAATTCTTGATGAACTTTTCCTTGAGATCCGTCAAAGAGGTGACGGAGTTTTCTGGGAGGTTCTTGAACCATGTACGAGCCGGCCCTTCCAACATCATTGTGGGGTAACGGGCGCAGACTCCTTCGCTGGCTTGCAGCATATCCATGGCGAGATCATAGCTCTCGATTCAAATTGTCGGGTCCATGTCAGCCATATAATTTGGGATCTTATGTGGTCCCTTAAAATCTGATGGAAATTGTGTGTTCCGCAGAGCCGACACCAGACATCGGCTACCCACAGATCTGCTGACGAACTCGGTGTTTTGATCTTGTGGGGGAAATTAGGTCACCGGCTCCACACGGCGCTCCGGGTTGGCTTGAGACTGTAGATCTAGAATTCCCACCGCCCCTTGAGGGTCCGCGGGTGGTGGCGCTCCATGCTGGCAATGACTGCTCGAGGCTGCGGGGCCAGGCGAATCTTCCTGACGGCTCATACTTTGATATGGAGTCCCATGTAAGTACGAGAGTCCTTGTGAGTATTGGGATTGTTGTGTAATCGCAGTTTTGAGAAGGACCATAGCTTCTCGAGCGGCGTGATCTCCTGGAGTATCTCCGTGAATTGGCGCGTTGATGAGGAACCGGGTTGCCGCCACGACATTTTCCATGGGGTTATTGAAGTGATGAGGCGGTGTATGGAACCGATCTGGCCGTCGCGGAGGAGTCGGCTTCTTGGGTGGTGTGTATCCTGGAGGTGTCGGCTGATGAGGGCTCTGGAACAGCACTCGTCCTCGGAAGTCAGGGGGAATGCGACTTGATGGCCCCTCAGGGCGTGTGTGGGCGAGGCTTAGTCGCCGAGCCTCTATTAGCTCCGACTCTTCCCGAAGGCGCCTGGCTTCTTGGACGAGCCTGGTTTCTCTTTCCGCCATTTTAGCTTTTTCGGCGTTGATCTCCCTCTCTATGCTCATCACCCGTGCTTTGAGTCCATTGACCCTAGTCCTCTAGACCTCCTGATTCTCTGTTGTCATTGGAGTGGCCAGAGCTTCGTCAAGGGAGTTCAGGGCATCGGTGAGGGATTCTGCTCCTGTGAGAACTCGTTTTGATGAGCGGGCTACCGGATCCCTATCTGGATTAGGGACTGTGTTGGCAAATGGCTCCGCACCTTGATTTTGCGCTGCCTTCTAGGCCCCCTGACTCCCCTGTCCTCCGGTGTCATCCATGAAAACCATGACGCAGTATGGAAGCTCAAAGTGAGGGTAGTCCGGGTTGTATTCCGCCGTAACTGTGCCGAGTCTGTTGTTCCCAATAGATCGGATGAACCCATCATCTGAGAATCTTCCCTCACTAGGGTGTGAGTCAGCATCAGTTGCTTCCTCTGAAGCGTCGTGCATTGGGGACTCGACAGAGCGCTCTCGCTCTGGAGATCCATCAATGAACCCGACGAAAGTATGCTTGGAGCCGGCATGTCGCCGACTCGAGGTTTCGACGGGGAATTCAGGATCTGGCTCTGGCTCAGATCCGTCCATCCTACCAATGAACATGTGAATAGACCCGATCGGGACTCGATATCTAGATTCGACGGAATCGGCTTTAGGGCCCCAAGTCGAGTCGTCGATGTAGAGCTTCCCGCGTCGGCTTCTAGTGGTTCATTCAGCGACGAATCCTTCCATGCCTTGCAGAGCTCCCTGCAGAATCTCAAGACCTGCACACGCAGGCCCCATGGTGGGTGCCAAATGTCGTGCGAAAGTCAGGCAGATTTTTGAAGAGTCGAACTTGACATGGGGCCTTTGTTGCGAGGTGGATACGAGGAGAGAGTCGACATGGACAAGAGACTCGGCGATTTATCCAGGTTTCGGCCCCTCTTTGTCTTGAGGTAAAGACCTACTCCTACTTCTTATTATTGCTGATATCGACACCTCGATTAGAAGAGCCGATGTATCAATTACAATAGAGTCGAATCACAACCTTGGTCTTGAGGAGATCTAGGTCGTGTCGTAAGTGTCTAGTCCTGACTTGGGATGAGATTAGTTACCTCTGGATACCGTGGACCTCGACTTATAAAGGCGTCGGGTCCTGGGTTTCTGAAATTCCGACTCCTACACGAAGTGGAGTCCTATCCTAATTTACAAATATGTTACGTTCTATACAAGGTAAGTCGAATTCCTTGTACGGCTTCAATCTTCACGCTTGGCGCATGCAGCTCGTGGCCGAGTCTCCTCTTGTGGGGATTTCCTTATGTGAGTCGGCCCATAAATCTAATGCCGGGTTATGGGCTTGGTCCACCCCCCCCCCCCCCCCGACAAGATTGATGCCTATGCCTCGAGAGGAACTAAGTTCAGTTCTCTTGTTTGATCCAAGGGGGTAGGTTTATATAGGTACCGAGTCCCTCGTTTACATGAGTCTGACTTCCGCACGAGATGGATTCCTAGTCCAGATCTACAATATAATTTCCTTGTTACACAAGGTAAGCCTATTTCCTTCTACAATCTTCAGGCTTCGTGATGATGTGATTCGGCCAGAGCCGGGTCTTCTTCTGGGCCTTCATCTTGTGAGTCGTCCTGGTTCTTCTATGTGTCGGGTCATGGTGCTAGGCCATCCCCCCGCACTATGCCAAGTTCATGGCCCTCCCATTCTATGTCTACCTCAAGATCAAGATTTCCGGACCCCACGGCGTAATAACAGTAGATGGAAGCCGAGAGGTCTCCATAGCCTGTGAAAAGGAAGACGTCACGTGCGTAGAAGAGGCATGCGCTCAGCTGGGACTCGAAGTCTACAAAGAAATAGTAGATCCGACCGATCCTACCCTGCTCAAAAAACTGACTCCTGACTCCAATCACCAGTTTCATCCAGCGGAAGACAACAAAAAATTCGACTTTGTCCCAGGTGACTCCTCCAAACAATTCATCATTGGGACGGTTCTATCTAAAAAATAGGAAAGCGCACTCGTCGAGTTCATCCGTTAGAATCGAGACATCTTTGCATGGAAACCTTCTGACATGCCTGGCGTCCCGTGAGAACTCGCTGAGCACCATCTCAACACCGACCCAAAACTGAAGCCGGTCAAACAATTCCTCTGACGTTTTAACGATGAGAGGAGAGAAGCTATGGGAGAATAAATAGACCGGCTCCTAGCTGTCGTGTTTATCATCGAAGTCTTTCATCTTGATTGTCTAGCCAACCCGGTCTTATTTCTGAAGAAAAACGGAACCTTGCGCATGTGTGTCGACTACACAGACCTGAACAAGGCTTTCCTAAAGGAACCTTTCGCTCTACCTCGGATAGATAATCGACTCCACGGCAGGATGCAAACGCTTATGTTTCCTGGACGCGTATTCCGGCTATCACCAGATAAAGATGGTCCTCGAAGACCAGGAAAAGACGTCTTTCATCGCAACTTTTGGAGCTTTCTGCTACACATTGATGCCCTTCGGCCTGAAGAATCCAGGAGCCACGTACCAACATACCGTCGAGAACTATCTTATGGAATAACATCGGCGAAACGTGCTCACCTACGTCAATGACATAGTCATCAAAAATGACAAAACCGACTCATTAATCAAAGATCTAGAGGAGACGTTTGTGAATCTCCGCACCTATCAAATGAAGTTAAACCCGGCTAAGTGTAACTTCGGAGTACCCGCCGGAAAACTCCTGGGATACATCTTATCCGAAAGAGGTATCGAGGCAAACCTGGAGAAAATAAACGCTACCATGTCCCTGACAAAGCCAACCTCCATTCTGGGGTCCATAAAATCACCGGATGCATTGTTGCTCTTAGCTGTTTTATTAGCCTCCTCGGCGAGAAAGCCATTCCCCTTTACCGACTCTAGAAGAAGACTGATATGTTTGTTTGGGTTAAATACGCCGACGAAGCCCTAGAAGCCTTGAAACTTCATTTGTCTCGGGCACCGATTCTGGCAGCTCCAAGACCAAAAGAACCAATTTTACTCTAAATCGCCGCCAACAGCAAAACCGTCAGCACTGCCATAGTGGTCGAATGAAAGGTGGAATGGAAATACCAATCAACTCAACGTCCTGCCTACTACGTCAGTGATGTGTTGTCTATCTCTAAACATCGCTACCCTCGTTGTCAAAATTTGGTCCTAGGCGTCTTCATGTCAAGCCGGAAGATGAAACACTACTTCCAAGAAAATTCCATCACGGTCGTCAGCTCGATACCACTGCAAGACATCATACAGAACAGGGAAGCGACATAGTGAATAGCTAAATGGGCCATAGAACTAGGGGCTTATGATATCAAATATGACCGCGTACGACCATCAAGTCACAAGCCATGGTCAACTTCATCAATGACTTGACGGAGTTGCAGATACAACCCGAAAGTCCGACCACCAAGTCTTGGACTCTACACTTTGACGGAAGTCGACAGCTGCAGAGTTCCGGAGCCAGGGTTGTCATCTCCTCCCCCCAGAGAGAGAAATTCTTCTATGTTCTACAACTATGATCCCCTTGCACCAAAAACGCGCTCGAATATGAGTCGTTGTTGCACGGACTGCGACTTTCCCGGGAGATGAACATAACCAGAATACACTACTTAGGAGACTCCGACCTCGTCGCCCAACAAGTGTTAGGAAAGTGGGATTCTAGGGATCCGATGATGGCGGCTTATCTATGCGAAGTTTCACGACAGGCCGACTTCTTCACGGGCTACCAGGTTGATTACATAGAAAGGAAACTCAACTAGGCGGCCTATGCTTTGTCCCGATTAGGATCGCAGTAAAAACCGATGCCTCCCAACGTATTCCTTGACATCCTGACACACCCCTCAGTACGGCTCCCAACCGAGGAGGAGATAGCAATACTGGACCACGAGTTTTCTCTTGTAGTAGCACTCCACGCAACCCCAGAATGGGTCACACCTTATTTGGACAACAAGACACGAGGAATAATACCGGAAGACAAATTTCTCGCTCGACAAATAGTGAGGCGCAACAAGTCCTTTGTGCTTGTCCACGACAAGCTGCAATGACTCAGCCAACTGGTGTTTTTCAGCGGTGCCCCTCTCCAACAAAAGGACATGAAATCCTGAATGAGATACACTCGGGAGACTGCGGTCACCACGCCGGGGAGACTGCGGTCACCACGCCGGCTCTCGCTCGTTGGTGGCCAAAGCTTACAAACACGGCTTCTACTGGTTATCGACCCACGCAGATGCAGAATACATAGTCAAGAAATGCGACGGATGCAAACGCTACGTTCGATAGGATCACGTACCAGCATAGGATATCAGAATGACCCTAATAACCTGGCCTTTTGCCGTCTAGGGGCTGGATATGGTGGGTCCTTCGAACCCTCCAAAAAACAAGAAAACACACCTCTTGGTAGTAGTTGATAAGTACACCAAGTGGGTTGAAGAAGAATCGGTCAGAAAATGTGACGCACGGACGGCACTCAAGTTCCTGAAGAAGATCATCTTCCAATTTGGATACCTACACATCATAATCACCGATAATGGAAGAAACTTGTCGGAAGGAGTCATGGAACGTTTCTGCCAGCAGTAGCACATCTGAGGTGACGTAGCATCTGCGGCTCACCCACAATCAAACGGACAAGCCGAACGGGCCAATCAGGAACTCCTACGAGGTATCAAACCCCGACTCCTTGGTCCCTTAGAACAAACTCCGGGTTGTTGGGAAGATGAACTACCCTATGTGTTATGGAGTATCTTGAGCCGGTTGAAACTTTGGATTGGTGTGAAGAGTCGGATTTTTCAAGATCGTAGGATCTGCTGGATCTACCTTTTCCTTGTAAGCCATCAAGTCCTCCTTGGAACAGGCCGATTCAGCGTATTTAATAAGTTTCTCCTCGCATTATGTCGTGGGAAAGTCACGGCAGATGTCCGCTGAGTCGGAAATATCATGTTACCTTTGCTGCGAGGCGAATTCAAGGAGAGATTCGACATAGACACGAGACTCGACGGTTTACCCAGGTTTGGCCCCGTCGGTGCGGTAAAGACCCACTCCTACTTCTTGATTATTGTCGGATCGACTCCTCAATAGGAAGAGCCGATCTTATCGATCACAGTGGTGATGTTTCGCAACCTTAGTCTCTTGGAGATCTATGTTATATCGCGAGTTGTCTAATCCTAGCTTGAGGTAAGTTCTGGCTCTTGCACCCGTGGACCTCGGCTTATAAAGGTACCGGGTCCCGGGATTCCGAGAGTCCGACTCCTACACGATGTGGAGTTCTATTCTACTTTACAAATTTTACTACGTGTTATACAAGGTAAGTCGAATTCCTTCCAGGGCTTCAATCTTCACGCTTGGCACGTCTGACTCTTGGCCGGGTCTTCTTTGTGGGCCTTCGCAGGTAAGTCGGGCCAGAGGTTTCTAATGTCGGGTCTATGGGCTCGATCTATCCCCCCGACATTAGCCCCCAAGATTGTTGTGATGCTTTAGTCTTCATAGCAATCTTCTTCATTTTCTTCATTGTCGTCGGCTCTTTATGGATTAAAAACCGACTTCATGCTTGGTGTTGATTGGGAGTCGAAATCGTCTCTCTTCAATCTTGCTTTAGTTCCTCTATCTTTATAGGACCGAATCTTCTGGTTGAGTCGACTAATATTTGATGCTCACTAGTTGTCGAAGCCAACTCTCTTTAGCTTCACATCATCTTCTACTTGAAATTTTTTCTTTGACTTTTGGTGAAAGATCCGTTTTTTTACATTTATAGTCTCTCTGCCCGAGACTCCACTGTTAGAGGCATTCATGTCGTTGTGGGAAATCGAGGAGTCTTTCCATAAATGTCACCGACCATGGGTATTTTACCCGTAACATTGATTGATTTTCCTTGTAGTCGCTATAAATAACCATCAAGCAGTTTTATCTTTTGAGTGTTCATTTCCTCTTCCTTCGTTTCTTTCTCTCGCAACTCTCCATGGCACCCAAGCTAAGCACTAGTGTTTCTTCGGCGACCGATGACCCTGGTTCCAGCGCTGGCACTCGCGATGGTCGAGGCTGTGGCAGCGGTCGTGGCCGTGGACGGGGCTGTGGCCGTGGCAGGGGAAGAGGCACGCGTTTCGCTTCACCATCTGATTCTCCACCTTCTTCTCCTGAGAGGAGTGAGTTCTTGGTGAAGGTTCAGGCAATCCGCCGTTGGGTAAAACTTCTTAGATCTTTTGCTCAGATTTTAATGGATTCCAAACCTCCAAGTCTTTGGCTTCGCTCTGAAAGGTGCCCTCATGGACCCATCCGGGTGGCTACCAGCTTTTCTGGCCAGGACTCCATGTTCTTGGAGAACGGTTGTAAAACTTTCCTTCGCTCCAAGAACATTCAGAAGGGAGATACTATCATTTTCAAATATGATGGTGATGAGACCCTGTGGGCCAAGGTTTTCGACTCAGATGGTGATCGAGCCGGCTGCTGTATGGACAGCTCGAGCAGTAGTGATGAAGCTCAAGCTACCTCATCTGATGATGAAGCCGACTCTGAAGACGACCACTGAAGTTGTAGTTTAGCAAGTAGATTGATATAAGTATTTCCTGCTTTTTTCTTGTATTCTTCTGATGTAAGACCTAGTCTATGATGAATGAGAATTTTTATTTCCCATCCATTCTGTAAGTCGGTTTTTGTACCTGACTTGATAAGATAATTTATATGTATGAGGCCGACTTCCTTAATATATATGTAGCCCCCTGAGTCGGTTTGGACAGACTTGTGTCATGTCGACTCATTGATAAGATCGACTTGTAGCCCCCATGGTTGGTATGGTCACCTTGTGTGCCAAACCAAATCATAGGATTTTTGAAGTAATACTCCCCCAAGAGTTGGTACAAGCATCTTTGAGTCGTGCCGAATCTTTGAGAAGGAATTTCGAGGTGTAGTCCCCATGAGTCGGTATGTGCATCTGGTTGCCATGCCGAATCACATAGGTCTAACTCATTTGAACTGAAGTTCGCGTTCCCTTTCTTAGCAAAACTTGACGACATCGTGTAAAGTCGGCTAGTGTTTTAGACTAAGATGGGTTCACTTTTTTCTATATGTGTTTTAACATGTTTTCCCAAGCCATAGAATTTCAATTTGTAGTTCCCATAAGTCGGTATGACCATCTTTTGTGTCATACCGAGTCATAGAGAATTTTGAGCTATAGTCCCCATGAGTCGATATGAGCATCTTTTGTGTCATACCTAGTCACATAGGTTAATGCTCACGGTGCATCTTTTGGATGACATATAAAATTATAAAAGAAAAAAGTTTGATATGATGCTGATGTATGAAAAAAGAAAGTATGAAGGCTCATATAGAAGTCGACTCTGGATTAAACATACCTCATCTTCTTGCGTTTGAGATAGATTATTGGGTTATCCAGGAGTCGGAACCTCTCTGTAAGCCGGCTACATATGACTAGCGTTCAATGTGCTTAAGAACAAACTCGGTAGGCGTTGCTGTCAGCCCCCAAGGTTTTTAGGCTAAGCCGGGTACACGTAGGTCATATGAGCTTGAGCTATACAGGCCAAGATTAAGGCGTGGTTTAGCCATTTCATGTATATGCCGGGATTTCTTTGGATAAGAGTCGCTGAGTGAAATCGAGCTCTCCTACTGCCCCTGAATAAGCTTATACACATGTGGATTTTTACATATATATGCCGAGTTTTCGGATAAAGAGTCAATGATTTTCATCGAGCTCCCCGATTCCCCTGAATAAGCAATATACATGCTCAATACAAATAGAAGGGTTGATCAAGCCCCCAGGTCTCTGAGATATAATAATGCAAAACATGCAATGTATGATGCAAAATAAATAACATGAAACAATAAAAAGTAAAGAAGAGTCGATATGGCGAGAGTCGGTGCGATAGATGTCGACTTAGGTATATGTGGCGAGGGCCAGTGCGACAAAAATCTACTTATGTATATTAGATGGCGAAAGCCGGCGCGACGAATGTCGGCTTATATATATGTTAACATGGCGAAAGCCAGTGCGACGTGTGTCGACTTTGATAAATGTACAGTAATGTTCCTATTCTACTCAAGTATAATATGGACGGAGTTGTGCGATGTTCCACGGCCTGGAAGTCTCCTCCATGCATGTGCGTGTGTCTGCCTTCTCGCGTATATCAACTAGGTAGTAGGATCCATTGTACAGGTTCTTGATGACCACAAACGGTCCTTCCCAAGGAGAGGATAACTTGTGCATTCCATCTTTTTTCTGTATGAGTCGGAGCACTAACTCACCTTCCTGGAAAGTCCGACTTCTGATGCGGCGGCTATGATAGCGTCGCAGATCTTGTTGGTAAATAGCCGACTGAGATGCGGCCAAATCTCTTTTCTCATCGAGAATATCCAAGGAATCTTGCCTTGCTTTCTCGTTTTCGGCTTCTACATATGCGGTAACTCTTGGTGAGTCGTGACGTACGTCACTTGGGAGAACGGCTTCCGCTCCATAGAATAGGAAGAAGGGCGTATAGCCTGTCGACCTATTAGGAGTCGTCCTGATGCTCCACAATACTGAGGGTAACTCCTCCTCCCAGCAACCCGGCGTCCTTTTCAAGGGGACATAGAGTCGGAGTTTGATGCCTCGGAGTAACTCTTGGTTGGCTCTCTCTTCTTGTCCATTGGACTGTGGGTGAGCCACTGATGCAAGGTCGAGTCGGATGTGCTCGTTTTGGCAGAATAGCTGCATAACCCCTTCTGATAGATTAGATCCATTATCAGTCATGATGTTGTGGGGGTAGCCGAATCTGTATATGATATTTTTCAAGAACTTCAGTGTTGTCGCAACGTCACATTTGCTGACCGGCTCTGCCTCAACCCATTTGGTAAATTTATCCACTACCACTAATATGTGGGTATTCTTGTTGCCTCAACTTTTGAAAGGTCCCACCATATCAAGCCCCCATACCTCAAAGGGCCAAGTGATAGGGATCATCCCGAGTTATTGAGCCAGCACGTGAGCTTGCTTTGCATAGCGCTGACATTCAACACACTTCTTGACTATGTCCTCTTCATCCGCATGTGCTATGAGCGAGTAGAAGCCATGTCGATAGGCTTTAGCTACAAGCAAACGAGAGCCGACATAGTGTCCGCAATCTCCAGAGTGTATTTCATTGAGGATGGATCTACCTTCTTGTGGTGAGACACATCTCTGGAAAACATCTGCGGCACTCCGCCGATGTAACTCACCATTGATGAGTACAAAAGATTGGCTTCTCCTAACAATTTGTCTGGCAAAAATCTCATCTTGAGGAAGGATTCCCCGGGTCTTGTAATCCAAGTAACGTACAACCCATGAGGGTGTAGCATGAATTGCAGCAACCAAAGCCGACTTTGGATCCGGCTCTGCTATGTCTTGCTCTGTTGGTGGTTGTACAGACGGTTTTGTTAGAACATCCAGGAATACGTTTGGAGGGACCGGATTTCGCTGAGAGCCGAGTAGAGACAGGGCATCTGCCGCTTCGTTTTTCCTACGGTCCACATAATCCACCTGGTATCCAACGAAAAATCCGGCTTGTCTTTCCACTTCTCGTCGATAAGCTGCCATTATGGGATCCTTGGAATTCCATTTTCCCGACACTTGTTGAGAAACGAGATAAGAGTCGCCATAGCATTGGATTCGACTTATGCTCATCTCATGAGCCAAGCGTAGCCCATGAAGTAAGGCTTCATAATCTGCTGCGTTGTTGGTCGAACTGCAACTCTAGAACAAAGAAGAATTTCTCCCCTTTAGGTGATGTAAGGACCACACCGGCTCCCGATCCTTGAAGATGTCGACTTCCATCGAAGTGCATCGTCCAATATTTGGTGACCGGCTTCTCCGGAGGTGCTTGGATTTCCGTCCAGTCATTAATGAAGTCCGCCAAAGCCTGGGACTTGATGGCCGTTCGTGCTTCATATTTGATGTGATAAGCCCCAAATTCTATGGCCCATTTTGCAATCCTTCCCGTGGCTTCCCGGTTTTGGATGATATCTGCAAGTGCTGCTGAGCTGACTACAGTTATGGGGTGCTCCTGAAAATAGTGTTTGAGTTTCCGACTCGCCATGAATACATCAAGAACCAATTTCTGCCAATGAGGATAACGTTGCTTCGATGAAGTCAAAAACTCACTGACATAATAAACTGGCCTTTGCAGGGGGTGCTCTTTGCCGGCTTCCATACGTTCAACAACAGTGTAACAGCCCAGTTTTCACAAAAATTAAAATTTTTGTTTTCGGTGTGAATTGTTTGATTGTCTGATTTGTTTATGGTGTTTGCATCCTCGATTTATCAATCGGAGATTATTTTTCACCCTCTTATCTCGTATAGGACGGAGACAGACCTTTTCCACCCTGACACTCGACCTTTGCGAAACCGGGTTTCGCCCGATCACCGTCGCGAAAACCGCACAAGACCAGCCGCAGCCAACGGAACGAAAACCCTGTTTAATAATTAAACGGGTTATTTTTATACCGCGCCAGAAAGTGTTCTCAGAACGGTTCCAGCGCGAGGTGAACGCCTCCGGCTCGACGCGCTGATCACGCAGTTCGAAGTTTTACTGGAATCGGAGGTCCTGCGGACCCCCGGCGGTCAGAAACGTAAACACCGCGCGCGGGAGAAAAACCGGGGATGTTTTTGCAAACTGCCCAGCCCAGCACCCCGCAGCCCGAGCGGCCCAGCCAGCGCAGCCGGCCTGCCAGGCCAGATCCAGCCGCCTTGGGCCGACAGAGGTGAGGCTCCCTTTTTTTTCCTTGCCCTCTGTTTATTTTTACTGTTGTTTCAGTTTTGCGAATAGAATTGCGAGTAATCCGTAGCCCAGATGACGTTGCGCCCAAAAGGAAATTTGTTTAGTTTTGTGTGTACTTCAATCCATCTTTTGTGAGAATTTTTATTTGAGGCCATCTTGATGTTGATAATCTGTGTTGAAGTGCGCATCAGGCTGTTAATTGCTTTTATTTCCTGTTAGTGTGCTGCTGATGTTATTTTATTGCAAGTTTGCATGATGATTGTGACACATCCATGAGGCCTATTGCATTGATTCTTTTTGCATACTGTAAAGCATCATGTCTACTTCCATTACATGTATTGCATTGTCATGTTTGCATTCTTGATCATAGTTATTTTTAGCTCCAAATTTGCTATGCCACTGTTTTTGACAGCCACCTGTGTTTTTCTCTAAGTCTGTAACGTTCCGATGCCATGTTCCATGCTTAATATCTTTTGATCTGTTATGCCTATGACCTTGATTCTTGTTTGTACCTGATCACCATCATGTCTAGTTAATGCTCATATATTGCTATATCATGTTTCTGCACTTTTTCATATAGTTTTTCTCCTGTTTATACAGCATAAAAATAACAGTTTCTGCCATGTTTCTCTGATTTTCACTAAGTCCTAGACCAGTAATGTTTTATTGCATTTTGCATGAGCTATAAGTAGTTGTTCATGATGCCTATTTGCATGATTCTTTTTTCCATGCCTTCCCTTCCATGTCTACTTTAGTTTCATATCATTTGTGAGCATGTTTGCATCCATTATCCTATTTATGCATTGCTCTAAAGTGTGCTTCCTGATGTTAGCAGATTGTGTTCTAAACTTGTTTTGCTTGTATCTTTTTAACCGTAACTCCGTTTCGGGTGTTCTTTATATGTAACTTGATTATTTTTTCGTGTGCTTTGTGTTTATGATATTGTTTGATGTTGTTAACCAACCTAAAATATGGTTTAGGGCAGAACAGTACCAATTACTTAATTTATCGTGGAGCACTTGGTGGTATGCCGTGTTTAGGTTGTGCCTCACTTAAATTGACTAGCTTAGATAGTTTACCTTATGATTCACCTCTTGCCATGTTTGTGTTCTATGCCATACTTGAGTGAGATGCCATGTTAATAACCTTTGCTCACCTTGTGAAGCGAAACAACTTGAACCTTTCCAAATGTGTGGTATCGTCGCGTGTGACGAGTACTCCACTTAACCTGTTAGTAACCGCTCTCGACGGTAGGTGCGATGTCTCGTGTTGCCTTCTTGTTGATGCTTGCTCGTGTTTTCTTCGTAGTAATAGATGCTTGCTCGTCGATTGCCTTTTCCAGTGTTTCCTTCTTGTGTGCTTCCGCGGGTACCTCTCGGAGACGATGCGAGCTTGCGATCAACTACACCTTCGGAACACGACTTATCAACAGGCAAGGACTATGCATTACTTATGATCCATTCTATTTCAACCAGCGGTTTGCATGCTAGTCTAGGATAGGTTCGATGTTTGATCCTACCACATGTTTACAACCTCTTTCAAACCGATACAGCCATGTCCCCTCCCAGCAAACCATGTACTGCTATGTTTTTTTTTAATTTTAAGACTGTGAAGCATGACCTCCACAGTATTTTATTGCATGGGAGAACCAAAGGTTCTCAAAGAATAGTAAAAGGAAATAATAAAGAAGAACAAGAAAGTAAAGGAAATAATCTAATCCTACCTATACTATTGAAGTGAATTGATCCAAGAAATCAATCTGTTTTTGGATCTCCCTGCAATCTATGTGAAAGCAAGGTGATATCATGCACAAAGTGCCTTCTCCAGGAATGAAAAGAAGGTCTCTCATTCCTGAAGGTCTTCCCATTTCTGACTATCCAGATGTACTGCTATGTTACTATTGCTCGTTGCTCAGCCCCTGCTTAGTATGCATGCTTAGGATGCTACGATGTTACCCTGTTACTCCTTGGTTTGGGATATCACATTATTATATTGTTGTTGATGATATTGATTATTATAAATGTTGACTATATTCAACGAAGGATGGGAGGTCTAGGATATCCTGCCCCGACGCTTTGTTCCATTTGAGTCACCTAGGACCCGAGTTCCGGGTATTGTGGCTCTTGACGAGCGTGCCTAACCGCGTGTGGGAATTTATGGGGTCCCGTTTTCTTACCTACCTAGCTTCAAACATTTCTAGTGGTGGCCCAAGCTCATTTACCATTTGAAACCGTGTGTGTGCTGGTCGGCCGCCAGTAGTTTTCAAACACCCCGGACAAGTGAGGACATAGTTCCCTTGCTGACCCACCTTGTCCGGCTGAGGACCCGGTTTCCCATGTGTGATTAACCGGCTATCCAAACCTGTGACAGACGGTAGAGACCGATTCGAGAGCGTGCCCGGATTTTGAGTTGGGTGTCGACTCACCGGCGGCCACCCGAATTTGTTTGTTGTTAGTTAGAGGGGCCTGTCGTTTCGGATCTCTCGGAACTAAATCATAAAATGGTTGCCTATAATTGGTAGCAACTGAGAGAGATGGGCGTGCGTGCGGAGCCTTGTAATGGGCAGTTGGTACACCCCCGCAGGGTTAAATCTTTTCGAGAAGCCATGTCCACGGTTATGGACGACTTGAGACCTACTCCTTGTTCATAGACAACAACAACTGAGATAATCTTAATATAACTTGATCAACGGGTGTGTGCCTTGACTGCTTCTTCTTCGTCGGGATGCGAAGAGGAGGAAAAGGATAGGATAGGTGTTATGATTGCGTAAGTAGGTTATAGAAAGACTTGTTGGAGGCGATTTCTCATCGAATTCTTGGCTTCTTATCTTACTCTCTAATCGTTAGCCACTTCATAAATGCTAGTGCGGCAGCAACCTCACCAATTACCCCTTCCATACCGTAAACTACTAGTTGTCCTAGAATGACAAGTGATGAAGTCCTTGTTGGGTCAGTTGAGCACTACAGTTGGATGCTGAGTACTTCTGTACTCATGATACTACCCCCAAACTCTTTTCAGGGTTCCTGATCGACAACAGGTATGGTGATCGACATTTCACGTGGAGACTCGACGACGACTAGTTAGGCGGATCCCGGTGGAGGGCCTGGACCCGTGTGTTTATGGGGACCGATGTTTTTCTCTTTGCCAGTAGGCATTTGATTGTAGTCTGTACTCAGACATATACCTTCCGCTGATGTATTCTATTTAAGGAAGTTGTATGCCGATTGTATGAGATGTTGTATCCTTGTATCTGTAATGTTGTGATATCATGTTGGAAATCTGGGGCATATGGCTTTGTCATATGTCGCGGTGGGACCGATATGTGCTTCGTCCCCAGATCTGGATGGAACAATTAGATCTGGAACAGTACCACATATCGGGCCTTACAAACAGCCACAGCGCTGACTGCTCGATTGTTGGCTGCGATATTAAGTAATATAGGTTCCTTTGGCTTGGGAGCCGACAAGATTGGAGCCTGGGATAGTTGTTTCTTCAATGACTCTAAGGCCTGATCGGCTTCGTCATCCCATACAATCGTTTTTTATTTCCTCAGAAGTCGGTACAGGGGGATTGCCTTTTCCCCGAGCCGGCTGATAAACCGACTTAGGGCGGCTACACATCCTGTGAGTCGTTGGACTCCTTTTATTGAGGCCGGCTTCTAAAGAGTCATGATAGCGTTGATTTTCTCCGGGTTAGCCTCGATGCCTCTCTCTGATACTATGTATCCAAGGAGCTTACCTGCAGGTACCCCAAAGGTGCATTTGGCCGGGTTTAGCTTCATCTTGTACTTGCGCAGATTTTTGAAGGTTTCCTATAAGTCACTGATGAGTGAGTCGGCCAGTTGGGATATGATCACTATGTCATCCACATAAGCATGCACGATGCGCCCAATCTTCTCTTTGAGGCAACTATGCATTGTTCGCTGATATGAGGCTCCCGCATTCTTAAGGCCGAAAGGCATAGAAGTGTAACAGTAGATCCCGATGGGAGTGATGAAAGTTGTTTTCTCTTGATCCTCAAGGGCATCTTGATCTGGTGATAACCAGAGTAGGCGTGAAGGAAACATAGGATCTCACATCCCGCAGTCGAGTCTATGATCTGGTCAATACGAGGCAACGCAAAGGGATCCTTCTGGCATGCCTTATTTAAGTCAGTGTAGTCGATACACCTACGCCAGGTCCCGTTGGTTTTCAAAACGAGGACCGGGTTTGCGAGACATTCTGGATAGAAAACTTCCATGATGAACCCGGCGGCAAGGAGCCGGGCTATCTCTTCCCCAATAGCGTTTCTCCTTTCATCGTTGAAATGGTGAAGGAATTTCTTGACCGGCTTCAGCTTTGGATCTATATTTAGGTGGTTCTCAGCGAGTTCCCTCGGGACCCCTGGCATATCAGATGGTTTCCATGCAAAGATGTCCCGATTCTCACGGAGGAACTCGATGAGCACGCTTTCCTATTTATCAGATAACTCTGTCCTAATGATGAACTGCTGAGAAGAGTCACCAGGGACAAAGTCAACTTTCTTTGTATCCTGAGCCGGTTGGAACTTGAGAGTGTTGTCGGGAGTCGGTTTCTTCAGGATTGTGGGGTCTGCCGGGTCTACTTTTTCTTGGTATGCTGACAAGTCCTCTTTGGCGCATGCCGACTCGGCAAATTTGACGTGTTGTTCGTCACACTCCACTGCCCTAGACCGACTTCCATCCACTGTGATCGGGCCATTAGGACCCAGCATTTTTAGCTTCAAGTAGACATAGCATGGCCGAGCCATGAATTTAGCGTAAGCCGGTCTGCCTAAAATGGCGTGATATGGGCTCTTGATTTACCACTTCAAAGAGTGTGAGCTTGGAGTGGAAATTTTCGGCGTTTCCAAAAGCCGTCTCCAGGTAGATCTTGCCTATCGGACGCGCCGTCTTGCCTGGGACTATCCATGGAAAACGGTGTTGGAGGGTTGCAGCTGTTTTTGGGTCAGTCCCATCCTGCGGAAAGTTTCGTAGTAAAGGATGTTCATGTTGCTTCCTCCGTCCATGAGTACTTTATCAAGTGTATATCCTCAAATTTGTGGAGAGACTACTAGAGCAAGGACCCCTGGGTTATCCACCACCGGGGGGTGGTCATCCCTTGTCCAAGTGATTGGTTGTTCTGACAAATTAAGCCACCTGGGCCAAGCCGACTCTGCGGTCACAGCCATAGAGGCTCTCCGTTGCAGCTTCCTATCCCTCCGGCAACTTCTGGTGGTGAAAACGTGTTATTCTGCACGGTCATGGAGTTGTTTCGGGTTTGCTTGAAATCCAGTAAGCCCTGAATGATTTTGCTGGCCCCCGCCCCCAGGTCCTTGGTGTTGAGGCATTGCGCTGGCTCCTTGATAACCAAAATTTTGGTTGTTACTGTTCTGGACGGCTCCCCCACATGACCCGGGAGGTCCCTGGTTCCCACGCCGTGCAAACTCTTTCATGAAATTGAAATCTTCCCAGGTGTGGTTGGCTGGGCGACCGGGTTTACTATGGGTTGGGAAAGGACTCTTCATAGTTGCTTCAAACCTGTTTGGGAAAAAATTCCCTTCTGACTTGCGGTAGTTTTCGCCCCCTGCTTCTGTCTTTGGGAGCCGACATTTGTGATGGCTACCAAGTCAGAAGTAGTCTGATCAAGTCGCCGCTTGGTTTGCTGATTCTGATTCTGGGATGTTTTGCCGCCTTTTTTGTTCTGGCCGGCTTTATCCTGTTGAGGGTCAGTATCCTTGGTTTTGTCAGACTCGGCATATTTGATAACCGCGTTCATGAGCTCTCCTATATCTTTGATCGTCCTCTTGAGTCGGTCAAGCTTGTGCACTAGGGGCTCGAACTTGCAGTTCCTTTCCAAGACAATGACGGCTATTTGGGCAGTGATAGTGTCCGAGGAGTGGATTATTTCTGCTACCCGTCGTGCCCAACTCAGGTCGACTCTCCTTCCTTCTGGACACAATGCTCCAAGTCAACGATTGTGGTAGCTCGCCGACAAGTGCCTTGGAAGTTCTTGATAAACTTTTCCTTGAGATCCGCCTAGGAGGTGACAGAGTTCTCTGGGAGATTTTTGAACCATGTGCAAGCCGGCCCTTCCAACATCATTGTGAAGTAACGGGCGCAAACTCCTTCGCTGGTTTGTAACATGTCCATGGCTAGGTCATAACTTTTGATCCAAGCTTGCAGGTCCATGTCAGCTGTATAGTTCGCGATCTTACGTGGGCCCTTGAAATCTGATGGCAAGTGTGTATTTCGTAGAGCCGGCACCAGGCATCGGTTGCCCACGGATCTGCTGATGAACTCGGTGTCTTGATCTTGGGGTGGAGGTCGGGCCACCGGATCTACACGGTGTTCGGGATTGAAGTCGGCCGGTAGGTCTTGGATCCTTATTGCCCCCTGAGGGTCCGGAGGTGGTGGAGCTCTACGTTGGTGATGGCTGCTCGAGCCGGTTGGAGCCGGTGAGTCCGCTTGCTGGCTCACACTTTGATATGGGGTCTCATGTAAGTATTGGAATCCATGTGAGTACTAGGCTTGCTGTGTGATTGCAGTGTTGAGAAAATTGATTGCCCCTCGAGTGGCCTGGTCCACCAGAGTGTCTCCATGTGCAGGCACGCTGGCGAGGAACCGTGTCGCTGCCACCACGTTAGCCATGGGGTTATTGAAATGATCCGGAGGTGTATGGAACCGTTCCTGCTGTGGTGAGGGGGCAGGTTGCCTTGGTGGCGTGTACCCCGGAGGAATCAACTGATGCGTATCCTGGAATAGTATCCGTGCCTGGAGATCAGCGGGAATCCGGCTCACGGGCCCTGCTGGGCGTGCGTTGGCGAGGCTTAGTTTCTGAGCTTCTATCAACTCCGACTCGTGTTGTAAGCGCCTAGTTTCTTGGGCGAGTCGGGTTTCTCTCTCCACCATCTGTGCGTTCTGGGTGTTAATTTCCCTCAGTATGCTCATCACCTGGGCCTTGAGTCCATTGACCCTGGTTCTCCAGGCTTCCTAGTTTTCCGAAGTCATTGGTGCAACTAAGGCTTCGTCCAGGGCGTTTAAGGAATCTGTGAGGACTTCTGCTCCCGTGAGAACTTCTGGCTGCTCCCTATCTGGATTAGGGGCCGTGTTGTGAGCCGTCTCTACGTTCCGATTTTGTGCTGCGCCCTGAGCCGGCTGACCTCCCTACTCTTCGGTGCTTGCCATGAAAACGGTCACGCAGTATGGAGGCTCGTACTGCGGGAAGTCGGGGTCGTATTCTGCTGTTCCCGGGCCGAGTCTGTTGCTCCCGGCAGATCGGATGGAGCCGGTATCTGAGAAGCTTGTTTCACTGGGATGTGAGTCAGCGTCAGATGTTTCTTCTGAGGCGACGGGCATCAGGGACTTGATAGAGCGCGCTGACTCTGGAGATCCAACAAGGAACCCAACAAAGGTGTGCCTTGAGCCGGGATATCATCGACTCGAGGTTTCCATGGGTACTTCAGGATCCGGTTCTGGCTCAGATCCGTCTATCTTCCCAATGAAGATGTGAATAGACCCGATACCCGGATTCGACGGAATCGGCCTTAGGGCCCCCAAGTTGAGTCGTCGATGTAGAGCTTTCCATGCCGGCTTCTGGTGATTCGCCCAGCAACGAATTCTTCCATACCTTGCAGAGCTCCTCCTAGAATCTCAACACCTGCGAGCGCATGCCCCACGGTGGGCGCCAACTGTCGTGGGAAAGTGACAACAGATGTTCACGGAGTCGGACTTATCATGGGACCTTTTCTGCGAAGCGAATTCGAGGAGAGAGTCGACATAGACACGGGACTCGGCGGTTTACCCAGGTTCGGCCCCGTCGGTGCGGTAAAGACCTACTCCTTCTTCTTGATTATTGTCGGATCGACTCCTCAATAGGAAGAGCCGATCTTATCGATTACAGTGGTGATTTTTCGCAACCTTAGTCTCGTGGAGATCTAGGTTATATCGCGAGTTGTCTAGTCCTGGCTTGAGGTAAGTTCTGGCTCTGGCCCCCGTGGACCTCGGCTTATAAAGGTACCGGTTCCCGGGATTCCGAGAGTCCGACTCCTACACGATGTGGAGTTCTATTATACTTTACAAATTTTACTACGTGCTATGCAAGGTAAGTCGAATTCCTTCTAGGGATTCAATCTTCACGCTTGGCACGTCCGACTCCTGGACGGGTCTTCTTTGTGGGCCTTCACAGGTAAGTCAGCCCAGAGGTTTCTAATGCCGGGTCTATGGGCTTGATCCATCCCCCCGACACATTCAGTTGCCCATGACCGGCTTCCTTCAACCGTGATTGGTCCATTTGGACCCGGCATTTTGAGCTTCAGATAGACATAGCAGGGACGAGCCATGAATCGGGCATAAGCCGGTCTTCCCAAAATGGCGTGATATGGACTCTCGAGCTTGACGACTTCGAAGGGTATGATTTCAGAACTAAAGTTTTCAGAAGTCCAAAAAGCCATCTCGAGGTATATCTTGCCCATGGGCCGTGCCGACTTACTTGGAACGATTCCATGGAAAATTGTATTGGAGGGTTGTAGCTTCTTGTGGGTTAACCCCATCCTACGGAAAGTCTCATAGTAGAGGATGTTGATACTGCTTCCTCCATCCATGAGTACCTTATGCAAGGTGTATCCTCCAACTTGTGGTGCTACTACCAAGGCTAGAGCCCCCGGGTAATCTACCACAGGGGGGTGGTCATCCCTTGTCCAGGTTATTTTCTATTCAGACCAATTACGCCACTTAGGTAGGGCTTGTTCCTTAGCCACAGACAGAGCAGCACGCTGCTGAAATTTTTTATCTCTCCAACAGCTGCTGGTGGTGAAAACGTGATATGCTTCATGGCCATTGAGTTGCTTCGGATTTTCTTGAAATCCAGCAAGTCATGATTGCATCTATCGCCCTACTCTGGGTGCTTGGTACTGGGATCCTAAGACGGCTTCTGCATGGCCGGATTGTTGATTGTCGTTGTTGTAGCCGGCTCCTTGGTGGCCGGTTTGTTGATTGCCATTATTGTACCGGGGTCCTTGGTGTCCTCCATCGTTGCCTCCTCGTCGCTTAAACTTCTACATGATGTTGTGATGTAGGGAAAGCCTAGCGGTTGTCCCAATCTTTCACAACTTGGAGGTGGGAAAGAGATGCAACTCAAGAAGAACACAAAAGAGATGAAGGTCAAGAAGATCCAAACAAAGGGAACTCAAATCCACACACCAAATCCACACATAACATGATCCATACATCCACACAAGTGGTAGTTAGATTGATTCCTCTCCTTCTACTACTAGGTGGATGAAGGGGTACATGGGCCATTGCCCGAGTCGCTGCGCGCAGGTAGATCTGGAGCCGTTGACCGATCCAGACGGTCCGGGCTGGGGTTCGGACGTTCGAATAATTGTGGCCGAGGAGCTGATTCGGGAAACGCTCTCCAGACGGTCCGGCTCCTGGCCCGGACGGTCCACCTTGTCCCGGATGATCCGTCCTGAGCCCGGTCGTCCGACTCCAGAGGGAGATGTGCCTGAAGCATGTAGCTTCTTCTTCTCTCTTTCGTCTTCTCTTCCAAGCTTCCCTCGCGAATGGTGTAGACCTTCTCTTGTGCTCGACCTCCTTGATTGCATGTTCACCATGTGGCTCCGACCTATAAGTGGACAAAGTAGGAGGGTCAAGTAGTATACCATCCTCGAGAGCACCAGGTAGACATGTGTAAAGGAGAAGATTCACCTTTAGGTGCGATATTTGTATGTCACACGTGTTAATTGATGGAGGGGAGCGTAACATGGTGATGTACGTGGATGTTCCGCATCGTATCCCCCCCTTGGGGAATATCCGTCCTCGGATCAAGATCCCAATCACCATGGGAAAGAGACGACGTCGGTGTATGGTATGTGACGCTCACCAAGTACTTGCCATCAAGATGTGCCATATGGCCTTGTCCTAAAGTCTCGTCGCCTTGTGATTCTTGAAAGCTTGGCCTTGTGCGTCCTTCATAATGTTATGGCCGAAGAATATGTGCCGAAGAAGCGTGTCAATGGAAACCATCCATAACTCGCTCTCAAGACCTCGAATTGGCAACTCATCGTGAGTACTAGTGGAAACGCAGGCGAAGTTTCCTACACATGCATGATACTTAACCAAGACAGTATGTGCATGGGAGATGAACACATCATTGAATATGACGTGCCTCTTCACTTGCATATTATCATTAGTAATATAAGTGCATGGATAAGAGTATGCATCAATGTTTATACTCAAGGCACTAGGAATATGGTGCAAGGAAGGAAAACAAGCATGCTTCACATGGAAACTAGTTGTGGAACAAACAAAGCATAAAATGTGCAAAGCATGGTCTACACTAATAACATGGCAATAAGAGCGAGAATCTACACCAAGCATGCAAGTACACATATAAGACATAGGATGGTGAAACATGTCTAGATGCAAGCATGGTTCACA
The DNA here is from genome assembly GCA_950022295.1 of Bromus sterilis. Classification (NCBI taxonomy): domain Eukaryota; kingdom Viridiplantae; phylum Streptophyta; class Magnoliopsida; order Poales; family Poaceae; genus Bromus; species Bromus sterilis. Next base: position 228,118,735 of record OX465599.1, read on the forward strand.
CGATCATGTCCGATGAAGAGTACCTAGCATAACATGCAAATTGAACATGGAAAAATGGGCATTGAGTAAAAAGTGGTATAGAACCCATATCCATGTGAGAGCCATGTAGAAGGAATGCTCGAAGTCCTTGTGTGAAGAGGATGGAGAACTAGTGCTCCAAGGGATCCCATGGATTCATTGCTCTCAAGAGCTCGTTTGGTCAACTCGTGGGATCGTGAAGTTGGCGAGTGGATGTGTGGACCTACACAACATTGAGACAAAAGAAATAACATGTGCGCGTGGTATATGTACACATCATCCATCATGATGTGCACGTGTGTGTATCAGTTAGCACATGAAATCCAATGCTCAAATAAATGAGATGCACGATATAGGAACATGTCATCCATCATGAGGGGGTTGTTTCTATTTATTGCATAATGGAGACGCAAGCAAGTATGTGCACCCAAAACATTTGAAACATTTTTATTCATTGGATGCATAATGTGCACATATGATATGGAATCATGTGGCACAAGAAAAGGTTCATGGCATAATCTATGGGATGAATTGCTTAATGTTTGGAAAGGGAGCATATCAATATCATCACTTGAAAAGCAAATGCCAATAACCATGGATTTGTCATCTATGACATATTCACAAATTGGGTTTATTTTAATGGGCATGACATAGTTATTATGATGAGATTGCGAAGATGCAATATTGGAGATCTCATGCATAACATATGAAAAATCAAGCGGAGTGTCAAACATGATGTGACCCAAGTAACTATCACAAGATATCCTATGTAAGATGTCATCACGACTAATGTGGTCTACATGCTCATCATCATATGTATCATAGATAGGTGACTTATCAAAGCATGTAGTGGACACACAAGCATGAATCATGGCAATAGAGAGATCATCATCATGCAAGAAATCAAAGTCCACTAGTGGGACGAGAGTAGTACCATCACCTATGTTATCATGGTCATGCCGCTCATGTGGTGTAGGTGAGGTAGAACAGGCGAAAGTATGGGAAACATCATCATCGTGATGGAACCATGTGGGGGGGAGCATCATTATCCTCCATGGCCATCATCTCCTCCATTTTAGGGGGGTACATGTCAAAGATAGGGGCGTCATCATATAGGGGACCTAGCACCAAAGAAGAATACACAATAGAAGTAGAGGTTAAGTTGTTAGAAAATATATTGGACTCACAAGACCTATCAACTTCCCGACTCATCATTTGTGGTGGCTCACTCACTCCCTCTAGGTGGGTCCACTCAAACTCACATATGGTGGAGTCACTCAAGTGGTGGTGGTGGTGGCTCTCCTCACATGGTGATTGAAGTATCTCATCATATATGGGGCTAGTGGTGGTAACACTCATCCTCGCAAAGGAAATGCACTCACTCTCAGTTGTGGTGGTGGCACACAACTCACTCATTTTCTCACTCTCACTCAAGTGGTGTGGTTGTGTCTCACTCTCACATGGGATGTGGTGTATCTCATCATATATGGGTGTAGGAGGAACGTAGGTGCATTCATCTCCATACTCAACTCCATTCGCCGCCTTGGTTGAAGGGAAAATACCATGCTCAACCTCCTCATCCATAACGCCTCCAAAGATGTATGCCATTTGAGGTGGCACATAATCATAATCCTCCGAGAGGGCATCATAGAAGACATCCTCACTCACTTCCATGACCGAAGGGAACATCCCATGCTCGGTCATATCTTCATCTCCTCATCATAGGAAAAATCTTGATTCTCGCTCTCCACCTTGGTGGAATGATCGTCATGCTCACCGTCTTGAGGTGTGTTCGTTGTGAAGTGTGATTGAGCGCTAGTAGCCTCCGCCTCCTTAAGGTATCTTGCCTCCACGAGAACATCATCGCATAAGTCATCAAGAGAGGTGTAGCTTTGGAGGAGCATGGCCTTGCGGATGGAGAGGTCCTTCAAGCCACTAGTGAGGTGGAACTTGTGGGACCCCGTCTCAAAGGACCGAATCGCCCCGTGCTCCAGCCCAGAGATCAAGTCTTTTGGTACACGACACTACTTGATATAGAACTGAACAACTTTCTATTATCAACGAATATGAATACAAGGGGTATATTACAAAGCTGGCGGAGCGAGGCGAGGGACAAGCTTGCTCCTCAAGCTAACCACGAATATACATCAAGCAGCTGACTATCATTCTAGCAGCGGAATATAACTCGGCGGCGGAACAACGGTGACGGTGATGAACTCCACTCCAAAGGGACACTGGCTGGGACACCTCCTAGCTCGCAAACACCGGGAACGTCATCCTACGCATCCAAAGCTTGCCCTGCAAATCTGGCATGACATTCCAGGTTAGTACATCGAATGTACTTGCAAGCTCACAACAACCATGCACCAAGGCAAAACAATAATATGACCACAAGTTAAAGTATATTAATGAATTAACCAAATAAGCATCAACAACATGCAAGCATGTAATAATCAAACATGTTATCAACATTAAGACTAATGCACACAACCCGACATGATCACCTGATCGTGTGGCTTAGCTCGGAGCCATTAAGCACCGGTCATCGCATGATCATCGACTTATATGAATCATCGCACGATCCTTCAACGGGTTAGGTGTCCTTCTGTTGCCACCCAACCAATCCGATCATCGCATGATCAACAGGCCATAGCATAACCACTTACCTTAGCACAATCATCCAACCGAACTCATGTTGATTTCATGGTGTGACCTACTATGAACTGTGTCCAATACCGTGGAATCGTCTATTCGAATAGATATGTGTGACTCTACAGAGTTTGTGCACTATACCCACACTATGGAGCTCTTCCTCCATCCAGTACTTTGGAACTTGTCCCACAGGAACCTCGGAACTCATACCATAGGAGTGGACTAGAACTTCTCCAATGAGACCTCTCTACCACATGCCTCCCTTACCGTATCACCTGGCACGCTTCGCAAGTCATGCCCACGGTAACCCACGTGTCCTCTAGACACACCTGCCATCGCATGGCAACTGACCATCGCATGGTCCATAAACATTGTCCCAATCGGGGACGGAGATCCATATAAACAAACTGACTCTCAAGACTACCGCCGCTTGATGACCCACGACGTAATGGGATCTATTGCAGTGTTTTCGATAAGTAAGAGTGTCGAACCCAACGAGGAGCATAATGTAGAAGCAAGTGACTTTGGTAAGGAGATAACTGCAAGCACTGAAAGATAACTTTTTAGGGATTTTCTTGGTATAAGCAACATGATAGTAAAGACTAGCAAATAAAAAGATACTGGAGAGTAACGAGTGGCCCAATCCTTTCTGAGCAAAGGAGAGGCCTAGCAACTGAACTTATAAAAGCTAAAGCGTTCTTGAGGACACACGGGAGAGGTAATCATGTGCTGTCGCCATATTCCGTATCGGTGCTATGTACTGGGTTGATAAGTGTTTGGTGGGTGGATCTATGCTAGTGCACCCTCTAGACTAAGATGAATGCACTCTTATGATTAAAATCCTTGCAAGCATCCGCAAATACAAGATAGTAATTAAGGCAAACGCCTAACCATAGCAATACGATCGGTGATCCATTGTTCCCTTGTGCAAAAGCGTGCAAACTTGGGTTCAGGTTTCTGTCACTCCGGCAACCCACCGTAAGCATTCTTTAACACAATGCATTCCCCTAGGTCCTTGATAAGGCGAAGTGTGGACTGTTCGACTCACACAACACCACTAGGAAAATAACAACACAACTTAAATATCAACCAACACATATTACTTCAACATCATATGACTACTAGCAACTAGACTTCTCCCATGTCCTCAAGAACTAAAGTAACTAATCACAAGACATAAAAGAGATCATGATCAGCGGGGATAAATATATGATAAACAATCTGAACACAATAATATTTCTCCAACAAAACTCAATAGAATTCACCACAAGGTAGTAATCAACACCGATAGAGTAGAGAGGATAGATAGTACGGATTACAACGCGAGTTGCAATTGTGAGAAAAGATTGGATGAAGATGGAGATGGTGCTGATGGTGGGGATGATGTTGATGATGATCTCGATGATGCCCGTGACGATGGTGATGACGATGGCGACGATCTCCCCTTACGGGAGGTGATCTCCCTGACGGAATCTTCCCGCCAGAGATGGCTTTTCTTCTCTGTAGGTTTCCGCCACGGAGCGGCGGCGGAACTCCGGAAACTCTCCCTCCGTTAGGGTTTTCGGGCGACGAGGGGTATATATGGAAGAGGGGGGAGCCGGGAGAGATCCAGGGGGCCCAGGCGCCCTCCCGGCGCGGCCAGAGGTGCGGCCGCGCCAGGTGGCCGCCTAGGCACCCTGTGGCCCCCCTCTGGTTGCTCTTTTGCGTGCCTTCGTTGTCCTTCTGGAAAACAGCCTCCGTCGATTTTCAGGTAATTTGGAGGTGTTCTTCTTCAGCAACTCAGCATCCACTTTTTACCGTCGAATCCTGCGTCTGCTGCTTCGGCACCGGAAAGTTGTAAACTGTGTAAAATAAGCCAAAACAACATAAGAATAGCATCATATCATGAAATATATCAATGAATAAGAAAGAATTACTATATAAAATAGTGATGCATTTTGGACATATCAACTCCCCCAAGCTTAGACCTCGCTTGTCCTCAAGCGAATACTGAACTCGGTAAACCTGTCCACAAGTTTAGAGAGTGAAGTGTCGATAAATAAAATACGGACAAGAAGCATCAAGGTTTCTCCATCAAACCCAAGAATCCTCAACAGCAACCTCAACTCATAAGGCCCTCATGAGAGTAGGGCTGAGGAAACTCATCAAATTATGGAAAACATAACCTTGGTCAAAGGACAACTACAAACAATTTGAAGCTTTTGAAAGGACATGTTAATAGTCATGAAGTGTAAATGCTAACACAAAGGAAGATGCTTGCTAGGAAAAATCTTTCGCAAACAACTTACTTATCAAAAGATAATGTCAACAAGGATATGGCATGGAAAAACTTAATGCAGCTCTATATGGATGAATCCTCATCAACATCAAATGTCTGTTCTCTTAGGGAAAAGAAGGAAGTGGGAAAACTGACTCAACACGAAGGTGAAAGAGAGCCTTGTTTAAAGGCAAGCAGGAAAAACTCATGTGCCATCCTTAAATCAAACAGAATGAAATAGATTTTGGGACGGTGCATAGTTTGTCAACGAATGCTAATAGATAGCTCAATTACTTCTCAAGATGGACAAGTTTCGAGGAATGGCTCCCAAGTGAGGACGATCACATCCCCTTAATCTCCTTTGTTTATCACTGCCAAAGTTTCTGATTTCTCATAGACCAGCGTGAAGGAGGGTTTGTTTGTTATATTATCTTTCGAGCTGGGCGCACCCATGCCAGTTCCTCCTCGTATTATGGGTTTGTAGATTAAACATGCAATCCCGGGATAAAACTTGTCCAACTTGAGAAGATCATGAATTACCTACTACTTCCTCATGAGCTAAACAAGAGGCACAAAACAGAATATTTTGAACATTTAAGGATAACACATAAATTCTATACTTTGAGTGGTAGGGGAATACCACGAATAGGAAGGTATGGTGGACTCACATGGAAGGTAATGGTTTCAGGGTATGGATGCACAAGAAGAAATCTACTTGGCAAAGAGTTTGGCTAGCAAAGGCTTTGAGAGAACAGACAGTTGATGCTAATTTAGATGTAAAACATATAAGGCATAAACATTAAGGTAAGCATAACACATCAAGTTGTCTTCCTTGTCAACATAACACTTCAAGCTTAATAGCATAAAGGTTTTGGCTATGTCGCTACTTGAGAAAACATGCATGTTGTCAAGACCAAAGCTATGTTTGCCAAAATTAAATAAAGTTTTCAAAGCCATACCTGATATAAGGTCAATACTCCCCATAAGAATCGTCATATGATTCCGATTGCGTGAAGAGAATACCTAGTGCAGCGAAGGAACCAATAGACTTCTCATTAATATTCCATTGTAGACGACTCCACACTCACGGATACAATCTCTCCACCGATGGAGTGACAGACCTCGATGCAAACACCTATTTCATATAATAAACTTCCTAGACATGATACGACTCTACTTGACTCTAAAATACTAAGATAAAGATAAAGATACCGGGCACTCCCCCAAGCTTGTAACAAGCTGAGGGGATGCCATTACCCGAGGAGATTTACTCCCCATCCTTGTTCTTCTCAATAAGGTACTCCTTGGCGAAGCGCTTCCATGGAAGCTCCTCTCCAGTCTCGAAGGACATTCCCGTCTCCAGGGTCCTGCACTCAGCACCTAAACCCATGCGCAGAAACTTTAGTTCATACTCACAGTTCTGGTTGTGCAGATCAAAGATTTGTGCTTGGAGCTGATAAACTTTCTCTTCTAGTGCGGACAAGCTTGACCACATCTCCTTCATCTCTTTCCTATGGGAAGCCTCGATCTCGTTCCTGATGTCGAAGTTGGCTTCAACACCACGCTCCACCATCTTCTTGAACTTGAAGACTTCATGTTCCATCTCCTTCAGCCGCTCCTCGGTGCTCCCCTCCATGACTGGTCCCTTCAGATCTTCCTTGTGGAGAACACCGTCCTCCACACGAAGGACCTAGGGGTGCTTGTTCACCTCAGCGAGGTAAGGGTTGATGACATTGACGACGAACTTGTCCTTGGGGGAACTTGGGGAAGTCATGGCACCTAGGTCTAGCTAAAAGATTTCCTGGCAGAAACAGATCGAAAAGAAAACACACGAGATCGCGAGATACGTTGCCGGAACGATCCGGGCAAATATATAGCAAAAATTTCTGCAACAAAAGGAAGGTAACGAGCCAAAGTGGGGTCGGAGACGGAGTGGTCGGAGACGGAGTCCTGGGTGCCCAGGCGGCCTCCCGGCGCGGCCAGGGGGTAGGGCGCGCCAGTGGGGCGCCTGGCCCCCCTGGAGCTCGTCTCCGGCTCCACTCAGGCCTCGAATTTTCCTAATTTTCCAAAAACTCGTAATATGGAACTTTTTTGGTGGTTCGCGATGTTTCCTTACCGTAATACATACCTTTTCTTATTCTGCTTCTGCCAGTGTCTGAAACAGGGCTTCAACATGTTCTTCATGAGTTGTTGTGCGAATTATATTTACATCAACATTGACGGGGTCTCTCGCTATGTAATGCTTGAGTCTTTGCCCATTCACAACTTGAGGTTTGGTGCCTTCAAAATTTTTAATCTTAATTGCACCAGACCGACAAACTTCTTCAATATGAAATGGCCCTTCCCACCTGGAAAGTAGTTTACCTGGAGAAAAGCTGAAACGAGATCTAAACAATAAGACTTTATCACCAACATTAAATTCACGTTTCAGAATCCTCCTGTCATGGCACTTCTTTACCTTTTCCTTGAACATTTTAGCGCTCTCGTAAGCTTCACTTCTCCACTCACCTAGAGAAGTCAAGTTCATGAGACGCTTTTCACCAGCTAACTTTGGGTCAGCATTAAGCTCTCTAACAGCCCAGAAAGCTTTGTGCTCTAACTCTAATGGCAAATGGCAAGCCGTGCCATAGACCATTTTATAGGGGGACATGCCCATGGGGTTTTTGTAAGCAGTTCTATACGCCCACAAAGCATCTCCTAACTTATTTGACCAGTCCTTCCTATTTCTGTTAACTGTCTTCTGCAAGATCAACTTGATCTCTCTATTGGTGAGATCAACTTGCCCACTAGTTTGAGGATGGTACGGTGACGCAATCCTATGATTGACATCGTACTTGGCTAAAGCTTTTCTAAAAGCTCCATGCGTGAAGTGTGATCCTCCATCAGTCATGATATACCTAGGTACACCAAACCTAGGGAAAATTACATCTTTGAGAATTTTCAATGATGTTTTGTGATCAGCACTTTCAGTGGGGATTGTTTCAACCCACTTGGTTACGTAATCAACAGCAACTAATATATGAGTGTACTTGTGTGAAGAAGGAAAAGGACCCATAAAATCAAAACCCCAGCAATCAAAAGGCTCAATCACTAGTGAGTAATTCATAGGCATCTCATTCCTCCTACTAATATTACCAACTCTCTTACATTTATCACAAGCTAAAACATAACTTCTAGCATCTTTAAATAGAGTAGGCCAATAAAAACCTGATTGGAGAACCTTATGTGCGGTCCTCTCACCAGCGTGATGTCCTCCGTAGGGACTGTCGTGACATTGCTTGAGAATGTCCTTCTGCTCGTGTTCCGGTACGCATCTTCTCACGATCCCGTCTGGACCTTCTTTGAAAAGATGTGGGTCATCCCTAAAGTAATGCCTCAAATCATGGAAGAACTTCTTCCTTTGCTGAAATGTTAAACCTAGAGGCAAATACTTTGCAACGATAAAATTAGCATAATCTGCAAACCAGGGATCGGAAAGAGATTGTACTTTAACAACGGCAAGTTGTTCGTCTGGAAAACTGTCGTTGACTGGGATGGGATCATGCGGTATATCTTCCATCCTTGAAAGATTGTCCGCTACAGGGTTGTCTGCTCCTTTTCTATCAACAATCTGCAAATCAAATTCTTGAAGAAGGAGTACCCATCTGATGAGTCTTTGTTTGGCATCCTTCTTCTTCATAAGATACTTAATGGAAGCATGGTCAGTATGAATAATAAGTTTCGAATCAACAATATACTGCCTAAACTTATCACAAGCAAACACTACTGCTAAGAATTCCTTCTCAGCAGTAGCATAGTTCTTTTGAGCACTATCAAGGGTCTTACTAGCATAATATATAACAGTCAACTTTTTATCAACCCTTTGTCCTAAAACATCTCCAACAGCAAAATCACTAGCATCACACATAATTTCAAAGGGCAAATTCCAGTCAGGCGGTTGTACTATAGGAGCGGTTATTAAAGCTTTCTTAAGAACTTCAAAAGCCTCCTTACAATCTTCATCAAATACAAAAGGAACATCCTTCTGGAGAAGATTAGTGAGGGGTTTTGAGGTCTTAGAAAAGTCTTTAATAAATCTTCTATAGAAACCGGCATGACCGAGAAAACTACGAATACCTTTAATGTCCCTTGGATAGGGAATCCTTTCGATAGCTTCAATCTTCGCCTTGTCAACTTCAATTCCCCTCTCGGAAATCTTGTGGCCAAGAACAATCCCTTCGTTAACCATGAAGTGGAACTTTTCCCAGTTTAGAACTAAGTTTGTATCCTCGCATCTCTACAAAACTTTATTAAGATTGTGGAGACAGTGGTCAAAGGAAGTTCCATAGACGAAGAAATCATCCATGAAGACTTCCACAATCTCCTCACAGAAACCATGAAATATTGCAGACATACATCTCGGAAAAGTAGCAGGGGCATTGCATAAACCAAAAGGCATAAGTCTATAAGCATAAGTACCATAAGGACAAGTGAAAGTGGTCTTCTCTTGATCGGCGGTGTTAACATGAATTTGAGAGAAGCCAGAGTACCCGTGAAGATAGCAGAAGTGGGTGTTTTTGGATAGCCTCTCAAGCATCTGATCAATAAAGGGCAGAGGGTAGTGGTCCTTCCTTGTTGCCTTGTTCAACTTCCTGTAATCAATACACATTCTATATCCAATAATAATTCTCTGAGGTATTAGTTCATTCTTATCATTAGGGACTACAGTTGTCCCCCCTTTCTTATGAACACAATGAACTGGACTTACCCACTTACTATCGGCTATAGGGTAGATAATACCTGCAGCTAGAAGCTTGAGGATTTCGGTCCTCACAACATCCATCATCTTTGGGTTCAACCATCGTTGATGGTCAACAAAAGGTTTGGCATCGGGCTCGAGGTTGATAGTATGTTGACAGATAGATGGACTAATTCCCTTAAGGTCATCAAGGGTATAGCCAATTGCACCACGGTGTTTACGAAGTACTTCCAATAGTCGCTCCGCTTCATATCCTGAAAGGTTAGAGTTGATAATAACAGGATATATTTTCTTTTCATCTAAATAAGCATACTTGAGTGTATCGGGAAGAGGTTTGAGATCAAACACCGGGTCTTCTTTTGGTTTGGATGGAATTCCTAAAGGTTCAACCGGAATGTTGTGCTTTAGGATAGCAGGTTTTCTCAAGAAGATTTCATCAATTTCATTTCTTTCCTGCATACGAGTATCATTCTCGTGGTCCTCCATGTATTGCTGCAAAGGATCATTAGGGGGAATAGCAATAGAAGCAATACTTTCAATAATTTTATCATCACTAGGTAATTTAGTACCACGAGGCTGCTTGGAAATCTTGGAAAAATTAAATTCATACTGCTCACCATTGAATTCAACAGAAACTTTACCTTTCTTGCAATCTATAAGAGCTCCACAAGTTCTGAGAAAAGGTCTACCAAAAATAATAGGACAAAAACTATCTTGTAATGAACCAAGTACAAGAAAGTCGGTAGGATACTTTACCTTTCCGCACAGGACTTCAACATCTCTCACAATCCCAATAGGAGAGATAGTAGCTTTGTTTGCAAGATGAATAGTAACATCAATCTCTTCGAGCTCACAAGGTGAAATCTCAGTCATGATCTCTTGATAAAGTGAATCAGGAATCGCGCTAGCGCTCCATCCCAGATCGCATAGCCCGTAATAATTGTGATCTCCTATTTTAACAGATACAACTGGTGTACCTGAAATTTGGCTTTTATTCTTGGCTATGACAATGTTAGTTGAAACTGCACAAAAATTTATAATAGAATCGGAAACATCATTAGTAACTAAATCTTTAACCATAGAAACTTGAGGACCGACTCTGATCTGATCCTCAGGTTCACCTATTCTTCTCTCACTTTTATTTATGATGCCTGTCAAAAAAGAGTGCTCCCTTATTCTCGAAGGAAAAGGGGGTTGTTCATATATAACTGCAGGCAAAATAGGATCAGCAACGTGAATATAAATAGGCACTTCTTTGAAAGGCTTTTGGTACTGATCCTTCTTCCTCTTAGAAGAATCAACATGAGAGGCAAAGTCCTTACAAAAATCAATCATTAGATGGGAATCCAGACCAATCTTAGAGCAAAAGGTATTGAAATAGTCAGTCTTCACATAACTCTCAATATAATCATGCTCATAATTTATAGCAGGTTCAATACCTTTATCGATTTCCCAGTCTTTAGTATTCTTCTGGATCCTTTCGATGAGATCCCACCTTTCTTTAACGCTCTTTGTCTGAAATACCCCGCTAGAGGAGGCATCCAGCCTTTCCTTGTCCTGACGAGAAAGCATGGCATAAAAATTTGTAAGTATAATATCTTTGGGGAGCTTATGGATAGGACATTTAAACATTAGGGACTTAAGCCTCCCCCAAGCTTGAGCGATGCTCTCTCCTTCGCGAGACATAAAGTTATAGATGTAATTCCTTTCTCGATAAACTTCATGAAGAGGGTAAAACTTTGTATAAAAGAGAGACTTAAGCTCTTCCCAATTAAGAGAATGTGGGTTATCGAGGAGCTTATACCAATATGAAGCTTTGTCTGTAAGCGATACGGAGAATAATTTCTTCATAACGAACTCAAGTGATACACCTGCAAGCTTGAATAATGAACATAGTTGTGATAAATATAGCAAGTGTTCACCTGGATGTCTATCTCCTGCATAGCGATTAGATAGGACATAATCGATAATACCAGATGGTATCTTATAAGGTACAATTTCAGTAGGGGTAGGAGTAACTACCTTAGCGGTGGGGAGGCTCCCCGAGAACAACGATCCAATAGTAGGGGTCTCCATAGGGATAAAAACAGCAGCGGCAAAACTAAAAACAGAAATAAAAAAACTTCCTTACCAGCTTCACTTACTAATAGCGCTACACTCCCCGGCAACGGCGCCAGAAAACGTAGCTTGATGACCCACGACGTAATGGGATCTATTGCAGTGTTTTCGATAAGTAAGAGTGTCGAACCCAACGAGGAGCAGAAGGTAGTAGCAAGTGACTTTGGTAAGGAGATAACTGCAAGCACTGAAAGATAACTTTTTAGGGATTTTCTTGGTATAAGCAACAGGATAGTAAAGACTAGCAAAGTAAAAGATACTGGAGAGTAACGAGTGGCCCAATCCTTTCTGAGCAAAGGAGAGGCCTAGCAACTGAACTTATCAGAGCTAAAGCGTTCTTGAGGACACACAGGAGAGGTAATCATGTGCTTTCGCCATCTTCCATATCGGTACTATGTGCTGGGTTGATAAGTGTTTGGTGGGTGGATCTATGCTAGTGCACCCTCTAGACTAAGATGAATACACTCTTATGATTAAACTCTTTGCAAGTATCCGCAAATACAAGATAGTAATTAAGGCAAAAGCCTAACCATAGCAATACGATCGGTGATCCATTGTTCCCTTGTGCAAAAGCGTGCAAACTGGGGTTCAGGTCTCTGTCACTCCGGCAACCCACTGTAAGAATTGTGTAACACTCGCACAACACCACTAGGAAAATAAAAACACAACTTAAATATCAACCAACACATATTACTTCAACATCATATGACTACTAGCAACTAGACTTCTCCCATGTCCTCAAGAACTAAAGTAACTACTCACAAGACATAAAAGAGATCATGATCAGTGGGGATAAATAGATGATAAAAAATCTGAACACAATAATATTTCTCCAACAAAACTCAATAGCATTCACCACAAGGTAGTAATCAACACCGATAGAGTAGAGAGGATAGATAGTACGGATTACAAAGCGAGTTGCAATTGTGAGACAAGATTGGATGAAGATGGAGATGATGCTGATGGTGGAGATGATGTTGATGATGATATCGATGATGCTCGTGACGATGGTGATGACGATGGCGACGATATCCCCTTCCGGGAGGTGATCTCCCCGGTGGAATCTGCCCGCCAGAGATGGCTTTTCTTCTCTGTAGGTTTCCGCCACGTAGCGGCGGCGGAACTCCGGAAACTCTCCCTCCTTTAGGGTTTTTGGGCGATGAGGGGTATATAGGGCAGATGGGGGAGCCGGGAGAGCTCCAGGGGGCCCAGGCGCCCGCCCGGCGCGGCCAGAGGTGGGGTCGCGCCAGGTGGCCGCCTGGGCACCCTGTGGCCCCCCTCTGGTTGCTCTTTTGCGTGCTTTCGTTATCCTTCTGGAAAACAGCCTCCGTCGATTTTCAGGTAATTTGGAGGTGTTCTTCTTCATCAACTCAGCGTCCACTTTTTACCGCTGAATCCTGCGTCTGCTGCTTCGGCACCGGAAAGTTGTAAACTATGTAAAATAAGCCAAAACAACATAAGAATAGCATCATATCATGAAATATATCAATGAATAAGAAAGAATTACTATATAAAATAGTGATGCATTTTGGACGTATCACCGCTTAACAGGCCAGGGTAACCGCGCGCGTAGCCTCGCCTCATTGGGGATATGAATAAGAGAGCATACTGATACACCAAGCCAAGGCCTTCCCATACAGGAGAGTCTGGTTTCACTTGGTAAGCTCGGTTTGGTGGCACCTGATCAACTTGGCACGGGACGTAACTCCAACAGCAAACACAAGCATCAGGTGCAACATGAGCATTTAAATCCAAGGCATATCAACATGAATGGAACAAGCCAAGATACAATTATAATCACATCATGATTAAAATCATATTTTAGTTGGTTTGGTTAGTTATATAAACATGATCAAGATATATCAGGAAACATGGAAACATCATGATTGTAGCTAAGCATGATACGGTGATAACATGATCAGTGCATAACATGGCATATCATGTATGAAAGCATATAACATTAGTCAAGCATGACAGCAGAGTCAAGCAAATATAGCGTCACCAAAAATGATGCAATCATGGGATAACAACATGATCAAAGCATATCATATTAATCATCCTTTATCAAGGGTTCAGGCACATTTTAAAGCACGTCAAAGTTTTACGAGAGTGCAGAATAAATTGTGGCTTGCCTTCACCAAAAAGGTAGGGTGGAAAGCTTCTGGTCTTCCCTAAGAAAGCCCTGAAAAAACATTCCAAATAAAACAATGGGAAAAAGGGTCAAATACTATTTTGTTTGACCAGCAAATAACAATAGAGAATCATGGAACAAGACCTCTGCCAGATTAAAGAGGAGCTCAAGGGCAATCGAATGCAAAAAGAATCAACCCATTTGGACTTATGGTTTAGGAGAAAATCTAGGTCAAAGATTGGTCAATATTTGTGTTTTAAAATTGATTTAAAATAAATTCTGGAAATTACCAGGGGGGTGACATCGAAGGCGTATTTTGCAAAGGCGTCTCCACTTGATACTCCTTTGGGTGGAAAACAGAGGCTGACAGTGGGGTCACCTCGTTAGGGTCGCAGGGCAAACAAGGGAGGGCAGGGCCGAGTCTCACCGGCGGCGAGAGCTCTGGCTAGGGGGCACGGCGGCGGCTGGGATGGGCACGACTGGCCCGGGGAGGTCATGGCGCGTCTCCCTATATCCGTGGCACGCCAGGAGGTGCCCGGACGATGACGTGAGGCTCTTCGCGGCGGCGCAGACCACGGGTTCGACGACATCATCGACCTCGGCGTCGATTTCAGCGACAATTCGGGCAGGGGATTGGCCGGGGAGCACCAGTGGAAAAAGGGGAGACGAATGGAGGAGGAGGCGCGGTCTGGGAGGCTCTGGAACGGCTGGGCGGCATTGAGATCGCACGGCGGCAATGGCGGCCGGAGACGGGGAACGAGGGTTCGTGGCCTTGATTGTTGGGTCTAGGGGGTCGATTAGGAGGGAGGGAATGCTGCTGGTGTGGCTAGGCGAGCAAGGCATGACCTTTTATAGGCCAGAGGTGATGCTTGGGTTGGGCGGCGACAAGTAGAGTCGATTGAGGCGGCGAGGTGAGCTGACGGCTCGCGGGGCGTCAAGAGGGTTCTGGGGAAGGCGGGGAGCATGAGTGCGGCCCGACGCGTGCGAGCAGCAGAGGGGAAATGCAGGGGCGATGACGACATGTCAGGGAACATGCGCGCGTCGGGTTCTTTCTTGGCGGTGGCCTGCCGGCGTGATTCCAGCGAGGGGGAGGCGGCTGGGAGGCGACGTGTGTAAAGCACACTCGTGCGGCGCAGGTGGACAACGAGAATCGTCCAAGGAGCACTGGTGCACGAGGGCGTACCATCAGGGTGGCCTCGGGCGCGGCGAGAGCGCGCCATTGCATGCCAAGAGCGTGCCAGGGTCGTGGTCACCCTGGGCAGGTGCCAGGGGCGTGACCACCCTTGGATGATCAATTTGGCTACTGTGGTGATCTCTATCTCAAAGGGGAGTTGGATACAGGATACTTGGGGCACAAGCTCGGGCAAACTGTTGAGGAGGAGGACAGAGCCAGGTTGTCACATGTGAATAGGATACAAAGGACTGCTGATCTGGAGAGGTTGGGCCCAATTGGCCAATGGAATAATGCACTCCCTTTGTAACGTGACAAATGAACCATAATTTCATTGTTGACGCAAGCATCTCATTGGCTGACTCGATTGGACTGAAATTTGGTGTGGTAGGGTTATATGGGGTGGTGCCCAAGTGTGCAAAGTTTCATGGTCATTGGATACACCTAGATGGTACTTGCTTCACAACGTTTCCCTCTGACCAGGAACTTCCACTGGACCATGCACTCACATAAGTCATGGGATTGGGCTCAAATTTGGTTTGGTGGAGTCATATCCTGGTAGGATCAAGCACAAAAAGTTTCAAGGAAATTGGGATCCCCTAGCTTGCACTTCCTTCACAATGCCCCTTTCTGCATCCACACTTTGGGAATTTATGTTGGAAGTTTGGATAGGCAAATGATTCTGTAATTTGGTGGAGGCCAATGATATGATCATATGAGATTGCACAAAAAGTTTCACCAGCAATGGATCAAGAGAAAAGGCACTCCCTTCACAAAGCTCCATTCTACCCCCATAGACAAATGAATTTTTCCAGGGGAAAAATTCACTTGGGCCATGCAATGTTTTCGGAGATTTTGGCAAGATATGGTTTCAATGTCATGTGGGAATTTTTTGGGGATTTATGGAGCAATAAAAATAGGGGTTGCTTCACAATCCTCAAATAATAGGAAATATTCCTTTTATTGGAAAAGGAATACATGGGTTGAATAAAAATGTGGCTTGGATGAGTGGATCAAAGGGATGATCATTGTAAATGGTTATGAAATCATGGGATACTTGGGCATGGAGAGAAATTATGCTCAAGTTTCAAGTCCAAAGAGGTGCTCAAAATTAAATCAAATGGCAAATCCAGAAATATATCAGAATTTTTTTTGGAAAAAGAAAGTTCCAAAATCCAGGGTGTCACAAACCTACCCCTTAGAAAAATCTCGTCCTCGAGATTTGGATGCTCAGGGGACCATTGAAAACTTACCATCTGTCAGAACCCTCTGTTAGGTAATGTGCTAGGATCAAAGTAACCTTGCATCATGTCAAAATTTTCAAAAGGAATCTTTGAAATCAACTTCAAAATCAAGATGGGAGAAGGAAACCCCCCCAGATGAATTAATTCAAAAGGCCAGATAAAAATCTTCTCCAAAAATTCATGTTAGAATTTTGAAAAGTCTGATAAATGAGTGTGATCACATATCAAGTGATGTGGGACACATCCCATGCTCATAGATTTTTCAAATATTCAAACAGTGCCTTGGAATTAATCAAATAACCCTATTTGAGTTAAGATTCAAATCATTTGAATTTGAAAAATGTTGAAACTTTATAAGTGGCTAGTCTATATTATTATGAGGCCACATAAAAAATTTCAGCATTTAATAAAATGTTTAGCTATTTTATTTAGCTAAACAGAACAAATGGCAGAAAGAAAAACAGAAAGAAAAGAGAAGGGGGCTTACCTGCAAAGAGGCCCGACTTGTTCCCCAGCGGCCCAGCCCACCTCCCCTCCCCTGTCGTCTTCCTCAGGCGGCAAGCAGCTGCGTGCCGGCCATGCCGAGGCCGCCGCCGTGCTTGGCCACCTCCTGCTTCCCCCTTGCCACATCTGCACGCCTGGAGACGCCTCGCAGCTTCCCCACTCCATTCTCCCCCTCCACGAGCTCACTCCTCTCCTCTCTCGCACGATTCGTCGTCGCCCGAGAAGAACGCCGGAGCGCCGTCGAGCCCCCGCGTGGCCACCGTGCTCCCCGCGACGCCTCGAGCTGTCCAGAGGAACCGCAGTCGTCGTCTTCATCGACTTGCAGAAGGATTCGGAGCCGGACGCCTCCACGAGCTCGCTAGCTTCGTTGTCTTCATCGCCGGCCGCCGTGGATCGAACTCAAATTCCGGCAACACCAGCACCTCCCCGAGCAAGCCGCCACTCCAGATAGACTCAGGGTGAGCTTGCAAGCAAAACCCCTCACTTCTCCCCATCGATTGCTTCCTCTAGCCGGATCCGCCATGGAAGCCGAGCATGGTTGCCGCCGCGGTTGACCATGCGCTCGCTCCCGTGCACCTTCGTCCTCACCAGTGCGTCCGTAGTGCTCCTGGAGTCCCCAGCAACCCAACGCAACCACGCACTTTCCTTCCCGTGGCCGTTTTGCAAGTTCTGCTCGAAACCGTAGCTCCGGCCGCTGCCAAGGTTGAAGACGACGTCGCCTGAAGCCTCCCCGTTGAAGCCCGAGTAGCGCAGACGACGCAGCTCGTTCCGGGCCATCCTCTGGTGCCCTTGGCGCATCAAATGGTGGCCGGGAGCACTAGATCCGTGAAGCGCCGCCGCGGCTCCAGTCACCGGCGTTTAGCCGCGGGCGTGTCAACCAACCCCCCCCCCCCCCTTAATCACCAGGCTAATGACCCCCTGGGTCACTGACCAGTGGTCCCAGTGTCTTAATTAAGCCACTGGATTAATTTAACCCCACGGTTAATTTAACCCAGCCACTGACAGGTGGGACCCCCTTGTCAGCCCCCCCCTGACGCCAGCTTGACGTCAGCCTGACGCAATAAATCATTTAAATGAATTTCCAGAGATTATTTGAATTAAAAGAATTCCAGAAATTCCAGAAAATACCCCGAACTTTGGAAATTCATAGAAAATTCATATTAACTCCAAATTGGACAAATAATATATGAAAAATGATCAGGAGAAAATTATCTTTCCAAATATGCAACTTTAAACTATGTTTGACTTGATTCTAAAATGGGACCAGTAGCATGTGTCAGTTGCTTTATTTGAAATTAATTCAAATTCAAACCAAATGATTTTGCAACTTGGACATTGGAATTATGATATAATTCAACCACACATCAGAGGCATATATTATGCAATTGAAGTTGATTCAAAATGATCAAACAATGTCACATACAACTTGGCTAAGTTGAATTCAAATGTGGAGTTTGAATTTGCAATTCAAATTGCAATATACTCCATTTAAATGGAATGCTCAACACATCAGTACCATGAACATCACCATTTCAATCTTATTCATGTGTTTGTGCATTTTACATTATGTTGATCCTATGATTGTGATGTTGCTGATAGAAGTGGAGCCGGAAACCGAGGTCAACCCCTTCACTGAAGACCCCGAACCCGAACCTCGTCACCAAGGCAAGCAAACCCCCATTGATCATGTCGATAAAATCCCACTTCCCTCTCATGTCTCGCTTATGCATTGTTTAGGATGATCACCATGCTACGTTTCTACCACATAGATGAACCCATTCCTTTGCATGACCTATCATTTTGTCACAGTAGTAAGCAAACCACAATCCTAGCAAATGTAGGAGTTGTTTGATATCATGCGGCCCCTGCAAATGTTTATCGCTTATTGCATGCTTAGTATGATACCATGTTGTTACTATGATGTGAGTCGGGATGGTAGTGATCATGTTGATGATGGTAGAAAAGTGTTGGTGAATCGACCCTAATACTAGGTGAACGATGAGAGGCTGTGTAGGAGTACCGCCCTAGTACGAGTTCTTGTGTGGTGATCCAAGATGAAGAGTACAACCACACATTGGGCTCACTGACCCCTCTCAACTTACTAACTCATCCCTTTCGATGTCCAGATGTCGCAATAGTTCGGAGTTCTGGTAGGCTTGTGGCCCGGATGCTAAGTGAGAGAACGGCTCATCCGAGACCGGCTTATGCACCACGCACACATCACTTGGGTCCACTTCGGTAAACTGGACGGGTTCACGATAGTGGTAGCCTACCCAAGTAGGCGGCTTTCTCGGACTAGATCGGCTATGAGGTAACTGTTGTGGTGAGCATCCTTGCCGACACTTCTTGAACGGTGTCGAGTACAAAGGCGGTAAATGATGATCATGTGTGTGTAGCGGTACACCCCTGCAGGGTTAACAAAACTATTCGAATAGCCGCGTCCGCGGTTATGGACTGCTTGGAAAGCTTAGCTTGATTATTAGATAACTTGAACCGGATACTTCTAAAACACACCAAGATAAGTGTGAGTGCTATGGCGTGCTTCCTCGTGGGGAAGTCGAGGAAGGCACCATAGTGGTGTAATTGCTTGGAGAAAGTAGTGGACTCGTGTACGCTTCTTACCTCAAGTCTGGTACTCGTAGTTCAGGACTAGCCAAGTCAAAGCTGGCATTTCTGCAAGTGAAACCCCACCTCCCTTTACCTTGATACATGTGAATGAGTAGTATAGTTTCTATGTAAGTCTTGCTGAGTACGACTTTGTACTCACGTTTTCTTAATCTATGTTTTAGATGATGCCACTGACCCCGAAGGTGGCTTCTTCATCGAGCTGGACGACTGAAGACAACTAGTCTAGTCAAGGTCAGACGACTGGTTCCCTCGTGGAGGGCTTGTGTTTAAATAAGGCTTCTTAAGCCATTTGTTAAACTTGTCTGTACTCAGACATAATTTGCTTCCGCTTGTGTTGTAATGTTGGATCACACGTTTGTGATCTCTGTTTGCACTCTATAAGAGTTATCAATAAAATTGTATACTTTGTAGAGAATTGCAATGGTACCTGCTGTTCATACAAGGCATGTGTGCTGCGTGTATGTTTATAACATGCATTTCTTTGTATGGGTTTTCGAGACCTTAGTTGTGTTCTGGCTGGCGGTCTTTCATACATCAAGTGGCCCTTAGATGTGCGCAGCTTGGGGCATCGCGATGCGATTGTTCGAGACTCCGTCTCGTGCACACTTTGTGGTATGATCGAGCCCGCCCTAGACCCCGACTAAGTGATCGGGCTGGAGTAAGTCTATGTAAGAGTTATGAGATAGTCGATAGTTTGGTTGAGGCGACTTGTCCTTGAATATGGGAGTTCACCACCCATATTATTAGACTTGTGTGCGGACGATGAGGACCCATATCAGTTGATCATCCGGCCTGGATGGGATGCCCCTCACGTACGATGCTTTCCGAGAACGTTATGTGCTTGGCCTTGTCTGCTTAGACAAGTGGGTACGGTTCTTGGCTCTCCATATGACTATGTCTTAGCTGTACTTGCATACGCTAACCCCTGGTCCCGACAGACTTGGTATCAGAGCAGGACTGACTGTAGGACTAGTAGCCTTGGCCGAAGTTGAGTCTAGCTTGCTATAGTTATATAGTTACTCTGGGTATATAAGGGAATAACGTAAGGCTTCTTTTTTCTCCTTACCCCCTTCGTTCTGAGTTCTGAGTCACCCTCATCTTATTCTACGGGAAGATAGGACTAGGCTCCCCTCTGTCTGATTAGAACATCTTGTTGTTTGCTTCCTTGTAGCCGTAGGAAAGTTGTGATCGGTTTGTTAGAGTGGTTATGCTCCCTGTGTTATTACATCGTATGTAAGTGCTGTTTCCATGTTGGAAGAAATTGTCATTTCTTACAATTACAGCCGTTATGCTGTCCGAGTCATTCCAGGTTTATCTCATAATCTGATGCATTTGCAAACTCCTTCTTTCTGTTTCAGATGGCAGATCTTCCCCCTCGGCAGATTTTTCGTTTGACCAGGTGCCTCGGTGTGCGTGGCCATCCCGCCACGTTGATCGAGATGATGTCCTATGTGGGATATCGATGGTACCCTGAGTACACCGTCGAGGAGCAGTTTCACGACTTCAACCAGACACAGTTCCACTGCATTGTCAGGATCTACCCGCACCATGTTGGAGTCACTCAGCCTATCCACTTTGGACATGGCATTGGCGTTACCGAGAACATGGCTGTGCAGGATGCTGCATATTCATGTATTACCCTGCTGAGAGAGGGGCACACTTTGCTGAGAGAGACTTCTTTCCCCTATATCCCTGCTGCACTTCCAGGAGAAGAGGGATATTACACCGGACTCTACTCAGATCATTCTGCAAGGGATGCCGCACTTCAGATGACTGCTAGGTTTGCTAGTGACAGAGATTGTGATGCACGCGCTCTCCGTTTCGAGCTCCACGCTACCCGTGTTCGTCTGTATCGAGCACTGACACTCTTGGCACCCTTTGTGAGCGTGGGATCAGTTGAGTTTGATGCGATCTACCCAGTGAGGACTCAGATGCCTTCTCGAGTTGTTTGGCCCGAGATTGGAGGCATCTTTCCACCCCGTGGTCCTTTGCTTCCACCCTACGCTGGACCTAGGCCCCATCCTTGCCCAAATGGATATCAGGGTCCACAGGCCTCCGTGTTTTCCGATGGTCACCTCCAGCTACCGGGATACGCGGGTAACTTTTATGAGAACTACTATGGAGATGGAGATGAGTGAGACCGCCTGTGGTCTTACTTAGTGAGAATGTAGTAGTATCTTAGTATATTGTAAGCAAGGTGTCTAAGATTCCAGAGGCTTAGATAAATAATGTATAGGAAGTCAGAGTGCCTCTGAAGGATGTATCATCTTCATCACATTTGTATTAGCTTGGTGCTTGTACTAAAACGATGTATGGTTTGTATGACAGCTTGTGAATATATGGCTTGTATGCTTTATCACCATGTTGTCAAGATGATTACTTCTTTTGCTCTGCAATCCTTCTAGTACTTCAATACCTTGATTAGACTCTTCAAATCAACTCTGTTTGACTTTGGTTTTTCACCTTCAGGATGTCTCAAGGAACCCGTGGCCAGGTTGGTCGTAACCAAGGTCGTGGGAATGACCAATAGGAAGGCAACCTTCCACCCCCACCCACGATGGCTCAGGTTCTGATGGAGGTTGAGAGGAACCGCCGAGACTCTCACCATTTACTGGAAGTCATTGCCCGCAACACCACTCAGCAGCGCAATGAGTTGGTGTCCCTGAACGACTTCATCCGACTTCATCCCCCGGTTTTCAGTTACTCCACCGAGCCCCTTGACGCCGATGACTGGCTTCGCAGCATCGAGAGGAAGCTCCAAGCAGGCCGTGTTGCAACTGGTGACAAGGTCAGCTATGCCACCTATCACCTTGAAGGTGCAGCTAGCTCTTGGTGGGAGAACTTTCTGAATATGCGTCCCGTTGGACCGCCTGCATCTTGGGAGGAATTCTGCACGTCCTTCCGCGAGCACCACATTCCCAAGGGTCTTATGGACCGCAAGCGTGAGGAGTTCTGCAACCTCACCCAAGGCAGAAGAACCGTTGATGAGTTTAGTCGTGAGTTCAACCGACTTGCTCGTTATGCAACTGAAGAAGTCTCCACCGACTCCAAGAAACAAGAGAGGTTCCGTCGTGGCCTCAACACTGGACTTCGTCGTGAGCTCAATCTTCATGACTTTGCCACCTTCCAGGTCCTTGTCAACAAGGCCATCAAGGCAGAGGACATGAACAACCCCAACGACTTCCGCAAACACCCTAGAGATGATGGATCATCCAGTTCTGGCTCCTAGAAGCGCAAGATCTGGATCCCAAACAGTATGTTCTGCCAGAACAACCCACCGAGGCCATCCTATGTGGCGCCTCGTCCACCCACCCAGTTCCACCCAGCTCCACCAAACAACCAGCTCCACGAACTGTTTTCGGAGCCTGTTACAAGTGTGGTCAAGCAGGCCACTATTCTCGTGAGTGTCCCAAGAACCAGATCCAGCATCAGAATGCTCCACCACGTGCCGGAGGCAACAACAACAATGGCCGTGGCAAGCCACCCTAGAAGGTCTACACCGCCAAACCCGCTCCTCCCGCCACTCCTGGACGTGTGAACCAGATCGCCGCCGAAGAGACTGACGACACCACTGACGTCATTCTTGGTACGCTCCCAGTCAATTATGTTCCTACTTCCGTTCTTTTCGACCCAGGAGCATCTCATTCATTCATGTCGGAAAGTTATGCACTTCGTCTTGAGTTACCCTTTGTTGAATTGTCCACCCCAATGATTATTCAAACTCCAGGGTCAAGATGGCAAACTAATAGAGTAAGCCATGGTAATCAAATTGCAATTGAGGGTTTAGTATCCCTTGCCTCACTCATAGCCCTCAAGTCTTCAGACATTGATGTCATCCTTGGCATGGATTGGATATCAAGACAGAATGCCTACCTGGATTGCAAAGGCAAATCCGTGAAACTCACCCACCCTTCAGGCAAAACATTAAACTATACCTCACCCAGAACAAGAACCCAAGTGCATTCCTTGAATGTACTTCCCCTTCCCGAACTTGAAGATATTCCGGTGGTTCGTGACTTCCCGGATGTCTTTCCTGAAGAGCTGCCGGGAATGCCACCCGACAGATGTGTAGAGTTTATAGTGGATCTTGCCCCAGGAACCGCACCAATTTCTAGACGCCCATACAAAATGGCCCCACGTGAGTTAGCTGAGCTTAAAACCCAACTGGAAGCTTTGTTGGAGAAAGGCTTCATCCGCCCTAGCTCATCGCCATGGGGATGCCCCGTTCTGTTCGTAATGAAGAAAGATGGAACAGAAAGGATGTGCGTAGACTATCGCCGGCTAAATTTAGCGACGATAAAGAACAAGTACCCATTGCCCAGGATCAATGATCTTTATGATCAACTTGCAGGATCCTCTGTTTTCTCCAAGATGGATTTGAGATTGGTTTATCATCAAATCAAGATCCGAAACGAGGACATTCCCAAAACGGCTTTTACTACTCGTTATGGTCTTTACGAGTATACCGTCATGTCCTTTGGTTTAACCAATGCCCCTGCCACTTTCTCACGCATGATGAATTCGATCTTCATTGAGTATTTGGACCAGTTCGTCGTGGTTTACCTCGATGACATCCTTATATACTCGAAGAACGAAGAAGAACATGCCGAACACTTAAGGCTGGTATTGATGAAACTTAGAGAGCATCGCCTGTACGCTAAATTCTCCAAGTGTGAATTATGGCTACCAGAAGTGACCTACTTAGGCCACGTGATTTCTGCAAAAGGCATTGCTGTGAATCCCGAGAGAGTTCAGGCCGTCCTTGACTGGACTCCACCTGAATCGGTTAAGCAAGTTAGGAGTTTTCTTGGCCTAGCCAGCTATTGCCGTCGCTTCGTCGAGAACTTTTCTAAAGTTGCAAAGCCTCTAACTGAACTCCTCAAGAAAGATAAGAAATTCCTATGGACTCCCAAGTGCGAGGAAAGCTTTCAAGAGCTAAAAAGAAGATTGACTTCTGCACCTGTACTTGCACCTCCAGACACCAAAAAGGATTTCGAGATCTATTGTGACGCATCACGGCAAGGGTTAGGATGCATTCTTCTGCAAGATCGACATGTGGTAGCTTATGCTTCACGCCAGTTGCGGCCACATGAAGAGAACTATCCTACCCATGACCTTGAACTCGCTGCCGTAATTCATACCCTAACAACTTGGCGACATTACCTCCTTGGTAACCGTTGCGAGATTTATTCCGACCACCAAAGCCTCAAATATATTTTCACCCAGCCAGATCTTAATCTCAGGCAAAGAAGCTGGATTGAGTTGATAAAATATTACGACGTAGTAATTTCTTACACCCCAGGCAAAGCCAATGTCATGGCTGATGCACTAAGTCGTAAGTCGTACTGTAACAACCTCATGTTACAGCAGTATCAACCACTTATTCATGAGGACTTTCGCAAGCTCAATCTTGAGATTGTTCCTCATGGCTATCTTTCTACCTTGGTGGCGAAACCAACTCTTGAGGATCAAATCATAGTTGCCCAAAGGCGTGCACGAGGTGTTCGCCGGATCAAGGAGAACATTGCTAGCGGAGTTGCTAAATGTTTCTCCACAGATAGCAAAGGAACGGTATTCTTTGAAAATCGTTTGGTAGTACCTAAGAATAGGGAACTAAGGCAACTCATCCTCAAGGAAGCCCATGACACACCCCTCTCAATTCATCCCGGTAACACAAAAATGTACCGAGATCTACGCCAGAGATTTCGGTGGACTAGGATGAAGAGAGACATTGCTCAATTTGTTGACGAATGTGATGTTTGTCGTCGCATTAAGGCAGAACATCAAAGACCTGCTGGTACACTTCAACCTTTGTCTATTCCCGAGTGGAAATGGGACAAAGTCGGTATGGACTTCATCACCGGCTTTCCAAGAACCCAGAAAGGAAACAATGCCACCTTTGTTGTCATAGATAGGCTTTCCAAAGTTGCTCACTTCCTTCCGGTTTGCGAGTCTATAACTGCTAGTCAGTTAGCGGACTTGTACATCTCTAGAATTGTATCCCTTCATGGTGTTCCTTTGGAAATCAATTGTGATCGCGGTAGCCTTTTCACCTCTAGATTTTGGGGAAGCTTTCAGAATGCTATGGGAACTCATCTGTCCTTTAGTACGGCTTTCCATCCTCAGTCTAGCGGTCAAGTCGAAAGGGTTAACCAGATTCTTGAAGACATGCTCAGAGCTTGCGTTATCTCATTCGGAAAGAATTGGGAGAAGTCTCTTCCATTCGCCGAATTTGCTTATAACAATATTTTTCAATCTAGTCTGAACATGGCTCCTTTTGAACTCCTTTATGGACGACGATGTCGAACACCTTTAAACTGGTCAGAAACCGGTGAAAGACAATTCTTTGGACCGGATGTGATCAAGGAAGCAGAAGAGCAAGTTCGCATTGTTCGTGATCAATTGAAAGCAGCCCAGTCTCGTCAGAAAAGCTACTATGATCGTCATCATAGGCAAGAGAGCTACAATCTGGATGAGAAGGCTTACCTTCGGGTTACTCCTCTGAAGGGAACCCAACATTTCGGTATCAAAGGCAAGTTGGCCCCACGTTACATCGGACCTTTCCGCATTATTGCTAAACGTGGAGAAGTTGCCTACCAACTTGAACTACCCCCGCACCTTTCCCGAGTACACGATGTATTCCATGTGTCCCAACTCAGGTGTTGCTTCAAGGACCCCTTCAAGTTGATCTCCAAGATGACCTTTCTTAGCGAGAATACCCCGTTCGTATTCTTGATTCCGCAGAGCGTGTCACTCGTCGTCAGAAGATTAGGTTTCTGAAAGTGCAATGGTCACACCACTCTGAAAGAGAAGCTACGTGGGAAAGAGAAGACCGTCTCAGTGCCGAGTACCCCACCTTCCTCCCGCAGACTTCTGAATCTCGGGACGAGATTCTGTTGAGTGGGGGCGAGTTGTCAGAACCCTCTATTAGGTAATGTGCTAGGATCAAAGTAACCTTGCATCATGTCAAAATTTTCAAAAGGAATCTTTGAAATCAACTTCAAAATCAAGATGGGAGAAGGAAACCCCCCTAGATGAATTAATTCAAAAGGCCAGATAAAAATCTTCTCCAAAAATTCATGTTAGAATTTTGAAAAGTCTGATAAATGAGTGTGATCACATATCAAGTGATGTGGGACCCATCCCATGCTCATAGATTTTTCAAAATATTCAAACAGTGCCTTGGAATTAATCAAATAACCCTATTTGAGTTAAGATTCAAATCATTTGAATTTTAAAAATGTTGAAACTTTATAAGTGGCTAGTCTATATTATTATGAGGCCACATAAAAAATTTCAGAATTTAATAAAATGTTTAGCTATTTTATTTAGCTAAACAGAACAAATGGCAGAAAGAAAAACAGAAAGAAAAGAGAAGGGGGCTTACCTGCAAAGAGGCCCGACTTGTTCCCCAGCGGCCCAGCCCACCTCCCCTCCCCTGTCGTCTTCCTCAGGCGGCAAGCAGCTGCGTGCCGGCCATGCCGAGGCCGCCGCCGTGCTTGGCCACCTCCTGCTTCCCCCTTGCCACATCTGCACGCCTGGAGACGCCTCGCAGCTTCCCCACTCCATTCTCCCCCTCCACGAGCTCCCTCCTCTCCTCTCTCGCCCGATTCGTCGTCGCCCGAGAAGAACGCCGGAGCGCCGTCCAGCCCCCGCGTGGCCACCGTGCTCCCCGCGACGCCTCGAGCTGTCCATAGGAACCGCAGCCGTCGTCTTCATCGACTTGCAGAAGGAATCGGAGCCGGACGCCTCCACGAGCTCGCTAGCTTCGTCATCTTCATCGCCGGCCGCCGTGGATCGAACTCAAATTCCGGCAACACCAGCGCCTCCCCGAGCAAGCCGCCACTCCAGATAGACTCAGGGTGAGCTCGCAAGCAAAACCCCTCACTTCTCCCCATCGATTGCTTCCTCTAGCCGGATCCGCCATGGAAGCCGAGCACGGTTGCCGCCGCAGTTGACCATGCGCTCGCTCCCGTGCACCTTTGTCCTCACCAGTGCGTCCGTACTACTCCTGGAGTCCCCAGCAACCCAACGCAACCACGCACTTTCCTTCCCGTGGCCGTTTTGCAAGTTCTGCTCGAAACTGTAGCTCCGGCCGCCGCCAAGGTTGAAGACGACGTCGCCTGAAGCCTCCCCGTTGAAGCCCGAGTAGCGCAGAGGACGCAGCTCGTTCCGGGCCATCCTCTGGTGCCCTTGGCGCATCAAATGGTGGCCGGGAGCACTGGATCCGTGCAGCGCCGCTGCGGCTCCAGTCACCGGCGTTTAGCCTCCGGCGTGTCAACCAAACCCCCCCCCCCCCTTAATCACCCGGCTAATGACCCCCTGGGTCACTGACCAGTGGGCCCAGTGGCTTAATTAAGCCACTGGATTAATTTAACCCCACGGTTATTTAAACCCAGCCACTGACAGGTGGGACCCCCTTGTCAGCCCCCCCCCCCCTGACGCCAGCTTGACGTCAGCCTGACGCAATAAATCATTTAAATGAATTTCCAGAGATTATTTGAATTAAAAGAATTCCAGAAATTCCAGAAAATACCCCAAACTTTGGAAATTCATAGAAAATTCATATTAACTCCAAATTGGACAAATAATATATGAAAAATGATCAGGAGAAAATTATCTTTCAAAATATGCAACTTTCAACTATGTTTGAGTTGATTTTAAAATGGGACCAGTAGCATGTGTCATTTGCTTTATTTGAAATTAATTCAAATTCAAACCAAATGATTTTGCAACTTGGACCATGGAATTATGATATAATTCAACCACACATCAGAGGCATATCTTATGCAATTGAAGTTGATTCAAAATGATCAAACAATGTCACATACAACTTGGCTAAGTTGAATTCAAATGTGGAGTTTGAATTTGCAATTCAAATTGCAATATACTCCATTTAAATGGAATGCTCAACACATCAGTACCATGAACATCACCATTTCAATCTTATTCATGTGTTTGTGCATTTTACATTATGTTGATCCTATGATTGTCATGTTGCTGATAGAAGTGGAGCCGGAAACCGAGGTCAACCCCTTCACTGAAGACCCCGAACCCGAACCTCGTCACCAAGGCAAGCAAACCCCCATTGATCATGTCGATAAAATCCCACTTCCCTCTCATGTCTCGCTTATGCATTGTTTAGGATGATCAGCATGCTACGTTTCTACCGCATAGATGAACCCATTCCTTTGCATGACCTATCATTTTGTCAAAGTAGTAAGCAAACCACAATCCTAGAAAATGTAGGAGTTGTTTGATATCATGCGGCCCCTGCAAATGTTTATCGCTTATTGCATGCTTAGTATGATACCATGTTGTTACTATGATGTGAGTCGGGATGGTAGTGATCATGTTGATGATGGTAGAAAAGTGTTGGTGAATCGACCCTAATACTAGGTGAACGATGAGAGGCTGTGTAGGAGTACACGGTGGGTTGTCTCGTTGAACACCGCCCTAGTACGAGTTCTTGTGTGGTGATCCAAGATGAAGAGTACAACCACACATTGGGCTCACTGACCCCTCTCAACTTACTAACTCATCCCTTTCGATGTCCAGATGTCGCAATAGTTCAGAGTTCTGGTAGGCTTGTGGCCTGGATGCTAAGTGAGAGAACGGCTCATCCGAGACCGGCTTATGCACCACGCACACATCACTTGGGTCCACTTTGGTAAACCGGCCGGGTTCACGATAGTGGTAGCCTACCCAAGTAGGCGGCTTTCTCGGACTAGATCGGCTATGAGGTAACAGTTGTGGTGAGCATCCTCGTCGACACTTCTTGAACGGTGTCGAGTACAAAGGCGGTAAATGATGATCATGTGTGTGTAGCGGTACACCCCTGCAGGGTTAACAAAACTATTCGAATAGTCGCGTCCGCGGTTATGGACTTCTTAGAAAGCTTAGCTTGATTATTAGATAACTTGAACCGGATACTTCTAAAACACACCAAGATAAGTGTGAGTGCTATGGCGTGCTTCCTCGTGGGGAAGTCGAGGAAGGCACCATAGTGGTGTAATTGGTTGGAGAAAGTAGTGGACTCGTGTACGCTTCTTACCTCAAGTCTGGTACTCGTAGTTCAGGACTAGCCAAGTCAAAGCTGGCATTTCTGCAAGTGAAACCCCACCTCCCTTTACCTTGATACATGTGCATGAGTAGTATAGCTCCTATGTAAGTCTTGCTGAGTACGACTTTGTACTCACGTTTGCTTAATCTATGTTTTAGATGATGCCACTGACCCCGAAGGTGGCTTCTTCATTGAGCTGGACGACTGAAGACAACTAGTCTAGTTCCAGTCAGACGACTGGTTCCTTCGTGGAGGGCTTGTGTTTAAATAAGGCTTCTTAAGCCATTTGTTAAACTTGTCTGTACTCAGACATAATTTGCTTCCGCTTGTGTTGTAATGTTGGATCACACATTTGTGATCCCTGTTTGCACTCTATAAGAGTTATCAATAAAATTGTATACTTTGTAGATAATTGCAATGGTACCTGCTGTTCATACAAGGCATGTGTGCTGCGTGTATGTTTATAACATGCATGTCTTTGTATGGGTTTTCGAGACCTTAGTTGTGTTCTGGCTGGCGGTCTTTCATACATCAAGTGGCCCTTAGATGTGCGCAGCTTGGGGCATCGCGATGCGATTGTTCGAGACTCCGTCTCGTGCACACTTTGTGGTATGATCGAGCCCGCCCTAGACCCCGACTAAGTGATCGGGCTGGAGTAAGTCTATGTAAGAGTTATGAGATAGTCGATAGTATGGTTGAGGCGACTTGTCCTTGAATATGGGAGTTCACCACCCATATTATTAGACTTGTGTGCGGACGATGAGGACCCATCTCAGTTGATCATCCGGCCTGGATGGGATGCCCCTCACGTACGATGCTTTCCGAGAACGTTATGTGCTTGGCCTTGTCTGCTTAGACAAGTGGGTACGGTTCTTGGCTCTCCATATGACTATGTCTTAGCTGTACTTGCATACGCTAACCCCGGGTCCCGACACCATCCTTAGGAAACTTATTGCATCTCGAATTTCCTTTTTACCGCATACCGTTCCCTCAGTAGCATCCAATATCTTTGGCTCAGGGGGCTTGCTTCACCCAATCCATATTTCTAACTAAATATTCTTTCCTGCTATATCAGATCCTTTCTTGCTGGCATCCGTCCTCATGTCTGCTGACTTGTATGATAACGAGATGTCTTGTCATAGGCTGAATGCTGACAATACCCATACTATTCTCGGGCTATCTCGGGCCTCATCTGCGGCATGGTCTCTAATCCTTTGTATCGTCCTTTTCGAGATAAAGGCTTGTCCTTCATGGGTAGCTGCATCTTAGAATGCTTACCGTCGTGGTGTTCCATGGTGCGGGACGTCGAATGTCTGCACCTGGGGCTGCATCGTTTTGCTTTGGCTCGTCCATCTTAAATATAAACTTTTGGTCGGGGCACCAATTCTGATCGTTTCCTCTTGCTGAGATCCATTTGTCATGATGCCATATCCCCAAGGAGATATACCATGTAGCACTCCGACACGGTCCTTATAATCAAAATGTTGAGTTGGGTAGGTGATCTTCAGCGAAGCAGACTGGGGTATCCCGGCAAGACGGACATTTCCGAACTTGAGTAACTGCTCGGGCTGACAGGCTGGGTACGTGGTCCTTTGCCCGTAGGGTGAGATTTCTCCGTTGCCGGTGTCCGTGAGTGGTCCATATGGCTTCAACTGATCGAGGCAGATTGACCTTGAGGTCCACACAATTACTCCTTTTGCCGTACTCGTCGGGCTCACAAGCGTTGCATACTTCTGACAGCTTGCGAGGTGCAACGCTTACCCTTGTAGCATGGATTGTAGCGAGATCCAACACGGACCATGTTTGTCTGGCCTGGTTCTTGCTAATGCGACCATCATCTTCTTGTGCTGGCTTTGCTTTCCTTAGGATTCTTTCCTTTGTGCTTTTTGCATAACGGCTTATTGTTTTGTCGGCATCTTCCTCTGAGATAGACGGGGGACCTTCTCTTTTATCTCTTGGCTCGCATTGGTGGTAATAAATGGGGTCTCCAGCTTATCCTTCTTCGGGGCCTTGTCGGACGTGAGGAGCTTTCCCTCATGATTGGGGCAAGATCCAATGGTTTATTGCTTTATTTTTCTCAGGGTGTTCCTTCATGAATTCGTCAGTCTTTCCTCCAGGCCGAGGTGCACATCTGATTTTTCTGTTGGCTTGTCTCCCGAGAGTTGCGGTCCTTTACCGCTTCTCATGCGTATAACTTTTTCTCGATTGCGAGCATGGTGGTATCCATACCGGGGTAGTTCGCATTCTTGAGAAGAAATGCCCATAAAATGTGCGGGTCCGGACGATGCTGAAGCCTTTACTGTTGTTGAACAACTAGGTCTCTAACCCTACTGCCGTGGGTCTGGTGACGTGTTGGAGAAGACTGGGTAGTTTGTCTTTGAAGCTTTTCCGGTGTATCATGTTGGGGAGGTCCGGGTGCCGTATCTCAGAAGATTTCTCTGACGACGTATCGAGGAAGGCGGGGTGTCGTACCCTGGAAGCTGCCTTGGTAGCGTGCTGAAGAAGACGGGTTATCTTACCCTGATAGCTTATGGAAGAGGATAGGTGGTCTGGTCTCGGAAGTTTGCCTCTTGGCGCTGTGGGGATACCGGTTCCTTGTACTGGAAGTTTCTGCGGCTGGACACTGTAGACAGCTGGGTAGCTTGTGCTGGAATCCATCCATGGAGCGTACTGAGCGCGACTGGGTGTCTTGCACCATAAGCTTCACCTGGTGACTTGCGGTAGAAGACCGACTGTCTTGGCCAAGGAGTTATCCGGATGGCGTACTGAGGAAGGGTGATTCACTGTATTTGTCGCCCGTGTCTGGCGTCTAGTCATGGGAGACTGGGGTTCCTTGTGTCCAAAGCTTTCCCACAATGACGTGGAGCCAAATCTGAATGTTGTGCCTGACAATTTACCGATTGCTGGCTTGTTAGGGGGAAACCTTCTTCCAATCATTCCTTTGCTAGATATGGGCTTCATGACAAGTTCTAACTGTCTTCCGGAATGTGCTGAAATAACTTGTGTTGGGCAAGATTGTAGCTGGTGTATGTCATGCCTTGGACGCATATGTTCATGGGTAAAACTTTATATTTTCCTTTGCTTGAATCTTCACGGCTATCGTAGTTGATGCAGACTTGATTCAAATGATGGCCTTGGTACTGTCCACACGTGAGCCACATATTTTCAATGTAATCGGGTATGAGTCCCTTTTGACTTTCTGATTTCCATTCCACCGCGGCCTCTCAACTGGAGTCGGGTATTCCTAATGCATTCTGTGCGGGTCCTTCTTGACTTGTTGCTCTTCATGATGTTCGGCGATCTTCCACTGGGTCCTCGAGGTATGCAAGGTTATGAGCAAATTTCCATCGGGGTGGGTAAGATGACACCAAAGAACCACTCGAAGGGCCAAGTGAAAACAAACGAAGGAATCTAACGGAGCGAAGATCAACAACAATTGATAGAAGAATCACTTCCAAAAGCTTTTAGCGGTAGTTGATGACCATCTAAACCCCCTGCATAAAACCGGAAATAACCAGTAGCCACCAGAACGGTTTTTGCAACTCTGATCTGGGACGTTTACTAGAATAGCTCAAGCGCTGCTCAAGACGTCCGACCAAGAATCAGCACAGAGCATGAGACAGCGTTGATAAAAAGAATGTAGAGGTCCCCTAAGAAGGCCGAGAAAACAACTCACAACATAGGGTCGTCAGTGCGAAGAGAAACTCAACAACTGCCCGGGACGACCACAAAGCAGCTCAGAATAGAGGTCGATTATTGAAAAGATAAATGTAAAATAGGCATCCACCCCGGACGGCCGAAATTGAATCAGCTCAGTTCTAGGTGTGGTGTCGTTATCCAAGAAAAGCGAGCAACGGTTCTTCGGAGTCACACACTACCTGCAAAACAGGTTCGTTAAATCTCCGAAGAGACAAATGATGAATTGACGAGGAAATTCAACGAAGCAAGAATCAATAGCACCGAAAGCACTTCGTGAATAAATTTATCATGCATAACTGCTAGCACCTCATCAACCAATATGCAACAAGCAACATGCGCTACGCGAAACTTAAGCACTACGATCGGTGGACGGGTTGCCGGAAGCAGGGGGATCTGGCGGAGGAGTTGTTGAAGCCAAGGCTGCGGCGAGCGTCCTTCTTGCTTCCCTTGCATCACTGACCAGCTCGACAAGTAGGGCGTACTCGGTGACCATGTAGCGAGACATACAGGTCACTGCTGGGTCAGCTTCCGGAGGAGGCCGATGGAATCCTACTTGCTGGGGATTGGAGGTCAAGATGGGATAATAGTGGAAGGCACGATCCTGATACATCGCGCTTTCCTGTTGGCGAAGACCTGCGAGTCCTGCCAAAGCAGCTAGCTGGACCGCCCGATCGGGGGTTGGGGCGAAACCACCTTCGAAGTTGTAGGCGCGCATGCCGATGGGGAGGTTGACTGCTATGAGGACCTTGGCACGGTACTCCATCATCGATCCTCCGATTGGCATCGGGGTCACTTGGTACTGTGGGATCTCTCCAGTGGGGTAGAGATTCCACTAGACATCGGCCAGCAGATGGGCGAAGATGGTTGGTGAGGGGGAGGTGTAAGAGCAAAGTTATGCCCCCATGAGTTTTGGATATTGTTGGACAAAACAGTAGATGAACTAACAAGTTTTCTAGTGTAAAACAGATGGTTAGGTTCGTGAAGTTATAGGTTGGTGATAAAGCTTCAACGAAGATTTACATATTTATTAAAGAATATCCTCTAGAGTGAAGCTCATTACGGATGTCGACCCCCCAAAAAGATAAGGAATCCTGTAGCACCTCTCATCGAAGGAGATAACCAAGATGGCGCAAGACTTAGTAGTTTTTGCATAGTTCTTTTTCACTTCTTTGAGTCGTAGGTAAAACCGTACTATCAAGAGGGGTTTAGTAAATGTTCTCTGAAGGTTTTGGTGAAAAGACTCAGATCGAATCCAAACCTATGAGAAGCCAGAGATGAGAAATCTCATGTGCACTAGGTAATGCTTCACCAGCGAAGACTTTGTTCTTTCGGCTCCTGAAGCATAACCAAGTCCGTGAGTCAGCTTTACTTGTTCCGCAAGTAAAGTTGCGCATTGATTAGAAATCCAACCGTTGCGGACATGTGTCAAGCTGTCGCATCGGGTCACTTCAGTCATTTCGCCCCTTGGGATCGCCACCTATAAATAGGCCACCCCCGCCCTCATTGGTGGGCGGCTTCTCCACGAATATTTTTTGACAGTGAAGAGAGAGAGAGAGCAACCCCACCGAAGCAAACCAAAAACCCATCCACTAAAGCATAAGTCCTATTGATCTGAGTTGATTCTCTATGACTTAGGAAGAAGTTTGCTAGCCTTTTTATCTTGGAGAACTGCAATTCTCCTAGACGGTTAGAGTGTTGTTCTTCAGAGAGCGAAGAGTAATTGTCGCCTCGAAGTCTAGTTTGTCAAAGGTTTCGGTGATTTCATCAATAATCAACCACGAGTGAAGCACAGACCAAGCTCAAGGAGATTGGTGGAGTGGAGATTCGGACGGAGAGAGGTTAGCTCCTTTGTTCAATCACCAGTCCCTCCAACCAGACGTAACACTTTGCAGAGTGTGAACTGGTCGAACAAACATCGCCGAGTCAAGAGTTCGTTTTACTTTCCGCACTTACATTCAGTTTTGCAATTGCTTCAGTGATTTGATTCAATGCAATTGATTCGATGCTTTTGATTCGCTATGTTATGCTTCACTCTAGTTCTGCTTCACTGATTATCTTTCTGTTGCATTCCTTCTGCTGCTAAGTTATGCTTCACTTCATAGTTTCATGCGAAAATTTGAAGTGATCATTCACCCCCTCCCCCTCTGATCACATACTTGGATTTTCAATTGGTACCAGAGCTAGTCACTCTTTGTTTGGATTAACCTCCTTGAGTGTTTGCAAGTATGTCTTTCGCAGCTATTCGCTCCGGCGAACCCATCCCTGTTTTCAATGGAAAGGATTATCCATAGTGGAAGGACAAAATGAAGAGGAATATCATGGCTATCAATTATGTTGCCTATCAAGTTGTCTTATATGGAGTCACAGTCGCTGAGGAGAATTCCATCACTCCTGAAGAAGCGAAGTTGATTGACCTTGACTCTGAAGTTGAATGCCATCACACCAGAGAAGTATCATTGTCGGGACCCGGGGTTTGGATATGTAATTCCAGTCACAACTCAATCATATGGAGAGCCGAGAGTCGTACCCACTTGTCTAAGCAGACAAGGCCAAGAACAGAACACTCTCGGAAAGCATCGTACGTGAGGGGCATCCCATCCAGGCCGGATGATCAACTAAGATGGGTCCTCATCGGCCGCTCTCAAGTCTAAATGATTATGTGTGGTGAAATCCCATACTCATAGACAAGTGATACGTCCAAAACGTATCTATAATTTCTGCTTGCTCCATGCATGTTTTGTGTGATATTGCTATGATCTAGATACACTTTCATACACTTTTGATCATATTTAGACTAAACTATTCACTCAGTGCACCCCAGTGCCAGTTCCTGTTTTCTGCTGTTTTTCTATTTCAGTTTTCCCCCATATAAAAAGTGCCAGAAAAGTTCCGGGAAAAATCAGCGTACAGGAAGCTTCGCGAAGAGCCCAAGTGGGGCCAGGCGGGAGCCAGGGGGGGCTCAGGCGGCCACCCGGCGCGGCCCCACCCCTGGTCGCGCCAGGGGGGCGCCTGGGGCCCCTGGTCCACCTTTGGCTGCCCCCTTCGCCTAATTATTCTCCGTCACGGGGAAACTACGAAGACAGAACCCTATTTCGCAAACTCGCCTCTGTTCCGCCGCCTCCGCGCTTCCAAGATCGGGAGCACCAGAAGACCTCTTCCCGGCACCCTGCCGGAGGGAGGATTGACCTCCGGGAGTCTCCTCTCCACCATGGATGCTCATCGGATGTCTCGTGAGTAGTTTTCCTTGGACCATGGGTTCGTGATCAGTAGCTATGTGATGTTCTCCTCCCCTCTTTGTTCTTCATGGTTTAGACCTTGTGAGCTGCCCTACATGATCGAGGCACTTTTGTAATCTTTCTGCTATTGCTATGCTTATTTTGACGGGATCTGATGGATTATGAGATTATGTTCAGATTGTGATAGAGTAATATATTTGGTTTTTATCTCTTATATTTTTGTTCCTAAGTAATTCTTGCATGTTCTCCGTTGCTGTTTATTGCTTTCGCCAAGTAGTAGGTAGTGACTCTAAGAGGGAACTTTATGCTCGATTGTGGGTTCATGCCCCCTGATGACACGCTTGAGTGACAGAAACATGAGTCTAGGGGATGTGCTGTTGCCACAAGGAGGAAAACAATGATGCTTGTAACCGCGGTTGCAAGGATTGTTTACTTTACGCAAAGTTATTTTTAATGCAGTTGTCTGTTGCTTTGGGTTTACACTTTGGGTGGGGCTCGCAACTTAATACCAGGGAGATGTTCTGGATAGATATCTCAAGGTGGATGATTAGTAGTAGATGCAGTTGGATTACGGTCAACTTATTTTGGCGTACTGCCCGTGCTTTTGATCCTCTTCCTTTTATTTGTAGCATAGTTAGCATTGCGGTGCGTTCATAATCCTGTCAATTGCCGTTCTGTAATTTGTTTACCTCGCATAGCAGTTTTATCGTCTTTTGGGAGAGAGACATCACTATCGAACATCACGTATCCTGGTCCATATCCTTATTACTGTTTCCACACTATCTTTACTTTTCTATTTTTACTTTCAATTGCTATCATTATCCCTTGTGTTTTACCCTTTGTGAACAACAAGACCGGAGAGATTGACAACCTCTCTGAACTTCGTTGGGAACAAAGTTTTCTGTGTCTGTGTGTAGGTCCACGTCAGTTGCGCCGCTGACACCTACTTATCATCTCTGGAGTCCTACTGGAGACAAACCTTGGTATCTTCACCGAGGGAAACTTGCTGTTGCGCTACATCACGCCTTCCACTTGGGGCTCACCAACGAAGGGAGAGAAGGACCTATTAAAATAGGGGAGTTGCACACTACCCTTTACCTTTGTTTTTTAGTCTTGTTAGTTTACCTTTCAGTTTTTATCTTTGTGTCTTTTATCGAAATTGACAAAAAAATCTGCCACACTTGCTGCTACTATGGGTTCCACTGAAAACACCAAGTTGTGTGACTTCACTAGTCACAACAACCAAGACTTTATCTGCACTCCCATTGCCACACCTGCCACTTCAGCTACCTCTTATCAAATTAAACCTTCTTTGCTAAACCTTGTTATGAGAGATCAATTCTCTGGTGCTGGAGATGATGCTGCTTTACACTTGAACAATTTTGTTGAATTATGTGATATGCAAAAGTATAAAGAAGTAGAAGGTGATGTTGTTCAGCTCAAGCTCTTTCCTTTCTCTTTAAGGGGAGACGCTAAAATCTGGTTTCAATCTTTGCCTAGGAATAGCTTAGATTCTTGGGATAAGTGCAAAGATACTTTTATAGGGAAGTACTACCCACCTGCTAAAATTATCCAATTGAGGAGTAACATTATGAATTTTAAGCAATTGGATAATGAACACGTTGCCCAAGCTTGATAACGAATGAAATCTCTTGTTAAGAAATTCCCTACACATGGTTTGACTACCTGGATGGTTATCCAGACTTTTTAAGCAGGCTTGAACTTTACCTCGCGGAACCTGTTAGATTCGGCGGCGGGAGGAACCTTTATGTCAACTACACTTGGTGCTGCCACGAAGCTTCTCGATGAAATGATGACCAATTATTCCCAATGGCACACCGAACGCGCTCCAACAGGTAGGAAGGTAAATTCTGTCGAGGAAATTACCTCCCTCAATAAAAAGTTGATTTAATTATGTCTCTACTTACCAAGCAATCCTCTATTGATCCTCATGATGTCCCTTTAAATTCTTTGGTTGCTCAAGAACAAGTAGATGTGAACTTTATTGCTAGAAACAACTTCAACAAAAATGCTTATAGGGGAAATTTTGCTAGCAATCCTAGACCGTTTCCATCCAACTATGGGAACAACAACACCTACCCTAGCAACAAGAACCCCTCTTCTGAATTGGAAAGCATGCTTAGAGACTTTATCACTACCCAAAAAGCCTTCAACAAAAATGTAGAGGAGAAATTAGCTAAAATAGATAATCTCTCTTTGAAGGTAGAAAGCTTAGCCCTTGATATTGAGATGCTTAAAATGAGAACCTCTCCCCTTGAGGAGAATAAGGCCACTCCTATTAATGTTATCCAATTACAAATTAATGAAAATATTAGGATGGTGGCTAAACTTAAAGAAAGATGGGCTAGAGAAAAAGAGGAAGAGTATAGAATTAAGAGCCTTCCTACACACCACACAGTTGCCACTATCCAAATTGTGGAGGACACCCAAACTATTAGCACCCAATGCACTCCTAGTCCCGTTGGACCTATTGATGGTGATGCCAATACCTCAACCGAAGATAAAGAAACTCCTATGAACATAGAGGGTTTCAAACAAGTGAGCCTAGATGACACTACTACCACCTTTGATAGTAGTGATATTGATTTTTATTGTTGTACCCTCTCAGAAGTTATTAGCTTGTTACACAAAATGTCTAGAGACCCCCACACTAGCACACTTAATCTTGCCTTCACGGAGCATATCACAAATGCTCTCATCAAAGATAGGGAAGAGAAGCTTAGAGTAGAAGCCTCCATACCTAGGAAGCTAGATGATGGTTTGGACCCTATGATCAAAATTAAATTAAATAACTTCTCTTGCTATGCTTTATGTGATGTTGGAGCTAGTACCTCCGTTATGCCGAAAAGAATATTTGATATGTTTGAATTGAAGCCCTTTGAGCCTTGTTCTTTTGGTGTTCGTCTTGTTGATTCTTTCGTAAAGAAACCTTTGGGGAAGATCGACGATGTTCTTATCATTGTCAATGACAACTATGTTCCCGTTGATTTTATTGTTATGGATATAGAGTCTGAACCTTTGTGTCCAATTATTTTGGGACGTCCTTTTCTTCGCACCGTTGGTGCGGTTATTGACATGAACGATGGGAATATAACATTCCAATTCCTATTAAAAAAAGGGATGGAACACTTCCCTAGAAAGAAAATTAAGTTACCTTTTGAGTCCATTACTCGGCCTAGTTATTCTCTTTCTCTTGATAAAACTTGATTCTTCTTTTGCATCATGCCTAGCTTAAAGGCATAAAAGAAAGCGCTTTCGGGAGGCAGCCCGCAACGAATTTAGGTTTTTCTTTTTTCTTTTTTTATGTCTTTATGATTGTTACTACTGTAGCAACATCATTGTATCTTTATTTTTCAGCCTTGTGCCAAGTTATAGCCTCTTACGGCAAGGGAAGTAAAAGTTGTGACATGTGTCCAGAAAACAGATTCTGTCCTCGTGACCAGAAAAATTCCAGAAAAATCCGACTTCATCTTTTTGAGC
This sequence comes from Bromus sterilis, assembly GCA_950022295.1. NCBI lineage: Eukaryota > Viridiplantae > Streptophyta > Magnoliopsida > Poales > Poaceae > Bromus > Bromus sterilis. The sequence goes on from OX465599.1 coordinate 228,158,695, forward strand.
TGAAATTTTTACACAGTATGCTCTATACAATTACGAAACTTCCTTATGTTCTGAGTGTTTTGATTTGAGTTGCAGAAGTACCCCTAAAAAATTCTTTACTACCTTCTGTAATGTTTTTCACAGATTCTGCCACGTTTTCTCTCTCCTAACTTTTGCAAACCTTAAGCTTGCTTTTTCTTTGCAAAAAACTTTTTGGCACTCTTGAGAAACAGTATATCTTCAAGAATATCTTTATATATAGTAGGGAAAAATTATTTATTAAAGGTACTAACCTCTCTAATTAGCTTATGATGAGTTATGTATGAAGGGAGTTTTCAAGTGTGCGATGGAAGATGATGAAAGAAGATCCAGGAGTGTCAAGCGCTCAAGCTTGGGGATTCCCCCATGCATCCCCAACAAATATTCAAGGAGACTGAAGCGTCTAATCTTGGGGATGCCCCCGTGCATCCCCTTCTCCATCAACAATCATCAGTTCGTCCTTCGTCTCACTATATTTTTATCACTTCATGCGTTATGTGCTATGCTTGGAGCGTCTCGCTCTTAGGTTTTATTTTTAGTTTTTCTTTAGCTTTACTTGCTGTTCATAACAAGTTAGATCCCGTCTTACTTTGTGTGGGAGAGAAACACGCTCCACTTTCAAATCTAGAACACATCATAGGATTTTTCCTGCCTATCTTTTTGCTGTTGTGTGTTCTTTATCTTTTCATAGCTACTGTCATGTTTAGTCTTAGTCTTAGTTTGTCTTTAGCAAGAGCCTTGGCTTTTGTTTAGATTGTTGCTGGAACTCTTTTTAGTTTTCATGTTTATCTTGTTAAAGAGAGTTGGTTCTTGCACTGAGTTGTGTCTTGTCTTGAAAGTAGGTAATTGAGGTTGCTATTTAATTCTAGTAGTAACTTGCAATGGTTTTGAGGTATTGATGTGAGTAATGTTTGAACTTTTGGTGTGAAGAGCTCTAGCCTATTAGTGATAGATGTCGTATTTTGGGCAATCCGTGTGTATTTTCAAAACCTACAAAACTAGTTGAGAACTCTAGCTACTAGATGGATCACTAATCTTTGGAGGGATCGAATATTAGAGAACACTCACGTACCATGAGTCGAGGATGCGCAAGGATAACCAAACCCTCATACACTCCTCCTCGGGGTACTTGTCTCTTTGTGAACCTCCTTATTAGATTGAGAGTTACCGATAATAAGTGCATGAGTTCTTCGGACTAATGTAAGTATTGAAAGTTGACACTTCCACCTTCCCATATTTGCTAGCCTCTCCCGTGTCGTGCATTGCCTTCTTCTCACTCCGAGAGTTGGTGTCCACCTTCGCCGATACATCCAAACCCTTGGCATGATACGCTCTGTCATCATAAGCCTCCTTATATCTTTCCTCAAAACAGCCACCATACCTACCTATCAAGGCATTTCCATAGCCTTTCCGAGTTACATTTCCATGCAACTTCCACCTCTTCATGACTTGATCTTCATGTCATACATGTTCCTCCTACACTGGCAGCGACATACATTGCATACATCATGATAGTTACATCTTCTTTATGATTTTGAGTACCTTGTAAAGTGTGAAAGATCTCCTTTACCTTCTTGTAAAATAGATTGTTGCCCTTAAGTGAGGAAAAGATCCGAAAGTGGACACAATAAAAGATCCCAAAGAGGACAAATGAGAGTTAAATAGAACGAGCCATTGAGACCACAAAAAAATAGAAAAAATAGAAAAAAGAGAAAAAGAAATAAAAAGAGAGAAAGGGGCAACACTACTATCCTTTTGAGAGATCCACACTAGTACTCCCTTTATATCCTTGTACTCCATAGAGATGATCATTATGCATATAGCTATGTGGCGACCTTCACACTATAGAACTTGGCTTGCATATTCCAAGGATGAGCCTCCTCAAAAGAGCTCTAGGTCTTCATGAGCGAGCAAGTGAGATGCACCCCCACTAGTTCCATTGGAGAGCTTCCTAGCTCGTATGTGCATCCGTTGCATGGCAAATCCCTACTCCTCACATCAGATCTATCATCTGGCATCTCTTGCCTATGATTGTCCTCATTGATCTGAGCCTTTCTCTTCCTTTTTGTCTTCCTCCTCCGAACTTATCTCTTTGCCATCCTAAGTGTCAACTCTCGTGCTTACGCTCATCCATTGCATGAGTGCTCAAAATATCGAAAAGGAGTGGATCAAATTGACTTGTACCTGGCTAGTGGTCTGGGGATGAGTCAAGATAAGATTCCAAAGAGGACCAAGTGTGAAACTTTAGTAGATTGAGTTCTCAACACAAAAATGTTTTTTCTCGTATTCCCTATCCCCCTTCTTGCACGCAAACACCATTTGGAGACATTCGAGTCACGAACAGCGAGAGCTCTTGCACCTAATGTTCTATTGTTACTTGTTTCAATGCTAATATAGACTCTTGCATGTTATGACTTGAATTGAATCTCTAACCTTGATTGCTTTACTTTTCAAAGTTCTTTTATGGTTGTAGCATGTCGCCACAGAAATTATGTTGTTATCATTTACCTACTCGAGGACAAGCAGGAATTAAGCTTGGGGATGTTGATACGTCCAAAACGTATCTATAATTTCTGCTTGCTCCATGCATGTTTTGTGTGATATTGCTATGATCTAGATACACTTTCATACACTTTTGATCATATTTGGACTAACCTATTAACTCAGTGCACCCCAGTGCCAGTTCATGTTTTCTGCTGTTTTTCTATTTCAGTTTTCCCCATATAAAAAGTGCCAGAAAAATTCCGGGAAAAATCAGCGTACAGGAAGCTTCGCGAAGAGCCCGAGTGGGGCTAGAGGGGAGCCAGGGGGGCTCAGGCAGCCACCCGGCGCGGCCCCACCCCTGGCCGCGCCAGGGGGGCGCCTGGGGCCCCTGGTCCACCTCTGGCTGCCCCCCTTCGCCTATTTATTCTTCGTCACGGGGAAACTCCAAAGAAAGAACCCTATTTCGCAAACTCGCCTCTGTTCCGCCGCCGCCGCGCTTCCAAGATCGGGAGCACCAGAAGACCTCTTCCCGTCACCCTTCCTGAGGGAGGATTGACCTCCGGGAGTCTCCTCTCCACCATGGATGCTCCCCGGATGTCTCGTGAGTAGTTTTCCTTGGACCATGGGTCCGTGATCAGTAGCTATGTGATGTTCTCCTCCCCTCTTTGTTCTTCATGGTTTAGACCTCGTGAGCTTCCCTACATGATCGAGGCACTTTTGTAATCTTTCTACTATTGCTATGCTGAGTTTGATGGGACCTGATGGATTATGTTCAGATTTCGATAGAGTAATATATTTGGTTTTTATCTCTTAAATTTTTGTTCCTAAGTAATTCTTGCATGTTCTCCGTTGCTGTTTATTTTACGCAAAGTTCTTTTTAATGCAGTTGTTTGTTGCTTTGGGTTTACATTTTGGGTGGGGCTCACAACTTAATACCAGCGAGATGTTCTGGATAGATATCTCAAGGTGGATGATTAGTAGTAGATGCAGTTGGATTACGGTCTACTTATTTTGGCGTACTGCCCGTGCTTTTGAGCCTCTTCCTTTCTTTTGTAGCATAGTTATCATTGCGGTGCGTTCATAATCCTGTCAATTGCCCTTCTGTAATTTGTATACCTCGCATAGAAGTTTTATCGTCTTTTGGGAGAGAGACATCACTAGAGAACATCACGTATCCCGGTCCATATCCTTATTACTGTTTCCACGCTATCTTTACTTTTCTGTTTTTACTTTCAATTGCTATCATTATCCCTTGTGTTTTACCCTTTTTGAACAACAAGACCGGAGAGATTGACAACCTCTCTGAACTTCGTTGGGAACAAAGTTATCTGTGTCTGTGTGCAGGTCCACGTCAGTTGCGCCGCTGACACCTACTTATCATCTCTAGAGTCCTACTGGAGACAAACCTTGGTATCTTCACCGAGGGAAACTTGCTGTTGTGCTACATCACGCCTTCCACTTGTAGCTCACCAATGAAGGGCGAGAAGCCATCAACAATTCGCCTCAACCATATTATCGATTGAATTATAACACTTACATAAACAGACTCCAGCCCGATCACTTAGTCGGGGTCTCAGGCGGGCTCAATCATACATCAAAGTATGCCACGTGACAGAGTCACGAGCAATCGCATCGCGATGCCCCAAGATGCGCACATCTAAGGGCCACTTGGTGTATAAAAGACCTCCGGCAAGAACACAACTAAGCTATCGAACCCCACACTAAGACATGCACGTTATAAACATACACGCATCATACATGTCCAGTGTGAACAGCAGGTATCATCACATAACTCTACAAAGTACTTCTTTATTGACTTACACATAGAGCATACAAACATCACATGTCTGTGATCAAAATTACATCATACAACGGAAGCAAATTACGTCTGAGTACAGACAAGTTTACCAAATGGCTTAGAGAAGCCTTGTAAACATACATGCCCTTCCACGAGGGACTAGACTGCTGTCTGGAACTATACTACAAAGGTCAACGTCGAGATTCCGGTCGGTGACTCCATCGGTGTCCGGGTTCTCATCTAAAACATAGAGTAAGCAAACATGAGTACAAAGTCGTACTCAGCAAGACTTACATCAGAACTATACTACTCATGCTCAAGTTGCAAGGTAAAAGGAGGTGGGGTTCAACATGCAGAAGTGTCAGCTTTGACTTGGCTAGTCCTGAACTACGAGTACCAGACTTGAGGTAAGAAGCATACACGAGTCCACTACCAAGTCTCCAACCAATACACCACAAGGAAACACGCCATAGCACTCACGCTTATCGTGCGAGTTTGATAAGTATCCATTCAAGTTGTCTATGATCAAGTAAAGGTCTCCAAGTAGTCCATAACCGCGGACACGGCTATTCGAATAGTTTATTAACCCTGCAGGGGTGTACATCTTCACACGCGTGTCATCACTTATCGCCTTGTTCTTGTAACCCTTCAAGCGGGTGTCGGACGTGGATGAAACCTAGGCACTACCCTCACATCACCTTCTCTAATCCAGGAGTCGACTACCTGAGTTTGTCAACGCTCGAGAGTCCGGCCGGTTCTACGAAACGGACTCAGATAATGCAAGGGACCGAGACGCCACCTTTGAAAGATGGTTTCGCTGCCTCATAGGTCCACCCACATATCTATGCATAAGTCAAATGGAAAGCCCAAATCTAGTGTGACTCCTGGACCGGATCGGGTATGTAAAGAGGCCAAACGGGGCTCCCATAAACCCTACATGTGGTCATACTCTTTGTCTTGGATCACAAAATAGGAACTCGGGGCCTAGGGCAGTGTTCAACGAGACAACCCACTGTGTACTCCTACACATCCTCTCATCGTTCACCTTTGTTTTTGGTGGATTCACCAACACGTTATCATCAGCACCAATATGAATATCCATCCCGACTCACAAACAATGTAACCTCATTGTACCATTAAGCAACAATAAGCAGTAACAGTTGTAGGGGCCACATGCTCATCATTCAACTCCTATATCTGCTAGGATTTTGGTTTGCTTAATACGGTGAAAAAATGATAGATCATGCGTCAGAATGGGTTCAACTATGCGAAAGAACGTGTCTCGGTGATCTCCTAAACATGCATAAGTGAGACTGAGAGGGAAGTAGGATTTTATAGACATGATCAATGGGGTTTGCTTGCCTTGCTGATGATACACGGGTCTTAACGGTGGTCTTCTCCTTCGGGGTGATCACCGTCTCGGAGGCACTGTTACCGGCACAACCATCAACAAGAGGGGGCAACATTGAATTTAAATGCACAATCACATGATAATGTTGTCCATGATGTGAATGCTACTGATTTGTGGCACATTTGATTTAAATGAAGTGTATTGGATTTGAAATGCAAATTCAAACTCCATATGTTGTTCAAATTAGCCAAGTTGCATTTTCTAGTGTTTGATCATTGTAAACCATCTTGACATGTGTATGATATACTTCTGATGTACAAGTGATCATGTTTGCATTGCATTGGTTGAAGTTGGAATAGCATTTGAATTAAATTTGAATTAATTCCAATTAATCCAAATAGAAAAAGCTACTGGTCCCAATTTAAGATCAACTCAAACATGTTTGAAAGTTGATTATTTGTAAAGAGCATTTTCTGTTGATCATTTTTCATACTCCCTCCGATCCAAAATAAGTGTCGCTCATCTAGTACAAAGTTTGTACTAGTTTAGTACAAAATGAGCGACACTTATTATGGATCGGAGGGAGTATATTATTTGTCCAATTTGGAGTTAATATGAATTTTCTATGAATTTTAGAAGTTTAAACTATTTTCTGTATTTTCTGAAATTTCTTTAAATTCTTTATTCAATTTATGGCGTCAGCATGATGCAGGGGTGATGTCATAGGGGCTCTGGCCAGTGGGCCAGCCCTATCAGTGGGAGAGGGGCTTAACCCCTCTCAGTTTAATTAAGTTGGGGGTTAGAGGTGGCCTGGGGCCCACCTGTCATGGGCTCTGGGAGGGGATTAGGGGGTGATTAGCAAGAGGGTTATGGCCTAATGGCCTGGGTCGTCGTCGGCGACGTCTGCGACGCCGTCGCCTCGCCGGAACTTCGCCGAAATCGGATCCAGGGAACGGGGAAGGGGTTGGAGAGCACGGGCCTGCGTCTCGTGGTCATCCGCATCGCGTGGAGCTAGCTGGGGTTCACGGAGAGGCTCTGGAGCATGGCTACGATGACGTTTTGCGGCGGCCGGAGTGCTGGAGAGGGGAGCACAGGGCTACGGCTACGGAGAGATGCGCGGAGGAGCTGGGGAGAACGGGGAGCTCACCCTGCTGCTATTGGAGCCGACGGGGAGGCCGGAGGGTGGCTGGACGGAGGGGAATCGCTCGTTGGCATCCGCTGTGCCCGACGGCAGCTCGATGAAGGGAACTTCGTCGCCGTTGGCTCCCGGTCCAAATTGGAAGCGCAGCTCGATAGTGTCGATGTCGGGGAACCTCCTGGACAACTTGCGGCATCGGAAGGGGCACGGTGGCCACGAGTTCTACGGCGGCGTGCTCCGCTAGGGTTCCGGGAACGCGTGATTTCTCGTCGGGGAAGAGAGAGGGAGGCCAAAGAGAGGGGGAAAAGGAAGGGGGGCTGCACGGGGTCTCCACGGCGAGGAGATAAGGACAGGGGGTGTCGTGGGTGGGCTGCCGACGGCGGCATGCTCGCCACGCAGGTGCTCGCCTGCCTGTCCGGCGAAGAAGACGACCCTGCCCCTTTGGGCTAGGCCTGTCTTCTGCTGCCAGATGGGCCAGGTGGGCCAGAAGGTAAGTGGGGCACTTCCCTTTTCTTATTTTTCTTTTCTTCTTTCTGTTTTTATTTGTTTTGCTCTGGAAAAAATACCAAAGCATTTTATAAAATCCCCAAATATTTTATCTGGACATATGTGACATATAGCTAGTCACTCCCAAGATTTGAAGATTTTTGAAATTCAAAACTATTTGAATTTCAAATCAAATAGGGGTATTAATTAATTTCCAAGCCCTATTTGGAATTTTTGAGGAATCTTGGCGCATGCAGTGGGACCCACTTCACTTTATATGTGATCATGCATATTTATAGGACTTTTCAAAAATACCAGAGGAATTTTTGGAAGCAATTTTTATCTGGCCATTTGAATTAAATTCTTTAGGGCTTTTCTTTTTCCCCAATTTTGAATTTCTTTTGAAATTTTCACATGAGAAAAGAAGAAAGATTCTGATGATGACAAGAGGAAGAAGTATCATAAGAAACGTGAGGGTTCTTCATCGAAGACTCACTCGTCTCGTCGAAGCAGCTCTCACGGTGCCAAAGCATATCTGGGAAAGGAAATGAACTCTGAAGATGAAGCCTCTGGGTCCGAAGCTGAATCAGGATCAATGTCTGGGTCTAGGTCTGAATCAGATGGTGTTGTTGGTTTGGCATTCGCTTCAGCAGATGCTTCAACCAAAGCTTCGAGCTCATTCTTCACCAACAACAGTAGTGAAGATGAAACCCCTGCATATTGCTTCATGGCCAAAGCAAAGATATCTTCACCCAAAATTACCTATGATACTTCTGATTGGCGGTGGCCTGCCGGCGTGATTCCGGCGAGGGGGAGGCGGCTGGGAGGCGGCACCTGTAAATCACGCCCGTGCGGCGCGGGTGGACAGCAAGAAATGGCCAAGGAGCACTGGTGCGTGAGGGCGACCCATCAGGGTGGCCTCGGGCGCGGCGAGAGCATGCCATGTGTATGCAGAGAGCGTGCTAGGGCCGTGGCCACCGTGGGCAGGTGCAACTAGGGTGGGCTTCTATGCGGCCAAAGTTGTCTAGCATGTGCTACTCTGGATGCTGATCACTGTGGTGCCCTTGGATGATCAATTGGGCTACTATGGTGATCTCTATCTCAAAGGGGAGTTGGATATAGGAAATTTGGGGCACAAGTTGAGCTGTCGGGACCCGGGGTCAACTATCTCATAACTCTTACATAGACTTACTCCAGCCCGATCACTTAGTCGAGGTCTAGGGCGGGCTCGATCATACATCAAATTGTGGACGAGACAGAGTCTCTAACAATCGCATCGCGATGCCCCAAGCTGCGCACATCTAAGGGCCACTTGGTGTATATAAGACCGCCAGCCAGATCACAACTAAGGTCTCGAAAACCCATACTAAGACATGCATGTTATAATCATACACGCAGCACACATGTCTAGTATGAACAGCAGGTATCATTGCAATTCTCTACAAAGTATACAACTTTATTGATAACTCTTACAGAGTGCACACGGAGATCACAAGTCTGTGATCCAACATTACATCAAACATGCGGAAGAAAAGTAGGTATGAGTACAGACAAGTTTAACAAATGGCTTAAAGAAGCCTGATCTAAAAACAAGCCCTCCACGAGGGAACCAGTCGTCTGACTGGGACTACACTAGCTTGGTCTTCAGTCGTCGAGCTCGATTAAGAATCCACCTTCGGGGTCAGTGGGTTCATCTAAAACATAGAATAAGCAAACGTGAGTACAAAGTCGTACTCAACAAGACTTACGTAGGAACTATACTACTCATGCACATGTATCAAGGTAAAGGGAGGTGGGGTTCAATTGCAGAAGTGCCAGCTTTGACTTGACTAGTCCTGAACTACGAGTACCAGACTTGAGGTAAGAAGCGTACACGAGTCCACTACATCTCCAACCATTACACCACTATGGTTACTTCCTCGACTTCCCCACGAGGAGCACACCATAGCACTCACGCTTATCTTGCGAGTTTTAGAAGTATCCAGTTCAAGTTGTCTAATAATCGAGCACAGCTCTCCAAGTAGTCCCTTACCGCGGACGCGGCTATTCGAATAGTTTATTAACCCTGCAGGGGTGTACTTCTACACACATGAAACCATCAGTTACCGCCGGCATCTCGTCACCCTTCAAGCGGGTGTCGGCAAGGATAATTTCCACAACTTTTACCTCACAACCAACTCAAATTCAATGGAGACGCCTATCTGGGCTGGAATCCACATCGAGAACCCGTCCGGTTTACCGATGTGGTACCAGAAGATGTCTGCAGGGTCCCAAGCCGGTCTGAATAGCCGTTCTTCCACTTCGCAGACCGTGCCACAGACCTAGCAGAACTCCGAACTAATGCGACTCATTGAACTGAGAAGGGGTGAGTTACTAGGTTGAGCGGGGGTCCATGTGCCCAACATGTGGTAGTACTCTTCGTCTTGGATCACCACACAAGAACTCGGGCTTAAGGCGGTGTTCAACGAGACAACCCACTGTGCACTCCTACACAACCTCTCATTGTTCACCTTGTATTAGGGTAGATTCACCAACACAGTTTCACTTTCATCAACACCATGTTCACTATCATCCGGACTAACAGTTGCAGGGGCCACATGACATCAATCAACTCCTATGTCAGCTAGGATTGTGGTTTGCTTACTACTGTGACAAGATGATAGGTCATGCATCCGATATGGGTTCAACTATGCGGTAGAATCGATACAAGGGGATCTCCTAAGCATGCATAAGCGAGACTAAGAGGGAAATGGGATTTTATAGACATGATCAATGGGGGGTTGCTTGCCTTGCTGACGAGGTTCAGTCACGGGGTCTTCAACGAAGGGGGTGATCTCGGGTTCCGGCTCCACTTCTATCAGCAACATGACAATCATAGGATCAACATAATGTACAATGCACAATCACATGAATAAGATTGTAATGGTGATGTTCATGGTTGCATTGTGTGGACAATTCTATTTAAAAGGAGTATATTGCAATTGAATTGCAAATTCAAACTCCATTTGATTTATCGATGAATTTCAAATGCATTTGAATGCATGAATGTTTATTTGAAAAGTATGAGCATGAAGTGATGTTGTAAAGGTGAGGTAAAGCCTCTGATGTGTGGATGAATCCATCTAAAATAAGTGTGTTGCAAAGTCATTTGCAAATTCACTCCAAATTTGAATTTCAAAAGGATCCATATGCATGTTTTCTACTGTTCACCCATTTTAAAATGGTCAAAAATAGAAACAAGTTTCATATTCATAATCCTTGTATTTTTCTGATCATTTTAGACATATTATTTGTCCAATTTGGAGTTAATATGAATTAGTTATTGAATTTCAAAGTTTAAAGCATTATCTGGATTTTTCTGAATTAAATTAATCATTTAAAAGATTTACTGCGCCAGCCTGACGTCAGGGTGACGTAAGGGGGCAGCTGACGTGTGGGTCCACCAAGTCAGTGGGGGGGGGTTAATTCCTGTGGTTAGATTAGCACAGGGGTTAGTTTGGTGGGCAGGGGCCCACCGTCATAGGCTGTGGGGGTGATTAGTGGGGGGTTAGGCTCTGGTTAGGGTTCTAATGGCCCCGGCTTGACGCCGGTGGCTCTGCCACGGAGGCGCCCTCGCCGGAATCGGCTACGGGCCACGGGGAGGGGAACGGAGGGCACGGGCGTGCTCCTGGAGGTCGTCTGCGTCGAACGGTGGCATCAGGGGGTCACGGGGATCACCGGAGCGTCGCCGGCGTCGAAGACGGCGGAGGAAGTGGCTCAAGCTTCGTCGAACTCGCGCTCTGGAGCTCCGTTTTGACCGTGGCCTTGTGCAACAGATTGCTGGGAGCACCAGGAGGGTGATGGGCAAGTCGGGCGAGACGCTAGCGCACGGGGGCTAGAGCTCCAACAGCCATGGCGGCGGCGAGCTTCTGCTCGCATGGTGGAGCAGCACATGGAGAAAGAGGGGTGGTGCTGGGTTAGGGGAAACATAGGGGAGCTCACCCTGAGCTCAATGGAGGAGACGACGCTGTCGGGGGTGCTCCGTAGGTGACGGAATCGTTGATGGCACGCGGCGGCTGTGGATGAAGACGACGACGTGATTCGGCAGCTCCAGGGGGCTTCAGCTCCCCAAATTCAGCTCGAAGACGAAGACGGCTACGGCGAAGACGATGGACAGGCTCCGGGGGCTTCTCGGCGTCGATGGCCACGTCGGGGCATGACGGTGAACTCCAGTGGCGTTCGGGTTTGCGCGAAAAGTAAATAGGAGGAAGGGGGAAACTCTCCAGGGGGGAGGAATGGAGGCGGCGTGTCTTGGGTGTCTCCGTGGCACGTCTTGGAGACTTGGGGGCACCTGGAGGGCTGCGGGGCGTCGCGGTGGCGTCGGTGGCGTCGGTGGCTTTCCACCGAGCACCTTGGGGCGCGGGGAGGAAGACGACAGGGAGAAAGGCTGCTGGGCTGGGACGGCCTGTGTGGGTTGGGCTGCTTTGCCAGGTAAGCTCATTTTTCCTTTTCTCTCTGTTTTACTCTTCTGCATTATGTTTTGGCACTGCTAAATAAATAGCAAACCATTTTCTAAAATGCTAGAACTTTTTATGTGGCCTAATAAAATATATAGCTAGCCACTTATAAAGTTTGGCACTTTTTAAAATTCAAATCATTTGAATTTTAAATCAACTAGGGGTTTTTGATTAAGTCCAAGGTCTTATTTGAATATTTGAAAAATCCATGAGCATGGGGTGGGTCCCAAATCACTTGATATGTGATGACACTCATTTATGAGACTTTTCAAAAGTCAAACATGAATTTTTGGAGAATATTTATTTCTGGCCTTATGAATTAATTCATCTGGGGGTTGTTCTCTCTCCCTTTTTGATTTCTTTTGAAATTTTTATCATGATGCAAAGGGAACTCAAACCCTAGCACTTACCCTAGTTGGGGTTCTGACATGGGGCAAACTGGTGAGGATGAGGACAGAGCCAGGTTGTCACATGTGATTAGGATACAAAGGACTACTGATCTGGAGAGGTTGGGCCCAACCGGCCAAAGGAATAATGCAATCCCTTTGTAACGTGCCAAATGGACCAGAATTGCATTGTTGACGCTAGCATCTCAATGGCTGACTAGATAGGACTGATGTAACGACCCGGTTCCTCACAAACCGGAGTCTCAGTGCATTCTGTGCTAGTCCCTGGATCAATAGCTAGCACACACAGTACATGATGTAATATCAAGAATAAACCACATGTCATATATATTACATCGAAGATCCAGTATTACAATAAATCATACCTGCATAGCTCAAGGCTAGCTTACAAATATAACACAGCGGAAAACAATAAAGAGCTTCGTGGCGTCCATCAACTCCACCGGCATAGTTGAGTATAGACATCGTAACCCTACATCGCATCACTTACTCGTCGTATACAATCCTGCAACACCGAAGGTTACAGCCCGACAACGGGTCAGTACATCTGATTTGTACGGCAAGTCACACGAAAAAGTATATAACAGACCTACATCTACATGCAAGGATAAGTCAATGGAAAGGCTTATGGTTTTATTTTGCAGAAAGCTGATTTTTCCCTCACATACTACAACTAATCAAATTTTAATTTATCTTGCTAGTCCTAAGTATGGTTGAATCGGGCTACACCAATTCCAACCATCCCTTTATTAAAAGTTCCCACTCAAATTCTTATTAAGGTAAAATATCTGTCAAGACCATCCAACAACACTAATGCCCAGTTGCTCAAAGTTGTCCGTAACCGTGGACACGGCTAATCATGATCAGTTTTTACACTCTGCAGAGGTTTGTACACTTTCCCCACTGGACTCAACCCGAAGATTGAGACATAGTCTTTCAGAAGAGGTTGCCTCCACCCTTTGGTAGCCGGTACACCTATCATATCTACATCAGCTAGCTACCAGGGCCAGGTTCCCCACAACTTACTCATCTAAGCCAGATCCCATATAGCTAGTGGTTGTACATGGAAGCTACTAGTCACACTGTCTGTCCGATCTTTTTGAGCCTGGACGGCGCCCACTGCGTCAGAGGGTACTCGCCATGACGCACCAGTTCACCACCAAAACAACCATTCGGGAAGCATTTAGCCCTGGTCCGGCACGAGCCACAGGATGCATTCCCTGCCCGTCCAGAGGTGATTTCTATTTAAGTTTGCTAGTCAAGTCATTAATCCTCACATAGCTCAAATGATAACTCAACCAATCCCCGTCTGCAAAGCAATAGCAGTATATAACAACCACGATCCTAGGTCGACAATGAAAATACAAGGTCAGAGCATATGGCTATCCTACTAGGTTTAAATCATAACTAATATATAGTCCTACACATGCATAGAGTGATAATTTGCTACATGCATAATAGAAAATATAGGTTGAGGTATGGTCAAAGTGTAACTTTCCTTTTCCATTCGGTGAAGTTCTTCGCTCTCACGGTCCAGTCAACTCTATTCGTCACACTCCGAGAATCTATCGCAACGAAGGAACTCGAATAAGCAATCACATCACAACGAGACAAACAAAGATCAACTAACAAACACAAAGCTTTTAGCAACAAAACAAAAAGCTTGACACGGTACAAGTGTCGATGTGCCCAAAGGTGATCGGTGGAACGTGAACTCGAGAGAGTCAACGGATAAAGAGTTGTCGATACAAGATTATGATCAAGGAATTATGAAATCAAGGTAATGATCATAGCAATATGAATGGTGTGTGGATATTGCCGATAGGACGTCTCATATGATCAAATATGCAGAAAGAATCACGTGAAACGGAATTCTACAACACAGGTCATAGCAAGTGCAAAGTTGAATTGAATTTGAATTTAAACAGATCAAGAAACATTTGAATTTTTGTGTACACATGGTATAAACAGAAGGTACATGGAACAAGTGATCCAACGCAAAAAGAATCACTCGATTTGCATCAACGGTTGAAAAGATACGACCTCCGGAATATAAATTTGAATTTGAAATAAATTCAAATTCAAAAGTGTGCAAAAGTTTGAAAATTTGATTCTATGATAAACTACAGAACAACATGAGCGCGTGGGAAAAATAATTACCGCAATCCGACTTACGGTTTGGGAGATATTGCAGCCGCGAGAATAGGGGGTATTCTGCCAAAAGGACCTGTGCGTAAATATCTTTTTTTTCGCAAAAACCAATCGGGTCCTCCGTCAGATCTGACCGGAGTTGACCCGCGAAGTCGTCTTCTCCGGCGAACTTGGCGCGACTCCGGCAACGTGGGGATTCCGGCGAGGGTACGGCACGGGGGCGCGGCGTGGGGGCTTGCTCCGGTGAGGGCGGTCGCCAGCTGCAGCCCGGGAGCGCGGCGGCTCAGGGTGCGAGCACGGCCGGTGGCGGCCTGCGGCACGCGGCTCGGCTCGGCCCGGCTGCCGGCGGCGCTAGCGCGGCCTGCGCGGGTGGCGCGGAGGTGCGGAGGAGGCACGCGGGGGTGGCGGTTCCCGGCCGCGATGATGGCCGGTGTGGCCTGCCGGCGGCGGGATCCGGCCCACTCCCGTGATGGGCGACGGCGGTGAGAAGTCCGTCGAGGCGGGGCCCGGCGGCGGCGGCGGCCCGCGGGTCCCTGCGGCGCTAGGGTTTTTTTTACTAGGAAAAGAAATAAGAAAAGGAAAAAAATAAAATCTGAAATTCTATTTATAGGTAGAGGAGGAAAGAAAAAACGAATAGGTTCCGAAACGGACTCTAATGCGCTCGCGGGCAGAAAAAACTATTGGGCCGGGCTACGGATATTTTTCTTTTTCGTTGAAAACCGAAACTTCAAAACAATTGAATAAAATCAACCGTAACTCCGAAAAATATGAAATAAAATTCTAAATTCTTCAAATAATCTAAAGAAAATTATTTAATGAATATATTTTCCAAAAAGGAAAATAAAAATAAAAATATTTTCTAAATACTTTATTTAAATTTAAAATACTTTTCACAAATCAAATAAAATTCAAAAAATTATTTAAAATATTTTTATTTGGTCAAAAGCATTGGCAAACCATTTCCAAATAATAAAATATAAATTTTAAAATTGTCACACCAATAAATAATTTGGTAAAATAAAAATATCCCATTGGAATACTTTTTCAACTCTTTTAAAATATTTCATAAATCATTTTAATGAACAAAAAACTCTCTTAGCATTATAAAATCTCTAAATTAATTTTAGAGTTATTGATAATACTCAAAATAAATTTTAAAAACCTTAAAGTAATATTCTAAATATTTTCCAACTTTATTAAAAACGGGATAATTCATTTTATATCCTCTCAAATGAATTTTCCTTTAGTTGAAAAATACTTTGAATAATCAAAAGAATTCCAATAATGATTTAAAACCTTTTCCAACATTTTAATATGTTGAAGGAGTCATATTACCTTCTCTTATTTTGTTTTGTTGGTTTTGTTTTAAAATAATAAATTCCAAAAACACCAATTATGAATATTAGGGAAAGTCCTTTTATTCCCTCTCTTTTTAATATTCACTAAACTCCAAAAGTTTTAAATCCCAGAGATAATCAAACGCATCAAGCAAACAATCATTATCTATTTAATTTATTAACATTCCAAAATTCGGAGAATTTTGGGATGTTACACACTACCACCCTTAAAAGGAATCTCGTCCTCGAGATTCGAGAAGGCTAGAAAGAAAGGTCAGGGTTCGGGTCTTCATGACAGTCCATCGATCCTTCGATGAGCTAGGGTGCTACCACCCTTAAAAGGAATGCGACGTGGTCTCCAAAATCTTGCTCCCTCAGCGAGCTCCTCACACATAATCTTCATACTTCGTTGGGGCATTGAATTCTTCATCACAAGTGTGTACTTCGAGTATCTTAATCCATCGATGACATTCTTCGTAAAGATCCCACCTTCTGTCTTCGAGGTTTCACGAATTCCTCCTTTGAGGTTTCCATTCTTTAGCAAGAGAGTGGTCTTCCAAGTACTGAGACTTCATGGCAGACAGGTCAGACGCCACTACTAAACAACTATCGATTACTCTCTTGGTGGTCATCAAGAATACTTCTACGGGATATCTACAACAAACGGTCTTGGTCCATACTCACCGTATAACACAAACGGTAATCTCCTACATGGGTCACACATCGTACCATTCTATGGTTTAGGCTTAACATCGTCGTCTCTCTGCTATAGGTAAGTCACTCAAGATTTACTATCCCGCATAGCAAGAGCGAATAATAAGGGTAGTCGTCATGGTGATCAATCCATTCCGCACCCAAATCATTACGTTGTATATGGTTTAGGGAATCTCACAATTTAACACTCGGTCATCCTCACAAGCACTGCAGAAAGTCCTCTTAATCCTGAACTGGGTTCAGATAATCCTTTGTTCTGCAAGCCAAACAACATCTATCGTTCCTTCACCACTCTCAGGTTTACGTAGCCTGCTACAAAACGTGCACCGGTGAACTATAACTTCCTTCGGGGTTCTTCCTTCAGCAAGATTGTGCTTGCTTGTTGTAAGATCCTCGCACACGGGGTTAACTTTGAACTCATCATTGGTTGCATCCATCTTCACACTCCAGTCTTGACATTTGCATCCATTGTAGTAACTCCTTCAATTTAGGGGTGAGGATGAGGGGGAATAGAATGTAGATAGCGAGGTAGAGAGAGAGATAGGGAGAGATACCCATACAAACATCACACTAGTTTTGAAAATATAAGTTTTGATGTGTAGCTGTCGGTAAAACAAGAAATGACATCTCTCAGAAACGATCTAACGGTAGAAACTTTAAAATCTTCAGGGTCTTCAAATCTTCAATGTTGGTAGCTTCACTTTTGCATCGTCGAAGTAATCTTCATATAGTCGAGTCGCTTGTCAACTTATCCTTCTTGTTTTTGTGTCTCCTTCAGTCTTGAGGCATACTAATTAGATAAGGGGTCTAAGGTAACGTAAACTTATTCTACTCGCGAAGAAGAACCACAAAGCACAACACATCACATCAAAACAAGACATAACAGGGTCAAGGCCACAAGAAAACTTAACAAAACAATCATGACATAAAACATCTAGTTAATCAATAGCAAAACAAAGCATCGATCCACAACTCCAGCTAACATTGAAAAGGTAACAACGTACACTTAGTGCACACCTACGAATTTCTATCCTCCAATTGCAAAACATAAGCTTCTTAAAGTCAGCATCCATGCTTCCGCGTTCACATCTTCTTCGTTCCCTTCAATTTTGGACACATGCTGGCGTAGTGTCCCATATCCCTGCACCGGAAACACTGAATGTGGCTAATGTCCTTCTTTTTCTTCTTCACGGGTGCTTCCTTCAATTCTTGGATAACTTTCTCCATTCCTTCCGTTTGATGTTGAACCACTTGTTGTGCCACGATGAAAAATTCACACTGAGCGGGGTAATGATCAGTTCCTTCACACATAAAACATGTGACTTGAGTAGTGGGACATTCCTCACCCGAGTGAATTTCTTCACAATAGGGACATCCATCTTGGTGTCCTTCATAGGATTGCCCTGTTTCTTCGCAAATTGTACAGGCACGGATCCTCTTAAGGGTTACCGTCCTTTGCATCGGGGTGACGAGGCGGGATCCCAAAAAAATCTTTGTAAATTCCTTCCAAGTAATCTTCCTTTGTGATTTGTCAATCACTTGATGCATTCTCCACCAAGTAGCACCCTCTTCTACCAAGTACTTAACAGCACAGGGGACCATGTCCTCACTTCCAACCTTGTTACGCTCCATATGCTCCTCCATATTATGAATCCATTGCTCCACCTTCAGTCTTGACATCGACGCAGAAAAGGCGAGTCCTACTCCATACTCCATCTATTAAACCCATATGACCAGGGTTAGGGCAAAACTATAACACCGATAAAATAACAACTAAAGAATACACCAAACATATGTACTCAAACAAGAAAGAGGCAAAAACACCTACGTTCAACCGTAACACAAAATAACAATCAATGAAACACAAAAGTCACACCACACAAACAACACCTAGAGTAAGGTCATATGTGCAAGACATACGATCTCATCATGCTACGCGAAATTCGTTCATCTAACTTCACCTAAAAGGTGGTGGTCTAATTCTAAGCTTCATCCTTCTCAGCTAAGCTGATCTTAAAGATTCCTCTCGTAGTGTCAAAACGTATTGATCACCGTAGGGTATTCTTCCTGGTTCTTATGATCATAACTTCAATTGATCCACGAGGTTGATGATGTACTTCTTAAATGTCTTGTCTTCAGGGTTAAGAAACTCAGAGGGGTATTTATAGTAAAACAAGATGAGAAGTTTAGAATATGAATAATAGATGAGAGATACTAGTGGAGAGAGTAAGTGATCCAGGAGTGATAAAATAATTTTATTCCTATGGCTTTTTCTATCCATTTTCTAGGGTCACGACCTATAGTCAACATGGGCTCTGATACCATCTGTAACGACCCGGTTCCTCACAAACCGGAGTCTCTGTGCATTCTGTGCTAGTCCCTGGATCAATAGTTAGCACACACAGTACATGATGTAATATCAAGAATAAACCACATGTCATATATATTACATCGAAGATCCAGTATTACAATAAAGCATACCTGCATAGCTCAAGGCTAGCTTACAAATATAACACAGCGGAAAACAATAAAGAGCTTCGTGGCGTCCATCAACTCCACCGGCATAGTTGAGTATAGACATCGTAACCCTACATCGCATCACTTACTCGTCGTATACAATCCTGCAACACCGAAGGTTACAGCCGACAACGGGTCAGTACATCTGCTTTGTACGGCAAGTCACACGAAAAAGTATATAACAGACCTACATCTACATGCAAGGATAAGTCAAAGGAAAGGCTTATAGTTTTATTTTGCAGAAAGCTGATTTTTCCCTCACATACTACAACTAATCAAATTTTAATTTATCTTGCTAGTCCTAAGTATGGTTGAATTGGGCTACACCAATTCCAACCATCCCTTTATTAAAAGTTCCCACTCAAATTCTTATTAAGGTAAAATATCTGTCAAGACCATCCAACAACACTAATGCCCAGTTGCTCAAAGTTGTCCGTAACCGTGGACACGGCTAATCATGATCAGTTTTTACACTCTGTAGAGGTTTGTACACTTTCCCCACTGGACTCAACCCGAAGATTGAGACATAGTCTTTCAGAAGAGGTTGCCTCCACCTTTTGGTAGCCGGTACACCCTTATCATATCTACATCAGCTAGCTACCAGGGCCAGGTTCCCCACAACTTACTCATCTAAGCCAGAGCCCATATAGCCAGTGGTTGTACATGGAAGCTACTAGTCACACTGTCTGTCCGATCTTTTTGAGCTTGGACGGCGCCCACTGCGTCAGAGGGTACTCGCCATGACGCACCCGGTTCACCACCAAAACAACCATTCGGGAAGCATTTAGCCCTGGTCCGGCACGAGCCCTAGGATGCATTCCCTTCCCGTCCAGAGGTGATTTCTATTTAAGTTTGCTAGTAAAGTCATTAATCCTCACATAGCTCAAATGATAACTCAACCAATCCCCGTCTACAAAGCAATAGCAGTATATAACAACCACGATCCTAGGGCGACAACGAAAATACAAGGTCAGAGCGTATGGCTATCCTACTAGGTTTAAATCATAACTAATATATAGTCCTACACATGCATAGAGTGATAATTTGCTACATGCATAATAGAAAATATAGGTTGAGGTATGGTCAAAGTGTAACTTGCCTTTTCCATTCGGTGAAGTTCTTCGCTCTCACGGTCTAGTCAACTCTATTCGTCACACTCCGAGAATCTATCGCAACGAAGGAACTCGGAAATCACATCACAACGAGACAAACAAAGATCAACTAACAAACACAAAGGTTTTAGCAACAAAACAAAAAACTTGACATGGTACAAGTGTCGATGTGCCCGAAGGTGATCGGAGGAATGTGAACTCGAGAGAGTCAACGGATAAAGAGTTGTCGATACAAGATTATGATCAAGGAATTATGAAATCAAGGTAATTATCATACCAATATGAATGGTGTGTGGATATTGCCGATAGGACGTCTCATATGATCCAATATGCAAAAAGAATCACGTGAAACGGAATTCTACAACACAGGTCATAGCAAGTGCAAAGTTGAATTGAATTTGAATTTAAACAGATCAAGAAACATTTGAATTTTTGTGTACACATGGTATAAACAGAAGGTACATGGAACAACTGATCCAACGCAAAAAGAATCACTCGATTTGCATCAACGGTTGAAAAGATACGACCTCCGGAATATAAATTTGAATTTGAAATAAATTCAAATTCAAAATTGTGCAAAAGTTTGAAAACTTGATTCTATGATAAACTACAAAACAACACAAGCGCGTGGGAAAAATAATTACCGCAATCCGACTTACGGTTTGGGAGATATTGCAGCCGCGAGAATAGGGGGTATTCTGCCAAAAGGACCTGTCCGTAAATATCTTTTTTTTTCGCAAAAAGCAATCGGGTCCTCCGTCAACTCTGACCGGAGTTGACCCGCGAAGTCGTCTTCTCTGGCGAACTTGGCGCGTCTCCGGCGACGTGGGGAGTCCGGCGAGGGTGCGGCGTGGGGGCTTGCTCCGGTGAGGGTGGCGTCGGCCGGTAAGGGCGGTCGCCGGCTGCAGCCCGGGGAGCGCGGCGGCTCAGGGTGTGAGCACGGACGGCGGCGGCCTACGGCACGCGGCTCGGCCCGGCTGCCGGCGGCGCTAGCGCGGCACGCGCGGGCGGCGCGGAGGTGCGGAGGTGGCACGCGGGGGTGGCGGTGCCCGTCCGCGATGATGGCCGGCGTGGCCTGCCGACGGCGGGATTCGGCCCACTCCGGTGATGGGCGACGGTGGTGAGAAGTCCGTCGAGGCGGGGCCCGGCGGCGGCGGCCCGCGGGTCCCGGCGGCGCTAGGGTTTTTTTTACTAGGAAAAGAAATAAGAAAAGGAAAAAAATAAAATATGAAATTCTATTTATAGGCAGAGGAGGAAAAAAACGAACTGGGTCCGAAACGGACTCTAATGCGCTCGCGGGCAGAAAAAACTATTGGGCCGGGCTACGGTTTTTTTCTTTTTCGTTAAAAACCGAAACTTCAAAACAATTGAATCAATTCAACCGTAACTCCGAAAAATATGAAATAAAATTCTAAATTCTTCAAATAATCTAAAGAAAATTATTTAATGAATATATTTTCCAAAAAGGAAAATAAAAATAAAAACATTTTCTAAATACTTTATTTAAATATAAAATACTTTTCACAAATCAAATAAAATGCAAAAAATTATTTAAAATATTTTTATTTGGTCAAAAGCATTGGCAAACCATTTCCAAATAATAAAATATAAATTTTAAAAATTTCACACCAATAAAAAATTTGGTAAAATAAAAATATCCAATTGGAATACTTTTTCAACTCTTTTAAAATATTTCATAAATCATTTTAATGAACTAAAAACTCTCTTAGCATTATAAAATCTCTAAATTAATTTTAGAGTTATTTATAATACTCAAAATAAATTTTAAAAACTTTAAAGTAATACTCTAAATATTTTCCAAGTTTATTAAAAAGGGGATAAGTCATTTTATATCCTCTCAAATGATTTTTCCTTTAGTTGAAAAATACTTTGAATAATCAAAAGAATTCCAATAATGATTTAAAACCTTTTCCAACCTTTTAATATGTTGAAGGAGTCATATTACCTTCTCTCATTTTGTTTTGTTGGTTTTGTTTTAAAATAATAAATTCCAAAAACACCAATTATGAATATTAGGGAAAGTCCTTTTATTCCCTCTCTTTTTAATATTCACTAAACTCCAAAAGTTTTAAATCCCAGAGAAAATCAAACACATCAAGCAAACAATCATTATATATTTAATTTATTAACATTCCAAAATTCGGAGAATTTTGGGATGTTACAACTGAAATTTGGTGTGACAGGGTTATATGGGGTGGTTCCCAAGTGTGCAAAGTTTCATAGTCATTGGATACACCTAGATGGTACTTGCTTCACAAGGTTTCCCTTTGACCAGGAACTTCCACTAGACCATGCAGTCACATAGGTGATGGGATTGGGCTCAAATTTGGTTTAGTGGAGTCATATGGTGGTAGTATCAAGCACAAAAAGTTTCAAGGCAATTGGGATCCCCTAGCTTGCACTTCCTTCACAATGCCCTTTCGGCATACACACTTTGGGAATTTATGGTGCGAGTTTGGCTTGGAAAATTATGGTGGAATTTGGTGGAGGCCAACGAAATGACCATATGTGATTGCACAAAAAGTTTCCTCAGCAATGGATCACGAAAAAAGGCACTCCCTTCACACAACTCCATTCTGCCCCCAAAGACAAATGAATTTTTCCAGGTGGAAAATTCACTGGGACCATGCAATATTTTTGGAGATTTTGGCAAGATATGGTCTCAATGTCATGTGGAAATTATTTGGGGATTTATGGAGCAATAAAAATAGGGGTTGCTTCACAATCCTCAAATAATAGGAAATATTCCTTTTATTAGAAAAGGAATACATGGCTTGAATAAAAAATGAGGCTTGGATGAGTGGATCAAAGGGATGATCAGTGGAAATGGTTAGGCAATCATGGGATACTTGGGCATGGAGATAAATTATGCTCAAGTTTCAAGTCCAAAGAGATGCTCAAAAACAAATCAAATGGCAAATCCAGAAATAAATCAGAAAAGTTTTTGGAAAAAGAAAGTTCCAAATTCCAGGGTGTCACAAAACTTCATCCAAGCAGGGTCATCCTTGTTGGCTCTCCTCAAGGCTTGCTTCATCTCCAAGAGGTACACTTAAAGTGGCTTGGATCCTTGAGTTATGTTCTCCAAATGGTGACGGAGATCTTCGGAGAGTGTGGAAGGCAAAAACTATCTCCTCATAGCTCTCTTCAACCTTGACCAACTCTTGCGCGAGCGCGAGGTGGAAGGTCAGTGAACCCACCAAGTGTGCACGTAGTCCTAGAAGTGTCTTGTGGCACGCTTCACTTTATCTTCAGAGTGGACATGGTGATGCAAGAAGTAGTTGTTCATCTTCTCCTCCCACTCAAGGTACTCCTCGGGGTCATGAGTACCATAGAAATGGAGCTCAATGTCGGCGTCGTAGTTGAAGTAGCTTGTGTGGGTGGTGGTCTTGAGCTCGGAGCATGTACCTTCCCTACCCATCATAAAACTCAAGGTAGATGTGAGAGTAAAAGGGGGAGAACCAACTCAAGGCTACCTTTCGCGAACATGAAATGAATCAAGTGATGGATAGCTTCGCGTAGTGAAAAGAGTGTCCTTGTTTTATTCTTGTTCCGACATGCACACCTACACACAAAGGCTTATGTGGAGCTTGGTAGGGATTAGTGGCACAAAAATCAAGAAAATTGAAGTCCAAGATATTGTAAGAGTTGAAAGCAATCCAAAGAACTCCAAATCCAAAGCAAGTGATCACAAATATAGAGGAGGGCAATAAAGGAACACACGCGCAAAGATAGTGTGTCTTGTGCAACCAAAGGAATGATCATACAAAATAATGGCCTATCGAAGACTAAGCTCGTGTTGCACAAACACAAGGAGAGAAACTAGCTCGATTGCACTAGAGGGCACGATTCTCTACTTGGCACTAACCTATATGCATGCAAGCGTAGGCTTTCCCTTCCACGTGTCTTTTGCACATGTATTTCTTTGCATGAACTCTCTCTTTTGCTTAAAATCTTGTGATTCTTTCTTCTTTGGCTCTTTCTTAAAAGCTTGCCTCTTTTTTCTGATTTTTCTCTCTTTTGCCTCCTTTTCACCACTTTCCTTGAGGCTCAACCAAATGATACTAGTGTCACAAGATATGCACCGGAGCAAGCTATCACACTATATGGTATAGCAATGATGTAACAAGATGATATGCCATAACTATGGTGCTCAAGTTTTCACGAAGCTCGACAATACTCGACTAGCTAGGCTCAATAGGTATGAGGTAATCACAAGGATGGAGGGGCCATCAAGGTAAAGGCAAGGAAGGAAAAGGATATGACGGGATAGATACCTTCGTCACACTTAACCTTTCACGAAGTCGGAGAAGATGAAGCTCGTGGGTTTATGTAGTCGATGGAGAGGCAGTCCTTGTTGTTGGTGATGGTCCTGATAGTTGAAGTCGGCAAAGATGCACGGTTTCGAGCTTGTGTGCTCAAGAGCCAAGGCAAAGATGCCAAAATTCCGAAAATATAATGGAAGAAAATGGTGAGGGAACCTATCTATATGGATATGGGGGAGTGAAGAGGAACAAAACGTGCTAAAGAATAACAAAAACGGACTCCGGATGAAGAAGATATGGCCAAAACGGTGAATTGCGGAAGGCTGGAAACAGGGGGGTCGGATGGTCCGGCTTGCAGCCCGGACGGTCCGACCTGTTGGTCCGGACGGTCCGGATAATTACCACCGAGCGTCTGGGTCCGTAATTGTTCGGACCTTCGGGGGGAGGGGAGTCTCAGATGGTCTGACTGGAAGTCCGGACGGTCCGGCCTGGGTCAACGCGGAGCTTTGGGTCGCGATTTTAAGCGAAAAATGGCGATTTGGAGCGGAAAATGGCCACTTTTGAGGCCAAAATTGATGAGGGAAAATAAAAATTGGGTCTAGGGAACGCAAAGGAGTGTATATCCACTTCCTAAACACTAGATCCACGGATCAAAATCAACAAAAACTCACAAGAACAACAAATCACAAGAAATTTGGTATGGCTATTTTTTGCTGGGGATTTTTGAAATTGGGAAGAACAAAGCAAAAATTGGCAAGAAGATGGGGGGTGGAGGGGCTCCAAGATGTGATAAACCTTTCCCAACTTGGAGGTGGGAAAGAGATGCAACTCAAGTAGAAAACACAATAGAGGAAGGGGAACAAGATCCAAACAAAGGGAACTCAAATCCACACACCAAATCCACACATAACATGATCCATACATCCACACAGGTGGTAGCTAGATTGATCCCTCTCCTTCCACTAGTAGGATTGGGGCCTCTCCTTCTATGACTGGGGAGAGGAGGGTAGGTTGATGCTCAATCCGAAGATCGAGTCTCTCTCCCGCGGGAGGTGGTAGGATTGAGAGAGGATCTATAAGGATATCAAATCCCCATGGGGGAGTCGGAGCTAAGCTCTCTCAAATCTGGGTATAATCTTAGCTAACCCTAGAGAGGATGTGGGGGAGAGGTATATATAGTCTAAGGGTGGATGAAGGGGTACATGGGTCGTAGCCCGAGTGGCAGTGCGCATGCAGATCTGGAGCCGTTGGCCAATACGGACGGTCCGGCCTTGGCCCGGACGGTCCGACCTGGGGTCCGGACGTCCGAACAATTGTGGCCGAGGAGCTGCTTCGGGAAATGCTCTCCGGACGGTCCGGCCTTGTCCCGGACGATCCGGCCTGGAGCCCGGTCGCCCGACTCCGGAGGGAGAGGTGCCCGAAGCATGTAGCTTCTTCTTCTCTCTTTCATCTTCTCTTCCAAACTTCCCTCGCGGATGGTGTTGACATTCTCTTGTGCTCGACCTCCATTGCATGTTTGCCATGTGGCTCCGACCTATAAGTGCACAAAGTAGGAGGGTCAAGTAGTATACCATCCTCGAGAGGACCAAGTAGACACATGTAAATAAGAAGATTCACCTTTAGATGTGATATGTGTATGTCACACGTGCCTCTTGATGGAGGGGAGCCTAACATGCTGATGTACGTTGGATGCTCCACACCATGTTGCAGTTATCCGAGGAATGATTAGTCGGGCGACCAGGTCTGCTATGTCTTGGGCACATCCCTTTAATAGCGGACTCGTAACTATTTGGTCGAAAGCTCTCCTCGGTCTTCCGGTAGTTGCCCCCTTGCTTCTGTCTTTGGAAGCCGACATTGGTGTTGGCTACCAAGTCAGATGCATTCTGATCAAGCCGGCGCTTATTCTGCTGATTCTGATTTCCACCGTTTTGCTGCCCTTTGCCACCACCTTTCTTTCCTTAGTCGGTTTGTCCTCATCGGAGTCGCCATCTTTGGTTTTGTCAGACTCTCCATACTTAGTGACTTCATCCATGAGTTCTCCCATATCTCTAAGCGTTCTCTTAATACGACCGAGTTTATGGATCAGAGGCTCGAATTTGCAGTTCTTCTCCAGGACTAAAACAACAGTCTGGGAAGTGATGTTGTCCGAGGAGTGGATTACTTCGGCGATTCGTCGTGCCCAATGGTGGGTCGACTCTCCTTCCTTCTAAACACAGTGCTCCAGATCGATGATTGTGGTGGCGCGCCGACATGTTCCTTGGAAATTTTTGATGAACTTCTCCTTTAACTCTGACCAGGAGCTGATGGAGTTCCCGGGGAGATTCTTGAGCCAGGTGCAAGTCGGCCCTTCTAGCATCATTGTGAGGTATCGGGCACAGACTCCATCGCTAGCTTGCAGCATATCCATTTCTAGATCGTAGCTTTCGATCCACGCCGTCGGTTCCATATCTGTTGTGTAGTTTGGGAATTTACGAGCCCCCTTAAAATCTGACCATATGCAGGCATTTCGCAGAGCCGGAACCAAGAATCAATTTCCAACCAAACGACTGACAAATCCTGCCTCTTCCTCCTGAAGTGGGGTATGTGCTGCCGGCTCGGGGACTATGGCAGCCGGTTGTGTAGCTTGTTGTGGTTCGAGACCCGCCTGTCCTGTCCGAAGGATGGACGATCACATCCCATTAATCTCCTTTGTTTATCACTACCAAAGTTTTCTGATTTCTAATGAACAAAGCGTGAAGGAGGTTTTGTTTGTTGCTATTATCTTTTACGAGCTGGGCGCACTCATGGCAGTCCCTCCTTGTATTAAGGGTTCACAGATTAGACATGCAAACCCAAGATAAAACTTTTCCAGTATGAGAATATCATGAATTATCTACTACTTCCTCATGAGCTAAAGTAGAGGAACAAAACAAGGAGTAATACTATTTTGAAGGTTTAAAGATAGTACATGAATAATATACTTTAGGAGTGGCGATGAAATACCACACATAGGAAAGGTATGGTGGGCTCTTTTGGGAAGGTTGAAGTTTCAAAGTATGGGTGCATAAGAAGCATTCCCGCTTAGTACAGGGTTTGTCTAGCAAAGGCTTTGAAAGAAGAGAAATGATGCTGACTTGGATGCAAAAAAATATAAAGTCTAACATTAAGAATTGGGATGAAACATCAAGTTGTCTTCCTTGTCAACATAACAATTCAAGCATAAGAACATAAAGGTTTTGAATAGAACTTGATAAAAGAAAATGCATGCTTGTGGTTATGACCAATGCTATGTTTGCCAAGATCAAATAAAGTTTTCAAAGCCATACATGATATATAAGGTCAATACTCCCATAAGAATCATCATATAAGGTCGATTGCATGGAAAGAATACAGAGTGTAGTGAATAAAACTAATAAAACTTCTCATTAATGTTCCATCATAGACAACTGCACGCTCACGGATACAAGACTCGCCCATAAAGCTGAGATAGACCTCAATGCATACACCTATTTCATAAGATAACTTCCCTAGACATGATACAACACTAAAATTTTAGCACAAAAGTAAGAAAGATAAAGATATCAGGCACTCCCCAAAGCTTGGAACAAGCTAAGGGGATGCCATTACCCATGTAGACTTCAATCTTTATTCCTTTGGTGGGGAAGGAGGGATCACTCTGGTAGGGGTATCATGAGGTTCTCCACCATACGACGGAGTGCTTTGTTTCCCACCTCCAAGATGTCCACCTTGGCCTTCAACACATGAAAGTCCTCGCAAAATTTATCAGTGATGCAATGAGCTTCAGAGATGGTCGGTGACACATATGGAGTCCCTTGTGGAGGGCTTGTTCTTGAAAGAATAAGAGAAATATCGTAGTGAGGATGAATAAACCCCACCAAGATAGGGTTGATGGAGCTAGCTCCTCTCATTGATGGATTTCCGCGGTGGTGGGCGAAGACAATCCCGACTTCCTCTCTCACGGAGGGCTCCATCTCCTCTTGTCCTGCAGCGATTTCTTCGTTCGTGGCCCATCCCACGAACTTCCCTTGGTTGACATCTTGTTGGACATCATGTAGTCCTCTACGCTTGAGTCGCAAGAATACATCTCGAACAAAAGGCTCTAAATCCTGACAGAAATAGGTCAAAACCAAAACACCACGGAATCACAAGATACAAAACTGGGACAATCCGGGAAAATATATAGCAAAAATTTCTGCACTGGAAGGAAAGTAAAACACCAAAGGGGAGTCGGAGGCGGACTCCTAGTTGACCAGGCGGCCACCAGGCGCGGCCAGGGTGCAGGCCACGCCACCAGGGCGCCTGGCCCACCGGGAGCTCCTCTCCGGCTACATTCGGCTTGAAATTTTTCTTATTTTTCAAAACCTGACAATATGGAACTTTTATGTCTTTTTGGGGAATTTTCTTATCGTATTACGTACCTATTCCTTTCATGCTTCGGTTGGCGTCTGATAAAGTGCTTCAATATGTTCTTCGTTAGTAACAACTTGTATCACATCGACGTCTACATTGATGGGATCACCTTCTATGTAATGCTTGAGTCTTTGCCCATTCACGACTTGTTGTTTGGTGCCTTCAAAATTTATAATCTTGATTGCACCAAGCGATATACTTCTCCGATATGGTACGGTCCTTCCCATTTGGAAAGTAATTTACATGGAGAAAACCTGAAATGACATCTATACAACAAAACATTATCACCAACGTTAAATTCCCGTTTCAAAATTCTCTTATCATGGCACTTCTTTAACTATCCTTTGAAGATTTTTGCGCTCTCATAAGCCTCACTTCTCCACCCATCTAGAGAAGTCAAGTTCATGAGACGCTTATCGCCAGCTAATTAGGGGTCAGCTTTAAGCTCTCTAATTGCCCAGAAAGCTTTGTGCTCTAGCTTTAGAGGTAGATGGCAAGCCTTGCCATAGACCATCTTATATGGAGACATGCCCATGGGGTTTTTGAAAGCAATTTTATACGCCCACAAAGCATCTCCTAACTTTTTGGACCATCTTTCCTAGAACTCTTCACCGTATTTTGTAAGATCAACTTGATCTCTCTTCTAGTGAGCTCAACTTTCCCACTCGTTTGAGGGTGATAAGGTGAAGAAATCTTATGATTAACATCATACTTGGCTAAAGCTTTTATAAAAGCACCATCTGTAATATGTGATCCTCCGTCAGTCATGAGGTACCTTGGTACACCAAACCTAGGAAACATTACATCTTTAAGCATTTTCAAATATGTCTTATGATCAACACTATCAGTGGGGATTGCTTCAACCCAATTGGTTACATAATCAACATGCACTAAAATGTGAGTGTACTTGTGTGAAGGAGGAAAAGGGCCCATAAAATCAAATCCCCAACAATTAAAAGGTTCAATGACTAGAGAGTAATTCATAGGCATCTCATTTATTCTACTAATATTACCAACTCTTTGACACATATCACAAGACAAGTCAAACTTTCTAGCATCTTTAAAGAGAGTTCACCAATAAAAACCTGATTGGAGAAACTCGTGCGTGGTTCTGTCACCGGCATGATGTCCTCCGTAGGGACTGTCATGACATTTACTCAAGATAGTCTTCTGCTTGTGTTCTGGTATGCATCTTCTCACAATCCCATCCGCACCTTATTTATAGAGACGTGGATTATCACAAAAGTAATTCCTCCAATCATGGAAGAACTTCTTCCTTTGCTGAAATGTTAAACCTGGAGGCAACAACTTTGCAACAATAAAATTAGCATAATCTACATACCATGGCTCGAAAAGAGATTGTATCCTTAAAACAACTAGTTGTTTGTCAGGAAAACTATCGTTGACTGGAATGAGATCATGTGGTATGTTCTCCATCCTGGAGAGGTTGTCCGCCACATGATTTCTTCTCCCTTCCTATCAACAATCTGCAAATGAAATTCTTGAAGAATAAGTACCCATCATATAAGCCTTGGTTTCGCATCCTTCTTCTCCATAAGATACTTAATAATAGCATGGTTAGTGTGAATAATAACTTTAGAATCAACAATATATGTCCTACACTTATCACAAGCAAATACTACTACTAAAAACTCTTTTTCAGCAGTAGCATAATTATTTCGAGCACTATCAAGGGTTTTGCTAGCATAATGTATAAATATTCAATTTCTTATCAACCCTTTGTCGGGACCCAGCTTATGCGTATGTAATTCTAACCACAATCCAATCATATGGAGATCCAAGAGCCATACCCACTTGTCTAAGCAGACAAGGCCAAGTACAAGATACTCTCGGAAAGCTCAAACATGAGGGGCATCCCATCCAGGCCCGGATGATCAACTGAGATGGCTCATCATCGTCCTCTCACAAGTCTAAATGAATTTGGGTGGTGAACTCCCATACTACTAGACAAATCGCCTCAACCTTGTTATCGATTGAACCTTAGCATTTACATAAACACACTCCAGCCTGATTCACTTAGTCGGTGTCTCGGGCGGGCTCGATCGTACAACGAAGTGTTCCACGTGACGGAGTCATGTGCAATCGCATCGCGATGCTCCAAGCTATGCACATCTCAGAGCCACTTGTATTTAAGAAAGGCCGCCGGCGAGAACACAACTAAGCTATCGAACCCCACACTAAGACATGCATGTTATAATCATACACACAGCATACATGTCTAGTGTAAACAGCAGGTACTCATCACATGAACTGTACAAAGTATACTACTTTATTGACTTACATAGATTACACAAAGAGATCGCATCACTGTGATACAACATTCATACAGGCAACGGAAGCAACATACGTCTGAGTACAGACAAGTTTAACAAATGGCTTAGAGAAGCCTTATTCAATATACAAGCCCTTCCACGAGGGACCAGACTGCTGTTTGGAACTACACTAGCTTAGTCCATGTCGAGCTCCAGGAAGAAGCCACCATCGGGGTCAGTGGGTTCATCCAAAAACATAAATAAGCAAACGTGAGTACAAAGTCGTACTCAGCAAGACTTTCATCAGATCTATACTACTCATGCTCAAGTTTCAAGGAAAAGGGAGGTGGGGTTGTAATGCAGAAGTGACAGCTTTGATTTGGCTAATCCTGAACTACGATTACCAGAATGAGGTAAGGAGCGTACTCGAGTCCATCTATCCAAGTCTCCCAATCAATACGCAAATATGGATCCTTCCTCGACTTCCCATGAGAACGCAAGCCATAGCACTCACACTTATCTTGGCAAGTTTTAGAGTTTCCGTTGAAGCTGTCTAATAATCAAGCACAAATTTCCAAGTAGTCCATTACCGCGGACGCGGCTATTTGAATAGTTTATTAACCCTGCAGGGGTGTACTACTACACACACATGACCATCAGTTACCGCCAAGTCTCGTCACCATTCAAGGGGTGCCTGCGAGGATGCTCACCACAAATGTTACCTCATAGCTGATCTAGTCCATGAAAGCCGCCTACCTGGGTTGGTTTCCACTAGCGTGAACCCAGTCGGTTTAACGAAGTGGACCCAGATGATGTGTGCGTGGTACAAAAGCCAGTGTTGGTTGAGCCGTTCTCTCACTTAGCAGCCAGGCCACAAACCTACCAGAACTCCGAACTACTGCGACATCTGGACATCGACATGGGATGAGTTAATAGGTTGAGAGGGGTCAGTGAGCTCAATGTGTGGTTGTACTCTTTGTCTTGGATCACCACACAAGAACTCGGACTTAAGGTAATGTTCAGCGAGACAACCCACTGTGTACTCCTACACAGCCTCTCATCGTTAACCTGTTTTAGGTCAGATCCACCAACACATTTCCACCATCATCATCATGATCACTACCATCCCTACTCACATAACATCACCAACATTGTCACTCTAAGCATGCAATAAGCTGTATAAGTTGCAGGGGTCACATGATCAACAATCAACTCCTAAATCTGCTTGGATTGTGGTTCGCTTACTACTGTGACAAAATGATAGGTCGTGCAAAGGAATGGGTTCAACTATGCGATAGAAACGCATCATGGTGACATCCTAAACATACATAAGCGAGAAATAGAGGGAAATGGGTTTTTATCGACATGATCAATGAGGTTTGCTTGCCTTGCTGAGGAGGATCGTACGGACAGTCTTCTGCTTTAGGAATGACCTCCGGTTCCGGTTCCACCTCTACCGATAGCAATCAATACATGAAGTAACAATCAATACATGTAGAATGCACAAACACATGAGAAAGTGGTGTAATATGATGTAAAGGGGTGCTGATGTGTTGTTCATTCCATTTAAATGAAGTGCATTGCAAAGGGTTTGCAAATTCAACTCCATATTGGAATTTAAAAAGGATTCATATGCACATTTGCTACTGTTGCCCCATTTTAAAATGTTCAAACATGAAAAAAGTGCATATTCAGAATCCTTGCATTTTTCTGATAATTTTTCATATAATATTTGTTTAGTTTGGAGTTATGGTTAAAAACTTATTGAATTTACAAGTTTAATCCTTTTTATGTAATTTCTGATAATTATAAAAGGGTTTACTACATCAGCATGGCGTCATGCCGATGTCAGGGCTTCTGACTGGTCAAACTGACTAGCGGGGTCCACTAGTCACTGACCTAGGGGTTAATCCTCGATTTAATTTAAACCAGTTGGTTTAATTAGGGCACAGGGGCCCACATGGCAGTGGCTAAGGGGGGATTAGGAGAGTGATTAAGAGCTAATAAAGCCATGGCCACGTAGGCTGTGGCCGGCGGCTCAACGTTGGTGGCATTGGCCACGGCGGCGGCGCGTAGGGGTGTACGGGGGTCACCCAGAGCGTAGCCCACGCTCTCGCGGGTCTCGTGGTGCACGCGGGGCTCAAAGGAGAGGCCTAGGGCCACTCCAACGTCAAGCTCAACAGTGGTCGGAGCTCGGGTGCGGCGGCGCTATGCTACGGTGCACGGGGAGGAGCGCGGGGAGAGGGGAAATGTGGTGGAGCTCACAACGAACGCGATGTTGAGGGCGGGGAAAGCGGAGGAGATGCTATGGTGGAGGATTTCTCGTCGGCGAGCGGCGGTGGCGGGGAAGATGATGAAGAGGGCGTCGGCTCCGTTACTCCTTCGGCTCGATTGAATGCTCGTGCTGAAGAAGAATGTTGCGACGGCTCTTCTAGACAGGCTGGCTCGGAGAACGGTGGCCGTTGGCCACGGCTGCGCTCGTCAACGGGCTACCGCGGTGCTTGGTGCCGTGAGAAACCGACGAAGGACAAGAGGAGGGGGAGACTAGAGGGGGAAAACTGGAACACGGCGGCCAGGGTGTCTCGGTGTGGAGATAAGGCTCGGGCATGGTCTGGACGCATCAGATCCTCGTGGTGACGTCGTCGGCCGGGGCATCTCGACAGCGAGCTTCTTCTGGCCAAGGGGAGGAAGACGACAAGAGTGGGAGGTGGGCTGGGCCAGGCTCCTAGTTGGGCCGGAACCTAGGTGAGTGATACGTCCCAAACATATCTATAATTTCTGCTTGCTCCATGCATGTTCTGTGTGATATTTCTATGATCTAGA
This sequence comes from Bromus sterilis, assembly GCA_950022295.1. Taxonomy (NCBI): domain Eukaryota; kingdom Viridiplantae; phylum Streptophyta; class Magnoliopsida; order Poales; family Poaceae; genus Bromus; species Bromus sterilis. Next base: position 228,192,493 of record OX465599.1, read on the forward strand.
TACACTTTCATACACTTTTGATCATATTTGGACTAACTTATTAACTCAGTGCACCACAGTGCCAGTTCCTGTTTTTTGCTGTTTTTCTATATCTGGTTTCCCCCATATTAAAAGTGCTCCAAAAATTCGGGAAAATCAGATAAAAAATCAGCGCAACGGAAGCTTCCGGAGTCCCGAAGGAGTACCTGAGGGGAGCCACTAGGGCCCCAGGCATCCACCTGGTGGGGCCTAGGGCTTGGTCGCGCCATGGGGGTGCCTAGACCCCTGGTGCCCCCCCTGGCTGCCCCCCTTCTCCTATATATTTTCCGTGATGCGAAACCTCTGAAGACATAAACCCTTTTCGCGATCTCGCCTCTGTTCCGTCGCCGCCGCGCTTACAAGATCGGGAGAGACAGCAGCCCTCTTCCCAGCACCCTGCCGGAGGGAGGATTGACCTTCGGGAAATTCCCCTAAACCATGGATGCTTCCCGGATGATCCATGAGTAGTCTCCCTTGGACCATGGGTCCGTGATCAGTATCTATGTGATGTTCTCCTCCCCCCTTTGTTCTTCATGGATTAGACCTCGTGAACTTCCCTACATGATCGAGGCACATATGTAATTTTCTACTGTTGCTATGCTGAGTTTGCTAGGATCTGATGGAATCTGAGACTATGTACAGTTTGCGATTGAGTAATATATTTGGTTCTTATCTTTTATATTTTTGTTCCTAAGTAATTCTTGCATGTTCTTCGTTGTTGTTTATTGCTTTGGCCAAGTAGTAGGTAGTGACTCCAAGAGGGAACGTTATGCTCGATTCTGGGTTCATGCCCCCTGATGACACGCTTGAGTGACAGAAACATGAGTCTAGGGGATGTGATGTTGCCACAAGGGGGAAAACAACGGTGCTTGTAACAGCGGTTGCAAGGATTATTTACTTTACGCAAGGTGCTTTTTAATTCCATTGTCTCTTGCTTTTGGTTTACACTTTGGGTGGGGCTCGCAACTTAATACCAGCGAGATGTTCTGGATAGATATCTCAAGGTGGATGATTAGTAGTAATTGTAGTTGGATTTCGGTCTACTTATTTTGGCGTATCGCCCATGCTTTTGAGCCTCGTCCTTTCTTTGTAGCATAGTTAGCATTGTAGTGCGTTTTTAATCCTTCCAATTGCCCAGCTGTGATTTTTTTACCTCGCATAGCAGTTTTATCGTTGTTTGGGAGAGAGACATCACTAGTGAACATAACGGGAACCCGGTCTATATTCTCATCGTTGTTTACACGCTCAATTTATTTTCTGCTTTTACTTTCTAACTTCTATCACCATTATCATTATCCCTTGCGTTTGATCCTTTGTAAACAACAAGGCCGGAGATATTGACAACCTCTCTGAACTTCGTTGGGAACAAAGTTATTTGTATTGTGTGCAGGTCCACGTTGATTGCGCCGTTGACACCTACTTTTCACTTCTGGAGTCCAACGGTTCGATACTCAACCATGGTATCTTCACCAAGGGAAACTTACCTCTATGCTGCATCTCACGTTCCAATTGGGGGTAACCAACAAAGGGTGAGAAGCAACTATCCTCTCTCGCGTATCAAGAAAATTTCTGGCGTCGTTGCCGGGGACTCCAAGTGCCAAGATAGGGGAGTTGCACACAATCTTTTACCTTTGATTTTTCGTCTTGTTAGATTACTTTCCAGTTTTTCCTCTTGCTTGTGTGTCTCTTATGAAAAAACAAAAAAAATAGTTGCTATCTTTTGCCTTTGTCTTTGTCTGCCTACTGATGCTATCTCTACCATGGGTGCTGAACCACCTAAATATGGTAGGATGGACATGTTTCACTTGGATCGTCTTTGATCAATTTTTGCTCGCACTAAAAACTCAACCGACTTGGTTGAGGAAAAATCATTGGATGAGCATGCTCATTATACGCGGCACCGCCTATCTCATAAAGGGAAACACTTATGGGATCAAATACATGTTTCTTATTGCCATGCTGAATCTTTGTGCCACATTTATGATTTTACATGCTTCTCTAATATAGATCGTAAACACATTCCTTTCCAATGTGAGTTTAATGAAAATGAGATCTTACCTTCTTATGCTAAATGTGTTTATGATTACTTTGATGTTGAAAAGATTTTAGAGTTTGTTGCTTTTAAAGGTGCTTATGAGATTGATTCTCTGATTGAAAAGTATCACGATACTATTTACAAGTATGAAAACTTTGCAGTTCTTGCTTATTGCTTCGAGAATTATACTTCCAATTCATATATTGAGGATTTTGAAAATAAAATGGTTTCTGCCCAAGAAGAGGCTAATGATTGCTTTGATGAGGAATCCCATGATTCCGAGGACTCACTTGATACTTCCCTTTCTGATGAACTAAATACTTGCTTTGTTGATGGCCATGATGCCAATATGGATTATGCTTGCGAAGCTGAACTTGCTATAGTTCCTTAAGTTAAGCATGAAATTGTTGCTATTGCACCCACACTTGATTGCACTATTATCCTTTTGAAATCTCCAACTCATATTCCGGAGAATTTTCCTCTTATGAAACCTCAATGTGATGAGTTGCATTTATCTTATGATCCTAAAAACCGTGTTGAAAATAATAAACGTGTGCTTGTAGGTCATGAACAATATGATTTATGTGATAGTTATATTCTTGATTTTGTTCATGATACTACTGAAAATTACTTTGAGAGAGGAAAGTTTGGTTATAGAAAGTTCCATGTTACAAAAACACCTCTCTCTAAGTTGAAACTTTTGAAGTTGTTCTTGTTCCACATCTTATGCAAGTCACTTTGTGCTTCTTTGATTTATTTTCTTACAATATGCCTATGCATAGGAAGTGGGTTAGGCTTAAATGTGTTTCATATTTGCTTCTTAATGCTCTCTTTTTCTTCAAAATTATTATTCTTGTGAGAGCATCTTCTATAATCCTTATGCCTAGCTTAAAGGCGTGAAAGAAAGTGCTTGTTGGGAGGCAACCAAAGATGTTTTTACTTATGTTTTTAGAGGTCTTGATGATTGTTACTACAATAGCAACATCATTGTATCTTTATTTTCAAGCTTTGTGCCAAGTTCTAGCCTCTTATGATAAGAGAAGCAAAAGTTGTGACATGCTATCCAGAAAACAGATTATGTCTGCTTGACGGAAAAATAACAAAAAAAATCACCAGTTCATCTTTTTGAGCTGAATTTTTTACACAACATGTTCTATACAATTGTGAAACTTTCGTATGTTCTGAGTTCTTTTATTTGAGTTGTAGAAGTACCCTGAAAAAATTATTTACAACCTGCTGTTCTGTTTTTCACAAATTCTACCACGTTTTGCCTTTCCTTACTTTTGCAAACCTTAAGCTTGTTTTTTCTTTACAAAAACTTTTTGGAAATCTTGAGAAACAGTATATCTTCAAGAATGTCTTTATTTACAGTGGAGAAAAATTGTTTTATTAAGTGTACTAACCTCTCTAATCAGCTTATAATGAGTTATGTATGAAGGTATTTTCAAGTGTGCGAGGGAAGATGATGAAAGAGGTTCCGGGAGTGTCAAACGCTCAAGCTTGGGGATGCCCCATGAATCCCCAATAAATATTCAAGGAGATTCAAGCATCTAAGTTTGGGGATGTCCAAGTGCATCCCCTTCTCCATCAACAATCATCAGTTCGTCCTTCGTCTCACTATATTTTTATCACTTCATGCGTTATGTGCTATGCTTGGAGCGTTTCGCTCTTAGGTTTCCTTTTTCGTTTTCTTTAGCTTTGTTTGCTGTTCGTAACAAGTTAGACCCCAGCTTAGTTTGTGTAGGAGAGAAACACGCTCCACTCCAATCTAGAACACATCATAGGATTTTTAATGCCTATCTTTATGCTGTTGTGTGTTCTTTATCTTTTCGTAGCTGCTGCCATGTTTAGTTTTAGTTTTAGTGTTTGTCTTTAGCAATATCCTTGGCATTTTTTTAGTTTGTTGTTGGAACTCTCTTTCATATTTATCTTCTTAAGAGAGTTGGTTGTTGCACTAAGTTGTGTCTTGCCTTGAAGTAGGTAATTAAGGTTTTTATTTAATTTTGGTAGTAACTTGCAATACTTTTGAGGTATTATTGTGAGTAATGTTTGAACTTTTGGTGTCAAGAGCTCTAGACTATTAGAGATAGGTGTCGTATTTTGGGCAATACTATTCTATTTTCAAAACCTACAAAAACTAGTTGAGAACTCTAGCTACTAGATGGATCACTACTCTTCTGAGGGTTCAGATATTAGAGTACACTCACGTACCATGAGTCGAGGATGCGCAAGGATAACTAAACCCCCATACACTCCTCCTCGGGGTACTTGTCTCATTGTGAACCTCCCCATTAGATTGAGAATTACCGATAATAAGTGCATGAGTTCTTTAGACTAATGTAAGTATTGAAAGTTGACACTTCCACCTCCTCATATTTGCTATCCTCTTCGGTATCGTGCTTTGCCCTCTTATCACTCTGAGAGTTGGTGTCCACATTCGCCGGTGCATCTAAACCCTTGGCATGATACGCTCTGTCATCATAACCATCCTTATATCTTTCCTCAAAACAGACACTGTACCTACCTATAAAGGAATTTCCATAGCCTTTCCGAGATATATTGCCATGAAACATCCACCTCTTCATGAATTGATCTTCATGTCATACATGTTCCTGCTACACTGGCAGAGGCATACATTTGCATACATCATGATAGCTACATCTTCTTTACGATGACTACCTTGTAAAGTGTGAAGATCTTCTTTACCTTCTTGTAAAATCGAGTGGTGCACTTAAGTGAGGAAAAGATCCCAAAGTGGACAAAATAAAAGATCCCAAAGAGGACAAATGAGAGTTAAATAGAAAGAGCCATTGAGGCCACCTAAAAATAAAAAAAGAGAAAAAAGAGAAAAAGGAAATAAAAAGAGAGAAAGGGGCAACACTACTATTCCTTTTGAAATATCCACACTCATACTCCCTCTTATTCTCGTACTCCATAGAAATGATCATTTATGCATATATCTATGTGGGGACCTTCACACTATATAACTTGGCTTGCATATTCCAAGGATGAGCCTCCTCAAACGAGCTCTAGGTCTTCATGAGCGAGCAAGTTGGATGCACCCCCACTAGTTCCATTGGAGAGATTTTCTTAGCTCATATGTGCATCTGTTGCATGGCAATCCCTACTCCTCACATCATATCTATCGTTTGGCCTTCTCGCCTATGATTGTCCTCATTGATGTGAGCAAGAGCTCTTGCAAACCCACTTCTTGCATGCAAACACCATTTGGAGACATTCGAGTCACGGACAGCAAGAGCTCTTGCACCTTAATGTTCTTTTGTTGCTTGTTTCAATGCTAATATAGACTCTTGCCTGTTATGACTTGAATTGAATTACATACCTTGATTGCTTTACTTTCAAAGTTCTTACATGGTTGTTAGCATGTCACCACAGAAATTATGTTTTTTATCATTTACCTACTCGAGGACGAGCAGGAATTAAGCTTGGGGATGTTGATACGTCCCAAACGTATCTATAATTTCTGTTTGCTCCATGCATGTTTTCTGTGATATTGCTATGATCTAGATACACTTTCATACACTTTTGATCATATTTAGACAAACTTATTAACTCAGTGCACCACAGTGTCAGTTCCTGTGTTCTGCCATTTATCTATTTAAGGTTTCCCCCATATTAAAAGTGCTCCGAAAATTCGGGAAAATCAGATAAAAAATCAGCGCAACGGAAGCTTTTGTAGTCCCGAAGGAGGACCAGAGGGGACCCACGAGGGCCCTAGGCGGCCACCTGGCGCGACCTAGGGCTTGGCCGCGCCAGGTGGGAGCCTAGACCCCTGGTGCCCCCTGGCTGCCCCCCTTCGCCTATATATTCTCCGTGATGCCAAACCTCCGAAGTCAGAAACCCTTTTCACGATCTCGCCTCTATTACGCCGCCGCCGCGCTTCCAAGATCGGGAGCGTCAGCAGGCGTCTTCCCGGCACCCTGCCGAAGGGAGGATTGACCTCCGGGAGCTTCCCCTCCACCATGTATGCTTCCCGGATGATATGTTAGTAGTCTCCCTTGGACCATGGGTCCGCGATCAGTAGCTATGTGATGTTCTCCTCCCGCCTTTGTTCTTCATGGATTAGACCTCGTGAGCTGCCCTACATGATCGAGGCACATATGTAATTTTCTGATGTTGCTATGATGAGTTTGCTGGGATCTGATGGATTATGAGACTATGTTCAGTTTGTGATTGAGTAATATATTTGGTTCTTATCTTTTAAATTTTTGTTCCTAAGTGATTTTTCCATGTTCTCCGTTGTTGTTTATTTCTTTGTCCAAGTAGTAGGTACTGACTCCAAGAGGGAACGTTATGCTCGATTGTGGGTTCATGCCCCCTGATGACACGCTTGAGTGACAGAAACATGAGTCTAGGGGATATGTTGTTGCCACAAGGGGGAAAAAAATGGTGCTTGTAACCGCGGTTGCAAGGATTGTTTACTTTACGCAAAGTGCTTTTTAATGCAGTTGTCTGTTGCTTTAGGTTTACACTTTGGGTGGGGCTCGCAACTTAATACCAGCGAGATGTTCTGGATAGATATCTCAAGGTGGATGATTAGTAGTAGATGCAGTTGGATTTTGGTCTACTTATTTTGGCGTACCGCCCATGCTTTTGAGCCTCGCCCTTTCTTTGTAGCATAGTTAGCATTGCGGTGCATTTTTTATCCTGTCAATTGCCCATCTGTGATTTGTTTACCTCGCATAGCAGTTTTATCTTCTTTTGGGAGAGAGACATCAATAGTGAACATCACGGGACCCCGGTCCATACTCTCGTCGTTGTTTACACGCTCAATTTATTTTCTGCTTTTACTTTCTAGCTGCTATCACCATTATCATTATCCTTTGCGTTTGATCCTTTGTAAACAACAAGGCCGGAGAGATTGACAACCTGTCTGAACTTCGTTGGGAACAAATTTATTTTTATTGTGTGCATGTCCATGTCGATTGCGCCGTTGACACCTACTTTTCACTTCCGGAGTCCTATTGGTCGATACTCAATGTTGGTATCTTCACCAAGGGAAACTTGTCGCTACGCTGGATCTCACCTTCCACTTGGGGTAACCAACAAAGGGCGAGAAGTAACTATCCTCTCTCGCGTATCAGTGAGGTCTTCTCTGTCTTTTTCTTTCTGTTTTAATTTTCTGTCATTTGTTTGCTGTGGTAAAATAATTACCTAGGCATTTTAATAAATCCTCAAATCTTTTATATGGCCTTATGTGACATGTAGCTAGTCACTCCCAAGATTTGAGAAGTTTTTTAAATTAAAAAATATTTTAATTCAAATGCAAGTAGGGGTTTTATTTAATTCCAAAGCACTTCTGGATTTTAGAAAAATCAGTGAGCATTGAGTGGGACCCACTCCACTTGATACGTGAACTCACTTAATTATAGGACTTTTCAAAAAGTTTATAGGATTTTTGGAAGAAGTTTTTTGTCTGGCCACTTGAATGAAATTCATTTGGGGCTTTTATCTTTCCCCATTTCAATTTATTTTTGAAAATTTTACATGATGCAATGAAGCACTTGAATCCTAGCACATACCTAAACTGGGGTTGTGATACCCTTTTTTCTAAAACAGCTCCAACATCCAAATCACTAGCATCACACATAATTTCAAAGGGCAAACTCCAATCAGGCAGTTGAACTATAGGAGCAGTTATTAAGGATTTCTTAAGAACTTCAAAGGATTCCTTACAGTCTTCATCAAAAACAAAAGGAATATCCTTCTGGAGAAGATTCGTTAGGGGTCTTGAAGTCTTATAAAATTCCTTAATAAATCTTCAATAGAAATCAGCATGACCGAGGAAACTACGAATACCTTTGATATCCCTCGGATACTCGATTGCTTCAAATTTGTCCTTTTCCACTTTGATTTCACTTTCTAAAATCTTATGACCAAGAACGATCCCTTCGTTGACAATGAAGTGGCACTTCTCCCAATTGAGCACCAAATTTGTCTCCTAACATCTCTGCAAAACTTTCAAGCATTTGGTCGATGAAAGGTAGCGGGTAGTGGTCCGTCCTAGTTGCTTTGTTCAACTTCCTGAAATCAATACACATTCTTTATCCAATAACAATTCTTTGAGGTATTATTTCATTCTTATCATTAGGAACCACAACCATACATCCTTTCTTAGGGACACAATGTATGGGACTCACCCATTTACTATCAGCTATGGGATAGATGATACCTGCGGCTAGAAGCTTCAGGACTTCGGTCCTAACCATATCTTTCATCTTCGGGTTCAACTGTCGTTGATGATCAACAACCAGCTTAGCATCCGGCTCAAGGTTAATAGTATGTTAACAAATTCATGGGATAATCCCCTTAAGATCATTAAGTATATTTCCAATCGCACCTTGGTATTTACGAAGGGTTTCCAATAATCCCTCTTCTTCATATCCAGAAAGGTTAGCATTGATAATAACAGGATATACTTTCTTTTCATCTAAGTAAGAATACTTGAGCGTATCGGGAAGAGGTTTTAGATCAAACACCGGGTCTTCCTTCGGTTGTGACAGGATGCCTAAAGGTTCAACCAGTAGGTTATGTTTCAGGATAGCAGGTTGTCTCAAGAATATATCATCTATTTCGTTCCTTTCCTACATATGAATGTCATTCTCGTGGTCCTCCATAAATTGTTGAAAAGGATCGTTAGGAGGAATAGCAATGGAAGCAATCTCTTCAATAATTTTATCATTACTAGGCAAATCATTACCACGAGGCTGCTTTGAAAAATTAGAAAAGTTAAATTCATAAGGCTCACCATTGAATTCAACGGATACTTTTCCTTTCCTGCAATCTAGAATTGGTCCACAAGTTTTAAGAAACGGTCTACCAAAAATGATAGGACAGAAATTATCTTGCACTGAACGAAGTACTAAAAAGTCGGTAGGATATTTTACCTTTACACATAAGACTTCAACATCTCGCAAAGTTTCTTTGTTTGCAAGAGGAATAGTAAGATCAATATCTTCAATTTCACAAGGTAAATTTTCATTCATGATCTCTTGATAAAGTGTGAAAGGAATAGCACTAGCATTGGATCCGAAATCGCATAGCCCATAATAATTATGATCTCCTATTTTAACACATACAACTGGAGTACCTGAAATTGGGACTTTATTATTGGTTGTAACAAGGTTAGTGGAAACAGGACAAAACTTTATAGTGGAATCCTCAACATTACTAGTAACAAGATCCTTGACTAATGCACTTGAGGATCGACCTTAATCAGATCCTCATTCTCACCAATCGTTCTTTCACTCTTATTCACTATCCCTATGACAAAAGAATGCTCCCTTATCCTTGTGGGAAAAGGGGGGCTTCTCATAAAAATTTGCAGGTAAGATAGGATCAGCAACATTAATATCAACAGGTAATTCTGTAATAGGCTTATGATGTTGACCCTCCTGGTTTTTGGAAGAATCAATATGAGAAGGAAAGTTCTGCAAAAATCAATTAGAAGCTGGGAATCAAGACCAATCTTAGCACAAAAGGTATTGAAGTAGTCAGTTTTCACATAGCTCTCAATGTAATCATGCTCATAATCTATAACGGGTTCATTACCTTTATCAATCTCCCAATCTTCAGTATTTTTCTAGATCCTTTCAATTAGATCCCATCTAGCTTCGACGCTTTTGTTTGGAAACACCCCACTAGAGGAGGCATCAAGCATATCTCTATCTTACCGAGAAAGTCTTGCATAGAAAGTTGTCAGAATGATTTCCTTGGGGATCTCATGATTGGGACATTTGAGCATTAGGGATTTCAGTGTCCTGCAAGCTTTGGAGATACTTTATCCGTCACGAGACCAAAAGTTATAAATATAATTCATGGCTCGATGTATTTCATGAAGAGGATAAAACATGGTATAAAAGACAGACATAAGCTCTTGCCAATTTAATAGATGAGAGTTATCAACAAGCTTATACCAATCCCAATACTTATCTTTTCATGATAGAGAGAATAAGTTCCTCATGACAAAATCCCTCGATACACCTGCAAGATTAATTAAGGCACATAGTTCTGAAAGATAGAGCAAATGATCACCGGGATGTCCTTCTCCTGCATAACGATTAGCTCTGACATGATCAATAGTACAAGTTGGTATTTTCAAAGGGACAATTTCAGTTGGTGCAGGAGCCTTCTCCACCGCAGATGTGGTGGGACAATTCCCCATAAGCAAGGAACCAAGAGAAGAGTTATCCATAAGGATAAAAAGTTGTAACAACAAAATAAAAATAGCACGTATAGTGTGAAGGTTCCCTTACCAATTTCACTTATCAACAGCGCTAGACTCTCCGACAACGGCGCCAAAAAATGGTCTTGATGACCCACAAGTGTAGGGGATCTATCGTAGACTTTTTGATAAGTAAGAGTGTCAAACCCAACGATGAGAAGAAGGTAGTGGCAGGCGATCTTGAGCAAGGAATAACTGCAAGTACTGAAAGGTAAATTTTTATGGGTTTTCATAATAGGAAACAAGTAAATAAAGGCAATAAAATTAAATGACGATGAGGCGCAACAAGTGGACCAATCCTTTTAGAAACAAAGGATAAGCCTGGGGACTCTTATTATAAAGACTAAAGCGTTCCTGAGGACATACGGCAGAGGTAGCCAAGTTACTTTCGCCATATTCTGTCTAGTACTATGTATTGTTCGGATAAGTGTTGTGTGGGTGAACCTATGCTAGCACACCGCCTAGACTAAGACAAGTGCACTCGTATGATTAAACCTCTTGCAAGCATCCGCAAATACAAGAGAGAAATTAAGGTAAGCCTAACCGTAGCAATAAACTCTAGGATGCCATACTCCCTTATGCAAAAGCATGCAAACTGGTGTTCAGGTTTTTGTCACTCCGGCAACCCACCGTAAGCATTCTTTATACACAATGCCTTCCCCTAGGTCCTTAAAAAGGCGAAGTGTTATGTAGTCGGCGTTCACATAGCACCACCAGAAGAAGAACACCACAACTTAAATATCAAACCAACACATATTACTTCAACATCATATGACTACTAACAAAAAGACTTCTCCCATGTCCTCAAGAACTAAAGTGACTACTCACAAGACATAAAAGAGATCATGATCAGAGGTGGTAAATATATTGTGAACAATCGAGTCATAGCAATAATTCTCCAACAAAACTTAAGAGCATTCACTAGAAAGTAGTAATCAACATCGGTCAAGTAGAGGGGATGAATAGTGTGAGTTACAACATGGATTGCAATGGAAAAGTGAGATAGGGTGAAGATGGAGATGGTACTGGTGTTGGTGTTGGGGATGATGGTGATGATGATCTCGATGATGCTCATGACGATGGTGTTGACGATGAGGACGTTCTTCCCCTCCAGAAGGAGTTCTCCATGCTGGAATCTACCCGGCGAAAAGGTCTTTTCTTCTCTGGTGGTTCCCGCCTCGGAGCGGCGGCGGAACTTATGATCTCAATTTTCCCCCTGAAGAATTAGGTTTCGGAGAGTATGTATGCCTAAGGAGAGGCCAGGGGGTGAGCCCCCCAACCAGGCGGCCAGGTGGAACGGCCTAGGGGTGACAACCCCACCAGGGCGCCTGGTGGCCCCCCTCCGGATGATCTTTTGCGTGCCCTCCTTCTTTCTTCTGAAAAAAATTCCCTAAAATTTTCAGGTCATTTGGAGATGTACTGACATGTCCACTCTATGTGCAATTTTCCTCGCTGATTCACGAGTCTGCTGTTTTGGCACCAGAAAGTTATAAATTGTGTAAAACAAGCCAAAACACCATGAGAGAAACATCATAATGTGAAATATATCAATGAATAGTGGTAAATTATGATAAAAGATAGCGATGCATTTTGGACGTTGATACATCCCAAACGTATCTATAAATTCTTCTTGTTCCATTCTTATATGGGTGACTTTGCTATATGTTTTGCTACACTTTCATACCTTCTTTAACATATTTGGACTAACCTACTAACTCAGTGCCCCAGTGCCAGTTTCTGTCAGCTGTTTTCCTTGAATTGCAGGAAAATGCCAATATTTAAAGTTGTCGGGAAAATCTGGAAAAATTATATTAAAAATCAGCATATAGGAAGACTCCAGAAGCCTGAAGGGCGGCCGGAGGGGCCACCCCCCTAAACCAGTCTGGTGCCTGACGCGACCTGGGGTGGGTTCGTGACACCTGGTCGCCTGGTCAGGTGGGGCCCCCTTGTGCCCCTCATTCGGCCTATATTTACCTCTCGTCCTGAAAAACCTCGAGAGGACCTCCGCTACGCGATTTTCCCCGCTATTTCGCCGCCGACGTGATTCCGAGATCGGGGTCGCCAGAAGACCCTGTCCCGGCACCCTGCCGGAGGGAGGATTAATATCCGGGGGCTTCTCACCACCATGAGCGTTTCCCGGATGTGCCGTCAGTAGTCCACCTTGGACCATGGGTCCATGACTAGTAGCTATGTGATGTTTTCTCTCCAATCTTGTGCCTCAATTCTTAGCCCTTGTGAGATGACCTACATGATAAAGGCACCTAGCTATTAGTTTCTATATTGCTATGTTGTGTTTGCTGGGATCCAATGGATTATGAGATTATGTTAAAATTGTGATGAGTAATATATTTGGTTTACCTTTTATGTTTTAGTTCTTGAGTAATTCTTGCTTGTTCTCCGTTGCTTTTAAATTCTTTGGCCAAGTAGTAGATAGTAACTCCAAGAGGGAGTGTTATGCTTGATTGTGGGTTCATGCCCCCGATGTCTAGCTTGAGTGACAGAAACAAGAGACTAGGGCATGTGATGTTTCCACCAGAGAGAAAACAATGGTGCTTGTAACTGCGGTTGCAAGGATTTTTTACCTTATGCAAAGGTTGTTAATGCAGTTGTCTGTTGCTTTGATCCTATAGTTTGGCTGGGGTTCACAACCTAATACCAGCGAGATGTTCTGGATAGATATATCAAGGTGGATGATTAGTGAGTAGATGCTGATGAATAAACGGTATGCTCGTCTCAGTGTACTGCTCATACGATTGAGCCTCCAGCTTTCTTGTAGCATAATTAGCATTGCGCTGTGTTTATAATTCTGTCAATTGCCCAGCTGTAATTTGTTCACCCAGCATAGTTATTTATCATCTTTTGGGAGAGAGACATCACTAGTGAATATCATGGGACCCCGGTCCATATTTCCACCATAAGTTTACACCGCTACAATTTACTGCTTTTGTTTCCTTTCCTTTGCAATCACCATTACTATTCCCGCTTCTGTTTTGATCCTTTGTAAACAACAAGACCAGTGAGATTGAAAACCTCTCGGAAGGTCTTGGTTGCTTGCGGCAGGAGAGACACGATAGTCGTCTTCATCTTCATAGTCGGCTTCACTAGTGCTTTCTGCGCAGCACTCCAGGCAGTCACCATGAGCAATAAAGGCCTTCACCAGTAGGGTATATTTCTCGTCAAACCTACAACAGAGGCAATATCCCCTATGCAGGTTGTACCAACGGGCAAATGTTTTCTACCCTTTTCCCAGGAACATTGAGGTTGCTTCCTCAAAATTAGCCTCCGCCAAGATAGGACCATACGGGCATCCATCGACACGCAGGAATAGACTTGGGGGCTCGAGGTCCGCCATGGAAATGGCAAAGGAGAGAGGAAGCTCGATGCGGCTAAGAATGCGGGAGCGAATATTTACCATGAAGTCATGGTTGGAGACTCATTCGTGGGCTGTCGGATTGAGGATGGTGGTCGCAGCTCCTCCACGACCATCGCGACCGTGCCCAGCATGGCCGCCTCGACCGCGACCCTGGCGGCCACGACCAAGGTTAATGGTATAGAAGTAAAATCATCAGCGGTGGCGCTAAAGATCCCACGTCAGGCATTAAATCCTGGAGCTCGTCGATTCCCGATACGATGGGACTTAACAACGACGCTTCGATAACTGTGACAATAAAGATTGTGTTCACCCTCCTGTTTGAATCGTTGGATGCTACGTCTTCTGTGTTGGTTGAATTGAAGACGAAGGGATTGTCGACTCTTCAAAAGAAAAGAAAAGGGAATCACCAAACTAAAGAGAGGGGTTTCTTAAGATTTCCATGAAGTCGGCTTCCCGCCAATCTTGGGGGCTACTGTTGGGGAAATAATTCAGAGACACGTCATGAATAATCAGGAGGACTTATTGTTCAAGGAAAAGGGAGTCGTCCTATGGGCCGGCTCGATCAAGAAGAAGGCCCAGAGAAGATACCGCCTGCAAACCAGTCATGTTACAATATGAAGATCGATACACAAGGATGAAGCCGGCCTAGCTTGAATGACAAGTCAATCATCGCCGAAACAGAATAGGACTCCAATTCATGTTATTATGGGACTGATTAAACCCTAGGGCCTGGCGTGTATATAAGCCGAGGTCCTGGGACGTCTTGGAGGCGAATCATCTTAGGCTATTTCTTGAGCCACCAGCGATTTCTAGTGCCCTTGTAATCGAGATCTCCACATATAATACAAGAAAGGCGGGAAGTCGGTCTTTACCTCATCGAGGGGCCGAACCTAGGTAAATCCCTATGTCTCTCTTGTGCTGACTGATCGATACTCGAGCTCTTTGTTGATCGACTCTTCCTCCTCGTATCCACTCGTAGCAAAGTCCCCACTTAAGTTCTTCTATGACGACATCTTGCGTGTTTTCCCCACGACAAGTTTCTCAGGGTGGGTCCTGATCTGAGTTGTCCTTGTTCGTCCTTGAAACAGTGGTGACAAGGTCCATCGAGCTGGTCTTTGAGTGAGTGGAGTGCTCGAGCGTCATCGCGTGGTTAGCGAGGTCGGCATTCCCATTTCTGGTTGTGTGGCGAGTCTTTTTGGCTATCCCGCCTAGGTGGGTGGTTGTCATCACGGCGCCTTCCCTTCTTTGTCACCGGGGAAACCAACCGCAACCATCTCCATCCCTCTGTCATCATAGAATTTGCGCCTGGGTTTCTTCTTTCTTCGATCGAAGCTTTTGTCATCGGCATAACAGCCATCGTAATTGCGGTTGTCGTGGATCAGTGGGATGTCGGGCCAGTTGTTGGCATATTCGAATAACTGGGTGAGGGTCTGATACGTCCCAAACGTATCTATAATTTTTGCTTGGTCCATGCATGTTTTGTGTGATATTGCTATGTTTTATATACACTTTCATACAATTTTGATCATATTTGGACTAACCTATTAACTCAGTGCACCCCAGTGCCAGATTCTTTTTTCTACTGTTTTCGTATTTCAGGTTTTCCCATTATTAAAAGTGCTCAGAAAATCCCTAGGGTGGGGCCGCGCCGGGAGGCCGCCTGGACTCCTGGTGGACCCCCCCCCCCCCGGTGCCCCCCTTTGGCTCCTATTTATACTCCCTTCGCGAAAACCCTGATGCCAGAACCCTTTTCTCCATAAGCAATTCCAATCTCCGCCGCCATGGCAAATAAGCTTCGGGGGACCAGAATTCTTGTGCCGGCGCCCTTTCGGGATGGGGAAGTTCCCCCGGATTCATCTCCATCGACGTTGCTTCCTCCCTGCATGATGCGGGAGTAGTTCCTCCTCGGGTCTGAGGTTTATACCAGTAGCTATGTGTTCTTCTCTCTCTCCCATGATGTGATCTTCATTGTGAACATAGGCTATGTTAATCTAGGGTGATCCCATGATATTTCCCCGTCCTCTATGTATTGGATTGATGTACTCACTTGATCTTATCTAGTATAATCCCCGATACCATGGTGAAAACAGTCTATTGGACATGGGTTAGAAGAATATTAGCATGTTTGATTTCCTCTTTTGTGGATTGATTGAAGATTGAGAGTCTCTTGGTGCATGTCTTTGACTATCCTTGAGATATGTTGTGGTGATTGTGGTACTCTCTTTGGATGGCCGCGGTGACATTGGGAAATCCATAGATGAGAACTACGAACTCTGAGGTGTGCTTTTGTAGCCCTACATAATTCTCGTCCTCTCTTGATCACAAAGGAAAGACCTCCGAGTACGTCTCCAATGCATGTTTTAGTGGAAATATCATGTGATTACACTATGTTAATGTTGTTGGGAGTTGCCACTAGTGAAAGTATGAAGGCTAGGCCTTGTTTCCACCATTGAAATACCGTTTGTGCTCAAGTTTACTACTTGTTTTCTTGCTGCACTTTTTATTACAGATTTATATTACCTTGCTTTGCCACACCTATCACTCGTATTTTAGCATCTCTTCACCGAACTAGTGCACCAATACAACTCCTAGTTGTATGACGTGTGTTGGGGACACAAGAGATTTCTTGTATCTTAATTGCAGGGTTGCTTGAGAGAGACCATCTTCAACCTCTACTTCCCTGAGTTCGATAAACCTTAGGTCATCCACTTGAGGAAAATTGTTGCTATCCTACAAACCTCTGCGCTTGGAGGGCCAACATAGTCTACAAGAATAGAAGCGTGTGTAGACATCAAGCTATTTTTGGCGTCGTTGCCGGGGAGGTAAGCGTTTGATTGTATATCTTTAGATCTTGCAATTAAATCTTTTCGTTCCATGTTTTTATTTTCACTAGTTATGTTTATGGAAAACTGCACTCTTAGTTCGCTGCTTGGGGAAGGCCCCTTTACCACACCCGTGGTAGAGAAGTCTCCTCCACCTACTGAATGTATCCCATTCAAAATACCACTTGGGATACTTGAAATAATTAGGAATGATTGTTATGATGGGACAGTCAATCCTAGTATTCATTTGTTGAAACTTATAGAACTTTGTGAGTTATTTAAGATTTCAGGTTTGACAAGAGGTGAAGTCTTGAGGAAGTTATTTGCCTTGTCACTGAAATGAAAAGCATTGGAATGGTATAGGCTACTAGATGATTCTCACTTGCTGGATTTGGAAGAGATCCAGTCTCTCTTTTACTCCAAGTTTTATCCTCTTCATGAAGTTCATAAGAATAGGAATTATGTTTATAATTTCTATCCTCATGACGGAGAGAGCATATCTCAAGCTTGGGGCAGACTGAAAACTTTAATGCTAAAATGTCCTAACCATGGGCTCCCCAAAGATATAATTATTACTAATTTTTATGCGAGGCTCTCTCGACAGGATAAAGACTTGCTCGATTCTTCCTCTATGGGTTCTTTCAAAAACGAGAAGGTTGATGCTAAATGGGAACTCCTTGAAAGAATTCAACGCAATACTGAAGATTGGGAGATCGACAAGGGTAAAGAGTCAGGTATAAATTATGAGTATGATTGCATTAAGTCCTTTGTTGAAACCGCATGATCCAATTCCTGAAAATGAAGTTTTATATAAGCATGTTAATTTTGTGGAGTGGATAGACCTTGTGAAAGGCCTATGATTGAAGAAGAGAAGTATTGTAAGCAACATAAGAATGAAAGAACAATCACTTGGGTCAAAGATTTAAATGAAATTGCTAGAGAATTGTGTGACCTTTATCCTTTTACTTGTGAACTTTGTGGTATAGAGGGTCACTTTAATTTTGAATGCATGAACTTTCAAAACATAACTGTTAATCAGTTGTGTGATAACGTGATCACTTCTGAACTTTATGATGAACTTGTGTTATTTTTGATGTGTGAAGAGTTACCAGAAAACACTTCTTGGCTAGATGTTAATGCCTTAGGAATAAACAACACTTTGCAAAATTTCCATCTCTATTGTGTTGTTAATTCCCATGAAAATGATTACATAAGTAAGATTAGAAAGGAGGGAACTTTACCAAAGTATAAAAATGTCTCTTATATTTCTACTAATAAATATGAGAGTTTCTACCAAGTTTCCCATATTGTTTCTGATGATAAACCAAGATATGTGGAGAAACTTCATCTCCAACCACTCCCTCCTAAGGTGAAGAAGAAGAAAAAGAAGAGGAGGAGGAAGAGGAGCAAGAAGGAAAAAGAATGGATATCAACCTGGCCTGAGCATATTCCTCGCATCAATTTTTATCCTAACGGACAGAAATTTTTGGAGGATGGTGAGCTTGATTGCATTCATTATTATCCTGATGTTAAGTCCGTAGGCACTATTGAAGATGATTTTGATTATGATATGCATTTTACTTTTTGTGATTGGGAAAATGATGATAATGCTACTTATGATCTTCAAAATCTTTTTGGTACCAACTCTGAGAGTGATGATATAGAAAGCTCTAAGCTTGGGGATGATATGATTGCAAGTCCTTTACCAATTAGTGATGTGGTAATTGATAATTCTTTTGCTAGTAAGAATAAAGAAAACATGTTTACAAATATAGTTGCTAGCAATGATAATGCTCTTCTCTACTATGATGATGTTATAACTCCTATCTATAGTGATTGTAAAGGTACCTATGACATAAGGAGAAATTATCCATATGAAACTTGTCATAATCATGGAGGGAATTACACCCTTGCTGAACACCATCTTCCTAATACACAATTAATCAATAGTGTTCAAGTTGTTTATGATAGTCCTACTCACACTATTACCAATGAGAAAGATTATGCTTATGTGGAGAGTAAGAGTACCCTTTTGCATGTGGATCATGGTAACAATGCTTTATGTGATACTTATATTGTTGAGTTTATTCATGATCCCACTGGAAATTATGACGAGAAGGGAACATATGCTTATAGATATTTTAATAATATCATGTTCCCTCTCTTTATGTTGAAGGTTTAGAAGATGCACTTGTTTTGCCTTCCTATGCTTATTTCTTTGTGCTTAAATGAATTATTCTCTTGCAATATTCCTATACATAGGAAGCATGTTAGACTTAAATGTGTTTGGTATTTGCTTCTTGATACTCTCTTTTGTTCTTCAACTCTTATTCCTACGAGGGCATCATTAAATCTTAAGCCTATCTTTATTGCTATAAAGAAAGAGCTCTAGGGATACAACCCTTGTTATCTTTTCTTCAAGTTTTTACTTTCAGTTTTTAGTGGTCTTGATGATTGTTACTACTGTAGCAACATCATTGTATCTTTATTTTCAAGCTTTGTGCCAAGTTTAGCCTCCGATTGCAAGAAAGGTCAAGAGTTGCGACATGCTGTCCAGAAAACAGATTCTGTCCTTGGACGGAAAAATTAGCCTAAAATCACTAGTTCATCTTTTTCATCTGAAATATTTTGACAGCGTGGTCCATACAATTGGCTTTCGAGCATCTGTTCTGAGTTTTTTGATTTGAGTTGTAGAAGTACCCCGAAAAAATTATTTACTACCTGCTGGTCTGTTTTCACAGATTCTGCCACGTTTTTCCTTTCCTCACTTTTGCATGTCTTGCAATAGATTTTTCATTGCAAAAACTTTGTGGTAATCTTGAGAAAAAGTAGAACTTCAAGAAAGTCCTTATTTCCAGTAGAGGAAAATTATTTTATTAAGGGTACTAACGTCTCTAATCAGCTTATGATGAGTTATGTATGAAGGGAGTTTTCAAGTGTGCGAGGGAAGATGATGAAAGAAGATCCGGGAGTGTCAAACGCTCAAGCTTTGGGATGCCCCCATGCATTCCCAACAAATATTCAAGGAGACTCAAGCGTCTAAGCTTGGGGATGCCCACGTGCATCCCCTTCTCCATCAACAATCATCAGTTCGTCCTCCCTCTCACTATATTTTTATCACTTCATGCGTTATGTGCTATGCTTGGAGTGTCTCGCTCTTTAGTTTACTTTTTAGTTTTCTTTAGCTTTTTTTCTGTTCATAACAAGTTAGAACCCAGCTTTATTTATGTGGAAGAGAAACACGATCCACTTCAAACTAGAACACATCATAGGATCGTCATGCTTATCTTTCTTTTGTTGTGTGTTCTTTATCTTTTCGTATCTGCTATCATGTTTAGATCTTAATTTTCATGTTTATCTTTATCAAGAGATTTAGCTTTTGTTTAGTTTGTTGCTGGAACTCTCTTTAGTTTTCATGTCTATCTTGTTAAGAGAGTTGGTTGTTGCACTCAGTTGTGTCTTGTCTTGAAGTAGGTAATTGAGGTTGCTATTTAATTTTAGTAGTAACTTGCAATAGTTTTGAGGTATTGTTGTGAGTAATGTTTGAACTTTTGTGTCAAGATCTCTAGCCTATTACTTATAGGTGTCGTATTTTGGTCAATCCATGTTTATTTTCAAAAATTACAAAAACTAGTTGAGAACTCTAGGCACTAGATGGATCACAAATGTTTGAAGGGATCGGATATTAGAGTACACTCATGTACCATGATTCGAGGATGCGCAAGGATAACCAAACCCACATACACTCCTCCTCAGGGTCCCTGTCTCTTTGTGAACCTCCTCATTAGATTGAGTCGATAATAAGTGCATGAGTTCTTCGGACTAATTTAAGTATTGAAAGTTGACACTTCCACCTCCTCATATTTGCTAGCCTCTACGGTACCGTGCATTGCCCTCTTCTCACTCCGAGAGTTGGCATCCACCTCGCCGGTGCATCCAAACCCTTGGCATGATACGCTCTGTCATCATAAACCTCCTTATATCTTTCCTCAAAACAGCCACCATACCTACCTATCAAGGCATTTCCATAACCTTTTCGAGATATATTGCCATGCAACATCCACCTCTTCATGACTTGATCTTCATGTCATACATGTTCCTGCTACACTGGCAGAGGCATACATTTCCATACATCATGATAGCTACATATTCTGTATGTTGACTACCTTGTAAACTATGAAAGATCTTCTATACCTTCTTGTAAAATAGAGTGTTGCCCTTAAGTGAGGAAAAGATTCCAAAGTGGACAAATTTAAAAGATCCCAAAGAGGACAAATGAGAGTTAAATAGAAAGAGCTATTGAGGCGACCAAAAATACAAAAAAATAGAAAAAACAGAAAAAGAAATAAAAAGAGAGAATGTGGCAACACTAATATTCCTTTTGAAAGATCCACACTCATAATCCTTCTTATCTTGTGCTCCATAGAGATCATCATTTATACATATAGCTATGTGGGGACCTTCACACTATAAAACTTGTCTTGCATATTCGAAGGATGAGCCTCCTCAAACGAGCTCTAGGTCTTCATGAGAGAGAAAGTTGGATGCACCCCCACTAGTTCCATTGGAGAGCTTTTCTTAGCTCAAATGTGCATCCGTTGCATGGCAATCCCTACTCCTCACATCATATCTATCAGTTGGCCTTCTTGCCTATGATTGTCATCATTGATGTGAGCCTTTATCACCCTTTTTGTCTTCCTCCTCCACCATATTTCTCTCTTTTCCATCCTAAGTGTAACCTCTCGTGCTTACGCTCATCCATTGCATGAGTGCTCAAAATATCCAAAGGGAGTGGATCAAATTGACTTGTACCTGGCTAGTGGTCTGGGGACGATTCAAGATAAGATTTCAAAGAAGACTAAGTGTGAAAATTTTGTAGATTGAGTTCTCAACAAATATTATTTTTTCTCGTATTCCCATCTCCCACTTCTTGCACGCAAACACCATCTGGAGACATTCGAGTCATGGACAGCGAGAGCTCTTGCACCTTTATGTTCTTATGTTGCTTGTTTCAATACTAATATAGACTCTTGCCTGTTATGACTCGAATTGAATTACGTACCTTGATTGCTTTACTTACAAAGTTCTTATATGGTTGTTAGCATGTCACCACATAAATTATGCTTGTTATCATTTACCTACTCGAGTACGAGCAGGAATTAAGCTTGGGGATGTTGATACGTCCCAAACATATCTATAATTTTTGCTTGCTCCATGCATGTTTTGTGTGATATTGCTATGTTTTAGATACACATTCATACACTTTTGATCTTCTTTGGACTAACCTATTAACTCAGTGCACCCCAGTGCCAGTTTCTGTTTTTTGATGTATTTGTATTTCAGGTTTTCCCATTATTAAAAGTGCTCAGAAAATTCTGGGAAAATATATAAAAATTAGCATTCTAGACGAGTCCTCCAGCCCGAGGATGGTGTCAAGGGTGGCCCACAGCCCCCAGGCGCCCTCCTGGAGCGGCCTAGGGTGGGGCCGCGCCGGGAGGCCGCTTGGACTCCTGGTGGATCCCTCGGTGCCACCCTTTGGCTCCTATTTATACTCCCGTCACGAAAACCCTGATGCCAGACCCCTTTTCTCCAGAAGCAATTCTGATCTCCGTCGCCATCGCCAACGAGCTTTGGGGGACCAGAATTCCTGTGTCGACACCCTATCGGGAAGGGGAAGTGCCCCCGGATTCATCTCCATCTACGTTGCTTCCTCCCTCCATGATGCGGGAGTAGTTCCTCCTCGGGGTTGAGGTTTCTACCAGTAGCTATGTGTTCTTCTTTCTCTCCCATGATGTGATCTTCATTGTGATCATAGGCTATGTTAATCTAGGGTGATCCCATGATATTTCCCCTTCCTCTATGTATTGGATTGATGTACTCACTTGATCTCATCTAGTATAATCCCCGAGATCATGGTGAAAACGGTCTATTGGACATGGGTTAGAAGAATATTATCATGAGTGATTTACTCTTTTGTGGATTTATTGAAGATTGAGAGTCTCTTGGTGCATGTCTTTGACTATCCTTGAGATATGTTGTGGTGATTGTGGTACTCTCTTTGGATGGCCGCGGTGACATTGGGAAATCCATAGATGAGAACTACGAACTCTGAGGTGTGCTTTTTTAGCCCTACATAATTCTTGTCCTCTCTTGATCACAAAGGAAAGACCTCCGAGTACGTCTCCAATGCATGTTTTAGTGGAAATATCATGTGATTACACTATGTTAATGTTGTTGGGAGTTGCCACTAGTGAAAGTATGAAGGCTAGGCCTTGTTTCCACCATTGAAATACCGTTTGTGCTACAGTTTACTACTTGTTTGCTTGCTGCACTTTTTATTACAGATTTATATTACCTTGCTTTTCCACACCTATCACTCGTATTTTAGCATCTCTTCACCGAACTAGTGCACCTATACAACTCCTAGTTGTATGACGTGTGTTGGGGACACAAGAGATTTCTTGTATCTTAATTGCAGGGTTGCTTGAGAGAGACCATCTTCAACCTCTACTTCCCTGAGTTCGATAAACCTTAGGTCATCCACTTGAGGGAAATTGTTACTGTCCTACAAACCTCTGCGCTTGGAGGCCCAACATGGTCTACAAGAATAGAAGTGTGCGTAGATATCAGGGTCCTGACATTGAGTTGTCCCAGGTGCTCGCGGAACATTATGCGCTGGAGACCTAGTCTAAAGGCATCGATAGCGCTTTCATATGATATTCCTTCCGCAGAGTTCTTCATGATGGTCCATCATTGGATGTAGTTCTGTAGTGACTCGTGAGATCCTTGCTTGCATGCTCGCAGTTCTTTGAGTCAGGTCGGGCGCCTGTATGTAGACTTGAAGTTTTCGATGAAGGACGGTCGTAATAGGCTCCATGAGCGTATGTACCCGCGTTGTAGGATTTTCAGCCAGTGTTGCACTGATCCAGTAAGCATAAGCTACACACACTGCATGGCGGTGACCATAGAGCCCCCTTGGAATTTACTGTTGTTAGCTAATATCGTCGAGCCATCCCTCTGGTTCTTCGAGTCCATCGTACTTTGGGTTTGCTGAGGTAAGATTGAAACCTTGGGGCATTCGAGCCTCACGAACTTCTCGTGTGAAGCAAAGCGTGCCGCATGGGCTGGAATCTCGATCTGACTCTGAGTCCTCTGAGTGGTCGCCTCTGGCGTCGCTCCTGCGGCGTCCTTGGTTGACCTTGTTTTGTGTGATGTTGTGGTGGGCATCATGTCACCGATCGTCCCATCCTCGGTCGTGGTGGCGGTCGTCACATCCGCGGTTGCGTCGATAGTCATCTTCGTCGTCATCAGGTAAGCTTGGGTCTCCCCCGGGTGATGATCTCTGGGTCTTTCGGCTTGCGGGTGCCTTCTTAGATGCTAACTTAGCGAGTACTTCGCTCATGAGCTTGAGTGCCCTCGTCGTGTTATGGTGTGCTTCCGCCTACTCGGCGGTCTGGGCGTAGTGGAGGTGGAGGTATCTCTTAGCGGCAAGTAGTACTTCAGCTGGGGTGGCAGGTACTACTACCACAGTCATCTCTTTCTAGTTTGAAAGTGTCGTTTAGATTTCGGGTGACGGTGTCCCTATCGGTTCGATGCATGTCGTTTAATCTTGACCTGTGCTGATAAGGTGATTTAAAACCAGAGAATTCTTTGAAGAGTGCCTGACGTAGAGCGCTTGATTCATCTGCGATTCATCGGTGTTCCTCAAGCTCGTGTCACAGTTTGTGATTTTCTTCAGCAATATCAGTTGACATCTTTTGGTAAGCCATGAGTTCGTCCCGTGGGGCATCGCATGGTAAGGTCTTGCCGTTGGTGACCGCAGTCTGGACTCTGTCCATTGCTTCTTTGATAGAATGATTTTCTCCTTGGAGGGTTGCTTGAGAGGTAGGTGTGACTGCTGTTGAAGGTGCGCTTGGGACGGCGGGTGGTCTGCTACATCCAAGGTTGGCACTCGCGGGGTTGCTTCCTCCCGGGTTAGTGCTCTTGGATGGGGTACTCGCGGGGTTGCTTCCTCCTATGTTGGTGCCATGCTGGGGGCGCTCCCGGGGACGCCTAGGGTGACAGTTTTCGCGGGTGCGCTCCCGGTTTTGCCGAGAGTAATGGTCGGTGTGGCGGTGGGTGCGGCTTCACTGTTCTACCGATGTTGACTAGTGCACTTTGGTTGTTGGGGTTGATGGCCTTTCCCTTGTCGACTTAGTTCTTATTTGTTTCTCCAGGGTTCGTCATGTACACATGGAACGGTGCTGCGCGTTGTGGTGGGGTTTGCTGATGCCACAACTTTCCCAATCGACAGCTTCGTCGTCGTTGCCATGGTTGTTGATGAAGTTCGTTTTGCGACGGGTGGTGAGGTCGACGTTGGAGGTCGCCATGCAAGCGGGTGTCCATATCGGGGAAAATAAAGCCTCGGTCTTGGTTGGTGCCGATGTCGTGGTTGATGTTGTTCTTGACCTTGCAGGTGGTGATCGGGATCGATCCGTAAGACGAAGAGTGCCCCATCGATTGGCATAGATCCAGAGACGTCCTAACCCTAGATACGTGCCTATGTGTAGATCTAGGAAGATCGACTGCAGGATCGGAAGGTGCGCGATCAAGCCGAGGGACCTGAACAGACCGGTTTCTTCCTGAGTCGCCGACATGTCGAGTGTTGATGGAGGAGTAGCTGAGTTGTCGATTGCTGGTGATGGAACCGCCGAGGCCTTACATCAAACTCGTGTCTTTCCCACAGACGACGCCAATTGACGAGGGTGGACCTCGGCAAATCACATGGTTAGGTACTCTTGGTTGATTGAAGGGAAAGGAATGTGTAGTTGGTGATCTCGTCGGCTAACAAGAACAAGGGCTTAACCCAGGTTCGGGGCTTTTGATGGTTTCTCGCCCCTCGTTGGTTACCCCAAGTGGAAGGTTGAGATGTAGCCTAGCAGAAAATTTCCCTCGGTGAAGATAACAAGGTTATCGTACCAGTAGGACTCCAAATTCTGCAAGTAGATGTCAATGGCGCCAAAGATTAAGTTTCCTAAAGGAGATGAGGTTGACGTGGACCTGCACATAGAAACAAATAACTTTGCTCCCAACGAGTTCAAAGAGGTTTTCAATCTCTCCGGCCTTGTTGTTTACGAAGGATCAAATGCACGGTGGAAATAGTGATGGCGATTGCAACTGAAACGGAAATAAAGCAGTAAAGAGTTGAGGTGTAAACAATGGTGGAAATATGGACTGGATTCCCATGATGTTCACTAGTGATGTCTTTCTCCCAAAAGACGATAAAACAGCTAAGCTAGGTGAACAAATTACAGTTGGGCAATTGAAAACATTATAAACGCACCGCAATGCTAATTATGCCATAAGAAAGTTAGAGGCTCAAAGTATGGGCCGTACGCCAAGACAAGTAGATCGTTTATTCATCAACATCTACTTACTAATCATCCACCTTGAGATATCTATCCATAGCATATCGCTGGTATTAAGTTGTGATCCCCACCCAAAGTGTGAACCCAAAGCAACAGAGAACTGCAGTAACAAACTTTGCGTAAGGTAAACAATCCTTGCAACCGCGGTTACAAGCACCATTTTTTTCTCCCTGGTGGAAACAACACATCCCCTGGCCTCATGTATCTATCACTCAAGCTAGACATCAGGGGGCATGAACCCACAATCAAGAATAATGCTCCCTCTTGGAGTCACTATCTACTACTTGGCCGAAGCAATAAAAAGCAACGGAGAACATGCAAGAATTACTCAAGAACAAAATACAAAAGGAGAACCACATATATAAATCATCATGATCTGAACATAATCTCATAATTCATTGAATCCCAGCACACACAACATAGCAACAACAGAAATATTACATAGGTGCTAAGAACTGACCATGTAAGTCGGCTCACAAGGGCTAAGAACTGAAGCACAAGATTGGATAGAAGACATCACATAGCTACTAGTCATGGTCCAAGGGGAACTACTCACGACACATCCGGGAAGCGCTTATGGTGGTGGAGAAGCTCCCGAAGATCAATCCTCCCTCCGTCAGGGTGCCGGGACGAGTTCTTCTGGTGATCCCGTTCTTGGAATCGCGGCGGAGGCGGAACAGAGGTGAAAATTGCGATGTGAGTTGTCTTTTCACGGTTTATGCATCGAGGAGGTAATATAGGCCAAAGGGGGCACCAGGGGAGGGCTCCACCTCCCAAGCGGCCTCCTGGCGCGACCAGGAGTGGGGCGCGCCCCCTGACCGCCTGGGAGGGGGTGGACCCTCTCCGGCTGTCCTTCTATGTTCTGGAAGCTTCTGTTATGCTGATTTATTATTTGCTGATTGTTTGCTAATGTCTGTGAATTTTTTGGGCACTATAAATATGGGAAAAAACCTGCAATTCACAGACATCAGCAAACATAAACTGGCACTGGGTGTACTGAGTTAGTAGGTTAGTCCAAATATGTGCAAAAAGGTATGAAAATGTACTAAAACACATAGCAATGTCACCCAAAAGAGCATGGAACAAGTAGAAATTATAGATACGTTTGGTATGAATCACCATCCCCAAGCTTAATTCCTGCTCGTCCTCGAGTAGGTAAATGATAACACAGATAAATTTTTTGGTCACATGCTAACACATATATAAGAACTTCAAAGTAAAGAAAGATATGAAATTTAAGTCAAGACAACAACAAGAAAGAGTCTATATCTAGTATTGAAACTAGCAAGGCATGAACACGAAGGTGCAAGAGCTCTCGTTGTCCGTGACTCAAATGTCTCCAAATGGTTTTTGCGTGCAAGAAGTGGGATATGAGTTTAGAGAAAAAAAATTATATATAGTTTAATTGAGAACTCAATCTACTAAAACTTCACACTTGGTCTCCTTCGGAATCTTATTTTGACTCGTCCCCAGACCACTAGTCAGGCACAAGTCAAACTGATCCTCTCCCTTTCGACTTTGATCACACATGCAATGGATGAGTGCAAGAAAGATATGTTGGCACTTAGGATGGAAAAGAGAAAAATGATGGGGAAGGAAGACAAAAAGGTGTGAAAGGCTCACATCAATGAGGACAATCAACGGCGAGAAGAAGCCAAATGATAGATATGATGTTAGGAGTAGGGATTGCCATGCAATAGATGCACATATGAGCTAAGGTAAGATCTCAATTGGAACTAGTGGGGGCGCATCCAACTTTCCCGCTCATGAAGACCTAGAGCTCTTTTGAGGAGGCTCATCCTAGGAATATGCAAGCCAAGTTCTATAGTGTAAGGATCCCCACATAGTTATGCATAAATGATATGAAAATCTCTATTTAGTACAAATATAACTTTGGAGTACGAGTGTGGATCTTTCAAAAGGAATAGTAGTGTTGCCCCCTTCCCTCTTTTTTTATTTTTTTCCTTTTTCTATTTTTTTGTATTTTTTGTGGCCTCATTGGCTCTTTCTATTTATCTCTCATTTGTCCTCTTTGGGATCTTGTAATTTGTCCTCTTTTGGGAAATTTTATTTTGTCCTCTTTGGGATCTTTTCCTCACTTTAAAGGCAACACTCTATATTTTACAAGAATATAAAGAAGGTTTTCACAATTTACAAGAAGTACTCAACATAAAGAAAACTGAAAAAACTATCAGGATGTATGAAAATGTATGCCTCTGCCAGTGTAGCAGGATATGCAATGATACTAGCGTGTCATGTAACAATGATAAGGGAAAAGCCCAGCTAGCATGTGGCTCTACGATCAAGCAAAAGCATGTATGGCATGAATATCAAATCATGAGATGATGGATGTTTCATGGCAATGTATCTCGGAAAGGCTATGGAAAGGCCTTGATAGGTAGGTATGGTGGCTGTTTTGAGGAAGATATAAGGAGGTTTATGATGACATAGCGTATCATGCCAATGGTGTGGATGCACCGGCGAAGTTTGCACCAACTCTTAAGATGATAAAATGCAATGCACGAAATCGAAGAAGCTAGAAAAATATGGAAAGTGGAAGTGCCAACAATAGAATACTCGCATTAGTCCGAAGGACTCATGCACTTATTATCGGTAACTCTCTATCTAATTAGGAGGTTCACAAAATGACAAGTACCCCGAGGAGGAGTGTAAGGGGGTTTGGTTATCCTTGCGCATCGTCGAACCATGGTACGTGAAAGTCCAAGTATGTGATCAGAGGGGCAGGGGGTGAATGATCACTGCAATATTTTCGACTGAAACTATGAAGTGAAGCATAAGTAAAGCGGAACAGCAAAGTAAAACAGGAAGCGAAACTAAATGTAGCGAATCAGAACACATTGAAGCATAACTGCGAAGCAAATGCAATACGGAAGGTAAATGCTTGAAGTAAAATGAACTGTGAATCGGCGATGTTTGTTCGACCAGTTCACGCTCTACAAAGCGATACGTCTGGTTCGAGGGACTGGTGATTGAACACCTGGAGCAAATCTCTCTCCGTCCATTGCTCCATTGCACCAAACTCCTTGAGCTTGGTCAGTTCTTCACTCGTGGTTGATTATTGAGGAAATCACCGAAACCTTTGACAAACTTGATCTTCGAGGCGACAATTACTCTTCGCTCTCTGAAGTCGACACTCTAACCGTCTAGGAGAATTGCATTTCTCCAAGATAAAAAGGCTAGTAAGCTTTCACCTAAGTCATCTCGAATCTACTCAGATCAATGGGACTTAGGCTTCCGTATTCTGGGTTTTGGGGTTTGCTTCGGTGGTGTTCTTGGGTTGCTCTCTTCAGTATCTCTCAGGAAATATTCTCAGAGCAGCCACCCGCAAATGGAGGACGGCGAGGCGTATTTATAGTTGGCGATCCCGAGGTGCGAAATGACCAAACTGACCCGAAGTGACAGCTTGACACGTGTCCACAACGGTCGGATTTGTCATTACTGCGCAACTTTACTTGCGGAACAAGTAAAGCTGGCTCACGGACATAGTTCTGCTTCAGAAGCCAAAGAACGAAGTCTTTGCTACTGAAGCTTAACTCAGTGCACATGAGATTTCTTCGCTCTGTCTTCTCACTTGGTGTGGATTTGATCTAAGCATTTTCTCAATAGCTTCGGTGTCCACAAACTAAAGACCCCTCTTGATAGTACGGTTTGTCCTATGACTCAAAGAACAGAAAAAGAACTACACAAAAACATATAAGCCTTGTGTCGTCTTCTTCATTTCCTTCAATGAGTTGAGCTTCAGGACACCTTCATTTTTGGGGGTCATCCTCCGTGATTAAGCTTCACTCAAGGGGTAATGCTTCGATAACTTGAAAACCTTCCCTGAAGCTTTATCACCTAGCTTGTCCTTCAGGAACCTATTGAACTGGTTATACTAGAAAACATTGTTAGTTCCTCTACTGTCTTGTCCAACAATATCCAAAACACACGGGGGAAAAACTTTGCTCTTACAATCTCCCCCTTTTTTGACTATTGTTGACAAAACAGGCATCGATAAAAGATATTGAAGTTTTTGTGAAGTGATGGGAAAAATTCTAAGATATGAAGTTTTTGGCTCCCCCTGAATGCAAGCATCGAAGATTTATATAATCAAAGTTAATGCCTGATCGAAATTTCTTTGGTGGAGAGAAAAAACAAATATCTTAGCGAATACAATTGCAGTTGAATATATATGTCCAGAAATGTGTGCAATTGCTTCCAATGTCCTGTGACTTAGAAAATAATAACCACCTGCAAGATAGAGGATACGAAGCAATACTTGTGAGAAAAGGGTTATGAAAACTTGAAAGTACCACAGGAGTATCATAACTGAATGTAAAATTAAGTTACAACCCAATCGAAGAGAATGGAATGTGTGTTGTAACTTAACCAAGTGAAGCAAAAGCGAATAGCAAAAGCCCTTTCCCCGATGCAAATCTAACTCATCGATGCCCTCATTCTCCCCCTTTTTGTCAATGATTGGACAAAAGGTTGGGAAGAGGTTCGAGAGAACTATTGTGCGGCATCAGCACCCTTGGAACCCGACGAAGAAGAGCTTGACGAAGACTCCTCCGACGAATATTGATCGCCAGAGGATTCCTCTTCGGAGGAAGACGAAGGAATTGATTCTTGACTTGTCTGAGTGATGAGGTTGATGTCGAGGTCGTTGTCGTCGAGGCCGACGGCGTCTTTTGATGTGATGGAGTCGTTCTCAGAGACGGTGTCAGGCCTGATGGGTTCTGGCTCGTTGATGAAGAGGACTTCATCAATCTTGTGCAGGGGAGGTATCTTTTGATTCTGGCGGTTCGCCGTATCATCACGGGAAAAGTTTCGCTGGAGGTGCTCATATTCTTTGTAAATGCGATCTTTACGAAGGCCTTTTACAGAGTTGAATTTCCGGAGCCCCTTCCAGGAATGACGTTTACACGCAGATACTTATTGTTGTTGAGCGCAATGTTGCCAACGCGGTTAATCTCATCAGCAAGAAATTGCATCTGGCGCTGATTAGCTTCAATGAAGTTTTCGAGCATTTGCTGCGACCGAAGATTAACTTCAAAGTGGTGGCAGTCTTTCTGGGATTTCTTTGATAAGTTTCGCTCATTAACTTCATGGCGCACTCCAAGATATGTGGAAAAAGGATCATTAGGTTTCCTCAGCAACTCCAAAGTGTCACGCACTGGGGGAAGGAAAAGCTTCGGATGAAGACGAGCCACAAAATCTTCATTCCTGCCATAGTCGCAGACAACTTGCAGCCAGGGAGCATAAGGCTTCAGTGTGAATGGCAGCTCTGCTGCATGAACCAAATTCCTAAGGAAGCAATCTTCAAAGTCAAAGATGAGACCATGAGTGAGCTTCATAACAGCATGCCTTGTCTCTGGATAAATATTCGATTCTTCTGAAGCAGTACTCAATGGAATCAGGGAATTGGACAAGATGTAAAATCAAGTCTTGGATATGAAGTTCAAATGCTTCGGGCGAATGTTTTTAGGAATATCTTTTACAGTGATTTCAGCATCCAACAGGGTAGCAAATTGTTCTTCAGTCAGATCAGGCTCTAAGTGAATCTTTTCTTGATCACCAGAATGCCTTGGAATATTGACTATCTCCATGAATTCGGCTGAAGACATTCTGAAGATTTTGCCTTGGATCATCCATTATAGCGTCCATGATCTAGGTTCATTTGCATCACCAGAAACATATAGAGTGGCATAGAATTGCTGTATGAGTTCAGAATTGAAGGGAGTGCTCAAAGCAAATAGCCGTGTCAGATTCTGATTCTCAATGGTTTCGGTGATGTTCTGGAAGCAAGTGGCAGTGGAAAGATTTCGAATATCCAGATATCAGTGCCTAAACAGAACACCTTCCTGACAGAAGACTTTGGTGTAAAGAATTTGTTGCTCTGCAGTCCAGAAATGAAGATCATCTGCAGTTCGATCTGAAGCATAAGGACTGACACCAAAGAAACGGTGAAGCTTCTAATGTTGCTCTAAGCTGAAATCCGGACCATGGCTTGAAGAACAGCCAGCGCCCTTGAAGATGGGAAATGTTTCACGAGGGTAATTTGGTTCAAGCTGGGTGTCTTGGTAGGGGCGCGAATGTGCGCGAAACCTTTGCAGAGGAGCTATTTGATTGGCTCTAGATGGGCCAGCAGTTTGAGCGACTAAAAGCGCTTGCTCTTTCGAAAGATTCAGTAGCTGTACTTGCTCATCTTCATCTTCATGTACTTCGGCGCGAGGCACATTTGATTTGGATTCTTGAGCGGTTCTGGCAGACAAGTAATCACGAGAGTTTTGTGTTCTGGAATGGGATGGAGAGGGTTCATGTGCTTCATGGTGGGGTGATGGAGGTGGTGCGGGAGCAGCAGGTGGAGTGGGAATCCTGTGGGGTGCGGGGGTTGGAGCATGTGTTGGTGTGGGCGCACGAGGTGGAATGGGTGCGGGCGTTGGGGCAGGTGTTGGAGTTGGGGTAGGAGTTCGCTTGGGGGTTGGAGCTTTTGTTGGGGGAGTTGGTTTGGGAGTGGATTTGGTAGGAGGAGCTGTGGGGGTTTTGGTGGATTGAGCTGAAGCTTTTGTTTTATGCTGGGAAGGCTTTGGCTTCGGAGCAGGAGTGGGAACTGCTTCAGGAGATTCCTTCGGCTGCTCATCAATAGTATCCGTGTCAGCGGCTGAGGCCAAAGTGACCTTCTGCTTCTTGGCAAATCTCTTCTTTGGAGAAGAGCCCGAAGCCTTTGAAACAATAGGCTTGGAAGCAGCTGGTTTTGCAACAACTGGTTCAGCTTCTTGCCGGGCCTTGCGCTTCCGCGAATCTCTTTCCATACTGGATGCATTATGAGTCTTCACCAATTCATCGACAGCGGATTTAATCTTGCCCCTGAAGATTTTGATGTTATCCTTGGTGGTGGTGTTGACGTCTGTCACTTGCTGAAGCAATTTCAATGCGTGTTGTTTGAATTCTTCATCTTGTTCAGCTTCAGCGTGCTTCTGATAGTTGTGAATCTTTGCAACTTCAGATCTATCTCTAGAGTGCAAGTCCTTCAGCTGACTAATCATAGTGGAGATCATTGCTTCGATGGAGTTTGAGATATAAACTTCACCTAGGTCAACAGCTTCAGACTCTACGGCAGCACACTTTTTCCAAAGGGCTTCAGTAATGCCCAATTGATCCCATAGTTCGCCTTCACGAGGGTCAGAGAATTGATGTTCACTATGGCGATCAGCTTCAGTTTGAGCTTCAGGCAGAGATATGCCTTTCTGCTTTGGTGGAATAGCTTCAGTGGAGGGAGTCATGTCGACAACAGACTTTTTCTGAATTTCCCTAGCAGCTTTCTCAGATTTCTTTGTCCTGAGGCCTTCTAGAGAGGCCTTGCGTTTAGCTTCGTGCTCAGCCAGCAGTTTGGCTTCAGCAGCATCCTTCTCTTCATTCTTTTCGGCTTCGGCCAGCTTGCGCTTCGTCTCAACCTTTTCTGCAGTCAATCTAGCAGAGTCCAACTCCTTTTGCTTTCTTGCAGCTGCCTCATCTTCCTTCTGCTTCTCTGCAGAACTTCTAGCAAGAATGTTCCTTTCAAGTGCCTCCGCGAGGTCTTTCTGTTTTAATTCAACTTCAGTGAGCTTTCTCTTCGCTGAAGGGTTTGGTGTAGCAGACTGCTTGGGCTTCGCTGATGCAGCAGCCTTTGCAGATTGATGTTTAGCAGGGTCATGCCTCTGCTTCGAACGCCTCTCAGTGTTGAGAGCATTAGCTGGTGGCTTGGAGGCCAAGGGCTTCGCAACCACCAAATTTGATAAGTCAATGGTGGGTGGAGCAGGGGGGTTATCCTTGGGGTCTTGAAACTTTATCCCCTTAGCAGCAGGTTTTTCTCCTGACTTCTTCTTCAATGGAAGCCGAATCCTTTGCTTCTTGGGGGGAGCAGGATCTAATTCATCATCAGCTTCAGATTCAGATTCGTCATCAGCTGCAGCATTTGATTCGTCTAGAATCGAGTCTTCCAGAGCATCTTGTTCCAGTCTGGCTTGCTCTTCATCATCTGTGGAAGCATAAGGAGGACAAGCAGATTTCTTCTTAAGTTTTCTCTTCTTCTTCGAGCTAGGCCCAACTTCATGGGCTTCAGCTTCAGCTAGCTTAGCAGCTTTATTTGCTTCCTTGAGTCTCTTCTTCTCTACAGCTATTTTCAATCGTTCTTTCTCTTCAGGATAATAATCCGGGGTCTTGAGGGTACTTTGGTGGAACAGGGTAGTACAAATGACGATATTCTTCAGTGTACTGACCACACATAGAAGCAGTGTATTGAAAGGGTGGACTGAAGGCAAATTGCATAGCCCACTTCCAATCTGGGATAATCTTGTACTTGTACCATCTCACAGCCCAGTAGCGGCGAATGTTTTGCAAGCGAATCTTGCGTTGATCTTTGGTTTCTTCTGGAGGCGTGTCGTATCCAAGCTCAATGCGAATGGATTCGGGGATGCCTCTGGAATTGTTGGTTTCCTTGGTTCTGCCACCTTTCCTCTTCGGAGCAGCCTTTTCTGCTTCATTGAGGTGATGAACAACAAGGGACTCATTCCCGAAGCCTAAATCCACAGACATCCTGTGAAAAGAAAAAGGTAGCGAGGGAAAAATCCAAGTATGGTATGAGCACCAGCAAAAGTTTCGACCCAAAACAAACGGTTTTGACAAGAGATTCAGTGTTGAATATGGGTGATGGATCTAGTCTGTTCTTAGCTAGACTTAGCCACATCAAAGAAGAACAGCAACCCTAACACAGAACAGATAGCATCATGCCTTAACTTCTAACCTGAATCGAGATGGGAAGCTTTTGCTAGCAGAAACAAGTTTCCCAAAGGAGCAAGGATCCAACGGATCAAAGAAACCTAAGAAAAACAACCCAACATCAAATCTAAGAACTCGGATCCAATCTAGAAGAGGATGAACAGAGAGATAGAGAATGGATCGAGGGCTCGGCGTACCCTAACTTGGTGGCGACGAGCAGCTACGGCGACGACGAGCAGAGGAGGAGCTCGACGGCGGCGCGATGTCCCCGGCGGTGTTCTTCCGGCAGCTGAGCAGCGAGAACGGCGACGGAGATGATGAGAACGATGGCGCGCGAGAGAGGATAGGGTTCCGGAGAGGTGAGGAATGAAGTGAGGAGATGGATTCGCTGGGGTGGATGCCTTATATAGGCTGGTCTGACAGGAGTTGTCAGATCAGATCGGACGTCTCCCAGCGTCCGTCTCTCCGAATTCTACGGTGAGGATTTCGTGGAGGATCGCGAGGAAATCTCAACGACCCGGATTATACGGGATCTCAACGACCGAAGAATAAGTCTTCGTCTTTGAGTAAAACTGCGATAAAAGTTGGAAGCATTTCACTCGGAACACAATGGCATTCGAATCAAAATACTTTCCGTTTCAATTGTGCTCAACCATTTTGGACAGATGGATTAAGAAAGAAGAAGAACAGAAGGGGTTGGATCCGAAACTTATCACCTCGAAGAAAAACCAAACGAAGCAAAAGGTGACAAGCATTGAGGACTAAATCCAAAAAAAAAGAGGAATTAAAACAAAAATAAAAATAACGAAACCAAAGACAAACAAAGAAGTAAATGAATATATAAAGGAGGTAAAGGTTCGGTCTTATAATACATTGCGTGAGTCCAATATATTGAGCTCACACCTTCACGCACAGAACCTTTTCTCATCCAATGGTTTCGTGAATATGTCAGCCAATTGATCTTCAGTTCTGACATGACTTATCACAATATCTTCACGCTGAACATGATCACGAAGAAAATGATGGCGAATGTCAATATGCTTCGTGCGAGAGTGCTGCACCGGATTGTGAGCAATTTTGATTGCACTCTCATTATCACATAGAAGGGGAATTTTCTTCACATGAATACCATAATCCTTCAGCGTTTGCTTTAGCCAAACTATCTGAGTACAGCAGGACCCACCAGCAATGTATTCAGCTTCAGCAGTAGATACTGAGACACAGTTTTTCTTCTTGGAAGCCCAACACACAAGTGATCTTCCAATAAAATGACAAGTCCCTGAAGTTGATTTCCTATCCACACGATCACCAGCCGAGTCTGAATCAGAATAACCAATGAGATCAAACTGAGCTCCCTTGGGATACCACAAGCCCAAGGTTGGTGTGTGAGCAAGATACTGAAGAATTCGCGTTACAACAGTATTATGTGATTCCTTTGGATTGGCCTGAAAACGAGCACAGATACATACTGAAAGCATAATGTCAGGTCTAGATGCACAGAGATATAAAAGAGATCCAATCATAGACCGATATTTCTTCTGATCGAAGGCTTTTCCCTTCTCATCTGCATCAAGGAAGCCATTGGTAGGCATTGGGGTCTTAATAGTTTTGCAATCAGTGAGACCAAACTTCTTTAGGCAATCCTTGAGATATTTTTCTTGAGAAATAAAGGTGCCATTCTTCTGTTGACGGATTTGAAGTCCAAGGAAAAACTTCAATTCACCCATCATTGACATCTCATATTTCTTCGACATCATTTTGGAAAATTCTTCGCTGATTTCAGTGTTAGTGCAACCAAAAATAATATCATCTACATATATTTGACAAACAAACAAATCACCATTATAAGATCGAGTGAAAAGAGTTGGATCAGTTGTTCCTGGTTTGAAGCCTTTCTTCAGAAGGAAGTCCTTCAATGTGTCGTACCAAGCACGAGGTGCTTGTTTCAACCCATAGAGAGCCTTGTGCAACCTGTACACCATGTCAAGTTTCTTTGCGTCTTCAAAACCTGGAGGCTGCATAACATACACTTCTTCTTAGATTTCTCCATTAAGAAAAGGACTTTTCACATCCATTTGATAAAGTAGAATGCCATTGAAATTTTCAAAAGCAAGCATAACACGAATGGATTCGAGACGAGCAACTGGAGCAAAAGTTTCGCTGAAATCGATACCTGCGATTTGGGTGTATCCTTCTGCTACCAGACGTGCCTAGTTTCTTACCACTATACCATCTTCATCTTGCTTGTTGCGAAAAATCCACTTTGTACCAATGATGTTGTGCTTCGTGGGATCAGATCTATCAACTAATGACCAGACTTTGTTTCGCTCGAACTGGTTAAGTTCTTCGAGCATCGCAGTTAACCAATCTGGATCCTTCATGGCTTCATCAAACTTTGAAGGTTCTAGCATGGAGACAAACGAAAAGTTTCCACAGAAGTTAGCCAAACGAGTACGAGAACGAGTTGTGGGACGACCTGGTTGTTGAATTTCTTCAAGGATCGAATCAACATCAACTCCTTTTCGAACTCGTGATAAAGTTGAATTATTTGCTTCAGGCTCAGCTTCTGCTTCAGGATCCGCTTCAGCTTCAGGATCTGCTTCAGCTTCAGGATCTGCTTCACCTTCAGCTTCAGCATGTCCTTCAGGATTAGCATTTCCTTCGTTCCCTTTCTCTTCTTCGTCCTGTTCATCATTAGCTTCAGGATGTTGATCTCCAGGGCCCCGGGCTAGGTGTGGGAACATTGGATCATCATCATCCATATTTGCTTGACGACGATTAGCTTCGACAGGGCGAATTTCTCCAATAGCCATGGACCTGATCACTTCATCAAGTGGTGGTTCATCTATATCATGAGGCAAATGCTCTTTTTGAGAGCCATTAGTTTCATCAAACCTCATATTTATAGTTTCCATAACTTTCCCAAAGTGGGAGTTATACACTCTGTAATTGTGAGAATTTGAGCCATAACCTAGTAGAAAACCTTCATGTGCCTTAGGGGCAAATTTGGAGCTATGGTTCATATCTGTAATAAAGCAAGGAGCACGAAATACCCTAAGATACAACACATTTGGCTTGTTACCAGTGATAAGCTCATGTGAAGTTTTCTTCAGAAATTTGTGAAGGTAAACCTTGTTGATGATATGACATGCAGTGTTAATAGCTTCGGCCCAGAACCTGATAGGTGTCTTGTATTCAGCAAGCATAGTTATGGCCATTTCAATAAGAGTTCTATTCTTCCTTTCAACTACACCATTCTTTTGAGGTGTATACGCAGCAGAGAACTCATGTGTAAAGCCATGAACATCAAGAAATTCTTTAATATGAGTATTTTTGAATTCAGTTCCATTATCACTTCGGATATGCTTAAGAGATAATTCATATTCTGTTTGAGCTCTCTTAGCGAATGACTTGAAGATTTCAACAACTTTTCTCTTGTCATCCAGAAAGAAAACCCAAGTATATCGAGAAAAATCATCAACAATAACAAGACCATATTTGTTTCCTCCCAGACTTGCATAATTTTGAGGACCGAAAAGATCCATATGAAGCGATTGAAGAGGACGAGTAGTATTCATGATAGTCTTCGCTGAATGATGTTTCTTCGTAATTTTACTAGCTTCACAAGAACTGCAGAGACGATCCTTATCGAATTTTACTTCTCTAAGGCCAATTACATGCTTCTTCTTCACTAGATTATGAAGATTTCTCATCCCTGCATGACCAAATCTTCGATGCCATAACCAACCAGATGAAGCTTTTGCCATTAAGCATGTGGATACGGCTGGGCCCGAAGAAAAATCAACAATGTATAAATCTCCTTTTCGGTAACCCTCGAAGACAAACGTATAATCATCCTGTGAAAGCGTGAAGCAGAAAATAGAACAAGCATATCCATATCGCATAATTTCCAAATAGACATGAGATTATAACCAAGTGATTGGACTAGGATAACCTTGTCAATGTGCTTATCTTTCGATATGGCAACCTTACCCAAACCTAAAACTTTACCCTTGTTGTTATCACCGAAGGTAATGTACTTCTGAGAAGATTGAGATAGTTTTTCTTCGGTGAATAACTCCATGTCTCCAATCATATGATTTGTGCAACCACTATCCATGACCCATTCGGATCCACCGGAGACATAGCCCTGCAGAAGAATTAGTTCTTCTTAACCACCCACAAACGAGCAGGTGACTGAGAAGAGGTTGAACCACTGGTTGAAGCAATATTAAAACGAACAGGATTATATTGCCTAGGGGGACCATCAAGTACACCATAAATGTAAGTCCTCTGCGAATGGTTAGGATAATAATGAGCATATGAAATCTTATTATGATTATCATGAGGACGATAAGTATAGTGACCAGTGCGATAGTATTGCTTCTGAGGGACATTTGATTCGGGCACCAGTGAATCATTTCTCTCCTCTAGAGAATAGAAGTGATTCGGTGGTACCGAAGACTTTCCCTGCATAGTATGGTTAGCAGGTAGTTTTTCCACAAGTGCTTTCTGCACCCATATCTGCCTCTTATAGAAGCCATTCTTAGGAGGAGTACCAACATACTCAGCAGTAACCTCTCCCTGTTCATCTTTAATGAGCTTGTAGTCTGAATCAAGTGATTCATCCACAATAGCCTTATTCATTTTCAGTCGAAACCTGAAAGGTTAGCAATATCAATGGGTTTCTCCTTCGCTAGGACCCAAACAGTCTTAGGATACTGCTCAGGTTCCCAATAGGTGCCATCAGGGTTTATCTTTCTCTCGAAACCAACACCCTCATTCATGGGATTCCTGTGAAGGAGAGCCTTCCTCAGGATATCACAAAGATATTGGTGACCTTGCACACTTATGAACATGCCTGTTTCAAATAAGTTTTTCAACCTGAGGAGTTCCTCGGTAACAGCAGGATTTTCCTCATCCGAGGCATTACTATCATCAATAACAATAGGAGCTTTTCCTTTGGAATCAGTTTTTCTTCGTTCCAGACAAGTTAAGCAAGGTGAATCAGTTTTATGATTTGCTTCAGAACCTTGTTGAGCCATGAGAGAGAGATTGACATTTTCCAACTCTTCATG
Organism: Bromus sterilis; assembly: GCA_950022295.1. NCBI lineage: Eukaryota > Viridiplantae > Streptophyta > Magnoliopsida > Poales > Poaceae > Bromus > Bromus sterilis. The sequence continues at coordinate 228,232,231 of OX465599.1, forward strand.
AGCCTCTTTCATTATTTCGAGAGCCATTTTCCTCTGAAGAAATTCATAGGTGAGCTTCTCATAATCAACTGAAAGAAGATCATGGAGAGAGGATAATTCTTCGAAATTCTCCTTCAGAGCAGCATGCTCATTAGTTAAAGTTTGACCTTTCTCTATCTCATCGATCAACAGAGTTTCTGATTTCTTAATGGTTTTGCTTAGCGAATCAATTTCATCTTGTTGGACTGAAGCAGTTTTAGCAAGTTTAGCATAGCTTATCTTCGAATCACTATCATATGAGGAACAATCAGAAGTATCATAGGTAATTTTGGATGAAGATACCTTCGCTTTGGCCATGAAGCAATATGCAGGAGATTCATCTTCACTAATGTTGTTGGTGAAGAATTAGCTCGAAGCTTTGGTTGAAGCATCTGCTGAAGCGAATGCCAAACCAGCAACACCACCTGATTCGGACCCAGACCCAGACCTTGAGCCTGATTCAGCTTCGGACCCAGAGGCTTCATCTTCAGAGTTCATTTCCTTTCCCAGATAGGCCTTGGCACGCTGAGAGTTGCTTCGACGAGACGAGTGAGTCTTCGATGAAGAACCCTCACGCTTCTTATGATACTTCTTCCTCTTTTCATCATCAGAATCTTTCTTCTTTTCTCTTCTCGAACCGGACTCATGTCTCTTGGACTCATAGCTTCTGGAGGATCTGTGGGACTTGGTTGAGTAGTCTCTGAGCGAATGCTTTGATTTGTTCTCAGCTTCCCACAGAGGGCAATCAGCAATGTAGTGACCTGGTTTCTTGCACTTGTAGCAGCAGTTGTCCTTCGATGGAGAGCTTCTTGAGGATGAAAGGTGAGATGAGTGACCTGAGTTCCTTGAAGAGTAATTCTTCTTAGGTGAAGGAAAAACCTTTTCTTTGGAAGCGGTTGAAGCGTCTCATGATGAATGCTAAATCCTTCCCCATACTTGCAGGATCATCAGATTCGACACCTGAAGCAGAACTGACTTCGGGTGAAGAATGACGCGAAGCTTTTGCTTTCAAAGCATGTGATCTTCTTCGAGATCCATTAATGTCACGTTTCTCATATTCTTCCATTTCAAAAGTATTGAGTCTCTCAAGAATATCAGCGGCAACAAGACGTCCGAAATCAGTTCTTTCCTTGATCATCAGCACAATGTGATCAAACGAATCATCCAGTGAGCGAAGCAAAGTTCTTACAACTGAGTGAGGAGTAATGTCATCAGCACCGAGTGAAATCAACTCATTAGCAAGAGCAGTGAGTCTGTTGTAAATGGATCTGAATTTTTCACCCTCGTTTCTCTTGAATCGATAGAATTTGCTTCGGAGTGTGTCAATTATAGCATCCTTCTGGGTAGAAAAACCTTCACCAATCTTTTCCAGATAGTCCCAGACACCTTTGGCAGTTGGGATATTCTTCACTTCATGATACTTCTCTCGTGTCAGATGATTGGTGATGAATACCCAAACTTCATTATCAAGATCAATCAATATTGCTTCTTCAGGAGTGATGGCATTCTCATCGGCGACTGTGACTCCATATAAGACAACATGTCAGGCAACAGAATTGATAGCCATGATATTTCTCTTCATTTTGTCCTTCCAGTACGGGTAGTCCTTCCCATTGAAAACAGGAATAGGTTTGCCGGAGCGAATAGCTGCGAAAGACATACTTGAAAGCACTCCAGGAGGTTAATCCAAAACACACAGAGTGTAGGGAGTGACTAACTCTGATACCAATTGAAAGTCCAAGTATGTGATCAGAGGGGAAGGGGGTGAATGATCACTTCAATATTTTCTACTGAAAATATGAAGTGAAGCATAAGTAAAGCGGAACAACGAAGTAAAACAGGAAGCGAAACTAAATGTAGTGAATCAGAACACATTGAAGCATAACTGTGAAGCAAATGCAATACGGAAGGTAAATGCTTGAAGTAAAACGAACTGTGACTCGGCGATGTTTGTTCGACTAGTTCACGCTCTGCAAAGCGCTACATCTGGTTGGAGGGACTGGTGATTGAACACCTGGAGCAAATCTCTCTCCGTCCGTTGCTCCACTTCACCAAACTCCTTGAGCTTGGTCAGTTCTTCACTCGTGGTTGATTATTTAGGAAATCACCAAAACCTTTGACAAACTTGATCTTCGAGGCACAATTACTCTTCGCTCTCTGAAGTCAACACCCTAACCGTCTAGGAGAATTGCAGTTCTCCAAGATAAAAAGGCTAGTAAGCTTTCACCTAAGTCATCTCGAATCTACTCAGATCAATGGGACTTAGGCTTCAGTATTCTGGGTTTTCGGTTTTGCTTCGGTGGTGTTCTTGGGTTGCTCTCTTCAGTCTCTCTCAGGAAATATTCTCAGAGCAGCCACCCGCAAATGGAGGACGGGGCGGCGTATTTATAGTTGGCGATCTCGAGGTGCGAAATGACCAAATTGACCCGAATGACAGCTTGACACGTGTCCACAACGGTCGGATTTGTCATTACTGCGCAACTTTACATGCGGAACAAGTAAAGTTGACTCACGGACTTAGTTCTGCTTCAGAAGCCAAAGAACTAACTCTTTGCTACTAAAGCTTAACTCAGTGCACATGAGATTTCTTCGCTCTGGCTTCTCACTTGGTGTGGATTTGATCTGAGCATTTTCTCAATAGCTTCGGTGTCCACAAACTAAAGACCCCACTTAATAGTACGGTTTGTCCTATGACTCAAAGAACAGAAAAAGAACTACACAAAACATCTAAGCCTTGCGCCGTCTTCTTCATTTCATTCAATGAGTTGAGCTTCAGGACACCTTTTTTTTATGGGGTCATCCTCCGTGATTAAGCTTCGCTCAAGGGGTACTTCTTTGATAACTTGAAAACCTTCCCTGAAACTTTATCACCTAGCTTGTCCTTCAGGAACCTATTCAACTGTTTATACTAGAAAACATTGTTAGTTCATCTACTGTCTTGTCCAACAATATCCAAAACACACGGGGGCAAAACTTTGCTCTTACAGTACGTCAGGGTACTATATATATTCCAACCCCTCCAAAGGTTAGTGATCCATCTAGTAGCAAGAGTTCTCAACTAATTTTTGTAGTTTTCAAAAATAAGTACGGATTTCCCAAAATAAGACGCCTATCACTAATAGGATCAAAAATAAGTACGGATTGCCCAAAAGTCCAAACATTACTCAAATCAATACCTCAAAACTATTGCAAGTTACTACTACACTTATATTAGCAACCTCAATTACCTACTCATGCAAGACACACAACTCAGTGCAACAGACCAACTCTCTAAAAAAGATAAGTATGATAACTCTAGAGATTTCCAAAAGAAACAACCTAATTAAAAGCTCTTAAAAAGATAAGCATGAAAACTAAGAGCTAACCATGACAGCAGCTACGAAAAGATAAGGAACACACAAAAAGAATAAGCATGCAAACATATGTTGTGTTCTAGGGTGGAGTAGAGCGTGTTTCTCTCCCAAAAAATGAAGGCTAGGGTCCAACTTGTTATGAACAGCAAGCAAAACTAAAACAAACTAAAAAGTAAAGAGCAAGACGCTCCAAGCATAGCACATAACACACGAAGAGATAAAAATATAGCATGGAGAAGGACGAACTGATGATTTTTGAAAGAGAAGGGGATGCACGGGGGCATCCCCAAGCTTAGACCCTTGAGTCGCCTTCGATATTTCTTGGGTGTGCATGGGGGAATCCCCAAGCTTGAGCGTTTGACACTCCCGGATCTTCTTTCATCATCTTCCTTCGCATACTTGAAAACTCCCTTCATACGAAACTCATCATAAAATGATTAGAGTGGTTAGTACCCTTAAATAAATAATTTTTCTCCACTAGAAAAATAGATTTTCATGAAGAAATATTGTTTCTCAAGATTTCCAAAAAGTTTTTGCAAAGAAAAAGCAATCTTAAGATTTGCAAAATGGAGAAAATGCAAAACGTGGCAGAATCTATGAAAAACAGACCAGCAGGTAGTAAATATTTTTTTGGGGATCAGAACAGATGCTAGAAATTCAACTTCATAGATCATACTTTCAAAAAATTCAGATAAAAATGATGATCTGGTGATTTATGATGAATTTTTCCGTCAAGCAGACAAAATTTGTTTCTGGACAACATGTCACAACTTTTGAACTTTCTTGCAATCGGAGGCTAAAATGTGGCACAAAGCTTGAAAATAAAGATACAATAATGTTGCTACTATAATAACAAGCATCAAGACCACTAAAACTGAAAGCAAAAACATTTTGGGTTGCGTCCCAATAAGCGCTTTCTTTTATGCCTTTTAGCTAGGCATCAAGCAAAAAGATCATGTTTTATCAACTCCAAAAGAATAGCTTGCCCATGTAACGGACTCATAAGGTAACTTAATCTTTTTTGGACGGAAGTGTTCCATTCCCTTTTTGAGGGGAAATTGGAATCTAATGATCCCTTCTTTCATGTTAATGATAGTACCAACAATGTGGATAAAAGGACGTACGAAAATAATTGGACATGAGGGATCACACTCAATGTCCATACAAGAAAATCAACGGGAACATAATTATCATTGACAACAATAAGAACATCATAAATCCTCCCTAAAGGTTTCTTTACATAAGAATCAACAAGACAAACACCAAAAGAACAGGTATCAAAAGGTTTCAATTCAAGCATATCATACATTCTTTTGGGTACAACGGAGGCACTAGCTCCAACATCACCTAAAGCAAAGCAAGAGAAATTATTCAATTTCATTTTGACCATAGGATCCCAACTATCTTCTAGTTTTCTAGGAATAGAAACCTCTAACTTGAGTTTCTCCTCCTTAGCTTTGATAATAGCATTGGTAATATGCTCGGTGAAGGCAATGTTTAGTGAACTAGTGTGGGGGTCTTTAGCCATTCTTTGCAAAAAAAAGTGATTACTTCAGAGAGGCTACAATTATCAAAATCAAGATCACTGCCATTAATTAAAGTGGTCGTGGTGTCATCTAATCTCATTCTCTTGGTAGTCTCTAAGTTCATGGGACCTTCTTGTCCTAAAGTTGAGGTATTAGCATCACCATTAATAGGTCCATTGGGACTAGGGATGTGTTGGGTGCTAAAAGTTTTGAGATCCTCAACAAATTGTATAGTGGCAATCGTAGTGTGTGTAGGAAGGCTCTTAATCCTATCTTCCTATTATAGAGACGAAACCACTTCGGTTTTGGCTGCCATTTGGTTTATCAAAGTAGCCTGGGTGTGAGACATATTGGAAACTTTGGTTTCCGTAGTGGTGAGCCTAGTCTGGAGATTAGAATATTCACTGTTTATGCTCTCAAGTTGTCTTCCAATGTTTTGCAAAATAGAAGAATGCTCATCTAATTGTCTAGAGAAGGCTTTATTTTTTTTATTGAGTGTGCATGTAATTCTGTGTAGCCTTCTATATTTCTAAAAGTTGTCATAACTAGGCATTCTTCTCTCACTAGGAGTGTGATTATAAGAGTTGTTGTTCCCATAGTTGTTGGATGGGAACGGTCTAGGATTGTTGCTACCAAAATTACTCATATAATTATTATTATTAAAGTTGTTCCTAGAAATAAAATTAACATCAACTTGCTCTCTTTCTTGAGCAACCAAAGAATTGAAAGGAACATCATGAGAATCAATAGGAGCTTGCTTAGTAAGTAGAGACATAATCAAGTCAACTTTTTCATTTAAGGAGGACATATCCTCAACAGAATTTACCTTCCTACCTATTGGAGATCTTTCGATATGCCATTGAGAATAATTTTCATCATCTCGTCCAATAGCTTTTTAGCAGCACCATGTGTAGTTGACATGAAGGTTCCTCCCGGGGCCGAGTCCAACAGATTCCGCGAGGTAAAGTTTAATCCTGCATAGAAAGTCTGGATAACCATCCAAGTAGTCAAACCATGTGTAGGGCAGTTCTTAACAAGAGACTTCATACGTTCCCAAGCTTGGGCAACGTGTTCATTATCCAGTTGCCTAAAATTCATAATGTTACTTCTGAACTGGATAATCTTATTAGGTGGGTAGTACTTCCCAATAAAATCATCCTTGCACTTATCCCAAGAATCTATGCTATTCCTAGGAAAGGATTGGAGCCACTCCTTAGCTCTTCCTCCCAAGGAGAAAGGAAAAAAAGCCTAAGTTTAACAATGTCACCATCTACTTTCTACGTTTGCATATCACAAAACTCAACAAAATTACTTAAGTGCAAAGCAGCATCATATCCAGCACCGGAGAATTGTTCTTTCATAACAAGATTCAGCAAAGCAGGTTTGATTTCATAACAAGGTGTTGAAGTGGCAGGTGAAGCAATAGGATTGATAATAAAGTCATTGTTGTTGTGACTAGTGAAGTCACACAACTTGGTGTTTTCAGTGGAACCCATAGTAACAACAGCAAGCAAGAGAAAAGTAACTAATTTTTAGTGGTTTTTCGTATAAGAGTGTAAATAAAAAACTAGAAAGTAAACTAACGAGACTCAAAAGCAATGGTAAAATATAGTGTGCAACTCCCCTATCTAGAAGATTGGAGCCCCCGACAACGACACCAGTAATTGTCTTGATGGCTTCTCGCCCCTCGTTGGTTACCCCAAGTGGAAGGTTGAGACGCAGCCTAGCAGCAAATTTACCTCGGTGAAGATACCAAGGTTATCGTACCAGTAGGACACCAAATTCTGAAAGTAGGTGACAATGGCGCCAGAGATTAAGTTGCCTAAAGGAGATGAGGTTGACGTGGACCTGCACACAGAAACAAATAACTTTGCTCTCAACGAGTTCAGAGAGGTTGTCAATCTCTCCGGCCTTGTCGTTTACAAATGATCAAACGCACGGTGGAAATAGTGATGGTGATTGCAACTGAAAAGGAAATAAAGTAGTAAAGAGTTTAGGTGTAAACAATGGTGGAAATATGGACCAGGGTCCAATGATGTGTTGGGGTTCGCAGGGGAAAACACAAATTTTTCCTAACTAGCGTTTCCCATAACCCAAGATCTAGCTAGCAGTATTACCATAACGGAAAGGAGTGCGGAATAATATACCTCGGGGTGTAGTCCATTGCGCGGTAAACATTCCCGCAAACGTGGTTGTTGTAGTCCCGTGCCTCCCCCCTCTTTCCTTTTTTTCTTTTATTTCTTTTTCCCTTTTATTCCCCTAATGGGCCTCTCTCATAAATAAGGCCCATAACACTTTTTCATTATAAATAAAATGTTTTTATTTATTAATTCAATTAATTAATAACTAAAACAAATTATTACTTCTCCCGGTGATCCAAAACACCTTCCGGCTCACTCTGAAACTCCTTCGGGTCAACACAGAACTTTTTCGGTGCTGCTTCCTTTATTCTCTCGTAACTCCGATAGTTCCAAAAAGGTCTCCAATTTTATCGAGACCTTAAGTGTGTTACCCTAAGGTCCGAGAACACTCTAGTCGTGACCGAGATGAGGCTACGGTCAATGAGCATCAGCGGGACCTGGATGCCCATAATGACCCCTGTGCATTCCGGATATCAAAACCGATTGGACCTTACGCCGTATAGCATTCCCTTTGTCATCGATACTAGATTAGTCCGAGATTCCATCAATGACATCCTATGTCTGGTTCAACCTCGTTACCGACAAATCCTTATTCACTCGTTCCGTGATATTCATCCCCGTGACCTAGTCACACGTGATGGCTTCTCGCCCCTTCGTTGCTTACCCCAAGTGGAAGGTTGAGATGTAGTGCAGCAGCAGTTTTCCCTCGGTGAAGATACCAAGGTTTGTCTCCAGCAGGACTCCAGAGATGATAAGTAGGTGTTAGCGGCGCAACTGACGCGGACCAGCACATGGACCGGGATACGTGATGTTCGCTAGTGATGTCTCTCTCCCAAAAGAAGATAAAATTTCTATGCGAGGTAAACAAATTACAGAAAGGCAATTGACAGGATTATGAACGCACCGCAATGCTAACTATGCTACAAAAGAAAGGACGAGGTTCAAAAGCACAGACAGTACGCCAAGATAAGTAGACCGAAATCCATCTGCATCTACTACTAATCATCCACCTTGAGATATCTATCCAGAACATCTCGCTGGTATTAAGTTGCGAGCCCCACCCAAAGTGTAAACCCAAAGCAACAGACAATTGCATTAAAAAGAACTCTGCATAAAGTAAACAATCCTTGTGACCGCGGTCACAAGCACCGTTGTTTCCCCCCTTGTGGCAACAGCACATCCCCTAGACTCATGTTTCTGTCACTCAAGCGTGTCATCGGGGGGCATGAACCCACAATCTAGCACAACGTTCTTTCTTGAAGTCACTACCTACTACTTGGCCAAAGCAATAAACAACAACGGAGAACATGCAAGAATTACTTAGGAACAAAAATATAAGAGATACAAACAAAATATATTACTCTATCACAATCTGAACATAATCTCATAATCCATCAGATCCTATCAAACTCAAGATAGCAAAAGCAGAAATATTACAAAGGTGCCTCGATCATGTAGGGCAGCTCACTAGGTCTAAACAATGAAGATCAAAGAGGGGAGGAGAACATCACATAGCTACTGATCACGGACCCATGGTCCAAGGAAAACTACTCACGAGACATCCGGGGAGCATCCATGGTGGAGAGGATACTCCCGGAGGTCAATCCTCCCTCCGGCAGGGTGCCGGGAAGAGGTCTTCTGGTGCTCCCGATATTCGGAAGCGCGGCGGCGGCGGAACAGAGGCGAGTTCGCGGAATAGGGTTCCTACTTTGGTGTTTTCCCGTGACGGAGAATAAATAGGCGAAGGGGGCAGCCTGAGGTGGACCAGGGGCCCCAGGCGCCCCCTTGGCGCGGCCTGGGGTGGGGCCGCGCCGGGTGGCCGCCTGGGCCCCCCTGGCTCCTCCACCCTGATTTTTTATCTGAATTTTCCCGAATTTTTATGGCACTTTTTATATGGGGGAAAACTGAAATAGAAAAACAGCAGAAAACAGGAACTGGCACTGGGGTGCACTGAGTTAATAGGTTAGTCCAAATATGATCAAAAGTACATGAAAGTGTATCTAGATCATAGCAATATGACACAAAACATGCATGGAGCAAGCAGAAATTATAGATACGTTTTGGACGTACGAACATCCCCAAGCTTAATTCCTGCTCGTCCTCGAGTAGGTAAATGATAACAGCATAATTTCTGTGGTGGCATGCTAGCAACCATAAAAGAACTTTGAAAAGTAAAGCAATCAAGGTTAGAGACTCAATTCAAGTCATAACATGCAAGAGTCTATATTAGCATTGAAACAAGTAGCAAAAGAACATTAGGTGCAAGAGCTCTCGCTGTCCGTGACTCGAATGTCTCCAAATGGTGTTTGCGTGCAAGAAGGGGGATAAGGAATACGAGAAAAAATTACTTTTTTTTTGAGAACTCAATCTACTAAAGTTTCACACTTGGTCTTCTTTGGAATCTTATCTTGACTCGTCCCCAGACCACTAGCCAGGAAAAAGTCAATTTGATCCACTCCTTTTCGATATTTCGAGCACTAATGCAATGGATGAGCGTAAGCACGAGAGTTGACACTCAGGATGGCAAAGAGAGAAGTACGGAGGAGGAAGACAAAAAGGATGAGAAAGGCTCACATCAATGAGGACAATCATAGGCAAGAGATGCCAAATGATAGATATGATGTGAGGAGTAGGGATTTCCATGCAACGGATGCACATACGAGCTAAGAAGCTCTCCAATGAAACTAGTGGGGGTGCATCTAACTTGCTCGCTCATGAAGACCTAGAGCTCGTTTGAGGAGGCTCATCCTTGGAATATGCAAGCCAACTTCTATAGTGTGAAGGTACCCACATAACTATATGCATAAAGATCATATCTATGGAGTACAAAGATATAGAGGGAGTACTAGTATGGATCTCTCAAAAGGATAGTAGTGTTGCCCCTTTCTCTCTTTTTATTTCTTTTTCTCTTTTTTCTATTTTTTGTATTTTTTTGGTGGCCTCAATGGCTCTTTCTATTTAACTCTCATTTGTCCTCTTTGGGATCTTTTATTGTGTCCACTTTGGGATCTTTTCCTCACTTAAGGGCAACGCTCTATTTTACAAGAAGGTAAAGGAAATCTTTCACACTTTACAAGGTACTCAAAACATCAAGAAGATGTAACTATCATGACGTATTGTAACATCCCAAAATTTTCCAAATTTTGGATTGTTAATAAATAATATAATATTGATTGAATTGTTTTGATTTTGGGATAAATGAAAAACTTTTCCCTTGAGTTTTTGTTTAAACCTTTACAAACCATTTAATAAAATTGGATAAACATTTATCCAATAATGAAAATTTTGGTTGTGAACTTTATTCAAAATTTCAAAGAATGATTTTCTTTCTTTTGTCCTTTTGAAATTTGGTACGAACCACAATTAAATATTTTCGAGTGAGAATAAAATGACTTTCTTAAATTTATTGTGGTCCCATACTCATTCTCGAATTCTTATTTTGGAGTTTATTGGATATTGACGTCTAAGAGATATTTAAATATTTCCAATAATTTAATAAATAAAATGAGAGGAGATAATATGACTTCTCCAAAAAAACAGTATTGGAAAAATTTAATAATGTCGTTAATGAGTTTTTTTTCATAAAAATATATTTCTAAAATTTATTCTGAGAGGGAAATATAGTTTTCCTAGGCTCTTTATGTTTTATTTTGCCTATACAATTTTATTTGAGAGTGTTTAACCCAAAATAGGATTCCTAAGTCAATTGGACTGAGGTCATCTATCTAATTTTTTCCCTCTATCTCTCTTTCCTTTTTCTTTATCTTGGGACAAATTTTGCACTAAGGCCCATAGCCCGAGCGAGCTGTCTTCTTCCTCTCGTTCGTTCATGTGTACGTGAACACAGAAGCAAATGGCCATGGCAACTGAAGCTCTTCCTCCTTCCTCCCATCTACTCTTTTGACCGATTCACTTCAGAACCTACACAAAAATTGTGGACAAGTTCATGAGGAATTCATTCATTGAAACAAACACGCGTTTTAATGCTTTTAATTGTCCATAATTTTCTCCATAAATGCCATTAAATCTATTTCCAAAACCTCGCTTTTAATGTTCATTATTTCTCCATGAATGCCATTAACTCCATTCCAAAACCTCACCCACTCTCCTTCTATGGACCTCCCATGACCCTATAAATACCGCCCCTAGGACCCCTTTGAACCACACATCCCCACGCATAAAGTCCCTCTCCAAAGCCCTCTCCTTCGTGCGCAATTTCTCGTCGGAGTAAAGATGCATCCACACTTCCGGTGAAGATTTTTGTCGCCATGAAAGGTACCTAGTCCATATTTCTTCCTCTAGTTTCTTCCCCTTGCCGATGCGCACCGTTGTGACATATTTTTCCTCTCGATTGCAAGGCCGGAGCACGCCGTCCGTGTCATTGTGCTCTTCATGCGTTCTTCTCTACTCCGGTGGAACTTCTCGGCTATCCGAAGGCGAACATGGATCTATAACCTTGTCCATCGAGTCGCCCAAATCATCCTCTACCCCGTTCCGCTATTCGTTGACGCCGGAGACCTTTTTCCAAAATTCCAGTGAGATCTCCGGTGAGCCTTTCTCCCCTCTTTGTTCATCATTTTATTTTGTAAAAATCGAATGGGTACAGACCTATCAGAACTTGCCATTTTGCATCCTTTTTATTAATCCCGTAATTCATTTTAGCAAAAATAGTCAAACTTCAGAAATTCATATCTTCTATCCCGTAAGTCGGATTTTGACAAATTTTATATCCCCAGATTCCTTGGAAAATCTAGTTTATTATTTTCCAGTAATATTCCACTTTTGATAATTCGAAATTTAACTCACATTTATTTTTATAATCTGAGTATATTTGATATACATCTTATTCTATAATTTATTTGGAATATTTTCTTCATCAAATTTGATCCTTAAAATCAAATCTTTCTGTTTGGACAATTGTCACATTCTTTCCATCATATAAATACACTATTTAGTTATATCTCTTTTTTATATAACTTTGGCTACAAAAATTCAATCTTCTCAACAAGATCATCACGATTTCTATCAGATCTTTTTGAATCCAATCCAAGAATTGATTTCCTATTCAAATATTCATATGAACAAACCAACTGAGTTTGACATGCTCTCCATCCAATTGATTTTATAATCAACCTCCAACATATCCAATTGATTTTACAATCCTCGGATATATGATTTCCATCATATTTCCATCCAATCCAACTTGATCCTATCTCATCCCATCCATGCCATAGTAATTAGTTTATTAATAGTAATGACTAAATATTTATGTTGTTAATTGTATTTTTATTTGGATCTTCAATTTGGATTTGTGTTGTGTGTTGAAGCATTTCTCTTCTATCGTTAGATATATTGTAACGAGAAGGAGAGACGACTACGAGTAGAATATTTCATCTTCAGGATCCAGGCAAGTTACTCTTTTGATCATGCTCCAGTATTACCTATATTTTTGATATGCATTGTAGTCCAACTTAAATATTATGCATTGATAGGATTATATATTATGCTATCATATTACACCCAGTAGTTCATTGAGTTAGGTCTGAACCTTATATCATTGTCGCCACCGTGTAGATTTATATTGCCTTGCTAAGTATACGTGGATTGGGAAGTGATCCATTATGAGGTATGAGTGACTAAGTAGTAAACAGGACCAAGATAATCTTAATGAACCACCTGGGTGGAATGGTTGGGGGCACCCTGGAGGAACCAGTGGATTTGCCTAAGTGACCTGGAGATGGCCAGTAATCACTGCGGAATGCCACCCAGGCTTAAAGGGATCAATCATATTTTTCATAACTAGAAGCTTACGTGTGCAGCCACAAGCTATTATGGGATCTGGCTTGGTTGATTAGTTGTAGTGACTCTTACTAGGTGGTGCTACGAATGTAGTTATGAGTAGGTGGGGTGGGCACCGCCAGAGTGAGGGAAACTCTTCTAAAAGACCATGTCTCGACCTTCCGGTTCTCATACAACATGCAGTGTGACGAACTAAAAAGGAGGTGGTCGAGTCTTGTGGGGAAAAGTGCACAAACCTCTGCAGAGTGTACAAACTGATCATCATTAGCCGTATCCAGGGGTTACGGACAACTTTGAGCATCTAGAAGTGGGAATGTTGACGGATCTCATCATATTTAATTAATCAATCGGGTTTAATCAACTTTGGGAATAGATTGACTTGGAGAAATAATTCAATCATATTATGAGCTTTGTAGTACTATTATGATAATCTTTGAGTAGGACAAAATCAGCTTTATGCAAACTGAAACTCTTAGAGCTTTTCCACCAGTCAAAATTGCATGTAGAAGATAGGTCTGTTATATATTTTTTTGGGAGTAACTTGCCGTACATTCAAAGTACTGACCCATTTTGGGTTGTAAACTTCGGTGTTGCAGGATTGTATACGACGAGTAAGTGATGCGATGCAGGGTTACAATATCTACACTCAACTTTGCCGTTGGTGTTGATGGGACTCCACTTATGTATTGTTTGTTTCCGCGGTGTATTCTAGCCCAAAGGCTATAAGGTAATAAATACCATGTATTTACGTTACTTTTTGACATGTGATTCATGGTATTTCATCGAGTACTGTGCGTGCTAGCATACTGATCCAGGGATAGCACAAAAGTACAGTAGACTTGGTTCCCTTCGGGACCGGGTCGTTACAAGATGGTATCAGAGAACATGTTGACTGTAGGTCATGGCCCTAGAAACTGGAAAGCCATTAGGAAGTATACTCTCTAAAAATATTTTTTTTTTAAAATCCATTACTACTCATCTTTTCTAAGTTTTACCAAACACTCCCTCTTATCCCTAACAAGTTAGACTATACCCATGCCACTTTGACCACTGAGAAGGATTGTGTTACGTCTCTTCGGGAAGGACACGATATTGGACAACTCAATACCATTTCGGAGAATAGATGTTTTCAACGTGAATTAGAAGTATGGAAGTATGCAAGACTCAAAGAATTTGAAGACTCTAAAGATCCCACCATTATTCAAGACCCATAGAAGACCCGGGTACATCCAAGACTAAGATGCTTGTGAAGAAGTTAAGGAATATATTACACAATACCATATCAGGGCCCACCATGATAGTTGGGAAATGAACGAAAGAGTGCGAGTAGAGTGCCCGACCATGCGAGCTCATGTGGAGGAAGGTACCATAGGAATTGTTTTTGATTGACTTTATGAGTGATATTTGGAGTTTTCTCGGAGTTCTCGCTATTGATTTAATGATTGGTGTCATTTGAACTGTTAAATTTAAATTTGTATTTTCGGGATACGTATTTCGTAGGATTTATTATTAATTGAACCTTGAGAGTTGTGAGCAACGGATGATGTATCAGAAGACCATCACATCGACGAAACTCCTTGTATCGAAGACTTTCAAGAACCGAAGAGAATGAAGACTTCCTGACGAAAACGTAGTAAACGAGTCTATTATGTATGTTAGTTGTTTGATAATTGTTGTGTAGGTATCCATCTCCTCTTCTCTCTAAAATTCTATCTCATCTCTGACCAACCTTGAAACCCATAGATGGACATTAATATTTTGATGAGACCAGTGACCCAGTCAAAGTAGAAGAGTGGATTAAAAATATAGAAGGGACAAGAATCGCCCATTTGCAAAGAGAAAACGATTGCTGGAGACGAAAGTTCTCCTATTGATCAACGGATAAAAGGTTTGAGCACAAACAATGTAGGATCATCGCCACCCAAAAACGTTTATTAGTTTTGCAGGTGAAGACCTCTTTAAGAGGAGTGAGAAAGACTGAGTGTTAGAATACGTGATTCACCTATTTACATATGAAGTAATAATTTGAGTACGGGATGGATTGGTCCCCATACCGAAAACTCTTATTATATACTTTTGAATGTTAGATTGGTAAATCAGAGAGCCTAAAGACCCGTAGTAGAGTGTCGATGCGACAGGCCTAAAACCATAGAATGGTAAGACGCATTACCCTTGTAGATAGGCATCGTGCCTAACGTAGGTCATACGGTGAGTAGAAACATGCAGATTTTCAAGAAGCTTCAATTGGAAGTTATTTCGACCACCATGAGCGTCTTGATAGGTAGTTTTGGAACCTATGTATTTTATAGCAAGACTTGTTCCTTGGGGAGATGCAGATTCTTATCTGTGGATGCTTGATGAAGAACCATCATGGAATGAAGAATTTCGGAGACCCCATAAGCTTTCTTCTAAGGGTGGTAGTTTCCTAACACCCTGGTGTGTTAAATGATGCAAACCACACCCTGGTTAAGGTTCAGAACTGGTGCCTAAAGCCACGAGCCCGGGATATGATTTAAGTAACGGAAGCATATGGAATTGTATCGGTGGAAGACAACCCTCACATGAGAAGTGAAGGATAAACCGCAAGCCTCATAATGTTATGCCAAGACTATGGGGAAGTAACCCAAAAATCCTCGAGCCTAACTCATTTCTTTCGAGCCTTTGCAAATCTCGAGGACGAGATTTCTTTTAAGGGTGGTATTTTGTAACATCCCAAAATTTTCCAAATTTTGGATTGTTAATAAATAATATAATATTGATTGAATTGTTTTGATTTTGGGATAAATGAAAAACTTTTCCCTTGAGTTTTTGTTTAAACCTTTACAAACCATTTAATAAAATTGGATAATCATTTATCCAATAATGAAAATTTTGGTTGTGAACTTTATACAAAATTTCAAAGAATGATTTTCTTTCTTTTGTCCTTTTGAAATTTGGTACGAACCACAATTAAATATTTTCGAGTGCGAATAAAATGACTTTCTTAAATTTATTGTGGTCCCATACTCATTCTCGAATTCTTATTTTGGAGTTTATTGGATATTGACGTTTAAGAGATATTTAAATATTTCCAATAATTTAATAAATAAAATGAGAGGAGATAATATGACTTCTCCAAAAAACAGTATTGGAAAAATTTAATAATGTCGTTAATGAGTTTTTTTTCATAAAAATATATTTCTAAAATTTATTCTGAGAGGGAAATATAGTTTTCCTAGGCTCTTAATGTTTTATTTGTCCTATACAATTTTATTTGAGAGTGTTTAACCCAAAATAGGATTCCTAAGTCAATTGGACTGAGGTCATCTATCTAATTTTTTCCCTCTATCTCTCTTTCCTTTTTCTTTATCTTGGGACAAATTTTGCACTAAGGCCCATAGCCCGAGGGACCTGTCTTCTTCCTCTCGTTCGTTCATGTGTACGTGAACACAGAAGCAAATGGCCATGGCAACTGAAGCTCTTCCTCCTTTCCTCCCATCTACTCTTTTGACCGATTCACTTCAGAACCTACACAAAAATTGTGGACAAGTTCATGAGGAATTCATTCATGGAAACAAACACGCGTTTTAATGCTTTTAATTGTCCATAATTTTCTCCACAAATGTCATTAAATCTATTTCCAAAACCTCACTTTTAATGTTCATTATTTCTCCATGAATGCCATTAACTCCATTCCAAAACCTCACCCACTCTCCTTCTATGGACCTCCCATGACCCTATAAATACCGCCCCTAGGACCCCTTTGAACCACACATCCCCACGCATAAAGTCCCTCTCCTTCGTGCGCAATTTCTCGTCAGAGTAAAGATGCATCCACACTTCCGGTGAAGATTTTTGTCGCCATGAAAGGTACCTAGTCCATATTTCTTCCTCTAGTTTCTTCCTCTAGTTTCTTCCCCTTGCCGATGGGCACCGTTGTGACATATTTTTCCTCTCGATTGCAAGGCCGAAGCACGCCGTCCGTGTCATTGTGCTCTTCATGCGTTCTTCTCTACTCCGGTGGAACTTCTCGGCTATCCGAAGGCGAACATGGATCTATAACCTTGTCCATCGAGTCGCCCAAATCATCCTCTACCCCGTTCGGCTGTTCGTTGACGCCGGAGACCTTTTTCCAAAATTCCGGCGAGATCTCCGGTGAGCCTTTCTCCCCTCTTTGTTCATCATTTTATTTTTAAAAAATCGAATGGGTACAGACCTATCAGAACTTGCCATTTTGCATCCTTTTTATTAATCCCGTAATTCATTTTAGCAAAAATAGTCAAACTTCAGAAATTCATATCTTCTATCCCGTAAGTCGGATTTTGACAAATTTTATATCCCCAGATTCCTTGGAAAATCTAGTTTATTATTTTCCAGTAATATTCCACTTTTGATAATTCGAAATTTAACTCAAATTTATTTTTATAATCTGAGTATATTTGATATACATCTTATTCTATAATTTATTTGGAATATTTTCTTCATCAAATTTGATCCTTAAAATCAAATCTTTCTGTTTGGACAATTGTCACATTCTTTCCATCATATAAATACACTATTTAGTTATATCTCTTTTTTATATAAATTTGGCTACAAAAATTCAATCTTCTCAACGAGATCATCACGATTTCTATCAGATCTTTTTGAATCCAATCCAAGAATTGATTTCCTATTCAAATATTCATATGGACAAACCAACTGAGTTTGACATGCTCTCCATCCAATTGATTTTATAATCAACCTCCAACATATCCAATTGATTTTACAATCCTCGGATATATGATTTCCATCATATTTCCATCCAATCCAACTTGATCCTATCTCATCCCATCCATGCCATAGTAATTAGTTTATTAATAGTAATGACTAAATATTTATGTTGTTAATTGTATTTTTATTTGGATCTTCAATTTGGATTTGTGTTGTGTGTTGAAGCATTTCTCTTCTACGTTAGATATATTGTAACAAGAAGGAGAGATGACTACGAGTAGAATATTTCATCTTCAGGATCCAGGCAAGTTACTCTTTTGATCATGCTCCAGTATTACCTATATTTTTGATATGCATTGTAGTCCAACTTAAATATTATGCATTGATAGGATTATATATTATGCTATCATATTACACCCAGTAGTTCATTGAGTTAGGTCTGAACCTTATATCATTGTCGCCACCGTGTAGATTTATATTGCCTTGCTAAGTATACGTGGATTGGGAAGTGATCCATTATGAGGTATGAGTGACTAAGTAGTAAACAGGACCAAGATAATCTTAATGAACCACCTGGGTGGAATGGTTGGGGGCACCCTGGAGGAACCAGTGGATTTGCCTGAGTGACCTGGAGATGGCCAGTAATCACTGCGGAATGCCACCCAGGCTTAAAGGGATCAATCATATTTTTCATAACTAGAAGCTTACGTGTGCAGCCACAAGCTATTATGGGCTCTGGCTTGGTTGATTAGTTGTAGTGACTCTTACTAGGTGGTGCTACGAACGTATTTATGAGTAGGTGGGATGGTCACCGCCAGAGTGAGGGAAACTCTTCTAAAAGACCATGTCTCGACCTTCCGGTTCTCATACAACATGCAGTGTGACGAACTAAAAAGGAGGTGGTCGAGTCTTGTGGGGAAAAGTGCACAAACCTCTGCAGAGTGTACAAACTGATCATGATTAGCCGTGTCCCCGGTTACGGACAACTTTGAGCATCTAGAAGTGGGAATGTTGACGGATCTCATCATATTTAATTAATCAATCGGTTTTAATCAACTTTGGGAATAGATTGACTTGGAGAAACCAATTCAATCATATTATAAGCTTTGTAGTACTGTTATGATAATCTTTGAGTAGGACAAAATCAGCTTTATGCAAAATGAAACTCTTAGAGCTTTTCCACCAGTCAAAATTGCATGTAGAAGATAGGTCTGTTATATTTTTTTTGGGAGTAACTTGCCGTACATTCAAAGTACTGACCCATTTTGGGCTGTAACCTTCGGTGTTGCAGGATTGTATACGACGAGTAAGTGATGCGATGCAGGGTTACGATATCTACACTCAACTTTGCCGTTGGTGTTGATGGTACTCCACTTATGTATTGTTTGTTTCCGCGGTGTATTCTAGCCCAAAGGCTATAAGGTAATAAATACCATGTATTTACGTTACTTTTTGACATGTGATTCATGGTATTTCATCGAGTACTGTGCGTGCTAGCATACTGATCCAGGGATAGCAAAAAAGTACAGTAGACTTGGTTCCCTTCGGGACCGGGTCGTTACACGTATGCAATGTATGTCGCTGCCATTGTAGCAAGAACATGTATGACATGAAGATCAAGTCATGAAGAGATGGAAGTTGCATGGCAATGTAACTCAGAAAGGCTATGGAAATGCTTTGATAGGCAGGTATGGTGGCTGTTTTGAGGAAAGATATAAGGAGGCTTATGATGACAGAGCGTATCATGCCAAGGGTTTGGATGTACCGGCGAATGTGGACACCAACTCTCGGAGTGAGAAGAAGGCAATGCACGGCACAGGAGAGGCTAGCAAAATATGGGAAGGTGGAAGTGTCAACTTTCAATACTTACATTAGTCCGAAGAACTCATGCACTTATTATCGGTAACTCTCAATCTAATGAGGAGGTTCACAAAGAGACAAGTACCCCGAGGAGGAGTGTTTGGGGTTTTGGTTATCCTTGCGCATCCTCGACTCATGGTACGTGAGTGTTCTCTGATATTCGACCCCTCAGAAGAGTAGTGATCCATCTAGTAGCTAGAGTTCTCAACTAGTTTTGTAGGTTTTGAAAATACACACGGATTGCCCAAAATAAGACACCTATCACTAATAGGCTAGAGATCTTGACACCAAAAGTTCAAACATTACTCACATCAATACCTCAAAACTATTACTAGCTACTACTAAAATTAAATAGCAACCTCAATTACCTACTTTCAAGACAAGACACAACTCAGTGCAACAACCAACTCTCTTTAACAAGATAAACATGAAAACAAAAAAGAGTTCCAGCAACAAACTAAAAAAAATCCAAGGCTCTTGCTAAAGACAAACTAAGACTAAAACTAAACAAGGCAGTAGCTATGAAAAGATAAAGAACACACAACAGGAAAAAGATAGGCAGGAAAAATCCTATGATGTGTTCTAAATTTTGAAAGTGGAGCGTGTTTCTCTCCCACACAAAGTAAGAAAGGATCTAACTTGTTATGAACAGCAAGCAAATCTAAAGAAAACTAAAAACAAAACCTAAGAGCGAGACGCTCGAAGCATAGCACATAACGCATGAAGTGATAAAAATATAGTGAGACGAAGGACGAACTGATGATTGTTGATGGAGAAGGGGATGCACGGGGGCATCCCCAAGCTTAGACGCTTGAGTCTCCTTGAATATTTATTGGGGATGCATGGGGGCATCCCCAAGCTTGAGCGCTTGACACTCCTGGATCTTCTTTCATCATCTTCCATCGCACACTTGAAAACTCCCTTCATCCATAACTCATCATAAGCTGATTAGAGAGGTTAGTACCCTTAATAAATAATTTTTCCCACTGGATATAAAGATAATATTGAAGAGCTACTGTTTCTCAAGAGTGCCAAAAAGTTTTTGCAAAGAAAAAGCAAGCTTAAGGTTTGCAAAAGTAAGGAGAGACAAAACGTGGCAGAATCTGTGAAAAACAGAACAGCAGATAGTAAAGCATTTTTAGGGGCAGTTCTGCAACTCAAATAGAAAAACTCAGAACATACGGAAGTTTCTTAATTGTATAGAGCATTCTGTGTAAAAATTTCAGCTGAAAAAGATGAACTCGGATTTTTCTGGAATTTTTTTGGTCACGAGGACAGGATCTGTTTTCTGGACAGCATGTCACAACTTTTACTTCCCTTGCCGTAAGAGGCTATAACTTGGCACAAAGCTGAAAAATAAAGATACAATGATGTTGCTACAGTAGTAAAAATCATCAAGACACAACAAAAGCAAAAAGAAACACCTAAATTCATTGCGGGCTGCCTCCCGAAAGCGCTTCTTTAAAGCCATTAGCTAAGCATGATGCAAAAAGAAGAATCAAGTTTTATCAAGAGAAAGAGAATAACTAGCCCGTGTAACGGACTCAAAAGGTAACTTGATTTTCTTTCTAGGGAAGTGTTCCATCCCCTTTTTGAATGGGAATTGGAATTTAATATTCCCCTCTTTCATGTCAATAACAATTGGACATAAAGGTTCACACTCTATATCCATAACAATAAAATCGACGGGAACATAGTTGTCATTGAAAATGATAAGAACATCATCGACCTTCCCCAAAGTTTTCTTTACGGAAGAATCAACAAGAAGAACACCAAAAGAACAAGGCTCAAAAGGCTTCAATTCAAACATATCAAATATTCTTTTGGGCATAACGGAGGTACTAGCTCCAACATCAGATAAAGCATAGCAAGAGAGGTTATTCAATTTAATTTTGATCATAGGGTCCCAACCATCATCTAGCTTCCTAGGTATGGAGGCTTCTACTCTAAGCTTCTCCTCCCTAGCTTTGATGAGAGCATTTGTGATATGCTCCGTGAATGCAAGATTAAGTGTGCTAGTGTGGGGGTCTCTAGACATTTTGTGTAGCAAGCTAATAACTTCTGAGAGGGTACAACTGTCAAAATCAATATCACTACTATCAAAGGTGGTAGTAGTGTCATCTAGGCTCACTTGTTTGAAACCCTCTATGTTCATAGGAGTTTCTTTTTCTATGGTTGAGGTATTATCATCACCATTAATAGGTCCAACGGGACTAGGAGTGCATTGGGTGCTAATAGTTTGAGTGTCCTCAACAATTTGGATAGTAGCAACTGTGTGGTGTGTAGGAAGGCTCTTAATTCTATCCTCTTCCTCTTTTTCTCTAGCCCATCTTTCTTTAAGTTTAGCCATCATCCTAATATTTTCATTGATTTGTAACTGGATAGCATTAATAGGAGTGGTCTTATTCTCCTCAAGGGGAGAGGTTCTAATTTTAAGCATCTCAATATCAAGGGCTAAGCTTTCTACCTTCAGAGAGAGATTATCTATTTTAGCTAATTTCTCTTCTACATTTTTGTTGAAGGCTTTTTGGGTAGTGATAAAGTCTCTAAGCATGCTTTCTAATTCAGAGGAGGGGTTCTTGTTGCTAGGGTAAGTGTTGTTGTTCCCATAGTTGGATGGAAACGGTCTAGGATTGCTAGCAAAATTTCCCCTATAAGCATTGTTGTTGAAGTTGTTTCTAGCAATAAAGTTCACATCTACTTGTTCTTGAGCAACCAAAGAATTCAAAGGAACATCATGAGGATCAATAGAGGGTTGCTTGGTAAGTAGAGACATAATTAAGTCAACTTTTTCATTGAGGGAGGTAATTTCCTCGACAGAATTTACCTTCCTACCTGTTGGAGCGCGTTCGGTGTGCCATTGGGAATAATTGGTCATCATTTCATCGAGAAGCTTCGTGGCAGCACCAAGTGTAGTTTACATAAACGTTCCTCCCGCGACCGAATCTAACAGGTTCCGCGAGGTAAAGTTCAAGCCTGCATAAAAAGTCTGGATAACCATCCAGGTAGTCAAACCATGTGTATGGCATTTCTTAACAAGAGATTTCATTCGTTCCCAAGCTTGGGCAACGTGTTCATTACCCAATTTCTTAAAATTCATAATATTACTCCTTAATTGGATAATCTTAGCAGGAGGGTAGTACTTTCCTATAAAAGCATCTTTGCACTTATTCCAAGAATCTATGCTATTTCTAGGCAAAGATTGAAACCAGAATGTAGCATCTCCCCTTAAAGAGAAAGGAAAGAGCTTGAGCTTAACAACATAACCTTCTACTTCTTTATACTTTTGCATATCACATAATTCAACAAAATTATTCAAGTGTAAAGCCGCATCATCTCCAGCACCAGAGAATTGATCTCTCATAACAAGGTTTAGCAAGGCAGTTTTAATTTCATAAGAGGTAGCTGAAGTGGTAGGTGTGGCAATGGGAGTGCAGATAAAGTCTTGGTTGTTGTGACTAGTGAAGTCACACAACTTGGAGTTTTCATTGAGACCCATAGTAGCAGCAAGTGTGGCAGATTTTTTTGTAGTTTTTGATAAAAGACACAAAGATAAAAACTAAAAGATAAACTAACAAGACTAAAAAACAAAGGTAAAGGGTAGTGTGCAACTCCCCTATCTTAGCACTTGGAGTCCCCGGCAACGGCGCCAGGAAACTTGCTTGATGGCTTCTCGCCCCTTCGTTGGTTACCCCAAGTGGAAGGTTGAGATGTAGTGCAGCAGCAGTTTTCCCTCGGTGAAGAAACCAAGGTTTGTCTCCAGCAGGACTCTAGAGATGATAAGTAGGTGTCAGCGACGCAACTGACGCGGACCTGCACACAGACACAGATAACTTTGTTCCCAACGAAGTTCAGAGAGGTTGTCAATCTCTCCGGTCTTGTTGTTCACAAGGATAAAATGCAAGGGATAATGATAGCAAGTAAAAGAAGTAAGGTAAATATAGCTTGGAAATAATAACGAAGATATGGACCGGGATACGTGATGTTCGCTAGTGATGTCTCTCTCCCAAAAGACGATAAAATTTCTATGCGAGGTAAACAAATTACAGAAAGGCAATTGACAGGATTATGAACGCACCGCAATGCTAACTATGCTACAAAAGAAAGGATGAGGTTCAAAAGCACAGGCAGTACGCCAAGATAAGTTGACCGAAATCCATCTGCATCTACTACTAATCATCCACCTTGAGATATCTATCCAGAACATCTCGCTGGTATTAAGTTGCGAGCCCCACCCAAAGTGTAAACCCAAAGCAACAGACAACTGCATTAAAAAGAACTTTGCGTAAAGTAAACAATCCTTGTGACCACGGTCACAAGCACCGTTGTTTTCCCCCTTGTGGCAACAGCACATCCCCTAGACTCATGTTTCTGTCACTCAAGCGTGTCATCGGGGGGCATGAACCCACAATCTAGCACAACGTTCCCTCTTGAAGTCACTACCTACTACTTGGCAAAAGCAATAAACAGCAACAGAGAACATGCAAGAATTACTTAGGACCAATAATATAAGAGATAAAAACCAAATATATTACTCTATCACAATCTGAACATAATCTCATAATCCATCAGATCCTATCAAACTCAACATATCAAAAGAAGAAATATTACAAAGGTGCCTCGATCATGTAGGGCAGCTCACGAGGTCTAAACAATGAAGATCAAACAGGGGAGGAGAACATCACATAGCTACTGATCACGGACCCATGGTCCAAGGAAATCTACTCATGAGACATCCGGGGAGCATCCATGGTGGAGAGGAGACTCCCGGAGGTCAATCCTCCCTCCGGCAGGGTGCCGGGAAGAGGTCTTCTGGTGCTCCCGATCTTCGGAAGCGCGGAGGCGGCGGAACAGAGGCGAGTTCGCGGAATAGGGTTCCCCCTCTGATGTTTTCCCGTGGCGGAGAATAAATAGGCGAAGGGGGGCAGCCAGAGGTGGACCAGGGGCCCCAGGCGCCCCCCTGGCGCGGCCAGTGGTGGGGCCGCGCCGGGTGGCCGTCTGGGCCCCCCTGGCTCCCCTCTGGCCCTTCCCGGGCTCTTGCGAAGCTTCCTTCACGCTGATTTTTTATCTGAATTTCCCGAATTTTTCTGGCACTTTTTATATGGGGGAAAATTGAAATAGAAAAACAGCAGAAAACAGGAACTGGCACTGGGGTGCACTGAGTTAATAGGTTAGTCCAAATATGATCAAAAGTATATGAAAGTTTATCTAGATCATAGCAATATCACACAAAACATGCATGGAGCAAGCAGAAATTATAGATACGTTTTGGATGTATCAACACGCTGTGCAACTTTATGGATGGAATCTCACCGAGTAGGCCCTGAGTATCTATGCATCACATGGATTGAAATATCCCGCTCTTGTAACAATACTCCTCAACATATCTTAACGGAATACCCAAGATATAACTGTTATGGCCAGCATATTTCAGTCAGGCGGTGGGATGTAAGTCAAAGCATCCGGGAAGATAGCAATTATGCAAGAACTCACGGTCAAAGGAATGGTCTACTACGTTCTGTAATTACAACAATGAACCTTCATAAGTTTGATCATGCTGTAATGCTTACTTTGGGTAATGTTCATCACGTCACTCATCCAGTGAGGTGTCCTCACAGTAAATAGACTTAATTGTCCATGATCGCAAAACAACGATCATTATGTTGACCATGAACTAGTTATAGATATATAGGCTAACTAGGAACGTTGGGTGTTTCTATACCACACATGTATCATTGTTTCACTGATACAGTTGTAGAACGGTATGAAACTGGTTATGAACTTGCTTAGATATATTGGAATAATCATATATTATTTTCCTCTAGAGCATATATCCAACAGTCTCCCACTTGCACTAGAGTGCTAATAATCTAGCCGCATTTTCCTGATCATAATCATCATATCATATAAGTGTTCATTGATCATGCTTTCTCATGGAAGAGGTTTCATCAACGATCTGCACTAATTCAGATTCGTATGTTTCCTTTCCAACTGGTATTTGTCAACTAGTTTGGCATGCCACCCATTATCATATAATGTTTGGATATAAGTTTTGCGGGAGAGTGAGACTATTATTTCACAGTATCCTCCAATGACCCTTTGGTTCAGCCTTTAGAAGACTTATCCATGGTCATATATATGTACTGGGAAATACACTCAGCCAGAAGTCAATACTTCTTACGCTAAACTTTTATCCATACATCTACTTTCTTAAGTAGTGTTATGTTTGTAGTGTTTTGAATCATGAATCTCTGGCTCACTTTTCTTTCATATCTTGGTGATGTCTCTAATTTTATATGGACCCATAATATGGCTTGCAATTGTAATCTTGCATTACATTCAAGTCTATTATCCTTTCTATAATTTAGAGCATTGTCCTCAGTATTCCTCATATACTGAATGCATAGACCTTATTCAGATTCTGTGTTTTACTCCTAAAGCACATCAGAATCTGTTCTTCTTTCAAGAACTTTTGAGTCGTTCTTTTGTTGGATTCACAGCACATGTTTTATGGTAGAATCATATGCTAAAGAGCATATAAGATCACATTTCCAAGTACATGGTGCATCTCTATTCTTCCATCAAGACAATGCTTGTGATATTTGTATTTTCATCCGTTATATAATTTCTAGCCACAAGAACCTGTTTCTTGTCTAGAACGTTATTCCAACCTTTACTTTGGTTCATTATTTGTATCTTAATATATCATTACAGATTTCACTGTGTTAGTACTTCACATAAAATAAGATTCTTGTAATATTGCGTATTATCTGCCTTATGCTCTATATATATCATAATGCATACATGTATATGAGACGACTCTCTATATACACAAATCAATGCATGTCCATATATATATATATATACATATATATATATACAGCCGGTCTATTCTGACATCGTTGTCAGAATAACTATTCTGACAACATTCCGAACTGCATCGTATCGCAAATAGAACCACACTGCTGTATTCGTAGCACTGCACCTCGGGTAAAATAGAACCGCATGCACCGTTTTCTCTTCAACTTTTTAACCGTTGGTCAAAATTGAGCGTATGATACACCGTTGGATTCGTATTGAAATGGAGCATCTTCCGTATGTTGAACACTTCTTCTAAGGATTAAGAGCAGTTTCGAAAACGGTGCGGCGACATACTTTTGCAGCGGTCGTATTTTCGAAGATTTCTCTTAAACCGTTCATCGGAATGACGCGTATGATATACCATTGGAAAGATATCGATCAGGCGCTCCATGCATATGTATAACACTTTGTATAATTCCTCATGGGTTGAGAGTAATTTCAGATAAAAAAAACGCAGCCACTCTGGTTTTGGTTTTCGGATCTCGTAGATAGTTAAACTTTTTAACCATTTTTCGAAACGATGCGTATGATACACCATTGTATTCGTATGGAGTAGGAGCATCTCCACATGTTGAACACTTTTTGAGATTCTTCACGGTTTTTAAGGAATTTCGAAAACGGTGTGCTGCCCTCTCGTGGACAGCGGGCGTTTTTTGCGTAATTTTTTTATTCGTTCGTCCGACCGATGCAATTGATACACAGTTGGATAGCTATCGTCGAGGCGCTCGATTTTCATGTATATCTTTCTCTCTAACTCCTTACGGTTTAAAAGTGGCATCAATTTTACTAAAACGCGGACTCCCATTTTTTCGCGGAACAAAAAATCGACGAGTGAACTGCATTGTTTCGCATCCGACGGGCAAGGTGCAAGAGCTCTCATTGTCCTTGACTCGAATGTCTCCAAATGGTGTTTGCGTGCAAGAAGTGGGAGATGGGTTTAGAGCATAAAAATACTATATAGTTTAATTGAGAACTCAATCTACTAAAACTTCACACTTGGTCTCCTTCGGAATCAAATTTTGACTCATCCCCAGACCACTAGTCTAGCAAAAGTCAAACTGATCCTCTCCCTTTCGACTTTGAGCACGCATGCAATGGATCAGCACAAGCAAGATATGTTGGCACTTAGGATGGCAAAGAGAAAAATGATGTGGAAAAGACAAAAAGGTGTGAAAGGCTCACATCAATGAGGCCAATCATAGGCGAGAGAAAGCCAAATGATAGATATGATGTGAGGAGTAGGTATTTCCATGCAATGGATGCACATATGAGCTAAGGTAAGCTCTCCAATGGAACTACTGGGGGTGCATCCAACCGTCTTGCTCATGAAGACCTAGAGCTCTTTTTAGGAGGCTCATCCATGGAATATGAAAGCCAAGTTCTATAGTGTAAGGATCCCCACATAGTAATGCATAAATGATATGAATATCTCTATGGAGTACAAATATGGCAATGGAGTATGAGTGTGGATCTTTCAAAAGGAATAGTAGTGTTGCCCCCCTTCTTTGTTTTCTTTTTTTTTGTATTTTTGTGGCCTCATTGGCTCTTTCTATTTATCTCTCAATTGTCCTCTTTGGGATCTTTTATTTTGTCCTCTTTTGGGATCTTTTATTTTGTCCTCTTTGGGATCTTTTCCTCACTTAATGGCAACACTCTATATTGTACAAGAATATAATAAAGATCTTCCGACTTTACAAGAAGTACTCAACATAAAGAAAACTGAAAAACTATCATGATGTATGCAAATGTATGCCTCTGTCAGTGTAGCAAGATATGCAATGATACTAGCGCGTCATGTAGCAATGATTAGGGCAAGTCCCCACTAGCATGCGACTCCTCGATCACGCAAAATCATGTATGACATGATGATCAAGTCATGAGATGATGGATGTTGCATGGCAATGTATCTCGGAAAGGCTATGGAAATTCCTTGATAGGTAGGTATGGTTTCTGTTTTGAGGAAGATATAAGGAGGTTTATGATGACGGAGCGTATCATGCCAAGGGTTTGGATGCAACGGTAAAGTATGCACCAACTCTCAAGATAAGAAAAGGCAATGCACGGTACCGAAGAGGCTAGAAAAATATGGAAGGTGGAAGTGACACCAATCGAATACTCGCATTAGTCCAAAGAACTTATGCACTTATTATCGGTAACTCTCTATCTAATCAGGAGGTTCACAAAGAGACAAGTACCCCGGGGAGGAGTGTATGGGGGTTTGGTTATCCTTGTGTATCCTCGACCCATGGTACGTGATGGTACTTTATATATTCCAACCCCTACAGAGGTTAGCGATCCATCTAGTACCTAGATGTCTCACCTATTTTTTTGTAGTTTTCGAAAATATGCAAGGATTGCCCAAAATACGACACATATCACTAATAGACTCAAGCTCTTGGCACCAAAAGTCCAAACATTACTCAAATCAATACCTCAAAACTATTGAAAGTTACTACTACACTTATAATAGCAACCTTCATTACCTACTCAGTGCAACAAGCCATATCTCTAAACAAGATAAGCATGATAACTCAAGAGAGTTCCAAAAGAAACCTAAATAAAAGCTCTTTAAAAGATAAACATAAAACTAAGAGCTAAGCATGACAGCAGCTACGAAAAGATAAAGAACACACAAAAAGATAAGCATGCAAACCTATGTTGTTTTCTAGGGTGAAGTGGAGCGTGTTTCTTTCCCAGACAATGAAGGCTAGGGTCCAACTTGTTATGAACAGAAAGCAAAACTAAAAAAAACTAAAAAGTAAAGAGCGAGACGCACCAAGATAGAACATAACATTGAAGAGATAAACATATAAAATGGAGAAGGACGAACTGATGATTGTTGATGGAGAAGGGGATGCACGGGGGGTCATCCCCAAGCTTAGACGCTTGAGTCTCCTTGGATATTTCTTGGGGTGCATGGGGGCATCCCCAAGCTTGAGCGTTTGACACTCCCGGATCTTCTTTCATCATCTTTCATCGCATACTTGAAAACTCCCTTCATACAAAACTCATCTTAAGCTAATTAGACTGGTTAGTACCTATAATAAAATATATTTTCTCCACTGGAAATAAATATTTTCATGAAGAACTACTGTTTCTCAAGATTGCCAGAAAGTTTTTGAAAAGAAAAATAAAGATCAAAGTTTGAAAAATGATTAAAACATAAAACGTGGCCGAATCTGTGAAAAACAGACCAACAAATAGTAAATAATTTTTTTGGGGTACTTCTACAACTCAAATCAAAAAACTCAGAATAGACACGAGAAAGCTAATTGTACAGTGCATATTTTCAAAACAATTCAGATCAAAAAGATGATCTGGTGATTTATCATGAATATTTCCGTCAAGCAGACAAAATCTATTTCTGGACAGTATGTCACAACTTTTGAACTTTCTAGCAATCGGAGGCTAAAACTTGGCACAACTTGAAAATAAAGATACAATAATGTTGCCACCGTAGTAACAAGCATCAAGACCACTAAAAATGAAAGTAAAAAACATTTTGGGTTGCCTCCCAATAAGCGCTTTCTTTTATGCCTTTTAGCTAAGCATGATGCAAAAATATTAAGTTGTAACAATTGAACCACCATCAGGATCATCAAAAAGCTCTTGAATAGTACAACTAGTCTTAAGAGGACTTTCAAATAAAGACCAGGTGGTAACACTTCTAGGAACAATAGCAAAGGTAGTAAGACCAATTGGAATTTCATTTCTGATTCTATTCGAGAGAGGTATCTCTTCCAAGGTCTTCACAGTTTCCACACACCTGGCAATGGGTATATTTGCTTTGGGTTGAGGAACCTTAGGTACGTAAACGAACTTAGGTTCCTTCTTTGCGGGGGTTTCTACCTTTTTAGTTTTGATGAAGGATAGGGTAGTTCCTAAAGTTTCAATAATATCCTCAATCTTCTCAATCCTAGAAGGGTCCATGTCATGGGATCTAAGGGTCTCCAAAGTTGTATAGATTTTGTACATGGAGCTATGAAGTATATTTAAATTTCCTTGAATCCTACGATCTACCTCATTTAATTTACCCATGCTTGGCATCTCTAGCTCTGTCCTATCAAGTTTACTCATAATGTGAGCTAATGTTATGTCCTCTTGTGTACTAGCAACAGGGAGATTTCCAAAAATATTTTCCATAACATTAAGAGCTTCCCAAAAAAGGGTTTCCAAGAAATTCCCATTGACTGCAGTATCTAAAACAAACCTATTCCAAGAAGTAATACCAACATAAAAATATCTAAGAAAGATAGTGGTGGATTACTTCTTGGTGGCTCTATTTTGAGAATCATTAATTCTATACCAAGCATCTTTCAAACTTTCTCCACCCCTTTGTTTGAAGGTGAGAACCTCTCCTTTGGGTGCAACACCAAAGGTAAAGGACTTAGACATGCTGACTGAACAGAGAGAACTACTAAAAGCAAAGTAACTAATTTTTTTGTGGTTTTTGGTATAAGACTCTAAAACAAAAACTATAAAGTAAACTAACAATACTAAAAAGCAAAGGTAAAAGATAGTGTGCAACTCCCCTATCTTGAAGATTGGAGTCCCCGGCAACGGCGCCAAAAATTATGCTTGATGGGTGTAGATAACACCTCCTCGTTGGTTACCCCAAGTGGAAGGTTATAATGTAGATAGCAGCAAATTTCCCTCAGTAAAGATACCAAGGTTATCGTACCAGGAGGACTTTGAATTATGCAAGTAGGTGGAAAGGAAACAATGGCGATGTTTACAACCTTGAGGTTTCTTACTTGACCTAGACCTGCACACGACACAAGTAACTTTTCTCCCAACGAGTTCAGAGAGGTTGTCAATCTCTCCGGCCTTGTTGCTTACAAAGGATCAAACACAAGCAGGAAATAGTGATGGTGATTGCAAGTGAAAGGAAGTAAAGCAGAAAATGGTTGAGGTGTAAACAGTGGTGGAAATATGGACCGGATCTCCATGGTGTTCACTAGTGATGTCTCTCTCCCAAAAGACGATAAAATAGCTAAGTTGGGTGAACAAATTACAGATGGGCAATTGCTGGCGGTGAAGTTAATAGGTTTATTGGGATGCCTCCCCTGTCAACCGCGCCAATAAACGATTCTTGATAACCCACAATTCTAGGGGATCAATGGTCGCTTTTCGATAAATAAGGATGTCGATCCCAACGAGGAGCAGAAGGTATCGAAAAGTGACCCTGGATAAGGAAAGGTCTGCAAACACTAAAAGATAAATATTTAGGGATTTTTGGATTTAAGAAACATAAGGGTAAAAGACAAGCAAAGTAAACAGGGTAACTAAGGATTAACAGGTGGCCTGATCCTTTTGAGCAAAGGATAGGCCTGGCAACTGAACTTATAAAGGCTAAAGCGTTCTTGAGGACACACGGGAGAGATAGCCAAGTTACTTTCACCATATTCCGCCAAGTAGTATGTATTGTGTCGATAAGTGTCGAGTGGGTGGATCAATGCTAGTACACCTTCTAGACTAATATAAGTGCACTCTTATGATTACACACCTTGCAAGCATCCACAAATACAAGGTAGTAATTAAGGCATAAGCCAAACCACACCATTACGATCGAGGATCCATAACTCCCTTATGCAAAAGTATGCAAACTGGGGTTCAGGTTTCTGTCACTCTGGCAACCCACCATAAGCATCCTTTGTACACAATGTATTCCTCTAGGTCCTTAATAAGGCGAAGTGTTGGGTGTTCGACTCACACAACACCACTAGGAAAAAAAACACAACTTAAATATCAAACAACACATAATATTTCATCATCATATGACTACTAACAACTAGACTACTCCCATGTCCTCACGGACTAAAGTAACTACTCACAAGCCATAAAATAGATCATGATCAGAGGTGATAGATGGGTGGCAAACAATCTGGACACAATGATATTTCTCCAACAAAACTCAATAGCATTCACCACAAAGTAGTAATCGACACCAATAGAGTAGAGAGGATAGATAGTATGGATTACAACACAAGTTGCAATTGTGAGATGAGATGGGATAGAGATGGAGATGGTGTTGATGTTGGGGATGATGTTGATGATGATCTCGATGATGCCCGTGACGATGATGATGACGATGACGATGATCTCGCCTTCCGGGAGGTGATCTCCCCGGCGGAATCTGCCCGCCGGAGATGGATTTTTCTTCTCTGTAGGTTTCCTCCACGTGGCGCCGGCGAAACTCCGAAACTCCTCTCGTTTTAGGGTTTTTACCCCAGGGGGGTAATATAGGTCAGAAGGGGCACCGAGGTGGGCCACCAGGCATCCAGGAGGGTGCCTGGCGCGCCCTAGGGGGGGCGCCAGGGACCCTTATGGAGCCCTGGTGGGTCCCCTCTGGTCGATCTTCGGTCTCCTCCAGTGAATCTTGAAAATAATGACCCACCTCAAATTTCGTCGAATTTGGAGTTGATCGGATTCATCAACTTGATGTCCACTTTTCACCGCTAAATTCTGCTTCTGCTGCTTCGGCACCAGAAAGTTGCAAACTATGTAAAAAAAAGCCAAAACAACATAAGAATAATACTTTAAAGTGGAATATATCGATCAATAGGGTTAAATTACAATATAAAATAGTGATGCATTTTGGACGTATCAGCAATTGACATAATTATAAATGCACCGCAATGCTAATTATGCGGCAAGAAAGTTAGAGGCTCAAAAGTATGGGCGGTACGCCAAGACAAGTAGACCGTAATCCAACTGCATGTACTCACTAATCATCCACCTTGAGATATCTATCCAGAATATCTCGCTGGTATTAAGTTGCGAGCCCCACCCAAAGTGTAAACCCAAAGCAACAGACAACTACATTAACAAACTTTGCGTAAGGTAAACAATCCTTGCAACCACGGTTACAAGCATTGTTGTTTTATCCCTGGTGGCAACATCACATCCCCTAGTATCGTGTTTCTGTCACTCAAGCTAGACATCGGGGGGCATGAACCCACAATCAAGCATAAACGCTCCCTCTTGGAGTTACTATTTACTACTTGGCCAAAGCAATAAAAAGCAACGGAGAACTTGCAAGAATTACTCAAGAACAAAATATAAAAGGAGAACCAAATATATAAGTCATCACGATCTGAACATAATCTCATAATCCATCGGATCCCAACAAACACAGCATAGCAACAACAGGAAAATTAAATAGATGCCTTGATCATGTAGGGAAGCTCACAAGAGCTAAGAATTGATGCACAAGATTGGAGAGAATACATCACATAGCTACTGGTCATGGACCCATGGTCTAAGGGGGGCTACTCACGGCACATCCGGGAAGCACTCATGGTGGTGGAGAAGCTCCCAGAGGTCAATCCTCACTCTGGCAGGGTGTCGGGAAAAGGTCTTTTGGTGCTACTGATGTTGGAAGCGAGGCGGCGGCGAAACAGAGGTAAAAATCACGATGCGGGGTTCCTCTCGAGGGTTTATGCAATGGGGTGTAAATATAGGCCGAAGGGGGCACCAGGGGAGGTGGCCCCCTCCCAGGCGCCCTGGTAGCGCGACCAGGGCTGGGGCCGCGCCACCTGGATGCCTTTGTGGGGCCTGTCCCCCTCTGGCCCTACTTCGGGCTTCGTGAAGCTTTTGTTGCGCTGATTTTTTATATATTTTTATTGGAATTTTTGGAGCTCTGTAAATATGGGTAAAAACCTGCAATTCACAGACAGCAGCAGACAAAAACTAGCACTGGTTGCACTGAGTTAGTAGGTTAGTCCAAATATGTGTAAAAAGGTATGAAAGTGTAGCAAAAACATAACAATGTCACCCAAAAGAGCATGGAACAAGAAGAACTTATAGATACGTTTGGGACGTATCACACCTCCGTCGGTGCGGTGTAATGGAAAGGTTGTGATGGGGTTGCCCTCTGTTGATGGTGAACACCTTCCGATCTTCATAAATTTGGGAGCGGCTCTGTGTGTTGTTGACAGGAAGCTTGCCGTGGAAAGGGTGATCTCCCTGTACCCGGCTGACCCATCTACTGTCATCAATGGCCTTAGAGGCGTGTAGGCGATCGCGATCTTGCACCGTCTCCGAGAGTAACCGCGGGAGCACACTGGAAAGCAATCGACGAGCAAGCATCTATTACTACGAAGCAATCACGAGCAATCAAGAACAAGAAAGCAACGCGAGACAACACAGTACGGTATCGCATCTATCGTCGAGAGCGGTTACTAATAGGTTAAGTGGAGTACTCGTCACACACGACGGTACCGCACATTTAGAATGGTTCAAGTTGTTTAGCTACACAACATGAGCAAAGATTGTTAACATGGCATCTCACTCTAGCATGGCATGTCACACAAACATGGAAAGAGGTGAAGCATAAGTAAACTACCTATACTAGTCAAGTTAAGCGGGGTAAACTCCTAAGCATGGCACATCACTAATTACCCCATGATAATTAATGTTTTAGTACTGTTATGACCTAAACAATATTTTAGATTGGTTACCAACAGAAAACAATAGCACAATCACAATCTACACGAAATTCTAGTCAAGTTACATATAAAGAACATTTTAAACGGACCAACGGTTAAAAAGTTATGGCATATTACATTTCAAAGTGGCAAAAGTTGTAATTAGCAGTAAAACAGCATGTAGACAAGTGCAAACATGGCAAAAGAACACATTTTACTAAAATACACAAAATTCTAAGCAAGTTTCATGTTTAACGCATCGCGATCCGAGCTACGGTCTAAAAGACACGGGCAAAGCAAAAATAAAACACAATCTACAAAATAATAAATCCTGAAAAGGAAAAAAACGCCTAACGGGCCGAAATAGGGACCAACGGGCTTAACAGGGGGGCGTTGTTCATCTATCTTACGCACATGCGCGCCACATAGAGGTGGGCCGAGCCCAACAGCATTACAGAAAAGAAAAAAAGGTCGGGGCTCACCGAGTGGGCCAAGCCCATGACGGCTGTGGGCGCAAGATACGGGAGGCTCGCCCACGGGCGAGCGGCAGCAGGTCAGGGCGTCGCGGGCTGGGCCTGGGGGCGCGCTGACCCACGAGCTGGAGCAGCCCAGCTACAACAAGCAGAGGCAGCGCTCGATCCCGAGTTCGTACCGGGCGGCGGCGGCGCTGACGCCGACAAGCGAGGCGGGGAGGCGCGGGGAGGCAGCCCGGGGAGGTCGTGGATGGCGCGTCGAGGCGCTAGGTGGGCGGAGCTAGCCGCCGACAGGGTCCTAGCGGCGGCGAGGCGTGGTCCAGGAAGGAGTGGCGGGGCGAGCTCCCGTGGCCTCCATGGCACGGCGGTGCGGCTCGACCTGCGGAGGAGAGGGAGAAGCCAGAGTTGACGGAGGCACGAGGGAGAGAGAGGGCAATGGGGTGGACCTGCGGGGGCGACTGGTGGCAGCGGCTCGCGGCGAGTTCGACGGAGGTTGGCCAGCGATGGACGATGGGGAGGAGCAGCTCGGGAGGAGCTCGACGACTTGGATGCGGCTAGGGGAGTCTGGTACAAAAATTGAGGTGCTAGGGTAGGGTTTGCCTATTTTTGGTACGGTAACACCTACTATTTATAGTAGGGGCTGTTTGGAAGGTGGTTTGGGCCACAAAATGGTTTATTTCGGGTCTGGTTTTTGGGTGGGTTAGATTCCGAAGATAAGTGGGGAAGCCGAGGGTCCAGCTAAAGGCACGCGCGACATTTTGTAAATACCCTTGGAGTTATACCGGCTACTATGCCTGGCACCTCCGATCGTTTAAGTACCCGACGAAGTAGGAATCGCGCGAAAATCGAAACATCGCCTCAAAGCACCGAACTGACGTCGTCTACATCGCTTAACGCCAAAAGAGAACGTCGAGCACCTCCCGATAAAATAACCCATTTAAATATAAATGGGGGTTTCCGCACTGATGGTGAAGGCTGGTCTCGTGCCGGAAGTTGCGACGGTGATTGGGTGACTTTCCCAATGCCGCAACAAGATCGTGTGCCATGTGGACTGGGTCCGGTCACGCATCCGATACGAGAAAGAGGGGGGATATTCACCGATTAATAAATCGGCGAAGCAAACACTACAAACAATACAGGAAATCAACAAAATAATACAACCAACAAAATTTTTAGTTTGGGTGAAAATCCTGGGCTGTTACAATACAACACCTCCAACAAGGGATCTCTTCCCCAGATCCTGGATGATCTGAGGGAGAGGGGGGGAGAGAAAAGGGAGACAACGCTCTTCAACACCACCAACAAGGGGCTCTGCTCCATGTCGAAGATGAACTTCCGTCGAGAAAATTTTCCGCGGAGAGATGGCGACGTCGAGGAACGAAACCATCAGAGATAAGAGGAAGAATGATAGCTCAAAGTGACGATCAAGGGAAGCATTCTCACTCAAATCGTGAGGATACTAGGAAAGAGGAACGAAGTCAATAGACGACCAAGATGTTATCCGGAGTCGGAGAAGCTAAAGGTACTACAGGAATTCCCAACCTGAGATCGGAATCGAGACAATACGCTGCAAGCAAGGCATTGTAACTATTCCGAAACTCCACACATTCGAGATCCTAGAGTTTGAAAGGGGATAAGTCAAGATTAAAACACTTACGACACTTGTCCTGACCAGAGAAAGAGTAAGGAGTAACAAGAATCCTACTCTCCAATAACTAACTTAGTAACTACAAAATAGTTTTTGTCTAGACTCGACTTCGGCCAGAGAGGGGATCCTACGATCGGTAAGGCTCTGATACCAAGTTGTAAGGCCTGATATGCGGTACTGTTCCAGATCTAGATGTTTCCAGCCAGATCCAGGTACGAAGCAGATATCGGTCCCACCGCGACATATGACAATGCCATATGCCCTGGATTTCCAACATGATATCACAACATTAAAGATACAAGGGTACAACATCTCATACAATCGGCATACAACTGCCTTAAATACAATACATCAGCGGAAGATACATGTCTGATTACAGACTACAATCAAATGCCTAGTGGAAAAAATAAAATCATCGATCCCCATAACCACACGGGTCCAGGCCCTCCGCCAGGATCCGTCTAACTAGTCGTCGTCGAGTCTCCATGTGAAACGTCGATCACCAAACCTGTTGTCGATCAAGAACCCTGAAAAGAGTTTGGGGGTAGTATCATGAGTACATAAGTACTCAGCATCCAACTGTAGTGGCCATCTGACCCAGCAAGGACTTCATCACTCGTCATTCTAGGATAACTAGTAGTTCACGGTAAGCATGGGGTAAGTGGTGAGGTTGTTGTCGCACTAGCATTTATGAAGTGGCTAACGGTCTAGAGAGTAAGATAAGAAGCCAAGCATTCGATGAGGAATTTCCTCCAACAAGTCTTGCTATCCACCTACTTACGCAATCATAACACCTATCCTATCCTTGTCCTCCCCTTTGCATCCCGACGAAGAAGAAGTAGTCAAGGCACACACACGTTGATCAAGTTAGGTCTATTGAAGACTAGCATCTTCCGACGATTCTTGCAGCACAAGAAGAGCATATCCAACAGTTATACATAAAGCATAAAGTAACAATGCAGCAGAAGTTGCTGCAGCATTGTATAATAGTAAGTTGTAATAATTATCAATGCCTCCGAGATCACTTCTCGACTTCCCTGCAAGGAAGAAAACCAGGAACCAACAGTTTAGTATTGTAGTAGTTTGTAGTTGTAGGATCGTGCTTCAGCATAAACCGTCCTGTTACCATGGACACGACTATTCAAATAGATTAAACTCCCCGCAGGGGTGCACTACTGGTAAGCATGCACGCTCGAATCTCTAGGGTGGCATACACCTTGTTAGAGAATACCCCACCGAGGCTATCCGACACACCGTAGCCCATCCTTCAAACTCAACAGAGAGTCCATCCGCCGGTCTAAATCCCAAGTACGCAGGACTTTGGACCCTCACCTTGACGTACTCATGCACGATGCGTGGGTGGTTGGGAAGTAGTAGCAAATAACACAACTTGAGTAAAGAAGACATCTAACTTCCCGGCAATCAGCTCGTGGTACTGCTGACGTCTGAAGAGCTCTCGAATGAGACTACAATGCAGGGGAGCCCATAACTCCTTATCCCACATGAAGGTAGTGCATACAGGCCTTTGCGGCCTCTCAAGTCATCCATCGAACCATTATTCATTTTATTATCTCACGGACAACCTTTATCGTTGCCAGCTAATTCACACAATGGTAAACGAACAGCAGCCAGGACCACCAGTACATCGGTGCCTGCCCTGTTGTCCCATCAAAGCACGTGGTTACCAACAAGGTGAATCGTCTCCTTACCTTGTCACGCAGGTGCTCTTGGAGGAGCTCGACTTTCGTGGTTTGGTAACTCTCGGGGACAACGATTAGGGTCTAAGCCCACCAGTACATCGGTATTCCCTCCTTGTCGTTCCGTCGCAATACCACTCGCGGGCACCGTTGGGTCACCCGGCTTCTTACCTTCAAGGACAACAGTGGTTCGGGACCCTAGGGCGGCACTACATAGTCAGCAATGAGTGGAGTACAAGGATTACTCCTCGATAGCTCACACTTGATGTGCTCGGCAGGGCTGTGGTAGGGGCCTTTAGCGGTGTCTGCTCTTTACCGTACCTATTGCAATAATAATATATTGTACCTGCGTTCACTCCCCAGAGTGAGCACGGCCCGCTATCTAATCCAAGTTGACTAACAATGTGCAAGGCTAACTGCTGAATATTATATATATTTAATAGGAAGCATAGGATAAAGGAAGGTACAACAAGTGGCGACAATGACAGGCTATGCGGTGAATACGAATGTAAGGTAGCAGCAGCAATTCCTAGTGCAACAGATAAATATAGATATATAGGTGATATCTGGGAAAGGTGAAGGGGCACTGCTTTCCTGAAAGCTCGGCAGTAGGGGTACGTTCGTCGACGCGGTAGTCGTACTCAGCAGCGGTGCAGTCGGCGGCAGTCTCAGGGTCTGCCAGAGAATAAATGGGGAGAAACAGTCAATACAATGCAAACAATATTCAACACAGATGCATGACATTACAGATGCATTGTTGGCGGTGTTCTAACGCAGTGCTAGATGATTTGCTCGGAGCGTGAATTCATCTGGGGATGAAATACTAGCTCCTGGTGATTATCGGCAGACGACCCGGAGGGGGAAGGTCTCGTGTGCGGTAGGTTAGATGGGGGTGGTTGATATACTGATAGTGTATTCTTATTCGTCGTATTTTTATGAGTAACTTTCATGTATAAAATATTTTCATTGGACTTACAGAATAAAAGATATTGATTTTCTAAGTTTTAATCATTTTATAGAATTTATGGAATTATTTTATTATTTAAATCAACATTATCCACAACAGAGACATTTGACAAGTCAAACTGACCAGTAGGCCCCATGTGTCATTGAAACATGAAATAGAATTCATTTTATTTTTCCTAATAGTGAAGGGGGACCCATATGTCATATTCACTGGTTATTTAACAAAATCAGTAGTTTACTTAACAGTGAAGTGAGGCCTAGGTGTCATAGACACAATTAACCTTAGCAGTTTTCTATTTGTTTTCATCGCATGTTAAGTTGGGGGCGTCCACATGTCATCTGCACATGGGATATTTAAATTAACATTTCTTTTAATATCTTGCTTAGGGGGTTAATCTCCCAGGTTTGGCCCACCTGCCAGCTGGTAGACCCACTAGGTGTATCCCAGGCTCGGCGGCAGCGAGCACAGGGAGCACGGCGTCGAGGTGCAGCTCGCCTCCGGCGACCATTCAAGCGGCGGAGGGGCAGAATCGTACGAGGGCCGCGCTGCGCATCCACTGGTGTTTGGAGTTGACGTAGAGGACGACCATAATGACGGCTATGCCGAACTGGGCGGCTGTCGGAATCACGGCGTGACGACGACGACGGCTAACAGGGCTAACTCAAGTGCGACGAAGGGGAATCGGAGCAACAGCTCACCACGAACGTGTAGCAGAGGCAGTGGGCTCGGGGGAGGGCCGGAGGCGGTGAACTCGTCGCCGCCGAGCTGCGGGTCGGGAGGTGGAAGACGACCTGATTCGGTAGAAGAAGAGGAGATCGACGATGATGGATAGCTTGAGGAGTTGGAGTCAACCGCGGGGAGGCTGCTGGACACGGTGGCGTGTCTCCTTGTCGCCGTTGGCCGCGGTGGAGCATGTGCAGAGGCGACGGCTGCGCACGGCTCAGTTGCGGGAGGAGCAGGGGCGATGGGGGGGAAGGGAGGGGCGATCTAGGGTTTGGGTGGGGCAGGGGGCGTGGCCTTGCCCTTATACTCGCCAGGGGCGCCGGGGATGGTCGCGGCCATGGTCGACGCGGGTGTGTGCCACGCACAGGGGTGAGCAGTGGAGGGGAAGGAGGGAGTGGGCTGGGCTAGTTTGGGCCACACTGTGCACTAGTGGTACCAGGCCAATAGGCCACATTCCATTTTCTCTTTTCTGTAATTTCTGTTCCATATTGCCTATCTGTTTTATTTGGTTTAAGTGCCATGTGATTTTTGTTATATGTGAAAACAGATTTATTATTTGTGTTAAACATTAAAGAGATGCCACAAAAAGTTCGGCTCAAGTATAAAATCATTTGCATATTTGTTTGATTAAAAGGAATTAATTGGAGATTTTTTAGCTACTGTTAGATTTGTTTCAAATATTTAAATGTTATGTTAAATATCCATTAACATAGTATCCTTGTCTACTGATTATTATGCATTTAACAAAATTGTTTG
Source organism: Bromus sterilis (assembly GCA_950022295.1). Lineage (NCBI taxonomy): Eukaryota > Viridiplantae > Streptophyta > Magnoliopsida > Poales > Poaceae > Bromus > Bromus sterilis. The sequence continues at coordinate 228,273,171 of OX465599.1, forward strand.
CACAATTTTTAGTCAAGGTTTAATTTGCCACAATATTTTTAATATCAACCAAAGGGAATTTTGAATTTGTTTTGATTCAAAGATGATCAAGGCAAGATTAGCAACAGTAATTGTCATTAGAAAAAGTGATTACTGTTACATGACACTAAGGGTGTTACAAGTCTCCCTCACTACAAGAATTCTCGTCCTCATAATTTAAGCGGTTGAGGGGAAAAGATCGGGGTATTCTTCACGAAGACGATCTTCGCGTTCCCAAGTTGCCTCCTCTTCAGAATGATTCGACCATTGAACTTTGAGGAACTTGATTGTCTTGTTGCGAGTTTGACGTTCAGACTGATCAAGAATGCGGCTCGGATGTTCTTGATAAGACAAGTCCTGTTGTAGTTCCAGCATTTCCTGATCCACTGCTCGGATAGGATCCTTGAAGCAGCGACGGAGTTGCGACACGTGGAAGATATCATGGACTTGGGAGAGGTTCGGCGGCAATTCCAATCGGTATGACACTGCTCGACGTCGGGAGAGGATAGGGAATGAGCCGATGTAGCAAGGATCCAACTTTCCTTTGATCCCGAAACGATGAGTGCCCCTCATGGGAGTGACACGAAGGTAAGCCTGTCCGCCGGGTTGATAGACCATTTCTTTGTGCTTGCGGTCATAGTTTCTCTTCTTGCGGGACTGAGCAGCCTTCAAGTGTTCAGGGATAACGTGAACCTGATCTTCAGCATGCTGGATAATGTCCGGACCAATGAGGGTTCGTTCCCCAGTTTCCGACCAAGTCAGAGGGGTTCGACACCTACGTCCATAAAGAACTTCAAAGGGCGCCATCTGCGGACTAGCTTGATAGCTATTGTTGTACGAGAATTCGGCAAACGGAAGAGATTCCTCCCATTTCTTACTGAATGCAATGACACAAGCTCGAAGCATGTCTTCAAGAACTTGATTGACTCGTTCAACCTGTCTTTGCGACTGGCTGTGATAAGCGGTGCTGAAGTTTAGGTGAGTGCCCATAGCTTCTTTGAAACTATCCCAAAATCTTGAGGTGAAAATGTTGCCTTGGTATGAACTAATCTCCAACGAAATACTGTGGAGGGAAAAAATTCTGGAAACATACAAGTCTGCTAACTGACAAGAAGAGATCGTCTCCTTGACTTGCAGAAAGTGGGTAACCTTTGAGAACTGGTCGATGACGACAAAGATGGCATCATGACCCTTCTATGACCGGGGAAAACCAGTGACGAAGTCCATCTCAATATTTTCCCACTTCCATTCAGGAATAGAAAGTGGTTGCAGAGTTCCAGCGGGTCTTTGATGTTCGTCTTTGATGCGACGACAAACGTCACACTCGTCAACATAACGAGCAATGTCTTGCTTCATGTTAGACCACCAGTATTGTTGACGAATTTCTTGGTACATTTTTGTACTTCCAGGGTGAATTGACAAGGGGGTATCGTGAGCTTCTTTCATGACATCCGGGGTCATATTCAAGTTCTCCTTGCTTCTAGGAACCACTAAACGATTACTGAAGAACAAGGTACCATCATCATCAACAGTGAAAAATGCGGCCTTTCCTCTTGCGAGATCACACTTAATCTTTGCAACGTCAGAGTCATATTTTTGTATCACCTTGATGGAGTGGTCGAGGTCTGACTCAACAACCAGGTTATTCACATAACTCTGAGGAACAATCTCGAGGTTCAGCTTGCGGAGCTCTTCATACATAAGTGGTTGTTATACCTGAACTTCAAGTTCACTACAGTAGGCTTTGCGGCTCAGGGCATCAGCCATCACATTAGCTTTGCCAGGAGTATAATGAATATCCATGTTGAAATCGGCTATTGTCTCGAGCCATATTTGTTGGCGGAGATTCAGGTCTGGCTGAGTAAACAGGTAGTTCAGGCTTTTGTGGTCGGTGTAGATCTCGCAACAAGTACCGACGAGGTAATGTCGCCACAGCTTCAATGCATAAATTACTGCTGCCAATTCGAGATCATGTCTTGGATAGTTATCTTCATGAGAACGCAACTGACGAGATCCATAAGCAATCACGCGGTGCTCTTGCATTAGGACACAGCCTAATCCTTGACGAGACGCGTCGTAGTATATCACGAAGTCCTTCCGAGTATCAGGCGGAGAAAGCACTGGGGGAGAAGTGATCTTGTCCTTGAGAGCTTGAAAACTTTCCTGACATTTGTCTGTCCACTCAAACTTGACGCCTTTGTGAAGAATATTAGTCAGAGGCTTGGAAATTTTGGAGAAGTTCTCGAAGAAACGGCGGCAATAGCTAGCAAGGCCGGGGAAACTTCTGACTTGCTTGATAGTCCTGGGTGAATTCCATCCAAGAATAGCCTGAATACTTTCTGGGTTGACAGCAACGCCATCCTTGGAAATCACATGGCCAAGGTAGGTTACTTTAGGAAGCCAAAACTCACACTTAGAATACTTAGCATAGAGTTTGTGTTCTCGAAGCTTTTCCAGTACAAGACGAAGGTGTTCAGCATGTTCTTCATCATTCTTGGAGTATACCAAGATATCATCGAGATAAACCACGACAAACTTGTCGAGATATTCCATGAATATATAGTTCATCAATCGGGAGAAAGTGGCTGGAGCATTGGTTAAGCCAAAGGACATGACGGCGTACTCGTATGAACCATAGAAAGTAATGAAGGCGATCTTCGGAATGTCCTCCTTACGAACTCGGATCTGGTGATAACCCAACCTCCAGTCGAGTTTCGAGAACACCATAGATGCAGCAAGTTGATCATACAGATCGTTGATCCGAGGAAGCGGATACTTGTTCTGTATTGTTTCTTGGTTGATAGGTCGGTAATCGTGGACCAAACAGTTCGTTCCATCGCTCTTCTTGACAAAGAGCGAAAGTGCTCCCCAAGCAGAGGAACTTGGAAGAATGAATCCTTTCTGAAGTGCCTTGTCGATTTCCTCCTTAAGTTCAAGGAGTTCATGTGGCGGCATCTTGTAAGGACGATTGGAAATAGGAATAGTGCCTGGCTTCATGTCGATGACGAATTCCACCTCTCTGACCGGGGGTATTCCCGGCAGTTCTTCTGGGAAGACGTCGAGAAAATCACGAACGAATGGAATGTTCTCAATTCCTTCCAGAGGTGAGACATTCAAAGCATTCAACATATAGATCTGTGCTTCAGCATCCTGGGTAATTCGGGCGGTGTGGTTAACAATCTCGCCAGAGGAGTGGAAAAGTTGGACAGACTTGGTGCCACAATACAGTGCGGCATCGTGAACTTACAACCAATCCATTCCCAGAATGAGGTATATGGAGGAAGACTACAGGATGATGGGGGACACAAGGAATACAATCCCTTCGACGTCAACGGCAACATCGTGTACCATCATGGAGGTTTGGCAACATCCTCCAGGGGTGCGGACAACCATCAGCGGGTTCATTTTTTCAAACGTAAGGTTATGCGATAATGGAAATGCTTCCGACATGAATGAATGAGATGCTCCAGAATAAAATAAAACTGTAGCAGGTACTGAATTAACGAGAAGGGTACCCACCACGGTAGCGGGTTGTTCCTGAGCTTCTTCCACATCAATGTTGTAAGCATGTCCATGAGCTTTAGCAGCAGACCCAGTATTATAGTTGGGGGTCCCGTTGTTTCCATGACCATTTTCGCGGCCAGCAGGGTGAACTACCAGTTGATTCCGTTTCTGGGGGCATTCTTTGTAAAAATGTCCAGGTTGGCGGCATTTGAAGCATAATCCATCCCGAGGATGGAGAGGTGTGGGATTGGGTGGTGGAGGTAGAACTCTTGGACTCGGTGGTGGCGGAGGCAGACTGGGTGCGGCATAAGAAGGCCTTGGAGAAGGGGCAGGTGACTGGGTCACACAGTTAGGGATCCAACGTTATGATAGAGTTTATGTGAGTCCTTGTGCTCCATCTGGGCAGTCTTGACGGTGATAGCCTTGTTCACCATGGTGGCGAAGTTGGAAAAATCATGAATGGAAAGGGCGAGCCTGAGGTCTACATTGAGTCCACGACGGAATTTCTGCTGTTTACGGGCATCAGTGGTGATTTCTTCTTCCGCATAGCGAGAGAGGTTGAGGAACTCGCGTTGATAGGCTTCAACAATCATGTTGCCCTGAGTGAGGTTGCGGAATTTTTTCCTCTTGCGATCCATGAATCCCTGAGGAATGTAGCGGGCGCGGAAAGCGGACTGAAATTCATCCCAGGTGATGACTTCTCCTACTGGCAGTGAATGCTTGTGGGTTCACCACCACTTAGTAGCGGAGCCTTTCAGGTGGTAGGACGCAAAGTTTACAAAGTCGGCTGGATCAACATTAGCAGACTCTAGCTCATGAGTCATGTCGCGTAGCCAGTCATCAGCATCCAATGGCTGAACAGAGTTGCGGAACATAGTGGGGTAGAGGCGGGTGAAGTCATGCAGAGTCACTGCGGCATGCTGATGGTGGTGCCCATGTTGATTCTGTTGTGGGAACTGAGCCATGATATTCTCCATGAACTGACGGTTCAGCTCGAACTGTTGCATCATTGCAGCCATGTAATCTGGCGGCGGAGGTGGATCGCTGGCACTACGACCACCATGAACAGCCATCCTGCTAAAATTTAACAGGGGTATTTCAGCGATGACAATTTAGCGACATACTGGAAACAACCATGAGGTAATGCGACAATAAAGAAGTAGTGGAGCGGATATATAGGGGCAGTCATTTAAGATACAAATCCACACACAGAGTCAGCCAAAATCGTACAGCATAACGTCATAGAAATTAAAGAAAAAGGACACAGTAGGAGGCGCGTAGACCGCGGTAGGAATACACAACTCGATATAGCAAAGCCTATGTCAATCACGTCGCAAGAAAACCGGTAGCACAGGGAATAATGCCAGTGGACACTTGGCCTGCCCTGGATGAAAAAGGGGATCCTGCGGTCCGGGGCACTAGATCGGAATTCCTGATACGCGACTAAATAAAGGGTTTAGAAGCAGAACTCCGGGTGGAAAACAATCTCAGTGCAAGTTTCATCAGCGGTCAACTTGTTAATTATGTTGACAGCAACGGTGATACCCAATAATAGCAACGGGTTATCACGGACAAGATGGTACACCGAGTATAGCAATGGCAAGGAATGTTGTGGATAATCTAGCTCTCCAGGTAGATGCGACCGCGAGATCCTAATGTCAGATTTAGCAAAATTTTCCAAAAGGATAAGTGAAAGGATCGATATGGTCAACTAGAGGGGGGATGAATAGGTGACTAACAAATTTAACTTTAATTACCAACTTTTAGGGTTAAGCGGATAAATAAGATTATCTAGATGTGCTCTAGATGAATAACCCTATGTGGCAAGCAAGCTAAACTCAAATGGTAGGCAACAACTACAATAGCAAGCCAACAAGCATAATAAGATACAAGTAAAAGTGCGGAAAGGATAAACCACAAGTGACAAAGAGACACGGAGATTTGGTTGACCGAAGTTCAAACTCTTTTGAGGGAGTGCTAATATTTGTTGGAGTGATGCTCAATCCATGAGAGCGCTACCAACAAAGTAGCTCACCGTATTCTCCTTTTTCGAGTAACCCCCAACGGATGAGCCTCGATTCACTCGGGGTTGGTCTTGGACGCGACCACCACACCTTTAAAAAATTCCCGGAGCGCAACACAAGCAAGGAAGCTTCTGGGAAGGACACATAGCCTCCTAGGAGCCAAAGCTCCAAGAGTAACAAAGTCAACTGAGTAGAAATCTTGAGGGGAACACAAATCGGTTTGGTGGAACTGTAGATCGGTCCTTGCTCTCTCAAATCCCAAAAGATCAACAAGTTTGTGTGGAAGACTTGAGAATATTGAGCAAAATGGTGTTCTACAAATGGAGCTCAAGCAAGGGGAAAAGGATTAGGGTTGGAGGAAGAAGAAGGGGGTATTTAAAGCACTTGGGTGGGGGTAGGTGAGAACTAGCCGTTGGACCCCGTGTGCACGGCCTAAAGGCCGTGTGCAAGGAGTCTACAGCCAATTTCCCACATAACCCCGTGTGCATGGCCCCGGGACCTCGTGTGCACGGCCATGCACCCCGTGTGCACGGGAATTACCGCAGGCAACCCAGAAGGGGGCCAGGGCGTTGAACACCCTGTGTGCATGGGGTAGAGACCCCGTGTGCACGGGGGCCCGTGTGCACGTCCTCAAGGGTTGTGTGCACGGGGTCAACAGCACCTTGGCCACTTTGCGATGTCCCTGTAATACCCATGCCCACATAAATATCCTTCTTCCATGCTGTATGGTGGATGAAATATGGCTTAGGAAAAATGTGTTCCCACACATACTCAAACCTCGTTGACACCTCTTGATAGTGCGGTTTTCCTATGACTCAAATCGAACCAAAATAAATCCTTTGAGCCACCGGATAACCACGCCTTTTATCTTTTTGTAGTGGGGCCAATCATCCTTAAAATAAATAATCCTCCGGGAGACCAATGACCTGATATACATCTTTTAACACCTGTCATTAGTCCCACTAACCACATTGTCATAATACCAAAACACCATTTAGGATTAAATGCACTTTCAATCTCCCCCTTTTTGGTGAATTGGTGACAATATGGTTAGACAATGGAAATAAGATATGCAATAAGAGATGCCATGCAAACTGTTTAGCATAGTGAGCTCCCCATTGATGTATGCATATAATAGGATGATTGCTTTTGAATGCAATACACATACAACATGAGGTGTCCCCCTATGTAAATAGCCAGGTGCAATGATATGAGAGAGGCACACTAGTAAAAGTAATCATTGCACAAGACCCTATCATGTGAGATGAGAGCAAATAAATGAGCAAGACTATGGAAAGCAATGACATGATGCAAAAACATATGCAAGGCATATAAAACATCAAGTCGTGATAGCCATATATAACACATAGTCTCACACAAGATAGATAGAGTGGCTCACGTCCACATAAGAGTACGGAAAAGTAAAAACTTGAAAGTACTGCAAGCCAACATAAACACAAACACACAGAGTCTCACTAATGGCTTGCAACCTAACCAACAAACGTAGCCTAAATATAACTCTTCTCCCCCTTTGGCATCAAGACGCCAAAAAGGGAAAAGGCGATGCTAAGGAAGCTACACAACCGGAGGTCCGCTCGCCGCATCATCATCCTCATCAACCCGCTAGTTCTCCAGCGAGAGTGAGTAGTTCGTGCACACACTGTCCTGATCCTCAAGTGCAAACTGAACTGGCTCATGATTTCTCTCGGCTTGCTTCTCCTTGTAGGCCTGATGACCTGCCTTGGAGCAGTTGACATCACGGATCTGCCTCTTCTGGATGGACTGACACATCTTGAACAGATTAACCACGGTCTTGAAAAGAGACTTCTTCTCGCGGCGAGTGAAGGTGGTAGGAGCATCCATGGCAGAGGAACGCCGACGAGAGGCACGGGCAGAGGAGGAAGCACCTGCAGTAGGGGCACCATGAGCAACGGTCTTCTGGTTGCGCCCATGCTTCGGCAGAACATACTCGGCTGGAACAGGTGGCTTATACCTCAGATCTCTCTTGGGCATGCTGACACGGTAAGGTGCAATGTCCTCAAGGCGGCAAACTTTCTCAATAAAACCCTGAATGAGAGGATCATAGATCAAAGATTTCTGCAGACGCACACACTCCCTCATCTCATGATGCATGGTGTCGAGCACATCGATCTTCTTGCCCTCATGAACCATCTTGATCAAATCAAACACAGAGGGCAGAATCTTGTTGGAATCACCTGCCTTCAGAGTAATGGTATACCTGAGAATGTGGCGAAGAGTATCATAATTTGGCAGCAAATTCTGAGAAGAACCAATCTCAAAGGGCTCCTCAGGCCTATACGCAAAAGCAATCACCTCCTTGGCAAGGGTAAGCTGGGTCACACATGAAAACTCTGGCTGCTCCTCAAGGTAAAACTCATATGGAATGATCTTAGAAAACTTACTGAATGGAGCAGTATACTTGGAAGTACCAGACATCCAAGTCAGAGAGCGATTGTCATTGCGCTCAAAGAACACTGTAGCATAGAATTGCATCACCAGATCTTCATTGGATGGGTGAGAGTAAGTCACAAACTGAAGAAGTCCCAAACTCTCTAAAGCAGCATAAACTCTAGGGTACATATGAGAATTCTCCTTAAGATGCTCAACATCCACTTGCTTCTGAGCAGCAAACTTAGTCTTCTTCACAGACATGAACTGATGATAAACATTGTACTGAAAGGTATTCTTGAAGAGAGGATCTAGAACACGACCTGTGGAGCGAAGATATGGAGTCACCTGGCGATGCTCCCAAACCTCAGGCAAGGTCCACTCAGACAGCGGACAGTTGAGAGGGTTGATTATGGCTGCTAACGAATAAGAGGACCCTCAGCCTCTTCCACTTCTTCTCCATCATACTCAGCATTTGGGTCTTCAACAACATCATCACTTGAGCTTCTCGGTTCCTCAACCACTGGACGCTTGGAGGCAGCACGACGAACACGAGCGGCATGAGTGCCCTCGCTACCTCCCTCGGACGGCTGAACATGCACCACTAAAGCATCATTGTCCTTGGCACGCTTGCGATGAACATAACTCACGGTGTCGGAATCTATAGACGAAAGATAAGAACATATGCAAGTGCTCAGGACAACAAGGTGAAGGAAACATGAGAAAAACCACATGAACTTGTGCTGCAAGGCCCGTGTGCACGGTCTCAGAGCCTGTGTGCCCCGGATCCCGTGCGCACGGCCTGGAGGCCGTGGACACGGGGTTCTGCCCAACCATTGCTCAGTGTTCGCGAGGAGTGGAGGAATGGTCTGGGAAAATCCTTGTGAGCAACACTAGAAACATGGACAAATCTAATGCGCAACAAGGAGAAACAGCATCGTCCCCAAATCGAACCCTAGCCGGAGATGGGGTGCAAAACGAGGGGAGGAGCCTCACCTGAAGAAATGGTGGCGAGGAAGGAGATGCAGGGGTCCGCGGTGATCGGGGCTGGGCCGGAGGGTGGCGGCGATAGCGACCGAGACCGGCGGCGACACAAAGGGCGCCCAAGGGAGATGGCGGCAGCGACCTTGAAGAGGAACGGGGCATGGGGAAGTGATAGGATGGAACTTCCTCCCCACGGCCTTGGCCTCTTTTAGGACACCAGCCTTACCCCGTGTGCACGGGGCCAAGGGCCCGTGTGCACGGCCATAAGCTCGTGTGTACGGGGTCTTCAGCAACTCGACCCTAGATTTACACATGGGGAGAGATCTGGGTGGCTAGAAAACCATCCTTACCCCATCCCTAGGTGAAAAACGGGCATAATTACTAAAGAACCATCGCCACAAAATCCCTACGTTACGGGAGGTGTATGAGGAGAGCACTTGCATAGATAGAGTGAAAAGCATGTCTTAAAGATAAGAGTGGAATGGGATAGGCAATCTATGGTTATAGGTAAAATATTCCTATCCAGGGGGAGTCACAAGGGTCTAAACGACCCGAAAACCACACAACGCAATTAAGCGGAAAAAGGTGGTGACCCGAAGGTCACCATGTTTGAGTGTACGTGTTCCGAAACCGCGAAGATTTTAACCTTGGGCCCTTCTTCACTACTCATCTTTGAAGCACAAGTACCATCTTTAAATGGCGGATGTGAAAGATTTTGATCATTTTATGCATAAGTAGGGTTATGTCGAAATCATTGAGAGAATTCTACTCCCCTACTTATGTGCCTACATCTAAGCAAGATATAGTAAAACTAGTGTATGCATGCAAGAACATCAACCCATGTTACAAAGATCCATGATATTTATGCCTTAACAAACGGAACCTTGCTTCATCAAGTGGCTTCATGACAATATCCGAAAGTTGCTTCTCGGTGACCACGTGAAAGAGCTCAATGTCTTCTCGTGCCACATGATCCCGAAGAAAATGATGAAGAATATCCATATGCTTGGTTCGGCTATGTTGCACGGGATTATCCGACATATTGATTGCACTTTCATTGTCACATAATAGAGGCACTTTGTCACATTTGACACCATAATCCATCAAAGTTTGCCTCATCCATAATAACTGGGCACAACAACTTCGAGCTGCAATATACTCGGCTTCGGCGGTAGATAGAGAAACACAATTTTGCTTCTTGGAGGACCAACTCACTAAGGACCTCCCCAAGAATTGACATGAGATGGATGTGGACTTACAATCCACCTTGTCACCGACCCAATACGAATCTGAATATCCAACCAACTTGAAGGATAAACCAAATATCGAAGGATCCGTTTCACGGCCATATGATGGCTTTATTTGGGGGCGGATTGAAATCTTGCACACATACACACACTTAACATAATATCCGGCCTAGATGAACAAAGGTATAGCAAAGAACCAATCATAGAGCAGTATACCTTTTGATCCACATCTTTACCATTGGGATCGATATCAAGTTGTCCATTGGTTGGCATTGGAGTCTTCATAGGCTTGGCATCATCTAACCCGAACCATTTGAGCATGTCTTGAATATACTTTGCTTGGTTAATAAAAGTCCCTCCCCTCAATTTCTTGACTTGAAATCCGAGGAAGAACTTCAACTCACCCATCATAGACATGGCAAACTCCTTGGTCATAAGATTTTGAAACTCAACATTGCAAGGATGGTTACTAGATCCAAAGATAATATCATCAACATATATTTCGCATACAAACAAATCTCCGTTTACTCTCTTCGTAAAGAGAGTGGAATCTATTAACCCGATCTCAAACCCCTTCTCGATTAAAAACGTCGTAAGGTGATCATACTAAGCATGAGGTGCTTGCTTGGGACCATACAAAGCCTTATGAAGTTGATAAATTTTATTGGGGTGTTCGGGGTCTTAGAAACCGGGAGGTTGTCTGACATACACTAACTCACTCAAAGGACCATCTAGAAATGAACTCTTAACATCCATTTGATATAACTTAAAATCATGATGAGAGGCATAAGCAAGTAAGATACGAATGGACTCAAGATGGGAAAAGGGGGCAAAGGTTTCACCAAAATCCAAACCTTCAATTTGGGTGAATCCTTGTGCCACTAACCGGCTTGTTACGAGTTACTTGACCATCCTCATCTTGCTTGTTATTGAAAACCCATTTGGTCCCAATGACATTATGATTTCCCTTGGGTCTTGCAACAAGGGACCAAACTTTATTGCGAGTAAAATTGTTGCGTTCTTCATGCATGGCTTCTACCCAATACGGGTCATCAAGAACTTCATCTACCTTGAGGGGATCAATACAAGAGACAAACGAGTGATGTTCACAAAAGTTTTCCAAACGTTTACGAGTAGTTACCCCTTTTGTGATGCTTCCAAGGATGTTGTCGGTGGAGTGTTGAAGCATTTGAATTCTCAATGCCGCTTTTTGTCTCTTCTTTTCAAGTTCCTCTTCCCTTGGTTGAATTCTTCATGGATAAACTCGAACTTTTTTTTTCTTAGTTGGTGGGGAGACAATTTCTTGCACTTGATCTTGACCACTTTCTTGAGCTTGATCTTGGGCCTCAATGATAGGCTCATCACCATTAGGTTGAGCTTTCCCTTGATCTTGCTCGGAAACTTGAGGGACCTCATCTTGTTCTTGGATAGATGCTTGTGCCCCCGAAGCGTCTTTCCCTTGTGGTGGAGATGATGACTTACGTTGAGGAGGTTCCTCAAGAGGGGCTCTTACTCCTTCTTCGATTACTTGGACTTGGGGTGTTTCTTGTGGAATAATGTGGCCTATCCCCATGGTCCTTATAACTTGAGAAGGAGCCTCATCACCTACAACACTTGGAACAATTTTCTTGGCTTGGTAGTCGTTATCCTCGTCAAACTCCACATTCGATGAATCCTCAATACATCCCATGGATTTATTGAGAACTCGATACGAATGAGAGTTTGATGCATATCCAACAAATATTCCCTCATATGTTTTAGCCTCAAATTTAGCTAACCGGGTTTTCTTGTTGAGAATGAAACACTTACAACCGAATACTCGGAAGTACTTGACATTTGGCTTCTTCCCGGTTAAGAGTTCATACGGTGTCTTGTTCTTGAGCTTGCGGAGATATAGCCTATTGGAGGCATGACACGCAGTGTTGATGGCTTCGGCCCAAAGCTTGTATGGAGACTTGTACTCCTCATTGTATGGAGACTTGTACTCGTCAAGCATTGTCCTTGCCATCTCAATAAGAGTCCTATTCTTTCTCTCCGCAACACCATTTTGTTGAGGAGTATAGGCCGCAGAATATTGATGTTTGATCCCCTCATCACTCAAGAACTCATCCATAGTGTAATTCTTGAACTCGGTACCATTGTCACTTTGAATAGACATAATCTCACATTGATGTTGACATTGAGCTTCTTTGGAAAATGATATAAAGGTCTCTTGAGTCTCATCTTTGGTCTTGAGAAAGAAAACCCATGTGTATCTTGTATAGTCGTCGACAATGACAAGGCAATACCTCCTCCCACCCAAACTATCATATGATGGACGCCCAAAAAGATCCAAATGAAGGAGCTCAAGAGGCCCCGTCGATGTGATGATAGTCTTCACCTTATGTTGCTTCTCATGTTGCTTTCCCGCAATGCAAGCACTACAAACACGATCTTTGGAAAAAGAAACATCGCTTAGTCCAACAACGTGATCCCCCTTTATAAGGGATTGTAAATTTCTCATACCAACGTGGGCTAGCCTACGGTGCCATAGCCACCCCACGTCGGCCTTGGCCATTAGGCATGTTTTTAGGTGAGTGCTCTCTTTCGAGAAATCAACCACATAAAGGTTGCCTTCAACATGCCCAACAAATACCACTTTGAGAGTATCCATTTTAAATACGGTCACATGAAATTCACTGAAAAGCGAGTCATAACTGGCATGAGCCAATTGGATAGTGGAAAGTAGATTGTAGTGAAGGGATTGGACAAGCATGACATTTTTAAGTGAAGAACCACTCGAGATGACAAACTTTCCCAATCCCAATACCTTGCCCTTGCTATTGTCGCCAAAGGAGATGTCCGAGGATGACTTGAGAGAGTCAACGAGATCCACGAGCATATCCTTGCCTCTAGTCATATGATTGGTGCAACCACTATCAATAACCCATTGAGTGCCAACGGAGGCATAGTCCTGTGAGAATCAAGCTTTGTTTTTAGGTCCCCATTTTTCAATGGGTCCTAGAGAGTTAGCAACAAGGGTCTTAGGAACCCAAATAGTCCATGCATAATCATCATAATTAGTGCCGACAAATTTAAAAAAAGTATAGCCATCCTTCCTTCTCAAAAGGACATAAGATGGATTGTTCATGCCGGCATAATTAGAAGAGGGAACCATCTATTTTGTGATGGCTTCCTCCCCAACCTTCTCCTTTCCCTTTTCCTTCTCCTTGTGCCCTTCTTGCACAAATGCGATTTCTTGTTGAGGAGGAGTAGCTTGGTGCTTCTTATTCTTGTTCTTTTTTCTTCTTGTGCTTCTTCCTCTTCTTTTGAGAGGGATCATAACCGATTCCCTCCTTGGCCACACATTCCTTTTGATTACTCAAAAGTTCATTCAAGGTCTTTTCACATTGAATGCAAGACACAAGACCTTTCTCAAGTTGATCTTTCAAATTTTTATTCTCAACAAGTAGAGATGCATAATCAATGGATTTAGAAGCACATGCATCATTAGGAGAGAAAGTAGCAAGAGACTTAAGAGTTGAAACTTTAAGTTGAGTGTAAGCCTCGGTGAGATTTATAAGCTCCCCTTTAATGAGCTTATGGCCCTTTTCAAGGAGTTTATACTCCTCGCCGAGTTCACCATGAACAACTTTAAGCTTAGCAATTTTATCCAAGAGATCATGCTTAATTTCAAGAGAGAGTTCTAAGGCATAATTGACTTTAACAAAGTCTATCTCATGTGAATTGAAGGTCTCCTCAAGTGAGGCCTTCATGGTTTCAACTTCATGGAGATTTTTCTCAAGGAGGTCATTTCTCTCCTTTTGCTCCATTAGGAGGGTTTCCACATTATCGATGTAGTCATCACATTTGGTGAGTGACTTCATCATGTTGATCAAACGAGCAAGGGATTCTCCCTTAAGTGTCTTCATGAAGGCTAATGAGGCTTCCTCACTATAATCGACGCCCACACTCATCCTCCAACTCCTCTTACAAAAAGTTGGGAGCGGGAGATGATGGCATAGGGATAGTAGACTTTGATATTACCTCTTTATCCATGAGGCACCGGTGGGAGTTGGGCTTGTTCTCATTGGGGGAGTCGAAGAGGCTTGATGAGGTGGAGGAGGACTTGGAGTGCATGGCTAACGCGGCCATGCTTTTGTTCTCATCATCCCCGGATAAGTACTCTTCATGAACAAGGGCCTTGTCACCACGCCTCTTGGCAAACTTTTTGAAGCTCTTCTTCTTGAATACAAGCTTCTTGGTTTTTTCTTCTTAACTCTCATAGGGACAATCCGCAAAAAAATGCTTCGGACTATCAAAATTGTAGGACTTTCTTCTCCCAAAGGTTTTTCCTTTTAGGTTCTTCCCTCTTGTAGCCATGGTGCCCGTGTACTTATTGGCCAAAAGGGCCAAGTCTTCTTCAAAGTCATTTACCGGGCAAGAGGCTTCATCTTCATCCTCATAATATTCTTCCACTTCTTCCACCTCAACCAACTTGCAGGGGGAGACCGTCTTCTTGGATTTCAAAGCAAGATCGTTGGAGTTATTTATCCCATTAACAAGGTGAAGGGTTTGCTTGGACTTGGCTTTCAACAGAGAGTTGGTGGTGAAAGATGACACAATTTGATTTGGGGTCAACTGATCAAAATCTGGGCGTTGATGTATCATGGTGACCATGGTGTCATCCGTTAGGATCATGGCACTCATGAACTTGTCCTTGATGAAGTTTGTCATCCGCCAAAGTGCACCCAAAGTTTCTCAAATACAACACAATGGACTTGAGTTTTGATGCTAAATCCTTGTTGGTTACCCCGACTGGAAGGTTGGATGTAGTGTAACAGCAAGATTTCCCTTGGCAAAGATGCCAAGGTTTAGATTGTCTCCCGTCGGACTCCGATAACTTCAAGTAGGTGGTTCCGAAAATGATGCGCCGTCTAAAAAGAATCACTTGCTTTACCGGGACCTGCACACACAACAAATAACTTTGCTCCCAACGAGTATAGAGAGGTTGTCAATCTCTCCGTCCTTGCTGTTTACAAAGGATTCATGCAACAGATAAAATCTAGTGATAGCTATAACTAGAAAGTAAAAGCAGGAAGTAAATTGAGGGTGTAACAGTGGTGGAAATACGGACCGGGGTCTCATGATGTTCACTAGTGATGTCTCCCTCCCAAAAGACGATAAAACTTCTATGTGAGGTAAACAAATCACAGCTGGGCAATTGATAGGATTACGGGTGCAAACCAATGCTAACTATGCTACAAAGAAAGGAAGAGCCTCAAAAGCATGGGTGGTACGCCAAAATAAGTAGACCGAAATCCATCTGCATCTACTACTAATCATCCACCTTGAGATATCTATAAAGACCATCTCACTGGTATTAAGTTGCGAGCCCCACCCAAAGTGTAAACCCAAAGCAACAGACAACTACATTAAAAGAACTTTGCGTAAAGTAAACAATCCTTGCAACCGTGGTTACAAGCACCGTTGTTTTCCCCCCCTTGTGGCAACAGCACATCCCCTAGACTCATGTTTCTGTCACTCAAGCTATTCATCAGGGGGCATGAACACACAATCAATCATAACGCTCCCTCTTGGAGTCACTACCTACTACTTGGCCAAAGCAATAAACAACAACGGAGAACATGCAAGAATTACTCAAGAACAAAAATATAAAAGATAAGAACCAAATATATTACTAAATCACAATCTGAACATAGTCTCATAATCCATCAGATCCCAGCAAACTCAGCATAGCAACAGCAGAAAGAATTACATATGTTCCTTGATCATGTAGGGCAGCTCACAAGGTCTAAACCATGAAGAACAAAGAGGGGAGGCGAACATCACATAGCTACTGATCATGGACCCATGTTCAAAGGTGGACTACTCACAGATCATCCGGGAAGCGTCCATGGTGGTGGAGAAGCTCCCGGAGGTCAATGCTCCCTCCGGCAGGGTGCCGGGAAGAGGTCTTTTGGCGCTTTCGATTTTGGAAGCGCGGCGGCGGCAGAACAGAGTCGATTTAGCAAAAAGGGGTTTTGTCCTCGAGAGTTTCGGAGGACGGAGAATAAATAGGCGCCGGGGGGAAGCGAGGGGCACCAGGGGTCTAGGCGTCCCCCTGGCACGTCCCCACTCCTAGCCGCGTCGGGAGGGCGCCTGGGTCCCTGGTGGGTCCCCTCCGTCCCCCCCTTCGGGACTCTGGAAGATTCTGAAGCGCTAATTTTTTATTGTATTCTCCCGGAATTTTTGGAGCATTTTTAATACGGGGGAAACCTAAAATAGAAAAACAGCAGAAAACAGAAATTGGCACTGGGGTACACTGAGTTAATAGGTTAGTCAAATATGATCAAAAGTGTATGGAAGTGTATCTAAAACATAGCAATATCACACAAAACATGCATGGAGCAAGCAGAAATTATAGATACGTTTGGGACGTATCAAAATCCCCAAGCTTAATTCCTGCTCGTCCTCGAGTAGGTAAATGATAACAAGCATAATTTCTGTGGTGACATGCTAACAAACATATACGAACTTTGTAAGTAAATCAATCAAGGTATATAACTCAATTCAAGTCATAACAAGCAAGAGTATATATTAGCATTTAAACAAGAAAAATAAGAACATAAAGGTTCAAGAGCTCTCGCTGTACGTGACTCGAATGTCTCCAGATGGTGTTTGCGTGCAAGAAGTGGGGGATGGGAATACGAGAAAAAATATTTATTTGTTGAGAACTCAATCTACTAAAGTTTCACACTTAGTCTTCTTTGGAATCTTATCTTGACTCGTCACCGGACCACTAGCCAGGTACAAGTCAATTTTATCCACTCCCTTTCGATATTTTGAGCACTCATGCAATGGATGAGCGTAAGCACGAGAGTTGACACTTAGGATGACAAAGAGAGAGATAGATGGAGGAGGAAGACAAAAATGGTGTGAAAGGCTCACATCAATGAGGACAATCATAGGCGAAAGAAGGCCAAATGATACATATGATGTGAGAAGTAGGGATTTCCATGCAACGGATGCACATACGATCTAAGAAAAGCTCTTTAATGGAACTAGTGGGGGTGCATCCAACTTGCTCGCTCAAGAAGACCTAGAGCTCATTTGAGGAGGCTCATCATTGGAATATACAAGCCAAGTTCTATAGCGTGAAGGTCCCCACATAGTTATACGCATATATGATCATCTCTATGGAGTACAAGGTATAGAGGGAGTACGAGTGTGGATCTTTCAAAAGGAATAGTGGTGTTGCCCCCTTTTGTCTTTTTATTTTCTTTTTCTCCTTTTTCTATATATTTTTTTTGGTGGCCTCAATGGCTCTTTCTATTTAACTCTCATTTGTCCTCTTTGGGATCTTTGAAATTTGTCATCTTTGGGATCTATTCCTCACTTAAGGGCAACACTCTATTTTACAAGAAGTATAGAAGATCTTCACACTTTACGAGGTACTCGACATAAATAATATGTAGCTATCATGATGTATGCAAATGTATGCCTCTGCCAGTGTATTAAGAACATGTATGACATGAAAATCAACTCATGAGAAGGTGGATGTTGAATGGCAATATATCTCAGAAAGGCTATGGAAAGGCCTTGATAGGTAGGTATGGTGGCTGTTTTGAGGAAAGATATGAGGTTTATGATGACAGAGCGTATCATGCCAAGGGTTTGGATGCACCAACGAGGTGGACGCCAACTCTCGGAGTGAGAAGAGGGCAATGCGCGGTACCGAAGAGGCTAGCAAATATGAGGAGGTGGAAGTGTCAACTTTCAATACTTACATTAGTCCGAAGAACTCATGCACTTATTATCGGTAACTCTCAATCTAATAAGGAGGTTCACAAAGACACAAGTACCCCGAGGAGTAGTGTATGGGGGTTTGGTTATCCTTGCGCATCCTCGACTCATGGTACGTGAGTGTACTCTAATATCCAATCCCTCCAAAGATTAGTGATCCATCTAGTAGCTAGAGTTCTCAACTAGTTTTTTAGTTTTTTTTTTAAATAAACAGAGATTTCCCAAAATACAACACCTACACTAATAGGCTAGAGCTCTTGACACCAAAATTACAAACATTACTCACAACAATACCTCAAAACTATTGCAAGTTACTACTACAATTGAATAGCAACCTCAATTACCTACTTAAAGTCAAGACACAACTCAGTGCAACAACCAACTCTCTTAACAAGATAAACATGAAAACTAAAGAGAGTTACAGAAACAAACTAAACTAAAGCTCTTGAAAAAGATAAACATGAAAACTAAGATCTAAACATGAAAACAGCTAAGAAAAGAAAAAGAACACACAACAAAAGAAAGATAAGCATGAAAATTCTATGATGTGTTCTAGTTTGAAGTGGAGCATGTTTCTCTCCCACACAAAGAAAGCTGGGCTCTAACTTGTTATGAAAATCAAACAAAGCTAAAGAAAACTAAAAAGAAAACTAAAGAGTGAGACGCTCCAAGCATATCACATAACGCGTGAAGTGATAAAAATACAGTGAGACGAAGGACGAACTGATGATTGTTGATGGAGAAGGGGATGCACGGGGGCATCCCCAAGCTTAGACGCTTGAGTCTCCTTGAATATTTATTGGGAATGCATGGGGGCATCCGAAAGCTTGAGCATTTTACACTCCCGGATCTTCTTTCATCATCTTCGCTTGCACACTTGAAAACTCCCTTCATACATAACTCATCATAATCTGATTTGAGAGGTTAGTACCCACAATAGAACAATTTTCCTCTACTGGAAATAAAGATTTTCTTGAAGTGCTACTGTTTATAAAGACCACTAAAAAGTTTTTGCAAAGAAATAGATAGCGCAAGACTTTCAAAAGTGAGAAAAGGTAAAACGTGACAAAATTTGTGAAAAACAGACCAGCAGGTAGTAAATAATTTTTTTGTGGTACTTGTGCAACTCAAATCAAAAAACTCAGAACATAGGCTCAAAATCCAATTGTATGGAGCACGCTGTCAAAAACATTCAGATCACAAATATGATCTGGTGATTTTAGGCGAATTTTTCGTCCAAGGACAAAATCTGTTTTCTGGACAGCATGTCACAACTTTTGAACTTTCTTGCAATCAGAGGTTAAACTTGGCACAAATCTTGAAAATAAAGATACAATGATGTTGCTACAGTAGTAACAATCATCAAGACCACTAAAAACATAAGTAAATACATCTTGGGTTTGCTCCCAACAAGCCCTTTCTTTTACGCCTTTAAGCTAGGCAAGAAGCAAAAAGATCAAATTTTATCGAGTGAAAGAGAATAGCTAGCCCGTGTAAGGGACTCAAAAAGTAACTTAATCTTCTTCCTAGGGAAGTGTTTCATCCCCTTTTTGAGAGACAATTGAAATTTTATATTCCCCTCTTTCATGTCAATAACAGCACCAACGGTGCGAAGAAAAGGACGTCCAAAAATAATTGGACATAAAGGTTCACACTCTATATCCATAATAGTGAAATCGACGGGAACATAATTGTCATTGACAATGTGTGACATCCTGGCTTAGTAGGAAAGAAAGACTACTCATGTCAACAAGGTGCACCTTCTTTTTCGGGAGCCCAGATCCAAAGAACTCCAAAGTGAAGCGTACTTAGCTTGGAGCGATTTGTGGATGGGTGACCGAACGGGAAGTTGTTCCCGGGTGCGCACGAGTGAGGACAAATTGCACAGGAAAGACTAGTGTTGGTCTATGGGGACAGTATAGATCCTGCCAAGCGTACGCCGGGAACCGGTGGGTGTGGCCGGGGCGTTACAAATGGTATCAGAGCCGACCCTCGCGGTTACATGGGCGTGTGCGGGTCCGTGCACGAACATGGGTGAGCCATGTGTCGGCACTGACGCACAGACGTGTGCCAAGAGGGAACGTTCCTGTGGGCCGACGAGGACGTCGGTTACTTGGAGTGGGTGTGTGTGACATCCTGGCTTAGTAGAAAAGAAACTACTCATGTCAACAAGGTGCACCTTCTTTTTCGGGAGCCCGGATCCAAAGAACTCCAAAGTTAAGCATGCTTGGCTTGGAGCGATTTGAGGATGGGTGACCGACCGGGAAGTTGTTCCTGGGTGCGCACGAGTGAGGAAAAAGTGCGCAGGAAAGACTAGTGTTGGTCTGTGGGGACAGTCTAGATCCCGCCAGGCGTACGCCGGGAACCGATGGATGTGGCCGGGGCGTTACACAATGATAATAACATCGTCGATCTTCCCCAAAGATTTATTTAAGGAAGAGTCAAGGAGACGAACACCAAAAGAACAAGGATCAAAAGGTGTCAATTCAAACATATCATACATTTCTTTTGGGCATAACAGAGGTACTAGCTCCAACATCACATAAAGCATAACAAGAGAAGTTATTCAATTTAATTTTGATCATAGGATCCCAACCATCTTATAGCTTCCTAGGTATGGAGGCTTCTACTCTAAGCTTCTTCTCCCTAGCTTTAATAAGAGAATTAGTGATATGCTCCGTGAAGGCAAGATTTAGTGTGCTAGTGTGGGGGTCTCTAGACATTTTGTGTAGTAAACTAATAACTTCTCAGAGGGTGCAACTATCAAAATCAATGTCACTACTATCAAAGCTGGTAGTGGTGTCATCTAGGCTCACTTGCTTGAAAGCGTCTATGTTCATAGGAGTTTCTTCTTATATGGTTGAGGTAATAGCATCACCATTAATAGGTCCTATGGGACTAGGAGTGTGTTGGGTGCGAAAAGTTTGGGTATCCTCAACAACTTGGATAGTAGCAACAGTGTGGTGTGTAGGAAGGCTCTTAATTATATCTTCTTCCTCATTTTCTCTAGCCCATCTTTCTTTAAGTTTATCCATCATCCTAATGTTTTCATTAATTTGCAATTCAATAGCATTTATAGGAGTGGCCTTCCTCTCGTCGAGGGGAGAAGTTCTAATTTTAAGCATCCCAACATCAAGGTCTAGGTTGTCTACCTTCAAAGAGAGATTATCTAATTTGTCTAGTTTTTCCTCTACACTCTTGTTGAAGGCTTTTTGGGTAGTGATAAATTCTTTAAGCATTCTTTCTAATTCAGAAGTGGAGTTCTTGTTGCTAGGATAAGTGTTGTTGTTCCCATAGTTGTTGGATGGGAACGGTCTAGGATTGCTAGAAAAATTACTCCTATAGGCATTATTGTTGAAGTTGTTTCTAGAGATAAAGTTCACATCTACTCGTTCTTGAGTAATCAAAGAATTTAAAGGAACACCATGAGGACCAATAGGAGGTTGCTTGGTAAGTAGAGACATAATTAAGTCAACTTTTTCATTTAGGGAGGAAATCTCCTCGATAGAGTTTACCTTCCTACCTATTGGAGATCGTCCGGTGTGCCATTAGGAATAGTTAGTCATCATCTCATCTAGAAGTTTTATGGCAGCACCAAGTGTTATTGACATAAATGTTCCTCCCGCGGCCGAATCTAGCAGGTTCGGCGAGGTAAAGTTTAATCCTGCATAAAAACTATGGATAACCATCCTAGTAGTCAAACCATGTGTAGGGCATTTCTTAACAAGAGATTTCATTCGTTCCCAAGATTGGGCAACGTGTTCATTATCCAATTGCTTAAAATTCATAATGTTACTCCTCAATTAGATAATTTTAGCAGGTGGGTAGTACTTCCCAATAAAAGCATCCTTGCACTTATCCCAAGAATCTATGATATTCCTATGCAAGGATTGAAACCAGATTTTAGCTCCTTACCTCAAGGAGAAAGGAAAAAGCTTAAGCTTAAAAATATCACCTTCTACTTCTTTATACTTTTGCATATCACAGAGTTCAACAAACTTATTTAAGTGTAAAGCAACATCATCTCCAACACTGGAGAATTGATCTCTCATAACAAGGTTAATCAAGGTAGGTTTAATTTCATAAGAGGTAGCTGAAGTAGCAGGTGTAGCAATAGGAGTGCAGATAAAATCATTGTTGTTATGACTAGTGAAGTCACACAACTTGGTGTTTTCAGTGGAACCCATAGTAGCAGCAAGTGTGACGAACAGTTTTTTTTGTGATTTTTGATAAAGGACACGAAGATAAAAATTGAAAGGTAAACTAACAAGACTAAAAAGCAAAGGTAAAAGATAGTGTGCAACTCCCCTATCTTGAAGATTGGAGGCCCCGGCAACGGCGCCAGAAATTGCTTGATGCTAACTCCTCGTTGGTTACCCCAAGTGGAAGGTTAGATGTAGTGTAGCAGCAAGATTTCCCTTCTCAAAGATGCCAAGGTTTAGAGTGCCTCCCGTAGGACTCCGATAACTTCAAGTAGGTGGTTCGGCAAGTGATGTGTCGTCTGAAAAGAATCACTTGCTTTGCCTCGACCTGCACACACAACAAATAACGTTGCTCCCAACGAGTACAGAGAGGTTGTCAATCTCTCCAGCCTTGCTGTTTACAAAGGATCAATGCAACAGATAAAAGATAGTGATAGCTATAACTAGAAAGTAAAAGCAGGAATTAAATTGAGGGTGTAACAATGGTGGAAATATGGACCGGGGTCTCATGATGTTCACTAGTGATGTCTCTGATACGTCCAAAACGTATCTATAATTTCTGCTTGCTCCATGCATGTTTTGTGTGATATTGCTATGAACTAGATACACTTTCATACACTTTTGATCATATTGGACTAACCTATTAACTCAGTTCACCCCAGTGCCAGTTCCTGTTTTCTAATGTTTTTCTATTTCAATTTTCCCCCATATAAAAAGTGCCAGAAAAATTCCGGGAAAAATACAAGAAAAATCAGCGTACAGGAAGCTTCGCGAAGAGCCCGAGTGGGGCCAGAGGGGAGCCAGGGGGCCCAGGCGGCCACCCGGCGCGGCCCCATCCCTGGTCGCTCCAGGGGGCGCCTGGGGCCCCTGGTCCACCTCTGGCTGCCCCCCTTTGCCTATTTATTCTCCTTCACGGGGAAACTCCGAAGACGGAACCCTATTTCGCAATATCGCCTGTGTTCCGCGGCCGCCGCGCTTCCGAGATCGGGAGCACCAGAAGACCTCTTCCCGGCACCCTGCCGGCGGGAGGGCCGACCTCTGGGAGTCTCCTCTCCACCATGGATGCTCCCCGGATGTCTCGTGAGTAGTTTTCCTTGGACCATGGGTCCGTGATCAGTAGCTATGTGATGTTCTCCTCCCCTCTTTTATCTTCATGGTTTAGACCTCGTGAGCTGCCCTACATGATCGAGGCACTTTTGTAATATTTCTGCTTTTGCTATGCTGAGTTTGATGGGATCTGATGGATTATGAGATTATGTTCAGATTGTGATAGAGTAATATATTTGGTTTTTATCTCTTATATTTTTGTTCCTAAGTGATTCTTGCATGTTCTCCATTGCTGTTTATTGCTTTGGCCAAGTAGTAGGTAGTGACTCCAAGAGGGAACGTTGTGCTCGATTGTGGGTTCATGCCCCCCGATGACACGCTTGAGTGACAGAAACATGATTCTAGGGGATGTGCTTTTGCCACAAGGGGGAAAACAACGGTGCTTGTAACCGCGGTTGCAAGGATTGTTTACTTTACGCAAAGTTATTTTTAATGCAGTTGTCTGTTGCTTTGGGTTTACACTTTGGGTGGGGCTCGCAACTTAATACCAGCGAGATGTTCTGGATAGATATCTCAAGGTGGATGATTAGTATTAGATGCAGTTGGATTACGGTCTACTTTTTTTGGCGTACCGTCCGTGCTTTTGAGCCTCTTCCTTTCTTGTGTAGCATAGTTAGAATTGCGGTGTGTTCATAATCCTGTCAATTGCCCTTCGGTAATTTGTTTCCCTCGCATAGCAGTTTCACCGTCTTTTGGGAGAGAGACATCACTAGTGAACATCACGTATCCCGGTCCATATCCTTATTACTGTTTCCACGCTTATTTACTTTTCTGCTTTTTACTTTCAATTGCTATCATTATCCCTTGTGTTTTATCCATTGTGAACAACAAGACCGGAGAGATTGACAACCTCTCTGAACTTCGTTGGGAACAAAGTTATCTGTGTCTGTGTGCAGGTCCACGCCAGTTGCGCCGCTGACACCTACTTATCATCTCTGGAGTCCTACTGGAGACAAACCTTGGTATCTTCACCGAGGTAAACTTGTTGCTGCGCTACATCTCAAACCTTCCACTTGGGGTAACCAACGAGGGGCGAGAAGCCATCAAGCGAATTTCTGGCGCCGTTGCCGGGGACTCCGACTGCTAAGATAGGGGAGTTGCACACTACCCTTTACCTTTGTTTTTTTTAGTCTTGTTAGTTTACCTTTCAGTTTTTATCTTTGTGTCTTTTATCAAAAATTACAAAAAAATCTGCCACACTTGCTGCTACTATGGGTTCCACCGAAAACACAAAGTTGTGTGACTTCACTAGTCACAACAACCAAGACTTTATCTGCACTCCCATTGCCACACCTGCCACTTCAGCTACCTCTTATGAAATTAAACCTGCTTTGCTAAACCTTGTTATGAGAGATCAATTCTCTGGTGCTGGAGATGATGGTGCTTTACACTTGAATAATTTTGTTGAATTATGTTATATGCAAAAGTATAAAGAAGTAGAAGGTGATGTTGTTAAGATCAAGCTCTTTCCTTTCTCTTTAAGGGGAGACTCTAAAATCTGGTTTCAATCTTTGCCTAGGAATAGCATAGATTCTTGGGATAAGTGCAAAGATGCTTTTATAGGGAAGTACTACCCACCTGCTAAAATTATCCAATTGAGGAGTAACATTATGAATTTTAAGCAATTGGATAATGAACACGTTGCCCAAGCTTGGGAACGAATGAAATCTCTTGTTAAGAAATGCCCTACACATGGTTTGCCTACCTGGATGGTTATCTAGACTTTTTATGCAGGCTTGAACTTTACCTCGCGGAACCTGTTAGATTCGGCCGCAGGAGGAACCTTTATGTCAACTACTCTTGGTGCTTCCACGAAGCTTCTCGATGAAATGATGACCAATTATTCCCAATGGCACACCGAACGTGCTCCAACAGGTAGGAAGGTAAATTCTGTCGAGGAAATTACCTCCCTCAATGAAAAAGTTGACTTAATTATGTCTCTACTTACCAAGCAACCCTCTATTGATCCTCATGATGTCCCTTAAAAATTTTGGTTGCTCAAGAACAATTGGATGTGAACTTTATTGCTAGAAACAACTTCAACAACAATGCTTATAGAGGAAATTTTGCTAGCAATCCTAGACCGTTTCCATCCAACTATGGGAACAACAATACCTACCCTAGCCACAAGAACCCCTCTTCTGAATTAGAAAGCATGCTTAGAGACTTTATCACTACCCAAAAATCCTTCAACAAAAATGTAGAGGAGAAATTAGCTAAAATAGATAATCTCTCTTTGAAGGTAGAAAGCTTAGCCCTTGATATTGAGATGCTTAAAATTAGAACCTCTCCCCTTGAGGAGAATAAGGCCACTCCTATTAATGCTATCCAATTAAAAATTAATGAAAATATTAGGATGATGGCTAAACTTAAAGAAAGATGGGCTAGATAAAAAGAGGAAGAGGATAGAATTAAGAGCCTTCCTACACACCACACAGTTGCCACTATCCAAATTGTTGAGGACACCCAAACTATTAGCACCCAATGCACTCCTAGTCCCGTTGGACCTATTAATGGTGATGCTAATACCTCAACCGAAGATAAAGAAACTCCTATGAACATAGAGGGTTTCAAACAAGTGAGCCTAGACGACACTACTGCCACCTTTGATAGTAGTGATATTGATTTTGATAGTTGCACCCTCTCAGAAGTTATTAGCTTGCTACACAAAATGTCTAGAGACCCCCACACTAGCACACTTAATCTTGCCTTCACGGAGCATATCACAAATGCTCTCATCAAAGCTAGGGAGGAGAAAATTAGAGTAGAAGCCTCCATACCTAGGAAGATAGATGATGGTTGGGACCCTATGATCAAAATTAAATTAAATAACTTCTCTTGCTATGCTTTATGTGATGTTGGAGCTAGTACCTCCGTTATGCCCAAAAGAATATTTGATATGTTTGAATTGAAGCCCTTTGAGCCATGTTCTTTTGGTGTTCGTCTTGTTGATTCTTCCGTAAAGAAACCTTTGGGTAAGATCGACGATGTTCTTATCATTGTCAATGACAACTATGTTCCCGTTGATTTTATTGTTATGGATATAGAGTGTGAACCTTTGTGTCCACTTATTTTGGGACGTCATTTTCTTCGCACCGTTGGTGCGGTTATTGACATGAAAGAGGGGAATATAAAATTCCAATTCCCATTCAAAAAGGGGATGGAACACTTCCCTAGAAAGAAAATCAAGTTACCTTTTGAGTCCGTTACACGGGCTAGTTATTCTCTTGCTCTTGATAAAACTTGATTCTTCTTTTGCTTCATACCTAGCTTAAACGCATAAAAGAAAGCGCTTTCGGGAGGCAGCCCGCAACGAATTTAGGTTTTTCTTTTTGCTTTTGTTATGTCTTGATGATTGTTACTACTGTAGCAACATCATTGTATCTTTATTTTTCAACTTTGTGCCAAGTTATAGCCTCTTACGACAAGGGAAGTAAAAGTTGTGACGTGCTGTCCAGAAAACAGATTCTGTCCTCGTGACCAGAAAAATTCCAGAAACATCTCAGTTCATCTTTTTGAGCTGAAATTTTTACACAGCATGCTCTATACAATTACGAAACTTCCTTATGTTTTGAGTTTTTTTATTTGAGTTGCAGAAGTATCCCTAAAAAATTCTTTACTACCTGTTGTTCTGTTTTTCACAGATTCTGCCACGTTTTGTCTCTCCTAACTTTTGCAAACCTTAAGCTTGCTTTTTCTTTGCAAAAACTTTTTGGCACTCTTGAGAAACAGTAGCTCTTCAAGATTATATTTATATCCAGTGGAGAAAAATTATTTATTAAGGGTACTAACCTCTCTAATCAGCTTATGATGAGTTATGTATGAAGGTAGTTTTCAAGTGTGCGATGGAAGATGATGAAAGAAGATCCAGGAGTGTCAAGCGCTCAAGCTTGGGGATGCCCCCATGCATCTCCAATAAATATTCAAGGAGACTCAAGCAACTAAGCTTGGGGATGCCCCCGTGCATCCCCTTCTCCATCAACAATCATCAGTTCGTCCTTCGTCTCACTATATTTTTATCACTTCATGCGTTATGTGCTATGCTTGGAGCATCTTGCTCTTAGGTTTTATTTTTAGTTTCTTTAGCTTTGCTTGCTATTCATAACAAGTTACGTTCTGTCTTAATTTGTGAGGGAGAGAAACACGCTCCACTTTCAAAATCTAGAAGACATCATAGGATTCTTCATGCCTATCTTTTTGCTGTTGTGTGTTCTTTATCTTTTCATAGCTACTGCCATGTTTAGTCTTAGTTTTAGTTTGTATTTAGCAAGAGCCTAGGTTTTTGTTTAGTTTGTTGCTGGAACTCTCTTTTTCTTTGCAAAAACTTTTTGGAACTCTTGAGAAAGAGTATCTCTTCAAGAATATATTTATATCCATTAGGGAAAAATTATTTATTAAGGGTACTAACCTCTCTAATCAGCTTATGATGAGTTATGTATGAAGGGAGTTTTCAAGTGTGCGATGGAAGATGATGAAAGAAGATTCAGGAGTGTCAAGCGCTCAAGCTTGGGGATGCCCCCATGCATCCCCAATAAATATTCAAAGAGACTCAAGCGTCTAAGATTGGGGATGCCCTCGTGCATCCCCTTCTCCATCAACAATCATCAGTTCGTCCTTCGTCTCACTATATTTTTATCACTTCATGCGTTATGTGCTATGCTTGGAGCGTCTCGCTCTTAGGTTTTATTTTTATTTTTCTTTAGCTTTGCTTGCTGTTCATAACAAGTTAGATCCCGTCTTACTTTTTGTGGGAGAGAAACACGCTCCACTTTTAAATTTAGAACACATCATAGGATTTTTCCTGCTTATCTTTTTGCTGTTGTGTGTTCTTTATCTTTTCATAGCTACTGCCATGTTTAGTTTTAGTCTTAGATTGTCTTTAGCAAGAGCCTTGGCTTTTGTTTAGTTGTTTCTGGAACTCTTTTTAGTTTTCATGTTTATCTTGTTAAAGAGAGTTGGTTGTTGCACTGAGTTGTGTCTTGTCTTGAAAGTAGATAATTGAGGTTGCTATTTACTTTTAGTAGTAACTTGCAATAGTTTTGAGGTATTGGTGTGAGTAATATTTGAACTTTTGGTATCAAGAGCTCTAGCCTATTAGTGATAGGTGTCGTATTTTGGGCAATCCATGTGTATTTTCAAAACCTACAAAAACTAGTTGAGAAATCTAGCTACTAGATGGATCACTACTCTTCTGAGGGGTCGAATATCAGAGAACACTCACGTACCATGAGTCGAGGATGCGCAATGATAACCAAACCCCCATACACTCCTCCTCGGGGTACTTGCCTCTTTGTGAACCTCCTTATTAGATTGAGAGTTACCGATAATAAGTGCATGAGTTCTTCGGACTAATGTAAGTATTGAAAGTTGACACTTCCACCTTCCCATATTTTGCTAGCCTCTCCTGTGCCGTGCATTGCCTTCTTCTCACTCCGAGAGTTGGTGTCCACCTTCGCCAATACATCCAAACCCTTGGCATGATACGCTCTGTCATCATAAACCTCCTTATATCTTTCCTCAAAACAGCCACCATAGCTACCTATCAAGGCATTTCCATAGCCTTTCCGAGTTACATTGCCATGCAACTTCCACCTCTTCATGACTTGATCTTCATGTCATACATGTTCCTGCTACACTGGAAGCGACATACATTGCATACATCATGATAGTTACATCTTCTGTATGATTTGGAGTACCTTGTAAAGTGTGAAAGATCTCCTTTACCTTCTTGTAAAATAGAGTGTTGCCCTTAAGTGAGGAAAAGATCCCAAAGTGGACACATTAAAAGATCCCAAAGAGGACAAATGAGAGTTAAATAGAAAGAGCCATTGAGGCCACAAAAAAATACAAAAAAATAGAAAAAAAGAGAAAAAGAAATAAAAAGAGAGAAAGGGGAAACACTACTATCCTTTTGAGAGATCCACACTAGTACTCCCTTTATATCCTTGTACTCCATAGAGATGATCATTATTCATATAGCTATGTGGGGACGTTCACACTATAGAACTTGGCTTTCATATTCCAAGGATGAGCCTCCTCAAACGAGCTCTAGGTCTTCATGAGCGAGCAAGTGAGATGCACCCCCACTAGTTCCATTGGAGAGCTTCCTAGCTCGTATGTGCATCCGTTGCATGGAAATCCCTACTCCTCACATCATATCTATCATTTGGCATCTCTTGCCTATGATTGTCCTCATTGATGTGAGTCTTTCTCATCCTTTTAGTCTTCCTCCTCCGTACTTCTCTCTTTGCCATCCTAAGTGTCAACTCTCGTTCTTACGCTCATCCATTGCATGAGTGCTCAAAATATCGAAAAGGAGTGGATCAAATTGAATTGTACCTGGCTAGTGGTCTGGGGACGAGTCAAGATAAGATTCCAAAGAGGACCAAGTGTGAAACTTTAGTAGATTGAGTTCTCAACACAAAAATACTTTTTTCTCGTATTCCCAATCCCCCTTCTTGCACGCAAACACCATTTGGAGACATTCGAGTCACGGATAGCGAGAGCTCTTGCACCTAATGTTTTGTTGTTACTTGTTTCAATGCTAATATAGACTCTTGCATGTTATGACTTGAATTGAATCTCTAACCTTGATTGCTTTACTTTTCAAAGTTCTTTTATGGTTGCTAGCATGTCACCACAGAAATTATGTCGTTATCATTTACCTACTCGAGGACGAGCAGGAATTAAGATTGGGGATGTTGATACGTCCAAAACGTATCTATAATTTCTGCTTGCTCCATGCATGTTTTGTGTGATATTGCTATGATCTAGATACACTTTCATACACTTTTGATCATATTTGGACTAACTTATTAACTCAGTGCACCCCAGTGCCAGTTCCTGTTTTTTGCTGTTTTTCTATTTCAGTCTCCCCCATATAAAAAGTGCCAGAAAAATTCTGGGAAAAATACAGGAAAAATCAGCGTATAGGAAGCTTCGCGAAGAGCCCGAGTGGGGCCAGAGGGGAGCCAGGGGGCCCAGGGTGACAGGAAGAGGTCTTCTGGCGCTCCCGATCTTGGAAGCGCGGCTGCGGCGGAACAGAGGCGAGATCGCGAAAAGGGGTTCTGTCCTCGAGGGTTTCGGAGGACGGAGAATAAATAGGCGAAGGGGGGTAGCCAGGGGCCACCAAGTGTCCAGGCGGCCCCCTAGCGCGGCCCCACTCCTAGCCACGCCGGGAGGGCGCCTGGGGCCCTGGTGGGTCCCCTCCGGGCCCCCTTTGGGACTCTGGAAGCTTCTGAAGCGCTGATTTTTTATTGTATTTTCCCTGAATTCTTGGAGCATTTTTAATACGGGGGAAACCTGAAATAGAAAAACAGCAGAAAACAGAAACTGACACTGGGGTGCACTGAGTTAATAGGTTAGTCCAAATATGATAAAAAGTGTAAGAATGTGTATCTAAAACATAGCAATATCACACAAAACATGCATGGAGAAAGCAAAAATTATAGATACGTTTGGGACGTATCAAGTCTACGGTAGACATGTTCCGCAGATTCTCCATCCTTCCTTACAAACATGTCGACTTCTTGCTTGATCTCTGCACACTGATGTCTCCTTCAAAGATTTCTCCAAGAGTTATCCAAATTTCTTTGGTCGTCTTCAAAAGAGCAATGTGATCTTTGGACTCCTCGGGCACGGCTGATACGTCTCAAACGTATGGATAATTTCTGCTTGCTCCATGCATGTTTTGTGTGATATTGCTATGATCTAGATACACTTTCATACAGTTTTGATCATATTTGGACTAACCTACTAACTCAGTGCACCCCAGTGCGAGTCCTGTTTTCTGCTATTTTTCAATTCCAGGTTTCCCCCATATTAAAAATGCTCCAAAAATTCGGGAAAATCGGATAAAAATCAGCGTAACGGAGTCTTCCAGAAGCACCCAAGTGGGGCCAGAGGGCCACCACCAGCGGCCCAGGCAGACACCTGGCGCGGCCAGGGGCCTGGCCGCGCCAGGGGGGCGCCTGGATGTAACAGCCCAGATTTCACAAAAATTAAAAAATTTGTTTTCCGTGTGAATTGTTTGATTGTCAGATTTGTTTGCGGTGTTTTCATCCCTGATTTATCAATCGGCGATATTTTTTCCCCCTCTTATCTCGAACCGGACGGAGACCGACCCTTGCCACCCTGACACTCGACCTTTGCGACACCTGGTTTCACCCGATCACCGTCGCGAAAACTGCACGAGACCAGCCGCAGCCAACGGAACGAAAAACCCCGTTTAATAAGCAAATGGGATATTTTTATAGCGCGTCGGAAAATGTTCTCGGAACGGTTCCAGAGCGAGGTGAACGCCGCCGGCTCGACGCGCTGATCGTGCATTTCGAAGTTTTACCCGAATCGGAGGTCCTGCGGACCCCCGGCGGTCAGAAACAGAAACACCGCGCGCGCAAGAGAAAAATCGGGGATGTTTTTGCAAACTGCCAGCCACCTTGGCTATATAAAGACCACCGCACTTCCACCCCTTTCTAGGGTTTCCTAGCACAAAATTGCAGCCACCCCCTCCACTTTGCCACAAAAATACCCCATTTTCGCATCCCTAGCTCAGATCTGTTTGCAGCCGTTCGATCGGGAGATCGGAGGGCCACGAACACGCCACGTCACCCTAGGCCATCTCCTCTCCACCTCCTCCCATGGAGCCGCCGCTCCCTCCGGCCACCGGAGCCGTGGCCGCCGGCTCCCCTCCTCCCAGCCGGCCTCTCTCCCTTCTCTCTCTTTCCCTCCCCTCTCCTTCCCCTGACCTCATCTCTCTCTCTTCTGCGTGCAGGGGAGACCGCCGCCGCAACCATGGGTAAGCTCGGCCCGCGCCGGCCGCTGCCATGGAGAAATCGAGCGGGAGCTCGCCCCGAGCCCTCAAGCACCCGCC
Organism: Bromus sterilis; assembly: GCA_950022295.1. Classification (NCBI taxonomy): domain Eukaryota; kingdom Viridiplantae; phylum Streptophyta; class Magnoliopsida; order Poales; family Poaceae; genus Bromus; species Bromus sterilis. Next base: position 228,305,323 of record OX465599.1, read on the forward strand.
TGCGACCAGGACCAGGCGGATCCGTCCGTCGATCCGGCCTCCTCAGCGCCCCGCCGACTCGCCGGTGTCAGGACGGCGCCGCCGCGCCCGTCGACAGCCAGCGCCGAAGCCGCCATGGCCACAACGCGAGCCGGCCAGGCCAGCCGCCGCTGTGGGCCGTCTCATCCTCCACGCGTCACCGTGGGCCCGCGGCCCACCCCTCCGAGCGGCCCGGCCTAGCGCCGTCCAGATCTAGCCTCCCAGGCCTTCAGTTGGGCCGAGCCCAGTGGTGAGGCCCGTGCCTTTTTTTTCTCCCGCGCCCTGTAAATTTTTCCTAAGTCCTGTAAAATTGTGTTTTTGATCCCGTTTTGCAAAGCGTTTTCCCGTTGACTCGTAGGTCGGAACAAAGTGAATCTTTTTTTGTATTGTTGTGCTCTATGTGCTATTTAATCCATATTTTGTGAGCATTTGCATTTGAGGTCATATTGATTGTGTAATTGCTGGTCAAACAGGGCCACTGGTCATTAATTGCAACTGCTGCTGTTAAACTGTCTGAAAATTGTTGCTTCATTGCAACTTCGGGCGACGGTTGCGTCGCAACCGTTCGTCGGAATTGATTGATTCCTTTTGAATCTTGTTAAGCATTGTTTATACTTCAGTTCCATGCATTCACATGCCATAATTGCTTGCTGCATCATGATTGTATCTTGTTCCAAAGTAGCTACCCTTCTGTTAGTGTGCTGCTGTTTATATTTTGTTGCAACTTCGGTCGACGAGTGTGTCGCGGCCGTTTATCGGAATTGAGTGATTCCAATTGCATATATTAAGCATCATGTCTACTTCATGCCCATGTATTGCTATGTCATGTTGCTGCACTTTTGCATATAGTTATACCCCTGTTTATACAGCATAAAAATAATAGTTTCTGCCATGTTTTCGTGATTTTCACAAAGTCTTAGACCAGTAATGTTTTATTGCATTTTGCATGGGCTATAACTAGTTGTTCATGATGCCTATTTGCATGATTCTTTTTGCCATGCCTTCTCTGCCATGTCTACTTTAATTTCATATCATTTGTGAGCATGTTTGCACTCATTATCCTGTTTATGCATTGCTCTAAAGTGTGCTTCCTAATGTTGGCAGATTGTGCCTGTAACTTGTTTTGCTTGTATCTTTTTAACCGTAACTCCGTTTGGAGTGTTCTTTATATGTAACTTGATTAGTTTTTCGTGTACTTTGTGTTTATGCAATTGTTTTCTGCTGTTAACCAACCTAAAATATGGTTTAGGGCAGAACAGTACCAAATCCTTTAATCGTCGTGAGGCACTTAGTGTTATGCCATGTTTAGGGTGTTGCCTCGCTTAACTTGACTATTATAGGTAGTTTACTTTGTGCTTAACCTTTTTCCATGTTTGTGTGCTATGCCATGCTTGAGTGAGATGCCAAGTTAATAACCTCTGCTCATCTTGGGTAGCTAAACAACTTTAACCGATGTTAAACGTGCGGTATCGTCGTGTGTGACGAGTACTCTACTTAACCTGTTAGTAACCGCTCTCGACGGTAGGTGCGATGTCTCGTGTTGCCTTCTTGTTGATGCTTGATCGTGTTTGCTTCGTAGTAATAGATGCTTGCTCGTTGACTGCTTTCCAGTGTTTACCGTCTTGTGTGCTTCCGCGGGTACCTCTCGGAGACGATGCGAGCTTGCGATCAACTACACCTTCGGAACCCGACTTATCAACAGGAAAGGACTATATATTACTTATGATCCATTCTATTTCAACCAGAAGTTTGCATTCTATTCTAGGTTAGGTTCGATGTTTGATCCTACCACATGTTTACAGCCTCTTTCAAACCGATACAGCCATGCCCCCTCCCAGCAAACCATGTACTGCTATGTTACTATTGCTCGGTGCTCAGCCCCTGCTTAGTATGCATGCTTAGGATGCTACGATGTTACCTGTTACTCCTTGGTTTGGGATATCACATTATTATTATTGTTGTTGATGATATGATTATTATAATGTTCACTATATTCGACGAAGGATGGAAGGTCTAGGCTATCCCGCCCCGACGCTTTGTTCCATTCGAGGCACCTAGGATCTGAGTTCTGGGTATTGGTTTTAAGACTGAGCGTGCCTAACCGCGTGTGGGATACTATGGGGTCCCCTCTTCTTACCTACCTAGCTTCAAACATTTCTAGTGGTGGCCCAAGCTGATTTACCATTTGAAACCGCATGCATAACTGGTCTGCAGCCAGTGGATTTAAAACAACTCGGGCCAGCAGAGACAAAGTTCCTTTGTTGGTCCACACTAGTGAGGTAGGGAAGTCCCTTGTTATTTAGGTGTGGCTAACCCCGACCTTAGCCATACGGAAGAGTCCGATCCGAGAGCGTGGCCAGCTTTTGGATTGGTTGTCGACTCCCCGGGGGGCACCCGGATTTGTTCGTTGTTAGTTAGAGGGACCTGTCGTTTCGGATCTCTCGGAACTAAATCATAAAATGGTTGCCTGTGATGGGTAGAAACTGAGAGAGATGGGCGTGCGTGCGGAGCCTTGTAATGGGCAGTTGGTACACCCCTGCAGGGTTAAATCTTTTCGAGAAGCCGTGTCCACGGTTATGGACGACTTGAGACATACTCCTTGTTCATAGACAACAACAACTGAGATAATTTTAATATAACTTGATCATCGTGTGTGTGCCTTGACTTCTTTTCTTCGTTGGGATGCGAAGAGGAGGACAAGGATAGGATAGGTGTTATGTTTGCGTAGTAGCTGATAGCAAGACTTGTTGGAGGCGATTCCTCATCGAATGCTTGGCTTCTTATCTTACTCTCTAGATCGTTAGCCACTTCATAAATGCTAGTGTGGCAGCAACCTCACCACTTACCTCATCCTTACCGTAAACTACTAGTTGTCCTAGAATGACGAGTGATGAAGTCCTTGCTGGGTCAGTTGACCACTACAGCTGGATGCTGAGTACTTCTGTACTCATGATACTACCCCCAAACTCTTTTCAGGGTTCTTGATCGACAACAGGTATGGTGATCGACGTTTCACGCGGAGACTCGACGACGACTAGATAGGCGGATCCCGGCGGAGGGCCTGGACCCGTGTGGTTATGGGAATAGATGATTTTCTTTTGCCACTAGGCATTTGATTGTAGTCTGTACTCAGACATGTACCATCCGCTGATGTATTGTATTTAAGGCAGTTATATGCCGATTATATGAGATGTTGTATCCTTGTATCTGTATTGTTGTGATATCATGTTGGAAATACGGGGCATATGACTTCTTCATATGTCGCGGTGGGACTGATATGTGCTTCGTCCCCGGATCTGGATGGAAACATCTAGATTTGGAACAGTACCGCATATCGGGCCCTACACTGGACCCCTGGTGGCCCCCTGGCTTCCCCCCTTCGCCTATTTATTCTCCGTGACGGGGAAACTCCGAGGACAGAACCCTATTTTGCAATCTCGCCTTTGTTCCGCCGCCGCCATGCTTCCAAGATAGGGAGCACCGTCAAGACCCTTCCCGGCACCCTGCCGGAGGGAGGATCGACCTCCGCGAGCTTCTCCTCCACCATGGGCGCTTCCGGGATGCGCCGTGAGTAGTCTACCTTGGACCATGGGTCCGTGATCAGTAGCTATGTTATGTTCCCTTCCCCTATTTGTTCTTCATGGTTTAGACCTCGTGAGCCGCCCTACATGGTCGAGGCACATATGTAATTCGTTCTGCTTTTTCTATGATGAGTTTGATGGGATCTGATGGATTATGAGAGTATGTCCAGATTGTGATAGAGTAATATAATTGGTTCTTATCTTTTTTATATTTTTGTTCCGAAGTAATTGTTGCATGTTCTCCGTTGTTATTTATTGCTTTGGCCAAGTGGTAGGTAGTGACTCCAAGAGGGAACGTTATGCTCAATTGTGGGTACATGCCCACTGATGACACGCTTGAGTGACAGAAACATGAGTCTAGGGGATGTGTTGTGGCCACAAGGGGGAAAACAACGGTGCTTGTAACCGCGGTTACAAGGATTGTTTACTTTACGCAAAGTTATTTTAATGCAGTTGTCTGTTGCTTTGGGTTTACACTTTTGGTGGGGCTCGCAACTTAATACCAGCGAGATGTTCTGGATAGATATCTCAAGGTGGATGATTAGTAGTAGATGCAGATGGATTTCGGTGAACTTATCTTGGCGTACTGCCCATGCTTTTGAGCCTCTTCCTTTCTTTTGTAGCACAGTTAGCATTGCAGTGCGTTTATAATCCTGTCAATTGCCCGTCTGTAATTTGTTTACCTCGCATAGCAATCTTATCGTCTTTTGGGAGAGAGACATCACTAGTGAACATCACGGGACCCCGGTCCATATTCTCATCACTGTTTACACGCTCTTTTACTTTCTTTCTTTTTACTTTCAGTTGCTATCATTACCATTATCGTGTGTCTTTGATCCTTTGTAAACAACAAGACCGAAGAGATTGACAACCTCTCTAAACTTCGTTGGGAGCAAAGTTAATTGTGTTGTGTGCAGGTCTGCGTCAGGTGCGCCGCTGACACCTTCTTATCATCGTCCTAGTCCTACTTGTCGATAATCAACCTCGGTATCTTCATCGAGGGAAACTTGCTGCTACGCTGCATGTTACCTTCCACTTGGGGTAACCAACGAAGGGTGAGAAGCAATCCTCTCTCGCGTATCAATCGAATTGCTGGCGCCGTTGTCGGGGACTCCGAGTGATAAGATAGGGGAGTTGCCCACTACCTTTTACCTTTACTTTTTAGTCTTGTTAGTTTACCTTTCTATTTTTATCCTTGTGTCTTATATCAAAAATTACAAAAAAATCTGCCACAGCTGCTGCTATTATGGGTTCCTCTGAAAACACAAAGTTGTGTGACTTCACCAGTCACAACAACAAAGACTTTATCTGCACTCCTATTGCCACACTTGCCACTTCACCTAACTCTAATGAAATTAAACCTGCTTTTCTAAACCTTGTTATGAGAGATCAATTCTCGGGTGCTGGAGATGATGTTGCTTTACACTTGAATAATTTTGTTGAATTATGTGATATGCAAAAGTATAAAGAAGTAGAAGGTGATGTTGTTAAGCTCAAGCTTTTTCCTTTCTCTTTGAGGGACGGAGCTAAAATCTGGTTTCAATCTTTGCCTAGGAATAGCATAGATCTTGGGATAAGTGTAAAGATGCTTTTATTGGTAAGTACTACCCACCTGCTAAAATTATCCAATTGAGGAGTAACATTATGAATTTTAGGCAATTGGATACTGAACAAGTTTCCCAAGCTTGGGAACGTATGAAATCTCTTGCTAAAAAATGCCCTACACATGGTTTGACTACCTGGATGGTTATCCAGACTTTTTATGCACGCTTGAACTTTACCTCGCGGAACCTGTTAGATTCGACTGCGGGAGGAACCTTTATGTCGACTACACTTGGTGGTGCCACAAAACTCCTCGATGAGATGATGACCAACTATTACCAATGGCACACCGAACGCACTCCAACAGGTAGGAAGGTAACTTATGTCGAGGAAATTACCTCTCTCAATGATAAAGTTGATTTGTAACGACCCGATTCGCTAAGAATCGAAGTCTCTGTGCATTCAGTGCTAGTCCCTGGATGAATAGCTAGCACACACAATACATGATGTAATATCAAGAATAAACCACATGTCATAAATATTACATCGAAGATCCAGTATTACAATAAAGCATACCTGCATAGCTCAAGGATAGCTTACAAATAAAATACAGCGGAAAAACAATAAAAGCTTCGTGGCGTCCATCAACTCCACCGGCATAGTTGAGTATAGACATCGTAACCCTACATCGCATCACTTACTCGTCGTAATAATCCTGCAACACCGAAGGTTAAAGCCCGACAACGGGTCAGTACATCTGATTTGTACGGCAAGTCACACGAAAAAGGATATAACAGACCTATCGCTACATGCAAGGTAAGTCAAAGGAAGGCTTATGGTTTTATTTTGCAGAAAGCTGATTTTTCCTTAATCTACCTAAACCAAATTTTAGTTTTTCTTACTACATAAGGTTGAACTGGGCTGCACCAGTTCCAACCCATACCCTTTATTAAATCTTTCCCACTCAAGTTTAATTAAGGTGATTCATCTGTCAAGATCCTCCAATAGCAGTAATGCCCAAGTTGCTCAAAGTTGTCCATAACCGTGGACACGGATATGTTGGGGATCGGCGCAGAAAACAAAAAAAAATCCTACCTACGAGTCCCAAACCCAAGATCTATGGTACGCTGATGTATGTAACGGAAGGAATCGGTGTTCATACCTTTGAAGACCGAAAGAGGTAAACGTTCCTCGAACGTGGTTGGCGTAGACTCTGGTCCTACGACTTCCATGTCGTGTTGAAGAACCTCCGGCGATGAAGTAGCACCACACGCATAGTGCCTCGCGGGATTACACACGTACGGTGCAACCGACGTCCCTCCGGGCTCCGAACCAGAAGAGCAGCGGAAAGAAGATTGATCCGGATCCCGATTCCGGCAGCGCGACGGCGTCCGGATGATAGTGAAACCCCCAACCAGGTGCAAACTCCAAACAAGGGGAGTCCGCTCTAGGTCGGAGAAAGAGAGAGAGAGAGAAAGAACTCAATGTTGTGTTGAGAAAAGGCACCCCCACCCCTCCTTTTATAGGCCAAGGAGGGGGGGACTCTCCTCCCCTCCCCATGTGGGACTAAACCCCACAAGGGGGAAGTGCGCCGGCCATGGGGGGGATGGGCCCCTCCCTTGGCGCCTAGCCCAAGGGGCAGGCTCCCCCTTCCCCTCATGGGCCTTTTAAGGCCCATATGCCTTTTTCTCCTTTTTAATTAATTTTTAAATCATTTTTAATATTTAATTCTGTCAATTAAATAATAAACATATTTAAACATCAATATTTATTATTTTGAACCTTTCAAAATATCCGGAACAGCTTCTGGAACCTCCCGGTACATTTTCGGTGTTTTCTCTCTTTTCACCAATGATCCCGAATCAATCCTTAATGCATCGATTGCCCTTAAGTGTGACACCCTATGGTCCGGGAAACAGTAGACATGATCGAGACACTCTCTCACCTTTGATCATAATGTGGGATATGGTTACAATCCTTGATGTGCCCCTACGCTTCCATCGAATAAACTTCATCGTTGTTGAACCGTTAACAATATGACTTGATCCCTTTTTGCTTCGGTACTATGTTTGTCCGAGGTATGATCGTCGGTATCCAATACCTAGTTCATCCTCGTCTCCGACATAACATGTTTACTCGTCTGTGAATATTACATCTCTTGTGACCTAGTCACTTGCTTGCAAGCTATTGATGCAACACCACCGAGTGGGCCCAGAGTACCTATCCGTCACTCGGATTGAAAAATCCCGCTCTGATCTATTTCATACTCCTCAACATATCTACTTCAGAATACCCAAGATACACCTTTTCAGTTACCATGTTTCAGTGTAACGGTTAATGCACTCAAAGCATCCTAATAGATAGCAATTATGTATGATCATCACGGTCTAAGGATTCAGTTACTATGTTATTAAGTCATCGCAATGCTGAACTTATGTGACTTGATCACACTGCAATGCTTAAGGTGGGTGTGTTTCCATCACATCATTCTCCTAATGATATGACCTCATTGTCAATAGACTATTATGTTCTCATGATTAGGAAACCTTGATCATCAATTTCCCAATGAGCTAGTATGTCTAAGTTTAACTAGGGACCAGGTTGTTATATATCACACGTTTATTAATGTTTCCGCTTAATACAGTTCTAGCACAATATATAACGTATTATGTACAAACATATATATGACAAATGTCTTTATTAATTTGCCTCTAGGGCACATATCCAACAGTCTCCCACTTGCACTAGAGTACAAATTACACTAGTTTACATCAGGTATGTATCTAACACCAATAGTATCTCGGTGTTTTTCAAACTTGGCTTGTGGAAGAGGTTTTGTCATTGGGTCTGACGGATTCAGATCCTTATGTATTTTGCAAATCCTAGTATGACCATCCTTGACGTAGTCCCGCGTCACATGGAAACACCGGAGAATATGCTTGGCTGTAGAGTGAGTCCTCGTCTCCCTTGCGTTAGCAATGGCACCCGTATTATCGCAATAAATGCTAACAGGGTCAGTGCAACTATGGAATACGCCAAGCTCGATGACAAACTTCTTCAGCCAATGCGCTTCATTTGACGCTTCGCAAGCGGCAATATACTCCGACTCCAACGTAGATTGGGCGACGACTGACTGCTTGCCGCTCCTCCAGCTAATCGCACCACCATTCAACATAAACACGTATCCCGTCTGGGATTTTGAGTCATCGGGATCAGTACCAAGACTGGCATCGACGTAACCTGTTACGGCGAGCTCTTCTTCGCACCCTCCATAGACAACAACCAGATCCTTAGTTCTTCGTAAGTACTTAAGGACGTTCTTCACTGCAATCCAATGATCCATTCCAGGATTACGTTGGAAACGATTAGTCAGACTAACAGCCAGGGCCACATCTGGTCGAGTACACAACATAGCATACATAATAGAACCTATGGCTGAGGCATAGGGCTTTGAGGACATTTCCTCCCTTTATTTTGCTGTTGCTAGGCATTGAGTCACACTCAATTTACTCCCTTTCATAACGGGCAAGAGGCCTCTCTTGGCATTATCCATATTGAACCTCTTCAATATCTTCTCAAGGTAAGTTCTCTAATTCAGTGCTAATAGGCGTCTTGATCTATCTCTATAGATTTTAATGCCTAATATGTATGCAGCTTCACCTAGGTCCTTCATGGAAAATTGTCCATTCAAATATTCCTTTACCCCCTCTAGAAATTTCACATCATTCCCTATCAATCATATGTCATCCACATATAGTACTAGGAATGCCACAGAGCTCCCACTCGCTTTCTTATAAACACAGAATTCTTCTTCATTTTGGACAAATCCAAAAGCTTTGATCACCTCATCAAAACGAAGATTCCAGCTCCGAGATGCTTGCTTCAACCCATAAATGGACCGTTGAAGTTTGCATACCTTACTAGAGTCCTTAGGATCAATAAAACCTTCCGGTTGTACCATATACAACTCTTCCTCAATGTTGCCATTTAGGAACGCGGTTTTCACATCCATCTGCCATATTTCATAATCGTAATAGGCAGCAATTGCTAGCAATATCCGGATAGACTTTAGCATCGCTACGGGAGAGAAAGTCTCTTCGTAGTCAACTCCTTGAATTTGTCGGAAACCTTTTGAGACAAGTCGAGCTTTATAGACAGATACGTTTCCGTGTGCGTCAGTCTTTTTCTTGAATATCCACTTATTCTCGACGGCCTTTCGGTCCTCGGCAATATCCACCAAAGTCCATACTTTGTTGGCATACATGGAGTCTATCTCGGATTTCATGGCTTCCAGCCATTTCTCGGACTCGGGTCCCTCCATTGCTTCTTTGTAGTTCGCAGGTTCGTCAGGTTCATTTAACATGACTGCATTGACAAGTTGCCCATAAAACTGACTTTTTACTCGGGCTCTTGATGACCTGAGGGGTACAATAGGATCCTCTTCATCTTGATCATGATCATCATGTATGTCACGATTGTTATGAATATCATGATGACCGTTCTCTTCAGCTCCCACTACGGAAGATGGTTCTGGAACAACTTCCATTGCCATTTCTTCCACTTGGAGTGATTGGTCAATCATCTCGTTGAGGTCTATTTTCCTCCCACTCCATTCTTTTGAAAGAAACTCTTTCTCAAGAAAGCATCCAGTCTTGGCGACAAAGGTTTTGCCCTCAGACTGGTTGTAGAATGTGTATCCAACGGTTTCCCTTGGATATCCCACAAAGATGCACTTATCCGCTTTTGATTCGAGTTTGTCAGGCTGAAGTTTCCTAACATAAGCCTCACAACCCCAAATCTTCAAGTGAGACAACTTTGTTTTCTTTCCATGCCATTCCTCAAATGGTGTTGTCTTTACGGATTTGGACGGTGCCCTATTAAGAATGTAAGCGGCAGTTTCTAATGCATACCCCCATAATGACACAGGTAAGTCGGTATGAGACATCATCGATCGTACGCTATCCAATAGAGTTCGATTACGTCGCTCAGAAACACCGTTACGCTGAGGTGTTCCTGCCGGCGTAAGTTGTGGTACGATACCACAAGTCTTAAGATGATCGCCAAACTCGTGACTTAAATACTCGCCTCCTCGATTGGATCGAAGGTGCTTGATTTTCTTCCCAAGTTGATTCTCGACCTCACTCTGAAATTCCTTGAACCTTTCAAAGGTTTCAGACTTATGTTTCATTAAGTAGATATACCCATATTTGCTTAAGTCATCTGTGAAGGTCACGAAGTAACGAAGACAATTGCGTGTGGGGACGTTCATAGGTCCACATACATATGAATGTATGATCCGTAACAAGTCTTCCGCACGCTCCATTGTTCCATTGAATGGAGTCCTTGTCATCTTGCCCATAAGGCATGGTTCAGATGTGTCAAGGGATCCTAAATCCAATGACTCCAGAAGTCCATCATCATGAAGCTTCTTCATGCGCTTTTCACCAATATGACCAAGTCGACAATGCCACATCGTCATGTGTTCTTCTTCACTAGGTTTTAATATTTTGGCCTCTACGTTATCAATATGAAGTATATCACAATCGAGATTAAGAATGAATAAGCCATTTTTCTCTGGTGCGTGAACATAAAACACATCATCCATATAAATCGCACAACCAATTGTATATGACTTAAAAGAATAGTGGTCTCGCTTCAAGCAAGAACCACTAATGATGTTCACACTCAATGCGGGTACATAGTAGCACTTATTCAAAATCAAAATTAATCCCCAAGGGAGACTAAGATGCTTCGTGCCGACCGCCACCACTTCAATCCGGCGGTCGTTTCCCACACGCATCGTCACTTCATCTTTAATCAAGCGTCGCCTATTCCGTAGCCCCTGAGAGGAGTTAGAAATATGAGCAACAGATCATGTATCAAATATCCAGGATTTGTTCCCAGCGCTTGTTAATAAAAGATCAATAACGTGTATATCAAATATACCTTTGTCTCTTCTGACAATCCTGCCAGCCTTCTTATCCTCTAGGTACTTGGGTAAGTTGCGTTTCCAGTGAGCATCACCCTTGCAGTAGAAGCACTCAACGTCGGGCTTGGGTCCAGGTTTGGGTGCCTTACGAGGAGTGACAACTGGCTTGTCACCCTTCTTCGGGCTTCCCTTCTTTCCCTTCTCCTTCTTGCCAGACTTCTTGAATTCAACGGTCTTGTTGACCATGAATACAACATGCTCCTTCTTGATCTCAACCTCAGCAGTTTTCAGCATGGCGAACAACTCAGAAGGGGTCTTAGTCATCCCCTGCATGTTGTAGTTCAACACAAAGCCTTTGTAGCTAGGGGGCAGCGACTGCAGCACCCTATCAACAGCAAGTTCATCTGGAATCTGACATTCCAGAGCATTCAAGCGTTGAACGTAGCCAGACATCTTGACCACGTGCTCACTAACACTGCTATGCTCATCCATCTTTGCTGAGAAGAAAGCTTTAGAAGCCTCATAACATTCAGCCCTGGCTTGGGGTGCAAAGACGGCCTTGAGGTCGGTGATTATCTCAGATGCACCCATCCTCTCAAAGCATTTCTGCAGCTCAGCCTCCATGGAGTAAAGCATTCCACTCTGGACAAGGTTGTAATCATCCGTCTTGGAGAGGTAGACATTCTTCTCATCCTGACTAGCGTCTGCTGGTGGTTCGTCACCTAACGCGGCCTCTAGTACATATGCCATCTTGAGGGGAACGAGGATAATCCTCAGAGTGCGGAACCAGTTGGTGAAGTTTGACCCATCGGTTTTCAGTTTGTCTTTGTCTAGGAATGACCCTAAGTTGAATGAGGGGCGAGGTGCAGCCATATACAATGGTTATTTGCAAAACACATATTTAGACTTTGTTCATAATTGGAGTTCAATTTTAATTAATTCTAAAACTCCCACTTAGGTAAACATCTCTCCAAATTTACAAAGTGATTAACATAATCCTAGTTTGAATGATCGTCCTCGAATATCACACGGCCGATGACACATCTCCCTAGGTAGGCCATCATGCAAATCATATCCGTTATATGACTCATGCTTAACCTTTCGGTCATCCGTATCCCAAGCTCATATCTACATATGTCAAGCCTGCCAGTCGAACCTTAGTGTATGGCTGTTCAGCAAGGCCATATCTGCATATGCTAGGATTGCCAAACCCAACCTCATGCGATTGCTAATGTATGTATGACACCCGATCGTCACGGCCTGCCTATCATAAAGAGATCCTTCCAGGCGGTGCCCACTAAGGGAGAATACAATCATGGTATTGAGAGAGATTATCCTATCATGCTACCGTCGCATATCTAGCATATTAGCAAGACAGGAAGTAAAACTGTAAATCATACAAGCTATCATCCCCCCTTACATGCAAACTAAAGTTAAAATGCCTTCTACTTTATCTTTTGCAATTTTTACGTGGCTGCTAAGGGGTTTCGAGAGAGAACCGCTTTCTATCCTACGAAAACAAGCCACAACACCAATCTTGCAATCGTCTCTATTACACCCCTGTCGGGGCCCTCCGTTGCAAACGTCTTCGCGTCGCTAATGTTAGAGAGACAGACACCCCCCATCCACTTATATGGTACAAGCCATATGTCAAGCGTGGAACCAGTCTCGCGTAAACGCGTAAGGTCGGTCGGGGCCGCTTCATCAGGACATTGCTGCAACGCTAAACGAGTACACGTGGGAGGGTCACAATTGGAGAATTGATGCCTACATCCTAGATGTGTTCTACCCGTACAATACATCTACGCATAGCCTTGCTCTGATACCACTGTTGGGGATCGGCGCAGAAAACAAAAAAATTTCCTACCTACGTGTCCCGAACCCAAGATCTATGCTATGCTAATGTATGTAATGGAAGGAATCGGTGTTCATACCTTTGAAGACCAAAAGAGGGAAACGTTCCTCGAACGTGGTTGGCGTAGACTCTGATCCTACGACCTCCCTGTCGTGTTGAAGAACCTCCGACGATGAAGTAGCACCACACGTGTAGTGCCTCGCGGGATTACACACGTACGGTACAACCGACGTCCCTCTGGGCTCCGAACCAGAAGAGCAGCGGAAAGAAGATTGATCTGGATCCCGATTCCGGCAGCGCGACGGCGTCCGAATGATGGTGAAACCCCCAACCAGGTGCAAACTCCAAACAAGGGGAGTCCGCTCTAGGTCGGAGAAAGGGAGAGAGAAAGAACTCAATGTTGTGTTGAGAAAAGGAACCCCCACCCCTCCTTCTATAGGCCAAGGAGGGGGGACTCTCCTCCCCTCCCCATGTGGGACTAAACTCCATAAGGGGGGGGAGTGCGCCGGCCATGGGGGGATGGGCCCCTCCCTTGGCGCCTAGCCCAAGGGGGGAGGCTCCCCCCCTTCCCCTCATGGGCCTTTTAAGGCCCATATGCCTTTTTCTCCTTTTTAATTAATTTTTAAATCATTTTTAATATTTAATTCTGTCAATTAAATAATAAAACATATTTAAACATCAATATATATTATTTTGAACCTTTCAAAATATCTGGAACAGCTTCTGGAACCTCCCGGTACATTTCCGGTGTTTTCTCTCTTTTCACCAATGATCCCGAATCAATCCTTAATGCATCGATTGCCCTTAAGTGTGACACCCTACGGTCCGGGAAACAGTAGACATGATCGAGACACTCTCTGACCAATGACCATCATATGGGATCTGGTTACAATCCTTGATGTGCCCCTACGCTTCCATCGAATAAACTTCATCGTTGTTGAACCGTTAACAATATGACTTGATCTCTTTGTGCTTCGGTACTATGTTTGTCCGAGGTATGATCGTCGGTATCCAAGACCTAGTTCTTCCTCGTCTCCGACATAACATGTTTACTCGTTTGTGAATATTACATCTCTTGTGACCTAATGACTTGCTTGCAAGCTATTGATGCAACACCATCGAGTGGGCCCAGAGTACCTATCCGTCACTCGGATTGACAAATCCCGCTCTGATCTATTTCATACTCCTCAACATATCTACTTCGGAATACCCAAGATACACCTTTTCAGTTAGCATGTTTCAGTGTAATGGTTAATGCACTCAAAGCATCCTAATAGATAGCAATTATGTATGATCATCACGGTCTAAGGATTCAGTCACTATGTTATTAAGTCATCGCAATGCTGAACTTATGTGACTTGATCACACTGCAATGCTTAAGGTGGGTGTGTTTCCATCACATCATTCTCCTAATGATATGACCTCATTGTCAATAGACTATTATGTTCTCATGATTAGGAAACCTTGATCATCAATTGCCCAATGAGCTAGTATGTCTGAGTTTAACTAGGGACCAGGTTGTTATATATCACACGTGTATTAATGTTTCCGCTTAATACAGTTCTAGCACAATATATAACGTATTATGAACAAATAGATATGTGACTAATATCTTTTTTAATTTGCCTCTAGGGCACATATCCAACAGGATAATCATGATTAGTTCTTACTCTTCATAGGTTAGTACACTTTCCCCGTTGGACTCAACCCGAATATTGAGACGAAGTATTTCAGAAGAGGTCACCTACACCCAACGGCAAGCCAGTACACCTACCAAAATCTACATCTGCTAGCTTTGAACGGGAGAGGCTTCCTACATCGTACTCAACTAAGCCAGATCCCATATGGCCAGCGGCTGTACATGGAAGCTCCTAGTCACCAAGTATGTCTGATATTTTTGAGCCTGGACGGCGCTCACTTACGTTCAGAGGGTAGATACCATGACGTTCTTTCGACCACCAAAACCATCCATTAGGGGTACAACCTGGTCTCGCCTTAGATAAGGCACGAGCCCCCAGGAAGCACTCCCTGCCCGTACAGAGGTGTATTCTAATTAAAGGTTGCTAGTCAAGTCATTAAATCCTCACATAGCTCAATGTAATCTCAAACCAATCCACGTCTACAAGCATATCAAATATATAGCAAGCACGTGCTAGGTTGTCTAAGCAAACAAGATAAGATCATATGGCTACCCTACCAGGTTTGCAGCAATAATAACATAAAACTTCCTACACATGCATAGGGTGATAAAGTACTACATGCATAATGAAAAAAATATAGGATGAGGTATGGTCAAAGTGCAATTTGCCTTGTACATTCGATGAAATTATTTGCTCTCACGTTCCAGTCAACTCTACTCGTCACACTCCGAGAAATCTATCATAAACGGAAGAACTCGAATAAGTAATCACACCACAAGGACAAACAAAATATCAACAAAACAAACACAAAGGTTTTAGAAATAAAACAAAAACAAAAAGGCTTTACACGGCACAAGTGTCGATGTGCTCGAAGGTGACAGGTGGGAGGTGACCTCGAGAGAGTCAACAGATAAAGAATTTTTACTACAAAAGATTATGACTAACGATACTAAGAACTAAAGATACATATCATGGCAATATGAAAAGGTGTGTAGGTATTGCCGATAGGATTTCTCATATGATCCAATATGCAAAAAGAATCACGTGCGACAGAGCACTACAACACGAGTTATAGCAGGTTGAAGTTTTAATTAAATTTAAATTCAAACAGAACAAAACGTATTTGAAGGTGGTGTATAAATGATGTGGACATAAAGTATATGACATGAGTGGTCCTATGCAAAAGAATCAATTGAATTGGATCACCGGTATAAAAGATATGACCTTTAGATGTTTGAATTTGAATTTATAAATTCAAATTCAAAATTGTTCAAACGTGTTCAAAGTTGATTCCATGTTAAACTATAGAACAAGATGAGCGCGTAGGAAAAAGTTTCACCTGATTCCGATACACGGTTTAGGAGATATTGCGAAAATGGGATCGAGGTGTTTTCTGTAGAAAGGACTCGATCGCAATTAAAGTTTTTTTCAAAACCCCGATCAGGTCCCTGGAGGCGGTTTGTGGCGGCGGCTAGCTCCGGCGAGGTGGCGGCGGCTCGGGCGACTTGATCCGGAGGTGGGGAGGCGCGACCGGCAGGCGGTGGTGCAGCCGGGCGACGCTGCCCTCGGGCGCGGCTGCTCCGGCGGGGCCCAGCCAATGTGGCGCTGGCGGAGGAGGTCGGAGCGGCTCCGGCGAGCGGGCTGCGACGCGGCAGCGTCGGGTGGCGGCTCGACGAGGACGCACGGGCGGCTCGAGGCGGACGGCGGTCCGGGGCAGCGCGGGACACGCGGGCGGCGCGGCTCGGGATGCGCGCGAGGAGGCGGCGGTGGCCGTTGAGGTGGATCCCGGCGAGGCCAAGCCGCCGGCGGAATCCGGCGAGTCGCGGGGCGGCGGCGGGGACCGCGGATTAGGGTTTCAAAAAAAAGGAAATAGAAAATAAAACGAAAAATATATATAGGTCTAGAAAAAACGAAACAGGTCCGACTTGGGCTCTACTGCGCCCATGAGCGGAAAAATAACGTACTCGGCCGGGTGGCTACAATTTTTCTTTTTCTTTAAATCCGAGCTTCAAACAATTTTCTAAAATAAACTACATATCAGAAAAATATGAAATAAATTCCTAAATTCATAAAATAATCCACAGAAATTTATGCAATGAAAATATTGACCAAAATAATAAATAAAAATAATGACATTTTCAACGACTTTATTTAATTATAATATATTTTCAAAATTAACAAAAATGTCAAATAATTATTTAAATAATTTCCACTCAATTTTTCTGAAGAAGTCATTTTATCTTCTCTCATGTTATACTTATTTTTGAATGGAAAATTTTTTAAATAACTCCAATTAAAATAAAATCATATTTAAAATATTTCCTACTTTTTTTATTTTAAAGGGTCATATTACCTTCTCTCATTTTAATTTAGTTGGAATTTTTTTTAAATGATAAATTCCAAAACACCAACAAGGAGTATTAGGGAAAGTCCTTTTATTCTGTAAGGCCCGATATGCGGTACTGTTCCAGATCTAGATGTTTCCATCCAGATCCGGGGATGAAGCACATATCGGTCTCACCGCGACATATGACATAGCCATATGCCTCGGATTTCCAACATGATATCACAACATTACAGATACAAAGATACAACATTTCATACAGTCGGCATACAACTGCCTTAATACAATACAACAGCGGAAGATACATGTCTGAGTACAGACTACAATCAAAGGCCTAGTGGCAAAGAAAAAAACATCGATACCCATAACCACACGGGTCCAGGCCCTCCGCCGGGATCCGCCTAACTAGTCGTCGTCGAGTCTCCACGTGAAACGTCGATCACCATACCTGTTGTCGATCAAGAACCCTGAAAAAAGTTTGGGGGTAGTATCATGAGTACAGAAGTACTCAACATCCAACTGTAGTGGTCAACTGACCCAGCAAGGACTTCATCACTCGTCATTCTAGGACAACTATGTGACGCCCCCAAAATCAGACCATGTACAGTAATCATACACGCAAGGTACACGATCGAGATCGGGGACTCACGGTGGGATATCACAACACAACTCTACAAATAAAATAATACAAGTTGTTTAATACAAGCCAGGGGCCACGAGGGCTCGAATACAACAGCGCGAGAGCACAAAGTCAGCGGAAGCAATAGTATCTGAGTACAGACACAAGGGTACAAGGTTGCCTTAAGAAGGCTAGCACAAATCACAACAGATCAAAAAGGCGAGGCCTCCTGCCTGGGAACCTCCAAACTACTCCTGGTCAAAGGGGAACTCGACGTCGTAGAAGGCATCGGGGATCTTCATGTTGCGGTGGTCGACATCGGGGATCTCCTACTCCTGGACTCCAACGTCGACTGCAGCGGCCGATCAGGCAAAATAGTAAAGGAAATAAAGCAGGGTGAGTATCTAGTATACCCGCGAGACTTACGTCCGCTACTAAGCATTATGCATTGTATCAACGGAAAGAAGAGGTTGTATATAGTGGACTGCAAGATAGAAATCAGAATAAGGGTAAGAAGCTAGGCCTATCGAAGACTTGCAACTTCCGACGATGTCTTGCAGCATGAGGTAAGAATCAGCCAACAGTTAATATAACAGTAATGAAAGTAACAATGCAGCAGAAGTTGCTGCAGCATTGTATAATAATAAGTTGTAATCATAATTAACAATGCCTCCGAGTTCCCTCCTCGACTCCCCTGCGAGGAAGCAAACCCGGAACCATACAGTTAATAATAATAGTTTGTAGTGGTAAGATCCAGCTTCAGCATAAAGCGTCCTGTTACCATGGACACGGCTATCCGAATAGATTAATCTTCCCTGCAGGGGTGCACTTGTGTTACGCTACACGCACGGATCTCCAGGGTGGCGGGAACCTTGTTAGGGAACGCTCCACCGAGGCTATCCGACACTTCATAGCCCATCTTTCAAACTCAACAGAGAGGCCATCCGCCGGTCTAAATCCTAAGTACTCAGGGCCTTGGACCCCAACCCTGATGTACTCCTGCACGGTGCGTGGGTGGCCGGGAAGCCGTAACAAAAAAAACACAGCTCGAGCCAAGAAGACAACGCACTTCCCGGCAATCAGCCCGCGGTACTGCTGACGTCTGAAGAGTCCTCGGACGACACTACGAAGCAGAGGAGCCCATAAACTCGTAATTCCCACGGGTAGGTAGTGCGTACCTGGCACATAGCCAACTCAAGACATTCACTGAACCATTTAGCATTTTAATTAACCTGCGTGACAACCGTTATCGTTGCCTCGACTTAACTGACCCGCGGACAACGACAGCAGCCAGGACCACCAGTACATCGGTGCCTGCCCCGTCGTCCCACCAAGTCACTGCGGTTACCAACAAGGTGAACCGTCTCCTTACCTTGTCTCGCGTGTGCTCCTGGAGGAGCTCGATTTTCGTGGTTTGGTAACTCTCGCGGCCAATGATCAGGGGCCAAGCACACCGGTACACTGGTCGTACCCTCCCTGTCGTCCCGTCGCAATAACACTCGCGGGAACCGTTGGGTCGCCCGACTTCTTACCTTTAAGGACACCAGTTGGTTCGAGTTCCTACCATTAAGTGAAACCAGGAGGTATCACCCTCGATGGCACAATTAAAAAGGTTTGATAGAGACATCAGCGGAATGAACTAAAGAGGTAAACCTCGTATCATCTCGGTGATGCTACGCTACTGAGCCGACGAGAGTGAAATACGAGTCCATTCCACTCGTAAGCCAAACTCGAAGCGACTCGGCAGAGTCTCGCCGTTGTAGGTTCCCTAGGGTGTCTGCATTGATCCGTACCTGTTGCAGTTATAATATATCGTTCCCGCGATCACTCCCAAAGTGATCACGACCCTCTATTCTAAATAGCTAACAATGCGCAGGGTTTATTGTTGAATAATGCATAAGTAATAATAGGCAGCATAGGATTAAAGGAAGGTACATCAAGGGGTGACAAAATCAGGCTATGCAATTGAATAGGATTGTAATCGTAGCAGCAGCAGTAACAATGCCTAGTGCAAGAAATGTACGAAAAGATAGGCGATATCTGGGCAAGAGAATGGCTCTGCTTTCCTGCAAGCTCGACGGTAGGGGTAGGGTCGTCGACGAAGTAGTCGATCACAGGGGCATCAGCAGCGGACGTCGAGACTACCGGACAATAAAAGAGGGGGAGAAACAATAAATACACTGCAATAATAGCAATACAAATACAAGACATGACATATGAAATGTTAACGATGCTCTAACGTTGTACGATACACGTAGCACGAAGCGGGAATTCATCCGTGGATGAACTGTCAGCTCCGGGTGATCACCGAACAGGGTGTCCGAAGGGGGGAGGGATCATGCCGGAGGTGTCGTGGACATCCGACAAACGGGTGGATGGTGTATCTGTGCTAGTTGAACTATTCTGAACAACTTTCATATACAGAATATTTTCATCCCGACAGTTTTACCGGCTCCGGTAGTCTGACAGACAGACGAACCGGAGGGGAAAGTTCCACGTTCGATATGCTAGAGGGGCGTGGTGGATACACAGGTAGCGTATCCGTATTCGTTATATTTATCTGATCAAGTTTGATGTATAAAATATTTTCATCAGACTTACGGACTAAAAGAAATTGATTTTTAAAGATTTAATCATTTAATCATTTTTTGGAAATTCTTTATTATTATTAATTCAACATTATCTACAATAGTGATGTTGACTAGTCAAACTGACACAGAGGGCCCACCTGTCAGTGATTCAGAGTTAACATATAAAAATAAAACATTTTTTATAATTAAAAAGGCTAGGGCCCACTTGTTATAGACATCGATTTTGGAACCCATTGAATTTTGCTAAGTCTAGAGAACTCCGGTTTTTACATCCATTAGTGTTTTTGGAGGGCTACGATTTTGGGTTCCACTGCTCCGATGAAATTCTGCCCAACATCAACTTTCATCAGTGGTCAGTGATCTCGAAACCGGTACGGATGGAAAATTCATTCAATTTCATTTGCTTAATTAAAACGTTGCCGGAAAAGTGTTGCCCGACGCTAGTTCTCGGCATTGCTAAAAAGGGTGCAAAGTTTGTCCGACGATTGCCATTGAACGATGGCTCGAATGGGGTGTCCTCCAGTACGTGTTTGGCGCTATAACACATGTATAACCATGCCATGCCATTAGATGGCCTGCCAAAACCTTATAGCTTGATCATCTAGAGCTCTAGAGTAGTTATGTCACTAATTGTTCTTCTGTCTTTGTTTTTCTTTTGTCAACATAAATTCGTATTTTGTGAATTTCCTGGGATTTAATCCTTGCACATTTAGAATTTGCTCCAATGAAACAAATCAAAGTTGCTCATGTATACTATTACTTCATATTATTTTTGTGCACATTAAAACTTGTTTGCTACTGTTTTGGGGCTGTCCAAGGTAGTATCAAACATCGGTTTTCACCACTTGGCATTTTTCTTCTTCAGATTGAGTAGCAGCAACACAAGCAGCAGTAGTAGACCACATCGGCTATGGCAGTAGGGTAGGAGCGGCAACATCTCCAACAGAGTAGCGGCGGCAGCAACACGGGGTGGCCACGTGCGGCAAGGCCGGCCGGCAGGTGCGGCACGCCACGAGCAGCCCCGCACGGACGCGCAAGGGAGCCGCCCATGGTGGCTGTGACCGCGACGTTGACAGGGGGATGGGGCTACGGCGGCTAGGCGTCCATGGGGCGAGGGGTGAAGGAGGGGGAGCTCACGGTGGGCGGAGGCGTCGTGGCTGGGGCTTGGGGAGGCGGCGATGGCGACCACCAGGGGAACGCCGGAGCCACGGCGGCGCAGCCGCGCATCCGCACCACGGCGACGTCGAGCAGTGCAGTTCGCGGCGGACTAGGGTTCGATGGGCTCGTGCGAGAGGGAGGCGATGGTGATTCTGCGGCGGAGGGTTGCGGCGTCTCGAGGTGGGGCGCAGGGGGGCACCGGTGGCCGGAGCCGCCGCCGGCGGTTTTGGGGGGGGGGGTCGGGGGTTCGGGGATCCAGAGTAGATGGGATCGGGGGGAACAAGCGTGAGGTAGGGGAGGGGGTTCGTGCGACCGGATCGGCATCCAGACGGGGATCGAGAGGGGGGGTTGACCGGGGGTAGCGGCTCGGGCTGGGGGGGGGGGGTCTAGGCGCCAGGGTGGGCTGGGGTGGGCCTCAAGGGGGGAGGGGGATGGGCTACGCCCCCGGCGGTAGATAGTTTTCTTTTTCTTCTTATATTTTTCTTTTCTGTGATTTATTATTTGTATTTAATTTAAATACTTAGACATTTTTGTTAAGCATGAAAGATGCTCCAAAATTATTGTTGCACTATAAGCCATTGCCACAAAATGTCTTGGGCACAAATAAAATCCTTTAATATTTTAATTAAATATTAAATGATTAAAATGGAATAAACAAGCTACTATTTTATTTGTTTCAATTAATTTAGAGATTAATAAAATCCCAAAATTGGTGTAACACGGTCCACTCAATATTTGTGATTTTATAAAACTAGTTTCACAATTTTTTGGAGAAAGTTAATTTTGCACTTTGGTTTTAATATTCCACCAAAGGCAATATGAGCATTCGATTTGAATTCAACTCAAAGGCAATTAACTTGAGCTTGGAATTGTTTTGATTCATGATGACCAAGATCCATGATCACATTGCATTCAACAATATCAAAAGGAGAAATTGAATTTGAACTGAACCAAGTTGATCAAAACAAAATTTTGATCCAGGCCATTTTGAGCAAGAGAGATTATCAACAATGATTAACAACAGTAATCCTGATTACTATAGGTGATTACTGTAGCGTGACACCCGGGGTGTTACAAACTAGTAGTTTATGGTAAGGATGTGGTAAGTGGTGAGGTTGCTGCCGCACTAGCATTTATTAAGTGGCTAACGATCTAGAGAGTAAGATAAGAAGCCAAGCATTCGATGAGGAATCGCCTCCAACAAGTCTGCTATCCACCTACTACGCAAACATAACACCTATCATATCCTTGTCCTCCTCTTCGCATCCCGACGAAGAAGAATCAGTCGCGGCACACACACGTTGATCAAGTTATATTAAGATTATCTCAGTTGTTGTTGTCTATGAACAAGGAGTAGGTCTCAAGTCGTCCATAACCGTGGACACGGCTTCTCAAAAATATTTAACCCTGCAGGGGTGTATCAACTGCCCATTACAAGGCTCCGCGCGCACACCCATCTCTCTCAGTTGCTACCCATTATAGGCAACCATTTTATGATTTAGTTCCGAGAGATCCTAAACGACAGGTCCCTCTAACTAACAACGAACAAATCCGGGTGGCCCCCGGGGAGTCGACACCCAATCCAAAAGTCAGCCACTCTCTCGGATCGGACTCTTCCGTATGACGCAGGTCGGATAGCCGGTTAATCACACATGGGAGACCGGGTCCTAGATGATCAGGTAGACCAACAGAGAAACCATGTCTCCACTGGCCCAAGTTGTTTTAAAAGATATCTGCTAGGAGCGACCCGACAAGATATATATGCATGTTTTCAAATGGTAAATCAGCTTGGGCCACCTCTAGAAATGTTTGAAGCTAGATAGGTAAGAAAAGGGGACCCCATAAAATCCCACATGTGGTTAGGCACGCTCGGTCTTAAAACCAATACCCGGAACTCGGATCCTAGATGACTCGAATGGAACAAAGCGTCGGGGCGGGATAGACTAGACCTTCCATCCTTCGTCAAATATAGCCAACATTATAATAATCATATCATCAACAGCAATATAATAATGTGATATCCCAAACCAAAGTGTAATAGGAGGTAACAGCGTAGCATCCTAAGCATGCATACTAAGAAGGGGCTGAGCACCGAGCGATAGTAACATAGCAGAACAAGGTTTGCTGGGAGGGGACATGGCTGTATCGGTTTGAAAGAGGCTGTAAACATGTGGTAGGATCAAAAATCGAGCCTATTCTAGACTAGCATGCAAACCGCTGGTTGAAATAGAAGGGATCATACGTAATATATAGTCCTTGCCTGTTGATAAGTCGGGTTCCGAAGGTGTAGTGGATCGCAAGCTCGCATCGTCTCCGAGAGGTATCTGCGGGAGCACACAAGACGATAAACACTGGAAAGCAATCAACGAGCAAGCATCTATTACTACGAAGCAAACACGAGCAAGCATCAACAAGAAATCAACACGAGACATCGCACCTACCGTCGAGAGCGGTTACTAACAGGTTAAGTGGAGTACTCGTCACACACGACGATACAGCACGTTTACGATGGGTTCAAGTTGTTTAGCTACATGTGATCAACAAAGTTGTTAACATGGCAAAGCACAGAAGCATGGCATAGCACACAAACATGGCAAGAGGTGAAGCATAAATAAACTATCTAATCTAGTAAATTTAAGTGGGGGTAAATCCTATACATGGCAACTATTGCGGACCCCACGACAAAAATGGAATTTGGTACTCTTTTTCCCTAAACAATATTTTATTATTTTTATTAGCAAGCAAGAGCAGCATAAACACAATCTACATAAAATTCTAGTCAAGTTACATATAAGAAACATTTTAATCAGAGCAACGGGTGAAAAGTTATTAAAGAAACAGTTTTCAGTGGCATGCGATGTAATTAGCAGTAAAACAACATGTGGACAAGTTCAAACATGGCAAAAGAGCACATTTTATTAATCTACATAAAATTCTAAGCAACTTTCATGTTTAAAGCGTCGCAATCCGGGCTAAGGTTAAAAAGATACGGCAACGCAAAATTAAAACGCAATCTGCAATTTTAAACTGCCCAGAAAAAAAAAGAACAGCACAACGGGCCGAAACAGGGGCGCTGGATAGCTAAACAGCGCACTAAGCGTTACACAGTACACGGGCCGAGCCCAACAAAAAAAAGAAAAACAAAGAAAAAAAGAGAAGGGGGCGAGCTCACCATGGGCTAAGGCCCAGGAAGCAGACGGCGAGGGATAGCAAATCCGCGCCCAGGACGGAGTGGCATTGCGGGCCGGGGCGTTGGGCCAGCTGGTGGTAGCCGGCCCACCTGGCGCAGCTCTCTCCTAATCCAGATCGGATCGGGATCGAGCATGCGGCGGCCGATGGCGGCCGTCTCCGGTGAGGCGCATGGCGGGCAAGGCGAGGCGAGGAGATGCGCGCGGCGGGGTGGCTGGGTCCGGTCGGTGCGTGGTCGCCAGCAGGCCAAGGGCGGCGGCGCGACATCTGTTGGAGCTTCGCCTCCCATCCATGGCGGTTTGCAACACAGTGAGAAAAGAGAGAGAGATGAGAGAGAGGAGGGGGAAAGGAGAAGGGGCAGGCGCGGGGGCGACTCACCGGAGCATGGCGGCTCGCCGGACGGGCTCACGGCAGCGCGGCGCACGGCCATGGCACGGCGGCGCTCGGGCACGGGCAGGAGCTCCACGGGCGGCGCCTAGATGGGCTTGGGCGGGCCGCGGCGTCGGTTCCAGGGCCCTGCGGGGCCCGGATCATCTGGGAGGTTGGCTGGGGCTACGTGGACGCCTCCACGGCGGTCGATCCGCAGATCTGACGGTCAAAAATGGCCAGGGGGCTAGGGTTTCAAATTTTGGGCGCTATTTGGGCAGATCTAGAAATTGTGAGGGGGTGTCTGCAAGATTTGTGTTAGGGAAACCCTAAAAAAGGGTGGGAGTGTGGTGGTCTTTATATAGCCCAGGTGGCTGGCAGTTTGCAAAAACATCCCCGGTTTTTCTCTCGCGCACGCGGTGCTTACGTTTCTGACCGCCGGGAGTCCGCAGTACCTCCGATTCGGGTAAAACTTTGAACTGTGCGATCAGCGCGTCGAGCCGGCGGCGTTCACCTTGCACTGGAACCGTTTCGAGAACGCTTTCCTGCGCGCCATGAAAATATCCCGTTTACTTATTAAACAGGGTTTTTCGTTCCGTTGGCTTCGACTGGTCTCGTGCGGTTTTCGCGACGGTGATCGGGTGAAACCCGGTGTCGCAAAGGTTGAGTGTCAGGGTGGAAAGGGTCGGTCTCCGTCCGGTACGAGATAAGATGGGGGGAATAATCGCCGATCGATAAATCGGGGATGCAAACACCGCAAACAATCAGACAAACAAACAATTCACACCGAAAACAATTTTTTTAATTTTCGCGAAAACTGGGCTGTTACAATACCACACCACCAACAAGGGATCTCGTCCCGAGATCCTGAACGGTCTGGGGGAGAGGAGAGGGGAGAAAAGAGAGTCGACGTCCTTCAACACCACCAACAAGGGACTCTGCTCCATGTCGATGTCGAACTTCCGTTGAGATAAATTTCCGCAGAGAGACGGCAACGTCGGAAAACGAAACCATCGGGCGATCAAGAGGAAGAACAACAATTAAGAACGACGATCAAGGAAAGTACTCTCACTCAAATCGTGAGGATACTGGGCAAAAATAATGAAGTCAATAGATGACCAAGATATTATCCAGAGTCGGATAGACTAAAGGTACTACAGGAATTCCCAACCTGAGATCGGAATCGAGACAATACGCTGCAAGCAAGGCATTGTAACGGTTCCGATACTCCACACACTCGACATCCTAGAGTTTTGAAGGGGATAAGACGAGAATAAAACACTTACGACACTTGTCCTGACCAGAGCAAGGGTAAGGAGTAAAAAGAGTCATACTCTCCGACAACTAACTTAGTAACTACAAAATAGTTTTTGTCTAGATTCGACTTCGGCCATAAAAGGGATCCTACGGTCGGTAAGGCTCTGATACCAAGTTGTAAGGCCCGATATGCGGTACTGTTCTAGATCTAGATGTTTCCATCAAGATCCGGGGACGAAGCACATATCGGTCCCACCGCGACATATGACATAGCCATATGCCTCGGATTTCCAACATGATATCACAACTTTACAGATACAAACATACAACATTTCATACAATCGGCATATAACTGCCTTAATACAATACAATAGCGGAAGATACATGTCTGAGTACAGACTACAATCAAAGGCCTAGTGGCAAAGAAAAAAACATCGATACCCATAACCACACGGGTCCAGGCCCTCCGCCGGGATCCGCCTAACTAGTCGTCGTCGAGTCTCCACGTGAAACGTCGATCACCATACCTGTTGTCGATCAAGAACCCTGAAAAGAGTTTGGGGGTAGTATCATGAGTACAAAAGTACTCAGCATCCAACTGTAGTGGTCAATCCACGGCGGCGGTTCCAGGGCCCTGCTGGGCCCGGATCGTCTGGGAGGTTGGCTGGGGCTACGTGGACACCTCCACGGCGGTCGATCCGCAGATCTGACGGTCAAAAATGGCCAGGGGGCTAGGGTTTCAAATTTTGGGGGCTATTTGGGCAGATCTAGAAATTGTGAGGGGGGTGGCTACAAGATTTGTGTTAGGGAAACCCTAGAAAAGGGTGGGGTGTGGTGGTCTTTATTTAGCCCAGGTGGCTGGCAGTTTGCAAAAACATCCCCGATTTTTGTCTCGCGCCGCGGTGCTCGCGTTTCTGACCGTCGGGGGTCCGCAGTACCTCGAATTCGGGTAAAACTTCGAACTGCGCGATCAGTGCGTCGAGCCGGCGGCGTTCACCTTGTGCTAGAACCGTTTCGAGAACACTTTCCGGCGCGCCATAAAAATATCTCGTTTACTGATTAAACGGATTTTTTTGTTTCGTTGGCTTCGGCTGGTCTCGTGCGGTTTTCGCGACGGTGATCGGGTGAAACCCGGTGTCGCAAAGGTCGAGTGTCAGGGTGGCAAGGGTCGGTCTCCGTCCGGTACGAGATAAGAGGGGGGTAAATAATCGTCGATCGATAAATCGGGGATGCAAACACCGCAAACAATCAGACAATCAAACAATTCACACCGAAAACAAAATTTTTAATTTTCGCGAAAACTGGGCTGTTACATATTCCCTCTCATTTTAATACTCCATTCAACTCCAAAAGTTTTAAGTCTTACTGAAAATCAAACATTCCAAGCAAACAATCATTATTATAATTAATTTATTAACATTCCAAAATTTAGAAAATTTTGGGATGTTACAGACTACCACCCTTAAAAGGAATCTCGTCCTCGAGATTCGAAAAGGTTAGAAAGAAAAGGTTAGGGTTTGGGTCTTCATGACAGTCCACCAATCCTCCGATGAGCTAGGGTGCTACCACCCTTAAAATGAATGGGATGTGGTCTTGATGAGTCTTGCTCCATCGATGACATCCTTCATAGAGATTTCACCCACTCCCTTGAGGTCTTGAATCCTTAGAAGAAGAGTGGTCTTCCAAATACCGAACCTTCATGGTTGAAAAGTCAAGCGCCAATACTAAGAAACTATCGATTTCCTCATGGTGGTCATCAAGAATACTTTTACGGGATGCCTGCATGAAATGGTCTTGGCCTATACTCACCGTATACATACGATTATTAACGATAATCTTATATAGGGATCAAACATCGTACCATTCTATGGTTTAGGCTTAACATCGTTGTCTCTCTTCTATAGGTAAGTCACTAAGGATTTACTATCCCGCATAGCAAGAGCGAATAATAAGAGTAGTCGGCATGGCGATCAATCCATTCCGCACCCAAATCATTACCTCGTATATGGTTCAGCGAATCTCGCAATCTAACACTCGGACATCCTCACAAGCCTTGCAGAAGTCCTCTTGTTCATGAACTGGGTTCAGATAAATCCATGGTTCTGCAAGCCAAACAAAACATCTATCGTTTCCTCACAACACTCAGGTTTACGCAAACTGCTATAAAACGTGTACTAGTGAACTACAACTTCCTCCAGGGTTCTTCCTTCACCAAGATTGTGCTTGTTTGTTGTAAGATCCTGGCACACGGGGTTATCCTTGAACTCAGCATTAACTCGCATCCATATTTATTCCAGTCTTGACATTAGCAGGCATTGTAGTAGCTTCTTCGGTGTAGGATGAGGATGAGGGGGGATAGAATGTAGAGAGAGATATACCCATACGAACATCACACTAGTTTTGAAAATAAGTTTTGAAGTGTCGTTGTCGGTAAAAGCAAGAAATGACAGCTCACGGTAACGATCTAACATAGAACTTCGCATCTTCCAGCTCTTCAAGTCTTCGGGTCTTCAATGACGGTAGCTTCAGTTTTGCATTGTCGAAGAAATCTTCGTATCGTCGAGTCACTGGCCAACTTATTCGTCTAGTTGTTGTGTCTCCTTCAGTCTTGAAGCATACTAAATAGATAAGGGTCTAAGGTGATGTGTACTTATTCTACTCACGTAGAAGAAACGCAAGGCACAACACACAAAATCAATCAAAGACATATCAGGGTCAAAGGGCACAAGACAAAACTTAATAAAACAAATCATGATATAACACATTCAGTTAATTAACAGCAAAACATGCATTGATACACATCTCCAACTAACATTAAAAGGTACCACTGTACACTTAGTGCACACCTACGAATATTCTATTCTCCAATTGCAAAACATAAGCTTCAATATGTCGACATCTTTGCTCCCACGTTCACATCTTCTTTCTCTTCAATCATGGACACATGTTGGCGTAGTGTCCCCTGTTCCTACACCGGTAACACTCAACTTGGCTAAGGTCCTTCTTTTTCTTCTTCACGGGTGCTTCCCTGAATTCTTGGATAATTTTCTCCATTCCTTCCTTTTGATGCTGGGATACTTGTTGTGTTATGATGAAAAATTGACACTGAGAAGGGTAATGATTATTTCCTTCGCACACAAAACATGTGACCTGAGCAGTGGGACATTCTTCACCCAAGTGAATTTCCTCACAATAGGGACATCCATCTTGGCGTCCTTCATAGGAGTGTCCTTCTTCACCGAAAATTGTGCAGGCACGGATCCTCTTAAGGTTTACCGTCCGTTGCATCGGGGTGACGAGGCGGGATCCCAACAAAATCTTTGTAAACTCCTTCCAAGTATTCTTCTTTCTTGGTTCGTTGATCGCTTGATGCATTTCCCACCAAGTAGCAGCCTCTTCTGCAAAGTGCTTGACAGCATAGTGGACCATGTCCTCACTTCCAACCTGTTATTCTCCATGTGATGAACCCATTGTTCCACCTTCAGTCTTGTCATCGCTTCGGAGAAGGTGAGTCCTACTTCATACTCCATCTAATGAACACAAACGACAAGGGTTAGGGGAACTAGGATATAGACAAGAAAACAATTTAAAGATAGCACCAAGCATATGCACATAAACAAGAATAAGGCAAAACACCTACTTGCAAACAACAACACATAACTACAATCACTCAAGTCACCAAAAATCAAACCACACAAACAACTCCTAAAGTAAGGTCATATGTGCAAGACATATGACTTCATCATACTACGCGCAATTCGTTTATCTAACTTCATAAAATTGGTGGTCTGAATCTAAACTTCATCCTTCTCAGCTAAGCTGATCTTAAATATCCTCTCGTAGTATAAACACTAATCCTTATTAAATCCATAGGATACTCCTCCTAATTCTGGCAGCGGTAACTTCAATTGATCCACGAGGTTGACGATGTACTTCTCAAAAGTCATGTCTTTAGGGGCATAAGCAACCCGGAGGGGTATTTACCTTTAAACAAGACAAGGAGTTTACAAGATGAATAATAGATGAGAAATACTAATGGAAAGAGTAAGTAACCAAAGCATGATAAAATAATTTTATTCCTATGGATTTTTCTATCCATTTCCTAGGGTCACGACCTACAGTCAACATGGGCTCTGATACCATCTGTAACGACCCGATTCGCTAAGAATCGAAGTCTCTGTGCATTCAGTGCTAGTCCCTGGATCAATAGCTAGCACACAAAGTACATGATGTAATATCAAGAATAAACCACATGTCATAAATATTATATCGAAGATCCAGTATTACAATAAAGCATACCTGCATAGCTCAAGGATAGCTTACAAATAAAATACAGCGGAAAAACAATAAAAGCTTCGTGGCGTCCATCAACTCCACCGGCATAGTTGAGTATAGACATCGTAGCCCAACATCGCATCACTTACTCATCGTAATAATCCTGCAACACCGAAGGTTACATCCCGACAACGGGTCAATACATCTGATTTGTACGGCAAGTCACACGAAAAAGGATATAACAGACCTATCGCTACATGCAAGGTAAGCCAAAGGAAGGCTTATGGTTTTATTTTGCAGAAAGCTGAGTTTTCCTTAATCTACCTAAACCAAATTTTAGTTTTTCTTAATACATAAGGTTAAACTGGGCTGCACCAGTTCCAACCCATACCCTTTATTAAATCTTTCCCACTCAAGTTTTATTAAGGTGATTCATCTGTCAAGATCCTCCAATAGCAGTAATGCCCAAGTTGCTCAAAGTTGTCCATAACCGTGGACACGGCTAATCATGATTAGTTTTTACTCTGCAGAGGTTAGTACACTTTCCCCGCTGGACTCATCCCGAAGATTGAGACGAAGTCTTTCAGAAGAGGTCACCTACACCCAACGGCAAGCACGTACACCTACCAAAATCTACATCTGCTAGATTTGCACGGGAGAGGCTTCCTACATCGTACCCAACTAATCCAGAGCCCATATGGCCAGCGGCTGTACATGGAAGCTCCTAGTCACCAAGTATGTCTGATCTTTTTGAGCCTGGACGACGCCCACTTACGTTCAGAGGGTAGATACCATGACGTTCTTTCGACCATCAAAACCATCCATTAGGGGTACAACCTGGTCTCGCCTTAGATAAGGCACGAGCCCCCAGGAAGCACTCTCTGCCCATCCAGAGGTGTATTCTAATTAAAGGTTGCTAGTCAAGTTATTAAATCCTCACATAGATCAATGTAATCTCAAACCAACCCTCGTCTACAAGCATAGCAAATATATATCAAGCACGTGCTAGGTTGTCTAAGCAAACATGATAAGATCATATGGATACCCTGTCAGGTTTGCAGCAATAATAACACAAAACTTCCTACACATGCATAGGGTGATAAAGTACTACATGCATAATGAAAAAAAAATATAGGATGAGGTACGGTCAAAGTGCAACTTTCCTTGTATATTCGATGAAATTCTTCGCTCT
The DNA here is from genome assembly GCA_950022295.1 of Bromus sterilis. Lineage (NCBI taxonomy): Eukaryota > Viridiplantae > Streptophyta > Magnoliopsida > Poales > Poaceae > Bromus > Bromus sterilis. The sequence goes on from OX465599.1 coordinate 228,336,879, forward strand.
CACGTTCCAGTCAACTCTACTCGTCACACTCCGAGAAATCTATCATAAACGGAAGAACTCGAATAAGCAATCATACCACAAGGACAAACAAAAGATCAACAAAACAAACACAAAGGTTTTAGCAACAAAACAAAAACAAAAAGGCTTGACACGGCACAAGTGTCGATGTGCTCGAAGGTGACAGGTGGGAGGTGAACTCGAGAGAGTCAACGGATAAAGAATTTTTACTACAAAATATTATGACTAACGATACTAAGAACTAAAGATACATATCATGGCAATATGAAAAGATGTGTAGGTATTGCCGATAGGATGTCTCATATGATCCAATATGCAAAAAGAATCACGTGCGACAGAGCACTACAACACGAGTTATAGCAGGTTGAAGTTTGAATTAAATTTAATTCCAAACGGAACAAAAATTATTTGAAGGTGGTATAAATGATGTGGACATAAAGTACATGACATGAGTGGTCCTATGCAAAAGAATCAATTGAATTGGATCACCGGTATAAAAGATATGGCCTCTAGCCATTTGAATTTGAATTTAAATAAATTTAAATTCAAATTTGTGCAAAGGTGTTCAAAGTTGATTCCATGTTAAACTAAAGAACAAGACGAGCGCGTAGGAAAAAGTTTGACCTGATTCCGATACACGGTTTAGGAGATATTGCGAAAACGGGATCGGGTGTTTTCTGGAGAAAGGACTCGATCGCAATTACAGTTTTTTTTCAAAAACGCGATCAGGTCCCTGGATGCGGTTGGTGGTGGCGGCTAGCTCCGGAGAGGTGGCGGCGGCTCCGGCGACTTGCTCCGGCGGTGGGGAGGCGCGACCGGCGAGCGGTGGTGCGGCAGGGCGACGCTGCCCACGGGCGCGGCTGCTCCAGCGGGGCCCAGTCGAGGTGGCGCTGGCGGAGGAGGCCGGGGCTGCGACGCGGCGGCGTCGGGTGGCGGCTCGGGGCGGACGGCGGTCTAGGGCGGCGCGGCTCGGGATGCGCACGAGGAGGCGGCGGTGGCCGGTGAGGTGGATCCCGACAAGGCCGAGCCGGCGGCGGAATCCGGCGAGTCGCGGGGCGGCGGCGGGGCCCGTGGATTAAGGTTTCAAAAAAGGAAATAGAAAAGAAAACGAAAAATATATATATAGGCCTGGAAAAAAAGAAAAAAATGAAACGGGTTCGATTGAGGCTCTATTGCGCCCACGAGCGGAAAAATAACGTACTAGGCCGGGTGGCTACAATTTTTCTTTTTCTTTAAATCCGAACTTCAGAAAATTTTCTAAAATAAACTACATATCAGAAAAAAAAATATGAAATAAATTCCTAAATTCATAAAATAATCCAAAAAAATTTATGCAATGAAAATATTGACCAAAATAATAAATAAAAATAATGACATTTTCAATGACTTTATTTAATTATAATATATTTTAAAAATTAACAAAAATGTCAAATAATTATTTTGATAATTTCCACTCAATTTTTCTGAAGAAGTCATTTTATCTTCTCTCGTGTTATACTTATTTTTGAATGGACAAATTTTTTAAATAACTCCAATTAAAATAAAATCACATTTAAAATATTTCCAACTTTTTTTATTTTGAAGGAGTCATATTACCTTCTCTCATTTTAATTTAGTTGGAATTTTTAAAATGATAAATTCCAAAAAAACCAACAAGGAGTATTAGGGAAAGTCCTTTTATTCCCTCTCATTTTAATACTCCATTCAACTCCAAAATTTTAAGTCTTACTGAAAATCAAACATGTCAAGCAAACAATCATTATTATAATTAATTTATTTTCATTCCAAAATTTAGAAAATTTTGGGATGTTAAATGATTTAATTATGTCTCTACTTACCAAGCAACCCTCTATTGATCATCATGATGTTCCTTTAAATTCTTTGGTTGCTCAGGAACAAGTAGATGTGCACTTCATTACTAGAAACATGTTTAATAATAATGCTTATAGGGGCAACTTTGCTAGAAATCCTAGACCGTTTCCATCCACTCATGGGAACAACAACACTTACCCTAGCAACAAGAACCCCACTTCTGAACTAGAAAATATGCTTAAAGACTTTATCACTACCCAAAAATCCTTCAACAAGAATGTGGAAGAAAAATTAGCTAAATTAGATAATCTTTGTTTGAAGGTAGACAGCTTAACCCTTGATGTTGAGATGTTAAAAATTAGAACCTCTCCCCTTGAGGAGAGTAAGGCCACTCCTATTAATGCTATCCAGTTACTAATCAATGGAAATATTAGGATGATGGCTAAAATTAAAAAAGGATGGGCTAGAGAAAAAGAGGAAGAGGATAGAATTAAGAGCCTTCCTACACCCCACATTGTTGCCACTATCCAAATTGTTGAGGAAACTAAAACTATTAGCACCCCATGCACTCCTGGTCCCATTGGACCTATTAATGGTGATGCTAATACCTCAACAGTAGAAGAAGAAACTCCTATGAACATAGAGGGTTTCAAACAAGTGAGCTTAGATGACACTACTACCACCTTTGATAGTAGTGATATTGATTTTGATAGTTGCACCCTCTCAGAAGTTAGCTGCTTATTACACAAAATGTCTAGAGACCCCCACACTAGCACACTTAATCTTGCCTTCACGGAGCATATCACAAATGCTATTATCAAAGCTAGGGAGGAGAAGATAAGGATAGAAGCCTCCATACCTAGGAAGCTAGATGATGGTTGGGACCCTATGATAAAAATTAAATTAAATAACTTCTCTTGCAACGCTTTATGTCATGCCCAAAAGAATGTATGATATGTTTGAATTGAAACCATTTGATTCATGTTCTTTTGGTGTTCGCCTTGTCGACTCTTCCGTAAAGAAACCTTTGGGGAAGATCGACAATGTTCTTATCATTGTCAATGACAACTATGTTCCCTTTGATTTTATCATTATGGATATAGAGTGTGAACCTTTATGTCCAATTATTTTGGGACGTCCTTTTCTCCGCACCGTTGGTGCCATCATTGACATGAAAGAGGGGAATATAAAATTTCAATTCCCTCTCAAAAAGGGGATGGAAAACTTCCCTAGAAAGAAAGTCAAGTTACCTTTTGAGTCCGTTACACGGGCAAGCTATTCTCTTTCTCTTGATAAAACTTGATTCTTCTTTTGCCTTATGCCTAGCTTAAAGGCGTAAAAGAAAGCGCTTGTTGGGAGGCAACCCAAGATGTTTTTACTTCTGTTTTTAGTGGTCTTGATGATTTTTACTACTGTAGCAACATCATTGTATCTTTATTTTTCAAGCATTGTGCCAAGTATAGTCTCATATGACAAGGGAAGTGAAAGTTGTGACATGCTGTCCAGAAAACAGATTATGTCCTCGTGACGGGAAAAATCAGAATAAATAACCATTTCATCTTTTTGAGCTGAATTTTTTACATAACGTGCTCTATACAATCGTGGATCTTTCGTACGTTCTGAGTTTTTTTATTTGAGTTGCAGAAGTACCCCTAAATATTATTTACTACCTGTTGTTCTGTTTTCTCACAGATTCTGCCACGTTTTGTCTCTCCTAACTTTTGCAAACCTTAAGCTTGCTTTTTCTTTGCAAAAACCTTTTGGCAATCTTGATAAACAGTAGATCTTCAATAATATCCTTATATCCAGTGGGAAAAATTATTTATTAAGGGTACTAACCTCTATAATCAGCTTGTGATGAGTTGTGTATGAAGGGTGTTTTCAAGTGTGCGATGTAAGATGATGAAAGAAGATTCGGGAGTGTCAAGCACTCAAGCTTGGGGATGCCCCCATGAATCCCCAATAAATATTCAAGGAGACTCAAGCTTCTAAACTTGGGGATACCCCCGATCATCCCCTTCTCCATCAACAATCATCAGTTCGTCCTTCGTCTCACTATATTTTTATCACTTCATGCGTTATGTACTATGCTTGGAGCATCTCGCTCTTAGGTTTAATTTTTAGTTTTCTTTAGCTTTGTTTGCTTTTCATAACAAGTTAGATCCCGTCCTAATTTGTGTGGGAGAGAAATACACTCCACTTTCAAAATATAGAACACATCATAGGATTCTTCATGCCTATCTTTTTGCTGTTGTGTGTTCTTTATCTTTTCGTAGCTACTGCCATGTTTAGTTTTTTAGTTTTAGTTTTAGCAAGAGCCTTGGATTTTGTTTAGTTTTTTGCTGGAACTCTCTTTAGTTTTCATGTTTATCTTGTTAAGAGAGTTGGTTGTTGCACTGAGTTATGTCTTGTTTTGAGCAGTAGGTAATTGAGGTTGCTATTTAATTTTAGTAGTAACTTGCAATAGTTTTGAGGTATTGATGTGAGTAATGTTTCAACTTTTGGTGTCAAAAGCTCTAGCCTATTAGTGATAGGTGTCGTATTTTGGGCAATCCGTGTTTATTTTCAAAAACCTAAAAAACTAGTTGAGAACTCTAGCTACTAGATGGATCACTACTCTTCTGAGGGGTCGGATATTAGAGTACACTCACGTACCATGAGTCGAGGATGCGCAAGGATAACCAAACCCCCATACACTCCTCCTCGGGGTACTTGTATCTTTGTGAACCTCCTCATTAGATTGAGAGTTACCAATGTAAGTATAGAAAGTTGACACTTCCACCTCCTCATATTTGCTAGCCTCTGATGTGTCGTGCATTGCCTCGTTCTCACTCCGAGAGTTAGCGTCCACCTTCGCCGGTACATCCAAACCTTTGGCATGATACGCTCTGTCATCATAAACCTCCTTATATCTTTCCTCAAAACAGCCGACATACCTACCTATCAAGGCATTTCCATAGCCTTTTCATATTGCCATGCAACATCCACCTCTTCATGACTTGATCTTCATGTCATACATGTTCCTGCTACACTGGCAGCGGCATACATTGCATACATAATGATAGCTACATCTTCTTTATGATTTGAGTACCTTGTATAGTGTGAAAGATCTTCTATACCCTCTTATAAATTAGAGTGTTTCCCTTAAGTGAGGAAAAGATCCCAAAGTGGACAAAATAAAAGATCCCAAAGAGGGAAAAATGAGAGTTAAATAGAAAGAGCCAGTGAGGCCACCAAAAAAATAGAAAAAAATAGAAAAAAGAGAAAAAAGAAATAAAAAGAGAGAAAGGGGCAACACTACTATCCTTTTGAAAGATGCACACTAGTGCTCCCTCTTATCCTTGTACTCCATAGAGATGATCATGCATATAGCTATGTGGGGACCTTCACACTATAGAACTTGGCTTGCATATTCCAAGGATGAGCCTCCTCAAAAGAGCTCTAGGTATTCATGAGCGAGCAAGTTAGATGCACCCCCACTAGTTCCATTGGAGAGCTTTTCAGCTCATATGTGCATCCGTTGCATGTCAATCTCTACTCCTCACATCATATCTATCATTTGGCCTTCTCGCCTATGATTGTCCTCATTGATTTGAGCCTTTCTCACATTTTTGACTTCCTCCTCCACTATACTCTCTCTTTGCCATCCTAAGTGTCAACTCTCGTGCTTATGCTCATCCATTGCATGAGTGCTCAAAATATCGAAAAGGAGTCGATCAAATTGACTTGTACCTGGCTAGTGGTCTGGGGATGAGTCACGATAAGATTCCAAAGAAGACCAAGTGTGAAACTTTAGTAGATTGAGTTCACAACAATAATACTTTTTCTCGTATTCCCTATCCCCCTTCTTGCACACAAACACCATTTGGAGACATTCGAGTCACGGACAGCAAGAGCTCTTGCACCTAATGTTCTTTCGTTGCTTGTTTCAATGCTAATATAGACTCTTGCATGTTATGACTTGAATTGAATTACATACCTTGATTGGTTCACTTTTCAAAGTCCTTATATGGTTGCTAGCATGTCACCATAGAAATTATGCCTTTTATCATTTAACTACTCGAGGACGAGCAGGAATTAAGCTTGGGGATGTTGATACGTCTCAAACGTATCGATAATTTATGCTCGCTCCATGCATGTTTTGTGTGATATTGCTATGATCTAGATACACTTTCATACACTTTTGATCATATTTGGACTAACCTACTAACTCAGTGCACCCCAGTGACAGTTCCTGTTTTCTGTTGTTTTCTATTCCAGGTTTCCCCCATATTAAAAATGCTACAAAAATTCGGGAAAATCGGATAAAATATCAGCGTAACGGAGTCTTCCAGAAGCATCCAAGTGGGGCCAGAGGGCCACCACCAGGGGCCCAGGCGGCCACCTGGCGCGGCCAGGGGGGCGCCTGGACCCCTGGCTGCCCTCCTTCGCCTATTTATTCTCCGTGACGGGGAAACTCCAAGGACAGAACCCTATTTTTCAATCTCGCCGCTGTTCCGCCGTGGCCGCACTTCCAAGATCGGGAGCACCGTCAGGAACCTTCCCGGCACCCTACCAGAGAGAAGATCAACCTTCGGGAGCTTCTCCTCCACCATGGACGCTTCCCGGATGTGTCGTGAGTAGTCTACCTTGGACCACGGGTCCGTTATCAGTATCTATGTGATTTTAACTCCCCTCTTTGTTCTTCATGGTTTAGACCTCGTGAGCTGCCCTACATGATCGAGGCACATATATAATTCTTTCTGCTTTTTCTCTGCTGAGTTTGATGGTGATACACGAGATAACTTCTCGCCCTCGTTGGCTACCCCAAGTGGAAGGTGAGATGTAGCGTAACGGCAAGTTTCCCTTAGCAAAAATGCTAAGGTTGAGTATCGTCCAGGAGGACTCCAACAGATACAAGTAGGTGGTGAAGTAAACAATGGCGCCGTTTACAACCGATGTTGCTAACTTCACCTGGACCTGCACACACACTGTAAGGCCCGATATGCGGTACTGTTCCAGATCTAGATGTTTCCATCCAGATCCGGGCACGAAGCACATATCGGTCCCAGCGCGACATATGACATAGCCATATGCCCCGGATTTCCAACATGATATCACAACATTACAAGAGCTCTCGCTTTCCGTGACTCGAATGTCTCCAAATGGTGTTTGCATGCAAGAAAGGGGATAGGGATATACGAGAAAGAGTATTTTTATTGTTGAGAACTCAATCTACCAAAGTGTCACACTTGGTCTTCTTTGGAATCTTATCTTGACTCATCCCCAGACCACTAGCCAGGTACAAGTCAAAATGATCCACTCCTTTTCGACATTTTGAGCACTCATGCAATGGATGAGCGTAATCAAGAAAGTTGACACTTAGGATGGGAAAGATAGAATAAGGTGGAGGAGGAAGACAAAAAGGTGTGAAAGGCTCACATCAATGAGGACAATCATAGGCGAGAGAAAGCCAAATGATAGATATGATGTGAGGAGTAGGGATTGCCATGCAATGGATGCACATATGAGCTAAGAGCTCTCCACTGGAACTAGTGGGGGTGCATCCAACTTGCTTGCTCAAGAAGACCTAGAGCTCATTTGAGGAGGCTCATCATTGGAATATACAAGCCAAGTTATATAGCGTGAAGGTCCCCACATAGTTATATGCATGAATGATAATCTCTCTGGAGTACAAGATATAAGATAGAGTACGAGTGTGGATCTTCTCAAAAAAAGAATAGTAGTGTGCCCCCTTCTCTCTTTTAATTTCTTCTCTCTTTTTTTCTCTTTTTTATTTTTTTGGTGGCCTCAATGGCTCTTTCTATTTAACTCTCATTTGTCCTCTTTGGGATCTTTTAATTTTGTCCTCTTTGGTATCTTTTGATTTTGTCCACTTTGGGATCTTTTCCTCACTTTAGGGGCAACACTCTATATATTACAAAAAGTATAGAAGATCTTTCACACTTTACAAAGTACTCAAATCATAAAGAAAATGTAACTATCATGATGTATGCAAATGTATGCCTCTGCCAGTGTAGCAGGATATGCAATGATACTAGCGCGTCATGTAGAAATGATTAGGGCAAGGCCCAACTAGCATGCGGCTCATTGATCAAGCAAGTAGCATTTATGACCTGAAGATCAAGTCATGAGAAGATGGATGTTGCATGGCAATGTATCTTGGAAAGGCTATGGAAATGCCTTGATAGGTAGGTATGGTGGATGTTTTGAGGAAGGATATAAGAAGGCTTATGATGACAGAGCGTATCGTGCCAAGGGTTTGGATGTACCGGCGAAGGTGGACGCTAACTCTCGTAGTGAGAAGTAAGCAATGCACGGCATAGGAAAGGCTAGCAAAATATCGGAAGGTGGAAGTGTCAACTTTCAAATACTCACATTAGTCTGAAGAACTCATGCACTTATTATCGGTAACTCTCAATCTAATAAGGAGGTTCAAAAAGAGACAAGTACCCAGAGGAGGAGTGTATGGGGGTTTGGTTATCCTTGCGCATCCTCGACTCATGGTACGTGAGTGTACTCTAATATTCGACCCCTCAGAAGAGTAGTGATCCAACTAGTAGCTAAAGTTCTCAACTAATTTTGTAGGTTTTTGAAAATAAACACGGATTGCACAAAATATGACATCTATCACTAATAGGCTAAAGCTCTTGACACCAAAAGTCCAAACATTACTCAAAACAACACCTCAAAACTTTTGCAAGTTACTACTACAAAAGAATAGCAACCTCAATTACCTACTTCAAGTCAAGACACAAAACTCAGTGCAACAGGCAAACTCTCTAAACACGATAAACATTAAGACTCAAGAGAGTTCCAGCAACGAACTAAAAAAATCTCTTTAAAAAGATAAACATGAAAGCTAAGAGCAAAGCATGACAGTAGCTACGGAAATATAAAGAACAAACACAGCAAAGATAAGCAGGAAAAAGTCCTATGTTGTGTTCTAAATTTTGGAAGTGGAGCGTGTTTCTCTCCCACACAAAGAAAGCTGGGTTCTAACTTGTTATGAACAGCAAGCAAAGCTAAAGAAAACTTAAAAACAAAACCTAAGAGCGAGACGCTCCAAGAATAGCACATAACGCATGAAGCGATAAAAATATATTGAAGCGAGAGACGAACTGATAATTGTCGATGGAGAAGGGGATGCACGGGGGCATCCCCAAGCTTATATGCTTGAGCCTCCTTGAATATTTCTTGGGGATGCATGGGGTCATCCCCAAGCTTGAACGCTTGACACTTCTTAATCTTCTTTCATCATCTTCCCTCGCACACTTGAAAACTCCCTTCATACATAACTCATCATAATCTGATTAGCGAGGTTAGTACCCATAAAAAAAATCTCTACTGGAAATAAGGATAACCTTGAAGGGCTACTATTTCTCAAGATTTCCAAAAAGTTTTTGCAAAGAAAAAGCAAGCTTAAGGTTTGCAAAAAGAAGAAAAGGCAAAACAGGACAGAATCTGTGAAAATCAGACCAGCACGTAAAAACGAATTTTTTAGGGATACTTCTGCAACTCAAATCAAAAAACTCAGAACATAAGAAAGTTTCGTAATTGTATAGAGCACGCTGTGTAAAAAAGTCAGCTCAAAACGATTAACTTGGATTTTTCTCTGATTTTTCTAGTCACGAGGACAGAATCTGTTTTCTGGACAGCATGTCACAACTTTCAGTTCCCTTGTCGCATAAGGCTATAAAAGCAACAAAGCTTGAAAGGTAAAGATACAATGATGTTGATAAAGTAGTAACAATCATCAAGACCACTAAAAACAGAAGAAAAACAAAAAGGAAAACCTAAATTCGTTGCGGGCTGCCTCCCGAAAGCGCTTCTTTAAAGCCATTAGCTAGGCTTAATGCAAATAGATCAAGTTGTATCAATTGAACCATCATCAAGATCATCAAAAAGCTCTTCAATAATACAACCATTCTTAAGAGGTATTTCAAATAAAGGCCTAATAAAGATATTTCTCGGAATAAAAGAAAAAGGCGGAAAATCAATCGGAGTCTCATTCATCTCATTGAAGAGAGGTATTTCTTCCAAAGTTTTTACAGTTCCTACCCCTTTGGCAATAGATAAATTATTTTTGGAACGAGGAGCCTTTGGAACGTAAACGAACCTAGGTTCCTTCTTTGCCGGAGTTTCCACATTTTTGGTTTTGATTGAGGAGAAAGTAGTTCCTAGAGTGTCAATGATTTCCTCAATCTTATCAATCCTAGAAGGGTCCAAATCATGGGATTTGATGGTCTCCAAGGTTTTAAAAAATTTATGCATGGAGCTATCTAATCTATTCAAATTCCCTTGAACCTTACGATCCAACTCACTTATCTTATTAATATTTGGCATCTCTAGCTCCATCTTTTCAAGTTTTTCATAATATGAGCTAGGGTAATACTCTCTTGAAAGCTATCAACAGGGAGATTTCCAACAAGATTTTCCATAACACTAAGTGCTTTCCAAACTGGGGCTTCTATGAAATTCCCATTGATAGCAGTATCTAGAATAAACCTATTCCAAGAAGTAATTCCAACATAGAAATTTCTAAGCAAGATAGTAGTGGTTTGCTTCTTGGTGCCTCTTTTTTGAGAATCATTAATCCTATACCAGGCATCTTTCAGACTTTCACCACCTCTTTGTTTAAAGGTGAGCACTTCTAACTCACCAAAGGCAAAAGGACCAAAAATACTGATAACTACTAGCAAGGTAACTATTTTTTTTTAAATTTTATAAAAGACACTAAAGCAAAAACTGAAAGGTAAACTAACAAGACTAAAACGCAAAGATAAAAGATAGTGTGCAACTCCCCTATCTTAATGAGTGGAGTCCCCGGCAATGGCGCCAGAAATTTGCTTCATACACGAGATAACTTCTCGCCCTCGTTGGTTACCCCAAGTGGAAGGTGAGATGTAGCGTAACGGCAAGTTTCCCTTAGCAAAAATGCTAAGGTTGAGTATCGTCCAGGAGGACTCCAACAGATACAAGTAGGTGGTGAAGTAAACAATGGCGTCGTTTACAACCGAGGTTGCTAACTTCACCTCGACCTGCACACACACAGATAGCTTCGCTTCCCAACGAGTATAGAGGAGTTGTCAATTCCTCCGGCCTTGCTGTTTACGAAGGTTAAAACGCACGGGATAATAATGATAGATAGTGATAGAAACGGAAAAGTAAATACTGAAAGTAAATTGATAGTGTAAACAGTGGTGCTAATATGGCCCGGGGTCCCATGTTGTTCACTTAGTGATGTCTCTCTCCCAAAAGACAATAAAATAGCCATGTGAGGTAAACAAATTACAGCTGGGCAATTGACAGGATTATGTGCGCAAACCAATACTAATTATGCAAAACACAAAGGAAGAGTCTCACAAGCACGGGCGGTACGCCAAGACAAGTAGACCGAAATCCATCTGCATCTACCCACTAATCATCCACCTTGAGATATCTATCCAGAACATCTCGCTGGTATTAAGTTGTGAATCCCACCCAAAGTGTAAAGTCAAAGCAACGGACAACTGCATTAAAGAACTTTGTGTAAAGTAAACAATCCTTGCACCCGCAAGTACTAGCACCGTTGTTTTCCCCCTTGTGGCAACAGCACATCCCCTAGACTCATGTTTCTGTCACTCAAGCTAGTCATCGGGGGGCATGAACCCACAATCATGCATAACGCTCCCTCTTGGAGTCACTACCTACTACTTGGCCAAAGCAATAAACAGCAACGGAGAACATGCAAGAGTTACTCAAGAACATAAATATAAAAGAAGAGAATCAAATATAATCTCAATCACAATCTGAACATAATCTCATAATCCATCGGATCCCAGCACACTCAACATAGCAACAGCAGAAAGATTAAATATGTGCCTCGATCATGTAGGGAAACTCACGAGGTCTAATCCATGAAGAACAAAGAGGGGAGGAGAAAATCACATAGCTACTGATCATGGACCCATGGTCCAAGGTGGACTACTCACGGTTCATCCGGGAAGCATCAATGCTGGTGGAGAAGCTCCCGGAGGTGATTCGTCCCTCCGGCAGGGTGGCGGGAAGAGATCTTCTGGTGCTCCCGATCTTGGAAGCGCGGTGGCGGCGGAACAGAGGAGAGATCGCGAAAAAGGGTTCCGTCCCTGAGGGTTTCTCGTCACGGGGAATAAATAGGCGAAAGGGGGCAGCCAGAGGTGGGCCAAGGGCTCCAGGCGCCCTCTGGCCGCCTGGGCCCCCCTGGCTCCCCTCTGGCCCCTCCTGGGCTCTTCTGGAAGCTTCCGGTACGCTGATTTTTCCTATATTTTTCCCGGAATTTTTCTGGTACTTTTAATAAGGGGGGAACCTGAAATAGAAAAACAGCAGAAAACAGGAACTGGCACTGAGGTACACTGAGTTAATAGGTTAGTCCAAATATGATCAAAAGTGTATGGAAGTTCATCAATATCATAGAAATATCACACAAAAGAGGCATGGAGCAAGCAGAAATTATATATACGTTTTGGACGTATCAGATGGGATCTGATGGATTATGCGATTATGTTCAGATTGTGATAGAGTAATATAATTGGTTCTTACCTTTTTTATTTTTGTTCCGAAGTAATTCTTGCATGTTCTCCGTTGCTATTTATTGCTTTGGCCAAGTGGTAGGAAGTGACTCCAAGAGGGAATGTTATGCTCGATTGTGGGTACATGCCCCCTGATGACACGCTTGAGTGACAGAAACATGAGTCTAGGGGATGTGTTGTGACCACAAGGGGGAAAACAACGGTGCTTGTAACCGCGGTTACAAGGATTGTTTACTTTACGCAAAGTTCTTTTAATGCAGTTGTCTGTTGCTTTGGGTTTACACTTTGGGTGGGGCTCGCAACTTAATACCAGCGAGATGTTCTGGATAGATATCTCAAGGTGGATGATTAGTAGTATATGCAGATGGATTTCAGTCTACTTATCTTGGCGTACTACCCATGCTTTTGAGCCTCTTCCTTTGTTTTGTAGCATAGTTAGCATTGTGGTGCGTTTATAATCCTGTCAATTGCCCGTTTGTAATTTGTTTACCTCGCATAGCAATCTTATCGTCTTTTGGGAGAGAGACATCACTAGTGAACATCACGGGACCCCGGTCCATATTCTCATCACTGTTTGCGCGCTCTTTTACTTTCTTTCTTTTTTACTTTCAGTTGCTATCATTATCATTATCATGTGTCTTTGATCCTTTGTAAACAACAAGACCGGAGAGATTGACAACCTCTCTGAACTTTGTTGGGAGCAAAGTTAATTGTGTTGTGTGCAGGTCCGCGTCTGGTGCGCCGCTGACACCGACTTATCATCGCCGGATTCCTACTGGTCGATACTCAACCTCGGTATCTTCACCGAGGGAAACTTGCTGCTATGCTGCATCTTACCTTCCACTTGGGGTAACCAACGAAGGGCGAGAAGAAATCCTCTCTCGCGTATCAACGGCCAACCGAAGCATGTGGCAGGCAGTGTCATTGAGTTGTTCATCAACCTCTTCTCTTGGAGATAGACTAGAAGGATCTTATGGTTGAAAGCCTCTCTTGATGATCCACCACAGTTGGGTGGATGCGCTCTGAATATGTGACTCCATAGCTAATTTCCATTTACCAAACGAGTTAGGATTCAAACAGGAGGGTCCCCAACATGATTAATATGCTGCATAGGAACATGAGCACGAGCATATGAAGGAGCGGCATCATTGTACAATTGTGCAGTGTTGGTTGAGGGTGGTTTGGGTGTCTCCTTTACTCCATCAACATCCAAAGTGGTGTTTGGACAAAATTTTGATGAGTTGGAGGGAGTTTGCGAGAATGAAGCAAAAAAAATGGCAACTTCTTTCCCTACCAAGTCTTTGATCGAATTTTCCATGGAGCTTTTAAAGGACTCCATGAACTTAGCAAATTCGGTCAAGGTGAGCGAGATGGAGGCGCTAGAGCTAGCTCCTCCACTCTCTTGGAGAGGGATGGTATTTTGTGGCATTGGTGGGGTGGATGGGTTAGCAACGGGTGCACCAAGTGCACCAAGTACTTCCCCATCCATAGGAAGGCTTTCACCTTGATTCCCTAAGTCGGTCATATCCTCTTCGGTGGTAAAGCCCTTAATAAGAGCCCTAGCTCTGATACCAATTGAATGGATCGATATGGTCAACTAGAGGGGGTGAATAGGTGATTAACAAATTTTACTTTAATTACCAACTTTTAGGGTTAAGCGGATAAATAAGATTCTCTAGATGTGCTCTAGATGAATAACCCTATGTGGCAAGCAAGCTAAACTCAAATGCTAGGAAACAACTACAATAGCAAGCCAACAAGCATAAGAAGCTAGTACAAGTAAAAGTGCGGAAAGGATAAACCACAAGTGACAAGGAGACGCGGAGATTTGGTTGACCGAAGTTCACACTCTTTTGAGGGAGTGCTAATCTCCGTTGGAGCGGTGCTCAATCCTTGAGAGCGCTACCAACAACGTAGCTCACCGTATTATCCTTTTTCGAGTCACCCCGAATGGATGAGCCTCGATTCACTCGGGGTTTGTCTTGGAGGCGACCACCACACCTTTACAAACTTCCCGGAGCACACCACAAGCAAGGAAGCTTCCGGGACGGACACCTAGACGCCTAGGAGCCAAAGCTCCAAGAGTAACAAAGTCAACGGAGTAGAAATCTTGAGGGGAATACAAATCGGTTTGGTGGAAGTGTAGATCGGTCCTTGCTCTCTCAAATCCCAAAAGATCAACAAGTTTGGGTGGAGGACTTGAGAGTATTGAGCAAAATGGTGTTCTAGCAATGGATCTCAAGCAAGGGGAAAGGATTAGGGTTGGAGGAAGAAGAAGGGGGTATTTAAAGAACTTGGGTGGGGGTAGGTGAGAACTAGCCGTTGGACCCCATGTGCACGGCCTAAAGCCCTACAGTCAATTTCCCACATAACCCCGTGTGCACGGCCCCGGGACCCCGTGTTCACGGGCATTACCGCATGCAACCCAGAAGGGGGCCAGGGTGCTGAACACCCCGTATTTACGGGGCAGAGGCCTCGTGTGCACAGGGGCCCGTGCGCACGGCCTCAACGGCTGTGTGCACGGGGTCACCAGCACCTTGGCCACTTTGGTATGTCCCCGTAATACCCATGCCCACATAAATATCCTTCTTCCAAGCTGTCTGGTGGATGAAATATGGCTTAGGAAAAATGTGTTCCCGCACATACTCAAACCTCGTTGACCCCTCTTGATAGTGCGGTTTTCCTATGACTCAAATCAAGCCGAAATAAATCCTTTGAGCCACCAGATAACCACGCCTTTTATATTTTTGTAGTGGGGCCAATCATCCTTCAAATAAATAATCCTCTGCGAGACCAATGACATGTGATACATCTTTTAACACCTATCATTAGTCCCACTAACCACATTGTCATAATACGAAAACACCATTTAGGAGTAAATGCACTTTCAATAAGAGAGTAGAATCCCAGAGTAAAGGTACAGAGAAAAGGATCCGAATACCACCCAGTTTGTGATGTGGGCCCGTAAGCCATAACATCAGTGTTAGAAAAATAGTTTTGCAAATACTAGACTCAACTTTGACCAAGGAGTGGGAAGGGGGTTTCCTACTGGCAGCCGGCTCTGATACCAACTTGTGACGCCCCCGTTTTACGATCATGTACTTAATCACGCACGCACTGTACACGATGGAGATCAGGGTGCCATGGTAAAATATCACAGCATAACACTAGACACAAATAAGGTAAATCTTTAAGTTACAAGCCATGGATCATGAGGATCCGAATACATAAGTTATACTAACCATAATATCTGAGAACAGACATAGTTAGTGAAGTTTTTCCTTAAGAAGGCTAGCACAAATAACATAAGATTGAAAAGGCAAGGCCTCCTTCCTGGGAACCACCGAACTACTCCTGGTCAACGGCGAACTCGACGTCATAGTAGGCGCCTCCGGGGTAGTCCTGCTTCTGGGCGCCAGCATCTGGTTGCAGCAATCCGGGTATATAAAACAAAGGGGGAAATAAAGCAAGGGTGAGTATCTAGCATACTCAGCGAGACTTAAACCCAGGCTACTAAGAATTTATGCATTTGTATCAAAATGAAAGGGCAGGCTGTATAGTGGACTGCAAGACAGAAATACCAGGGTAAGGGGGGATACGCTAGGCCTATCGAAGAGTATAATCTTCCGACGATTCTTGCAGCACAAGAAGAGGATAGCCAACAGTTATACATAAAGCATAAAGTAACAATGCAGCAGAATTTGCTACAGCATTGTATAATAGTAAGTTGTAATAATTATCATTGCCTCTCATATCACTTCCTCGACTTCCCTGCGAGGAAGAAAACCTAGAACCAACAGTTTAGTAATGTAGTAGTTTGTAGTAGTAGGATCTGGCTTCAGCATAAAGCGTCTTGTTACCGTGGACACGGTTATTCAAATAGATTAAACTCCTTGCAGGGGTGCACTAATGGTAAGCCTGCACGCTCGGATCTCTAGGGTGGCAAACACCTTGTTAGGGAATACCCCACCGAGGCTATCCGACACACCGTAGCCCATCCTTCAAACTCAACAGAGAGGCCATACGCCGGTCTAAATCCTAAGTACGCAGGGCTTTGGACCCTAACCCTGACATACTCCTGCACGGTGCGTGGGTGGCCGGGAAGCAGTAGAAAATAACACAGCTCGAGCAAAGAATACATCTCACTTCCCGGTAATCAGCCCGCGGTACTAATGACATCTGAAGAGCTCTCAAACGAGACTACGATGGAGGGGAGCCCATAACTCCTTATTCCACATGAAGATAGTGCGTACAGGCCTTTGCGGCCTCTCAAGTCATCCACCGAAACATTAGTCATTTTATTATCTCGCGGACAACCGTTATCGTTGCCCGGCTAATTCACACAACGGACAACGAACACCAGCCAGGACCACCAATACATCGGTGCATGCCCTGTCGTCCCGTCAAAGCACACGGTTACCAACAAGGTGAACCGTCTCCTTACCTTGTCTCGCGGGTGCTCTTGGAGGAGATCAACTTTCGTGGTTTGGTAACTCTCGCGGACAACGATCAGGGTATAAGCCCACCAGTACATCGGTATTCCCTCCCTGTCGTCCCGTTGCAATACCACTCGCGGGCACCGTTGGGTCACCCGATTTCATAACTACAAGGACAATCGTGGTTTGGGACCCTAGGGCGGCACTACAGTCAGCAACGAATGGATTACAAGTATTACTCCTCCATAGCTCACACTTGATGTGGCTCGGCAGGGCCGTGATAGGGGCCTATAGCAATGCCTGCTCTGTACCGTACATGTTGCAGTAATAATATATTGTACCTGCATTCACTCCCTAGAGTGATCACGACCCGCTATCTAATCCTAGTTGACTAACAATGCGCATGGCTAACTGCTGAATAATATATATATATATTTATTTATTTATTTAATAGGCAGCATAGGATAAAGGAAGGTACAATAAGGGGCGACAATGACAGGCTATGCAATGAATAGGAATGTAATGTAGCAGCAGCAATGCCTAGTGCAACAGATAAATATAGATAGATAGGCAATATATGGGAGAGGTGAAGGGGCACTGCTTGCCTATAAGCTCGGCAGTAGGCGTACGGTCGTCGATGCAGTAGTAGTACTCAGCAGCGGTGTAGTCAGCGGCAGTCTCAGGGTCTACTAGAGAATAAGGGGGGAAACAGTCAATACAATGCAAACAATATGCAACACAGATGCATGACATGACAGATGCATTGTTGGCGGTGTTTTAACGCAGTGCTAGATGATTTTCTCGGAGCACGAATTCATCCGGGGATGAAATACCAGCTCCGGGTGACTATCGGCAAACGACACGGAGGGGGAAGGTCTCGTGTTCGGTATGTTATATGGGGGTGGTTGATATAGGATACCGTATTCTTATTCGTTGTGTTTTTCTGAGCAACTTACATGTATAAAATATTTTCATTGGACTTACAGATTAAAAGATATTAATTTTCTAAGTTTTAATCATTTTATAGAATTTCTGGAATTCTTTTATTATTTAAATCAACATTATCCACAACAGAGACATTTGACCAGTCAAACTGACCAGTAGGCCCCATGTGTCATTGACACATGAAATAGAATTCATTTTATTTTTCCTAATAGTGAAGGGGGGGCCCATATGTCATACTCACTGGTTATTTAACAAAACCATTAATTTACTTAACAGTGAAGTGGGGCCTAGGTGTCACAGACACAATTAACCATAAAAAAATTCTATTTGTTTTAATCGCCTATTAAGTTGGGGGGTCCACATGTCATCTGCACAGGAGATATTTAAATTAACGTTTCTTTTAATATCTGTCTTAGGGGGTTAATCTCTCAGGGCTGGCCCACCTGCCAGTAAGTAGACCCACTAGGTTGATCCCAGGCTCGCCGACGGCGAGCACAAGGAGTACGGCGGTGAGGTGCAGCTTGCCTCTGGCGACCATTCAAGCGACGGAGGGGAGGAATCGGACGAGGGTCGCGTTGCGCGTCCACTGATGTTTGGAGTTGACGCAGAGGACGACCATAATGACGGCTATGCCGAACTGGGCGGCGGTCGGAATCACGTCATGACGACAACGACGGCTAACAGGGTTAAATCAAGTGCGGTGAAGGGGAATCGGAGCAACAACTCACCATGAACGCGTAGAGGAAGCAGTGGGCTCGGGGGAGGGTTGGAAGCGGTGAACTAGTCGCCGGCGAGCTGCGGGTCGGGAGGTGGAAAATGACCCGATTCGGTCGAAGAAGAGGAGATCGGCGATGATGGAGAGCTTGAGGCGTCGGAGTCGACCGCGCGGAGGTTGCTGTACACGGTGGCGCGTCTCCTCATCGACGTTGGCCGCGATGGAGCACGTGCGGAGGCGACGGCTGCGCACGGCTGAGCAGCGGGAGAGCAGGGGGCGATGGGGGGGAGGGAGGGGCAACCTAGGGTTTGGGTGGGGCAGGGGGCGTGGCCTTGCCCTTATCCTCACCGGGGGCGCCGTGGATGGATGCGTCCATGGCCGGCGCGGATATGTTCCACGCACGGGGGTGAGCAGTGGAGGGGAAGGAGGGAGTGGGCTGGGCTGGTTTGGGCCACACTGTGCACTAGTGGTACCAGGCCAACAGGCCACATTCCATTTTCTCTTTCATGTAATTTTTGTTCCATATTGCCTATCTATTTTATTTGGTTTAAGTGCCATGTGATTTTTTTTATCTATGAATTTTTTATTATTATTTGTGTTAAACATTACAGATATGCCACAAAAAGTTTGGATCAAATATATAATCATTTGCATATTTGTTTTATTTAAAAGGAATTAATTGGGGATGTTTTAGCTACTGTTAGATTTGTTTTAAATATTTAAATGTTATGTTAGATATCCATTACCATAGTATCTTGGTCTACTGATTTTTGTGCATTTAAAAAAATTGTTTGCACAATTTTTAGTCAAGGTTTTATTTGCCACAATATTTTTAATATCAACCAAAGGGAATTTTGAATTTGTTTTGATTCAAAGATGATCAAGGCAAGATTAGCAACAGTAATTTTCATTGGCAAAAGTGATTATTGTTACATAACACTGAGGGTGTTACGAGTCTCCCCAACTACAAGAACTCTCGTCCCGAGAATTTAAGCGGTAGAGGGGAAAAGATCGGGGTATACTTCACGAAGACGATCTTCACATTCCCAAGTGGCCTCCTCTTCAGAATAATTCGACCACTAAACTTTGAGGAACTTGATTCTCTTGTTGCGGGTTCGACGTTCAGACTGATCAAGAATGCGGCCCTGATGTTCTTGATAAGAAAAGTCCTATTGCAGTTCCAGCATTTCATGATCCACTGCTCGGATAGGATCCTTGAAGCAGCGACGGAGTTGCGACACGTGGAAGACATCGTGGACTGGGGAGAGGTTCGGCGACAATTCCAATCGGTATTCCACTGGTCCACATCGGGAGAGGATAGGGAACGGGCCGATGTAGCGAGGAATCAACTGACCTTTGATCCCGAAACGATGAGCACCCCTCATGGGAGGGACACAAAGGTAAGATTGTTCGTTGATGACCCTCAACTATAGGGGATCGAGATATTCTTCGCGGGTAAGATAGCACAATTTATTGATTCGACACAAGGGGAGCCAAAGAATATTTATAAGCTTTAATAGTTTATCGGGTGCTTCTTCTTCTCGCAGCTTGGGAGGATCATTCTTCTCCTTATCTTTTTCAGGCTCAGCACCGTCTTCGGTTTCAGCATCGGAGGTAGATATACTATTTGGATCAGCAATAGGCTCTTCTTCAACTATGGGATCATTTGAATTGTCAGCTTCCTTGTGTTTCTTCTTCTTCTTCGGAGAGCTAACAAATTCTTCTTCCTGCATTTGAGAATCTTGCTCGATCCTCTTCGGATGCCCTTCTAGATAGAGAGGGTCCTGGGTGTGTGTTCCACCCTGAGTCTTTATACCATAAGCCTGTAAATTATCTTGTTTGGCATTGTTAGCAAGCAAATCTTTTTACACATCAGAAATTTGTTCAAGTTGAGTTTGAACCATATGAAAATTCTTAACAAGACATTTAACATCATTAACTGTTCTACCTAGAACATCAAGCAAACTTTTGATAGCAAGAGTATTATCATGCAACTGACTCTGAATCCTCATATTAAAGTGATTTTGCTTCATAATAAAATTATCAAGCTCATATAAACATTGGTCAGGAGGCTTACCTTGAGGGATGTCACTTGCATTGAAATCTAAAAGAGAGTGTACCTCTACCAAGGGAGGGTGAGTAGTAGGCTTACACAACTTCTCAATGGGAGGTAGATTCTTCACGTCTTCAGCTTTAATACCTTTCTCTTTTATAGACTTCTTTGCTTCTTGCATATCTTCGGGGCTTAGAGCAAGCATGCCCCTATTCTTTGGTGGTGGAGGTTGTTCAGGGACGGACCAATCTTCGTGGTTCTTGGCAATCTTGCCCATTAGTTCTTCAGCATCGTATTGTGTTCTTTCCCTGAAAACATAGCCAGCACAACTATCCAAATAGGATCTAGCGTCATCGGTTAGACCAGCATAAAATATATCAAGTAATTCATTCTTAGGGACTCCATGTCCCGGTCTAGCCTTGATTAAACTGCAATACCTCCCCCAAGCTTTCGGGGGGTGCTCATCCTGCAACTATTTAAAGTTATAAACTCTTTGTAAAGCAGCATGTTCGATATGAGCTGGAAAGTACTTATCAACACAAGATTGACCCAAATCTTGAGGAATCTTAATGGAACCGTAGGGTAGTGCATCATACCATGATTTAGAGTCTTCCTTCAAAGAGAAAGGAAGAAGCTTAGTCACATAAAAGTTTCGTATCCTCTCATCGGTAGTAAACAAGCCACCTAACTCAGTTAGTTTGGTCAGGTGTGCAATAGCATCATCATTTTCTCTGTCACAAAAGGGGTCAGCTTCAACTGTAGATATAAGTGAAAGATCAACAGAGAAATCATAATCGGGATCATTCATGCATATAGGGGATGTAGAAAATTCAGGATCAGGAGTAATCTTGTTCTTCATGGAGTGTTTTTCAAGAAGCTTATTCACAGCACCAGGGTCAGAGTTAGCACACTCTGTAAGCTCCCTACATAAACCATCATCAAGAATAATATAATCATCCTCAAGGAGTCTCTCCTTGAGTTTACTCAAGTCTGGGTAATCAAAGGCTTTGCAAGTGGGAAAATAGGTAGCAGGAGTTTCATTCTCGGACTGTGCTACAACCTTAGAAATTTGAGATTCAAGATAGCGACCAAGAAAACAAATTTCATCAAGAGTAGTGGAAGCATCATCAAAATTACCGGACATAGTAGCAGACTCAGTGGAAGTAGCATGTGGTGGTGGTGGTGAATCAAACTTACTTATAACTGAAGGTGAATCAAGAGTAGCACTAGTGCTCAAAACAGTACCTTTTCTTGTAGTGGATGGTAAGATCGGAACCTTGGGTTCTCCTTTCTTATCCATAGTGGATAAAGTGCAGCAGGAAGAATACTTCAAGTAGACTTGTAAATAAAGTTATGCTCCCCAGCAACGGCGCCAGAAAACAGTACTTGATGACCCTCAACTGTAGGGGATCGAGATAGTCTTCACGGGTAAGATAACCCAATTTATTGGTTTGACACAAGGGGATTCAAAGAATATTTGTAAGCTTTAACACTTGAGTTGTCAATTCAACCCCACCTGAAATATACTTGCCATTAAAAAAAATTAATAGCAACGGTGATATGAAAGTGATAGTGGCAACAGCGAAAGTAAAACAGCAAAAGTAAACAACTAGTAACCAGTAGGATTAAAACACTGTAGGCTAGGGAGATGGATGGTTGGGCGCTGCTTGGATGAGAGTGAACATGTAATAGATTCTAACATGATGCAAGGCACACAGAAAATCAAGGATCATCTAGGCAAATATCAAACAATAGGCATGTATCCCGTAGGTAGTTGTGTGTGCTTGCAATAAGAACTTGCACAACATCTTTTGTCCTACCATCCCGCTACGAACGGGGCCAAAAGGAACTTATGGAGATTAAGTGTCAGAAACCTCTGTTAGGTAATGTGCTAGGATCAAGTAACCTTGCATCATGTCAAATTTTCAAAGGAAATCAACTTCAAAATCCAAATGGGAGAAGGAACACCCCCCAGATGAATTAATTCAAAAGGCCAGATAAAAATCTTCTCCAAAAATTCATGTTAGAATTTTGAAAAGTCTTATAGATGAGTGTGATCACATATCAAGTGATGTGGGACCCATCCCATGCTCATAGATTTTTCAAATATTCAGACAGTGCCTTGGAATTAAAGAAATACCCCTATTTGATTTAAGATTCAAATTATTTGAATTTTAAAAATGTTGAAAGTTTATAAGTGGCTAGTCTATATATTTATGAGGCCATATAAAAGTTTTCAGCATTTAATAAAATGTTTAGCTATTTTATTTAGCTAAACAGAACAAATGTCAGAAGAGAAAACAGAAAGAAAAAGAAAACAGGAAAGTGGCCCGCTTACCTGGGCCACCCCGGCCCAACTCACCTCTCTCGCAGCCCAGCCCGCGAAACCCCCTTGTCGTCTTCCACCCCGCGCTGCCAAGTAGCTCAGTGGCGAGGCGCCGACGCCGTGGACGCCACCGCGACGCCTTCGAGCGTCCAGGCCTCCCCAAGCCTTATCTCTTCGTCCAGACGCATCCTGGAGCCGCCCTGCTTCATTCCCCCCCCCCTCCAGGAACACCTCCCCTCCCTCTCTCGCCCGATTCATCGCCGCCCGAGGAACACGCCGGAGCGCCGTCGAGCACACGTGTGGCCATTGACGCCTAGAAGCCGCAAGACTGTGTCCAAGCGCTTCGTCGTCGTCGTCTTCACCGACTTGCAGAAGGAATCGAGCTCGGAGCCCTCGTAGACGCCGGATTCTTCCTCGAGTTCCCGCCGGCCGCCGTGAAGGACTTCGTCAATTCCGCCGCCGTTGAACCACCCCAGCCCTCGCCACCACCTCTACTGAGTTCCTGGTGATCTCGGGTTTGAAACCCCTCTCTTCTCCCCCTGGATTACCACTCTAGCCGGATCCGCCATGGTAGCCGAAGCTCCTCGCCGCCGGGATCAATGGAGACGTCCAACCGTTACGCCATCGAGCTCAACATGTTGTCCAACGCGTTCCCCGTGCTCTTCCTCGTCGAACCAGCCTAGCCCCGCATCAAGTCGTGCCCTGGAACGATATCTCGATCACGGCCGTAGCTAGGTCGCCGCAGAATTTGACGTCGGCGAGCGTACCGTGCACCCGAGCTCTTGGAATCGGTTCATTTCGACGCGCACGGGAGAGGGCTTCAATCTGGTGGTCTTCGCGCTCCAAATGATGGCCGAAATCGTGTCCCCGTGCAGCGCCGCCGTGGCCAGGCCGCCGGCGTTTAGCCGCCGGCCTGTCAGCTCTAACCCCCCCCCCCCCTGTTAATCACCCAATTAGTGACCCCTGGGTCACTGACCAGTGGGCCCAATGGCTTAATTAAGCCACTGGGTTAATTTAACCCACGGATTAACTCACCCAGACACTGACAGGTGGGACCCCCTTGTCAGCCCCCCCCTGACGTCAGCACTTGCGCAATAAATCAGTTAAATGAATTTCCAGAGATTATTTGAATTAAAAGAATTCCAGAAATTCCAGAAAATACCCCAAACTTTGGAAATTCATAGAAAATTCATAACAACTCCAAATTGGACAAATAATATATGAAAAATGATCAGGAGAAAATTATCTTTCCAAATATGCAACTTTCAACTCTGTTTGAGTTGAATTTAAAATGTGATCAGTAGCATTTGCTATTTGATTTAAATGGATTTAAATCAAATTCAAATCAAATATTTTTGCAACTTGAACCATGGAAACATGCTACATTTCAATCACACTTCAGAGGCATATCATACACATTTGAAGATAATTCAAAATGATCAAACAATGTCATATACAACTTGGTTAATTTGAATTCAAATGTGGAGTTTGAATTTGCATTTCAAATACAATATACTCCACTTAAATGGAATTGCCTCACACATCAAAACTTATACTTCAAGTTTCAACATTCATTCATGTGCTTGAGCATTGCATTCATATTGATTGCTACTTCGTGCTTTGTTTGTCAAGTAGAGGTGGAACCGGAGCAAGAGGTTGCAACCTTCGTTGAAGACCCCGAACCTGAACCTCGTCAGCAAGGCAAGCAAACCCCCATTGATCATGTCGATAAAATCCCACTTTCCTCTCATGTCTCGCTTATGCATTGTTTAGGATGATCACCATGCTATGTTTCTACCGCATAGATGAACCCATTCCTTTGCATGACCTATCTTTTTGTCACAGTAGTAAGCAAACCACAATCCTAGCAAATGTAGGAGTTGTTTGATATCATGTGGCCCCTGCAATGTTATCGCTTATTGCATGCTTAGTATGATACCATGTTGTTACTGTGATGTGAGTCAGGATGGTAATGATCTTGTTGATGATGGTAGAAAAGTGTTGGTGAATCGACCCTAATACAAGGTGAACGATGAGAGGTTGTGTAGGAGTAGACGGTGGGTTGTCTCGTTGAACACCGCCCTAGTACGAGTTCTTGTGTGGTGATCCAAGATGAAGAGTACAACCACACATTGGGCTCACTGACCCCTCTCAACTTACTAACTCATCCCTTTCGATGTCCAGATGTCACAATAATTCGGAGTTCTGGTAGGTCTGTGGCCTGGAGGCTAAGTGAGAGAACGGCTCATCCGAGACCGGCTTATGCACCACGCACACATCACTTGGGTCCACCTCGGTAAACCGGCCGGGTTCACGATTGTGGTAACCAACCCAAGTAGGCGGCTTTCTCGGACTAGATCGGCTATGAGGTAACAGTTGTGGTGAGCATCCTCGCTGGCACCTCTTGAATGGTGTCGAGATCAAAGGCGGTAAATGATGATCATGTGTGTGTAGCGGTACACCCTTGCAAGGTTAACAAAACTATTCGAATAGCCGCGTCCGCGGTTATGGACTGCTTGGAAAGCTTAGCTTGATTATTAGATAACTTGAACCGGATACTTCTAAAACACACCAAGATAAGTGTGAGTGCTATGGCGTGCTTCCTCGTGGGGAAGTCGAGGAAGGCACCATAGTGGTGTATTGGTTGGAGAAAGTAGTGGACTCGTGTACGTTTCTTACCTCAAAGTCTGGTACTCGTAGTTCAGGACTAGCCAAGTCAAAGCTGGCACTTCTGCAAGTGAACCCCACCTCCCTTTACCTTGATACATGTGCATGAGTAGTATAGCTCCTATGTAAGTCTTGTTGAGTACGACTTTGTACTCACGTTTGCTCAATCTATGTTTTAGATGATGCCACTGACCCCGAAGGTGGCTTCTTCATCGAGCTGGACGACTGAAGACCAACTAGTCTAGTCCCAGTCAGACGACTGGTTCCCTCGTGGAGGGCTTGTGTTTAAATAAGGCTTCTTAAGCCATTTGTTAAACTTGTCTGTACTCAGACATAATTTGCTTCCGTTTGTGTTGTAATGTTGGATCACATGTTTGTGATCTCTGTTTGCACTCTATAAGAGTTATCAATAAAAATGTACACTTTGTAGAGAATTGCAATGGTACCTGCTATTCATACAAGGCATGTGTGCTGTGTGTATGTTTATAACATGCATGTCTTTGTATGGGTTTTCGAGACCTTAGTTGTGTTCTGGCTGGCGGTCTTTCATACACCAAGTGGCCCTTAGATGTGCACAGCTTGGGGCATCGCGATGCGATTGCTCGAGACTCCGTCTCGTGCACACTTTGTGGTATGATCGAGCCCGCCCTAGACCCCGACTAAGTGATCGGGCTGGAGTAAGTCTATGTAAGAGTTTTGAGATAGTCGATAGTATGGTTGAGGCGACTTGTCTTTGAATATGGGAGTTCACCACCCATATCATTAGACTTGTGTGCGGATGATGAGGACCCATCTCAGTTGATCATCCGGCCTGGATGGGATGCCCCTCACGTACGATGCTTTCCGAGAACGTTCTGTGCTTGGCCTTGTCTGCTTAGACAAGTGGGTACGGTTCTCGGCTCTCCATATGACTATGCCTTAACTGGACTTGCATACGCTAACCCCGGGTCCCGACATTAAGGTGTTCCTATCAAAGAGCGCTGGAACAAAGCATTAACACCCAATGGATACATGAAAGCCTCAAATTATAGTCCATCCCTTTTGGTGTCCCAAGCTGTCACCTTTGGGATCACCGGTTACAGACCATAATAGGTGCATACAACTCATAGATAGGATCAAGAACACAAATAAACTCATGAAAACACAAGTGGTTCAGATCTGAAAACATGGCACTAGGGCCCAAAGTGACAAGGATTAAGAGCAATTAGTTGTAGCAAAGATGATAAACACCAAAGTAGATGATAGGCAACATGCCCCCAACAATCTGACGAACTATTACATGATCTAACTCATCCAATCCACACCATCCCCTTTGCCTATAGCAGGGAATTACTCACACATGAAAGGATAAGTCAAGGAGGGATGATGGAGTGGCGATGGTGATGACGATGGCTCTGATCTCCCCTCACCGGAGGCCAAAACAGCCTCCAGATTAGCCCTCCCGGAGAAGAACAGAGGGTGGCAGCAGCTCCGCGACGGAAACTGGGAAAACAACTTATGTTCTGGGGTTTCCTCATGAAGAGAATAAATAGGGGTCCTGGTAGGGCACCAGAGGCGAGGACCCACCTATGTGGCCTCCCGGCGCGGCATGGGGTGGGACTGCGCCAGCAGGGCGCCTGGGGGACCCTGGCTGCCCTCTGGCCCCACTTCTGGCTCAGGGTCCCTCCGGGTGCGTGGATTTCTGTGATTTTTCCTGGAATTTTCTGAGGCACCTAAAAATCCATATTCCTGCACATAAGAAAACCATACAGGCAGCTCTGCTGAAAACAGCGTCAGTCCGGGTTTTTTTCGTTCAAATCATGCAAGAATGAGGCCAAAACAATAGCAAAATTGTTTGGAAAAGTAGATACGTTTGAGACGTATCAACTCCCCGAAGCTTAGCATATTGCTTGTCCTCAAGCAATTCAGTTCAACGAACTGGACGCGACAAAGAAAACTTTGAAAAACTCTTTTGCTTCATAAGATGTATATAAGCATGTACTACGAAAAGAGTTTAGCAAGTATTAAAACAATGCTATGAGGACAATGCACGAAGCAATCCTTCTTTCAAGTGATCAATCACAAACAACCAAAAGTAACTAATATGCTACTGAAAATCAAGACAAGATCACAATGCACATAGCTTGAACATACTAGAGTGGTATCTCGCTAGCCTCCATGAGTGAAGCAAAACATAAATGCAGAAACTCCTCCGGAGTTTTAAAGGAGACTAGAACTAAGAATTTCAGAACAAGCAATATCACAATCATGCAGACGACAATGTGGTACTTTGGGACAATTCATGTTACACTAAGAATTTCAATTATGCTCTCAATAGTTGCTGCTTTGAAGAAAGAAGGGGAGACTCTCGAACCGTGGCTTTTGATGCCAAGGTTGAAAACCCGTGGCTAGAAGCAAAGACTAAACAAGTACCAGAGCTCTTGGTTTTGAAAATAGAGATAAAATTCTTTTCTGGGAAGTGCAACTTTCCAGTCAACGGTAGACGGTAAAGGTCTCTTAATATCTCCCATACCAACCACATTAATGGCGGTTCCCATGCTTTTTTGCTTACACTTATGTTCCCTTATCCACCTATCCTTTAACGGTCTATGGTGCCTTTTTATTTTTCCTCAAGTATGGAAGTAAAGTTTCTCGTTCCATCTATCATTAGCAGCACTTGGCACATTTCATTCCACCATCAAGTATGGGGGAAGTGTAACTTTCCCATAAAATGTGAAACAAGTGAGAACTGGGAATTCTCCAGGCCGGCCTCTACCTCATAAATTTGACTAGTTAAAACTTTGTCAAGGAGTAAAACATTTTTGGCATGGAAGATACTGATTTTCCCTCACTGCACCATGAGCTTGTACGGTTACAAAAAGGAAGCTTTTGAATAAATTTCGAGATGGTAGAAGAAAGTCTTTGTTAGGGATGGTAGGTAAATACCATATATAGGAAGGTATGGTGGACTCAAGTGGAATAACTGGTTTGAAAAAGGAGTTTGGATGCACAAGCAGAATTCCGCTTAGTGCGAGCGAAGGCTAGCAAAAGACTGGGCAACGACCAACTAGAGAGAAATAAAAGTCATAATCATGCAGAGCGACAAAGCAACATTGAATCGGGAATGAAAGTGATATAACTATTATGAAATAAAAAGATCATCAAGGCATGATAGACTTTTTAGTGATAAATATGTGTGAACATGTGCCATGTCAATCTAAGAATTCTCCGAAGGGAAATACCACTTCAATATACCAAACCATAAACAATGCAATGCATGTAAATCATTTCAACAACACATTATGCACTCTAGCTATTTGAGATTAGCCACAAAGAAAACATGAATCACTGGGAAAGCATTGCAAACATAGCACTATGTCGCTACAAGCTAGTCTCTAGATCATAATTACATGCATATGTACAAAAGTAGAAACAAAAAGAGTTCATACCGGTTTTCCTTGTGACATCCCTTCCGTCGGTCTTCGTCATTACTGCCTTGTCACTTGCACGATCGAACGTGGGAAATATAATCAAATGCCATCACGGACTCGAGCCGAACTATAAAAACAAAGCAAACTAAAGAGCGAAAGGAAATATTTTTGGGGTTTTCAAAGGTTAAACGAAAGCAAAATAAAGGAGAAATCGTTTGTTGTTTTTGCAAATTAAGAGAATCAAAGAAGAACAGGCAAAAACCTCGAAAATATCAAAGAGAACAACGCAAAATGGATAATACTATGGAAAAGGGAGAAGGACACGTACTCCCCCAAGCTTAGGCTTTTGGCCTAAGTTGGCAACAGCTACTGCGGTCTCAAGGAGCCTCCAGCTCCGGGGTAGTACGGGTGAGTCCAAGGACGTACGAGGCTTCAGGTGCGTACACCAAAGTCCTGGGATCCACCCACGAAGAAGGCTCCGTGCTCCAAGCAGAAGAAGACCCTTCACCCCACTAGGTGACGGTCTCCCCCTGGGAAGGTGGAAACTCCGCGTGCTCCTCCTCATCGGGCCCAACCCCCTCCATGGGGTTATGAAACTGCTGCTGGACCACATACTCATCGAACTAGGTAACGATGAAGGACCATCCGCTCCTGCGAGTATAATCAAACAAAAGAGGTGCAGGTAGACGAATCTCCCGAATAGTGGTCAGTCCAAACCTCAGAATATAATTAAGGTTACCAAACTCGGAAGTCCTGGTAACAAACTCATGCCTCTTCATGGAAGCAAGGTCAAAGCTTAAATAAGTAAAAGGCTAATCGTCAGGATGTGCGGTGCGATTAAGAGACTCAAGGATAAGTGTGGCGTAAATGCTACCATAGAGGTCTCCCTTGTTTCCATTAGCAGCAAGGCGGCGAGCAATTAAGGCACCCATATTATACTTACTCTCCCCTGAGAGGGCGTTCGCCAGGATAGCAACATCCGGCGCAGAACTGTTGCTCGTGTTGTCATGAGCTAACAACCCTCTAGCAATAAAATACGCGAAATACCTGAGGTGGGGGAATAAGATACTGGAAATTTTTGAACGTTGGATATCCTTCGTATCTTGACTGCAAAGGGAGTTGAAGAGGGTTCTCAGCTCGGTGGGCTGAGTTTGCATCTTTGTCGTCTGTCCAATGTTCAGCACACCTATTATTTCGCAAAACCTCGACAAAGACATGGTCAAAAGATCATCATAAATTCTAAACTCAACAATACCAATGTCATGATTATATCTGAAACTATTAATAAAATTAGAGGTGAGTTTATGATACTGAGCAACACGATTTGTTGCGATCCATGTCAAACCTGCATTAGCACAAAGGTTGTACAACTCCTCCTTGATTCCTGCAGCTTCAAGGAAAACTTTGCACGGACATGTCATTGCACGTGTTGGACTTGTTTCTTCCAACAATTCTAAGGGCACATGATCTTCATTATAGCTCACCCTAGCAGCTGAGGATGAAGTTGCAGCTCTAATGACTCGATCGGTGCGCTCAGGCTTCTTCTTCCCAAGCCACCCCTTTGCTCTTCCTAGCAAACTCATTTCCGAACTTTTTGGCAATTCACAAAAACAAGGATTTAAGAAAATTGAGTTGAGGCAAACTACTCTACTCACTTACCTAAGGCACAAACTTGCATCAAAACTTGAAAAATAAAATTCTACACATCCATGCAAGCTCATATGAACAGCACCAAGAACTACTAAATACTCACAAATAAAGCCACCAATCAAAAATCTAATTGGAGGGGTGGAGGAGTCACATACCAGGGAGTATTTGCCCAAAATTTTAGCTCAAACAATGGGTTTTAGAGAGAGATCGAAATTCTGGACGGAGAGCAGCAAGAACGCAAGTTCTAGCTGAAGAACTCGTGTTTTGGGGAAGAAATAGAGAGGAAGGAAGAAGACTTACCTGGGTGGTTGTCCTGGTGGGCCCATGCGCCCTATGGGCGCGGCCAGGGGGAAGGCCACGCCAGCTGGCCGCCTGGACCAGTGGTGCCCCCCTGGTCAGCCCTAGGTGCCTCTGGGTCACTTTTGTCGTGGAAAAATTGATTTTAATTTTTTTGGAATTTTTCTGACAACTTCACTATTGAAAAAAATTTGAAGTTCAAAAAGCTGCAAAACTTTCTGAAAACTTGAAACAGTGGTTAGAAATGTGAAGCTTCAGAAACATAAAACTTTGGTACAACAAAGACAACAAAAGCTAAAGCAAATGAAAACATAACAAGCTCCACTTTTTACCCATATAAAACATGCTAGCTAGCAAGGTTGATCAAGTCTTACCAACAAGCCGGTGATATTTGCTCAAAAAAACAAGCCGGCGATATATAGAGTAGAAAGTCTCACCTCTAATAAAGTAATCATTGTACCTTTACTTTAATGGACATTGTCCCCACCATAATGGTTGTATTTGTGGTGCACGTGTAGAGGACAATCCCATTCTCCAATCTTCATGGTCTCGATATTCTCTATAGAGTTAAGGCCATGCCTTTTGTCGATCTTCTTCGAAAAATACACCGTGTGTTCTTTATCATCCACGTTGAAGGTAATCTTTCCTTTACTGCAATCAATGATAGCACCTGCGGTGTTAAGAAAAGGTCTTCCAAGAATAATGGACATGCTCCCATCCTCAGGCATATCAAGCACAACAAAATCGGTAAGGATTAGCAATTACCAACTTCAACCGGAACATCCTCACAAATACCAATCGGGACGACTGTTGACTTGTC
Organism: Bromus sterilis; assembly: GCA_950022295.1. Lineage (NCBI taxonomy): Eukaryota > Viridiplantae > Streptophyta > Magnoliopsida > Poales > Poaceae > Bromus > Bromus sterilis. Next base: position 228,368,578 of record OX465599.1, read on the forward strand.
AGCCATCTGAAGAGAGATATCTGTAGGGATTAGTTTATCTAAGCATGTCCTCTTGTAAATAGAAAAAGTCATAACACTCACTCCTGCACCAAGATCACATAAAGCAGTTTTGACGTAATTATTCTTTATGGAGCAGGGAATGGTGGGTATACCTGGATCACCAAGCTTCTCAAGAATCTTGTCACTGAAAGAGTAGTTAGCAAGCATAGTAGATATTGCCTCATTAGGGACTTTTCTTTTATTAGTAACAATATCTTTCATATATTTTGAATAAGGAGGTAATTTAATAGCATCAGTCAAAGGAATTTGAAGAAAAATAGGTTTCATCCATTCACAAAACTTATTGTAGTGCTCTTCTTCTTTGGTTATGAGAGACTTATCTCGAAAGGGCATGGGTTTCTGTACCCATGGTTCTCTTTCCTTCCCGTGTCTTCTTGCGACGAAGTCTTCTCTAGTATATTTCTTGCGTTTATCGGGTACTTCTTCTTCTCGCACCTCGGGAGGATCGTTCTTCTCCTTATCATTTTCGGGCTCGGAACCGTCTTCGCTTTCAGCATCAGAGGTACATATACTATTTGGATCAGCAATAGGCTTTTCTTCAACTATGGGGTCATTTGAATTGTATGGTTTCTTGTTTTTCTTGTGTTTCTTCTTCTTCTTCGGAGAGCAAACAAATTCGTCTTCCTGCATTTGAGAATCTTGCTCGATCCTCTTCGGATGCCCTTCTGGATAGAGAGGGCCCTGGGTGTGTGGTCCACCCAGAGTCTTTATACCGCAAGCCAGTAAATTATCTTGTTTGGCATTGTTAGCAAGCAAATCTTTTTGCACATCAACAATTTGTTCAAGTTGAGTTTGAACCATATCAAAATGCTTAACAAGACATTTAACATCATTAATTGTTCTACCTAGAACATCAATCAAACTTTTGATAGCAAGAGTATTATCATGCAACTAACTTTGAATCCTCATATTAAAGTGATTTTGCTTCATAATAAAATTATCAAGCTCATATAAGCATTGGTCAGGAGGCTTACCTTGAGGGATGTCACTTATATTGAAATCTAAAAGAGAGTGTACATCTACCAAGGGAGGGTGAGTAGTAGGCTCACACAACTTCTCAATAGGAGGTAGATTCTTCACGTCTTCAGCTTTAATACCTTTCTCTTTTATAGACTTCTTAGCTTCTTGCATATCTTCGGGGCTTAGAACAAGCATGCCCCTATTCTTTGGTGGTGGAGGCGGTTCAGGGACGGACCAATCTTCGTGGTTCTTGGCAATCTTGCCCATTAGTTCTTCAGCATCGTCCGGTGTTCTTTCCCTGAAAACACAGCCAGCACAACTATACAAATAGAATCTAGAGTCATCGATTAGACCAGCATAAAATATATCATTCATTCTTAGGGACTCCATGTCCCGGTCTAGCCTTGGTTAAACTGCAGTACCTCCCCCAAGATTTAGGGAGGTGCTCATCCTGCAACTGTTTAAAGTTATAAATTCTTTGTAAAGCAGCATGTTGCATATGAGTTGAAAAGTACTTATCAACAAAAGATTGAGACAAATCTTGAGGACTCCTAATAGAACCGTAGGGTAGTGCATCATACCATGCTTTAGCGTCTTCCTTCACGGAGAAAGGAAGAAGCTTAGTCACATAAAAGTTCCGTATCCTCTCATCGATAGTAAACAAGACACCTAACTCAGTGAGTTTGGTCAGGTGCGCAATAGCATCATCATTTTCTCTGCCATAAAAAGGGTCAGCTTCAACTGTAGATATAAGTGAAAGATCAACAGAGAAATCATAATCAGGATCATTGATGCATATAGGGGATGTAGCAAATTCAGGATCAGGAGTAATCTTGTTCTTCATGGAGTGATTTTCAAGCAACTTCTTAACATCACCATGGTCAGAGTTAGCACACTCTGTAAGCTCCCCGCATAAATCATCATCAAGAATAATATAATCATCCTCAAGGAGTCTCTCCTTGAGTTCACTCAAGTCTGGGTAACCAAAGGCTTTGCAAGTGGGAAAATAGGTAGCAGGAGTTTCTGTCTCGGACTGTGCTGCAACCTTAGAAATTTGAGGTTCAAGATAGCGACCAAGAACACCAATTTCATCAAGACTAGTGGAAGCATCATCAAAAGTATCAGACATAGTAGCAGACTTAGTGGAAGTAGCATGTGGTGGTGGTGGTGAAGCAAACTTACTTATAACTGAAGGTGAATCAAGCGTAGCACTGGTGCTCATAACAGTACCTTTTCTTCTAGTGGATGGTAAGATCGGAACCTTGGGGTCTCATTTCTTACCCATAGTGGATAAAGTGCAAAGGTAGAATACTTCAAGTAGACTTGTAAATAAATTTATGCTCCCTGGCAATGGCGCTAGAAAACAGTACTTGATGACCCTCAACTGTAGGGGATCGAGATAGTCTTCGCGGGTAAGATAACCCAATTTATTGATTTGACACAAGGGAGCCAAAGAATATGTATAAGCTTTAACAGTTGAGTTGTCAATTCAACCGCACCTAAAATATACTTGGTTGCAACAAAATATTAATAGCAACGGTGATATGAAAGTGATAGTGGAAACAAGGAAAGTAAAACAGCAAAAGTAAACAACTAGTAACCAGTAGGATTAAAACACTTTAGGCTAGGGAGGTGGATGGTTGGGCGTTGCTTGGATAAGAGTGAACATGTACTAGATTCTAACACGGGGCAAGGCACGCAGAAAATCAAGGATCATCTAGGCAAATATCAAACGTTAGGCATGTATCCCGTAGGTAGTTGTGCGTGCTTGCAATAAGAACTTGCACAACATCTTTTGTCCTACCATCCCGCTACGAACGGGGCCAAAAGTAACTTATGGAGATTAAGGTGCTCCTGTCAAAGAGCACCAGCACAAGTGGTTCAGATCTGAAAACATGGCACTCGGGCCCAAAGTGACAAGCATTAAGAGCAAAAAGTTGTAGCAAAGATGATAAACACCAAAGTAGATGATAGGCAACATGCCCCCAACAATCTAACGAACTATTACATGATCTAACTAATCCAATCCCTACCATCCCATTTGCCTACAGCAGGGAATTACTCACGCATGAAAGGAGAAGTCATGGAGGGAAGGTGGAGTGGCGATGGTGATGACAATGGCGATGATCTCCCCTCACCGGAGGCCAAAACAACCTCCAGATTAGCCCTCCCGGAGAAGAACAGAGGGTGGCGGCGGCTCCGCGACGGAAACTGGGAAAACGACTTCTGTTCTAGGGTTTCCTCGCGACGAGAATAAATAGGGGTCCTGGTAGGGCACCAGAGGGGGGAGGACCCACCCAGGCAGCCTCCCAACGCGGCCATGGGTGGGGCCGCGCTAGCAAGGCGCCTGCCCCCCTGGCTGCCCTCTGGCCCCACTTCTGGCTCAGAGTCCCTCCAGGTGCGTGGATTTTATGTGATTTTTCCTGGATTTTCTGAGACACCTAAAAATCCATATTCCTGCACATAAGAAAACCATACAGGCTGCTCTGCTGAAAATAGTGTTAGTCCGGGTTAGTTTCATTCAAATCATGCAAGAATGAGGCCAAAAAAATAGCAAAAGTTTTTGGAAAAGTAGATACGTTTGAGACGTAGCATTCGCCAGGTTGATACACCATTTCTTTGTGCTTGTGGTCATAGTTGTTCTTCTCGCGGGACTGAGCAGCCTTCAAGTGTTCACGGATAATGCAAACCTGATCTTCAGGGTGCTGGATAATGTCTGGACCAATGAGGATTCCTTCCCCAGTTTCCGACCAATTCAGAGGGGTTCGACACCTACGTCCATAAAGAACTTCAAAGGGCGCCATCTGCAGACTAGCTTGATAGTAGTTGTTGTACGATAATTCAACAAACGGAAGACATTCCTCCCATTTCTTACCGAATGAAATGACACAAGCTTGAAGCATGTCTTCAAGAACTTGATTGACTCGTTCAACCTGTCCTTGCGACCGGGGGTGATAAGTGGTGCTGAAGTTTAGGTGAGTGCCCATAGCTTCTTGGAAACTATCCCAAATCTTGAGGTGAAAATGTTGTCTCGGTTTGAACTAATCTCCAACGGAATATCGTGGAGTGAAACAATTCTGGAAACATACAATTCTACTAACTGACTAGCAGAGATCGTCTCCTTGACTGGTATAAAGTGGGCAACCTTGGAGAACCGGTCGATGACGACAAAGATGGCATCATGACCCTTCTGTGACCGGGGAAAACCAGTGACGAAGTCCATCTCAATCTTGTCCCACTTCCATTCAGGAATAGAAAGTGGTTGCAGATTCCAGTAGGTCTTTGATGTTCGGCTTTGACGCGATGGCAAACTGCACACTCGTCAACATAACGAGCAATTTCTTGCTTCATGTTAGACCACCAGTACCGTTGACGAATGTCTAGGTACATTTTGGTACTTCCAGGGTGAATTGACAAGGGGGTATCATGAGCTTCTTTCATGACATCCGGGGTCATATTCAGGTTCTCCTTTCTTCTAGGAACCACTAAACGATTACTGAAGAACAAGGTACCATCATCATCAACAGTGAAAATGTGGCCTTTCCTCTTGCGAGATCATGCTTAATCTTCGCGACGTCAGAGTCATATTTTTGTATCACCTTGAAGGAGTGGTCGTCTCGAGGTTCAGCTTGCGGAGCTCTTCATACAGAAGTGGTTGATGTACCTGAACTTCAAGTTCACTACACTAGGCTTTGCTGCTCAGGGCATCAGCCATCACATTAGCTTTGCCAGGAGTATAATGAATACCCATGTTGAAATCGGCTATTGTCTCGAGCCATCTTTGTTGGCGGAGATTCAGGTCTAGCTGAGTAAAGGTACTTCAGGCTTTGGTGGTCGGTGTAGATCTCTCAACGATTACCGACGAGGTAATGTCGCCACAGCTTCAATGCAAAAATTACTGCTACCAATTCGAGATCATGTCTTGGATAGTTATCTTCATGAGAACGCAACTGATGAGAGCCATAAGCAATCACGCGACGCTCTTGCATTAGGACACAGCCTAATCCTTGACGAGACGCATAGCAGTATATTACGAAGTCCTTCCGAGTATCAGGGGGGCAAGCACTGGGGGAGAAGTGAGCTTGTCCTTGAGAGCTTGAAAACTTTCCTGGCATTTTGTCTGTCCACTCAAACTTGACGCCTTTGTGAAGCAGATTAGTCAGAGGCTTGGCAATTTTGAAGAATTTTGAAGATGTAATGGCGGCAATAGCTAGCGAGGCTAAGGAAACTTCTGACTTGCTTGACATTCCTGGGCGGAGTCCAGCCAAGAATAGCCTGAATACGTTTTGGGTTGACGACAATGCCATCCTTGGAAATCACATGACCAAGGTAGGTTACTTCGGGAAGCCAGAACTCACACTTAGAATACGTAGCACAGAGTTTGTGCTCTCGAAGATTTTCCAGTACAAGACGAAGGTGTTCAGCATGTTCTTCATCATTCTTGGAGTATACCAAGATATCATCCAGATAAACCACGACGAACTTGTCGAGATATTCCATGAATATATAGTTCATCAATCGGGAGAAAGTGGCTGGAGCATTGGTTAAGCCAAAGGACATGACGGCGTACTCGTATGAACCATAGAGATTAATGAAGGCGGTCTTCGGAATGTCCTCCTTACAAACTCATATCTGGTGATAACCCAACCTCAAGTCAAGTTTCGAAAACACCATAGATCCAGCAAGTTGATCATACAGATCGTTGATCCGAGGAAGCGGATACTTGTTCTATATTGTTACCTGGTTGATAGGTCGGTAATCTTGGACCAAACGGTTCGTTCCATCGCTCTTCTTGACAAAGAGCGAAGGTGCTCCACAAGCAGAGGAACTTGGACGAATGAATCCTTTTTGAAGTTCCTTGTCGATTTCCTCCTTAACTTCAAGGAGTTCATGTGGCGGCATCTTGTAAGGACGCTTGGCAATAGGAATAGTGTCTGGCTTCAAGTCGATGACAAATTCCACCTCTCTGACCGGGGGTATTCCCGGCAATTCTTCTGGGAAGACGTCAAGAAAATCGCGAACGACTGGAATGTTCTCAATTCCTTCAAGAGCTGATACATTCAAAGAATTCAACATATAGATCTGCGCTTCGACATCCTGGGTAATTCGAGCGGTGTGGTTAACAATCTCGCCGGAGGGGTGGAAAAGTTGGACAGACTTGGTGCCACAATACAGTGCGGCATCGTGAACTTTCAACCAATCCATTCCTAAAATGAGGTTTATGGTGGAAGACTTCAGGATGATGGGGGACACAAGGAATACAATCCCTTCGAAGTCAACAGCGACATCGTGTACCATCATGGAGGTTTGACGACGGCCTCCATGGGTGCAGACAACCATAGGCGGGTTCATTTTTTCAAACATAAGGTTATGCGACAATGGAAATGCTTTCGACATGAATGAATGTGATGCTCCTGAATCAAATAAAACAGTAGCAGGTACTAAATTAATGAGAAGGGTACCCATCACGGTAGCGGGTTGTTCCTGAGCTTCCTCAACATCAATGTTGTAAGCATGTCCACGAGCATGAGCAGCAGACCCAGTATTATAGTTGGGGGTCATGTTGTTTCCACGACCATTTCCGCGGCTAGCAGGGTGAACTACCAGTAGATTCCATTTATTGGGGCATTCTATGGAAAAATGTCCAGGTTGGCGGCACGTGAAGCATAATCCATCCTGAGGACGGAGAGGTGCGGCATTGGGTGGTGGAGGTAGAGCTCTTGGCCTCTGTGGTGGCGGAGGCAGACGGGGTGCAACATAAGAAGGCCCTGGAGTAGGGGCAGGTGACTGGATCACGCTGTTAGGGAGCCAGATGCGACGCTTCTGTGTTGCGCTCGAAGATGAGCCGACGTCACGATAGTGTTTCTGCGAGTCCTTGTGCTCCATCTGGGCAGTCTCGACGGTGATAGCCTTGTTAACCATGGTGGCGAAGTTGGCAAAATCATGAACGACAAGAGAGAACCTGAGGTCTGCATTGAGTCCATGGCGGAACTTCTATTGTTTACGGGCAGCAGTGGTGATTTCTTCTTACGCGTAGCGAGAGAGGTTGAGGAACTCGCGTTGATAGGCTTCAACAGTCATGTTGCCCTGAGTGAGGTTGCGGAAATCTTCCCTCTTGCGATCCATGATTCCCTGAGGAATGTAGCGGGCGCGGAAAGTGGACAGAAATTCATCCCAGGTGATGACTTCTCCAACTGGCAGTGAACGCTTGTGGGTGCTCCACCACTGAGCAGCGGAGCCTTTCAGGTGGTAGGACGCAAGTTTCACAAAGTCGGTTGGATCAAAATTAGTAGACTCCGGTTCATGAGTGATGTCGCGAAGCCAGTCATCAACATCCAATGGCTGAACAGAGTTGCAAAACATAGTGGGGTTGAGGCGGTGAAGTGGTGAGAGTCACTGCGGCATGCTGATGGTGCTGCCCATGTTGGTTCTGCTGTGGGAACTGAGCCATGATATTCTCCATGAACTGACGGTTCAGCTCGAACTGCTGCATCATTGCGGCCATGTAATCTGGCGCCGAAGGTGGATCGCTAGCACCACGAACACCACGACCAGCCATCCTGCTAAAATTTAACAGGGGTATTTCAACGATGACAATTTAGCGAGATACTGGAAACAAGCATGAGGTACTGTGACAATGAAGAAGCAGTGAAGCGGATATATAGGGGCAGTAATTTTAGACATACATATCCACACATAGAGTCAGTCAAAATCGAATAGCATAACGCCTTAGAAATTAAGAAAAAAGGACACAGTAGGCGGCGCCCAGACCGCGGTAGGAATACACAACGCGAAATAGCAAACTCTATGTCAATCACGTCGCAAGAAAACTGGTGGCACATGGAATAATGCTAGTGGACACGTGGCTTGCCTTGGATGAAAAAGGGGATCCTGCGGTCCGGGACCCTGGATCAGAATTCCCGATACTCGACTCAATAGAGGGTTTAGAAGCAGACCACCGGGTGGGAAACAATCTCGGTGCGGGTTTCATCAGCGGTCAACTTGTTAATTATGTTGACAGCAACGGTGATACCCAATAATAGCAACGGTTTATCATGGACAAGATGGTACACTGAGAATAGCAATGGCAGGGAATGTTGTAGATAATCCAGCTCTCCGGGTAGATGCGACCACGAGATCCTAATGTCACAGTTAACAAAATTTCCCGAAAGGATAAGAGAGCAGAATCCCAGAGTAAAGGTACGGAGAAAAGGATCCTAATACCACCCAGTTGGTGATGTGGGCCCGTATGCCACAACATCAGTGTTAGTAAAATAGTTTTGCAAAGATTAGACTCAACTTCAACCAAGGAGTGGGAATGGGGTTTCCTACAGGCAGTCGGCTCTGATACCAACTTGTGACGCCCCCGGTTTACGATCATGTACTTAATCATGCACACACTGTACACGATCGAGATTAGGGTGCCACAGTAAAATATCACAAGACAACACTAGACACAAATAAGGTAAATCTTTAAGTTAAGAGCCAGGGGTCACGAGGATCCGAATACATAAGTTATGCAAACCATAATATCTGAGTACAGACATAGTTAGTCAAGTTTTGCCTTAAGAAGGCTAAGACAAATAACATCAGATCGAAAAGGCAAGGCATCCTGCCTGGGAACCTGTAACAGCCCAGATTTCACAAAAATTTAAAATTGTATTTTCTGCGTGAATTGTCTGATTGCCTGATTTGTTTGCGGTGTTTGCATCCCCGATTTATCGATCGGCGATTATTTTAACCCCTCTTATCTCGTATCGGACGGAGACCGACCCTTTCCACCCTGACACTTGACCTTGCGACACCGGGTTTCACCCGATCACCGTCGCGAGACCGCACGAGATCAACCGCGGCCAACGGAACGGAAAACCTCGTTTAATAATTAAACGGGATATTTTTATAGCACGCCGGAAAATGTTGTCGGAACGTCACCGCAGTGAGGTACGATCGAAGAGCTCGACGCGCTGAGCGCGTGGTTCGAGATTTCATCGGAATCGGAGTCCGTATGCAACTTCGGCGGTCACGAACGTATTCACCGGACACGCGAGAGGTGTACCGAGGGCGTTTGCGTCATCTGCCCAACCAACCTGCTATAAATAGACCACCAGCCTCCCACACCCAATTAGGGTTTACCCCATGGCATAATTGCAGCCACCCCCCTCACAAAATCCCCAAATCTGCCCCAAATCCCTCTCAGCCCCGAAACCCTAGATCCCAGCGCTCACAGGCCATCGGATCGCGAGATCAACGCTCCTGGTGCCTCCACGTAGCTCCCAACAGCCTCCCCAGCAGAACCGGGCCCCGCAGGGCCCGAGATCCGTCTCCCCCGCCGCCGCGGGCCCGCTAGGGCCCGGATCACGCCGCCTCCCGAGCTCCACGCCATGGAGCCACGGCCACGCTCCACTCCGGCCGCCGGAGCGCGCCGCCGGGCAGCCGGACCGCCGCGGCCACCCCATCTCCCCCTTCCTCTCCTCCCTGCTCGCCCCCCTCTCACCTCCCGCTCCTCACCTCTGCAGGTAGCCGCCGGCGCCGCCTTCCGCCATGGCCGCCGCCCGAGGCCGAGCTCCGCCGCGCCCCGCCCCCTAGTCTTCACGCCGGCGACCCCAGTCACCGGATCCGGCGGATCCCGGCCGCCACCTCCGGATCCGCGCCTCCCCAGCCCTCCTCCGTGCCTCCCCGCGCTCGCCCGCCTCGCCGGAGACGGCACGGCGCCGCCGCCGCTGGCTCCCGTCCGATCGGGACGAGGAGGCCGGCCAGCCCTCCTCCAACCGGCCACGTGGGCCGCCTCCAAGGCCCAGCCAGGCCACGGCCTCTCAGCCGCTGTTGGGCTCGGGCCAGCTAGGGTGAGCCCAACCGTTTTTTTTCTTTTTACGCTTTTATTTTATTTTCTGTTAAGTCTGTTTTTTTTAGCTAAGTCTGGAGATATTGTGCTGCTGTTGCTGTTTTGCACTGTAATTTCCCGTTAAACCGTAGCTCGGAACGCGTTGCGCCCAAAAGACGAACTGCTTAAAATTGTGTGTACTTTAATCCGTCTTTTGTGAGTTAATTGTTTTGAGGTTGTTTAGATATAGTTTTTGCTGTTCAAACTGGGCATCAGGCCGTTAAACTGCTTTTTTTCCTGTTATTGAGCTGCTGTTATTATTTTGTTGCAACTTTGCATGATGATTGTAAGAAATCCATGAGGTCTATTGCTTTGATTCCTTTTGCGTTGCGTTAACCAATGTTTCTACTTCAGTTTCATGCATTCACATGCCATATTTGCCTACTGCATCATGTTTATATTTTGCTCCAAAGTAGCTATCTTGATGTTGTTGTGCTGCTATTGCTGAAACTGTTATTTTATTGCAACTTCGGATGACGATTGCTTCGCAACCGTTCATCGGAATTGAGTGATTCCAATTGCATTTTGATAAGCATGATGTCTACTTTCATCCCATGTATTGCTATGTCATGTTACTACACTGTTGCATATAGATTTACCCCTGTTTTTACAGCATGTGTGCATAAATTGTTTTGCTTGTATCTTTTTAACCGTAACTCCGTTTGGGGTGTTCTTTATATGTAACTTGATTAGTTTTTCGTGTTCTTTGTGTTTATGCTATTGTTTGCTGTTGTTAACCAAGATAAAATATGGTTTAGGACAGAACAGTACCAAATCCTTTAATCATCGTGCGGCACTTAGTGTTATGCCATGTTTAGGATTGTGCCTCACTTAAATTGTTTAGCATAGATAGTTTATTTTGTGCGTCACCTCTTGACATGTTTGTGTGCTATGCCATGCTTGCTTAAGATGCCATGTTAATAACCGTTGTTTGGACACCTGTAGCTAAACAACTTGAACCACCGTAAATGTGCGGTATCGTCGTGTGTGACGAGTACTCCACTTAAATCGTTAGTAACCGCTCTCGACGGTAGGTGCGATGTCTCGTGTTGCTTCTTGTTGATGCTTGCTCGTGTTCGCTCCGTAGTAATAGTGGTGCACCGTTGATTGCTTTCCAGTGTTTATCGTCTTGTGTGCTTCCGCGGATACCTCTCGGAGACGATGCGAGCGTGCGATCGACTACACCTTCGGAACCCGACTTATCAACAGGCAAGGACTTGCATTACTTATGATCCATTCTATTTCAACCAGCGGTTTGCATGCTAGTACAGGTTAGATTCGATGTTTGATCCTACCACATGTTTACAGCCTCTGTCAAACCGATACAGCCATGTCCCCTCCAAGCAAACCTTGTACTGCTATGTTATTGTTGCTCGTTGCTCAGCCCCTGCTTAGTATGCAAGCTTAGGATGCTACGATGTTACCCTGTTACTCTTTGGGTTGGGATATCACATTATTATTATTATTGTTGTTGATGTTATGATGATGAATATTATAATGTTGACTATATTCGACGAAGGAT